>CM070589.1:61726996-71726996 GCA_036346355.1 Rhipidocladum racemiflorum | reverse complement strand
TAGTTCTTTGTACTAGAAACGGTCAGATTGAAGCGTGGCCAAATTGGCCATTGATCATTGTAAAAAAGAAGCCTACAGGGAGCTTGAATTCTTGCAAGTTCTTCCTAAGTACAGCCGATGCAGGCATATACAAGCAAGAGAAGTTGTAGACTTGCAGCAGTGCATCACTATTAAACACCTGCAATCTCCAATTCTTGTTCTCCCAAATCTGTATTGAAAAATTGTAAGTTGCAAAGTTGGCAGATGGCACAAATAGAAAATACTTTATGCATTGTATAAATTAACCAGTACTTGTAATTTATACTTGGTTCAATATGGTTCATGCTTTGGTCAAGAATTCAGGATGACAGTGACCACACATGCAGACAAATGCGAGCATGAAACACAACACACCATCCAAACAACACAAAACAAAATAAAAATATATTGTTCATAAAAATACTACATAAAAATTCACATACGTCAACACATATCAATTTGATAAAAAAAAAGTCCAAACGGAGCCGCCTCTGAAGAAAAAAATTCTAACAAAAACAAATAACAAGACAACTGCAAGAAAAAAAAATGGTCCAAACCATTTCATTATTTTCATGTCATACAGGCTCATAGCTAGGACTGGCTATGAAACTTAATGAATTATTATCGAACTTTTTTCCAAATTAACATAATTTGATATAATATTATTTTATTTATCATTTTATTGGTTATTTCAAATCGACCTAACGAGCCACTATTGAATCGAGCCTTGTTAACATTTTTTTCGTTCGAAATGGACTCATTTTAATTTTGAACCCATTAATTATTGTAATATAAAAATTTTTAATTAAATTTGCTAGCCCTACTCGGAGTGGTTACCAGCTAAAAATGTTGTAAAAAAATAAATAATGAAGTACTTACTCCATGTGGCACGACTCCATTGGCTGAGGGCTCCTGATCCATCCATTTCTCTTTAAAATAGTTGATAATTTACTCTTATTTATTTTTTTTCGTAATATGTCGCTAACATGCGAACTCTAATACCATATATTAATAAAATATACGAAGTAAATAATTGCACCAATTAAAATGGGGGGCATATCCTGTGCAATCAACAGTTTGGTGCAATCACTGTGCAATCAAACTAAAAAAAGTTTCAAAAAATTCTGAAAAAAATCATGGATGTACATCTCAACTTACCCCATCTACATATAAAATTTCATGATCAAATTCGCCATATGCTAGAAGTTACAAAAAAAGACAAATTTCTAACAAACTTTTACAGTTCAAATGCACCCTAAATTTGTCTTTTTCATAACTTCTAGCATATGACGAATTTGATCATGAAATTTTATATGTAGATGGGGTAAGTTGAGATGTACATCCATGATTTTTTTCAGAATTTTTTAAAACTTTTTTTAGTTTGATTGCATAGTGATTACACCAAACTATTGATTGCACAGGATATGCCCCCATTAAAATGCGACTATTCGTCCTGTCTCTTTCACCGGCTCTCTACAAAAACACCAGCCAAACAAAAAAAAGGCTCGAAAAAAAAAGAAGCCCGGACTCCGGAGCGGCGATAACACGAGCACCTCTCGCCCACCTCCCGCACCCCCAGATGCCGGCCACGGCGAGCGGCGGCGCGCTGCCCGAGGAGGCAACTGCGCCCTCGGTGTCGTCCTCGGCGCCTTCCTGCATGGGTACGAGGCCGGAGGAACTCACGGCGAGGCTGGCGCCCGGGAGACCCGGCGGCAGCGGCGGAGGAGGAGGAGGAGGAGAGGAGGGGGAGCACGAGCGGGTGCGCGCGCTGCGCGAGATCAAGAACCAGATCATCGGGAACCCGACCAAGAAGCTCCTCTACCTCCACCTCGGCGCCGTGCCGGCGGTCGTGGCGGCGCTGGCCGAGCCAGGCGCGTCGCCGGCCGCGCTCGTGCAGGCGGCGGCCGCGGCGGGAAGCTTCGCGTGTGGCGTGGACGACGGCGCGCGGGCCGTGCTGGCCGCTGGCGCGTTGGGGCACCTCACGCGGCTCCTCGCCCACACCGACGAGAAGGTAGGTCTGCCGCATTCACTCGCTTGTTGCTTGCTTCTGCGGATGTCTGCTTGGTTTTGGGCGCAAAAAACCTTCTTGGGTTGTCAAATTTGCTTCTCTTGTGAATTTGTTGTTCAATTGGGAAAATATCTTTTGCGTGGAGAAGAGTTGGTGGAAACTAGCAGGAAGCAACTGCGTCTTGCTTGTTCTTGTCGTGTAAATTTGGGGGTATTTTAGCAATTTTGCTTGGCTATGAACTGGAAATGGGAAGATACGGTGGTATTAGATCGGTGAAATATCTTACTATTTACTGTTGCTATTGTAATTGGGATGAAAGAAACAGTGGCGGTGACGAGAAGATTACTTATTATACCAATTGCCATGAGCGTATTTTGCAGTAAGGGTTTTGAGCTGGGTAAGAACATTGAAATAGATTGTGGTAATTTGATGGTTGCCTTTTGAATTGGTCAAAAAAGAACTTTGTAGCAGGGGATCATGATTGACGGTTTGTGCTTGGGATGAGTAGAATTATTTGAGCTGAATTAATGGACAATCTGTCGGTTTAGTTAAGGTGAGAGGTACTGGTGGTGGTTGTCATTTCTTTTTCTTTTCTATGTCCTCTTTTTCATTTTTTTTTTGTTGAAGCAGTGAAGATATTGTTCATTTGTGCTTGAAATGTGGAGAGTTTGGTAGTGGGTCAATGGTTAGGTGTGATGGTGGGGAGGAATGTGCTGGAAAGTTGTCTGTTTTGTGTTGGATTCATGATGAGTTAGTTTTCCTGGTTTGAGCACGAAATAAGAATAGGTGTTAAACTTCTTCCGATGGATCATGTAAAACTGTAGCTCAGGATATATGCTTGAGCTAAAAATTTAGTAGTAGCGTGATGATTTGGTGTAGTGGCTTCTTGATGGACGATTTTATGTTGGAAATCCTATTGGTTTGCTGTGAAGTTGGAATTTCTTGTTTTACCGAGTAGGATTTGGGTACCTTTCTGTTTGAAATTTAAACTTGACAATTGGAGATACCTTTAGGGGAGAAAACTGAACAGTAAACTTGCATTCAAACTTGTGATGTCTTCCATGACACTGATTTGTCCTGATCACTATAGCCTTGTTTGGATGGGTTCGAACTTCAGAGTGGTAGCATTTTGAGTTTTTGACCCAATCTACATGGATTGTAGCTCAAAATCCAAGTGGATTGTCGTTCAGAATTCACATGGAATGGGTTGGAATCGCACTGTTCCGAATCCATCCGAATGAAGCCTAATGAATCACATGATTCATGAACTGTTCACTGGTGAATACATGAGGGTGAATGATTGTGGAGGTGTTACTGCACATGCACCAACTGTTTATATTGGCCAAGGTTGCTGTTTGTTATTCTCTTATGACGCAAAAGGTCTCTGTTTATGGTACACAGTGACTATTTAAGAGGGAACAAAGCATAGTGAATGATATAAGAAAAGAAAAAAAGAGACAAAATGACTACTTTGGTAGCTCTCTATTGTCACATCTTAATGTCCTTTCCTAACCACTGTTGTCGGGCATTAATAATTTCAGGAATAATTATGGCGTGCCAATTTATCTGGTAGAATGATTTGGCTGTTGTTGTTTTGCTCCTTTCCTAGTCTGGTATACAAGAAGGTTGGTTTTCCGATGTTCGTAATTTGAAAATGTTGTGAATATTGACATAAATATTGGGTTAGGCTACAATATCCAATTCAGCTAGTATCCATAGTCGTCACGTTTGACCAACCAGCTTGTATCTGAGCTTTCTGTAACATTCTCTTTTGGAAAATTCAGATATTTTATGGATCGCAGAAAAGTTGCACCTCAGCATATTCCCCCAATATTTCTAATTATGTCATATAATTATGGTCCCATTGCTTCAACATTATCACTGAAGTAATAATGCTCTCTAGTCACTAAACTCCATCTTAAGCTTCTTGTATTTGTATTCTTGTGCTTTTAGCAATACATGAATGCTAAGAATTTAAATTCAAGCACCCTCTTTGTTGAATGCAGGTTAATCATAGTGTGGTTAGGTGCATGTCTGATTGTGGTGATTGTTTCATGTTATATTGAATAGTTTGTAACCTCTAATGCATACTAATGAATAATTTTGTCTGATCCGAGGCCATTGTCCTGATTACAGGTTGTAGATGCAAGTGCGCGTGCTCTCAGAATGATATATCAATCAAAACTAGCTCCGAAGTTTGACGTCAATAATGAGAAAAACATGGATTTTCTTCTTTCCCTTTTGGACAGCGAGAACGAAAATGTCACAGAGCTGGCTGCTAATATTATATCACACTCTTGCGATAACAATTCTGAACAATTAGCACTATGTGGTGCTGGAGTTCCGCAGAGACTTATTAGCCTTTTTGGAGGTTCTATAAATCTACGGGATGCTTGTTTAGATTCTTTGACTGCAATAGTAAGAAATAACTGGGAAGTTGCTTCAAGATTTGCATCAATGGACCATGGGAAAGCTTTTCGTTCAATAGTTGGGTTAATACATGATCGGTACCCACGCACAAGACTACTTGCTTGTCTGTGCTTGATTGCACTTGGGCATGCTTCTCCATGTCATTTTCAGGACAGACAAATTAAAACCAAGTTGATTCTGGTCTTACTTGAGCTCATTGAAGAACCTGGTAATGTAGGAGATGAGGCTCCCCTGGCACTAACCTCCCTGATCAAAGACAGTGTGGAACTGCAGACACAAGCTTTTTCAACAAATGCAGTTGAGAAGCTTAGCAATCATCTGTTAGCAAATTCATTGGAGACAAGGCGGGCATTGACTATATTACTTGCTTTAGCTGAACTTTGCTCAAAACTGGAAGAGTCAAGATCTCAACTTATGTCAGTTCAGGTATGTGGAGTTTCTGTAGGATAGTACTTTTGAGTATTGTTGCGGTTTGCGTTTTGAGTTGTTATTTGAAGTTCTGTACAGTTCTATTGTTAGTGTTAATTCCTGACAAGACAATACACACTCCAGGAGCTCAGAGCTCTGGATGAATATGATTATCCATTGACCAAACATTTATGATTAATAATAGTAATCGTCTAACAGGTATCAACCTTAATACTTGATTTGTTGAAGCATGATTGTGCTGATATCCGTGTTGCAGCATGTTCATGTCTGAAGAATATCTCTAGGTCATCGAAGGTAAGATGCTTGCTTCTTCTTTACATCTTGACCTTTTGTGTTCATCTCAAATGATTCAGTTGATGTGTTTAATTTCCAGGTACTTAGTGCAGGCCGATTATCCTGCGATACAGTTATCGCGCCCTTAGTCCAGCTTTTGTGTGACTCATCTACTTCAGTCCAGGTAATGTGAATCATGCAATCTTCAATGGCATTTTTCTGAGCTGGAGTTTTTTTGGAAGGTGCAGTGCAGCTGCACTTCCAAGTGCTTTGCTTCGTCCAAAGGACTGGTCAAGTTTTCAATTATGTGGGTTTTATAAAAGAAAATGGATTTTCTGTGCATGGGGTTGTTAACTTATTTATTTGCATGCAAATCTTGAAGCATGTTATCACTGCAGTTTTATCTTCTTTGCACCCATTTTTTGCGTCTACTTGAAACCCTCAAAGCCACGAAGTAATATTTTTGTTGTAAAACTACAAAGTTACATATCAATGTAGTCAATTGCATAAGAACGATTTAAAAGGTAGCAGATTTACTTAGGAGGCACTTTTTTGGTAATCTGTACCTGACTACCATTTCCTGGCTCCATTGTTGGAGCAGCCCTTTTTGTCACTAAAGCGATACTAAATTTGGTGTTAATTAGCTATATTGTGGTTTTGAAACATCAGTACTTTAGGTCTGCCACTAGGACTTGATAAAGTTTTAACTTCACTTAACTTTATCACAGGTTGCTGCGCTTGGTGCCATTTGCAATATTGCTGTGAATTTAACTCCCAGGAAATCGGTTCTTCTTCATTCTGGGGTTGTCTCCCAACTTATTCATTTATCCAAGTCTATGGATCCAACATTGAGGCTAAAATCTGTATGGGCTCTTAGGAATATTATGTTCCTTCTAAATCCAAAGGATAAAGACTTCATTCTTAAGGAGCTGACCTTACCTACTCTTTCAAGCCTCATATGTGGTAAGTCTGAATGCCTAGCTATGATATTAGGGAACTAACTAAATTAGTTTCACTGCTAATTGCAAAATGTTCTGCAGATTCTGAACATTTTGTTCAGGAGCAGACCTTGGCACTGGTGCAAAATCTTGTCGATGGATATGTGGACTCTTTTAATTATGTCATTGGTGGAGATGGCATGGTCATAAATGCTATTTCAAGACAACTGAACAATGCATCTGCCCCAGGAGTGTGCATCCAGGTCGGGTTTCCTCAAGCTTCTACATGCATTTTTCAAGCTTTCGAGGGGAAAAAGAATATCTTTTATGACGGAATTGTATAATTTTGAATATCGTTTTTTTGATGTTTAGGGACATATTTGCTTCTTCTATGGGATATTATTATATAAAATAATGCAAAAATCGTTGTACAGTAAATCATTGATCTTTATGTTTCTTCTCTTCAGGGTATGTTTGTGCTTGTAAATATTGCAGCTGGGAATGAATTAAGCAAGGAAGCTGTAATGGATGTTCTTGTTCCTCACCAAGCAGATTGTATCAAACCATCTTTTGCGGTTAAATTTCTGCAGAGCAAAGATAAGCAAGTGCGAGTTGCAACCTTGTGGTGTATTCTGAACTTGATTTACCCAAAATGCGAGGCCTCATCTACTCGAGTTGTCAGACTCCAAAATGCTGGGGTAATTTCACAAGTAAAAAGCATGATAAATGACCCCTGCTTGGATTGTAAGGTACTACTTTCTCTTCCTAGATAAAGTGATCTTGAGATAACGCATATTATAATGAGTGTCACAACCATGTATTACTGCTGTTTAGCTGTTAATGTTCCAATCCATCCTTACTGTTGCTTCTGTCACATTGGCCTGTATGAGTGCTTACACTTCGCTGACTCAGTTTGGAGCCTTATCTACCTTGGTACAATTTTGTCAACGAAAATGTATTTTTGATTCTGCTAGAAACAGCATATATACCTTTCCTATTAACAATCATTTGACATAAGCAGAGATACGCTCTAGCCTTATTTGATAATAAAATGTCTTGTCGAAAGTTTCTCCTGCAATTTGATACACACACAAGCACTCAAAACATGTTTAACTATAAGAATCTTAATTGAATCAACAAAACAGAAAAAATATGACATGGCTGGCAGTAGGTCAATATTTGTTGGCATGTGAAAAGAACCACAGAATGTTGTTTAGTGTTTAACCTGACACCTCGAGATGGCCCTTTCTTGTGCAGCTCAGGGTACGTATGGTGCTTGAACACTGCTTAGACGATCCCACCGATGGTTTCATGTGAGCAGTCGGCATTGCATCCGAGCCATTGAAGTCCACAGAATCATAAACAGATTGGGCAAAAAGAAGCTGGACGTGCTTCGCATTCCAATACACGCCGTGAGCTGTGAAACATCAGCATCAAAGTAAAAAGCTCTCGCTGATGTCTTCTCATCGTCTCGAGCTTACCCACGAGAACTCGATGACTGGTTTGCTGTCGCGAATAGGCAAGCACCTTGCTGTGACCATGCCATCTCGAGAACCTGGGCTGCCTGCTTAATTCCGATCTGAGGGTTTCAGGCACCGAAACCGTTGTGCTTGTGCTGTGACGAAGAGTGTATAGTCGAGGGACTGCTGCTACCGTTGTAAACTGTATTTCTCTTGCAATAAGGCTATTTTGTGTTCGCCTGCAGCAGGATGTTGTCCATGGATTTGCGGTGTGTATTGTCTTATCGCTCGCGCGCACCTTCCACGTCGCTAGATGAGGAATCGCAAATGAGTTGCCGTCCGGCGACGTCAAGTTGCACCGGTGGTTGCGCTTGACGAGCTGCATGCAGCAGCAGCTGCCTTCCCCCCGCCGGCCTGGGCGGCCGTCACCTCCACGGCCTTCAGGGAGAGGGCGTAGCGCGTGGCCTGGCCATGTTGTCGCAGTGCTCGACGCCGGCGACAAGCCTCGAGACAGCGCAGGACCTGCTGCCGGCGCCATACGGGTTACCAGGAGGGGAAGCTCTCCTCCCACGCCTCCCGGAGCACCGGCGGCCTGGCCTCGGTGTCGCACGCGTAGAGGCGGCGCCGGCTGGGGCTGAACCCGAAGACCAGGCCGGGGAACTCCGGGACCAGCGGCGCGCGGTGTCCAAGGAGGAGGTGCCCTCGCCGGGGACGGACACCCACGCGCGCGCGCCCACCGCGTAGGCCATGCATGAGCTTGGAGGGCAGCGGCGCGCGTGGGTGGCTTGGCCATAATTAACACATTAGAATCACGTGTTTGAGCATTACTTCTTCGTATAATTATCGCAAAAACTATTATAAATATAAAGATATCAAGGTACTTTAAACTGTACATAATTTAGGACAACGATAGGTAGAAAGGAAGCAGGGAATAGAGTAGAACAACATTGCAGTTATACTTTCCGCAGTTCTCTTAATTCGTTTGTTGATCTATTAATACTCCCTCCAATCATAAATACATGCTGTTTCAGACATCAGTCCTCCGATACAACTTTAGTTATTAATTTATATTATATTATATTTATAAAACCCAACGAAATTACAATATTATGGAAGTATTTTGAGACAAATATATACATACGAATTTCATGCATCCAATCTAAATATCTTAAAAGAAATCAATAGTCAAATTTTTAAAAGTTTGATAGCACATATCCTGAAACAACATGTATTTAGACCTAAGAGTAATGTGTTTGTTTTTGCTTTTGATTTTGAATTTTGGTCTCCAAAACAGAATAAAAACAAATAGTCCAATTCTAAGAATCGATTCTCACAATCCAACCCACCCATATACATTATAATTAACAATCCACTTCATATGTGCTTTTAGATTCTAGCTTTTGAAAAATCAGCTTCTCTAGCACCACAATTCAAAATCAGTTTTAGAGGATCAAAAGCGAAAACAAAAATGCCCTAATTTGTTTACCTCTAAAAAAAAAGTTGCTATCTGCTGTGTCTTTAATTTACAATTTATTTTTGTCTCATGCGTTGTCTTTTTTGTATGCAAGTGTATTAGTTATACCACGTTCGTGTAGCCGTGTAAGTGCCGTAACAAGAGCGCAAATCTAACTTAATTTTATTCACTACCATAAACTGCAATTATCCCGTGTGCGCATGTTAGCCACACTGGGGAAGCGAATGTTTACTGCATAGATTAAACGGTGTGGTTTTCCATGTGATTCACGTGGCGTTTCTTTATCCCGTGTGCTTTTTTTCTTCAACGGTGGAAAACACACTGAATCTGGACAGATCGTTGTAGTGATTGCACGTCTAAATGCCATTTTTTTCGAATAAAGCATTACATAATTATGGTTTTTTTTACGAAAAGCTCTGAAAATTCTGGTTCCAAACAAAGATATCAAGAGTTAAGAGTGCAAGCAAAGAAATTTAAAAAACAATGCTCCTGCAGTTTGCATACCATACCAGGTTCTTTTACATAAAGTGAGTTGTAGTCTTTAATAACGAGTAGTAGTTTACGAATAGAATTTATAAAGAGCGGTTGACAAATCTGTAAATAACAAGTATATAACATAAATAAGAGTAACTCACAATCCTTTATGATTGTGTTCAACGATCCATTTCCTACCATCCTTGCACATCATCTCAGACAATGGCTACCCGCATTTTTTCAATTCAAATATTTTTATAAAATATAAAAATTAACCAGTGACAATGCACCAGAGCCACCCTTGAAAGCGGGCACGGCTTTTTTTGAAAAGATTTAACTTTGCAGAGGTGTACAACTATACCCACGATACATGACCAATTCTTTATTTCTTGTTATATATTTTCATGCTTTCTTTGGCGTGTGGCGGAGAGATCATAACAAGAACCATTACATCACCTAGAACTAACTTTCATCAGCCCGGTGATGTTTGACCCTTGCTATAGCGGTAGAAATCTAGACCCATACACACAAGTACTAACGACAGTTTACACCCTATCGCATCCATTCCCCCATAGTAAAGCATGCACCATTGTATCAGCAAGTGGTATTCTCAACACCTTGATGATTGCACCCTGCGAGCAAATCTACCTGGATTGCTCGTATTACTACGATCTTCTAATGGCAAAGTTAGACCTAAGCAACTTAATAGGTTAAGACTACCCCATAATATTACTTATGGTTGCACGGATGTCTTGGATTATAGAACAACATGTTTGGTCCTTAATCGATCCGGGCGAGACCTCCCTTTATACTACGTGTAAGTTCATGCATTTCACAGATTATATAAATAACTCACCCGCGTCAAAAATTTAGTTTTTCAGTTCTGATTTTTATACCCAAAATAACAAAGACAACTTTCTCAATATGTCAAAATTTCCATCCCCTGAACAAATGTTGCACCCGATCATTTGTTCTCTCAATTCTAGGCATAGCTAAGCATAGTCCATATAATCGAATATACCTGTAGTTAACATTATATATTGTCTAATCCTTATCTCATGGTTTTCAAGGTTGACATTTACGTATTTATTAAGAAAATTCCATGCAACAAGTAGGATATCTATGGACACCTACAATATAGCCATTGTTTACAAAAAGTACACTCATGCATACATAAATTTATAAAATAATATAATTGAAATGAAATAATAGGATTAATATGATCAAAGGGGGTGCTTGCCTTTCTCATTGAGTTCTTGAGTTTGTTCGAGGCCGAGGTAGGTTTTCGAAGCGTCGGTATCTACACGCAATAAATTGTAAAGCAATAATAAGATCCAAATGAACTCAAACAGACATAAAATCCAAATATATTTGTATAAAAAGAAAGTTCATGATTTAAAAAAAATTTAAAAACCGGTTTCACTCAATTTGGAATTCATTTACAAAAGTTATGAGCATTTGAATTTTAATGGGTTGAAAATACCACAAAATAGAAAAAGGGCTCATGTCAGAAACGTACTTTCCCAAAAATATGTTTTATAACAGAGAAAGCGTATTTTCCTTTGAACTAAAAACACATTTCTCGATTTTAGGATTTTCATTTTCTTTTCCAGAGATTGACAGGTGGGGTCCACATGTTAGGTTTTATTATTTTTGAATCATTACTGACATCTGGTCCACATGTCAATGTCTGATTGCTTTAAATACCAATTCGGGTTTAAATTAAACCATTAATTCTATGTTGGCCCACATGTTAGTGATACATTTTTAAAACCCGATTTTAATTAAAAGAGTTGACAGGTGGGGCCGGCCTGTCAACTACAGCCTACAGGGGAGCGAGCAAGTGGCTAACAAGCAGGGCCCGCTTGTTAGTGTCTTAGAGTAGGGTGGTAACTCGAGCATGGTTACCAGCGATGAATAGCGGCGATTTAGGTGGAGTGAACGGTCGGGTTAGCTAGAGGGGGCCTAGGACAGTTCATGGGAACCTCTGGTGGCGACAAGAGATGACCAGAGCATGCCGGTAGCTGAGCTCCGGGGTGGCGCTCATGGTGGCCAGTGGTGGGGGAGTTGCATAGGTGATGATGCTTGGCAAATTGAGGGGAAGGCATCAGTGAGGTCTAGGGGCTCCATTTTAGCACTTAACAGTGAGGGACTCACCGGGGAGGGCTAGTGACGATGGCCGGAACAAAGGAAGAAGTTGAACATGGTGTCGACGATCCAGGTGATTAGAGCTGTGATCAAGGTGAAGAGCAAGATTAGGGGGCCCTGAGGGCTCTATGAATTGATGGAATCTAGGAATGGCTCACCAGGGGGTTCTATCATGTTTAGCTTGTTCAGAGAACTTCTTGTCAACAATGGAGTTTATAGCGGTGCAATGGCGTCGAGCTTGGGGCATGGAGAGTGCAAAGGTAGTGTGGGGAGGTTAAGGCGTCCACGGTACCCTTATGTAGCAACGGGGGAGGTGGCACAACGCTTGGCCCGTGAGCGAGGAATCGTGGCCAAACAGAAAAGGATGCCAGAGGAGTGGGTTGCAGGATTTTCTGATGGGTTTGCAGTGTGCAGGGCACCAGGGTAGTAGTGGTGGTAGTAGCTAGTAGGGCGAGGCAATAGGTTGAGGCGATGGCTAGGTGGGCATGTGGCAAAGCAATGGCCAAAGCATGGCACAAGTCCTAGGGCTTGGCGCGATGCAGTTGGACAGAGGAGGCGTGGGTGGAGTTGGCAGCAGCAGTCGATGGAGCATGACGACATGGCGGCAAGCTTCTGCACACGCGTGTGGCTCAATTCACAAGTAAGCGCGGCTTGGGCCCGTTCTAGCATGGTGTTGCACATTGTTAGGTCGAGGATACCGACTAGAGGGGGCGAATAGGCGATTTTAAATTTTTCTCTATGAAATAATTACTCGTCTAAGTACCCACATGTCAAAACTTAACAATGAATAATGTGAAAGTGATAAACTAAGGTTTTGATAATTAAGACCTAAATCAACTAGGCTCACTAAGTGCACTAACTAATTAGGTTTCTAAATAAGAATTGCAATCCTAAAGACAATCAAGCAATTTAATTCTAGAAATGTAAATTGCAATAATGTAAATAAGGAATTACAAGCAAACACAAAGACAAACACAATACTTTTTACCGTGGTCTCGGAGACTTGCCAGTCTCCCCAATCTACGTTGAGGTAAGCACAAACCTCTTTGGACCGGCTCCACAAATTGAGCACTCGCCTCAAATCCACTAGTGGTAGCTCCTTTTTCCTTCCGGGTAGGCGAGCTCTGACCTTCACAAACTTTGCTGGGCTTCTCACAACCTCCGTTGAGAAGCTCCCATGCACGACGCTCTACGCTAACTAGGTGTTATCAAACACCAAGAGTAATAAACCAAGCCTTCTAGCTTGAGCTCCACCAAGTACAGTGCATGTACAAGGCTCCTCTCCAAGTGTAACACATGCACAAGGATCCCCTCAAGTGCAGCACATTCACAAGAGGCTCTCAATTCTCTCCTAAATTTGACACATGCAATTAGGTCTCACTCTTAGCTCAATTAGCAAATAGAGAAAGGCAACACATGTACTTCACTGCCAAAAGCCCCCAAGAACACCAAGAGTCATCAAACAATAAACTCAAGCTCAAAAGCTTCTCAAATCACTCAAATATGACTTTATGAGCTCTAAAGATTTTGCTTTCAAGTGTATGCCTCAAATGAGTGCAAGAGCAGTAGCAAAACCCTCCCCATTCAGCCTCTTACAAAGCCCCTCAAAGAAAGGGGGATTTGACCATTTGCCTTCTTTTTCATGGTGCAATTGATCATTTGCCCCATATTTCTTATTGACATGCAATTTCAGTGAGACATCATGTGGCAAATTATCAATGACACAGGTAAGTGAGGGCAAATCATCAATTGTTCCTCAAAAAAACAAGCCGTTTGGGGGCAAAATCGGAAAAAAATCATGCAATTTTTGAAAAACAAGCCGTTTGGGGGCAAAATCGGAAAAAAATCATGCAATTTTTGCGTGGCAGTAGTATCGGCCTCAATCCCAATGGCTAGTTTAGTGCACTAAATGCACAAAAACTAGCCGTTGCTACATTTCCCCCAGCACTACTGGCATGCCAACCCTGGTAGTACCGACCATTTTGACCCCAAAACACCTCAAAAACACCTCTCTAGAAAATAACTATCGGCCTTCTGGAGCGGTACTACCGCTTAGGTGGCACTACCACTGTCCAGGGGCAGTAGTGCCGTATTTTTCAAACTAAAACGATCACAACTTCTTATTTCAAAGTTTGATTTAGGTAATTTTGGACTCTATAAAAAGCTTATCAAGATAGTTATATTTTTTTTACCCTTTTTCAAGATTTCAGCAATCATAGATATTTCCAAAAAATCATAAAACTCCAAAGTAGCCACTTAAGTCTAAAATCTGATTTTCTCAAATTCCCTCACATAGACTTAATCAAAAGCATGACTACAAGCTTGCAAGAATCAACAAGATTAAATCTTGAGCCATATGATGATCAACTCATAATCAAAACAATTTGTAGAATACATTTGCAAATCCTAGTCACATGCTTAAATATTAAATTCATAACCGTCAGCTTATTTGCAAATAACAAATTCAACTTATTTGTAAAAATACATTTGCAAATAAACCAAGAGTCGATGAGATTAATCATCTCAGCTATATGATGATGAACACGAGATCAAATAAACTTATGAATCATGATCGTAAACCCTATTCACATATTGTAGGATCCTAATCTCATAAATTTTTTGCTTATTTGCAAAACACATTTGTAAATAACAAATTAATCACATTGCATGAGCTATCTCCTTTTTGCAACACATGCAAATCCGTAGCTCCATGCAAAATCCAACTAAAACCAAATTGTTTGAGCTCTCTCATTTTGCAACACATGCAAAACTTAGCTCAAATAACAAATTAATCACATTGCATGAGCTATCTCCTTTTTGCAACACATGCAAATCCGTAGCTCCATGCAAAATCCAACTAAACCCAAATTGTTTGAGCTCTCTCATTTTGCAACACATGCAAAACTTAGCTCCAACCAAAATTCAAACAATCCAAATGCATGAGCTCTCTATTTGCAACACATACAAATCTTAGCTTCATGCAAACACCAAATCAAATCAAGATTCAATTTAAAAGCCAAGCATGAACTACACCTATTTGCAACACATACAAATATGAGCTTCATGCAAAATCCAACTTAAAGAGAGTGAGCTAGAACGAATCGGATTGAGTTCATCAACACATGATGAAGCCAAAGCTAAATGACTCAACCCCTCTTAATAGTATAGCAACCTAGAAACCCGGTCTCTCAACCAAACACTGAGACCGATAAAAGACTAGAAAACATCTTTAGCCTATCTAGTTATACCTTTTGCCGCACGCAACCACTTGGGGTTTTTATGATGATCCTCATCTTGCTCTCTCCAAGCTCGGAACCCGTCTTCTTGTTGTTCATCAACATATGATGAACATTTTCTTCTTTTTTTTCGATCTCTTTTTGACACTCATCAACTCATGATGACGTTTTTGTCCCTCACCTTGACTTGGTGACCATCAACACATGATGTCAACCCAAGTCTTTATCACAACCTTTTGGACTTAACCTATTTCAAATTCATTGAAAATGTTAGTCCAAAATACATGATTGCCTCAACCATCAATGCACTCCAAATCAATTTAAATACACATAATGGATGCCATAAAATCGATTGAGTACAATCCAAATCAATTTAAATGATTAATTGTGTCTTGAGTATTTTGATGCAACTAACTCATGATGACGTTCTTGTCCCTCACCTTGACTTGGTGACCATCAACACATGATGTCAACCCAAGTCTTCATCACAACCTTTTGGACTTAACCTATTTCAAACTCATTGAAAATGTTTGTCCAAAATACATAGTTGTCTCAATCATCAATGCACTCCATTGACACATAATGGATGCCCCAAGATCGATTGAGCACAACCCAAATCAATTTAAATGATTAATTGTGTCTTGAGTACTTTGATGAACCTAATGCTCATAATAATATTCAAGAACTTTCCGTTTGTCTTTAATCAATCAAGGAATTCCATCAACACATAATAAAGCATTCTTTGATGATTAAAAGACAAACAAACTAATTTTAACTTGTATTTAAATTGATATGCGTATATATAACCACACAAGTTTTCATATACTCATTTTGATGGTAAGTAGTGATCCAAAATATGTGGAATATATGGAAAGTGATCAATACTTTAAACCATCAGCTATAAAATAAACTCTATTTGATATGTGCATATAAATAATTAAACTTAGAATCAATATGCACATCGACAATCTTAGATAGCATTTGAGTTTATCCTATATTGACATGAGTATACTAAAATTATACAAGTTATATATAGTCAAAGTGTTATTTCAAAGTATTGATCCTTGATTTATATGGCAAGACAAATTAGGACAATACTATTGAAACTACAAGTTAAAATACGAACTCCCCGTAGATGTATGTATCCATGTAATATATGAAATGGAAACATAATGCACATTTTTGAGGCTTAAACAATGAAAGATTCATCCTTTAACTTGACTCCTAAATATGAAATAAGAATATAGAATGAATACGATGCATACCTTTAGTTTTTCATTTCCATCTAAATTTGATACTAAAAGGAATTAAGCTCAATAGACATGTTAGTCTTACAATAAATAGATTTGTCATTAAATAAGGATTAAACATTAATCTAGAATCAATTATCAAAACTAATGAAACTTGAACTTACACACGTGCACCGGGGGAGGCTGACATGCTGACCTGGTTTGACGAGCTTCAAAGATATACGACCTCACGGACGAACATAGCTTCAAAGACAAGATCGTCGTGTTGGTACTATATCATTTCGGCCGCTTCGTCAAACGCCTCTTGGTCCTTCGGTATGAACTACTAGATTTACAAATACGTTCAGACAAAATCTAATTATATATAAAAAAACAATGGACCAATTTGATCCCGCTCCGACTTGTCCTTCATATATATATTTTACTAGTGAGAGTTGCGCGCTCTGCCGCGCCGTGCGAAATTTGAGCCAAGTTTTTATCTCTAAAAAAGGCAGGAATATCCGAGTTTTTTTTTCGCTTGGGTATTTCTTGGAAAAAATACGCTAGGTAAGAACCGTCGACGAACCAACGAAACAACGACTCTTTTTTTTGGGGAAAAAAATAATACATGTTCCGAGAAATATTAGATCCCAAACTGCCAAAAAAAGCTATAGACGCCGAGTTTAACACCCTATGCGGTCAACGGGCAATAATACATGTCTTAAAAAATATTAGAGATCGAGCCGCCAAACAAATTTTAGCTGCCGAGTTTAACACCCTATGCGCTTATTTTCCCGTAAAAAACGAGAAAAAACGGAGAAACGACGGATGAAAAACGAATTTAATTTTTTTTTGGGAAACGGCTAACAAAAACATTTTTCCCATACTCCGGAGAAAAAACGGATCCCGAAAATATTTTTTTTCGGGCAAAACGGAGAAAAAAAACGACCTTACATTTTTTTGTTCGGGAAATAGCCACCGAAAACATTTTCCTCATGCTCCGGAGGAAAAACGGATCACGAAAATATTTTTCCGGGCAAAACGGAGAAAGGGAACGGTTTTCCATTTTTTTTGGAATAACGGCCAACGAAAACATTTTCCCTATGCTCCGGAGAAAAAACGGATCACAAAAATATTTTTTTTCGGGCAAAACGGAGAAAGGAAACGGTCTCCCATTTTTTTCAGCGGAAATAGCCACCGAAAACATTTCCCCCATGCTCCGGAGGGAAAACGGATCACGAAAATATTTTTTCCGGGTAAAACAGAGAAATGAAACGGTTTTTTTTTTTTTTGAAAAACGGCTAACGAAAATATTTTTCGCATGCTCTGGAGAAAAAACGGACCACGAAAACATTTTTTTCGGACAAAACGGAGAAAGGACCCGAACGTAAAGCGCGAGGACCTATTTGTTATAATTTTGGACTTATTCGCTATTCTGAAAAATTAGGAAAGGGCTCACTCGCGATTCGTACTTAACGGGAGGTCCTGCATGTAAAACGGCAAATCAGGGACCTAAACGCGAACCCGGAAAAATATTTTCCACTCACATAAAATCGTACAAGAACCTAAACATAATTTCGAAGAAACCGGGAGGACTTTTCGCAAAAAATCAGGCGCCACGTGGGAGGGCTGGTTGCTCCCGGTTTTCTTGGCAAGTATGAAGCCACCCCAAATGCACACCCCAAATGCACACCGCTCGCCGAAGCCTTGCAACCTTGGTGAGGATTCTCTCGACCATGCCGTCCATGTTCGCCACCCCAACTTGGCTCAGGCGTGTCAGCCACACTACATAAGCGGCTCGGTAAACTACATTACAACAAAAAATATTGATTAGGAAAAACTTAAGGCCCGACAAACCTCATCACACATTCAGGCTGAAAAAAGAATATGATGCAGATGTTAGATTTGCACACCTTCAGATGTGAAAAGATAAATATCACAGCAAAGCCAAAATGTAACCGGTGTATAGGCTCCAATGTAGGTGGGGCATGTGCAACCAACGCATCTAGCCAACTGACCTTTGGTGTATTTTCGTAACCTGATTTTTGTTTGTTTGTTATTTCTAGGTCATATTTTATTTTATTTGACCGATTATCCGTTGAGTGACGCATCCTAACGACCAGCATAAATCTCATATGTATATAAGAAGCATAAATCTCATATTTATAGGTCATATATGGGTGACTGGAGCCTATTTTCGTAAAAAAAAAAATTCCATTGATTATTTTTTTAAAAAGATTTAAAATAAATTAAAAATTAAAAATAATTCCTGATGACACGGCCACATGGACCTTGTATTATTTACTGGGCCTAAAATTGTCTGAACATAGCTCTGAGCCTCTCATGGACTGGGCTGCGCTTGGGCTCACACCGAAGCCCAAGCTTCGGTTTACATGCAAGGTTTAGTTCCAGCAGCAGCGTCGTCTGACACACCGTTCCGTTGGCCAACCTCGGCGGCGCCTCCTTCCTTGGGTCGACGGGAAAGCAAATCCACCGGCGTCGGCGACGTCCGCAGGTCCTGCCGTTCTGGGTAAGTGCCCGCAGCATTCTCTTTTACGCGTTATTGGAGTGAGGTCAGGTTTGGTTAGGACTCACCGACTCAGGACTCATGGTGTCAGTAGATCAGAGGTCTATGCTCGCGTTAATCCCCGATTTGATTTCAATCTCAACCCCAAAGGGAGTAGGATTACAATTCGATTCGGTCCAGGTCAAACCTGCGTACGTAATCCGGGTGTTCTTTCGCCGATTCCAACCGGGAATCGGATCGTGATGCGGTTCCGAGTCCCAGAACAAGTTGGTCCAGGCTGGGTTGTGGTTATAAGATATGCGCCCCATAGGGGGGCTTAGCAATCCCATCAATTGTTGCAGGTATTGCGAGAGAGAAGGACGATGGAGAACGACCAACCGATGGCATGTTCGAATTCTTCGAAGGAGCAGGCGAAGAAGGCGATGGCTGAGCCAGCTGCCGCCACCGCGGACCACCGTGATCCGGCCAGCAACACGGCAGGGAAGAAGGAAAAGAAGAAGAAGAAGAAGACTTTCCGGTATCCGCCAGACGAGGCGGACATCCTCATGGGCATCGAGCCGACGCCCTTCCCCAAGCTGGACGTGCCTCCGGAATTAGAGGCGCTATTCCCGGACACGATCAGGCAGTTGAAAGAGACGTGGGCCGAAAGCACCGCCGCGGCGGAGAGAGACGACCAGCAGTTGCTCGCGAAGCGGGACGAGATTCGGCGAGAGTATGAGACCAAAGGCTATGTCACTTACCAGATCGAGGTCACCGACGACGAGGAAGAAAAGTACAACGCCAGGGCTCCTCGAGGAGGAGGAGGAGGACGGAGGAGATTCCGCGAAGGAGTTGTGAAGCGCGCTGGAGGAGTTAAAAAGTCAAACTGAATTAGTCGTATTTAGGGCTTGTAGACTGGTCCTATGATCTTGTGCTCCATGTCAGTTCTATTTCGCTTATATATTTCGTTACAAACCATAGTGAGGCATATTGTGCAATATCTTGTATTCGCTTTGCTGCGGATAGCATAAAATAATGAGAGGTGAATAATATGACAGTGTTTACTTACAAGCTGTGCCACACAATGTTGGGACTGTTGAACAAGGACATATAATACCTCAAAACTTTCTGAAGCTATTTGGAAGCCATGAAACAGCACCACCTCCCATCTGACAAACCTAGAAAGAAAAAAAAAAGTCAAGCACAAGAAAAAAAATTAGAATGGTTTGATTAACGAAGCATACTCAAGGCAGGAGTGATCAAAAGTCATGCCAGATGTACAAGATGGAAACATAATTCAGCGAGCAGACATAATGCTAAATCTAAAGGAACTTTCAATAGTCAGATCTAAAAAAGGCTTGTTAAAATTATGAAATCAGCCAACGAAATGCAACTGCAACTTTATTTTTCCACCAAGGGTTAAATTCCTGCGACTCCATTAATTGAAGAATCCACAAAAAGAGGGAGTTTCTCGGTCTTACACAGTCGAAAAAAGGTCCTGTACAGTATCCCAGCATTATTGGTGGATGGAACATTGGAACCCATCAGGCCCGACGCCTTTCTTATGGTCCAAAAACTGTTTTGTGATAATACTTACTTACTATCTTACAAGGGGAGAAATCGGCGGCCTCTCGGCTGGCCCACGTCAGCGTTTTCTGCGGGCGGAACCCCTTCGTTCTTCGTATTTCCATACCGGTACTCGTTGCCAACACGGTCGATCGTCGTCGTTCGGTTCCATCCGGCCCCCCGCGTGCCCAATCGACGCCCGATAAAGGGTCGTGGAATTGGGGCTCGCGGAGCACTCGAGGCTACGCATCGTTCCCTTCTGTCTCTTCCTGTCCGGCCATCGCCGCCGCGCCGCCCTCTCCTTCTTCCACGCCGCGCCGCACCGGATGATGCCGCCGTTGCCTCTTGAGGGCTCCGCCGTCGTCGTTTCTTCCGTCGGGGCCCTTCGCCTTCTGCTCCCAGGTGCCGCCATTTCCCCCCTTTTCCTTCGGTTTTGATTCGGCTTTGCTATTGTTGGTTCATGGTTGATTGATCTTCCCTTTGCCTTCTTCTCCCTACTCGTTTGCCCACGCGGTCGATCGTCTCCGTTCGGTTCCGTCCGGCCCACCGCGTGCCCAATCGACGCCCGATAAAGGGTCATGGAATTGGGGCTCGCGGAGCACTCGAGGCTACGCAACATCCCCCTCCGTCTCTTCCCGTCTAGCCATCACCGCCGCGCCGCCCTCTCCTCCTTCCACACCGTGCCGCGCCGGTTGATGCCGCCGTTGCCTCTCAAGGGCTCCACCATTGTCGTTTCTTCTGTCGGGGCCCTTCGCCTACTGCTCCCGGGTGCCACCATTTCCCCCCTTTTCCTTCGGTTTTGATTTGGCTTTTCTATTGTTGGTTCATGGTCGATTGATCTTCCCTTCGCCTTCTGCTCCCAGGTGCCGCCATTGTACGCGTTTGCTGCCACCTCATGCTGGTATTGTCCCTCACCTTCATTTTCCTTTATTTCCTCTTCTTCGTCTCGGCTGTTTCTGTGCTAATACGCTTGTTTGTTATTGCGATTGGTCGTCTTTACTCTACCGTCGCTATGGGATGGTTGTACATTGGTCGGTTCGTGTTCCCAGGGGCTGCATCTGCCAATCTTCTGTACCACTACAGCCAGCTTCTGATCTCTCGGGTCACGACGGCGCCCCTTCCGCACGGAGCCCGTGTGCGTTCGCTACAGAGGGGTAAGCTCCATTGCTGTCTTTGCTATTTCTACCAGTTTCTATAATCTGCTTCCAGTGGCGGAGCCAGAAAGATTCAACGAGAGGGGCTAAAAAAAGAGACATTCAAAATCAACGAGGTGCGCGCGAGGCTGAGCCGCCGAGGCAGAGCGGCAAGTCACCGGGAAGACGTGAGTGCGCTGCGCGAGGCCGAGGCACTAGGCAGAGCGGCGCCTCGCCTTGCCGTTGTTGCCATGAAGACGAACTGACGCGATGCGAGTCATGGAGACGCTACGCGGTTTGCTAATTTGCTACTAATACAATGCATTCAGAATTTCAGATGGCTAATTGCATGGCTAATCGCTAATACCGATGGACAGAGAGGGTTTTGAGGGCTGGCGTGGGGTGGGCTTCAGCCCCACCCAGCCCCACGAGCAGCTCCGCCTATGTCTGCTTCCCCTAAGCGCCATCACCTTTGCTCCATCTGCTGTCAAGCCCACCGTGCTGGGGTGGACCGATGGGTGTTTCGGCGCTGCATGCTGCTTCTGACCAGAGGAGAGATGCCATCTCGGTCATGGATGTGCTGCTCCAACTTCTTTTGGTGATGTTGTACTCCTCCTGGATCTATTCACCTACTCCTCCTACCCTCCCCAATTCTCACTCCCTAACCTTACCCCCTAATTTGCTTCTGTTATGCATATATTAGTATGCAAAAAAAATCATTTTGGAATTAGTACAGGTATACAGTGCATCGTGATGTAGATTGTTTCATCTTTCTTATTTTCTTTTCTACAAGTTTTTTGTTTTCCATTCTAGCTTTGTTGCCCGTCTTACCATGCTTGCTTTCATCTAGCCTGCTAAGATAGATATAATGTTCCATTTGCCACCGGGAAAAAAACTTATGCATATTGATTGATGCTAATTATTCTGAATTCCTACTAGGATAGATATAATGTTCCATTTGCCACTGAAAAAATTATTATGCATATTGATTGATGCTGAGTGCTCTGAATTCATTTAGATATTCATGTCTAATTGCTTGATGAAAGAACTGCAAAAAGAATGCATTGCATTTCGATGAATTTGCCTATTGCATCATTCTATTTGCTTGCAGGGGCTATGATAGATTTGGAGCTTTAGGACACTATATGTTTATTGTACAGAGAATTATTACCAATATCAAATAATCATCCTTGTTGTTTCAATGAGGCAAACAAACATAACATTTTTGTATTCCCTCGTTGAGTTGTTTTCTTCATGGATTTTACGCGTTTTCAAAATGTAGGCCATGATTGGAGGATGAAAGCTTATGCTTAAGGAGTTATGAGTGTGTACAAACTACAAAAGTTAAAGTGGTCAGCAAAATCAAATATTTCTTGCTATTTGCATTCTTTTGAAATTAGTACAGGTATATCAGTGCATCATGCTATAGATTATTTTAATCTTTCTTATTTTCTTTTCTAGAAGATTTTTGTTTTTCGTTTTGCTCCCTTTCATCTTGAATCGAACAGCTTGTCTAGCTTATGTTATTTGGTTGCAGGAGAGGCTTTATTAACCGTTTTACCATGCTTGATTTCATCTAGCCTGCTAACATGGATATAATGTTCCATTTGGCACTGAAAAAAAATTCTTATGCATGTTGATTGATGCAAATGATGCTAATTGCTCTGAATTTGTTTAGATATTCATGTCTAATTGCTTGTTGAAACAACTATAAAAAGAATGCATTTCATTTCGATGGATGTGCCTATTGCATCATTCTATTTGCTTATATGGGCTATGATGGATTTGGAGCTTTAGGACACTACATGTTTATTGTACAGAGAGCTGTTACCAGGATCAAACAATCGTTCCTACTGTTTCAATGAGACAAACAAACATCAGATTTTTGTATTCCCTCACTGAGTTGTTTTCTTCAAGAATTTTACGTGCTTTCAAAATGCAGTCCATCATTGGAGGATGAAAGCTTATGTTTATGTAGTTATAAGTGTGTACAAACATCAGATTTTATGCCCTTTGCTGAACTCTAATATACTTGTGATCTAGGAGGAGACTTCTTGCTTTTGATTATACAAGAAACTCAACAACTTAAAGAAGCATTAGAGAAGGAAATTCACAACCACAAGTTACAGGTACAGTTGTATTGCTGGTCCTATTTCTTCTCTCCACTAATCATAGTGCTTATTGGTGACCTTTGTCTCTATCAACGAGAAGATAGTATTAACCCTTGGGTCTATTAGCAAACATATGTAAAAAAGAACACTTGAAACTGGAAGAAACCACATGAATTAAAGTTAAATAAGAAATTTGACTAATAATAAAGCTTGAAAAAAGTGAACACTTTTATAAACAAATTCTTATTGTTTAGCATTTTGGTTTGATTTCGATATTTCTTTCATTATCACTCATGGTCAGCTAGGTAATGACTTACAATTGCTTTTTTCCATTATCCTCACTAAAATAGTCAAATGCGGCTAACTTATGATCTTCAATAGCTATTTTGGGCATGAGGTTATCTGAAATTAATACATAGAAATAAATTGTATATGTATTAGGGGTGAGCAACTACAAATATTTGACTAAGCTAAGATACTTTTTTAATATTATATTTAGCTAACTATAGTTTTGCAAAAAAAAACTTGCTATCAAATGCTTTTCTTTGGCTATAAAGTGCTTATTGTGAGAATTTTTTTGTTTAGCCAACTCATATTAAAGTTATTTTGTGGTGATGCTTTTTTTTCACGGCTGACATCACTTCTGTGTTGTTAGTTCACTATTGTATTTATGATTGCTTGAACACTTCCATGCTATCTGACCGCTTCACGATTTCTTGTGTCTCTGGTGCAGGACCTATGGAGCCATGAGTTCAAATGGATCTGCCCTTGTACCCTTTCCATGTATCTCAAAATTTAAGGCTAAGTGTCAACACTAATCAAGTTAGTCCTACTTGAAAAATCAAACATGCTCTCATATTCATTTTTTTTTTTAAAAAAAATCTCTCATATATGAATATTCTCTTTTACTATTGTGGTTTGATCAGGATTAGTCCACTGTTTATATCACACCCGTGTACACTTACTCACTTCTAATCCTGTTGTCTGTAATTGAGCAAACTCCAGCCTTTATCTGCTTGAAACAAATCATGTCTTCTTCAAAAGTTCTGTCTGCTACTACATTAAAGTCCTTAACTGATGTTGATATTTGATTCTTTCTTGTGGCAGGTCTCTTGACAAGAGCACATCGGGTATAGAATATGTCAGATGGCTATTTATTGCCATTCTACTTTTGTGATCCATGTACAGGTAAACAAGTTTTTATTCGAGCGAAGAAGCTTGATGGTTAACATTCCCTTTTTTCTTGATTACATGACAGGCACACCAGCTTTTGAATGTCAGGAGGAAGGGTTGTTGTTTGCAAGGCGTGAATCTGATTTAGCAACATGAATAACTTAATACATTGAAAATTATGTTGTTCAGAAGGTATGGGTAACAATGATTTGTTTGTCAGTGCAATAGCCAACCTTATTTTATCTGTCTCACCATGAACCTTTGAACCTGTTTTTTTAACATGGGAGCAAAGCTCAGACAAAGGAGTTGGCAAATCAGCTAATTGGACGTATCTTAGCACTCAGCCTTCAATTGTAGGTTGCAGAGTTATACAGAAAGTGTGAATCATTTCAGACCTATTTATCGGTGCTTTAGCCAAAACTTGAAAATATGCCCATGCTACAGATTAGTTCGAATCACAAAAGGGCCGCTCTGTTCTGAACTACTCTTGTCTGCATTATTATTATGTTGGTTGTAACACTTTGGTACTTCACCTTGGCACCAAGGCATTCTAACATGACAAATTGACGCCTTCAGTTATAGAAATTCTTCCTGTCCAGTAACTCAGTAACTACTACCTATTCTATGGGTTACTTAGTTCTCTCTTCTTGTCCAGTAACACTATCTCGCAAATTCTGATTGGTTTACATTGCTCTTGCAGGTAATATTCTGACTTCTCAAAGTATTAACGTGCTGTCTCACTTGATCACAATTAGTTTCGGTTCTTTACGTTGCCTTTACCGGTAACACTCTAACCTTTAGCTATTGTTTTATTCAAAATTGGAAGGTATTTAGGCATATCACTAGAGTTCGGTACTGTATCCAGGTTTCATATGAATACAAATATTTCGACTTACTCTACTTAGTATAATTGAGCTAAGGTGACACCTATGTCTCATGGTTCTGCTGATCTGCTCAGTCTTTGTCATTCATATCGTATTTGGATATGAAATGTGGATCTCTTAGAACATTGTTTTTTCATGTGAAAGATCCCTTCAGCCCTAAACGTACCCGATGACCACCTTACTATTTGTTGGCTGCCTCATACCATACGGCGCAGCGTAGCGCGCTTTTCACCCTAGTATATATACACGCAGCCGGCTATGCCACGTCGGCCTTCTTCGTGTAGAGAACCTCGGCTTTTCGCGTTTTTGCGCACGCCCTCGCCCTTCTCGTCTCGGTTCGGTGGTGCCCATCTGCTCAGCTGGCCACGCGTTCGACGACCAGCCCGTAAAGCGCCACCAAATCCAGGCTCCAGCGCCGCGGAGTCCTCCACGCGGCCCAAAACTCTCGCACCCGAACGCCTCCGCCCCCGCCCCCGCCCCCGCACCCACACCTGTGCCGTCGTCGCCCCCAGCCCTTTCCCCGCAACCGCGACGAACTCGCCCCCTTCGCTGCCCACCGCACCCGTGCCGCCGTCGCCCTCGGCCCTCCCTCGCGATGCTCTTCTGCTGTCGCATTCGCAGCTCTGGCTCCATCTCCCGGTGGCGCTCCAGCTCCTGCCCCGATCCCCTGGAAACCCTAGCGGCTCAGCCCCCGGCCGGATCCAGCTCCGCAGCCATGTTGCCGCCGTCTCCAGTGCTCGGTTGCCCCCTCACCAACCCTCGCGCGCTCCGCCTCTACCCCGGTTTGGATCGAACGGAGGCAGCGGCATCGTCTCCTGTAGATCCACCATCCGCCGTCGAGCCCTCCACCACCGCCACGACAAGGAAGCGGCGCTTCGGGGAGGCCGCGTAGAGACGCAGGCTCGCACAACCCCATCGCCCTTGTACGGTCGCCCGCACCGTTGAAGGTCACCCGTGCTGCCGTCGACATCCGCCTCAACAGCGCGACCCTCCGTTAATGCCTCGCCGAAGGTCTGTGTTGAGCATTTTTTCCCCTCTGTCTTTCCGCCGTCATGCGTGTCAGTTTCCTTGCTTCGGCTATTGCCATCGCTTTCCTCCCTTGATCCCTTCCTCTCGATGGTCCTCTACGAGGCGTGGATCCTCCGTCGCATTGCCTTTCGCGTGGTCCTACTATGGAATTTAGCTGCCGAGGGGTTCGGATTTGGGGGGTTGGAGCCGGTGTGGTGGATTGGTTATGTGATCATGTTTCTTCTAACAGTTGCACCATAGATGGCTAGAATTGTTTCGTGATTTAGCTTTTATTTCGTTGATTGCATGAGTATATGCTGTTCTGGATTAGGTATTTTTAACTGCATAGAAATTTATGCGGAGTAGGAATTGCTATTTACCTTATTTTTCCGGATGGACATGAATCGGTATGCATGAAGCCTTGGAGTGCTTATTCCATATAGGGATGGTGGGCTTAGAGAAAAGTGAACTTTTGGGTTGCTTATTTAAAAAAGTTCGAAGGTTTCCCGGAAAACTGAAAGTGCGCATGAACTCTGAATTTAAATGGAATATAATGTTTGTTCTCTACTGGTAGACCAGCAAATCAGGATTTTATCTTTATTCTTGTCTGCTTGGTTATGCTACTATATTTATTACAATAATTGTACAGGACAAGCATTCTCAAACTTTATGTCATAATGGCTATATGCTGTAAGAATCACAACCATGTGTCTAGAGCACTTGCTTCTGATGTATTAATATGAAAATTGTATGATTCTCATCACAAATATGAGTCAGACAAACAACATGCGGCTTATTACAGCATGTGATTTGAAATGCTATTTTTTTCAATTAAGTTTTTGAGTGACCTGCTTTTCTTCCTATCAATAATTTCTTTTGCTTTGGGGCATGTTATTTGTATCAATACGATGGTTGAATTGATTTTATGACCATTTTTTGCAGACCGTAGCTACTATTCAGTGCAAACTATTACATTATTGGTGGCTCTCAAAGTCCGTTATAGAGACAGAATCACAATATTCAGAGGAAATCACGAGAGCAGACAAATCACTCAAGTGTGAGTTTCTATTCCTTTATCTGAAAAGACTTTACAACAGTTGCCAATTGCTAATTTCAGCATAGTACTTCTGTAGTGTAACTATTGCAAAGTATATGGGCTATTACGGTACCATGGGTCTCAGCTATTATGGTACCATGGCTGTTGAATAGTTCTTGCTTTGCAGCAATCTCGCAGGAAACCATTTGCTTGAAATTTATCATGCTCCATTTCCATGATGTCTAATCTTAGGTATTTGTGAGTACCTTTGCAACCAGTGGTTAGTTTTGTCTTGGAATTTATGTCGCCTGGTAAGCCTAAAGGAGTTTTTCTTATATATGCAGCAACCTTAATTACAACCGATTACAAGGAAATATAGCTGATGTATTTTCCAAACTTGATAGTTTGACAACACTGTGGGTTCTTTTTCCTGTGCACTGTCAGATGGGTCTTAATTTGTGTTGATCTTTGTTCATATTCTTGATGTTCCAGTTTCCTTACCATTTTTCTATGTGATGTGCTGTATAGATATCTCCTTTAATTCTCTTGCTGGTCATTCATGGTTTGGTAAAGCTCCTTTAATCCTTAAAGGAGGAATATCGACCAGGCATAAACTAAAGCTATTTGTCCATATAAATAGCTCTCACATGCACATCACATGCTCCTTTAATCCTTAAAGGAGGAATATCGACCAGGCATAAACTAAAGCTATTTCTATGCAAGCACAAAGTTTGGTATTTATATTGTGCTTTAGTTTATGCCTGGTCGATATCCCTCCATATAAATAGCTCTCGCATGCTGCTCACAGGTTTTATTAACATGCAGGTCGGCTCCTCTGCCTCTGTTATTACTGCTTATGAAGGATCCATGGCACCCCAGGTTTATCTCTTGTTATTGTATGTCATGCGCTTATATAAACTTGCCATTATCATTCCTCCTGCTTTTACGTCATATGTTCTGATCAAATTAAATATGATCCCCGGAACAGAAAAGCGACACGAAATCTACTGCTATAGTTCGATCTACACCAGCCGCATTACAGGTTAGCCATCAATATTACTAGATATTAATACCTACAAATTACTATCTGTTACATATGTATTCCCTGACAATTCTATATTATCCATGGTTTACAGTTGTCGCCAATATCAGAATCAGTTTTGGAGCAGCCATTGACATTAACCAGTGCGCCGCAGGTTGATCTTCCAAATATCAATAGGTGATCTTTGTTGATGCTATCATGCATTGGTCACCACCCAATGCCTAACTACTGCAATCCTGACAGAATTTACCCGCTACTGTGTATAGTCCCACCGTTTCTCAGCAAAAAAAAAACCGGCTAAGAGAAAGTTATTTGAGGATGCTCCGGGCGAACATTCATGAATAGCCTTATTCAGGGTACGCGAAATAGATATAGCCTTTTCATCACATAAGCTGCCTTGTTTTCGGCTCTTATATATTTGCTCTTTGGTTTATATTCCGTTGCAGTGCACTACGATGATCACAAGTATCGAATTATCCCCGCAACCACGGTGTAATATACGCAGGCCTAAACATTTTGCCTTTTGTGCTGTGACGCTATGCTCTGCGATGAGCAATGGCCGTCTCCCTGGTGCATCCCCTTTATCTTCTACTGCTGCTATCCAGTGAGCAATCGTCCTCTCACTGTTGCCTCCCCACTATCTGCTAATGCTGTTGATGCTCCTGCAGGACTAGTCCTGCTTTTGCCGATCATTGTATTATAACCTGTAAAGATCCCTCAGCCGCTGGTTATCTCTAAAATCTGCCTTTGTGCCTTTCTGTGGCCGGTATATGTATCTACAAAACAGTTATAATTAACCTCTTATGAATGCTGGTTATCTCTAAAATCTGCCTTTGTGCCTTTCTGTGGCCGGTATATGTATCTACAAAACAGTTATAATTAACCTCTTATGAATTCTAGCTTCTCTGTGATATTTATCACACCTCTAATTCAGATGGTAAGTATGTTAGTACAAAAAAAATTGCTCTACAATTGGCACGCCTCTTTTTACCCCAAGTATTTTGAGGGTCTCATTATATATGGCTGGTTTACTATTCTGCTACCGTACTAGAATGATGATATTCAACCTTTTGCTCTAATCAAAGCTGCATGACTGTATAATTTGTTTGTATTGCATTTTGCTTGATCGCCTGCTATACGGTCTATGTATGTGCATATCAGAAGCCACGCCTCGATATATAATTATTACCTGTGGTTCTACCATATGCTCTATGTATATGTATATCACAAGACATACCTCAATATACAAGTGCTTACATTTTTACACAATCATATCTCAGCTGTGATTAACAACGTTTAGTCGTTTCATTTATATTAATTTCAAGAGAGACGCATTGCATCTAAAATATACTAGTATTATTTCAACGGATGGTCTATTATTAGTTCTCTCTATCATGTATACCACTCAGGCTATCTTATGCCTTAGCTTTCTACAATCATCGATGTTCTCAACGGCGCAACGAAGCGCGCTTTTCTTTCTAGTGTTTTACATGTCCCTTCAATTTCCGAGGGCAGTAATCTATCGTCCCCTTGTTGACTCACGGTCACTTGTTTCCTCCGGTTGGTGATGCCATGAAAATATTTGTTGTTATTGCTCAAATTTACCAGTCAGGTCTGATTTGATCGCTGTATAGCCTGTAACTAATATAGTTCTTCTGTTGCAAGAAGTCGATACAAGGCCGCCTCTGCTTGACCACAAGTTATCAAATCCTCTGCAGAAAATGGTCCTGGTCCTGCTTTTTTGCCCAGCACATCAATATCCTCCTCTAATCTTTCCTCTTTTCTTGAATGCACCAGCCACATCGATGCCCCATCCTTTTAAAAAAATTGTGCAGACTACCAGTTTTCTCTTGCCAAATATCAATACATATAGTTAATTGCACTGGAGCTTTCAAATTATGTCTATGTCCAGGAAATCTTCATGTTGAAACCATATAAATTCAATTTCAAAACTTTTGCTTTGTAGAGGCACACCAGTCTTTGTAGAGGTGAGTACGTGGAGCATGATATGAAGATCCTCTTGTAAGAGCTTGCACAGGACAGTAAAAGGGTAAGTCACAGTGTCTTCATAAGTTAGAATTGGATTTTCATTTGCCCATGTAAATCTTTCACCACTGAGGTGAACTTCTCTCAATTCAAGACAGTTGGTTACTGCATTAAAAAGGTCAGCATTCCCATTGTCAAAATGGAGGTTGTCAGTACTAAATCTGATAATATTAAAGCCTCCCCAACAAAGGGTAAGATGGACACAAGTGAGCAAGACCTTGCATCACCGGAATGGGGGCAGCTCTGATTTTTGGAGAATGCCATAATGACATATAGTCTCCTATCGCGGTAAAATTAGCAACAGTACTTGCACAAGCATGCAGCATTTGATAATATAGAAAGATGACAGCCACAAGTTGAGTGTTTATATTCCATGTAAGGGTAAAAAAGTAAATTATATAAAAGAACAGTATGTAGCCATACCAAAAGTAAGCAACCAGCACAGAGAAAATAAAGATATTCCATGTCTCCAGGCACTGCACAATCATGAATACAGACATTAGAGAATGGAGTGCACTGACACGATGATAATAACTAGGTAGATTTGCGCACTTCGTTGCGCCGTAGCATAAAGCAAGAAAAAAAGAAGAGTTATGCTGATAACGCAAAATAGTTTTTTACCTGTTATAGTTGTTATTTACAACGAACAAGAGTACACTCGTACATAAACTGTAAACATCAGGACTATACTATGAAAAACAAAAGCTCCAAACCCATACCATAGAATACCAATATATCTGCAACACCGCAATGACAAATTTAACCAATCAAACAACATATATGCAGTCTAGAATTTCTAAAATCCACTTCAAACACATAACTTTGGTCATCAAGCCTCAGCGAAGCCACGCGTCCCAAGCCTACGCCGTGTGGTTTTGACATAGCAAATGCATGTTGACAATCAGATCACAACGTCGCATCAGAGATGAATAGACAAACAATTCTCTAAACAAAAATGAAATGTCTAAACCATTGTACCAAACTTCAGATATCACCGAGGATATGTACACAAAAGAGCTAAATAACATGGATCCAAGAACTGAAGGAAAATATTGCATAATGTTGTATGGTGTTAGCCTAATTCTTAGCAATAAAATGGCTAAAGAAACAAAGCAATTGCAGAATATAGATACAGTAACCTAGCTAGATATATGCTCTTTGATAGTAAATAAGCTAGCCACATGTTGTACACGACGGAAGAAAAAGGTTCCACTCCTCTTGTTGGTTCAGGAGGTATACCATAGGGTAACATTTGCAATTCATTTTGTTATCACTCATAGCTGGTGCAAAACAAATATTATAACAGAAATCATCTAATTGACCTGGACATGGTGTTTACAAAACAACTAATTAGATTGAAGAAAGAAAATTGTGAGGATTAAACAAGATGGCAGGAAGGGTGGGAAACGAACAAACTGAAGTACTCCATTTGTATCATCGCATCAGCCTGTCCATTTGGAGATGCAAAACCCGTTAGAATCAACAACCAAAGTGAATATCATCTATGCTTACCTGTACTACGATTGCTCATATCTTCAAAGGAGGGCATAGTAGGAACCAGTGAATAGGGCAGTGCTAGATATAACCTACAACATAATAGGTCTTGTTTCACGAAATGATACATAAACATGAAAAGGGGCATCAAATTTTAGGTATGGTGAAAGAAGCTCCATAAAAGAGAGAAACGTATGTCCGGCACAACCAAATAGGCTCATAGCTAGAGAGTGATATATATCTCATCATGGAAAAATAGTTTTTTTAGGGGCCAATTGGATATTTGCCACTCCAGGAATTGAAAATTGGATGGCATGTTGAAAATCATGCCATTGAGTGGCATTTTTTTCAACATGGCATCCAATTTTCAAATTGAGGAGTGGCATATATTGAATAATTCCTTTTTTTTAGAGGTAACGTAAACCTTACCGACCTAAAAATCAATTATGAAGGTTAGCTACTAAATCCCAGCCAGCTATTTTGGATTCTGAGCAGAAGGAATCAGGGAATGGAATCCGTATCTACACCATGAACGATTAAGGAAAACATATTTCTCATTGCAAAATAAGCTATCTATTCTACATATTATCTATTCTTTATGTTTACATAGAAAACACAGTATGAATCGAGCAATAGCATCCTATAGAGGCAAAGCTGATACAACTATATGCAAAAATAAGAAAGCGTGCTTAATGCATAGATGCACTAAGATCTTCAAGCATATCAGCATAAGCGAAGCACACACCATGGATTATGGCATAACAGGTGTAAGCAAGACTTAAAGTCTACCTTGATGGGATCTGTAGTGTCTCATTAGTCATTATAGTAAAAAAAATGAAAGCGATAGTACAGCCCCAAATAGGTTGTAGTCTTTTATGCTGAAGCCTAGCTAGTAGGCCGTGAGGTGTAGGCAATAGAGGAAATAGTACAGCCCCAAATAGGTTGTAGTCTTTTATGCTGAAGCCTAGCTAGTAGGCCGTGAGGTATAGGCAATAGAGGAAATACCAAACGAAAATATAAAATTCATGACGATCAATAACTGACCGTGTAGTTAGTCCATCAGCAGATTATCCCAAACCAGTGCAACAATCTAGAAAACAACAAAATACTGAATAGTCAAACTAATTTGCTAACAATGCGAAGAGATATGTGAAGTTACCAAGTTGGGCATGTGGTGATCGCCTGGTAGTCAAATCCTTTTAATTAAAGATAACAGCCTTGGGTGAAAGAAAATAGGCACAAAATAATCATTTTGTTGAGATCTAGTTGAAAAGGTGGCTGCAAAAGGTGATGAAATTATGACAGCAAAATGTACTGGTATCAGTCTCATGTGTGTAGTCTAGAGATGTTTCGATCAAGGCTACAGCTGTAATTACTTGAATTCTATTGCTTAGACAATCCTAAGGGAAGATATATTATATAATATAAGTCCAGATGATAAGATGCAAAAACAAAGCTGATCTAGTGTGAACCCTATAAAAGAAAATAGTTGCCTAGATCAAGCAAATCTTTAGGCTAAAATTAGGAAGCACCTAAACTTTAGTTATCTATATGTTTTGTTTGCTAATCCATGGTATAAATCTGGATTGCTATACTTAGTAAGAAAGTCGGAAAAAAGAAGAAGTTTCTCACATGCATAGATTAAATAAACCCTTTTAGCAAGCATGTCTACGCCATCTGATGTGCCATGTTCATGAAATCAATGTATAATTATACAACTCAAAGGAAAAGCTTTTTATTACATATACTACAGAATTGTAACTTTTGTACTCAACTTTATTCTATGAACTACTTCTTTCTTGTGATTCACTGGCCATGGTACAGAATAAAGAGCAGTTTAAAAAACACACTAACAGTGTTCTTTCTTGAAGCATACATCAGAACTTCAAAATATCAATATAATAGGAACTCCAAAGAAAAAATGTGAATAGTGCAATGCATAAAAAAATAGGCAGGAGACTATAGACTAATGCTAATCTAATAGACAACCCACATCAATTAAGGTAAATTGTGCACAGGTAATAAAGAATAGGACAAGTGGGTTCGGCTGTGCAGAACGATTTACCTATAAATGAATAAATCACACCTTATCACCTCAATCAAAGTATAAACACTACTTTTGCTCAGAGACTATCCTGTGTATGGAGAAACAAGCAAAAATTATATAATAAATTAATATCAACAGAGCGAGGCGGGGTGGTACCATAAAGATAAGCTATTGCCCAGAGTTTTGAGATTCATCAAGCTCATTGCTCAACATATGGTGTAGAAGAATATCAACCATGGTACCCTTTGTCCTCACACTACACCACACCAATCATAAGTAACTAAGTAAAGGCTGCAACAGTACGTTATTATATCGCAACAAATAATAACGGTGTGCATTACTGTATAGATCTCCGTTTGTTTCTTCCTCGGGGAGTAGGATCCTTCAAGAATGGAATGATGCGCTCAAAACATTTACCTATTTCAATCCAGATAGTTGCTTGAGCTTAAATATTTAGTGCAATCTGAACTTATGAAGTAAAATTATGATAAGTTGAAACGTTGAAAAGAACTCAGCAAGTGCTTGTACAGAACTTGTGGCAGCAGTGTTAGTAGTGTCAAATGTTCTTTTGATACAGAGACTACAACAGCCAATCAGATTATAGTATAACTCCCAAATTAAACTCGGTAGGAAACAAACCAGTAAAAAGTTGAGAGAAGTGGAATATATAAGTTTTTCAAACTTTTCCGAATAATACTGTGATATAGTGTGCATGAAAGGAGTCAAAAGGACACCACCAGCAATAATGGTAAAAAATAATTTGCGCTGAGTTTCTGAATATGGTAAAAAATACTTTACTTTCAGCATAAATATTCATCTAACCTGGATATCATCTTGTCCAGCTTTCTCCAGTTCCATCTCAGCAAAAAATGCCTCCAACGAAAATGTTATAATCTGTGAAGACAAAGAGCGATACACAATTTATGTTATCAGTAACTAAGCATCTGATAACAACTAATAAGATGAAATTCTTGGAAATATCCACTTCTCAACAAAGTTTGTAGCGATGTGCAAGTTAATCATTAGAAGTCTAGTATTATGCAAAGTAGAAAACTTATATAATGAATGTTGCTGGATCTTACCAGATTAAGCAGAAGTAATACCGAAACAAGGTAAAAACTGACAAAATAAATCAGGCTCCAAGAACTTCCAGTCAGTTGCCTGTAGCTCTAAAAGCATGAGAAAGAAAGAAACAAAGAAACAAAGGTTATAGCATATACAAAAAAATGTTCAATACTTAGGTGGAAATCTTCTTAAAGTTCTTGTAGGCAGACAACCCAAACAACATTAGCTCACTTCGTAAAGCAGAAAAATCTAGAAGACAAAAGATGCAGCTTTTTCCTTTTTGGTTCATTATTATCGATTCATTTTTCTAAGTGCAACTTTTTAACAATTGCAGGTCCATTGACTCCGAAGCAGCAGGGACGCCGGCCGCGCGGTGCTTCTTGCACACGGGATACTCCATCCTCGTCTCCTCTCCACCGAACGAGTGCCTGGAGCCGTGCAAGACTGCGGGAGCATTGTCGAAGGAGAGGCGCAGGCGGCGCGGGGTGGTCTCGGTCGGCTCGGGCGTTCCCTTGGGCCTGTGTGCGAGGTCGGCGGGGGACGAGGGGACAGGGTGCTGCTGCTCATTGCGCTGACCGAGTACCTTCTTCCTCGATGAGGCCTTGGACGTGGCGGAGACCGTCGGCGCCATGAAGCCCTTGCCGCCGCCAGAGCGAGCCTTGGGCGTCCTCCCCGCGTCCTGCTGCTCGTTCTCCTTCTCTGCGCACCACACCCGCGGTGAGCCGTGCCCGCCACCGCCGTTCCTGCAGACGGAGGAGCTCCTCTGTGTAGAATCTACACATGCCAAAAGGGGGAAAAGCCCAAAAAGAAGAGGATGAAGAACTCGTCTCCGAACAACGTCAACCAAAGAACAAATGCAAGAAGTAGTAGATCCACGAGAAAAAAAAACCCTCCAAAGAGATTAAGTAACGCAAGAAGTAGTAGTAGTAGCGCGATATTGCAAGAAACCAGCGTTCTAAGGCAAAAGAACAAGGGAAACCAAAATACGTGAAAATAGCAGCACCTGAAAGGCAGACGAAAAGGGGAAACGCAAGAACAACGGGGATGACGTGCGTGGGAGATATGGCTGGGGGCAGCGGATGAGCCGATAGCTGCCACAGCGAAGAAGAACCCGAGGGGAGCGGGGGCAGCCATGGACCCCATCTCGGTGGAGCGCCGGGCGGAAGGTGCGAGGAGGTCGGCGAAGACGGTGGGGATCTGGCGCTCCTCGACGCCGGTTTTCACGGCTCTTTATCAGCCATCGGAGGGCCGGAGGCCGCGGCGGGCGAAGGACGCGAGGAGGGCGGAGGCATCGGAGGGGCGGGGCGCGCGGAAGACGCGAGGAGGAGCGGAGGGCGAGGACGCGACGGTCAGACGCGAGGCCGACCGGCCCCACGACCTCGATGGGCCATCGCAGGGCATCTGCAGAACAAGCGGCGACAGGCGAGCACGCGACGCGTGGCGGCGCCGGATCGACAGTCTGCCAGGACCCCTACGCAAATACGGGAAAGACGCAGGGCCTAGCCGCGAAATACGGTGACGTGGGCAGCGGCAGAGGTCGCCGATTCCTCCCCCTGTGACATCAAGTTCCTTCCTCAAACAAGAACAGAAAGAGATGTATAAAATAACACTCCGCATCAATTCTCACAAAGCATCGTTGGGTCAGGCATAGTTGGCAACTTATCATATGAAGCAGATTCCCTGAATCCCTTAAGCTTCAATTTATATGCAACTGATTTTATTTGACTTGAAATTTCATTATCAATTCTTAGGTTTTTTGTCTGAAGCCACCAAATTTTCCTACTTTGTTAATAAACTAGGCAGGGCTGCGCACGTTGTCGCGCCGCGTGAAATTTGATTTCTGAGAAAAAGCAGAAAGATTTAAGGTTTTTTTGTTCATTTGGTTTTTTTTGGGGGAAATACGCTAGGTAGGAACCGTCGACTAATTTGCGAAACAACGGGTCTTTTTTCAAAAAAAAATGAATATTACATGTTCCGAAAAATAGTAGATTTTGAGTTGGCAAAAAAAATTGTCGACGTCGAGTTGAACACCATATACGCCTTGGAAAATATTAAAGATCGAGTTGCAAATAAAATTTAGATACCGAGTTTATCACCTTATGCGTTTACCGGGTAATAATATATGTTTTGAAAAATATTAGAGATCGTTTCGGAAAATATAACACCATATGTGTTTACCAGGTAATAATACATGTTTTGAAAAATATAAGATCGAGTAATAATACACGTTTCGAAAAATATTAGAAATCGAGTTTGGGGAAAAAAGCTAGAAATCAGATATCGAGTTTGGAAAAAAAAAATCTAGAGATAGATCTGTACACATATTTCTGTTGACGAAAATATTTTTTCCAAGAAAAACAGAGAAAGGACCTGGGCGTAAGTTATGGGGACCTATTTGTTATACTTTTGGACCTATTCGCTATTCTGAAAAATTAGGAAAAGACTCAGTTGAGATTTGTATTTAGCGATGGGCTTTTCCGTAAAGTACCGAACCAGGGACCTAAACGCAATCTTAAAAATTTATTCTTACCCTCACAAAAAATCGCAAAGGACCTGTTTGTAATTTTCCAGGAACCTATCTGTAATTTGGATGGAACATAGGTCTTTTTTGCAAAATGGCATGGGGGTGAGGTGGCCGGCTAAGAAGCCGGCAATTCCTCCCCACATAATAGGGGTATTATTATTATTTTCTAATGGAACCCTTCCCACTACTAAGCAAGCCCCTCCTTCCATAACTCCCCTTCCCAACAGGTGTTAAAGTTGCATATTTCGTAACCAGACTCTGCTCAGTTATGATCTCCCTCGAATCATCGCTGGAGCTTGATTACGACATAATTGACATCAAAATGCTCCGAGTGTCAGGACCATTTGAAATCTCAGAAGTTTCGTCAGAATATTCATCATCATATATACACAAGAGATATAGAAACTAAGCTTTCTAGCACATGGCATGGTCAGAATATTCATCATCATATATCATGTACTTGACTATCAACTGGGCCAAGTAGATCAATAGCACATGCCAAAGGGCCTAGGACTGGGCCACAAGGGCAGCCCCACAAAGACGAGCATAGATGGTGCAGGATATAGGAGCTGCACGATGGCTTGCAGAATATAGGTGCTGCCGAGCGCCGGGTTGACACTGGTCTATACGGGTGACTAGGTCAGGTCTGGACCCAAAACATCGCTACCAACCAGGGTTCAAATTTTCGGATTTCGGACCCCCCGAATTCTATAATCCCGGCAAAATTAAAAAAACCCTAAAAAAATTTAAAAGTGCTGCAGTACCCTAGAATCTCGCCGAAATTTCGATGAAATGGACCAAAATTTGTATAAAAGTTGACCGAATTTTGACCATGTGGGACAGTAGGTAGATCATAATCTCCGCGAAGTTGAAAAAACCCTAAAAAATTGAAAGTGTGATAGTACCGAGAAATTTCACAGAGATTTTGATTTTTTGGATTCGTCTTGTTTTAGCGAAATTTCGGATTTCTCGGTTAAAAAAAAAAACAGATTTGAATTTTAGTTTTTGAATTTCGTCCGGATTTTGTCCGAAATTTCCGAATCTCGTCAAAATTTCGGATTTCGGCCCGGCCCGAGATAGAGTCCGAAAACAAAATTTGAATCCTTGCTACCAACTGGTGCTGGTACCAACTACCTCATTGTCAGTGACAAAACCATCAGCTCGCTTGTCCTTGACTCTAGAGGCCTAGGTCTAGACCACCTCTTGGTCTTCACAAACACCATCCATAATGGTATCAAGTTGGCCATTTACTGCTTCAAAGAGTTGGGCATGTGGCCATTTGATCGATGCAAGTACATAAAGAGCAAGTATGCTATGATTGTTCTGCCACCCTGGCCGCCGCCGCATACAAGTGCAAGTGTGTTCTTGTTGGATGTGAATTCATTGGTTAAGCACATTAAGTTGAAACCATGGCCAGATCAACTAGAGCTCCAGAGCAGGGGAGACGTGGTTTCAACTATGGCCACCACCCATGCAGGTGGACGTTGTGGGAGACGAGTCTGAGCTACAGCCAACACCATGGACGACATTCATCTTCTATTGAGGTGGCATGAATCTGATGCAGCCTTGGCCACCACTTATCTTGGTTAGCCAAGGTACAGTGCTACAACTTTTACTTGAGCAGTGTGGAGTGGTCAGTGCAATGTGTGCCAATCAATGCTTTCGAGTCATTTACTTGCATCAATCTGTTGTCCCTGGAAGTAGCATTTCTGAAGGGCAATTCAAGTTATCAGCTTGCTCACAAGATTATGAACAAAATGGTAGCGCAGCTGAAGCGTTGATGGACTCGACTATCAACTAGACCTGCCAAAGGGCCAAGGGCTGGGCCACAAGGACAAGCATCGGTGGTGGAGGACATAGGAGCTGCACGATGGCTTGGAGAGGAACGAATCAAAACTTGGGCTATTGGACTCATCCTCTCTTGAACTCTATCTGTACCCAGTCCCCTTCTTATCTGTTCTTCCTCAAATCGATTCGACTCCTCGCTGTTCTACCCCCAAACTCTATGCTATTCCCGCTCCAAACTATATTTCTTCCTCTCCCAACTACCTTATACTGATCAGGTTCGTGACATGAACTTACCGGCTCGACACCTCTGCGTCTCATGAGCGGGAGGGGAGCGGGACGAGGTCGTCCGCGCGGGAGCGGTGGCTGGGTCTCGCGGAACACCCCTCCAATGGGGCGGGGGCGTCGGCGGCCGCCGTTAGGCCTCGGCTTGCGGCCCCACGTGATGCGAAAGCTCAACTCCATAGCTGCACAGAAGGCATGAGGACATGAGACAAGGCGGAGACGAAAAACTGAGCGACGGACGGCGGAGACTTACTTGCGACGGGGGCGGAGGCGGAGGCGTCGGGCGGAGGGAAGAACAACGGTCTAGGGTTCTTCCTTCCCCCCTTTATACAGGGTGTTGGCAGACGGTCTAGGGTTCTTCATTCCCCCCTTTATACAGGGTGTTGGCTCACCAGGGCTGATGCGATTGGAGCCCGCGCGCGGCTTGTCGAGTTGGGCTCCGAGCGGAGAATGCTAAGGCCCGCGCGTGTTGCATTTTTCTCTTCTTTTTTCACTGCAGTTTCGCGGATTTGGCATGGAAAAATCGAGTCTGCGAACCAAAAAGAACACTGAAAACAAGTTACATGTACCTTTGCTCAATAGCTGAAGATGGCGCCTGCCACCACAAGGGATGTTGTAGGAGTTGCCAGCCAGATCCCATAGGGGGCATGAAATTCCTTTCTTTGTGTAAGATGAGCCAGTCAGGAGGCCTAGGAAAAGAGCTGATACATGGCGTAAGCAGCAAAGAGAAGCTTGTTCCATGCACCATGTTTCCAATCTTCTTCTTCTTCTTCTCAAAATGACCGCTGCAATCCCTCGTCGTAAGGCTCGCACCATCCCTCATCAAATTTTGGGATCTTGTTTATGGGTGTTGGGAGAAGAAGCTGGAGTAGATCCATGGGATGAACAACAGATGGCTTTTGGGGAGGAAAGATAGTGAAGGCATGTTATGTGGAGCTAAGGAGGTGATGATTCTCTGGAGGTAAGGTTGGATTGAAGCTGGAAGGGTTGGATGGAAGCAAGGGAGCAACTTTCAAGGAGGCTGGATGTATAGATGGAGATGGAGACGGAGATGGGAGGCGATGGGGAAGATGAAGTGAGACAGGTCGGTTGAAGGAGATCCACAAATAAAGGTAAGGGTGGTAGGCCACAAAACCCCGTCCGGTCAATTCAATACGTTGCGTGCCATACGGCGCATCACGAGTCCCAACAAAGTCCTCCACTAGCCGATTTACTGTTTATTACTCAACGGAAACGAATCGTATATGTTGCAGCTAAGAAATCGGATCGCGCCACACAACCAGCTAATCAATCAATTAAATAATGGTAAAGGCAGTATTTTAGAATTTTGTTTAAAAGAAATAGCATTTCAAAATTAATAAAAGGAATATCAACTGGATACGCCACAGCACATCTCGCACTGGATCCAGTATAAAGTCCCATTTATACATTAATAATACCGATAATTAAAAAATACAATGAGCTCCACCCAGTCCGTGCTAAGTCTACATTTCTGCACCAACTCTCCACTCCCCAGCACTTAATGGAGTATTCTATTTACTAGATTTAGCCACAAATGAATAAAGTAAGAGCATCGAGCCCCACACCATAGAAAAGCTGCCGCTTGAGTACTTGACTCTCGTGCCACTTGCAGCGTTGCACTACGGAAATCATTACTTTGTGTATTTTTTTTTTTTTGCAGATTTCTGCCGGATTGAAAACATAAAAATAAAACTAATAATTTCGACGCAACTAGTTGGAGTGTGGACTACGAGGGGGTAGAGATGGAAAAGATGTAGCAATGGTCACCGACGAATGGGCCCCACTTGTCGGTGTCGGTTGCCTTCCATCGTTTGCCATCTCCCCCTCCCTCTCCTCTCCTCGCTAGCAGGACAGCAACTACGGCTAAAATTCATGGCTAAGCACTACACCAATCCATGGCAGTAAGGAGCATTTGGATTGCAGTAAGCAGCATACCTCAAGAGTATTTTCAGCGAGTCTCCCCCGTACAGAGGAGCATCTTCCGGTCTCAGATGCTTTTATAATCCTATGCCAGATAATAATAAGAAAGACCAAGGAGAAATTAGAATACATGTGACTGAAGATACTGTTGATCGTTGCAATACATGTGGTTTGATATCATCTAATGATCCACAAGTTGATATGTTAGGATAATAGTACTTGACAAATGTATTCGCCAAGTGCACATTTGTATGTTGAATGCGACAACAACAATGCAGAAAAGGACTAGTCCCTACTGTGGTCGCCATGTACTCCAGCATACATCCAGCCAGGGATTAAAATTTCGGTCCAGATTTCGAACCCTCCGAGATTCAAAATCCCGTTTGGATAAAAAAAAAATTCAAAAAAATTCAAAAATTTAAATTTCGGATTTCTCAGCGAGATCTCGACGATTTTAAATTTCATAATTTTTTACCCGATTTTAAATTTTGTGCATTGGATTTGATTGGACCATTTTTTGGTTAAGATCATCCACAAAAAAATTCAAAATTATATGGAAATATTTTTGACCATTTTTTGGTTGGTTCAATTTGACAGTCCGAATTTTTTAAAATTTTTCAAGATTAATCATCATCTAAAAATTTTATGGGAATATTTTTCAAGATTAATCATCATCTAAAAATTTTTCAAGATTAATCATCATCTAAAAATTTTGACTGTCCGCTGGGTTCGAAAACCACTCGAAAAGGCTCGGAAAGCCGATGGTAATTAAAAAAATAGGGGGAAATATAGAAAAATTAGGAAAAATTGTTGTAAAATTTGAAAAAAGTCATTAAAGGCCAAAAATAATATTTGAAGAATTACTTCAACAAATATTGCTATTAAATATAATTGAATAAATATTAAAACATGCAACGTGTTATGGAGGTGTAGCCTAAAATTCCGATTCAAATGTTGCACTTATTTGATCAATTATGATTTTTGTAAGCTGTAGCAGATCCTGTAACAATGTATTTCCATTTATTTTTTATGCACTACAGTTGATTGTTTAATACTTGCATTCGTGTTGAATATTTAGTTATGATATAGCTCTGTCTCAAAATAATAGAAAAAAAATTATGGACGGTTAATCACTAGAGGTCTCATATAATTCTATATTGATTGTTGACAAGTTAAACCGAGGATTTTGATTTAGTCTAATGATCTCTTAGCAGTTTACATGTGATTTTAAGAAAAACTCAGTTGTACTTTCTGAATACAAGTCGTGATTTTATATATAGTGCCCTTCTTGCCTCATACTGCTGGTTTTTACAAGGAAATATTGGTATTAAATATACTTCAATAAATATGACTACTAAATATACTTTAACAAATATTTATACTAAATATACTTCAACAAATATTGCTACTAAATATATGTAATTCAACAAATATTGCTACTAAATAAATTGAATGGCTCAAAAACATCTTCAAACTTTGTTTTTTTAAATAATATTCACATCAGAGGTCATAAGGCTATTAATACTAATTATGAAGAAATTTTGAATAAATTTTTTCAAATTTTTTGAATTTTTTGAATTTGAATTTGAGCGAAATTCGAAACGGTTTTCTTTTTCACTTGTGAGCGGTACAAACGAAATTTAGTTCGAAAAGTTGAACCCTGCTCCAAACTGGAACAGGCAAAATGAAAAATAGAAAACTAGTAACACAAGCACAAAAGTACTAGCTGAAGTGGCCCATTTAAAAGAGTGCAATGGATATATAGGCCATCTAAAAATCTAAGCAATGGATAGTACAGCAGGTCAAGAATGCTCGGAGGAGATCTAAACATTGGCTGATGACAGTGTTGTGAGTAAATGGTGCTCATCAGCATGATATGTTCTTGAAGATCCAACCAAAAACAGGTAAAAACTCAATAAAAAAAAAGGGCGCACACCAAGGACTAGGGCCACTAGCCCACTAGGCTAATTGGGTCCATGAGAGCACTCATCCTTAAGTTACATTCTGCCCCTTTTAATATGAAGGATGAGGATTGAGCAGTTCCTATTTCATTTACCAAAACCCCTAAAACCTACAGCTGAATGCTAAACTCATATACATCTAGTTCAATCGTAATAAGAAATACTATAAACAATGCTCTTCCACACGGTTAACGGTATAATGACATAAGCTCTGCTGCTCTAGCTATGACAGGAGAAGACAAACAAAACTTGCCCAGCAACATTCAAATGGGGAGATAAAAACTAAAAAGATACTAAAACCCAGTCGTCGGCCACCAGCGAAGCGAGCAAACCATAGCGGAGGCGGCATGTAAGGACTGGGCCTGCGCAAAGCACGCTGCAGGGTGGCGGTGGCCGGCGGGAGCCGGTGCGAGTTCCCACCGGTGGAGATAAGGGAGAGAAAAACTACTAGAAAGGAAGAGCCACCAATGTGTGGGGACCATGTGCCGTGGCACCAGAAATTGGAACGGAAGAGTGACCGACATGTGGGCCCCACATGTTAGTGGCATCTTCCTGCACTGCTACTATTATCACCACCATTGGTACCAACAGATTAGCCATTTGATGTCTGGATCTAGCATCAAGAATGCTGCATCAGATATCCTGTTCATATTTCAGTGACATCCAAAACACAAAACTGAACTATAGGCAAGATACAACTGAGACGGGCATAATTGCAGACTAGATATTCCACGGTAGGAACAAGACTAAGATAAGATGTAGCAGACTAGAAGCCTTCTCATTTGGCACTGACTAGGACAATAGTAACAAGAGTATTACAATTGTGAACTGACATAGTATAAGCTACAACAGGATGAGCACTTACACTCAAGCCGCTTCTTATCTGACGCTCTGGGTTCATTTTGCACACTCCATACCGCATGAAATCCAAAATAAACTTGTCGCCTCATATACCTCATAAAACCAAGAATAGAGAAAAACGATTAATCCTCAAAAAACAAGTCAAGTACACATTGTATAAAGAAACAAATAGCCAAATTATATATTAACCTTCCAGCAACGGTTGACCAGCCAAACTTTGTCAAGTCAAATCCGCATTGGCCAAACTTAGTCGACATGAACAATTAGCTCGGTTATGATATCAGCTGCAAAACCAAGACAAATCATAAGACAGGAATATCATTAACGATAAATCGATAACTGTAAAATAGTGTACTAACTCAAAGACAAAAAAGAAATGCAAAGGAAACAAAAATATATCCCATGCAAACAACAAACAGGGAGGTCCCAAAACTGTGCTCACGGTCATCGATAGTAAACTTTACAAATACAAAACGAATGCAAATTTCCCTGATGCCACCTAGCATAGTTCAAGTAATGATGTTTCCTGAAGTATTCCCATCAACCCTCTCATCCCACCAAGGACATGCACAAATATCATCCAGGATTTTGGTTGAACAAGTTACAAGACATACTACAAAAAGCAACAAAGTTATCCATAGAAACTGGCAAATGCATACTGTTAGAGATATTGTTGTATAGATATTGCCTAATATAGGCTTTCCCTTTATACCCTCATGTACATGTATATATACTGGCAATTGGCCTCGTGATGAATACAAGTGCTATTCATAACATGGTATCAGAGCCAATCTAGGGTTACCTTTTTCCGGGCGTTGCACTTGCGCCCACCGGCCGCCACCGTCTCTCCGCGCCGGCCGAGGCCACCCGGTGTCGCCGTTTGGCCTTGCCTCTTCTTTGGTGCGGACGCCACCGCCTCTTCTTCGGCGGGTCTCCTCTCTTCTGGATCACGCTCCGTCTTCCGCACCGCCGTAGTCTTCTTGCTTCCAAGACGCGCCAACACGACAGCGCTCGCCGCCTTCCACGCCCGTCTGGCGATCGCACCATCCTCCGCTCCGACACCCGTGCGGCGTCCTCAGTCTGGCCGCACCGGGTGGCCTCTGAGCCGACTTCCAACGCCGCCGCGTCCGGGCTCCGTCCTCCGCGCCGACTTCCAGCGCCGCCACATCCACGCTAAAAAAAATGTCATCGTCTGCCGGCTCATCTTCAGGGACTATTTCTGTTCCTCGCTGCCCAGTTATCTTCGATGGTCTCAATTATCGAGACTGGCTTCTTCATATGCGCCTTTACATGCGTGGTCAGTGTCTTTGGGAGTTTTTTACCGGCGAGCTATCTTGTTCGCCTCGTCCTGCTCCTCCTGCCATGCCTGTTATTCTTAAGGAGGCCAATGATGCTGCTCACCAGAATGCCTCAGATGATTATGCTGATGCTGTGGAGTCTTTTCAAACTCAGTTTTCTGCTCACAAAACATGGATTGATAAAGATGCTCGTGCCTCTGCTATTTTGGTTGCTAGCATGGAGGTGCATCTTACTGGTGACATTTTTGCTTTGTCTTCGGCACAGTTGATGTGGGCACATCTTCGCGACCGCTATGAGCCAGCGGAGACTCTCTTTATCTTGTTGTTGTGCGACAAGAGCGTCGCCCAAAGAAGGTGATTCTACTGTGGATGAGTTCTATGCGCAGCCTATCTTCTGTGACGTCGCCTTGATTCATTCAGACTGAGGTTTGCCTGACTTGCGTTGTTGTCCGCACAAGACTCTCATTTGGAGCTTCACGCATTTACGACTTCCTCGACACGCCTTCAGCCGAATTTGAGCATTCGTGCTCACCGCTTGCTCGTCATCCTCGTGTGACTCTGTTGGAGGCCCTTGCCGCTATTCGCACTGAGGAGACTCATCTTCGTGGCGCGGGCCTACTGGTGTCTCCCTCAGTTTTGGCGACGTCTCGCTCTCGCTCGCCGCTGACGCCTACTCGGCTCCGGCCATCGGGTGGAGGCCTTCACTGCACCTACTGCAATAAGAGCGAACATGTGGAGCAGTTCTGCTACAGAAAGAAGAAGGATCTTGCTCGTCGAGGTGGACGCCCTTCTAAGGGCAAGGGCCTCCAACAGAGTTACACGAGGATGACGAGCAAGCAGCTGGGCACGAATATGCTCAAACTCAGCCCGAAGACGTGTCAGGAAGTCGTAGATGCGGCGAAGCTCCAAATGAGAGTGCTGACGCTGACAGCACTAGTAAGTGCGGCAAACCTCCGGTCCCAAGGAATCAAGTTGACGCCACACCGAAGACAGCTGCGCATAAAACTCATGCACAGTAGAATCATCCTGCTGTAGCGACTGCTCTTGTCGCACAACAGCAAGGTAAAGAGAGTCACCAGCAGGCTCATAGCGGTCGCAAAGATGTGTCCACATCAACTGTGCCGAAGACAAAGCAACAATGTCACCAGTAAGATGCACCTCCATGCTAGCAACCAAAATAGCAGAGGCACAAGCATCTTCATCAATCCATGTCTTGTGAGCAGTAAACTGAGTCTGAAAGGACTTCACAGCATCAGCATAATCATCAGAGGCCTTCTGGCGAGCAGCATCATTGGCCTCCTTGGGAATAACAGGCGTGGCAGGGGGAGTTGGACGAGGCGGACAAGATAGATCGCCGGTAAGAAACTCCCAAAGACGTTGACCACGCATGTGAAGGCGCATATGAAGAACCCAGTCTCGATAATTGAGACCATCGAAGATAACTGGGTAGCGAGGAACAGAAATAGTCCCTGAAGACAAGCCGGTAGACGACAACATTTTTTTTGTCGGAATCGTAGAAAACCGGAAACCTGGAGCTGGATCGGCTAAAAGCCGGAGCCGCTAGGGCTGGAGCCGGATCCAAACGGTTTTAGAAACTGATTACGATCGCACTTCAAATCCGATCGAAGCACTTCAAAACCGATCGAATAACCACCACCACCGTTGTTCGTCTTCATGTCTGGATCGATCGGATGACCTACCGCCGACGGCGACGCAGTAGGGCGTCGCTACCGCCGTGTAGGAGGCCAAGAAGACGGTGTGGCGCAGAAGACAAAGCTCGGAGGGAGCGACGCTAGAAGTTGGCACGGAGTGCGACCAGACTGAGGGCTAGAGGCTGGCGCCGCACGGGCGTCAGAGCGAAGGCGCACACTGGCGTGGAGGCGCAAGCCGGCGTGAAGATAGGCGGAGCGCGTCACGTTGGTTGCGCGTGGGAAACCGAGACGACGATGACGGCGCAGAAGACGAAGCGCGATCCGGAAGAGAGGAGAGCCGCCAAAGAAGAGGCGGTGACGTCCGCGCCGAAGAAGAGGCAGTGACGTCTGCGATGGAGCGACGGCGAGCCAAGCGGCGACATCAGCGGCCTCGGAATCCGAGGCGGAGGAGCGGCGGCCGCGTTGTGCGAAAGCAGACGAGCACACGGTGGCCGCAGCAGTGGCAACGTTGCGTCGACTGGCGCGGAGAGACGGTGGCGGCCGGTGGGCGCAAGTGCAACGCCCGGGAAAAAGGTAACCCTAGATTTGCTCTGATACGATGTTATGAATAGCACTTGTATTCATCATGAGGTCAATGGCCCAGTATATATACATGTACATGAGGGTATAAAGGGAAAGCCTATATTAGGCAATATCTATACAAGGCATAACAGGATATTGTCTAACAGTTATGATTGAGGAACTAAAAGATATTGACTGTCTTGGAATCCATATGCGGCCACTGATGATACACGATGTACGTAAATAGCCATCAGTAACATGCATACACTCTTGCATTCAAAAGTAAATAAGGTAGCACTTACGGCTGTGCTCCTATAACCAATCTTCAAAACTAAATAACAAAAAGATACATGCAAAATGTAACAAGGTGAAGCAAATACTAACCATAATTTCAATTCTTCAAACTGTGTAGATTTACTGATTTAGTTTCAAGATCCTTCGTCTCAGAACTAATTTCTGAATATTGCTTTTCAGCTTCTTCAATAGCAGCTTCAAATTTATTTTCCTCCTTGCTCGGTCCAGAATGGGCGAATGGCACAACACACACAAATATGAATGAAATTTTTAGAAGTATTTAAAAATCCATAAAAAATCCTAGAAGAATGTAATGCTGTTTCTTTAAGATAGAAGAAATTAATAGCCATGGAGCAGTTCAAAGGAAATTATTGCTGATTTTACGCATATGGAAGGCATTTTTTCAGCACTGCTAGCTAGACTGCTTCTTCATGAACAGCTACATTTTATGGATATACAAATAATTCTTTCAAACAGCAGCTTTCAAAAGGAACTAATTTTCATTGAAGGTGTTCTATACTATAGTGTACAGATAGGCACAAAAAAAAAAGGTAAGTGGAAAGCAAGTGTCAAAATAAACAAAATTTGGCAACTTGTGCTGACAGGCTTACCTTTGCTGCTAGGTGCCTGACTCCCAATATCTTCAGAATGGCTGCTCCATTATTAGTGAGTAGTGACAGTAGGTAAGTAACATCACCAATATCATCGACCATCTATAAGTAGAATGTGCTAATTTAGTTCATTCCAACAAAGGTTTCTGGAAATTATTGGGAGTGCTAACTTCACTAATCCTGGTTGGATTATAGAATGCAGCCAATGCATGCTACAGACTTATAGTTGATTTTTTTTTGTAATTCTGTTCAAAGTGTGCCAAAGTTATACTGAACATACCAAGCCTAGCAACTCTCATATATAATCAGGAAATTGTAAGTTTATGAGTGACGTGCATCTCCAGAACAATAAGCAGCTAATGACGGAGCAAAAACACCATCCAACCCAAATAACATATAATTTAGAAACCTACAAGTTTGCATCCTCGACATCACTCATCCAACAGCTCACAAGTGGAATATGCCCCAAAAGGCAATCCTTCCATGCCCATTTATGTGTTTACAATTGTATGGGAATAAGCAATGGCACTAAGAAACAATTAACATCACATGCACACATGGGAACTCAAGCTGGCAAAAGGAACAACAACAGTGATGGTTAATGCACTCCTTTGAAACCAATTTAGTTGAAGTCAGGACAGAATCACTATTGGCTCTGGATGATCACCGAATAGCTAAAAGCAATATGAAGTATACAGGACCGCCACTTTCTATGCATAGGACAATTGCAGCAGTCAACATGGAGAAGTCAACAACTGTATGGTTGTAACACGACAACGCCTGGTAATTGGCAGCTACAATCAGCAAGCAAGCAAACTAACATACAATCAGCAAGCAAGCAAACTAACGCATGAGCAAGGTGCATGTGTCAATTGCAGGAAGGAACCAAGGTATACAGAACTGATTAGCATGGTAAAGAACTGCTAGCGCACCATCTACGAATCTAAATACAACAGATCGCTTTGCAATTTGCACGTAGAAAGTTGCACTCCAACGCATTGGACGAACTAACGCAAGAAGATCATTACAAATAGTTCCAATTTGCTAATAAATATTACATTAAGATTGAAAGTAAAAAAGAATCAAAATCTTATTTTTATCCCCGTATTAGGCACTTGACATATGCACTGCTAAAATAACTGGTACCAGAAAAGATCTCACTTAATTCATCCAGTTATCACATGGAAAGATCACAATCAAGTACCAACCTATGTACTGTCCAATTCACTAAATGAGTAAATGGCATACAAAATCGGGACACGCAAGCTACCTGCATTGCTCGTCGAAGCCACCAGGCCGAGCCAAGTCAGCCTCCTTCACAGCCGTTGCAGCAGACATCGGGTCGGCATTGGCCTCCTCGTCCACGCGCACAGCAGGCCGGTGCGACGGCCATTCCGCTCCGGCCCCTCGTCTGCTGCGCGATCACCATGGTTACATCGGTGGCCGCCATCGGAGCCTGGACCTCGGCTAACTTCGTCCACGCGCACATCCATTTGTGACCTACAATAGTGAGTTGATGTAAGATATATTTAAGATCCAAAAAACTATGAAAAATAGTAATCTTATACTAATGAATTGAAAGTAAAAAAAAAGTCCATGGACAAATAAAAGTACACAGGTTACAAATGCAGGAAGATAAGAAACCCATATATACTAGTAGCATTTATGCCGCATAGTGGATACAAGAGGAAGACAAGATTCTGATTTTGGCGAAGATAAACAAGTCTAGTATTTTGGGTTCCATATCACACAAGTAGTTAACTATAATCTTGCTGATTGATGCAAAAGGAAGGGACTAAGCTGAACGGATGTTCATATGACATTCCAAAACGATTCCAAAACTAGAACTATCAGATTTGTAGCATTTCCAAAATGACACACACAGTAGTTAACTATAATCTTGCTGATTTGTAGCATTTTCAAGAGGAAGGAGTGCCATTGCATGCCAAGGGGAAACTATTACAAGAACTAAACTAGAACGTCACTAATCAATGAAATTTGATAAAAACAATTTGCCAGATAACATAGCTACTTTACTCTTGCTATCTGAAAGTAAATGGAAACGTGGCAATTTCCTTGAGGAATCTGCTCTGTTTTCCCCTCAACTATTCTATAGAAGGCCAACATTGCAAGGAAACCTTCCATAATAATATGGGTATTATTATTAGAAAGCCGATAAAGTGTGTAGGTCATCTGAAACAATCTAAACAAATTTATGTAAGGGACAGAGAGAAAGGTTTGTTCTCATTTTGTCAACCATAGGAGCTACATGATATAAGAAAAACAACCATGTGCAGATCATTTAAAAGTAGGAATCATTAGCATAATATCCTACAACCCTATTTAACCTTGACCATAAACATGGTGAACCAGTAGCTCTTTCCCTTGTAACTTATCATATTCAGTTGATGTACAATAACCTGTGGACGACTTCTTCGTAACAATACCTAGATAATTGATGGTGTATAAGCAGTTCATTAAATTTGATAATCTTCTAGCATATGTCAAAATTTATTCTGCCATAGACAGCATGTGCTGAGTACAATGCTCCATGAAAATCACCTTTTATTTGTAAAATTGACATATATAAGAGTCAACTATGGATCTTCAAATGCGCAGGAATCTGAGCTCAAATAACATATGATAACATATATATGATAGATATGACCTGAAACCTCATGCTATGATAATTGTGACAACCTGAACTTTTAGTGGCTATTTGAATTCCTACATAGGAAACCTGAACCTACATTAACTGAAAATTATAGCAGCAATATGAGTTTCACATACATATATCTCTTTCAGCTCTAAATATATAATAACAAGTGACAAAATATGGAAATGTAAAACCATCCATTGTCACTATCAAATTTTGGAAACCTGATAGCACATCCATAACGGATCAGTGAAACACCCTGATCGCATCAGTCTTAAATCTTAATAACCTGCATAGAAGGTCGCATCACAAAGTTTAGTGACTACAATCAATAAATACAGAATGCTAATGTGTTGGGCCAAATTCCAGTCCGAATCATGTAGTGGTACTCAACGGGAAACCATATTCAGCACATTCCACAGAAAGCCACATGTGCTGCAGCACTAATCAGCAAGCAACATCACTGTGTATACGAAGAAAATGGGTAATCAAGCAATTAAATCATCACACGGATGCACATCAGTAGATAATTAATTTAGCAGTTGTAAGGGCAAATAGCCGAGACCAGCGAATTGAATAGCCCAATAATTCTGAGAATACCCACAGGACGCCGAAATCTGAGAAGAGGTAAGGCATGCCATTTTAGACACAAAAACATGAACCTATACAATATCACATTTAGCTAAGAACTCAACAGCGCAGCCTCAACTCCATCGCCAAATCGACATAGGGTGATGAAACTAAATTCCAGATCAACAGAGAATGAGAAAAAAATAGAGAGAGGAGAAGAGGGAAGAACTCACCATAACCTTCATCTTGCAACAACGAAAGGCAATTTCCTGAGAAACGGCGAAGCACACATAATCGAAGAACACCGGTTTGTACTGAAACTATAGAAACGAATAAGCAGAGGAAACGGGCATTTCATCGAGAGACGATAAACACACACAAGAGACGAAACTCATGGATAAAACAAGCGCTTACCTGAAATGAAAACCTTCTTGGGAAAAAACCTTCTTCATCGAGAGACGATAAACACACACAAGCGAAAAAACCTCCAGGCTAGATGCCAATTCAATTCTTGAGCCGTGCAGAAATTTCTTTTTCCCCAACCCCAAATAGCATATTAATTCTTGCAGAAAATTAATAAAAGTGGTTTGAATTAATCAAGAAAGAACATGTGGTTCGTGTGCATAGCGAAAAAGAGGAGTTAGTAATGCCTTTGGGTCGCAGACGAGGACGACGCGGATGCGGTCGAGGTACGACTCGATGCGCTCAAGGCGATGCTTCTCGACCTCGTGGCGAGCGCGCGTTCGTGCGCCGCGGTGACGGCTGCCGCCGTCAGAAGCCGGAGTTGAGGGAGGTAGTGCTCTACAGGATGGCTCCAGATATGAAGGATTGTAGACGAAAGATCGAAGCTGTGAACTCTCTGCTCCGACATGGCCTCTGCGGCATAGCTCAGAGAGGGCAAAGGACGCCGCCGACTCGCCGGTGCACGGCAGCGAGGTCACGGCGCTCGTGTTCGTGCGGACTCGTGGCCCTCCCGAAACAGCCTGCCAACCAGTCGGCTAACTACTTCTCCACTGGGAATCGGAGTCCGCGAGGGAGACGGGATCGGAGTCCGCGAGGGAGACCGGATCCGATTCCATAGAGACTCTCCAGGGTTGCGAGGTTATAAATACCAACCCACGCCTCCACTAGCCACATCGACAGCCGCCTCCTCCACTAGCTAGATCCAGCAGAGCTTCGCCGGTGAGGTTTCGAGAGAGAGAGAGAGGAAGAGGAAGGAGGAGAGGGAGCGCTGGCCTCGGACTCCTTGGTGGAGGATCGCCTTGTGGGGGCGCCGGTTTCACGCTCCGTCAAACAGGGAGTTTCCAGCCACGCACCCATGGAGGGGGCGAGCCGCGGCGAGCTGGACCAACTCCTAGGCGAGGAGGCGGCCCGCGGCGAGTTGGACATCCTCGGCGTGTTTGACCTCTTGCGCGACGGACCGGAGTCGGCCAAGGTGACCGGAGTGGACGGCAAGGCTAAGGTTGCGGTTAGTCTTCTCTTTCATATTTCAGTTCTAATTCGGACGGTTTTTCTTCTTCTTCCGGTGGGAAATGGAGTCGAGTCCTCTGCAACTCGATCTAGTTGAACCATAAATATGCACTGAGAAGCTCCTGATTTCTCCTCGACTAACTCAATATCATATCAATTGCAGCATTACGATCAACTGATGGCAAGTTCATCGCACTTTCCGATCAAGCACCGGAACACCACCGCCATGAGGCGAAGGAGCAAGAGATGAAGAGGGAGATCAAGAAGAAGAGGAAGGTGGAGTACCTTGTGCCGCAACAGGAGGTGGACTTCATCTTATCCTACGGGCTCGATCCGGAGCCCTCGCCTGAGATCAGCGTGCCGGCGGAGGTAGAGAAGCAGTCTCCGGGCATTACGGCCAGCTTGGTGGCCGTGCGCGCTGTCCGGGCCGAGTTGGAGGAGATGACCCACCAGTGGATGCTCGACGAGCAGAAGGGCTATAGGGAACAGATCGAGGCCAAAGGCTACGTCTCTTTCGAGATGATGGTCACCGACGACGAGGAAGGGACTGACAACGAAGAGACTGACGACGACCAAGAGACCGAGGACGAAGACGAAGCAGCTCCGATGTAGAAAAGATTTAAAATATAAAATAATGAATCACTATCAAAAGACTTTATTCTCATGTCGCAGAAATATCTGCCATATATGATCCACTGTACTTTCATGTGAGTTTTTATTTTTGCTTGTCATGACTATAGTTTTAAGTTCTAGTCTACCCATGTCATTGTAATTTTGGAGTGTGCGTACTTTGTATCTCTGAATTTTTATGAATATTATATGCCATTTATCGATATTATATGCCTATACAAGGGTTATTGACTATCTTATATATATACTAGTAAAGTGCCCGTGCGTTGCAACACATCCCAAATAGATGATGACACAACAAATTCTAAACTCTTAAAAACAAAAAAAACAAGAATTTAAAATTTGAGCTATCACTTATTTGAGATTCGTTACTGAAGAATCATTGAACAAGGGAATACAATGAAATGCAATAAGGCTAGACAAACAGCAAATAGCTACGGAATTGTTCACCTACTGGGCTTTTGGCCCCTACTGTTCTGGCCTAAGAACGGTCTGGCAGACTCACCATCACCCCCAACTTATTCTTATAATAGTTAAGATGTATATATATACACACACACACACTACAAAGAGGATGAACACTTCATTCTCGCCACATATGTACGTACACGTGTGTGTTCACTGCACATGCTAGAAATATTGAGGATGCTCCGGGGTGCTATGGGTATCACATAGCGTGGGCACGTATTTTAACACTAAAAGCACAAGCACATGTGATCTAAATGGCAAAATTGGGAGGCTCCGGGGTGCTATGGGTATCACATAGCATGGGCATGCATTTTAACACTAAAAGCACACGCACATGTGACTACCGGCAGGCCAGGGCTGTTGCCCGGGCTCAAAGCTTAATGAACATATACTAGAGCTAGCAAATGGGTCCTCTGGTGGTTTATCTAGCAGGGTTCAAATCTAGGTTACATGGTAATTAGCAACAGGCACTCAAGCTCAGCCCAGACCGTAATTAAATTTGCCCAGACTCTGAATTTTTTCTAGCTCCGCCACTGCATGTGACCCAAATCGCAAAAATTGGGGTGCGTGGACAACTGAAGTGTCTTTGATCACGTTTTGATGGTCATTACTATTTAAATGTTTGAATGTGTGGGAAAGGAGTAGAGATTTTTTTTGAATTTAATTAAATCGTTTTTTTTTTTTAAAGACGAACAGTCCAAACGGTACGATGGGGTGTGAATGCAGTTCATTGAACGATTAAATAAATGCAAAAAGATGATATTTTCTCCTAAAAGTAATAGTAACTAGGAAGTATACAGGAGCGCCGCTTTCTATGCATAGGACAATTGCAACAGCCAACATGAAGTCATCGACTGTATATGTCTGTATGGTTGTAGGTTGTAACGTGACGACGCCTGGTAATCGGCAGCTACAATCAGCAAGCAAGCAAACTAGCATGCATTGCACGCATGAACAAGGTGCATGGGAATATTAATATTAATAATAATAATAATAATACTACCTATCTTACAGGGGAAGGACTTCCGGTGTCCTCACCGTGCCACGGCGATCTTGTGCGGGTGAACCCTCGGCGTTCTTCAGATTTGCATAACGGCATTATTTGCCTCGTGGCGATGCCTTCGATCGGTTCCATCCGGCTCACCACGCACGGCCACGCCACCGATAAAGGCCCGTGAGTTTGGGGCTCGCGGAGGCCTCGAGGCTTCGCGTCTTTCCCCGGTTTCTTCCCATCCGGCTGCCGTCGCCGCATCTCCTTTGCCCTCTCCTCCTTCCACACGCGCCGCCGTCGCTGCCGCTCGCCTCGGCGACCACGCCGCCGCCATTCCTCCTGCTGCTCAAGACTGCGTTCGTCGCCACCGCATCGCCACGACCTCTCCTCCTTTCGCGTCGAGCCGCGTCGCCTGGCGCGCCTCGGCAACCCGCCGCTGCCTGCTCCTCCTGTTGCTCGCGCCGCCACCAAACAAAGAAGGCCTCGCGAGAACCGCCGTCCTCGCTCTGCTGGCGTCCATGGTTCTAACCGCTCGAGTGCAGAGACGCCGGCGGGCCGAGGTGCCGGCGGGCGCGTCCCAGACACCGACGTTTAGATAATGTCCGCCGCCCCAATTCTTCTCGCTTCCATGGCTCCTCAAATGAACTATGCCCAGCGCACCCACCCACCACCGCTTTCTTTTGTCCTAAGCCTTTGGTTTCTTGTCCTTTTAGATCGCAGCTTTGTTCCCTTTTCCCTTCCGCGTGATTTTGCCTCTGCTTGTTGTTGCTTTGGCACCGATTAGTCTCCATCTCACGGTCGTTCTTCTTGTTCTAGCTCTTTGTTATGGCTTCTTAGGGATAGTCTGATTCCTTTTATTTCTTTTGATTCTACATCTAATGCATTTAACAGCAATCTCCTTTTTTTTGGCTTCGATGCAGGACGGTGTTGCTTGCTCGGTTAGCGCCATCTACTCGCTTGCTGTCTATGCAAATTTATTCCTTGTGTATGTGCTGATGTGTAGGTTGTACGATGGATTTTGCAGTATCACAACAGCTGCAGCAGTGAAAGTAATTGATTTTGGATCAGCATGCGTGGAGGGTAAAACAGTGTACTCATACATCCAGGTTTTTATTTTGGAACTTCTCAGACATTATTTCTTACATTCTTATTTAAGTAATTTCGGTTAGTTCAAAGTAAGACTTCGATCCTTTCCTTCCATTTTTCTAGAGCCGCTATTACAGGTCTCCAGGTTCTCCTTGGCTATCTCAGATCCTATAGATCTAAGGGCGCTTGTTTTATTTCATTCACCATAAGCATTTTTCTCAAGATATTCTCAGTAATGTTCTGTTATATTTATCGATCAACTAATGACATTTTTCAATGAAGTGTTATCGTTCTGACTTTTCAAGTGACTTTCCTGAACCTTAATGGTCGACAGATATACTACTGCGATTGATATTTGGTCATTTGGGTGCATAGTTACTGAACTATTTTTAGGATTGCCCTTATTTCCTGGAGCATCTGAATATGATGTGCTTTAATGTATGATAAAGATACTCGGGTAAACCCTTTTACCTATAATTTTCTCTCCTAGCTCTGCATTTTGCATGCAGTCATGTACATGGCGGCATGCTAAAGCAAATGCCTTTATTGAGTAATGTAGTTAATCTTACATTTTTTAAGCTCTTTTGTTCAGCTAAGAATTTGACATGCTTGGACTTCGCCGTATGAAAACGCTTGTACTCTTTTACCCTTTCCTCTCTTTGAATTCAACATTTATAGGGGGTCACCACCAGATGACCTTCTAAGGGAAGCTAAAAACACCAGGAGATTCTTTAAACATGTTGGACATATTTATCCTGGTAGCGAGACACATGATAGCCTTGGCAGTGCATACAAAATGTTAAGTGAAGAAGAGGTTGAAACGGTAAGTTTTCTTGTGATTTCACTAGAAGAATCCTGAATTTTATTGTATTATCTCATGATAATTCAGCGCCTTACTTTCTCTACCAAATACAGAGGGAGTCTAAAAGCCAAAGGTAGGGAAATGGTACTTCTCACAACTAAGGATTGACCAACTCATATATACTTATCCTTGGACCAATCCAGAATTGGCAGCTTTGTTTTTTTTTAATGTTGCTCTTTACTTTGTGAATAATATATTGGCTCCTTAGCCCCTGTTTTGGGATAGGCTTAGATCATTATTATGTGCACTCTTTGTTACTTTCAATGTGGTCCCTGTAATTATATTGTTCCAATTTCACCATATTTATGTTTTTTTTTTGGAACATGATGTGGGTGTCGTCTTGAGTTATGTACTTACACATTTTGTTGAAAGCATTATCTTCTGCCCTTACGTCATGAAGGAAAACCTGTTTTAGTAGGGCCTTATCATATTGTTTTCTCTAAAAAAATGACGGATAAACTAGATGTCACTTGGCAAAGGGTTAATGCTAATTAATATAGAGTATAGACTATCGTTGAAGTATTTGCTTGAATTTGGCTGCATGCTTTGTAATAAAGCATACTTATTAATTATTATAGAGCGGCTCTCTTGAATATGCAAAATAGAGCTCTTAGAATAAAGCTTGCAAGTTTGATATTATGTTCTCAGGTCTTGCATTTTTATTCAGAGTCAGAACAAGCAGATCACACGGTATTAGTTGATTTCTTGAGGGGGCTTCTTGAGTTTGATCCAAATAAGCGATGGTCACCATTGCGGTATGTGCTAATGCTAGCGATGCAAGATTACGCTTATATCGCCTTCTCATTATTGCAAAGCTTTAGATACAACTATACATTCTCATATTTGAGTCTATGTTATGGTTAATATGCAAGTGCAAGATCGTCCCTCGATCGAGCATCCACTTTGCCTAGAAAGAAACTAACAGTGGGAAAAAGACAAAGTAAATCGTTTTATGCGTAAGACAACCATTCCTCGGGAGTATTTCCTTATGTCAAATTGTGTTACCCTTCCTATCAAGATGAAAACTGCATCAGAAAAGTGATTCCATGTTTAGCTTCCTTATGTTTGTGTTTTCCTCAGGTTGTGAAGTGGTGATGATGTGAGCAAAAAATGAAGATAATAGTCAAATTTAGTGTCCTTTTGTCTGTTGAAGATAGATTATGTTATGGACTGTCTTTGCCACCAGATTTCTTCTCTCATGGCCATTCATTGAGTAATTTTTCCTTGCAGTCAGGATATATATCTAAAGAAACTTCTTCCAAATTCAGCTCCTTAATAGCCTAATACTCTGGATGCTCTTTTTGATGGTGATGATTCCTTTCAGCCCATTTTCAAGTAACATTATAATTTAGGTTTAACATGTTTTACTCTACTTTTGGAAATTTTTTGGTTTATGGGTTTGAGGTAAACATCGTTTCTACTAAAAGTTAGATGCCTCTAGCCATCTAGCGTTTTAGCTACTCAGCATGGTGATGCTGAAGCTCTAGATTCATGTTTTTGGGTGGGCAGTGCTTATCATTATCTATACTACTCCTGGCATCATTTTTGTGTTTTATTCTACCTACAGTTGGATATGTAGATTGTTGGGCCGATTCCTCATTGCCTGGCTATCTGTGTTGCATAGGAACAGTGATTCTTTGACCATTTTGTTCCCTGTTTTCTTCACAAATTCCTCTATTTTATCTTTGGCAGATGACTACTCTCATAACCGGCGCAGCGTAGCGCGCATATCTACCTAGTAATAACTCTCCCTATAGGGGAAGGAATTCGTGAGCTCTCAGCACAGCCACGTCATGCTGCCCTGCGGAAAGGCCCTCCCAATTTTCGTAATTGCGTGCAGGTCCAGCTTACCTGCTGCCGTCCATCTCGCGTGCTGGTGCGAATCCGGCCGTCCACGCGTATTCGATCGCTGGCCCGTGTGTCGCAAAGAAATCCCCATCCGCAGAGCCCTCGATGACCAGCCCCTTTTTCCCGTCGTCGTCGCGGTGCCCTCCGCCAGTTCCGCCTGTGGGAATCGCCGTCCCCGCCCCGCTGTGCTGCACTCGCACTCGCCTCCCCGCTCATCCCCGCTCGCGCTCTCCGCCCGTCCGCCGTGGAATGACCGGCCGCGATGGTTAGCGATGTTCCATGGCAGCGTTGGACCTCCTCGTGCTGGCCGTCCCGCCTCCAGATCCCCTTCCCACCGGCCGGATCCAGCTCGACGGCCGTGTCGTACCACACTCTCCCGGCGACCTTCGCCCTTCCTCTGCCCCCCTCCCCCCCCCCCGCGGTCTTCTTCTTGGACCTCCTTGTGCTGGCCCTACCGCCTCCGGATCCCCTTCGGCCGGATCCAGCTCGACAGCCGTGTCGCCCCGCACTCTCCTGGCGACCTTGGCCCTTCCTCGGCACCGTCTCCCTCCCGGCCTACGATCTGTGCCCTGGGGAACATTTGTTTTGCTGAAATGGCGCGTGATCTGGCACTTGAGGCATGTTGCAATTGCGGAGCCGAATACGAAAAAGAAAGTGCATGTTTTGACATGGTAATTAATTTACCATATACTCTGGGTACTTTAGTATCAATAAATTTACACTTGAACAACCATTCTTTGCTTTTCGGGTGCTCTTATCGATACCATCATTGTTTCAAAGCTTAAATGCTGATCATTTTTCTGCTTGCCATTTTCATCCTGCACAGGTGTTCTTTTTTTGGTTAGCTGTGAAATTTGTGTTCTGGAGAAGTATTACCGATTGTATAATCTTACTGTTTGAAAGATGCTTTGTGCTCTATAGGGATTGTATGGGTTCGGCTGAAAGATGCTTTGTGCTCTATAAGAAAAGTTCCAGATTTGTCAGAGGATTTCATGGGTTCGGCTGAAAAACATCATGGGGTTTTGATATCTGTTGTTCAGCTCTACACGGAACTCTGTGAAGCCAACAAAGATGCAATGGAGTGCTTGAGAAAGGTACTGTACGTTCTAGGAGCAGTTAAGTTTTCTTGGAGAATTCTGTACACATATTTTGTTTGTATTCTCGAAGTTGAACTATAAGTGCTAATAAATATTCGCTACCTCTTTCATGCTGACATATACTGTTTCGGCTACTTCTATTCCATATTAACTTACATGTGTGAAACTTGACCGTTCTTGTTTTCATATAAAGCCCTCGAGAGAAACTTCGTTAAAAGAATTTCAAATTGTACCTTTAGTTTAAACTGGTTCAGCCTTTTATCCATGGGCCTCTTGATTTATAGTTACTGCCAACCTTGTTTTTCTGGAATACCACATTTTTGTTGTCTAGACTCTTGAGCGGTTTTTTATCATAAATAGGTTGAACATTTTTTCTAAAAAAAATATTGAAACATGCCATCCCAAGTGTCCCAAATGGTTTATTTGAAAAGCCGTATTTTTCTTGTTGTCATGTTTGAAGATATCTGGTTTTGTTGATTTAGTTGTGTTGTACCATTCTTTGCTTGCCTCATTGGGTTGTCTACGATGTTTGAACTCTCAGGCATACATCTGTAGGCACACGCAGTAGTGTTTTGGGAATACTAGTTACATGCCCGTGCGTTGCTACGAAAAACAAAATTGATAACGAAAAATAAAGATTAAAAAATAAAAAAAATATTTCACAACATCAAACATCTATCTTTAACGCTTCGTTTCTTGCGAAAGCTGGCTAATTAAAGCAACGTTTTGTTTCTTGCGTAGAGCAATTAAGCAGGGCAGTTAAGTATGGCAATTAAGCAGGGCAATTAAGCAGCAATTAATGACGTGGGAAGAACGGACCACTGCCACCAACTGCTGTTTTAGAATAGTAGAGATACCAACAACACTTGCTACATGTATGTGTTGCTCTGATGTTGATTTAGCGTTAATTCTCCCAGTCTCAACTATTATTGTGATCTTTCATGCTTTCAAGTGAATTTGAACTAACACAAGCATGTTTCCATATCTTTCTGGCATATAAGTATAATTTTGACTTGAGTGTAATGTGCAAATTCACAATGCATAAATCAGTAACATACAAAAAGAAGTCCTGCATATAACCCTGTAAAAAAGGTTAGGGTCCAATGTGATTCAAGGCCATGGGGGAAGGTGCTTTCTACGTATTGAGCTCTTATTGCTTCAACCACATGGTTATGATCTGTGATGACTGATGGCTAGGGGACTAGCTGGTGCCAACGTTGTCTGCAATGTGTATGGGTAGCTCAAAGCTGCAATGTTGTATGTTCTAACAGTATATCATCTGGTTTTCCATTGGCACTTGTTGATTTTCAACTCCAGTTTGTATCTGCGTCACAGGAGTCTAATTCAATTATAGTTTGTTCTTGCTATTGATTGTATAGCTAAGTTGAGGTGCCTACTTTGTGTCAATTGCGTCACGCGCTATGTTTGGTTTTCAGCTCCTCCAAGCAATTATTGATGTATTCGTGAATTTGTCGAACGAATAAAAGCCATGTCTTCTCTAAAAAGAAAAGGAATAAACAACTGCCTGGATTTCTCTCTCTAAAAAAAGATACCGTATGAAGTTGTCATACGACTTCTTCGAACGAGCCAACGACGAGTGCAGTAGTTTTGGCAGACTTGCATCAAGTTGCTCCAAGGATTGCAGGCTACAACAGATGATGTGTCATGGTCGACTTCTTAATGGAGCTGTTTTTTTTTCCGAATTGAAGCAACAGATGACGTGTCATGGTCGACTTCTTAATCGAGCTGTTTTTTTCCGAATTGAAGCAAGTATGTTGCGCCGTCAACAGGGTGACACAGAACCAGGAAATATCCTGAACATGAGTAGACTCCATATATATCCATTTCTTTTTTTGTCTTTTCGGTTTTTCAACCTCACAAGAAAACTATAAATCTTTGAGGAACAATCTGGGGCCCTCGTGTGTCGCCCAGGCGTTGAACTACAGCCAATTCAAGTGCTAATCGTTATTTAGCTGCGTATGTTGCATTAAAAGGATATTTGATAGGTCATGTGCAAGCTTCGGACGATCAAGTTGCTCAAAGGATTGCAGTGGTTTTGGCAGACTTGCATCAAGTTGCACAAAGGATTGCATGCTACAACAGATTCTTTTACTGCTACTTCTCCATCTTCCGAGTCGTCTGCAAGGAAATAAATGACAGACATAGAGAGGGAGGTCTACGCTGGGAAGAGATCAACGACAGACATAGAGAGGGAGGGAGCCATGGCAGTGGAGGAAGAGAGGATTGAAAGGGCGTCGCTTGAACAGGTAGAACATAATAAGCATGTCCGTTGGATCTGTAATTGCGTATTTATTCCTGTAATAATTTAAAACATTGGCTCATTCAGACTTTGGTTAGATCATGTGCTTTTTTTGGGTGGGCGTGGAGATTTGGTGATGTAAGCTAAGCGGGCTACAGGCAAATGCTTGCAGTTACCTTTCATATCTTCATTTAAGTAACTTTTCTTGCTGCAGGTTCAAAAAAGGTTTGAGTCACTTAAGAAGAGGAAAGATCCAAGCAGCTTCAGCGAACAGGGTGAGAAAACGTAAAAAAACATCATACAGAATCAGTAGCAAGAGGAGGAAGAGAGGAAGCGTCAACGAAAAGGAAGGAAGAAAGGGAAGGTAAGTTGAAACATGCATGTAGATCACTTCCTGTTTCTAATGTCTGCTCTCCCTTTGGTACAAAACTTTCAATTAATGTCTTCCCCTCTGAGTACTTTCAGATACCAACAAAAAATGGTGTCTATTCCCTTGCATGATGAGTTAATGAGTTTCTTTATATAATCTAGACTCCTTTTTCCAGATTTATAACATGTAACCCCTTGATACCCGTATCAACCACTACCAGATTTATTTCACATCTATACCACCGTTAGAGCATCTCCAAGAGGGGCCCTAAATACGGCCATAACTTGAATTATAGGGCTTTTAGGGAAAAGATCAACTCCAACAAGGACCCTAAATTGTTAAAATTTATCAAATTGTTTTAGGGCCTTTAGGAGAGTAGCTATATTTAGCAACTCTGTGATTGAGCCCTATCTTTATTGAGTTTTAGGGCCTAATTGCTGGAGTGAATATTTCATTAGAGCCCTAAATCTAATTAGTTGGGGTCCTAAATTAAAATTTAAGGCTCATTTTTAGGGCCCTCTCTTGGAGATGCTCTTAGCATACATTTATATTTACTCTGTCACCTCACGTCTCCTCAGCAAAGCTAAGTGTTACACTTTATTAGTAATATGTTCCTCATTGCATACATATAGAACGCTATTACATTATACCCTTATACCCTGTCAAACATTGAAACTAACCTGTAGAGAACCTCAATGCCTTCCCTCTACTGATCTCTACTATATAAAGTGAGAGTTTCTTCCCACGTCACATTAATTGCCCTGCTTAATTGCCCTACTTAATTGCCCTGCTTAATTGTCCTACGCAAGAAACGAAGCGATGCATTAATTGCCCTACGCAAGAAACGAAGCGTTGCTTTAATTAGCCAGCTTTTGCAAGAAACGAAGCGTTAAAGATAGATATTTGATCTTATGAAATAGTATTTTTTTTATTTTTTAATCTTTATTTTTCGTTATCAATTTTGTTTTTCGTAGCAACGCACGGGCATATAACTAGTTATATATTATTTCACTCTTACATGTGCTGATTTGCTGCCTTCTACAAAGTGCTGTGATTTCTATTATACACCACATTTCTGCGTTGTGCAACGGGCTGTTATCCTTGCGGAAACATGCTCGCTATTTTGTTATTGATCACATTTCTGCGCTCCAAAAACAAATGCAGAATTTACAGAAACATAAGCAATAGTCCATTTTAAATACTATCTACCTAATTTACACAACAGTGCCGTAATAGACCGCCTCTACTTTCTAATTCCATTGCATTTAAATTAAAAACAGTAAACTGTTCTTATTTATCTACTTAGCAGAGCAATGGCTTACTGCAACATTAGAACTTACTGCTCGAACCTGGTTCCTTTTTTAATTTCGTTACATTCTGCATGAAAACATATTATGTTCGGCGCTAAATATACTACATGAAAATAAACATTACATCTTCTGCATAGGAAGGTCCTGTATAATTTACCGACCACTGTATGTTCTTCTTAAACCTTCCAGGCTCTTGTTGCCCATGCTGTTACTTTACAATTCCAATGCCTTCTCTGCTTTTATTATCTGTATCCTGTTTTAATATGCTTACCGCTATATCGTCCACTAAGTTATTTACAACGCTGCAGAGAAAAAGCTTACATCTTCTTCACCGACATCGTCGAGCTACGGCCACAGAACCACCGCTACATTTAATAAAATACATAGTGGTTCTATCAATATGTTTCACATCACTCTCTGAGCTTCTTCCTTGCGTTGATTTTAAGCACACATATTTACAAGATTTATACTATCTTTTTGTGCTTCATTCTATGAAGAATATTTACCTAAAATCATAGATTTCTCTAACCATACGTTATTGTATTTCGCAGCTCTGCGCTATCTGCTTGTCTACAGATTCCTGCATGCTTCATTATCCCTTCAAGACCGTAAAAAGCAATCAGCACAATCCTGTCAGCTCTACCCACCAATCCGCCGAAAGGCTTACTTTTGTATCAACAGTTCATAGAAGATGGCGTCCAAATACTAATATACTATACATTGGATATTATCTATACAACTAGGTTTTACCCTCCATCATGTATCATCACCTTTCTGTGCAGTGCAAATAATATATTCGCTTCCTATTTCGCAGGCCTCGCTTTGGGCTACGCTGACCCATACCAAAAATAGCTTCCTCTTACTATAAACCCATACACAACTACATCTTCAAAAAAAAACCAGTACTGTCTATATACGCCTGCAACAATTTTAGTGCTCGCATTAGTTTACGCCAACTGTGGTCGACCAAAACAAAGCAATTTTAGTTAACTATAATCTTGCTGATTGATGCAATTTTAATGCATACAAGACGAAGACAAGATTCTGATTTTGGCGAAGATAAACAAGTCTAGTATTTTGGGTTCCATATCACACAAGTAGTTAACTATAATCTTGCTGATTGATGCAAAAGGAAGGGACTAAGCTGAACGGATGTTCATATGACATTCCAAGACGATTCCAAAACTAGAACTATCAGATTTGTCGCATTTCCAAAATGACACACACAGTAGTTTACTGTAATCTTGCTGATTTGTAGAATTTTCAAGAGGAAGGAGTGCCATTGCATGCCAAGGGGAAACTATTACAAGAACTAAACTAGAACGTCACTAATCAATGAAATTTGATAATAAAAAAAACAGAGGCGATTCGTAAAGATACTCCAGGCTAGATGCCAATTCAATTCTTGAGCCGTGCAGAAATTTCATTTTTCCCAACCCCAAATAGCATATTAATTCTTGCAGAAAATTAATAAAAGTGGTTTGAATTAATCAAGAAAGAACATGTGGTTCGTGTGCATAGCGAAAAAGAGGAGTTAGTAATGCCTTTGGGTCGCAGACGAGGACGACGCGGATGCGGTCGAGGTACGACTCGATGCGCTCAAGGCGATGTTTCTCGACCTCGTGGCGTTCGTGCGCCGCGGTGACGGCTGCCGCCGTCAGAAGCCGGAGTTGAGGGAGGTAGTGCTCTACAGGATGGCTCCAGATATGAAGGATTGGAAACGAAAGATCGAAGCTGTGAACTCCCTGCTCCTACATGGCCTCTGCGGCATAGCTCAGAGAGGGCAAAGGACGCCGCCGACTCGCCGGTGCACGGCAGCGAGGTCACGGCGCTCGTGTTCGTGCGGACTCGTGTCCCTCCCGAAACAGCCTGCCAACCAGTCGGCTAACTACTTCTCCACTGGGAATCGGAGTCTGCGAGGGAGACGGGATCGGAGTCCGCGAGGGAGACCGGATCCGATTCCATAGAGACTCTCCAGGGTTGCGAGGTTATAAATATCTACCCACGCCTCCACCATCCACATCGACAGCCGCCGCCTCCCGTTCAGATCCAGCAGAGCTTGGCTGGTTAGGTTTCGAGAGAGGAAGAGGAAGGAGGAGAGGATCGCCTTGTGGGGGCGTCGGTTTCACGCTCCGTCAACGGGGAGTTTCCAGCCACGCACCCAGGCGAGGAGGCGGCCAGCGGCGAGTTGGACATCCTCGGCGTGTTTGATCTCTTGCGCGACGGACCGGAGTCGGCCAAGGCTAAGATTGCGGTTAGTCTTCTCTTTCCTAATGCAATTCTAATTCGGACGGTTTTTCTTCTTCTTCAACTCATATCTAGTTGGAACCATAAATATGTACCCACTCGAGTCGTATAGAAGGCAATGCCACTCGAGTTCTACTGCAACTCATATCTAGTTGGAACCATAAATATGTACCTCTTGGTTTCTCCTCTACTAACTCAATATCATATCAATTACAGTATTGCGATCAACTGATGGCAAGTTCATTAGACCCTTCTGAGTTGCACCTGCAGAACAGCCCAGTGGCTGATCAGGCCACCGAAAACACCACCGCCGCAGAGCCGAAGGAGCAAGAGATGAAGAAGGAGATCAAGAAAAAGAGGAAGGTGGATTACTTTGTGCCACAACAGGAAGTGGACTTCATCTTATCCTACGGACTCGACTCGGAGCCCTCGCCTGAGATCAGCGTGCCGACGGAGGTAGAGAAGCAATCTCCAGGCATTACGGCCAGCTGGGTGGCCGCACGTGCTGTCCGGACCGAGTTGGAGGAGATGACCCACCAGTGGATGCTCAACGAGCAGAAGGGCTACAGGGAACAGATCAAGGCCAAAGGCTACGTCTCTTTCGAGATGATGGTCACCGACGACGAGGAAGGGACTGACAACGAAGAGACTGACGACGTGGTAGATACTGACGACGACCAAGAGACTGAGGACGAAGACGAAGCAGCTCCGATGTAGAAAGGATTTAAAATATAAAATAATGAATCACTATCATAAGACTTTATTCTCATGTCACAAGCATATCTACCATATATGGTCTACTGTACTTCCATTTGAGTTTTTATTTTTGCTTGTCATGACTATAGTCTTTAAGTTCTAGTATATCCATGTCATTGTAATTTTGGAGCGTGCGTGCTTTGTATCTCTGAATTTTTATGAATATTATATGCCTTTTATCGATATTATATGCCTATCCAACGGTTATTGATCATCTTTTGTATATATATGCCACTCAACTCATAAAGTACATGCACTTGCAACATTCAAAGTCAGCATGTCTGTAAATTTTGACAATACTACGTTGATAAATATAAATTGCACTTGTGTGAGCATTCCTACCAACCCAACAGCAGCAATTGCCAAAAAATGGGTAAAATAAATCATCCAGCTGCAACAGCCGATAAGAAATGCAGTAACAAAATAATTTTAGCTGCGATCGCAATTGCCGCACGCATTCATCAATGTTCAAGTACATCCATTGTATTGTACTTGACAATTAGAATTTCAAAAGTCAATGATCAACTTCAAACATCGCAGACAACTGCTTCGAGGTCAAACATTTTTGGAGCTGGTATTGTCGACTGTGGTGGTAAAGATACGATCTATGCCCCACTCAAGTCTCGAATTTTTTTTTATAAATATTCATTTTTTATTTGTGTATTACAAAAATATACCTGCATATTATTTTTTTACAAAACTGTTCTCTTTTCACGCCACGTCAACGCGAATTGGGGCTTTTCGCGCCACGTAATCGCGAAGGGTAGAAAATCGCGCCACGTTGGAGCGAAACTGACACGTGGCAGCGGGGAGGCATTTCGCGCCACGCTGGAGCGAAGGGGAGGGTGGTGTCGCGCCACCCTGGCGCGACGGGCGCGGCGAGCGGCGCAGCGTGGCGAGCGGCGGCGAGGCAGCGGGCGGCGATGCAGGCAGGCGGTATCCAACGCACATTTTTAATTTATTTTAAAAAATTATGGTTACGAATGGGAAAGAAGAAAAATAAATGAAATGAGGAAAAAATATTTGAAAATTTATTTTAAAAAAATTATGGTTAGGAGTTTGTTTTTGAAAAGTTGCGGAAACAAATAGATTAATTCATTTTCTTTCTGCTTTTCCTTATTAAAAAATGAAATGAAGGGAAAAATACTTGAAAAGTTATTTTTAAAATTAATGGTTAGGAAATAAATAGATTAATTCATTATTTTCCTTATTTTCAGTTGTTAGTTGTGGAATTCTGTTTATAGCTATGCAGGGCTGCGCGGCTAGAATATTTTTTATAAATAATAGTTTTTTATTCGCATAGTACAAAAATATACGTAGGTTTTTTTTTTTTTTTTTGCAGAATGCATGCGAAATTGAAATGTACAAATTGAGTCTACCGTAAAGACCCATTTATCAAGTACTCCGAAACGAAAGCGTTTAAGCCTTTTCGGTAGTCCGTAAAATATCATTTTAGGGGTAATTTTTTGTAAGAATGGATGAGATTTGCTATATGATATCTGAGGTAGCATATTATGGAAAAATATTTTATCTACATCGTTGTTTGCATCTAAAATGCACTAGCGCAATAACCCTAAGTGGTATCGAGTAGTCCTAAACTATAACCCTTAAGCTATTTCGGCAGCCCGTAAGATATCGTGTTTGGGGGTAATTTTTTGTAACAATGGATGAGATTTGATATTTGATATATTGACCGACATATTATGGGAAAATCTTTGATTTACACCATTGTTTGCATCTAAAACGCACTAGGTCAATAACCTTAAGTATTATCGAGTATTTCGAAACTATAGCGTTTAAGCCTTTTCGGCAGGCAATAAGTTATCGTGTTTTGGGGCAATTTTTTGTATCGATTGATGAGATTTGATATTTGATATATGGACTGACATATTATGGGAAAAAATTTGATTTTCACATTTGCTTGCATCTAAAACGCACTAGCGCAATAACACTAAGTATTATCGAGTACTCTACAACTATAGCGCTTAAGCCTTTTCGGCAGGCCGTAAGATATCGAGTTTGGGGTTATTTTTTTGTAACAATGGATGAGATTTGATGTTTTATATATGGAGTGGCATATTATGTGAAAATCTTTGATTTACACCATTGTTTGCATCTAAAACACACTAGCTCAATAACCTTAACAACATAATATCACAACACAGAGCCCTTCTGGTAAACGAAATAATTGAGACAACGTAACATTACCATATAGGAAATGCAGAAATAATGGCTTAAAGTTAACATGCCTTACGTAAACGAAACAATAAGGGTTCTTCTGCTACACTACTGAGTGCACCAGGGATATTTCCCCTTGCGCAAACCATCGGTGTCTGCCGCCCTGGCCCTAGCCGCCCTCTCGCGCTTCCTCTCACGCTCAGCCTCCAGCTGGCCCGCCAGGCGCAGCCGTTCGGCCTCCTTCTGTGCACGTATTTCTTCAGCAGCCTTCATGCGCTTCTCCTCCTCCTGCTGCTCATGCCACTGCTGCTGTACCATAGCTCTACGATACGAGTACTCCCGATCCCGCATCCTCTCCATGTCAGGCGTCTGCTCCGCGTCGTAGAATTCGACGAACTCGCACAACGGAGGCTGCAATTGGTGAGAGCAGATAGTATTACCGTATCAACCTTTGCCCGGTTTGATGTAACATGAAATGCAAGTACGCACATACCGGGCTTCTCCACCGCATTCGCATCCCCAGCGTTGGCTCGGAGTCGCGGTTGCGGCAGCTCCAATATCTCATACCGTATGTGTATGAGTTGTCTACAGACTGCCGAAAGCGGCATGGATCCCCGCATAGGCACATGCGGACCTGCGTTCGTTCGGGGATGGCTACGGCAACGCTGTGGCGTGGGGGCGAGGGAAACTCCATTGGCACCGGTTGGTTGGTAGGCGAACTTGGTTGGGGGCGAGGGGAAAGTTTGCTGTGATTATTGGGAGGTGACCACTCGGCCTTAAATAGCCAGCCATAGGGTACAGTGGCGGACTTAAGAGAAGATCAAATCCACGAGCATCGGATTCTTCTGACGCTTTGCATGCGATGGGACAAAAGCAATAATGACACGAGTTTGATTTGACAAAAGCTGACAGAAATGTACAATAAACAACAAACATTACAACGCAGAAATACAACGTAGCAATACAATACTCAATCCTCGACATCGTCGTAGTCCTCTCCCTGGTCACCTCCCTCTCCCTGGTCACCTCCACCTTTGTGCACGAGGTGCGATGCGCCTCTCTGCCGATGTTCATCTGCCGGCCGACGTCCTGGCCTCGAAGGGTCCACCGGTCTGGTGGGTGCCTGATCCAGGCTCCAAGCACGGGTGGTACAGGAGTGCGGCTCGAAGAACTCGGGTCTGTAGGGTGTGTAGGCGTGGGGGCGCTCGGGTGTGACCCTAACAGGACGTCTGGATGCGTCGGACCAGCATACTCCGTCTCGAAGTCGTCGCCGCTGCGTGTGCGGCGTAGTCTGGCCCTCCGGACGGTAACCTGGAACTACTATAGTCAGTTCGAGTGACGAATATATTTGAAAGTAAAATGTCTTGCAATGTCAGTTTACGAAGCATATTGAACAAACCTGGGGTCGGAACGAAGAAATGAGTAGGCATCCATGTCGCGCCGCCAGGGTATCCTAACGGGAGGCCTGTCATACACGACTATTAGTTGCTATGAAATGCAATGCATGTTTAAGTGAGAATATTACCTGCCCCGAAGAACGGGGCCCGCTGCTGCCACGACGAGCTCCCAGGCTGCTCCTGTGGCGACGACGGGTACGACAGCATCCGAGGTCCGAAGGGTGCTGTCGGGGGCGGCGGTGGGTACGACAGCGTGGGAGGTGTCGGCGGCGGTCGTGTACTAATCCGGACCCCCTGCTGTCTTACGCCCGACGTATGCGACCCCACAGCAGCGGCGTCAAAACTATGCCAGCACGAAACGGCCCGCACAATCCTCGCCGTCTTCGCGATCATTCGATCGATGAACGCCGTGATGTCCTCCCGGGAGGACTCCAAACCCCCGCACAAACGGCCTCTCATGGACCTCAAGTCTTGCTCCATCTCTGTCCCCATGTCGCCCTGAAAGTGATGACATGACGTAAGATATATGTATGCTTGCATGTCGTTAAAAATTTGAGTAGATTGCCTAGTTTACGTACCACAAAGTGCATCGCCGATGCAACATGGGTGGGATATGTGTCGTGAGCACGAGCCGGCACAATATCCTCCGGGTCAGCAGGGGGCAAGAGGCGTACTCGCGTAAGTGGGGAGTACCATTGCAGGTACTCCTGGTATCCCTGTATGTCGTATACGTCATAATCTGCAACCCAGTCTTGTAGTGCCTGAGTCCACTACTCCACCCAAGGGGCCATCTTCACGGCCCAGTTAGTCCGGCGCCCACCTCTCCTCGAATGCCTACGGAAGTTGTAAACCCGTTAGCATGTGCAATGAGTTGTATTCGAAATGTAAGGGGGAGTGATGTTACCGACATGTGTGTCTCTGTGGGGACTGGCACGCCGCGTGGAACAGGGACCTCCTGCCTGAGTCCCAGCTGCCTCATTACCCGGTGAACCGAGTAATCCTCAACGTACACATCGTACACAAGCTTCCGTCGTGTGTGCAAGTACGGCAGATCTCGCGCGCAAAGGATGGATAAACCGTGCGGTGCGCGCTTCCTAACCTCCGATAAGGTGTAAGGGTCCCACCGGACACGCTCCGGCCGCAAAAGGTCGAACGCCTCGGTGAAGTGGGCGTAGACACTCCGTACCTGCAGACCAGCCCATTGTGGCTACAGAAGGTACCGATACAAAGTTAATACGAAAGAGGTTGTAAAGCGAGATTGCGTAGCACAAAAAACATGTCCGTACCCGTCTGCGGCACCAAAGAGAGCCCATCGTAGGGCGGTCCACCTCCGTATCCCCGTAGAACTCCGGGCCATACACCCGGTCGTCAATCCATGGTCGTCCAATCTGGAAACGCTCGAACGACCATAGCATGAGCAGGAGTGGGCACCCGGAGAGGATCGAACCGAGGCGTGTCCTGAGGCACGCATCGCATAGACCCCGGTAGGTGGCACAAAGTACAGCTGACCCCCAGCTGTACTCGGGAACCTCATGGGGGGCAGCATCCGCTATGGCCCGTGCGATCGGGACAAGCCTAGCGTCGACGCTGTCTCCATGAGTCGTGGTGAACATCACCCACCCGAACAACCACAACAGGTAAGCCTCCAGGTGCCGGCTCACCTGGTACTCCGTGGCGTCCCCAGCCATCCTAGTTACCTGCAAGAAGAAAATGTTTTTGGTTACACAGATAAAATAAATCGGACCAATTTGTAACCGTACCGACACATACTGCGGCTGTCGTGGGTGTAGCGGGGCATACTGCGGCTGGCCTCCCTGTGCAGGCGGGAGGACTCCTGCAAACCGAGCAAAAAGGTCGTCACGCCAGTCGTCATCCACCTCCGGTGGCACAACCGCCTGGCCAGCGATTGGGAGGCCGGTCAGCATCAAAACATCCTGCAGAGTTGGCGTCATCTCTCCGCAGGGCAGATGGAAGGTATGCGTCTCAGGCCGCCAGCGGTCCACGAGGGCAGTAAGGAGGGATCGGTCGAAGGGGAAGCGTCGGGATCGCTCGACGACGATGATCTCACCATCCAGACCTTCGACGTGGTCCTCCTCCGTGGCCTCCACCATCCGTGCAAGCGGAAGTAGTCCCGCCGCCTCCAATCTGCAACAATGAATTACAAGTTAGACCACAACATGTTTAAACCCATTTAGTACCACAAAACTTAGTACGCTTACATACCTGGGTATCCAGCGGTCGTCAAGGCCCCATGCACGTACTGGAGTCCGTGTGGACAAGACACCAGGATCCGTGCCCGGTCTGGTAGTAGCGTGCAACCGTGCCCGGTGGCGTGCGTCCAAGTGACGGTCAAGAAGGCCGTACGGCCAATCGCAACCCTCGCCCACAGCCGCCATACCTGCGCACAACAAACAAAATAATAATTTATGTTGACGAGATCAAAGATAGACATTATGTCAAAAGGATAAACAAGCAACACGAAATGTACGCGAGATAGATAAAAACATACTAGTTTGCTGGATTTAAACTAAGAACAAATAACATAACTAGCGATGATGACAATCTTAGCTAGCAGATGCAACGAGCACAAGATTTTCCGTGCCCCAGAACAAACACATGTAGTTTTCTTTAATACATAACCAGACGCAATTCTTTTCACATTACAAGTAGTCACTACTCGAAGCATGACATAAAGAAGGAACACAATAGTTCTCAGGAGTCATAGCCATAAGAATTTAACGTACACATGTATGATTATTACATTCCGTACAAACGGGGGGAACCCTCGAACAAGGCAAACGCCTCACAGGCATATACGTCAAGACCCTCCATCTGAGACGCTTTTCGCAGGACATTTGTTCTTCCTATGGCCGTAATCTCCACATAGGACACACCTCCGGACAGGGCCTCCAACCTCGGACTCATCCATGTCGTTGCGGATGCGGCGCGTTTGACGACGACCTTTCCCGCCCTTCACTCTGTTAATGTCAGGGACCCATCTGCGCGTGGCATTGTCAATTTCAGTGAAGTTTCCAGCAACACGAAACCCATGTAGTTCACCGGACCACGTTTCAACGACCATATCCGCCATGTAGTACGGAGAAACAAATTGTACACTGCTCATCTGAATCTGCCCACAGGCCGCCAAGACATGCGAACAGGGTTTATGTAGGAGGTACGGCTTTCGACAAGTGCAAGTGCACATGCCATCCCCAGCACCGCCTAAGCTCACTTCATGGGTGATTCTCCCACTTGACATTCCCAGCCCCTCCATATTCCTCAATGTTACCTCAAATCGTAACTCCGTACCCATGACGACGACGGAATGTAGGAGGGCCTTCTCAACCTTCTTCGCCATCCAAGCTGTAACGACGCTGCAGTAGGGACTCTGAATGGTACTTGCATGCAACACTGCCGCGGCGTGCCGTTCCCGAAAATACCTCACTGTACCGTACAACATACCTTCGACGATAGCGACAAGGAGCATACCACGAAGACCCCTTATTACCCAGTTGTATACCTCAGCAAGGTTGGTTGTCATAACCCCATACCTTGCCCCAAGTGTGTCATACAAAAGTGCCCACTTCTCAACCGGTTCAGACTCAATCCAGTGCGAGAAACACTTGATGTTTCTGGAAAGCCTCCTTCTGATGTTTGGCGGGTCAATGTCCGGTAAGGGCTGCAAACGCTGTGGTGCCTCCGAAGTACTTCCCCCGGGTTGTCTCTCTCCGTCACGTATCTGCTTGCTAGTGAGCTCGTCAAGCTTCTCCCAGATGGCATCAAACTTTCTCTTCTGATTTTGCTTGCACAACCTCTTAAATAGGTTCATCAACTTCTTACTTTTGAAATATTTGAACAGGTTAGCTGCCATATGTCGCATGCACCACCGGTTCTGCAAATCCGGCCACGGAAAGGGCTCTTGCACATCTCCCTGCATCTTCTTTATCGCTTTCATTAGCCCAGCGTGGCGGTCGTGAATTATGCACACATTTGGCCTATCCTTCACAACTCCGATCTTCAGTTTTCTGAAGAACCACAGCCAACTCTCGTAGTTTTCACCTTCCACGAAAGCAAAGGCTATAGGAAGTATCTGGTTATTTCCGTCCACACCGATGGCCGTCAGAATTTGGCCCTTGTACTTGCCGGTGAGGAAAGTCCCGTCCACACACATAATCGGCCGGCAATGCCTGAAAGCCTCCACACAAGGCCCAAGTGCGATAAAAGCACGCTCCATAACCATAAAGCCGGGTGGGTTCTGAGATTCTCTATCATGTATAGCAGTATATGTCCCGGGGTTTCTTTCCTTCAAGACGTCCAGAAGCCGGGGAAGATTATCATAGGATGCCTCGAATGTACCAAAGCGTTTCTCCAATGCCTTCTGCTTCGCCCTCCACGCTTTGGCGTAGCTGATTTGGTATTTATATCTGTTCCTCATGGCAAGTACTATGTGCTGTGCCTCCATGTCAAACTTCTCGACAATTTCTCCGTACATCACGTTCGCGATGAAAGATGAGGTCAGGTTACGATGTATCGATGTTACATTGCTCAGAACACAACTGTGTTGCACCACCTTCGTGACTACCCAGTTCAACTCATACTTGGGCCTGTGGGCATGAACACGCCAACCACATTCGGCATTTTCGCACTTCACCATGTAACAATCTTTACTGGATTTCACAACTCTCGCCGGCCGCTGCAAGCTCATTGCCCAGACCCTTATAGCATCCTGCAAAGAGGACTTCTCCGCGTACATTGCATGCACACGAACCTCAATTGGTCGGTACTCACATGTTGAGTCAGCGGCATCATCGACTGCTAAGTCTTTCGCTTCGCCCCTATTCCAAGCAGCAGGCACCTGTGCGGACATACTGCCATCATCGTCCGAGGACGATTCATCGTGTTCGTCCATCACAAGTGCCTCTTCTTCCCCCGCCGCCCGTAGATTGTCTTCCTCTAGCACATCCACTAACCCTTCCAACTCCTCCCCTTCATCTGCTTGTCCCGTCGCTACAGCGTTTGATCGAATATTCTCATCAACTTCCGCCGGACTGTCTGCTTGCACCGCGATCGGGGTTTCGTTACTTGCCAAGTCTGTTTTGACCGTCGCCTGCACAAAGAGGACAAAACCCCAGCCACGTCGTCTTGATGAATTGACGTAGTTCCTCCAAGACTGAGCGCGCTCCAACGGTCTAAGCAACCATACCGAGTCGTGTGTACCTCTCGGCCACAAGCATTTAATGCTCACATCATGCACTATAGGATTCAGCGAAAGACTGTGACAAATCCACCCGCACAGATCTTCGAAACTCATTTCATCCGGATTCTGATGGTATAAAATACACTGCTGAAAGCTACTCAGATCTACCCCGTATTGCCCATCCTGAACCACTCCGTCACCGTAAAACACTTTGAATGCATCCATAGCAGACGTAGCTACTGCAAATTAAAAATTGTTTACGATATGCGCAATTAATATTTGATATACCAACTGCATATTCATGGCAACTGCAATTGAGTTGTGAAGCAAAATAATTTGAACTGCATCCTACTACACTACAGACATTTATAATCGTACATGATGGTACCAATTAACAGTTGCATCGTACATCATTTGAATATTAAACTACACAATCAAACATATTTCACATCACAACGATACAAAACTACAGTTTTTTGCATTTTTCAATGAATTTACAGAATTGCAGGATTTTTAGAAAATTATTTCATTCAATTTTAATTTATGGTTACGACATAAACATAATGGATATCACATGATCAAGTCAAACCAGTTTTATTATATAACACATTGAAAGCACACGATCAAATTATTATTTAACCTAATTACGAAATTGATATCACACGATCAAGTTATGACATAAGGATTCTAGAGAATACTGCCTCATTTTTTTTGAATTTCAATTGCACTTTCAATGCGAATTCTATTTTAAACCAGAGTTCATTCTTTTTTCCATGAATTTAGAAACTTGTTTTACTCAATTTGAACTTATCGATCAAAAGTTACGACCATTTTAATATATTCGATTTAAATAATTAAAGAGAAAATTAAAATTACATTTCAGTTCATACCCTAACAATTTTACGGTGTGTGCTACAATATTTAGTTTATACCATAACAATATTTACATTTTACTTAACAATTTTCCTGTGTCCCCAACAATTTTTCCTATCCTTATTTTTTTTTTGTACATACCATCTTTTTATCTATCTAAACCTACTTTTTTTAGTCTCATAAATAAATACTAACTACTATGTTAATTTTGCCAATAATTACATATTCCAACTAATATATTTCTAGACCAATACTATATTACGTACCAACAATATTTGCACATATACAACATTATTCACACAAAATTACATAAATCATGCGCAAAACAAAATTATTTACATAATACATTATTTTAGATTACTACAATAGTTTTCTAAGACTACCTATCATTTTCCTAAATATATATAAATTACATTCACTGAAAAATAATTATAAAAAATACTAACCGATTTAACGATTTAACTAACGATTTAATCTAACGATTTAACGAAGAACAAATGATGACCAAGCACCTCCTCCTCCTCTTCTTTTTTTCTTCTTCTTCCTTCTCCTCCTCCTCCTCCTCCTCTTCTTTTCTTCCTCTTCTTCTCCTCCTCCTCCTCCTCTTCTTTTCTTCTTCTTCTTCTTCTTCTTCTTCCTTTTCTTCTTCTTCTTCCTTCTTTTCTTTCTTGTTCTTTCTCTTTTCTTCTCTGTGGCTGCGGTCGTTTGAGGCCAATAATGCAGCCGCCCGACCCCCTTTGCCCGCCACGCCGCCCGCCTGCCCCGGCCCCCTTTGCCGCCTGGCCCGCTGCCGCCCCGCTGCCGCTGCCGCGCTGCCCCCGCGCCCGTCGCGCCAGGGTGGCGCGACACCACCCTCCCCTTCGCTCCAGCGTGGCGCGAAATGCCTCCCCGCCGCCACGTGTGCCTCCCCGCCGCCACGTGTCAGTTTCGCTCCAACGTGGCGCGATTTTCTACCCTTCGCGATTACGTGGCGCGAAAAGCCCCAATTCGCGTTGACGTGGCGCGAAAAGAGAACAGTTTTGTAAAAAAATAATATGCAGGTATATTTTTGTAATACACAAATAAAAAATGAATATTTATAAAAAAAATTCCTCAAGTCTCCCCTTTCCGGTTAGGCACCAAGCAAAAGTTAATATGTCTGTATGGTTGTAGGTTGTAACATGACGACGCCTGGTAATCGGCAGCTACAATCAGCAAGCAAGCAAACTAGCATGCATTGCACGCATGAACAAGGTGCATGTGTCAATTGCAGGAAGCAACTAGGGAATAATACAGAACGTAGCATGGTAAAGAACTGCCAGCGCACCATCTAGGAATCTAAATACAACATATCGTTTTGAAATTTGCACGTATAAAGTTGTGCTCCAAAGCATTGGACGAACTGACGCAAGAAGATCATTACAAATAGTTCCAATTTGCTGATAAATATTACATTAAGATTGAAAGTAAAAAAAGAATCAAAATTTTATTTTTATCCCCAGATTGGGCACTTGACATATGCACTGCCAAATTAACTGGTACCAGAAAAGATCTCACTTAATTCATCCAGTTATTGCATGGTAAGATCACAATCAAGTACCAACCTATGTACTGTCCAATTCACTAAGGTGTGTTTGGTTGCCTGCATGGTGTCTGAATTGCAAGAGTGGATGCAACTGTATCTGTTAGACATATGTTTGGTTTCTTGTTCATCCTGGCCAGTGGATGCAATTGCACCCACTCATACAGGATGGAGAAAACATAAAAATTAGACTTCTCTCTAATACAGGCCGGTGAGATGCAAAAACAAGCAACCAAACAACTTAACTTGCATCCACTCAGTCAGACCAAGGCTAGCCTGGATGGCTCATACGAAACAAACTAGGATGGTGCAGGTAACCAAACACACATTAAAAGAGTAAATGGGCATACAAAACGGGGACACGTAGGCTACCTGCATTGCTCGTTGAAGCTGCCCCGCCGAGAGTCAGCCCATGGTTTCAGTTTTCGTGTGGAACTCGAATTTCGATGCACAGGTGGTATTAAAATTCGTAAAAAATCCATCGAAATTTGCTCAAAACCTCTCGGTTCGAAAGTTAAATAAATATAAAATCTAGTCAAACTGCCAAGCAAAATTCACAGTTTTCGTTCGAAAACCGCTTGAAAAGGCTCGAAAACTGCTGGCAATTGAAAACATAGGGAAAATGTAAAAAAATAGGAAAAAATTATAAAAACCGTTGTAAAATTCGTAAAAAAATCATTAAAGGCGAAAAATGATATTTAAAAAATTACTTCAACAAATATTGCTTCTAAATATAATTGAATAAATATTGAAACATGCACTGTGTTGTGGAGGTGTAGTCCAATATTCTGATTCAAATGTTGCGCTTATTTGATCAACTATGATTTCTGTAGGCTGTAGCAGATCTTGTAACAATGTACTTCTATTTATTTTTTATGCACTACAGTTGACTGTTTAATACTTGCATTCGTGTTGAATATTTAGCCTCATGTTGACCCTCATATACGTGTATATATACTGATCCATTGGCCTCATGTTGAATACAAATGCTATTCATAACATGGCATCAGAGTGATAGGTTCTAGGGTTAGGGCTTACCGGCGGTGCACCGTCTTTTTATGGCGACTTTTCTCGTCGCCTTGCCCGATCGCCGACCATGTTCGGTCGGCGCCCCACCTTCTCTTGGTGCGACCACAGCCAGGTCTCCTTGCCACCGTGTCTCCATCTTCGGCCTCTGCCTGCGATGCCTCCGCGGGCGGTCCTCCTCCTTCTGCACCGCCCAAGCCCGGCCTCCTCGCTGCCGGTCGGCGCTGCCAGACCGATCAGCCTCCAACATCGTCACACTCCGGGGGCCGCCGACATTTCGGGCGTCGCCCTTCGTCACTTCTTGGGTGGCTCGCCTCCTTCCCCGTTGCTTGTGCCTTCGTGCGCTATCCCAACGCAGAGGAAGACCGCACCGTCGCATGGCCTCCTGGAGCCCGCCCGCCTCCAGTCTCCCGCTGACTCGCAGGTGCCCCGTTTCTGTGCACGCCAACGTGCGTCTTCAATCCCAACGCCAGCGCCGTCCTCATCTTCCTCCGGCCGCCCATGAGGAACCCTCTCGCTCAGATTTCATGCTTGTGGAGGCTCACACCGGCTAGGTTCACATCCGGGATTGAAGAAGACCTCAAGTCCGGTCAGTCTATAGTGAAGAGATAAGAAGACCGGTTCACATCCGACAAAAAATGTCATCATCTTCAGGCTCATCTTCGTCGGGCACAATCCTGTTCGTCACTGCCCAGTCATTTTTTATGGTCTCAATTATTGAGACTGGGTTCTCCATATGTGCCTTCACATGCGCGGTCATCGTCTTTGGGAGTTTCTTTTGGAGAGCTACCTTGTCCATCTTGTCCTGCTCCCCCTGCCACACGTGTTGCGCCCACGACGAGAACGTGGTGTAAATTGATGTTTCAGTTACAACAACGTTAGTCATAGTCAAACGTCCGTTGCTGGGACGGTAATTAGTGGAATATCCTTGTAACCTATAAATACATCTCGTGCATATACGAGAGAGAGGAGAGCGAAAGCTTTTAGAAGAACATACGCAAAATACAAAACACACCATGTTGGAGTAGGGCTATTATCTCGTCAGTGAGAGGCCCGAACCAGAATAAACCACTATGTAATCTCTCGAGTGTATAATGACAGGACATGTCTAACATTCTCGTTGTAAACAGATCGTGCAATGGTCTTGGGCCTCCGCTATGCTCGCGGCGACATATAGAGGGCTGTGTGGCGCGGTCTCTCGGGCGCTTCAGGAGGTGACGATGTCAGGGTGCGTCCTCCTTCTGCAGTTGTGGTCCTGGGAGTGCTTCTCCATCGGCAGGCTTATTGTTGACACCGCGCCATACTCACAGGACTTGTACCATGGGGACCCGATGGACTGGCCCACCATGGGCCACTACTGGGTTCGGCGACAGGTACACCCCCTCGTATCTAGCTCCCGTACTTGCGCACTTTCAAAACATGCACCGTTTTTTATTTTCGCACAACGCTTGTATGCCCACCGATAGGTGAGGAGGTCGTACCCCGAGTTTGTTCGGGAGTTCGACAGCCTCCATGAGGAGGACGTGCGGTGGACCCCGTATGACGCGTACGACGTACACGTCCGAGCACAGTTGGGGATCGCCGCGCTTTGCACACGGGATGAGCAATATTGGCTGACCCGTAAGGTCATCGTCTTCGACCTGTGCGTGGAGGAGTACTCGCCGCATAGGGTGCTGCGGCAGTTCGGTCTGTTCCAGATTTTCCCATTACAGCCTACCCACGTTGTCTCACGGGCCGCTCACAGGTACGTCTTCCGACCGCACCCCTTACAATTCCGTCGGATTGGATGTTGAATCCAAATGCAATTTTTTTTGCATTGCAGGATGTCTCGGATGGGGGTTGTAGCGGGAACTCCCTTCACGCATCGCATGACGATATGGGTACTGCAGTGGGACGATGCACTTGCGGATAGGGTCACTGAGACGTGGCCGTACGACCACGCCACGTACGACGAGTACATGGAGTGGTTCGCGCCGCGCACAAGGATCAGGGTGGGGTACACACCACTAGCACCGTATGTCCCCCGTCAAGCATCGGTATCGGACACATACCCTTCACAGATGTTTGAAAGGGACAACCTCATGGTAAGTTTCACAATCGAATCTCTATCGCTAGGTCATTTTCATGTAAAATACCTGAAAACAATATTGCATTACATGCTGGCACAGCGTGTGATGGAGTTGGACGTTGAGGCTACGTCCATGCTAGCGCGCCTCGACGCAGGCATCTAGGTTACCGTCGATGAGGCCAGGCCAGCTTGGGAGCGGGTCCGTCAGGCTGCGAGGTTGTTCCTTCTCACTTTGACCTGTCAAGGGCGTGGTGACACTGTCCGACGCAGCGCACCGGCCCCACGTTGCCCAGCACGTCAGCCTCTTGGACCCGCACCCGCACCTCTCGCTAGCAGTCATCTCACACAGCCCGACGTCGGCTACTGCGAGCCCTCGTGGCGTCCCACACAGCCGCACTGGGGTCACGAGGGGTAGTCTTCGTCTCGCGGCCCAGCAGGACCAAACCGTGGCCTCGGTGACACGCGCTATCATGACGCACGCTACGATGACCAGACGGAGGCGGAGATTGACGTGACTCAGTTCCTGTCGAGTGAGTTCTTTGGCCCCCTCCTCAATCAGCAGCGCCCGACTCGCCGACAGCCGGCATTACCCCTGTGCCGCAGGGTCGGCCTAGGAGGGTTGTTCATCCTCCGTCACCGCTCACGTGCCCCACGGGACAAATCAGGAGGCGTCCACGTGACTGACTTGTTCTACATCTATGCTTTTGTAATGACTTTATATTCATCATCTTGTTATGCAACTAGCTGAACTCAATGCATGCTTTTTTTACCATTCTTAATTAGTAACACGTGTGCCTGCAGTATTCGATTTGAGTTGCCACGATTTCACGATAGGACGAGAATTCATACAAATAACATAAAGATTACAACAAACAACAAGGGCCATTCTAGTACACTACTGAGTGCATCGGGGATATTTCCCCTTGCGCAACCCATCGGTGGCTGCCGCCCTGGCCCTAGCCGCCCTCTCGCGCTTCCTCTCACGCTCGGCCTCCCGCTCGTCCGCCAAGCGATGCCGTTCGGCCTCCCTCTTTGCACACATTTCTTCATGATGCTTCATGCGCTTCTCCTCCTCTTCGTGCTCACGCCACTTCTCCTCTACCATAGCTCTTCAATGCGAGTACTCCCAATCACGCATCCTCTCCATCTCGGCAGTCTGTTCCGCGTCGTAGAATTTGACGAACTCGCACAGTGGATGCTGCAATTTGTGACAAAAGAAGGTATTACAGTATTAAGTTTGCACATTTTGATGAAACATCAAATGCGAGTACGGACATACCGGACTTTTCCGCCCCATCTGCATCTCCAGCGTTGGCTTGGAGTCGTGGTTGCGGCAGCTCCAGTACCTCATACCATAGGTGTATGAGTTCTCTATAGACTTTCGGAACCGGCAAGGATCCCCGTATAGGCACATAAGGACCTGCGTGCCTACGGGGATGTCTTCGAGAAGGCTATGCCTTGGGGGCGAGGGGAACTCCATTGCCACTCGTTGGTTGTCTGCACTAACTTGTGCTCTGTGTTTCGTCTTCCCTCGTAATGGCCCAAAGTTTTCTCGCTTCTGCCTGTGGTTATATAGAGGACCAACCGCCCGGATTTCGAGCGACGCCCCTTATTTGGGCGAAGACCCCCATATTTGGGCGATCGCCCCTTATTTGGGCGATCGGCCCTTATTTGGGCGAACACCCCATATTTGGGCGATTGCCCGGTCACCCCATATTCTGGCGATATTTACCTCGGACAATGTGCTTCGTCGCTTCGTGGTGCGCACAGTGTTGTCCAATCACTCTGCCAAATTTGATGCAACGGTTCCATCTGCGTCATTTATGTAATTGTAACGTGGGAGTTTGCCTTCATACGGCTCGAATCATTTCTATAGAAGCAGTCAACTAAGTTCTGAACGAATGGGATCCTTGGTGGGTAATGGCTCAATCAATCTATAGATGGAAAGCCTTATGATGGGAAACTACCACGTTAGGTTTGGAGCGTTAGTTCAATCTCTTACGGTATTAGCAATTGTAGAATATCTTTTCGAATTGTAGTAACTAGTGGTTAGCTATGAAAAGTGTTTTAAAGCTTTAGGTTTTCACACTGTTGTTCTTGCTTCGTGAACGGTGGGAGGTCAAAGAAAGATAATTGACCTGCCTCAAGATAGCCTCCGTCCTTCTATGATCTAGATAGACTCCATCCTTATATTTTTAGATAAGGGTGACTCAAGAAATTGGGGGTGGGACCTGCTGGCATAATGCAGGCTGGAACGTGGGAATTCGAGTCCAAACATATAAGAATCTACCTTGAAGCAAACAAGCAACGGATTGAGCAACTAGCTATAAAGCTAACGCGCCCCAGGTTCGAGTCGGGCATAGCGAAGTCTTGGCGCCAGCAAACAAGCAACGGATTGAGCAACGCATTGAGCAACTAGCAACTGGCTTCAGGTGTTGGTGCCAGTATGGCGCAGTCGATGATTCCCGTGTTTGCCAAAATGCACACTGTGATGGCGATAAGTGCGATCGACAATTTGGAGAGTCATGGTAGTCGGCCCACCCTATTGATGACAGCTAATGTTACTAAAAGCTTAGATGAAGAAAGAGCTTCTGAGCGAAGGCTTGTTGGCTTTGGTTGTTGGCGTGGATTATCTTGTTAAGCTCAGCTGGAAAGGATCTCCTATAGTATACTTAGCTTTTTTCTCACTCCGATCGCCCCTATTCTTTCTATACGAAATTCGACGATTTCGTTTGTGTTCATGTTGGCGATTTCAGATGTGAATGAGGCCGGTCGTCTCCCCTTCCTACGGGTTCCTCTTCGTCCGCTGCTATTGATTTCATCCGCATCCTTAGATGCTTCAACCAAACATGGCCGATCGGAGACCCCCTTCAGTGGAGCCACCGACTGTTGAGTGCAGAGAATGTAGACGTTCGTTCCTATTCAAAGTTTTTGAGGTATCAAGCAGAGCATGCTATATACTCTGCCTCCATCGTGGAACTCCGATCGCCCGTGTCTTGGGCGATCACTTCCTGCCACCGTTAGCGTCGTTTGGATCGCTGTTGGATCGAGCACTGATCGCCCGTAAGTGGGGCGATCGCCCCATGTTCAGGCGACGGTAGCCCATCTTTGTAATTTCTCTACTTCGTCGATCATTTTCGAAAAAACTATTAAAAAGAAATATTAAATAAAAAAAATCGCTAGGCACCATCATCGATTTCACCGCCAAATCGAGATCTCAAAGTTGTGCGTTATTTCAAAGTATTGATCCTTGATTTATGTGGCAAGATAAATTAGGTCAATACTATTGAAACTATAGGTTAAAATACGAGCTCCTCGTAGATGTGTGTATCCATGTAATGTATGAAATTTAAACATAATGCACATCTTTGAGGCTTAAACAATAAAAAATATCTAGATAATTCTAGATCCTACTATGAACAGTATCTAGAAACTGGCTACTGATGACACGGCCACATGGACCTTGTCTGAGCATAGGCGCATAGCTCTGAGCCTCTCATGGATTGGGCTACGCTTCGGCTCACACCGAAGCCCAAGCATCGGTTTACATGCAAGGTTTAGGTCCAGCCGCAGAGTTGTCTGACACACACCGATGGCCATCCTCGGCGGCGCCTCCTTCCTTGGGTCGACGGAAAAGCAAATCCACCGACGTCGGCGACTTCCTTGGGTCGACCATCGTCATTCGGCCAGCAACACGGCAGGGAAGAAGGAAAAGAAGAAGAAGACGACGACTTTTCGGTACCCGCCAGACGAGGCGGACAACATCATGGGCATCGAGCCGACGCCCTTCCCCAAGCTGAACGTGCCTCCGGAATTAGAGGCGCTAATCCCGGACACGATCACTGATATATTATTGTTGACACCAAGATCTGACTCCTGCAGCCGATCTGGTAGGTTTGACCGATTTGGCAATTATAACTAATTTACAAAGATGAGATTAGGCATAGATAAAGATCTTAGTCGACACCGGTTCAGATAAAAGGTTATTTTTAGAGGTTGAGGTCCATACAAATAATATTTTTATAAGAATTAGAAATGGGTGCAATTGGCCTAGACGCTATAAAACGGTCGACGGGCAAGACGAGAAGACGTCCAATAATCAATCAACTCGCTTTACTTTTTATTTACTCGTCAACTAGGAGTAGTTGTCTAGACTTGTAATCTTTCCTTCGTAATTTGTCTTGATCAACTGCGCATCACCGATTTTGATTATTGTCGATTTACACAATTTATCCAAGTTTGTTTTTACCAATTTTATTGCGCATTGCTTCTATCGGGAAAAATCTACCTTTACCAACCATCTAACTAGTCGTACCAAGATGTTTAATTTATCGTTATTTACGATCTAATCGGCTAAAATAATTGTTTAGGTCCGATACTCCGATCTGTATTGGAAACTTAATCAGCTGAAATAGTTGTTTAAGATAATATTTACTTGCCGATTGCAGGATCAAATTGGCTGACACGCTTCGAACCAAATTAGTTCAAAAACTTTCGGTTCAAAAACTTTCAATTCAAAAACTTCTGGTTTGGAAACTTTTAGTTCAAAAAAATTATTTCAAAAAACTATCAAAAATGGTTAAAAAATATTTCATATTCAAGAACTTTGGGGGAAATTTTGAAAACAAGGACTTTTTTGAATTTGAGGAGGATGGAATAGGGAAGAAAGAAGGATAAATGAGATACCGCTACGTGTAATGACGGAGAGCATTTGAGAGGCAAGATTTCATATAAGTGTCACGACGGAATTATCTCAATCTATTGTTGTTTCATATAAGATTTCAGCTCTGAGATGATGAAGGCAGAGATTCATTGGTCGGAGAAAAGACTCGGAGACCTGTAATACCCAACTAGCAGTTGGTGTTCTCTCTTGCATAGGATCACTTCTTGATTATCCAAGGACCAAGGAGCTGATAAGCCTGGCCAAATTTCAGGGAGTATGAGGGTGTTCTACCGGGTACGACCATTGATCTCACCAAATTCTAGAAGGTTCGGCTTAATATGTCACAAAACTCATAAAGTACATGCACCTGCAGCATTCAAAGTCAGCATCTCAGTAAATTTTTACAATACTACGTTGATAAATATAAATTGCACTTGTGTGAGCATTGCTAAGAAATTCAGCTGCAACAGCCGATAAGAAATTCAGTAACAAAATAATTTTAGCTGTGATCGCAATTGCAACACGCATTCATCAATGTACAAGTACATCCATTGTACTAGACAGTTAGAATTTCAAAAGTCAATGATCAACTTCAAACATCGCAGACTACTGCTTCGAGGTCAAACATTTTTGGAGCTGGTATTGTGGACTGTGGTGGTAAAGATACGATCTATGCCCCACTCAAGCAAACATTCTTCTATTTTTCTACCAATGGTCTCCCCTTTCTGGTTAGGCACCAAGCAAAAGTTAAAATCCTTCTCTGCAGCTGCCACTGATCAACAATCCAATGTGTTGTAAGATGCATATAATTCATATTCTGGACTGAGGTCCAAGTATCCAAGTATCTGTTGTAAGGCAGTTTTGGTGCTTATTCGACATCTTCTTCAATGTTGCCTTCTCCCCTAGAAAAACTTGCACTGTATCCCTTGCTACTGTAATTCTAGATGGAAGCTCAAATCAGGGTTGCGAGTATCTTGAATAGTTAATAAACCCTTTCCCTTCAATGTCTTTGAATGACATTTTATCAGTTATGACCATTGCAACAAACAAGTGCTCTATGGCAGGCTTCAGCACTAGGAATGCTTTGGTGAGCCTTGCTCTTTCCTTGGTATGTCATTATCCTTGAGTGGAGCCATGGGTATGGATGCTTAGGGTGCTTCCATAGGATGCCTGTACCATGAATTGATAAATCACACATGTATGTTTTCACGCAATGTTTGCTAGTTGCAGTAGGATCAATATTAGCTTCCTTTGTTGGCTAATGAAAATGCTGCCAAACTTTCGATATTTCTGGACGGTTTCTTTTCCTCTTCTTAGCAACTGGAGATATCTTTGCAGGAGGGCTTTGCCGTGAATAATTGTCCATCTGTAATAATTATACATGTAATAGATATAAATGACTACAAAGAAAAATTTGTGTAATTCAAAAAACAACAAATATGAAATGAGAGAGGAGTACATATGATTCTGAGAGAGAGAGAGAGAGGAGTACATATATCCCCTATACTCACAGCCGAATCCTTTCTCTTCCTTGTCTTGGCCACTTTTTCTGTTGGATGGGATATGGACCATACCTTTCCCACTATATTAACAGATATTTGCTTCTCTGATGTTGATAACCTTGGTTCCGTTGCCATCCTCAAACACTTGTCGTTACCACTGTCCTCAAATGTTGTTATCATGCCATGATCACAATCATGGGTCCCTATTGCTGAAGAAAGCAATGCAGGAGGTACACACACAATTGGTGGTGCAGTTGAAGAATGTGCTTCAATTTCGAAGACTTCATCCATTTGTGACCTACAATAGTGAGTTGATGTAAGATATATTTAAGATCCGAAAAACTATGACAAATAGTAATCTTATACTAATGAATTGAAAGTAAAAAAAAAAGTCCATGGACAAATAAAAGTACACAAGTTACAAATGCAGAAAGACAAGAAACCCATATATACTAGTAGCATTTATGCCGCATAGTGCATACAAGAGGAAGACAAGATTCTCATTTTGGCGAAGATAAACAAGTCTAGTATTTTGGGCTCCATATCGCACAAGTAGTTAACTATAATCTTGCTGATTGATGCAAAAGGAAGGGACTAAGCTGAACGGATGTTTATATGACATTCCAAAACGATTCCAAAACTAGAACTATCAGATTTGTAGCCTTTCCAAAATGACACACAGAGTAGTTAACTATAATCTTGCTGATTTGTAGCATTTTCAAGAGAAAGGAGTGCCATTGCATGCCAAGGGGAAACTATTACAAGAACTAAACTAGAACGTCACTAATCAATGAAATTTGATTAAAAAAAAAAACAGAGGCGATTCGTAAAGATACTCCAGGCTATATGCCAATTCAATTCTTGAGCCGTGCAGAAATTTCATTTTTCCCAACCCCAAATAGCATATTAATTCTTGCAGCAACTTAATAAAAGTGGTTCGCATTAATCAAGGAAGAACATGTGGTTCGTGTGCATAGCGAAAAAGAGGAATTAGTAATGCCTTTGGGTCGCAGACGAGGACGACGCGGATGCGGTCGAGGTACGACTTGATGCGCACAAGGCGATGCTTCTCGACCTCGTGGCGAGCGCGCGTTCGTGCGCCGCGGTGACGGCTGCCGCCGTCAGAAGCCGGAGTTGAGGGAGGTAGTGCTCTACAGGATGGCTCCAGATATGAAGGATTGTAGACGAAAGATCGAAGCTGTGAACTCTCTGCTCCTACATGGCTTCTGCGGCATAGCTCAGAGAGGGCAAAGGACGCCGCCGACTCGCCGGTGCACGGCAGCGAGGTCACGGCGCTCGTGTTCGTGCGGACTCGTGGCCCTCTCGAAACAGCCTGCCAACCAGTCGGCTAACTACTTCTCCACTGGGAATCGGAGTCCGCGAGGGAGACGGGATCGGAGTCCGCGAGGGAGACCGGATCCGATTCCATAGAGACTCTCCAGGGTTGCGAGGTTATAAATACCAACCCAAGCCTCCACTAGCCACATCGACAGCCGCCGCCTCCCGTCCAGATCTAGCTAGATCCAGCAGAGCTTCGCCGGTTAGGTTTCGAGAGAGAGAGAGGAAGAGGAAGGAGGAGAGGGAGCGCTGGCCTCGGGCTCCTTGGTGGAGGATCTCCTTGTGGGGGCGCCAGTTTCACGCTCCGTCAACAGGGAGTTTCCAGCCACGCACCCAGGGAGGGGGCGAGCCGCGGCGAGCTGGACCAACTCCTAGGCGAGGAAGCGGCGAGTTGGACATCCTCGGCGTGTTTGACCTCTTGCGGGACGGACCGGAGTCGGCCAAGGTGACCGGAGTGGACGGCAAGGCTAAGGTTGCGGTTAGTCTTCTCTTTCATATTTCAGTAAGTATTCGGATGGTTTTTCTTCTTCTTCCGGTGGGAAATCGAGTCGAGTCCTCTGCAACTCGATCTAAGCAGCTCCGATGTTATATCAATTGCAGCATTACGATCAACTGATGGCAAGTTCATCAGACCCTTCTGATCGGGTCACCGGAAACACCACTGCCGCAGAGGCGAAGGAGCAAGAGATGAAGAGGGAGATCAAGAAGAAGAGGAAGGTGGAGTACTTTGTGCCGCAACAGGAGGTGGACTTCATCTTATCCTACGGACTCGACTCGGAGCCCTCGCCTGAGATCAACGCGTGCTGAAATAGAGAAGCGATCTCGGGCATTACGGCCACGGTGGGTGGCGCGTGCTCTCCGGACCGAGTTGGAGGAGATGACTCACCAGTGGATGCTCAACGAGCAGAAGGGCTATAGGGAACAGATCAAGGCCAAAGGCTACGTCTCTTTCGAGATGATAGTCACCGACGACGAGGAAGGGACTGACAACGAAGAGACTGACGACGACCAAGAGACAGAGGACGAAGACGAAGCAGCTCCGATGTAGAAAGGATTTAAAATATATAATAATGAATCACTATCATAAGACTTTATTCTCATGTCACAAGCATATCTACCATATATGGTCTACTGTACTTCCATTTGAGTTTTTATTTTTGCTTGTCATGACTATAGTCTTTAAGTTCTAGTATATCCATGTCATTGTAATTTTGGAGCGTGCGTGCTTTGTATCTCTGAATTTTTATGAATATTATATGCCTATCCATGTCATTGACACAAGAAGTAAATAAATCAAAGAAGCCCTCTCCTTTTTCAAACCAACGTATCTAAAATAACTAGTTATATGCCCGTGCGTTGCTACGAAAAACAAAATTGATAACAAAAAATAAAGATTAAAAAATAAAAAAATACTATTTCATAAGATCAAACATCTATCTTTAACGCTTCGTTTCTTGCAAAAGCTGGCTAATTAAAGCAACGCTTCGTTTCTTGCGTAGGGCAATTAAGCAGGGCAATTAAGCAAGGCAATTAATGCATCGCTTCGTTTCTTGCGTAGGGCAATTAAGCAGGGCAATTAAGTAGGGCATTAAGCAAAGTAATTAATGCATCGCTTCGTTTCTTGCGTAGGGCAATTAAGCAGGGCAATTAAACAGGACAATTAATGTGACGTGGGAAGAAACTCTCACTTTATATAGTAGAGACTATTATGCATGATGAGTTCCTAGCAAAAGATATAACATATTCAAATAAAAGATCGAATAAAAATGAAAAATGAAAAAAAATGGAGCAATCGCTCCAAGAATAAAAAAACGAGCAATCACTCGATGGTTCTGCGACTGGAGAAAAAAATAAAAAAAAATATCAATCGTACCACGCTGGCGCGACTAGGATGTATGTCACTGCCAGGTGGCGCGACTGATTCCAATCGTGCCACCGTGGCGCGACTGATGGCTATTTTTGCAAAAAAAAATCGATACATATTTTGTAATTTACGTATAAAAATAATTATTTTAAAAAAATTCTACTTGTTCTCACTGTAAGCTCCCGGATCGGCTATCCGGAATCCTCTGTGTATTTCTGTACTAGTCCCAGATCAGTAGCTAGTACACACAGTCAAACAGTGATGAATCATCCACCATATCACGAATACATATAACTAAATAAGAATAATACCAAATAAAAGCAGAGACCTTATGGTCGAGGTTTACCATTACGGCCTAAACAGGCTGAACAACTTGAACAATAGCAGCGGAAGACGAAAACACCAAGGCGACCCATCCAAATGCCCACAGGCAATCGAGTGGGGAGCGCGTCCTAGTCGTTGGAACTCTTTGACAGCTTCTTTCACTTCTGGGATATGATTAGAATGTAGCACGTGAGTACATAAAGTACTCAGCAAGCCTGGAAAATTGTGCACAATGTAGGCTATCCAAAGATGGCTTAATATGGTTCTTTTGCATAAAGCCAAGTTTCATCAAATCATACTTGTTAATAAGTTTCACAAAGCATATTTGAGCAATTCTTTTTAATAATTGAATTATGTAATATTGAAGTGAAGGTTCTAACCACCACTCACTAATATACAGGCTCTATCCGCCACATCTCAACGAGATCATGATTCAATCCATCCACATGGCTCTATCTGCCCACAAAATCAGGTTCCTTCCACCTACCTGGCTTTAGCCGCCAGAAGCACACCCGAGAGTTCTAACCGCTCCTGGTTCCCAAAACAAACCATTGTTTAGTTTAAAACCAAAAACCAAAGTCTACCAGTATGAAAGCATTCAGCAAGCTTTGCCTTTGACCGTAGGCACGGCTATTCGAATAGATTTAACTCTGCAGAGGTTGTACAGCTTTACCCACAAGACATGATATTCCCTTGATGCCATGTACAATTAACACACTTCCTTAGGTGTGCCTGCGGGGATATCAGGACAAGACCTTTACAATGTATACGCCTAACCTGACCCACCCGCTGAGGTTTCACCGCTGTTAGGGTTATATCCACCCAGTACAGAAGCCCCCTCTTGCGCCGTGTGAGAAAAACAACAGTGCCTCTTTCCAGCTCCCACATCCACTGAGTGGTGAGTCTAAGTCAGGTTTCTACAAATTAGTTAGCCAGGTCGTGCCCACTTTGACATGTGGTTGTACGGTTATGCTTAGAATGGAGACAGTCATAAGTGTCGGTCCTTAATTGACTTGGGGCGGTACTTGCGCAATGAAAGCTAGCACTCCATCCGCGCCCACCAGACAAACCATTCCGCCCCAGTCCAAAACCATTTTTCATTTTATTTTTATTTTGCAAACCAACGGCAATACTCCTTGCCTATAACTTTCAACACAAGATTTCAGGAGATAAATGAAATTCCCACCCATAGGTGAATACTGACCGTTTGCGAGTCTAAGCATTTCTACCGAACTATTCTATTCCACCAATAGTTTATTTTTATAAAATACAAATCCCCGGGTTTGATTACAATCCTTATAATCAACTGCGTATTCTCCAATAATCCCTCTATTGCCATAACTTTACAATCACAAGAATAATCCAATTCGATATAGTATCCAACAAGTAGGAAGTACATCATGGTACTATCATAACTCCAAAATCTTATGGAACCACAATCATGTTCATATATGAAATATTTCCCTTGAACTATACTTTGTATTATTGATTTATCCATCATTCATACGACGATCCATCTTATCATTCACTAGGAAGATTCCACAAAATCGTCTACTAAACCACCGAGAATACTTCACAATACTATCTCTAATCATCTAGAATACAATCCACCGATAATACTTCATAATACCATATATTTAATTATTCACACTATCCCCTCTAAATCATCTACTTTAATCCACCACGAATAATTCATAATCTCACCCCAAGCATCTTTCAAGAAAGATTCTATAAATCCAAGACTTCATTAATTCATCGACTACAGCTATTTCCATAACCAATGATACTACGTTTACTAAACAAAATCACCCATAATCGACATTATTCATAATCACGCATAAATGGTTATCGCGATACCATAATTCAATAATCATCTACTAAACCACCGAGAATACGTAACATTGTCATTTACTAAACCACCAAACATTCTGGATTATTCACAATTTTTCGTAATTGATTACCATGGATTTATATTGTCATAATCCGCTATTCCTTAATCAGTCCTTTAATAATAAGTCCCAACAAACACTAATAATCCAACTATCTCTGACTCTCATTTTGACATTATTTTGTCAAACCAAGAAATCCAATTTCAATATGTTATCTACTTGCAATGATCCATCTAATCCATCATGCGTACTTCACAATACCATACATCCTCCACAATTTTCCCCAATTCATTATAATGTGAGCTACTATCACAATCCACGTCACAAGGTTCGATGATCACCATTCATAGATTCATCTCATATTACCACCCTTATATCATCACTAATGTTCAACTATTCTCCATTTACATTCCATACTAGTGATTCCATCCAAAAGGTCCTCCAAGCAGTCATTCCCCGAGTCAAAGATTATTTTCCCCAAAATCATTTATATAGGTGGATTACTATATTAGGGCGACAAAGGATCAGGAATAACAATATCAAGGAGGGATGGACAACAGGTATAACTAACAACCTAACGTTAACATCATTCTTTAATATAAATAGCGATGCAATTTGTAAGACATGGTAAAACATTTAGAAAGCATAGGATCAACATGCGTCAAGGAGACTTGCCTCGGTCGCAGCGAGAATGTTTGAACTCTTTGAAGTCCGACGGCGGGGTCGGCGGACTCGTCGGGGTCCTCGGCTACGCGCAAATCGAGGCAATAAATAAATAAAAGAAAATAAATAAAATCTAAAAATTACAAAATTAGTACTGGCAAGTAGATCTTGATTTTAGATGAATTTAGAAATTTGAATGAAGTCAAACGGAGTTCGGGCGGAGAAGTTATGAGCTTCCGAAGTTTGAAAATTGGGAAATTGGAAAAGGAGGGAATATTCCCTGGAATATTCCATTTGTTGACTGGGCTGAAATTGACTTTGAGTTTGACCGGGTCTCATCCCTACGGCAAGTGGGGCCCAAGGGTCATACACATGAGTCTTGTTCATGCTTGGCTTGCCTCCATGGAAGCCATGGGAGGAAGCTTGGAGGTGGGGTGGGGAGGGCATGGCCACGGGGAGGGCTCGCCGGCCGGAGAGGGCGCCGGCCGGCGCGGCGTGAGCGAAGCAGAAGTACACAGCTGGGTTTCTAAGGCATTGGCACAGCACACAAGGGCGGGCCACGGTGAGGCCCCAACAACAGTGAGCTCCAAACAAGAAAACAGAGAGCCCACTCACCCCGAAAAATCCGATTTTTAACCCATTTTTGCATGGAATTGATCCAAACAAAAGCATGGATCGAGTAGATAACAACCTTAGGGAGCTATTGGAGGAATGAATTGAGTTGATTCTCACCGGAGACGATGAAATCGGCGACGAACGGAGCTCCGGCCGAACCGAGAAAAACTTGAAATTCGTCGCCAAAACTTGATGCAACCTAAAATTGATGGTTGGGTTAGACTCTAGACTCATCCACGGTCACAAGGAGTCAAGTGGCACGAAGAATGGCTCACCGGAGAAGGATCTACAAGCACGAACTCGAAGAACACCGAAAAAGTTCAACACGACGTCGGTTTTCTTGATCTCACGGGCACAAGAGTGGAGTAGATGAAAGGAGGAGCACACTCCCGGCACGGGGATTCTTATACGAAGAGAATGGAGGTGGTGGTGCGGCGTTTGGAGGTGAAATGGCCGAGATAACGGCAATTAAACACATTTTGGTTTTTGCTTGGGTGTTCAAATTCCGGCGAGCTTTGGGATTAAAGATGGTGGGGAATGGCAAGAGATCGACGTTACGGATCCAACGGAACCGACCGTTAGCATTTTGGAGTTGAATTGAGGGAGTTATGAGCAAATGAAGTGGAACCCTAGCCATTGATGCACTTGAAGCTTCCTCTGTCATTTGGCTTGGGCTGGAGGTAGAAGAAGGTGCACTATTCACTGCCACGTGGCACTCTCCTATTGGTTCTCCTTTACGCGAATAATCCGCCCTAGAGAAAAATTAGGAAAAATGGCCTAAAAATTCCGGAAAAATTCCTAGAGCCATTTTAGAATATTAGGGACCTAATAAAATTGGTTCTATTGAATTTGGATGATTTTTGTGGAATTAAATATTCGGGCGCGGATCGCCGGCATTAAACAAAAGCCGCGCGAGATAAAATAGGAACGGAGGTCCAAAAATCCGGGGAAAGGTTCCTAAAATCATTTTGTAATATTTGGAACACAATTGAAATGGTTTCGGGATTTTTGGAGCATTTTTGGACTCAGGTGAAATTTCGGGTACCGGCGGGAATCTGGAAATTCGATTTTTCGAACGAAAGGGAATTGAATCCCGATTTTGGATGGGAAAGGATGCCAGGTTAATATAAACACCAAAGAAACTCCAAGTTTTGAATTTAATTTATTTAAATTAGGTTTTTCTCCAGAAAGCGAAAACTAGGGTGTTGCACTCACCATCTTAAAGAAAAGTTCCAATGCGTTCTCTTCAAATTCATACGAATAGAAGTATACTCATTCACCACAAACCACATAAAATGCTTAATCCGGAGCCCACCCTTTCAAATTAATTACATGTTCCAAGAGACAACTCCAGTGTGTTTTATATGATCACAAGAAGATTTTATAAAACAAATTTCCCTAACTTTCCAAAATTCAAACATCCACGTTATTGTGAAACTCTTGGAGCCACAACTGGATATTTAATTGCCAGTCAGCACAGGCCTCTAAAGCTGAGACATCTATCTATCTATAGATACCTCAATTCTTGGAGAGGTACGGTTAGCCTGCCCGTCTGGTGCCACACCCCACGATACACCCTAGTTTCTACCATGTAAGCTATAGTGTTTTTAATTTCTTAGATTTTCCTTTTTTTAAAAAAATTCCGTCCCTCCCTGTTAACTGTTATGATATGGTTAGAGTCCGTGTCCCTGTATGGAAGGACTCTATCCATTGGTGGGCGAATCCGAATTAATCTCCAGGGGTCCTCCTGAAGGGAATATGCCCGAGAGGCAATAATAAATTGTTTATTATCTTATTCCATGTTTATAATAGATGTTTATTTCTCATGCTAAAGTTGTATTAACCGGAAACGTTGATACATGTGTGTTTAATAAACAAAAAGGTTCCTAGTAAAGCCTCTCTTTTAAACTAGCTCGTTGATTAACTGATGATCAAGGTTTCCTGATCATGAACATTGGATGTTGTTAATAACGGGGTCACATTATTAGAAGAATGATGTGATGAACACACACCCAAGTTGGTATAGCAAATTCGATCAAGTCATTAAAGTTTGTTCTTTATCTTGAACATATACAAAATAGCTCTTTTCCTTAGACCATGAGATGATGTCAATCACTAACTCCTAAGAGTACTTTGATGACATCAAACGTCACTCCGTAACACGGTGACTATAAAGATGGATTTGGGTACTATGCAAGTATTAGTTGAGGCTCATGCATCAAGAGTGGGATTTGTCCATCCAGATGACGGAGAGATATACTCTGGGCCCTCTCGGTGATATCACATTGACATCGCTTGCAAGCACGTGACTAGGTCACAAGAATGTCATATCACGGAACGAGTAAAGAGTACTTGTCGGTAACGGGATCGAACTAGGTATAGTTGATACCAATGATCGGATCCCGGATAAGTAATATATCGCGAGACAAAATGAATTGGTTATGTTGTTTTTGGTTTACACGATCACTAGTTCATCGTTGAGTAAGTGGGAGTCATTATGGATCTCCAGATCCCGCTGATGATTATTGATCAGAGGTGTCTTGATCATGTCCATTTTATTAACGAACCGTAGGGTGACACACTTAAGGTTCATCGACGCTTTTGAGTGGAGTACGGAACACCGGAGAAAAGTTTGGACAAAGACCGAATAGTTTCGGGATATCGGAATAGTTCAAGGGGTATGTGTTAATTTTGTTAATTAAAAGAATTAACAAATATTAAAATAACAGAAATAAAATTGTTTATTTTTTTAATGGAGAGTCCATTCACATGAAGAGAATGGAGAGTCCATTCACATGAAGAGAATGGAGAGTCCATTCACATGGAGAGAGTGGAGAGTCCACTCACTCCTATAAAAGGGAGGGTGGAGCTCCTCTCTCAGGGACTAATCTCCATAACCCTTTGGTTGGTCCTTTCTCCCTCCTCCTGTTTGTTCCACCTTTCAAGCGGTAGCTTGCGAAGCGGCTGAAATAGTTTCTCCACCACCACCACTAAGTCGTAGTGTTGTTGGAGTTTCCGTGGATCCTCTACTTCACGCCTACCGTGGATCGAGGGATTGGAGGTCGTCATTGTTCCGTACGTGTGACCAAGTACGGAGGCGCTGCCATTTGTGGCGCTCATCTTCGCGACTTTGAAGTCGGGCGTGTACCTCTACTTCAACCACATTTGTTTGCGGGAACGTTATTCCCGCTTTCGGTCTACGAGGGTGAGTCCTTCTGAAACCGTTTGCATGCATCTCCTAGATATGATCTTGGTGTTTGGTTGCATTCGTAGGAAAAATTTTGTTTTCCATGCTTAGAACCCATCACCTCCACAATATATATAGGGCATTACCTTATGCAGAAAAATCAATCTAATAAAGAGATATTTCCCCTTGTATGGTGTGCTTCTTCTTCTTATGTTCGTGTGATTGCTTTGTCATGCTATTGATTGACGTGGGTGAACGATTCATTTCACAACACGTTATCAGCACAAAGCTCTACAAGGCTAAAGCCAGCGTTTGACGTTCTATATTCTTTACAAGTTGATCAATCTTGTTTCCTTGATACTAACCACAGATTGATTTATGTTTGTTTTATATGAGGGAACGAACGCATGACGTTCTGCTAAAGTCGATCGTGATCATCTGCCTGCATTGATCTACACGGCATCGACATTCACCCTGCAACACGTGATCATCCAGCATCAAGCCCTATGTAAGTGCATGTCGCAAGCTGTGATCCTGCAGATGATACTACCTAAAACTTTGTTCTACTATTGCGATCGAAATCATTGTTGCTCGCTAATCACATCGATCTAATCTTTATGCACATTGCATGTGATGCCATGTTCATAATAGATATTGTTCATCCCTATAGTTAAATTTTAAATCAAACTTGTCCATCCAATTGTTGCACCTATTAAGAATTTATATCGTTATTAATATGACTACCAAAATAGTATATCAATGATTATCTTAATATATGATAGGGATGTGTTGGACACATTACGCATAACAATGGTTGATTTAATCAAGCTATCAAAACGGTTTTGGGCTTGAGGATTTGAGTGGTTGGGATTTGATTTCAGTAATAAAGGAACAAATACAAGACAATTGGTGTCTAAGAAAACACGCATGAGGCTTGGTGCTTTAATTGGCACCCGAAAACGGGAAGTGCTCCCTCCCTCATGTGAGCCCTAGGAGCAGGTTGACCTGACCATGAGTCGAGTTGACGGAGACATTCATTACCTGTTTTCACGGCTAGCCATGTTTAATATGAGTTAAATTAATTTTTCTATTCTTTAAGTAATTCTGAAAATTGCTTAATCATTAACGGAAAATTGTGAAAAATGATAGAAAATTTATGGATGACACATATATAATATTTTTGGCTCTGGTTTTATTTTTTAGCATTATTTCATTTCGATATGTGCTGGAATTTAATTTTTCTGTTGTTAAGTAATTCCGAAAATTACTTGTTAATCAACAGAAATTCATGAAAATGCTAGGAAAATTCTACATAGAATATTGGGAGCCTTGTGTCTTTGGATTTATTGTCCTAGCATAATTTCACATTGAAATTTATTTTTTTTTGCTATTTAGTAATTCTGAAAATTGCGTAAATAATTAGCAGAAAATCATGAAAATTGCTAGGAAAATTCTGGGAAATTTTAGATAATTTTCTACTGAATAGATATAGACTAAACTTTACTGATTGAACAGTGAGCATGCAATACATTGATTTTACCTATAGTAAAAATCATATTGCATAAATAGAAAAATGATACGTTAGACATCGCAAAGTGAAAATTATTTAGCTTGCACTGAATGGCAACAATTAGCTTACCCGGGTAATGATTCCTAAGATTAAAATGATAGCTAGGTCTTTCAGAGCTATTATATCCCAGCCTGAAGCTGGTACCCCCGCTCTTCCCTAAGCCGCCAAATGTACGGCCTTGCACTTCCTGATACTCCATTTTCATACGAACCTGAAGGTTTTATATTTTGGTGAAAGAGGATCAATTGGTACTTACGAATTCCCTGAAGGAAAAATATATAACCAGCAAAGATTTGTCATGTTGCCAGAAGCACAACACGAACGGACCCTCCCGCACTCTCAGGAATTTAAAGGATACGGCAGCATATAATTTTGCTATGCACAAGCTTGTCACTAAACTAACATTATGTAACCAGAAAGTTACTAATGCTAAAATGATCAACAAGATATTTTGCAACTTCCAACCCAATATGAGGATACTGCTGTAATAGTATTATCATACCAAGTACCAGAAGTACTCCGAGCTTATATGCATTTTGCTAGAAGCAGAAAAGCGTAGTGAACTACTGATGAAGAACCATTATAGACTTCCTAATGGGAGTTATTCAATGCCTGAAGCATATGCAAATGCTCAATAGGCTAGCAATAACGATAACCGCCAAAAATGCCAAAGGAATAAAGGGGATATGGAAGTATGGCAGAGCAACTAGGGGAAGAGAAAATTTGTAGTGGATAAGTAAAGTTAAAGGGCTATGGGATTTTTTCAGAAGAAAGATTCAGTTAAATAAGGCTGCGAACCCTAAATAACCTTGTTTTAGGTATGAATGCATTAGCCATTAGTCGTGCAACCATAGCATCCCAAAAGGACACATACGACTCATATGGATACCTGGATTAGTCTCCTAAGTATTTCTTCACTTTGCTACTCGATGTCACATATTCATTATAAGGATTCTCATCAATTTAACTCTACTTCCTGAATGAACAATTGGTCTACGCTCCTTTTGAGCGATTATCTTTTTAAAATTAAATAAATACCAATTTCCTAGATATTTGATTGATTGTGCTATGTGTAACACCCCGGCATTTACTATGCCTGAATGCTACCAAACAAAAGCTAAACAACATCTAAATACCATAATTAAACATAAATTCCAGCAAAGGCGCACATGCTAAAAACCGAGATTTCGGCAACATCTCCTTTGTTTTAACATGAATTGAAGCAACAACAATATTAACATGTCAATGTGGCATAACGAACGATAGCAATAACATGATCAAACGGAAAAACAGCCACCATACCACTAAGGATATAAATTCTATCCATCACATGACAAATATGGACTAATCAATTACTCATAACGACCAACGAATCATCGAAACCATAGTTTAGTTCAATGAATTAACCATAACCATAAGGGAAGGAACATGTCAATGTTTAAATGTGTGATGCTAAGTGATGACGTGTGACTAGCTCCCTTTCCCGCATGTCGGATTCATGGTACCTAAAAGAAAACAACATAAACACAAGCGTGAGTTTATCACTCAGCAAGTATATTGCAATGGTACAAACATAAACAATTACATAGCAATAATATCTCACATCATGTAAACCATCTCATTCATGGTCACATCTTATCATCATCATCAATATGTATGAAGTGCAATGCGATGCTCATGTCTCCTTGGAAACTCATACCGGTATGGTTGAGTACACACCCGTCGGTGTGCACCCTCTCCCCCCTTCCATCCCGAAGATGGAGGGTGCCTACTCCTCGCTTCCGTTCACCGCGGTGAATGGAATCACGATGTAGGACTTACTCATTGGCTCACCGACCTTCCCGGACTAGTTATGACTTTCTCACCGCCCGGGCCATGTAATCATGCCATGTATGCAAATATGCCACATCATAATAAACTTGTACTTTTAACACATGGCATCATAGCATACTCATCATATCATAGGAAATCATTAAAGCATGGCAAGTGATCATGTCATATAATCAAGTTCATCTAGTCTCAACTAGCAATCCTACAAACCGCTATCCATTACAATACACTTGCCTCAACCACGGGAAACGGATTGGCGAGACGTAGAAGGCACTCCCGGGGTCACACCACCTGCACATGGGTACCACACACTCACAATCATGACCACAAAACAGTACGCAAACCCTCATCTACCCCGACATTGCCAACTACTCGCAAAACCCAAAAACAGAGGTTCTGTCCCGTCGGGACAGCAGCCTTCCAAAAGGCATAACTCGGGTTCTAAGACTCCGAATCGATTAAACGAGTACATCCTCGCATAGATTAGGAAATTTCCCAACTTTTTCTAGGTATAAGGAAAAACTTATTCGGATTCTAAAGTTGTTTAATTTACAAAATACCGTGATCTGTTCCAATCACGTCACAGATTTTAACACGCTCGGTAAAACAGTCATAACTTTCAAACGGCTGATCGGATTTGGACGTTATTTATATCCACGGAAATATAATGAAATTATCTACAACTTCTTCAACAGGCGTCCGACCAAATTCGGACTCTAAAATTGCGAAAATCCAAACCCTAGGTCGACTGCACAAGCTGCCCGAAACAGAGAACGTGACAACTTCTAGATCTAATCTAATCTACTCAATTCCAGCACCACCAATTGATCTAAAAACATGATAATCACCCTTAGAACATACCCTAGCCCAACCCCAAGGATCCCCATGGCCATACCTTCGCCCGACGCACTAAAACCCAATATATCTCCTCCCGGTTCGCGCGATCTCCTTCCTCGCTCCAATCCCGCCGGATCTCCTCGTCGCGGAGCGCTTTAACGGATGGATCTTTGAGGTGTGGAGGTGGAGAACTCCCCTAGGGGTAGCAAGGGAGGTGGAGAGGTGGTGGACAGGTGGTGGAGCAATGGGGCACAATGGGGGAGGTGGAGGCGCCACAAGGAGCAGGTGGGGAGGTGTGGGGGGGCGGCTAGGACTTGTGGGGGCGCAAGGGCAAGGGGTGGACGCCTAAAGGGGCTGGGGGAGGCCCCCAACCAGGTCTCCTACTCCTATTAGGACTCAAACTCCATCCCACCAAAGCCCACGACCCTTTCCTTTAGGCCCAAACTCCCCCGGAAAGGCCCAAACTCCCGAAAACGGCCCGGAAACGCAAATTAACCTCATAACGTATGGTTTCAACCTCCAATTCCATATTTTATAATGTTTTTGACCTTAACATTCACATTTTGTAATGCTACAATCTCTAATTTCACATTTTATAAAGTCTCGGCATTCCGTAGTGTCACACTATGTTTGTTCTATATTCTACAATTTTTTTCCCGATGCAATAATTGTTTGATTGTTAAATCATACTTCTAATATAGAACAAAGTATAATCCAATGACGGAGGAAGAAATCTGTCTAGAAGACAGTTGTACCACACTAAGTAAATTAAAAAATATTATGACCATCGCCAGAAGCGATGCTTTTATAGTTGGCACCGGAAGAATGTCATATTATACCCTGAGTACAGTCATACTCACTTATGTTTTAAAGACATTGGTCTGAATGGTTTCCATATGCAGACAAAGTAAGAGGATGGTACAGAATGCCTACTCATATCTAAGTTTAATGGGTGTAATAAATGTGTGGTTGAAAAACTTTCTTCCTTCTCTCCGGGTTATCTATGCACATATAAAATCTAAAGTTTGTGTTGCGATAAAAATCCAAAAATATTTAAGATCTAGTAGATCGAATGGGTAATCTTGAGTTGAATATGATGAAAAGAATAATTAATAATTCTGTAGGCCATAGCATAAAAACTACAAACTTTCCTAAACCTGAAGATTTTATGTGCCCTGCTTGTGCCAAAGGAAAACTTATAGTGTGACCCTCTTACCTAAAGATTAGAGAGGAACCTTTGAATTTTCTTAAGAGAATTCAGGGTGACGTCTGTCGACCTATTCAGCCCCTATCGGGCCCCTTTAGATATTTTATGGTACAAATAGATGCCTCTACTAGATGGTCCCATGTATGTCTCTTATCTACTAGAAATCATGCTTATGCCAAAATTAATTGCCCCAATTTTTAAGTTTAGAGCCTCCTTTCCAGAAGAAAGAATCAAGTCTATTCAAATGGACAATGCTAACGAGATTACTTTAAAAGCATTTAATGATTATTATATGGCCCTGGGAATTAATGTAGAGCTTTTAGTACCTCATGTCCATACTTTGAAATGGCCTTGAAGAGTCATTAATTAAATGAATAAAATTTAGTGCTCGACCATTCTTGCATAATAGTAGGCTACCCAATAGTTGTTGGGGCCACGTAGTGCTGCACACCGCGATGTTGATTCAACTCAAATCATCTGTATATTATGGAATTTCCCCATTGCAGATAGTGTGTGGAAGAGAATTAAGTTTTTTTCATCTGCGAAAATTTGGCTGCGTTGTATACATGCCAATGTCTCCACCACAGCATACCACCATGGAACCTCACTGGAAGTTGGGGTTCTATGTAGGTTATTAATCTTTGTTAATCATTAAACACCTAGAGCCTATGACAGGGGATTTGTACACGGCTCGGTACGCTGATTGTACTAAGGACAGTTTTCGGCATTAGGGGGAGATAAGTACCACATTAAAGAATGCCGAGTCCTTGGATCCACGCACTAAAGAGACCGAACTTGAAGTTCGGAGAGTAATAAATATGCAACAAATAAGCTAATAATTTGCCAAATACCTTCACTGATCATAAGGGAGTGGAAATCTCATATACCTGCAGTATATGCACCTAAAAGAGTGGAAATATCCTAGAAGGATATTGAACCCACTCTTGTCGCTCATGATAAAATGAGGGGAGGCCTCCAAGTGCAAGGGATTCAATTCCGCGGAGACGTCTGCAAAAATAGAGAACCAAACAAATGAGAACACTACCCTTGACAGTGGAAGAAGCTCAACCTGATGTTGAGAAAATCCCTGAAGTGGGCCATCTAAAAGATGGTAACATCGCTGAAGTGATCCATCCTGAAGATGATAACCCCAGTGTATATTTGTGCGCACAATCCAACACTGGGAAGTCGGAACACCCAGACTTCATCGTTGTGGGAAATCATGAGCTAGAAGAAATTAATAAAGAGATATCTCTGAAGTGGTCCAGGAGAATTGTATATAAAGAGAGACTACAATTGTTGACATATTTTGCCTCCAAAATTGCTCAAATCTGGATTCAGAACCCAAGTCCATGGCAGAGTACCAGAAGCACTCAAATAGGGTCAAATGAAAAAGTAATTGAGGCAGCACTCACTTAATAAGAGAAAAGTTCTTGGTCCCGTTGACTGAACATTTCCTAAAATGTTCCCTGTAGGATCAAAATGAGTTTTTCATCCGGAAGAGAAATGAAAACAACCAGATGGTAAGATATAAAGCGAGGCTTGTAGCACAAGGGTTCACGCAGAGACCCGACATCTATTACGATGAAACATATTCTCCTGTGATGAGTGGAATAAGGTTCCGATATTTAATATCAATGGCAGCTAGCTTAAATTTAACCATACATCGGGGGCTAGATGTCAGGTACTGAAATACCCTGCCTGTTCCACGGCATGGTCGATAGGCCCTAGCTCGAACTCGACCTGGAGGGCCAGGCTCGACCTCGAGCTTCTGGCCTGATGACCAGGTCGAGGCCCTCACGACCTCAAGCAAAGGGAATCAAAGGTTGTTGCACGACCAAGACCTAAAGCTTGTGGAGATCGGGTCAGAGGCTTGGTGGTTACCGAGATCCGTGAAAGCAGGACGTGAGCGTGAACCCCGGTGATCCGGTCAAAGCAGACGTGGGTCCATCCACCCCGAAGAGCACTCCTGACCGTCCTTCAATAGGCGGGTAGAGAAAGCTTGTAATATATATATATATATATATATATATATATATATATATATATATAGACGTAGGGAGACCTCACTCAGGGGATCGATCAATCAAGGATACACTCACTTGTACTCACACATAATCAAGTCCTCCGCCTAAGGGCAAGACTGGAGTAGAGCTGTTAACCTTCTCAAGGGGCTCGAACTAGTATAATTCTCGGTGTCATTTGTCTCCTTCTTCGTCAGATCATAGCTAGCAGCGGCGCCGACCTCCCGGGGAACGACACATGCTTTCGGGTCTTCACACACACACACACCCCTGATCTCACATTTGCGGTCAGGCGATCCCGATCGTCGACGCAGTTGATGGATGTGGTGACCGCATATTTATATGGGTCACTGGATACGGATATTTATATGAATCCCGGAAGGAGTTACAATTCCGAATCCTAAAAATCGCAATATGTATAGCGTCAAACTGAAGAGGCCACTATATGGATTAAACAGTCGGGGAGAGTGTGGTACGTCCGACTTAGTGATTTCCTCCTGAAGAAGGAATATTGTCCCTGTGGGTTCATAAAGAAATCCCATAATGGATTCTGTGTCATCTCAGTATATGTCGATGATCTGAATATCATCGGAACCACAGAGAAAAAAAGGAAGCAAGTGCTTACCTCATGATGGAGTTTGAGATGAAGGATTTGGGTAAAACCAAATTTTGCATAGGCCTGCAGTTTGAGCATTTCAAAGAAGGAATTTTATTACACCAGTCTGCCTATACCAAGAAAGTATTGGAAAGATTTAATATGGATAAATCTCATCCTTTTAAACCCTCATGGTAGTAAGGTCGCTTGAAGCGAACAAAGACCCATTTAGACCAAGGATGGAAGATGAGGAAGTCTTGGGACTTGAAGTTCCATATTTGAGTGCTATTGGTGCACTTATGTATCTTGCGAATTGCACAAGGCCTGATATTGCATTTGCAGTAAATTTGCTAGCAAGACACAGTGCAGGTCCAACCAGAAGACATTGGACTAGCGTCAAGACTTTACTCAGATACCTCCAAGCTTCTCAAGATCTTGGTTTATTTTACCGGAAGAATCAAGACTTAATTATGGTGGGATATACGAATGCTGGCTATCTGTTTGATCCCCACAGTGCCAAATCTCATACTGGTTTTGTATTTCTCTGCGATGGTAAAGCCATTTCTTGGCAGTCTTTTAAACAGACCTTAGCAGCAACTTCTACCAACCACTCAGAGATTATATCTCTGTATGAAGCCTCACGAGAATGTGTTTGGCTAAGACGAGTAATTAACCATATCCAGAAGTCATGTGGTCTGAATACCGTCGATACCCCTACCGTTATATATGAAGATAATGCTGCTTGTGTTGCACAAATGCAAATGGGTTATGTAAAGAGCAATATCAAGAAGCATATTGCCACTAAGTTATTATATCCTCACGAACTCCAGAAGAATGGTGAGATAAAAATAATGCAAACTTAGTCATGTGAAAATCTAGCAGATTTATTTACAAAATCTTTGCCAAAGTCTACCTTCCAAAGGTACGTCAATGGCATTGGAATGAGGCGACTTAGAGATTTGCAGAGTTCAGGGGGAGTGAATCCTGAACCATAACCCCTTTGGTCGATCCTGAAAATCATAATTTATATCCTGAAGATTATAAATTGTGCTCTTTTTCCCTTCATGAGTTTTTCTGAAGTTTTCTCATTGAAGGTTCTTAATGAGACAACTAGTGTAACACGGAGTGCGAGTGCAATGTACTCTTTTCTCTATCCCTTTTTCCCATTGGGTTTTAAGAGTTTTTAATGATACATGTGCATTACGCGGTATTCGTCCAAGGGGGAGTGTTATGATATGGTTAGAGCATCTCCAAGAGAGAGCCCTAAAAATGAGCCTTAAATTTTAATTTAGGACCCTAACTAATTAGATTTAGGGCTCCAACGAAATATTCACTCCAGCAATTAGGCCTTAAAACCCAATAAAGATAGGGCTCAACCATAGAGTTGTTAAATATAGCTACTCTCCTAAGGGCCCTAAAACAATTTGCTAAATTTTAACAATTTAGGGCCCTTGCTGGAGTTAATCTTTTCCCCCAAAAACCATATAATTGAAGTTAGAACCATATTTAGGGCCCCTCTTGGAGATGCTCTTAGAGTCCGTGTCCCAGTATAGAAGAACTCTATCCATTGGTGGGCAAATCCGAATTAATCTCCAGGAGTCCTCCACTACATATATAGAGCATTACCTTGTACAAAAAAATCAATCTAGTAAAGAGAGCTTTCCCCTTGTATGGTGTGCTTTTCCTTCTTCTGTTCGTGTGATTGCTTTGTCGTGCCGTTGATTGACGTGGGCGAACAATCCATTTCACAACATTAACGTCGGGTTACAATATTTTTGTTTTCTTATTTTCTAAATAAAATTTTCTCTCGATTAAAATTTATAATTCACCTGCAGCAATACGTGGGATTCTAACTAACTAGATATATCTATATTGTTAGGGAGGTATGGCAGACTGGCCACCCCCACCCATGGTTCACAAAATCAACGAAAATCGCGCGATTTTTGCAATTTTCGCCCATATCGCTGCGGCCCAATATCAAAAACCGGTCGATAAACCGATCAAATCCAAAAAAATTCAAAACTTCGAAAAAAAAAATTACGTGTCAAAAACGGTCGAAAATCGGTGAAAATCGGTCAATTTTCGTCAAAAATCATCGAAAATTGCTACAAAAATCGATCGCACAAAAAGTTCAACAATGTCGTCGATTTTCCACGAAAACCGGTCGATTTTTGAATTTTTTTTCGAAAAAACTTGGTTTTTGAATTTATCCGATTTTTGGCCAATTTTCGACTCGATTTTTGCGATTATCGAAAATTACTGCTCATCCAAAAATCGCCGGATCGATTTAGTGAACCCTGCCCTCAACACATGGCAATTTCTACCGTGGTAAATTATAATATTTTTATTTTTAAAAATAATAATGTCTGTTCATTTTAATTTTTTTTAATTCTCAATTTTACTTAAACTTTTTAAAAGCAGTATTTAAAAAAATAAAGAAAATAAGTACCTTCTGTTTCTTTTTTAAAAGTTTTCTCGAAAAAAATTTCCTCTACGTTTAAATTTCTATCTTTCTCAACTCGCCCTCCCAGCAACTAATTAAAACCTACTAGTCTTAGGAGGTACGTCAAAGCTAGCCGCCCCCTGTAGTTTTAGATAGCGAACAGCTACAGTATTTTAACCTTTTTAAAAAATTTGCAAACAAATTCCCTTCTCTGTTAACGTGGGTTAGTGTTTTTATTTTTTATTTTCTCTATTTTTTAAAGAAACTTCTCTAAGATTCATGTTTGCCATGGCGACACGTGGGATTACTACTAGTTTCACAAGAAAGCTAGGCAGTCAGTCTGCCAAGTTGGTAGTGACCACTGGCGAGCGAACCACCTGCAACGCAGGGTGGCAAACACACGCAGCTTTGGCTTCACTTCTCAATTTAAGCTGGTACAATGATAAGCATGCAGATTAACAAATTCGCAGCGCCACCTTCCAACACAGACGAAAAACAAAAGGAATGAAAGAGTTGGATGCACCAGTGTAGTTCATGTGAACACACCCATTTCTCTTCGTCCTTGTTTACCCCCACCTCCCTGCATCAAGTAGCATTTGCAGAAGGAAACCACCTCCGTATATACATCTCAGCACAAAATCTCAGGACCCGATATCCACACCGAAAGACATTGTTAGCCACAACCGACCCAGTAATCTGATGATCTCACTAGTCACTACAAAGATTAGAGCAAAACAATCACTTTGCACGGTGAGTTGAAAATAAGCCTCCACCAATATGTTGCCCGGTTGGTGAGCAAATTTGACCAGGCTTCCTGAGAGGTCCATTCAGCACCGGTTCTTCCCTGCATAAATCATAACCAAACAAGTTTTCAGCATTTTCATTTTTATCAAACAAGTATCATACTTCCATGAAAAGAATACATCCCTTAGGTTAAGACATTAGTAGTTAATAGCTCCAAATCAAATGAAACACATCAGTGGTAATATACAGGTTATTATTTCCTTGCCTAAAATAACATTCTCAACAATAACAACCAGTTGTAAAATGCCAGTGAGGCTCAGTTACTTGCCCTGCACAATTCTCCCTACAACTTGTTAGAACCTGACACTAAGCTCCCAGCGTTGACACGTCATTGGCTTTCACCTATCAAGAGACCAGACTACTGCTTCGAGGTCAAACAGTGGGACGCTCCTACCTCAAACAGTGGGATGTTTACCTCAAACAGTGGGGGGGCGCTTTAAGACAGCAGGCTCATTCACCGGGGTTGCATTGATGTCAATGAGGTATTTGCGGACACGAGAAGCAACAGTGCGGAAGCGGCCTACTTCTCTGTTAAGCTCATTAGCCGCATAGTCATAAAAGACTTTCTTCTCGCCTGTCACCTTCAGGCAGTCCTCCTTCAGTTTCATCAAGCCCAAAGCAATATTGTACAGCTTCAGAAGCTGCTTGTTGAGTTCATCAACAACCACATCACCTGGTTTGGCGGAGTTAGGTAGCCAAAACTTGTCATCCTGAAAAACCTGATATATTCATATGATCAAACACAATTTATCAACTCAATTTTCTAAACACTGGGTATGCACAAAAAGGAAAGATGCTAAAATAGTAGTTTGGTGTTTGCCTGGGTCATTAAAGTGCAATTACAGTAATAAAAAACATAGAAAACTGCAGCAAAATTTACATTGAAAACTTTATATAGCTTGTAACTACTTAATTTGTATAATTGACATAACTTTAGTTTGTGAATGCAAGCTTTTAATTTGCATAATTGGCATACTCCGGAGAAACCAAAAGTGCATGCAAAAAAAACACACCACAAAGACAACAAGAGCGCATGCCAACTCCATCCGAAATATAGACAGAAAATTGAGACAGACATATGTACAAACTTGGTTCATTCAAAAGTTCACATACAAATGTGTACGTAAAAACAAGATAAACAGATGCATGTCTACATGGGAAGTTCAAAAGAGCATCTCTCATGTTGCAAGATAAACAATAACAGACATAAGGGGTATCAAAAGGACAGCACTGCAAGAGAGAAAGGATTGGGAAAACCCACACAGATTAGGGTCTGTGCTTGCCTCATATTTATACAAAGAATATGGACTATACATGGGAGTATATCTCTAAAGATAGAAACAATAAACAGAATCCAAAACAATAGGAAACCTATATCAGCCATATATAGAGGCGCCAGCTATGCACAGATGTGCGCCATAAATAGAGGATTACAATCCTATCTTAACATATGAGGATAGATTGTTAACAAGCACATATCATATATTATGTACCAATTAACTATTGCCTGGTTCTCAATAAACCAATCAACACGGAGCAGATTTCTATTTGCTGAACTGTGGAGCAGTAAGTTAGCACTACCCAAGATAAGTAACACAGTTTTCCAATTCCAGTAACAAAAATTAGTCCTCTGTCAAAGAGAATAACTACTGAAACACAGCATGCACCCAGATCAGAGTATCGGAAATCCAGTTGGAGGTGTAGGACCGCCGCCATGCGAGTCCTACAACACAGCAGCAGTGTCACCGCCAGAATACTCTGGAGAGGCAGCAGCACCCAACCTCAAACTCACCTGCGGCAGCAGCGCCAAAACCTGGTTCATGCCAAGCAGGAGGCCACCAAAATTTCCTTGCTCACGCTGGATCTTTGCAGGTACCATAAAACACGTTACAAACCAACAATTTCGCTGCTGCCTAAAGAACTCAATTATCTTGTCTAAAGAACTCATCACATGGTAAGCCAGATATAGAAACTTCGCAGATGCACAAGTAAATCTTTACACGAGTCAAACAAACACCTCAGAAAATATTAGCACACACACTCACTATTTTGACCTATTTGGTGTTCAGTCACTTCTCACTAACAAAAGAAGCGGAAATTCTAGCTTCAATTTAATGTACTAATCATATTAAATTATTTTATGACAATTAGGTTCAAGGTTCATTTCAATTATATCCTCCTTTGTCACATCCTTTGTCACATATTCATGAATTACAAGCCCTGGATAGTTCAGAAATCCCTTCCAGAGCACAAGGCTAAAACAATATGTGCCCCTTTATTTGGCAAATGGCAAATATGAAGGGAAACCTACAAAAGTAACAAAACTAAAGTACTAAATTCTAATTAGCTAATAAGAACAGCATTTAGTAATCAGCAACAAACCACTAAACATTACTAAAACAACAACCTATCTGAACTAAACCACAACCTTAACACAACCATGGGTTGAGTTCGAGGTTTATTTTTTAATGCTTATCATTATTTCTAGTTCTCTACCAAGTTATCTCTTCCATAAAGTTCACATTTCTCATTTATCCACACTATCTGACTAAGACAACTAAATTAAACATCAATGTTCAAATTAAATAAACCACAACTTAACATAACTAAACACAACTACACAAAACCATACAAGCATAACCGAACATAGGCCAAATGCATTGGCTTAAAAAAACTAAAACAAAGTTCAATTTAACAAAATTCCAATTTAACTGCCACAAACGCAACCTATCAATAATTAAGGGTAGGTCCACTATAATACCAGCCTGCTGCCAAGTTGACCCTCAATGCATAACATTACAACAAAAAGCATCTACAGCCAGTTCAGACTAAATGCAGGTTAAAACTATGGAAATTAATATGGTCTTATCACACATGCTAGCAATCGTCACATTCGGATCGGAGGGAGTTGCTCTCTCCTCTCCTCCGCATAATAAAAAATCCAAGATGGAAGTGAGACAGCCGATGCCACCTTATTGGAGAGGCCCTAACAGGTTACTCCAATCGATCTCACTGGCACTAAATCATTCGCGCCGAACTCCCTCTACCCATCTCTGCGTGGCTAATATGATAACAGGCACACAGGGACCTCCCTCTAACCACCGCCATCTACACAGCTGCTGTTTAGGTTTCCAAACGGGTCAAAAGTCCTAGAAAAGGAGAGGGTGAAGAAAGAGAGGTGGGCTTACGGGGTCGACGCCCTTTGTAGAGGCAGGGCGGCGACGGCGTGGGGTTTTGGGCCGGTGCCGACGAGGACTGCGGACGGCGTCACGCGAAAGTGCAATGGGCAACTCCATGAGATCTGTCAGATTAGCGGCGGCGATATTGATCGGAGGCAGAATGAAGAGGATGAAGCAAGCGGCAGTAAGAGACGACCGAGATGTTACCTCTCTGAAGAGGTGGGGAGAAACCCTAGTTCCCGCGCTCTCGTCCTCCTCCTGCGTCTGCTCCTCCTGCGGCGGCGAAATGGCGTGGGGAGGCGAAATGGCGTGGGGAGGCGAAGGGACAAACGGCGCGTGGGCTTTTTGTAGCAAGCGGTCTCGACTCTAGCGAACAATTGATGTTTTGTTTCGTAATATTTCACTGAAACGCGGATTTTAGGGCCACGTATCAGTGAGATAGATATATCTAACTGTGTAAATCATAAATTGCATCAAAAAAGGGCAAAGTGGAAGTTAATTACCGATGGTTAGCGACAGGAAAACCTCTTGCTGCTGTTTTTCTTAATCTGAATGATGATATCTTGCAGCTGCGAAACACTTACAAGGCCATTGCACAACGGGACTCCTCGCCTACATCACCATTCAATAGTATTTCTTGCCCTTCTACTGGCCAAACCACCCAATGTGTGAGCAAGATCAATTAGCCATGCTTCATAGTTGGAAAAAACGGGGGCACCATAGAAGTAGATGCCACTCAACCAAAAGATCTTGGTCCAAGACCGGCCCTCTGTCATCTCTAAGAGGATAAAGAAGGCCAGGTCTTAGTCCAAGACCGGCCCTCTTTCATCTCTAAGAGGATAAAAAAGGCCAGAGGAGGACTGGGGTGACATAGGTCCTCTATGTTGTTCGAGCTGCGATTTGGGAGAGAGGAAACTCCATGGACTTACTCGATAGGATGAACAGATGGGAAATCCATGTAGCTCATGGGATGAACAGGTGGCCTTTGGGGAACAAGGTAGCGAAGGCATGGTGTGTGCTGGAGCTGAGGGGGTGATGATTCTTTGGAATGAAGAAGTTTGGATTGAGGCTAGGTTGAGTTCCAAGGAGACTGTATGTTGAGCTTTGGGGAAGACGAGGGGGGCCATGGTAGGTTGGAAGGAGAGCCACAAGTAAAGGCCAGGGTGGTACTAGCCACGAAACGCCGTCCGGTCCATTAAATACATCGCGTGCCATACTGCGCATCACGAGTTCCAACAAACTCCTCTCCACTAGCCCATATTTTACTATTTATTAAACGGAAACGATCCGTATACGTTGCACTAGAAAATCGGATCACGCCAAACAACCAGCCCAATTAATGGTAAACTAGTGCCTAGTGGTAAAGGCAGCATGTATATTTGGAATCTATAACAGCTAATTAATTAATCGATCAGATCACCTAATGGTAAACGTAGTATTTCAAAATTTTGTTTAAAGAAAATAGCATTTCAAAATTAGTAAAAGGAATATCAACTGGATATGCCCACAGCTCGTTCGCACCGGTGGATCCAGCCCAACGCGCTATATAAAGTCCCATTTATATATTAACAATCCCGATAATTAAATTAAAAATGCAAAGAGCTCCACCCGGTCCGTGTTAAGTCTACATTTCTGCACCTACTCTCCAGCACTTAGAACATCTTCAAGAGAGGCCTTAATATAATCTTAATTTGAATTATAGGGTTTTTGAGGAAAAGATTAATTCCAGCAAAAACCCTAAATTGTTAAAATTTAACAAATTGTTTTAGGGCCGGAGGGCCCCTAGGAGAGTAGTTATATTTAGCAATTCTGTGATTGAGTCCTATTTTTATTGGATTGTAGGCCCCAATTGCTGGAGTGAATATTACATTGGAGATATAAATCTAATTAGTTAGAGTGTTAAATTAAAGTTTAAGACTTATATTTAGGGCTACGCTCTTAATGGAGTATTCTTTTTACTAGATTAGGCCACAAATGAATAAAGTAAGAGCATCGAACCCCACGCCATCGAAAAGCTGCTGCTTGAGTAAATGACTCTCGTGCCACTTGCAGGGCTGCAGAAATCATTATTTTTGCCGGATTAAAAACATAAAAATAGAACAAATACTAGTTACATGCCCGTACATTGCTACGAAAAACAAAATTGATAACGAAAAATAAAAAATAAAAAATAAAAAAATTATTTCATAAGATCAAGCATCTATCTTTAACGCTTCGTTTCTTGCGAAAGCTGGCTAATTAAAGCAACGCTTTGTTTTTTGCGTAGGGCAATTAAGCAGGGCAATTAAGTAGGACAATTAATGACGTGGGTAGGACTCACCACTGCCACCAACTGCTGTTTTATAATAGTAGAGATAATACTATATTTTTTAATAAGATAAAACTAATAATTTCAACGCAACTATTTGGAGCATGGACTACGATACAACCGGAGAGGTGGAAAAGAATCAAAAAATGATAGCGATGGTCACCGACCAGTGGGCCCAACTATGATGAGATTGTTCTGGATCAAAATACCCAGTCCAGCCATCTCAGTTGGGAACGGTGTAACCCCAAGAGTTATTAATTTCGACATTCATATGGATATCGACGAGTGGGCCCCACTATAGGTGTAGCCGTGTAGGATACCTACATCATTTGGTATCTTCCCCTCCATCTCCTCGCAAGCAGGAGAGCAACTACGGCTAAACGGCCTGTTTGGTTGCCCGGCCGCAGCGAGCCAGGCCTGAGGCTGAATCTAAGGATGGTCTGGAATACCAGGACCTCTACGAGTCCTGAACAGTGCAGCCTGCATTCGATTTGGGTTTTTATATTGTATCGATTTCTAACCAAGGCCTAAACTGTTCTTCGCACATAGTACACGCAGGAACTGCCTCTACATATGGGGATGAACCCCTGCGGCCTCTTTGATAGAAAGCGCACATAAGACACCCTCGAGGATGCTCTGAGGCCTGAATAGACCTCTAAATATCCAAAGAGGTCGTTTTCCAGGCCATCCTTGGAGAGAGCATGAGCCAGCAACGCAGCCGGTATTTGGTTTATCTTATATCCGGAGTCAGGTTTGAGCGAGCAGCTACGTTGGTGTTTGGTTGGCTGCACGCGTTTGTATCCGGAGCCATCGCGATGCAACGTATAAGGTGGAGCTTGGTTGCGCGGAAACGAGGGCGGCGGCCGTTTCCGCGGAGCCAGGCTCGCATGCTGCGGGCTGGTGGGATGCGAGCTCGCGGCATGTAGTCGGCCAGGCAACCAAACACGCTATAAGGCTCACCTCATTTCAGCTTCTATACAGTATTTATTAAAAAAAATAGATTATTTACTAAACGAAATGATTATAGACAGTTTTTCTCACAATCAAAAATTACCTTCTATATAGAATTATAATTTGACTGAAACTTTATTCTTGCCGGCCCGATCCAGAGCCTAGAAGTTACAAGTGACCCGACTCGAATCTTCCATAATTAGAAACAGTTTCTCTTGTAATCTAAAATTCATGGTCCAAAAGCTACAATGAACTGAGCCTAAAATTCATGGCTAAGCACTACACCAATCCATGGCAGTGAGTACTGAGGAGCATACCTATATCCACCGAGTCTCCTCCGTAAGGAGGAGCATCTTCCGCTCCATGATGCTTTCATAATCCTATGCCAGATAATAAGGAAGACCAAAGAGAAGTTAGAATACATGTGACTGAAGATACTGTTGATCGTTGCAAATTGCAATACATGTGATTTGATATCATCTAATGATCCACAAGTTGATAAGTTAGGATAATAGTACGTGACAAATATGTATTCGCGAAGTGCACATTTGTATGTTGAATGCGACAACAATGCAGAAAAGGTCCAAATCCCGGTGAGATTTTCGGATTTCGGATTTTCGATCCTCCGAAATTCTAAATCTCGGCCGGGTAAAAAAAATCCAAAATGTTACAGTAACTATTCAAATCTTATTTCGGCCAAAATCTCGGTTTTTTTTTACGAGATTTCGATTTTTGTTAGCCAGATTTGATTGGAATTGGGGTCAAGACCATCCATAAAAAATTTAAAAAAAAATTGACAAATTTTATACCATTTTATGGTCATTTGAATTTGAATGAAATATCGGTGATTTCGGCCAAAATCTCTGATTTCTCGATTGAAAAATGATCGGATTTCAAATTTGGTTTTCGAATTTCGTCCGGATTTTATTTGAAATTTCGAGATTTCGCCGAGATTTCATATTTCGGAGGGTCCGAGATATATACCGAAAACGATGGCAAGGCATGATAGTTTCTCCTAAAGTATTCTCATCACCCCTCTCATCCCACCAAGGACATGCACAAATATCATCCAGGATTTTGGTTGACCAAGTTACAAGGCATCCTACAAAAAGCAACAAAGTTATCCATAGAAATTGGCAAATGCATACCATGTACAAAAATATGTTTCCAAACTGGACCTTTCCAATCGAGGATTAGGAAGGAGGTCATACAAAGATGATGGCAAGGCATGATAGTTTATCAATGCAGTTTAGGTCGTGCTAAGTTTGGAAAATAACAACATGGACTAAAAACAGAAAAATCTGACAATGTGGATTGCGTATTTTAATCATGTCACCACAGTCCAAGTTTGGATTGTTAAACACTATCCTTGTATATAGTTTGTTAGCCTTGTATAGATATTGTCTCATATAGGCTTTTCCTCTATACCCTCATGTACGTGTATATATACTGGTCCATTGGCCTCATGTTGAATACAAGTGTTATTCATAACATGGTATCAGAGCGATAGGTTCTAGGGTTAGGGCTCACCGGCGATTGCACTTCGTCTTTTTTCCGACGACTTTTCTCGTCGCCTTGCTCGACCGCTGACCATCTCCCGGTCAGCCGCCCCCCACCTTCTCTTCGGCTGCAACCACAGTTAGGTCTCCTTGCCACCGCGTCTCCGTCTTCGGCCTGTGCCTGCGATGCCTCTGCGGGCGGTCCTCCTACTTCCGCACCGCCCGAGCCCAGCATCCTCGCCGTCGATTGACGCTGCCAGACCGATCAGCCTCCAACGTCGTCACACTCCGGGGGCCGCCGACGTTTCGGGCATCACCCTTCGTCACTGATCGGGTAGCCCACCTCCTTCCACGCTGCTTGTGCCTCCGTGCGCTAGCCCAACGCAAAGGAAGATCGTGCCGTCACGTGACCGCCTGGAGCTCGCCTGCCTCCAATCTCCAGCCGACTCACAGGCGCCCTGCTTCCATGTGCGCCAACGCGCGGCTTCAATCCCCATGCCGGCGCCGTCCTCATCTTCCTTCGGCCGCTCGTGAGGAACCCTCTTGCTCGGATTTCATGCTTGTGGAGGCTCACACAGGCCGGGTTCACATCCAGGATTGAAGAGGACTTCAAGTCCGGCCAGTCTCCAGTGAAGGGATAAGAAGACTGGTTCACATCCGTAAAAAAAATGGCATCATCTTCAGGCTCATCTTTGTTGGGCACAGTCTCTGTTCCTCGCTACCCAGTCATTTTTTATGGTCTCAATTTTCGAGACTGGTTTCTCCATATGAGCCTTCACATGCGCGGTCAGCGTCTTTGGGAGTTTCTTTCTGGTGAGCTACCTTGTCCGCCTCGTCCTGCTCCCCTGCCACACCTGTTATTCCTAAGGAGGCAAGTGATGCTGCTCGACAGAAAGTGTCTGATGATTATGCTGATGCCGTGGAGTCTTTTCAGACTCAGTTCACTGCTTACAAGATATGGATTGATGAAGATGCTCGTGCTTCTGCTATTTTGGTGGCCAGCATGGAGGTGCATCTCACTGGTGACATTGTCGCTTTGTCTTCGGCACAGTTGATGTGGGCGCATCTTCGCGATCGCTATGAGCCTGCCAGCTACTCTTTGTACCTTATTGTTGTGCGACAGTAGCAGTCACTGCGGCAGGGTGATTCTACTATGGTTGAGTTCTATGTGCAGTTGTCCTCGGTGTGGCGTCAGCTTGATTCTCTGGGTCCAGAGATTTGCCGCACTTGCCAGTGTTGTTAGTGTTAGCACTCTCATTTGGAGCTTCACCGCATCTATGACTTCTTGACACGTCTTCGGGCTAAATTTGAGCAGATTCGTGCCCAGCTGCTTGCTCGTCATCCTCGTGTGACCTTGTTGGAGGCCCTTGCAGCTATTTGTACTGAGGAGACTCGCCTTTGTGGTGCGGGTCTGCTAGTGTCTCCTTCAGTCTTGGAGGCGCCTCGTTCTACTCCTCTATCAGTGGCGCCTACTTCAGTTTCGGCTAATGGGGATGGAGGCCTTCACTGCACCTACTGGATAAGAACGGACATATGGAGTAGTTCCGCTACCAAAAGAAGAAGGATCTTACTCGTCGAAGTGGACGTCCTCCTAAGGGCTCTCTCAGTGGACTCCTCCTCAGCGGACTTCTGCTGACTCTGACTCCACTCAAAAGATTCTTATGCTCCTACATCGCATGGCTGCCTCTCCAACGACAGGTTCTGCTACTCAGTCTTCTAATGAGAAACCACCTTCCTCATCAGGTATAACACCATGGATTCTTGACCCTGGTACTTCTTTTCATATGACATCTGATCCCACGAGTCTCCATTCCATTAGTCCTCGTGCTGCTCCCATCATTGTGTATACTGCATATGGTACCTCTCTTTCTGTTGCAGGACGAGGCACTCTTTTGTCTTTCTCTTTTTATGTTCCTGATGTTTCTCATGTTCCCAAACTGACCATGCAGCTCATATCCACTGGCCAACTTACTGATCATAGCTGTCGTGTTATCCTTGATTCTGACTCTTATTGTGTTCAGGATCGCCACACGGGAGTTCTGGTTGGGACTGGCCCTCGCCGCCATGACTCTCAGCATCTTTGGGAGCTTGACTGGCTTCGTCTTCCTTCCATTGCCTCTGCCAGTCTCTCTATTTCCTCCACCGCTTCAGCATCTGTTGCATCTTCTACCGGGTCTTTTGCTAGTGGCATCACCATTTGGGCATCTTTGTGGTTCGTGTCTAACTTCTTTAGTTCGTCGTGGCCTTTTAGGCTCTGTGTCTGGTAATATCTCTTTACATTGTACTAGTTGTAAGCATGGCAAATATATACAACTCCCATGTCCTTCTAGTGAGTCTGTGTCCCAGTGTCCTTTTGGTCTTGTTCATTCTGATGTTTAGGGTCCAGCTCCTTTTGTTTCAAAAAGAGGTCATAAATATTATATTCTTTTTATAGATAATTTTTCTCGCCACACTTGGATATACTTTATGTCCTCTCGTAGTGAGGTTCTATCCATCTATAAGACTTTTGCCACTATGATTCACCCTCAGTTTGATTCTCCCATTTGTGTTCTTCGTGCTGACTCGGCAGGGGAGTATCTGTCAGGAGCTCTTCAAGTTTTTCTTGCTACGCAGGGCACTCTTTCACAGTTTTCATGTCCTAGTGCACATGCTCAGAATGGTGTGGCTGAGCGCAAGCATCGTCATGTTCTTGAGATAGCTCATGCTCTTATGCTTGCTTTCATTATTCCACCTCACTTCTGGGTTGAGGAAATTCCCATTGCCACCTACTTGATCTATACCCAACCTTCTTCTGCTCTTAAGGGTGGGATTCCAGTGGAACGTCTTTGTGGCATGCCTCCTGGTTATTCTGGACTTCGCCTTTTTGGTTGTGTGTGCTATGTTCTTCTAGCACCACGTGAACGCAGCAAGCTGACTGCTTAGTCTGTTGAGTGCGTCTTTCTAGGATACAGTGCTGAGCATAAGGGATATCGTTGTTGGGATTCTGTTGGCCGACGAATGCGGATCTCACGAGATGTCACTTTTGATGAGTCTTGTCCTTTCAACCCTCGTTTTTCTTCCTCTCCAACATCTCTTGTTGAGCCACTGTCTTTCCTAACTTTTCCTGATACTACTGTTGTCACTTTTCATCTTTCACAATCGGTGCCTCCTTTTATCGCCGATTTCTTCACCACCGACCTCCACTCCAGAGGTTTCTTCATATGTTGTTCCTTCCTATCCTCTATACTACACTTGTCGTCCGCATGATGAGGAATCTTCTTATGTGCCATCTTCTTCTCCTGATGAGTCACCTTCTTCAGTGTCTCCTCCTCATTATGCTCTTCGCGATCGACAGTCTATTCGGCCTCCTGAGCGTCTTGGCTTTGTTGGTGTAGCTCTGGCCGAACCGACTTCTTAGCCTGATGCTATTATTTGTTAGGAATGGCAGTATGCAATGGCAAAAGAGTTTGCTGCCCTTGAGCGCACTGGCATGTGGGATCTTGTACCACTTCCTCCATGTGTCCATCCCATTACATGCAAGCAGGTATATAAGATTAAGGCTCACTCTAATGGTTCTCTTGAGTGCTACGAGGTGTGTCTTGTGGCGCGTGGTTTCCAGCAGGAGCATGGTCGTGATTATGATGAGACTTTTGCACATGTGGCTCACATGACCACTGTTCGCACTCTACTTGTTGTGGTCTCTACCCATGAGTGGTCCATCTCTCAGCTTGATGTCAAGAATGCCTTTCTTAATGGTGAGTTGCATGGGGAGGTCTATATGCAGCCACCACCGGGGTATTCTATTCCTAAGGGCATGGTTTGTCGGCTTAATCGCTCTTTTTATGAGCTTAAGCAAGCCCCTTGTGCTTGGTTTGAGCGTTTTTCTTCTGTGATCACTGCAGCTGGTTTTTCTAGTAGTGCTCATGATCATGCGCTCTTTGTTCACTCTTCTTCTCGAGGTCGGATTCTTCTCCTTCTATATGTTGATGGCATGATCATTACTGAAGATGGTTCTCAATATATTGTCGTTGTAAAGGCTCGTCTTAATGAGCAATTTCTTATGTCCGATCTAGGTACTCTTTGTTACTTTCTTGGGATTGAGGTTTCTTCTACATCTGAGGGCTTCTTTCTTTCCCAAGAGAAGTATATCCAGGATCTTCTTGATCGTGCTTTTCTCACTAATCAGCGTACAGCTGAGACTGAAAGTGCATCTAGGCCCCTAAGTGAATTTTGGATGATTCATGACAAATGATTAAAGGGACTAATGCGTTCAATGAGTTTGTGAACAGGTAAAAGTCCCAAGGTGAGATCATCTACGAACGATGGATACACTCAAAAAGGAATGAGAAAGAAAAACGGCATCATTTAAATGTATTTTACATTTTTATTGAGTCATAGGTATGCCGTACTATTAAGAGGGATGCATTATAGTTGATCTAGGATTAGTCTCTATGCTCAGATGAATGCTAGCCAAATTAGTTGAGAGACACAAAGTCACGGCACTTTCACCGGAGTAATTTCTTTTAAAGTTCAGGTCGGACATTCCGATTTTAGTTCGGATGTTCCGATGCATCAGAAGTTCCGGTGCTTAGTTGTGCATGAGTCTGAAGCCCCTAACTCAGATCGAAAGTTTTGATATTTTGGATCGAAAGTTCCGATCAGGTCTTTTTCCATAAAGGGTGATTTCTGGACAGATCGGACATTCCGATATTTTGGATCGGATGTTCCTATTAGTGTTAAATCGAAAAAGGGCACTCTCTGGATACTTCGGAAGTTCCGATATTTTTTATCGGAAGTTTCGATACGTGTAAGTTCTGAAAAGGGTGCTTTCTAGAAACATCAAATGTTCCAATCTGTGCATCGGACATTTCGATTTGGACTTAGGAAAATTCGTGAGAGAATTTCTTATAGGTTACTCTCTGTAAACATCAGACTTTCCGATCGTAAAAATCAGAAGTTCTGATGTGTATTATTCTGACCGTTAGACATTGTTTGTGCCTGGAAATTTAGACAGATCGGAAGTTCCGATGTTGGTATCGGAAGTTCCGATATGAGGTTGAGTGTGGGTATAACGGCTAGTTTTCAGCCTCTCCTATAAATATTCCACCTCCTCCCCATTTGAGAGGTTACTCTTTTTGTTGAATCTTTGGAGCTCTCTCTATACATTCTTGAGCATTCTTTTCCCTCTCGATCTTAGTGATTCTTGCAAGAATGAGGTGTGAAAAAGAGAGATCTAGTGCTAGAACAAGAGTAAAGTCATTCATCTTGAGCATTAGGGATCTACTCCAAGACTAGCAACAAGTTGCATTCATTACTCTTGGAGGTTGAAGTACTCCTAGACAGCTAGGTGTTACTCACGAGCTCCCAAAGATTGTGGGTAGCCGTGAGAAGTTTGTGAAGGTTGATTTCGCCTCCGAAAGGGAAGAAATCAAGAGTGAAACCAAATCTCAAGTGCGACCAAGGTTTGGGAGGAAAGGGTTGAAATAGACCTGGCTTTTTGTGAGCCTCCTCAATGGAGACGTAGGATCCCCTCAAGGATCCGAACTCCAGGAACAAATATTCTTGTCAATTATTTTGATTTGCTTTTTGCTTGTTGTGAATCTTGTTCTACTCTCTCCATTAAAGTTCTAATCGGTTTCTAGGTGTCTCTAGATCTTTTACTCTTTCGTGCACCAAGTTGGAGTAGATGTAATTCGTAGCTATCTAGTTTTCATCACTTGTTCTTGCATCTTAGAACTTATCGAATATTCCGATAATTGGTCGGAAGGTCAAATAACATCAGAAGTTCCCATTATTTATCGAAAGTTCCGATACCTTTCCGCTGCAGTAAATTTCATTTAAAAATTTTAAATAGCCTATTCACCCCCTCTAGGCAAATTACACAACTTTTAGAGACTCATATGGAGCTCAATGTTCACCTTCGATCTACTAATGGTGAACCTTTTTGAGAATCCTACTCGCTATCGCCATCTTGTTGGGAGTCTTGTTTACCTTGGTGTCACTCGTCCTGACATTCCATATCTCGTCCATATCTTGAGTCAGTTCATTTCTGCTCCCACTCAGCTCCACTATAGTCATCTTGTTCGTGTTCTACGATATCTTCGTGAAACTACCTCTCGTCGTCTTTTTTTCCGCATTCCAGCACTATACAGCTCCAGGCATACTCTGATGCTACCTGGGCTAGTGATCACACTGATCGCCGATCTCTTTTTGCTTACTGTGTTTTTCTTGGTGGTTCTCTCATTTCTTGGAAGACTAAAAAGTAGACAACAGTTTCTCGTTCGAGTGTTGAGGCTGAGTTGCGGGCTATGGCTCTTTTGACATCAGAGGTTACTTGGCTACGATGGTTACTTGAGGATTTTGGTGTTTCTATTTCTACACCAACTCATCTTTTATCTAACAGTACAGGAGCTATTAGCATTGCTCAAGATCCAGTGAAGAATTAGCTCACCAAGCATATCAGTGTTTGCTTCTTATATACGATCACAGGTACAGGATCAGGTTGTGGCTCTTTAGGATGTGCCTTCAGAGCTTCAGTTGGCAGTTTTTTCACGAAGACACAAACTAGAGCTCATCATAACTTTTATCAAACTGGAGGACATTCACTAGTCCATGTTGCTGAAGAATGCACCGCAATAGGTGGAGGACGCATAGTCAGTAATTCAACTGAGGAATGGGCTTCAGTTTCCACATCTCATCCATTGGAAGCCTAGTAACTATGAACCAAAGGTTTTTACAGTCTTTTAAAAAACTAGAATATGTTTGATAAGAAAAACAATCCTTGCTTTTATTTGACTACTACGAGATGCTTAAAACGAAAGGCAGAGCATACAGAATATATTCTTCCAAACATGCTAAACAACAATGACATTAGTGAAAGAAATTGCATGAAAAAATGGCATTAGAGAAAGAAATTCCATGAAGAGGAAGCTCCTGACTCACTAATCCAACTAGACCAAAATTTAGAGGCAGAACTTCATAATCTCAAACCAAGGTTCAAGAAAGCAGGATAAAAATCCCCTAACAAGGAGGTGAGCCGCGGTGAGCTGGACTAACTCCTGGGCGAGGAGGTGACTCAACCGATGGCAAGTTCATCAAATCCTTTGGAGGTGCACCTACAGAATAGCCTGGTGGCTGATCAGGCCGTTAGAAACACCGCCGCCGCAGAGGGGAAGGAGGAGATGAAGAGGGAGATGAAGAAGAGGAAGGTGGAGTACATTTTGCCGCATCAGGAGATGGACTTCATCTTATCCTACATGCTAGATCCAGAGCCCATGCCCGAGATCAACGTGCCGATGGTAGTAGAGGAGCAGTCTATAGGCATTACAACCAGCTGGGTGGCCGTGCGTGCTGTATTGACCGAGTTGGAGGAGATGAACCGCCAGTGGATGCTTGATGAGCCGAAGCAGTACAGGGAACAAATTGAGGCCAAAGGCTAAGTCTCTTTCGAGAAAATGGTCACCGACGATGAGGAAGAGACTGACAATAAGTAAGAGGACGACGTGGAAGAGACTGACGACGACCAAGAGACCGAGAATGAAGACGAAGCAGGTTCCTATGCAGGAAGGATTTAAAATATAAAATAATCAATCATTATCGTAAGACTTTATGCTCATGTTGCAGATATATCTGCCATATATGGTTCATTGTACTTCCATAAGTTTTTATTTTTGCTTGCTCATGAGTCATGACTATAGTCTTTAAGATCTAGTCTGCCCTTGTCATTTTATGGATATTATATGCCCATCCAAGAGTTACGGATCATCTTTTATATATACTAGATGGGTACTCACGGCGGCATGCCGCGCATCTGCGCTGCGACACCGCGCGAGGGTGTTTCTGGGAAATCAGTGTCATAATTTTAAAAAATTGCAAATGTTTGATCAAGCTTTAAAATTTTTGTGGTAGCTCAGGCATGCTCTCAAATGCCCTTCTAAAAAAGTTTTAAAATTCTCCAACATGCTTTAGCAGCTTAATTAAATCAATTCATGCTCTCAAAACCCTTCTAAAAAAGTTTCAAAATTTTCCGCCATGCTTTAGCAGCTTAATTAATTCAATGAAGGTTCTTTAAATGCATTAGCACCATTGTAATTTTTTTAAAAAATTGCACAAGTTTGATCATAATATGAAATTTTTATGGTGGCTTAGACATGCTCTGAGTACCCTTATCAAAAAGTTTCAAAAATTTCTAACATTATTTGATAGCTCAATTAAATCAGCAAAAAAAATTACTTCAACGGTGAAATTAAGGACCTAAACATAATTACTCATTTTTAAGGGACTTGCATGAAGGAATGACATGTGGGGTTGCTCCCAGGGCAGGAAGTCTCCCATATTTAATATAAGTAGTATAATATATATAAACTACAAAGAGGATGCACACTTCACTCACACATGTATGCGTCTTCACTGTGCATGCTAGAAATTTTGTGGAGGCTCTAGAGTCTCATGGAGCATGGGCACGCATTTTTAACAGTAAAAGAACACACATGTGGCCCAAATGGCAAACTTGGTGTGGGCAGGCCACTAGCTTATCTTTGGTCATTTATTTTACCGATCATTACTTACAGTATTTAAATATTTGAATGTGTGGGAAAGCATTTGGGGTTTTTTTATTTTAATTAAATCAATTTTTCTTTGAAAAATGAACAATCCAAACAAGTATGATGACCAATGGCCATTGCTACCTTGAGGATCTGAATACAGTGCATTGAACGATTAAATCCATGCAAAGAGATGATATTTCACGCAACAAAAAAGTAGTGAAAGAGAGAACAAATGTAATTGTAATTTGGGGAAAAATATATGCAAATAAATAAGTAGAGCTTAATTAAGATGACTTCACTAGCCACTTGTTCTCACCATCTCCAAAAAAAAAATCCAATGCCTTCTCTTCAAATTCATACCAATAGGAGTATGCCCATTCACCACAACCACACAAAATGCTTAATCTTGTCTGGAAACCACATAGCCTAGTACTTCCGTTGAAAATAGCAATGCATTCTTCCAAGTTTCTGGAGAATTCCAGAGAATACAATATACTAGATATTTTGTCATGAAGTTTCTAGAACAAATAAATTAGTCAATCTTCATGGTGAAGCAAAGAAGTGTCTAGAGTGTATATATTTAATAAGAAAATTCTAGGGTAGAGATATTTGTAGAGTGCTTAATTGGATGGTTGATATTTGACCCCAATCCAACGGTCATGTATGACTATAAATAGGGTGTCATACCCCCTCCTTGTGTGTGCTATAAGGTCTACTATAAGCAACATAGCCCACCATACCATGAGTAGGATGACATGACTAGAGAAGAGATCTAGAGATAGGTAGTAAATCTTACTTCTAGCATGTAACAAATACACTCGGCATATCAGACACAATAAAGATTGCTGCGAGGACCAAGGTACGGGCTATAGCATATGCAAATTGTCTATCTATAGGATCTCTAGATTGCCTGAACCTCTCAGTCATGGGAATGTGGATGGAAAGGGAATAATTGAATATGGTTACCACACTTTTTGCTACTGTTCATGCCTGCAATGTAAGTTTAATTGCATAGTTATAGAAAAGAAGAAAAAACACATTACTCTTATAAAAAACAAAGGTAGAGAACTGGTAAATAAATTTTCATTTCACGGCACTACATTCAACCAGTCCTTCACCTCAAGGTTTAACACAGATAAATGCCAAAATGTGATAAGAGAAAAAAAAATTTAAGCTTTAACACATATAAATGCCAGAAGCTGTACATGGGTTTGTGGGGATCTTTGCATATTAGGGGAAACAGTGGTAGCAAAATTATAATATTCTTGCCTCCTCCATCTCCCAACCATCCCAGATGAGAGAAGCAGAGCATGTTAGGGCAGAAATTACGTTCTAATAGGGATAACATGTGGTTGGCGATTTACCACACGATCAATTCCTAATGGGGGCGACGACAGGAGCGGCCCGCGGCCATGGGAGGGATGAGGCAGAGACGGTGGCAGAGGAGGAGAGCAGTATCTCGTGCAGGCTTGAGCGTTGGGAATTGCCCGTGAGGGAGTCGGAGTTCGCGAGGGAGACGAGATCCAATTCAATGGAGGCTTTCTAAGGTTGGGAGGTGATAAATACCTAGCCACACCTCCACCAAACCACATCGACAGCCGTTGCCGAGATCTAGCTAGATCCGTGCATCTGCAGAATTGCCCGGTGGCTGATCAGGCCGTCGGAAACACCGCCACCGCAAACGGGAAGGAGCACGAGATAAGAGGGAGATCAACAAGAAGAGGAATGTGGAGTACATTGTGCCGCAGCAGGAGGTGGACTTCATCTTATCATACGTGCTGGATCTAGAGCCCTTGCGTGAGATCAACGTGCCGGTGAAAGTAGAGGAGTCTCCGAGCATTACAACCAGCTGGTTGGTCGCGCGTGCAATCCTGACTGAGTTGGAGGAGATGAACAGACAATGGATGCTCGACGAGCAGGAGGAGTATAGGGATCAGATCGAGGCCAAATGCTACTTCTATTTCGAGATGATGGTCACCAACGACGAGGAAGAGACTGACGACAAGCAAGAGGACGACGTGGAAGAGACTAATGACGAGCAATAGACCGAGGACGAAGACGAAGCAGGTTCCGATGCAGCAGTAAGGATTTAAAAGAGAAATTAATGAATCACTCATCATCAGACTTTATTCTCATATTGCAGATATATCTACCATATATGGTCCATTGTACTCCCACGCCAGTTTTTATTTTTGCTTGCTCATGATTATAGTCTTTAAGATCTAGTCTGTCCTTACCAGTGTAATTTTTTTAGAGAACTTTGTATCTTTGAATTTTTATGGATATTATATGCCCATCCGAGGGTTACTGATCATCTTCTTTATATATATAAACTACAAATAGGAGGCACACTTTACTCACGCCACATATGCACACACACACGTGTGCATGCTGGAAATTTTGTGGAGACTAGCGTATCGTTGGTCACTCGTTTTTAACACTAAAGCACACATATATGGCCTAAATGGCAAAATGGAGTGGACGAGCACTTGTGTATCTTTGGTCATTTATTTTACCGATCATTATTTACGGTATTTAAATGTTTGAATGTGTGGGAAAGCATTTGGGATTTTTTTTGGATTTTAATTAAATCAGTTTTTCTACGAAAAATGAACAATCCAAACAGGTATGATGACTAGTGGCCTTTGCTACCTTTGGGGTGTGAATGCAGTTCATTGAACGATTAAATCCATGCAAAAAGATGATATTGCACAAATAAAAGTGGTGAAAGAAAGGACAAATGTAATTGTAATTGGGGAAAAAATATATGCCGTTAAATAAGTAGAGCTTAATTAAGCTGACTTCACTAGCCACTTGTTCTCACCATCTCCAAAAAAAGAATCCAATGCCTTCTCTTCAAATTCATACCAATAGGAGTATACCCATTCACCAAAAACCACACAAAATGCTTAATCTTGTCTGAAAACCTACAAAATTAATTGCATGTTCATAGAGATAACTCCAGTGTGTTTGATAAGATCACTAGATGATTTTAGAGAGCAAATTTCCTCAACTTTCCAAAATTCGAACCACCACCTTATTACAAAACTTATTTAAGCCACTTTACTATGCAAATCGTTTCACAAGGCCATCTCAGGAATGACAATCTTCTTCTAAACTGTAATTCAGGGCAGGCCTCTCAGGCTGAGACATTAGAACCGGACACTTTAGTAAAAAGCTCCTAGTGTTGACACATCAGTGGGCTTTTACCTATCCAGAGCCCAGACACCATGCCGAAAGTTAATGTCCAAAACCTCTGTAGAATGGTATATCTCTTGCTTTAAGCAAACCACCCCAAAAGAGAACATCCAGATCTAACAGGTTTAGATGCAAAGGCACTATCACATAAACTTGGAGTTAAATGAAATTTTGTCCAACTGTGCAGAGCTGAAAGGTTCTTGTCATGGCCAAGTACTATTGCACCATTGAGAGGCTGCAGGCTCAAGTTTTATAGGGGCATCATCACAAGACATCACCTTGTCGGCTTCTCCATGCAAAGAAAACAACAGCTCCAGGTGGGCTAGCCTTTTGTAATCTGGTTATTCAAACTTTGTTCTTCCTACTTCTTTCTTAATGAATGGCAGAGCTCCTGCCTACCTTTCGAAAAAAATGTTTGTACGTTCGGACTTAAAATAGTTTTCGTCGTTGGACGAAGAGGATGAATCCCTATGCTGTTGGACACAAATCATCAAAAAATGACGGAATTATCTCAATCTATTGTTGTTTTATACTCCCTCCGTTTCACAATGGTTGTAGGTTTAGTTAAATTCACACAAAATAAGGAGACATGGAAAATGACTTGTCTACCCTTATTTATTCATCCCCTTTGTGATTAATACTGTTTGCTGGATTGTATGTTGTGGAGAAGCCTGGCATGTCGTGCGGTATTAATGAAGGGTAGCTAAACAGATGGCTGCATTGATGAAGGGTACCAATGTCATGTTGCCTCTAAAATTGCATTGGAATGTGAGAACTACAACCATTTTAATAAAAATTTTGAATGCTAGAATTACAATCATTGTGAAACGGAGGGAGTAGAAGATTTCAGCTCTAAGACGAAGGCAAAGATTCATTGATCGAAGAAGAAAGACTCAGAGACCTAGAATACCCAGATAGCAATTGGTGCTCTCTCCTGCATAGGATCACTTCTTGATTATCCAATGACCAAGGGGCTGATCACCCTAGTCAAATTTCAGGGATTATGAGGGTGTTCTACTGGGTATGACCATCGATTTCACTGGAACTCTGGAAGATTCGGCTTTAATCTGTCATAGAATTCATAAAGTGCATGCACTTTCAGCGTGCAAAGTCAGCATCTTAGTCAATTTTTACATTACTACGCTGATAAATATGAATTGCACTTGTGTGCACTTAAAACACCCCCTCCAGCATTGCTTCCAACCCAACATCAACAACAGCCAAAAACTGGGTAAAATAATTAATCCATCTGCAACAGCCAATAAGAAATGTAGTAACAAATAATTTTAGCTTTGATCGCAATTGCCGCACGCATTCATCTATATAAGCACGACTCGAGGGACCAAATACCAAAGTGAGTTTTTCGTGAAGTTTTATTATGTTAGGGACCAAAGTGGCAATTCACATCTTCATTTTTGTTAACGGTATACATTAAGGAACGAGAGAACCAATGGAACCACATACAGGCTATGGTAGTTTAATCAACAGGCCCAAAGTACAAACATTTAAAATGACACACCGATGAGGACATAATGAACACAATGAGAACAGAGTAGTTGAACGAACGTCCAACAAGTTGGTAGAAGGCGTTACTTGCAACAAGTTACTTCTATCGAAGCTACAACTGACAACATCCAATGAACTGGACAGGCAGATGTTCAAAAATTGAGACAGTAGCATTGAGGTCAATGACCAACTTCAAACAGGGACAGTAGCAAATGATCAACTTCAAATAAAGGGGCGGTAGCATTGAGGACAATGACCAACCTCAAACAGTGAGAAGCTTTAAGAGAGCTAGCTCATTCATAGGGGTGGCTTTGATGTCAATGAGGTACTTGCGAACACTTGAGGCAATAGTGCGGAAACAGCCTAGTACTTCCGTTGAAAATAGCAATGCATTCTTCCAAGTTTCTGGAGAATTCCAAAGAATACAAGATACTATGTATTTTTGCCATGAAGTTTTTAGAACAAATAAATTAGTAAATCTTCATGGTGAAGCAAAGAAGTATCTAGAGTTTATATATTTAATGAGAAAATTTTAGGGTACAGATATTTGTAGAGTGATATTTGTAGAGTGCTTAATTGAATGGTTGCTATTTGGCCCCAACCCAAAGGTTGTGTATGACTGTAAATAAGGTGTCATACCCCCTCTTTGTGTGTGCTATAAGGTGTGCCACAAGTAGAGGCATGGCTCACCATACCAGGAGTAGGACGACATGAGTAGAGAAGTGATGTAGAGATAGGTAGTCACTAAGAAGAATGTGTCTTATGTTTTTATCAAGTTTATTATGTTAGAGTTTTAACTATCTTTAGGAGGTACCATGAGGTATCACCAAATTACAAAACTCTTATACCTCTTGGTAAACTTTTTATACTTCTTAGTATTAACTCAAGGTATAACTTGTACCTCCTAAGGATAGTAAAAATTCTATAATTATGTAGTAGTGAAGAGTTGAGTTACACATCTCTTGTGTATTAAGTGTTGGTGGTCTCTCATAATAAGCCACCTACTATTACTACTTAGTGTTTTGGGTTGTGATTCAACTTGAGTGGATCCACTACCTGAAATCACAATAGTCCTATATTTAATGTGAGTGGTTCGACTGCCCGAAAGCTTGACAATCTTGGCTTCGACATAAGCGGCTCGATCCCTCATATTCCAATAAGTAATAAAGCACTAAGTAGTACGAAGAAAAGGCTAACCAATTTAGGGTAATTTGTATAGCGTATGTAGATCTCCTCGTTGTGGGTATTAAGTGTCCACCTCGAACTTCCCAACTTCTTTGTTGAGCTCGGCAATAACATCGTGATAGAAGTAGAAGGCTTGCTTCTCACCCATCACCTTTAGGCAGCCCTTCCTTCATGCACAAAACAATATTGTAGAGCTTCGAAAGCTCCACGTTGAGCTCAGTGACAACTACATCCTCCTCCTGTGTCGTCCTTGCTGTCCAGATCCACAGCCTCCTCTCCCATGCCCTCCTCCCTCGCCATCTCCCTTGCCTCAGCCATGACGTCTCCCTCTCCTCCTGCCACATTGCCCCCCCCGGCCCCGCTTCACCAGATTTGATCCGATTCAGCCAAATCCGATGTTCAACTCCCACTTCAAAATTACCAAAATTTTGGTCATTTGGGCCGAAATTTCAGTTTTCTCACCCTCAAAAAATCCGTATTTCAAATTTTATTTTTGAATTTCATTCGGTTTTCTTCCGAAATACCAAGATTTCGGCCACCAGCGAGATGGGATCCGAAAACGAAAATTCAAATCTTGGTTACAAATTGTTATCATTTTTTACATAAGTGTAGTCAAACTTTCGAAACTTTGATTATTGGTATCTTCTTAAATATTTTAATTGGTTACATGAAAAATTTTATGTGTAAATTTGTCTCAAAAAATACTTTCATATAATTATAACTTTTTTGGGTTTTTATAAACATATTATAATAGAAATTAGCGATCAAATCTGTGTTTGGAGACCGTGTCGATGTCCAAAACAATAACTATTTGTGGTCGAAGGGAGTATTAAACTAACGACTATTTTGATATTACATGTAACATCCTGAGTTTGTAATCACCTTCTTAAATGTTATTTATCCTTTGAGAGTTATTTGGAATTCAATTTGGAGTTAATTGTTTTTGGATTTGTTTGCTCGATCTGTTTCGTTTTAGTTTTTTCTCCAAAATCTTATTTCGTGTTGCGGTTAGAACTTCCGAGCAACCGTAGTTTCCAAACCTTCTTTAGCTATCCTAGAGTCTATCCTAAAGGTTTCTGGGAAGGGTTTTTGAGTTTTGGAGCTTTTTCGGGGTCTTTTGGGGTTTTTCTACCCCAGGCGATCTGGCCTCGGCCTGGCAGTCTTCGGCCGAGGTGTCTTGAGCAGGGGGCGGGCGCCTGCTCGACCGGCTGCCCTGGCCACCTCCACGTTTTCTAGAGGGTTCACCTCCCCCAGCCAACTCCCTCTCCCTCACTTCACTCCCTCTCACTCTCACCCTCACCCTCTAGCTCTCCCTCTCTAGCTCTCTCTCCCATGGAGCTCTCTTCCCCTCCCTCGAGCTTTCCCTCCAGCTAAACCTCTCCCTCCGGTGTTCTGGAGCTCGTGGAGCAGCTGGTCAAGGAGGAGGACGTCGCTTCCCAAACCCTAGACGAGCTCTGTGGTGAGTGGAGCAAGTTTCAGTCAGATCTGTGATGACTTGAGCTTGATCTTGTACTTTTCTCCATTTCTATCAACTTTTCTTTTAGCCAAAACCCTAGAAAACCTAGTTGTAGAGCTCAACTTTTAGTTAGCTGAGTTTCTAAACCTAGGTTAGGTGCTAGAGTTCTTTTTAGTGCGGAATCTAAGATCAGAAACCCTAAATACGTTTTTATCGGATAGATTTGGTTAAATGTCATTTCCGTAGCTTTTGGAATTAAACCTTGGAACCCTAGTTCCAAAAGCTAGGAAAAGGACGCTAGAATGTATTCGACGTCGTTAAAGTCCGAGTTTCGTGAAAGGAATCGAGTTTGAATTCGATTCGGGGAGAAAGTCGGAATTTAGCATGAATTAGGACTCTAGAGTTTCTCAGATTAGGAATTAGGCCAAACGAGGTCGGAACCTCATGTGGTTTGCATAAATGGGTCCTTGTCATCTCCGAGAACCCATCCATGCAATCGCCGCAAAATTCCGAAGTCGTTTGTGCGAAAATCCTTTTTTAGGAAAATTCAGTCGACCTGTGGCCGGCACTACCGACGTGGTAAGTCCGGCATCGCCGCCAGCCAAGACTACCGACCCTTGCGGCCGGTACTGCCGGGCTTAGGCCGGCACTACCGCTCCCGCAATGCCGGTAGTTATTTTCCAGAGAGGTCCTCTTTTAGGATTCGTAGCCGCCGGTACTACCGACCCTTGCGGCCGGTACTGCCGACTGTAGAGCGGCACTACCGGGGTTTGTACGCCGGTACTGCCGATCTCCAATTCAAGTTTTGGTTTTCGTTTGAGTTTTCCCTCTCGCGTTCGCTTATTGGTTGTTGTCCGCTTCTTTGAGCTTTTTGCCCTGTTCTCATTGGATCTTAATCGTTTCCTCGTTATTTCTTTTGTCGCGCTTTCGTTTAGACGTTGACGCCTCGGGAGCAGTAGGCGAGGATCCGGACTTCGACCCAGAGGACACGCAAAACCTAGAGCAAGCAGGCAAGCACCCCCTTTGAACATATTGCTCCTATAATTGCAAAAGTATTTGATGTTTCGCAAAACTATTTCGCATGCATATGATTATTACAAGTATTTAAATGGTGGGAATAGGTAGTTACCCTAATGGTTGGATGGCTTATCTCAATCTTGTTGTTACCCTAAAATCCTTAAGTAACCCTAGTTTAAGGATAGACGCTATAATAAGTGTCGTCAGGGATTATAAGTCTAATAGTTGCATACGCTTAGCCCAGCTTTAGACTGATTGAATAATGATCGGTGGACTCAGTCAATCAAAGATTTTCGATACGTTATTAGGATTTCGGAAATGGTGATTTCGGAAAAACAAAGGCTATGTTGGTAAAAGATGAAAAAGGAAAAGGTGTACGGTGATTTATGCCGACGGATGATGGGAGGTCTCGTCAGTGCAATCCTAAGGACCGAACTTGACGTTTTTAACTAAGTCCTTTCGCACAACCACATGTGCTAGTATGGGATAGCCTAAACCCGATGCAGAGTTGGAATTTGGACTTGCGCCGTGGTAGGTCGAAGTAGTTGGGCAATACCGACGTCTTTGGTGTTGTTTAGAATACTCCCTCACCACGCCGCAGTGTTGGAGACTTTCGTGAAACAACGGTGGATGCTTTCTTTGAGGGTAAAGGCACGATGGGCTGTTAGCCATCGTTGGATCCGTGTGGGTGAATCAGGTTTGGAGTTTAAGGTACCCAAACACCTTAATTGGGGGGTACTCTCGCCTGGCCCGGGGGTACTCTGTGTGGGTGTGTGGAGCCCCCACCCAAAGCAAAGAGCGCACATCGCCGGGGCTGACGCAAGACTAGATGCCGACAATTGGAAGAGTTTCGTCACAATCTAGCAAAACGGATACGGTATGTATCGCGTGGCATGGATGACATGATTGCTAGGGCGTGTCGTGTGGGTAAAGTGTGCATTCTCTGCAGAGATTAATCAAACTAATCGATTAGCCGTGCTCACGGTCACGAGCATCTTGAGTATTTACTGTCAAGTATAGAATTTGGTTTTGATTTCTGAAAAGGATTTGAAATTTGTAGATCTTGTAAATGTTGGGCTGCATCATGCAAAATGTTGAGTCGTTGAACTCAGAGATTGGTTGGTTTGGTGATTTGATCAAGCTGGTGGTGATTCCTGATGCCATGTGATGGTATGATGGTTATGTTGAAGGAAATGATTCCTGATGCCATGTGATGGTGGTGTTGGTTATGTTGGAGGAATTTGGGAGTTGAATGAAATGTACAATTACATTATGTATTGCTTTACTCTCATTTACTAAATGCTTTATAAACTGTGCAGTATTCCAATCTATTAGTTTATTGCAAATAACTTCAGCTTCATGCAAATCTGAACTAGAATAGCAACCATCTTCATTGACTAGCCTGCATTATTATTATACTTGCAAACAATAAAGTCTTGCGAGTACATACGTGTACTCACCGTTTGCTCTGAAAATTTGTGTGAGAAGCAGAAGACGCAGGTGAGGAAGAAGGTGACCAGGAGTTCAGTGACCCAGACGCGGGTGGTGCGGTTGACGGCTAGCGGAGTTAGTTGCTCGCTGGTTGCCTGTGGGAATGGAGGCACACCGTGGCCGCTTTACTTTTGTTTCTCTGATGTTTTCCTCTTCAGTTTACTTTAAGCCAATCGGCATTTTGTAAACAGAAACAAGTTGTAATATTAATATCTATCGCTGTAATATACTACCTCTGCCCTTAAATTGTGTTCGCTTGGATGAGACTCTACCTTCTCAATATGTGACACTAGCCTACTGATCCAGGGACTAGTGGTTATCACATGGTTGCGGGAAGCTCAAATTGGAACCAATTGGATGGCATGTGACCTCATTAGTCGAGTATCGTGCTGACCAAGTGGTTTCAATCTGAGTCTGTCGTGATGCCGTGATCGTTACGTTACTGGTTGCGTGATTATCCAGGCCCGCGCAACAGTAATGGAGTATCACTGTACCAGGACAGGAGCCCCCACATTACCTTTGAATTAAAAAAGGGACATTTGCGTATGTCATGTGTCATTGTCTCCATCCATCTTCACCCCTATGTTTTTCCTCTCCCCTACTCACTTCCCCACCCTTTTTTCTTCCTCTGTACCACAAAAATTTCGAATCAGAAAATTTTTACATTGAAAATTTTTAAATAGAAAGTTTCAAGTCTTAAAAAAAATCAAATCAGAGAAATTCAACTAAGGGAATTTCCACTCGAAAAAATTTCAACTCTGGAAAATTCAAATTAGAATTATTCAACTCAGAAATTTTTGAACTGAGAAAATTTCAACTCGAAAAATTCCAAACCAGGAAATTTCAACACATAAATTATCAGCATAGGAAATTTGAAATCAGGAACTTTTAACTTAAGAAAATTCAAATTGAGAAATTTCAATCCAAGAATTTCAAATCATAAAATTTTCAATTAGGGAAATTTCAGAACAAGAAACTCCAAAAACTTTAAATCAGAATTTTCAAAAACTTTCGGTTCAAAAACTTTCAATTCAAAAACTTCTGGTTTGGAAACTTTTAGTTCAAAAAATTTATTTAAAAAAACTGTCAAAAATTGTTAAAAAATATTTCATATTCAAAAACTTCAATGATTATCCAAGAACCAAGGAGCTCTGAGATGAAGGCAGAGATTCATTGATCGGAGAAAAGGCTCGCAGACCTGGAATACCCAACTAGCAGTTGGTGTTCTCTCCTGCATAGGATCACTTCTTGATTATCCAAGGACCAAGGACCTGATAAGCCTGGCCAAATTTCAGGAGTACGAGTGTGTTCTACCGGGTACGACCAAATTCTAGAAGGTTCGGCTTAATATGCCACTCAACTCATAAAGTACATGCACTTGCAACATTCAAAGTCAGCATGTCTGTAAATTTTGACAATACTACGTTGGTAAATATAAATTGCACTTGTGTGAGCATTCCTACCAACCCAACAGCAGCAATTGCCAAAAAATGGGTAAAATAAATCATCCAGCTGCAACAGCCGATAAGAAATGCAGTAACAAAATAATTTTAGCTGCGATCGCAATTGCCGCACGCATTCATCAATGTTCAAGTACATCCATTGTATTGTACTTGACAATTAGAATTTCAAAAGTCAATGATCAACTTCAAACATCGCAGACAACTGCTTCGAGGTCAAACATTTTTGGAGCTGGTATTGTCGACTGTGGTGGTAAAGATACAATCTATGCCCCACTCAAGTCTCCCCTTTCCGGTTAGGCACCAAGCAAAAGTTAAAAATCCGTCTCTGCAGCTGCCACTGATCAACAATCCAATGTGTTGTAAGATGCATATAATTCATATTCTGGACTGAGGTCCAAGTATCTGTTGTAAGGCAGATTTGGTGCTTATTCGACATCTTCTTCAATGTTGCCTTCTCCCCTAGAAAAACTTGCACTGTATCCCTTGCTACTGTAATTCTAGATGGAAGCTCAAATCTGGGTTGCGAGTCTCTTGAATAGTTAATGAACCCTTTCCCTTCAATGACTTTGAATGATATTTTACCAGTTATGACCATTGTAACAAACAAGTGCTCTATGGCAGGCTTCAGCACTAGGAATGCTTTGGTGTGCCATGCTCTTTCCTTGGTATGTCATTATCCTTGAGTGGAGCCATGGGCATTGATGCTTATGGTGCTTCCATAGGGTGCCTGTACCATGAATTGATAAATCACACATGCATGTTTTCCCGCAATGTTTGCGAGTTGCAATAGGATCAATATTAGCTTCCTTTGTTGGCTAATGAAAATGCTGCTAAACTTTCGATATTTCTGGATGGTTTCTTTTCCTCTTCTTAGCAACCGGAGATATCTTTGCAGGAGGGCTTTGTCGTGAATAAATATCCATCTGTAATAATTATACATGTAATAGATATAAATGACTCGCCGGTGCATGGCAGCGAGGTCACGGCGCTCGTGAGAGGCGTGGAGCCGTGGACACATAAGCACGCGAGCCGACTCGGCTAACTACATCCCTACTGGGAGTCGGAGTCCGCGAGGGAGACCGGATCCGATTCCATAGAGACTCTCCAGGGTTGCGAGGTTATAAATACCAACCCACGCCTCCACTAGCCACATCGACAGCCGCCGCCTCCACTAGCTAGATCCAGCAGAGCTTCGCCGGTTAGGTTTCGAGAGAGAGAGAGAGGAAGAGGAAGGAGGAGAGGGAGCGCTGGCCTCGGACTCCTTGGTGGAGGATCGCCTTGTGGGGGCGCCGGTTTCACGCTCCGTCAAACAGGGAGTTTCCAGCCACGCAACCAGGGAGTGGGCGAGCCGCGGCGAGCTGGACCAACTCCTAGGCGAGGAGGCGGCCCGCGGCGAGTTGGACATCCTCGGCGTGTTTGACCTCTTGCGCGACGGACCGGAGTCGGCCAAGGTGACCGGAGTGGACGGCAAGGCTAAGGTTGCGGTTAGTCTTCTCTTTCATATTTCAGTAAGTATTCGGATGGTTTTTCTTCTTCTTCCGGTGGGAAATCGAGTCGAGTCCTCTGCAACTCGATCTAAGCAGCTCCGATGTTATATCAATTGCAGCATTACGATCAACTGATGGCAAGTTCATCAGACCCTTCTGATCGGGTCACCGGAAACACCACTGCCGCAGAGGCGAAGGAGCAAGAGATGAAGAGGGAGATCAAGAAGAAGAGGAAGGTGGAGTACTTTGTGCCGCAACAGGAGGTGGACTTCATCTTATCCTACGGACTCGACTCGGAGCCCTCGCCTGAGATCAACGTGCCAGCGGAAATAGAGAAGCAGTCTCCGGGCATTACGGCCAGCTGGGTGGCCGCGCGTGCTCTCCGGACCGAGTTGGAGGAGATGACTCACCAGTGGATGCTCAACGAGCAGAAGGGCTATAGGGAACAGATCAAGGCCAAAGGCTACGTCTCTTTCGAGATGATAGTCACCGACGACGAGGAAGGGACTGACAACGAAGAGACTGACGACGACCAAGAGACCGAGGACGAAAACGAAGCAGCTCCGATGTAGAAAGGATTTAAAATATATAATAATGAATCACTATCATAAGACTTTATTCTCATGTCACAAGCATATCTACCATATATGGTCTACTGTACTTCCATTTGAGTTTTTATTTTTGCTTGTCATGACTATAGTCTTTAAGTTCTAGTATATCCATGTCATTGTAATTTTGGAGCGTGCGTGCTTTGTATCTCTGAATTTTTATGAATATTATATGCCATTTATCGATATTATATGCCTATCCAAGTGTTATTGACTATCTTATATATATACTAGTTAAGATATATATACACACACTACAAAGAGGATGAACACTTCATTCTCGCCACATATGTACATACACGTGTGTGTTCACTGCACATGCTAGAAATATTGAGGATGCTCTGGGGTGCTATGGGTATCACATAGCGTGGGCACACATTTTAACACTAAAAGCACACGCACATGTGACCACCGGCGGACCAGGGTTGTTGCCCGGGCTCAAAGCTTAATGAACATATACTAGGGCTAGCAAATGGGTCATCTGGTGGCTTATCTAGTAGGGTTCAAGTCTATGTTACATGGCAATTAGCAACAGGCACTCAAGCTCAGTCCAGACCGTAATTAAATTTGCCCAGGCTCTGAATTTTTACTAGCTCCGCCACTGCATGTGACCCAAATCGCAAAAATTGGGGTGCGTGGGCAACTGAAGTGTCTTAACATGCACCATGACCTAATCTACTACCATACAACTAGTACTTATTCTCATGCCTTGACTCCTACTAATCATGTAGCTAATTTAACTCTAATCTTTCTACATGCACTACATGCACTCACAAACCTGCACTAACAAACTCAAATATACTAATGACAAGATTAATATCTAAAATCAGATACCTCCCATTAAAGATCTAGGACATTCAAGAGAGGATTTCTTGGTATTTTCTTGAATAGGAACAAAACAGCAAGGATGTGTGAATTGTGGATCCCGCACAAGTCTGTTAGTCTGTAGCTAGAGTTCTTGAAAATAACTCCTGTTTTCATTTCATTCGGTTCACTAGGAATACTCACTCACCTTGCTGCAGGTCTAGAACAGAACTATGAGGTGGCACTAGTCATCACGCCAACAGTGTACGGCCCATCCAACAGCAGGTCAAGAATGCTCGGAGGAGATCTAAACATTGGCTGATGACGGTGTTGTGAGTCAATGGTGCTCAGCAGCATGATATGTTCTTGAAGATCCAACCAAAAACAGGTAAAAACTCAATAAAAAAAAAGGGCGCACACGAAGGGAGAGAAAAACTACTAGAAAGGAAGAGCCACCAATGTGTGGGGACCATGTGCCGTGGCACCAGAAATTGGAACGGAAGAGTGACCGACATGTGGGCCCCACATGTTAGTGGCATCTTCCTGCACTGCTACTATTATCACCACCATTGGTACCAACAGATTAGCCATTTGATGTCTGGATCTAGCATCAAGAATGCTGCATCAGATATCCTGTTCATATTTCAGTGACATCCAAAACACAAAACTGAACTATAGGCAAGATACAACTGAGACGGGCATAATTGCAGACTAGATATTCCACGGTAGGAACAAGACTAAGATAAGATGTAGCAGACTAGAAGCCTTCTCATTTGGCACTGACTAGGACAATAGTAACAAGAGTATTACAATTGTGAACTGACATAGTATAAGCTACAACAGGATGAGCACTTACACTCAAGCCGCTTCTTATCTGACGCTCTGGGTTTATTTTGCACACTCCATACCGCATGAAATCCAAAATAAACTTGTCGCCTCATATACCTCATAAAATCAAGAATAGAGAAAAACGATTAATCCTCAAAAAACAGGTCAAGTACACATTGTATAAAGAAACAAATAGCCAAATTATATATTAACCTTCCAGCAACGGTTGACCAGCCAAACTTTGTCAAGTCAAATCCGCATTGGCCAAACTTAGTCGACATGAACAATTAGCTCGGTTATGATATCAGCTGCAAAACCAAGACAAATCATAACACAGGAATAACATTAACGATAAATCGATAACTGTAAAATAGTGTACGTTATCAAAGACAAAAAAGAAATGCAAAGGAAACAAAAAGATATCCCATGCAAACAACAAACAGGGAGGTCCCAAAACTGTGCTCACGGTCATCGATAGTAAACTTTACAAATACAAAACGAATGCAAATTTCCCTGATGCCACCTAGCATAGTTCAAGTAATGATGTTTCCTGAAGTATTCCCATCAACCCTCTCATCCCACCAAGGACATGCACAAATATCATCCAGGATTTTGGTTGAACAAGTTACAAGACATACTACAAAAAGCAACAAAGTTATCCATAGAAACTGGCAAATGCATACTGTTAGAGATATTGTTGTATAGATATTGCCTAATATAGGCTTTCCCTTTATACCCTCATGTATATGTATATATACTGGCTAATTGGCCCTCATGATGAATACAAGTGCTATTCATAACATGGTATCAGAGCCAATCTAGGGTTACCTTTTTCCGGGCGTTGCACTTGCGCCCACCGGCCGCCACCATCTCTCCGCGCCGGCCGAGGCCACCCGGTGTCGCCGCTTGGCCTGGCCTCTTCTTTGGTGCGGACACCACCGCCTCTTCTTCGGCGGGTCTCCTCTCTTCCGGATCACGCTCCGTCTTCCGCACCGTCGTGGTCTTCTTGCTTCCCCGTGCGCGGCCAACACGACGCGCTCCGCCCGCCTCCACGCCAGCGTGCGCCTGCGCCATCCTCCGCTCCGACACCTGCGGCGGCGCGCTTCGATCTGCCGCACCGTGGCCTCGAGCCGACTTCCAACGCCGCGTCGCCTGGCCTCGCCTCCGCGACGACTTCCAGCGCCGCCACCTCCACGCTAAAAAAAATGTCGTCGTCTGCCGGCTCATCTTCAGGGACTATTTCTGTTCCTCGCTGCCCAGTTATCTTCGATGGTCTCAATTATCGAGACTGGCTTCTCCATATGCGCCTTCACATGCGTGGTCAGCGTCTTTGGGAGTTTTTTACCGGCGAGCTATCTTGTCCGCCTAGTCCTGCTCCTCCTGCCATGCCTGTTATTCCTAAGGAGGCCAATGATGCTGCTCACCAGAATGCCTCAGATGATTATGCTGATGCTGTGGAGTCTTTTCAAACTCAGTTTTCTGCTCACAAGACATGGATTGATGAAGATGCTCGTGCCTCTGCTATTTTGGTTGCTAGCATGGAGGTGCATCTTACTGGTGACATTTTTGCTTTGTCTTCGGCACAGTTGATGTGGGCACATCTTCGCGACCGCTATGAGCCAGCGGAGACTCTCTTTATCTTGTTGTTGTGCGACAAGAGCAGTCGCTCTAGCAAGGTGATTCTACTGTGGATGAGTTCTATGCGCAGCTATCTTCGGTGTGACGTCAGCTTGATTCATTCAGACCGGAGGTTTGCCGGACTTGCCAGTGTTGTCCGCGTCAGCACTCTCATTTGGAGCTTCGCCGCATTTACGACTTCCTGACACGTCTTCAGGCTGAATTTGAGCAGATTCGTGCCCAGCTGCTTGCTCGTCATCCTCGTGTGACTCTGTTGGAGGCCCTTGCCGCTATTCGCACTGAGGAGACTCATCTTCGTGGCGCGGGCCTACTGGTGTCTCCCTCAGTTTTGGCGACGTCTCGCTCTGCTCCGCCGTCAGTGACGCCTACTCCAGTTCCGGCTACTGGGGGTGGAGGCCTTCACTGCACCTACTGCAATAAGAGCGAACATGTGGAGCAGTTCTGCTACAGAAAGAAGGACCTTGCTCGTCGAGGTGGACGCCCTTCTAAGGGCAAGGGCCTCCAACAGAGTTACACGAGGATGACGAGCAAGCAGCTGGGCACGAATATGCTCAAACTCAGCCCGAAGACGTGTCAGGAAGTCGTAGATGCGACGAAGCTCCAAATGAGAGTGCTGACGCTGACAGCACTAGTAAGTGCGGCAAACCTCCGGTGCCAAGGAATCAAGTTGACGCCACACCGAAGACAGTTGCGCATAAAACTCATGCACAGTAGAATCATCCTGCTGTAGCGACTGCTCTTGTCGCACAACAGCAAGGTAAAGAGAGTCACCAACAGGCTCATAGCGGTCGCAAAGATGTGTCCACATCAACTGTGCCGAAGACAAAGCAACAATGTCACCAGTAAGATGCACCTCCATGCTAGCAACCAAAATAGCAGAGGCACAAGCATCTTCATCAATCCATGTCTTGTGAGCAGTAAACTGAGTCTGAAAGGACTCCACAGCATCAGCATAATCATTAGAGGCCTTCTGGCGAGCAGCATCATTGGCCTCCTTGGGAATAACAGGCGTGGCAGGGGGAGTTGGACGAGGCGGACAAGATAGATCACCGGTAAGAAACTCCCAAAGACGTTGACCACGCATGTGAAGGCGCATATGAAGAACCCAGTCTCGATAATTGAGACCATCGAAGATAACTGGGTAGCGAGGAACAGAAATAGTCCCTGAAGACAAGCCGGTAGATGACGACATTTTTTTTGTCGGAATCGTAGAAAACCGGAAACCTGGAGCTGGATCGGCTAAAAGCCGGAGCCGCTAGGGCTGGAGCCGGATCCAAACGGGTTTAGAAACTGATTACGATCGCACTTCAAAACCGATCGAATAACCACCACCACCGTTGTTCGTCTTCATGTCTGGATCGATCGGATGACCGGCTGGCCGACGGGCGCACGCAGGTAGGGGCGTCGCGCTGGCCGTGTGTAGGAGGCCAAGAAGACGGTGTGGCGCGGAAGACGAAGCTCGGAGGCGGCGACGCTGGAAGTCGGCACGGAGTGCGACTGCATCGAGGGTCGAGGCCGGCGCCGCGACGCGCGTCGAGCGGCGCACACTAGCGTGGAGGCGCAAGCCGGCGTGAAGATAGGCGGAGCGCGTCACGTTGGCTGCGCGAGGGAAACCGAGACGACAACGACGGCGCAGAAGACGAAGCGCGATCCGGAAGAGAGGAGAGCCGCCGAAGAAGAGGCGGTGACGTCCGTGCCGAAGAAGAGGCAGTGACGTCTGCGATGGGAGCGACGAAGGCCAAGCGGCGACACTGGTTGGCCTCGGAATCCGAGGCGGAGGAGCGGCGGCCACGTTGTGCAAAAGCAGACGAGCACACGGTGGCCGCAACAGTGGCAACGTTGCGTCGACTGGCGCGGAGAGACGGTGGTGGCCGGTGGGCGCAAGTGCAACGCCCGGGAAAAAGGTAACCCTAGATTTGCTCTGATACGATGTTATGAATAGCACTTGTATTCATCATGAGGCCAATGGGCCAGTATATATACATGTACATGAGGGTATAAAGGGAAAGCCTATATTAGGCAATATCTATACAAGGTATAACAGGATATTGCCTAACAGTTATGATTGAGGAACTAAAAGATATTGACTGTCTTGGAATCCATATGCGGCCACTGATGATACACGATGTACGTAAATAGCCATCAGTAACATGCATACACTCTTGCATTCAAAAGTAAATAAGGTAGCACTTACGGCTGTGCTCCTATAACCAATCTTCAAAACTAAATACCAAGAAGATACATGCAAAATGTAACAAGGTGAAGAAAATACTAACCATAATTTCAATTCTTCAAACTGTGTAAATTTACTGATTTAGGTTCAAGATCCTTCGCCTCAGAACTAATTTCTGAATATTGCTTTTCAGCTTCTTTAATAGCAGCTTCAAATTTATTTTCCTCCTTGCTCGGTCCAGAATGGGCGAATGGCACAACACACACAAATATGAATGAAATTTTTAGAAGTATTTAAAAATCCATAAAAAATCCTAGAAGAATGTAATGCTGTTTCTTTAAGATAGAAGAAATTAATAGCCATGGAGCAGTTCAGACGAAATTATTGCTGATTTTACGCATATGGAAGGCATTTTTTCAGCACTGCTAGCTAGACTGCTTCTTCATGAACAGCTACATTTTATGGATATACAAATAATTCTTTCAAACAGCAGCTTTCAAAAGGAACTAATTTTCATTGAAGGTGTTCTATACTATAGTGTACAGATAGGCACAAAAAAAAAGGTAAGTAGAAAGCAAGTGTCAAAATAAACAAAATTTGGCAACTTGTGCTGACAGGCTTACCTTTGCTGCTAGGTGCCTGACTCCCAATATCTTCAGAATGGCTGCTCCATTATTAGTGAGTAGCAAGGTTATCAAGGTGACAAGGCGAGACGAGGCGCTAGCCGAGCGCCTGGACGCCTAGACGAGGATTAGGCGACCAAAAATAATATAGCAATATTAGTATATAAGCAATATTAGTATATCACCAATATCAGTATATCTCCAAAAAAAGATCTGACTCCAGCCATTCTCTCTTTTCCTCCTTTCTTTCCTTTTCTTTTCTCCCCCTTTCCCTTTTTTTTTCTTTTCCTTCCCTTTTTCTTCTTTCCTTTTTTTCCTTTCCTTCCTTCCCATTGCTTTCCCTATTTGCTCTGTTTCTTCCGACTCCTGTCTCCCCCACGCCCAGTGCCCCCATGCCTTCTCCCCCGTCGCCCTTGCGCCTCCGCCCCTGTCGCCCCCTTGCCTCCTCCCCTGTCGCCCCCCTCGCCGGTCGCCCCTCCCCCTCGCTCGTCGCCCCCGCACCCGTCGCCCCCGCGCCTCCTCCGCGCGCGAGACAGAGCGGCGACGGCGACACTGGCGTGGCGGCAACGAGGCGCTGGCGGCGACGGTAACGGCGATCGGCGATCAGCGGATCTCGATACCAGCGCGACCGTCGGAGGTGGAGGCGCGACAGCGGATCGGCTTCTCCGGTTCTCCCTCTCCCTCTCCTAATCTGCGCCGCCAAACGCCCACGCCAGTCGCGCCGCCTGGCTCGCCCGGCGACGCCTGGACGACCTGGGCGACGCCTGGGACGTCCAGGCGACGCCTGGGACTTCCAGGCGACCGACTTGCCCCGTCCAGGCGAGGCGAAGCCTCACGGCGGCTCACCTCCGGCGACCGGACGCCTAGGCGACGCCTTGATAACCATGGTGAGTAGTGACAGTAGGTAAGTAACATCACCAATATCATCGACCATCTATAAGTAGAATGTGCTAATTTAGTTCATTCCAACAAAGGTTTCTGGAAATTACTGGGAGTGCTAACTTCACTAATCCTGGTTGGATTATAGAATGCAGCCAATGCATGCTACAGACTTATAGTTGATTCTTTTATGTAATTCTGTTCAAAGTGTGCCAAAGTTATACTGAACATACCAAGCCTGGACCTCGGCTACCTTCGTCTGCGGCGGTGGATGAAGAGGCACGCTAGGGCTCGGTCCGTGCTCCGATTAGGCGGTGATGCTGGCGACGCCCCACGTGGGCCACTTGCTCGTTTAGGTTTTCCGTCGAACACCTTGTGCACGAGGAGGACACGGGGCAATCCACGGTGGGGTCGCGAGGCACGCACGGCCAGCCATGGCGACAGACCACGCAGTCCAGTAGCAACACCAAGGACGCAGGCCGGCGGGAACCGAGGCGATCACCACGACCGCCGCCTGGAGCAAAAGCCACGGCGAACGGCGGCCGGCGGGAACGGGAGCTCGCTCGCGACTGGCGCGACCGTGCGAGTCGGGTGGCTCGGCCTTCTTGCTGGCCAGATGAAACAGAATGTGACTACTGACTACCAACTTTACTCTTGCTTTTTCTTTTGCAAGGGATCAAGTTTAAATTTTACTTCTTCGATTGCCTCAGAAAGCTCAACCATGGAGACATGGGAGGAGAGCAATTGATTTGGAAATTGGAACCACGATTTCCTGTAGAAGCACGTAGCTTCGTTAGGTCCATACATAAGAGCCAATGTTTAAACATCTCAGTTTTCGAGGTTTTAAAAATCTTTTGTATAGATTAGGCTCTCAAAAAAAATTATTATTTTTTCTTGAATTAATAAATTCTAATTAGAAATTTTATAAAGTAAAAAATATTAATTTAAATAATATAGTTTTCTGTATTAATATAGCATTTTATAAAGTAAAAAAGATTAATTTGAATCAAAAGTTTTCTGTATTTTTTTTTGAAATTTTCTGAGTTCATTTGGTATTTCTTTGGATTTATTTGAATTTTCAGTATTTTATTTTATTTTATTCAAAAATCAGTCTTAAATTCCAAAGTCCCTTTGGGCCGAATGATGGTCCAACCCATTTCCTTTCCTCGCACGTTGGCCTGATTCTCTCTTCTCTTGGCCCATCTGCCCTCGCTAGGCCCAGCTCCCCAGCCCGACCTAATTCCTGCATCGACGCCAGCCCAGCCCAAGTCCAACCGTGTCCGGTCTCCCTCTCGTCAGCAGCTCAACCCCGCCTGTCAGTTGGTCGGCACTATCATCGATTTCACCGCCAAATCGAGATCTCGAAGTTGTGCGTCACCATCGCCTTCCTCGCCGGAATCTGTCACCGCTGGCGAGCTCCTCCGCTCTTTGTCCACCTCTCCAGCTTCACCACGTCACGTTCTATCCCGTGCATGTTTCCTCATCACCATTCCGCCATCGCAGCCCCATCGCCGCCATGAGCCTCACCGCTTCGCCACCTCTATCTTCCTCACCAGTTATTGTGGTACAACTTGCTGACTGCTCTATGTGCTCACCCTTTGTATAGACAATGATACTCAGTTGCTGAAGACATTATCGAGGTATCTCTAGTCAAGGGGGACTACTTTGAAGATTATGGAGAATTAGGTCACGATATCCCAGTCGATTGCCTATGACATATAGATAGGTTTTACTTAAAAATATTTTATGACCTTTCGTTGCAGTTTATTTAAGTTGTTCTGTTTTGAAGACATTAATTGTAATGTTTGATAATGAAACTGCTACTCTAAATTTAATGTTAATTGCTGGGTTATCGAATGATGGTATGTTTGTTAAATCTTTCTCCACATGTTGACAAACTAGGCAGAATTGTGCGGCGCACGCCGCACCGTGTAAAATTTACTCTGTTTTTTTCCCCTAAAAAAGACTGTAGGAGGATCTAAATATTTTTTTTTCGAAGCGATCTGAACACTCTATACATTCACCGGTGAATAATACATTTTTTGAAAAATATTATATATCAAGTTGCAAAAAAAACTATAGAGATACAACTGTATACATATATTTCTTATTCCGGAAAATATCAGAAATCGAGGTACAAAAAAAATTTGAGAGATAGAGTTGCACACATATTTCTTTTGGCGAATTTGGTTAACACTTTATTATTACCCGGTCAACCTTATTTCGTCGAGTTTAATACTCCATGTGTTAACCGGGTAATAATACATGTTCCGAAAAATATTAGAGATGCCAACTTCTTTTTGCCGAGTTTAACAATCTATACGTTCACCGAGCAATAATACATATTTCGAAAAATATTAGAGATCGAGTCGAGGGAAAATCTAGAGATTAAAGATTGAGTTGGGGGAAAAAGTTTAAAGATAGAGCTGCACACATATATCTGTCGATGAAAATATTTTTTTCGGGAAAAACGAAGAAAGGACCTGGACATATATTTCTTTTGACGAATTTTGTTAACATACTATTATTACCCGGTTAACCTCCTTTTATCGAGTTTAATACTCTGTGTTAATCGGGTAATAATACATGTTCTGAAAAATATTAGAGATGCCGACTTTCTTTTGTCGAGTTTAACACTCTATGCGTTCACCAAGTAATACTACATGTTTCGAAAAATATTAGAGATCGAGTTGGAAAAAAAAAGTCAGATTAAAGATCGAGTTGGGGAAAAAAATCTAGAGATAGAGCTGTACACATATCTCTTTTGACGAAAATAATTTTTCCAGAAAAAACAGAGAAAGGACCTGGACGTAAGGGATGGTGACCTATTTGTTATTTTTTTGGACCCGCTCGCTATCGTGAAAAATTAGAAAATGGCTAGTTTGAGATTTGTATTTAGCGGGAGGTTTTTTCTGTAAAGTAACGAACTAGGGACCTAAACGCAATTTGAAAACGTTTTTCTTATACTCACAAAAAATCGCAAAAGACCTCTTTATAATTTACATGGACCTATCCGTAATTTAGAGAAAAAGGAGGAACTTTTTTACAAAATGGCATAGGGATGAGGTGGATGGCCTAAGCTCTCTCCAATTCTTTCCCACATAATAGAGTTAATAATACATGTTTTGAAAAATATTAGAGATGCCGACTTTCTTTTGTCGAGTTTAACACTCTATGCGTTCACCAAGTAATACTACATGCTTCGAAAAATATTAGAGATCGAGTTAGAAAAAAAGTCAGATTAAAGATCGAGTTGGGAAAAAAAATCTAGAGATAGAGCTATACACATATCTCTTTTGACGAAAATAGTTTTTCCAGAAAAAACAGAGAAAGGACCTGGACGTAAGGGATGTGGACCTATTTGTTATTTTTTTGGAGCCGATCGCTATCGTGAAAATTTAGAAAATGGCTAGTTCGAGATTTGTATTTAGCGGGAGGTTTTTTCTGTAAAGTAACGAACCAGGGACCAAAACGCAATTTGAAAACGTTTTTCTTATACTCACAAAAAATCGCAAAAGACCTCTTTGTAATTTACAGGGACCTATCTGTAATTTAGAGAAAAAGGAGGAACTTTTTTACAAAATGGCATAGGGATGAGGTGGATGGCCTAAGCTCTCTCCAATTCTTTCCCACATAATAGAGTTAATATTTCACTCGCCACCACCATAGGAGGCTATAGCAGAGTCTGTGGCCGCCTCCTCCAGTCCCAACGTGGGCCAATTTGGCTGCAGTTAGCGCGACATGATGATGGCAATGCAGGTTGCCATTGACAATACGGGAAAGACGCAGGGCCTGGTCGCGAAAAACGGTGACGTGGGCAGCGCCAGAGGCCCCGGTTTCCTTCCCCTGGAAGATAGTTAGTATACATGATTGTTTCAATCATCAAGGTACTCCGTTGATACATATTGGATGCCCTAAGATCGATTGAGCACAACTCAAATCAATTTGAATGATTAATTATGTCTTGAGTATTTTAATGCAACTAATGATTCATAATAATACTCAATAACTTTTCGTTTGTCCTTAATCAGTCAAGGAACAACATCAACACATAATAAAGCATTCTTTGATGATTAAAAGACAAATAAACTAATTTTAACTTGCATGTAAATTGATATGAGTACATATAAATATACAAGTTTTCATATGCTCATTTTTATGGTAAGTAATGATCCACAATATGTGGAATATATGGAAAGTGATCAATAATTTGGACCATCAACTATAAAATAAACTCCATTTGATATATGCATATAAATAATTGAACTTGGAATCAATATACACATCATCAATCTTAGATAGCATTTGAGTTTATTCTATATTTACATGAGTATACTAAAACTACACAAATTATATATACTCAAAGTGTTATTTCAAGTATTGATCCTTGATTTATGTGGCAAGACAAATTAGGTCAATACTACTGAAAACTATAGGTTAAAATACGAACTCTCGTATATGTGTGCATCCATGTAATATATGGAATGAAAACATAATGCACATCTTTGAGGCTTAAACAATGGAAAAATATCTAGATAATTCTAGATCCTACTATGAACAGTATCTAGAAAATGTCTACTTGCAGCTCTTATACTGATGACACGGCCACATGGACCTTGTATTATGTACTGGGCCTAAAATTGTCTGAGCCTAGCTCTGAGCCTCGCATGGACTGGGCGCGCTTGGGCTCACACCGAAGCCCAAGCTTCGGTTTACATGCAAGGTTTAGGTCCAGCCGCAGAGTTGTCTGACACACACCGATGGCCATCCTCGGCGGCGCCTCCTTCCTTGGGTCGACGGAAAAGCAAATCCACCGGCGTCAGCGACTTCCTTGGGTCGACCACCGTGATCCGGCCAGAACACGGCAGGGAAGAAGGAAAAGAAGAAGAAGACGACGACTTTTCGGTACCCGCCAGACGAAGCGGACAACCTCATGGGCATCGAGCCGACGCCCTTCCCCAAGCTGAACGTGCCTCCGGAATTAGAGGCGCTAATCCCGGACACATCACTGATATATTATTGTTGACACCAAGATCTGACGCTGCAGCCGATCTGGTAGGTATGACCGATTTGGTAATTATAACTAATTTTGAAAGATGAGATTAGGCATAGATAAAGATCTTAGTCGACACCGGTTCAGATAAAAGGTTATTCTTAGAGGTTGAGGTCCATACAAATAATATTATTATAAGAATTAGAAAAGGGTGCAATTGGCCAAGATGCTATAAAACGGTCGACGGGCAAGACGAGAAGACATCCAATAATCAATCAACTCGCTCTACTTTTTATTTACTCATCAACTAGGAGTAGTTCTCTAGACTTGTAATCTTTCCTTTGTAATTTGCCTTGATCAACTGTGCATCACCGATTTTGATTATTGTCGATTTACACAATTTATCTAAGTTTGTTTTTACCAATTTTATTGCACATCGCCTCTATCGGGAAAAATCTACCTTTACCAACCATCTAACTAGTCGTACCAAGTTGTTTAATTTATCGTTATTTACGATCTAATCGGCTAAAATAACTGTTTAGGTCCGATACTCCGATCTGTATTGGAAACTTAATCAGCTGAAATAGTTGTTTAAGATAATATTTACTTGCTGATTGCAGGATCAAATTGGCTGACACGCTTCGAACCAAATTAGTTCAAAAACTTTCAATTCAAAAACTTCTGGTTTGGAAACTTTTAGTTCAAAAAATTTATTTCAAAAAACTATCAAAAATGGTTAAAAAATATTCCATATTCAAGAACTTTGGGGGGAATTTTGAAAACAAGGGCTTTTTTGAATTTGAGGATGGAATAGGGAAGAAAGGAGGATAAATGAGATACCGCTACGTGTAATGACGGAGAGCATTTGAGAGGCAAGATTTCAATGTCACGACGGAATTATCTCAATGTATTGTTGTTTCATATAAGATTTCAGCTCTGAGATGATGAAGGCAGAGATTCATTGGTCGGAGAAAAGACTCGGAGACCTGTAATACCCAACTAGCAGTTGGTGTTCTCTCTTGCATAGGATCACTTCTTGATTATCCAAGGACCAAGGAGCTGATAAGCCTGGCCAAATTTCAGGGAGTATGAGGGTGTTCTACCGGGTACGACCATTGATCTCACCAAATTCTAGAAGGTTCGGCTTAATATGTCACTAAACTCATAAAGTACATACACCTGCAGCATTCAAAGTCAGCATCTCAGTAAATTTTTACAATACTACGTTGATAAATACAAATTGCACTTGCGTGAGCATTGCTACCAACCCAACAGCAGCAACTGCCAAAAGCTGGGTAAAATAATTCATCCAGCTGCAACAGCCGATAAGAAATGCAGTAACAAAATAATTTTAGCTGTGATCGCAATTGCCGCACGCATTCATCAATGTACAAGTACATCCATTGTACTAGACAGTAAGAATTTCAAAAGTCAATGATCAACTTCAAACATCACAGACTACTGCTTCCAGGTCAAAACATTTTTGGAGCTGGTATTGTCGACTGTGGTGGTAAAGATACAATCTATGCCCCACTCAAGCAAACATTCTTCGATTTTTCTACCAATGGTCTCCCCTTTCTGGTTAGGCACCAAGCAAAAGTTAATAATCCTTCTCCGCAGCTGCCACTGATCAACAATCCAATGTGTTGTAAGATGCATATAATTCATAATCTGGACTGAGGTCCAAGTATCTGTTGTAAGGCAGATTTGGTGCTTATTCGACATCTTCTTCAATGTTGCCTTCTCCCTAGAAAATCTCCCTAGAAAAACTTGCACTGTATCCCTTGCTACTGTAATTCTAGATGGAAGCTCAAATCTGGGTTGCGAGTCTCTTGAATAGTTAATGAACCCTTTCCCTTCAATGACTTTGAATGACATTTTATCAGTTATGACCATTGTAACAAGTGCTCTATGGCAGGCTTCAGCACTAGGAATGCTTTGGTGTGCCATGCCCTTTCCTTGGTATGTCATTATCCTTGAGTGGAGCCATGGGCATTGATGCTTATGGTGCTTCCATAGGGTGCCTGTACCATGAATTGATAAATCACACATGTATGTTTTCCCACAATGTTTGCAAGTTGCAATAGGATCAATATTAGCTTCCTTTGTTAGCTAATGAAAATGCTGCCAAACTTTCGATATTTATGGACAGTTTCTTTTCCTCTTCTTAGCAACTGGAGATAAATTTGCAGGAGGGTTTTTTCGTGAATAAATGCCCATCTGTAATAATTATACATGTAATAGATGTAAATAACTACAAAGAAAAATTTGTGTTAATTCAAAAAACAACAAATATGAAATGAGAGAGGAGTACATATGATTCTTAGAGAGAGAGAGAGGAGTACATATATCCCCTATACTCACAGCCGATTCCTCTCTTCCTTGTCTTGGCCACTTTTTTCTGTTGGATGGGATATGGACCATACCCTTTCCACTATATTATCAGATATTTGCTTCTCTGATGTTGATAACCTTGGTTCCGTTGCCATCCTCAAACACTCGTCGTTACCACTGTCCACAAATGGTGTTATCATGCCATGATCACAATCATGGGTCCCTATTGCTGAAGAAAGCAATGCAGGAGGAACACACACAGTTGGTGGTGCAGTTGAAGAATGTGCTTCTATTTCCCTGAATTCATCCATTTGTGACCTACAATAGTGAGTTGATGTAAGATATATTTAAGATCCAAAAAACTATGAAAAATAGTAATCCATGGACAAATAAAAGTACACAGGTTACAAATGCAGGAAGATAAGAAACCCATATATACTAGTAGCATTTATGCCGCATAGTGCATACAAGAGGAAGACAAGATTCTGATTTTGGCGAAGATAAACAAGTCTAGTATTTTGGGTTCCATATCACACAAGTAGTTAACTATAATCTTGCTGATTGATGCAAAAGGAAGGGACTAAGCTGAACGGATGTTCGTATGACATTCCAAAACGATTCCAAAACTAGAACTATCAGATTTGTAGCCTTTCCAAAATGACACACAGAGTAGTTAACTATAATCTTGCTGATTTGTAGCATTTTCAAGAGAAAGGAGTGCCATTGCATGCCAAGGGGAAACTATTACAAGAACTAAACTAGAACGTCACTAATCAATGAAATTTGATTAAAAAAAAAAACAGAGGCGATTCGTAAAGATACTCCAGGCTATATGCCAATTCAATTCTTGAGCCGTGCAGAAATTTCATTTTTCACAACCCCAAATAGCATATTAATTCTTGCAGCAACTTAATAAAAGTGGTTTGAATTAATCAAGAAAGAACATGTGGTTCGTGTGCATAGCGAAAAAGAGGAGTTAGTAATGCCTTTGGGTCGCAGACGAGGACGACGCGGATGCGGTCGAGGTACGACTCGATGCGCTCAAGGCGATGTTTCTCGACCTCGTGGCGTTCGTGCGCCGCGGTGACGGCTGCCGCCGTCAGAAGCCGGAGTTGAGGGAGGTAGTGCTCTACAGGATGGCTCCAGATATGAAGGATTGTAGACGAAAGATCGAAGCTGTGAACTCTCTGCTCCTACATGGCCTCTGCGGCATAGCTCAGAGAGGGCAAAGGACGCCGCCGACTCGCCGGTGCACGGCAGCGAGGTCACGGCGCTCGTGTTCGTGCGGACTCGTGGCCCTCCCGAAACAGCCTGCCAACCAGTCGGCTAACTACTTCTCCACTGGGAATCGGAGTCCGCGAGGGAGACGGGATCGGAGTCCGCGAGGGAGACCGGATCCGATTCCATAGAGACTCTCCAGGGTTGCGAGGTTATAAATACCAACCCACGCCTCCACTAGCCACATCGACAGCCGCCTCCTCCACTAGCTAGATCCAGCAGAGCTTCGCCGGTGAGGTTTCGAGAGAGAGAGAGAGGAAGAGGAAGGAGGAGAGGGAGCGCTGGCCTCGGACTCCTTGGTGGAGGATCGCCTTGTGGGGGCGCCGGTTTCACGCTCCGTCAAACAGGGAGTTTCCAGCCACGCACCCATGGAGGGGGCGAGCCGCGGCGAGCTGGACCAACTCCTAGGCGAGGAGGCGGCCCGCGGCGAGTTGGACATCCTCGGCGTGTTTGACCTCTTGCGCGACGGACCGGAGTCGGCCAAGGTGACCGGAGTGGACGGCAAGGCTAAGGTTGCGGTTAGTCTTCTCTTTCATATTTCAGTTCTAATTCGGACGGTTTTTCTTCTTCTTCCGGTGGGAAATGGAGTCGAGTCCTCTGCAACTCGATCTAGTTGAACCATAAATATGCACTGAGAAGCTCCTGATTTCTCCTCGACTAACTCAATATCATATCAATTGCAGCATTACGATCAACTGATGGCAAGTTCATCAGACCCTTCTGATCAGGCCACCGGAAACACCACTGCCGCAGAGGCGAAGGAGCAAGAGATGAAGAGGGAGATCAAGAAGAAGAGGAAGGTGGAGTACTTTGTGCCGCAACAGGAGGTGGACTTCATCTTATCCTACGGGCTCGATCCGGAGCCTTCGCCTGAGATCAACGTGCCGGCGGAAGTAGAGAAGCAGTCTCCGGGCATTACAGCCAGCTGGGTGGCCGCGCGTGCTGTCGGGACCGAGTTGGAGGAGATGACTCACCAGTGGATGCTCAACGAGCAGAAGGGCTATAGGGAACAGATCAAGGCCAAAGGCTACGTCTCTTTCGAGATGATGGTCACCGACGACGAGGAAGGGACTGACAACGAAGAGACTGACGACGACCAAGAGACCGAGGACGAAGACGAAGCAGCTCCGATGTAGAAAAGATTTAAAATATAAAATAATGAATCACTATCAAAAGACTTTATTCTCATGTCGCAGAAATATCTGCCATATATGATCCACTGTACTTTCATGTGAGTTTTTATTTTTGCTTGTCATGCCTATAGTTTTAAGTTCTAGTCTACCCATGTCATTGTAATTTTGGAGTGTGCGTACTTTGTATCTCTGAATTTTTATGAATATTATATGCCATTTATCGATATTATATGCCTATACAAGGGTTATTGACTATCTTATATATATACTAGTAAAGTGCCCGTGCGTTGCAACAGATCCCAAATAGATGATGACACAACAAATTCTAAACTCTTAAAAACAAAAAAAACAAGAATTTAAAATTTGAGCTATCACTTATTTGAGATTCATTACTGAAGAATCATTGAACAAGGGAATACAATGAAATGCAATAAGGCTAGACAAACAGCAAATAGCTACGGAATTGTTCACCTACTGGGCTTTTGGCCCCTACTGTTCTGGCCTAAGAACTGCAGCGGCACTCACCATCACCCCCAACTTATTCTTATAATAGTTAAGATGTATATATATACACACACACACACACTACAAAGAGGATGAACACTTCATTCTCGCCACATATGTACGTACACGTGTGTGTTCACTGCACATGCTAGAAATATTGAGGATGCTCCGGGGTGCTATGGGTATCACATAGCGTGGGCACGTATTTTAACACTAAAAGCACAAGCACATGTGATCTAAATGGCAAAATTGGGAGGCTCCGGGGTGCTATGGGTATCACATAGCATGGGCACGCATTTTAACACTAAAAGCACACGCACATGTGACTACCGGCGGGTCAGGGCTGTTGCCCGGGCTCAAAGCTTAATGAACATATACTAGAGCTAGCAAATGGGTCCTCTGGTGGTTTATCTAGCAGGGTTCAAATCTAGGTTACATGGTAATTAGCAACAGGCACTCAAGCTCAGCCCAGACCGTAATTAAATTTGCCCAGACTCTGAATTTTTTCTAGCTCCGCCACTGCATGTGACCCAAATCGCAAAAATTGGGGTGCGTGGACAACTGAAGTGTCTTTGATCACGTTTTGATGGTCATTACTATTTAAATGTTTGAATGTGTGGGAAAGGAGTAGAGATTTTTTTTGAATTTAATTAAATCGTTTTTTTTTGAAAGACGAACAGTCCAAACGGTACGATGGGGTGTGAATGCAGTTCATTGAACGATTAAATAAATGCAAAAAGATGATATTTTCTCCTAAAAGTAATAGTAACTAGGAAGTATACAGGAGCGCCGCTTTCTATGCATAGGACAATTGCAACAGCCAACATGAAGTCATCGACTGTATATGTCTGTATGGTTGTAGGTTGTAACATGACGACGCCTGGTAATCGGCAGCTACAATCAGCAAGCAAGCAAACTAGCATGCATTGCACGCATGAACAAGGTGCATGTGTCAATTGCAGGAAGCAACTAGGGAATAATACAGAACGTAGCATGGTAAAGAACTGCCAGCGCACCATCTAGGAATCTAAATACAACATATCGTTTTGAAATTTGCACGTATAAAGTTGTGCTCCAAAGCATTGGACGAACTGACGCAAGAAGATCATTACAAATAGTTCCAATTTGCTGATAAATATTACATTAAGATTGAAAGTAAAAAAAGAATCAAAATTTTATTTTTATCCCCAGATTGGGCACTTGACATATGCACTGCCAAATTAACTGGTACCAGAAAAGATCTCACTTAATTCATCCAGTTATTGCATGGTAAGATCACAATCAAGTACCAACCTATGTACTGTCCAATTCACTAAGGTGTGTTTGGTTGCCTGCATGGTGTCTGAATCGCAAGAGTGGATGCAACTGTATCTGTTAGACATATGTTTGGTTTCTTGTTCATCCTGGCCAGTGGATGCAATTGCACCCACTCATACAGGATGGAGAAAACATAAAAATTAGACTTCTCTCTAATACAGGCCGGTGAGATGCAAAAACAAGCAACCAAACAACTTAACTTGCATCCACTCAGTCAGACCAAGGCTAGCCTGGATGGCTCATACGAAACAAACTAGGATGGTGCAGGTAACCAAACACACATTAAAAGAGTAAATGGGCATACAAAACGGGGACACGTAGGCTACCTGCATTGCTCGTTGAAGCTGCCCCGCCGAGAGTCAGCCCATGGTTTCAGTTTTCGTGTGGAACTCGAATTTCGATGCACAGGTGGTATTAAAATTCGTAAAAAATCCATCGAAATTTGCTCAAAACCTCTCGGTTCGAAAGTTAAATAAATATAAAATCTAGTCAAACTGCCAAGCAAAATTCACAGTTTTCGTTCGAAAACCGCTTGAAAAGGCTCGAAAACTGCTGGCAATTGAAAACATAGGGAAAATGTAAAAAAATAGGAAAAAATTATAAAAACCGTTGTAAAATTCGTAAAAAAATCATTAAAGGCGAAAAATGATATTTAAAAAATTACTTCAACAAATATTGCTTCTAAATATAATTGAATAAATATTGAAACATGCAGTGTGTTGTGGAGGTGTAGTCCAATATTCTGATTCAAATGTTGCGCTTATTTGATCAACTATGATTTCTGTAGGCTGTAGCAGATCTTGTAACAATGTACTTCTATTTATTTTTTATGCACTACAGTTGACTGTTTAATACTTGCATTCGTGTTGAATATTTAGCCTCATGTTGACCCTCATATACGTGTATATATACTGATCCATTGGCCTCATGTTGAATACAAATGCTATTCATAACATGGCATCAGAGTGATAGGTTCTAGGGTTAGGGCTTACCGGCGATTGCACTTCGTCTTTTTTATGGCGACTTTTCTCGTCGCCTTGCCCGACTGCCGACCATGTTCCGGTCGGCCGCCCCCCCACCTTCTCTTCGGCTGCAGCCACAGCCAGGTCTCCTTGCCACCGTGTCTCCATCTTCGGCCTCTGCCTGCGATGCCTCCGCGGGCGGTCCTCCTCCTTCTGCACCGCCCAAGCCCGGCCTCCTCGCTGCCGGTCGGCGCTGCCAGACCGATCAGCCTCCAACATCGTCACACTCCGGGGGCCGCCGACATTTCGGGCGTCGCCCTTCGTCACTTCTTGGGTGGCTCGCCTCCTTCCCCGTTGCTTGTGCCTTCGTGCGCTATCCCAACGCAGAGGAAGACCGCACCGTCGCATGGCCTCCTGGAGCCCGCCCGCCTCCGGGGCCTCCTCCCGACTCGCAGGTGCCCGCTTTCAGGCACGCTAACGCGGCGTCTTCAATCCCAACGCCACGCTGCCTCATCTTCCTCCGGCCGCCCATGAGGAACCCTCTCGCCAGATTTCATGCTTGTGGAGGCTCACACCTACTGGGTTCACATCCGGATTGAAGAAGACCTCAAGTCCGGTCAGTCTATAGTGAAGAGATAAGAAGACCGGTTCACATCCGACAAAAAATGTCATCATCTTCAGGCTCATCTTCGTCGGGCACAATCCTGTTCACACGCCATCATTTTTATGGTCTCAATTATTGAGGCCCAGGTTCTCCATATGTGCCTTCACATGCGCGGTCATCGTCTTTGGGAGTTTCTTTTGGAGAGCTACCTTGTCCATCTTGTCCTGCTCCCCCTGCCACACGTGTTGCGCCCACGACGAGAACGTGGTGTAAATTGATGTTTCAGTTACAACAACGTTAGTCATAGTCAAACGTCCGTTGCTGGGACGGTAATTAGTGGAATATCCTTGTAACCTATAAATACATCTCGTGCATATACGAGAGAGAGGAGAGCGAAAGCTTTTAGAAGAACATACGCAAAATACAAAACACACCATGTTGGAGTAGGGCTATTATCTCGTCAGTGAGAGGCCCGAACCAGAATAAACCACTATGTAATCTCTCGAGTGTATAATGACAGGACATGTCTAACATTCTCGTTGTAAACAGATCGTGCAATGGTCTTGGGCCTCCGCTATGCTCGCGGCGACATATAGAGGGCTGTGTGGCGCGGTCTCTCGGGCGCTTCAGGAGGTGACGATGTCAGGGTGCGTCCTCCTTCTGCAGTTGTGGTCCTGGGAGCGCTTCTCCATCGGCAGGCTTATTGTTGACACCGCACCATACTCACAGGACTTGTACCATGGGGACCCGATGGACTGGCCCACCATGGGCCACTACTGGGTTCGGCGACAGGTACACCCCCTCGTATCTAGCTCCCGTACTTGCGCACTTTCAAAACATGCACCGTTTTTTATTTTCGCACAGCGCTTGTATGCCCACCGATAGGTGAGGAGGTCGTACCCCGAGTTTGTTCGGGAGTTCGACAGCCTCCATGAGGAGGACGTGCGGTGGACCCCGTATGACGCGTACGACGTACACGTCCGAGCACAGTTGGGGATCGCCGCGCTTTGCACACGGGATGAGCAATATTGGCTGACCCGTAAGGTCATCGTCTTCGACCTGTGCGTGGAGGAGTACTCGCCGCATAGGGTGCTGCGGCGATTCGGATGCTCGCATTTTCCCATTACAGCCTACCCACGTTGTCTCACGGGCCGCTCACAGGTACGTCTTCCGACCGCACCCCTTACAATTCCGTCGGATTGGATGTTGAATCCAAATGCAATTTTTTTTGCATTGCAGGATGTCTCGGATAGGGGTTGTAGCGGGAACTCCCTTCGCGCATCGCATGATGATATGGGTACTGCAGTGGGACGATGCACTTGCGGATAGGGTCACTGAGACGCGGCCGTACGACCACGCCACGTACGACGAGTACATGGAGTGGTTCGCGCCGCGCACAAGGATCAGGGTGGGGTACACACCACTAGCACCGTATGTCCCCCGTCAAGCATCGGTATCGGACACATACCCTTCACAGATGTTTGAAAGGGACAACCTCATGGTAAGTTTCACAATCGAATCTCTATCGCTAGGTCATTTTCATGTAAAATACCTGAAAACAATATTGCATTACATGCTGGCACAGCGTGTGATGGAGTTGGATGTTGAGGCTACGTCCATGCTAGCGCGCCTCGACGCAGGCATCCAGGTTACCGTCGATGAGGCCAGGCCAGCTTGGGAGCGGGTCCGTCAGGCTGCGAGGTTGTTCCTTCTCACTTTGACCTGTCAAGGGCGTGGTGACGCTGTCCGACGCAGCGCACCGGCCCCACGTTGCCCAGCACGTCAGCCTCTTGGACCCACACCCGCACCTCTCGCTAGCAGTCATCTCACACAGCCCGACGTCGGCTACTGCGAGCCCTCGTGGCGTCCCCACACACCAGACTGGGTCACGAGGCGATCTTCGTCTCGCGGCCCAGCAGGACCAAACTGTGGCCTCGGCGACGTGCGCTATCATGACGCACGCTACGATGACCAGACGGAGGCGGAGATTGACGTGACTCAGTTCCTGTCGAGTGAGTTCTTTGGCCCCCTCCTCAATCGCCAGCCGACTCGACGGCCGACAATGCAGATTACCCTCGTGCCGCAGGTCGGCCTAGGAGGGTTGTTCATCCTCCGTCACCGCTCACGTGCCCCACGGGACAAATCAGGAGGCGTCCACGTGACTGACTTGTTCTACATCTATGCTTTTGTAATGACTTTATATTCATCATCTTGTTATGCAACTAGCTGAACTCAATGCATGCTTTTTTTACCATTCTTAATTAGTAACACGTGTGCCTGCAGTATTCGATTTGAGTTGCCACGATTTCACGATAGGACGAGAATTCATACAAATAACATAAAGATTACAACAAACAACAAGAGCCATTCTAGTACACTACTGAGTGCACCGGAGATATTTCCCCTTGCGCAACCCATCGGTGGCTGCCGCCCTGGCCCTAGCCGCCCTCTCGCGCTTCCTCTCACGCTCGGCCTCCCGCTCGTCCGCCAAGCGATGCCGTTCGGCCTCCCTCTTTGCACACATTTCTTCATGATGCTTCATGCGCTTCTCCTCCTCTTCGTGCTCACGCCACTTCTCCTCTACCATAGCTCTTCAATGCGAGTACTCCCAATCACGCATCCTCTCCATCTCGGCAGTCTGTTCCGCGTCGTAGAATTTGACGAACTCGCACAGTGGATGCTGCAATTTGTGACAAAAGAAGGTATTACAGTATTAAGTTTGCACATTTTGATGAAACATCAAATGCGAGTACGGACATACCGGACTTTTCCGCCCCATCTGCATCTCCAGGCTGGCTTGGAGTCGTGGTTATGGCAGCTCCAAAGACTTCATACCATAGGTGTATGAGTTCTCTACAGACTTTCGGAACCAGCAAGGATCCCCGTATAGGCACATAGGGACCTGCGTGCCTACGGGGATGTCTTCGAGAAGGCTATGCCTTGGGGGCGAGGGGAACTCCATTGCCACTCGTTGGTTGGCTGCACTAACTTGTGCTCTGTGTTTCGTCTTCCCTCGTAATGGCCCAAAGTTTTCTCGCTTCTGCCTGTGGTTATATAGAGGACCAACCGCCCGGATTTCGAGCGACGCCCCTTATTTGGGCGAAGACCCCCATATTTGGGCGATCGCCCCTTATTTGGGCCATCGCCCCTTATTTGGGCGAACACCCCATATTTGGGCGATCGCCCGGTCACCCCATATTCTGGCGATATTTACCTCGGACAATGTGCTTCGCCGCTAGTGCGCCGCATGTTGTTGTCCAATCACTCTGCCAAATTTGATGCAACGGTTCCATCTGCGTCATTTATGTAATTGTAACGTGGGAGTTTGCCTTCATACGGCTCGAATCATTTCTATAGAAGCAGTCAACTAAGTTCTGAACGAATGGGATCCTTGGTGGGTAATGGCTCAATCAATCTATAGATGGAAAGCCTTATGGTGGGAAACTACCACGTTAGGTTTGGAGCGTTAGTTCAATCTCTTACGGTATTAGCAATTGTAGAATATCTTTTCGAATTGTAGTAACTAGTGGTTAGCTATGAAAAGTGTTTTAAAGCTTTAGGTTTTCACACTGTTGTTCTTGCTTCGTGAACGGTGGGAGGTCAAAGAAAGATAATTGACCTGCCTCAAGATAGCCTCCGTCCTTCTATGATCTAGATAGACTCCATCCTTATATTTTTAGATAAGGGTGACTCAAGAAATTGGGGGTGGGACCTGCTGGCATAATGCAGGCTGGAACGTGGGAATTCGAGTCCAAACATATAAGAATCTACCTTGAAGCAAACAAGCAACGGATTGAGCAACTAGCTATAAAGCTAACGCGCCCCAGGTTCGAGTCGGGCGTAGCGAAGTCTTGGCGCCAGCAAACAAGCAACGGATTGAGCAACGCATTGAGCAACTAGCAACTGGCTTCAGGTGTTGGTGCCAGTATGGCGCAGTCGATGATTCTCGTGTTTGCCAAAATGCCTGCCTGTGATGGCGATAAGTGCGATCAGCAAGCTGGAGAGTCATGGTAGTCGGCCCACCCTATTGATGACAGCTAATGTTACTAAAAGCTTAGATGAAGAAAGAGCTTCTGAGCGAAGGCTTGTTGGCTTTGGTTGTTGGCGTGGATTATCTTGTTAAGCTCAGGTGGAAAGGATCTCCTATAGTATACTTAGCTTTTTTCTCACTCCGATCGCCCCTATTCTTTCTATACGAAATTCGACGATTTCGTTTGTGTTCATGTTGGCGATTTCAGATGTGAATGAGGCCGGTCGTCTCCCCTTCCTACGGGTTCCTCTTCGTCCGCTGCTATTGATTTCATTCGCATCCTTAGATGCTTCAACCAAACATGGCCGATCGGAGACCCCCTTCAGTGGAGCCACCGACTGTTGAGTGCAGAGAATGTAGACGTTCGTTCCTATTCAAAGTTTTTGAGGTATCAAGCAGAGCATGCTATATACTCTGCCTCCATCGTGGAACTCCGATCGCCCGTGTCTTGGGCGATCACTTCTTGCCACCGTTAGCGTCGTTTGGATCGCTGTTGGATCGAGCACTGATCGCCCGTAAGTGGGGCGATCGCCCCATGTTCAGGCGACGGTAGCCCATCTTTGTAATTTCTCTACTTCGTCGATCATTTTCGAAAAAACGATTAAAAAGAAATATTAAATAAAAAAAATCGCTAGGCACCATCATCGATTTCACCGCCAAATCGAGATCTCAAAGTTGTGCGTTATTTCAAAGTATTGATCCTTGATTTATGTGGCAAGATAAATTAGGTCAATACTATTGAAACTATAGGTTAAAATACGAGCTCCTCGTAGATGTGTGTATCCATGTAATGTATGAAATTTAAACATAATGCACATCTTTGAGGCTTAAACAATAAAAAATATCTAGATAATTCTAGATCCTACTATGAACAGTATCTAGAAACTGGCTACTGATGACACGGCCACATGGACCTTGTCTGAGCATAGCTCTGAGCCTCTCATGGACTGGGCTGCGCTTCGGCTCACACCGAAGCCCAAGCATCGGTTTACATGCAAGGTTTAGGTCCAGCCGCAGAGTTGTCTGACACACACCGATGGCCATCCTCGGCGGCGCCTCCTTCCTTGGGTCGACGGAAAAGCAAATCCACCGGCGTCGGCGACTTCCTTGGGTCGACCATCGTCATCCGGCCAGCAACACGGCAGGGAAGAAGGAAAAGAAGAAGAAGACGACGACTTTTCGGTACCCGCCAGACGAGGCGGACAACATCATGGACATCGAGCCGACGCCCTTCCCCAAGCTGAACGTGCCTCCGGAATTAGAGGCGCTAATCCCGGACACGATCACTGATATATTATTGTTGACACCAAGATCTGACTCCTGCAGCCGATCTGGTAGGTTTGACCGATTTGGCAATTATAACTAATTTAGAAAGATGAGATTAGGCATAGATAAAGATCTTAGTCGACACCGGTTCAGATAAAAGGTTATTTTTAGAGGTTGAGGTCCATACAAATAATATTTTTATAAGAATTAGAAATGGGTGCAATTGGCCTAGACGCTATAAAACGGTCGACGGGCAAGACGAGAAGACGTCCAATAATCAATCAACTCGCTTTACTTTTTATTTACTCGTCAACTAGGAGTAGTTGTCTAGACTTGTAATCTTTCCTTCGTAATTTGTCTTGATCAATCAAGCAAGATCACCGATTTTGATTATTGTCGATTTACACAATTTATCCAAGTTTGTTTTTACCAATTTTATTGCGCATTGCTTCTATCGGGAAAAATCTACCTTTACCAACCATCTAACTAGTCGTACCAAGATGTTTAATTTATCGTTATTTACGATCTAATCGGCTAAAATAATTGTTTAGGTCCGATACTCCGATCTGTATTGGAAACTTAATCAGCTGAAATAGTTGTTTAAGATAATATTTACTTGCCGATTGCAGGATCAAATTGGCTGACACGCTTCGAACCAAATTAGTTCAAAAACTTTCGGTTCAAAAACTTTCAATTCAAAAACTTCTGGTTTGGAAACTTTTAGTTCAAAAAAAATATTTCAAAAAACTATCAAAAATGGTTAAAAAATATTTCATATTCAAGAACTTTGGGGGAAATTTTGAAAACAAGGACTTTTTTGAATTTGAGGATGGAATAGGGAAGAAAGGAGGATAAATGAGATACCGCTACGTGTAATGACGGAGAGCATTTGAGAGGCAAGATTTCATATAAGTGTCACGACGGAATTATCTCAATGTATTGTTGTTTCATATAAGATTTCAGCTTTGAGATGATGAAGGCAGAGATTCATTGGTCGGAGAAAAGACTCGGAGACCTGTAATACCCAACTAGCAGTTGGTGTTCTCTCTTGCATAGGATCACTTCTTGATTATCCAAGGACCAAGGAGCTGATAAGCCTGGCCAAATTTCAGGGAGTATGAGGGTGTTCTACCGGGTACGACCATTGATCTCACCAAATTCTAGAAGGTTCGGCTTAATATGTCACTAAACTCATAAAGTACATGCACCTGCAGCATTCAAAGTCAGCATCTCAGTAAATTTTTACAATACTACGTTGATAAATATAAATTGCACTTGTGTGAGCATTGCTAAGAAATTCAGCTGCAACAGCCGATAAGAAATTCAGTAACAAAATAATTTTAGCTGTGATCGCAATTGCAACACGCATTCATCAATGTACAAGTACATCCATTGTACTAGACAGTTAGAATTTCAAAAGTCAATGATCAACTTCAAACATCGCAGACTACTGCTTCGAGGTCAAACATTTTTGGAGCTGGTATTGTGGACTGTGGTGGTAAAGATACGATCTATGCCCCACTCAAGCAAACATTCTTCTATTTTTCTACCAATGGTCTCCCCTTTCTGGTTAGGCACCAAGCAAAAGTTAAAATCCTTCTCTGCAGCTGCCACTGATCAACAATCCAATGTGTTGTAAGATGCATATAATTCATATTCTGGACTGAGGTCCAAGTATCCAAGTATCTGTTGTAAGGCAGTTTTGGTGCTTATTCGACATCTTCTTCAATGTTGCCTTCTCCCCTAGAAAAACTTGCACTGTATCCCTTGCTACTGTAATTCTAGATGGAAGCTCAAATCAGGGTTATGCAGTATCTTGAATAGTTAATAAACCCTTTCCCTTCAATGTCTTTGAATGACATTTTATCAGTTATGACCATTGCAACAAACAAGTGCTCTATGGCAGGCTTCAGCACTAGGAATGCTTTGGTGAGCCTTGCTCTTTCCTTGGTATGTCATTATCCTTGAGTGGAGCCATGGGTATGGATGCTTAGGGTGCTTCCATAGGATGCCTGTACCATGAATTGATAAATCACACATGTATGTTTTCACGCAATGTTTGCTAGTTGCAGTAGGATCAATATTAGCTTCCTTTGTTGGCTAATGAAAATGCTGCCAAACTTTCGATATTTCTGGACGGTTTCTTTTCCTCTTCTTAGCAACTGGAGATATCTTTGCAGGAGGGCTTTGCCGTGAATAATTGTCCATCTGTAATAATTATACATGTAATAGATATAAATGACTACAAAGAAAAATTTGTGTAATTCAAAAAAACAACAAATATGAAATGAGAGAGGAGTACATATGATTCTGAGAGAGAGAGAGAGAGAGGAGTACATATATCCCCTATACTCACAGCCGAATCCTTTCTCTTCCTTGTCTTGGCCACTTTTTCTGTTGGATGGGATATGGACCATACCTTTCCCACTATATTAACAGATATTTGCTTCTCTGATGTTGATAACCTTGGTTCCGTTGCCATCCTCAAACACTTGTCGTTACCACTGTCCTCAAATGTTGTTATCATGCCATGATCACAATCATGGGTCCCTATTGCTGAAGAAAGCAATGCAGGAGGTACACACACAATTGGTGGTGCAGTTGAAGAATGTGCTTCAATTTCGAAGACTTCATCCATTTGTGACCTACAATAGTGAGTTGATGTAAGATATATTTAAGATCCGAAAAACTATGACAAATAGTAATCTTATACTAATGAATTGAAAGTAAAAAAAAAAGTCCATGGACAAATAAAAGTACACAAGTTACAAATGCAGAAAGACAAGAAACCCATATATACTAGTAGCATTTATGCCGCATAGTGCATACAAGAGGAAGACAAGATTCTCATTTTGGCGAAGATAAACAAGTCTAGTATTTTGGGCTCCATATCGCACAAGTAGTTAACTATAATCTTGCTGATTGATGCAAAAGGAAGGGACTAAGCTGAACGGATGTTTATATGACATTCCAAAACGATTCCAAAACTAGAACTATCAGATTTGTAGCCTTTCCAAAATGACACACAGAGTAGTTAACTATAATCTTGCTGATTTGTAGCATTTTCAAGAGAAAGGAGTGCCATTGCATGCCAAGGGGAAACTATTACAAGAACTAAACTAGAACGTCACTAATCAATGAAATTTGATTAAAAAAAAAAACAGAGGCGATTCGTAAAGATACTCCAGGCTATATGCCAATTCAATTCTTGAGCCGTGCAGAAATTTCATTTTTCCCAACCCCAAATAGCATATTAATTCTTGCAGCAACTTAATAAAAGTGGTTCGCATTAATCAAGGAAGAACATGTGGTTCGTGTGCATAGCGAAAAAGAGGAATTAGTAATGCCTTTGGGTCGCAGACGAGGACGACGCGGATGCGGTCGAGGTACGACTTGATGCGCACAAGGCGATGCTTCTCGACCTCGTGGCGAGCGCGCGTTCGTGCGCCGCGGTGACGGCTGCCGCCGTCAGAAGCCGGAGTTGAGGGAGGTAGTGCTCTACAGGATGGCTCCAGATATGAAGGATTGTAGACGAAAGATCGAAGCTGTGAACTCTCTGCTCCTACATGGCTTCTGCGGCATAGCTCAGAGAGGGCAAAGGACGCCGCCGACTCGCCGGTGCACGGCAGCGAGGTCACGGCGCTCGTGTTCGTGCGGACTCGTGGCCCTCTCGAAACAGCCTGCCAACCAGTCGGCTAACTACTTCTCCACTGGGAATCGGAGTCCGCGAGGGAGACGGGATCGGAGTCCGCGAGGGAGACCGGATCCGATTCCATAGAGACTCTCCAGGGTTGCGAGGTTATAAATACCAACCCAAGCCTCCACTAGCCACATCGACAGCCGCCGCCTCCCGTCCAGATCTAGCTAGATCCAGCAGAGCTTCGCCGGTTAGGTTTCGAGAGAGAGAGAGGAAGAGGAAGGAGGAGAGGGAGCGCTGGCCTCGGGCTCCTTGGTGGAGGATCGCCTTGTGGGGGCGCCGGTTTCACGCTCCGTCAAACAGGGAGTTTCCAGCCACGCACCCATGGAGGGGGCGAGCCGCGGCGAGCTGGACCAACTCCTAGGCGAGGAGGCGGCCCGCGGCGAGTTGGACATCCTCGGCGTGTTTGACCTCTTGCGCGACGGACCGGAGTCGGCCAAGGTGACCGGAGTGGACGGCAAGGCTAAGGTTGCGGTTAGTCTTCTCTTTCATATTTCAGTTCTAATTCGGACGGTTTTTCTTCTTCTTCCGGTGGGAAATGGAGTCGAGTCCTCTGCAACTCGATCTAGTTGAACCATAAATATGCACTGAGAAGCTCCTGATTTCTCCTCGACTAACTCAATATCATATCAATTGCAGCATTACGATCAACTGATGGCAAGTTCATCAGACCCTTCTGATCAGGCCACCGGAAACACCACTGCCGCAGAGGCGAAGGAGCAAGAGATGAAGAGGGAGATCAAGAAGAAGAGGAAGGTGGAGTACTTTGTGCCGCAACAGGAGGTGGACTTCATCTTATCCTACGGGCTCGATCCGGAGCCTTCGCCTGAGATCAACGTGTGCGGCCAGTAGAGAAGCGATCTCAGGCATTACACCGGTGGGTGGCGCAGCGTCTTTGTCGGGACCGAGTTGGAGGAGATGACTCACCAGTGGATGCTCAACGAGCAGAAGGGCTATAGGGAACAGATCAAGGCCAAAGGCTACGTCTCTTTCGAGATGATGGTCACCGACGACGAGGAAGGGACTGACAACGAAGAGACTGACGACGACCAAGAGACCGAGGACGAAGACGAAGCAGCTCCGATGTAGAAAAGATTTAAAATATAAAATAATGAATCACTATCAAAAGACTTTATTCTCATGTCGCAGAAATATCTGCCATATATGATCCACTGTACTTTCATGTGAGCTTTTATTTTTGCTTGTCATGACTATAGTTTTAAGTTCTAGTCTACCCATGTCATTGTAATTTTGGAGTGTGCGTACTTTGTATCTCTGAATTTTTATGAATATTATATGCCATTTATCGATATTATATGCCTATACAAGGGTTATTGACTATCTTATATATATACTAGTGTAACGCCCTAGTTTTCGCTTTCTGGAGAAAAACCTAATTTAAATAAGTTAAATTCAAAACTTGGTCTTTCTTTGGTGTTTATATTAACCTGGCATCCTTTTCCATCCAAAATCGGGAATTAATTCCCCTCCCGTTGAAAAATCGGATTTTCCAGTTCCCGCCGGTATCCGAAAATTCACCCGAGTCCAAAAATGCTCCAAAAACCTCCAAACCACTTCTAAAATGTTCCAAATATTCCAACATGATTTTAGAAATCATTCCCCGGATTTTTGGGCCTCCGTTCCTATTTTATCTCGCGCGGCTTTTGTTTAATGCTCGCATTTCGCTCCGGAATATTCAATTCCACGAAAATCCTCCAAATTCAGCGGAACCAATTTTATTGGGTCCCAAATATTCTAAAATGGCTCTAGGAATTTTTCCGGAATTTTTAGGCCATTTTTCCTTATTTTTCTCTAGGGCGTCACTTTCGCGTATTAGCCGGCCAACCGGAGGTCGCCACGTGGCATGACACTATTCCAGCTTCTTCCTCACGATGGTTTCCATTCCCAGGAAAGAACAGAAGCAGTTTTATTTGGTTTCTCTCCATTTGAGTGCCATTAACTCCTTCTATAATGGTCCAAATCGTGCAAGGCCGGATCCGTTGGAACCGTAGCGCGACGAGCTCTTGCCATCCCCGGTATCCTTTCCTCTTCCCCCTCGCTGGAATTTGAACGGTGGAGCAAAAACCGACAATCGCATTCATGGCCATAACTTCTCCGTTTCTTCCTCAAATCACGCACCTCCACCTCCTTTAGCTTCGTGTTGGAGTCCTCTCTCCAGCACTATCACTCTCCTTTAGCCTCTCCTTCTCATTCTTCCGTGAGATCGAGAAAACCGACGAAAACGAGACGTTCTTCGCGTTCTTCGCGTTCATCCTTCTAGCTTCTTCCTCGGTGAGCCAAATCCAATTCCGTTTGAACCATCGTGTCCGTGTGGTAGTGGTGTTCATATTCCTTCAATCAATTTCAGGATTCTTCAAGAATTGACGTCAAATTTCGAGTTTTCATCGCCTCGGCCGGACTCGTGTTAAATTGCCGATTTCTCCGTCTCAGTGAGAATTGAGGCAATTCCTTCCATCTACGCAATCTTTAGGTTGTTCTTTAGTTGATACATTCATTAATTGTTGGGGCTTCATTCAAAATCCTTGTAATTTTCGAAGTTTTGGGCAAAAGTTTGGTTCTCTGTTTGCCCTCGCCACGCTGTGATCGCCGGCGACCTGCTGCCGTCGTCATCCGGCCGGCGCGCCACCACCGTCGCCGCCGTGCGCTTCGACGCTGGCCGGCCGCGTGGCTCCGTCGGCCCTTCATGCCATTGCCGTGCATGCGTCTTGCCACGCCATCGGCCGATTCCGGCTCGGCGAGCTCTGGCACCCGCCGCCTCCGGTTCGCCCACCGCCGCCGGACCCGCCCACCGCCAAGCCATCGCCGCCGTCGCCGCCAGCAGCTCCCGCCCACGATCGCCTCGCCGGCCTGGCCCCACTCGCCCGGTCCGCCGCCAGCCGCCACCACTCGGCCGCATGGCCGCCTCCTCGCGGCCTGAGCCCCTCCCACTTCCTCTGTTTTGGCCATGGCCAAAGGCCAAGCATGAAGAAGGGCTTAGCCCTATGACATGGTGGCCCCACATGTAAGGAAGACCAAGTCAAAGTCAGCCAGTCAAACGTTGACCAGTCAAACCAAAGAGAATATTCCGGGAATATTCTCGGTTTTCTATTTATTCAAAATTAAAACTTCGGAAGCTCATAACTTTCTCATCCGAACTCCGTTTGACTCCATTCAAATTCCTAAATTCATCTAAAATTAAGATCTACCTGCCAGTACTATTCTTGTAATTTTTGGATTTTATTTATTTTCTTTTATTTATTTGTTGTCTCGTTTTGCGCGTAGTCGACGATTCCGCCGAGTCCGCCGACCCCGCCGCCGGACTTCAAAGAGTGCAACATTCTCGCTGTGACCGAGGCAAGTCTCCTTGACGCATGTTGATCCTACAATTTATAAATGTTTTACCATGTTTTACAAATTGCATTGCTATTTACATAAAATGATGATGTTAAACGTTAAGTTGTTAGTTATACCTGTTGTCTATACCTCCTTGAGATTTGCTATCCATGACCCTGGTCGACCTAGAACAGGGATCCACCATAATAAATATTCTTTAATAAAATACATTTTGATGGGGAAAATGACTATTTAGCAGATAGTTTGAATAGAGTAAATCGGGGGCAATGTAACTTGGAGACGGATGAATATTAGTGATAATGTGGGGGTTGATATTATGAAATTGATCTATAGTGGTGATCATTTAAATGTTAAGGAGTTGGCGTAGTGATAATTACAATGTTGAGGAGTTGGATTGTGATAGTAGTTCTCAACATAATTAGTATGGATTGGGGGAAATGAGAAGATATATGATATTAAGAATAATAGTCGATAAATTAAATCAATAATATTGAGGATTACACTTGGGGATCGAACCAAGTAATAGGAGAAGCATATTCGGGAGACTTTAATCAATGTATTATGGGATCTAGAGACGTCAATGTGAAGGGTAGTTAGATGATGTTGAGAATGATGCTTGAGGAATTAGTAAATGATATTATCTAACATACCCGAGGGGTTAAATGGAATAATATTTGGTGGTTTAGTAAATGATAATAAGATGTATTCTTGGTGGGCTAAAGTAGACGATTTAGAGGTGATAATGTGAAGGATTTGACGTATGATATTATGAAGTAATATCGATGGATTGTATTCTAGATGGTTAGAGGTGTGATATTGTGAAGTATTCTCGGTGGATTAGTAGATGACCTTATGAAATATTCTTAGTGGATGATAAGATTGATCGTATGATTGGTGGATAAATCAATATTACAAGTTAGAGTTCAAGGGAAAGATTTCCTATACAAATATGATTGTGAGTCAATATGATTTCGGAGTTGTGATAATACCAGGATATACTTCCTACTTGTGGATACTATATTGGATTGGATTCTTCGTATGATTGTAAGAGTATGACAATTTAAAGGTTATTGGAGGTTACAAAATTAATTTTAAGAATTGTAACCAAACCCTACAACTTACCTTTTGTAAAATAAACTATTGGTGGAATAGAATAGTACGGTAGAAATGCTTAGACTCGCAAACGGTCAATATTCACCTATGGGTGGGATTTCAACTATATCTTGAAAACTTGGTGTTGAAAGTTATAGGCAAGGAGTATTGCCGTTGGTTTACAAAATTAAAAATCAAATGAAAAATGATTTCGACTCAAGCGGCATGGAATGTCGGGTGGAAGCGGATCAAGCCTTGATCCTTTTGTGCAAGTACCGCCCCAAGTCAATTAAGGACCGACGCTTATGACTGTCTCCATTCTAAGCATTACCGTACAACCACATGTCAAAGTGGGCACGACCTGGCTGAATAATTTGTAGAAACCTAATTTAGACTCACCACTCGGTGGTTGTGTGAGAGCCGGATGGAGGCATTATTATTGTGGTTGTTGTTGTTTGTCTCACACGGCGCAAGAGGGGGCTTCTGTACTGGGTGGACATAACCCTAACAGCGGTGAAACCTCGTGGGTGAGTCAAAGTTAGGCGTATACATTGTAAAGGCCTTGTCATGATATCCTCTGTAGGCACACCTAAGGAAGTGTGTTAATCGCGTGGCATCAAGGGAATATCATGTCTTGTGGGTAAAGTTGTACACCTCTGCAGAGTTAAAACTATTCGAATAGCCGTGCCTACGGTCAAGGGCAAAGCTTGCTGAATGCTTTCATACTGGTAGACTTTGGTTTTTGGTTTCAAACTAAACAATGGTTTGTTTTGGGATCCGGGAGCGGTTAGACCTCTCGGGTGTGCTTCTGGCGGCTAGCCAGGTAGGTGGAAGGAACCTGATTTGTGAATCGTGGCAGATAGAGCCATGTGCATGGATTGAACCCTGAATTTGTTGAGATGTGGCGGATAGAGCCTGTATATTAGTGAGTGGTGGTTAGAACCTTCACTGCAATATTACATAATTCAACTATTAAAAAGAATTGCTCAATTACGCTTTGGGAAAATTATTATCACGTATGATTTGTTGGAACTTGGCTTTATGCAAAAGAACCATAATAAGCCATCTTTGGATAAGCCTACATTGTGCATAATTTCCTAGACTTGCGGAGTACTCTATGTACTCACGTGCTACATTCTAATCCTCTCTCAGAAGTGAAAGAAGCTGTTCAAGATTTCCAACGACTAGGGTGCGTTCTCCACTCGATTGCCTGTGGGCATTTGGATGGGTCGCATTGGCGTTTTCGTCTTCCGCTGCAGTTGTTCAAGTTGTTCAGCCTGTTCAGGCCATAATGGTAAACCTTGACCATAAGGTCTTTGCTTTTATTTGGTATTATTCTTATTTAATTATTTGTATTCGTGATATGGTTGTTGATTCATCACTTTTGACTGTGTGTACTAGCTACTGATCTGGGACTAGTACAGAAATACACAGAGGACTCCGGATAGCCGATCCGGGGGCCTACAACTAGTAAAGTGCCCGTGCGTTGCAACAGATCCCAAATAGATGATGACACAACAAATTCTAAACTCTTAAAAACAAAAAAAACAAGAATTTAAAATTTGAGCTATCACTTATTTGAGATTCGTTACTGAAGAATCATTGAACAAGGGAATACAATGAAATGCAATAAGGCTAGACAAACAACAAATAGCTACGGAATTGTTCACCTACTGGGCTTTTGGCCCCTACTGTTCTGGCCTAAGAACGGTCTGGCAGACTCACCATCACCCCCAACTTATTCTTATAATAGTTAAGATGTATATATATACACACACACACACTACAAAGAGGATGAACACTTCATTCTCGCCACATATGTACGTACACGTGTGTGTTCACTGCACATGCTAGAAATATTGAGGATGCTCCGGGGTGCTATGGGTATCACATAGCGTGGGCACGTATTTTAACACTAAAGCACAAGCACATGTGATCTAAATGGCAAAATTGGGAGGCTCCGGGGTGCTATGGGTATCACATAGCATGGGCACGCATTTTAACACTAAAAGCACACGCACATGTGACTACCGGCAGGCCAGGGCTGTTGCCCGGGCTCAAAGCTTAATGAACATATACTAGAGCTAGCAAATGGGTCCTCTAGTGGTTTATCTAGCAAGGTTCAAATCTAGGTTACATGGTAATTAGCAACAGGCACTCAAGCTCAGCCCAGACCGTAATTAAATTTGCCCAGACTCTGAATTTTTTCAAGCTCCGCCACTGCATGTGACCCAAATCGCAAAAATTGGGGTGCGTGGACAACTGAAGTGTCTTTGATCACGTTTTGATGGTCATTACTATTTAAATGTTTGAATGTGTGGGAAAGGAGTAGAGATTTTTTTTGAATTTAATTAAATCGTTTTTTTTTTGAAAGACGAACAGTCCAAACGGTACGATGGGGTGTGAATGCAGTTCATTGAACGATTAAATAAATGCAAAAAGATGATATTTTCTCCTAAAAGTAATAGTAACTAGGAAGTATACAGGAGCGCCGCTTTCTATGCATAGGACAATTGCAACAGCCAACATGAAGTCATCGACTGTATATGTCTGTATGGTTGTAGGTTGTAACATGACGACGCCTGGTAATCGGCAGCTACAATCAGCAAGCAAGCAAACTAGCATGCATTGCACGCATGAACAAGGTGCATGGGAATATTAATATTAATAATAATAATAATAATACTACCTATCTTACAGGGGAAGGACTTCCGGTGTCCTCGGCTGTGCCACGTCAGCATCTTGTGCGGGTGAACCCTCGGCGTTCTTCGTATTTGCATAACGGCATTCGCTGCCTCAGCGGGCGATGCCTTCGATCGGTTCCATCCGGCTCACCACGTGCACGGCCGCCGGCCGATAAAGGCCCGTGAGTTTGGGGCTCGCGGAGGCCTCGAGGCTTCGCGTCTTTCCCCGGTTTCTTCCCATCCGGCTGCCGCCGCCGCATCTCCTTTGCCCTCTCCTCCTTCCACACAGCGACGCGCCGTCGCCTGCCCGCTCGCCTCAATGACCACGCCGCCCGCCATTCCTCCTGCTGCTCCGCACCGTGCCCGTCGCCACCGCATCGCCGCTGACCTCTCCTCCTTCCGCGTCGAGCCGTCGCCTGGTCGCGCGCCTCGGCAACCCCGCCGCCTGCCGTTCCTCCTGTTGCTCCGCGCCGCGCCACCAAACAAAGAAGGCCTCGCGAGAACCGCCGTCCTCGCTCTGCGCGTCCATGGTTCTAACCGCTCGAGTGCAGAGACGTCGGCGGCTGAGGTGCCGGCGGGCGCGTCCCCGGCACACCGACGTTTAGATAATGTCCGCCGCCCCCAATTCTTCTGCTTCCATGGCTCCTCAAATGAACTATGCCCAGCGCACCCACCCACAACCGTTTCTTTTGTCCTAAGCCTTTGGTTTCTTGTCCTTTTAGATCGCAGTTTGTTCCCCTTTTCCCTTCCGCGTGATTTTGCCTCTGCTGTTGTTGCTTTGGCACCGATTAGTCTCCATCTGCTGGTCGTTCTTCTTGTTCTAGCTCTTTGTTATGGCTTCTTAGGGATAGTCTGATTCCTTTTTATTTCTTTTGATTCTACATCTAATGCATTTAACAGCAATCTCCTTTTTTTTGGCTTCGATGCAGGACGGTGTTGCTTGCTCGGTTAGCGCCATCTACTCGCTTGCTGTCTATGCAAATTTATTCCTTGTGTATGTGCTGATGTGTAGGTTGTACGATGGATTTTGCAGTATCACAACAGCTGCAGCAGTGAAAGTAATTGATTTTGGATCAGCATGCGTGGAGGGTAAAACAGTGTACTCATACATCCAGGTTTTTATTTTGGAACTTCTCAGACATTATTTCTTACATTCTTATTTAAGTAATTTCGGTTAGTTCAAAGTAAGACTTCGATCCTTTCCTTCCATTTTTCTAGAGCCGCTATTACAGGTCTCCAGGTTCTCCTTGGCTATCTGTATCCTATAGATCTAAGGGCAGTTGTTTTATTTCATTCACCATAAGCATTTTTCTCAGTATATTCTGTAATGTTCTGTTATGTTTATCGATCAACTAATGACATTTTTCAATGAAGTGTTATCGTTCTGACTTTTCAAGTGACTTTCCTGAACCTTAATGGTCGACAGATATACTACTGCGATTGATATTTGGTCATTTGGGTGCATAGTTACTGAACTATTTTTAGGATTGCCCTTATTTCCTGGAGCATCTGAATATGATGTGCTTTAATGTATGATAAAGATACTCGGGTAAACCCTTTTACCTATAATTTTCTCTCCTAGCTCTGCATTTTGCATGCAGTCATGTACATGGCGGCATGCTAAAGCAAATGCCTTTATTGAGTAATGTAGTTAATCTTACATTTTTTAAGCTCTTTTGTTCAGCTAAGAATTTGACATGCTTGGACTTCGCCGTATGAAAACGCTTGTACTCTTTTACCCTTTCCTCTCTTTGAATTCAACATTTATAGGGGGCCACCACCAGATGACCTTCTAAGGGAAGCTAAAAACACCAGGAGATTCTTTAAACATGTTGGACATATTTATCCTGGTAGCGAGACACATGATAGCCTTGGCAGTGCATACAAAATGTTAAGTGAAGAAGAGGTTGAAACGGTAAGTTTTCTTGTGATTTCACTAGAAGAATCCTGAATTTTATTGTATTATCTCATGATAATTCAGCGCCTTACTTTCTCTACCAAATACAGAGGGAGTCGAAAAAGCCAAAGGTAGGGAAATGGTACTTCTCACAACTAAGGATTGACCAACTCATATATACTTATCCTTGGACCAATCCAGAATTGGCAGCTTTGTTTTTTTTTAATGTTGCTCTTTACTTTGTGAATAATATATTGGCTCCTTAGCCCCTGTTTTGGGATAGGCTTAGATCATTATTATGTGCACTCTTTGTTACTTTCAATGTGGTCCCTGTAATTATATTGTTCCAATTTCACCATATTTATGTTTTTTTTTTGGAACATGATGTGGGTGTCGTCTTGAGTTATGTACTTACACATTTTGTTGAAAGCATTATCTTCTGCCCTTACGTCATGAAGGAAAACCTGTTTTAGTAGGGCCTTATCATATTGTTTTCTCTAAAAAAATGACGGATAAACTGGATGTCACTTGGCAAAGGGTTAATGCTAATTAATATAGAGTATAGACTATCGTTGAAGTATTTGCTTGAATTTGGCTGCATGCTTTGTAATAAAGCATACTTATTAATTATTATAGAGCGGCTCTCTTGAATATGCAAAATAGAGCTCTTAGAATAAAGCTTGCAAGTTTGATATTATGTTCTCGTGTCTTGCATTTTTATTCGTAGTCGAACAAGCGAGATCACACGGTATTAGTTGATTTCTTGAGGGCTTCTTGAGTTTGATCCAAATAAGCGATGGTCACCATTGCGGTATGTGCTAATGCTAAGCGGTGCGATTACTACGCTTATATCGCCTTCTCATTATTGCAAAGCTTTAGATACAACTATACATTCTCATATTTGAGTCTATGTTATGGTTAATATGCAAGTGCAAGATCGTTGTCACCTCGATCGAGCATCCACTTTGCCTAGAAAGAAACTAACAGTGGGAAAAAGACAAAGTAAATCGTTTTATGCGTAAGACAACCATTCCTCGGGAGTATTTCCTTATGTCAAATTGTGTTACCCTTCGTATCAAGATGAAAACTGCATCAGAAAAGTGATTCCATGTTTAGCTTCCTTATGTTTGTGTTTTCCTCAGGTTGTGAAGTGGTGATGATGTGAGCAAAAAATGAAGATAATAGTCAAATTTAGTGTCCTTTTGTCTGTTGAAGATAGATTATGTTATGGACTGTCTTTGCCACCAGATTTCTTCTCTCATGGCTAGGGGTGAAAACGGAACGGAAAGTTCCCGACCGTTCCGAAGAAAAACGGAAACGGAAGCTCTTTTTCGGAAACGGAAACGGAAAATATCGGTACGGAAACGGAAACGGAAATTTTTTGTCGGAAACGGAAACGGGAGAGCCAATTCCAGCGGAAACGGAAACGGAAACGGAAATTCCGTATAAGTGAAACCGGAAACTAAAAACGGAAACGGGCTGGAAAGGGAAATGGGCTTGGCCCAAAAATGATAAGAGTGTTTATATTTATTTTCGAATTAAAATAATTTCATAAATACAAATGGTTTTATATAAAATACTAAATAGAGTTCAAAAATTCCACAAAAATTGTCAAAAATACTTTGGAATATTTTGAACCTAGAAAAATTATTTTCAGCATAATTTTCACATAAATAAATTAATTTTATAAATCTAAAAAATACAAAATAGTATTTATAAACTCTAGAAAATCTAAGATAAATCTCAAAAAATCATAAATGAACATCGAATAATAATATATAAATTTTAGGGTGCTAAACCTTTGTAATTGGTGGAGCAATAGGATATCAATGATAATTATATGGATGAGGACATGATGATCTGATATGGGAGACAAATAATGTGCCATTAGCTGACAAACTTAAGAAAAATTTTCTAGTGATATCAGTGAACATATCACTATTCTTGTGTCCACCTTAGAGGTGGAATGGGCTGTATTGTTCTTGTGGTCATATATATTGTAATTCTCTACTATGTTCTTGTGGAATTTTTCGATTTCGTTTCCGTATCCGTTCCGTTCCGTTTCGATTTCGTTTCCGTCACTATCCATGTCCGTATCCGTTTCCGGGGTTTCCGATTTCGTTTCCGTTACCGGTAAAAAATGTGGAAACGGAAACGGAACAGTCATTTACCGACCGTTTCCGTACCGTTTTCATCCCTACTCATGGCCATTCATTGAGTAATTTTTCCTTGCAGTCAGGATATATATCTAAAGAAACTTCTTCCAAATTCAGCTCCTTAATAGCCTAATACTCTGGATGCTCTTTTTGATGGTGATGATTCCTTTCAGCCCATTTTCAAGTAACATTAGAATTTAGGTTTAACATGTTTTACTCTACTTTTGGAAATTTTTTGGTTTATGGGTTTGAGGTAAACATCGTTTCTACTAAAAGTTAGATGCCTCTAGCCATCTAGCGTTTTAGCTACTCAGCATGGTGATGCTGAAGCTCTAGATTCATGTTTTTGGGTGGGCAGTGCTTATCATTATCTATACTACTCCTGGCATCATTTTTGTGTTTTATTCTACCTACAGTTGGATATGTAGATTGTTGGGCCGATTCCTCATTGCCTGGCTATCTGTGTTGCATAGGAACAGTGATTCTTTGACCATTTTGTTCCCTGTTTTCTTCACAAATTCCTCTATTTTATCTTTGGCAGATGACTACTCTCATAACCGGCGCAGCGTAGCGCGCATATCTACCTAGTAACTCTCCCTATAGGGGAAGGAATTCGTGAGCTCTCAGCACAGCCACGTCATGCTGCCCTGCGGAAAGGCCCTCCCAATTTTCGTAATTGCGTGCAGGTCCAGCTTACCTGCTGCCGTCCATCTCGCGTCTTTGGTACGAATCCGGCCGTCCCACGCGTATTCGATCGCTGGCCCGTGTCGCAAAGAAATCCCCATCCGCATGAGCCCTCGATGACCAGCCCCTTTTTCCCATCGTCGTCGCGGTGCCCTCCGCCCGATTCCGCTGTGGGAATCGCCGTCCCGCCCATTGTGTGCGCACTTTTCGCCTCCCGCTCATCCCCGCTCGCGCTCTCCGCCCGTCCGCCGTGGAATGACCGGCCGCGATGGTTAGCGATGTTCCATGGCAGCGTTGGACCTCCTCGTGCTGGCCGTCCCGCCTCCAGATCCCCTTCCCATCGGCCGGATCCAGCTCGACGGCCGTGTCGTACCACACTCTCCCGGCGACCTTCGCCCTTCCTCGGCCCCCCTCCCCCCCCCCCGCGGTCTTCTTCTTGGACCTCCTTGTGCTGGCCCTACCGCCTCCGGATCCCCTTCCCATCGGCCGGATCCAGCTCGACAGCCGTGTCGCCCCGCACTCTCCTGGCGACCTTGGCCCTTCCTCGGCACCGTCTCCCTCCCGGCCTACGATCTGTGCCCTGGGGAACATTTGTTTTGCTGAAATGGCGCGTGATCTGGCACTTGAGGCATGTTGCAATTGCGGAGCCGAATACGAAAAAGAAAGTGCATGTTTTGACATGGTAATTAATTTACCATATACTCTGGGTACTTTAGTATCAATAAATTTACACTTGAACAACCATTCTTTGCTTTTCGGGTGCTCTTATCGATACCATCATTGTTTCAAAGCTTAAATGCTGATCATTTTTCTGCTTGCCATTTTCATCCTGCACAGGTGTTCTTTTTTTGGTTAGCTGTGAAATTTGTGTTCTGGAGAAGTATTACCGATTGTATAATCTTACTGTTTGAAAGATGCTTTGTGCTCTATAGGGATTGTATGGGTTCGGCTGAAAGATGCTTTGTGCTCTATAAGAAAAGTTCCAGATTTGTCAGAGGATTTCATGGGTTCGGCTGAAAAACATCATGGGGTTTTGATATCTGTTGTTCAGCTCTACACGGAACTCTGTGAAGCCAACAAAGATGCAATGGAGTGCTTGAGAAAGGTACTGTACGTTCTAGGAGCAGTTAAGTTTTCTTGGAGAATTCTGTACACATATTTTGTTTGTATTCTCGAAGTTGAACTATAAGTGCTAATAAATATTCGCTACCTCTTTCATGCTGACATATACTGTTTCGGCTACTTCTATTCCATATTAACTTACATGTGTGAAACTTGACCGTTCTTGTTTTCATATAAAGCCCTCGAGAGAAACTTCGTTAAAAGAATTTCAAATTGTACCTTTAGTTTAAACTGGTTCAGCCTTTTATCCATGGGCCTCTTGATTTATAGTTACTGCCAACCTTGTTTTTCTGGAATACCACATTTTTGTTGTCTAGACTCTTGAGCGGTTTTTTATCATAAATAGGTTGAACATTTTTTCTAAAAAAAATATTGAAACATGCCATCCCAAGTGTCCCAAATGGTTTATTTGAAAAGCCGTATTTTTCTTGTTGTCATGTTTGAAGATATCTGGTTTTGTTGATTTAGTTGTGTTGTACCATTCTTTGCTTGCCTCATTGGGTTGTCTACGATGTTTGAACTCTCAGGCATACATCTGTAGGCACACGCAGTAGTGTTTTGGGAATATACCAACAACACTTGCTACATGTATGTGTTGCTCTGATGTTGATTTAGCGTTAATTCTCCCAGTCTCAACTATTATTGTGATCTTTCATGCTTTCAAGTGAATTTGAACTAACACAAGCATGTTTCCATATCTTTCTGGCATATAAGTATAATTTTGACTTGAGTGTAATGTGCAAATTCACAATGCATAAATCAGTAACATACAAAAAGAAGTCCTGCATATAACCCTGTAAAAAAGGTTAGGGTCCAATGTGATTCAAGGCCATGGGGGAAGGTGCTTTGTACGTATTGAGCTCTTATTGCTTCAACCACATGGTTATGATCTGTGATGACTGATGGCTAGGGGACTAGCTGGTGCCAACGTTGTCTGCAATGTGTATGGGTAGCTCAAAGCTGCAATGTTGTATGTTCTAACAGTATATCATCTGGTTTTCCATTGGCACTTGTTGATTTTCAACTCCAGTTTGTATCTGCGTCACAGGAGTCTAATTCAATTATAGTTTGTTCTTGCTATTGATTGTATAGCTAAGTTGAGGTGCCTACTTTGTGTCAATTGCGTCACGCGCTATGTTTGGTTTTCAGCTCCTCCAAGCAATTATTGATGTATTCGTGAATTTGTCGAACGAATAAAAGCCATGTCTTCTCTAAAAAGAAAAGGAATAAACAACTGCCTGGATTTCTCTCTCTCTAAAAAAAGATACCGTATGAAGTTGTCATACGACTTCTTCGAACGAGCCAACGACGAGTGCAGTAGTTTTGGCAGACTTGCATCAAGTTGCTCCAAGGATTGCAGGCTACAACAGATGATGTGTCATGGTCGACTTCTTAATGGAGCTGTTTTTTTTTCCGAATTGAAGCAACAGATGACGTGTCATGGTCGACTTCTTAATCGAGCTGTTTTTTTCCGAATTGAAGCAAGTATGTTGCGCCGTCAACAGGGTGACACAGAACCAGGAAATATCCTGAACATGAGTAGACTCCATATATATCCATTTCTTTTTTTGTCTTTTCGGTTTTTCCCCCTCACAAGAAAACTATACATCTTTGAGGCACCATCTGGGGCCCTCGTGTGTCGCCCAGGCGTTGCACTACAGCCAATTCAAGTTCTAATCGTTATTTAGCTGCGTATGTTGCATTAAAAGGGATATTTGATAGGCTGCGGTGCAAGCTTCGGACGATCAAGTTGCTCAAAGGATTGCAGTGGTTTTGGCAGACTTGCATCAAGTTGCACAAAGGATTGCATGCTACAACAGATTCTTTTACTGCTACTTCTCCATCTTCCGAGTCGTCTGCAAGGAAATAAATGACAGACATAGAGAGGGAGGTCTACGCTGGGAAGAGATCAACGACAGACATAGAGAGGGAGGGAGCCATGGCAGTGGAGGAAGAGGGGATTGAAAGGGCGTCGCTTGAACAGGTAGAACATAATAAGCATGTCCGTTGGATCTGTAATTGCGTATTTATTCCTGTAATAATTTAAAACATTGGCTCATTCAGACTTTGGTTAGATCATGTGCTTTTTTTGGGTGGGCGTGGAGATTTGGTGATGTAAGCTAAGCGGGCTACAGGCAAATGCTTGCAGTTACCTTTCATATCTTCATTTAAGTAACTTTTCTTGCTGCAGGTTCAAAAAGGTTTGAGTCACTTAAGAAGAGGAAAGATCCAAGCAGCTTCAGCGAACAGGGTGAGAAAACGTAAAAAAACATCATACAGAATCAGTAGCAAGAGGAGGAAGAGAGGAAGCGTCAACGAAAAGGAAGGAAGAAAGGGAAGGTAAGTTGAAACATGCATGTAGATCACTTCCTGTTTCTAATGTCTGCTCTCCCTTTGGTACAAAACTTTCAATTAATGTCTTCCCCTCTGAGTACTTTCAGATACCAACAAAAAATGGTGTCTATTCCCTTGCATGATGAGTTAATGAGTTTCTTTATATAATCTATACTCCTTTTTCCAGATTTATAACATGTAACCCCTTGATACCCGTATCAACCACTACCAGATTTATTTCACATCTATACCACCGTTAGCATACATTTATATTTACTCTGTCACCTCACGTCTCCTCAGCAAAGCTAAGTGTTACACTTTATTAGTAATATGTTCCTCATTGCATACATATAGAACGCTATTACATTATACCCTTATACCCTGTACAGCTGCCGAAACTAACCTGTAGAGAACCTCAATGCCTTCCCTCTACTGATCTCTACTATATAAAGTGAGAGTTTCTTCCCACGTCACATTAATTGCCCTGCTTAATTGCCCTACTTAATTGCCCTGCTTAATTGTCCTACGCAAGAAACGAAGCGATGCATTAATTGCCCTACGCAAGAAACGAAGCGTTGCTTTAATTAGCCAGCTTTTGCAAGAAACGAAGCGTTAAAGATAGATATTTGATCTTATGAAATAGTATTTTTTTATTTTTTAATCTTTATTTTTCGTTATCAATTTTTTTTTTCGTAGCAACGCACGGGCATATAACTAGTTATATATTATTTCACTCTTACATGTGCTGATTTGCTGCCTTCTACAGGTGCAACAGATTTCTATTATACACCACATTTCTGCGTTGTGCAACGGGCTGTTATCCTTGCGGAAACATGCTCGCTATTTTGTTATTGATCACATTTCTGCGCTCCAAAAACAAATGCAGAATTTACAGAAACATAAGCAATAGTCCATTTTAAATACTATCTACCTAATTTACACAACAGTGCCATAATAGACCGCCTCTACTTTCTAATTCCATTGCATTTAAATTAAAAGCGAGTCTCATCGTTCTTATTTATCTACTTAGCGAGCAATGGCTTATCGCAACATTAGAACTTCTTTGCTCGAACCTGGTTCCTTTTAATTTCGTTACATTCTCGCATGAAAACATATTATGTTCAGCGCTAAATATACTACATGAAAATAAACATTACATCTTCTCGCATAGGAAGGTCTCAGTATAATTTACCGACCAGCCTGCATTCTTCTTAAACCTTCCAGGCTCTTGTTGCCCATCTTTGTTACTTTACAATTCCAATGCCTTCTCTGCTTTTATTATCTGTATCCTGTTTTAATATGCTTACCGCTATATCGTCCACTAAGTTATTTACAACGCTGCAGAGAAAAAGCTTACATCTTCTTCACCGACATCGTCGAGCTACGGCCACAGAACCACTGCGTTACGAATAAAATACATAGTGGTTCTATCAATATGTTTCACATCACTCTCTGAGCTTCTTCCTTGCGTTGATTTTAAGCACACATATTTACAAGATTTATACTATCTTTTTGTGCTTCATTCTATGAAGAATATTTACCTAAAATCATAGATTTCTCTAACCATACGTTATTGTATGCCGACTCGCCGGTGCACGGCAGCGAGGTCACGGCGCTCGTGTTCGTGCGGACTCGTGGCCCTCCCGAAACAGCCTGCCAACCAGTCGGCTAACTACTTCTCCACTGGGAATCGGAGTCCGCGAGGGAGACGGGATCGGAGTCCGCGAGGGAGACCGGATCCGATTCCATAGAGACTCTCCAGGGTTGCGAGGTTATAAATACCAACCCACGCCTCCACTAGCCACATCGACAGCCGCCGCCTCCCGTCCAGATCTAGGTTTCGAGAGAGAGAGGAAGAGGAAGGAGCAGATCGCCTTGGCGAGCCGCGGCGAGCTGGACCAACTCCTAGGCGAGGAGGCGACCCGCGGCGAGTTGGACATCCTCGGCGTGTTTGACCTCTCGCGGGACGGACCGGAGTCGGCCAAGGTGACCGGAGTCGGCGGCATGGCTAAGGTTGCGATTAGTCTTATCTTTCCTGTTTCAATTCTAAAATCAGAATGCAATGCGACTCGATCGACGAGCCATAAATATGCACCGAGAAGCTCCTGATTTCCCCTCGACTAACCCAATATCGTATCAATTGCAGCATTGCGATCAACGGATGGCAAGTTCATCAGACCCTTCTGAGCTGCACCTGCAGAACAGCCCAGTGGCTGATCAGGCCACCGGAAACACCACCGCCGCGGAGGCGAAGGAGCAAGAGATGAAGAGGGAGATGAAGAAGAAGAGGAAGGTGGAGTACCTTGTGCCGCAACAGGAGGTGGACTTCATCTTATCCTACGGGCTCGATCCGGAGCCCTCGCCTGAGATCAGCGTGCCGGCGGAGGTAGAGAAGCAGTCTCCAGGCATTACGGCCAGCTGGGTGGCCGCGCGTGCTGTCCGGACCGAGTTGGAGGAGATGACCCACCAGTGGATGCTCGACGAGCAGAAGGGCTATAGGGAACAGCTCGAGGCCAAAGGCTACGTCTCCTTCGAGATGATGGTCACCGACGACGAGGAAGAGACTAACGACGAACAAGAGGACGACGACCAAGAGACCGACGACGACGCAGACGAAGCATCTCCGATGTAGAAAGGATTTAAAATATAAAATAATGAATCACTATCCTAAGACTTTATTATATGCCTTTTATCGATATTATATGCCTATCCAATGGTTATTGTGTTGGAACTAAAGGATCTTCATGCCTTAGATTAAACACCTAGAAGTAGGGCTTAGTGATACCTTCGGGGTTTGAAGAGCTTGAGGAAGCCATTGCTTTACGGAGAGGAAGGAGATGACGACGGTGGCAACAGCCTCGTGGAAGAAGACGGCGTGGTCGTCCGTTCTGCAGAGAGGGAGACGGTGTAGCCTTCCCGTTGCTCCACACGCAAGAGTAGATCGGTTCCTCACTGGTTTGTTAGGGACGTGTGCACAGAGAACGTTGGTTCTCAGGGCTGTCTAGTCCCTTCTATTTATAGCGCGTGTGCAACAGGGGGCCACAACCATAAAGGTCGGTTGCGCCCCCGATCGTCGAGCGAGATCAACCAACATTCTCCCCCTTGATCTCGAATTCAACTTTGAAACTTTATATCTTGATCTATTAACTTTTTATATCTCACACTTTTAACTTAACATTCCACTCCTCCATAGATTAGTGTACCAAGACCAAGGCGTCACAACAGTCAGTTACGTACTGCTGAACTCAATGACTATAGCACACCTCTCTACTTCAAAGCGAGAATAACTTTGTCTTTGTGGGAGGCAGTTGCTTTCAATGACCCCTATTATCCGTAATCATAGTCTTTCCTTTAAACCCATGCCGCCACGTGCTTCTCAAACACGTTGGGAGGAAGACCTTTGGTGAGCGGATCCGCTAACATGTCTTTTGTGCTTATATGCTCAAGCTCTATTGTTTGATCCTGGATTTTCTCCTTCACAACATAAAACTTGATCTCTATGTGTTTGGCAAGCACCACTTGACTTGTTGTTGTGGGAGTAAAATACTCTTTGGCTCATTGTCGCAAAGATAATTTGAGTGGTTTTTCTATGTCAGTCCACCACTCTCAACCCGGTACAAACTTTTTAAACCACATTGCCTGCCCGGTTGCCTCATAGCATGCCACAAACTCAGCATGCATTGTCGACGCGTTACGATCGATTGTTTTATACTTTTCCATGATATAGCTCCTCCCAAGAAGGGTGAACACATATCCTGATGTGGACTTTCCAGTGTCTTTACACCCTGCCCAATCTGCATCTGCATAGCCCATAATTTCTAGGGCACTTGACTTTCTATATGTTAGCATGAGGCTCTTTGTCCCTTGCAAATACCGCAAGGCTTTCTTTACAGCTTTCCAGTGATCAACTCCTGGATTAATCTGATATCTTCCAAGCATCCCGGTTGTAAATGCTAAGTCAGGGCGAGTACATATTTGAGCATACATTATGCTTCCGACAATTTGAAGCATATGGTACTGATTTCATTTGATCGATCTCATACTTGTTCTTTGGACACTGAAAATTTCCAAACTTATCGCTCTTGACTATTGGAGCAGGCGTGGCATTACACATATGCATACTATATCTTTTCAAAACACTTTCTATGTATGCCTTCTGTGATAACCCTAGCACCCCTCTTTTTCTATCTCGGTGTATCTCAATTCCTAATACATAGGATGCTTCACCAAGATCTTTCATATCAAACTTTGAGGACAAGAACTTCTTTGTCTCTAGCAACAGATCCTGATCACTGCTTGCTAATAGGATATCATCCACATATAAAACTAGGAAAATATACTTCCCTCTACTAAACTTTGCATAAATGCAGTTGTCCTCCTCATTCTCTTTGAACCCAAAATTTCTTATGGTTTCATCAAACTTAATGTACCACTGTCTAGACGCTTGTTTTAATCCATAAATGGATTTCTTTAATCGACATCCCATATTTTCTTTTCCTTCCATGACAAAACCTTTGGGTTGCGCCATGTATACATTTTCATATAAATCCCCATTTAGGAATGCCGTCTTAACATCCATCTGATGTAATTCTAAATCATAATGTGCAACGAGTGCCATAATGATTCTAAAAGAATCCTTTGTCGAAACAGGCGAGAAGGTTTCGGTATAATCTATTCCTTCTCTCTGAGTGAAGCCTTTTGCGACAAGTCTAGCTTTAAATCTTTCAACATTCCCTTTGGAGTCACGTTTGGTTTTGTATACCCATTTACAGCCTACTGTTTTGGCTCCTTTAGGAATTTCTTCTAAATCCTGCACTTTGTTTGTACTCATGGATCTCATTTCATCTTGCATGGCAGCAAGCCACTTCGATGAATTGGGACTTCTCATCGCTTCCTCATAAGAGGTGGGATCACCCTCTATCTCTATGTCTTCACTGACATAAACTTCATAATCAGCTGGAATAGCTGATCTCCTGTTTCTCTGTGATCTTCTAAGTGGTTCTTGAGCAGGTTCACTGCTCTCTACAGGAGGCTGCTCAGGCTCCTCACTAGCAACAGTAGGGGCCTCGGGCTCCACAACAGGTGCCTCTGGCACACCGACTGTTGAACTCGGAGAAACACCGGCGAGTCTTTGTAACCAGGTGATGCAAAGAACAACAGTGCTCGAGAAGAAAGGCTCTTGAATCATAGGAGTTGGGGCACAAACCCGCTTCTCATCAAGGCTAATTTCTCGGGGTACCATGCTCCCCCTGATCATATCATCCTGAAAGTGCGTCTAGGCACTTATGTTGTTTTGGTGATTAATGACAAACGATTCATGACAAACGCATGTAATGTCAATCAATGTAATTGTATAAATATTAACTTAGTGCTTAACAAATGACAAACCTCTAATATATTTATATTGTTATGAGACTAACATGTTTATTGCCTAGTTGAATATTAGTCTCATCTATTTTAGAGGAAAATCAATTGAAATTTAGTTAAGCAAAAATGAGGTATGCAATCTCAGTATTCCTTCCATATTTGTCATTGCATTTCTCTTTAGCAAATGCATATTGAACTCTAAGTAACTTGTTGATTTCATATGTGCACATTGATTCATGTCATAATTGCTTGTGCATATATATATTCATTTGAGTTCATTATGTGTTTTGTTTTTAATATGCTTGTGTTAACTAGAGTTAAACTTCATTGCTTCATATTGACTTGGTGCATACATGTCTTAGTTGTATATTTTCTAATGCACCTCTCCTAGTGAAGTTTAATCTAGAATTGGATCACATCATTTACTCTCATTCCAAATATTATTTGCACATGTACAATTCATGTATATTCTATCATGTGTTTCATTTAAGCAAAGTATGTGATCCTTGCCTTGATTTAAATGATTCATCTTATTGGCAATTATCTCTCTAAGTGCATATAGATCAATCACATATTCATCATGCTGCACTTAGTAGAGAACAATTCTTATGTCAAGTGTTTTCGTTGATATCATGCCTATTTATATGAAACACTTGTTGTATTTCATCTCATTCATTTAATTCTAATTCATATCTTTTGAGCTTGTGGGACTAATGTGTTTGCTGAGTGCTTTGATAAGAATTAGGTCCCAAAGCTGTGTGTATGATGACCAAGTGGTTTGAAGGATGATAAGCGAGTCAAAGTCAACAAGACAGCGGTGTCACCAACAGCTGAGGACTAAGTCAGATTCGACTTGATGGAGGATCGTCTTGGTGATGATTGAGGTCAAGGTCGAGAGGACGAGAGTCTCATGAGGTGAAGCGCGTTGAGGTTGACAAGACGAAGGTCATCATCAATCTTTGTGGAAGCGTCATCATGCACCGTGCATCCGGAAGAAGTCGGCAAAGCTTAGTGTAAGACTTAGATTTTGTGTTAAATTTGAGTCTAAGGATTGCCGTACTATTAAGAGGGATGCAATCATTGAAATCACTTAGACATGTCTCAAGTGCTCAAAGTGGTCTATCCTTGTCTAAAGTTAAGTAACCCAAGTCACACTTTGTTCACCTAAGTGTAGGTGGGTTGGTGCGAGGGTTAGAAGTGTTGGTGGTGCCGGAAAGTGAGAATTTGAGGTCTCCTTGTGGATTCTTTGTGCAACCTGTTTTTATCCTTTGGGATTTGGGTAGTGAGACCTTGTTAGTTGGATAGCCACCGTTCATAGCTTTCCGAAAAGTCCGAATTTGCCGAAATCGGAGTCCGGGATCAAAAGTTATGCCCGTTTTCGTCGGACTGCCGTGTGCTGCCTGGGAGATCCGGAGTATCCGGGTTGTAACCCGGAGTCTCCGGGTTATCCGGAGTATCCGGATGATTCCGGAGTATCCGGATGATCCAGAGTCTCCGGGGTTTTTCCGAGTCTCCGGTTGCCCGATTCGGTCCCAAACGGCTAGTTTTTTGGGTTCCTCTATTTAAAGCCCCCTTCTTGCCCACTTCAATGGAGCCGTTGGGGGATGTTTTGCTGGGTATTAGAGGTGTTCTTTGTGAGTGTTTGAGCCCCCAATACTCCTCCCTACTCCTTAGATCTTAGTGATCCCCTTTTGTGAAGGGTTGGGTAGTGGAGAGAGGTGTTTGGATTGAGAATTGATTTGAGGAGTGGAGCTAGTTCCTTGGTGCTTTGAGGTGTTATTCTTAGTGATCTTGAGCTCCCAAAAGCCCCTCTAACCCTAGATCTTAGTGATCCCTTTTGAGTGAAGGTTTGGGTGTGAGAGTGGGTAGTGATCGGATTGAGTTGATTAGTGTGTTGAGCACTTGAGGTGGACTCTAAGTGAGTTCTTCGGGAGCATTTGTTGCTCTTGGAGGTTGAGGTCTCCTAGACGGCTAGGAGTTGCCGGTGAGCTTCCAAGCGTTGTGTGGAAGGCCACCGAAAGTTTGTGAAGGTCCGATTCCGCCTCCGCAAGGAAAGGAATCAAAGAAGTGAAGACCGGCGAGTGCATTGTGCAACACCGGGAGGAAGAGGGTTGAAAGAGACCCCGGCTCAAGTGTGACCGAGCCGCCTCAACGGAGACGTAGGATCCCCTCAAGGATCCGAACTTCGGGATAAAATCTTCGTGTCTCCTTCCTTACTTCGGTTTACTCTTTTGCTCATCCGCTTAATTTGCTTTCGATTCTTGTGATTAGATCAATTAGATTGTGTCTACTGCATCTATTCTTGCTTGTATCCTTACTTCATTGCAGTAGAGTAATTTGTATCACTAGAATCAAAGAAGTGCTTCAATTTTTTGTCCTTCTCTGTTCTGGCCGAATCAGGCAATCCGGAGTCTCCGGTATTTTAGTCCGGAGTATCCGGATATACCGGAGTATCCGGATAAAATATCCGGAGTGTCCGGGTTACCTGTCTCGGGCTGAATTGTTTAAATTGCAAAACTTAATTATCCCAATTGCTTCCGCTTTATCTCTGATAGATTAATTTAAATTGGGTATAATTTTGTAATCGCCTATTCACCCCCCCTCTAGGCCGACATCCCGGTCCTTTCAATTGGTATCAGAGCCAAGGTCTCTCATTTTATTAGACTTAACCGTCTAGAGAGTAAGGGATGGCGACTAGAGGTTTAGTGCACTCACATGATCTACTTATGCTAGATGACTCTAATTATGCTTCATGGAAATTAATCATGGTTTCTCATTTTAAATCCATGAGCCCCCAAATTTGGTGGATCGTAGATGTCGGCTTTTCATCTCCACTGAATGAAGTTGATCCAACTAACGGAGAGATGAAATGCCTACATCTCGACGCTCAAGCTACTAATGTTTTATTTAATGTTGTGAGCGAAGATATATTTGATGAAATATGCAATCTCAAGAGCGCTCATGATATGTGGACAATGCTTCAAGACAAATATGATGTGTCCACATCATCAAGTGAGGATTGCATTGAGGAATGGATGTCGGTTGATGATTCTTCGACCTCTACATCAAGTGATGATGAACCGACATCACCATCTACCTCCTCTTCCGCCTCAAGCAATGACGACACTCCTATTTGCCTTATGGTAAAGGAGAAGAAGGTATCACACACATCCAAATATAAAAATGTAGATGATTTAGGTAAAAGTGATGATGATAGTGATACCGATTATGATGGTAGGTATGGTGATATTAGAAAAATATCACCATCTAAATTGCTTGTCTTGCTTGATACAATAGAGAAGCAAGAGGACACTCTCGAGAGGCAAGAAGATTTGCTCATCTTTGAAAAAGAAAGAAATCTTGAACTTGAGAGTGTTCTTGCTAAAGAAAAAGCGAAAAATGAATCTCTTGAGAAGGAGAAAACTAGATATGAGATTTTGAAGGTTGAGTATGACTCACTTCAAAAGAATTATGATGTTCTTAAGGAAAATCATGAAAGTATCCTTCTCAAGGAATTCATTAAGCCTAGAGTAGACATTAGTACTCAATGTGATTTAATTGATATGTCTACCTCTAGCATTGCTTTACCTTGTTGCTCTAACATTGCTTCTAGTTCCTCTAGTTGTTTAGATGCTAATCTTGTAGAGGAAAACAATGAGCTCAAGGCCCAAGTCATTAGATTGGAAAATGACTTGGAGAAGTGCTACAAGGGCAAAGCCGTCCTCGACAAGATCTTGAGCGAGCCTCGGGCACCTCAAGATAGAAGAGGACTTGGCTACATCTCCAAGAGGGAGAAGAGCAAGAAGAAGCACAATGCAAGAATGAAGACGATTGTGTGCTTCGGATGCAATAAGAAGGGCCACTTCGCCTCCGTGTGCCCCAATAAAGTGGATAACAAGGCCACAACTCCAACCTTGAGGCAAGCCGACAAGAAGCAAAACAAGAGGAAGAGGCGTTCAAAGCCTACTTGCTTCAATTGTCGAGAAAAGGGACACATCGGTAAGGATTGTCCCAAAGGTATAATCCCTAAGCCTACTCATCACTCTAATAATCATTTGCTTAGGAAGGACAAGAATGGCAATGTAGTTGCCAAGCTTGTCAAGTCCCCTATGCCTGCTAAAAATGATAATATTTATTTGCATAGGAAGGGTAAGTCTAGAAATGGATTTGCTAAAATTGTTAGGACTCCTAAGCCCACTCAAAGCAATTCCAACAAATTGCTTAGGAGAAATAACAATAGCAATCAATTTGATAGACTTGCTAGATCCTCTAAGCTTTTCTATTATGATGATCATCATATGCTTAGAAGGGAGCAAACTAGAAATAGTTTTGCAAAGTATCATTGTCCTCCTAAGCCTTGTTATAAAAATGCCAATCAATTGCTTAGGAGGAACAATTATCGCAAACCTATTGCTAGTTATGTTAGTCAAGTCAATAATGCAAATATTAGGACCATTTGGGTTCCTAAGCCTATAGTGACTAACATTGTTGGACCCAACAAAGATTGGGTACCAAAGAGTGCCTAAAAGAATTATTAGGTACTAAGAGATGGATTGGATGCTTGATCTCCACAAGAAGAAAAATGAACTATCAATTGCAATTGGAGCCAAGCATGAAGACAATCAAGTCAATCATAAGCCAATGCCATCTCGGTAACAAGTATTTAAATTGATTACATTATTGCTTCTAGCCTTGTGTAGGTTTAGATGCTTTAGTATCATGCAAATTCAATTTAATTGCTTGTTGTGAGTACTTGCTCTTGCTTATTAGAATTGTGCTTTTAATTGCAATCTTGAGCAAGTTTAAAACGGCACATTCAGAGTTAGTGCTATTTTATATATATATATCACATTTCCTAAGTGTGCCAAAATAATTAAGTGCTAACGTAGCTCTTCTACTTGATCTATTTTAGTCAATGTATGAATTTGAAGTGAAATACGTAATCTTGACTAAAAAGGTCCATTTCCAGCACTTAAGTGAGTTTTGCCAAATGAGTCAAGTTTCTTATTAATATTTGACTCACAAGGGTTTGTGTAACTCATATAGACATTTGAATATTTTGTTTGCCCTTGTTGATCTCTTTTTTGGCAAAACTAGAAAATCTCGTGAAACCTAAAAACTTTATTGCCACATTCAATTCCTTGTGAATTCGAATGTCTTCTCTTTTGAAATTGCTCTAAATTTGTGGTTATTGTTTCTCTTGTTTATTTGGAGCATTTCTTAGTGGTTTCATGATTTCTCTCGAGTCTTATTGCTAAATGCCATTTGTGAGTTTTCTAGTTGAATTCTTCTCTATTGGCATTTCTTTTCGATTTGATTCGTCTTAGTGAGCTTTTGGTGAAATGACTAATACTTCCTATATTTCGTGCTTCAAAAGTGGAAATATGACGGGAAATTGCTTCTAAAAGCATATTGTGTTTACTGTTGAAAATTGCCTAGCAATTGACTTCAATCTCTTGCATTTCCCAGATTTCCCATTGCTTTTGACTGAGCGGTATAACTCGAGTATCCGGACATTTTGTCCTGAGTATCCGAAGTTATCCGGAGTATCCGGATCATACATCCGACTATCCGAGTTAATCGTTCGGTTAGAAAAACGATTTTGTCTGCTTGAAGCTCACCAAAATCTCTTTTCAATACGAATTGATATTCTATTGAATCAAGTTGATTTTTGCTGTTTGAATGGATAAGTTTGTGCCAATGGCTTTTAATCTTATCACAAATTCATTTAAAGCCATATAAGTGCTCATTTCCATTCAAAGCTTATTTGTCCCTTGCATGTAGCTAACCTCTTGGCGTATGTTGCGAATGGGTGAAGCTCATGCTTTTGGCTTGCATGACTTTGACTTGCATTTGTTGCAAAGGTTGATTTCTTGCTTGCTTTTAACTCAACTCCTTATTTAAAATTTGTTTGGAGCTAGTTTTAGCATGAGTTGCCAAAACGAGGATGCTCAGGCAAATCGATTTGATTTATTGAAAATATTTGTTGGAAAATCTTCTCTTGCATATGGAGTTCTTATCCGAGAGTTCTCAAATTTATTCGAACTTATAAGCAAGATTGATAACGTGAATTTGACTTAGTGTCAAATCTAAACCTCCATTTGTTCTTATTGGAATATCTTTTGTATGGAGGACTTTATTTGAGAAATTCCTGTTGAAAAGGTCTCTTGATTGTCCATGGATCATCTCCACAAAATCCTATGGTCATTGGACTTCATTTGACCAAAATTTGCAAATTCTCAGTGTTTGGCCGAATAGGTCAACCCGGAGTCTCCGGACATTTGTTCCGGAGTATCCGAGTTATCCGGAGTATCCGGACTATATGTCCGGACTGTCCAGGTTGACCAGTTCAGCAAAGTTTGTACTGTTTGCCAATCCGGACTCTCTGGTTATTTTATCCGGAGTATCCGAACCTTGTTTGGTTGATTTGATTCTTTCCTTTTGATGAAATTTGAGTTGAGCATGAGCATAGCTCCATGATCCTTTTAAGATAAGTTGGGAGCACATTTACTCAAATTCTTTGTCCTCAAATCAACCTAAGTTCTTGGCAAGCCTTTCAAATATTCAAGTCTTCTCTGATTGAAAGTGCTTTGTGGGGCTAGTGTTCTTTTATTGAAATTGATTGTGTCATAGCCGCAATTTGCTTCCTCTCTCTTCTCTTTGAAGTTTATCTCTTAGAGAGTGGAACCTTTTCCTGTAAGTTCAAGAGTGAGCTCGTTTATGGTTTATTCATTACCTCTGTTTGAACTTCAAGAATTGAATCCGCATTTCAAATCCTTCTTTGTGCATTGAATTCAATCAGTATTTTAGCATGCATTGGAGTATTAGTATCATGTCAACCTTTTACCTCATGCATATTACACTTAGACCTTGTGAGACTGACTTGGGTCAAGTTGAAATATACTTGTTCCTGGAAATCGTGTGCTTATCTGTTGGTGTTCAAGGTTTTGGAAAAGTGAGTCAACTTCGACGGTGAGATGAAGGAAAGGAGTGTAGCTCCAGAGTCCGAGGGATCCGATGCCGTGCGACTTGACCTTGACTGATTCGAACATACAACAGATAAGAACCGACAGAAGGGACGTATTTCTTTCTGACCAAATTTAATAAGGTCTTTGTACACCATTAAGCTAATTGCCTTAAACCTTAAATGGTGTAATGATTATCATGATAAGTATTCCAATTGGTATCAATTCTTTCAATCTTTATGTATTTCAATTGGTAATTAGATTGCTCGACATCGTGTTTCAATTGCTTGTTAATTGGTATCGCTTTCTAATTGATGCTATATTTATCAATTGGTATCCTCTCATTGATAATTGCATTTTCTCTCTACGTAAGTGCCATCTAACATTTTACGATATAAGGTTGATTGATATGGATGACACCATGCTAAAGGAGGAGGAAATGTAAGTTGAAGATCACATTAGTAAGAGGTATACATTGCTCTTTAAATTGATCATAAGCATGTAATTCAATTCCATACAGTGGCTATATGATATTAATTATTATGCTCTGTTACACATATTTGCTATATGATCTTTGTCATGATTTAAGCATTTCTTACATTCTTGTGAATCATGACTTCATTTAAATTGGTATCATTGAGTTCATTTATTGCTTATCCGTAATTACTCAATCGGTACCATGTTGCTTAGTTTTAGGGGGAGCTTTTGTGTATTAGAATATTCTTTTAGCTCTTCCTCATTCATTTGGTATTCATTTTTGCTCTTAATGGATATTTGTTCTTAATTGTCTACAAGTGGTATTCCTTAAATGTGTTTATTGCTTATGTGCATCCAAATGTCATCTAATATGCATTTGTGAGCTACTTTTAGTTCCTTGCATATGACAATCACGTCTTTTGGATGATACTTCATTAAGGTATGCCCTTGTACACTATCTACCTCTCTCAGTTGATACTTTATTCAATCATGAGTATGTACCTCCTTTATATCTTTTGACTCATGATCATTATCTTTGTGATGCCTTGTCGTGCTTGTCATTTACATATGTTTTAAGGCATCATAGTCATTTAGTATCAATTTATGACGTTAACTTATCCATAAACCTAAATCTAGGATATTATAGCTTTCATATCTTGCCTAGATTTTGGGGGAGCTTAATATTATTGTCTTATTACTAGCTCCTTTGTTTTATTTTGTTCTTCCTAATATTTTTATTGAGTATTCAATCTAGAGGGAGAAAAAGTTATTCTTTTTGGGATTAATGACAAAGGGGGAGAATTTATGGATTTATCAATTGCCCCCTAATCGATTGACAAAAAGAGGGAGAATATTTGGGGAGAATTTATGGACTTATCAAATGCCCCCTAATCGATTGACAAAAAGAGGGAGAATATTTGGGGAGAATTTATGGACTTATCAAATGCCCCCTAATCGATTGACAAAAAGGGACAATGAAAAAGAGGGAGAATATTTGTAAGTATGATCTCTTACTCATTCTCCGTGTTCATTTCAAAGCTAAATATCTTTATATTGTCCTTTGGTGCATTTGTTAAATCGTTTGTCATAAATCACCAAAAAGAGGGAGATTGAAAGTGCGTCTAGGCACTTATGTTGTTTTGGTGATTAATGACAAACGATTCATGACAAACGCATGTAATGTCAATCAATGTAATTGTATAAATATTAACTTAGTGCTTAACAAATGACAAACCTCTAATATATTTATATTGTTATGAGACTAACATGTTTATTGCCTAGTTGAATATTAGTCTCATCTATTTTAGAGGAAAATCAATTGGGCTGGTTAAGCAAAAATGAGGTATGCAATCTCAGGATTCCTTCCATATTTGTCATTGCATTTCTCTTTAGCAAATGCATATTGAACTCTAAGTAACTTGTTGATTTCATATGTGCACATTGATTCATGTCATAATTGCTTGTGCATATATATATTCATTTGAGTTCATTATGTGTTTTGTTTTTAATATGCTTGTGTTAACTAGAGTTAAACTTCATTGCTTCATATTGACTTGGTGCATACATGTCTTAGTTGTATATTTTCTAATGCACCTCTCCTAGTGAAGTTTAATCTAGAATTGGATCACATCATTTACTCTCATTCCAAATATTATTTGCACATGTACAATTCATGTATATTCTATCATGTGTTTCATTTAAGCAAAGTATGTGATCCTTGCCTTGATTTAAATGATTCATCTTATTGGCAATTATCTCTCTAAGTGCATATAGATCAATCACATATTCATCATGCTGCACTTAGTAGAGAACAATTCTTATGTCAAGTGTTTTCGTTGATATCATGCCTATTTATATGAAACACTTGTTGTATTTCATCTCATTCATTTAATTCTAATTCATATCTTTTGAGCTTGTGGGACTAATGTGTTTGCTGAGTGCTTTGATAAGAATTAGGTCCCAAAGCTGTGTGTATGATGACCAAGTGGTTTGAAGGATGATAAGCGAGTCAAAGTCAACAAGACAAATGTGTCACCAACAAAATGAGGACTAAGTCAGATTCGACTTGATGGAGGATCGTCTTGGTGATGATTGAGGTCAAGGTCGAGAGGACGAGAGTCTCATGAGGTGAAGCGCGTTGAGGTTGACAAGACGAAGGTCATCATCAATCTTTGTGGAAGCGTCATCATGCACCGTGCATCCTAAGAAGTCGGCAAAGCTTAGTGTAAGACTTAGATTTTGTGTTAAATTTGAGTCTAAGGATTGCCGTACTATTAAGAGGGATGCAATCATTGAAATCACTTAGACATGTCTCAAGTGCTCAAAGTGGTCTATCCTTGTCTAAAGTTAAGTAACCCAAGTCACACTTTGTTCACCTAAGTGTAGGTGGGTTGGTGCGAGGGTTAGAAGTGTTGGTGGTGCCGGAAAGTGAGAATTTGAGGTCTCCTTGTGGATTCTTTGTGCAACCTGTTTTTATCCTTTGGGATTTGGGTAGTGAGACCTTGTTAGTTGGATAGCCACCGTTCATAGCTTTCCGAAAAGTCCGAATTTGCCGAAATCGGAGTCCGGGATCAAAAGTTATGCCCGTTTTCGTCGGACTGCCGTGTGCTGCCTGGGAGATCCGGAGTATCCGGGTTGTAACCCGGAGTCTCCGGGTTATCCGGAGTATCCGGATGATTCCGGAGTATCCGGATGATCCAGAGTCTCCGGGGTTTTTTCCGGAGTCTCCGGGTTGCCCAGTTCGGTCCCAAACGGCTAGTTTTTTGGGTTCCTCTATTTAAAGCCCCCTTCTTGCCCACTTCAATGGAGCCGTTGGGGGATGTTTTGCTGGGTATTAGAGGTGTTCTTTGTGAGTGTTTGAGCCCCCAATACTCCTCCCTACTCCTTAGATCTTAGTGATCCCCTTTTGTGAAGGGTTGGGTAGTGGAGAGAGGTGTTTGGATTGAGAATTGATTTGAGGAGTGGAGCTAGTTCCTTGGTGCTTTGAGGTGTTATTCTTAGTGATCTTGAGCTCCCAAAAGCCCCTCTAACCCTAGATCTTAGTGATCCCTTTTGAGTGAAGGTTTGGGTGTGAGAGTGGGTAGTGATCGGATTGAGTTGATTAGTGTGTTGAGCACTTGAGGTGGACTCTAAGTGAGTTCTTCGGGAGCATTTGTTGCTCTTGGAGGTTGAGGTCTCCTAGACGGCTAGGAGTTGCCGGTGAGCTTCCAAGCGTTGTGTGGAAGGCCACCGAAAGTTTGTGAAGGTCCGATTCCGCCTCCGCAAGGAAAGGAATCAAAGAAGTGAAGACCGGCGAGTGCATTGTGCAACACCGAGGAAGAGGGTTGAAAGAGACCCGGCTCAAGTGTGACCGAGCCGCCTCAACGGAGACGTAGGATCCTCAAGGATCCGAACTTCGATAAAATCTTCGTGTCTCCTTCCTTACTTCGGTTTACTCTTTTGCTCATCCGCTTAATTTGCTTTCGATTCTTGTGATTAGATCAATTAGATTGTGTCTCTGCATCTATTCTTGCTTGTATCCTTACTTCATTGCAAGAGAGTAATTTGTATCACTAGAATCAAAGAAGTGCTTCAATTTTTTGTCCTTCTCTGTTCTGGCCGAATCAGGCAATCCGGAGTCTCCGGTATTTTAGTCCGGAGTATCCGGATATACCGGAGTATCCGGATAAAATATCCGGAGTGTCCGGGTTACCTGTCTCGGGCTGAATTGTTTAAATTGCAAAACTTGATTATCCCAATTGCTTCCGCTTTATCTCTGATAGATTAATTTAAATTGGGTATAATTTTGTAATCGCCTATTCACCCCCCCCCTCTAGGCCGACATCCCGGTCCTTTCACATCCTCTATAAACACAGCGTGTCTAGTTTCTACAAACTTGGTATGTCTGTCTGGACAGTAGAAACGATAACCCTTTGATTTTTCAGGATAGCCAATGAAATGGCAACTCACTGTCTTTGGATCTAACTTTCCTATGTTTGGGTTGAATACTTTTGCCTCAGCTGGACAGCCCCACACATGTAGATAGTTTAGTGAAGGCTTCCTCCCAGTCCATAACTCATACGGTGTTTTAGGCACCGACTTACTGGGTACCCGATTAAGAATATGGGCAGCGGTTTTTAAAGCCTCCATCCATAGACTAACCGGTAAAGTGGAGTAACTTATCATACTTCTCACCATATCCATTAAGGTACGGTTACGCCTTTCAGCTACTCCATTTTGCTGAGGTTCGCCCGGCATAGAATACTGAGCTACTATGCCATTTTCCTGCAGGTACCTTGCAAAAGGTCCTGGAACTTGGCCATAAGGGGTGTGTTTACCGTAGTATTCACCTCCACGGTCTGATCTTACTACTTTAATCTTTAAATCATGTTGATTCTCTATTTCAGCTTTAAATATCTTAAACTTTTCTAATGCTTCTGATCTTTCTTTGATAGGATAAATGTAGCCATAGCGAGAATAGTCATCAGTGAATGTAATGAACGAATCAAAACCATCCACTGTCTTTACAGGAAAAGGACCACAAATGTCTCAGATGGATTATTTCCAAGATTCCTGTGCTACGCTTGGCGCCTTTCTTTATTTGTTTAACATACTTGCCTTTAATACAATCTATGCAATGATCTGTATGCAGAAAAGTCTAGGAGGAACAATTTCTTCTTTAATTAATCGTTCAATTCTCCCCTCAAATATGGCCTAAACGACAATGCCATAATTTCGATGACGATTCACTTTCTATTCTCTTTCGCTTTGTATTAACATTGCATACTTTCGCATTCAAGGAGGTACTTATGTCATTCACAATATCATAATGGGATAGCAAATAAAGCTTGTCTTGTCGGATGGCAAGACCAACATCTTTATTATTAAACTTTATTACACACTTTCCATTCCCAAAATGACACTGAATGTTCTCATCATCTAAGCAAGACACTGAAATCAAATTCCTTCTTAAAGAAGGCACTAATAAAACATCACGCAAATGGAGTATGAAGCCGCCATCCAACTCTAATGGAAGATCTCCAATGGCTTCCACATCAGCTTCAACTCCATTCGCCACTCTAATTCCTCTTTCTCCTCTTTGTAGGATCCTCCTCGTATGGAATCCCTGCATAGAATTAGCAACATGAACAGTTGCACTGCATCTATCCACCAAGTGCTAGTTGGTGAATCTATATACAAGGATTCATCTATGAATGTAACTTGATCTTTACCTCTTTTGTTCAGCCACTTGAGGAAAAGAACACAATCCTTCATGCGGTGCCCTTTCTGATGACAACGCCTGCAGGTGTCTGGATCTATGTGCTCCGGCGGAGGCCTAGGAGGTCAGCTCCACTGGAACCATGTCCTCCATTTGAGTTCTGTCCTCCATTTGAGTGTTCACCCTTCTCAAAATTGGTGAACCTTTTCTCACGATAATTGCCCTTTTGGTAGTTGCCTTTCTTGAAATTTGGCTTATTCTGAATTTGGAAATAATTCTTTTTCTTCTGAGAATGCTTAACCAGATTCAGCTCTTCAGCCTTTTGTGCCTTTAGTCTTTCTTCTTCTTGGACACACATGGCAATGCACTTTTCAATAGACCACTTTTCTTCACTAATGTTGTAATTTACAACAAAAGTCTCAAATTCTTTTGGTAATGAAACCAGTATAAGGTGGACTATGAAATCATTCTTTAAAGGCATATCAAAAGACGTGAGAGAGTGAGCCATGTTAGACATCTTAAGAATATGCTCTCTAATGCCTGGTCCATTACGCAGCCCAGATCCATCATACTTGTCATTGACAAGTTTCTTGATTAATGTGCCTGCATAGGCCTTTGTGGATCCAAAGAATCGCTTCTTCTATTTTCTTCAGATACTCAGTAGCATCTGTACATTCTGGGATTGCTCCCCTTATGGACTCAATGATGGTGCCTTTGATCACCATGAGGCACTTTCTATTTGAGTTGTCCCACTTTGCCTTCTCAATACTATACGACAACTCTGCCGCAGCATTATTTGCAGCTTCCAGAGACTCATTTGCTGAATCAGTGCCACTGGCTTTGGATAAAGCAAGGCATAATCTATTTCAGCCATAGCCATGGCCAAGTTCAAATTCTCTCTCCATGAGGAGTAATTATTGCCGTTCAACCTTTCAAGCCCTTGGAAGACACTCAAGGAATTGGCAATCTTGGTTGGAAAAGCTTCATTAAATAAAACAAGAATTTGATCAGTAAACTAAAAGATTATAAACTTTGGCATGAATAAATTAACGTTGGTCAATTAAACATGCTCTCAACTTTAATAAAGACTGATCTATTTCTAAAACACCGCTAAGCAAGATTAGAATAGAGCAAACTTTATTCAAAAAAAACTTTCTATCATTCTTAACATGGTCATGGCAAAATTATTTTTAACGTTGGTCAGAAAAATAAAATTACCATAACTATGTGAAATACTATAAAACTATTTTTTTCATTTACTATTTTCTCTAATTAAATATCCACGTTGGTTTCAATTTAATCAGAGAAAAGAAAACTTAAACTTGCAGCGGAAATACAGACTTAATTTAGTACTTAAGCTCATCATGCATAGCAAAATAGACTTAGACTTAACAAAAATAAGAAACAGAAACATCCCTAATTCCTTTCGGGCGAAAAGAACCCAAAGGCCCCTTACATGTCACGGGCCCAAATTTATGAAGAAAAAAAAAACATGGGCGCACCTCATCTGAGCCGTCTGATCCTTTTTTTTTACGGATTACCGAAAAATCTGCAGGGTTCAACAGAACCCTAACCTCCTCCCGTGAAAACCGGATCCCAGATCCGCTTCTCGCGGCGCGGCGCACCCGACGGAGGCTGGCTGGCGCCGGCGGCCGGATGGATCACGAGAGCGCTGGCCGCGCAATGAGGCACATGCGCATGCGCCGCGATCGGCGACAGTTAGCGGTCACGGGCGTGCACATGGGCATGCAACGCGCAGCGAGCAGGCTCGCATAGCGGCACGCTGGCCGCCCAACGGTGGCGCTCCCACGCGGACGTGACGCGGGCACCGGAGCCCGCAGCATGGAGGTGGCCGCCCGCTCGGTATGGATCTCTCCCCCCGATTTGTTCTTTGGATTTGGGATCAACTCTCCTTTTAATGCTTCGGGGTTGAGGAGTTCACGTGAGGATTCCTTCTCTCTGATTCTTCTCTCTGATCTACTGATTCTTTGGTTCTATTTTTAATCCGATTCTTTGTTTAATCTACTGATATGGGGAATTAACCTCTCCTTCTAATTGCTATGCGCGATTACCCGAAGGGATCTTCAACTAGGGTTGATCTAGGCACTGCTAGTATGGCTCTGATACCATTGTTGGAACTAAAGGATCTTCATGCCTTAGATTAAACACCTAGAAGTAGGGCTTAGTGATACCTTCGGGGTTTGAAGAGCTTGAGGAAGCCATTGCTTTACGGAGAGGAAGGAGATGACGACGGTGGCAACAGCCTCGTGGAAGAAGACAGCGTGGTCGTCCGTTCTGCAGAGAGGGAGACGGTGTAGCCTTCCCGTTGCTCCACACGCAAGAGTAGATCGGTTCCTCACTGGTTTGTTAGGGACGTGTGCACAGAGAACGTTGGTTCTCAGGGCTGTCTAGTCCCTTCTATTTATAGCGCGTGTGCAACAGGGGGCCACAACCATAAAGGTCGGTTGCGCCCCCGATCAGGGCGCGAGATCAACCAACATATTGATCCCAGCGCACCATCTAGGAATCTAAACACAACATATCGTTTTGCAATTTGCACGTATAAAGTTGTGCTCCAAAGCATTGGACGAACTAACGCAAGAAGATCATTACAAATAGTTCCAATTTGCTGATACATATTACATTAAGACTGAAAGTAAAAAAAGAATCAAAATTTTATTTTTATCCCCAGATTAGGCACTTCACATATGCACTGCCAAATTAACTGGTACCAGAAAAGACACCATGCCTCTCAGGCCTCTCAGGCCGAGACATTAGAACCGCTGAGAGGCTGAAATGTTCTTGTCATGGCCGAGTACTATTGCACCACTGAGAGGCTGCAGGTTTGAGTTTTATAGGGGCATCATCACATGACATCGCCTTACCGGCTTCTCCATGCAAAGAAAACAACAGCTGTGTTTCTTCAAGAAAACCAGAGAAGCCTCTCAACCTGTGTGCACAGCTTCATCTTCTCTTTCCACCACAGTACCACAACTTCAAGACATGGCCATTGAGGCAAGGACATTACTATCGAGGTTTTTTTTTTTGAATAAACTGCGAATCGAATCAGATTCGTCAAACCTGGAGCAGTTTTAGGGTACACGGTTTGCGTTCTCGGTGGAAATTTAAAGAAAAATTAGTGACCCATGAACCCAAATCCCGACTCGAACGAACCACATTTCTAGTAACTATGTTCCTTTGGCAAGGTGAGGCAAGGACAAATGGGGATACAGATTAACAAGGTGGTATGTTGTTTGCAGCCCCAAAGAGCATGGCGTCTTGTGGGGGTAGCGCACTAGCAGATCCCAACCCAACAGCAACAACAGCCAAAAACTGGGCAAAATAACTAATCCAGCTGCAACAGCCATTAAGAAATGTAGTAACAAATAATTTTAGCTCTGATCGCAATTGCCGCACGCATTCATCTGTATAAGCACGACTCGAGGGACATAATGAACACAATGAGAACAGAGTGAACAAACAGAGTAGCTGAACGAACGTCCAACAAGTTGGTAGCAGGCGTTACTTGCAACAAGTTACTTCTATCAGAGCTACATTGAGGTCAATGACCGACTTCAAACAGGGACAGCAGCAAATGATCAACTTCAACCGGGGGGGGGGGGGGGGTAGCATCGAGGTCAATGACCAACAGTGAGACGCTTTAAGAGAGCTAGCTCATTCACCGGGGTGGCTTTGACGTCAGTGAGGTACTTGTGAACACTTGCGGCAATAGTGCGGAAACAGCCTAGTACTTCCGCAGAAAATAGCGATGAATCCTTCCAAGTTTCTGGAGAACTAGGAAAGTGAGCGCGGCGCACACCGCGCACTTGAACGAAAAAAAAAATATTGTTAATACGAAAAAAACCGAAAAAATGTTTTCGTAGAAAAAACGGACAACGAAAACACTCTAAAACATTTTTCCATGCTCTGAAGGAAAAACGGACCACAAAACCATTTTTTTCGTGCAAAACGGAGAAACGAAAATATTTTTTTCATGCTTCGGAGGAAAAACGGACCCCCAAAACATTTTTCGGTTGTTTTTAGAGAAAACGGAGAAACGAAAACATTTTTTCCATGCTCCGGAGGAAAAATGGACCACAAAACATTTTTTCCGGGCAAAACGGAAACATTTTTTGCATGCTCCGGAGGAAAAACGGACCACAAAAATATTTTTTCGTTTTTTTTTTTGGAAAAACGGCCAACGAAAACATTTTTCCATGCTCCGGAGGGAAATGGACCACAAAAACATTTTTTTCCGGGCAAAACAGAGAAAAGAAAATATTTTTTCCATGCTCCGGAGGAAAAACGGACCACAAAAACTTTTTTCCGGGCAAAACGGAGAAACGAAAATATTTTTCCATGCTCTGGAGGAAAAAACGGACCACAAAAACATTTTTTTCGGGCAAAACAGAGAAAGGACCTGAACGAAAAGTGCACGGACCTATTTGTTATGATTTTGGACCTGTTCGCTATTTTGAAAAACTATAAAAGGGCTCGTTTACGATTCGTATTTAACGGGAGGTTCTTTATGTAAAACGTCGAACGAGGGACTTAAATGCGAACCGGGGAAAAAATTTCCCTCTCACAAAAAATTGCAAAGGACCTATCCGTAATTTCAACAACTGGAAGGGCTTTTTCGCAAAAAGAGGAGAGAGAGAGAGGGTGGGACAGGTGGATGCTCCTATTGAGCTCCAAACCTCCCGAACTTAATGGAGGGATAATTCCAAAGAATACAATATACTAGATATTTTGCCATGAAGTTTCTAGAACAAACTTCATGGTGAAGCAAAGAAGTATCTAGAGTTTATATATTTATTTAATAAGAAAATTCTAGGGTAGAGATATTTGTATAGTGCTTAATTGAATGGTTGCTAGTTGGCCCCAATCCATCGGCCATGTTTGACTATAAATAGGCTGTCATAACCCCTGTTTGTGTGTGCTATAAGGTGTGCCACAAGTAGGGCTACTATAAGCTTCATAGCTCACCATACCAGAAGTAGGATGACATGAGTAGAGAAGTAATGCAGAGATAGGTAGTCACTAAGGAAAAATGTATCTTATGTTTTATGAAGTTGATTGTGTTAGAGTTTTTACCGTCCTTAGTAGGTACCATGAGGTACCACCAAATTACACTTAAACTCTTATACCTCTTGGTAAACTTTTTATACTTCTTAGTATTAAATCAATTTATAATTTGTTCCTTCTAAAAATAGTAAAAGTTCTCTAATTATGTAGTTGTGAAGAGTTGAGTTACCCATCTCTTGTGTATAAATGTTGGTGGTCTCTCACAATAAGCCACCTACTCTCACTACTTAGTGTTTTGGGTTATGATTCAACTTGAGTGGCTCCACTACCTAAAATCACAACAGTCCTATCTTTAACGTGAGTGGCTCGGCTACCGGAAAGCTTGACGATCTTGGCTTCGACCTAAGCGGTTCGATCCCTCATAAGCCAATAAATAATAAAGCACTAAGTAGTACGAAGAAAAGGCTAAGCAACTTAGGGTAATTGGTATAGCATATGTAGATCTCCTCGTTGTGAGTATAAAGGGTCCACCTCGGATTATGTTAAGAGCAATATCATGAAGTATATTGCCCTAAATTTTTCTATCCTCATGAATTTCAGAAGAACGGTGAGGTAAAGATCCTGCAAACTAAGTCATGCAAAAAACTGGTTGATTTATTCATAAAGTATTTGTCAACATCTAGTTTTCAAAGATGTGTTCGTGACATTAGAATGAGACAACTAGAGATGTGCATAGTTCAGGAGAGTAAATCTCTATAAAATAAACCTTAGTATAATCCTAAAAATACTACTATAATCCAAAAGATTATAAGTTGCACTCTTTTCCCGTAGTGAGTTTTAGTGAAGTTTTCTCACATGGAGGGTTTTAATGAGGCAACGAGTGTACCACAATATACGAGTACAATGTACTATTGTTCCCATATTTTTTCCTCACTTGGTTTTTGAGAGGAGTTTTTAATGATGCATATTAATTATGCGGTGTTCACCCATGAGAGAGTGGTGAGATATAACTGGACTCTTGGTCCTAATTGTTGAGATATGATTGAACTATATCTCTTTGTGGGTGAATCTAATTCTATCTCTAATGGATTTTTACTAGAAATATGTTACCCATTGTACAAGAGATTCAATCTAATGAAGAGAAGAGAGTTTGTCTTCCTATAAAAATGAAGAGAGAGAGAATGAGATAGGAGAGAAGAGAGAACTGTACCAGGGATAGGAAAATGAAGATGCAGAGACAACATCATCGATCAAATCCTGTTATTGTGAGTGACATGGCAGTAGAGTGCTATTAGCATGCGTCGCAGTCTGGTTGATGAACCCGATGATAGCACATCAGAAGCAGCATCAAACTACGGTGCACTCCATCGTCGTACCATCGGCTACCTCCCCACACCGCGGCTGCTAACAATCCCACCACCACTCCCTACCCGGCCACAAATGCATGGGTGAAAATAGCCTGAGATGTGGTGGTAGAAGAAAGGAAGGTCATGGCACTCGTGGATTTAGCGGTGGTGGTCATCATTAGTGGGGAGAGGGATGAGAGTGTGATGCGGGCGGTGCGGGGAGGCCAAGGAGCGACTAGGGTGCAGACAGGCCGAGGGGAGACATCAGCATGGGTGCCAGGGAGCCGGAGGGGTGACTAGGGCATGGGGAGGCCGAGAACTTCATTCTTTTATTACTTGATAAATTAGTTGAGGCATCAACGTCCTATGTTCGAATCCCCTTTCACCCATCGATAGGGTCATCCTGGGTTGAATACGATGGAAAAGATCATCAATAATTATGCTGGTAATATTATAAAAATACTAACTTTCCTAAACTTGAAGACTTATTATGCCTAGCTTGTGCTAAAGGGAAGCTCATAATTAAACCCTCTTATCTGAAAGTTAGGGAAGAATCATTGTTTTTTTGGAGAGAATTCTATGTGATATTTGCGAAACCTATACAGCCCCTGTAGGGTCCCTTTAGATACTTTATGATACTGATTGATGCTTCTACTAGATGATCCCATGTGTGCCTCTTATTTACTCAGAACCATGCTTTTGGTAAATTAAACTATCCAAATTATTAAATTAAGGGCTTCCTTTCTAGATGAAAGGATTAAGTCTATTCGAATGGACAATGCAATTTACCTCAAAGGACTTTGATAGTTATTGTATGGCTCTAGACATTAATGCAAAACATTCAGTACCTAATGTCCACACACAAAATGACCCTGCAAAGTCATTAATTAATAGAATAAAACTTATTGTTAGGCAACTCTTGCAAAATTGTAGGTTGTCCACCAACTGTTGGGGCCACTTATTGCTGCACGCTGCTGTATTAATTCAACTCTAACCAATTCCATGCTATGAAATTTCTCTTTTACAGATAGTGCATGGGAAACAACCAAATCTTTCGCATTTACGCAAATTTGGTTGTGCTGTATACATGCCAATCTCACAACCACAGCGTACAACCATGGGCCCTCAACAGAAATTGGAAATCTATGTAGGTTATAAATCTCTGTCAATTATTAAATACCTAGAGCTTATGTTAGAGGATCTGTATATGGCTTGGTACGTTGATTGTATTTTCGATGATGATAATTTTTCAGCATTAGGGGAGAAAAGTACCATACTAAAGAATACTGGAAAATAGATTGCAATGTCACTGGCATTCGGTCCTTATACCCACGCACTAAAGAATCTGAACTGAAAGTTCAAAGGATAATAAATATATAATAAATAGCAAATAATCTACCAGATGCCTTCAATGATCATAAGAGTGACAGAGTCTTATATACCTATAGTAAACGCATCTGAAATATTGGAAATACCCTAAAAGGATATCAAATCCACTCTTACCCCGCATAATAAGAAGAAGGGGAGGCCTTCAAGTGCATGTGATTCAATTCCATTGAGACATCTATTGAAAGAGAGAATATAACATGTCGAATCACTCCCCAAGTCTGTAGAAGAAGCTCAATCTAATGTTGATAAAATCTCTGAAGTGAGCTGTCATGAAGGTGGTAAGCACATCCCTGAAGTGAATCATCCTAAATATGATAACCCTAGCTAATATTTGCATGCACATATGATGTTGGAAAATCAGATAACCCAGACTCCATCATTGTGAGAAATCAAGAGGAGCTGGAAGAAATTAATGAAAAAAGTTTTACTAATTATGTGTATTTTGGAGAGTTGTATAAAAAAAAGACTATAATGGAAGTTGTAGACATTTTAATATCCATAGTTAAATCGTATTAAGTACATTTCTTATCTTTAATTAATGAGTTCACACTAATTTTTGACTAAATTAAATGAGTTCTAGACATTTGTATTATTTTAATATTATTTTGTAGATTTGTGTTGCCACTTTTACTTTTATCTTTTTACTAAATCAATACAAATAATTTTCTTAAAAACCAAGATTCAAGAAATTTGAGGAAAGAAGGAAATTTTAATTTGACATATGATCATGTTAAATTTTAATTTCTTAGTTTGATCAATTTAAAAGAAAAGGATTTTAATACTGCGTTTGTTCTTTTCTTAAGATTAGGGTACAAGAATTGGGGGAAGATAATATTTGAATTAAAAAATTGTATTCTAATTAAAAATTTTATTTAATTTTATGTTTAAGTTTTATTTTTTTTATTTTTTTCCATTTTTAAAATGTTCAGGATGTTACACTAGCTTTCTGAACTATTGTTCTTCCGAGATAACTATAGCCTAATGTGGATTATCATTCATGGTGAGATGTCAGAATAGCAATACAATTATAACGTGTGCATAAACCAGGTGCCACTATATATTTTCTGAGCATCTCCAGCAAGAGCCCCTAAAACAGGGCCTCTATTTTGGATTTAGGGACTCCCCCTATTTTTTGGGGTCCTGTTTTCAGAGCACAAGTCCAGCAACAGCCCCTAAATCTTAGCCCCTATTTTACTTTTTTTCTCTTATTTTGACATATCCGCTATGTATAATCTTCATTTGACACCACTAAAATTCAATCAAAAATATTTGTAATACATAAAACATAAGGATATTAACATTTACAATTTAAAAACATGATATTTCAAATTTAAATTTAAAATTTTCAAAACATGATAAAATTTTTGAAGCCTCTCATGTATTTCCCTATCTTAAATAATAGGGGTTGTACTCGTGTCGCTGAGAATTGGGCTGAGGAGGCAAATTTAGGGGCCTCCTAATTTTAGGGGCTTGAGTTGGGACCCCCTGGGAATTGGGGCTGAGGAGGCAAATTTAGGGGGCCCCTAATTTTAGGGGCTTGAGTTGGGACCCTGCTGGATCTGTTTTTTTTACTACACTCCCTATTTTAAGGTTTAGGGGCTCTGCTGGAGATGCTCTTAGCGTGTATCTTAACACAATATTCATCAGATCGGAAAAATAACTGATCAGGCACTTAAACAAATCAAATCACCTTTCTCGGAAAAAAAAAGGAATCACCTTTCAAGCCATACGTTTTTTTTTTTTTTGGGGGGGGGGTGGGGGGGGGGGGGGGGCAAGCATGTCTCAAGGGCCATTAAATCTGGATTAAAATCATAGGTGCAGTACAACCATCCACAAGGTTAAAAAAGGAACCTGAGAAGATAACAAATTACAAAATAGTCCCTGGAACTCTGAAAGGACAAAAAAGAAACTACAACAAATAAACGAATATATCGTGCACATCCTCTTCCACAACAAATATATAGTGCACAAAACCAAGCAAACGATCTTCATTATTACATGTTGCATGCGTACATTCATCAGCAATAAACCCATTTGCATGTTGCTACACAAAGGTATATCGTGCTTCTGAGGCAACCTAGCTTTTCTGGCGCTTAACTTCCTCTTCTGAAGGCCATTCTGGTCCATACGTCCCCTCCACGTTAACCTTTTTTTTTTTACCACCGTTACATTCAATATTCATGGGGAAACTTGTAAAAGGCGAATTTGCAAATGTTCTGCAGCAGTAGAAACTAGTTCCCTTGTATTCACCAGTTACAATCTTGCAATTCAAAACTAGCACACATAAACGTGGATGGGTAGATCAGTAGATGACTTCCTACACATAGCCCCTAATCATACAATTCTGTTAAAAAAATTTGATGCCAACAGGAGCCCTTTTTCAAATACCCCTCCAAATGAATATCTTTTTAAATTATATTGCTGAAACTAGGGCGCATTAATATTTGTCTTAGCTTGCTTATTTGGCCGCCTCCTGCTACGCCACAATAGCCGAATTGGGGTGCCTGGAAATCCAGCATCGGACCGGAGTTGCTTTTGCATATAACGGCGGTATGTTTCAGGAAAGAGTTTTGCGTCGTTGACAAAGAAAACAAATGTTGGTGGACGAATGGCAGCCTGCAAGTGAAGAACAAGTTTCCAAAGAATGCATGAGAAGATTTTGTCAAGCTAGCTTCGAAATAAATTATACAGATTGCAAAGCATCGATAATCGTAAATGGTTCTTTTTATCAAGAGTTGAAAAAATTCACAAGGATGTCATACACTAGACTGTTGTGGACACCTTCATTGGGCGGACTTACCAGCGCCGGCCCAAGTCTGGGAAGGCCCAACCAGCGCCAGCAGCAGGTCAGCCAGCGCCAGCGGGCCAGGAGGCGCGTGAACAGTAGCCGCGTGAACAGTAACCGCGCTACAGTGGAATAAATCTGTTAGTTTCTATATTTAGATATTTACCTTGGGAGTCAAGTTGATTAGTTTCTATAGCTGTTAAGTTAGAGTTTTGGTAAGTTAGATTTATATCTTGAGGGCCAAGTTGATGCCTACCAAGGCTATATAAGGAGGGCACATGAGGCAGACAAGGGAGGAAAAAGAATAACCCTTAAGCCTGCCGCAGGATTGGGGTTCCTCCTCTTCCTTGTTCTTGCTGTAATCTATCCTCCGCAGGAATAAAGCTTCTAGTCCCAACACCTTGGTATCAGAGCTTTTGATCTTGCGCCACCACCAGCCCCACCACCACCCTGCGCCACCACCAGACCACCACCACCCCTGCGCCACCACCATGTCTGCAGCCACGAACAAGCCAACCACCATAGATGACCTTATGGCCTCCATCACCCAGATCCTACTCTCCCAAACTAAGATGCAATCTAAGCTGGTGGCCACAAATGACAAACTCACGGTGCTGTCCACCAAGGTGTCCTCCATGAAGGTCGACCAGGGCCGTCTGCACGTCGCCGTCAACAATGTGCGCCCCAAAGCCGGTGGCCGTGCGAGCTCGCTACGGACCACGCCGCCCCTGCCAGCAACACCCACGCCGGGGACAAGGCCGTCGCCTTCATCAACGCCGCTAACCACAAGCTACGTTTCCCCAAGTACGACGGCTCTGAGGACCCACTGCCGTGGTTTCACTGCTATGGCGAGCTTCTTCCGTCTTTGCCCGCACCGGAGATCGAGAAGGTATGGTCGGCCGCTTTCTACATGGAGGGCGCCGCCAAAGCGATGGTACTACAAAGTTGGAAGCGTAACTGGGGTCCCAACCTGGGACCGTTTCTCCCAACTTCGCCAACATCCGCTTGGTCCCTCTACTCGCCCAACCCTCGGCCAGGCGTGCCGTCTTCAACTCCAGGGCTCGCTCGACGAGTACTTGGACGCCTTCTATAAGCATCTAACTCGGTGCGCCGACCTCTCTGAACCTCGGCCAGATCAACATCTTTACTTGAGTCTCGGCGAACCCTCAAGACCGACGCCGAGCCGACCAACCCTCGACATCGAGGACGCCGTGGCGCTTAGCCCGGCGTACATTCGGCGCAGCCTCAGAGGCTGCGGCGGCGGCGCGCCGCCCATCGCTCGCCGGTCGGCTCCCAGCTCTCTGCACTCTCCCCACGGCGGCGGCAGAACTCCACTGTACCACGTGTGGCTACTGGCCGAGACACCAGGGCTCTGTCAAGGCTCTCGGCCACCGCCGGCATCGCCAGATGACCCGACTCACGCCGGATGAGATGGCCCACAGCGTGAGGAGGGCCTCGCTTCAACCGCCGAGAAATTCTCACGGGCGCATCTCAAGACTTGCACCATGAAGGGCCTCTACCTCCTCGACGCCGACGATGACGACCCCGACGACATCACCGACAACGCCTGCGACGCGGAGATCTCTCTCCACGCCGTGACAGGGGCATGCACCAGCGAGACCATGCGGATGGCCTCCGGGTCGACGCACTGCTTCATGGCGGCCCATGTGGCGCGTCGCCTGAACCTGAGCCCCACCACTAGGGACGGCATGACGGTGGGGGTGGCCAATGGCGAACGGCTACCTTGCCTCGGGGTCTACCCAGCGTTCTCCTTCTCCATCAGCGGCGAGCCTTTCTGCATCGACTTCCTTATCATTGCACTCGAGGGCTACGAGGTCGTGCTCGGGTGCAACTGGCTGCGCACCCTGGGCCCCATCGTCTGGGACTTTTCGCGCCTCACCATGGCGTTCTGGCACATCGATCATCGGGTCAAGTGGACGGGGCTAGGCGCCCCCCATCCGACGGCGTTCGCCCTCTCCGCCGACAACAAACTGCAGCTTCTCTTGGCGGAATTTACGGACGTCTTCGCCGAGCCTACGGGTCTGCTTCCACCGCGGCCCTTCGACCACCGCATTCATCTGCTGCCTTCCACGCCACTGCCACCGCCAGGCCGGAGATACCCGCAGCTCGCCAAGGACGAGATCGAGAAGCAGTGTGACGACATGTTGCACCAAGGCATCATCCGGCCCAGCACGTCACCCTTCTCCGCGCCAGTGCTGCTGGTCCGCAAGAAGGACAAGACATGGCGGTTCTGCGTCGACTACCGCGCCCTCAACGCCAAGACAGTAAAGGACAAGTTCCCCATCCCGGTCGTCGACGAGCTGCCGACGAGCTCAAGGGGCTCGCTTCTTCACTAAGCCGACCTCCGCAATGGGCTACCATCAAGTGCTAATGCATTCGACGACGCCGCCAAGACAAAGATTCCGGACGCACCATGGCCACTTTGAGTTCCTAGTCATGGCGTTCGGCCTCACCAACGCCCCATCCACATTCCAGGCATTGATGAGCAGCGTCGCGCGCCTACCTCCGCCGGTTTGTGCTTGTGTTTTTGACGATATTTTGATCTACAAGAACACGCGTGGGCGGAGCACCTCCAAGATGTTCGACTCATCTTCCTCGCCCCACGCCAAAGATAAATTGGCGGTCAAGCAGAGCAAGTGCTCCTTCGGCGAATCGTCGATCTCCTACCTCGGTCACATCATCTCGGAGGGCGGTGTGGCCATGGACCCGGCAAAGGTGGAGACCGTCCAGGCCTGGCCGCGCCGCCCACTGGCCAAGGGACTTTGGGCTTCCTCGGACTTGCGGGTACTACCGCAAGTTCATCGTAACCGGGCTCGTGGCGCGCCGCTCACCCTCTGTTGAAGAAGGAGGCCTTCCATCGACTCGGCCGGCGATCGGGCCTTCGACGCCCTCAAGCAGTGCCCTGGTCGCCGGGCCTACTCTGCAGCTTCCGGACTTCAACGCCGCGTTCATCGTCAACTGCGACGCCTCCGGCACCGGCTCTGGCGCCGTGCTCCATCAAGATACCGGCCCCATTGCCTTCTACAGTCGGCCCATCGCCACAAAGACTCCAAATTGGTCGCTTATGAAAGGGAGCTCATTGGGCTGGTCAAGCGGTGCAACATCGCGGCCCTACCTCTGGACTCGTCCTTTTGTGGTGCGACAGACCACTACGCGCTGAAATTCTTCTTTGGATCGGCGCCTCTCCACCATTCCACAAAGATACCTGGGTGAGCAAGTTGTTTGGATATGACTTTTTGTCGAGTACTAGCCAGCAAAAGACAACACGGCCGCTGATGCGCTCTCACGGCGCGACGAGGACTCCGCCATGGCGCTGGCTATGTCTAGCCCCTCCTTCGTCCTTTTTGACGACCTCCGTCGTGAAATAACCAAGCTGGAAGACGGCAAGCACCTCCTAGAGATGATTGGCAAGGGAGGCCGCCGAGTGGTCGGTGGTGAACGGCCTCATTGTCTACTCGGCCGTGTCTTCGTTCCAACCGGGTCCTCCCTATGGCCGACCATTCTCGCCACGGCTCATGGGGCGGGCCAAGGCGCCCAAAGAGACGCCGCCTCCGTGCCTCATTCTACAACGTCAACGCCGCTAAATTCGCCAAGGAGTTCGTCAAGAGTTGTCTTTGTCTGCCGGCGCAACAAATCCGAGCATCTCTCCATCCTGCAGGTCGCTCTGACCTCTCGAGCTACCTAGCTCGGTGTGGACTGACATCGCCCTCGACTTCGTGGAGGGATTCCCTCGCGTGGGCGGGAAGACAATGGTCTTAACTGTGGTTGATCGCTTCTCCAAGTACGCCCACTTCATTTCCTTGGGCCACCGTACCTTCGCTATCTCCGTCGCCAAAGTCTTCTTCGACAACATCGTCAAGTGCCGCACGGTATCCCGTGTTCCATCGTCGGCCGATCGTGATCCTGTCTTCACCAAAGACATTCTCGACGGAGCTCTTCCGCCTCCGGTGTTCACTCGCATGAGTACCGCTTTCCACCCGCAAACGGACGGCCGGTCAGAGGTGACGAATGTAATTTTGGGAGTCTACCTTCGCCGCTTTGCGCGCGACCGAAGAGTTAGGCTGCGCCGCTACCTTGGGCCGAAGTTCGCTACAACACTTCCTTCCAAACAAATTTCTACGCACGACTCCATTCAAGGTGGTTTATGGTCAGACCCCCTACCTTGTCAGCCCTATGAGGCTGGCGGTCAAAGGTGCCACCGTGGAGAAACAGCTGATTGATCGCGATAACTTCCTGCTGGAGATCAAGGACAGGTTAATACACGCCCAGGAAGTAATGAAAGGCAACTATGACAAGCATCATCGTGAGCTGGAGTTTCAGGTGGACGATTGGGTGTGGCTGCGTCTCCATCACCGTCTCGCAGCCACATTGACAGACAAGGCGCGTGGCAAGCTGGCACCTAAGTTCTATGGACCATTCCAAGTCTTTGGAACGTGTCGGTTCGATCGCCGCTCTGGTGGCCCCTCCTCCTCGCACCCGCATCCATAACGCCTTCCATGTGGTGTTTCTCAAGAAGTTTGTGGGTGAGCCTCCTGGCGATATGGTTCCATTGCCGCCGTCAAGCATGGCGAGGTGCTTCCACCGCCGGATCAGTCCTGCGCGCCTCAGCCAACTGCGTGGCGTGTGGGAACTCCTTGTCAAATGGACCGGTCAAGTCGCCGCAGATGCTACATGGGAGAAGGTTCCTGAGTTCAAGGATGCTTACCCCTTCCTTCCACTCGAGGACGAGCCGTTTCATAATGGGGAGGGAAGTGTTGTGGACACCTTCATTGGGCGGACTTACAGTCTTACCAAGTCTGAAGGCCCAACCAGCGCCGGAAGCAGTCACCAGCGCCCGGTAGCCAGGAGGCGTGTGAACAGTAGCCGCGTGAACAGTAACCACGCTACAGTGGAATAAATCTGTTAGTTTCTATATTTAGATATTTACCTTGGGAGTCAAGTTGATTAGTTTCTATAGCTGTTAAGTTAGAGTTTTGGTAAGTTAGATTTATATCTTGAGGGCCAAGTTGATGCCTACCAAGGCTATATAAGGAGGGCACCTGAGGCAGACAAGGGAGGAAAAAGAATAACCCTTAAGCCTGCCGCAGGATTGGGGTTCCTCCTCTTCCTTGTTCTTGCTGTAATCTATCCTCCGCAGGAATAAAGCTTCTAGTCCCAACAAGACTGACAAAATTGGCATTGCTGTCTAAGAGCATAATTGGCAAGTAAGTGACTCCCCACTCAGCATGCATTAGAATTTAAAAATATCTTCTAGTGATTTTTTTTGTTTGTTTAAAGATGCGGTTGTTCCTTTCTTGCCATATTATCAAGATCTTTAGAAATTAGGATGATAAGTGTATCCATAATCAAGAGGCCAGTCGAAATTTTTGACATCACTAAACTACAGTAAAAAGGAGGAACAAGCGCATAAAGGGCCCCCCTGTGACCTTCAGCTTATTTGAAAAGCTATCTCATAAACCCAGTGGCTTAAAAAGTAAACGAGCAATGCTTCTATGCTTTTCCTCCCAATACAAGTTGCAGAAATCTTGAAGCAAGCGAAGGGGTAAGTAATCCTCATCCACCCTTTATTAATGCTTTAATATTTGTGGAACTTTAAAAAAGAAGAGCACAGAAGCACCTCTCAAAGTAAACACTATGGATTTAGAAGGATGTCAGAATTTACCTGTGTTGTGTAATAAACACGGCCTCTTTTGCCACCTCTTGTTTGCGGTGGTGGTTTGAATGCTATAGCTTCTCTAACCACTTGATTAAGAATAGAGGTACCAAGTCTTCTAGACCTTTCCTTTTCAACCAAAGCAGCCGCAGAAATAATCCTGAGAACACTTCGACACAATATATTAGAGAACGTCAATACAGGAAATTGAATCTTAATTACAAAGCTAACAATCTTATATGTGCAATGCTAGTGTCTAGAACACAAGTAACGGAGGGATACTAGTAGAGGCATGCACAACTCAACATTTTGAATGGGAAGTGGAAATCCAGCAAGAAGTTTGTGTTTGCGGCATGCATAGAAAACTTGGGCAAACATACAAACTGATAGACCCAACACAAGTTTTGTAAGTCTGGTAAGCACGAAAGATACAATAGCCATGACAAGTTGCAGAAGCTTTGGGTAAGTGTGAAATACAAGTATACCTAGAGGGTTCTAAGAACAAGCAGAAAGAAATATTTTGATTCCATTAACTGCATATTGTATGTCCAGTATAATACCCACTACACCAGGACTTAGCATTACAGATCTCTGAGTCCATAAAACATGTTATATGGAATTTCAGGTATGTAAAAAAACGTGGAAATGGTTGGCCATTGCAAAAAGCAGAAAACAGGAATTAGTTGTTGCAGAGGTTGAGCCCAAACTATTAATTAACCAACCTGTTGGATTGTAAGTTGCTAATTCATATTTATCACAGAGAATGGAGGTAAAAGACAGGAATCACAACAATATGTCATAACTTAAACTTGGTAGATATTGCACAATACCATTGCAAAATCACCAAGTTGGAAAATACCGTCCAATGTGTCACTGACATGTGTCCTAGGCGCCACATGTCAATTTCACGTTGATGTTATTTTCCAATTTATTCATCTTCGCAATAGTACTTTAAAAAAGACAGCAAGCCAACAGAGTCATTTGTGGGGCCAGTATGTCTATGAAAAAAACGCATAGTCAAGATTTCGGAAAAGATATTATAAATCAGAATGAAGTGAAAAATACTAAAATAGGTTATATACAATCAATAACTAAATGTGCCCAAGAAAAAGCATCAAATGCTAGACAAACGAAGTATCAAAAGCCTATTGAGCTTTTAAAGAAGATAAGGGATTTACTTTTCAACGCTGCTCCCATTTATCGCAGAACAATAAACAATAGGAGCCCAGTCAAGTATTCGAAGCTTGCCTCTTACATCTTGTTCATAATATGTAGTACTCTGATGGTTCTTGTTTGGAATTGTATCCCATTTGTTCACAACAATGACACATGCATTTCCTTCTTTCTCAATCCTTTCTGCAATTTTATAATCCTTGATACCACAAAAGAAGTTCACTGTGTTAGAATGAACATAATATTCAATCATAAATGAAAAGATCGGTAAAACAACAACTATATGAATTGTTTGTGGGTGCATGTGTTTGTGACAAATACCTGCTCTGTAATGCAGGTCATTGCTTCAACAACAAGAGCAACCACATCAGAGCGGCGGATTGCACGAAATGCACGTTTTACTGAAAGCGTTTCAGTTGTGCTGCCAGCAGAAGCAACTGCTGCCCTGCGTCTGATGCCAGCGGTATCAATGAGCTTGTATTTCTGCATCTTATTGCAATATCAGCAAGTTAGTGTTACATTGCAATGACATCTCTTTCTTACGTATATAAATATTATCTTGTTATAAACATGAAAAAGTAAATATAAGTGGAAATAATTTGGCTGTGTACTGCACCAATGAGGCATCCCTGAGAGATTTAAACATTGTCAAAAGTATTATGAACAAACCTGCCCATCCTCTGTGGTGAACTCAGTATCAATGGCATCACGGGTTGTCCCACTAACTGGGCTCACAATAGTTCTATCTTCTCCAACCAAAGCATTTAGAATACTACTTTTCCCAACATTTGGTCTTCCAACAATGGCAATAGCAGGAACATGGTTTTCGTCTTCTTCAACACCGTCCAATCCCTGTCAAGCTCCATGAGTTACTTGCCAGATGCCACAAGGTAATGGACAAAATAATATGAACTAATATAAAATTAAAAAAATAAGAAGAAGAATGTAGTGAAAAGAAAGAACTATAATTTCTACACCAAAGTAACACATTCAGAAGCTCACTGGATAGACCACATGGAACCACTGAGGGTCCCAAGTATTTCTAATAGCTGCATCAACCTTCCAGTTATGTGGACCGAGATAAATATTCAGCACATTGAACAGTTTCGTTCCTTCACTTACTAAGAGGCCTTCAATAATAAATTATCCTAGTCTTGTCGTGAGAAACTGTATCAGTTTACCCCCATAGTCGAGTCATGTAGATATGATCATAATGTCCGATCTTTATATATAAAAAACTCCATAAAGATTTGCAATCATTAAGAAAAATGAGCATCAGACATGCATGTACAATAAAACAGTCTGAATAGATACTGTAATTTGAATACCTCGAAATTTCTCAGCTCTGAACAGACCATATCAAGGAGCTCTCCAGTTCCGGTGCCAGTAATAGCAGATATTGGCAGAGGAGAAAACCTAGCAGGAAATCACAGAAAGATGATCTGAGCAGCAAAAAAAATATAAATAAAGCCAACTGCTGGACAGTTAACGAAAAAGAACACCATCAACAAAAAATATGAGGTCCTTGTTAATATAAGTGCCTGCTTTGTAGTCAGAGCACAACCAAATGTTGACAGACAATGGATTCTTGCAGCATTTTTTTACCTAATGTGATGTAAATGAGTTTCGGGATCTTGCATGTGGAACCGCTAAGATTCTGATTCTTTATGTCATTATGGCTTATATACAATTAACATCACACCAGTGTGCTTATTGTCCTTTTTATTTTATTTAGCAGCACAATAACAACATGGAACTTCTAGTGTCAAGTTTTCGGTACAAGCCCCTCTCCAAACCAAAAAAAAAATCGGTACAATAGTGGTTGTCCAAAATATAACATGAACATCAATGTTTTTGAAATGCGAATGAACTGAATGCTATGTAATGACAGTGTGGACATATTGTAAGTTGTATGCTCACCCTAATGACCAAAAATCTAATGCTTGCATTTGCCCTTTCCGTGGAGATTCACACTTGTTCACAGCAAGTATGAGACACTTGTGTGAGTAGTTGCGACGTAACCAATCAGCAATTTCTATATCTGCTGCCACAAGACCAGCCTGAAAGATTTTTTAGACCATCCTGTTAGTAAGAACAAGCCTTAGACAAGGAAGTATATAACAATAATATACAGCCAATGATAGGTAAAAAACAAAACTAGGAAAATATTGTGCCAAGTAATGCAATTTCATGTCACAAAGAAATTTCTCCAGAGCATGAATCAACAAAGACACCAGAGAAACAAAAAGTCAAGCCATCAGGAGGTTAACAGATCTATTATACTATACAAGCCCACTTGATCTTATTAGGAACAAAGGTAAAATATGGAGAAGAACAAAATGCTTTACATGTAAATGGATAAGTCAAATAAACATTCAGTAAGCACAAGTCAACTTTCAGGTACAAAGCAACCAAAAGTCAAAGAAAAATTGCATCTTATTCTATTAATAATGAATGACTAATGAGTCTAATGTATCAGCACCCGGAACAAAGTAACCAGCAATTAGAATAGAAATACGTTAGTAATTCGATTGATGGTAGGGGAGAGAAACTGAATTAAAGGCGATAAACATGTTGAAAATACATATCCGGTTCCTTTTTTCTAGATGCTTTTATTTGCCATCCATATAACAAATTAATTTACTACAAGACATTACTGAAGCAATTGTAATTTAAGCTCAGCATGTAAGTAATCAAGCCAACACTTGACATGACCAAGTACTAAAAAATTGATCCACTCATATTACAGTAAATAGTAGTGCAAGAATTAGAAGAACCAAATGTAATGATAGCAACCAACAAAACAATTGCATAAATAAAACATGTTAATTTCCTGAACCTGCCTGACCATCCACTAGAAATAGTATGACAGCTGCTTCTTCAACAGCGGCAACAGCTTGTTTTTCAATCATTGATGGCATCCTAGCAATAGCAGCTTCTCTAGAGGCAAGAGGAATCCCATCCATACCAACAGTAGTTGTGATAGCAAGTTCTTCCATCACACCTGCTTGAGACTTTGATAGAGCAATCACCCCCCCAGTATCAATAACCATAAATTCCTGATCACCCCAAAATGATCGTGCATATAAGCGATCTCTGGTCACACCAGGTTCATCCACAACAATAGCCTTGTTTCCCTGTGAGACATCAACATACAATATACCATAGCAATTTTTGCATTCATATCAGAAAATTATATGATGATCTACATTGCGGACATTAACTGAAGTTATGTTTGTATCAGTAAATGCCATACCCCAACAAGACGATTGAATAGTGCAGATTTACCAACATTGGGCCTTCCAATAATCGCCACCTTTGGAAGAAGACTGTCTGGGATCTGACTCATGGATCGAACAGTAAATCAAAAACTTGGTTTCCACATTTACGCCATCTTTGCTAGCATGTCAACTAGGCGACTAATTTATTAGAACATGAAGATACACTGACATGTTTAGATGTTGATGTCTTATCCCTAATGGTTCTTCTTTTCTCCCGAACATCATCATCTGAAAGAGGCACATGCTGCATTTAGTCTATGAACTAAAAAGGTGAGCAAAACATACTTTAAAAGAGAAAAGTGAACTCATCATTCAATCCTACTTGAAAAATACTTTTTTCAACACTTGTTGGGCAATCATAAACATAAGCGAGAGGGGAATATTGAGTTGCCTGCACCAACCAGTTCACCCAAAAGCACAAGCTATTATTTTTTAACTGCGCCAACCGGGTCTTAAACTCAATACCTCTTTGCTTTGATACCATATTAAGTTGTATACACCAGCCAGTTCACGCAATTCACTTATACTTTAACAGGGGAATCTACTTCTCATTGATCTCCAAAACGACCAGGGCGATCCAATGGACTCCACCTCCTTTCTCTGGCGTCTTATGAATGGGCCAGCTTCAGGCCAGGCTTCCTGCTCTCGATCTCACCTGCGTTCATGTTTCCATTGGAGCTGCCACCCATAGGTTCCCTCATTTCTGCTTTCCCTGCTCTCTAAAGCCGCTCGCAATGAGCACTCCCTGATTTTGCTTCCTGTTCAACAGGTTTCACCTTCTGAAGGTGATAGCATTCGGCGCATCTCTTCTTTCTTCTTCCTAGTGATGATGAAATCCTCACACTAACCGGCCTATGCCGACTTTTGAGTAATTCAATGGGAGAACCTCTCCCCTTGTGATCTCCATTTATATATATATATATAGGAAAATGGTTCCATACCCCTGGGAGTACATACTCCCACTCTAAGTATACCGCTTAAATGATGTTGCTATACCTCTTTATCCTTTTAAGTATACTCTAATACTGATTATAAGATACTTCAAAGTGAATTCTACGAAAAATTTCATTAAAGTCCACCCTTTATAGCATAATTTGTTTATATACTCTTTTTATATATGAAAAAGAGTATATAGCTAAAAAATAAAGGGCTCTGATCAATTTTTTTCAACAATATCACATTGTAATATCTTAGAATTATTATTAGAGTATACTGAAAGTGATAAAGGAGTATAACGTATTCGTTTAAGTGGTATACTAGAGGTGGGAGTTTGGGAGTACGGAAAAGGCTTCCTATATATAGCTAGATAGATAGAGAGAGAGAGAGAAAAGGACACAGCCACTCACCGATGCGCAGCTCGCGGGCGAGGCGAGCGGCGAGGTCGGCGGCGGCGCCTCGTGCCTCCTCCTCCATCGCCTCCACGTCCATCTCCTCCTCCTCCTCTCCCCACTCGTCCTCCTCTTCCCACTCCCCCTCCTCCTCGTCACTATAATACTCCTCTTCCACCCCCTCCTCCTTGTCTTCCTCGCCATCATCGTATTGGCATCCCGCAACGGGTTGCTGGGCGGCGGCGCGGAGTCCGCCGTGGCGGCAGAGGGAGGGCGCGGGCGGAGGGAAGGAGAGGAGGAGCGGGCGAGAGGCGGAGCTCGGTGCCTCGCATGGGAGCGGGAGGAGGAGGCGAGGAGGGCCTAGCGTTTTGGTGGGGAGGAGAGGCGGCAGAGAGGAGGCGGCCATGGCCATGGCGCGGTGGAGTGCGGATGTGGGGAGCAGTGGAAGCGGGAGAGGGGATAAGGAGAGGAGGCTTTGCGGTTGATGCAATGTTGCCGTTAGTAGCATGTGAGGCTGGCGTGTGGGACCCGTCCCGTTGGTCAGGTGCTGACTAGCGGGTATTTGATCATTTGCTCCGAGGTTGATCGGCCTGACCACATCAGTGAAACATCATAGGATAAATGATCAAAAGCCGATCAACTTCGGAGCAAATCATCAATTTTTCCTACGGCGACAGGCTGGCTGGCTCAAGCCCGGAGTGGATGGTGAAGGAGAATTTGGGGACGGGTTTTTAGGCCGTTGGATGATGTTCAACGGTGGATGTAAGGGGGGAAGGCGGCGGTGACTTCGCTCTTACAAGCCATACGATCTTACCAATGGTCTTATATATAAATATAGCGTGTATTTTATATTTTAATATAAATTAGTGTGGTATTTTTTATATCCCTAATAAACATTCAAATTTATTTGATATTTTCTACATATTTTTATTGAAAATAGTATTTAGAAATAATAATTAAGCATAGTTTAGTTTTTTTAATCTCTTTAGTCTATATGATGAAATAAAATAGGTCATATAGGCTTAGCTACATAGAAAAAATTATTTGTGTGAGTGGTTCGTCCAGCACCCGATGTGACAATCCTATACAGCAAGGCGGTTAGTAACCTGGCCGATGTGGTCTTCAACGGTAGGAAGTTAGGAGCAAAGAGCTAAAAGCTTTGAAACTACTTTCAAACAGTAGGAATAGGCCATGAATGTTGAATATCTTATCTATTAAAGTTGAAGGGAATGGAGCCCAACTAGCCATGCTATGTGTTGCGATACATACATTTTGCAAAAAGCCCTCTGAGAAATCCAAAATTATGTCTAGATCCTTTTGTAGGTAATTTTGCAAAAAGAACCTGTAGTTTAGTATATTCATGAACGGATCCTTCATTTTTGTAAAATATGAAATTGCATCCAGGTTCTTCCATCAGTTATTTTGCAAAAAAAGACCATGTAGTTCAAAAAAGACCTTGTGGTAATATCTTATCTATTAAAGTTGAAGGGAATGGAACCCAACCAGCCATGCCATGTGTTGTGATACATTTTGCAAAAAGTCCTCTGAGAAATCCAAAATTATATCTAGATCCCTTTGTAGATAATTTTGCAAAAAGAACCTGTAGTTTCGTATATTCGCGAACGGATCCTTCAGGTTTGTAAAATATGAAATTGCATCCAGGTTCTTCCATCGGTTATTTTGCAAAAAAAGACCATGTAGTTCAAAAAAGACCTTGTGGTAACGCAAACTTACCGTCGGCTCCTAGCCAACCTATTTTTTAACAAAATCCTTTGAGAAAACAAAAATTACGTCAATATCCTCCTATTATTTTTTTCCCAAAAAGAAATACCGAACCAAGTTTCGCACCAAATGGCATAGTATGAGATCTTACCTAGTACATATCACTATCAATGACAAACAACCCTCTTGGGAGATATCGACAGACAGTTGAACGGTTTTGGCCGTTTCTTCGGACGGGCCCTTGATTGAAACCATCGGTAAACTCTTATTAGCTGAACCACCTTATAGCAATGGCCATCAAATAGCACTTTTCCACTTGCTTGCATAGTGTACAAGTTTTTCATTTGGAGACAATGATGAAAGAATACACACAATTATAAAATTAGAACCATCTCCTGTTTGTGTTTTGCTTTTAATTATGGCCCTAAAAGCTGAATAAAAAACAAACAATTGATTATAATAATCGATTCTTAAAATCTTGCACACCCATATATGCTTATGCAGTTTTCAGCTTTTAAAGAATCAGCTTCTTTACAACTATAATCCAGAATCATCTTTTAGATAATCCAAAATAAAAACTAAGCTTTGCATACAATCGAGATGCATGCTAGGTAGAAGTAGCTCAGCTCTATGGCTTACCAACAAATACGCATAACCCACTCTAATTTTTATAGAGAGATAAAAGCTGCATTAAATTCACTCATCTAAGTCACACCTCACAGGCTAGCTCTTGTCCTCTACAAAGATGGCCAATATAGGCCTAGTTCATTTCAGCTTTATTCTGTATTATAGGAGAAACTGCTTCTGATGTCGGAGAATCAGGCCGAGCTGGCTGCGGCTTCTAGGTTTCGGACCGAGCGGGCGAGAATCGGCGAGAATCAGTGAGAATCAAGTTTCAGCCAGATTCTGATTCTATGTAGAAGGCAGCTTCTAATTCTCAGAGAAGATATCTAAAATCCTCCCGTTCGGCAAATAATCCTTTTTTTAAAAGCAGAAGTTATCTAGAAGCTGAAACGAACAGGCCGATAATATAGTCTGGCTCCCTGATTCACGCCCTATGCCGTTTGATTAACTGATTTTTCATCTACCCATGAGATAATGGAAAGAATGATATCAACTCCTGCTGTTTTTCTTGGGCTATTAAGGTGAGAAAAATGTATAAGAGCATATGTGCTTACCAGCCTACAATTTTGGGTAGACCACTCTCATTGAGACACCGACAATCGAGTCCCATAAGATTATTCCACGTGTTCTTTTCTTAAAAAATAATAGAGTTTAAGAAAATGGATTAATTCTACGTGTTCTTGTTAGCTAGGATGGTTCAGGTTTTTTCCCCTTTCGTTCACAAATAATTGAACCATGTACTCTATTTATGCTGAACCCAAGGATGGCCTGGAAAACTAGGCCTCTACGAGCCCTGAACAGTGCAGCTTGCATTCGATTTGAGCCTTTATATTGGATCGATTTCCAACCAAGGCCTGAACTCTTCTTCGCACATAGCACACGCGAAAACTACCTCTACATATAGGGATGAATCCCTCCGGCCACTTTGATAAAGGCGCACATAGCACACCCCCTTGAGATGGCTACAGGCCTGAATAAACCTCTAAATATCCAAAAAGACCGTTTTTCAGGCCATCTTTGGAGAGAGCCTTAGTCTTTAGTGCTTCGCATGCCACTTTCGATTTTCGAGGCTTTTGGTACTGAATAAACTAACAAACAACTGAAAAACAAGCTAATAATACGCAAATTACTTTATGAAAAGTATATGATTCATGCTTCTTCTTTTATTTTTGTTGAAGAAGCGTAATGGTTCTTGTACGAGATTTTCTTTTTAAAATTTCAGTTAGTGCCGTTTTCACCTTGCAGATCAACGTACACGCCGGTTCCAACCTAATCATTAATTTCTTAAAAAGAAGAAGAAGAATTGATTAGCGAATCCATACCCCTAGAGAGTTTTACACGTCTCGTATAAGAATTATCTTATATATAATTATGAGAAAAGAAATTGTATTTCCCATCTTTTCAACCTTGTCCTTAGTCACTACTCGCATTTTTCACACACTTTACTCACAAGTTTCTCATGTCCATGTACCTTTATCAGAATGATAATATTGGCATTTCAAGGGACATGTTCTTTAGGCGCATTATACAACATTATATATTTTAGATAATATTGATACTTTAGCCTATCAAAAATAAAAAAAACGTTTTCTATTAACAAAAGGAAACGCATTATCCTAGGCTTCATTCTAGCTAGACCTGGATAATGGACCTTGTCTTTTTGGGCTGGACCTCAACATGGATGGTCCAATATGATTAAAAGCACGGTACAACACAAATGATATGCCATGTTGGGTATGAAAACTCGACACGATGGACGGTCCAACCCATCATCAAATACTGTATTTCCCTTCGCCTTCTACCATAACCTATTCGGCGCTTTCGTCATCTCCCCATGCATCCATCGTCTTCTCTCTTTTCTCCCACCACCTCTACCCTTCAGCCAAAATGATTAATTTGAATTCCAATTAATCATTGAAGAAATAAAAAAATGATTAGATTAAATAAAAATCTAGCTTCCTCCCTGCGCTGCCACCTCCCCTGTCGCCCCATGCCACCCCCTCCTCATTGTCCTCCACCGTCTCAATGCCAGATCCAGCTGCTTCCAGCCACGCCGTCGCCGGATACGGTCTTGCGGCACCATGCCACCAGGTTTGTCGGTCACCCTGATGAAGAAAACGGCGGTGTCACCGGATCTCAATGATCTTCACCGTCTTGACATCGGATCTAGCAGTCTTCGCCCGTGTCGCCACCAAATCCAGCCTTATTGCATCGTGTTGCTGTCGTCCTTGGTTACCATACGTACTTCCCGACGCTAGCGCTATCCTCGCCTCCGATCGAGCTGCACTCCGTCCTTGCAACCACGATGATAAATGCCCTGCTCGTCCCTGGTTCTTTCTATCCCCTCTGCAACAATTTAAATAGACTGAATCTGACTGACATAGCATGAATGTGACAATATGTCAATAGGGCGTACCTGAGCTTGTCATAGATGAGTCAGGGTTGCTAGGCACGGGGCCCGTGGTTGTGGGGGCTACAAGTACAATAGCAAAGCCCACTACAGGCTAATAGTAAGCTAAAAATCAGTTTGTACAATAACTGTCTCTAAAGTTTGTCTCTAGATGCTGTGCAATAACTATCTCTTCTTTACTGTATATAAATAATCTACTTATGCTCTCGTGCCAAACTGGTTACTAAATAAGGTGGCCTTATTGTATATGCTCTAAAACTGATATATAAAGATTAAAACTGATATATAAAGATCACTCTTTTATATAGATTATAAAATTGATGTGTCCTGATCAAGAGTTAGCAAATTAAGATAAGAGAGGTGCTTATATGATTTTCTTTTTTAAAATTACATAAATATTAAAGTATGAATGCAAGGCAGATGATAATTACTTACCAATTCGTTTATTTTAAGATTTATATAACTCGTATTGAGAGAGAAAAAATACAGGAGTATTGTGGTTAAGATAATATTATTCTCCATGCCTAACACCCAGGTCTAATTTTAGCTGCGGGGCGCCGTTTCTCCATACACACCCCGTATAAAACCTCGAAATCCGATTCGCGTGCTCGTCTCGTCTCGTCGCCGGTGAATCCACCACCGCCGCCGCCGCCGCCGCGGACCACTCACTCGACGAGGCACCGCCGGTTAAGGCACCGTTCGAGCCCATTCTCTCTCGCCTATCGCGTGCTCCCCGAGATTGGAAGCGAGGAAGCGGCAGGCGGTCATGGCCGTCCCCCTCGTGATCGTCGTGCTACCCCTCGGCCTCCTCTTCCTCCTCTCAGGCCTCATCGTCAACACCATCCAGGTAGCCTCCCCCTCCCGAGTCCCCGCTTGTTTGGCGAAACCTTTAGACTTTTTTTGCCCGATTTTCGGGACGTTTCTGGTGATTTGATTTGGTTGCTGCCCAAAGATTTGATCTTTTTTCCCATCCTCGTGGATACCATTTCTTCCATCGTTGGTGAGGATCTTCTTGGATTGCTGAATGCTAGTTGGGGATTGTAGGTTAATTTTGTACCTGGAGCTGCCCTGTTTTGCTCGAAGATTTGATCTTTTTATATACAGATTATTACGGTTCTTACATCTTTTTATGTCAACACGAGGAAACCACCACTCAACATTTCTTGATCTGTTTGTATGTACATGAAAAATTGCAGGCAGTCCTATTTGTGTCAATAAGGCCCGTCTCGAAGAGCCTATACCGGCGGATCAACAGGTTTTTGGTGGAGCTGCTGTGGCTTCAGCTGATCTGGCTTGTGGACTGGTGGGCAGGTGTTAAGGTACAAAAATGTGATTAATGGCAAAACGTTTTTTGTTGTTCATTTCGTGTGGAGTTAGTAATTGTTCTTCTACAACATCAAACCATACTCATTCCGGGAAGATAGAGAGTCGTGCTTGATTGCAATATTCATCCGTTCTTGATTCGGTTGACATGTAACTTCGATGCATGTTCTGCAGATACAACTGCATGCCGATGAGGAAACTTACCGGTCAATGGGTAAGGAGTCAAGCTTTAAGATTTTCTTACATGAATTGCTGGTGCTTACATTACTCATCACCACGTCAGTTTAAGAAACAAAATAGATTTTGATCACGAGCTTATATTAATTCTATAGGCAAAGAGCATGCACTTGTCATATCAAATCATCGTAGCGATATTGATTGGCTTATTGGATGGATTTTGGCGCAGGTTATTATATCCCATCTTGTTGAACATTTGTTAGAAACCAGTAAATTTTACTGGCAATTCACTATGTTGATATTTGTCTGTTATAAATCATCTGAGACTCCTTTTGTGTGGGCATGTGGTCAGCGCTCAGGTTGCCTTGGAAGTACACTTGCTGTCATGAAGAAATCATCAAAATTCCTTCCAGTGAGTGTGATCATATAAATTTACTGTAGCACACGATTTTACAATTTAGATTATAATCGGCTACTGCCGTTGACGTTAAAGTATTTGTGTAAAGTTACACTTTTAAAACATTAAGCAACATAAACAAATAATTGAGAGTAGAAACTTGTTTCTCTAAACCTAAAATTATGACAACATATTGCTTTATCATGTAGTATGTTCCTTCTCACCATAATTGGGTTGCAGTTGACGAATACCGTTGAAGCGAAATTGATAGCAAATATTGCTGGAAGATTTGCTACCGTCGAGATACCACTGCACCAATTGCTATTTATTTACAATGAATCAACTAAATGCTGAGTAAAATTGATAGTTCTTGAATTTTATATGGAAAGGTGTCGGCAAATAGGCATCAACCCATTTGTAGGCATAAGCAAAAGTAGGTTCACAAGTAATGTTCTGAGATCCAAAGTGTCTAATAGGTAATAGCTAATAAATAAATAAGTGTTTTGATGATGTAGCTGTAGTCATACAAGCACTATACACATGACAATATAAATGCAACCTACCGTCATGGAAGCTGGCCAATATGAAATGGCAGCATAAATCTTGAAGAAAAGTTGATGGCTTGAAGCCAATACCTTGGACAGAGCTAAGGCCGGAACGATGGGACTCTGATTTTGGTAGAAATTCTGAATAGTGATAAGTAGAATTGGCCTCACTTCTGTGGACATTGCTGCAGATTTATGCCTTAAGGTATCTGTGCACTAGTAGCACAATAAAGCAGACATGCTAGCTTTTAAATCCCACTTGAGCACTCATTGAAACCTGAGTTAACTTTGTCATGCCTTCTGCTATGGTTTATTGCACATGCATGATGCCCTGTAAGTTGTTTTGATCACTTGTTGCAGGTTATTGGCTGGTCTATGTGGTTTGCAGAATACCTCTTTTTGGAGAGGAGCTGGGCAAAGGATGAAAAGACATTAAAAGTAACTTTCCACCTTACCTATAGACGGAATTCTAGTGTCTTTTTTTTTAAAAAAAAAAATCTTAGTGGTCTTGTTACTCTTGTGTATAGTGGGGCCTCCAAAGGTTGAAGGACGTCCCCAGACCATTTTGGCTAGCCCTTTTCGTTGAGGGTACTCGCTTTACTCCAGCAAAGCTTCTAGCAGCTCAGGAGTATGCAGCTTCGCAGGGCTTGCTAGCCCCTAGGAATGTACTAATTCCACGTACTAAGGTACTGTGCTATTCCCTAGCAACTCCGGTGTTCTACTGCATTCCTGAAAAAGATGGCCTAACAATGCTAATGTTGAAGGTAAATTCTTGGAGTTCAAATAAAAAACGTTAGTTTTTAGTTTTTACTGATAAACTGGACAGTCAAGAAAGTTTTAAAAAAATAAAAGCAACCAGCCGAAAGATACAACCGTAAAACTTAATCATGTGGAATACTTTCAGTACAATGCTGTGTACTCGTTTTCTCTGCTTTATGGAGTGGCTGAGTTCATGACATTTTGGAATAGTAGTTATTGAGAACATATGGTTGTATCATGCATTTGCCGCTGTATTTATTTCTTATTATCATTTTTATATGCTTTGCAATTGCAACATTAAATCTCTGTACTGATACCTCTTGTGAAAAATCCCAGGGATTTGTATCAGCTGTAAGTATTATGCGAGATTTTGTTCCAGCTATATATGATACAACAGTAATAATTCCAAAAGATTCACCTCAACCAACAATGCTGCGGATTTTGAAAGGGCAATCTTCAGTGGTAAGTTTGATAACATCATGTCATCATGAGTATCTTAACACAGACCATTCAGGAAATAGTGTTGCATCAACTAAATACTGAAATGAGTTGATTATTTTTCACTACTACTAAAGTGTTTCAAATCAAAATGAATATACAGTCATAATACATGGGATATAATTTTCAATGCACAATTTCTTTGATATCAAATAAATAAATTTACTCTCCATCATTGTTTCTCTAGGTACATGTTCGCATGAAACGTCATGCAATGAGTGAGATGCCAAAGTCAGATGAGGATGTTTCAAAATGGTGCAAAGATATCTTTGTAGCGAAGGTATCTAACTATATGTTTTTCAGACATGTTCTTGTTGAAATTCTCCATGTATTGGTTGATTAATTAATTCAGCAAATGCCATTTGTCTGCTTTTTTGCTACAGGATGCATTACTAGATAAACATTTGGCCACAGGCACTTTTGATGAGGAGATTAGACCAATTGGTCGTCCATTGAAATCATTGCTGGTAAAACACCATACAATAGCATATTATTTAATATGAGTTATACTTACCATACAGTTATACAAAACTACAAATACAATGATCATTAGCACCCTAAAAATTATAGATGATTTCTGTCTGCCGAATTAAAAAAAGGTTGGTCACTTGGTCTTGCTACTATGGCGAATGGGCTGTATGCAAACGTGCCAGATGCAGGGCCATGTGACTACCCTTTTGCTGGGGAGCCAGGTACTTGTGTTGGTTTGTTAAATATTAGTACATGGTCTCTCTGAATCAAGCAAATGGAAAATTAGGAATGATCCTTTTGCTCCCAAACTGTGCTACATTTGCCGACAATGGGAAATACATAGTCTGAGAGACAATTTGAGTGAGCGGAAGAGAAGGTTGTGGGTTTACCTTGGAACAAGGGCAGGGTTGGCTGCTGGCACAGTTGGTACTTGTCTTGGGAGACGTAGGGGTGGTTATATACATATAGGATGCCGAAATGAGACACCATGGTGTCAGGTCACCATGATTTTAAATGTACGAATTCAAGCCAAATTCAGGTATTTTTTTTGAAAATTTCAATTTTAGGGTATATACCCATATCAACAATTCAAATGAAACACACAACTTTGAAAAAATATACTTGAATCCAAATATTTTGAACAAATTTTGATCACATGCTTTGCTGATTTATATATATAATTAGCACATACCTACAATCAAACTACCATAAAAAAGATAGCATAAGCTAGAAGCCACACATAACTAACATAAGCTGAAAGCTGGGCGAGGCCTGCTTCGCGGCTTATTGCTGAGGGAAATTAATTGTTTGTCAAACAGTCTCTTATAAAAAGCTACAGCTGTTTTTCAGCCCAGAAAGCCAAAAAAGCAGCTCTTCGGCAAAGCTACAGCTCCGCTAAACATGCCTATAGTATAATTAATTGGGATGCCATGGTGCCCAGGCAACATGATCTAAATCGAGTATTTTCCCTATGTATCGCGTGCGAAAAAGTTTGAAATTTTTTTGAATGTCGAGTTAAACTAGTTTACTAACAAGTTCAAACAAATTTGAACTGAAATTCAAACTAGAGTTGCCTTATTTGATGATAGTTTGATTGTAGGTATATGCTGATTTTATATATAAATCAGCAAAACATGTGATCTAAATTTGTTGAAAATCTTTGAATTTGAGTATATTTTTTCAAAGGTGTGCGTTTTATTTGAATTGTTATAGATGGGTATACACCCTAAAACTTAAATTTTTGAAAAATATACCCGAATTTGGCTTGCATTCACACATTTGAAATCATGGTGCCTTAACACCATGGCGTCGTAAGAGAGGTTCTGTAGCGCTCTATGTTCTTGATCATCTGAGTCTTTCTTTACCCTCCACTCCTAGTACTACTACTGCTCTTTCATCCTCTATTGTTGGTTCATCTACTCTTCGTGCTTCTACATTTTCTTCTGTTTGTAAGTCTTTCCCTCAATGGCATCATCTCTTGGGGCACTTGTGTGGCTAACGTCTTTCCACCTTGATTCATCAAGGTGTTCTTTCTTGGTCCTGTTTCTATTGACAATTTTTTTGTGCGAGGGTTGTATGCTTGGCAAGCAAGTACAACTCTCAACCTTTCTAGCTTTTCTAGGTCTGGTCATCCTTTTGATTTGGTCCATTCGGATGTACGGGGTCCTCCTTTTGCTTCGAAGGGTTGTCACAGTTACTATGTCATCTTCGTTGATGACCACACTCAATATACTCGGATCTACTTCATGAAACACCGTTCGTGGTTGATTTCCATCTATCAGTCTTCTGCTTAGATGGTTCATAACATACTCAATTCTCTTCTGCCATTCGTTTTTCATTCCGACTCTGCAGGGAGTATCTTTCATCGGTGTGGCGACCCACATAATTAGCCCAGGGTAATAACAGTAGCATTGTCATTACGCCGTGTTAATTACACGAATCTCGACGTAGTAACTAACAAAATATCGCGCAACCCAACACTTTATCAGTTACTATACTGTTTTCAGAGTGTTGCAACAGAGAACAATAATTAGAGACGAAAAGGGAGAATATATGACATTCTTTGGTACTTAAATAGTCAACTTACTTCAGCAATTTCATGCTCAGTAATTCTTCTTGCCAAATATATATTATATATACCCTGGCAGCTGACTTTCTATTCCTTTGTTCCAACAAAACAGGTGACCCTGTTTTGGGCGTGCCTCCTTGTATACGGCGCCATCGAGCTCTTCAAGTGGACTCTACTCCTGTCTACATGGAAAGGAGTAGGTTTCACCGTCTCCGGGCTTGCGCTGGTGACAGGGGTCATGCATGTGTTCATCATGGTCTCGCAGTCAGAGCGATCGAGCTCCGCAAGGGCAGCACGGAGCCGAGTCAAGAGAGACTGATAGGGATGGCGATATCATGCAGTCGAAACTACCAATTGATCGTTACATGAAGAACACATGTAAAATTGTTTTTTTGGCAGAGCAGGAACCGACTGCTTGGGATTTGCAGGGGACATTTTTGCTTCAGGATGAACTTGTTCGCAGGGCCTTGCATTATTTATCCTTTTCAGTTAATCTTAAGAGACCTCTATCGCCGTTTGCATTTACCGTGATTTATCGGTTAGCTTGTAAGGACTGGCTATCTGCAGCTATGCACGGCGACCACAACCAAACAAAAAAAATTCACCTGTTCAGTATGAATTTTGTTTAATACGATTAGCCGATCTGTCGTAGCCTCGTAGGCGTGTACCAGAAAATTCCTGCAGGATTACCGTACTTCAGAGAGGGCAGAGATGAATGAAGCACAGCCCTAAAAAATATCCAGAAGGGTGTAATCAGAGGTTTATTTTTTGAGAGGTGCTTCTATGCTCTTCCTCCTAATACAAGTTGTACAAATCTTGAAGCAAACGAAAAGGTAAGTAATCCTCATCTACCCTTCATTCATGCTTTAATATTTGTGCAACTTTAAAAAGGAAGAGCATAGAAGCACTTCTCATATTTTTTTTTTTTAGCTCTCAAGCATGGTTATACATCCGAACCCATCAAAAGGATCAGGCATGGAGGGAATACGCATGCCAAGGCACAAGAACCTGACGCCACCAACTGTCCACCAGACAGACAGATCCAGAAGAGAAGATGATGCAAAAAAAAAGAAAGAAGAAGGCAAGCACATAGCCAAATTGCAGGGAGAATCAGAATGTACAGGTGTTCCAGCAGGGCACAAATATAGCCTTGGAAAAGCCTCCAAATGAATTAGAATATATTGTACCATTATTATTCTTTGGGTCCCAGAAGGGGCATCCCTCAAAAGTTCCACTAGGAAAAACAAAGACCAGATCTCTGGTACATACACTTCAGTAAGGTAAAAACCAAGGGAAAACAATTATCATCCTGATGAAAACAGCTACCACACAATTCGAAGAACGCTAGAGCAGCTTACACTGTACGAACAAAAAGGAAGAGGGAGGGGGGGGGGGGGGGGTGCAGCGCCGCCGTACAACTGAACACTCATCAGATATATGTATCCCGCAATCTTACTTCACATCTCAACCAAGAAAAAACCCAAGGTTGCCAAAACCTAAACTCGCTGTAGAAATCCGAAACCACAATCTCAAACCTTACATAAAATGCAAATTTGTTTGGAAGGCCCTCTCGAGGATATATATCTGATCTGTTCGACCAACTCCCGGGTTAGCTCTATTAACTAACCCATGTCTGTAAATCATGCGAGGTTCAAAATTTGCACCTGACGCACCTGCGTTTCTCTCCTCAAACCTATTATGACAAATGTTGTATGTGAAAAAGATTCCTAGGCGGCGTCATTCCTGCGCAAGGCCAAAAAAATAAGTTTAAGGTTAATACCACATGAAGCAAGGTAAAGAGCAGAAAAAAGTTGTGCTTCAACGGTGTCATTTAGACCTCAGCAGTGTAATAGTATATTATCCCGAACAATAAAAATATTCATCTAAAAGAAGGTAGAGTACAAGGCTATAAGCTAGTTATAATTGATCTTTTCTACAAATGCAACAAGAGTAAGATGATTGCTAAAAAAAATCAAATGAACATGTATTAGCAGTTCAAAATGCTCTACTAGCCGTTTTTATTCAAAATGTAAAGGTGTAAAGACTAAAGCTACCCAGCGAATAACAACCTGCATCATTTAATACTTAAATAGTGTAGGCAAAAAAGGAGTCACAAACAATGACATGGTCAATGATGGCAGCAAGCAAGTAATCATTACTGAATCTGGACCAGTAAATTTTCAAATAAAGTTCACATTAGATCAGATGCAGAAAAAGTTTTTATAAATTACTGAATTGGCCAGGCACCATTCTGTACACAAAAGAGACCATATTTCAGCTAAAGTTATACAGAGCAAAAGATTGGCTTACTGAAGAAAATGACTTTAGTAAATGGTCAAACAGCATTGAGACTAGATTCAACAAAGTAAAAGGATGTCCAAAGGGGCAAAAATTCCAAAACGCTTACAACTGTTAGGTACCTTAAGCTTGGTTCCATAGCCCTAAGGTCTACCAGTCTGAGAAGAGTTGTTCTTTTTTTTTCAAGTTGGAGAAGATGGGCAGGGACAGAGGATGACAACAACTTAGGGTAAAGGCATAATTTTGGACTAAAGTGTACATTGAGGCTGCCACATGTATATTATAAGCACACAAAGTTGGCTATATAATCAGACTACTATGTTTTGCAAAAGTAACATTAATATGCATCCATGTTTTCATCACATCAGTCATACTCATGCATGGTGTTGGTTGTAGTTCATGGATGACATGTTTGAATGTTGATAAAAAAAAATTTGCAGCCTAGACAGGCAGAAAAACATATCCCTACATGTTATCTTACTAGCTACATGCCCGTGCGTTGCTACGAAAAACAAAATTGATAACGAAAAATAAAGATTAAAAAATAAAAAAAATTATTTTACAAGATCAAACATCTATCTTTAACGCTTCGTTTCTTGTGAAAGCTGGCTAATTAAAGCAACGTTTCGTTTCTTGAGTAGGGCAATTAAGCAGGGCAATTAAGTAGAGCAATTAAACAGGGCAATTAATGACGTGTAGAATGGACCACTGCCACCAAGTGGTGCTTTAGAATAGTAGAGATTTGCGTAAGAACAGATATCTGAAAATATAGTTTTGGTATCATTGTCTAATTGAAGATATGATCTTTCTTGTAAATATACTTAGGACCACAATCATTTACTTTGTCCAATAGATCTTGCTCAGGGTATTCTATTATGTGTTTTCATTGTCTACCCAACAATGCCAGGATTCTACTGAGTACTGACATACCAACCTTGTCAATTGGGATATCCAACTTGATGGCATGCTACACATCAAGCACTGGAGGAAAACCCAGTCATTAGTGGGAAATGGGAATCAAGTTTCTCGGACTAGCCAGTGTTATAGTAAACTTAAGAACCATAAGCCAATACTGGATGTAGTGCTCGTTCCAGCTGCAAATTTGTCATGCTACTTTAATACCATATTCAAGCTTAAGACAAATATATGCATTAAGATGGTCAACTTATCAAATCAACTTAATGTGTGTCTAGTTCATAAAAATGTGTAACATCCAACTAAGCAAGCATGAAGCATCATAAGCATTTTCAAGTAGCCATTGCAACATGGAGCACAAAGCCACCAAATATCCTTCATAGATACAACCATGATTAAGGCGACGCCTAGCCGCCGGGCACTGACCGCCAGGGGGGCTAGCCTCGCCTTGCGATGGCAAGTCACCCACCTGGCTGTGTAAGACGTCGCCCGAGGCGACTAGGCGTCGACTGCCGTCACCTCGGATGTAGAGATGTCCCACGCGGCATGGACGGCGTCGTTCTGGAGCGCCTCGGTCTCGTGTCGCAGGCCGGTGCCGAACTCGGTGAGTTCGCGGCGGTAAGCCTCGAGCACGGTGTTGGACTGGGTGGTGAGCGTCTTGAGCAGGCCGCTGAAGCCCCACCCACTGCTGCCGCCGTCAGCGAGAGCAACGGGCGGGGATGAGGTGGATCTGGCGGGTTCCGACTCCGGCGGCGACGAGGATGGGTTGGGGTTGACAAGGATGGAGTTGAAGAAATCCATGGCGATTTGGATCGGATCGGCTACGTGATTTGGTGGGTTGGGCATAGCAGTGTGCTGCGGGAAAGGCAAGTCGTTTGTTTGTGTTTCATGGCGTGGGGTTGCTTTACTTGGGCTGGGTTGGTGGGTCTGTGGCCGTGGTGAGACGGAGAAGCATTGATTCCACCACACGTTGTGCACGCCGCATAGGATGTTTTGGGTTGCAGGAATGTCCAGCATGGAATGGATTTTGTTTGATCGCCTAACTGTCGCCTAGGCGTCCCAGAGATGACTCGCCTCGCTGGTACACCGTGATAACCACGCATACTACTTTTTTTTTTTTACTTTGCCATGACAGTAACTGATTAATTATGTGCAACTACTAACTATGTTTAAAAGATAACTGATTATTCAGATTTCATGGACACCCGAATGTCAGCTACAGTTGTGAATTGTCCTCGGACAACTAAGACCAGCATGAGTATTTCCAATACAGAATAAATGAACAAGCATTTCCGATACTGAATATATTTTCTATATGAAACTGAGCAATTGGAATGTGCATGGTTTTGTCCAGTGTCAGTTTTTCAACACAGGAAATACTGAATATTTGAAGCTGCAGTGTTTTCACATTGATGCCATCACATCAGCTGACAAATTCTAACTTTTACGGTCCTTACCTGATGCTAATAATACATGAAACTAGTATTTGAAACACTAACCAAGAATAAAATGAAAATGGTGACATAGAGAACACAAGAAAGAGAATATCTAACCTCTATCTGTTAATGCCCCATGTAACTTGCTGAGTTCTTTGTTGTAACATCTGAAGCTGCATTCCCGAGCCCATAACCAAATGGGCTGGTTCCATCAAGCTCAGAAGATCCAGATCTCCAAGTTGTGTCTCCATAGATAGAGCCACCACCACCTACCGATGAATCTCCAAAGTTCCTTCCATATCCATTGTTTGATTGGTTGAATGGAGTATTGACACCACCTGATCCAGTGTTCCTTCCATAAGCATTGGAAGCCATACCAAAGCTGTTTTCACTGGACCCATAACCAAAGTTCCCACTACCATAGCCTGAGGCACTGCTAGCACCTTGAGCAGGCACAGGAGGGTTCCCCCAGTTCACATTGTTGCTCCCAATTCCACCAAGGCCCCCATTTGCAGATGACATGAAGGAATTAGAGTTTGGGGAGTTGGAAGAGTAATTAAGACCCGAATTACCCCATAAATTACGAGCCAGCGAGTTGAACACCGACCCTGCATTATCATTGACTCCACCGTAGCTAATGTTGCTATTGTATCTACCCGAATTTCCACTGTAGTATGGATTCAGCTGTCGTCCATACTGGAGACTATTGTTGAAGCTCGAGCTTGCCCCAATACCTGGATTCATCCCTGGGTCAAAATTCATACCAACTCCATAACCACCACCAAAAGAAGGATAACTACTGCGGCCACCGGATAGAACCCCAAACCTTGCATCCATCCTCATTCCATAGCCGCCTACAGGGCTCGGATTGTAACCTTGGGTATATCCATTGAGGAAGCTATTGGCTCTATTCATGACATAGTTGAATCCGCCGACAGGAGAGCGCATGCTAGGTCCAGGTGATAGTTCCTTCGGAACAGCCCTCTTGACCTCGACCATCTTACCATTTAGTTCATGGAAGGTCTTGAACAATACCTTATCCACGGCGTCTTCCGAATCGTACGTAATGAACCCAAACCCTCTAGGACGCTGTGTGTTGTGATCATACATCACGACAACATCAGTGATCGTTCCGAACTGCTCAAAATACTTCCTGAAGTCTGCCTCTGTCACAGTGGATGCTAGACCCCCGACGAATATCTTCTTGGTGCGACTGGGCCCTGGTGATCCATGAGCACTGCCACCACTCTTGCTAAGCGAATGCTGATCGTCCCGAGGAACAGCTTTCTTCGCCTCCACCTGACAAACCAATACAAACATTCTAAATTATCCGCAGAGACAACAATTACTAAAAACCACGGACCAATATATATTAGCATGATGGATCTAGAACACGATGAATCTAACACACGTAGGCAACAGCGAGTGCTTACCATGCGCCCGTCGATCGTATGCTTCTCCATTATGACCCGCTCCGCGACGGCGGGGTCGGCGAACACGATGAACCCGAAGCCCCGGGCGCGGCCGGTGGCCCGGTCGCGCATGATGACGGCTTCCACCACCTCCCCGTACTTCTCAAAGTAATCCCGGAGGCGGTCCTCGTTGGTGTCCCACGAGATGCCGCCGACGAACAGCTTCCCGGCGTCCGCCTCCATCTCCCGCTCCGCCTCCTGCCCCCACCCTGCAAAGACAACAGCTCTGGCGTCAGATCTTACGCACGCCGATCGAATCAGCCGCAATCGGATCAAGAAACGAGCGCCGCCATCGCAAGATCCGATCTTTAGCGCGGCACGGCGATCCGGGCGGCAGATCTAACCGCGAACAAGAACGCACCAGGAATGCCCGGCCCCAAGAACCGATCGAAATTCGCTGCAATTGGGCGCCAAATGGAGCAGAATTTGGGACGGCGGGACCGGGAGCGAGCAGGGAATTCAGGGGCGCACCGATTGATCCGAGGAAGGGTCGCGTGGGAGCTGGCTGGTTGCCTAGGATCTTGGGGAAGGCATGGCAACCTCAAAGGCCATACCACCACCACCTCCTCCTCTTCCTCTCCTTTCTTGTTGTCTCTATTCTATCTCCCCCTCTTCTTCTTCCTTTTTATTATTTATTTTCCCCTCTATTCTCTCTGCTTTTTTTTAATGTCCTGTGAGCGTTATATATAGCTGTGATTATAGTTTTTTTATGCCCCATTTCCAGCCTCCATTTCCTCTTCCTTTTTCTTGCTTGTATATCGCGAGAAAATTGTGCATATTTACGTCACCCGTATCTTTCTTTTCATCATGCCATATTATATATGTGCCATTTTCGAATTTATTAATCGTGGTAATGTTTTTATGAATATTGTGATCGATGGACATTTCGATTGAAAATTGCCATCGTGTTCGGGGCGAAAGGAATTTGTATTTTGTTTATCCAAGATTGCCTTAGTCCCAACAATTGTGTTCAAAACAAAACTATGTCTATTTCTTTTTTAAGATGTTTTGAATACCGTTCTCTTTCTTCTTGTGTGCCGTAAAAAGGAGGCATAAAACAATTTACTTCCTTGATGCATGGCTTGTTTACTTGGATTGAACACACTTTCTTTTTCGGTTTAGGCTCTTCCCTAAGGCCCTGCTTGGATGAGTGGTAATTTCTTGGGAGGTTTTGGGATTTAGTTCAAATTTGAACTAAATCCTAAAACATTCCAATGAAATACCCCTAATCCAAGCACCCCCTAATGCTCTTCTCATGAAGCATACCTTGCTATCTACGCTATTGCCCGCCTCATGTGACCACGGTTTTCACCTCCAACTCAAAGGATTTGTTACGTGTTCATGTTTTCCCTCTTCTCTTCCCACGCTCACATGTATTTCGACGTGTTATTGTAGTCTTGCGGTACCTATTTTCCGTGAAGATAGCTGCATGCTTTTGTCTATTTTCTAAAAAACATCACCTAGTCGCCCGTTTCACGTGAAGCTAGCTGCACGCTTTTGTCCATTTTCCATAAAATTTAGCAAAACCACACCCTTTTTCCATCTTGCTGCATGGTGATGTAACAAACATCTAATTTGAGTAGGTTATACTAGTAGCCCATGTTTCCTTTCCAATTCTAATTTTGTTTACTAGTATGGTGCTATTTCCAACAAAATTTCCTCCCTTGTGTGAAGTAAGCGTAGACTATTACAGCAATCGATCTTAATCTACAGGCCATTCAAACGACTACTACTAAATCAAAGATCGAGCGTTCTCTATTCAGTTAAGACTCTTCCATATTTCTCATGATTCGCGTGCCTCTTCTTTTCTACAGCGGATGGCTTCCTCCGCTATTTCTTACACCATCTCGAGATATTTAAAAATTTATCGACAGATAAAGTTTCAAAAATTTAACCATCACTATGTTCAAAATGTTAGCTTTTGGAAGATTAGAGGGACTAATTTTTTTAAAAGATTAGCAAGAGCTCTGCCAATCATTCAAAACGAAGAGCAAAAAAAGATCATACAACAGCAGAAAAACAAAACAGCCGTAGGCCTGACCAAGCAATTAATTAAACCCAAAATGTGACTACAACTTGATTAAGATGCAATGGCTATAGAGAATTATGTACGGCCCAAGAACACAATGCTCCACTGATGTGAGATTAACCTCACACGTCTAGCTAGGTTCTATGTAATATAACATGTAACTTGATTTAATGACGGCATTTTGACGGGTAGATGAGTAGGCATGTTATGTAGGAAATAAATTCTATGGTGTCGTGCTGCATAAAGGGATATGTGCAGCACCACTCGGATGGACGCCACGTGTTACGCCAGTGAATCTCCACCGTTGCATTAATTAAGGGGATTAATTAACTGACGCATTAATTGCATGCAGACGGTGCAGATTCACTCGCATAACACTTGGCGCCCATCCAAATGGTGCTGCACAGGTCCCTTTGTGCAGCACGACATCATAGAATTTATATAACAGCAACTTTGGAATTTATCCTTTTTGTTGTTGTTTTTTCATGGGTGCAAATAGGAGTTGAAACGTCGTATGCAACTTCTGGGCATTGTGGGTATTTCACAGGGGTGTGACACCATCACCATGTGGAGGTCAGTGGTACGGCCTTACCTATTGCTATCTTGTTTTTTTTTGTTAAGATAATCTCTTCACCCTGTATGTATACTGGCTTTCAACTGAAATATTACTGCATTGCATCCTAAGGAATTTATAACTGAGCTAGCAGAATTGTCGTTCTTTCAGGGATTGAGGGGTTAATTCTTCTTAGGTCTAGAGGTAGCCCACTGAGGTACATGATAAATTGATAATTAAGGTCTTAGCTTTGATGGCATCCCTTTCATAAGCTAAGATTTGGGGAGCTAGCTGCCTAATCTTTAGGACTGTGACTTTGTGATTGATTTGGATAAAACTCGATCAGAACCACCCGATGCATTGGAAATAATTGCTGATTTGCCCCGAAGTTGACGTGCAATTGATCATTTTACCCATAATATCTCATTGACATGTGGGTCCTGGGGCCACATGTCAGTGAGACACACGGGACAAATAATCAATTGCACATCAACTTCTGAGCAAATGATCAAATGCCCCGTGAACAAGGAACACACCCAAGCCTCTGCATGGGTGCGCTTTCAAGTTTCAGCGGCTTCTTTGAGAAGTTTGTGGCATCAATACTCCGTATATTAAGTCCTTAAGATGTTTAGCCATCGCGCGATGCCACGACATTTCTTCACTGGGCCACGTCGTCTGTGATATTATTCTCACCTATTGCTTGCTTAATTTGACTTGCACCTGTTTGTCTACTATGTGTTTGTTACATATTTTTCAAGTGTACTTACCCAACATATATGTACTCCAGTGTCATATATTTGGAAGTTAATTTCAATCGGTTGACCTTATTTGTTTTCCTTAAACAATTAAGGAAAATTAGCAAATTGACTCCCATGCATGCCATTTCCAAAGTAAATCCATAAGTAACTAAACTTTAGAATAATAATTAAATAAAAATGAGATAATTAAAACAAAGAGTCTAGGTCAAGTAAAAGTCCATGTCAAGTTCAATATAAATTAACTAAAATATATCTATCTATACTCTATACCTATACTAATTAGAAACTCTGAGGAAGCTTCCACGTTAACTAGTAAGATTTAGCCACTTATCTGTTGGGCCTGAGTTATAACGGCGTAGATTAAAAGAAAGAGTCCACGTAAAGTACAATCTAAATGAACTGAAATTCGGAACAAAAAAAAAAAGAGAAATTAGCAATTTGGCATCCATACTATTTCCAAAGTAATTCCATAAATAACTAAAATTTAGAATAATAATTAAATAAATTCTAGTACATCAAAACGAAGAGTCCATGTTAATTCTAAGAAAGTTGCAATTTAATTTGAATAAAATGTCTTCCAAAAAAAGGCAATAAATCAAATAATAATTATTAGAAAATCAGAACAAAAATTAAATATTAACTTGGATACAAAGTTAAAATGGTGCTAATAATTAACAATATTCAGAATTAATAATTCCAAAGAATATAAAATTTATTTGTATGTAAATATGTATTTTCAACTATATGTATGTTCGGAATTAAAATACAAACTATGGTTCCAAACACATACATATATGAAAATACAATTTCCAAAAAAAACAATTCTATATATGTGCAAAGATGGAGTTTAAATATAGTTTTGATAAAAAAAAAGTTGAATTAAAAATCCAAATAATGCTAAACTAAAACCAAATTCTGCCCAAAAAAATTGTACCAATTGCAAACTAGAATATAAAGATGTTAATTGGACAAAGTGAAGAGGATTCATTGAGTCCAAAGTTTCCCTTTATAACATTTCCAAAGTAAATCTATAAATAGCTAAAATTTAGGATAATAATTGAATAATGAATTTCAAACTAAACCCTGTAAATAAAATTCATAATAATAATGAATAAAATAGAATTTTTCATAAGAATTACAGCCTAAAATGAAAAAAAAAAATCCACCATAAGTAAGATAAAAAATATGTAAATTCGGAATAAAAATTAAAGAGGTGATTAGAGATTTGATTTCAATGACCCCCAAAGTAACATCCACAAACAAAAAAGTTTAGAATAATAGTTACTTACCCGTCCAAGTTAGTACGCATTTTCTCTTAGCACATAGACCAAAGTGATATTGAAAATTACTAGAATATCCCTAATTATTGTATATAAACATTATACAATGTATGCATATAAGCTAGATATTTGTTGGGCGTATTTTCACTTGGCACATAGACCAAGGAGATATCGACCACACTAATTTTTATTGGCATGTAAAATAAGGCATATATTTATGAACATGACCACTATATTTTTTTTGATGGAGTGAGTCTTTATCAAGTACAAACCAAATTAACTAAAATTTAGAATAAAAAATTAGCAATTTGATTTTCATACGAATTTGAAAGTAAACCATAAAAATAAAATTTGGAACAACAACAAATTAAATAGAAAAATATATTTTTACACGAAGTCCAACCTAAAAATGAAAGAAAAAAAAATCCTCCCAAAGTATGATCCAAAATATGCGAATTAGGAAAAAAAAAATTTAAAGATTACAGATATAATTTGTATGTGAATTAAAATGCTAAACTCTAGAAATACGAAAATCCATAATAAGATCTATTCCCTGTACTTAATTATAAACCGCGAAAACAAATTCACATTAATTGAGAAAAGAAAATTTTCTTAGCACCCATCTAACATAAACAAGTTATATATAGTGGCTCTCATGTACAAGCCAAGCTAACAAATTCAAGTGATTTTATATAGGAAGCTAGTTCGCGAGGATGCACGGGTTGACCATAGGACTACCACCGGTTTCGACTTTCGAGTACACTAGTTACATGCCCGTGCATTGCTACGAAAAACAAAATTGATAACGAAAAATAAAGATTTAAAAATAAAAAAATTATTTCACAAGATCAAACATCTATCTTTAATGCTTCGTTTCTTGCGAAAGCTGGCTAATTAAAGCAATGCTTCGTTTTTTGCGTAGGGCAATTAAGCAGGGCAATTAATGACGTAAGTAGAACTCACCACTGCCACCAACTGTTGCTTTATAATAGTAGAGATATAACGTGGCAAGTTAATTAAGCGTGGCGTTAACTATTGTCTGTACCATCGTTACGGCGACTGCATCCGAACCTGGGAGGGGGCTAATCTTGCTGTTGCGAATTGAGTTGCATGCGACGTATGACCGTGACCAGCGAGAAAAAATCAAGTATCGGTCGCCATCGGATCCCAACGCAGTGTACCTTGGCTTAACCTAACCATCCTCGCTACAGCAAAGCCTCACCAAATATTGGTAAGCATTAGACTATCTCCAGTGGCTTCCCGTCCCCTTCAAATCCCTTCGCGAACAGATCCTGGCTTCCAATGATTCCCTTCACGATTCCTCTCGTATGATTTGTACAAATGAATCCCTATAGAAAGGATTCTCTCCAATCCCAGAGAGAAATCCCTTCGAGGGGATGCTGTTGGAGATGATAGGAAATAAAGGGAATGAAAGTGGGGAAGGGAATAAGGAAGGGAATGGAATGAAGGGAAATTGCTGGAGATAGTCTTAAACCAAACAACCTCGCTATAGCGAGAAAAAAAAAAAGTTGCAGAATTAGAAATGGAATTTACGGGCTTGGGCCTCTGCTGGGTTCATTTGTCTCTCGCCAGGGCTTAATATCTCTTGCTTTCGGCCTGTAATTCTTGACGGGTAACCAAATGCTTTTGTTTTTGCTTCGTTCTGCTCACTCGGTTTATCGTTGCGAAACATTTTATATGCCATTGTTTTCAGAGGTCTGGGGATAGGGACGAAAACATGCAAAGTTTCTAATAGCGCTGAAGAAAAATGGAAATGGAAGTCTTTTTTATAAACGGAAACGGAAAATACCGGTACATAAATAAAAACTAAAGTAGAAAATTTTACCGGAAATGGAAATGAAAACGGGCGAGCCAGTTCCGACGGAAAAGGAAATGGGAGTACCAGTTCTGACGAAAACGGAAAAAAAATCATGTATAATTAAAATTGGAAATTTGGACGGAGTAGGCTGGGAAGGGAATCGTGTTTCAGCCCAAAAAGGAGAATGAAGAATTTGCATTTATTTTCAAATTAAAATAATTTTAGAAATATATATGGTTTTATAGAAATATCAAATAGAGTTAAAAATTTCAAAAAAATTCTTAAAAATACTTTGAAATATTTTGAACCTAGAAAAATTATTTCTAGCATAATTTTGGTTTTATTTTATGATTAAATTAATTTTGTAAATATAAAAATAGCAAAACGGCATTTATAAACTCTAAAAATCCAGAATAAGTCTCAGAAAATCATAAATAAATATTGAATAATAATATACAAATTTAAGGACATTACACCTTTGTAGTTGGAGGAGCAAGATGATGTCGATGATAATGATATAAAGGAGGACACGATGGTCTAATCTGGGGGAACAAATAGCGAGCCCTCAACTGACAAACTTGAAAAAAAAACTTCCTAGTGATACCGGTGAACATCACATTGTTCTTTTGTCCATCTGGGATGTGGAATGAGTTACATTGTTCTTGTGGCCATGTTTATTGTGATAATGTACTATGTTCTTTTGGAATCTATCGCTTTCATTTCCGTATCTGCTCGTTTCATTCCGTATCCGTTTCTGTCACTATCCATTTTTGAGTGTTTCCGATTTTGTTTTCGTTATTGGTAAAAAATATGAAAACGAAACAACCATTTATTGACAATTTCCGCTCTGTTTCCATCCCTATCTACTTATCTAGGGAGAATCCATTGAACCTTAGCTATATATGATTGTATTTGCTACACATTCGATACATGAAGAATGAAATGTACATACCTACAAAGTGAAGAATGAAATGTACATAAAAAATTTAAGCTTTTGAAATCAAAATAAAAAATAAACATACCTACAAAGTAAAAACTCTAGGATAAAATGAATATATGTGCGCACACACAAAAAAAAACACTCATTGCATAACCAAAGAGTATCTATGGTAGCGACAACTCAAACCAAAAGGTTCCATGAAAGAAGTATCAACAGAGCAAAGGTTTAAACTTTCGAGTACAAGACAAAATTCTAAAGAAAATCCTAAGGTTCTGAAAAAAAAAAGCGTATATGATAATCATCCTTACCAAAAAGTAAAAACACAGACTAAATATCTTAAAATTAATCCAAATATCAAATTTTATGAATGAACACTCACTTTCTGGACCAAAAACAAAATTCCCAGATCTGAGAGGTTTATACAAAAGAGCACGAGAAGTACACTTCTCATCGTTCTTTTCCTTCTCTCCCAATCGTAACGAAGGCAAGGGCGCCCTCTCTCTGCCCAGTGGCCAGTGTTCGCCACCTCTCGCAGCTCCATTGCACGCGCCATTTCACGGTCACGCGAGATCTTCTCTCCCTCCCGGGCAGATGAGATCGAGCGGGCTGCGCTGAAAGATTTATTCTTTTGGCAGGGGCGGAACTGCATTTGTTTACCCGATGTCACAGGACACCGGGTAAAAAAAAATAGTGTATATTAGTCTATATATATACAAAAATTAGAGAGGTGCTTCTATGCTCTTCTTTTTAAAAGTTGCACAACTATTAACGCATGAATGAAGGGTAGATGGTGATTACTTACCCCTTCGCTTGCTTTAAGATTTGTGCAACTTGTACTGGAAGGAAAAGCGTAGAAGCACTTCTCCAAAAATTATTGTATGCTAGTCTATATATATATAGTATATGTGAACCCTTTTGATCTAAATTTTGTGACATCGAGAGACAAATAACAAGCAAATGGTAAAAATAATAAGTTGTTATCATATATATGATGAAGTGGTGAACCCGATAATTTTTTGTCTAGTTCTGCCCCTGTCTTTTTTGGGATCAGGAGGGGTATTTTCTAGCTCTTTCTGGGACTTTCGTGGAGAGCCGTTTCTTGATCTGGGTGTGGGTAATCTGTTTGCAGGTGGAGGGCCTCGCCGCCGTCGCGGATGAGCCGGGGACGGTCGCCGGAGCCGCTGGATTTCTTCGTCTGGACTGTGGAGGTGCTGCTAGTTCTTGGAATCAATTTTTTTTAAGATTTTCCCTGTAAACTACATGTACTTTTTGCGTGAAATCTAATGTGTTTTTTCCCCATCGTGCATTTTTCAGTTATGCTTTTAGTAGAGCAATTTCAAAACTTTGTTGCTGTATTGAATATATCATTTTTCACAAGTTCTTTTGTGACCGGATCATCCCAAACTCCAGTGGTTTCCGAGCAAGCCATGCCTCCCCTTTTCTTCTCATAAATGGCCACAAGTAGTGGACAAGATTTCTTTTTACCAAAGTTTGCTGTCCCACAACCTGTTGGCTGTTAATTCTGTCCTCTAAACTTACACCCCTTATAAATTACATAGGCATGAATTGCTTTAAAAAAATGCACACATGGTATAAGGGGGCTACTCTATGCGTGAAACGACATGTCCAATATTATCGATGATTTGCAATTCTGCATTTTGGGCAAGCTCTAATTGCCTTATTTATGGGCATACCTACTTCCCCCCTTTATTGCGGGTAGGCAGGGGCGGATACAGGCCCCGGGTTGCCCGTGCTGCAGCCCAGGGCCTAGTACCGAAAGCCCATTAAATTTTTTTAAAAAGCTATTAAAAAATGATTAAAAACAGATATTTAATTTAATATCAGTTAGCCCAGCCCGGGGCTTGGGCCTGGGCTAGCTCCGCCCCTGCGGGTAGGGGTAGGGTGGCATGTGAGCTATTGCATTGGCCGCTTCGTCTTTTGTTGCTATATTCAGTTCGATTCTTCCTAGGAACTACAAATTGTTTGGGAACAACAACAGTGATACAGAAGCTGGAGGCATATTTTAAATGGAAGTAATCCTGTATATTTTGGAAACAAAATGTGCTATTTGGGTTGACTGTTGCATTTGTTTTCAACAGAGGATATTGTGAAATGTTGATTATTGTACATATATTGCAGGATCTTCTTTTATGACATAAAATTTTATGTTAATGTGCAATAGAAGCATCACTAAGATGGCCTGAAATAACACTCTGGAATTCCAGTTTTCCCCAATTGTTCTCTAATTTTTTAACCTAACTAGCTATTGTGCTTCTCTTCTGACAATAAACAAGCATAGAGCATTTCTTAGCAAGAGAACTAAATACAATGGCATAAGCTCTAGATAGTTGCTTCGATTTCGAGCTAATCTGTATTCACCTGATAAAATAAACTTTTCACTTGCAGGATGTGGGGTTATGGTTGGAAGAGATAAACCTTGGTGGCTATCGCCGAGCATTTGAAGACAATGGTGTCAATGGAGAGTACCTAGAAAGCCTGTCCATGTTTACTACAGAGCAGATTCTGCGATTTATCAGGCGGTGCCATATGAAATGGGGAGATTTTATCACACTTTGTAAAGAGTTGAGACGCATTAAAGGTTCGAATTTCTGCTGCCTACTTTAGTCTTTAGCTTTCAAGAAAAAATTTGCTTATGCATATTATTGTCATGGTTTGAACTTCTTCAGTTGAATTTTTGGGTTAACAAAGCATGTGGCAAGCAGCTAGTGAAAAATGAATATCCTTTTCCTAACATTAGTTATCTGTTTTCAGTTAATGGGATACTGCAATAATCAAAATAGCCAAGTAAAGCTCGAAACGGCTCATTCATCAAGCTTATAAATGTTGATGCAAAATTGCAAAGTCATTATACTCCATGTTGGCAACTTGGTAACAATAATTTCCTTGCTGTTTCCCATCAAAAAAGAAATTTCTTGCTATTGTTTTGGTGACTGTCATTAATGATTAGCACAAAAATGTGGCTGACATAGAAATGCCAGGCAGATGGTTTTCTGTAGTGGGTCACAAGCTTTATGGTGGTATTGTATCATGATCAGCATTGTCATTAATCCTCATTATGTCAATAACAACGTGTTTCCCTTCTCCAAAAAAGGAAACAAATTGATTTCATTAAGCATGATCCATTTCAAAGTTCATGATCCATTTTGATTAAGCATCATAATTTCATTATCACATGCCTATTTTACTTTTCTGGTTCCCTAATCCTCAGAATGTGGTTTGAGCTTAGTACATTTAACACAGTAACAGTAACCCTGAATGATATGTTAAGTACCATTTGTTTTTACCGAACCTTTGAGAAATGCAATTACATGTGGGGCAATACAAAAGGAAAAAATGAAGTACAATGAAAGCTACTAATCTGTTTCGGTCCTTAGAAGTATGATAAGTGCTACCATTCTGCTTCTATCCTTACTTCCCTTTTGTCAAATATTTTATCTTCATGGAATCCGGATATAATTTCACATTTCCTATATGTCATGCATATGTACATCTCTAAATGCTTAATTGATTGCTTGGCCTTACTCCCGCTTACATTATTTCCCAGTTGCCTGCCTGAAAGGGGAGCAGGAAATCCGCAGGCCGTGGTGGGCGCTGCCATGCCTATCAGTAGTGTTTGTGAGGGTGACCAAGTCTGAACAAGTGTGTGTTCTGCCACTGTGTTAGGTTTTTCGAGCGATGAAGCATTTTTTTTTATGCAGGGGCATCTCTCATCTCTGTATGGATCCTACTGCAAGTCTGCAACTGGACAGGAAGCCAACAGCCAGACACAACCCAAACGGGTAAGAGTTGCAAACCGTGGTGAGTTTGAAATAAACCAGAGCAAGATAATCAAGGACTTGAATGAGAAAGTCAAGATTTGTCAGGATCATCGTATGCTTCCTTCTCTTGGCAATGCAGGCTGCATGCAGAGCAACTAACCCTTACCAAACAAAAGCCCCCAGGTGATACACTGGTACTCTTCGGGGCAGCTGCCATTTCCTAGTGGATTCAGCGTAGGTACGATACGCAATTGCCGGTTTCTAGGATTATATTGCTTTGCTCTCTCGTTATCTGTCAGTGACTCTCTTCTGATTCGACCAATGTTGAGTGTGATGGACTGTTTTCTGATGTCTTCCATGTGATTCCGCAGCCGAGCTCAGCAAGAAGATACTACATGAGATGATGAATGCAGCTCTAAATCAGCAGAAGTAAGGAGGATATTTGTTAGGAGATCTTACACGGAACAAAAGAGAGAGGAGGTCACACGCAGGGTTTCAAAAACCAACGAAAACTGCTCCGGTTTGAAAAGCAAAATCGTTTGGTTTATTGGTCAAATTCAAAAAAATTAAAAAAATTATCCAAAAATTCTCTAAAATTAGTATTAATAGTTTTATGACCTCTGGCGTGATTTTTTTTTTTTTTTGAAAAAAATGAAGTTTGGAGACATTTTTGAGCCATTCAAAATGTAGAAATTAGAAAAAAAAGAAAGAAAAAAATCCGACGTATTTTTAGTAGCAATATTTGTTCAAGTATGTCATGTAGCAATATTTACTTCAACATAGTTTAGTAACAATATTTGTTCAATTATATTTAGTAGTAATATTTGTTCAAGTATGTCAATTAGCAATATTTACTTCAACATATTTTAGTAATAATATTTGTTCAAATATATTTAGTAGCAATATTTGTTGAAGTATAATTAGTACCAATATTTGTTCAATTATATTTAGTAGAAATATTTGTTGAAGTATAATTAGTAGCAATTGATGATACCTGAAAATGGAACTATTTGTTCAAGTAGCGATATTTGTATGCACAAAAATTATCTTGCTATGGCATATTTTAATATGTTAATATTATCCAACATTGAAAAGCTTGTTGTATGCATGCATGAACTACCAGAACTTCTCGTTTCATTACTATTTCCTTATATTTTAAATTTACGTTGAATTTTATCATTACCCATCTATTATTATTTCACGTGTCTATTAATAACATGATATAGCTATATTAGTAAGTGATCCAATTATATTAATTGATTTCCTTATGGATGGCCGATCTTTAAATGATAATGTTGATTTAACGTTAAAGAGCTCTTGTTCGAACAAAAAACAAAACATCCCATAGTTCAAAAAGTATAGCAAAACTTAAGCTAGTCCTTCTGTTGAGTATAACAAGCATAACAAAAATAGTAATACACTAAATATATAGGCAACCATTTCATGCTCCTACACTTAAACTCAATTCAGAAAGTTAAACATCTCGGTTCTCATGCTCAAGCTAAATAGAAACAAAGACAATATTGCTTTGCACATCACAGTATGATCAGGACAAAAAGATCAATTAATCTTGTTGCCCGAAAAGCAATGCTAAAGATTGTTATTCGTTTGGTGAATTGGATGCTCTGCGGCAACATTGAAGATGATATGGCTTTTAATGGTTTTTTACAAATTTTACAACATATCATCGGTTTTTCGTCATAAACCGCTCGAAATTCGAGACTTTTTGTCCAAAAACCGTGAAAATAGCTCGATGTTTTTTCAAATTAGTTTGGATTTTGAACCATTTGGTTTTGAGCAAATTTAGAATGGTTTTTCGTAAATTTTGACACCATCGGGTCGTCGAAATCCGACTTCGAAACAATATTATTAACCTTGGTCACACAATCGAGGTTGTGCGCTCTATCTAACGAAAAAGGCATTATTATCCTATTTTTTTAGCATTTCTATGTGGCTTATCTCTTGTGAATAAACTATGCAAAAGGAAAGCATTATTAAATATAATGAACAATATCTACTCTACAAGACTGGTTGAGATTTAGGTAGGTAGGTATCTCCACTGAATCTACTTATTCTTTTTAGATAATAGAAGAGTATATCTTCTGGCCTATGCACTATAAGATTGACATGCTCTATTCTATTTTTTTGGGTCTACAATCTCACAAAGAAAAAAAGCTTATAAATAAAGACAAGGCCCAATGGCTATAAAAAATATCCTAGAAGGACATTGAACCCATTCTTGACCCTTATGATAAAATGAGGGGGATGACTCCATATGCACGGGATTCAATTTCGCGGATACGCCCGCAGAAGTAGAGAACATAAGAAATGAGAACACTACCCGTAACAATGGAAGAAACTCAACCTGATGTTGAGAAAATCCCTGAAGTGAGCCATCCAAGAGATGGTAATATCCCTAAAGTGATCCATCTTGAAGATGATAACCCCAATGTATATTTGTGAGCACAACCCAACGCTGGGAAGTTGGAACACCAAGACTCCATCGTTGTGGGAAATCACGAGTTGGAAGAAATTAATGTAGAGATATCCTTGAAGTGATGCAGGAGAATTGTATAAAAGAAATGCTACAATTGTTGACATATTTTGTCTCTAAAATTGTTAAAATCTGGATCCAGAACCAAAGTCCATGGCAGAGTGTCAGAAATGCTTAGATAGGGTAAAAAAATGAAAATAAGCAATTGAGGCAATGCTCGTTTAATAAGAGAAAAGTTTTTAGTCCCGTTAACTGAGCTTCTCCTAAAGGGTTCCCTGTAGGATCAAATAGATTTTTCATCCAGAAGATAAATGAAAAAAATCCAGGTGGTGAGATATAAAGCAAGCCTTGTAGCACAAGGGTTCGCGCAGAGACCCGACATCAATTATGATGAAACCTATTCTCCTATAATGAGTGAAATAATGTTCTAAAATTTAATATTAATGACATCAAGCTTAAACTTATCAATACAGTTGATGGATGTAGTGATCATATATTTATATGGGTCACTGGATACAGATATTAATATGACAATCCTTAAGGAGTTAAAATTATGTATCTGAATAATCGCAATATGTATAGCGTCAAACTGAAGAGGCCGCTATACGGATTAAACAGTCAGGGAGAATATGGTACAACCGACTTAGTGAGTTCCTCCTAAAGAAGGAATATTGTTCGTATGTGTTCATAAAAAAAATCCTAAAATGGATTCTATATCATCTCGGTATATGTCGATGATCGAAATATCATCGGAACCACAGAGGAAATAAAAGAAGCAAGTTCTTACTTTACGACGGAGTTTTAAGAAAAAAGATTTGAGTAAAACCAAATATTAATTAAGCCTACAGCTAAAGCATTTTTAGAAGAAATTTTTGTACACCAGTCTATTTATACCAAGAAGGCATTGAAAAGATTTAATATAGATAAATCTCATCATTTAAAAAAACCCCATGGTTGTGAGATCCCTTGAAGCGGGTAAAAAACCCTTTTTAGATAAAGGATGGAAAATGAGAAAGTCTTTGGACCTGAAGTCCTATACTTATGTATCTTGCAAATTGTACAAGGCTTGACATTGCATTCGCAGTAACTTTGCTAGCCAGACACTGTGTAGCCCCATCCAGAGGACATTAAGCCAGTGTTAAGACTTTACTTATATACCTCCAAGGTACTCATGATCTTAGACCTTTTTTTTGGAAGAACCAAGACTTAACTATGGTGGGATATGTGGATGTTGGCTATCTGGCTGATCTCTACAATATTAAATCTAAGACCGGTTTTATGTTTTTTTGAGGCGGTTTAGCCATTTCTTGGCTATTTTTTAAGCAGACATTAATAGCTACTTCTACTAACAACTTAGAAATTATTGCTTATATGAAGCCTCACGTGGGTGTGTTTGGCTGAGACATGTGATTGACCATATCCAGAAGTCATGTGGTTTTTAATACCGTCAATACCCATACGGTTATCTATGAAGATAATATTATTTGTGTTACACAAATGTAAGTGGGTTATGTAAAGAGCAATATCACGAAGTATATTGCCCCTAAATCTTTCTATCTTGACGAAGTCCAGAAGAATAGTGAGGTAAAAATATTACAAACTAAGTTATGTGAAAATCTAGCAGACTTGTTCACTAAGTCCTTGCTAAAATCATTAGCATTGGAATGAAATGACTTAAAGATATGCTGAGTTCAGAGGGAGTAAACCCTGATCCTGAAGATCCTACTTTATATCATGAAGATTATAAGTTGTGCTCTTTTTTTTAGTGAGTTTTCTTGAAGTTTTATCACATGAAGGTTTTTAATGAGACAACTAGTGTAATATGGAGTGTGAGTGTAATGTACTCTTTTATCCATTTTTTTTTCCACTGGGTTTTGGGATGAGTTTTTTAACGAGATATGTGCATTACGCGGTATTCGCCCAAAGGGGAGTGTTATGATATAAATAGAATCCACGTCCTAGTATGGAATGATTGTATCTATTGGTGGGCGAATCTGAATTGATCTTTAGGAGTTTTTCTTCTATATATTGGCATTGCCTTGTACAGAAAGATGGATCTAATAATGAGAGCTTTTTCCTTTACATTGTACATGCTTCTACTTTTGCTTTTACTTCCGTTCATGTGATTATATCGATGCGCTGTCGATTGGTGCGAGTGAATGACTCCATTTTACAACAAGAAAAACACTCCGGAAAATTATCCTTGGCTTACACTGACCAAGGGTCCCACCGCGCAGGCCACGTAATCTCAAGGATGACGTCACCGAGATCTGTAACAAAAATCCCGGACACGGGAATAACTTCCGCTGTCAAGTGTCAAACCCGCCGCGTACCTAAATTTACCATCCTACCCCCGCATCAGTCAACCCGGTCACCTCACCGCCAACCGCACGGCCACCACCGGGTCACCTCCCGCTTCCGTTACTGCTCCTCCGCCATCTCCACGCTCCCGCTTCCGTGACCGCTCACCGGCAGCACCCGGTCACCGCCTCTCTTGAGTTGGACGCCCACCATTTTCATTTTCTTTTCCACACCAAGGAGGAGATTTCTCCCCTCAGTTTCGTCCTCGTCGAAGTCGACGGCGGAGGCGGAACCCTAGCCTCTGCCGCCGGCGATTGGTTGACCGGGCCGCCCGCGTGGATCGATCCCTCTCGCCGAGGTGAGCTCTCTGTCCCGACCTGAGGTTTGACTGGTGGCGCCGGGCGTTTCGGGTGCGGTTGGATCTGGTTCGGCGAGAGGTTGTCGTCTGGTGGGAGGAGCCGAGGGTGGTTTCATGGGGGTTTCGTGTGGATGAGATCTGTGCAACTGGAGGGTGGGTTGAGGCCTCTCTGGGCTGCTTCTAACCTAGATAGGTTGGAGCTTCCTTTTTTGTCAATGGTTCCTCTCTATTTTTAGGAGGAAGTGATTCCTTGTTCGAATTGAGTTTTTTGTTGGATGAAACGGAGGAATTTCGCCTAGATTTTCAGTTTATAGCTCGAATCGATGAGCTTAGGGGAGAAATTTTTGGTGTTTTGTGGGGGGAGTTGGTTGGTGATTAGACTCTGTACTGTAAATAAACGCAGAAATGCTTGTGTTGTTTAGCACTAGTAACAATTAAGCTGATGACGCGCGATAGGGTTTTGTTATCATTTTGGGATGTGAACTGGTGCTTAAAGAGGTAAGTTTTACGCTGGTGAGATTGATGGAGTTTATTTCCTCTTGCAGGTTTGTAAGGTTTTGATTTGGATGGGAACCTCATCCGGTGCGAATTTCCATCAGCAGCACCCGCAGGGTATGCCGCCCCCTCGCCACAACGGCCGTGCCCCAGACCTGCAGACGTCCCTCTCTCTGGCCTCATCGGAGCAAGTTGGTTCGCCGGACATGCTAGAGCCGCTGTCAAATTCTGATCCGGGGCATGACTCCGCCACCGAGAGTGCCAGTTCCCGTGAGACCTGGCCCGTTGAGCCGAGCAAGAGCAGTGGCCCTGCTGCTGCAGGAGCTGTGAAAATAGCCGACAAGCAGAAGGAGGTTGTCCCCAATGGTGTGTCTGAGTTGCAAGCCATTCGTAGGGTCCCAACTGCTAGTAGGATGTCTCTCAGGGAGGTTGCTCGGGACAGGGTTGATTTAGTTGCTGACAAGATGAAGGTTATGCCAGAGGATCTCTTGGAGGAAATCAAGACCGAGCTTCGATCGATTCTTGAAGGAACTGGTGGTTCGCATCATATTGAGGAGTTCTTGTACCTTCAGAAGCTCGTACAGGGTAGGCTTGATTTGACACCAACCATGCTTTTGATGGCCCATCATGTGCAGCTGGAGATCCTTGTTGCCATCAAGACTGGAATCCAGGCATTTTTGCATCCGAGTGTTAACATACCCCTGGGCCGTCTTGCGGAGGTTTTCTTGTACAAGAGGTGCCGGAACATTGCTTGCCAGAGTGCTCTCCCTGCTGAGGACTGTAGGTGCAATATATGTGACAATAGGAATGGTTTTTGCAACCTCTGCATGTGTGTGATCTGCAATAAGTTTGATTTTGAAGTCAATACATGCCGCTGGATTGGCTGTGATGTCTGCTCTCACTGGACTCACACCGATTGTGCAATTCGTGATGGGCAGATTGGGACTGCACAGACAATTAAGAATGGAATTGGCCAAGCAGAGATGCTTTTTCGGTGCCAGGCCTGCCAAAAGACATCTGAGTTGCTGGGGTGGGTTAGGGATGTCTTTCAACAATGTGCTTCTGGTTGGGACAGGGATGCCTTGTTACGAGAACTGGACTATGTTTGTAAGATATTCCGTTTAAGTGAGGACTCAAAAGGGAGGAAATTGTTCAGGAAATGTGCTGATCTGATTGAAAAATTTAGGAGTGGTACTGCTGAATCCATGAATCCTAGAATGCTGCTACAGTCACTCCAAGGTACGTGTACTTTGTTAACGAAACCATGCTTGTATGTGGCCTGCCATTAGCTCATACATAGCTTACTTGCGGTCCTGCAATTATGTCTACTCATCTTATTGTGCTTAATTACGCCATGCTTCTTGTGGTGCTTGTTTGCAGCTATGACTATTTTAGGGATTCTATGCTTTTTTGCACTTTATTGGTGGATAAAGTAAAATTATTACTTGTTTGAATACCATTATCTGAATTAACTCCTTTTGTCATATCGCACACAAACCCATGTGTCGTTCTGTAGATTTATGCATTGCAGGCTTCCTTGTACACATCATCACGGCGGTCATAGGATTTGGCAAATCAGTATTCAGTAGCTCAATGCACTGTAGGCTTCCTTTTACATATCATTATGACATTCATAAGAATTTTGCAATTGAATAGGCCTTTCCAAACAATAGCTCACAGTCTCGAACAATAGTGCTGTCCTAGTTGTAGTGAAATCATTCTTTTGAGTACACTTCTAAAGATGCAGTTATTCTACCATCATGAACTATACAGGCGCATGCTAACCATCTTAAAAGCATGTTAATACACTACACTTTTTTGTGCTGTTTAACGCCAGAAGTGCGGCTGGTTACTCTACTAACTTTAGTGCCATTCATCTCTTATCATCTCCTTAATGCCATTGTTACTCGTCTGTTATCTAAAGCAGCTATAATTTTAAGATGCGCCATATGGTTACTTTAGTGATAATAATTTCCATTGAAACTATGATTAAACTACCAATACACGTAGTTTCCTTGTATCAACATAGGATAAAGGAAACTATTGTGTTTTGTTGTTACATTCATTATTGTTCCCAAGTGGAAGCGATTGAAATATCTTCATCTTGCAATTGAATTGGTTGTCTTCTATACTGTTTTTTAGGCATATTGTTTTGCTAGTCAGATTAGCTAAGTTCCAGGAACATTTTTTTTAAAAAAAAATTAATGTAAATCGTGATGGTAGACTCCTTTGATCATTTATCTGTCACACCTCCTCAATTCTGCTACTGTCTCCACTGATAAATACCTGCACAATCATACTCCATGCTGTAAACTTGCGTGTTTTTGGGCATGTTTTTGAGGTAGAGGCCTCCCTGCTACTCTTTTTTTAGTGTACTGATGCAACCATTAGCTCTATATTCTGCATTTGTTTTTGTTCCTACACAAAGCGCGCTTAGTTATGTGGTTGTTTGTGGTTTTCTGCATATTTTAACTTGTTAGTGAACTACTTACAATTTACAATATTTGGGGCATGGGAAGTCAACTTATCATGTTTGATGACCAATAAATTATCCACATTAGAAAGTTACATGTGAAAGTGTCATTTTTTTACTAAATTTATCTGCAGTTTGTCTTGTGTTTGTATATCTGATTGGCAATCCTGAGCTGTTATATTGACAATTCCTATATTTCCCCTCGCAGAGCTTGAGTTGGATCCCCCAAAGATCACTGAAAATGAAGAGCTGGGGCGCCTGATCACTCCCCAAGAGGCCTGCAACCGAATCGCCGAGGTTGTCCAAGAGGCTGTCAGAAAGATGGAGATTGTGGCTGATGAAAAAATGCGAATGCTTAGGAAGGCTCGCCTTGCCGTTGAGGCCTGCGACCACGAGCTGGAGGAGAAGACCAGGGAGGTCCAGGCGCTCAAAGCGGAGCGGCTGCGGAAGAAGCAGCAGGTGGAGGAGCTGGAGAGCATGGTGCGGCTGAAGCAGGCGGAGGCCGAGATGTTCCAGCTCAAGGCCAATGAGGCTCGTCAGGAGGCGGAGCAGCTGCAGAGCATCGTGCTGGCCAAGTCGGAGAAGGCGGAGCAGGACTACGCGAGCCTGTACCTCAAGCGCCGCCTCGAGGAAGCCGAGGCGGAGAAGCAGTACATCTTCGAGAAGATCAAGCTGCAGGAGAGCCGGCCGCCACCGCCCCACGCCAGCAGCAGCGGCTCCGGCGACCCCTCTCAGATGATGATGCTGTCCAAGATCCAGGACCTGCTGAAGAACGTCCGCAGCATGCCGTCGGGCAAGTCGTCGGACGGGCACAAGTCGAAATGACACCGGCAGGCGTAACTTATGCTGCCATAGCTCCCTCCCAGTTAAAGCCCGGTTCGTACAGCTTTAGGCGCTGCTCCTGCTGTGCGCGCTGTGACCCGTGATCCATGATCGAGTCTCTGCAATGTAAAGTGGCATTAGAAGCGTAACGCTGCTGTAATCCTGTTTATTGTTACTTCAGTGGCTTCTCGGGCTGATCCATGTGTAAACCCTGTAACCGAAGTACCGAACCAACCTCCTAGAGTCCTAGGTTGTACCGAACTGGACGCTGTGTTTGCAGCTCTCGCAACGTAACTGTGATTGTGGTGCCATGGCGGAGCATGCACAATGAGCTGATTGGTGTTCAGCTGTTTGTAAGCTATGTCACGTGGGATATAAGATATTGCCAAGGAGAGGGGTGGCATAGAGAATTGGGCAGGCTCCCTCGTGTAGCGATCGACTATAGCATTGTACATGGATGGGTTTTCTACAGAGGTCTAGTGTTATCTTTTTTAAAATTATCTATATAGGAGGGTGATATATGTTTACTGTTTTGTTAACCATACGATAGGAGACGTCGAAGGCAACATAAGCAGTGAAAAAAAAAGTATGCTTATCTTTGGCATTTTTTTTAGCCCGTGGACGCACGCATAGCCGGCAAAAGGCAGGCGACGAGGACCAGGCACGGACGCCGTGTGCGTGTGCACATCATCACCTTCGGCGCGGCGCCGGACGCGCGTCGTGCACGGCTGGTGGTCGACGGCGACGGCGAGAAGACCCGCGCACGTCGCCAGCCCGTCACCTTGACGGAGACGAAGCTTCGAATGGCACGGTACCTTGCTTGATCGGAAACGGTACGCGACGAGCTTTGCTCGTACTCGTTTGGTTTCGCGATCTGCACGTCGTGAACATGTCTGAAGAAACCCGAGCAAGGCAACGGCACGTCGTCGCGGTCAGAAGTCAAACCCAGCGGAGGTCACTGAGAAAAAAAAAAGGCAACGGATTGAGTCGTCGCGAACAGGTCGACGGCACGTCGAAGACGAGTTGGACCGAACACAAGGTGTGGAAATCCGAGGCAAGTCAAACCCAGGCAACTCAATCCAAGCACACGTGCCGGTGTAGCGCGGAGGACACGAGGTTCCAGCCCCCGTTCGGTGCACCAAGCCTATGCACCGGAAACTCTTACCACTACTTATCAGTCTCGGTTGGTAACGACCATCAGTATTGATTTTTGAACTGGTACCAGCCATTCGGGACTGATGCCCATTGGGCATTAACATACCGGTTGTTGATAGCATTAGAAATATTTCAAAATATGTCGAGAATGTATGGGAGAAGCGGGACTCGAACCCGTAACCTCGATCCACCCACCACCGTACTGATATACATAGAATATGCATTCCTTTTGAACTTTCCTGAAACAAGGAATTAGTACCGGTTGGTAACACGAACCGGCACTCTCATTAGTACCGGTTCGTGTTACTAACCGGTATTGATGCCCCGTGCCTTCAGTACCTAATGTGAGGGCATCGGTACTGGTTTGTGTTATCAACCAGTACTAAAAGCCCACTACAGCCTTGTAGCCAATAAACCGGTACTGATGTCATTATCAGTACCGGTTCAAATCCAATCAGTAGTGATGTGCCGGTAGTAAAGCCTAATTTTCTAGTAGTGTACAGTCAATCTAATTATCCAGAGTGACTATTTATGCAACAATTATAATTACCCTACCCAACAAAATGTATAATAACATCGTACGCTCGTTTCCGTCGTCAGATCTTCATAAAATAATACGCTATCACCGTCCGAGCTCATCCCTAGTGACACAAACAACACCACTAAACTGACACAAGTTGTAAAGCAACGGGGTGCTCATCCCTAAACCAAAGCGCTATCAACCATCCGATCCCATCCCCAATACCGCAACAACACCATGAAACGAATGCAACACAAACAGCCCCAAATTGTAAAGCAACGGGGTGCGCATCTCGATGGAGCACGAACGGCCCGGATCCTCCCGGTCCACGGGTCGGGTCCACGGAAACCGAACGTCTTACGGTTCCCGCGCACACGCGCTCCACGCAGGAGTGCAGGACCGGGTCGCCCGCCACTTTTCTATATAACCCCCCCTGCTTGTCCCAAACTCTCGTGCGCTGCTCCGTCGCTCGCCCCGCCTCGCCTCGCCGCTCGTCTCCGACGCCTCCTCACTCCGGCGAAGCGAGCCCACCGGAGGCCGACCGCGCGACGCGGACATGGTAAGCATATCTGAACTTTCCCACGCAGATGAGAGGAGTATTTTCCCTTGTCGGTGACCTAGTCGTTAGGATCGTGTGGGGGGTGGGATCCCGATCCGATCAAGATCTGCACCGGGTGGCCTCGTGCGGTTTCGATCTAGGGTTGTCTCGATTGCGGTTAGTTCTTGTAGGGGCGGATCAGGATTCAGGGGATCGAGAATCGGCAGGTAGAGCAAGTTCGTTCGGGCCGAGTTGTTTAGACGGTGATTTGTTAAAAAAAGATGCGTGTGTTGTGCCTCAATTCTGCCATGAGCCTTCTTCGTCTTGGAGTTCGGCGGTGGCAGATGGCGATGATTTCTCTCGCGTAGAAATGTGGCCTAGAGTAGATGACACCCTCCTCTTGGGGTGTAGTAGTAGTGATGATTCCGGCCATGGAAGGCTGTGGTACGTGGCATAAGAGAATGGGTAGAAATGCCAGTGGTTCCTTGATTCTCCTCAAGGACTAGTTCTAGGTAAAACACGGTCAATTTGCACAGAGCTATGGGCCGTGCATGTTGACCATTGCTAGTTCCATACAACCTCTCCGAGAACGAAGGGAAAGATGTCCCATTGATTATAGCTGCTTCTACCTTTGAGAGCTCAAACATCCAAGATAGCCCAAATTTTGGTCAGGTTAAATCTGTGGGTTGTAGTGCTGAACCCTGTCTAGCAGGGAACCGTGTATCTTGAACCTATTACCCGGATTCATGTTAGGAGTTCAAAGTGGTTCATGTTAGGAGTTCAAAGTGTTTGCAAGGTAATTTGCTACTGAACACAATAGCTTTTGTAGCATAGAAATCAAACGGTGCTAGTACAATAATAACAGAGCTATCTATAAACCCTGGCTAGCAGGGAACCACGTATCTGGAACTTCTTATATTCATGTTAGGTGTTCAAAGTGTTTGCAATGTAGGAGTAATTTGCTAGTGAACACTAAAACCTAACCGCATGAAACGTGGAAGAACAATAGAACACTCGATGCTTGCTGGTACATATACTTTTCCTACTAACAACTGCATGAAACTGGAATAATCTACTGGTGTCTTTGCTTTTTTGTTTGATCCTCGACGGATGTAACGTACCTAGCAGATTGAGTATGAACAAATGAACATTTGTATTTGCTCATTGGTGGGCGTATTGTATGGGCAGACTACTTCAAGGCGCCTTGCTGACAGGAAGACTGCGAAGTTCCAGAAGAACATCACCAAGAGGGGTTCAGTGCCTGAAACCACTGTGAAGAAGGGGAATGACTATCCTGTTGGACCTGTAGTTCTTGGATTCTTCATCTTTGTGGTCATCGGATCATGTATGCCTTCCAATCTTCTCTAAATCTTTTATATGATCTATTTTGCTACCACTTGTGCTGTGTTCTTTAGAATGCACGCCTACGCAACATGTTATCAGCCATTTTGCTTCCAAAATATATTGAAAATGATTCCTATCATTTTAGCTTTTAACCTTTATGACTACAAACACTTTTTTGTTCATTCATGTTCCATGTAAACATACTGAGAAGATATTGTTCTCTTTAGAGTCCTGAATTGACACCTGATAGGCTGATAGTGGTTAAGATGCTCTAAGTGGTACTCTGTTTGACATTGAACTAGCTTATTACTAGTGCTTGTTATTTCTCTTGAGAATCCTTCTTGTGCATGTTTTATGGGCAATTTAGTAACTTGGTTTCTTGACTAGTCATTTTATCTCAAAATCTAATGCAACATTCTAGCAAATCTTTCGATTGACAGAGGAGCAGCGTGACTAAGGTTGTACAGGATAGCAATCAACAAATCTAAGGGCCTGTTTGGGGAAGCTATAGCTTTTATGAAAAAGCTGCATTTTAGCTTTCTAGGTTGAAAAGCAGGTGTAGCTTTTTATAATTGATCGATTGACAAACAACTAATTTCTTTTAACAATAAGTTGCAAAAGTAGCCTTGTTCAGCTTTTAGCTTTTAGCTTTTGCTAGTAATATAATATATAGCTTCTAGCTTATGCCAAAAGCCGCTTTGGAGTGGACCTGTTTGGCTTTACGAAAGCTGAAGCTGCTTCTAAGCCTCTTGTGTCTCTGCAGCTTAAAAACTAGTAATTCGGATAGAAAGAGCTTAGGTTACTTTACCTCTGGTTTTAACACGCTATACCTCTTGTGTCTCTGCAGCTTTGTTTCAGATAATCAGGACGGCGACTAGTAGCGGGATGGCTTAAAAACCGAGCTGATTCCAGAGATTTGTCATACATGGAGGCAGTAGCAGCCAAAAAAGCTCGATGCTGTCATAGTGTTCTGTATGAGTTTCCTCTTCTGAAGTATCGAGCCTAAAACTATGTTTTAAGAACTGTGAACAGAGTTATCTACCTGTTGGAGATAGGGATAGATTCACGACTCAGAATCATATTAGGGATATATTCAAGTTAGAGATAAATTTGAGATAGAGTTTGGATATAATTCGGTTATGATTGACGCCTATAAATAAAGGGTATGATGATCCGATGGGATACATGCGAACACAATTAATCTCAAATTTTTACATGGTATTAATCCAAACCCTAACCACCGAGGAAAAGGAAAATTTACCATGTGGATGTCGTTGTCGTCGGCTTAAGTTGATATGTTGGCCGTCGGTGTCTCATTGCTGATCTGCTGCGATCGTGTCGCACAGGAGAGCCACGGTCGGTTGGGTTGTGTTGGGAGGATCATCGCCAATTCGCCACTTCGCCAGGGCCACTGCATGGGTCGTTGTCGCTCGCCATGCATGGGCTTATGCTGCAGGGCGGTACCTAAGTTTTTAAGGTCCTGGTGCGAAACACAAAACGAAACTTATACTAGAGAAATACAAATAATCAAAATGTAATTCTATTATATAACTATATGTTTTTCCCAATATTTAGAACTACAATAGGTATTAATATTAAAAGAGTAAAGGGTGAATCTTTCTTACCGATATCTTTTTAGCTTCTAGTAAAAAACATCATGCGCCTGGTGTTCTTCGAAATGAAATCTTCAATTATATCTTCATATTTAATCTCTTCAGAACATTATTTTCAAGTGCAATTGTTGCCAATCCATTGAGTCTTTCTTGTGTCATAGTACTGCGAATGTAGGACTTTACCAACTTCAATTTTGAAAAGCTTCGTTCTGTAGATGCAACTGTCACATAAATAATCAACAAAATTCTATCTGCAATAAGGGCATTAGGAAAACAACCCATCCGTTTCACTAACTTCAGAATATCAAGAGGGCAGATGTCTTCCTTAGGGATAAAATCTTGGAGGAATTTTAACTCCACGTGTAATTCTTTGCATTCAATATTAGAATGTTTCACGGAATCGGCAGAATACGATACGTCGTTAGAACTTGGAAACCTTAGCAGGTCATTTATACAAGAGATGATAGTAGTGCATATGTGCTGGGGGCCCTGTGCGGTCAGCCCACTTGCGTTGGGCCTTAGACGTGCTTGCTATGCTGCCCCTCAGTGTAGCTATTGTCGCAGTCGCTTGGGAAGAGCCATCGCTGTTGTCCGGTGCTTAGGGGGAGAGCCACTGCCGCTGCTCATTCGTGTTGTTACTGACCCAGATCCGGAAGGAAGAGGAGAGGAAGGAGTGGCTGCACGGGGAGGAGAGGAAGAAAAGGAGACCGGCGTAGGAAGGAAGGAAGAGCTCGATCGCACAAGGCAACTGGAAGAACGATCAAGGGGGGAGAAAGAAAAAGAAAGAAAAGAAAAAGAAAAACAAAAAGAAAAAGAAAAGAAAAAGAAAAGGAGAGTAGAGAGAGAAAAAAAGAGAGGATGAAAAGAAAGAGGGTGAAAACGGTTGGAATAAATGGAAAAAAGTAAAGAGGTATTTGCTGCTTGGCTATGTGCACAAGAAGGTGTACCAGAGGTGTTCCGAGGTCTAGGATCTGGCGTAACTGCTAATTTTGTGGTTTGGAGTTGCTATGGAGGTGATGGTTGAGCAGGCATTGGTCTTGAAAGTTTTAGGGCAAGGTATAGAGATTTGAAGTAGGGGGAGAAGATTGTTCAGGATGTAGCTTTGACGGAGTTGGTAGCAGGAGAGGTGCCAGTTGGCAAGCTCAGAGGTGATGTTGGGCGTGTGCTGATGATGGAATTAGTAGCGGGTGTAGGAGCTGGTGGTAGTTTCTAGTGGAGGCTATAGCTATGGCTATTGTGTCGATGGTAATTATCAAGGTTTTGGTGTTGGTGCTAGAAGCGGCATTGCAGGAGGTGCGTAGATGTGTTGCTAGAAGGCGAAGGTCAAGTTGATTGGGGGCATGTTTGGAGAGATGGTGGAAGCTGAAGTGGTTTGGTGTGTGTTGAGAAAGATGGTGGCCGGAGGCTATAGGTGGAGACGGTGGAGCCTAAGGTGGCTGGGAGCTAGAGGTGAAGACCAAGGCTTAAAGTATGTGTGATGCAGATAAAATCGTGCTTAGCACCATTTAGTTAAATATTTTATCTAATTGGAAAGAATTATTGAGCCATATTAAATATTATCAGGTGAACTTAACGTATTTGGGTCTTTCTCTATCATATCTAGAGATACATAGCTATTACTATTTTATTTAATTAAATGCATGCATATATTTGATTTGTACAAACCTAAAAAAGAAAAGTTGTATATTAAAGCAAATAGTATCATTGCTAAGATTTTATTGAGCTGATTAAATTAAATATATTATTTACATTTGGTCAAGCAAATTCACAAGCCTTACGGCTCCCTCTCTCTCCCTTATATTCACGTACATATATTCTATTGTAAAAGAATAGGCATCAAATTAATAAGATAGTTATTTACATTTGTTAGAGTTCCTCATTTGTTTTTCTTTATTGCAGGCGCATAGAGGGAGGGAATCAAACGACTTTTCTTTCTTTCAAAGATCACTCTACCTTTCCACTAGAAATTGGGAGATCGATATACTTCACTCGGTATCCATGAAGTTCAACACGTGTGTGATCTTGACGAATTAAAGAGTTGCAAACCCATTGTATCTGGCAGCGGGGATCAGCTAGCGTTCATCTTTTTGCAAAGTTTAATTAATACACTTCCTTTGGTGTGTCGCAAAAAGATCATACATAACCATTACATTATTCAAACCTAGCTTTGCACCAGCCCGATGATGTTAAATCCTTGCTATGGCAGAAACAAATAATCGCATGAAACATAATAATCTTTGAGCTCAGTAAAACAACAAATGTTTCTCCCTATAGCTAGGCGTACACCGTTGTACCGATATGCATTTATTCACAAGTCCATGTGGAAGCCCCTTTGTAACACCCCAAAATTTTGCTTTTCTTAAATTCATGTGTGAATTGGCACTTTGGTGAATTTTTGGAATTTTTTGGAATTTATTTGGAATTTATTTGAATTTATTCCATTTTGAAATAATTAAAGAATTAAACTTTGCAAATAAAATTTTGTTGGAAATATTTTATTTGAGTCCAAAATGATCCAAAGTATTTTCCAGAATTTTTCTGGAATTTTTCTGAGTCTTTTGATATTTTTAATGAATTAAATGAATTTCTGGGGATTATTTTAAATATTAAATCGCTGGAATTTCGAGTTGGGTCAAGTACTGTTCATCCGACCGGACCCGAGTCCGAGTCCGACTCGAGTCCGACCCGGGCCACGTGACTTGGTTCAACCGCGTCCCCGAACCCAACCCTAACCTTAGACCCCGACCGTTGGATCTAGATCCAACGGCCGTGCGTGCGCCGCGTCGCGTGAGCGCGTGGACCATCCGATGCGGGACACGTGGACGGCATCCAATCGTCGTCCTCGTCCGAATCCAAGCCGGAGAGCTCCGCCGTGACCAAGCGGGACGCGGCTAGGGTTCCGAATTCCGCGCAAACGTCGAGGCTATTTAATGACCGGGTTGTCCTCTGAGGTTCTCCTCTCCGCGCCGCACCGAAGCCCTGAGGTTCTAGCGCCCCAGCCGCCGCCATCTTTCCGGAATAGCTCACCGAAGTTAGTTCTAGGGTTAGCATCGGTTTGTTGCTCGTGTCACCGCTTGTCAGCCGTCTCACGCCGCAAATCGAGATCGGATCCGAAGCCCTGCCAGGCGCACTGCGGAGCCATCTCACCTCGCCGAATCGCGTCGAACGCCGTTCGAGGTTGCCGCTTCGTCTCCGGCCAGGCCGCCGCTGCCGCCATCGACCTCGCGAGCTCATGCGGCCGTCCGATCAAGATCGAACGCACACGGTGAGCCCACGTTCTTTCCCAAACCCCGGAACTTAGATCGGATCGGACCGCTGGATCAAGATCCAACGCCCACGATCGCCACGCGGCCGAAATCTGCGTTAATTTAGGGTAGATCTAGACCGTTGGATCTAGATCCAACGGCCGCGTGATCATGCCACGTAGCCTCCGCCGCGCCGCGGCGTTGAGTCATCGACAGTCGCCCGCGTGCCGCCGTCGAAGCCTGGCGTGATCAGCGTCACTGACATGCGGGGCCCGCATGTCAGTGTCTCGCCCGAGAGTCGCACCGTGCACGTGACCCACTGACGGGTGGGACCCGCGTGTCAGCGACCTGAGCCGTGGACTGGGTCCACGGTAGACCCGAGCCGAGCGTGGACCAAGTCCATGGACCGGCTGACGTCAGCAGACCAATCAGAGGCTGCCACGTGTCCAGGCTGACGGAATAATTAATTTCCGAAAAAGAAAATGATTTATTAATTCGAAATAATGATTTCAAATTTTGTTTCAAACTTCAAACGCTTATAACTTTTGCGTTTCAACTCCGATTTGAGTGATTCAAATTTCTAAATTTGTATAAAATTGAGACCTACCTAAATATGAATTTTATTTAATTTTTGGACTAAAGTTTTTTCTCTATAAAATTATTTAATTGATTATTTAAACTTTAAATAATCATAACTTTTGCATTTTAACTCCAAATTTGACGATTCCAGTTTCTAAAAATTCATAAAATTATGTTCTCTCTGTTTATGGATTTTATGTGGATGATTGGATACTTTTTGCCTATTGTTTATTCGTGTATTTGCTATTTGCACGCTTTACGAGTAGACGTTGAAGTGCCGGAAGGATTTGAAGGAGAAGTATTGACTCAGGATCCAACTCAAGACCAAGAACAAGTACTTTTTGAAGGCAAGTTGTGCTTTGACCATGTTGATCCTATTTTGAAATCTATTTTGATTTAACCTATTGCATGCTAGTTCAATTAGAAAAATACTTTATTTAAATATGGGGGATTAGATAAATACCAATTTGCTGTATGACACCTTGATTATTTAAATATGTGCCATGACCCTTGTCACCCTAGTTGTGGATTACTAGTTGGACATTATTAAATTGCCAACATGGGTTTTAGGCCGTTGTAGTATCTTTGTTTAGACACACTACGTGCTCATGACATGATTTTGGACAATCAAATGTTAATATTGACTTAATGATATATTGAACCTGTTTTGGGAAAGGTATCATGTGATGTTGATGGCACGTGGTGCATGGTAATCAACTGGGGTTTGATAAATAGTTTTTGACCGGGGCATGTGGCAAGAATGATCAGGTGGGCCAGTTGTGGCACTGGGGATGTTGATTTGGTTCTTTGGGTAGTCTTGCCCTGGTCACCCTAAGGACTTCACCTTGCAAGCCTTTGAACTAGGTCTAACGTGCAACCACATGTCTGTAATGGGACGGACCTAGTTGACTAAGTTGCTAATAACGCATTACTGTGGGACCTCGGGAGGTCAACTACACCCTTTGTGTAAGTTGTACGGCCGGAGCGTCTGGGCCGAGGCCAGTACCCATCTAACGGTTGATTGGCCTAAACTTCGCCTTAGCTAAGGGAAGGGTTAGTGTGCAATAACCGGGAGGACCACTTGTATTGTTAGAAGTTTCCAAAAGACTTTGTTACTGAACTCGCCTTTGTGGTGTTTGACTGTATCTTGTGGGTAAAGTGCATAACCTCTGCAGAGTGTAGAATCTATTCGAATAGCCGTGTCCGCGGTATTGGACATCGCCTCGGGAATTACAAATAAGGGTTAGATTTTCTCAAAAATAACTTGGATATGAAAGGTTGGGTTGGATTAATAATGATGTTGATGGAAAAGTGGATTAGGATGGGAAAGATGTTTATTAAACTCCTTGAAAAGTTACCTATGCTATACTTGTTTCTACTGCTTTCAAATCTACTTATGTTACTTGTCAAATGTCAAGCATCGCAAATATACCTTGAGCTATTCCTTTGTACCAAGCCATGCATATAGTATATTAGCTTGCATTCTGTGCATGACTTGCTGAGTACCAAGTACTCACCCTTGCCACAATACAACACCAGTTGAAGAGGAGACTACACCAGCTTTGGAGGAGGAGCTCCAAGAGGATCCGTCTACTTAGGGAGCGAGCCCAGTCAGTTGCCTGTGGTATACTGGATGGCGCCACGAAGTTACTAGTATATTGCCCGTGCTAACGCTACGGTGATATTTGGTAATACAATTCAAATAAGCAAAAGGTGTTATATGTTTTTTAGTAATAAAGTGTAGTAAGATGTGCACAAAAAAAAGATACAGAGAGTTATTATAGCGTTGATTACACAAAAGAAAGAACCCATAACTATGATTGAAAGAAATACTTACACATCGGTTTGCCATAATGTTACAATAAAAAAAACTATTAAGGCCTCCTTACGATGGGCCAGGATCTCCTACATGATACACACATCTTACAGAGAAACCATTTTATTGATGCAGTTGGAGAAAGGATCTCTTACAAGATACCTATATCTTCACATTATCTAACAATGCTGGAAGTTCAGATAGCTCGATTCTTTTGCCTTGGTCTGTATCATCAGAAAAAAAATTTTGCCACGTCAAACAAAAGCAAACTCACCGCAGATGACAGTAATGTTGGACTACCTGTATGTAGCACCTGATCGCTCTTTTACATAGTCACCAATTTGTATGTAGAATTTAATCGCTCTTCTAAATAGTCTCCACTCCTGATAGGTGGAAACCTGAAATGGTATCAACTTTTAGAAAGCATGAGAAGAAACAATAAACAAAACTCAAATGTTAAGGTAAGAGAAGAGGACCTTGGTGGATATGCCTCACTGTAACAACTTTCCAAGCACTGGACCACTAAATCAGGGTTTGGATCAAGAAAGAAAGCCAGAGAACTCGTGTAAAACATGTGTACAATGCCTCATTTTTTATTTGACCAGTAAAATTAAGAAAGCGAAATACTGGCTGTAGTGCTCCTCCTAGATCTCTAGTGGTGATTTCTCCTATGAAAAAAAGAGCTATCCTGGCTTCTTAAATAGTGAAAGGAAGTAAACAAAACCAAATCGGTGTTGAAACCCTAGAGTAAGAAATTCTGAGAGTCAGTATACTCACAGAATATCGCTCTTTACCAACAGTGACAACACGATGCAGTATAGATCTACAAGTTACAGAAAAAGCACATCAAAATCAAACATAATATACAAGGTAACTACACCACCAAATTCTAATGATCAAACAGAACTCCAGAAGAACCTTATCAATAGAATATCAGTAATTACACCCTCGCAAAAAAAAAGCAGTAACTACACCACCAAATTCTAATATATTGACCATGTGAATCGCATTACCTAAAAAGACACATTCATGATGTTGACGAACCAAAACCAACTTAATTGTTACAAAATGCATTTTCTTTTCATATCTAGCCATGCAGAGTTGATGAAAAATGATCTCTAGGTGCAAGTACTCATAACTTTTACTATAATTGATGATGACTTCAACACAACCACAGAATGGATGGACGTGGGTAACAAAGGACAATACCTGAACACACAATTTGTCCACCTTTCTAGCAAATCACCAATGTTAACAATCAGCGTCCTACAAGTACATCAGAAATGGTAAAATCATTTTTTTGAACAAGAACAGTAGGGGAGGGCCCTGCTAAATGTATTAATATAAATAGTAATTAAAATATACTGTACAAAAAATAAAAATCCAAAGGATGACGACACCTCACAAAGCTCCTCGGCAAGCAAAAAGGATCATATCATGCCAAATAGGAATTATCTAATGTGTATGGAAAATGAGGATAGAAACAGTTAACGAGACCAAAACGTGCAAGCAAAGCTAAATAGAAGTAAAGCATTTAATGTTTCTAAAGTACACTCGCCATGGCATCAGGCTACTATATTTGAATTTTTATTCATGAAAAGCACGAAAGAAATATTTACCCATCGATGTGATGAACATCTTCCCAAAGCTGGATGCGTATGCTTCTCCTGCATATCTGCACTACTTGAGATCTTTTGATTTGCTAACCTATATATAACAGGATGTTTGGTCCAATAAGAGTATACTGAAAAGCAAAGCTAGAAAAGGATAATAATACATACAATGATAGTTGAGCTCTATAATCATGAAAGAAACTGTAAGTTAAAAGGAAAAGAGGATGTAAATGGGTTGCGACGTATAAAGTTTGTTTTCTGGTTGAATCACATGGTGCTGAAATAGTCCTAAAGTGAAATCTTCCCAGTAAGAATTCAAATAATTACAGTATGCAAGCTCTAGAAGTGTCAAGGTAATGACTGGAATCAACAAAAAGCTTGCTAAATGCCTAAATCAGATTCAATTTCCTGGTCCATTAGTTGGACAAAGAGTTCCTGGAATAGGCCAAACAACAATCATTTGTTCAAATACGGGTGTCTTTGATACAGTCAAAAGGCTTTTAGTACACTGCTGCAGTTACACTTCCACGAAGCATTACAGGCCTGAGTATGTATATATCAAACTCAGGATTCATGCTAATTAAATGTACATTGGAAGCATCATGGATTTACAAGATAACATTTTAATTATGGCAGTCCTTGCCATGGGGCCAATACATCAGCTGCCATGGCTATTCTTTTCACTGGTATGAGCTCTGGTTCCAATAAAAAAAAATGTCACACTGATTGGAGCATCCATATTTCACATGGACTACCCTTTATGACGTACTCTATCCCTAACATTTCTCACTGTTTTCACTCTAATTTGGCTTCTATGGCTAAAATAACTTCTTGAAGTGACAGTGTTTCATAACTTCTTGAAGCTATAGCAACATCATTGAATACACATTCTCCACTTCGCCATCACCTGATATCATGGATGATGGAACCACCCTACTGCCGATCCAATCGTTTTTATGCGCCTTAGGCAAAGTTCAAGTTTGGGGGGTGGAAGCTAATGCTCTTGATATGTCCATAGCCAAAGCAGGAATGCAATTCGTGCAATTGGGCCAGAGAGCAATACTCTGAACTGAAGTTTGAACCGAACAACTATTGGAAGTCAGGAATCGGTATGGCATTGTAATAATAACCAAATCACCAGACGATACCTTGATGTTTTCTTGTTCCTTGATCGTAGATGGATGTCCAGTCCCATCGCTTTCACAACCTCGCCATCCACCTCCAAAACATCACCTTTGCCATCCAATGCATTTGAATTGTTCTCCTGAATGATTCTGCATGCACAATTCAAGAATTGTCCACATAAAAATACAGAAACACGATACACTTCTTAGGCACAAGTACAACAGTTCAACAAGCAACCACATGAATCGAGAAACCCAAAGGTTAAAGCAATCCAAAATCACAACCGCATGCAAATTACTACACACTCCCAACAAATTATCAACCTTAACAACAAAAACAAGAATCGGTCGTATGAAGTAGACCAACAAAGGAATCACCAGAAAGCGGAACCTTGCAGGTTATCTTCATGGATAGTGCAAATAGTATGATCCTTACCAAAGAATAGCATAATCCTTGAAAATGCATCATAGTATGATCTTGAAAGGGAACATAGATACAAAAGCAAAGATGGACCACCAAAGAAGCAAAGGTATCTATGTTAAAGTTATAAATGGAGTATGAAATGCATGTGCCCTTTGACAGTATTCCTTGCCGCAACGCTCATCCAAGCAAACTGGGGAGCACATAAACATGTGGGTCTTCTGTACTGTAGTCTGGTGAAGACATGGTGCTTCGTACTACACTACACAATGTCCTAACTTTCAATCACTTCAATTCTTTTTTCACTTGCATTACCATCTTCTTGAGTACTAACCCAACTTCTATACAGCAAATAAAATGGCATTATATAACATGTTAAGCTTCATTCATAAAATGCATCATTCTTTAACACGCATATTGCTATTTACTCATTTATTACAATTAGTAGAAGATAGATATGGCATGTAATACTGCAAATTGTTTAACCAACAAAGGTGTAAAACAAAACTTACCTCAAGAATCACTACATTTGCAAGGTTTGCATATAAAGGTCAATAGACACCCCACTTACCTCAGGAATCACTACATCCTGTGATATCACTTCAATGTACCGACAATGTAGTAAGCATGTATTCCTTAGCAGTTTGATTAGTGCAGTACTAATCAGTTATAAACTAAACACATTTAAAAGTAAGCCTAGAAATTGTATGTGCCTTCTGTTTCAGTACATGTAAATAAATAATGTGCTTCAAGTACTCTATATAGAGAAGCACCATTTGGAAGAAAAAAATGCTCCAAATTTTCAATATGCATAATAAGATTTCCTCAAACAAAAATATACTCACGTGTTTGATGCTAATCTTGTTACCGTGTCATGATGCATGTTGCTGGAGGGGAGCGGCGGCGACGACTGGGACTGGAGGGGAGTGGCGCTGTCGCCAAGCCGGCTGGGATTGGAGGGAAGCGGGGTCGACAGCGTCGCCGATCCGGATAGAGCAGGAGGGTAGCGGCGCTGAGTGCTGGAATGGGGTTGTATTTGTAGTGCACAGGCGATGCAGGGCACGCGAGATGGTAGATCCGGTCGACCTCGAGCAAGATGGGCTCGACGACGTCGTGGCGGAGCAGCTTGAACCTGGGGTTCCGGAGGTGGTGCGCGACGTTCTCCTTCCTCCCGGTGAAGAAGTTGTCCACCACGATCACGCTGTCCCCCTGCTCCAGCAGCCGATCCACGAGGTGGCTGCCCACAAAGCCCGCCCCGCCGGTGACGACGACGCGACCCTCCGACGGGCGGAGGCCCGCGAGGACTCGGGAGGCAGCTTCGGCGGGTCTCCAACGCGGCGGCCACGGGCCGTGCCCTAAGGTGACGAAGCGGCTTCGGCTCGTCTTCCGCGCGGCGCAGGTGGCGGGGGATCTCCGACGCGGCGGCCACGGGTGCTTGCCGGCGACGAAGCAGCGTCTTCAGCACGACGCAGGTGGCGGCGGGTCTCCGATGCGGCGGCCACGGGTGCTTGCCGGCGACAAAGAGGCTTCGGCGTGGCGCAGGTGGGGCGGGTCTCCGGCGCGGGCAAAGAGCTTCCCGGAGTCCACCTCCATCGTGTCCTCTCCTCCCCTCCTCCCCCTGTAATCCACAATGTAAGATCACACGCGCCCCCGCGAGATCCGTACCAGATCCGGTCGCCGCAGCCGCGATCCGGCACCGATGCACACAAGGCGGATCGGATCACATACCGATCGGTGGTCGGCGGCGGCGGCGGCGACGAGGAGGAGGGATCGGGGCGCGCATCGCCGCTCCTCTGGACCGACACCGGCTGAGGTGGTACTTGAGGACGGAGGGAGGGGAGGCGCCATCGGACGGGAGCTCGAGGACGTAGGAGTTGCCGTCGGGGCGGAGGTGGTGGAGGAAGTAGAGGTAGTCGGGAAGTAGAGGTATTCCCCGTGGGTGAAGGGAAGGGCCTGCGGCGACGCGGGATTAGGGGAGGAGCCGCACGGGAGTAGGCTGAAGCGGTGATTATGGTGCGGGTGTTTAGGCGTGATTGGGCAAGTGCGCTTTGATTAGGGGATGATGGGATTGATGGGATGAACCGGGTGATTTGGTCCATTAGATTTGATGAAGTGAGGTGATAAATATCTTAGCCCTTGATTATGAGGAAGGGGGATTTCTGGGTGCACATGTTAGGGTGAGCAAAGAAAAGGTATCCTCTGTGGGGGAAGAATATTGTGTGTACGTAGAAAAGAATTAACTGGTGAATTATATAGGGGTAAAGATTTGATTTTCCGCTGCTACTATTTCTCTCTTAATAAGTTTTGCCCTGCGAGGCATACATCTGTAACTTGACCATAAGGTCGAGTAACCAGTTTGACTATTTAAATAAAGTACTTTATTAGTATCGAGTGGTATGATTGTGATATTTACCGATGTTAAGACTGTGTGCACTAGCGCGTTCCTGGACTAGTGCTGAATACACAGAGGGTCCGGATTTGCAAATTCGGGGTCCCGACACCCTTACAAGCAGACCTACCCAGAAAGTTTGCGCTACTTCAGCCTACCAATGTGCAAAGCTGGTTTTAAACAACTTACTAGGTTAAGGCCATCCCATACCAGCCCTCATGGTTGTACGGTTATCACTTGGATCATGCAACACTATGTTCGATCCTTGTTTTGACTTGGACGATAAATCTCCCCTATTTACGTACATGTTAAATGTACATCTGGCTATTGCCAATAATCACCCATGTTGAAACCATAATTTTATTTCTATTTTTACTAAAATATCAGTACCCTTTACTGTCTTAATCAACCTTTAGAAATTTGTAAAAAATTATTTTAAAAATATGTATTCCGAAACAAAATTTTCAAACTAAAATGATAAAAAAAAATGAGAATTGTTGGTCAAGACTACAAGTGAACTTTGTCTTATGATCTTGATGTAATGTGCAATTTAGTTTTGTCACCTTTTCGATTTGATCGCAGGCAATCAGTGGCAGAGCCACCTCCCGGCCATTGAAGAATAGGGAGAGAGGTCGGTGGATCTGCGCTGCTTTGGGAAGAAGATGGAGTTGTCGACCTGTTTTGTGAATTAGGTCATATATTAACTGATGGTTCAGTTGGCTTGGCCATTAAAGCCTAAGGGCCAACAACCTAGCATATTTACAGAGTATACACACTAACACACACCTAGCTCATTTATAATTGAGTCAGAAGAAGTATCAAATGATGCCATTGATTGGTTTCTTGCCTTCGATACAAACACAAGCCAGACAACAGGGTCTAAGCTAGAGGTTGCGGGGCATGCGATGAGGGCAAGGCGATCGTCCTAGACTCCTAGGGGCTAGGGCAACGGGCGGATGGGGCGCATGGCCAGGGGTTTGGTGGTCAGGCCAGGGTTTTTTATTTCGGATTGGCACAAATATCGGCTCCCACCGAAATGACCGGAATTTCGGCGAAATTTCGATCAAATTCAAATTAAAAATAACAAAATTCAAATAAAAAATAACAAAATCTGAAATTTTCGGAATTTCGCTCTGGACCGGACCGAAATGGCTAAAATTTCTAAAATTTCGGCGAAATTTTGCCGAAATAAAAATCCCTGGGTCAGGGCGCAACGTGGCCTATCCACGGCGAGTTGACGACTAAAGAAGTCCGCGTCTCATATGTGTGCAGAAGTTATATCGATTTCACATTTATTTATTTTTGGTTGTTAAGGAAATAGATTGGAGGATTTTTTTTGTAAGGTAACCGGACATGTTTGCTTAGGCAAACACTTGTGATATTTAAACTTGTCTAGTCTTAAAAATTCCTGGCCTCCCCACTGTTAGCAATTTAGCAGGACAGATCAGCAGCAGTACTGAGCTGGTGGTTTAGTCGTCAGGAATACCCCCGTGTCCTCGTGTTCGGCGAGTAATAATCGCCGTCTCATTCTCATCAGCTAACAGACCAACACAAACTAGCCGTCCACTAATCAAACGCCAATATAGCCACCAGTTTTTATTGAGCTCGTGCCTACGTTTTTTTTTTTCAAGTTCCAGAGTACAGGGTGTGGCGTCTTCTCGGCTCCGGCTTTTCTCCTATCTCTCATGCGTATACATGCATGCATTAAGGGGCTGTTTGGTTGCCTGTATGCATAGAGATTTACATCTACAGATGCAGAATCTTGTTTTTTTTCTCGTGTTTGGTTGCCTGCATCTAGTTTGAGCCTAGCTCTCTGGATGCAAGATTCTCCATGCAGCCTGGCTCTGGAGATACGTAGAATATGGGTGTATCTCTGGATGCAGCATGGCAGCCTCGTGTTCTGCGCAAGGGGCCACTGTTAGCAATAATAGCAAACCATGCATGCGGTGCCACGTGGGTATGCAAGTTTATTTTTTTTCTTTTTTTCTTTATATCTTTTGATTAACATCTCTGATCACCGAATCGATTCTAAAAATGGGTTCCTGATATTTTTTCGAACAAAACTAGACCACACTTGCTATATAAATTTTAAAATATTTAAATTTCAAAATACCTGCCTATTAAACACTCAACCAAACGCCGTCTTTGCATCTGTGCATCCCGTATCCATCAGCCTGGCTAAGTCGAATGGACCAGGCTCGCGAGAGAAGACAACCAAACAGCCCCTAACACTCTCAAACCCCGCGTGACGCAAATGCTTCCTTGATCTCTCCGTTGGTAGGAGTTACACCTTATATAATGGGATGGAGGGAGTAATATGTTTCTATATAAATTTAGATTTCATAATAATATATTTGCTATGTTTATATTAATTTTATTTAGGTTGCTTTAGTATTTCGTAAAGGGTTTTGATAATTTTCACTCGGATGTTTTCTTTAGCAACCATCATCAAATTCCTAGCCATTGAATTTGCTTTGAGATCGATGCATGTCCCCCCTGAATTCGAGGTGGGTTGCTATGTTTTGATCGGATGGATGCGTGCTTTGATCATACGGTCCAAAATTTAGATGTTTTTTAAGACAAAAACATCCGAATAATGCCTATACACTCCCTTTGATAAAATAATTTTAGCTTGGCCTTTTTAAACCTTTCCTGTTTGGCTGCCGCCGCTAACTCACTGGCAAGTAGTGATCGCCAGCTTGCATTTTTTGCTTGTCAGTTGTCACCATCCATTTGGTGCTTTATACAGACGGACATAAATCATTCTTGACACTATATTTTCCTGTAAATATTGGAGGTCAATTTGATACACACTACACTAGTTCCATATAGCTATCTGAAGTTGCACTCCTCAGTGACAGTCCTCACCGGCGGCACACCGAGAAGAACCCAAGGCCAAGAGCGCCATGGCGCACGACGGCGCCGAGCCCGCCGTGGCACCGCTCCTCGCCTCGTCAGCCGCGAAGCCCGATGAGCCACCGCGCCGGAACACGTTCGCCTTCGCCTGCGCCACCCTCGCCTCCATGACCACTATCCTCATGGGCTACAGTACGGGATAGTATACTACGTAGTCTACGTGCTACTGTCCTGCTGCATCGCGCATGACATGCGGTTGTATCACCGTCGTGCTGTTGCTTGCAGATCTCGCGCTGATGAGCGGCGCGGAGCTCTTCATCCGGGAGGACCTCGGCCTCACCGACGAGCAGGTGGAGGTGCTGTCCGGCTCCATGAACGTCTACATGCTCGCCTCCATCCTCGCCGCCGGCTGGGCCGCGGACATGCTAGGCCGCCGCGGCACGCTCGTGCTCGCGAACGCCTTCCTCATGGCCGGCGCGCTCGCCATGTCGCTCGGAGGCAGCTACGCCGCGCTCATGGCGGCCCGCTTCGTAACCAGCGTGGGCGTCGGGTTCTCGGTCGTCGTCGCGCCGGTCTACTCCGTCGAGATCTCCCCGGCGTCCATGCGCGGGGTGCTGGCGTCTTTGACGGAAATATTCATTAACGCCGGGATTCTTCTTAGCTACGTCTCCAACTACGTCCTCGCCGGCCTGCCGCTGCGCCTCGGCTGGCGCGTCATGTTCGCCGCCGGCGTCGTGCCCCCGGTGTTCCTCGCGGTGGGGGTGCTCTCCATGCCGGAGTCGCCGCGGTGGCTCGCCATGCGCGGGCGTTGTGAGCCGGACCGTCACCCTAGCGCGTCTGGATCCCAGGTCGTTAGGCTGCAGCACACACTCGCAAGCCCAACCCGAGCAGCGGGCCAAGGTCTCTTGGGCCATCTCCCCCCAAAAAGCTAGCTCAATGAAAGGGTGCTCCCTCACCCTTATAAATCATGCTCATGCCATCTCCACAACCAATGTAGGACTATTCCCAACAATCTCCCCCTCACACATTGGGCTGAGATTATCTAAGAACCACCTGAGGCACCTGGGCTCTGATACCACTTGTGAGCCGGACCGCCACCCTAGCGCGTCCGGATCCTAGGTCGTTAGGCTGCAGCACACACTCGCAGGCCCAACCCGAGCAGCGGGCCAAGGTCTCTTGGGCCATCTCCCCCCAAAAAGCTAGCTCAATGAAGGGGTGCTCCCTCACCCTTATAAACCATGCTCATGCCCTCTCCACAACCAATGTGGGACTATTCCCAACAGGCGTCACGCCCAGGCGCGCACCGTGCTCGCGCGCACCTCAGACACGCCGACCGAGGCCGATCTCCGCCTCGAGGAGGTCAAGCAGGCCCTCACGGCGCACGCCGAAGGCGGAGGCGTCTGGAGGGAACTCCTCGTCCGGCCGTCACCGATGGTGCGGCGGATTCGCACCAACGTTTTCGCGCTGTCCTTCTTCCAGCAAGCGTCCGGCATCGACGCAATCGTGCTGTACAGCCCGCTGGTGTTCAAGGAGGCCGGCATGTCGTCGAACACCGCCGTCCTGGGAGCCACCCTCGCCGTCGGCGTTGTCAAGACGTGCTTCATCCTCGTCGCGACGGTCTTCTCCGATCGCGTCGGCCGGCGGCCGCTCCTCCTCGCCAGTTCGGCCGGCATCGCCGTGGCGCTGACCTCGCTGGGGCTCACACTCTGCGTTGGCGCGAGGACGGACGCGAACGCGGCGGCGTGCGTCGCGTCAGTGATGGCCTTCGTCGCCGCGTTCTCTGTGGGGATCGGGCCGCTGACGCCGGCGTACAACGCGGAGACCATGCCGCTGCGGCTGCGCGCGCAAGGCGCGAGCCTCGGGGCGGCGGTGAACTGGCTGACGTGCGGGATCCTGAGCATGACGTTCATATCGCTCGCCAACGGCATCACCATGGCCGGGTGCTTTTTCCTGTACGCTAGCACGGCGGTGGCTGCGTGGGTGTTCGTGTACGTGCGGCTGCCAGAGACGAGGGGCCGGAGGTTGGAGGACATGGACATCCTCTTCGCCAAGTGAACCATCGATGGTTCCACTGGTGATAACTTATCCCCAATAGCATGGCCGCACCGACTGTTCAGTCGTCTCGCACCGACGGCCTCACCGGAGACGGGGACGGAGGTGGCAGAGGCACGGATCGTGACGCAGATTTAAGGTCAGAAATTCGAATGATTTGTAAAAAAAAAAATGAGTCATGCGTAAGATATATAGCAATTCCAGATGTACTCCCTCTGTTTCTTTTCATAAGACGTATTTGGTTTCGTTAGGACAAGACTTTGACCAACAATTACTCTATTAGCATATAATTTTTATGACACAAAATTGATATTAGCAGATTTGTATTCAGAAGTACTTATATATAATTATGATTTTGTATTGCATAAATGATATATTAATGAAGTAATCGTTGATCAAAGTATTGTCATAACGAAACCAAATACGTCTTATAAAAAGAAACGGAGGAAGTATTCTACTAGTTTTGTGGGTGTTCGTGTCGTGTATGTGCATGTATAGTTGATTTGATTTTAGTGGTGTAATTTTCGCCGCAATCTTAACCTCTAGGCCCATGTCATTCCATGAGCATTGAGCAATGAGCGTATGCCTGTTGATGTTATCTTCGCCGAGGTTGACAATGATTGATGGCTTCGTGTTTGTCTGGTTCATGATCCGAGGAAAAGATATATCTCTGCAGAGGCTATCAAGCATGCTTTAAAGTTAGCATATACTGTCCACTTTGTCTCATCAGTGTAAGCTTTTGAGTGAACGGATTGACATGTATAATTTAATATAGCATCGAGTCAAAAAATCCCAAGTTTAAGACTTAGGAATGCAATACGTCAAAAAGTAATTGCGGTCCACTTCGAGCCTACATTATTTGGTTGTTTGGATGCGTAATTGGGATTAGTTAAGTGTATGCAACCGTGAAAGATTCCTCCTCATTAGGGATGTCAATTGGGTGCATGGATAGTGCTCATTCATACTCATGCCTATTAGCCAAACTCTCCCCCACAGGTATACCCGCGAAGGGTTATGGGGAAGAATCTCGCCCATACCCGTCGCCCATGGATACCTAATACCCGCAGGTATACCCATTTACCCGCTATTATCAACAATCATTCAAACCAAATGGCACTAGAAGCAAATGGGCTATGGTACTAATACAATTCATTTGTTGAAATTATGGGATTCAACTACATTATGTAGATTGAAGAACGATATCAATGATTCAAAATTTCAAGCGATCATGGGAATAAGAATTAAAATAACATATGCAAACAAATGACACGCAGATGCTCATGATCAGGTTCAACAATTAAAATAAAAATACTTCATCAGTCATCACGCATGCTCAAGTTCAACAATTAAAATAAAAACAATTCATCAGTCATGACACACATTACAACTAACTCATCACATCATCACCAATTATTAATATGAGGTACCACAAATTGGGGGTTGAGGGCCAACTGGGCGCCTGTTGTGGCTCACATGTAAGTGGAATGTGGCGGGTAATCGGGCGGAACGGGTGCAGGTGGAGCTCCCCTATACCCATACCCGTTTGCCTGTTGAGTAAAGTTTGGCCCCCATAAATATACCCACGGGCAATGAAAGAGGAACATACCCATCACTATTAGGATTTTTACCCACGGATATATAGGTAATCAGGTAAGATTGCCATACCTACTCCCCACCTTGTTGGCCCAGTGGAAACACGGGCAGGTTGCGTTCCTCTTAATCCCAACCTACTTAATTAGTTGCATATTTTTAGGGGGTTCTTTTTGCAGATTAAAGAGTATTTGTGCTTGTTAAGTTGGAATGATCAATAAGGCCAATTAAGGGTTTTCAGAACATATTCTTATTGTGCAAGTGTGAATCTAAAAATTGGTAGTCATTTAAGAGTGTCGTACGCCAAAATACTTGACTCTTTTTTAAAAGATAGAAATGCTTCATTTTCAGTAATAGTTACTGGATTCGTTGTAAATCTCTGTGAATCGCAAAGCGGATTCGTCGAATCCGAACCGATTTAGGATACGAAAGTATGTTTAGTTTGGAAATCGAAAAAAAAGTCACGATTCACGAATCCAAATCTTATACTGTGACTCGGGCGAGCTGCATTTCCCATAACTATGTTTCCAGTGCACATGATATTTCTGGCATGTCTGGTGTATGCTAAGCCAAAGCAAAAGATGAACCCACGATGTCAACAAAACAAGGTAGGAAGTAGGTAGGATGCCAACCAAATAACCACGTACATCTCAAAGATAGCTAGTTAAAAAAGATCAGTGTTAATAACTAAAAAAAAAAAGAATTAGGCAAACAACCAATAGCAAAGCCTTTTTCTTAAATAATTTCAGATTGCTCGGTGGGTCTCAAATGGGCTGTTTGGATGCTGCGGAGCCAGCGCGTGCGTTGACCACGTCGGAGCGCGTGCGTTGACCGCGTCGGAGCGTGTGTTTGGTTCGTTGCCTGGCCCGCGCGAGCCTAGCCCCGCCGATGCAACCAAGGCCTTCACGCGCGCTCGTGCCTGCACGCGCGAAAACGGCGCACGCGGCTGTTTCCCGCGGGCCAGGCTCCGCCGAGCGCATCATCCAAACAGGCTGAAAGGAACTGGGGCAGGCTGTACTGCGGATCTAGCTAGCTTCTATTCTTCAGATCCTTCAAGGGCCAAGAACTGAGCAGGTATTTTACCCCCATTTTTTTTAAAAAAAAACTACAACAATAACTGAACAGGCAGCATCTTTGCCAGGGGCAGCACATGTGATAATCACTTGTCATTTCATGAGCTAATAGACAAACAATGGCTCTCGCTAACCATCCATGCATCAAACAACAGCAAGTCACCAAGACGACTGACATGATCGATCGTCGTCTTATGCACTGCCTGATGGTCGATCTCACTTTGGACATCGACCATGTGCATCCGCTCAGTGGCGTATATATCCACCCGAGCCCGGCTGCTAGCTCTTCGTCGACATGGATAACCTTGCGCGAGGTATTTTTATTGTATTTATTTATTTATTTATTTTTTTGTTTCTCTTCGATTCATGTATGGATTTGGATTATATGAGATTATGTTTGTATATGAAATTGGATTGCACGATATTATGTTTGCTATGTTTATCTCAATTTTGCCTAGTTTGCTTCGGTTTTGGTAATATTTTGTTTTGCTCGGTCTTTTTAAGATCTTTCTCTATTTTTATCCTAGCTTCGCTACCAGTCGGTGGGTTGCCTTTTTTTTTCTTCCCAAAATGGAAGCTCATATTTCATTACTCATCAAGAGTACGATAAAAAAGTAGACGAGTAGAGGGAAATAAGTATAATTTCTGGTTAAGCCAGGCACACCATTACCTACTTAAAGAAGCTTACTGGCACAAAGATGAGCCACATATATACCGTATTAGCACTACAGCGTACAAAGCAAATCTGAAACAGTTTAATTTCTCTCCTTTTTATATCCTGCTTATTTCCGAGAGCTTCCCTTTTTCTTATAAGGGATGTCTATTTACAAGGTTATACCTATGATTTCTGAAGCACAAGTTACATAACCATATCGGATGAAATATCAGAATCAGAGACACCCGTGTCTCAAAGCAAATATAAAGCCTATAGCAAAAGTGCAAAACCAAGGGTTAACAAAAAAAATTATTTTAAAAAAGTTAACTAAAGTAATGCAATTTACGAACAACGTCAATGCTGTTTTCATAAATTTCAGCTTCCTTGAATTAAGGCTGCTCTTAAAAAAACCGGGGCCTTTTCTGGCGACATAACTTCGTCTTACGGAGCCATTTTCAACTACGAACCAATTAAGTACTGTGTAGGTAGCATCTTTGCCAGGGCAGCGCTCGTGTTAGGTGATAATTTTTGGACACATACGCAATATTTGTATTCCAGATTTTATACTGAGACAAATATAATAAAAGATTAGAGATACAGAAAACAACAGGTAACACATTGTACTTCAAAATATGGTTAATTATTGTAAATTAACAGAGTCGAATGATCACACGAACGATTTACAGTTGGGCTTGCTGAAAAGTAGGAAGCTGTGCAGCGCAGACATGGTCGTGGAAGTAATCGACAACGAGGAAGAAGAAAAGCGGTCGCGCTGAAGCGCTGCTCAGAAACCTTATTGCCGCCCCGTACAGGTAAACTCTGCGGTAATTGCTCGGAGATATTGCTTACCCTCCTTCACGGTGCACGCTGAGGAGGAAGGCCGGCGAGGTTCAACAGCTCAACACCACAATACAGCTTATGCAGAGAGGAGCAGGAAGAGTGGATGAATTCAGTGTCTCTGGCCTGGATGCCTCCAGGTATTTAAATATACGCGCACCAGTAACTGATAGCATTATGTCAGTTGAATGCAGCAGTTACTAGTAACTGACAGCATAATATCACTTAAATCACTAGAAACTGACAGCGTTTATGACACTTCCACTAAATTGAAATATATGTTTAAATCGCATTTAAACTGAATGAATAGAGAGATAATTGCAAGATGTAGCAAAACAAAAGGTGAATCCACAAGTTACGCGGAAATACGCGGATGTGCGCGTGTATGTTTAGTCCGTATTCACCCTATGTTATTCTCATACCAAGTGTCACATTAATCAAGATATGGCAAAGACTCTACCTTTTAAATTGACTTTCCTCTACTTAGATAGACAATATGATACTAAACTAGGGGCGGATATAGGCCCCGGGCTGCCCGTGCTGCAGCCCGGGGCCTAGTACCGAAGCCCATTAAATTTTTTTAAAAAGCTATTAAAAAATGATTAAAAACAGAGATTTAATTTAAAATCAGTTGTCCCAGTCTGGGACTTGGGCCTGGGCTGGCTCCGCCCCAGTACTAAACCATGTATGATTTGAAATTAAAGAAAATGGACTACCCATGGACCAATTTCTAACAATAATCCCTAGTCATTTTCACGAGCAAGTAGACAAACAAAAGGACAAAGGGTACGTAGGCAGCCATCAACAAACGCCAAAACTGTAGGTAACCACAAGTAAAAGATCTCAAAGACAGACCGACAAACTTAGATCGTCGTCTTGTGCAGTGCAACCAGCCGGATCTCACCTCCGGATCCATAAGTCATGAAGGTATAGTGCAGCTAAGCCGTAATTCGTAAACATTATGAAAATGGAGTTTTTTTTTTTGGATTAGCCTTTGTCCCTAAGCCGCCATTAAGTAGTTAATTAGATTGTCCGATAAGAAAGTGCGTACGTACGCCCGTCTGTCTACTTAAGCATCCAACACTTCAGAGTTCAGTCCTCACCAGGACACGAACACGACCACCATGGCGCACGGCGGAGCTGGCGCCGATGCCACCACCGCGCCTCTGCTCGCCTCGTCGGCGCAGCCGAGGAAGCCACGGCGGAACACGTACGCCTTCGCCTGCGCCACCCTCGCCTCCATGACCACCATCCTCATGGGCTACAGTACGTGCGACACTACGTTACGGCAGTACAGCTTGTTGGCTAAATTTACTAACCCTGGCATTTGTGCGTGACGAATGCTCTGTGCTCGATCGTGGATCGTCTTGCAGATCTTGCGCTGATGAGCGGCGCGCAGCTCTTCATCCGGGAGGACATTGGGCTCACCGACGCGCAGATCGAGGTGCTCGCCGGGTCGATGAACGTGTACATGCTCGTCTCCATCCTCGCCGCCGGCTGGGCTGCCGACCTCCTGGGCCGCCGCGGCACGCTCGTGCTAGCCAACGCCTTCCTCATGGCCGGCGCGCTCGCCATGTCGCTCGGCGGCAGCTACCCTGCCCTCATGGCCGCGCGCTTCGTCACCAGCATCGGCGTCGGGTTCTCCCTCGTCGTCGCGCCGGTCTACAACGCCGAGATCTCGCCGGCGTCCACGCGCGGCGTACTGTCATCCCTTGTCGATGTATGTATGCATGCATGCTCGCGCAAGCGCGCACCTTGTTGCTGATATTGGAATTCGAGGCTTAATTAGCTTTTCGTTGTATCGTCTTACGTGCAGATGTTCGTCAACGTCGGCATCCTTCTTAGCTACGTGTCGAACTACACCTTGGCCGGCCTGCCGGAGCACCTCGGCTGGCGCGCCATGTACGCCATTGGCGTGCTCCCTCCAGTGTTCCTCGCCGCGGGTGTTCTCGCCATGCCGGAGTCGCCGCGGTGGCTCGCGATGCGCGGGCGCCACGCCGACGCGCGCGCGGTGCTATTGCGCACCTCGGACGACGCCGCGGAGGCCGACCTCCGCCTCAAGGAGATCAAGCAGGCCGTCGAGGCGCCGCAGGAGGCACACGGCGGCAGCTGGAAGGAGCTATTCATCCGGCCGACGGCGACGGTGCGACGCATCCTCACCTGCATCGTTGGGCTGCACTTCTTCCAGCAAGCGGCCGGCATAGACGCCATCCTGCTGTACGGCCCACTAGTGTTCAAGAAGGCCGGCATGTCATCAAACAGCACCGTCCTGGGCGCTACCGTCGCCGTCGGGGTGGTCAAGACGAGCTTCATCCTCGTGCCCATGCTCTTCTCCGACCGCCTCGGCCGGCGCCCGCTCCTGCTGGCCAGCACCGGCGGCGTGGCCGTGTCGCTGACCGCTCTGGCGCTCACGCTCTGCGTCGGTGAAGCATCGGCGGCGAGCGCGGCGGCGTGCGTCGCGTCCGCGATGGTCAGCGTCGCGGCGTTCTCGGTCGGGTTCGGGCCCCTGGGGGGTACGTACACGGCGGAGATCTTGCCGCTGCGGCTGCGCGCTCAGGGCGCGAGCCTCGGTGTCGCGGTGAACCGGCTGACGTGCGGGCTGGTGAGCATGACGTTCATATCACTCGCCGACGGGATCACCATGCCCGGATGCTTCTTCCTGTACGCCGGCGTGGCGGCAGTCGGGTGCGTGTTCGTGTACGTGCGGCTGCCGGAGACGAGGGGACGGAGCTTGGAGGACATGGACGTGCTCTTCGCCAACTGAACCGTCCATGGCTTCGTTGGTGATCTGGTACGGTTGACCTATTCCATAGTTTTCATTGCTGCAAGAACGCGTACTGTACAATGTACACGCACAGTTGTTTTAATTTCTGGTAATACCCTGTTTCTGCAATCTCGACACGAGAGATTTTATTATTCTCAAAAGGTATCAAAATTTACATTGAGATAGTATCAAGAGGTACTTCCTGAGAATGGTAAAATGTGTATAGGTATCATCCGGATGTTTTTGTCCTAAAAAACATCCAAACTTTAGACCGTACGATCGAAACACGCATCCATAGGATCAACCCACCTCGAATTCAGGGGGGCGTGTATCGATCTGAAAGCAAATCCAATGACCAGGAATTTAGATAATGGTTGCTAAAGAAAACATCCGGATAAAACTTATCAAAACCCAAAATCTTTTGATAATGGTATTATTCATGTTATCCCATAGCAAAGCAGCCATATACAAATCACACTGATCGGAGCATATTTTATTTTATTTTTTAATTTAAATGACCTAATGATTTTTTATAAAAATTTCAAATTTAAAACTTGAGTATTTATTTTCTAATAAATCTGACAAGGTTATTTTCAGAATTTTGAATTTTTAGTTTTTAAATTAAAAAGTCATTAAATGTAATTATTAATTTTTAATATTTTTAATAAAGGTAAATATTGATATGAGGAATGTATGGTAAAAAGTTTAGCTAACTACAAGCTTGTTAAGTGTTTATAAAAATCTATCTTTGCACTGTTTGTGGTCAAATTTTATTAATTTTAAATCTCTTGTCAACAATTAATGCATTCATAATTACTTTGTTAGCCATAAATATGCTATAGACACTTCCAATAATTTAATATTACTTTAACAAATTTTTATTGATATTTATTTTTTACCTTTTTACTAATTCAATACAAATGATTTTCTTTTAGAGCAAAATTTAAAAAGAACAAGAAAAGCCAAAAAAAAAAAATTAAAATCATAACTCCAACTTTCACTTTATATTTTATTTCTTATGTAATTTTAAATTTTAAATTTTGAAAATACTGGTTTTGGCATTAAAAGCATTTATCAAAATCTTAAATCCAAGAAAAGCATAGAAAAATAGAAGTTCAGATTAATAATATAATTCAATTCAAATTTATATTTTATTTAGTTTTGTATTTTTCCAGAATGTTACATTCCTCTTCCTCCTCGTCCTTTTTCTTTCTTTGTTTCTTTTTTAAATATATAGGATAACCCAGCTTCCATTGGAAGCTAATAGCAAGGTCTTCACATACAGAAACAAAACAAGGCTGGGGTTATCAGCAACCGAGACTCACAGAAGTCATAGTAAAGCAGAGCTACCTAAGGGATTTAAGCGCTATAAGCCATCAGAATGTAAAGCGATGAAAGACAAGTTTGATAACTGAAGACAACATAATACCTCGGTTTATTAATGTGAAGGTTTACATGAAGTGATGGTAAAATTAGTCTCATATTACTTGTCTAAAGTGACTTGTATTAGTATATAATGCTTGTTGGATCTAAATATAGAACCTCTGTGTTAACCCTTTTACACGAAATGATGCCGAAAATGTAAACGAGTTGCTATGCATATGTGAGCCTGCCCCACGGTGGGCAAGGTTTTGAGCAAAATTTGGGCAAGGATGTTATATGCAATATCTTAGTTCTTTCAATCTTTTGAGAACATGATCTTTCAAAAGAATCAACTTGTAAGATAATCTCTTATAAGACCCTCACTTTTATGATACAGTATATCATAAAAGAATGGTTCTAAAGTGCATACTGTACTAGTTCTATGATCAGTAGCTAGCACGCACTTTCACAAATTCGGGGTAAAATTACCTTTTATTGACCCGAAGTGCCTAAAGAGTAAACTGACGTTGGTAGATGTCCATCGATGCTTGGGTTGCATTCTTGAGATCGTGCAGGATCACCATCTTGATACGCCTTGCATTGACTGGATCAAAAGATCACCGCTAGCTGTTTCTGCGTAGAATCTATGTGGCTGCTTTTGATCTATAAGACAGCCATTGTATGGTCAGCTCGGCTGTCTCAATTCTCAACCACATGACAAACTTTGTCTGTGATGCATAGACTAACACTAACATTGATTGCCATCTTGGAATTACTACCACATACTACATCTATTGTCTTCTTGGAATTAATTACTGGTTTTCAGCTTGCAAATCAACATTACATTCTTTCAATATCAGTGGAGAGTTCATTTTTACTGAAAAAGGTGAAGAGATACGCAACCAAAATCCCATTCGTTGCAACACAGCTCTCTGTCAGAGCGAATGCAGCTCCCTGGTCCTTGAGAGTTCATTTTTACTGGAAAAGGTGAAGAGATACGCAACCAAAATCCCATTCGTTGCAACACAGCTCTCTGTCAGAGCGAATGCAGCTCCCTGGTCCTTGACGTGCTTCCCTTTTATTTGGATGATGCAGATCAGCGGCTTCGACGACGGAGGCAATCTCTGCAGACAGCGGCGCCATTGCTAGTTGGCCGTAGAAAACATCAGGAAAGATGGATAGCTTGTCCATCTCCAGCCAAGTGTTCTATTCCTGTTGCCGCTCATCCCCATGGCGACACTGGGCATCATCATGATGTATCGATCTTCTACTTGTTCCTCTTAGGTTAAGCGTTCATAGGAGAAGGGGAAATAAGAGGGAATAATCCAGATGAATCACTATGCAGACAAATATATAGACTTGCAGAGCGAGGAGGAGAAGTAGCTAAAAAGACAAATAATTAATGATGTGTGCAGGCTAGTAGGTGTGGTGCTTTACTACAGTCTACAGCTAAGTACTATCCGTCTAAGTTTATAAGATTTATTTTTTAAATTATCTTATCCATAGGTATAAAATATATTTTATATTTCAATGCAAAATGTATTTTATATCATCGTTTAAGCGGGTATATTGTCAGTGGGAGTACATGCTCCCAGGGTATGAATATCACTTTCCTACTATATGGACATCAATTTACTATTATGCCCAACATAATTGGAAAATCCTTCACAGATCAGTCATTTGGCATTAAAAATCCATGAAAACTATAAATAAAATTTCTTAAAAATTTACCATACATAGGGGATGTGAGCTTCTACAACCTTGTAAAATTTGAATACCAAACTCAGTCACATTTGAAAGATATGAAAAGCATAAATTTACTATTCATCACTGATTAGCGCCTGTTAATTCCATATCTTTCAAATTAGATTGATTTTGGTCTTCAAATTTTACAGAAATGTAGAATCTCACTTCCCATACTTATGGTAATTTTTTGATAAGTTTTGAATTATTTTAGTAAAGGCCTGATAAACAAAAATGTAGGTGTGGTGTATCACTTCCCATACCAAACAAGAATTATTTTAGTAAAGGCCTGATAAGTTTTGAATTATTTTAGTAAAGGCCTGAATTATTTGATTAGTTACTGTATCAGGATTCAAGACCGCTGTAGGTGTGGTCATAACTATTGAAGCCAAAATGTAGGTGCGGTCATGTGGCGATATATCCTATGAAAACCATTTTTTATCATGTAAACTCCATGAAAATCACATGTAAAATTTTTTAAAAATTCTTAAAAAATTACCAATCGCATTTGACAGAAATGGAAAAGACAAATTTAGCCTAAATATATATCACCTCGCTGCTTGTCGATTTAATATATTTCAAATGCAATTGAGTTTGATGTTTAAATTTTACAAAGTTGTAGAATCTAACCTTCATTAAGTATGGTAATTTTTTTTGAAATTTTTTAAAAAAATTTACATATAATTTTTACGGAGTTTTCGTCTTAAGGGTGTTTTCCACCCGATATGTCCCCGTGGTCGTATATTATAGACTGCTGTGAACCATTTGAATTAACTCATTTTGTCTGTCGCAGTTAATGCTAATGATTCATTCAGTGGTCAAAGTGTGTGACTGTGTCCCGTAATGTTCTGATCTCTGTTTTAGATTAGACCATGCTAAAGACGCATCCACGTGTGTAGAGGTATGAGAGTTGTGTGCGTGTCCTTTCTTGTAGTAAAAAAAAAAGGGCCGAAACGTAATTTCCCCCGCGCCACCCATTCCCAAACTATATTATTAGCGTCACAGCTACATTTCTCATTTTTAATTTTTACCCTAGCTAGAGATGTAGACACAACAGTTAACGGGGCAAGGGCTCTCTGTTTCTACTTAAGGTCTGTATTTCTTAAATTCTAATGTTGATCCATTGTTACCTGTGGGACGAATAGTAGTACGTGTCTCTACGTTAATTAGTTACCGGATTCGCTGTAAATCTCTGCCAATCGTGAGCTGAATTCGTCGAACCCAAACCGATTTAGGGTATGGAATTCGTGTTTGCATTGGAAATTGAAAGAAAAAATGGCGAACCGCGAAACTGAATTTCATACCGTGACTCGAACCAATCGCATTTCTGGTAACTATGGCTGGGTCTTCAAACTTGAGAAGTACATATAATCTAACTCCTTGTATGAATTACTCAACATAGATCTAAACCCTACTTAATTGATAACTTTAGATAATATGACATGCAGTTCGCCTCACTCTAAATTGCTACATGACCATGTGACTACCATGTTAATTTTTTTTAGACGTATGTGACTACCATACCAATGTAGAGCTTATGTTTCTTGTGCTTCAACGGAGTTATCATATCTGCATAGGCAGATATCACTAGATAGTATTTATCGTACTAAACTTTTCCATAAAAATTCATACTCCCTCCGGTTTGGTAATACCTGTCGTTTTGGATATAGTCATGGTCAAACTTCCGAAACTTTGACTAACAATATATTTTTAAATATTTAAATTGGATACATAAAAATTATATGCGTAGACTTGTCTCGAGAAGTACTTTCATAATATTATAATTTTATTGGGTTTTATAAATATATTATAATAAAAATTAGCGGTTAAAGTTGTGTTTTGAAGACCGTGTCGATGTCCAAAACGACAGATATTACCAGACCGGAGGGAGTATTAACTAGAGTTTACTTATACTTGTGATCCAATGGAAAAGTTTATTTACCGTTCAAACTAAAAAACGAGAATATTCACGAAGAAGAGAATAAGCACTTAAGTTCGAACTTTCACACTAACGTGGAGAAAAGCACAAAATGGAATACAAGTGAGATCCTTGTAAAACAAAAGTTGAGATACTTGTGTACAGGCGGTAGGCAGCAGGATCCGCACAAAATTAATTCACTTTGTTTAATACCAATACCGTGGGTATATAAATTTAATTCACTTTGTTTATATTTTAGAATAAAAAATATAAACTTAATTCACTTTATTTTAGTCTACAAGTTTCGAATCTAAGATAGAGCTGAGATCTGAAACCCATCCAAACAGGACATACGTACGTGTACACGTACGCTCGAGCGTGTCAATGTATACATGACCAATTAATCTCTACTATTATAAAGCATCAGTTGGTGGCAGTGGTGAGTTCTACCCACGTCATTAATTGCCCTGCTTAATTGCCCTACTTAATTGCCCTGCTTAATTGCCCTACGCAAAAAATGAAGCGTTGTTTTAATTAGCCAGCTTTCGTAAGAAACGAAGCGTTAAAGATAGATGTTTGATCTTGTGAAATATTTTTTTTATTTTTTAATCTTTATTTTTCGTTATCAATTTTGTTTTTCGTAGCAACGCACGGGCATGTAACTAGTACACATAATTGCTCGCCAGCTAGCTAGGTAACTGCATTAACCCGATTCAAGACTCGCCAGCTAGCTATATAGGTAACTGCATTAACCCAAGACTTGCTACCAACCTTAATTGCATGTTTGCTAGCTTCTTCCACCCAGATGCATGGATGTATACCGAGTGGTTTATATATATATAGGCCTGGTAAGGGTTGAAAATTGAAGGCGGATAATAACGAGAATGGAATGATTCAGCATCTATAGATAATATTTCTTAAATTTATATCATTTGGTTAGATAGGATGGTTCCATTCAAGCAACCAGACACACGGATAATTTTTTTTCTTGAACCATCTCATACATGTACCACTTGGTACAAGCAACCAAACACACCCTAAAATTTAATGTAAATTCTGGTATCTCTCAAGAATGATGAAAAAGAGAGTCTCTTTTATATACAGGCCTAGTAGCTAGTTGTGGTGTTAATCAAGGTGAAAATCAAGGTGCAGGCTATTGGGTCGTGGTCCGGACGTATAGGGGCGGACTCAAGGCCCGGCTAGCCTGGGCCAGCCCATGTAACAAACATCTAAATCTCATATTCACGCAACCTGGCAAGTACAATTTTCAAATCAGAAACGAAAAAATAGAGCCTAAATCTCATATGATATAACGTAACTTATTGGTACAAAATCACAAGTCTTATAGTGTCCTTTTCTTGCTTGTCTCGTGTACCCATGTGGTGTGATATAGTGTAACTTAATGATACAATATCGATCGCAGGTTTTGCAATGTCCTTTTCTTGCTTGTCTCGTGTACGTACTCATGTTTTACAGTCGTGCACTCGATCGTGTGTTTTTTTTCAAAAGCGCGATTTGTATATGGATCATTGTTGCTTCCTAGTTTAAAAGAAAAGGAGGGAAAACAAATTTTTACCTGCTAATTAAGTTGTCATTGAATATGCAGGGTGATAGATACCGATGGATTGAATTGAGTTCCTACATGAGTTTGCATGGCCTTGGCTGTTTTTCCGTGAGCTGTTTCTATTCTTTTCCTCCTAATACAAGTTGTACATACCTTAAAGCATGCGAAGGGATAAGTTATCATCATTTACTCTTTATTTATGTTTTAATATTTGTGCAATTTTTAAAAAGAAAAGCTAGCATAGAAGCCTCTCTTTTCAATTTGAGAGGTGCTTCTATGCTCTTCCTTTTAAAAGTTGCACAACTATTAAAGCATGAATGAATGGTAGATGGTGATTACTTACCCTTTCGTTTGCTTCAAGATTTGTGTAATTTATACTAGAAGGAAGAGCATAGAAGCACCTCTCTTTCAATTTTTTTCATCTTCCTTACAAAAATGAATAAAGATGAAGAGAGAGAGAGAGGCATTCGCTCTACTCTACACCGTACCATGCATACATTTATCTTATCTTACGATAATCAATCAAATTAAAGTGAGTTTGTCCGTATATATACACATGCATGAAGTACCTGCATGCTCACGCGCAAACGTAAGACGGTAGACTAAGGTTATGTTTGTATAGCCGAAGCTTTTCTAAAAAATAGCTTTTAGCTAAGCTATATGGCTGAAGGGCTGAGCTGAAGAGGTTTGGTGTTTGACGGTCTTACTTTTTGGTATAGCTTTTGGGTATGAGGGATGTGGGTTGGAAGTGAGGGTGAGAGCGGTGCGGTTTGGAATTTTATACTGGGTGGAAAGGGGTAATTTTCTTTAAACTTTAATGATAAAGTCGTAATCTCAACCTATCAAAACCGTAGGAAACTATCTCAGACCAGCTTTCGGCTTTTAGCTTTTTCTAGTACAAATGGGCTGCTGGCTTCTGGCTGCGAAAAAACTAACCGTTTGAAACAGTTTCTGATTTCCAAAGGACAGAAGCCGAATCTGAAGCCGTTCCAAACAGGCCCTAAGCCTTACAGAATCGTAGAGTAGAGCAAGCTTAGCGCTAGTCATATTCTTTCTTTTTCGTTTGATGTTCTCTCCAATTCAATATCAGTCATTCCCAAGGTATTGTCACAGTCCAGAGTAGCACCTGTGGCAGGTTATTCTAACCACGGTATGCAGAGTAGTAGTTTCAGTCGGTAGCTACTCGTCGCACCAGACTGAAAAATTCCACAGCTTCAGTAACAAGTTATAAGGGCATCAGCTTGAGTATGTCTCGCTCTGTACTATTTTATTATTCCTGTTTGTATGTATTGAGAATAGGACTTTTTTTAGGGCGGCATAGCTTTAAAGTTTTACGACAAATGACTCGCAATGTACTGATGTTTAACTTCTCGATTGCATTTGCTTAGCTTCAAATGGATCATATGAATGTGCTTAGCAGGAGCAGAAGTGCTGAAATAGGATCTCCTATAAATTCCATGAGCCATCTAAACGTCTCCGTGTGTTATATTTCTTCTTCCATAGCCTTCAAGCGTGCCTTGATCACTAGTGCAGTCGTCCAACACGCCTGAAGCAGGAGGTATCATATCGCTGCTATAAGAACAGAGATACTACTGTAAAACATGGTGATTAAAACCAATTCAGTTGCAAAGCCTCTACTCCACCAGTATTTTTCTGTGTGTGTATATGCAAATGATAGTTTTATTTGACGCAGAGTAACACATGGTCTGCACTCTGCACAAAGCAGTTTACAATTGAAAAAAAAACTCACATGTATCCTCCATGTGACCAAAAGTATTTTCCCGGTTGCCGCTCATTCCCAAGGTTAGACTATCTCCATCAATTTCCCTTCATTCCATTCCCTTCCCTATTCTCTTCCCCATATTCATTCCCTTTATTTCCTACCATCTCCAGCAGCATCCCCTCAAGGGATTTGTGAAGGGATTGGAGAGAGAATCCCTTTCTAAAGGGATTTACTGTTTGAATCCCTTCTGAAGGGAATCGTGAAGGGAATCCGCTGGAGCACTTAGGATCTGTTCGCGAAGGGATTTGGAAGGGAAGGGAAGCCGCTGGAGATAGTCTTAGATCCAGTTCAGACCAGCATGGAAGCAGTCTCTATACTTAATAACCGAACTCGAAAGTGCTGCTATGAGATAGATTTGTGTGTAAGGGTAAAGAAGCATTTTTTTGCAACATTTTTTTTTACGCATGAAACATTTTTTTTCTACGTATTGAAATATTTTTTTTACGTAGTGAAACATTTTTCTTCGACAAACAGTAAAACAAAATATTTCATACGTTCAAAAAAATGTTTCATATGTTCAAAAAAAAATGTTTCATACGTTGAACAAAAATGTTGCGCGGCGTCCGAAAAAAAACCAAAAATCAGTCGTCCGGCTGCTAGTTTCTCCCTAAATATAGAGGGGGGAAAAGCTGTGAGGAGACGATGCATCAGGTAAAAGTAGGTGTGATTTTAAGTGAAAATTATTGGGAGTAAATACCCAACCTTTCTTTCTGGTATGGCAGTCCAGAGTAGTTCTGGTCACTGCAGTGAAAACTGAACTCTTACACCACTCTTTCTTGTTCTTTTTTTTTCCTTAAGAGATGAGGCATTTCTTGTTGGGTGTAGACATTCCAATTCATCGTAAAAACTAGGCCCGTAAGCGCAGCGCACGTCGCCCGCGTGAACCAAAAATAATTTTGCATTTTTTTCAGTGAAAAATTAGACCTTGACGTATTTCCAAAATTTTTGGAGACTCGAGAAACCTTAGAGATCGAGACGGAAAAGAAGTACACATCTTTCTGTTGACGAAAATATTTTTTTCGGGGAAAACAGAGAAAGGACTTGGATGTAAAAACCAGGGACATGTTTGTTATAGTTTTGGACCTCATTGCTATCATGAAAAAGTAGAAAATGGCTCGCTCGCGATTTATATTTAACAGTAGGGTCTTTCCGTAAAGTAGCGAGTGAGGGACCTAAACACGACATGGGAAAAATTTTCTTCCCCTCACAAAAAAACGCAAAGGACCTCTTCGTAAATACACAGGGATCAATTCGTAATTCGAAGAAACAGAGGGGCCTTTTTTCAAAATCGCCATGCGCCACGTGGGGCGGTCCTCCGGAGGCGCTTCCTCCCGATCTTAATATACGAAGTATGTATATCTTTGGCTCTGATGTAAACATCGTTCCATACTCTACATCATTGTCTCTCGATGTTAACAGTGTCTCATATTTTACATCATGAACGCTAGAACTGCTGTAGGACCGATATACACTAATGTAGCAATTAAATGGGGTGAATGGTTGCGCGAAAACTAAAACTAATTTTTTTAGTGATTCTCAAAATACCCTTAAACGAATTATAAAAAATTGCTTCGATTTCCACGAAAACAGATTGATATACGTTCACAAAAACAGTAATTCCCGAAGATCCCGCCGTTGGATTGACGTGACATTCAGATCTACGAGGAATTAATTAATCAAACTTTTTAGATCAATCACTCGATGCCCTAAAAATGTTTTGAATGGATCAAATCAAAATTATCACAATGAAATAATGAATCAATCTAAAAAGCACGAATAACAAAAAGAGGAATAGGATTACCAATACATCAACTTAGAGCATCTCCAAGAGGGGCCCTAAATATGGCCCTAACTTGAATTATAGGGCTTTTAGAGGAAAAGATCAACTCCAGCAAGAACCCTAAATTGTTAAAATTTATCAAATTGTTTTAGGGCCCATGGGAGAGTAGCTATATTTAGCAACTTTGTGATTGAGCCCTATCTTCATTGAGTTTTAGGGCCTAATTGCTGGAGTGAATATTTCATTGGAGCCCTAAATCTAATTAGTTGAGGTCCTAAATTAAAATTTAAGGCTCATTTTTAGGATCCTCTCTTGGAGATGCTCTTATAAAATTTGATCTTTATTGTTTGGATGTGTTCACAAGATGTCTCCGAAACATCGCTACGGGGAAGGACGTTCGTACCACAGAATCGATTATTCTCCTACCTCCAATCCTTTTACTGCGTCGGCCTAGCAAGAGAGATCGGGAAAGCTTTTCTGGTTCAGGGATGGAAGCTAGTTTGATTGCGTCGAATTTTCGGGGCTCATGCTCGTTAATCACTTTTCTCTAAGCCCTCAAGCAAACACAGCTATCGATTTTTTTTTTAAATAATAATATTTTAATTAATATTTACAGAAATAATATGCCAAAAATAAAAATGGCAAAACTACCCCCCTGTGTCCATTTGAATTGGCGACAGGGGCCTGTCGCCATTTGAAACGGATCGTGCTTGAATGTCCTAGGACGGGGGAAATTCCGATTTTACCCCTTGTCGCCATTTGAAATGGACATAGGAGCCCCTATGTCCATTTCAAATGGCGACAGGACTCCTATGTCCATTTCAAATGGCGACAGGACCCTGTCGCCAATTCAAATGGACATAGGGGGTAGTTTTGCTATTTTTATTTTCGGTATATTATTTTTGTTAATATTGATTAAAATATTATTATTTTTTTAAAAAAAATCCGCAGCTGTCTACGTACTAATCCAGGGCAGATACGCTTTAGGATCCATGCGGGCTAAAATCCCGGCCCATCCACATGGATCCGGTCAGGAATGGCCTTTCCAAACAAGGCCTTAAGGCAAATAATAAACTCCGTAGAAATCTGCAAAGTGGCCGGCGCATACTATTTTTTGTGCAGCCAAACTTCCAGGAGATACCCCTCCTATTTATACTCTATTAAACCCTAATCAACTGTATGCATGTATATACACATGGCCCAATACATGCACATACAATCCAAAACTCATGTATGCACGCATACAGCCCACCTGCCACTCTCGCGTGACCCACTCGCCTCCACGTGCACTGTTCTCTAGTCCGAATGTTCCATATGACATCCTTGATCGTCTAAACCTCGATTCATCCCAAAACCTAGTTTCGATCCCCGTCATCAGCCACGGTCGCCCTTAAGCAACACCTGAACACGAGCAAACACTAAACCGTATACGAGCACAAATCCACGACTTGATTCAAGATCAGTCCATGCAACCACTCACACGAACGCATTGCACCAAGCACCACACATACCATGAGCACAACCACTTTGCAATTTTCACAACTGCTGATAGATATGTTCAATCTAAAATATCCCGGGGAAGGAATTGTGCCAGCTACACCTAAGTTGGCGGCAACAATGGCAAAGCAAAGGTTCTTACTTTCATACGCCATCAACAGTGACATAGATATACACATAATCAAATTACTGCTAGAGATCTGACACAAACATCCATCTCTAGTCCTGTAAGAATCCGTTCGCTTCAAGATATGACACTACTTGACCAGCCATTGATTTAGGTGAAGGGCAATCCCCAACTTTACACTGTATCACTATCTGCACAGAGTAGTTCAAGTGCTGAATCAGAGAGCTGAATAATCATCCTCATAGTACTAGTAACCTTTTTTTTTCAGAGTAATTGATAGTACTAATACTGATGTTTCGGTTGTCCAGAGATGCTGATGCTAGTCTAGTGATAAAAGATTTGACCTAACCTCACAATCAGAAGGTGGCTCATAAGGATCATCTATTCCAGTAAACCCTGCAGGTGAACTCCTGGGTAAGCTTTCCATATACAGAAAAACTAACCTACGGTATACCGGAGGAACGGTATACCTCTGAAACTTGTGATTTTTTATACTGAAACTCATGAAACTTAGCACTAAAAACTGATGAAATATGAAACTGATGAAACTAAACACTGAAACTCATGAAACCAGTACTGAAACTGATAAGTTTCATAAGTTTCACAGAACGGTATACCGTTCCCTAGTCTCCCTCTTCCATATAATAAGCAGAAAATTACGCTCTGTCAGTTCTTCTACCTTTGATTTTGCCAGCACGGGCAAGCTTGTAAAGGCCTTTTGGATCCCTCGCTTCACACACCTCAAGTGGGACATCCAGAAACACCTACAGAAATATACTTATCTGAACCAGAAATCTTACTGAAAACTTGATTAGATGCCAACCAGATTAAGGCAGCATTGTCTCACTTGTCGACATGGCAGTTTCAGAGTTGGGCAGATGTTTACCTCGATGAACGAAGAATTGGACAGTAAATTGCGGCAGGCGCTTCGATCACTTCTGTAGGGTGATATCAAGCTAGCAACACAGATCAGGCCAGCATCTGCAAATAGCTTTGCTACTTCTCCTGAAACGTAGAGCACAGAAAAGAACTAGAAGTGGTAGGGTTACAAAGCGAAAACCGGTCATCGAGCAATGCTTCTATGCTTCTCCTCTTAATACAAACTATACAAATCTTAAAGCAAGCGAAGGGGTAATTAATCACCATCTACCCTCCATTCATGCTTTAATACCTGTCTAACCTTAAACAAGAAGAGCATAGAGATTTCAGGAAGCATACCTACTCTGCGTATATTTTCAGCACGGTCCTCTGCCTTGAAGCCGAGGTCTCTGTTCAGCCCGTGCCTGAGATTGTCGCCGTCGAGTACATAGGTCAGATGGCCTCTGGAGTGCAGCTCACGGCTCAGCGCGCATGCCAGTGTGCTTTTCCCTGAAGTTGATGTTAAGAACTCGTCATACGTAAGAAGAGGCTCAGCATTATCAGTAATTTTTTTTTTTTTTTTTTTTTTTTTTTTTTTTTTTTTTTATCGAAAGAGCATTATCAGTAAATTTTTTTTTACCGAAAGAACATTATCAGTAATGAACGTGAAGGTTTGATTAGCTCGTGCATACCTGAGCCACTCAGGCCGGTGATCCACACAACACAGCCCTTCTGGTTCAGTAACTTCTGCCTCTCAGGCTGCCCTATTGGGCAGTCATGCCACAGGATGTTCGTCGACTTGCCAACGGTTGAGGTCGCAAGCTTGCCGACACCTGGGAGTTTCAGACCCGTGAGGCTCTGTAATTGCTAAAGCTTGTGGAACAGGATGATGATGCTGCGAGGGCTCATATGAGATTTAGGGTGTTTTTTTACCGGACGCCGGTAAATTGTGCCGTTCTGAAGGTTCTGAACCGTATTTGGTGTGTGTGGCATCTAAGAGTGTGATCTCTCATTACTGAAACTTTCAGAGATGCTGATTCCTACACTCTCCTGTGTTTCCATCGAAAGGAGGGTGCTAAAGCTCGTGGAACAGAGGCTTGATAAAAGTTGCTGTTCTCCACTTCTGAAACCTGAAGTGACTCCACCTTGAAGGAAATTGACAATCTTAGGTTGCATGGACATGTTCTTAACATAGGAGGTTCCCGGTTAAGGGTCCCAGACACCCCAGTATCACCAAACCTATGGTTTTGTTAGTACCAACCAGTACCAAATACATAAGCATATCAATCAAAAATTTTATTTTCCTTTAGATTTTCTGGAGAAAAAAGAATCGTATCAATCAAAGGATGGAGTCGCATGATCCACATCAATCAAGAAACGTATCGTCCAGCTCGAATCGAGATTGACTCGATAATATTCTCAGAACAAAAGAACTGACACACGATCTGTCTTGATTTCGCGTTGTTCGGCAGCATGGTGTTAGCTGAATTTGGATTCCAGAGATCAATCTGTCTCAGCCTCTGGGTTTGGTGTTCGAGTCCTTTTGGCAAGCTGGTGAATGTGGGCTATCTGACAGTACCTCGTCATGCAGTTAATTTCAGAAAGGAAAGCAAGGACGGCAGCTTGAACACGTGATCCAAATTTATACAATTCATGCCTCGGCTGACAAAGGCACTGAAAGTGATCTCCAAGCCACGAGGACAAATACGTACGCTGATTCCTTCTAGAAAAACACAAGAAGGCCCTACGTTTCTTTCTACTACTTTCTCCCCCCCCCCCCACCCCCCACCAAGCACATAATCGCGAGGTATTTATGTTCATTCCTTTCTATCCAGGGGCGGATCCAGGCCCCGGGCAGAGTAGGCTGTAGCCCGGGGCATGGTACCGAAAGCCCACTAAAATTCTACAAAAAATTATTGAAAAAACATTGAAAACAGATATTTAATCTAAGATCAGCTGGTCCAACCCGGGGCTTGGGCCTGGACTAGCTCCGCCCCTGTTTCTATCCAATGGATTAGATTAACTGCTTATACTTCATGTTTGACGAAATGTGAATGGATTTGAGGATTGGTAGAGCACAGGTCCAGCAATGGATCATGTGTTGCACGTGGTGGGAAATATATGCGAAAAATCAATCGGGATCTCAAAAAGAAGAAGAAAAAAATTGAATTATGGTTGATACGGTGGCACTGTTGTAGCATTAAATTTGGATTTCATCTTCGTCCCTACCAGTTAGCCCCAAAGCAATTATTTTAGAGACACTGTTTATGATGATGTTGCCAAAGGAAAATGACCAATAAAGGAAAGAAAATAAAGTTCCCAAACATATAGTTCAGGCATGCTTATGAACAAGTTTTGAAAAGAAAAAAAGGTGTGTGACAAATTTGCATGTAAGAATAGAAATGCTACTGTTTATTGACAATGTGCAGAATAAATTTTAGTTGCTAACTTTTTGTACGATTTTCTCACTTTTCGTTAAATAAGAAATTATGATATTCGTGCAATTTGGCAAGTACAATCTTCAAATCCCGAACAAAAATATTTGATTTTTCTAAAATCATTTTCCTAGACAACAACAATTGTACTTTAAGAGCTAGTTTATGTTTATAAACAAATCTGATATGAACACAAATAAAAACATCATGCTAATTAATTACACGAGACGAATTCTAACCAAAGATTCCTCCCAAGAATGAGAAACTCATTGTACGTTCGAATTAGCTAGGCAAACAAATACTGTAATTAAGTGCAAAGAGAAAGAAAAACTCGTAGATCGAATCATTTAGAAGCACCTGCCACGGCCGACCCATTGACGACGAGCTGCTTCCCGTCCGCCGCCGGCACGGCGTCCGGGCCCACAGTGCTCCTCTCCCCGGCGGCCGCCGCCACGACGGTCATGGGCCTAGCCGCGACGAGCTTGACGCCAGCTCCTCCTCTCCTCGCGCCTCCGGCGAGCCCGATGGACCCCGGCCTCGCCGGTGCACGGCGGCAAGGGACTCCGCCGCCGGCGCCGGAGCACGGCCGAGGAGTAGCCTTCGCAAGCATGGCGCAAATTCGCGTGGGCGCGCGAGCAACGGTGGTTTGGTGACCGGTGAATTAATGCTATATTTGCCCACAACTTCCGTATATAAATGTTTTGTGGGTGAACGTGTCAAGCCAACTTTCAGAAGCTAACAAACGAGAGAGAGACATTATACTCCCTCCATCCCATTATACAAGGCGTATACCAGCGCAGAGATCAAAGAAACAGTTACGTCACGCAGGGCTCAAGAGGGTTAATGCATGCATGCATGCGTATGAGAGATATGAGGCGTATACCAGCGCAGAGATCAAGGAAGCAGTTACGTCACGCGGGGCTCGAGAGGGTTAATGCATGCATGCATGCGTATGAGAGATAAGAGAGAAGGTTAATGCATGTATGTATGCGCATGAGAGATGGGAGAGAAGCCAGAAGTCGAGAAGGTGCCACATCCTGTATTATGAGACTTAGAAAAAAAAGTAGTTTTGTCTTATATTTTAGGATGGAGGGAGTACCATTTATAGACGATGAAAAGGAAACACCAAGGCAGATTCTTGTGTCGGTTGGCTATAGGTATTTCATGATATAGAGATCGAGAGATTTAATACTCTATTATCTAAAGAAAAACGTAGCACTTTGGAATTAGAACCCTTACCGGTGAATCATGTAGGATGTAATAACTTTTGCTTTGATCAAATCAAAATCTAGGATTTGTCTAAAAGCTCTTTAATTTAACTACCAAATCATACTAGTTTAATTTTGCATCGGTTACTCTCGTTTGGAAAGCAGAAATTTTGCGCACACAAAAAAACAAATAAGAGCAAGAACAATAAGACCACTTCAACTTACTATTAGTTTGTACATGCATGTCAGTTTTGTCATATATGAAAGAGTGAGAAAAGAGGAGAGAGAAGAAAGCTGGCTCTCATTTAGTAGCTAGCTTTGCACGAGAGCATAGGTAGATTATTTATGTACAAGAGAGAAGAGATAGTTATTACACAATATCTAGAGACAATATTTATAAACAGTTATTGTATAAATTGATTTTTAGTTTACTATTAGCCTGTAGTGGGCTTTGCTATTGTACTTGATCTAAGCTCTACATATACATGGTCCCTGTGTCCAAAATTATAGGGCATATTTTATCTTGCACATATACTAACAAGACATTGAAGATGACTGGACTACTACTAATTATTATCTCTAAGTAATATATTTAATCCATGCATGTAAGGAATACAAAGAGTACACATGTACACTTATTTTTGCTTTGGAATGTGAAATGCGCCATATATTTATGAACAAGATCATTCAAGACGTCCGCCATGTATTTTTGGAAAGAGGGAGTATTTTTATATCTAATTTGGTTGTTTTTGTGTTCTGAGATGAGGGTTTTTGAGGATTACTATTAAAAAACGATTTCCAAGTTTTCCATATGCTCCTAAATAAGGATGGCATTTTACTGATTTGAACAGATAGATCTCACCAATCAGTCAACTGCCAATAAAGGATTAGTGTGCGTTTTTGGAAGCTTTAAACAAGGAAACACTATTTAGTGGGCAAGAATTGTGCCCTTGACTTCTCCCTGTCCAAGATTAACTTTTGCGGGCAGATTCAATGAACCTGAATTCCAATCCAGATAAGTTGGAGGCTCCTGTAATAAACGGCATTGAATTCTAAGTGCGAGTAAGTAGCTGCTTTTGAACCTCTTTTCACAAGAAAAGATCCCATGCAAAAATGCTTTGGCCACGGGACCTTGTTAACTTCGTTGTACCGTTGCACAGCTACAGCTCTTGCATATATATATACTCAGTGGCGGAGCTAGAAAAAATTCAGAGCCTAAGCGAATTTAATTACGATCTGGGCTGAACTTGAGTGCCTATTGTCAGTTGCCATGTAACCTAGGCCTGAACCCTGCTGGATGAGCCACTAGGCGACCCATTTGCTAGCTCCTCACTTCTTCTGATCCTAAATTGATGAAGTCGTTCTAAAATCTTTTCTAAGTAGAGGTAGCTACCTTGTTATTTTAACCTGTCAGACTAACTGTAGATTAAAATTAGAGTTCATGCTCATGGTACTTCAAACCCACAGGATAGTACAGATTCCACAATAGGGATGCATGCAAGACCAGCACAAAGCAAGAAACAAGTATAGCTGCCAGGATATTACCCATCTGTAAACTGAGTTTTCATATATACCTCAAGCAAGCTTATATTTGAAACAGTGTGTATCCTAATATTGAAACATATACCAACAAATATTCAAATATGCTCAGTTTCAGCTCATAGCTAGCCGAATAATCTATTGAAACCTGAAATTATAAATCAAATAAAAAATAATGACAAAAATAACAAAAGAATGATAACAAAATGAAATCAGGGGTTGTTTTTTAATTACATCATAAGTGAAAAATATATAATTTTTGTTTTATTTAGAATTAAAATTCCAAAAATATACTAATTTGAGAAAAATATAAGGTAGGATTTTGATTTGTGTGTGTGTATATAATTAACTATTATGTTATAAACGGCGATACATATTTTTCAAAGTCGCTAAGAAAATATAGAATAAGCTAAAAATTCTCAAGGAAAAAAAAAATACTCTGACTCTTTATGTGGTGGACCACTATGAAATAAAGAGATTAAGAGAGTACTGATACATCGATAAATGTTCACTCAGTTATACCGGTATAAGCAGTGTGATATGCAATAATGAAATTAAGATATGATGATATAAATGGAAATTGGTATGTTATACTACGTTTAATGTTTTGCTATGCACTTATTTGGGGGACGAAAGTTTAGATTACATGTTACAAGTATTGTGAAACCGAGTGAATATATTTTCTCTTATAATATATAATTTCACAAATAGAGTTCTGCAACGATCTATTTTTCAAAAAGCAAAATCACATATGTATTGCTAGGTCATTTAAATATACTTTAAGGATGATGCACGCGTAAGTACGCATACCACCTTGCTAGTTTATTAAAACAGTTTCTTGGAGTTTTGCCCTAAAAAGGTTGTTGCAAAAATGGACGAGTTTATATGTGACGTAACAGTCAGCAACCACATAGCCATGTGTGCGTCTAGTGCCTGCCAGTTGTTGCTCAACTCAAAAACCACAATGGCAGAGACAAAAACGCCACGCAATTGGACCTCTCATTCACGATTTAGGTAAAAAGCTTAGGGCACCCAACAAAGTAGAAGTTATGTTGTGACTTGTGAAAGCAAAATATACACACTGCAAGTTAGCTGACAAGCTAATTAAGATTTTTGAACACCTTGCATGTCAATAGCCATCTGGTCTGTCGAAAGGGGGTTAAAAGCCTGATTATCATTGCTGGAGGTGGTGGAAAGAGCGAAACAATAGAATTTTGAGAATGACTAGGGAACGGTATACCGTTGCAACGGTATAGCCATGAAACTTATGAAACTTATCAGTTTCAGTGCTGGTTTCATGAGTTTCAGTGTTTAGTTTCATCAGTTTCATGTTTTATCAGTTTTTAGTGCTAAGTTTCATGAGTTTCAGTGCAAAAAATCATAAGTTTCATGAGTTTCAGAGGTATACCGTTGTAACGGTATACCGTTTTTTAGTTTTTCTGTAGAATTTTTCAATGCACTTCGAAATCTTTTGATGAATTACTCCAAGATATTAAGGATGAGGCTTCTTGCTGGTCTTTTGCTGGAGCGCGAGGGTTCAAAGAGTTGCTGCATCGACTAGTGTAACAGGAGTCTTATAGTTTTTCTTGTCTTCTTCTCTTTTCTTTTCCTTTTTTCTTGTTCGTCTCTGTAGTGCAGTTTTCCTGCACTTGTTTTTGTAACTTCTCCCTTTTTAATTGAGCTTCAGCTTTTCAAAAAAAAAAAAAAATTGAACACCTTGATTTCGCTGTTTGATTGCACTAGCTAGTTTCTTATTTAACCAAGCCAGATATATGTAAAACTGAATAACTGATGGTGTGAAAATTTCTACCAACAAATTTCGGTCCTAGAAACAAAACTAAATGTGTGGAGACGCCTAATTCTAGCAAGAACCTATGTATATATGGATCACCTCATCAAGTGTGGCAAAAGATCCTAGCAATACATGCATGATTGATGCAACCTTGGTAAACTTATTGTGGCATACAAAATGGCAACTCATGATCCACTATGACAAGTGCTAGTTAGCTCATCAACATTATGTTCTTATCCAAGACAAGCTTTTGAGTTCCACTGACCAATTGGCATCAGAGGCACATCTACTTAATGGAACATGGAACTGTATTCCCCTAATCCATGAAGAGAAAACAAAGGAAAAGGTTTGTTAAAGATAAAAATTGATTTGTATCTACTTCCACTTTTTTTTTTAACTTATATTGATTCATGTGAATTACATGTACATAAAAATTTGTAGAAGTTTTAACTCTCTCTCTGTCAAAATAATTGGGACATTTTTCTATTTGTTTTCAAATGTAAGGAAGAAATGCAGGATTCTCTGTGATCTAATCGTTTACACAGAATCATGATTCATACAGCAGTACGTAGAGGTTTGAGTGATAACATACTCCATACCAAAGAAAGTTGCACAAGCTTTACAGTAATGTTTACGGATGAGCAGATGCAGATAGACCACTTAATTTCTCTTATTCTTTAGGATCTAGATATTTTTTTCTTAATAGAGATAAGCATTTTTTTTTTCCCCAGAAGTCAATGCAATGAACATATCATAGTTATCAGAAACTCAATTCATTCGAGTCACAGTATGAAATTGGTGTTCACGGTTCACCACTTTTTCTTTCAATTTTCACTGCAAACATGAACCATGTACCCTAAACTGATTCAGATTAGACGAATCTAGTTTCCGATTCGTGCAGATTTACAGCGAATCCGGTAAATATGGAACATATTATTGCTGTAAAGTTCCATGATTTCAGTGCGACACAAAGGGATTTTTAAATTTTGCTGTGATGATTAGAAAATGATAGAAATGAATAACCACATGAATTTCATGAACTACCTTCAGACATTCAGAGCTTCAGAACTCAGAACACCGGCCATATTATGCTCATCATTATTATCAATAAGACTTATTAGCGCAGGCTATTCTAGCGTAAATTCAAAATTTTCTACGGTGTAACCAATGAACCACCGCAATTTGTAGATCATAAAATTACCACTACACGCTCAAGCTCGTACTAGAGTACAGTCGATGCAGTGCGGTGGTGTAGACGTAGTCGTACTAACCTCGCGCCTCCTCCAACAGCTCATCGTGACCGTTGCAGGTTGCGGATCGTCCTAGCGTTGAAGCCTTGCAACAACGCCTTCAAGGTATCCACACGTATGGGGCAGGAATATCACGCACCAGAGTGCTAGCGTCGGCTGCACTGTTCTGGGCAAATGAGGGGTGGCGGCTAGGGTTTTAGAAATTCTGAATTCCTACTGTGTCTCTTAACCCTAAAGCCAGCACCCCCTCCCTTTAAATAGACGACAACTCTACATTAGAGGCCCATTAGGAACTTAAAACTCATCAAAATTCGGATCACCATCCGAATTAAGTTCCAGCATTTACGTGTGCGACCCTATAAATTCACGTATACCTAGACATGGCTCGAGTACTTTTACTCAACCATTAATCGATAGCGGTCCCTAGTAGGACGTGCCGACTTCCGAGTATATGTAAAGATAACATCGGACAAACCTAAACAATGCTTAGTTATATGCACTTCTCTTTGCCTTATGATATCGGTCAAACTCAAGGCGAATATAAGTCATCCTTGTTTAGTTAGCTCGACCACTCTTTTCTCAATCACGTGATTAGAAATCCCCAACTACAGTTAACTCTTTAACCGCGAGTAGTATGGTTATGCATTTTTGGAATCTGGCCACTCGAGAGGCCTAGAAATATCTCTTCCATTGAATGGAGAGGTGAATCCCATCTTGATCGACCATGCTTTGTATCATGCTTCATGACAAACCTGAAAGGCACCTTTATAACTACTCAGTTATGAAGTAGCGTTTGGTAACCCCTAAATAGTCATCACACATCTCGAGTACATACACCAACATCAAGTCTAAGGATATAGCATACACATTGTATATGAGACCAACTGATGACAAGAAGATTACAAAGTTCTCACAGTGTCTCAAGGTGGGTCGATCCAACTACATATTCTCTAGTGTCTCCATATTATTAGTTTGATATCTCCGTATCCATGACCCGTGAAAGATGGTCATCAACCAATACATATGCTAGTCTATTCATATCTGTCCTCATATGTTTATGGATTAGGCATGCATGCATGCATACATACATACATACATACATACATACATACACACACACACATAGAGAGAGAGAGAGAGAGAGAGAGAGAGAGAGAGAGAGTTTCACAAATAAGTCACATACTTGCTAATAAATAATAATCACATTATTCAAGAAATAAGATAATAAATCATGAATATAAAGAAATATAATCATCGTTATGATTACCTCTAGGGCATATCTCCAACACTTATTACATATGAAAAGGGCTCTAACAAGAAGCAGCTCAAGAATGTAAAGTCAGGGTTAAGATCTTAGGACAAGTGCACCATGCAATGGTTTTAAGTTTTAACTCAACAGAAACACAGCTCCAGCGCAAATCCCTCTGAAATTTTGGTCAATTTAGCCAATTCCTTCCGGAAGGTCATTCTTGTTCTGCAGCAGTACTCAGACTGAGATCAATGTTCAAACCAGTGTAGGCAAGGGGTGCGTACATCCACGTCTCATCAGAGCTCAAGAGCTGTCCAGGAAAACGAAGGGAAGATCAGAACCGTAGTTATCGGATTCGCTACAAACCCTCACCAGTCGTGAATCGAATTCGTCAAACCAGAATCGGTTTAGAGTACGGTTCGTGCTTGCAGTGAAAATTGAAAGAGAAAGTGACGAATAGTGAACCCGAATCCCATATCGTGACTCGGACGAATCGCGTTTTAGGTAACTATGATCAAAACAATACTTATATGTTTGAAATACATTATTTATAGCACCAAGGATTAAGAAAAAATTGCTTCTTTCCCAGTTTTAAATCGGTAACGCATTATATATGTTGCTCTATGAAAGTACTGTGTAACTGCATGAACATTCTGAAAGTACCGTGAAAACTTTTGTTGAAGTGTTACTATGAATTCAGTGTTACACTTTCCATAAAAGTAACAATTGGAGTCTAGGTTTATTCCCTATTCTTCCGTTGATTTGTTTCACCTGGAACATAAACAAGTACCTTTATTTGCAGCTGCAGAAACTTGACGTACTGAACTGCTTCCTGCAACATTGTGCTGATGTCAACCTGCAAATGCAGAAGATTTAATGATCAACACACTCAATGCTTATTCGATGGACTGTTCATTAGCCAATAAGCAAGTGAATCACTCACTAATCAGCAAGAGCTTACTTTGGTGCCGTTGGGAATTAGCTGCTGCAGTGTTCTTAATCTCTCGTTAATCCTCTCTCTTCTCTTCTGTTGAGAAGCATGACGAAATGCCAATGCCATCAGAAAATACGTTCGCATCTCCAAGATCAGAGCAAAATTAACATAATTTAGCGCTAACCTTTGCATAAAGACTCTGTGAATTGCTGGAAGACCGCTTACAACCTTTCGAATCGACACTCTGTTTCAGAACAACGGATTTATCAGATGTGCGAATTGAATCTTCTTCAGAGCTCCAGCAGGAGCAGCAGCAGCAGCAGCAGCTCAGATGGACAGGGTCGGCATTGGTCTCATCAGCAATCACACTTGAGCTCAGAGCCCTCGATGCCTAAGATAGATTGCATTCATGGCGATGTTAGAACAGTTTAGATGCAGAACCAATCATTTCTTAAAGAGATAATGCCTACCGAGGGAGCACTCCGGGATTTCTTGCTAGCGTTCTTGCTCTTCCTCCTCTGCTCATCCATGGCGAATGCCCTCTTGTCACCAGTACTCGCCCTACTCGTTGGAGTGAGGCTCTGATGCTGGTGATCAAAACACATATCCATGCCGGTGTTGGCCAACGGCGAAGCGCCGTAGCTCTCGCCGTCGACGAGAGGAAGGAGCAGGCTACTAGGCACTGTTGTACTAGCTGTGACACAAGAACTGACGCTGGTGTTCGGAGAGCAAGGGTTGGCAGCAACATTGCTGCTGCTCCAGAACATGGACTGCAGGTGCGCGATCACCTCAGATTCCTCGCCGCTTGCATCGACAGGGCCCCAAATGGCTGCACACTTTGCCTCCATTTCTATTGATCTGAACCTTCTGTTCTAGATTTCCAAAACTTCTGGATCTTAATGTGGGGGCTCTGGGCAATGTTTTCTGTGAGCAATGTGCAGGCAGGGGGCACATATTTATACTAGTTGTTTCTGACTATCTTTTTGCAGATGTAAATTTGACTCGAGTTCTATCCTACTCTTAGAATGACAACTAAGCAGTTGTAGTTTATATCTGAAATGCAAAGCCCCCACCACTCTCTAGATCTTTCAGTTCATGTGCTAGACAGATCACATACGGAATCATTTGCCCACTGAGCAATCTAGAGAGGCAACCACACTGATGGCCCAAGGAGCACAAAACTAATAAATGGGTAATAATGTCAGATTCATGGGTTTAGGAGCAATAATAATGGTAATTATATAGTTCCATTAAGTGATTCATATGCTCGGTAATTAATATAAGAAATTTAAGAAAACGATTAAGAGCTGGGTGATACAAGAAATTTAACAGTGGAGGTGATCAAGGAAGAGAAGTGCTGGAGGTCGTAAACATACTAAAATAGTCAAATCAGTTTGATGAAAACTCAGTTTACATCTTTGCATTTTTTTTCTTCTCTTCGCATAACTTCGATATATATGCAAGGATAGTCACATCAGAAGAAAATGGCAGTCATATGATGTGCCGCAATATTTTTGCTCTGTTGCATAATTGGCACACAATACAGAAGACAAGCACACCTGAAGCTATACATGCTTGGAATTAGAACATGGGGACTTCTTTCGCTGCTGAAAACGAAGGCATGCTTCACGCCGTCTAGCTAAACGACAGCTCAAGACGTGCTTAATTCTATATTAAGCATGGCAACACACGGTTTCTGGAAAAAAAAATTTAAAATAATACTTTTTTTAAAATGTATTGCAGTATTAATACGCGAAAAATAAAAATTACAAAAATAACACCTATTCGCCAAACGGTATGACGAAATAGCTATATTCACCAAACGGTATGGCGACTAATGCCTAATTACGCAGTTAACCGCTATGCGATAAATTCCACAGGGAACGAGGGTATTATCGCCAAACCGTTTGGCGAAAATAGAGTTGTCGCCATACGGTACGGCGAAAATAGAGTTATAGCCGTACGGTACGGCGAAAATAGCTATTATCGTCATACGGTATGGCGAAAATAGCTTCTTCCCCCTAAACTCTGACGATCATTTATTAGCGCATATTTAAGCGATGGTCGCCAGCCTTTGTTTGTGAAAATAGCTATTTTGCCATACCGTTCGGTGAAAATAGCTATTTCGCCATACCGTTTGGCGAATAGGTGTTATTTTTGCAATTTTTATTTTTCGCGTATTAATACCGTAATTTATTTTTAAAAAAGTATTATTTAAAAAAAAATCCGGTTTCTGTAAGCGTCGACAAGCTAGCTGGTATTAATGAAGCTACAGAAACTGATTTTGCAAAGGTTCACAATGTGTAACTTCGAGTATGTACCTCGAAAAGGACAAAGTTCATAATCCCATTCACAATATACATGCTAGCTGTCCTTCAGTTGGGCAAGCAATCATTCCATTAACCAATTAGAACTGGTTTCAAATGGTCCTTGAATAATAGTACATAATGAAATTATAGATTCTCTTGGAGGTATTTAATTGCATATGAAATTGCACTTGTTTATGCAGGAAATAGCAAGGGAAAAGAGCAATAGTAGAAAAAAAATAGTGTAAATAAGACTACTAAAAATGCAATGCCAACTTGCAAGAAGGATTTCAAATTTTGTTTTAGGGTTTTATCTCAACACCTTCTGAAATCCGAAATTTCGACGAGATCTCGTTATTTCGGACGAAATCCAAACAAAATCCAAAAAGCAAAAAAAATTCAAATCCGGTTCTTTTTTTACTGAGATCTCGCCGAGATTTATTAAGATCTCGATGATTTTTAACTGAATGAAAATTGGTCCAAAAATCATCAAAAAAAATTGAAACTTTGGTCTGACATGAAAAACAATGTGAAGAATCCAATCCAGTCAAACTTCAATAAAATCCGGTCAAATTTTAGTAAAAAAAACCAAAATTCGGTCAAACATTTCGAGAACTCACCAACATTTTAGGTTACTGTAGCACTTTAAATTTATTTTTAAGTTTTCTTAATTTCACCAGGATTAAGAATCTCAGATGGTCCAAGATCCGAAATTTCACCGAGATTTCATTCCCTGCTTGCAAGACCATAGTTTAACATACAATGCGAAATACGAGAACAGAATAATAAGGAGATACAATAAGGCAATACAGACGGTATATTAAGAAACAAAGTCATCAATTTAATTCGCCGAACTGCACTGTATTAAGTGCAAGAACAGCCAACAAAGCATTGTGCAAGACAAGCGGAGATTTATGTTAGGGTGCTATAAATTATCTGGTTATGTGGTGATCAGTGCAAATTAACAGCATCCCAAGATGCAAACTGCACTGAAAAAAATGGTTTCCAGAATGTCGCTGCCCACAGAGAAGTAAGGCAACAACTATGGGGGCAGTGTCCACCTTAATTTGTAAGAACTCGCAACAAAGGGCCTCATAAACTTACAACAACAGCCTCTGCATGAATGTACCTTATTGCATAAGAGCAAAAAGATCCTGGGAAATCATAGAATCTTTGAAAAACGAAATCTTTGCCAATTCATAATATCAGGAAGGCAACATTTATCCTCAATTCGTAATAACAGACCAAAGTAGCATGCGTAATTGAAGGCATGAAGCAAGACTAACAGACCAAGCAATACAAGAATTTTTTCTTTAAAACTGCAATACAATAACTTCGAAGGCATCAACAGGAGTAGAATCAATACATGGTATCACATATAGCAAATACATCAATCTTTCATTGCAAAGTTAGTTCAACGACCACATGGATCCCATGAAAACTTCAACAGGTTTACTAGAACAGTACTCTGAACAAAAATCTAAAACACATAAATTAAGCGTTCTATAAAAGGGTCCATCTCTCTGAATGCAGGTGATGTTCTCAGCCAAAGCAGCAAGGCAAAATGCTTTCAGCGGTACTGCAAAGAAAAGAACACAAGTTGTTGAGAATCAATTGACTTTGATGAAAGTTTCTAGCCTATAATTTTAAAAGGATAGAGCATATCGGTCTGAAGTAAAACGCATCTACAGACATAAATATGAAATCAAAACAGTATCAGATATGCATATCAGTGAAATGGCCACATCTTTATAATTTTGACTTAAATTAAGAGTTGCCAGTACAGTAGATTATACAGAACCAGTTTCAGTAGATAAAAATCAACATCAAAATACACAAGATATGCTTGGGTAAAGCACTTGTTGGACTCCTGGACATGCAGAAGGAGCTGCTAGGAATACGTATACCTTGATGAAGCCAATATCCTTGGCGTTGCTGCGGAAGCATTGCCTGCAGCACATGAGCCCATACTTCCTGATCAGCCCGTGAGGGTTCCCACAGACCCGGCTGCCATAAATGAACAAGTTGGGAGTTACTAAAGTTATCCAGTGTAGGATAAATAATTCTTTCACTCTTTAGTGCATAATAAATACTGGTTGGCAATGTTCTCAATAATGGTTAACAAACGGTCACCCCACATTTTAGTATTATACGGTAAGCGATCTTGTAAACGGTTTTACTATTCAAAATTCAGAGAAATATATACATGTGTTTGCAGTAATAAAACAAGCATCTAATTCATCTTCTTTCATGCATACAGAATATAATTACTAGGCTATCAACAATTGTCGGCAGCGTGGACATGAAGAAAAAAGATGGCATGATGTGAATGTAACTAAAGAATTATAGCTGAATGAATGAACAACTCAAGTGGCAATGAAAAGTAAAGCTAGCATTTATCGCATGTATGTCATAATATTCCATGTCATATGGCAATCTTGCAACTTTACCCAAAAGGATGACTAAACTTTCCCAAAAGGATGACTAAAACTTTACTCATAGTGCTATAGTGCTACATGCTAGTACTATGTGTGCACCATATAACAAAAAGAGGCAATGGTGCACCTGGAAAGGTTAGCGACTCAGTGTCTTGTCAATTGTCATTGAACCCCTCCGCAAAAAACTAAGAGCTGTAAGTTCTAATTTAGACTAAGCATTGACACCTAGGCCCTATTTGGCAGAGCTCCAGCTCCATCAGATTCGTGGATCTGGTGGAGCTGGGTATTCCTAACTTCACCAAGTCCATAGAGCTGGAGCTATGGATATATTAAGGGGGTGTTTGGCAGAGCTCCAGCTCCACCAAATCCGTGGAGTTGGTGGAGCTGGGTATTCCTAGCTTCACCAGATTCGTGGAGCTAGAGCTGTGGGTATATTAAGAGTGTTTAGATAGGTCATCTTGTTTATATTTTAGAATAAAATTATAAACTTAAGTCACTTTATTTCAGTCTACAAGTTTCAGCTCTGAGATGGAGTTCGGATCTGGAGCTCTGTCAAACAGGGCCTAAGAGTGTTTAGGTGGGTCATCTTGTTTACATTTTAGAATAAAAATATAAACTTAATTCACTTTATTTTAGCCTACAAGTTTCAGATCTGAGGTGGAGCTGAAATCTGGAGCTCTACCAACAGGGCCCTAGTATATAGCTAGCTAGCTTAGTACTAAGCACCAAAACAATAAAACTTATAGATGTCAACCTGCTACTTTCTAGTAGTTCTAATCACTGCCAACACCATCTGAAGCATCATCATCAAGCATCATGTCTTCCTCTTCACTTCCATTTTTATTAGTTGGGTAAGCCTTTTTCTATTAGTCGGGCCGGCCCACGATAAAACAAACCTATAAAACGGACCACAAACGTAACAAGCAGGGGACTTTTACCTTTTAACGACTATTTACAAGGCCTTAACGGCTGTTTTTTAGTACAATGCTGGTTGGATTACTCTTTTAGCCAACTCTGTTGAACAATACAGTTCATGTGATAAAAAAAATAGTTTTTTAACCCTACAGCGTTTCATGTGATCCATAGGCCATGGCAACACCAAACAAAAGCTCATTTACATCAAAATAGGTAAACTTTAAGATATGATGGCAAAATTAACCAACTATCAGAGGCCTAAGAAAGATGATTGACATGAGCAAGATCACCAAACATCAAATAGATCAAAGTGACAACAGAGACTACTTCATACGATTAGCAAAAATTCAAAATTGACCTACACAAACAATACATACATAGTAAACTTCAACAAGGTGGTTACAAAACCAGAGCTTGCATCCACAGACACAGCGGGGCTTGCATTAATCCTCAGTAAACAAGATCAGAGTAGACGTCTATACCGACTACTCGAACCAGCATAAAATAAATAAATAAATAAAAAAGCAGAGCAAACATCTAAACATGGCATCACCGAACATTAGTAAAAGCAGACATAAAACATTTATAAGCAAGCACCTCGACATCAAGAACCTAGGGGCCTAAATCACTACATATATGCCCAAGAACACAACATCGAACCATGCCCATTAGTATGGACAATCTTATTAATACAACCAATCACGCATCACATCGAATACTGTTCCAGATCCCTCCACTTCGTTAATCACAACCAAGCACCGCCCACTTCGCTACACAAAAGTGGCCTCAAGAACTCCATAACCTACCTATCACCCTACAAATCCGCCTCACGCGCAGCCACTGGCTTCTCCCAATTCACGAATCTAACACGGCAAGGAACAAGAGAAGAAGCGAGCAGTAAAGAAAGAGTAAACACCAGACGCGGGAGCCGGGGCCGTAGTTCTTGGGGTGGGAGTTCCACACGTTGGAGTGACCCATCTCGCCTCCTCCTTCCTTCCTTCTCGGTGGCGCGACGAAGAGAGCGAGAGACGGGCGGGAAGGCGCGCGAGCCGGATGCGAGGAGGAGGAGGAGGCGGCGGCGGGACCGGGTGGTGATGACTGATGAGGCTATATAGGGAGCGGGAGGCGTGGAACCCTAGCTCGGTCACTCACAGGCTGGGCTAGGCCTTAAGTGGGCTGCCATATATGGGCTTTACCGGGCTGACCGTGGGCTTTCTCTTGCCTTATTTTTTTACGCGAACTTTTCTTTCCTCTTGGGCTCTGTGTCAGGCCGAATGGATGTCTGTCGTGGACAGTATGGGCTCTGGCTCCAGCCGGCCCACTTGAAGCCCTTTTTAGTTTGTTCTTTCTTCGCCGCCGCCGCCGTCGTCGTCGTCGTCGTCTTCTGACACAGAGTTTGCTCCAGTTTGCAGCTCATGACCTAGAATAACACGTATACTTGCTTACCAGTTTCAATCGTGGTCTACTTGCGTGGATCGAATTGGTCCGGACTATTCTCAAATCATGCATGGTTCCAGGATCCAAAGTGCAGTCAGTCGTGTATTCCATCGATCACCGGAAATGCCATGAGAAATTTTTTTCTTGTTTTTGCTACATCTAGAATTTCATTTCGTTTTTACCACATAGTTTCTCTGATATTAGCCAGTGGCAAACACTAATAGTTGTTGGAGAGTTAGTATTAGAGAATAATAAGAGTTTGGTTGTGATTGACGCTATAAATAAAAAGCGTGAGGATCTGATAGGACACACACGAACACACAATATTCTAACAATTACAACAATTAATAGTCTTCTTCCACGTTCGAGCGTCAGGGCTGACCTAAACCAAACCGAATTATCCTTGATGTATATTTGAACTAACTAAACGATGGACCTGTTCACTTGGAATAGACCGGCGCTCTGCTGAGCTGAACTGCTGAAGGAATTCACTTGGCCTCGTCTCGTCTTTCTTCTTCGAACAGCTTGCACTTTCGCCCTTGCGTATGCTAGATTTTACAACCGTCTTTACAGTTATACACATAACTGCAGTTGAGATCTGAATATCTACCGTTGATGAAGCAGTTTCCTTCTCTTAATTAGGATTTTTTTTAGACCTCCTATTGATTGATCTTCCTTTAGATTTACCTATCAATCGACATCCTCCGTTGTACCAAATATTTTTTATGATCACCTGCCATTTGCAAGTAACTTGTATGACTCCATCTCGAAGTGACACCTCACGACCTTCGAGTTCAAGCGACCTCAGAGATATTAGATTATTCTTTATACCAAGTACATACCGAACTCCCATCAATGTGTGATGTACTCCATCATACATCTCTAATATAACTACTCCCACTCCAGTAATTACATACTCCTTGCACCAGCCAACTGTACAGTTTCATGCGCCGAGCATAAGGAACCTTTTGTCAAACCTCTCTCTTTCCGAACATATATATGTGGAAAGCAACAACCTAAATCTAGTATCCATTCATAAGAAGTACCTAATTGACTGACAGCAAATACGTCTAAATCATCTTTTTGCTATTGCCATTTAGCTGCACCCCTCATTTTCTTCAAACTCGGACAATCTTTTATCATATGACATTCCTTGTCACATATACAGCATACACGGGTGCTTTTGCTCTTGCCTTTCTTCATGTAACTTTTGCTTTTGCTTGCAACACCTGCTGCAGCAAATACTTGATCACCCGATGAAAAAGATTCTGATAGCTTTTTCAAGGACCCAGTCTCTAATAGATATGCAACCACCTCGTTGAAGTTGGGAGTGCTTTTTCCGACAAGAATGTTCATCACCAATTGCTCCCAAGATGGTGATAAAAATGATACCAGTATGCCGACTTTATCGTTCTCCTCAATTTTCTCATCGACACTAATAAGTTGTGCGATAAGCTTTTTGAAGATATTATGATGGTCAACGAACCATGTATGCTCTATACGCAATCTATATAGTTGTCGCTTCAGCACCTATCTGTTTGTCAGCGGCTTTGCCATATACAATTCTTCAAGTCCTTTCATGATTTCTTTAGTGAATTCTCCTTAATCATCGAATACTTTACATCCAATATCCTTTCTTGCATTGCCAAACCTCTTTTATCAAGTGCAATGCTTTTATTTATAAGATGGATTATTACTCTACCTTTTCATTTAGTCATTGTTGCATCCAATCCTCTTCCATTTCTTTGTTTGTTTTGGAGATTAGGTACATTGGACCCATGATATATCATGATCATGGATAGGGATAGGGATTCCTTGTAGCTAGTCCCCCAGGCCTCACATCCATTGGATCAAAGCAATGGATGGCTTGGATTGCTCAACACTGCTACAGTACAAAATTAGCACAATACTTTTGCTACAGCGTTCCAGCTTCCAGGAGGATCTGAACCGCTAATTTTAAATCCAACGAAGGCATAAGGACCGCTTAATTTGTCTCTATGCCACTACAGGGAATCCTGTCGCATGATCATGTATAGATGTAGATGCAACCCTAATCAATTGGCCCCAACCATGGATGGCTGCAGTGGCGGATCCAACAGGGGGGCTGTAAGACCCTCACTTTTATGCTACAGTGCAAACATAAAAGCAAGGTTCTAATGTGCATACTGTACCATTCCCATGATCAGTGGCTGGCACGCACAAAACACAATTTGGAATCACAACCATACAAAAGTTTCATATTTTATTACAGCGGAAGTAATGATACAATATGACCGAGAAGGTCAACTAAACATAGTCAAAAGAATCAGATGTCTTGTAGTTTGCCACATAATCCACAGGCAACTGACAAGGTAAAGCCTTAGAAAGAAACGTCGTTAATAATCCCGTTTTCCTGCGTCGCAGTACCTGTCGAGGATTCCTGTCTAAAAACAACAATAATAGCAAGGGTGAGTACGCTATGCATCAAAGAAGACTTGTAGTGTTTGCAATACCCGAAATATATGCAGGCTGAATAGAAAGTGGGTTTCTATGGTTGTTTTGCATAAAGCGAAAGTTTTGAATGAAGTAATACTGAATAGTAATGGAAAGCGTAAATAAAAATTTAAGACAGTTTGATAAGTAATTGAGATAACAAGTAATAAAAAGAATAATAACATTTTACTCACGTCCCCTTTTGTGAGTAAAATAACGAAAAAGACCCTCCATGGTCTTATATGAACAAATGTAACAATAAGTGACATTTAACAAATGTGAATCACTTTCCAAATCATTTTATCAAGAGTTTTAGAAAATAGAAAACAGCTAACTAGTGTCAATTCGCCAAGTCGTCCATGACCGTGGACATGGCTATTCGAATAGTTTTAAACTCTGCAGAGTTGTACAGCTTTACCCACAAGATATGTCCTCCCCTTGTGCAATCGATATAAGACACACTTCCTTTGGTGTGCCCGCAAGGAGTTCATAACGAAACCGTTCGATTACTTGAACCTTAACTTTGCACTAGCCCAATGACGTTACTCCTGACTATGATGGAAGCAAACAAACGGTGAAGTAATAGTATTCAGGAGCCCGCGGCTCAAATGGTACAACAACAGCCCCAATTCATAGCCAAGCGTACATCGTTACAATGGCAGATGCCAACACCTCGGTGATGACACCTCCCTCGAGCAAACCTATATCCGGAATGCCCGTGCTACAACTGCCTACCAATGTGCAAAGCTAATTCCCAAATAATTTAATAAGTTAAGACCGCCCCACCCAAAGGCTTGTGGATGTACGGTTTACTTGGATCATGCAACACTACGTTCGGTCCTCAAAGTGACATGGGCGATACTCCACCCTATCTACGTACACGTTAAAACATGTACATCCGGCTATTGCCAATAATCACCCACGTCAAAACAAGAGTTTTATTTTCATTTTATCAAACTACCGGTATCCTTTCATCGCTTAAATAAACCATAAAAAGATTCATAAAGAATAGTGTGTGGGTGTAAATGTTGCTGACATTTTTTTCTAAGCATCACTAAGCAGGTGCAACTAATAATCGTTATATCCCATCAAGTGTATGAATCTACCCATACCTAGGGTTATCATGGAACACATGTCAACATATTCCGGAAATCCTACAATATGGGTTATAGCTACCAGATAACACAAAATAGATATTTACCAAAATATAAGCATGCAGGAAGATTCTTAATCACATTTTAGTTGATTATGAAATCTGGGTTCAAAATGCTCAAAGGGGGTGCTTGCCTTGCTACTTGTTGTCTTTAGGGACGAGTCGAAGACGTCATCTTGAGATTGTCGACGACGAAGTCCGAGACGTCGGATTCTACACATCGTATAACAGAAAATAATAACAAATAGCAAATAACACTTTCAATAAGGGCAAAAGGAAATCAGATGAAAAATCAAATAACAAACATTACATAAAACAAGCATGGTTGCAGTTAGGGTTTTGTGATCGTACAACTGAGCATACTCTTACCATGTTGGGTTTTTATCACTGATTAATAGATTGAGGAGTATGTCGCACACGACACCTATTCATTATGATTTGTCTTATTTTATTTTACGGATTCAGGAAGCTAAGATTGTTTATATTAATTTAAATTAGTACATAAAACAACGAGGTGAGGCGGTATAATTTGCACTATTGAATATAAGCAATAACAGACATCACACTTAATCATTTGTGCATGCATGGTTCAATTTAAGCAAACACCAGTCATCTAACAATTAATCATTAATGCTGGTAAAGCTTAACCTATGGTACTAGTTATTGAGCAAAGTTATTTATCTATATATATTATGGGCTTTTAGGGCTCATAATGTGCAGTGTTATGTTTTGAATAGGTTCAGTTGCAAAGTAGGTTATAATAGAATTACTTCTACATAACGAAATAGTCTTATGTTATTAATACTTATCGGTGATGCCCCATTCACTTCTTAAGTTATGGATAGCTAATCCTTAGGTTTGCGACTAAAAATGATATGCAATCATTCTTGCAGATTAATAGGGTCTTCACCTTAAGGATATTTCAATATTAGTTCTATAGCATTTGGGTCATATTAGCTCATCTATTAAATTATGTTACATCTATTATATGGAAACATATGTTAAATAAGGGTTAAAGGTACACTATGACTAGAACCTGATGTACAAATTGAAACTATCATAGACTAGGGTTGAATCTAATCATTTTGAAATATTAAAGTCTTGTATTATGATTCATCCCTAATAGGTTCTATATGCACTATTGCTCACATGTGTATCTCAATTATACTAGTATTTGATTAGCATGATTATTCACTAACCTAATCCAGATCTAATCAATTATAAAATATTCTTACATGGCTAGGTATTATGATTTCATAAGGAGCCTAGGAACTTCTTCTATGTATTATAACTACTCAAGTCTTCATGCATTGAATAATAATCTATTTATGAGTTTGGTTCAAACAAAGGTTAATTTTTGAATATGATCTAAAACAATACTTAAGGTCACCAATTATTAAAATATAAATGATGCATGGTACACCCTAAGTATTTTTGCATAATCATGTTCTCTACAGTCTAACTAGCATAACAAAACAAGTTTCATATTATTTGGACTTATTTTAAATAAGTTATGATTATTCGAATCTTTATCATATTGAGAACAAACCTAAGAATAAAATAATTCAAACCAACTTCAAATTTAAATATAATAGCATGTTTGGATAGAATATTATACAAGGGTTCAAATAAAATAAGTTCCATTCAATTTGGATTTCATTTGCATAATTTCTACACGTAGCTAGTTTTAGACCAAAAGATACTCCCTCTTTAACTTCCCAGTTATGATCGAGTCAGCCAAAATAATTGGTAACTAATATTGAACAAGTTTATAACTTTTATGAACTTAATCATTTAGCTAGCCATTGTTTATTTTAGTTTCATTTATAACAGAACAAAAGGACTACTTGACATTTTATAATGGAATATTATTTTGAGCCTGTGATATTTGCATGACGTGATATATGTATTTGATTACTTTATTTATATGGTAGATAAAACTATATAGGAACTTGATTCAACTAAAGTTAAACACTGTATTTTTATAGGATTAAATGTTCAGGACCCATAAAACACATACTAACTAGTTTCTCGCCTATTATCATTTATTTGGGAAAGACGCATATTGATTGTTGTATATGGATAACAAGCTACAAGAACTTGGTTCAATCTAATCTAAACACGTATACCTTTGTCGGATTAGATGACCTATAGTGATTCAAACAAAGATCTTACAAGTACAAATGAATAATTATAACATGTATATAACACACATATCTATTTTAATCTTCACTTAAGATAAGGATCATTTGGATTTAAGTTTGCTTAAATTAAAGAATTGATATATGAGTACTTAGGTCAAGTAACATAAATGGGTTAAAACTTCTTTAAGCTTATCAAAGTTTTACTTAACCTAAGATCATGTCGTTTTATTATGTACTACTCCAAATTTATTGATTAGGGTTAAAAGAAATGAACTTACTTCTTTTATCTATCGAGTTTTGGACATAATTAACTACTTTAAGCCTAATCTGAGTTGACCGATGTTATTTCTTGCAACCGATACATCATACTACAAAAGGGTTTTCGCGGAACAAAGATGCATACACGCATAAAGATATAATTAGAATTATTGTTAACTGCTTATTTAATTTATGTTCTTGACAAAAGAATAATTAAAATAAATCAAGTCTCATTCTTTTGATTTCGTATATCTAAGTACTGATCTGGTTGGCTTAATTATCATAAGACTAATGGAAGGTGCTACTGCTACTTTTACCTTGGGCCAGTGGTCAGAGGAAACATCACACAACAGAAGGTGCTTCGCAGCTACAGTAGCTCGAGCTACAGTACCCGTCATGGAAGCTTCGGGCATGCTTTGGCCGGCGGTGAAGCAAGTGAAGGGAGGATGAACCGAGCACAAAAATGGAAACCCGGGGTCGCAACGAGTCCATAGGTGGTCTCGGTTTCGGTTGGGATGGACCATAGTGGTGGCGCCATGGCGATGAACTAAAGTGCATGGTGGCTCATGGTGGTGGCTCAATTCGGTGGAAGAATGGAGAAATGGACATGGGGGTTTTGATCTTGGATGGATAGAGATGCTTCATGCCCATTTAATTGGAAAATGGTTGGCTAATTGAAGAGCTAGGTTGGATTAGGGGATTTCGGCCATGAAGGGAAATGGAGGAATTGGAGGTGTTTCCAATGGAATTGATGCTTGGTTTTGGAGGAGGAGATGCTAGGGAGGATGGGGAAGCTTCATAGTTGATCATGGTTGGTTGGAGATTGATCCTTGCTTTGATTTGTGTCCAAAATGAGAGAGAAACAGAGGCTGCTGTTATATGGCTCGAGCTGGGCGTGGAGAGGAAGGAGAAGGTTCTTACAAGTGGGCCCCATCAATAGTAGACCATTTTAAGTCGGTTTGCAGACAGAACAGCTCAAACGCATTTAATCGGGTGGCCAGATCACGTCTAGATTTTTCGTAGATTTTTCTGGAGAGTCCTGGATAAGTTATCTTGCTACTGTAAAAATTTTAGAAGCTAATTCATTGTAATTATTTAATTAAAATTCTGACAATCAAGACTGTACAGAATTTATATTTCGGAATTTTATTTTATTGAGGGACTAATTCAAATTATAAATTTTTTAAAATTTTACACAAGGTTTATAATGTTTTCAGGAACATTCCATAAAAATTTTATATCTAAAAATTTAGTATTTATTTCCTAATAATTCTTTTACTCTATTTTACTGATTTTCAGGATGGGAATAAATAAATGATAATAAATAGTAAACCCAGTTATTTATTTTTGAAAATTTTCGTGGATGAGGATAAGGTTACTGAGCTCACATGGTAAAAATATTAGGTGCTGGAGAGCTCTACACTTTTCTCCAAAATTCTAACAAGGGACTGGTCAAAGATAAGGTTCTCCAATTATTTTATCTTATCATCTTGCAAAATGATTTCACACCTACTTTTGACCAGCCAAGGTTGTTTCTAGGGTATTCTAAGGTTATCTAAAATTTACTATGGTAATTTTAATCTTTTACCATTTTACCATTTTATCTTTTACCTCTTTATCTCTTACTTCTTATCTTTTTATCAATTCCCTTTTCAAAGAAGGAAATCAATAAATGATTTTACAAATTTAGAAAAGATGTTTATTAAAAATTAAGATCATCTTTGAATCTCATTTTAATAATTTGTTTTTTTGGAAAAGAATTTTCCAAATTGAATTTACTTTTTGTCAAGTTTTAGGGAAAAGATATGAGGATATCAAATTTCAAATTAAATTCTTGATTCCAATCTAAAATTGCTATTTGATTTTATTTTCAAATCTTAGATTTTCATTTTTCTAATTTTTGAAAATGTTGGGATGTTACAGGGGCTAGAGCACACTCTATTTCTGATGAGACCATGGGTACCCCCCTAGCACCCCCTATCTACCGTGGGACGCTTTTCGAAATGATTGTACTTGTTTGATTTGTTTATCTTATTTTAGCATTATATCACTGTCAGTTTAGCACCCTCTAAATTTATGTTCTGGGTTCACCACTGGATGGCTGAGTATGGTTGTGTGCCGCCCTACCCAGGCAATGTGTGTTGTACTGTCTGTGGGCCTTCCATTGTCCTTGCCGCGTGTATAAGAGAGAGAGAGAGAGAGAGAGAGAGAGAGAGAGGGGGGGTGTTATTCAATTGGATTAACATGTATTCCATCCATGCATGGGAGACTTTTCAAGATCCAAGTATAGTTCCATACACTAGAATCCACTATATATATGGTTCAAAAAAATTTTATTATAGATAGATGAACATACTACTAGGCACTAGCTAGGAGATCTATGTACTAGGAATTAAGGCGTCCAAAAATCAATAAGGTATATTCTGAAATATGCATGAGCAATTAGTAATTCATAAGGCAACAGTTATTAATGATTAGGCTTAATTTAGACATCATTATCCCAGTGTCTAACTACAGAGCATGCAGTGTGTTCTTGCGACCATATGATCCATCTAATCTCCTGCTTATATTTTTATGGCCCGCCGGCATGCTCTGTCTGTGTCTAAACTTTTCCATGCATGTTTCATCTAGATATATAGGAGAATGCATTAGCTACAAACTACACTGCTTGGAGTGCAGGTTCTAATTAACTTCCTACCATACAAACTATACTGCTTCGAGTGCAGGTTCTAATTAACTTCCTACCATACAAAGTTTCACATGCAATGGAGCTGTTCACCACAAGAATATATATTAAGTTGCATGCACCAGCCAGTTCACCCAAAAGCTTAAGCTGATGAGGAAAGACGGGCAATTCACTTATACTTTAACAATATATACTCTGTGTGTTTGAGAGGATTAAACAAACACACATGGCGCATCAGGGAGCGGAATCCTTGCATTTGCGTTCGCAATTGTTTGTGAGAAACACGGTTAGGAGCGGTAGTAGGTAGATCTACACGTTCTGTTCGATCTCTAGCCTGCTCCAAAACAGGAGGAAGACTTTGACATGGCACCCTTGTGTGTGTGTGCCATTGTATGTTGAGATGACAGCTCGTACGGTTTTTACTCCCCTAGCTTTCCTGTAAAGTTTCGTTAGAACGGTTAAAATGGTCTTGTTATTATGCATCCAAAATACTACGAAACTACAAGCTTAGAAGCACTTGTAGCCACCCTGGCTATCTCAGCCGTTCATCGATCGTTGCTCCGAGATTCGTGCATCTTGGGGAGAGGAGGGGAGAGGAGAGAGAACCGATCGACCAGCGGCGCCTTGAGAGACCGGCTGTACGTACGTGGCTCGCGGCGACGGCGCGGTTCCAAGACACGCACGAACACACAATATTCTAGCAATCACAACAGTAGCCTTCTTCCATGCACGTTGGAGCGTCAGAGATGGCCTAAACCAAACCGAAGTAATTAACCTTGATGTATATTTGAACTAACTAAACGATGGACCTGTTTAGTTGGAGTAGACCTGCGCTCTGCTCATCTGAAGCAGCTGCAATTTATTGCATGAAATATCGAGAAAATCGTGATTATCGGTCTTATTGGTGGGTTAAGGTATCAAAAATCGTTGAAAAAACTGGTTAAATTAAAAAAAATTGGAAAATTTATGCGACGTAAGTATCTTGATAATCGGTGAAAATCGAGAGAAAATCGGTCAAAAAATCAGCTTTGAGAAACATTCAATTAATCTGTCAAAACTGAGAGAAAATCGGTAGATTTTGTTTTCTTTTCGAAATTGTTTTCAAAAATTTGGATTTCAAAATCATACGAAATTTGACAATTTTCTGATGATTTTCTCCGAAAATCGGTACCAGAGTCTGATCGATTATATATATATATATATATATATATATATATATATATATATATATATATATATATATATATATATAAAAGGTAAGACGAACCCTGAGCTGAAGTGGTCCAGAACTGAAGTGATCTTGTTAACTAGCTTGTGGGGCTGTGGCTGCTTTTGGATGGTCAACCAAGTCGTACTCCTTTGTCGTGTTAGGCGTGCAACCAAGCGATCGGCAAGTGCACGTACCTCTTCCTTCTTTCACCATTCCAATGTAGAGTAGAGAGCTAGCTGTGAAAAGGACACCAAGAAAAGCCAGTCTTTCAGCTAGCTGCTTTGAACAAGCAGCAATATATATCTTTAGTTGCAGTCATGTACACCGGTCCATGGAAAGATCATCATCCCTTGGCTTTCACTTCAGGCGTAGTCCAACAACAAACCTGAGATGATACGCGTGAGTTCACGGCCAGGGTTGCAAAAATGGCAGGTAACTGACTCTGGTTTTCTTACCCTTTTTTCTCGTGCCCTCCGCAAAATTCGGTCCAATTTTGTGCTGTACTTTCCTATGAGTATAAAGAAAAATATTCAGTCATACAATATTTTGCGAAAATCAGTGTTACTTGGACACCAGTGTCCAAAAAAAATTGCCAAATCGGACACCTCGAATCCAAATCGGATTCCGACAACCATGTACGATTTCAAGTAGTATTTCCTGTGTCTAATTTTTTTTTGCTGAATCGGATACTTGAATCCGAGTCGGACTCTGACTCTCGTATGGCCGTATCCGTGTCCATATAACACTATCGAAAACCCGTCGGCATATGTACAGAGCTATCACTAAGTAGTAGTGACAGGCATTGGCGAACCCAGAACGAAAATGACAGGGTGTGCACATACATATCGGACTGCTGCATACCGCAATTTAGGTTTGGTAGTTGCTCCAATTGCAGCCAAAGGCAATACCAACTTGGGCACTCTGAAAGGGACAAAGTTAGCATCCACCAACGCATCGGTCAGATCAATCAATCGATCGAGCTGGTGATGCAGACGCCTGCACTCTGCAGGGCAGGCAGTGCAGATGCTCTTCGCTTGTGTGCCGGTGTGTGTAGTTCTTGCTCTCTTCGGTGATGGTGATTCCTAGTAATTTGCCAATCGCCTAACCTTTGTCTGCCCAATTAACCAGCTTGCTGCTGGGGGTTGGGTTGGAGTCGTTGGACCGTTAATTGCAAGCGTCTCTTCTTTCCCTGTCACTTGCGTACATGCATGCACTTGGGGGCCTTGGAAGATGGCGATGCGCCGCGTGTGCGAACCGTGTGATGGCACGTGACGTGTGCCTTCTGGTTCATGGTGCGAGCCTGAGTCTTGCTCAAACTGTCGGCTGATTAGCTGGTGTGACAGAATAGTTGTGGCTGTGTTTGTGAAAGATTTAGGGGGATGGATTAAGGCCCCGTCTGGCAACTTGGAACCGGGTCATTTCTATTAGATTCTGGAAGAAACCCAATTAAATGGGCTAAAGCTCGGAACGATTCTCCTTGGATCGTTTCTTCTTTTTTCACACCGTGGCTGAATCGGTCTCAACCTAGTTCCACCCGATTCACAGAATCCAACCTGAAACGTTTCTGCCAAGAATTTGGAACCATTTCCGTTTCTACTAGAATCTGGAACCGTACTACCAAACAGGGCCTAAGTTGATGTGGTTGCCCAGCTCAAGGTTTCAATTTTTGTTTTAAAAAAATTTCGGCACTCGCCGAAATCTGGTTGATTCAAAAACTTTGATGTAATTTCGGAACGAAATGGCAGTCTAAAATTTTGATTTTTGATAAAATTTGACTGAAATTTGACTTTTTAGGTAAAATTTGATTTTTTTAAAAAAAAATTCAAATGAACCCACCGAAATGTAACTAGAATAAATGTATTTCAGAACCCACCGAAAAGAACTGAATTTCAGCGGAATTCGCCAGCTACCTGCTACTGTGATGAGTGGCTGCAAGCCTGCAAGCATGAGGCAGAGGCAGAACTGTCAAATATCAAGAGCCCAATGCGATCAAGCATGTTTGTAACCTTTACAATTTCTTGCATGAGGATCTGCTTTTAAAAGTTGGGATGTTGTCCAATTATTTGGTATTAACCTTGATTCTGGTTGTGTTGCTACTTGCTGCAAGTAGCAACAAGACGACTCGTTATACCGGACTCATTTTCCTCTGTTCGAGGACCAAGGATGAAGAGGAAGATCTGTATAGAGCACATAACCTCTTTCGGGGGGTCTAAAGCACCAACGCCCATGCATAGGACCCGGGCCTTGAAGATTATTTTTCTAGTAAATCCTCTTGGACTATCTATCGAGCTTAACGAGTTATTATCAAACTTCCTTCAAATTTAACATAGAAGTACCGCCAAATTATTTTATTTACCGTTTAAGTGGTTATTTTAAATTCGAGCTAACGAGCCACTATCGAGCCGAGCCTCATGAGCATATTTCACTTGAAATGGACTCATTTCAATTTTGAACCCATCAACTGATGTAATCGAAGCAGTTTGGACTGGAGCTCTACCGAGCATTTTCTTTCCCAGCCCTGGCTCCACGTGTCCACCTTGACCTGCATCAAGCGTCCACGTCAGCAACTGAACCAAAACCAAAAGCCTTTGCTACAAGTGTTCAAAAGGACGGTTCCAATAACTGGAGGGAAAAAAGGATCGATCCTGCTATCAGGTTCAAACCCATGCAGACCGTCCGTTGATGGAGCTGTCGCCTGCTTGGGTCGTGTCGGCAAGGGCTGACGTCACGTCGCTCTCAAGCCAGTGTTGAGATGAGATGGATGCAGCTGACTGATCTGGACCCAAAGTACTCGGAGGCCGTGATCTTTCTACGAGTGCGATTCATCTGCAATGACCTGGGCGTTGGCCGGGCACGGCCCGGACACGACGGGCTCCGGGCTATGACGAGCTGGGCCGGTTCGGTACGAAAAGGTAAACAGACCGGTCGGGTCGGTATGGGGGAGGTTTTACAGGGTCCAGCATGACCCGGAAGCACGGCAGACCGGAGTTGGGCCGGGCTAGCCCGGACCCAGCCCTGAACCAGCTACAAGCGCTCGGATCCCACAATCAGTAGAATGGATCAATGAATAGTAAAAATGACAATGGTTGTTTGGTGATAATGAAAAATTTTATTGATATTTACATATACAAAGTTACTGCCTCGTTAAAAACCTTATGTTCAGTGTGGGGTTCCCCTGTAAGAAAAAGAGTACAATAATTTTAAACATGCATACATATCACTTACTCTATATTTAGATCAGCTAATGCTTGGGTGATTTCGGAATCCTCCAATTGATGTTGTTGTCGTTCGTCTGCGCGTTGCCAATCCTTGAGGCAGGTGATGGTCTCTACTGTTTTGGGCGTGAGCGATGATCTTCTTTCTTCAATTATTCTCCCGACCATGCTGAATGTCGCCTCAAAAGAAACAGACGATACAGGAACGACAAAGACATCCCATGCGAAATGGCACAACACGGGAAATATCCGATGGTTGTCCCTCCACCATTCAATCAACTGAACCTTCTCGCCTTCGAGGGTAGGATCGGTGGCTGCAAAGTTGTGGGCGAGGTCATGATTGAGCTCTGCATTAGGGTTCCACGTACCTTGCATCAGTGGACGACTAAGATGATGAAGAACTAGATTCCTTGCCCTTCAGCCTCTTCCATAAGTGAGCCATCACGCTCGCTGTCGATGGTTGCACCGCTTGCTACGACGCATTTGACTCCATCTCGCTTGTGATGTACTTAGTGTAGTACAATTGAAATACTCGAAAGAGTTCGTCTTTTACATGGCCAAAATCAGAGGAGAAATCCATATCGAGAGCCTCTCCTATTCCTTCCAGTGCCACTTGCAGTCCATCCAACTTATTTCGGGGATAAAAATGATAGCAAAACAATATAGATGTGATATAGAACTAAAATATTTTAGAAATTTTATCTCCATTGGTGCAACCATAGGACCTAAAAGTGTATCATGCCTGTATTTTGCAAATGACTCCGCAATTAACTAAATATAATCAATTATCAAGTATGAGGTAGGGTAGTAAACCCCAAAGAGTTCTTTAGTTACTTCGTAGAAACAAAATAAAAATTCTCGAAAATATGTAACAACGGTCCAATCTGATTCAGTAAGTATAATATCATTTTCTTGTGATTAACATTAGTATTGACAAAGACGGTTAAAATATGTTCATACCCTTCTAACTTTTTTAGCATGATATATGTTGAATTCCATCGAACCTTAATATCAAGACCAAATTTCCTTGGGTCCTTATTGTTTGCCCTACGGTACTCTTTAAACCTAGCAACCATTTGGGGGCTACCTGAGACAAATCGAATAGCGGAGCAGATGTTGTTTAGATATACGCCTATTACCTCCATACCATCCTGGGCAACGAGATTGATTATATGGCACACACATCTTTGGTGCAGAACATACCCTTGTATGTAAAACTGTAGATGGGAGGGGGTGAGATACTCCATTGCAATCGTGTTCGCGGAAGCATTATCAAGAGTAATAAATAAAACCTTGTTGTCTATATTAAAATCTCGAATACTTCTAATATACAATTCGTAATAGCATGTCATGTGTGTGCTTCATCCATTGACTTAAACCCTATGACTCGTTTATTTAGGTTGTATTGCTCATCTAAATAGTGAGCAACAACACTGAGGTAACAACTTCTCTGGTGCGAGGAAGTCCAAATATCCGATGTTAAAGCAAAGGACAAGCTAACATGTATAAATTTTTCCTTCAATGCAGCTAGCTCTTTGTTATAAATTGCTAGAATATCAGATTTAGTTGTTCTTCTACTAACATGTTGGTATTGTAGGCAGAGCCCGCGTTGAATCATTTTTTTTTCAAAATTACGGCTCTCGCCCATCATAATATGTAAATCTTCCGAAACTAGAAATCTAGCAATTTCATCGCGTGCAGTTTGGGGGTTATACATCTAAGTACTTACAGTGCCGTCGGCTGAAAAATTGAGTTGTATCTGCACACCTCCTCCTTGCGTTTGCCCTAGCTTATGCAGACATGTTTTGTAGTGCCGGTTCAGATGCCCCATCCCTATCATCGAACCTGCGGCTAATTCATGTCCACAATAATTGCATTTTGTGAATACCTTCCGTTGGCCGTCGATGATTTCAACCCTTTTCGTCATGTGCTTCTAGCACTCTGCTTTGCCGGTGGTGGGTTTTTAGGTAGTTGATGAGCCACCTTGTGATTCGACGACCGGAGGCGAGTTGTTGGTGCTGGCATCCTCGAAGCAATTACGAACCTTGGATAACTTAGAACGTAAGTATCTACAATCACACTGAACTCACAATGCTGAATCCTCACAGAGTCCAGCCACCATGCAAAGTAATTGAATTTGACAAGAATGCAATAGCAAACTAAATTCAGCTTTCTCCTACACTGTCACAACCTATCTCACAATTAATGTTGAATCCTCGCAGAGAATTAATGTAACCCCACAGCCACAACAATTTATTCTAACCCTAAACCACAAGTTATAAGATTACCGTGGGGAAATAGCTAGATATGGCTGGAGGAGCAGGGCGTCGGGGCGGCCTATCAAAAATTGCTCGGAAACCCTAAAATAACAGAGGAGGTCGATCGGGCCGGGGGGTCTCTTATTAAGCATCATCACAGAGGGTTATTTACAACAACCATCTATGATAGGGAAACATTTACAGACGGTTTACCTTTATCAACCGCCTGTCATGACATAATTTACAGCCGGTTTTAAATTAAAAACCGTCTGTGATGATATGATTTGTAGACGGTTTTGAAAATAAAACCGTCTGTGATGACTGCACAGATTCAAAGGGAGTCTCATCGTCTCCCCCGCGCGCACCTTTCCAACCATCAGAAACTCTTCGTCTTCATCGCAATTAACTTCGTCTTCATCTTCTTAGGTCGCAATTAACTTCTCCACTGCCTATATATTCTTCCTAGACCGGGCGCAGCACTACTACTTGATCATTCTCCACACACAGATCACTCTCCATCCATGGCAGCTCTGCCTCCATCTCCCACCGGGTCCTCTGACTCATCCTCCGCCCCTCCATCACCCCCTCTGCCGCCATGCCAGTGCGATCCTCCCCCCAATTCCCTGGGCAATGCCCAACATGCGGCCACCTCTATTATTCCCCCGAGGAGGAGGAGGCAGAGGAGGACGACGAGGACAAGGACGACGACGATGACGACGAGCACGAGGAGGATGAGGACGAGCACGACGAAGAGGAGGAGACCTACAGCCGCTGGGGCCGCGGGAGCAGGACCACCACCACCTCCTTCGACGGCGGCGACGACGACGACTACGAGTGGCCAGTGGACGACTAGGAGGAGGACGAGGACGACGAGGAGGAGGAGGAGGACGAGGACGACGACGAGTGGTGGCGGTGATCACGCTCGAGCGATCACTGCCACCAATATAAAAATATATATTTGTATTGTAATTAGTTAAGAATTATATATTTGTCTAGTTTATAAATATATATATATATATATTTGTATTGTAATTACCTCTGTCATGCATTGTGCCATATCGATTAGGACTTAATTAATTAAGATTGTGGATGCATGGTGCTACGTATGGATCGAGCAGCGCTTGCTAGTTAGTGACCAACGTACGTATAGCGCGCTACGAATGCTAATTTACAACAGTAGTACGTATAAGTTGAACACGTCACAGACGGTTGTAAAAATTAATAGTCTGTGGTGATCTCCTTATCACAGACGGTTTAATACACCAACAGTCTGTGATAAGGGTCCCCCACATCACAGACGGTTTTATAAGTAAACCGTCTGTGATATCGGTCCTGATCACAGACGGTTTGAAATTAAAACCGTCTGTGATGTGGGGGGGCCCTTATCAAAGACTGTTGGTGGATAAAACCGTCTGTGATAAGCAAATCATCACAGACTGTTCATAGTTACAACCGTCTATGATGTTCCTTCGACTCTTTATAAAACCGTTTGTGATGAGGTGTCTAATATGAGCCCTTCTGTAGTTAGACAACCTTAAGATGCTATATATTGTAGAAGTTGTCTATAGATGATATCAAAGGGTATATAGACAACAGTCGTCTCTGCTGTTACACGTGCCCTAACTATGATATAGCTTTGTGACACTGTTCGTAGCATAGTCTTGTGATTTAAGCATTGTCAGCTGAAGGAGCAGCAAAGTCAATCATGGGCCAACCCAGATCATCAGCTAGATGTTGCCGGGTGATCGAGCTTGCTATAGATATGTGATTATTATGGTCGCTGATGTAATGACTTCAATTGATCAGTCGTACATCCAGTGGATTGCTCAGCGAGTCTGTGGCAAGTTAAGTACGATGTTTAACCTTTTCCTTTTGCACGGGCTAGCAATCAGATCAATTAGCGTGCAACACTTTCGGCAGCTTATGAGATCACAGACAAATTTTCTTTTCACGAATGGGTTGGTGGGTGGTCAGATGGATGGATCAACAAGAGTGTCCGGCGTGTCTGATTGACTGATTGGGGTCTCTCTCTTTGGGTTGGAGAAATGTATCCATCATTCAAGTAAGAGAAGCGTTTATGTTGGATGTGATGTGTCCCTAGCGCACTAGTAAGTACTAATCTACGATCACATTAATCCATTGTCTAAAGTCTACCTTTGCATCGTGGCATTATGCATGTTGGCTAGCTAGGGGTGCCCTAATTGAGAAGTAATATATGATGGGATCCACCTTGCTTGATTGATTTCAGATCTAGGATCCTAGGTCGACATGCACACTCAATTCCAGTGAGTAACTCTTTAACTCTTCCTCACTACACCTCATTACGTACCTTCGATTCAAAATGTGTCATTTTAGCAACTTAAAAAACATCTTGGTGACTATCACTACTATAGAATGGTACAACACTATTATTTCATCTAGGACGATTCTCAACTTTTCAGGAAAAAACCGATTGTGACAGATGATTATGAGAGGTTTAATAATTGGTGCAGAATCATCCCAATGGGTTCTCATGTTAGAACCGATTGTGATCTAACATGAGAATCGATTGTGATATACATGGCACATCACAATCGATTCTCGTCGTGATGGAAGACGAATTTTCCGTTGAGGATGGACGCGGGGTTGTATTTCCATGCAAGGAGACTAATATGATGCATGGTAAACCTTTGGAGAAGGGCTACATAAGGGTGTAGGTGGACTATATCCACGAAGACTTTCTATCTCATGTGCTGGAGTTCCCCCCGAACGAAGATATCACTACTCTCAATCAAGCACGGATGTCGTTCATCAAGTAGCTCACGATGGGTGTCGTACTAGTCAAGGTAAAAATCCCCTGCGCCTTCTCGATCATTTTAGTACTGTAACACATTACATATGCTTGTGCTTTGTAGGTTCCTATCGCACCTGCACCTACTCCTGCTCCCACCACCATGACGACTCCTCCGTCCAAGTTGACTCAAACGTAGAGTGCGGAGCTGGTGCGCAAAAAGACTAGCACGACGACCAAAGAACCATAGGAGATCTCGAAGAATCCTTCTATCAAGAAGGCAAAGTTATCAGAGGCCACGACACCCTCTCAAATACATGAAAAGCTCTTGTTTTGACCTCGAATACTCATTCCGAGATTCTAAAGAGTACATACATGGAAATTAAGCCTCTTGTCCCTAGCAACGAATTGAATACTATAGGTATTTGACAAAGCAATGAGGCCGAATATCACATCGATTTCAATGTGAGGCATCGAAGGGGACATTTCCACCACAGGGAGCATGGGATATTCTCAGTGAGTTTTTAGGATTTGTTCCGTTTTTACAGCTTGAAAGCCATCGATATTTCTACTGTACGATCCTGAACGCTGTGAGTTTTGAACCATACAGCATGGGCCTATAACTGCTATAGTATTTTGTATTATGTTTTATTGTTTTTTAACAATTAACACGAGTTGTAGTATAATGAGGTAGCGAGCCATGACGGGTCAACACCTAGTTGGGTTGTCAACCCCGAGATGGTTTTTGCCACCATAGCTAGGCTTCAGTCGGAGTTTCTTGTTAACTACATCAAGCATGCATTGCAGGCTGAGACGAAAAAGAACTTCATTCCACTATTCAAATATATAGGGATTTCATATAAATTCTTTCATGATTTTTTTCTCAATTTTTTCCCTTTTTTTAGCCGCGGGATACTATTTTATAGTATTTTGCTCTTTATGAAATTTTAAAAATTCCTCAAGCTTAATCATCATCTCTAATTTCATGGAAACATTAATGATATGTTAGAAGCGCACACAAAAAATTCAAAAAAATTTAATGAGTTTTGCATACTTTTTTAACTTGTTTGAAGTGGACCGAGATCTCGGTGTTTATGACAGAAATTTTGGTATTTTCCACCAAGATCTTGGAAATCTCAGTGAAAAAAATGGATTCAAAATTTGGTTTTTGTATTTCATTCGGATTTCGTCCGAAATAATGAGATCTCGGTGAAATTTCGGATTTCGGTGGGTGACACGATTTGATCCGAAAACGAAAATTTGAACCCTGGTTCCAGTAATGCAATTGATTAGTTCAGCTTTTGATTGCAGAAGTTATATTAAATCTTTGCTAAACAATAACTTATTAATATTTTTAGTACGTGTCGTGAAATTCACATCAGAACCGTGAAAAAAAAAACGCTACATTAGTTTAAAAGCATTGCACCTTTATAGTAATATGAATATAAATTAAGATTGTGTGCATGTACAATATTCCCTGTCATCTGTAAATGTAACTAGAATTTACATTGATATTGATATTTCTTAAAAAGTTGCACTCCAAAAGAGGTATAATAGCCTTCTTATAACGTAGGTCGACATAGATACATATAATAGCCTTCTTATACTACTGTATATGCAAACAGGTATTATTCAGAAGAAAATAATATTGACGGGAGATAGCTTAAGCCCATTTGAGAGGAACAACTGAGGAGTATATAGCATTGTATAAATATAGATAATAAAATTAATTAACGGAATGATTAGCGAGTGCAATGTCCTAGAAGATCGAATTGGGGAAACTGTAAAAAAAAATCTAACTAAAAATTGGGTGAAAACCACGAGTATAGAACCGAGGTATGAATTAAAACTAGCTTAGGAATAAAAAAATGACCGTACAACACTGCAGCATCTTAAATTTTTATATGCAATTAAATCGAAAACACATTTGCAACAACTGAAAAGAGATAGATCACTCACGACGGCATGGGCATGATGTGCATGGTGTGGATCGAGCATGATCACGGGGTTGTCTGGTGGGGGCGGCGGTGGCAAGGAGGAAGGGTAGCGAACGCGGAGGCAGAGGCAGAGGTAGTCGATGAGGCTAGCGCGGCAGAGGTAGAGGACGACACGACTGTCAAGTGATTTGAGGATAAAATGGATTGGGTAGCCGTGGGAATTTGAGAATAAGGTGGGATAGGTAAAGTGTGTGGTAGGAGTATCTGATTAAGGGTCTGTTTGGGAAGGCTGCGGCTGGGCTGAAAAACTACTTTTGGTTTGCTGGACTGTAAAGCGGTTGTAGCTGGTGGCTGTGGCTTTTCTTGATATGTCGTTTGGCAAACTATTTGCTGCAGCTGTAGCTTTTGAGGGGCAACCGAGTGCCCGAGTGAGGAGAGAGTCAAAGAGGTGGCGTCCGAGCCAGAGGGAGTTGAGGAGGCGACTGGGCGGGGATACAACGAGACGAGGAGGGAGGCGGAGTGAGCGGGGAGGCGGTCGAGCGAAGCCACAGCTGAAAAACACCTCCCTACCAGCTGTGGCTTTTAGGGATGTTTCAGCTGTGGTTAGCTATGCAGCTGCTTTGCAGCTGGGCTGTTTGAGTGGACTTTGGGCCTAAAGTTGAAGCACAGCTGAAGCGTAGCCCCCCAAACACGGCCTAAAAATTCTGGCTTCGGATGTCTGCACAATATCGTTTCCCATTAATTAATGCAAGCAACCCGTCAACGTTAACAGGGGAATCTTAACTCGCAAGTGGTAGATTGCTATTTTGTTTTGCTTTGCACACATATGCTCCATCGCTTTTGATGATCACATCCAATCAATATCGTATTATATATAATGTCCTTCTAATGAAAAAAAAAAGATCAGACCCATCAAAACTTAGGTCATGTTGGTTTGGAAATAAGACTTCCAAGTTCCAACTGATGTCCTTTGATGCGCATGGTTGGGTGTTAGCTAAATGATGGCATGATTCCCATGCTGCAAACTGTCAAAAGTTCTGATAACACTGACAAAAAATTGTTAGACTGGATTGAGTTTCCCAGATACATTCAACTATTCGAGTTGCAACAAAATTCAACGCTCGATACATAGTACACTTCAGACACCGGAAATAGTCGAGAGAAATATTCTCAAACAAAAAAAAGTCAAATCATATGGTTCTAGAACCAAGATTTTCTTGCTTGGATGCCAAGTTTAGTTTGTTTGTTTTTCACATACTGACCAAAAATATACTCCAGGTTGAACTCTCGAATCCACTGTCACTAACAGGACAAACTACGGATCAAACAAACCGGCATTCCAATATATAACATAGCATGAATCCATCCAACCAACCAAACCAAATCTTTGCTTCACACAAGCTAAGGCACAGGTCTGCAAAAAACAGATAGAACTGATGGGAAGGGACAGGCAAATCAAATTAAATTAATGAGATATACAGACAGTGGCGTGGCTAACATCACGCATGCAAGCAAGCATGCTTCGGAACTAATCATGCAGTTTTTGGTTCATTTCATATCCTGAGATGTCCAAATCTCGGGAATTAAGACTATCTCCAGCGGCTTTTCTTCAGCCTCTAAATCCCTTCGCGAACAGATCCCAAGTGCTCCAACGGATTCCCTTCAGTTTTCCCTTCAAAAGGGATTCAGAGAGAATCTGTCTAGGAAGATATATCACATATATAATGAAGTGGTGAATCCCGATGATTTTTTCTCTAGTTCCGCCCCTGCATGCATGCTTCGGAGCTAATCACGCAGTGTTTGGTCCATTTCATATCCTGAGATGTCCAAATCTCGGGAATTAAGAACAGATCAGTTTGCATCTCGTCTCAAATCTGAGAGAACCAGTGGGGAGCACCAATACCTGTCACGAACTAGTACATTAATTAGCTCATGAGCCATGACGATCCAATCACATCCAAGAACCTCGAATTCTATATGGGCCAATCATGACACAATTTATATTGTCAATTGTCTGATCAGATTTAGCTACTAGGTGGCCTGCACCAATCTATGACAGAACGATATATATCCGATTAGCAAGCTAATACAATGCCAAGAGGGAAAAAAATATATTCTTTTGTACTTACAAGAATAACGCTGAGAAGAATAACGTAGCTATTGGTTAAATTATTGTTCGCGCCAAAAACGTGAAGGGGGTTTTAGGCCTCGAACACACAAGACAAACACCGGGTTTGCAGAGCGTGCCAGTCGATTTGACCTGAAATCGACAAGGTAGAATTTGTAATTTGACCGAAGCCGATAAACAAGGATCTATCGGCTTTTCGCTAGTCGGCAAGAACCGATTAGGAGATAACTAGATCAACCGGTTACAGTTGATCCGGATACAAGGTAAAAATCGGCTTCGGGAAGGCGATGCGCAACAAAACGAAGCAAATCAAACCTGGGTGAAATCGGCTAAAATCAACAATCGGCGATGCGCAACTATGTTGATTCCGTCGACTTACAGAGAGATCTATGAGGCTAAAACAATGTAAAAGAAAAGCTTGTAAAAAGTAGGTGTGTTGTTGGATTTGATTGTGTCCCCGTTGTGCTTGACGCCCTCCTCCTTTTATAACACGCCTGACCGATCCGAGTTGTGTATGGATACGGTGCTTTTATCCGTATCGGCCTTTTATCTGATTTCCTTCCCTTTTAGAAACGGTTTCCTTCTCTGATTTGTTTACCGATTTCTTTTCCACATCTCCTCTGTCTTAGACCGATTCCAACACGCATCGAATTTTGGTGCAAACATATGCCCCCCATTTTTGAAAGGTAACTTGTTATCTTTCAAAAATCCCTTCGTCTTTTCCGTGATCGGCTTGTCGTTTAGGATTCATCTCGGTAACTTCCCCATTAATAGCGCCGCAATGTCCTCGGTGCGTTTTTAATGCAACAACTGCTCCCGCCTGCTCGCCTTCTTTCATCGCGGTATAAATATGGGGTCCCCCCCACGGTCATTTTCACGCTTTCAAGCTCTCGGATCAGGCACCATCGGCTCTTGTCATCCTCTCTTTGTTCTTTCGTAATCGGTGACATGGACCCTTCACAGTATTCATCCCGATTCCTCAAAGTTCCAATCAATTCTACTTAGGACCGATAGGTAGTATGTCGGCAGACACACTATCAATACCGAGATCCCTAGACTCCCTCTATCTTGGGTACAATGTTTCGAGTGGGGAAAAAGTTTTAGGGCATGGCCCACTAGCCTAAAAGGATGGAGATCTTGGTTTATTAGGTATCGGCTCAAAAGAGGGTAGAATGGGAGAGGATGGGTATAGCCGAAGTCTCTATCTTTGAGTCTAGCCGACCTCAAGCCAATGAACCTTTGGTAGGCTGCGGCATGTTATTTTTGGTCGGATTCTTTCAACGCCTTTTTATTCTCGTCCCGCCCAATCGGCCCTACTCGCTAGATGTGGCCCAATTGTGCCGCCTTAGGCCGACGGGGACCGATTATCGGCTTTCAATGAAAACCTTCTTTCAAATTAATCCGCAAAAAGGCGAAGGTTGGCATAGATACATCCAAAATAACAATAGGGTCACCGGTCCAAGATGTCAATTTGAAGAGCACGCCGCTTTTCTCAATCTTTGGTTAGACCGATATCTTTTACGTGGTGCTTCCTTGGCCCTACCCAAACTTTTCGCTTAGTAGCGAACGTCTGGCCGAGGGTCATCGGCTTTCCCTTGGCAAGATGTTCCTCGGGGCAGTATTTCAAATGATGTACGTAATTCGTAGCCGACTCTTTTCTGGTTTTGCCAAACATGTCGTTGGTAATATAGGAGGTCCTCTTTGGTTCGTCCAAACATGGCTTCATTGTATGTTTAGCCGATCTATTTTATCCGAACCCTCTGGTAGCTCAACTTTCCCTCGGGAGGATTACCCAGAGCATGTCATTCCACAGTATAGAGCTAGCCGATCCTATGGCGAGAGGTTTATCATGTCTTCGGCCGGAGAGCTAAAAATGGACTCGATCGGCTTGCACAAATACCTCAGTTTCTTCCTTTCCTTAGATAGGGCTTCCTTCGGCCAACAAGACTTTTTCCGATATACCGATGTAGCCGATTGCCCACACCCAACATTCCTTCACCTTGATTCTGATAGTTCCTCGATGCCCCAATCTACCCTAGATTTGTACAAAATCATCCTCACTCCTTGCATCTTTCATGTCGGCTTGAATACCCGCAACCGAACATTTCATTGCCTTACGAAGTTTTACCACCCTTCGGTTTACGCCGTCAATTAGGCTTTGGGCAAACCATTCCATCTTTCCCCTACTATCTTGTGTCGAGCCCGAGCCCGAAAGTGACCAACAAATGTCGCCACGAGGTCATCCTTGAAGTAGCCGATGGTTTGCAAATCCTCTCAACGCCACATTTTGTTCTTAATTCCCGTCGGTCACTGCGTTCGCGATGGTGGACTAGAATATCGAAGCCATACTAATGGACAGGACTCCGTCGGCTATAATTCACTTATTCCTTCCCGACTTTCATGAGCCGACTGTAGTTTCCGGTCCAAAGACAAGCTCGGGTTATAAGCGACTCTTCAAGAGTCAGAGGTACCGTTGTTTTTATATCCCTCTGCTTTTACACTTGCCGCCGGTTTTATTTAGAATGCCTTTGATCTTTCCAGGTCAGACGGTCTTTGGTGAGCCATCAACCGATCCCCATGTTTCTGCCAGTAGTAGCCGACAACGACGTCCAGGTCAATCTGTTGGCACCACTGGGTATACTTCAGGAAACTTGGATATTCAAGCTCCTCTTTAACGGACTTAGCTCGCCGTGCTCCAAGTAAGTCTTTGCATATCGGCTAACATGCCCCTTGCTTTGACAATTGCTAACTCGAAAACACCGCAGAGAGGAGGAAGAAGTCGGCCAGGCGCTCACCCAGACCTGTGAGGCGGCAACCTGATGGCTCTCCAGAGCACTCAGCTACTGATGTAAGTTTTATTCTTTATTCTTTGCTCAATGTCATTTTTTCATATTGCTGATTTTATTCTCTTGAATCCCTAGCAATCTCCGCTGGCTTCAAGTGGCGGGAGTTATAGCCGATTTCCAAGGTGCTACATCGGCTATCCCTCCACTCCGCTCCATTGCCGCCGCCATATCGCAATGTACTATCGAGATCTCCGATCCTCGACCCAGGCGCTATCAACTGATCTGGCCGATTTGCTGGCTTCACTCGACGAGCTCGACGATCCGGAAGTGCTAGCCACCGATGACTACCAGCCGACATCCAACAAGATAATAGCCGCATACAAAGATTTCGGCCGCCGTTATCACGAGCCGGGTATGCAGGAGCGACTCAATCGCCTCTGACGGCGATGCAGCCAGAGGCAGCTCTTCCGCCAACACTCACTTTGAGGAACGCTATGGCGGCCATGCAAGCCGACCTTCCCCTGCGACCATGAATGCTTTGCTAGAAGTGTGCCATCCGGATGATCGCTTCGGCTAGACGTAGAATCGGCCAAAACCAGACTTGAACAGAGGAAGGCCCAGCAAGCCGACCAAGAGATTCTGGACAAACTTATAGCAGATGCTAAATCTCGAAAGGGTGCTTTTGACCAGGGTGCTGCTATGCTGAAATCGGCCAAAGCTAAGGCCCGTGAGCCGGAGTCATCCAAGAAAAACTTGAAGAACAGTGGCCTTGGTTACAAGAGAACTTGCAGATTGCCAAATCGGCATTGCAGATGCGACATCTTCACTAGCGCCTCGTGAGGCAAGAAATTGGCGAAGTTTTTGCCAAAGTTAAGAGCCAATCGGCCAAGATAGTCCTGGCCCCGGTGATGCAAAGAGCTGATCAACAATTGATAGACGGCGTTCAAGCTTACCATCGGAAGGGCAGCGGCACTATCGGCTTTGGGAGCCCATTTGCCCTGTCGGGTCTACACTAGTCTTTAACTTACTGATTAGTTGTGGCCAACCTCTGTAATATTGCTTTAAACTTGAGATGCCTTTTGAAATCTTGCTTGATCGGCTGTGCATCCGATTTTGTAAACTTTTAATCTGTGGATGGATGTTTCAAACCGACTTGGTCGGCTTTATGACCAATTTTATATGCATGTGCTTGTCATTGATCCTGATGCCTTCACCTCTATAGTTAGGACCCGACCCAGATGCTTGGGTGATATGCCTTCAGATACTTTCCATTGATTGCTTTAGGTAGGACGAACCCTTCTAATGATTCCAGTATATATGAATTTCCGTCAACCGGCCGATTGATCTTATAAGGTCCTTCCCATGTCGGAGACCATTTGCCGAATCGATTATCCCTAGACCCAATCGGCAACACGGTTTTCCATACTAAATCGGCTTGATCAATGACTTAACAATCACTTTTTATTATGCGACCTGGCAACAATCTCTTTGTTCTTTTAAGCCGATCTAGCGTGACTAGCCTTAGTTCAGCCAAATCATCTAGATTGTCCAAAGATCGCTGTTTGTATTCATCGGTACCGATACCTTATCTTGCTCGTGTAGCCTTATTGAGCCGATGTTGATTTCAACGGCAAAACGGCTTCTTGTCCGTATACCAACCGAAAGGGTGACAATTTAGTTGTTCCGTGATAAGATAGCCGATAAGCCCATAAAGCCTCCGATAGCGCCGAATGCCATCTCCTTGGCTTTTCCTCAATTTTTCTTTTATCGCCTTTATCAATGTTTTGTTCGACGATTCGGCTGTCCGCTGGCTTTGAGCATAGTAAGGAGGAGTTGAGTAATTTTATCCCAAGACTTTCGCAAACCCTTTGAACTCATTGGACATGAACACAAGACTCGATCAAGAGTGATTGTCTGTGGAATCCCAAACCGATGGACGATGTGTTCGTTTACAAAGTCGATTAGTTCTTTACCAAGAACCTTCTTGAGTGGCACAGCCTCAACCCATTTTGAGAAATAATCCGTGGTCGCAAGGATGAATTTATGTCCTTTGGTCGATGACGGAAATATCCGGCCGATTATGTCTATACCCCATCCTCTAAACGGCCATGGCTTGACGATCGGATGTAAAGCCGATGTCGGTGCCGATCGTATGTTACCAAACTTTTGACACGCTTGGCATCCTCTATAATATTTGAAGCAATCTTCTAACATCGCCGGCCAAAAATATCCTGTTCGTCTCAAGACCCATTTCATCTTACGAGCCGATTGATGTGACCCACAAATGCCTTCATGAACTTCACCCATTGCCACTTTGGATTCCTCGGTTCCCGGACATCTTAATAACAAACCTTCCATAGTCCGAAAGTACAATACGTCTTCTAGTAGAACATATTTGAGTGCTTTGCGCTCGACCTTTTGCTCGGTCGGCTTAGCTGGATCTCGACAAATAATCCCTTATCTCTGCTTCTCCAATGACGGGTGGACACAGAGAACCGCCAAACGTTTAGCTCGATTGGTCCTTGTCGGCTTTCAATCTTGTACCACTGATGCACTTTGTGCCAATCGGTTTGCTTTATCATTAGCTTCTAGGGGATATGTTTTATGGAAAATGTAGTGAATATCTCGATGATCTGGAGGCATTGATGCAAGTATCGGGTTAGTGCATCATCATTGCATCGGTATTCTCCTCCGACTTGCAGTACAATTAACATCGAATCCCGAAAGCTTCGACGTCTCTCACTCCGATGCTATCTAACAGCTTGTAGACCCCTTTAGTAATGCTTCAGATTCGCTTGATTATTTGAACATCGGCTATTTAGCCGATACATGAAGTCATACTCCTGCTTTCTAGGTGAAACTAATACCACACCGATGCCTTCGCCTTCTTGGCAAACAGACTCCATCAAAATACAATGCCAAGGAGTTACACTAGTTGTTCCTACTATTGTTTCACTCCTGTGATAAAATCGGCCACAGCTTGTCCTTTCACAGATTTAGTCGATTCATAGGATAACTCAAACTCGTTAGGCGTATGCCCATTTACCAAGTCGGCCTCAGAGAATTGGCGCCGATAATATGTATTTTACTATATCGGTTTTGCATATTATGACGCATTTGGACGCCAGTATATAATGTCTTAACTTGGTGCAAGCAAAGTACAATGACAGGCATAATTTTTCTACAAAGGGATACCTGGTTTCCGCATTTAGAAGACGTCGGCTTAAGTAATATATTGCTCGCTCCTTCCTATCGGCTTCTTGTGTTAAACTGCTCCAATCGAATCACCTTCACCGATATATATAGTCTAAAAGGTATACCGTGTTTGATGCGGTCAAGACTGGTGGACTCATCAGATAACCCTTTATGTCGTCGAAGGCCTTTTGCTGATCGGCTTCCCACTTAAACTCTTGGTTATCTTTAATTTTCAGCAGTGGTGTGAAGGCCCGAATACGTCCTGACAAGTTTGAGATAAAACGTCGCAAGTAATTGATTTTCCCAATCAACACCTGCAACTCCTTTTACTTGTCGGCGGTTTAGTATCGGCTATGGCTTTCACTTTGGTTGGGTTTACTTCAATCCCTCCTTCATGCAATCGTAAACCCAAGAAATTGTCCAAATACTCTAAAGCACATTTGAGAGGGTTCATTTTAACCCATGTAACCTTGTGCTTTCGAACATTTTCCTCGAATCGGCTAAATGTTGCCGCCTTCTTTGGATTTTACCACTACGTCGTCAATGTATATTTCCACGATTGCCGATCAAATCATGGAAAATATGGTTCATAGCACGTTGATAAGTAGCTCCGGCATTTTTTAAACCGAAGGTCATAACTTTCCATTCATATAGCCCTAAAGCCCCCGGACATCTGAAAGCCGTTTTGTGTATATCGGCTTCGGCCATGAATATCTGATTGTATCCGGCGTTCCCGTCCAAAAAGCTTATGATGTTATTCCCAGACGCAGCATCGATAAGCATATCGGCTATGGGCATTGGGTACTCGTCTTTTGGCGTAGCTTTGTTCAAATCTCTAAAATCAACACATACCCTAAGTTTGCCGTTTTTCTTCTTCACAGGGACGATGTTTGAGACCCACTCAGCGTATCGGCAAGGCCGGATAAATTTCGCCTCTAGCAATCGCCCTACTTCTTCCTTTATAGCGTCATACAACGAGGGTTAAACCGCCTAGGTACTGTTTGAACGGCCGATATCCAGGTTTTATAGGCAAAATGTTCAACTAGTCAGCCGGCTTAAACCTGGCATTTCATAATACTCCCATGCAAAGCAATCCTTATATTCCTTGAGTATTTCGACCAACTTTGCTTTATAACCTGGTTCTAATTTAGCACTTACAAACGTTGGTCTTTTGCTATCCCCTTCCCCAATATCGATCTCTTCAAGCGAATCGCGTAAGTAAATCCTAACCCCTTTCTTTCTTCTTCAAAATCATCAACAGCTTCTTCGTATTCTTCCTGCCGATAGCTCCTTGCTTTCTCCTGTAGTTTCGCTATTGTCTTGCGCTCCATCTTCTTATCACTTCGTCTGTCCGATCAAACGTATTGGGTTTAACGCTGATCGGCTTGAATCCTGATTTCTCAACACGGATAAAATCGCAATCGTCCAAGGCTTTTCCTGATATGCATTCAGCCTCTTCGTGTGGCCAATTGGTGTCAGGGCTAGCCATGGCGATATGAGCCGATGTGTCTACCGGTACGATTTCTCTCAGATCATCGCTCCATTGCACCACTTCCGTGCATAGTTGATGGTATACAACGATTAGCATGGATCCAGCCCCGCCAAGGAGTACGCCGTAATTGCCTTTAGCTTCAATTACAAAAAACGCGATCGGCAAAGTTTTATTACCGATCGCCGCTTCGACACCATTACGCCTTTAGCCTCGCTTGGGTCTCGGTGAAGTCATTTAGCACCATGTTGGTCTTGATTAAGTCTTAAATCGGCTTTTTCCACTTTACGAAAGTACTTAACGGCATCAGTTGACTGCGTTGCCCGCCATCGACCAACATACGGGATATTGGCCGGCCATTAATAAATCCCTTTAGATACAATGGTTTCAAATGCCGATGCATGTCTTGTGGTTTTTCAAACACAGCGTCTGGTGCTCCGAGGCACAACTGGGCGAACACTTCTTCAGCCGATTCTTCGGTTCTGAACTCGGCAGGTAAAGTGAATACCATGTTTATATCCATTGGTGGCGTATCATCTCGGATCATCGGAGAACTGGATTGAACCGATTGATCTGAATCACTATCGGTCTGTTCCTTCTTTCTCCACTTCTTTTTCAAAATCGGTACCGGTCTTAACTTATTAAACGTCCGATCCCTCTCACTCTCCTTTTCGGCTTCCCTTTCTTCTTGTGTTTTTAATCGCTGAAGCCTTCTGCGTTGCGACTTCTTTGAGACCCGACGGGCACCATCTAGGCCTGGTTCTATCGGCTTTCTTATCTTTCCACTAAATTGCCTATTTCATTGCCGATTCCATCCTTCTTGCGTTAGCCGATAACTCCTGACTTTGGGAGGATTCGCCTTGTTCTGATGTTGACAACCTTTCATAGATCGGCCTTCGCTTCCTTACTTAGGACGATCGCAGATTTGGTCTGGACAACCTGTCTTTTACAGATTGGTTTGGCCGACATGTAGACGAGTGTTGCATAGGACAAGATACAATCATGGTAAGGTCATCCTCTTTCCCAAAGAAATCGCCAAAAAGGACATTGCCGATGTTTCTCTTCCTCTGTAATCGGCCGATGTGGCACATCTGGCCGCCAACGTTCGTCCCTCCTTTGTCCTGATCGATGAAAACCCTGGTGGTGTGGAGGGTTATACCTTTGACTTATCCTTTCATATTTCCCGTGAGTTGCGAGAAAGTCGGCTTTGGTTTGAAATCGGCTCTTCTTGGAGCCTTCTCAGCTCGATACCATTTACCGACCTCTAAGTCCCCTCTTGGTTTCACCGTTCTTGAGTTTTGTCCATTTTTATCGGCTTCTATTTGTATAGAACCGACAGTGATCTGCACTATCTCGTCTCGTGATACAATTCCCTTAGTCGGCTTATCCTCTTCCGCAGGCCTCTTTTCTTTCCGTGAACATTGAACCATGTTGACCTGAAAAGGGCCCATATCTATCTGCATAGCCGACTCTTCTGCAAACTTTAACCTGCCATCGGCGATGGCCGATTGGATCTGTTGTCGAAAAATATTGCAATCGTTAGTGTTATGAGAGAACGAATGATGCCATTTGCAATACCTTCGTTTTTTAATTTCTTCGGCCGATGGTATGATATGCCCTTCTGGTAACCTTATGAGTTTTTCTTGTAGTAATAAATCAAATATTTTGTCGCATTTTGAAACATCATATGAATACTTGACTTCCGCTTTATTCTTTGTCGGCCTAAGCAGAGAGCAGACGAGTGGTTTTTTGGATTTGGCCCACTCGGCTATGTTTACTTCTGCTTCGTCGTCAGAGGTGTCGCCCGAATCGTAATCTACCATGTTTACTTTGGCCTTTTCATTGCCGTTTGTCCTAAACCTATCTTTAAACCCTTTGCTCTCTGCATATCGGCTTTCATGTGTCGATACGCGATGGAGTAGGTGGCCTAAGTCGGGGAACTCCTGGCCTGACAACTTCTCTTTTAATGGAGGGATTAACCCTTGGAATGCTAGGTCGGCCAATTGATCGTCGGGCAATGTTACACTGTAGCACCTATTCCGTACGCCCCGAAATCTCTTGATATAATCAGAGACCGATTCGCCGTACTTCTGTCGGACTGAACTAAGATCAGAAATCCTGAGCTCCATAGTTCCCGAAAAGAAGTACTCATGGAATCGGCTTTCTAAATCATTCCATATATGAACTGAATTAGGTGGTAGATTCGTGAACCAAGTGAATGCAAAGGCGTATAACGACAAAGGAAACAACCTAATTTTTAACCCATCGGATCGCGCCTCCCCACACCGAGCCATGAACCGTCCGATATGCTCAATCGTGGTAATAGAATCATCCCTGAGAATTTAGCAAAGTCCGTATCCTAAAGTTGTGGGGGTACGGCATTCGGTCTATGTAATCGGGGTACGGCTTCCTGTAGCCGATCACTCTCCCTCTGGGTTGTAGACCGAACTGTTCTCTTAAAACATTGGCAATTTGTTCTGCCCAATTAACATTGTCGGCTTGTGGTGCAGCCGGACATGGCCAATTCTCATTGTTTGCGCCGCCCCCGAGTGCACACTCGGGTCTTTGTCCAACTCGCACCTCAGGAGGTCTTGGTGCTGCGTCATAATTGTGATTAAAACCTAATGCATCGGGTATGGGCGCGGAAGGTTCGATGTATGGCACCACCCTATATGGTGCTTGTTTCATGGTTGTGGCCCTCGTGGATCGTGGAACTGTCTAATTTCAATCGGTGATAAGCCGATAACCCGATGTTGAGGGCGCACTTGATTGATTTGATGCGCCTATCTTGGCTCCATCCGTGTGCCCATGGAAGTGTGTGAACCCATCTTTCTGCATGCTTGGTTTCAAAACAGTAGGTTGAGCCGGCATCATGATAGGCGCTTGAGCCGACATGTTTACTGTGTTGGTGTTGGGTGCTATGGAATATACTGGGTACGTAGGGATGGTTTGTGGTGGGTCTAGCAGGCTTCCAGACGCAGCTAATTCTTGCGCAATTGTTTTCACACTATTTTCTATCATCGGCTTTAAAGTAGATACTAGAGCCGATGATTGGTTAATCAATGCGTGATGGACAGATTGCTCGATCATACTTGATAAATCAGCTTGAGCGGGTGCGTATCGGCTTACCGACTCAGATGTTGACTCTCCGATAGGATTGATGCTTGGGAGTGCAATCTTCTGAGTAACGCCACGGCGTGTTTTCTGGAAGCATCGTAGCATCATTTCCTCTAGAGCTGCCTTTCGATCTTCGATTTCTTTTCGTTGCTCAGGGGTTAAATCGGCCATCCGAGGCGCGATTATGGCATCGGTGTTGATGTCGGCGGTGATCATGGCTTGTCGGTTGACGACATTCTTTTTGGATCCCACCGGGCGTGCCAAAATATGTTCGCGCCAAAAACGTGAAGGGGGTTTTAGGCCTCGAACACACAAGACAAACACCGGGTTTGCAGAGCGTGCCAGTCGATTTGACCTGAAATCGACAAGGTAGAATTTGTAATTTGACCGAAGCCGATAAACAAGGATCTATCGGCTTTTCGCTAGTCGGCAAGAACCGATTAGGAGATAACTAGATCAACCGGTTACAGTTGATCCGGATACAAGGTAAAATCGGCCGGTAAGGCGATGCGCAACAAAACGAAGCAAATCAAACCTGGGTGAAATCGGCTAAAATCAACAATCGGCGATGCGCAACTATGTTGATTCCGTCGACTTACAGAGAGATCTATGAGGCTAAAACAATGTAAAAGAAAAGCTTGTAAAAAGTAGGTGTATTGTTGGATTTGATTGTGTCCCCGTTGTGCTTGACGCCCTCCTCCTTTTATAACACGCCTGACCGATCCGAGTTGTGTATGGGTACGGTGCTTTTATCCGTATCGGCCTTTTATCTGATTTCCTTCCCTTTTAGAAACGGTTTCCTTCTCTGATTTGTTTACCGATTTCTTTTCCACATCTCCTCTGTCTTAGACCGATTCCAACACGCATCGAATTTTGGTGCAAACAATTATTAAAAGAGAAAATTGCTCAATAACCCCAGATCATGTGCGTTTGGGAATAATATCGGCGTGTCATAAGTAATTTAATTACCAGATATATGCTGCACCTATCTAACATAAGTAAGCATAGTAACAACTGGTTTTCCTTAGCCACAGTTGGATTAATTTACCTTTTCTGGATTGTTAAGTCAAGGAAACTTCGTACGGATTTACTTAGCCTTAGAAAGTAGAAACTAAGGCTTCGTTTGGTACGGTTCCATATTCTAGTAGAAACGGAAACGGTTCTAGATTCTGGGCAGAAACGTTTCAGGTAGAATCAGAATCACTTTCTGCAAACCGTTTGGTACGGTTCCAGATTCTAGTAGAAATTAGTAGAAACGGGGTTGAGAGATTCAGCTACGGTGTGGAAAAAGAAGAAACGTTCCGAGGAGAATCGTTCCGAGTTTTAACCCGTTTGGCTAGATTTCTCCTAGATTCTAGTAGAAACAGCTCGGTTTCAAGTTGCTAAACGGGGCCTAAACTTATCCTGGTGAAAGCATGACAGCTTGTACGCTAACGATAATTCCACGAGCTGTCTGAATCGTTCGGTATATAGCTTTATTTTTCGTGCTAATTAAGCTGATATACATGTTTGACTTAGAATGACAGTAATATAAGCGATAGATAAGAGGATCTGGACAACCGGTAATGATAGTACTAATCCGCTGCGCATGTGAATAGGAGAGATCTAAACACACTGCATGTCGAGTTGTATATATGCTCAATGATTCTGGCGAAGCATCGACCCACAAAAATATTCAGAAAATTAACTGGTGTGCTATGAAACCCCAGCAAGTAGAACAAAAGACCAGACAATCATATATCAAGAACCTACGTAGCGTAGATGTGATCCGTGTATACATATTTTGTAAATGTGTGTTAAGCGTAGAAAAGGTTAATTTCCTAAAGCACGTACGCTCAACATATTTGACAATATAAGAAATATTGAAGATGGCTACTAGAAAATACTCCCACGACCAAACCTTAATATTATCTATTATATATAAAGCTCATAAGAGTCGCTAAGAAAAAAGAGAAATAGACTAATTCTCACAAAAAAAACAAAACATCTGGTCTTTAATTTGATGGACCCTAATTACAACCACCATTGGATGTTATTATATTAAAGAAAATATCTAACCGTCTATCTAGCGGACCCGAGTTATAACAACTTAGATTAAAAGAAAGAGTCCAAGGATCTCCATCACTTACTTTGGTAGGGCCATATTATAAATGTGCATATTAATCATATATAGATATTAAAGTTATATAAAAAAATACACAATTATATAAAATATAGTTATATATCAAAGATAATTATATCATAATATCTAGTCGTGTAATTGCGTGGCTAAATTTGCTGGTTACAGAAATATTGGTTTCCTTACCGACCGGACTACAAATAGTAGCTAGCAGGGCACCCAAGTGCTAGCTAGGACATGACAATATATATAACCAGAATGTTGTACTGTGTAGTCCTGCAGAGATATCAGGGGAGACATAAGCTTTTAAGGTTGCAGGTGGGAATATAATAGCTAGGGCTTCTTATCTTTGGCATATCCTTTTCTTGGCACCACATGGAAGCATCTTTCACACAGCAAGATGCATGAACTCATTTGGCCAAAGTGACTTGGATTTGTTTGGCATGCCTACAAATTAAGGCCCCACCATGGGCTGTGAAACTCATGACAGGAGAGAATCTTAAATTCTCCTCCTCCTCCCTGCTGCCTCACTACTACTAGATATCATCATACATGCCAACCTGTTTGCTTCTCAGAAGAAACAAAAGCTCTTGGGTTTGGCTTTGCTAGGAAAGAAAACTACAAAGAGAGCATTACTGTGAGAGGAAGAGGGGTGCCTACCTTGCTACACAGGGATTTTGGCTGCTGGAATCCTAAATAGAGGTGAGCATAAGGCTCTTCTGATGCTCTCTCTTGTTTCTTTTTTCATGGCACCTGTGTGGCATGCTTCAGAGTTCAGAGTTTGCAGATCTCTGGGTTTCTATCAGTGTTTTTGTCTTACATAGCTCTATGTTCTGTCTTTTGCAATGGACTGTTCTTGATCATTTGGGAAGGCCTAAAGGCATATTTCAGCCTGAAAATGCATTGTAGGTAGGTGTTTCTCTTGATCCCTTCGTAGCTCTAATCTTTTACCATGCTGTTTCGAAGTCTGTAAAGGCGACCAATGCCTGCAAGGACATATGATTTGTACTGATTCATATAATTAGCAAAAGCTATGGTATAACTCCGAAGTCTTACCGATATGCAGTATGACAAAAGGCCATCACCGAACAGTGCAAAGCTCAAATTGCAGCTCGGCTAGATCTGACAAGAAAAAAATGGCAGATTTCGATGATGTGTCAGCCTATTACATCTTAATATTTTGAATTATAAATTTTAATTCTTTTGTTCTACATGCATACAAGCTTGATTCCCTAGAAGCCTTTCTAGAAGGTAGGAGTTGATAACTGAGAACAAAATCGAATTTTGTTTTTCTGAATACGAAAGGCAATCCAGTAGCCTTTCTTCAGAGATAATTCACTACAGAAAATGACCCCAGAAAACATAGGCGCACAAGCTGAAAAAGTTATGTGATGATGCACATGAGTACATGGCAGCTATGTGAAACAAAACACATGGAGAAAATTTTCAATATTTCAATGCAGATCTTTTTTTTTTCTCCATTTGCAACACCAGCCGCGTGCTGTATTCATTCTCATATTTTCATGGAACAGGTAAGCGAGATTCAGAGAAAGAGACACAGAAGCAAAGGAGATGTGCAGCTATCTTTCCCAAGAAATGGATAGAGAGCAGATGAGGATGGCCATCCTGAATCAAGAACAGGCATTCAGACAACAGGTAATGAAATGCAACACGCATGGATCTGGAAATATAGTTCTCCTGAATAGAATTATGGAGATGAACAGCTTAAGGGTACCAAAAATTTCTCACCATCCTCTGCTTCCTCTCTGAACCAGGTTCATGAGTTGCACCGAGTGTACCATGTTCAGAAACAACTGATGAGGGAGATGCGGATTGCCGGACTGAACCGAGCCCAGGCGATCGTCGACGACGTCGACACAAGACCAAAACTCGAGCTCGTGCGCGACGAGAAGGCCACCAGCCATCAGCAGTTCTACAGCTTCTCGAACAGCAGGACCCCTGCATCTGCAGACGAATGCAACCTCGAGCTGACCCTAGCAACCGGGAGCAGCAGCGGCGGCGGCGGCGGCGGAGGGCAGAAGGGCAAGCAAGTGGAGTCCTCCAACTCAGACTCCGGGACGGCGGTGTCGTCGACGTCGACGGAATCTGAGCTGGCGCAGTTCAAGGAGCTCGACGTGACGACGTTGAGGTTTCAGAGCGAGGGCAAGAGGCTCGCCGCTGAGCTGAACCAGCCTCCCTGGCCGCACCAGTGTCTGAGCCTGAGGATGGCGTGATGGCTGGACTAGCTAGGATCGCCTTGCGTTGTAGATCGCAGAGTCAGAGAGACGGAGAGAAAAAGGGATGCTGTTGCATGTACATCAGATCACCGAGCTAATTTGTTGCAGCAAGTGGTAATGGACAGACTCAATTGCCTCCTCATCTTCTTTATTAGAAACACTAACTGATTCCTACTAATTACTACCGATTGGTAACTGCAACATGCCGATTGGAAGCTGCAATTTTTCTTGATTACCACCGAAGGGCTGGCAAAAAAAAAGCTCCTTATGGCACGAATCAAAAAAAATACCAATCACAGTTTTTAGTAAGTTTAAAATTTAAATGAGTCAATTTCGAGCGAAAAAAAGTTGATGAAGCTCGGCTCAATAGCGACTAATTAGCTCGAATTTGAAAGAACCACTTAAATGGTAAATAAAATAATTTTATGTCGACCTATGTCAATTTTAAAAAAAGCTCGATACTAACTCGTTAAACTCGAAATCCAGCCCCTACCACCGATTCATAACTGCAGTTCCACATTCTGCGAACTGCAACGGACAGATCGTTGCTACCTTGGAAGATCAATGAAACGCTATCGTCCCACCGGGTTGTCGTGAGCTTGCCCGCCCAAGAGCGCCCCACTTCCGAGCCCAATCTTGCTCCCTACCCATTCCATGGTGTTTCGACCTTCAAAGCCATCGAACCTGGTACGCCGCGCAGCTTCTGAAACCGTCAAAGTTGATCGGCCGTAAATTTGAGGAGCCGTGGTGTCTTCCCCGGGGAATTTGATCATTTGCCTCAAAGTTGATCGGCCTTTAAAAATACAGCGCATATTTTTTTTCTTGCAATTAGACAATCGAGTTACAATTTCTTTACCTTTTGAAGAAGCCTTAGTATATCTTTTCAAGTAGCAATGCCCTTTATGAGGTCAAATAATCAGCAATGGGTTTTCTAATATACAATTATGGGCCTATGTTGCCCAGCTACCTCGATGGGTATCGGATACGATATAGGAAGTCTTATCTACACATGAGTGTAGATACACACAGTATCTATGCCGATTACCATGCATCAAGATCTGTGTTGGTATTGCATTTTTCTTTCCCTGAGTGCATTGCAAAAGGTGTGTGATGGAACATAACCTCGGGGGCTAGTTAGGTTGATAGCTTAGACTTTATAGCCGTTTCATGCTGCACCTCAGACAACGAACTGTTACTTCAACTAGCCTCTAAAATTTTTTTAGATTTAGTCTCTATATTAGTTTTTTTTTCAAAAATAACCCCTGTAGCGGTCTGATAGTGCTACAGACCGCCTGCAGGGGAGAGCGAGCGCTGCAGACCGCGTATGGTACTGTAGCATGCTATAGTACCACGCGCCATTTTATTTTTTGATGAATTTTGGATTGCAGCTAAAAAACTTTGATAACCACTTGCGACGGTAAAAAATATTGCCCACAAAAAATATTATTGACGTCCCGCATAATTGTGAAAAAAATAATATTGCATATAACTAAAATTTACACAAAACCTTAGGACAAGACCTAACTACAATTTAGAATTTCTCTCACTATAACTATAGCAAATAACCTTTAAAGATCGCAAAACTAAATCCTAAATCCTTATTAAATGCAGAGCAACCTATTTCTGTAATTGCACATCAAATTTAGTATTATTTGAAAAAAAAAAGAGCAAAGTCTCAAAAGAAAAAGAAGAAAAAAAAGAAGGAAGAAAGCCCAACTATTCAAGTTTGGAATATGAAAATTCCAAGGATAAACCAAACAAAAGTAACTAACCACAAGCCGGTCTCCAGTGCTGAACTTCACGACGAGCTTTGATCTCCATGAAGCTCTCCAATCATACAGGGGGTATACAGGAATGACTCGTATATACCATTTGTATGATTGTGATAGTAACTGTTTGGGCGCAAGTAACCCAGATACTGAGCCTTGGAGTTATTCAAATGATAGGCCACCGCTTCAAATGATTGACCCAAGAAGACAACCTCTTTGTAAGGATGAAATCCAAGGATGTTGAAGGGTGAATGATAGCAGTATTCCTCATCTCCACCGTCACTTGGAGAAAGAAAATCATCATTGTCAGAGTCCCACTCAAAATTCCCTTCCGATGTATTGTCGGTGTTTTCATGAACATGGATATTATCTTCTTCGTCTTCAATGACCATCCAAGCTCCACCGCGGCGTGAGGCTACTTGTTGGGCAAGGGGCCTAAGGTCATGTTGATACTGTAATACCCACTCCATCTGTCCACATGATTCGTTGAGGATCCAAACCTGTAGTTGGTACCAATCGTGAACTATTCCAAAGTACAGCCCCTTCTCTGATCTCCCTAGATATGGTTTTGTATATTCCTTTTCAACGTCTGTGGGCGTTTTAATTACTTGGTACTTATCATTTGACAAGGAAAACCTGAAAAAACATAAGTTTAACACATAAATACATGGCGTCTCACCACTGAAACTGATGTAATGGTCGTTTAAAACCGGCCATCATTAAATAACTAGAGCAATTTAAATGTAGAGAATGGCTAAGTAACACTCGAGTGTTTTTTTTGTTTATGAGCACTCAACTTGGGGGCCTATAAAGAGGAGGGTGGTGGGGAGAGATGGCAAATTGATTGGATCAATGGATCTAGATCCAAAGGCTACAAATTTGAGTGCTCACAAACTAAAAAAACACTCAAGTGCTCCCTAGACACCCCTTTAAATGTAATGCAAAAGGACATAAAAACATTTACCGAAACTCCGGCACCAAACTGGATGATGGTGGACATGCATTTGTGCAAGAAAATGGTGTTGGAACCACCTAGGATCAGCTCGACGCAGTGACCAACTCACGTCACCTCGTCTTGGCGCTGGACTCAGAAGTTAGCAACGAGAATACACGCAAGTAGCTGGAACAAACTCACGTACACGAGCTGGACAAAATATAGAGAAGCTAGGGAGGAGAACACACAAGGGTTTTCCGGCGACAAACGCCTGCTTTTATTGTCTTTGTTGCTCACCAAATAAACAAAAGAGGTACAACTTAAATAGCCTAGCTAACCTGCTGCATGCACCATACACGCATTCCCACGATCCACAAGACCCGGACTTCCCTTCGCACGTACGAGAGAAATCCTCCTAGCCATGCATGAGTTGCTCTCCACATGATGCATGCAAGCAGTTTGCAACTCTATGCATTTGATCCGATTTTCGTGCTGCATGCCACCATCTCTCCACCCACGACCATACGCTTCTGGAGACTTGGCCAGCACCTGTTACTCGACGCTCCGACGTCTACGGCTGCTAACTACATGTGACACACACATGCCAAGCTAGCCTAACTAGCTAATACACGCACACAACGTGCAGACTGTAGACCCACACACGTACAAGTCGAGATTAGTTCTAACAAATGGAAGGCGAAAGCCATTGGAAACCGTAGGATTGCATGTAAGATCATGCATGCATACCTGGTAACAAAGGCACCTCGACAATGCACATAAATTGCTCCTTTCCAGTACACGGCGTAGCGCTGGCGCGGCCCCCACATCGTCGGCTGCGATCGATCCAACCGCACGTCTGCGACCGTCCCGGCCGGCTCACCTTCCCGAACAAAGGCCCTCTCCTCCCACCGCCCGGTCATCGACGAGAATACATTCAGTCTCCATGGTGACGGTGGCCATTCCATCAGGCGCCATGGGTCATCAGGCTCGTCCTCTTCCACGGACGGTGCAGGTGGCGGCTGTGGCGATTCCACTGGCTGCTGAAACTCCTCCGTGTCCCCGGCCGACGTGCCGTCAGGCAATGAGAAGAGCCACTCCAGGCAGAATGGTGCGTCCACCACCTTCCGGTGGTTCGGGGGGGTCGGCTTCTCCGGCACGGTAGGGATCAAGAACACCTCGAAGTGCGGGGACATGGCCGGATCGAAGACAAGGTACGCGTGGGCGTTCCACCTCCTGGTCTCCGTGAGCGGGGGAAGCAGCTCGTAACGCTGCGTCGCGGGGTTGCACACGCAGAGCCTGCGCCCCCACTCGATCTCGCAGAGGAGGAGGCCGTTGCAGTGGTCCTGGACGGACCACCAGTCCTTCTTGTGGTCGTTGGGCATGAAGCCGAGCATTCCATCGATTCTGGGGACCGACGACGGCGTCGAGGGGCGGGCGAAGAGGTGCGGGCGGCCGTGGTCGATGTAGTTGACGAAGATGCCGTGCACCGAGTGCGGGAGGAGGTGCGGGAGCAGCAGCCCGCGGGCGTCGACGATGGCGCGCCACGCTTTGCAGACGCACCGGACCGCGGCGAGGCTCCGCGGAGGCACGCGGCGGAGGACGTCGGCGAGGAAGTCGTCGGGAAGCGCCACAACTTCCATCTGCACGAATGGATGGATGCGGCGGCGCGGCTCGCGCTGATTAGTTAGGGTTAACCGACCGGCGCCGTGCTTATATCGGGAGATGCAGGAAGTTCACGAGTGCATGTGGGCCGGTCGTGTGGATTTTGATGGGCCGGTCGTGTGGATTTTTCATAAACCCATGTGGGCCTCTTTAGTTCTCCTTCAAAACGAAGAAGGAATCCAAAAAAATGAAATCTTAATCCATATAGCATATATTTTTAAAACTTAAAAGACTTTATATAAGTCCCGCTTAACAATATTTAACCTGCAAGGCTGCAAGAATCAAAGTATGGCAGTAGAATTTGAACTAACGCTAAGCACACGGGCTCTGTTAATTGTAGTAGAGGTAAATTGTAGAAGATGGCATCGGTATTGGGTTTATCTTGACAGATTTCTATTAGGGAAAAATCATTATTGGCAAAGAAAGTGACGATTGTTCCAGATAAACTGTCACACTTTGATACTCCTTATACGTCCTTATACGCAGCAGTTCCTGTATCCAATCAGAGTTTGTGAGATACAATATGAACGTGCACAGTCTTAAAAACGAAGAAGAAGAATATCGTTGAGAATCAAAATAACACCATTGAAGCAACCACGACTAGAGAGAAAAGATTTGGTGAAGCAGACATTCTTTAAGCACAAACTCAAGAGGGTACATGAGATATCCTCTCAAAAACTTCTCGAATTTTTTAGGGCACTCGGATCCTTGCTGAAAGGACCAACGATGTCGCCTAGAGGGGGGTGAATAGGCGGATTTAAAAATACGCAGCGGAATTAAACTGGCCGAGCTGATCAACCCGGAGTCTCCGGGTTTTGGTCCGGATACTCCGGCTTGTCCGGAGTGTCCGGTATTGAATACCGGAGTCTCCGAGTTGAGTGGCTCGGGAACGCAACACAAGTTTCTCAAACTTGCACAAGATACTACTAAAAGTAAATAACAATAGCAACCTAGAACAAGTGCTAGTATGGATTTGAATTAAAGCTAGACAAAGAGCTAGATCTAGGGTTTACGGAGACAAATCCACACAAGCAACACAAGCAAATAAAGAGAGCGAGAGAAACGATTTTCACCGGTTCTGATTCTTGAAGGGAATCCTACGTCTCCGTTAAGGTGGCTCGGTCACACTTGAGCCGGGGTCTCTTTCAACCCGCTTTCCTCCCGGTGTTGCACAAATGCACTCGCCGGCTTCACTTCTTGTCTCTTCTCTTTCGGAGGCGAGACTCGCCTTCACAAACGACCGGGGCTCACCACACGCGTCGGTAGCTCCCGGTGACTCCTAGCCGTCTAGGAGACCTTCAACCTCCAAGAGTAATAACACCACGAAGAATCGCTTGGAGGATGAACTAGTGCTCAACAAGATGAAATGAATGCACTTAGCACTTTGCTTCTTCCTCTCCTCACCAAAATGAATCAACAACCAAATCAATTGGTGGGAGGAAGTGGGGGCTCTATTGAATGCTTAGAGATGGTTAGGAATGGCTTGAATGCTGCTATGAATGAGCTCAATAGAGATCCTAGCTGTTGGAGTGGAGTGGAGGCTTTAAATACCCTTTTTGAAAACTAGCCACATTCTGCTTTTGTACAGGCCGGAGTGTCCGGACAAACAACCCGGAGACTCCGGGTTATCCGGAGACTCCGGACAAGCTGGAACCAAAAGTAACCGAGGGGTCCAACCCGGAGACTCCGGACAAAATGTCCGGATACTCCGGACTGGAATCCGGAGACTCCGGGTTACCCAGTTCGGTTTCAATTAAAACTTTTCAAAACCAAATGTAGGAGTGCTAATGAGAGATGAAATACTTGATGTTGAGCACATGCACATCCGAATGGCGATTTCTCATAGTATCCTCTTAATAGTACGGCTATCCTTAAGACTCAAATAAAAAGAAAATTACACTTCATCGTCTTGATGCCGTTTTATCGAAATTTGACGCGCTTAGGACCGTCCAATCTCATTCCAAGCTTGATGTGATCTCGATAACTGCATTACTCTGAGTTGAAGCATTAGATCACTTTAATTGTGTCATCATTAATCACCAAAATAAAATGAGGGGCCTAGATGCACTTTCACTTGCCCTATATAATAATCTAGTGCTAAAGAATATCCTAATATCTAATCCTCTTTGTTTAGATGAGTTAGTTTGTGGGTTCTCTATTACCACCCCTTAGGTTTATATAGCATTACTGTCGGGGATTGACTATCTGGCAAAAGACCACGGTACCCCCGGGAGATCATGGGCCAGCCGACCTTACGATGCCAACAGAGGATGCTCGGGAGTACGAAACGAGCATCATACCTCCCGAGCATACATGTCCGCCCCTTCACTCACGACCATTCCAAAAACGACCACGAGCAAGTATGCTCGTAAGGATCACGTCATACTCAGGTACTTGGTCGGTGGACTCGGTCAATGCTACGAGGAAGGAAGGTGGCAACCAATCAGCCGAAGATCAAGGGAGATCATACTCGAAATTCAAACAACGCGCAGTTCAAGGGCGGCAGATCGCAAGTATGGCTGCGTGGCGTAATTCCAGGGGGCAGTTACCTTCTATGTATCTCTAAGTGTAGTATTTAAACCCCCTGATGATATGTAAGAAAGAACACACCCCCCGGGTAGAACACAATACACTGGAGTAGGGTTATTATCTCGACAGTGAGAGGCCCGAACCAGGATAAACCCCGTGTCCTTCTTCTCCCGACCTGGCATTGCTTGAACGACTTCCCTGATCCGTGCGACGGGGCTCTGTTGATCCCCCATTCAACAAGTAAGCTCGACGGGAGCCCGTTCTCCAATCGTCGACAATTACTGATTCTCCTCCAAAAGCAAGTAATACCCCCAAAAGAAAGTAGAAATTATAATCCTATTAGCACCAGCGCCAAGCACCCAGCTCAAGTGAAGGTAAACAGTAAAAAAGATGACATCGGTATTAGGGTTTTCTTGACAGATTTGTGTCAGGCATATTTCGTTTTTGGCAGAGATAGGATTATGCTGAGTAGCCAAGAACCATCACCTCCGATACTTGGATACATCAGAAACCAGTGTATCGGTATCGGATACGGGTATAGCTCCGATACGATCGGATATGTGTCATGTCTGTATTGGTGAATTTTCTATTTTTGAATTTTTTTTTGATATATACTTGCCCGATACCTCTCAACTATAATACCTCTACCAACTTAGAAGGAGACACTGAATCGTTTATTCCCATCCCGTAGCCTCTTCTCGTCCCCCACATCATCGCTCCTGCTGCTCTCTTTCTTAGGCTCCCACACCAACATTCCTCTCCTCCTATAAACGGTAGTGTATGGTACTGCTCTCACTACCAATGTGATGACACAGTTAGTCCTCACGATTGGTGAGTCCTCCTATTAGTCATCTACTCTCCTCTTGACTGTGGTAGTATAGTATACGCCTAGACAGCCAACGGCAACTATGGCTAGATAGCGATTAGGAGGTACGTAAGACATATGGATGCAGCTGGCAGAAATAAAAACATACAATAGTGAGAACGTTTGGGGGTAGCAATAGACTATACGTCCAAAGTCGCTTGCAATGGGCCGATAGACCTGCAATATGATCTGGCCTATTTGCTTCACCATTTTTCTTTGTTATAGTGTATCTTTTATGTGTGGTATATCATATCCTATGTATATTTATCTATATTTTTATTTTTATTATACATATATGAATCATCGTATCGGTATTTCTGAGAGGCGTACAATTTTGGAGAAATGAAATGTCACGTACGTATCCGTATCACGTGCCTTGGTGACTGAAAACAGTGGGCATCTCGAGGTGGAGACTGCTCCGGCGCCATGGGGTGTGGACGGTGATGGCGTGTGGACATGTGAAGCTTATAACATTTTGGGACCAGCTAGCAATAGCATACATGGCTTTCATATAATCAGCGTACATTATATTAATCTCAAAAATGAGAATACTATATATACATGTACGTCATTTGTGGCTAATCTAATATAGAGGCTCGATAGGCGACACAAATCATAACAATGGGTGTATATGTGATGTTTAAAGTATAAATTTCAATTAAAATTAAAAGGGTAAGGCAGTAGAACTTAAGTTCAACATACATACAAAACTTAAATTAAACCCGTGCATTAAATTGAATCTGAAGTAAAATAAATCCAAAACTAACAAAAATTGAATCCTAAATAAAAGTTCAAAAATGAAGTTACGTTTCTAATACATAAATTCAAATCGGGATTAAAATCGTTTAAAGTTGTCGTTACGTGTTATTTCAAACCAAGCCATCAGTCATCAAAGGCTTGTCCATGAACGCAGATGCAGGGGCCGACGCCGACGGCGAGGCCTCCAGAGCTCCGGGGAGCCATGGCGTGACGACTGACGACGATCTTGCACCCCTGGCGTGGTTGGTGAATAGTTCAACCACCATGCACGCGCCTTTGCTTTGGTCGCTATATATGAGCAAATGTGAATTGCATGGGTTGAACGACCGATGCTTCTATGCATCATTATTGGAAACTTGCGTAAATATTAGAGCATAAATGAAGAGTGAATGACGACTAATTATCTTTTTGCTTGCTCTAATATTTGCACAATTTGTACGAAAAAGCAACACTACTCTAGGCTGTCGTCACTCGTGAGCGCAAGAAAGCGAAAGCACTTAACCGGAGATTTGGGACAGCAAATTAACACATGAAAGGAACTCGAATGGACACATGAAAAACTGCTAAAATGCACAATTAGGAATAAACTGAAATCGATATACGGCCGGTACGGTACATAGGACCGGTAAAGAAAGGAAACCGTCTAAAATGAAAAGAAAAAAACTAAAGGAAGGAAGCCCAACTATTCCAGTTTGGAATTGGAAAATTCCATGAATAAACCAAGAAACAAAACTAACCACAAGCATACGCCATTGTACTTTGCCCTATTGTAATCAACTGCCTGCATTGTAGCTAGCATCCAGCGCTAAACTTCACGACCGACGAGCTCCGGGGTCTCCTTGAAGCTCTCCAACATACAGGGGGTATACACGAATGACTCGTACATACCATCTGTAGGGTAGCGACAGTAACTGTTTGCGCGCAAGTAACCCAGATACTGAGCCTTTGAGTTATTCAAATGATAGGCCACCGCTTCAAATGTTTTGGTCAAGAAGACAACCTCTTTGCAAGGATGAAATCCGAGGATGTTGAAGGGTGAATCATAGTAGTATTCCTCACCTCCACCGTCACTTGGAGAGAAAAAATCGTCATTGTCGGAGTTCCACTCAAAATTCTCTTCCGATATAGTTTCGGTGTAATCTTCTTCTTCTTCTTCTTCTTTCCATTCAAAATTCTCTTCCGATATAGTTTCGGTGTAATCTTCTTCTTCTTTTTCTTTCCATTCAAAATTCTCTTCCGATATAGTTTCGGTGTAATCTTCTTCTTCTTCTTCTTCTTCTTCTTCTTCTTCTTCTTCTTCTTCTTCTTCTTCTATGACCATCCAAGCTCCATCGCGGCGTGAGGCTACTTGTTGGGCAAGGGGCCTAAGGTCATGTTGATACTGTAATACCCACTCCATCTGTCCGCATGATTCGTTGAGGATCCAAACGTGTAGTTGGTATTTGTCATGAACTATTCCAAAGCACACCCCCTTCTCTGATCTCCCTAGATATGGTTTTGTGTATTCCTCTTCAACGTCCGCGGGCGTTTTGATTACTTGGTACTTATCATTTGACAAGGAAAACCTGAAAAAACATATGTTTATCACATATAAATACATGGCGTCTCCCTACTTAGGCTAATGTCATGTTCGTTCAAAATCGATCATGATTAAATAACCAGAGCGGTTTAAATGTAATGTAAAAGAGTAAGGGTTTTGATAAGTTTCATCCGGATATTTTCTTTAGCAATCATCATCCAAATTCCTGGCCATCGGATTTGCTTTCAGATCAATGCACACGCCCCTGAATTCGAGGTGGGTTGATTCTACGGATATGTGTTTTGATCGTACGGTCCAAAGTTTGGATGTTTTTTAGAACAAAAACATCCGGATGATACCTATACACTCCCAAAAAGTAATAGAAACATTTACAGAAACTCCATCACCTAACTGGATGATGGTGGACATGAAATCATATTAAAGACAATAACAGAGGATCTGGTCTAGTTTACATATAACAAATCATTATTATTTTTAACGCATATCATTCATATTAATTGTACGTTCGTTTATTTAACTTTTTAACATGCCAACAACCAATCTATATGGGCATCAGATGCATGGAAAATGTAAAATAAAAAAAGAACAAAACAACAAATACTTAGCCCAAAACACATTACTCGTGTATGTTTGCACTAGGATAGCTACAAGAGGTAGTACAATAAGCATCAAAGTTTTCATCGACACTAAGGGGAACGCAGGAGCCAGGAAACCAGTGTTTGGTTGCTTGAGGTATGGCATGAGTCTGCATCCACGCATGTAAGATGGCTATTTGGTTGCCTGCGCGCGGTGTGAGAGCCAGATTAATACGATGCACAAAGCACTCACAGCCAGGCTCGTGAGAAACGAGCTCCATATCCGTTTCTTAGGAGCCAGGCGGAGGTGGTGCAGGCTCCCACGACCCGGCTCCTGATAGATCGCAACCAAACATCCCTTAAAAAAACTAGCCTGATAGATTCATCTATTATACTAGAAAAAAAAAGATCATCAACAAGTTGGTACATGCATGTGTGCAACAAGGAGTGTATAGGCATCATCTGGATGTTTTTATCCTAAAAATCATCCAATCTTTGGACCGCACGATTAAAACACACATCCGTAGGATCAACCCACCTCGAATTCAGGGGGGTGTGCATCGATCTGAAAGCAAATCCAATGGTCCAGAATTTGGATGATGGTTGCTAAAGAAAACATTCGGATGAAACTTATCAAAACCCGTGCAACAAAATGGAAGGCGAAAGCCATTGGAAATCGTAGGACTGTATGTAAGATCTTGCATACCTGGTAACAAAGGCACCTCGACAATGCACATAAATTGCTCCTTTCCAGTACACGGCGTAGCGCTGTTGCGGCCCCCACATCGTCGATTCCGATCGATCCAACCGCATATCTACGACCGTCCCGGCCGGCTCACCTTCCCGGACAAAGGCCCTCTCCTCCCACCGCCCGGTCCTCGACGAGAATACATTCAGTCTCCATGGTGACGGTGGCCATTCCATCAGGCGCCATGAGTCATCAGGCTCGTCGTCTTCCACGGCCGGTGCAGGTGGCGGCTGTGGCGATTCCACTGGCTGCTGAAACTCCTCCGTGTCCTCGGCCGACGTGCCGTCCGGCAATGAGAAGAGCCACTCCAGGCAGAACGGTGCGTCCATCTCCAGCTGCCGCAGCAGCGCGCGTCGACGTCGCTCCTCCACCCGGTGGTTCGCGCCCATCGGCTTCTCCGGCACGATGGGGATCAAGAACACTTCGAAGTGGGGGGACACGGCCGGATCGAAGACGAGGTACGCGTGGGAGTTCCACCTCTTCGTCTCCGTGCGATGGGGAAGCAGCTTGCAACTCTGCGTCGCGGGGTTGCACACGCAGAGCCTGGACCACCGCTCGATGAGGAGGAGGCCGTTGCAGTGGTCCAGGATGGACCAGTGCCACCAGTCTTTCTTGTCGCCGTTGGGCGTTCCGTCGATTCTGGGGACCGTCGACGGCGTCGAGGGGCGGGCGAAGAGGTGCGGGCGGCAGTAGTCCATGTAGTTGACGAAGATGCCGCGCACCGAGTGCGGGAGGAGGTGCGGGAGCAGCAGCCCGCGGGCGTCGACGATGGCGCGCCACGCTTTGCAGACGCACCGGACCGCGGCGAGGCTCCGCGGAGGCACGCGGCGGAGGACGTCGGCGAGGACGTCGTCGGGAAGCGCCAGAACTTCCATCTGCATGGAAGGATGGACGCGGCTCGCGCTGATTAGTTAGGGTTAACCGAGCGGCGCCCCCGTGCATGTTTATCTCGGGAGATGCAGGAAGTTTAAAGTTCGTGTCAGGCAACAGAAATCGAGGCTGACTCAGATTCGGAAATTAAAACACCTGCTCATGCTCTAATAGCGGTCGGAATCCCAAACAAGAAAAATATCAGCCATGCATGATGCACGTCCATATGCTAGTTAGACTCCCAATATAAAGCAATCAGAAAAAACTTCGTACCAGGGATGCACGTATGACCAACCTATTTACTTGCGCATACAGCCTCAAATTTATCATGAGGAAAACACCAACCATGTAACGAAGCTTAGACATGTGAAGCTTATAACATTGTGGTACGAGAGCGCAACAGGTGGGGTCTACTGCATGTTTCCTACCGTACTAGATGATACGTGTAGTCTCTTGAGCCTGCCATGGTGTAACATCCTAAATTTCAATAAAGGGTAAAGAAACAATTGTAAAATATTTGATTGATCTATTCTTGATTTATCTTGAATTTGTTTGCCTTTTGGTGAATTATTTGTTGGAAGAAAGTAATTAAAATGGAATTAGTAAAAAGATAGGAAGTAAAATGGTAAAAAGATAAAAAAAAAAAAATGTGAGAAAAATCTGAAAAATACTTTAGAAATCGTTAGTCATCTGGAACTCTGATATGTTGCTCAAAAATTAATATGAACTCATTTAATCAATGAAATGATTAATTCTATTAATCAGATTTGACATTAAACGGTGCAAGAAAATATTTTTTTTATGAACTTTTACTTAACTAACCTGTAACTCAAATTTTTACCATAAGATATTTAGGTTACTATTCACCTCTGATAAAACTAGTAAAAATTAATAATGATATTTAGTTTTTATTTCAATTTGTTTATTCCAGATCTAAAAACCTGCAAATTGGAGTAAATGAATTATTAGAAAATAAATACGCTTGGGCGCATCATCTTATGATCTCCTGCCCGTTCGCAAAACAGGCTTGGGCGTTGTTATCACAAAGACTAAATTCTCTAAACCTACCCCTGCAAAATCTGAACCCGGAGCTGCCTGTAGACTCCTGGTGGCGAAGGCTGCATATGGTTTTCCCCAAAGAGATGCGCAGAGATTTGGATGGGTTGATCATTTTTCTGTTTTGGAACATTTGGAAGGAGCGCAACGCCCGTGTTTTTAATTTGCTATACTCAACAGTGCTAGAGGTGGTACAGAAAACGATTCAAGATTTCACAGTGTTCCATATAGCGAGGAGGTCGGTGTAGGTTTGCTGGGGGTGGTCTTAGGAACCCCTCAAGGCGTCTTTTTCGGTTTTGTTCCTTTTTTCTTATTTTCGGTGCCTTGAGTTGTCGCTTTTGTTTGGCCTAAGGGTCGGTTTGTATTTCCACTTCCTTCTTAATGAATAGGCAGAGCTCCTGCCCTTCTTTCAAAAAAAAAAAAAATACGCAAAATTTAAACTTGAAATTTTTAGGAAAGTATCATGATACAATTCAAACTTTGTGTAAAAGTTTCAAAAATTAATAAGTTAATTTAGTAATTAAATTTAATCTTTTTCAAATTTGAAATCCTGAACAATTAACCATGTCAGAATTTTCATAATTAAATTAATGTAAATTTGCATCTTAAATTTGTCGTTACCGAGCCGGTGCAAAGTTAGGTTTGAATAATGTAACAGTTATGTATGACCTCTCCGCGACACACCAAAGAAAGTGTGTTATTAGCGTTTGCACAAAGAGCTGATCATTCCTTTTGGGTAAAACTGTACAACTCTGCAGAGTCAAAACTAATCAATCAGTCGCGCTCTCGGTTATGAACATTTGGTGAACTTGCACTAGTTAGATAACTTTTTGAAGTTTTCATAAAATGGAATGGAAAGATAAAATTTGATAATAGAGAAATTACTCCACAGATGTTTCAATCCTTGTCACGTGTTGACAAGGTTAAGTTCAGTTGTTGTGCTATGTGTTGGCAATGTAGCGGATTTGTGCCATATGTGGGCAAAAGAATGGGTTTATGCAATCTGTTGGCATTGGACTATTCAATTCTCACATTCGAGAAGGAACTGTGAATTGTTACCTTTATGTTTACCTACTGATTATTTTATACACCTGTTAAACTGCTTTTATTCAATTTCGCTTTCAATTTATTATTCATTATTTATAATTCAAATTGGCTGTACGCAAAAAATAACCCTGATAGCCATCCTGTTGAATCAGCTTGCATATATCATAGGTTTTGCAAACATTTAAGTCTTGCTGAGTACGCAACATATTCACTCTTGCTATCGTTGTTTTTTTAGGTGAACAGATAGAATATCTCGACGGATCGTACTTGACACAGGTTACGGGATAATGACGATGATTTTATCAAGAGTTTATACCTTGTCAGTTGCCTAAGAGATTGGATGGGCATACTACAAGACATCTATTTCTTTCGTTGTATATTTCGCTGACTTATAAGACTATAGCTTTTGCAATAAAAATGATAATATTTTGTATGGTTGTGATTTCTACTTGTATGTGCGTGCTAGTTATTGATCGAGGTACTAGCATAGAACACACATTAGAACCTATCTTTTGTGTTACATTGTATCATAGAAGGGATGGCCTTCGCAGTTTCTCTTGACAGATTTGTGTCAGGCAGATTTTGTTTTTAGCAGAGAAAGATAGGATTGTGTTGACTAGCCAAGAAACATCACGGGTCAGGAACGATGGGAGCGGCGTACAGGAGCATTAGTTCAGTACTTCAGTGGGTGTTGTCAAGTTCAGCTTGCTGCAATCTCTCTCTCTCTCTCTCTCTCTCTCTCTCTCTCTCTCTCTCTCTCTGCGTGTGGGCCCCCCAAAGGAAGTTGAGTTGTCAAGTTCCAGTTCAATGTCTTTTGGTCCCCTCTTTTATTAGTTTTAACGGATTCATCCCTTTCTCGTTTAAATTTGTAGAAATAGCATTTTCTCTCACCGTGAAGAGATCACTATGATACATGTCACTAATATCACTCCTATTATGCCGGGAAGTTTTGGAGGCTCCTCAGTCCCTCCACGACATCTTCATGTCAATTTGCATATAAATCCTTTCACTTTCTCTAAATTACAGATATCACTCCTATTACGTCGGGAAGTTTTGGAGGCTCCTCAGCCCCTCCACGACATCTTCATGCCGATTTTCATAGAAACCCTTCCACTTTCTCTAAATTACGGATTGTTCCCTGTAAATTATAAAGAGGTCTTTTGCGATTTTTTGTGAGTATAAAAAACTTTCTCGAATTGGTCCCTGGTTCACTACTTTACAGCAAAGACCCCTCGTTAAATACATATCGCGGATTAGCCCTTTTTTAATTTTTCGGGATAACACACAGGTCCAAAAAAATAACAATCGAGTCCCTATTTCTTACATCTAGATCATTTCTCTGTTTTTCCTGAAAAAAATGTATTCGTGGTCCGGTTTTCCCCCGGAAAACGAAAAAAATGTTTTCTGGTCCATTTTTCCTAAAAAAAAAGAGGTAAATTCGTTTTTCGTTCGACCTTTCTCCGTTTTTATCGGAAAAAATGTTTTCGTGGTCCGTTTTTTCTCCGTTGGCAGAAAAAAATGTTTTCGTGGTTCGTTTTTCCTCGGAAAAAAGGTTTCCCTTCTCCGTTTTTGCCGGGAAAAAAATGTTTTCGTGGTCCATTTTTCCTAAAAAAAATGCAAATTCGTTTTTCGTTCGCGCATGCGGCATGCGCCGTGTTTAGTTTTTTTTGCAGCTCGATCTATGGCATTTTTCGAAAAATGTATTATTCATCGGTAAACGTACAGAGTGGTAAGTTCGCTCTGAAAAAAATGTTTAGGTCATCTTACAGTTTTTTTTAAAAAAATAGAGTAAATTTTACACGGTACGACGTGCGTCGCACATTCTGGCTAGTACGATATGGTACCACATTATGTCCCTACGCACGGACCGTACGAGCAAACCACAACAAATGGCATATCACCTTAGTCTGTCGTGGTGGGAGAGAGGAATATGTTTACAAATTTAAATGAAAGATGGATAATTCTACCAAAACAAATAAAGAGGAATCTAGATGTCGGAACACATGAAGGTCTCGTCAAGTTCTTGTAGCCGGACGTTCAACAGTATTCCATTAGTTCTCTATCACATATTATCCACTGTAAGTGAAGCCTACATAGTGCAAAAAAGATGTTATTTTGGATATAGTGATGGTCAAACTTCTAAAACTTTGACTATCGATATATTTTTAAATATTTAAATTAGATACATGAAAATTATGTGTAGACTTGTCTCAAGATGGTGAATACTTATTCTTTACTTGTTTCAAGATGTATGTAATTTGTATTGGAGAGTTGAGACATGGAAACATTACTCGTGAGTCGTGACTCGTCGCTCGAGAGCCCAACAACGCGAGCGCACTAAACTGGAGATTCGAGACAGCAAGCCACTTGAGATAAAAATTGGGAGAGGCAGGAACTCGAATGTGCACATGAAAAACTGTTAAAATGCAGGATTAGGATCAACTGAAAATCGACATATGGTCACGGTACATAGGACTAGAAAAGAAATGAAAGTCTCAAAAGAAAAAAAAAATAAAGGAAGAAAGCACAACTATTCAAGTTTGGAATATGAAAATTCCATGAATATAAACCAAACAAACGTAACTAACCACAAGCCGGTCTCCAGTGCTGAACTTCACGACGAGCTTCGGTCTCCATGAAGCTCTCCAATCATACAGGGGGTATACACGAATGACTCGTGTATACCATTTGCATGACAATAGTAATTGTTTGGGCGCAAGTAACCCAGATACTGAGCCTTTGAGTTATTCAAATGATAGGCCACCGCTCTAAATCTTAGATCCAAGAAGACAACCTCTTTGTAAGGGTGAAATCCAAGGATGTTGAAGCCTCCAATTTCATCGTAGTATTCCAAAGCAAAATTATCTTCTTCTTCTTCTTCAATGACCATCCAAGCTCCACCGCGGCGTGAGGCTACTTGTTGGGCATTAAGGGGCCTAAGGTCATGTTGATACTGTAATACCCACTCCATCTGTCCGCATGATTCGTTGAGGATCCAAACCTCTAGTTGGTATTCGTCATGAACTATTCCAAAGCACACCCCCTTCTCTGATCTCCCTAGATACGGTTTTGTGTATTCCTTTTCAACGTCTGTGGGCGTTTTAATTACTTCGTACTTATCATTTGACAAGGAAAACCTGAAAAAACATATGTTTATCACATATAAATACATGGCATCTCACCACCGAAACTGATGTAATGTTCGTTTAAAATCAGCCATCATTAAATTAGTAGAGCAATTTAAATGTAATACAAACGGACACAAAAAAACACATTTACCGAAACTCCGGACCAAACTGGATGATGGTGGACATGAAGTCATATGAAAGACAAAAAAGGATCTGGTATAATTTACATATAACAAATTAATAAGGAACTAGTGCGTTATTTTTTTAATGTATATCATCCGTATTAATTGTGCATTGTCTATTTAACTTTTTAACATGCCAACAACCAATCTGTATGGCAATCAGATGCATGCACTACTACAGAAAGGCATATATTAGACCCCTCATCATAGACGGTTTTAAAAAACCATCTATGTTAAATATGATCACAGACGGTTTTAAAAGAATCGTCAGTAGTAGTAGTAGTAGTAATGAAAAATGTTAAATCAAAAAACCAAAACAACAAATACTTGTAGCCCAAAAACATTATGCTAAGCTGACGTGTATGTGTGCACTAGCTAGGCTACTAGAGGTAGTACAATAAGCATCAAATTTTCATCTAGACTAAACAAACTAGCCTGATAGATTCTTCTATTATACTAGAAAGAAAGACCATGAACCAACCAGATGGTACATGCATGTGTGCAAGAAAATCGAAGTTGCAAGCCATTGGAAACCGTAGGATTGTATGTAAGATCATGCATACCTAGTAACAAAGGCACCTGATCGGCAATGCACATAAATTGCTCCCTGCCAGTACACGGCATAGCCCTGGCGCGGCCCCCACATCGTCGGTTCCGGTGGATCCAACCGCATGTCTGCGACCGTCCCCGCCGGCTCACCTTCCCGGACAAAGGCCCTCTCCTCCCACCGCCCGGTCCTCGACGAGAATACATTCAGTCTCCATGGTGACGGTGGCCATTCCATCAGGCACCATGGGTCATCAGGCTCGTCCTCTTCCGCGGACGATGCAGGTGGCGGCTGTGGCGATTCCACTGGCTGCCGCAGCAGCGCGCGTCGACGCTCCCCCACCACCTTCCGGTGGTTCCGGTTCGGGGGCGTCGGCTTCTCCGGCACGGCGGGGATCAGGAACACCTCGAAGTGCGGGGACACGGCCGGATCGAAGACGAGGTACGCGTGGGTGTTCCGCCTCAAGCGGCTCAAGGTCTCCGTGCGCTGGGGAAGCAGCTCGCAACGCTGCGTCGCGGGGTTGCACACGCAGAGCTGGCACCATATATCGCAGAGGAGGAGGCCGTTGCAGTGGTCCAGGACGGACGTCCAGTACCACCAGCCCATCTTGTGGTCTTTGGGCATGAAGCCGAGCATTCCATCGATTCTGGGGACCGTCGACGGCGTCGAGGGGCGGGCGAAGAGGTGCGGGCGGCGGTGGTCGATGTAGTTGACGAAGATGCCGTGCACCGAGTGCGGGAGGAGGTGCGGGAGCAGCAGCCCGCGGGCGTCGACGATGGAGCGCCATGCTTTGCAGACGCACCGGACCGCGGCAAGGCTCCGCGGAGGCACGCGGCGGAGGACGTCGGCGAGTACGTCGTCGGGAAGCGCCACAACTTCCATCTGGAAGGATGGATGGCAGCGGCGGCGCGGCTCGCGCTGATTTGTTAGGGTTAACCGAGCGGCGCCCCCGTGCATGTTTATATCGGGAGATGCACGAAGTTTAAAGTTCATGTCAGGCAACAGAAATCGAGTCTGACTCAGATTCCGGAATTAAAGCACCTGCTCATGCTCTAATAGCGGTCGGAATCCCAAACGTGTTGAACCAAACAAGAAAAATATCACGCCATGCACGTCCATATGCTAGTTAAGACTCCCAATATGAAGCAATCAGAATAAACTTCGTACCAGGGACGCACACATCTATATACATGCGCATACAATCTCAAATTTATCATGAGGAAAACATCAGCCATGTAATGGAGCTTAGACATATGAAGCTTAGACTATCTCCAGCAATTTTCCTTCATTCCATTCCCTTCTCTATTCCCTTCCCCATATTCATTCCCTTTATTTCCTACCATCTCCAGCAGCATCCCCTCAAGAGATTTATGAAGGGATTGGAGAGAGAATCCCTTTCTAAAGGGATTCACTGTTTGAATCCCTTCTGAAGGGAATCGTGAAGGGAATCTGCTGGAGCACTTCGGATCTGTTCGCGAAGGAATTTGGAGGGGAAGGGAAGCTGCTGGAGATAGTAAGGCTATTCCCAATGGGTAGTATCATACTTATTAATTAGATGCCACATAGGATTTTTTGCTGATGTGGCAAAGCAATAAATAGGAGGGAGAAGAAAACTGTATCTTGAGCAAGATACAGCTTTGGCACGATATCTTAGGCCATGGCACAAAATCTAATGCTCTGGATCCACTTTCATAGACACAACATCACACCAATTAATTATTTTAAACATATAAGTATGATACTATGCATTGTAGAGAGTGTTTCTTCAATACAGTATCATACTTTTCATCCTATGTGGCATTCTTGGATATTGGAGTATGACACTTTGCACTGGGAATAGCCTAACATTGTGGTATGAGAGCGCAGCAGGTGGTCTATTGCATGTTTCCTACCGTATTAAATGATACGTGTCCTCTCTTGAGCCTGCCATGGTGTAACATCCTAAAATTCAGTAAAGAGTTAAGAAACAATTGTAAAATATTTGATTGCTCTATTCGTGATTTATCTCTAATTCGTTTGCCTTCTCATGAATTATTTGTTGGAAGAAAGTAATTAAAATAGAATTAGTACAAAGATAAGAAGTAAAATGGTAAAAAGATAAAAAGTAAAATGTGAGAAAAATCAGTAAAAATACTTTAGAAATCATTGGAGTCATTTGGAACCTGATATGGTGGTCAAAAATAAATATGAACTCATTTAATCAATGAAATGATTAATTTTATTAATCAGATTTGACTCTAAACAGTGCAAGAAAAGATTTTTATGAAATTTTATTTAACTATCCTGTAACTAAAATTTTTACCATAAGATATTTAGGTTACTATTCACCTTGGGTAAAATTGGTAAAAATTAATAATGATATTTAGTATTTATTTCAATTTGTTTATTCCAAATCTAAAATCTTGCAAATTGGAGTAAAAGAATTATTATAAAATAAATACTCAAAATTTAAACTTCAAATTTTTATGAAAGTATCATGATACTACTTCAAACTTTGTGTAAAAGTTTCAAAAAATAATAAGTTAATTTAGTACTTCAATTTAATATTTTTCCAATTTGAAATCCTAAACAATTAACCATGTCATAATTTTTATAATTAAATTAATGCTTGCACGTAGATAGGGGGAGTTGTATCGCCCGGGTCAGATTAAGGACCGAACGTAGTGTTGTATGATCCAAGAATAATCGTGCAACCACAATGCTGGTATGGGACAGCTATAACTGATTAAGTTGCTTAAAACTCACTTTGCATGTTGGAAGGCCGTAGTAGCACGGGCTCCTGGATTTAAGTTGCTCGAAGGGGTCCGAGACTTCAAGCCACGCCGCTGCCACCACATTAAACTCGCCTATACCTCCGCATGTGTCGTGCTCGAGAAAACTCCAAAAACTTCTTGAACGCCCACCGCAAGCTCTTCACCGTTCAAATACTGTCCACAAACCGCCATTCTACCTTATTTAAGGCCAATACCAATCCTCCAATGAGTACTAAACTGCTCACCTCTGTCCACTACACAAACAGGCTTGGAATTGCTCAATCTAAGCTCGTCTTTCTCAAGTCTGGCGAAGACCGAAAGGGGGGAACATCAAATTGATGAACCACAGCGAGAAATATTGCAATTGATTGAGTATGAAGAACCCTCGTGCACTCACAAACCTTTTGCGCGCCTTGATTTCAGCTCACGACATCCCTAGCACCCTCACATCGTGCTCCTCTGACCGCCGCCACCCATGCATGGTGAGCACTCAAACTGCCCTTCCTTTTTCTTGTTTAAGCTCGAGAATAGGATCATTAAGCCACACCGATGCTTTTGCGCACTTCCTTGGTGCTCGGTTGGGCCTAATCACCGTCGCGATTTCTTACTGGTGAGCTCTTCGCACCTCGACGACGAGAACTCCTTTTTGGAAAGCGCGAGACTCAACTGAACCCACCAATAGAATTTTCATGATTTTACTTAAATCGAGCAAATTCAACCTTTATAACTTTTAAATTTTAGCTCCTAATTAAATGAAACAAGTTTCCAAATTCATTTTAAAGCATCTAGTTTTAGAATATGCAAAAATATTTGAAGTTTTCCACTGGTTTAAATCATAATTCAAATTCAAGTGTATGTTTGAAATATGCTCCATACAAAAGTTGTGCAATTTTAGTCCAAATTGAGTGATACAATCTTTGTTAGAATCCTTATGTCATAAGCTCTCTGAATATATAAAAAAATTTAAATTCCAAGTTAGTTTGTACCATTTTCAAATTAGATTTGATTTCAATGTGTCAAGACTTCAAAATGGTATAACTTGCTCAAATTAAGTCCAATTAATGTGAATCAAATTTCAATATGCTAGTTAGACAGTAGAGAACATGATTTTGAAATAATACTTAGGGTGTACCCTGCAACTTTTAATTACCTCTAACACTGTTCTTTTATGTATTAATTTATATTAGTACAAACAATTGTGGCCTCTTGAATTCGAAACTAAAAATACTTAAATTTATAATCTTAGCTTCTTGAATTCATAAAATAAAATAGAATAAGTCATAAAGAACAAATGTGTGCCGTGCAACCCCGAAACTGCTAATGATAATAAGAAAGACTGCAATATAAAAATAACACTGTCATACATAAAATCACAAAACCCTAACCGCGACCCTGCTTGTTTTGTGTAATGATTTCTATTTAATTTTACATTTGACTTCTTTTTGCCATTATTGAAAGTTGGTGTTTTATTATGTAAGATTTGACGACTTGTAGACACTGATGTTGTCGATACCATTGTCAACGATCTTGAATCCGAATATTTCGACGAACAGCAAGGCAAGTGCCTCCTTTGACCATATTGATCCCAATTTTCACAACTACTTCAAATTATGTTTATAAGGATGCTTAATTTGTGGTTATTGGTAGGTATAATCCCTCATTAATGGATTTTCTTAATCATTATTGACATATAAACCTTGATAACCCTACTTCATGAGTAGATTCATAATGATAGGCTGTGTACACTCATTTAATAATTGCACATGCTTAGCCTTGCTTGAGAATCAAACTGTTACATGAGAAGAAACACACTTCTTTATAAAATTTAAAAAGGTTGGATATGACAGTAAAGAATACTAATATTTTGGTAAAAATGAAAGTAAAACTATGATTTCGATGCGGGAGATTGTTGGTAATAGCTGGTTGTGCGAGCGTTAACTTGCACGTACATAGGGGGAGATTTATCACCCAGGTCAAATCAAGGAACCGAACATAGTGTTGCATGATCCAAGTAATAACCGTACAACCATGAGAGCTGTATAGGATAGCCTTAACCTATTACGTTATTTAAAACTGGCTTTTTACATTATTTAAAACTGGCTTTTTACATTGGTAGGCTGAAGTAGCAGAAGCATTCCAGATAGGTTTGCTTGTAAGGGGCTTCCATATGGACTTGTGGGTAAATACAAATCGATACAACGGTGTACGCCTTGTTATGGCGAGAAATGGTTATTGATTTATATGAGCTCAAGATTATTATGGCAAAGGAAGTGTGGTAAATAGCTTTGCAAAAAGAGATGATCATTTCTTATAGGTAAAACAGTACATCTATGCAGAGTGTAAAATTAATCGATTAGCTGTATCTACGGTCATAGATAACTTAGAGAACTGACATAGTTAGGTGTTTTTTTGTATTTTCAAAAAAAAAAGGATAGATTATGTGCAAATGAATGTTCTTATTAATTTTCTGTATGTCTTATTTAATTGTTGCCATGTGATGGCGTTAAACATTCTATGGCTCATGAAGAGCTGTGAGGCAAATTTTATATTCTGTCACTCCTTACTGGTATTTTATATACTCGCTAAATTATTTTATTTACGCTTTCAATTTATTATTCAGTATTTACAATTCAAATTCATCTTTTTGCAAAATAATCGTAGCAATATTTCATTTGACTCATCTTGTATATATTTAGGTTTTGCAAAAGTCTTGCAAGTACTTTTGTACTTAACTTGTCTTATTGTGGTTTTTAGGTGATGAGTCAGATATCACTACTACAGATCTGACCTTCCATACCGGCCCATCAGTACCGGTCATGCATGAACCGGGACTGACATTTACACCAACCCGTACTAAGAAGCCAAGGAGCAGAGCAGGCTGCTTAGTACCGGTTCATGTAACCAATCGGTACTGATTCTCGATCTTCAGTACCGGTTGGTTACACGAACCGGTACTAAGCAGCCGCTCGCTTCCTTGGCTTCTTAGTACGGGTTGGTGTAATCAATCGGCATCGATGATACCACATCAAGACCGGTTAGTGTAACCAACCGCATCGATAAGCGCCGGTTGGTGTTTTCAACGCACAGTCTCCCGTGCGACGCCTCGATCCCGCGCGTCGCCTCTTCGTGTTCATCCCGCGCGAAGTATAAACAGAGTGAACGAGATGGAGAACCTGCACTGACAGAGATCGGTCTCGATCTTCCTCTTCCGATCATGGCAGAGCCTGTGTCTCCCGCCAGCTCCTCTGACTCCTCCGACTCTGAGCCATTGTCCCCAGTGCCGCCTCCACCCCAGGCACCTCCCGCCGCCAGCAAAAAAAGAAAGCGCGCCGCCGACGACGACGAGGAGGACGACGACAACGACGAGGAGGACGACGACGAGGAGGACGAGGAGGAGGACGATGACGATGACGACGACGAGGAGGAGGAGGAGGAAGAAGAGGAGGAGGAGAACGTCACCGTCATCCGCTGGGGGAGCTCATCATCCTCCTCCTCCTCCGAGGACGACGTTCACCCTGCCGCCACCGACGACGACGACGGCAGCGATGGCAGCGATGATGATAGCGATGACAATGGCGGCCCAGCGGAGTGACGGCACGAGTATTTTTAAATCTGTGACCGTGAAATAATTGAACTTTTTATTTATGTAATGTTAATTATCCACTATGTAATGTCACTGTATATTTGAACATTTTTAACTGTGGGTAATATTAAATATTAGCTGTTCTATTTGATGAACATACGCATTCTGATTTTTCAATTGAACATACGCCTCGGGCCGGGGTGTTTGGATGACGCATGTACTCTGCCTCAACTCGAAGAGGCATTCGCTTGGATGAACATACGCTCGGGGTGGTCAAGACGGTTAAAGGTACCAACCGGTCTCGATAGTCACATCGATCACGGTTTGTATTCGAACCGGTACTATCTAGTAGCAACGGCTACAGCTGCAGTGGATATTAGTACGGTGTAAGGCACTAACCGGTATCGATGTGAAATTATCGCACGGTTTGTCTTTGTCAACCGCAGACTGTCGCAATTTAAACTTTTTCCTCCTCCCGCTCTCTGCCAGACTAAGATCATTTCATCAGCCGGCGAGAAGAACAGGAGTTCGGGCAAGAGCTCCAAGGAAGGGGAGGTGCTGCCCAAATTTTAAAATTTTGGTCATTTTACTCCAACCAAGGTAACTAAGGTTAGTAACATCATTCCTCACTACATTTGTGTTAAATGGAGCCTCTTCTTTGCTTGAATTATGAAGAAAATTTGATCTTTTCCATTAATCGATGAAAGATTACAAATGTAAAGTTCTAGCTCGATCTTTTCAAGTAGGATGCAAAAATTTACTCGCAACCAAGGTAACTAAGCTTAAATTTGCTTGGATTATAATATAGCTCGCATTTAAGGTGTGGATCTAGCTCAAATTTACATTTTAGTTCCATCGTTCGATGTAGGATGGTGCATATATAGTTGGGGAAATTAAGAATGGTGCATGAAAATCATAGCGTTTAGGATCTTCAAATTGCAATAGTTATGTGGAAAAAAGAAGAATTTTAAATTCATTTGCGAATTAAAACAATATAAAAAATATAAATGGCTTTACAGAAAATATAAAATGAGTTCAAGATTCGAGAAAAGTTTTAAAAAATTTTGTGAAAAAGTTTTGAAAATTTGAGCAAAGCTGTCGTGAAATTATGCTTGCATTAATATTTAGGTTTTGGTTCTATCGATTGATGAAGAATTTTGAATCTAGATTTTCATTGACTAATTTTTTTAGTAGGTTGCAAAAACTTGTCGAGTATGAATACCGGAGCAAATAATCATTTTATGGAAAAATATGTAATGAAATATAGTGCCTTTAATGTATATTATGAAATAAAATCATTTTAAAAATATAGTTGTCTTGATTTGGATTTTGGGATATATTGAACAATTCATTATCGGAAAATGAGCTAAAAGTTACCTTGATGTAATATAATGTAGATGGACCGGCGATGGATGTACATGGACCGACGCTCCCCGGAGTTCTTGCAGGGTTTGCAAGATTTTCTTCGTGCGGCCGATGCATACACGACGTCAGGCTACATATGTTGTCCATGCATAGACTGTAAGAATGAGAAGGAGTGGGCAAACTCCAGCCACCTTCACTTCCATTTGCTCACAAGAGGTTTCATGACAAACTATACCTGTTGGACCAAACATGGTGAAGAAGAGATTATACAAGAAGACGGTGAACAAGAAGAGGCGAACAATATCTTAGACGCTGGCCAACCTAGTTCTTGCGAAGATACATTTGGGGAGTTTGGCAATGATGACCTAGACCAGATGCTGCTTGATGGAGAGGGAGAATACATCGATGAAAGCCATTACGAAAAGTTCCAGCGCCTATGGGAGGACCGCAAAACACTGTTGTACCCAAACTGCCAACAGGGCCATAAAAAGTTGCGTACTACACTAGAACTGATGCAATGGAAGGCGACCAATGGATTATCTGATAAGGGATTCGACGAGTTGTTATGCCTCATCAAGAAGATACTTCTAGAGGGGAACACACTGCCCGAAACTACGTACAATGCCAAACAAGTTGTTTGCCCTTTGGGGTTGGAAGTACAGAAGATACATGCATGTCGTAACGATTGTATCATTTATCGCAATGAGTACGAGGATTTGGATGCTTGTCCGGTATGCAAAACTTCGCGGTATAAGACCAGGCGTGACGACCCAGGTGAGGTAGAGGGGCAGCGTAAGAAGAAGAGGCCCCCTGCTAAGGTGGTGTGGTATTTCCCTATAATACCACGGTTGAAGCGTTTATTTGCGAACAAAGCGCATGCCCTGATGATGCGCTGGCACAAAGAAGACCGTAAGGAGGACGGAAGGCTAAGACACCTGGCGATGGCTCCCGGTGGAGGAAAGTCAATAGAACATACCCGACTTTCTTTGAGGATGCGAGGAACATAAGGTTTGGGTTGAGTACAGATGGGATGAACCCGTATGGCGAGATGAGCAGCAGTCACAGCACTTGGCCCATGACTATGTGTATCTACAACCTTCCTCCTTGGCTGTGTATGAAGCGGAAGTACATTATGATGCCGTTGCTTATCCAAGGCCCGAAGCAACCTGGAAACAACATCGATGTGTACCTCAAACCGTTGGTTCAAGATCTGCTAACATTGTGGAACGATGGTGTACGTGTATGGGATGAGTACAAAAGAGAGCACTTCATTTTACGTGCATTGCTATTTGTAACCATCAACGACTGGCCTGCACTTGGTAACCTGTCGGGCCTATCCATCAAAGGATATAAAGCCTGCATCCACTGCTTAGAGGAAACGGACAGCAAGTACCTAAAAACTCTCGAAAGGTTGTGTACATGGGCCACCGTAGATTCCTCCATACGAAGGACCCGTTAAGGAGGAAGGGTGAGAATTTTGATGGGACGGAAGAGAAACGTAAGAAGCCCCCGCATCGCAGTGGGGCTCTTGTATTTTCTTTGGTAAACGATCTGAAAGTAGTATTTGGAAAAGGTCCAGGTAGCAAACCTGTCCCGACAAAACAAGATCACACAAAGCCCATTTGGAAGAAGAAGTCAATATTTTGGGACTTACCTTACTGGAAAGACTTAGAGGTTCGCCACTCACTGGACTTCATGCATATCACAAAGAATGTCTGCGTGAACCTGCTAGGCTTCCTAGATATGTATGGCAAATCAAAAGATACACTTCAAGCATGAAAGGACCTACAGCTGCTGGGAATCAGGAACGACCTACATCCGGAAATGAGAGCGGAAGGACAACATTACCTCCACCCCGCGAGCTACACTCTGAGCAAGGAAGAGAAAAAAAATATGATTAAGTTCTTGAACAGTGTGAAGGTCCCTTCTGGATACTCCTCGAACATAAGGAGACACATAAACACAAAAGAGAATAAAATCGTACACATAAAATCCCATGATTGTCACGTGTTGATGACACAGTTGCTCCCAGTGGCGGTGCGAGGTATTCTGCCGGACAGGGTACGAGGGACAATCATAAAGTTGTGCTCGTTCTTCAACGCGGTGTCGCAGAAGGTCATCGAGCCGAATAAGTTATGTAATCTGCATGACGACATGGTCAATAGTCTGGTTAGCCTTGAGATGATCTTCCCTCCATCATTCTTTGATATTATGGTCAATCTCATGGTCCACATTGTTAAAGAGATACAAATTCTCAGACCCGTGTTCCTCCACAATATGTTCCCTTTCGAGAGGTACATGGGCATCCTAAAGAAGTATGTTCGTAACCGGTCTAGTCTAGAAGGCTGCATTGCGCAGGGTGTCGGCACAGAGGAGGTGATCGAGTTTTGTGTTAATTACATTGATGAACTGAATCCGATTGGCGTTCCTGTATCACGCCATGAGGGGAGGCTACAGGGAAAAGGGACTTTAGGGAGAAAAGAATCCTATAGCCACAATCTACTTTCATTTAAACAAGCACATTTCACAGTATTGAAACAAGCAACTGTAGTGGCTCCATATATGTATGATTACGAGATGAGTCTACGCGCCCAATACCCAGAGAAGTCAGATAAGTGGATCGCAGTCGAGCAAATGGATCATTTCGGCGGTGTGTTACAAAAGCAAATGTTGGGGAACCATGCAGATGATGAACAGTTGAAACTCTTGGCTCGGGGACCATCCACAACAGTCATATCATTCCAAGGGTATGAGATAAATGGGTACACATTTTACACAACAGCCCAGGATAGCAAGAGCACCAACCAAAACAGCGGCGTCCGTATAGATGCCTTGGACAAAAATGGAACGATGGATACCTATTATGGTTTCATACAAGAGATTTGGGAGCTCGAGTACGGACCTTTAAAAGTCCCTCTGTTTCGGTGCCAATGGGTCAAACTGGCAGCCGTGGAGATCGATGAGTACGGTATGAAAACTGTGGACCTCAAGCAAGTGGTCTATAGGGATTGTGATACCCTCACTTTTATGCTACAGTGCAAACATAAAAGCAAGGTTCTAATGTGAATACTGTACCATTCCCATGATCAGTGGCTGGCACGCACAAAACACAATTTGGAATCACAACCATACAAAAGTTTCATATTTTATTACAGCGGAAGTAATGATACATTATGACCGAGAAGGTCAACTAAACATAATAAAAGAATCAGATGTCTTGTAGTTTGCCACATAATCCACAGGCAACTGACAAGGTAAAGCCTTAGAAAGAACTGTCATTAAGAATCCCGCAATCCTGCGTCAAAGTAAAGTTCATCGAGATACCTGCAACTTCACCTAAAAACAATAATGATAGCAAGGGTGAGTACATTTCGTACTCAGCAAGACTTGAGTTGTGTGTTTGAAATGCAGGCTGAACCTAAAGTAAAGCTTCTACGGTTATTCTTTGCTTGGAGCCAAATTGAATTACAAATACTGAATAGTAGAGTGAAAGCGAAAATTTGTAAAGGTAAATAAATAAGTAGAGTAACAAGTATGTACTTAAAGGTAATGCGAAGAGATAGATAACTCACAGCCCTTCGCGAATAGAATGTAATAAAATACCCATAACCCTTCGTGAGTGATAAAACGTCCAGTCCCATCATATGAAATATTATCTGAAGATTAGCGTTTTGTCCACACAGGGCACAACAGCTGAATTCAACCTTGCCAACGTAATGTCAAGTGTTGAATCATCTGTAAGGGTAAGCTCACCAAAACATTTTATATAAACAGCTAGCTAGTGTCAATTCGCCAAGTCGTCCATGACCGTGGACACGGCTATTCGAATAGTTTTAGACTCTGCAGAGTTTGTACTGCTTTACCCACAAGATATGTTCTCCCTTTTTGGCAGTGCACATAGACACACTTCCTTTGGTGTGCCGCCAGAGAGTTCATAACGAAACCGTTCGTTACTTGGACCTTAACTTTGCACTAGCCCAATGACGTTACCCCTGACTATGATGGAAGCAAACAAACAGTGAAGCAATAGTATTCAGGAGCCCGCGGCTCAAATGGTACAACAATAGCCCCAAATTCATAGCCAGGCGTACACCGTTACAACGGCAGATGCCAACACCTCGGTGATGACACCTCCCTCGAGCAAACCAATATTCGGAATGCCCGTGCTACAACTGCCTACCAATGTGCAAAGCTAATTCCCAAATAATTTAATAAGTCAAGACTGTCCCACTCCAGTACTTGTGGATGTACGGTTTACTTGGATCATGCAACACTACGTTCGGTCCTTAAAGTGACATGGGCGATAACTCCACCCTAGCTACGTACACATTAAAACATGTACATCCGGCTATTGCCAATAATCACCCACGTCGAAACCATAGTTTTATTTTTAGAAAAAGAAATTGTCAAAGACCATATTATTCCAACAGGTTCAAGATTAATATTCATCATGTCCAACAATTTTAGTTCATCACGAATAGTATAACCATCCGTTCGTGTTCCCAGTCTAAAGCAGGGCTAAGCATATGCATGTAATAATCGAATATACCCATTTTGTGTGTTCATCAACAATCTAGGGTTTCATCTATCACTACTGATTAAGGAAAGCCATCAATGAAGGTTATATCTACCATTCCTCCCATAATATAGCAGTGTATACAAAATATAGCATATGCATGCAAGTTTTAATTTAGTTTTTCTTGTTAAAGGAAAAATAGGATCTACATGAGTGCTTGCCTTGCTATCCATTGTTTTCAGTGACGAAGCCGAAGACATGATCTTGAAGTCGTCGACGATGAAGTCCGAGACGTCGGATTCTACACGTCGCATAACGGAAAAGAATAGCAAATAGCAAATAACACTTTTAATAAGGGCAAAAGGAAATCAGATGGAAAATCAAATATAAAGCATTACATAAAACAAGCATGGTTGGTTCGTGTTTGTAACATCCCTGAATTAATTAAACAGTAAAAATAAAATATTTAAATGTGAATTTGAATTATTAATATCTTTCTGCAAATTTAAAAGTTTTTGTTAAAAGATAATTGAATTCCTGAAATTAGAAAAAGAAAAAGTTACAGAAGAAAATGGTAAGAAGATAAGATAAACCAATTGTCATTTACTGATCCGAAACAATCATTGCAAAGGATTGAATCAAAGAATTGAACTGCAACACAAACTTTATTGATACATCATAGTTCACATCTACAATACATGGAAAATTCAAAGATCCTCACAGTCATACAACAACCATATTAATTACATCACATAAGACTGTTCGATTACAAGTCCGATTATAAATTACATCGTAAGAAAATAAATTACAAGATCCTAAACTACAGCTTCTGTGCTGTCTTGATCTGCATTTGTAAACCTGCATATTCAGTTGCACATGTATAAGAATAAGAATAAAGTAAATGCGATAAATTAAATACAATAAATAGATGAGAAAGAATTGCCGTCAGCTAATTAATTGATTGATCGCTCAATGAGGTACCCTAGATTGTCCGGGGGCCAATCTGGCTCCTCGCGATTAGATTTTTGCATCATTCGGCATATACAAACCTGTTTAAGCCGTGAGACGCGAATATTCAAAAAATATCGCGAGCTAAAATATTTCACCACAAGAAAATAGTAACTCCACATGGAGTAAGGTTAAAGCCAAGCTACAAGTGCCACACAGACATCACGAGTTCTTTCCAGAACCAGCCGAAACTCCCAGATCAATGCCCAGCCACGTGAAAGGTTACCAAGCCACCGAAACTGCCAGAGCACAAAGCACAACCGAACTTCCCAGAACAAAACCCATTCAAACCCTATTGAAACTCCATCTCCAGGGCCATCAAATATCCAAGCCAAAGGTAGAAAGTGCAAAGCAAAGCCACTCGGCCAAGCATGGGACAAGTTTAAGCCACTAAAGCAAGTCACTGCACCATATAAGAAACCTCCGTAAACCAAGCTAGCTGGCCACTTAAGCCTCTAGAGCAAAATAACCTAGATCAAGAAGACAAAGAACCATCCCGATCACAAGACAAAAACCATGGGAAGATCAGTAAAGCGAGTAAACTGACTTCAGAGAAATCTCAGCTGCAAAGACCATTAGACCAAGCCCTTCTTTCAAACCCTGCTCACACCGTCATAGCCATGCTATATATATATAAACCAGCCGAGCTTCATCTAGGAGATCACAAAGCAAGCCTTTTCCAGTAAGCCACCCAAGACACGAAAACAATAGAAGCAAAGCAACGTTCAGGCAGACCAGCCGGAGCCATCAATAAGGGAGCATATCAACACAAGTGGAAAGAAGCCAGGAGAACTGAATTCCAGAAGCAAGAAAGGAGAAATAAGCTACCCAGACATCCATCCGAGCCCTTCACGCAAAGTAAGTCCCAAAGAAACCAATCCCATGTAGAAGAATATACTAGAGACAATAAGAACAAAAATATGGAAATTGAAATGGAAATGCAGATAAGAGGGAGTAGAAATGAGCTAGAAGTAAGTATAGGCAAGAAAGAGTAGGAAACTTGGTCTCAGATTTAGATTTGAACATACAAGGGTTGCATCATGTTTAACCTCACCAAATATGCTCCCCTGCCAAGACCGACTTTAGGAAAAGCAGATGCCCTCCAACTTGCGATAGATCAATTCAATAGATCATGCATCATGGACCAAGAGAAGACAACAAACCCCGTAGCATGGCCTCGAAGTCATCATCTACCATACAACAATCAATTCTAAGCCCCTTTGTCATCATATTCAATTGAATATTCAGAGAAGCATTCAGCAGCCTAATAGCATATCATCAATTGACCATGTAAGTAGAACATCAAAGAAATCAGTACCCTCATGCTATATTTAAGCATTCAGAGACCCTCAAATATATTTAGCATCAATTAAGTATCATTTGCTAAATCCATTCATACGGCAAATCAATACAAATGGATCCCTGTAAGGCCACCGTCACCATGCTACCACTAAGCACTTAAAGATCATTCAAGAGCACAACATCAAGCTCGTGCATAGCATAGCAACAATCAATGCAATGAAATCATTAATCCATCTTCTAAACATCACTGATCAAGAACCTCAAATCCCAGTGTTAATACCCTAACTACAAGCATCATGAGGCCCTAACATTAGGCAACACAAATCATCCCCAAATCACAGTAGGAGTCGGCATGTAAGAAAACAGAGGACAAGGGATTAGGGATTCCCAAACCCTAAATCGAAACCAAGCCAACTCGGCCCAAGCAAGGGACAAGGCAGGAGAGAGAGAGACCAAAGATCCAAAGGCAGAGAAGGGAAAAGTCGGCGCCCAGAGCAGAGAGAGGGGAGGAGTAGAGATTAGAGTTACCAACCTTAATTAGGAATGAAGAAGGTGGAAGAGAGAATCAAACCGCAAGGGCGAAGAAGAGCCGGTGGAGCCGGTATCCATGTCGAAGTCGGCGAGTGACCTCGGTGGAGGCGGCGCAGCGGCACGAACCGAGGGGAGGACGAGGGTGACGGCGCCATGGATCGACGGAGTCGGGTGCGGGACCGAGCCAAGGAGGAAGCCGAATCGGAGTCGTCTGACGGAGGCGCCATGGAGCCAGGAGCAGAGAGAGCAGAGAGGAGTCGGGAGGAAGAAGGAAAGGCCAACAGGCCGAATAGACAAGGAGAAGGAGAAAAGGAAAATAGGAAAAGAAAAATAAGAAGGAAGAAGGAGAAAAGAAATGAGGAAAAAGGAGAGAAGGAAAGAAAGAAGAAGAGAGAAGGAAAAATAAATAAATAAATGAATAAACAATAATAAAATATATATATTTAGGATTAAAATCATTCTAAGTAATTGAAACTTAGTCAATTGACATATCATATATATATCCGATGCATACCTATATGTGTTATATTTAGACCCAGATACAATTCCTGGATTCATGAAATGAATTTTAAAATTCTACGAAGTCTCGAATAATCCCAACGTATATATATATATAATTATAGACATTTCATAATTGATTAAGATGAATTAAACTAGTGAATAATTATATTCTGATAATATATGCTTAGAATATAATTGCAATACACATATAGATCAACATACCTAATCAACTTATTTTATAGAATCATTTAATGCTACCATAATGATTTAACACTAGCCTATCTTAATCTCTTATAAAGAAATATTTCCGTCACAATATGCTTTGCATCTGAATCCTATTAAAGACATGACCCTACGAGAAATGAATCCTGAGATTTGTAATATCCATGCATATGCATAAGATGAATCATGTAAATTGTAGTTACTCTCACACTTGTAGTTTTAGGAACTAATTGATGTTAGTACAAACAACTTCACACCCTAAAAGTGAATTATAGTGTGTTAAATTTTACAATCTTAGCTTCCTGAATTCGTAAAACAAAACAAAATGAATCATAAGAAATAGGTATCGCATGCAATGCAACCTTTAAACCGTTGATCAATGATAAAGATTATAGAAGTAACACACTTATACGTTCACAAGCCATAATCCACACTCGTGCTTGCTTAATATAATGTTTGTTATTTGATTTTCCATCTGATTTCCTTTTGCCCTATTGAAAGTGTTATTTGCTATTTGTTATTCTTTTCGCTATACGACGTGTAGAATCCGACGTCTCGGACTTCGTCATCGACAATCTCAAGATAACGTCTTCGACTCGTCGCTAAAAGCAATGGATAGCAAGGCAAGCACCCCCTTGATCATATTGATCCTAATTTTTCATAATTAACTAAAATGTTGATTAAAACTTGCTTGCATATGCTATGTTCCATAAAATTGTACTTGGGTATCGGTAGATATACCTTATCATTGATAAACTTCCTCAATTAACATTGATATGTGAACCTTGATAACCCTAGCTCGTGGATAGACAATTGATGTCAAAATGGGTATATTCGATTATTACATGCATATGCTTAGCCATGCTTTAGACTGGGATACGAACAGATGGTTTTACTGTTCGTAATGAATATTTGACATATTGAAGAAAAATGATGAACCTGGTGAACTTTAATCTTGAACCTGATGGAATATTGTGATTCTAATGTTTTATTCTTTCTGAAAGTCAAACTATGATTTCGACGTGGGTGATTATTGGCAATAGCCGGAAGTGCAATTATTAATGCACGTAGATAGGGGGAGTATCGCCCATGTCACTTTGAGGACCGAACGTAGTGTTGCATGATCCAAGTAAACCGTACATCCACAAGTACTGGACTGGGACAGTCTTAACTTATTAAATTATTTGGGGATTAGCTTTGCACATTGGTAGGCAGTTGTAGCACGGGCATTCCGAATATAGGTTTGCTCGAGGGAGGTGTCATCACCGAGGTGTTGGCATCTGCCGTTGTAACGTGATGTCACTGGCTATGAATTTGGGGTTGTTTATTATTCCTGGTGGGTCACTAACTCCGGAATTTCTATTCCTGGTGGGTTACTGACTCCGGAATCCCTTTTACCTTTTTAGCTTCCATCATAGTCAGGGGTAACGTCATTGGGCTAGTGCAAAGTTAAGGTCCAAGTAACGCAGTTTAGATTATGAACTCTCTGGCGGCACACCAAAGGAAGTGTGCTAATGATCTGCCACAAAGGGAGGACATTTCTTGTGGGTAAAGCTGTACAACTCTGCAGAGTCTAAAACTATTCGAATAGCCGTGTCCACGGTCATGGACGACTTGGCGAACTGACACTAGTTAGTTGTTTTATAAAATGATTTGGTGAGCTTACCCTTACAGATGATTCAATACTTGACATTTCGTTGGCAAGATTGAATTCAGCTGTTGTGCCTTGTGCTTGGCAAAAATTAAATTGATTACAGTTATAATGGGATTGGACGCTTTATCACTCACGAAGGGATGTGGGTACTTTAGTTACATTCTATGCACGAAGGGCTGTGAGTTGTATATCTTTTCTTATTACTTTTATGTACATACTTGTTACTCTACTTATTTATATACTTTTACAATTTTCGCTTTCAATCTATTATTCATTATTTACAATTCAAATTTCGCTTCATGCAAAACAACCATAGAAACCCACTTTCTATTCGGCCTGCATATATTTCAGGTTTTGCAAACACTACAAGTCTTGCTGAGTACGCAACGTACTCACCCTTGCTATTATTGTTGTTTTTAGACAGGAATCCTCGATGTGCATCGCGACGCAGAAAACGGGATTATTGACGACGGTTCTTTATAAGGCTTTCCCTTGTCAGTTGACTGTGGATTATGAGGCAAACTACAAGACATCTGATTCTTTTGGCTATGTTTAGTTGACCTTCTCGGTCATATTGTATCTTTACTTCACTGTAATAAAATATGAAACTTTTGTATGGTTGTGATTCCAAATTGTGTTTTGTGCGTGCGACCATCGATCATGGGAATGGTACAGTATGCACATTAGAACCTTGCTTTTATGTTTGCACTGTAGCATAAAAGTGAGGGTCTTACAGTTTGGTATCAGAGCCATGCTGACTGCAGGCAAACCTTAGTTAGAATGGTCGTTAGATAAAACCTTAAAGTTTGAAATAGACAAATTTATATTTAGGAATGAAAATTTGCTATATATGTTATTAACCTTCTCTTGTCTCATATTATTTGTTATCAACTCTTTCCTCACCAATTGGAATCTCTATATATTCTTTCCTTCCATAGGAAAATTTCATTTCCTATCTCTATATATTTTTCTTTCCTATAGCATTTTCTTTCCCCACCTCTACATATTTTCATTCTTTCTCTAATAATTCTATCCCTTATCGAGGTTCTTATTAAACACTGCCAGTAAATCTTTCTTAAAGATAATAGTCTTTATCTTGAAAATAATAATCTTTATTGACTGCTAAAACACATAGTGCACCGCTACTGTTAACTTTAGGATGTCGGTGATATATCAGTATTCTCCTCCCTATACAACCAAGGAAGACTACTTCATCCACGCCAACGACTTCAGGAAGACAAATGCGACACCTCGTCAACTTCTTCTTTGTCATAGAAGCTTCGGATTGTCATCCTCGACAAGAGATGCAAGAGTTTGAAGAAACTCGACGCTAAGTAGTGTACCTTGAAAGAGAATATTATCCACGCTACAAGTAGCTTTGGTGATACATACAACTTTCACGTAGGATTAAGTTAATAGGAAAAACCTAGCACTTCCATGTGTTATAATTTAAGTACGCGGTTGTCTTGTTGAAGTTTCTTTGTTCACTTTTGTATTGCTTCTCGGGATGCACTCGTGAATGCTTAACATAAAGTTAAAAATTTCACGATGTCGCAACCCCTTAAATTGTAAGTTATAAATGAGAAACTTTGAACAATAATGTCATCTTGTACTAAATAAAGGATAGTTTTAGAATTTAAATTACCTCTAATAAGGTGTCTCTTCCCTCGTATAGACATTCTAAATAAAACCTTTGAGGAAAGTAATATTGTCTAAAATAAGGTAACTTGAACCTTAAGACATAATAACTTTGGGATAAAATATTCTCATATAACTTACCTCTTCTTTTTGTAGGACTTTCCACCTCTATATTATTCTAGTTACTAATCTTCTCTTATAAACAAAGCCAATGTCTAGCTAGAAGCATTGGGACCTCCATAATCATACCATAGTTAAGGAGATGTGCCGAGAACTATTTTACCACTTATGCAAACACCACCTCATTGTTAATACCGCCCTCCTTCATTCCTATCCTACTCATGCTAGATAGTAAGAACCTTCTTAGAATCTAGCCGTAGAAAAACTGTTACCACGGTCTTCGTTATCACCCTAATTATGCTTGAGCCTATGCTACCTATAGAAGAATCAAAACCGAGACTTCGCCATACCGGTAACTGCAAAAAGTACCTATGCTAAAATAAGCTAAGTTACTATCCAACTTCTCCTACAAGTAACAATTGAATACGCCACTAAACCTAAAGAATCTCCACATTGTCACCTTACTTCGGAAAGGAATCACAATGTGAAGTCACCTCATTAGACTAGACGTTATTTGGTCTAATAAAAGTACTTAAAATAGAATGATGAATGGGTAACTTAAATATTTCTTTGTATGTTAATTTTGAATGTAATCTTTTGTATTGTTATTCATTGTGATGAAATTCAGTTTAAGGATTGCTCTCGCGAATGCTAAACCTTTGGGTTGAAAATTCACGACGAGGCGATCCCAATAAACAATGGCAATGTTAACAAATGGAAAATAGACCCTAAATTAGGTCATTCCTTATAACTACTTCATACTTTCTAATTTGTAGAAATTTTATTTAATAAAATTTTTAGGGAACGAAATGTTGCCTTGTAACCCGATAGATCTTATCTAAACAGTCTTATTGTCATTACTGCAGAATGCCTATGATAAGATCCCTCAGTAAAATACCTGAAGAAGAAACCAGGCATAGTTTAAAATCTCTCCTTAAACCACGAGACCAACCCAGAAAAATCTTTGCCATTATCCCAAACCGGAATTCAAACATTCTCTATGATGGAACAAAATTATCAAAATTCCACCCCTCTTAGTCAGCCGATGGGGCAGAACGCTGCCAATATGGACGTAGCTCACGCCAGAAAAAGAAAATATTCAGATCAGAAAGCCACTTTTACATCTTATTCAAAGCCTAAAAGCTGTTCCTTGAAATGTTGCCAACCAAATCAAATTGAAGACCGCGCATGCATTCGCTGCGGAGAAATAGGTCATACCGCTGATGAGCATGCAATAAATTGTTCTAGTTGTGAAGGAAACCATTCTCCGGGAAAATGTTCCATGAACGATATTACTTGTTACCTTTGTGAAAGTAAAGATCATTGCCCACCTCAATGTCCTCTCGATCCAATAGTTACTACTGTAGTCCGACTTCAACAGGAAAATCTTCGAGCCCTAATTGCCCAAAAATTTTCATGTAGAAAAGAAACTGCACAAGAAATGGTGGAAGAAGAAATGAAAAATCAGCATTCCTACTCTACCAGCCATCATCAAGAAAGTAATAATTGGCAATCACCAACAGCCTGTTTCTTATGTGATAAAGAAGGCCACTGGGCAAGAAATTGCCCTAAGCAACGACAAGTTAAAATCCAGAAAAACAATATAAAGCACCCGTTTACACCCAATAAAGCATCACGGAAAGCACTTAAGTGCTTCACCTGTCGCAAAACAGATCATATTGCTCAGCAATGCCCCCAAGGAAACCAAACCTCTTCTAACACCATAGCCCTGCCAGAAATCACTTCAGTCAAAATGATAACCCCGAGAATAGGAAAAACAAAATCTGAAGCTATCTCCCCAAAGAAACATGGAACAAAGAGGCATCTGAACGAAGATGTCAATTCTAAGAAAAATTCCGTGCAAACTTATCCTCAATCTCAAACATCATTCATTCATCCCTCCAACAAAATCAATGGCCAGTTTCCTGATCCTCAAAATAAGGCAACTAATGTTACCTGCTTCTGTTGTCTTGAACGTGGACACTATGCCAATAAGTGCCCAAAAAGGAAGCAAAACCCACCTCGTCCTCAACCTTGTGAAGCTGTACCACTAGGACGACTTAAAAGACCTAAAGGTCAATAAGTCCCTGGATCTGTATCTACCTCAGCTCAAGACGTCAACCGTGGCATACCTAATAAAATGCCAGGTACATTCCTCATAGATACAGTCTCTACCAGAACCTAGTTTAAAAATTTTAAGCACCCTGTCTTTTTAAATTTATCTTGGATCTACCTTGCATCGATAATTGAATTTCATGATCATTCGTAAAACCTAAATTTATACTCGATAATCTATTCTTCCAGAATAATCTTACATATCACATAATCATCCAACTTCCACTCACCCTTTTTAACCCTGCGAATCTCGGGGACGAGATTCCTGTTAAAGGGGGTAGTCTGTAACATCCCTGAATTAATTAAACAGTAAAAATAAAATATTTAAATGTGAATTTGAATTATTAATATCTTTCTGCAAATTTAAAAGTTTTTGTTAAAAGATAATTGAATTCCTGAAATTAGAAAAAGAAAAAGTTACAGAAGAAAATGGTAAGAAGATAAGATAAACCAATTGTCATTTACTGATCCGAAACAATCATTGCAAAGGATTGAATCAAAGAATTGAACTGCAACACAAACTTTATTGATACATCATAGTTCACATCTACAATACATGGAAAATTCAAAGATCCTCACAGTCATACAACAACCATATTAATTACATCACATAAGACTGTTCGATTACAAGTCCGATTATAAATTACATCGTAAGAAAATAAATTACAAGATCCTAAACTACAGCTTCTGTGCTGTCTTGATCTGCATTTGTAAACCTGCATATTCAGTTGCACATGTATAAGAATAAGAATAAAGTAAATGCGATAAATTAAATACAATAAATAGATGAGAAAGAATTGCCGTCAGCTAATTAATTGATTGATCGCTCAATGAGGTACCCTAGATTGTCCGGGGGCCAATCTGGCTCCTCTCGCGATTAGATTTTTGCATCATTCGGCATATACAAACCTGTTTAAACCGTAGACGCGAATATTCAAAAAAATATCGCGAGCTAAAATATTTCACCACAGTAAAATAGTAACTCCACGTGGAGTAAGGTTAAAGCCAAGCTACAGTGCCACAGGACATCACGAGTTCTTTCCAGAACCAGCCGAAACTCCCAGATCAATGCCCAGCCACGTGAAAGGTTACCAAGCCACCGAAACTGCCAGAGCACAAAGCACAACCGAACTTCCCAGAACAAAACCCATTCAAACCCTATTGAAACTCCATCTCCAGGGCCATCAAATATCCAGCCAAAGGTAGAAAGTGCAAAGCAAAGCCAGTCGGCCAAGCATGGGACAAGTTTAAGCCACTAAAGCAAGTCACCAGACCATATAAGAAACCTCCAGAAACCAAGCTAGCTGGCCACTTAAGCCTCTAGAGCAAAATAACCTAGATCAAAGACAAAGAACCATCCCGATCACAAGACAAAAACCATGGGAAGATCAGGTAAAGCAGGCAAACTGACTTCAGAGAAATCTCAGCTGCAAAGACCATTAGACCAAGCCCTTCTTTCAAACCCTGCTCACACCGTCATAGCCATGCTATATATATATAAACCAGCCGAGCTTCATCTAGGAGATCACAAAGCAAGCCTTTTCCAGTAAGCCACCCAAGACACGAAAACAATAGAAGCAAAGCAACGTTCAGGCAGACCAGCCGGAGCCATCAATAAGGGAGCATATCAACACAAGTGGAAAGAAGCCAGGAGAACTGAATTCCAGAAGCAAGAAAGGAGAAATAAGCTACCCAGACATCCATCCGAGCCCTTCACGCAAAGTAAGTCCCAGCAAACCAATCCCATGTAGAAGAATATACTAGAGACAATAAGAACAAAAATATGGAAATTGAAATGGAACAGATAAAGAGGAGTAGAAATGAGCTAGAAGTAAGTATAGGCAAGAAAGAGTAGGAAACTTGGTCTCAGATTTAGATTTGAACATACAAGGGTTGCATCATGTTTAACCTGACCAAATATGCTCCTACAAGACTGACTTTAGGAAAAACAGATGCCCTCCAACTTGCAGTAGATCAATTCAATAGATCATGCATCATGGACCAAGAGAAGACAACAAACCCCCGTAGCATGGCCTCAGAAGTCATCATCTACCATACAACAATCAATTCTAAGCCACTGTCATCATATTCAATTGAATATTCAGAGAAGCATTCAGCAGCCTAATAGCATATCATCAATTGACCATGTAAGTAGAACATCAAAGAAATCAGTACCCTCATGCTATATTTAAGCATTCAGAGACCCTCAAATATATTTAGCATCAATTAAGTATCATTTGCTAAATCCATTCATACGGCAAATCAATACAAATGGATCCTGTAAGGCCACTGTCACCATGCTACCACTAAGCACTTAAAGATCATTCAGTAGCACAACATCAAGCTCGTGCATAGCATAGCAACAATCAATGCAATGAAATCATTAATCCATCTTCTAAACATCACTGATCAAGAACCTCAAATCCCAGTGTTAATACCCTAACTACAAGCATCATGAGGCCCTAACATTAGGCAACACAAATCATCCCCAAATCACAGTAGGAGTCGGCATGTAAGAAAACAGGGGACAAGGGATTAGGGATTCCCAAACCTTAAATCGAAACCAAGCCAACTCAAACAAGCAAGGGACAAGGCAGGGAGAGAGAGAGACCAAAGATCCAAAGGCAGAGAAGGGAAAAGTCGGCGCCCAGAGCAGAGAGAGGGGAGGAGTAGAGATTAGAGTTACCAACCTTAATTAGGAATGAAGAAGGTGGAAGAGAGAATCAAACCGCAAGGGCGAAGAAGAGCCAGGTGGAGCCGGTATCCATGTCGGTCGGCGAGTGACCTCGGTGGAGGCGGCAGCGGCACGAACCGAGGGGAGGACGAGGGTGACGGCGCCATGGATCGACGGAGTCGGGTGGACCGAGCCAAGGAGGAAGCCGACCTGAGTCGTCTGACGGAGGCGCCATGGAGCCAGGAGCAGAGAGAGCAGAGAGGAGTCGGGAGGAAGAAGGAAAGGCCAACAGGCCGAATAGACAAGGAGAAGGAGAAAAGGAAAATAGGAAAAGAAAAATAAGAAGGAAGAAGGAGAAAAGAAATGAGGAAAAAGGAGAGAAGGAAAGAAAGAAGAAGAGAGAAGGAAAAATAAATAAATAAATGAATAAACAATAATAAAATATATATATTTAGGATTAAAATCATTCTAAGTAATTGAAACTTAGTCAATTGACATATCATATATATATCCGATGCATACCTATATGTGTTATATTTAGACCCAGATACAATTCCTGGATTCATGAAATGAATTTTAAAATTCTACGAAGTCTCGAATAATCCCAACGTATATATATATATAATTATAGACATTTCATAATTGATTAAGATGAATTAAACTAGTGAATAATTATATTCTGATAATATATGCTTAAAATATAATTGCAATACACATATAGATCAACATACCTAATCAACTTATTTTATAGAATCATTTAATGCTACCATAATGATTTAACACTAGCCTATCTTAATCTCTTATAAAGAAATATTTCCGTCACAATATGCTTTGCATCTGAATCCTATTAAAGACATGACCCTACGAGAAATGAATCCTGAGATTTGTAATATCCATGCATATGCATAAGATGAATCATGTAAATTGTAGTTACTCTCACACTTGTAGTTTTAGGAACTAATTGATGTTAGTACAAACAACTTCACACCCTAAAAGTGAATTATAGTGTGTTAAATTTTACAATCTTAGCTTCCTGAATTCGTAAAACAAAATAAAATGAATCATAAGAAATAGGTATCGCATGCAATGCAACCTTTAAACCGTTGATCAATGATAAAGATTATAGAAGTAACACACTTATACGTTCACAAGCCATAATCCACACTCGTGCTTGCTTAATATAATGTTTGTTATTTGATTTTCCATCTGATTTCCTTTTGCCCTATTGAAAGTGTTATTTGCTATTTGTTATTCTTTTCGCTATACGACGTGTAGAATCCGACGTCTCGGACTTCGTCATCGACAATCTCAAGATAACGTCTTCGACTCGTCGCTAAAAGCAATGGATAGCAAGGCAAGCACCCCTTGATCATATTGATCCTAATTTTTCATAATTAACTAAAATGTTGATTAAAACTTGCTTGCATATGCTATGTTCCATAAAATTGTACTTGGGTATCGGTAGATATACCTTATCATTGATAAACTTCCTCAATTAACATTGATATGTGAACCTTGATAACCCTAGCTCGTGGATAGACAATTGATGTCAAAATGGGTATATTCGATTATTACATGCATATGCTTAGCCATGCTTTAGACTGGGATACGAACAGATGATTTTACTGTTCGTAATGAATATTTGACATATTGAAGAAAAATGATGAACCTGGTGAACTTTAATCTTGAACCTGATGGAATATTGTGATTCTAATGTTTTATTCTTTCTGAAAGTCAAACTATGATTTCGACGTGGGTGATTATTGGCAATAGCCGGAAGTGCAATTATTAATGCACGTAGATAGGGGGAGTATCGCCCATGTCACTTTGAGGACCGAACGTAGTGTTGCATGATCCAAGTAAACCGTACATCCACAAGTACTGGACTGGGACAGTCTTAACTTATTAAATTATTTGGGGATTAGCTTTGCACATTGGTAGGCAGTTGTAGCACGGGCATTCCGAATATAGGTTTGCTCGAGGGAGGTGTCATCACCGAGGTGTTGGCATCTGCCGTTATGTAACTGTCACGCTTTCGTCTATGAATTTGGGGCTGTTTATTATTCCTGGTGGGTCACTAACTCCGGAATTTCTATTCCTGGTGGGTTACTGACTCCGGAATCCCTTTTACCTTTTTAGCTTCCATCATAGTCAGGGGTAACGTCATTGGGCTAGTGCAAAGTTAAGGTCCAAGTAACGAACAGTTTCGTTATGAACTCTCTGGCGGCACACCAAAGGAAGTGTGCTAATGATCTGCCACAAAGGGAGGACATTTCTTGTGGGTAAAGCTGTACAACTCTGCAGAGTCTAAAACTATTCGAATAGCCGTGTCCACGGTCATGGACGACTTGGCGAACTGACACTAGTTAGTTGTTTTATAAAATGATTTGGTGAGCTTACCCTTACAGATGATTCAATACTTGACATTTCGTTGGCAAGATTGAATTCAGCTGTTGTGCCTTGTGCTTGGCAAAAATTAAATTGATTACAGTTATAATGGGATTGGACGCTTTATCACTCACGAAGGGATGTGGGTACTTTGGTTACATTCTATGCACGAAGGGCTGTGAGTTGTATATCTTTTCTTATTACTTTTATGTACATACTTGTTACTCTACTTATTTATATACTTTTACAATTTTCGCTTTCAATCTATTATTCATTATTTACAATTCAAATTTCGCTTCATGCAAAACAACCATAGAAACCCACTTTCTATTCGGCCTGCATATATTTCAGGTTTTGCAAACACTACAAGTCTTGCTGAGTACGCAACGTACTCACCCTTGCTATTATTGTTGTTTTTAGACAGGAATCCTCGACAGGTACTGCGACGCAGGAAAACGGGATTATTGACGACGGTTCTTTCTAAGGCTTTCCCTTGTCAGTTGCCTGTGGATTATGTGGCAAACTACAAGACATCTGATTCTTTTGGCTATGTTTAGTTGACCTTCTCGGTCATATTGTATCTTTACTTCCGCTGTAATAAAATATGAAACTTTTGTATGGTTGTGATTCCAAATTGTGTTTTGTGCGTGCCAGCCACTGATCATGGGAATGGTACAGTATGCACATTAGAACCTTGCTTTTATGTTTGCACTGTAGCATAAAAGTGAGGGTCTTACAGTGTTTTCGTGCGCGTGTATAATATCTTACGTTGCGACCTTTACTGTTATTAACGGTATGGGTTGAACAACACACATCATTTATTCTTTATGAATTATTTCATTTTATTTTACGAATTCAGGAAGCTAAGATTGTAAGATTAAATACGCTAAAATTCATTTTCAGGGTATGAAGCTGCTTGTACTAATATTAATTAGTTCATAAAACTACAAGTGTGAGAGTGACTACAAATTGCATGGTTAAACTCAAGTACATGCATTGGAATCACAGACTTTAAAGTTTACCCTTCGCAGGGTCATGTTTTAATAGAATTTAGATGCAAAGCATGATATATAGGAGTATATATAAAATGCTTATGTAAATTAAGTTAGTCATGTCTTAAGGAATATTCCAATGTCAATTTTAATAGGTATTGGAGTCTTTTGCTAATGTTCCATTTATTAAATAGAAGTTTATGTTAATTAAGGGTTAGGAATTTACTAACTAAATTCATCCCTACTCAATTTTTGCATGTTAGGAATACCCATTTTCCTAGAGACATATAGCATTATTTTTATTCCTATTATCCCTTTTTATTTTTTTCTCTCTCCTTCAAATCCATTCCCCACTTTCCTTTTTCTTTTCTTTTCTTATCCATTCAGCCGAATGGGCTCTTCCTCCTCCTAGTGCCTTCCTCTATTTTTCCCCCATTTTCCCGATTCCTCTTCTCCTGGCCTCCTTAATCTACCGATCGACTCGGCGCCGCCGGCTCACCGGTTCCTCCGCCGGCTGCTAGCTCGCTCGGTCTTCCGCTGCGCTCACCCGCGGTTCGTGTCCTCAACCCCGCCGGTTCGCCCTTGGGCTCGGCCATGACCACATCCTCCCGCGCACGAGCGCGGTCGTCCCCAGGCTGCTGGTACTCTGGTCCCGCCGCTGACCACTTCTTATGGCCTCGGATTCGCCGGCTCGCCCCCAAGCCTGCTACCCCCTACTTGGTCCCGCCATGGCCGCCGTTTCCAGATCCCCCTCCGGGTCTCATCTGGCTAACTTGGTTAGATCTTTCTAAACCCCACTCCTTACTCTATCTCTTCTGATGCCTTGTTTCCCCATGATGGATTTGCTATGTACTGAAGTCCGAAACTTTCTAAGTCTTTCGTTTAATTGTTGGGACTATGTTGCTGTTATAAAATCCTTGACGATTGCTGATGGGTAAATGAGGTAGTTGAGTACTCAATGATGCATAAATCGATAGTTTGTGCAGGTTTAATAATAGCCCCTGATTATTGGAGTGCTTAATTCTTATGCCTGATCGATCTAGTCTGTCTATTATGAAATGGAATTAATAAGATATATGTATCGAAAGACTGAGGGCAGTATTGATGTTTGGCAAATAAGAATCACGGAGTAGTGTATGTCTGCACATATTAAACTTTAATGCAACTACTTCTTGTAACCTTGATCTTTACTTCTTTGCATTACATGTTCTTGAGTATTTTGTGGTAGGGTTTTAAGAAAAGGAATAATCTGATATATGCCACTCCTCAATCTGAAAATTCGATGGCATGTGTAAAAAATGCCACTCAATGGCATGATTTTCAACATGCCATCGAATTTCCAATTCCTAGAGTGGCAAATATCCAAATGCCCTTTAGAAAAAGGTTCTTGACTCAATCATTATTAGGAGTACGCCTATTTGGATGATTTAGGGAACTGGCTATTTATATGTTTAAGCTTGAATTAGAAAAGGGCTAAAGTTGTCTCACTGGAGTGTATGGACTCCTTTCATGCTTGATGCTAACTCTACTAAATGATTAATTCAAGCTATCACTAATGCATTATAAACTGGTTATATGCATAGTTTGCTTACATGGATTGATTAATTGCCAGGTCCTGGATGATTCTCAATTATGGGTCTAGGGCATGTTAATAGTAGCTTTGGATAGTTTACATGATAGATGATCCTAATATTGTTAATTATAAATTGGTGGATCATAAATGGATTAGCTTAGCAAATGATAGCTTGATTGATGCTAGGCTATGTTTGATAGTCTTTGAATGCTTAGGTCAAGCATAATGACAGAGAATTTGGAATATCTTAATTATATGGTAAATGATGAAATTGATACCATATCTTGCGAGTGGATAATTTTCTTTGGTCTGTGATGATTTATGCATTAACCAATATATGAGTTGGATGGCGTCATAGTGATGACCTTGAGTTACAATGCGCCGGGGGAGTATTTGTAATTCTAGGGGACATATGACGCAACCCTCGTAGTTTTGTTATGCATTAAAACTGAGGCCACTTAATTCTGTCCTTTCTCATCTTAAACCTTTTACTATCCATTTCCATTCCTAATTCACTTTCATTCTGACTGGGTATGATGATTCTAAAAGAATCAAATTTGTGGAGACTTACTTGAGCATAAAAGGAAATACGAGTTGGGGAGGAATGGTGAAGGGACTTCTATGCAGCTTATGGTTTGATTTCCCTTCTTGCTCCTGGGATTCAGTTCTCTTGGCTTCTTTTCACTTCCCTGGGTATGTTCTGGGTATTACTCTTACTCTGGCTTTGAGATGGTGCTATGCTCCAGTATTATGTCCTTCTGGGAGTATTCTCGTGTGGGGTAGAGTTCCTGGAGATGGCTGGCTGGGCTTGAAGCTTATGTGACTTTGAATGAGACTTGGTTAGCTTTTATAGCCATGGCAATGGCGGTGTGAGCAGGGTTTGAAAGAGAGCTGGGTCTTGCGGCTGGATGGATTGCTCCATTAATTCACTTGTCAGTGCATTGATCTTGGTTTGTGACTCAAGTGGCCGGTTGGAGGGATGGGTCAGTTATATTGCTCATGTGGCTTCTTCCTAGCCTTTGCCTTAACCGACATACTTGGCTGTCTGATTACTCTGGGGTTTCGATTGGCACGAGAAGCCTGAAGACTTGCGTGGGTCTCTGAGGCTAGCTAAGAGCTTGCTCTAGCAGTTTCGGCTGGGTACTTTGCTCAAGTGGCATGGTCTTAGTCTTGACCCATGAGTTTGGCCGGCTAGCTAGGTTAATCTAGAGCTTTCTTGTGCAGTCTGGTGACTTGCTTTGGTGGCTTAAGTGAACAGTTGGCTACTTGCCCTGGTTTCGGCTGGGATTTCCCTGGAGTGTTCGGTTGGACTCTGAAACGGGTTGAGCTGTCCTGAAGGCACTGTGCCGAGGCTCTATCCCTTTTCACTATTTACTGCGGTAAAATATTTTTACCTCGTGATATTTTCTAATTATTCGCGTCTACGGCTTAACAGGTTTGTAAATTGCCGAATGATGCGAAACTAAATCGCGAGAGGAGCCAGATTGGCCCCCGGACAATCTAGGGTACCTCACTGAGCGATTACCGAATATACTTTAGCTGACGACAATTCTTTCTCATCTATTTATTGTATTTAATTTATCGCATTTACTTTATTCCTATCCTTATACATGTGCAACTGAATATGCAGATTCACAAGATGCAGATCAAGTCAGCATAGGAGCTGCAGTTTATAGTTTTGTATTTTACTTTTTGAGATGTAGTTTGTAACCAGATATGTAATTAAATAGTTATGTGATTGTAATTGGACATGTAATCGAATGATTGTATTGAGTCGTATTCCAGATAATTGTTGTATGTCTTTGTGAGAATCTTTGTAACTCTTATGCATTGTAAATGTGAACTACGGTGTAACAATCAACAATGTTGTTGTTTAAACTTTGTAATAAATGATTTGGATTAGGAATGATAATAAATATTCTTGATCAGAAAATGGCAATTGACTTACTTTATCTTCTTACCATTTTCTTCTATAACTTTTTCCTTTTCTAATTTCAGGAATTCAATTATCTTTTAACAAAAGCTTTTAAATTTGCAGAAAGACATTAATAAATCAAATTCATATTTAAATATTTTATTTTTACTGTTTAATTAATTCAGGGATGTTACAGGGATGAACCATTCGTGCTCGCTAATGATGTGACACAAGTATTCTATGTGATGGACATGGACAGCAAACAGAAAAAGCAGAAGGACAAGCCTACTAAAAGGAAGAGGCAGCATAACAAATCTACCGAAAACATAAATCAAAATGAGAAGACTAGCAGTAGCGATCAACCAAGGCGCCACGTGGTTCTTTCAGGTAAAAGAAGGATTGTCGGAGTTGAGGGTGTCACGGACGAAGAAGAGTATAATCAATTAGACGAGCTGCCTCCTTTCACAGTGGACGTAGACATTAGTGACCTGAATGATACAGAGGACTGTCCTTACGTACGCCGGGATCATAATGAAAGATCGCTTGTAAAAACAAAGTAGTTAGCAAATAAGTCCAACCTTGTTGTATAGTCCGTTGTTACAAGTTCGTCTTATTCTAAATTAAAAAAACCATTTTAGTGTGGAATAACCGAATAAGTGTAATTTATTATTTTTTATTAAGCAAAGAAGCAATAATTGATTTTTCTTTCATTTTATTCTAAATAGAGTTTGAATTTAATTCTAATCAGTACCGGTTGGTGTATTTAACCAGTACTGATGTGATCTAATCAGTACCGGTTGGATACACCAACCGGTACTGACAGCTCCTAGGTTTTCCTTCTCGAGTCATATGTGGAATGATCAGTCCCGGTTGGTGTATCCAACCGGTACTGATGTGTATATCAATCCCGGTTGGTTACACCAACCGGGACTGATGGTGCCCCTATAAACTTCCCTGCCGCCATTTCTTCCCCACTTTGGTGCTCCTCCCGCCCGTTTTTATCCCATTTCTTCCTCCTCCGCCACCAGAGCCTGTGCCGGCGTCGGAAGCCGTCCCGGAGCTGCCCCCCCCGGACGGCGCCGCCCTCCCGTAGCTCGCTCGACCGCGCCACCGTCCGTAGCTCGCCGATCAGCGCCACCGTCCGAGCTTCGCCCCCCACCCGACGGTGCCGCCCTCCCCGACAGCGCCGCCCTCCCGGAGCTCCCCAGCGGTGCCGCCTTACCCCGACGGCGCCGCCTCCCGGAGCTCGGCCCCCCGACGGCAGTACCGCCCTCCCCCGACGGCGCCGCCCTCCCGAGCTCGCCCCCGACGGCAGCACCCTCCCCCCCCCAACGGCGCGGTAAATGTGTAGATTCATGTTGGATTTGCTAACTGGAGGAAAATGTGTAGTATTTCATTTCTATTTCGGTTGTGATCTTGTTCATGGGAATGTTGAATGAATGCTAACATGATGTTGTACTGATCAATTAGACATTAGCTAGTATTGTTTCAGCAATTAGAGCAATTAGACCATTACATTGTCACTTTGCCAGATTGCAACGTTCCCGCCAACGGTGAAAACTGTAGTAACCTTACCCAATTGGCACCTGTTCATGTGAATATTACTGCAAAATGTAATATATTTGAATTGGCACCTGTATAGAATCGAAACTTTTTGGTATATGTTGCAAACGTAATATATTTGCAATGTCAGGCCTTGTATGCAAAATGATGTAAGTTCCAGTTGCAGTAAATGATCTAGAGACCGTCGATTTATGTATCATTGATTACATTGGTGAAGAAATGGTTACTCCAGAGATATATTCTCAATTGTCAATATCTATTCTTTTCCGTGTGGTGGAGGTAATGTTATGTATATGTGAGATGTGTCAGATGAGTAATTATATGTCAAATGTTATGTATATGTCAGATGTGTCAGTATATGTGAAATGTGAAATGTATAAGTATAGTTGGTCTAATCAGCATTTGTTCCTCGCCGTCTTCCACGCCGTTAATTTTCAGTGCCTTCTTCTAGCCTAAGAAACAACGATGGACGACGAAGGATTTGATCAAGAAGAATTTATGGAAAATTTGATTGCGGGAGATGGTGGTTATGAGGCCGCAGAGCACGATGAGGCCGCAGAGGTAACAATCAATCACGTTAATGATTGTCGATTTCACTATCATGCTAAGCCAACATTTTGACCTGTTCATGATTGTACCATGCTTTCAGATCGATCAACCAAGCGGGCAATCACGACAGCGAGGTCCAACCAAGAAGCCGAAGGCAAGATATGTTGTCACCGAAGTCAACGAGAACGGCCAACCTCAGAAACCCTTGACGGTGATTGGGCCGTTCAATTCGCATCTTGGCGTCCACGTTAGGGACCACGTGCCCATTAGCATAGCAAAATGGGATCAGGTTCCTGAAGATACGAGAAACATGCTTTGGAACGATGTCAGAGAGACATTCACCTTCCCCCAAGGGACCGAAGAGAAGGTGAAGAGTTACACTCTCAAGAAGATGGTCATCGCATTCCAAACTTATAAAAAGAAGTTGAACATAGAGTATATCAAGGAGAATCGAACGCCCGACTTCAACAAGTTCCCGGTTGCAAGATCACTGGAAGCGTTAAGTGAACTACAAGACTTCAGAGGAAGGTCAAAGTTTGAGTGAGAAGAACAAGCTGAATGCACGTAAGAAGAATTACCACCACCGACTCGGCCCCGATGGTTACCGCCAAGCAATACCCAAATGGGAGAAGAGGGAGCATGACCTGCTAGCGAAGGGTGTCACACTCGCAACAATGGAATGGCTCGACAGAGCAAAGCATTGGTTCTATGCTCACGCAGTGGTGGCCTCGATGATAGCGGCAATGCGGTGTTTGGGGAGGTCTTGAGAGATGTGGCGGAAGGCTTGTGCAGTCCATCGAGGAGACTTCCCAAGGTAGCTTCGTGCCAAACAGGGAGAATGATAAGCTAACAAGGGCTCTACAAAACCCGAGCACCACTGGACGTACACGAGGCGTTGGCGTCGCCCCGTGGAAGGTTGGTTTCGCCAGACGCCGAGACCTATAGGAGTCGGATGAGAAGCAAGGCTCGACATGCACAACAACTTAGTGCGCTTGAAGAACGATGACTCGAGATAGAGGAACAGTTAGCCCAGAGCCAACAGCGGGAGACGTGCCAGAACCTCCCAAAGCAATCCTAACATCATCAGCCCCACCGGCAATGGGCAAGCGCTTCCGGTGGTCACTGAAGCGGACTTGGACAGTATCCCGTAGATGACATCGAGCGGCAGACACCTTGTGAGCTGCATGTCGGGCGCGAAACCTCTCCTTGAAGGCGGCGCATGGCATGGTTCACCCAGTGGAGCCAGGCAGCTCATCCATGGCCAATGAGATACCGTCAAACTACTCCAAGGTCTCGGTGGAGGAGGTTTGCCCAGTGGTACGAGGACCTTGAGCTCGAAATTCGGAGGTGACGGAGTCTGAGAAGCTAGGAGAGGCGGTACACACTTTCATCCTATGGCGCAAACGGCACATAATTTTTCGAGATAACATGGATGTGTCCTCTCTGCGAAGAAGCCTGACTCCTACACCACTTCCCGCACACCCAAGCCCAAGAAGAAGCCCGACTCCTACACCACCTCCCGCACACATAAGCCCTAGGAGAAGCCCATCTCCTCCCAAGAAGGCGCCGACTCCTACACCACCTCCTGCGCACATATGCCCTACGAGAAGCCCGTCTCCTCCCAAGAATGCGCCGACTTCTACACCACCTCCCGTGCAATTAAGCCCCACAAGAAGACCGTCTCCTCCCAAGAAGGCACCGACCAAAGGAAACAAGCCAGCTTAGCCAGCAGCTCCCAAGAAGACGAGGTCCTTCACCCAATCCAAGAAGTTGCGTCCACTTTCGAAGCTGGCGTACGATATGATCGACGAGGAGACCAATAAGATTGTACAAGGTGAGGTAACTGAATTTTTTAGACCCAAGTCACCAAAGAAGAAGGTTCAACCTAGCACGAAAGAATTTCACAAAGGCTTGACGACTATTACAAATTTGAAGGATCAAAAAGAAATGCCACGCCAATCAAACTACGAGCGCACATTGCGAAAGGAATACCACAAGAAGATGACAGCTGAGGAGAAGGAGAAGGAGAAGGCTAAGGCGATGCTACAATTCTTTGATGAAATTGGGCTTGACCCAAGTCAAATATTAGGCACAACAGAAATTGAGTATGCCCAAGTAAGATGGCCATTTACATTGGGTGGATCATTGGTCAGGCGTGAGGAGCTGCTCCACCTAACAACAAAGATGCAGCAATTGCATGAATGGTACTTGGACGCGACCAAGCATGGTCTACAGTTGTTTGCTGTCAGGTACAAGGATCAAGATTTTTTTCACGGTGACGGTGAATTTTTTATCGAATGGCACGTCATGTATGATCTATACCAGACAGACGCCCTCAGTGCGTCCTTGGTGGGTTGCTGGACTCTGTAAGTGTCTTATTTACAAAAAAAAACCATCGTGCGTGCCCTTGTAGAGTACGGACCTTGCAAGCCTAACTAATTTCTTCTTGTGTAGCATGGAGATACAAAGATGCCGAAGGGATCAAATTTTTGACATAGGATTCATGGACCCATTAGTTATCAACGAGACAACCGTTAGATACAGCCCAAGCGAAACACAGACTAACGTATACAATGCGCTAATGGGACATCAATATAAGTCAAGGATATATATACCGTACGCACATGAGTATGTGTTTTCGTACCGCCTTGTTCTACTCCTTTTTCATAACACTATGTTAGAACTAATTAGTTATCTATGTTGACATATGTACAGTTTTCACTGGATTCTTATTATGATCGAGCTAGATCATAGTCGGATCACAATTATGGACTCGAGAAGGAAACCAGTTCAAACGTATCAAACCTTCATCGATTTGCTCGAACGGTATTAATTCTTGTTCCTTTCATTATTGTATTACTTCTATTTCCTTCCATTTGAAACAAATTCTAATCATGTACAATTGGTAATCACATGTGTAGTGCATTCGCACAGTTTCGTGCTAAAAATAGGGGCGCATTCAAGGAGAAATTTGAAATTACAGCAGCCTCTCAAGTACGTATATCATAATGCTAGCTTTTTGGTTAGTTAAGTTAATTTCCTTGCATTCATTTCACGCTTTCAACTTTTTCAACCGCAGATCTTGAGTCAGTCGACGGGCAACAATTTATGCGGTTACTATGTATGTGAGTTTTTGCACAACCAAACCGGAGCCGCTGACTGCATGCTAAAAGTGTAACATCCTCAAATTTATAAAGTAATAAAAATCAAATATTAAAAATTTGAAATCAGTTTTGTGTTGCATTTCTTGATTTTATGTGCATTTATTGATTTTTGATCTATTGGTTGAATTAATTGTTGAATTGAATAATGGAATTTAAGAAAGAAAAGAGAAAATAGTAAAATGGTAAGAAATGAAATTACCATGGTAAAAATCTCGTATAACCTGGCCAAACCCTAGAAGATACCCCTAGATGGTCAAAAGACCATGTGTATGCATTTATTGATAAAGAAAACAATTAAAAATGATAAATCTTATCTCTGGCCAGTCCCTTGTCAGATATTTAGAGAACAATGTAGAGCAATATAGACCTTGGGATTTTTACCATAAGACCTCAGACATATCACCTTCACCCACAAAAAGTTTCAAAAATTAATAAGCATTTTTGCTATGATTTAGCATTTATTTTAGGCAGATTTGAAATTCTGCAGAAATCAATAAAAGATTTATGGAGAATTAAATAATGCGAATTTAATGTTGAAATTTTTATGGTAGGTCCATTGTATAGAAACACACCTTCAGTAAAAATTTTAAAAATAAATATGTTTATTTAATCCATAAACCAATGCAGAAATCGAAATAGAATTTCAGTGCAGCCGATATTGTCAGATTTATTATAAATAAATGGTAAATAATTTTAACTCCAAATTTTTACTGAAGCTAGTAGACTTACTCATCAGCTTAGTAAAAAAGTTTGGAAAAATCTTGAGATGACTTGACCTCGGTATTAATTCGTTTTCTGCGCTGTCTGGGGAAGAAACTGGAGATTACTCCCCATCCTGACGTGTGGGTCCACGCGTCCAGCGACCCCTGCGCTGGCACCACTGCCGACAGGGACCCAGAACCCTCTGTGCCCACGCGTCAACCTCCCATTCTCTCCTCTCTTTCTCTCTTGTCCCGCTGCGGGTGGACCCGAGCCCCACCTGTCAGCTCCTTCTTCCTCCTATTCTCTATCCCTCTCTCGTTCTCTCTGTGTTGCCGACAAAGCCGCACCGCCTCGCCCCTTTGTCGTGACCTAGCCGCAATCTCGCGCGCCTCAAAGGAGCCCTAGCCGGCCACTGCCACGGAGCACCTTGCCCATGCTTTGTCCTGTACCTTTGACCCTTGGCCGAGCCGAGGGGAGAGCTTCCAGAGCCGCCGCCGTAATTCCCTTCTCCAATCCTCATTACAGAGCCCTCCTTCGCCTATTTAAAGGAATGAAAAGGACCTCTAAACACCACCAAACCCGGGTGTCACACCCAATTCACTCTCACACACCCAAATCCACCCCAACCGGGCCCTTCTTCTTCGTCGCCAGCGAAGCCAAATTTGGGGGAAATTCCGAATTCGCTTGGCTCGGTAAGAGAACGTCCAAATTGATGGACTTTCGAGCATCCACGAATACTCATGAATCCTTTACGCATCTCCTTGCAGCCCGAAACGCCTCGAGGAGCTCCCGCACCGGCCGTCTCCCTCCGCCATTACCGACGCTCGGTGAGAGCTCAACCCGGCTGTTTGCTTTCGGGTTTGAATGAATGGTTAGAGTCCTTAGGACCTCCTGTAACTTATCCGGATGATCATTACATCGGGAACCCTCCGTAGCAACATCGCACCTTGCGCCACCGTGAACTTCCGCCGGTCATCGCCGTGAGCTTGTTTCTTCCGAACACCACCCATAACTGAGTAATCCCCTAGGTTCGCCATGATCCAGTGAAGCTAGTGCTACCGGCCGAAGTCGATCGACGTCGCCGGATAGCCGCCGGCGAGCTCCGGCCATGGCTCCTCAAGACCGACTTCGCCGTGCAGGGGCTACCACTGTCGCCGCCAAGACACCGCCGCTTTGTCGCCATGTGGTCCCGACCACGCAGCGATCGTGCCTTGCGGCGTCGCGTTATACATAAACCAGCCGATGACCGGGCCCAGCCACGGTGACGCGGGCGATTCAAAAGCCAGCCCGCGAATTGCAGAATACGCTTTCCCTTGTGGAAAGCGGCGTTTCTTTTACTGAATTTTAGAAACCCGAATCCATTCAAATATGCATAACTTTTATCTATAACTCCAAATCAAATGAAACTTGTTTGTAAATTCATCATAAATCATGTAGTTTCATAATATGTAAAAATATTTGAAACTTGTTTAGCAATTTAAACTTGAATTTAAATTTAAAGAGAAAAATTTAGATATGTAGCATATAGAGATTTTGCAAATAAAGTCCAATTTGAGTGAAACCAACTTTATTGGAATCCTTAGGTCAAATACTACTCAAATATGTAATTAGATTTGGATTTGGAGTTAGTTTGTGAAAATTTCATGTTAGGACTTTAGTTAATGCATATATTTAATATAGTTGTGATAACTTAATGAAAAAGCATCCAAATTGAATGAAACTTGTTTCATTAGGTTGATTACACTAATTAGGATCAAATGGTAATATGAAAGTTAAGGTGTACCATGTTACTTTTGTTTGACATATTTAAAGTTACCTTATGCCATGTTTAAAATTAATACAACTAACACCACACCCTAAAAATGAACTTTGTTAAATATAATCCTACAATCTTAGCTTCCTGAATTCGTAAATTAAAATGAAATATTACATATAATCATGTTGTATGTCATTAAGCTTTTACCCTTAAGATTAAAATCTTACAACTTGGCTAATACATGAATTGATTAGGTAATTGTCATTATTGATTGAATTGAATTTATTTCATTTGAATCTTTTAGTTGCTATTTTTGTTGTATGTGTATTTGCTTCTTCATCAATATTGAAGTATTCTATTTGCCATATTCTTAATCGACGTATAGACGCTGAGATTGCCGACTACGCTATCGACGACACAGATTCAGCTTACACCGCCGAGGAGCAAGGCAAGCATCCCTTTGAGCATTTTGAACCCAGATTTCATAACCAACTAAAATGTGATTAAGAATCTTCCTGCATGCTTATATTTCGCTAAAACCTTACTTCGTGTTACTTGGTAGTTATAACACATACTAATGGATTTCCTTAATCACTGTTGATCTATGATCCATGATAACCATAGGAATGGTTAAGTTCATTGAACTGGGTATAATCGCTTATTAACCTGCACATGCTTAGTATTGCTTTAGATCAATGCTGGAAATGTTTACACCCACACTTTTCTCTATGAAATCTTTTATGGTTTATTTAAGCAGTAAAGGATACTGGTAGTTTGATAAAAATGAAAATAAAACTACTGTTTTGACGTGGGTGATTATTGGCAATAGCCGGTTGTACATGTTTTAACGTGTACGTAGCTAGGGTGGAGTTATCGCCCATGTCACTTTGAGGACCGAACGTAGTGTTGCATGATCCAAGTATAACCGTACATCCACAAGTACTGTAATGGGACAGTCCTAACTTATTAAATTATTTGGGAATTAGCTTTGCACATTGGTAGGCAGTTGTAGCACGGGCATTCCGAATATAGGTTTGCTCGAGGGAGGTGTCATCACCAAGGTGTTGGCATCTGCCATTGTAACGGTGTACGCCTGGCTATGAATTTGGGGCTGTTTATTATTCCTGGTGGGTCACTGACTCCGGAATTCCCTTATACCTTTTTAGCTTCCATCATAGTCAGGGGTAACGTCACTGGGCTAGTGCAAAGTTAAGATTCAAGTAATCGAACAGTTTCGTTATGAACTCCTCGCGGACATACCAAAGGAAGTGTGTCTTATAGCTTGCAAAAAGGGAGAACATATCTTGTGGGTAAAAGCAGTACAACTCTGCAGAGTCTAAAACTATTCGAATAGCCGTGTCCACGGTCATGGACGGCTTGGCGAATTGACACTAGTTAGTTGTTTTCTATTTTCTAAAACTCTTGATAAAATGATTTGGAAAGTGATTCACATTTGTTAAATGTCACTTATTGTTATATTTGTTCGCACAAGACCATGGAGGGTCTTGTTCGTTATTTTTCTCACAAAGGGCCGTGAGCAAAAATGTTATTATTCTTTTATTACTTGTTATCTCAATTACTTATCAAACTGTCTTAAAATTTTTATTTACGCCTTCCATTACTATTCAGTATTACTTCATTCAAAACTTTCGCTTTATGCAAAACAACCGTAGAAACCCACTTTCTATTTTAGCCTGCATATATTTCAGGAATTGCATACACTACAAAGTCTTGCGAGTACCAATGTACTCAACTTGCTTCAACAATGTTTCTAGGTGAAGAGCAGGATTACGATAATGACGGGAATGAATATGAGGAACCTGCGAATTTTAGCGACGACTGATCTTTCTAGGTTCATCTCAGCAGTTGCCTGTGGAGTTATGGAATAGTTGGCATACTATGAGACATGGTCTTAATTTCCTGCTACTTTTGGTATTGTAATATCACTATAAAACTTGTGATGTAATAAAAATGTGTATCTGTGTGGCTGTAATATCCAAATTGTGTTTGTGCGTGCCAGCCACTGATCATGGGAATGGCACAGGGTGCACTTAAAGAGCCTCATATTTATGTTATTTACTGACATAAAAATGAGGGTCTCACAAAAAGGCGACAAGGGGGTGAGTAAATATAATTACTACCTTTAACGATGTATATTGCTCCTTACATCTTGTACAAATTCAATGATTGATTTGTTAATGACTTAACGACAGGTGCCTCAATATTTGGCGGAACAAGGTTCGAAACTCTCGCCGGCACGAGTGAGAGCAATTCAAGAACAACTCGTTGGCTTCATTTACGATGAGGTTGTAAATCCAAAAGGCGAGTTCCACGAACCAAATTTTAACAGGTGGGGCCCTTTGATAAGGACCGGTGAACTGTCATTCTCGACATCTACGGCTAGCAAGAGCGATGCACGTAAAAAATCCCAATGAACAGAAGGAAAAGAAATACTGGAGTTGTAATTAAAGTTGTGTACATATTGTAGTACATTATATGTAATTAAATTTGTTAATGAATGTACAGTGATTTTATTATCAGGCAAATGTGCATGATTGATTATATGTGTTTTAATTCGTTGTGATTTAACACACACATGAAGTCACCGTGATTTGATTATATATATTGTAGTATATTATATATAATAGCGATATTGGACACACACATATTTACATATATATTATATACAACCCATCGATCTGTTAGATAAAACAACCGCATCGATGAGGGCATCATCGAACCGGTTGGAGACACCAACCGTCTTGATAAGGTCCATGTGGTCTCACGATGCGCTGCCACGTGTAACTACCAACCTGATCGATACTCTATCGATGCAGGGTGATGAACCGGATCGATGCCCTTGAGCATCAGTCCCGGATGGCCTATACCGGTTCAAAAACCGGTACTAAAGGCTCTTTTAAACCGGTACTAAAGGCCATTTCCGTAGTAGTGTATTCCAGAAGACACGTATTTTGACACAGGTTACGGGTTTGATAACGATGAATCTTTCTAAGGTTTCACATTGTCAGTTGCTTGTGGAGTTTTGGGTTTAGATGGCACACTACAAGATGAATAAATTTTCACTATTGTTTTATTTTTGTTATGTAATATTATGTGTAATAGAGCTTTGCAAAAAGGGAAGTCATTATTTGTGGGTAAAGCTGTACAACTCTGCAGAGATTAAACTAGTCGATTAGCCGTATCCACGGTCATGGATGACTTGGTGAACCCACACTAAGTTAGTTGTTTTTTATTTTCAAAAACTTTGATTAAATGATTTGGATAATGACTCACATTTGTTAAATATCACTTGCTGTTATATTGATTCATTTAAGACCATGGAGGGTCTTGTTCGTTATCTTACTCACAAGGGTTGTGAGTAAATTGTTATTATCCCTTCTATCAATTGTTATTTCAATTACTTAGCAAACTGTTTTAAATTTCCAGTTATGCTTTCCATTATTATTCAGCATTTATAATTTAAATTTTTGATTTACGCAAAACAACCGTAGAAACCCACTTTCTATTCAGCTTGCATATATTCCAGGATTTGCAAACACTACAAAGTCTTGCGAGTACCAATGTACTCAACTTGCTTCAACAATGTTTTTAGGTGATGAGCAAGAATATCCCGTTGACGATAACGATAACGAAGAACTCGTTATTTATGGCGACGACTGTCCTCTCTAAGTTCATCTCATCTGTTGCCTGTGGAATGTTGGGCTAGTTGGCAAACAATGAGATGTGGTTTTATTTCTGCTACTTTTGGTTATGTAATATTACTACCAAACATCTGACGTAATAAAAAGTTTGAACTTATGTATGGCTGTAATTCCAAATTGTGATTGTGTGTGCCAGCCACTGATCACGGGAATGACACAGAAAGCACTTCAGAACCTTGTTTTTATGTTATTCATTGACGTAAAAATAAGGGTCTCACAGGAATATGAAAATTCCATGAATAAACCAAACAAACGTAACTAACCACAAGCCGGTCTCCAGTGCTGAACTTCACGACGACCTTCGGTCTCCATGAAGAGCTCTCCAATCATACAGGGGGTATACAGGAATGACTCGTATATACCATTTGTATGACTGAGATGGTAACTGTTTGGGCGCAAGTAACCCAGATACTGAGCCTGGGAGTTATTCAAATGATAGGCCACCGCTCCAAATGACTGATCCAAGAAGACCACCTCTTTGTAAGGATGAAATCCAAGGATGTTGAAGGGTGAATCATAGCAGTATTCCTCATCTCCACCGTCACTTGGAGAAAGAAAATCATCATTGTCGGAGTCCCACTCAAAATTCCCTTCCGATGTATTGTCAGTGTTTTCATGAACATGGATATTATCTTCTTCCATGACCATCCAAGCTCCATCATAGAGTGTGGCTACTTGTTGGGCAAGGGGCCTAAGGTCATGTTGATACTGTAATTCCCACTCCATCTGTTCACATGATTCGTTGAGGATCCAAACCTCTAGTTGGAATTCATCATGAACTATTCCAAAGCACACCCCCTTCTCTGATCTCCCTAGATACGGTTTTGTGTATTCCTTTTCAAGGTCTGTGGGCGTTTTAATTACTTCGTACTTATCATTTGACAAGGAAAACCTGAAAAAACACAAGTTTAACACATATAAATACATGGCATCTCACCACCGAAACTGATGTAATCTTCGTTAAAAATCAGCCATCATTAAATTAGCCTGATAGATTCATCTATTATATATACTAGAAAGAAAGACCATCAACCAACCAGATGGTACATGCATGTGTGTGTGCAAGAAACCGTAGGATTGTATGTAAGATCATGCATACCTAGTAACAAAGGCACCTCGACAGTGCACATAAATTGCTCCTTTCCAGTACACGGCATAGCCCTGGCGCGGCCCGCGGAGCGGGGGTCTGCGATCCAACCGCATGTCTGCGACCGTCCCCGCCGGCTCACCTTCCCGAGCAAAGGACCTCTCCTCCCACCGCCCGCTCCTCGACGAGAATACATTCAGTCTCCATGGTGACGGTGGCCATTCCATCAGGCGCCATGAGTCATCAGGCTCGTCCTCTTCCACGGCCGGTGCAGGTGGCGGCTGTGGCGATTCCACTGGCTGCTGAAACTCCTCTGTGTCCTCGGCCGACGTGCCGTCCGGCAATGAGAAGAGCCACTCCACGCAGAACGGTGCGTCCATCTCCTGCTGCCGCGGCAGCGCGCGACGACGCTCCTCCACCACCTTCCGGTGGTTCAGGGGCATCGGCTTCTCCGGCACGGCGGGGATCAAGAACACCTCGAAGTTCGGGGACATGGCCGGATCGAAGACGAGGTACGCGTGGGTGTTCCACCTCAAGCGGCTCAAGGTCTCCGCGCGCTGGGGAAGCAGCTCGCAACGCTGCGTCGCGGGGTTGCACACGCAGAGCAGGTGCCACCCCATATCGCAGAGGAGGAGGCCGTTGCAGTGGTCCAGGACGGACGTCCGGTACCACCAGCCCATCTTGTGGTCTTTGGGCATGAAGCCGAGAATTCCATCGATTCTGGGGACCGTCGACGGCGTCGAGGGGCGGCCGAAGAGGTGCGGGCGGCAGTAGTCCATGTAGTTGACGAAGATGCCGCGCACCGAGTGCGGGAGGAGGTGCGGGAGAAGCAGCCCGCGGGCGTCGACGATGGCGCGCCACGCTTTGCAGACGCACCGGACCGCGGCGAGGCTCCGCGGAGGCACGCGGCGGAGGACGTCGGCGAGTACGTCGTCGGGAAGCGCCACAACTTCCACAACTTCCATCGCGCTGAGTTAGGGTTAACCGAGCGGCGCCCCCGTGCATGTTTATATCGGGAGATGCAGGAAGTTTAAAGTTCATGTCAGGCAACAGAAATCGAGTCTGACTCAGATTCCGGAATTAAAGCACCTGCTCATGCTCTAATAGCGGTCGGAATCCCAGACGTGTTGAACCAAACAAGAAAAATAGCACGTCGATATGCTAGTTAAGACTACAAATATAAAGCAATCAGAATAAACTTCGTACCAGGGACGCACACATATGACCAACCTATATACATGCGCATGCAGGCTCAAATTTATCTTGAATTTGTTTGCCTTTTGGTGAATTATTTGTTGGAAGAAAGTAATTAAACTTTCAATCCTGATTTTCACGTAAACTCCCCAGGTAGCTCAATTGTCCTTGTAGATTAAGGGCACTCACAGTGCATAATTTATACAAGTTGTTTCTAAACATACCACGATCATATGAAAAAACTATATATACAACCTTTCGAGTACATAGTATCTAGCAACGACCACACATCCTCTCTCTCTCTCTCTCTCTCTCTCTCTCTCTCTCTCTCTCTCTCTCTCCCCGTTAGGGTATTTATTATGGATAATTGGGTACAATTACCATTCAGGGAGCTGTTCGGTAAGATAAGACAGCAGCATCCGTACGTACGTGTTTTCATGTACCAACACAGATCATTGCTTAGATTAGATCCGAGAGAGGATTGTATTGGGGATAATCGGATATATGCCACTACAGGAACCGCTTATTTGAGATTTGCCATCGTTCCTTTGCTTCTTCGAACGATGCCATTATGAAACTGTGCTTATTCGAAATATGCCACCGCTTGCGTCCGGTCATGACACGTGTTCCGTCCGCGATGGCAAATCTCGAATAAGCGGTTCCTACAGTGGCATATATCCAATTAATACGGGACACGTGTCGTGACCGGACGCAAGCGGTGGCGTATTTCGAATAAGCACGGTTTCATAATGGCATCGTTCGAAGAAGCAAAGGAACGATGGCAAATCTCGAATAAGCGGTTCCTGAAGTGGCATATATCCAATTATCCCAGATCGGACTGCACATAGAAACTGTTATGAATAGCACTTGTATTCATCATGAGGCAAAAGGGCCTATATATATACATGTACAAGAGGGCAAGCAATAGGAATAGGAATAGGACTCTATCCCTAACATACAAGGAAAGCAATAGGAATAGGACTATATCTCTAACACCCCCCCTCAAACTCATGGTGGATCAACAACACTGAGTTTGGAGAGAAAAAAGTTATGATATGCTCTAGTTTGTGTCTTCGTGAAGAAATCTGCTAACTGGAGCTCTGAAGGCACATACTGAAGAGCCACAATCTTATCCTGTACCTGTGACCTCATATATGAAGCATCAACACCAATATGCTTGGTGAGTTCATGCTTCACTGGCTCGCGCAATGCTGATAGCCCCTGTACTGTCAGATAAAAGAGGAGTCGGTGTAGAAACAGAAACACCAAAATCCTCAAGCAACCACCGTAGCCACGTAACCTCTGCTGTCAAAAGAGCCATAGCTCGCAACTCGACCTCGGCACTCGAGCAAGCTGTTTGCTTCTTAGTCTTCCAAGCAATGAGAGAACCACCAAGAAAAACACAGTAAGCAGAAAGGGACCGACGATCAGAGTGATCACTAGCCTATGTAGCATCAGAGTATGCCTGGAGCTGTAAAGAGCTGGAGCGCGAAAAGAAAAGATTTATGAGAGATGGTTCCACGAAGATATCGTAGAACACGAAGAAGGTGACTATAGTGGAGCTGAGTGGGAGCAGAAACGAACTGACTCAGGATATGAACTGGATGAGAAATGTCAGGACGAGTGACACCAAGATAAACAAGACTCCCAACAAGATGGCGATAGCGAGTAGGATCCTCAAGAGGTTCACCATCAGTAGGTCGAAGATGAACATTGAGCTCCATGGGAGTCTCGGCTGTACGCTCATCAGTGAGAGAGGCACGATCAAGAAGATCCTGGATATACTTCTCTTGGGAGAGAAAGAAGCCCTCAGAGGTGGAAGAAACCTCAATCCCAAGAAAGTATCGGAGAGGACCAAGATACTCATTGAGACGGGATTTTACAAAGGCAATATACTCAGAATCATCGCCAGTAATGATCATGTCATCAACATACAGAAGGAGAAGAGTCCGACCACGAGAAGAGGTGTGAACAAAGAGCGCAGGATCATGAGTACTAGCAGAAAAACCAGCGGCAGTAATCACAGAAGAAAAACGCTCAAACCAAGCACGAGGGGCTTGCTTGAGCCCATAAAGAGAGCGACGAAGCCGACAAACCATGCCCTCAGGAACAGAATACCCCGGTGGTGGCTGCATATAGACCTCCTCATGCAGCTCACCATTAAGAAAGGCATTCTTGACATCAAGCTGAGAGATGGACCACTCTCGAACAGAGGCAACAGCAAGAAGAGTGCGAACAGTGGTCATGTGAGCCACAGGGGCAAAAGTCTCATCATAATCACGACCATGCTCCTGCTGAAAACCACGCGCCACAAGACGAGCCTTGTAGCGCTCAAGGGAACCATCAGAGCGAGTCTTAATCTTATAGACCCACTTGCAAGTAATGGAACGGACACGTGGAGGGAGTGAAACAAGATCCCACGTGCCAGTGCGCTCAAGGGCAGCAATCTCCTCCGCCATCGCATGCTGCCATTCCTGATGAATAACAGCATCACGGTAAGAAGTCGGCTCGGCCAGAGCTGCACCAACAAAAGCAAAGCGCTCAGGAGGCCGAATAGACTGTCGATCGCGAAGGGCATAACGAGGAGGAGACACTGAAGAAGATGGCTCATCAGAAGAGGAAGATGGCACATCAGAAGAGTCCTCAACTGGCAGACGACGAGTGTAGTGAAGAGGAAAGGGAGAAACAACATCTGAAGAGTCCTGTGTAGGAGAGGACGGTGGTGAAGGAACCGGCGATGAAGGAGACGCCGATTGAGGAGGAAAAGTGACAATGGGAGTGTCAGGAAAAGTCAGAAAAGACAGGGGCTCAACAAGGGAAGTGGGAGAGGTAGAAGAGCGAGGGTAGAAGGGACGAGACTCATCAAAAGTGACATCTCGTGAGATCCGTATCCGTCGGCCAACAGGATCCCAACAACGATATCCCTTATGCTCGACCTTTGTATCCCGAGAAAAACACACTCAACAGTTGAGCGATCGGCTTGGTGCGTTCACGAGGTGCAAGAAGAACATAGCACACACACCCAAAAGACGAAGTCCAGAATAATCAGGAGGCATGCCACAGAGACGCTCAACTGGAATTCCACCCTTCAAAGCAGAAGAAGGTTGAATGTTGGTCAAGTATGTAGCAGTGGAAACGGCCTCAGCCCAGAAATGAGGTGGAACAGCGGAAGCAAGCATAAGAGCACAAGCTGTCTCAAGGAGATGACGATGCTTGCGCTCAGCAACACCATTCTGAGCATGAGCACCAGGACAAGAAAACTGAGAAAGAGTGCCCTGTGTGGCAAGAAAAGCTCGAAGAGCTCCGGACAGATACTCCCCTGCCGAGTCAGCACGCAGAACACGAATAGGAGAATCAAACTGAGTGCGAATCATGATGGCAAAGGTTTTATAGATGGATAAAACCTCACTACGAGAGGACATAAAAAATATCCAAGTGTGGCGAGAAAAATCATCTATAAAGAGAATATAGTATCGATGACCCCCTATTGAATCAAAAGGAGCCGGACCCCAAACATCAGAATGAACAAGATCAAAAGGACGCTGTGAGATACTCACTAGAATGGTAGGGGAGTTGTAGCTGTTTGCCAAGCTTACAACCCGCATGCAAAGGTAAAGAAGCATCACCGCATACGTAACGTAAAGACCACGGATTTAACTAAAGAAGACAGTCGTGAACCACACAGATGGCCCAAACGGTGATGCCACTGAGCAAAAGTCCCGGTAGAAGAAGCAACGGATGCTGAAGCAGTCGTGGAAACAGAGAGACTGGCAGAGGCAGCGGAAGGTAGATGAAGCCAGTCGAGCTCCCAAAGACGCTGAGAGTCATGGCGGCGAGGGCCAGTCCCAACTAGAGTTCCCGTGCGACGATCCTGAACACAACAAGAGTCAGAATCAAGGATAACGCGACAACCATGATCAGTGAGCTGGCCAGCGGATATGAGCTGCATGGTCAGTTTGGGAACATAGGAAACAGCAGGGACATGAAAAGAAGATGACAAAAGATTGCCTCGTCCTGCAACAGAGAGAGAAGTACCATCTGCAGTATGCACAGTGGTAGGAGCAACAAGAGGACTGATGGAATGTAGACAAGTGGGATCAGATGTCATATGAAAAGAAGCTCCAGAGTCAAGAATCCATGGTGTGATACCTGATGAGGATGGTGGTTTCTCATTGGAAGACTGAGTAGCAGAACTAAGCGTAACTCGCTTGGTGTAGTGGCAGCCATGCGACGCAGTAGCATGAGAATCTCCTGAGTAGAGTCAGAGCCAGCAGAAGTCTGCTGAGGTGAGGAACCCAAGAGTCCAGGTCCTTTAGAAGGACGTCCACCTTGACGAGCAAGATCCTTCTTCTTCTTGTAGCAGAACTGTTCCACATGTCCGTTCTTATTGCAGTAGGTGCAGTGGAGGCCTCCCCCCTTAGTGGCTGGAACTGGTGTAGGCGGCACTGTCGGAGGAGTAGAGCGAGGCGCCGCCAAAACTGAGGAGGTCACCAGCAGGCCTGCGCCACGAAGACGAGTCTCCTCAGTACGAATAGCTGCAAGGGCCTCCAACAGGGTCACACGAGGATGACGAGCAAGCAGCTGGGCACGAATCTGCTCGAACTCAGCCCGAAGACGTGTCAGGAAGTCGTAGATGCGGCGAAGCTCCAAATGAGAGTGCTGGCGCTGACAGCACTGGCAAGTCCGGCAAACCTCCGGTCCGAGGGAATCAAGCTGACGCCACACCGAAGACAACTGCGCATAGAACTCATCCACTGTAGAGTCGCCTTGCTGAAGTGACTGCTCCTGTCGAACAACAGCAAGGTACAGGGAGTCTCCAGCTGGCTCATAACGATCACGAAGATGTGCCCACATCGCCTGTGCCGAAGACAAAGCAACAATGTCTCCAGTAAGATGCACCTCCATGCTAGCAACCAAAATAGCAGAGGCACGAGCATCTTCATCAATCCATGTCTTGTGGGCAGCAAACTGAGTCTGAAAAGACTCCACAGTATCGGCATAGTCATCAGAGATCTTCTGGCGAGCAGCATCATCGGTCTCCATTGGAACAACAGGCGGGGCAGGAGGAGCAGGACGAGGCGGACATGAAAGCTCGCCGGTGAGAAACTCCCATAGACGCTGACCGCGCATGTGAAGACGCATATGAAGAACCCAGTCTCGATAATTGAGACCATCGAAGATAACTGGACATCGAGGAACAGAAACAGTTCCCGAAGAACTAGAAGACGACGACATTTTTTTTTTTTTTGGAACCGAAGACTAACCAACCGGCTTGTGGATCGGTTTCAGGTCCGATCGAACAAGCTTAAATAGGTAGACTTGGTTCCGAGCAGGGGGGTGGGCCTGACCCACGCCGGCGACGGCCTGACCCGCGGCGGCCGGAGACGATGAGGACCGCGGCGGCCGGAGACGACTGGCCGCGGCGGCCGGAGGCGATGAGGACCGCGGCGGCGCCGACTGACCAGCGGTCGGAGACGATGAGGACCGTAGCGGCCGGAGACGACCTGCCCGCGCGGCCGGAGGCGATGAGGACCGCGGCTACCGGAGGCGACGCGCGCTCAGGCGACGGTCGGAGGCGGCCCGACCCCACAGCGGCGCGGCTTGGCCAGACGACGGCCGGAGGCGCTCAACCAGCGACGGCCAGAGGCGAGGCGGTCCGAGACGAGGGCGGCCCGCAGCGGCGGCGGCAGAGGAGAACGGTCGCGGCGGCTCCGGCGGTGGACCGAGCGACTCGGCAGCGCCGGCCCGGCGACGACGACACAGATCCAAGGGGCAGCCCGGCCTGCCTGGCGACGATAGGGACGACAACACCGGCGGCCGCACAAGCGACTGGAGCTGTTGCGGCGACAAGTTCCTCGCCGGCGCGACGGGATCGACGGAAGAGTCGATGAAGATCGAATCAGAGCCTGTGATGCCAAGGCACAAAAACACAGACGAGATCGATCGATGAAGAGAGAAGCCGGCGTCGACGGAAAGAGCCAGTGGAAAATTGACGCAAGTGCAACGCCCGGGAAAGAGGTAACCCTAGATTGGCTCTGATACCATGTTATGAATAGCACTTGTATTCATCATGAGGCAAAAGGGCCTATATATATACATGTACAAGAGGGCAAGCAATAGGAATAGAAATAGGACTCTATCCCTAACATACAAGGAAAGCAATAGGAATAGGACTATATCTCTAACAGAAACAAGAGTACGACTCACATGGTAACCTGACAAAGTAAAACGCATGACCAGAATCAGCCAAAAAAGATAGCACACGAGCACGCTGTTTTGCTCTGCTGTTGAACTGCTTGCAATGTATCGCGCACCCTACGCTAATATTCAGAATTGGTTCCAAATTTGCCTCCCCCAAGCTCTCCGATCATACATGGGGTGTACACAAATGACTCGTATATACCATTTAAACGGCTGTAATGGTAACATTTTGGGCTTACGTCGCCCAAATGGTGAATATTTGAGCTATTCAAATGATGGCTAGGCCACCGTTCTGAATAGATGTCTCAAGAAGACAACTTCCTTGCAAGGGTGAAATCCAAGGATGCCAGAGTGCCAATCGTCATAATATACCTCGCCTCCACCCTCGATTGCAAGGAAATCATCACTGTCGGAGTCCCATTCGAAATCTTGTTGTGGTGTTTCTGTGTTGCCATGCACATAAAAATTATCTTCTTCTACTATCCAAGGTCCATCATTTAGTTTATCATGGTCATAGAGTGAAGCAACTTGCTGCGCAACGGGCCTGAGGTCATCTTGATGCTTCAACACCCACTCCATCCCACATCATTCGTTGAAGATCCAAACCTGTAGCTGGCATTGATGAATATAATGCACAAGAACATAAAAAACTTGGGAGTGTATAGGCATCATCCGGATGTTTTTGTCCCAAAAAATATCCAAACTTTGGACCGTACGATCAAAACACACATCTGTAGGGTCAACTCACCTCGAATTCAGGGGGCGTGCATCGATTGAAAGCAAATCCAATAGTCAGGAATTTGGATGATGGTTGCTAAAGAAAACATCCGGATGAAACTTACCAAAACCCAAAAACTTTTACCATGACTCAAGCACCTAACTGAATGAGACGTGGAATTTTTGTTTTAGCTAACATCCAAATTTTGAACCGTTGGATACCTCACCCGGATATCACCGGACCGTTAGATCAAATCATAGGATCGGATGTAATCGATACTCCCGAATCTCAACAATTAAAAGAAAGAGTTAATTGGATATATGCCACTGCAGGAACAACTTATTCGAGATTTGCCATCGTTCCTTTGCTTTTTCGAACGATGCCACTATGAAACCGTGCTTATTCGAAATATGCCACCGCTCGCGTCCGGTCACGACACGTGTCCCGTATTAATTGGATATATGCCACTGTAGGAACCGCTTATTCGAGATTTGCCATCACGGACGGGACACGTGTCGTGACCGGACGCGAGCGGTGGCATATTTCGAATAAGCATGGTTTCATAATGGCATCGTTCGAAAAAGCAAAGGGAACGATGGCAAATCTCGAATAAACGGTTCCTGCAGTGGCATATATCCAATTATCCCTAAAAGAAAAGAGACTTCCCCGCCGCGCCTGTGTGTGCCGATGGATCAAACCGCATGCCTGTGACCATCCCCGCCGCCGCGCCTTCCCGGACAAAGGCTCTCTCCTCCCACCGCCCGGTCCTCGACGAGAATACATTTAGTCTGCATGGTGACGGTGGCCATTCCATCAGCGTGCCGTCCGGCAACGAGAGGAGCCACTCCAGGCAGAACGGTGCGTCCCTCTCCTGCTGCCGCAGGAGCGCGCGCCGCTCCTCCACCACCTTCCAGTAGTCCGGGGGCGTCGGCTCCTCTGGCAGGGCGTAGGTCAAGATCACCTCGTAGTGCGGCGACACGGCCGGATTGAAGACGAGGCACGCGCTGTGGGCGTAGCGCCTCCTGGCCTCCGTGCGCCGGGGAAGCAGCTCGCAACGCCGCGTCGCTGGGTTGCACACGCAGAGCATGCGCCGCCGCTCGATCTCGCAGAGGAGGCCGTTGCAGTGGTCCAGGACGGACCACCAGTCTTTCTTGTGGTCGTTGGGCGTCGACGATGGCGCGCCACGCTTTGCAGACGCACCGGGCCGCGACGAGTCCCCGAGGCGGCACGCGGCGGAGGACGTCGGCGAGCGCGTCGTCCGGAAGCGCCACAACTTCCATCGCCCGGAGGTTAATTAAGAAGTGAATGTGGGCCGACCATGGGCTCAGTGAAGTTCAGCTGAGGCCCATGTTGCCCAAAGCATTCGGGCTTCTTCAGATGCTGCTGCTAAAAATAAATTGGTGTTGCATGGTGATGCTGCATACTTTACTGCTTTAATATTAGAATTTGGTATTCATCACGATTTGTAGCAGGTCACTGCGAAATCAGGCTTGGAGTTGCACATATATTATATGTATGTGCAAAGATGGTTACCATAAAAATTGGTAATGGTCCTTTTTAACTCTCTAGATGTCAGCTTCACACCTCCAAACCAACCATGCAGAGATAGTATTCAAGTCTAATTTGCGGTAAAAAGCGCGTCAAAGTATGGGAAATTTTCGTATTTAGCACATGTTTGAATCCGTAATTACAAAATGATACAACTTTTTGGCGTATTTACAGAAAACACACCCATGGCCGGTTCCTGGGGTACCAACGAAGCCATGGCCGGTTCCTGGCGTACCAACGAAGCCATGGCCGGTTCCTGGCGTACCAACGAAGCTATGGCCGGTTCCTGGGGTACCAATGAAGCCCTTGGCCGGTTCCTGGGGTACCAATGAAGCCCTTGGCCGGTTCTTGGGACCCCATTCAAGCCTTGGCCGGTTCCCCACATTCCATACAAGCAATAAGCAATTAAAAAATTGAAATTGAAAGTCTGTAAAAGGAAATGTCCCTCGATATCTGAAAACATGACCGTTTATCTGTGGAAAAAATCGTATTTGATACAACTTATAACTCGTATTTACGGAAAAAAATACTCATCTCGGTTCCTTATACAAGAGATATATCTCAGTATACCAGAACTACCAAGACTTGACCGACGAACTAAGAACCGCCAAAGCGCCACGCCGAAATTAGTATCAGACGCCTTGCGTTCAATTTTTTTCTCGAAGTAGCCATGCATGCTTCGTTTTTTGGATGTGGCCCCTGGCAAGGTCTTTGCGGCGGAGGGCGTTTGCTACGAGGACTGCGGTAAGCCGACGCTGCCAGGCCGCTGCGGCTCTCGCCCGTCTTATTGCGGCGCAGTCCCCCTCCACGTCGCCCACGTCGTCACGGCCGCTTGCGCATCGCAATCGTATTTTTGTTTTTGCTTGTCATTATTTGCCATTTAATTTTTAAACTCGATCGGATAGTAAGTTTCGATGTACAACTTCAAATTAAAGGAAAAAATCGTATTTGAGGGCACCTTGAGTTTGCGGTGTTGGATATTTACAATATGATATAACAGCTTTCGGTTAGTTTTTTTGTATCTTTTGGTTTAAAAAATGATATATTAGTTTCACGTTGTAAAAAAGCGTTGATGAATTATCTGAAAAATCGCTTCAAGAAACCAAACTTTTGAAAATTTTGATGTTCGAAACACGGAATTTCTGGTTACCCTATACTGTATGGCATACCCAAAACCCAAAACATTGGTTAAGGATTTTTTTCATTTTTTGTGGTTTTTTTCTGATTTTTCAACGGGTGATTCAAATGGAAATGATCGATTTAGTTATATTTCTCTCTGTAAAATTTTGAAATCGTTTGCTGGTTCAAATGCAAATAACCGCTCCATATCGCATGATTGAAATGCATATAACCGGAGCTGATTGAAATGCAAATAACCGTTACATATCGCTCCATATGATAGTTGAGAGATTACGGGAAACAAACATCGGGGTTACAGATGGGCGGCAATAATGGCTTAAAGTTGAACATGCCTTAGGTCAACGAAACTCGAGTGCACCGGGCCCTTCTCGTACACTCTTGAAGTGCACCGGATATTTCCCCTTGCGTAACTCCATCGGTGCTCTTTGCCCTGGCCTAGCCGCCCTCTCGCGCTTCCTCTCACGCTCGGCCTCTCGCTCTACAGCAAGGCGCTGCCGTTCGGCCTCCCTTTTTGCACGCATTTCTTCATGATGTTTCATGCGCTTCTCCTCCTCGTCCTGCTCACGCCACTGCTGCTCTACCATAGCTCTACGATGCGAGTATTCCCAATTCCGCATCCTCTCCATCTCAGGAGTCTGCTCCGCGTCGTAGAATTTGATGAACTCGCATAATGGAGGCTGCAGTTGGTGACAAAAGATGGTATAACAGTGTTAAGGTTTGGACGGTTTGATGCAACAGCAAATGCGAGTACAAACATACCGGGCTCCTCCGCCGCATCCGCATCCCCAGCATTGGCTCGGAGTCGTGGTTGCGGCAGCTCCAATACCTCATACCGTAAGTGTATGAATTGTCTACAGATTGCCGAAAGCGGCAAGGATCCCCGCATAGGCACATGGGGACCTCCATGCCGTCGGGGACGGACTGGACAACGCTGTGCCTTGGGGGCGAGGGGAACTCCATTGGCACCGGTTGGTTGGCCGGCAAACTTGTGCTTCGTGGTTTGGATTGCTTGCTTCGTGTGAATATTCGGAGGCGAGCACTGGGGTTTAAATAGCCCGCCACCAGCCAAACGAGAGAATGCTTTGTACAGTTTTATCGATGACAAAAGCTGAAAAAGTTAACAGTCGTGCTTTTGATATGACATGGAAGGCATACTGTTACATCTTTGACAGCAATGCTTTTACTGACTTAGAATGCTTTTCACTTTGTGACAAGAATGCTTTTACGACTTTTTACAGATGACATCGACGGGTCATGGCGGTGGAGTACATAGCTTTGCGAGATGCAATCTAGGTGGCTTTCATGGCTCAACAGAAAGAAAAGGACTACATGTTTTGTCTTGTGACTATAATACTTAGGGTTATTGGGCGTTGAGAATTTATATGCAAAGAGAGTCAGAATTGAGATATTTTTACATAATATGGTAGTCCGTATACCAAATAGCAAATCTGGTACATTCGGACCCAAAAATTACTTGAACATGCTTTTTACGGGGCCGAAAATCCTTCGTCGTTAGGGTTTGTCTTGTGACTTTAATACTTAGGGTTATTGGGCGTTGAGAATTTATATGCAAAGAGAGCTGTAACTGAGATATTTTTACATAATATGATATAACAGTTTTCGGTTAGTATTTTTTGTATCTTTTTTGTTTCAAAAAAAATGATATAATAGTTTCACGTTGTAAAAAAAAGCAGTGATGAATTATGTGAAAAATCGCTTCTCAAGAAACCAAACTTTCGAAAATTTTGATGTTCGAAACCTGGAATTTGGGGTTACCCTATACCTGTATGGAATCGACCCTGGCTATAGCTTAGCTGCAGCTGGCGGCATATTAGCGTGCGAGGTGAGGGGCCAGGACAGGAGAGCGGCACGTGCCAGCCTTTGCAACGCGCTGTGGGGGACTAGCTGAAGCGAATCTGCAGCTGGTAGTGGCCAGCCAACAATTGGCAGCACATTAACGAGGGAGGGGAGGGGCCGACATCGAAAAGCGGCCCGTGGCAGCTTGTTGTCTGTTGTTGTTGTTCGTAATAATCACTACTGTTTGAACGTCCCCTCTGGTTACGAGCCTTCTGTCATATCACCTTTTCCAGCCTTTAGTCATATCATCTTTTCCAGCCATCGGTCATATCTTCTTTTTTAGCCTCACCTTGCAGGCGTATGATTTTATGCACGGCCGCCGAAAAACCTTCATCGTCATGGTTTGGTCGCGGCTATGATAATGAGGGGTATTGTGCTAGTACATATTAGATGTAACGAGAGTTGTAACTTTGGTATTTTTACAGAATATGGTAGTCCGTATACGAAATAGCAAATCTGCTACATTCGCCCCCAAAAATAACTTCGAACATGCTTTTTTACGGCCCGCCGAAAATCCTTCATCGTTAGGGTTTGTGCGCGACTATAATACGTAGGGTAATTCGGGGTTGAGAGTTTGTATGCAAACAGAGTTGTAACTGAGAGATTTTTACAGAACATGGTAGTCCGTATACCAAATAGCAAATCTGCTACATTCGCCCCAAAAATAACCGGACATGCTTTTCTACGGGCGCCCAAAATCCTTCATCGTTAGGGTTCGCGCGCGACTATAATACTTAGGGTAATTCGGGGTTGAGAATTTGTATGCAAACAGAGTTGTAACTGAGATTTTTTTACAGAATATGGTAGTCCGTATACCAAATAGCAAATCTGCTACCTCCGCCCCAAAAAATAACTTGAAACATGCTTTTTACGGGCCGAAAATCCTTCATCGTTAGGGTTTGTCGCGACTATAATACTTAGGGTTATTGGGCGTTGAGAATTTACATGCGAAGAGAGTTGTAACTGAGATATTTTTAGAGGGTATGGTAGTCCATACACCAAATAGCAAATCTGCTACATCGGGCCCAAAAAATAACGGTGGAATACGAATCATATTAAAGGCATAAAATACAGCGATTAAATGGATAAGTTACAACATAACGTAGTCACGCGGGAAAAACAACGGTGGAATACGAGGCCTTACCAACGTACATGACGGGTGCCTCACTAATACATATTATTTTAACAACTCTAGCGAAACAGGATTACAACTATCCAGAATCATCACTATCTATATCAATACCCTCATCTTCTACGTCTTGCCCGGTGATGGCGTTTGCCCTCCTCATCACTCTCGTAGTGATAAGGACACAAGTCCGGTCTGCATCTTCGATGTCCTCTTTTGTGGCAACTGCGGACGGTTGCGAGCTATGGCTTGAAGGTCCGGATGTTACGGTGTGGGGGTCCGATTGCGATAACTCGTTATTTGTATGGCAACCATTTCGAGGCTACTAGCTATAGCTTCGATGTCAGTCACAAAGCTGTTGAATTCGTTGGCACTTGAACTTGTGCCAGGACTAAAGTTGTCCTTTGCAATTTTATTCAGGTCAGCTGCGATACCATCTATTTCTTTTATTGTCCAGGCCAAGCCTTTCTTGAGCCGCTCCGGATCCTTGTCCATCTACACAATGGTAGCAATTATATTTCAGCCTAAAAGAGTAGGTTTCAAGCATAACTGAAATTTACTTCGAACAAAAATATAAAAAAGAAATAGATGGCCTCAAAGCCCCCAAGAACCAATCAATATCCCTTGTACTTCACAGACCCAACAACACAATAATGTAGCTTCGCCTCCAAAATAAGTTTCGTAAATAATACCTGTGAAACACGAAGCCCGAATCAAATATTGAAAAAAAGGAAAGCTAAACCACTAGTTCTACTCTTTGCGTTGTGGGTTTTCTCAACTCACTCGCAGCTTTATGAACTCGAAACAATGGCTCACGTTTGCCTGATAGAAATACATGCGGCCTTGTAATTTATAGCGAGGTCAGCGAGGAAACGAGCCAGTGGCGGCACATCGGCTCGGAGCGAGGGCAAGACAGAAAGCGGCACGTGGGAGCGCGTTGCGGTCTGCGGATGGGGTCAGTGTAAGCCACAGCATCTGGCATTGGCGGCTGGCGGCACATTAGCGTCGCGGCGAGGCCGGGACAGAAAGCGCCACGTGGCGGCGTTCTGTGTACAAGTGCAGGCTGGTTCCAAGCTGCGACTCACGATGGCCTGGTAGTGCTGAGGAGCGGTTGCAGCCATTAGCTTGCGATGCGAGGGGCAGGACAGGACAACGACGCGTAGCGGTTGCGTGCGAGGTGGGGGCCTGGCTGAAGAAGCTGCAGGTAGCGATGACTGGCCGTGAGTATCTTGTGAACATAGATGACAACTTGAAACTTTTTCGCACGCCATAGAGTATCACGCTTGAGTCTAATTTTTTTTAATAACGAAGCTGATTTGACAAGTTTTTCATTTTGTAGATAATTCCAAGACGCAACTTTTGCATTTTGACAAGTTTTTCATTTGAGCAATATAAAAAATCATATAAAATCGAAAATGTTACCGCGGACCAAATATCAACTCTATCACATTTGTCACGGACCAAATTGAACAGTCTGCCGTAACTTGCATTTTTGGAGGTCTTTCTGTGCTCGAATCATTTTTTGGTCTACATGAAAGTTGTAGAGAATTCCAATACAAAACTTTTTAATGTTGACAAGTTTTTCATTTGAGCAACATAAAAAATCATAGAAAATCGGAAATGTAAGTGTATTGGTGCCGGACCAAAGAAAAACTGTTCGCGAAGGCCGTTCTGTAATTAGCAATTTTGGAGATCTTCCCGTGCTCGAATCATTTTTGGCTCTACATGAAAGTTATAGAAAACTTCAAGACGCATATTTTTTGTGTTGACAAGTTTTTCATGTGAGCAACGGAGAAAACCAAAGAAAAATCGGAAAGGTATCTTTGTCTTTGGGAATCAATGAGTTTTATCGGCGGTTTAACCACACGATCGGCAGTTCAAGACCGAGTCCTGCGTGGTGGCCAAGGTGCGTGTCTTTCCATCAAAGTTAATTAATTAAAAATACTTGAGTTAAAAACATTAACTACAGAGAGAGCAACACCCATATTGTTGCAAAGAGAAATATATATCAGAATACATTTGCAAATATACAAATTGTCTTACAAATAATTAGGTATTTACTCATTGGATCTGCCTATATAGACAGCTTTTTGAGGTAGAGAAACTCTAGTTCATACATATTACTTATTTTATTAAGATGGTTGTACCACAAATGCATAAAAGCACTACATAGTCCGTCACACACAATTATTGAACGTTCCAGCGTGAACAAAAGAAGGGTGCTACCGGCCCGGACTAAGTACTCCCCTCGCTACTCTCACGAACTGCACCGGGCACAGGAAGGTCCTGGCTCCCAGGCCGCCAAGAAGTCTTTGGAACGCCTCGGCGCTCACCACGCCGCATGGACTTCCGTGCAGTTACTCTGAGCGGCGGACCTCGGCGACGCTTGACCCTCGCGGCGTCTGGGGTCGAGCCTCTACGTGGAAGGTCCTCCTGGGCTGGGGCAGGCAGTGGTGGTGCTGTCCGCAGCGCCTCCTGCACACGTCTGGCCGAGATGGAGCGCGGTGCCGCCGCAAGTCCTTGGTGAGCGATCTCGGCCTCGCCGCAGCAAGATCCCTGTAAGTGTCCTGAAGCTCACAAGAAATGTGGACGTACGCCTTGTCCTGCGCCCGGATGAGCTCACCCATGTGCACAATGGTGGGGTCTGACTCCAACTCTAAGCTCCGGAACCGGTTGTGAGTCCTCCCCACCTCATGGGAGGAAAGAGCCGATCTGAGTGTCCTCCAAGCCCAGTAGCGGTAGCTCTCGCCGAAGTGAAGGAGAGCCTGCCTGGCCGCATCCTGCAGAGCATCATCGAGCTTTAGCCGCTCCACTGTGAAGTACCGGATCCGGTCATTCCACTGAGGACCCTTGGCGAAGATGAGCAATCTCACTGTCCAAAAGTTATGGCTAAAGCGAGGAAGCAGGCAGCGGTACTCGGCGGCGAGTGTAGCCCAGCTCCTGGAGCATCAAAGATAGCTCCTCACAAAATCCTCCCTCCGTCATGCCAAACGAGGTGAAGACAGGCATCTACAAAATTTTTAAGCAAGACAAGGTCAGTAAAACATTTTAGATATAATACAGCGGAAGAGCAAGATACTAGGACAGAATACGTAGAAGTGAAGAAGCTTATAAGTGCGTAAATATGTCTTATGAAAAATTTCATCGTTAACTTTCACAGGTGATGTTAGAGCAATTATTCCAACAGTAGACGTTATTTCGAACTGTACTGAAGGTTGTAGCCACCGACAAAATTTTGAAGCAAGACAAGGTCAGTAAAACATTTTAGATATAATACAGCGGAAGAACAAGATACTACGACCAATCACGTAGAAGTGAAGAAGCTTATAAGTGCGTAAATATGTCTTACGAAAAATTGAATCGTTAAGGCTTTGCCGTTCTAACTGAGGTCACGTCCTACGGTATTAACTTTCTCAGGTCATGTTAGAGCAATTATTCCAACAGTAGAATTTATTTCGAACTGTACTGAAGGTTGTAGCCACCTACATCATGCATACGGGAAATGGACAGCACTTTGTCCAATTTGCACGCATCTTTAGTAATGCATACAATTAGTAAATACATGAGACGGAGGCCCTACATGAAGTTATTTTACATTATTGACGGCCCCGCGGCGGCGTCGGCTTGCCTTCTCATGAATTCCTCGTATGCATGGCCCGGGGACTGTGTTCCTCGATCCTGCGGCTGTGATGGCCCCTGCCTACTCGGACACAGGCGGTCCTCGACATCTTAAATCGAGGGAGGTGCACCGACGCAAAGGTATATTGTCGCGAGTCCTGGTGGGAATAGTTGTACCATGCATCTGGATTGGTCGCTTGTAGTGGACCGCATGCGATATGTTTGCAACCGATTCTTGATTGCGAGATGCCATTGCCCCCTAGTAGAGCAAGAAAGGTAGTATGTCCTAACATCAACTCGAGGTCGAAATCACCAGGCTCGCTCCTTGTTGTGGTTGGATTGTAGTCCGTCGCGTAGGAGGCGAGAAATATGGCACTTCCGCGCCAGCGGTGGGGCCGACGTGCAGTATGTCGTCCCATGGTGACCACGCAGTTACCTTGGCCAGGCGTAACAATCTGCTCCTGCTCCCCTTGTTCCCAACGATTAATTGGGACTTCAACACGGGGCTAGGATGATGGCGCCGACCGGCTTCCCACATGGGGCGTGGGCGCCGCGTCTTTGGGGCGTCCTCTCGGCCGCCACTTGAGGGACGGATCTTGACGGACCGCCTAGCGTGTGAGGTATGAGTTGGATCCATGCGAGGAGAGCCGTAGTTGCGTGGTATCGTCTGAGCCTCCAAGCCCACGCATCGCCGAGAAATGTCGGCCCCTGAGACGCGAAGTAACGTCTCATTTGATTGGCTGCCGACGTCGAGCCAGAGGACCCCGGAGGGTGGGACGCCAGTTCATCGCCATGGGCAATTATTTGCGATGCCTCCCGAGTCTGCGTTGCAGTATGTAGTTATTAGGAATTTGAATATGAAAGTTATAATAAATATTACTACTACGATGGGTGCACCAGAGTCTGCGCATGTCGCGACTTTTCTTCTGGGTACGCCATGGCGCGTGGTTCGATCTCCTGGCTAAGCAACGTGGCACGCGTGCGGCCGCGGTACCATGCAAGGTAGCTGTCGTACTCATCGGGGTCGTACGGCCCAATGGGATCGACCACCTCCTGCAATGCTGACTCGACCCATCGCGTGATGTGAGTACCGTGGACTGCGGTCCAATCGACTGCTCCCGCACTACCCATAGCGCTTCTCCTGTAATGGTCAATGCATTGTAAAGGCAAATGTTTGACGAAGATGACAATAATGACACACATGAAATACGTGCACGTCGACCTCCCAAAGATCCCGCGGTGGTGGAACCGGATTATCTGCCGCCACCCGAATCAATCGTTGGGCGCGTTCGAGCGAATAGACCTCCAGCGTTCATGTACCACGGCGAAGCATGTCGTCATCCAAAATGACATGTCCACCAGGCAGCAACCAGATATGAGCCCTTGGGTGGCAATTTAAATCGGCTCGTTCTGCGGCGTCCATGGATCCCAAGTCACATTGTCAGCGGTTAGTAGGTCCATATCTGCTACCACCCGCCTGTAGCTCGCCTGGTCATCAAGCGGCGACCATCTTAGCCGTGCGTGCATCCAACGATAACCCATAGTGGGGCGAGAGGGCTCTGGCATGTCATGGCCCACCTCGATGGGGTAGTACCTTCTACCGATTGTAGGCCTAGATATCGGAAGGTACTCCCAACTCCACATCTGGAGCAATTGCACGCACCCAGTAATTGTGCCCCTAGCAGTATGTCGTACGCATGCTTCGCACAACCCACGGTACGTGTCAGCTAGGACCGCGGATGCCCAGCTGTATGTCGTCATATCCTCTAGATTTGCGGCCAACTCACGAGCTATCCAAACTATATGCGGGGAGATGGTGTCACTGTTCGTGGTCGTGAACATCAAACCACCAAGCAAGCAATACAGATAAACTTCGTAATGTCGTTCTATGGTAGCTTCGTCTGCATCCTGTGGGCATGGTTGGTACTCTTGTAATGCGTGTAGCCAGCTCGTTGACACTCCGGTATTCTTACTTGTGTACGGCACCCCAAACCTGCAGGTACTCCGGATTAATGAGGTACATCGTGTCGTTATCATTTTAGACATTACTTAACAAATAATCTCCATGTACCTGGCCGTCACGTACTGCTGCCACAGGCCTCTTCTGGGCCGGGATAGGACCACAGGTTGGCCCCTAATGGGGAGGCCGGTGAGCATGGCTACGTCTCTTAGAGTGATAGTCATCTCACCGAATGGAAAGTGAAATGTGTGCGTCTCCGGCCGCCACCGATCGATCAAACCGGTAGAAGTGCCCGATCGAGGCCTGGCATCGGCGTGGTCATGCCCCCTACCATCGTAGCTCCGTCCATGAGAAGCGCGAAGGGTAGTAGACCTGCAGGCGAGTGGAATATGGAACCGGCCGTCCAACCTCGAATTTTGTGCAACGACCGGCGTGACAGAGCGGGCAACTGAAATGTGCACGCAATTAAGGTTAGAGGCATCGCAAATATTGCACCACATGTAACATACAATTGAGTCGCACCTCATGTCCTGAACAAATTGCCCTCGCACGGTGTTTCGCATCAACCAACTCACTGAGTAGCTCTGGAAGTGCAATGCCCGCCATAGCCTGCAATGTCAACGCGCGGTAATAGGAATACACGCCGAGTACGCAACGCTACGTACCAAATATGAAGGAAGGGACGCACTACAAAGTACACAATTAGAAAGTACACATTACTGAGTACATAATACGAAAATCGCACTACTTAGTACACAATGTCAAATTATGCACTGCTAATTAAGTACTGCGTGGATTGGGGCACCTCCTGCGGTCGTGTCCAGGTTGTTTGCATAATGAGCACTTTCGCAATCCATCTACCGCATCAGCCGCATCCATGTCACCTTGCATTCTGGTGCTCCTTGGCCTTCCTGGCTCTGTGCGTCTACTCACGGGGTACGGTTTCCAGGTGGGGCCCTCGAAGAGCTTGTAGTTCGCTCCAACTGTGAACGAACTCATCTTTGGACGCCAAGTGCTCTTCAAAGCATGCACGGTGTAGTATGGTGAGATGAACTGTGATGCATCGTTCCCACCCATGTCGCGACATGCGGCCAACACATGGGAGCACGGGATGTGATGCGGCCGGCTTGTTGCACGTCGCGGTAGCCTCCTCCGCCCCAATTGGCACTTGCCGCACGTGTCCCCGCGAGATACCCAGTTGGTATTTGCGCTTGCACATCACCTCGAATTTATTCGTGCCTGAGTCATAAATCCTAGTGCGGTGGAAGTGTGCCTTTTGTCTTCTCGATTGGAGGATCTTCTCCACTCTTGGTGCGTGCGTAGTGACATACGCCTCGGCTGCGTTCGCGATCACGGAAGTAATCACCGCTCGGTAAAGGTGAGCTCAGCGATTGAACACAACGGAAGGCCGCGAACACCCTTCAAGACGTTGTTGAAAGCCTCCGCTATATTCGTGGTCATGACGTTGTACCTAAAATGGTTTATGTTAGCTTCAACGAGAATTCACGTAAACACCGCGGTAATTACCATGAACTCTTTGGTTTGTCCGTACCTCGCTCCGTTAGGTAATCGTGGAGTAGCGCCCACCGCTCGGTGGCTTCCCGCAATCCTTTGGTGAAGGTGGGCGCGTCGCGACTAACCAAAGTCCGGCTGCCACCACTTGAGAGCGTAGTTGTTGTTCCTGTGATTGGGCGTCTTCCATCATCTTCCGTGTGGTGTCGTTCAGCTGCGTCCATATCGTGTTGAACTTGTGAGGTTGGTTTTGAAGGCACATGGCTTTGAACCTCTTCACCATCGCCTTGTTCTTGTAGCTTGAATACAAGTTCGCACCTAGGTGTCGCATGCACCATCTCCTCTCCACATCAGGCCAGTTCACCGAGGAGCTTGTCTTTGTCGTGCATGACATCCAACGCAGCGTGGAGAAGGCCTTTGTTGCGGTCGGACACAACGCATAAGCGCGCTCCCTCGTACCCACGACCCGGCTCTTAAGCAGTGCCAAGAACCACAGCCAACTATCGTTGTTCTCACTCTCCACAAGAGCGACTGCCAATGGGATGATCTGGTTATTTGCATCTGCAGCGAGTGCGATTAGCGGCGTCCCACGGAACTTCCCACTCGAGGAATGTACCGTCGACGCCAAATAAGCGGTCTGCGATTTAAAAGCTTCGATGCATTGTCCAAGCGACCGAGAATAGCCTGACGAGGTACCGCTCGTCAGGGCTCAAAGACCCGTCCTCCATCCTTACATGCTCATCCCCGGTCTGAATCGAGTGCCTGGGTTTGTCATGGCTATCTTACGTAATAATCTAGGAGCAAAGTTGAAGGACTCCTCGAAGCCCCCAAAAAGCATCTTCAATGCCTTCTGTTTTGCTCGCCAGGCTGTGCTATACGTGATCACCATCCCGTGTTTTGTTTGCATCTCCTCCATAATTACGGGGGTCATCGCGATGTTGGTTCCAACGATGTTCACTATGTTCTGCGCTACGTGCTTGGCGTTCATTAAATCGCTCATGTTCCTTATGGATTCCTCGGTGCATGTATGAGGAATATATACACGAACCTTGAAGTAATCCTGGTGCTTTGGTTGTTGAACTCGTACAAAGAAGGGACAATGGGGTACTTTTGCACTTAACCTCGTACAGTGCGATCCGACCGATTCTGAGTGTGCTCCCGTCTTGTCATGACGGCGTACGTGCTTAGGAAGTGAATTGCCTCCTGCTTGTTATGGAAACGTTGCTCAACTCGAATGTCATTATGGGTGTGCGCCCCAGCGGATGTGTTACTGTAATCCACAAGGGTACAATCCAGCAGACCAATGGCTCGAAAGTATTGTATAGCAGGTGCTGGGTCATCATCGTCCGCCGCACCTTCATCCCGCTACCGCCACCTTCACCAACCTCCGCCGCATCAACTTGTTCTTCGCCATCGTCGCCGCTCCTACATCCCGCTTAACGCCACCTTCACCAACCTCCGCCGCATCAACTTGTTCTTCGCCATGCGGCGAGGTCCACCCTCCACGCTTGGTGGATCCTGTGGTGGATCTGTGGCCCATGTGACAAATCATGGTCTCTTGCTTGAAGTAGACCCGAACTCCTCATTGGTGTCGTGCAAATACCTCTACATACACTCCTAACTCGAAATTCTCTTCGTTCGCTTTGCGGGCATACAAATCCTACGAACTATTATTTCTCAATTTGGAAGAGTGTGTACACAACCATATGGCGGTTTGGAGCGTATCGTGGACGAACCCCTTCTAGACGAACCCTGTGCGTATCACGGTTCACACGTAGAACGGCAACAACATGTGATTTTAGCTGGCCCAATCCACTCGGGATGGCTATTGTCTTTGTCTACGTGCATGCGATTGTCCATGGTCACCACTCTACCGTGCAAAAGCAGAGGGCCGTTCTCCATGATATATATTCAAAAATGTGTCCATCATTTGCACAAATATTAAACCTTTTAGTCATTACAATTTTTATCCAGGCAATTTTAATCAAATTTGCACCAAATTTACCGCACTAGTTCATCGATTCTACATGTCTCGCACAGCCTAACATTGTTACTTCCGATACTCTTTCAAATTAGATGTTTTCTTGTTTTTCTCTTTTCTTTTCTCTTCTTTCTTTCCTCTTGTTCTTTCTCATGAATTACGACATTACGGTGTACTTTAAGTGCGTCATGGTTCCCGATATGAGCTACCGTATAAATGCTAATTGGTGCACCCTAAGTTTTTTTACGAATTCATGCTCTTTCTGACCTACTAGGAATAACAAAAGTGGCTTCATAATTTTCAATGGTGAACTAATCGCGTTAACGTTATACCAGATTGATTATGTCTTACGCGTAACACCTAATTAATTACGAACTACTCAAATTATCTACAAATTCAAATCCCTTTTTCCAACTCGCTTATCATATTATTCTAGGATTTATAAATTTTACCTTCACATTTTTAAGCTAATTGGTGCACCCTAAGTTCTTTTACGAATTCATGTTCTTTACTGCCGACTAGGAATAACAAAGGTGGCGTCATAATTTCGAATGGTGAAATAATCATGTTATACCAGATTGATAATTTCTTACGCTTAACACCTAATTAATTACAAACTACAAAGATTATGTACAAATTCAAATTCCAGATTGACAATAAAACTTAGGGGTATTGCGGCAGCATATTTTTGTAGCAAAGAAAGGTGTAAATAAAATATTTTCCCAGAATATGGTACTCCATATATCGTAGCGCAAGTCTGCAGTATTCGTGCGAAAAATTACATTTAAACGTGATATGTTACGGGCTGCCGAAAATGCTTAAAAGTTAACGTTGACAATAAAACTTAGGGTTATTGCGGCAGCATATTTTTGTAGCAAAGGAAGGTGTAAATAAAATATTTTCCCAGAATATGGTACTCCATATATCAAAGAGCAAATCTGCAGTATTCGTGGCAAAAATTACATTTAAACATGATATTTTACGGGCTGCCGAAAAGGCTTAAAAGTTAACGTTGACAATAAAACTTAGGGGTATTGCGGCAGCATATTTTTGTAGCAAAGAAAGGTGTAAATAAAATATTTTCCCAGAATATGGTACTCCATATATCGAAGAGCAAATCTGCATTATTCGTGCGAAAAATTACTGGACTTACGTGATATTTTACGGTCTGCCGAAAAGGCTTAAAAGTTAACGTTGACAATAAAACTTAGGGGTATTGCGGCAGCATATTTTTGTAGCAAAGCAAGGTGTAAATAAAATATTTTTGCAGAATATGGTACTCCATATATCGAAGAGCAAATCTGCAGTATTCGTGCCAAAAATTACATTTAAACGTGATATTTTACGGGCTGCCGAAAAGGCTTAAAAGTTAACGTTGACAATAAAACTTAGGGGTATTGCGGCAGCATATTTTTGTACCAAAGCAAGGTGTAAACAAAATATTTTTCCAGAATATGGTACTCCATATATCGAAGAGCAAATCTGCAGTATTCGTGCCAAAAATTACATTTAAACGTGATATTTTACGGGCTGCCGAAAAGGCTTAAAAGTTAACGTTGAAAATAAAACTTAGGGGTATTGCGGCAGCATATTTTTGTAGCAAAGCAAGGTGTAAACAAAATATTTTTCCAGAATATGGTACTCCATATATCGAAGAGCAAATCTGCATTATTCGTGCCAAAAATTACATTTAAACGTGATATTTTACGGGCTGCCGAAAAGGCTTAAAATTTAACGTTGACAATAAAACTTAGGGGTATTGCGGCAGCATATTTTTGTAGCAAAGCAAGGTGTAAACAAAATATTTTTCCAGAATATGGTACTCCATATATCGAAGAGCAAATCTGCAGTATTCGTGCCAAAAATTACATTTAAACGTGATATTTTACGGGCTGCCGAAAAGGCTTAAAAGTTAACATTGACAATAAAACTTAGGGGTATTGCGGCATATATTTTGTAGCAAAGCAAGGTGTAAACAAAATATGTTTCGAATATGGTACTCCATATATCGAAGAGCAAATCTGCATTATTCGTGCAAAAATTACATTTAAACGTGATATTTTACGTGCTGCCTAAAAGGCTTAAAAGTTAACGTTGACAATAAAACTTAGGGGTATTGCGGCACCATATTTTTGTAGCAAAGTAAGGTGTAAATAAAATATTTTTCCAGAATATGGTACTCCATATATCGAAGAGCAAATCTGCGATATTCGTGCCAAAATTACATTTAAACGTGATATTTTACGGGCTGCCGAAAAGGCTTAAAAGTTAACGTTGACAATAAAACTTAGGGGTATTGCGTCAGCATATTTTTGTATCAAAGTAAGGTGTAAATAAAATATTTTCCCAGAATATGGTACTCCATATATCGAAGAGCAAATCTGCAGTATTCGTTCGAAAAATTACATTTAAACGTGATATTTTACGTGGCCGAAAAGGCTTAAAAGTTAACGTTGACAATAAAACTTAGGGGTATTGCGGTATTACGGCATTACGATATACTTTAACTGTGTCATGGCTCCCGATATGACCTACCGAACAAAAGCTAATTGGTACACCGTAAGTTTTTTTACGAATACATGTTATTTACTTCCTACTGAGAATAACAAAAGTGGCTTCATAATTTTTAATGGTTAAATAATCGGGTTATAGCACATTAATTATTTCTTACGTTTAACAACTAATAAATTACAAACTACTACAATTATCTACAAATTCATATTCCTTTTCCCACATCGCTTAATCATATTATTATAGGATTTACAAATTTTTCCTTCACATTTTAAAGGTTTCACTCGATTTTATATAGTCACGCTTTATTAAATTGATTCACCACCTACGATCAATATTTTAGCCCATTTTAATTATCCTGACCGATTCTCCAAGTCTGACACAGCCTACATAATCTAAGTAAAATAATGGGAACAACATGATCGAAGGAGTGCTTACCTTGCTCGGACTGTTCTGGAACGGAGTCGAGGTCAACGGCTGCGGTGTCTACAACAGCGGTATCTACACAAAGCAAAAAACATCAGTAAGAAGCGAAGGGTGTAATAAGGCAAAATAACTTACCAAGGTTCAACGGTTCGGCGCACCAATTTTTAAGTCAGATTAAGCAACTACATTTGGTTCGACTGATTAAGTTCAGAAAGGAGGTCAACTCCTTTCGGGTCCAAGTAGTGATTACGTCCAAAAATAAAAACAGTCCTTCGCTTTTGCGAATAACTTACCAACGTCCAGAAGTTCGGCGCACCAAATTTTTAGTCGGATTAAGCAGCTACGTTCGTTCGAGTTATTGTGTTCGTAAAGGGGTCAACTCCTTTCGGGTCCAAGTGGTGATTACGTCTAAAAATAAAAACAGTCCTTCGCTTCTGCGAATAATCGTCCTAAATAAAAATAGTCCTACCCTCAAGCAAATTATCGTCCGAAATTAAAACATTCAATGGTGATCAGAGGGTTTAGCCCTCCGAGATAGTTCAACATTCCATTGCCAGTTCGTAGTCCCAAAATAAGGTTGTTATTTTATGCGACAAGAGTTAATTTAACTTTTTATTCCATTTCAATATTATTACAAACGTAGAAGTTTTTACATGTTAGGATTACTTCGTAAATTGTTATGGTCCACTTAACAAAGAACCGATAAAAAGAACATTAATACATGTCTAACCCAATCTTCAAGCTATCAAGGATGTCATCTATCATTTTTTTGCTTAATGCGGGGATATTTGTCCCAAGTTCACAATATAGGATGCTTACTGAAATTAACGCATGCATACATCGATTTGTTTAAACAACATAATCTAAGTAAAATAATGTGAACATAACCTAAGTAAAATAATACGAACAACATGATCGAAGGAGGTGCTTACCGTGCTCGGAGTTTTCTACAACGAAGACAAGGTCGACGGGTCCGGTCTCTACAACATCGGTATCTACACGAAGGAAAAACATCAAGAAGAATCAAAAGATTAAGCAACTACATTCGAGATAGGTCCAGAGGTTCGGCGCGCAATTTTTAAGTCGATTAAGCGGCTACATTTGGTTCGAGTTATTAAGTTGAGAAAGGAGGTCAACTCCTTTCGGGTCCAAGTAGAGATTATGTCGAGAAATAAAAGCAGTCCTTCGCATGCGAATAATCGTTCGAAATAAATAGAGTCCAACGTTCGAGAGGGTCCCGACCTCTGCAGAGACTATAATCCTAATAGCAGGTTGTTATTTTATGCAATAATAGTTGATTTACTTTTCATCCCATTTTAATATTCATACAGATGTAGACATTTTTAGGAGTTACGATTATTTACAAGTTGTGCATTTACCACGGACGAATTATTTTTGGGTAATCTCCTACTGATTTCTGAGGAATTGCATGGTCTTCTATCACTCAACTTGCAACTAAATATAGCATGTCAACAGCTATAGATAAATTTTTATTGTAGCACGATTGCCAAAATAAATTTTAGTAATGTGCACCTTGATTGCTGCTGAAGACCGCTTCCGACTTCGGTTGTGTTAGTACTGTGATTTCCGCTGCATAGTAAAAAATGGAACCCAATTAATGTTTACAGTACGAATACACTACTTCACTTCACATGTTAATCAATAACAAAACCACCCAATACTACTCAAATAGCTTTGCTTTACTGCAGCTACTCAAATACCACGTCGCAGAATATTCGTCCGCGTAACCTCACGCTCGTAGAACTTCACTCACTGAAAAACTCACTGAAACTATTGAACCGAGCTCCTCACTAAGCAGGAAGCAAAATTCACGATCGTTCAGCGTTCTCTTCTCCTTCTTATAGGCCTGTCTCCGCAAATCACGATGGACAAATTTCCATCAGCTTTGCTCCACAGTTCTTCCTGCCTTCGCTTTCGGTGCGTCGTGACTTGAGCTTTGCTTTGGCCGGTTCCTTCCTTCCCGCATGCCACCGATAATTGCCTTCCCGCATGCATGCCAGCGATAATTGCAAGCCCCCACCATGCGATCAATAATCCCCCCATGCGATCTGTTTGCATGCATGTCGGCTGGAGTTTTGGCCGGTTCCCAGGGCTTTGGTATCGAGGATGCACGTTGGCCGGCTCCCCATGCGACGTGGAGCCCTTGGCCGGTCCCTCCTCTCCCATCCATGTCTTGGCCGGTCCCTCATCTCCCATCCATGTCTTGGCCGGTTCCTCATCTCCCATCCAAAGCCTTGGCCGGTTCCTCCTCTCCCGTTCATAGCCTTGGCCGGTTTTTGAGGGTCCATCGATCATCAATGGTGCACTAGGAACCGGCCAACACTGATATTTCTGCAAATATCTGTAACTGTTGTATCATATTGTAAATACGAAACAACAGTTGACCTAAATACGATTTTTTCCCAAAGTATGCGGACTTGAGTTAGAACCAACGCCAAGCACCTAGCCCTGTCAATTGCAGTCAAGGGTAAACAGTAAACAGATTACATCGGTATTGGGTTTCTCTTGACAGATTTGTGTCAGGCAGATTTCGTTTTTGGCAGAGAAAGATAGGATTGTGTTGAGTAGATCGTCGCCAAGAAGAAGATGTATGCAATTTGTATTGGAAAGTTGAGACATGGAAACATTACTTGTGAGTCGTGACTCGTGAGCCCAACAACGCGAGCGAACTAAACTGGAGATTCGAGACAGCAAGCACTTGAGATAAAAATTGGGAGAGGCAGGAACTCGAATGTGCACATGAAAAACTGTTAAAATGCACAATTAGGATCAACTGAAAATCGACATATGGGCACGGTACATAGGACTAGAAAAGAAAGGAAAGACTCAAAAGAAAAAAAAAATAAAGGAAGAAAGCACAACTATTCAAGTTTGGAATATGAAAATTCCATGAATAAACCAAACAAACGTAACTAACCACAAGCCGGTCTCCAGTTGAACTTCACGACGAGCTTCGATCTCCATGAAGCTCTCCAATCATACAGGGGGTATACAAGAATGACTCGTGTATGCCAGCAATTGCAAGATCGAGATGGTAACTGTTTGGGCGTAAGTAACCCAGATACTGAGCCTTTGAGTTATTCAAATGATAGGCCACCGCTCTAAATGATTGATCCAAGAAGACAACCTCTTTGTAAGGATGAAATCCAAGGATGTCGAAGCCTCCATAGTAGGATTTCAAAGCAGAATTGTCTCTTGGAGAAAGAAAATCATCATTTTCGGAGTCCCACTCAAAATGCTCTTCCGTTATATTGTCGGCGTTGTCATGCACATCGATATTATCTTCTTCTTCTTCTTCTTCTTCTTCTTCTTCTTCCATGACCATCCAAGCTCCATCACGGAGTGAGTCTACTTGTTGGGCAAGGGAGCTAAGGTCGTGTTGATACTGTAATACCCACTCCATCTGTCCACATGATTCGTTGAGGATCCAAACCTCTAGTTGGCATTCATCATGAACTATTCCAAAGCACACCCCCTTCTCTGATCTCCCTAGATATGGTTTTGCATATTCATCTTCAACGTCTGTGGGCGTTTTAATTACTTGGTATTTATCATTTGACAAGGAAAACCTGAAAAAACATAAGTTTAACACATATAAATACATGGCATCTCACCACCGAAACTGATGTAATCTTCGTTTAAAATCAGCCATCATTAAATTAGTAGAGCAATTTAAATCACTACAGGAATCCGATGTATTTTCGTCGGCCAAAAGCTGACGAAAATAAGCGAAAAACCGATGACAATATCTATTTTCGTTGGCCTGCCGACGAAACTATACCGACGAAAATAGCTAGACGAAAATACAACTATTTTCGTTGGCGACCGACGAAAATATTCTATTTTCGACGGCCATCAGAGTCGATTTAAATTATCGCGCCGCCGCCAAAGACTGTACACAAGCTGACGTGGCAACTTATTTTCCACGGCCTGGCCGACGAAAATAGAGTATTTTCAACGGCCTGGCCGACGAAAACAAGTATTTTCAACGGCCTGGCTGACGAAAATAAGTATTTTCCACAGCCAATAAGTATTTTCCACGGTCTACGTAGCCCACGAAAATAAGTATTTTCCACGGCCCAAATTGACTAAAAATATCCACTCCCAAGATTGTCGACGGCCGATCGATTTAAATTATGTAATTTTTTTTAAAAAAAACAAAATCTCAGAAAATCACACATACACAGAACAGTGACAGAAATTTTACAACACAACTCACAGAAATTATGAAATTCGACAACACAATACCACAATTCGACAATACCAAAAGTCCTCAATACCACAATTCGACAATACAATTCGACAACACAATACCACACATAAAATTCATACACATTGTTTGCATTATCTCATACACATTGTTTGCATCCACATGGCATCACAAAACAATGATCATTTGCATCATCTCATCGACATGAACAAAAACAAATCATTGCAAGACATTTAACATATGCTTCATTGTTCAACTCGGAGGTAACAACTTACAGAGAGGTTGTACTTCGATTTTATAGCCATGAGTCGCGTCACAGCGCCTAGCTGTGTCACATCTGTAGACTCATGCAAAGAATCTTCTGAAGCAGAAAGTAGCCTAAAGAATTTCTCGACCTCCGGCCCAGGGACATCCTCAAACTGATGAGCAATATCATTGACCAACTCATCCATTCTATCCTCAGGCTCATCTGATTGATCGACATAATTCGACGTTGCTCCTATTTGTGACTCACCATGCTCAAACCACGTGAGATAATCCGGCATGAAACCGTATTTACATAGGTGATGCTCCATAGTAGGCTTGGACTGTCGAGCAAAGTTCCGGCACTTAGAACATGGACATTTCGCCAATCCGCCACCGGGAGACGAGGAATAAACGTGATGCACAAAACCTTGTGTCTTAACCATCCATTCTTGTGTGTGTGCCCCAGTGCTTGTCCAACCATTGTACATCCATCTACGATTCTACGGTCATCTCCCATTTTGTATGCTATACTGAATGCATGAATAATTGTGAAAGTGAGGTACACATCCTAACAAGAGGTCTAGGTAAGGATAGGTCCTAAACCCACCTAGGAATAGACGGTTAAGCCTGATTTTTATGACATGCCATACAATTCACACGAAATTTCGGCAGCATAACCCCGCTGTTCCCCGAATGCACGACCGGTTGATGTGCATCGGAGAACAAGCAAGTTCTGTTGCCGAAATTCCGTCTTAATTATATGACATGTCATGAAAACTAAGCTTAACCGTCCATTCCTAGACTGTCCAAAATCGTGGACAGTTCCGGAACGACAAAGCACACAACTTAATGTGAACCGTGTCGCTCCCGAACGGGTGACGTATAGGTTGGGTGACTTGTGTGTATAAAATAATAAAATTCGATATATATCACTTGTGTGTATTAAATGATTAAATGTTTATGGTGTTGCTCCTACTTACAGCAGGGCATGTCTATCCCAGATAATCATATTAAATCCTTGAGAATGAATCAGCTTCAAAAATATTTGATGATTATTGCTTGGTATTGAAAATTAAACTAAAGCATTCAATACCATCTATACACATTCAAAATGACCAGGTAGAGATATTAATTAAAAGAAATAAAATTTATTGCTATGCTGCTTTTGCGGAATTGTAAATTACCAACCATGTAATTTTTGGGTCACGCAGATTTGCATGCTCAAGCTTTAATTCAAGCCAACTAGCGGCATATCATAGTTTTTCTCCTATCCAGTTAGTACGCCATCTGTGTAAATTGGTGTGATAGCGGCAAATCATAGTTTTTCCAACTAGACATAAGTTGTTTTCTCTTCCCTCCTTTTTCTTATCAGCATGACAATTTCTACCATTTGTATTTTCTTTATTCTTAATATGGCGACTTAAATATTACTAGGGCACATGTGAAAAAAAAACCTAGGTCAAGCATGGGGTCAATTGTAATATGCAAATTTCTTTTACATCATCAGCCGTTTACTCGATTCATTACATCATCAGTCTCGATTCATTACAAGATAAATAAGAGTACAATATCAATAATTCAATTCTGGAACCAATAATGAATATACAACAAACATGTGGACTGAAATATCTTAAGGCAATCTAGACGAATTAATTTGTAGTTTAATGATTACGTACTATTATTCAACAACAAAAGCCACAATCAAAATGTTTTGATAATCTAACAAACCATAACTGTTAGATTACTTCACATTCTAGAAACTGACAATGATGGTTCAAATATAAATAAAAGAATCTCATAATCGATTACCAATAGCAATTAAGAAGGACAACCAGCTTCAAACAAAAACACCATAAAAAAGCATAAGAAGCTACTATGTGTTCAACATGTAAAAAGGGAATAACACCCACCGGCATAATCGACATTGTTTACTCGAAGTAGAAAATTTTCCTAAGAAATATAGACTAAGAGAATTCACAAATTATGTGGTTTTCTTCATCACCATGAGCAACAAATGGAATTGGACTGAGGGGAGCAAAGTAGTAGCACTGAGGGGAGCAAAGTACATCATACCGGACGACGGTGCGTGGGGAGCGTCGAGGCCGGGCGACGGTGCGGCCGGGTCCGGCGAGGCACGGCTTGGCCGGGGCGGGCGTGGGCGGCGCGGGCGCAGCGTGGTTGGGCGAGGCGCGACAGGGCGGCGGCGAGGCCGGCGCCGGCGTGGTCGGCGGAGCCGACGCGGATAGGGCGGGGCGGCGAGGCCGGGCGCCGACGTGGTCGGCGAGAGCCGCGCGACAGGAGGGGGCGGCGAGGCCGGGCGCCGGCGTGGTCGGGCGGGACGGACAGGGGCAGGGGCGGCGAGGCCGGGCGCCGGCGTGGTCGGGCGGGAGCCGGCGTGGACAGGGGCGGCGGCGGCTGGTGCTCGTCTGGCGGCGGTAGCTGCTGCTCGTTGTTCAGCGGCTGGTAAGTGTGGTGTCGTGAGTCGTGACTCGTGAGCCCACGCGAGTATTTGCTCGTTGTTCAGGCGGCTGCTACTAACGTCGGCTAGGCCGACGAAAATGAGGCGCCCAGGTATAAATGTCGGCCAAGCCGACGAAAATGAGACCCCCACGTATTAATGTCGGCCAAGCCGACGCAAATAATATATTTTCAACGGCTTCGCCGACGAAAATAGGTAGCCTGCCATTTGAAAAAATGCGCGGGGAGCTAGGCCAGTATTGGCGTCGGCTAAGCCGACGAAAATAATTGCCCGGGATATTAATCACGGCCTGGCCGACGAAAAGAAATTTTATTTCGTCAGCTACATGTAGACCGACGAAAAAATATATATTATTTCGTCGGCTTGCTTTGAACCGATGAAAATATGTGTGGCTGTGGAAAAAAAAAATCATTTTCCTATAGTGAATGTAATACAAAAGGACACAAAAAAACATTTACCGAAACTCCGGACCAAACTGGATGATGGTGGACATGAAGTCATATGACATGAAGTCAAATGAAAGATAAAAAAGGAACTAGTGCGTTATTTTTTTTAATGTATATCATCCGTATTAATTGTGCATTCGCCTATTTAACTTTTTAACATGCCAACAACCAATCTGTATGGGCATCAGATGCATGCACTACTACAGAAAGACATATATTAGACCCCTCATCATACCTAGTAACAAAGGCACCTGATCGGCAATGCACATAAATTGCTCCCTGCCAGTACACGGCATAGCCCTGGCGCGGCCCGCGGATCGGGGGTTTCGATCCATCCAACTGCATGTCTGCGACCGTCCCCGCCGGCTCACCTTCCCGGACAAAGGCCCTCTCCTCCCACCGCCCGGTCCTCGACGAGAATACATTCAGTCTCCATGGTGACGGTGGCCATTCCATCTGCAGGCACCATATATGGGTCATAAGGCTCGTCCTCGGTCGAGAACCACCACTCCAGGTAGAACGGTGCGTCCATCTTCCGGTGACGACGCTCCTCCACCGCCTTCCGGTGGTTCGGAGGCGTCGGCTTCTCCGGCACGGCGGGGATCAAGAACACCTCGAAGTGCGGGGACACGGCCGGATCGAAGACGAGGAACGCGTGGGTGTTCCACCTCAAGCGGCTCAAGGTCTCCGTGCGCTGGGGAAGCAGCTCGCAACGCTGCGTCGCGGGGTTGCACACGTAGAGCATGCGCCACTTGATCTCGCAGAGGAGGAGGCCGTTGCAGTGGTCTAGGACGGACCAGGTCCACCAGTCCATCTTGTGGTCGTTGGCCATGAAGCCTAGCATTCCATCGATTCTGGGGACCGTCGACGGCGTCGAGGGGCGGGCGAAGAGGTGCGGGCGGTCGTGGCCGATGTAGTTGACGAAGATGCCGCGCACCGAGTGCGGGAGGAGGTGCGGGAGCAGCAGCCCGCGGGCGTCGACGATGGCGCGCCACGCTTTGCAGACGCACCGGACCGCGGCGAGGCTCCGTGGAGGAACGCGGCGGAGGACGTCGGCGAGGACGTCGTCGGGAGGCGCCACAACTTCCATCTGCATGGATGGATGGATGCGGCGGCGCGGCTCGCGCTGATTAGTTAGGGTTAACCGAGCGGCACCCCTGTGCATGTTTAGGGCATCTGTAATGGTGCCACTTCAGCTTACTGCCAACTCAGCATTTTGCTTAGGGGGATGAGAGAAAAAGGAGAGAGAGATATAGACTTACTACTAACTTATAGGCCCCGTTTGGTACGGTTCCAGATTCTAGTAGAAACGGAAACGGTTTCAAATTCTTGGTAGAAACGTTTCAGGTAGAATCAGAATCACTTTCTGCAAACCGTTTGGTACGGTTCCAGATTCTAGTAGAAACTAGTGAAACGGGGTTAAGGGTGATTCAACCACAGTGTGAAAAAAGGAGAAACGTTCCGAGGAGAATCGTTCTGAGTTTTAATCCGTTTGGCTGGGTTTCACCCAGATTCTAGTAGAAACAGCTCGGTTCCAAGTTGCCAAACAGGGCCATAGTCAAGCTATAGCTGATTCCAAGGCATTTATCACCTCTTACATATGGGTCCATATTTAATTTTGTAGATAATGCTATAGCTAGTCCATTAGAGAGGTTGTCTATTAGCTATCTATAGATGACATGTACATTTTTTATAGCTAATAATTGACTACATCATTGCAGATGCCCTTATATCGGGAGATGCACGAAGTTTAAAGTTCATGTCAGGCAACAGAAATCGAGTCTGACTCAGATTCCGGAATTAAAGCACCTGCTCATGCTCTAATAGCGGTCGGAATCCCAGACGTGTTGAACCAAACAAGAAAAATATCACACCATGCACGTCCATATGCTAAGACTCCAAATATAAAGCAATCAGAATAAACTTCGTACCAGGGACGCACACATATGACCAACCTATATACATGCGCATACAGCCTCAAATTTATCTTGAATTTGTTTGCCTTTTGGTGAATTATTTGTTGGAAGAAAGTAATTAAAATGGAATTTGTAAAAAGATAAGAAGTAAAATGGTAAAAAGATAAAAAGTAAAATGTGAGAAAATCTGTAAAAATACTTTAGAAATCATTGGAGTCATCTGAAACACTGATATGTGATAAAAAATTAATATGAACTCATTTAGTCAATGAAATGATTAATTTTATTAATTAGATTATTTGACACTAAATAGTGTAAGAAAAGATTTTTATGAAATTTTACTTAACTATCCTGCAGCTCAAATTTTTACCATAAGATATTTAGGTTACTATTCACCTCTGGTAAAACTTGTGAAAATTAATAATGACATTTAGTATTTATTTCAATTTTTTTCTATATCTAAAAACCTGCAAATTAGAGTAAAAAAATTATTAGAAAACAAATACTGAAAATTTAAACTTGAAATTTTTATGGAAGTATCATGATACCAATACAAAGTTTGTGTAAAAGTTTCAAAAATTAATAAGTTAATTTAGCACTTCAATTTAATCTTTTTCAAATTTGAAATCCTGAACAATTCACCATGTCAGAATTTTTATAATTAATTTATTGAGAATTTGCATCTCAAATTTTTACAAATAGTATATAACTAATCCAACATGCTTAGTATTCTTGAAGTGATTAGATACCCCAATTAATTATTTTTCCCGGCTATCAGAACAGAGGGGAGTGCATTGAACCATTTGCCCTTCTTTCCCTCAACTGACCAGTGGGCCCCAGCCCCCTTAATGCTCAGTATATCTTTACTCTTTAAATTCTTTTACCTTTCGATACTATTTCAATATAAATTTTGAATGTGAAATGTCTCTTGATATATATGTGTTTGGCAAATACAGCAACTCTCCCAGCTTCCCCGCCAATGGTTCCCATCAGAATCAAGTGACACCCACAAGACGGCATTGCTCTCCGCGACCAGGGGCGGAGCCAGCCCAGGTCCAAGTCCTGGGCTGGGCTAACTGATCTTAAATTAAATATATGTTTTTAATCATTTTTCAATAGCTTTTTAAAAAAGTTTAATGGACTTTCGGTACTAGGCCCCGGGCTGCAGCACGGGCAGCCCGGGGCCTGTATCCGCCCCTGTCCGCGATGTAGGAGTAGGATTGAGTGCCAAACGCTTGCATGTCTTTGTTTGATTTAGTTTTTGCATTCATTTTTGTTTTCACAGTTCTAGGAGTGAATGGAGTATATAGTGAGCATTGACCTTCTCACAGAAAAGGAGGAGGTAGACAAGCCTCCCATGAGGAGCTTCATGAATTGGTCTCATACAAATTGGATTTGAATTGCACAAATTTTATATGAAGCTTATTTCAAACCTACACTTTAAATTTGAATTCTGATTTAAACCATTGGTCAAACTTCAAATATTTTTACATACTCTAAAACTAGATGGTTTAAAATGAAGTTAAAAACTTGTTTCATTTAATTTGGAGCTACGATTTGAAAGCTACACTAATTTGAATTGGTTCGATTTTTGAAAATAAAGCAAAATTGGAAATACGTTTTCGCCAAAGGAAAATGTCTTTTGCTTCCCGCGCGTGCTTCGAAATTGGGCGAGCCACTGACATCGTGGGCCCGGTGGTCAGGGACCGCAAGCAGGCTCAAGGGCTGACAGGCGGGACCCGTTTGTCAGCGTCTACGCGTGCGCATAAGAGCCAACGCTGACAGCTTGACCCCACATGTCGGCGCGAGGCCCCACCGGCCAGTGACGCGAAACAGAGCGCCTTGGTCCAGTGATCGCCGGCGGCAGGAGAGGGTCAAAGGCCGGTGACCGGGGTTCTACAAGCACTAGGGCGACCGTGTGAGATTAGGGGACAGTTCCTTTGTCTTAATTATGGTGACCGGAACAAGGGTCCTGACCGTGGCCGGCGGTGAGCTCAATAGTATGAAGTCATGGCGGTGAGCCCAATGGTATGAAGTCGTGCCAACAGGAAAGCTCCACCTGTTAAATTCTTTGTACCTCACTGTAACATCCCAAAAATGGGCCTAGCAGGAAATGTGCGTTTCAAAATTTTGTTTGAGCCAAAAACTTAGATTTATAAATTTAGCTCTTTAATTTAGACTTAGTTTCAAAAAGAAAAGTAATAATTGCATTTGGTAAAATGGTAAAGAGGTAAAAAGTGAAGGTGTAAAAGTAAAATGGTAGAAGTAACTTGGTAATAAAACTTTTACCAAGCTTTAGCATGCAACAACCTCCCCAAAGTCCAGAAGCCTCAAAGCAGTACAAGACTTGGACTTTGCTTTGATTGCCCTCACGCTGTTGTCGGGAGGGAGATCAGTAGCACAATGCCTCCTCTCCCTTTTCTCTCCCTGCGAGTGGGTCCCGGGCCCGGCTGCCAGCCTCCTGACTTCCCTCTCTCCCCCTCCCTTCTCTGTCTCTTGCGCCCAGCACTGGAGACCTCCGCACCTCGCCGTTTTGCCCGGTGGACACAGCGCTGCTTGAGGCGTCCTCGCTTCAACTGCTCCAGCGCGCCATCCCCTGCTGCGACAGTGACCCGCGCCATGCCGCGTCGCCGGAAATCCCGCGCCGCCATTCGTTCGTTCTCCCCTCTCTGGCAAATCCTCTTTGAAACCGGCTATAAATCCCGTGCGAGGCATCTTGGACTACCTTTTCTTCCCCACTGTGCTCCAGACTCTAACCAATTGAGCTACCCGGTCACTTGGGGCCTTCTTCTTCGCGCCCGGCCATAACGCTGCCGTGAGACCCATGCGGGCGTTCTCCTTCCCCAAACTCGTTCCTCTCGGTTCCTCTTGTTGAGTACTCCTGGGGGCTTGCTGATCATTGTTTTTTCTCTTCTCGGTTTAGGCCTCCTCGCCGCTGTTTGGCTTCGCCACGGCCGCCACCGAGCGGCTGCCTCTCCTCTCCATCGCCGGCAAGCAGTCACGCCCGGGTGAGCTCTTGATCACAATTTCCATCGCCCTCCGGTTACTCTTAGCCACCTGAGCCACCTTTTCCTCCCTTTTGATGCTCAGCCGGGACAAGCTCCACAATCAACTTCGGAGGAACTGGGAGGCAAATATCTGACCGATTCATTCCTTCGCCGGCAACCGCACTGTTGCTGCTCTTCCTCTGTTTGGGTGAGCTCTTGAGCAAGCTAGCCTTATCTCTATTTATCCCTCAGTCATCTAAGCCACCATTCCCTTCGTTCCATCGCCTGCAGCTGCCACCGATCGGGAGCACTGTAGCTGCTACGACAAAAGACCGGCAGAACTGCAGGCTAAAAGGTAGAACAAGTGGGTGAGCCCAATTTCTCGAGCAGGCATTCTTGTCGCAAGACACACCGCGGGATATTGATTTGAGTGCAACGCTTAGAGCTTGAGGTCTTGCGGTTGAATCTCTATCAGCTTTTCGGTTGATCTTTTCGCCAGTTTCTAGTTGCGTTCCGCATGCTTACCTTAAGTGGGTTATTTAGATTCTTTAACGCAAGTAACATCCTAGTAGTCCAGTGGGAGAGCACGGCTGTGTCGAGTGTTAGATTGCGAGTTCGATTTCCTCTGCTGTCGAGCCTGTTGGTTTTTCCTCATTTTAGTAGTTGGCCTTTGCTTGTTACCTTAAATAGAGTAGTTAGCCATACGCTTGTAAGCAACATCGTAGCTCAATGGCAAGTGCTCTATGGTTGATCCGGTAGACCGGTAGGTTCCTGGTTCGACTCCTAATGAAGCCCTTTTATTTTATTTTATTTATTTTGCACGTTCAATCATTCATATCTTTTAATAGGAATGCCCAAATAACGTGAAATAACTTTCTAAATTCATATTTCGATCTCTAGTTTCTATTTATGCTAAAATAATGAATAATTGACCTCTGTTTGAATTTCGAATTTGAATTGAAAGTATAGGTCTAAAAATAGGCTACATGCAAAATTTAAGCAATCGAGCTCCAATTTGAATGAAATAAATTTTGATAGTTTCCATGTACTGTAAATAATCCAAATATGTGAAAATATTTAGGTTTGTACTTGCTTTAGATCATTTTATAAATTGGGACTTGTTTCTAGGTATTAATATTCATGCATGTGTGAAATAGAAATATAAACTTTAAAATTTGTTGCATTCACTTCATGAATCATCTAAAAACAGTAGGGTCCTTATTGGAATAAAAGTATTTAGGAGAAGCAAATTGATTTACGTGTTGCTTCTCAATGCATTAACAACTTAAATCGTGATAAACAAATTGTGCAAATCCCAATTATAGTGAAAATAACCCTTAGGACCATATTAGACTGTGACAACTATATTCCATGTTTTCTTAAGTTAAATTCATGTTTGTATGTAATCTTGCCTTCAGTGCATAGACGATCAGAATATGAGTTAAGGTATAGAAATAAGTATTAGTGTTAACACTTGTAAAACCTATGCCTAAATACCTCTAGTTCAATACTAGTTAATCTTGCTAAAATAATTCATTTGCCTGCAATGTAGGGTTAAATCTGCATAAGCCGTAATGCTTGTTTAGTTGAAAAACGTCTCAAATAGAAGTAGAATGTCGCGGAACTAACTTTAAAACACTCTTAGTGATACCCCCAGCTAGTCCATGAAAAATGGTTAAAGAACTCTTTAAAGTGTAGCCGCAAATGTAAAACGAAAATTGGATAGTTATCGCGTAGATTTTAATAACACTTAAGCCTTTTCGGTAGCCCGTAGAATAACTCGTCTAAATGAGAATGTTAAGAAGAATGGCCTAGAATCACTCCCTAGTATATAGACTACCATATTCTAGAAAAATATTTAGATTACTTCTTGCTTTGCATCTGAATCCTATTAGCGCAAAAACCCTAAGTGTTATGTTTGTCGATAGTGTATATTGCAAATATACAAGCATAAGAAGTACTTAGCGTAAGAACTCGTGTCGTAATAATCATTCGAAAATCTTATAAGTTCAGCCGGTAGCTTTAATCTAGTTAGCGCCCTTTCAACATTAAAAGTCGGTACTACCGGAACTCGTGAACGGTACTACAGAAAGTTGTAATACCGCGATCCGAGAGTCGGTACTACCGGAATACGATAAGTACGTTAGCTAATATCTTGATTCTGTTAATTTAGACAATCTTAGCTTCTTGAATTCGTAAGATAAGGATAAACGATTCATAGAAAATAAGTAATCGTGTTGCGGTATATAGTTTAAACCGTTAGTAAGGGAAATGAGTGGAAAGACATTATAAAACACGTATACTTGAAATCTTATAACCTAAATCCAGGAATCATGCTTGTTATGTGTGATGATCTATTATTTGGATTTCTATCTGGTTTTTCTATCTGTATTCTTTTTGCCTCTTTGGAATTTACCTTATTGGAGTTTATTGTTATTTGCTATGTATCGCGGTATGACGAGTAGCACCTGACGTAATTGACGCTACCGCTAACGAGTCTAAGAGCGTACTCGACGACAACTCCGATCTCGACAACAACACGGCTCCGACTACTTCAAGCTGCGACTTCGATTTTGTTGTAAACAACGTATAGCAAGGCAAGCACCCTTTGAACATGTTGATCCCAGATTTTGAAATGATTTCATCAATGTTTTACATGCATGCATTATGTTAGTAAAATGCTAATTTGTGGTTAATGGTAGCTATGACCCTCAATTGTGGATATCCTTAATCAATATTGCCATGTGAACCTTTGATAACTCTAGGACATGGATTGACACATGAATATGTGAAATGGGTATACGCGCTTAATAATCATTCATGCTTAGCCATGCTTAGATGAGATGTTTAGTTCTTGAAAAACTTAAAAAGTTTGAATATGACAGTAAAGGATACTGGTAGTTTAATAAAAATGAAAATAAAACTATGATTTGGATGCGGGTGACTTATTGGCAATAGCCGGTTGTGTGAGGGTGTGCTCACACGTAGTTAGGTGGAGATTGTCGCCCGGGTCGGATTAAGGACCGAACTCAGTGTTGTATGATCCAAGATTACCCGTACAACCACAATGCTGGTATGGGACGGCTATAACCAATTAAGTTGCTTAAAACTGGTTTTGCATGTTGGAAGGCCGTAGTAGCACGGGCTTCTGGATTTAGGTTGCTCGAAGGGGTGCCCTCACCGAGGTGTTGGGAATCACGCCTGCCGATGCAACGGTGTACGCTTTGCTATGGGGAGAAATGGATGGCAGGGATGGACTGCCGTGTGAATGATTTGTGTTGTGACTTGGGTGCGTTGTTTCTTCCGCCATAGCAAAGATTAACGTCACCGGGCTGGTGCAAAACCTGGGTTGAGTAATGTAAAGGTTATATATGATTTTTCCCTGGTGACACACCAAAGGAAGTGTGTAACTAAGCTTTGCAAAAAGGGAAGTCATTATTTGTGGGTAAAGTTGTACCACTCTGCAGAATTAAAACTAATCGATTAGCCGCGCTCTCGGTTATGAGCACTTGGTGAACTTGCACTAGTTAGAAGGTGTTTTAATAATTTTTGCTAAAATGTGAAGATAAAATTTGGAATAGAATTTACCCCGCAGATGAGCCAACATTTGACATTTGTTGGCAATGTTGGACTCAGCTGTTGTGCCCTGTGTGGGCAAATATAGCGGTCTTTGTGTCTAGGTCGATATTATGGTGGTTTGTGCCATGTGTTGGCTTTGGATGGATTTGTGGACATGATTATGATCAATTGGGATATGTTGACACTGCTATAGAGAAGCACATTAGTGGCGGTTCTAAACTGACATTAGTGGCGGTTTTTGAACCGCCACAGATTAAGCGCCACTAATATTCGGCGATTATCAGTGGCGGTTTTAGAACCGCCACAAATATTATTATCAGTGACGGTTTGTGGTCAAAACCGCCACTGATATTGCCATTATCAGTGGCGGTTTGTGGGTAAAACCGCCACTGGTATTGCCTTTTCAGTGGCGGTTTGTGGGTAAAACCGTAACTGTTATTGACTTATCAGTGGCGGTTTTAAAAGTAAAACCGGCACTGGTATTATTATCAGTGGCGGTTTGTGGATCAAACCGCCACTGATAATCCCCGTCCAGTATAAAAAAAATACGTATTTTTGGCTAGCCTCAGGAATTGCTAGCCATGCCCTCTGAAACAAGATACAGAAAGAACTATATAGCTATCGTCTGTCCATCCATTTCACCATTACACAGAATTACAAAAGAACCACAAGATGATACATGCCGAAGGACAAAACCAAACACTTAAATAATCGCTTGTGGAATCAAACGTTGCAAGCTACACATATCCAAACCGCCACATGTTACCCTTTATCGACAACAAAGAAGGCGTGAGGTACCTTTTGCTCTATATTATCCATTGACTCCTTGAGCACTGTCGATCTTCTTACATAATCTTAATAGGCTACATCCACCACCAACTACAACACCTTCCTCAATAGTTGCCTGAAATATCCAAAGTTATTGTTAGGAAATAGAGCTTGTAGTTTACAAAACCATACAAAATCACATATGAAGAACGACATGAATCTTTGAAATGCATTATTTTAATAGTCCATTCTAACAAAATATGGCTAGCAATGATCATGACAATATATCATGGACAGATATACAAGTCACACAACAATATAAATACTCAAAACTGTGCACCCCTTCTCATATTTGTAGCAATTAAATTGAAAATAAATGGAACTCTAATGTAGGAAGAGAAACAATTGTTGGTTGGCAAGTACAGAATCGAAGATATGTATTACCTTCTTTAGCCTCAACACTTTTTCCTTATTAAGGGTAGCTATAGTCCTATCAAGTTTTGACAGTATATCATTGTTAATGCTCTTGTGGTCCTTACCAATAGAGTCATCTAGACTGCTATGAACTTGATCAGTTATTGTGCTAACAAATTTCATCCCTAATACCATACAGAGATCTTGTATCAGTACTTGCATGCTCAAGAACCTTCACCACCTATTTCTCTGCAATGTCCAGAAAAGCATCTTATCATATTCATGAAACCAAAAACACAACAATCACCAACCACTAAACATTGTGATCCAAATTCATCGAGAGAGATTTCAAGCATTTTCAACAAGTATTGCCAAATGAATTTTCATCAACAATGAACCAATGACATCAAACGCATCTATTATTTTCATATCTTGAAGTAGGATCCATAAGGGATAAAATAATTGTAAGTTCCAAATTATAGTCGTAATTTGAGAAACACAATAACATTAATGCAAAAATGCTGCAGCTAAAAGGTTTTGCTCAGATAACCATTTGGACATCTTGAAACTAGAAGTACCATATTACCCTGCCTACACCGCTTGTAAGGTCAGATGATCCCCCATTCCCTGCACTGCAGGAGATACATATGAAGCTATGAAGTCGTTGACACTACATTTTACTTTATAAGCCTTTTTGTATGATATAAACTTCCAAGTTATTAATATTGGGCAATAAAACAACAAAGCAGACAAACTTTATGATTTTTAATATAAACTTTATGATTTTTTTTAGTATTGCAATAAAACAACAAATAAAAATAATCGTACTAATATGACATTGCACAAGAGAAAGTAATAACGATTACCTTGTGAAAGCCATTTTGCTGATCATATGCCTCAACAGTTCCATAGTTATAACTACATTGAGTCAAAACATGTCAAAATTACACTAACCAAGTGATTATAGTTTGATAATATGATAATTCGCAAGTAACTTTACCACATATTAAGTGCTGACCACAATCTAATGTGACGCCCAACAAGCACTTCACCTCTATCTTTCATATGCTAATAGAGAACATATTAATTCACCAATTAAGTAACTCAAAAAAGAAATATGGCCAAAAGCACATGCAAACATAGGCCAACATTGTGAGAACAGGTTAACAAAAATGTGCAAACAGGAATTGCTAGCCATGGCCACCCACATAATGCATGCTCTCATATCCATTTTGGACAAATTTTCAAGTGAACTATAAGTGGCAACCCATTCAACACATTACAAATGATAAACCAACATTGATGGTCATCTTCGGGGAATTCAAAGATGAGCACCATCATCACTACATCCTAACCACATTTACAGAGGGAGGCACACGATGGCTCTGATGCGAGGAGTTCGTGATGCGATGATGCAGGTGAAGGAGGAGTTCACGATGAGACGAGAGAATAATTATATCACAAAAACCAATCAGCATTACAACATTCCGGTGTAATAGATCGATAATTATATCACAAGCAAAACTATTATATCACACACATTGTAATAGATCGATAATAAATAAGATTAATCATATTGACCAGTAGAGTATCTTCTCGTTTCTAAAGTTTGTCATGCTCTCGTTTACAATTTACAAGTCCACATCCAAGACCTAGTATCTTCTCACACAATCTTAAGCCTACGAGCCTTTAGGGATTCTTTGGAGGCGAACGACGTTTAACACAGATGGAGCAATTGATCATTGTTGTCTTCATCATAAAACTCGCCCTTTTTGTTGATGACTTCCTTCATGAGGAAGTAAGCGAGCTGTCCCTGAATGGCTTGGATGTCAAGAGGATGTAGTCCTGTCGTAGGCAATTTGAGGCGCTACAAGTACGAAAAATAAATCTAAGAGTATATATAGAAATTGAGTGGTGCGAATAAATGTGTAATGTTAGCATGACAAACCTCTACGTCATTGTCTATTATTGTAGAAGATAAGATTTCGCGCATGTATTGGCACACGAAGTACCCACATAAATTTGTGCCTTGCGACTGCTTGTGACACTACAAAAATTGAATAAACTAAAATGTCATGGAAGGAGTTATTTACTATGAAATGCGATATAAGAATATTTCTTGCGTGCGTCGAAATTTAGTTCGGACTGAAAGGGATTTCTGGAATGGGCGGTATCTCAAGCTCTTTGTACAATATCTTTTGAACGCCGCATTCATTACACTTAGCAGCTCTTCGTAGTCTTTTTTATCTTTGTCCATCGAATCCATGACCAGCAACTTGCTCTTTTCTGGGGTCACTACTACAAGAATCCAGTGGAACCTACATATACATGTATGATGCTATAGTCATTAGCCCTAGGATAAGAGAAATGAGCGAATTCAACAAGTGATTTAACTAGCCAAAGGAGAAACTTACTTAAAATTGTATGGAACAAGTATGAATTCCTTGTCTTGTAGTTTTAGCATACGCCTGTATATGTATTCCTCAACCTCATTTGGTGCTCTTAAGATTTCGATCCGCACACTGCTCTGGGTCGAGGAATCCCACCTGGGCCCTTGGTTCTTCTCAATTCAATAGTCTCGTATCTAGATAAGGAAAAAGTTAGACAACACATTTATCGGTATTACGTGAATGTAAACCATGATTTATATAGTAGACACTTACGATTGTCCAAAGATCGCAAAAAGACACGCCGAGGGCGTCGTGATAGAACAAGTTGTGCAAGTTATCGAATTCTATCATGAAGTAGCCAACCCCTCATGGTGAAAATGTTCCTCTCCGTAAATGGCGGTGATCATCTTCGGGAGTAAATGTTGATTGGATCGCATCATGTACCAGTCATGTAGTCGCTGCATCATGAGTGTTAGGCTCTTCAACTTCGATTCGGTGACTAATGGCTTTCCAAGCTCAGATTTCAGCCTTTCGTGATTATCTTGTACTTGAGATTTCGCTTTGCCCTTTCCTTTTCCTCTCGATGACATCATACTGCTTCAGCTTCGCTGATCTAACCGATATGGCTTGTCTAACGGGCCATTTCTTCGGATCAGGTGTTGTACCTTCGTCTTTTGAAGTGGTCACACTAAGTTTTTGATGTTGAGGCGCTGGTGACGAATGGGCTCCTAGAGCAGGCTCCTTTATAGTGGGCGCACTAGCCATTTGACGCTCAGTGTTGGTGATGAATGGGCGAGTTGTACCTGCAGGAGAGGTGGCGGTTGTCTTGCGAGGAGAAATTTGGCGGTTCATGATCCAAGACGATGTCACGCTTACGCCACTGGATGAAAGTGTGAACGGCACTTCCTAGAGTTGTGACCTCATCATTGCAAGGCATTTCCACCCAACCTCAAGAAATGTGGAAGCACCGTGTCCACCTGGACCTTTGCATAACCTCGAGCTATCGGAGAGTTGTGCAAAACATCCCCTTGTAGGTATGGATAAGCTATCCTCAGTAGCGACTGTAAAAATATGTTCATGACAGGCACATTGAGTGGCAGGTGTGGGGTCTTGTATGTCGCCCACGTGATAATGCGTGTTATCCGGTTGTACCAATGGTGTGGACGCGCAATCGCTACGTCGATTCGTAGAGGGTCGGCGAGAACAGTGTTGTGTCCTTGCGACTGGCTCATGGCTTCTTGTACTTTTTGTTGAACTTGTTGTTCTATGGTGCTTTGTAATTCTTGAAGCATCTTTTGCTTCATCTCCTCCATAGCCCGTTCCGCACGCTCTTCTTTCGCTCTCTTGCGACTCCTGTACGAGTCTCCGTGCTCTGGGAAACCAATCTTCCAGGGAACCTTGACCCCTACGCCTCGTGTCCGACCAGGATGCTCTTTATTTCCCAAGGCTGCTGTTAGTTCGTCCTTCTCCCTATCTGCGTGAAAATTTCCTTGGGTGGACTCGGCGTGCAGCTCCTGAATTCGTTGGGAGATTGCTTCATCATCGTTGCTTTTGAATGATAAGCCCCCACTAGGCATGACAGATGCCCTTGCTAGCACATAATGCTTAACTCGGTCCGGTAGACCGGCCAAGGGACTTGTGCCAGTCGATCGGATTGCATCCAATTCTTGCCTCTCCCAGTGAGGAATCTTACCCGCGTACCCACTCGTGCCTAGTCTGTGGGGGTGAGTGTTCATCCTTGCGATCTGACGGTGGTCCTCACTGGATTTTATTGCTGCTTCGTCTTGCTTCATCGCAATAAATTCATCCCAATATGGCTCTACTTTAGGATAATCTCTGATGGCTGACCGATTTTTCATCACATATTGCGTATTCAGCTTGGACTTGAAGTTCCTCCATGCGACATCCATTGACATCAATGCATTGCGACGCACGAGCTCTTCAGCTCCTTCAGGGAATTCGAAAGTTTCTTTCAGCTCTGTCCATAGATCCATTTTGATGGCGTCGGGCACTTTGTGCCAATCCAAATAGGTGATTGGCACTTTATCCCTTGCGATGTACCCGCATGTTGACCTATATTTTTCTTGCTTTGTTTTGCCGGTTTAACTGGACTCCAAAGATCTGAGACCTCTCGAGATGGTATGCCGGCCTTCAGGCTTCTTAGTTTTCCCTCAGCCTCGACGTCTTGCAACGGGAGCATCAGCATCTCCGACAGCGAAGGAGGCTTCGGCACCTTCGAAGGTTGGATGGTCCAACAGGTATCTACTCGGGCTTGAGTTCGGGGACGGGTTGGAAGCATCCTCCAACCCAGTCGGGCCTCGAGCTCCATAAGAACTACATTTTAAAGTAAACATAGTCATTTCGAAGATAATGTGAACAAGAGGTCTTATTGTGTAGAGAGATCAACCGATGTGATAAATAATGTTGAGAAATCCTAACCAACAGGTAAAACTACTCTGGCAGCTATAGAAGGCAACTAAGACCGGACTAGGTAGGTTTACACGCTATGCTATGTCGGTAAAAAATATGTAGTTAAAAGCAAGGCGGCTAAGACCAGAATAGGTACATCCTTAAGAACAGCAATTTGATTAAAAGAGAAGAAGTCTTGTATTAATTAGAAGGTCTTATGGCCAAGTTCTTAAGCAATGAGGTAAGAAACAAGAATCTTGGTGTCCGAGCACCAAGAACTCCTCGAGGTCTCTACGCGCCTCGAGTCGCACCTATTGCTACTGAAGAACATGAACACCATAAGATGCAAATAAGAGAACAATAAAAACCCTAGTGTCCGAGCAGTGGGTTGATTATAGTCCCACGGGAGAGAATATAAGAGAACAATAAGAAGATTTGATTTTAGTATTTCTCTCAGATGTCGGGTTGCTTAATCAAAAGATTAGCCTTCCTCGCCACAAAGGCAACTAGATCATAGACTTAACTAAGTAATCAACACAACAACCAGTAAAGGAATTTGACAAAATACTAATAACAAGTTAACTAATTTCAGACTTTACTTATACTGTCACAACCTCGTCTCATTTAAGCCGACTCCTCACAGAGAATTACCCACAGTACCAACAATTCATCCAGAGCATACGAGTTAAGCAAATGTTCCAAAATTGGCATATTATTCTAGTCACCACGCAACAAGCAAAGAAAAATGAGACCATTTTCTTGCACAATGTGCTTTCAATAACAAAGTGACAGCCATATGTAGTGTTTTTAAAGAAGTGGTCCATTATGGTTTTGTTTTTAAAGAAGAGAGAAGATGTCAGATTAATTTGAAGCATGAGCATATAAATAGTAAGCACAAGTATTACTCACTATTTCAGGATTTTACACATCAAACAGATTGAGCATATAAATATGTACATCAGTCCCTTAAATACATCTTATCAATCCCTATTTAGCCGTCGGGATCAAGTACAATTCATCATAATGAATGGTATCAACAATATGAACTGCATGGAGTTTCCTTATGAAAGGGACTGTATGGAGTATTATCAAAGTAGAGGGCTACCTCATATGGTTATATGGTTGACAAAGAAACCATTGTAATTGTGCAGATCATTCAAAGAAAGTATGAAACGCTAATCAATTTGCCGCTTAGTGTCTATTCAAAGGTGCAATGTAATAAGTGTGCATGCAATGGATCTCATTCAACGACTCTTAACATAGTTTCCTTACTTTGGCTGCATATAGTGTGTACAGTTTGCTTGCATATAGTACTAACAAGGAATGGAAAGTCGGTATTTTCATCTAAAGTCTTTGCAATGTTTTCATAAGCGAGAATTCAAGGTTTAGAGAGAACTACAGGTTAATTTGAACTCAGAGCATCCAAACTATAGCGACAAGGGTGGACCAATGGAGACAAATGTTATTGTAGCGCAACACAAATCTCAGAATTGAATATACAAGATAATTAATGTCAGACCATATTAGAGCCGAAGAGTGACTAGTGAGCATCTTAGTTTCAACCAGTAAGGTGCACTAAAGAGCCAACAGCTAATCAATCATAATTTTTCATTTGATCTGTCAGCACGAAGAGCATATGGAACAACGAGGTAACCAATCACTATTAATTTAACATACATACATACTACTCCAATCCAAAGATTATACGGTCTGCCATTTTCATTAATCTAATATATACTACTCCATTCCAGTCGGACGGGGGCTCACCTTCAATGGCGGGACGAGTCAAGTGGCTGGAGCGAGGAAGGGCGGGGTGGCCGACGGGGCGAGGCGGCTCAGGAGACCTTGTCTTTGGCGGGACGGCGCTCACCGAACGGGCGGCGGAGTCGAGGGGCACCGGGAGGAGACGGGGCAGGAGCGGGGGTGGCCGACGGGGCCGGACGGGGGCGAGGACGGCGCTGGACTGGAACAGTGGCGGCATCGAGGGGCACCAGTAGGAGGCGGGGTCACCGGGCGCGGAGGGAGGCGGCGGGGTCACCGGCGAGGAGGGAGGCGGCGGGGTCACCGGGCGAGGAGGAGGGGCGGCGGGGTCGCCCGGCGCGGGAGGAGGCGGTAGGGTTCAAAGCTACCGGTGAGGACCGACCACTTTGCCGTGGTTTATATAGGGGACATATCGATGGCGGTTGTTAATTAAAACCGCCACAGATAAGGTTTATCGATGGCGGTTGTAATTAAAACCGCCACAGATAAATTATCGATGGCGGTTGTAATTAAAAACCGCCACTAATACTATTTTTCAGATTTCCTTCAATTATAAAGCCATGAATTCTTGTATTAGTGAACCTATCATATATATTAACTACTAATTATTCATAACTAATTTATCTATGCTATATAAATTTATATTCTTATGAAATTTGAACCCTTATTAATATAAATTAATATAAAGCATATTTTTAAGATTTCCTTCTATTAATATAAAGCCATGAATTAATGTATTAGTGAACCTATCATATATATTAACTACTAATTATTCATAACTAATTTATCTAGGATATATAAATTTATATTCTTATGAAATTTGAATCCACGATTAATATAAATTAATATAAAGCATATTTTTAAGATTTCCTTCTATTAATATAAAGCCATGAATTAATGTATTAGTGAACCTATCATATATATTAACTACTAATTATTCATAACTAATTTATCTATGCTATATAAATTTATATTCTTATGAAATTTGAATCCCTGATTAATATAAATTAATATAAAGCATATTTTTCAGATTTCCTTCTATTAATATAAAGCCATGAATTAATATAAAGCATATTTTTCAGATTTCCTTCTATTAATATAAAGCCATGAATTAATATAAAGCATATTTTTTAACAAAAAATGCCATTACTCCACATAAATGCATATTTCTGACATTACATTTCCATTACCCCACATAAATACACACATTTTGCCATTACTCGTAGCTAATTATTTTCTTTCACAATTTGGCCTTCTTCATGATCATCACGATGATAGGTGGCTTCCTGAGTGGTTGCTTCGTCGAGCCTGATGCTGCCATCTACGAAAGGAGGCAACTCATCAAACTGGTTGTACTCTTCCTCATCCACGACATTCTCAACTCCGACGATCCTTTGTTTTCCTTGAAGAACTACATGACGCTTCTTATCTCACGGTCGATTACATAGAAGACTGTGCAACTTGCTTCGCAAGTACGAATGGTTCGTCTCTATATCCGACTTGCTCGATGTCCACAGTAGTGAAGCCATATTTGTCCACCTTGACACCCTTTGGGAGTTGGACCCAACGACACCGAAACATCGGGATCTTGAAAATACAGTAGTCGAGCTCCCAAATCTCCTCTATAAACCCATAGAAGCTGCTCTTCTTACTGCCTGTATTGTCGTAGGCATCTATACGGACACCACTGTTTTGGTAAGTACTTTTGCTATCCTGAGCTCTCGTGTAAAATGTATATCCATTTATGTCGTATCCTTGCCATGTCACGATTGTACCTGATGGCCCTTTTGCCAACCACCTCAACGTAACACCTGGTTTCTTCACCGGACATGTGCTCCTTGAACCAATGATTGAACACACGATTGTGCTCTTTTGTTATCCAAACCTCCGATCGTCCACGATTTTCCCTCTGTAGCTTTTCCTTGTGCATGTCCATAAACGGGATACCTCGATCGATTGCAAGACTGTGAAATGAGCTTGTTCGAACAAAAAATGATCGTAAGAATTTGTGGATTTCTTTCCGATTACTCCTTTGCCGCCTAGCCTCCCTCATGGCGTGATACAGCACTCCTACCGGTTCAACCTCGTCCATGTAATCGACGCGAACTCAATAACCTCCTCGCTTGCATAACCTTCTACAATGGAACCTTCCTGGTCGCGATCGATTACGTACATATTTCTTCGTAACACCCATGTACCTTTCGAGCGGATACATCCGATGCGTGAATATCGCCCACAAATATTTATCTCATTCACAAGGTGAACAATGAGATGAACCATGATATCGAAAAATGATGGAGGAAAATACATCTCTAGTCGTGACTGCAGTGTTGACCACATCACTGCGATTCATAAAGTCCAACGGATCGATGACCTTCTCGTGAAATCGCGTTAAAGAAGAAACACAACCTCATGATTGCCTCTCGAACCTTGTCAGCAAAATACCTCTAATTGCAATAGGGAGCATTTGTGTCATCATCACATGACAATCATGAGACTTCATACCGCTTAACTTCAAATCTTTCATCGATACCGGTTTCTTGATGTTTTGCGAGTAACCGGACGGAACTTTCACACTACGCAAGCACTTGCAGAGGTCTGCTTTCTCTTTCTTGGACAGAGTATGGCAAGTCGGGAAGGTAAAGTCGGCCTTTCGGTGTCTTGAGGATGTAGCTCGGCTCGATCTTCATATCTTCCAGTCCCTTCGTGCCTTCACCCATCCTTTGTTTTGCTAGGAATATTCAGTAAAAGACCAAGCACGCTGTCACATACATTCTTTTCTACATGCATGACGTCGATGCAATGTCGAACTTCTAAGTCCTTCCAATAGGGCAAATCCCAAAATAAGGATCTCTTCTTCCACGTGGTTTTCAAGACGGACCTCGAGGTATCCCCTTTCCAAGTACAACATTAATATCCTTAACCATATCATATACCTCTTCCCCAAGAAGAGGCCTTGGAGCTGAACCGTCCTCCTTTGTACCGTCAAATTGTTTTTTCATATTACGGCACGGATGATTCTTTCAAGGAACCGACGGTGACGCATGTAGACTGCTTTCCTCGAGTTGTTAAGCCACACGCTACTAGTTTCATCCAGGCATTGGGGGCAAGCTTTAGCTCCTTTTATAGTACGGCCGACAGGTTACCTAGGGTCAGTAAATCATTGATGGTGCAGAACAACATTGCGCGTGAGAGTGAAGTACTCCCGCTTGTACTCATCCCATACCGCACACCTTCATTCCACAGTAGCACAAGATCTTCCACCAATGGTTGTAGGTATACATCAATATCGTTTCCAGGTTGTCTCGGCCCTTGGATAAGCAGCGACATCATAATGTATTTTCGCTTCATACACAGCCAAGGAGGAAGGTTGTAGATACAGAGAGTCACGGGCCAAGTGCTATGAATACTGCTCATGTTACCGAAAGGATTCATTCCATCCGTACTCAACCCAAACCTTATGTTCCTTGGCTCATTTCCGAAGTTCTCCCTAAAGAGCCTATCGATGGTTCTCCATCAAGCGTAATCAGCAGGTGCCTCAGCTTTCCATCCCTCTTTCGCTCTTCCGAAAGTGCCATCGCATCAGCTTGGCATGCTTTTTATTTGCAAATAAACGCTTTAGACGAGGTATTACTGGCAAATACCACACCACTTTAGCGGGAGCTCCATTCTTCACTTCTATGCCTTCGTTTTCCTCGCCCTTACGCTTGTATCGCGATGCTTTGCACACCGGACATACATGCGTGTCTGCATAGTCTTTGCGATAGAGTATACAGTCGTTTGGACACGCGTGTATTCTTTCTACCTCCAATCCCAAGGGACATACAACCTTCTTGGCAAAATACGTGGTCTTAGGCAACAGGTTGCCCTCTGGAAGCATGTCCGCTAAGAGACGTAGCAACTCCGTGAAACTCTTGTCGGACCAACCATTGCTTGCCTTCAATTTCAGTAGTGAAAGCACAAAGTGTGCAACTTTGTGTATTCCTCCTTGCAACCTGGGAACAAAGGTTTCTCCGAGTCCTCTATCAAACCCTTGAACTGATTAAACTCTCTCTCACTCTGTAGTTTCATACGCATCGCGCAACATTTGAGCCGATTATTGTCATCGTCAACGACCAACCTATCCTCATCGGTTCCATACCCGATGTCACCGCCATATTGGCGGCTTCGCTGTCGTCGACATTATCACATTGAAGTATGATCTCCTCTTCACCGTGCCTTGTCCAACAGGTATAGCTAGGTACAAAGCCCCTCCGAATCAGGTGCAAGTGGATTTGGTCTTTGTCCGAAAACATCTTCTCATTCTTGCAATCAATGCATGGACAATGTATGTACTCCGTCTTCTTTTGCAATCTGTTCTCCTCATTTGCCGTAGAAAAGCGAATCTGTAGTCGATGTATTCTCTGCAACGGTTCGCATTGTACATCCATCTCCTGGTCCATCTACAATTAATTAATGTAACAATTAATAATATGCAATAATCTTAATTACATAAATCATTAATCCATTATTTGTTACTATCCAATAACCTTAATTAAATAAATTTAATATATGCTCAATCATAATTTATCATCCAAAAGGTAGACAACTTAATCTAATAGAGCTATAGAAGGCAACTAAGACCGATCTAATAGAGCAAGGTAGTAAGAAAATTAATGGTAATTAGAAACAAATCTTAAGTACTATGCATAGCCAAAATTAAATTTATCCTCTCAAAGAGGTACATAATTCATCATCTCAAAATGCAAGGCAACTTCATGATCACCTATATACCATATACATTAAATTTAATGTGTATTAATATCCAACAATCTTAATTAAATAAATTTAATATATGCTTGCCATATTTTGTCATCTAAAAAAGGTAGACAACAAATAATCTAATGGAGCAAGGTAATAAATTCATCATCTAGATATAAATTAATCTAAAAAATGCTAGGTAAATAAAAAAAAATTGAATCTAAGCTTTGCCATTCAAGAAAGGAAAATCTTAAATAAACTAGATCTAGCCATTAAATTGCAACTACATCACCACAAATGAAGAGAGGAGAACAAATTACTCACCTTGGAACAACCCTACAAAGTAAAAACTCAAGTTTCTTTGCAAACAAAATCTCAGATCTGAAATTTTGCTTTTCTTCTCGGGGAGGAAGATGACCATGAGCTCCTGTAGAGTCTTTGTAGCGACTAGTATATATAGGGGTTTTATTTGTGGGGGTTCAAAACAAAAACCGCCACAGATAACTGTATTTGTGGCGGTTTTTGTTTAGAACCGCCACAAATAAGCTCATTATAAGTGACGGTTTTGTCCTCCAACCGCCACTGATAATACCTACCTATCAGTGGCGGTTTTTGTTACGAACCGCCACAGATAGTGGACTATCAGTGGCGGTTTAGGGTTAAAACCGCCACTTATAGTTGTCGCAGTATTTGTGGCGGTTATAACCACAAACCGCCACTAATATGACACTATCTGTGGCGGTTCGGAACAAAAACCGTCACGAATGATCCTGTCACCGGTTTGCACTCAAGAACCGCCACTGATACTCCTATTAGTGGCGGTTCCAAACAAACCGCCACTAATAGGGCGTCTCCTATTTGCAGTTTTGTAGTAGTGTGATAAAGATGCTCATTACTTCACTTATTCATCAATTGTTTTATGAAACATGCTTTCAAATTACTATTCAGTATTCTATTGTCAATTTCGCTTTATGCAAACAACCGTAGAGACCCACTTTGTATCAGCTTGCATGTATCATAGGTTTTGCAAACACTTCAAGTCTTGCTGAGTACGCAATGTACTCACCCTTGCTATCGTTGTTGTTTTTAGGTGAGCAAATAGAATATCTCGAAGGATCGTGCTTGACGCAGGTTTCGGGGTAATGATGATGATTTTGTCTAGAGTTTATACCTTGTCAGTTGCCTGAGGGATTGGATGGGCATACTACAAGATTTCTGTTTCTTTCCGCTGCAATATTATTCTAACTTGTAAGGCTATTCTGTAAAATAGCTATCTTAATGACAATGATATTTTGTATGGTTGTGATTTCCATTTGTATGTGCGTGCTAGCTACTGATCCAGGGACTAGCACAGGAAGCACATTAGGACCTGTCTTTTACGGTGCATTGTACTGTAAAAGGGAGGCTCCTCTCACTCACTATCTCAATGTAAATGTTGGTACCTCTAAAGAATCTCTTGCTATATACTTCCTCCGTCCAAAAATATAAAGGGTAATTTTACTTTGCACAAGGATTAAGGTTGAGTTAAAATTATGAAAGATACGGGAGAAAATAACATAGATGCCATCGCTCAATTGTCTTGGAAGATTAAAAATATATTTTATGTGGATGGTAATGAATAGATGCATATGGTTGAGAGAGAGAGAGAGAGAGAGAGAGAGTAAATAGGGGTATAGCTAGAAGAAAATGACTCATTCAATCTATTAGAAATACTATTCTATGGTATATCGTTGCAACGGTATAGCACTGAAACTTATGAAACTCGTGAAATTTTTACATTGAAACTCATAAAACTTAGCATTAAAACTAATGAAACATGAAACTCATGAAACTAAACACTGGAACTCATAAAACCAGATGAAATTCATCATTGAAACTAATGAAACTCAGGTGTACTATTGCAACGGTATACCGTTGGCTAGTTCTGCTCTAAATCTATATGCAAGCTAGCCTTATGTTTATAGATAAGGCTATTTAAAAAATAAAGCTTATAAATTGGATGAAGGGAAGGGAGTATGCGTTTGGACTCCCAGCTTCCTCGCCAATGGTTCCCGTCAGAGTCAATAGACACCCACATGACGGCCGGCATTGCACCCCGCGACGTAGGATTAATAGGATTGAGGGGCATCAGGAAGGTACACGCGACGGCGCATTCATCTTGTAAGTAATCCTGCTCTCAAGCTTTCAGTGCCATGGATAGATGGGAAGGAGTTTGGAATCTGACCATTTTTTGTTCACAGCTCTACGACTCAATGGGGTACATTCTCACCGAAGAGGAGGTCGACGGGGGCACCCATGAGGAGCTCCATGGGCACTATGGTTTCCTCTTTTTGGATGCCGAATTGCCGATTGTTCGCTTCAGTAATGGAGGTTATAAATAAAAGCTAACTCTCTTAAGTGTTGGGCAATCGTGCACCACTTTGGCACTAGATGAACAGCTTGTTTTTTTATGTAGATCACTGAATTGTGCAATGGAGTAATTGCAACAAGAAAACTGGAAATATTTTCTACTAATTTAAGTCCTACAACAATGTAAGGAAGCATAAGTATTTTCGTGATCGAGCCTGAAACTTGCCAAAATTACAAGATTGGGTGATGGGTCACAACTAATTGAACACGTTCATACCAAGTTTAGTAATTTCTTAGTTGCGGCAACACGTACGTAGCACTGACTAAAGATAGAGCAACAGTAAAAACACTAGCTCAATTAATTACTGGTGTGTGTATAACCATCGATTTGTCAAGTAAACCATGTCTTACAGTTGCACAAATGAACCAAACACAAAATATGTTGCAACTATGTACAACACAACGAAATGATTGCCTGGTCAGTAGGGAATTAAATGGCCGAGACGTACACCTGTAGCAAGAGAGCAGAACCGTGAGCCCAAAGGAACCGAAGAAAGCTGAATTTTTTTTTAAAATAATACTTTTTTAAAACTGAATTGCGTTTTTAATACTTGAAAAATAAAAATTGCAAAAATAATACGTGGTCGCCATACTGTACGGCGAATACCCTATTTTCGCCGAACCGTGTGGCGAATACCCTATTTTCGCTGAACCGTTTGGTGAAAATACCCTAAATCCGTAGTTAATCTGCTACACAGGAATCAAGGCTGTTTTCGCCGTATGGTATGGCGAAGACCCTATTTTCGCCATACGGTTTGGCGAAAATAGGGTATTTTCGCCACACGGTTTGGCGAAAATACTATTTTCGCCATAAAGTAAGGCGAAAATAGCTTTAACCAAACAACCGACGGTTAATCGGCTTTAATCGGGTAATTAGGGTATTTTCGCCATACCATATGGCGAAAATAGGGTATTCGCCGTACGGTATGGCGACCACGTATTATTTTTTCAATTTTTATTTTTCGAGTATTAAAAACGCAATTCAGTTTTAAAAAAATATTATTTAAAAAAAAAATCCGAAGAAAGCTAGCTGCCTGCTTTCCACATGACTTGAACCACCAAATGCTGACAATTACTACGATCCGTGAGTAATTCGTACGTTCTAATTTCTAACAATCTGTACATCGCATAAATGTAATAGCAACCAGAACTCGCAAGCTCGCTCAGCTTACTCACCAATGGAGTGGCTGGCCGGGTTTCCTTGAATCATTCCGATGACATCCACAGCCGCAACAACCATGCGCGTTTCTCCGAGCAACGTGTCAAGCTGCAGGATTGATGGGCATCGGGAATGCACCAGGGTTACAAATCTCGTTTTGAATAAAATTTCGGAGGTGCCCAAAATCCAAAATCTCGACGAGATTTCGGAAATTTAAATTAAATCCGGACGAAATCTAAAATTCAAATTTTAAATCCGGTTTTTTTTTCTACCGGGAAATCCGAGATTTTGGTTCAAAAACCGAAAATTCGCCGAGAATAGCCGAGATTTCGGTAAAATTCAACTAAACAGAAAATGGTTCAAACGATGTCAAAAAATTTTGAAATTTTGGTCAGACATGGAAAATGACTTGGAGAATCCAATCCGGTCAAACTCCGGTCAAATTTTGGTCAAAAACCGAGATTTCGGTCCATTTCACCGAAATTATAAGGTATTGTAGCACTTTAAATTTTTTTTAGGGTTTTTTAATTTCACCGGGATTATGGAACTGGGGAGGGGGTCCAAAAACCGAAATTTCGTCGAGATTTCGTGGGATTTCGGCGATAATTTAAACCCTGGAATGCACCTCAGGCCATCCATGCGCACCGTGAGTAACCATGTACCTTATCTTTGCTGGATTGCATGTGCGAGGTCGGAGATGTTTGGGATTTGTTCTTCATTTTTATCTGAATGATCCAGTTTCAGCTCTTATTGATTGCCTTGCAACAAGTAAATCCAGCCCTGCCAAATCGCTAGGATGCCTTTGTTTGTTTAGTGCTTAGTTAGTTGCTCACGCCCATTTAATTTGCTTTCCTCAGTTCATCGAAGAAATGAAGCATCATGTGAGCCTTCGTCTTCTCACATGCAAAGGAGGAGGGGTCTACAGGGCCTCCAACAAGCAGTCTACTTATGGGCTCCTGCCAGCAGTGCGGGCGTGAGAAGCAGTATCTTGCACTTCTAAAGTGCTGTCACGTGGAAGTGGCCTTTAGATCACTGAAGTGTGCACTAGACTGATAAGTATGATAAGAAAACTGAAAAGCTTTTATACTTTGAGCCAGCAATCTATATATGGAAGCATTGAGCCTGAAACTTGCCAAATTTACAATATTGGGTTATATGCTGGCAGCAACTGGTTGAATTCCTCTTTAATTACCAACTAGTTAGAGCTACGCGCTATGGTGTACCGAGTAAATTTTGATAGTGTGCTCATATGTCGAAAGCAAGCTCCACGGTAGATGTCATTTTTCCTTTGGTGATATCTAAAAAAATCTAAGAAAAAATAAATAATCACAATTTATGAATTTGCTAGGGCTTTTTTGTAGAAACGGTGAATGAGAACAAGATTTGGAAAATTTATGAGTTTTTCATAAAAACGGGGATTAAGGACCTGAGAGAAAATTTTGGAACCACGAGGTTTTTTTTTGCAAAAGAGCCCGGTCCGAGTCTGGATGCAATTTTCCAGAACATTGAGGGTTTTTTTTTTTTTGCAAAAGAGCTCGGTCTGGGTCTAGATGCATTCTTTTGGACCCACGAGGTTTTTTCTCAAAAAAGCCGGTGGGAAGGTTTCCATGCAATTTTTGTATCGCGAGGGGCCTTCTCACAAAATCGCTGACATGGCGCTCCAGCAATTCCGTCTGTTTTAAGAGTTAATAGTAATAGTATTTTAATAGTTTCGTAGTTGCGACAATAGCAGCGACGAAACATATAGCAACATTAGAAGCATCAGCTTGGTTAATGCTGCATATAACAATCGATTCGAGACAGAAATCCTCCAATGGCCGATTAGCTTCACAGAAATACATCACAAATACCATAGGTTATCTTGCAAACGTACACATCACCAGCATTAAGAGAGAAAAGCAGTCAGCTCATATTGACCGTCACTCAAAGTAGTACTCCGTACAAGTTTATAAGTCATATTTTGTGAATAGTTTTGTCTATAGATATACGACATACTTCATGTTACAATGCAAATTAATTAGTATGATGTTCCCTTTATACCCCTAATAATTATCCAGACTTACTTGATATTCTTTACATGCATGCATTGAACATAATGCTTAGAGATAATAACTAGATGTAGGCCCCGTTTGGCAACTTGGAACCGAGCTGTTTCTACTAGAATCTGGGAGAAACCCAGCCAAACGGGCTAAAACTCGGAACGTTTCTCCTTTTTCCACACCGTGGTTGAATCACCCTCAACCCCGTTTCACTAGTTTCTACTAGAATCTGGAACCGTACCAAACGGTTTGCAGAAAGTGATTCTGATTCTACCTGAAACGTTTCTATCAAGAATCTGAAATCGTTTCCGTTTCTACTAGAATCTAGAACCGTACCAAACGGAGCCGTAGTCTAGTCATTTTTAATATCTCTTTGGTTTATATGTCAAGAGAATACACCATAAATATATATAAACTTTGATGGAGTGAGTACTAAAGTAGTACGTGTGAGTACACCACTGGAACCATCTAATGAGCAAGCCAGGGAACTGATAAAAAAAGCTGAAAAAACAAATGAATAGCCAAAGGGCTTGCATTTGATGCGAGACTGTCTCATTGGCCTCACCATGGTGTTTTTTAGACTTATAGCCAACATTGCATTCTTTCTATATATATGTTTCGCGGATACAACAACCAGAAAGCTTAACTTCCTTGCCAATGGAGTGGCTGGTTCCCATCAGGATCAATGGGCATCGACATGAAAGAATTGCGTTCCATGATCCGTAGGACTAGGATTGGGAGGCATCGAGAATGCACCTATAGCAACTAACTCAATAGGTAAGTAATTATGTAATTTAAGTTTTTGATAGCATAGACGACAAGAGGTTTGGGATTTGTTCTTCATTGCAAGTAATCCAGTCTTTGTTTGATTAGTGCTTACGTCAAAATTTTCTTTCATGGTAGCCACCTTGCGCTCACAAGGCATGCTCCGCTTGTGTGTCTGCTGTCGAATGGCGATCGATAAGACAATGATAAAATTTAGTAGTTGAGGTTATAGAAATAAAGGTAGCTCTCAGGTATTAGAGAATTTCGATAAGTTTGGCACTATATAGCTTAGTACATATCACTGAATTGTGCAATGGAATAATTAAGTACAACAAGAAAATATTTTCTGCAAATCTACATAAGCATCAAGCATGAAATTTACCAAATTTGAATGATCGATAAGATAATGATAAAATTTAATAGTTGAATTCACCCATGTGTCCTGGCCACACGGGTGAATCAATAACTAGATCTAATTTTTACTACCCATCATATACTACTAGCATAATACGGTGTAAATTTTCTCATATGTAAAATCTAGTATTGAATTACCACAAACACTGTCCATTAATTGACCTACGAAAACAACATATGATTCTAGGATCCTCTCAGTGGATGGCCAATCCCAGAGTGAGTGCACAGCCTGTGGTCATACCAGACATAGATAATCGATACAAGAGTAATCAGTTCTCATGCAGCCCAAATACTGAATGTTAGTTGCAGACTCTAAAACTGAAATCTGTATACAACACTAGTTCAGAGAAACAAGCAAATAGGTTGTAGATTGCGATGCTGTACTAGGTAGGAGGTACTAGCAGTTTGCAGTTTTGCGATGCCAATGCTACTTGAGTCAAGCCGCTCAGCTGTTCTTGGGCATCGGCAGCTTAACTGCCGTCACCCTGAGTCAGCTCGTCGCCGGGTATCGCTGATTTAAACACAATATTGGCACTTCCCAAGCGGTTACTCACTCTTTTCCAAGCACGTTTATTTTTAGAGTTCTTATATCATCTGATACTATAATATTATTATGATAGTATCTGAAATATAACATGTCCCCCTCCCCTTAACCTCACAGAGCACCTAAACACCGATTTTAGTATTTTTATACTTCGAATACGGTTTAAAGATCACGAAAACGCAAAAAAAAAAAAAAAAAATACCGAAACGGTTACAAAATTTCGGAGGCCGTTTTGAGGTCCTAAACGATGTTTTTTTTGAAATTCTAATTTTCTCGCATGCACGCACTCACCCAAAAGTTCAGGATCCGACCATCCGATTTTCTCGCACTTGATCCTTCTGCTAGTCACGATGGCGTGGAAAAGAAAAGAGAGAAAGAAGAAGGTTGTAACATCCTAAAATTGGGCCTAGCAGAAAATGTGCATTTCAAAATTTTATTTGAGCCAAAAAACTAAATTTATATACAATTTCTTAAATTCAGTAAATGATTTATTTCGAGAGCTAATTTAACTTATTAATTTTTGAAACTTCCATAAAAGGTTTATAATTATGTCAGGAACCTATCATAAAAATTTCATCTCTAAAAATTTAGTATTTATTTTCTAATAAATCTTTTACTCCATTTTCAATTTTTCAGAATTGGGATAATTAAATTGGAATAAATACTAAATTTTATTATTAATTTTTACAGAATTTACTAGATGAGGATAAGGGTCTTATGGTCAAAAGCTGAGCCACGTTGAACCTATCCAAAATATTTATAGAATTACTTCTTACATTATTCAATGTCACACCCATTAAATAAAAATAATCATTCCTCATACTAAATGGTTCACAAGGGACACTGACTGCCACCTCAGGGCTCTAAAGGTATCCATGCATTTTTATAATATTTTTGGAGATTTTTCTTTGCTTTTTATCTTTTCACCTTTTCCTTTTTCTCATATGAAAATTCAATTATCCGTTAACAAATATCCAATAAAAAGCATATAAATTTAGAAAATACAATAATAATTCAAATTCACTTTTTAATATTTTATTAGTACTATTTATTAAATTTTGGGATGTTACATGTATGATCCCATCCAATGCAACCACAAGATTCTAACAGACTAGCAATATTGAATACTATTTGTGTTTCTACCTTATGGAGCTTGTGGAATATTAGAAATAACATGATTTTTCATTCTCACAGTTGGTCAAGTGTAAAAACAGTTTGGAGCAAAGTACTCGTTTCACTAAGGAATTGGAGTCCACTGTACAAGGAGGGGATGGTGGTGCAGCTGAACTTGTTTTGCAAAAGACTGGAGTCCAAACTTCGAGCGCCGCGCTGCCTTTGGGTCCTGGAGTAACATGACCAAAAATGAAAACTGTGTTGACAAAAACCTCAAAGTTGGTGTGTACTAGATCGTTGGGCACACTTTGCGGCCCCATACTGAACAAAGGAACATTTAATCGTATTGGAAAAAAATAATTTAAGAGATGTGCTTCTATGCTCTTCCTTTTTAAAGTTGCATAAATATTAAGGCATGAATGAAGGGTAGATAAGGATTACTTACCATTTCGTTTACTTCAAGATTTGTATAACTTGTATTAAAAAGAGAAAGCATAAAAACACTTCTCATAATTTAATCATGTGGAAACAGACCGTTTAATCAACTCTGTAAGAGAATATACACTTCTCGGCCTGTGATACAACAGAGATGATATACAGATGAAGCAGAATACATACGTGCAAAAAGTCAATCAGCAACAACTAGACGGCAAGAAGACCCAATTAACGCTTTCGGATGTGGCAAGAAGCCAGGCTATGCAAATGCAGAGGGAAGCTATTAGTGTTTACAAAAGGTCATATTATGGCATGACACTTACAAAAAATAACTTGACGGAGCGGTACAGTAGCTCAAACACTAGCCTATACTGGCTACTGCTCCCAGAGGCCAATTATCTTCAGAGCCATCTAGCTATAATCTGCAGGAGTGGACTGCAACAGCAGCAGAGATCGAGATCACGCAGCACAGTAAAGAAGAGAGAGGGGTGGGATGGAAGGAGAGCTCACGTTGCAGGTCATCACGCTCGGAAGCTACGTACAGCCGAGCCGGCGGGCGGCGGCACTGCCGGCGAAGCCGTGGACGTGGCACGCCGCCGCTGCGCCGCGGTTAGACCTCCTCGTACCGAATCACACCCTTCGCAGTTCGTCCAAACTCCGAACTCAAGCGCAATGGAGCTGGGAGTTGCCCATGGGTGTGAGGCGGCGCGAGCCGAGGGCCGCAGTTGGCGACGACGGCACAGCCCCGGAGGCCGTCGGAGATGCTCGAGCGGTGCCTGGACGGCGAGTTTTGAACTCAAATATGGGCCGTGCGGTTCGGCTCAAATGTGGCCCAATGGGTTGGCCCCACATTGCGCTGTGAGGCCCATGTAATGTGGCCTGAGCTGGTGGCCCATGCTCCTAGTCCTCTGCTCGCCTCGCATCGATCGGCACGCAGCTTGCTTGCGGGTCATATGAACAGCATTCATTCAAGAGTAGTTCCTGCTCCTTGATCTACATGGACAACTGAAACCATCTAATGTCGTGAAAGCTTGCGGCGTACGTCCGTACTCATGGTGTTTTTTTGTCGGGCAATAATGCGTGCTTAAGTCGTCTGCTCTGTGCGTTCTCGATTGATTAATTCCGACCGGCAACTTGTACTGAAGACACACGAAATCAATTCACAAATCCCGGTGGGAGCTTTCATTTTTCTTACTTTTATGGTTGTGGAATCTTTGCAGCGGAAGTTTTGTCATTTGATCAATAATGGATCAGCATCAGCTCCTCCATCTCACTAGTAGTTCAGCTGCAAGCGCAACGCAGCCGACTGGACCCTTGCTCATGTGCTCCACACTCTACCTCGCCGCGTGCAAAGGGCACACGCGGAAGGTCGTCGCACTTCTGCAACGAGACGGCGGCGCCGCCACGGCAGCTCAATCGACCGGTGATGAAATTGCCGCCTACGTACTCATCAAGGTATTCCAGTGCGCAAAGCGATGTTTGATGCGTGTGTTCGCTTTCAGGTGGCCAACACGGACGCTGTGACGTACACGAGGTCACCGCGGCGAGGAACACGGCTCTCCACATAGCTGCCGAGCAAGGGCACAAGGACCTAGTCAGGGAGCTCTGGTCCTGGGACAGGAGCCTCCTCTCGTCTAGGAATGCGGCGCTGGACACGCCGCTGCACTGCGCGGCGAGGGCGGAGCGCGGCGAGGCGGTGCCGCTCATCGTTCAGCTGGCCCAAGATTTCCATGAAGTTAGCCGCATCCTTGGCGGCAAGAACGAGGCGGGGGACACCGCCCTGCATGTGGCGGCGAGGCACGGGCACGGCCGGGCGGTGGAGGCGTTGATGTCGGCGAGCCCGGGGTTGTCGTCCGTGCTCAACAACGCCGGCGTGTCGCCGCTGTACTTGGCCGTGATGAGCAGATCGGCACGCGCCGTCAGAGCGATAATCCGATCCAGCGACGCGTCGGCGGTCGGCCCGAGCTCGCAGAATGCTCTACACGCTGCCGTCTTCCAGAGCTCAGGTTGATTAACACGTAACCCGTAACCCGTTGCCATTTTGTGGTCTCCAATTACTTGCAATCTAGAGCGCAAGAACTAGTTTATTGCTCCGTCTGACACAATATTCTCAGAAATGGTTTCCCTACTTCTGCAATGGAGGCCCGCGCTGGCCGGCGAGGTCGACGACGACAGGAGCAGCCCGCTGCACTTCGCCTCATCCGACGGCGACCGTTCCATCGTCCGGGCGATCCTACGTACCGCGCTACCGAGCACGGTGTCCCTGCAGGACTCGGAGGGCCTCTCCGCTCTCCATGTTGCGGCACTGATGGGCCACGCCGGCGTCGTCGAGGAGCTGCTCAAGGCATGCCCTGAAGCCGCCGAGCTCCGCGACAGCCGCAGCGGGACCTTCCTGCATGCCGCGGCCAAGGAAGGGCACACCTCGGTCGTGTCGCGTGCTCTCAAGGCGGAGCAAACGCCGCGCAGCCTCCTGAACGCGCAAGACATAGACGGGAATACTCCGCTCCACCTGGCAGTGGTCGCAGGGGACGCCGGTATTGCGCATCGCCTGATATCGAGTGGCAAAGTGCGAGCCGACGCTATGAACAACGACGGGCATACCCCCTTCGATCTCGCGGAGAATTCGACCAGTTTCTTCTCCATGGTAAGTTTAGTTGAGGTGCTGGGTGCCTCCGGGGTGCAGTTCAGGCCGCGAAGGCAGGACCACGTAAAGAAATGGAGCAGCAGCGGCGCCGTGGCGCCCTGGAGCGAGATGGCTTCCGACAGCCTCGTGGTGGTCGCCGTGCTCATCGCCACCGTCGCCTTCTCCGCCGCGTTCAACGTGCCCGGCTCCTATGGGTCGGACGGGACGGCGAACCTCAAGGAGGACAGACTCTTCGGATGGTTCTTATTCCTCGACACCGTCGCGATGGTATCGTCCGTGATTGCGGTGACCCTGCTCGTGGTCGCGAAGGCGTCCCGTTCCGCCGTCTCGTGGAAGGTCTTCGTCTTCTCCCTGCACTGCATATGGGTGTCGCTGCTTAGCATGATGCTGGCTTTCTACGTGGCCGTGGTCGCCGTGGCGGGCAAGGACAATACGCGGTTGCTCGGCTCTGTCGTATCCCAAGGCATCGTCTTGCTGGTCACCATGATGAGTACAATTGATAAGGCAGCACGGCTGACCAGCAGCCTGCGGTTCCCGTGGCGCAGATGTTGCTTGGCTCGACGGCAGAACACCGAAAGGCGCATCGGTCGGCAGTATCCGCTCGTGGTCTATTACGTGCGCAGCCGGTGGATTTTCAACGCTATATTCTTAGCAGCCGCTATATTCTTAGCAGCGGATGGCTTACATCTATTACTAAAATTTCTACTTAGATTGCTTAAGAGCATCTCCAGCAAGAACCCCTAAAATAGGGCTCCTATTTTGAATTTAGGGACTCTCTCTATTTTTTGAGTCCTTGAAAGGACCGAGGATGTCGCCTAGAGGGGGTGAATAGGAGGATTAAAAAATCGCAGCGGAATAAAAACTGGCCGAGCAGGTCAATCCGGAGTCTCCGGGTATTTTATCCGGATACTCCGGGTTAGCTGGTTCGAAAACGCAACTAATGTTACTCAATCTAGCACACGATACTACAACAAATAGATAGAAAGAGCAACCTAGAACAAGAGCTAGTGTGGATTTAAATTAAAGCGAAGCAACAAGCTAGATCTAAGCTTTACAAAGACAAATCCACACAAGCTAAGCTAGGAAGTAAAGAAGAAAGGGGAGACGCGATTTTTCACCGAAGTTCGGATTCTTGAAGGGAATCCTACGTCTCCGTTAAGATGGCTCGGTCGCACTTGAGCCGGGGTCTCTTTCAACCCGCTTTCCTCCCGGTGTTGCACAAATGCAATCGCCGACTTCACTCCTTGTCTCTTTCCTTTCGGAGGCGAGACTCGCCTTCACAAACGACCGGAGCACACCACAAGCGTTGGTTGCTCCCGGTGACTCCTAGCCGTCTAGGAGACCTTCAACCTCCAAGAGTAATAACACCACGGAACTCGCTTGGAGGATGAACTAGTGCTCAAGGACTTGAATTGAATGCACCTAGCACTTTACTTCTTCCTCTCCTCACCAAGAATGGATCAACAACCAAATCAAGAGGTGGGAGGAAGTGGGGGCTCTATTGAATGCTTAGAGAAGGTTAGGAATGGCTTGAATGCTGCTATGAATGAGCTCAATAGAGATCCTAGCCGTTGGAGGGGAGTGGAGGCTTTAAATACTCTTTTGGAAAACTAGCCGTCACTCCCGTTTTTGAACTGTCCGGAGACTCCGAACAAATTAATCCAGACACTCCAGATAGTCCGGACTCTTCGGACAAAATGTCCGGATACTCCGGACTTACTGGAATTCGATTTTTGGCCGAAGGGGTTAACCCGGAGACTCCGGACAAATTGTCCGGATACTCTGGACTGAGTCCGGACACTCTGGACTAAATGTCCGGATACTCCGGGTTGGATGGCTTGGTTGGAAAACACTGTTTTTGGGAAATGCAAGTATTTGAGTGCTAGTTTGTATGCAAGTTTTGACCTTGAGCACATGCACATCCTAAAAACGATTTTCCGTCGTATCCTATTAATAGTACGGCTATCCTTAAGACTCAAAATAAAATAGAAATTACAAGTCTTTGTCTTGATGCCGTTTTCTTGAATTTTAAAGTACGTAGGAGCGTCCAATCTCATTCCAAGCTTGATGTGATCTTGAGAGCTGCATTATTCTTAGTTAAAATGTTAGATCTCTTTAATTGTGTCATCATTAATCACCAAAATAAAATGAGGGGCCTAAATGCACTTTCAGTCCTTTTTTCAGAGCACAAGTCCAACAACAGCCCTTAAATCTTAGCCCCTATTTTATTTTTCTTCTATTTTGATATATCCGCTATGTATAATATTCATTTGACACCACTAAACACTACTACAGAATCGCGCTTCACAAGCGGTTGAAAACCACCAACCGTGAGTGATACCCCGAGTGGTATCACAAGCGGTTCTAGGAACCGCTTATGGTGGTGCGACACCAAGCGGTAAAATGCGGTAATAATATCGTGGGAATGGGATTCGAACCCACGACCAGCACTCCATCCTTGTGACCCGCCTCATCCATCTAGCCAACCCACCCACGCGTGCTCTCTGATAGAATAGGGCACGCATTCCTTTTATTATTTATAAAACTGGGTTTCTACAAGCGGTTCGTGACACGAACCCCTTCTGAAGGGGGTCTCTAGAAGCGGTTCGTGGCACGAACCCCTTCTAAAGCCCCAGCTTTAGAAGCGGTTCGTGACACGAACCCCTTCTAAAGCGGTTCTAGCTTTAGAAGGGGTTCGTGTCACGAACCGCTTCTAAAGCTGGGGCTTTAGAAGGGGTTCGTGCCACGAACCGCTTCTAGAGATCCCCTCTGGCCTGTTGCCACGAACCACTTCTGGTGCGAGCATTACAACCGGTTCGCACCAAACCGTTTCTAATAGACCGGTTGTGATGCCCGGTTTTGTAGTAGTGAAAATTCAATCAAAAATATTTGTAATACATAAAACATAAGCTTATTAACATTTTACAATTTAAAAACATGATATTTCAAATTTAAATTTAAAATTTTCAAAACATTATAAATAGATAAATAGAAACTCCGAACAATGAATCAAACTACGAAGCGCTATGAATTGCCCACAAATGCTCAATAAGATCATCTCAAAGCCTCTCATGTATTTCCCTGTCTTCAATCTCCTGGTGTATTTAGGGGCCTTCTAATTTTAGGGGCTTGAGTTGGGGCCTCCTAATTTTGGGGTTGAGGAGGCACATTTAGGGGCTTCCTAATTTTAGGGGCTTGAGTTGGGGCCCTACTGAATCTGTTTTTTTTAATACACTCCCTATTTTACGGTTTAGGGGCTGGTTTAGGGGCTCTGCTGGAGATGCTCTAAGATCTTCTAGGCAAAATGTGCAGCGCACGCCGTACCGAGTAAAATTTACTTTGCTTTTTTCCTAACAAATGATTGCAGGAGGATCTAAACATATTTTTTTCGAAGCGATCTGAACACTCTTGTCGGGGATTGGACTATCTACCATGAAGACCATCTCACCCCAGCAGCCTAGAAGCCACCGACCGCGTGGCGCCCTCGGGGAAAGCCTGAGGAGAGTATCCGAGCAACCCTATGCTCGGGCGATGAGCGTACACGTCTACCCGTTAGACACCGAATGCTCGCCTACGAGCACGCCAGGCGGGAACGAGCAGCCATGCTCGGATAGGCCTAGCGAGTACTCGGATGGACGATCGGGGGACCCGGTCGTATCGCCAGGAAGGAAAGTAGCAACTAATCCGCCGAAGATCCAGGGAAGGTGCGCCAGAAATTCAAAACAAGGCGCGATTCATGGACTCCGGATCATGGGTACGGAAGATATGGAAGCTTGGCGTAATTATAGGGGGTAGTTACCATGTATACGACTCGGGACCTTGTATTTAAACCCTCTTGACCCCTGGGAGGAGAGGGTACGCAGCTTTACAGAACTCAAACACTGGATCGGGTCCTCCTCTGGCTCTGGGGCGTCCAACTCCAACACTGGATCGGGGCCCTGTCCATACAGTGCGGTCTCCATCTCTGCGATCCTTTCCGCAGCATAGGCGACGTACTCACGAGCATTCTCTAAATGCTTTTTCTCCTCCTCAACCTGCTCGCGAGCCTTCTTCAACTCCTGAACTGTGTCATCGATAAGCTCCTCCTGGGCGGCGACGAATCTGGCTAAGTGTGTGATGGTAGCATCCTCATCTTCTATCGGCTTCCGTTGAGCTCTGCTGTCTCGGCGTGGGTGGTGACGGAATACTGTGCCTTCCAGCTCCCTGGGGTAAGTGCGAGCGATCTGCTGCATTGCTCGATGCGACACCTCCTGGATTCCCATCTCAGAGGTAGACCTCCTGGCGGTGAAGTGGAAAGGGCAGCTGAACTTCGTCTTCTCTCGGGCATACACCGTGATCCTGACGTCCCATCCTATGACCAATCCTGCCTGCACGAGTGTAGTCCCTCGGTAGAGCGGTCTCTCAAAACCTCCAAGAAACTAAAGCATACGCCACAACTCGGCAGCGTAGCCCCCCTCACGCTCGGCGTAGTTGTTCTTCATCATCATCTGTCAGAAGACACTCGCGCAAGAACGTAACATTTTAAAATCAAGGTGGGAGACGAAAAGAACTCAGCAAGGGGTATGAACAAGAAAGAGAAGGGGTAAGTCGAGAATTCATTCATTATCTTGACAAATTTTATCTTTAGAAAATAAATTTTATCCTCACTATGACCAATCTAACTATGGGTGAGCCTACAGTCAACCTGGCTCTGATACCACCTCTGTCGGGACCCGAATTTGCAAATCCGGACCCTCTGTGTATTCAGCACTAGTCCAGGAACACGCTAGTTCACACAGTCTCAACATTGGTAAATATCACAATCATACTCAACGAAATAATAAGGTACTTTAATTAGTTAACCAAGCAGGTTGCTCGACCTTAAGGTCAAGTTACAAATATACGCCACGCAGGGCGAAAACTTATTAAAAGAGAAATAACTGCAGCGGAAAATAATATAACTTCGTGGCGCCATCCAGTATACCACAGGCAACTGACTGGGCTCGCTCCCTAGATAGACGGTTCCTCTTGGAGCTCCTCCTCCAAAGCTGGTGTAGACTCTTCTTCAACTGATGTTGCATTGTGGTAAGGGTGAGTACTTGGTACTCAGCAAGTCATGCACAGAATGCAACTAATATACTACATGCATGGCTTAGTACAAAGGAGTAGCTCATGGTATAATTGCAGTACAACAGCATGTGACAAGTAACATAAGTAGATTCGAAAGCAGTAAAAACAAGTATAAGATCAATAACTTTTCCAGGAGTTAATAAACATCTTTCCCATTCCTAATCCACATTTCCATCAACGTCATTATTAAACCAAACCAAACCTTTTGAGTCCAAGTTATTTTCAAGAAAGTCTAACCCTTAACTGTAATTCCCGAGAAATGTCCAATGCCGCGGACACGGCTATTCGAATAGATTTTTACACTCTGTAGAGGCTATGCACTTTACCCACAAGATACAGCCAAACACCACAAAGGCGAGTGTCCGTAACAAAGTCTTTCGGAAACTTCTAACAGCACAAGTGGTCCTCCCCGGTGATTGCACACTAACCCTTCCCTTAGCGAAGGCGAAGTTTAGGCCAATCCACCGTTAGATGGGTACCTGGCCGCAGCCCCGGTACGCTCCCCCGTACAACTACACAAAAAGGTATTGTTGACACCCCGAGGTCCCACAGGTACGTTATTAGCAACTTAATCAACTAGGTCCGTCCCATTACAGACATGTGGTTGCACGTTTGACTCAGTTCAAAGGCTTGCAAGGTTAAGTCCTTAGGGTGACCAGGGCAAGATTACCCGAAGAACCAAATCAATGCTCCCGATGCCACAACTGGCCCACTCGATCATTCTTGCCACATGCCCCGGTCGAAAACTAATTATCAAACCCCAGTTGATTACCATGCACCACGTGCCATCGACAATCACAACACATGATACTTCTTCAAAACAGGTTCAATATCTCATTAAGTCAATATTAGCATTTGATTGTCCAAAGCATTTCACGTGGCAAGGCTAAGCATACTACATCGGTCTAACTACCCATGTTGACAATTTAATAATGTCCAACTAATAATCCACAACTAGGGTGACAAGGGGTCACGGCACATATTTAATTAACCTAGGTGTCATACAACAATTTGGCATTTATCTAATTTCCCATAATTAAATAAAGCATTTTCTAATTTAAATTAGCATGCAATAATTTAAGTTAAATTAATTTCAAAAATGAGATCAATATGGTCAAAGCATAACTTGTCTTCAAAAAGTACTTGTTCTTGGTCTTGAGCTGGTTCCTTGGCCAACACTTCACCTTCGAAGCCTTCGGGCACCTCAACGTCTACTCGTAACGCGTGCAAATAGCAATAAATAAATAAACAGTAGACAAAAAGTGTCCAAAGACTCAAATAAAGTTCACAAACAAGAAGAGCATAATTTTACAAATTTTTAGGAATTTGAATCATCAAAAACGGAGTTAAAACGCAAAAGTTATCATCGTTTAAAGTTTAAATAATCAATTAAATAATATTACAGAGAAAAACTTTGGTCCAAGAATTAAATAAAATTCACCATTAGGTAGATCTCAATTTTATAAAAATTTAGAAATTTGAATCACTCAAATCGGAGTTAAAACGCAAAAGTTATAAGCGTTTAAAGTTTGAATCTATATTTGAAATCAATAAACTGAATTAAATAAATAATTTCTTTTTCGAAAAAAAAGATTTATTGCGTCAGCTTGACACGTGTCAGCACCTCATTGGTCCACGTGGACCCGCTGACGTCAGCACCGGCCGAAACCCCCGATGACGTCAGCATGACGTCACCATGACAAGTGGCACCACCCGGGTGCTGCCACGTGTCCCGGTCTACGGACGTGGTCTACGCACACAGCCCGGTCCACGGTGGCCTTGGTCCATCGGACCGGTGTCACTGACAGGCGGGCGTCGCGGAGACAACCAGACCCAGCGGGCCCCCGGCGGCGGCACCACTATCTTTTCCATCGGCCCCGCCGCGGGGACTATCCCCGAGGCGCCCCCGCTCCGGACGGCCGTCGTCGCGGCCCCCGCTGGTGGGGGCGGAGAAGCAAGACCCCTCGCTCCAGAGGTCGGGCTCAGCACCACCTCCGTACTCGAGTAGACCCTGCACACAACAACCAGTTGAGAACCACACAGGGCAACCCGAGCGGAGGGTGGGCCAGAAGAAGGGCGAGACACTTACCGCGTCGAGCGGACGTGCGGCGGCCGATGCGCCCTTTTCGCCGGACCCCCGCGTAGGGGCGTGACGGCTCTCCCCCTCCTCAGGAGGAACCCCGAACTTGGGGCGTCCTCTTGAGGCTCGAGGGCACCGACCCCTTGGTCGGAACCCGCATCGGAGCCGCCGGAATCGCCCCTGGCGCTCTCGCTGCTCTCGCTGCTCTCGCTCGAGGTCAGCTCCAGGCTGCCTTCGCTTAAGGTCGTGTCGGAGACCTCCTCGCCTCGCGCGGCCCTGGCCGCGCGCTCCTCCTTCTTTCGCGCCGCCGCGGCCTTTTTCCTCTCCTCCTTCCGCGCCCGGCGAGCGGCGTCGCGTTGTTCTACGACAGCGCGCGCCGCGGCCCTTGCCTCTTTCTGTCCCGGCAAGTAGGCCTGGGAGACCATGCCACCAAGCCCCTGCGAAGGTACGCTCGGGTAAGCGGGGGGAAGGTTAAGGGAGAAGGACCAGAAAAAAGGACGCCACTCGACCTACCAGATTCGGCGGGATCTGTGCCGAGAACTGCGCGGGGACGCCGCCCACCACCTCGGTGTCGCCCGCGTCGATGACCGCCGATACCCGAGCTGAAAGCTCCGACGCCGGGAGCTCCGCCTCGGACGTCCTCATAGGGTCGGATGCCCCAGTGTACCTGAACATGGGGTGCACCCGATCCCTGAAGGGCTGAACGTGCCTCTCCATGAATGCGCGGACGACCACGTCGCCCGTCAGGCCCCGCGCCTTCAGATCCCTGATCCACTCGATGACTATCTTCACCTTCTTCCTGTCCTTCGCCTCGGGTCCCCAACCCCATTGGGGACCCGGCTCGGGCAGTTTGCCGGTGAAGGCCAGGGCACTGTTACCTGGGTTCTGGACGTAGAACCACTCGTTGTGCCATCCCCGGTTCGACGACGGCAGCTTCACGTCGATGTAGCCGGCCTTGCGGCCGCCGCGCAGTTGAACGGCAACGCCGCCGAGGGGAGCGGCCACGTCCGAGGGGCGGACCAGGGTGAGCCCCAGCACGAAACTAGAGCGAGGGGCGGACCAGGGTGAGCCCCCAGTGGGCCTCCAGTTGGGTTGGCGGACGACCCAGTCACCCTGGCCCGCATCCGAGACCATACCTCACACTCTCCCGCGGAACTCATCGATGAGTGGCGGCCAGCCGCGCTTCGGGTCGGTGGACGAGCCCCACGTCCAAGGGGAACGGCAACGCCCCAGCACGAAACTAGAGCGAGGGGCGGACCAGGGTGAGCCCCCAGTGGGCCTCCAGTTGGGTTGGCGGACGACCCAGTCACCCTGGCCCGCATCCGAGACCATACCTCACACTCTCCCGCGGAACTCATCGATGAGTGGCGGCCAGCCGCGCTTCGGGTCGGTGGACGACCTGAAGGCCCGATACGGGATCGAGTAAGGAAAGGTTCTCATGGGACGCCCCACGGCGGGCCGGACACCCACGCCGGGTTTTCCGTCCGCTTGGAGATGATCTCCCTCGAGGGAGATCACCAAGGTCCCATTCAGATTACTCGATAGCAGCTCACACGAGCACGGCGTTCACACCGACGTAGGTAAACGTGCGTTCGCTCATCCCCTCCAAAATCCGCGAACCGCGGATGGGGCGTGAAGTCTTAGGGCCCGACGCTAGGTCGGCCCGGACTTGGGTAAACCCCCGACCGGCTCTCCGATCCGCTCGGGGGCTACACCCACTGGGTGCGCTCGCGCGCACCCGGGCCCCTCGGCCGAGGCAGCCCCGGCAGGCTGCACCGACCGAGCTCACCGACCGATCCAACGGTTGGTCGGCCCGGACCAGGGTAAATCCCCGACCGGCTCTCCGACCCGCTCGGGGGCTACACCCACCGGGTGCGCTCGCGCGCACCTGGGCCCCTCGGCCGAAGCAGCCCCGGCAGGCTGCGCCGACCGAGCTCGCCGGCCGATCCAACGGTTGGTCGGCCTGGACCAGGGTAAACCCCCCGACCGACTCTCCGACCCGCTCGAGGGCTCGGGGGCTACACCCACCGGGTGCGCTCGCGCGCACCCGGGCCCTTCGGCCGAGGCAGCCCCGGCAGGCTGCACCGACCGAGTTCGCCGACCGATCCAACGGTTGGTCGACTCCTACCAGGGTAAACCCCCCGACCGGCTCTTCGACCCGCTTCTACACTCCACCGGTGCGCCACACAAGACTGCCCTTCGGCCGAGGCAGCCCCGGCAGGCTGCACCGACCGAGTTCGCCGACCGATCCAACGGTTGGTCGACTCCTACCAGGGTAAACCCCCCGACCGGCTCTTCGACCCGTTCGAGGGCTCGGGGGTTACTGACGAGTACACATACCATGGGTATCCCCAGCAGCCCGGAACAACGAGCGGGCTGCCTCCTCAAAGCCCAGCTCCGACGAAGGGCCCATGGGCCCCGAAAGACGCCTGGCCCCGATGTGGGCCTGACCTAGGGTGCTCCAACCCCCTGGGTCAGGGTCACTCAGCGTGAGCCGACCCCGCTTGGTCTGAGCGCCTGTCGTTCAGATCTGACCGAGGTCGCCTTCTCTAGCAGTCGGGACACCGAGGCCCCCGCCTGCATTCGGCCAACTGCTCAACGGATGTGACAACCTCTGACACCCGTACCGGGGCAGGCGGTCCCTTCCCGAGGATGTTAGAAGACCCACTAAGAAGTCAAGCCCCAGTCCCGTCATCCTGACGTCATGGAGGAGAGCGCCCCCTCCCGAGGCCACGCTAAGGTCAAGCACAATTAATTGCCGGGGCTGACAATCGTACGAAGCGGTGCGTCACTTCGCCAGCCCGGCCGAGGATCCCCCGCCGCAAGACTACCAACCCGGCATGGGGGCGGACGGAGCCCGGTCGGACGACAAGACAGAAGACCAGACTCCAAGGCGTATAGTACCCCTTCTTTTTTCTCTCCAAACTCCCATGTAACCTGCCACCTCCGAGTCTATAAGGAGAGGCAGGACGCCAAGGGCAGGAGATCGACCCGAAAGAGAACAAGAAACACCCAAGGGAACTCTCCCTCGTCTGTAACCCCCAAGCAACCGTTCGCCTCAAGAAACAATATACACCGATAGCACGAACTGGAGCAGGGACATTCAGCCCGAACCAGTATAAACCCTGGCTTCTTGAGTCAACCATTCGGGGAGAGGGAGCGCGCGACCCCCACTAACCAAAAATTCGTATTGCCGGTGCACGAAACACCAACACAAGGTTTCCTAAGCAAGTTTCGAGCAAAGTGCGAAGTAAGATCGCTGCCCGCGTTGTTCGAGTTTAAAAGGGCAGTGAAAAGCCGCATTTAACACAGCTGCGACCTTTCGCGAAGCGACGGGTGTCCGTTATAGCTGAAACTGCCCAGTAAATGCACGTTTCCCAAGAAATCGCATGACCATTACAGAGACACTTCTTGAAGAAGGAACCGACGCGACCAACGATAGGTCGAGAGCTCGATCGCGGCTTAGTACGTCCGCCTACGATCGTGGTGTGCTCGGATGCTGCAGTAGAACTTCGCTGCAAGGGACCAATCCCTCCTACAAAGTCTTTTAGGCTCAAGGGGAAGCCCGGGCCAGGTAGTTCTCCACTTGAGCCTCGGGGGCTAGCTGTCGGGGATTGGACTATCTACCATGAAGACCATCTCACCCCAGCAGCCTAGAAGCCACCGACCGCGTGGCGCCCTCGGGGAAAGCCTGAGGAGAGTATCTGAGCAACCCTATGCTCGGGCGACGAGCTTACACGTCTACCCGTTAGACACCGAATGCTCGCCTACGAGCACGCCAGGCGGGAACGAGCAGCCATGCTCGGATAGGCCTAGCGAGTACTCGGATGGACATTCGGGGGACCCGGTCGTATCGCCAGGAAGGAAAGTAGCAACTAATCCGCCGAAGATCCAGGGAAGGTGCGCCAGAAATTCAAAACAAGGCGCGATTCAAGGACTCCGGATCACGGGTACGGAAGATATGGAAGCTTGGCGTAATTATAGGGGGTAGTTACCATGTATACAACTCGGGACCTTGTATTTAAACCCTCTTGACCCTTGGGAGGAGAGGGTACGCGGCTTTACCGAACTCAAACTATATACACTGGAGTAGGGTTGTTATCTCCACAGTGAGAGGCCTGAACCAGGATAAACACTCCATGTCCCCGACCATCTGAGCATTGCTCGGACGCTAACCCCCCTCTCGAGTGAAGGGGCCTCTGTTGATCCCTCGTTCAACAAGTAAGCTCGGCGGGAGCCCGTTCTCCAATCGTCGACAACTCTATACATTCACCGGTGAATAATACATTTTTGAAAAAATATTATAGATCGAGTTGCAAAAAAACTATAGAGATACAGTTGTATACATATATTTCTTATTCCGGAAAATATCAAAAATCGAGGTAAAAAAATTGAGAGATAGAGTTGCACACATATTTCTTTTGACGAATTTGGTTAACACTTTATTATTACCCGGTCAACCTTCTTTCGTCGAGTTTAATACTCCATGTGTTAACTGGGTAATAATACATGTTCCGAAAAATATTAGAAATGCCAACCTCCTTTTGCCGAGTTTAACAATCTATGCGTTCACCGAGCAATAATACATATTTCAAAAAAAAAATCTAGAGATTAAAGATCGAGTTGGGAAAAAAAGTCTAGAGATTAAAGATCGAGTTGGGAAAAAAGTCTAAAGATAGAGCTGCACACATAAATCTGTCGATGAAAATATTTTTTCCGGGAAAAACGAAGAAAGGACCTGGACACATATTTAAATTGACGAATTTGGTTAACATTCTATTATTGCCCGGTTAACCTCCTTTTGTCGAGTTTAATACTCTGTGTTAACCGGGTAATAATACATGTTCTGAAAAATATTAGAGATACCGACCTTCTTTTGTCAAGTTTAGCACTCTACGCGTCCACCGAGTAATACTACATGTTTCGAAAAATATTAGAGATCGAGTTGGGGAAAAAAAGTTTACAGATTAGAGATCGAGTTGAAAAAAAGTCTAAAGATAGAGCTGTACACATATCTCTGTTAACGAAAATATTTTTTCTGGGAAAAACGGAGAAAGGACCTGGACGTAAGGGATGAGCAACTATTTGTTATTTTTTTGGACCCGATCGCTGTCATGAAAAATTTGAAAAGGGCTCGTTTGAGATTTGTATTTAGCGGGAGGTTTTTCCGTAAAGTAACGAACCAGGGACCTAAACGCAATTTGAAAACATTTTTCTTATACTCACAAAAAAATCACAAAGGACCTCTTTGTAATTTATAGGGACCTATCTGTAATTAGAGAAAAGGGTGGGACTTTTTTGCAAAATGGCATGGGGGTGAGGTGGATGCTCTGAGCTCTCTCCAATTCCTTCCCACGTAATAGAGTTAATATTAGCTATTTTAATCCTATATTATTTATTTATGTATGAAGGGAAATCTCCTCCCTATTATATAAACTAGGAAAATACGCGGCGCGCACGCCGCGCGCGTGAATGGAAAAACGAATTTGTGTTTTTTTTCGGAGAAAAAACGGACCATAGAAACAATTTTTCCGGGTAAAACGAGAAAAAACGGGATACGAAAATATTTTTTCTAAGGAAAGCGAAAAGTTTTTTTTCGGAGAAAAAACGGAGCACCGAACCTTTTTTTTTCGGGAAAATGAGAAAAAACGGACCACAAAAATATTTTCTCGGGTAAAAACCGCGGCGTGCATGAACGAAAAGCGAATTTGCGCAATTTTTTTCGGATAAGAACGAACCATGGAATTTTTTTTCCGAGGGGAAACGAAAAAACGGGATAGACATCGAAAAACATTTTTCGCATGATCTGGAGAAAAAACGGACAACGAAATTTTTTTTCCAACAAAAACGGAGAATCGGCAGACGAAAAAATGAATTTCTATTTTTTTGTAGGAAAAACAACAAACGAAAATATTTTTTCTATGGTCTGGAGAAAAAACGGACCACGAAAATATTTTTTTCTATTTTTTTGTAGGAAAAACAACAAACGAAAATATTTTTCCTATGCTCTGGAGAAAAAACGGACCACGAAAACATTTTTTTCGGGCAAAACGGAGAAAGGACCTGAACGTAAAGTGCGAGGACCTAATTGTTATAATTTTGGACCTGTTCGCTATTTTGAAAAATTAGAAAAGGGCTCGTTCACGATTCGTATTTAATGCGAGGCTTTTTCTGTAAAATACCGAACGAGGGACCTAAACGTAAACCGGGAAAACTATTTTCGTCTTACAAAAAATCGCTCAGGGACCTATCCGCGATTTGGATGAACGGAGGGGCTTTTTTGGAAAACCGGCGGAGTGACAGGTGGATGCTCTGGTTGCTCTCGGAAGCTCCCGGATGTAATCTATGGATAACAAGGCAGGAGCTGGCACTATATACATAAACCTACAGACAAAAGAGTAATAAAGTGGAGAGAAGGCTGGTACTGCATCCCATTTGTCTTGTCTTTCAGCTTCAATGTCAATGACGTGGGTTCCTGCCTACAGTGCGGACGTGAGAGCAATATCTTGCCCTTACACCATAGATTCTAAAGTGCTATCACGTGGAACTGGCCCACTGAAGTGTGCAATGGACTGATAAGTATGATAAGAAAATTGAAAATCTTTTATACTTTGAGCCATCAATCTATATATGTAGAAGCATTGAGCCTGAAACTTGCCAAATTTACAATATTGGGTTATATGGTAGCAGCTAATTGAATCCCTCCTTAATTACCAGACCTGCGTGCTACGCTGTGCCAGATTAATTTTGATGAAGTGCTTATATGTCAAAACTAAGCTCTACGTTGATGCCACCTAGCCCACGCGTCCTCGGAGTCTTCCGAATCCTGATGATGATATTACAATAAGCCCTCTCAGGTATCCATACGTAGTACCTCGCCAAGAACTAATATATCTCTATTGTCCATTTGATCATACCCTATTCCGACAACCATGCCCATAGAATGTGTGGTTCCGTGACTTAGTCCTTCACCAGAGGTATGTACCTATGTTGTATCTCAGTTTTATCAATTTCTTTTACATCTTAGGTGTTGTTCACAAGCCATGCTAATTGTAGTTGTTGTACTTACTGCACTTTGTAATATTAATGTCAGGTTTTATTAAAACTTTGATTTGTCGTCAAATTTGTCGCACACCGAAAAAGAACGAGGAATAATGAAATTTAATTTTTTTGTCAAACAAAATTAACTGACAAATAATTTTATAAAAAACAAACAACAATTATTTTTAAAAACAAACAACATTGATCCTTAAAAAAAACAAACAAAAGTGATTTTAAAAACATCAAAAAAAAAATAAAACAAACGGAATTTCAAATTCCGTGTACGAGTGACTTTTCTGTAAATACGTAAAAATGTTGTATCGTTCTATGAATACGGATCAAATCTTGTATCAAGTACCAAAATTTCCATGGCGGCGTGGTGCTAGTGCGTTTGGGTCACTCTCGACGGCGAGTTTTGACTCGAATATGGGCTTTACGGTTCAGCTCAAATATGGCCCAATAGGTTGGCTCCACATTGTGCTGTGAGGCCCATCTAATGTGGCTTGGCTTGGTGGCCCATGCTCTAGTCCTCTCCTCGCCTTGCATCAATGGGCATCTTGTTTTTAGCTCATATATAGGCTAGATTTGATAGAGCTCTAGCTCCACCAAATTCTTAGAGTTAGTGGAGCTAGGTATTCCTAGTTTCACCAGATCCGTAGAGCTAGAGCTGTAACTATATTAAGGCCCTGTTTGGTACGGTTCCAGATTGTAGTATAAACGAAAATGGTTCCAGATTCTTGGTAGAAATGTTTCAGGTAGGATTCTGTGAATCGGGTGGAACGGGGTTGAGACCGATTCAGCCACAGAGTGGAAAAAGAAGAAACGATTCGAGGAGAATCGTTCCGAGCTGTAGCCCGTTTGGTTGGGTTTCTTTCAGAATCTAGTGAAACAGCCCGGTTCCAAGTTGCCAAACGGGGCCTAAGAGTGTTTAGGTGGTCATCTTGTTTACATTTTAGAATAAAAACATAAACTTAATTCACTTTATTTTAACTTACAAGTTTCAGATCTGAGATGAAGTTGGGATCTAGAGCTCTACCAAACAAGGCCATAAAAACAGCATACATTCAAGAGTAGTATTCCTTGATCTACATGGACCACTGAAACATCTAATGTCGTCAAAGATTGCATGTGGCGTACGTCGGTACTCATGGACTTTTTTATCGACCAATAATGCAGGCTTAATTGCCGCAGCGTGTAGCGTGTGGCAGATACTCCCTTCCTTAATAGATTTATTCTAGGTTCTTACACTTTTATCAAAGCACATCTACAAAATACTATATTATTTCTTTTTATTATATCTTTAAATAGTATGTCTTGCTCTAGTTCATATAAGTAAATAGCATTGAAAATAACTAAATGTGAGGGGTATGATAGAAAAAATGGTAAAAAGTTACATCAAAATTGTAGAATGACATGATATGTGTTTAAAAACAAAATTTGAAAGATAAAATTACACGTACTCAGAAAAAAAAAGAGGGAGTATATAAGGGCATTTGCAATGATGTTTCTAAAATTGTTTTTAGCATGCAAACTTAGATAGAAAAGTGACGTGAAAGAAAATTAATACGGAGAGAGAAGGAGATCGCTTCTTCTTTATGAAACGGTTTCTACGCTGCTCCCCGAGTGCTAGAAATGCAAGAAAATTGCATTGTACTACCCTCATCGTTTCCAAGCCTCCAATGCAAATTAAACCAACCTGCAATGTTACTACTACGGAAAAGGCTTTTAGTACCGGTTTAAAAGAGCCTTTGGTACCGATTTTTGAACCGGTACAGGCCATCCGGGACTGATGCTCTTGAGCATCGATCCGGTTCCTCACCCGTCTTGATAGAGTATCGATGCCGGTTGGTAGTCACACGTGGCAGCGCATCGTGAGACCAGTGGACCTTATCGATGCAGGTTGGTGTCTCCAACCGGTTACGATGAGGCCCTCATCGATCTGGTTGTTTTATCTAACCTATGCTTGATGGGTTGTATATAATATATATGTAAATATGTGTGTGTCCAATATGGCTATTATATATAATATACTACAATATATTATATCAAATCACGGTGACTTCATGTGTGTGTTAAATCACAACGAATTAAAACACATATAATCAATCATGCACATTTGCCTGATAATAAAATCACTGTACATTCATTAACAAATTTAATTACATATAATGTACTACAATATGCACACAACTTTAATTACAACTCCAGTATTTCTTTTCCTTACATTCATTGGGATTTTTTACGTGCATCGCTCTTGCTAGCCGTAGATGTCGAGAATGACAGTTCACCGGTCCTTATTGAAGGGCCCCACCTATTAAAATTTGGTTCGTGGAACTCGCCTTTTGGATTTACAACCTCATCGTAAATGAAGCCAACGAGTTGTTCTTGAATTGCTCTCACTCGCGGCGAGAGTTCCGAACCTTGTTCCGCCAAATATTGAGGCACCTGCCGTTAAGTCATTAACAAATCAATCCTTGAATTTGTACCAGATGTAAGGAGTAATATACATCGTTAAAGGTAGTAATTATATTTACTCACCCCCTTGTCGCCTTTTAGCATGCGGTCAGCGGCTCCGGTTTGGGTGTGCAAAAACTCACATACGTAGTAACCGCATAAATTGTTGCCCGCCGACTGACTCAAGATCTGCGGTTGAAAAAGTTGAAAGCGTGAAATGAATGCAAGGAAATTAACTTAACTAACCAAAAGCTAGCTTTATGATATACGTACTTGAGAGGCTGTTGTAATTTGAATTTCTCCTTGAATGCGCCCCTATTTTTAGCACTAAATGCGAATGCACTACACATGTGATTACCAATTGTACATGATTAGAATTTGTTTCAAATGGAAGGAAATAGAAGTAATACAATAATGAAAGGAACAAGAATTAATACCGGTCGAGCAAATCGATGAAGGTTTGATACGTTTGAACTGGTTTCCTTCTCGAGTCCATAATTGTGATCCGACTATGATCTAGCTCGATCATAATAAGAATCCAGTGAAAACTGTACATATGTCAACATAGATAACTAATTAGTTCTAACATAGTGTTATGAAAAAGGAGTAGAACAAGGCGATACGAAAACACATACTCATGTGCGTAGGGTAGATATATCCTTGACTTATATTGATGTCCCATTAGCGCATTGTATACGTTAGTCTGTGTTTCGCTTGGGCTGTATCTAACGGTTGTCTCGTTGATAACTAATGGGTCCATGAATCCTATGTCAAAAATTTGATCCCTTCGGCATCTTTGTATCTCCATGCTACACAAGAAGAAATTAGTTAGGCTTGCAAGGTCCGTACTCTACAAGGGCACGCCACGATGGTTTTTGTAAATAAGACACTTACAGAGTCCAAAGAACCCACCAAGGACGCTACGAGGGCGTCATGCAGTATAGATCATACATGACGTGCCATTCCATAAAAATTCACCGTCACCGTGATAAAAATCTTGATCCTTGTACTTGACAAAGAAACAAGCGTAGACCATGCTTGGTCGCGTCCAAGTACCATTCATGGAATTGCCGCATCTTTGTCGTTAGTGGAGCAGCTCCTCACGCCTGACCAATGATCCACCCAATGTAAATGGCCATCTTACTTGGGCATACTCAATCTCTGCTGAGCCTAATATTTGATTTGGGTCAAGCCCAGTTTCATCAAAGAATTGTAGCATCGCCTTAGCCTTCTCCTTCTCCTTCTCCTCAGCTGCCCACTCCTTGTGGCATTCCTTTCGCAATGTGCGCTCGTAGTTTGATTAGCGAGGCATTTCTTTTTATCCTTCAAATTTGTAATAGTCCTCAAGCCTTTGTGAAATTCTTTCGTGCAGGTTGAACCTTCTTCTTTGGTGACTTGGGTCTAAAAAATTCAGTTACCTCACCTTGTACAATCTTATTGGTCTCCTCGTCGGTCATATCGTACGCCAGCTTCGAAAGTGGACGCAACTTCTTGGATTGGGTGGAGGACGTCTTCTTGGGAGCTCTTTGGTGAGCTGGCTTGTTTCCTTTGGTCGGCGCCTTCTTGGGAGGAGACGGTCTTCTTGTGGGGCTTAAGTGCACGGGAGGTGGTGTAGAAGTTGGCGCATTCTTGGGAGGAGACGGGCTTCTCGTAGGGCATATGTGCGCGGGAGGTGGTGTAGAGTCGGCGCCTTCTTGGGAGGAGATGGGCTTCTCGTAGGAGCTTATGTCTTGTGGCCAGGTGGTGTAGGAGTCGGGCTTCTTCTTGGGCTTGGGTGTGCGGGAAGTGGTGTAGGAGTCGGGCTTCTTCGCAGAGAGGACACATCCATGTTATCTCGAAAAATTATGTGCCGTTTGCGCCATAGGATGAAAGTGTGTACCGCCTCTCCTAGCCAGACTCCGTCACCTCCGGGAATTTCGAGCTCAAGGTCCTCGTACCCTGGGCAAACCTCCTCCACCGAGACCTTGGAGTAGTTTGACGGTATCTGTTGGCCATGGATGAGCTGCCCCGGCTCCACTGGGTGAACCATGCCATGCGCCGCCTTCAAGGAGAGGTTTCGCGCCCCGACATGCAGCTCACAAGGTGTCTGCTGCCTGATGTCATCTACGGGGTACCTGTCCAAGTCCGCTTAGCAACTCCACCGGAAGCGCAATTGCTCATTGCCGGTGGGTGATGATGTTAGGATTGCTGGGAGGTTCCTGGCACGTCTCCCGTTGTTGGCTCTGTGCTAATTGTTCCTCTATTTGAGTCATGCGTTCTTCAAGCGCACTAAGTTGTTGTGCATGTCGAGCCTTGCTTCTCATTCGACTCCTATAGGTCTCGGCGTCCTGAGCGAAACCAACCTTCCAAGGGGCGACGCCAACGCCTCGTGTACGTCCAGGGTGCTCTGGGTTTTGTAGAGCCCTTGTTAGCTCGTCATTCTCCCTGTTTGTACGAAGCTACCTTGGGAAGTCTCCTCGATGGACTGCACAAGCCTTCCGCCACATCTCTCAAAGACCTCCCCAAACACCGCATTGCCGTTATCATCGAGGCCACCGCTGTGAGCATAGAACCAATGCTTTGCTCTGTCGAGCCATTCCATTGTTGCGAGTGTGACACCCTTTGCTAGCGAGTCATGCTCCCTCTTCTCCCATTTGGGTATTGCTTGGCGGTAACCACCAGGGCCGAGTCGGTGGTGGTAATTCTTCTTCTGTGCATTCAGCTTGTTCTTCTCACTCAAACTTTGACCTTCCTCCGAAGTCTTGTAGTTCACTTAACGCTTCCAGTGATCTTGCAACCGGGAACTTGTTGAAGTCGGGCGTTCGATTCTTCTTGATATACTCTATGTTCAACTTCTTTTATAAGTTTGGAATGCGATAGCCATCTTCTTGAGAGTGTAACTCTTCACCTTCTCTTCGGTCCCTTGGGGGAAGGTGAATGTCTCTCTGACATCGTTCCAAAGCATGTTTTTCGTATCTTCGGGAACCTGATCCCATTTTGCTATGCTAATGGGCACGTGGTCCCTAACGTGGACGCCGCATGCCGAATTGAACGGCCCAATCACCGTCAAGGGTTTCTGGGGTTGGCCGTTCGTTGACTTCGGTGACAACATATCTTGCCTTCGGCTTCTTGGTTGGACCTCATTTGTTGTGATTGCGCTTGATTGATCGGTCTGAAAGCATGGTACAATCATGAACGGGTCAAAATGTTGGCTTAGCATGATAGTGACCTCGACAATCATTAACGTGATTGATTGTTACCTCCGCGGCCTCATCGTGCTCTGCGGCCTCATAACCACCATCTCCCGCAATCAAATTTGTCATAAATTCTTCCTGATCAAATCCTTCGCCGTCCATCGTTGTTTCTTAGGCTAGAAGAAGGTACTAAAAAGTAACGGCGTGGAAGACGGCGAGGAACAAATGTTGATTAGACCAACTCCATACTCATGTGCGTAGGGTAGATATATCCTTGACTTATATGTCAATGTACTCCAAATGACAACTAGCTAGGGCTTGTTTTTCTTTATGCGTATTGCTAGTTGTATGATGAAGTATGTGATCCATATAAGAGCAAGTGGCACGAGTTGAGTGGTTCCCTCTTTAGATATTTTTGTCTCACTAATACTCTATGTTAACTCTTGTTTTACAAAATATGAGTTAGGGATTACGAGTAAATGAACAATTAAGTAGTATCAAACCAAGCGTATGTGTAACATGAATACCCCACTATAAAAGACAAGTTTGCTTGGATTAGCCATGACATTATGTAGTTTGTGTTCCATTTATAAAGGAGAACACGTAATGTGATGCACCATGCAAAATTGATAGCATCTCTCAATAAACTCAATATCATGTACAATAGAAAGCGGAATTGTAGCTTGTGCTTCATTTATAAAATTGATAGCATCCAATCCGTGCTCTATCTCAACAAGCTCTATCTCAACAACTATCAAGTAGCGTAAATGAAAGAACTACCTTATTTGTTTATGCGATTACTATCTTGGCAACATAGAATTATTTTTGACTCCACATAACCTATCACAGAGACACAAAGACATTCATTCAATATTCGTGAACAAGATCACAACCTCCACGGACGGCGGCGCGGTCGGGCGAGCTCGGACGGCGGCCGGTCGGGCGAAGCTCGGACGGGGCGCGCCGTCGAGAAGCGAGCTCGGACGGCGGCGCTGATCGGGCGAGCTCGGGAGGGCGTCGTCGGAGGGGGCGAGCTCGGACGGCGGCGCTCGGGCGAAACTCCGGAGGGCGTCGTCGGAGAGCACGAGCCTCGGACGGGCGGCGCCTCAGGCGAGCTCGGACGGGCAGCGTCGTCGGAGGGGGCACGAGCTCCGGACGCGGCGTCGTCGGAGGGCACGAGCCCGGACGGCGGCGTCGTCGGAGGGGGCGCGGTCGGAAATGGGAGTAAATCAGCGGGAGGAGCACCAAAGTGGGGAAGAAATGGCGGCGGCGAGGTTTATAGGGCCCCATCGGTCCGGTTGGTTTAACCAACCGGGATTGATATACATATTAGTACCGGTTAGATACACCAACCGGACCGATCGTTCCACATATGACTCACGAAGGAAAACCTAGGTTGGCTATCGATGCAGGTGGGTGTATCCAACCAGATCGATTATATCACATCGATCTTGGTTAAATACACCAACCGGTACTGATTAGAATTAAATTCAAAATCTCTTTAGAATAAAATGAAAGAAAAATCAATTATTGCTTCTTTGCTTAATAAAAAGTAATAAATTATACTTATTCGGTTATTCCACACTAAAATGATTTTTTTAAAAAAGATTACTAGTCATTTATAAATTCCTTTTATAGTTTCTACAATTCAACAATAATATTGAAAATCTATATTTTCTTTAGAATATTAGTTTATGAATTAAAAATATAAAAATAAAATGAAGTAATTTTTTCACTCTTATAATTCCAATTCAAATTTTCACCTTGTTACATGCATATCACAAAGCATGGGAACACAGTAGACTAGATTTAACATGAAAAATGAAAACTAAGCATCCATCAGTGATAGACTATAACTTGTAACAACGGACTATACAACAAGGTTGGACTTATTTGCTAACATACTTTGTTTTTACAAGCGATCCTTCATTATGATCGCGGCGTACATAAGGAGATGGCTCTGTATCATTCAGGGCACTAATGTCTACGTCCACTGTGAAAGGAGGCAGCTCGTCGAACTGATTATACTCTTCTTCGTCCGTGACGCCCTCAACTCCGACAATCCTTCTATTACAGAAAGAACCACGTGGCGCCTTGGTTGATCGCCACCGCTAGTATTCTCATTCGATTTATGTTTTCGGTAGATTTGTCATCTGCCTCTTCCTTTTAGTAGGCTTGTCATACGCTTTTCGGTTTCTTTGTCCATGTCCATCACATAGAATACCTGTGTCACATCATTAGCAAGCACGAACGGTTCGTCCCTATAGGCCACTTGCTTGAGGTCCACAGTTGTCATACCGTACTCATCGATCTGCACGGCTGCTAGTTTGACCCATTGGCACCGAAACAGAGGGACTTTTAAAGGTCCGTACTCGAGCTCCCAGATCTCTGTATGAAACCATAGTAGGTATCCAGCTTTCTATTTTTGTCCAAGGCATCTATACGGACGCCTTGTTGTTTTGGTTGGTGCTCTTGCTATCCTGGCTATCGTGTAAAATGTGTACCCATTTATCTCATACCCTTGGAATGATACGATTGTCGTGGACGGTCCCCGAGCCAAGAGTTTCAACTGTTCATCATCTGTCTGGTTGGCCAGCAGTTGCTTTTGTAACCAACCGCCGAAATGATCCATTTGCTCGACTGCGATCCACTTATCTGACTTCTCTGGGTATTGGGCGCGTAGACTAATCTCGTGAGCATACATATACGGAGCCACTACAGTTGCTTGTTTCAATACTGTGAAATGTGCTTGTTTAAATGAAAGTAGATCGCCGCTATAGGATTCTTTTCTCCCTAAAGTCCCTTTTCCCCGGAGCCTCCCCTCATGGCGTGATACAGGAACGCCGATCGGATTCAGATCATCAATGTAATTAACACAAAACTCGATGACCTCCTCTGTGCCAACACCTGCGCAATGCAGCCTTACAGCGAGACCGATTCTGAACATACTTCTTTAGGATGCCCATGTACCTCTCGAAGGGAACATATTGTGGAGGAACACGGTCCGAGAATTTCTATCTCTTTAACAATGTGGACCATGAGATGGACCATAATATCAAAAATGATGGAGGAAAGATCATCTCAAGGCTAACCAGACTATTGACCATGTCATCATGCAGATTAGATAACTTATTTGGCTCGATGACCTTCTGCGACACCGCGTTGAAGAACGAGCATAACTTTATGATTGTCCCTCGTACCCAGTCCGGCAGAATACCTCGCACCGCCACCGGAGCAAGCTGTGTCATCAACACGTGACAATCATGGGATTTTGTGTGTACAATTTTATTCTCTTTTATGTTTATGAGTCTCCTTATGTTCGAGGAGTATCCAGAAGGGACCTTCACACTGTTCAAGAACTTAATCATATTTTTTTTCTCTTCCTTGCTCAGAGTGTAGCTAGCGGGGTGGAGGTAATGCTTTCATAATGCTCTCATTTCCGGATGTAGGTCGTTCCTGATTCCCAGCAGCTGTAGGTCCTTTCGTGCTTGAAGTGTATCTTTTGATTTGCCATACATATCTAGGAAGCCTAGCAGGTTCACGCAGACATTCTTTGTGATATGCATGAAGTCTAGTGAGTGACGGACCTCTAAGTCTTTCGATAAGGTAAGTCCCAAAATATTGACTTCTTCTTCCAAATGGGCTTCGTGTGACCTTGTTCTCTCGGGACAGGTTTGCTACCTGCACCTTTTCCAAATACTACTTTCAGATCCTTTACCAAAGAAAATACAAGAGCCCCACTGCGATGCGGGGGTTTCTTACGTTTCTCTTCTGTCCCATCAAAATTCTCACCCTTCCTCCTTAACGGGTCCTTCGGATGGAGGAATCTGCGGTGGCCCATGTACACAACCTTTCGAGAGTTTTTAGGTACTTGCTGTCCGTTTCCTCTAAGCGATGGATGCAGGCTTTATATCCTTTGATAGACAGGCCGAAAGGTTGCCAAGTGCAGGCGATCGTTGATGGTTACGAATAGCAATGCACGCAAAATGAAGTGCTCTCTCTTGTACTCATCCCATACACGTGCACCATCGTTCCACAATGTTAGCAGATCTTCAACCAACGGTTTGAGGTACACATCGATGTCGTTTCTAGGTTGCTTCGGGCCTTCGATAAGCAACGGCATCATAATGTATTTCCGCTTCATACACAACCAAGGAGGAAGGTTGTAGATACATAGGAGTCACAGGCCAAATCTTTGGATCGCTGCTCATCTCGCCATACGGGTTCATCCCATCTGTACTCAACCCAAACCTTATGTTCCTTGCATCCTCAGCAAAGTCCGGGTATGTTCTATTGACTTTCCTCCACTGGGAGCCATCAGCAGGGTGTCTTAGCCTTCCGTCGTCCTTACGGTCTTCTTTGTGCCAGCGCATCATCTGGGCATGCACTTTGTTCGCAAATAAACGTTTCAACCGGGGTATTATAGGGAAATACCACATGGCCTTAGCAGGGGGCCTCTTCTTCTTACACTGCCCCTCTACCTCACCTCGGTCATCATGCCTGGTCTTATACCGAGAAGTTTTGCACACCGGACAAGCATCCAAATCCTCGTACTCATTGCGATAAAGGATACAATCGTTACGACATGCATGTATCTTCTGTACCTCCAACCCCAAAGGGCAGATAACTTGTTTGGCATCGTACGTAGTTTCGGGCAGTGTGTTCCCCTCTGGAAGTAACTTTTTCATGAGGCATAACAACTCGTCGAATCCCTTATCGGACAATCCATTGGTCGCCTTCCATTGCATCGATTCTAGTGTAGTACGCAACTTTGTATGGCCCTGTTGGCGCTTTGGATACAACAATGTTTTGTGGTCCTCCCATAGGCGCTGAAATTTTCCGTAATGTCTTTCATCGATGTATTCTCCCTCTCCATCAAGCGACATCTGGTCTAGGTCATCATTACCAAACTCCCCAAATGTATCTTCGTTAGAGCCGGGTTGGCAGCGTCTAAGATATTGTTCTCCGCCTCTTCTTGTTCACCTTCTTCTTGTATAATCTCTTCTTCACCGTGCTTGGTCCAACAGTATAATTTGACATGAAACCTCTTGAGAGCAAATGGAAGTGAATGTGACCGGAGTTTGACCACTCCTTCTCATTCTTGCAGTCTATGCATGGACAACATATGTAGCCTGGACGTCGTGTATTCATCGGTGCACGAAGAAAATCTTGCAAACCACAAGAACTCCGGAGCGTCGGTCCATGTACATCCATCGCCGGTCCATCTACATTATATTCGATCAAGGTAACTTTTAACTCATTTTTCGATAATGAATTATTGAACATTTCCCAAAATCCAAATCAAGACAACTATATTTTTAAAATGGCTTTATTTCATTAAATATTTTTAAAGGCACTATATTTCATTACATATTTTCCCATAAAATGATTATTTACTCCGGTATTCATACCCGAGCAATTAAATCTGGTTCGCCACACATACAATTCGAGCTAAATAATAATGCAAGCAAAATATAAACTTACACAAGTTTTTTCAACCTACAAAAAAAATTGGTCAATCATAGTCTAGATTCAAAATTGTGAACAAATTTAACGACATCTTTGCTTAAATTTTGAAAACTTTTGTCAAATGCACTATTCTTAATTTCCCCAACTACGTGCAACCAATTTTATGAAAACTTTTCTCAAATGCACCATTTTTAATTTCCCCAACTACGTGCAACCTAATTTGAGCTAGATCGATGGAACTAAAACATAAAATTGAGCTAGATCCAAACCTTAAATGCGAGCTATATTATAATCCAAGCAAATTATAAGCTTACACAATAAGTTTTTGTATCTTACTTCAATTGATCGAGCTTGATTTATACATTTATAATCCTTCAACGATTAATGGAAAAGATCAAATTTTCTTTATAATTTAAGCAAAGAAGAGGCCCCATTTAACACCAAGTGTAGTGAGGAATGATATTACTAACCTTAGGTATCTTGGTTGCGAGTAAAATGACAAAAATTCGAATTTTTGGCGGCACCTCCTCCTTCGAGCTCCTTGGCGATGAACTCCTGTTCATCTCTCGCGATCAAATGACTCGATGCAGCGAGAGCGGGAGGACGAAGAGTTTAAATTGGTCGGACACTAGTCCCGGTTCAAAGCACAAACCGGTACTAATATCCACTTGCAACCGTAGTCGTTGCTACTAGATAGTACCGGTTCGAATACAAACCGATCGATGTGACTATCGATCACCGGTTGGTACCTTTAACGATCTTGGCGACCCGAGATAAATGTACACAAATGATTTTCATGCATATAATATAAATATTTATAAAGATATTCATCTCGAATCATACTTTCATAATTTTTCTTGCGATTTTCTCCTGATTTTCACCGTCAATCGAATGTTTCTCGAAGCCATTGTTTTGAACGACAATGCATTGTGCCGTAATTTTTTCAACGGTTTTTATGTTTTATAATTTTTTAATATTTCAATTTAACGGTAAAAGGCGGCGGAGCTTCAAGAAGGGGAGGTAAAACATTATATATTATATTAATAATTCATTACATAAAACATTACATATCATATTAATAATTCATAATATAAAACATTACATATTATATTAATTAATTACAATATATATAATATGCATAGCGGCGCACGGGTGGTGGGTGGCGCGATCACCCATACCACCACTCGTAAATGCCGCCGGGCCGTTGCGTCGCCGAGTCGTCGTCGAGCGAAGCGTCGTCGTCGTCGTCGTGGATGACGTCTTCATCATCGTCATCCTCGTCCAACGACGTCGCGCTCCTCGAGCGGACCCAACCCCAACCCTCCTCCTCCTCCTCCTCCTCCTCCTCCTCCCGCTCCTCCTCCTCCTCCTCCTCCTCCTCATTGTCCTCCTCCTCCTCCTCATCCTCCTCCTCCTCCCGCTCCTCCTCGTCCTTCTCCCGAGGTGGTGATGATGGCACGCCTTGAGAGAAGAAGGAGAAGCTGCCATAGTTAAAAAATGGGCTTACTACTGATCATCGATAAGTCTCCCTTCTGATCGATCGACGGTTTTATAGGAGGTGGATCGGAAAACAAGAATCCGGATGAACCACGAATTAAGAGTTTCATCGTAAAGCGCGCGAGGGATTGATCGGCGCGGAGGCGAAGCGCGTAGTACCGGTCAAATACAACAACCGGTCTGATGCTCCATATCGATACCGGTTGGTTACACCAACCCGTACTAAAGCGACACGAGGAGCCGAGGAGGCTGCTTAGTCTTGGTTGGTTTAACCAACCTCGATAACACTGAACATCGATCGCAGGTTGGTTACATCAACCGGTGCTAAGAACCATCCACGGCTCTGTCTTTGCTTAGTGCGGGTTGGTGTAACCAACCGTATCGATGTGAGAGCATCAGCACCGGTTGGTAGTTACAACCGGTACTGATGATCCCCCCGGACCTGTAGACCGTTGAACCGGGACTGATGTAAATGTTAGTCCCGGTTCATGCATAACCGGTACTATTGGGCCGGTATGGAAGGCCGGATCTATAGTAGTGTTAATTAATGTTAGAAACAGTAGATAGAAATTATGTATTGGAGTCATTGTTTCTAAACCTCATTTAATACACTCTACTCTCTCTTCTCTAAAAGTTCATCTAAAAAACTATTGATTGAAAATGCCCTGTAGCAATGCTCGCTCAGCTTGCTCGCCAATGGAGTGGCTGGCCGGGTTCCTCGAATCATTCCGATCACATCCACAGCCACAACAACAATGCTCGATCGTTTCTCCGAGCAACGTGTCAAGCTGCGCGCAGGATTGGTGGGCATCTCGATCAGGGCCATCCATGCGCACCGTGAGTAACCATGTACGTACCTTATCTTTGCTGGGTTACATGTGCGAGATCGGAGATGTTTGGAATTTGTTCTTCATTTTCTAAACGATCCAGTTTGATAGTGCTTAATTAGTTGCTCACGTCCATTTAATTTCCTTTCCTCAGTTCGTCGAAGAAAAGAGCCTTCGTCTTTCTCACATGCAAAGGAGGGGTCGACACTCTACAGGGCCTCCAACATGCTGATGGAGGCGGCAGCAGCACTCTACTCATGGGTTCCTGCCCGCGGTGCGGGCGCGAGACAATGCAATATCTTGCATTTACACCATAGGTTCTAAAGTGCTGTCACGTGGAAATTAATGGCCTTTAAATCACTGATAAGGGTCTGTTTGGATCCATTAGCAGCTAATAGTTAGCTATCTAATAGTTCCTATGGGCCTGTTTGGATCCATTAGCAGCTAATAGTTCCTAGCTAATATTAGCTAGCTAACTATTAGCTGGCTAACTATTAGTTGGAGGGTGTTTGGATCCACCAGCTAATATGTGGCTAATATATGCTATTGTCCAGAATACCCATGCTATTAAATGCTATTGATGGTAGACGCGAAGGGTATTTTGGTTAAATGCCACCTATTAGCTGCTATTAGCTGGGTTTGGCTAGCTAATGAGATAACCATTAGCTGGGTGCCCAGCTAATAGTTAGCTGATCTATTAGCTAGGGGTGTTTGGATCCACTCCAACTAATTTTTAGCAGCTAACTATTAGCTGCATGGATCTAATATTAGCTAGCTAACTATTAGTTGGAGGGTGTTTGGATCCACCAACTAATATGTGGCTAATAGATGCTATTGTTCAGAATACCCATGCTATTAAATGCTATTGGTGATAGACGCGAAGGGTATTTTGGTTAAATGTCACATAATAGCTGCTAAATGCACCCAGCTAATAGTTAGCTAATCTATTAGCTGAGGGTGTTTTGATCCACTCCAGCTAATTTTTAGCAGCTAACTATTAGCTGCATGGTTCCAAACAGGACCTCCAACATGTCAATAGAGGCAGCAGCAGCTAGCAGTCTACTTATGGGCTCCTGCCAGCAGTGCGGGCGTGAGAAGCAGTATCTTGCACTTCTAAAGTGCTATCACGTGGAAGTGGCCCTTAGATCACTGAAGTGTGCACTAGACAGATAAGTATGATAAGAAAACTGAAAATCTTTTATACGTACTTTGAGCCAGCAATCTATATATGGAAGCATTGAGCCTGAAACTTGCCAAATTTACAATATTGGGTTATATGGAAGCAACTAATTGAATATCTCCTTGATTACCAACTAGTCAGATCTAGTGCTACGGTGTACCGGGTAAATTTTTGATAGAGTGCCCATACGTCAAAAGCAAGCTCCACAGTGGATATCATTTTTCCTTTGGTAAAACCTAAAAAAATCTAAGAAAAAAATGATTAATCATAATTTAAGAATTCACGAGGGTATTGTTGCAGAAACGGTAAATGAGAACAAGATTTGAAAATTTTATGGGTTTTTTTTCCATGAAAACGGGGATTAAGGATCTGAGAAAATTTTGGAACTACGAGTTTTTTTTGTTTTTTTTTGCAAAAGAGTCTGGTCCGAGCATAGATGCAATTTTCCATAACTACGAAGTGTTTTTACAAAAGAGCTCGGTCCGGGTCTAGATGCATTTTTCCAAACCCACAAGGGTTTTTTTTTTGCAAAAAAAGCCAGTGGGAAGGTCTCCACGCAATTTTTGGAAGAGAAGTGCTTCTATGCTCTTCCTTTTAAAAGTTGCACAACTATTAAAGCATGAATGAAAGATAGATGGTGATTACTTACGCCTTCGCTTGCTTCAACATTTATACAACTTGTACTAGAAAGAAAAGCATAGAAGCACTGCTCTGAGGTGGCTTTTATGAGGGGGCTTTTCACAAAATCGCTGATGTGGCGCTCTTCCTGACCAGCAATTCCTTCTGTTTTAAGAGTTAAATAGTATTTTAATAGTTTCGTAGTTGCGACAATAGCAGCGACGAAACATATAACAATAGATTTGAGACAGAAATCCTCCAATGGCCGATTAGCTTCACAGAAATACATCACAAATACCATAGGTTATCTTGCAAACGTACACATCACCAGCATTAAGAGAGAAAAGCAGTCATCTCATATTGATCGTTACTCAAAGTAGTACTCCATACAAAATTATAAGTCATATTTTGTGAATAGTCTTGTCTATAAATATACGACATACTTCATGTTATAATGCAAATTAATTAGTATGATGTTCCCTTTATACCCCTAATAAATATCCAGACTTACTTGATATTCATGCATGCATTGAACATAATGCTTAGAGATAATAACTAGATGTAGTCTAGTCATTTTCAATATCTCTTTTGTTTATATGTCATGAGAATACACCATAAATATATATAAACTTTGATGAAGTGAGTACTAAAGTAGTACGTGTGAGTACACCACTGGAAGTCTGGAACCATCTAATGAGCAAGCCGGGGACTGATAAAAAAAGCTGAAAAAACAAATAAATAGCCAAAGGGCTTGCATTTGATGCGAGTCTCACCATGGTGTTTTATAGGCTTATAGCCAACATTGCATTCTTTCTTTCTATATATATGTTTCGCGGATACAACAACCAGAAAGCTCAGCTTCCTTGCCAATGGAGTGGTTGGTTCCCATCAGGATCAATGGGCATCGACATGAAGGAATCGCGTTCCATGATCCGTAGGACTAGGATTGGGAGGCATCGAGAATGCACCTACAACAACAAACTCAATAGGTAAGTAATTATGTAATTTAAGCTTTTGATAGCATAGATGACAAGAGATTTGGGATTTGTTCTTCGTTGCAAGTAATACAGTCTTTGTTTGATTAGTGCTTACGTCAAAATTTTCTTTCATAGTAGCCACCTTGCGCTCACAAGGCATGCTCCGCTTGTGTGTCTGCTGCCGAAGGTGATCGATAAGGTAAAGATAAAATTTAGTAGTTGAGGTTAGAAATAAAGGGTAGCTCTCAGGTATTGGAGAACTTCGACAAGTTTGGCACTATATGGCTTAGTACATATCACTGAATTGTGAAATGGAATAATTAAGTACAGCAAGAAAATATTTTCTACCAATCTACATAAGCATCAAGCATGAAACTTACCAAATTTGAATGATTGGTGATAACAGGGCAGCAACTAATTGAATCCGTACCACCATTAGGACAGGAGACATAGCCTTCGAGGAAGGACGCTTCAATAAGAGCCCCCATGCGTTTTCCCTTGAGATAGCATCCTTGGCGGGCTATGTCTAAGGAGGTGTTAATCATTCGTCCAACAAACTGGATAACTAACTAAACAAACAAAACACGATAACATTAGTTTCTGTACAGACACCATAACATATCATTTAAGGAAGCAAGAATCCAACACAGCAACTTGTCAGGTCAGATAGAACAAGTAGAGATCAATCAGAGCATGCAAGTCAGTGACTTCAGTCATGGCCTCACCAAGGAGGTTTCTTTGTTGCCCATAATGCAAGCTCTTACAATGACAAGAATTAGCTCTCTTACTTTTTTTGCCAATGCCTAATGGAGTGCTCGGGTTGCAAACTTGCAACCAGCTGGAAAATACAATCAGCAGTGTAAGATTGGGAGGCATCAGGAATGCACCCTATATCAAGATGTTGAGCTGGTAAGTGACAAGTAATATTAATGGCATGATGAGTAAAAAGGTTAGAGCTATTTTGCATTCCTTGCAGTGATTCGATAGACTGAATTGTCAGATATTTTGATACAACCTTGGTATGTCAGATCTAGTTGGCATCATCGTATAGAACAGAATCAAAATTGCAGCTGCGATGAGAGGGGGAAGACCAAAATGAAACAGAATGGACTGATGCAACTAGCGCACAGTTGATTCACGGAGAGTAAATGAATTGGTATGAAATACAAAGGTTCCCAAATCCAAGCGAACTCCTCTGCTTCCATATAAGTTACTCAATTCCAGATTGCACAATGATTTTGGTCATGTAAGCAGCAGTGATCATTAACTTTACCGTACGAAAAACAAGATGGGATTAAGTAGCAGCGATTATCGACAAATGTATGCTTATATGTAACTTAAAAATGGTATACTATCTTTTTATTTTGTAACAAATACAGTTTGTAGAGCCATCGCAGTACTGCAGTCCACGGTAGATGATTGAATTCATTCTATGGAACCTGTAAGGCTGGAATGGTTAACTTTGAGCACGCAATGAAATAAGATACAACATGTTTTGAGAAAGCTGGAAAAAAATTTAAGGGGTGGTGAAAGCTTTCATGTATTGCAACCGCAGTACTAGCCATTGTAGTCTTTATAATTTTGGAAAATGTATTGCAACCCATACTCATTGGTAGATGATTCTTATGACCTTGAAAGTGAATGGGAGGAAGTGTACGAAAGACACTATGGAGGACAGCAATAATATTTTCAAGGAAGCTATAATTTGCTACTACTCTGATAGATGACATGCTATCGAGAAAAGGATCATCCTTTGAGCACTGAACTAACTGTAATACTCTCATGGACGCTACAGGCGTGGAGGGCTCCGTCACGGGCGTTCCTTTTCCACGCTTCCGGACAACCAAATGCCGCGGATTTCATGTGGCCTCCAACTTTGCATTCTTACATGATTTTTTGTTTGCGTGTGTCCTTGCGAACAAAAAATTTTCAACTTCGGATATTTTCAATTAGGAAAATTTCAAATTGAAAAAAAAAATCAACATTGCGAATTTCAATTTAGAAATTTTAAATCGGCAAATTTCAACTCGGAAAAAAGGCGAACTTGAAGAGTTTTCACGTCGAAAAATTGCTACTTGGAGAATATCCACTCGGCAAAATTCGACAAAATTTCAAACTCGAAAAAATTTCAACACGGCAAATTTCAAATTGAAAAAATTTCAACTCTTCAAATAAGAAAACTTTACCTTGGAAATTTTCAATTTAGAGAATTTCAAATCGAGAATTTTCAACTCGAAAAAATCAAACTCAAGGAATTTCTGGAAAAACCTTGACATAGAAAATTTCCACTCAAAAAAATTCAGCTTAGGTATCAAGCTCCACTTGTCTTGTGTCATAGAAAGGAACATCTGAAAAGTTCACGAGTTGACAGAGTAGAAAGTTGACATTGCAAATTTGAAAAAACATTTACAAATTTTAAATGGGACATAGTAAAGTAGCGTGTGACCCAAGAGAGATATGAAGTGATATTGTCACAAGAAATCCTTACGAAAGGACATCGGCCGCGAACCTTTTCACTCGACCTCACGCATGTGACCATGGTTCGCAAAACCGTCGAAAACCGGTCGAAAATCGCGGTTTTCGACCGTATCGAGCCGGTTCGAAATCATAAACCGGTCGGTAAACCGGTTCAATTAAAAAAAAATAGATTTTTTTTGAAAATTTGAAAAAATTTATGCGATGAAAACCGATCGAAAACCGGTGAAAACCGAGCGGTTTTTCGAGAAAACCGACCGGTTTTTCGAGAAAACCGATCGGTTTTTGTTTTTTTAAAATCTGATTTGAATTTTTTTGTCCAAACGCTCGGTTTGTAAAATCTTCGGTTTTTGACGATTTTCGACCGATTTTCGCGAAAAACCGAAGCCGAGCTGGGTTCGATTTTCCACCTCAAAACGGTTTTGTCAACCCTGCATGTGACGAGGACTCGAAGGTTCTATTTGGAATGATTTCAGTTTTGGTTTCTGTTCTCTGAAAGCAAGAAACTGTTCTAAAGCTTACCTTTTCGTGACGAAGCCGAGAAACCAACAAATTCGCTTGCAATGTAAGAAGTTGAAAACCGAAAGCTGGTATGAGATAGCTTTCTACGGCTTCGATGAGTTAGGGTTATAACATTACCACTAAAGTTTTTAAAAAATTACCCCTTCACACCAAGTATAAAATCCCAAACTGCACCTCTCACCCTCATTCCTAATCCACATCCATCACATCTAAAAGCTATACTAAAAAGGCAAACTGCCAAAATTCAAATCTCTTCAACCCAACCGTTCAACTATGCAGCTCTCCAGCTATACAGTCCAGCTAAAAGCTACTTTTCAAAAAAGCTTTAGTCATAGTAAACGGGGCATAAAAGCAAAAGGCTTCTGGCTTCCAAACTTCAAAGTGACACCTGTCTCTTCGCTTCCGTGAGGGTACACGTAAATCAGCATTTCCGTTTTTCTAGTAGATACCAGCAACAGATCAGAACGCAAAATACAGTAAAGAAAAGACACGGATGGGATGGAGTCGAAAGAGAACTCACGTTGCCGCGGCGCTGCCGGAGAAGGCCTGCAGCTGCCGCCGCCGCCGCCGCCGCCGCCGCGGTCAGGCTTCCTCGTACTGAAACACACACTTCACGGTCGGTCCAAACTCCAACCTAAGCGTTGTGGCAGCGCGGCGCGCGGTGGGAGCCGGAGGCCGCAGCTGGCGACGGCGGCGCGGTGCCGATGAGTTCGGGTCGATCTCGTCGGCGAGGTTTGAGTCGGAGGTGGGCCCTATGGTTCGACCGAAATATACATCAATGGCATGCAGCTTGCAGCTCATAAGAACGGCATTCTCGGCTAAAAAACGAAAAAGAAACCAAAAAAAAAAAAAAAAAAATGAACATCATCGATATCATTCAAACGTCGCACTACTCCTTGATCAGTTGATCTACATGGACCACTGGAAAATGCAATGCCATGAAGTCTTGTGGCCTCGGTGACCACTGGAAAATGCAATGCCATGAAAATGCAATGCAATTTTGGCCGTGTAAGCAGCAATGATCATAGGATTAAGTAGCTGCAATTATCGACAAATGTATGTCTATATGTAACTTGCAAATGGTATACTGTCTTTATATTTTGTAACAAATACAGTTTGTAGAGCCATCAGTCCAGGGTAGATGATTGAATTCATTCTATATATGGAACACTGGAAGGCTGGAATGGTTAACTTTGAGCATGCAATGAATAAGCTACAACATGTGTTGAGAAAGCTGGGAAACAATTTAAGAGGCAGCGAAAGCTTTCATGTATTGCAACCGCAGTACCTCACTGAGCCACTGTGGTCTATATAATTTAAGAACATGTATTGCGACCCATACTCCTTGGCTTTCAGTAGAGGCGCGACATAATTGTAAAAAGGCACAAGGCCACAAGCAGCACATCTGAAGTACGAACAAGTGAACAGCACTCATTCAGGAGTAGTACTCTATTACTTAATCTAGGGAGTATTACATGTGATGTGAGTCTCCTTGGTTTCATCATGCTGGTTCGATTCACTGCCATTTGCCAAGACTACACTTGCTTTGCTATATGGGTTTGGGGAAATACAACAACCAGCCCAGCTTGCTCACCAATGGAGTCACTGGGATCTCAGCAGTCAGCACCGGTCGACATCCACAAGAAGGCATTGCTCCTAGCACCAAGGAATAGGATTGAGGGTCATCGGGAATGCACCTGCAACAACATGTTCTTCAAGTAAGTAATTTTGAACTCAAGTTTTCGATTGCATAGACGATAAAAAGCATGGAATAGTGATCCGATTTTATATCTTTACTGTTTACCTTGCATACAACACAAGTAATCCCGCCGCGCGGGGGAACTTGTTTTGAACTTTTTACATCCCTATGCACATACTGGCTTGCCTTCGTTTGATTAGTACTTTCATTTTTCTCATAGTTCCAAGAGGAGGAAGATAATGACGTATGCCTCGACCTGCTCATAGGCTTCATAACTCTAAATCCCAATCAAGGGGGAGCTGGACATTGCGACATCCAGAGCTTCAGCGGTGAGGCATGGGGCATGTATGGACGACGTGATGTCGAGGAATGGCTGGCTTGTCAAGGCGCGGCTTCGAATACCCTTGACGTGATGTGGCGACTCAAGCTCGGTGAAGTGGCTGATGAGCTTGAGGGGAAGGAGAGGAACCCGGAGCAAGGCTTAGAAGTAGGGCTAGAAAAAAAGCTCGTTTGTGTGGCTCGTTGACTCGGTTCAAAATTACTCCAATTACACTCGTTTTTTTATTAATCATTGAATGAGTTAATTTTGGATGAAATTGGTTTTTTCTCTGGCTCGGCTCGGCTCGTTGGCTCGATTATAAAAACACTTCCAAATTGTAAATAAAATTATATTAAATCAAACTATGTCAATTTCGAAAAAAAGTTCGAAAAAACGATGACTTGGCTCGATTTCCACCCCTAATTACAGGCTTCCTTTGCTGGAGCGCTAGAACATCCTTAGGTAAAATTTTTTTGTGAACGTAATGCCATTTCCCATCTTTTAACAGTTTATAGACTCTAGCACTGTACACTGCATTACATAAACATTCGTTTTGTGCAAAAAGGTTCACCAAAAAAAAAGCCCAACTAAACTTCCACAGTAGCTGAAAGGCAGGGCAAGCTCAGCTCGGCTCGTTGGCTCGATTATAAAAATACTTTCAAATTGTAATAAAATTATATTAAATCAAACTGTCAATTTCAAAAAAAGCTCGAAAAAACGACGATTCGACTCGATTTCCATCCCTACTTAGAAGTCCTCCTTCGACGCGGCCGGAGGGTAGTCAGCGACGGAGTTGGGCGGAGCCTGGTAGCGGCGATCACCGGAAACGAACACGAAGGCATTAGAGCTTAAGGGAATAGCGGTAGAAGCATTAGGGAGGAGTTTGGAATCTTTTCCAGTACGTAACTCGATTGGGGAAGGGCTGTGGAGTCACGGCGCCTAGTGGCCGGAGGTGAAGAAGATGACTCCCTGTGTGGCGGCGTTTCGGGTGGTCTGAGCTGCAATTGAAGACACAACTGAGATCAGTGATTACCGTGGGGTCTCCCAGCGGAAATAATTGAAGAATAAAGGTTTGGAGAAGGAGATTGCCCCGTGTGAGGCTCACGGCGGTGATTTGGTCGGATGTGAAGATGAAGCTGGCGATTCGCCTCACTACGGCCTGAAGGCGGTCTGGGGAAGTGTCAAAAGAGAGTGGAGGAGCTGAGGAAGGGCTTGGATCAGGCTTTATAGTCGACGAGAGACGGTTCGGCCAAGAAAGGAAAAGCGGCGACCTCGGGACATTGCGACATCCAGAGCTTCGGCGGTGAGGCATGGGGCAGGTATGGACGACGTGATGTCGAGGAATGGCTGGCTTGTCAAGGCGCGGCTTCGAATACCCCTGACGTGATGTCAGCAGTTCACTCATATGAACACAATTCATTCAAGGTATGGACGCTCAGCTTGCTCGGCAATGGAGTGCCTCGCCGGGTTCAGCGAGAACCAGTCTGACAAACACAAGCAAGCGCAAGAATGCTCGTTCATTCGAGCGACGCAGGACAGGAACAGGATTGAGGGGCATGGGGAACGCAGGTGCGACGTTCATTGACCGGCGTGCGTAACCATCTACCCAAGCTTTGTTGTATACCCCTTCGCCTTTAGCTATTTATAATGACATTTACTACTATGGATTAGAGTAAAACACATCATCCAAGAAATAATAAGTGATCTAATGAAGAGAGATAACACAGTCTTTCTTATATAGTATGTACGTGCCTCGGTGAAGGTGTAAGACCATCTCCAACCCATTCCCGTCCCCTTTCTCATTCTCTTCGCGAAGGGATTCCTATTCCCTTCGGCCCAACGGCTCCTTCAAAGATTCCCTTCACTGGATTCTTCTCTCCCATTCCCTTCAGGAAGGGATTCTCTCTCCTTTCCCTATACAATTCCCTTTAAAGGGAATCTGTTGGAGATGAGTGGAAATAAAGGGAATGGGAATGGGGAAGGGAACAGGGAAGGGAATGAAATGAAGGGAATATGGTTGGAGATGGTCTAAGACTATCTCCAGCGGCTTCCCTTCCCCTCCAAATCCCTTCGCGAACAGATTCCAAGTGCTCCAGCGGATTCCCTTCACGATTCCCTTCAGAAGGGATTCAAACAGTAAATCCCTTTAGAAAGGGATTCTCTCTCCAATCCCTTCACAAATCCCTTGAGGGGATGCTGCTGGAGATGGTAGGAAATAAAGGGAATGAATATAGGGAAGAGAATAGGGAAGGGAATGGAACGAAGGGAAATTGCTGGAGATAGTCTAACATCCTAAAATGGCATCTATTCAAGAACATGTAAAGTAGCGCTTTTCCTTTTTACAGTTACTGGAGCAATCGGAATCAGCAGGCCTATGAGCCTGACTTCTCGCGAGCAAGAAGAAGGTCGACAAGGCCTCCCACATGCTGATGGTGGCCTCAGTGTACTCAGGAATCGGACGTGCACTAAAAATGGTCTTTATATATATCATTGCTGAACTATACAATGGACTAAGTACAACAATAAAACTAAAAATATTTTCCACTAATGAAGTCATACATCAATCTATAAAAGCATTGAATCTTAATCTTACCAAACCCTTATAAGATTGGGTGATAGGGGAGCAACTAATTGAATCCGTCCGTACCAATTTTAGTACTTCCTGATCAGATGCATGGGCGGATCAATAAAGCTAAAAATATTTTCCACTAAAGAAGTCTTACATCAATCTATAAAAACATTGAGCCTGAAACTTACCAAATCCTTACAAGATTGGGTGATAGGGGAGCAACTAATTGAATCCTTCCATACCAATTTTAATACTTCCTGATCAAATGCATGGGTGAATCCAGCATGTGGACAAGGATGTATAGATATATACCCAAAAAATTTTATTAAAAAAATCTAGTATATAATAAGTATATTAGGTGTATATACTAGTAGATGGGTTCAAAAATATATATTTCAACTTCTAAGTTTGTTTCAGCTCGTTCCACTCACTTCGTCTCCTAATCTTTTCTACACGGCCCAATCGCCAAAGTCCAGTCTTCCTCTATTCCTCAAACCCAACACCCAACTTTGTCTCCATTCTGCATGCCCCACGCACTATGTGGCGGCAGCGCAGCCGGCAAGCGGTGGCCCGACAATGACGGACGAGGACTACGTGGCAGGTACAAGCCGGACTGATGCAACTAGCGCACTGTTGATTCAGGTAGAGTAAATGAATTGATATGATATACAAAAGTTCCCAAATCCTAGCGAACTCCTTTGCATCCATATAAGTTACTCAATTTCAGATTGTACAATGATTTTGGCCGTGGAAGCAGCAGTGATCATAGGATTAAGTAGCAACAATTATCGACAAATGTATGTCTATATGTAACTTACAAATGGTATACTGTCTATTTATTTTGTAACAAATACAGATTGTAGAGCCATCTCAGTACTGCAGTCCAAGGTAGATGATTGAATTCATTCTATGGAACCTGGAAGGCTGGAATGGTTAACTTTGAGCATGCAATAAATAAGCTACAACATGTGTTGAGAAAGCTGGAAAACAATTTAAGAGGCAGTGAAAGCTTTCATGTATTGCAACCGCAGTACCTCATTGAGCCACTGTGGTCTATATAATTTAAGAGCATGTATTGCGACCCATACTTGATACTCCTCTGCTTACAGTAGAGGCACGACACAATTGTAAAAAGACACAAGGCCACAAGCAGCTCATCTGAAGTACGAACAAGTGTACAACATTCATTCAAGAGTAGTACTCTACCACTTCATCTAGGGGGGCATACCACTGATGAGTATACTCATGAAGATGATGAAAAGGCCGAAAAGGCAAATAAGTGGTCATCAAAGTATATAAATGTGGTATGAGTCTCCTTGGTTACATCATGCTATTTCGATTCAGTGCCATTTGCCAAGCTTGCACTTGCTTTGCTATATGGGTTTGGGGAAATACAACAACCAGCCCAGCTTGCTCACCAATGGAGTCACTGGGATCTCAACAACCAGCACTAGTCGACATCCACAAGAAGGCATTGCTCCTAGTACCAAGGAATAGGATTGAGAGTCATCGGGAATGCACCTGCAACAACATGTTCTTCAAGTAAGTAATTTTGAACTCAAGTTTTTGATTGCATAGATGATAAAAGGCATGGAATTAATCTGTTCTTCATTAGTGATCCGATTTTATATCTTTACTGTTTACCTTGCATACAACACAAGTAATCCCGCCGCGTGGGGAACTTGTTTTGAACTTTTTACATCCCTATGCACCTACTAGCTTGCCTTCGTTTGATTAGTACTTTCATTTTTCTCATAGTTCCAAGAGGAGAAGGATAATGACGTATGCCTCGACCTGCTCATAGGCTTCATAGCTCCAAATCCTAATCGAGGGGGAGCTAGACAATGTCTACATTGCATAGACAAGAAGATTTTTGGAACTAATTTTTATTCATTCCTCAAATGATCTGATATTTTCAATTGACATGGGATTTGGATGTCCGATTGGTAAACCGGCTCAGCACTGGACATTGCAATCCTAGCAAATGATTTCTATGATCTTGAAAGTGATTAGAAGGAGGAGGGAGTGCACGAAAGACAATATGTAGGACAGCAATAATCTTTTCAAGCACGCTATAATCTGCTACTACTTTGATAAATAACATGTTATCGAGAAAGGATAATCCTTTTAGCACTGAATTAATACTCTTAGCATGTCTACAGTTGTAGACCCTTTTAACACTAGATGGCCGGATACACAAATAATTGTAGAGAGGTGCTTTTGTGCTATTCTTTTTTAAAGTTTCACAAATATTAAAGCATGAAAGAATGGTAGATAGTGATTATTTATCCCTTCGCGTGATTCAAGATTTGTGCAATTTGTATTAGGAGGGAAAGTATAATTGTATGCTGATTCTCTCTTAGTTACCAAACAATTACAATTAAGTTTTGTTGTAGTTATGATCTTGTAAACAGAATGAAGTTAAAATAATGAAAACTGCATGTACTTACTGAAGAAAAATAAATTGCGGTGACATAACACCACTGTCCACCTCTAAAGAACAAGAGCAACAAGGAGGTGCCACGCATCTCGTGATATCTATGAAGTTCAAAATGATAACAACGTTGTTCAAAGGCTGTATTATTCCTCTTTATTAGATAACTTATTGTTCTTTAGATGTATGTTTTACTTAGTCCACGGTAGTAGATGTCATTGAAAATAACTAGAGGAGATGGGTATACAAGAAAAAAATGATAAAAAGTTATATTAAAATCGTAAAATGTATGTGTTTACGAATAAAATTTGAAAGCTAGAGTTAAATATCAAGTATGGGAAATTTGGTTGACAGGGCAACACATAGTTCAATCTGTCCTTATAAATTTACTTGCAGCAATAGCAGTAATGAACATGATAAAAAAAACTAATACAAAAGCTCAATTACTAGCCTATATATACTGCTATCGATTTATCAAGAATAAATCTCCCAGAGGTCAATTATCTTCGCGCTCAGAGCCTCAGAGCTAAATCGCATATCCAAAAGGTTATCAACTTATCATCATCTTACATATGTATTTTCTTAAGGGAGTCACTATCCTACGGTTACCTGCATGGCTAGTTTCGCACGGACGGACGCAACAAGCATTGAGCCCCACTAGCAGGTCGATACCGCTTTTATACGGGTCTAAGACCATATATCAGCGAGAGACAAATGATCAATTACATCAATTAAAATAGGGAAAATTATCGATTCTCCCTTAATCATGCCGTCGGGCTCCATTACACGTATTTCTTTTCCACACGTGCTCACGGACAACCCAATGCCACGAATTTCATGTGGCTTGCAACTTTGCATTCTTCCATGATTTTTTGTTTGGCGTGACTTCCTGCGAATAGAAATTTTTCAACATGGATAATTTCAACTCGGTAAAATTTCAACTCGGAGAATTTCAACTTGGGGAATTTTCATTTGGGGAGTTTAATTTATCTTGAGAAATTTTAAATAAAAAATTTTCAACTCAGAGAAATTCGACTCTAGATTTCTCGGAACACTTCCAACTTGGAAAATTTCAGCTCAGGTATCAAGCTCCACCTGGGACATCTGAAAAGTTGACGAGTTGAAAGAGGCGAAAGTTGAAATTGCAAATTTGGAAAGAAAAAAAACGTTTACAAATTTTAAACTGGCCCTATGGTTCGACCGAAATATACCTCAATGGCATGCAGCTTGCGGCTCATAAGAACAGCATTCTCGGCTAAAAAACGAGAAAAAACAACAACAACATCATCGATATCATTCAAACTTCGTACTACTCCTTGATCTACGTGGACCACCGAAACATGCAATGCCATGAAGTGTTGCATGTGGCGTCGGTGACGACCCTGTCCTCTTCTCGATCGTGTCTTTGTCAGACGAATTGAAATGCAAGATTGCAATTCATGGTGTTTGGCAGGTATATAGCAACCAGAGCTCGCTCAGCTTGCTCGGCAATGGAGTGCCTCGCCGGGTTCAGAGAGAAGCAGTCTGACAACCACAAGCAAGCTAGCGCAAGAATGCTCGTTCATTCGAGCGACGCAGGAACAGGATTGAGGGGCATGGGGAATGCACGTGCGACGTTCGTTGACCGGCGTGAGTAACCATCTACCCAAGCTTTGTTGTATACCCCTTCGCCTTTAGCTATTTACTCCCTCCGTTTCTTTTTATAAGGCGTATTTGGTTTCGTTAGGACAAGGCTTTGACCAACAATTACTCTATTAGCATATAATTTTTATGACACAAAATTAATATCAGCAGATTTGTATTCAAAAGTACTTATATATAATTATGATTTTGTATTGCATAAATGATATATTAATGAAGTAATCGTTGGTCAAAGTCTTGTCCTAACGAAACCAAATACGCCTTATAAAAAGAAACGGAGGGAGTATAATGATATTTACTACTATGGATTAGAGTAAAACACATCATCCAAGAAATAATAAGTGATCTAATGAAGAGAGATAACACAGTCTCTCTTATATATGTACGTGCCTGGGTGAAGGTGTAACATCCTAAAATGGCATCTATTTAAGAACATATAGAGTAGAATGTGCTTATATTCGCTTTTCCTTTTTACAGTTACTGGAGCAACCGGAATCAGCAGGCTTGTGAGCCTGATTTCTCAAGGGCAGAGGAGGTCGATAAGGACTCCCACATCCTGATGGTGGCCGCAGTGTACTCAGGAATCTGACGTACAGTAAAGATGGCAACAATAAAACTAAGTGCAACAGTAAGACTAAGTGCTGAACTGTGTAATGGACTAAGTGCAACAATAAAACTAAAATATTTTCCACTAATAAAGTCCTACATCAATCCATAAAAGCATTGAGCCTGAAACTTAACAAATTCTTACAAGATTGGATGATAGGGCGGCAACTAATTAAATCTTTCCATACCAATTTTAGTATTTTCTGATAGGACAAGGCAAAAGCACTGATAAAAGATACAGCAACAGTCACAATAATCCTCTAAAGGTCAATTAGCTTCACAGAGCTACACCACAAATCCCACATGTTATCTTGCAGGCGTACACATCGCCAGTGTTAGGAGAGAAATTGGCAGGCAGCTCATATTGGTCATCAATCAAAAGTAGTACTGGAGTAGTACTGAAGTTTACACTGATATAAAAGCTGCAGAGATGAATAAACAACCCATAAGTAATTATGTAGCTCAAGCTTCTCATGGCATAGATGATAAGTGGTTTGGAATTTGTTCTTCATTGTGTTGCTGTCCCGATTTCATGTTTCGCTGATTGCCTTGTAAGTAATACTTTCCTGCCAAATGCTAGATAGGGAGTTGCATGTTTTAAATCCAACTACTTATATATAGTGGCTTCTTGTATGTGCTACGGTTTCCTCTCGAAGGATCCCAGGATGGACAACATTTAGCAGTCACAAAACATGCTCCGTACCCATTAAGGCGATCGTAAATAATGTTGTTTGCGAGCTCTAGGCGTTGAATTGAAGGTAGCAATGCTTGAAAGAGATAGAGATGCATGTTGATGCAGTCTATCTAAGAGTTGTAGTTTTAACTTTTATCAAGTGCTTACATTTTTGGGAGGAAAAGATGATGGACTTGATTGGTACTGCTATGTTTTCTTAAGCTTGTTTGACCTTTTGGAAGTCGTTGATTTCGACTTGTTATATTGTGCAGTCTGCTGGTTTCTTCAAACTGGATATTAATTTGTTTGAACTTTTATATTTGTGAATTCTGCTGATTCCATCTAATTATCCGGTCATCAAAGTGGCCCTATGTCTTCCTAGTGCTAGTGCAAATTAGTAGTAGAAAACAGGAGGTGGGAACACTAAAATTGTGTAAAGAGATTTTCCATTTTCATAAGAAAACAGCCTTACATTTGACTCATGTGAACAACATTTATTCAAAACAAGTGTGGTGCTATCCTTAATCTACAAGGAACACTGGAGTAACTATCATGAACTGCTCAGGGAGCTGACAAAAAGGCTGAAGAGACAAATAAATGGAAATAAAAGCGTTCATTTGATGAGAGCATCCTTGACCTCGCCATGGTGTTTTTATTGCCAGGACTATATACTTACTTTCGATTTGACAAACACAACATATCTCAGCTTGCTTGCAAATGGAGTGGCTGGGTTTCTGCATCATTTGGCATCCACAAGCTCTCAGCGATGTAGGATTGAGGGGCATCGGGAATGCACATGCAAGAAAAAACTTCTCTTTGTAAGTAATCGTGTCCACAAGCTTTGAATTGCATAGACAAGAAGAGGCTTGAAAAATTTCTTGAGAGGTGCTTTTATGCTTTCCCTCCTAATACAAGTTGCACAAATCTTGAAGCAAACGAAGGGGTAAGTAATCCTCATCTACCCTTCATTCATGCTTTAATATTTGTGCAACTTTAAAAAGGAATAGCATAAAAGCACCTTCAACCTTCGGATGATATCATATTCTCAATTGAAAAGTAACTTGGACATACCATTGTTAGGATTGGTGGGACTGAGGTTGCTCATCACCGGACATTGGACAACTGCAATCCTAGCAGTGGATTCCTGTGATCTTCTCCTTCTGCTTCTCCTCCTTATCCTTCTGGTTCTTCTTCTTATACAAGATTACAATGAAGTAGTTTTGTGACATAACACCAGTATATACCTCCGAAAAAAAGAGAAACAAAAGAGTGTCATGAATCTCATTATATCTATGAAGGTTCAAAATGATAACATTGTTGTACATACACCATTATTCGGTTAATCAAGCAATAGTACAGCATTGTAACTTGCAGATCACATAGATAACAAGTAGAGGGCAATGAAAGCATGCACATTAGTGACTTCAGTTAGTGGCCTCACAAAGGTCCAAGGACAAGGTCTTTTTTATTGCTAATAAGCAAGCTCTAGGCAATGACAAGAACCATTTTGCTTGCTTGCTTGCCAGCAAGTGGGGTCTTGGGTTGCAATCTGTTCAGCAACCACAATAATAAATTTTTGCACCTAGCCGTAGGATTGAGAGGTATCGGCAATTAATGCACCTACAACCTTACTCATCTATGTAAGTAATCATTCATGTAGCTGCAGAAATTATAATGTTGTATCAAGTAAACAATTAGGATTAGTTATGCGCTATTTCGTTGATCCCATATTTTGAACTTTGAACTGACAAATTTGATGTAACTTTGGTAGGATGGACCACATAGTTGTGCCTATGAGCGAGTTTCCTACTTACTGTAGGCATTGATCGAAGCGTGAAGTACACACAAGTCGCTGGCTGAACTTGTAGGTCAATAATTCTTTTCAATATTTGTTTTGACATTCATCTCTTCAAGATTGATATTTCTAGCGGTGCATATGTTTTCTCAAGAAAACTACATTATTCCATTCGGTACTCTAATGTCTACGGCTGTATACTTTGTACTAGAACTCTTGAACAGCACACATCGCAGAAATCATCACTGATGTTTCCGCGGTTGGGGATAGGATTATTTTTGCAATTGTGTTCGAAGGGGGCCGATTTGCAAAAAATATCACACACGGGGCTAGAAAAGTGATACTTCCACAGCACATATCTTGATTATGACTGCAAAAAAAAACATATTGTTGATTGAAGTTGTAATGCTGTGGATGGGATGTGATGTTTTGGGGCAACTTAGCAGCCAACTATGAAGAACGATCTGCGGATAGTACAACTCCTGCTACTGACAGTTAAGGAAAGCAGACAAAAATGGAAGAGTACAAATACAAATACAAATACAAATACAAATACAAATACAAATACAATGGAGAGTAAATAAATTCTTATGAAACACGAAATACTAATGGGGCTCAAAATGTCCGGGAAAAATTAAGTGCGGATACTGATATGTTACACTATCGCCTAGGAGAAATCATCATGCGTCCATAAAACCTTCAGAATGCATAATGATCTTTAGACTTTTAGTCATGTACCGACGACTAGTGAGTAGCAGCAATATCTTCAGCCTAAAATGGGACTGAGTGAGTGCAGGACAAGTAGTAAGACTCAGATAATTGATAGAGAGTAAAAAGAGAATTGCTCACATGCAGCCCAAATACTGAATGTTTGATGCAAACTCTGAAACTGAAATCTGTACATGGCACTAGTTCAGAGAAACAAGCAATCAGCCAAATAGGTTGCAGTTTGCAATGCCAATATACTACTTTGGGGATTCACCCGCGTACCTGTTCTCGGTTCTTTCCCCTCGCATGGTGGACATCGGCGGTTCTGCTCAACACCCTGCCATCCCGAATCCCGGGAGAGGTTCACCTCGGTTAGGCTCGTCGCCGCAAAGGAGTGTAGCCGAGGTGCCTGAGGAGGAAGGCCTTGGCGGTGGAAGGAGCCGCTGCGCCGCCTGGGACGACGCAGCGGCGGCAGAGGGGAGGACGGTGGCGTCTCCTCCTCCGCTTTGCTGGGCTGGGACTTGGGAGGCGGCGCGAGCATGATTCCCGAGGTGGCTGCTCAGCTCTGCGAGGGAGATTGGTACCACCGCCACCTTCTGTACGGGCCGCCGCGCGACATGGGGAGGCCTCCGGGATTGAGGAGTTGGACGGCTCGGGCGAGGCGGACGGCGGCGTGGACGAGACGATCTAGCTGACAGGTGGGCCCCACATCAGCGCCACTGATAGACGGCGATTGCCTACACAAAATGAAGTCCAGCACGTATGCAAACTACAGTCGCGGAGAAACTGATTCTTCGAAAGTTAGAATCTAAAAGTATACATAAAATAGATTGTGGATTATTGTGTATATAGTTAGATTGGATTATGAGAATAGATTTCTATACTCAGATTGTTTGTTTTTTATTCGGCTTTTAAGGTCATAATTGAGAATTAAAATTAAAAACAAACAGCCCTGTAGAAAGCTGCGAGGGGAATTGAAGAAATTAGAAGACATTGCTTGTCTAGCTCTTGGACCTTTGATTTTTACAAATTAAGTGTACATGTGCGTCGATTTGTAGACTTAGTGTTCTTTTCCACGGCAGGCAACACGTGCCCCTGAAAGCCGACGGAGCTTGGCCAACCGCAGCAGGGTGGCTTTTGTGCTACCCCGAGCGAGGCGGCAAGCTCTTGTCGTGATTACTCGCGCCCTACCATGCTTGGTTGCAGTGCCACAGTGCCAACCGACTTCTGCGCTCCCTAGGCCCGACAAAGGATACGTGTCACCTGCCGTACCTTTTACGATGGGAGAAGAGCTAAATTTGCAAATCCACGTACGGGGTTAGATTTGAAAAAAAAATAAGCTGACATAGGCTAGATAAGCAATAATTCAAGAAATGAGTCGTAAATTCTATTAGATTATGATTTGAGATTGGTTGATTTCATAGATTTGAAGAGCTATTTTAGCATTGCAAGCGAAAATGCTGCAGATATTCCACCTTTGTCTTTATCTGTTCACATGCGGATTCTAGTTTCGAGTTCCATTTAAGGTGTGTTTAGTTGTCTGTACCAATTATATGAGATGGTTTAAGAAAAAAATCATCTATATGTTTGGTTACTTGAATGGAACCATCCCATCCTAGACCAAGTGATACAAAATTAAGGAATATTCTCTTTAGATGCTTTACCATTTCATTCACCTAAAATAATAGAACCAAATAGTACAAGACCATCCCATCCCATTCAAAACCTCATCCCATCAACCAAACACACCCTTAGTGTCATACGCACTTATCAGTGTGATTAATGCAATGTGCATTATTATATATGTCATGCTTTGCTAATACTATTGGTTCGTTCCGCCCAACTTAAATTTTGATCTGGATCTGCCACCTACCACTGTAACCATGTAATGAGCACCTCTGAAAACCCTGGGAAGATAAATAGGATCGAGGCTATTACAAAAGCGTGCATTCCAATGCAAGTGAGACTCGCTTCAGCAAAGCATTTTTTTTGCCAGAAGTGCATGCTTAATTTGCCAATGACGAGAACCATCCCCTCCAGCTAGCTAGTGCCTCATTGTCCGCATCCACAATACTACTATATATATATACCTAGGCGTGAGCTTGGGTCTTCTTCCTCCTCTCAAGAATATATAATACACGTGCATGCTCTCGCTGATCCAACAAGTAGCTCGCTTCCTTAGAATGGAGTGGCTGGCCGGCCATTCTCAAATCTCAATGCTTTCCGTGAGTAGGAAAGAGAGGCATCGGGATTAACGCACCTACAACCTCATTCAGCTGAGCTCCGTGTTCCTATGATGCTTGTCGTGGTACCATGGAGCAACGCACTGATACGGAAGAATGCAAGTAGTCATTGATATTTTTTTTTTTTGAAATTTAGGACAGGAGCTCTGTCAATTCATTAAGAAGAAGAAAAACCTCCGAAGAGCTTGAGCGTCTCCGCAAGAGTGATGGTGTGCCGTTGTTGCCGGCGCTGGCGGCGCCCTGGGCGGAGGGGTTTTGAAGACTGAAATCTGTACATGGCACTAGTTCAGAGAAACAAGCAATCAGCCAAATAGGTTGCAGTTTGCAATGCCAATATACTACTTTGGGGATTCACCCGCGTACCTGTTCTCGGTTCTTTCCCCTCGCATGGTGGACATCGGCGGTTCTGCTCAACACCCTGCCATCCCGAATCCCGGGAGAGGTTCACCTCGGTTCGGCTCGTCGCCGCAAAGGAGTGTAGCCGAGGTGCCTGAGGAGGAAGGCCTTGGCGGTGGAAGGAGCCGCTGCGCCGCCTGGGACGACGCAGCGGCGGCAGAGGGGAGGACGGTGGCGTCTCCTCCTCCGCTTTGCTGGGCTGGGACTTGGGAGGCGGCGCGAGCATGATTCCCGAGGTGGCTGCTCAGCTCTGCGAGGGAGATTGGTACCACCGCCACCTTCTGTACGGGCCGCCGCGCGACATGGGGAGGCCTCCGGGATTGAGGAGGAGTTGGACGGCTCGGGCGAGGCGGACGGCGGCGTGGACGAGACGATCTAGCTGACAGGTGGGCCCCACTTCGGCGCCACTGATAGGCGGCGATCGTCTACACGAAATGAAGTCCAGCAGGTAGGCAATGATCGTAGTCGTGGAGAAACTGCAATCTAAAGGTTTATATAAAATAGATTGTGGATTGGTGTGTATATGTTTAGATTGAATTATAAGAATAGATTTCTAGAATCGGTTTGTTTGTTTTTTATTCGATTTTGAAGGTCATAATTGAGAATTAAAATTAAAAACAAACAGCCCTTTAGAAAGCTGCAAGGGGAATTGAAGAAATTAGAAGCCATTGCTTGTCTAGCTCTTGGAACTTTGATTTTTACAAATTAAGTGTCCTTGTGCGTCGATTTGTAGACTTGATGTTCTTTTCCACGGCAGGCAACACGTGTCCCTGAAAGCCGACGGAGCTTGGCCAACCGCAGCAGGGTGGCTTCTGCGCTACCCCGAGCGAGGCAGCAAGCTCTTGTCGTGATTGCTCGTGCCCTACCACGCTTGGTTGCAGTGCCACAATGCCAACCAACTTCTGCGCTCCCTAGGCCCGACAAAGGATACGTGTCACCTACTGTACCTTCTACGATGGGAGAGGGGCTAAATTTGCAAATCCACATACGGGGTTAGATTTGAGAAAAAAAAAAAGGTGACATAGGCTAAACAAGCAATGATTCAAGAAATGAGTCGTAAATTCTATTAGATAGTTACATGCCCGTGCGTTGCTACGAAAAACAAAATTGATAACGAAAAATAAAAATAAAAAAAAATATTTCACAAGATCAAACATCTATCTTTAACGCTTTGTTTCTTGCGAAAGCTGGCTAATTAAAGCAACGCTTCGTTTCTTGCGTAGGGCAATTAAGCAGGGCAATTAAGCGGCAATTAATGACGTGGGAAGAACGGACCACTGCCACCAAGTGCTGCTTTAGAATAGTAGAGATTATGATTTGCGATTGGTTGATTTCATAGATTTGAAGAGCTATTTTAGCATTGCAAGCGAAAATGCTGTGGATATTCTACCTTTGTCTATGGAGGTATTTGGCAGAGCTCCAGCTCCACTAGATTCATGAATCTGGTGGAGCTGGGTATTCCTAGATCCACCAAATCTATGAAGCTGGAATTGTGGGTATATTAAAAGGGTGTTTGGCAGAGCTCTAGCTCCACCAAATTCGTGGTGTTGGTGGAGCTAGGTATTCCTAACTTCACCAGATTCGTAGAGCTGGAGCTACGAGTATATTAAGAGTGTTTAGGTGAGTCATCTTGTTTACATTTTAGAACAAAATTATAAACTTAAGTCACTTTATTTTAGTCTACAAGTTTCAGCTCTGAGGTGGAGCTAGGATCTGGAGCTATGAGTATATTAAGAGTGTTTAGATGGGTCATCTTGTTTACATTTTAGGATAAAAATATAAACTTAATTCACTTTATTTTAACCTACAAATTTCAGATCTGAGGTGGAGTTGGGATTTGGAGCTCTGCCAAACAGGGCCTTTATAAGTTCACATGCGGAGTGTAGTTTCGAGTTCCATTTAGGGTGTGTTTGGTTGTCTGTACCAAGTGGTACATATATGGGATGGTTCAAAAAAAAATCATGCATGTATTTGGTTGCTTGAATGGAACCATCATATCCTGGACCAAGTGATACAAATTTAAATAATATTCTCTTTAGATGCAAAACCATTCCATTCATCCAAAAGTAATGAAACCAAATGGTACAATCTCATCCCATCTCATTCAATCTCATCCTATCAATCAAACACACCCTTAATGTCATTCGCTCTTATCAGTGTGATCAATGCAATGCGCATTATATATGTCTTGCTTTGCTAATACTACTGGTTCGTTCCACCCAACTTAAATTTTGATCTGGATCTGCCACCGACCACTGTAACCATGCAATGAGCACCTCTGGAAAAACCTGGGAAGATAAATAGGATCGAGGCAATTACAAAAGCGTGCATTTCAATGCAAGTGAGACTCGCTTCAGCAAGGCATTTTAATTTATTGCCAGAAGTGCATGCTTAATTTGCCAATGACGAGAACCATCCCTCCTCCAGCTAGCTATAGTGCCCGGGCTCTCATGATCCTCTCATTGTCGGCATCCATATACTACTATATATATACACCTAGGCGTCAGCTTGGGTCTTCTTCCTCCTCTCAAGAGTATATATACACGTGCATGCTCTCGCTGATCCAACAAGTAGCTCGATCGCTTGCTTGGAATGGAGTGGCTGGCCGGCCATTCACAATGCTTTCCGTGAGTAGGAAAGAGAGGCATCGGGATTAACGCACCTACAACCTCGTAGTACCATGGAATAACGCACCGTAGGGAAGAATGCAAGTAACCATTGATATTTTAATCTAATAGATTAAATTAGTTAGTATTTATTATATTTTCTTCGATAGTAGAGTAATAGGAATACTCTAGATAAATCAATAGCTAGATCTAATTTCTACTGCCCTGCTAGCATAACACGGTGTAAAATTTCTCATATGTAAAATCTAGTATTGAATTTCCACAAGCACTGTCTATTAATTGGCTTATGAAAACAACATATGATTCTAGGATCCTCTCAGTGGATAGCCAATCCCAGAGTGAGTGCACAGCCTGCGGTAATACCACAGATAATCGATACAAAGAGTAAGTAGTTCTCATGCAGCCCAGATACTGAATGTTTCTTGGGCATCGGCAGCTCAACTGCCATCACCCTGAGTCAGCTCGTCGCCGGGCAGTGCTGGACGGCTGCAGCGGAGAGTACGTATCCCTATATGTTCCTGAAAAGGGATGCATGTTTTGTTTTGTCGATGACAAGAACCATACGTCTAGAAGATAGCTCGCTTACTTGAAAATATGGTCATTCGCCACCAATAAGAGAAAAGAATTGCTAGCTTTCCGTATGTAGCTAGGAATGAGAGGCATCGAGAATAATGCATCTTCAACCTAGTAACATATCGGCTCTCGGGAGAAACCAATTAGAAGTGTGTTGCATCAGAATTGGTTATATTTTTAAAGCTTAATAATTCTGTTAAGCTGTTCCTCGTGAACAGATTTGGATTCTCTGTCTTTGCTAGTCAAAATGCATGGTGCATTTTGACCTGGTAGAATAAAAAAATCTGGGAAAAAAAAAATCAAATTGCTATAGTATTCGAGATTTTGGTAAATTTCATTGAAATTTCGGATATTTTGATTGAAATTCATATTTTAAACCAGATTTTATTAAATCTCGCAGATATTTTTGAAAATATTGTAGCAATTTGATTTTTTTTCAATTTTTTTATTCTACCAGGTTAAAATACACCGTGCATTTTGATTAACAAGGCAGAGGATCCGAATCCCCTTGAACAATGAGAATTTGTTAGAACAGAAAAACTAAAAAACGGTATACCGTTGCAACGGTATACCTCTGAAACTCACGAAACTTATGATTTTTTTGCACTGAAACTCATGAAACTTAGCACTAAAAACTGATAAAACATGAAACTAATGAAACTAAACACTGAAACTCATGAAACTAGCACTGAAACTGATAAGTTTCATAAGTTTCACGGCTATACCGTTGCAACGGTATACCGTTCCCTAGTCACTCTCTTGTTAGAACCACAGTATTTGTGTAGACAGCTGATTTTAGAACTGCCCAATCGTAAACCACAGTACTTGTGTAGACAGCTGATTTTCCAGCTGTCCAATCGTTAAACACTACCGTGTGTTTCGTACTCTTGCTTGTGCTGTCCAATACTGAAAATTACTCCACTCAAACAGGAGTGAAGCAGCCCAGGGATTAATTTTAAACAAGAACATGTGACAATTCTGTTCAAATGCCTGAAAAATGTACGGTTTATTTGATGGATTCAACTCTTAGAATATTCCTAGATAAACGAAAAAAAGGACTTATTAGAAGAGAAACAGCTCAAAATAAAAACACGCACAGCACAATAATCCATTATGGACACATGAAAAATCTGAGATTCTATGTTGAATTGCCAGATCTTGGTTTTACTACTTTGAGCAAAAAAAAAATATTAAGAACAAAGGTTATGATTTGTATGGCAAGATGATTAAGAACATCGGAAATCCCCCAATGTGGATTTCCTTTGAATGTATGCACACAAATTACGTGATCCGCTTGAATATAATCAGTTATGATTTGTATGTCAAGATTATTAAAGAGAATATTTATTTGTATTCGATATGATTCCTTCTATATTGACTTATGGTAAGTCATCATGTACTTATCTATATGCTCTTGAGGCTCAAGCAATATCCATCCAATTATTTGAGTTATTCTATCATCATACAGATATTTCATAGATGCTATTCTTCCTATAGAAATTTTACAGATACAACACAAAGTTAACAGAAGATATATAATGCCATAGTGGATTTCATGACAAGTACACCTGCAGTGGCGTCATATGATTTCTTCCCCAGATCAGATCGTTATATTTGAAGGACGAACATCATCTAATTAAAAGGGGTAATACTACCCTTAATCTACCAGGACAATTGGGTTGCCATGGGAGTCGATGACCGCGTTAGAGCATCTCCAAGAGAGAGCCCTAAAAATGAGCCTTAAACTTTAATTTAGGACCCCAACTAATTAGATTTAGGACTCCAACGAAATATTCACTCCAGCAATTAAGCCCTAAAACCCAACAAAGATAGGGCTCAATCACAGAGTTGCTAAATATAGCTACTCTCCTAAAGGCCCTAAAACAATTTACTAAATTTTAACAATTTAGGGCTCTTGCTGAAGTTAATCTTTCCCCCAAAAGCCCTATAATTCAAGTTATGGTCATACTTAAGGCCCCTCTTGGAGATGCTCTTATGCTAGAGCTCATTGCCATGTTGGCTCATCGTCAGGACAATTAGAGCATATCCAAGAGGGGCCTTAAATAAGGCTCTAATTTGAATTATAGGGTTTTGGGGGAAAAAGTTAACTCCAACAAGGGCCCTAAATTGTTAAAATTTAGCAAATTGTTTTAGGGTCTATAGGAGAGTAGCTATATTTAGCAACTCTGTGATTGAGCCCTATCTTCGTTGGGTTTTAGAGCCTAATTGTTGGAGTGAATATTTCGTTGGAGCCCCAAATCTAATTGGTTGGGATCCTAAATTAAAATTTAAGGCTCATTTTTAGGACTCTCTCTTGGAGATGCTCTTAAAAGTGGTAATATTACCCCGTGTCGGCTCATCGCCGCGCAGTGCTCGCCAGGTGCACACGCCCTTATGACCGCGTCATGCCAGAGCTGCCCGGTCGCCGGGCAGACTGCGGTAGCGGTTGCCTGGACCCGACGTGTCTACTCCCGATTCCATGATAGCCGGGCAGACTGCCGCAGTGCCGGTGGCGGCGGCGGTTGCCTGGACCCTACGTGTCTACTCCCGACTCCATGATCGCCGGGCAGACTGCCGCAGTGCCGGTGGCGGCGGCGGTTGCCTGGACCCTACGTGTCTACTCCCGACTCCATGGGTCGGATTTGTATATACGCTTTCCTCGTTGACAAGTCAAGGCGATTAACATATGTAGTTTTGGGCTTTTATGGGCTCTCAGATGGGCCATCTCATTTAATGTAACCCAGAGGATGATGTAATGTTTTGGTCTGTTAGTGTGAAGGTCTGCGTACGTTGTCTAAATAGAATGGTGGTAGGATTAATCGCATATTACTTTTCTAAAATAACTTGTAGAAGTATATAATGTTTGTTGGGTGTAAATGTAGCATCTATGGGTAGGATTAATCGCATATATAATGTCTGTTGGGTTTTAAACGGACTAGGTTTTAAACGGATTTAGGCCGCCCAAGTGTTACAAATGATTCATCCAACCCACCATCAAAAAGTAGCAGTATACCCATAATCTACAAGGACAAGTGCAACCATCTAACATGTGCTCCTCTGAAAAAGCTGGAAATATAAATAAGAGGCATTGAACAAGTGACTGCTAGAGTCAATGAGAAGAACCATATATAATGTCCAGCTAGCTAGTTCGTGGGTTCTCATTATACACTCATTATCGGCATGCGTGACCCAGCTCGATCTACCTCTGAAAATGCTGGATAAGATCGTCAGCCATTGACCTTGGCCTCAGCTAGCTTGGTTTTTTTCTTCTCAAGAACATAGATATGCATGCCCTGGCTAATACAAGCTAGTAGGTGCAGATCGCATGCTGGAATGGAGTGGCTTAGTTTGCGTAGTTATTCCCCATCCAGACCAGAAGGGAAAGGAAATGCTCTCCGTAGGTAGGACTGAGAGGCATCGAGAATAATGCAACTACACTCTGATCTTTTTCAGCTCTCCATGAGTAACCATTTAGAAGCCATCGTTGTTGGCCTGGTTATATTTTTTGAAACTTGATGATTTTATCGAGCTATCCCTTGTAAACAACGGGAATTTGTTTGAAATGTATTGCTTGTCGTGTCCTCCAGTAGGAAACACTGTGCATTGAACCCTAAACTTCAGCTGAGGGGTTAATTTTCAACAAGAATATATGACAATGCCGTTTAAATGTCTGAAAAATGTAAGAGTTCACCTCTTAGAATATTCTCAGATAGATACGAAAGGTCTTGAGAGAAACAATGATCAAGCTGAAAACACCATGGATAAACACTGACAACACAAATATTATCCATCAGTTTCAAGTTTTCAGTTTAAAGTACACGAGAACATATCTGTGAATCATAAATCTAGCTCTCGAACAATGAGCAGGGGCCAAGTCAAATACTCAAACCATGCGGTTGTTACGAAATGATACCCCACATTTGTGCAATTCAACTGTTGGAAAAAAAAAAGAATGGACATCGCGGTGATCATTCGACCACTTATCGCGGTGATTAGTTACAGTGTAAGACCCTCACTTTTATGCTACAGTGCAAACATAAAAGCAAGGTTCTAATGTGCTGTAACATCCCTGAATTAATTGAACAGTAAAAATAAAATATTTAAATGTGAATTAGATTCATTAATATCTTTCTGTAAATTTAAAAGTTTTTGATAAAAGATAATTGAATTCCCGAATTTAGGGAAGGAAAAAGTGATAAAAGAAAATGGTAAGAAAATAAAGTAAGTCAATTGCCATTTTCTGATCAACAATATTCTTTATCATTCCTGATCCAAATCATTCATTACATGAGTTTAAACAACAGCATTGTTGATTGTTACACCGTAGTTCACATTTACAATTCATAGGAGATACAAAGATCCTCACAAAGACATATAACAATTATCTGGAATACGACTCAATACAATCATTCGATTACATGCCCAATTACAATCACATAACTATCTAATTACATATCTGGTTACAAACTACATCTCAAAAAGTAAAATACAAAACTATAAACTACAGCTCCTATGCTGACTTGATCTGCATCTTGTGAATCTGCATATTCAGTTGCACATGTATAAGAATAAGAATAAAGTAAATGCGATAAATTAAATACAATAAATAGATGAGAAAGAATTGCCGTCAGCTAATTAATTGATTGATCGCTCAATGAGGTACCCTAGATTGTCCGGGGGCCAATCTGGCTCCTCTCGCGATTAGATTTTTGCATCATTCGGCATATACAAACCTGTTTAAGCCGTAGACGCGAATATTCAGAAAATATCGCGAGCTAAAATATTTCACCACAGTAAAATAGTAACTCCACATGGAGTAAGGTTAAAGCCAAGCTACAGTGCCACAGGACATCACGAGTTCTTTCCAGAACCAGCCGACAAGTCCAGCCGGCCATATAAGCCACATTAGTAAAAGATAAATATGGAGGCAAGGTGAGGATGCCGACCGAAACCCCCAGACACAATTGAAACCTCCAGAGCATGCCCAGGCCAATTCGGCAGCCACGAGGGAGTCATTCCGGCCACAAGAATAAAATATTTTAGGACAAGATAATCCCAATCGAAAGTCCAGAACCAGCTACGGCAGTACAGCCGTAAAGACTAGCTCCTTCCGAATACTATTGCACCTCCAGGCAATCTCCCAGCCGAAATCTCTAGAGCTCAAGCAAAATAGCCAGCCCAACTCAGTACGCAAGGGGCAAGGCCAGCCGACCATATAGTTCACGAGACCCAGAACAATGCACTGACAAGATGATTAAATGAGCAATTAAACCAGCCGTAAGGACCCAGCCACTAGCTCCATTTTCACACCCTGTTGCAATATCCCCTACCAAGGGCTATAAAAGCCACCCAGGCTCTCATATCCCCATCAACACCCTTACAATTCCAGTAAGTCTCAGGAAACTATCCAAGTAAACCCTGCACAGGAACATTCAGAAGGCTACCACCAAATCAACAAGGAGGAGGAAGCCAGGATCGATAACAAAGAAGAAGAAGCCTACAACTTCGTCAACTCAACACCTTTGCAAACCAACTCACCTTAGGTAACAATCCAATCACTAGCAGCAATCTTCTCAATTTTATTTCCTATCCAAGGCAATCATCCAATTCTTTAAATCATTCATATCAGACTTAGATATACTCATAGAAAGAAAATAATAATAAGGGAAGAAACCAACCAAAGAAAAAAATACTTAGATTGGTCTCAGCTTTGATCTTTGTTTATATGGGGGTTGCACCGTGCGTTCCCTAAAGCCAGTTCATGCTTCCCTGGCGCACGACTAGGTTTAGGGCATCGTCGCGAGCCATCCAACCCATGTTTCATCCCTTAATTAATCATTATTATTTGCATCATCGACCGCAAGAAAATCTAAATCAGTCTCGATTAGTGGTTGCAATCTAGCGATATCGTTCATCCCTGCGGTGTTGTTTTACTCCCTATTGAGCAACAATAACCGTAGGTATCGCCACGATATCACTAAATGCCATCCAACTAAAGTTAACCAACATAGCCCTGCTATTTGGCCTAGTATCAATTCATCATTTACTGAGCCAATCCATCCGTAAATAGAGTACTCCCACAAATATTTGTAGATCATGACATTCGGTCCCTCATTTCTTATACTCAGATCATGATCCATCAGTTTATAGTCATAGCTATTAAGCAACCAATGGCATTAGGATCATCATCTACCGTATAGACTATTCAAAGCCACTGTTAACATGCCTTAAGCCCATGTTTGAGAATCATCACCGATCCTGACAAGAAATCAAACCATGTAAACTAACTATGCCTATAACAGATTTTCAATGCATCAGAATGTAGCACGAATCAATCCTCCAGACAAGGTAATAACAAGATTGAAAGGATCCCTCATGTTCCAGTCAAGCAACTTTATTCCTTCTCTATTCAAGTATGAGCATATAAATAGCAAATCAATAGAATCCAATATATGTTGTCCTATGCAGCTCAATGGGATTCAACACAAAAGGAAACGCTAGTCACTCATTAAAAGAAGTATGTGTCAGGTTAATGCTACACAATGGCCTGAACATCCATAATGAGCGAAAATTTTGTATCTTGATACTCCATCTATATGAACTCATAAAGGATTTGATGCAAGAGATTAGGCATACTATGAAATAGCATATCACAGCTTTGTGCATCCGGACAATGTTCTTATGGGAATAATTACTTACAAGGCATATAGTGCATAAATAAGTACTACCCGTATTCCCAAAATACAAAAACAGTATCATATAAATCCTCAAGAACTCAGATCAGTTGATGATGCATCTCTGATGAACTCAAATGGAATAATCTAAGCCATTCCCCTATGTTTTCTTTTCTTTTCGCTTGAATAAGCAAAACACCCACATTCGGAATTATTTGTATCCTAGACATGATTAGGTAAAGCTCTCAGTGTATAGCTCCAAAGATCATTCGGCAAAGAAAGCAAACTCCAGAGCAAATAAATTACAACCTAGAACATGGACCTCATCTCTAATTCGTGGATCTGCAAGTACGCAATAAAGGAAACTACCACATAATAGAGAAAAGGAGAAGAAGCCAAGGATTACCAAACTCTAGCCAACCTCCATTACCGGCGAAAGGAAAGAACCAACCTGGGAGGCCGAGAATCGCCGGCGCAAGAGTGAGTCGATGCGGAGGTCAACCATGGACCAAGATGGCCAAGCGCAGGCACCGAAGGGCCAAAGCATCGCCAGTGGGGAGCCAGGACCGGCAGGCGGCGCAAGGCTTAAAAGCCGGAGGAGGCCGGGAGGCCAGCGATGAATGGATCGGCTGGGAACCGAGCCCGTCGACTGATCGAGGGAAAGCAGAGAATGGGGAGAGAATAGAAGAAAGATCCGTAAGAAGTGTTTCGGTCGACCGAATAAGCGAGAAAAAGAAAAAGAAAGGAAAAGGAGTAAAGAGAAAGTAAGAAAAAGAAATAAATAGATAATAATAAAGAATAATGATAAATAGACAATAAGAACAATGTTCTGTTATAATTAAAACTATTCCTTCAAATGATTTAAACCTAGTTAATTGAAACCTAATCAAATATCAATCAAATCCAATGCATATATGAATAAGCATACATATTGACTTGCTTTATATAATCCTTAGTTCATAACCATTTTATGTTTAAATGACTAGACATAACCTTAGCCTGTATTAGTTTTATCTCAGAATTAAATCCTAGACATAGACTACACTCAATTAACTTACATTTGAAACATAAAATCATTATCAATGAGTGCTAATGCATATAGAATTATCGTTAGAATACTTAATAAAGCCTAACCAACCATTTCATGAAGGAACCTTTCTTGCTGAGCATCCTAATCCTATTAAAACAGGACCCTATAAGAAATAAACCCTAAGGTCTGTAGTAACGATGCATATACTTAAGCTTAACCCTACAATTCGCAATTACTTTCACCCTTATTGTTTTATGTACTAATTGATATTAGTACAAACAACTTCACACCCTGAAAATGAATTATAGTATATTTAATCTTACAATCTTAGCTTCCTGAATTCGTAAAATAAAATGAAACAATTCATAAAGAATAAATGATGTGTGTTGTTCAACCCATACCATTAATAACAGTAAAGATCGCAACGTAAGATATTATACACACGCACGAAATCACGAACCAACCATACTTGTTTTATGTAATGATTACTTATTTGATTTTCCATCTGATTTCCTTTTGCCCTTATTGAAAGTGTCATTTGCTATTTGCAATCTTTTCCGTTATGCAACGTGTAGAATCCGACGTCTCGGACTTCGTAAATCGACAACTTCGAGAATCCAACTTTGACTCCTTCAAGAAAGCAATGGATAGCAAGGCAAGCACTCATGTAGATCCCAATTTTCTTTAACAAGAAGAATCTAATTAAAACTTGCGTGCATATGCTATATTTTGTATACACTACTATATTATGGGAAGAATGGTAGATACAACCTTCATTGATGGTTTTCCTTAATCATTAGTGATAAATGAAAGCCTAGATTGTTGATGGACACACAAAATGGGTATATTCGATTATTACATGCATATGCTTAGCCCTGCTTTAGATTGGGAACACGAACATCGGGTTATACTGTTCGTGATGAACTAAAATTGTTGGACATGATGAACATTAATCTTGAACCTGTTGGAATAATGTGGTTATTGACACTTTCTTTTTCTGGAAATAAAATTATGGTTTCGACGTGGGTGATTATTGGCAATAGCCGGATGTACATGTTTTAATGTGTACGTAGATAGGGTGGAGTATCGCCCATGTCACTTTAAGGACCGAACGTAGTGTTGCATGATCCAAGTAAACCGTACATCCACAAGTACTGGAGTGGGACAGTCTTAACTTATTAAATTATTTGGGAATTAGCTTTGCACATTGGTAGGCAGTTGTAGCACGGGCATTCCGTATATAGGTTTGCTCGAGGGAGGTGTCATCACCGAGGTGTTGGCATCTGCCGTTGTAACGGTGTACGCCTGGCTATGAATTTGGGGCTGTTGTTGTACCATTTGAGCCGCGGGCTCCTGAATACTATTGCTTCACTGTTTGTTTGCTTCCATCATAGTCAGGAGTAACGTCATTGGGCTAGTGCAAAGTTAAGGTCCAAGTATTTGAACAGCCAGAATGAACTCTCTGGCGGCACACCAAAGGAAGTGTGTTGATGGCCTAGCAAAAAGGGAGAACATTTCTTGTGGGTAAAGCAGTACAAACTCTGCAGAGTCTAAAACTATTCGAATAGCCGTGTCCACGGTCATGGACGACTTGGCGAATTGACACTAGTTAGCTGTTTATATAAAATGTTTTGGTGAGCTTACCCTTACAGATGATTCAATACTTGACATTACGTTGGCAAGGTTGAATTCAGCTGTTGTGCCCTGTGTGGACAAAACTTTAATCTTCAGATAATATTTCATATGATGGGACTGGACGTTTTATCACTCACAAAGGGTTGTGGGTATTTTGTTACATTTTATTCGCGAAGGGCTGTGAGTTATCTATCTCTTCGTATTACTTTTAAGTACATACTTGTTATTCTACTTAATTATTTACTTTTACAAATTTTCGCTTTCTCTACTATTCAGTATTTAATAATTCAATTTGGCTCCAAGCAAAAGTTAACCATAGAAGCTTTACTCTAGGATCAGCCTGCATTCCAAACACACAACTCAAGTCTTGCTGAGTACGAAATGTACTCACCCTTGCTATCATTATTGTTTTTAGGTGAAGTTGCAGGTATCTCGATGAACTTTACTTTAACGCAGGATTGCGGGATTGTTAACGACAGTTCTTTCTAAGGCTTTACCTTGTCAGTTGCCTGTGGATTATGCGGCAAACTACAAGTCATCTGATTCTCTTGCTATGTTTAGTTGACCTTCTCGGTCATATTGTATCAATACTTCCGCTGTAATAAAATATGAAACTTTTGTATGGTTGTGATTCCAAATTGTGTTTTGTGCGTGCCAGCCACTGATCATGGGAATGGTACAGTATGCACATTAGAACCTTGCTTTTATGTTTGCACTGTAGCATAAAAGTGATGGTCTCACAGTTTGGTATCAGAGCCATGCTGACTGTAGGATAAACCTTAGTTAGAATGGTCGTTAGATAAAACTTTAAAATTTGGAATAGACAAATTTATATTTAGGAATGAAAATTTGCTATATCTGTTATTAACCTTCCCTTCTCATATTATATGTTATCAATTCTTTCCTTTCCAATTGGAATCTCTATATATTCTTTCTTTCCATAGGAAATTATTTATATCTCTATATACTTTTCCTTTCAATAGGACTTTCTTTCCCTCACTTCTATATTCTTACCCTCCTATAAGGATTCTTCCTCTCATCTATCTTCATGTTAAATACTGATAATGAATCCTTTTAAGAATAACTTAACGGTCTCTGTTGACTGCTAAAACATGTAGTGCGTCGCTGTCACTAGCTTTAGAATGTTGGTGATATATCATTATTCTCCTCCCTACACAACCAAGGAAGACTACTGCATCCCCGTCAACAACTTCAGGAAGACGAATGCAACATTCCGTCAACTTCTTCATGCCGTGGAAACTTCGGATTGTCATCCCCAACAAGTGATACAAGAGTTTGAAGAAACCTATGTCCAGTAGTGTACTTTGAAAGACGATATCATCTAAACTACAAGTAGGTTTGGTGATACATAAAACTTTCGCATAGGACTAAGTTAATAGGAAAAACCTAGCACTTCCATGTGTTATGATTTAAGTACGCGTTTTTCTTGTTGAAGTTTCCTTGTTCGCTTTTTGTATTGTTTCTCGGGATGCACTCGTGAATGCTTAACATAAAGTTAAAAATTTCACGATGTCGCAACCTTTGAAATTAATAAGAAGTTATAATTAAGAGATCTTGAGCAAGAGTAATTAAAGAATAATTTTAGAATTCGATTAATTTCATGTAGATGTCTCTTCCCTCGTATAGACATTCTAAATAAAACCTTTGAGGAAAGTAATATTGTCTAAAATATGGTAACCTGAATTTTTAAACATACAACTTTGAGATAAAATATTCTCATATAACTTACCTTTTCTTTTTGTAAGACTTTCCACCCCTATACTGTTCTATTTACTAATCTCCCCTAATTCTTATAAATAAAGCCAATATCTAGATAGAAGTTTTGTGACCTCCATAAACATACCATAGCCGAGGAAGTGTGCCGAAAACTATTTTTCCGCTTAAGCAAACTCCACTGTATAGATAATAATGCCTTCTTATTCCCATGCTACTCGTGCTAGAAAACATAAACCTTCTCCGAACATACCTACAAAGAAATTAATACCATAATCTTTATCATCACCCCAACTATGCTCAAGCTTATACCGCTTATAGAAAAATCAACACTAATGCCTCACCATACTGGCAATAGTAGAAAATACCTAAGTTACTATAAGCTAGTTGCTATCCAACCTCCCCTGCAAGTAACAACTGGACCTAAAGAAATTTCCACCTTGTCGCCTTACCTTAAAATGGAATCGCAATGACAAATCACCTCATATAGGACTAGATGTTATTTGGTCAAATAAAAGTGCTTAAAATAGAATAATGACTGGGTAACCTGAATATTTCTTTGTATGTTAGTTCTGAATGCAATCTTTTGTATTGTTATTCATTGTGATGAAATTCTGTGTAAGGATTGCTCTCGCGAATATTAAACCTTTGAGTTGAAAATTCACGACGAGACGATCTTGATCAATAATAACAATGTCAAATTGTATCAAATGGAAAGTAGGCCCAAATCAACTACCTCATCTCTTCTAAATTGTAGAAATTTTATTTAATAAAATTTTTAGGGAACGAAATGTTGCCTTATAACCACACCAAATCTTGACATATCCTTTCTATCCTGTCAACCTACCTGTTCTTTAATAACATTGAGAACAATCTTCTTGACCTTAGATACTTCCTATTTACCAGATTAATAAGCTTGGCAAGTAATTTCTTGCTATTCCAATCTGTTGACCAATTTTATCTTCATCAAGTGTATATATATATCATCACGTATCCCAAACAGACTCATGATCAGTGTCATTTCTAATTTCAAAAGATTCTATCGCAATCCCAATTCACTTTGAAGGATCTAAGAATATCAAATTCCTAAATTAATCTTGACCAAAGCTTGACAAGTCCAAGTTAGAATCTCAAACGCGGACATTTCCTCCACATGATTGCTGAAATACACATCACACTATGTGCATTCACTGTGTACTTGGCACTCACGTAAATCTTAAAAATTTCACGATCTATCTTATTTAAAACTACTGACAAAACGAAAATAAGGATCAAGTTTCTAAATCAATCTTTCCCTCGACACCTACAATGTGAACATAGACCTCCTCACTATATGAGTATTAGAAAAGCACATCAGACTATATACACTCGCCATCCACACCGGCATTGAAGCTATCTTGACTATCCCTAGCTAAAACTTCTCTAAACACCCTAAGAACTAAATTTGTAATTACTCAACTGTTAACTTGTTTTTCCAGAATAATCATAAATATCACTTTAACACCCAACTCCCACTCACCCTTTTTAACCCTGCAAATCTCGGGGACGAGATTCCTGTTAAGGGGGGTAGTCTGTAACATCCCTGAATTAATTGAACAGTAAAAATAAAATATTTAAATGTGAATTAGATTCATTAATATCTTTCTGTAAATTTAAAAGTTTTTGATAAAAAATAATTGAATTCCCGAATTTAGGGAAGGAAAAAGTGATAAAAGAAAATGGTAAGAAAATAAAGTAAGTCAATTGCCATTTTCTGATCAACAATATTTTTTATCATTCCTGATCCAAATCATTCATTACATGAGTTTAAACAACAGCATTGTTGATTGTTACACCGTAGTTCACATTTACAATTCATAGGAGATACAAAGATCCTCACAAAGACATATAACAATTATCTGGAATACGACTCAATACAATCATTCGATTACATGCCCAATTACAATCACATAACTATCTAATTACATATCCGTTACAAACTACATCTCAAAAGTAAAATACAAAACTATAAACTACAGCTCCTATGTCGACTTGATCTGCATCTTGTGAATCTGCATATTCGATTTGCACATGTATAAGAATAAGAATAAAGTAAATGCGATAAATTAAATACAATAAATAGATGAGAAAGAATTGCCGTCGGCTAATTAATTGATTGATCGCTCAATGAGGTACCCTAGATTGTCCGGGGCCAATCTGCCTCTCGCGATTAGATTTTTGCATCATTCGGCATATACAAACCTGTTTAAGCCGTGAGACGCGAATATTCGTAAAATATCGCGAGCTAAAATATTTCACCACAAGAAAATAGTAACTCCACATGGAGTAAGGTTAAAGCCAAGCTACGATACACAGACATCACGAGTTCTTTCGTAACCACCGACAAGTCCAAATTCGGCCATATAAGCCACATTAGTAAAAGATAAATATGGAGGCAAGGTGAGGATGCCGACCGAAACCCCCAGACACAATTGAAACCTCCAGAGCATGCCCAGGCCAATTCGGCAGCCACGAGGGAGTCATTCCGGCCACAAGAATAAAATATTTTAGGACAAGATAATCCCAATCGAAAGTCCAGAACCAGCTACGGCAGTACAGCCGTAAAGACTAGCTCCTTCCGAATACTATTGCACCTCCAGGCAATCTCCCAGCCGAAATCTCTAGAGCTCAAGCAAAATAGCCAGCCCAACTCAGTACGCAAGGGGCAAGGCCAGCCGACCATATAGTTCACGAGACCCAGAACAATGCACTGACAAGATGATTAAATGAGCAATTAAACCAGCCGTAAGGACCCAGCCACTAGCTCCATTTTCACACCCTGTTGCAATATCTCTACCAAGGGCTATAAAAGCCACCTGTGCTCTCATATCCCCATCAACACCCTTACAATTCCAAGAAGTCTCAGAAACTATCCAAGTAAACCCTGCATCAGGGAACATTCAGAAGGCTACCACCAAATCAACAAGGAGGAGGAAGCCAGATCGATAACAAAGAAGAAGAAGCCTACAACTTCGTCAACTCAACACCTTTGCAAACCAACTCACCTTAGGTAACAATCCAATCACTAGCAAAGAATCTTCTCAATTTTATTTCCTATCCAAGGCAATCATCAAATTCTTTAAATCATTCATATCAGACTTAGATATACTCATAGAAAGAAAATAATAATAAGGGAAGAAACCAACCAAAGAAAAAAATACTTAGATTGGTCTCACTTTGATCTTTGTTTATATGGGGTTGCACCGCATGCTCCCTAAAGCCGCTTCATGCTTCCCACAAGACGACTAGGTTTAGGGCATCGTCGCGAGCCATCCAACCCATGGTTCATCCCTTAATTAATCATTATTATTTGCATCATCGACCGCAAGAAAATCTAAATCAGTCTCGATTAGTGGTTGCAATCTAGCGATATCGTTCATCCTCGGTGTTGTTTTACTCCCTATTGAGCAACAATAACCGTAGGTATCGCCACGATATCACTAAATGCCATCCAACTAAAGTTAACCAACATAGCCCTGCTATTTGGCCTAGTATCAATTCATCATTTACTGAGCCAATCCATCCGTAAATAGAGTACTCCCACAAATATTTGTAGATCATGACATTCGGTCCCTCATTTCTTATACTCAGATCATGATCCATCAGTTTATAGTCATAGCTATTAAGCAACCAATGGCATTAGGATCATCATCTACCGTATAGACTATTCAAAGCCACTGTTAACATGCCTTAAGCCCATGTTTGAGAATCATCACCGATCCTGACAAGAAATCAAACCATGTAAACTAACTATGCCTATAATGCATTTTCAATGCATCGAATGTAGCACGAATCAATCCTCCAGACAAGGTAATAACAAGATTGAAAGGATCCCTCATGTTCCAGTCAAACAACTTTATTCCTTCTCTATTTCAAGTATGAGCATATAAATAGCAAATCAATAGAATCCAATATATGTTGTCCTATGCAGCTCAATGGGATTCAACACAAAAGGAAACGCTAGTCACTCATTAAAAGAAGTATGTGTCAGGTTAATGCTACACAATGGCCTGAACATCCATAATGAGCGAAAATTTTGTATCTTGATACTCCATCTATATGAACTCATAAAGGATTTGATGCAAGAGATTAGGCATACTATGAAATAGCATATCACAGCTTTGTGCATCCGGACAATGTTCTTATGGGAATAATTACTTACAAGGCATATAGTGCATAAATAAGTACTACCCGTATTCCCAAAATACAAAAACAGTATCATATAAATCCTCAAGAACTCAGATCAGTTGATGATGCATCTCTGATGAACTCAAATGGAATAATCTAAGCCATTCCCCTATGTTTTCTTTTCTTTTCGCTTGAATAAGCAAAACACCCACATTCGGAATTATTTGTATCCTAGACATGATTAGGTAAAGCTCTCAGTGTATAGCTCCAGTATCATTCGGCAGCAAAGCAAACTCCAGAGCAAATAAATTACAACCTAGAACATGGACCTCATCTCTAATTCGTGGATCTGCAAGTACGCAATAAAGGAAACTACCACATAATAGAGAAAAGGAGAAGAAGCCAAGGATTACCAAACTCTAGCCAACCTCCATTACCGGCGAAAGGAAAGAACCAACCTGGGAGGCCGAGAATCGCCGGCGCAAGAGTGAGTCGATGCGGAGGTCAACCATGGACCAAGAGTCAAGCGCAGGCACCGAAGGGCCAAAGCATCGCCAGGGGGAGCCAGACCGGCAGCGTCGCAAGGCGAAAGCCGGAGGAGGCCGGGAGGCTTGGCCATGAATGGATCGGCGGGGAACCGAGCCCGTCGACCAGATCGAGGGAAAGCAGAGAATGGGGGAGAGAATAGAAGAAAGATCCAGAAGAAGGGTTTCGATCGACCGAATAAGTGAGAAAAAGAAAAAGAAAGGAAAATGAGTAAAGAGAGGAAGAAAAAGAAATAAATAGATAATAATAAAGAATAATGATAAATAGACAATAAGAACAATGTTCTGTTATAATTAAAACTATTCCTTCAAATGATTTAAACCTAGTTAATTGAAACCTAATCAAATATCAATCAAATCCAATGCATATATGAATAAGCATACATATTGACTTGCTTTATATAATCCTTAGTTCATAACCATTTTATGTTTAAATGACTAGACATAACCTTAGCCTGTATTAGTTTTATCTGTAAATTAAATCCTAGACATAGACTACACTCAATTAACTTACATTTGAAACATAAAATCATTATCAATGAGTGCTAATGCATATAGAATTATCGTTAGAATACTTAATAAAGCCTAACCAACCATTTCATGAAGGAACCTTTCTTGCTTAGCATCTGAATCCTATTAAAACAGGACCCTATAAGAAATAAACCCTAAGGTCTGTAGTAACGATGCATATACTTAAGCTTAACCCTACAATTCGCAATTACTTTCACCCTTATTGTTTTATGTACTAATTGATATTAGTACAAACAACTTCACACCCTGAAAATGAATTATAGTATATTTAATCTTACAATCTTAGCTTCCTGAATTCGTAAAATAAAATGAAACAATTCATAAAGAATAAATGATGTGTGTTGTTCAACCCATACCATTAATAACAGTAAAGATCGCAACGTAAGATATTATACACACGCACGAAATCACGAACCAACCATACTTGTTTTATGTAATGATTACTTATTTGATTTTCCATCTGATTTCCTTTTGCCCTTATTGAAAGTGTCATTTGCTATTTGCAATCTTTTCCGTTATGCAACGTGTAGAATCCGACGTCTCGGACTTCGTCGTCGACAACTTCGAGAATCCAACTTTGACTCCTTCGCTGAAAGCAATGGATAGCAAGGCAAGCACTCATGTAGATCCCAATTTTCTTTAACAAGAAGAATCTAATTAAAACTTGCGTGCATATGCTATATTTTGTATACACTACTATATTATGGGAAGAATGGTAGATACAACCTTCATTGATGGTTTTCCTTAATCATTAGTGACAAATGAAAGCCTAGATTGTTGATGGACACACAAAATGGGTATATTCGATTATTACATGCATATGCTTAGCCCTGCTTTTGATTGGGAACACGAACATCGGGTTATACTGTTCGTGATGAACTAAAATTGTTGGACATGATGAACATTAATCTTGAACCTGTTGGAATAATGTGGTTATTGACACTTTCTTTTTCTGGAAATAAAATTATGGTTTCGACGTGGGTGATTATTGGCAATAGCCGGATGTACATGTTTTAATGTGTACGTAGATAGGGTGGAGTATCGCCCATGTCACTTTAAGGACCGAACGTAGTGTTGCATGATCCAAGTAAACCGTACATCCACAATCTTTGAGTGGGACATTCTTATCTTATTAAATTATTTGGGAATTAGCTTTGCACATTGGTAGGCAGTTGTAGCACGGGCATTCCGTATATAGGTTTGCTCGAGGGAGGTGTCATCACCGAGGTGTTGGCATCTGCCGTTGTAACGGTGTACGCCTGGCTATGAATTTGGGGCTGTTGTTGTACCATTTGAGCCGCGGGCTCCTGAATACTATTGCTTCACTGTTTGTTTGCTTCCATCATAGTCAGGAGTAACGTCATTGGGCTAGTGCAAAGTTAAGGTCCAAGTATTTGAACAGTTTCGTAATGAACTCTCTGGCGGCACACCAAAGGAAGTGTGTTGATGGCCTAGCAAAAAGGGAGAACATTTCTTGTGGGTAAAGCAGTACAAACTCTGCAGAGTCTAAAACTATTCGAATAGCCGTGTCCACGGTCATGGACGACTTGGCGAATTGACACTAGTTAGCTGTTTATATAAAATGTTTTGGTGAGCTTACCCTTACAGATGATTCAATACTTGACATTACGTTGGCAAGGTTGAATTCAGCTGTTGTGCCCTGTGTGGACAAAACTTTAATCTTCAGATAATATTTCATATGATGGGACTGGACGTTTTATCACTCACAAAGGGTTGTGGGTATTTTGTTACATTTTATTCGCGAAGGGCTGTGAGTTATCTATCTCTTCGTATTACTTTTAAGTACATACTTGTTATTCTACTTAATTATTTACTTTTACAAATTTTCGCTTTCTCTACTATTCAGTATTTAATAATTCAATTTGGCTCCAAGCAAAAGTTAACCATAGAAGCTTTACTCTAGGATCAGCCTGCATTCCAAACACACAACTCAAGTCTTGCTGAGTACGAAATGTACTCACCCTTGCTATCATTATTGTTTTTAGGTGAAGTTGCAGGTATCTCGATGAACTTTACTTTAACGCAGGATTGCGGGATTGTTAACGACAGTTCTTTCTAAGGCTTTACCTTGTCAGTTGCCTGTGGATTATGCGGCAAACTACAAGTCATCTGATTCTCTTGCTATGTTTAGTTGACCTTCTCGGTCATATTGTATCAATACTTCATTGTAATAAAATATGAAACTTTTGTATGGTTGTGATTCCAAATTGTGTTTTGTGCGTGCCAGCCACTGATCATGGGAATGGTACAGTATGCACATTAGAACCTTGCTTTTATGTTTGCACTGTAGCATAAAAGTGAGGGTCTCACATGTGCATACTGTACCATTCCCATGATCAGTGGCTGGCACGCACAAAACACAATTTGGAATCACAACCATACAAAAGTTTCATATTTTATTACAGCGGAAGTAATGATACAATATGACCGACAAGGTCGTCTAAACATAGCCAAAATAATCAGATGTCTTGTAGTTTGCCACATAATCCACAGGCAACTGACAAGGTAAAGCCTTAGAAAGAAACGTCGTTAATAATCCCGCTTTCTCGCCGCAAGACTGCCGAGGATTCCTGTCTAAAAACAACAATAATAGCAAGGGTGAGTACGCTATGCATCAAAGAAGACTTGTAGTGTTTGCAATACCTGAAATATATGCAGGCTGAATACAAAGTGGGTTTCTATGGTTGTTTTGCATAAAGCGAAAGTTTTGAATGAAGTAATACTGAATAGTAATGGAAAGCGTAAATAAAAATTTAAGACAGTTTGATAAGTAATTGAGATAACAAGTAATAAAAATAATAATAACATTTTACTCACGTCCCCTTTTGTGAGTAAAATAACGAAAAAGACCCTCCATGGTCTTATATGAACAAATGTAACAATAAGTGACACTTAACAAATGTGAATCACTTTCCAAATCATTTTATCAAGAGTTTTAGAAAATAGAAAACAGCTAACTAGTGTCAATTCGCCAAGTCGTCCATGACCGTGGACACGGCTATTCGAATAGTTTTAAACTCTGCAGAGTTGTACAGCTTTACCCACAAGATATGTTCTCCCTTTGTGCAAACGTTATAAGACACACTTCCTTTGGTGTGCCCGCAAGGAGTTCATAACGAAACCGTTCGATTACTTGAACCTTAACTTTGCACTAGCCCAATGACGTTACTCCTGACTATGATGGAAGCAAACAAACGGTGAAGCAATAGTATTCAGGAGCCCGCGGCTCAAATGGTACAACAACAGCCCCAATTCATAGCCAGGCGTACATCACATAACGGCAGATGCCAACACCTCGGTGATGACACCTCCCTCGAGCAAACCTATATCCGGAATGCCCGTGCTACAACTGCCTACCAATGTGCAAAGCTAATTCCCAAATAATTTAATAAGTTAAGACTGTCCCAATCCAGTGCTTGTGGATGTACGGTTTACTTGGATCATGCAACACTACGTTCGGTCCTCAAAGTGACATGGGCGATACTCCACCCTAGCTACGTACACGTTAAAACATGTACAACCGGCTATTGCCAATAATCACCCACGTCGAAACCAATAGTTTTATTTTCATTTTTAACAAACTACCAGTATCCTTTACTGCTTAAATAAACCATAAAAAGAATCATAAAGAAAGATGTGTGGGTGTAAATGTCGCTGACATTTTCTAAGCATTACTAAGCAAATGCAATTAGTAAGCATTATTCCCATCTGACATATGAATCTACCCATTCCTAGGGTTGTCATGGAGCTTATGTCAACAATATTCAAGAAATCCTCCAATATGGGTTATAGCTACCATACAACACAAAATAAGGATTTGCTAGAATATAAGGCATGCAGGCAGATTATTAATCACATTTTAGTTGATTATGAAATCTGGGTTCAAAATGCTCAAAGGGGTGCTTGCCTTGCTACTTGTTGTCTTTAGGGACGAGTCGAAGACGTCATCTTGAGATTGTCGACGACGAAGTCCGAGACGTCGGATTCTACACGTCGTATAACAGAAAAGATACAAATAGCAAATAACACTTTCAATAAGGGCAAAAGGAAATCAGATGGAAAATCAAATAAGCAATCATTACATAAAACAAGTATGGGTTGGTTGTGATTTCGTGCACGTGTCTAATATCTTATGTTGTGACTTTTACTGATATTAATGGTATGGGTTAAACAACACGCAACATTTCTTCTTTATGAATTACTTTATTTCATTTTATGAATTCAGGAAGCTAAGATTGTAAGATTAAATATACTAAAATTCGTTTTCGGGGTGTGGAGCTGCTTGTAATAATACTAATTAGTTCATAAAACAACAAGTGTGAGAGTAACTACAATTTACATGATTCAACTTATGCATATGCATCGATATTACAAATCTCAGAATTCACTTCTCGTAGGGTCACATTCTTAATAGGATTCAGATGCAAAGCATGATATATAGGAATATATATATATAATGCCTATGTAAATTAAGTTAGTCATGCCTTAAGGAATATTCCAAGAATGAATCTATAGAGATTAGCGTCTATGATTTATTCATCAAGTAAAGGCATGGTTTAGTCGAGAGTTAAATGAATACTATATCTAGGAATTTACTCATAGATTGGAATTTAGTTATAGATTAGAGTTGGGTTTAACCCATTCTTTTAATATTAATTGGTTTTATATTTATGGGTTATTCGAAACAAGTTCTACATGTACATTTACCCCTTATGATTATGTAAGCATGTATATCTATTAGCTTAGTTCCACCTTAATTAATCAAACAAAATTCTTATATTTGGAATACCCATTTCTTTCATATATATATATATATTCTTTCTTTTCTTCTCCCATTTCCCCTTATCCATTCGGGCGAAACCTCCCTTCTAGCATCTTCTATTTGGTCTCTGTTTACCTCTTCTTCCTTGCGCCTCCGAGCTCCACGCCTGGTCCTTCCTGGCGTTGCCGCCGCCGGATTCCTTCTTCTCCGCTGCTTTCACCAGCGCCTCCGGCTGGATCTGCTACGGTTCTTCACACGCCGCCTGGACTCGGCGCTCGGCCCCTATGCGTGTGCGCCCATGGTCCGATCCACACCCGGCTTGATGGCTGCCCCGCCGGTTCAGGTGGGTCCGGCCATCCTTCAAAAAGGTAAGTCTTCTTCCCCCTTGATCGGTGCCGCTCAGTCTTCTTCTTCTACTTCGGCCCTCCTTCACGGCGCTGTCCTATGGATCCCTAGTTTTCACTGGGGTTTGGTACTCCCTGATTTTACCCTTTTCCTAATTAAGACTGGTACCCCTAATCTCTTAATCTTCGATACTCCCCTTCCTCCTCCTTTCTCTGTTGGTCGAACCCCTTTACTAGTCATGATGATCCTGTGATGCTTGATGCTAGAGTTTTGTGATGTTTGATGTTAAGGCACTAACATTGAGATCATGTTTTATTGATCTGTGATTCTTATGATTTGAAATGATTTTAAAGTGGATTGCACCGAGATGGTATGACCCTGATCTGCGGTTTTCTTTGAGATTCAGCTAAAGTTCCATTACACTGACTTTGCTGTGATGTAAATGGATTTAGTGTATAATTAACTCTATCTTGGAGCTCTTTGGATGATCTTTTAAACAGTACATGGTGACAGTAGCCTTATTAAGATTCATTTACATGGGAGAATGATAACATGATGTGATGCTACTGGTTTCTTCTCTGAATATTCAATTGAATGTAATGACAATGGCTTAGAATGAATTGGTTGCATGGTAGATGATATTGATTTGATGTCATGCTAGAGGGTGTTGTTGCCTTCACTGAATAGTTTGATTCATGCTATGCACTAAAGCATTATGAATCGGTTATGTGTGTAGTTTACTTACATGGATTGATTCACTGCCAGGGTTTGAGATGATTCTTGAATATGATTTTAGGCATGTTGACAGAGATTTTGGAAAGGTTACATGATAGCTGATCCTAACGCCATTGATTATAATCTGATGGATCATGAATAGATTAGCTTAGTAAATGATAAAATTGATACTAAGCCAAATAATTGGATTATGTTGGTTGATCTTTAGTTGGATGGCAGATAAGAGTATCATGGCGAAACCTATGATAGTTATCGCACTTGAAGAAAGTGAGGTAATATCATGGGGACGTATGATATCCTTAATTTGCAACCACTAACTGAGACTGTATTAAGATTCAGATTTGTTGGTACTGATTAATGCAGAATTAAAGAAGCTTAGTAAATGATAATGATTTGATACTAAGCAACACCAATATTTGGAATACTTAATATCTAGTATATTACTAGTTGCTTTTGCTGAGTTCTTTACATGGCAAATGATGAAATGATGCTATGCTATGGGATTTGATTGCCTTTTCTTGGTCTGTGATGTAAGATTCTTTTCGACTAAATGCAAGTTGGATGGTATCTATGTCCATTCTAAAAGTTAGTACGCCGGGGAAGTATATTTGGCTAAAGATGGACATGATGCAACCCTTGCATGCTTTACTCCTAATTACTGAGACCAAAACTTCTTCTAGCCCTTTACTGTCTATCTTTGCTTCTAGGCCATCCTTACTTCTACTATCTATTCCCTTTTGATTTCTGGTCCATTTTGTTCTTGCTGTCTCTATTACACCACTCTACAAGGGAGGATTGGCTAGGACTTACTTGGTCGTGCTCTGAGGTGAAATCTGGAAGGAAAGGAAGATGATCTTGCTGTTTAGGGTTGGATCTCATTCCTTCCTTCTGGTTCCTAGTTGCTTCTTGCGCCAGATCTGAATCTTGTCTTTCCTGGCTTCTTCTAATTTATGTGGGCATGCTCTGGGCAATGGCTTGCTTATTGCTTTATACTGGGCGGTGATCCTGGGAGTGGTTGGCTTTGTGATTCACTAAGTATGACTTTGCCGGCTATTGGAAAATGCCTTGCTATGGGGTTTCTTGAATGAGACTTTAGCTGGTTTATATAACATGGTAAAGGCGGTGTGAGCAGGGTTTGAATGATGGCTTGGTCCAATGGTCTTTGCGGCTGGGATGATTGCACATAATAAATGGCTTAGTCGGTGCACTTGATTTTAATCCCAGTCTCAACCTTGACCGGCTGGCTGGTTCTGGGGAGTTCGGCTGAGAGAGAGTGTCCTGGAGGTTTCAGCTGGGACTTCCTTATCTTCTGCCGACTTGGCTTTGAGCCTTTGAGTATACTCTGGAGATTTCAATTGTGTCTGGGGGTTTCGATCGGCATCCTCACCTTGCCTCCATATTTATTTTTTTGCTAATGTGGCTTATGTGGCCGGCTGGACTTGTCGGCTGGTTCTGGAAAGAACTCGTGATGTCCTGTGGCACTGTGCTGTGGCCTTATCTCTGTCCCACTATAATTTCACTATTTTACTGTGGTAAAATATTTTTACTACGCGATATTTTCTGAATATTCGCGTCTACGGATCAAACAGGTTTGTAATTTGCCGAGTGATGCAAACCTAATCGCGAGAGGAGCCAGATTGGCCCCCGGGCAATCTAGGGTACCTCGCTGAGCGATCTAACTTGGCTGACGGCAATTATTTCCCTTTCCATTTAATGTATTTATTTTATTCTTTTTTTTTCTCACATGTGTACTATTGAATATGCAGGTTTACAAATGCAGATCAAGACAGCACATAAGCTGTAGTTTAGGATCTTGTAATTTATTTTCTTACGATGTAATTTATAATCGGACTTGTAATCGAACAGTCTTATGTGATGTAATTAATATGGTTGTTGTATGACTGTGAGGATCTTTGGATTTCCTATGTATTGTAGATGTGAACTATGATGTATCAATAAAGTTTGTGTTGCAGTTCAATTCTTTGATTCAATCCTTTGCAATGATTGTTTTGGATCAGCAAATGACAAATGGTTTATTTTATCTTCTTACCATTTTCTTCTGTAACTTTTTCTTTTTCTAATTTCAGGAATTCAATTATCTTTTAACAAAAGCTTTTAAATTTGCTGAAAGATATTTATAAATCAAATTCACATTTAAATATTTTATTTTTACTGTTTAATTAATTCAGGGATGTTACATACAGGATCTGTGCTGATTGAGGTCTTTTCGTTTCTTCGTCATTCTAGCTTTATTGCAAACTGGTTTTATTCATTTTTCATTTTGAAGATTGTTCAGTTCTAACGTTGTAAAAAATTCTAGCTGTGTGCATATCTGGATGCAGAGATTAGGAGATACAATCTTCCATTACCTAAAAACTTCCAGCACCAACGTTAACTGATGATCGATAGATATGTTGTCCTTAGTAACGCATACACCTGTACAGCCATGTGATTGTCTTTGGAGCCATCGATCCAACTGTAGCGCACTGTACACGGCGGTTGATTCTTTGGAACCAAAAGTTACTTGAGATGATCCATTAGTATTTACCCAGCACCAAGCTGTACAGAAAAAAGCTAAAAAAACAATTCATGAGTAATGGGAGAATGCATGTGAATTTTAATTTGTACATCTTGATACTGGTTCAATGTAAATTTTGGTAGGAATGGTACTTCCTAAGGATGGTAAAAAATCTCTCATTGTATACAATTAACGAGATTCAACTTGCATTTTATTGGACTAGTCTTGGCATCACGTTCATCTGTTGGCAAAACATTGCTCACAAGATTTTAGGGTTGAGAGGCATATTTTAGCATTTGATGCTATGGACGAAGACCAACCTCAACAGTTCTGTCCATCAAGTAACTAGCTAGCTGTGCAACATTAATTCATTCCATCTCCAATCTGAACTTGTTATAAAGAGAAAAGATCGTAGGACAGAAGGTAGGTTATATGCATTACTAGGCCAATAAATACGGCGCACACCGCGCGCGTGAACGAAAAATAATCTCGCGTTTTTTTTGGAGGAAAAATAGACCTAGATGTATTTTCGAAATTTTTGGAGGCTCGAGAAATATTAGAGATCGAGCTAAAAAAAAGTACACATATTTCTGTTGACGAAAATATTTTTTTCGAGGAAAACGGAGAAAGGACCCGGATGTAAAAACTGGGGACCTGTTTGTTATATTTTTAGACCTCACCGCTATCCTAAAAAAGTAGAAAAGGGCTTACTCAAGATTCGTATTTGACGGGAGGCTTTTTCCGTAAAGTAACGAGCGAGGGACCCAAATGCGATTCGGATAAGTTTTTTTTGCCCTCACAAAAAATCACGAAGGATCTTTTTGTAATTTTGCAGAGACTTATCTGTAATTTAAAGGAATGGAGGGGCTTTTTTGTAAAATCGCGCGAATGACAGCTAGATGCTTGAGGAGCCTTGAAACCTTCGGAATGGAATGGAGGGAGTATATGCATCAAGATGAACAAAAAAAGGTGGTGTCCTCGATGTGTATGTATGCTACACACACACAAATGTCAGACCAACTGTTTCGCTGGAGACCACATCAAAGGATCCATTAAGCTCAAAAGCACTATATGCACTCGCCTTCGAAAGAATACCAAAAGTACTACCGATTTTCTTGACGCTACGAACTGAAGGCATCTAATGAGTTCCACATTGTACCAAAGAAGCTAACAAACAAAGTTACAAAGGGTCATCAAAGAACGCATCTGAGAGTTAATTTGGGACCATAGCAAGCTTTTTGTAACGCCCCCTGACCCAAACTTCGCTCATAGTCCAGCCCACCACAGGGCGGTTTTCGAACGCAGCGATTTTTCAACCTTTTCGAGCGAATTTCGAGCCGTTTCAAGCGAATTTCACTCGGAGGTTTTGAGACTTTTCGACTAGATTTCAAATTTATTTGACTTTCGAACCAAGCGGTTTTGAGCGAATTTCAATTCGAATTTCGCGAATTTCGATACCGCCCAGATGTCGAAATTTGGGTTCGAAACGAAAAGTAAAACCTGCTCCCGACTCCATGATCGCCAGGCAGACTGCCGCAGTGCCGGTGGCGGCGGCGGTTGCCTGGACCCTACGTGTCTACTCCCGACTCCATGGGTCGGATTTGTATATACTCTTTCCTCCTTGACAAGTCAAGGCGATTAACATATGTAGTTTTGGGCTTTTACGGGCTCTCAGATGGGCTTTGATTCACGTTTCAGAGATGTCGGGTAGACGAAAAATGACGACAGATACAACTCACCGTTGGCACTTGAGAAGCGCACATGATGATAACCTGCATTATTAGTTCATAAAGAAACACCTGCTCATATCAATGGTGTAGAGCCATGAGCCATCTCATTTAATGTAACCCAGAGGATGATGTAATGTTTTGGTCTGTTAGTGTGAAGGTCTACCTACGTGGTCTAAATAGAATGGTGGTAGGATTAATCGCATATTACTTTTCTAAAATGAGTTGTAGAAGTATATAATGTTTGTTGGGTGCAAATGTAGCATCTATGGGTAGGATTAATCGCATATATAATGTCTGTTGGGTTTTAAACGGATTTAGGCCCAAGGGTTACAAATGATTCATTGGACCAACCCTCAAAAAGAGTAGTATACCCATAATCTACAAGGACAAGTGCAACCATCTAACATGTGCTCCTCTGAAAAATCTGGAAATATAAATAAGAGGCATTGAACAAGTGAATGCTAGAGTCAATGAGAAGAACCACATATATATCCCTCCAGCTAGCTAGTGTGTGGGTTCTCATTATACACTCATTATCGGCATGCGCGACCCAGCTCTACCTCTCAAAATGCTGGATAAGATCGTCAGCCATTGACCTTGGCCTCAGCTAGCTTGGTTTTTTTCTTCTCAAGAACATATACATGCAAGCCCTGGCTAATACAAGCTAGTAGCTGCAGATCGCATGCTGGAATGGAGTGGCTTAGTTTGCATGGTCATTCTCCACCCAAACCAGAGCAATGGGACAGCCATAAGAAGCAGTTCTAGGTCGGCTTGCCAACTGGATATCGAGTGGAGTGCTACTTATCACCTGGCAGGCTGGCACTCACACTACTCTTCACGTACACACGAAGACGCTACTCGTAAGTCACAACACGTAGCAATGGGAGGCACCAGGAATACACCTAAACCGTTCGATAATCCACGTGAGTTTTCCTTTATGTTGTAACCGTATATAAAAGTTTACAATTCATGTTTCATTGCTCTCTTTGTGATTAGAGAATTCAAATGAGAAACCAAAATTGCTTTATGTGCAATGAAATTTTGGCAGGTTGGACCGAGAACTTGAGTGAGGGTGAATACTTGTTACAAGTCAGCCGCTCACACCTCTTCATTGATTGCCCGACAATTCGGCAAGTTAGGGTTGAAATAGCACAATGGCTGCACCTACCGATACTCGATCCAGCAAATTTGGAACCGACGATGACAATTGAGGATTGATGGTACGTTCAAACGAGTGCACTCCCTACCAGCTTTCACCAAGGCCATAAGCACACTTATTATTCTTGTAACTTGGCAATGGTGAAGGGAGAGGAACAAACGTATTTTTCAAAACAAAATACTCACACTCCGTGAGATCCTAGTCCTCATCAAGGAAGAGGCAAAGCTCTGAGAACTGGCTGGAGCAAAATGATTAAAAGAGCTAACTGTAAGGAAACTGGTGACTATCCCAATTTTTTTCTCCTGAGAAGAGTCCCATCGTCTCATCTGTATCATAATCTTGTACCTATTCTACACTTCTAACATATGCCCCAGCTTCGGATGTTTTTTTTTTTAAAAAAAAAAAACAAATCAGCTGCTCACCCGAGATGCTGTGTCCTGCCGCAACACCTAAATCGGGGAACAGCATGCATGCCATAGTGTGTGTTACTCTAAGAAAGTCCCATTTTGAATATAGTGATGATCAAACGGATTTAGGTCTTCAAAAAACTGACATTTTGAATATAGTGATGATCAAACTTATGAAACTTTGACTATCAATATATTTTTAAATATTTAAATTAGATACATAAAAATTATTTTCTAAGAGGTGAACTGCTCATTGCTATTGTTATCCTTTTATTTCTACAGGGGAATTGGCGTTGTAATCTTGCAGTACTAAGGAGATTTTCTCCAGTGCTTGGAGTTAAGTGAGCCATTTATATCCACAATCTAATGAGAGACAATGCAGTCACAGTATTATAAAGTAAGGTATTACAATAGCACCATCGTCTGTCTCTTAGAAGTGAGCAAGAAAACTACGACAAAAAGAACCTTCCTGATTGGAATTGAAACACGAAAAAAATGGCTAGCATTGCTTGGGAGTGTCTACTGACAGCATTTACTGCACACCAATATGCCGAGAGAAATATCTGAAAAACAATTAAGAGCGATGAAAAGGTGCATTGGATTGTGGCCTCACAAAGCCTAATTCCTATTTTGAAGGATGTGCGCATGGTGATACATAGCAAGACCCAACCTGCATCCTATTGCACTAATCTTGGCATAACACTCGTCTCGTGGCACTACGAAACATTGCTCACAGGATGATAGGACTGAGAAGCATCAGGAATGTTCACGCTTGCTAAAGCAATTGTGGTAAGGAATCACCCATGTAAATCCTTTCAATGGCGCAGGAAAAAGGAAAACCGGTGTTTATTATTCCCTTGCCAATGACTGTGTGATGTGAGGCTCCAGATTCAGAAATAATTGATATGTGTGTACGGTGACATTGCTAGGCAGGGTATGCTTCAGCAGCTATAGTACTGATGTTCTGTGTCACGGCTGCATTAGATCATTAGGCTGTAAGAGGCCAGGCAGAAAAGGAAGACGGTAGGATTGCAATCTTATCTCTACTTATTTGATTGAAATGTTTTCAAATCGCTGCTTTATGTATTCTTTTGCCGTTGTAGGCTCCCTTGGAGCGTGATCAATTGAAGTGGTCATATGGACAGTGTGGTGTCTGAAAGAGTGTATGTACTATAAGGAGTGCAGAAATCTACTATCGATTTAAGACAGAACCAACCAAGTGAACAACCAAGCAAATAATTGTCTATGGTTAGTGTTGATGTGAAACAACTAAGTGAACTAGGTTGCTCGTTGGATTACTAATGTTAGTTCAGCAGTTCTTCGATCTACTCCAGAAAAGTCTTTTTTTTTGTTGTATTGCCAGTGGTGTTTGCTCTACTTAGAATATCTATTGCTTAAACCTTGACTGAAAGGCAGGTAGGATACTTGTCCGGATCGATGCTTTTGCCAAGATGCTGTTCAACGACAACTTATATATAACAGAAGTTCTACTAGTAAGTTACATGGATCAATCTCAATAGACGCCAACAAAAAAGGTTCAAGTAGAAGTAACAGCGGTAATTTTAATAGATACCATATCAAGTTAACAAAAGATAACATTGTCTTTCATACAAATGCACCTGCGGTAGAGTCATGAACTTGCTTCACCCAAATCAGAGGATCATTGTACTCAAAAGGCCCAAAAGCAGTGGCACTCCACTACCGTAATGTCAGTCAGTTTAAACCATCTAAAGCTGGAAAGACAAATGAAAGCTTGCATGTGGGGTAAGTGACCTCTCCATGGGTTGATGATCACTTACTGCAAGTGTACAGCAAGCCAGCATCTAGACGAAAAACAATTGTACAAGTAGAAGACCAATTTCTAGTTGCACCGATACAAAAGTAACCGCTGAATTTTGTAAGTGCAGTGCATCGAAAATACGTGAGATCTAGTATTGAATTACCACAAGCAGCAGCAGCAGCAGCAGAGCTGTTGCAATACGAGTACGACTCCCATCTACGGTGAAGATCACAAACCACTCTAGCACAAAGGCTGAATCATGTCTAAATACTGAAATGTTAGCTGCAGACTCTGAAACTGAAATCTTTGTATAAATAGGTTGCAGTTTGCAGTGCCGTGCTTAGTTGCGATGCCGCCAATGCTACTTGATTCTCTTCCACGGTGACGGAACCTCTGCTCGGCTCTCCATCATCCCGATTACCGGGAGCGCCGCACCCCGTGTCAGCTCATCGCCGCGCAGTGCTCGCCGGGTGGAGACGCCCTTATGACCGCGTCATGCCGGAGCCGCCCGGTCGCCGGGCAGACGGCCACAGCGCCGGTGGCGGCAGCGGCTGCCTGGAGCCAACGTGTATGCGCTTTCCTAGGCTATTCCTTGAGAAGTCAAGGCGATCCACACTTGTAGCTTTGGGCTTTTATGGGCCCACTTATGGGCTTTGATTCACGTTTCAGAGACGTTGGGCAGACGGAAAATGATGGCTGATACAACTCACACCGTTAGCACATGAGAAATGCACATGCCGAAACACCGGCACCGAATTAGTATATTAACCACCTTATAGTGGCTGGCTTTGAGGCCAGCCAGCGCCCCACGTGTCGGTCGGCTTTTTTGCGAGAAGCCCCCTGATTTCTTCCTTATAGGGGCTGGCTTTGGAGGCCAGCCAGCCCCCCCACGTGTCGGCCGGTTTTTTTGCGAGAAGCCCCCCGATTTCTTCAGAATTACGTCCAGGTCCTTGCGCGATTTTATGTGAGAGGAGAATATTTTTCCCGGTTCGCGATTAGGTCCCTGGTTTGCCGTTTTGCATAGAGGCCCTCCCGTTAAGTGCGAATAGCGAGCGAGCCCTTTACTAATTTTTCAAAATAGCGAACAAGTCCAAAATTATAACAAATAGGTCCTCGCGCTTTACGTTCGGGTTCTTTCTCCGTTTTGTCCCAAAAAAATGTTTTCGTGGTCCGTTTTTCCTCCAGAGCATGCAAAAAATATTTTCGGTAGCCGTTTTTCCAAAAAAAAAAATGTTGAACCGTTTCCTTTCTTCGTTTTGCTCGAAAAAAATGTTTTTGTGATCGGTTTCCCTCCATTTTGCCCGAAAAAAATGTTTTCGTGATCAGTTTTCCCTCTAGGGCATGGGGGAAATGTTTTCGGTGGCTATTTCCCCCCCCCCCCCAAAAAAATTAGGAGACCGTTTCCTTTATCCGTTTTGCACGAAAAAAATATCGTCATCCGATTTTTCTCCGGAGCATGGGAAAAATGTTTTCGTTGCCCGTTTTTCCAAAACAAAAAATATGGAAAACCGTTCCCTTTCTCCGTTTTGCCCCAAAAAAATGTTTTCGTCATCCGTTTTTCCTCCGGAGCATGGGAAAGATGTTTTCGGTGGCTATTTCCCCACAAAAAAAATATGGAAAGCCGTTTTCTTTCTTCGTTTTGCCTGAAAAAAGTTATTTCTGTCAACCGTTTTTTCTCCGGAACATGGAAAAAAATGTTTTCGTTGACCGTTTCCTCAAAAAAAAAATGTAAATTCGTTTTTCGTCCGTCGTTTCTCCGTTTTTTCCCGCTTTTCCTCATTTTTGGATCAAATTTCTCGCGGCGCGGCGAAGCGCGCGGCTCTCACTAGTTATTCATATCAATGGTGTAGTATGAGCCATCTCAATTAATGTGAGGATGATGTAATATATCGGTCCATCAGTGTGAAGGTGTTTATATGATGCGGTGTTAGAATTAGTCCCATATTATTTCCCTAAAATGAGCTGTAGTAAGCATATTAGGTGCAAATATAGCACCTACGGATTAAGGCCCTATTTAGTACGGCCGGAGCTTTTCTAAAAAATAGCTTTTAGCTGAGTTGCATGGCTGAAGGGCTGCATCGCTGAACAGCTCGGCTGAAGATGTTTGGTGTCTATCAATCTGGCTTTTTATTATAGCTTTGAAGTACGAGGGATGCGTGTTGGAAATGAGAGTGAGAGTGGTGCGGTTTGGGATTTTATACTGGGTGGGAAGGGATAATTTTTTTTGAACTCTAGTGGTAAAGTCATAACCCCAACCCATCTAAGCCGTAGGAAGCTACATTAGACCAGCTTTCAGCTTTTAGCTTTTTTTAGTACAAATGGGCTACTAGCTGCCAAAAAGCTAGCCGTTTGGAACAGCTTCTGACTTCCAGAGGACAGAAGCTGAAGCCATTCCAAACAGGGCCTGACCCTTTTACATGAAGCAAGAACAAATGTGTAACTGAGGTGCTATGCATGCATGAGTGTGCCCCACGGTGGGCTGGCTTTGAGCGGATTTGGGCTAGGGTATTATGTATGGTATCAGAATATCAACCTTTGCAAAGACAGAACATGCGAGATAGGGGTTGTAACATCCTCATTTTCGCTTTCTAGAGAAAAACCTAATTTAAATAAAGTAAATTCAAAAATTGGAGTTTCTTTGGTGTTTATATTAACCTGGCATCCATTCCTATCCGAAATCGGGATTTAATCCCCCTCCGGTCGAAAAAATCGGATTTTCCACTTCCCGCCGGTACCCGAAATTTCACCCGAGTCCAAAAATGCTCCAAAAATCCTGAAACCACTTCAATTATGTCCCAAATATTCCAAAATGATTTTAGAAACCATTCCCCGGATTTTTAGACCTCCGTTCCTATTTTATCTCGCGCGGTTTTTGTTTAATGCCCGCAATCCGCGTCCGAATATTTAATTCCACAAATTTCATCCAAATTCAGCGGAACCAATTTTATTGGGTCCCAAATATTCTAAAATGGCTCTAGAATTTTTCCGGAATTTTTAGACCAATTTTCCTAATTTTTCTCTAGGGTGGTTTATTCGCGTAAAGGAGAGCCAACCGAAGCTTGCCACGTGTCAATGAACAGTAGCCATCTTCTACCTCCGGTCCTCCACCAAGGCAAGAACAGAGAGCTTCAAGTTGGGCTCCAATGGCTAGGGCTTGGTTCCAACACTCATAACTCCCTCAAATCAACACCAAATCGCAAAGCGCCGGTTCCGTTGAATCCGTAGCGACGATCTCTTGCCGTTCCTCACCTTCATTAGCCGCCAACCTCGCCGGAAACGGCCGCATTAATGAAAAACCGGTTTGCACTTAAACGCCATTATCTCGGCCGTTTCAACTCCAAACGGCGCACCACCACCTCCATTCTCTTCGTATAAGAACCCCCGTCCCGGTGGTATGAGGCTCCTTTGGCATCTCTCATTCGTTCATCCACTAGCTCGAGAAAACCGACGTCGGGTGCACTTTTTCGATGTTCTTCGCGTTCTTGCTTGTAGATCCCTCTCTGATGAGCCATTCTTCTTGTTCCTTGGTTCTTTGTGCATCAAAGTTTGGAGGCGAATTTTGAGTTTTTGTTCTTTTGGCCGGAGCTCCGTTCGTCGCGAAATTCATCGCCTCCGGTGAGAATCAACTCAATTCTTTCCTCCTATGTATTCCTAAGGTTGTAATCTTCGTTATCCATGCTTTTGTTTGGGTCAAATCCGTGCAAAAATGAGGCCAAAATCGATTTTTTTGGAAGAAAAGTGCTCTCTATGGTTTTGTTTTGCTCTCTGTCATTTTGGCATGGTTGGGCTCGGGCCCACGCCGCCGCCACGGCCAGCCGATCGTCGCTGCCGCCGCTAGCCATTGCGCCGCCGCCGCGCTACCGCTTCGCTTCGCCTACGGCCGGCCCGGTCGCTTCGCTTCACGCCAAGCGTGGTGGCGCGCTTCAGGCGCTTCTTGCTGAAGCGACGCTGGCTCGCTGCCGCTGGCCGGCGCCGCCACACTACGGCCGCCCGCTGCCGCCGGCCAGCTTCTGTCACGGCCGGCCCTTTCTCCCCCACTCCCAAGCTTCCTCCTTCTCCATAGCTCCCATGGCATTTCTCAAGCTTGAAGAAGACTCCTTTAGAATGACATGTGGGGCCCAATTGCCATGGAGACCAGTCAAAGTCAAGAAGTCAGCACAGTCAACAAAGGAATATTACGTGGAATATTCCTGAGTTTCCAATTTTTTCGAAATTCAAACTTCGGAAGCTCATATCTTCTCCGTCCGAACTCCGTTTGACCCTATTCAAATTTCTAAATTCATCTAAAATCAAGATCTACCTGCCAGTATTATTTTTGTAATTTTTAGATTTTATTTATTTTCTGTTATTTATTTGTTGTCTCGTTTTACACATAGCCGAGGATTCCGACGCGACCGCCGACCCCGCCGCCGGACTTCCCGCGTACGACGACCTTCCCGCGACAGAAGGCAAGTCCCTTTGACGCATATTGAACCTACTTTTACAAACATGTTTTAAACGTTTTTATTACATGCATGCTATGATTTTAACCATATGTCAAATATAAGTACCTAGTTAATCCCAATTGCGATTTCCTCCTTTGTTATCGACATACCTGTTATTTGTAACCCTAGAACATTGTTTATACCATGCTTATGCTTATATGGTATCCTTCGTCACATAGTGCGATAGAATTGCTTAGGACATTTAGCGATGAAAACAACCCATGGGTGGGATTACTCAAAAAGAATGATTTCAAATATGATTTGGAAATTACAATTATGATTTTGGTACTGTTTTCTAAACTAAAAAGAAAAGGAAAATGGTTTGGACTTGGGCGGATTGGATTGTCGGGTGGGTGCGGATGGAGCACTAGCTGTCTTGTGCAAGTACCGCCCCAAGTGGATTAAGGACCGACGCTTGTGACTGTCCATTCTAAGCATAACCGTACTACCACATGTCTATAATGGTACGCCCTGGCCAATTAATTTGTAGAAGCCTAATTTAGACTCACCACTCGGTTGAATGTGAGTGCCGGATAGAGGCATTGTCGTTTTTCTCACACGGCGCAAGAGGGGGCTTCTGTACTGGGCGGATGGAACCCTAACAGCGGTGAAATCTCAGCGGGTGGGTCGAGTTAGATAGATACATTGTAACGGCTTTGTCAGGATATCCCTGCCGATACACCCAAGGAAGTGTGTTAATTGCATGGCATCAAGGGTATATCTTGTCTTGTGGGTAAAGTTGTACACCTCTGCAGAGTTTAAACTATTCGAATAGCCGTGCCTACGGTCAAGGGCAAAGCGAAGAATGCTTTCATATTGGTAGACTTTGATTTTGGTTTTAAAAACTGAAAAGTGTTTTGTTTTGGGATTCGGGAGTGGTTAGAACTCTCGGATGTTGTTTGGCGGATAGAGCCAACCAGGTGGATAGAACCTGTTTTATACTTGACGGATGGAGTCACATGATTAACCTTGATCTTTTGAAAGTTGGCGGATAGAGCCTTTATGTTAGTGATGGTGGATAGAACCTCACTACAATATTAAATAATTCAATTGTTAAAAAGAATTGTTAAAAAGTGCTTTGTGAAAATTATTACTTAAGTATGGTTTAATAAAATGTGGCTTTATGCAAACAAACCCTACTAAGCTTCCTTTGGAAAGCCCCACATGATCATACTTTCCCCGACTTGCTGAGTACTTTTGTACTCACGTGCTACATCAACATTGTCATCATCAGAGAATTTTCAAAACGCAGCCGAGGAGGGCGAGTTCTTCCAGGAGGAGTACGAGGAGGATTGCCAGGAGAACTAGTTGCGTCTCTAGTCGTCGCCTGTGGCGTTGTGGCGTTCGCTTGTTCCTTTCTTTCGTTTTCCGCTGCTTTGTCCCGGTCGTTGGACCGAGTATTGTAATAAGTGGCCATGTGGCCCATACTTGAATATTTATGTTACAAATTTCCGTTATGTTCGGCAATGAAGTATCACTGTGACTGTGTGTACTAGCTATTGATCTGGGACTAGTACGGAAATACATAGGAGATTTCGGATAGCCGATCCGGGGTCTCACAGGGGTGCAGGCATATGGTGCATGGTGCATGTGGACCCAGATTGGCCACACGGCATAACATATGTCCCGACAATGAATACACAGGTGTGTACCAAAGGGTGATTTTTTTTTGGTATTTGCCGCGTATACGGTGTACTGTTGAGGGCATCAACCCATAAAGGGGTGAATATAATATCTCGACCCATTAGTGTGAAGGCCCATGTAGAACTGTGATAAGATTAATCCTACGTTACTTATCTAAAGTAAGTTGTCGTAGCATATATAATGCCTATTGGGTCCAGACATAGCATCTATGGATTAACCCTTTTACACGAATTAATGATAAAAGTGTAACTAGGGTGCTATTTATACGTGGATTCACCTCACGGTGTACCAGGCTTTGAGCATATTTAGACTAGAGTGTTACAAATGATTCATTGGACCCAACACTCAAAAACTAGTAGTTACCCTTAATCTACAAGGACCAGTGCAACCTTCTAATTAATGTGCTCCTCTGAAAAAGCTGGAAATATAAATTAGAGGCACTGAACAAGTGACCGCTAGCGTCAATGAGAAGAACCATCCATCCAGCTAGCTAGTGCATGGGTTCTCATTATAAATTCATTATCGGCATGCGCGACCAGGCTCTACCTCTGAAAATACTCGAAAAGATTGTCAGCCAGTGACCTTGGCGTCAGCTAGCTTATTGGTATTTTTCTTCTCAAGAACATATACATGCAAGCCCTGGCTAATACAAGCTAGTAGCTGCAGTTCGCATGTTGGAATGGAGTGGCTTAGTTTGCATGGTCATTCTCCACCCAGACCAGAAGGGAAACGACATGCATGCTTTCCGTAGGTAGGACTGAGAGGCATCGAGAATAATGTAGCTACACTCTGGTCTGTATTAGCTCTCTGTGAGTAATCATTTGGAAGCCATCGATGTTGGTCTGGTTATATTTTTGAAGTTTGATGATTTTATCGAGCTGTCCCTTGTAAACAACCGGAATTTGTTTGAACTGTATGGCTTGTCCTGTCATATAGTGGAAATTGATTCAATGTGTGAGGGTGTGGGGTGGGGCTCCTAGCCATTTTTTTTAAAAAAAATAAAATTACTCCATTAGGAAACACTATGCAATATTGAACACTCAACTTGAGCCGAGGTGTTAATTTTAAACAAGAATATATGGCAATGCTGTTTAAATGCCTGAAAAATGTTAGAGTTTATTAGCTAGATTCACCTCTTAGAATATTCTAGCTAGACACAAAAGTTCTTAAGAGAGACAATGAGCATGCTGAAAACACCTCGATCGGATGAACACTGACAACACAAATATTACCCATCACTTTCCATCTTTCAGTTTAAAGTACATGAGAATAGATCATGTGTATGGAATGCAACGGATGGTCATAAATATTGCTCTCGAACAATGAACATGGGCTAAGTCAAATACTCAAATCATGTTGTTTTTATGAAATGATACCCCGCATTTGTGCACTTCAACTGTTGGAAAGAAAGAATGGCCATAGCGGTGATTCGAACAGTTATCACCAACGTTAACTGATGATGGATATGTGATAGGGTTTCGCTTACCGAATCGATTTGGAAAATCGCCTCCCCCCCCCCACCTCCCACCCCGGCCGGTTATGATTTTCGCTGAAAATCGGTGGTGGAAAATGAACGAGTTTGAAGTCAACGTTTTTGAAATCGGAGGTAAAAAAATTCTCAAAAAAAAAAAAAAAAATCGACAAACCAAAGAAATAATTTGAGGCCCGGTTTTGACCCATTTTTGAGCACTTTTGTTGATTTTTGATTGGCTTTTACCTATTTTCGGCCAGTTTATGTCACATAAAATTGTCTATTTTTTTTTTGAATTGAAACAGTTTATTGAGCCGGCCCGATACGGTCGAAAATCGCAATTTTCAAGCGATTTTCATCAATTTTACCCTATTACAAACACACACAAAAATGTGAGACCAAGTGTTTCGCTGGAGACAACATCACCACATCAGATGATCCATTAAGCTCAAAAGCACTACGCATGCACTCGCTTTCGAAAGGACAAATAAAAAGTACCACAGATTTTCTTGATGCTACAAACTAAAGACATCTAATGAGTTCCACATTGTACCAAAGAAGGCTGACAAACAAAGTAACAAAGGGTCATGAAAGAATGCATTTGAGAGTTAATATGGGACCATGGCAAGGTGTAACATCCTGGTCCAAACTTTGCCCATGGTCTAGCGGTCTAGCCCACCATGGGGCAAATCCAGTATGCATAGCACCCAATTACAATTTCGTCTTCGCTTCGTGTAAAAAGGTTAATTCGGAAGTGTTATGTTTTGACTCATAGACAATACATGCTACAACTCACTTTATGCAAATAATATAGGACTAATCCCACCACCGCTCTATATAGACTACATGTGTCTTCACATTAACAGCTTGAGGTATTACAGAACTCTTCTTATTTGCTATGACAGCCATAAGAAGCAGTTCTTGGTCGGCTTGCCAACTGGATGTCGAGTGGAGTGCTACTTATCACCCGGCACTCACACTGCTCTTCATGTATGCACGAAGACGCTACTGGTAGGTCACAACACGTAGCAATGGGAGGCACCAGGAATACACCTACGCCGTTCGATAATCCCCGTGAGTTTTCCTTTATGTTCTGACCGTCCATAAAAATTTACCGTTCATGTTTCATTGCTCTATTTGTGATCAAAGAATTCAAATAAGAAACCAAATTTACTTTATGTGCAATGAAATTTTGGTAGGTCGGGCCGAGCACTTGAGTGAGGGTGAATACCTGCTACGGATCAGCGGCCTTCCAGAGATGGTGTCCCCTATTGCCGCAGCACCTAAATCAGGGATGAGAGAAGGGACACGAACATCAACGTCATGGTGTGTGTTTCTCTAAGAAAGTCCCTGGAAGGCTATGATTTCAACGTCACATGTTGTGTCTGTAATCTTAGCCAGGACAAGATTTGTAACACTTTCATTTCTTGTTTCATCTCTCTTCTATCTTCACGCATGCTGAAGCTATTGTTGTAAGGAATCACCGATGTAAATCTTTCCAATGCATGGCACATCCACAAAAAAGTTGATGTTTATAATTCATTTGCCAATGACTAAGTGATGTGAGGCTTCAGATTCAGAAATAATTGACATATATGTATGGTGACATTGCTAAGTGGGGTATGCTTCAGCAGCTGGAGTATTGATGTTCCGTGCCATGGCTACGTTAGATCACCAGGCTGTAAGAGGCGAGGCAGAGAACAAAGGTGGAAGGCTTGCAATCTTATGTCTACTTGTTTGATTGAAATGTTTTCAGATCCCTACTCTGTTATGTTTGATTCCTCTCTGTATGTGTTCTTTTGCAGTTCTAAACTCTCTTGGAGCATGATCGATTGAAGTGGTCGTGTGACAGGGCGGATGCCTGAAATTATGTACTACAAGGAGTGTAAAAATCTACTATCGATAGGACACATAAACAACGAAGTGAACAACCAATCAAATAATTGTTTATGGTTAGTGTGATCTGTGAAACAACTAAGTAAACTAGATTTCTCATTGGATTACTAATGTTAGTTCAGCAGTTCTTCGATCTACTCCAGAAAAGTCTATTTTTTTTGTTGTATTGACAGAGACGTTTGCTCTACTTAGAATCTCTATTGCTTAAAATATTAACTGAAAGGCAGGTAGGATACTTGTCCCGATCGATGCTTTTGCCAAGATGCTGTTCAACGACAACTTATATATAACAGAAGTTCTACTAGTAAGTTACATGGATCAATCTCAATAGACGCCAACAAAAAAGGTTCACACTAACCATAAAATTATGTACTACGAAGTGTGTAAAAATCTACTAATGTTAGTTCAGCATTTCTTTGACCTGCTCCAGAAAAGTCTTCTTTGTTGTATTGACAAAGGCGCTTGCTCCACTTAGAATCTCTATTGCTTAAAAAATTAACCGAAAGGCAGGTAGGATACTTGTCCCGATCGATGCTTTTGCCAAGATGCTGTTCAACGACAGCTTAATATATAACAGAAGTTCTACTAGTAAGTTACATGGATCAATCTCAAGAGACGCAAACAAAAAAGGTTCAATTAGAAGTAACTGCGGTAATTTATTAGTAGATACCATATCAAGTTAACAAAAGATAATATTGTCTTTCGTTCAAATGCACCTGCGATAGAGTCATGAGCTTGCTTCACCCAAATCAGAGGATCATTGTACTCAAAGGCCCAAAAGCAGTGGCACTCCACTACCATAATGTCAGTCTGTTTGAACCATCTAATGAGCTGCTATGTTAGCTGAAAAGGATGAAGAAATGAATAAAGGGCAATTAAACATCGCATCTGGTTGGGCTCCTCCAAGGTCTTTTTATTGACAAGAACGAATGCTTTCATAACAAAAATCACATTGCTTGCCAAAGGATGCTTCGATTCTCTTCATCAGTCAGCATCCACGAGAATAGGTTGCTCTCGTCAATATAGGACTAAGAAGCATCGGGAATACACCCATTACATACTGGTATCGATCATCACTGTAAGTGATCATTTCTGTTAGTTTTATAGTGACAGAGAAAAGAAAAGCTTAAGAAATGTGTCTATCATTCTTTGAGTGGTATGAGGTTTTGAAGCAGGATATGTATGACATTTGTCGGGGAGGGCTGTTTCGAGCCATCGTGCTACTAAGAGTGTATAGACTGACGAGCAAAGGTAAATCGTCAAGCGCAAACAGATCGTCAAGTACAAAGAGATGCTGAGATGGACTAGTAGGATGGCGTCAATATCTTCATACCTACTATATACTAGAGATGTCAACATTCTTTTATTGAGTTTAACACTATGCGTTCATCGAGTAATAATACACGTTTTAAAAAATATTAAAGATCAAGTTGGGGGAAAAAAAATCTACAGATTAGAGATCGAGTTGAATTTTTTTTTCTAAAGATAGAGCTGTACACATATTTCTGTTGATGAAAATATATTTTTTGGGAAAAACGGAAAAAAGACCTAGACATAAGGGATGGGGGCATGTTTGTTATTTTTTTGGACATGATCACTATCCTGCAAAATTAAAAAAGGGTTCGTTCGAGGTTTGTATTTAGCAGTAGGCTTTTCCGTTAAGTAACGAACTAGGGACCTAAATGCAATTTGGAAACATTTTTCTTATCCTCACAAAAAATCACAAATGACCTATTTGTAATTTACAGGGACCTCTCTGTAATTCAAAGAAAAGGGAAGGACTTTGTTGCAAAACGGTGTGAGGGTGAGGTGGATGGCCTGAGCGGCTGAGCTCTCTCCAATTCCTCCCCAATTCTCCGTAATAGAGTTAATACTAGAAAAGTGAGCGCGGCGGCACGCCGCGCACGTGAACGAAAAAAAGTATGTTATTTTTCGCATGCTCCGGAAAAAGCAAACAACGAAAATATTTTGTTTGGGCTAAAAACGGAGAAACGGAAAACGGAAAACGAATTTACATTTTTTTTTTAGGAAAAAGCGGGCAACGATTTTTTTTCCCATGCTCCGGAGAAAAAACGAACCATGAAAACATTTTTTCCGGGCAAAACGGAGAAAGGACCGCCGCGCACATGAACGGGGAAAAAAATATGTTGTTTATCGCATGCTCCGGAGAAAAAGCGAACAACGAAAATATTCGTTCCAACAAAAACGGAGAAACATCGAAAGGAAAACGAATTTACATTTTTTTTGAGAAAAAAGCGGACAACAAAAATATTTTTCCCATGCTCCGAAGAAAAAACGGACCACGAAAATGTTTTTTCCGGGAAAAACGGAGAAAGGACCTGCGCACGTGAACGAGAAAAAAAATTGTGTTGTTTTTCGCATGCTCCGGAGATAAAGCGAGCAACGAAAATATTTTTTCCAAAAAAAAAAGGAGAAACATCGAACGGAAAACGAATTTACATTTGTTTTTGAGGAAAAAGCGGACAACGAAAATATTTCTCCCATGCTCCGGAGGAAAAACAGACCACGAAAATATTTTTTCTGGGCAAAACGGAGAAAGGACCTATTTGTTATGATTTTGGACCTGTTCGTTATTTTGAAAAACTATAAAAGGGCTCGTCCGCGATTCGTATTTAACGGAAGGTTCTTTCTGCAAAACGGCGAGCAAGGGACCTAAACATGAATCGAGAAAAAAAATTTCCCCCTCACAGAAAATCACAAAGGACTTCTACGCAAATTAAGAGGACCTATCTGTAATTTCAAAAATGAAAAGGTATTTTTTTGCAAAAAGAGTAGAGAGAGGGGGGTGGGACATGTGGGGGACCTCACCGGACTCCTTTCCTCCGGAACTTAATGGAGGGATTCTATTGTGGGATAAGGTTCTCAAATGAAAGAATCTACTCAATAAGAAAGAGTAATTCGTTTTTTTCATATCTTTCAACAACTACGAACACTCATATCCCAGTCATGATTATCTCTGAACATAGATATTTTGCTCATCCACGTTGTAATTCTGTTCTTTCTACAGAGGAATCGATGGTTGTAATCCTGTAGTACAACATAGCGACTCACTTGGCCACCTGTGCAACATAGCGACTTGCTAAGAGAAACATCACTTATCTCCTGCTATGAGAATACAAAAGTGATGAATGGTGCGTCTAACTACATGAATGTCGAGAGATAATCAGTGTCACAACTCACAATGCTATAAATTAGGGCCATAGGTAGGATGACACCATCTCCTGCCTATAAAAAATGAGCAAGCAAACAATGCCAGAAACAAAACATTTTCGATGCATTTTTTTCTATAATTTTCTTTAAAAAGGTGCATTGTTTTTTTTAAAAAATCCACATCTTTCTATCCACCGATGATGATATATATTGAGCACAGCCAAGGCATGTAGAAGCCAACGTCGCGAGTGTTGCGCAGCAATAGCAGGTTTTCTCTATGCAACGCTAGCTGGTAACTCATCCACCATCACAACAGCTGCTATGCGTGAGGGCCTTCGGTGCTTAGGTTGATTCGTATGTTGTGCTCTCTTGGCATAATCTGCAGTTTGTTTTACTTCAAACATTTCTGTTTTATTTTATAAGAAATATTTATACATAAATAGGTACAGTCGATGTCTTTAATTTAATGAATTTTTTTTTCATTGTAGCCAAGTAGATATAATCTAGCCCTGCTTTAGATTAGTTAGTGGATTTTGATGGTCTAAGAGCATCTCCAAGAGGGGTCTTAAATATGGCCCTAATTTGAATTATATGGCTTTTGGGGAAAAGATTAACTCCAACAAGGGCCCTAAATTGTTAAAATTTAGCAACTCTGTGATTGGACCCTATCTTCGTTGGGTTTTAGGGCATAATTGCTGGAGTGAATATTTCATTGGAGCTCTAAATCTAATTAGTTGGGGTCCTAAATTAAAATCTAAGGCTCATTTTTAGGGCTCACTCTTGGCCGGAGATGCTCTAAGATGTTTTCTGTTTTTTTTTCAATTAACGTCGACATTTCTAGCTATATTTTTAACGAATCTAGACATTTTCCTTTTTATCTGATTAACATGTGAATTTCTAGCATCTTTTTTTCTCCTATTAATATGAAAATTTCTAGCCTTTTAACACCTAGAATTAACGTGGAGCTCCTAAAGGAGACTTCAATTAGTAAAGATTAACACGTGGATTTCTAGCATCTTTTTTTCTCTGATTAATATGAAAATTGCTAGCCTTTTAACACCTAGAATTAACATGGGGCTCCTAAGGGAGCCTTCAATTAGTAAATATTTCTAGGCTTTTATTATCTAGAATTAACCTGCGAGCTCCTAAAGAGTCTCCAATTAGATTTATTTTACACGGATACCTTTCTATACATATATTATATCAATGCAAGAAATTTAATGATCTAGATGTTTCCCTTTTATCTTATTCACATTGGGATTTCTATGATCTTTTTTTTCTTTTTCTTTAATTAATGTCGGAATGTCTAACCTTTTACCATCTAAAATTAACGTGGGGCTCCCAAAGGAGCCTCCAATTAGTAAGGATCCAAGAAATTTAATGGTCTAGATTTCCAGCATTTTTTCCTTTTCCTTCGATTAATGTGTGAATTTCTAGCTTTTTCTAGAGATATGAAAAGATAAAGAAGGATGAATGGTTATTAGAGATATAGAAAAAACCATATAAGATACAAATCATTCTAATTGATTCTATTCAATGTCTTATAATCTTGCCATACACACTACTAAAGAATGGTACAACACTATAGCTTCATCTGTGTCGGTTCCCAACTTTTGAGGAAAAAAAACTGATTGTGATATGTGTATGTAATCTGTAATTTTTGAAAATAAGGTCATCACATTCAATTCTAGATTAGAATCGATTGTGATGTGCCTCGCTAGGTTTTATATACTCTCGAGATGAACTCTCCTCTGTTGGTGTTCTAAGAGAAAAAACGTCGCCACTCCAAAAAAACAGAATATACTCTGGTCGAAACTTAGACTTGGATGAGAAAATTTGAAATCCTTAAGGATGTGTGTTAAAAGGGTAAGTTGAAGCCCTAACTTGAGGAGACATTTCCTCTATTTTTCCTAATTTGTTATTTTCTTCAAAAGGAGAGTATTCCTTCAAATCCCTTCAATTTTGCATTATGAAATTCGATTTTGATTTGGTGAATGTGTTAAATGTCATTAGTGCTATGGTTGAAACCAATATAGGTGAGAGACTATGAAATCCTTGGGGATGGGTGTTAAAAGGGTAAAGTTGAACCCCTAGCTTGAGGAGATTTCCCCTCATTTGTGGTTTTCTTCAAAATGTGATCATTCCTTTAAATCCCTTCAATTTTGTATTAGGAATTAAATTAAATTTTGATTTGATGAATGTGCTATATGTCATTATTGTTGCTATAATTATTATGATCAATGCTGGAGTTTGCGTTGCATAACCTATTCGTCTCCCATTCGAGGGTGTTTGTTAATAAATATGTCAAAATGGCATATTTATAAATAAACAATCTCGAATTGTTCACATTTTTTTTATAGTTCGAGAATATGTGGTCGGGACAAGTTCCTAATGAAGCTGTTGTATAATTCCAGAGAAAATTTCGGCAGCACCTCTGTTGTGTTCTCCAGATACATACTCTCTTACCTTATCGTTGCCTGAGACTGTCAACTGAAACTATTTATTACGCACCAAACTATTCAGAAAAGGTTTATATTGTGAAAAATGCTTGCGATTGTGGCTTCTTATTGTGTGAATTCTATGATTATCTGTTTCGTGATATATAACCAGACCTAAACTGCTTCCTCTTGGACCAGTCTTGGCATCATACTCCTCTGGTGGCACCCACACGAAAACATTGCTCACAGATTCGTATGATTGGGAGGCATCAGGAACTCGCCCACTTGTTAGAATCATTCATGTGAGCAATCATCCATATAAATCGTTTCCATAGCAATGCTAGAAAATCATGTCTACAATCCATTCGTTAGTCGTTGATTGATGTGAGATTCCAGATCAAATTAACCGGCATGTATGTTCTAACATTGCTAGGTGGGGTTAGCTTCAGCAGCTAGAACACAGGAGTGAATAGAGGCTGCGGGAGGAAAATGGCCTGTTGGAGGTGAGGCAGAGAATGAAGCATGTATGGTTGCAATCTTATGAGTATACTTGTTTGATTTAGAAGTTTTAGTTAGATCCTTGACACTTTTCTTGTTTGGTTCATTCATGCATTATTTTGCAGGTGTTGGTCCTTCGATCTGTAACTCAAAAAAAAAGTATTTACATCAAATGAGATTGTCCTGCCCCGTTTATAGGCTGCAGTGGAGTAGATGAAGATGGAGCTGTCTACTTACTTGCATTAATTCATGGCCACGGAGAAAATAGTTACCGGCTTCACGGTAAATCTTCATGAATTGCAGGTCGGAATCATCGAATTCAAATCGGTTTAAGGTACTGGGTTCGTGTTCTAGTGAAAATTGGAAGAAAAAGCAGCGAACCACAAATCCAAATCTCATGCCATGATTTAGACAAACCGCATTTCCGATAACTATGACTAAGAGGCATATATCGATCTGACCCAAATAAGAAGATCCATTGAAATGGAACTCAAAACTACTCTAATAGTCTATTCCCTAGTTTACTATGCATATATATATGCCAGCTGAATTACCATCTAATGAGCATCTGCTCCTTGGGCCGGCCCCCTGCTGGGCTTAAAAGGTTAACTAACGAGAAGACAAATAAAGGACAATGAAGAGTGACGAGAGAGTGCATATATGCTCAGCTCTGAGGACAGCAAGCAGTCAGGTAGCCAACCACCTTGGTTGCTTGCCAATGGAGCGCATGGGCTCTCTTCGTCGACCAGCCTTACACAAGAAGGCAATAACACTCTTAGGCATCAGGAATGATACAGCCTGATAACTTCTCTGTGAGTAACAATCGATGTAAATTGCTGAATTCAGATTATCTCTTACTTCTTTGGGTAATCTGAAGTTGCACAAATCTTGAAGGAAGCGAAGGGGCAAGTAATCACCATCTACTCTTCATTCATGCTTTAATATTATGCAAAAATAAAAGCATAGAATTAAGCACGCCTCCCTTCAACTTAACATTGTAGATCTGAGCTGCCGAAAGTATTGCATATGTTCAAGTTTTTCAAGCTTTTCTTATTTCTAAGTTGATGATATGCATGAAATCGATTATCATTTTTTTTTTAAAAAAAAAGAAACATACAGCCCTTTTGGCACCCTAACAAGTATAGTAGTAGTTGTAGAAATGTATAGCGTAAACCCCCAAATACTACTAAGATACATTAGATATGACATGATTCTCACTTGTAAAGAGGGTGTGACTTTTCTGGGGCATCCTACACTTGTACAGATACCACACCACAGATATCAAAGTATGAAATGGATGGATGCATACTGCAAGCAAACATAAAGGAGTAGGTGTGAGCATAGATCCATTTAACAGCTGCAACACATGACAAATGATCATCAATATGCATGGAAAGCAATAGGTTATCGTAAAACTTCACTAATTCTTGAGCAATGATCAGAGATTGATGTCAAATTAGTGCCTTTGTTATGGAAAGGCACCCCATATTTTGATGTCAAAAATGTTGCCTTTATCTGTAAAAATGCACACACTTTTAGAGCCATGTCCTTATCTTCAGATCCATTACTGTTCGCCCCTGCACACGGCACATGAATCATTCAACTCAACAAGTGATTGTGGCCTCACCAAGGTCCTTTTTATTCTGAACAAGGGCGTGCTTGGTGATACCAACTTGCTTCCCAATGGAGTCTTGGCATCACAATCGCCATTGGCACCCACGCGAAGACGTTGCACAGGCATCAAAATATAGGATCGAGAGGCATCATGAACGTGCACGCAAGCCCTGCTCTGTCGCATAAGCAATATCTATCTATATACATTCTCAATAGAGCATGGCAAATTGTTCAGAATTCTTTGTCATTCTTTGGTCCATATGACATTCTAATCTGACAAATAACTCACATACCTGTTGCGAACATTGGCAGTGTGTGTCTGCCTGAGTAATTGGAATACCAGGACTCATACTGCCACTTGGGGCTCGTACGGGTGTATGGAAATGACATGTTGTTTAGAAGCCTTGGTTCATGCATATAAATCCCGAGACTCCTCGATGCATTCGACCAAGGAAAGATTGCACAAGGAGCATGCGACACACATACATGAGAGTCCAGTCAATCAAGCCATGGTGTATATACAACGCTACTGATAGGTGTTGTTACTCGCTTCAAACATAAATAGCTATTATTTAGATATAAGTACATCAAACTTCGAAACGTCATCTATCAATATCTTTTTAAATGAGGACCAAGCTAGCTCAATTGATTAGAGCGCGAGAAGCACGCTCAGCTGGTCTGCGTTCGAGCGCGGCTTGGCGCAGACGCTCGTGGAACCGTGTGCAAGCACGTGGGTGTGTGTTGGGTGAACGTTTGTAGTTCGTCTATTGCCACTTTCTTCTTTAATACTCCCTCCGTTTCTTTTTATAAGGCGTATTTGGTTTCGTTAGGACAAGGTTTTGACCAACAATTACTCTATTAGCATATAATTTTTATGACACAAGATTGATATTAGCAGATTTCTATTCAAAAGTACTTATATATAATTATGATTTTGTATTGCATAAATGATATATTAATGAAGTAATCGTTGGTCAAAGTCTTATCCTAACGAAACCAAATACGCCTTATAAAAAGAAACGGAGGGAGTAAATACCAATGCTTTTGACCATTTTTAAATAAAATATATATCTTTTAAAATATTTAAGTTGGATATATGAAAATCATACGTGTAATTTTGTTTTGAAAAGTACATTCGTAATATTATAACTTTATTGGATTATATATTTTTATTCGTAATGATCAGAGCGATTATTCTCCAATCATTAATAGGATGCTAAATGATGAAGAAGAGATGGGAGAAAGTCTGGAAGGCAGTAGATAGGCCATTTGAGTCTATTTGATGAATCTGTTATATATCCTGCTCGGCGCAGTGATATTGATCCGCAGATTATTGAAAGATCGAAGAATAATTTTTTTTAGGACTCAACGGGGGCTTAAACGCACTCCTGGAAAGCAGTTGATTATTCAAAACTATGTTACAAAGTTGGAAGAATCCTGGACAAACCCAAGAACAGGGATGAAGAATCGATCGTCGAAACATATGATTCAGAAAAACTATTGGAGGACCACTCAGCCGCCTCGTAATGCCCTTTTTTCTTCCTCGCCGAACTGCTGCTCCACGCATAGCTCTGCTCCCTGACGCGGTGAGTGACGCCACTTTTTCTTCTGTCGGTGCACATCGGTTTTTTTTATTATTATTATTATTTCTTCATCGCAGCCGCTCGGACGCACCCGGCCTTTTCTTTTCTTCGTGCGTTCCATGTGACGCGCTACGCTGCGCTGTGCGAATTTTGGATCTAAATATAATTTAAAAATTTTCATGATCTTTTCACCAAAGTATTCCTCTCAACTAATTAGCAATCTATTGGCATAGGATCATGCTTACTTGAAACATGAAAAATCTAGTAGTGCAGTTAGGGTTAAAAACAGAATAGAAAGTTTTCGACCGCTTCGAAGAAAAACGGAAACAAAAGCCTTTTTAGAAACAAAAATAGAAAATATCGGTATAAAGACGGAAATGGAATGGAAATTCCGTAGGAAATGAGCCGAGAAGGAAACAGGCTTTGGCAAAAATGGAGAATAGAGAATTTATATGTATTTTCTAATTAAAATAATTTCAAAAATACTAAATAGTTTTTATAGAAAATATCAAATAGAGTTCAAAATTTTCAAAAAATTTCTCAAAAATACAATGAAAAATTTTAAACCTAGGGAAAAAACTTTCATCACAAAATTTTTTGTTCATAAATTAATTTTATAAATCTAAAAATAGCAAAAATGAAATTTATAAACTCAAAAATTCCAGGATAAAATCTCATAAAATCATAAATGAATATTGAACAATAATATGCAAATTTTAGGGTATTACACCTTTGTAGTTGAAGGAGCAAGAGGATTATGATGATAATGATATGGAGGAGGATATGATAATCTGATCTGGGGGATAAATAGCAAGCCTTCAGCTAACAAACTTGAGAAAAAACTTTCTAGTGATACCGATAAACATAACATTGGTCTTGTATCTGCCTTGGAGGTGGAATGAGTTACATTGTTCTTGGGGTTATGTCTATTATAATCATGTACTATGTTCTTGTGGATTTTTTTCACTTTTATTTCTGTATCCGCTCTATTCCATTCCGTTTAGCATCCGTTTCCGTCACTATCCATTTTTAGGGTTTTCGATTTTGTTTCTGTTACCGGTAAAAAATATGAAAACTGAAACGAAACGGCCATTTAACAATTGTTTCATTCTGTTTTCATTCCTAAGTACAGTCCAATCAAATAATAAATATCAAGCAAACTGTTATTGACGCAAACAGGTTGTGCTCCCATGTATATGCAGTATTAATTGCATAATTACATGATGATTCATCATACTGAACTCAAGAAAACAACCTACTTCTGGTAGTAGGTGAGTGCAAGCTTTATATATATATATATATCAATGTGAAGCTGCCAAACGCTTGTCAGCTGAATACTAATACTAACTATCCTACAAGGGAAGGAATTCCCGGCCCGTCGGCTGTGCCACGAAGCCCATTAACGTGGAGAAAGCCTTGGTTACGTCCCGATTCCCTGCGATGTGTCGGCCCATCTGCCCCGGTCTCACGCCGTTCGCCTCGTCGCTTCCCCCTCGTGTTGTCCGCCTTCCTCATGCGAATCGTCGCCGGACGCGTGCGGCCTCCCCGTCGTTAGGTCTGTGCCGCCGTTATTGCTCCCCGTCTCCTCGTCGCTTGCTGCGGTGCGTGGCCCATCCGTCGGCGCCCGCGATAAGCTGGCCGATAAAGGGTCATGGTTTCCGATGTTTATCAGATGCCTGCGGTTAAATTTGTTCCCCATCGCTCCCTCCGCCGGCGTTGTATCGCAGTTGCTCCTTTCGTCCTCCGTCTATAGGTTCTACTGCCGATTGTTCGTTCGTGCCTGTATAGCCCCTTCGTTTTTACTATTTATTAATTTGCTTCTTTCTGGTTTTTCCATGTTGCGCACCGTTTGGTTGCGGCTTCGAAAATCCGGCTGCTCCGCTCGATGGCTGTGGTGGACGTCGCCTGCTCGTCGGTCTTCGGTGCGCGCCCCTCGTTCTCGTCGTCTTGCTTCCGCGATTCCATGCCCCAGGTATCGGGATTGGTTTCGCTTTTGGTGCGTGTGTTGTATTTTCTCTTTTCTCTTGCTGCTGCATTCTTAGTGTTTCTATCTATGCCATATTTGGTTGCTTCGAGTTTTGTCCTAGGATTGAATTTTGTAGGTGGCTTACTGTTGAAACCTATGAATGGGCTGAGGAAAAAAGTGAAGAATAGTTGTCATATCGGTTAACACTGTATTTTAATGTTTTATAGCGATTTCAGGGGGATTTCATTTTATCAAATCTATTCCCAATCAAATATTATAGCGTTTGATTAGAGTTTGAGGGCATGCCTGTGGCTATGTACATTGCTTATGCTATTTCGGTCCAATTCTTATGTGTTTTGCATTGTTATACTTGAAAGATAATGTTGTACTGTGCTTTGTATTGGTAGGACCGTAAATGTTGTTGCTCTCTTTATGCTATCGTTTTAAATAACTATAGATTCTATATTAACCATACTTCCAATTCGTACTAACTCAAATAGCACACCAGTTCGACGCAGCGTAGCGCGCTTTTCATCCTAGTATATATAATTTGAGTTCTACTTCTCGACTCTCGTATGTGCAGACAGTCTTTAATCGTCTGCGATGTGCCTCTGTGTGGTTGTGGTAGGCACTCGTTCTCCCTGAATGCACGAAGATGGCAATCAAGTCACAACACCTAGGATTAGGAGACACCGGGATATGCCTACATCCTTGAATTGGTGTAAGCTGCTGCACATTTATATGTTATTTTCACTGTTCAATGTTGTCACCGTAAAAATTAATGCTAGAACATGCATGTTTTTTATGTGTGTAGCTTCATTCATGCAACAAGAGGAGGATCCGAGAAAGGAATCGACCAGGCCTGCATCACAATATGCAACAATAGGTTATATATGCTAAAATATGCATGTTTTTGTTAGACAGTATCCTGTTATTCCTTGTATAGATATTGCCTAATATAGGCTTTCCCTTTATACCCTCATGTACATGTATATATATTGGCTCATTAGCCTCATGATGAATACAAGTGCTATTCATAACATGGTATCAGAGCCATCTAGGGTTTCTTTTTCCTTCCTGGCGTTGCACTTGCGCCGTCTCCTCCCACCAACGCTCGGCGACTCTTCTCGTCGCCTATCGTGCCTCTGTTTTCTTGTTGTCCTCCGCCTTCTCAAGGCACAGCACAGCACGCACGGGGAAGAGGATCCAGTCGCTGTCTTCGCCGACCCGGCAGCCGTCTTTGCCACCGACCCAGCCGCCGTCTTCGCCAGCCGCCATCTTCGCCGGCCGCCATCTTCACCTCTTCCGCCAAGTCGCCGACCTCGCCCGTCGAGCGGTTTCGATCGGGATTGACGCGTCTGGTCGTCCGCCCGCTCGACGCCGATCGCCTTGCTCTTCCGCCTGCCAAGCCGCCGACCGAGCCGCCGACCGCCCGCTCACTCGCCTGAGCCGAGACTGCGCCGCTCCTATGTTCCGACCGGGTCGGCGCGCCGAGACCCGACACGCGATTTGAGCCGAGACCCGACGTGAGCGCCACCGCCCTTGCTGACTCCCGCTTCATCCGCCTGGAGTCTGGTTAGTGGTCGCGCTTGCGAAGAACAGAGGACACAGAGAACAGCCATTATGCTTCTAATCATATTCTAAAAGGAAATTTCATTTTCTTTTGGAGTCCGGCTTTGGCTCCAGACGCATAGCCTCGGCTTCTTGGCTTCAGAAGGAGATCTGAGTCCCCCCCCCCAAAAAAAAAAAATAAAATAAAAAAATGTCGTTGTCTTCTGGTTCTTCGGGAACTGTTTCTGTTCCTCGATGCCCAGTTATCTTCGATGGTCTCAATTATCGAGACTGGGTTCTTCATATGCGTCTTCACATGCGCGGTCAGCGTCTTCACATGCGCGGTCATCGTCTATGGGAGTTTCTCACCGGCGAGCTTTCATGTCCGCCTCGTCCTGCTACTCCTGCCCCGCCTGTTGTTCCAACGGAGGCGATGATCTTTGCCGCCGTAAGATCTCTGATGACTATGCCGATACTGTGGAGTCTTTTCAGACTTAGTTTGCTGCCCACAAGACATGGATTGATGAAGATGCTCGTGCCTCTGCTATTTTGGTTGCTAGCATGGAGGTGCATCTTACTGGAGACATTGTTGCTTTGTCTTCGGCACAGGCGATGTGGGCACATCTTCGTGATCGTTATGAGCCACCGAGACTCCTGCACCTTCTTTGTTGTTCGGACAGAGCGATCACTTCAAAGAAGGCGACTCTGATGGATGAGTTCTATGCGCAGCTTGTCTTGGTGTGGCGTCGGCTTGATTCCCTCGGACCGGAGGTTTGCCAGACTTGCCGGTTGTCGGCAAGACCAAGACTCTCATTTGGAGCTTCACGCATCTACGACTTTCTCGACACGCCTTGGCCGAGTTCGAAAGCAGATTCGCGCTCACCGCTTGCTCGTCATCCTCGTGTGACCCTGTTGGAGGCCCTTGCGGCTATTAAATCGAGGAGACTCGTCTTCGTGGCGCAGGCCTGCTAGTGACCTCCTCAGTTTTGGCGGCGCCTCGCTCCACTCCTCTGACAGTGCCGCCTACACCAGTTCCAGCCACAAAGGGGGGAGGCCTCCACTGCACCTACTGCAATAAGAACGGACATGTGGAACAGTTCTGCTACAAGAAGAAGAAGGATCTTGCTCGTCAAGGTGGACGTCCTTCTAAAGGACCTGGACTCTTGGGTGCCTCACCTCAAAGAACTTCTGGTTCTCGACTCTACTCAGAGATTCTCATGCTATCAAGGTCGCATGGTCGCCACTACACCGAGTTCTCACTGGTTACGCTACTCAGTCTTCCAATGAGAAACCACCATCCTCATCAGGTATCACACCATGGATTCTTGACTCTGGAGCTTCTTTTCATATGACATCTGATCCCACTTGTCTACATTCCATCAGTCCTCTTGTTGCTCCTACCACTGTGCATACTGCAGATGGTACTTCTCTCTCTGTTGCAGGACGAGGCAATCTTTTGTCATCTTCTTTTCATGTCCCTGCTGTTTCCTATGTTCCCAAACTGACCATGCAGCTCATATCCGCCGCCACCATCGATCATGGTTGTCGCGTTATCCTTGATTCGACTCTTGTTGTGTTCGTGGATCGCCGCACGGAACTCTAGTTGGGATCGCCTCGCCGCCATGACTCTCGCGTCTTTGGGAGCTTGACTGGCTTCATCTACCTTCCACGCTTTGCCTCTGCCTTCTCTCTGTTTCCACGATCGCTTCAAAGATCCGCTGCTTCTTCTCACCGGACTTTTGCTCGGTGGCATCACCGTTTGGGCCATCTGTGTGGTTCACGCATCGCCTTCTTTAGTTCGCCGTGGTCTTTTAGGTTCTGTGGTCCGTGATGCTTCTTTACACTGTACGGGTTGTAAGCTTGGCAAACAGCTACAACTTCCCTACCATTCTAGTGAGTCTATCTCACAGCGTCCTTTTGATCTTGTTCATTTTGATGTTTGGGGTCCGGCTCCTTTTGTTTCAAAAGGGGGTCATCGATACTATATTCTTTTTATAGATGATTTTTCTTGCCACACTTGGATATTTTTTATGTCTTCTCGTAGTGAGGTTTTATCCATCTATAAACCTTTGCCAACATGATTCGCACTCAGTTTGATTCTCCTATTCGTGTTCTGCGTGCTGACTCGGCAGGGGAGTATCTGTCCGGAGCTCTTCGAGCTTTTCTTGCCACACAGGGCACTCTTTCTCAGTTTTCTTGTCCTGGTGCTCATGCTCAGAATGGTGTTGCTGAGCGCAAGCATCGTCATCTCCTTGAGACAGCTCGCACTCTTATGCTTGCTTCCGCTGTTCCACCTCATTTCTGGGCTGAGGCCGTTTCCACTGCTACATACTTGACCAACATTCAACCTTCTTCTGCTTTGAAGGGTGGAATTCCAGTTGAGCGTCTCTGTGGCATGCCTCCTGATTATTCTGGACTTCGTCTTTTTGGGTGTGTGTGCTATGTTCTTCTTGCACCTCGTGAACGCACCAAGCTGACTGCTCAATCTGTTGAGTGTGTTTTTCTGGGATACAGTGCCGAGCATAAGGGATATCGTTGTTGGGATCCTGTTGGCCGACGGATACGGCTCTCCCGAGATGTCACTTTTGATGAGTCTCGTCCCTTCTACCCTCGCTCTTCTACCTCTCCCACTTCCCTTGTTGAGCCCCTGTCTTTTCTGACTTTTCCTGACACTCCAGTTGTCACTTTTCCTCCACAATCGGCGTCTCCTTCATCGCCGGTTTCTTCACCACTGCCCTCTCCTACACAGGACTCTTCAGATGTTGTTTCTCCCTTTCCTCTTCACTACACTCGTCGTCTGCCAGTTGAGGACTCTTCTGATGTGCCATCTTCTTCTTCTGATGAGCCATCTTCTTCAGTATCTCCTCCTCGTTATGCCCTTCGTGATCGACAGTCTATTCGGCCTCCTGAGCGCTTTGCTTTTGTTGGTGCAGCTCTGGCCGAGCCGACTTCTTACCGTGATGCTGTTATTCATCAGGAATGGCAGCATGCGATGGCGGAGGAGATTGCTGCCCTTGAGCGCACTGGCACGTGGGATCTTGTTTCACTCCCTCCATGTGTCCGTCCCATTACTTGCAAGTGGGTCTATAAGATTAAGACTCGCTCTGATGGTTCCCTTGAGCGCTACAAGGCTCGTCTTGTGGCACGTGGTTTTCAGCAGGAGCATGGTCGTGATTATGATGAGACTTTTGCTCTCGTGGGCTCACATGACCACTGCTCGCACTCTTCTTGTCGTTGCTTCGCTCGAGAGTGGTCCATCTCTCGACTTGATGTCAAGAATGCCTTTCTTAATGGTGAGTCGCATGAGGAGGTTTATATGCAGCCACCACCGGGTATTCTGCTCGAGGGCATGGTTTGTCGGCCGCCGCTCTCTTTATGGGCTCAAGCAAGCCCCTCGTGCTTGGTTTGAGCGTTTTTCTTCTGTGATCACTGCTGCTGGTTTTTCTGCCAGTGCTCATGATCCTGCACTCTTTGTTCACACCTCTTCTCGTGGTCGGACTCTTCTTCTTCTTCTGTATGTTGATGACATGATCATTACTGGCGATGATTCTCAGTACATTGCCTTTGTAAAGACTCGTCTCAATGAGCAGTTTCTCATGTCCGATCTTGGCCCTCTCCGATATTTTCTTGGGATTGAGGTTTCTTCCACCTCTGAGGGCTTCTTCCTCTCTCAAGAGAAGTATATTCAGAATCTTCTTGATCGTGCCTCTCTCACTGATGAGCGTACAGCCGAGACTCCCATGGAGCTCAACGTTCACCTTCGACCTACTGATGGTGAGCCTCTTGAAGATCCTACTCGCTATCGCCATCTTGTTGGGAGCCTTGTTTACCTTGGTGTCACTCGTCCTGACATTTCTTATCCAGTTCATATCTTGAGTCAGTTCGTCTCTGCTCCCACTCAGCTCCACTATAGTCACCTTCTTCGTGTTCTGCGATATCTTCGTGGGACCATTTCTCGCCGTCTTTTCTTTCCACGCTCCAGCTCTTTACAGCTCCAGGCTTACTCTGATGCTACATGGGCTAGTGATCACTCTGATCGTCGGTCTCTTTCTGCTTACTGTGTTTTTCTTGGTGGTTCTCTCATTGCTTGGAAGACTAAGAAGCATGCCAGCTGCTCGTTAAGTCTTGAGGCCGAAGTTGCGGCTATGGCTCTTTTGACTGCAGAGGTTACGTGGCTACGGTGGTTGCTTGAGGATTTTGGTGTCTCTGTTTCTACACCGACTCCTCTTTTATCTCGACAAAGACAGGGCTATCAGCATTGCTCGAGATCCAGTGAAGCATGAACTCACCAAGCATATTGGAGTTGATGCTTCTTATATGAGGTCACAGGTACAGGATGAGGTCGTGGCTCTTCAGTATGTGCCTTCAGAGCTCCAGTTAGCAGATTTCTTCACGAAGACACAAACTAGAGCTTATCATAATTTTTTCCTCTCCAAACTCAGTGTTGTTGATCCACCATGAGTTTGAGGGGGGGTGTTAGACAGTATCCTGTTATTCCTTGTATAGATATTGCCTAATATAGGCTTTCCCTTTATACCCTCATGTACATGTATATATATTGGCTCATTAGCCTCATGATGAATACAAGTGCTATTCATAACAGTTTTAAGAGCAAAAAATATCCCTTAATAATTCTAAAGAGAAAAAATTAATCCTAGAAATTATCACATTAATAGAAAGAAAAAGAGAAGAATCCCCCACCACTCGAGCTTGTAGAGCAACGTGGTTTGGAGAGCCATGCATCTCACTGCCACCAACAATGCATACAGTACAAGATTGAATACTGAATCAGTAGAACTCCTTCGTCTTCAATGTCAATCGAGTGACTGAAAACATCTAATGAGCCCATGTGTGGGGTGACATTGTGACAAGCCTGAACATTGCGAATTGCGATAGCATGTCAGTGTGTATCAACTCCACTAAAAAAAGGCATGCTGATCAATTTATTTTTTTATACTACATGCTGAACAGACCAAACGAAGCAGCCGATTTTTATTTGGCCTTGGCTCGTATTTTTATTCCAGTTAATTTGGCTCCTAACATGGAAACCGAATTGTGTAACTCGGTCTAGCTAGAAATTTTCGAAACTCGACCAAATTAACAGAATAGTCACCCCTAATGCCATGCGTGGAGCTCTGAAATTGATGCGACCTGCAATCTGCCAATCTCTGTACAGTCAAATGAAATAACTGTGCCGTCAGGCAAACAGAGGTGTGGAAAAGACATAAAACGTTGGGGATATTTAACTTCTGAATAGAGCTTGGCACTGCGTAAAATGATGAGACTAGGTTGAGGAAAGGAAAGCTTGCAACACACAAGGCGACTTTGATGCAAAAGGTTCAGATTGCAATAACAGTTCAGTGCTCACCATGAAATGAGAAAGAGTAATGCATCAGCTACCAACACAGTGGGTTGTTTGTGCAAACCTCAGATCCATGCAACCCCAATCCAAGCCATAAATTTATAACAGAAATACAGGATTTTGTGCTCCATGCTCTTGGTCACATCATTCTCTTGAAGCACAACGTATGTGCTCCATGCTTATTATTACATTTGAGAAAACACGGAGTACAATTGGAAATCATCACTTATACACACCGGAGATCGACAAGTCTCCCAACACATCTTGTACGTGCAGGATGAGTTGAATCACGAGCGGATGACAGCCTTAGAAATTACAAATCATCTTATGGTTGTCGTCTCACCTGCAAAAGGCATAGAAGAAAATGACTTGTAGTTTTGAACCGCTTGACCAATGGGGAACAATAGTCCAGTCCATTGAAGAGAACACAATGCCAGTCATAAAAGGAATTAAGCTCAATAGGTTGATTCTACAACGCGGAGAAAGCTACACATAAGCTAAGCTAGCTAACGGTATTGATTGAGCAGATTGCTCCTTCTAAGGTTGAGAAGAAAAAAAAACAATAAATACAACACGAGCCCTTTATTTCCTTGTACTGCAAATATTTGCATGATACGCTAAGTTCCGAACGCAAATACTAGTCAAATCAGAAGGCAGGGGAGGGGGGACACAGTTACCGACCTTGCATCCCTTCCCCTGTAGCTCTTTGAGAGTGCTGTCATCTCCAGTAATCTTGGGCATATACGCCAGAGTCAGCTCCTCGAGGGACGGAAGGTGCAGCAACCCCTCAGGAAGCTTACTCATCCTATTGCAATCAAAAAGCATTAGGAGGTCGAGCCATGGCATGGCCCCAGCCTCTATCCTCCACTCCTCAATGGAAAATGTATTAAGTAGCAACTCATGTAGCCGAGGGAACCCTTGGGCAGAGCAGGACATGGTCCGGCCTTCATAGCCTTCCAACCGCAGCACCACAAGACAGGGAAGCCTCTCCAGGACCGGCATCGGGTCTTGTTTAATGACATCAGCATATAGATAGAGCAGCCGTAGATTTTGCGGGAAGATAGGCAGCCTATCGATCACATGAAATCTATCGAGGTAAATATGAATCAAGTGCTGCATGTCTGCTAATATTTCAATTATCTCAGTAGGGATGAGGACCGAGCGCGAATGCAAGTGCAAGTCTGTTAGTTGAGTCATGTGGCCCAAAAGCATCACCATATCACTGTAGGAATAGCCTCTATCACCGCGCGGAAAACGTAGGTATAAGGTCTGGATCTCTTTTTGTTGGACACTCCTTGGTGCGGAAAATCCTCCTGGAAGGTAAACATGCCTTAGAGCGGGGATATCCCATAGAGAGTTTGGTACGAATGAGTCCAATTCGGAGTCCTTCAGATCTATAATTTGCAAGTAAAGAAGCCGTCCAATTGAAGAAGGGAGAGTGACTTGTTGACACCTTCTCAACCTGAGACATCTTAGGTGAATGCACTCACCAATTACCTTAGAGAAATTCTTTAGGATTGAGTCTTCTACGTGAACAACCCTCAAGCATCTTAGCTTAGGCAGGGAGAATGATGAAAGTTCAAAGCTAACCAGAGTTCGGAGCTTCGGTGTTTCCCGACAAATGTTTTCATCACAGGAGCTTTGAAATGAATAACGATAGGATGGCATGGTATCATATGATGATGCACCAACTTGGCCTGCATCTTTTTTGAGTGAATCCATATGTCAGCATGAAGGCAAATATTTGGACTTACATTGGAAAAAAAATGAACTATGTACAAAGAGAGGAGAAGAAGACTGACCTACAGTTTTGTCGATGGTAATAAGAAAACCAATTTGTCTTGCTTCATCTATGCACCATTCACGTAAAATATCATGAATCCTTATACGATAAATCCATCCATGTGCCTTGATTCGGCCAACAACTTGGACCAAGCTTCTTTGAGCCAGCTCAGTGACATACTTACGTGCAGTTTCTTCCAGTTTATGCCTTGTCGTATGTGGGATGAAGCATTCTGCTATCCATAATTCAATAAGTTCTTGTACTGATATATCATTATCCTCAGGGAAAGTAGCAAGAAAGAGGAAGCAAGATTTTAAATAATGATTTGGCAGGTCGTTGTAACTGCGAGCTAGTGTGCGTCCCATTATTTGTCCATCTGCTGCTATCCAATTCAGAAGCGTATCTGACCATGCCTCTATATTTAGATTCTTTGACAGATAACCCCCCAAAACTGTCAGTGCAAGTGGCAATCCATCACATTTCAACGCAAGCTTTCTCCCTAGTTCTTCAAACTCATCCAGATTACATACGGCGGACCTTTTATATGATGGTAAAGCTCTGCTACTAAAGAGTTCCCAACTTTCCTCACCATCCAAGAGCTGAAGATCATGAACATAGGTTGGCATTTCAATATGATGTGCAACATCTACCTTGCGGGTGGTTAACAGTACTCTACTGCCATTATTTACATCAGGAAATACTCTAGCCATTCTATTTATATGGTTCCATGCATCTATTTCCCACACATCATCAAGCACGACTAAATATCTATTTTCCGATATAAAATCATGGATCTTCTTCCCCACCTCTTTCTCCTGCATCTGATCAATTTCTCTAGAGTCATCGCTGGCCCCCATTATTTGTTTCATAACATCCTTCAGTAAATCAATGCCCTTGAACTTTTGAGATACAGTCACCCAAGCTACTTTGTCAAAGTGTGCTTTTATTTCAGGTGAGCTGTAGACTTTTCTAGCGAGAGCAGTTTTCCCTGCCCCACCCATGGCAACTACAGAGACAACACTAAGCTTGTTGTCTCCGCCAACCAACCCCCCCCACTATCTGTTTGTAATCATTCTCGAAACCAACGATGACAACATCATCTTCAGTATATTGATGCATGAGATGGTAATCTTGCAGAAATTCATCCCCAACATGACCATTCTCCACTGAAGAATCACCCAAATCAACAATTTTGAAACGGTTTGCACTCTCAAATATCTCACTGATCTTCCTTCTTATACGTTTAATTTCAACACCGACTTTATGAAGGGTAATCAAGTCGCATGGTAAGCGAGCATACCTTGAAATGGAACCCATGAAGCCCTTCCTGAGCCTGTTCCTCTTCTTCATGTACTCCGCCTCTTCGATGACATTCTCAGCCTCATAGGCTGCATCCCTGATCTGCCTGACCCAGTTCTTGGCGGTTGCATCTCCCGATCTCCACTTGGTGTCGGCATCTTTCAGGAAGCACTGCAACCCCGTGAGCTCATGCTTCAAGAACCCCACTTCATGGTTGACTCCACATAAAAATTTTGTCTCCTGAACTGCAAGGTTGGCCAAGTTCCCAATCACGGCACCAACGGCAGACTCAGCCATTGCTTTGGTCTCCCCCTTTCTCCCTAGCTCTCCTTGGGATGGAAACGCAAGGTTTGGGACAGGTGAGACTAATATAATGAACTTTGTTAGCGGCAGGTGAGATTAATATAATGAACTTTGGAATGCGAAATATAGATCGGAACGCATGGATTCACATGCTTCAAGATCAGTTCCACTACACACACGGTGCAACATGATTCTGCGTCCGTCGGCGGAACCAGAAAAATTTTAATGAATGTACACTTTTCCTGTAAAATTCTATAGTCTTTTTTAATAGTTTATAACATCATAAATCATTTCAAATTTTGTCATTCCACAAATCCTAAATCAGTGAATCACTAAATCGGACAAAGATAAATCAAGGACCTACCGTAAAAAAAATGGATCCCTAATTATTTTTATGATTTTTGGTGGTGCTGGTGCATATCGGTTACCCACCTAACGCCGGACCGCGTCGTTTTAGCTGTCTGTCCAGTGTCTAACAGTTGTATAACAAACGCCATCCACTTATTCAGTCGAACCCAAACATATTTAATGTGTTTTTTTTTTGTTTCATGAGCTAGTGGGCAAGGTATGCATTCCAACAGGGCTAACTTTGTTCATAAAATATACAGTCTCTTTATCAAAAGATAAAATAATTAAATTATAAAATAGTAATTAATATAAAATTTATTTAGAGTATATTAAAGTACAATCTAAATCAAAATATCTAATCATCCTTTAATTTTTTATTCCAAATTTGCATGTTAAAATCATACTTGCCACGTATTTCTTTTTTAGTTTTAGATTTGAATTTGTATAAAAATTAAATTTCTATTTTATTTTAATTATTAGTCCAAGTTTTTGTTTTTTCAGGTTTTACTTTTGGAATTCATATGAAAAATCAAATTGCTAACTTTTCTTTTATTTATAATTCCAAATATTAGTTCATTTGGATTGTTTTAAAATTTTCTTTTAATTTTTCTAAAATAATAATTTAATTATTATTTTGAGTTTTAGTCATTTATGGATGTTACTTTGAAAGTCTTGTGGAAATCAAATTACGGCATTATTTTTTTAGTATGTTACATCTTTGGCCAAAAAAAAGCTTGTTTAAAATTTACCTGCACAGTCGATAACTTTTGACTGCTCAGGCATGCATTAAAACTTGTTGTTTGGTCGACGTATTTTGTATATAGACGAAGATGAATTTAAGATAAAACCTTACGATGTTTTCTTCTCCTCAATGGACTATGCTGTGAGCATCTTGTCGACCCTAAAAAGCGTTCCATCCAAATCGATCGAATCGTGGAAGAACAATTCATATCTTAACTTGCTATAGAGAAACCTCGCATCTCGATCCAACATTGAGATCGTAGTACTTTAAAGTCGCTGTGCAAAAGAAATTCTAAATCTGCTGATACAATTTCGTGTGTACATAGAAAGATTGTATGAATTCCTGGTAGCCTTTTCTTGTGTGCATGTAGCAAAGATTTAAGGAATCCCTGGTCCACTTTCGTGTAAGTGTAGAAGAAATCTTAAGATGCAAAGCTGCCAAAGCATGAACGTTTGCCCTTTGACATACTCTATTCGTGTGGACGTTTGCCCTTTGACGTATTCGATGCGACAGGTTCCTAATTCGGCAGCACCACAAGACCGGGAAGCTTCTCGGAACCAGCATCGGCCTTTGTTTAATGACTTCAACACTAAGAACGAGCTGTCGTAGATTGGGGCATATCATGTGCAATCAACAGTTTGGTGTAATCACCGTGCAATCAAACTAAAAAAAGTTTCAAAAAATTCTGAAAAAAATCATGGATGTACATCTCAACTTACCTCATCTACGTATAAAATTTCATGTTCAAATTCGTCATATGCTAGAAGTTACAAAAAAGATAAATTTGGGGTGCATTTGATGTAAAAGTTTGTTAGAAATTTGTTTTTTTTGTAACTTCTAGCATAGGACGAATTTGATCATGAAATTTTATACGTAGATAGGGTAAGGTGAGATGTACATCCATGATTTTTTTCAGAATTTTTTGAAACTTTTTTTAGTTTGATTGCACGTTGATTGCACCAAACTGTTGATTGCACAGGATATACCCCCATCGTAGATTGTCTGGGAAAAGATGGCTCTCAGAATCGGGGTTAGCAATATCGTAACCCAACAAACTAAAGAAAATTAAAATACAAAATACAAAAAATCGAAAAACAATCAATTTTACCAAAAATGGCCAGTTTTGATCGGTTTTGACCGTGTACTGAAATCTGACGCATTACTACATAATTTTTGAAACAAAACCGATCATTTTTTATTGAAAACCGGTCGATTTTGCTTCGCACAAATTTTTCTAAAATTTTGAATTTAGCAGGTTTATCGACCGGTTTTATATGTCGAATCATCTCGATAAGATTGAAAATCGCGAAAATTAAAAAAAATTTCGACCGATTTTGTGAACCTATCAAGAGACGAGAGGAATACTGACTTACAAATTTATCAATGATGTTAAGAAAACTATTTGTCTTGCTTCTTCAATGCACTCACGTAAAAATACCATGAATCCTTATACATTCAATCCATCCATATACCGCGCTTCTGTGAACAACTTGGACCAAGCTTCTTTGAGCCAACTCAGTAACATACTTGCGTGATGTTTCTTCTGGTTTATGGTTTATCGTGCGTGGAATGCGAAGGATCGAACTAGCGAAGCGATCAGACCGGAGGGAATGATCTCAAATAAAAATTTTCCTTATTTACTAGATAAGAAAAGTCTACCAAAAATTTCAAAGAACTAACCAAGATAAGACTTGCTTTTAAAACTCGACACACATGTCCTTATGGATGTCGGGAACCTATTACAACTTTTTTCAAATCAAAGAAGAAGTGCATCAAGGGGAAGTAAAAACCAAAATCTTAGTCTTAGACTTGATTATGGGGTTTTGATGATCATGATGATTTTGGATATCCTCCCTGTGGAGTATATGAACCTTGAGTATTCTTACAACAGGCCGCATGGACCTACCAAGAGGAGGGTGCCCTAGGACGGCCATAAAGTATCAGGCTTCGCCCAGAAGTTCACCATCGTGCTCTACGAGAAAGGACAAGGAGATGGTAACTAACTATTGTTAGGAAAAATACGATTGTATTCCAGAGATACGATCTCCAGCTTGTAACCGATCAGGAATCCATCCTGTAACCAACTCGGATCCCTCAGCCCCTTACTTATATAAAGGAGACAGAAGGGGACGAGGAGAGACACATACAAATACACACGCACACGCAAACAAACATACTACACATAATCCCAGAACACAGGACTAGGGTACTACCTCCACCGTTGAGGGCCTGAACCTGTCTAAACCCATGTCCCGTGTTACCATAGAGTTCCAGATCTAGCGCATTACCCCACAGATATACATCCATACAAATTACTACCGACAACAGATGTCGATAGTTGGCGCGCCAGGTAGGGGAGCATGAAGATCAATCTCGACGAGCTCGATAGCTTCCATCAACGGAAACGGCATCACCTTCGCTTCCGGCCAGGTATTTTGCTTCGGGAGCCTTCACTTCATCGCCGACAAGTTTGGCACGCTTATCCTTTCGGGCTCGGATCAGATCTAATCTGGGAGTCGTAGAGATTTTCGTATGGAGTACATACTCCCAAGAGTACGAAAAAGGCTTCGTATATATACATACAAATGCAGAACTGAGGGAATTACACGCGTGACGCTTGTTTGAACTTCGAAGAAATAGAAACGACAGTAACAATTGGCCCCGTACGACAAGTGGACAAAATCAAACGAGAACCACGGCCTCGTTATTAACTATATCAGCTAAACAACAACAATCGTCAAGAATCCATTCTATTAACAATCGTCAACACATCAACTTCTATGTTGATTGAGGACGTACAAACCAATGCCGTATCTATCCACCAGCAAAAACAACAATTAGCTCCTCTCAATGATTGCCTTTTCTATTAACGCTATTCCCAATAGGTAGTATCATACTCATTAATTAGATGTTACATATAATTTTTTGCTAATGTGACAAAGCATTAAATAGGAGGGAGAAGAAAACTGTATCTTGAGCAAGATACCGTTTTGGCACGATATCTTAGACCGTGACACATAATCTAACGTCCTGGGTCCACTTTCATAGACACAACATCACACCAATTAATTATTTTAAACATATAAGTATGATACTATGCATTGTAGAGAGTGTTTCTTCAATGCAGTATCATATTTTTCATCCTATGTGGTATTCTTGGATATTGAAGTATGATACTTTGCACTGGGAATAGCCTAATAAAACTCGCAGACTTATCCGTGCGATTGCATAACCATATATTTTGATACAATTGTCTTTGATATACAAATTTACTTCCTATAATTAAAATATAAATGTATTTGTTATTGTAGTCTGGCCTCAATAAAATAAGTGGTTGTGATCCTTCTCTTATTCATTCAATTAATATGAGAATTTTTTTACAAGATTATTGTAGAATTTTCTTACTCTTACAATGAAAGAGGCGCCATAAATACCATCAGTTATTTTTATGAGAGGTGCTTCTATGCTCTTCTTTTTAAAAGTTGCATAACTATTAAAGCATGAATGAAGGGTAGATGATAATTACTTATCCCTTCGTTTGATTCAAGATTTGTGCAATTTGTATTAGGAGGGAAAGCGTAGAAGCATTTCTCTATTTTTATTTATGTAGGTCACCAATCTAGATGGATATGGTTATGATGACGATGATTTTTTTTTAAAAAAAAAAACAATTAAGTTGAGCAATTAGTTGGTACAATTCAAATGAGACGTTCTGGACCTACAGAAAACAATAAGATGAGCAAAACGTCAAAGGATGTAGCATTTACTTGGGGCGGGTTCAATCGCGTGCCGTGTTTCCTCCATCCGCGCCTACCCCATCGGTTGTCTCCGGGCTGCCGCTCTGCTGAGTGCTGGCTATGCCAACTGCAGCCGATTGGTTGCATAGTTATTGGCTTCGCTATAAATTTTTATGAATTGTGAACTCGGGAGTTATATTCAGGTGAAAGCTGATAGAAAAAATGGTAAGGTGCGAACCTGAATCAAGGTTTCAAAAATCAATAGAAATCGCGTATCGAGCCTGTTCCACAAATTATACCGGTCGATAAACCGATCTAATTAAAAAAAATTAAAAAATTTAGAAATTTTTATGCGATATAAATTGGTTGAAAATCGGTTTCGTATTGTTTCGCTTAGTTTGCTGATTTTTCAAAGAAAACCGATCGGAAATCGGTGAAAATCGCTCAAAAATCGACAAAAATATGTCAATTTTCAAACTTTGTCGTCTTTAATAAATTCAGGTGGGGTCCATCACAAAAAAAAAAATCAGGTTGGATCAAACTCACCATCAAACTTGTCGATGTCATTCCAGCACATATTAATTTAATTAGTATGTACCACCTCATTACCTAAAGTGGTATATAATATTGAAGCTGTTCTGTAAGAGCATCTTCAGTAGAGCTCCTAAACCAGCCGCTACACCTTAAAATAGGAACTGTAGTAAAAAAAAACAGATCCAGCAGGGCACCAACTCAAGCCCATAAAATTAGGAGCCCCCTAAATTTGCCTTCTCAGCCCCAATTCTCAGGGAGAGTACAACCCCTATTATTGAAGATAGGGAAATACATGAGAGGCTTCGAAAATTTTATCATGTTTTGAAAATTTTAAATTTAAATTTGAAATATCATGTTTTTAAATTGTAAATGTTAATATGCTTTTGTTTTATGTATTAAAAATATTTTTGATTGAATTTTAGTGGTGTCAAATGAAGATTATACATAGAGGATATGTCAAAATAGGAGAAAAGGTAAAATAGGGGCTGAGATTTAGGGGCTGTTGTTGGACTTATGCTCTGAAAACAGGGCCCCAAAAAATAGAGGGAGTCCCTAAATCCAAAATAGGGACCCTGTTTTAGAAGCCCTTGCTGGAGATGCTCTAATAGCTTCAATACCGATTCGATATCGACCAATACTAGCTATAGCAATGGAACCGATAGTACTATCTATTGAATATGTTAAACTACTTTAAGACTACTACTATGTATTTAAAGTAGTGTTACAAATTAAATGCAGTATGTATATAATTATATATACGTAAATTCACGTTGAATTCTGGTATATTTTTCAAAAAATTTAGTTTTAAGGTATATACCCATCTATTACAATTTAAATGAAACACATACCTTTGAAAAGATATACTCGAATTCGAAGATTTGAACGAATTTAGATCACATGATTTGCTGATTTATATATATAATCAGCACATACCTACAATCAAAATACCATCAAAAAAGAAAACTATAGTTTGAATTTCAATTCAAACTTGTTTGAACTAGTTAGTAAACTAGTTAAACTTATCATCCTAAAATTTTTCGCATGCAAATACATAGAGGAAATACCCATTTTAAATCATGGTGCCTTAGATAATTGTAATATATATATATATATATATATATATATATATATATATATATATATATATATATATGAAGCCTTTTATGTACTCCTGGGAGTATGTACTCCCACCTCCAGTATACCACTTAAATGAATGTGTTATACTCATTTATCACTTTCAATATACTTCAATAATAATTCTAATATACTACAATGCGATATTGTTGAAAAAAAATTCATCGGATACCTTTATTTTTTGTTATATATCCTTTTCTATATGTAAAAAGAGTATATAAACAAATTATGCTATAAATGGTGGACTTTGATGAAATTTTCCGTGAAACTCACTTTGGGGTATATTCAAAATGATAAATAAGTATAACAACATCATTTAAGTAGTATATTGAGAGTGGGAGTACATACACCCATGAGTACGAAACCATTATATATATCAGCTGAGCAACAACAATCGTCAAGAATCCATTTGTGAACTTCTATGATGATTGAGGACGTACAAACCAATGCCGTATCTATCCACCAGCAAAAACAACAATTAGCTCCCCTCAATGATTGCCTTTTTCTATTAATAAGACTACCATACTTATCCGTACAATTACGTAGCTAAATATTTTGATACAATTATTTTTCATATACAACTTTACTTCTTATAATTAAAATATAATTGTATTTGTTATTGTAGGCTGGCCTCAATAAAATAAGTGGTTATGATCTTTCCCTTATTCTTTCGATTAATGTGAGAATTTTTTTTATAAGATTATTGTAGAATTTTCTTACTCTTACAATGAAAGAGGCGCCTTAAAGACCATCGGTTACTTTTATTTATGTAGATCACCAATCTAGATGGATATGGTATGATGACGATCGATGGTTTTTTTAAAAAACAATTAAGTTGAGCAATTAGCTGGTACAATACAAATGAGATGTTCTGAACCTATGGAAAACAATAAGATGAACAATAAGATGAGCATTTTCCTGGGGCGGGCTCAATCGCGTGCCGTGTTTCCTCCATCCTCACCTACCCCATCAGTTGTCTCCGGGCTGCCACTCTGCTGACTATGCCAACTGCAGCCGGTTGGTTGCATAGTTATTGGATTCGCTATAAATTTTTATGAATTGTGAATCAATTTAAAATACGGAATTTATATTAAGGTGAAGATTGATAGAAAAAATAGTAAGCTGTGAACCCGAATCAAGGTTTCAAAAATCTATAGAAATCCCGTATCGAGCTGGCTCGATAAATTATACCGGTCGATAAACCAGTTCAATTCAAAAAAATTAGAAATTTTTATGCGATATAAATCGGTTGAAAATCGGTTTCCGAATTGTTTCGCTTAGTTTGCTGATTTTTAAAAGAAAACCGATCGAAAATCAGTGAAAATCGCTCAAAAATCAACAAAAATATGTCGATTTTCAAATTTTGTTTTCCGCCAAGTTCAAAGAGTTTGACTTTAAAACGGTTCAATTTTGATCGATTTTCGACGAAAATCGGTGCCGATATGGGCGGTATCCAAACTCAAAACGGTATTTGTAATCCTTGACCCGAACCCCATGGCGTAATTCAAAGGAATCAGTTTCTGATAACTATGGTTTATTGCCGCTCCGCTGTACCTGGTGGTTGACGGCGACCACCCGGCTACGCTGCAATGCCGCAGGCCGGTTGGTCGCCCTTCCCCTGCTCGCTCCCGCGGGGAGGCGATCTCGTACGCCGCCCCGTCCCCATGGAATCACCAGAGCCGCACAACCGTACTACTAGTGCTGCTTGTGCTTGGCAACTGGCAATGCCATCTGAACTCTGAAGGCAACATTTTCTAGCCAACAGCCAGCGAGTGAAACCGAGAAGCAGCTAGAAACGAGGAAGCATCTTGCTGCAATCATCTACACTCGTGGAAAATTATGGTTTGCAAAACGTAAACACCTGAAAGACATTTCCCACGCATAGGCTAGGCACGCCAGCTAACGACGGATCAATGGCCTGTTACAAATTTGGCATTGTTGATCGTTTTGACCATTTGTAACACGTACCAGAACAACAAGTTCGACCATGGCCTACTGCTTAGGTACATGGAATGAAAAACACACATCGTTCCACCCTGAACACAATCAGCAGCTGGTTGAGAAGGTGAGCAAGTAGGCAGCAGGCTGCTTCATCATGCGAGTTCCAGCGAATCGCACAATAAATCATCAACACGTGGATCATGGACGTCGTCCATATATTCAACTAAAAGCTCAGAAGTAGTACTAGAAAGTGCTGCTTAATTTTCAGTGTTAACTAATAAAAGTAGCATCAAATGAGTAAGAAGATCACTGGGTATACGAGTGTACCTTAATATTGTTGGATTGATCTTTCGCGCCCTGATCGGGGCGCAACCAACCATATGGTTGTGGCCCCCTGTTGCACGGTTGCGCTATAAATAGAAGGGATGAGGACTGCTGGAACCAACGTTCTCTAGTATTACGTCCCCCCAAAACAGACCCGTACGACCCGATCTACTTTGCGCACGGGAGCAACGGGAAGGTCACCGCCACATCCACGGGAAGACCACTGCCGAGGACACCACCGTTGTCCTCACCACTGCCACTACTGCACCGTCGTCCCCGACACCGGCAATGGCTGCGTCTTCGTCATCTAATCCCGAAGGTAACCTAACCGCATCTTCTAGGTGTTAATCTAGGCATAAGATCCTTAGCATCCAACAATGGTATCAGAGCCATGCGTATAGTGCCTAGTTTAACCCTAGAGAAGATCCCTTCGGATAGATCCTTAGACACGCATAGCTATTGGATCTAGAAACCCCAAATCAGAATAATCTCAGAAAAGGAATCCAAGCGTCACGGACATTGCTCAACTGAGTTCCAAAGAACAAGATAAAAAAAAGGGAGACATTGCTCACCTGCGCGTGCGAGCCACCGCCCATGCGCGCGTCACGGCACCCGTACGTGCGTCACACCTCCATGCGCGCCTCCTCGCCTGCGCGCTGCGCGTGCGTGTGCACGCCCGTCCGCACGAGCGCTCACGCGGCTCGCGCCTGCGCACCGCCCGTCCTGCGCGCCGCCGTCCCACGACGCCGTTCCGCGCCGCACGGGCGCACCCCAGCCTGGATCCGATTTTTGCGGGAGGCATGCAGTTAGGGTTTTGGGGAGAGCTGCGATTTTTTCGCATTTTATTGCTTCCCAAAGCGGTTGATCAGACGGTGCAGATGCATTGCTTACGTGGGCCGGACCTGGTTAAAGGGGGAGGCGTTGGACTGTTTTCGGCCCGAACAGATTAGCCCCAAAGTCATATATATTTATATTAAGTGCAAGCTTGTTTTTGCTGTGCATTGTTAGATTAAGCATTGAGTTTGAGCATTTATGTATATATACACATATAATTCAAAGTCTAAGTTTAATCTTCCTGTGCATGATTAGTTTAAGTATTAAGTTAAGTTACATTTTTCTGTAAATTTTAGTTTAATTTTTTCCGCTGCCAAAGTTTAAGTTTAATTCTCTGATTAAATTGGATCCAACGTGAAAATTTAAATCGGAAAATTGTATTAAGTTTATTAACTCATATTTAGTTTAAGCGCTAAATTGAGTTATTTTCTTCCGCTGCTAAGATTAAGTTAATTTTCTGATTAAATTAGATCCAACGTGATAATTTAATTAGAAAATTGCATTAAGTCTGTTCTGTTAGTATGGAAATTTTATCTTCTGACCAACGTTGATGATAAAATTTGCCAAAATTAAGTTTAAATTTTTGTTCTATTCTAATTCTGCCCAACGGTGATTTAGAAGTAGAACAATTTTAATTAAGAGCATGTTATTAATTGAACCAACGTTAAATTAATTCATGCAATTAATTTAGTATTGTGATTAAATTGTATTTTTCTTTCCGAAGGTTCAAACACTTCGAACATTCTGAGTTTAATCTCTGCGATTGAGCCCCTGAATGGGGGGAATTATCCCTCTTGGAGGGAGAAGATTGAGATGGCACTCGCCCTCTCGGACATTGATTATGCAATTACGCATGATCGTCCCACTGAGCCCCAGATGATCCCTGATGGTCAATCGGGTGCTGAGAATAATCCATCCATAAGAATCGCATACGACCTTGAGCGTGTGAAGTGGGAAAATTCCAATCGTAAGTGCATGATGGTAATTAAAAATTCCATTATGGAAGGAATAAGAGGTGCCATCCCAGAATGTGCTAGTGCTAAGGAATACCTTAGCAAAGTTCAGAGCCAGTTCACTGAGCTCTACTAAGATGTACGCGAGGTCTCTCATGCATACGCTTTCAAATGAGAAGTTCGACGGACAAAGCAACATAAGAGAGCACATTCTGAGAATGAGCAACATAGCTGCCAGACTTAAGACCATGAAAATGGAAATATCAGAAGGGTATTTGGTGCAATTTATCATGAATTCCTTACCAAAGGAATATGAGACTTTTGCAGTCAATTACAACTCCATGAGTGAAAAATGGAGTATAGAAAAATTGATGGCTATGTGTACTCAAGAACAAGAAAGGCTTAGAGCTCAAAGATTTTTTTCAGTATCCTATTTAGATGATGATGGCTATTCATGTCTTTTTGGGAATAAGAAATGTTTGATTCAATTCAATAATATTGATGTTCGTCTTGCTTTCATGTAAGACAAGCTTTATTTAGTTTCCCAAAGTAATGATGTGAATGTTGTGAATGCCTCTTCATCTGTGAATGAAAGTAATAAACGTAAAAGAATATCAAATGAGACGTCTTCGAAATTATGGCATTGTCGTTTAGGCCATATTTCGAGGGGGAGAATTGAGCGATTAATCAAAGAAGATATTCTCCACTCGTTATACTTCTCAGATTTAGAACATTGCATTGATTGCATTAAGGGCAAATATGCCAAACAAATTAAGAAGACTGCCAAACGAAGCACAGGAATTTTAGAAATCATCCACACAGATATCGATGGTCCTTTTCCTGTGAAGTCAGTGGATGTTTTTGATTCATTCATAACATTCACTGATGATTTTTCGCGTTATGGCTATATCTTTCCAATCAAAGAACGATCGGAAGCATTAGATAAAGTTTAAGATATTCAAATCTGAAGTTGAAAATCAGCATGATTTAAAGATTAAAGTAGTAAGATCAGACCATGGAGGGGAGTACTACGGTAAACATACCCCTTATGGCCAGGTTCCTGGACCTTTTGCAAGGTACTTACAGGAAAATGGCATAGTGGCCCAGTATTCAACACCGGGCGAACCTCAGCAAAATGGAGTAGCTGAAAGGCGTAATCGTACCTTAATGGATATGGTACGTAGTATGATAAGCTACTCCACTTTACCGGTTAATTTATGGATGGAGGCATTAAAAACCGCTGCCCATATTCTTAATCGAGTCCCCAGTAAGTCGGTGCCTAAAACACCATATGAGTTATGGACTGGGAGGACGCCCACTTTAAATTATTTACATGTGTGGGGCTGTCCAGCTGAGGCCAAAGTATTCAATCCAAATATTGGAGAGTTAGATGCTAAGACAGTCAGTTGCCATTTCATTGGCTATCCTGAAAGATCAAAAGGGTACTGCTTTCTCATCTACCGACATGCACTAAGTTTGTAGAAACGAGACACACTATGTTCTTAGAAGAAGATATGATCAGGGGAAGCATGGTATCTCGAGAAATAAGCCTTGAGGAGAAGCGGGTCTGTGCCCCAATTCCGATGATTCAAGAGCCCATTTTCTCGATACATGTAGTTGTTGCACCTCCAGTGGTTGCAACATCTGCCGTCGGCTCTCCTAATGCAGCCATTGACATTCCTGAGGTTCCTGTTGTCATGGAACCCCATGAACCTGTTATAGCTGCACCTGAAAAGCCACAGCAGCCTCCTGTATCGAACAACGAACCTGCTCCAGAACCTCTTAGGAGGTCACAACGGAACAGGAAATCAGATATTTCTGTTGATTATGAAGTTTATATAATGAAGATTAAGAAACAGAAGGTGATCCCACCTCATTTGAGGAAGCCATGAGAAGTCCCCATTCATCTGAGTGGTTTGCAGCCATGGAAGATGAAATGAAGTCCATGAACACGAATAAAGTGTGGGACCTGGAAGAGATTCCTAAAGGAGCCAAAACAGTAGGCTCCAAATGGGTCTACAAAACTAAGCGTGACTCCAAAGGGAATCTCGAAAGGTTCAAAGCAAGACTCGTGGCAAAAGGGTTCACTCAGAGAGAAGGGATCGATTATAATGAAACCTTCTCGCCTGTTTCGACAAAGGATTCTTTCAGAATCATTATGACGCTTGTAGCACATTATGATTTAGAATTACATCAAATGGATGTTAAGACGGCATTCCTTAATGGAGATTTATATGAAAATGTATACATGGCTCAACCCAAAGGTTTTGTCGTGGAAGGGAAATAAAACATGGGATGCTGACTGAAGATATCCATTTATGGGCTAAAACAAGCGTCTAGACAGTGGTACCTTAAATTTGATGAGACTATAAGAAATTTTGATTTTAAGGAAAATGAGGAGGACAATTGCATTTATACTAAGTTTAAGAATGGAAAAATCATTTTCCTAGTCCTGTATGTAGATGATATCCTGCTGACGAGCAGTGATAAAAATCTACTTCTGGAAATTAAGAGTTTCTTGTCCTCAAATTTTGATATGAAAGATCTCGGTGAAGCATCTTATGTCTTAGGAATTGAGATTTACCGAGATAGAACAAAAGGGGTATTAGGCCTATCGCAAAAGGCATACTTAGAAAAGGTTCTTAAGAAATACAGTATGCATGCGTGTAAGGCTTCGCCTGCTCCAATAGTCAAGGGTGATAAGTTTGGGAATTTTCAATGTCTCAAGAACCAATATGAGATCGATCAAATGAAGTCGGTTCCATACACTTCAGCTGTCGGAAGTATAATGTATGCTCAAGTATGCACTCGCCCTGACTTAGCGTTTGTAACCGGAATGCTTGGCAGATATCAGTCAAATCCAGGGATAGATCACTGGAAAGCAGTTAAGAAAGCCTTGCGGTATTTGCAAGGGACTAAAAGCCTCATGTTAACGTTTAGAAAGTCGAGTAACCTCGAGATTGTGGGTTACTCTGACGCAGATTTTGCGGGGTGTGTAGATACTAAGAAATCCACATCAGGTTATGTATTCACCCTCGCAGGGGTGAAAAGATGAGAAAGTTGCAGCGGAAAGAGTATCGGAACTTCCGGTATTGGATCGGAACTTCCGATATAATCGGAACTTTCGATTCCAGATCGGAAGGTCTGATCGACTTTGGACACGGACAATTGACAACTAAGAGCAACGAACTTAGGAAGCAGTACAAGAACGTTTAATCAACTTAATAAGGAGACAAGCTAAAGCAAAGTAAAGTAAAGACACGGATTTGATCCCGGAGTTCGGATTCTTGAGGGAATCCTACGTCTCCGTTGAGGAGGCTCCAAAGACCCGGGTCTTTTGCAACCCTTTCCTCCCAAACCTCGGTCACGCTTGAGGCTTGGTTCCACTATTGGTTCCTTTCCTTTCGGAGGCGGAGCCGGCCTTCACAAACTTATCACGGCGTCCCACAATCCTTGGGAGCTCGTGATCGACACCTAGCCGTCTAGGAGTCCTTCAACCTCCAAGAGAAACAAATGCACGGTTGAATGATCTTGGAGGAACACTCTTAAGCTCGAGATGAATGACACTCGCTTTTCACTCTTAGCTCCAAATCTCTTTTTTAGTCCTCACTCCTTGGATGATCCCTAAGATCAAAGAGGAGGGCTCAAAAGTAGACTAGGAAGGGCTCAAGGTGCACTAGAGTTCTGTCCAATAGAGTGTGTCCCTCTCAAATGAGAGAGGGGTGGGGTATTTATAGTTTCTTGCAAAAACTAGCCGTTATACACCCACTCAGCTGCATATCGGAACTTCCGATCTCAACATCGGAATGTCCGATATGTACAAATGATCAGAACTCGAGCTCACTCCAACTGTCGAAAAAGGTGCATCGGAACTTCCGATGCCAACATCGGAACTTCCGATGTTCCCAGAAAAGCCCTTGACAAAATGCTTCTAAGTCCATATCGGACTGTCCGATATAATCATCGGAACTTCCGACTTAACATCGGAATGTCCGATATAATCATCGGAACTTCCGACTTAACATCGGAATGTCCGATCCACTATATCGGAGTGTCCGATAATTCCAGAGAGCTCCCTTTTTCCGGTTTGAACATATCGGAACTTCCGATGTCAAATATCGGAACTTCCGATATTTCCAGAGAGCACCCTAGAAAGCATCAACAACGCATCGGAACTTCCGATCGAAAATATCGGAACTTCCGATGCATCTACCACACACCGGACTGAAGCAAGCATGCACATCGGAATGTCCGGTCACATCGGAACTTCCGATGTAATATCGGAATGTCCGACTTGAACTTTGAAAGAAACCCATTACGGTGCATGCGCAGTGACTTAGGGTCTCAACAAACATTAAAGTGACATTCATCTGAGCATTGAGACTATCCTAGATCATTCAAGATGCATCCCTCTTAATAGTACGGCATTTCTACGACACAAAACATAGAAAATACAGGCGTAATGCCGATTTACTCGCGTAATCTTGTTTGAGGGTATCCATCGCATGTAGACGATCTCACATTGAACCTTTTACCTGCTCATAAGCTCATTGAAGACATTAGTTTCTATAATCGCTTGTCATTAATCAACCAAAACCAATTTGGGGGCCTAGATGCACTTTCAAGGGGGAGCTATTTCGTGGAAAAGCTCCAAGCAAACAGTCACTGCATCGTCGACAATGCATGCTGAGTTTGTAGCTTGTTATGAGGCAACCGGGCAGGCACTATGGCTTAAGAAATTCGTACCGGGATTGAGAGTGGTAGACAGCATTGAAATACCACTCACGTTATACTGTGACAATGAACCAGCAGTATTTTACTCCTATAACAACAAGTCAAGTGGTGCTGCCAAACACAATGACATTAAGTTTTATGTTGTGAAGGAGAAAATCCAGGATCAAACTATAAGAATTGAGCATATAAGTACCAAGCGAATGCTTGTGGATCCGTTGACTAAGGGCTTACCACCACATGTGTTCAGAGAACACGTAGCCGGCATGGGATTATTGGAAAACCTATGATTCTGGATATAAGGGGTCAAATGAAACAACCATCTCCCACAAAATTAAGTTTCCATTTTGGGATAGAAAGGTGTATTATAGTCATTGAGTTCAGCAGTACGTAACTGGTTGTTGCAACGCCTTGATCTTGGTACACTAATCTATTGAGAAGCGAGATTAATGTTAAGTCAAATTATTTTAGCCTCAAGATCAAGGGGGAGAATGTTGGATTGATCTTTCGCGCCCTGATCGGGGGCGCAACCAACCATATGGTTGTGGCCCCCTGTTGCACCGTGCGCTATAAATAGAAGGGATGAGGACTGCTGGAACCAACGTTCCCTAGTATTACGTCCCCCCAAAACAGACCCGTACGACCCGATCTACTTTGCGCACGGGAGCAACGGGAAGGTCACCGCCACATCCACGGGAAGACCACTGCCGAGGACACCACCGTTGTCCTCACCACTGCCACTACTGCACCGTCGTCCCCGACACCGGCAATGGCTGCGTCTTCGTCATCTAATCCCGAAGGTAACCCTAACCGCATCTTCTAGGTGTTAATCTAGGCATAAGATCCTTAGCATCCAACAAATATATCTTCATGTATGCTGCGGCGGCTTCAACGATATCATCAGCCGCGTATGCTGCATGCATGCAACTCTGATCTTGTTAGACTGCCCAATGCCAACGATGAACATTGTTGGTAATAGAGCCGTAGAGGTGAGCAAAAGAATGGCAGGTCAACCAGCTGGATGCCAATTGAAAATTCGACATGGATCCTCGAAACAAATATCTGCTTGTTTATAAACATTGAGATAAGAAAACAAGAGCGAAGGACAGTTGCAGGCTTACAGCGGCATGATATGCCACGGAACGAAGCTTGGAGGCAGCCGGTTGCAGGCAGCGGCCTCCATCACTGGCATCCGATGGCTAGAGAGAGAGAGAGAGAGTGAGAGAGTCCAATCCCAAACTATCTCAATGAGTTCATCGTCCAATCGATCCCTTCCGATTACAGAGTAGTAGCAGCCATTAATCTCTCTAATCTTGCTTGGGGTGTCGACAAGAGTGTATGGAACAAAAGGAAGAAGATATGAGGTGACCAAATCCATTAGAGCTTCACAAAAATGGCAAGTCGCAAAAATGGCCAGTAGCGCGCATGGAGGCAGTGCGGCTACTCCTGGCACTGGCAGCGCATGAAGGATGGCAAGTCCACCATATAGACGTCAAGACAGCGTTCTTGAACGGCGATCTCCAGGAGGAGGTGTTTGTGGAGCACCATGAAAATGAGAGAGAGTAATGCATCAGCTACCAACATAATGTGTTGTTAGTGCAGACTAATTGCAAGCTCAATCCAAGCCATAGATCCATAACAGAAATACAGATGGTCACATCATTCGCTTGCAGCACGACGTACGTGCTCCATGCTTATTGTTACATGTGAGGAAACACGAGTATAATTGGAAACCATATTACTTACACACACCGGAGCAGGAACCTTCAACTGGTGCGTGCAGGATGAATTTGAACCATAAGCGGAAGACTGCCTTAGAAATTACAAATCATCTTATGCTCGTCACCTGCAAAAAAGCACACAAGAAAATGACTTCTGGTTATTGAATCTGCGTGTCTTACGGAGAACTATAGTCCAGTTCATTCAAGAGAATACAATTTCAGTTATAAAAAGGAATTAAGCTCAACCAGTTGATTCTGCAACGGACAGAAAGTTACTCGTAAGCTAAGCTAAGAGGTATCGATTGAGCATATTGCCCCTCCTTTTAAGGTTGAGAAAAACAACAACAAATACTTGCACGATACGCTAAGCGCCGAACGCAAATACTAGTCAAACCAAAGAGCAAGGGAGGGATGACATAGTTATCGACCTTGCATCCTTTCCCCTGCAGCTCTTTGCGAGTGCTGTCGTCTCCAGAAATCTGGGCCATATCCGCCAGAATCAGCCACTTGAGGGACGGAAGGTGCAGCAGCCCCTCGGGTAGCTTACTCATCCTCTTGGAATCATGAAGTGTTAGGTGGGAGAGCCTTGGCATTGCCCCAACCTCTTGCACTCCTCGGAGGAAAACCGAGCAAGTAGCAACTCTTGCAGCTGAGGGAACCGTTGGGCAGAGCAGGACATGGCCCGGCCTTCATACCCTGACAACAGCAGCACCACAAGACATGGAAGCTTCTCCAGGTCTCCAGGACCGGCATCGGGTCTTGTTGAATGACATCAGCATGTAGATGGAGCTGCCGTAGGTTTTGTGGGAAGAGCTGGCTCTCAGGCAGCCTATCGATCACATCGAATCTATCGAGGTAAATCTCAACCAGGTGAGGCATGTTTGCAAATATTTTAATCATCTCACTAGGGATGGGGTACGAGTTCAAGTGGAAGGTTGTTAGTTGCGTCATGTGGCCCAAAAACGTCACCATATCACTGCGAATATATTTACTATCAATGCCTGGCATATCTAGATATAAGGTCTGGAGCTCTTTCTGTTGGACACTCCTTGGTACGGAAAATCCTCTAGCAAGGTAAACATGCCTTAGAGCAGGGATATCCCATAGGGAGTTTGGTACCATTGAGTCCAATACGGTGCCCCTCAGATCTATAGTATGCAAGTAAAGAAGCTGACCAATCGAAGAAGGGAGAGTGACATGATGACAACTTCTCAACCTGAGACATCTTAGGTGAATGCACTCACCAATTACCCTAGAGAAATTCTTTAGGGCTGAGCGTTCTACGTGAACAACTCTCAAGAACCTTAGCTTAGGCAGAGAGAACGATGAAAGTATAAAGCCAAGCAGGGTTCCGAGATTTGGTGTTGCCCAAAAAATCCTATCATCAAAGGAGCTTTGAAATGAATAACGATAGGATATCATGGTATCATCTGATGATGCGCCAACTTGGCCTGCATTTTTTTTAGTGCTTCCAGATGTCAGTGAGAAGGCAAATGTTTGGACATATATTGAAACATAAAATGAACTATGTACAAAGAAAGCAGAGGAAGACTAACCTATAGTTTTGTCGACCACATCAAGAAGACCATCTTGTCTTGCTTCTTCTATGCACCAATCCCGTAAGATATCATGAATCCTTATTGTTTCAATCCAATCATGTGCCATGCTTCTGCAAACAACTTGGACCAAGCTTCTTTGAGCCAGCTCAGTAACATACTTACGTGCTGCTTCTTCCAGTTTATACTTTGGCGCGTGTGGAATGAAACATTCTGCTATCCATAATTCGATAAGATCTTGTACTGATATATCGTAATCCTCCGGAAAAGCAGCAAGATAGAGGAAACAAGATTTTAAATAATGATTTGGCAGGTCGCTGTAACTGCGAGCTAATATGCCTCGCATCATCTTTCCATTTTCCGTTGTTGTCCAACTCAAAAACAAATATGACCACGCCTCTATATTTAGATTCTTTGACAGATTACCCCCCAGAACTGCAAGTGCAAGTGGTAAGCGATTACATTTCTTTGCAAGTTTTCTCCCTAGTTCTTCAAACTCTTTCTCCATACCACATATGGCAGATCTTTTTTATTTTTTCGAAACTTAGGACAGGAGCACTGTCATTTCATTAAGAAGGAGAAAAACCTCCGAAAAGGGAAATACAAAGGTTTCCGCCAAAAAACAAAACAAACTCAACCCTCGGCCACCACTGCCGAGCTCACCCGCCAACGCGGAAAACAGCCTAAACAAAAACCTATGCCACCCTCGGCCACAACAACTAAAACCCCACCGTCCTGAGCGCTTCTAGCACCGACGCCTCAGATTCACCATCCTGCACCTCTCCGGCGACCTCCATGCACCGCCGAGGTCGCCACATCACCGCCACCTGACGATCAGCCGGCTCCTACAGGCTTCCTTCGCCTCCTCCTGGCTCCAGAGCTCCGACCTCCTGCCTCTGGTTTCCTTCACCTCAACACGGCTTCCTCCACTCGTCGCAGCCACCTGCTCCAAAAACTGACCTCTACCTGTCTGCCCTGCACACTCCTCCAGCACCTCTCGCCGACTCGACTTCCTCAACTCCACCACTAGGATTAAGTAGTGAAGCACGGCGGCCTGGCGCATGAAGGCTTGGAATTCCCTCATTAGCTCCTTGTCGCTCCTCTTCTTGATCACCCCTCCGGTCAAGCACGCCTTGAGGAGTTCCCCGGCAAACAACAACACCCGGCCCTCGCCTCCTGAACCTCTCGGACGACCTCCAAACTGGAGCTTCAACAACCAACTCTGACGCCCTCGCCGCCTTCTCCTGCTCCTCCTGCACCTCTCGCCGACACCGGAAGCCGCCGCAGCTCCACCGCCTGAAGAACGGCCGGCGGCTTCCCTCCTTTTCTTCCTACTCAAGTTGCACAGCGCACCGACAGCCCACACCTTCTCTTCCTGCACCTCCTGCGCAACACACCGAGACGCTGAGGTCCGCCGCTGCTCCACCACATGAAGCTCAACCGGCGGCGTCCTTCAAGGCTGCAATCACCCGGTCACAGATCCGGCCAAAAACCAAGCTCCCTACAAGGCTCCACCCCCGCCTCGGCTGCCAATCGCGGGGCTCGCCGCGACTGCTGCGACCTCACCAACAGCGCAGGGGAGCCGCACCGACGGAGCCGCGGAACATGCCGTGGCCTGCACCCGTCGCCCATCGCCCAACGCCCACAAGCCGCACACCGCTGGGGGGAACCCGCCTCCCGGCTGCCCAACCGCCACACGCCCACAGCGGAGCCTGAGGGATCAAGCCCCTAGAGCTGGAACAACAAACCTCGCCGTTGAGCCCAAGACGAGGGGAGGGGAGAAGGAAGGGTGGGGAAGAAGAAGAAGCAAGAGGGGGGGGGGGATGCCCCGCCGCCGCCGCTTCTGGGGAAGTAAGCCCCGGCGGCTAGCCGGCGACTACCGGCGGCGGCGGCGAGGTAGGTGGTGGAGTTGGGGAGGCGCTTGGCTAGGGATTGAAATCGCCTCCCAAGTCGCCCGCCGACGACTCAGGAGGCCTGCTTAATGGAGCGAGGCACATGATATATGTTCCGTCCGCAGATCTTTTTTATGATGGTAAAGCTTTGCTATTAAAAAGCTCCCAACTTTTCTCATCATCTAAGAGCTTCAGATCATGAACATGGGTTGGCATTTGGATGTGATTTGCAACATTTTGCTTTCGTGTTGTTAACAGTACTCTACTACCGTTATTTGCATCTGGAAAGACTTTAACCCTTCTATTTATTTGGTTCCATGTATCTGTAGTCCACACATCATCAAGCACTACTAAGTATCTTTTTTGCCATAGAAAATCATGGATTTTCTTCCCCACCTCATGCTCCTGCATCTGATCAATTTCTCTAGAGTCATCTCTCGCCCCCATTATTTGTTTCATAATATCCTTGAGTAAATCAACGCCTTTAAACTTTTGAGATACAGTCACCCAAGCTACTTTGTCAAAGTGTTGTTTGATCTCAGGTGAGGTGTAGACTTTTCTAGCGAGTGTAGTTTTCCCTGCCCCACCCATGGCAACTACGGAGACAACACTAAGCTTGTTGTCTTGACCAACCAACTTCTCCATTATTTCTTTGCATTCATCCTCAAAACCAACAATGAAAACATCATCTTCGATATTTTGATACATGAGAAATTCATCCCCAACATGACCATTCTCTACTGAAGTATCACCCAGATCAACAATTTTCAAACGGTTTGCACTCTCAAATATGTCTCTGATCTTCCTTCTTATACGTTTAATTTCAACACCGACTTTATGAAGGGTAATCAAGTCGCTTGGTAAGCGAGCATACCTTGAAATGGAACCCATGAAGCCCTTCTTCAGCCTGTTCCTCTTCTCCATGTACTCCGCTTCTTCGATGACATCCTCAGCCTCATACGCTGCATCCCTGATCTGGCTGACCCATTTGGTAACAGATGCATTTCCCGATCTCCACTTGGTGTCGGCATCTTTCAGGAAGCACTGCAACCGCTCCAGCTCATCTTTCAAGAACCTCACTTCAAGGGTGACTCCACATAAAAATGTTGTCTCCTCAAGTGCAAGGTTGCTCAAGTTCCCAATGACGGGAGTAAGAGCAGACGCAGCCATTGCGTCTTGCATCTGCTCTCAGAGATGGAATGCTTGATCAAACATGCGAGCATAGAATGTAGTGGCTGAGGAAGATATGACTTTGTTCGGGATGCAATGTTTGCTTTTATATTTGTTCTTCTTTCCTTCGTGCTAGAGCAGAGCAAAGCGCACTTGATGGAAAGAAAGGGGCACGGCAAGAATATCTTGCTGTAATGGTGATAGGATCACGGCAAAAACATACCCAGCACAGCAAAGCAAAGCAAATATTTCAGGAAAGAATGCAAAGCAAAGAAGCTTTAGGGTTTTAGCATCATAAGAATCTTTCTCGAGCATCATGTCCCTCAGTGACGTCGGCGTGGGGTCGTCGCTGAAGGGGAAGACAAGTTTCTCTCTTCCCGCTTTGATGAATACAAGACAGGTTTTGGCGACTTGACTAGATTGTGCTTAAGAGAGCCCCCGGATTACCTTTTATTTTTACTGATCCTATTGCATTTTTTGTGTGAACTGTGAACAGCATTGCCTCCATTTTCAGGCTGGGCTTCCCCCGACTTAATTTGTTACTTGCTTTACTGTAACTTGCATCAACATCTGTACTGATTTAGTGATTGTATACTGTAAATCATTTGCTTAACTGTTAGCTCCTATCTAAAGCAAGCAACTAGTGCAGCACTGTACTAACTGATATATACAGTTCAGTTACTTCCGTAGTGCCATTTTTAGCTAAAGTGCAATCAAATCTGAGAACCACGGTTACCGCTTACCAGCTGCCCATGAAGAGTATATACAAAGGATAAAAGAGGTTGGATATCTGAACCAGGTCACACAATAATTATATGCACGAGAAGTTGGGGAAACACAGGAATTATCATGTTGTGGAACATGCCACAAGAAAGGGCCTTAATTTGATCTTTCAATTTAATTGCAGTGTCATAAATACTTAAATAAAATTATATACAGAAGTGAATGAAAAGCAGCAATCAAGCTTAAGATAGAAAAGTGAAGCCCACTTTGCCAATTAACCCGCTAGATGTTTCTAAGTTACATCGGCAACGAAACTGAAACTTAGACCAGCGTATCTGGGTACTGAACATGTGAACTGAGACACCAGTCCTGCAATCAGCATCTTTCTGAACAACGCTAGATATATTCTCAAATGTCTAATTCATGGCTTTGGGATATCCAACTGATATTAACAGAAAACCAAATTGTTGGCATTTGGTAAACATGGCTTTCGGATGCAAGCTTCTTTGGGCCGATGTCCTTGAGTGCACAAATCTGCTCCTCACCCATGGCAGACATTACAATCACCACCGGATCCTTCCCACCTTCAAAACCATCCTTGAACACAGCACAATAGGTCAGAAGATGTTACGGCTGCATATCGGATTTACATCCGGCGCCGTCCGCATGGAGCACAGGCCAGCAATTAGAGGATCCCTAATCTTATCCTTCTATCTTTAGAGTCTTTCTATCTTTAGAATTTCTATCTTTGGACTTCCTATATCTGTGGAGTCAGTTGTAAGCCTGGAGGGCACCATGAATAAATAGAGGAGAAGGACTACAGAACCGCACGTTTTGATTGCCAAGGAAACAATAGCAGGCGCTGCCATCAACAACTGGCCGGTGGCTCCGCACACCTGTTTCCCATTATCATAGGTCGCCGTCGATTTCTGACGTCGTCCTCCACTAATTCTCGTTCAGGCTTGAGCCCGGGTATGCGATTATTCGAAAAGGAACATCCGTACCAATTGGTATCATAGCCGAGCGATCCACCCATGGTTCAACTGGAAGATCGGGTCGCTGGGGTTAAGAAGGGGCTGGTCGAGTTACGGATTCTCATGGAGCAGAAGGAGACCACCATGGAAACAAGGATCTCAGCACTGGAGAACAAGCTGGACAAGAGGATGGATGATCTCTTCCGTCTCCTAGGCAAGCAACCTGCAGACGGAAACGACGGTGGGAAGCGGGACGCGAGAAGACAATTGTGTTCTGTAGTAATATTGCTGTGCAACGCGAGTTTACACTAGAGCTTGCAGAGCAACGTGGTTTGGAGAGCCATACATCTCACTGCAGCCAACATTAATGTATACAGTAGATGATTGAATACTGAATCAGTAGAACTCCTTCGCCTTCAATGTCAATCGAGCTACTGAAACATCTAATGAGCCCATGTGTGGGGTGACATTGTGACAAGCCTGAACATCGCGATAGCATGTCAGTGCGTATCAACTCCACTAAAAAAAAAGCAAGCTGATCAATTTATGTTTTATACTACATGCTGAACAGACCAACCGAACCAACCGATTTTTTTTATTGGGATAATTGGATATATGCCATTGCAGGAACCACTTATTTGAGATTTGCCATCGTTCCGTTGCTTTTTCGAACGATGCCATTATGAAACCGTGCTTATTCGAAATATGCCACGGCTCGCGTCCGGTCACGACACGTGTCCCGTCCGCGATGGCAAATCTCGAATAAGCGGTTCCTACAGTGGCATATATCCAATTAATACGGGACACGTGTCGTGACCGGACGCGAGCGGTGGTATATTTCGAATAAGCACGGTTTCATAATGGCATCGTTCGGAAAAGCAAAGGAACGATAGCAAATCTCGAATAAGCGGTTCCTGCAGTGGCATATATCCAATTATCCCATTTTTATTTGGCCTTCGGTTCGTATTTTTATTCCAGTTAATTTGGCTCCTAACATGGAAACCGAATTGTGTAACTCGGTCTAAAAATTTTCCAAACTCGACCAAATAAACCGAATAATCACCTCTAATGCCGTGTGTGGAGCTCTCAAATTGATGCGACCTGCAATCTACTGTGGTAAACAGAGGTGTGGAAAAGACATAAAACTTTGGGGATATTTAACTTCTGAATCTAGAGCTTGGCATTGCGTAAAATGATGAGACTAGGTTGGGGAAAGCGAAAGCTTGCAACACACATGGCGACTTCGATGCGAAAGGTTCAGATTGCATTAACAGGTCAGTGCTCATGAAATGAGAGAGTAATGCATCAGCTACCAACACAATAGGCTGTTTGTGCGAACCTCACATCCATGCAAGCCCAATCATTCTCTGGAAGCACATCATTCTCTGGAAGCACAGCGTATGTGCTCCATACTTATTATTACATTCAAGGAAACATGATCATAATTGGATATTATCACTTATACACACTGGAGATCCAGAAGCCTCCAACACATCTTGTGTGTGCAGGATGACTGCTTTAGAAATTACAAATCATCTTATGCTCATTGTGTCACCTGCAAAAAGCACACAAGAAAATGACTTCTAGTTATTGAAGCACTTGGCTTACAGAGAACAATAGTCCAGTTCATTGAAGAGAACACAATGTCAGTCATAAAAGGAATTAAGCTCAGTAAGTTAATTCTACAACGCGGAGAAAGCTACACATAAGCTAAGCTAGCTAACGGTATTGATTGAGCAGATTGCTCCTTCTTCTAAGGTTGAGGAAAAAAAACAATAAATAGAACATGTGCCCTTATTTCCTTGTTCTGCAAATATTTGCATATCACGCTAAGTTCCGAACGCAAATACCAGCCAAATCAAAAGGCAGGGGAGGGGGGCCATAGTTACCGACCTTGCATCCTTTCCTCTGCAGATCTTTAAGAGTGCTGTCGTCTCCAGAAATCTTGGCCATAAACGCCAGAGTCAGCTCCTTGAGGGATGGAATGTGCAGCAACCCCTCGGGAAGCTTACTCATCCTCTTGCAGTCAAAAAGCATTAGGTGGGAGAGCTTTGGCATTGCCCCAACCTCTATCCTCCACTCCTCAGTGGAAAACTTTTTAAGTAGCAACTCTTGCAGCCGAGGGAACCCTTGGGCAGAGCAGGACATGGCCCAGTCTCTGTATCCTTCCAACTCAAGCACCACAAGACAGGGAAGATTCTCCAGGACCAGCATCGGGTCTTGTTGAATGACTCTAGCATATAGTTGGAGCTTTCGTAGATTTTGTGGGAAGAGTTGGCTCCCAGGCAGCCCATCGATCACATCGAATCTATTGAGGTAAATCTCAACCAGGTGAGGCATGTTTGCAAATATTTTAATAAGCTCACTGGGGATGCTTTCCCAACCCAAGTGGAAGGTTGTTAGTTGATTCATGTGGCCCAGAAACGTCACCACATCACTGTCTAATCTATCTGGATTTTGTATATCTATATATAAGGTCTGGAGCTCTTTTTGTCGGACGTCACTCCTTGGTGCGGAAAATCCACTGGGAAGGTGAACATGCCTTAGAGCAGGGATATCCCATAGGGAGTTTGGTGCGATCGAGTCCAATACGGTGCCCCCCAGATCTATAGTTTGCAAGTAAAGAAGCCGTCCAATTGTAGAAGGGAGAGTGACCTGTTGGCACCTTCTCAACCTGAGACATCTCAGGTGAATGCACTCACGGATTACCCTAGAGAAATTCTTTAGGACCGAGCGTTCTACGTGAAGAACCCTCAAGAATCTTAGCTTAGGCATGGAGAGTGATGAAAGTTCGAAGCCAACCAGAGTTCGCAGATTCGGTGTTGCCCGAAAAATCTCATCATCACAGAAGCATTGAAATGAATAACGATAGGATATCATGGTATCATCTGATGATGCAACAACTTGGCCTGCATCTTTTTTTAGTGCATCCATATTGTCGGCTTACTGGCCAACAGGCACCCTAAGACTGGGTGCTTGAGAGATTCGGACTGGGGGCTTTTGTGGCAACCGCTCCAAGGACGGGAAGAACGGGATGTTGGGAGCAAGCAAGAAGACGGTCGAGTTTACCTAGGTTCGGGCCCTCCAAAGGAGTAATGACCCTAGTCCTGCTTGGTGGTTCCTTCTGAGTTCAAGGTTCTTACAAGGCTGGGGAAGAAGACCCTCTCTCAGGTTCTGCCAACCCAGGATCAACAACCCTTCTCCCATGCACCCTAGCTCCCTTTTATACTCGGGCTGGCTGAGGCGCATGGGCTTACAAGCTTATGCGTAAAGCAAGCGTCGACACGCTTCTACAAAGGCATTTAATGCACCGTCACACTCTCTTACATCACATTTAATGCCTGTCTAGCCGACTCTGTCCTAGCCGACTTAGACTTCGCCTTAGGTCCCGCTGTCTGTCACCCCCGCAGTTCGCCAGAGAGAGGGATGTCGATTCGGGGCCACCCATCATTAATGCGCGCTGGGAAGGCAGCGCCGCCATACCATCGCCTACATATCTCGCAATTAATGCGCACGTCTCGCATTAAATATCCTTGACCCTTTGCCTGTAGTACAGATTACGGGGTTGATTCTTGGGAACTACGCCCAGGAGTGGCTCGAACGCCACTGTCCTCTTGGCGAGCACCTTTGCTGGTCGCTTGAGGAGTGGCCTGAACGCCACTGTCCCTGGCGAGCACCTTCGCTGTCGCCTCGAGGAGTGGCTCAACGCCACTGTCCTCTTGGCGAGCACCTTTGCCGTCGCCGGAGGAGTGGCTCAACGCCACTGTCCTCTGGCGAGCACCTTCGCTGTCGCCTCGAGGAGTGGCTCAACGCCACTGTCCTCTTGGCGAGCACCTTCGCTGTCGCCGAGGAGTGGCTCAACGCCACTGTCCTCTTGGCGAGCACCTTCGCTGTCGCCGAGGAGTGGCTCGAACGCCACCTGTCCTCTTGGCGAGCACCTTTGCTTGCCGCCAGGAGTGGCTCAGACGCCACTGTCCTCTTGGCGAGCACCTTCGCTGTCGCCTCGAGGAGTGGCTCGAACGCCACCTGTCCTCTTGGCGAGCACCTTCGCTGGTCGCCGAGGAGTGGCTCGAACGCCACCTGCCTCTGGCGTGAGTACTTAATGCGGCCGTGGGTACCCAGCGTTTATCTGTTGACAAGAGCCCGGCCCACCAGGAGTGTCTTTATTCTTTTTCTTTTCTTCGTCGAGCGGTTCAATCTCGGGTGGGGCCATAAATGCCCACGCACGCCGCGGTCTTTAAAACTTGCCTCTTTTTCCGGCCCGAGGTGGATACTGCGGCCGTGTCCGAGGCTTCGTGGGACGTGCCCACTTCCTTGAAAAATGCTTTGATTGTCCCGCATCCGAACTGCTGCGTCTCTTCGACTTTTTCCCGCCAGGCTCTTCCTTGAATTCTTATAAATAAGCGGCGACAGGGGCATGTTCCGTTTCGCTACCGCCTCTGCTCCTTCCTGCCTTAGCTTCCTTCGCCTTAGCTGATTCTCGATGGCCTCTCCGACTCTGTCCTCCCTCCTTCAACCGTGGAAGAGAACGCCGCCGCTAAATGCTCCAAGGTGATCGCCGCGGCGCTCTCGCATGCGGGCTGGATCGTCGCTCCCCACGGCCAGCCCGGAAGTCATCTTCTTCGTCTCAGGCGATGATGGCGGGCTTGGTCCCGCCATCTCGGACTTCTACATCGCCGTCCTCAACTTCTACGACATTCACAACATCCACCTTCCCCTAACTCCATTGTGCTCCTCTCCGTCTTCGCCCACTTCGTGAGATGTTTATAGGGGTAATGCCCAATCTTCTCCTTTTCCGCTACTTCTTCTCGCTCGCGTCGGCCAGGGCTCCAGCATCTCCGGTGCTGCCATCTGCGACTTAGAGACGGGGCGTTCGCGCTACATTCCAATGGAGAACCGATCCACTGGAAAATGTGGCGCCACGAATGGTTGTACGTTGAAGACGACAGCGGCATTGAAGCCTCAGGACTTCCACCGAGCGGTGGGCGGCAAATCTGATCAGGTATCTCCGTCGCCGACACGCCCGAGCTACTTGCAATGTTGGCTCGGGTTGATCGGCCATGACGGCAGGCTGACCGGAGGCATGGTTCTCCGACTTCGTGGTCCCGGAGGATTAGCCCTTTGCGCCACGGCACCGCCACCTGGCACTACCTGGCGTGGGCGACGGGACTCGGACGGTTCAGGAGGTAAGCTCTTACGCCTTCCTTCTTCATCATCATTCTTTTTTTTTTAACATCGCCTTCTTCTTCTTTTTCTTTGTGTCGGTAGTGGGAAAGCCGGGCGCCGCGCGGATCGCTTCCTGGATGGGGCGTGGGCGATCGGCGGCGTTCGCCCTTCCCCGAGGCTGCGCTTCCACTCTGCGACATGCGACCTGCGGATCGGCGGGGATGCGTCAAGGCGATGCCCAAGATGGACGCCATGGGGCGCCCATCATCGTCCATCAAGGGCCTCGATAATCCGCGGCACCCTACGGTGGCGACCAGGGAGGAACAAGCGCCTGCCGACGACATCGCTTCATCGAACGCCCACCGACCACGGCTATCGGGGCGGCCGTCGGGCCGGATCTTCAGCCGCCCCGCCATCGGGACTTCCTCACCGCGGGGCTCTTCATCAACGGCCGCGACGCTTCGCCTCCGCCATCACCGCTGCAGCCAGTTGGCGCGCCGCCGGCCGACCGCCGGCGCTTCGATGGCGGGCCGGTCTGGCAGACCTCGTCGCCACCGCCACCGCCGGCTGATCCACGGCTGGCCGCTGCCAGTGGACTCCACCGGCGCGGCATCGCCACGGCACCGCGCAGCGGCCGACCCGCCAGCCACGCGATGGCGGACCCACCGGCGAAGATCGCCGCCGCCACCGGCACCGCTAGCCGACCCGCCCGGCCACGCGATGGCGGACCCACCGGCGCAGATCCTTCGCCGCCACCGGCACCACTAGCGGCCGACCGCGCCACCGCCGATGGCGGACCCACCGGCATCCTCCGCCGCCATCGGCACCGCCGGCGCCGACCGCCAAAGATCGCTGGCGAACTCCACCGGCAAAGATCCTCCGGGCTTCCGGTGGAGCGGTCCCTCGCTCGCCGCCACCGAGGCCGCCGGTGCCTCGAGGGGCTGGTTCTCACTCGGGAGTGCCTCGGTTTCGAGGCCTCGGCCAGTACTGAATCCTTGAAACACACAAAAGAAGACGGTAAAACTTTTTAACCTTCGAATGGAGCCTTACCTTTGCTTGCTTTTGCTTGTTCCAGGCACCTGCTGCACTCCCCCACCGCTCCTGTGGTGGCGACGATCGGGGTGAGGTAGCGACGGAGCGGCCTGATCCGCCAGTGGCAAGAAGAAGCCGGCGATCAAGATGCGGCCAGCTGGCCGTTGTGCGGTACCAGAGGCGCTGGGCCACGGCCCACTCGGATCTCTCCGCAGACTTGCTCTTCGCGACGCAGATGCACTGGCCGCCGCTTGACAGCTCTACTCCCACACCACCCACCGCTTTACGCCGAGCAAGCAACGGCCGCCGACGCCGCCATCGAGATCGGCCGCCCGTGCAGAGGTGGCTGATTTATGACCGGATGGAAAGCGGGAGCGGGAGCTGAGTGGGGAGCGGGAGCGAGGGCGCTTCATACGCCGAGCTCATGGAAGAGCTCGAGGCGCAGCGGACACACCGCATCCAGTCCGAGGCAGACACTCTGCAGATGCTGAGGTACGCCTTTGACCGGATGGAGGACAGCCTCGCTCCGCTGGGGTTGGTGCAGCAAGCGCCACTGGAACAGAAGCCGTCGCACTACGCCTTCTGCCTCAGTCGGATTGCGGACTTCACCGCCCGGCTTCCCGCCGCCCTGGCCGACCGGTCCACCCAGGAGGGCCAGCGCGATGGCGGCTGCTGCGCGACGTTCGCTTTTGGCGTCTTTGCGCGCGTCAAGGACGCCAACCTTGATCCTCGGGCTGCCGTCCAGGGGATTGAAGGAGATCGCGGAGGCGGAGGCGCGGTGCAGTATTTCTTGACCACGTCATTTGCTCGGTGGAGATGGCCAACCCTGCGCTGGAGGACGCAGCAGAAGAGGTGGCACTGGCGCTGGACGTCGGGCCCCTCGCGGAAGACCCTGCAGTAGCAGCCGCAGTGGCGGACGAGGAGGAAGAAGGATAGGATAACCTAGACCCTTCTCCCCTTTTTGCCCTCTTTTTCCTTTTAACTTGCTGGCCTGCAACAACTTTTGTAAAGCACTTTCATGGAATAGACATGACACTTTTTAGACTTATTCAGCAATGTTTAACTTGTCTTCTTAGCCTTCCACCTTACTGACCGCCAGCATTAACTTGAGTGCTCTTGCCGGCTTAAGGCTTAGAAGGAAAAGAAGGGAGTAAAGTATCCCTTGTGTCCGGCGATTCTTTTCGTTGCCTTACGATCCTGCAAACAACACGTACCCTTGTGGCCTCATGCGGCGGATCTGATGTAAGGCGTGACAGGCGTAGGCTTTTGATAGCGATGTTTAAATCGCCACTTCACGGGGACACCCGAGTGTCATGACCGTGTCGAGCCGAGTTCAAACCACCGCCCAATCGCCCAATCCTGTTCGCCGCACTTACATAGTGGTCCCGCCTTTGCCCTTTGGCGCCACAGATCGAGCGGACTAAGTGATCGCTCAACACTTCGCCACAAAGCACGTAACTGTAAAGGCATGAAGTAATCGCTAAAAATAACGGAACTTAATACTTAATTTACGAACAACGGTCGTTTCCCGGCTAGTCGGCAAGACAGGCATGATTCGACCGGCAAGACGAGAACAAAACACGAAACTTACAACCGTTCAAGGGTAGAACTTGCGCAGGTTCTCTATATTCGTGAGTTCGCCAGCTTCCTCCGCCCTCGGTGGCCAACCTGACCGCCCGGGTCGAGATCAAACCACCTTAAAGGGGCCCTCCCACTGGGAGACAGTTTGTGCAACCCACTGCGGCGAATCTTTCGCAAGACCAGGTCGCCATCGCCGATGTTCTCTCACCGACCCGGGTGGCGTGGTACCTCCCGAGGCTTTGTCGATACCGAAGCGGCGCAGGCCGCACGATCCTGCTTCTTCCAGGAGATTGACATCGTCTTGGCGCATCTCTTCCTGACCTTCTTCCGCGAACGCAGCAACGCGGCGACCCAAATGTCAATTCTCGAAGGGAGGACAGCCTCTGCTCCGTAAACCGTAAAGAATGGAGTCTCTCCAGAGTCTTGGCCGGGAGTGGTCCGAGTGACCACAAGATCGCCGGAGTTCTTCAACCCACCGTGAGCCACGCCGGTGAAGCCGATCAAACGCCCGAGTCTTGAGGCCCTTCAAAGACTGCATTGGCTCGCTCAACTTGGCCGTTGCTTCTTGGATGGGCAACGGAGGCAAAGCAGACCTTCGTGCCCATTTCTTCGCAAAGTCCGGAAAAGCGGCGCCGTGAATCGGGCGCCATTGTCGGTGATGATACGGTTGGCGACCCGAAGCGGGCGAAGATCCCTCGCATGAACTTGACCGCGCTGCAGCCGGTAATGGTTCTCACGGCTTCCGACTTCCACCCACTTGGTGAACTTGTCAATGGCGACGAGCAGATGAGTGTAGCCTCCTCGTGGCCCGCGAACGGACCAGATATCCAGCCCCAGGCGCCGAAGGGCCATGAGAGCGGGATGGTTTGCGAGCTTGGGCTGGTTGGTGGATTTGCTTGGCGTGGAATCGCACGCCTCGCATCTCTCACCACTCGCAAGCATCCTGGAGGGCGATTGGCCAATAGAACCCGTGGCGGAAAGCTTTTCCCACCAGGTTCGACCGGAAAAATGGCTCCCGCACACGCCTCCATGGATATCGAAAGCAAAATGCTTCCTCTTCCCGAGTGATGCACTTCAGAAGAACTCCGCTTCCACCCCGGCCAGACAGTCCCCATCTACCAGGGTGTAGCGCTTGGCCTTTCGCGCTATCTTCTCGGCTGACGCATCATCGTCGGGGCATACTTGATCCCGCAGGTAGGCCAGGATCGGGTCCATCCATGTGCCTTCCCGGTCAAGCACGGCGACCACAGAGTGATCGTCCGGGTACTCCGCTTGGCCAAGCGTTTCCGCCGGTGCCACTTTTCCTCCTGCAACGTGGGCTGGGGCGGCGCCACCATCGTCCCCACCGGAAACGGGGGTTGCGATAGGTAGCGTCGCCTTCCCATCCGAAGTGAGGGCTGAAGCGGCATCACCATCCTCCCCACCAGAGACGGGGGCTGAGATGGACGGTCGCGTAAGCCTTTCTTCAAAGACTCCGACCGGAACAGGGGCTCTTGTCGAGGCGAGCTGAGCGAGCTCGTCCGCTAAATAATTGTCGCCGGGGTATGTGTGTATACCCTAGCCCTTCAAGTGTCTCTCCATCTTTCTAACCTCCGCTGTAAGCCGCCATGACGGGATCGTAGCAGTGAAGTCCTTCCTTGCCTGGTTGATGACCCGACAAAGAATCGCCTTTAATCAGAGGGCGCCAGATGCCGATGGCTGCGGCGGCTCGAACCAGCCAAGAATCCTTCGTATTCCGCAACATTGTTGGTAGCTTTAAAGTCCAGGCGACTATATATTTGAGGGGGTCCCTGGCCGGGGAGACCAGGAGGAACCCAGCGCTTTCGAAAGCCTGAAGGATCCATCAAAGAAGAGCGCCCAAGGCGTGGGGCACGGGACTTCCTTATCTTCCCCATCTGCCGAGTCCATTCAACAATGAAGTCCGCCGATCTTTGACTCTTGATAGCGATGCAGGGGCAAATTTGAAGCCAAATTCCCCCAGCTCGACAGACCACTTGGCGATACGACCTTCAGCTTCACGGTTGTTAAGGATCTCCCGCAGAGGATACGAGGAGACCACAGTGATCTCCCTTCCTTGGAAATAATGTCGCAGCTTTCTTGATGCCACCAGCACAGCATATACCATTTTCTGGGCCTGGGGATACCTAGTTTCAGCGTCATGCAGCACCTTGCTCACGTAATAGACCGGCCGCTGCACGCCCTCTCGCTCTGCTACTAGTGCTGCACTCACCGCCGAGGGGCTTGCCGCTACATAAAGGAGAAGCGGCTCACCAGGCTCAGGGGCGACCAGCACAGGAGGCGAGGAGAGATACTTCTTCAGATCTTCAAATGCCTGCTGGGCTTCCGGGGTCCACTCGAAGGAATTAGTCTTCTTCATCAGCTTGAATAATGGGAGACTTTTCTCCCCAGTAGACTATGAACCTACCGAGGAGGCCAGCGACCACTGGCTAATCAAGCCGCTTGAGCCGGACAGTGGCTTCATTCGTTCTATCGCTTCAATCTTGTGCAGGTTGGCTTCGATCCCGCGGTGGAGACCAAGAAGCCAAGCGACTTTCCAGATGACACCCGAACACGCACTTCTCAGATTCACTTTAAGCGATGGCGCGGAGATGGGAGAAAGTTTCCTCAGATCTTCAACCAACCCATCAGCGGCCTTAGCTTTTATCACCAAGTCATCAACATATACCTCCAGGTTCTTCCCAATTTGTGACTTGAATACAATATGCATGGCTCGCTGGTATGTAGATCCGGCATTCTTCAACCCAAAGGGCATTCGAACATAACAGTATACACCAAAAGGGGTTACAAAGGCCGTCTTTTCTTCGTCTTCCTGCGCCATTCTAATCTGATGATACCCTGAGTAGGCGTCTAGGAAACATAGAGCTTCACATCCGGTAGTAGAATCGACAACGAGGTCAATCCTTGGCAGAGGGTAAGGGTCCTTAGGGCAGGCTTTATTGAGGTCGGTGAAGTCTATACACATTCGCCACTTCCCATTGGACTTCTTCACGAGTACGGGTTAGCCGACCACTCAGGGGTAGGCGGCTTCCCGCACAACTCCGGCTTGCAATAGCTTCTCCACTTCTTCCCGAATGGCCTCTTGTCGCCTCGCGCCTGCCTCCGACCTTCTGCCGATGAGTGCGCTCAGAAGCGTTGTTAATCGGTGCTCGATCACCTCCTAGGGACCCGGTCATTTCGAGATGGTTCCCAGGCGAACACATCTAGATTAGACCGGAGGAAGGTGACGAGCGTCTTCCTATTTGGCCGAGATCAGCGCCAATTCTCAACCTTGCCCGAGCCTTCCTCACCCACGGGGACCACCTTCACCTCACCCAAGGATCGGTGAAGCGCGAGCCTTGGCCGGAGCGCTCGAGGGGTCTTCGTGCCACGCGCCGAACAAAGCGGCTCCAAGTAAGTCTTGCACTTGCTTACCGAGGCGCAAGGCTTCGAGCTTGTCCACCTTTACCACAATTGGGCCCTCGGCCAGGGATCTTCATCGGCAAATAAGCATGATGCGAATCGCCATGAATTTGACTAGCGGCCGGCCAAGCGAGGCATTGTAAGGGAGGTCAAGTCGGCGACCTCGGTTGATGAGCTCCGTCCGAAGTTTTCAGCGCTTCGAACGTGGCGGGCAGCTGGACTTGTCCTGCAGGCATCAGGCCCATCCCGGGCAATTCCATAAAAAAGCGGTCGCGAGCGCGATTCTTCATAAGGTATTTGGAGTGCTTGATACGCCCGATCGACAAAGGTTGATGGCACTTCCTCCATCAACTAGTACTCGCCCAAGCTTCGCATTCCTGACCGTAGGGGCGACCACGATCGGGAGATGGTTTGGGCCTGAAGTGTTCGCCGGGTGGTCGGCCCGACTGAAAGTGATCGATTGATCCGACCACTTCAGCAGCCGACTCGTCCCGGGCTCTGGCATGGTGGCACACACCTGTCTCAGCTCTCGCTTGTACTGCGAGTTGGAAGAGTAGGTGGCCGAACCCCCATGAATGTATGCCACCGTGTGCTCGGCTTGTTGGAAAGCCAGGGGGGCGTCATCTTCGTCGTCATCATCTTCGCGATCCTTTTCGCGGCGCTTCTTGAGCCGCTTTTCCACCAACTTGGACACAACCTGGCAATCTTCCAAGTCGTGCCCATTTGTGCGGTGGATGGGGCAGTATGGCCTGCCCCTGTCGTCTTCGCGGCGGGGAGAACGGCGGTCCCTGCGATTGTCTCGGCCGGTCGGCGATCTCTCCTTCGCTCTCGATCGCCGCGCCGTTGAGGCTTGGCTTCGGATCGGCCACCAAAACCTCTCGCGACGGCCTCCTTGCGCTTCTTCTTTTTACGGTCGGAGGACTTCGACGCTCGGCTTCGTCGGGGTTTGAGGGCCTCGACGCACCCTCCGAAGCCTCATTGCCGGGCACACTTGTGAGCCAGGAGAAAAGCTTCGGAAGTGGTAGCGGCAGGCGGGTAGCCATCTTCTCCGCATCTTCCGATCCCTAACCCCCTCCGAACGCAATAATAACCGACCGCTCGGAGATCCGGGATCGTGTTGCGGCAATGGCTAAACCGCCGAATAAACCCCTCGTGACTCCCTCCTTCTGCTCCAAAGCGTGGAGGTCGCCCTCCACACCCGGTTGAGCGTAGGAGCCCTGAAAGTTGGCTACAAAATGTCGCACGCTTCCTCCCACGAGCGCATCAACCCCGAGGAAGGTTCGGCGGCCGAGGCGGCGAACTGTCGGCGACATCGGGAAGTAGTTGGCCATAACTCTATCTCGACTTCCCCGGCAAAGACGCACCACCGTCGTATAAATCTGCAGGAATTCTTCAGGGTTGGTGGTGCCGTCATACTTCTCGATGGGCGCGGGACGAAATCTTTTCGCCACGCCCGATTGGCGTAGACGGAGGAAAACGCCTGGCACCCAACATTATATGGGGAGTAGTGTCGCCCACCGGCCCACGACCCTGAGAGGGTCGAGGAGTGCTTGAGTCTACACTCTCCCAGTCGGAAGGGAAGCTCCTTCGATCGACCGGCAGCCGGGTTTGGCGCGTCGTTGCGGATAGCGCCCTCACGAAGAACTTGACGCAGATCATCTCCCCGCTGAGCCGCCCCTGAGGCGTGCCCTTAGATCCCAGCGGTTCTCCTCGGCATGGGAGTACCGGGAAGATGCGAAGCTTGTGCACGCGTCCCCTCTGCGCAGAGGGTGCGGCCGATACTCCCTTCCCTTTATCCCGGCTCCTGCGGGGAGAGGTCGCCAAAGAGCGGCGGAAGCTTGTGCATCCTCCATACGAACTCCTTGGCGGAGGACGCGGAAGCCCGGCTGAATTGCCACAAAGAACTCTTCGCTGGCCGAGTCCACTAGACGGGCAATGTCCTGGAGCCAAGGGGTGGCTGGGGTGTCGCCCGTCGATTGGACCGGTGGATGATCCGAGAGCAACCGGCCGCATGAAGGCTTTGCATTGGGGTATCTTCCCCAACGACAAGCGCCGCATTGACCGGCCGAACTCCGGGCTTGGATGCGGCTCGCGCCCCTCCCGCCATGAAGGACCCGGCTGACCCGACTCCCTTCACCGGAGCCGAGATCGGCCGCGCCGCTTTCCTCGAGGGCGCTACTGGGCGATGAGATTCCGCCATACCGGATGATCATCGGATTCTTGCAAACTCCTCAATAAGGAATGGAAGAACGGAACGATCTAACCACTAAGCCCCTACCTGGCGCGCGCCACTGGCCGGGCCATCTTGCCAACAGGCACCCTAAGACTGGGTGCTTGAGAGATTCAGACTGGGGGCTTTTGTGGCAACCGCTCCAAGGACGGGAAGAACGGGATGTTGGGAGCAAGCAAGAAGACGGTCGAGTTTACCCAGGTTCGGGCCCTCCAAAGGAGTAATGACCCTAGTCCTGCTTGGTGGTTCCTTCTGAGTTCAAGGTTCTTACAAGGCTGGGGAAGAAGACCCTCTCTCAGGTTCTGCCAACCCAGGATCAACAACCCTTCTCCCATGCACCCTAGCTCCCTTTTATACTCGGGCTGGCTGAGGCGCATGGGGCTTACAAGCTTGCGTAAAGCAAGCGTCTGACACGCTACTACAGTGCATTTAATGCACCCGTCACACTCTCTTACATCACATTTAATGCCTGTCCTAGCCGACTCCTGTCCTAGCCGACTTAGACTTCGCCTTAGGTCCCTTTGTCTGTCACCCTGCAGTTCGCCAGAGAGGGGATGTCGATTCGGGGCCACCCATCATTAATGCGCGCCTGGGGAAGACGCGCCGCCATACCACTGCCTACATATCCTGCAATTAATGCGCACGTCTCGCATTAAATATCCTTGACCCTTTGCCCTGTAGCACAGATTACGGGGTTGATTCTTGGGAACTACGCCCCGAGGAGTGGCCTGAACGCCACCTGTCCTCTTGGCGAGCACCTTTGCTGGTCGCCTCGAGGAGTGGCCTGAACGCCACTGTCCACTGGCGAGCACCTTCGCTGTCGCCGAGGAGTGGCTCAACGCCACTGCCCTCTTGGCGAGCACCTTGCTGGTCGCCGAGGAGTGGCTCAACGCCACTGTCCTGGCGAGCACCTTCGCTGTCGCCTCGAGGAGTGGCTGAACGCCACTGCCCTCTTGGCGAGCACCTTCGCTGTCGCCGGAGGAGTGGCTCAACGCCACTGCCCTTCTTGGCGAGCACCTTCGCTGTCGCCTCGAGGAGTGGCTCGAACGCCACTGCCCTCTTGGCGAGCACCTTTGCTTGCCGCCTGAGGAGTGGCCTGAACGCCACCTGTCCTCTTGGCGAGCACCTTCGCTGGTCGCCTCGAGGAGTGGCCTGAACGCCACCTGTCCTCTTGGCGAGCACCTTCGCTGGTCGCCTCGAGGAGTGGCCTGAACGCCACCTGTCCTCTGGGCGTGAGTACTTAATGCGGCTGCGTGGGTACCCCAGCGTTTAATACGCTGACACATATGTCAGCATGAAGGCAAATATTTGGACTTCGATTGAAACAAAAATGGAAGGTGATCCATTATCTAGCCGTCTGGGCTTTATTTTTTTTGCAAATGTAACCCCTATGAGCATGAATTTGCCACAAGGACACGTGTCACTCTGCCTCGCCTTCCGCGGTGGGGAGGAGGCTAGATTTGCAAATTCGTTCATGTGGTTGCTAGATTTGCAAAAAAATGAAACCCAAGGATTAGATAAGGGATCATTTCAAAAAAATGAACCATGTACAAAGAGAGGAGAAAAAGACTGACCCACAGTTTTGTCGATAATATTAAGAAAACCATCTTGTCTTGCTTCTTCTATGCACCAGTCACGTAAAATATCATGAACCCTTATTTTTTCAATCCATCCATGTGCCCTGCTTCTGCCAACAACTTGGACCAAGCTTCTTTGAGCCAGCTCAGTAACATACTTACGTGCTACTTCTTCCAGTTTGTGCCTTGTCGTATGCGGAATGAAGCATTCTGCTATCCATAATTTCATAAGATCCGATATGGATATAACATAATCCTCAGGGAAAGCAGCAAGATAGAGGAAGGAAGATTTTAAATAATGATTTGGCAGGTCGCTGTAACTGCGAGCTAGTATGCGTCCCATCATTTCTCCATCTGCTGTTGTTGTCCAACTAAAATGTATTTCTTTCCATACCTCTATATTTAGATTCTTTGACAGATAACCCCCCAGAACTGAAAGTGCAAGTGGTAAACCGTTACATTTCTTCGCAAGCGTTCTCCCTAGTTCTTCGAAGTCATCCAGATTGCATACCGTGGACCTTTTGTACGATGGTAAAGCTTTAGTACTAAAGAGTTCCCAACTTTTCTCATCATCCAAGAGCTTCAGATCATGAACATAGGTTGGCATTTCAATATGATGTGCAACATCAGTCCTTCGGGTGGTTAACAGTACTCTACTGTTGTTGTTTGAATCTGGAAAGGCTTTAACCTCTCTATTTATTTGGTCCCAGGTATCTGTCGTCCATACGTCATCAAGTACAACTAAGTACCTTCTCCGCAATAGGAAGTCTTGGATCTTCTTCCCCAATTCATACTCCTGCATACGATCAATTTCTTCAAACTCACTTGTGTCCCCTGTGATTTGTTCCATGATATTTTTCAGTAAATCAACTCCTTTAAACTTTTGAGATACAGTCACCCAAACAAGTTTGTCAAAGTGTTCTTGGATCCTACGGGAAGTGTATACTTTTCTAGCCAGTGTAGTTTTTCCTGCACCACCCATGGCGACTATGGAGACTGCGCTAAGTTTACTCTCTTGGTCAACTAATTTTTCCACTATTTCTTCGTACTCATCCTGAAAACCAACAGTGACAGTGTCATCCTCAAATTTTTGATACATACGACCATAATCTTGTTCAAACTCGTACTCTTGTGGAGTGGAACCGAATTCAACAATTTTCAAACTGCTCGCACTATCAGATATCTCCCTGAGTTTCCTCCTTATGCGCTGAATTCCAACACCAATTTTATGGAGAGCTATCAAATCACGTGGTAAAGGAACACACCTTGAAATAGCACCAATAAACCCCTTGTTGAGCCTGTTTCGCTTCTCGATGTACTCAGCGGCTTCGATAATGTTCTCCGCTTCATACGCCGCGTCTCTGATTTGGCGAACCCAGTTGAATTCGCTGGCGTTTCCCGACCTCATCTTCTGATCGGCGTCTTTGAGGAAGCACTGGAGCCTTACCAGCTCATCTTTGAAGAACCCAACTTCTTTCGTGACTCCGCATATCAGCGAGGTCTCCTGAGCAGCGAGGGTCGTGACGCTCCCAACCACGGCAGAAACAGCAGACTCGGACATCGCTGCACGAAATTTTTGCGCCCTGATATCTCATGGAAGATGGTGGTCATGGAATGGTTTACACGGAAGAGCAAAGCACGCATGATGACATGAAGTGGAAGAAAGGAGAAAGCTTGGCGGGTTACCTTAGCTCGTGTAATCAGTGCACCGGAGCGGCCATCTGCAAAGGAGGAAGCACAGGATAGTCGCCCCCGCCGTGGTCGTCTCCGACGGCGAAGGAGTAATTAGCCTGCAGGTGCTGTGCTCCGAGATGAACAAAGATGCTCTCCTCCATAATCTGTCAATAATGCTACACTGGTAGAATCAGGTCGTGGAGGGTGCGTCATGATTGAAATAGTCGCTTCCGGTAATTGCCGAGAAGCATACCCTGTTGAAGCCTGGATGTACTTCTCTGGTGTGTCATCTGTGTACAGTAAATCATCCTTATCTGTAACACTAGAGTGGTGAAACCAACATCATTCAAACATAAGAGTAATGCTTATATTTATCCTTTCTAAATATAAGTTGTACGAATCTTAAAGTAAACGAAAGAGTAAATAATTATTATCTATTTTTTATTCATACTTTTAACATCTGCGAGTGACGTCGTCTAGAGAAAGGCAAAATATATGGTGCAACCACCGTTTTCGTGCAACCACCGTGCAGCCCTACTAAAAAAAGTTTCAAAAAATTCTGAAAAAAATCATGGATGTACATCTCAACTTACCCCATCTATGTATAAAATTTCATGATCAAATACGTCCTATGCTAGATGTTACAAAAAAAACAAATTTTGTGCTGTCTACTGTAGCAAGATTCCAAGCGAAAATTTGTCTTTTTTGTAACTTCTAGCATAGGACGTATTTGATCATGAAATTTTATACATAGATGGGGTAAGTTGAGATGTACATCCATGATTTTTTTCAGAATTTTTTGAAACTTTTTTTAGTTGGGTTGCACGGTGGTTGCACGAAAACGGTGGTTGCACCGGATATTTTGCCCTAGAGAAATATGGTCCATACGCAGCAGATCCAGCTCCTTGAGGGTCGGCAGGTGAAGCTTACCCATCCTGATGAACAAACGAAGACTCAGGAGACAGAGCCTTGGTATGCGGCTCATCCTTGCTAGTTAAAAAAAAAATCATAGGATAATCGGATATATGCCACTACAAGAACCGCTTATTCGAGATTTGCCATCATTCCTTTGCTTCTTCGAACGATGCCATTATGAAACCGTGCTTATTTGAAATATGCCACCGCTCGCGTCTGGTCATGACACGTGTCCCGTCCGCGATGGCAAATCTCGAATAAGCGGTTCCTACAGTGGCATATATCCAATTAATACGGGACACGTGTCGTGACCGGACGCGAGCGGTGGCATATTTCGAATAAGCATGGTTTCATAATGGCATCGTTCGAAGAAGCAAAGGAACGATGGCAAATCTCGAATAAGCGGTTCCTGCAGTGGCATATATCCAATTATCCCTTAATTATACCATTGTTCTGGTGTCGGCAATTACTTAAAAAATTCTTAAAACATTCAAGTTCAAACTTTAGCCTTTAGCTGTACTTAACTTTACAAAAGTTTAGTCAGCATTGTTCTACTTTATTATGCAAAGCTCAAAATCCCAACGAAATTCCGGAAATCTTAGCCAAGATTTCAACTAGAGACGAGATCCTAAATCCTGACCGGATAAAAAATAATAAAAATTAAATTACCACAGTAATTTAAGAAATATTGGCAAATTTCGTCGAAATTTTGGACTTGTGGACCAAAATCGCTACAAATTGACCCTATTCGATGTATTTAGGACCGAATTTGAACTGGTGTGAGTGGTAGCTCATATGGTAGGCTCGCTTAGCATCGAGAGGTCCATGGTTCGATTTTGGCTGAATGCAATTTTGGGACCATTAAACATCCAACACCTTATATAGTAGGGATATGCTAATATGACAAGAAGCTGATGTAGATCAGTGGTCGGTACTATGATGTTTAATTTCCATACCTTGTGCTTTTTTGTTAAGAATGGGAGTTATATATTCCGCTTTGGCCAAGTTAAACTGAGCTGTTCTAAGAGACCATATAGTGGTCTACTCATGTTTGTGATGAGTATTTGATTGTGTTTGAGCTTGTGATGCTCAGGCTTGAATTTGAAATGAGATTGCTTTGGTTTTGAGCACTTTGAGTTGAGTGGTCGTGGTGCCTTAAGTGGTCATAGAGTCTTGCCTAGAGTGGTCATGACCTTACCTTGAGTGGCCATGGCCTTGCCTAGAGTGATCATAGACTTGCTGTGAGTGGTCGTGACCTTTGTGACCTCTAAGTGGTCATGCTCTAGAGTAGTCATGCCTTAGAGTAGTCATGCCCTGGAGTGGCGTGACCTCCGAGGGAGTGGTTGTGACCTCTGAGGAAGTGGTCTTGAGTGGCCGTGACCTCTAAGTGGTCTTGGTCTTGAGTGGTCGTGACATCTAAGTAGTCTTGACCTTGAGTGGTCTTGACCTCTAAGTGGTCTTGGTCTTGAGTGGTCACGGCTAAGAGCGGCTTTGAGTGGTCACAACCAAGAGTGTTTTTGAGTGGTCACATCTAAAAGTGTTCTGGCCAAGAGTAGTGGTGGACTAAGGTGGTCATAGACTAAATGATCCAATGCTAGTCACTGATCCTTATTAGATTACTATTGCATGTTATCTTGAACAATGCTATGTGATGTTTTACTTGTCTGAGATGGTTGCATGACTTTGGAGCTAGGTCATGGTGAGGCGGTGGAGACCAGAACTATAATAAGAGAGCTGAGGTCCAAACAGTCAAGGTGACACCGTAAGATGATCGAGGCCAAGGAGTTGCTGCAAGCAGGGATGACAAGTGGATGGATGAGATGCTAACTTGAGCCCTACTCAAGCGAAGGAGGATCGTTGGATCAAGGGTTCGCGTATGGAGTGGCGATTAACGTAGTGTATGGTCAAAACCCGTTTTGTTGTTGGGTTGCAGATTAGCCCATGTATAAGTGAGGGAGTGAATATTAACCCTTGATGAGGTTTCTTAACAACCATGAAGGTCATTTAAGGGTGGAGGTTGCTCCCATTGTACTATAAATAGAGGCGTGGAGGGATGCCTCCACACCAAGTGAGTGAACCAAGTATAAGAGAAGCCTTCGAGAAGGGATCTTTGGTTTCTTTATGCTCTATTGAACTTTGCTCACTTGGAAGTGTGACTTTGTAACCATCCATCTCTAAGCAATGCATGATTCAAGTTCATCTATGTTCTGAAATTTATTTAAATTCTTGCATTTTTACTTGGTTCTTTTTTGCAACTTGAGATTTGCTTCACCTCCTTCTACTTGTTGTGTTTCTACTGGATCTAGGATGTGTAAGAGTTTGAGGAGCTAATCCAGAACATATTCAAACTCAGCAAGATCCACTAGAACTTACACTTGCTGAAGTTCTTGGTCTCCTTTCTTTTTGAGTTTCTGATCTCTTTGCGGTTTCTTTATTTCTTGATCTTGTGCTACCAAGAATGAATGATTGATGGATGAATCTTCTATAAATTATATCCCAATTATCTAGGCAAACTTTAACAAGATCTCCAAAAGCTCTTGTCAAGAAACCGGTTCTTCACTTAAAAAAGGAAGGATTCATGGTATATCTTTTCTTGCATATATGAGGGGTGTTTCTTTGTTGTTCTTACTTGTTGTGATATGTGAAAGATCATCTTGATCATCAAATCCCCACAAGCAAGCTCGGAGTGAAGTTTGTGAGTTTATCCCCACCTTAAAAGACCATGTGGAAGTCTATCCATGTTTGTGATGAGTATTTGACTATTTTTGAGCAAGTGTAAGTTCTTGTCCTTCTTGTCTGGTCTCCACCTTCTAATAGCCATGAAACTCTTGATTATATCATTTTCATCACTTGTAAGAAAATATCGCGCTCAATAAACGTGACTAGACAATCATCCAAAAGACTATCACCCATCTTATTTCTCAACTTACTTTATAATGAGAGCCCCACCTAGTCTCACCGAGTCTAGGCAAACCCATCTCTTGATTCAATCCACTCCCAATTTCAAGTTTATCACAATCAAGTACTTTCATGGTATTCTGAAGTCTAGCATTTCGAAGCATGCCATGACGCTTACAAGAAACTCCAACAATATTCGGTAACAGTGATACTTGATCAAAAAACCACACGCAATCATTATTTTCCTTGGCAACAGCAATAAGAACTATTTGAAGTTGATGTGCAAAACAATGGATATAATAAGCAGAAGGTGACTCTTGCACTTAAATCACATGGAGGATCGATATACACTAATATAGAAATCAGAGGGGGTGAATGATTGCGCGGAAGCTAAAACAAATTTTTATTGATTCTCAAAACACCCCTAAACAAATTATAAAAAACTGTTTCGGTTTCAGCAAAAACAGACTGACACATGTTAACTTAAACAGTAATTCCTGAAGATCCAACCATTGGATTGATGTGAAATTTTAACTATAGAAACTAGATTCAATTTTGAAACTAACTGACGAGTACCCATACCTTGGGTACCCCCATCAGCCCGGAAACGCGAACGGGCTGACCAACCGCAGCGAAGGCCCAGCACTGCCAAAAGGTACTTGGGCCGCGGAGAGCAGACACCGACCTATGCAGGACCGACCCTGGATGGTCGGCGGACTCCGATCCCGGGCGGTCGGCGGGCTCCGACCGCCTAGTATTGGAGTGCGCGGTCAGCAAGCTCCACCCGCGCACGAGCCAGCAGGGCCCACGCCGGTGTCAGACAGCTGCCTTGTGCGCGGCGTCCCCTGGCGTCCGTACCGGGGTAGGTGGCTCCTTCCCAAGACTGTCAGAAGAGCCACCGACGAAGTCAAGCCCCCGTCCCATCGCCTGGCACACCGCAGAGGAATACGCCCTCTCCCGAGGCCAAGGCAAAGTCAAGCGCCATTAAAGCCGCCGAGGCTGACAGGAGCACCACGCGATGCGTCATCCAGACAGCACTACGCAAGACCACTCATCACAGAGCCACCAACCCTGCCTCGGGACGGGCAGGGGTCGGTCGGACAAGACAGAAACCAGACTCCGAGACACGCAAGCCCCTTTCCTCGTGGTTTTCCCAAACTCCCGTGTAACCTGCCTCCTCCGTCTATATAAGGAGAGGCAGGGCCCGAGAGGGAGGGGCGACGGATAAAAAACGGTCTTCTAGGTAGCCACAACTCCCTAGTGAAACACCGGGGGATCGGTCGGCCGAACCCCTGCCTCGCTTGTATACCTCTTGTTCATCGCCCAAAGATCAATACACTCACACCGAACGAACTGGAGTAGGGACGTTCAGCCCGAATCAGTATACATCACCTGGCTCCTTGAGTCGACCATTCGGGGAGAGGGAGCGCGCGACCCCATCCAACCATAAATTCGTATTACCGGTGCACGAAACACCGACACTAACCCAATAAGAATCAACTCAATCGGATTTACAGATCTAAAGTTATAACCTTTACAACCACAAACTTTATTTTTTTTCACATGGACTGTATTGGGCTGAATCTACAGGGTACGCCGTGGCCCACCCTGCATACCATGTAGATCCGCCCCTGTGCCTGAGGATTATAAGACTTTTGGTTTTTTTACTACAATATTGCTCTGAATTGTAAGACTACCTTGTACAAATAGCTTCTGCAGTATTAATGATAATATTTTGTATGGTTGTGATCTCAATTTGTGTATGTGTGTGCTAGCTATTGTGATCTCAATAGAAACATTCTTTTATGGTACACTGTATCATAAAAGGGAGAGTCTCACAAGTTGGTATCAGAGCTATACTAACTACAGGAAAAACCCTAGATTGATTGTTAATAGCTATACGACTGTGGAATAAACCCTAGATAGAATGGTCGTTAGCGTAAAACTTGGAAATTCAAAATATTATTTTCAAAATGATAATTAAAAAGACTAGCAATAGTTGTGTGTGTGTGTGTATATATATATATATATATTCTTTTCTCATATATAGAATTTTTCTACTTATCTATATACTTTTCTTTTTTTATTGGATTTTTTGTATATTCTTTTCCCTTCTATAGTCATTTATGGATGTTACCTTGGAAGTCGTGTGGATTTTTCGTATATTGGATGACGCTATTTTTCCTATTTTGGATTTTCATATAATTTAATTATTATTTTGAGTTTTAGTCATTTATGGATATTACTTAGAAAGTCGTGTGGAAATCAAATTACGGCATCATTTTTTAGTACTCCCTCCGTTTCTTTTTATAAGGCGTATTTAGTTTCGTTAGGACAAGACTTTGACCAACGATTACTTCATTAATATATCATTTATGCAATACAAAATCATAATTATATATAAGTACTTTTGAATACAAATCTGCTAATATCAATTTTGTGTCATAAAAATTATATGCTAATAGAGTAATTGTTGGTCAAAGCCTTGTCCTAACGAAACCAAATACGCCTTGTAAAAAGAAACGGAGGGAGTATGTTACAATCTTTGGCAAAAAAAAAGGCTTGTTTCAAATTCACCTATATACATGCATTAAAACTTGTTGTTTGGCCGATGTATTTTGTATATAGACGAAGATGAATCTAAGAAAAGACCTTATGATCTTTTCTTCTCCTCGATGGACTATGCTGCGAGCATCTTGTCGATCCCAAAAAGAGCGTCATCCAAATCGAATTGTGAGAGAACAACTCACATCTTGACTTGCTATAGAGAAATTAACCTCGTGTCCCATCCAACATTGAAAGATCATAGTACTTTAAAGTCACCGTGCGAAAGATATTCTAAATCTGCTGATACAAGTTTGTGTGTTCGTAGAAAGATTGTACGAACTCCTGGTAGCCTCTTGTGTGACATATTCCTGTGGACGGTTGCACTGCGACAGATTCCTAACGCTTTCAGCAGCACCGCGAGTCCGAGAACCAGAAGCTTCTCAGGACCAGAACCGGCCTGCTCTTGTTTAATGACTTCAGCACTTGGAAGGAGCTGTCGACGTAGATTTTCTGGGAAGAGATGGCTCTCAGGAGACGATCGAGAGGAAGACTGACTTACAGTTTTATCGATGATATTAATTAAGAAAATCATCTTGTCTTTCTTCTTCAATGCACTCACGTAAGATATCATGAATCCTTATAGTTCAATCCATCCATGTACCATGCTTCTGTAAACAACTTGGACCAAATTAACATCTTTGAGCCAGCTCAGTGACATACTTACGTGATGTTTCTTCTGGTTTATGGTTTATCGTGTGTGGAATGTGTTAGAGATATAGTCATATTCCTTGTATGTTAGGGATAGAGTCCTATTCCTATTCCTATTGCTTTCCTTGTATGTTAGGGATAGAGTCCTATTCCTATTCCTATTGCTTGCCCTCTTGTACATGTATATATATAGGCCCTTTGGCCTCTTGATGAATACAAGTGCTATTCATAACATGGTATCAGAGCCGATCTAGGGTTTTGTCTTCCTGGCGTTGCACTTGCGCCGTTCCTTTTCTCTGTTTTTCTGTTCCCGGCGGCTATCTCGTCGCCTCTCTTGGACAACGACGCCCGTTCCTGCTTGCTCATCTGCTCGCCCCAGCCATTGCAGCGAGGTTCGCGGGCATCTCTACCGCCGACTGCCGCATCTCCGGACCGGCGCCTGCCAAGACGCCCGACGACGCATCTCCACCGCTGCTGCAGCCGCGCGTCGCTCTGGTCGCCACGTCGCCTGCCGCGCGTGACGCGCCTCGCCTCTGCCGCCGCGCCGTCTGCTCCCGCCGGTCTTCAGCCCAACCGCAGATTCCCTGCGACGCCGCCGGAAGGCCTCCCCTGCGCCGCTGCCGCCGGCCGACTCCAGCACCAGCCCCGCCTTAGGCCGGCCTCCTCTGGCCGCCTCTGTCGTCACTGGTCGGCTTGCCTCCATCGCCTACCGAGTCGCCGCCTGTGAGGAGCTTTACGTCCAGCGGCTTCCTCTACGACGGCGGTCTCCGTCCGGCCCGGCCTCCTCCGCCTGGCTGTTGCTGCATATTAGACGGCTGCTGCTGCCGCGTCGCCTCCGGCCGTCCGGCTGGCTGTCGCGCCACGTCGCCTCCGGCTGGCCGCGCGCCCTCGGCTGGCTGCTGCGTCGTCTTCGGCCGCGTCGCTTCCGTCCGGCTACCGCGCCGCTTCCGTCCGGCTCCGGCCGGCTGCTGTCTGGACTGCGCCGCCATCGCAGCAGCCGTATGGGCCCGTGCCGCGTTGCCGAGCCGTCTGCCGCGTGTGGCCTACTGCCGTGCGTGGTCCATCTGGACTCCAAGCCTTCACGTGAGGAGTTTTTTTCTTCACATCTCGTAACGATCTCACGTCTGTGAGCTTTGTTCTTCACGTCCGGTCAAAAAAAAAAAAAAAAAGTCTTCGTCTGCAGGTCTACTGATGTCTCCCTCAGTCTTGGCGGCGCCTCGTTCTACTCCGTCGGTGGTGGCTACTCCAGTTTTGGCTACTGGGGGCGTAGGTCTTCACTGCACCTACTGCAACAAGAACGGACATGTGGAACAGTTCTGCTACAGGAAGAAGAAGGGCCTCGCTCGTCAAGTTAAACGTCCTTCTAAAGGCACTGGACTCTTGGGCACCTCACCTCAGCAGACTTCTGCATCTACTCAGGAAATTCTTATGCTACTGCGTCGCATGGCTGCCTCTACACAGACAGGTTCGGCTGGTTCTGCTACTCAGTCTTCCAGTGAGAGACCACCTTCCTCATCAGGTATCACACCATGGATTCTTTATTCTGGAGCTTCTTTTCATATGACATCAGATCCCACGAGTCTACATTCCATTAGAGCATCTCCAAGAGGGGCCCTAAATATGGTCCTAACTTGAATTATAGGGCTTTTGAGGAAAAGATTAACTCCAGCAAGAGCCCTAAATTGTTAAAATTTAGTAAATTGTTTTAGGGCCCCTAGGAGAGTAGCTATATTTAGCAACTCTGTGATTGAGCCCTATCTTTGTTGGGTTTTAGAGCCTAATTGCTGGAGTGAATATTTCGTTGGAGCCCTAAATCTAATTAGTTGGGATCCTAAATTAAAGTTTAAGGCTCATTTTTAGGGCCCTCTCTTGAAGATGCTCTTAGTCCTCTTGTTGCTCCTACCACTGTGCAGACTGCAGATGGTACTTCTCTTTCTGTTGCAGGACGAGGCAATCTTTTGTCGTCTTCCTTTCATGTCCCTGCTGTTTCGTATGTTCCCAAACTGACCATGCAGCTCATATCCGCTGGCCAACTTACTGATCATGGCTGTCGGGTTATTCTTGATTCTGACTCTTGTTGTGTTCAGGATCGCCGCACGGGGGCTATAGTTGGGACTGGCCCTCGTCGCCATGATTCTCAGCGTCTTTGGGAGCTTGACTGGCTTCATCTACCTTCCGCTGCTCTTGCCAGTCTTTTTGCTTCCTCTACCGCTTCAGCATCCGTTGCTTCTTCTACTGGGACTTTTGCTCAGTGGCATCACCGTTTGGGCCATCTTTGTGGTTCGCGTCTTTCTTCTTTAGTTCGTCGTGGGCTTTTAGGCTCTGTGTCCGGTGATACCTCTTTACATTGCATGGGTTGTAAGCTTGGCAAACAGCTACAACTCCCCTACCATTCCAGTGTTCTATATCACAACGTCCTTTTGATCTTGTTCATTCTGATGTTTGGGGTCCGGCTCCTTTTGTTTCCAAAGGGGGTCATCGATATTATATTCTTTTTATAGATGATTTCTCTTGCCACACTTGGATATATTTTATGTCCTCTCGTAGTGAGGTTTTATCCATCTATAAGACTTTTGCCACCATGATTCACACTCAGTTTGATTCTCCCATTCGTGTTCTTCGTGCTGACTCAGCAGGAGAGTATCTGTCAGGAGCTCTTCGAGCTTTTCTTGCTACACAGGGCACTCTTTCTCAGTTTTCTTGTCCTGGTGCTCATGCTCAGAATGGTGTGGCTGAGCGCAAGCATCGTCATCTTCTTGAGACAGCTCGCGCTCTTATGCTTGCTTCCGCTGTTCCACCTCACTTCTGGGCTGAGGCCGTTTCCACTGCTACCTACTTGACCAATATCCAACCTTCTTCTGCTCTGAAGGGTGGGATTCCAGTTGAGCGTCTTTGTGGCATGCCTCCAGATTATTCTGGACTTCGTCTTTTTGGGTGTGTGTGCTATGTTCTTCTTGCACCTCGTGAACGCACTACCAATCATTTGCTCGATCTGTTGAGTGTGTTTTTACGGGATCTGATCTTGAGCATAAGGGATATCGTTGTTGGGATCCTGTTGGCCGACGGATACGGATCTCACGAGATGTCACTTTTGATGAGTCTCGTCCCTTCTACCCTCGTTCTTCTTCCTCTCCTACTTCTCTTGTTGAGCCACTGTCTTTTCTGACTTTTCCTGACACTCCAGTTGTCATTTTTCCTTCACGATCGGTGTCTCCTTTAGCGCCGGTTTCTTCACCACCGTCCTCTCCTACACAGGGATCTTCAGATGTTGTTTCTCCCTATCCTCTCCACTACACTCGTCGTCCGCCAGCTGAGGACTCTTCTGATGTGCCATCTTCTTCTTCTGATGAGCCATCTTCTTCAGTGTCTCCTCCTCGTTATGCTCTTCGCGATCGACAGTCTATTCGGCCTCCTGAGCGTTTTGCTTTTGTTGGTGCAGCTCTGGCCGAGCCGACTTCTTACCGTGATGCTGTTATTCATCAGGAATGGCAGCATGCGATGGCGGAGGAGATTGCTGCCCTTGAGCGCACTGGCACATGGGATCTTGTTCCACTTCCTCCCCGTGTCCGTCCCATTACTTGTAAATGGGTCTATAAGATTAAGACTCGCTCTGATGGTTCTCTTGAGCGCTACAAGGCTCGTCTTGTGGCGCGTGGTTTTCAGCAGGAGCATGGTCGTGATTATGATGAGACCTTTGCCCCTGTGGCTCACATGACCACTGTTCGCACTCTTCTTGCTGTTGCCTCTGTTCGAGAGTGGTCCATCTCTCAGCTTGATGTCAAGAATGCCTTTCTTAATGGTGAGCTGCATGAGGAGGTCTATATGCAGCCACCACCGGGGTATTCTGTTCCTGAGGGCATGGTTTGTCGGCTTCGTCGCTCTCTTTATGGGCTCAAGCAAGCCCCTCGTGCTTGGTTTGAGCGTTTTTCTTCTGTGATCACTGCCGCTGGTTTTTCTGCCAGTACTCATGATCCTGCGCTCTTTGTTCACACCTCTTCTCGTGGTCGGACTCTTCTCCTTCTGTATGTTGATGACATGATCATTACTGGCGATGATTCTGAGTATATTGCCTTTGTAAAATCCCGTCTCAATGAGCAGTTTCTCATGTCTGATCTTGGTCCTCTCCGATACTTTCTTGGGATTGAGGTTTCTTCCACCTCTGAGGGCTTCTTTCTCTCCCAAGAGAAGTATATCCAGGATCTTCTTGATCGTGCCTCTCTCACTGATGAGCGTACAGCCGAGACTCCCATGGAGCTCAATGTTCACCTTCGACCTACTGATGGTGAGCCTCTTGAGGATCCTACTCGCTATCGCCATCTTGTTGGGAGTCTTGTTTATCTTGGTGTCACTCGTCCTGACATTTCTCATCCAGTTCATATCCTGAGTCAGTTCGTTTCTGCTCCCACTCAGCTCCACTATAGTCATCTTCTTCGTGTTCTACGATATCTTCGTTGAACCATCTCTCGCCGTCTTTTCTTTCCGCGCTCCAGCTCTTTACAGCTCCAGGCTTACTCTGATGCTACATGGGCTAGTGATCACTCTGATCGTCGGTCCCTTTCTGCTTACTGTGTTTTTCTTGGTGGTTCCCTCATTGCTTGGAAGACTAAGAAGCAAACAGCATTCGTTCGAGTCTTGAGGTCGAGTTGCGAGCTATGGCTCTTTGACAAAGCAGAGGTTACGTGGCTACGGTGGTTGCTTGAGGATTTTGGTGTTTCTGTTTCTACACCGACTCCTCTTTTATCCGACAAAGACAGGGCTATCAAGATTGCGCTGAGATCCAGTGAAGCATGAACTCACCAAGCATATTGGTGTTGATGCTTCATATATGAGGTCACAGGTACAGGATAAGATTGTGGCTCTTCAGTATGTGCCTTCAGAGCTCCAGTTAGCAGATTTCTTCACGAAGACACAAACTAGAGCGTATCATAACTTCTTTCTCTCTAAACTCAGTGTTGTTGATCCACCATGAGTTTGAGGGGGGGTGTTAGAGATATAGTCATATTCCTTGTATGTTAGGGATAGAATCCTATTCCTATTCCTATTGCTTTCCTTGTATGTTAGGGATAGAGTCCTATTCCTATTCCTATTGCTTGCCCTCTTGTACATGTATATATATAGGCCCTTTGGCCTCTTGATGAATACAAGTGCTATTCATAACAGAATGAAGCAAGCACTCTGCTATCCATAATTCGATAAGATCTGATACTGATACATATCATTATCCTCAGGGAAAGCAGCGAGATAGAGGAAGCAAGATTTTAAATAATGATTTGGCAAGTGATCATTGTAACGACGAGCTAATAATGCAGTTGCTTCAGCATGAGCGGATCATACCACACAGTGGTCTTCTCGCTCAAGTAACGATGAGTTTTGGAATGGCTTGAGATCCATTTGGAGAAGTCTTGTTATCAGTTGGCCGTGGTATTTTGGGGAAAAGCATACTGTTGGACTTTGTGTCTTCCGTTGTATTTTAAATTTAGCCTTTAGGCCTTGATTTATGAATTACATTCCGCTAATGTAATATAAATTTGTGTAGGTATGTGATGACAATTAATGTTGTATATCTGCATGCTAGCCACTGATCATGGGACTAGTACAGTATGCACATGAGACCTTTTCGGTATCCCACGCCAAAAGGACGGTCTCGACACAGATTTGTTCGCGCAGTTGCGCAGCTAGATATTTTGATACAATTGTCTTTGGTATATAGCTTTTCTTCCTATAATTGAAATACAAATATACTTGTTATATAACTCTAATATCTATATATGATTAATCTACACTGTTATAGTCTAACCTTAATAAAATAAGTGCCGGTGATCCTTCTCTTTTTCTTTCGATTAATGTGAGAACTTCTAATTTTTTTCCTTTCTAATTATTATAGAATTTTTTTACTCTCAAAATAAAGAATGTGTCTTGAATATCATCTGTTTTTTTATTTATATAAATCACCCATCTAGATGGACATGATCACGATGACGATGGTTTTTTAAAAAACAATTAAGTTGAGCAATTACCTAGTACAATACAGATGAGACGTTCTGTACATGTAGTCATGAAGAAGACAAGAAGATAAGCAAAATGTCAAGGTTGCACCCTCCCCTAGTCCAGACCTAGCAAAATGTCAAGATGATAAGCAAAATGTCAAGGTTGCAACATTTTCTAGCCAACAGCCAGCGAGTGAAACCGAGAAGTAGCTACTCGACAGCTGCGGTTTACAGAGGACCCGACATATAAAGCATCTTGCTGCAATCAGCTACGTACACTCGCGGAAAATTATGGTTTGCAAAACGAAAGGGAAACACCCGAAAGACATTTCCCACATCGACGAAAGGGAAAATTATGGTCTGTTACAAATTTGGCATTGTCGAGCGTTTTGACCATTTGTAACACGTACTAGAAACAACGAGTTCGACCATGGCCTACTGCTTAGGCACATTGAACGAATGAAAAACACACATCGTCTCGTTCTGAAGATAACACTCTTCAGAAGAGTCGACGCGGAAAACAATCAGCAGCCGGTTGAGAAGGTGAGCAAGTAGGCAGTAGGCTGCTTCAAATGAGTAAGAAGATCACTGGGTATACGAGTGTACCTTAATATATTTATAGCACCCGCAAAGCCCCTCTTCTTCATGTATGCTGCGGCGGCTTCAACGATATCATCAGCCCCATATGCTGCATGCAACTCTGATCTTGTTAGACTGCCCAATGCCACCAATGAACATTGTTGGTAATTAATAGAGCCGTAGAGGTGAGCAAAAGAATGGCAGGTCAACCTGGATGCCAATTGAAAACTCGTCATGGATCCTCGAAACAAGTATCTGCTTGTTTATAAACACTGAGATAAGAAAACAAGAGCGAACGACGGTTGCAGGCTTACAGCGGCATGATATGCCACGGAACGGCATATCTCATTTGCCATCTAGGTAGCCTACCTCGGTGTCTCCCGGTACTTTCACTGACATCTGGTACAATTAAAGTAGCACTGCTTTGCAATCTTACCGAACTATTTCCAACGTACAGATTTGCGTGAGAATGTTCTAAATTCTTACCAGAAAATATGCTACAAACACAGCAACACTGTTATTCTCAGTCAATTGCAAGTATATTATCGTGTCAAAATGAATAAGATAAAAGAAAAAATTTATTTTTCAACCCTCAACTATTGCATCGATCCGATTTTTAACCTGGAACTCAAACTATTTACTTTCCATCCTCGGTCTCCCTAAACCAATGCAAAACAACCCTGTTCCAAAATCACTGTGGTTTTAGCTGGCACAGCGTAACTTTTCGTTGACGTAAACTCCTATTAGGCAATGAACGCTGACGTAGAATCCCAATCAGCTATGGATAGTGAAGTCAGCAAATAAAAAAAATGAAAATAGAGCGGCCCCACAAGTAAGCCAAAGCTGCTGCTTCTTCCTCCCTCCCCCTTCCATGGCGCTCCCATGAGGTGGGCACTTGAGCCGAGTTTCTTTGGGCTGACCCGAAGCACGGCGGGCACGACACAGTCCAAGCCCGGCCCGGCATGTAAGAGGGTCGTGTCGTGCCGGCTCGACACTGTAGCTCGGGCTGTGTCGGGCCCGGGAACCGGACACAATGGGCGGCACGGCCGTTTGGGCCGGGCCTGTGCAAGCACGGCACAACAGCAGCACGCCGACGGCACGTGGCCCGCCGCCACTGCCCCTCTTAATTATGCATTCCTTGAAAATTCAAACTTAAAGTTACGGTGCCGGACCCAGAAACTGTATTTTCAAACTTTCTGTGTTTACATTGCTAGTTCCACGATTAGTCTTTAGCATATTGGCGGGAGAGAGAGCAACGGGCGAGAGAGAAAGAGGGGGAAATATGAGAGAGAGAGAGAGAGAGCAACGGATGAGAGAGAGGGGAGAGAGAGAGAGAGCTGAGAGAGACGGGCGAGAGAGATGAGAGAGAGAGAGAGAGAGAGAGAGAGAGAGTGGCGCACAAGAGGGCACAGCAGGCGAAGCTTGGAGGCGCCGGTTGCAGGCAGCGGCCTCCATCACTGGCATCCAATGGCGAGAGAGAGAGAGAGAGAGAGAGAGAGAGAGAGAGAGAGAGAGAGAGAGAGAGAGAGAGAGAGAGAGAGAGAGAGAGAGAGAGAGAGAGAGAGAGAGAGAGAGAGAGAGAGAGAGAGAGAGTCCAATCCCAAACTATCTCAATGAGTTCATCGTCCAATCGATCCCTTCCGATTACAGAGTAGTAGCAGCCATTAATCTCTCTAATCTTGCTTGGGGTGTCGACAAGAGTGTATGGAACAAAAGGAAGAAGATATGAGGTGACCAAATCCATTAGAGCTTCACAAAAATGGCAAGTCAAAGTGAACGTGAATTGAAAATGGCAAGTCACAAAAATGGCCAGTAGCGCGCATGGAGGCAGTGCGGCTACTCCTGGCACTGGCAGCGCATGAAGGATGGCAAGTCCACCATATAGACGTCAAGACAGCGTTCTTGAACGGCGATCTCCAGGAGGAGGTGTTTGTGGAGCAAGCACCGGGGTTTGCCCAACCAGGTCATGAACACAAGGTATTCAAATTACACAAAGCTCTTTATGGTTTACATCAAGCTCCTCGTGCCTGGAATCAAAAACTAGATGAAAATTTGGGTGTTCTGGGGTTTACAAGAAGTCCATCAGAACATGCTATCTACTGCAGAGGGGGTGGTGCTGAGAGGCTTGTGGTAGGTGTCTATGTGGATTATTTGGTGATCACTGGCACCAACAGCAGCATCATCAACAAATTCAAGGTACAAATGGCAGAAGTGTTCAAGATGAGTGACCTTGGGTTGCTCACTTACTATCTAGGCATTGAAGTGAAGCAAGATGCAGAGGGGATCACACTGTCTCAAGGAAGCTATGCCAAGAAGACATATTCTTGAGAAGGGTGGCATGGTGGACTGCAATTCATGTGAAGTACCTATGCAAGCAAAATTGAAGCTGAGCAAGGAAAGCAGCAGTCCCTGTGTAAATGCCACTGAGGACAGGAGCTTAGTTGGGAGTTTGGGATACTTGGTAAATACCCGACCTGACTTGGCTTATTCAGTTGGGTATGTGAGCAGGTTTATGGAAGAGCCTCATGAGGAACACCTTGCAGCTGTGAAGCACATTCTGAGGTACATAGCTGGGACAAGCAACTAGGGTCTCTTCTATCCCAAGAAGAATGGAGGAGAAGCTGAACTCTTGGGCTTCAGTGATAACCTAGCTGGAGATTTGGACAGCAGGAAGAGCACTTTTGGAGTTATATTCTTTCTTGGAGACAGTCCAATCAGTTGACAATCAGTAAAACAAAAGGTGGTAGCTTTGTCCAGTTGTGAGGCTGAGTACATTGCTGCTGCTACTGCTGCATGCCAAGGTATATGGCTGGCCCGGCTGCTAGCTGAGATCAGGGATTCAGTTGTGAGCAGGCCGGTGCTAAGGGTGGACAACAAGTCTGCTATTTCACTAATCAGAAACCCAGTGCATCACGACCGGAGTAAGCATATAGATACAAGATTCCATTTGATCCGAGAGTATGCAAACACCGGCCAAATTGAAGTGAAGTTCATCAGAACGGAGGAGCACATTGGATTTATTCTCACGAAGCCTCTCTGCAAAATCAAGTTCAAGGAGCTTTGCATGAAGATTGGCCTTCAATCTGTTTAGTAGTACAGCGCGACAAGACTTAGGAGGAGATTTGTAAGAATAATCTTGTGTGCTTGAATTAGTCTCTTTTCAGTTATAGCTTTGTAGTTATTCTGTTATGAGTCTGGGCTGAGCTGTTCGGCTAAGAGTATTTTTAGCTAGTGTCATACTTGGTCTTGATTTAGGAATGGGTCTGTAGGAAGTGCATGCACGGCATGCCACAAACTGTGATTCTTCATTTGCTATATATACATTGCTAATGGAATAAAGAGTGGATGCAGTACATTGCTAATTGAAAATGGCAAGTGATTAAGTGATCAATTGATTAAAGTGTAGATGAAGGGGAGCTCGACAGGAAACCTTGCTATGGTACATGAGCGTGATAGGTTCTGTCGTGTCTTCTGTGGTTAAGGAGGATGCTATTTTTATAAATTTATTTAGAAGGAGGTAAGATTTTTTTGAAAAAAAGTGTATCAAGTTAAAAAAAGACAAAATTTTTATTTAATATTTATTTTAAATATTTTTAAAAAATAATTAATAAAAAAATAACAAAAATAGGCCCCGATCGCTCGTTATTGAGGCGATAGGAGCCCTGCCGTGACTGCCAATAGTGACTTCCGTGGCAGCCTATCGCCCAAAATAGGGGTGATCGCCTGATGACGAGGCGATAGCTTCCTCCCTCTAGCGTCGGCCGGTCGCCAGCAGCCTAAAAACGAAAACAAAGAAGAGAAGAAGAGAAGAAAGAAAAGAGGAAGAAGTGAAAGTGCATCTAGGCCCCTCAAATTGTTTTGGTGATTAATGATGACACAATTAAAGAGATCTAATGTTTTATCCAAGAATACTGCAGAGATCGAGATCATATCAAGCTTGGAATGACATTGGATGCCCCTATGACTACTTAAAGGCAAAAGGACGGCATCAAGACCAAAGTTGTAACATTTTATTTATTTGTGTCTTAAGGATAGCCGTACTATTAAGAGGGTATGACGAGAAATCGACTTTAGGATGTGCATGTGCTCAACATCAAATTCTGCATCTCTAATTAGCACTCCTTCATTTGGTTTTGAAAAGTTTCAAGTTGAAACCGAACTGGGTAACCCGGAGTATCCGGATTCCAATCCGGAGTCTCTGGATTCAATCCGGAGTATCCGGACATTTTGTCCGGAGTCTCCGGGTTGGACCTCTCGGTTGCTTTCGGTTCCAGCTGGTCCGGAGTGTCCGGATAACCCGGAGTCTCCGGGTTGTTTGTCCGGACACTCCGGCCTGTTCAAAAACGGGAGTAACGGCTAGTTTTCAAAAAGGGTATTTAAAGCCTCCACTCCACTCCAACGGCTAGGATCTCTATTGAGCTCATTCATAGCAGCATTCAAGCCATTCCTAACCATCTCTAAGCATTCAATAGAGCCCCCTCTTCCTCTCACCAATTAATTTGGTTGTTGATTCCTTTTGGTGAGGAGAGGAAGAAGCAAAGTGCTAAGTGCATTCATTTCATCTTGTTGAGCACTAGTTCATCCTCCAAGCGATTCTTCGTGGTGCTATTTCTCTTGGAGGTTGAAGGTCTCCTAGACGGCTAGGAGTCACCGGGAGCTACCAACGCGTGTGGTAAGCCCCGGTCGTTTGTGAAGGCTAGTCTCGCCTCCGAAAGGAAAGAGACAAGAAGTGAAGCCGGCGAGTGCATCTGTGCAACACCGGGAGGAAAGCGGGTTGAAAGAGACCCCGGCTCAAGTGTGACCGAGCCACCTCAACGGAGACGTAGGATTCCCTTCAAGAATCCGAACTTCGGTGAAAAATCGCGTCTCTCGCCCTCTCTTTTACTTCCTAGTCTTGCTTATTTGGATTTGAATTTGTAAAGTTAGATCTAGCTCTTTGCTTAGCTTTAATTCAAATCCTGTCTAGCAATCGTTCTAGGTTGTTCTTGCTTTCTATTTCTAGTAGTTTATTGTGCTTGCTAGAGTAGTTTTTATTGCGCTCCCGAGCCAGCTAACCCGGAGTCCGACTCAATACGGAGACTCAGGACAAGCCGGAGTATCCCACCAAAACCCGGAGACTCGGGTTGACCAGCTCGCCAGCTTTATTCCGCGTAAATTTTAATCCGCCTATTCACCCCTCTAGGCGACATCGTTGGTCCTTTCAATTGGTATCGAGCCAAATCTCCTTTATTTTGGCTTAACCGCTTGGAGAATCAAAGATGTCGGAAATAGAGAAGGTTACCAAACCCATGGCCAAGAGAAAGCCTCGGGTTCCGTATAGGGGTTGCAATTCCTTTAGATTATTCCTCTTTCGAGTCTCAAACTCCTCATCCTATGTCTCCGTCTCGTCTGGCCGAGCGCCTCACTTCGATGGCACTCGATATGCGGCATGGAAACATAAGATGAAGATGCATTTGAGATCACTTCATCCGTGTATTTGGAAGATTGTTGAAACAGGTTTCAAGCCCGCAAACCCCAACAATCTCACCTCCGAAGAAGACAAAGCTCAACACTTCAACGACTTGGCCGTCAATGCCTTGTTCAATGCATTGAGCGACTCCGAGTTCAACCGGGTTGATGGCCTTGACAATGCCAAGGACATTTGGGAGAGATTGATGATATCTCATGAAGGTGTGTCAAGTGTCCGTGAATCTAAGATAGAGCTCATCATTGGAGAATTGAGCCGATTCACGCTAGAAGAAGGAGAATCCTACACCAAAATGTTTGATCGCTTGATGGTGTTAGTAAATCAAGCTAAAGGACTTGGAAGCACCGAGCTCACCGACAAAGCAATTGTCAAGATCATCCTTAGAGTGATCACCCCCACCAACCGCAACCTTGTGCAACTCATCCGCGACCGGCCAAACTTCGATACACTCACTCCTCATGACGTGATTGGCCGATTGATGACGGATGAGATGATGGTTAAGGAAGCGGAAGTGGTGGAGGAGCTCAAGTCCGGTAAGAAGAAGGGTGTAGCCTTGAAGGCCGTCAAGGTTGCACAAGAAGCTGAAGAGAGCTCAAGCGATGAAGAAGAGTCGAGCGGCCCCTTGACAAACGAAGATATGGCCTTGCTCGTAAGAAGATTCAACAAGTTCTTGAAGAAGAAGGGCTACAAGCCGGGTAGTCACTCCAAGAGCTATGGCAACAAGTCAAGAGGGCGTCACTCCTCAAGAAAGTGCTATGAGTGTGGGGAACCCGATCATTTCATTGCCGAGTGCCCACACAAAGAAAACAAGGAAGAAAAGCCCCACAAGAAAGACAAGTTCAAGAAGAAGGACAAAGACAAGAACAAAAAGTACAAGGGCAAGGGTCATGCATACATCGGCAAGGAGTGGAACTCCGACTCCGACTCCGAGTCCGAGTCCGATTCCAACTCCGACAATGAAGATGGACTTGCCACCGTCGCCATTGCCACTCCACCGACAAAGTCAAAGAGTCTCTTTGACAACTTAAGCGACGGCGAAGAAGATGCTCAAATTTGCCTCATGGCAAAGGGGCACAAGGTATCATCTAAAAGCTCCACTCTTTCTATTGTTGATTATGGCTTAGATGATTGTGATGATGCCAGTGATGATGAGGAAGTAGCATTTAAGTCTATGAATGATTTTGATATTGAAAAACTAGACTTGCTACTTAAAGACATTGAAAAATTGGAGGAAGTGGTTGAACAAAAGGAGGCTATTCTTGAGGCTCAAGAGGATCTCCTTATTTTTAAAAAGGAGAAGAATATTGAGCTAGAGAAGAGCCTAGCTTTTGAAAGAAAAAGGAATGAGGACTTAGTCAAAAATTCAAATTTGACTAAGAGTGAAGTGGTTAGTCTTGAGATCACCAATGCTTCACTCGTAGAGCAACTTGCTCAAGCAATGGATGCTTGCAAAGCTCTTGAAGTGAAGCTTGTTGATCTTTCGAATAACGCTTCCACCTCAATTAACAACTCCAATGTTTCAATACCCTCAACTAGCAATGGATGCGCTAGATGTTATAATGTTGATGTTGCTACTTGTGCTACTAACCGTGAGACTTTGAAAGTCTTGGCTCATGAGAATGAGAAGCTTAAGGTGATGCTTGAAGATGGACTTCAAAAGTCCTACAAGGCAAGCAAGGGTTTAGAGGAGTATCTCGGTAAGCGCCAAGGTAATCCTAAGAGGCAAGGGCTTGGGTATGTTTCGCCAAAGGGCAAAAAGAGCAACATTGTTGTTGCTCCTTTAAGCAAGCCCATTCACTTTGTAAAAGGCAAAGGAACATCCAAGCACAAAGCTCACTCCGAGTTCTTTGCTTCTTATGTGCTTAAAAAGACTAACCTCGGTCGTGTAGTTGCTTATCATGTTGGGCGTAAGCCGAAGAATGCTCCTTGTGTTCGTTCTATTTGGGTCCCTAAATCGCTTGTTACTAACGTGCGTGGACCTAACCAAGTTTGGGTACCAAAGAGCAAAAACTAAATATGTTTTTGTAGGCCTATATCTCCGGTGGAACAAGTTGGATTTTGGATAGCGGATGTACGCACCACATGATCAGAGAAAAGGCAATGTTCGCACACTTGGACGCAAATGGATCAAATAGTGAAAGCATTGTCTTTGGAGACAATGGAAAAGGAGAAGTAATTGGTTTGGGTAAAATTTCTATCTCAAGCAATTTTCAATTAAATAATGTTTTGCTTGTTGAGTCATTAAGCTACAATTTATTGTCCGTTGCACAATTATGTGAAGCGGGCTATAATTGTTTGTTTAATGAAAAGGGTGTGGATGTTATTAAGAGGCTTGATGGTTCAATAGCCTTTAAAGGGCGTTTGAAGGGTAAGCTCTATCTCGTAGACTTCAATACGGATAGACTTAATCTTGAAACGTGCTTAATGGCTAAATCTAGCATGGGTTGGCTTTGGCATCGCCGGTTAGCCCACGTTGGTATGAGGAATCTTCACAAACTCGTTAAAGGCAACCACATTCTCGGACTAACCAATATTGTATTTGAGAAAGATAGGATTTTTAGCGCTTGTCAAGCGGGCAAGCAAGTTGGCGCCTCCCATCCCGCCAAGAACGTGATGACGACCTCAAGACCATTGGAAATGCTCCACATGGATTTATTTGGTCCCGTAGCTTATATAAGCATCGGGGGAAGTAAGTATGGTTTGGTTATTGTTGATGATTTTTCTCGATTCACTTGGGTGTTCTTTTTGCATGACAAAGGTGAAGTCCAAGTGACATTGAAGAAATTCATGAGAAGAGCTCAAAACGAATTTGAAGTGAAGATTAAAAGAATTCGAAGCGACAACGGTACCGAGTTCAAAAACATTGGCGTGGAGGAGTTTCTTGATGAGGAAGGAATCAAGCATGAATTCTCGGCTCCCTATTCTCCTCAACAAAATGGGGTAGCCGAGAGGAAGAATCGAACCCTCATCGAGATGGCGCGGACGATGATTGATGAGTACAAGGTTTCCGATAGCTTTTGGGCGGAAGCCATCAATACCGCATGCCACAGCTCCAACCGCCTCTACCTTCACAAGATCTTGAAGAAAACGGCATACGAGTTGCTCACCGGGAAGAAACCAAATGTCTCCTACTTTCGAGTCTTTGGGAGTAAATGCTATATCCTTAACAAAAAGGCTAAGTCATCTAAATTCGCTCCTAAAGTAGATGAAGGTTTCTTACTCGGTTATGGAACAAATGCTTATGCGTACCGAGTTTTCAACAATACCACCGGTGTCGTTGAAATCTCGCGTGATGTAACATTTGATGAGACTAATGGTTCTCAAGTAGAACAAGTTGATCGTGTTGTGATTGACAGGGAAGAACCTCCTTGTGAAGCTATCAAGAAAATGGCAATCGGGGAGGTAAGACCTCAAAATTTGGAATCTCACCCGAGCACCCCAACCCGGAGTCTCCGGCCTGAAACCCGGAGTGTCCGGACTGGTCCGGAGTCTCCGGGTCAAATACCGGAGTCTCCGGATGGGTCAGGCTCGGGCGATATTCACTCCTCGTCCAAGCAGGCTCAAGATGGTTCTAATGCCACACAAGATGATGAAGGCCCTATTCAAGCCTTGGACTCAACCGTACCTCATCCGAGAGTTCATCAAAGCATTCAAAGAGATCATCCAGTCGACAACATACTTGGAGACATCAACAAGGGAGTATCCACTCGATCTCGAGTTGCAAATTTTTGTGAATTTTACTCGTTCGTTTCCTCTCTTGAACCTCTTAAAGTAGATGAAGCGCTTGAAGACCCAGATTGGGTGATGGCTATGCAAGAGGAACTGAACAACTTCAAGCGCAATCAAGTCTGGGAGCTTGTCAAAAGACCCAAGCAAAACGTCATCGGCACTAAGTGGGTCTTCCGAAACAAGCAAGATGAAAACGGAATCGTGACAAGGAACAAAGCTCGTTTGGTTGCTCAAGGGTACACTCAAATCGAAGGTTTGGATTTCGATGAAACATATGCTCCAGTAGCTAGGCTTGAATCTATTAGAATATTACTTGCCTTTGCTACTCACCATGATTTTAAGCTGTATCAAATGGACGTGAAGAGCGCCTTCTTAAATGGACCACTCTCCGAGATGGTCTACGTCGAGCAACCACCTGGCTTTGAAGATCCAAAACATCCGGACCACGTCTACTATCTACACAAAGCCCTTTATGGACTTAAGCAAGCACCGAGGGCTTGGTTCGAGTGTTTACGAGACTTTCTTCTCGGACAAGGTTTTGTAGTCGGAAAGGCCGATCCTACTCTCTTTACTAAGCATATTGATAATGATTTATTTGTGTGCCAAATATATGTTGATGACATTATATTTGGATCGACTAATGAACATTTGTGTAAAGAGTTTAGCAAGATAATGACCAAAAGGTTTGAGATGTCCATGATGGGTGAGTTGAAGTTCTTCCTCGGATTCCAAGTCAAACAACTCAAGGAAGGAACTTTCATTTGTCAAACCAAGTACATCAAGGACATGCTCAAGAAGTTCGGAATGGAGGACGCCAAGCCTATAAAGACGCCTATGCAAGCCAACGGCCATCTAGACCTCGACAAAGAAGGTAAACCGGTCATCCAAAAGGTATATCGTTCGATGATCGGTTCTCTTCTTTATCTTTGTGCATCTAGGCCCGATATCATGCTTAGCGTTTGTATGTGTGCACGTTTTCAAGCCGCTCCAAAAGAGTGCCACATGGTGGCCGTTAAGAGAATCTTGAGATACTTAGTGCACACTCCTCATTTCGGACTTTGGTATCCGAAAGGATCTTCCTTTGAACTTATTGGCTATTCCGATGCGGATTATGCCGGTTGCAAAGTGGATAGGAAGAGTACCTCGGGAACCTGCCAATTCTTGGGTAGGTCCCTAGTCTCGTGGTCTTCCAAGAAACAAAATTCTGTAGCCTTATCCACTGCCGAAGCCGAATACATAGCTGCCGGGAGTTGTTGTGCCCAACTACTTTGGATGAGACAAACCTTGAGTGATTATGGCCTATCCTACAAAAGCGTTCCACTTTTGTGTGACAATGAGAGTGCCATAAAAATTGCCAACCATCCTGTCCAACACTCCCGAACAAAACACATTGATATTCGCCATCATTTCCTAAGAGACCACGCAACTAAAGGCGAAATTGACATCCAACATGTGAGTACAAATGATCAATTAGCCGATATTTTTACCAAGCTCCTTGATGAGAAAAGGTTCTGTGAATTGAGAAGTGGACTAAATATCTTAGACTCTCGTAACGTGGCTTGACATGTGCTCACATATTGTTTGTTGAATGAAAAATAATTTTCAAAACCTTATTCATTTTTTTCTTTGAATTTATCCAATGTTGTTGGCTCTTGATCCTCTGATCTTGTCATTGATATGTGACCATGGCTTGTTTGCTTTATTGTTCGCTGGTCATATATCAAGTTGACATCTTAGGAATCTTTCTCCCTCTCGTTCCGCCAAATTCCTTGAGCTTTCCTTCAATTCGTCTATTTTCTAACCGAGCTGGGCAACCCGGACTGTCCGGTATTTAATCCGGAGTCTCCGGATCATCCGGAGTCTCCGGACTATTTGTCCGGACTCTCCGGGTTGGGCCGGAGTCTCCGGACTGAAAATCCGGAGTCTCCGGGTTGGGGCGGACGGTTTAAGTTCCCCCAATCCCTCGCGGTTTCTTTTTTCATTCCTTTTGCATCGGGCGCCTCTCCCTCTCCCTCTCCCGTGCTCCTCTCTCTCTCCTAGGGATCTTGGACTCCTCATCCTTGGATTGGAGATCGTGGTAAGGTTTCTCTTGCCCTAATCTTGTTCCTTCCGTGTTTGGATCAAATTTCTTGCGGTTCTTAGGGCCTCTCCTTGTGCTTCATCTCATCTAGGGTTTGATTTGTCTCGTGGAGATTCTCAAGATCGAAGAATCGATCGCCCTTTTCTCCCGCATTTCCTCGGTTTCAAACCCGTCGAGGTGAGTTTCAATCCGTGCCCTAATTTCGCGAAAACTTGTGCTAGATTGTGCCCTAGACCTCATTCCAATCTTCTTGTGGCAATCTAGAGTCAATTTGTTGAGTTGTGCGGGTTGGACTGCTCTTTCCTTGGCCGCCTGCGGCGAAAATTCCGCACATCCGGAGTGTCCGGACTCCTGGTCCGGAGTCTCCGGGTCGATCCGGAGTGTCCGGACATTTTGTCCGGAGTCTCCGGATGCAATCCGGAGTATCCGGACTTTTTGTCCGGACTCTCCGGGTTGGGTGTCTCGGCCGAATTTCTATCTTCGCTGTTTTTCTTGTCGCCTCTCGGTTAATTCTACTCTTTCGCTCTGTCTGGTCAGATGGATCCTTCTCAGGGAACCTCCGGTGGCAGCGATCCTCCTCAAGCTGACCTTACGGTGGCGGTGATCCCGCTCAGGGCTCGTCTCCCACCAATTCTCCTCCGCTGCCTCCGCCGAAAAAGCAGAGAATTGGAGTGGCCAAAAGACCCACATCCAGACCTCGAGGCAAGCTAGCACCAGCGTCAGCACCTGTCCTGTCTCCTCCACCTCAGTCAGCTCCTGATCCAGATGAGCATCCAGCAGATACTCATGCCAGACTTCGTGATCAGAAGAGGAGCGAGTTTCGTGCTTCTGGGCGCTTCATTGGTCCTCTGGCCAAGGCCAAGCCCGTGTGGAACTATCCTATGTCCGTGAACCCAATGAGGATAACTGATTACCGGACAGGATCTGCAAAAGGGAAAGCCATTGTTGAGCACAGAAAGAAAGATCCTCTGGAGCTCCACCAAGATGAGTATGTGGACCGCCGGTTTTGGAACCGGTTTCAGTCAGATTTTTACGAGACAGTCCTATACCCACTTGAGCACCCAGTGGTTCGCATGAAGACCATTGACTGGGAATATATGGCCGCTGCTGGCAATCCAGTTTTCACTGAGATCATTCAGATTTGCGAGCGGCATCAAGTCAAGAATCTCATGGCATACAAGTTTGACTGGAACAATGAGGTTCTCATGTAGTTCTATGCCACCTTGTACTTTGACAAGAATGATGAGGCCATATGGTGGATGACTGACAGGGTTTGGTATGTGGCTAGCAAGAAGAGGTTTGCCAGAGTCCTCAATCTCAGGTACAATGACAGTCCAAAGCTTCATGCGAAGAAGGTGATGACTCCTGAGCAGATTGAGGATTTGTATGACACTTCTAAGAGCTTCACAGTTGGGACCATCAAGGGTCTAAAGGATGTACCAGCTGTGCTCAACAGGTTGTTGAGGGTCACTCTATGGCCCAAGGAGGGAGATGCTTCTGCCATCAGTTCCTATGGAAGGAACTTGCTGTTTCACCTTGTTGAGCGCACCCACTCGTTTGATATTGTCGATTTCATGTGGGAGACGATGAGACAGAATGCGCAGAGCAACATGGCCAGTTGCAGCTATGCACCCTTTGTGATGACTTTGATCTCTTCAGTGAGTGGCTTGAAGTTTGTCAGAGATGAGGAGCATCTTGCTTACAAGGTTCGTCCTCAGTCTACTCCAGCTCCTCCAGCTGCTCCTGGTCCTGCTGCTAGGCTTCGCCGAGGTCGTGCTTCGGGCTCTACCTCTACCCCGTCCGTGCCTCCTGCCAGTTCTTCGGGGCAGTCCGAGGTTCCTAGTGGCACTCTTCAGAGGATGCTCAAGCATGTCTTTCTCCTTTGCCGCGATATCTCCACCAGGCAAAAGGTGATGAGCAAGCAAATCAAGAAAAATGGTCAAGACATTCGCAGCATCCGCCGCCACTATGGCAAAGCAGTCTCTCCCAGCGACTCCTCCGGGTCTTCCGAGGAGGGTAGTGATGCCACCTCTGCAGATCAGCTCTTCGGCATCACCTCCTCCTCTCCTCCTGCAGCTGGAGAGGACCCCAGCAGCGAGTACTCCGCGTCCGACGATGAAGGCGACGACGAGTGATCCTTAGTGTTTCTCCCTCTTTTGGTGTCTTGATGCCAAAGGGGGAGTGATATCTTTAGTCGCGTTGGAGAGGCGTTTGCGTGTTTCCTTGTGCTTCAATTCGCTTGTGGACGTGTGAACTCTGTTATTCCCTGTAATGACTTTAATGCTTATTTTATGCATGGATTGCTTTCAGTTACTTGTGTTGTATTCTCGGATGCTGTGTTTGAGGGGGAGCTCTCGGTTATCTCTCGTTAAATATGTGCATTTGTTTCCGCTCAATTTCTTCTAATGCACACTTTTAGGGGGAGCTCCTCTTTTTTATCTTATAGCTAAGTCTAGTTCTCGTTTTTTATTTGCTGATAAATTGTGTTGTCATCAATACACCAAAAAGGGGGAGATTGAAAGTGCATCTAGGCCCCTCAAATTGTTTTGGTGAATAATGATGACACAATTAAAGAGATCTAATGTTTTATCCAAGAATACTGCAGAGATCGAGATCATATCAAGCTTGGAATGACATTGGATGCCCCTATGACTACTTAAAGGCAAAAGGACGGCATCAAGACCAAAGTTGTAACATTTTATTTATTTGTGTCTTAAGGATAGCCGTACTATTAAGAGGGTATGAAGAGAAATCGACTTTAGGATGTGCATGTGCTCAACATCAAATTCTGCATCTCTAATTAGCACTCCTTCATTTGGTTTTGAAAAGTTTCAAGTTGAAACCGAACTGGGTAACCCGGAGTATTCGGATTCCAATCCGGAGTCTCTGGATTCAATCCGGAGTATCCGGACATTTTGTCCGGAGTCTCCGGGTTGGACCTCTCGGTTGCTTTCGGTTCTAGCTGGTCCGGAGTGTCCGGACATTTGGTCCGGAGTCTCCGGATAACCCGGAGTCTCCGGGTTGTTTGTCCGGACACTCCGGCCTGTTCAAAAACGGGAGTAACGGCTAGTTTTCAAAAAGGGTATTTAAAGCCTCCACTCCACTCCAACGGCTAGGATCTCTATTGAGCTCATTCATAGCAGCATTCAAGCCATTCCTAACCATCTCTAAGCATTCAATAGAGCCCCCTCTTCCTCTCACCAATTAATTTGGTTGTTGATTCCTTTTGGTGAGGAGAGGAAGAAGCAAAGTGCTAAGTGCATTCATTTCATCTTGTTGAGCACTAGTTCATCCTCCAAGCGATTCTTCGTGGTGCTATTTCTCTTGGAGGTTGAAGGTCTCCTAGACGGCTAGGAGTCACCGGGAGCTACCAACGCGTGTGGTAAGCCCCGGTCGTTTGTGAAGGCTAGTCTCGCCTCCGAAAGGAAAGAGACAAGAAGTGAAGCCGGTGTAACAACCTCAAAATTTATAAAAGGATAAAATCAAATATTAAAAATGTGAAATTACTTTTATGATGCATTTCTTGATTTTATGAACATTTAGTGAATTATTGCTTAATTAGAAATATTGGAATTAAGAATAAGAGATATTGTAAAATGGTAAAATGGTAGAAGATTAAAATTACCATAGTAAATTTTGGATAACCTTAGAATGCCCTAAAAACTATCCTTGGCTGGTCAAAAGTAAGGTATGAAATGATTTGCAAGTTGATATGATCAATTAATTGTGAAACATTATTCTAGACAAGACCTTGTCAGAATTCTTGAGAGAACCCTAGACCTTTCCAGCATCAAAAATTTTTATCATGAGCTCTCAGTAACCTTATCCTTGTCCACGAAAATTTAAAAAAATAAATAACTGGTTTTACTATTTATTCCTATTTATTTATTCCAATCTTGAAAATCTGCAAAACATAGTAAAAGAATTATTAGAAAATAAATACTAGGAATTTGAAATTGAAATTTTTATGGTAGCTCCTGATACTAATTTAGACCTTGTGTAAAAATATCAAAAATTGATAAGCTAGTTTCTACTGTCTGATAAATCCTTTTCCGAATTTAGGAATTCTGTATAGTCTTCATTGTCAAATTTTAATAAAATATCTGCTGCGTATTTTATTCCCAAATTTTACATTAGGAAGGAAACTTACTTGGGTAACTCAGTAAAAGTTTAGAAAATTCCGGAGATGATTTGACACATGCATTAATTCGTTTAGTGTGCTGTCTGTGAGGAAAGAACTGAGTTTTCCTTCCTATTTCATCTCCTTCCACATGGGGGCCACGTGCCCAGCGGCTCAGCTGCTGGCTCAAGCACCTGGTGCATTACCACTGGACCCTGAAACCATGTTGGACCCACACGTCATTCCCTCTGTCCTCCTCCTTGTTTCTTCTCCAACCTTCTCCTCTCTTCTTGTTCTCTGTTCTTTCTTCTTCTTTTCTCCTCTGTACTCCGGTCAAGCTGACATTTCCTGAGCCTCCTCCACCGACTCAACTACGCCGTATGCTGCCAAATTCATTACCACGCACTGCCCTTCCACGCCTATGCAAGCCACTAATGCTTCCAGGTAATTCACACTGCCGACTTGAACTGTCAGCCCATACCTCTGTCCTGCCCTGTTCAACTGGCCGAGAGAGCTCGAGAAGAACCAAAGCCAACCGTCGTTTTCACCTCCAGTTCAAACCCTATTTTGCCGTCCCATCCTTCTATTTAAGAAGCAATACGGGTGCGCTTTACTCATGCTAAACCAGCACCCACACACCCATCCGCCCACTATACTTCGCGTTGCCCAAATTAGCCCTTCTTCTCCAGAACCGGCGGAAACCACGCAAGCTCAATCTTCCACCGTGGATCAAATTCTCCAAATTGCTCACAACCGAAGCATCTCCATACACTCACAAACCAAATCCACCAACCAATTCCAAGCTTTCGTCGCTGTAGCTCCCCCGCACCGGCGCCCCTCCTCCTTCATCCTCGGCGATCGCTGATAGCTCTCTCCGAAGCTCAATCGCACGGTGAGATCTCCTAAACGATCAATAGGTTCCATGGATGCTTTTTGATAGGTTGATTGAACTTAAGGATCGCTAGTTCATCATCTTGTCCAACCGGCGAACGCCGCCGCCTGCTCCTGTTGCGAGCTTGCTCGGTTGCCATTAAAGCACATCCAAGCTCTCACACGAATTCCACTAGGGCCCCTCCATCTCGCCGACCACCGGTCGCCGCCCCAAGCGCTGCCTGTCGCCGGCGAGACCTCCGGCCAAGCAGCTCCTCTGCTTTGTCTCACTACACCATAGGCCCCGGTAGTCAGCTGCCTGTAGTTGAGCCACTTCACTGCCAACCGGGCCCACTGGACAGTCGATCCTGCCGCCCTAAGCCTCTGCCGTCCCGGGCCCGCACGTCAGCCTCTCCATGCAGAGACTGACTGGTGGTCCCTGATTAGTCCCCTGATTGTCAGTGGTTGGGTCCGGTTTGACCTAGCATGTGCTAAAGGCAAGAATACGCCTTTTATTAGTAAAAGCGTACTTTCAATTTCCTAGGATTTGTTGGAACCGAGTTGATTCAAATGGCTATAACTTTTAAACCATAAGTCCAAACTAAGTGAGACAAATTTGTAAATTCATGTTAAATCATCTAGTTTTATAATATGCAAAAATATTTGAATCTTGATCTCTATTTTAAATTCAAATCCAAATATAAGTTTAGGTATCAAATATGTTGCATGTACAACTATTGCAAAACTTGTCCAAATTGAATGAAACTAATTTTGTTAGATTCCTTATGTCATAAAGTCTCTGTTTATTCGATTATATTTGAATTTTAAGTTACTTTGTATTAATTTCCTTTTAAGGTTGATTTCAATACATAGATTATTCAAATTGATATAACTAGTTTATTTTTCATCTATTGATATGAAACTTGTTACTGCTATGCTAGATAGACAATATAGGACATGATTTTACAAAAGTACTTAGGGTGTGTCAAGCAATATTTAATTGAATCAATCATGATGCTTTATGTCCAATTATAATTAACATAAACCATAGCTCTTGAAATCATAAAATGAATCTAAAATGTTCCTAGGGTCATATAAACATTTCTAGGATATAGAATATATCATGATGAGTTAAGATTCAACTAAGTTAATAAATAACCATACTTATATGACATATGCTTAGAATATGATGCATAAATAAAGATAGTAATGCATATAAAATTTGTTTAGTGTGATTCATAAATGCAGGACCATTTAATCTTACAAGAATGAACATACTTAACCCTAGCCATATCGGATATCATGTATAAATTAAACCTAACGTACTTTTGGCCGTTAGTTAACATATGTTTTCATATAATAGACATTTTGTATAAAGCCGTAATGCTCTTTTAATTGAAAAACATCGCGGACAAAAGTGAAATGTTGCGAAAATAACTTTAAAACACACTTAGTGATACCCCAACTAGTTCATGAAAAATGGTTAAATAATTCTTTAAGTTGCAGCATAACATAAAACGAAAACTGAATTGTTATCGGCGTAAACTTTAATAACACTTAAGCCTTTTCGGTAGCCCATAGAATAACTCGTCTAAATGCAAATTTTAGAAGGAATGACTCAGAACCACTCTTTTGGTATATGGACTACCACATTACTGAGAAAAATATTTAAGTTTAATCTTGCTTTGCATCTGAATCCCGTTAGTGTAATAACCTTAAGTGTTATGGTTAAACAACACATTTATTGAATAGTTTAGCACAAGGAACTTTAGTTAAAATACTTGCACCATAAGAATGATGGTGTAACCATGTAATACAACCAATAGTCTCATTCAGTAAACCCGACTTGTATAAATCATTTATCTGTATAAAACATACTTAAGACTAAGTACTACTCATATAAACACCTCTCTAAGATCATAAACTTATAACTAATACCTTAAGCCTCACATACACTAGTATTGGAGCATAGTGTCTAATATTCACTTAAATTTAACAATGCAAGTTATACTTGCACTAACCCTGTTGTTTTATGTATTGATTCATAATTACATATACAATCTTAACTTCTGAATTCGTAAAATAAAATAGAATGAATCGTTAGGAATAGGTGTGGTGTGCGATCAGCCCTCAAGCAGATGTCGATAATAAAGACTATAAGCGAAGAAATAATACAATTGCTTACGCAATCACAAAACCCTAACTACAACCATGCTTGTATTATGTAATGATTGCTTATTTGATTTTTCCATCGATTTCCTTTTGCCCCTTATTAAAAGTGTTGTTGCTATTTGTTATTCTTTTACGTTATCGGCGTGTAGAATCAGAGCGTCTCGGACTTCATCGTCGGCGACTTCAAGATCACGTCTTCGACTTGATCCTTTGAAAACAACGGATAGCAAGGCAAGCACTCATGTAGATCCCAATTTTCTTTAACAAGAAGAATCTAATTAAAACTTGCATGCATATGCTATATTTTGTATACTGCTTGCTATATTATGGGAAGAATGGTAGATATAACCTTCATTGATGGCTTTCCTTAATGTCGGTAGTGATAGATGAAACCTAGATTGTTGTTGGATACACAAAATGGGTATATCCGATTATTACTTGCATATGCTTAGCCACGCTTAGATTGGGAACACGAGCAGGGTTATCATTATTGCAATGAAACTAAAATTTTGGACATGATGAACTTTAATCTTGAACTGATGGAACATTGTGATTTTTGATATTATATTCTTTACGGAAATAAATCTATGATTTCGACGTGGTGATTATTGGCAATGGCCGGATGTACATGTTTTAAGCGTTAATGCGTGGTTAGGAATGGAGTTATCGCCCATGTCATTTAAGACCGAACATGGTGTCCGTGATCCAAGATAACCGTACATCCACAAGTCTTAATTTGGACAGTCTTAACTTATTAAATTATTTGGGAATTAACTTTGCACATTGGTAGCGGTTGTAGCCGAGCATTCGGATATAGGTTGCTCGAGGAGGTGTCATCAAGGGTGTTGGCATCTGCCGTATGTAACGATGTCGCTGGCTATGAATTTGGGGCTGTTGTTGTACCATTTGAGCCGGGCTCCTGAATACTATTGCTTCCTTGTTTGTTTGCTTCCATCATGGTCGAGGTAACGTCATTGGGCTAGTGCAAAGTTAAGGTTCAAGTGTCCCGAGCGGTTTAAGTAATGAACTCTCTGCGGCACACCAAAGGAAGTGTGTTGATGGCCTAGCAAAAGGAGAACATTTCTTGTGGGTAATTGTACAACTCTGCGAGTCAAAACTAATCGATTAGCGTGTCCGCGGTTATGGGCGACAGTGAACCGCACTAAGTTAGATGTTTTTATAAAATGTTTTGGTGAGCTTACCCTTCTGAGATGATTCAATACTTGACATTACGTTGGCAAGGTTGAATTCATTTGTGTGCCTGTGTGGACAAAAGTTTATTCTTGGATAATATTTCATATGATGGGGTGACGTTTTATCACTCACGAAGGGTTGTAGTATTTTGTTACATTCTATTCGCGAAGAAATTTGTGAGTTATCTATCTCTTAGCATTACCTTTAAAGTACATACTTGTTACTCTACTTATTTATTTACTTTTACAAATTTTAGCTTTCACTCTACTATTAGGTATTTATAATTCAATTTGGCTCCAAGCAAAAGTTAGTAGTAAACTTTATTCTAGGATCGACTGCATTCCAAACACATAACTCAAGTCTTGCTTGAGTCACGAAATGTACTCACCCTTGCTATCATTGTTGATCTTAGGTGAAGATGAAGGTATCTCGATGAATTTTACTTTGTGGCGAGGATTGCGGGATTATTAACGACATTTCTTTCTAAGGCTTTACCTTGTCAGTTACTTTGTGGATTATGTGGCAAACTACAAGACATCTGATTCTTTTGCTATGTTTATTCGACCTTCGGTCATAATGTATCATTACTTCATTGTAATAAAATGTGAAACTTTTGTATGGTTGTGATTCCAAATTGTGTTTTGTGCGTGCCGACCATGATCATGGGAATGGTACGTATGCATTAGAACCTTGCTTTTATGTTTGCATTGTAGCATAAAAGTGAGGTCTTCTGATTTGATATCGAGCCATCTTGACTAGCAATGACAAACCTTAGATAGAATGGTAAGCTAGTCGAAACTTAAAAATTTTGAAATAGACACTATATATTTAGGAATATGAGTTTTGCTATAGCTATAAATTAACCTTCCCTCATCTCACATTATTTGATATAAATTCTTTCCTTGTCACAATATATTTATTTACTACTCTTTCTTTATGAACATCTCGTTAGCATCCTTTCCTTATTATATTATCTTTTATTAATCTTTCCTCGTCAATAAGTAACTTATCGCCCTACATTTGATTTGGAATGATGATTCCTTATTAAATGTGCGAGATGGAAGGTCATACCCCTGTTACATATCTGCTCACGCAGAGAGTTACGGCATGATGGGAGTTCTTGCCCAAATGCTAGAAAATGCCCACTTTAATAACAATCCAAGATATATCTGATGTTCCAAGTTCCAACTAGCCGGTGTCAGATGGAATATAGTGCTAGTGTGGAAATTCCTGCAAGAACCATATCGATGAGAAGATCGATCTTTTGAAGGTCTGGCACCTCCATTCAAGACGCGATGAGCGAAGCTGCGTATGTAGCTGTCGTTCGTCTGCGTTATGCCTTGCCGGAGCTCGCCACATCTTATCGAAGACTTCCTTCGCGTACACCGGATGGAGAGAACATCTATACAGATCTCACCATTATTCAAAACGGAGCCCTTCGAAATTTGGTGGGATTCGTTAATGCTTCTGATCAACATCATCGACGTGCGGTTGCCGAGCTTGGCGAAACCCGCCGTCGGGTGGCGTTTTTGGAAGACACCATAGCCCCTTACGTCTCCAGGGGAATTATATCTCGTTCAGTTTTAGGAGACGGTCTGTCACAAGTACCAACGCAAGGAATGCCAGGTGTTACCCCTGCCACGATGCCAGTACCAACCAGACGCCCACAACAAGCCAGAATGACTGTTGGTGGCAATCGTCCGCGTTCGATTCGCATCAATATCAACCTTAGTAATTCTGGACCTCGTCATTCTCATGTGACTCAAGACCACCGTCGATGTAGAACTTCTTCTTCTACGTCTATGGAAAGCACTCCTTAAGATGGCAGTAACATTTTGAGGACTGTTTAGTTAAAAGTAACTAGAAATAAAATAGGCTGACAGGAATACCCCTTAGGATGTGGTAGTTATCCTAATAGTTGCACGGATGGTTGTACTTTTGCTGTAAATATTATGGTTCGAATAAAACTTTTGTTGTATATTTGTTTTATGTGCTATAGTTTCTACTCGTGAATGTTTAATTTCATATTATAACTTTCACGATGTTATAACCAAATAAAAGTAACAACCAAAATGATGAAGCGAATAGAAGCATTACCTTTAAAATTCGTATGAACCTTTCTAATAAAATATATTGGATCTCAATAAATAGAAAGTTATCTTACAATTACCAAAACAGGACCTACATTCTTAATTTCTACTCTCTATTCCTTAACAATTTCTATTCTTCTTTCCCATCTATTAGCTCTTGTTCTCTATCTTATACTCTTCTTTGCAAGTTGTGCTTCTCAAATCTATCTAATCCTACTTTCCCCTACTCAACCAAAGAAGACTATGATATTCATAATAAAAACTTTCTTGCTGCATATCCAAACTCCACCGCATTGACAGAAATACCATTCTCTTGTCCATATTACTCCCAGAACATCAAGAACTTTCCCAAAACTCAATTCTAGAGAAAACATACCATAGTTTCCACTATTACCCCTAGTCATACCCAAATAACACCGCTTATGGAAAAATCAAAATCAATATCTTGCCATACTGGTAAGCTCAGAAAGTACCTAAGTTACTGTAAGCTAGTTGCTTTCCAACTTCTCCGCGTATAACGACCGGACATGCCACTGAACCAAAAAGATCATCTTATAGCCTTACCCTGGAATGAAATCACAACTTCAAGCAGCAAAACTTAATGTTGTTAGTTAAATAGAAGTGTTTGAAAATAGATTAACGATTGACAACCTAAATATTTCTTTGCATGTTAATTTTGACTGCAAACTTTTGTGTTGTTATTCATTGTGATGAATTTTGTGTAAGGATTGCTCTAGCGAATATTAAAACCCTTGGGTTGAAAATTCACGACGAGATGATCTCGATCAATAATAACAATGTCAAATTGTATCGAATGAAAAGTAGGCCCAAATCAACTACCTCATCTCTTCTAAATTATAGAAATTTTATTTAATAAAATTTTTAGGGAGCGAAATGTTGCCTTATAACCACACCAAATCTTGACATATCATTTCTATCCTGTCAACCTACTTGTTTTTTTTATAACTTTGAGAACAAGCTTCTTGACCTTAGACACTCCTATTTACTAGATTAATAAGCATGGCAAGTAATTTCTTGCTATTCCAATTTTGTTGACCAATTTTATCTCCATCTAGTGCATATATATATCATCACGTATCCCAAACAGACTAATGATCAGTATCGTCTATAATCTCAAAAGATTCGAAGGATCTAAGAATATCAAGTTCCTAAATTAATCTTGACCAAAGCTTGACAAATCCAAGTTAGAATCTCAAACACGAACATTTCCTCCACATTGCTGAAATACACATCACACCATGTGCATTCAACTGTATACTTGGCACTCACGTAAATCTTAAAAATTTCTCGATCTATCTTATTACTACTTACAAAACGAAAATAAGGATCAAGTATCTGAATCAATCTTTGCCTCAACACCTACGCCGTGAACTTACACGTCCTCACTATGTGAGTATTAGAAAAGCACATCACATTGTATACACTCGGCATCCACACCAGCAATCAAGCTTTCTGACTATTCCCAGCTAAAACTTTTCTAAGCAACTTAGGAACAATTGGACAACAAAGCGGCTTGTCTCAATTTTCTCCTTGGGATATCCTATTCTTTTGTCGATAAAAGAATGGTAGTTTACGGCTTATCGTGAATTATCATACTACGAATGACGTCGTTATCAAATACTTCTTCCCTAGCATCAACAACTTGTTCAATCATAATGCCATTCAAACTTACAAATGTTTTCCACCAACTTCAACCCCATAAGCTCGACTACCCTATTTATGATGCGGAACTAGTTGCAATTGTTCACACTCTTAAAATCTGGCATCCCTACCTCATGAAATTGATGCAATATTTAAGCAGATCAAAAGAGCTGAAACAATTTTCATTAAATCAAATTCTTGAGGACATATTGAAAACTTTTGTGCTATCATACTGACACTAAGTGGGAGAAGTCTTGTTTTCTACAAAAATACTCCTACAAAATAGTTTTTCATCCAAGCCTTCAAAATTTTACCTTTTGAAGAACTTTACAAGAAAAGTGCATAACCTAATCCTTTTCTTTGAGTGCAGGAAGTAAATAAAAGTTCTTTAGATTAAATTCTATTGAGGAAACCCAAAAGCAAGTTGACATGATCAGAAGACAAGTGAGAAAAACTTAATCCCAACCGAGTTGTGTCAGCCATCGTTGATATGAACTCATGATATCATGTAAACCTAAAGGATTTCACAACCGAGAGGTTGTCATTTCAAATCCGCAAAGATATGTTTCTTACGACCTATTGAGCGATATCTGATTACCACCCCAACCATTCGGAGTCCATATTATCTTCCTTGTACCTCAAATCAATGAAGATCTTCGGCATTACCCTCAGATCTCATCAAATTAGAAAATCTTTGATCTGCAAGATGATCTATCTTAGCAACGCACCCAATCTATATCCTCTTGAGAGTATCCAAACCTCTTCTAACCTCAGCAAATCTAGGGGCGAGATTTTTGTAAGGGGGGTAGATTTGTAACAACCTCAAAATTTATAAAAGGATAAAATCAAATATTAAAAATGTGAAATTACTTTTATGATGCATTTCTTGATTTTATGAACATTTAGTGAATTATTGCTTAATTAGAAATATTGGAATTAAGAATAAGAGATATTGTAAAATGGTAAAATGGTAGAAGATTAAAATTACCATAGTAAATTTTGGATAACCTTAGAATGCCCTAAAAACTATCCTTGGCTGGTCAAATGTACGGTATGAAATGATTTGCAAGTTGATATGATCAATTAATTGTGAAACATTATTCTAGACAAGACCTTGTCAGAATTCTTGAGAGAACCCTAGACCTTTCCAGCATCAAAAATTTTTATCATGAGCTCTCAGTAACCTTATCCTTGTCCACGAAAATTTAAAAAAATAAATAACTGGTTTTACTATTTATTCCTATTTATTTATTCCAATCTTGAAAATCTGCAAAACATAGTAAAAGAATTATTAGAAAATAAATACTAGGAATTTGAAATTGAAATTTTTATGGTAGCTCCCTGATACTAATTTAGACCTTGTGTAAAAATATCAAAAATTGATAAGCTAGTTTCTACTGTCTGATAAATCCTTTTCCGAATTTAGGAATTCTGTATAGTCTTCATTGTCAGAATTTTAATAAAATATCTGCTGCGTATTATTTTATTCCCAAATTTTACATTAGGAAGGAAACTTACTTGGGTAACTCAGTAAAAGTTTAGAAAATTCCGGAGATGATTTGACACATGCATTAATTCGTTTAGTGTGCTGTCTGTGAGGAAAGAACTGAGTTTTCCCTTCCTATTTCATCTCCTTCCACATAGGGCCACGTGCCCAGCGACTCAGCTGCTGGCTCAAGCACCTGGTGCATTACCACTGGACACTGAAACCATGTTGGACCCACACGTCATTCCCTCTGTCCTCCTCCTTGTTTCTTCTCCAACCTTCTCCTCTCTTCTTGTTCTCTTTTCTTTCTTCTTCTTTTCTCCCTCTGTACTCCGGTCAAGCTGACATTTCTTGAGCCTCCTTCACCGACTCAACTACGTCGTGTGCTGCCAAATTCATACCATGCACTGCCCTTCCACGCCTATGCAAGCCACTAATGCTTCTAGCTAATTCACATTGCCGACTTGAACTGCCAGCCCATTCCTCTGACCTTCCCTGTTCAACTGGCCGAGAGAGCTCGAGAAGAACCAAAGCCAGCCGTCGTTTTTCACCTCCAGTTCAAACCCTATTTTGCCGTCCCTTCCCTCTATTTAAGAAGCAATACGGGTGCGCTTTACTCATGCTAAACCAGCACCCACACACCCATCCGCCCACTATACTTCGTGTTGCCCAAATTAGCCCTTCTTCTCCAGAACCGGCGGAAACCACAGCTCAATCTTCCACCGTGGATCAAATTCTCCAAATTGCTCACAACCGAAGCATCTCCATACACTCACAAACCAAATCCACCAACCAATTCCAAGCTTTCGTCGCTGTAGCTCCCCCGCACCGGCGCCCCTCCTCCTTCATCCTCGGCGATCGCTGATAGCTCTCTCCGAAGCTCCAATCGCACGGTGAGATCTCCCTAAACGATCAATAGGTTCCATGGATGCTTTTTGATAGGTTGATTGAACTTAAGGATCGCTAGTTCATCATCTTGTCCAACCGGCCATGAACGCCGCCGCCTGCTCCTGTTGCGAGCTTGCTCGGTTGCCATTAAAGCACATCCAAGCTCTCACACGAATTCCACTAGGGCCCCTCCATCTCGCCGACCACCGGTCGCCGCCCCAAGCGCCGCCTGTCGCCGGCGAGACCTCCGGCAAGCAGCTCCTCTGCTTTGTCTCACTACACCATAGGCCCCGGTAGTCAGCTGCTGTAGTTGAGCCACTTCACTGCCAACCGGGCCCACTGGACAGTCGATCCTGCCGCCCTAAGCCTCTGCCGTCCCGGGCCCGCACGTCAGCCTCTCCATGCAGAGACTGACTGGTGGTCCCTGATTGGTCCCTGATTGTCAGTGGTTGGGTCCGGTTTGACCTAGCATGTGCTAAAGGCAAGAATACGCCTTTTATTAGTAAAAGCGTACTTTCAATTTCCTAGGATTTGTTGGAACCGAGTTGATTCAAATGGCTATAACTTTTAAACCATAAGTCCAAACTAAGTGAGACAAATTTGTAAATTCATGTTAAATCATCTAGTTTTATAATATGCAAAAATATTTGAATCTTGATCTCTATTTTAAATTCAAATCCAAATATAAGTTTAGGTATCAAATATGTTTGCATGTACAACTATAGAAAAACATTTACAAATTGAATGAAACTAATTTTGTTAGATTCCTTATGTCATAAGGTCTCTGTTTATTCGATTATATTTGAATTTTAAGTTACTTTGTATTAATTTCCTTTTAAGGTTGATTTCAATACATAGATTATTCAAATTGATATAACTAGTTTATTTTTCATCCTATTGATATGAAACTTGTTACGCTATGCTAGATAGACAATATAGGACATGATTTTACAAAAGTACTTAGAGGTGTGTCAAGCAATATTTAATTGAATCCAATCATGATGCTTTATGTCCAATTATAATTAACATAAACCATAGCTCTTGAAATCATAAAATGAATCCTAAAATGTTCTAGGGTCATATAAACATTTCTAGGATATAAGAATATATCATGATGAGTTAAAAGATTCAACTAAGTTAATAAATAACCATACTTATATGACATATGCTTAGAATATGATGCATAAATAAAGATAGTAATGCATATAAAATTTGTTTAGTGTGATTCATAGTGCAGGACCATTTAATCTTACAAGAATGAACATACTTAACCCTAGCCATGTCGGATATCATGTATAAATTAAACCTAACGTACTTTTGGCCGTTAGTTAACATATGTTTTCATATAATAGACATTTTGTATAAAGCCAGTAATGCTCTTTTAATTGAAAAACATCGCGACAAAAGTGAAATGTTGCGAAAATAACTTTAAAACACACTTAGTGATACCCCAGCTAGTTCATGAAAAATGGTTAAATAATTCTTTAAGTTATGAGCATAAAACGAAAACTGAATTGTTATCAGTAAACTTTAATAACACTTAAGCCTTTTAGGTAGCCCATAGAATAACTTCGTCTAAATGCAAATTTTAGAAGGAATGACTCAGAACCACTCTTTGGTATATGGACTACCATTCATTACAAAAATATTTAAGTTTAATCTTGCTTTGCATCTGAATCACGTTAGTGTAATAACCTTAAGTGTTATGGTTAAACAACACATTTATTGAATAGTTTTCGCACAAGGGAACTTTAGTTAAAATACTTGCACCATAAGAATGATGGTGTAACCATGCCAATACAACCAATAGTCTCATTCGATAAACCCGACTTGTATAAATCATTTATCTGTATAAAACATACTTAAGACTAAGTACTACTCATATAAACACCTCTCTAAGATCATAAACTTATAACTAATACCTTAAGCCTCACATACACTAGTATTGGAGCATAGTGTCTAGTATTCACTTAAATTTAACAATGCAAGTTATACTTGCACTAACCTGTTGTTTTATGTATTGATTCATAATTACATATACAATCTTAGCTTCACTGAATTCGTAAAATAAAATAGAATGAATCGTTAGGAATAGGTGTAGGTGTGCGATACCGCCCTCAAGCAGATGTCGATTAATAAAGACTATAAGCAGAAGAAATAATACAATTGCTTACGCAATCACAAAACCCTAACTACAACCATGCTTGTATTATGTAATGATTGCTTATTTGATTTTCCATCTGATTTCCTTTTGCCCTTATTAAAAGTGTTATTTGCTATTTGTTATTCTTTTACATTTATCTGGCGTGTAGAATCAGACGTCTCGGACTTCATCGTCGGACGACTTCAAGATCACGTCTTCGACTTCGTCCTTTGAAAACAACGGATAGCAAGGCAAGCACTCATGTAGATCCCAATTTTCTTTAACAAGAAGAATCTAATTAAAACTTGCATGCATATGCTATATTTTGTATACCTTTGCTATATTATGGGAAGAATGGTAGATATAACCTTCATTGATGGCTTTCCTTAATCGGTAGTGATAGATGAAACCCTAGATTGTTGTTGGATACACAAAATGGGTATATCCGATTATTACTTGCATATGCTTAGCCTGCCTTAGATTGGGAACACGAGCGGGTTATCTTGTTATAATGAAACTAAAATTTTGGACATGATGAACTTTAATCTTGAACTGATGGAACATTGTGATTTTTGATATTATATTCTTTACTGGAAATAAATCTATGATTTCGGCGTGGGTGATTATTGGCAATGGCCGGATGTACATGTTTTAACGTGTGCGTAGTTAGGAAGTGGAGTTATCGCCCATGTCATTTTAAGGACCGAACATGGTGTCGTGATCCAAGATAGCAGGTACATCCACAAGTGCTTGGGTAGGACAGTCTTAACTTATTAAATTATTTGGGAATTAACTTTGCACATTGGTGAAGCAGTTGTAGCAGGCATTCGAGATATAGGTTTGCTTTCGAGGAGGTGTCATCACTTAGGGTGTTATCTAGTTGTAACGATGTACCTGGCTATGAATTTGGGGTACATTGTTGTACCATTTGAGCCGCGGGCTCCTGAATACTATTGCTTCCTTGTTTGTTTGCTTCCATCATAGTCGGGGTAACGTCATTGGGCTAGTGCAAAGTTAAGGTTCAAGTAATCGAGCGGTTTAGTAATGAACTCTCTGGCGGCACACCAAAGGAAGTGTGTTGATGGCCTAGCAAAAGGAGAACATTTCTTGTGGGTAAAGTGTACAACTCTGCGAGTCAAAACTAATCGATTAAGCCGTGTCACTGAGTTATGGGCGACTTAGTGAACCCACACTAAGTTAGATGTTTTTATAAAATGTTTTGGTGAGCTTACCCTTACAGATGATTCAATACTTGACATTCGTTGGCAAGGTTGAATTCAAAATTTGTTATTGCCCTGTGTGGACAAAAGTTTATTCTTCGAATAATATTTCATATGATGGGTGACGTTTTATCACTCACGAAGGGTTGTGAGTATTTTGTTACATTCTATTCGCGAAGAGTTTGTGAGTTATCTATCTCTTAGCATTACCTTTAAGTACATACTTGTTACTCTACTTATTTATTTACTTTTACAAATTTTAAGCTTTCACTCTACTATTCGGTATTTATAATTCAATTTGGCTCCAAGCAAAAGTTAGTAGAAGCTTTATTCTAGGATCGACCTGCATTCCAAACACATAACTCAAGTCTTCTTGATGCACGAAATGTACTCACCCTTGCTATCATTGTTGATCTTAGGTGAAGATGAAGGTATCTCGATGAATTTTACTTTGGCCAGAGTTGCGGGATTATTAACGACATTTCTTTCTAAGGCTTTTACCTTGTCGATTTGTGGATTATGTGGCAAACTACAAGACATCTGATTCTTTTGCTATGTTTAGTCGACCTTCTCGGTCATAATGTATCATTACTTCCATTTGTAATAAAATGTGAAACTTTTGTATGGTTGTGATTCCAAATTGTGTTTTGTGCGTGCGATATGATCATGGGAATGGTACAGTATGCACATTAGAACCTTGCTTTTATGTTTGCATTGTAGCATAAAAGTGAGGGTCTTACAGCCGGCGAGTGCATCTGTGCAACACCGGGAGGAAAGCGGGTTGAAAGAGACCCCGGCTCAAGTGTGACCGAGCCACCTCAACGGAGACGTAGGATTCCCTTCAAGAATCCGAACTTCGGTGAAAAATCGCGTCTCTCGCCCTCTCTTTTACTTCCTAGTCTTGCTTATTTGGATTTGAATTTGTAAAGTTAGATCTAGCTCTTTGCTTAGCTTTAATTCAAATCCTGTCTAGCAATTGTTCTAGGTTGTTCTTGCTTTCTATTTCTAGTAGTTTATTGTGCTTGCTAGAGTAGTTTTTATTGCGCTCCCGAGCCAGCTAACCCGGAGAGTCCGGACTCAATACCGGACACTCCGGACAAGCCGGAGTATCCGGACCAAAACCCGGAGACTCCGGGTTGACCAGCTCGGCCAGTTTTATTCCGCTGCGTAAATTTTAATCCGCCTATTCACCCCCCCTCTAGGCGACATCGTTGGTCCTTTCAAGAAGAGAGGAGGAGGAGGAAGAAGAGGAGAAAAGAAGAAAGAAGGCTATCGCGGTCGTCTGCAGGTAAATTTTTTGTTCGTTTGAATTTAATTAACTTAGTGATTACATTAATTAGCAACTTAGCGATTTAACGACTTAGCGATTTAGCGACTCAGCGACTTAGCAATTTAGCGATTCAGCGACTTAACGATTCAGTGAATCAACGATTTAGCAACTCAGTGACCTAGCGATTCAGCGACTCAGCGACTTAGCGACTCAGCGACCTAGCGATTTAGCGATTCAGCGACTCAGCGACTTAGCGACCTAGTGATTCAGCGACTCAATGAATTAGCGATTCAGTGACTCAGCGATTCAGTGACTTAACGATTTAGCGACTCAGCGACTTAGCAATTCAGCGATTTAGCGACTCAGCACGATTTAGCGACTTAGCGATTTAGACAAACAATTTAGCGACTGATGAATTTCTTTGTCCGACGTTGCAGGAAGCATGTCAGAGAAATTGTATTTTCAAATATTTCATGGAGATGGGGAGATAGCACAGGGGCCCAATGGAGTGGATTTGTCAGCATTTTCAAGAGTCGTACATGGCATATCTAGACCGAGCGATAGGACATACAGGGCATACTCCGAGATGCTGATTGTGAGTGCTCTTGCCAGAAGCCACGCGTGCTGCACTTGCCATGCTCGCACGTTATTGCCGCAGCCACCGAGACACACCAATCATGTCGTCCGTACATCTCCCACTATTATTCCGCTCCGTTCTGGCCCAAGCCTCCCGGCGACCAGCCTCCTTATTCATAATTTGGATCATATATCAACAGAAGATCCTGAATTGTCCATGTTAGCAATGGCTTTTCATTAGGGATATCCAAATCAACACTTCGTGAGCATTTCGAAGTCTTTCAATGCTGCATTTGAGGAGGCTCCCAGCATACCAGTCCTTTCTTGGTCGGTTCTGGCATCATATAGAGAATGGGAGGCACCCAGAGTTGAGGACCTTCAGATAGCCATGATAGATTTCATCGAGGGGTCTCCACCTTCACCGCACAACAGGTGGAGATCCCATAGATGAGAGATGGCATGAAGGCTTCCAAGAGTTGTATCGTTAGTTGATGAGTGTTGTTACCAGGTACATTCTTTCCTTCTACTAGATGTGATCTGAAATAGGATGATGATCTTATTGAAGTTGTCACAAGCCTCAGTGGTTGCGGTGGCATAGTGAATGAGGGTGGATGGGTCGGCGGCCATGAGAAAGGAGGCAGGAGGAAGGATCTCGGAGCATTATGGTCTAAATCTATTATACTCCCTCCGGTCAAAAATAATAGTTGTTTACTTATTTTGGACATCGACACGGTTCCCAAAACTCAACTTTGACTACTAATTTCTATTATAATATATTTTAAAATATATTAAAAAATAATATTATGAAAGTACATTTCGAGACGAATCTACACATATGATTTTCACCCATCTAATCTAAATATTTAAAAAGATATCGATAGCTAAACTTTCAAAAATTTGACTGCACGCATGTTTTGACTACTATTTATGACCGAAGGGAGAATATTAAAAGCTCACGTCATCTCTTTTTTAGAGTTATTAACAAAAAAAAAATGCTAAAACTTATAAAAAAAATAAAATATCTAGCCTTTAATACGGTGCCTAACTAAGTTGAACTATAATAGCTATTGAATGTTATTATTTAATGAAAAATATCTAACCATCTATTTAGCAAGTCCGAGTTGTAACGAAACATATAATCATGTATCTAGTGGACTCGAGTTATAGCGGCTTTGATTACAAGAAAGAATTCATGCCAAGTACAATAAAAAAAACTCATGGCAAGCCTTTTAGAGTTGCTAAGAAAATAGATAAGTAGGCTAGAAATTCTCAGAAAAAAACAAAACATCTATTTTTTAATCTGGTGGACTTAACTAAGTTGAAATATAGACACCATTGGATGCTATTATGTAAAGAAAACATCCAACCGTTTATCTAGCCGACCTGAGTTATAACATCTTAGATTAAAAGAAAGAGTCCATACTAAATACAATAAAAAATAACAGAAATTTAGAATATAAGATAAAAGAAAATTAGCCTTGTGATTTTCATACGAACTCTAAGTTAAAACATGCACATAGTTATAATTCAGAATAACAATTACATAAAAAAATAGCATTTAGATTTGTATATGAATTCTAAACTAAAACTGATATTCAAAATTAAATAAAAAAGAACAGTCAAAATTAACAGAAAATCAGACTAAAAATAAAAGAAAATTTGTTATTTGATTTTCATACGAACTTTGAATTAAAACCCGCACATAGCTGAAGTTTGAATAAAAATTAGCAGTTCAATTTGTATACAAATTCTAGCCTAAAACTGAAATTTGAAATTAAATAAAAATAAAAATAAAAGTAAAAAAATGTTTGGGAGTTTTTTTTTAATTCGTACTAAGAGAAAAATAGAAATCTTGGTTTAATTCAGAATTAAAATTTTAAATATATGCTAATTCGTGGAAAAGATAAAATAAGGTAAAAAAAATTAAAATTTTAAATATATGCTAATTCGTGGAAAAGATAATATATATATATATATATAACTATTATATGATAAAAGTCGATAACAGCTTTTTACTTTCACTATGAAAAAAAGTATGCTAGAAATTGTTAAAACAAACGTACTGACTCTTTATTTGGTAGACTTCAATGGAATTGAGGTATTAAAAGGGTGGTACATTGACATGTATTCACTCGGTTATACTGGTATAAGTAATATGATATGTATTAAAAGAAGTATTGTAAGAAAGAAACATACATTGCAAAATAAAACAAAAAGATTTAATTTCGGTTCGTATTGGGTTCGGTTCATATTTTAATTTCGGTTAATTTGGTTCAAAAAACTTGGAAACTGAATTGTGTAATTCACCTAGAAATTTTCCAAAACCGACCGAATTAACCGAATAATCACCCCTAATGCTCTGCGTTGAGCTCTTCAAATTAATGCGACCTGCAATCTCCCAATCTCTGTACATACAGTCAAATAATCAGAGGTGCGGAAAAGACGGAAAAGCTCGGGGGATATTTAATGTTCTGGATCTAGAGCTTGCAACACTCAAGGTGACTTTGATGCAAAAGGTTTCAAATTGCAACAACATGTCAGTGTTTATCATGAAATGAGAAAGAGTAATGCATCAGCTACGAACACAATGGGTTGTTTGTGCAGACCTCAGATCCATGCAAGCCCAATCCAAGTCATAAATCCATAACAGAAACACAGATGATCACATCATTCTCTTGAAGCATAGCGTATGTGCATCATGCTTATTATTAAATTCGAGGAAGCAAGAGTATATTAGGAAACCATTACTTAATTATACACACCGGAGGTACTTGAGAGGAAGACAAATAAAGATGATCGAGAAGTTTCCAACACATCTAGCAGAAACCTTCGACTTGCGCGTGCAGGATGAGCTGAACCACGAGCAAACGACTACCATTGTGTCACCTGCAAAAAGCACACAAGAAAATGGCTACTAGTTATCGAATCGCTTGTCTTACGGAGAACAATAGTCCAGTTCATTCAAGATAACACAATGTTAATCATAAAAGGAATTAAACACAGAAAGTTGATTCTACAATGGGGAGAAAGATACACATAAGTTACGCTAACGGTATTGATTGAGCAGATTGCTCCTTCTTGTAAGGTTGAGAAATAAAAAATAAAAAAATATTTCCTTATATTGCAAATATTTGCACGATACGCAAATAGTAGTCAAATCAAAGAGTAGGGCACGGGGGAATTAGTTACCGACCCTGCATCCTTTCCCTTGTAGCTCTCTGCGAGTGCTGTCGTCTCCAGAAATCTGGGCCATATCAAACAGTAACAACACCTCGAGGGACGGAAGGTGCAGCAACCCCTCGGGAAGCCTACTCATCCAGTTGCAGGCAAAAAGTGTTAGGTGGGAGAGCCTTGGCATTGCCCCAGCCTCTATGCTCCACTCCTCAGTGGAAAATGTACCAAGTACCAACTGTTGCAGCCGAGGGAACCCTTGGGCAGAGCAGGACATGGTCCGGCCTTCATACCGTCTCAGCTGCAGCAACACAAGACAGGGAAGCTTCTCCATGACCGGCATCGGGTCTTGTTTAATGACTGCAGCATATAGATCGAGCTTCTGCAGATTTTGTGGGAAGAGTCGGCTCTCAGGCAGCCTATCGATCACATCGAAACTATTGAGGTAAATGTCAACCAGGTGAGGCATGTTTGCAAATATTTTAAACATCTCAATAGGGATGAACAACAAGCACAAGTGCAAGGTTGTTAGTTGAGTCATGTGGCCCAAAAATGTCACCTCCTTGGTGCGGAAATAGACCCTATCATCTATAATATGTAAGGTCTGGAGCTCTTTTTGTTGGACACTCCTTGGTGCGGAAAATCCTCTACTAAGGTATACATGCCTTAGAGAAGGGATATCCCGTAGGGAGTTTGGTACCATTGAGTCCAATTCGGTATCCCTCAGATCTATAGTTTGCAAGTAAAGAAGCTGACCAATTGAAGAATGGAGCGTGACCTCTTCACACCTTCTCAACCTGAGACATCTTAGGTGAGTGCACTCGCCAATTACCCTAGAGAAATTCTTTAGGGCCGACCGCTCTACGTGAAGAACCCTCAAGAATCTTAGCTTAGGCAGGGAGAACGATATGAAAGTTCAAAGCCAAGCATGGTTCGGAGATTTGGTGTTGCCCGAAAAATTTTATCATCGAAGGAGCTTTGAAATGAATAACGATAGGATAACATGGTATCCTCTGATGATGCACCAACTTGGCCTGCATTTTTTTAGTGCGTCCAGATGTCAGCAAGAAGGCAAATGTTTGGACATATATTGAAACAAAAAATGAACTATGTACAAAGAGAGCAGAGGAAGACTGACCTACAGTTTTGTCGACCACATCAAGAACACCATCTTGTCTTGCTTCTTCTATGCACCAGTCCCGTAAAATATCATGAATCCTTATTTCTTCAATCCAACCATGTACCATGCTTCTGTCAACAACTTGGACCAAGCTTCTTTGAGCCAGCTCAGTAACATACTTACGTGCTACTTCTTCCGGTTTATAGTTTGGCGTATGTGGAATGAAGCACTCTGCTATCCATAATTCGATAAGATCTGGTACTGATATGTCATAATCCTCTGGAAAAGCAGCAAGATAGAGGAAACAAGATTTTAAATAATGATTGGGCAAGTCATTGTAACTGCGAGCTAATATGTCTCGCATCATCTTTCCACTTTTCGTTGATGTCCAACTCAAAAGCAAATCTGACCACGCCTCTATATTTAGATTGTTCGACAGATAACCCCCCAGAAGTGCAAGTGCAAGTGGTAAGCCGTTACATTTCTTTGCAAGCTTTCTCCCTTGTTCTTCAAACTCTCTCTCCATACCAAATATGACAGATGTTTTGTATGATGGTAAAGCTTTGCTACTAAAAAGCTCCCAACTTTTCTCATCATCTAAGAGCTTCAGATCATGAACATAGGTTGGCATTTGGACATGATTTGCAACATTTTGCTTTCGTGTTGTTAACAGTACTCTACTACCGTTATTTGCATCTGGAAAGACTTTAGCCTTTCCATTTATTTGGTTCCATGTATCTGTAGTCCACACATCATCAAGCACTACTAAGTACCTTTTTTGCAACAGAAAATCATGGATTTTCTTCCCCACCACATGCTCTTGCATCTGATCAATTTCTCTAGAGTCATCTCTCGCCCCCATTATTTGTTTCATAGTATCCTTCAGTAAATCAATGCCCTTGAACTTTTGAGATACAGTAACCCAAGCAACTGTGTCAAAGTGTTCTTTGATTCTAGGTGAGCTGTAGACTTTTCTAGCGAGTGTAGTTTTTCCTGCCCCACCCGTGGCAACTACAGAGACAGCACTAAGCATATTGTTCTCTTGGTCAACTAACTTCCCCACTATCTGTTCGTACTCATCCTCAAAACCAACAATGAAAACATCATCTTCAATATTTTGATGCATGAGATGGTAATCTTGCGGAAATTCATCCCCAACATGGCCAATCTCTGCTGAAGTATTACCCAGATCAGCAATTTTCGAAAGGTTTGCACTCACAAATATCTCACTGATCTTCCTTCTTATACGTTTAATTTCAACACCGACTTTATGAAGGGTAATCAAGTCGCTTGGTAAGCGAGCATACCTTGAAATGGAACCCATGAAGCCCTTCTTGAGCCTGTTCCTCTTCTCCATGTACTCCGCTTCTTCGATGACATTCTCAGCCTCATATGCTGCATCCCTGATCTGCCTAACCCAGTTGGCAGCGGTTGCATTTCCCGATCTACACTTCAGGAAGCACTGCAACCGCTTCAGCTCATCCTTCAAGAACTCCACTTCAAGGTTGACTCCACACAAAAATGTTGTCTCACTACAGGAATCGACATTATTTTCGTCGGTCTAAATTATTTTCGTCGGTCTTTTCTAAGCCGACGATTATAGTTATAATTTTCGTCGGTTTAAGTTTAGCCGACGAAAGTAATAGTATTTTTGTCGGTCTCGATATAAACCGACGAAAAATTAGGTTTATTTTCGTCGGTTAATTTTGGCCAAGCGAAAATCTGATCCTATTTTAAATCGGCCTTAGTAGACACTGACGAAAATAGTCGTGACATATCCCACCACTTGCGCCAAACCCTATTTGGTATTTGCAGCCGCGCCTGCGCTCGCGCCTTAGCGCCCGCCTCCCCCGCGCGCCCCCCTTAGCCGCATCCTCCGCGCCCCTCGGCCGCCTCCCCCGCGCCTCAGCCCCCGCCTCCCCCTCGCCCCTCGGCCACCGCGTTCGCGTCGCGTCGCCTCGCCGGCGCCCCGTCCCGCTGCGTCCTCGCCGACCGCCGCCGCCTCGGCCACGCCGTCTGCGCTCGCCCCCCGCCGCCGTGTCAGCCCCGCCTCCCCATTCCGCCCCCGCGCCCGGCCCACCCGGTGCGTGCGCCCCCCGGGCGTGCGCCGCCGGCGGGGGGACTTAGGGGTTGGGCTAGTTTTAGAGCTTATGAGGAAAGATGATTAAACGTTGTCTCTGGTGGCTGCAGAGCGGCAGCCGGCGACGGCACGCCATCGCCGTGAAGTTCTCAAGCGCCTGGCCCGACCCCAAGCGATTCGCGATAGGCAGGCGAAGCGCTTGCGACTTCTTCGTGTTCTTCTTGTATGGCGAAATTGGGGTTTTTGGGAAGCGTGGATTTTGACGAGTTGTTGTTGGCTTGGTTGCAGGAGGAAGCGAGGGAGGTGGGGAGCCTGCGACACTGGAGTCTAGCGAATCTTATCAGCTATTGCTGCGACGGCGAGCCGCTCGTCGCCGAGTTCATGCCCAACGACACCCTCGCCAAGCATCTGTTCCACTGTGAGCCCCTCCCTATAGTCCTCCACAATTTTTATCTGACTCTCTAGTACCCGTTCCATTTGATGATTCTGCGAAAGTTCGAAACTTTTTGGTTAAGTGGATGTTGCTTAACTGTGGGCTGTGGTGAGTACGTGCGGAATTTGGCTACTCACGACAGTTGTTTGCACCGTTTGATGTATGTCTAAGTCTAACTTACTGTATAGTTGACACTTGACCAATGGACTTTCCCTATGTCTAAGTCTAACTTACTGCATGTGATTGCTTGTTTTCTCATTCTTAAGTATTGACTGATGATTTCATTTATCAAACCAGTGATTATTGTCTCATGTTGATGACCATGAAAATTTGTTTAATTGCAGTCTCAAAGTGGATGTTTCTTGGGGCGTAAGGTTGTATTTATGTCTGTTAGTAAAGCCAACAAAGTTAAGGTGGAGGGGTTTGTCCTTTTCCTCAAATGTGGGAAGGTTGTACAATAAATGAAAATGTCGATTGTCTTCTTTCTTTGTCTTTGTCTTCTCTTCTTTTGTGTATATTTAGTTGGTGAACCATTTTTGCTGCAAATACCCACCTAAGCTAATTAGTAGTTATGTGTACAAATGTTACTGAACATCCTTAAGCACAAGTATGTTCTAAACACATCATTTCCATGTTCTTGAGAATGTTTCTTTTTTTGTTTAAATCCTTTTATACCTTAAATTTATCTAAAATGTTTTAAATCAACCAGATGGTAGAGTTTTAATTGGTTTGCTGCAATGGTTCTTTGAATCGATGAGGTTCATGGGGATACAGTGTTTTGAGGTCCATCTAAACCAAGAGTGGGCTTTGTCCCTAGAACTAAGAGGAACGAATTTTGTCTAATACTTTCTTAGGTTTGGCTTGGTTAAACCATCAAATATAATAGATTATTATGTACACTACAAAGACTTAGAATTAACATGATAAGAACTCTAGTCATGAACATAGCACTAATTGTCTGTTATGCGTTGAACCTTGCAGCACAATGATTGGGTCCTTGAGGAAGATTCAAAGGCCCTCCATTTTCTTCAGGTATTGCATATTTTGATAAGTCCATCACTCCAGCCCATTGGTTATCTGATTGTGCTATTCACGTTTGATGTTTTAGCTTTTCTCTAGTTTTACAATGTACTATAATCTAAAATGCATGTTCTGTTCTGTTTTTATTCATGTCTTTGACCTCCATATGCTTGCTTCCCATGCTTAAACATGTATGTTCCAGCAGTGACATTGGAATTTGACAGAAAATAGTCATACTACAATTGTGTTCTATAACTCAGAAACTCTAACCTGTTCTCTATTTGAAATGCAACAGATTTGGTACTTTTTCAGGTATGCCCCATTTTACGCTATTTCCGTATTACAAGAATAAGCATAAAATGTTCTTTGTGAGGTTGCATTTGATGATATTTTTTGGAGGAAGTGTTAATGAATTTAGAACAAAGCTTCTCTCAAAATGGTTGGGTAAGAGATGTACTAACCAATAGATGCATGTGTTTCTTAATTGTTCTGTTGGTATATCTTTCTCATCTCAAAATGGTTGGGTAAGAGATGTACTAACCAACAGATGCATGTGTTGGGTGGAGTTGATGGTGCCTGTTTTAATATGACCTGATCACGACCCTTGGTTATCGATTGCACTATGTGTTGGTGTTAATAAGGATCTAATGGTATATCTCATAATCTTAAATCATTTTTAGGAAGATAACTACCAGGACCGGATATTTAGACTAATTGGCGCCTAATTAATTTTGGTTATGGAACTAGCTTATTAGTCCACATTCATTGGACGCTAGTATTAAAACAGCCCAGTCCTTGCTCATTATGGTAAGACCGTAATATTGTATAGGTGTTAGGGTTAGCATTCTGTAATAGAACTAGGAAGTTTGAAGATCTACCTTGGCTACTCTTGCTCCTTTTTTTCTTGAGGAACTTTTGCTCTGGTTCATAAATCATAACTGTAACGTTGATCTATCACCACTTATTGGTTCTTACGATTATCATGTAGGTATAGTGTCAATAATATGGCAGAAAGTTCAAAGAAGATATATGATGCTGCTGTAGGTGCACCTGAGGAGCATTCTGTCATATTACTTGCACATAATGGACCAACAGGTCTCTGAATATTCAGATTGTCAAGTTACCTGGATATCTTATGGAATTGATCGTCTCATTTTAAGATGTTTTATGTCTTAATGTGCCTGTATATTCAATTATGGTTACGCAGGTCTAGGTTCAAGTCTTCAAGAATGGATAACATCTGCGGGCGGAATTGGGTAGCTGGCGGTGGTGACCATGGCGATCCAGGTCTGATATTCATGATGGTGCTTTCCCTTAGTTACAGCTGTTCCAAACGTTTGCTTCATATGGGGCTATTAGCCAAGACCTCTGCAGATCTGGAATGAGTCGTATTTGACATGCAGAGAGAAACCGGAGTTTCGATCCCATTAGTCGTGTTAATTTCTGTTAATTTTTATTCTGTGAATTATGCATGCGGTGAATTTTTATATTTTCTCGTATTTTTTTTTAAAATTTAAAATCTTATTTTCGTCGGCCAAGGCCGACGAAAATAGTAGAAGAAGGCCGACGAAAATACTGGGCCACGTCAGCTCTTATTTTCGTCGGCTCGCGCGATTTAAAATACACTTGCCACGTCAGCGAGCACGGGAGGTCGGGTTAACGGCTCTTATTTTCGTCAGCTCGAGCACCCGACGAAAATACATATATTTTCGTCGGCAACCGACGAAAATACTTGTATTTTCGTCAATATAATTTCGTCGGTTTATTTTCGTCGGTAAACCGACGAAAATAGCTATTTTCGTCGGTTTTACTCTTATTTTCGTCGGTTCTCGGCCGACGAAAATAATACGAATTCCTGTAGTGTCTCCTGAACTGCAAGGTTGCTCAAGTTCCCAACCACGGCACGAACAGCAGACTCAGCCATTGGTATGGTCTCCTCCCCTCTCTCCCTCTCTCGCTCTCCTTGGGATTTAAACGTTAGAGCGCGCTAATATTGAAATTTGCTGGCCGGCGACAGGTGAGGAACGTTGCAGGTCAACGAGAATGCCATTAGATCGGAATTCAGAACACATGGAATCACATGCTTCACCACCGGCGGAGCCAGCGCCCAGCGAGCTTGGGCCGTTGCCCAGGCTCAGGCGACGAGGAGCAAGCGGCGGCGGGGAGCAGGCGACGACGAGCAGTGGCCCGGCCGGAAGCAGGCGACGCCACGACAGCTAGCTTAGTGAGAGCTCGCCCAAGCTCTAAAGCTCCGCCACTGTGCTTCACCAATTCCGCTGCACACATGGGGTAACATGCTTTTGCGTCGTTCTAGCTGCCTGTCCAGTGTCAACGAATGTATATATAACAAACGCCACGCACTTACTATTTAGTCGATCACAAACATACATATTTAACGAGCTTTTTGTTTGGTGAGCTAGTCGGCAACCTATGCATTGGAACGGATAAGCTTCTTACATAAAGTATTTAGTCTATTTATCTAAAGATAAAATATTTAAATTATGAAAATAGTACTTAATGTAAAATGTATTGAGAGTAGTTTAGTCTATTTATCTAGAGATGAAAATAGTATTTGATCTATTTATCTAAAGATGAAAATAGTACTTAATGTAAAATTATGAAAACCTCCTATAAAATATTATTTGATAGACCAAAATGACTCTGAGATAAGGTCTTATGATCTTTTCTCTACTTCTCCTCAGGGGATTATGCAGCAGACATCTTGTCGATTTGAAAAAGAACGTTATCCAAATTGAGTTGTGAAAGAGAAACCATGTCTTATCCAAGATCATGCTTCGGAGTCATGTCGAAGAGATCCGATCTTTGATTCTATGTTTGATGGTACAATTGTTTCTATACATAACAAGATAGTACAAACTCCTGGAAGCGTTTCTTGTGTGCACGTAGCAAACATTTGCAGAATGCCTGGTACACTTTCATGTACATGTAGTAAAAATCACTAAATATCCCAATGCACGGCGATAGATTCCTGATGCCTTGAGATTCGTGCGATTTTAATCGAATCTCCTATACCCGATACCAATTATTCCAAATAATAAAAATGCCGTCTCCCGAAGTGCAAGGTCTGCTCAAGTTCTCAACTACGGGAGTAAGAGCAGACTCAGCCATTGCTACGGTCTTCCTCTTTCTCCTTGGCTATCCTTGGGATGAGAGCCTGGAAAATCAGGCCTCTACGAGCCCTAAACAGTACATCATGTATTCGATTTAGGCCTTTATATTGGATCGATTCCTAACCATGGCCTGGACTCTCCTTCGCATATAGCACACGCGAGAATAGCCTCTACATATAGGGATGAATCCTTCCGGCCTCTTTAATAGAGGCGCACATAGCACGTCCCCTTGGGATGCTACAGGCCTAAATAGGCCCCTAAATATCCAAAAAGGATGTTTTACAGACCTTCCTTGGAGAGAGCCTAAGGTGTGGGACAGGTGAGATCAGGATTAATCAAACTGATTTAGGGTTGAAAATTAAAATTCCGATGGTACCAATTTAACATGAAATCAAGTGAAAATTGTTAAAAACCAAATGGTTTTGAGATCAAGCATTTTGAAAAAAAAAAAACCGATCGATTTTCACAAATATTGACTAGCGAAGTAAATTTTTTTGCGGCTGATTTTTTTTTATTGATTTTCGTCAATTTTTATCGAAAATCGCTCGATTTTCACCGATTTTCAATCAGTTTACATGACATAAATTTTTTTGAATTTTTTGATCGCTTGATTTTCATCGATTTTGATCATGAGAAAAGATCAAATTTTCTTCATATTTCAAACAAAAGAATGCCAGCAATGAACATTGTTGGTAACAGAGCCGTAGGTGAGCAAAAGAATGGCAGGTCAACCAGGATGCCAATTGAAAATTCGTCATGGATCCTTGAAACAAATATCTTGTGTATACACACCGTCGACACCGAGAAAACAAAGCAACACTGTTATTCTCAGTCAATTGCCGTGCAGTAGGAATTCGGTAGCAGGGAACGCAGCATGCCTAGCTCGGTAGGTAGGCGCTTTGATTAATTAAATGACTTGATTATAAATGATTAAATAATAAAAGTGGTTGATTAAGTGATTAATTGATTAAATTGTAGAGGAAGGGGAGCTCGACAGGAAACCTTGCTATGGTACAGGAGCGTGATAGGTTCTGTCGTGTCTTATGTGGTTAAGGATGTGAGACTCCGGATCGGCTATCCGGAATCCCCTGTGTATTTCTGTACTAGTCCCAGATCAGTAGCTAGTACACACAGTCAAACAGTGATGAATCAACAGCCATAACACGATTTCATATAACCAAATAATAATAACACCAAATAAAAGCAAAAACCTTAGGGTCAAGGTTTACCATTACTGCCTTAACAGGCTGAACAACTTGAACGACTGCAGCGGAAGATGATAACAACAAGTGGGGACCCATCCATATGCCCACAGGCAATCGAGTGGGGTACGCGTCCCAGTCCTTGGAATCTCCTTTGACAGCTTCTTTCACTTCTGAGATATGATTAGAAGGTAGCACGTGAGTACAAAAAGTACTCAGCAAGTCTGGAAAAATGCATAGTGCAGGCTATCCAAGGATGGCATATTATGGTTCTTTTGCACAAAGCAGCACTTTCAGAAACTTTACATGTAATATTTTCACAAAGCATATTTTTACAATTAGTTGTACCATTGAAATTATTAATAACTTCTAGTGAAGGTTCTAGCCACCACTCACTAGTATACAGGCTCTATCCGCCACATCTCAAGAAGATCAGGGTTCAATCCATCCACATGGCTCTATCTGCCATGGTTCACAAAAACAGGTTCAATCCACCTACTTGGCTCTAGCCGCCAGAAGCACACCCGAGAGTTCTAGCCACTCCCGGATCCCAAAAGATCAGTTTTTAAAACAAATACAAAAGTCTACCAATATGAAAGCATTCTTCGCCTTGCCTTTGACCGTAGGCACGGCTATTCGAATAGTTTTAACTCTGCAGAGGTGTACAGCTTTACCCACAAGACATGATATTCTCTTGATGCCAAGCTATTAACACACTTCCTTAGGTGTGCCGGCAGAGATATCATGACAAGGCCTTTACAATGTATACGCCTAACCCGACTCATCTGCAGAGGTTTCACCGCTGTTAGGGTTCTAGCCACCCAGTACAGAAGCCCCCTCTTGCGCCGTGTGAGAAAAACAGTCTTGCCTCTATCTGGCACTCACATTCCACCGTTTGGTGAGCCTAAGTTAGGTTTCTACAAATTATTCAGCCAGGTTGTACCATTATAGACACGTGGTTGTACGGTAATGCTTAGAATGGAGACAGTCATAAGCGTCGGCCCTTAACTGACTTGGGGCGGTACTTGCACAAACCAGGACCAGTGCTCTATCCGCACCCACCAGACAAACCATTCCGCCCAAGTCTAAAACATTTTTCATTTTATTTTTATTTTGTAAACCAACGGCAATACTCTTTGCCTATAAATTCCAACACAAGTTTTCAAGAGTTAAATGAAATTCCCACCCATAGGTGCATACTGACCGATTGCGAGTCTAAGCATTTCTACTGAACTGTTCTATTCCACCATTAGTTTATTTATAATTTTCAAGTCTCAGTGTTGATAAAAATTTATTATAATCAATTCTATAATCTCCAAAGTTCATGAGATCACCAAGATTGCCTCATTATTATCATGGCACTATATAATCCAGTCCAATTTAATACTCCAACAAGTAAAGTCTACATTATGTGCCATCATAACTCCAAATCATGCCAAGCTACTATCATCATTGTATATGAAACAATCTCCCCAAAATATAAGTCTCATTATTGATTACCCATCACCCATACATCAATTAATTTTGTAATCTACTTGATCCACCAAGAATAATTCACAATCTCATCCCCAAGCATCTTTTAACAAAGATTCCTGAAACCAAGACTTTATTAATTCATCGCTGTCGACGATTGGAGAACGGGCTCCCGTCGAGCTTACTTGTTGAATGGGGGATCAACAGAGCCCCGTCATACGAACCGAGGAGGTCGTTCGAGCGATGCCAAGTCGGGGGAGAGATGGACGCGGTGTTTTATCCTGGTTCGGGCCTCTCACTGCCGAGATAATAGCCCTACTTCAGTGTATTGTGTTGTCCAATTGGTCGCCCCCCCTCTACACAAGTCCGGGGGGTTTAAATATCATGCCTAGAGATACAAAGAAGGTAACTACCCCCTGGATTTACGCTATGCAGTTACATACGTGATTCGCTGCGCTTAGATCGCGCACTATTTGAAATTTGGGTATGATTTCCCTTGATTTTCGACTGACTGGTTGCTGCCTTCCTTCCTCGTAGCGTGACCAAGTCCACCGAGCATATTCCTGGGTATGGCGTGGTCCTTACGAGCATGCTTGCTCGTGGTCGGTAAGAATGGTCGTGAGTGGATGAACGAACATGTGTGCTCGGGGAGTGTGATGCTCGTTGCGTACCCCGAGCATCTTCTTGTTGGTATTGTTTGGTCGGCGAGCTCGGATTTAGCTGGGGGTACCGTGGTCTTTTGCCAGGTAGCCAATCCCCGACAGCTAGCCCCGAGGTTCAAGTGGGGAACCATCGGGCTTCCTCTTGAGCCTAAGAAAACCTGGAGGAGGGGTTGAACCCCTTTCGATCATGCCTTACGACCATTTTATGCCGGGACGCGACCTTCTTCTTTCGTCGCGTGCTCGTTCTGTGCCGGAACGACGTTGGTCGTTTTTCAATTCCTTCTCCGAGAAGCCTCCCCGTAACGGCAAAGCAGTTCCTCGAAGAATGCGCTTTTACTGGGCAGTTTCCCGCTGTGCCGGACAGGTGTCGCTTCGTGATAGGCGCGGCTTTTAACCTGCGTCTTCGCTGCCCTTTTAACTCCGCCCGTTGAGAGAGAACGAATCTTTGCTGCGTTCTTGCTCGTCCTCGGCCAGAAAAACTTCCGAAAGCTTTAGGAGCCCAAGAACCTTCTTCGACCTCCTCCCCCCTCTAGCCATGGCACGTTTAGGGGTTAGCCAGATGACTCGTAGGAGGATTCAGGTGCTCACGGACGAGGGTTACATCGACCCAAGCTCGGGTCGAGTGCTTGGGGATGAAGTGGCGCCGGCACCGCGGGAGACGGAGATCGTCTTCTGCGAGCTGTACGCCGTCAACGGGCTTCGCCTGCCCGAGAGCGACTTCTTCGCCTCGGTGCTTGCCTTCTGCGGGTGCGAGATCTCTCATCTCCACCGTAACTCCATTCTCGCCCTCACCATTTTCTCCCATCTTTGCGAGGCGTTCGTGGGTGTAATGCCCAACGCCAGCCTTTTCTTCCACTTCTACTCCCCCTTCCGCACCGGTCGGGATGGTTCCGCCGGTTGCGTTTACCTTCGCCTCCGGCCCAACCGACCATACGAGTACCCTCTCGTCGCTTTAAAGGACTCGGTGTCGGGTTGGGCCGACCTCTGGTTTTACCAGAAGAAGGCGGAGGGGTCCCAGTTGGTCTACACTGGGGAGCCCGCCCCGCCTACTGAGACGGTGCGCCCGCCCATGCAGCCCGAGGAAGAGCGGGTGCTCAGGACGATCAGCGAGCTCGCCCAAATGGGGCTCACTGGTCAGGATGTTGCCCGGGATTTCACCTTCAACCGGGTGTCTCCCCTGCGGCGCCGCGAGCTCCCTTTCTTCGAGGTGACCGGGTGGCAAGACATCACCCGTGAGGACAACGCAGGTACGCTTAGGTCGCTTCCTCGTGTATTGCCGTTTTTCCCGGTGTTTTGGTCTTATTCTTTCTTCAAAATTTCTGGCCATGTTGTAGCCCCGAGGAAGGACTGGGTTGACGAGAGGGTCGCCGAGATGTTCAGCGCCCCGAAGGAGAAGGAGCTGACGCCCAATCGTCAGATCCCCAAAAACGTTTTTGATCGTAGCGACGAGGTAAGTACTTCAGTTTGCTCCTGCTCGAGGATATGTTTCCCGAGCTCATCTCTCCTTGTCTTTGTTTACAGGAGAGAGTCGCCCTCGAGCTCGCCGTGACGAGCGTCGCGCCACTGCCTCAAGCTGGCACCCCATCCAGGGGTTCCCGCAAGAGGACGGCAGGTCGGGGCGGCCAAGCATCCGCCTCGCCTCCTCGCGCCAAGCGGTCGAAGCGCCGGGCTTCGACTAGGACTCCCCCGACGCGTCATCTCGAGTACGCCGACCGGAAGGAGGTAAGAGAGCTTCGAATCTGGTTTGATGACTTGAAACAGAAGAAGCCGGAGCTGATGGGCCGACTGGAACAGCTTGCCGAGCAGGCGAGGAAGGCCAAGGAGGAGGCCGGGTCTCTTCCGAGCAAGGAGCGGCTGGAGAGGCAAATCAAGGCCCTCCAGGACCAGCTCGCTCAGGTGGTCGAGGACCCGGAGGAGGAGGAAGAGGAGGAAAACGCCTATGCTCTGGTCAGAAGGAGCAGAGGGTCGACTTCCCAATCAACCTCGGCATTGGAAGGGGTCGACATGGACGATGTCGACCCGGCGATGGAACGAGCCAGCGGCGCCGCGGAAGAGCGCGTCGTGGCCGTAGCTGAGGCCTACGAGGCCGCCGCGGGTAGGACGCCCGTGGCCCAGAGCGAGGAGACCGAAGAAGAGGCCGCTGCTCGCCGGGCGGAAGGTAAACTTCGTTCGGCTCCCTTGTTGAATTTCCTAGTTCTTGTTTTGCGATCTTTCTCCGGGCTAACCCCACCCCTCTTGGCGTGGGCGTGATAGCTCGGATGTCATCCCCGGACTTCTGTCAGATGGCTGAGGAGATTCTCAACTCTGCAGTTGACGCCGAGCTCGACCGCGTCTTCGACCAAGTGATGGCCGAGGTAGAGGACAAGAGGGCGCCGGCCGCGCCCTCGAAGGAGCCCGAGCTTCCCCCGGCGGGAGTAGCGGCGACTCCGGCCGCGGAGGGGCAAGACCCGCAAGGGGCCGGGGACCAAGGAGCTATGGCCTTGGTCCCTTGTGAAGGGGTGAACGCGGGCGAGGCTCAGGCGACGAGCCCCGAGGGACAGGGGTCGATCGCCCTCGACCAACATCCCTCGGCCGCGAGTCAAGGAGGAGAGGAGCTGGCCGCTGTCGACCAGCTGTCCCTGGTCGTAGACCAAGGGTAGGAGGTGGTTGCCTCCGACCGCGGAGCATCAATCGCCTCCGGCCACGGAGGAGCAAGGGGCGGAGGTGGCCGTCTCCGACCGAACGCCTCCGGCCACGGAACATCAATCGCCTCCGGTCACGGAGGAGCAAGGGGCGGAGGTGGTCATCCTCGACCAATCGCCTCCGGCCGCGAAGCAAGGGGCGGGTGCGCCCGTAGTCGGCGTTCAGCCCCCGAGCACGGCGGCCGATCAGGAGGAAGGCGGCCATGAGTCGCTTGTCATCGAGGAGGACCAACCTCAGGGTGACCTGGGGTTGGTCGTGGGCGGAGATGCCGTCGCCCTCCTGGGAGCACCGGGTGCCCAGGAGGGGCAAGGTCTTGATGCGCCAGCTCGGGACCAGGATGACTCCGCGTTGGTCAATCCCTTCTTCCGGGCTGGTGCGACTGACCGCCAGCGGCTTCAGGACAAGCTGGTCAGCCGGGCTCTTCTGGTAAGTCCCTTGCTTCTTTCTTTTTCCTTAAGGTGAGCAATCTTCTGGAGGTTTTCTTGACTTTCCTCTCTTTTTTGCCCGAAGTTTGCTGCGAAGGCTATGGAGGATATCGACGCCTCCGCAGTCTCAGCAGAAGAGTACTGGTCGTACCACCGTGAGCAGGACGCCAAGATCGCTGATCTCGAGCGCCGGGTCTCCGAGGTGCGCGAGGCCGACCTGAAGCAGCTGGAGTCGGCGAGGAGCCTCATCGCCGGGCTTCGGGATCAGCTCTTCCAAAGCGAGACGGCGAAGAGCACTTCAGAGCAGAAGTGCGCCGAGCTTGAGGAGGAGCTGGTGAAGCTACGGCAGGACCTTCAGCGAGCTCGGGAGCGCGAGGAAACCCAGCTCAAGGAGGCGCAGCGCCTCCGGGAGAGCGCGGCGGAAGGTCGCTCGGCCCGGCGGAAGGTCCTGGACCTGGAGGCGGAGGTCGACTCCCTTAAGGACGAGCTCGCTGCCCTCCAGGCCGAGCGTAGGACTTAACTTTTTCTTTTTTCCTTCTTTAGCTCGTCTAAGACCTGTAAAAACAATCTCTCGGATTAATGAGCAAAAATTACAAATGCTTAGGACCTTGCCTGTTTTCCAATTTCATTGCGTGTTTGCTCGAAACTGTTCCTGCAGAGAGAAGACCAGGTCCCTTCGCAGGGGCAGACAGTACGAATATGAGCAAAACGAATAAAGGAGAAAACCCGAGCAAGGAGTTGCGAGCAGAGAGTCACGAGCAAAGAGTCACGAGCAAAGAGTCCCTAGCCGAGGGTGGAGTCCTCGGCCAAAAGGGAGGAACGGCGTTCATGTTGCACGGAGCCCCCACCATGAACAAAGGTCGTGCCCCTATCGTTGCGAGCACGAATTTGTTCATGGGAGAACTGAGGGACTCTTGGAGCGTAACTCGAGCGATCAAATAGGTCGATTGAACCGAGAAAGAGATGAGCGCAAGTATTGCTACGTGTGTAAAGCGAACGGGCTTAGGCCGAAAATATGTAGAGTCACCATACCCGAGTAGGCGCTGTTCCGGGCTTTAATGGATGCTCGCGACCGACCACGCATACAGCGAAGAGCTACTGTGGAAAGTGGTCGGACGGGCGAGTGTCCGGCCGGTGGCCAAGGGGAGCGATGTATACATATTCGTTGGTTAAGCTCGCTTGCGGTGACGGTAGTCGGTGATGCTCGTTTGATAAAGCGAGGACAAAGTCATGAGGAAAGTAAACGTCTTGTCGGAAGAAACGTAAAGGGTGTGAGATAGGGATACGAGTCTAAACGTAGAATTTACGCAGTTGATCAATGTTCAAGGTGCTAGCGAGCTCCCGAACATCTTCCATCGCGAGGCGAACAGCCCCCATGCGTGCTGTAGACACGGCCGTGTAGGGTCCCTTCCACCTTGGGGTCAGCTTATTGGCCTTCGACAGGTCTTGAACTCTTCGTAAGACCATGTCACCGACTTGCAGGACCCTTGGTCGGACTGTCTTGGTCGCGTGCCTACGAAGAGCCTGTAGGTAAACCGCAGACCGGAGCAGCGCCCGTTCGCGTGTTGCTTCGACGAGGTCCAGGTCGATGAGACGCTCGATCTCTTGATCGACGGAATCGATCAGTTGCACCCTTGGGGAACCCAGCACGATTTCGGCGGGCAAAATGGCCTCCGCACCATAGACGAGCTGGAAAGGCGTTTCGCCTGTGGCTCGACTCGTCGTGGTGCGGACGGACCGAAGGACGGAGGGGAGCTCGTCCACCCACTGCTGTCTGTGCTGGTTGAGGCTTTCGAAAACCCTCTTTTTTATGCCCTGAAGTAACTGTCCATTTGCTCGTTCGGCTGCTCTGTGGATGTGCCACAGAGGCGAAACAGACCTTGGTCCCGACCTCCTCGCAGTAACTCTGGAACAATTCACTGGTGAACTGGGTCCCATTGTCTGTGATGAGTCGGTTGGATATTCCGAACCGTGTTATCACATTGCTACGGAGGAACCTCTTGGCCGCCTGGGCCGAAATGGTTGATACGGGCTCGACCTCTATCCACTTGGTGAAAGTGTCGATGGCCACGAGCAAGTACTTACAGCCCTTCTGACCCCGGGGGAAGGGTCCAAGGACGTCGAGCCCCCAGGTCGAGAATGGCCATGAAAGTGGTATGGTTTGCAGGGCATACGCTGGTTGACGGGCTTTGCGAGCATGAAACTGGCATGCTCGGCAGGTCATTACGATTGACCGTGCATCCGCCAAGGCCGTAGGCCAGTAGTATCCTAGTCGGAAGGCCTTGCTCACAAGTGTCCTGAACGACGAATGAGCTCCGCACATTCCTTCATGGATGTCGCGAAGAAGGTACTGGCCTTCTTCCTGAGAGACGCATTTGGAAAGGATTCCTAATGCGCCCTTTCGGTATAGGTCGCCTTCGATTAGTTTGTACTGAGAAGATCGCCTCGTTAGCCGGGAACGCTCGGCTTCTTCCTCGGGCAATGTCCCTTGCGCAAGGTATTGGACGACTGGCGTCATCCAATTTGCGCTTTGCTCGAGGAAGGAGACCCTACCGTCGGTCTCTGTTGCCTCCTCTTCAGAGGGAATGGAGGGCTTGTATAGGCGCTCGACGAGCACCCCCGCCGAAGCGGTAGTTTGAGAGGAACCGATCTTAGACATTTGGTCGGTCAGGGAATTATCCTTCCTGGGGATGTAGATTACTTCGAAATTCCTGAAGTATTTCTCCATCTTCCTGACTTCGGCCAGGTAAAGCGCCATTGAGGTATCGGAACACTGATACTCCTTGTTAACCTGGTTCACGACCAACTGTGAATCGCCCATCACAGTGAGCCGTTGGACTCCTAACGATTTGCACGCTCGAAGTCCGGCCAAGAGGCCTTCGTATTCTGCCGCATTGTTGGTCGCGGCGAAATGTAGTTGGATGGCGTACTGTAGTTGTTCTCCATCCGGGGAGACCAAGACGACGCCAGCCCCCGAGCGCTCGTACGCTCGAGATCCGTCAAAATATAAGGTCCAATGGTCTTTCTTTGATTCGGTGGTTTCGCTGGCTGGTGGTGCTGGAGCCGACCATTCTACCACGAAGTCAGCCAGAACTTGTGACTTGATCGCCGTGCGGGCCGAAAAGATTATCTCGAATTCGGCGAGCTCCATGGCCCACTTGGCTATGCGGCCACTGGCATCTTGGTTTTTCAAGATTTCCCTGAGCGGGAAGCTGGTCGGGACCACGATTTTGTGCACCTGAAAGTAATGGCGCAGCTTCCTGGAAGACATCAGCAACGAGTACAACAGTTTCTGGACCTTGGGGTAACGCTCCTTTGGTCCGTGAAGCACTTCGCTGACATAATAGATAGGTCGTTGGAAACCGTCTCTTTCCACTGCTAGCACTGCGCTCACCGCCTGCGGGGTTGCTGCCAGGTATAGCAGCAATTCTCCCCCCGTTGCAGGTGTGACGAGGACGGGTGGTTTGCAAATGTACTGCTTCAGTTCTTTGAGCGAGCGATCAGCTTCCTCCGTCCATGTAAAGCCATCGTGTTTGCGGAGGGCTTTAAAGAAAGGTAGTCCCCGCTCCCCCAGCCGGGAAATGAACCGGCTTAAGGCGGACATTCTCCCGGTTAGAGCTTGCACTTCCTTGACGCATGTGGGCGGCCTTATATTCTCGATGGCCTTGATTTTCTCCGGGTTCGCCCCAACACCTTGTGGTCCGACCATGTAGCCGAGCACCTTGCCGGCTTTCACACCGAACACGCATTTTTCTGGATTTAGCTTTATTTGATGCCTATTGAGGTTACAAAATGTTTCTTCCAAATCCGCGACGTGTCCCGAGGCGCTCTTGCTTTTTACCACTATGTTGTCGACATAGACTTCCAAGTTTCGACCCACTTGGTCCGCGAAGGTTTTCTGCATGAGGCGCTGAAAGGTTGCTCCCGCATTCCTTAGACCGAAAGACATGGTCGTATAGCAGAAAGTACCGAATGGGGTGATGAACGAGGTCTTCTCCTCGTCTTCGCGTGACAGGCTGATCTAATGATAGCCCGAATAAGCGTCTAGGAAGCTCATGGCTTGCGATCCCGCCGTTGCGTCGACCAATTGGTCTATGCGAGGCAGCGGGTAGTTGTCTTTCGGGCATGCCGTATTTAGGCCTGTGTGGTCGACGCACATGCGCCACTTGCCCCCTTTCTTTCTGACCAAGACCGGATTGGCCAGCCATTCAGAGTGTTCGACCTCCCTGATGAAGCCAGCCTTTAGGAGTTTGTCGAGTTCCTCCCGGATGATCGCCTGTTTTTCTGGTGAGAAGCGCCTAAGTTTTTGTCGCACTGGCTTTTTGTTAGGCTGGACTGCTAGCCTATGCTCGATCACCTCCCTAGGGACCCCGGGCATGTCGGATGGTTCCCAGGCGAACGCATCCGAGCTTGCCCGGAGGAAGGTGATGAGCTCGAGTTCCTATTTGGGATCTAAGGAAGATCCCAAATGCACGACCTTGGCCGGTTCCGACTCGCTGAGCGGAACAACCTTGGTCTCTCCTCCGGGTTGGAGGGCAAGTTTAGGCCGGGAGTGCTTCGGCTCTTGGTCGGGGCCGCGAACGAGTAACTGGCCGACCATGTCCAACGCCCTTTCGTCGCAATTCAGCGCGGATTTGTGGTTTCCTTTTACGGTTATGACCCCGTTTGGCCCAGGAACCTTCAAGCACTAATATGCATGATGTGAGGTGGCCATGAACTTGGCTAAGGCCAGTCTGCCGAGGATGGCGTTGTAGGCCGATTCGAAGTCTACCACCTCGAAGGTGATTAGCTCCGTTCTGAAGTTACTCGGGCCACCAAAGGTCACGGGCAGGACGACCTGGCCCAGGGGCTTGATCGAGGTGCCTGGGACTATCCCGAAGAAGGGTACGGCTATGCTTTTGATCTTGGAGCGAGGAATCTGCATCTCGTCCAAAACCTTGGCTGAGATTAGGTCCAAGGAGCTCCCGGAGTCTATGAGGACCCGAGCAACGATAGTGTTGCTGATGGTGGGGCTCACGACCATCGGAAGCTTCTGAGACTTGGTCATTCCAAGGGGACAATCATCTTAGGAGAAAATGAGGGACAACTCGGACCATTTTAGTTGCTGAACCGGAGGCTTACCTTGAGTCACATGGTGCACTTCCCTCGCGGCGTCCTTTAAATCCCGGCGGGATTTGTAGGCGAAGGAGCCCCCAAAGATAATCGCAATGTGGTTCTGCGGTTCTTGGTATTTCATGTCATCCTCGCTTTCTTCGATGGGCTGTTTACCTTTGCCATTTTCGCCCTGTTCTGGGAGCGACGGCATGGGTCCCCTGCTGTTGTAAAACTGCTCCAGGCGGTAGGTCCATGTTCGGCAATTCCGTAGGTCATGGCCGTGTGCCTGATGAAGCGGGCAGTAGAGACCGGCGCGTTGATCTGCTTGGTCGCCTCGGTCGCGGGGCCTATGTGGCTGTCCTCTTCCCCGGGCATTAAATCCCCTGCGCTGTGGCTGGGTTGCTCGGGGCTGTTGCTGTTCTACCGCGGCGACCACGGCTGGCGAGAGCTGCTTTTTCTTCTTCTTCTTGATCTTCTTGTCCACGGAGTTCGAGCCCTTTTTGCTGGCGGAGGTTTCTAGCCCGGGTTGAGGCGGCAGTTTCCCTTCATCTAGCATTTTCTTCCACTGGACGGCCTCATCCGCGTTGGCATACCGATCGTCCATTCGGAAGAGCTCGTTCGCCGTTAGATCCGGATGAATCTCTAGGTGTTGCGTGAAGCGCACATCTCGTACCCCGAACTTGAAAGCCCGGACGACCGCCTCGTCCGATATGTTCGGGATCGAATTTCGGACTTGGATGAATCTCTGGACAAACTGTCGCAGAGTTTCCCCATCCGTCTGAATCAAGCGCTCAAGGTCGCGCTCCTTTCCCGGGTGAATGTAACAGCTCTGGAAATTCGCTCGGAGCGCGGCGCTGAGCTGCCCCTAGGATCGTATGGACCCTTCCTTTTGGTTGAAGAGCCATGTACGAGCGGCTCCGTCCAAGACCGTCGGCAGATAATTTGCCATCACCCCTTCATCACCTCCGGCGGCCAGGATGGCGGTGGTGTATATCGAGAGGAACTCGTCCGGGTTCTGGGTCCCATTGAACCTCTCGATGTGACCGGGCTTGAACCTGTTCGGCCATGCGACACTCCGGAGAGAGCTCGTGAACGCCTGGCAGCCGAAGCTTGGTGTTTCGCGGCGAAACCCTCGGCCGTAATAATCCCCACGCATGTCTTCCGCCCATCGTCCCGTGCGTGGGCCAAGTCGCGAGAAGACTTCGCGCAGAGGTCGTGCCGACGACCGTTCTCTTCTCTCCTCTTGCTAAGAGCCAGTTCTCTTCTCTCCTCTTTTCTCACTCTCCATATAGAAAATTGATGTATATATACTAAGAGTAAGATGGGGTAACCTTATTGTACTTTTTCTTAGAGGCTTTGGAGGTAGATGCTTTGCTAGAAAGTTGGTGCCAATGAATAAATACAGAGAAGTGCTTCTATGCTATTCCTTTTTAAAGTTGCATAAATATTAAAGCATGAATGAAGGGTAGATAAGGATTACTTACCCCTTTGTTTGCTTCAAGATTTGTGCAACTTATATTAGGAGGGAAAGCATAGAAACACCTCCTTTACATAAAGTAAATGAAATTCTTGTATCTCATATATCTATATAGGCTAATTGACTCGTGGCATTACGACCCAAGAAGGTTACACTAAGCAGTGTTTCTATGTTTTTCCTCTTAATACAAGTTGTGTGAATTTTAAAGCAAAGGAAAAAGTAAGTAATTATGATTTACCCTTCATTCATGTTTTAATATTCATGCAACTTTAAAAAAGAAGAATATAGAAGCACCTCTCAGTCTCTCACATCACTATTGTGCAATGATAGCATGTCAGTGTGTATTAAGTATCAACTCCACTAAACACGCGTGTTGATCAATTTATTTTTTATACTACATGCCGAACAAACCGACCGAACCAGCCGATTTTTATTTGGCCTTCGGTGTAATTCGGTCTAGAAATTTTCCAAAACTGACCAAATTAACCGGATAACCACCTCTAGTGTCATGCGTGGAGCTGTTCAAATTAACGCGATCTGCAATCTGCCAACTCTGTACGTACAGTCAAATAAAGTTACTGTGTCGTCATGTAGACAGAGGTGCGTCGTCATGTAAACAGAGGTGCGGAAAAGACAGAAAAAAATTGAGGGATATTTAAAACACAATAGGTTGATCTTGCGCAAGCTTCCAAAACACAAGGCAACTTTGATAAAACATGTTCAGATTATTGATAAAACATGTTCAGATTGCAATAACCGGTCAGTGCTCACCATGAAATGATAAAGAGCAATGCATCAGCTACCGACACAATAGGTTGTTTGTGCCCAATCCAAGCCATAAATCCATAATATAGAAATACAGATGGTCACATCATTCTCTTGAAGCACAGCGTATGTGCATCGTGTTTATTATTACATTCGAGGAAATACGAGTATAATAGGAAACCATTACTTATACACACCCGAGGTACTTGAGAAGAAGACAAATAAGGATGATCGAGAAGTTTCCGACACGTCTGGCAGAAACCTTCGACTTGTGCGTGCAGGATGAGTTGAACCATAAGAGAACGATTGCCTTAGAAATTAAAAATCAACTTTGTGTCACCTGCAAAAAGCACACAAGAAAATGACTACTAGTTATTGAATCGCTCGTCTTATGGAGAACAATAGTCCAGTTCATTCAAGATAACACAATGTTAGTCATAAAAGAAATTAAGCTCAAAAAGATGATTCTACATTAATGGGGAGAAAGATACACATAAGCTACGCTAACGGTATTGATTGAGCAGATGGCTCCTTGTAAGTTTGAGAAAAAAAAAACAAATAGAACACGAGCCTATATTTCCCCTCCAGCACTAGTCGAATCAAAGAGTAGGGAACGGGGAATTAGTTACCGACCTTGCATCCTTTCCCCTGCAGCTCTTTGAGAGTGCAGTCGTCTCCAGAAATCAGCGCCATAAGCCACACAGTCAGCTCCTTGAGGGACGGAAGGTGCAGCAGCCCCTCGGGAAGCTTACTCATCCTCGTGCAGCCATAAAGCATTAGGCTGGAGAGCCGTGGCATTGCACCAGCCTCTATCCTCCACTCCTCAGTGGAAAACGTATTAAGTATCAACCGTTGCAGCCGAGGGAACCCTAGGGCAGAGCAGGACATGGCCCGGCCTTCATACCCTGACAGAGCAAGCACCACAAGACAGGGAAGCTTCTCCAGGACCGGCATCGGGTCTTGTTTAATGACATCAGCATATAGATAGAGCTGCCGTAGGTTTTGTGGGAAGAGTTGGCTCTCAGGCAGCCTATCGATCACAACGAATTTATTGAGGACAATCTCAACCAGGTGAGGCATGTTTGCAAATAATTTAAACATCTTAATAGGGATTGGGTCCAACTCCAAGTGGAAGGATTTTAGTTGAGTCATGTGGCCCAAAAACGTCACCATATCACTATCAAAGTCTAGAATACCTAGATATAAGGTCTGGAGCTCTTTTTTTTGGACACTGCTTGGTGCGGAAAATCCTCTTGGAAGGTGAACATGCCTTAGAGCAGGGATATCCCATATGGAGTTTGGTACCATTGAGTCCAATTCCGTGCCCCTCAGATCTATAGTTTGCAAGTAAAGAAGCTGTCCAATTGAAGAAGGGAGTGTGACCTGTTGACACCTTCTCAACCCGAGATATCTTAGGTGAGTGCACTCACCAATTACCCTAGAGAAATTCTTTAGCCTTGAGCCTTGTACGTGAAGAACCCTCAAGAATCTTAGTTTAGGCAGGGAGAATGATGAAAGTTCAAAGCCAACCAGAGTTCGGAGATTAGGTGCTGCCCGAAAAATCTTATCATCACAGGAGCTTTGGAATGAATAACGATAGGATATCATGGTATCTTCTGGTGATGCACCAACTTGGCCTGCATCTTTTTTGAGTGCATCCATATGTCAGCAAAAATGAAACAAAAATGAACTATGTGCAATGAGAGGAGAAGAAGACCGACCTACAGTTTTGTCCATGATATTAAGAAAACCATCTTGTCTTGCTTCTTCAATGCACCAGTCACGTAAAATATCATGAATCCTTATACGTTCAATCCATCCATGTGCCCTGCTTCTGCCAATAACTTGGACCAAGCTTCTTTGAGCCAGCTCAGTAACATACTTACGTGCTGTTTCTTCTAGTTTGTACTTTGGCATGTGTGGAATGAAGCATTCTGCTATCCATAATTTGGTAAGATCCGATACTGATATATCATAATCCTCTGGAAAAACAGCAACATAGAGGAAACAAGATTTTAAATAATGATTTGGCAAGTCATTGTAACTGCGAGCTAGTATGCGTCCCATCATTTCTCCATCTACTGCTGCTATCCAATTCAGAAGTGTATCTGACCACGCCTCTATATTTAGATTCTTCGACAGATAACCCCCCAGAACTGCAAGTGCAAGTGGTAAGCCATTACATTTCTTTGCAAGCTTTCTCCCCAGTTCTTCAAACTCTTTCTCCATACCACATATGACAGATCTTTTGTATGATGGTAAAGCTTTGCTACTAAATAGTTCCCAACTTTTCTCATCTTCCAAGAACTTCAGGTCATGAACAAATGTTGGCATTTGGATATGATGTGCAACGCCAGTCTTTCGGGTGGTTAACAGTACTCTACTGCCATTATTTACATCAGGAAATACTTTAACCATTCTATTTATTTGGTTCCATGTATCTATTTCCCACACATCATCAAGCACGACTAAGTACCTTCTTTGCAATAGAACATCATGGATTTTCTTCCCCACCTCATGCTCCTGCATCTGATCAATTTCCCTCGAGTCATCTGTGGCTCCCATTATTTGTTTCATAATATGCTTAAGTAAATCAATGCTCTTGAACTTTTGAGATACAGTCACCCAAGCAGCCGTGTCAAAGTGTTCTTTGATTTTAGGTGAGGTGTAGACTTTTCTAGCGAGTGTAGTTTTCCCTGCCCCACCCATGGCAACTACAGAGACAGCACTAAGCTTGTTGTCTTGGCCAGCCAACTTCTCCACTATTTGTTTGCATTCATCCTCGAAACCAACGACGACAACATCATCTTCAATATTTCGACGCATGAGATGGTAATCTTGCGGAAATTCATCCCCAACATGACCATTCTCTGCTGAAGTATTACCCAAATCAACAATTTTCAAACGGTTTGCACTCTCAAATATCTCACTGATCTTCCTTCTTATACGTTTAATTTCAACACCGATTTTATGAAGGGTAATCAAGTCACTTGGTAAGCGAGCGTACCTCGAAATGGAACCCATGAAGCCCTTCTTCAGCCTGTTCCTCTTCTCCATGTACTCCGCTTCTTCGATGACATTCTCAGCCTCATACGCTGCATTCCTGATCTGGCTGACCAAGGTTGCGGCAGTTGCATTTCCCAATCTCCGCTTGATGTCGGCATCTTTCAGGAAGCACTGCAACCGCTCCAGCTCATCTTTCAAGAGCCCCACTTCAAGGGTGACTCCGCATAAAAATGTTGTCTCCTGAACTGCAAGGTTGCTCAAGTTCCCAACCACGGGAGTAAGAGCAGACGCGGCCATTGCTGTGGTCTCCCCCCCTCTCTCTCTCTGGCTCTCCTTGGGATGGAAACGTAAGGTACGGGAACTCTTTTCTCTGATCTTGTTAGAGCGCGCTAACAATGAACTTTGTTAGCGACTTGTGTGGAATGTTGCAGGTAAACGAGAATGCCATTAGAACGGAGGGTTTGGAATGCGTAATATAGATGGGAACACATAGTCACATAGGTGTAATTCTATAGACTTTTTTAATAGTTCATGATATCATAAATCATTTCGCATTTTGTCATTCCAAAAAACCTAAATCAGTGAATCAATAAATAGGACAAAGACAAATCAGAGACATACCTACAAGAATTAATCCCTAATTATTTTTATGATTTTTGGTGGTGCCGGTGCACCCACCTAGTGCCGCCCCTACTGTATCGTTCTAGCTGTCTGTCCAGTGTCTAACGGCTGTATAACAAACGCCATGCACTTATTTAGTCGCTCCCAAACATATTTAATGAGTTTTTTTTGTTTCATGAACTAGTCAGCAACGTTTGCATTCCAACAAGCTAACTTCGTAGATAAAATATTGTCCCTTTATTAAAAGATAAAATAATTAAATTATGAAAATAGTAGTTAATATAAAATTTATAGAGAGTACATTAAAGTATAATCTAAATTAAAATGTCTAATTATCTTTTAAATTTTTATTCCAAATTTGCATGCTTTAGATCGTACTTGCTACATATTTCTTTTTTAGTTTTAGATTTGAATTCTTATAAAAATTCAATTTCTATTTTATTTTCATTATTAGTCCGAATTTTAGTTTTTAAGGTTTTACTTTGGAATTCATATGAGAAATCAAATTGTTAATTTTTATTTTGTTTGTAGTTCCAAATATTAGTTATTTCGGATTGTTTTAACCTTTTCTTTCAATTTTTCTAATTTTAATTTAATTATTATTTTGAGTTTTAGTTACCTGCCTTCTGCCATCTTATGCGAATAAAACTTCTGCTTCAAATACATCTTACTGGTAAGATCTTTTGTAATGCAAATTTTCTCCAACTTCAACCATAACGAAGCGGTAGTTTTCTTCTTCATAACTCATGCAGACTATTATTTGAGAGATTCTTGTGGACGGTTGCACTTTGACATATTCCTGTGAACGGTTTGTGGACGGTTGTTACTTTCGTGTAAGCGACAGATTCCTAACGCCTTCGGCAGCACCACAAGACCGGGAAGCTTCTCATGGCCGGCATCGGGTCTTTGTTTAGGGAACATATCCTGTGCATATGGAGGCCTTGTGCACATATGCAAACATTAAATCTGGATCGTCCAAATCTCATCTAATGGTAACTACAAAATGTTTGCACATATGATTTCGAGTCACCGTTGGATGGGATTTGGACGGTCCAAATTTAATGTTTGCATATGTGCACAAGGCCTCCATGTGCACAGGATATGTTCCCCTTTGTTTAATGACTTCAGCACTTAGAAGGAGCTGTGGTAGATTTTCTGGGAAGAGTTGGCTACCAGGAGAGGAGAGGAAGACTGATCTACAGTTTTATCGATGATATATATTAAGAAGGAATAATTGATAATTTATCTTTATTTACTTGTGTTATTGATCATTTGCTTCGTATGTGCTACAAATCAATAAAATATATGGGGCAAATAATCAATTGCAACAAATAAAATAGGGCAAATCCCTGTTTCTTCTAGTTTATGCTTTGCCAGATGTGGAACGAAGCATTCTGCCATCCATAATTCGATAGGACCACAACTCAGAAACTGCCTAGGAATTTGGTTTCGGACAGAGATTGTATATCACTTGCTTACAACAACAAAAGACAGCGGAAGAACGTTGGATAGGTAATTATGGCCAATTTAAATGAGATTAAAAGAGCATTGTAGGCCACCATCCTAAAATACAAATCACGAACCATCAATTGAAAATAGACCCACAGGAAAGGCTTGAGTGCGGCTGTGACCCTATACGCCATCATTGCCGAAGGCAAATGTAACCAAGTGACAGACTTCTTTCTCTTTCTCTGAATAAATATCAACAAGCAACATTGAGTATACGTATGTGCTCGCAAGACTTTAGTGTATGGAAGTAAATATACATGCATGGCTATCTCAATGGAAGAAAACTTCTATACTAAGTTCAATTTATACATTAAGCAAATTTAATTTGTAATAGAATAGTACATAAAATAGTATCAAAATTGTAAAGAGCACTTGATATGAAAGTAATAACAGTAGCTAAAGTTCATCATCAACATTTCATGACCCTCCATGGCCACGAAGAGTAACTCACAGCCACCCACGGCATAAAGAGCAAACCAACCCGTCATATCCTATTTTTCCAAAGTGTTTGCAAAAACAAGACTATACTTGATATTATTTCCCAAGCTGCTCTTGACCGTAAGAACGGCAAATTAATTAGATTTAAATATCTGCAGAGAGTGTACACTTTATTCACATGACATATTCTATCAATCATGTCAACCATGCCACACGATACATAAGTACCCGTTTTGCTAAACTATGATGAGACCATTTAGTTAGCTAAAGCCTACCCTTGCATCAGCCTGGTAATGTTGCGTCCCTTGGTATGGCGGCAGGAGTCGCTAGCCGTACCACCTGTACTCACGATGGTTTCGCTACACATCACCCTCGTCCTACCCATAGCAAGGCATTTAACGTTGTATTGGCATACTCCGACTCCGACGCCTCAACGAGGGAGTACTTAGAATGATACCGTTTACCTGGGGAGTCCATACTACTTCGTGTTACCAAAATACAAGGTTAAACTCCAAACAATTTACTAAGTTAAGGCTATCCCATAACTATCACATGTGGATGCACAAATTTGACTCAATTGATAGCATCAAGTTTAGTTCTTAGGTTGACTCAGGTGAGATCTCCCCCTAACTACATGCAAGTCCATTCCTTGCACCGTACAAGTCCATCCCTTGTACAAACAATTATAATGTATCTCCTATGTGTCTAAATCATACTTTTATTTTAATTTTTACTAAAATATCCACAACCTTTAATCATATCCAACACAAACCAAAATTTGACCAAATTGCATTCACATCCTATTAACTTCTATAGCATCGCTAAGCATGTGCAATTATTATTCGTTTTATACCCATTCAATATTTCCTAGAATGTTTAAACCTAGCTTAGGGTTCATCATGATCCTCATGTCAATATTATTAAGGAAATCCCCACAATTCTTAGAATTACAACTACCAATTCCCACAACATAGCATCTTTAAAGAAATTACACGTGTCGGTGTATTCTACACCATGGTGCCCACTTCACCGCAGTAAGGGTGCAAGGTGGTCGCCCAGTGGACAGGTGGCGTCCAGGCCACGCCGCTGGCGATCAGCAAGATGGTCGCCCAGCCGATAGGTGGCGTCCAGGCTACTCCGCTGGCGGTCAGCAATGTGGTCGCCCAGCGGACAGGTGGCGTCCAGGCCACGCCGCTGGCGGTCAGCAAGATGGTCGCCCAGCCGATAGGTGGCGTCCAGGCTACTCCGCTGGCGGTCAGCAAGGTGGTCGCCAGCCGGACAGTGGCGTCGAGCCACGCCCGGGCGGTCGGCAAGGTGGTCGCCAGCCAGGCGAGTGGCGTCGAGCCACGCCTGGCGGTCAGCAAGGTGGTCGCCCAACGGACAGGTGGCGTCCAGGCTACACCGCTGGCGCTCAGCTCCCAAGGCCCCCTAGTGGTCTGCGCCACCACACAGAGGATCAAAGGCATTTAATGCGTATCGTGCGCATTAAATGGGGTAATGAAGGCCACAGTGTGACGGCGCATGTTCCCAACACACGCATTTATTACGGGTGACGTCACGGCGAAACCCCCCTAGCGAGGAGGGCGGAGCCGGCAGGCACACGCGGCCCGAAGCCGGGGTGAAGTCGGCTATGTCAGAGCATTAAGTGTGATGCAAGAATAGTGACAGGTGCATTAAATGCGGTATGGCAGTGTAATGAGTGTGGTACACTGATGTAAACTCCCATGCGCCCTAGCCAGCCCAAGTATAAAAGGAAGCCGGGGTGCATGGGAGAGGGGGTTCGATTAATTCAGTTCGGTTCTTCAACCTCTGAAGAGCGGTTCCGTCTGTTTGGATTGTCTCAGTTTCCCCCACGGATACAAGCAAGAACAAACAAGCAGGACTAGGGCTATTACTCGTTAGGAGGGCTCGAACCTGGGAAAACCCAAGCGTCCCCTTGCAAGCTTCGCCATTGATTCCTCTCCTCCATCTTTCGAGCGATCTCCACGAAAGCCCCCTGTTCGAACTTCATATACACCCAATCCGGAGGTGTCTGTTGGCTCTTACGCTGACAGTGGCACGCCAGGTAGGGGGCTCGGTGGCTAGATTGCCCTTTCTTCTTCAACCTTCTTGCGAAGCTTACAAGAAGTTTTGGCGGTCGTCGGCATGGCAGATTCACGTTCCAAGCACGGCGACCTACCTGAATAGAGCGCTGCGTGGCGATCCGGCGCCCGGCGGCGTCGGACCTCGAGTCCCTCTCCGTCACAGGAGGGACACGTGTTGCTTCCGCGCTCGGAGGACAGCCCGTCTGACGGCGCCTGTTAATGGGAGACGACACCCCAGCGCGGAATCTTCATGCGGCCCGACTGCTCCTCGATCACCCTCCAATTACGCTACGGGGCGAAACCCCGGCCGCTCCATGGTTGTGGGACATCGCCCGCCTAGTGGATGCCGCCCAGCAGCAGGTAGAGGCGGCAAACCAGCCGGGCGCTTCTGGCGTTTGGCGGCAGGACGTGCGCGCGATCGATGCGCAGGCTTCCAGCCGCCCCAGCAAAGTTCTTTCTGGCCATGAGGGCCGGGACAAAGGGAAGGGTGCGCAGGTTGCAGCCCCCTCGGATATCGGGGGACGTGCACATGCTCCCACCCCTTCTCGCGGTCCCCCCAAGCCGGCGGGGGGCCACGAGGATCTAAGGGCCCGTCTAGACGAAAGGCGGCTCCAGCGTGATGGTGACTTGCGCAATGCCCTTAGGGGGCGTCGTGAGCATGCTCAACGTCACGCTGGCTGTCTGACGCCTAGCGGTCGGGGGGAGAACTCGCTCCCTGACTCCAGGGAGAGCGTAGACTCGCACTCCTCGACCCCCTCTCGGGGCCGGGAAGCGGGCGAGCGACGCTGCTCCCCCTACAACGTTGGATGCTAAGCATTTTTCCTCCGCGTACGCCAAGCTGCGTGGCAGAAGAGATTCCGCCCTGCGTCCATCGAAAAGTACGACGGTACCACCAACCCGGAGGAGTTCCTGCAGATCTACACTACGGTGGTGCGTGCCGCGGGAGGGTCCAAAAAGATCATGGCCAACTACCTCCCGACGTTGCTGACGGGCTCTACCCGCTCCTAGCTGCTGAACCTCCCGCGAGGCTCCGTGCACTCTTGAGAAGAACTGTGCGACCTTTTCGTCGCCAACTTCCAGGGCTCCTACACTCAGCCAGGCATGGAGGAAGACCTCCATGCCCTGGAATAGACAAATGGGGAGTCCCTAAGGGAATTGATCCGGCGGTTCAGCCACTGCCGTAACACAATCCCCCGAATTTCCGAGCAATCGGTGATCATCGCGTTCCGGAGGGGGGTTTGGGATCAGAAGATGCGGGAGAAGATGGCTACCCGCACTATATCGACCACTTCCGAGCTGTTCTCCTTGGCGCATAAATGCGCCAGGGCGGCGGAGGCCCAGGAGAGCGCGGCAAGGCCTTCCGGCCACAGCGAGGCGGGAACCTCGAAAGTCTTCGATCACAACAAGAAGAAGAAGCGCAAGGAGGCCAGCGCAAGGAGAGATCCTGGTCGCTGGGCCGGAAGCCAAGCCCCAGAGGCGCGACCGCCGGGACAGGAGGGGTGATCGCCGAGACCCCCGCGGCGACCGCAGGGACCACCGTTCACCCCGCCGAGAAGACGACGGGGGCAAACCCTACTGTCCCATTCACAGGACCAACAGACATGATCTGGCGGATTGCCAGGTCGTGTCCAAACTAGTGGAACAATGGCTCAAGGAACACCGCGAAGACCACCATGACGACGCGGATGAAGACCCTGCTCTGCTGGCCTTTAAGCAAGCTGAGCACACACTGGCGTTCATTTACGGTGGCTCCGCCACCTACTCTTCAAACTCGCAGTACAAGCGAGAGTTGAGGGAGGTGTGCGCCATCGTGCCAACCCCCAGGGCGAGCAGGCCACTGAAATGGTCGGAGGAGCAGATCACTTTCAGTCGAGCCGATCATCCGGAGAGCGCTTCCGGCCCGAGCCATCTTCCGATAGTAGTTTCTCCCACGGTCCGAAATGCGAGACTCGGGCGAGTTCTTGTTGATGGAGGAAGCTCCATCAACCTTATGTCAGTTGGGGCGTTCAGGGCACTCAAAATTCCCTATAATGAGTTGCGCCCGGCCCCTCTTTTCTACGGAGTTGCCCCTGGGGTAGGCTTGATGCCCCTGGGACAAGTCCGGCTGCCCGTCACATTCGAAAGTATGGAGAACTTCCGGACAGAGAGAGTCAATTTTGAGGTCGCCGACTTCGACCTCCCCAATAACGCTTTACTTGGCCGACCAGCTTTGGTCAAGTTCATGGCGGCCACGCATTATGCCTACATGATGGTGAAGATCCCTGGGCCTGGAGGCCCAATTACTGTGAAGATGGATCGGCTAGAAGCCTTGCGCCTCAGCAAGCAGGTGTTGGACCTGGCCGGCGCCACCTGCTCGCCCTGAGGCGAGGACGACTGCCCAAAGGTCCCCCCGGTTAAGGCCCGCGCTTCACCCGGTCCCTCGGGTGAGGTGAAGGTGGTCCCCGTGGGTGAGGATGGTTCTGGGAAGGTCGTGAAAATCGGCTCCAACCTCAGCACCAAATAGGAAGACGCACTCGTCACCTTCCTCCGGTCCAACCTAGATGTGTTTGCCTGGGAACCATCTGAAATGACCGGGATCCCTAGGGAGGTGATTGAGCACTGATTGGCAACGCTCCCTAGAGTGCACCCAGTCTGGCAGAAAGTCCGGAGGCAGGCACCAGAGCGGCAAGATGCCATTCGGGATGAGGTGGAGAAACTGCTGCATGCAAGGATTGTACGGGCCAACCCCGTGCTTGTCAAGAAGTCAAACGGGAAGTGGCGGATGTGCATTGAGTTCACCGACCTTAACAAAGCCTGCCCCAAGGACCCGTACCCTCTGCCGCGAATAGACGTCATCGTCGACTCCACAGCAGGGTGCGAGGTCTTGTGCTTCCTGGATGCCTACTCCGGTTACCACCAGATCAGTATGGCACGGGAAGACGAGGAGAAGACTGCTTTTGTGACCCCTCTCGGCGTGTACTGTTATGTCCGAATGCCCTTCGGGCTGAAGAACGCTGGCTCAACCTACCAGCGAGCTATGCATACTGTATTTCGATCACAGATTGGAAGAAACCTTGAAGTGTATGTTGATGACTTGGTAGTGAAGACCAAAAAGACTGCTGGGCTTATTGAAGATCTAGAGGAGACTTTCTCCCACCTCCGGCAGTATTGTTTGAAGCTGAATCCTGAGATGTGTGTGTTCGGTGTGTCGTCCGGAAAACTGCTCGGGTTCCTCGTTTCCAGTCGTGGAATCGAGGTCAACCCGGAAAAGATCGCGGCCATCGAGCGGATGCAGCCACCCACGCGGCTCAAGCAAGTGCAGTGCTTAGCTGGTCGCCTGGCCTCTCTCGGCCGGTTCATAGCCCGGCTGGGAGAAAGGATCCTCCCCTTTTTCAAGCTGTTAAAGAAAACCGACTTCTTCGAATGGACTACAGAAGCACAACAAGCACTCGAAGATCTGAAGAAGTACCTCTCCTCCCCTCCGGTACTGGTCGCCCCCGAGCCGGGCGAGCCGCTACTGTTATATGTGGCGGCCAGTCCTGCAGTTGTGAGCGCGGCACTGGTGGCAGAGAGGTAAGGCGTCCAGCGGCCAGTTTACTACGTCAGCAAGGTGTTGCATGATGCGGAAACAAGGTACCCGCAAGCCCAGAAGATGGTGTACGCCGTGTTGGTGGCATCCAGGAAGTTGCGGCATTATTTCCAAGGAAGGGAGATCACAGTGGTTTCTGCCTATCCCCTGCGTGAGATCCTTCACAATCGTGAAGCGGAGGGCCGCATTGCCAAGTGGTCTGTGGAGCTGGGGGAGTTCGGCCTCAAATTCGCCCCCGCACTGCAATCAAGAGTCAAAGATTGGCAGAGTTCATCGTCGAATGGACTCCTGCCGAGTCTGAAACTGAAGAAATCCCCGCGTCCTCCCCCTGGACACTTTACTTCGACGGCCCCTTCAGGCTCGAAGGCGCGGGGGCTGGGGTCCTCCTTGTTTCCCCAACCGGAGACCTCCTCAAGTACGTGGTCGTCCTGGACTTCAAGGCCACCAACAATGTTGCTGAGTACGAAGGCTTGCTGGCGGGACTTCGCGCCGCCACAGCCATCGGTGTTCGGCGTCTGCAAGTCAAGGGCGACTCCTTGTTGGTCGTCAACCAAGCTAGAAAGGAGTTCTCCTGCCCTGATCCTATCATGGCGGTGTACCTGGCAGATGTCAGAAAAATGGAGCGACACTTGGACGGGTTGGGGTATACTCATCCCCCGGCGCGACAAATACTTGGCGGACGGGCTCGCGCAGCTCGCCTCGACAAGATCCCCTGTTCCGGTCGGAGTCTTTGAAGAAAGGCTTCCGCGACCGTCCATCGTAGCCCCCGTTTCTGGTGGGGACAATGGTGACGCTACTTTAGCCCTCGTTCCGGAAGGGAGAGTAGTACTGGCGGAAACGTCTGGCCAGACGGAGTACCCGGGCGATCACCGAGTGGTCACCACACTTGACCGGGAAGGCACATGGATGGATCCGATCCTAGCCTACCTGTGGGATCAAGTGTGCCCCGACGATGATGCGTCAGCAGAGAAGATAGCACGAAAGGCCAAGTGCTATACCCTGGTGGGCGGGGACCTGTACCACCGGGGTAGAAACGGGATTGTTCTGAAGTGCATCACTCTGGAAGAGGGGAGAAGTCTGCTCTCTGATATCCATGGAGGCGTGTGCGGGAGCCATATGTCCAGTCGAACGATGGTTGGGAAAGCTTTCCGCCAAGGGTTCTATTGGCCAACCGCCCTCCAGAATGCTTGCGAGCTGGTGAGGAAGTGCGAGGCGTGCTAGTTCGACGCCAAGCAAATCCACTGACTAGCCCAGGCTCTGCAGAACATCCCGCTCTCATGGCCCTTCGCGGCCTGGGGGTTGGATATCCTGGGCCCGTTCCCATGGGCCACATGGGGCTACACCCATCTGTTCGTCACCGTTGACAAGTTTACCAAATGGGTGGAAGCCGAAGCAGTAAGGGCCATTACCGCCGCCGCTGCAGTCAAGTTCATGCAAGGAATCTTCATCCGCTTCGGGGTCGCCAGCCGCATCATCACCGACAATGGCACACAGTTCACCAGCGCTGCCTTCTTGGGTTTCTGTAAAGAAATGGGCACCAAGGTTTGTTTTGCCTCGGTGGCCCACCCAAGGAGTAATGGCCAAGTTGAGCGGGCCAATGCGCTGGTGCTGAAGGGCCTCAAAACTAGGGCGTTTGATCGACTCCATAAGCGCGGAGCCCGGTGGACTGAAGAGCTCCCGGCGGTATTATGGTCGCTTTGTACCACCCCCAGCCGAGCCACCGGGGAAACTCTTTTCTTCCTGTTCTACGGCGCGGAAGCTGTCTTGCCTTCGGAGCTGGCCTTGGGGTCACCGCGTGTCGCGGCATTCACGGAGGAAGGCCAGGAAGATCTGCGTCAAGAGTAAGCCAATCTCCTGGAAGAAATGCGAGACGGTGCAGCCTTGCGCGCTGCCCGGTACCAGCAAAGCCTCAGGCGGTACCACGCCGCCCGGGTCAGCGAGAGAACACTGGCAATGGGCGACCTGGTCTTGCGCAGAATTCAGACGCATGCCGGGTTGCACAAACTGTCTCCCCAGTGGGAGGGCCCCTTCAAGGTGGTATTAGTCTCTCGCCCCGGGGCGGTCAGGTTGGCCACTGAAGACGGGGAGGAATTGGCGAACTCCCAAAACATAGAGCTTCTGCGCAAGTTCTATCCCTAAAAATGGCTAACCAGCAAAGTGGGGCGCGCGGACAAATATTCAAGCATAAGACATGTAAGGGGAAGCACGTGCATTCATGAGTAAGAGCTAACTTGCAGGAGTTTTTACAGATGAAGACAAAACAAAAAACAAGAAAAACTAAGTCGAGGGTCTTCACTCCTCGGCCGCCGCGGCTTCCACGGCCCCCTGGTCCTATCCCTAAAAATGGCTAACCAGCAAAGTGGGGCGCGCGGACAAATATTCAAGCACAAGACATGTAAGGGGAAGCACGTGCATTCATGAGTAAGAGCTAACTTGCAGGAGTTTTTACAGATGAAGACAAAACAAAAAACAAGAAAAACTAAGTCGAGGGTCTTCACTCCTCGGCCGCCGCGGCTTCCGCGGACCCCTGGTCCTCTGCCGGACTGACGACCAGCCTAAGAGCCACATCCTCGGCCACCGCTTCCAGCGCCGGGTTGACCATCTCGAGCTGCCCGGCGACCTGTTCGGCGGCGTCGTGGACCTGCGCCTCTGCACGGGCCCAGTCCCCTTCCACCCCCTGGATGACGGCCAAGGGGTCGAAGTTGTCATCCCAGCTGGCGCAGCACGCTAGCACGTACTTTGCCGTGGCTGCCACGACTGCGCGCCCTTCTTGACTGAATCGGGTGGCTAAGGCGGCGGGCATAAGGGTGAGGAAGTCGGCGACACGACACATGCAGAAAGCATAGTGCCGTGCCCCCTGCTCAAGGGAGGGGGCTGCTCCAGCCCCAGCGGCGCCAGGCTGGCCACCATCTGGCCGAAGGCGGGGCGCAGCATGGAGGTGGTCTCGACCTGTGCGCGGAGCCGGTCACTCCTCTCCGCTTCACGCTCCCTGGTGAGCGCCTCGACACGGAGGGCTCCTTGCATCCTCTCCCACTGCAGCTCCCACTCCAGCTGCTCCGCCTGATTGCGCCAGTCCTGCGCCTCCTTGCGGAGGCGATTAATCTCCACGGCGGCCTCCTTCAGCCTCTCCTTGCTCGTCGCAAGGCGATTGCTCATGCTGGAGTGTAGCTCGTCGAGGGCGGCCAACAGAGCGTCCGCATCCGCCGAGGGAACTGAAGCGTCGGAGGCCTCCGGAGTGGGCTGCACGCCCAACTCGCCTTCGGTCGGTGCGGTGGTCGCCCCTGTGACGGCCACTTGGCGATCACTCGCGTCGCCCCGATGATCGTCCACCGCAACCGGCGTTGTCACGGCCGCTGCGGTTCCCTGGTCGCCCTCGGCTGGGGCACTTGAAGTGGTCGCCCTGAAGAAGGTAAAAAGGGGGTAAGCCTCTCAGATTAAAAGAACTTAACGGTTTGTCGTGCTTTGGTTTAATACTTGGTAGGAGGCCTCCTGAAGCGAGGCGCGGCCAGAGTGAGATTCGGCCCCCCTCACGGCACCGTGGCGGCGATCTGACAGCGCAGCAGCCAAGCGAGGAAGCGGGCTGGCGGAGCGACCTGCGCCGCCGGCGACGGAAGGGTCGGTGCCGGCGGAGCAATGGTCGGGGTAATGTCTGCTTCAACCACCCAGAAGCGGTGGAAAGTCGTGGCCGCGGCCGAGCTCCCATACTGGTCAAGCCAATGATGCGGTTGAGGTCGTCGTGTCCCCTGCCGGGACGCAAAGCCTCTTGGGGCTGGCACCAGGGGCGTCGTCAGCAACGGGGCGTTTGCCCTCCCCCTGGTCGCCGGCTGGAGGAGGGTCCCAGATCGTTAGGGCCAATTGGCGTGGCGTATTCACCAGTCCCGTGGCGTCCATGGCAGGCATTGCCCGGATGATCGCCACGCGCTCCTGGGGCTCCACGAGGCAAAGCGGGAGTGCGCCCGCCGGGAAAGGCGGGGTGACGCCGGGGGCGCCCAGCAGCACCATCCAGGCGTCAACTTTCGCGGAGGTTAAGTCCCCTGCAGCTGTTGGAAAATAAAAAAGGAAGAAGAACGTCGTCAGCTCGGCGGCAGTTGCCAAAAGCACCAAAAAGAAGGAAAGACAAGTAGCCTACCTCCGGGAATCGACCGGGTCACATCGTCGAGGCCCGTGTACTGCCAGGCCGGGCGGGCACGGCGGCGCAGGGGGCTGATTCTCCGAGATATGAAGTCTCGGAGAACAATGCCTCCCGTCAGGCCCGCTGTTCGCAGCTGGTCCACGCGGGCCAGCATTGTCCGGAGCTCGGGCGACTCGTCGACGTGTGCTCCCTAGGTGGGGTTGCTGACCGCCGGCCCGGTCGACAACTCCAGGACTTCAATGCTGTTGTCATCCGCGACGTATAGCCACTCGTTGCGCCAGGTCTTCCAGTTGGACCTGGAGTCCAACGGGATGTAGCGCGAAGCCGCGCCGTCTCGGAGGCGAAGATGGCAGCACCCCGATGGGACGGAAGGATCCCTGGCTGCGTGCAAGGCGTAGAAAAAGCGAAAGAGAGGAAGGTTGGGAGCCACTCCCACGAACATTTCGCAGAAGTAGGAGAAGACAGCAAGGAGGATGATGGAGTTGGGAGGAAGATGAATATTATGGATGGAGTAGAAGTTGAGGACGGAGATGTAGAAGTCGGAAACCGGCGGGAGTAGGCCCGCCAGCATCGCCCAGCCGAAGAAGATCACTTCTCCCGGGTGGCAGCCGGGCGCGGTAGTCCCGGCGCGGACGCGGAGGGTACTACCGGTATTCTGCCGGAAAAACCTTGCGGCGTCTTCTTCTTTGACGGTCGACGGTGGAAGCAGAGGTGCTGAAGATGCCATCTGGGCGAAGGAGGTGATGTGCAAGAAGGAGGTAGTTCGCAAGAAGCACAGTTGAGGACTTAGCGAATGAGTGAGACGGGAAGACAGAACCGCTCCCCCCGTGGCGACTTATATAGGCACACAGAGGGGTGATCTGGCGGGAAGCCGGAAGGGGCGCGGCGGTTCAAAAGCAGGAAGCCCAGAAAGCTGTCAAAGCGTGGGCACATTCCCAAGGATCCTGCGTCGGTTACGAGGCAGGGGCGGCTGCATGTTCCGCCTCAATGCCCGGAAACGGTGGTGGGCATTTAAATCTGCGACATTACGTGGGCATTTATAATGGACCCACCCGGGAGACTGATCCGTTTTCCAAAAGGGGACAAAGGCGCTTCAGGGTGGGCCCGGGGGCTACTGTCGGTGTATTCTACACCAGGGTGTCCACTTCACCGCAGTAAGGGTGCAAGGTGGTCGCCCAACGGACAGGTGGCGTCCAGGCCACGCCGTTGAGTGTCAGCAAGGTGGTCGCCCAACGGACAGGTGGCGTCCAGGCCACGTCGCTGGCGGTCAGCAAGGTGGTCGCCCAGCGGACAGGTGGCGTCCAGGCTATGCTCCCAAGGCCCCCTAGTGGTCTGCGCCACCACAAAGAGGATCAAAGGCATTTAATGCGTATTGTGCGCATTAAATGGGGGTAATGAAGGCTACAGTGCGACGGCGCATGTTCCCAACACGCGCATTTATTACGGGTGACGTCACGGCGAAATCACCCTGGCGAGGCGGGCGGAGCCGGCAGGCACGCGGGGCCCGAGGCTGGGTGAAGTCGGCTATGTCAGAGCATTAAGTGTGACGCAAGAATAGTGACAGGTGCATTAAATGCGGTATGGCAGTGTAATGAGTGTGGTACACTAATGTAAACTCCCATGCGCCCCAGCCAGCCCAAGTATAAAAGGAAGCCGGGGTACATGGGAGAGGGGGTTCGATTAATTCGGTTCGGTTCTTCAACCTCTGAAGAGCGGTTCCGTCTGTTTGGATTGTCTCAGTTTCCCCCACAGATACAAGCAAGAACAAACAAGTAGGACTAGGGCTATTACTCGTTAGGACGGCTCGAACCTGGGAAAACCCAAGCGTCCCCTTGCAAGCTTCGCCATTGATTCCTCTCCTCCATTTTTTGAGCGATCTCCACGAAAGCCCCCTGTTCGAACTTCATATACACCCGATCCGGAGGTGTCTGTTGGCTCCTACGCCGACAACACGCATGCATAATACTTTGATAAAAAAAAATAGACACTGTGAAATATGGGATCAACATGCTCAAATGAGCGTGCTTGCCTTCCTTGTCAAACAATTTGTCTTGTTTTGGTTGATTAGAGTACCAATTACATCGCCTAATCCCAGACCTCTCACATAGCCCCACGATTCGGGCATACACTCCAACGTCAACATACATATAAACAAACAAGTCCAAAGTTACTATTCTTTGTTACAAACATCATGCATACAAGCATTTATATAAGAGGTCCGGGATCAAACTCTGATTTTCGTCGATTTTTTGAACCCTGAGCAAACTCACCATCAAACTTGTCGATGTCATTCCAGCACATATTAATTTAAACAGTATGTATCATCTCATCACCTAAAGTGATATATACTAGCGCTGTGTTCCGCAACAGCTTCAATACCAGTTCGATATCACTCAATACTAATCATACTAAGTAGTATTACAAATTAAATGCAGTGTTGTATATAATCAAAGGTATATATATACTTATGAACACATATTATTATATTAAACTCCGATATAGGTTGGTACAGAAATATATCACTCTAAAAATCAAACCGTACGTTATGATCATGTCAAAAATGGTATTGATAAGTACGCGCATCATATCATCCTCAAAAATATATAGAAAAGTTTATATTCGGTGATGCTGTTACCAAAATTCACTAATATATATATATATATTCGAACTTCGAAGAAATAGAAAAAGGACAGTAACAATTGGGCCCCGTACGACAAGTGGCCAAAATCAAACAAGAACCGCGGCCTAATTATTAACTATACCAGCTATAATATCAGCTGAACAACAACAATCGTCAAGAATCCATTTGTGAACTTCTATGATGATTGGGGAAGTACAAACCAATGCGGTATTTACCCACCAGCAAAAACAACAATTAGCTCCCCTCAATGATTGCCTTTTCTATTAATAAAACTAGCAAACTTATTCGTGCAATTGCGTAGCCATATATTTTAATACAAATGTATTTGATATACAACTTTACTTCCTATAATAAAAACATAAATATATTTGTTATTGTGGTTGGGCCTCAATAAAATAAGTGGTTGTGATCCTCCTCTTATTCTTTCAATTACTATGAGAATTTTTTTTTATAAGATTATTGTAGAATTTTCTTACTCTTACAATGAAAGAGGCGCCTTAAATACCATCGGTTATTTTTATTTATGTAGATCACCAATCTCCGGATGTTTTTGTCCTAGAAAACATCCAAATTTTGGACCGTACGATCAAAATACACATCCATAGGATCAATCCACCTCGAATTCAGGGGGGGCGTGCATCAATCTGAAAGCAAATTCAATGGCCAGGAATTTGAATGATGGTTGCTAAAGAAAACATCCGGATGAAATTTATCAAAACCCTTTTAAAAAAGGGCCAATTGGATATTTGCCACTCCAGGAATTAAAAATTGGATGGCATGTTGAAAATCATGCTATTGAGTGGCATTTTTTCAACATGGCATCCAATTTTCAAATTAAGGAGTGGCATATATCGAATAATTCCTTTAAAAAAAACAAAAGTTGAGCTATTAGCTGGTACAATACTGTTTGCACCAAAATTCGGTATGTATTGGGATCGGTCTAAAAGTAGAAGAAGTATCGTACAGAAAGGAATCAGTAATCGGCTCGGAAAAGGAATCCGTTTCTAAAAGGAAAGGGAATCAGATAATAGGCCGATACGGATAAACGCACCGTATCCATGTACAACTCGGATCGGCCAGGCGTGTTATAAAAGGAGGTGGGTGTCAAGCGGCAAGCAATCAATCAATCCAACACACACACATCTACTTTTACAAGTCTTTCTTTTACATTGTTTTAGCCTCATAGATCTCTCTGCAAGTCGACGGAATCAACATAGTTGCGCATCGCCGATTGTTGATTTTAGCCGATTTCACCCAGGTTTGATTTGCTTCGTTTTGTTGCGCATCGCCTTCCCGAAGCCGATCTTACCTTGTATCCGGATCAATCAGAACCGATTGATCTAGTTATCTCCTAATCGGTTTTTGCCGACTAGCTTAAAAGCCGATAGATCCTTGTTTATCGGCCGATCAAATTACAAATTCTACCTTGTCGATTTCAGGTCAAATCGACTGGCACGCTCTGCAAACCCGGTGTTTGTCTTGTGTGTTCGAGGCCTAAAACCCCCTTCACGTTTTTGGCGCGAACATATTTTGGCACGCCCGGTGGGACACAAAAAGAATGTCGTCAACCGACAAGCCCGCAGTCACCGCCGATATCAACACCGATGCCATAATCGCGCCCCAGATGGCCGATTTAACCCCTGAGCAACGGAAAGAACTCGAAGATCGAAGGCAGCTGGAGGAAATGATGCTACGATGCTTCCGGAAAACACGCCGTGGCGTTACTCAAAAGATTGCACTCCCAACCATCAATCCTATCGAGATTCAACATCTGAATCGGTGGCCGATACGCACCGCTCAAGCTGATTTATCGAGTATGATCGAGCAATCATCCATCACGCATTGATTAACCAATCATCGGCTCTAGTATCTACTTTAAAGCCGATGATAGAAAATAGTGTGAAAACAATTGCTCAAGAATTGGCTGCGTCTGGAAGCCTGCTAGATCCACCACAAACCATCCCTACGTACCCAGTATATTCCATAGCACCCAACACCAACACGATGGCGTGTCGGCTCAAGCACCTATCATGATGCCGGCTCAACCTACTGTTTTGAAACCAAGCATACAGAGAGATGGGTTCACACACTACCATGGGCACACGGATGGAGCCAAGATAGGCGCATCAAATCAATCAAGTGCGCCCTCCAATAACATCAGGTTATCGGCTTATCACCGATCGAAATGGGACGAGTTCCACGATCCACGAGGGGCCACAACCATGAAACAAGCACCATATAGGGTGGTGCCATCGTCGAACCTTTCGCACTCCATACCCGATGCATTAGGTTTTAATCACAATTATGACGCAGCACCAAGACCTCCTGAGGTACGAATTGGACAAAGACCCGAGTTTGCACTCGGGGGCAGGCGCAAACAATGAGAATTGGCCGTGTCGGCTGCACCACAAGCCGACAATGTTAATTGGGCGTAACAAATTGCCAATGTTTTGAGAGAACAGTTCGGTTTACAACCCGGAGGGAGAGTGATCGGCTCTGAGGAAGCCGTACCCCGATTACATAGACCGAATGCCGTACCCCCACAACTTTAGGATACCAGACTTTGCTAAATTCTCAGGGGATGATTCTATTACCACAATTGAGCATATCGGACGGTTCATGGCTCAATGTGGGGAGGCGGCACAGTCCGATGGGTTAAAAATTAGGTTGTTTCCTTTATCATTATCCGCCTTTGCATTCACTTGGTTCACAAATCTACCACCTAATTCAGTTCATATATGGAACGATTTAGAAAGCCGATTCCATGAGTAGTTCTTTTCGGGAACTATGGAGCTTAGGATTTCTGATCTTAGTTCAGTCCGACAGAAGTACGGCGAATCGGTCTCTGATTATATCAAGAGATTTCGGGGCGTACGGAATAGGTGCTACAGTGTAACATTACCCGACGATCAATTGGCCGACCTAGCGTTCCAAGGGTTAATCCCTCCATTAAAAGAAAAGTTGTCAGGCCAGGAGTTCCCCGACTTAGGCCACCTACTCCATCGCGTATCGGCACATGAAAGCCGATATGCAGAAAGCAAAGGGTTTAAAGATAGGTTTAGGACAAACGGCAATGAAAAGGCCAAAGTAAACATGGTAGATTACGATTCGGGCGACACCTCTGACGACGAAGCAGAAGTGAACATAGCCGAGTGGGCCAAAGGTTCCAAAAAACCACTCGTATGCTCTCTGCTTAGGCCGACAAAGAATAAAGCGGAAGTCAAGTACTCGTATGATGTGTCAAAGTGTGACAAAATATTTGATTTATTACTACAAGAAAAACTCATAAGGTTACCAGAAGGGCACATCATACCATCGGCCGAAGAAATTAAAAAGCGAAGGTATTGCAAATGGCATCATTCGTTCTCTCATAACACTAACGATTGCAATATTTTTCGACAACAGATCCAATCGGCCATCACCGATGGCAGGTTGAAGTTTGCGGAAGAATCGGCTATGCAGATAGATATGGGCCCTTTTCAGGTCAACATGGTTCAATGTTCACGAAAAGAAAAGAGGCCTGCGGAAGAGGATAAGCCAACTAAGGGAATTGTATCACGAGGCGAGACAGTGCAGATCACTGTCGGTTCTATACAAATAGAAGCCGATAAAAATGGACAAAACTCAAGAACGGTGAAACCAAGAGGGGACTTAGAGGTCGGTAAATGGTATCGAGCTGAGAGGGCTCCAAGAAGAGCCGATTTCAAACCAAAGCCGACCTTCTCACAACTCCTGGGGAAATATGAAAGGATAAGTCGAAGGTATAACCCTCAACAACACCAGTGTTTTCATCGATCAGGGCAAAGGAGGGACGAACGTCGGCGGCCAGATATGCCACATCGGCCGATTACAGAAGAAGAGAAACATCGACAATGTCCTTTTTGGCAGTTTTGCTGGGAGAGAGGGATGACCTTACCAACAGTTGTATCTTGTCCTATGCAACACTCATCTACATGTCGGCCAAACCAATCAGAAGACAAAGGTTGTCCAGACCGATACACGATCGTCCCGTAAGGAAGCGAAGGCCGATCCATGAAAGGTTGTCAACATCGAACAAGGCGAATCCTCCCAAAATCGAATTATCGGCTAACGCAAGAAGGATGGAATCGACAAATGAAATGGGCAATTTAGCTGGAAAGATAAGAAAGCCGATAGAACCCAAACCTAGATGGTGCCCTTCGGGTCTCAGCAAGTCGCAACGCAGGAGGCTTCAGCGATTAAAAACACAAGAAGAAAGGGAAGCCGAAAAGGAGAGTGAGAGGGATCGGACGTTTAATAAGTTAAGACCGGTACCGATTTTGAAAAAGGAGTGGAGAAAGAAGGAACAGATCGATAGTGATTCAGATCAATCGGTTCAATCCAGTTCTCCGATGATCCGAGATGATACGCCACCAATGGATATAAACATGGTATTCACTTTACCTGCCGAGTTCGAATCAAGAATCGGCTGAAGAAGTGTTCGCCCAATTGTGCCTCGGAGCACCAGACGCTGTGTTTGAAAAACCACAAGACATGCATCGGCATTTGAAACCATTGTATCTAAAAGGATACATTAATGGCCGACCAATATCCCGCATGTTGGTCGATGGCGGGGCGACGGTCAATCTGATGCCGTTAAGTACCTTCAGAAAATTGGGAAAAGCCGATGAAGACTTAATCAAGACCAACATGGTGCTAAATGACTTCACCGGAGACCCAACCGAGGCTAAAGGCGTAATGGTGTCGAATCGGCGATCGGTAATAAAACTTTGCCGATTGCGTTTTTGTGATTGAAGCTAAAGGCAATTACAGCGTACTCCTTGGGCGGATTGGATCCATGCTAATCGTTGTATACCATCAACTATGCACCGTAAACCGGTGCGGTGGAACGATGATACAAGAGAAGTCGTACCGGCCGACACATCGGCTCATATCGCCATGGCTAGCCTCGACACCAATTGGCCACGAAGAGGCTGAATGCATATCGTGAAAGGCCTTGGACAATTGCGATTTTATCTGTATTGAGAAATCGGGATTCAGCCGATCAGCGTTAAACCCAATACGCTTGATCGGACCAGGCAGTGATAAGAAGATGGAGCGCGAGACACTAGCAAAACTGCAGGAAAAGGCAAGGAGCTATCGGCGGGAAGAATCTGAAGAAGTGTTGAAGATTTTGAAGAAGAAAGAAAGGGGTTAGGATTCATACGCGATTTCCTTGAAGAAATCGATATTGGGGAAGGGGATAGCAAAAGACCAACGTTTGTAAGTGCTAAATTAGAACCCAATTATAAAACAAAGTTGGTCGAAATACTCAAAGAATATAAGGATTGCTTTGCGTGGGAGTATTATGAAATGCCAGGTTTAAGCCGACAGCTAGTTGAACATCGGCTACCTATAAAACCTGGATATCGGCCGTTCAAACAGTACCCTAGGCGGTTTAACCCTACGTTGTATGACGCTATAAAGGAAGAAGTAGGACGATTGCTAGAGGCGAGATTTATCCGGCCTTGCCGAAATACTGGAAAGTGGGTCTCAAACATCGTCCTGTGAAGAAGAAAACGGCAAACTTAGGGTATGTGTCGATTTTAGAGATTTGAACAAAGCAACGCCAAAGATGCAGTACCGATGCCCATAGCCGATATGCTTATCGATGCTGCATCCGGGAATAAAATCATAAGCTTTTTGGACGGAACGCCGGATACAATCAGATATTCATGGCGAAGCCGATATACCCAAAACGGCTTTCAGATGTCCGGGGGCTTTAGGGCTATATGAATGGAAAGTTATGACCTTCGGTTTAAAAATGCCGGTGCTACTTATCAACGCGCTATGAACCATATTTTCCATGATTTGATCGGCAATCTTGTGAAATATACATTGACGACGTAGTGGTAAAATCCAAAGAAGACTGGCAACATTTAGCCGATCTGAGAAAAATGTTCGAAAGCACAAGGTTACATGGGTTAAAAATGAACCCTCTCAAATGTGCTTTCGGAGTATCGGCTGGACAATTTCTTGGGTTTACGGTGCATGAAGGAGGGATTGAAGTAAACCCAACCAAAGTAAAAGCCATAGCCGATACTAAACCACCGACAAGTAAAAAGGAGTTGCAGGTGTTGATTGGGAAAATCAATTACTTGCGACGTTTTATCTCAAACTTGTCAGGACGTATTCGGGCCTTCACACCGCTGCTGAAAATTAAAGATAACCAAGAGTTTAAGTGGGAAGCCGATCAGCAAAAGGCCTTCGACGACATAAAAGGTTATCTGATGAGTCCACCAGTATTGACCGCACCGAAACACGGTATACCTTTTAGACTATATATATCGGCTGAAGGTGATTCGATTGGAGCAGTTTTAACACAAGAAGCCGATAGGAAGGAACGAGCAATATATTACTTAAGCCGACGTCTTCTAGATGCAGAAACCAGGTATCCCTTAGTAGAAAAATTATGCTTGTCATTGTACTTTGCTTGCACCAAGTTAAGACATTATATGCTGGCGTCCAAATGCGTTATAATATGCAAAACCGATGTAGTTAAATACATATTATCGGCGCCCATCCTGCGTGGTCGGCTTGGTAAATGGGCATACGCCCTAACAGAGTTTGAGTTATCCTATGAATCGGCTAAATCTGTGAAAGGACAAGCTGTGGCCGATTTTATCACAGGGAGTGAAACATTAGTAGGAACAACTAGTGTAACTCCTTGGCAACTGTATTTTGATGGGTCTGTTTGCCAAGAAGGCGAAGGCATCGGTGTGATATTAGTTTCACCTAGAAAGCAGGAGTATGACTTCATGTATCGGCTAAATAGCCGATGTTCAAATAATCAAGCGAGAATCTGAAGCATTACTAAGGGTCTACAACTGGTTAGATAGCATCGGAGTGAGAGACGTCGAAGCTTTTGGAGATTCGATGTTAATTGTACAGCAAGTCAGAGGAGAATACCGATGCAATGATGATGCACTAACCCAGTACTTGCATCAATGCCTCCAGATCATCGAGATGTTCACTACATTTTCCATAGAACATATCCCCAGAGAAGCTAATGATAAAGCAAACCGATTGGCACAATGTGCATCAGGGTACAAGATTGAAAGCCGACAGGGACCAATCGAGCTAAACGTTTGGCCGGTTTTATGTGTTCACCCTGTCGACTGGAGAACAGAGATAAGGGATTATTTGTCAGATCCAACCAAGCCGACCGAGCAAAAGGTCAGGCGCAAAGCACTCAAATATGTTCTACTAGAAGATGTATTGTACTTTCGGACTATGGAAGGTCTGTTGTTAAGATGTCTGGGAACCGAAGAAGCCAAAGTGGCGATGGGTGAAGTCCATGAAGGCATTTGTGGATCACATCAATCGGCCCATAAGATGAAATGGATACTGAGGCGAACAGGGTATTTTTGGCCGACGATGTTAGAAGACTGCTTCAAATATTATAAAGGATGCCAAACGTACCAAAAGTTTGGTAACATACAGTCAGCACCAGCATCGGCTTTGCATCCGATCGTCAAACCATGGCCATTTAGAGGATGGGGTATAGACATAATCGGACAAATATTTCCGTCATCTAGCAAAGGACATAAATTCATCCTTGCAGCCACGGATTATTTCTCAAAATGGGTTGAGGCTGTACCACTCAAGAAGATTACTAGTAAAGAGCTAATCGACTTTGTAAATGAACACATCGTCCATCGGTTTGGGATTCCACAAACAATCACTACCGATCAGTAATCGTGTTCATGTCCAACGATTTCAAAGGGTTTGCGGAAAGTCTTGGGATGAAATTACTCAACTCTTCCTTACTACGCTCGAGGCCAACGGACAGGCGAATCATCAAACAAGACATTGATAAAGCTGATAAAAAGAAAAATTGAGGAAGAGCCAAGGAGATGGCATTCAACGCTATCGGAGGCTTTATGGGCTTATCGGCTATCTCATCACGGATCAACTAAATTGTCACCTTTTCAGTTGGTATCACGGGCAAGAAGCCGCTTTGCCCGTTGAAATCAACATCGGCTCAACAAGGCTACATGAGCAAGATAAGATATCGGTAGATGAATACAAGCAGCGATCTTTGGACAATCTAGATGATTTGGTGAACTAAGGTTGATCACGCTAGATCGGCTTAAAAAGAATAAAGAGATGGTTGCCAGGTCGTACAATAAAAAAGTGATTTTTAAATCATTCAATCAAGCCGATTTAGTATGGAAAACAGTGTTGCCGATTGGGTCTAAGGATAACCGATTCGGCAAATGGTCTCCAACATGGGAAGGGCCTTATAAGATCAATCAGTACCGACGGGAATTCGTATATCTTGGAATCCTTAGAAGGGTTCGTCCTACCTAAAGCGATCAATGGAAAATATCTCAAGGCATATCACCCAAGCATATGGGTCGGGTCCTAACTACGGGAGAGACATCGGGGTCAATGACAAGCACATATGCATAAAATCGGTCATACAAATTGACCAAGCCGCTTTAAACCCATCCACATCAAAGTTTACAAAATCGGACGTCTGACCGATTAAGCAAGAGTTCAAAAGACCTCAGGTTTAAAGCAATATTATAAGGATCGGCCAATAAATCAAAGTCTAGTGTAGTCCCGACCCGGGCAAATGGGCTCCCAAAGCCGATAGTGCCGCTGCCGCCCTACCAATGGTAGCTTGAATGCTGTCTATCAATTGTTGGTCGGCTGCTGCATCACCCGGGACTGAAACTATCTTGGCCGACTGGTTCTTGACTTGGGCAAAAACCTCGCCGATTTGCCGCCTCTGGATGGCTAGTGAAGACGTGGAGTTGGTGATGCTAAGCTGACATTCCGCAAGTTCTTTTGTAACAAGAGCCAGCTGTTCTTCAAGTTTGGCCTTGGACGACTCCAGCTCTTGAGCCTTGCTCTTAGTCATTTTAAGTGTAGCTGTGCCTTGGTCAAATGTGCTCTTTCGAGATTTGGCATCAGCTATGAGTTTGTCCAAGATCTCTTGGTCGGCTTGTTGGGCCTTCCTCTGTTCAACTCTTAGCTTGGCTGACTCCACGTCTAGCCGACGAGCGTCCAAGTGGCAGACCTCAAGCAGTGCATTCATGGCGGCAGAAGGGAGATCGGCTTGCATGGCCGCCATAGCATCCTCGGTGGTTGCGTGTTAGCCAAGAGAGCCGCCTGGTTGCATCACCTCGTCCAAGAGACGATTAAGTCGCTCCTGCATACCCGGCGCAGCGGTAACAGCAGCCGATGCTGGAGCAGAGGCCGCTATTATGCGTTGGATGTCGGCCGGGTAGTCATCAGTGGCCACAATCTCCGGGTCGTCAAGCTCGTCCAAGGAAAAGCCTAAAAGGTCGGCTAAGTCCATCGACGGAGCCAGGCCAGGAGCAGGTTTTGGAGGTGACGAAGCGGATGGCGGAGCAGGAGCCACAGCCGGCAAGACAAGCACGTCGGTTTGAGTCTTCTCTGCATCGGCTTCTAGCAATTGAACGGAGGGGGTTTCCTGAAAAATATTTTCACAATAAGATCAAGGAAGACAAATTTAAGTCAAGAACAAGGGTCGAAGCTAACCGCAGTGATCCGGTTGGAGATCTTCTTTGCATCACGGCCTGCAGGCTTTGGGGATCGCTTAATGACAACTCTACGGCTTTTCTTCTCTGAAAAAAACGAACATGGGTTTAGCCGACAGCAAGCATGAAACTTCATTTGGTGGAAAAAGGGAACTGGACGTACTTCTGGTGCGCTGGACGGCAAGATCAGACAGTGATGGGCTATTGACCCCCAACGTGCCAGAGGATAAACCGGCAAGAGGGGTCGAGGACCTTGGCCGTTTTGAGCGATCGTCGGCCGATGCGGCTTGCGCTGGGGTTGATCTTTTGCTGGTCTGAAAAGGGTAAAAATATGGTTAAGCCGATGAAAATCTTATTCTAATAAAATATCAAATGAAAATACCTCTAAAGACGAGTTAGCATCGCTCGAACTCGAGCTAGACCCAGCGACGGTCTCCGTCGGCTCAAAGCGAGGAAGAAAAGAGGACAGACCTCGGAATAGTACGCCTCCGCAAAAGTGCCTCAGCTATGGAAGCCCACCATGTGGTAAATTGGCCCGATCGACGTGTGTTTAACACGAGGAATGGCAAGTCTACCACATGGAGTTCATCGGCTAGCTCAATAATAAGATCCGCCGCAGTAGAGTTGGTTACTTTGTTTCGTGGTTTAATCATCCTAAGCAAAGGAAAGCAAGGAATGGTTTGTCCAAAACCCACCGGCGTGCATAAAGCGAAGGATGATAGAATTCATAGGTCGGCTGAAATGTTCTGCTTTGAGTACTTAAGCCGACGTGAAGGATGCAAGGAGAAATCAGCAGGGAAGCGGTCGAGAGTGGATTGGGGCATTAGGGAGTCATCGGAGTTTAAACGAAGAAAAGAAGGCCACGGAGATCGGCTAATTGATCAGTATGAAAAGAAATCTCTACGGTTGAAAGAGGCTTGGTTAAGATGCAAGAAAAAGGACAAGTATTTATGGAAGCCGGCAGAGAGATTTTTGTTCATCGGATGAACACATGGTAAATTTTTCGCTGAGGATCGGCTAGGTTGGAATACGTGGCGGCACCCTCAGAAAGTCCTCTGTGGGAAAGCCGATTCTTCCGAAGGGTCCGGATAATGAGGCGGCCAAAAACGCAAGAAAGCCAAATCTGGATAAACCAAAGAGGGCCGCCAACATTACCGATTTACATAGGAACCATTGCCGAAAAAGCCGACTCGATGATATGCATCATATGGTATACGGCGCCCGAAGGATTTCCTAAAGATAGCCGACGACCCATAACTAGTTGCTCGACATGAATTGATAGACCTGGGTTGGTCCTAGGGAAGCGCCACGTAAGAGGAATCGGTCTAACCATAAGTTGATAAAGGCTACGTGTTCTTCATCCGATACAGGCGGTTACTTTGTTGTTATTTTGGATGTATCTGGACCAACCTTCTCCCTTTTTTCTGGTCAATTTGTACTGAGGTTTCCCACTAAAAGCCGATATTTGTTCTCCATCAGGCCTAAGACAGCATAATTCAGCCATATCTAAAAGGGTTGGGCCGATGGGACCGGTTGGGAAAAAGAAGGCGTTAAAAGAGTCCGACCAAAAATAGCAGGCAGCGACTACTAAAGATTCGTTGGGCTCCGGCAGCTAAGGACAGGGGATACACTCGGCGATGCCCATACCTTCCCACTCTGCTTTCTTTGGGCCGATACTCTAATGTACCAGACCTCCACTTGAGAGAGCCGTCGGCCAAGACCTAAAACTTTTGGACCACTCGTTGATGTTGTAACCAGGAGCCGATAAAGGGAGTCTAGGGATTTCATCTCCAATGACAGTATCGGGTTCTATGGTTCCTATAGGACCTAGGAAGTACTGATGATCGCTATCTGGGATCGGAACAAGTACCTGAGATGCGTCCATTTCAGCCGATGCTATGAGAAGAAGGGTTGAAGCGGAGGAAAGCCGATTTCAGGATTAACGAGAGCACGCCAGGGTGAAAATGACTGCAGGGGGGCCTCTTATTTATACCTTGGTGAGAAGGTGAAAAGGCGAAACGATTGTTGCATTGAAAACGCACCGAGAAGATTGCGGCGCCATTAATGGGGAAGTTACTAAGGTGAATCCTAAGCGACAAGCCGATCACGGAAAAGACGAAGGGATTTTTGAAAGATAACAAGTTACCTTTCAAAAATGGGGGGCATATGTTTGCACCAAAATTCGGTATGTATTGGGATCGGTCTAAAAGTAGAAGAAGTATCGCATGTAAAGGAATCGATGTCGGCTCGGAAAAGGAATCCGTTTCTAAAAGGAAAGGGAATCAGATAATAGGCCGATACGGATAAACGCACCGTATCCATGTACAACTCGGATCGGCCAGGCGTGTTATAAAAGGAGGTGGGTGTCAAGCGGCAAGCAATCAATCAATCCAACACACACACATCTACTTTTACAAGTCTTTCTTTTACATTGTTTTAGCCTCATAGATCTCTCTGCAAGTCGACGGAATCAACATAGTTGCGCATCGCCGATTGTTGATTTTAGCCGATTTCACCCAGGTTTGATTTGCTTCGTTTTGTTGCGCATCGCCTTCCCGAAGCCGATCTTACCTTGTATCCGGATCAACTGTAACCAGTTGATCTAGTTATCTCCTAATCGGTTTTTGCCGACTAGCGAAAAGCCGATAGATCCTTGTTTATCGGCTTCGATCAAATTACAAATTCTACCTTGTCGATTTCAGGTCAAATCGACTGGCACGCTCTGCAAACCCGGTGTTTGTCTTGTGTGTTCGAGGCCTAAAACCCCCTTCACGTTTTTGGCGCGAACAAATACAAATGAGATAAATGTCAAAGGTTGTAGCATTTACCTGGGGCGGGCTCAATCGCGTGCCGTGTTTCCTCCATCCGCACCTACCCCGCCGGTTGTCTCCGGGCTGCCGCTCTGCTGACTATGCCAACTGCAGCCGGTTGGTTGCGTAGTTATTGGATTCGCCGTAAATTTTTACAAAATGTGAACCAACGAGGATACGGGATTTATATTCACGTGAAAGTTGATAGAAAAAATAGTGAGCTGTGAACTCAAATCAAGGTTTCAAAAATTGATAGAAATCGTGTATTGAGCCGGCTTGATAAATTATACCGGTTGATAAACAGTCTAAATAAAAAAACATAAAAAAATTTAGAAATTTTTATGTGACATAAACTGGTCGAAAATCGGTGTCCGAATTGTTTCACTTAGTTTGCCATTTTTTTTAAAAAAAAAAAACAGATCGAAAATCGGTGAAAATCGCTTAAAATTCGAGAAAATCGGTCGATTTTCAATTTTTTTTGCTGCCAAGTTTAAAGAATTTGACTTTAAAACGGTTCGGTTTCGACCGACGAAAATCGGTGCCAGGCTATGGACGATATCCGAGCTCGAAACAAATTCAACCATGGTCTATTGCTTAGGCACATTGAATGAAAAACACACATCGTTCCATTTTAAAGATAATACTCTCTTCAGAAGAGTCGATGCGGAAAACAATCAGCAAGTAGGCAGTAGGCTGCTTCCTCGTTGACTAGCCCAGTTTTTGGGTCAAGTCATCATGCGAGTTCCAGCGAATCACACAATAAATCATCAACACGTATGTCGTCCATATATTCAACTGAAAACTCAGAAGTACGTAGCACTAGAAAGTGCTACTTAATTTCCAGTGTTAACTAATACAAGTAGCATCAAATGAGTAAGAAGATCACTGGGTATACGAGTGTACCTTAATATAGCACCCGCAAAGCTCCTCTTCTTCTTGTATGCTGCGGCGGCTTCAACGGAAATAAATTCTATGGTGTCGTGCTGCATAAAGGGACCTGTGCAGCACCACTTGGATGGACGCCACGTGTTACGCTGGTGAATCTCCACCGTTGCATTAATTAAGGGGATTAATTGCATTAAGTAAGGGGATTAATTAATTGATGCATTAATTGCATGCAGACGGTAAAGATTCACTAGCATAACACGTGGCGTCCATCCGAGTGGTGCTGCACAGGTCCCTTTGTGCAGCACGACACCATAGAATTTATTTCCGCTTCAACGATATCATCAGCCCCATATGCTGCATGGACTGCCCAATGCCAACAATGAACATTGTTGGTAATAGAGCCGCAGAGGTGAGCAAAAATGCAAGACTGCAACACACAAGGTGACTTTGATGCGAAAGGTTGTGAGGAGCCTCCCTTTTATGACACAGTGTATCATAAAAGACATGTTCTAATGTGCTATTCTTGTGCTAGTCCCTGGATCAGTAGCTAGCACGCACATGCAAATGGAAATCACAACCATACAAAAATATCATTATCACTACGATAGCTATTTTACAAGATAGCCTTACAATTTAGAATAATATTGCAGCGGAAAGAAACATAAATCTTGTAGTGAGCACCAATCCCTTAGGCAACTGATAAGGTATAAACTCTAGATAAAATCATCGTCATTACCCCGCAACCTGCGTCAAAGCATGATCCTTCGAGATATTCTATTTGTCCACCTAAAAACAATAACGATAGCAAGGGTGAGTACATTACGTACTCAGCAAGACTTGAAGTGTTTGCAAAACCTATGATATATGCAAATCGATTCAATAGGATGGCTATCAGGTTTTTTTTGTGTGGAACCAAATTGAATTGTAAATACTGAATAATAGATTAAAAGCGAAAATGAATAAAAGCAATTTGACAAGCATAAGATAATCCGTATATAAAAATAATATCAATGTAATATCTCACAGTTCAAATCGTTCAAGGCCAACACATGGCATCAATCCGTTCTTTTGCCAACGCATGGCACAAATTCGCTGCACTACCAACACATGGCACAACGGGTGAATTCAACCTTGCCAACGAATGTCAAGTATTGAATTCATCTGCAAGGGTAAGCTCACCAATTCCAAATTTTATCTTCTCAATTCATTTTATAAAAAGACAAGAAGCTTTCTAACTAGTGCAAGTTCACCAAGTGCTCATAACCGAAAGCGTGGCTAATCGATTAGTTTTAACTCTGCAGAGTTGTACAGCTTTACCCGCAAGGAATGATCGTCTCTTTGTGCAATCGATATTTAACACACTTCCTTTGGTGTGCCGCAGAGAGATCATACAGAACTGTTACATTACGTAGTCCTAACTTTACACCAGCCCAGTACCGACAAACCCTTACTAATAGCGGCAGAAGAACAAAGTATACATAGCATGGCGAACTCATCGTCTCGGACGAACGGATCGTCCCGTTTCTCCCCATTAGTAAGGCATATAGTGTCGATTGGTATGTGTTTGACCCACACTTTTGTGTGAACACCCCTACGAGCAATCCCGCAGGAACGGCCCGTGCTACTACGGCCTGCCAATGTGCAAAGCTAATTCTAAGTAACTTAATAGGTTAAGTGTAACACCCCAAAATTTTGCTTTTCATAAATTCATGTGTGATTTGGCACTTTGGTGAATTTTTGGAATTTTCTGGAATTTATTTGGATTTATTTGGAATTTATTTGAATTTATTCCCTTTTTAAATAATTAAATAATTTGACTTTGCAAATAAAATTTTGTTGGAAATATTTTATTTGAGTCCAAAATGATCCAAAATATTTTTCAGAATTTTTCTGGAATTTTTCTGAGTCTTTTGCTATTTTTAATGAATTAAATGAATTTCTGGAAATTAATTGAATTATTCAATCGCTGGAAAAACCTAACCGGTTTGCACTGTTCCACCGACCGAGCCCGAGTCAGACTCGAGTCCGAGTCCGACTCGAACCCAACCGAACCCTAACCCTCTCGACCGTCCGATCAAGATCGAACGGCCGAGATTGAGCCACGTCACCCGAGCCCGAGCCCGACCGAGCCAGCCAGCTCGCCCGAGCCAGACCTGAACCCAAACCCCCGCACCGTTGGATCTTGATCCAACGTCTGACGTTGAGCCACGTCACCCTCTCCGTGTCGCCGTCGGACTCCGCCGCCGCAACGGAGTGGGCCTCGGTTTCCGCGCGTTTCACGGACGCCAAGGGCCCTATTTAATGCGCCGCCGCCGCTGCCGTGTTGCCGACTTCCATGCGCACCCGTAGCCCTAGCCAACGTTGCTCAAGCCGCCGTGGTTGCGCCGCAATCACTCGCCGGAGTTGAAAGCCAGTTCCGTCGCGGTTAATCTCCGATTCCGCCGCCGTCCTCCGCCGCCGTTGAGCCCAGATCCGGAACCGCAAGAGCCAACAGCGTCGGAGGGGACCTTCCACTTCGCCGGAGTCGCGCCCAAGCGCCGTTGCCGTGGTTGCCGTCCTCGTCTCCGGTAAGCCAGCGCCGCCGCAAGCCATCGCCGCTGATCGAGCTCCACCAACCGTCCGATCCAGATCCAACGGCCCAGATCACGCCACGTCACCCCGGTGAGTTTTCACGTTGAAATCCTAGATCCATTCTCAGCCGTTAGATCTAGATCAAACGGTTAAGGTTAGCCGCGTTGAAAGTGTTAGATTGGATCTTACCGTCCTATCAAGATCGAACGGTCCAGATCAGCCGAGTAGTTTTCCTATGCGTGAACCCAGATCCAATCTGGGCCGTTGATTTTCAAATCAACGGCCGAGATCTAGCCACGTGGGCGGAAGTCTGACCGTCGCGGTCGGGCCGATCGCCCGGCCCGACGTCACGTGTGGCGTCGGCGTGAACCCGCGTGTCGGCCGCCCGACCAACCGCACCATGACATCACCGCTGACGTCACGGTGGGGCCCGCGTGTCAGCCGTCCCTCAGCCGTGCGTGATAGCGTCCATCGCCGGCGCCATCCGAGGGCCCACCGCTGTCGACGCGCGGCGTCGCGTGGACCGCGTCCACGGTGGACCGAGCCGCGCCCGTGCGCCGGGTCCATGGACCCGAGGCGACGTGGCGGCACCCGATTGGTCCACGTGTCATGCTGACGCAATAAATGAATTTCCAAAAAGAAAATGATTTATTAATTCGAATAATTGATTTCAGAATTTGATTCAAACTTCAAACGCTTATAACTTTTGCGTTTTAACTCCGATTTGAGTGATTCAAATTTCTAAATTTGTATAAAATTGAGATCTACCCAATGATGAATTTTATTTAATTTTTGGACTAAAGTTTTTCTCTGTATTATTATTTAATTGGTTTATTTAAACTTTAAATGCTTGCAACTTTTGCATTTAAACTCCGAATTTGACGATTCCAGTTTCTAAAAATTCATAAAATTATGCTCTCTCTGTTTATGAACTTTATTTGGATGTTTGGACACTTTTTTCTACTGTTTGATTCATTTGTTGCTATTTGCACGCGTTACGAGTAGACGTTGAAGTGCCGGAAGGATTCGAGGGAGAAGTGTTGACCAAGGAGCCAGCTCAGGACCAAGAACAAGTACTTTTTGAAGGCAAGTTGTGCTTTGACCATGTTGATCCCAAATTCCAAATTAATTCGATTTAAACTATTGCATGCTAGTTTAATTAGAAAATACTTTGTTTAAAGTATGGGAAATTAGATAAATGCCAAATTGTTGTATGACACCTTGGTTATTTAAATATGTGCCATGACCCCTTGTCACCCTAGTTGAGGTTTAATTAGTTGGACATTACTAAATTGCCAACATGGGAATTTAGATCGTTGTAGTATATTGCTTAGACCTGCTACGTGCCCATGACATGATTTTGGACAATCAAATGTTAATATTGACTTAATGATATATCGAACTTGTTTTGAAGAAATATCATGTGTTGTGATGTTGTTGGCACGTGGTGCATGGTAATCAACTGGGGGGTTTGATAATAGTTTTGACCGGGGCATGTGGCAAGAATGATCGGGTGGGCCAGTTGTGGCACCGGGAACGTTGGTTTGGTTCTTCGGGTAGTCTTGCCCTGGTCACTCTAAGGACTTAACCTTGCAAGCCTTTGAACTGAGTCAAGCGTGCAACCACATGTCTGTATTGGGACAGACCTAGTTTATTAAGTTGCTAATAACGTACCTATGGGACCTCTGGGTGTCAACTATATCTTTTGTGTAGTTGTACGGTGGAGCGTACCAGGGCTGCGGCCAGGTACCCATCTAATGGTGGTTTGGCCTAAACTTCGCCTTCGCTAAGGGAAGGGTTAGTGTGCAACACCGGAGAGGACCACTTGTACTGTTAGAAGTTTCCGAAAGACTTTGTTACGGAAACTCGCCTTTGTGGTGTTTGACTGTATCTTGTGGGTAAAGTGCATAACCTCTGCAGAGTGTAAAATCTATTCGAATAGCCGTGTCCGCGGTATTGGACATCGCTCGGGAATTACAGTTAAGGGATAGACTTTCTTGAAAATAACTTGGACTTGGAAAGTTGGGTTTGGTTTAATAATGATGTTGATGGAAATGTGGAGTAGGATTGGGAAAGATGTTTATTAAATGCCTGGAAAAGTTATTGATCTTATACTTGTATTCACTGCTTTTGAATCTACTTATGTTACTTGTTAAATGCTGTTTACTGTAAATATACCTTGAGCTATTCCTTTGTATCAAGCCATGCATATAGTATATTAGCTTGCATTCTGTGCATGACTTGCTGAGTACCAAGTACTCACCCTTGCCGCAATACAACACCAGTTGAAGAAGAATCTACACCAGCTTTGGAGGAGGAGCTCCCTGAGGAACCGTCTAACTAGGAATCGAGTCCGAGTCAGTTGCCTGTGGTATACTGGATGGCGCCACGAAGTTATCTTATTTTCCGCTGCAGTTATTTCTCTTTTGATAGGTTTCGCCCTGCGTGGCGTATATTTGTAACTTGACCTTAAGGTCAAGCAACCAGTTTGATTATCTAATTAAAGTACTTTATTAGTATCGAGTGGTATGATTGTGATATTTACCAATGTTGAGACTGTGTGCACTAGCGCGTTCCTGGACTAGTGCTGAATACACAGAGGGTCCGGATTTGTAAATTCGGGTCCCGACATTAAGGCCATCCCATACCAGCCCTCATGGTTGTACGGTTATTCTTGGATCATACAACACTACGTTCGGTCCTTAATCCGACCCGGGCGATAAAACTCCCCCAATCTACGTGCAAGTATACTCTCGTACATCCGGCTATTGCCAATAATCGCCCGCGTCAAAATCATAGTTTTATTTTCATAAAAAAAAACATCAACAATCGCCGTTTCCAACATGTCCATGAATATGGTTCATCATGTTCAACTTTTTAATTCAATATGTCAAATATTTGAGTTCATCACGAACAGTAAACCATCTGTTCGTTTCCCAGTCTAAGCATGGCTAAGCATATGCATATAATAAACGAATATATCCATCCTAAATTGTTTATCCATTGTCTAGGGTTATCAAGGTTCACATGCCAACATTGATTAAGGAAATCCCATAATGAAGGTAATATCTACCATAACCCAAAATAGCATTTTATAAAGCATAGAGCATGCATGAAAAGTTCGACAAAGGAATTATTGAACATTTGGGATCAATATGATCAAAGGGGCTTGCCTTACTATTTTGTTGTTTACAACGAAGTCGAAGTCGCAGCTTGGAGTAGTCAGAGTCGTGTTGTCGTCGAGTACGCACTTAGACTCGGTAGCGGTAGCTTCAATTACGCCAGGTTCTACTCGTCATACCGCGAGAACATAACAAATAATAATAAACTCTAATAAGGTAAATTCCAACGAGGCAAAAAGAATACAGATAGAAAAACCAGATAGAAATCCAAATAATAAATCATCACACATAACAAACATGATTTCTGGGTTTAGGTTATAAGATTTCAAGTATACGCGTTAATCTATCTTTTCTCCTATATCTCTTACTAATAATCTAGTCTACACCCTTACTCACTTTTTATGGATTATTTATTCTTATTTTACGAATTCAAGAAGCTAAGATTGTTTAAATTAATAGAATTAAGACATTAGCTAACGCACTTATCATATTCCGGTGTACCGACTCTCGGATTGCGGTACTACTAACATCGGTAGCATTGCTCTCGAGCTTCGGTAGTACCGGCCTTAGGTATTAAGAAGGGCGCTAATTGGATTAGAGCTATCGGCTGAACCTAAAAGGTTTTTAGCTGATTATTACGACACGAGTTCTTACGCAAAGTACATCTTACGCTTATCTATTTGCAACATATACTATCGATAAACATAACACTTAGGGTTTTTGCGCTAATAGGATTCAGATGCAAAGCAAGAAGTAAATTAAATATTTTTTCAGATTATGGTAGTCTATATACTAGGGAGTGATTCTAGACCATTCTTCTTAACATTCTCATTTAGACGATATATTCTACGAGCTACCGAAAAGGCTTAAGTGTTATTAAAATCTACGCTATAATTATTCAATTTTCGTTTTACCTTTGCGGCTACACCTTAAAGAGTTCTTTAACCATTCTTCACAGACTAGCTGGGGGTATCACTCAGAGTGTTTTAAAGTGGGTTTCGCAACTTTTCACTTTTATCCGAGACGTTTTTCAACTAAAGGAGCATTACGGCTTATGCAAATTTAACGCTACATTGCATGCCCTTGAACTATTTTTGCAAGGTTGACTAGTACTAAATTATGGGGTATTTAAATACAGGTTCTTCAAGCATTAATACTAACACTTATCTTTACATCTTACATTAAATTCTAATCATAGGTGCATTAAAGGTAGGGTTATATGCAAATTTAGTTTCATTATTCTTACTAAAGTTTATTTGCGTGTCATTTTATGTCAAGGCCATACATATTATTTTCCTTGTTTGCAAAACATTATTTTAAAGGCAATATTCGTATGTATGGAAAATGAAAACTATTATGAACTCAATTTGACTTAAATCTTTCGATTGATCAATATGACCTCGACCTCAGAAATGCTTTGACATGAGTATTATATGGAATACTAGATTGTTTCTATGTTTTACAGATATTTACTACATGGGAGCATGCTAAGTAAAGAGGCTAAATGCATATCATGATCTACTATACTAAGTGGTCATGATCTACTATACTAAGTGGTTTAACATCCTCAAATTTATAAAAATTTAAAAATCAAATATTAAAATGTGAAATTACTTTCATGATGCATTTCTTGATTTTATGTGCATTCAGTGAATTAGCACTTGAATGGAAATGAATATAGGAATTAAGAAAAGAGAGAAAAAGAGAAATAGTAAAATGGTAAAAGATGAAAGTTACCATGGTAAATTCTTGGATAACCTTAGAATGCCCTAGAAACCATCTTGGCTGGTCAAAAGAAAATGTGAAACCATTTGCACGTTGATAAGGTAAAATAAATGTGGAACTTTATCTTTGACCAAAAACGTTGTCAGATTTTTGTAGCAAATCCTAGACCATTCCAGCACTCAAGATTTTTACCATGAGCTCTAAGTAACCTTATCCTTGTCCACGAAAATTTACAAAAATAAATATCTAGTTTTACTATTTATTCCTATTTATTTATTCCAATACTGAATTTCTGCAAAATGTAGTAAAAGAATTCTTAGAAAATAAATACTATGAATTTGACTTTTAAATTTTTATGGTAGAACACATATAGAGATATACACCTTTAGTAAAAGTTTAAAAAATGTATATGTTGAATTAGTCCCTCAATAAAATCAAAATCCGAAATAAAAATTCTGGACAGTCCAGCTTGTCAGAATTTTAATTAAATAATTACAACGAATTAGCTTCTCAAATTTTTACAGTGTTAATATAAATTATCCAGGACTCTCTAGAAAAATCTACCCAAAATTCTGGACGAGAATTGGACACGTAATCAAATAGATTTTCGCCGTTCTGTCTGTGGAACCGACTTAAGTGCATCACTTCCAAGTGGGACCCCATTAAGTGATCCCAGCCGACCAGAGGAGAGGAATGCAATTTCATTTTCCTTGCTAGCTGCCGACTGGAGTTCATTTAATGCATTAGCTCACTTGCCATTTTCTTATTACTTCTCTATGTCTTTCCTCAGCACTCTCTGTTCCTTCGGCAGAGCACTAACCAGCCGAATCCTCTGGAACTAGACAAGCTGAGGAACGTCACTGTCTCACCCCCTGCCAATTCTTGCCACGGTAATGACATTCTAACTAGTTAATAAGCTGCTTTATGGGTCAAACTCGGACCGGCTGACTTTGCCCATCCTCTACCTTGCCAAGACTTACTAATTGATTACACTGCCATGCTTGACCACCACAAGACTTGACTGCCACCTTTTGTCGAAAGAACTGTAGTACACCGCAAGCACCTTCCAGCGCTTGCTCCTTCGTGACAAAACCGCAAAGGCCACCGTCATTCATATTCCCTGCTCAGACTAGCAAAGACCGCCTCCATACATATACCCTAATAGCTATTCAAAGCACTAAGCTTATGCATGCATTCAAGTACCAAACAGAGTCGTGGCTCACTTCTACCCTGCCTCTTTCCTTGCCCACGATAAGAGGCAAAGGCTTGGTTCATCGCCACGGCAAAGGTCTTCATGAATCTTCTTTCCAAAGACTAATCCAAATTCGCCACTTCTCCCCTTCGCTCACACCTTGGCAATACCGCCTCTTGCACTTATATAAGGACCACAGTGCAAGCTTATGTCCCAAAGATTCCATTTCTAGTATCACCCGTAGCCCTCTATGCTTGCACTACGGCAGCCATGCTCGCATGGAGCTCCTGGTCGTGGTGCCACAAGATCTTGGAGGAAGTTCCATTGTTGCTTCCAGCCTGCTCTCGACTAGTGTCCCTATCTAAAGGTAACACAAGCACCTTGGTTAGTTTCTATGTTGATTGCTTAGTGGTCTACAGTAACCTAGATTGTAGTCCGGTGTTCTATTTTGTTTATTACTACAAAGAGATTATATCTTGCAATAATCGCTATTCAAGATAATCTTGGTTTTAGACACTTTCAGTCAATTGTATCTTGACACATAAATCAGAAGCGTCATAGTATAGTGGGCTTGGTTCTAGCTAATTTGTTAATGCCCCAAGGAACTATTTTAAATATACAAACATGTATGTGTGATCTTATTTAGCCTCTCTTAATTGAATGATACATGGAACCAAAGATAACGTATAAAGAAGCATCCTAGGTTGGTGGATGTTTATAAGCTTCGGATGGTATGCTCTAGATTGCTCTGTGTGCTATTGTTCTTGCGTATGGAGTACTGTGTAGTTGTTCAGATATTTGCCAACTTACATAGACCAACTAGTTGAATGTTTAATTAACATCTAATCTCCAGTTCATTAAGTAGAAATTAATTAAACTAAACCTTGTCCTAAAATAAACTTATATGCGTTTAAATCCTCATGCAAAATTTCACTAGTTTAACATGATATATGGTTATAAGAAATGGCACCGGCCAACTTGATGACAACTTATTTAGCTTGTCCGGTTTACGACCCAAAGTCAAGCATTAAATACTATTGATTATTTTAATCCCCTAGTTCATGAATTAGAAGATTAATTTAATAAACTTGATCCGATTAGCGTTACCCTCGTGATCATTTAGACTATTTCAACAGTTAATAAAATAAATCGTCTATATGCTAAAACCTCTAAAATTAGTTTAGAAACACCCTACAAAGTATATACTACCATATTCTAGAAAAACATCTTATTTATAACTTGCTTTCCATCTAAATCTAGCTATTTCTAAACCCTTAAGTGTTAATCATTCGCTTCACTTTCCCGCCGATTCCATGTGACGTAAACTTCATAATACTACATAAGCTTTTTCAACGATGAATATGATGTCTCGTCCAAATCCTAAAATCTATAGAATTAGCTTAGCAGTGCTCTACAAAACATAGACTACCCTATTATAAAAAGATAATCTCCTTTCATTATGTAATGCATATAAATCTTGTTATCTCAATAAGCTTAAGCGTTAGCATTACTTAACTGCGTAATATGAATGAAAGAACTTTGAGAAATCAATATCTATGAAGTTTGTATCACCAGAACCTTCTCAAATATCGTGAAAATGAGGCCAGTAGCCTAAATCGATAAATCTAATTCGCGTAAAATTTATTCTGTGCAAAATCATTCAAAGATAAAGAACTATTCATTTGTAGTCTGTTGTGATCATTTAAGCCTATTCGGTAGCCCGTAAAACATCTCGTCTAAATACAAATTTTGTGAAGAATAGTCTATAAATGGTCTTTACGATATGATTTCCAATAATATAGAAAAACATCCTTATTTCATCTTGCTTAGGATCTAAATCCTAACAGAGCAAAACCCATTCATAACAAGAAAGGTATATTATGAATAGTAGAGTTTAAGAAACTTGTAACCAATGTATACTTCTATTAATCCAAACAAGTTTTGCTTCTTTGATTCAAAATTTAACATATTTAACTTTACAATCTTAGCTTCTTGAATTCGTAAAATAAAATAAAGAAATTCATAAAGAATAGATGTTGCGTGTTGTTCGACCCGTACCGTTAATAACAAAAAGAATGCAACGTAAGATATTGCCTACGAGTACGCGGGATCACAAACCCACAATCATGCTTATTTTGTGTAATGATTGTTATTTGAATTTCCCTCTGATTTCCTTTTGCCCTTATTGAAAGTATTATTTGCTATTTGTTATTCTTTTTCGTTATACGACGTGTAGAATCCGACGTCTCGGACTTCGTCGTCAACAATCTCAAGATGACGTCTTCAACTCGTCGCTAAAGACAACAAGTAGCAAGGCAAGCACCCCCTTGATCATCTTGATCCCAGATTTCATAAATCCACTAAAATGTGATTAAGAATCTCCCTGCATGCTCATAATTTGATAAACTATTATTTTGTTACTTGGTAGATATTAACCCAAATTGATGGATTCCCTTAATCACATGGACATACGATCCATAAAAACCCTAGGAATGGTTAAGTTCATTAAATTGGGTATAATCGCTTATTAATCTGCATATGCTTAGCACTGCTTTAGATTAATGTCAGAAACATTTACACCCACACATCATTCTTTATGAAATCTTTTATGGTTTATTTAAGCAGTAAAGGATACTGGTAGTTTGATAAAAATGAAAATAAAACTATTGCTTCGACGTGGGTGATTATTGGCAATAGCCGGTTGTACATGTTTTAACGTGTACGTAGCTAGGGTGGAGTTATCGCCCATGTCATTTTAAGGACCGAACATGGTGTCCCGCGATCCAAGATAACCGTACATCCACAAGAACTGGACTGGGACAGTCTTAACTTATTAAATTATTTGGGAATTAGCTTTGCACATTGGTAGGCAGTTGTAGCACGGGCATTCCGAATATTGGTTTGCTCGAGGGAGGTGTCATCACCGAGGTGTTGGCATCTGCCGTTGTAACGATGTACGCCTGGCTATGAATTGGGGCTGTTGTTGTACCATTTGAGCCGCGGGCTCCTGAATACTATTGCTTCACCGTTTGTTTGCTTCCATCATAGTCAGGAGTAACGTCATTGGGCTAGTGCAAAGTTAAGGTTAAAGTAATCGAACGGTTTCGTTATGAACTCTCTGGCGGCACACCAAAGGAAGTGTGTCTATATGCATTGCCACAAAGGGAGGACATTTCTTGTGGGTAAAGCTGTACAACTCTGCAGAGTCTAAAACTATTCGAATAGCCGTGTCCACGGTCATGGACGACTTGGTGAACCCACACTAAGTTAGTTGTTTTCTATTTTTGAAAACCTTGGTAAAAGACTTTGGAAAATGTTTCACAACTGTTAAATATCACTTGTTGTTGTATTTTTCTTTTGTAAGACCATGGAGGGTCTTGTTCGTTATTTTACTCACAAAGGGCCGTGAGTAAAATGTTATTATCCTTTTTATTACTTGTTATTTCAATTACTTATCAAACTGTCTTAAATTTTTATTTACGCTTTCCATTACTATTCAGTAATACTTCATTCAAATCCTTGCTTTCCGCAAAACAACCGTAGAAACCCACTTTCTATTTAGCTGGCATATAATTCAGGTTTTGCAAACACTACAAGTCTTGCTGAGTACGCAACGTACTCACCCTTGCTATTATTGTTGTTTTTAGACAGGAATCCTCGACAGTTACTGCGACGCAGGAAAACGGGATTATTGACGACAGTTCTTTCTAAGGCTTTACCTTGTCAGTTGCCTGTGGATTATGTGGCAAACTACAAGACATCTGATTCTTTTGGCTATGTTTAGTCGGCCTTCTCGGTCATATTGTATCATTACTTCCGCTGTAATAAAATATGAAACCTTTGTATGGTTGTGATTCCAAATTGTGTTTTGTGCGTGCCAGCCACTGATCATGGGAATGGTACAGTATGCACATTAGAACCTTGCTTTTATGTTTGCACTGTAGCATAAAAGTGAGGGTCTTACAGTCTCGCAGAGTATATATATACCAATCGGTTCTGTATCTAAGATTTTCTTTGAGAAGGATGTGTATGATGCCCTCTTATACTTTGGCAAATTAAACTATCTTGGAACTTAATTCGGGCTAAGCTAAATATTGTATTTTTATAGGATTACATGATCTTGATCTATAGCACTTTTAACAAATAAATAAATAAAAAGAATCACACATATACATAGGTATACTTAGGAAAAAGGTTCTGCATAATATATGTGCACAACAAGTATATGAGATGGTAATAAAATTTGTTTGAACTAACCTAGGTTTAATTAACTTATGGTGCTTTCATTTTAGCACAAAAGAATACTAAACTAATTAGGTTTCTTTGATCTTAAAGAATTGATTTGGAGTTAGGGCTTCAATTAAAACACGTCTAATTATTCTAATTAACATTTTAAGCTTCAGCACTTACTGTTTCTGAACTATTCCTTTATCTGCACTACCTTCTTGCATGAATGTATTCATAGGTCCATTATGCATGTGAATCTAAATAGTTTAGTTGAGTTTGATTAAATACTACTTATGTTCTTTTATATCCAAAGATTAATTAAGGTAGTTTATGAAATGGAGGATAACCAGATTTTAGTGCGCTTCTTGTTTATTGAGTCTGGACTAAAAGCTCAAAGGAAGCCGGTCCCACATGTAATGGCAACTAAGAACTCAACTGAAAATGATGTCTATTACCTTGGGAAGGGTCCACCAGGCAGTGGAGGAAACATATTAGAGTGAAGGTTGAAGAACATAGCAGGGGAGCGCAGGGCCTCCGACGAGAAATGAGATCCTTTGACGTCGCGTGGGCCCACGCGTCAGTGATCTAACGTCAGAGGACGTGACGTCAGCCCGGCGATCTGGCGAGAGGGAGGGAGGCTGAAGGAGCTCTAGGTTGACATTCGTCGGCGAGGAGTCGTCGTCGAAGCGGACCGGCGACAGAGCAGGTGGAGCGCAGTTGGGCGCAGGCGGTTGACGATGGGGCAACCACTGGGGGCTCCAGGCATGGGTCCATGAAGCTGGAGAATGCTAAGAGAAACCCCAAGGAGCACTTAGTCGGTGGTGAGGTGGTCTGAACCGGCGGCACGGCGAGGATGAGCAGAGTCGGTGGAAGGAGCTCGTGGCGGCGTCAGTACGGTAAAGGAAACTTCAATTTGATTTGGGGGTCTTATTTGCTGGGTGATGGTGATGTTCCATGTGGATTTAATTGATCAATGGAGCTTTGTGCTAGTAGCTAGCTGGTGGTGGAGCTGGTGGCCGGCACCGGTGAAGAAAGAAATTCGGTTCCGATTTGGGCTGGAACTCGGGAATGGAGGCTTTAGAGAGGGTTGAAGATCAATATTGGAGGCTTGGGGATGCATCATGGCTATGGAAACGGCGATGCACAGGAGTTCGGCAGCTCTCGGTTAAGGGCGAAAAAGCGATGGCCGAAGTCGAGGACGATGCAAATGCGTACTGTATTGAAGCTTGTAGGAGCAGGGGAAAAAAGCTCAAATATACAACAAAAAAATCAAAATAGCCAAAATATACAACAAAAAAAAATAACAAAAGTATCCACCGCTCCCGCCACGCCGCACGGCGGCAGCCACACCCCATGGCGGCAGCCCTGGCTACCTCCACCCCACACGGCGGCAGCCAGGTGGCTCCGTCTCGCGCTGCCACGTGTCCCCGTTTGGTTTTGTGATTTTTGTTTGATTATTTTGTCGATTTTTTTTAGTTTTCTCTGATTATTCGACCGGATCTCATTGAAATGCAAATAACTTTCGCTATACAACTCCAAATTTAATAAGAAAACTTTATAAATTTTTGCCAAATCATATGGATTAAGAATATGCTTTCGAATTGTAGTTTTAAATATTATTTTTGTACACTGTACCGATAATTTTGTAATAACTTTTTATTTTTGTATTCTTGTTTGAGTCTATTTTACCTTTGTGGAATGGTAGTATCTTTGTTGTATTTTAATGCTATACAACACCCGACTGAATAGATTATCTATAATACCGTCTCATATGAGCGGTTAGATTCATCAGCTAATTGACGGATGACACACTACATCTTACAATAGTATAGATGGCAGTTATTTATAGTATATCATTATATTATGTAAAAATAACTCATACAATAGATTATCTATAATACCGTCTCATTCTCCTTTTTCCTTCTTTGGTTTCTTCCGTATCACTTAAAATTTAGTGGAATGTTAGACTTTACCACTGTATATGACCTTACTGTCTGTCATTCGCGTCCATATTCGAGCGGTTGGCTCTGTTAGGAGGTGGGAAAAAAGGTGAAATATACAACATGTAAATAAAAAAACTGTAGAAATATACAACAAAAAATAAAAATAGCAAAAATACCGACGGTTCTCGCCACGAAAGACGGCGGCCGCCACAGTTGTTTTTTGATTTTTGTCTCATTATTTCGCCGAATTTTTTTAATTTTCTCTGGTTATTCGACTGGATCCGATTGAAATGCAAATAACTTTCGCTATAGAACTCAAAATTTAATAAAAAAACTTTATAATTTTTCGCAAAAGCATATGAATTAAGAATATGCTTTCGAATTGTAGTTATAATTATTATTTTTGTACACTGTACTGATAATTTTGTAATAATTTTTTTGAGACTTCGTGTAGTTTTGGTCAAAGATGTGAAATATATGTATGCATAATCGCATCGATAGATGGGCAGAAATAAGAATGTACTAAATTACGTACGGCTTACGAATGGTAAACAACAATGGCATGTACGGCACTCTACCAAGTATACCGGACTAAACCTAACATGTCTTAGGGAAAGGGAACAATAAGAAGGGCCCTTGTCGTACACATTACTGAGAGCAGCGAGGATATTTTCCCTTACGCAATCCTTCAGCTCCTGCCGCCCTGGCCCTAGCTGCCCTCTCACGCTTTCTCTCGCACTCAGCGTCCCTCTCCGCGGCATGGCGCTGCCATTCGGCCTCCCTCTGTGCAAGCATCTGTTCCAGACGTTGCTTGCGCTTCTCCTCCTGATCCTGCTCACACCACTGCTGCTCCACCATAGCCCTCCGATGCGAGTACTCCCAATTCCGCATCATTTCCATCTCGAGAGTTTGTTCCGCATCGTAGAATCGGATGAACTCGCACAGTGGAGGCTGCAATTGGTCACATCACATGGTGTTAGACACATGCAGGTTCAATGCAACACTAAATGCGAGTACGAACATACCGGGCTTCTCCGCCGCAGCCGCATCCCCAGCGTTGGCTCAGAGTCGTGGTTGCGGCAACTCCAGGACCTCATACCGTATGTGTATGAGTTGTCTATGGACTGCCGGAAGCGGCAAGGATCCCCTCATAGGCACATGGGGACCTCCATGCCTTCGGGGATGGTTTGGACAACGCTGTGCCTTGGGGGTGAGGGAAACTCCATTGGTGCTGCTCGTTTGGATTGCCGGGGATGCTTCTCTTTGTTGTATAGGAGCAGTCGTTCGGTTGATGTAATGCTGGGAAGGCAGGAAGGGGGTTAAATAGCCAGAATTGATAAAGCGATAGACTTGAAGCAAGAACGAATCCGCGAGCATCAGATTCCTTTGCAGCTCTACCTGTGCTTGGAAGCGACAAAAGCATGCAGCTTTGTAGCTGGTAGGGAGGTGCCAGTTAGGCTTTGGTAGCTATGCTTTGACATGACGACTAAGGCATTCTCTGCCACGCATGCATTTGATAGGACATTTCGGATAGGCTCTGACAGCCATGCTTATGACATGATATGTCCTGCAGGCTTTGCCAGCAATGCTTTGACAGGACGTCTCAGGCAGACAGTAACCTTGGCAATAAAACCCAACCGTAGTAGGGCCAATGCAACGAAAGTTTAGATGATGACAACTTAAGGGCAATTACAATAGTCGCGAACAAATATGACAACTTAAGCATATTCGGCAGGCCGTAAAATATGACTTTTGAGTCCATTTTTTTGGAAGAATGTAGCTGATTTGCTCTTCAGTATACGGACTACGATATTATGGACAAATATTGTAATTACACCTTCCGTTGTATGTATTTTCGGATAGTTGAAAAGGCCTAATTATAAGAGTCGCGAAAAAATATGACAACTTAAGCATATTCGGCAGGCCGTGAAATATCACGTTTGAGTCCATTTTTTTGGAAGAATGCAGCTGATTTTCTCTTCAGTATACGGATTACCATATTATGAAAAAATATTGTAATTACACCTTCCGTTGTATGTATTTTAAGATAGTTGAAAAGGGCTAATTATAATGGCCGCGAACAAATATGACAACCTAAGCATATTCCACAGGCCGTAAAATATCACGTTTGAGTCCCTTTTTTGGAAAAATGCAGCTGATTTGCTCTTCAGTATACTGACTACGATATTATGGAAAAATATTGTAATTACACCTTCCATTGTATGTATTTTCGTACAGTTGAAAAGGCCTAATTATAATAGTCGCGAACAAATATGACAACTTAAGCATATTCGGTCGGCCGTGAAATATCACGTTTGAGTCCATTTTTTTGGAAGAATGCACCTGATTTGCTCTTCAGTATACAGACTACCAAATTATGAAAAAATATTGTAATTACACCTTCCGTTGTATGTATTTTCGGATAGTTGAAAAGGGCTAATTATAATGGTCGCGAACAAACATGACAACTTAAGCATATTCGGCAGGCCGTAAAATATCACGTTTGAGTCCTTTTTTTTTGGAAGAATGGAGCTGATTTGCTCTTCAGTATACTGACTACGATATTATCGAAAAATATTGTAATTACACCTTCCGTTGTATATATTTTCGTATAGTTGAAAAGGGCTAATTATAATAGTCGCGAACAAATATGACAACTTAAGCATATTCGGCCGGCCATGAAATATCACGTTTGAGTCCATTTTTTTGGAAGAATGCAGCTGATTTTCTCTTCAGTATACTGACTACGATATGATGGAAAAATATTGTAATTACACCTTCCGTTGTATGTATTTTCATATAGTTGAAAAGGGCTAATTATAATAGTCGCGAACAAATATGACAACTTATGCATATTCGGCCGGCCGTGAAATATCACGTTTGAGTCCATTTTTTCGAAAGAATGTAGCTGATTTGCTCTTCAGTATACTGACTACCATATTATGGAAAAATATTGTAATTACACCTTCAGTTGTATGTATTTTCGGATAGTTGAAAAGGGCTAATTATAATAGTCGCAAACAAATATGACAACTTAAGCATATTCGGCCGGCCGTGAAATATCACGTTTGAGTCCATTTTTTCGGAAGAATGTAGCTGATTTGCTCTTCAGTATACGGATTACCATATTATGGAAAAATATTGTAATTACGCCTTCCGTTGTATGTATTTTCGGATAGTTGAAAAGGGCTAATTATAATGGTCGCGAACAAATATGACAACTTAAGCATATTCGACCGGCCGTAAAATATCACGTTTGAGTCCATTTTTTCGGAAGAATGCAGCTGATTTGCTCTTCAGTATACGGATTACCATATTATGGAAAAATATTGTAATTACATCTTCTATTGTACGTATTTTCGGATAGTTGAAAAGGGCTAATTATAATAGTCGCGAACAAATATGACAGTTTAAGCATATTCGGCAAGCCGTGAACATAAGTGACAAAAACATGAGAGAAAATAGATAACACACATGGAACGATTGCATTGCATGACATAGATTAAAGAAGTTAACATAAGTGACGCATACAGCATGATCTAGTTCGCAATTGCAGACAAGATTATCACAAGGATAACTACATACATCATCTTCTCTAGCCACTTGATATGATCTAAAATGCGCTCCACCTTTAATGTCAGTATGTTAAGCCTTTGCTCTAGCGTTGGGTTCATCATCTGCTCAAGTGTTGGGTCCATCCTCTGCTCTAGGTCGGGAAGCATCCTCCCTGGTGCTGCGCTACTACGACGCTCAATCGATGTATTCAGGGTGTCTGCCCACTGAAAATATTGACATCCTGCAGACTACATGACGATGTCAACATATTTTCAGACCATGTAAAGAGCTGTGAACTCAGAAGAAATAGACTACTCGAAGAAGAGAACAATCATCATAACCTGGAGAAATCGAACTACGTCCCCACTTACAAAGTAATTAGGGCATTTATAAAATACCCGGCCGTAATTTTACGAAGTGGTGGAGTACAACACATTAGCTTCCACATGGCAATTAGGGCAATCGACCCGCCTTGCATTGGCAAGTGCAATGGCTCTCCGATTCGCTGAGCTCGACGTTTGAGACATGGCCTTCACACAATTGAAGAAACCAGAAGTGTAATTACGAAGAAGAGGATATCAGCAAGCTAATGTACAATGTGACTCACCGTACAAAATTAGTTTTGTAAATAATACCTCTAAAACACGTACTCGAAATGAAATACTGGAAAAAAGGAAAGCTAATCTACTAGTTCTCCTGTACGCGCTATGGGGTTTCTAAACTCACTCAAACCTTTGTGCACTCTGAGATATTTATAGGCAGGGAGCGAGGGAGGAACGACGCAGCTGGCGGCACATCATCGTCTTGAGGCGAGGGCCAAGACAGCAATCAAGACGCGTGGCGGCGTGTGCGGTGTGTCTTTGCGGGGGCCTGGCTGCAAAATCGCTGCAGCTGGCAGTGGCTTTGGAGTGGCCACCAGGTGGCGTAACATTAGCGCACGAGGTTAGGGGCCGGGACATGAAAGCGGCACGTGGCTGCGTTTGCTGCGTGCGATGGGGGCCTGGTTGAAGCGAAGGCCGGGTGGTAATGTCGGCCTAGTAAGCGTGCTTGGCGAGGGCCCGAGATCGGAAAGAAGCACATGACGGTTTGTTTTCGTTGTTTACTCATAACAATCAGTGCGGTTTTAAAAAAATGAAAATTCAATCTTCCTTGTATAATAGTCGCCAACAAACATGACAACTTAGGCCTATTCGGCAGGCCGTAAAACAACACGTTTGAGTCTATTTTTTGGAAGAATGCAGCTGATTTGCTCTTGAGTATAGTGACTACCATATTATGGAAAAATAATGTTATGACACGTTGCGTTGCATGCAAATTAAGCTAGTGCAAATGCCCTATGTGTAATAGTCGCGAACAAAGATGACAACTTAAGCCTATTCGGTAGGCCGTATAATATCACGTATTACTCTATTTTTTTGGAATAAGGCAGATGATCTGCTCTTGAAAATACGGACTACCATGTTATGGAAAAATATTGTTTTGACACGATGCATGCAAATAACGCCAGTGCAAAAGGCCTCAGTATAACTTACTGCCAAAGACAACTTAGTGCCATAATACATTACATTCGGGTTCAACGGCCTTCCGGTATAGTGTTCCCCTTGCTCTTCCCCTGCGCGCCCCCCTACCATGACGCTCCTGGTTATCGTAGTCGGAGGGTGTGAAAGTTAGGGGCCGATTTGAGATACGTAATCCAGCCGCATGCGCTGGACCGAACTGCGCCAGCGTTCAGCGTCGAATTACCGCAGGTTGGACCCGTCTGACGCGCTGTAGATGCCCCATGCACCCATAGACTGGTCAGCATGGTACCCGATGCGCGGAGTACGTCCGAAGGCTGTTGCTCCTGCCAGTTCGATCCACCGGCCTCTTCGGGGTTACTGGGATGCGATTGCAACCCTAGGGATTGCAAACACGTCGTCGCGAGCAAATATGTGAATGTAGTCCCCGAGCCCATAAGGTCATCGCACGCCCTCCCCATGTCCTCCCATGTTTGACGATGCTGGAGGGGGGTACTAAAAGACTCCTGCACCAATGATGGGGACGGTGACATGTTGATGTGTACTCCATCTTGAACGTTCGCCCCACCACCTGTTTCAACGTAGCCGCCTCCATGGCCCCGTCCGCTCTCATGGCTCGTGACCCGGGACGAAGTAGATGCTCTGGGTTGGTCTTGCTATCGCCGAGGAGGCACAGGCGTTGCACATCTGTCCATGGACATGCTCCTCATCAGGGGGCTCGGTGTAGGCGGCGCCTCGTATGGTACATCCCCGTAATCAGGTTGGGTAGATGGCCTATGGCCACCAACATCTCTGACCGCATTTCTTATGCGGTGCCCTGTGCGGTGAAGAAGGTTCCGTAGAGGATTGCTGGAATGATGTTCTTTGCGGCCAGGATCGCGTGAGGATCTCGTCCGCCTGGTCATGCATGTACTCCGCCTCACGCCTCTGCAAATTAACACGTATCGAATGTTTAATTGGGTATATCCCCAGTTTTTAATATGTGATAGATGTGATCCGTACCAGTGTGTGCATGCGCTCTGCGTAGTCCTCCGCATACCCACGTTGTACTGGCATCGCCACAGCCCTGTCTAGGAGCACCGCCCGTGTGCGAGGTCTGTACCAGTCTAGGTACCCAGTCCGTCTCGTGGGCTGCGCCTGATGGGTTCCAGACGTCCTGACTGGCCACCGAGTTCCACCTCTGAATATGCAGCCTATTCCGTGCGACCCAGTTGTAGTTGTGCCCCGATGTGCTCCTCCTGCGGATGAATCCAACACGTTATTAATGGTTTCCACAGTAATCGTGAAAGTAATGTGACATATAGCGACATACCCATGGGAGCTTTCGGAGTCCGTCGGAGGCGGTAGAGGGAAAGACTGCTGGTACCCAAATTGGCGTTGAACGCGCTCCGGAGAGTATGGCTCAACGGCACTCATGCACAGTATGAAGCATTTCGTCATCCAGTAATGAGGTTCCCCCGTGCACAGATTGGAGATATGGCCTCCCGACACAACCTCCTCCGTGGCCTGGGTGGAAAAGGGATCCCACGTGACCTGCGCTGATGTCAGGAAGTCTAGGTCCCCCACGAGACGGGGGTAGGAGCCGCGGTCTGATTCCTGGGCCCATCGAAGTCTGGCATGCATCCATTTGTAACCCAAGGTTGGCCTTCCGACTGGATACCAGTTAGCTTCATCAACGGGCACTGGGTAGTACCGCCTTCACACTCTTGGTCGCGCTATGGGTAGGTACGACCAGGACCACAATTGTAGAAGCAGCGGGCAACCTCCCATTATTGAAGTTGGCTGTGACCGGCGGCAGGCCGCACACATCTCACGATATGTGTCTGCGAGAACTGCCGAGCCCCAGCTGTAGATGTCCGATGCTGCATCTTCTCGCACCTGCTCGGCTAATTCCCGAGCGACCCAAACGAGGTGGGGGGCAACAGAATCACCATTTTCGTTTGTAAATAAAATTCCTGCCAAACCTGCATCGAAGAAAATCACCTGTTAGGAAATTACGTTAGCTCCCAAATAAGTGTGGTTCGTGTGCTTTCACATTTATTACCTTTCCTCCACATAGTTCTTCCATGCCTCTTTGGAGGGCTTGCGCACTACGAGGGGTTTACCGGAAAGTGGAAGGCCAAATAACATGGCGACATCTTTGAGGGTCACCGTCATCTCGCCGAAGGGGAGGTGGAAAGTATGCGTCTCCGGACGCCATCTGTCGACCAACGCGGTGATAAGGGCCCCGTCCAGTCTAGGCATCGGGGTCCGCTGGCCATCTCCTTCGTCGGCTCCACGCACCATAAATGCGAAAGCTAACAGGCCTGTTCGTCCGAGGCCGTATATGAACTGATGGTCCAATCTCTTAATGTTACGGGAGCCACGCATGCGGAGAGTGTTCAGCTGCAAGGACAGATCAATTAAACATACTGAGCATAACGAAAGGTGCATACGCTTGCGATACGTTACGACAGTGAAGTAATGACGTTACCGTCTGGCCGGAGGCCCACTTGCGCGCCCTGTGGTTGTCATCATACTTCAATCGCAATAGCTCTGGCAACTCCATCACAATCCTGCATAATCTCGAGGGAATGAAACAATGAAATACAAAAAAAAATCATCAGAAGAAATTACAAAACCACTCTACATACATAAAGAAATTTAGGTTCATAAATTACATAATTGGCATTTCATTAAGAGAATGCAAAATGAAGGTGGTAAGAAGATGTTGCATGTTTAATGCGTATAGTTGAAATATTACATTGGACAACATCACCCGCTATTTGGACAGCCTCTACGGTCATGCCCTGTCTTCCTGCAGATGCGACAACGCCGAAGGCCATCGTCTCGCTGAGACGCATCCATGTCACCCTGAAAGCACGCGGAACGCGGTCTACCCAGCGTATCGCGCCTTAGTGTGGGGTACGGGAGCCACGTAGGGGGTTCAGAGGTCTTGTAGTTCGTGCCGATGTTGAACGGTTCGAAATGCCCCGTCCATGTTGTTCTAACGGCATCCATACGGTAGTACGGTGTGACATATTGTGTGCCGTCGTTCTCCCCCATATCACAAAGACGCTAGCACGCGGCGTCGCGGCGGATGTGCTCCAGCGAGGCTTGTTGCATGAGCAGGTCGCCTGATACAGCCGAGCTGTCATCTACGGTTTGTGTCCCCGCGGAGTATCGAGCGGTGCTTGCGCTTGCACTCGGCGAGAAAAATGTTATGCGCGGGTCCATCATGCGCGTCGCGATAGAATTGAGCTTTACGCCTCTGACCAGAACAAAGCCTCGACACGGGGAGCGAAGGTTGAGCCGCAGTTGTACGCTGCCCTTTGACGATCAACAAAGTATTTCACGGTCCTAAAAAATGTGAGCTCAATGATTGAGCAAATGGGTAGGCAACGAGCCCCCCGCAGCACATTATTGTACGACTCGGCAAAGTTCGTCGTCATGATGGAGTATCTGCACAAGAGAAGCATACCCCTTAGGTGCAAAATAGTGATGTCGGGTTTATGAGCTATCCATTGAGCGAATGTCATCTTGCGCCGTACGGAGACCTCCGAGCCACCAATTACCTGTGTGCCCTGCATGGTCTCTTCCGCCACTAGTTCCTTGGAGCGCTCGTTCAGCTGGTTAAATATCGTATCGAACTTGCGCACTTGGTTTTGCATGCAGAGGGTTTTGAAATGCTTCACCATGTTCTTGTTCCTGCACATAGTGTACAGGTTCGCCCCTAGGTGACGCATGCACCATCTACGCTGGACGTCTCTCCACAGGCAAGGGTAATCTTCATCTTCCGCCATTCTATCAATGGCATTCAGCAGCCCTGCATTACGATCCGATACAACGCACACACCAGCCCTATCCCGCACCACACGGGTCTTCAGCAGGGACAGGAACCAGAACCAGCTGTCGTTGCTTTCGCTCTCAACCACGGCGTACGCCAGCGGTAGTAGCTGGTTGTTTGCATCGGCAGCTAGGGCGGTAAGAAGGGTGCCATTATACTGGCCAGATAGAAATGTCCCATCCACGCATATGACAGGACGGCAGTTACTGAATGCCGTGATGCATGGGCCGAACGCCCAGAACACCCTAAGGAGGTAGTAGTGTTCTGGAGCAGTCGTTCTATCGGGAAGCTACACGGGTTCAACAGCAATAGCATGTTCGGAGCCAGGGTTTGTTGCAGCTATCCGCCTCAGTAAGCGTGGAGCCCAATTGAATGACTCCATAAAACTACCAAACATCATTTTCAAATCCATCTGCTTTGCTCGCCAAGCCTGTAAGTAGTTTATGAACATCCTTGTCCTGTTCTGCATCTCAGCAATTATGGTTGCCGGCCTGAGACTAATGTTGGTCTTCAGCACGTCTAACAGGATTTGCGCGATAAATCTTGATTTCAACTCCTTTCGGGTCCAAGTAGAGATTACGTCCAAAAATAAAAACAGTTCTTTGCTGAAGCGAATAATCGTGCGAAATAAAGACGGTCCGATGGTCATCGGAGGGTCCTGGCCCCCGAGACAGTTCAACATTACCTCGGCAGAGGGTCCTGACCTCTGCATACACTCATGGTCCCAAAATGATGTTGTTATTTTATGTAATACAAGCTACTTGAACTTTTTATTCAATTAGAATCTTCTTACTTACGTACACATTTTGAGCTGTCACGGTAAATTCACGTTTTCTGCACATAATAGCATATATATTACTGCTACACACAAAGCCATCACATGCTTTACATTTCATGTTCGTTCTAACAAAGTAAAAAATTTATACATAGCCAACAAATGAATGGTCATTTCATTTATCTATCTTCTTTTGCGGCACATGAAATAACACCTCTCCAACGTACCTTTTCAACAAAAGCACGGTTGTGCACGTCTGTAACACACTGAACACCGGTGTCAGATCACGGTTGTCCACCAGTAGAAAAACCAGCGTCTTCGACTTATACAGAAACCTCGATTAAATGTCGACGCTCCTTATCCCGTACAAATGGTCTGCAACAAAAATATACACACATAAATACTCCTCACCGTAATATAACCTTACCACCCATACCAAAAACAAATGGAGTACCAAAACCTTTCAATACAGCTGTACAAGCAACAACCTGCAAAGCCGAATAGCGAAGAAAGCGAGCAGCGCGAAGGGAGGGAGAGCACTACAAAGCCACAAGCAATGGCGTGAAGAGAGCCTACACATTAGAGCGTGAGTAGAGCGACGGACGCCCTGCCTTATATAGAAGGGGACGTCATTACTGTGACGTTTACAATAATCGCGATTATCTTATGCATAACATTATCATTTATTTGTAATAACGGTATTTAGCATTATTATTAGTCGTAATTTAAAATTTCTGCGACATTGGATTCAGACACAAATGACTTGACCCGACTCATCACCAACCAGCTGCTGTTCATCCACATGCATGAGCCGAAAGCATTCCAAAATGCATGCATGATTGAAGGGTGCCGGTCAAATTGGATGAAGGAGAGTCGTGGGGGGTCCTAGGGAGGGAGCCGGGCGTGGAGGGCACCTGGCTGCCGCCGTGCTGGGTGACGGCAGCCAGGCTGGCGGGGCGGGTCGGCGCCGGTCGACGTGACACCTGGCTGCCGCCGCAGCCAGGGCAAAAACCGTGCGACGTGGCGGCCGCCATGTCAAATTTGAAAAAAAATTTTACAGTTGTATATTTTTTATATTTGCAATTAAGTGTTGTATATTCAAGCATTTTTTTTCAGGAGCAGGGAGGAGCAGAGCAGAGAGGGTAGGGCGGTGGAGGTAGCGTGATTTCTCTGGTAACAGTGACAGCACTATTTAATGAATTCAATGCGTCGTGGTTGCAGCTTTGGTGTCAGTTTAGGGCTTCAGGCATTGTGGCAGTGCAACTTGTGTTCTGCCGAGAGAAGCATGGATGCAGGGTTCACCTTTTCAGGAGAATGGGACGATTTCTGTTTTTAGATTATCAGAAAAAATCGCTCAAAAATCGATAGAAAATCGCTAGAAAATCCTGCATGGATGCATTCGACAGTCAAGACTAGAGGTGGGCACATGGGTCGGGCTCTTTTGGGTCAGCCCGAAGCACGACGGGATGGTTTGGTGCAAAGCCCGGCACGCAACTGTAGCACGGGTCGGGCCGGCTCTGAGAACCGGGCACGATGGGCGGCACGACCCGACACGATCGTTTGAGTTGGGTCCGTGCCGGATTGGCAGATATTGTTGATTCGTACGGGGCGTTCTTTGGCTCGTTGTAAAGATAACGAAAAGTAGCATTTTGTGACGGCTCGCCTTTTTAGGGGCAGATCCGTACGCCTCGACAGCTACCCAGGATGATTAGCTGCCAGGAACCAAGCATATTATTGCCAGGCAAAAGTCAAATTCCAACATTTTTATTCAATATAAGGCCTAACGGCCGAGGTTTTTCTGAAGAGAGGCGCGGCGGGGCGAATAACTTACAAGCAAAACACCGCCTGAGGCGGGCTGAGCAAAAGACTAAGACCTCAAAACCTAATTGCCATCTACGCATTCCTGGAACGCTTTCAGCTTCTTCAAACTCTGAAAGGGGGTCGGGGTTGCAAGGGTAATCTGAGTACTCAACAAGTCGTCTGGAAAACTTGAATATTACATGCAAGGGTGTAGCACAATATTGGTACAAGGTTAAAGTATTTGTGGATGCAGTTTTATTTGTAACATCATTTTACATTTAAAACACAATCCATAATAATAGTAATCCAGGGGGGTTCCATTCACAAAGTCATCACCATTAAACCACATTCTCAAACATGCACCAAGGTCTACTTGAGCTAGGTTACGTGATTCACCCCAATTAAACTTAGCTTCATTTACCGGAAGCACGGCGTATTCGAATACCATTTATTCACTCTGCAGAGGTGTTCAGCTTTACCCACAAGATTCCACGATCGTTAATGCCAACTCGAGTTTAACACGCAACTTAAATGCGTGCGGCCGGATCGAGGTTATCATAGCTTTTCGTTGGACATTTCCCTCTTTAGTCCCTATCCGGTAGAGTTTTGGTCCACATTAACCCGGGGTCCCCACTGGCCAGTGTGGAGTTCTTGGTCCCGCTTACTGTGGACACCTACCGTTGTGAACCCGGAATGCCACAGTTTCCTCGTGCACACTTCCGTTTCACCCCCATAACCTTGGACCATCTCCCACACCTGGGAAGGTAACCCTGCTCCTATAGGTATTCCGAGGGAAAGTACAATGTACCGAGCTATGTTGAGTCAAGCCAACGAAGTTGACCGGCCCAACCTGTGGTTGAACGAGTTCTTAAGTTATTTACTTTGCTCAAGAGGATTATTAACCTTACATTGCCAAAGACCAAGCCTTTTCCGATCCAGAACCCCATTCCGATACCCACGGTACCGGCCACCAGACAAACCAAAGCATTAATCATCAGCCGGGGATTGAAACTCATCCACTCCGGAATTTATCCAATTCTGTCCCCCAAACTGTAGCACTTTTCCAACCAGAACCGAACCAAAGGTTCGGCAGCCTTTTATTTCCATTCTCAAAATCATTTGACTAAACTAACAGGATAATAATAATTAATACCGGAATATTAATTAACCTAAGGTTACAAGGATGTAATTAGGTTCAATATTTTTAAGGAAGTCTCATGAGCAAATCGGCATTAACTAAGAATCACGTCATTCTTAAAATAAACGGATTTGCAATATTTCAACATACAGTAAAGTAATGCAGTAGAAAATAGTAATTAACTATAATAAGGCATGAATAGGTTCAACATGATCAATGGTGTACGGCTTGCCTTGCTGGCGATTGGATCGGATGAAGTGTCGTTGATGCGGTCGAAATCGGCTCTTTGTCGGGTCCGGGTCCTGCTCCGGGAACTGCGGCGGCTCCTGGAATTGTCCAACGTCCGGATCTAACGCGAAAAGGACGAACGACAATAAAGAAACGAAAAAAAAACGAAAAGAAACTGAAACGAAAACGGAAACGGAAATCGGAACCGGGCCGAGAGAGAGAAAGGAAGGGCGATTTGGGCATTTTTGGAATTTTCGGAGTCTCGGATTGAGGAACGGAGGGTATTTTTGGACTCAGTGGCTCGAAACGGTTCGGAAAAGTATTTTTGGGGCATTTTTGGGCTCTCGGATAATTTTGGGGCATTTTGGATATTGCAATGAATTAAAACGAATAAATAAAATTAAAATCCAAATAGAAATTAGAAAAGGGCACTGTTTCTATTGGGCCGCGTCATAACCCTATTCGGCCTGCTAATCTGGCCTTGTGAGGAAGGCTGCTTGGGCCTGGCCCAACTTCACGGCCAGGCCGTACTGACACGCGGGCCCGGGTGGCGGCCAGCGTAAGAGAGAGAGAGGGTCGAGTGGGGCCGGGCGCGAGAGAGAGGAGGAGTGGTGGCGCGTGGGCCATGGGTGGCAGCGACACAGGGGAGGGCGGCCGGAGCGGGGCGGCGCGAGGCCGAGGAGGGCGCCGGAGGTGAGGGTGATGATGGGGAAAACGGGAATTAGGGCACGGGGGTTCACGGGGTTTGTGGCAAAAGAGAGGGGAGCTCACCCTGGAGCTAGGGCCCGGCACGGGAGGGCTTGAGCGGCGGCGGAACGGGTCGGCGACGGCGGATTGCCGGAGAGGAAGAAGGAGTTCGTGGGGAGGGCACCGGAGTGCACGGGAGAGAGGGAGAGCGATGGGATTCGAGAGAGGAGGGTGCGGCGAGCTTGGGGAGCCATAAATGGGGGCCGGAGGCGGCTTATATAGCCGGCGAGAGGAGGCCCTAGGTCCTTGGCTCAATCATGGCGGCGGAGACGGCGTAGGCGATGGCAGGCTCTGAGCGCAGGCGTGGGGCTCGGGGCGGGCTAGCGCGGCAAGAGGCGGAGTGCCTACGGGGCTAGGGCGGCGATGGGACGGCGGTCACATGCGGAGCTGCGGGCTCTGCCATGGCAGAGCTCACGGGAACGATGCACAGTGGCGTGGCGCCACGTGCGGGGGCGCTGGCGGCAAAGCGACGCTGGCTCGGCGCGGCGCGACGAAAAGCGGATAAGCGACCACGCAGCGAGCGCGGAGCGCGGAGGAAAGCGTAAAGGTCGAAATAGGAAAGCGCAACGGCAGCGAAACATTCCAAAAACGGAAAGTCCACCAAATTCAACTAAATAAATTCGAAAAAAATCTAAAAAAATTCGGAAAAATCAGAAAAAGCAATTAGAGTTTAATTTGAACCTGTTTTGCAAATTTTGGGGTATTTCATATTTATTACGCACCAAACTATTCAGAAAAGGTTTATATTGTGAAAAATGCTTGCGAGTGTGGCTTCTTATTGTGTGAATTCTATGATTATCTGTTTCGTGATATATAACCAGACCTAAACTGCTTCCTCTTGGACCAGTCTTGGCATCATACTCCTCTGGTGGCACCCACACGAAAACATTGCTCACAGATTCGTATGATTGGGAGGCATCAGGAACTCGCCCACTTGTTAGAATCATTCATGTGAGCAATCATCCATGTGAATCGTTTCCGCAGCAATGCTAGAAAATCATGTCTACAATTCATTCGTTAGTCGTTGATTGATGTGAGATTCCAGATCAAATTAACCGACATGTATGTTCTAACATTGCTAGGTAGGGTTAGCTTCAGCAGCTAGAACACAGGAGTGAATAGAGGCTGCGGGAGGAAAATGGCCTGTTGGAGGTGAGGCAGAGAATGAAGCATGTATGGTTGCAATCTTATGAGTATACTTGTTTGATTTAGATGTTTTAGTTAGATCCTTGACCCTTTTCTTGTTTGGTTCATTCATGCATTATTTTGCAGGTGTTGGTCCTTCGATCTGTAACTCAAAAAAAAAGTATTTACATCAAATGAGATTGTCCTGCCCCGTTTATAGGCTGCAGTGGAGTAGATGAAGATGGAGCTGTCTGCTTACTTGCATTAATTCATGGCCACGGAGAAAATAGTTACCGGCTTCACGGTAAATCTTCATGAATTGCAGGTCGAAATCATCGAATTCAAATCGGTTTAAGGTACTGGGTTCGTGTTCTAGTGAAAATTGGAAGAAAAAGCAGCGAACCACAAATCCAAATCTCATGCCATGATTCAGACAAACCGCATTTCCGATAACTATGACTAAGAGGCATATATCGATCTGACCCAAATAAGAAGATGGGGGGTTTCCGGATTTCACGGCCCTTTATCGGCCTATCGGCCACCGAAGGGCCAGGCGGCGAAAGCGGCGACGCGGGCGAAGGTTTGGGATGCGTGGGCGACCGGATGGGAATCGATCGAGAAGATGGACGGGCTGGGAAACCGGGCCTCGAACGCAAATACTGAGAACTCACGAAATCCTTCAGCTATAAGATAGTTAAATATGTGCTCCTCTGAAAAGCTGGAAATATAAATTAGAGGCACGGAACAAGTGACTGTTAGCGTCAATGAGAAGAACCATCCATCCAGCTAGCTAGTGCGTGGGTTCTCATTATAAATTCATTATCGGCATGCGCGACCAGGCTCTACCTCTGAAAATACTCGAAAAGATTGTCAGCCAGTGACCTTGGCGTCAGCTAGCTTATTGGTTTTTTTCTTCTCAAGAACATATACATGCAAACCCTGGCTAATACAAGCTAGTAGCTGCAGTTCGCATGCTGGAATGGAGTGGCTTAGGTCATGTTTGGATCCCTGGACTAATTACTATCTAAACAGGAAGACTAATAGGTGAACTAATTTTTAGCCAACCCATGAGCTAACAATTAGTCCATTAGTTGGTGGGAGGGAGCTAATTTGGGCTAATAGCAGGTAACACGTTGGAAAAGTCTGAAATACCCGCCTTATCCTCACTTCCTCACCCGTGCGTCTGCTCCCAAATCCGTTATAAGGGGCAAACTTGACTTTTCTAAGAAATTAGCCCAACCATTAGCCATTTATCCAAACAGTCCTAGGCTAATTTTAGATGGACTAATTATTAGCTGGCTAACAATTAGCTATAACCATTAGCCAGCTAACAATTAGTTTTAGCCCATCCAAACATGGCCTTAGTTTGCATCGTCATTCTCCACCCAGACCAGAAGGGAAACAACATGCATGCTTTCCGTAGGTAGGACTGAGAGGCATCGAGAATAATGTAGCTACACTCTGGTCTGTATCAGCTCTCTGTGAGTAATCATTTGGAAGCCATTGATGTTGGTCTGGTTATATTTTTGAAGTTTGATGATTTTATCGAGTTGTCCCTTGTAAACAACGAGAATTTGTTTGAACTGTATGGCTTGTCCTGTCCTATAGTGGAAATTGATTCAATGTGTGGGGGTGTGGGGTGGGGCTCTGGCCATTTTTTTTTAAAATAAAATAAAATTACTCCATTAGGAAACACTATGCAATATTGAACACTCAACTTGAGCCGAGGTGTTAATTTTAAACAAGAATATATGGCAATGCTGTTTAAATGCCTGAAAAATGTTAGAGTTTATTAGCTGGATTCACCTCTTAGAATATTCTAGACACAAAAGTTCTTAAGAGAGACAATGAGCATGCTGAAAACACCTCGATCGGATGAACACTGACAACACAAATATTACCCATCACTTTCCATCTCAGTTTAAAGTACATGAGAATAGATCATGTGTATGGAATGCAACGGATGGTCATAAATCTAGCTCTCAAACAATGAACATGGGCTAAGTCAAATACTCAAATCATGCTGTTGTTATGAAATGATACCCCGCATTTGTGCACTTCAACTGTTGGAAAGAAAGAATGGCCATAGCGGTGATTCGAACAGTTATCACCAACGTTAACTGATGATGGATATGTGATAGGGTTTAGCTTACCGAATCGATTTGGAAAATCGCCTTCCCCCCACCTCCCACCCCGGCCAGTTATGATTTTCGCTGAAAATCGGTGGTGGAAAATGAACGAGTTTGAAGTCAAACTTTTTGAAATCGAAGGTAAAAAATTCTCAAAAAAAAAAAATCAAAAATCGACAAACTAAACGAAATAATTCGAGACCTGGTTTTGACCCATTTTTTAGCACTTTTGTTGATTTTTGATTGGCCTTTACCTATTTTCGACTGGTTTATGTCACATAAAATTGTCTAAATTTTTTTGAATTGAAACAATTTATTGAGCCGTCTCGATACAGTCGAAAATTGCAATTTTCAAGCGATTTTCATCAATTTTACCCTACTACAAACACACACAAATGTGAGACCAAGTGTTTCGCTGGAGACAACATCACCACATCAGATGATCCATTAAGCTCAAAAGCACTACGCATGCACTCGCTTTCGAAAGAACAAATAAAAAGTACCACGGATTTTCTTGACGCTACAAACTGAAGGCATCTAATGAGTTCCACATTGTACCAAAGAAGGCTGACAAACAAAGTAACAAAGGGTGTCATGAAAGAATGCATTTGAGAGTTAATATGGGACCATGGCAAGGTGTAACATCCTGGTCCAAACTTTGCCCATGGTCTAGCCCACCATGGGGCAAATCCACGTATGCATAGCACCCAATTACAATTTCGTCTTCGCTTCGTGTAAAAAGGTTAATTCGGAAGTGTTATGTTTTGACTCATAGACAATACATGCTATTACAACTCACTTTATGCAAATAATATAGGACTAATCCCACCACCGCTCTGTATAGACTACATGTGTCTTCACATTAACAGCTTGAGGTATTACAGTACTCTTCATATTTTCTATGACAGCCATAAGAAGCAGTTCTTGGTCGGCTTGCCAACTGGATGTCGAGTGGAGTGCTACTTGTCACCTGGCACTCACACTAGTGCTCTTCATGTACGCATGAAGACGCTACTGATAGGTCACAACACGTAGCAATGGGAGGCACCAGGAATACACCTACGCCGTTCGATAATCCCCGTGAGTTTTCCTTTATGTTCTGACCGTCTAAAAAAATTTACCGTTCATGTTTCATTGCTCTCTTTGCGATCAAAGAATTCAAATAAGAAACCAAATTTGCTTTATGTGCAATGAAATTTTGGCAGGTCGGGCGAGACACTTGAGTGAGGGTGATTACTTGCTACGGATCAGCGGCCTGCCGGAGATGGTGTATCCTACTGCCGCAGCACCTAAATCGGGGATGGGAGAAGGGACATAAACAGCAATGTCATGATGTGCGTTTCTCTAAGAAAGTCCCCGGAAGGCCATGATTTCAGCATCACGTGTTGTGTCTGTGATCTTAGACAGGACAAGATTTGTAACACTTTCATTTTTTGTTCCATCTCTCTTCTATCTTCACGCTTGATGAAGCTATTGTTGTAAGGAATCACCCATGTAAATCCTTCCAATGGCACATCCATAAAAAAGTTGATGTTTATAATTCATTTTCCAATGACTAAGTGATGTGAGGCTTCAGATTCTGAAATAATTGACATATATGTATGGTGATATTGCTAGATGGGTATGCTTCAGCAGCTGGAGTACTGATGTTCCGTGCCATGGCTACATTAGATCACCAGGTTGTAAGAGACGAAGCAGAGAACAAAGGTGGTAGGCTTGCAATCTTATGGATCCCTACTCTGTTATGTTTGATTCCATTATGTATTCTTTTGCAGTTCTAAACTCCCTTGGAGCATGATCAACTGAAGTGGTCATGTGACAGGGCGGATGCCTGAAATTATGTACTACAAAGTGTGTAAAAATCTACTATTGATAGGGCACAGAAAAAACCAAGTGAATAATTGTTTATGGTTAGTGTGATCTGTGAAACAACCAAGTGAACTAGGTTGCTCGTTGGATTACTAATGTTAGTTCAGCATTTCTTTGACCTACTCCAGAAAAGTCTTCTTTGTTGTATTGACAGAGGCGTTTGCTCTACTTGGAATCTCTATTGCTTAAAACATTAACTGAAAGGCATGTAGGATACTTGTTCCGATCGATGCTTTTGCCAAGATGCTGTTCAACGATAGCTTAATATATAACAGAAGTTCTACTAGTAAGTTACATGGATCAATCTCAAGAGACGCAAACAAAAAAGGTTCAATTAGAAGTAACTGCGGTAATTTATTAATAGATACCATATCAAGTTAACAAAAGATAATATTGTCTTTCGTTCAAATGCACCTGCGATAGAGTCATGAGCTTGCTTCACCCAAATCAGAGGATCATTGTACTCAAAGGCCCAAAAGCAGTGGCACTCCACTACCATAATGTCAGTCTGTTTGAACCATCTAATGAGCTGCTATGTTAGCTGAAAAGGATGAAGAAATGAATAAAGGGCAATTAAACATCGCATCTGGTTGGGCTCCTCCAAGGTCTTTTTATTGACAAGAACGAATCCTTTCATAACATAAAAATCACATTGCTTGCCAAAGGATGCTTCGATTCTCTTCATCAGTCAGCATCCACGAGAATAGGTTGCTCTCGTCAATATAGGACTAAGAAGCATCGGGAATACACCCATTACATACTGGTATCGATCATCACTGTAAGTAATCATTTCTGTTAGTTTTATAGTGACAGAGAAAAGAAAAGCTTCAGAAATGTGTCTATCATTCTTTGAGTGGTATGAGGTTTTGAAGCAGGATATGTATGACATTTGTTGGGGAGGGCTGTTTCGAGCCATCGTGCTACCAAAAGTGTATAGACTGATGAGCAAAGGTAAATCATCAAGCACAAACAGATCGTCAAGTACAAAGAGATGCTGAGATGGACTAGTAGGATGGCTTCAATATCTTCATGCCTACTATATACTAGAGATGTCAACATTCTTTTATTGAGTTTAACACTATGCGTTCATCGGGTAATAATACACGTTTCGAAAAATATTAAAGATCAAGTTGGGGAAAAAAATCTACAGATTAGAGATCGAGTTGAATTTTTTTTCTAAAGATAGAGCTGTACACATATTTCTGTTGATGAAAATATTTTTTTCGGGAAAAACGGAATAAAGACCTAGACATAAGGGATGGGGGCCTGTTTGTTATTTTTTTTGGACATGATCACTATCCTGCAAAATTAAAAAAGGGTTCATTCGAGGTTTGTATTTAGCAGTAGGCTTTTCCGTTAAGTAACGAACTAGGGACCTAAATGCAATTTGGAAACATTTTTCTTATCCTCATAAAAAATCACAAAGGACCTATTTGTAATTTACAGGGACCTCTCCGTAATTCAAAGAAAAGGGAAGGACTTTGTTGCAAAACGGTGTGAGGGTGAGGTGGATGGCCTGAGCAGCTGAGCTCTCTCCAATTCCTCCCCAATTCTCCGTAATAGAGTTAATACTAGAAAAGTGAGCGCGGCGGCACGCCGCGCACGTGAACGAAAAAAATTATGTTATTTTTCGCATGCTTCGGAAAAAAGCAAACAACGAAAATATTCTTTCCAATAAAAACGGAGAAACGGAGAACGAAAAACGAATTTACATTTTTTTGAGGAAAAAGCGGGCAACGATTTTTTTTCCCATGCTCCGGAGAAAAAACGAACTATGAAAACATTTTTTCCGGGCAAAACGGAGAAAGGACCGCCGCGCACATGAATGGGGAAAAATTATGTTGTTTTTCGCATGCTCCGGAGAAAAAGCGAACAACGAAAATATTCGTTCCAATAAAAACGGAGAAACATCGAAAGGAAAACGAATTTACATTTTTTTTTGAGAAAAAAGCGGACAACAAAAATATTTTTCCCATGCTCCGGAGAAAAAACGGACCACAGAAACGTTTTTTCCGGGAAAAACGGAGAAAGGACCTGCGCACATGAACGAGAAAAAAATTGTGTTGTTTTTCGCATGCTCCGGAGATAAAGCGAGCAACGAAAATATTTTTTTCCAAAAAAAACGGAGAAACATCGAACGGAAAACGAATTTACATTTGTTTTTGAGGAAAAAGCGGACAACGAAAATATTTTTCCCATGCTCCGGAGAAAAAAGGACCACGAAAACGTTTTTTCCAGGAAAAACGGAGAAAGGACCTGCGCACGTGAACGAGAAAAAAAATTGTGTTGTTTTTCGCATGCTCCGGAGATAAAGCGAGCAATGAAAATATTTTTTCCAAAAAAAACGGTGAAACATCGAATGGAAAACGAATTTACATTTGTTTTTGAGGAAAAAGCGGACAACGAAAATATTTTTCCCATGCTCCGGAGGAAAAACAGACCACGAAAATATTTTTTCCGGGCAAAACGGAGAAAGGACCTGAACGTAAAGTGCAAGGACCTATTTGTTATGATTTTGGACCTGTTCGCTATTTTGAAAAACTATAAAAGGGCTCGTCCGCGATTCGTATTTAACGGAAGGTTCGTTCTGCAAAACGTCGAGCAAGGGACCTAAACATGAATCGAGAAAAAAAATTTCCCCCTCACAGAAAATCACAAACTTCTACGCAAATTAAAAGGACCTATCTGTAATTTCAAAAACGAAAAGTTTTTTTTTTGCAAAAAGAGAAGAGAGAGGGGGGGGGGGGACACGTGGGGAACCTCACCGGACTCCTTTCCTCCGGAACTTAATGGAGGGATTCTATTGTGGGATAAGGTTCTCAAATGAAAGAATCTAATGAATAAGAAAGAGTAATTCATTTTTTTTATATCTTTCAACGCTACAAACACTCGTATCCCAGTCATGATTATCTCTGAACATAGATATTTTGCTCATCGACGTTGTAATTCTGTTCTTTCTACATAGGAATCGATGGTTGTAAATTTGTAATCTTGTAGTACAAAATGTGCCAGTTAAAGAGAGAACCTGGAAATGGGATGTGACTCACTTGGCCACCTGTGCAACATAGCGACTTGCTAAGAGAAACATCACTTATCTCCTGCTATGAGAATACAGAAGTGATGAATGGTGCATCTAACCACATGAATGTCGAGAGATAATCAGTGTCACAACTCACAATGCTATAAATTAGGGCCATAGGTAGGATGACACCATCTCCTGCCTATAAAAAATGAGCAAGCAAACAATACCAGCCAGAAACAAAACATTTTCCATGTATTTTTTCTATAATTTTCTTTAAAAAGGTGCATTGTTTTTTTAAAAAAATCCACATCTTTCTAGCCACCGATGATGATATATATATATTGAGCACAGCCAAGGCATGTAGAAGCCAACGGCGCGAATGTTGCGCAGCAATAGCAGGTTCTCTCTATGCAACGCTGGTAACTCATCCACCATCACAACAGCTGCTATGCGTGAGGGCCTTCGGTGCTTAGGTTGATCCGTATGTTTTGCTCTCTTGGCATAATCTGTAGTTTGTTTTACTTCAAACATTTCTATTTTATTTTATGAGAAATATTTATACATAAATAGGTACGGTCGATGTCTTTAATTTAATGAATATTTTTTTTTATAAAAAGTCTATGTTTTTATCTATCAAAGAGTAAGCATGTCATCAGTGTCAATGTCCCACACCTGTCGTATATGCAGTGGCGGAGCCAGGCCTTGGCGTGAGGCCTAGTATAAAAAGTCCGGCCCAGCACAGTTGAAAAATCATGAAAATCTCTTGAAAAATCGTAAAACGGCCCAGCTGTGTTAGGCCAGTCTGAGGCTTTGGACTGAGTTGGCTCCGCCCTTGCGTACATGCATGCATCGTTACGTTAGTATGTTTTAGTTATTTTCCTAATGCAAAGATTTATCATGCACAAGCTTGCCTAGACATCCATCCAAGCTTACATGTGTCCTATCCGTAATATAGACGGACTCGGACATGCAAAAATGACTCTCTCTCTCTCTTTTTTCATTGTAGCCAAGTAGATATAGGCCCTGTTTGATATGGTTGGAGCTTTTCTGAAAAGTAGTTTTTAGGTAAATTTGCATGGTGAAGAAATTTGCCTGGTGAGCAATTTGGTGAAGAGGCTTGGTGTTTGTCAGTCTGGATTTTTAGTATAGCTTTTAGGTATGTAGGATGCGGGTTGGGAATGAGGGTGAGAGTGGTGTGGTTTGAGATTTTATACTTGGTAGGAAGGGGTAATTTTCTTTAAACTCTAGTGGTAAAGTCATAAGCCCAACCCATTGAAGCCGTATGAAGCTACCTCAGATCAGCTTTCGGCTTTCAGCTTTTTCTAGTGCAAATGGGCTGCTGGCTTCTGGCTTCAGGTTGTGAAAAAGCTAGCTGTTTGGAACAGCTTTTGGCTTCCAAAGGATAGAAGCCGAAGCTGAAGCCGTTCCAAACAGGGCCATAATCTAGCCCTACTTTAGATTAGTTAGTGGATTTTGATGGTCTAAGATGTTTTCTGTTTTTTTTTTCAATTAACGTGGACATTTCTAGCTATTTTTTCTTGATTAACGTGAGAATTTCTGTAACTTCACAAATTTTAAATAAAAGAGAAAATAAATATTCAAATTGTGCTTTTGATTAAATCTCAAAAAAAAAATTGAATTTCTAAGTGTTTTAATGACTTTTCTTAATGAAAAGTTATTTAAATTGAATTTAGTAAAATGGTAAAATTAAAAAGGTAAAAGTAAAAACCCAACAAGGAAATCTACAAAAATAAATATTAAATTTTAAGAAGCCTCTAGAGCATATTTAATGCAATCAAGAGAATTATTAATGCATTAAATGATGAAAAGATAGGCCAATTAATGAACTTTGGCTAAAAATAGTAATTAGCAGATTTTTATAAAATCTTACAAAGTTTATCCTCAGCCAAAAATTTTACCACACACTTCTAAAATGAATTTTTATCTTTAATAAAAAAATATCAAAAATTAATAACTAAATTTGATGCCATGTTTGATTTAAATCTAAAAAATTGAAATTATGAGGTTTTGGTTTAAATATTTATTAGAAAACAATTACTCAAGTATTAAATATGAATTTTTTATGAAAATTTATTTAAGTCATTTCAATTATTTTAAAAAATTGCCAAAAATTATTGACTCAAATTATACCCTCAATTAAATTAAAAAACATAAAAGAAAATTTTGAGCAGTACTGCTTAATATGTTTATCATAATTTTTCTACCAAGGTTTTTGGCCTCAAAATTTTACAACAAATAAGAAAATTTCTGGAGATCTTACACAAAAATATACAAAAAGTTTAGACATGCATCGATGGATGGATTAAATGCTCACTTCATGCTGTCAGCGAGGATGAATTAAAACTTTTGTGAAGAGTTTAGTATGTTAATGACCAAAAGGTTTGAGATGCCAATGATGAGAGAATTAAAGTTCTTCCTATGATTTCAAATCAAATAACTCATGGAAGGAATTTTTCTATGTTAAACTAAATACATCAAGGATATACTCAAGAAGTTTGACATAGAGAACGCCAAGCCAATTCACACTCCCATGGCAACAAAGAGACATCTCGGTCTAAACGAAGAAGGTAATCCGGTAGATCAAAAGGTATATTGGTCCATGATAGGTTCATTACTCTACCTATGTGCATCTAGGTCTGATATCATGCTTAGTGTTTGCATATGTGCAAGGTTTCAAGCCGCTCCGAAAGAGTGTCATTTAGTTGCTGTAAAGAGAATTCTTAGATACCTAGTTCACACATCAAGTCTAGGGCTTTGGTATTCTAAAGGATTGAAATTCGATTTAATTGACTATTCAGATGCCAACTATGCGGGTTGCAAAGTGGATAGAAAAAGTACTTTGGGAACTTTTTTGAGGCGTTTGCGAAATGTGTTTTCGCAAACTTATCGGAGTTTGGATGAAATTCTTTGAGCATGGTTTTGAAGTGTTGCAAATGTGTTTTGCAACTTGGTGTGATCTTGAGTTGATCACCATTTGGCTCAAAGATGTAACATCTCAAAAAGTGGCCTAGAAGGAAATGTGCATTTAAAATTTTGGATGAATAAAAAATCGGAAATTGTAACTTTTACTTCCTAATTTGGAAATTAATCTCTAAAGAAGAATCAATTTAGTGAAATGAGAAAAATAAAAGTGAATGGAAATTTTAACTAGAATCATAGTTTTAATTGAAAATACCGCCTTTTCTTCTTTTTCCAACATTTATGTATTAAGAAAAGAATAGTTATAATGTTAAAATCTTTCCTTTTAAATTGAATAAACCAAGAAAAAGAAATTGAGTGTACTCCTATCCTGGATTCTAAATTATCTTGATGTTGGAGTTCAAGAAAAATCTTTTTATTTAATTATTCCTTTGTCCTTTAAATATAAAACTCAAAATTCTATAAGAAATAAAATATATCAATTTTATAAACCAAAATCATCTCCTAGATGTTTTGGCAGACAAAATTTGTCGAAGACTGGAACATGCAGTAATAAAAACTAAATATATCATTCACACGACTTAGGACTAGATATATTATCCAGTGTCTTAGGAACTCAAAATAAGCTATATCAACTATTACATGTGGGGCCAATTCTGTACAATGGAACTGTTGTCAACCTGTTTCTTTTTCCCAGCTGAAGTGCTTCCTCTGTTCTATCGTGGCAAGTAGACAAACCTCACCGCCGTTCTTCTTCAGTGAAGCCACGCCACAGCACACGTGTTACCAGACACGCACTCACCATTCCAGAGCTCGCCACGGCATTGGAGTGTGAGACCCCGGATCGGCTATCCGGAATCTCCTGTGTATTTCTGTACTAGTTCCAGATCAGTAGCTAGTACACAAAGTCAAACAGTGATGAATCAACAACCATATCACGATTACATATAATCAAATAATAATAATACCAAATAAAAGCAAAGACCTTATGGTCGAGGTTTACCATTACTGTCTTTACAGGCTGAACAACTTGAATAACTGCAGCGGAAGACGATAACACCAAGTGGTGACCCATCCATATGCCCGCAGGCAATCGAGTGGGGTACGCGTCCTAGTCCTTGGAATCTCCTTTGACAGCTTTAATCACTTCTGACATATGTTTAGAATGTAGCATGTCGTGTTTGCCGTACGTTCTGTAGTATGATTTATGTTGAAACATTTCTATGTGCAGGGATGGAGCAGGTCGAGTCACTTCTGGACCCTGTGTTGGATGCGCGGCACCGTGCGCACGTCCACACGACACAGGGGAATGACCGGTTGGCCTTACTGCGGATTCGTGTGCCTAATAAGGCATGGAGCGTTGACGCTCGCTTCCACACCAGGTTAGTTGCAGTACTTGTACATGTTCCATTGTTCGTACAATTAGTGTTCATTACATTCAATTGATTCAACTCTGTTGTTCCTCGTTAGGCTGGCACGTGCCGGGCTGCTTCCGCTAGTCCGCATGGTGGAGGGTTCAGCTGCCGACCCCGCTGAGCACGACCCCCAGGCCCAGGGTGATGACCCGCAGCGGTCGCGGCGTTTTCCGTTCGACCACTCGCTGTTATCGTGTTTGGTCGACCGCTGGAGGCCGGAGACGCACACTTTTCACCTGCCTTTCGGGGAGATGACGGTGACGCTGCAGGACGTCGCCATGCTCACCGGATTACCGATCGCCGGGGTAGCGATCGGCCCCTCGGTGACTCCTGCTGGGTGGGACGCGGACTTACAGGTGCGCTTCGCCGGGGTCGCGGAGGTCGACCCACAGATACCGGTAGGCGAGAAGCACGGGCCATCGAGGAGGTGGTTGGCACAGTTCGAGGTTAGTGATTCTACATATTACTATGTTACTCCAGCTTTGCATAGCATTAACGTGATATCACACTCTTTCAATTGTCGCAGGTGCAGCGGATGGCGGCCGAGCCCACCGACTACCAGGCTGCTAGGCACCTTGAGGCCTATCTGCTTTGGTTGTTCGGCTGGGTGATGTTCACGTCGAGTCACGGCGACACCGTGGACGCGCGTTGGATAGCCTACGCACGGGCTATTGCGGACTCGGAGCCTGACGACGTACCGGAGGTATCCTAGGGTTCGGCGGTTCTTGCTTCCACGTATCGCGCCCTTTGCGACGCGTGCGTGAAGAAAGGCAGGAACCCCAATCTTACCGGGATGCCGCTCCTTCTTCAGCTTTGGTCATTCGAGCGCTTCTCCGTGGGTTGACCCTCGGCACTACACCCCCGACATGTACGGCGGTGATGCGCTGGACCGACCGACGATGGGCTCGCTCTGGACCAGGCGAAGGGTACATGTTCTTACTCATTAATGGAATTGTAATTTCAATGCCATGTGCTTACAGTTATTTCTACTCTATTGCAGCCACAGTGGGCAGGTCTGCAGGTGCGTGCAGCGTACCTCTCCTTCACGGAGGCCTTCGACCACCTGAGAGAGGGGCATGTCGTCTGGGACCCCTATAGCGACAAGCGTGTAGGAGAGAGAGCTGCTGCGGGGGGGCTGTCGCTGCTGTGCCACAGGGACCAGGCCTACTGGTTGACGAGGAGAAAGCTCGTCTTCGACGTCTTCGTAGAGGACTACGCGCCGCACCGAGTCCTCAGGCAGTTCGGACTACGCCAGGTGGTCCCTGTTCCTTTGGGGGAACGCGTGCCAGCGAAAGTGCACTCGTGAGTTACTCGCCACTACATGTATGCTAAGTGCTTACGACATATTTGTAGTAATGAGGTATTTTATGCAGGTACTCCACCCAGGGACCCAAGAAGGCCATGGTGACCTTGATGCAGAGGATGGGGCCGTGGCTTGCGCTGTGGGAGGGGGGAGGACATTGTCGAGGAGGTTGCGCCCTACGACTCCTCCTCCTACCAGGAGTACTTGTCCTGGTACGTGCCCCGGACCCGTACTCGTCTCCTACGCGACGAGCAGCCGGCCCAGGTGTTTGCTCCTAGCGTCACAGACTTGTACTCCAGCCACGTAGGAGTGGCACTGCACCAGATGGTAAGTCTCGTTGTGTTTTTACTCATTAATGCAATTGTAATTTCAATGCTATGTCGTTATGTTTATCGTTTGTTTGTACGTGATAGGTGGACGAGGCGAGGGACTTGCACCAGCATGCCACTGACTTTCTGTCTAGGCTGCGGCAGGGGACCACTTTCACACCGAACCAGCTCTCAGAGGCCATGGGGCGTGTGGAGCTGCAGTCCCGACGGATCGTGGAGATTGGTGTCGCTTAGCGAGCCCCAGCCGATCAAGCTTTGGTGGCACATCGTCGAGCCGCCACCAGGCTCGGCTCCTCGACACCACCTTCTCGACCACCACTACGGCCAGTGGTCCGGCTTCCACACCCAGTGCCTCGGCTCGAACGCACTACCTGAGGATCCGATTAGCGGCGCCAAAGACGCGGGCCTACCATGGTCCCCACACCGGTGGCCGATAAAAATCGATTGATATCGTTTGAATCTAATCTTCTCACTATAATTAAATGTTAATGTCTCAGATCAGAGGCCTCCTAGGACATGCCTCTACGGACACCCGTCAGTGGCACGGCGTCACGACCATCGGACCGACCGATTCTTCTCGCAGGGCTCGGGCCACGCAAAGATCCTCCACCATGCAAGACACGCCGCCTCCTCCACCACGCAGATCACGCAGCCTCCTCCAGACACGTTGCCTCCTCGCCAACGCCGCCCGCAGGGTTCGCAGATGCCTTCTGGACTACGCCCAGCGGGACTGCGTGGGTGCTTCGCCCACGACCTCTCGACGATGCACCTTCTTCGGCGCGTCCGCGAAGGAGAGCTAGGGGTCAGGGTCAGGATCCACCACCAGGGGGTGATCAGGATTAGGATGTGCGTGCGTTGTTTTTGGGTACTTTGTCCTATTATGTTTTACCATATATTTTTTGTACTTTCTCATATACGTGGTCTATTATATATTTCTGTCATCTTTAGTCATATCAACCGCGTGTCATTATTCCTTTTTCAGCTTTGGTCATAGCAACTTTTCCAGCCTTTGTCATTTCAATGCATAATCTTGCCAAAAGCCGGCTATGGCGTAGATTCCCTGTCTAAAGTCAGGCATAGCCAGGCTCATGTCATCAGAAGCTACAGAAGCATCTGATGCTTGCGGATTTGAACTACTCTGAAGTCCGCGAGACGCTCCTTTGGCTGCCCCTTCGCCAGCTCTTTATAAACCCACCGAGGGAGGGATATATGCATCACACTGCCAGAACTTCGATAAACTTTAGTCTGTTTTCCCCACACACACAGTAGGCCACGATGTCGCTCTACCGTCGCCTCTTCAGCAAGCGAAGGCTAACCCCCCCAATACCCAGATGAGAGTAGCATTGCCGCCTTGATTCGCCGGAGTCGCCACGCCGAAATGTGGCGCAACCTGGTAGCGAAGGTTACACGATCACGACGGAGATACGCCGCGCGCCACTCTATCTTGTGCCGCGCTTCGGGTAAACCAAATGATGTCCATACAAATTAGGGTAACACTACCATTTCATGCATCGTTATTTGTTTTTTTAGGACGAGGACCGTTGTTGCTTTTTCCAATGGATCGACGGGCCGGAACGACGTGACTACGAATTTCTCTACAACTGCCACGGCGCCTACCCCACTTCGCCTGAGAACTTCACACGGTGGGAGAGGCCGCCGGGATATGTCCCCTACCTAGATCGACCGGAGTTAAGGGCCGGTGGGCAAGGGACCAACCAATCGGTGAGTTTCATGTGCCTCATGTTTCAGCTATAAAGTACCCATTCTAAACCAGTTCATCGCATACAGGACTTCTGAAGGATCGTTATTTTTGATCCAGTTGATTTTGATGATGAGTATTTGAAAAAGATTTGAAACCAGTTTGATATTTCGACAAGATTTATTTTTTGGTTTCTTTATTTGAAAAGATCTGAAATCAGTTTGATTATTTGAAAAGCTTTTTGATTTTTGCAAAGGTTTTTGTTCGTGTTTTGAAATCGTGTTCTTAGAATATTTAATGCAATGCACTCCTGTGAGTGGTTGCATGGTTTAATGTGAGTCAATTCGCGGACTTGTGCTCGGAATCGTTTTGTGGTTTGTTCATGTGCGTGTATTGCTCGAGGGCGAATGTGGTCGATGACGGATCAAACTAGGTTCATGGAGGAACCGAGGTTCGACTAGGTTCAGGGGAACCGAGGTCTTGGTGGTCAAGGATGTCATGCGGAACGTTCGCTAAGAGAATGGTGCACATGAAGAATGGTTAGTCACGTGAGAATGGCATGAGGTCATTCGCGTGCAAAGTGTTAGTCACGTGAGTATGGTAGGGTTGCCATACGCGTGCAAGAGTTGTACTCGGCCAGGTTGGGCCAAGTGGAGTTGTGTTGAATACATGCTCTTTCTAGGATTAGGAGTGGGAATCCTTTTAGGATTAGGAATCCTTCTAGGATTAGGACTCCTTCTAGGATTAGGTGTGTTTGCCTTCTTTAAATAGAGGGGTTGCCTCCTGTTGAAGGCAATCAAGCTTTGAGCAAGCTTTAGGGTTGTACTCTTTGGAGTATTTTAGACAAAAGAAAGGAGAAATAAAGATCAAGTTCATCAAATCTTTCAAGAGCTACAATTCTAGTTAGATTTATTCTCGCCATCTTCTGGAACAGTAAGCTTGCGAAGGTCATAACTTTTGATCCGTAAGTCCGATTGAGCTGATTCTTTTTGGGTTTGATTCGTATTGGAATCTAGTTTCTTTTGTACAAATTTCAGATCGATCGGACGGTTGGATCTCCGGAAATTCGCGTTTTACCAAACCTCTATCATTCTGTTTTTTTCGAAAACGAGGCACTTATTTGGTTCTATTTTGGGGTAAACTTTTAATAGATCAAGAATTTGGTTTTAGCTTCCGCACAATCATTCACCCCCCCTCTGATTGCTATATTCGGTCCTACAACTTCAAAAAGAAGTTTTCAAAATGGCTCAAGTCAAGGCAACAAAATCCTCCTCAGGGGCCACCGCAAAGCCCCGAACTGTGCGACCACGGCCTCCAGGCAGTGGTTGATACCGGCGACGAGGATCTAGCGGACAGAAGATTTTATCGGTGCCCGTTGTCCGAGGATGCATGGTGCTGGCACTTCAACTGGGTGGACCCGGAGACGTACCACCCACATCTCAAACTTCCCGTATTTGATAACTGGGGAGAGCAACCCTCGCCGTGGTGCTACTACCTCCCAGAAAAGCCGGACCCCGAGTACGCATACGGTATTCTTCAACCACCACAATGGGCATACCGCATTGATCGCAGCGCACGTTTTGCTTGTACAACAAGAAGCCCAACACACACCTCCTGGACCATATAGTGGAGTGCGAGCCAAACAGAGGAGGCGTCTCGGCAAGTCTCGGAAGGGCAAGAGGGTTCGCCCTCTCGAAAGGTACGGATAAGGGGAAGCAATCGGCCGAGGTCCGCGATGACGCAACAAATCCTTGACGACATTACAAAGGCCATCCGAACCGGTGGTATTAACATAGGGGCGCCGAAATCGGGAAGGCATGCCCATATGGGAGGCGAGACTCCAGAATGCACACAAACAAGTTACTTCTTACACCCTGCAGGCGTATGGCATAGGCTACCCATTCGGCGACAGCTGGGAGCACTGCGCACGGCCATGGAACTCTTTCATAAGAGAGATTGAGCGGTGTCCGAGAACAAATCGCACAAGATTGACAGGTGATGTAATATGTAGAAAATGTATGGCATCATTCTCACTCTACGAACATAGGCGGAATGATCACTTGTTCCACCATTACAATCAGTGTTATTGGCACTTCTCCTAGCAATGTCGTCACTGTTGTAATATCCGTTGTATCTGCCGTACTAAGGTTGAGTTTGCGTACTAAGTTTCTTTGGTGCATCTACATGCTTTTGTTATTGTCCTTTCTCATATTATGTTCGACCATTTATTTCTATCAGCGGAAACATAGGCGTAGATGAAATATTTTTCCATAATATGGTACTACATATATCAAAGAGCAAATCTGCGTCATTCGTGGTAGAAAATACATTCGAGCGTGACATTTTACAGGCTGCTGAAAATGCTTAAAAGTTATCGTTGACAATAGTACTTAGGGTTATTGTGGCGGTATATTTTTGTACTGAACAAAGGCGTAGATGAAATATTTTTCCATAATATGGTACTACATATATCAAAGAGCAAATCTGCGTCATTCGTGGTAGAAAATACATTCGAACGTGACATTTTACAGGCTGCCAAAAAGGCTTAAAAGTTATCGTTGACAATAGTACTTAGGGTTATTGTGGCGGTATATTCTTGTACTGAACAAAGGCGTAGATGAAATATTTTTCCATAATATGGTACTACATATATCAATGAGCAAATCTGCGTCATTTGTGCCGAAAATAACATTCGAACGTGACATTTTACAGGCTGCCGAAAAGGCTTAAAAGTTAGGGTTTTTTATATTGCTACCCTTAGTTGGTACCCACTTCTCAGCACTACCCTTAGTTTTGCGCGGTGCTCAGTTGTACCCATCAACACACCGTAGCCATCGAAAATAGCCTCCAACGCCGTTTTCGTCAGCACCTTGGATACTTACATGTGGGGCCCATCCCTTTCCTCACCAAATTGAATAATTCATGCGTCCGCTCCTCCTCAGCCGCCCTCAGCCCCATCCGCCGCCCTCAGCTCCCTCCGCCGCCGACCTGGGCCCCCTCTGTCGCGCCCGTCCGGAAGGGAGCAAGCCTCCTCGGCGCCCGACCTCGGCCCCCTCTGCGGCAAGGGAGCAGCAGCCGGTCTGGCCCGCGCTCCGGCCGCCTCCAGCGTGTCCGGCGCCCGCGCTCGCCGCCCATGCCCCCTCCACCTCGGCTCCCTCCGCCGCCCTCGGCTCCCTCCGCGCCCGCCGACTGGCCCCTCTGTGGCACCGTCCGGAAGGAGCAAGCCTCTCGGCGCCCGACTCGGCCCCTCTGCGGCAAGGGAGCAGCAGCCGGTCCGGCCCGCGCTCCGGCCGACTCCAGCGTGTCCGCGCCCCGTGCTCCGGCCGCCTCCGGCCTGTCGTCCGGCGCCCCGCACTTCGCCGCCCACTGCCCCCTCCACCCCGGCCGTCTGTGCCCATCCACTGCCCTCAGCCCCATCCGCCGCCCTCAGCTCCCTCCGCCGCCGATCTCGGCCCCCTCTACCGCGCCCATTCAACATCGCCGTTCACCCCCTCCGCCGCCGCACTGCGCCCCCTCCGCCCCCGCGATCCACGTCCGGACGTTGTCCTCCGCTACCCGGCATCATCCTCCTTCCGACGCACTGCGTCCCCGCCATCGAACTGGTGCTGCGCCCCGCCGTCGACCCTCCTCGCCGCCGTCGGTATCTTTGCCTGATGCTGAATTAGCTGTGATTTGGTTCTTTTGTTTGTTTTCCTTCGTCGAATCAGGTAAAGAGGGAGGAATAATTGTGAATGCATTCTATCTACATTAGCTGGTGCCGTGAATTAGCTGTGATTGCAGTCTATCTACATTGACTTTACTGATCAGCTAGTGTTTTCTGTCCTGTAATCTGCTGCCATGAAAAATATGTGTCCTGTAACCTGAAATATGTGATATAGTTTGTGTGTATCCTATACAAGAGGTAAAACTGAGTCCCAGCTGTAATCAAACCTAGTCCTAGCATCCTGCCTTGAGTTAAATCCTCCAGCATGCTTACATACATAAACTGATTGTAGCCTATATTAGACAGACCCTTATGTATACCTTAAACTGTTTGTGTTTATAGCATGGATTCACACATGTTGCCGGCGAGTGGCTCCTCCGATGGAGGACAAGGATGGCCTAGGTATGGTCTGGTGCCGCTAATTCGCTGCCCCAAGTGCGAAAGGTCAGAGTCGCTCGTGAGACTTAGATCGAAAAGGCGAGTTGAAGGATCATTGTTTTTGATCCATGTGTTTTTGATGATGAGTATTTGAATATTCGAAAAGATTTGAATTTGGTTTGAAGATTTGAAAAGAGCAGAAATCAGTTTGGTTATCCGAAAAAGATTTGAATTGGCAAACTCGTTTTTCCCATGTATGACAGACCAAACTCTTTGGTCTGTCATACACATGTTTTAAGTGAACTCATTGAGCCAAACTCTTTCTTTCCAAGAAACCAGTAAGTTCCACATCTACAACGGACAAGTTTTCTCTCTGTCTGTCGTGAACGTGTTTGCTTTAGGGTTTCGTTCGGACCATGTTGTTTTTAAAACCGGCGTAACGCGTTTGCGCCGGACAAGATTTTTTGTCCGTCGTGAACATGAATTTGAAAGCGTTTTTTAATCGAGATTTTTGCATGTACGACGGACTGATTTTGGTTGTCCGTCGTAAACATGTTTTCGCCGGAATGTTTTCTTTTGGAACTGAGAGTTTCCCTTGTACAACGGACAGACTTTGTTGGTCCGTCATAGACTGTTTTCTAGGGTTTCACTTGGCATTTGCGCCGGACTGGTTTTGTTGTCCGTCGTAAATAGGATTTGCTCAATTAGGGTTTTGAGCGATTTTGAGATTGAAATTTGAATTTGATTTTAAGATTATGAAATTTGTGATAATTTCATGATACTTGTTTTGAAGTGGACTTTATGCAATGCTCATGTGAGTAGTTGCATGGATTGATGTAAGTCAAGTCGTGGACTTGTGCTTGGAATTGTTTTGTGTTTTTGTTCATGTGCAGGTGTTGCTTGAGGTCGAACATGGTCGATGACGGGACCGAGACTAGGTTCAGGGAGGAACTGAGGTCGTGAAGGTCAAGGATGTCATGCGAGATGTTTGGACTAGAGAACGGTGCACGTGAGATCGAGATCGTTGCAGCGTAGTGGCAGGAGGCCGTACGCGTGTATACGAATTTTTGATCGCTGCATGTGTGCGTGCGTGGTGTGCGTGCATGCTGCATGTGTGTGTGCGTGAGTCCGAGTCGTGCGTGCGTGAGTTTGCATGTGTGGCTAGCGTGTGCGAGAAGGACATCCGAGAGAGAGCCAGGAATTTTGACGTGTCCGAGTCAGCCGGCGTGAGATGAGATTGGCATGGAGACTGCTTGCCCAATCCGAATACAAAAAGAAATAGGTGGCTGTCTTGTCCTTTAAATAGAGGGTTCTAGGGGCTTAGAACTCATCCAATCCAACGAAAGAGGGCAAGAAGCAAAAGGTGTCTACAACAAAGAAGAGCTTGTGTGCTCTATCTAGTTGGTTTAGAGTTTTCTAATCTTTTGAGATTAGAAGATTTTTGGTGTCATCCTGTGGAAGATGGCTTTGGAATAAAGAAAAGTTTATGCAATATTCCTTTCGTTTTTGATTCTTGATTAGAAGTTTTGTTCGTCATTAGAACTAGTTCTTGTTCTTATTTTGCTAATTAGTCTAGGGTTTTGATCTCTTCAATATTAGATATTCTTCCGTTATTTAGGGGTCGTTGATTTTCCGAAAGAAATAGTTGAATTTTTCTAGGCATCTATTCACCCCCCCTCTAGTTGCCTACTCGGTCCTACAAGTGGTATCAGAGCCAGGCTCTACTAATCCATCTTAACAGGTGATTAGTAAACGGTAAGTTATGGCAACAGAGAAATACTCGAACAAACCGCCAATCTTCGATGGCACAGACTTCCCCCACTGGCGGATCCGGATGACTGCATATCTTCAAGCTCAAGGTAACGCGATTTGGCGCAAGGTAAAAATCCGTACGAGCTTCCTTCTAATGATGATATTGATAAAATCGAGTTTGAAAAAGATGTTGAAAACAATAATAGAGCTAGAAACATATTGCTTCAAGGACTTGCTAGAAAAGAATTCGATAGAGTCTGTCATTTACTCACCGCTCATAAAATTTGGAAATCTCTTCAAGATTATCATGAGGGCCTGAGACTCAGAAAAGAAGCTAGGCAAGATCAATTTAAAAGGAATACACTAGATTTGAAATGAACTCGGAGAATCTCTAGATGATTGTTTTGCTCGCTTTAACAGAATTTTAAACAATCTTAGAGTCATGTTGATGTAAAGTACACCGACTCTGAAAATGCTAGACATTTCCTATCATCTCTTGATCTTAAAATCGGCAAATGAAAGTATTTGCTTTTAGGAGGCTCACAAGATGAGTGAAATGACATTGGATAAATTATATTCTAGTCTCAAGACTTTTGAGATAGACATTGTTTCAAGAACATCCAATGATAACTCTCTGGCTCTTAATGCTAATTCTTCATATGATAATGCTACTAGTTCTTCATCATCATACTCCATTCTTTGCTTTGAGTGCTCTTAGTGATGAACAACTAGATCAAATACCAGAAGATACACTTGCTCTTCTTTCCAAGCGTGTCAATGCAGCTTACATGAGATCAAGGGAGAGAAGAGGAGCCTCTATCCACTGCTACAACTGCGGCAATTTGGGCATATTCGTGCTAAGCTGCTTCAGAACAAGGATAGAGAGGAGAAGGACCAAAACAACTCCTCCAAATCCTTCCCGGCCAAGAGAGAGCAAGGACAAAAATAAGCAAAGAACGAAGAAAATGCTCAACAAAGTCTTCATCGCAATTGGTCGCTTAGATTTGAGCGACATTGACGACTCATCGAAGATGAGAAAGAAGAGAAGCAAACAAAGCTGAATGAGAAAGACTTCACTGGATCAGTGCTTCATGGCAAAAGGGAACACTAGTGACAACGACAACACTTCCAAATGACTTGTGATGAGGTAATGCCTTCATATAATGAGCTTTGTGAAGTTTTAGTCATATTGAGAAAATCTTTAAGAAAATCTTCACTCAAAAATAAAAACTTAGAGAATGGTTTGTCCATGCTGAAAACTGAAAATGAAAAACTTAGAAATTCTATTTCTAACAATGATGCATGTGATGATTGTGAGGGGTTCTCATTAGAATTGCAATCACTTAGAGCTGCTCATTCTTGCAAGATAAAAGAGCTAAATTTGCTAAAAAGTGAAGTTGATAAGTTCAAGCAAACTTTAGCTTTTGGTTCAATAATGCATTTTTATGTGTTGCAAGAATTGTTTGTCACTAGAGAGAATTTAAGAAAAATACGAGCAATTTGTCTTGCTGGACACATTATCTTTACTCACTCTATTGTCACCTCAAAAGAATGCAAAAAATGTGAAATTCTGAAAATTGATATTGCACTTGAAAAGAACAATGTAGAGAGAGCCATTATAGCCAAAGATAGAGCCGTTCAAGCTAAAGAAAAGGCTAAAATGTCAAGTTGATCCATGTCAAAATTGCCTGTTGTTCTTAGAGAAAATGAATATTTGAAATCAACTTTGGAAAAAATTTCTTTGGAGGAAAGAAAAACTTGAATCGATTCTTGATAAATCAAAAGTAAGTGTTAAAAAGCAGTGGGATAGGCTTTGATCACTTTGAACACTTGAAAAACAACCCTCCTGTAATTGTGAAAACACTTGGTAATGGTAAAATTGAAATCCTCCCTCCTAAACCAAGTGAAACAAAATTCAAATCTCTTTGGATCTGTTGATTTGTCTGGAAAAACTCAACCCACTCAAAGTAAAGGAGCAAGTACTTCAAAAGCTGTACAAATGCACTTTTTGTCACAAAGATGGTCATCTAGAAAACTTCGCACAGAAAGCTAAAATCGAGAAGGGAAAGAGAATTAAAAATTCTAAGATGACTGGAGAAATTAATAATTTTGAAAAGCCCAAGTCATACCGTCATAAACCATCTAATATGGCTTTTACAACCTATGACAATAGAAGAGCAGGTTTAGGTTACAAAAAGAAAACACCTTCCACTTCTTTTTGTGTGCATAGACATGGTCATGGAAGCAGTATTGTGACAGGCTCTGTGAAAGCAAACAAAAATTCATTACTCTCACAAGTATTTATGCGATCACACCTTTCGTCGAGTGATTCGATCTTTGGATACCTAAAGCATGCTTCTCTAACCCAAAGATCGAATCCTCGGCATCTTCTGTTCATAACATGTAGGTGGTACGAGAAGGGAAGGAGAACATCCGGGTTGTTGATTCAGATGCTGCCAACACATGACGGGCAACTCAAGTTGGTTCTCCTCCCTAACAAAAGCATCCTGGGAGCAAGCGATCACTTTTGGAGATGCTACTCTTTGGGCCAGCGTCACTACAAAAGGTACAGTGAAGGTAAATGAACACTTTACTTTGAAGAATGTCTCTCTGGTGTCTAAACTGAAATTCAACCTTCACAAGATTATCACAATTGTTGGATGAAAACTTTGAAGTGAGCTTTAAACCTAATGCATGTAGAGTACTCGATGCTTCGAAACTAGATTCTTGAGATATCTAGACTTGGAAAAATTTTCATAGCAAATTTTAGCAATGCTTCAAGTTCACATTGTTTTGTTGTTGCTTCTAATCTAGAAATCTCAATTTTTGGCATCGTCGGTTAGGCCACATGGGATTTGATCTGTTATCTAGATTGAGTGGTCTAGACTTAATTCGTGGCTTGCCGAAGTTAAAATCTTGCAAAAATATTGTTTGTGCTTCTTGTCGACATGGTAAGATGGTTGGAGCTCCTCATGCTCCTGTCTCTACTATAATGACCACTGGCCCTGGTCAACTTCTTCACATGGATACAGTAGGACCATCTCGAGTACAATCGGCCGGAGGTAAGTGGTACTTTCTAGTGATAGTTGATGATTATTCGAGATACTCTTGGGTGCATTTTCTGTCTTCAAAAGATGAGATTTTTGGACTCTTTCATGTCTTCATTAAGAGATTGATAAATGAATTGCCTAACACATTGAAAGCCATAAGAATTAATAATGGTACAGAATTCAAAAATGCTTTATTCAAATCTTTTTGTGAAACTAATGGAATTGATCATCAATTTTCTTCGCCATATTCTCCCTCACAGAATGGTGTTGTAGAAAGGAAAAATAGAACTTTGATTCAAATGGCTAGAACTATGCTAGATGAATACAACACTTCAAGAAATTTTTGGGCTGAGGCAATTTCTTCTTTCTATATATCAAATAGGGTCTATCTCAGAGCTTTACTTGGTAAAACATCTTATGAACTGAGATTTGATCGTAAACCATCTGTTTCTCACTTACGAGTGTTTGGTTGCAAATGCTTTATTCTTAAACATGGAAATCTTGATAAATTCGAAGCTCGTAGTACAGATGACATCTTCCTTGGTTATTCGTTGCACTCCTGTGGATATCGTGTACTTGATTTATCGACTAACAAAATGTTGGAAACATGCGATGTTACTTTTGATGAGGCTAGCCCTGGAGCTAGACCCGACATTTCAGGTTCACGAGAAGATTTAGAGCCAATCTTTTTAGATAAAAGATTCGAAGAAAATGATGAAGATAATGATGATGATGAGCTCATACCTACAGAACGGGAAGATGTTCCTGAACAAATTGATGTGACTACTACTTCAGATTCTCCTACACCTCCCACGACGACTGAAACAACTGGACCTCCCCTTAATGTTTTGAAGAACCATCCTCCTGAACAAATCATTGGAAGTCTTCATGAAAGGGTGACACGTTCTAATTCATCTCAGACTCTTTTATGCATGCATTCTGCTTTTGTTGCAAATTTTGAACCTAAGAACATTACTCATGCTTTAACTGATAGTTCTTGGGTAGATGCGATGCATGAAGAGTTAGAAAACTTTGAACGGAATAAAGTTTGGTCTTTAGTGGAACCTCCTAAAAATCAAAACATTATTGGAACAAAATGGGTTTTTAAGAACAAGTTAAATGAAGATGGAATAATTGTTAGAAACAAAGCTAGACTTGTTGCTCAAGGATTTTCTCAACTTGAAGGAATTGATTTTGATGAAACATTTGCTCCTGTTGCTCGTTTAGAAGCTATTCGCATCCTCTTGGCTTTTTCATCTTCAAAAGGTTTTAAGTTATTTCAAATGGATGTGAAAAGTGCTTTTCTAAACGGTTTTATAGAAGAAGAAGTTTTTGTGAAACAACCCCCTGGTTTTGAAAATGAAAAATTTCCCAATCATGTGTATCGTTTATCAAAAGCTCTTTATGGATTAAAACAAGCTCCTCGTGCTTGGTATGATAGATTAAAAGGCTTCTTGCTTCAACATAATTTTGAGATGGGAAAAGTTGATAAAACTCTGTTTACTCAAAATTCAAATGATCAATTCCTTGTGGTGCAAATTTATGTGGATGATATTATCTTTGGAGGATCCTCCCACTCTCTTGTGTTGCAGTTTTAAGTGATGTCCAGGGAATTCGAGATGAGTATGATGGGAGAGTTGACATACTTCCTTGGATTTCAAATCAAGCAAGCGAAAGAAGGGATTTTCTTGCACCAATCCAAGTATACAAAGGAGCTACTAAAGAAATTCGACATGGGAGAAGGAAAGTCGATATCTACTCCAATGAGCACAACAACAATTTTGGACCACGATGAGAATGGTGTTGAAATGGACCAAAAGGAATACGAAGCATGATTGGATCACTACATGCTTGACTCGCTTCAAGGCCTGACATACACTTTGCGGTTTGTTTGTGCGCTCGATTTCAAGCCTCTCCTCGAGAATCACATCGACAAGCAATTAAAAGAATTTTCAGGTATCTTCGCTCCACTTCGAATTTGGCATTTGGTATTCTTGTTCTTCTTCGCTTACACTCCTAGGATATTCGATGCTGATTTTGCGGGGTGTAGATTAGATAGAAAGAGTACTTCGGCACATGTCATTTTCTTGGCACTTCACTTGTTTCTTGGTCTTCTAAGAAAGCAGTCCTCGATTGCTCAATCTATCTTTGGCCGAATACGTTGCAGCTGCTAGTTGTTGTTCACAAATTCTTTGGATCACTTCAACTCTTAAAAATTACGGCATTAACTTTAATAGTGTTCCACTTCTTTGTGATAATACTAGTGCAATTCACATCGCTAAAAATCCTGTTCAACATTCAAGGACTAAACACATTGACGTTCGATATCATTTTCTTAGAGATCATGTTGAAAAAGGAGCTATTGAGCTGAAATTTGTTGATTCGGATGCTCAAACTGCTGATATTTTCACTAAACCGCTTGATTCTTCTCGCTTTGCTTTCTTACGTGGCGAACTTGGGATCATTCATCCCCATGGGTTGATTTGAGGGGGAGTCTTGATTTTAACTCTTTCATGTGTGTTACTTGACTTTGGTTACTGCAAGGAGCTATTTTGACGTTACACTTAAAGAAAACTCCCCTGTTTTCATGGCATCATGTAGTACAAAGCTTTGTTGACTATTCTTGTGTATATAGTCAAATTAATGCTACATCGTTTCACTTCTCTCTAAAAGACTAAAAGACTAAAATAATTCAATTTGAGATGCTTTTCAAGATTATTTTGGCTCTTGTTCATTATAGTATTGCATTTGTGAAATAGGCTTAAAAGTTTCTTGTCATCTGTTAAAAGGCTAGAGCTGATTAGAAACTATGTGTGAGCTTTTTGTTGGACTTCAAATGATCATTATGAGTCTCAAGCAAAATCAGTGTTTTAAATGATAAAAGCAAGTTGAAAAGATGCAAGCAAAAGCTACTTGGCTAAACACAAGTTTAGTACAATGTGCAGCTTCCTTGCCAGGGATTTAAATTCAAAAGATGCAAGAAAAGGCTACTTGTCTAAACAAAAGTTCAGAACAATGTGAAGCCACTTGACAATTTAAATTGAGAAAGATACAAGAAAGAACTACCTACTCATACACAAGTATGGGCTAGTGTGCAGTTACTTGTCATTCCTGTTGATCACAAAGCAAAATTGTCAAACTTGCTAAAAGAGAAAAAGGAAATTCAAATTTTTGAAAAGGCTTGAGACAAACATTAGTGAATTTGAAAGTCTCTCTTTGCTCATGATAGATTTCTTTTTAGCTTTTGCAAAATCAGTTTATGACATTTTACTTGTTTGCTCTAATTTGCTTATGCAACAACTATTCTATGTGTTAGAGCCTCCATATTCTCACAATTTGCTTTCTCATTGGATAAATTGATACAAAATGTGAAAACTCTTGTAAAAAAAAAAAACTCTCCAAATGCCTTACTTTGATTATATACCTTGAATATACTTCAAAGCTTGAGATACTGCGTTCATTAAGGGGGAGTTTTGAGATCTTGATGACTATTTTGTCAAAAAGGGGGAGAGCAAGACAAGAAGAAGAAAAATAAAAAGAAAGGAGAAATTCAAATGCTGTTTGAGAATTTGGGAATTTGGATTTACTTGGTCTTTACTTGGTCTTGGAATCTTTTTCTATACCTTTGTCAAATCTTATATTGTGTTTTGTCAAATTACTCATCAAGGGGGAGATTGAAGGATCATTGTTTTTGATCCATGTGTTTTTGATGATGAGTATTTGAATATTCGAAAAGATTTGAATTTGGTTTGAAGATTTGAAAAGAGCAGAAATCAGTTTGGTTATCCGAAAAAGATTTGAATTGGCGAACTCGTTTTTCCCATGTATGACAGACCAAACTCTTTGATGCATCATACACATGTTTTAAGTGAACTCATTGAGCCAAACTCTTTCTTTCCAAGAAACCAGTAAGTTCCACATCTACAACGGACAAGTTTTCTCTCTGTCTGTCGTGAACGTGTTTGCTTTAGGGTTTCGTTCGGACCATGTTGTTTTTAAAACCGAGCGTGGCACGTTTGCGCCGGACAAGATTTTTTGTCCGTCGTGAACATGAATTTGAAAGCGTTTTTTAACCGAGATTTTTGCATGTACGACGGACTGATTTTGGTTGTCCGTCGTAAACATGTTTTCGCCGGAATGTTTTCTTTTGGAACTGAGAGTTTCCCTTGTACAACAGACAGACTTTGTTGGTCCGTCGTAAACTGTTTTCTAGGGTTTCACTTGGCATTTCTTGTGACTGGTTTTGTTGTCCGTCAGTAAATAGGATTTGCTCAATTAGGGTTTTGAGCGATTTTGAGATTGAAATTTGAATTTGATTTTAAGATTATGAAATTTGTGATAATTTCATGATACTTGTTTTGAAGTGGACTTTATGCAATGCTCATGTGAGTAGTTGCATGGATTGATGTAAGTCAAGTCGTGGACTTGTGCTCGGAATTGTTTTGTGTTTTTGTTCATGTGCAGGTGTTGCTTGAGGTCGAACATGGTCGATGTGGGACCGAGACTAGGTTCGAGGAGGAACCGAGGTCGTGAAGGTCAAGGATGTCATGCGAGATGTTTGGACTAGAGAACGGTGCACGTGAGATCGAGATCGTTGCAGCGTAGTGGCAGGAGGCCGTCTGGCGTGTATCTGACGAATTTTTGATCATTTGCATGTGTGCGTCGTGGTGTGCGTGCATGCCGCATGTGTGTGTGCGTGAGTCCGAGTCGTGTGTGCGTGAGTTTGCATGTGTGGCTAGCGTGTGCGAGAAGGACATCCGAGAGAGAGCCGAGGAATTTTGACGTGTCCGAGTCACCTGGCGTGAGATGAGATTGGCATGGAGACTGCTTGCCCAATCCGAATACAAAAGAAATAGGTGGCTGTCTTGTCCTTTAAATAGAGGGTTCTAGGGGCTTAGAACTCATCCAATCCAACGAAAGAGGGCAAGAAGCAAAAGGTGTCTACAACAAAGAAGAGCTTGTGTGCTCTATCTAGTTGGTTTAGAGTTTTCTAATCTTTTGAGATTAGAAGATTTTTGGTGTCATCCTGTGGAAGATGGCTTTGGAATAAAGAAAAGTTTATGCAATATTCCTTTCGTTTTTGATTCTTGATTAGAAGTTTTGTTCGTCATAAGAACTAGTTCTTGTTCTTATTTTGCTAATTAGTCTAGGGTTTTTGATCTCTTCAATATTAGATATTCTTCCGTTATTTAGGGGTCATTGATTTTCCGAAAGAAATAGTTGAATTTTTCTAGGCATCTATTCACCCCCCCCTCTAGTTGCCTACTCGGTCCTACACGAGTTGAAGAAGATGTTTGGAGCCTTTTATGCTTCTATGATTTTTATCGTCTTGCTTTTCTTCGTGATGAACTATAATTGTAAGCACTAAATGTGATGGTGGATATGTGATGAACATTGGTGATGATGGTCTATGATGAAACCATGAAAATTTGTGATGATGAATGTGTGGACAAAAATGTGTGAATTCTAGTGTGATGAGGTTGTATGTGTGAATTGTATGTGTGAATTCTAGTCTGATGAGGTTGATGAATGTGTGAATTCTAGTCTGATGAGGTTGATGAATGTGTGAATTCTAGTATCATACTTGATTCAGGATTAAAAATGCTGAAAAAAGGAGCTGATCTGGTTTTGGACAAAAAAATCAATAAATTGGGCATTTACCGCAACCAGGTCTCGAACCTGAGACCTCCTGGTAGCCTGGGAGCACATATACCACTACACTATGTAAAGGCGCTTGTCTAGACATAGGACACAATACTATTTGTATGTTCTCAGTTTTGACCCATCCTCAAAAGTTTATATTAGATTTTGATCTCAAATTTTTACCAAGTGCTCAGTACAGGTTTAGAAGGTTTATCAAAGTGATAATGCAATTTATCAACATAATTTACCATTTTCTAACATTTAATTGAATTACTACACACTTATTGGTAGAAAGTCTATTTTGAACTGTAAGTATGTAAAATAAGGTTCAAAAAAGTCTACAAATTTTATATTTACATTTGAAAATAGATTTAAACATTACATCCAGAAAAGTGGGCAATTTTTCAAATGTTTGCTTACAATATTCACTATTCCTTTATCGTAGGCGTTATTAAAATAAATAAATAAATTGTAAATTTGGTCCAAAAAACCTAAAACTTGGCATGGAGTCATAATTTGGTCCTAGGAACCTAGGATAAATAGGTCATAAGGTTATACAAAAGTATGAATATAGGTGCTTCACAAATGGCCACACCTCTCACTAAGTTTCATAACATATAGCTATAACTTCATAGTTTTGATCCATCCTCAAAAGTTTATATTAGATTTTGATCTCAAATTTTTACCAAGTGCTCAGTACAGGTTTAGAAGGTTTATCAAAGTGATAATGCAATTTATCAACATAATTTACCATTTTCTAACATTTAATTGAATTACTACACACTTATTGGTAGAAAGTCTATTTGAACTGTAAGTATGTAAAATAAGGTTCAAAAAAGTCTACAAATTTTATATTTACATTTGAAAATAGATTTAAACATTACATCCAGAAAAGTGGGCAATTTTTCAAATGTTTGCTTACAATATTCACTATTCCCTTATCGTAGGCGTTTTTAAAATAAATAAATAAATTGTAAATTTGGTCCAAAAAACCTAAAACTTGGCATGGAGTCATAATTTGGTCCTAGGAACCTAGGATAAATAGGTCATAAGGTTATACAAAAGTATGGATATAGGTGCTTCACAAATGGCCACACCTCTCACTAAGTTTAGAAGGTTTGTCAAAGTGATAATGCAATTTATCAACATAATTTACCATTTTCTAACATTTAATTGAATTACTACACACTTATTGGTAGAAAGTCTATTTTGAACTGTAAGTATGTAAAATAAGGTTCAAAAAAGTCTACATGCATGACCACAGCACATGACAACACCCAGTAAGTTTCCAGCAAGTTATTCATGACCAAAACAGCATACATGCATGACCACATTTCAGATGTTTCAGCAGCATACATGCATGACCACATTTCACCAAACATTCATGACCACAATAGCTTACATTACAGCAAGTTTCAGCAGCACAGAGGACATCAAACTCTGCTATTACATGCATGACCACAAAGACATGAGTTTCAACAAGTTTGCTACAAGTCCATATGAGCCTTTTCTTAATTTTTGTCTTCTTCTTTGCTGGATTGTTTTCAGTTGTATGAACAACCTCTTTTCCTCTCTTCCTTTTCTTTTCCTTCACCGGAATAGGATCCCTACACAAAACAAGAACTTAGCAAAAAACATTTGAGAAACTGGAAAATGAAGCAAATTTTAGTAGAATAGAACCTTGACGAGGCAGCAGAGGAGGGCACCACAGAGGCAGCAGAGGAGGGCACCACAGAGGCAACAGAGGAGTGTACCACAGAGAAGGGCACCACAGAGGCAGCAGAGGAGGGCACTCGTGGCTCTAGTGGCTGTTCTTCCCCAAAAGCTAGCTCTAGTGGCATTTGTGGCTCTAGTGGCTGATCACTTCCAAAAGTTGCATCTACTAAAATTTCCTTCACCGGAATAGGATCCCTACACAAAACAAGAACTTAGCAAAAAACATTTGAGAAACTGGAAAATGAAGCAAATTTTAGTAGAATAGAACCTTGACGAGGCAGCAGAGGAGGGCACCACAGAGGCAGCAGAGGAGGGCACCACAGAGGCAACAGAGGAGTGTACCACAGAGAAGGGCACCACAGAGGCAGCAGAGGAGGGCACTCGTGGCTCTAGTGGATGTTCTTCCCCAAAAGCTAGCTCTAGTTGCACTTGTGGCTCTAGTGGCTGATCGTCTTCAAAAGCTGCATCTACTGGCACTTGTGGCTCTAGTGGCTGATCCTCTCCAAAAGCTGGATCCACTGCATTCTTACAATTTCTTGCAATATGTCCTAATCCTCCACATCTTTTGCATTTTCTCTTCCTTGGTCCAAGTCCCCTGCCCTCGACACTTGATCTTATTCTAGTTTTTCTTGGTCTTCCTGGTGCTCTAGTCTGTACTGGAGCATTGAGAACGAAACCAGGATTCACGACCTCCCACTGATGCTTTGCCTCTATAGAAGGCACATTCTCAGCATATGTTGCTTTGAACTTGGCAACAGAGTAATACTCATGTACATATTGATCAATTTGGCCGGCTACACCACGAAGGGAAGTAATGAATAACAGGGCATGAGTGCATGGTAGCCCAGTGATTTGCCACTGCCTACAAGTGCATATCCTGTTCGCTAAGTCCACTGGATATCTCCATTCCCTCTTCTCTTTGTCCAACACTGTCACCTCTGCCTCAAGCGGTCTGCGCTTGATGAAAGACATTTTCAAACCTCTAGTCTTTTCATGCAATGTCTTCATCACAGCTGGGATTAACATGTGGCCACGAAACCTCTCGAGTGCAATTCTTTGACGCAACTCAAACTTTACCATAAGCATTTGTCGAATCTTATCCAACAACTCCACCAAATGAAGCCCCTTTGTTCTTCTGATCCATGCATTGAATGACTCATGAGTTATTGTTCACATAGTCTACCTTGCACCCTTCACCAAATTTACTTCTAGCCCATAGATATTTGTGATGACTATCCATGTATGTCTTTAGTCTAGAGTTTGTGTACAGCTGATTCACATGATAGTTATGCTTTCTAAGGCTATATGTCAATGATCTTTGGCCATAAGTTGTCATCAATCAACTTTCCTTTGAATGATTTGCTCAAATTTGTAGCCAAATGCCTCATGCATTCCCTATGCTCTACTCCAGGGAACACATAATTCACTGCAGTTTCTAAACCCTTGCAAGCATCTGTATGTATAGCCAATCCATGTGGAAACCCTATAACCTGACGCAAATTCTGTAGGAACCATGTCCAACTTTCTGTTGACTCTGCCTCGAGGACACCATATGCCACTGGAAAGAGCCAATTATGTGCATCAATGGCACAAGCAGCTACTAACTGGCCTCTGAACCTTCCATAAAGAGCTGTTGCATCCACTGCTAGATAAGGCCTGCAACCAGCTAAGAAGCCACTCCAACATGCTTTGAATGAAACAAACACTCTTCTAAAACATTCTTTGTTCATAGTCTTGCCTCTCACTTTATAATCCACTGTATGATGGTCAATCTCAACAACACTACCAGGGCACGCCTTCTCCACTTCAGCTTTGAAAGTGAACAACAAGTTAAAGCTTTCCTTCCATGGACCATAGATCTTGTCAAGAGCCATTTCTTTGCCATAATACACTCTCATATAAGGCACCGAAATGTTGTACTTCTCTTTAATCTTCTTCATCGATTCGATTGTACCAATGCATGGGTTATCTGTCACCCATTCCAATACTGCATCTGCACACCACCTACTTTTAGCTGCCTTATGTGACCCTTTTCTTTCACTTGGACAAGTGTGAGGAGATGGGTTCACTTTGACCTGAATGCTTGTACTATTCCGCATACGGGAAGCATGTATCCTCCACTGACACCTCTCAAATGCACAGTGAACGGTCATTCTAGTTGGCTCACTCTTGTCAATTACAAAATCATATTCACCTTTGATACAATAGGTAGCAAGTGCATTCCTAAATTCGGTCATTGATACAAATGTGCTGCCTTCTTTTAAGGATGGATTATCTCTATCATACTCAATTCTTCGTACATCCTCACCCTCTCCTTGCTCATCCACCCCCATAGCTATGTTCTCCTCCTCCTCCTCTTCATCAGTCTCTTCAAATTGTGCCCCTGTAACATCTCCATCATAGTCCTCAAAGTCTAGCATATCCCACTTGTCAACAAATTCAGGATACTGCCTCTCATCATCATCAGGTGCAACAACAACTTCTATTGGTTCAACCTCATCATTGGGAATAACAGGATCCATCCTATTTCATACAAAAATTGGTTCAACCTCATATATACCAAGGTAACTATTTGGGTAGCCAACATTTACAAAGAGGAGAGGAGCGGGTTCTGTTGCTTGCCTGGAGGAGGGGAGCAGGTGGTGTGAGTGCCTTGCGTGGAGGAGAGGCGGGTTACGATGCGCCTGCTGCTTTGTCAAGAGCTGGCGTGGGGAGCTGTTACGCGGCCGGCAGGGCGGTGCGGCGGGCCACGAGCTCTTTATCCACGCCCGGCAGGCGATCGCCCACGAGCGAGACCGAAGCCGGGCAGGGGCTGCTGGAGCGCGGGGCGCGGACCCGCGGGAGGCGAAGAGATTTCTATTGAAGATCTCATTGCTGCCCTCGACGTGGAAGAGAAAGCCAGAGCCAAAGATGCACCGAAAACTTCTTCTCAGGAACCAAACAACGCAAATGTGATTGAGAAGAAGGGTGGCAACAACAACAAAGGCTTGAAACCAAACAAGAATACTAGCTTCAAGAAGAAGTTTGAGAAGAAAAATATGAAGAACATTACCTGTTATGTGTGCGGAAAAGATGGTCACATGGCTAAAGGCATCGTTTCAAGAAACGAACCAAATGAGCAAGGCAAGAAAATTGCCAACGTGACCATAAGTGAGGAACTACTTCAGGAGGGTATGGTAATTCTCCTGTTGTTTTTTCAGCATGTCAATCCAGCGATTGGTGGGTTGATCTTGGTGCAAATGTTCACGTATGTTCTGATATATCTCTATTTTCTTCTTACCAGGCAGCAGGGGCTTCCTCCGTCCTAATGGGGAATGGGTCGCATGCTTTTGTGCGTGGTGTTGGCATGGTAGAACTGAAGCTGACTTCAGGGAAGACTGTCCGTTTGAGAAAGCGTCGGCATGTGCCAACAATAAATAAGAATCTTGTCAGCGGTTCCCTATTATGTCGAGATGGCTATAAGCTAGTATTTGAGTCTAATAAAGTTGTAATGTCCAAGTTTGGAAACTTTATTGGAAAAGGTTATGAAAGCGGAGGCCTGTTCCGCTTAAGTGTACTGGAGTCTTGTTTAAATTTAAATGTTGCTACTCAAGTTAATAATTGTGAATCCAATGTTTGGCATTCTCGTTTATGTCATATTGGTTATGATACCATTGCTCGAATGTCCAGATTTGAAATAATTCCAAAATGTGATATTGTCAAAGAATCAAAGTGCCAATCTTGCGTGCAAGCAAAACAACCTCGGAAACCATTTAAGGGGTTAGAGGAAGAAAAGAATTTGGCACCATTAGATCTCATCCATTCTGATTTGTGTGAGATGAATGGATTGTTGACAAAAGGAGGCAAAAGATATTTTCTAACTTTTATAGACGATGCAACACGTTATTGTTATGTGTATTTGCTGAAAACAAAGGATGAAGTTTTAAACTACTTCAAAATCTATAAAGTCGAGGTTGAGAACCAACTAGAAAAGAAAATTAAAAGGTTAAGGTCTGACCGTGGAGGAGAGTATATCTCTCAGGAATTCTCCCAATATTGTGCTGAGCATGGTATAATCCATGAAGTGACACCACCATACTCGCCTCAATCTAATGGGGTGGCTGAGAGGAAAAACCGGACACTAACAAACTTGGTGAATGCCATGTTAGAGAGTGCTGGTATGCCTAAGTCATGGTGGGGGGAAGCTATCTTAACAGCAACCTTTGTCCTCAACAGAGTAATTACTAAAAGAAGTGAGATTACTCCGTATGAGGGATGGAAGGAGAAAACCAAATATCAATTTTATGAGCGTGGGCTGTTTGGCTAAGGTCAATATACCATTGCGAGAAAAGAGAAAGCTTGGACCTAAAACGATCGATTGCATTTTTATAGGATATGCACATAACAAGATCTGACCTATAGATTTTTAGTAGTAAAATCAGATTCCACTGAGATTATTGCTAACACAATAATGGAATCAAGAGATGCTTCTTTCTTTGAGAATATTTATCCAATGAGAGCATCAGTCTTTAATGAAAATTCTAAAACTTCTTATCTTCCATCTACTTCTGAGTCACCAAATATTGTTGAACCAGCTTGTGATGTCCCTGAGAAGGATAACAATATTGTCACAAATGAGGCTCCTCGCGAGAGCAAAAAGACAAAGGGTTGAGAAAACCTTTGGTGATGACTTTATTGTATATCTTGTGGATGATGTGCCAAAAACTCTTTCAGAGGCTTATGCATCACCTGATGCAGAGTATTGGAAAGAGGCTGTCCGTAGCGAGATGGATTCCATCATGGGTAATGGAACATGGGAGATCACTGAACTTCCTACTGGATGTAAACCAGTTGGATGTAAGTGGATCTTTAAAAAGAAAATGAGGCCTGATGGTACTGTTGATAAGTATAAGGCAAGGCTTGTAGCCAAGGGTTATACCCAGAAAGAAGGAGAGGATTATTTTGATACTTATTCTCCTGTTGCCAGATTAACTACCATTAGAGTGCTCATTGCATTAGCAGCTTCTTATGGTCTACACATCCATCAAATGGATGTAAAGACAGCTTTCCTTAATGGAGAGTTGGAGGAAGAAATCTATATGGAGCAACCAGATGGTTATGCGATTACTGGACAGGAAAATAAAGTTTGCAAATTATTAAAATCCTTGTATGGCTTAAAGCAAGCACCTAAACAATGGCATGAAAAGTTTGATAAAACTTTGACATCTGCTGGTTTTGCTGTGAATGAGGCAGATAAATGTGTTTATTATCGCTATGGTGGGGGTCAAGGAGTAATCTTGTGTTTGTATGTTGATGACATACTTATATTTGGGACCAACACTGCTATCATTGACGAGGTCAAGTCTTTCTTATCTAGTTGTTTTGATATGAAAGACATGGGTGAGGCAGATGTAATTCTAAATATTAAATTGATCAGAACTGAGAATGGGATTACTTTGAGTCAGTCCATTATGCGAGAAAAATTATTGAGCCGCCGGTTTGAGAATTGCAAAGTAGCTCCAACTCCTTATGATGCAAGTGTAAAACTTCGCCAAAAATAATGGATTAGGGAAAGATCAATTAAAATATTCACAAATAATAGGGTCCCTTATGTATTTATACGGTGCAACGAGACTGACATCTCATTTCTTTGTGAGCAAATTAAGCCGGTTTACATCGAATCCGGAGATGATCATTGGGAGGCTCTTGAGAGAGTGTTGCGCTATCTCGAGAGGTACTACATCTTATGGAATTCACTATACGGATACCCTTCGGTATTAGAAGGGTATAGTGATTCAAATTGGATCTCGATGCGAGATGAGATCAAAGCTACAAGTGGCTATGTGTTTACTCTAGCGAGTCTTTGCGATTTCATGGAGGTCATGTAAAGCGAGACTATATTGACGCCGGTCAACCATGGAAGCTGAACTTGTAGCACTAGACACGACCACTTTTGAGGTGAATGGCTAAGAGAGCTTACATTGGACTTGCCATTGGTTGAGAAACCAATCCTGCGATCCTAATGTCTTGTGATAACCAAAGCGGTGTTGATCAAGGTTATGAGTACTAAGGATAATATGAAGTCCTCGGACATGTCAAGCGTAGGCTTAAATCTGTCGAGAAAATTGAAATGCTCGGAGTTATAGTCATCAATTATATACGCTGTGAGAAAAATCGCGAGACCCTTTTACAAAAGGGTTAACAAGAAATGTGATTTCTATTGCGTCGAAGGACATGGGAATGAGGCCCATATGAGTTACTTCACAACTGTAACCCATCCTTTTGATCGGAGATCCCGTGAATTAGGTAATGGGAAAAACAAGTTGTGGTTGTAACAAGAGAGTACACTAAATCGACCCATGTTCTAAGTACTCTAATCTGTATGGAAGGCTGATTTAAAATCTTAATGTATTCTAGTGTCCTAATGAGAGGAAAAGGTATCGGCCTCTGAGGATACCTAAAATGAATACACCTACTTGAGCCAAACTGTGAGGTCGCAGTTCACGAGAAAGGGGGCGTTCTCTAGAAAGCTCATGAGAAGATTAGGGAGCATGACCACTTAACGCTCCGTTGAGGTGAATTTCTTTGGCAGCCTAGTATCAGTTAAGATTTCGGGTGAAATCTAACCACACAAAGCTGTGAATTCAAGGCTGAGTCCATTCATTAGCTGTGGAAGGATAGATCACGTTATTCTAGGTGAAAGTTCAACCCGTATGGGACTTGCACCGAAACACTGATATATTAAACGAAAATTCAACACAGTTGATCAAACTTTTGAGTCTTTATGCCTTCGGCATTGGTGGGGATTGTTAGAAATAAGGCCCAAGTGGCCCATTTATCTCTAATGCCAAAGCTACAAAGATTAGTACCATATTGCTAGTTGAGAGAGGAGAATACCAATTTAAAGGAGAGCTCCCACCATGCCTTGTAATAAAGGCGAGATGGAGATGAGGAGCATGGCTAAAGTCACACGCCTTGCTGCCAGATTTCGCGAATTACGCGTATTTCTGTATTTTTCCCGCGTGACTTGTGACTTGCGGCGTCGCGAATCGCCGTCACGGTGGATTAAATCCTGGCACGTTTAAACCCTTTTTAAATTTCGGTTTCTAATAGAAGCGACCATGGTAATGACATCGATTTCTAATAGAAGCGATCATTTGGATTAAATCCTGTTTACTAGCGTTTAAATGGCGTTCTTGGTGCGAGGCTATAAAATGCAGAGCGTCGGTGAATTGGAGTTTTTGGCTCTGGTACTCGCGTTCGACCATTGTGATACGTGTTGCGTATTCGTCTTGCGCTCGTTCTTCACCGACCTTCCTCTCGGCGTGCCGCGAGGCGGAGAGCGGGATCTCGAACCATTGCCGCTGCGAGAACCTGGCACGGGGTGGCAATAAGGTTTAGGCGGCGCAAGCTAACGCGACCGCTCGAGCTTCCTCTGCGTCGACTACTTCCTCTACGGCCAGTCGCTACTGCGCTGCTTCCATTTCGTCATCAAGCCCATCGTAAGAATTCTTTCCTCTGTTCATCACTTTCCAGAAAATATGTGGTATTTTCTAGATCTACTTTTTAGAAAATATTTGTGGTATCTTCTGCCTAGCTTGCTGTGTTTGATTATTTTGGAATTATGTTTTATATTCAAATCTGTAATCAAAATAATACCTAGATGTTCAACAGGAGGTACTTGAGAAGAAGACAAATAAGGATGATCGAGACGTTTCCAGACACATCTGGCAGAAACCTTCGACTTGTGCGTGCAGGATGAGTTGAAACACAAGAGAACGATTGCCTTAGAAATTACAAATCATCTTTGTGTCACCTGCAAAAAGCACACAAGAAAATGACCACTAGTTATTGAATCGCTCGTCTTATGGAGAACAATAGTCCAGTTCATTCAAGATAACACAATGTTAGTCATAAAAGAAATTAAGCTCAAAAAGTAGATTCTACAATGGGGAGAAAGATACACATAAGCTACGCTAACGGTATTGATTGAGCAGATGGCTCCTTGTAAGTTTGAGAAAAAAAAAACAAATAGAACACGAGCCTATATTTCCCCTCCAGCACTAGTCGAATCAAAGAGTAGGGGACGGGGAATTAGTTACCGACCTTGCATCCTTTCCCCTGCAGCTCTTTGAGAGTGCAGTCGTCTCCAGAAATCAGCGCCATAAGCCACACAGTCAGCTCCTTGAGGGACGGAAGGTGCAGCAGCCCCTCGGGAAGCTTACTCATCCTCTTGCATTTATAAAGTGTTAGGTGGGAGAGCCTTGGCATTGCCCCAACCTCTATCCTCCACTCCTCAGCTGTGGAAAACGAACCAAGTTCCAACTGTTGCAGCCGAGGGAACCCTTGGGCAGAGCAGCACATGGTCCGGCCTTCATACCCTCCCAACTCAAGCACCACAAGACAGGCATCGGGTCTTGTTCAATGAAATCAGCATATAGGGTGAGCCGCCGTAGATTTTGTGGTAAGAGTTGGCTCTCAGGCAGCCTATCGATCACATCGAATCTTCCGAGGTAAATCTCAACCAGGTGAGGCATGTTTGCAAATAATTTAAACATCTCAATAGGGATTGGGCCCAACTCCAAGTGGAAGGATTTTAGTTGAGTCATGTGGCCCAAAAACGTCACCATATCACTATCAAAGTCTAGAATACCTAGATATAAGGTCTGGAGCTCTTTTTTTTGGACGCTGCTTGGTGCGGAAAATCCTCTTGGAAGGTGAACATGCCTTAGAGCAGGGATATCCCATAGGGAGTTTGGTACCATTGAGTCCAATTTGGTATACCTCAGATCTATAGTTTGCAAGTAAAGTAGCTGCCCAATTGAAGAAGGGAGACTGACCTCTTGACACCCTCTCAACCTGAGAAATCTTAGGTGAGTGCACTTGCCAATTACCTTAGAGAAATTCTTTAGGATTGAGCGCTCTACGTGAAGAACCCTCAAGAATCTTAGCCTAGTCAGGGAGAATGATGAAAGTTCAAAGCCAAGCAGGGTTCGGAGATTTGGTGTTGCATGAAAAATCTTATCATCAAAGAAGCTTTGAAATGAATAACGATAGGATATCATGGTATCCTCTGATGATGCACCAACTTGGCCTGTATTTTTTTAGTGCGTCCATATGTCAGCAAAAATGAAACAAAAATGAACTATGTGCAAAGAGAGGAGAGGAAGACCGACCTACAGTTTTGTCCATGATATTAAGAAAACCATCTTGTCTTGCTTCTTCAATGCACCAGTCACGTAAAATATCATGAATCCTTATTTCTTCAATCCATCCATGTGCCCTGCTTCTGCCAATAACTTGGACCAAGCTTCTTTCAGCCAGCTCAGTAACATACTTACGTGCTGTTTCTTCTAGTTTGTACTTTGGCATGTGTGGAATGAAGCATTCTGCTATCCATAATTTGGTAAGATCCGATACTGATATATCATAATCCTCTGGAAAAACAGCAACATAGAGGAAACAAGATTTTAAATAATGATTTGGCAAGTCATTGTAACTGCGAGCTAGTATGCGTCCCATCATTTCTCCATCTGCTGCTGCTATCCAATTCAGAAGTGTATCTGACCATGCTTCTTTGTTTAGATTCTTCGACAGATAACCCCCCAGAACTGAAAGTGCAAGTGGTAAGCCATTACATTTCTTTGCAAGCTTTCTCCCTAGTTCTTCAAACTCTTTCTCCATACCACATATGTCAGATCTTTTGTATGATGGTAAAGCTTTGCTACTAAAAAGCTCCCAACTTTTCTCATCATCTAAGAGCTTCAGATCATGAACATGGGTTCGCATTTGGATATGATGTGCAACATCAGTCTTTCGGGTGGTTAACAGTAATCTACTGCCGTTATTTGCATCTGGAAAGACTTTAACCCTTCCATTTATTTGGTTCCATGTACCTGTTGTCCACACATCATCAAGCACTACTAAGTATCTTTTTTGTGTTGGATTATTTGGGCCAAGCCCATTTGATTGAGACAATAAATCCTAGAAAATCTCAAAGGCCCACCTCATGAGGAGCATGTGCACTAGCAATAGTACCACATTGCTAGCCTAAAGTGGTGAGCACTAGTTTAAATAGTGGAGTGTGCTACACCATGGTAGAACCATGTGGAGAAAGGGAGAAAGAATACACACGCGCGCGCTCGCCTCGCCGGGCCGGGCACGGGCGGGGGGCGCGGGCGTGCGGCACCTGCGTGAATGGTCCGCCGAATTCCGGTCCAGGGCTTTGCGTAGGCGCAGCCTCCGTCCTCGCGTTCTTGCACCGGGAGATGACGAATCAGGTTTTTGGGAAGCGCTCGGCGCGACTGCTTCCACGTCACCGTCACGGCTCGTCTCCCTCGACGTTCAGGAGCGGCTGCTAGGCATCGCGCTCGACTGCGGCGCGCTTCCGTCCTCGGCACTGTACGCGCTACAACGTCTACTGCTCCGTCTGCACACGAACAGTACGTTACTATGTCTCTACTGTTTATTTCCAACCTATTGATTGTGAGCACATTAGATGGATATATGCCTGTTATTCGTTACCGATAGTCAATCACATGTTGTTCATGATTTACTTTTGGATTAAATTAAACCTAAATGTGCCTTTATTTCTAACATTTTGCAACAGAAAATCATGGATCTTCTTCCCCACATCATGCTCCTGCATCTGATCAATTTCTCTAGAGAGTCTAGAGTCATGTCTGGCCTCCATTATTTGTTTCATAGTATCCTTCAGTAAATCAATGGCCTTGAACTTTTGAGATACAGTCACCCAAGCAACTGTGTCAAAGTGTTCTTTGATTCTAGGTGAGCTGTAGACTTTTGTAGCGAGTGAAGTTTTCCCTGCCCCACCCATGGCAACTATGGAGACAACACTGAGCTTTTTGTCTTGGCCAACCAACTTCTCCACTATTTCTTTGCATTCATCCTCAAAACCAACAATGAAAACATCATCTTCAATATTTTGATACATGAGAAATTCATCCCCAACATGACCATTCTCTGCTAAAGTATTACCCAGATCAACAATTTTCAAATTGTTCGCACTCTCAGATATCTCACTGATCTTCCTTCTTATACGTTTAATTTCAACACCGACTTTATGAAGGGTAATCAAGTCGCTTGGTAAGCGAGCATACCTTGAAATGGAACCCATGAAGCCCTTCTTCAGCCTGTTCCTCTTCTCCATGTACTCTGCATCTTCGATGACATTCTCAGCCTCATATGCTGCATCCCAGTTCTTAGCGGTTGCATTTCCAGATCTCCACTTTGTGTCAGCATCTTCCAGGAAGCACTGCAACTCCTTGAGCCTATCTTTCAAGAACCTCACTTCAAGGGTGACTCCACATAAAAATGTTGTCTCCTGAACTGCAAGGTTGCTCAAGTTCCCAACCACGGGAGTAAGAGCAGACGCGCTAATATTGAAATTTGCTGGCGACAGGTGAGGAACGAGAATGCCATTAGAACGGACTGCGGAGGGTTTGGAATGCGTAATATAGATCGGAACACATGCATGCATGGAGTCACATGCTTCACGATTTCCGCTGCACACATGGGGTAACATGCTTTTGCGTCGTTCTAGCTGCCGGTCCAGTGTCTAACGGCTGTATTCTCACTGTATTAAGGGGTCTTTGGGAGAGCTCTGCTCCTCAATTTTCAGTTTCACTCCAAATTTGTGTAGCCAAGCACATCAGCTACACAGAACTTCGGCTTCAGAAAAAATGCGAATCTAGAGGGTTGTTTCATGGTCTTTGTGGAGCTCCTCAAGGGGTACTCCAAGAAACACTGTTTCATACCCACTCGTGAAGTTCATAGGTAATTACCCACCTTTGCCACTAGTTACACATATGAGGTAATTACCCACCTCCATTCAACATCCAAGGGCACAAATGGGTATCCACATCAAACCCATCTATTCTTGAAGCTAGATCTAATTTGCAAGCCAAACACCTCCCTTCCCTACTTCAACTTTATGATGGAGCTACTCTATGGTGAAGTTGGTGGAGTGGAGCTGTCCCAAACAGGCCCTAAAGTTCGGAGGAAAGGAGGCTGGGCAGCTCCCCACGTGTCGCCTCGCCATTTTACGAAAAACTCCTTCCGTTTCTTTAAATTACGGATAGGTCCATACGAATTTATGAAAAGATCCTTTGCGATTTCTTGTGAAGGAAAGAAAAGTTTTCCCGGATTGCATTTAGGTCCCCCATTCATTAATTTACGGAAAGAGCCTCACGTTAAATACAAATCACGAACGAGCTATTTTCTACTTTTTCGGTATAGTGGTGACGGTGAGGTCCAAAAATGTAGCAATCAGGTCCCTGATTTTTACATCTAGGTCATTTCTCCGTTTTTCCCGAAAAAATATTTTCGCCAACAGAAATATGTGTACTTTTTTCCAGGCTCGGTCCCTAAGATTTCTCGAGGCTCAAAAAATTTTGAAAATACATTTAGTTCTATTTTTTCTCCAAAAAAAACGCAAAATCATTTTTCGTTCTTGTAACGTCCGAAACTTTGCTTACAGAAATAAAGTTTCATTTCATGCTTTCTAGTTAAGCTCTTTTAGCTAGAGCATTGCAATATCAATGTGGGCACTGAACGTTGGTTCCAGGATTCACTTTCAAATCTATTAACTCCAGTTCTCCCATTTCCAGTGGGCCGATCCAATGCATGAACTGACTAATGCAAGCAACCATTATGGGTTCGATAGCTATGTCAGTGCTTGACCTTGTGCGCAGTGCATTGGGTTGGAGTCTGAAATTCCGACAGTTCTTGGGCATTTGAAAGCAAAGCCAAGTGCATTGTATTAAATGAATTTCAGCATTTTCGAAACCTTGTCAAATGGAATAAAATTTCACTTCATGCTTGCCCAACTAAGTAGTTCTGATCAATGGATTACACTACCGATTGGAGCAGTAAAGGAATAATCCTTGCACCTCGCTTTCAACTCTCCTAGCTCAATTATCTCCTCATTCTCTTGGGCCAATTGATTGCCTGCAGTTGGACAACTCCATTTCGGTCTGAGCAGAGGATGGTTATATTCCAGAGCTCCCCTCCAAGTTTGTCCAAACCAATACCTCCAGGTCATCGCTGCCCTATCCAGTGCTTGGAGCTGACGAGTCAAGTAGCAACTTCATCACTGCGTTTGTCTGGCCGAGTGAACAGTGCTTGAGTAAGCACTGTAGCTCATCCCGGCAGTTGTCTGAACCGGGGAATAGTGCGCATGCTTGGTTGCCTGATGAAACAAAAGAGCCGATCCAAGCGCTTCCAGTTAGTGCATAGCATTGCCAGTTTGAGCAGTGACTTGTCATAGAGAAACCGTGTGTCTTATATATCCAACAGTGAAAGATCATGCTTCAGAGTCATGTCAAACAGATCCTAAGTTTGATGGTACAATTGTGTCTATACATAACAAGATGGTACAAACTGTTATGAATATGACTTGTATTGAATATGAGGGCCAAAGGCCACAATATATAGAGTACATGAGGGGAAAGGAATAGGAATAGAACTCTATCTATAACAGGGACTTATCTATATCTATAACAGATAATATATCCTTAACACCCCCCCACAAATGCAAGGCGTATGCAATAGCATTGCATTTGGAAGAGATGAACTAAAAAGGAAAAATCCAAAATCATAGTCTTGAAGTAGCCGTCGTAGCATGTAACTCCTGAAGAATCGAGCTGACGAAGATAGCCAACGAAGTACCGAGTCGGTGAAAAAAAGTCGACGAAGAAGCCAAATCGACGAACCGAAGTCGAATGTAGGGCCGAGTCGACGAAGAAGAGTCGACGAAGAAGAGCCGACGGGATGAATCGATAAAGAAGAACCGACGAGGCCGACAAAACGAAGCCGAGCCGAGGTAGTCGATGGAGAAAAGTCGACGAAGAAGCCAAATCGATGAAGAAAAGTCGAATGTATGGCAGAGTCGACGGAGAAGAGCCGACGGGACGAGTCGACAAAGAAGAACCGATGAGGCCGACAAAATAAGCCGAGCCGAGGTATTAAGTGTTGACAAAATGAGTCGAGCCGATAAAAGAGCCGAGCGACGACAAGGTCAAGCTGCTAAAGACTTGGATGGACGCAACGGAAGACTAAAGAAAATACTAAGAAGCTAAGGACTTGAATGAATGCTTGAGCCAGCCGAAAAACCAAAGCCAAAGGGTTGACCTAGGACTGGAAGCCGGAGCCCAACCGAAAATTGAAGCCGAGCCAATAAACGAGCCGAAAAGCCAAAGCTGAGAGAGCCACAAGAAAAGCCGTGGTTGGAGCCGAACGAAGCGGGACCGTCCGAGATCGCAGACGAGCGCGGAGGGCCGGCTGAAGACAGAGCGAAACAGAGCAACGACGAAGATCTGCATGAGCTCGGGGGACTCGAGGCCGGCGCGGAGCCAGGAGCGCGGCGGCTGGAGGTAGGAGTTGGGGCGTGCGGTAGACGGCGTCGAGCGGCCGACGTCGTCGGTGGCCGGCGGGCTCGACGAGAAGCCGGAGAACGAACCGGCTGGCTGCGCAGCAGCGCTTGGACGAGTCGATGGAAGCCGACGGAAGAGCAGATCCGAACGGGAGGAGACATGCGGGCTCGGCCAGCGTGAAGCTTCGTCAGGTGACAGTCAAGCCAGCGAAAGTTCTTCAGAGTCCTCTTGCCATCCTTCACGTCTGTCCGATATCACGTGAAGACTTGAAGTTCACGTGAAGATTTGGAGTTCACGTGAAGCCAAAGATAACACGATTGAAGGCTTGGAGTTCACGTGAAGCCAAACTTCAAGTCTTCAGATATCACGCCCGTGCAGAGGCAAAACTCAAGCCTCTGTCTCCAGATCTGAAGGGCGCGACAGCACAAAAGACTTCGGCAGCCGGAGGCGGGATGACGGACGGAGGCGGCGATCCAAGGCGAGGCGGAGCGTCAGCAGCGCGGCGCGGCCAGACGGAGCCCCTTTTTCAGAGAACCACCTCGGCTTCCGACGCGGTTCGAGGCGAGACGAGGAGCCGGCAGGCGCGCGGCAGCCGGACGGAGAGACAAAAGTCAGAGACGACACAGCACGGCCAGACGAAGCCCCCGTCCGCGAGCTCCGACTCCGGCGACGCCTCCGAGCACCAGCTGCTTCACCGCCCGAGCTCGTCCTCACAAAACAGATCGGCGCGCAGAGGGCGGAGTTGCGGCAACAGAGACGGTAGAACCGACAGAAGGCGATGACCGGCGTTGAGATCGACTTTCTGCCATTCGACGACACGCAAAAGCACAGAAGGCGATGTCGACGGGAACAGAGGCACGACGGCCGCAGGTGGATGTGCGCGGCCGATGCGGGAGCCGCCCCGGGAGTCTCCTCCCGGGGCAGCGGATTAGATCTAAAACAGCGGAAGGATGAATTTGGAGAAAAGCACAAGCTCGATACTGTGTTATGAATATGAGCTTGTATTGAATATGAAGCCAAAGCGCCACATATATATGTAGGGGAAAGGAATAGGAATAGAATTCTATCTATAACAGGGACTTATCTATATCTATAACAGATAATATATCCTTAACACAAACTTTGGTAGCGTTTCTTGTGTGCATGTAGCAAACGTTTAGTAGAAATCACTAAATAACCCACAGATTCCTGATGCCTTGAGATTCCAGCCTTTTTTTAATCAAATCTCCTGTGCTCGATACCAACTATTCCAAATAATAAAAATCTCCTGTTGCTCAACAGCTCAAGCTCCCAACCATGGAAGTAAGAGCACACTCATGGAAGTAAGAGCACACTCAGGCATTGCTACGGTTTTCCTCTTTCTCCCTAGCTCTCTTTGGGATGAAATCTAAGGCGTGGGACAGGTGAGACCAGGGTTAATCAAACTAATGTAAGGTTAAAAATAGAAGTTTTAATGGTACCGATTTAACATAAAATCGAACAAAAATCCCTAAAACCCAGAGGGTTTTGAAATCAAATGTATTGAAAAAATAAAAATAAAAAATCGATCGGTTTTCACGAAAATCGATTGGCGAAGTAATTATTTTACGACCGATTTTCGTTGGTTTTTTTTTCTATCAAACATCACTTGATTTTCACCCATTTTCACCGATTTACGAGACATAATTTTTTTGAATTTTTTGAATTTGATCCGTTTAAAGCTTCGAACCAGTTCGAAATGGTTGGTTTTCGCGATTTTGTGAACCCTAGGCAAGACTAATATAATGAACTTTGTTAGCCACATGTGAGATTAATATAATGAACTTTGGAATGCGTAATATAGATCGGAACACATGGAGTCACATGCTTCAAGAATTCCACTACGCACACGGTGCAACATGCTTCTGAGAAACTTTAATGGGTGTAATACACTTTTTAGTATAATTCTATAGTCTTTTTTAATAGTTTGTGACTGTAATAGCATGAAAATCAGAAGAAATAAAATACTAAAATGCAATCTATAATTTTCGCATGAATTTGAATTTCTATCATTTTATGAATTTCTCTGGATTTTTGGTTTTTAATAAAACTAGCAAATTTATCCGCACAACTGCGCGGTTAGATATTATGATACGATTATCTTTAATATATAACTATATTTTCTATAATTGTGTATTTTTATATAACTCTAATATCTATATATGATTAATATGTATAGTAATATGGCTCCACCAAAATAAGTGGTGGAGATCCTTAGACTCTTTCTTTTCATCTAAGTCGTTATAATTCAGGTTCGTTAGATAGACGGTTAGATATTTTATTTTAAATAATAACATCCGATGGTGGTTGTAATTAGCAGGAGCCCGATAATTGAGTTGAGAGTATAGGTAAAAAGAAAGGCCTGAACTGGATGATCGAACTGTAATTTGAGTATAGTTATCCTGTCTCTCGTGATATACGGATAGCAAGTCAGCAAGTTAATGATCCGATTATCAGTATTCATCAGTTTCGCAAGATAAAAATGTTTTTTTAAGTTCGTTCATCTCATATGTATTGGCAAATTAAAAATGATTTTTTAAGCTCGTTCATCTCGTATGTATTGGCAAAGTAAAAATGATTTTTTTTAACTGCTCATTCGTCTCATCGATCATATGTACATATGTATGTCTGAACCTCGTGCAATCAGCAATACCGATTGGTAGTTTTGCATCGCCTTTTTGCAATCAGATATGAGCCTAGAAAGGGTCAGCAAAGCTTCGTTCTCAATTTAAGAGAAATTTTACGGTGCATTTGAAGCTACGAAATGATGGATCATCGAGGTGTACTCAGGGTGCCACTGTGTTGCTCATTGCTGTAAAGTCTCCCACACCTTCTCTACTTAACTGGCTCAGGCATTTACATTGGTTCACAATGTCATCTATTCAATGATGAGCCTTTTTGTTTGCTCTCGAGTTATGGGAGTAGCAAAGAACTAAGCAAGTGCTTATCTCTGCTTGAATCAGTACAGAGTTACCATACCTTAATACTACAAGTGGTTATGGAAGAGCTCGTGCGAACTCAGGCATAAATTTTCTTCTGCTTGCTTATTAAGGACAGACTCAACACAAGAAATCTGTTGCGCAGAAAAAACTTCCATCTGGATGATTACACCACGAAAAGACAGAAAAAAATTGGTGGATATTTAACGCTCTGGATCTAGAGCTTGGCTTGGCATTGCGTACTATGATCAGACTAGGTTGAGGAAAGAGAGCTTGCAAAACACAAGTCGACTTGGATGAAAAATGTTCGAGAGGTGCTTCTATGCTCTTCCTTTTAAAAATTGCACAACTATTAAAGCATAAATGAATGGTAGATGGTGATTACTTACCCCTTCGCTTGCTTTAAGATTTGTGCAACTTGTACTAGAAGGAAAAGCATAGAAGCACTTCTCAAAATGTTCATATTGCAATAACAGGTCAGTGCTCACCATGAAGATGAGAGAGAGTAATGCATCAGCTACCAACAGAACGTGTTGTTAGTGCAGACTTCAGATCCATGCAAGCTCAATCCAAGCCATAGATCCATAACAGAAATACAGATGGTCACATCATTTGCTTGCAGCACGACGTATGTGCTCCATGCTTATTGTTACATTTGAGGAAACACGAGTATAATTGGAAACCATATTACTTACACACACCGGAGGTACTTAAGAGGAAGACAAACGCATGCACGAGGGATGATCGAGACGTCTCCAACTCATCTTGCAGAAACCTTCAACTGGTGCGTGCAGGATGAATTTGAACCACAAGCGGAAGACTGCCTTAGAAATTACAAATCATCTTATCGTCGTTGTGTCATCTGCAAAAAAGCACACAAGAAAATGACTTCTAGTTATTGAATCTGCGTGTCTTACGGAGAACTATAGTCCAGTCCATTCAAGAGAATACAATTTCAGTTATAAAAGGGAATTAAGCTCAACCAGTTGATTCTGCAACGGACAGAAAGTTACTCGTAAGCTAAGCTAAGAGGTATCGCTTGAGCATATTGCCCCTCCTTTTAAGGTTGAGAAAAAAAAACAACAAATACTTGCACGATACACTAAGCGCCGAACGCAAATACTAGTCGAACCAAAGGGCAAGGGAGGGATGACATAGTTACGCACCTGGCATCCTTTCCCCTCCAGCTCTTTGCGAGTGCTGTCGTCTCCAGAAATCTGACGTGACATATCCAGCAGAGTCAGCTCCTTGAGGGACGGAAGGTGCGGCAACCCCTCGGGAAGCTTACTCATCCTCTCGCAGTGATAAAGTATTAGGTGGGAGAGCCTTGGCATTGCCCCAACCTCTATGCTCCACTCCTCAGTGGAAAATGTATCAAGTATCAACTCTTGCAGCCGAGGGAACCCTTGGGCAGAGCAGGACATGGCCCGGCCTTCATACCCTTCCAACCGCAGCACCACAAGACAGGGAATCTTCTCCAGGACCGGCATCGGGTCTTGTTTAATGACATCAGCATATAGATAGAGCAGCTGTAGATTTTGTGGGAAGAGTTGGCTCTCAGGCAGCCTATCGATCACATCGAATCTATGGAGGTAAATCTGAAGCAGGTGAGGCATGTTTGCAAATATTTTAATCATCTCACTTGGGATTCGGTCCAACTCCAAGTGGAAGGATTTTAGTTGAGTCATGTGGCCCAAAAATGTCACCATATCACTGCAGAAATAGTACCGATCATGGTCAGGAATTGCTAGATGTAAGTTTTCGAACTCTTTTTGTTGTATCAGTTTCCTTGGTGCGGGAAATCCTCTAGGAAGGTAAACATGCCTTAGAGCAGGGATATCCCATAGGGAGTTTGGTACCATTGAGTCCAATTTGGTGTCCCTCATATCTATAGTTTGCAAGTAAAGAAGCTGCCCAATTGAAGAAGGGAGCGTGACTTGTTGACACCATATCAACACGAGGCATCTTAAGTGAATGCACTCACCAATTACCCTAGAGAAATTATTTAGTTCTGAGCGTTCTACGTGAAGAACCCTCAAGAATCTTAGCTTAGGCAGGGAGAACGATGAAATTTCAAAGCCAACCAGAGTTCGGAGATTAGGTGTTGCCCGAAGAATCTTATCATCGTAGGAGCTTTGAAATGAATAACGATACGATGTCATGGTATCAGGTGACAATGCACCAACTTGGCCTGCATTTTTTAGTGCATCCACGTCAGTAAGAAGGAAAATAGTTGAACATATATTGAAATAAAAATGAACTATGTACAAAGAGAGGAGATGAAAACTGACCTACAGTTTTGTCTATGATATTAAGAAAACCATCTTGTTTTGCTTCTTCTATGCACCAGTCACGTAAAATGTCATGAATCCTTATTTGTTCAATGTATCCATGTGCCCTGACTCTGTGAATAACTTGGACCAAGCTTCTTTGAGCCAGCTCAGTAACATACTTACGTGCCGTTTCTACAAGTCTACGCTTTGTCGTATGTGGAATGAAGCATTCTGCAATCCATAATTTAATAAGATCCGATACTGATATATCATAATCCTCAGGGAAAGCAGCAATATAGAGGAAGCAAGATTTTAAATAATCATTTGGCAGGTCGCTGTAACTGCGAGCTAGTATGCGTCGCATCATTTGTCCATCTGCTGTTGATGTCCAAGTCGAAAGTATTTCTGACCATGCCTCTATATTTAGATTCTTTGACAGATAACCCCCCAGAACAGAAAGTGCAAGTGGCAATCCATTACATTTCAATGCAAGCTTTCTCCCTAGTTCTTCAAACTCATCCAGATTACACACGGCGGACCTTTTATAGGATGGTAAAGCTTTGCTACGAAAGAGTTCCCAACTTTTCTCATCATCCAAGAGCTTCAGGTCATGAACATAGGTTTGCATTTGGATATGATGTGCAACATCAGCCTTTCGGGTGGTTAACAGTACTCTACTGCCATTATTTACATCTGGAAATACTTTAACCATTCTATTTATTTGGTTCCATGTATCTGTTGCCCACACATCATCAAGCACGACTAAGTATCTTTTTTGCAATAGAAAATCATGGATCTTCTTCCCCACCTCGTGCTCCTGCATCTGATCAATTTCTCTAGAGTCATCTCTCGCCCCCATTATTTGTTTCATAATATTTTTCAGTAAATCAAGACCCTTTAACTTTTGAGATACTGTGGCCCAAGCAGCTGTGTCAAAGTGTTCTTTGATTTTAGGTGAGGTGTAGACTTTTCTAGCGAGTGTAGTTTTCCCTGCCCCACCCATGGCAACTATGGAGACAACACTAAGCTTGTTATCTTGGCCAACCAACTTCTCCACTATTTGTTTGCATTCATCCTCAAAACCAACAATGACAACATCATCTTCAATATTTTGATGCATGAGATGGTCATCTTGCGGGAATTCATCCCCAACATGACCATTCTCTGCTGAAGAATCACCCAGATCAACAATTTTCAAACGGTTTGCATTCTCAGATATCTCTCTGATCTTCCTCCTTACACGTTTAATTTCAACACCGACTTTATGAAGGGTAATCAAGTCACTTGGTAAGCGAGCGTACCTCGAAATGGAACCCATGAAGCCCTTTTTCAGCCTGTTCCTCTTCTCCATGTACTCCGCTTCTTCGATGACATTCTCAGCCTCATACGCTGCATCCCTGATCTGCCTGACCCAGTTCTTAGCGGTTGAATTTCCCGATCTCCACTTGGTGTCAGCATCTTTCAGGAAGCACTGCAACCCCATGAGCTCATCTTTCAAGAACCCCACTTCAAGGGTGACTCCACATAAAAATGTTGTCTCCTGAACTGCAAGGTTGCTCAAGTTCCCAACCACGGGAGCAAGAGCAGACGCGGCCATTGCTTCTTGCCTCTGCTCTCAGAGATGGAATGCTTGATCAAACATACGAGCGTAGAATGTAGTTGTGGTTAAGGAAGATATGGCTTCGTTCGGGATGCAATGTTTGCTTTCGTATTCGTTCTTCTTTCCTTGGTGTTAGAGCAGAGCAAAGCACACTCGATGGAAAGAAAGGGGCACGGCAAGAATATCTTGCGACTCAAAGCTCCAGAATGCTTCCTGGGAACTTCCCTTTTGCTGTAATGGTGATGGCATCACGGCAAAAAGATGCACAGCACAGCAAAGCACAGAAGCTCTTGGGGGTTTATCTTTCTTGATATGGCATTTTAGCATCAGACCATAAGAAGAATCTTTCTCGAGCAGTATGTCCCTCTGCGACGTCGGCCGGAGGTTCGATGGACAGGCCGTCCGCCGTCGGGGTTGTGGCAGAAGGGAAAACAAGTTCATCTTTTTCCCCTTAAACGAAGAGAGCCTTAAATTACCGTTTTTACTGACAGAACAGCATTGCCTCCATTTTCAGGTTGGGTTTCCCCTGGCTTTGTTACTTGCTTTACTGTATCTTGCATCAGCATCTGTACTGTTTTAGTGATTGCTATAGTGTAAATCATTTGCTTAACTGTTAGCTCCTATGTAAAGCAAGCAACTGGCGTAGCACTGTACTAGCTGATATATACAGTTCAGTAATGCCTTTTTTTTTAGCTAAAGTTCAATCAAATCTGAGAACTACGGTTACCACTTACCAGCTGCCCATGAAAAGTATATACAAAGCATAAAGAAGTTGGATATCTGAACCAGGTCACACAATAATTACATGCACCAGAAGTTGAGGGAAACACAGGAACTATCATGTTGTGGAACAATACCAAGACAATGCAATGAGATGAACGAATCAGTAGGCGCGCGATAGAGTAGTCGTGGCTTTGGGGTACCTTATAGAGGCGGCGGCGGCGGCCGGGAAGAGAAGAGGAGGGGAATGGAGTTGGATGTTTTTCGCTCCTGTGTTCTTTTGTTATGTGTTTTTCCTCCTAATTTGGTCCTCGGATCATATCATATTATTGATGGAAACGGGTGGAATACGAATCAACCAGTGGTGATAGTATACGCATAGGATTGTGAGACACTGGGAATATGTGCAATGCCCCAACCTTGCGAGCTGCTCCTCCGTGTTCTTTTGTAGCCTCGGGCTGTTGCTGGCAATTAACTAGATGCTACGGTGTTCTGCTTGAGCACACTCATTAGCATGCCCATGGAGACTCTTCAATCTGTTCTCCGCTTGAGAATTCAGCACATCAACAAGCTAGCGACAGATTGTGAGGTTTCACAGAATTATGCGGAGAAGCCCCCAATTTGTTGCAATGATCAGATCATCATGCCAATCCGGCTAGATCCTCCATTATCATCTGGGCCTTATCATGCCCATACCACATTAGCTTTTTAAGACCGGAGGGAGTAGTAAGGAAAAGTCTCACTCCGACTTCCTCAAAAAAAAATCCTGCTCCGAAACGAAATTATAAGGAGTCTGTGACATCAGACAAAGTAGAGATGACTTTCTCTGGTGCTTCAAAAGTACCTAAGGAGGTACCTTCTCTCGGAAAAACATCAATCGTTGATTTGCAAAAGTAACTTAGAAAGATAAAATTTTGTAAATATGAGTAATTTAGCAATTGTTCTTTGACTTAACCACGTACATTCGACCTAATCCTCGTCTCTTTCGGCCGTCACCGTCTCTCTGCAATTTCGATCTACCTTGATGATAATCCAGTAGTCGTGGGAGAACTATGCAATCTATATTAAATTACTTATTCCAGTTACTCAGTCCGACTCATGACCGCCACTGCTGCCCAAGGAAAACTTTGGAACTAAAGTTCTTAGATTATATGTAACTGAATGTAGATCATGCGGCGCAAAAATTAACCACCATTACACCTTCTGTGCCACAGCTTGTTGTAATCAATTAAATGAACTTTGGAGGGCCGTGTTAGGGAGAGACCGTGCGCACGTAACGCACGACCAAGCGACGGTCCATCTTCCGTAACGTGTAAGGGCATGTAAAGTAGTATAGACGTCAGCTGTCTATAATGCATCTCCACATCATCTAGAGACAATACTAAAAATAACTCATACAATGGATCGTCTATATAGCTATCTGTAATGATCTCTCATTCAATTAACAGGCTGTCTATACAATGGTACACAACATGTGAAGCTGTCTATAAAACTGTCTATTAAATAGTAGACATCAGCTTTCTCAATCCTTCTTCTCCCTCTTCTACGTCACTTAAAATCCTACATGGCATCTCTTATAAACAGCTGATTGTGACCATTGTACATGATTTGTTAGCATATGAGATTTGCTACTTGCTAGCACCTTAGATATCGAAAAAGCCCTTAGAATTTCCCAAAATTACGCACATATCCTTTTTCTCTAAAAGACCTCTAAATTTCTCCTTTTTAATGCTGTATTTTGTGAAAAGACCCCGAAATACTCCAAAATTACATTAAAATTCCTTTTTTTGTGAAAAGACTTGAGATGTCGTAAAATTCTGGAAACCACCTTTGCACGGGGTCACACCACGCAGGCGTGTGAAGCTGCGTATCCTCACCCAGCATATAATAGAGCATGAGCAAAGTCCAGCCTCAGCATATAATAAATTAGCAAGGGGTACATCATATGTATGATGTACCCCTTGCTAATTTGCGGTGTGCGTGTTTTATACTAGCGTAGTGTGCATTCTTCTAGTGGTGTACACCTACTACATGTAACATCCCACCATTTTCAAAAATTAGAAAAATGATAATTTAAAAATTAAAAATAAAATTAAATAGAAATTTTAGATTGGAATCAAGAATTTAATTTGAAGTTTGATATCCTCATATCGTTTTCCTAAGACTTATAAAAAGTAAATTCAATTTGGAAAATTCTTTTCCAAAAGAACAAATTATTAAAATTAGATTCAAAGATGATCTTAATTTTTAATAAACATCTTTTCTAAATTTCTAAAATCATTTATTGATTTCCTTTTTTGAAAAGGGAATTGATAAAAAGATAAGAAGTAAAAGATAAAGAGGTAAAAGATAAAATGGTAAAATGGTAAAAGATTAAAATTACCATAGTAAATCTTGGATAACCCTAGAGTGCTCTAGAAACCATCTTGGCTGGTCAAAAAGAAAATGTGAAACCATTTGCAAGTTGATAAGGTAAAATAAATGAAGAAGCTTATCCTTGACCAACCCCTTGCCAGAATTTTAGAGAAATTTCTACACCTTTCCAGCACCTGTGATTTTTACCATGTGAGATCAGTAACCTTATACTCGTCCAAAAAAATTTACAAAAATAAATAATTGATTTTACTATTAATTCCTATTTATTTATTCCCATCCTGAAAATCAGCAAAATGGAGTAAAAGAATTATTAGAAAATAAATACTAAAGTTTAAGATTTGAAATTTTTATGGAAGGTCCCTGACAACATTATAAACCTTGTGTAAAAGTTTCAAAAATTTATAAGTTGAATTAGTCCCTCAATAAAATCAAATTCTGAAATAGAAATTCTGTACAGTCTTGATTGTCAGAATTTTAATTAAATAATTACAACTAATTATCTTCCCAAATTTTTACAGTAGCAATAAAACTTATCCAGTACTCTCCATAAAAATCTACCAAAATTCTAGACATGATCTGGCCACCCGATTAAATGCGTTTGAGCTGTGCTGTCTGCAAAACCGACTTAAATTGCATCCCACTTGCAACTTGGACCCACCTGTCAGTATTGTCTTCATCCTCAGACCTCCCCACGCAGCAGACTCGAACCAGAAGCACCTCTCATTGTTTTTGGTCAAAGCAAAGCAAAAATCAAGCCTCCAACCGACATTGCTCAACTATAAAAGCTTCCCCATCCTCCCTAGCATCTCCTCCTCCAAAAAAATCAAGCATCAACTCCATTGGAAACACCTCCAATTCCTCCATTTTCCTCCATGGCCGAAATCCCCTAATCCAACCTAGCTCTTCAATTAGCCAACCATTTTCCAATTAAATGGGCATGAAGCATCTCTATCCATCCAAGATCAAAACCCCCATGTTCATTTCTCCATTCTTCCACCGAATTGAGCCACCACCATGAGCCACCATGCACTTTGGTTCATCTCCATGGCGCCACCACTATGGTCCAACCCAACCCAAACCGAGACCACCTATGGACTCGTTGCGATCTCGGGTTTCCATTTTTGGCTTCGGTTCTTCCTCTCCATGCTTGCTTCACCACCGGCCAAACCTTGCAGAGCCTCCCATGGTGGTGTACTGTAGCGTGTGCCGCGATGCAGTGCTCTTTGTTGTGTCGCTTCTCTGGTTCTTGATCAAGTAGCCCCTTCCCAAGGTAATAGAAAGCATTTTCAGTTGAGTTCTTAGTTGCCATGACATGTAGGACCGGCCTCCTTTGAGCTTTTAGTCCAGAGCTCAATGAATGCACTAAAATCTGGTTGTTCTCCATTTCATAAACTAGTTTAATTAATCTTAGAGTATAAAAGAACATAAGTACTATTTAATCAAACTCAACTAAACCATGTTTAGATATACATGTATGCTGGACCTATGAAAACGTTCATACAAGGAGGTAGTGCAGATAAAGGAAAACTTGAGAAACAAGATCGATCTACGCCCCTCTGGCTGAAGCTTAAAATGCTAATTAAAATAATTAGTCATGTTTAATTGAAGCCCCAACTCCAAACCAATTCTTTAAGATCAAAAGAACCTAATTAGTTGATATTTTTTTTATGCAAAATGAAAACACCATAAGTTAATTAGGCCTAGGTTGGTTCAAACAAATTTTATCACTGTCATATATACTTGTGCACATATGTCTTATAGAATCCATATCATAAGTATACCTTTATATGTGTGTGATCGTTACTTTAGAAACGCTATAGGTTCAAATCATTTTCGGCCTGAACTAAGTTCCTAGATAGTTTATTCTATCCCGTATAGGAAATTAACATATACATCTTTCTTAAATAAAATAGGTATAAAACCAACTGGTGTTTGCTCTATAAGTCCAAACCATCTAGTATGGTAGAAGTCAATATGATTAGTTATAATTAGCCCTTTAATTAGTATGTTCCTAGGTAGTAAATCTATGTAAAATATCCCGAACAAGCTTGTACTAAAATTCTATAAGACCAAAGTGAAAGCATTCCTAGGACCAAATCCATATAAAACATTAATACTCTTTTATTTGAAAAACATCGCGGATTATGGTAAATTGTTGCGGAAATGACTTTAAAACACTCATAGAGATATCCCCTGGTAGTGCCTGAAAAATAGTTAGATAAACTTGGAAGGTGTTATTGCAAATTTAGAATGAAAACGGAGACGTCATCGCGTGGACTTTAGTAACACTTAGACCTTTTCGACAGCCAATAGAATATCTCGTCTAAATGAGAATTTTAGGAGGAATAACTCAGAACCACTCTTTGGTATTTGGACTACCACATTATAGAAAAATATTTAAATTTAATCTTGCTTTGCATCTGAATCCCGTTAGTGTAATAACCTTAAGTGTTATGGTTAAACATCACATTTATTGAATATTTTTCGCATAGGGAAACTTTAGTTAAAATGCTTGCACCATAAGAATGATGGTATAACCATGTAAATTCAACCAATAGTCTCATTCGGTAAACCCAACTCGTATAAATCATTTGTTGGTACAGATTTGAGCTAGGGCTATGTTAAACCTTAGTGATCACTTATATAGAAAACATCTCGGATAAAAGCCAAATATCATAGAATTAACTCTAAAACATTCTTAAAGACATCCCCAGCTAATACCAGAAAAATGAGTGAAAGAACATGTATAGTATAGTTACAAACTTAGAATGAAACTTGATCCGATTAGCGTTACTTTTGTGATCATTTAAGCCTGTTCGGTAGCCCATAAAACATCTCGTCTAAATACAAATTTTGTGAAGAATAGCCTAGAAATGGTCTTTAGGATATGATCTGCAATAATATAGAAAAATATTCTTATTTCATCTTGTTAAGGATCTAAATCCTAATAGAGCAAAACCCGTTCATAATAAAGTTGCAAGAAAGGAATATTATGAATAGTAAGGTTTAAGAAACTTGTAACCAATGTATACTTCTATTAATCCAAACAAGTTTTGCTTCTTGAATTCGGAGTTTAACATATTTAAATTCACAATCTTAGCTTCTTGAATTCGTAAAATAAAATAGAATGAATCATAAGGAATAGATATTGTATGCGATGCGACCTTCAAACCCTTAAATCAGTAATAAGACTACAATGTGAAAGTAGTACGTTCGCTCATGCGGTCTCAAAACCCTAAACCGCGATCCATGCTTGTTTTATGTAGTGATTGCTTATTTGATTTTCCATCTGATTTCCTTTTGCCCTTATTAAAAGTGTTATTTGCTATTTGCTATTCTTTTCCGTTATACGACGTGTAGAATCCGACGTCTCGGACTTCGTCGTCGACAATCTCAAGATGATGTCTTCGACTTCGTCTCTAAAAGCAATGGATAGCAAGGCAAGCACCCCCTTTGAGCATTTTGAACCCAGATTTCATAATCAACTAAAATGTGATTAAGAATCTTCCTGCATGCTTATATTTCGATAAATCCTTATTTTGCGTTACTTGGTAGTTATAACCCAAATTGATGGATTCCCTTAATCATGTTGACATACAATCCATGAAAACCATAGGAATGGCTTAGTTCTTTGAAATGGGTATAATCGCTTATTAACCTGCATATGCTTAGCACTGCTTTAGATTAATGTCGGAAACATTTACACCCACACATCATTCTTTATGAATCTTTTTACGGTTTATTTAAGAAGTAAAGGATACTGGTAGTTTGATAAAAATGAAAAATAAAACTATTGATTTCGACGTGGGTGATTATTGGCAATAGCCGGATGTACATGTTTTAACGTGTACGTAGCTAGGGTGGAGTTATCGCCCATGTCACTTTAAGGACCGAACGTAGTGTTGCATGATCCAAGTAAACCGTACATCCACAAGTACTGGACTGGGACAGTCTTAACTTATTAAATTATTTGGGAATTAGCTTTGCACATTGGTAGGCAGTTGTAGCACGGGCATTCCGGGTATAGGTTTGCTCGAGGGAGGTGTCATCACCGAGGTGTTGGCATCTGCCGTTGTAACAGTGTACGCCTGGTTATGAATTGGGGCTGTTGTTGTACCATTTGAGCCGCGGGCTCCTGAATACTATTGCTTCACCGTTTGTTTGCTTCCATCATAGTCAGGAGTAACGTCATTGGGCTAGTGCAAAGTTAAGGTTCAAGTAATCGAACGGATTCGTTATGAACTCTCTGGCGGCACACCAAAGGAAGTGTGCTAATGATCTGCCACAAAGGGAGGACATATCTTGTGGGTAAAGCTGTACAACTCTGCAGAGTCTAAAACTATTCGAATAGCCGTGTCCACGGTCATGGACGACTTGGCGAACTGACACTAGTTAGTTGTTTTCTATTTTCTAAAACTCTTGATAAAATGATTTGGAAAGTGATTCACATTTGTTAAATGTCACTTATTGTTATATTTGTTCGTATAAGACCATGGAGGGTCTTTTCCGTTATCTTTACTCACAAAAGGGCCGTGAGTAATTTATTGTTATTTCTGTCAATACTTGATATTTTGATTACTTATCAAACTGTTTTAAATTCAGTTTATGCTTTCCATTACTATTCAGTATTTACAATTCAAATCTTCGCTTTACGCAAAACAACCGTAGAAACCCACTTTCTATTCAGCTTGCATATATTTCAGGTTTTGCAAACACTACAAGTCTTGCTGAGTACGCAACGTACTCACCCTTGCTATTATTGTTGTTTTTAGACAGGAATCCTCGACAGATACTGCGACGCAGGAAAACGGAATTGTTAACGACGTTTCTTTCTAAGGCTTTACCTTGTCAGTTGCCTGTGGATTATGTGGCAAACTACAAGACATCTGATTCTTTTGGCTATGTTTAGTTGACCTTCTTGGTCATATTGTATCAATACTTCCGCTGTAATAAAATATGAAACTTTTGTATGGTTGTGATTCCAAATTGTGTTTTGTGCGTGCCAGCCACTGATCATGGGAATGGTACAGTATGCACATTAGAACCTTGCTTTTATGTTTGCACTGTAGCATAAAAGTGAGGGTCTTACACTACAGATCCGTACATCACAATCGGTTCTTTTTGGTCATCACAGTCAGTTTTGGTGGCGATACAAAGTCCAACGACAGTGATAAGGTAGATATATCACAGTCGGTTTTTAACCGACACTAATAATACATTATCACTGTCGGTTCTTTTTAGGAACCGACTGTGATATTACACTTATCACAATCGGTTTTCTCTTAGAACCGATTGCGATAAGTATAATATCACAATCGGTTCTTTTTTAGAACCGATACAAATGATTACATTATCACAATCGGTTCTTTTTTAGAACCGATACAAATGATTACATTATCACAATCGGTTCATTTGTAGAACCGATGGGGATAAGAATAATATCACAATCGGTTCATTTGTAGAACCGATTCAAATTATTACATTATCACAATCGGTTTTTATTGAAACCGATGGGGATAAGAATATTATCAAAATCGGTTCTTTATGCAAACCGATTGCGATACGAAACATATCCCAATCGGTTCCAGTAAGAACCGATTGTGATGATGTTACTGCCCATCGTCCGAAAATGGCCTCGCATTGACAATATGACACATTCATCACAATCCACAAAATCACATAACATATACATCACAATCTACACACATTACATTCAAATTAATATTGTTTACAATCTGTAACAGATCACATTCACATTCAGATAAATTTTGTTTACACTTTATGGACTAGTATTTGCTTGAATTGTCTCTATATCTACCATCATCTGTTATAACTTCTGTCCAGTACCACTGGCATAAATGGTCTCGTAATTTCTTGAGATCAGTGTTGGTTAGGCTCTTCCGGATGATATCAAGGTCCTGCAAAATAGATAGTAGTGCACTAATATATTTAAGGCTTAAATTGGTATTGTAACATGCTGATAGTATTATGCTTGTAAACAAATATCACATAGACAGTAGTGCAAATAATCTGCTTTATACCTTAGGGAAAACATGTGAGCGACCAACCAAATTCAGCATGTGATGCATCACGTAAAAGCCACACAGATCATCGCACCCTTGTTGATGACACTGTGAACAAAGAAACTTAAATTAGGAGACGAATTAAAAATAGGTGTAAGAAAAAAATCCTATGATAGACACTTGTACCTTGAAGCGCTTCCACTCGAGTTTGGTGCCTTGTTTATCATTTTGTCGGCCACGTTCAGCAACGTAAGACATGAAAGCCCTATACATTGGAGAGATGCCATGCATTGAGGTTAAAAATACCTAACGTAGTTCAATATGTAAAATGTTATGTTAGAGGAATGTACTTACTTCTGCAAAACAGGCTCGATCGCATAGTCCATCGGTCTATTTTTGAGTGAGTTCAACGTGTAGACCTTGTTTTGACTCGGAACAACCACAAGTAGAACCCAATGGTTGCTTATTAAACGGTACACAATGCAAGAGAATAAGTTAATACAAGGTTGAAGTGTGTACATGTAATTGAATTGTATAGTAGTACATACTCCTGGTGGTATGGGAAGAGAATGAAGTCCTTTTTTGCCTCCTCATGCAATGCACCTTGATGTATCCTGCAAGGAACTCCGATTGATACTTAGCCATGGTCGCAGACACCATCTCGGTCGACAAACCCGACAGGTGTCGACCCGCCACGGCTCATTGCCTCATGATCCTGCAATTCATGTCAATTGTTAAAAATATAATACAAAATCAATAAATAGTCATCTGATTGAGTATGGTGCGAGACTCACAAAGCGTCGAGGATCGTATGGTAGAAATATCGACGGCTTTCAAGCTGTACATAAAGTACTGAGATCCTCAAAACTGATCGAAGGTCCCATCCTCGTTGCGGTGGAATTGGCCCGCTCGATACTTCACTATGAAATCGTGGCGAGGCTCGGCCTCATGTGACCTATCGATGTACCATCCATGTAGGTGACGAGTGAACAAGCCCAAAGAATTCAATTCTTGGCTTGGGAGAAAGGGCTTTCCATGTATGTACCGCTTGTGATCATTAGGGTGCTCTGTGCCCTCTGACAACTTTGCCTTCTTCACGGAGGGACTCTCTGAACTCTGCTTTGTATCTTTCGTCATCGTGGTAGAAGTCCTTTTGCGCCCCACCAGCACCAAAGATTTGTAGTCGCAGCGAGGTGCAGGAGGTGCAGCTGCAGGTGTAGGTGCAGGAGGTGCAGCTGCAGGCGTAGGTGCAGGTTGTGTAGCAGGGGCAGGAGCATGTGCAGTAGGAGCAGGAGCAGCAGTAGGAGGAGGAGCAGGAGCAGCAGCAGGAGTAGTACCAGGAGTAGCAGCAGTAGTACCAGCAGTAGCAGTAACAGGAGCAGCAGCAGTAGGAGGAGGAGCAGAATGAGCAGCACCAGATGCGCGAACAGGAGGAGCAATAGTAGGAGCGATGCGATGAGCCGCACCAAGATGCGCATGCACTAGCGATAGCGAGTAGTAGCAGAGCGATGGCGACAATAGCGATACCGATGAGTAGCGATAGCAGCGGTAGCAACGATGGTACCAACAGTGGCGTATAGTAGCGGTAGTACCAGCGATGGCGGCGGAGGAGGTGCTTGCACTACGACACCCGTCGCGGCCACTTGATGAACGACATCCGTGCTTGCCCGAGAGTGATTATATCTTCGTTCGGGGGGAACTCCAGGGCATGAGACATGTAAACATCGTGGACATAGTCCACCTGCACCCTCATGTAGCCCATCCCCAAAGGTATACCATGCAACGTGTCATCCTCCTTGCTTGGAAATGCAACCCCGCCAAGCAGCCTCAATCATATTCCGTCGTCGATCAGGACTAGCCGGCACTTGGCGAGGACCACGCAAGAAGTGATCGACATCTTCATCATAACTGTGTTAAGCTTACTCATGTACCTTTTGGTCTCAAACAGTTATTACCTTGAGGTGTGGAATGCACAGTTCCTTATTGGAAGCGCACTGCTAGGGCATAGCATAGGCGATGGTTGAGGAATCTGATTACGGGAGAACATCGCCATCATCTCAAATGCATCATCTCGGCCTTTAACTACTCCTTCAACTCCTCCTTCATCTCGCAAACGGATCCGCGCCTCACGTGCTTCCCATGATCTTGCCCTGGCACCGACGCTCTCCTCTACAAAGAAGGACCTCTTCGTATACCGCACTGCGGCAAGCACCGCCCCTTATGATCGGGATTCCCGATTGCCGAACACAGGATGTCCCTTGACCCTTGGCTTTCAAATGCTCCTTGCTCTTTCTGCAGGCTTACCTCCTCCTGCATGTCGCAAATATAAATTATTACTAAAATACAATGGGAATATAATATGCAATGTACTATGTTAGATATCTTACGATGGTCGTGACGATCTGTGCGGTCGCGGGGTTTGGAATGACAATCTGACCGTCAGAGGTTTTCTTCGTCCTCGCTAATACCCGATCGTGCCGCTCCTCGCATATGTGGGAGTAAGGCATCGTTGTCCCAGAGGTTGCACACTCAGAGGCTAGTCGCACTCACTCTGCCATCTTCCCTACGTACCCACCGGAACCGAGGTGGTGCGCGTGTGTGTTACGCCTTTGTATAGCGATATTCTTCTCTCTCAGCTCCTCCGCCTCGGGCGTATTCCTCATCCTTGCGAACTCCTCCCAAACCTCGGGTGTAACAAATGGATACCTTTGGAAGGGAGTATGGTCTTTCAACACGAACTCGGCATGCATGGTCACCCTGAAATGCCTCAAAGCCACACCCATTCTCTTCAAGGCGTACCGTCTCGCATTGATTTCATCTTCCTCTGGTATAATCCATTTTCCCTTAACTTCGTCCCACAGTCGGTTCTTACGCTGTCGCTTACTTCCTTCCTCCAGTCCTTAATTGTGATCGGCACTCGCTCCCTCACCAATTGGCCGAAAAGAGGAGTAGCGCCCTTAAACGGGCCAGACCGTGCAAATCCCCTGGCATTGAAGCGGAGCACTTGCGGCGTTCTCCCTGTGGCTCCTTTATTCGGTCCTCTGGCCTTTCTAACCTTACTCGATGGGGTAGCAGGACCTTCTTCTCTCTCTGGCGTTGAGCCGGTGCTCTCTCTTTGCGACATTTCGAAGTAAGTACGTATATGTCAAACCTAAACTTCATGAGAGGAAGCAATTCAAATTTCACATAATAGAAAGCAATTCACATGTCTATCTGTAGACCGACTAAGTACGTACGTACCAACGATGACTCCTAATCTCTAATTAGGTTAGGTCCTAATCCCATTCGAGGATATGTGGTTCGAGCAAGTTCCTAAGCTGTTGTACAACTCTAGAGAAAATTTCGGCAGCATCTCCCCGCTGTTCTCCAAATACACGTCTCGACAACAGGTCAAGAGGGTGTGTATTCGAAGAACACCAGGGAGATGCTGCCGAAACTTTCTCTAGAGTTTGTACAACAGCTTAGGAACTTGCCCGAGCCACATATCCTCGAACTGTCCAAAAAACGTGGACAATTCGAGACTGCTTATTTATAAATATGCCATTTTAGCATACTTATAAACAAGCACCCTCGAACGGGAGACGCATAGGTTACGCAACTAAACTCGATAATAAAGTGCGATAATATAGCATGTGTTACAAGTTTCAAATTGCAATGATGGATTGCTCTCAGATTGCTATAGAAGGGTTGCTAAATTAATTAGCCGTCCAACTTCTAGATGGCCAATATATCACCGGCTATTACATCTAAAAATTTCAGGATTACAACCCTAGAACAGCACTGCTCTAGCACAGAAAACAACAAGTACAAAGATAGCACGTAATGAATATAGCACTAATCTAACCCTACCACAATGCATTAAGAGCAAGTGCCACCAATTGTCAGCTAAGAGCATAAAGGAATAAGCACAGCACTGCTCTGACCCTAGAACAATGCATTAAGAGCAAGTGGCACCAAATTGTCAGCTAAGAGCAGTGTTGTTCTAGGTCTAGCAAGTTCCTTTAATGATCAGATTAATCAAGCCTCATTCAAAAGCAATCATCATCGAGCTATTTACAACCAATTACAGCCCACAGTCCGAAATGCATCTTACAAAGGCGCCGAACCGAAGTCGGCAATGGGGCAGAGCCGATGGGGGGACGCGCCGATGGGGAGGAGCCGGAGGGGGACGCGCCGGGGAGGCGCCGAGGGGGAGGACCTGCAGGGGAGGCGCCGGGGAGGCGCCACTGGTACCCGCCAATGGGGGAGGAGCCGAGGGGGAGGCGCCGAGGAGGAGGCACCGGGGAGGACCCAGGGGAGGCGCCGGGGGAGGCGCCACGGGTACCCGCCAATGGGGAGGAGCCGGGGGGTGTGGGAGGAGCCGGAGGGGGAGGCGCCGGTGGGGGAGGTGGTCGAGCTAGGGTGTGGGAGGAGCCGGAGGGGGAGGCGCCCACGGGGTACCCGCCGATGGGGGAGGCGCCGGGGGGAGGAGGCGGAGGGGGAGGCGCCGGTGGGGGAGGTGGTGGAGCTAGGGTTGTGGAATGAATTGAAACGAAATCGATCTTGCGCCGAAATGAACTGAGTGTGCGCGCCGAAATGAAAATGCTCTGGGTTTTATCACGGCCGGTTCTATAGAAAAACCGATCGCAATATGTGGAGTATCTGTGTCGGTTCTATATAAAAACCGATCGCAATATGTGGAGTATTTGTGTCGGTTCTTTAAAAGAACCGATCGCAATTATACTATCTGTGTCGGTTTCCTAAAGAACCGATTGTGATGACTATGATCCAATTTCTAATTTTTTTTAAAACAGAGTCTTCATTCAAAAGAGTCGAAAAGTCAAATCTTTTTCAAATTTGCTATACTATAAGATCCATTTGACATATATATTCTACAAAATGCTACATTATACAGGGAATTCTTACAACTTAATTTATTTAAAATACAACCCTTCTTGATGATCTACACGCATGTAATGTGTTCCATGTGTGCCGTCGTCACCGCTAAGACATGCCCCATCTGCAAACGGAGGTGTTTCATCAAATTGGTTGTACTCTTCTTCATCTACGACATTTTCAACTCCAACAATCCTCCTCTTGCCATGAAGTACGACGTGCAACCTCGGATTGGCTGGATCACGCACGTAGAAAACTTGAGTTGCTTGCTTTGCGAGGACGAACGGTTCATCTCTCAGAGGCGATCTATTTAGATCAACAAGTGTAAAACCTGTCTTGTCGACCTTAACTCCGTGAGGAAGTCTCACCCACTTACATCGGAACAATGGAACTTGGTATATTCCGTAGTCGAGCTCCCATATTTCTTCGATCATCCTGTAGTAACAGTTCATTGCAGTTGACGATCCTCTAATTGAGTGATCATCGGACAAAGCATCTATGCTCACACCACTGTTTTTCATTGTACTCTTTGCATCCTGACTTTCAGTATAAAATGTGTAGCCATTAATATCGTAACCTTGCCATGTCTCAGATATTAAATCTTGGTCCGTCAGCCAACCATTTGACATCCTCGGTACTAACGGAGACCTTCACTTTTTCTTTGAACCATGTGTGGAATCGATCGTTGTGTTCTCGTGTGATGGAAAGCTCATCCATAAGTGGATTCTCTTCCCGTAATATCAACTTGTCTTTGTTGGATGTATGGATGAACTTCATCTTGTGTTGCAAGACTGTGAAATGCGCTTTACAAGACATATCAAATTGTGGGCTCATTAGATTTGACCCAATGGTTCCTTTGCCACCAAGTCTGCCCTCATGACGAGATATAGGAACACCAATCGGTTGTCTTTTACCTAGGTAGTCCACGCAGAACTCAATAACCTCTTCAGTCCCATAACCTTCAATAATACTACCCTCGAGGCTTCGACCTATTCCTGACGTATGACTTTAATATACCCATGTACCTCTCGAACGGATACATGTAATGCAGGAATGCGGGTCCACAAATCTTAATCTCTCTAACAAGGTGAACAACGAGGTGGACCATGACGTCGAAGAACGACGGGGAAATGCATCTCAAGGCGACAAAGAGTCTGCACCACCTCACTCTGTAAGTTGTCCAAAGATATCGGGATCAATAACCTTGCATGAAATCGCATTGAAGAAATAGCATAGCTTTGTGATTGCCAACCTGGCGTCATCCGGTAGGATATTTCGATTGCAACAGGAGCATTTGGGTCATCAAGACATGACGGTCGTGGGACTTCATACCGATCAACTTCAAATCATCCATAGACACAAGCTTCTTAATGTTTGCGGAGTAGCCCGATGGAACTTTAATATCGTGGAGACACTTGCAGAGGTCTTCTATCTCTTTCTTGGCTAAGGTGTAGCATGCGGCGAGGATGTACGGCCCTTTTCCATCCTCCTCCATCACCGCAAGCTTGGGCCTGATCCCCATGTAGGTCATATCGCGGCGAGCATTCACACCATCCTTGGTCTTCCTGTATGTTCAGCAGGATGCCTACCAAATTATCACAAACATTTTTCTCAACGTGCATGACATCAATACATTGACGGACATCTAACTCCTTCCAATATGGTAAGTCCCAAAATATCGACCTCTTTTTCCAAATGGTCCTAGGACGAACAGATTCTGGCTCTTACCATCTTGAACATCGATATCCTCTGGCGTGAATATACTTGCCTTCCAGTCATAGGCTGCGGGGCTGCACGAACTTCCCTCTTTCCATCAAATTTGTCATCCATCTTACGATATCGATGACTTCGGGGTAGAAACCTTCGGTGACCCATGTACACCGTTTTCCTCGAATTCGGCAGCCACAAGCTATCAGTGTCCTCTTCACAAATTGAACAAGCTTTGACTCCCTTCGTGCTATAGCCCGCCAAATTACCAAGGGCTGGAAAATCATTTATGGTGCAAAATATCATAGCCCGTAGGGTGAAGTTCTCCCTTTTGTATGCATCCCACACCTCAACCCCCACATTCCACAATTTTACCAAATCCTCAATTAGTGGTGATAGGTACACATCAATATCATTACCCGGCTGTTTGGGTCCTGAGATTAGCAACGACAACATGATATACTTCCGCTTCATGCATAACCAAGGAGGCAAATTGTAGATACACAACAAAACTGACCAAGTACTGTGTCGACTGCTCATATTACCAAACGGATTCATACCATCCGTACTCAATCCAAATCTTAAGTTCCTCATCTCGGCACCAAATTCCTCATGTTGCCAATTAATGTTTCTCCATTGAGCCGAATCAGCGGGATGTCTCAACTTGCCATCTTCCTTTCGAGATTCATAATGCCAACGCAACAATTTTGGCTCTTTAGGATTTGCAAATAACCGCTCTAAACGGGAAATGATGGGCAAATACCACAACACCTTGGCTGGTGCCCCTTTTTTCACATCTTCACCGTCGTCAATTCGGTTCTTACGCTTCTTGTTATTACGCTTCTCATTTTGTTTGTATCGGGGTACACCACAAGCGAGGACAAATCTTGTGAGATCCTTATGGACGTTGCGGTATAGTATGCAATCATTTGGACATGCATGTATCCTTTCTATTTCCATTCCCATGGGACATAATAGCTTCTTCGCTTCATAAATACTTGTTGGCAACTCGTTTCCCTCTGGAAGCATATCCGATAGAAGTATTAAAAGTGCATTGAAACTTGTATCTGTCCAACGGTGTTTTGCCTTCAGTTCAAACAATGCAAGGACCGAACCCAACTTGGTGTATTCCCCTTTGCAACCTGAAAACAATGGTTTGGCATTGTCATCCATCAAGCTTTTAAATTTTTCGAACTCTCTGTCCGTGTAATTTCCCTCCACATCCCGCAACATTTGATCTAAATTATCGTCATCAAACATATCACGCTCCGACTCGTGATCGGCTTCCAAAGATGTCTTCGCTATGCGTAGCACAGGTACTACCTATCTCCCCATGATGGATCCAACACGTGTAATTCCTCACGAAGCCACGTCGAATCAAATGCCCTTCAATTTGAGCTGAGTTGTTAAATCTCCTGAGATTGGTGCAATCAATACAAGGACAATATATGAACTTTACACCCCTCATAACCATATCTTCTTCTGCAATTCTTATGAACTCCTTAACTCTCCTCTGAAATTCAGCACTCACACGGCTTTTGTGATACATCCATTCTTCACGGTCCATCTACAAGTAAACCGCAAACAATAAATTAATATTGCCCTAATCAATGAAATAAAAGAAGGGTTGAACCCGAAAACAAAGTTTTTTTGTTGAATGATCTTAAAGAAATGTATATCTGTAGACCGACTAAGTACGTACGTACCAACGATGACTCCTAATCTCTAAGTAGGTTAGGTCCTAATCCCATTCGAGGATATGTGGTTCGAGCACGTTCCTAAGATGTTGTACAAACTTTAGAAAATTTGGCGACATCTCATTTGTTCTCCAAATACACGTATCGACAACATGTCAAGAGGATGTGTATTCGGAGAACACTTGCCAGGAGATGTCGCCGAAACTTTCACTACGGTTGTACAACAGCTTAAGAACTTGCCCGAGCCACATATCCTCGAACTGTCCAAAAAACGTGGACAATTCGAGACTGCTTATTTATAAATATGCCATTTTAGCATACTTATAAACAAGCACCCTCGAACGGGAGACGATAGGTTCTGTGACCTAATTAACTATTATATATAATTGATCATATTAATTATATTAAAACAATTATGACATGTAATGTACACATTCACCAAATAAAAATTAATTTAAGTCCTACTGCAATATTGAAGAGATTTCTAAGAATTAATCTTTGGTCACCTTTCGAGGAAAACCACAAGCGAGGAAATCTAGCTCCTGATCAAGCTAGCTAGGGTTTCAATTAACGGAGACCTTCAACGCACCGATCTCCTCCACCATACACTCTGCTAATGAGACCAAATCAAAATCGAATAATGTACGTTAATACAACATTGAAAGGATTCGAAGGAATGGGGCCCACCTTTTGAATAAAGCCACAGGTAAGATAGGCTGGAAAATAGAGAAATCGCCTAGCGAACTAACTCGATGAGAGTTAATAAGTTCATTCCCGAGTCCAGACGGTACATATAAAACCTAGCGAGCCTCATCACAATCGGTTCTATAGAAGAACCGTTTGTGATTAATTAGTTATCACCGTCGCTTATATGTAAAACCGACTGTGATAATTTGATTCTCAACACTGTCGGTTTCTTTATAGAACCGACACAGATAAGGTATCTGTGTCGGTTCTCAAGAAGAACCGATCGCAATAACTTAAGTCAAAGCGATCGGTTCGGGATATGAACCGACACGGATATTAATCGACCCCCTCGGCTTCCCTGCCAATTTGACCGTTCAAACATATAACTCCTTTCAAATAGCTCCTTTCTGATCATCGGTAGTACTCGGGCAAGGTCTGATCGCGTTCCATTCCTCCGGCAAGGTCTGATCGCGTTTTCTTCTCTGCTACAAGGTCTGACTCCTCCGGCAATGGCAGCAATGGCTCCATTCTTCTCTTTCATATAGCTCTCCATGCATATAGCTCCTTTCTACTCTTTCATGTAGCTCCTTTCTTCTCTGCAAGGTCGACTTCTCCTTTCGACCGCGTGATGGCGGCGCCCCTCCTTCTCGGCAAGGTCGACTCCACGGTGGAGTCACCGTCACGATCCTCCACCGCCCGGCCGGCTAGCCTCGACCTCCGGCGCCTCACTCCGGCGTGGCGCCAGCGCCCCACCTGTCTCCCGTCGTCCCTCCCGGCGCCTCCAAAGACAGCAGGAAGCGCCCCAAAGATGACGACGACGACGACGAGGAGGAGGACGACGACGAGGAGGAGGAGGACGACGACTACGAGGGGGACGACGACGACGACGAGGAGGAGGAGAAGGAGGAGGAGGAGGAGGAGAAGGAGGCGGAGTACTACGCGCCGATCACCATAGGGACCAGCGCGTCGTCTAGATCGGGTTCATCATCGGAGGATGAACCATCACTAGTCCGCGTAGTCTCCAGCGACTCTGGCGACTCTGGCGACTCGGGTCACTCGGATGACTCGGGTTACTCGGGCCAGAGCCGCGAGTCGTAAATTTAATATATTAGGTGTAATGCAGTCCCCCTTTATATGTTTACTAATTATAAACAATGGATGTGGTGATATATTGTAATGAAATACAGCTTGTTTAATATATTAGGGTTGTTGGCCTAGTCTGAGATGAAGTCTATTAATTTGCCTTTACACTCTATTTTGAATCTCTTTTATATTTTTGTGCATTGTATCTTTCTAATGTTCTGTTGTTCCAAGTCAAAATGTTTCATGTCCTATTGATAAAAAAAACAAGTATAATATGTGGAATGGTATATATATTATTATTATCTGCTGCATGCATGCTACTATAATGTTATATATAATTTGCATCACTACATGTGTCTATATAAATTGTCTGAGAGTTGAACCGCGAGTTGGGATTCTAGCAGATCAGTACTGTTCATCGTCCGAAAATACAAGTTTTGCACAAATATTAAAGCATGAATGAAGGGTACAAGAGGTCTGTGTTGGGATTCTAGCAGAGCGGGCTGTGTTGGAGTTTGTTTTTTTCTTCTTCCCTGAAGGGGAAATGTGTGAGTGGAGGATCTCACAAAAACTATGTTTCTAATGAACTGTTCTTGGTTGCACCTAATGGTGTTGCCAAAAAATCATCACAATCGGTTCTGGAAAAGAACTGATTGTGATAACCCCTGTGCTCAGGACAATCGGTTTCTTCCCAAAACCGATTGTGCTAATACCTACTTATTACAATCGGTTTTAGATAAAAACCGATTGTGATAACAAAATTATTATCACAATCGGTTCTTATCTAGAACCGATTGGGATTATTATCGTATCATAATCGGTTCTCTCTCAAAACCGATTGTGATAACCTGTTACCAAGATTTCCAAATGGAATATGCTTATCACAATCGGTTCTGAAGTCAAAAGTTTAGAACCGACACAGATGAAACGATAGTAATGTGTCATTCTGTAGTATATGCATGTTCCTCATCTCTCGTTGCAAGAGATCGGAGATAGAACCGAGCTTGAAGAACGTGCACGCGCGGGACTCCAATTACATCATTACATGATACGGTATCGTGTACGCATATAGGATTGGGAGATGTTGGGAACATCCAATTTCAGCCAGGCAGGTTTGTTGGCCGTACCAAGCCGAGAACACGGTCGATGATGTCGGGATAAGCCGTAGACTGTGGGAGTGGGACCGTAGTGGGGACAAATCCATCCCCTAATGTTGATATACTTTTTTGTAAGTCGACATATGATCTTTTAACTATCTCTAAGAAATTTTGCCTTTTTGCTAGCTATATCATCAGTGACATACATCACTGGTGATTACAATCTTTTAATGCAGCTCTAATTGTCTTTTTATCGACGGCACAACTTAACAGCGACGCAGACTCGTATTAAAACTTACCCACGAAAGAACTTATATACACCTACAAGAACTTTCATCCACACACATATGCATCATGCACACGTTAATTGTTGTGTTAGTTTTGCATGTACGTACTTCCATGCATGTAAGTACATGTGTGCATGTTTAGTGGGACGAGCATGAAGTGTGTGTGCATAGTTGAGATAAGGACGAGCTAGTTGGTGCATGTGTTCGTTGTGAGCACGCATGCAGATAGAGTTTATGTACGTGACAAGCGGTGGAGGATCTAGAATTTGAACATGCTTCGAGCTGGATGATGAACAATAGGTTCAATTAAGATTATATAACATAGGCTAATATATTTATTACACCCTGGGCTTACCTGGGCTAAATACAAGCTAAAATTTCAAACTTTGGGCTATAGCCTACTCTGCCATAGGCCTAGATCCGCCCCTAGTGCCAAGCTTTGTTTAGTTTGCATGTAGCGATTATTTGGTTGTTAGCAGATAGAGTTTATTAGCTAGGCGGTTATGTAATCTCTGGACTATATAAATCAAGAAATAAAAAAGAAAATCGTTGAAGACTAAGCAAATGGAGCCGAACGCCAAACTTCTTTGCGTCTCTGTTTGAGTTCTCTCCAGGACTGGACCAATACAAGCAACGTCGGCAGGGCGCAACATCTGATTCATAGATAGAGCCGTATTGATTTGTTCTGTTTTAGTCCAGGTGATTAAAGATTTGAATATACATATTGGAGAGAGAAACAATATTTTGAGATGCTCTATATGCAACAAAGAGTCGAACGAAAAAATGGAAAATTTACTCATTTACGTATAAACTTCGACAGATTTTTATTTAAGTTTAAATAGCACCACATAGTACAGTACAATTGGTGTTGTGTTTTTTTCGTAGGGTACGGATCAAAGGCAACATATCCGGTGCAACCACCGTTTTCGTGCAACTACCGTGCAACCCTACTAAAAAAAATTTCAAAAAATTCTGAAAAAAATCATGGATGTACATCTCAACTTACCCCGTCTACATATAAAATTTCCTGATCAAATTCATCCTATGCTACAAGTTACAAAAAAAGATAATTTTCTAACAAACTTGAATGTTAACCCACCTTATAGAGGAAGGAATTGGGGGCCAACCGGCCCCCCCACGTGTCCCCTCCCTTTTTTGCACAAAGCCCCTCCGGTTTCTTCCAAATTACGTTTAGGTCCTTACGTGATTTTATGTGAGAGGGAAATAATTTTTTCGTTTCGCGTTTAGGTCCCTGGTTTCCCGTTTTGCATGGAGGCCCTCCCGTTAAGGGCCAATCGCGAGCGAGCCCTTTCCTAATTATTCAAAATAGCGAACAAGTCCAAAATTATAACAAATAGGTCCTCGCGCTTTACGTTCGGGTCCTTTCTCCGTTTTGTCCCAAAAAAATGTTTTTAGGGTCCGTTTTTCTCCGAGCATGCGAAAAATATTTTCGGTAGCCGTTTTCCACAAAAAAATGTAGAACCGTTTCTTTTCTCCGTTTTGTAGAAAAAATGTTTTCGTGATCGGTTTTCCGTTTGTCCCAAAAAATATTTTCGTGGTCCGTTTTTCTCCGAGCATGTGAAAAATATTTTTAGTTAGCCGTTTTCCAAAAAAATGTAGAACCGTTTCTTTTCTCCGCTTTTGCGAAAAAATGTTTTCGTGATCGGTTTTCCCTACTGTGGCATGGGAAATGTTTTCGATAGCTATTTCCCTCCAAAAAATTGGGAGACTGTTTCGTTTATCCGTTTTGCCCGAAAAAAATATTTTTCGTCATCCGATTTTTCTCCGGAGCATGAGAAAAATGTTTTCGTTGGCCGTTTTTTCAAAACAAAAATATGGAAAACCGTTCCCTTTCTCCGTTTTGCTCCGAAAAAATGTTTTCGTGATCCGTTTTTCCTCCGGAGCATGGGGAAGCTGTTTTCGGTGGCTATTTCCCCACAAAAAATATGGAAAACCGTTTTCTTTCTTCGTTTTGCCTGAAAAAATTATTTCCGTGAACCGAGTTTTCTCCGGAACATGGAAAAAATGTTTTCGTTGGCCGTTTCCCAAAAAAAAACGTAAATTCGTTTTTCGCCCGTCGTTTTTCCGTTTTTCCCTGCTTTTCATCATTTTTTTATCAAATTTCGCACGGCGCGGCGTAGCGCGCGAATCTTCCTAGTAGTTCAAATGCACCCTAACTGATGCTCTGTTTCAGGGAAAGATCGCTTCGATGTTTCGACTTCTCGACAAACAACCGAAGCCCTGCATCGGAGGAGAAGGTGCAGTTGCATCGCTTGCATTCATTTGCATGTACTGTAGTTTCACGCAGCAAATCCTCAGGTTATAATTTCAGAGCTCCTGCTAGCTGCTAATGGCTGAAAGTAGTATTGTTCTTTATGGGGCATTCAAACTTGTAGGTGGAGCTTCTGCAATCTCCTGCTTAATAAATACTCTGAAATAAAGTCGTTCTAGGATGCATGCAATAAAAAATTATAAACTTTGACTATTGATATCTTTGGAAATATTTTCGTTGGATATATGAAAATGCTACTATACATGTAGATTTGTCTCAAAAACTCTTTCAAAACATTATAATTTCATTAGGTTCTGTTAATATTTTGTAGTAAAAATAAAATGTCAAATTAGTTGTATTTTGTGACCTAGTCCTTGTCCAAAACGACTATGTTTTTGTTACCAGAGGGACTATATGCATAGATAAACTTGTAGATAGATACTGGGAGTGCGCCTACAAGTAATGTTTCCTTCTTTACAATTTCTAATGAAATGGCTTCTGAAGGATCGTTATTTTTGATCCAGTTGATTTTGATGATGAGTATTTGAAAAATATTTGAAACCAGTTTGATATTTCGACAAGATTTATTTTTTGGTTTCTTTATTTGAAAAGATCTGAAATCAGTTTGATTATTTGAAAAGCTTTTTGATTTTTTGCAAAGGTTTTGGTTCGTGTTTTGAAATTGTGTTCTTAGAATATTTAATGCAATGCATCCTGTGAGTGGTTGCATGGTTTAATGTGAGTCAAGTTGCGGACTTGTGCTCAGAATAGTTTTTGTGGTTTGTTCATGTGCAGGTATTGCTCGAGGGCGAATGTGGTCGATGACGGGACCGGAACTAGGTTCATGGAGGAACTGAGGTTCGGGACTAGGTTCTGGAGGAACCGAGGTCTTGGTGGTCAAGGATGTCATGCGGGACGTTCGGGCTAAGAGAATGGTGCACATGAAGAATGGTTAGTCACGTGAGAATGGCATGAGGTCATTCGCGTGCAAAGTGTTAGTCACGTGAGTATGGTAGGGTTGCCATACGCGTGCAAGAGTTGTACTCGGCCAGGTTGGGCCAAGTGGAGTTGTGTTGAATACATGCTCTTTCTAGGATTAGGAGTGGGAATCCTTTTAGGATTAGGAATCCTTCTAGGATTAGGAATCCTTCTAGGATTAGGTGTGTTTGCCTTCTTTAAATAGAGGGGTTGCCTCCTGTTGAAGGCAATCAAGCTTTGAGCAAGCTTTAGGGTTGTACTCTTTTGTTTGGAGTATTTTAGACAAAAGAAAGGAGAAATAAAGATCAAGTTCATCAAATCTTTCGGCGAGCTACAATTCTAGTTAGATTTATTCTCGCCATCTTCTGGAACAGTAAGCTTGCGAAGGTCATAACTTTTGATCCGTAAGTCCGATTGAGCTGATTCTTTTTGGGTTTGATTCGTATTGGAATCTAGTTTCTTGTGTCCAAATTTCAGATCGATCGGACGGTTGGATCTCCGGGAATTCGCGTTTTACCAAACCTCTATCATTCTGTTTTTTTTCGAAAACGAGGCAATTATTTGGTTCTATTTTGGGGTAAACTTTTAATAGATCAAGAATTTGGTTTTAGCTTCCGCACAATCATTCACCCCCCTCTGATTGCTATATTCGGTCCTACAGCTTCAAAATTATTGTATGTTTAGTGCCCCTCTTCATTCGTTGGGTGACAACGAGAATACATATTTCTCTATGGTTTTGTAGCGTGCTAGCACGATGACTGGTTTGAAGACCAGGAGCAGGGGCACGTGCCAAGAAAGTTTTGTTACTTTCCCTATGGTTTTTGAACGTTTTCAATAAGACCTTCTTCTTGTATTTTCACAAAGTTTTCGGTAATATTGGTAGATTCTATTCGAACCCTTCCTTTTATTAAGATTATAATTCTTATTATTACATAATTATTGTTATTTTTCATATTTTTTTTTAGATAATGGAAGAATAAAATAAACTTCCGGCCTCTGCATACTGAGATGCACACAACCCAACAATTATTACAGAGTGCATAGTTTCAGCTAGAAAGCTGCCAAGTAAAACTTAGAATTTAAGAAAAAAGAAAGTTTGCAACAAGCATTTAAAGGATGAATAAAAACTCTCAAAATGCACTAAGCCTTTTTTGAAGTCGCCATCCGTGCCCAATGAAGACGTCCCTAGCCACAACATGTAGACAGTAGCATCTTTGTTGACATCATCTCCGAACCTCTTGACGTTGCAATCTGACCATGAGCGCAGCCAATTGATGCACATATAAATAACTCGCAATGGGTTAGATAGCTGTTTTTATGAAAGACAACATCATTTCGGCATAGCCAAAGAGACCAACATAAAGCGGCGACCAATAAGACATTGATCCTTTATTTCTTTTTCCAATCCCACTAGCCAATTCCCAAACATATTGGTTATGCTATTAGGAGGTTTGATTAAAAGCCACTTGTACAATACGCCATAAGAAAGCGAGTAAGCGACACTCAAAAAAGAGATGTTGAATAGTTTCCTCATTGTGACAGAAACAACAATTTTTATTACCGGTCCAGTTTCTTTTACTGAGATTATCTTTTGTCAAGATAACTCCTCGACGTAAGTACCATAAAAATATTTTTATTTTTAAAGGTACTTTAATCCGCCATAGTTGTCTATTTGTAATCGATGTTTTGATATAATAAAACTGCATACATCGAGTGAACAGAAAAGTGTCCATTTTGATGGAGATTCCATCTAAAACTATCCCTTTCTGATGACAACTGGATACCGATAATCCTTATAAGAAGCTCATGCATGGCCTGTAAATTAGGCCCCACAATGGCCCTACGAAAAGATACATTAAGAGATCCAGAATTCATTACTTCAGCCACCGTGGCATGTTTTTTTCGAACAATATTAAATAATCGGGGGTATTGGGTACTAAGTGGGTTGTTCCCAAGCCAGGTATCCTACCAAAACCGAATTTGTGATCCATCATGAAGTTGAAAAGATCCAAATCTAAAAAAGTGATGTTTTACCTTCATTAGACCCGACCAAAAATGCGAGTCTCCTGGCTTCTTTTCTACCTGAGATAGGGTCTTACTTCCCAAATACTTCCTAAATAGGATATGTTGCCAAACACCCTCTTCATTTAAAATCTTGAAGAGACATTTACAAAGTAAAAACAACAAATATTTGCACGATACACAAATACTAGTCAAATCAAAGAGCAAGGGAGGGATGACATAGTTACCGACCATGCATCCTTTCCCCTGCAGCTCTTTGCGAGTGTTGTCGTCTATTGAAATCTGGGCCATACCCAGCAGAGTCAGCTCCTTGAGGGACGGAAGGTGCAGCAACCCCTCGGGAAGCTTACTCATCATCTTGCAGTCATAAAGTGTTAGGTGGGAGAGCCTTGGCATTGCACCAGCCTCTATCCTCCACTCCTTAGTGGAAAACAAAACAAGTATCAACTCTTGCAGCCGAGGGAACCCTTGGGCAGAGCAGGACATGGTCCGGCCATCATACCCTTCCAACCGCAGCACCACAAGATAGGGAAGCTTCTCCAGGACCAGCATCGGGTCTTGTTCAATGAATCTAGCAAGTAGATGGAGCTGCCGTAGATTTTGTGGGAAGAGTCGGCTCTCAGGCAGCCTATCGATCACAACGAATCCATAGAGGTAAATCTCAACCAGGTGAGGCATGTTTGACAATATTTTAATCATCTCAATGGGCATGGGGTCCAAGTACAAGCTGAAGGTTGTTAGCTGACTCATGTGGCCCAAAAACGTCACCATATCACTGCCGACATATTTAATATCGAAGTCTAGAAAATACAGATATAAGGTCTGGAGCTCTTTATGCTGGACACTCCTTGGTGCGGAAAATCCGCTATCAAGGTAAACATGCCTTAGAGAAGGGATATCCCATAGGGAGTTTGGTATGATTGAGTCTAATACGGTGCCCCTCAAATCTATAGTTTGCAAGTAAAGAAGCTGACCAATTGAAGAAGGGAGAGTGACCTGTTGACACTCTCTCAACCTGAGACATCTTAGGTGAGTGCACTCACCAATTACCCTGGAGAAATTTTTTAGGACTGAGCATTCTACGTGAAGAACCCTCAAGAATCTTACCCTAGGCAGGAAGAATGATGAAAGTTTAAAGCCAAGCATGGTTCGGAGATTTGGTGTTGCCCGAAAAATCCTATCATCAAAGGAGCTTTGAAATGAATAACGATAGGATATCATGGTATCATCTGATGATGCACCAACTTGGCCTGCATTTTATTTAGTGTGTCCAGATGTCAGCAAGCAGAGCAGAGGAACATAAAATGAACTATGTACAAATAGAGCAGAGGAAGACTAACCTACAGTTTTGTCGACCACATCAAGAACACCATCTTGTCTTGCTTCTTCTATGCACCAGTCCCGTAAGATATCATGAATCCTTATTGTTTCAATCCAACCATGTGCCCTGCTTCTGCGAACAACTTGGACCAAGCTTCTTTGAGCCAGCTCAGTAACATACTTACATGCTGTTTCTTCTGGTTTATACTTTGGCCTATGTGGAATGAAGCATTCTCCTATCCATAATTCGATAAGATCGCGTACTGATATGACATAATCCTCAGGAAAAGCAGCAAGATAGATGAAGCAAGATTTTAAATAATGATTTGGCAAGTCATTGTAACTACGACCTAATATGTGTCGCATCATCTTTCCATTTTCCTTAGATGTCCAACTCAAGAGCAAATCTGACCATGCTTCTTTGTTCAGATTCTTCGACAGATAACCCCCCAAAATTGAAAGTGCAAGTGGTAAGCCATTACATTTCTTTGCAAGCTTTCTCCCTAGTTCTTCAAACTCCTTCTCCATACCACGTATGGCAGATCTTTTGTATGATGGTAAAGCTTTGCTACTCAAAAGCTCCCAACTTTTCTCATCATCTAAGAGCTTCAGATCATGAACATGGGTTGGCATTTGGATACAATGTGCAACATCAGTCTTTCGAGTGGTTAACAGTAATCTACTGCCATTATTTACATCAGGAAATACTTTAACCATTCTATTTATTATGTTCCATGTATCTGTTTTCCACACATTATCGAGCACTACTAAGTATCTTTTTTGCAATAGAAAATCATGGATTTTCTTCACCACCTCATGCTCCTGCATCTGATCAATTTTTCTGTAGTCATCTCTTGCCCCCATTATTTGTTTCATAATATCCTTCAGTAAATCAATGCCCTTGAACTTGTGAGATACAGTCACCCAAGCAACTGTCTCAAAGTGTTCTTTGATTCTAGGTGAGGTGTATACTTTTCTAGCGAGTGTAGTTTTTCCTGCCCCACCCATGGCAACTACAGAAACAACACTAAGTAAGTTCTCTTGGTCAACTAACATCCCCACTATCTGTTTGTACTCATTCTCGAAACCAACCACGACAACATCATCTTCAATATTTTGCGGAAATTCATCCCCAACACGACCATTCTCTGCTGAAGTATCACCCAAATCAACAATTTTCAAATCGTTCGCACTCTCAAATATCTCCCTGATCTTCCTTCTTATACGTTTAATTTCAACACCAACTTTATGAAGGGTAATCAAGTCGCTTGGTAAGCGAGCATACCTTGAAATGGAACCCTTGAAGCCCTTCTTCAGCCTGTTCCTCTTCTTGATGTACTCCGCTTGTTCGATGACATTCTCCGCCTCATATGCTGCATCCCTGATCTGGCTGACCCACTTGGGAACAGTTGCATTTGCCAATCTCCACTTGGTGTCAGCATCTTTCAGGAAGCACTGCAACCGCTCGAGCTCATCTTTCAAGAACCTCACTTCAAGGGTGACTCCACATAAAAATGTTGTCTCCTCAAGTGCAAGGTTGCTCAAGTTCCCAACCACGGGAGTAAGAGCAGACGCAGCCATTTCGTCTTGCCTCTGCTCTCAGAGATGGAATGCTTGATCAAACATGCAAGCATAGAATGTAGTGGCTGTGGAAGATATGGCTTGGCTCGGGATGCAATATTTGCTTTTGTGCTAGAGTAGAGCAAAGCGCACTCGATGGAAAGAAAGGGCACGGCAAGAATATCTTGCTGTGCATCACGGCAAAGCAAATATTTCAGGAAAGAATTCAAAGCAAAGAAGCTCTAGGGTTTTACCTTTCTTTATATGGGGTTTTAGCATCATAAGAATTTTTCTCGAGCATTATGTCCCTCAGTGACGTCGCGTGGGGTCGTCGCGGAAGGGGAAGACAGGTTTCTCTTTTTCCCACTTTGATGAATACAAGACATGTTTTGGCGACTTGACTAGATTGTGCTTAAGAAAGCCCGGATTGCCTCCATTTTCTGCTTGGCGAGTATACACAAAGGATAAATGAGGGTCACACAATAATTATATGCACCAGAAGTTGGGGAAACACAGGAATTATCATGTTGTGGAACATGCCACAAGTCAGTTTTTTTGTTTAAGTGATTTAGAAGTAGTCAGGATTAATGTCTTTTATGTTATGAATATGACTTGTATTGAATATGAGGGCCAAAGGCCACAATATATAGAGTACATGAGGGAAAGGAATAGGAATAGGACTCTATCTATAACAGGAACTTATCTATAACTATAAGAGATAATATATCCTTAACACCCCCCCACAAATGCAAGACGTATGCAATAGCATTGCATTTGGAAGGAATGAACTAAAATAGGAAAAATCCAAAATCATAGTCCTGAAGAAGCCGTCGTAGCATGTAACTCTTGAAACATCGAGCTGACGAAGGACAGCCAACGAAGAACCCAGTCGATGATGAAAAGTCGACGAAGAAGCCAAATCGACGAACCGAAGTCGAATGTAGGGCCGAGTCGACGAAGAAAAGTCGACGAAGAAGCCAAATCGACGAACCGAAGTCGAATATAGGGCCGAGTCGACGAAGAAGAACCGACGGTACAAGTCGATGAAGAAGAGCCGACGGTAGAGCTGAGTCGACGAAGAAGCACCGACGAAGCCGACAAAATGAGCCGAGCCGAGGTAATAAGTGTTGACAAAATGAGTCGAGCCGATAAAAAGAGCCGAATGACGACAAGATCAAAAGGCTAAAGACTAGGATGGACGCAACGGAAAACTACGAAAAGATCAAAATGCTTCACGTGAACTTTATCTTCTGGCATGAGACTTTGAAGCCACTGCTTGAAAAATCTTCACGTGGAGATTGGACAGCTAGGCAAAGACTTAGCCTTCACGTGCCACTACCTTGGACGTTCAAGTCCTTGCGTTGAAGCCAGCGATCTCGTGCAGGCGAGACCAAGATCTCGGGCGGGCGACGCAAGGCGGACGGGAAAGATGCGTCGCGCGGCCAGCGGGAGAGGCTCACGCGACACAGCCTCGACGTCGCGGGCGAGGCATCAAGGCGACGTGCAGGGTGGAGATCAGGACGGTGTGCAGGGTGCAGAGAGGTCGTTGGCAGAGGAGCGTCCGGCCGGCGTCGCGCGGCCAGCGGGAGAGGAAGCCGGAGCAACATCGGAGTCGGAGGAGCAGCGCGTTCAGCGTCGACCACGCGCTACAGGTGGCCACGCACTGCAGACGGCGCGGATTCCACGCCCGGCAGGTAGCCACAAGGCGGGATCCGGCGTCGGGCGAGCGAAGAAGTCCGGGCTTGGCGCCGGCTCGGCTGAGGAGGTCGGGCCGGACCAGCGACGTCCAGCGAACACCGGCGGCCAGTGGCAGAGGAACGCGGGCGCCTCCAGCGTCTTCCGACGCAGACGCCGCACGAGCGGACGGTGCAGAGGCCGCGGCCGCGAACTACCGGAAGAAGGCGCCGATGGGTGCGGCAGGACCGGCCAACACGAACGCGGAAGATGGCCAGTCAGAAGGAGCGCGCGGAGGATGGTGACGTCGAAGAAGACAACGTCGATGGGAGGCCAAAGTTGCCGTGTGGGTGCCGCCCCGGGAGTCTCCTCCCGGGGCAGCGGAATAGATCTAAAACAGCGGAAGAAGCTAGGGTTTGAACCTATGCTCTGATACCATGTTATGAATATGACTTGTATTAAAAATGATGTTATGAATAGATCTAAAACGTCAGGAGAGGAAGTCAAGGGCGACGGCGGATGTGAACGAGCTTTGCCTTGCGGACGTGAAACGGCCAAACAACTTCACGTGAGAAACACCTTGGCTTCACGTGTGGACCTTGCCTTGCGGACGTGAAGTAGCCAAGCAACCGGCGGCTGCGCGTCAAAGATCCAGTAGCGCGCGATGCGGAGGCCGGTCTCGCGGTGGCCCGGCTCATCTCCGGAGGCGTTGGCGCGGCGGCCGAAGACGGTTTCGGCGAAAGACGCGTCCGCCTGACGAAGACGGGAGGCCGGCGCGACGAGACGGCTGGTCAGGCAGATGGCGATGTGCCACTGGCCGCAAGCCAACGAGCCGCCCCAGGAGTCTCCTCCTCCCGAGGCAGCAGATTAGATCTAAAACAGCGAAAGGATGAAGCTAGGAGAAAAAACTTAAGCTCTGATACCATGTTATGAATATGACTTGTATTGAATATGAGGGCCAAAGGCCACAATATATAGAGTACATAAGGGAAAGAAATAGGAATAGGACTCTATCTATAACAGGAACTTATCTATAACTATAAGAGATAATATATCCTTAACATTTTATACGTGATAGAGGTGTGTAATTTTATCCGAACTTGAGTGGCAATAAGCCGAAAAGTATCTTTATTGGTTGCTTTTAGCTTTTAGTCATACAAAGGGTTTATGGCTTTTAAAAAAGCTTAGTTAAAAAATCAAATTTTATTTGAACTTTACCTTTTTAGCTTTTGAACGAAGAAAAAAAAACCAGATAGGATCATAGTCTTGCCGTTAAAATCTCTCCCCCAGTCCTAACGACCCACTAACTACTACCTTCCAAGTATTAGCAACTGTCGTTTGATTGCAGTGGTCGCATGTCACTGTAAAGATCAATTCCACTGGGAAAAGCATGTTTATCAAAAAAAACAAAAAAATCATAATACATGTCGAACAAACCGACCGAACCAATCGAGTTTTTATTTGCTTTATTGGGTTCGGCTCGTATTTTAATTTTGGCTAATTTGGTTCATAAAACTTTTAAACCGAATTGTGTAATTCGCCTAGAAATTTTCCAAAACCGACCGAATTAACCGAATAATCACCCCTAATGCTCTGCGTAGAGCCCTTGGAATTAATGTGACCTGCAATCTCCCAATCTCTGTACATACAATGAAATAAACAGAGGTGCGGTAAAGACAGAAAAACTCGGGGGATATTTAACGTTCTGGATCTAGAGCTTGCAACACACAAGGTGACTTTGATGCAAAAGGTTCAAATTGCAATAACAGGTCAGTGCTCACCGTGAAATGAGAGAGAGTAATGCATCAGCTACCAACACAATTGGTTGTTTGTGCAAACCTCAAATCCATGCAAGCCCAATCCAAGCCACAAATCCATAACAGAAATACAGATGGTCACATCATTCTCTTGAAGCACAGCGTATGTGCATCATGCTTATTATTACATTCGAGGAAACACAAGTATAATAGGAAACCATTACTTATACACACTGGAGGTACTTGAGAGGAAGACAAATAAGGATGATCGAGAAGTCTCCAACACATCTGGCAGAAACCTTCGACCTGTGCATGCAGGATGAGTTGAACAACAAGCGACCGACCACCTTAGAAATTACAAATCATCTTGTGGCCTCGTATTCTGTCACCTGCAAAAAGCACAAAAGAAAATGACTTCTAGTTATTGAATCGCTTGCCTTACGGAGAACTACAGTCCAGTACTCCAGTTCATTCAAGAGAATGCAACTTCAGCTATAAAAGGGAATTAAGCTCAACCAGTTGATTCGGCAACGGACTTTGCTCCTTCTTTTAAGGTTGAGAAAAAAACAACAAATATTTTCATGATACGCTAGTAAAATAAAAGAGAAGGGACGGGGTAATTAGTTACCAGAAAAACTAAGAAACGGTATACCGTAGGAACGGTATATATCTGAAACTCATGAAACTTATGATTTTTTACACTGAAACTCATGAAACTTAGCACTAAAAACTGATAAAACATGAAACTGATGAAACTAAACACAGAAACTCATGAAACCAGCACTGAAACTGATAAGTTTCATAAGTTTCACGGCTATACCGTTGGAACAGTATACCGTTCCCTAGTCTCCCTCATTAGTTACCGACCTGGCATCCTTTCCCCTCCAGCTCTTCGCAAGTGATGTCGTCTATAGAAAACCGGGCCATAGCCTCCAGATACAGCTCCTTAAGGGACGGAAGGTGCAGCAACCCCTCGGGAAGCTTTCCAATCCTATTGCATTCATAAAGTGTTAGGTGTGAGAGCCTTGGCATGGCCTCAACCTCTATCCTCCACTCCTCAGTGGAAAACTTATAAAGATGCAACTCTTGCAGCCGAGGGAACCCTTGGGCAGAGCAGGACATTTTCCGACCTTCATACCCTGCCAATTCAAGCACCACAAGAAAGGGAAGCTTCTCCAGGGCCAGCATCGGGTCTTGTTCAATGACTCTAGCAAATAGAACGAGCTCCCGTAGTTTTTGTGGGAAGAGTCGGCTCTCAGGCAGCCTATCGATCACATCGAATGTACCGAGGGAAATCTCAACCAGGTGAGGCATGTTTGCAAATATTTTAAACATCTCACTAGGGATGGGGTACGAGTACAAGTGGAGGATTGTTAGTTGAGTCATGTGGCCCAAAAACATCATCACATTTTTGCGGAAACAGCCACATTTCTGTGGAATACTTATATATAAGGTCTGGAGCTCTTTTTGCTGGACACTCCTTGGTGCGGAAAATCCACTAGGAAGGTAAACATGCCTTAGAGCAGGTATATCCCATAGGGAGTTTGGTACCATTGAGTCCAATTTGGTGCCCCTCAGATCTATAGTTTGCAAGTAAAGAAGCTGCCCAATTGAACAAGGGAGAGTGACCTCTTGACACCACCTCAACCTGAGACATCTTAGGTGAATGCACTCACCAATTACCCTAGAGAAATTCTTTAGGTTTGAGCGCTCTATGTGAAGAACCCTCAAGAATCTTAGCCTAGGCTGGAAGAATGATGAAAGTTTAAAGCTAAGCATGGTTCGGATATTTGGTGTTGCCCGAAAAATGTTATCATCAAAGGAGCTTTGAAATGAATAACGATAGGATATCATGGTATCAGCTGATGATGCACCAACTTGGCCTGCATTTTTTTAGTGCGTCCAGATGTCAGCAAGAAGGCAAATGTATGGACATATATTGAAACAAAAAATAAACTATGTACAAAGAGTGGAGAGGAAGACTGACCTACAGTTTTGTCGATCACATCAAGAAGACCATCTTGTCTTGCTTCTTCTATGCACCAGTCCCGTAAAATATCATGAATCCTTATACGTTCAATCCATCCATGTGCCCTGCTTCTGCCAACAACTTGGACCAAGCTTCTTTGAGCCAGCTCAGTAACATACTTACGTGCTGTTTCTTCCAGTTTATACTTTGGCGTATGTTGAATGAAACATTCTGCTATCCATAATTCGATAAGATCTTGCACTGATATATCGTAATCCTCCGGGAAAGCAGCAAGATAGAGGAAACAAGATTTTAAATAATGATTTGGCAAGTCACTGTAACTGCGAGCTAATATGTCTCGCATCATCTTTCCATTTTCCATTGATGTCCAACTCAAAAGCAAATCTGACCACGCCTCTATATGTAGATTCTTTGACAGATAACCCCCCAGAACTGCAAGTGCAAGTGGTAAGCCATTACATTTCTTTGCAAGCTTTCTCCCTACTTCTTCAAACTCTTTCTCCATACCACATATGGCAGATCTTTTGTATGATGGTAAAGCTTTGCTACTAAAGAGTTCCCAACTTTTCTCGTCATCCAAGAGCTTCAGGTCATGAACATAGGTTGGCATTTGGATATGATGTGCAACATCAGTCTTTCGGGTGGTTAATATTACTCTACTGCCATTATTTACATCAGGAAATACTTTAACCCTTCTATTTATTTGGTTTCATGTATCTGTAGTCCACACATCATCAAGCACTACTAAGTATCTTTTTTGCGATAGAAAATCATGGATCTTCTTCCGCACGTCATGCTCATGACAAGGCTTTTTGCTTCATGACAATGCTTCCCCTGCCGCGTCTCACCATCAAAGATATGTGTTTGTTTTGTTGTGTTATAATTTGTTTTTTCATCCTTTTTTTACAAGTTGTCACATTATTTTTAATATAATTTAATTCGTGTAAAGCAAAAGTCATGCAGAAAAGAACCCTTTTTTTTTTACAAATTATCACATCATTTTTACATAATTTGATTTGTGTAAAACCAATATATATAATTGATGTAAAAAGGTTTCCTCATCTAACACCTAAAAAATCGAATACTTCTTGGTAAAATAGTACTCAAATGGGAAGAGATGGGGCAAATTAATTTCATCCAGTAAATCTAGATTTGAAGGCTCAAAATTTGAGTACTGCTTGGGAAGAAAACACTCAAATTATCGCTGAACACCCCTAAAATCTATATGCTGGTGCTCGAACGGTGAACCGAGGTTCTACAGTCAAATTGACGCTATTATTGTTAAATGACACCCCTACTGTAGTCTTCACCATGTGTGGGGTGACAAGCCTGAACATTGCGATAGCATGTCACTATGTCAGTGTGTGTCAACTCCACTAAAAAAAAGCATGCTGATCAATTTATTTTTTATACTACATGCTGAACAGACCAACCGAACCAACCGATTTTTATTTGGCCTTCGGTTCGTATTTTTATTCCGGTTAATTTGGCTCCTAACATGGAGACCGAATTGTGTAACCCTGTCTAGAAATTTTCCAAACTCGACCAAATTAACAGAATAATCACCACTAATGCCATGCGTGGAGCTCTCAAATTGATGCGACCTGCAATCTGCCAATATCTGTACAGTCAAATGAAGTTACTGTTCTGTCAGGTAAACAGAGGTGTGGAAAAGACATAAAACTTTGGGGATATTTAACTTCTGAATCTAGAGCTTGGCATTGCGTAAAATGACGAGACTAGGCTGAGGAAAGCGAAAGCTTGCAACACACAAGGCGACTTCGATGCAAAATGAGAAAGAGTAACACACAAGGCTACCAACACTAGGGGTTGTTTGTGCAAACCTCAGATCAATGCATCTTGCTCAGCGTTTCACCTGCAAAAAGCACACAAGAAAATGATTTCTAGTTATTGAATCGCTAGTCTTATTGATTAAGTTATAAAACGGAATTAAGCTCAACCGGTTGATTCTGCAATGGACAGAAAGTTACACACAAGCTAAGCTAAGCGATATTGATTGAGCATATTGCTCCTCCTTTTAAGGTTGAGAAAAAAACAACAAATATTTGCAGGATACGCAAATACTAGTCAAATAAAAGAGAAGGGGATGGGGGTAATTAGTTACCGACCTTGCATCCTTTCCCCTGCAGCTCTTTGCGAGTGCTGTCGTCTCCAGAAATCTCAGTCATATACCCCAGAGTCAGCTCCTTGAGGGACGGAAGGTGCAGCAATCCCTCGGGAAGCTTACTCATCCTCTTGCAGCCATAAAGTGCTAGGTTGCAGAGCCTTGGCATTGCCCCAACCTCTATCCTCCACTCCTCGATGGAAAAATAATTAAGTGCCAACTGTTGCAGCCGAGGAAACCCTTGGGCAGAGCAGGACATGGTCCGGCCTTCATACCCTGACAACCGCAGCACCACAAGACAGGGAAGCTTCTCCAGGGCCGGCATCGGGTCTTGTTGAATGACATCAGCATGTAGAAGAAGCTTTCGTAGATTTTGTGGCAAGAGCTGGCTCTCGGGCAGCCTATCGATCACATCGAATCTCTTGAGGAAAATCTGAACCAGCTGAGGCATGTTTGCAAATATTTTAATCATTTCACTAGGGATGGGGTTCGAGTACAAGTGGATGGTTGTTAGTTGAGTCATGTGGCCCAAAAACGTCACCACATTTTTGCGGAAACAGCCACTTTTCTCTGGAATACGTAGATATAAGGTCTGGATCTCTTTTTGTTGGACACTCCTTGGTGTGGAAAATCCTCTAGGAAGGTAAACATGCCTTAGAGCAGGGATATCCCATAGGGAGTTTGGTACCATTGAGTCCAATCTGTTGTACCTCAGATCTATAGTTTGCAAGTAAAGAAGCTGCCCAATTGAACAAGGGAGAGTGACCTCTTCACACCACTTCAACCGGAGACATCTTAGGTGAGTGCACTCGCCAATTACACTATAGAAATTCTTTAGGGCTGACTGCTCTACGTGAAGAACCCTCAAGAACCTTAGCTTAGGCAGGGAGAATGACGAAAGTTTAAAGCCAAGCAGAGTTCGGAGGTTTGGTGTTGTCCGAAAAAACTTATCATCAAAGGAGTTTTGAAAAGAATAACGATAGGATATCATGTTATCATCTGATGGTGCACCAACTTGGCCTGCATTTTTTTTAGTGCGTCCATATGTCAGCAAGAAGGCAAATGTATGGACATATATTGAAACAAAAAATGAACTATGTACAAAGAGAGCAGAGGAAGACTGACCTACAGTTTTGTCGACCACATCAAGAACACCATCTTGTCTTGATTCTTCAATGCACCAGTCCCGTAAGATATCATGAATCCTTATTGTTTCAATCCAACCATGTGCCCTGCTTCTTACAACAACTTGGACCAAGCTTCTTTGAACCAGCTCAGTAACATACTTACGTGCTGTTTCTTCCAGATTATACTTTGGCGTGTGTGGAATGAAACATTCTGCTATCCATAATTCGATAAGATCTTGTACTGATATATCGTAATCCTCCGGAAAAGCGGCAAGATAGAGGAAACAAGATTTTAAATAATGATTTGGCAAGTCATTGTAACTGCGAGCTAATATGTCTCGCATCATCTTTCCACTTTCCGTTGATGTCCAACTCAAAAGCAAATCTGACCACGCCTCTATATTTAGATTCTTCGACAGATAACCCCCCAGAACTGCAAGTGCAAGTGGTAAACCATTACATTTCTTTGCAAGCTTTCTCCCTAGTTCTTCAAACTCATCCATGTCATATAAGGCAGGTCTTTTATATGATGGTAAAGCTTTGCTACTGAAGAGTTCCCAACTTTTTTCATCATCCAAAAGCTTCAGATCATGAACATAGGTTGGCATTTCAATATGATGTGCAACACCAGTCTTTCGGGTGGTTAATAGCACTCTACTGCCATTATTTACATCAGGAAATACTTTTTTTGAAAAACGATCAGGAAATACTTTAACCATTCTATTTATTTGGTTCCATGTATCTGTAGTCCACACATCATCAAGCACTACTAAGTACCTTTTTTGCAACAGAAAATCATGGATATTCTTCCCCACGTCATCATCCTGCATCTGATCATTTTCTCTAGAGTCATGTATGGCCTTCATTATTTGTTTCATAATATCCTTCAGTACATCAATGCCCTTGAACTTTTGAGATACAGTCACCCAAGCAACTGTGCCAAAGTGTTTTTCGATTTCAGGTGAGGTGTAGACTTTTCTAGCGAGTGTAGTTTTCCCTGCCCCACCCATGGCAACTATGGAGACAACACTCAGCATGTTGTCTTGGCCAACCAACTTCTCCACTATTTCTTTGCATTCATCCTCAAAACCAATAATGAAAACATCATCTTCAATATTTTGATACATGAGAAATTCATCCCCAACATGATCATTCTCTGCTGAAGTATCACCCAGATCAACAATTTTCAAACGGTTTGCACTCTCAGATATCTCACTGATCTTCCTTCTTATACGTTTAATTTCAACACCGATTTTATAAAGGGTAATCAAGTCACTTGGTAAGCGAGCGTACCTTGAAATGGAACCCATGAAGGCCTTCTTCAGCCTGTTCCTCCTCTCCATGTACTCCGCTTCTTCGATGACATTCTCAGCCTCATACGCTGCATCCCTGATCTGGCTGACCCAGTTCTTAGCGGATGAATTTCCCGATCTCCACTTGGTGTCAGCATCTTTCAGGAGGCACTGCAACCGCTTGAGCTCATCTTTCAAGAACCCCACTTCAAGGGTGACTCCGCATAAAAATGCTGTCTCCTGAACTGCAAGGTTGCCCAAGTTCCCAAGCACGGGAGTAAGAGCAGACGCGGCCATTGCTCCTTGCCTCTGCTCTTAGAATGTAGGTGTGGTTGAGGAAGATATGACTTGGTTCGGGATGCAATGTTTGCTTTTGTATTTGGTCTTCTTTCCCTGGTGCTAGGGCAGAGCAAAACACACTCGACAAAGCAACGTGGATGCAATAATTGCGAGGTCAGAGTTCACACTCTCCCTGTACTGACCAATGACAAATCAATGTTGATGCAATAATTGTAAAGCAGACCATGTGCATGTGTTTTTCTCCAGTGCCTCGTGTAAAAGCAGACCAAGTAATTTTTCTGTGAGCTCGCACGCTGCATCTCAGAGGTGTGCCCATCAATCAGGCAAACTGAGACATGAATTTACTAGCAACCTGTCAAATGTACGAGCAATCTACGTTGCATGCTCAAGTTCAGGCTTCAGAGTAGTGGAAAATATGCATACGCATAGAATAAAAAAATAAAGCAAAAAGGTAGTGGTCCATAGACCAGTTAATAATTATTAATATGCGAGGTAAAAGCAGCATACATCATATAAAATTTCATGAAACAAGACTACCATATGCAGGTCTCGTATGTCATCGAATATTTTTCTATGCATAATCTATTCGACATTAAACTCATTTGAAAAGATTTACCATGGGTCCGGAAGATACGGTCCTAAAATAAGATTTACCATGGTGACTTGATTGCGACGTCACCAGGATTCTAAGGTATGGATATTCGAAATTTTTACTGTTCTAGCCTCTTTGATATTTTTTTTCGGATCTAGCCGTTCATCCGTCAAAAATTCAAAAATAGCTCCCGTAATAGTGAAATATAGCAGTTCCTGGCCACTGAATTCTTTTTTATTTTAAATTCAGCGGTGTCTGACCAGTTAATTCTTTTTAACTTTTCAGCAGTCTCCAACCGCTTGATTGTAAATTTTATTTTATTTTATTTTTTAATTATTAAGCGGTCCCTGATCGCTTGAATTATTTTTTTTCATTTTTTTAATTATTAAGCAGTGCCGACTGCTTGAATTGATTTTTTTTTATTGGATTAATTATTAAGCTGGTTTTATCTGTTTCTTTTCTTTTCTTTTTCGATTTAATTAACCCAAATGTTTGATGAATTTTTGTACAAAAAATTCATTAAATAAAATAAATAAATAAGAAAAAATTTCAATGGCCCATTTGTCAGTGAGAAGTACGCAATGTAAGAGCAGTATGCGACGTACGAAATTTCCCAGATCAACTCTATGACGTGTGGGCCTCACGTGTTGATAATATTTTTCTACACATAATATATCCAATATTAGACTCGTTTGGAAGGATTCGTCGTAAGAAGCTCGGAAATTCAAACGGATCACAAATCTGACGCTTGGTTTAAAAGATATTGTCTTTGGAAGTTAGAAATAAATGTGTGCAAAGCAAAAGGAAAACTTTGATATTCTCGTATGAAAGGACTGAAGGAACTTAAGGAGAAAGCAATCACGTCCACGCACGCTGATCTGGATGGGGCCTGCTCGGCCTATAAAAGGGAAGCACCCTGAGAGAGGGAGCCATACACATGCGATATCCAGCGGTAAAGGGGCTGCTTTAAAAAAAAATCCGGAAAACAGGGCCAGGGGTTTAGAGGGTATTTTGATCGTTTTGGATATTTTACAGACTTCGATTGACGGGGTGGAGATCATTTTTTAACTCAATGGCTCAAACTGATCAACAAAATGTATTTTTGGATTTTTCAGATTAATTAAACCAAAAAAAAAAGAAACAGATAAAACCAGCTTAATAATTAATCCAATAAAAAAATTAAAAAAATCATTTCAAGCGGTCAGGACCGCTCAAAAATTTTAAAAAAATTAAGCGATCTGGCATTGCTGAATTTAAAATAAAAAAAATTCAGCGGCCGGGAACCGTTGTTTTTCATTGTTATGGGGCTATTTTCGATCCACCTTGATGATAATCCAGTAAGTCGCGGGAGAACTATGTAATCTATATTAAATTACTTAGTTCAGTTACTCAGTCCGATTCATGACCGCCGCTGCTGCCTAGGGAAAACTTTGAAATTACTTATCTAGCCTTCCACCTAATGTTTAAGTTAATATCTGACCCACACTTTAAGAACATTTGTTTAGGTATCTTTAATTGTGGATCATTTGATTGTAACTAATAAAGGGCTCACGTAGGGTTCCAAATTTCGGTCCGAAATCCGAAATCTCGGCCGATTCAAAATCCGGTCCGGTAAAAAAATTTGAAAAAAAATCGAAATGCTACAGTGTAAATGAAATCTACTTGATTTAGTAGAAATCTACTGCTTTTAGAAATTTCAATTTTTTTTGCCGGATTTTTATTTGTTTTGGGCGGATATGATTGGATTTAGGTTGAAGATCATCCACAAAAAAATTCAGATTTTTTTGACATGTTTTGATCATTTTTTGGTCAGTTGAAATTTTACCGAAATCTAAAATTTAGTAAATCTCGGATTTCCCGGCCGAATTTGAACCGGATTTGAAATTTGAATTTTATATTTCGAACGGATTTTATTTGAATTTCCGAAATCTCGCCGAGATTTCGGATTTCGGACATGTCCGAGATTTAGCTCAAAACGAAATTTGTATCCTTGGACACGTACCTACTAAGCACCGAAGAAATTCTCAGTGGAGATGTCTATAAAATACAAGGCAGCAATAAAATACAACGCAGAGAACCCATGTGCGTAAGAACAGCTCAACTGACTGACTGCAGGATTGGGAGGTCCTGGCAATGCGTAGGCATAGGACGTGGTATGCGGCTACTCCTGCTTGTTACTTAATTATTATATCATTGTTCTGATGTCGGCAATTAACTGATTGCTGGCCAAGGTTACAAATTTGGTTTTCTAAAAATAGTAAATCATTTCCAAATTAAATAAAAGTTTGCAGAGGTGTTGAGTAAGGTAATTAGGGTTTATTAGTAGTCTCATTCAATCTTTTGGTTTCACCAAATTTTAAATTGGGGGTGTATGTTCTACTTTCCAAGCCAATAAAAGATAATCAAAACAAATTGAAGATCCAAATAACTCCACAAAATGATTGAACTGCAAATTAAGACCAAAATCGATAATTTAAATATTTGATTATTGCTTTTAATAATTGAGGATGTTACAGGCACGGCCGGTAGGGCATTATTTTTTTATTTTAAATGAACAGTAGTATCAGTAATTAATCGATATGATCTGCGGGATCAAAAACTGGCAAAGATGCACTTACGGAGTTGCAATTTTCGTAGGGCTTAGAGTAGTTTCAATCACATGTAGCCGGATGAATTCGACACAGTGTCGACTGATGCAGTTAGACGATTAGTAATGGTCACGCGTAGAGCTTCATGCGTTCTTCCATACATGCAATTCTGCCTTTGTCTGATGAGATCGATCTCTCGTATGATCAACATGCAAAATAACCATTGATCAATCTATAATTATGTAAGTTCAAGCTCCATTTGGTTTTGGTGATTGATTTAGATTAATGCTTAATATTTATTTATTGACAAATCTAATCTCATTGAGACTAACATGTTTATTGAGTTGCATTCAATAGTCTCATATTTGGATGAAAAATGGAAAACCTAAGGTATGTATGCATATTCATTCTAGTACTACTTGCATAATTTGGATTCTAGTTAAAGTATGAATTCTCCATTGCATTAACCACAAAATGTGCATTATGTTTCCCAATCCATATATTACATGGACGCACATATCTGGGGGGAGTTCACACTTGAACTTGATGTATCGATGTATTGATCTATTATTCACTCCACATATAAAGGATCAATACATTGAAAAATATCAATTTAAATGAATGTTTAAATTGAGTTCATTTGTCTCCTAATCATCAAATGACATTTCATCATGTGTTGATGGTGTTCTTGTGATCGATTAAGGACAAATGGAAAGTTCTTGAGTAGTCTGAAGCATTAGTTGCATCATGTGCTCAAGACACATCTAAATTCATTGAATTGATTTAGGTTGTGCTCAATTGATGTAAGTGGTATCCATTATGTGTTAATGGAGTGCTTAGATGATTGAAACAACCATGCATCTTAGACTAACCATTTTCATAAGTGATGAATGAGCCAGGTTAAGTCCAAAGATGGTTGAGATGATGAAAACGAGACAAGGACGATATCATGAGGTGATGGACGTCAAGAGAAGATCCCGGAAAAGAGATGAGAGAGCCAAAGTGACGATCCAGGGGGAACAAGATGATTGAAGATTATAAAAACCCCAAAGGGGATTGCTTGTGGCAGCTAAGGTATAACTAGATAGGCTAAGGATCTTTCCTAGCTTTGTGTCTAGTTTTAGCGTCGTACTATTAAGAGGGGTTGATTATTTGCTTTGAGATTCATCATGTGTTGGTGATCTCAATCCCGTAGTCACTCGAGCTCAAATCTTATTTGGATTTTGTTTTTGCATGGAGCTAACCATTTGGCATGTGTTGCGAATGGATGAAGCTCATGCTTGGATTTTGCATAAGCTTATTTGGCATTTGTTGCAAATAAGTCAAGCTTGTGCTTGGAGTTTTCGCATTAAGCTTTGATTTACATTAGTTGCAAATAGGATAAGCTAATGCGTTGGCTTTTGCGTGAAGTTCATGTTTTGCATGTGTTGCAATAGATGAAGCTTCATGCTTTGTTTTTGTTTTTCAAACAAAATCTTATTACGTTTATTGCTTGGAGCTATGTGCAGCTTTGTTTTTGTTTTTCAAACAAAATCTTATTGCGTTTATTGCTTGGAGCTATGTTTGCACGGGTTGCAAAAGGAGAGAGCTCAAGCAAGTGTTTAGTGCATGGAGCTAGAGAATTGCAGGAGTTGCAATTAGACAGCTCATGCACTCAGATTTGATTTAAGTTGATTTGGAATTGGGATGAGACTATGGATTTGCAAGTGTTGTGAAAGAGAGATAGCTCATTTCTTGTGGTTTGATTGTTTATTTGCGAGTTCGTTGTGCGAATAAACGGGAGGTCTATGGGTTCCGGTCCTGAAAGTATGTGATACTTGCACTGTGGTTTTTGCAAATCCGTTTGGTTGTGGTTTGACCATCACATGTCTAAGAGGATAAACCTTATTAGACTCCGGGATTTATTTGCTTAATACGTTCTTGCAAATATAATCTTTGAGACGTTTGCGAATTGAGTTCTTTGCAAATGATTTGGAGTTTGGTTGAATTCTTTGAGCATGGTTTAGTGGTGTTGCAAAAGTGTTTTGCAACTCAGTGTGATCGTGGTTTGACCACCCTTTGGCTCAAAGAATGGTTGTTGAAGTTTCGAAGAAAAGGGTTGAGTTTAAACCCTGTTTTCTCTGTTTTGCCGGCACTACCGCAGTGTTAATGCCGGTAGTACCGTGAGGTCAGCAGTACCGCCGTATGGGCGTCGGTACTGCCGCTCGGACGGTACTACCGTTATTTGTGAAGCGGTAGTTGTTTTCTAGAGTCAGGTGTTTTCAGGAAGTGTTTGAAGTCCGGCACTACCACAGGTTTATTGGTGGTACTACCGTTGGTGCGGTAGTACCGGAGTTTTAATAGCGGTACTACCGTAGGTGCGGTAGTACCGGGTTTTGTTGTGCGGTAGCTTTTCTCTAGAAGAGGTTTTGATTTGAGTTTCTGGAGTTTCTGAGGCCGGCACTACCGAAGGTCTATTGGCGGTACTACCGGGTTTGCGGTAGTACCAGGTTTTCAATAGTGGTAGTTCTTTTCCAGAGCGGGGTGCTCTGAAGGTGTTTGCTGGAGCGGCAGTACCGCGGCTTGGGGCCAGTACTGCCGGAGCAGCGGTACTACCGGGCTTTTGCCTGCGGTAGTACCGAGTTTGCTGCGTAACGGTTAGTTTTATAGCCGTTGCCCTGAGGGTGGTAGTACCGCGGTTTGGCCACCGATACTACCGCATTTGTCGATTTTTCGTAGGTTTTTCCCCCAACGGCTAGTTTTGGCTTGGGGGCTATATAAGACTGTTTGACACGAGAAATCGCTCCGGGATTTCTAAGGTGCGGGGATTAGATGCGGGCGTGCCAGTGTACTAAAGTACACAAAAGTAAATAAATACACAAAAAAAATAGGGAAGCATGTATTTTATTAATTCTTTGAAGAATCACAAAATTACAAGTCCCCTTAATATTGTTGCGCTCCATAGCCTGCTTGGTATGGCAGATCTGACATAGGCGACGTGGTCTCCTGGTTCCCAGGGCCTCAAAAGGCTCCTAGTTAATTACTCCCGCGAGGTGAACTCGCAAGAAACCTCCGATTAAGCTGCGCGCGGGTCGTCGTCTTCAGTCTTCGCTTTACATTCTTCATGCATGTGATAAATGGTTATGTAGATGTGGGCATGGCATGATCCATAGCCTCGTCAGTCTATGGGGCCGTTGGAAGCGTAGCCCTTGCACTGGCTACGCCTGCCCTTGTCGTTCGGCCTCGTCGGTCACGAACGGTAAATAGAAGATGAAGTGGTTGCAAGGTATGCATAGTTCTCGTCAAGCTAGACGGATCCGACAACACAGCGGCAGCGTCGAGGAAAGCAAGGTAATGTGCCGCCAACCAAAAAAATGCTTGATTGGAGGAGAGCGCCAAGGCGTCAATTAGTAATGACGGCCTAGACGACTCGGTGCAGTGGTCCCGCCTGTGGACGAACTCCGATGTCATGAGGCCAGACTGTCTTCTTGTAGATATCTGAGGAGGAGTTTAACAGGTGCATGTTGCATGCGCATATTAATCGTCGGCATGCGCATATTAATCGTCGGTGTTTGGTTTAACCAAACTTAATAATAGTGGCTTCGTCGAGGCCATGGTTGCCATGGTGGCATCTGCTATGACTCGCCGGCTGCTTCGATAGCAGATTGATCTCCTCGGTTGAATTGCTTGGCGGTGTTCCTCGATAAAAAGCTCGGCACGAACGGTAAATAGAAGATAAAAAGGTTGTAAGGCATGTATAATTCCCGCCAAGCTAGATTGATCCGACGACACGGCAGCACTGGCAGGGAGGGAAAATGCTGCAAATCAAAGTTTGGTGGAGGAGAATGCCAAAGTGTCTTTGTAGCCTGGAGTAATGATCCAGCCAACTCTAGTGCGATGGGGATAGGCGCTTGCACATCTTGGTGGCTCATCTCGATTGGTGACATTTGTGAGTCTCCCGCATCGAGCTATTCTTGCAGAGAGCGCTGCTGTAGGGAGTTGTCGAAGAGCTGAAGACGGTCACTCACATATGAGGACATGATTGACAATGGTCAGCGGTATGTGGGTATCTCTGGCAGAAGATATGTGGCCCAGCTAAACGGGCTTAGCCGTCAGTGGTAGCAACAATTTTGGCGTCACTCCGAGCAGGACGCCATCTTATGGAGCATAGAGTAAATTTCCTGATCAATGGACAGATGCGCCAGTGTTGATGGAGCGGCTTCAGTATATGGTGATGATTGATGAGCGCATCGACTTCGACAACACGATCACGGGCTTCATGGCGATGCGTTCTGGAGCACCAAGGTGAATGCTGATCGGATCGCAAGAAAGCTGGCGATGATCTGGCCGAGTCATGAACGTGGGCGTCGGTAACATCTCTAGCTAGCGTAGTTGCCATCCAAAGGGCACCTCCATGCTGGCTAGTTCATGAATGTCTGATGACGGAAAGAGAGAGATTAGATAAAACTAAAACTCACCACAGCGCGCCATGGCCTTTGGCCTGTGGATTGCAGTGCTGATCATCGCTTCCTTTGTTGGGCTTCTTTGTCTCACACAATATTCTTTCTTGTTTCCTCGTTGCTACAGATCGACTCTCCGCTTGTGCATACACCTTTCGCCAGCGAGGAGATCTCTTGACGCTGTGACTTCCGGTGCGTGCCACCTTGGATGACTGCGCTTGTGCGTCGGGGAATGGTTGTGCGTTTGTGTTTCTCTCGATCCCTCGTCTATGTACTGATGGCTCCCTCCTCCTCCCGATGTGATTTCGTGGGGGTAGAAACACTATGCATGTGTGTCTGGAGAGGCTATGACCTTTTTTCTCTCTCGACGAGGCTGCATGCTCCTTTTATAGGCAGAGAACAGAGCGTCCTGAGATTCGTTCAGATGATAGTCAATCAACGTAATAAAGACCTCAATCTTTATTTCCAAATAGCAATCGTATGCGAGCTGATTTCGTTGCTGTGCAATCTTTTCCAGCCAGATTACTACACGTACTCCACGAAAGTATCCAAAGAAGAATAGCCATCCATGCCATGCGGGCCCAGTACTTATTTGATTGACCATGTGAGTACAAGTGCGTGTGTGGTTAATATATAATCCCACGTACCGAATCAATCAAGAGAGAAGTTCAATTACGAAAATGATATCTTTGCTTTGCACTTGTTCATAAACAATCTTCTGGGTATCATATCTTTTAAACCACGAATCCGATTTGTGATCCGTTTGATTCTTCACTCTCCTTACGACGAACCCTTCTAAACGAGTCTAATATTGGATATCTTATAAGTAAAAAAAAAAATTAGCGACACGCAGGGCCCGCACGTCATAGTAGTGATCCGAGGAATTTTATACTCCGCATGTTGCTCTTGCAACGCGTACTTTTTACTGATATATGGACCACTGATTTTTATCTTATTTATTTCTTTTATTTAATGAATTTTGCGTACAAAAATTCATCAAACAAAGACCCCCTTGGGGGGGCATTAGGATGGGGTTGCTGGTGTTTCTAAGTGTTCTTGAGCTTGGTTTGAGTTTGTGGGAGGGTTTGCATAGTTTTACCTCTTCCAAATTGGTTTTGAGCTCAATAGTGATCCTAGTTGCATGAGTTGCATCTAGAGAGGTTTGAGAGGACCCTAGTTGCATTGGTTGCACTAGGTGATCACCGGAATCGCGGAGGTGCGACCGGTGAAGCTTGAGCGGGGTGCTCAACTCGTTACTCTTGGAGGTCAGTGCCTCCTAGACGGAGTCGGTGCGTTATGCGCGGGAGCTCTCAAGGTTTGTGAGAAGCCTCGGCAAAAGTTTGTGAAGGTTGGTGCTTAGCCTACCCGGCGGGGTAAAAAGCAACCATTAGTGGATTCGAGGTGAAGGCTCAAGTGAGTGGGCCAATCCAAAGTGAGTTGGACTTCCTCAACATGGAGTAGGAGGGTTATCTCCGAAGCACGGTAAAAAGTAACATGTCCCTTGTCTCTTTTATTTTCAAGCATTTACTTTATTGCAATATTATCAATTGCTTGATTGTGTTTAGAATTGCTTAGTGTACCTTACTTGATCAACCTAGCAATTCTAGCTTAGAGACATAATTTAGTTAGTGCACTAATGAGCCTAGTTGATTTAAGCTTGAATTGTCAAAACCTTAGTCTTCCGCTTGCGCAATTTATTTAGGTTTTGACATAGGGGTAATTAGGGCTCATCCTCGAGTAGAAGATTTTAAATCGCCTATTCACCCCCCCTCTAGACGCATTCTCAACCCTACAAATTAGTATCAAGAAAACAAGATTTATCTACTTGCAAAGAATATAGAATGAGAAACGCTGGCTTTAGCCTTGTAGAGCTTCGTGCTGATAACGTGTTGTGAAATGTTGCCGTTCACCCGCCGCGCCAATCAACATCACGTCAATGCAATCATATGAATAGAAGTAGGAGCGCAAGTAGAATCACACACAATGTAAAAGGGAAAAACTCTCTCTTTATTAGATTGATTTTTCTGTACAAAATAATACCCAATATATAGTAAAAAAATTCCTGAAGATCAATTCGGATTTTCCCACCAATAGATAGAATTCTTCTATACAGGGACACGAATTCTATCCATACCCTAACATTTAAAGGGAAAAACTCTCTCTTTATTAGTTTGTTGTTCGGTTTTGGCTTCTCAGAAAACATAAAGACCGAAGAAACCGACCCATGCGAACACTACGCAATAGGACCACCCAATCCTGGTTCCAAGACACACTGCCATTAGGGGTGGAATTTTAGCTCGAGGCTCGAGGCTCGGCTCGGGCTCGGCTCGGCTCGGTGCGGCTCGGCTCGGCTCGCATGGCCAACGAGCCGAGCCCGAGCCTACCGCCTGGCTCGCTTGGCCAACGAGCCGAGCCCGAGCCAGCTCGTGAGCGGCTCGTTAGGCTCGACAGTCATTGAGTTATATAAGGTATGAATTCACAATACAGTAATCAGTATACCCAATGCTAAACATCTAATAAGCAATGCTTGTCTTACCTTACTTTTTGAGTTTACTCTTCTTAGTACTTCAAATGTCTTGTATTAGGTCTACTGATTACTTTTGCACAGATAAAAGTAAGCGGAGTATTCTTTTTCCAGATTACATGTTTGCAGTTTTATAAACTGAAAGAGCAGTCTAACCATCTGTGCTTAAAAAGGCGTCCCATAAATGTGAAATTGCTTCTTAACCGAACCCTAGAGGAGGCTGGAGCCTGAGAACGGTGAGAATGGATGGAGGAGCTTCGTTTTTTTGTGAGAATGAAGGGCATTTGGGCCCTTGCCAGCCCTTGTAGGCCGGCTCGCGAGCCGGCTCGAGGCTCGAGCGAGCCCGAGCCGAGCTCAAGATTGAGCTCGATGTATGCAACGAGCCGGGCTCGGCTCGGCTGCTCAGCTCGGCTCGGCTCGATTCCACCCCTAACTGCCATGCCCCTATAATCCCTCCCTTTAGTATTAACAATTCCTAGAGAAATTTCCCTTTTATAAATAGACCGTAAATTTCTTTCTACCGAAATATCATAAACTTAATGTTGGACCATATATAATTGAACTACTGTACCCTAATTGACACGCTCAACAAAATGAGTCCAAAATTTCTTTTCTAAAGATACTTATACAAGATTTTTTTTGATAATTCCAGAATCGCAATGTTGTTCACCTCTCCATCATAAACAAATCAGGTAATTATTGTTATTTGAAAGACGTGGTCCACATGTTTATGAAAGCATAGCCTGGTAATTTTTTTAGTGTATTTTATTATCAAGTTAATCATTCTACTTTCTCACATATACGAATCCCACTTTATTATGTTCTAGAAGACGCTTTGTGCTGCACAAAAAATGAAGCGAGCAAAAATAGAAGAGCATTATGGCCTTTTCCAAAAAGATACAGTGCTTCCATTAGACTTTTCCCATCTGTGTTATAGACTAGCTATCCTTGATAAGCAAATTGATCAAAATTATCAAAACTGGAAATACCTAAAGATAGGGCCTCTTCGCTTAGAACTACAGAATTGTATACTTCAACTGTTGATCCTCTCTAGATAGCATTTCAGAAAGCGTTATCCTCGCACGGCATGCCGCCGCGCCTCCGTGCCTAGTATGATATATGTGTAAACAAATTTGCAAAACTAGCTCTGTCCCTAACCGCGATACGTGCCAACTGCCCACACCACGCCGTGGAACCACATGAGGAAACCATATTACTCACACACACCGGAGGTACTTAAGAGGAAGACAAACGCATGCACGAGGGATGATCGAGACGTCCCCAACTCATTTGCAGGGAACCTTCAACTGGTGCGTGCAGGATGAATTTGAACCACAAGCGGAAGACTGTCTTAGAAATTACAAATCATATTATCCTCGTTGTGTCACCTGCAGAAAAGCACACAAGAAAATGACTTTTAGTTATTGAATCTGCGTGTCTTACGGAGAAACTATAGTCCAGTTCATTCAAGAGAATACAATTTCAGTTATAAAAGGGGATTAAGCTCAACCAATTGATTCTGCAATGGACAGAAAGTATTGCCCCTCCTTTTAAGGTTGAGAAAAAAAAACAACAAATACTTGCACGATACGCTAAGCGCCGAATGCAAATACTAGTCAAACCAAAGCGCCGAACGCAAGGGAGGGATGACATAGTTACCGACCTTGCATCCTTTCCCCTGCAGCTCTTTGCGAGTGCTGTCGTCTCCAGAAATCTCAGCCATATACCCCAGAGTCAGCTCCTTGAGGGACGGAAGGTGCAGCAATCCCTCGGGAAGCTTACTCATCCTCTCGCAGCCATAAAGTGCTAGGTCGGAGAGCCTTGGCATTGCCCCAACCTCTATCCTCAACTCCTCAGTGGAAAAACTACTGTCGGTGTTTCGTGCACCGGCAATACGAATTTGTGGTCGGATGGGGTCGCGCGCTCCCTCTCCCCGAATGGTCGACTCAAGGAGTCAGATGACGTATACTGGTTCGGGCTGAACGTCCCTACTCCAGTTCGTTCGGTGCGGGTGTATTGATCTTTGGGCGATGAACAAGAGGTATACAAGCGAGGCAGGGGGTCGGCCGACCGATCCCCTCAGTGTTCTTGCTAGGGAGTTGTGGCTACCTAGAAGACCGTTTTTTCCATCGCCCCTCCCCCTCGGGCCCTGCCTCTCCTTATATAGACGGAGGAGGCAGGTTACACGGGAGTTTGGGAAAAACCACGAGGAAAGGGGCCTGCGTGTCTCGGAGTCTGGTTTCTGTCTTCTCTGACCCACCCCTGCCCGTCCCGAGGCAGGGTTAGTGGCTCTGTGATGAGTGGTCTTGCGTAGTGTTGTCTGGATGGCGCATCGCGTGGTGCTCCTGTCAGCCTCGGCGGCTTTAATGGCGCTTGACTTTGCCTTGGCCTCGGGAGTGGGCGTATTCCTCTGCGGTGTGCCAGGCGATGGGACGGGGGCTTGACTTCTTCGGTGGCTCTTCTGACAGTCTTGGGAAGGAGCCGCCTACCCCGGTACGGACGCCAGGGGACGCCGCGCACAAGGCAGCTGCCTGACACCGGCGTGGGCCCTGCTGGCTCGTGCGCGGGTGGAGCTTGCTGACCGCGAGCTCCAATATTAGGCGGTCGGAGCCCGCCGACCGCCCGGGATCGGAGTCCGCCGACCGTCCAGGGTCGGTCCTGCACAGGTCGGGGTCCGCTCTCCGCGGCCCAAGCACCTTTTGGCGATCTTTGGGCCTTCGCCTGATTGGTCGGCGTTCGCGTTTCGGTGATGGGGTACCCATGGTACGGGTACTCGTCAGTAGCCCCCGAGCGGGTTGGAGAGCCGGTCGGGGGGTTAGCCCTTCGGGGGTAGCCGTCGGCCCGGAGGTCGGTGGCGCTAGGTCGGCGCGCGATCGCTTGGGGAGCCGCGCCACTTAAAGAGCTCCGGTGCAAGGGCGCGCATCTTGGTGTAGTTTGAGCCCCCGAGCTGTCGGAGAGCCGGTCGGGGGTTTAGCCCGGCAGATAGCCGTCGGCGAGGTCGGCGGAGGTCTCGCGATCGCTGGGGAGCCGCGCCACCTAAAGAGCCCGGTGGCAAGGAGCGCATCTTGGTGTAGCCCCCGAGCCCCCGAGCGGGTCGGAGAGCCGGTCGGGGGTTTAGCCCGGCGGTGGTAGCCGTCGGCCCGGAGGTCGGCGGTGCTAGGTCGGCGCGACTGCTTGGGAGCCGCGCCAGCCTAAAAAGAGCCCGGGTGCGCGCGAGCGCACCCGGTGGGTGTAGCCCCCGAGCCCCCGAGCGGGTCGGAGAGCCGGTCGGGGGTTTAGCCCGGTCGGACTCTGGCAGGCTACGTCGTTTGTGGGCCTTTAGAGTCGGTTGAGCGAACGCACGTTTACCTTCGTCGGTTTGAACGTCGTGCTCGTGCGAGCTACTATCGGGCAATCCGAGTGGAACCTTGGCGATCTCCCTCGAGGGGGATCGTTTCCAAGCGGACGTAGCTCCCGGCGTGGGCGTCAGGCCATTGCGGGCATTCCATAAAAACCTTTCCTTACTCATCCCGGGTCGGGCTGCCGGGTCGTCCGCCGACCCGGAGCGCGGCTGGCCGCCACTCATCGATGAGCTCCGCGGGAGAGTGTGAGGTATGGTCTCGGGCCGAACCACGATGATTGGGTCGTCCGCCGACCCATCTAGAGGCCCTCTGGGCTCACCGCGACCCGCCTCGCTCTTTTTACGTGTTGGGCGGCTTTCATTCCACCGGTGGATTCGACCTTCGTAACCCTCAGCACGGTGCCGGGCCTCGGGCGCGAGCCCATAGACCGCTTGCTCTCCCGAGGCCGGGCGGCCCAGTGGGCCGTTTTCATACCTTTCTTGGCGTGGGGCGCCCTGGCCCATTGCAGCCGGCGGGGTCTGCGATGCTGCGCGGCGTGCGGCGCGAGGCGGCCGTCCTGTCGGAGCAGTTAATGCTCAGTGGGATTTAAATGGGCTGCGGCACGTTACCGGAGTAGTGGGCGAGGTGGCAGGCTGACGGTTGGCGACTGCGTCGGTTTGCGTGAGGAGGCGTCGGTTGAGTGCGGAGGCGCGTCTGTTCCCGCCAGGCGCCTATAAAGGAAGGAGAGGGCGGCGTGGAGGGAGCAAAGCCTTCTGCTCGCGTCCTCTGCAAAAAGAAAAGGAGAGAAAACGCAAGGGAAGAAGAAAAGCTTCCTGCTTCGTCGCGCCGTCCCCCGCTCTCCTACGCACACTTGGGGATGTCGTTGACCCCGCACTCGGCCGCGGCGGGTCGCTACCTTGGCTTGGAGAGGAAGGAGCTTCTTCCTCCGCGGCCCCAATCCGGCTGGCGGACGCCGCCGGCCGGGACCGAGGTCCCCGAACTGGGAGACGGGGAGATAGTCTCGCTGGCGGCCTTCTACGAGCGGGGTTTCGGCCTCCCACTCCACCCGTTCGTCGGGGGACTGCTGCACCACTACGGGGGGGAAGTTCATCACCTGAACCCGAATGGAGTCCTCCACATCGCGGTCTTCATGACGCTGTGCGAGGCTTTTCTGGGGATCGAACCCCACTGGGGGCTCTGGCGCCACTTCTTCTTCGCGAGGCCGCCGTCGGATGCCGCCGGCCTCCTCGGCGCCCTGGCGATCCAACTGCGCCCCCACCGCAAGTTGTCCTACACCGATGTGAAGCTGCCGACGTCCAACCGGGGGTGGCACAGCGAGTGGTTCTACGTCCGGAATATTGGCAACAGTGCCCCGGCCTTTAGTGGGGGTTTACCGACGCCGCATCCTCGCTGGACCTGGGGTCCCGACGCGAGGGACCGGAGGAAGGTGGATGCGATCCTTGAAAAGCTCGCGGACCTGAAGTGGCGGGGCCTGACAGGCAAGGTGGTCCTCAGCACGTTCATGGAGAGGCGCATCCAACCCCTCAGGGATCGGCAGCGCCCCATGTTCGTGTACATCGGGCCGACCGACCCTGCAAGGTCGTTGGAGCGGGAGCTTCCTCCGTCGGAGGTCCTCGCGCGTGTGGCCGCAGTTTCCATCGTGGGAGATACCGAGCCAGCATGCGAGGCGCCTGCGCCGTTCTCGGCGCAGAATCCGCAGAACTTGGTACGTCTGGTGGCTCCTGTTTGCTTTTGCTTTGCTCTGCTCCTTCACCCCCTCATTCGAGCGCGTTCTTGCAGGGGCTCGGTGGCATGATCTCCCGCCCCTGGCTTTCGGGGGAAAAGGAGGCGAGAGCGGTCGCGCGCCTCGCGGGGGAGCAGTGCGACGCCGCCCTCCTGGCGGAGAAAGAGGCCACGAAGACGCGGAAGAGGAAAGAGCGCGCGGACCGGGCCGCGCGCGGCGAGGAGGTCTCTGACGAGACTTTGAGTGACGGTGACGAAGAGTCGTCGTCGAGTGAGGGGGGAGCGGTTGCCGGAGGCGACTCTGGCGGCTGCGACGCGGGTTCCAGCCACGGGGCCGGCGACCGTGGTTCCTCGGAAGAAACCACGGGTGCAGGGTATGTCCTGAGGATGCGCAGACCCCTCACTCCTCCTCGCAGGGGCCCGGCAAAAAGGGCACGTCAGGTGCCGGTTGTTCGCTCCTCTCGGTAAGTGACTTATGTGCCCCCAGTTTGGTTCTCTCTGGTGTTTCTTCTTTCGCAATTCCTGACCGACCGCTGTGCGCAGGGGGCTCACCAACGCTGGGAGGGCGCTGAGTCCCACTTTGGCGGTGAGGAACCGCACCCTTCCGCTCCCGTCCGCGGGGTGCGCGGCGGCGGTCGTCGGGAGCGGGGATCCTTCGGATGCGCTCCCCGCTGCAGGGTCTGTCGGTGAGGGGACGCTGCCGGAGAGCGCCGGCCGTTGCCGGCCGCGGCGATCTGAAGCTCCGGGCGCGCTTCCGCCCGCGCCGTCGTCCGGTGAGATCGGTGAGGTCCTGCCGCCACCCGGGGGGGGCTGGGACCGCTACCGTTCGCAGTATCGACGGGAGACGTTCCGCTATCCTTGCCTTCCCCGCATCGCCGGCCGTGGGGTCGCCGCGACTCTGCCGCCGGGGGAAGCACTGGGATTCGCGGCGTTCGCGGCGCCGGCGGGACGAAGTTCGCCGCCCGCCGGGCCACCGCTGCCGGTGGTCCGAGTGTTCTTTGGAAGCGCGCAGCCTGCAGACGTTCGGCGGCGGGAAGTCGAGACAGGGCGATTCTGCCGACCGCCGTCTTGACTTGGCCCGACGACCGGAGGGCCCGCGTTCGTTCTGGACGACGAGGCAGAACGCGCGGATTGGAACGCTTTGGAGGAGGAGATGGGGAGGATCCACGTCGACCTCACTCGCCGATTGACGCCCGCGTCGAAGCGAAAGTCCATTGCTCAGAGTCCCGCCGGCGGATCGGTAAGTCTGACGGGGATTTGTCTTTTGTGTATCTCTCGACCGGGAAACGGAGACTGACCGGGCAGGTATTCGCAGCGCTTGACATCCCGGGCGGTGGACAAGTCGATGTTCCTCCGGCATTTGCACCGGGAGTGCCATAGGAAGAGCTGCTCGGCCCGAGGGCGCTTTGTTGCCGAGCAAGGGAGGGCCGCCGCGGGCTGGTCGGCCGGGGAAGTCACCGAAGCCTTGCGGGAGGCTCAGCGACTTGTGGAGTCGTTGACCGTCGAGGGAGAGAGGGCCAGGTCGTCCCTGGCGGATGCTGAAGTGGCCAAGACTTCTGCGGTCCGCGCAGAAGAATCCGCTCGGGCGGAGGCCGCCCTCTTCCGAGAGGAATGCGAGTCGGCCCGCAGGGAGGCCGACCGGCTTCGCGGCGAGCGGGATCTTGCTCGGGGGGAGCTCGCGACGGCGAGGGAGCTTGCCGACCGCGCCGCGTCCGATCGAGAAGCGCGTGCCAAGGTCGAGGAGGAACTTCGCGCCAAAGAGGCCTCCGTGGCCGGTGAGTAGTTCAACCCCTTGGGAGCCACTGCAACGGGCGTCTTCTGACGCTGTTTTTGTCCCCGCAGAGCTGCGGAAAATCCTTAGCGAAGGGTGGCGGTGGAGAAACGGGATGCGGCAGTCGAGTCACGTGACTCGGCCCTTAGGGACAAGCGGGTGGCGGAGAGGGACGCGGCCGATACGACGGCCGAGCTGGCGGTCCTCCATGTGGGCATCCAGGCCGTCTGCGACCGGCTGTTCGGGCTTACTCCGGGCCCCAGCGCCATCCCCGCCATACTTGGAAGGGTCCCTGAGCACGTCGAGGCGTCGATGCGGGAAGCGGCGGTGCTTGGCGCTTCCTCGACCCTGGTCAACACCGTCTCTTATTATGACGGCGTCGACCTTGAGGCGGTTGGGAGCGGCGTTGCTGCTGACCGAAGCGACGAAGAAGTCGACGCATTCATGGCCCGGGTCGATCCGTGCGCCCAAGAGATTGCCCGCCGAATCTCGCCGCGAGAAATCCTCCATCGGAAGGAGGGAGATGATTAGTTTCCCTATTTTTTGCTTTTTTGCAGTGCATGTAATGAACATGATTGCCCTAATCGAGTTCGACGTGTCGGGTTGTTTTAAGTTCTTTTGCCCGTCTACCTCGTGCTTCCTCTGTGATTTGGACAAGCTTACGACCATAGCTACAGGGCCCGCGGGGGTGCCCTGAGAGCGTAGGTATTGCTCCAACTCCGTCTGAAGAAAACACGGGATAGGACAAGCTACCTGGAGCGCTCGCTTCGTGGAGGAGAGTGCCTAGGTCGGACCGCATCCTTCGCAAAGCTTCCGCTCGGTCGGTTGGAACGCTGACCTGAGTGGGGGTGCTTCGACCGTCCCTAGCGTCACTTGCTCGGAGGGCTTGTTTCCCCCTACAGAGTGCCACTTTGAAGCCGTAGCCGCGGAGGCGTAGGCCGTAGTACTTTGGGCCGGGGGAAATAGCCACGAGGTGGATAGCTCGGTCGGTCGAAGTACGGCTTAGGTTAGCGACTCGTACGCTTTTTTAACGACGACCGGGGTCGGTCTGCCCTGATCGATCAAGCTATCTTCTGCTCAGGCAACTTCCTTTTTGCGCGTAATGCTACTCGGGAGCCGTAGCCGCTGGGGCTTAAGTTGTAGCATTCGGTTCGAGGAGGTTGCCACGAGGGAGATTGTTTGATCGGTCGACTCGCCGACCTAAATCGAAAGGCTCCATCCGACCGCCGCTTGGCCCTCAAGTAGCCTCCCTTTTGCGCAAAGTGCTACCTCGAAGCCGTAGCCGCGGGGGCGTGGGCTGTAGCATTTTGGATTTGAAGAGGTTACTATGAGGGGGGTAGCCCGGTCGGGGTGGTTACCGGTCATCGATCTAGGTCGCTAGGTCGCTTGACCCCCGAGGTCGTAAGGCAGCCCCCGAGTGGTGTGTGGGGACTGAGGGTGCAGTCGCCACGCACCGCTTGAGCCTGCACAATATTTTTGAAAAGGATTTATGTTTTTCTGGAGATAAGGGTGGATTAACTCGCCTTGGGGACCGTGCCGCTTTCGGAACTGGTGTTGGACGCTTCGGCTTCCGCTCCGTTGCGTGATCTTGAGGCGCTTCATCTTCCGCGCCTCCTGCACTGTGGGCTATAAAAGGAGAGGAGCCGGTGCACTTGTTACTTTGCCAAGACTGCCACCAAACGAACTTTCTTTGCGTGCCATGGCGGACCGCTACACTCAGCCCCGCGAGGAAGTAGGCGCCCATCAGGCCTGGCTGCAGGAGGTGGCGGAGGTCGAGGCTGAGGCCGTTCGTGAGGACGTACAGCGAGTTGGCGTCCTCGTCGTGGGCGTTCCCCGACTGCGGGAAGTGAGGGCGCCGCTGGTGCAGGCGGTGGTTGAGGGACGTCGCGTGTCGTCCGACTGGCGGGGCGCACACTAAGATCGTAGCGGGCGGTTCGTTCTTGGTTGGGGCGATGTTCCTCCATAAATAAATAAAGTGCTTCTTTGCTCCCTGTTTCTTTTTCCTTCCTCGAGGATTTTGCACTTGTGATTGCCCACATCCGTAGTCTTTTGGGACCGCAACGGATCTGGCGTAAGTTGGAGGCGGGATTTTATGTGTGTTTGTTACCGGAATGGGACGGCCCGACCAACTGTAGGTCGGTTGTCCTCGTATTCGCGGTCTTTGAGACGGGCAGAGTACTACTTCGGGACCTCTGCTTTCGGTGCGGAGGTCGCAGTACTCGCGGTAGATCAAGGACGGAGAGAGAGAGAGAGAGCATTCGGTCGGTCGTCCGACAGCTGCGGCTCCCTTCGTTTGCGAACTTTTCGTATGGTACAGAGAAGGGGTAGGCTGATTACGGGTAGAACCTTCTCAACTTCTCTATGTTCCATGCGTTTGTAAGGAGATTTCCTTCAGTGTCGTTTAGACGGAAGGTGCCGGGTCGGAGGACTTCCGCGATGGTGAAAGGGCCCTCCCAGGGCGGGGAGAGCTTGTGCCTGTCCTTCGCGGATTGGACTTGGCGCAGCACTAAGTCGCCGACTTCGAATGAGCGGTCGCGAACCCGTCGGCTGTGGTAGCGGCGCAGCGCCTGCTGATATTTAGCCGACCGTAAGACCGCGACATCTCGAGCCTCGTCGAGTTGGTCGAGGTCATCCTGCTGTTCCTCGGTCCCCCGCGCGCTGTCGTAGTTCTGCACTCTTGGCGCACCGTACTCAAGGTCAGTCGGGAGGACAGCCTCCGCTCCGAACACCAAGAAGAAAGGTGTGAACCCGGTCGACCGGGTCGGCGTGGTTCGTAGACTCCAAAGAACGGGCGGTAGCTCGGCGGCCCACCGTCCCGCGAATTTCTTCAGTCGATTGAATATTCGCGGCTTGAGTCCTTGGAGGATCATGCCGTTGGCTCGCTCGGCCTGGCCGTTGGCCTGGGGGTGCGCCACTGCCGCCCAGTCGACTCGGATATTGAAGTCGTCGCAGAACTCGAGGAACTCCTTCCCCGTGAACTGCGTCCCGTTGTCAGTGATGATGGAGTTGGGCACCCCGAAGCGGTAGACAATATCGCGGAAGAAGCCTGCTGCCTGCGCCGATGTGATCTTTGCCAACGGCTTGGCTTCGATCCACTTTGTGAACTTGTCCACGGCGACGAGTAAGTGAGTGAAGCCCCCGGGCGCCTTCTTGAAGGGCCCGACCAGATCGAGCCCCCAAACCGCGAAGGGCCACGTGATGGGGATTGTCTGCAGGGCTTGCGCAGGAAGGTGCGTCTGCCTGGCGAAGAATTGGCATCCTTCGCAGGTGCGGACGATTTGGGTCGCATCTGCTACGGCGGTCGGCCAGTAGAAACCTTGTCGGAAGGCTTTTCCTACCAGGGACCGCGGCGCGGCATGGTGCCCGCACACCCCGTCGTGGATGTCCAGCAGAAGGTGCTTCCCTTGGTCGGTCGGAACGCACTTCTGAAGGATTCCGGACGGGCTCCTTTTGTAGAGGGCGCCTTCGACCAGGACGAAAGACTTAGCCCGCCGGGCGAGGCGCCGAGCCTCGGTGGTATCGGCGGGGAGCAACCCGTTTGTTAACCGATCGACAAACGGTTGCCTCCAGTCGGTTTCGACGCTCAGGACGCCCAAGTCCGACCCAGGCGGGTGAGCATCTGGCCGAAGATCGGCGGGAGCGCCCGTCTTCGGGGGGTCGGTGGCGCCCTCAGCACTCGGGTCCAACCGGATTGACGGGCTGCTGAGGTCGGAAACGAAGATTCCAGGGGGAACCGGCCCTTTTCTGGAGGCGAGGTTGGCGAGGGAGTCGGCTTCACCGTTATAGCGTCGGTAGCTGTGATGGAGCTCGAAACCCTTGAACTTCTCCTCGAGCTTGCGGACCTCCAGGCAGTAGGCGGCCATCCGAGCGTCACGGGGCTCGATGGCTTTCATCACTTGGTCGACGACCAGCTTGGAGTCGCCGTGAACGTAGAGCCGTCGTGTGCCCAGGTCGGCGGCGATCCGAAGGCCATTGACGAGGGCTTCGTACTCGGCGACATTGTTGGTGGCGTCGAAGAGTAGTCGGATGGCATACCGGAGCTTGTTGCCGAGTGGGGTGATGATGACGACCCCCGCGCCGGCCCCGTTCTTGGTGTAAGACCCGTCGAAGTACATCGTCCAGCACTGCGGGTCCTCGACCACCGCAGGGACTTGCGCCTCGGTCCACTCGGCGACGAAGTCCGCCAAGACCTGGGACTTGATCGCCGTCCTGGGGACGTACGATACGTCGAGGCCGTTGAGCTCGAGAGCCCACTTGGCGATTCTTCCGTTAGCGTCGCGGTTGTGGACGACTTCTCCGAGCGGTGAGGAGGTTACCACGGAGATGGGGTGTCGATCGAAGTAATGGGCAAGCTTCCTCTTGGTAATGAGCACTGAGTACAGCAACTTCTGGATCTGGGGATATCGGACCTTTGTTTCAGAGAGCACCTCGCTTACGAAGTAGACCGGTCTCTGCACCTTGAAAACGCGGCCTTCCTCTACTCACTCCACAACAAGTGCCGCGCTGACGACCTGAGTCGTGGCGGCGATGTAGAGGAGTAAGGGTTCCTGTGGCTCCGGGGCGACCAGGACCGGAGGTGAGGTCAGAAAAGCCTTTAGTCGACTAAAGGCTTCCTGAGCTTCGTGGGTCCAGGAAAAGTGGTCGGACTTCTTCATCAGCTTGTAGAGTGGCATCCCGCGTTCGCCGAGGCGGGATACGAAGCGACTTAGTGCCGCGAGGCACCCCATCAGCCTCTGAACTCCCTTTAGATCGTTGATTGGCCCCATCCTTGTGATGGCGGAGATCTTATCGCGGTTGGCTTCGATGCCGCGTTCAGAGACGATAAAGCCCAGCAGCTTGCCCTTGGGGACCCCGAAGACGCACTTCTCAGGGTTAAGCTTTATGCGAAACCGTCGGAGGTTCGCAAAAGTCTCCTCAGGTCGGCGATGAGGCCATCGACCTTCCTGGTCTTGACAACGATGTCATCGACGTAGGCTTCGATGTTACGGCCAATTTGGTCTGAAAAACACGCATGCATACATCGCTGGTACGTGGCGCCTGCGTTTTTCAGACCAAAAGGCATCGTGACGTAACAAAGATTTGTCAGACGGGTGATGAAGGAGGTCGCGAGCTGGTCGGACTCCTTCATCGCAATCTGGTGATAGCCCGAATAGGCATCCAAAAAAGAAAGGGACTCACACCCGGCGGTGGAGTCCACTACCTGATCGATGCGAGGTAATGGGAATGGGTCTTTTGGACAGGCCTTGTTGAGGCTCGTGTAGTCAACACACATTCTCCATTGCCCCGACTTTTTCTTTACAAGGACGGGATTGGCGAGCCACTCGGGGTGACGCACCTCCCTTACAAAGCCGGCGGCCAAAAGTTTGGCGATCTCTTCCCCAATGGCCCGACGCTTTTCTTCGTCGAAACGGCGCAGGCGTTGGGCGACGGGTCTGGATCCCGCTCGGATGTTCAGGGAGTGCTCGGCGACCTCCTTTGGAACTCCTGGCATGTCCGAGGGTCTCCAAGCGAAGACGTCTCGGTTTGCTCGGAGGAAGTCGACGAGCGCGCCTTCCTATTTGGCGGTGAGGGCGGCCCCGATCCGCACGATCTTGGTGGGGTCTTCGGGATCAACAGCGACCTCCTTCGTGTCCTCCGCGGACTTGAAGGAGCTAGGCCCCGACTTGCTGGAGTCGGGGGCGGATTCGGGGGCCTTCTCCTGGAGCTGGGCGAGCTCGGCGGAAGCGACGACCGCTGAGGCCAGCTCACAGCTGCTTCGCTCATGATTGTAGGCGAAGCCGAAGGATGCGGCCACGGTGATGACACCTTGCGGCCCTGGCATCTTCAGCTTGAGATAGGTGTAGTTGGGGACTGCCATGAACTTCGCGTAGCAAGGCCGTCCCAGGATGGCGTGGTAGGAGCCGGGAAAGTCCACAACCTCGAAAGTGAGGCTCTCGGTGCGGAAGTTGTCCGAGCTCCCAAAGGTGACGGGTAGGCCGACCTGTCCGAGGGGGTGGGCCTGTTGGCCTGGGACAACACCGTGGAAAGGCGCCCTGCTCGGCCGGAGGGCGGAGCGAGGGACTCCCAGGGCATCCAGGGTCTCAACATACATGATGTTGAGACTGCTGCCGCCGTCCATGAGCACCTTGGTCAGGCGCTTCGTCCCCACGATGGGGTCGACGACGAGCGGGTAGCGTCCCGAGTGCGGGATGTGGTCGGGGTGGTCGGTCCGATCGAAGGCGATCGGGCACTCCGACCACCTTAAGTAGGAGGGCACGGCGGGGGTAGCCGTGTGAACCTCTCGGTGGGCGAGCTTCAACCGTCGCTTGTCGGCATAGCACTCTGCCCCTCCGAAGATCATGAGGCAACCGTCGAGCTGTGGGAACTCGTCGGCTGGCTCATCGCCCTTCGCCCCGGCGTCGGGTGCCGGGTCGCGCTTCTTCCCCTTACCCCGCGATGTCGTGGGGTTTCCGGAGAGAAACCGCTTCAAGACTTCACAGTCCCGATACTTGTGTTTGACGGGATAGTCATGGTTCGGGCACGGACTATCCATCGCTGAATCGGTCGGGCGTCTGCCTGGCTGCTTATGTTTGGCAGGTCGGTCGACAGCGGCGACCATTCGGCCTTCGCGGCCCTGCTTCCCCTTCCGCTTCCTTTTGTCAGGGCGGTCGGAGGGGGCGCTGGCCCCGAGGCTGGCTGTTTTGTGGGCCGTCTTCCTTTCGAAGATGGCCCCCACGGCCTCCTCGCCGGAGGCGTGATTGGTGGCGATGTCGAGGAGCTCCTTAGTGGTCCGGGGTTTCGCACAGCCCAACTTGTGGACCAGGGCCTCGCCGCGTGGTGCCGTAGATGAACGCCGACGGCGTCGGCGTCACGGATGTCGAGAGCTCGTTACCTTCTTTGGAGAAGCGGCGGATGTAATCCCGGAGGGTTTCCCCGCCGCTTGCAGCTCTTCGTGTCCCAGGAGTTGCCAGGGCGCTTGTATGTGCCACTGGAAGTTCCCGACGAAAGGTTCGTCAGTCGGCCCACTGGCCGATGGTGTCTACGGCAGGTACTCGAGCCAGGCTCGAGCCGAGTCCGCAAGGTAGATGGGGAGATCTTGGATGATGAAGGAGTCGTCTGTCGCTCCCGCTCGGCAGCGAGCCGTAGTCTTCAAGCCAAACATCAAGTTAGTGGCCCCGTGTACTTGGCTATGTTGGTCGGAGCCCGAATCTGGCCGAAGTCGGCGTTGCGGATGAGGCGGTGAACGCCGCGCGGCCGGGACCGTCGAATCCCGGGTCGGAATGGTTATGCGTCGCCGCTATCGGCGACTGTGAGAGGGCGCCACAAGACGGTTGCTCTCCTTCGCGCCTCGAGGGTGGTGCGAAGATCATACTTGTCCCCAGCGGTGGCGCACCGGTGTGTATGATGCCTGGGGAGCTCGTGAGCGGGGCCGTCTTGGCTGGCTCCGTCGGCCTGTGAGGAAGTGACCCAGCGGCGAGGTGGCGCCCGTCCGTCGAGCCGGAACCTTGGGCGTGCTGAACGACAAAGACGCGTTCTACCGATCCGGAGGTTCGATAGGTGGCCTTGGCCACGGCTCTGTTGGCTCAGGCAGTCCTCAGAGCAGCATTGCCGCCGCAGCAATGTTCTGGTTGGCGTGAGGGAAGAACGGAAGGTCGTTCGTCTCCTCAGCCAACTGCTGATGCACCTGACGCGCGCGGGCGCGCGCGCCGGAGGCGAGTGGTGGGTTAGGTTGACGGCGCTCCAGCTCGGCCTGGAGCTTGTCGAGCTCGGCCTTTCGGGCCTCTAGCTCCTCGCGCTGTTGCCGAAGGTCAGCGAAGCGTCGTAGGTGCTGTGCGTCGTCTTCCCGCCGGGATTCCTCCCGCCGCGCTTCGTCGCGCGGGAGGAGGGTCCCGAGGGTAGCGGGGGTGGAGGATGGTTCCGCCGCACCCGTCATGTTGCACTCGCGGGAGTACGCCCTGCGCGGGGGATACTCCTTGTCGGAGCTAGAGCTGTGGCTGGAGGAATCCGCCAGCGGGTCGTGGAGGGAAGCCGGCCAGAGTGGCCATGGCCACGAGTTGAGAGCCCGTGGAGGGTGGAACCGCCGCTCGCCGCAGCTCGTAGGCGGCGTCGCCAAGAGCGATCTTGCCGTGGCCCGCCCGCCCACGCGGCCCATGCGAGGGCCTCGAGGCGGAGGTTGCCGAGACATCAAAGAATCGCATCCAAAGCTTGCGGACGGCGCCCGGTCCCGACGGCGGCGGAATGAGGACAAGCTCTCCCGCCGTGGTGACGATGAAATCGAGGGTGCCGAAGCGGATCCAGCCCCTCGACATCGGCGAATCGCGGTGGGAGGAGGCCATCAGGGAGGAGAATGGGAACCCGAAGATGAGGATGTCGGTGAAGACGCGCGAGAGCCCCTACCGGGCGCGCCGCCAATCGCCGGTGTTTCGTGCACCGGCAATACGTTTGTGGTCGGATGGGGTCGCGCGCTCCCTCTCCCCGAATGGTCGACTCAAGGAGTCAGATGACGTATACTGGTTCGGGCTGAACGTCCCTACTCCAGTTCGTTCGGTGCGGGTGTATTGATCTTTGGGCGATGAACAAGAGGTATACAAGCGAGGCAGGGGTCGGGCCGATCCCTCGATGTTCTTGCTAGGGAGTTGTGGCTACCTAGAAGACCGTTTTCCATCGCCCCTCCTCGGGCCTGCCTCCTTATATAGACGGAGGAGGCAAAGTTACACGGAGTTTGGGAAAACCACGAGGAAAGGGGCCTGCGTGTCTCTGAGTCCTGCTTCTGTCTTGTTCGACCCACCGCCCGCCCCGAGGCAGGGTTGGTGGCTCTGTGATGAGCGGTCTTGCGTAGTGCTGTCTGGATGACGCATCGCGTGGTGCTCCTGTCAGCCTCGGCGGCTTTAATGGCGCTTGACTCTGCCTTGGCCTCGGGAGTGGGCGTATTCCTCTGCGGTGTGCCAGGCGATGGGACGGGGGCTTGACTTCTTCGGTGGCTCTTCGGCGATCTCGGGAAGGAGCCGCCTACCCGATGACGGACGCCAGGACGCCGCGCACAAGCGTCGACACCGGCGTGGGCCCTGCTGGCTCGTGCGCGGGTGGAGCTTGCTGACCGCGAGCTCCAATATTAGGCGGTCGGAGCCCGCCGACCGCCCGGGATCGGAGTCCGCCGACCGTCCTGGGTCGGTCCTGCACAGGTCGGGGTCCGCTCTCCGCGGCCCAAGCACCTTTTGGCAGTGCTGGGCCTTCGCCGCGGTTGGTCAGCCCGTTCGCGTTTCCGGGCTGATGGGGGTACCCATGGTACGGGTACTCGTCAACTACCAAGTGTCAACTCTTGCAGCCGAGGGAACCCTTGGGCAGAGCAGGACGTGGTCTGGCCTTCATACCCTCCCAACCGCAGCACCACAAGACAGGGAAGCTTCTCAAGGACCGGCATCGGGTCTTGTTTAATGACTCTAGCATATAGGATGAGCTGCCGTAGATTTTGTGGGAAGAGTTGGCTCTCAGGCAGCCTATCGATCACATCGAATCTATCGAGGGAAATCTCAACCAGCTGAGGCATGTTTGCAAATATTTTAATCATCTCAATAGGGATGATGACCCGGTACAAGTGGAAGGTTTTTTTAATCCTCAGGGAAAATGTTCAACAAATTGGGGCGTATTCTTGAAGTTAAAATCTCTCTCCCAATAACAATGACCCCACTAGCTACTACCGTTTGATTGTAATCCAAATATCTCAGATACCTATGACCCGGCATATCTCACCTCATGCTTGCAATTATTTTCTTGGCATCTATATATCTTACTGTTGTTGGTGAAGTTGATTAGGCCTCGACATGTGGAGCTCAGCACAGTAAAAACTACAAAAAAAAATAATTATATTTTTAAAGAAAATCAGTTTTTTATTTATTATTTCTTCCAGACAAAAGATTTCTATAGTATTTTTGTTTTTGGGAAGAAAATAAATTTTTTTATTTTATAAGAATATTTTATCTTTTTATTAAAATTAATAGACCTTTCGCAGCACCGTGTGGGATTTTAACCAGTGACTTTGATGAGTGGCCACCAAAACCGGCGAACGAAGCGACTCCACAGTCTGAATTCGCCCTGTTTCCTCTAGTGACGCGACGGCTTCGTCTGTGTGCCTATACGGGTTGTGCCGTGCATTTCATGCGTGAAAATTTTAACTTTTCTAATTTTTAATGATACATATTTATATTATAAAGTTTAATTTTCATATATTCCTAAATTAATTTGTTAATATTTTAATAAGTTCCGAGTTTAACTTAATTAATTATGTATGCCATTGACGTATCCTCGATTAACTCTTCTTCTTTTTGTGTGTGTGTGTGTGTTTGCGAAGTCCGAATCAGCGATGGAAGCCAGTATTTTTATTTCCTGTCAAACACATTAGTCATATGGATACATGAACTTATGGATATATGGACACTCAATCTAAGCTATAGATTTTCTCTTTAGGGATGCTTGGATTGATCTTTTTTTTTCTGATTAATGTGCAAATTTCTAGCTATTTTTAATTTTATCTAATTAATATGGTAATTTCTAATTTTTTTTCTCCTCAGAATTAGTGTGAGGTTTATAAAGAACCTCATTACCTCAAATTATCTTTATCTTTATCTTTACCCCTTTATAATTCACCAGTTAATTCTTTTCTACGTGCACACACTATTCTGCCCCCACAGAGAATAATTGTTCTTTGTTCACCCTAACACGTGCACCCAGAAATCCTATTTCCTCATAATCAAGGGCTAAGATGTTTTATCACATCACTTCATCAAATCTAATGGACCAAATCACTCGGTTCATCTCATCAAACTTTCTGAACCTCCCATGCCCCAATCGTGCCTAAACACCCGCGCCCCCATCTCCGCGCCCCGATCGCCGCCGCCTCCCCCCTACTCATCATCTCACCCCCATTATCTCGCCTTCCTCCGAACCCTAGGCCTGGGGCGCGCGAGAGCTCGAGCGAGGATTCCGTTCCGCCTCCGCCTGCTCTTTCCTATTCTTCCCCTTCTCGCGTCGCGTCCTCCCCCATCTCTCGCCTCCACCCGGGCCCTCGCCGCCGACGCCCCGATCTCGGTACGCCCTCGAGTCCCCTCCCCTGATTCTGATTCCTCCCGCTAGATCCGACCGCGGATCAAAATCTGAGCTTTTCTTGATTTCGCTGCTGGTAGATTCTGCAGGTGCTCGACGCGATGCAGCCGCCGATGGGGAACGAGAGGCCGCCGCCCACGGCTCCCGGGCGGCTCGTCTCCGCCTTCGTGCCCGATGCCGCCGCTACTCCGCTCATGCATCCTGGCGCCGCCCCGCGCACGACGGCCGCCCCATCGCCTCAAGGACCCTTCGGCACCACAGTGCCGCCTCAAGGACCCTTCGACACCGCACCACCGCCTCAGGGACCCTTCGCCACCGCGCCGCAGCAGCAGGGCGTGCCCCCTATGCAGGCAGATGCTTCCCCTGCGGCGCCGTTCAGGGCTGCGCCACCCGCGGCAATGGGTGGGTACAGGGGTCCCCCACCACCTCAGGGCCCCTTCGGCACCGCACCGCCGCCTTCTCTGTATGTACATCTCCTATAAACATGCAGTTCCTGATGAATGATCCTGGTTGTTACCCTGTGTTGTATGGTTGTGGGAGTGATGATGGTGTTCTGATGCTTATTTTTTTAACACTCTCATAGAAGTAAATGTAGTGTGTTTGGCGTTTTACAGTAATCTTGCTCAACTAATTGCCTGCTTACGTTTTGTTCCTTTGCAAACAGGCTACAATTGGTATTGACTTTCTGTCGAAGACAATGTACCTTGAAGACAGAACTGTGAGACTCCAACTCTGGTATGGTGACAGCTTTTATTGCATTACGGACAAGTTGGTCTATCCATAGTACTGCTGAGTGCTGACCTTCATCATATCTAATTTTGTTCTTTACTTTCAGGGATACAGCTGGCCAGGAAAGATTTAGGAGTTTAATTCCAAGCTACATCAGAGACTCTTCAGTTGCTGTTATTGTATATGATGTTGCAAGTATGTCCCCCAAACCCACCAAAAAAATGTCTTTTTTTATCAGCAGCTGTTTAGAAACCCACAGGCATGCAGCACAGGAGTAGTTTCTTAGTCAAATTTTGACTAGCAACTTCTTTTTAAGTTAATTTCAGATTACATACGATTGTTCCCGTCTTTCCTCTATTCCTTTACTTTTTTCTTTCATGCTGTAGGCAGGCAGTCTTTCTTAAACACTTCAAAGTGGATAGAGGAAGTCCGCACTGAGAGGGGCAGTGATGTTATCATTGTGCTTGTTGGGAACAAAACTGACCTTGTTGACAAGAGGTGAGTGTGGTTCAAATTGTTATCTGTTTTCTGTAGCTTTTATTGGTTGTTCAGTTTATCTGTTGGATAGTAACGAGTGCACTTTAGTTGCAGTCGTTCCATTTCTCTGTCCCTTTCTGCCACTTGGCTTGCATCTAATTGGGATCTTTAGAACTTGTGGTGTGCTTAATTTTTCTTTTTCTGTTGCAGGTGAACAATGAATCCCTTAGATCGATATCCACTCTTGAGAAGCTAGAGGATTTGGCAATGGTTGGTTGCTCATGTATAGATGATGAAGGCCTGCAATTGCTAAGCCGAGGGAGCAATTCACAGCAGGTAATCACTTTTGGGGATAATGATTTTTGGTAGTGTCTTTATGCACATTAACACGTCTTCAACCATCTGAAATCTGACTATTTCCAGTCTCTAGCTTCCTAGCAATTGGATACTGCTTAATTTTTTGTGAAACTTGGAATTTGGATACTTATAGAGTGTGCAACTTCACCAGCAATTGAGTGTTTGATTATTCTTTAATCCATTCTACATATTGTCTTTCATTGCAGAGTGTTGATGTCTTTCTATTGTTTTTTTTTTGGTTTCTTGTTCAATGCCAGATAAGATGAATTCCAGTTGCACAACCATTCTAGGATGCATTGATGAAAATATATTGTGTAGAGACATAAAGCAGGTGTTTCCATCTTCTAATTCCTATCCATTTATCTTCTGAAGGTGGTGTGCGTTTTAAATATCAGTGCTACTTGTTGTTGTTGTGCAACAACACATACTTGTGTATATGAGTCTCACGTGTTTTTCTTATGAAATGCCTTTATATCCTCGGGCTGTACTCTCATCATGTTCACTATTTATATGAAGATGTTCCACCTACAAGAGCTTCATGTCTTGGAGCTATCAGCTTTGTATATATTCACAGTTTTCACTGACTGTAGACCCAAAACTTTTTCAACGTATGCTGTCCTTGAGGGATAATAGGTCCAAAGTCTTCCTTATTTATTCGAGTGGATTTTTTATAGGGTACTTCAAAGATGTGCAAGTTGCTGAATTTAACTGACAGTAGACCCAAAACCTTTTCAATGTACTCTGTCCTGGAGAGATAATAGGGCCAAAACTTTTCCTTACATATTCAAGTGGATTATTTATAGGGTATTTCAACAATGTGCAAGCTACTGAATTTACAATTAAGCAAGGGTGGTTGCATACTGGTGATATTGGATACTTCGACAAAGGAGGCTAGCTTTTTGTTGTTGATAGACTTAAAGAGCTGATCAAGTACAAAGGTTTCCAGGTAACGCATTTGACCGTTTTTGCAAATGACTTCTAATTTTTTCAAGTGTTTGCTAGAATCTTGTAAGTGAGCGGCACTCGCCCAAAGAAGGTTCTAGCGAACCCCTCTACTCATGTTAGCCTCGTCAGGGCCCTTTGTACTGCATAGTTTGTTCATTATGTAGCCAAACATCGCACTGATATAGTGTTTGTTGTAAGCAGTGCCAAAGACTACATACATATAGGACCAATTCAGATTTCACCACAAGGATATTTCTATCAGTGTATAGGTTGATAGCACTCACTAGAATTATTGTGGCTTATTGGCATTTTTTGTGACATTACTCATCATATATGCTAACAATTTATCTTGAGCATACCATGACTTCTCTCTTTTTTTTCGTGACTGTGCCGCCAGATGCCGTAATGAGCTTACAGTTTCACTAAAATTTTACCAAAAAGCCTATTTATTTTAAGCATAGGAGTTTTTTATCATCTAAATGAGAGCCTTCTTGTTTTAGTATCCAATCTAACAATCATGATAGGAACCCATTCTTATGCACTTCAGCACTTGTATTGTCTTGCTTGAGTTTATACCATACTTCGTCCTCTCTAGGGAAATCTCTAAATTTTTTTTTGCTTTCACTGGTAGGTGGCACCTGCTGAGCTTGAAGGACTAATTCTTTCTCACCCCGAGATTCTCGATGCTGTTGTTATCCCGTAAGCTGAACCTCCTAAATTTAAAATCTTCTAGCTGCTTAGGAGTATGAATTGTTGCAACCTTCTTGTTTTGCACTTTTTTCTCCTGCATCTCTTCTCATAACGTGGAGCGCTACTTGTTTCTAAGGTTTCCTGATGCTGAAGCTGGGGAAGTTCCTATTGCGTATGTTGTGCGTTCACCTGACAGTTCATTGACTGAAGTTGATGTTCAAAAATTTATTGAAAAGCAAGTGAGGCTGACTTTGGAAACTTCCTGCATCAAGACAACATTCCTGAAGTTATACGGGAAATCATAAAGCGTATCAGGGATTAGATGGTTTTTAATGATAAACAGTTGCTATGTTACTTTATGCACTTGCTTGTGTAATCAATGATATAATAATAACTCTCTGTATCTTTCTTTTGTGCACATCTTACTACACTTCATTACCAAAATATATAACACCTTTTGCTTATTTGAATTGTATTACCAAATAACGCTATGCACTTGCTTGTGTAATCAACGATATAATAATAACTCTCTGTATCTTTCTTTTGTGCACATCTTACTACACTTCATTACCAAAATATATAACACCTTTTGCTTATTTGAATTGTCTTTTGTGCACATCTTACTACACTTCATTACCTAAATATATAACACCTTTTGCTTATTTGAATTGTATTACCAAATATCGCCGTAGCGTTAGCACGGGCAATATACTAGTTAAAAATAAAGCTACAGTATTACCGGACAAACCGTCGAACTAACCGATTTTTAGTTGGCCTATTAGGTACGGTTCGTTTTTTTATTTTAGTTAATTTGGTTCATAAGCATGGAAACCGAATTGTGTAATTCGGTCTAGAAATTTTCCAAACTCGACCAAATTAACCGAATTATCGCCCCCTAAGAGCATCTCCAAGAGAGAGTCCTAAAAATGAGTCTTAAACTTTAATTTAGGACCCCAATTAATTTGATTTAGGGTTCTAACGAAATATTCACTCCAGCAATTAGGCCCTAAAACCCAACGAAGATAGGGCTCACCCATAGAGTTGCTAAATATAGCTACTCTTCTAGGGGCTCTAAAACAATTTACTAAATTTTAACAATTTAGGGTCCTTGTTGGAGTTGATCTTTTCTCCTAAAAGCCCTATAATTTAAGCTAATGCCATATTTAGGACCCCTCTTGGAGATGCTCTAATGCCATGAGTGGAGCTATTCTAATTAATGCTACTACCAATCTTCCAATCCCTATACAATCATGTGAAATTAATGTGCTGTTGGATTAACTGAGCTGCGGAAAAGACATAAAAAAATTGGGGGATATTTAACGCTCTGAATCTAGAGCTTGGCTTGGCACTGCGTACTATGATCAGACTAGGTTGAGGAAAGAGCTTGCAAAACACTTGGCGACTTGGATGAAAAATGTTCATATTGCAATAACAGGTCAGTGCTCACCATGAAGATGAGAGAGAGTAATGCAGCAGTTACCAACAGAATGTATTGTTTTTTTGAATAAAAGGCAGGAGCTCTGCCGCTCAATTAAGTAGAGAAGTTAACGGATTACAGAAAAAGAAAAACCAGAGACAGGAAAACAAACAGGACTCCGAACAGTGGAGATCCTGTCGACAAGACAACCAGAAAATCTAACAGCCTCCAGGCTCAAAGACCCGAAGGCCCAAAGAAATTAAGGTACTACTCTGGGGCCAAATCTCCCCTCGCCACAAGATAATTCGAACAATCTTGTAAAGCCACCTGAACTACTGTCATCGTTGTCGAGTACTTGTTGTTAAAAATCCGAGCGTTGCGCTCTTTCCAAATATTCCAACAAGCAAAAATTAGCAACCCATCCAGACGCCTACGGCTTTCCTTGGGAGTAATCATGTGGATTGCTTGCCACCAGGACGTAAAGCTTTGTCCCGGGAAAGTCTCCGCTTGCAAGAGTTGCTGGAACTGCAATCTGCCTAGGAAGAGGGACCACACTTGCTTAGCGAACGAACAGGAAAGCATGAGATGATTTACCGTGTCCTCCCCTGAGCCACAAAGGCAGCACACCAGGCTATTTGGCCAACCCCTCAGCGCTAGATTGTCGGCGGTCTGCAACCTGTTTTGGATTAAGAGCCAAGCGAAGAACCTACATTTATTCTCTGTTTTTGCTTTCCAAATTCGCGAGAAATTGTGTTCTGGGAAAGCCCCAACGAACTGCACATTGTAAGCTGACTTTGCTGAATACTGACCATCCTGATTCCAACGCCAGGTTATTTCATCTGCCATCTCAGGTTGCAATTGTATTTCCTGTAAGAGACTCCAGAGGGTCAGGAATTCCTGCAACTGCTCCTCTGTAGAGATACGCCTTAGTGGGACCATCCAATTGTTATTTGAGAGACTGTGTTTGACTGTGGCATTTCTCCTTCGAACAAGGCTGAAGCAATGCGGTGCGATTTTGCACGGGGACGAGCCATGGAGCCACTTGGACGTCCAGAACCTGGCCACTTCTCCATTCCCTAATTGTATGGAAGTGCTAGCCTCAAAGAGGGCCAAGTCCGAATGTAAACATGGAATCTTCAAGTCTTTCCACAAACTCTTTGAGTCCTTCCAGGCGTACCAAATCCACCTCAGTCGCAGAGCCCTGCCAAAGGCTTCCAAATTTTTGACTCCCAGGCCCCCTAGGGATTTAGGCCTGCAAACTTTCTTCCAATTTATAAGACAGTGCCCTCCCGTGCAATTCAGGTCTCCTCTCCAAAGGAAATTCCTTCGCAACCTGTCTATTTTTTTGAGAACCCACGCCGAACCTGGGAAAATGGTTAGGTGATAGATCGATCGCCGCCGAATCAAGGCCCACCAGGATGAGCCTGCCCGCTTTGGAAAGCAAAGCACCTTTCCAGCCTGCTAATCTGCTTGCAACTTTGTCTAAAAGGGGTTGCCAATCTGCTTTTTTGAGACCACTTGGCCGAAGCGGCAGTCCTAGATATCTGGCCGGGAAAGACTTAAGGATAGCCTTCAGATCCATGCAAGCTCAATCCAAGCCATAGATCCATAACAGAAATACAGATGGTCACATCATTTGCTTGCAGCACGACGTACGTGCTCCATTGAGCTTGCCAATCTTTGTTGTATCCACGAGAAGAAACGTTGAGAAATAATAGAATTGAGAGGCACTGGGAGTGCGCCTACAAGTAATGTTTCCTTCTTTACAATTTCTAATGAAATGGCTTCAAAATTATTGTATGTTTAGTGCCCCTCTTCATTCGTTGGGTGACAACGAGAATACATATTTCTCTATGGTTTTGTAGCGCGCTAGCACGATGACTGGTTTGAAGACCAGGAGCAGGGGCACGTGCCAGGAAAGTTTTGTTACTTTCCCTATGGTTTTCGAACGTTTTCAATAAAAACTTCTTGTAGTATTTTCACAAAGTTTTCGGTAATATTGGTAGATTCTATTCGAACCCTTCCTTTTATTAAGATTATAATTCTTATTATTACATAATTATTGTTATTTTTCATGTATATGCGTCAGACACAATCTACTAATTGCTCTATATTCAGATACCCTACTATATCGATCCCTGACTAGTATGCTCACCTGCAACTACTATGTGCACAAGAATGCATCAGCGCATCGCCATACTGATACTACCGGTGCATATGAGGAGCTCTATAATTGAGTTGAGAGTATAGGAAAGAAGAAAGGCCTGAACTGGATGATCGAACTGTAATTTGAGTATAGTTATCCTGTCTCTTGTGATATACGGATAGCAAGTCAGCAAGCTAATGATCCGATTATCAGTATTCATCAGTTCCGCAAGATAAAAATGTTTTTTTAAGTTCTTTCATCTCATACGTATTGGCAAAGTAAAAATGATTTTTTAAGCTCGTTCATCTCGTATGTATTGGCAAAGTAAAAATGATTTTTTTCTTCTGCTCGTTCGTCTCATCATATGTACATATGTATGTCTGAACCTCGTGCAATCAGCAATACCGATTGGTAGTTTTGTATCGCCTTTTTGCAATCAGATATGAGCCTAGAAAGGGTCAGCAAAGCTTCGTTCTCAATTTAAGAGAAATTTTACGGTGCATTTGAAGCTACGAAATGATGGATCATCGAGGTGTCATCGAATTTTTTTTTAAAATAATACTTTTTTTAAAATCAAATTGCGTTTTTAATATACGGAATAAGAAATTTGCAAAAATAATATGCCGTCGCCAAACGGTATGGCGAACACCCTATTTTCGTCGTACCGTGTGGCGAATACCCTATTTTCGCCACACGGTTCGGCAAAAATAGGTTAATTGCGCTATTAACCGGCCGCACGGGAATCAAGGGTATTTTCGCCACACGGTACGGCGAACACCCAGTTTTCACCAAACGGTGTGGCGAACACCCAGTTTTCGCCAAACCGTACGGCGAAAATAGGTTGTCGCCGCACGGTGTGGCGAAAATAGCTCGGTAAAAAACTGGCCGAAGCCAGATCGATCGATCGATCGATCTGTTCGTTCAGCCGCCGTAGCAGAGAAGAAAAGGGAGGGGAGGGCGGGCCGCCGGCCGGAGAGAGGGAGAGAGAGAGAGAGGGAAGGAGAGAGGGAAGGAGAGAGGGAGAGAGAGGAAGAGGAGAAGAAGAAGAGGAGGAGAAGAAGAAGAGGAGGAGGAGGAGAAGAAGAAGAGGAGGAGGAGAAGAAGAAGAAGGAGGAGGTAAGATCGCATCGCCATTTCGTTTAATTTCCTGTTTTTTAATTTTGAGTAGCGATATAGAGTAGTGCAATCTAGAGTAGCGATTTAGATCAATGCAATCTAGAGTAGTGATATAGATCAGTGCAATTTACAGTAGCGATATAGATCAGTGCAATTTAGAGTAGCAATTCTAGTTCTTTAGTTTAGAGTAGCAGTTTTAGTTATTTAATTTACAGTGGTGATATTAGTTTGCATATTTAAATGTTTTGAAATGTACAGTAATGAAATTTAGTTATTAGCATTGTTGAAGAAATCATTAATCGGTATCTAATTGGTCGACCTAGGATGAACTGAACAAATCGGTCAATTATTGAAAAAGTGATTAATCCCGTTTTATCGATCGGTCGGCCACGCTCTATCACCGTAAACTTAAAAAATGGAATCTTTAGGTCTTCGATCACGAGCCAATCGGCCAGTTAATCGGGTAACCGGCCGATTTTTCGAACATTTAGCAAATAGACATATTAGACATGCGCTATAATATTATACGAATATAGTATCGATAGCGCGGTAGGGAAGGAAAAATTAATTATATCTATGTCTATGTCGTCGCAGTGATGTCGGAACCAGTGAAATTCAGGGTATATTATGGCGATGGTGAAATAAAAAATGGGCGTAATGTAGTGGATTTAAGTCGCTTATGGTCACCATGGCGAGCACTTGTCCCCGACATCGTTAGCATTCGTGATATAAAACTTTGGTTGACCCAATTTTTCCCCTGGATCCAAGTGTTTATTGTGTTAGCATCCAAATCGTATACACGCGTAGCAAGGGTGACCCTACTGTGTGGGAGTTGAAGACGAGAGATCGAACACGCTTGTGGCGTAAATGGTTAAGATGGTGCAAGGGATCTAGCCTCGATTGTGTGATCTTTGGTGCAAGCTTGCCCTAGGGAAGAGGTGAGTACTACTGGTGTGAGCGAGAGCAAGACACATCGGCTCAAAGAACAAGTTCAGCCGGTGTCGGTTGAGGCAGCGGCGGTGGGGGATGATCACATGGATGCAAAGCAAGCGCGAAGGTCTGAGCCGATGAAGGAGGATATTGATCAACTTGTGGATCAATTGGATTGGGTGGACCGCATGGCGACAGAAGAGGAAGCCGAAATGTTGGACCCAGTCGATACCATCGGCGAAGATGATGACCGGGAGGAAGATGATGAAATGCATGGTAGGACTCGCTCAGCGGAGGTACCCATCCCGATGAATGGAACAGCGTAACAAAGCGGGTATGGAAGCTTTGTGGGGCCATGACTCGCATTGTGAGTATGGTAATCGGTGCCATTCGGTTGAATCAAATGTTCAGAACAATTACGAATTGAAGTTGGCGGTGAGCTTGTGGGCACTATCGCTGCAAAGAGAGTTTCGGGTTGTCCTGTCTAGCCCAGATAAGTACACAGTGAAGTGCGTAATCGATGGTTGTGAATTTAAAGTACATGCATACAAGCCGAAGTGTGAGACATATTGGATTGCATCAAGAGTGGACGAGCACACATGCAGACTAGAAAATGTTCTTGTCAAACACCGTAACTTGAATGCGGCTGTAATAGCTAGCGTGATGTTTAATGAAATCATTGAGAAGCGGGATATCGAGTGTTCGTATATTCATAAAGCAATGTTACGAACATTTAAGTATCAGATAAGCTACTCCATGGCCTGGCGTGCGAAGCAGAAAGCATTAGAGAAGAGGTTTGGCACATACGAGGCATCGTATTGCAACCTACCTCGTGTGCTTGAAGTACTGAAGCAAACCAATCCTGGCACATACACCGCTTTCAAAGAAAGCGGCGTATGCAAATGGGATCTGTACATTTCGTCGTGCTTTCTTTTCATTGGGGCCTTGCATTGCGTCATTCAGGTACTGCCGTCCATTGCTTTGTGTTGATGGCACATTTTTGACTGGAAAATACAAGGGGCAGATTCTAACAGCCATTGCAATTGATGCGAACAACCACATACTTCCATTGGCCTTTGCTTTTGTTGAGGGTGAGAATCGGGATAGCCGGCCGTGGTTTTTCGCATATCCGAAGGTGGGGGTAGTTGGTGATCGGCCCAAAGATGTGCATCATTCATGATCGTCACAAAGGTATCATCTCGGCAATCAAGACTCTACAGGAGGACCGAGATGAACCATTTTCGTGGCCTGACCTACAGAACAGGTGGTGCATGAGACATTTGGGTGCCAATTTCTTCGTGCGGTTCAAAAGCAAGAAAGCGATGAATCTGTTTAAGAGGTTATGCAAGCGTAATCGTGCACGTAAGTTCAACGCGCTTATTTGCCGAGTTGGATAAGCACACCGGCGCATATCGAAGAGATGAAGAAGCAACCACCTACGCCGAACGAATGTTCACCCAAAAGGCTAACACCCTTGGGAGCTCGATCCTCCTAATATGAGGAGACGAACGCCAAGGAATATTAAGTGTTTCTCAGATCGATAGAGGCCGAGCCTCTAGAGAAGTGGGCATTGCTCCATGACACCGAGGCGCCAGGTTAGTACGGTACATTAAAATATCAAAACAGCTAAACAATTTGGCCTCGTTGTTCTAAACTGCTTTATGCGTTGAACAGGTTTGGCGTGATGACAACGAACATAGCCGAGGTTTACAATTGGGTCATCCGAGGCCTCCGTCCGCTTCCGCTTGTGGCCATCCTTGAAGGCATGTTGCACGGCATCGTTAGCTACTACCAAAAGACATGCGAAGCGGTACTTCATGCCTCCACATTGCAAACGCCGTATTGTTCGCGGATGATGACCTACATGGAGGAACGAACCATGAAAGCTCAAGAAAGATATGGTGCGTAGCTACGGGTCATCGAATACCGCTTCGAGGTGACTCTTCGGTGCAAAAGGGGATTGGGAACGGACACAAGGTTATTACGCACGAGGTTAATCTAGGCCAAGAGGCATCTGGATGGTGTGAATGCAATGCAATAAGCCAAGACTTCTCCATATTCCTTGCTCACACGTGATGGCCGCTTGTGGGCAAATTGGGATGAACACGCCGCAATACATGTCCCCTTTCTACTTGAAGGATCATGTTGTCCATATCCGGCTCGGGTGAGTTTCGTGGTTTTCGTGCACACGGTGATTTCACCGCGACAATGCAGAGATGAGGGCATCTGTTTGCCGGATCCAACCTTGCGGAGGTGTGCGGAAGGGCAGTCTGGTCGTCCACAGACTAGGCGCATTCGCAACGACATGGATGAATCTGAAGTGGGTGGCCCTCTTAGGAGGTGTTCTGAGTGCGGCGAGTATGGCCACAAGGCAAACCAGTGCACGTAGGGTGTATGTTCTGAAAGTGGTGGTGGCTATGTATCGAAATATGTTATTATATGCACGTTGGATGTCTTTTACTTTTAAAAAAAATCCTCTGCTTGCTGCATGCTTTCTGAAGGACTAATTAACGTGTCTACCAAAGGGAGTAGCTGCACTGTTACAGGCCTGCAGCTTCGATTAAACTTCTTGCCAATGCCACAGAATGCATGCTTGCATGCATATCAAGTACGTAGTGGCAGTCAGTCAATTTATAGTAACATATACTCCCTTCGTTGGAATTTAGAGGGCGTATTAGATTTCGTTAGGACAAGATTTTGACCAAAGATTACTTCATTAATATACCATTTATGCAATACAAAATCATAATTAGATATAGGTACTTTTGAATACAAATCTACTAATATCAATTTTGTGTCATAAAAATTATATGCTAATAGAGTAATTGTTTGTAACGACCGAAACTTTATAAATGAAATAAAGCTTCAGGTTATGCCTCTTCAATTGAGCTTTTCCTTAATCATAGCATTACATTACTGTTTTGATTAAGGGTGAATGCTTCCAGAGTTTCCTTTTCCTTTCATCCCAAACCGAACCTTTCATCATCAGTTTGATTTTTTTTAAGCTGGAGCTATCACATCCACCTGGAAGCCTCAAGCTCGAAGATCCCCACATCAATTTGGACAATTCTTTGCTTAAAGTTTGATGATTGAATGTAACCATCAAGTAATGCATTGTCCGAAAACTTTGTTAGCTTAGTGAAGCACCATTTCAAGCCTTTTCGGTAAGGCCCTTCTATTTAGATCTTTACATCACCAAATTGTGCACTGAATGCTGCTTTCAAAATATCCCTTCCAAACCTTCTAGCTTTAATATCTCCAGATCATTTTGGGCAAATCAAACGCAGGAGTTAGACAACTCCATTGTCTGAATCAACAACTCCTTGGACCAACTAAAGCTGCTGCACTATCTGAATCAGTGAACAGTGCACGTGATTGGTTGTCTGGGGGTTGCTCAGGCTTGACCGTTGCACGTCGTGCATCACCGCTGTGAACAGAAAACTGATTGATCACTGTAGCATTTCACGGCAATTCCCTGAATTCTTCAGCTTTCTGCAATGTCTGAATCGTGGCACAGTGCAGTGGGTGTGGGCAGTGACCGAAGTTTGGACGGTTCTCTGCCGTTGTCGCCGTTTGCCTGCCGTTGCCATCTCGGCTCCTCCGCCCGTACACCGCTGCAACGCCCGGCCCATTGCGCCGCCCTCCCGCTCACGGCGTTGCGCTGCTCGCCATTCCTCTCTCCCGGCCATGCCGTTGTCTGGGCTCTTGCGACACGCGGCTGCCGTGCCAAGCCTCGGCCACACCGTCGCCACGCCGCGCACTGTGGCATCGCTCTCTCCGTCCCGACCCCTTTTATTTCGCCGAGGAACCTCACCATTGCCCCATTCCACCCTTTTTCCTCCCGCTGCTCCATCGTTCTTCAGAAAGCGCCGAAATGGGGGGAAACATCAATTGAGCCAACCAGGGAAGTAGACCTTCAATCCATCTGGATTTCGGCATCTTGGAGCTTCACTGACTATCTCCCATCGCTCCTTTGCAGCTCCTGAAGGTTGTAGCGCCGCCGCGACCACGCTCATCCTCCTCGCCTCCGGTCGCACGGTGCCGGCCCGTTCCACCACCTCTTAGGCCCTCCAAGGTACTCCAATTGGTTCATCTCCTCCCCCTGATCATTTCTCTTCCCTTGGTCGAGCCTAACCTATCGTCTCCTTTCCGGTCGGCAGCTCCCTCCGCCAAGCCCCGCCGTCCTTCGTCGCGAGCTTCCTCCACTGCCCTTCGGCTCCATTCGACTTCACCACCAGGTTGTCCTCTCCTCCCTCCTTCTTATTCCCCGGTCGCCCAGCCTCTTCCGCCGCCGTCGTGCCGCCGGCGAGTGCCCCGAGCCCTCCTCTGCTCCTAGCCCCTGACGGGTGGGGGCGGCCTGTCGGGTGGCCTGTTCCGGCTGGGAGCTCTTTTGGGCTCGTGCGCATTTTGGGAATACGCTTTCTCTTTGGAGAAACGTATTTCCCATTTTCTATTTGATTTATCTAGCAGATTCAAATTCAAATGCATGTATCTTCTGCTACACAACTCCAAATGAGATGAAACCACTTCCAGAAATTTTGTAAAATCATGAACTTTAGGATTATGTAAAAACATTTCATGTTGGACTAATATGCAGAAAATAAACTCAAATATATGCTTTAGGTTAGTAGTTGTTTAATGTTCTATTTTGGCTTTTCAACTCCAAAATAAATGAAACCAACTCCGATGTGATCCTTGGTCTGTAATCTTGCTGAATGTGTGATCATACTTGTATATGGACTTGATTTGCAGTGAATGTCATCATAGTTGTGTTTATTCATCTAGATTTGCCGAAATAATATTGATGTGTACAACTTAAGTATAAATGCATGTAAATAGGTTCCTAGGACTTTAATATGGTGTGATCATGCTGTTGTATGACTTTGTTGGGACTTGCTCACTGTTTTACATGCTTAAGTATCAAATTCGTATTCATGCTTATTATGGAAGAATGGAATAATAAGGCTTTCATGTCCAAGTAAGTTTAACCTCGCAAGTAGGTTAAGATGTAATTAAACCAACCCTAAGTTACCTCCATATGCATTCCTTATTAACTCTTAAAGTTGATTAGATAAGCTTATTATGTTGCCACCTCAATTTAAAAATGTGAGCTTAACTTTATACATGTGCAGTTGTGATCTTTTAGGCCTTTTCAGTCATCCGTAGAACTACTCGTCTAAATGCAAAAAGTAGGGAGAATAACTCCAAGTCACTCTACATTATGTACACTACCATGTTATGGATAAACATTTAATTAATAACTTGCTTTGCATCTGAATCCTATTAGAGTAAAAGGGCTAAGTTTTATGTTTAGGGAGTACATTGCTTAAGTAGCTAGTCTTGAATTTCTTTCAATCCAAACAATCTTAGCTTCCTGAATTCGATTGTTTAAACACTAAGATACATGTAATTAACCTGTTGTGTGTGGAACTAGTATGCTAGCATTTGATTGAATCCTTCCTGTAATTGCTTGTTTTCTTGTTGAGCTTAAATTGTGGTTTCTATCTGATTTCCTTTTTCCCCATTTGATTCGTGGTTATTTGCTTTTTGTCGCGGTTTCTCTCGTTCGTGCGCGTAGCTGACGACGTGTCGGAGTCCGTTGCTAACGACCCCGACTACCTTCCCGAAAACGATCCCGAAGAAGAGCAAACAGGCAAGCACCATCCTTTGAACATGTTGACCCCATACTTTACAAAGTCTAATTTGTTTTACTCAAACTATTATGCATGCGTTTAATTTCTGTAAAGATTGCTATATTGTGGGTTATGGTAGTTATATTCCTAACTTGTGGGTTTACCTTAATTACATTGCCATGAAAACTTGATGAAACCTAGGCTAGGGATTATTCATGTTATGAAATGAAAGATGGTTACTATCGATATATAATACTATGCTTAGCCATGCTTTAGTTGGATAGAATGTTAGGCTTGAATCTTTATGAAACTTTGCAAATGTTGAAAATGGCGAAGGATCTTTGGTATGTGGTTAAAAATGAAAATAAATGTATGTTTTGGACCAAGCGAGTTATGTATAATTGAAAGTGCAATGATTTGGCTTGTACCGCATTTACGAGCGCACTCGCACAAAGACAAGAGATGGGTTGGTGTTGTATGGAAACCGGTAATTGCACGTAGATAGGAAGCACTACGCTGAGTCAACCTAAGGACCGAACTTGATACTATCAACTGAGTTAATTGGTGCAACCACATGTGCTAGTATGGGATAGCCTTAACTTAGTAAGCTAGATGAAGTTTTAACCTTGCACGTTGGTAGGCGTAAGAGTAGGACGAACCAAGTGAGTGGTGTCGCTCGAGGGCTGCCTCTTCACCGAGGTGTTGGGAGTGAGTGACCCGATACAACGAGTATGCCTTGCTATGGGGAGAACGAGGCGATGGCTAGCGAGACCATCGTAACTGTTGAAATTCTGCCGCCATAGTAAGGACAGGTCATACTCGGGCTAGTGCAAGGTTAGGCTTTAGCTAGTTGAAAAGTTTTGTCATAGTCTAGCAAAACGGATACGTGTGTATCGCGTGGCATGGTTGACATGATTGCTAGAATATGTCATGTGGGTAAAGTGTACACTCTCTGCAGAGATTTAAAACTAATCGATTAGCCGTGCTCACGGTCAAGAGCGGCTTGGAAACATAATGTCAAGTATAGTGTTTTGGTTTTGGTTTTGCAAAATGACTTGGAAAATGGTGTTGTTGTGTTGGTGTAAGTTATGGTGGGTTGGTTATGTTGCGGATATTGTTTATGACCATGGAGGGTCATGAATGATTGTTCAAATACTTATATGCTACTTACTTATAGCTTTTATCAAATGCTCATTTCAAATGTTATCGATGTTTAACAATTGCATGCTTACAAATAAAAGTTGCTTTACGCTGAAATTCAAACCTAGAGTAGAAGCTTTCATTCATTGAATAGCCTAGCATGTACAATTTCTTCCATACACTAAAGTCTTGCGAGTACATACGTGTACTCACCGTTTGCTCTAATTAAAAATGCTTAGAGGAAGGTAATGACGACGCACCTGACGGCGCTTACTTCGAACCGGGGTCAAGCGATTTCTTGGTTGGATGAACTGGGTTTTTCCCCAGTCGGTTGCCTATGGGTTATGGTTGGCACACCGCTATCCCCCTTTTGGACTTAAGGTCATTTTCGCTGCTCTTTACTCTGTACAATATCTAGTAGATGTAATAGTTTCTAGACTACCTTTATGTCTTTTACATATTTGTATGTGTGATGTATCAGCTCGATGTGCAAAGTATGTGTGTGCTAGGCGTTGATCTTGGGAACTAGCACTGAACACATATGCGGGAATCTTGGATTGATTCCAACCGGTCGGCAAGGGCACGAGTGTTGCGCCGATTGGTTGATCTCAATCCGAGTACGGTTTCAGATAAGCGATTGGATTTCTTTCGGGTTGTATCATTATCCAGACCGATGCAACAGTAAGAGTCTTTATCGCTAATTTAAGACCGGAGCCCCCACATTGTTGGTCAAAGCCTTGTCCTAACGAAACTTAATACGCCTTATAAGCGGTTCCTGTAGCGGCATATATCCAATTATCGAATAAATGAAAATTTTTTTAAAGATTGGTGGTGATATGAGCCAAATACGGCGTCCCACTCCCACCCCTTAGAAGTATAGAACGAGGGTATCCTTTGGCTAACTGATGCTGTGTTTTAGAGAAAGATGGCTTTCATGTTTTGACTTCGCGACATAAACAACCGAAGCCCCGGATTGGACGAGAAGGTGCATGCATTTGCATCGCTTGCATTCATTTGCATGTACTGTATAATTGCAGAGCTCCTGCTAGCTGCTAATGGCTGCATGCCCAGTAGTATTGTTTTTCATTGGGCATTTAAACTTGTAGGTGAAAATTGCTGCAATCTCCTGTTTAATAAATACTCTCTCCAATCAGGAAATAAAGTCTTTTTAGGATGTGTGCAGTAAAAAAATTTATAAACTTTGACTATTGATATCTTTTGAAATATTTTCATTGGACATATGAAAATGCTACTCTACATATAGATTTGTCTCAAAAACTATCTGTCATAACATTATAATTTCATTAGGTTCTGTTAATATATTATAGTAAAAATAAAATGTCAAATTAGTTGTATTTTGGGACCTAGTCGTTGTCCAAAATGACTTTATTTTCGTTACCAGAGGGACTATATATGCATAGATAACTTGGGGAGTAGGTGTAGCCTGCAGAAAGTGCTAGCCACACATATATAATTATGTGTACAAGGTGATGAGCTATCAGTGTTAGTGGAAGCACGGCAATCATGTTCAGACTTTTGTACTTCACCTTGCAGAAGTTTAGGGAGCATTGTTCTACTTTCTTAATTTGAAGAAAGGTAAAAGGCCAGGTCCTAAACTCTTCAGCAAGAAGCAGCCGTAACACTTGGACATGGAAATAGATATGCATCCATATAATGCCGTGTAGCCTCAAATGATTCTGAGTACCTTATGGAGTAACTGTAGTGACAAACTTTTTTTTTGGAAGCCAAACTGTAGTGATAAACTTACAATACATAACTCCTGCATATCGTACTTGCAGATCTGGAGAAGCCTTAAGGAGCATAAAGGCTTGTGATAATGAGCAGCCATGTACTAAACTCCTGCAAATTGTTGAACCTGCAGTTTGGCAGCCACTCCCCTATAAGTGGACCTGATCAGATCACAAGTGCTAGTCAACCAAATGTGAGATAAATTGAAAAAATTTTAAAAGAAGAAAAAAAGAGATTGACATGGTCCATATTCTGAATGTCTGACGCACCGAAGAGATTCGTGCATGCAGCATGCATCTTCATTAATTTCATTAATTCCGGCCACTTTCACCTGCAATAATGGTAAGAGATTTATTGTTGCTTAGTACTCCCTCCGGTCTTAAAAAGCTGATTTTTTGGACACAGTGATGGTTAAATTTCCGAAACTTTAACTATATATTGATATATTTTTAAATGTTTAAATTGGATACATGAAAGTTATATGTGTAGACTTGTCTCGAGAAGTACTTTCATAGTATTATAATTTTATTGACTTAAAAAATATAATATAATAAAAAATCAGTGATCAAAGTTGTGTTTTAAAGACTGTATCATTGTCTAACACATTAGCTTTTTAAGACCGGAGGGAGTAGTAAGGAAAAGTCTCACTCCGACTTCCTCAAAAAATCCTGCTCCGAAACGAAATTATAAGGAGTCTGTAAAGTCGGACAAAGTAGAGATGACTTTCTCTGGTGCTTCAAAAGTACCTAAGGAGGTACCTTCTCTCGGAAAAACATCAACCGTTGATTTGCAAAAGTAACTTAGAAAGAGAAAATTTTGTAAATATGAGTAATTTAGCAATTGTTCTTTGACTTAACCACGTACATTCGACCTAATCCTCGTCTCTTTCGGCCGTCACCGTCTCTCTGCAATTTCGATCTACCTTGATGATAATCCAGTAGTCGTGGGAGAACTATGCAATCGTCACTGTGCACTGGGGGTTTGCCGGTTTCGGTTTGGTATCGTCGGTCGATATGGACCGTATGGTGACTTGAGTCCATGACCTAATCCATTAATCCTCAATTCCTCATTCGGTTCCTCATTTGGCTCCTCAGTCCTCATATCTGAACGCCGCTGCCGCCGCCCTCTGCCCTCGTCTTCGCGTCCTCCGCAGCACCGCCGAGCCGTCTCCACGGTGCCCTCTGTCACCGCACCCTCCACCGTCTCCACGGCGACCTCCGTCCTCGTCACCGCGCCCTCCGCCGAGCCGTCACCGCGCCCTCTGCCGGGCCGTCCTCGCGCCCTCCGCCGAGCCGTCATCCACAGCGCCCTCCGCTGCCATCACAAGCGCCCACGCCCGCCGAGCCGGCATCACCACTCCCTCTGCCCTTGTCACCACGCGTCCGCGCCCTCCGCCGAGCCCTCGTCCGCGCCGGGTTCTTTGATCTTTGAGGTTTGGAGCGGTTGTTCATGTTTTGATCTTCTAGGAATGGTGGTTTGTGTCCTTATTGTCTCACGCTCTCACTGATTAGTATTCGATTGTCATGCTACTACGGGACATATGTACTGCACAAATTAATTTGACTACAGAGTATTCGATTGTCGTGCTACTATGGGACATATGTAACTGGTGTCTGGTGCCATGCTAGTATGCTATACTATAGTATATATTATACTAGTTACATGCCCGTGCGTTGCTACGAAAAACAAAATTGATAACGAAAAATAAAGATTAAAAAATAAAAAAAAATTATTTCACAAGATCAAACATCTATCTTTAACGTTTCGTTTCTTGCGAAAGCTGGCTAATTAAAGCTAATTAAAGTAACGCTTCGTTTCTTGCGTAGGGCAATTAAGCAGGGCAATTAAGCGGCAATTAATGACGTGGGTAGAACGGACCACTGCCACCAAGTGCTGCTTTAGAATAGTAGAGATAACTCACACGTATTCGATTGTCAGGTACTCTGCACTTGAACAATCACTAGCGTTTAACTATGTAATGCACATTAGGTTGTAACTGAAAACTGCGCAACAAATGTAACTCAAATCACAAAACCTAAATGGTGAAAATGATCTGACTAGTCGGATAGTATGTACTTGTGTTGAAAAGTTTATTGGTTCATGTGAATGTTGTATGATTCATTTATTTTTTTGCCTTGCATACTATCCGACTATATTATCCGTTTCCGATTTTTATCCGTCATGGTGTCCGAATCCGGACTACTCCGAATTCGTATCCGTATCCGGTCTATCCGTATCCGGTCTATCCGTATCCGACTCCGAATCCGGGATAATAATTTGGGTTAGAATACGGGATGAGCAATATCCGACCGTATCCAACCCGTTTTCACCCCTAATCACACCACGCAGGCGTGTGAAGCTGCGTATCCTCACCCAGCATATAATAGAGCATGAGCAAAGTCCAGCCTCAGGTAATAATAAATAGAAGTGTACACCACTAGAAGAATGCTCACTAGGCTGGTATAAAACACGCACGCCGCAAATTAGCCAGGGGTACATCATACATGTTCCTCTTCTCTCGTTGCAAGAGATCGGAGATAGAACCGAGCTTGAAGATTTGCCATCGTTCCTTTGCTTTTTCGAAAGATGCCATTATGAAACCCTGGTTATCCGAAATATGCCACCGCAAGCGACACCTGTCCCCTCCGGTCAAACCGAGGGCACGACTCAGTCTCGTCGGACGATTTTACCCTCCGCACCGCACACATCCCTGGCTCGGTCGAACCCGGAAGAACCCTAGACGAGCACCCATTGTCTCCCTCCCGCGCCACACAAGGCACCAAGAACCCTAGGCGAGCAAATCCGATTGCGGCGACGAGATTCCCCACCCAGCGCCGAGATTCCCCACCCAGCGCTGGCGACGAGCAGGTTGCCTCATGGACTCCGCAAGGTCTTGGTCTTCGGGGTCGTCTGCGGGGTTGATGCGTTCCTAACGGCGCAACATTTGTTGCCAGCGTTGCAAGATTCCAAGTGCTTAGGCTAAGGAGCAGGAGTGAAAGAAATCCTGGTAGGTATTTCTTGAAGTGCAAGAACAATTCCTGCTAGTCTTCAACTTCATTGCTTGCTGAGTTGTTGACTTGATTCCCATCGTTTTGATTGTATTTTGTTGCTATTGAGGATTGCAGAGCAATGATGTGTGCAACTTTTTCATGTGGGAGGATGAATCTAGTACAACGCGAAATCTAGCAGAGCATGGCTCGATTGAAGGTTGTGTGGATTTCAAGCAACTCTGTGTCGATGTCAGTGCATTGAAGAAGCAGAATGAAGAATTGATTGCATTAAACTGGATGAAGAATATTGTAGGAATGTGGATTTTTTTCTCTTGTTTCGTAATGTCAATTGTTGTAGCAGTTACTTTGAAGTAGCCAAGAAACTTTCAGAAATGAAATAGCATGGTTCCTTCTTATGTATCAGAACCTTTTGTTTCTGAGATATATGTTGTAGCAGTTGGTTGGTTGCTTTCGAAACTACATGGTTCCTTCTATGTATCAGAACCTTTTGTTTCTGAGATATATGTTCTAGCAGTTGGTTGGTTGCTTCCAGAAATTGCAATTAACATGCAATCAGGTAACACATTCAGAAATGAAACTAACATTAACCGAAATGCAATCAGGTATCAACCCATTCATATTTCACACCATCAGGTAACACATTCAGAAATGAAACTAACATTAAGTCCGAAATGCAATCAGGTATCAACCCATTCATATTTCACACCATCAGGTAACACAGATGTTGTTCTTGACATTCTCCATAGATTACAAAAGACTAACAACAAGCAGAAATTGCAACAAAAGACTAACAACAAGCAGATTACAAAAGTGCATGCATCAGGTGACCCATTCATATTTCACACCATCAGGTAACACAGATGTTGTTCTTGACATTCTCCATAGATTACAAAAGACTAACAACAAGCAGAAATTGCAACAAAAGACTAACAACAAGCAGATTACAAAAGTGCATGCATCAGGTGACCCATTCATATTTCACACCATCAGGTAACACAGATGTTGTTCTTGACATTCTCCATAGATTACAAAAGACTAACAACAAGCAGAAATTGCAACAAAAGACTAACAACAAGCAGATTACAAAAGTGCATGCATCAGGTGACACAGACTACATCCTCATATTCTGCCTACTCCAGTCTGTCCACTTGTTCTTGACAGGGGTCTTCTTTGATGCTTTGTCTTGCTTGGTGATGATGTCTTGCTTGGTGATGCTCTTTGCTTGGTGTGGTCATTGCAACATCCTCAGATGCCGGCATCTTCCTTGGTGTGTTGCTTGCATCAACCTCTGCTCCCTTAGCCTTCTTTTTCCTGGGAGCCTTCTTTTTCCTGGGAGCCATTTTCCTGCAAAAAAACAAGGGATATGCATATAGACAGCAATGACATCTGTAATGCACCTAACAACCATATGCAAGGAAATGCATAACATTACCTCTTCACGGAGCTTTCAGGTTGTTCAGAAGTGGTCATTACCTCTTCAAATTTGCATGTTTTTTGTAGGTGTCCAGTGGCACCACACCTTTTGCACCTAACCCTTCTCTTGGTTGGATCGAGGAAACTTCTCAGCCTCTGCTTCCTTGGCCTGCCTGCCACCCTCTTCTGCTTTGGTGGATGCACCTTATGCCCAACATCGACGTGCTTCCACTGAGTCATGTCTGTCATGGTGGGGATAATACCTTCATAAGCTTCTTTGAACCTCTCAATTGAGTAGTAGCTGTCCACATGATCCTCTATATTTGCTCCACGAATGGACCAGATGAATGCCATTGCATGTTTACAAGGCTTCCCGACACTTGCCATTGCCTACATGTACAAGTGCCTCTCATGTAACTTCACAGAGTGCCTTCTATCGAACAGCTCATTCTCAAATGTGACCTCTGCCTCAGTATCATCAGTCCTGGTGATCTTTGCATGAGCAAGTCCAGCTTGCTTGCTTACCACAAACAGCTCCTTCATCACATTAGGAAGGATCACTCCTTCCATTGACCTGCCAATACTCCTCCTAACAGCGAACTTGGTCATTATCAACTCTCTTATTCTATCCACAAGTTGATGAAGGTGCAGGCCCTTGAAGTCCTTTATTTGGTTATTGAAGCTCTCAGATATGTTATTTGTGAGGTAATCCACTTTGCTAAGCTCTGAGAAACCACATCTATACCACAAACCATGGTGATGCCTCTGCAAATAATCTACAGCATCTGGGCAGTGTTCAAAAATTTTGGACATGTGCCACTGAAATCTAGAATCTGTGTAGGACCTAGCAGCAGGATATAAGTGATCTGTGTAGACCTTGCCATGGAATTTTTTCATGAAATTACTATACAAATGTCTCATGCACTCTCTGTGCTCAGCATTAGGGAACACATTTTTCACAGCTGACTCTAACCCTTTACATGCATCACTAGATATCACTAAACCATCAGGCATTCCTACAGCTGACGAGTACCCATACCATGGGTACCCCCATCAGCCCGGAAGCACGAACGGGCTGACCTATCACGGCGGAGGCCCGGCACCACCGAAAGGTACTTGGGCCGCAGGGAACGAGCCCCGACCTATGCGGGGCCGACCCCGGACGGTCGGCGGACTCCGGTTCCGGGCGGTCGGCATGCGCCGGCCGCCTAATATTGAAGCTCAAGCTCCACCTGCGCACGAGCCAGCAGGCTCACGCCTGTCGCGGCCGCTGCCTTGTGCGCGGCCCACCGACATCCGTACCAGGGTAGGCGGCTCCTTCCCCAGGCTGTCAGAAGAGCCACCGGAGAAGTCAAGCCCCCGTCCCGTCGCCTGGCACACCGCAGAGGAGTACGCCCACTCCCGAGGCCAAAGCAAGGTCAAGCGCAATTAAAGCCACCGAGGCTGACAAGAGCACCACGCAACACGCCACCCTGACAGCACTGCGCAAGACTGAACGCCGCAGAGCCACCAACCCTACCTCGGGACGGGCAGGGGTTGGCCGGACAAGACAGAAGCAAGACCTCAAGACCCCTCTCCTCGTAGTCTTCCCAACTCCCGTGTAACCTGCCTCCTCCGTCTATATAAGGAGAGGCAGGGCCCGAGAGGGAGGGGCGCGGAGAAAAGAGAAAACAGTCTCCTAGGTAGCCTCGACTCCCTAGCGAAAACCTCAAGGGGATCGGACAGCCGACCGTCCGCCTCGCCTGTACACCCCTTGTCCGTCTCCCAAAGATCAATACATTCACACCGCACGAACTGGAGTAGGGACATTCGGCCCGAACCAGTATACATCTTCTGACTCCTTGAGTCGACCATTCGGGGAGAGGGAGCGCGCGACCCCATCCGACCATAAATTCGTATTGCCGGTGCACGAAACACCGACAACAGCTTTATTCAACTGGTTCATGAACCATGTCCAGTTGTCCTCAGTTTCAGAATAAAAAACACCATAAGCAACATAAAAAAGCCAGTTATGACCATCTACAGATGTTGCTGATGCTAGTTGTCCCTTATATGTACCATTTAGGCTAGTGGAATCCACACCAATGTATGGCCTGCAGCCTCTCAAGAATCCATCTATGCAAGGTTTAAATGCTACAAAAATTCTGTGGAAACACATCTTATTGCCATACTTCTTCAGTTCTATTTCTACAATTGATCCTGGACTCCTATGTTCTATCTCAGCCTTCCAGTTGAAAAGCCTTTGGAAGCTATCCTCATATGCACCATGTATTTGTCTAAGTGCAATTTGCATACCTGCCCATGTCTTACCATAGCCCAACTTGATCTTGTATTCATCCTGCAGCTTCATCTGAGCCTCTCTTGCCCCCTTATTTGGGTTATTTCTCAACCAGTCCCCTAATCTGTCTGCCACCCAATCTTGTGTAGCCATCTTCCCATCCATCATCTTTGTACTAGGGCAAATGTGCTTTGAGTTAAGAGTTTTGATCTACAAATACAACAAACACAGATGTTAGCACATTGCAACATATAATACAGACACACACACACACACACACAGGAAGGTGATTTACCATAATGGCACATCCATCCTGCACTTTAGAAGCATGAACTCTCCAAGAACAGCCCACATGTTTGCATTCACCAATAAACCTACTTTGGTCAGACTTGACTGTATTTATTTCAAAGTCATTCAGTATTGCATAATGCCTAATAGCCTTCTTCAAGGCAACTATATCGTGGAACATAGCATTTTTTACAATAGTTGGGTTGCTAATATCATGTGTAACTCTCAGCTCTTCAGGATCGTCATCTGCCATCTCTGCTTCAGCAGCCTCAAAGCTATTAGGTTCACCCATGTAAGCGGGTTCCTCCACAAAGTTTACAAGGCTTCCCCTGTACAAGTCTTCATCATCTACACCAACATACTCCTCTGCATTATCAAATGGATCTGGTCCTCCATCATCATGAACAAAACATATAAAAGTGATTTCCTTCTCAATGTTGTACATCTCAATCAAGCTCCTAACATCAGTATCCTCTGTGAATTCAGCATCCTCACCGCACTGCCTGTCAAAGTAGTACAAACGACACATTTGGTTGGGTCCCCATTTCACATGCCTATCCAGACCTTGCTTCAGTGACCACAAGCTAATATCCTTCTCATCGGTTAACCATGTCAGCTTCGTTGACCTAGTGTACACCTTCCTACCGCTTTCTTCTATTGTGGAGAAGGCCTCCACCTGAATAACTACGCTAAACTTTTCCAGCGAATCATCGCTCCTATAGAAAACCCAAAAGAGTCAAAACTACATCTAATCTACCAAGTAAATTACCACGCCAACATTCGAAACTACCATGCCAACAATCACTTACTTCTCATAGCACACGGTGCGGCGGCCATACCAGGTTGCCACAAGGCCCATTGCCGCCACAGACATCACATTCGCCATCGCTGGGTGGGGAATCACGGCGCCGCCATGGATTCGCTCGCCTAGGGTTCTTTGTGGCTTGGGTGGCGCGGGAGGGAGATAATGGGGGAGGGCACACTCACCGGGTTCGACCGAGCCAGGGATGTGTGCGGTGCGGAGGGTAAAATCGTCCGACGAGACTGAGTCGTGCCCTCGGTTTGACCGGAGGGGACAGGTGTCGCTTGCGGTGGCATATTTCGGATAACCAGGGTTTCATAATGGCATCTTTCGAAAAAGCAAAGGAACGATGGCAAATCTCGAATAAACGGTTCCTGCAGTGGCATATATCCAATTAACCCTACATGATACGGTCTGGTGTACGCATATAGGATTGGGAGATGTTGGGAACATCCAATTTCAGCCAGGCAGGTTTGTTGGCCGTAACAAGCCGAGAACATGGTCGATGATGTCGGTATAAGCTGTAGACTGCGGGAGTGGGACCGCAATCAGGACAAATCCATCCCCTAATGTTGATATACTTTTTTGTAAATCGACGTCTGATCTTTTAACTATCTCTAAGAAATTTTGCCTTTTTGCTAGCTATATCACCTGTGATATACCTCACTGGTGATTACAATCTTTTGACGTAGCTCTAATTGTCTTTTTATCGGCGGCACAACTTAACAGCGACGCAGACTCGTATTAAAACTTACCCAGGAAAGAATTTATATACACCTACAAGAACTTTCATCCACACACATATGCATCATGCACACGTTAATTGTTGTGTTATAGTTTTGCATGTATGTACTTCCATGCATGTAAGTACATGTGTGCATGTTTAGTGGGACGAGCATGAAGTGTGTGTGTATAGTTGAGATAAGGACGAGCTAGTTGGTGCATGTGTTCGTTGTGAGCACGCATGCAGATAGAGTTTATGTACGTGCCAAGCGGTGGCGGATCTAGAATTTGAACATGTTTCGAGCTGGATGATGAACAATAGGCTCAATTAAGATCATATAATATAGGCTAATATATTTATTACACCCTGGGCTAAATACAAGCTAAAATTTCAAACTTTGGGCTATAGCCTACTCTGCCATAGGCCTAGATCCGCCCCTAGTGCCAAGCTTTGTTTAGTTTGCATGTAGCGATTATTTGGTTGTTAGCAGATAGAGTTTATTAGCTAGGCGGTTATGTAATCTCTGGACTATATAAATCAAGAAATAAAAAAGAAAATCGTTGAAGACTAAGCAAATGGAGCCGAACGCCAAACTTCTTTGCGTCTCTGTTTGAGTTCTCTCCAGGACTGGACCAATACAAGCAACGTCGGCAGGGCGCAACATCTGATTCATAGATAGAGCCGTATTGATTTGTTCTGTTTTAGTCCAGGGGATTAAAGATTTGAATATACATATTGGAGAGAGAAACAATATTTTGAGATGCTCTATATGCAACAAAGAGTCGAACGAAAAAATGGAAAATTTACTCATTTACGTATAAACTTCGACAGATTTTTATTTAAGTTTAAATAGCACCACATAGTACAGTACAATTGGTGCTGTGTTTTTTTTCGTAGGGTACGGATCAAAGGAGTATACAAACTCACAACGCATTCAGAGAATTTACACATGCATCAATAAAGCTTGGTAGTGAAATGAGCCAAATATGATGTCCCATGCACTCCCACACCCATAGAAGCATAGAACGAGGGCACCCTTTCGCTAACTGATGCTCTGTTTCAGGGAAGGCAACATATCCGGTGCAACCACCGTTTTCGTGCAACTACCGTGCAACCCTACTAAAAAAAGTTTCAAAAAATTCTGAAAAAAATCATGGATGTACATCTCAACTTACCCCATCTACATATAAAATTTCCTGATCAAATTCGTCCTATGCTACAAGTTACAAAAAAAGATAATTTTCTGACAAACTTGAATAGTTCAAATGCACCCTAACTGATGCTCTGTTTCAGGGAAAGATCGCTTCGATGTTTCGACTTCTCGACAAACAACCGAAGCCCTGCATCGGAGGAGAAGGTGCAGTTGCATCGCTTGCATTCATTTGCATGTACTGTAGTTTCACGCAGCAAATCCTCAGGTTATAATTTCAGAGCTCCTGCTAGCTGCTAATGGCTGAAAGTAGTATTGTTCTTTATGGGGCATTCAAACTTGTAGGTGGAGCTTCTGCAATCTCCTGCTTAATAAATACTCTGAAATAAAGTCGTTCTAGGATGCATGCAATAAAAAATTATAAACTTTGACTATTGATATCTTTGGAAATATTTTCATTGGATATATGAAAATGCTACTATACATGTAGATTTGTCTCAAAAACTCTTTCAAAACATTATAATTTCATTAGGTTCTGTTAATATTTTGTAGTAAAAATAAAATGTCAAATTAGTTGTATTTTGTGACCTAGTCCTTGACCAAAACGACTATGTTTTTGTTACCAGAGGGACTATATGCATAGATAAACTTGTAGATAGATACTGGGAGTGCGCCTACAAGTAATGTTTCCTTCTTTACAATTTCTAATGAAATGGCTTCAAAATTATTGTATGTTTAGTGCCCCTCTTCATTCGTTGGGTGACAACGAGAATACATATTTCTCTATGGTTTTGTAGCGTGCTAGCACGATGACTGGTTTGAAGACCAGGAGCAGGGGCACGTGCCAAGAAAGTTTTGTTACTTTCCCTATGGTTTTTGAACGTTTTCAATAAGACCTTCTTCTTGTATTTTCACAAAGTTTTCGGTAATATTGGTAGATTCTATTCGAACCCTTCCTTTTATTAAGATTAGAATTCTTATTATTACATAATTATTGTTATTTTTCATGTATATGCGTCAGACACAATCTACTAAATGATCTATATTCAGATACCCTACTATATCCCTGACTAGTAAGCTCACCTGCAACTACTATGTGCACAAGAATGCATCAGCGCATCGCCATACTGATACTACCGGTGCATATGAGGAGCCGCCCTATAATTGAGTTGAGAGTATAGGAAAGCAGAAAGGCCTGAACTGGATGATCGAACTGTGATTTGAGTATAGTTATCCTGTCTCTCGTGATATACGGATAGCATGTCAGCAAGCTAATGATCCGATTATCAGTATTCATCAGTTTCGCAAGATAAAAATGTTTTTTTAAGTTCGTTCATCTCATATGCATTGGCAAAGTAAAAATGATTTTTTTTCCTGCTCGTTCGTCTCATCATATGTACATATGTATGTCTGAACCTCGTGCAATCAGCAATACCCGATTGGTAATTCTGTATCGCCTTTTTGCAATCAGATATGAGCCTAGACTAGTTACATGCCCGTGCATTGCTACGAAAAACAAAATTGATAACGAAAAATAAAGATTAAAAAATAAAAAAATTATTTCACAAGATCAAACATCTATCTTTAACGCTTCGTTTCTTGCGAAAGCTGGCTAATTAAAGCAACGCTTCGTTTTTTGCGTAGGACAATTAAGCAGGGCAATTAAGCAGGACAATTAATGACGTGGGTAGAACTCACCACTGCCACCAACTGTTACTTTATAATAGTAGAGAAAAGGGTCAGCAAAGCTTCGTTCTCAATTTAAGTGAAATTTTACGGTGCATTTGAAGCTACGAAATGATGGATCATCGAGGTGTACACAGGGTGCCACTGTGGTGCTCATTGCTGTAAATTCTCCCACACCTTCTCTACTTAACTGGCTCAGGCATTTACATTGGTTCACAATGTCATCTATTCAATGATGAGCCTTTTTGTTTGCTCTCGAGTCCTTTGGAGTAGCAAAGAACTAAGCAAGTGCTTATCTCTGCTTGAATCAGTAGAGTTACCATACCTTAATACTACAAGTGGTTATGGAAGAGCTCGTGCGAACTCAGGCATAAATTTTCTTCTGCTTGCTTATTAAGGATATATAGACTCAACAAAAGAAATCTGTTGCGCAGAAAAAACTTCCTTCTTGATGATTACACCATGAAACGACAGAAAAAATTGAGGGATATTTAACGCTCTGGATCTAGAGCTTGGCTTGGCATTGCGTACTATGATCAGACTAGGTTGAGGAAAGAGAGCTTGCAAAACACAAGGCGACTTGGATGAAAAATGTTCATATTGCAATAACAGGTCAGTGCCCACTTGTCGACTTGGATGAAAATGAGAGAGAGTAATACATCAGCTACCAACAGAATGTGTTGTTAGTGCAGACTTCAGATCCATGCAAGCTCAATCCAAGCCATAGATCCATAACAGAAATACAGATGGTCACATCATTCGCTTGCAGCACGACGTACGTGCTCCATGCTTAGGCCCTGTTTGGCACAGCTCCCACTCTCGGATTCCAGTAGGAGTTGGGTGGAGCTGTGCCAAACACCCTAACTCCACAAATTTTCAGAGTGGGAGTGGAGAGAATCTGGAGTGGTCTGTAGTACATTTTTTTGGAGCGAAGGTTTTCCAACTCTCAGCTGGAGCGGAACAAAAGAAATGAAAGTACCCTCGGAGTTGGGGGGTAATTACCCGCAATTGCCACCAGTATTACCCCCCAGCCGAGAGAGCCCGAAGCCCCCGAACCGATCGCCCAGCTCTCTCCTCGCTTCACCTCCTCCCCTAGGACCCGCGCCGCTCCTCCCCCAACCCTCTGGCGGTGGCGACGGCTCCACCTCCAACCCTAGGCTGCGGCGGCGGCTGCTCCGCCTCCTCCTCCCGGCCCTTCTCCGCTCCTCTCGCCAACCCTAGGCGGCGGCGGCTCCGCCTCCTCCCACCAACCCTAGGCGGCGGCTCCGCTTCGTCTCGCCGACGACCGCGCTGACGATCCGGCCCTGCTCGTCCTCCCCCCGGCCGTACTCCACCTCCTCTCGCCGATACGGCCCTACTCGGCTTCGCTCTCCACCGTTAGATCCGGCCACGCCGCCTCCTCCCTGGCTCACCGACGCTCACCATCTTCTGCAGGTAGCCACCTCCTCTCTCGTGTTTTGATGACCTTTTATGCCTGATGTGTGCACATGACTGCTCTGCTTGGCGTGTTGTGAATGGTGATCATTGAGCAATATTCGTCGTCTAGCTAGGTCGGATGTAAAACCAATATTCCTCGTGTAGATTGGCGTGTTGTGAATGGTGATCATTGAGTTTCATTGACTGTATTTGGCGTATTCTGGAGCCCTCTGTTGCGCTATGTTAAGCAAGTTTACAAATTTGAGGTCGTTGAGCAATGTTCAGCTCTCTGTTCCCTGTTATGATGTCGTTGCTACTGAATTTTAGACTTTAGAGAATACATTGATGTACCTGTGCTTTGGTGTTATGATCTGAGCTGAGCAACTGTTGTGTATTGTTTGTAATCAATGTGTGAAATAGATTTCTGAGCTTCAGTTGATGTTATAATATACAAGAGATATTTGATATACTTGTCAAAGAAGTAATTTGTTGGCTAATGATTGAGATGCCAATGGGCCATGTCGCTATTGTATCTTGTGGCTGGAGGCCAATGAAAATATGGCTCCTAGATGCAGTGGTTTCACCCTTATATAGGCCCTATTTGCTTGCTGTCCTCTCTGATGATAATGAAGCATGATTAATTTGTTCTGCACTTGCATGAAAATGAGAGAGTAATGCATCAGCTACCAACAGAATGTGTTGTTAGTGCAGACTTCATATCCATGCAAGCTCAATCCAAGCCATAGATCCATAACAGAAATACATATGGTCACATCATTTGCTTGCAGCACGGCGTACGTGCTCCACGCTTATTGTTGTTAGACAACCTCGCCATCGAATAGTCCGGGGTTGCCTAACAGATCTAAAGTGGAGAACAGAAAGAGAAGGCGAGAGACACAATATGAGGATGAACAGGACTGCTTTATTATTCTGTATGCTTGTCTATACAATGGGGTGACCCCCTGCCTCCTATATATAGCGGTTCTGCTTAGAGATAAGGAAGAGTCCATAAAGAATAGGAGACCGGTTTCCTAACACTCCCCCTTGGACTCTTCACTGCGAAATGCATATGCCTCATTAAAACTCCATAAAAAACCAAGGGGAAAAATAATTGGAGAAAAAGTACATAGCACACGCTTGCTGTGTTGCACGGATTGCTTCATCAAAAACCTTATGTAAGAAAACTTCAATGAAAAACTTACTTAAGGAAAAGAGTACAATCCACCCAAACTTCAATGTTAATCTTCAAGATTCTCGTTGGGTACTCAAACTTCATGTTAGAGATTTATGTAGGAGTATGTGAAAATTCTCCCCCTGAAATCTGCACTTCTCTAAGCCTCATCATCCCGATTCCTCTAACACATCTTTCAAAGGAAGATGACGGGAGTGACTTAGTGAATAAATCTGCGAGATTTTCACACGACTTAGTATGCAGTATCTCGTTCATCTTATGTAATTCATGAGCATAAAAGAACTTGGGGTTGATATGCTTTGTGAGGTTACTCTTCACATATCCCATTTGTACTTGAGCAACACAAGCTGCATTATCTTCATAGATAATGGTAGGAGTTTGTTCCATGTTCAAACCACATGATTTCTGGATGTGGTGAACCATTCTTCGAAGCCATGCACATTCTCGAGAGGCTTCATACAAAGCAATTATTTCTGAGTGGTTTGTCGACGTTGAGATAAGAGTCTGCTTAGATGACTTCCACGAAATTGCTGTTCCACTGCAAAGGAAAATGTACCCAGTTTGTGACTTGCCAGTATGCGGGTCCGATAGGTACCCAGCATCGGCATAGCCAACCAAATTCAATTCATTGTTTCTTTTGTAAAACAAGCCAAGGTCTTTGCTTCCTTGAAGGTAACGAAAGATATCCTTCACCCCTTTATAATGCCTTTTGGTGGGTTCTGCACTGTACCGTGCTAGCAAATTCACGGCGAACGCAATGTCCGGCCTAGTGCTATTTGCAAGGTACATGAGCGCTCCAATTGCACTCAAATATGGGAATTCCGCTCCCAGGACTTCCTCCCCCTCTTCTCTAGGCCTGTATGGGTCTAGATCTGCTTGGAGTGACCTTCCGACCATTGGGGTCTTTGCGAGGTATGCCTTCTCAAAACCAAATCTCTCCAACACTTTCTGCGTGTAGGAAGATTGGTGTACCAAGATTCCACCTTGGATATGTTCAAGCTGCAAGCCTAAACAGAACTTGGTTTTACCCAAGTCTTTCATTTCAAATTCAGACATCAAGTATGTGCATGCTTCTTCAATTTCTTCATCCGTCCCAATGATGTTCAAGTCATCTACATAGACGGAGATTATACAAAATCCATTCGGGGATCGTTGTATAAATACACATGGACAATCTTCGCTGTTCGTGTAGCCTTTCTTGCAAAGAAAGTCACTCAAGCGATTGTACCACATTCTTCCTGTCGACGATTGGAGAGCGGGCTCCCGTCGAGCTTACTTGTTGAATGGGGGATCAACAGGGCCCCGTCGTACGGATCGGGAGAGTCGTCCGAGCAAGATGCCAGGTCGGGGGAGGAGAGACGCGGTGGTTTATCCTGGTTCAGGCCTCTCACCGCCGAGATAATAGCCCTACTCCAGTGTATTGTGTTCTATTTAGGGGGTCCCCCTCTGTTACAGATCTTCAGGGGGGTTTAAATACTACGACTAGAGATACAAAGAAGGTAACTACCTCCTGGGATCGCGCTACGTATTCATAACTGCGATCCGCCGTCCTTGATTCGTGCACTATTTGAATTTCGGGTAAGATTTCCCTTGATCTTCGGCTGATTGGTTGCCTCCTTCCTTCCTCGTAGCGCTCGCTGGGCCCACCGACCAAATACCTGGGTAGGTCGTGGTCTCTACGAGCATGCTTGCTCGTGCGGGTGGTGCTTGATATGACCGTGAGTAAAGGTGCGGACGCGTATGCTCGGAGGAAGAGGAGGGATGCTCGTTTTACGCTCCCGAGCATCTTCTTTCAGTATTGTTTGGTCGGTGGGCTCGGCCTTTCACGGGGGTATCGTGGTCTTTTTGCCAGATAGCCAATCCCCGACAGCTAGCCCCCGAGGTTCAAGCGGGGAACCATCGGGCTTCCCCTTGAGCCTAAGAAGACTCGAAGGGGGGATTGAATTTCTTTTGGTCGTGGTTTACGACCATTTTACGTCGGGAGGCAACCTTTTTATTCTCCGCGCGGGCGCGTCGTTTGGTTGTCCTGTGGTTCCTTCCCTGAGAAGCCTCTCTGTAACGGTACGGCAGTTTCTCGGAAGGTGCGCCTTTACCGGGCAGGTGTCGCTACATGAATGGGTGGCGATTTTAACCTGTCTCTTCACTGCCTTTTTAACCCTGTCCGCCGGGAGAGGTCGGAGTTACACTGTGTTTCCTTGCTCGTCTTTGGCCAAAAATCCTCCAGGAGCCCTTAGCGCCCAAGGATTTTTTCGGCTCTCCTTCCTCCTCTGGCCATGGCGCGCTTCAAGGTTAGCCAGATGACTCGTAGGAGACTCCAGGTGCTCACAGACGAGGGGTACGTCGACCCAAGTTCGGGTCGAGTGCCTGGAGTCGATGCGGTACCGGCGCCGCGGGAGACGGAGATAGTTTCCTGCGAGCTGTATGTCGTCAACGGGCTCTGCCTGCCCGAGAGCGACTTCCTCGCCTCCGTGCTTGCCTTTTGCGGGTGCGAAATCTCTCATCTCCACCCTAACTCCATCCTGGCCCTCGCGGTTTTCTCCCATCTTTGCGAGGCGTTCGTGGGTGTAATGCCTACCGCCAGCCTTTTCTTCCACTTCTACTCCCCCTTCCGCACCGGCCGGGATGGTTCCACCGGTTGTGTTTACCTTCGCCTTCGGCCCAACCGACCATACGAGTACCCTCTAGTTGCTTTGAAGGACTCGGTGTCGGGTTGGGCCAACCTTTGGTTCTACCAGAAGAAGGCGGAGGGGTCCCAGTTGTCTTATACTGGGGAGCCTGCCCCCGTCGCTGAGTCGGCGCGCCCGCCCGTGCAGCCTGAGGAGGAGCAGGTGCTTAGGACGATCAGTGAGCTTGCCCAAATGGGGCTCACTGGTCGGGACATTGCCCGGGATTTTTCCTTCAACCGGGTGTCCCCCCTGCGGCGCCGCGAGCATCCTTTCTTCGAGGTGACCGGGTGGCAAGACATCACCTGTGAGGACAACGCAGGTATGCTTTGGTCGCTTCTTCGGGTATTGCCTTTTTCCGGCGCTTGGTCTTATTCCTTCTTCAAAATTTCTGGCTGTGCTGCAGCCCTTAGGACGGACTGGGTTGATGAAAGGGTCGCCGAGATGTTCGGCGCCCCGAAGGAGAAGGAGCTGACGCCCAATCGTCAGATCCCCAAGAATGTTTTGGACCGCGGCGACGTGGTAGGTACTTCTGTTGGCTCCTGCCCGAAGGCATTCTTCCTGAACTCACTTCTCCCTGTTCTTTTGCAGGAGAAGGTCGCCCTCGAGCTTGCCGTGTCGAGCACCGCGTCGCTGCCGCAGGCTGATACCCCGGCCAGGGGTTCTCGCAAGAGGTCGGCGGGTCGGACCCGCCAAACGTCTACCTCGCCTCCTCGCGCCAAGCGGTCGAAGCGCCGAGCTTCGACCAGGACTCCTCCCACTCGACATCTCGAGTACGCCGACCGCCGAGAGGTAAGCGAGCTTCGAATTTGGTTTGATGACTTCAAGCGGAAGAAGCCGGAGCTGATGGGCCGACTGGAACAGCTCGCCGAGCAGGCGAGGAAGGCCGAGGAGGAGGCCAGGTCCCCCCCCGAGCAAGGAGCAACTGGAGAGCGATCAAGGCTCTCCAGGACCAGCTCGCTCAGGTGGTCGAGGACCCTGAGGAGGAGGAAGAGGAGGAAGACACCTATGCTCTGGTCAGGAGGAGCAGGAGGTCGACTTCCCGATCAACCTCCGCGTTGGAAGGGGTTGACATGGACGATGTCGACCCGGCGATGGTGCGAGCCAGCGACGCCGCGAAAGATCGCGTCATGGTCGTCGCTGAGGCCTACGAGGCCGCCGCGGGTAGGACGCCCGCGGCGCGAAGTGAGGAGACCGAGGAGGATGACGCTGCTCGCCGGGCGGAAGGTAAGTCTCGCTTGGTCCCCTCGTTTGATTTCTTCATTCTTGTCTTGCATTTTTTCTTCTCCGGGCTAACCCCACTCCGTTTGGCGTGGGCGTGATAGCTCGGATGTTGCTCTTGGACTTTCGTCAAATGGCTGAGGAGATTATCGACTCTGCAGTTGACGCCGAGCTCGACCGCGTCTTCGACCTAGTAATGGCCGAGACGGAGGAGGAGTTGGTGCCGGCTGCGCCCTCAGCGGAGTCCGAGCTTCCCTCGGCGGGGCCCGAGCTTCCCTCAGCGGACGTGGAACCTACTCCAGCCGCGGAGGAGCAAAGAGCCGCAGGGGGCTGAGGACCAAGAAGCCTTGGCCTTGGTCCCTTGCGAAGGGGTAAGCGCAAGCGAGGCCCAAGCGACGGACTCCGAGGGTCAAGGGTTGGTGGCATTCGGTCCACAGCCCTTGGCCGTGAGTCAAAAAGAGGAGCCGATCGCCGTCTGCCAGCTGCCTCCAGCCGTGGACCAAGGAGGAGAACTAGTCGTGATCGACCAGCCGCCTCAGGCCGCGGACCGAGGAGAAGAGGCGATCGTCGACGACCAGTTGCCTCCAGCCGCGGACCGAGGAGAAGAGGCGATCGTCGATGACCAGTTGCCTCCAGCCGCGGACCAGGGGCAGGAGGTGGTCGTCCTCGACCAATTGTCTCCGGCTGCGGAGCAGCAGTCGCCTCCGGCCGCGGAGGTGCAAGAGGCGGAAGTGGTCGTCCTCGACCAATCGCCCCTGATCGCGGAGCAAGGGGCGGGTGCGCCCGTAGTTGGCGTCCAGCCCCCGGGCGCGGCGGCCGAACAGGAGGAAGGTGGCCATGAGCCACCCGTTGTTGAGGAAGACCAACCCCAGGGCGACCTGAGGTTGGTCGAAGGAGAAAACGCCGTTGCCTTCATTGGAGCACCGGGTGCCCAGGAGGGGCAAGATCTTGACGCGCCAGCTCGGAATCAGGATGATCCCGCATGGGTCAATCCTTTTTTTCGAGCTGGCGCTACCGACCGCCAACGGCTTCAGGACAAGCTGGTCGACTGGGCTCTTCTGGTAAGTCTTTTGGTTCTATCTTTTTCCATAAGGCAGGCAATCTTCCAGGGTTTCTTTTTTGACTTTTCTCCCTGTGTGAGCGCATGGGGGAGCGCCTGCGATGGTCCCGGGAAGCACTCCGGGCATCCTGGTCGTGAGAGGGGTCTGAGATTTTCAGCTCGGCGGCGAGCCTTTCCAAGTCTTCGGCCATGACTTTGTCCACGGCCTCTAGGTCTACTTGCTCGGGGAAGCTACGTAGGTCGCGCACGACCGCCGCCAAGGCCTGTAGCCGTTCCCAGTTCCGGTGAACCGGCAGCGGTGAGCTAGGACGGCGTTCCGGGACGCGATTGGGGGTTCAGTACTCGCAAGAGTTTCTTTCCTCGGAAGCCCGCCTCCCTTTCGCTTGGCGGCGTATGCTCGCAAGGGTCTTTCCCAAAGACGCCTCTAGGTGAAGTCTGACCGCCTCATAGTGGTCGCGTTTAGCAGCGTCCGAGGACCGTACTTCGGGCTCAGCACGGCTTCCGGCCATGTTGACGTGACGAGAGTGGGATGAATGCGACGGGGACATCATCGTGTCCCCTTGAGACGCAGTCTCTCGGTCGAACTCTAGGTCGTCCGGTATGTCCAGGCCATCGTAGAGTCCGTCGTAGTCATCCTCGTGGTCTCCGAGGGTAATGTCTGGGGAACGGAGGATCTGCCCTCGCATCCCAGGGTCCGGGGAAGAGCTCCCGGACTCGGTGTGACCGATGGGATTGGTCACACCGGCCACGCCGTCGCCGGCGTAGTACATGTTGTCGTCTTCGACGTCGTCGAAGACACAAAGATTTCGAGCATCCTCCGAGTTCGGCATCCTCGAGGATCTCGATCCGTACGGGAATCACGCTGTCGTCCCCACGGACGGCGCTGGCTGTCGACGATTGGAGAGCGGGCTCCCGTCGAGCTTACTTGTTGAATGGGGGATCAACAGAGCCCCGTCGTATGGATCGGGAGAGTCGTCCGAGCAAGATGCCATGTCAGGGGAGGAGAGACGCGGTGGTTTATCCTGGTTCGGGCCTCTCACCGCCGAGATAATAGCCCTACTCCAGTGTATTGTGTTCTATTTAGGGGGTCCCTCTCTGTTACAGATCTTCAGGGGGTTTAAATACTACGACTAGAGATACAAAGAAGGTAACTACCTCCTGGGATCGCGCTACGTATTCATAACTGCGATCCGCTGTCCTTGATTCGTGCACTATTTGAATTTCGGGTAAGATTTCCCTTGATCTTCGGCTGATTGGTTGCCTCCTTCCTTCCTCGTAGCGCTCGCTGGGCCCACCGACCAAATACCTGGGTAGGTCGTGGTCTCTACGAGCATGCTTGCTCGTGCGGGTGGTGCTTGATATGACCGTGAGTAAAGGTGCGGACGCGTATGCTCGGAGGAAGAGGAGGGATGCTCGTTTTACGCTCCCGAGCATCTTGTTTCAGTATTATTTGGTCGGTGGGCTCGGCCTTTCACGGGGGTATCGTGGTCTTTTTGCCAGATAGCCAATCACCGACACTTCCTGACTGCTTCAGCCCATACAGTGATTTCTCCAATTTCACACTGTATAGGTTTCTGTTTGCTCTGTCTTGGTTCGGGATAGGGATACCTTTCGGTACTTTCATATAAATCTCCGAATCCAAGTTTCCATACAAATATGCTGTGACAACATCCATTAGCTTCATTCTCAACTTCAAATTGACTGCCATTGAGATCAAATATCTAAAGGTAATTCCACCCATGACCGGAGAATAGGTTTCTTCATAATCAACCCTAGGACGTTGAGTGAAACCTTGAACAACAAGCCTTGCAATGGTTGTTGCTCTTTTCATAGATTCTCCTATTATTACAAAATTTATGGCCATTTCGTCATGGTGTGCTTCATGCACTTCTACTTGCTCTTCATTGCTATTTCCCATTCCAGGAGCAAGTTCCTTTAGTTTTTCTCCGCCAATGTGTGCGCACACATTATTTCCGGCGGCTTCTTCCAATTGAATATTCAAGTCTAGAATTGCCTTTTCCACAGGCTTCTTTCCAGTGCCAGGTCTCAACTGGCTCCCCTTCTTGCTTTGGGGCATTTTTGTGATTGGCTGTGGTAAGTCCTCTTGCCCATTTTTCCCCAGACGTCTCCGGGTACTTTGGGTTTGAGAAGCCAGATTTCCTGTTCTTTTTCTTTGAGGCCTCTGAACAGGATGAGGGATACCTTCTGCTTTCTTTGGTATTTCCACCCTCTCTGGTGCATTTCTTGCTGGTATATGCGACTTAACCACGCTCTTCAGATCACAAAAATGATCAGGCAGTTCATTTGCTAAATTCTGCAAATCGATTGTCTTCTTGACTTCATGATTTGCTTCATTAGTGCGAGGGTCATGCACGGGGATCCCAGTGGAATGCCATATGATTTCCCGGCATTTTCATCCAATGGTTCATTTCCTCCCCCTAATGACGGGAAAGCGATCCTCGTCAAAAAAATGCAATCAGCGAATCGGGCTGTATGCAAATCTCCAGTCGTGGGTTCCAAATACCTGATTATGGATGCATTCTCATAACCAACGTATATCCCAGACTTGCGGAGAGGGCCCATTGCAGTTCGCTGTGGGGGTGGTATAGGTACATATACCATTCATTCAAATCTTCAGGATGACCCATTGCACTAGTTGCATAGTTGAATGGATGTTGTAGGCCGACGGTCTATAATTGATGAGTGTCACAAGTGCATGATCAAGCGTGTCCCCAACAAGTGTTGGGAAAGTTACAACTCTGCATTATTGATCGGTCTATGAGCTTAATACTCTTTATTAATGCTTCACTATTCCATTTTATGCACGGATGTGCGATGCAGTGCTCAACAGCTTATTCCATTCTTTGTGCAATAATCATCAAATACCTTGGAAGTAAATTCGTTGGCATTGTCCATTTAAATGGACTTCAGGCGATGATCAGGAAAAACATTCTTAATTCTGATGATCTGCGAGATCAGCTTTGCGAATGCATGATTCCTTGTTGACAGCAAACATGTGTGCGACCATTTCGAGGAAGCATCAATGAGCACCATAAAGTATCGAAACGGCTCTGACAAGGGCTGAATCGGGCCGCAAATATCCCCCTGAATGCGTTCCAGGAATGCAGGGATTTCATGTTGCACTTTCATAACAGAGGGTTTTGTTATTAATTTCCCGGTGGCACATGCATGGCACACAAAATCTTCGTGATTCGGGAAATTTTTTAACATTAATGCCATGACCTTGTGAGTTTTTAACTATATTTTTCATCAATCTAAGACCAGGATGACCTAAATATATAATGCCATAACGAAAATAATTCAGAGCTTCTAAATACAATCTTCAAATAAGTATACACTGCGTGTGCATTGATTATCGTGTAGTACAACCCAGATTCATATGAGGGATATTTTTCTAATACCATTTTTCATACTCCGCGTGCTTCATAATGCACAAATGCTCTTTGCCATTTTCTTCATTGGTTTCTACGTGAAACCCATTGGCGCGGATATCTGTTAAAACTTAAGAGAGTGCGTGTTGATTCAGGGTACAAGAAGGCTTCATCAATTACCAAAGTTGTACCCATTGGTAATATAATTGTGGCTCTTCCTGAGCCTATTATATGCGTATCGCTTCCTGCGATTGTCGTAATCCTTCCAACGTTCTTCGTGATCGTCTGGAAGTATTTCGACTCTCTTAAAATGGTATTTGTTGTGCCACTATCAACAATGCATATCTCCTCCATTGGGCACTACACAATTTCTAGATGAAAAGAAATATAATTCTAATCATACAGTGGCAAAGTAATTCAAATATTGCTTGCAAATATAGAATACTAGAATAAAGAATAAATTGCAATTCTATTCATGAGAAAAGGAAATGTATGCTCTTCGAGAGCTTACAATTCATTATTCAAAATTCATTAACAACCACTGTTCTGTAGCCTGCAAACTTCAGGCGAACCCAATCTTGCTGTGCTTGGAGCAAGATGGTGGACTTGAGCTTCTCGAACTGCTTCTGAAGTGCAGTCCGTAACTCAAGTGTACTCACCTCAGCCATGTATTCATTCTTCACAGTGGCTGAAAAGTGATACCTGGGGAGTACAAAATTTGATCGTTTTGCTCGGCAGTAGGTTACTTGTCCTTCGAGGACCCTAAACCGATGGCAATTCAGAGCTTCTTGCTCATAAGCACGATCTTCACATTTGATGCCCATGTGAGATAGTTCTGACCATTCGGGCCAGTTCTTCAAAACTCACATATGACAATGCCAGGTATGTACATATTTATAGGATTTTTTCATTAGATTACTTCGTGTAATCTAATAGAGAGTGGTTGTAAGATTCAAAACTGCATAATTAAATTCTCATGAATTTCCAGTAAACTAAAAGAAAGCAATTACTGTAAGATTCATAAATACAAGATTCATAAATACGGAATTCATAAATACAAGGTAAATGCAAAATTCATAAATACAATATTCATAAATATTCAGGAATACAGCTTCGTGCATGTAGGTGATCGGCTTCGTGCAAGCGATCATATTCATATGCATGATCGACTTCGTGCGATCTGCTTTATGTGTGCGATCGGGTTCGTGCGATCGGTTTAGCGCGGCTTCATGCGCGCGGCGCATTCAGTTCCATGCGCGTCGACCTTCTTGGCACGACGGTGGCCGCTTCGTGCGGCGTGCTTGAATATAATAAATGAAAGCAATAAATACAATGTATGGAACGGAACAATAATTGCACAATTCATGAATTCAGAATAAACAATAATTGCACAATTCATAAATTCATAAATGCGGAAAATAAATTCTTAGGAATTTCCGATATTCTAAACAGGGCAATTATTGCAAAATACATGCAGAATATTCATAAATACAGAAAATAAGGCTAAGTATGCATTAAAAACATAGCCATTAATTTTCTGGATTTTCTAGGTACTTTTCATATTTTTCTGGCAATTTTTAGAATTTTTCGGGATTTTCTAATTGATTTTCTGAGTTTGTAATCATTTTCTGCAAAAAGAACAACAGAAAAGGAATTAAATACCTCGGGGGGGGGGGGGGGGCAGAAGGGTAATTCCGCATCCCGTGCGCCATATTGCCAGGTTCAATCTGGTTGAAAAATCTTGGGTCCCGTTCACTCGTTTCAGGAAAAAAAAAAGAGAGGTGCTTCTATGCTCTTCCTTTTTAAACTTGCACAAATATTAAAGCATGAATGAAGGGTAGATGAGGATTACTTACCCCTTCGTTTGCTTCAAGATTTGTACAACTTGTATTAGGAGGAAGAGCATAGAAGCACCTCTCAAAAAAAAAGGGGGACTTCAAGTCCAGAGGTCACAGGATTTCATGTCCATGCCCCTTTCCTTTCTCTTTTCTTATCCTGACACATACGATCTCCATCCAATCTCCATGCACATGGTTCCCCATCCAAACTCCATGCGCATGGTTCCTTGGCAACCGAACAGGGGGTCGGTCGAACCTTGCCGACAGGAGCTGCCGGGCGCGACGCGGGCGGCCGGAACGGCGGGACCTCCAATGCGCTTGGTGAAGCGCTCGGCTGGGCGGCGGCGGGGCGCCGGACCGGAGGCTCTGCGTGCATGGCAGGATCGGCGGGCGGCGACGGGCTTCAAGCGCCTGGCCGAACCAGCGGTGCAGGCCAGCGGCGTGGCTAAGCGGCTCGAGGTGCGGGCGTGTGGTGATCTGTGAGGCGCAAAGACCGGTGAGCTTCGAGCCGGTGGCGTCGTGTCTTCCAAAACCGGGCGGTGGCACTACGTGTGCTCGCGGCCGGGACGGCCTTCTGGCCGGTTAAGCGCGGCCGGCAAAGCCAGCGTGGAGGCGGCCGAGCGGCGAGGTATCCGGCGCATCGGCCGGCGGCTGGTAGGCTGCAGTTCGACGGAGTCACGGCAAGGAGCAGCCGGGGCAGCGTCGTGCCGCTCGGTGGGGCCGGGAGGCAATGCGGCGCCGACAACCATGCATCAGGTGGTCGGGCCTGGCTTCAAGCGGCGATCGAGCTCTGGTGGCCGGCTTCAAGCGGCGTCGAGCGACAGGGAGCCGGGGCGGCTTGCGGCGCGTCACCAGTACCGACGACCGGGCGTGAAAGCAGGCACGCTGCTGGCCGGCGATCGAGCTCAATGTCGGTTTGAACAAAAAGAAAACAAGTTCTCACGTTGGACTTCATGTCCATTAATGCTTCACGTTGGACTTCATGTCCATTAATTAATTGATGTTCACTGATTGGTTGATGGACTTCATGTCCAAATTGATGTTCTGCACGATGTCCCTTAATTAATGGACTTCATGTCCACCTGATTTGTTGATGCTGTGGACTTCATGTCCAGAGCAATCAAGCATCGACACACGGGGAAGAGCGGGCAGGCGCGCCGCGCGACGGCACGGACGCAGCAGCGGCAGGGTGCGGTCGGGCGCTGCGTGCACCTTTTAGCTTCATGCTAGATCTGGATTACTCTTCTAGCATCGTGCTAGATCTGTAATAGTTGCTATTGTACTGTTGCACTTGTAGCTTCATGCCACAAGGATTAGATGCAAATACAAACGAGCGATTATATTCAATCACCCGAATCTCACCTTTTTTCACCTTCAATCTGTTCGCCGGGTAGAGCTTCGTGCTGATAACGTGTTAGACAACCTCGCTATCGAATAGTCCGGGGTTGCCTAACAGATCTAAAGTGGAGAACAGAAAGAGAGGGCGAGAGACACAATATGAGGAGGAACAGGACTGCTTTATTATTCTGTATGCTTGTCTATACAATGGGGTGACCCCCTGCCTCCTATATATAGCGGTTCTGCTTAGAGATAAGGAAGAGTCCATAAAGAATAGGAGACCGGTTTCCTAACAATTGTTACATTTGAGCAAACATAAGTATAATTGGAAACCATATTACTTACACACGCCGGAGGTACTTAAGAGGAAGACAAACGCATGCACGAGGGATGATCGAGACGTCTCCAACTCATCTTGCAGAAACCTTCAACTGGTGCATGCAGGATGAATTTGAACCACAAGCGGAAGACTGCCTTAGAAATTACAAATCAAATGGTAGTTGTGTCACCTGCAAAAAGCCCACAAGAAAATGACTTCTAGTTATTGAATCTGCGTGTCTTATGGAGAACTATAGTCCAGTTCATTCAAGAGAATACAATTTCAGTTATAAAAGGGGATTAAGCTCAACCAGTTGATTCTGCAACGGACAGAAAGTTACTCGTAAGCTAAGCTAAGAGGTATTGATCGAGCATATTGCCCCTCCTTTTAAGGTTGAGAAAAAAAACAACAAATACTTGCACGATACGCTAAGCGCCGAACGCAAATACTAGTCAAACCAAAGAGCAAGGGAGGGATGACATAGTTACCGACCTGGCATCCTTTCCCCTGTAGCTCTTGGAGAGTGATGTCGTCTCCAGAAATATGGTACATATCAAACAGACCTAGCTCCTTGAGGGACGGGAGGTGCAGCAACCCCTCGGGAAGCTTACTCATCCTCTTGCATTCATAAAATCTTAGGTCGCAGAGCCTTGACAAAGCCCCAACCTCTATCCTCCACTCCTCGGTGGAAAACCCAATAAGTTCCAACCGTTGCAGCCGAGGGAACCCTTGGGCAGAGCAGGACATGGTCCGGCCTTCATACCCTGCCAACTCAAGCACAAGCACCACAAGACAGGGAAGCTTCTCCAGGACCGGCATCGGGTCTTGTTTAATGACTCTAGCAAATAGATAGAGCTCCCGTAGATTTTGTGGGAAGAGTCGGCTCTCAGGCAGCCTGTCGATCACATCGAATCTACGGAGGGAAATCTCAACCAGGTGAGGCATGTTTGCAAATATTTTAAACATCTCAATAGGGATGGGGAACGAGGTCAAGTGGATGGTTGTTAGTTGAGTCATGTGGCCCAAAAACGTCACCACATTTTTGCGGAAACAGCCATATTTCTGTGGAATATGTAGATATAAGGTCTGGAGCTCTTTTTGCTGGATACTTCTTGGTGCGGAAAATCCGCTATCAAGGTAAACATGCCTTAGAGCAGGGATATCCCATAGGGAGTTTGGTACGATCGAGTCCATGTATGTGTCCCTCAGATCTATAGTTTGCAAGTAAAGAAGCTGCCCAATTGAACAAGGGAGAGTGACCTGTTGACACCGTCTAAACCTGAGACATCTTAGGTGAATGCACTCACCAATTACCCTAGAGAAATTCTTTAGCCTTGAGCGTTGTACGTGAAGAACCCTCAAGAATCTTAGCCTAGGCAGGAAGAATGACGAAAGTTTAAAGCCAAGCATGGTTCGGATATTTGGTGTTGCATGAAAAATCTTATCATCAAAGGAGCTTTGAAATGAATAACGATAGGATATCATGGTATCATCTGATGATGCACCAACTTGGCCTGCATTTTTTTTAGTGCTTCCAGATGTCAGCGAGAAGGCAAATGCTTGGACATATATTGGAACATAAAATGAACTATGTACAAAGAGAGCAGAGGAAGACTGACCTACAGTTTTGTCGACCACATCAAGAAGACCATCTTGTCTTGCTTCTTCTATGCACCAGTCACGTAAGATATCATGAATCCTTATTGCTTCAATCCAACCATGTGCCCTGCTTCTGCGAACAACTTGGACCAAGCTTCTTTGCGCCAGCTCAGTAACATACTTACGTGCTGTTTCTTCCAGATTATACTTTGGCGTGTGTGGAATGAAACATTCTGCTATCCATAATTTGATAAGATCTTGTACTGATATATCGTAATCCTCAGGGAAAAGCAGCAAAATAGAGGAAACAAGATTTTAAATAATGATTTGGCAAGTCACTGTAACTGCGAGCTAATATGCCTCGCATCATCTTTCCATTTTCTGTTGTTGTCCAACTCAAAAACAAATCTGACCACGCCTCTATATTTAGATTCTTTGACAGATAACCCCCCAGAACTGCAAGTGCAAGCGGTAAGCCATTACATTTCTTTGCAAGCTTTCTCCCTAGTTCTTCAAAGTCATCCAGATTACATACCGTGGACTTTTTATATGGTGGTAAAGCTTTAGTACTAAAGAGTTCCCAACTTTTCTCATCATCCAAGAGCTTCAGATCATGAACATAGGTTGGCATTTCAATATGATGTGCAACACCAGTCTTTCGGGTGGTTAACAGTACTCTACTGCCATTATTTACATCAGGAAATACTTTAACCATTCTATTTATTTGGTTCCATGTATCTGTTGCCCACACATCATCAAGCACTACTAAGTATTTTTTTTGCGATAGAAAATCATGGATCTTCTTCCCCACCTCATGCTCCTGCATCTGATCAACTTCTCTAGAGTCATATATCGCCCCCATTATTTGTTTCATAATATCCTTCAATAAATCAATGCCCTTGAACTTTTGAGATACAGTGGCCCAAGCAACCGTGTCAAAGTGTTCTTTGATTATAGGTGAGGTGTAGACTTTTCTAGCGAGTGTAGTTTTCCCTGCCCCACCCATGGCAACTATGGAGACAGCACTAAGCTTGTTGTCTCCGCCAACCAACTTCTACACTATCTGTTTGTACTCATTCTCGAAACCAACAACGACAACATCTTCAATATTTTTATGCATGATATGGTAATCTTGCGGAAATTCATCCCAAACACGACCATTCTCTGTTGAAGTATTACCCAAATCAACAATTTTCAAATCGTTCGCACTCTCAGATATCTCTCTGATCTTCCTTCTTATACGTTTAATTTCAACACCAACTTTATGAAGGGTAATCAAGTCGCTTGGTAAGCGAGCATACCTTGAAATGGAACCCATGAAGCCCTTCTTCAGCCTGTTCCTCTTCTCCATGTAGCCTGCAACTTCAATGACATTCTCAGCCTCATATGCTGCATCCCTGATCTGGCTGACCCAGTTGGCATTTCCCGATCTCCACTTGATGTCGGCATCTTTTAGGAAGGACTGCAACCGCTTCAGCTCATCTTTCAAGGACCCCACTTCAAGGGTGACTGCACATAAAAATGCTGTCTCCTGAACTGCAAGCTTGCTCAAGTTCCCAACCACGGCACCAACAGCAGCCTCGGCCATTGCTCCTTGCCTCTGCTCTCAGAGATGGAATGCTTGATCAAACATGCGATCGAAGAATGTTGTGGATTGGTTCGGGATGCAATGTTTGCTTTTGTATTCGTTCATCTTTCCTTGGTGTTAGAGCAGAGCAAAGCACACTCGATGGAAAGAAAGGGGCACGGCAAGAATATCTTGCGACTCAAAGCTCAAGAATGCTTCCTGGGAACTTCTCCTTTGCTGTAATGGTGATAGCATCACGGCAAAATATGCACAGCACAGCAAAGCAAAGCAAATATTTCAGGAAAGAATGCAAAGCAAAGAAGTTGTTACGAGCTAACTCGGCGTGAGCTTTCTCGTAAGCACGGGTTCCCGGCCGGCGGCCAGGTCGCAAGCTACTCGACGATGAATTCGCCGAAACGGCTCGCGCCTTGGGTACTTTGGCTGTTGTCGGAGCCACCGCCTGAGATTGGATTTGTTGGCAATCAAGCATGCCCTTTTCTTCTTTATTCATCTCTTTTTATAACCCGTACAAGCCACCGTATCGGCCACCGAATCGGTCACCGCAGCAGTCACGTATACAGATAGGACTCCTAGCTAGTTACGTGTATTATTCCAAATGCATGGTACTATGCCTGCTACTAACCAACTCTACTCCCATACCTCTACGAACTCTTTGAAGACCCGATCTTCTCCTCGCGAAACGCCCTGCTCCCGTTGATCAGCACCAGATCCTCCGCCCTTGACTCAGTTGGCACTGAACTGGTTTTCTGGTGCCGCCTGACGTACACCCGATCCAGAGGCTGGCGCATAACATCACTCCCCTCCTCCAGAACAAGCTTGTCCTCAAGCTTGCAATCGGGAAAGGACCGATGAAACACAATGGCATCCATCCATGTCGCCTCGTCCGCCGATTCTCCAGTCCATTGGACTAAAAACTGACGCTCGCCCTTTAGAAAACGCTGCGCCAACAGGAGATGAGGCTCTGGCCTGGCCGGTTCTGTAGCTGGCACAACCTCAGAGGGAAGCTCCACAGGCTGAGTCGGTGGCTCCCCCTGAAACGCCTTCAACAAGGATACGTGAAATACGTTATGCAGACGCGCCGATGTGGGTAAGCGCAGCCGGTAGGCTACCGCTCCTATCCTGGCCTCCACTTGATATGGGCCATAGTATCGCGGGCCCAATTTTGATTGTGGATGTGCTCGCACTGAATTTTGTCGATGCTTCTGGAGCTTAAGCCACACCCACGAGCCTACGGTGAATTCCACCTCGCGATGCTTACGGTCATACAACTGTTTCATACGATTTTGGGCTTGTAACAAATTTGCCTTGGCTTGTTGAAGCAAGGCGTCGCACTCCACCAACGCACAGTCCACCGAGTCAATGACAGTAGAGCCCTGATGGTATGGTGTCAGCGGTGGTGGTGGCCGACCATACACCAACTCAAATGGTGTCATCCGGAGAGACGAGTGGAATGAAGTGTTGTAGCAGAACTCCGCCCATGGCACCCACTGCGCCAAGGTGGCTGTATTGGTCCCCATCATACATCGCAAATACATTTCGATGGTGCGGTTCACCACCTCCGTCTGGCCGTCTGTTTGGGGATGGTATGCTGTGGACAAAAGAAGTGTAGTACCACTCCGCTTCATGAGGTCTTGCCAAAATGCACTAAGAAATATTGGGTCGCGGTCGGAGACGATGGACTCTGGAATACCATGTAGTCGCACCACCTGGTCAAAGAAGAGTTTGGCCACGGCTGCTGCGGTTGCCGGTCGGGAAAATAGGATGAAGTGGGCGTACTTGTACAGGCGATCTACGACCACAAGGAGTGCCGTCTTACCCTGTGACCGTGGTAAGTCGGTGATGAAGTCCATGGAGATATCAGCCCATACTTGGCGGGGAACTGGCAGTGGTTGAAGAAGTCCTGCTGGAGACATCGTGCTACTCTTGTTCCGTTGGCACACCGGACATTGACGCACATAGTCCTCCACCGTTTGCCATTGTTTCTCCCAACAATAGCTTGTCTGAATGCGATGCAGCGTCTTCTGGATTCCTTCGTGGGTCAAATCGTGGATTGAGGCGATGATCAACTCCACCAAGGGGGAAGGTGTTGGTATGACGAGACGGTTGTCTTTATAAACCAACCCGTCCCGAACGCTCCAGCCCTTCCCAGGCACCAACGCTGCTTGACTGTGGTTGGACGACGTGGTCATTGGTGCAGACGCTGCTGGGAACGTCGTTGCCGGGGACGTGGCTGTTGTGCATGGCGACGTCAGTGATGGCGCCTTCGTTGGTGGCGGTGAAGTAGCTGTGTCTTTGGTGCGCCACTGCTCCACGAGTTGCTTGTTTGCTGGGTCCGCTCGAAGGATGTCCAGCCACTGTGACCGGGTCACATCTTGTAATTTGGAGATGGTAGCACACTGCGGTTCTTCCTGGTGTTGACGTGATAGAGCGTCTGCCGCCGCATTTTGGCGACCCGGTTTATATTCGACTTGAAAATCAAATCCCATTAACTTACTGAGCCAATGTTGTTGGGGCAGTGTGATGAGGGACTGTTCCAGCAGAAATTTTAGACTCCCATGATCTGTGCGAACGATGAAGGAATGCCCCCACAAATACGGTCGCCAATGCCGTACAGCCTTGGATAGGCCGATAAGCTCTCGTTCGTAGGCTGCCAATTTAGTATGTTGGCTTGCTAACTTGCGACTAAAATAAGCGATGGGGTGGCCCTACTGTTGGAGGACGGCCCCAATTCCTTTCCCGATGCGTCGCATTCTACCACGAACGGTGCCGAGAAGTCTGGCATTTGCAATACCGGTGCAGAGACGAGAGCCTGCTTGAGATTGATGAACGCCTCTTCTGCTGTACGTGTCCAGGCAAACCCGTTGCGCCTGAGAAGCGCTGTCAAAGGTTCGGCTATGACAGCATAGTTCCGGATGAAGCGCCTGTAGTACCCGGCCAAGCCTAAGAATCCCCGCAAGGATGTCACTGAGGAAGGTCTTGGCCAGGCGGTCACTGCCTGAAGCTTATCTAGATCGGCTGCAATACCCTGATAAGAAATAATGTGTCCTAAGTAGCCCACGCGCTCTTGGCCGAAGGCACACTTGGACCTCTTGAGGTAGAGATGATGGAGTCGCAGTCAGTCAAGTACCAATTGTAGCTGCTTGTGATGTTCGCTCGCTGTTTTGCTATAGATCAAAATGTCGTCAAAGAAGACGAGTACGAACTTGCGAAGGAAGTCCTTGAGCACCCCGTTCATCAAAGCCTGAAATGTGGATGGTGCGTTAGTTAACCCAAACGGCATTACGAGGAACTCGTAGTGGCCATGATGTGTTCGAAACGCCGTCTTGTCAATGTCGCGCTCCCACATTCGGACTTGATGGTATCCCGAGCGGAGGTCGAGTTTGGTGAAGAAACGGGCCCCCCTTAGTTCGTCGAGTAGCTCTTCCACGACCGGGATAGGGAATTTGTCCTTGACGGTTCTTGCGTTGAGCGCACGGTAGTCGATGCAGAAATGCCAGGTGCCCTCTGCTTTTTTAACCAATAAGACTGGCGAGGAAAATGGCGAGCGGCTAGGCCGGATGATCCCCTGTTGTAGCATGGTCTCACACTGACGCTCGATCTCGTCCTTCTGATGGTATGGGTACCGATAGGGTCGTACCATGATTGGGTCCGTGCCCCCAGTGAGTGTGATACGGTGATCACACGATCGTGGTGGTGGCAACCCTTGAGGCTCGGCGAAGACGTCCTCATATGATTGTAGTAGGCTTTGTATTTCTGTGGGGTCCTGTAGTTCAGTATTCATCGCTGTCATCCTGACTGTCCGTTGCAATCCCTGGAGGTGGATGCGCGCGCCTGGTGGCCCAAACTCCATCGATAGATTCTGGAAGTTCCAATGGATATGACCCAGGGTCCGCAACCACTCCACGCCAAGGATAATGTCAAAGTTGTCGATGGGCAGGACAATGAAGGGAGCTGTGAACTTGTGGTCTTGAATGATGAATTGTACCGTCGGAATGCTACCCAGGCAGGGTAGATGGGCGCCCCCAGCTACCTTGACTTGTTGAAGCGATCTTGTTGAGTCAGGGGCTGAACCCCACCCGCCGTGTCGTGCCGCATATGCGCTCATGAAATTGTGCGTGCTTCCACTGTCAATGAGCCCTAGCCAACGTTGGCCTTTCGTGAGTACTTCCACCTGCATAGTGTCCCCTTGCTTCGGCCCAAGTGCAGCAATCATAGACAAGGAGACTTCAGGCTCAATGTTTAGTTCTTCCTCTTGTGCTTCACTCTCCTCTTCTTCCACCTCTAGATGGAAGAGCCGTTTGCACCGATGTCCTCGAGTGTACACTTCGTCGCAATTGTAGCAAAGGCCCTTCGCCCGTCGCTCTGCTAATTGGTCAGCCGAAAGGCGGAGACGTGCTGGGGAAGCCGACGCGGCACTGCTCTGGACGCTTGTTGCCGAAGGAGCCTTCGAACCTCCTGCTGTTGGTGCCACGCTCATTGCTGTTGCCGGCGTGTTGTATGCACGGATTGGATTCAGCGTCCCTGATGCCATTCCGGAAAGCTGCGACACCCCGTGGTTGCTCACGGGACCTGCTGTGCTCGTCAGACTGTGGAAGAAAGAACCGCATCCTTGGGCCCCGGCTGTCATCCCCTGCATGGCTTCGGCGATCCATGCTGCCTTCCGTGCCTCTGCCTCGCGCGCGAATCCGACAGCTTCTGCCAAGTCTCTTGGCCGCTCGCGCCGAACATCCGCCCCAAGCGCGACCGAAAGGCCTGCAATGAATGTCTCGATCTGGTTGATACGCTTCATGGGTCGGGTACGTGCTAGAAGTCGCTGGAACTCCCGAGCATACTCATCCACACTACGGCCGTCCTGCTTGAAGTTGATGAGGTCCCCCAATGGTCCTATACTTGAATGCCGAGTGAAGCGCTGGATGAAAGATTCCGAGAAATCCTCCCATACAATCCATGCCTCCTCCTGTTGCCAGTTATCGAGAACTTCTTGCGCTTCTCCCGTGAGCTGGAGACCGGCGATCTCCATGTATTCTTCTTCGGGAATGCGGTGGATCCGAAAGAATCTCTCACATCTTCGCAACCAACCCAGCGGGTCGCTTTGGCCGTCGTAATCGGGAAGATCGAAACGCGGGGGACGGGGTGTCCATCTGCGTCCTTCCTCTTCCTCCTCACGACCCGGGCCTCGACGCCGGCCAAATGTTGGCTCGCCACGATCGCGCCCCGGGGGCGCATGGCTTGACGTGGTGCCTTTCCTGGGTTGCTGCCCTGCCTCGTCGCCAGCGGCTGCCAGGCTTGCGTCTGATGGTTCGTGAATAGTGCCTCCTCCTGCCTGCCCGCGCCCGGATGTGGGCTCCTTCCCCCTCAAAATTTTCAACAGGTCAGCCATCATTACTTTCATCTCCCTCATATCTGTTTCCAGACCAGAGACACGATCTTCCATTGAGTCTGTCATGGTGCCAAGATCGTCGGGCTCTGATACCAAATTGTTACGAGCTAACTCGGCGTGAGCTTTCTCGTAAGCACGGGTTCCCGGCCGGCGGCCAGGTCGCAAGCTACTCGACGATGAATTCGCCGAAACGGCTCGCGCCTTGGGTACTTTGGCTGTTGTCGAAGCCACCGCCTGAGATTGGATTTGTTGGCAATCAAGCATGCCCTTTTCTTCTTTATTCATCTCTTTTTATAACCCGTACAAGTGTGAGACCCTCATTTTCATGTCAGTAAATAACATAAATATGAGGCTCTTTAAGTGCGTCCTGTGCCATTCCCATGATCAGTGGCTGGCACGCACAAACACAATTTGAATATTACAGCCACACAGATACACATTTTTATTACATCACAAGTTTTGTAGTGATATTACAATACCAAAAGTAGCAGGAAATTAAAACCCTGTCTCATAGTTTGCCAACTATCCCATAACTCCACAGGCAACTGCTGAGATGAACCTAGAAAGATCAGTCGTCGCTAAAATTCGCAGGTTCTTCATACTCATTCCCGTCAATATCGAAATCTTGCTCATCACCTAAAAATATTTGTTGAAGCAAGTTGAGTACATTGGTACTCGCAAGACTTTGTAGTGTATGCAATTCCTGGAATATATGCAGGCTGAAATAGATAGTGGGTTTCTACGGTTGTTTTGCATAAAGCGAAAGTTTTGAATGAAGTAATACTGAATAGTAATGGAAAGCATAAATAAAATTTTAAGACAATTTGATAAGTAATTGAGATAACAAGTGATAAAAAGATAATAACATTTTACTCACAGCCCTTTGTGAGCAAAATAACGAACAAGACCCTCCATGGTCTTACATGAACAAAATATATCGACAAGTGATAATAATCAATCGTAAAACATTTTCCAAAGTCTTTTACCAACGTTTTCAAAATATAAAACATCTAACTATGTGATGACTTTACCAAGTGCTCATGACCGCGAGCGCGGCTAATCGATTAGGTTTAGACTCTGCAGAGTTTGTACTGCTTACCCACAAGATATGTTCTCCCTTTTTGCAAGCTATAGACACACTTCCTTTGGTATGCCCGCGAGGAGTTCATAACGAAACCGTTCGATTACTTGAACCTTAACTTTGCACTAGCCCGATGACGTTACCCCTGACTATGATGGAAGCAAACAAACGGTGAAGCAATAGTATTCAGGAGCCCGCGGCTCAATTGGTACAACAACAGCCCCAATTCATAGCCAGGCGTACACCGTTACAACGGCAGATGCCAACACCTCGGTGATGACACCTCCCTCGAGCAAACCAATACCCTAATGCCCGTGCTACAACCGCCTACCAATGTGCAAAGCTAATATTCAACTAATTTAATAGGTTAAGACTGTCCCATTTCAAGATTTGTGGATGTACGGTTATCTTGGCACGAAAACAACACATAAGCTCGGTCCTTATTGTGACATGGGCGATACTCCACTCCTATCTACGCATTAATGTTAAAACATGTACAACCGCTATTGCCAATAATCACCCATATCAAATCAGTAGTTTTATTTTCATTTTTAACAAACTACCAAGATCCTTTCATCGCTTAAATAAACCATAAAAGATTTCATAAAGAAGTGTGTATGTGGGTATGGATGTCATCGTATCTTTCTAAGTATTGCTAAGCAGATGAAATTAATAATCGTTATAGCCCATCTATGGAATGAATCTACCCATACCTATGGTTATCATGGAATTCATGTCAACATGATTGAAGTAATCCATCAATTTGGGTTATAGCTACCAGGACTTAAAATAGATGTTTAAATCATAAGCATGCAGGAAGATTCTTAATCACATTTTAGTTGTTTATGAAATCTGGGATTAAAATGATCAAAGGGGTGCTTGCCTTGCTCCTCGACGGTGTAAATTTGGATCTGTATCGTCGATAGTGTAGTCGGCGGTCTCGGCGTCTATCGTCGAATCTGAACATAGTAAAAAGAATATTTCAATATCGATGAAGAAGCAAATACACAAACAATAAAGATAACAGTTGAAAGATTCAAATAAAACCAATTCAGATCAACCAATGATAGCAATCATTTCATCACTTCAAGTATTAGCTAAGTCGTTAAATTATAGTCCTAAGGATTAAAATTTTAGGGCATACAACACGGCTTTCTTCTTTGTGTATTATTTCATTCCAATTTACGAATTCAGGAAGCTAAGATTGTAGGTTTATTTTTTTTAACAAAGTTCATTTGTAGGGTGTATGACTAATTGTACTAATACAAATTAGCATATAAAGCAACCCTAATCATGTGTAATGAAAGAACATGGTAAATTTTAACTTTTATATTACTAAATGGTCCTAATCAAGATAATGAGCACAAAGAAACAAATTTTATTCATTTTGGATCATTTTTGATCAAATTATTGCAATCATATTAAATTTATACATTAAATAAAGTCCTAATATGAAATTTTCACAAACTAATTCCAAATCCAAATTTAATTACATATTTGGACAGTACTTGACCTAAGGATTCCAACAAAGTTGATTTCACTCAATTTGGATTTTATTTGCAAAAATCCTATATGCTACATATTCAAACTTCCCTCTTTAAATTTAAATTCAAGTTTAAATTGCTAAATAAGTTTCAAATATTTTTACATATTATGAAACTACATGATTTAAGATGAATTTACAAACAAGTTTCACTTGATTTGGAGTTATGAATAAAAAGTTATAAGCATTTGAATCTATTCGGTTTACTAAAATCAAAAGAAATGGGAAAATACGTTTTCCCTAAGAGAAAACGCATTTCAGCGTTTTACGCGGCTGGCTTTTGAATTGGGTTACCGACACTGACACCTGGGTCCAGCCCGTCAGTGGCCGCGTCTCATGCGTGTGTGTACGCGTGGTCTGGCTGACTCGTGGGACCGGGTTGACAGCGAGTTTAGTGTGCGCGTGAGGCTGACCACTCGGGCCCGCATGGCAGGGAGTTGCGCCCTTGCTAGGCACGAACCCGAGTCAGCTGACATGGGGGGTCCCATGCGGCAGTGAGCCAGTGCAGGGGAGGTGGCCGTTGACCTCGCCGGCGATCATCCGGCGTCGTCGATCGACTTTGGAAGGTTCCTACGGCTTCAGTGGATCATGGCGAACCTAGGGGTGTGCTCGGTTATGGGCAGTGTTCGGAGAATTTGAGCTCACGGCGATGACCGGCGGAAGCTCACGGTGAGGTTTGGCTCGGCGGCGCTACGGTTCAATCAGGGATGAATGGCTATGCGTATGAGCTTTAGGAGATCATAAGGACTCTATTCATGCACTTAGATCAGAGGAAGAGTGAACGGGCAGCGTCCTCACCGTGCGGCGGCGAAGGCGGCGGAGGTTGCACGGTGCGGGATCAACCCGGAGCGCTTTAAGCTGGAAGAAGGTGCGCAAAAGGTCCGTGAGTATCCGTGAATGCTCAAGGATTAACCAATTTGGACATTCTCTTACCGTGGTGAAACAATTTGGGATTTCCCCCAAATCGGGTCTCGCCGGCAGTGAGGAAGAAGGGTTTGGCCTGAGTGATTTTGGGCGCGTGAGGGTAAATGGGGAGTTGCTCCAGGCTTGGCTGAGAGTAACGGCGCTATTCGTCCCCTTAAATAGGCTTGGGAGGTGGTAATGAGTAGATTGGCTCAAAGGAGAAATGGCGGCGGTCTCGGCTCGAGTTCTCTGGAACTCCCTTCGGCTCGGCCAAGGGTCAGGAGGAGCTGGCACAGCAGCTGGCTAAGGCGGCCTCGAGGTGAGCGAAGGGTTGCGGCGCATGTTTACAAAGATGGAGGCGGTAAGGTGGCTTTGTCGGCAACACAGAGGGAGAGAAGAGAGAAAGAGAGCAGAGACAGGAGGAAGAAGGTGGAGCTGACACGGTAGGGTCCACCAGTCAGAGAGAGAAAAGAGAGAATAGGAGAGGGCATGTTGTGAAGTTTCTGGGTCCCGTCGGCAGTGCCCGTGCACACGTGGGCCCCACGTGTAAGGAATGAGAGAGAGATTTCTAGGGTTCTCTCTGGACAACACACAAACCCCATTAATTCCCGGGTCATTTCAAGTCTAGATTTTTCGAAACTTTTTGACCAATCTGATGGGTAAGTCTACTAGCTTCAGTAAAATTTTGGAGTTAAAATGATCTACCATTTATTTACTAAAAATCTGACAGTGGATGCTGTACAGAAAATCCAATTCAGTTTTTGAATTAATTAAGGGATTAATTCAACGTATTAGATTTTGAAATTTTTACTGGAGGTTTAATTCTAAACAATGGTCCTATCATAAAAATTTCAACATTAAATTCTCATTATTTAATTCTCCATAAATCTTTTATTGATTTCTGCAGAATTTCAAATTAAGCCTAAAATAAATGCTAAAACATATCAAAAATGATTATTAATTTTTGAAACTTTTTGTGGGTGAAGATGATATGTCTGAGGTCCTATGGTAAAAATTCCAAGGTCTAGATTGCTCCACAACTCTCTCTAAAAATCTGACATGGTTGAGGACAGAAATAGAATTTACCATTTTAATTTGTTTTCTTGACTAACAATTGCATGCACATGGTCTTTTGACCAACTAGAAGTATTTTCCAGAGCATGGCCAGGTTATACAAGATTTTTACCATGGTAACTTCTTTTCTTACCATTTTACTATTTTCTCTTTTCTTTTCTTTTCTTTCTTAATTTCCATTATTCATTTCAACAATTAATTCAACCAATAGATCTAAAATCAATAAATGCATATAAAATCAAGAAATGCAACACAATATTGATTTCACATTTTTAATATTTGATTTTTATTACTCTGCAAATTTGAGGATGTTACAGATCTACCCCCCTTACAAAAATCTCGTCCTCGAGATTTGCGAGGGCTAAAAGAAAACTAAAAGAAGTCTGGAAATTCTTTCATCAGATGATCCTCACGCTCCCACGTAGCTTCTTCTTCAGTATGATTACTCCACTGAACCTTCAACATTCTGTGGATCTTGTTTCTCGTGTGTCGCTCGGCTTCTTCAAGGATGCGAACAGGACGCTCTCGATAAGATAGATCAGGTTGTAAATCGAGATCGTCGAGATTTGCGAGATCAGTCGGCACACGAAGACACTTCTTAAGTTGAGATACATGGAAGACATTATGAACTTCCGACAAACGGGGTGGCAATTCCAACTTATATGCCATCTCGCCCATTTTCGCGATAATTGAAAACGGTCCAATATATCGAGGGGCTAGTTTCCCGCGGATTTGGAAACGACGAACTCCGCGAAGAGGAGAAACTTTCAAATAGACATGATCTCCGACTTCAAAGTTTAATTCACGTCGACGATTGTCGGCGTAACTCTTCTGACGAGATTGGGCTTCTTTGAGTCGACTTCTAATCATGTCAACTTGCTCTTGAGCTTCTTGGATAATGTTTGGGCCAAAGAAATTTCTTTCTCCAGTTTCAGACCAAAAGAGAGGGGTTCGGCACTTTCTTCCGTAAAGTGCTTCAAAAGGAGACATCTGGAGACTGGCTTGAAAGCTATTATTATAGGAGAATTCAGCAAAAGGTAAGCTTTTCTCCCAATCCATGCCATAAGATAGCACACATGCTCTCAGCATGTCTTCCAGGGTCTGATTGGTTCGTTCAGTCTGTCCATCTGTTTGGGGATGATAAGCCGTACTGAAATTCAGCTTTGTCCCTAACAAAGTATGTAAACTTTCCCAGAAACGAGATGTGAACTGGGATCCACGATCGGACACAATTGTCTTGGGAACTCCATGAAGACGAACAATATTTTCAAGATATAACTCTGCGAGTTTATCTCCGGGGTGAGTGGTTTTGACTGGTATGAAATGGGAAACTTTGGTTAATCGATCAACGATAACCCAAATGGAATCGTGTCCTTTTCTGGTTCTCGGTAATCCAACAATGAAATCCATACAGATATGGTCCCACTTCCATTCAGGAATTTCAAGAGGTCGAAGTAAACCAGCTGGGCGTTGATGCTCGGCTTTTACTCGCTGACATATATCACATTTCGCGATATACTCGGCGATTTCCTTCTTCATGCCGGGCCACCAATATTCTTGCTTGAGATCTTGATACATCTTCGTGCTACCAGGATGGATAGATAGAGGTGATTCATGAGCTTCACTCAAGATCAACTTCTTGATTTCTAGATCACTGGATATAGATTCGATTCTTGAATTGGAGTACACCATCCGAATTTTCTGAGAATTCCAATTCTTTGCCTTGTTCCAACTCTTTTCGGATTTTAGATATAGCTTCGTCTTTAGATTGAGCTATCTTAATTTGGGTCTTCAGATTTGGTTGCATTTGGAGACTGGCAACAAATCCTTTTTCAACAATTCCCAAATTAAGCTTCTGAAACTCCTTTACTAATTCAGATTGATCAGTGTATGCTGACACTGTCAAACAATGAAGCTTACGGCTCAGAGCATCTGCTACGACATTAGCTTTACCAGGATGATAATAAATACTAAGGTCGTAATCCTTTATTAGCTCCAGCCATCTCCTTTGTCGCAGATTAAGATCTGGCTGAGTAAAGAAGTATTTTAAGCTCTTATGATCTGTGTAGATGTCACACTTATTTCCAATAAGATAGTGACGCCAGATTTTTAGGGCGTGCACTACCGCAGCTAACTCCAGATCATGAGTTGGATAATTAAGTTCATGAGGTCGAAGCTGACGAGAAGCATAAGCTACGACTTTCATTTCTTGCATCAACACGCAACCAAGACCATTGCGTGAAGCATCGCAATAGACATCGAAGCTCTTATAAATGTCGGGTAACACCAGCACTGGGGCTGTGGTTAACCGTTTCTTCAATTCCAGAAAACTTGCTTCGCATTCTGGAGTCCATTCATATTTCTTCTCTTTCTTCAAGAGCTGAGTCAAAGGTTTAGCAATTTTGGAGAAGTTTTTGATAAAGCGGCGATAATATCCCGCTAAACCGAGGAAACTTCGGATTTGAGGAACAGATTTTGGTTGCTCCCAGTTTTGGACTGCTTGAACTTTGCTGGGATCAACAGAAATTCCACCTTTGGAAAGGATATGCCCGAGGAATGCAACTTCCTTCAACCAAAACTCACATTTCTCGAATTTGGCATATAACTTATGTTCTCGGAGTTTCTCCAGAACCAAGTGTAGATGTTGGGTATGATCTTCTTCATTTTTGGAATAGATGAGGATATCATCTATGAATACCACTACGAACTTGTCGAGATACTCCATAAAGACTTTATTCATTAAGCTCATAAAGCTGGCTGGAGCATTTGTAAGTCCGAAGGACATTACGACATATTCATATAAGCCGTAACGTGTGGTAAAAGCTGTTTTAGGAATATCCTCCGGTCGAATTTTCAATTGATAATAGCCATGTCTAAGATCGATTTTAGAGAAGATTTGGGCGCCGGTTAATTGATCGAACAGATCATCGATACGGGGTAAAGGATATTTGTTTTTGATTGTAACATCATTGAGAGCACGATAATCCACACACATGCGTAGACTACCGTCCTTTTTACTAACAAAGAGAACAGGGCTACCCCATGGAGAAGTACTTGGTCGGATGAACTCTTTATCTAATTGTTCTTGAATTTGCTTTTTGAGTTCTACTAACTCATTTGGTGGCATACGATAAGGTCTTTTGGAATTTGGGGGCGTACCAGGTATAAGATCAATGACGAACTCTATGTCACGATCTGGTGGCAAACCTGGCAATTCTTCTGGAAATACATCGGGAAAGTTGGAAACTACAGGAACAGATTGAATCTTTTCCATTACCAATGTATTTAAGTATGATTTTGATTCGGAAAGATTCTGGGTGGAACTAAAGTTCACTTCATCTCCATCAGGATTAATAAGAGATATGGATCTATTAGCACAATCTATCTGTCCTTTATTCTTAGCTAACCAATCCATACCAAGAATGATGTCTAATCCTGGGGTTTCTATAAGAATAAGATTAGCATAAAATAAAACTTCATTTATTTCAATGCTAACCTTAGGACATATTTTAGTAGTTCTTATTTTTGCTCCAGGAGAATAGATTATCATGGACATGGGTAAAGATTCAGTTTGGATTTGATGTGATTCCACGAACTTCTTGGATATAAAGGAATGAGATGCACCGGAATCAAATAACACCAAAGTGGGAATAGATTGGACGGGAACATACCCTAACCACATCCGTGCTTCCGTTGCTTCTTCCGCCGTCACGTGATGTAAACGTCCTCGATTGGCGGCTTGAGCAGTGTGTGTTTTCCGGCTTGTTGTCCTCCAACTCCTTGAGGACGAGCAGGGGTCACGAGGAACTCCCTTGCTCGGGCAATTGTTGGCATAATGCCCAAGCTGCTTGCACTTAAAACATGTAACATTCGGAGCCTGAGTCGAGGCTCCGGTAGGACGTGCTCCAGTAGGGTTTGCCGGACGAGGCAAAGGTTGTCGAGGTCGAGGGGCAGGACCTTGACGCTTTGCTTCGTGGCGGAGCAGTGGTCGCGCATTACCCTGAGGTGCAGGGCGAGGCCTGGATGGACTTGCACTGGCATTCTTCTGTGCCATCCATTTCCTCTTGCGTGACTCCAAGGCAGCTCGAGTGCTATGTTCCACTCGAATAGACTTGTCCACCAATGTTTGGAAGTCATTGATATCAATGGCAGCTAAAGCACACTTGATTTCTTCATTAAGGTTATCCCGAAAGCGTTCCAGCTTGCGCGCTTCAGGGGTAACTTCTAATGGTGCATAGCGGGAAAGATAATTGAAACGATTAAGATACTCCATTACCGTCTGATTCCCTTGACGGAGATCAAGGAATTCCCGTCTTTTGATGTCCATCAAACTGGAAGGAATATGGGTTCGGCGAAAAGTATCCTTAAAGGTCTCCCATGAAATCTGATCTACTGGAAGTATAGCTTGGTAGTTCTCCCACCATAAAGCAGCAGCTCCTCCCAACTGATAAGATGCATAGAGAACTTTCTCCCGATCATTGCACTGCAATGTTCAACTTGCTCTCCATTGTTCGCAGCCACCATCTGCGCCCAATGGGTCAAGAGCAGAGAGAATGTAGGAGGCCGAGTCTTCAAAAACTCAGACAACCTTGATGATGAAGCACCACCACCACTTCCTCCAACAGGAACTCCTTGATGGGAAGTATTCTGAACTAACTGTTGCAGAAGAAGTGTATGGGTTTGACGGTTTTGCTCAATCATTGCCAGAACTTGCGCCATTGTGGGCGGACCTGGCAATTGCTCCTCCGGAATTCCACCTTGCTGATTAGGATTTGAATTGGGATTAGGTGGATTTGACACTTGGTGAGAAGATGAAGCCCTTGCAGAAGGGTGGATCGGATTAGGTTGCGCTGGAGTGGGCAACGTTTCGCGAGGAGGAAAGGGTTCCTGCGAAGCCTCACTCTCCAAGATCCCGCGAAGAGATCTGGTTACAGGCATCCTGAAATTTCAATTCAGATGAGAAAATAATGTATTGTAATTAAATGATTTAAACTGGCAGATTGAAAATTTAAACTCAGACTCACTGGTTAATAGGCAACATTTCATTCCCTAAAATTTTATTATTCTTAAAGAAATTCATTAACAAGAGAGGTGTGTTATTATGTTATGTCATATTGTGAATGATATACACAAAGGATCACATCATCGTGAAATTGTAATAAAACATTAGAAAGTCACGAGAAGGAACCAAAACAAACAGAAATAAACAGTAACAGCACTTTATTCAACTGCATAATAACAATATGTACAACAAAAGCATGACAACCTCACAACTCGACACTACATGACCACATGTGCTGCTACAACTCAAGGTAAACCTACTCCAAACCTAGCGCTACAACGTCCTCGCCAGCAGACTCAACAGGATCTGCAGGGGTAGAGTCAGTCACCGTGGCGGGAAAGGTACCACGACGCCTGTAAACCTGCGTCACACGAGGACGCAGTACACCTGCAGCGACCTGTCCAAGTCTAACCCGCGACAGACGCGGACGACTAACTCCTGTGGACATCCTAGCCCGTCGGGAACGTCTAGTGGCCCTAGCAGACCTAGGTGTCGGAGTACCAGGCACCTCCTGGACTGGCAACAAAGTAGCGTCGTCACCCAGTGTAGACCTAGAGAACAAACCCATAGCCACGAAAGGAGCTATGGCGTTCTCTAAAAAGGCTACTCTCCCACGTGCTACGTAGTACTCTAATACTGCCTGACGGTGGTAACGGTCAGCAGCATGAAGGAACTCAACTATGATCCTATAGTGCTCATTAGGCACTGAACTAGGATCTATGTAACTAGTGTCTCCCCTCGGCAACAAAGCAGGTATCTCTCGGTAAACAGTCGCCATCTCTGGAAGAGCGTGGCGCAGTCGAACGATGACCATATAAGCAACATCGCTCAACGCAGAAGACACCGAAGCTCCACGACCATCAAAAGTACGATCTGCCTCTCCGAACTGTGTCCTGGCCGGGATCTCAATCCTAGCTATGTACTCTATCGAAACTGGACTCACCATCCTCTGGTAGACGGTGTATCGAGGTGTCTCGAACTGTGCATAATCTAACATCTGTGCTAAGACTCCCATCAATCCCGCTCCCAGACGCTCGGAAGTGTGAAAGCACGGCGAATACCCTTCCATCTGCACATTTAATAAGGAATTAGTATTCCAGATTAAATGCAAGATGCAACGATAACGCACAAAAGTAGAGTAGAAGACAAAACAGTAAAGAATTAATAACAGATATAACAAGTTTTATTTTCCTAAGTGTAATGTGTCTATTCAAAATTTTAAATTTCCCTTCTAACGACCATTCTAACTAAGGTTCTCCTACAGCAAATGTGGCTCGATAATAAATCATGAGACCCTCATTTTCATGTCAGAATAACATAAATATGAGGCTCTTTAAGTGCGTCTGTGCCATTCCCATGATCGATGGTCGCACGCACAAACACAATTTGAATATTACAGCCACACAGATACACATTTTTATTACATCACAAGTTTTGTAGTGATATTACAATACCAAAAGTAGCAGGAAATTAAAACCCTGTCTCATAGTTTGCCAACTATCCCATAACTCCACAGGCAACTGCTGAGATGAACCTAGAAAGATCAGTCGTCGCTAAAATTCGCAGGTTCTTCATACTCATTCCCGTCAATATCGAAATCTTGCTCATCACCTAAAAATATTTGTTGAAGCAAGTTGAGTACATTGGTACTCGCAAGACTTTGTAGTGTATGCAATTCCTGGAATATATGCAGGCTGAAATAGATAGTGGGTTTCTACGGTTGTTTTGCATAAAGCGAAAGTTTTGAATGAAGTAATACTGAATAGTAATGGAAAGCATAAATAAAATTTTAAGACAATTTGATAAGTAATTGAGATAACAAGTGATAAAAAGATAATAACATTTTACTCACAGCCCTTTGTGAGCAAAATAACGAACAAGACCCTCCATGGTCTTACATGAACAAAATATATCGACAAGTGATAATAATCAATCGTAAAACATTTTCCAAAGTCTTTTACCAACGTTTTCAAAATATAAAACATCTAACTATGTGATGACTTTACCAAGTGCTCATGACCGCGAGCGCGGCTAATCGATTAGGTTTAGACTCTGCAGAGTTTGTACTGCTTTACCCACAAGATATGTTCTCCCTTTTTGCAAGCTATAAGACACACTTCCTTTGGTATGCCCGCGAGGAGTTCATAACGAAACCGTTCGATTACTTGAACCTTAACTTTGCACTAGCCCGATGACGTTACCCCTGACTATGATGGAAGCAAACAAACGGTGAAGCAATAGTATTCAGGAGCCCGCGGCTCAATTGGTACAACAACAGCCCCAATTCATAGCCAGGCGTACACCGTTACAACGGCAGATGCCAACACCTCGGTGATGACACCTCCCTCGAGCAAACCAATACCCGGAATGCCCGTGCTACAACTGCCTACCAATGTGCAAAGCTAATATTCAACTAATTTAATAGGTTAAGACTGTCCCATTTCAGTACTTGTGGATGTACGGTTATCTTGGCCTGAAAACAACACATAAGCTCGGTCCTTATTGTGACATGGGCGATACTCCACCCTATCTACGTACACGTTAAAACATGTACAACCGGCTATTGCCAATAATCACCCATATCAAATCAGTAGTTTTATTTTCATTTTTAACAAACTACCAGTATCCTTTACTGCTTAAATAAACCATAAAAGATTTCATAAAGAAGTGTGTATGTGGGTATGGATGTCATCGTATCTTTCTAAGTATTGCTAAGCAGATGAAATTAATAATCGTTATAGCCCATCTATGGAATGAATCTACCCATACCTATGGTTATCATGGAATTCATGTCAACATGATTGAAGTAATCCATCAATTTGGGTTATAGCTACCAGGGACTTAAAATAGATGTTTAAATCATAAGCATGCAGGAAGATTCTTAATCACATTTTAGTTGTTTATGAAATCTGGGATTAAAATGATCAAAGGGGTGCTTGCCTTGCTCCTCGACGGTGTAAGCTGGATCTGTGTCGTCGATAGTGTAGTCGGCGGTCTCAGCGTCTATACGTCGAATACGAACATAGTAAAAAGAATATTTCAATATCGATGAAGAAGCAAATACACAAACAATAAAGATAACAGTTGAAAGATTCAAATAAAACCAATTCAGATCAACCAATGATAGCAATCATTTCATCACTTCAAGTATTAGCTAAGTCGTTAAATTATAGTCCTAAGGATTAAAATTTTAGGGCATACAACACGGCTTTCTTCTTTGTGTATTATTTCATTCCAATTTACGAATTCAGGAAGCTAAGATTGTAGGTTTATTTTTTTTAACAAAGTTCATTTGTAGGGTGTATGACTAATTGTACTAATACAAATTAGCATATAAAGCAACCCTAATCATGTGTAATGAAAGAACATGGTAAATTTTAACTTTTATATTACTAAATGGTCCTAATCAGTATAATGAGCACAAAGAAACAAATTTTATTCATTTTGGATCATTTTTGATCAAATTATTGCAATCATATTAAATTTATACATTAAATAAAGTCCTAATATGAAATTTTCACAAACTAATTCCAAATCCAAATTTAATTACATATTTGGACAGTACTTGACCTAAGGATTCCAACAAAGTTGATTTCACTCAATTTGGATTTTATTTGCAAAAATCCTATATGCTACATATTCAAACTTCCCTCTTTAAATTTAAATTCAAGTTTAAATTGCTAAATAAGTTTCAAATATTTTTACATATTATGAAACTACATGATTTAAGATGAATTTACAAACAAGTTTCACTTGATTTGGAGTTATGAATAAAAAGTTATAAGCATTTGAATCTATTCGGTTTACTAAAATCAAAAGAAATGGGAAAATACGTTTTCCCTAAGAGAAAACGCATTTCAGCGTTTTACGCGGCTGGCTTTTGAATTGGGTTACCGACACTGACACCTGGGTCCAGCCCGTCAGTGGCCGCGTCTCATGCGTGTGTGTACGCGTGGTCTGGCTGACTCGTGGGACCGGGTTGACAGCGAGTTTAGTGTGCGCGTGAGGCTGACCACTCGGGCCCGCATGGCAGGGAGTTGCGCCCTTGCTAGGCACGAACCCGAGTCAGCTGACATGGGGGGTCCCATGCGGCAGTGAGCCAGTGCAGGGGAGGTGGCCGTTGACCTCGCCGGCGATCATCCGGCGTCGTCGATCGACTTTGGAAGGTTCCTACGGCTTCAGTGGATCATGGCGAACCTAGGGGTGTGCTCGGTTATGGGCAGTGTTCGGAGAATTTGAGCTCACGGCGATGACCGGCGGAAGCTCACGGTGAGGTTTGGCTCGGCGGCGCTACGGTTCAATCAGGGATGAATGGCTATGCGTATGAGCTTTAGGAGATCATAAGGACTCTATTCATGCACTTAGATCAGAGGAAGAGTGAACGGGCAGCGTCCTCACCGTGCGGCGGCGAAGGCGGCGGAGGTTGCAGTCTTGGGATCAACCCGGAGCGCTTTAAGCTGGAAGAAGGTGCGCAAAAGGTCCGTGAGTATCCGTGAATGCTCAAGGATTAACCAATTTGGACATTCTCTTACCGTGGTGAAACAATTTGGGATTTCCCCCAAATCGGGTCTCGCCGGCAGTGAGGAAGAAGGGTTTGGCCTGAGTGATTTTGGGCGCGTGAGGGTAAATGGGGAGTTGCTCCAGGCTTGGCTGAGAGTAACGGCGCTATTCGTCCCCTTAAATAGGCTTGGGAGGTGGTAATGAGTAGATTGGCTCAAAGGAGAAATGGCGGCGGTCTCGGCTCGAGTTCTCTGGAACTCCCTTCGGCTCGGCCAAGGGTCAGGAGGAGCTGGCACAGCAGCTGGCTAAGGCGGCCTCGAGGTGAGCGAAGGGTTGCGGCGCATAAGCGACAAAGATGGAGGCGGTAAGGTGGCTTTGTCGGCAACACGAGAGGAGAGAAGAGAGAAAGAGAGCAGAGACAGGAGGAAGAAGGTGGAGCTGACACGGTAGGGTCCACCAGTCAGAGAGAGAAAAGAGAGAATAGGAGAGGGCATGTTGTGAAGTTTCTGGGTCCCGTCGGCAGTGCCCGTGCACACGTGGGCCCCACGTGTAAGGAATGAGAGAGAGATTTCTAGGGTTCTCTCTGGACAACACACAAACCCCATTAATTCCCGGGTCATTTCAAGTCTAGATTTTTCGAAACTTTTTGACCAATCTGATGGGTAAGTCTACTAGCTTCAGTAAAATTTTGGAGTTAAAATGATCTACCATTTATTTACTAAAAATCTGACAGTGGATGCTGTACAGAAAATCCAATTCAGTTTTTGAATTAATTAAGGGATTAATTCAACGTATTAGATTTTGAAATTTTTACTGGAGGTTTAATTCTAAACAATGGTCCTATCATAAAAATTTCAACATTAAATTCTCATTATTTAATTCTCCATAAATCTTTTATTGATTTCTGCAGAATTTCAAATTCGCCTAAAATAAATGCTAAAACATATCAAAAATGATTATTAATTTTTGAAACTTTTTGTGGGTGAAGATGATATGTCTGAGGTCCTATGGTAAAAATTCCAAGGTCTAGATTGCTCCACAACTCTCTCTAAAAATCTGACATGGTTGAGGACAGAAATAGAATTTACCATTTTAATTTGTTTTCTTGACTAACAATTGCATGCACATGGTCTTTTGACCAACTAGAAGTATTTTCCAGAGCATGGCCAGGTTATACAAGATTTTTACCATGGTAACTTCTTTTCTTACCATTTTACTATTTTCTCTTTTCTTTTCTTTTCTTTCTTAATTTCCATTATTCATTTCAACAATTAATTCAACCAATAGATCTAAAATCAATAAATGCATATAAAATCAAGAAATGCAACACAATATTGATTTCACATTTTTAATATTTGATTTTTATTACTCTGCAAATTTGAGGATGTTACAGATCTACCCTCTTACAAAAATCTCGTCCTCGAGATTTGCGAGGGCTAAAAGAAAACTAAAAGAAGTCTGGAAATTCTTTCATCAGATGATCCTCACGCTCCCACGTAGCTTCTTCTTCAGTATGATTACTCCACTGAACCTTCAACATTCTGTGGATCTTGTTTCTCGTGTGTCGCTCGGCTTCTTCAAGGATGCGAACAGACGCTCTCGATAAGATAGATCAGGTTGTAAATCGAGATCGTCGAGATTTGCGAGATCAGTCGGCACACGAAGACACTTCTTAAGTTGAGATACATGGAAGACATTATGAACTTCCGACAAACGGGGTGGCAATTCCAACTTATATGCCATCTCGCCCATTTTCGCGATAATTGAAAACGGTCCAATATATCGAGGGGCTAGTTTCCCGCGGATTTGGAAACGACGAACTCCGCGAAGAGGAGAAACTTTCAAATAGACATGATCTCCGACTTCAAAGTTTAATTCACGTCGACGATTGTCGGCGTAACTCTTCTGACGAGATTGGGCTTCTTTGAGTCGACTTCTAATCATGTCAACTTGCTCTTGAGCTTCTTGGATAATGTTTGGGCCAAAGAAATTTCTTTCTCGATTTGCACCAAAAGAGAGGGTTCGGCACTTTCTTCCGTAAAGTGCTTCAAAAGGAGACATCTCGAGACCGGCTTGAAAGCTATTATTATAGGAGAATTCAGCAAAGGTAAGCTTTTCTCCCAATCCATGCCATAAGATAGCACACATGCTCTCAGCATGTCTTCCAGGGTCTGATTGGTTCGTTCAGTCTGTCCATCTGTTTGGGGATGATAAGCCGTACTGAAATTCAGCTTTGTCCCTAACAAAGTATGTAAACTTTCCCAGAAACGAGATGTGAACTGGGATCCACGATCGGACACAATTGTCTTGGGAACTCCATGAAGACGAACAATATTTTCAAGATATAACTCTGCGAGTTTATCTCCGGGGTGAGTGGTTTTGACTGGTATGAAATGGGAAACTTTGGTTAATCGATCAACGATAACCCAAATGGAATCGTGTCCTTTTCTGGTTCTCGGTAATCCAACAATGAAATCCATACAGATATGGTCCCACTTCCATTCAGGAATTTCAAGAGGTCGAAGTAAACCAGCTGGGCGTTGATGCTCGGCTTTTACTCGCTGACATATATCACATTTCGCGATATACTCGGCGATTTCCTTCTTCATGCCGGGCCACCAATATTCTTGCTTGAGATCTTGATACATCTTCGTGCTACCAGGATGGATAGATAGAGGTGATTCATGAGCTTCACTCAAGATCAACTTCTTGATTTCTAGATCACTGGGGATATAGATTCGATTCTTGAATTGGAGTACACCATCCGAATTTTCTGAGAATTCCAATTCTTTGCCTTGTTCCAACTCTTTTCGGATTTTAGATATAGCTTCGTCTTTAGATTGAGCTATCTTAATTTGGGTCTTCAGATTTGGTTGCATTTGGAGACTGGCAACAAATCCTTTTTCAACAATTCCCAAATTAAGCTTCTGAAACTCCTTTACTAATTCAGATTGATCAGTGTATGCTGACACTGTCAAACAATGAAGCTTACGGCTCAGAGCATCTGCTACGACATTAGCTTTACCAGGATGATAATAAATACTAAGGTCGTAATCCTTTATTAGCTCCAGCCATCTCCTTTGTCGCAGATTAAGATCTGGCTGAGTAAAGAAGTATTTTAAGCTCTTATGATCTGTGTAGATGTCACACTTATTTCCAATAAGATAGTGACGCCAGATTTTTAGGGCGTGCACTACCGCAGCTAACTCCAGATCATGAGTTGGATAATTAAGTTCATGAGGTCGAAGCTGACGAGAAGCATAAGCTACGACTTTCATTTCTTGCATCAACACGCAACCAAGACCATTGCGTGAAGCATCGCAATAGACATCGAAGCTCTTATAAATGTCGGGTAACACCAAAGATCGGGCCGTGGTTAACTGCTTTCTTCAATTCCGTAAAACTTGCTTCGCATTCGAGTCCATTCATATTTCTTCTCTTTCTTCAAGAGCCGAGTCAAAGGTTTAGCAATTTTGGAGAAGTTTTTGATAAAGCGGCGATAATATCCCGCTAAACCGAGGAAACTTCGGATTTGAGGAACAGATTTTGGTTGCTCCCGCTTTGGACTGCTTGAACTTTGGGATCAACAGAAATTCCACCTTTGGAAAGGATATGCCCGAGGAATGCAACTTCCTTCAACCAAAACTCACATTTCTCGAATTTGGCATATAACTTATGTTCTCGGAGTTTCTCCAGAACCAAGTGTAGATGTTGGGTATGATCTTCTTCATTTTTGGAATAGATGAGGATATCATCTATGAATACCACTACAAACTTGTCGAGATACTCCATAAAGACTTTATTCATTAAGCTCATAAAGTCGGGCCGAGCATTTGTAAGTCCGAAGGACATTACGACATATTCATATAAGCCGTAACGTGTGGTAAAAGCTGTTTTAGGAATATCCTCCGGTCGAATTTTCAATTGATAATAGCCATGTCTAAGATCGATTTTAGAGAAGATTTGGGCGCCGGTTAATTGATCGAACAGATCATCGATACGGGGTAAAGGATATTTGTTTTTGATTGTAACATCATTGAGAGCACGATAATCCACACACATGCGTAGACTACCGTCCTTTTTACTAACAAAGAGAACAGGGCTACCCCATGGAGAAGTACTTGGTCGGATGAACTCTTTATCTAATTGTTCTTGAATTTGCTTTTTGAGTTCTACTAACTCATTTGGTGGCATACGATAAGGTCTTTTGGAATTTGGGGGCGTACCAGGTATAAGATCAATGACGAACTCTATGTCACGATCTGGTGGCAAACCTGGCAATTCTTCTGGAAATACATCGGGAAAGTTGGAAACTACAGGAACAGATTGAATCTTTTCCATTACCAATGTATTTAAGTATGATTTTGATTCGGAAAGATTCTGGGTGGAACTAAAGTTCACTTCATCTCCATCAGGATTAATAAGAGATATGGATCTATTAGCACAATCTATCTGTCCTTTATTCTTAGCTAACCAATCCATACCAAGAATGATGTCTAATCCTGGGGTTTCTATAAGAATAAGATTAGCATAAAATAAAACTTCATTTATTTCAATGCTAACCTTAGGACATATTTTAGTAGTTCTTATTTTTGCTCCAGGAGAATAGATTATCATGGACATGGGTAAAGATTCAGTTTGGATTTGATGTGATTCCACGAACTTCTTGGATATAAAGGAATGAGATGCACCGGAATCAAATAACACCAAAGTGGGAATAGATTGGACGGGGAACATACCCAGAACCACATCTGGTGCTTCCGTTGCTTCTTCTGCCGTCACGTGATGTAAACGTCCCTGATTGGCGGCTTGAGCAGGTGCAGGTTTTCCAGCTTGTTGTCCTCCAACTCCTTGAGGACGAGCAGGGGGTCGCTGAGGAACTCCCTTGCTCGGGCAATTGTTGGCATAATGCCCAAGCTGCTTGCACTTAAAACATGTAACATTCGGAGCCTGAGTCGAGGCTCCGGTAGGACGTGCTCCAGTAGGGTTTGCCGGACGAGGCAAAGGTTGTCGAGGTCGAGGGGCAGGACCTTGACGCCTTTGCTTCTGTGGCGGAGCAGGTGGTCGCGCATTACCCTGAGGTGCAGGGCGAGGCCTGGATGGACTTGCACTGGCATTCTTCTGTGCCATCCATTTCCTCTTGCGTGACTCCAAGGCAGCTCGAGTGCTATGTTCCACTCGAATAGACTTGTCCACCAATGTTTGGAAGTCATTGATATCAATGGCAGCTAAAGCACACTTGATTTCTTCATTAAGGTTATCCCGAAAGCGTTCCAGCTTGCGCGCTTCAGGGGTAACTTCTAATGGTGCATAGCGGGAAAGATAATTGAAACGATTAAGATACTCCATTACCGTCTGATTCCCTTGACGGAGATCAAGGAATTCCCGTCTTTTGATGTCCATCAAACTGGAAGGAATATGGGTTCGGCGAAAAGTATCCTTAAAGGTCTCCCATGAAATCTGATCTACTGGAAGTATAGCTTGGTAGTTCTCCCACCATAAAGCAGCAGCTCCTCCCAACTGATAAGATGCATAGAGAACTTTCTCCCGATCATTGCACTGTGCAATGTTCAACTTGCTCTCCATTGTTCGCAGCCAGTCATCTGCGTCCAATGGGTCAGCAGCAGTAGAGAATGTAGGAGGCCGAGTCTTCAAAAACTCAGACAACCTTGATGATGAAGCACCACCACCACTTCCTCCAACAGGAACTCCTTGATGGGAAGTATTCTGAACTAACTGTTGCAGAAGAAGTGTATGGGTTTGACGGTTTTGCTCAATCATTGCCAGAACTTGCGCCATTGTGGGCGGACCTGGCAATTGCTCCTCCGGAATTCCACCTTGCTGATTAGGATTTGAATTGGGATTAGGTGGATTTGACACTTGGTGAGAAGATGAAGCCCTTGCAGAAGGGTGGATCGGATTAGGTTGCGCTGGAGTGGGCAACGTTTCGCGAGGAGGAAAGGGTTCCTGCGAAGCCTCACTCTCCAAGATCCCGCGAAGAGATCTGGTTACAGGCATCCTGAAATTTCAATTCAGATGAGAAAATAATGTATTGTAATTAAATGATTTAAACTGGCAGATTGAAAATTTAAACTCAGACTCACTGGTTAATAGGCAACATTTCATTCCCTAAAATTTTATTATTCTTAAAGAAATTCATTAACAAGAGAGGTGTGTTATTATGTTATGTCATATTGTGAATGATATACACAAAGGATCACATCATCGTGAAATTGTAATAAAACATTAGAAAGTCACGAGAAGGAACCAAAACAAACAGAAATAAATAAACAGTAACAGCACTTTATTCAACTGCATAATAACAATATGTACAACAAAAGCATGACAACCTCACAACTCGACACTACATGACCACATGTGCTGCTACAACTCAAGGTAAACCTACTCCAAACCTAGCGCTACAACGTCCTCGCCAGCAGACTCAACAGGATCTGCAGGGTAGAGTCGATCACCGTGGCGGGAAAGGTACCACGACGCTCAGTACTCAAGGCCACACGAGGACGCAAAGACACCTGCAATGACTGTCCAAGTCTAACCCGCGACAGACGCGACGACTAACTCCTGTGGACATCCTAGCCCGTCGGGAACGCCTAGTGGCCCTAGCGGACCTAGGTGTCGGAGTACTGTGCACCTCCTGGATCGGGCAACAAAGTAGCGTCGTCACCCGGTGTAGACCTAGAGAACAAACCCATAGCCACGAAAGGAGCTATGGCGTTCTCTAAAAGGCTACTCTCCCACGTGCTACGTAGTACTCTAATACCGCCTCGACGGTGGTAACGGCCAAAGCATGAAGGAACTCAACTATGATCCTATAGTGCTCATTAGGCACCGAACTAGGATCTATGTAACTAGTGTCTCCCTCGGCAACAAAGCGGTATCTCTCGTAAATCGCCATCTCTGGAAGAGCGTGGCGCAATGAACGATGACCATATAAGCAACATCGCCAACGCAGAAGACACCGAAGCTCCACGACCATCAAAAGTACGATCCGCCTCCGAATCGTGTCCTGGCCGGGATCTCAATCCTAGCTATGTACTCTATCGAATCGACTCACCATCCTCTGGTTAGACGGTGTATCGAGGTGTCTCGAACTGTGCATAATCTAACATCTGTGCTAAGACTCCCATCAATCCCGCTCCCAGACGCTCGGAAGTGTGAAAGCACGGCGAATACCCTTCCATCTGCACATTTAATAAGGAATTAGTATTCCAGATTAAATGCAAGATGCAACGATAACGCACAAAAGTAGAGTAGAAGACAAAACAGTAAAGAATTAATAACAGATATAACAAGTTTTATTTTCCTAAGTGTAATGTGTCTATTCAAAATTTTAAATTTCCCTTCTAACGACCATTCTAACTAAGGTTCTCCTACAGCAATATGGCTCGATACTAAATCAGGAGACCCTCATTTTCATGTCATTAAATAACATAAATATGAGGCTCTTTAAGTGCGTCTGTGCCATTCCCATGATCATGGTCGCACGCACAAACACAATTTGAATATTACAGCCACAGCATACACATTTTTATTACATCACAAGTTTTGTAGTGATATTACAATACCAAAAGTAGCAGGAAATTAAAACCTGTCTCATAGTTTGCCAACTATCCCATAACTCCACAGGCAACTGCTGAGATGAACCTAGAAAGATCAGTCGTCGCTAAAATTCGCAGGTTCTTCATACTCATTCCCGTCAATATCGAAATCTTGCTCATCACCTAAAAATATTTGTTGAAGCAAGTTGAGTACATTGGTACTCGCAAGACTTTGTAGTGTATGCAATTCCTGGAATATATGCAGTCGAAATAGATAGTGGGTTTCTACGGTTGTTTTGCATAAAGCGAAAGTTTTGAATGAAGTAATACTGAATAGTAATGGAAAGCATAAATAAAATTTTAAGACAATTTGATAAGTAATTGAGATAACAAGTGATAAAAAGATAATAACATTTTACTCACAAACCTTTGTGAGCAAAATAACGAACAAGACCCTCCATGGTCTTACATGAACAAAATATATCGACAAGTGATAATAATCAATCGTAAAACATTTTCCAAAGTCTTTTACCAACGTTTTCAAAATATAAAACATCTAACTATGTGATGACTTTACCAAGTGCTCATGACCGCGAGCGCGGCTAATCGATTAGGTTTAGACTCTGCAGAGTTTGTACCGCTTACCCACAAGATATGTTCTCCCTTTTTGCAAGCTATAAGACACACTTCCTTTGGTATGCCCGCGAGGAGTTCATAACGAAACCGTTCGATTACTTGAACCTTAACTTTGCACTAGCCCAATGACGTTACTCCTGACTATGATGGAAGCAAACAAACGGTGAAGCAATAGTATTCAGGAGCCCGCGGCTCAATTGGTACAACAACAGCCCCAATTCATAGCCAGCGTACACTGCTACAACGGCAGATGCCAACACCTCGGTGATGACACCTCCTCGAGCAAACCAATACCCTAATGCCCGTGCTACAACTGCCTACCAATGTGCAAAGCTAATATTCAACTAATTTAATAGGTTAAGACTGTCCCATTTCAGTACTTGTGGATGTACGGTTATCTTGGCCTGAAAACAACACATAAGCTCGGTCCTTATTGTGACATGGGCGATACTCCACTCCTATCTACGCACACGTTAAAACATGTACAACCGGCTATTGCCAATAATCACCCATATCAAATCAGTAGTTTTATTTTCATTTTTAACAAACTACCAGTATCCTTTACTGCTTAAATAAACCATAAAAGATTTCATAAAGAAGTGTGTATGTGGGTATGGATGTCATCGTATCTTTCTAAGTATTGCTAAGCAGATGAAATTAATAATCGTTATAGCCCATCTATGGAATGAATCTACCCATACCTATGGTTATCATGGAATTCATGTCAACATGATTGAAGTAATCCATCAATTTGGGTTATAGCTACCAGGGACTTAAAATAGATGTTTAAATCATAAGCATGCAGGAAGATTCTTAATCACATTTTAGTTGTTTATGAAATCTGGGATTAAAATGATCAAAGGGGTGCTTGCCTTGCTCCTCGACGGTGTAAGCTGGATCTGTGTCGTCGATAGTGTAGTCGGCGGTCTCAGCGTCTATACGTCGAATACGAACATAGTAAAAAGAATATTTCAATATCGATGAAGAAGCAAATACACAAACAATAAAGATAACAGTTGAAAGATTCAAATAAAACCAATTCAGATCAACCAATGATAGCAATCATTTCATCACTTCAAGTATTAGCTAAGTCGTTAAATTATAGTCCTAAGGATTAAAATTTTAGGGCATACAACACGGCTTTCTTCTTTGTGTATTATTTCATTCCAATTTACGAATTCAGGAAGCTAAGATTGTAGGTTTATTTTTTTTAACAAAGTTCATTTGTAGGGTGTATGACTAATTGTACTAATACAAATTAGCATATAAAGCAACCCTAATCATGTGTAATGAAAGAACATGGTAAATTTTAACTTTTATATTACTAAATGGTCCTAATCAGTATAATGAGCACAAAGAAACAAATTTTATTCATTTTGGATCATTTTTGATCAAATTATTGCAATCATATTAAATTTATACATTAAATAAAGTCCTAATATGAAATTTTCACAAACTAATTCCAAATCCAAATTTAATTACATATTTGGACAGTACTTGACCTAAGGATTCCAACAAAGTTGATTTCACTCAATTTGGATTTTATTTGCAAAAATCCTATATGCTACATATTCAAACTTCCCTCTTTAAATTTAAATTCAAGTTTAAATTGCTAAATAAGTTTCAAATATTTTTACATATTATGAAACTACATGATTTAAGATGAATTTACAAACAAGTTTCACTTGATTTGGAGTTATGAATAAAAAGTTATAAGCATTTGAATCTATTCGGTTTACTAAAATCAAAAGAAATGGGAAAATACGTTTTCCCTAAGAGAAAACGCATTTCAGCGTTTTACGCGGCTGGCTTTTGAATTGGGTTACCGACACTGACACCTGGGTCCAGCCCGTCAGTGGCCGCGTCTCATGCGTGTGTGTACGCGTGGTCTGGCTGACTCGTGGGACCGGGTTGACAGCGAGTTTAGTGTGCGCGTGAGGCTGACCACTCGGGCCCGCATGGCAGGGAGTTGCGCCCTTGCTAGGCACGAACCCGAGTCAGCTGACATGGGGGGTCCCATGCGGCAGTGAGCCAGTGCAGGGGAGGTGGCCGTTGACCTCGCCGGCGATCATCCGGCGTCGTCGATCGACTTTGGAAGGTTCCTACGGCTTCAGTGGATCATGGCGAACCTAGGGGTGTGCTCGGTTATGGGCAGTGTTCGGAGAATTTGAGCTCACGGCGATGACCGGCGGAAGCTCACGGTGAGGTTTGGCTCGGCGGCGCTACGGTTCAATCAGGGATGAATGGCTATGCGTATGAGCTTTAGGAGATCATAAGGACTCTATTCATGCACTTAGATCAGAGGAAGAGTGAACGGGCAGCGTCCTCACCGTGCGGCGGCGAAGGCGGCGGAGGTTGCACGGTGCGGATCAACCCGAGCGCTTTAAGCTGGAAGAAGGTGCGCAAAGGTCCGTGAGTATCCGTGAATGCTCAAGGATTAACCAATTTGGACATTCTCTTACCGTGGTGAAACAATTTGGGATTTCCCCCAAATCGGGTCTCGCCGGCAGTGAGGAAGAAGGGTTTGGCCTGAGTGATTTTGGGCGCGTGAGGGTAAATGGGGAGTTGCTCCAGGCTTGGCTGAGAGTAACGGCGCTATTCGTCCCCTTAAATAGGCTTGGGAGGTGGTAATGAGTAGATTGGCTCAAAGGAGAAATGGCGGCGGTCTCGGCTCGAGTTCTCTGGAACTCCCTTCGGCTCGGCCAAGGGTCAGGAGGAGCTGGCACAGCAGCTGGCTAAGGCGGCCTCGAGGTGAGCGAAGGGTTGCGGCGCATAAGCGACAAAGATGGAGGCGGTAAGGTGGCTTTGTCGGCAACACAGAGGGAGAGAAGAGAGAAAGAGAGCAGAGACAGGAGGAAGAAGGTGGAGCTGACACGGTAGGGTCCACCAGTCAGAGAGAGAAAAGAGAGAATAGGAGAGGGCATGTTGTGAAGTTTCTGGGTCCCGTCGGCAGTGCCCGTGCACACGTGGGCCCCACGTGTAAGGAATGAGAGAGAGATTTCTAGGGTTCTCTCTGGACAACACACAAACCCCATTAATTCCCGGGTCATTTCAAGTCTAGATTTTTCGAAACTTTTTGACCAATCTGATGGGTAAGTCTACTAGCTTCAGTAAAATTTTGGAGTTAAAATGATCTACCATTTATTTACTAAAAATCTGACAGTGGATGCTGTACAGAAAATCCAATTCAGTTTTTGAATTAATTAAGGGATTAATTCAACGTATTAGATTTTGAAATTTTTACTGGAGGTTTAATTCTAAACAATGGTCCTATAATAAAAATTTCAACATTAAATTCTCATTATTTAATTCTCCATAAATCTTTTATTGATTTCTGCAGAATTTCAAATTCGCCTAAAATAAATGCTAAAACATATCAAAAATGATTATTAATTTTTGAAACTTTTTGTGGGTGAAGATGATATGTCTGAGGTCCTATGGTAAAAATTCCAAGGTCTAGATTGCTACACAACTCTCTCTAAAAATCTGACATGGTTGAGGACAGAAATAGAATTTACCATTTTAATTTGTTTTCTTGACTAACAATTGCATGCACATGGTCTTTTGACCAACTAGAAGTATTTTCCAGAGCATGGCCAGGTTATACAAGATTTTTACCATGGTAACTTCTTTTCTTACCATTTTACTATTTTCTCTTTTCTTTTCTTTTCTTTCTTAATTTCCATTATTCATTTCAACAATTAATTCAACCAATAGATCTAAAATCAATAAATGCATATAAAATCAAGAAATGCAACACAATATTGATTTCACATTTTTAATATTTGATTTTTTTTACTCTGCAAATTTGAGGATGTTACAACAAGCCACCGTATCGGCCACCGAATCGGTCACCGCAGCAGTCACGTATACAGATAGGACTCCTAGCTAGTTACGTGTATTATTCCAAATGCATGGTACTATGCCTGCTACTAACCAACTCTACTCCCATACCTCTACGAACTCTTTGAAGACCCGATCTTCTCCTCGCGAAACGCCCTGCTCCCGTTGATCAGCACCAGATCCTCCGCCCTTGACTCAGTTGGCACTGAACTGGTTTTCTGGTGCCGCCTGACGTACACCCGATCCAGAGGCCGGCGCATAACAGAAGCTCTAGGGGTTTTACCTTTCTTTATATGGGGTTTTAGCATCAGACCATACGAAGAATCTTTATATGGGGTTTTACCTTTCTTTATATGAGAGTTTAGAGTCATGTCTGGCCTCCATTATTTGTTTCATAATATCCTTCAGTAAATCAATGGCCTTGAACTTTTGAGATACAGTCACCCAAGCAACTGTGTCAAAGTGTTCTTTGATTTTAGGTGAGGTGTAGACTTTTCTAGCGAGTGCAGTTTTCCGTGTCCCACCCATGGCAACTATGGAGACAACGCTAAGCTTGTTGTCTTGGTCAACCAATTTCTTCACTATTTCATTGAATTCAACCTCAAAACCAACAATGGAAACATCATCTTCAATATTTTGATCCATGAGATGGTTATATTGAGGAAATTCATCCCCAACATGGCCATTCTCTGCTGAAGCATCAACAAATTTCAAACGGTTTGCGCTCTCAGATATCTCTCTAATCTGTAGGATCGGATGGCGTCAATCAGAGGGGGGGTGAATGATTGAGCAAGTTCTAAAACAAATTTTTAGTGATTTTTTAAACCCCCTAAAGAAAATATAAAATATTGCTTCGGTTTAACACAAAAACAGATTAACTGATGTTCATTAAATCGTGAATTCCCGAAGATCCAACCGTCCAATGGATGTGAACTTTTTACTGTAGAAACTAGATTCAATTTAGAAACTAACTCAAAAAGAATCGGCTCAATCGGATCTACGGATCAAAAGTTATAAGCTTTGCAAGTTAACTATTTCAATAAAACCGAAAATAGATTAAACCCTAATTTCGTAATTAAACAAAATCTACAAGGAATTAACCAACCAAACCTTTTAGATCACTAACTTGATACCCTAGGAAGGTTTGGAATAGATCAAATCCAAAATTATCATGAAGAAATAGTGAATCGATCTAAAAATAAAATAGGCATGCAAGCAAATAAGGAAAACAAAATTTATTGCAGCAAAGATAGTTACTGTAGCGGGATCACTGTAGCTTTGAGCTTTCCGTCGCTTTTTCCCTCTGTACCAACCAATGTTCCTTGATTGCTGTGATCTGTTGCATGCACATGGAGTACTAGATAACTAGCTTGATCTGTTGCATGCACCGATGCGTAAGAGCTTGTAGCACAAGCGGTCGCGTGCGTTCACCGCTCTGCCGTCGTAGTACTCCGCTTCCACGCGCACAGCTACGCTCCGAGACGCCGAGCCCCGCAGAGCCTTTTCGTCGAGCCCCGCCGAGTCTTTTCCTGCAGCGCCTTCTTTTCTTCCCGTGTGCGTGCACTTCCCTCGCTCTTCGTTTGCTCCGTGCGCTCTCCTTTTAAACTGCTCCACGCGTCCGAGTCCGCGTTGGAGTCGCTGGCCGGCAGCTCCACGCCACCGAGTCCGAGAGGAAATCACCGGCCGGCTGATTCTCGTACAGTAAAACTTGCTATCAACTCTAAACAAATACCTACATGCATATTTATCTGGCCCAATAACATGTGGCCCAAAATATGCATACAACTCAAAATTCTCGCATGCACGCGTACGGCCCACCGGCTGCTACCGCGTGACTCACTCTCCCTCACGTGCACTGTTCTCTAGTCCGAACGCCCCGCATGACTTCCTCGATCATCTGAACCTCGATTCACTCCAGAACCTAGTTCTGATCCCTGTCATCGACCACGTTCGACCTCAAGCAACACCTGCACATGAACAAACACAAAACCATGTACGAGCACAAGTCCACGACTTGACTCAAGATCAATCCGTGCAACCACTCACACGAGCGCATTTCATCAAGCAAAAACCATTACCATGCTATCACAAACATATCAAATAATTGACTGAACCAGCACATTTTGGAAATTCAATTCTAAACCAATTTTTCATCACATGATTTCACATAATCTTCCTTCTTATACGTTTAATTTCAACACCGACTTTATGAAGGGTAATCAAGTCGCTTGGTAAGCGAGCATACCTTGAAATGGAACCCATGAAGCCCTTCTTCAGCCTGTTCCTCTTCTCCATGTAGTCCGCTTGTTCGATGACATTCTCAGCCTCATGTGCTGCATCCCTGATCTGGCTGACCCAGTTGGCAGCAGTTGAATTTCCCGATCTCCACTTGGTGTCGGCATCTTTCAGGAAGCACTGCAACCGCTTGAGCTCATCTTTCAAGAACCCCACTTCAAGGGTGACTGCACATAAAAATGCTGTCTCCTGAACTGCAAGCTTGCTCAAATTCCCAACCACGGCAGTAACAACAGGCTCGGCCATTGCTCGATCCTTGCCTATGCTCTCAGAGATGGAATGTTTGATCAAACATGCGATCGAAGAATGTTGTTGTGGTTGAGGAAGATGTGACTTGGTTCGGGATGCAATGTTTGCTTTCGTATTTGTTCTTCTTTCCTTGGACCATACGAAGCAGAGCAAAGCACACTCGATGGAAAGAAAGGGGCACGGCAAGAATATCTTGCGACTCAAAGCTCAAGACTGCTTCCTGGGAACTTCTCCTTTGCTGTAATGGTGATAGCATCACAGCAAAATATGCACAGCACAGCAAAGCAAAGCAAATATTTCAGGAAAGAATGCAAAGCAAAGAAGCTCTAGGGGTTTTTTTTATATGGGGTTTTAGCATCAGACCATACGAAGAATCTTTCTCGGGCACCATTTCCCTCGCGTAATGCCCTGAGACGTCGGCGTCCAATAATTATATATAAAGCATAAAGAGGTTGGATATCTGAACCAGGTCACACAATAATTATATGCACCAGAAGTTGCCGGAAACACAGGAACTATCATGTTGTGGAACAATACCAAGACAATGCAGTGAGATGAACGAATCCGTAGGCGCGCGATAGAGTAGTTCATGGAGGCTGCGGCGGCGGCGGCCGGGAAGAGAAGAGGGGAATGGAGTTGGAAGTTTTTGTTGGGTTTTAGTTTTGGATCATGAACACACAAACACGGAGAAGAACACAAAAGTATTGAGGCAATTTTCTCTTGTGTCTCTTATTGCTCTCTTGCTTTTTCTTATACCCAAGTTTATAGGATACATGCCCTTATATAGTGGGCGGATCATCTAACCAACTTAGTAACCAAGACAAACTCTAAACATGAAAAACACAACTAAGGAAACAAACTAAGACAAACTCTAAACATGAAAAACACAACTAAGGAAACAAACTAACTGATTGATCTGATTGCCTATTGTATCATGATTGCTTGTCTTTCATGACACGACAAATCAATTATTTTTTGCAAGTCTTGATTATTTTCCAACAATCTCCCCTTTAATCAAGACTTGTCGACTCTAAAATACTTCAATGCAACATGATTAAAACAATTTCATGGGAACCCCTTTATTTTTGCTATATACCCTTCTTTTTCACATATAAAAGGAGTATATACATAAATTATGATATAAAAAATGGAAGAGAGGTGCTTCTGTGCTTTTCTTTTTTAAAAGGTGCATACGTATTAAGCATGAATAAAGGGTAGATAGTGATTAATTATCCTTTCGCTTGCTTGAAGATTTGTGCAACTTGTATTGGAAAGAAAAGCATAGAAGCACAGCTCAATAATGGACTTTGATGATATTTTTTCATTAAACTCATTTTGGAGTATCTTATAATTATTATTAGAATATGCTCAAAAGATAAAGATGTGTAACTTATTTTTTAAAACTGTATATGAGAAGTGGGAGTACATACTCCGATGAGTATGGAACTATTTTTCTATATATATAGTGTAAACATAGCTTAACGTGTTACCCATGGAACCCTAAAAGTGAATCATCAGATGAACTCAACGCATGAGATGGAGGTGGGATTGGCTCCCACCACTTGGTACGTTTTTGCAGAAAACACCCTAAACTTTCCAACCATTTTACAAAAACATCTAGTTGGTATTCCACCTCCATCTCATGTGTTCAGTTTAGATCAGATGGTTCACGTGTTCATATAGAGGATTGCACACCTTAAGGTGGATTTACTATATATGTATATAAATATATATATACATATACATATATATACATATACATATACATATACACATATACATGTGTGTGTATATATATATATATAATAGTCTATACTCCCGGGTGTAGTTATTCCCACTTCATCCACCCTCCATTGTTCGATGTGATCCGTGCGTCCGACTGAAGATACCGGAGCTGAAAATATTGGACGGGAGCTAGACTAAGAGCATCTCCAAGAGAGAGCCCTAAAAATGAGCCTTAAATTTTAATTTAGGACCCCAACTAATTAGATTTAGGGCTTCAACGAAATATTCACTTCAGCAATTAAGCCCTAAAATCCAACAAAGATAGGGCTCAATCACAGAGTTGCTAAATATAGCTACTCTCTTAGAGGCCATAAAAAAATTTGCTAAATTTTAACAATTTAGAGCCCTTGCTGGAGTTAATCTTTTCTCCAAAAGCCCTATAATTCAAGTTAGGACCATATTTAGGGCTCCTCTTGGAGATGCTCTAAGACCCGCTTCATTAATTCGGTAATCGTCCAAGCCAACTGAATCGCTTTTTCCGCCGAAGCTTCCATGGTCAACGCGATCTGGATTCCAAGCCAACATATTCGCGATTTCTGCTGAAGCTCTCATGGATATCGCGATATTGAATCCAGTCGAACTCATTTGGTATTTACGGTTGGATGCATATATCAAAGTATCAGAGTATTAGTATTTACATTTTCAATGGTCATCGCGATCAGTATTGTGTGCTGGTACGGATGGATGCATATATCAAGGTATCAGAGTATTAGTATTTAAGTTTTCAATGCATCGACATTCTGATCCAATTTTCTTATACTGCCGATTACTCTCCCTTGCATGCATAATCATGGATCGATGCTAGTGCAGAATTGTAAATTGTGTTAGAAAATCAATCACAAAACAAATAAACAAGAGACACATGATTTTTACGTGAAAACCCTTTCGGGAAAAAACCACGGGCGCCGAGAGAAAGATATCACTATTTAGGGTTTGAGTACAGAGTACAATGAGGCATCAATCATCTCAAGCAGGATACAAGGGGTATTTATAGACAGGCAGAATGACTCGAGTATGAAAACGGGCTAACCGACCCACGGGCCACAGGCGTCTCCAAAGCCCAACAGGAGTTCGGATCAACACCCAACAAACTCCACCTTGAGACGAATTCCCTCTTGTAGCAAAAGAATCAACATTAAACTCCCTTCAATAATAAAAATCACCGGCGCTAAGAAAGTCTCTAGGACTTAAACTGTAACTCCAACTAAGTTTGAGCTAGGAATAGACTTTGTCATCATATCAGCAGGATTGTCATGAGTACTTATCTTGGATATTTTGATGTCACCTTGAGCAATAATATCTCGAATATAATGATACCTCACATCAATGTGCTTTGTCTTCTCATGATACATCTGATCCTTTGTGAGGTAAATAGCACTTTGGCTGTCACAGAACAAGGTAACACAAGAAGTAATCCCGCTGAGCTCAGAGTACAAACCTCTTAACCAAGTAGCTTCTTTACATGCTTCAGAAATAGCCATATATTCAGCTTCGGTAGTTGATAAAGCAACAATGGCCTGTAAATTTGCTTTCCAACTGACAGCACAACCACTAATAGTGAACACATAATCGGTAGTTGATAATCGCAGTCGGTGGCTCCCTAAACCACAGCCTCAAGGAGAAACACAACAAGTGTTGCTTAGGCCAGGAGGGAGTAAGGCAATGATTCTCGGCGCCATGCTGCTCCCTGATGAGGAGAAACGTATGATGCAACTCCTTCAAGAATACGAAACCGTGTTCGCATGGGGGCCCGAAGACCTCCCTGGAGTCCCAAGGGAAACCATCGAACACGTCCTCGCCATTAGCCCATACGCGAAGCCGAAGAAGCAAAAACTCAGAAAACTGGCGGCGGAAAGACAAATGGCTGCGAAGACGGAGGTGACCAAATTGCTTCAAGCGGGGATCATCCGCGAAGCCCGCCACACGGAGTGGTTGGCCAACATAGTCCTAGTCAAGAAGGCCAGCGGGGCATGGAGGATGTGCATCGATTTCACTGATTTGAACAAAGCATGTCAAAAAGATGACTTCCCCTTGCCCCGCATTGATCAACTTGTCGACTCTACTTCTGGGTCAGAAAGGATGAGTTTCCTCGACGCATACTCTGGCTATCACCAAGTATACATGCAAAAAGAAGACGAAGATAAAACGGCGTTCATTACCCCCTTCGGCACCTACTGCTTCGTATGAATGCCCTTCGGGCTCAAGAACGCGGGTGCTACCTTCGCGCGGCTCATCACCAAGATTTTCGCCTGCCAATTAGGAAGGAACGTGGAAGCCTACGTCGACTACATCATTGTTAAGAGCGAGAAGAAAGAAAACCATGTCGCTGATCTCCGGGAAACCTTCGAAAACTTGATGGCGGGGAAAGTAAAGCTCAACTCGTCCAAATGCGTCTTTGGTGTAGATGCAGGAAAGCTGCTAGGCTTTCTGGTCTCCCAACGAGGCATTGAGGTGAACCCGGAAAAGATAAGGGCCATCCAAGACATGGCTCCACCAAGAAATCTAAAGGAAGTACAACAGTTGGCGGGGCGAATAGCAGCACTTAGCCGATTCCTGCCAAAATCCGCGGAGCGAAGCCTATCGGTCTTTAAAGCCTTACATTCAAGTGATGCCTTTACTTGGACAAAGGAGTGCCAACGCGTCTTCGATAATCTGAAGCAAAGCCTCATGGAGGTCCCTATCCTGCAAAGTCCGAAGCAAGGTGAAGAGCTTCTGCTATATTTGGCGGCCAACCCTTCGGCCGTCAGCGCTGTACTGGTGCGGCCACAAGGTGTAAAACAACAACCGATTTACTTCGTCTCTGAAGCCCTCCAAGGAGCAAAGCTACGATACTCAAAAGTGGAGAAATTGGCATACGCTTTGTTGATGGCCTCCCGAAAACTCCGTCATTATTTCCAAGCTAATCAAATCAAAGTACCAACCACGTACCCTCTTGGGTCTATGCTATCCAACAAAGAAAGTACTGGCCGCATCAGTAAATGGGCGGTCGAGCTGGCGCCCTTCGAGTTAACTATAATGCCTCGCACCGTCATCAAGAGTCAAGCCCTAGCTGATTTTATGGTAGAATGGACTTCTCCAGTGTCCGGAGATAATGATGCTTCAGCAGTATGGTTCATCAATTCTGATGGATCGTGGGGAGCAAGCGGAGCGGGGATAGCTGCAGTGATAATGGCGCCTAGTGGTGAAAAGGTTGAGTTCGCAGCAAAGCTAGAATTTCCCTCGACCAATAATATAGCCGAATACGAAGCGCTCTTGCTGGGGCTCAGGAAAGCGAAAACCATGGGAGCGAGAAGGGCTATTTTATACACCGATTCGAAGCTTATTCATGGGCATATCTCCAAAGAATATCAAGTAAAGGATGAACAACTCCAGAAGTACGTCGAAGCTGTCCGAACAATGGAGAAGGGCTTCATCGGGTTCACCATTGATGCAATACCCAGAGCCCAAAATGAACGAGCCGATGAGCTGGCGAAGATCGCCGCCACCGGAGGGAGTCTACCTTCGACAGTATTCTTTGAGATACTTCGCATCGCCTTCATTCCTTCCCAGATAAACCTCATTGCTCGAGCGACCAGCGAGGACTGGAGGAGTGAGATATACGACTATCTCCTCGAGGGAACTTCACCAGATGATGAAGCACAAGCAAGACGCCTCGAGAGGCGAGCGAAGAAATATGCCATCATTGATGGGTTTTTATTCCGCAGTGGCCTCTGCGCCCCATGGCTCCACTGCATTTCACGTGAGGAGGGGATGCAGGCCTTGCGCGAAGCACACCAAGAAGATTGTGGAGCACACCAGGCTCCCAGGAATCTTACAGGAAAAGTGTTCCGAATGGGACTCTACTGGCCCACGGCGTTACAAGATGCCGAGCAGATAGTTCTATACTGTCATGTGTGCCAATGAATGACCAAGCAAAAAAAGGCCCCGCCCAACGAACTACACGCGGTGCCCCCGGTTTGGCCCTTCGCCAAATGGGGGATGGACATCGTTGGAGCGCTTCCCAAAGCCCGAGCAAATCTTCAGTTCGTAATCGTCGCCATCGACTACTTCTCCCGCTGGATCGAAGCAGAGCGGTAGCAAAGATAACCGCTGACGCTGCCATCAAGTTTCTGTGGAAAACGATCATTTGTAGATACGGGGTCCCTTTCCAGATCGTGACCGACAATGGATCCCAATTTGACTCCAGGAAATTTCGTGATTACTGTGAAAATATTGGGACAAAGATCTGCTTCGCCTCAGTGGGTCACCCTCAGTCAAACGGGGCGGTGGAACGAGCGAATGGATTGCTTCTTGATGGCATCAAGAAGAGGCTCTATAACTCTGCAAAAGGATTTTGGCCCGACGAGCTCGACCATGTTTTGTGGGAAACTCGTACCTCAGCCTCAAGAGCAACCGGGTTCTCCCCATTTCGGCTCATTTTTGGAGAAGAAGCTGTCTCACCTGCAGAAGTTCTTGCAAAATCCTTACGAGTGATTAAAACTCCAATCTACGAGGAAGTCGATATCATGTGTGATTTGGCGGAAGAACAGAAACTTCAAGCCTTGGAGACTATGAAAGCGTATGCGAAGGCCTCAACACGAAGCTTCAGCAAGAAGGTAAAAAAACGCGAGCTACATCCCGGGGATATGGTGCTCAAGAAAGCTGCTCTGGCCTTCGCGAAGCTGGAAACAACATGGGAAGGACCATACATTATCCGAGAGTCAACGGCGAAGGGAGCACACAAGCTCATCACTCCAGATGGCGAGGAGATACCAAGAACATGGAATACCGACGCACTCAGGAAATTTTACCCATAGATGATGAGATACGAAGGCAAAAAAAGTACCGGTCTTTATAAATAAAACAGTAAGAGGTCGTTGCGGATGAAGGTCATCTTTACATTTTCCAGTGTTCGCTCTGAAGACCCGTAGCTTAGTGCCGGGTAGGAGCTCGCGGACGCTTGGTCGGGCTAACGTCCCACCCGTCCTTTCGCTCCGAAGACCCGTAGCTTAGCGCCGGGTAGGAGCTCGCGGACGCTTGGTTGGGCTAACGTCCCGCCCGTCCCTTCGCTCCGAAGACCCGTAGCTTAGCGCCGGGTAGGAGCTCGCGGACGCTTGGTCGGGCTAACGTCCCACCCGTCCCTTCGCTCCGATGACCCGTAGCTTAGCGCCGGGTAGGAGCTCGCGGACGCTTGGTCAGGCTAACGTCCCACCCGTCCTTTCGCTCCGAAGACCCGTTGCCTCGCGCCGGGTAGGAGTTCACGGACGCTTGGTCGGGCAAACGTCCCACCCGTCCCTTCCCTCCGGAGACTCGGGGCTCCGCTCCGGATATAGACTTAGCGGACTCTTGGTCGGGCAAACGTCCCACCCGTCCCTTCGCTCCGAAGACCCGTAGCTTAGCGCCGGGTAGGAGCTCGCGGACGCTTGGTCGGGCTAACGTCCCACCCGTCCCTTCGCTCCGAAGGCCTGTAGCTTAGCGTCGGGTAGGAGCTCGCGGACGCTTGGTTGAGCCAACGTCCCACCCGTCCCTTCGCTCTGAAGACCCGTAGCTTAGCGCCGGGTAGGAGCTCGCGGACTCCTGGTCGGGCTAAGGTCCCACCCATCCCTTCGCTCCGGAGACCGACCCGTTGCCTCGCGCCGGGTAGGAGTTCGCGGACGCTTGGTCGGGCAAACGTCCCACCCGTCCCTTCCCTCCGGAGACTCGGGGCTCCGCTTCGGGTATAGACTTAGCGGACGCTTGGTCGGGCAAACGTCCCACCCGTCCCTTCGCTCCGGAGACTCGTTGCCTCGCGCCGGGTAAGAGTTCGCGGACGCTTGGTCGGGCAAACGTCCCACCTGTCCCTTCACTCCAGAGACTCGGGGCTCCGCTCCGGATATAGACTTAGCGAACGCTTGGTCGGGCAAACGTCCCACCTGTCCCTTCGCTCTGGAGACCCGTTGCCTCGCGCCGGGTAGGAGTTCGCGGACGCTTGGTCGGGCAAACGTCCCACCCGTCCCTTTGCTCTGGAGACCCGTTGCCTCGCGCCGATAGGAGTTCGCGGACGCTTGGTCGGGCAAACGTCCCACCCGTCCCTTCGCTCCGGAGACTCAGGGCTCCGCTCCGGGTATAGACTTAGCGGACGCTGGGTCGGGCAAACGTCCCACCCATCCCTTCGTTCCAGAGACCAGGGGCTCCACTCCGGGTATAGACGTAGCGGACGCTGGGTCGGGCAAACGTCCCACCCGTCCCTTCGCTCCGGAGACCCGTTGCCTCGCGCCGGGTAAGAGTTCGTGGACGCTTGGTCGGATAAACCTCCCACCCGTCGCTTCGCTCCGGAGACTCGTTGCCTCGTGCCGGGTAGGAGTTCGCGGACACTTAGTCGGGCAAACCTCCCTCCCATCCCTTCGCTCCGGAGACTTGGGGCTCTGCTCCGGGTAAAGGGTTAACGGAACAATTTGATGGGCTTACTCGCCACTCTTCCTTTCACTCCGAAGACCTGAGGTTCTGTTCTATTACATCATTTCGATAGTCTATGGCTCAAAATCGAATGGAAATAAGGGAGAAATAAGGACAAGCGTGAACGTATCATCAAAAAGCTATATGGCTCTGATATTTGGGCCAAGACGCCATAAAGAGCCCTGACACTCGGCTAGAAAAGACAAGACTATCAACTACTCCCACCAACCTGCCTAGGAACAAAAAAAACAAAAAAACAAAAACAAAAACAAAAAACAAACCTCCCTTCGCATGTCGAGTAAGCAAGATGAAAAATGATTTGAACCTTCTTTATAACATCCCAGCGGGTGGAACAATACCAACCCGCCGTCATGCGGGGCTACTGTTGTGGATCAAATGGACTCATCTTCCCTTGACAAGTGAAGTAAGGCTTGTGCCTCTTTACGATTTATACAGGCCCACCTGTAATATTTAATCCTCCTCTCGCTGGAGAAGCAAGGGCCACAAACCTTGGAAATTTATCCCTCGGGAAAGGTAGAAAAGAATAAGAACCACTCCCCTTCGTAGCGGGGGGGGGGGACTCCCCTCGCTAGCGAGGGAGGAGAACGGAGGGAACTCCCCTCCGCCCCATCTCCTGTCGACACAAATATAGTACGGGCTGCCAACGCCCGACACCTAATGACAGCCCCTTTGGGAACACCAGGATATGTCAGACTAGCCTGGGACCCTAAAATGAGTGAAATTCCCGTGGAACCCTTATACAAAGCGTAAGAATAAAGGGTAAAAATGTAAAACACGAGTAAAAAGACACCACATAGGGCTAATCCAGCCCTTGGCTGGAGACAGGTGGAAGAAAAGGGTTAAAAGACAATTTAAAAAAGGCCTGTACCCCGAGGACATAGCCGAGAGAAAAAGGGGCCAACCAATGCATGCATGTTCCCTGGCCCTCCCTATAAAAAGAAAAAACCACTACCTACCGGGGGGGGGAGAAAAAGGAGAGAAGACACACAACCCCTGAAAACTCCACAACAAAAAAGAACGAAGAAGAACAACCCTGTGGTGCAATATCGCCACAGTACGTAGGCGCTTTGATTAATTAAATGACTTGATTAAATGATTAAATAATAAAAGTGGTTGATTAAGTGATCAATTGATTAAAGTGTAGAGGAAGGGGAGCTCGACAGGAAACCTTGCTATGGTACAGGAGCGTGATAGGTTCTGTCGTGTCTTCTGTGGTTAAGGAGGATGCTATTTTTATAAATTTATTTAGAAAGAGGTAAGATTTTTTTTAAAAAAAAGTGTATCAAGTTAAAAAAGACGAAAATTTTATTTAATATTTATTTTAAATATTTTTTAAAAAATAATCAATGAAAAAAATAACAAAATAGGCCCCGATCGCTCGTTATTGAGGCGATTGGAGCCCAGCCGTAACTGCCAATAGTGACTGCCGTGGCAGACTATTGCCCGAAATAGGGGTGATCGCCCGATAACGGGGTGATAGCTTCCTCCCTCTAGCGTCGGCCGGTCGCCAGCAGCCCAAAAACGAAAACAAAGAAGAGAAGAAGAGAAGAAAGAAAAGAGGAAGAAGAGAGGAGGAGGAGGAGGAAGAAGAGGAGAAAAGAAGAAAGAAGGCTATCGCGGTCGTCTGCAGGTAAATTTTTTGTTCATTTGAATTTAATTAACTTAGTGATTACATTAATTAGAGACTTAGCGATTTAACGACTTAGCGACTTAGTGACTACCCAGCGACTTAGCGATTTAGCGATTCAGTGACATAGCGATTCAGCAACTTAACGATTTAGCGAATCAGCGATTTAGTGACTAAGCGACTCAGCGATTTATCGACTTAGCGACTTAGCGACTCAGCGACCTAGCGATTTAGCGATTCAACGACTTAGCGACTTAGCGACCTAGCGATTCAGCGACTCAGCGATTCAGCGACTTAGAGATTTAGCGACTCAGCGACTTAGCGACTCAGCGATTTAGCAACTTAGCGATTTAGCGACTCAACGCGATTTAGCGACTTTGCGATTTAGACAAACAATTTAGCGACTGATGAATTTCTTTGTCCGACATTGCAGTCAGCATGTCGGCGAAATTGTATTTTCAAATATTTCATGGAGATGGGGAGATAGCACAGGGGGCCGATGGAGTGGATTTGTCAGCATTTTCAAGAGTCGTACATGGCATATCTAGACCGAGCGATAGGACATACAGGGCATACTCCGAGATGCTGATTGCGAGTGCTCTTGCCAGAAGCCACGTGTGCTGCACTTGCCATGCTCGCACGTTATTGCCGCAGCCGCCGAGACACACCAATCATGTCGTCCGTACATCTCCCACTATTATTCCGCTCTGTTCTGGCCCAAGCCTCCCGGCGACTAGTCTCCTTATTCATAATTTGGATCATATATCAACAGAAGATCCTGAATTGTCCATGTTAGCAATGGCTTTTCATTAGGGATATCCAAATCAGCACTTCGGGAGCATTTCGAAGTCTTTCAATGCTGCATTTGAGGAGGCTCCCAGCATACCAGTCCTTTCTTGGTCGGTTCTGGCATCATATAGAGAATGGGAGGCACCCAGAGTTGAGGACCTTCAGATAGCCATGATAGATTTCATCGAGGGGTCTCCACCTTCACCGCACAACAGATGGAGATCCCATGGATGAGAGATGGCATGAAGGCTTCCAAGAGTTGTATCGTTAGCTCTTGAGTGTTGTTACCAGGTACATTCTTTACTTCTACTAGATGTAATCTGAAACAGGATGATGATCTTATTGAAGTTGTCACAAGCCTCAGTGGTTGCGGTGGCATAGTGAATGAGGGTGGATGGGTCGGCGGCCATGAGAAAGGAGGCAGGAGGAAGGATCTCGGAGCATTATGGTCTAAATCTATTATACTCCCTCCGGTCATAAATAATAGTTGTTTACTTATTTTAGACATCGACACGGTCCCCAAAACTCAACTTTGACCACTAATTTCTATTATAATATATTTTAAAAATATATTTAAAAAATAATATTATGAAAGTATATTTCGAGACGAATCTACACATATGATTTTCACCCATCTAATCTAAATATTTAAAAAGATATTAATAGCTAAACTTTCAAAAGTTTGACTGCACGCATCTAAAACTGACTACTATTTATGACCAAAGGGAGAATATTAAAAGCTCACGTCATCTCTGTTGTAGAGTTGTTAACAAAAAAAGAAATATGCTAAAACTTATAAAAAGACAAAATATCTAGCCTTTAATACGGTGCCTAACTAAGTTGAACTATAATAGCTGAATGTTATTATTTAATGAAAAATATCTAACCATCTATTTAGCAAGTCCGAGTTATAACGAAACATATAATCATGTATCTAGTGGACTCGAGTTATAGCGGCTTTGATTACAAGAAAGAATTCATGCCAAGTACAATAAAAAAAACTCATGGCAAGCCTTTTAGAGTTGCTAAGAAAATAGATAAGTAGGCTAGAAATTCTCACAAAAAACAAAACATCTATTTTTTAATCTGGTGGACTTAACTAAGTTGAACTATAGCCACCGTTGGATGTTATTATTTAAAGAAAACATCCAACCGTTTATCTAGCAGACCTGAGTTATAACATCTTAGATTAAAAGAAAGAGTCCATACTAAATACAATAAAAAATAACAGAAATTTAGAATATACAATAAAAGAAAATTAGCCTTGTGATTTTCATACGAACTCTAAGTTAAAACATGCACGTAGTTATAATTCAGAATAACAATTACATAAAAAATAGCATTTAGATTTGTATATGAATTCTAAACTAAAACTGATATTCAAAATTAAATAAAAAAGAATAGTTTTTTACTTTCACTATGAAAAAAAAGTATGCTAGAAATTGTTAAAACAAACGTACTGGCTCTTTATTTGGTAGATTTCAATGGAATTGAGGTATTAAAAGGGTGGTACATTGACATGTGTTCACTCGGTTATACTGGTATAAGTAATATGATGTGTATTAAAACAAGTATCGAAAGAAGCAAACAAACATCGCAAAATAAAATAAAAAGATTTAATTTCGGTTCTTATTGGGTTCGGTTCGTATTTTAATTTCGGTTAATTTGGTTCATAAAACTTGGAAACTGAATTGTGTAATTCACCTAGAAATTTTCCAAAACCGACCGAATTAACCGAATAATCACCCCTAACGCTCTGCGTTGAGCTCTTCAAATTAATGCGACCTGCAATCTCCCAATCTCTGTACATACAGTCAAATAATCAGAGGTGCGGAAAAGACGGAAAAGCTTGGGGGATATTTAATGTTCTGGATCTAGAGCTTGCAACACACAAGGTGACTTTGATGCAAAAGGTTCAAATTGCAACAACATGTCAGTGCTTATCATGAAATGAGAAAGAGTAATGCATCAGCTACGAACACAATGGGTTGTTTGTGTAGACCTCAGATCCATGCAAGCCCAATCCAAGTCATAAATCCATAACAGAAACACAGATGATCACATCATTCTCTTGAAGCATAGCGTATGTGCATCATGCTTATTATTAAATTCGAGGAAGCAAGAGTATATTAGGAAACCATTACTTATACACACCGGAGGTACTTGAGAGGAAGACAAATAGAGATGATCGAGAAGTTTCCAACACATCTAGCAGAAACCTTCGACTTGTGCGTGCAGGATGAGCTGAACCACGAGCAAACGACTACCATTGTGTCACCTGCAAAAAGCACACAAGAAAATGGCTACTAGTTATCGAATCGCTTGTCTTACGGAGAACAATAGTCCAGTTCATTCAAGATAACACAATGTTAATCATAAAAGGAATTAAGCTCAAAAAGTTGATTCTACAATGGGGAGAAAGGCACACATAAGCTACGCTAACGGTATTGACTGAGCAGATTGCTCATTCTTGTAAGGTTGAGAGAAAAAAAATAACAAATAGAACACGAGCCTATATTTCCTTATATTGCAAATATTTGCACGATACGCAAATACTAGTCAAATCAAAGAGTAGGGCACGGGCGAATTAGTTACCGACCCTGCATCCTTTCCCCTGTAGCTCTCTGCGAGTGCTGTCGTCTCCAGAAATCTAGGCCATATCAAACAGTAACAACACCTCGAGGGACGGAAGGTGCAGCAACCCCTCGGGAAGCTTACTCATCCAGTTGCAGGCAAAAAGTGTTAGGTGGGAGAGCCTTGGCATTGCCCCAGCCTCTATGCTCCACTCCTCAGTGGAAAATGTACCAAGTACCAACTGTTGCAGACGAGGGAACCCTTGGGCAGAGCAGGACATGATCCGGCCTTCATACCGTCTCAGCTGCAGCAACACAAGACAGGGAAGCTTCTCCATGACCGGCATCGGGTCTTGTTTAATGACTGCAGCATATAGATCGAGCTTCTGCAGATTTTGTGGGAAGAGTCGGCTCTCAGGCAGCCTATCGATCACATCGAAACTATTGAGGTAAATGTCAACCAGGTGAGGCATGTTTGCAAATATTTTAAACATCTCAATAGGGATGAACAACAAGCACAAGTGCAAGGTTGTTAGTTGAGTCATGTGGCCCAAAAATGTCACCTCCTTGGAGCTCTTTTTGTTGGACACTCCTTGGTGCGGAAAATCCTCTACTAAGGTATACATGCCTTAGAGAAGGGATATCCCATAGGGAGTTTGGTACCATTGAGTCCAATTCGGTATCCCTCAGATCTATAGTTTGCAAGTAAAGAAGCTGACCAATTGAAGAATGGAGCGTGACCTCTTCACACCTTCTCAACCTGAGACATCTTAGGTGAGTGCACTTGCCAATTACCCTAGAGAAATTCTTTAGGGCTGACCGCTCTACGTGAAGAACCCTCAAGAATCTTAGCTTAGGCAGGGAGAACGATGAAAGTTCAAAGCCAAGCATGGTTCGGAGATTTGGTGTTGCCCGAAAAATTTTATCATCAAAGGAGCTTTGAAATGAATAACGATAGGATAACATGGTCTCCTCTGATGATGCACCAACTTGGCCTGCATTTTTGAGCGCTTTTACGGTGGATTAAAATGAATATGGACCGTTTATTTTTTTAAATCCAACGGTTGAAATTAGTCCAGATCTCATTATACTACAGGGTGTAGTATATGTAGTATAACCCGCGGAGGGGTACAGTGGTAAATTGTTTTAGGGGTAAAACGGTAAATGATCCTCCTCACCCCCAACTGAACAGGCATTTGACCGATCTCTCGTGAGTCGTGACTGAGGGCGACGCCCTGACGCTCCCGGCGCCGACGACCTCCCGGCCGTCCCTCCAGTCGAGCTCGCCGCCAGAGATACCACCCAAGTCAGTCTGCTTTTTCACAGGTCACTCGTATCCTCAAACAGCTTAAGCTTTTGGAAGTAGCTTAGTTTAGTTTGTTTTCTGCATACTTTTGCATTGGCATTTCATGAAAGTAGATACATAATTTTTTTTCTTAATGATTTGATTTTGATACAAACTACAAGATGGTGTACTTGGTGTAACATCCTCAAATTTATAAAGTAATAAAAATCAAATATTAAAAATGTGAAATCAGTTTTGTGTTGCATTTCTTGATTTTATGTGCATTTATTGATTTTAGATCTATTGGTTGAATTAATTGTTGAAATGAATAATGGAATTTAAGAAAGAAAAGAAAAGAAAAGAGAAAATAGTAAAATGGTAAGAAATGAAATTACCATGGTAAAAATCTTGTATAACCTGGACAAACCCTAGAAGATACCCCTAGATGGTCAAAAGACCATGTGTATGCATTTATTGATAAAGAAAACAATTAAAAATGATAAATCCTATCTCTGGCCAGTTCCATGTCAGATTTTAGAGAACAATGTAGAGCGATCTAGACCTTGGAATTTTTACCATAAGACCTCAGACTTATCAATTTAACCCACAAAAAGTTTCAAAAATTATTAACCAATTATGCTTTGAGTTAGCATTTAATTTAGGCAGATTTGGAATTCTGCAGAAATCAGTAAAAGAATTCTAGAGAAATAAGTAGTGTGAAATTAGTGTTGAAATTTTTATGGTAGAACCTTGATATGGAAACACACCTCCAGTAAAAATTCAAAATTTAATAGGTTGATTTAGTCCCTTAACCAAGCTGAAAACCAAGTTGGATTTCATGTGCAGCAGTTAATGTCAGATTTTTAATTAAATCACCATAGATCATTTTAACCTCAAATTTTTACTGGAAGTAGATAACTTAACCATCAACTTGGACAAAAAGTTTCGAAAAATCTGGGCATGAAATGACCTCGGTATTAATTGGTTGGATGCGCTGTCTAGAGGAAAACCCTAGAAATCTCCTCTCTCTCCCTCTTTCTTACGCGTGGGGGCCACGTGCCTGTGACCTTTCGGCCAGCCCAGGCGCCAACACCACTGCTGGACGGGACCCAGAAACCTCTTGGCCCACGCGTCAGCATCTCCCCTTTCCTCTCTTTCTTTCTTCTATCTCTCTCTGCCTTGTGGCCCTCCCGTGCCAGCTTCGTCTTCCTCTTCTCAGTCTCTGTCTCTCTCTCGCTCTCTCTATTGTCGGCAAAAATCAATTACCGCCTTGGCATTTGTCCTCATCCCGCCGCAATCCCGTGCCTCGAGGCCGCCTCAGCCAGCTGCCGCGCCAGCTCTCCTTGCCCCTTGGTCGAGCCGAAGGGGGGATCTCCAGAGGGTACCTGAGACTATCGCCATTTCTCTCCACAGACCTATCCTCACCAAACCGCCTTCCCTGCTTATTTAAAGGGGAGGAGTAGAACCTCTAAACTCTACCAAACCCGGGTGTCACACCCATTCACCCCCACACGCCCAAATCCACACCAGCCGAACCCTTCTACCTCGTTGCCGGCGAAGCCGAATTTGGGGGAAATTTCGAATTCGCTTGGCTCGGTAAGAGATTGTCCAAATTGATGGGCTTTCGAGCATCCACTGATACTCATGAATCTTTTACGCGTCTCCTTGCAGCCCGAAACGCCTCGAGGAGCTCTCGCGCCGTGTCTGCTCTTCCGCCATTGACGCCGCACGGTGAGGGCTTCGTTCGATCACTCATTCCTTGGTCTAAGCACTCAGTTAGAACCGCTAGGACCTCATGAAGCTTATACACCTAATGATTAAACCCGAAACGCTTTGTAGCGCAGCCGAGCTTGACCTCACCGTGAAGCGCCGCCGGTCATCGCCGTGAGCCCGATTTCTCCGAACACTACCCACAACCGAGTGATGTCCTAGGTCCATCCTGGTCCCGTGACGCCGTAGGAACCCTCCAAAGTCGATCGACGTTGCCGGTTAGCCGCCGGCGAGGTCATCGGCCATGTCCTCTGCTCTGTCTCACTGCTTCGTGGGCCCGAGCGGTCAGTCTTATACGCGCGCACGCCTCACTGTCACGCGGGACCGGGCGGTCAGCCGCTCGTTTGCTACTCTCGCAGCTAAACCAGCCTTCATCGCTTCGCAGCCCGGGCCGTCGATGATCAGGCCAATTCAAAAGGCCGCCCGCGCAAAAACTAAGAAATACGCTTTCCTTTAAGGAAAGCGCATTTTTGCTCTTTTTCTGATTTTAGGAGCCCGATTTGATTCAAATGCTTATAACTTTTTATCTGTAAATTCAAATCAAGTGAAACCTGTTTGTAAATTCATTATAAATCATCTAGTTTCATAATATGTAAAAACATTTTAAACTTGTCTAGAAATTTGAATCTGAATTTAAATTTAAAGAGTGAAATTTGAATATGTTCCATGTAGGATTTTTGCAAATAAAGTCCAAATTGAGTGAAACCAACTTTGTTGGAATCCTTAGGTCAAATACTACTCAAATATGTAATTAGATTTGGATTTGGAGTTAGTTTGTGAAAATTTCATGTTAGAACTTTACTTAATACATATATTTGATATAATTGCAATAACTTAATCAAAAAGCTTCCAAAATGAATGAAACTTGTTTCTTTGTGCTCATTACACTAATTAGGATCAAATGGTAATATGGAAGTTAGGGTGTACCATGTTACTTTGGTTTGGCATGTTTAAAGTTACCTTATGCAATGATTAATATTAATACAACTAACACCACACCTCGAGAATAAACTTCATTATATTCAACTTTACAATCTTAGCTTCCTGAATTCGTAAATTAAAATGAAATAATACATAAAGAAAGGTAGTCATGTTGTAAGTCATTAAGCTTTTACCCCTAAGACTGAAATCTTATAACTTGGCTAATGCATGAATTGATTAGGTAATTGTCATCATTGATTGAATTGAATTGATTTCATTTGAATCTTTTAGTTGCTATCTTTGTTGTTTATGTATTTGCTTCTTTTATCGATATTGAAGTATTCTTTTGCCATGTTCTTAATCGACGAATAGACGCTGAGATTACCGACTACGCTATCGACGACACTGATCCAGCTTACACCACCGAGGAGCAAGGCAAGCACCCCTTTGATCATTCTTGAACCCAGATTTTACAACCAGATAAAATGTGATTAAGAATCTTCCTGCATGCTTATATTTCGATAAATCCTTATTTTGCGTTACTTGGTAGTTATAACCCAAATTGATGGATTCCCTTAATCATGTTGACATACGATCCATGAAAACTATAGGAATGGTTAAGTTCTTTGTACTGGGTATACTCGCTTATTAATCTGCATATGCTTAGCACTGCTTTAGATTAATGTCGGAAACATTTACACCCACATTTTTCCTTATGAAATCTTTTATGGTTTATTCAAGCAGTAAAGGATACTGGTAGTTTGATAAAAATGAAAATAAAACTATTGATTTTGACGTGGGTAATTATTGGCAATAGCCGGTTGTACATGTTTTAACGTGTACGTAGCTAGGGTGGAGTTATCGCCCATGTCACACAAGGACCGAACGTAGTGTTGCATGATCCAAGTATAACCGTACATCCACAAGTACTGTAATGGGACAGTCTTAACCTATTAAATTATTTGGGAATTAGCTTTGCACATTGGTAGGCAGTTGTAGCACGGGCATTCCGAATATAGGTTTGCTCGAGGGAGGTGTCATCACCGAGGTGTTGGCATCTGCCATTGTAACGGTGTATGCCTGGCTATGAATTTGGGGCTGTTTATTATTCCTGGTGGGTCACCAACTCCGGAATTTCTATTCCTGGTGGGTTACTGACTCCGGAATTCCCTTTTACCCTTTTAGCTTCCATCATAGTCAGGGGTAACGTCACTGGGCTAGTGCAAAGTTAAGGTTCAAGTAATTGAACAGTTTCGTTATGAACTCCTCGCGGACATACCAAAGGAAGTGTGTCTTATAGCTTGCAAAAAGGGAGAACATATCTTGTGGGTAAAGCAGTACAAACTCTGCAGAGTCTAAAACTATTCGAATAGCCGTATCCACGGTCATGGATGACTTGGCGAATTGACACTAGTTAGCTGTTTCTGTTTTCAAAAACCTTTGATTAAATGATTTGAGAAATAATTTATATCCCTTTTATGTCACTTATTGCCACATTTGTTCATATGAGACCATGGAGGGCCTTTTCGTTAATTTACTCACAAAGGGCCGTGAGTAAAATGTTATTATTCTTTTTATTATTACCTGTTATTTCAATTACTTATCAAACTGTCTTAAAGTTTTATTTACGCTTTCCGTTACTATTCAGTATTACTTCATTCAAAACTTTCTCTTTATGCAAAACAACCGTAGAAACCCACTTTCTATTTCAGCCTGCATTTATTCCAGGACTTGCATACACTACAAAGTCTTGCGAGTACCAATGTACTCAACTTGCTTCAACAATGTTTTTAGGTGAAGAGCAAGATTTCGATATTGATGGGAATGAGAATGAGGAACCTGCGAATTTTAGCGACGACTGATCTTTCTAGGTTCATCTCAGCAGTTGCCTGTGGAGTTATGGAAATAGATGGCATACTATGAGACATGGTTTTAATTTCCTGCTACTTTTGGTATTGTAATAATACTATAAAACTTGTGATGTAATAAAAGTGTGTATCTGTGTGGCTGTAATATCCAAATTGTGTTTGTGCGTGCCAGCCACTGATCATGGGAATGGCACAGGAAGCACTTAAAGAACCTCATATTTATGTTACTTAGTGACATAAAAATGAGGGTCTCACACTTGGTATGTATGAAATCTGATTGGTTCTGCTCTTCACATGCTGAACTGTTCAGGTATTGAGTGTCTGCACAGCAACAAAACAAACAAGCCCTCTCGCCCACCGTAACATCTCGGCGGACAAAGTGCTCGTAGACCACCTCTTCACCCCTCGCCTTCCGGCTCCGCCTGCACAAGCTCGTCGCCGACGACGTCGTCTTCTCCACGCTCAAGGAGAGCGCGACCATGGGGTACCTGGCGCCCGAGTACACGACCACCGGCCGGTTCACGGACAAGAGCGACGTGTACGCCTTTGGGGTGGTGGTCTTCCAGCTGCTCACGGGAAAGAAGACGGTGTCGCACCTCCGCCTACTCGGCTCGAAGTCTGGCAAGCTCGACGACCTCGTGGACCCCCTCCTCGGCAAGTTCTCGAGGCCGAAGCCGTGAAGCTGGCCGGGATTGCTCGCTCTGCGACGAGCGAGGCGCCGAGCCGGCCCAGCCATGGCATCGGTTCTGCAGCTCGGCACCAGCCGGTGATCAATGGTGGACCGGCGGCGGTGGCACGATGGCGTCGTCGAGAGGAACTGGCGCGGCGCGGCCAAGAACTCTACGGCTTTGAAGAAGGCTCAAAAGCCCACCTCCAAGGCTCTGAAGAACAAAAATTACCTTAATATCCTTTTAAAAAATAAAATTATTATTTGTAAAAGTCCATAATACCCACCAAATCAACGGTTAGATCTCATTTATACTACCCTAATATACTACAAGTATAATCCACTGTAAAAGAGCTCGCATTTTTTTAGTGCGTCCAGATGTCAGCAAGAAGGCAAATGTTTGGACATATATTGAAACAAAAAATGAACTATGTACAAAGAGAGCAGAGGAAGACTGACCTACAGTTTTGTCAACCACATCAAGAACACCATCTTGTCTTGCTTCTTCTATGCACCAGTCCCGTAAAATATCATGAATCCTTATTTCTTCAATCCAACCATGTACCATGCTTCTGTCAACAACTTGGACCAAGCTTCTTTGAGCCAGCTCAGTAACATACTTACGTGCTACTTCTTCCGGTTTATAGTTTGGCGTATGTGGAATGAAGCACTCTGCTATCCATAATTCGATAAGATCTGGTACTGATATGTCATAATCCTCTGGAAAAGCAACAAGATAGAGGAAACAAGATTTTAAATAATGATTTGGCAAGTCATTGTAACTGCGAGCTAATATGTCTCGCATCATCTTTCCACTTTTCGTTGATGTCCAACTCAAAAGCAAATCTGACCACGCCTCTATATTTAGATTGTTCGACAGATAACCCCCCAGAAGTGCAAGTGCAAGTGGTAAGCCCTTACATTTCTTTGCAAGCTTTCTCCCTTGTTCTTCAAACTCTCTCTCCATACCAAATATGACAGATGTTTTGTATGATGGTAAAGCTTTGCTACTAAAAAGCTCCCAACTTTTCTCATCATCTAAGAGCTTCAGATCATGAACATAGGTTGGCATTTGGACATGATTTGCAACATTTTGCTTTCGTGTTGTTAACAGTACTCTACTACCGTTATTTGCATCTGGAAAGACTTTAGCCTTTCCATTTATTTGGTTCCATGTATCTGTAGTCCACACATCATCAAGCACTACTAAGTACCTTTTGCAACAGAAAATCATGGATTTTCTTCCCCACCACATGCTCTTGCATCTGATCAATTTCTCTAGAGTCATCTCTCGCCCCCATTATTTGTTTCATAGTATCCTTCAGTAAATCAATGCCCTTGAACTTTTGAGATACAGTAACCCAAGCAACTGTGTCAAAGTGTTCTTTGATTCTAGGTGAGCTGTAGACTTTTCTAGCGAGTGTAGTTTTTCCTGCCCCACCCGTGGCAACTACAGAGACAGCACTAAGCATATTGTTCTCTTGGTCAACTAACTTCCCCACTATCTGTTCGTACTCATTCTCGAAACCAACAATGAAAACATCATCTTCAATATTTTGATGCATGAGATGGTAATCTTGCGGAAATTCATCCCCAACATGGCCAATCTCTGCTGAAGTATTACCCAAATCAACAATTTTCAAACGGTTTGCACTCACAAATATCTCTCCGATCTTCCTTCTTATACGTTTAATTTCAACACCGACTTTATGAAGGGTAATCAAGTCGCTTGGTAAGCGAGCATACCTTGAAATGGAACCCATGAAGCCCTTCTTCCGCCTGTTCCTCTTCTCCATGTACTCCGCTTGTTCGATGACATTCTCAGCCTCATATGCTGCATCCCTGATCTGCCTAACCCAGTTGGCAGCGGTTGCAATTCCCGATCTACACTTGAGGAAGCACTGCAACCGCTTCAGCTCATCCTTCAAGAACTCCACTTCAAGGTTGACTCCACACAAAAATGCTGTCTCCTGAACTGCAAGGTTGCTCAAGTTCCCAACCACGGCACGAACAGCAGACTCAGCCATTGGTATGGTCTCCCCTCTCTCTCTCTCTCGCTCTCCTTGGGATTTAAACGTTAGAGCGCGCTAATATTGAAATTTGCTGGCCGGCGACAGGTGAGGAACGTTGCAGGTCAACGAGAATGCCATTAGATCGGAATTCAGAACACATGGAATCACATGCTTCACCAATTCCGCTGCACACATGGGGTAACATGCTTTTGCGTCGTTCTAGCTGCCTGTCCGGTGTCAACGAACGTATATATAACAAACGGCACGCACTTACTATTTAGTCGATCCCAAACATACATATTTAACGAGCTTTTGTTTGGTCAGCTATAGTCGGCAACCTATGCATTGGAACGGATAAGCTTCTTACATAAAGTATTTAGTCTATTTATCTAAAGATAAAATATTTAAATTATGAAAATAGTACTTAATGTAAAATGTATTGAGAGTAGTTTAGTCTATTTATCTAGAGATGAAAATAGTATTTGATCTATTTATCTAAAGATGAAAATAGTACTTAATGTAAAATTATGAAAACCTCCTATAAAATATTATTTGATAGACCAAAATGACTCTGAGATAAGGTCTTATGATCTTTTCTCTACTTCTCCTCAAGGGATTATGCAGCAGACATCGATCTTGTCGATTTGAAAAAGAACGTTATCCAAATTGAGTTGTGAAAGAGAAACCATGTCTTATCCAAGATCATGCTTCGGAGTCATGTCGAAGAGATCCGATGTTTGATTCTATGTTTGATGGTACAATACTACTTTTATTGTTTCTATACATAACAAGATAGTACAAACTCCTGGAAGCGTTTCTTGTGTGCACGTAGCAAACATTTGGAGAATGCCTGGTACACTTTCATGTACATGTAGTAAAAATCACTAAATATCCCAATGCACGGCGATAGATTCCTGATGCCTTGAGATTCGTGCGATTTTAATCGAATCTCCTATACCCGATACCAATTATTCCAAATAATAAAAATGTCGTCTCCTGAAGTGCAAGGTCTGCTCAAGTTCTCAACTACGGGAGTAAGGGCAGACTGTGGGGGCTCCGGTCTTTGTAACAGTGATTCGGGTACTCACTGTTGCGTCGGACTGGAATTAACGCAACCTGTTAGTAAACCGAATCCCAATTACAAACCGTACCCGGATTGAGGCCAATCAATCGGCACGACACACTCGGCCTGTCAGGTGGATTCCAGCCGGGCGGAAAGCCCATTCCAACACCGCCAATCGTACGATGGCATTAGGAGTAAGCTGTGACAGCTCCGCATGGAAAACCCGGAGTACTGATGATAGTAGAGGGGCAGACGGGAAACGAAGTCCTGCCTCGAGAAATGCCGCGAACACCACTGCTTCATTTGCTCGAGGTGAGGGGTTTCTTCACCACCCGGGAGGCGCATGGAAGGGCGTATTACCCCAAAATCAGCCGCTAGTGCATCGAGGTCGGCAGAACTCAACGCCGACCGCCCCAAAACGGGGGATAATCCTGCGGCATCCTCTTCGCCGTAACTGTTTTTATCTTAGGGGGGCGCCTAGGACCCATGGAGATCTAGGTGGGTAGGAGATCAGGGAGCCAGGCACCAGAGGAGAATGCGAACGAGAAAAGAAAACGGATGAAATGCGGAGCCAAAGAAGATGAACTTCGCCACCACCTTAAACACCTATCCCTATAAAAAAAAAAAAAAAAAAAAAAAAACTCCCGGACGTTTAATGTTGCATCCCAGCGAGCAGAACGACTTCTACCCGCCGACATGAGGGGCTAGTGTGGTGGGCGGCTAGGCTCACCCCTCCTCGGCCAACTAATCGAAAACACCTCGCGTCATCGACCCACATGAACGGATTTATAAACGCCAACCTCTCCCTTCGATAAAGCTATAAATCCTTACCTTAGGAGACCATCCCCTGGTAAAAGGCGAAAAGAATAAAGACCGCCTCCGCGACGAGGGGAAGTTTCCTCCGTAGCGAGGAGGAAAACGGAGGGAACTCCCTCGGCCACGCCTCTTTCCGGCGCAAACGTAGCACCGAACCACCAAGATCCGACACTCCCAACAACCCCTCCCTAGTACGCCAGGGTGTGTCAGGCTAATCTGAGACCCTAACATAAGTGAAATCCCCGTTGAACCCCTACAAAGGGTATATGAATAGAGGACAAAAACCCGACACAAAGTGGGGAAGACCCAAGGAAAAGTCAAGTTAGCCCTTGGCGAGAACCAGGAAGGAAAAAGAAGGCCGACGAGGACGTGCATATCCTCAGGCCTGCCCTATAAAAAGAAAAGGAAGAAAGAGGACAGGCAGGTTCCCCGAAAAACAAGAAGCAGTCTGACGAGTAAGAAGAGAGAGAGACCCGGTGGTTCCACACCACCACACCGGGCGCCGTCCGTGGGGAACCCAACCGCAAGGTGAAACCACCACCGGCCGATCAAGCCCAAGGGTAAGTTTCCTGCAACCATGCCACCAAAGAAAGGAAAGGAGGCAGTATCCAAGGGGGCGGCAACGACGGCAGGAACAGAAGAACCAAGGCGGCGTACGAGAAGCCAATCTGGAGATCCCCCTCGACTTCTGCATGACGAGACGCAGATGCCAGCCGCAACAGAAGCCCGAAACATGGCGGGAACTTTACATCCACAGACTCCGGTGGCCGTGCGCAAGCGAGCCCCCAAACGGCGGCCTCCGACGACAGGACGAACGGTTTCAACACCAGGAGGAGATGTGGCGGAAGCGTCGACACATCCGACTCATCGCCGAGAGACCCACGGAAATGAAGAAACCCACGGAGGAGGAACCGGAGCTCGGGAGGAGATTGACCCCAACGTGCGGGCGCTGATGGAAGCCAACGAGCAACTCATGGCAGAGTTGAGGCGTCTACAAGGGCAATCTGACGGGGGTCAATACGAATCACAAGATGAAAGCCCGAGCCGCGAGGTGCTATCTCCAGCGGTTGCGATGGCGCACAGGGAAGATCACGATCCAAACCCCCTCAGCACCCGCCTACGGGCCAAAAAATGGCCCTCCCCGGGAAGCTTCAAATTCCCCCTTTGTTAAGCCATATGACTGGTCGGACGGACCTCCGCTTATGATACTGGCGATTGAAGCAGCGGGAGGAGATGATGACATCAAGGCGAAGGGGCTCCTTCTAGCCCTTGAAGGCATAGCCCTGTCCTGGTACTCTTCGCTGGAGCCCCGATCGATCACCTGTTGGCCACAACTCCGATCCAAGCTTGAAGGCAACTTTCAGGGTAACTTCGACGGAATGAAAGAGGAAAGTGACCTATTTGCAGTCAGACAACGCGAAGGGGAAACCCTTAAAAGTTACTTCCAGCGTTTCTCCCGGATTAAGTGCCAGGTACGAGGAGTAAGCGACACTACTATCATCAATGCGGCACGTTGCGGCCTGCGTAGGGGACCGTTGGCGGAAAGGCTCGCTCGTAAAGAGGTGCGCACGGTGGAAGAACTCTTTGCGAAGATGAGGGAGTACGCGCGGGCGGAGGAAGACAACTTCCGAAGGGAAGACGGGCCCCAACAGGAGAAGCAAGAATTCGCTCCACGCAAGAGAGGGCGAGGGAAGGACCTCCCGCCCAACCCAAAAATGAGGGAACGATACCCAGAGCCAGGAAGAAGAGACGAGAGGAGGAGAATCCACCACATTGAAAAGCCAAGAGATCGGCAAGCCACGGGCGACAGGCCCGCGGAGCAGCAAAGACGAGGACCACACCCGGTCCGAGGAAAACAAGACGAGGGAAGCCGAGTTAACAAGAAAGAAGGGACAGAGCCCCGGCAGTACTTCTGTGAATATCACGGGGAAAATATCACTCACGACACCATCCAATGCAAAGTGATCAACGGATATAGGCGGTTCGAGGCGAAACAAAGGGAAGACAAGATACATCCTGCGCCGCCGGAAGCGCCTCCTGTTGGACGACAACACCCCCCCCGTGTAGGAATGAATCATCTTCGTCGCATTATCAACGTCATTGCGGGGGGCTCCTCATCACATCTCTCGTCAAAAAGACAGAGGAAGGCGTACGCCCGGCAAATTAACCACGTTGCAATTACCCCACCACCCTTCCTCCAGAAATGCGAACCAATCACATTCACACAGAGGATGCCACGGGGTACACTTCCCGCACCAAGATTCCTTGGTAGTAACCGCCATTATCGCCGATCGCGAAGTACGCCGAATATTGGTAGATGGAGGAGCGCCATGACATACTATCCATGGAGGCTTTCCGACAAATGATGATTCCACAAGATCGGTTGAAAAAATCGGAGGTGCCGCTGATGGGTTTTGGAGGAAGCACGGTCAAGCACTCGGGCAATTGGAGCTTGAAGTCACGTCGCGACGCCTCAAACCAGCGTCACAAGTCGCGTCACATTCGATGTAGTAGACATGCCATTCCAATACAATGCGATCCTAGGCAGGCTCGTTGACAACCATGGGGCCATAATTCATCACGGTTTCCTATGCATGAAAATCACTACCGCAGATGGTGTCATCACGGTGCGAGGAGACCAAGCCTTGGCAAGGAAGATAGATATGGAGAACCCACCTCAGGTCAAACACGTCCGCGCTACTGAGCTAGATCCCATCATACCTGCGAATCGCGGCCGGTGGCTCCTAAACCACAACCCCAGGAGAAACCCAACGGATACCGCTCAGGCCAGGAAGCAGCAAGACAGTAAGTATCGGCGCCATGTTGTCTCCAGAGGAGGAAAAACACTTACTGCTGCTCCTCCAGGAATATGAAACCGTGTTCGCTGGGGCTCAAGACCTTCCCCTGGCGCCCCGAGAGAAACTATTGAACATGCTCTCATTTGTTAATCCAAACGTGAAGCCTAGGAAGCAAAAATTGAGAAAACTTGCAGCAGAAAGACAAGAAGTCTGCGAAGGTGGAAGTGGCCAAACCGCTTCCAGCGGGAATCATCCGCGAAACTTCGATACCGGATTACCGCCAACATCGTCTTAGTCAAGAAGGCTAGCGGGGCATGGAGGATGTGCATCGACTTCACCGATTTAAACAAAGCATGCCCAAAAGATGACTTCCCCGCCCGCATCGACCACCGGTTGATTCAACCTCCGGTCGAAAGGATGAGCTTCCTTGATGCGTACTGGTTATCACCAAATCTATATGCAAGAAGGAGACGAAGACAAGACAAAGCATTCGTTACTCCCTTCTGTACCTATTGCTTCGCACGGATGCCTTTCGGGCTCAAAAACGCAGTGCTACCTTCGCCGACTCATCACGAAGATCTTCGCCGATCGATTGGGAAGAAATGTGGAAGCCTACGTTGACGATATCATGGTCAAAAGTGAGAAGAAAGAAGATCACGTCGGGGACCTCCGGGAAACTTTCGGAAATTTGATAAAAGGAAAGGTGAAGCTTAACCCGTCAAAATGCGTTTTCGGCGTGGACGCGGAAAGTCGCTAGGCTTCCTGGTCTCCCAACGGGGCATAGAAGCGAATCCGTAAAAGATAAGGGCTGTCAAGACATGGCCCCACCAAGAAACCTGAAAGAAGTACAACGGTTGGCGGGCGGATAGCGGCCACGATCGGTTCTTGCCAAAATCCGCGGAGCGAAATGCCGGTCTTTAAAGCCTTGCGCACAAACGATAGTTTAAATGCAGACAGGGAATGCCAACGTGCCTTCGATAACTTGAAGCAGAGCCTCATGGAAATCCCTGTCCTACAAAGCCCGAAGCAAGGTGAGGAGCTTCGTTATATCTAGCGACTAGCCCTCGGCCGTAAGCGCCGTGTTAGTGCGGCCTCAAGGCGCCAAACAACAGCCGGTCTACTTTGTCTCTGAAGCCTCCAAGGAGCGAAGCTACGATACTCGGAAATGGAAAATCGGCATATGCTCTGTTAATGGCATCTCAAAGCTCCGGCATTATTTTCAAGCCAACCGCATCAAGGTGCCAACTACATATCCCCTAGGGTCTATGCTCTTCAAAGGGAAAGCACGGGCGCATCGGCAAGTGGGTCTGTCGAGCTAGCTCCCTTTGAATTAACCATAATTCCTCGCACGGCAATCAAAAGCCAAGCCCTCGTCGATTTCATGGTAGAATGGACCTCCCAGCCCGGAGAACAACCAAACTCCAACAATGTGGTCCATCCACTCGAGGCGGGTCTTGGGGGCAAGTGGGGCGGGAATAGCGGCGGTGATACACACACCCAAATGGAGAAAAAGTGGAGTTTGCAAAGCAAGGCTGGAATTCCCTTCAACTAACAATATAGCCGAGTATGAAGCGCTATTATTGGGTATCGTAAAAGCAAAGATCATGAGAGCAAGAAAGGCGATAATATACACCGACTCGAAACTCATTCAGGCACATCACCAAAGAATATCAAGTGAGGGATGAGCAGCTCCGTAAGTATGTCGATATGATCCTGACAATGGAGAAGGGCTTCACCGGTTCACCGTTAATGCAATTCCTGTGTCTCAAAACGAACGTCTTGACGAGCTAGCCAAGATCGCAGCCACCGGAGGAAGCCTACCTTCGACAATCTTCTTTGAGATACTTCGCACCCTCCATTCCTTCCCGGATAAACCTCATCGTTCGGCAACGGCGAAGACCGGAGGGATGAGATATACAACTACCTCCTGGAAGGAGTTCTCGCTGCACGAGGATACACGGGCGGCGCGCCGAAAGACGAGCAAAGAAGTACGCCATCATCAACGGCCTCTTGTTCCAGAAGCGGCCTCTGCGCTCAGTGGCTACGCTGCATCTCGCGAGAAGAAGGAGTTCAAGCCTTACTTGAAGCACACGAGGGAGATTGCGGGCGCACTGTGCCCCTAGGAATCTCGTGAGAAAGCTATTCGGATGGGGCTCTCATCGGCCTTCAGCGTTGCAAGATGCGGAGCACATGGTCCGACATCGTCATGCGTGCCAATGGATGACCAAGCAAACGAGGGCCCCGCCAACGAATCGCATGCGGTACCCGGCCTGGCCCTTCGCCAAGTGGGGAATAGACATTGTTGGGGCGCTTCCTAAAGCTCGAGCAAACCTTCGATTTTAATCGCCGCCATCGATTATTTCTCCCGTTGGATCGAGGCGAGCTGGCCATAAGATAACCGCAGAGGCCGCCGTCAAATTCCTATGGAAAACAATTATCTGCCGATACGGGTCCCTTACCAGATCGTAATCGACAATGGGACTCAATTCGACTCCTGGAAATTCCGCGACAACTGTGATAATCTCGGGATAAAGATCTGCTTCGCCTCAGTGGGTCATCCTCAGTCGAACGGGGCGGTGGAAAGGGCGAACGGGTTACTTCTTGATGGCATAAAGAAAAGGCTTTACGGCTCTAAGAAGGGGCTTTGGCCCGACGAGCTGGATCACGTCTTATGGGCGACACGCACTTCGGCCTCAAGAGCGACCGGGTTCTCCCCCTTCCGTCTCCTTTTCGGGGAAGAAGCCGTTTCTCCTGCGGAGATCTGTGCAAAATCCTTACGAGTAATCAAAACCCCGACCCATGAGGCAATTGACATCACGTGTGATCTAAAGGAAGAACACAAGCTTCAAGCCTTAAAGACCATGAAAGCCTACGCGGAGGCGTCCACCCGAAGCTTCAACAAGAAGGTGAAGAAACGTGAACTACACCCTGGAGACATGGTGCTCAAGCGGCCGCTCCGGCCTTCGCGGTTGGAAACGACTGGGAAGGACCATACATCATCCAAGAGTCAACAGCGAAGGGTGCCCACAAGCTCATTACCCCCTGCGGAGAAGAGATACCACGGACCTGGAACACCGACGCGCTCAAAAAATTTTTTCCGTAGGTGGTCGAATCCGAAGGAAAGAAATGTACCGATCCTTATCAATAAAAAATGGAAAGACATCGCAAGTTTGAGCCATCTTCATGTTCTCCAAGATGCAAATCAATAAACCTATTAGGATTTCGCGGATGCTTGGTCGGGCATAAGTCCCACCCATCCCTCGCTCCGGAGACCCGTTGCCTCGTCTTAGGGTCGGATTTCGCGGATGCTTGGTCGGGCATAAGTCCCACCCATCCCTCGCTCCGGAGACCCGTTGCCTCGTGCCGGGTAGGATTTCGCGGATGCTTGGTCGGGCATAAGTCCCACCCATCCCTCGCTCCGGAGACCCGTTGCCTCGTCTGGTAGGATTTCGCGGATGCTTGGTCGGGCATAAGTCCCACCCATCCTCGCTCCGAGACCCGTTGCCTCGTGTCGGTAGGATTTCGCGGATGCCTGGTCGGGCATAAGTCCCACCCATCCTCGCTCCGAGACCCGTTGCCTCGTCTTAGGGTAGGATTTCGCGGATGCCTGGTCGGGCATAAGTCCCACCCATCCTCGCTCAGGAGACCCGTTGCCTCGTGCGGGTAGGATTTCGCGGATGCCTGGTCGGGCATAAGTCCCACCCATCCTCGCTCCGAGACCCGCTGCCTCGTGCGGGTAGGATTTCGCGGATGCTTGGTCGGGCATAAGTCCCACCCATCCTCGCTCAGGAGACCCGTTGCCTCGTCTGGGTAGGATTTCGCGGATGCTTGGTCGGGCATAAGTCCCACCCATCCTCGCTCCGAGACCCGTTGCCTCGTGCCGGGTAGGATTTCGCGTAGGCTTGGTCGGGATTAATTCCCAGAGATCTCTCGCTCAGGAGACCCGTTGCCTCGTGCCGGGTAGGATTTCGCGGATGCTTGGTCGGGCATAAGTCCCACCCATCCTCGCTCAGGAGACCCGTTGCCTCGTCTTAGGGTAGGATTTCGCGGATGCCTGGTCGGGCATAAGTCCCACCCATCCTCGCTCAGGAGACCCGCTGCCTCGTGCCGGGTAGGATTTCGCGGATGCTTGGTCGGGCATAAGTCCCACCCATCCTCGCTCCGAGACCCGCTGCCTCGTGTCGGGTAGGATTTCGCGGATGCTTGGTCGGGCATAAGTCCCACCCATCCTCGCTCGAGACCCGCTGCCTCGTGCCGGTAGGATTTCGCGGATGCTTGGTCGGGCATAAGTCCCACCCATCCTCGCTCAGGAGACCCGTTGCCTCGTCTTAGGGTAGGATTTCGCGGATGCTTGGTCGGGCATAAATCCCACCCATCCTCGCTCCGAGACCCGTTGCCTCGTGCGGTAGGATTTCGCGGATGCTTGGTCGGGCATAAGTCCCACCCATCCTCGCCTCAGGAGACCCGTTGCCTCGTGCCGTAGGATTTCGCGGATGCCTGGTCGGGCATAAGTCCCACCCATCCCTCGCTCCGGAGACCCGTTGCCTCGTGCCGGGTAGGATTTCGCGGATGCTTGGTTGGGCGTAAGTCCCACCCATCCCTCGCTACGGAGTCCCGTTGCCTCGCGCGGGGTAAGAATTCGTGGGTAGTTAGTCGCACCGACACTACAATCCGTTCGCTGTCCCCGTTCATCTATTCACGAAATAACCGTCCGGGTTAAGGTACCAACCTCACCTTCGCTCCGAAGGACCGGAGAACACGTCGTACTACCCTCGCCAAGTCATTGAGAAAATACGCCCAAGCCGGTATCCCGTTTTTCTCTCGGCAAGGAGGGAGGGGGTGCTTACGCATTATGCAACCATATGAGATCATTTCACGACTACTACTCAAGGCACGATAGGAAGCTAAGAATGTAAGATCAGAAGGAATTCAAACAGAGAAGACAAAGAACAGATACAAGCACCAATCCCCGACTGGGAATTACATAACATCGCTCCAAGCATACATAGAACAAGAATCCAACAAGAGCTTTTACACGAAACGAAGCGGACTTAGATGCGATTAGCACGCGCCACGGCTTCCGCGAGGGCGTCCTTGGCTTCTAGCAACCGCGGCACCATCCCGATCAAAATGTCGAGGTTGGCGAGGTCTCGGGCGAGGGCCTCCTCTGCGGCCATTATCACGTCGAAATCTGCCCATAGACCTTCAATGAAGGCCTCGAAATCGTCGGCCGGAAGACCCCGGCGAGAGCGCCACCCGTAAGATCAGAACCATGATAGGGCTCCCTCCTCCTCCAAAGATGGCGGGATCTCGCCACCGGCCCCTCATCCAGGTTGGCAAAAATGGGGTCTTCTTCCATAATTTCCCGGGAGGTCACCATTGAAAAATCAAAGGAAGGCAGGGAAGAGAGCGATCGTCTACTCTGATACTAACAAGGTGGGCGAGGAAGGTGAAAAGGGCCAGAGTTAAATACTAACGCGAGAAGCCCAAGCGTCTACACGTCCCCCGAGAAGTTCGCCGGACCATTAAGTCCCGCTAATACTGCACATCGACGCTTGGTCTCCATTGGGAGAAGCTAAACGCTTTTTCGGACGAAGGGACCCGTAGAGCGAACGAACATACATGGTCATTTGATAAAATAAGTGATTTAACCCAAGTGTCTACAAAAATCCCCTCACACGAAGATACACCAACTAAGAAGGAGGCAGCTTCTCTTTGCCTTTCCCCGAGTCACGCATCACAGCACGAGCTCGACGAACTGACTCCCTTGCAGTGGGCTCCGTGCCGCCTGCAAATCGACATAAAACTTGACTATAATCTAGTAGCGGCGGAGGAAGGCTTCACCGAGTAAGTGATATCTCCGAACCCCGTTAACGACGGATCTTCAGAAGAAAAACCGAAATGATCGAGTATATGAGTACATCATTTTGCCTCCAATAGATGAGCCGTTTCACGAGCCCAATCTCGCACGATGTCGCCGAAGGTCGATCTTTGAATCCCCAAAAATCTTAGTGGATTTCTCAAGGAAGGAGACAGCTTCCAGTGGAGGAAGGAATACGACTCGAGCCGCATCAATACCGAACCGAGGAGCTGCTGAAGGAAGGCCTCACAGCCCGTGAATCCCGAGACAACGGATTCGATTCCGTCTGAACCATGTTGTGACGCTCCTCCGCTCGTTGAGCGTTACGAAGATGCATTTGAACTTCGCTCCGCGGTTGCAAGTTGAGAGGGGAATTCCTCCACTTGCTTCTTCAACATGTTCTTGCCTTCTTCAAAGAACCACCAATAGGTTTTTCAACTCCTCTATTCGATCATCCTTCTTCTTTTCGCTTCGCTCCGCCGCCATGCGGGCTCGCTCCTCCTCGGCGAGACGGTCCCTCATCGAGAAATTACCCCCTCGATTACTGCATTTTTAGCGGCTAAGTCCCGACTACTGGGGCGCTTCTACACTTTGGCCAACGAGTCCTCGAGTCCTGAAGTGCCCTTGATAGATTAGCCTTCTCCGCCTCTAGTTCCGCTACTCGTTCCTTCGCGGCCTCACAATCCTGGGCCCCTTGTTGAATCGACCCAAGCACGTCCGAAATCGACGTGATATCTCTGAAGCGAGTACCCCTAAAAATGGAGAAGATATGAAGCAGATATTGAAAGACATTGATACCGGTAGGATAAGCTCAAAAGGAAGGATACCTTTAGATGATGGTCCATCGAGATCTCGCAGAGAGAAAGGTCATTGACTTCCTCAAATAAAGCCAGATTTATTGTAAGGAGAAAAGGCCGCGCATCTTTCTTAAGGACGGAGAAACAGCCGCCCCTTTCAAAATCTGAGGTGAAAAATCCGACAAATCAAAGCGGACAAAGGAAGAGCCCACACCACCCGCAGGGTGGCGGGCCCGAAGGTAGAATCCTCATCCTGGGACGCCTTTGAGTACTTGGAATCGGAGGTTCTCGACCCTCCTCCTCCGCGACAGCAAAGGATCGCAAGCGCCCGCTTTGGACTCGTTTCAACGGTGTTAAATCCTCCGCCTCCTCCGCATTATTACCTCCTGCATTAACCTCATCAAGACACGAAAGAATATCGCACCCTAACGAGTGGCGGGAAAAGTATCAGAGTAAGACCTTCTCCCCAGTGGGGGTGTCGAGTGGAAATGTTCAACCGCAAACCCCGAGTCTCCCTGTCATGCGGCGATCCCATCTTTAAGTTGCCCTTGTGCGCACTCCATGTGGGAGAATCACCATCATCCTCGTCATATATGCCGATAGTCTCCACTCCGAATCCCTGAAATGAATACCCGGGATCGACTCCCGCCAACAGGCACATTAACGTAAGGGTCAAGTGGGAGGGCCGAGGAACCTCCCCCACGCCGATCGGACTTGATGTTGCCTCGGGACGGCTAAATGTCTGGGGCAGATGGCACATGCGAGGGTTCGCCCACAGCCAAGGGAATCGTTTGGAGGGACCCCCGCACCTACAGAATCCGGAGGGTGGAGGCAGAGAGACGTAGCCGCCACGTAACCGGAGGAATCACCTCGCCGCTGGATTCCTCCGAATCCCAATCCGCCTCCTTGTCGTCATCATCCACGAATCCTCGCTCCCACCCGGCGTAGCGGCTTGGGGCAGCGCAGACGAGCTAACCTTGCTCGTTTAGCAGGCGGGAGAGCCAATCGACCCTCGGGGATGAGGCGTAGCGGCGTCCCGATCGATAAAACGAGAACATCGGGTGGCCCCACGGCGCCCATAGCGACCTCATACTCTGTTGCCTGGCAAGGGCCCGAAGCTTGCGAGCCAATCTCTCGGCCGCCCCACGCCCGGTCTTGTACCCTTCAGACGAATCACTGACACCGCATTCTCCCGGACCGCCTCCAGAGTAACGGGGAACTCACGGCCAAAGGGTCGATACGACATAGGCGGTATTCTTCCACCAAATCTCGCATTGTACTGGGCACGAAGGGCCTTGAGATAGTCAAGATGTCTAATTTCTTCCGCGTCGCGCTCAATTAGGGGATCGAATCGCTGGATCGACCCATTGAAGTATGAAGAGGAGAGTCCGTGCTCACGAGAATTTGATAATACCACCGACATCCATCCCGAGTCCCATTTCCCCTTGGCGGTATCTTGGGATTTCCTTTATAAGAGATCTATTCGTCTGGAAGTTCGTGAGAACCGAAACATGACTTACGGCCTTCGTTCCCTGCTTTCTGTTGCTTCGGTTGCCAAAACGCGTCTTCTATGAGAGAAAACAAGCGCCCTGTCAGGTGGATTCCAGCCGGGCGGAAAGCCCATTCCAACACCGCCAATCGTACGATGGCATTAGGAGTAAGCTGTGACAGCTCCGCATGGAAAACCCGGAGTACTGATGATAGTAGAGGGGCAGACGGGAAACGAAGTCCTGCCTCGAGAAATGCCGCGAACACCACTGCTTCATTTGCCTGAGGCTGAGGGGTTTCTTCACCACCCGGGAGGCGCATGGAAGGGCGTATTACCCCAAAATCAGCCGCTAGTGCATCGAGGTCGGCAGAACTCAACGCCGACCGCCCCAAAACGGGGGATAATCCTGCGGCATCCTCTTCGCTCAGAACTGGTTTTATCTTAGGGGGGCGCCTAGGACCCATGGAGATCTAGGTGGGTAGGAGATCAGGGAGCCAGGCACCAGAGGAGAATGCGAACGAGAAAAGAAAACGGATGAAATGCGGAGCCAAAGAAGATGAACTTCGCCACCATCGGAAAACCCTATCCCTATAAAAAAAAAAAAAAAAAAAAAAACTCCCGGACGTTTAATGTTGCATCCCAATGAAGCGTAATCGACTTCTACCACGACATGAGGGGCTAGTGTGGTGGGGTAGGCTAGGCTCACCCTCCCTCGGCCAACTAATCGAAAACACCTCGCGTCATCTTGACCCACATGAACGGATTTATAAACGCCAACCTCTCCTTCGATAAAGCTATAAATCCTTACCTTAGGAGACCATCCCCTAAAAGGCGAAAAAGAATAAAGACCGCCTCCGCGACGAGGGGAAGTTTCCCTCCGTAGCGAGGGAGGAAAACGGAGGGAACTCCCCTCGGCTACGTCTCTTTCCGGCGCAAACGTAGCACGAACCACCAAGATCTGACACTCCCCAACAACCCCTCCCTAGTACGCCAGGGTGTGTCAGGCTAATCTGAGACCCTAACATAAGTGAAATCCCCGTTGAACCCCTACAAAGGGTATATGAATAGAGGACAAAAAACCCGACACAGGTGGGGAAGACCCAAGGAAAAGTCAAGTTAGCCCTTGGCGAGAACCAGGAAGGAAAAAGAAGGCCGACGAGGACGTGCATATCCTCAGGCCTGCCCTATAAAAAGAAAAGGAAGAAAGAGGACAGGCAGGTTCCCCGAAAAACAAGAAGCAGTCTGACGAGTAAGAAGAGAGAGAGACCCGGTGGTTCCACACCACCACAGTTACTGACTCCGGAATTCCCTTTTACCCTTTTAGCTTCCATCATAGTCAGGGGTAACGTCACTGGGCTAGTGCAAAGTTAAGGTTCAAGTAATTGAACAGTTTCGTTATGAACTCCTCGCGGACATACCAAAGGAAGTGTGTCTTATAGCTTGCAAAAAGGGAGAACATATCTTGTGGGTAAAGCAGTACAAACTCTGCAGAGTCTAAAACTATTCGAATAGCCGTATCCACGGTCATGGATGACTTGGCGAATTGACACTAGTTAGCTGTTTCTGTTTTCAAAAACCTTTGATTAAATGATTTGAGAAATAATTTATATCCCTTTTATGTCACTTATTGCCACATTTGTTCATATGAGACCATGGAGGGCCTTTTCGTTAATTTACTCACAAAGGGCCGTGAGTAAAATGTTATTATTCTTTTTATTATTACCTGTTATTTCAATTACTTATCAAACTGTCTTAAAGTTTTATTTACGCTTTCCGTTACTATTCAGTATTACTTCATTCAAAACTTTCTCTTTATGCAAAACAACCGTAGAAACCCACTTTCTATTTCAGCCTGCATTTATTCCAGGACTTGCATACACTACAAAGTCTTGCGAGTACCAATGTACTCAACTTGCTTCAACAATGTTTTTAGGTGAAGAGCAAGATTTCGATATTGATGGGAATGAGAATGAGGAACCTGCGAATTTTAGCGACGACTGATCTTTCTAGGTTCATCTCAGCAGTTGCCTGTGGAGTTATGGAAATAGATGGCATACTATGAGACATGGTTTTAATTTCCTGCTACTTTTGGTATTGTAATAATACTATAAAACTTGTGATGTAATAAAAGTGTGTATCTGTGTGGCTGTAATATCCAAATTGTGTTTGTGCGTGCCAGCCACTGATCATGGGAATGGCACAGGAAGCACTTAAAGAACCTCATATTTATGTTACTTAGTGACATAAAAATGAGGGTCTCACACTTGGTATGTATGAAATCTGATTGGTTCTGCTCTTCACATGCTGAACTGTTCAGGTATTGAGTGTCTGCACAGCAACAAAACAAACAAGCCCCCTCTCGTCCACCAGAACATCTCGGCGGACAAAGTGCTCGTAGACCACCTCTTCACCCCTCGCCTTTCCGGCTCCGGCCTGCACAAGCTCGTCGCCGACGACGTCGTCTTCTCCACGCTCAAGGAGAGCGCGACCATGGGGTACCTGGCGCCCGAGTACACGACCACCGGCCGGTTCACGGACAAGAGCGACGTGTACGCCTTTGGGGTGGTGGTCTTCCAGCTGCTCACGGGAAAGAAGACGGTGTCGCACCTCCGCCTACTCGGCTCGAAGTCTGGCAAGCTCGGCGACCTCGTGGACCCTCCTCGGCGGCAAGTTCTCGAGGCCGGAAGCCGTGAAGCTGGCGGGATTGCTCGCTCTGCCGAGCGAGGCGCCGAGCGGCCCGACCATGGCATCGGTTCTGCAGCAGCTCGGCACCAGCCAGTGATCAATGGTGGACCGAAGCGGCGGTGGCACGATGGCGTCGTCGAGAGGAACCGAAGCGGCGGCGGCGGCCAAGAACTCTACGGCTTTGAAGAAGGCTCTGAAAAAGCCCACCTCCAAGGCTCTGAAGAACAAAAATTACCTTAATATCCTTTTAAAAAATAAAATTATTATTTGTAAAAGTCCATAATACCCACCAAATCAACGGTTAGATCTCATTTATACTACCCTAATATACTACAAGTATAATCCACTGTAAAAGAGCTCGCATTTTTTTAGTGCGTCCAGATGTCAGCAAGAAGGCAAATGTTTGGACATATATTGAAACAAAAAATGAACTATGTACAAAGAGAGCAGAGGAAGACTGACCTACAGTTTTGTCAACCACATCAAGAACACCATCTTGTCTTGCTTCTTCTATGCACCAGTCCCGTAAAATATCATGAATCCTTATTTCTTCAATCCAACCATGTACCATGCTTCTGTCAACAACTTGGACCAAGCTTCTTTGAGCCAGCTCAGTAACATACTTACGTGCTACTTCTTCCGGTTTATAGTTTGGCGTATGTGGAATGAAGCACTCTGCTATCCATAATTCGATAAGATCTGGTACTGATATGTCATAATCCTCTGGAAAAGCAGCAAGATAGAGGAAACAAGATTTTAAATAATGATTTGGCAAGTCATTGTAACTGCGAGCTAATATGTCTCGCATCATCTTTCCACTTTTCGTTGATGTCCAACTCAAAAGCAAATCTGACCACGCCTCTATATTTAGATTGTTCGACAGATAACCCCCCAGAAGTGCAAGTGCAAGTGGTAAGCCCTTACATTTCTTTGCAAGCTTTCTCCCTTGTTCTTCAAACTCTCTCTCCATACCAAATATGACAGATGTTTTGTATGATGGTAAAGCTTTGCTACTAAAAAGCTCCCAACTTTTCTCATCATCTAAGAGCTTCAGATCATGAACATAGGTTGGCATTTGGACATGATTTGCAACATTTTGCTTTCGTGTTGTTAACAGTACTCTACTACCGTTATTTGCATCTGGAAAGACTTTAGCCTTTCCATTTATTTGGTTCCATGTATCTGTAGTCCACACATCATCAAGCACTACTAAGTACCTTTTTTGCAACAGAAAATCATGGATTTTCTTCCCCACCACATGCTCTTGCATCTGATCAATTTCTCTAGAGTCATCTCTCGCCCCCATTATTTGTTTCATAGTATCCTTCAGTAAATCAATGCCCTTGAACTTTTGAGATACAGTAACCCAAGCAACTGTGTCAAAGTGTTCTTTGATTCTAGGTGAGCTGTAGACTTTTCTAGCGAGTGTAGTTTTTCCTGCCCCACCCGTGGCAACTACAGAGACAGCACTAAGCATATTGTTCTCTTGGTCAACTAACTTCCCCACTATCTGTTCGTACTCATTCTCGAAACCAACAATGAAAACATCATCTTCAATATTTTGATGCATGAGATGGTAATCTTGCGGAAATTCATCCCCAACATGGCCAATCTCTGCTGAAGTATTACCCAAATCAACAATTTTCAAACGGTTTGCACTCACAAATATCTCTCCGATCTTCCTTCTTATACGTTTAATTTCAACACCGACTTTATGAAGGGTAATCAAGTCGCTTGGTAAGCGAGCATACCTTGAAATGGAACCCATGAAGCCCTTCTTCCGCCTGTTCCTCTTCTCCATGTACTCCGCTTGTTCGATGACATTCTCAGCCTCATATGCTGCATCCCTGATCTGCCTAACCCAGTTGGCAGCGGTTGCAATTCCCGATCTACACTTGAGGAAGCACTGCAACCGCTTCAGCTCATCCTTCAAGAACTCCACTTCAAGGTTGACTCCACACAAAAATGCTGTCTCCTGAACTGCAAGGTTGCTCAAGTTCCCAACCACGGCACGAACAGCAGACTCAGCCATTGGTATGGTCTCCCCTCTCTCTCTCTCTCTCTCGCTCTCCTTGGGATTTAAACGTTAGAGCGCGCTAATATTGAAATTTGCTGGCCGGCGACAGGTGAGGAACGTTGCAGGTCAACGAGAATGCCATTAGATCGGAATTCAGAACACATGGAATCACATGCTTCACCAATTCCGCTGCACACATGGGGTAACATGCTTTTGCGTCGTTCTAGCTGCCTGTCCGGTGTCAACGAACGTATATATAACAAACGGCACGCACTTACTATTTAGTCGATCCCAAACATACATATTTAACGAGCTTTTTGTTTGGTCAGCTATAGTCGGCAACCTATGCATTGGAACGGATAAGCTTCTTACATAAAGTATTTAGTCTATTTATCTAAAGATAAAATATTTAAATTATGAAAATAGTACTTAATGTAAAATGTATTGAGAGTAGTTTAGTCTATTTATCTAGAGATGAAAATAGTATTTGATCTATTTATCTAAAGATGAAAATAGTACTTAATGTAAAATTATGAAAACCTCCTATAAAATATTATTTGATAGACCAAAATGACTCTGAGATAAGGTCTTATGATCTTTTCTCTACTTCTCCTCAAGGGATTATGCAGCAGACATCGATCTTGTCGATTTGAAAAAGAACGTTATCCAAATTGAGTTGTGAAAGAGAAACCATGTCTTATCCAAGATCATGCTTCGGAGTCATGTCGAAGAGATCCGATGTTTGATTCTATGTTTGATGGTACAATACTACTTTTATTGTTTCTATACATAACAAGATAGTACAAACTCCTGGAAGCGTTTCTTGTGTGCACGTAGCAAACATTTGGAGAATGCCTGGTACACTTTCATGTACATGTAGTAAAAATCACTAAATATCCCAATGCACGGCGATAGATTCCTGATGCCTTGAGATTCGTGCGATTTTAATCGAATCTCCTATACCCGATACCAATTATTCCAAATAATAAAAATGTCGTCTCCTGAAGTGCAAGGTCTGCTCAAGTTCTCAACTACGGGAGTAAGGGCAGACTGTGGGGGCTCCGGTCTTTGTAATGATGATTCGGTACTCATCTAAGGCGTGACCGAATTAACGCAACCTGTTAGTAAACCGAATCCCAATTACAAACCGCATTCGGATTGAGGCCAATCAATCGGCAAGACGACACACTCCTGCGACGTGGTCATATGCCAAATGATTGATTCCAACCCGAGCTTCCCCGAGATATGTGTCTAGTGCTAGTTCCCTGGATCAGTAGCCTAGCACCCACATATTGCCACAATAAGTTACATCAAAACACTTACATTAACAAAATGGTTACAGTAGTACAGGTTTGATTACATCGGTATAATAATACAAGAAAGAAATTCTGCCAAATGGCTACAAAAGCTGAAAAGAGACTTAGAGTACAGCAACGGCAGCAGAGTGCCTTCCCAAACCCAAAGGCAGTAGCCGAGTTGCGAACGAGAGAAAAACCTAATCTACAGCTGCAAAACCCGACGATCTCTGAATCGAAGCGATCCTCGCCTAGCTCGCCTTTTCACACTTGACTCCGTCTTCTGAGCTTGGTAATCAGATTTAAAGCAAACGGTGAGTACACGTATGTACTCGCAAGACTTTAGTGTTTGCAAGTATAATAAGTATGCAGGTTATCCAATGAAAAAGGTTGCTAATCCAGTTCCAAGTTGCATAAAGCTAAATTTATTTGCAATAGAATAATAGATTTCAGAAGATGCTCGATTTACAAAAGCAATTGATGAAGAATGTAATTCAATACATAATTGTATAATTCATTCAGTATCCACATTCAATTTCCTCCAAATTATCCAACACCACCATCACATGGCATCAAGAATCACCACCAGCACAATCGAATATCCACCATACCATCGTATGGCATCAAGAATCACCACCAGCACAATCGAATTACCAATCCAATCAGTCTTTGAGTCCAACGACTCAACATTTTGCATGATATAACCCAACATTTAAAAGATCTACCGGTGCCAAAATGTTTTCCAAAACAAAACCAAAAAAATACTATACTTGACAATAATTATCCAAGCTGCTCGTGATCGTGAGCACGGCTAATCGATTAGATTTATTCTCTGCAGAGATTGTACACTTTACCCACATGACACACTCTAGCAATCATGTCAACCATGCCACGCGATACGAAACGCACCCGTTTTGCTAGACTGTGACGGAACTGTTCCACTTGCGAGTTTCTAATCTTGCGTCAGCCCCGGTGAAGTGCACCCCTTGCTATGGCGGGTGATCAGCCCCACACAAAACATTTACAACAAATCACGATGGTTTACGATTACCGTCCATCGCCTCACAACCCATAGCAAGGCCCTCACCGTTGTAACGGTACCGTATTGGGACGGTATACTCCAACACCTGTGCGAGGTGAGGGAGACCCTTAGACAAAGACTCACCTGCCGCTGGATCGCCCAACTACTTCGACCTACCACGACGCAAGACCAGTCATCCACTCCTGTACTACGTTCAGGTCATCCCATACTAACACATGTGGTTGTACGATTTGACTTAGTTAACAACATCAAGTTCGGTCCTTAGGGTTGCACAGACGAGACCTCCACCCGTCCGTCCGGCATAAAACCACCTTTCACCTTTTTCCTTTTTCTCTTTTTACCAACACAGCTTTTTCCACCAAAACCACCATTTCAAAATCCTAATTAAGTTTCCAAAAGAATTTGATTGACTGGGTCCACCGATCAACAATCAATTGTACTAACGCTGGGCTAAGCGTATGCAATTATTAGACATATAACCCAATTGACACGTAATACGGTGTCTACCACTATCCTAGGGATTTACAAGGATCACTACGTAACTGATAATCGAGGAAAACCATTCAATCCAGGTTTAACTACCAAAGCCCACAATTTATCATTTGTACCAATTCTAAAGCATGCATAATAGTTTTGTCAATTCAAATTAAATTTGCAAATATGGGATCAATATGGTCAAAGGAGGTGCTTGCCTGTTTGCTTTGTACTGATTACACTTCCGGGAAAGAGATCGAGAACTGCGTAGGCGCCCACCACCACGTCAACGTCTACGCGAACGAGCGACAACAAAACGACAACAAAACGATCAAACTCGGAACAAACAGGGCGATCAAGAATCAAATAAGACAACTAAGAAGCAAGGACAACGACTAAACCAATTGGAGAAACAACGGAGAAAAGGGAATTAAAGGAGACCTAACTCGGTCAGTGAAGTCGGCGATCGCCGGTACAACCACGGTAGTGCCGCCTCAAGCTGGCAGACGCCACGTGGCCCGGTAGTGCCGGGCGCCGATGACCCAAAAGGGCGCTCTCTGGAAAAAAGGTACCGACGTTAAACACGCGGTAGCACGGCTACCCGGCAGCATCGCCAGGAGGGCGGTAGTGCCGGATTCCCGTGAGACCAAAGGAGAAGCTCACCGAAATTAACCGCCGCGTTGTGGTTACGGTAGTGCCGCCGGCGGTAGTACGCCCCATAACGTCGGTAGTGCCACCTCGAGGAGAAATTAGGGTTTCGCAAAATGGGATTTTGCGCAAACGGATTCGAAACTTCGCGACGATTGCATGGTTAGGTTCCGGTGATGCAGGACCCATCCATGCAGGTCTCACCAAGTTTCGAGTTCATTTAACCTAATTTCCACCTTTTCGAACTCGATAACCCTAATTACCGTTAGAATTCGACTTTCGATCCAAATCAAGTCCAAACTTAATTCTTTTCATGAGGGTCGACTTCTAATGACATCAGATATATTCTAGAGTCATATCCTCAGCTTTTGGAGCTAGGGTTCAAGGAAAACTCCAAAACTCGAGAATTTGACTCGGCTTGTGAACAAATCCGATAAACTCCGAATCAGGGTTTTCGACTCGATCTTTTTCCAGAAATAGAACCATTAGGGCACTAAAAACCAATACGAGTCACTCTCGGGATTTTTGGAGCTTCGAAACTCGAAGACGCCCCAAAAAGCTCGATAATGCACTTTTCGCAAATCGAATCGAAATGAAGGATTTGCGACTGACGTATTAATTCTTTTTGCACGTAAGGGTTCCACAGGGCCTAACTTGTAACATCCCTGAATTAATTAAACAGTAAAAATAAAATATTTAAATGTGAATTTGATTTATTAATATCTTTCAGCAAATTTAAAAGCTTTTGTTAAAAGATAATTGAATTCCTGAAATTAGAGAAAGAAAAAGTTACAGAAGAAAATGGTAAGAAGATAAAATAAACCAATTGCCATCTGCTGATCAGTAACAATCATTGTAAAGGATTGAATCAAAGAATTTAACTGCAACACAAATTTTATTGATACATCGTAGTTCACATTTACAATACATAGGAAATACAAAAATCTTTATAAAGACATACAAGTCACTGGAGTTACAACTCAATACAATCATTTGATTACATATGCAATCACAGTTACAACTCACCTAACTATCCAATTACATATTTGGTTACAAATTACATATCAAAAAGTAAATTACAAAACTACAAGCTTCAGCTCCTGTGCTGACTTGATCTGCATTTGAGAGCCTGCAAATTAAATTGTTTACGTATGAGATTAAGCATAAAGCAAATGCATTAAATTAAATACAATAAATGAATAGAGAAAAGATTGCCGTCAGCTAAGTGAATCGCTCAGTGAGGTACCCTAGATTGTCCGGGGGCCAATCTGGCTCCTCTCACGATTTGTTTTTGCATCACTCGGCAATTTACAAACCTGTTAAGCCGTAGACGCGAATATTCAGAAAATATCGCGTAATAAAAATATTTTACCACAGTAAAATAGTGAAACTTCAGTGAATTGGGATAAAGCCAAGCAACAGTGCCCACAGTAACAGTACAGTTCTGTCCAGAACCGACTACAACATCAAGTCCAGCCGAAATCTCCAGAGTTATCCACTTGGGGCGAAAGCAACTAGAGTATACCTCGCTACTCAGGCCAGACCGACAGCCACAAGTAGGTGCATTCATTTCAACCATGACTAGAATAAGCAAAGCAACAGGGCAAAGCCAGCCGGCCAGGCAAACCACTTAGTAAAAGATAACTATGGAGGCAAGGAGAGGATGATGACCAAGAATTCTTAAACAACCCAGCCGAGCCCTCCAGGGCAATCTCCAGTCAAGTCCAAGGTAAACAGCTAGACTGCTAGTTAAGCCACCAAAGCTAATCACCATACCACATAAGAAAGCTCTAGACCAACCTAACCAGCCGGCCAAGCATGGGTCACAAAACTTAGATGAATGCACTGACCAGGAAAATTAATATGTGCAATCATCCCGGCCGCAAAGACCATTGGACCGGGGCCCTCTTTCAAACCCTGCTCACACCGCCATAGCCACGCTATAAAGACCAACCAAGGCTCATTCAAAGTCACATAAGCTTCAAGCCCAACCAGCCAATTTCAGTAAGCCACCCAAAAGCAGGCCAAGCAAACCATGTGCCAAGAACAAGGACTCCAAAATAGAGCTCCCAGGAATACTTGACATCAGAGCAAACCATAAGAGTTCAACGTCGAAATAGGAGCTAGAAGATCAAGAAACTCCATCCAACCCCTTCACACAAAGTAAGTCCCTACGAACTCAATTCCATTAAAACTTATCATTTCATACCCAGTAAAGCATGAAAATGAACTAGAATCAAAAGCGACAGTAGAAGGCTAAAGGAGATGGTCTCAGTAGAAGGAAACCTACTGGGGTTACGCTACTCGTTACCCTAATTCGCAAATACTCCCCCGGCGTATCGCGAGATAAGGTCATCGTCGTAGCGTCATCCAACCAGTGGAATTGCTAAATAGCAAATCATCACAGACCATGAAAAGGCAATCAAACCCCATAGCATAGCATCATTTCATCATTTGCCATGTAAAGAACTCAGTAAAAGCAACTGGTAATATACTAGGTCTTAAGTATTCCAAATATTGGTGTTGCTTAGTATCAAATCATTATCATTTACCATGCAACAGATTATTCTAAGCCACTGCCAACCATTAAGTATTCAGAAAAGCAATCAGTAGCATAGTATCATGCTATTATCTATCATGCCAGTAAAACATTAAAGGAACCATTGTCCTCATGTCGTGTCTGAATATTCAAATACCCTCAAATCTATTTAGCACCAATCTATTTATCATTTGCTGGATTCATGCATATAGCAAATCAGTGCAAGGGACCTCCAATTAATTCTTTAAGCATCACAAACTAGAGAGTGATCTCAGTATAATCTATTTCCAAATAAATCATTGAAGCACATCACGGATCAGAGACAAGTAATCTCAGTGCTAAACTCATTCAACTCATTCGATGTAAATCCCACTAATCTCAGATCACAAGCAGCACAATGCAACCTTAATCACAGGTATGCAACCTTAATCACAGGTAGGAGGAGAAGTAACATCAGAGAGTACCAATCCCTAGTAAAGAGTTAGAGGTAGGGAGATAAGGAAAAGGAGGAGGATTAAAGTTAGGGTTACCCAACCCTGACCAAACCAGGGGTGATGCGCAGGAGCAGCCCAGGCGGCAGAGACTTGAGGAGCCTGAGCGGCAAGTGCGCGAGATGATGGCAACCAAAAATCGGTCGGTGGGGAGCTGAATTGGAAAACCGGCGTCGGAGGCGGTCGGGCGGTGCAGCCTGGAGGCGGAACCGCACCCGCGCGCGTGAGGAGGCGGTCGAGTTCGACGGGAACCAGAAGGCGAGTGCGGAAGTCGGGCGCGCCTGGGCCAGCGTTGGCGGCCGTCGACGGCCGGAGCTAGGGGACTCGGGACCACCGGCGGAGGCGCCAAGGTGGCGACGAGGCCAGATCGCAGAGACCGTAAGATTGGGGAAGACGCTAGAAGGACTCAAGGAGGAGAGTTCGATCGACAGAGAGAGAGAGAGAGGAGAAAAGAATGGGGCAAAGAAAAGGGTAATGAGAAAAGAAAAGAATAGAGAAAGAAAATAATAATAATAAAAATAATAAAGGAACTACTCGTTGAGTTTGAATGGTTCTTTTAAATGATTCAAATCAAAACCTAGTCAATCAATAAACTCTAATCCATTCAATTAAAGTCTGACAGAGAAACAATAGATTGAAATTTCCTTCATTAAACCCATTCTTCAAAAACCCTTTTGAAGATAGGTTGCCAACTTCCACATTACTTAAATCTTAAATGTATATGTTTATACAATATTTAATTTAATTTAAACCAAACCATTTCACTTACTATTAATCAAACACAATTAGACAAATCCAAGGGCATTTCTTAATATAAGACTCACCTAATCAGAGAAACCTTTTCATTATAATATGCTTTATGTCTGAATCCTATTAAAACATGACCCTACGAGAAATGAATTCTGAGATTTGTAATACAGATGCATATGCAAAAGTCGAATCATGTAAATCGTAGTTACTTTCACACTGCTGTTTTATGAACTAATTAATATTAGTACAAGCAGCTTCATACCCTGAAAATGAATTTGTGTATTTAATCTTACAATCTTAGCTTCCTGAATTCGTAAAATAAAATAAAATAAATCATAAGGAATAAGGTGTCGTATGCGATGCAACCCTTAAACCGTTAATCAATGATAAAGATTATAGAAGTAACACACTTATACGTTCACAAGTCCTAATCCTCATTCATGCTTGTTTTATGTATGTTTGTTATTTGATTTTCTATCTGATTTCCTTTTGCCTCTATTGAAAGTATTATTTGCTATTTGCTATATTTTCTGTTATACGACGTGTAGAATCCGACGCCTCGGACTTCGTCATCGACAACTTCGAGATTACGTCTTCGACTTCGTCACTGAAAACAATGGATAGCAAGGCAAGCACCCCCTTTGAGCATTTTGAACCCAGATTTCATAATCAACTAAAATGTGATTAAGAATCTTCCTGCATGCTTATATTTTGATAAATCCTTATTTTGCGTTAATTGGTAGTTATAACCCAAATTGATGGATTTCCTTAATCATGTTGACATACGATCCATGAAAAACCATAGGAATGGTTAAGTTCATTGAACTGGGTATAATCGCTTATTAATCTGCATATGCTTAGCACTGCTATAGGTCAAAGTTGGAAATGTTTACACCCACACTTTTCTTTATGAAATCTTTTATGGTTTGTTTAAGCAGTAAAGGATACTGGTAGTTTGATAAAAATGAAAATAAAACTATGATTTCGACGTGGGTGATTATTGGCAATAGCCGGTTGTACATGTTTTAACGTGTACGTAGCTAGGGTGGAGTTATCGCCCATGTCACTTTGAGGACCGAACGTAGTGTTGCATGATCCAAGTAAACCGTACATCCACAAGTACTGGACTGGGACAGTCTTAACTTATTAAATTATTTGGGAATTAGCTTTGCACATTGGTAGGCAGTTGTAGCACGGGCATTCCCGAGATAGGTTTGCTCGAGGGAGGTGTCATCACCGAGGTGTTGGCATCTGCCGTTGTAACGGTGTACGCCTGGCTATGAATTTGGGGCTGTTGTTGTACCATTTGAGCCGCGGGCTCCTGAATACTATTGCTTCACTGTTTGTTTGCTTCCATCATAGTCAGGAGTAACGTCATCGGGCTAGTGCAAAGTTAAGGTTCAAGTAACGAACAGTTTCGTAATGAACTCTCTGGCGGCACACCAAAGGAAGTGTGTCTAATACATGTTGCCACAAAGGGAGGACATTTCTTGTGGGTAAAGCTGTACAACTCTGCAGAGTCTAAAACTATTCGAATAGCCGTGTCCACGGTCATGGACGACTTGGCTAACCAGCATTAGTTAGTCGTTTTCTACTTTTTAAAAACTCTTGATCAAATGACTTGGAAAATGATTCACATTTGTTAAATGTCAGTTATTGTTATATTTGTTCGTATAAGACCATGGAGGGTCTTTTCCATTATCTTTACTCACAAAAGGGCCGTGAGTAATTTATTGTTATTTCTGTCAATACTTGATATTTTGATTACTTATCAAGCTGTTTTAAATTCAGTTTATGCTTTCCATTACTATTCAGTATTTACAATTCAAATCTTCGCTTTACGCAAACAACCGTAGAAACCCACTTTCTATTCAGCTTGCATATATTTCAGGTTTTGCAAACACTACAAGTCTTGCTGAGTACGCAACGTACTCACCCTTGCTATTATTGTTGTTTTTAGACAGGATATCTCGACAAGTACTCCAACGCAGGAAAACGGGATTGTTAACAACGGTTCTTTCTAAGGCTTTACCTTGTCAGTTGCCTGTGGATTATGCGGCAAACTACAAGTCATCTGATTCTCTTGCTATGTTTAGTCGACCTTCTCGGTCATATTGTATCAATACTTCATTGTAATAAAATATGAAACTTTTGTATGGTTGTGATTCCAAATTGTGTTTTGTGCGTGCCAGCCACTGATCATGGGAATGGTACAGTATGCACATTAGAACCTTGCTTTTATGTTTGCACTGTAGCATAAAAGTGAGGGTCTTACATAACTCGCACTCATAAACTCTTCGCACGATGATCGAACCATCCGAACTCAAAACCCTCAATTGGAACTAAATTCGATTCCAGGTCCGGATTGAGTTCAAACTCGAATCTTTTCACAGGAATCGAACTCAGACAACGTCAGATGTACTCGAAGGTCAATTTCTCGACTTTTTGAAGTTAGGGTTCAAAGGAACTCCAAAATTTCGGGAAAACGACTTTTGGGCGAATAAATCCAACAGAGAACCGATTAGGGTTTTTAGATCGAATCGTCCACGCTAACTTAATCTACTGAGCTAACTTAGGTCTAGCAACAAGAAACACGTTGAAGCACTTCTAGGGTTAGGGTTTCAAGACTAAACCAAAAGAGAAACTAATAGAGAAGAGAGGGGGACTTAGGGTTTAACTCAAAACCTCGGGGATCGGACTGAAACTCGATTCCTCCGGTCTTGAGGCTGCTCTAGGGCTTGAGGAAGATCCTCCACACCTCGCGGCTTGTCTTCTTGCTACTCCTTGAGCTCCTCATGCACTAGAGAGGAAGAGGGAGAGAGAAAAACCGAGAGAGAGAGAAATGGAGAGGGAGAGAGAGAGCTCCTGAGGGGGAGAGAACGAGTGAGGGAGAGAGAAGAGAGAGGGGTGAGCCGGCTGGGGCTTTAGAGGAGAGGAAAGATCGAGAAGAGGGCTGAGGTGGCCGGGCAACGGGCAGCGACGACCGCTCCAACCCCTACCCGCACGACTCGGCCGGCAGTACCGCTCCTGCCGAGCGGTAGTGCCGCCCGACCGGCAGATCTGCCCTAGCCACGCAGATCGCCGCCTCCCGCAAAGAAAACTCCGAGTGACTTCGCAAACTTCTCTCCAATCTTTGAGTTTAACCTCGGGAAACTTAAGGGAAGAATTTTGGGACCTCAAAGGAAGGTTTTAGAACTTAGGCTCCTACGGATTTCGAAAGATTTCGACCGGCTTCGAACTCAAAGTTTCGAAACAAAACCAGTCGAAACTACTCGAACGACAAAACACCGACGCAACAAAAACGAACTAAGGGCCAAATTGAGATCCAATAGCACTCAGCAACAAACAAGCACACAAATAGCTTAATTAAGCTTAGTTAATCCTAATTAATCTTAGTTACAAATTCCAGGATGTTAGGGTTCTAGCCACCCAGTACAGAAGCCCCCTCTTGCGCCGTGTGAAAAACATTCTTGCCTCTATCCGGCACTCATATTCCACCGTTTGGTGAGCCTAAGTTAGGTTTCTACAAATTATTCAGTCAGGTCGTACCATTATAGACATGTGGTTGTACGGTAATGCTTAGAAAGGAGACAATCGTAAGCGTCAGTTCTTAACTGACTTGGGGCGGTACTTGCACAAACCAGGACCAGTGCTCTATCCGCACCCGCCAGACAAACCATTCCGCCCAAGTCTAAAACATTTTCCATTTTATTTTTATTTTGTAAACCAACGGCAATACTCTTTGCCTATAAATTCCAACACAAGTTTTCAAGAGTTAAAAGAAATTCCCACCCATAGGTGCATACTGACCGATTGCGAGTCTAAGCATTTCTACCGAACTATTCTATTCCACCATTAGTTTATTTATAATTTTCAAGTCTCAGTGTTGATAAAAATTTATTATAATCAATTCTATAATCTCCAAAGTTCATGAGATTACCAAGATTGCCCCATTATTATCATGGCACTATATAATCCAGTCCAATTTAGTACTCCAACAAGTAAAGTCTACATTATGTGCCATCATAACTCCAAATCATGCCAACCTACTATCATCATTGTATATTGTAACATCCTCAAATTTACAGAGTAATAAAAATCAAATATTAAAAATGTGAAATCAATATTGTGTTGCATTTCTTGATTTTATGTGCATTTATTGATATTTGATCTATTGGTTGAATTAATTGTTGAAATGAATAATGGAATTAAGAAAGAAAAGAAAAGAAAAGAGAAAATAGTAAAATGGTAAGAAATGAAATTACCATGGTAAAAATCTTGTATAAGCTGACCAAACCCTAGAAGATATCCCTAATTGGTCAAAAGACCATGTGCTTACTTTTACTAGCAAAGAAAACAAATTTAAATAATAAACTCAATTTCTGTCCTGAACCATGTCAGATTTTTGGAGAGAGTTGTGGAGCAATCTAGACCTTGGTATTTTTACCATAAGACCTTAGACATATCATCTTCACCCACAAAAAGTTTCAAAAATTAATAATCATTTTTACTATGATTTAGCATTTATTTTAGGCAAATTTGAAATTCTGCAGAAATCGATAAAAGATTTATGGAGAATTAAATAATGAGAATTTAATGTTGAAATTTTTATGATAGGTCCATTGTTTAGAACCAAACCTTCAGTAAAAATTTCAAAATTTAATATGTTGGTTTAGTCCCTTAATCAATTCAAAAACTAAATTGGATTTTTTGTACATCATTCACTGTCAGATTTTTAGTAAATAAATGGTAGATTATTTTAACCCCAAAATTTTACTGAAGCTAGTAGACTTACTCATCAGCTTAGTCAAAAAGTTTCGAAAAATCTGGACTTGATCTGACCCGGGAATTAATTAGTTGGATGCGCTGTCTGAGGAAGAAACTGGAGATTACTTCCCCTCCTGACGTGTGGGTCCATGTGTCCAGCGACCTCTGCGCTGGCACCACTGCTGGACGGGACCCAGAAACTTCATTTGCCCACATGTCATCCTCTCGCATCCTCTCTCTTTCTTTTTTTTGTTTCGCTGCCGAGTGGACCTGAACCCATTCGTTGGGGGCATCGTCCATCCCTCCACCGCCTCTCGCCTTGCTCTCTTTCCCCGTGTGAAGCTACCGGGGATAAGCCCTCTGACCGCCTTGTTTCCTTGTCGTATCCGGCCGCTACTTGTGCCAACCGAGGTCATCCTGCCATGCCGCAACCATCATAAACCTTGCCCATACCTTGCCCCTGTTCGGCATCGTGATGTGGCCAGGAGAACCCGAGAACATTTGACCGGCCGCCATTTTCACTTCCCCGATCAAATCCTGTTCCCTACCGCCTCTTGTATCTATTTAAGGGAACGAATGGCATGCTAATTTCACCGCAACCCAAACTCCGCGTCCATTCCCTCTCTGGACCATCCTTAGACCCGAATTTCACCTTCGTCTTCTTCGTTGCCGGCGAAGCCGAATTTGGGGGAAAACTCGAATTCGCACGACCCGGTAAGAGAACGACCAAATTGGTGGATCTCTGAGAATCCATAGACATTTACAAATCTATTGCGCATCGTCTTGCAGCCCGAAGCATCTCGAGGAGATCCCGCACCGTGCGACACCTTTCCGCCATTGACGGCGCACGGTGAGATCACAACCCGGCTAACCATTCTTCGATCTAAGTGGTTAAATAGAATCTTTAGGACTTCCTGATGCTTGTTCACTTGATCATTAAACTCAAAACGCTGCATACCGTCGCCGAGCCAAACCCACCGTAGAATCGCCGCCGGTCGCCGTTGAACTCTGTACTCCGGCCGTGCTTGTGGTCGATTGACCTTTCCCCTATGTGCGCAAAGACCTGTTGATGCTCACTACAGTGATCATTCGACCGCTCCGGCCATGCTTCGCCGCCGACGAGGCTCGAAGCCGAAGGACTCTGTCCTGAGTCGCTGTCGCGCGGGACCCCGATGTCAGCCAGAAGTATTTTGGTGTCGTGTGCGTGCATAGTGTCGCTGCTCCGTGGGGCCAGGTCGTCAGCCGCGTTGTGCGTGGTGCCCCTTTCTTTCTCTACCGCGCGCAAGACGCTGACGAATCGGGCCCAGCTGCCAGCGGCCGCGGCCCAGTTTAAATGTTAGCCCGCGCAAAAACGCTGAAGTGCGCTTTCCTTTAAGGAAAGCGTATTTCCTTGTTTCTCTGTGTTAATTAAACCGAAATAATTCAAATTACCATAACTTTTAAACTATAGCTCCAAATAGAATGAAACAACTTCCTAAATTCATCATAAATCATCTAGTTTCATAATATGCAAAAACATTTGAAACTTGTTTAGCAATTTAAACTTGAATTTAAATTTAAAGAGAGAAATTTGAATATGTAGCATATAGAAATTTTGCAAAATAGGTCCAAATTGAGTGAAACAAATTTTGTTAGAATCCTTAGGTCAAGTACTGTCCAAATATGTAATTAGATTTGGATTTGGAGTTAGTTTGTGAAAATTTCATATTAGGACTTTATTTAATGTATAAATTTAATATGATTGCAATAACTTGATCAAAAATGATCCAAAATGAATAAAATTTGTTTCTTTATGCTCATTACACTGATTAAGACCATTTAGTAAGATAAAAGTTAGGATTTACCATGTTCTTTCATTACATTTGATTAGGGTTGCTTTATATACTAATTTATATTAGCACAATTAGTCATACACCCTACAAATGAACTTTGTTAAAAACAAACCTACAATCTTAGCTTCCTGAATTCGTAAATTAGAATTAAATAATACACAAAGAAGACAACCATGTTGTATACCCTAAAACTTTAATCCTTAGGACTATAATTTAACGACTTAGCTAATACATGAAGTGATGAAATGATTGCTATCATTGGTTGATTTGAATTGATTTCATTTGAATCTTTTAGTTGCTATCTTTGTCGTTTGTGTATTTGCTCCTTCATCGATATTGAAGTATCTTATTTGCCATGTTCAGATTTCGACGTATAGACGCCGAGACCGCCGACTACGCCACCGATTTACACGTATCCAAATTTTATACCGCCGAGGAGCAAGGCAAGCACCCCCTTTGAGCATTTTGAACCCAGATTTCATAATCCACTAAAATGTGATTAATAATCTTCCTGCATGCTCATATTTCTATAAATCCTTATTTTGTGTCACTGGGCAGTTATAACCCAAATTGATGGATTCCCTTAATCATGTTGACATACGATCCATAAAAACCCTAGGATTGATTAAGTTCATTAAACTGGGTATAATCGCTTATTAACCTGCATATGCTTAGCACTGCTTTAGATCAAAGTTCGAAAATGTTTACACCCACACTTCTCCTTATGAAATCTTTTATGGTTTATTCAAGCAGTAAAGGATACTGGTAGTTTGATAAAAATAAAAATAAAACTACTGTTTTGATGTGGGTGATTATTGGCAATAGCCGGTTGTACATGTTTTAACGTGTACGTAGCTAGGGTGGAGTTATCGCCCATGTCACTTTAAGGACCGAACGTAGTGTTGCATGATCCAAGTAAACCGTACATCCACAAGTACTGGACTGGGACAGTCTTAACTTATTAAATTATTTGGGAATTAGCTTTGCACATTGGTATGCAGTTGTAGCACGAGCATTCCGAGTATTGGTTTGCTCGAGGGAGGTGTCATCACCGAGGTGTTGGCATCTACTGTTGTAACGGTGTACGCCTGGCTATGAATTTGGGGCTGTTGTTGTACCATTTGAGCCACGGGCTCCTGAATACTATTGCTTCACCGTTTGTTTGCTGCCATCATAGTCGTGGGTAACGCCACCGGCTAGTGCAAAGTTAAGGTTCAAGTAATCGAACAGCGTTATGAACTCCTCGCGGGCATACCAAAGGAAGTGTGTCTTATAGCTTGCAAAAGGGAGAACATATCTTGTGGGTAAAGCAAGACAAACTCTGCAGAGTCTAAAACTATTCGAATAGCCGTATCCACGGTCATGGATGACTTGGTTAACCAGCACTAGTTAATTGTTTTCTATTTTCAAAAACTTGTTTAAATGCTTTGGAAATGATTCAATTCTGTATAAATGTCATTTACAGTTGTTTTGGACTTGTTAAGACCATGGAGGGTCTTGTTCGTTATTTTACTCACAAAGGGCCGTGAGTAAAATGTTATTATTCTTTTATTACTTGTTATTTCAATTACTTATCAAACTGTCTTTAAAGCTTTATTTATGCTTTCCATTACTATTCAGTATTACCTCAATCAAAACTTTCGCTTTATGCAAAACAATCAGAGAAACCCACTTTCTATTTCAAATGCATATATTCCAGGAATTGCATACACTACAAAGTCTTGCGAGTACCAATGTACTCAACTTGCTTCAACAATATTTTTAGGTGAAGAGCAAGATTACGATAACGACGGGAATGAGTTTGAGGAACCTGCGAATTTTAGCGACGACTGATCTTTCTAAGTTCATCTCAGCAGTTGCCTGTGGAGTTATGGAATAGTTGGCATACTATGAGACATGGTTTTAATTTCCTGCTACTTTTGGTATTGTAATATCACTATAAAACTTGTGATGTAATAAAAATGTGTATCTGTGTGGCTGTAATATCCAAATTGTGTTTGTGCGCGACCATCGATCATGGGAATGGCACAGATGCACTTAAAGAGCCTCATATTTATGTTATTTATCGACATAAAGATGAGGGTCTCACAGCTTGGCATCGAGCCACGCCTCAGAGGGAGAACCTTAGTTAGAATGGTCGTTAAGAGGGAAATTAAAATTTTGAATAGACACATTACACTTAGGAAAATAAAACTTGTTATATCTGTTATTAATTCTTTACTGTTTTGTCTTCTACTCTTTACTTTTGTGCGTTATCGTTGCATCTTGCATTTAATCTGGATTACTAATTCCTTATTAAATGTGCAGATGGAAGGGTATTCGCCATGCTTTCACACTTCCGAGCGTCTGGGAGCGGGATTGATGGGAGTCTTAGCACAGATGTTAGATTTTGCACAGTTTGAGACACCTCGATACACCGTTTACCAGAGGATGTCGAGTCCAGTTTCGATAGAGTACGTAGCTAGGATTGAGATCCCAGCTAGGACACAGTTCGGAGAGGCAGATCGTACTTTTGATGGTCGTGGAGCTTCGGTGTCTTCCGCGTTGAGCGATGTTGCTTATATGGCCATCGTTCGATCGCGCCACGCTCTTCCGAGAGATGGCGACTCATTACCGAGAGTTACCGCTTTGTTGCCGAGGAGACACTAGTTACATAGATCCTAGTTCAAGGCCTAATGAGCACTATAGGATCATAGTTGAGTTCCTTAGTGCTTTGACCGTTACCACCGTCAGGCAAGATAGAGTACTACGTAGCACGTGGGAGAGTAGCCTTTTTAGAGAACGCCATAGCTCCTTTCGTGGCTATGGGTTTGTTCTCTAGGTCTACACTTGGTGACGACGCTACTTTGTTGCCAGTCCAGGAGGTGCCTGGTACTCCGACACCTAGGTCTCGCTTAGGGCCACTAGACGCTCCCGACGGGCTAGGATGTCCACAGAGTTAGTCGTCCACATCTGTCGCGGTTAGACTTGGACAGTCGCCGCAGTGTATCGGCCTCCCGTGTGACGCAGTTTACAAAGCGCCGTGGTACCTTTCCCGCCACGGTGACTGACTCTACCCCTGCGGATCCTGTTGAGTCTACTGGCGAGGACGTTGTAGCGCCAGGTTTGGAGTAGGTTTACCTTGAGTTGTAGCAGCACAGGTGGTCTTGTAGAGTTGAGTTGTGAGGTTGCCATACTTTTGTTGTACATGTTGTTAATATGCAGTTTAAATAAAGTGCTGTTACTGTTTATTTCTGCTTGTTTTGGTTCCTTCTCGTGACTTTCTAATGTTTTATTACAATTTCACGATGATGTGATCCCTTGTGTTTATCTTTCACAATATAACATGACATAACATAACAACACACCTTCCTTGTTAATGAATTTCTTTAAGAAAAATAAAATTTTAGGGAATGAAATGTTGCCTATTAACCAATGAGTTTGAGTTTAAATTTTCAATCTGCCAGTCTAAATCCTTTAATTACAATATATTATTTTCTCATCTGAATTGAAATTTCAGGATGCCTGTAACCAGATCTCTTCGCGGGATCTTGGAGAGTGAGGCATCGCAGGAGCCTTTTCCTCCTCGCGAAACATTGCCCACTCCAAATAAGAACCTAATCCGATTCACCCTTCTGCAAGGGCTTCATCTTCTCATCAAGTGCCAGATCCACCCAATCCAGATTCAAATCCTAATCAGCAAGGTGGAATTCCGGAGGAGCAATTGCCAGGTCCGCCCACAATGGCGCAAGTTCTGGCAATGATCGAGCAAAACCGTCAAACCCATACACTTCTTCTGCAACAGTTAGTTCAGAATACTTCCCATCAAGGAGTTCTTGTTGGAGGAAGTGGTGGTGGTGCTCCACCATCAAGGTTGTCTGAGTTTTTAAAGACTCGGCCTCCTACATTCTCTACTGCTACTGATCCATTGGACGCAGATGACTGGCTGCGAACAATGGAGAGCAAGTTGAACATTGCACAGTGCAATGATCGGGAGAAAGTTCTTTACGCATCTTATCAGTTGGGAGGAGCTGCTGCATTATGGTGGGAAAACTACCAAGCTATACTTCCAGTGGATCAGATCTCATGGGAGGCTTTCAAGGATACTTTTCGCCGAACCCATATTCCTTCCAGTCTGATGGATATCAAAAGACGGGAATTCCTTGATCTCCGTCAAGGGAATCAGACGGTAATGGAGTATCTTAATCGCTTCAATTACCTTTCCCGCTATGCACCATTAGAAGTTACCCCTGAAGCGCGCAAGCTGGAACGCTTTCGGGATAACCTTAATGAAGAAATCAAGTGTGCATTAGCTGCCATTGATATCAATGACTTCCAAACACTGGTGGACAAGTCTATTCGAGTGGAACATAGCACTCAAGCTGCTTTGGAGTCACGCAAGAGGAAATGGATGGCACAGAAGAATGCTAGTGCAAGCCCATCCAGGCCTCGCCCTGCACCTCAGGGTAATGCGCGACCACCTGCTCCGCCACAGAAGCAAAGGCGTCAAGGTCCTGCCCCTCGACCTCGACAACCTTTGCCTCGTCCAAGAAACCCTCTTTGGAGCACGTCCTACCGGAGCCTCGACTCAGACTCCGAATGTTACATGCTTCAAGTGCAAGCGGCTTGGACATTATGCCAATAATTGCCCAAGCAAGGGAGTTCCTCAGCAACCCCCTGGTCGTCCTCAAGGAGCTGGAGGACAACAAGCTGGAAAACCTGCACCTGCTCAAGCCGCCAATCAAGGGCGTTTGCATCATGTGACGGCTGAAGAAGCAACGGAAGCACCAGATGTGGTTCTGGGTATGTTCCCCGTCCAATCTATTCCCACTTTGGTGTTATTTGATTCCGGTGCATCTCATTCCTTTATATCCAAGAAGTTTGTAGAATCACATCAAATCCAAACTAAATCTTTACCTATGTCCATGATAATCTATTCCCCCGGAGCAAAAATGAGAACTACTAAAATGTGTCATAAGGTTAGCATTGAAATAAATGAAGTTTTATTTTATGCTGATCTGATTCTTATAGAAACCCCAGGATTAGACATCATTCTTGGTATGGATTGGTTAGCTAAGAATAAAGGACAGATAGATTGTGCTAATAGATCCATATCCCTTATTAATCCTGATGGAGATGAAGTGAACTTTACTTCCACCCAGAATCTTTCCGAATCAAGATCATACTTAAATGCATTGGTAATGGAAAAGATTAAATCTGTTCCTGTAGTTTTCAACTTTCCCGATGTATTTCCAGAAGAATTGCCAGGTTTGCCACCAGATCGTGACTTAGAGTTCGTCATTGATCTTATACCTGGTACAGCCCCAATTTCCAAAAGACCTTATCGTATGCCGCCAAATGAGTTAGTAGAACTCAAAAAGCAAATTCAAGAACAATTAGACAAAAAGTTCATTCGACCAAGTACTTCTCCATGGGGTAGCCCTGTTCTCTTTGTCAGTAAAAAGGACGGTAGTCTACGCATGTGTGTGGATTATCGTGCTCTCAATGATGTTACCATCAAAAACAAATATCCTTTACCCCGTATCGATGATCTATTCGATCAATTAACCGGCGCCCAAATCTTCTCCAAAATTGATCTTAGACATGGCTATTATCAATTGAAAATTCGACCGGAGGATATTCCTAAAACAGCCTTTACCACTCGTTACGGCTTATATGAATATGTCGTAATGTCCTTCGGACTTACAAATGCTCCAGCTAGCTTTATGAGTTTAATGAATAAAGTCTTTATGGAGTATCTTGATAAGTTCGTAGTGGTATTCATAGATGATATCCTCATCTATTCCAAAAATGAAGAAGATCATACCCAACATCTACACATGGTTCTGGAGAAACTCCGAGAACATAAATTATATGCCAAGTTCGAGAAATGTGAATTTTGGTTGAAGGAAGTTGCATTCCTCGGGCATATCCTTTCCAAAGGTGGAATTTCTGTTGACCCCAGCAAAGTTCAAGCAGTCCAAAACTGGGAGCAACCAAAATCTGTTCCTCAAATCCGAAGTTTCCTCGGTTTAGCGGGATATTATCGCCGCTTTATCGAAAACTTCTCCAAAATCGCCAAACCTTTGACTCAGCTCTTGAAGAAAGAAAAGAAATATGAATGGACTCCAGAATGCGAAGCAAGTTTTCTGGAATTGAAGAAACGGTTAACCACAGCCCCAGTGCTGGTGTTGCCCGACATCCATAAGAGCTTCGATGTCTATTGCGATGCTTCACGCAATGGTCTTGGTTGCGTGTTGATGCAAGAGATGAAAGTCGTAGCTTATGCTTCTCGTCAGCTTCGACCTCATGAACTTAATTATCCAACTCATGATCTGGAGTTAGCTGCAGTAGTGCACGCCCTCAAAATTTGGCGTCACTATCTTATTGGAAACAAGTGTGACATCTACACAGATCATAAGAGCTTAAAGTACTTCTTTACTCAGCCAGATCTTAATCTGCGACAAAGGAGATGGCTGGAGCTAATAAAGGATTACGACCTTAGTATTCATTACCATCCTGGTAAAGCTAATGTCGTAGCAGATGCTTTGAGCCGTAAGCTTCATTGTTTGACAGTGTCAGCATACACTGATCAATCTGAATTAGTAAAGGAGTTTCAGAAGCTTAATTTGGGAATTGTTGAAAAAGGATTTGTTGCTAGCCTCCAAATGCAACCAGATCTGAAAACTCAAATTAAGATAGCTCAATCCAAAGATGAGACCATATCCAAAATCCGAGAAGATATGCCACTCGAGGTTGAATCAGGATATTCAGAAAATTCGGATGGTATACTCCAATTCAAGAATACAAATCTACATTCCCAGTGATCTAGAAATCAAGAAGTTGATCTTGAGTGAAGCTCATGAATCACCTCTTTCTATCCATCCTGGTAGCACGAAGATGTATCAAGATCTAAAAATGGAATATTGGTGGCCCGGTATGAAAAAGGAAATTGCCGAATATGTCGCTAAATGTGACGTATGTCAGCGAGTAAAAGCCGAGCATCAACGCCCAGCTGGTTTACTTCGACCTCTTGAAATTCCTGAATGGAAGTGGGATCATATCTGTATGGATTTCATTATTGGATTGCCAAGAACCAGAAAAGGACATGATTCCATATGGGTTATTGTTGATCGACTGTCTAAAGTTGCTCACTTCGTTCCAGTTAAGACCACTTATCCGAGTCCTAAGCTTGCTGAACTATATCTAGAAAATATTGTTCGTCTTCATGGAGTTCCCAAGACAATTGTGTCCGATCGTGGATCCCAGTTCACATCTCGTTTCTGGGAAAGTTTGCATACTCTGTTAGGGACAAAGTTGAATTTCAGTACGGCTTATCATCCCCAAACAGATGGACAAACTGAGCGGACAAATCAAACCCTGGAGGACATGCTGAGAGCTTGTGTGCTATCTTATGGCATGAATTGGGAGAAAAGCTTACCATTTGCTGAATTCTCCTATAATAATAGCTTTCAAGCCAGTCTCCAGATGTCTCCTTTTGAAGCACTTTACGGAAGAAAGTGCCGAACCCCTCTCTTTGGTCTCAAATCGAGAAAGAAATTTCTTTGGCCCAGACATTATCCAAGAAGCCCAAGAGCAAGTTGACATGATTAGGAGTCGACTCAAAGAAGCCCAATCTCGTCAAAAGAGTTACGCCGACAATCGTCGACGTGACTTAAGCTTTGAAGTCGGAGATCATGTCTATTTGAAAGTTTCTCCTTTTCGCGGAGTTCGTCGTTTCCAAATCCGCGGGAAACTAGCCCCTCGATATGTTGGACCCTTTCCAATTATCGCAAAGATGGGAGAGATGGCATATAAGTTGGAGCTGCCATCTCGTTTGTCTGAAGTTCATAATGTCTTTCATGTCTCCCAACTCAAGAAGTGTCTTCGTGTGCCGACTGACCTCGCAAATCTCGACGATCTCGATTTACAACCTGATCTATCTTATCGAGAGCGTCCTGTTCGCATTCTTGAAGAAGTCGAGCGACACACGAGAAACAAGATCCACAGAATGTTGAAAGTTCAGTGGAGTAATCATACTGAAGAAGAAGCCACGTGGGAGCGCGAAGATCACCTGATGAAAGAATTTCCAGACTTCTTTTAGTTTTCTTTTAGCCCTCGCAAATCTCGAGGACGAGATTTTTGTAAGGGGGGTAGATCTGTAACATCCTCAAATTTACAGAGTAATAAAAATCAAATATTAAAAATGTGAAATCAATATTGTGTTGCATTTCTTGATTTTATGTGCATTTATTGATATTTGATCTATTGGTTGAATTAATTGTTGAAATGAATAATGGAATTAAGAAAGAAAAGAAAAGAAAAGAGAAAATAGTAAAATGGTAAGAAATGAAATTACCATGGTAAAAATCTTGTATAAGCTGACCAAACCCTAGAAGATATCCCTAATTGGTCAAAAGACCATGTGCTTACTTTTACTAGCAAAGAAAACAAATTTAAATAATAAACTCAATTTCTGTCCTGAACCATGTCAGATTTTTGGAGAGAGTTGTGGAGCAATCTAGACCTTGGGATTTTTACCATAAGACCTTAGACATATCATATTCACCCACAAAAAGTTTCAAAAATTAATAATCATTTTTACTATGATTTAGCATTTATTTTAGGCAAATTTGAAATTCTGCAGAAATCGATAAAAGATTTATGGAGAATTAAATAATGAGAATTTAATGTTGAAATTTTTATGATAGGTCCATTGTTTAGAACCAAACCTTCAGTAAAAATTTCAAAATTTAATATGTTGGTTTAGTCCCTTAATCAATTCAAAAACTAAATTGGATTTTTTGTACATCATTCACTGTCAGATTTTTAGTAAATAAATGGTAGATTATTTTAACTCCAAAATTTTACTGAAGCTAGTAGACTTACTCATCAGCTTAGTCAAAAAGTTTCGAAAAATCTGGACTTGATCTGACCCGGGAATTAATTAGTTGGATGCGCTGTCTGAGGAAGAAACTGGAGATTACTTCCCCTCCTGACGTGTGGGTCCATGTGTCCAGCGACCTCTGCGCTGGCACCACTGCTGGACGGGACCCAGAAACTTCATTTGCCCACATGTCATCCTCTCGCATCCTCTCTCTTTCTTTTTTTTGTTTCGCTGCCGAGTGGACCTGAACCCATTCGTTGGGGGCATCGTCCATCCCCTCCAGCTCGCCTCTCGCCTTGCTCTCTTTCCCCGTGTGAAGCTACCGGGGATAAGCCCTCTGACCGCCTCGTTTCCTTGTCGTATCCAGCCGCTACTTGTGCCAACCGAGGTCATCCTGCCATGCCGCAACCATCATAAACCTTGCCCATACCTTGCCCCTGTTCGGCATCGTGATGTGGCCAGGAGAACCCGAGAACATTTGACCGGCCGCCATTTTCACTTCCCCGATCAAATCCTGTTCCCTACCGCCTCTTGTATCTATTTAAGGGAACGAATGGCATGCTAATTTCACCGCAACCCAAACTCCGCGTCCATTCCCTCTCTGGACCATCCTTAGACCCGAATTTCACCTTCGTCTTCTTCGTTGCCGGCGAAGCCGAATTTGGGGGAAAACTCGAATTCGCACGACCCGGTAAGAGAACGACCAAATTGGTGGATCTCTGAGAATCCATAGACACTTACAAATCTATTGCGCATCGTCTTGCAGCCCGAAGCATCTCGAGGAGATCCCGCACCGTGCGACACCTTTCCGCCATTAACGGCGCACGGTGAGATCACAACCCGGCTAACCATTCTTCGATCTAAGTGGTTAAATAGAATCTTTAGGACTTCCTGATGCTTGTTCACTTGATCATTAAACTCAAAACGCTGCATACCGTCGCCGAGCCAAACCCACCGTAGAATCGCCGCCGGTCGCCGTTGAACTCTGTACTCCGGCCGTGCTTGTGGTCGATTGACCTTTCCCCTATGTGCGCAAAGACCTGTTGATGCTCACTACAGTGATCATTCGACCGCTCCGGCCATGCTTCGCCGCCGGCGAGGCTCGAAGCCGAAGGACTCTGTCCTGAGTCGCTGTCGCGCGGGACCCCGATGTCAGCCAGAAGTATTTTGGTGTCGTGTGCGTGCATAGTGTCGCTGCTCCGTGGGGCCAGGTCGTCAGCCGCGTTGTGCGTGGTGCCCCTTTCTTTCTCTACCGCGCGCAAGACGCTGACGAATCGGGCCCAGCTGCCAGCGGCCGCGGCCCAGTTTAAATGTTAGCCCGCGCAAAAACGCTGAAGTGCGCTTTCCTTTAAGGAAAGCGTATTTCCTTGTTTCTCTGTGTTAATTAAACCGAAATAATTCAAATTACCATAACTTTTAAACTATAGCTCCAAATAGAATGAAACAACTTCCTAAATTCATCATAAATCATCTAGTTTCATAATATGCAAAAACATTTGAAACTTGTTTAGCAATTTAAACTTGAATTTAAATTTAAAGAGAGAAATTTGAATATGTAGCATATAGAAATTTTGCAAAATAGGTCCAAATTGAGTGAAACAAATTTTGTTAGAATCCTTAGGTCAAGTACTGTCCAAATATGTAATTAGATTTGGATTTGGAGTTAGTTTGTGAAAATTTCATATTAGGACTTTATTTAATGTATAAATTTAATATGATTGCAATAACTTGATCAAAAATGATCCAAAATGAATAAAATTTGTTTCTTTATGCTCATTACACTGATTAAGAACATTTAGTAAGATAAAAGTTAGGATTTACCATGTTCTTTCATTACATTTGATTAGGGTTGCTTTATATACTAATTTATATTAGCACAATTAGTCATACACCCTACAAATGAACTTTGTTAAAAACAAACCTACAATCTTAGCTTCCTGAATTCGTAAATTAGAATTAAATAATACACAAAGAAGACAACCATGTTGTATACCCTAAAACTTTAATCCTTAGGACTATAATTTAACGACTTAGCTAATACATGAAGTGATGAAATGATTGCTATCATTGGTTGATTTGAATTGATTTCATTTGAATCTTTTAGTTGCTATCTTTGTCGTTTGTGTATTTGCTCCTTCATCGATATTGAAGTATCTTATTTGCCATGTTCGTATTTCGACGTATAGACGCTGAGACCGCCGACTACGCTACCGACGACACAGATCCAGCTTATACCGCCGAGGAGCAAGGCAAGCACCCCCTTTGAGCATTTTGAACCCAGATTTCATAATCCACTAAAATGTGATTAATAATCTTCCTGCATGCTCATATTTCTATAAATCCTTATTTTGTGTCACTGGGCAGTTATAACCCAAATTGATGGATTCCCTTAATCATGTTGACATACGATCCATAAAAACCCTAGGATTGATTAAGTTCATTAAACTGGGTATAATCGCTTATTAACCTGCATATGCTTAGCACTGCTTTAGATCAAAGTTCGAAAATGTTTACACCCACACTTCTCTTTATGAAATCTTTTATGGTTTATTCAAGCAGTAAAGGATACTGGTAGTTTGATAAAAATAAAAATAAAACTACTGTTTTGATGTGGGTGATTATTGGCAATAGCCGGTTGTACATGTTTTAACGTGTACGTAGCTAGGGTGGAGTTATCGCCCATGTCACTTTAAGGACCGAACGTAGTGTTGCATGATCCAAGTAAACCGTACATCCACAAGTACTGGACTGGGACAGTCTTAACTTATTAAATTATTTGGGAATTAGCTTTGCACATTGGTATGCAGTTGTAGCACGAGCATTCCGAGTATTGGTTTGCTCGAGGGAGGTGTCATCACCGAGGTGTTGGCATCTACTGTTGTAACGGTGTACGCCTGGCTATGAATTTGGGGCTGTTGTTGTACCATTTGAGCCACGGGCTCCTGAATACTATTGCTTCACCGTTTATTTGCTGCCATCATAGTCAGGGGTAACGTCACTGGGCTAGTGCAAAGTTAAGGTTCAAGTAATCGAACAGTTTCGTTATGAACTCCTCGCGGGCATACCAAAGGAAGTGTGTCTTATAGCTTGCAAAAAGGGAGAACATATCTTGTGGGTAAAGCAGTACAAACTCTGCAGAGTCTAAAACTATTCGAATAGCCGTATCCACGGTCATGGATGACTTGGTTAACCAGCACTAGTTAATTGTTTTCTATTTTCAAAAACTTGTTTAAATGCTTTGGAAATGATTCAATTCTGTATAAATGTCATTTACAGTTGTTTTGGACTTGTTAAGACCATGGAGGGTCTTGTTCGTTATTTTACTCACAAAGGGCCGTGAGTAAAATGTTATTATTCTTTTATTACTTGTTATTTCAATTACTTATCAAACTGTCTTTAAAGCTTTATTTATGCTTTCCATTACTATTCAGTATTACCTCAATCAAAACTTTCGCTTTATGCAAAACAACTGTAGAAACCCACTTTCTATTTCAGCCTGCATATATTCCAGGAATTGCATACACTACAAAGTCTTGCGAGTACCAATGTACTCAACTTGCTTCAACAATATTTTTAGGTGAAGAGCAAGATTACGATAACGACGGGAATGAGTTTGAGGAACCTGCGAATTTTAGCGACGATTGATCTTTCTAAGTTCATCTCAGCAGTTGCCTGTGGAGTTATGGAATAGTTGGCATACTATGAGACATGGTTTTAATTTCCTGCTACTTTTGGTATTGTAATATCACTATAAAACTTGTGATGTAATAAAAATGTGTATCTGTGTGGCTGTAATATCCAAATTGTGTTTGTGCGTGCCAGCCACTGATCATGGGAATGGCACAGGATGCACTTAAAGAGCCTCATATTTATGTTATTTACTGACATAAAGATGAGGGTCTCACATATATGAAACAATCTCCCCAAAATATAAGTCTCATTATTGATTACCCATCACCCCTACATCGATTAATTTTGTAATCTACTTGATCCACCAAGAATAATTCACAATCTCATCCCCAAGCATCTTTTAACAGAGATTCATGAAACCAAGACTTTATTAATTCATCGCCTACAATGATTTTCATACACAGTGACACCCGATCGACTAAACAAATCATACATGCATAATCCACATTATTCATAAATCCACATAAATGGTTATCGTGAGACCATATTTCACAAAATCATCCACTAAACCACCGAGTATGATCCTCAATATTATCCACTTACTCCATCGAGCATATTTAGTAATATCATTGACTAAATCATCGAGTATCATTCTCAATATCATCTATTGTAACCTTTCGCATTGTCATCTCTAAAATCACATAGTATGCTTGTTAAAATCCACCGAAATATAATTCACCACTTATTCTATTTGATCCACAAGTAGAACTCTCAATATTATTTATTTAATTTTACCGACTATTATTCTTAATATCATATATCTTCCAATACTCCCCCGATCCATACCAATTATATTGCGAACTGCTATCATACTCCAACTCCTCAATATTTCAACCATCACCGTTCATAGATCAATTTCATAATGACTAATCCCCATCAACACTAATACTCATGTAATCTTCAATCAAGTGGGGTTCTAGCTCCAATCTACATTCTATATTAATATGTTCCTTTCCAACTGTCTTCCAAATAGTCATTCCCCTAATCAAAGAATATTTTATCAAAAGTATTCATTATGGTGGAGTACTGTACTAGGGCGACAAATGATCATGGATAACAATATCAAGAAGGTATGAACAACAGGTATAACTAATAGCCTAACGTCAACATCATTCTTTTATATAAATAGCAATGCAATTTATAAAACAGTATAAAACATTTATAAATCATGGGATCAACATGCGTCAAGGAGACTTGCCTTCACTGACGAGGACAGACGCGTCGCTCTGCTGGACTAACTTTCTTCGGCGGCGACAACGGCTTCTTCGACTACACGCAAAACGGAGCAACAAATAAATAAAATAAATCTAAAAATTATAAAATTAGTACTGGCAGATAGAGGGTGATTTTAGATGAATTTAGAAATTTGAATCACTCGATTCGGAGTTACGACGGAAGAGAACGAGCGTTTCGAACCTCCCGCCGGACTTGTAGAAGAAATGGCTGCCGGTGGAGCTCCGGCAGTCAAACTAAAAATCTGATTTTACTAGAAGTATATGACACTGAGATGGAGCTCCAGTAAAAATTTTAGGCCAAACGGAGGTTGGGAGTGACCGGGAGAGCTCGCCGAAGTTTCGGAAAGAACAGCTTCTACAGGGAGATCCGTATATCGGATTGGAGAAATTCCAATTGGGTTGTGTCGGGAATGATGAGAGTGTTCTGGGGTTCAATTTGTAGGACGATCGGACTAGCGGATCGTCGGGAAAAGCCCGTCAAAGTTATGACCGGAAGCCTTGTGGCGGGGCGACATGCGGCACCGCGACGCCTTGCGCTTGTAGCTGGCTGGCCGGGGTGGCGCGAGGCCGGGTGGTGGGCGCGGCGCGGGGAAGCCGGTCGGCCGGTCGGGGGGGCCGGCGCGGCAAGGAGCTCGGCTGGCCGGCCATGGCGCACGGCGCCGGCTCGGCTCGGGCACGGGCGCGGGCGGCCGAGGACTGAGAAAGAAGCGGCACGACACGAGGAACATGATGCTCACTCCGGTTCGGCCGGAGGATCGCCGGAACGGCGGCGGTCATGGATGAGTTCGGCCGGCGGCCATGAATAGTGATCCCAAATAATAAAAAAAAAATTGGAACACGCAACGACAAAAAGGAAGTGAGCACCGCATAGGTCTCGACGAGACAAATTCAACGGTGTGGTCGGATTCACGAGGAACTCACCGGATTGAGAGTAATCGACGAAAAACCGAGCTCCCAACGAAGATTTCAACGACAAAATTCGTCGTCGTCCTACAACGAAAAGTGAAATTAGTTGCGGGCTTTTGCTCGGGGCACCAACACGAACACAATGACGTGATCGGATTTGAGTTTGGCTCACCGGAAACGAAGATATGACGAAGAACGCGAAGAACACGAAAAACGTGTCCCGGCGCCAGTTTTCTCGAGATCCCAGCCGAATGGAGAGGAGTGGCAGTGGGAGGGTGTGAGTACGGGAAGGAGGACTCCAAGATGAAGGTTTGAGACGTGGAAGCGCTCCAATCCATGAAGAAACGGCCGAGTAATTGCGGATTGAATGAAATTCGGTTTTTGGTCGAGAGCACCGTTTTCAGCATGATTTAAGGCGCATGATCATGGGGGATGGGATCTCCTCATCATCCTCTTTCAAACGCAACCGGCCATTCGCGAATTGGAGGTTTGTAGCAAAAGTTATGGGTGGTTGAAGGAGGGAGGCTATGGAAGGAGGGATGAGGAGCTTCTCTGGACAACAAACTCGTGGGGGAGAAGAATGTGAACAGTGTCACGACGCTACAGTGCCATGATGCTACAACGCCATGCGCTACAGTATCCACCGCGTGTCAGCGCCTGGTTGGCCGGAATAAGCGAAGGGTTACGCGCAAGAGATAAAATAGCAAAAATGGTCTAAAAATTCCCAACAATATTAGGGAATATTTGAAACCCAATAAAATTAGTTTCGCAGAATTTGAATGAAATTTGGAGATTTGAATATTCTCGAGTGAATAGCGGGCATTAAACAAAAGCCATACGAGATAAAATACCAGGCCGGAATAAGCGAAGGGTTACGCGCAAGAGATAAAATGGCAAAAATGGTCTAAAAATTCCAGAAAAATTTCCAAAAATATTAGGGAATATTTGAAACCCAATAAAATTAGTTTCGCGGAATTTGGATGAAATTTGGAGATTTGAATATTCTCGAGCGAATAGCGGGCATTAAACAAAAGCCGTGCGAGATAAAATACCAGGGGGCTTCCAAAAATCTTGAAAAAAATTCTCAAAATGTTTTTAGAATATTTGGGACCTAATGCAATAGGTTCCAGGATTTTTGGAGTATTTTTGAACTCGGGCGGAATTTCGGGTACTGACGGGAATATGGAAATTGGATTTTTCGAACAGAAGGGAATTGAATTCTGATTTTGGACGGATAAGGATGCCAGGTTAAATTAAACACCAAGGAAAACCCAAATTTTGAATTTACTAATTTAAATTAGATTATTCCAGAAGGCCGAAAACGAGGATGCTACAAAGGAGGATGCTATTTTTATAAATTTATTTAGAAGGAGGTGAGATTTTTTTTTAAAAAAAAAAATTGTATCAAGCTAAAAAAGACAAAAAATTTTATTTAATATTTATTTTAAATATTTTTTAAAAAATAATTAATGAAAAAAATAACAAAAATAGGCCCCGATTGCTCGTTATTGAGGCGATAGGAGCCCTGCCGTGACTGCCAATAGTGACTACCGTGGCAGCCTATCGCCCGAAATAGAGACGATCGCTCGATAACGGGGCGATAGCTTCCTCCCTCTAGCGTCGGCTGGTCGCTAGCAGCCCAAAAACAATGAAGAGGAGAGAAGAAAGAAGAGGAAGAAAGAAGAAAGGAAGAAGAGAGGAGGAGGAGGAGGAAGAAGAGGAGAAAAGAAGAAAGAAGGCTATCATGGTCGTCTGCAGGTAAATTTTTTGTTCGTTTGAATTTAATTAACTTAGTGATTACATTAATTAGCGACTTAGCGATTTAATTAGTGAGTAGTGACAGCATCATCTTCAAATTTTTGATACATACGACCATAATCCTGTTCAAACTCATACTCAGCACGACCCATTGCTTGTGCTGTGCAGTAGAACCGAATTCAACAATTTTCAAACTGCTTGCACTATCAGATATCTCCCTGAGTTTCCTTTGTATGCGCTGAATTCCAACACCAATTTTATGAAGAGCTATCAAATCACGTGGTGAAGGAACACACCTTGAAATAGCACCAATAAACCCCTTGTTGAGCCTGTTTCGCTTCTCGATGTACTCAGCGGCTTCAACAATGTTCTCCGCTTCATACGCCGCGTCTCTGATTTGGCGAACCCAGTTGAATTCGCTGGCGTTTCCCGACCTCATCTTCTGATCGGCGTCTTTGAGGAAGCACTGGAGCCTTACCAACTCATCTTTGAAGAAGCCCACTTCATCCATGACTCCGCATATCAGCGAGGTCTCCTGATCAGCGAGGCTCGTGAAGGCTGTGAAGCTCCCAACCACGGCAGAAACAGCAGACTCGGCCGCCATCGCTACACGAAATTTTTGCGCTCTGTTCTCAGGCAAGATGGTAGTCATGGAATGGTTTACACAGAAAAGCCATCTGCAAAGGAGGAAGCACAGGATAGTCGCCCCCGCCGTGGTCGTCTCCGACGGCAAAGGAGTAATTAGCCTGCAGGTGCTGTGCTCCGAGATGAACAAAGATGCTCCCCTCTATAATCGGTCAATAATGCTACACTGGTAGAATCATTCGGTGGAGGGTGTAGTGGAAGGTGCGCCAACAAGGTGTAGTGCACGACATGATTGAAATAGACGCTTCCGGTAATTGCCGAGAAGTGCCCTGTTGAAGCTTGAATGTACTTCTCTGGTGTGTCATCTGTGTACAGTAAATCATCCTTATTTTTTGAGCCGAGAAAGAAAAGTAACACTAGAGTGGTGAAACCAACATCATTCAAACATAGCAGTTCTTCTATTTATCACCTTTCTAAATATAAGTTGTATGAATCTTAAAGCAAATAAAAGAGTAAATAATCATCATCTATCTTTCATTCATACTTTGATATTTGCGAGTGATGTCGTCTAGAGAAATATGGTCCATACGAAACATATCCAGCTCCGTATAGCTAGATATTTTGATATAGTTTGATATACAACTTTACTTTTTATAATTGAAATGCAAATATATTTTTTATATAACTTTAATATCTATATATGATTAATCTGCACCGTTATAGTCTGACCTCAATAAAATAAGTGGCGATGATCCTTCTCTTTTTCCTTCGTTTATTGTGAGAATTCCTAATTTTTTACTTTTTTAGGATTATTGTAGAATTTTTTTTACTCTTAAAACGAAGAAGGTGCTTTGAATATCACTAGTTATTTTTATTTATATAAATCAACGATCTAAATGGACATGGTCACTATGAGGATGGCCTTTTTTATATAAAAAAAACAATTAATTAAGTTGAGCAATTACCTGGTACAATTAAAGTGAGGCTTTATGGACCTATAGAAAACAAGAACATGAGCAAATGTCAAAGGTTGCAGCTAATATTAAGTTGAGCAATACAAATGCAGAACAAAGGGAATTACACGACAGTAACAATTGAGCCCGCGTGCACAAAATCAAAATCAAACGAGAAACACGAACTAATTATTAACTACACTAGATATAATATCAGCTGAACAATAACAATTGCCAAGAATGCATTTATGAACTTCTATGAGGATTGACGACAAACCAATGCGTATCTATCCACCGACAAAAACAACAATTAGCTCCCCTCAATGGTTACCTTTTTCTATTAATAAAACTAGCAGACTGTAATAGCCCTAAAATTCAAAGGAAATAAATTCAAAATTTTGATATGAATTTTGGCCTTAATTTGAATTTTCATCATTTCATGAATTTTTCAGAATTTTGGCAGTTAAGAAAATGCTTTTTAATGGTCAACACGTAGTTTTGAAATTTTAGACTTTGAAATCAAAGGAACATAAAATGTGAAGAAAATCTATTTAAATCCTAATTGACCTTAAAATAACCTTTGTAAAGTTTCAAAAGATTTTGAGTTCATTTACTGCCTCTGGAAAATCAAAAATAGCAACTTTGAAATGAGATAGTAGCACTGTCAGAATTTTTTTAAAAAATACTCAAGATAGATAATCAACTTAAATGTTTATGGGAGCTTACCAATTATTTGAGGACCGTATAAAAAAAGTTTCAAAATTTTTGAATCTTATTCACTAGCTCAATTAATTTGGAGAATTCAGCTGCCAAAATCATATTTCAAAATTTCCTTTTTACCTCTCTTCTGTCTCATTGCCGAGTGGGCCCGCCCCCAAGCCATCCCCACCTGGCAGCGAGGTTTTCCCCCTCTCTACGAATAGGTTCCTAACATCAATTGGAAGGAGCATGCAAAGTTTCAAGTTATTTAGAGCATAAAATCAAAAGTTACCTCTTTTTTTAATTTGAAATCGTGCTAATTTTCCTGTTCATCCGATAATACCGGACTCTAGACTATGGTAACGCCGGTTTTACTATTCATTCTGGTACTACCAGACTTATATATAACTACGGTAGTGCCGTCGCTGGGCTGATTTTCTCTGAAAATTTATTTTTTCGCTCCTCGTTGATGAAGTGAGGTTCTGGTTGGTTCTTTTAGAGGGAAAATTATTGTTGATCATTCACCCCATCTGATCGCCATTTTCGGTCCTACAATTAACGTTCTGCAGGATCTAGAGCTTGCATTGCGTACTATGATCATACTAGGTCGACGAAAGTGAGAGCTTGCAAAACACAAGGCAACTTTGATGAAAAATGTTCATATTGCAATAACAGGTCAGTGCTCACTATGGAATGAGAAAGAGTAATGCATCAGCTACCAACACAATGGGTTGTTTCTGCAAACCTCAGATCCATGCAAGCCCAATCCAAACCATAAATCCATAACAGAAATACAAATGGTCACATCATTCGCTTAAAGCACGGCGTATGTGCTCCATATGCTTATTGTTACATTCGATGAAACACGAGTATAATTGGAAACCACTACTTATACACACCGGAGGTACTTGAGAGGAAGACAGATGCAGACACGAGGGATGATCAGAAGTCTCCAACTCATCTTGCAGAAACCTTCGAGGGGTGCATGCAGGATGATTTGAACCACAAGTGGAAGACTTGCGTTAGAAATTACAATTCATCTTATGCTTGTTGTTACCTACAAAATGCACACAAGAAAATGACTTCTATTTATTGAATCGCTTGTCTTACAGAGAACTATAGTCCAGTTCATTCAAGAGAATACAATTTTAGTTATAAAAGGGAATTAGGCTCAACCAATTGAATCTGCAATGGACGGAAAGTTACATATAAGCTAAGCTAAGTGGTTTCGATTGAGCATATTGCTCCTCCATTTAAAGTTGAGAAAAAAGCAACAAATATTTGCACGATACGCTAAGCTTCGAACACAAATCAAAGAGCAAGGGAGTTTATGACATAGTTACCGACCTTGCATCCTTTCCCCTGCAGCTTTTTGAGAGTGTTGTCGTCTCTAGAAATCTTGGCCATATCAAACAGTTCCAGCTCCTTGAGGGACGGAAGGTGCACCAACCCCTCAGGAAGCCTACACATCCTGTTGCCCTGAATAAATCTTAGGTTGGAGAGCCTTGGCATTGCCCCAGCCTCTATCCTCCACTCCTCAGTGGAAAACCGAGCAAGTATCAACTCTTGCAGCCGAGGGAACCCTTGGGCAGTGCAGGACATGATCTGGCCTTCATACCCTTGCAACACAAGATCCACAAGACGGGGAAGCTTCTCCAGGACCGGCATTGGGTCTTGTTGAATGACATCAGCAGATAGAAAGAGCTGCCATAGATTTTGTGGGAAGAGTTGGCTCTCGGGCACCCTAACGATCATATCGAATTTATTGAGGTAAATCTCAACCAGCTGAGGCATGTTTGCAAATATTTTAAACATCTCACTAGGGATGACGACCGGGCCCAAGTGGAAGGTTGTTAGCTGAGTCATTTGGCCCAAAAACGTCACCATATCAATGCGGATGACGAGCCAGACGAAGTGGAGAGAGTCTGGTATTCTATCATCGGTTAGAATATTGAGATAAAAGGTCTGGAGCTCTTTTTGTTTGACACTCCTTGGTGCTGAAAATCCTCTAGAAAGGTAAACATGCCTTAGAGTAGGGATATCCCATAGAGAATTTGGTACAATTGAGTCCAATACGGTGTGCCTTAGATCTATAGTTTGCAAGGAAAGAAGCTTTCCAATTGAAGAAGGGAGAGTGACCTGTTGACACTTTATCAACCTGAGACATCTAAGGTGAATGCACTCACCAATTACCTTAGAGAAATTCTTTAGGATTGAGCATTCTATGTGAAGAACTCTCAAGAATCTTAGCTTAGGCATGGAGAATGATGAAATTTCAAAGCTAACCAGAGATCGGAGATTAGGTGTTGCCCGAAAAATCTTATCATCATAGGAGCTTTGAAATGAATAACGGTAAGATGTCATGGTATCATATGATGATGCACTAACATGGCCTGCATCTTTTTTGAGTGTGTCCATATGTCAGCATGAAGGAAAATATTTGGACTTATATTGAAACAAAAATGAATTATGTACAAAGAGAGGAGAGGAAGACTGACCTACAGTTTTGTCGATGATATTAAGAAAACCGTCTTGTCTTGCTTCTTCAATGCACCAGTCACGTAAAATATCATGAATCCTTATTTCTTCAATCCACCCATGTGCCCTGCTTCTGCCAACAACTTGGACCAAGCTTCTTTGAGCCAGCTCAGTGACATACTTACGTGCTGTTTCTTCTAGTTTATGCTTTGGCGTATGTTCAATGAAGCATTCTGCTATCCATAATTCGATAAGATCCGATACTGATATGACATAATCCTCAGGGAATGCAGCAAGATAGAGGAAGGAAGATTTTAAATAATGATTTGGCAGGTCGCTGTAACTGCGAGCTAGTATGCGTCCCATCATTTCTCCATCTGCTGTTGATGTCCAACTCAAAAGTACATCTTTCCATATCGCTATATTTAGATTCTTTGATAGATAACCCCCCACAACTGCGAGTGCAAGTGGCAATCCATTACATTTCTTCGCAAGCTTTCTCCCTGGTTCTTCAAAGTCATCTAGATTGCATACCGTGGACCTTTTATATGATGGTAAAGCTTTTCTACTAAAAAGGTCCCAACTTTTCTCATCATTCAAGAGCTTCAGATCATGAACATAGGTTGGCATTTCAATATGATGTGCAACATCTACCTTGCGGGTGGTTAACAGTACTCTACTGTTGTTATTTGAATCTGGGAAGGCTTTAACCTCTCTATTTATTTGGTCCCAAGTATCTGTCGCCCAAACGTCATCAAGCACAACTAAGTATCTTCTCTGCAATAGGAAGTCTTGGATCTTCTTCCCCACGTCACACTCCTGCATTTGATCAATTTCTTTGGACTTACTTTCGTCCCCTATGATTTGTTTCATGATATTTTTCAGTAAATCAATGCCTTTAAACTTTTGAGATACAGTCACCCAAACAAGTTTGTCAAAGTGTTCTTGGATCCTAGGGGAAGTGTATACTTTTCTAGCGAGTGTAGTTTTTCCTGCACCACCCATGGCGACTATAGAGATAGCACTAAGTTTACTCCCTTGGTCAACTAATTTTTCCACTATTTCTTTGTACTCATCCTGAAAACCAACAATGACAGCATCATCTTGAAAATTTTGATGCATACGACCATAATCTTGTGCAAACTCATACTCAGCATGACCCATGTCTTGTGCAATTTTCAAAATGTTTGCCCTATCAAATATCTCCCTGAGTTTCCTTCTTATGCGCTGAATTCCAACACCAATTTTATGGAGAGCTATCAAATCACTTGGTAAAGAAGCACACCTTGAAATAGCGCCAATAAACCCCTTCTTGAGCCTGTTTCGCTTCTCGATGTACTCAGCGGCTTCAATAATGTTCTCCGCGTCATACGCCGCGTCTCTGATTTGGCGAACCCAGTTGGCTTCGCTAGCGTTTCCCGACCTCATCTTCTGATCGGCGTCTTTAAGGAAGCACTGGAGCCTTACCAACTCATCTTTGAAAAACCCCACTTCTTTCGTGACTCCGCATATCAGCGAGGTCTCCTGAGCAGCGAGGCTCGTGAAGCTCCCAACCACGGCAGAAACAGCAGACTCGGCCATCGCTGCACGAAATTTTTGTGCCCTGCTCTCAGGGAAGATGGTGGTTATGCAGAAATTTTGCGGTGCATTATATTGATAGTATATAGTGAGTAGTAAAAATAAAATCTAGTCGTTGATTTGTTAAAGAGGAAGAAAGGGCAAAGCTCAGCCGGTTACCTTAGCTCGTGAAATCAGGGCGCTGGAGCGGCCGTCTACCGTGGTCGGAACCATAGGAGACTTGTCCCCGCCTTGGTCGTCTCCGGCGGTCCACGGCAAGAGACAATAATTAGGCTACAGGTGCAGTGCTCCGAGATGAACAAAGGTGCTCTCCTCTATAATCTGTCAGTAATGCTACACTGGTAGAATCATGTGGGTTGCCATCTCGCTGCAGGTCACGTCGGATGGGGCCATACAACTCAGAAATATTGATCACTACCACATAAAATGAGAAGAAAAGTATTACATGTACATATGACGGAGTCCACTGAAACGAATGATGATATTGACTTCCTTGGTATGCGAATCGAACAACACGTAACCTTGACCACATAATTGCATATCATTTGCTCTCTCTAAAATGAGTGGATAATTGAGACTGACCAAGGTGAAAAAAATGCAGAGGGACAAAAAAAATTTCGCGACCACGCAAACGCTTTGTGTGTCAATATATTAGAAGAAAATAACGACATAGTTTGCGGGTACAACGACGGCAAGCTCGAAGGCTTGCTGTCTAATATGATGAAACGCTCCTAAGAGAGACAACTTGGACAGCTTATGCCATCGGATGACCCATGGAGTGCTTGATCTTGAGCAGCAGAACATAACCCCCACAATTGAAATGAGCATCTAACATACGGATATAAATTATGAGACATTTACATCGATCAGATTGTGTAGCATTTTTTCAGAGGGTTCTCTTTTGTTGCTTGACGATTGTCAGTATTTACTCTTCTTTTACTTTCTCCCACCTTAAGTTGTAGAGAGATTAGAGAGGACGAGCAACGTACTGGCCGGCGACAACGCACCCGCGATTCCTCCCACAGCTCCAGGCTCCACCCCTGCGGCCAACCGGGCACAACAGCAGAAGCAATGCCATGTAGGGCACGTGAAGTCAAGTGGTTGCTCCTTGCTGAACCGGAGAATTTTCTGCAGCGTTGCAGAAGCAATGCCATGTAGGGGTGAGCAAAAATCTTTGAAAGCCAAATTGCCGAACCGCACCCACCGATTTTTGTCATTTCGGGCTGTCAACTCCGCTGAAACCTCGGCTTCAGTTTTTGTCCCCGTGAACTTCGGTTCGTTGTTGTTCAGTTGGTGTAGGACTTCATGAGACCGAACCAAGAACAAAAAACGTTTTATTTGGCTATGTTTGTTTAGGTTTGTTCTTTAGCTCAAAATAAAAAAGTTAAAGCCTAATAAATAAAGAGGTGGCTTTTTATTGGTTTTTTAAAAGCCATAAAGCTCTATACAAATACGAGCCAAAAGTCATAAAGGTCGTTTTCTTTTCTTTTTTTTTTGCTTATCGAGGGTTGGTTTTAGACTAATTGCACATAAGTTAGGGTAAAATTACGCACCTGGCACATAAATTAGGGTAAAATTATGTGCCTCTACCACAAATACATACAAATATGAATTACTAATTTGAGGGCTTTGTCACCAAATAAGTGGCAGCACCCACTTCTCTTCCCCCTCCAATGCTCAATTAAATTTTTCTAATTTGTATTTTTTTTTTTGTGTGTTAGAGAAGAGGGAAGGGAGGTGGTTGAAGTTTGTAGGGAAGGGGGAGGGTGAAAGGTGGATGGAGAAGATGACACATATCATCTTAAGATGATACCCTTAAATTTTTTAGTTGGGGGGTAACCTCAAATTAGTGGTACCCAAAGCAGACTGCTTTTAAGCTATTTAAACAAAAAAAAAACTAGCTTTAAGATATAAGACAAAAATATTAGGTTTTTTTGTTTATACCTTAAAACCAACATTTTAGTTTGTTACACTCTGATACTCCTTATGCGCAGCAGTTGTCGAGACTAGATTTTCAAATTCGAACCCTCTGTGTACAACCACACTAGTCCTAGATCAAGCTAGTGCATACGGTGGTAATAGCATTGATAACACATCCATATCACAAATCCAAATATTAATAATAAGTATCAAGTACTAACCTTATGGTCAAGAATTATAAAATAAACAACCTCATGGCTTGAGTTCAATAAAGTAGCAACAGAAACAAAATAAATAGCAGCAATATAAGCACATCCATTTGCCCAACAGGCAATCGATTGGAGTGCGCGTTCTAGAATTTCGAATCTCCTTCATTGAAACCACAAACGAAGTACTCGTAGTCACCTTCTGCTTCTGCACATTCCTCTGTGGGAAGAGGGGATATTTTGCAAGGGTGAGTACACAACCGTACTCGCAAGCCTTGGAAACATAATGCATGATAACTATATGCAAGCTGAACAAATGAAGGCTTAATTTGGTTCATTTAGCATAAAGCAGAATTGTAACTTTAAAAACAACTATTAATTTCACAAAGCATCAGTTGACAAAATAGAGTTGTAAACATTGAATTTAGCATAACAACTAAACAGGTTCCAACTACCCGACTGGTTCCAACTACCAAACAACAATCCGAGAGTTCCAACTACTCATGGATTCCACTACCAACACTAATAACCTGAGAGTTCTATTTTCTCACGGATTCCCAAAACATCATTTTCTTTTAAAACAAAACCGTAAAATTTACAGTGTGAAAGCGCACCTCGCCCGCCCTTGATCGTGGGCACGGCTAATTAGTTAGTTTTAACTCTGCAAATTGTGTACAGCTTTACCCACAAGACATGAATATCTCTTTTTGCATTGCAACTTAACACACTTCCTTTAGTGTGCCACAGAGATTTTATGACAAGACCTTTACAATGCACAACCCCACTATTAACCTCGTCCGCTAAGGTTTCACCACCGATAGGGTTACATCTGCCCAATTCAAAAGTCCCCACTTGCGCCGTGCGAATGCCTCCAACTAGCATCCACATTCATCCCACTAGCGAATCTAATAACGAGACGCACAAATTAATTGGCCAGGTCGTACCCATATAGACTTGTGGTTGTACGGTAGTGCTCAATTTGAAATAACACACGCTTCAGTCCTTAATTGACTAGGGTGAAACATTCACTTGACCAAAACATTCTCATGCATCCAGCACCCGCCAAACATCCATCCGCCCTGGCCTATACAATTTTTCCACCTTTTTCATTTAAAAAACAGCAGTTATACCAATTACCACAACTTTACAAAAGAGTTTAAACAAAGTTTGAGATGATTCCCATAATGATATAATACCGAAGTGATTAAACTGGACTAAGCAACTCTACCGTATTGCGCTACTCTACTAGTTATCATCAACTATATTAGATAATACTAACTAGGGCAACATAGGTACACAATGTTGTTTGACATGAGAAATCGCTTCGAGATTTCTATGCGTGGGGATTAAAGTACGGGCATGCCAGTATACTAAAGTACACAAAAGTAAATAAACACAGATAAAGTAAGAAAACATGTATTTTATTAATTCTTTGGAGAATCACAAAATTACAAGTTCCCTTAAATGATTGCGCTCCATGGTCTTCTAGTCATCGCCCTCTGTAACACCCAATTTTTGCTTTTCATGAATTTAAATGAAATCTTGCACTTTTGAGAATTTTTGAAATTCTCTTGGATTTATTTGGATTTAATTTGAATTTATTCCCTTTTGAGATAATTAAATAATTAAAAATTATAAATAAAATTTTGTTGGAAATCTTTTATTTGAGTCCAAAATGCCTCAAAGTATTCTCCAGAATTTTTCTAGAATTTTTCTGATTATTTTGCTATTTTTCTCGAATTATTTGAATTACTAGAATTATTTTAAATATTAAATCGCAGGAAAACGCAACCGGGTTAGTACTGTTCATCCGACCGAGCCAGACCCGAGTCTGACTCGAGTCCGACCGAGCCGTGTTCGAGTCAGACCCGAGCCAGACCCAAACCCTAATTCCGCGACTGTTGGATCTTGATCCAACGGCCGAGATCAAGCCACGTCACCCACGTGGGGTTCGGATCGTACCCGTTCGCACCGGCCGGATCCGGGCTGTTGATCGCGTATGCGTGGACGACCAGGATGTGGCCACGTCACCCTCTCTGTGTCGCAGTCGGAATCTGCCGTCGCCACGGCCGTTCCGCGACATCCGCGCCGAATCCGGACGTCGAGGCCAGTATTTAACGCGTGGGTGCGTGCCCGAGGATCGCCTTTGACTTGCGCTTCGTTTGCCCTAGCCGCCGCCCATAGAGCTCCTCCGTGCCCGCGATTGCCCGCCGTAGCTAATTAGGGTTAGCCTTCGGTTTTAGCAAGTTTCCGCCGCCGTCCGCCGTCCTCCGCCGTGTTGGTGGCCAAATCTGAGACCGTCGCCTAAAGGCGCGTCGAGGGGTACCACTCACCTCACCGGAGACGCACGGGAACGCCGTTGGGCTCGTCATCGTCCCCAGCTCCGGTGACTTAACTCCGCCGCGACATCGTCGACGCCACCGAGCTCCAACAACCGTGCGATCTCCATCCGAGGGCTCAGGTTCGTCCACATCACCCCGTACGAAACCACGTTGCGATTTTTAGATCTAATGTCAGCCGTTAGATTTAGATTCAATGCTTTAGATTAAGCCACGTAGCCCGTAAACTGCACGTGCTAAGGGTTAGATCTCAGCCGTTAGATCTAGATCGTACGGTTAGGGTTAATCCGAGTTGTAGCGTTAGATGCGATATCCACCGTTTGATCGAGATCGAACGGTGTAGAACGAGCCACGTGTCGCACGCCGGGACATGCCACGTCACCCCCATGACGTGATGAAACCCGATCTAATCCTAACTGTCCGATTCGAATCATGCGGTCCAGATCAAGCCACGTTAACCCAAATGTGCGAGATCCAGATCCAATCCTGACCATCGGATTTCAAACCGACGGCCTAGATTGCGCCACGTGTCCAAAAGCCGAGCTAACACGGTCCACGCGGGCGCTCTCGGTCGTCAGCAGTGACGTCAGCATGGGCCCGCGTGTCAGCGTCTGGCCCGACCGTGCGATGACGTCATGCTGACGTCACGGTGGGGCCCGCGTGTCAGTACCATTCGTCCGAGCCGTGCTGATGTCAGCAAAGACGTCAACAGTGGGTCCCACGTGTCAGTGACACGTGCACCCGTGGACCGGGTCCACGGTGGATCGAGCATGACGTCATAATTCGATTTTTCTTTAGAAAAATAATCCGGTGGAAATTCAAATTCATCGCTAACACAATGTTGACGTCATAATCGGATTTTTCAATAGAAAAATAAATGAATTAATTCGGCTTATTCTTTTAATTGATTTTTAAAACTTCAAACGCTTATAACTTTTGCATTTTAACTCCAATTTGGGTGATTCCAATTTCTAATTTTTTAGAAAATTGAGCTCTACTTAGTGGTGAATTTTATTTAATTTTGGACATGAGTTTTCCTTTGTTTATATTTATTTAATTGATTCTTCAAACTTTAAACGGTTATAACTTTTACGTTTTAACTTCGATTTGGACGATTCGAATTCCTAAAAATTTATAAAAGTGTGCCCTTTCTGTTTATGAATGTTATTTGAATTTTTGGATACTTTTATGTACTATTTAATTATTTATTGCTATTTGCAACGTTACAAGTAGACGTTGAAGTGCCCGAAGGCTTCGAAGGTGAAGTTTTCCCCAGGAGCCAGCCCAAGAACAAGAACAAGTACTTTTTTGATGGCAAGTTATGCTTTGACCATATTGATCCCACTTTTGAAATTAATTTAATTTAAATTATCGCATGCTAATTTAATTAGAAAATGCTTTAGTTAATTCCGTGAAATTAGATAATTGCCAGTTTGCAATATGACACCTTGGTTATTTAATTATGTGCCATGAACCCTTGTCACCCTAGTTGTGGATTATTTCGTTGCACATTATTAATTTGCCAACATGGGTAATTAGATCGATGTAGTACAATGCTTAGCCCTGCCACGTAGTCACGACATGATTTTGGATAATTACATGTTAATATTGACCTAATGAGATATGAAACCTGTTTTGGAGAAGTGTCATGTGTTATTAATGTTGATGTTGGTGGCACGTGGTGCATGGTAAACAACTGGGTTTGATAAATAGATTTAGACTGGGGAATGTGGCAAGAATGATCGGGTGGGCCAGGTGTGGCACCGGGAAGGTCGATTTGATTCTTCGAGTAGTCTTGCCCTGGTCACCCTAAGGACTCAACCTTGCAAGCCTTTGAACTGAGTCAATCATGCAACCACATGACTGGAGTGGGACGGTCCTAGTTAAGTAGGTTACTAATAAGTTGCAGGTGATACCTCGGGGTGTCAACTACACCTTTTGTGTAGCTTGAAGGGGGAGCGTACTAGGGCTACAGCATGGTACCCGTCCAACGGTATGTCGGTCCCATACTTCGCCTCTGTTAAGGGAAGGGATGGTGTATGGCAAAAACCGGAGAGGTTCGCTTGTATAGTTAGCGGTTTCCGAAAGGCTTTTTTACGGTCACTCGCCCTTGCGGTGTTTGACTGTATCTTGTGGGAAAAGTGCATAACCTCTGCAGTGTGAAAAATCTATTCGAATAGCCGTGTCCGCGGCATTGGACATTGCTCGGGGATTAAAGTCAAGGGTTAGACTTTCGTAAAAAGAACTTAGCTTTGGAAAATGCTTGGGTTTGGAATGGTGAATTGGACTTAGGTTTGGAAAATGCTTTACTGGTGCAATCGTTGTGAAAGTACTCTATTTACTATTTGTTTTACTGCTTTGCAATCTATTACGGTATTTACATCTGCTGCTCTACCACAAATGCGCCTATTAGCCAATCCTTTGTAATAAGCCATGCATATAGAATATTAGTTTGCATTCTGTGCATGACTTGCTGAGTACCAAGTTCTCACCCTTGCCACAATACAACATCAGTTGAAGAAGAATCGACGCCAGCTTTGGAGGAAGAATTCCAGGAGGAGCCGACGAACTAGGGGCGAGTCCAGTTAGTTGCTTGTGGTATACTAGATGGCGCCACGAGTTACTATATTTTTCTGCTGCCGTTATCTCTCTTAATAAGTTTTCGCCCTGTGAGGCGTACTTTTGTAACTTGACCATAAGGTCGAGCAACCAATTATATTTTCCTTTTAATAAAGTACCTTACTATTTCGTCGGGTATGATTGTGATATATACCGATGTTGAGACTGTATGCACTAGCATGATCCTAGACTAGTGCTGAATACACAGAGGGTCCGGATTTGCAATTTCGGGTCCCGACACCCTCGGTCTCCGCTTGATATTCTCCATGCATGTAGGAATGGTTGTGTAGAAGTGGGCGTGACATGATCCATAGCCTCGTCTGTCTATGTGGCTATTGGAAGCATAGCCTTTACACTGGCTACGCCTGCCCTCGTCAGTCATGAATGGTAAATAGAAGGTAAGGTGGTTCTAAGGCATGCATAGTTCCCGCCAAGCTAGACTGATCCGATGATACGACGGCAACATCAGGGAGGTAAAATGCTACAAATCAAAGTAAGTTTGGTGGAGCAGAATGCCAAGGCATTATCGTAGTCTGTAGCAGAGGCGGAGCTCCTGCCGGGGCCTAGGTGGGCCTGGCCCCCGGTCGGCACGATTAGCGATCAGGAGGACAAGGTGCCTTAGCGTTAGCGATAGCCAGCCCAGAGAACAAATCAATGAATCCAATCGAACATTAGGAGCCAGATGGCTGTGGAGGCGTGGAGCGATCGCGTGCGGCTGGCGCCGGCTGTGTCAGTCTTCTGCGTCCCGGCGTCCGACCCCGATCGCCAGTGTCACCAGCGCCCGGCGTCACGCCGTCACGTGTAACATCCTCATTTTCGCCTTCTGGAGAAAAACCTAATTTAAATAAATTAAATTCAAAATTTGGAGTTTCCTTGGTGTTCATATTACCCTGGCATCCTTTCCCCTCCGGTCGAAAAATCGGATTTTCCAGTTCCCGCCAGTACCCGAAATTTCACCCGAGTCCAAAAATGCTCCAAAAATCCCAAGACCACTTCAATTGTGTTTCAAATATTCCAAAATGATTTTAGGAATCATTCCCCGGATTTTTGGACCTTCGCTCCTATTTTATCTCGCGCGGCTTTTGTTTAATGCCCGCAATCCGCACCTGAATATTTAATTCCAAAAATTTCATCCAAATTCCGCGAAACTAATTTTATTGGGTCCCAAATATTCTAAAATGGCTCTAGGAATTTTTAGGCTATTTTTCCTAATTTTTCTCTAGGGCGGATCATTCGCGTAAAGGGGAACCAATGGGAGAGTGCCACCTCACCTTGCACTGTTCATCTTCTCCATGGAGCATGCAAGCAAAACAACAGAGAAAGCTTCTTCAAGCAACAATGGCTAGGGCATTCTTCAAATCCTCATAACTCCCTCAAATCAACTCCAAAACACGAACGGTCGGTTCCGCAACGTCGATCTCTTGCCATTCCCCACCATCACTCGCCGTCAATCTCGCCGAAAACGGCCGCATTAATGAAAAACCAAAATCCACTCAAATGCCATTAACTCGGCCATTTCTACTCCAAACGGCGCACCACCACCTCCATTCTCTCCGTATAAGAATCCCCGTTCCGGGAGTGTGATCCTCCTTTCGCCTACTCCACTCTTGTGCCCGTGAGATCAAGAAAACCGAAGTTGGGTCGCTCTTTTTCGGTGTTCTTCGCGTTCTTGCTTGTAGATCTCTCTCCGGTGAGCCATTCTTCGTTCCACTTGTTTCCTTGTGACCGTGGATGAGTCTAGAGTCTAACCCAACAATCGATTTTAGGTTCTCTCAAGAATTTGTGACGAATTTCGAGTTTTTCTCGGTTCGGCCGGAGCTCCGTTCGTCACCGAATTCGTCGCCTCCGGTGAGATTCAACTCAATTCCTTCCTCCTTTGTGTCCCTAAGGATGTAATCTAGAGATCCCATGCTTTTGTTTGATCAAATTCCATGCAAAAATGATGTAAAAATCGGATTTTTGGGTGAAGTTGGGTCCTCTGTCATTTTTTTTGCTCTCTGTTGCTTTGATGGGAGTCTCCTGTGCGTGCGTGCTTGGGCCGAGCCTGCCGCCTGGCCGCTGCCCGCGCCAGCGCCGCTGCCCGTCGCCGCTCGCCTCTGCGAAGGCCACCCCACGCGCCGCCTCACGGCCGCCCTCGCCGCCGGCCATGGCCCCCTTCCCCCAAGCTCCTTCCCCACCATCCATGGCCAAACCCAAGCATGAAGAAGGCTCCACTCTATGACAAAGGGGGTCCACCTTCCAGTCAAAGTCCAAGTCAAAGTCAAACTTCAGCACAGTCAACAAGATCATATTCCAGGGAATATTATCGATTTTTCCAATTTTTTAAAATTCAAACTTCGAAGGCTCATATCTTCTCCGTCCGAACTCCGTTTGACTCCATTCAAATTTCTAAATTCATCTAAAATCAAGATCTACCTGCGAGTATTATTTTTGTAATTTTTGGATTTTTTTTTATTTATTGTCTCGATTTACGCGTAGCCGAGGACCCCGACGCGACCGTCGATCACGCCGCCGGACTTTCCTCGTTCGACGATCTTCCCGCGACAGAAGGCAAGTCTCCTTGACTCATTTTGATCCCATGATTTATAAATGTTTTACACTGTTTTACAAATTGCATTGCTATTTATATTAAAAAAATGATGTTAACATTAGGTTATTAGTTATACCTGTTGTTCCTACCACCTTGACATTGTTATCCACGACCCTTTGTCGCCCTAGTATAGTAATCCACCAATATAAATGTTTTTGGAAAAAAATATTTTGCTAGGGAAATAACTATTTGGAAGACAGTGTGGATGGAACATATTAGTATAGAATGTAGATTGAAGCTAGAACCCAACTTGATTGGAGAGTACATGAATATTAGTGTTGATGGGATTTATTAGTTATGAAATTGATTTATGAACGTTGATGGTTCAAATATTGTGAAGTTGGATTGTGATAGTAGTTCACACTGTAATGAATTGGGGGGGATTGTGGAAGATGTATGTGTTGTGAAGTATTCATGAGGGATTAAATAAGTCATTACAAGTAAATAATATGTTGAATTGGATTCCTTGGGCTGATAAAATAGTGTCAAACGGGAATCAGAGTTAGTTGGATTATTAGTGTTTTGTTGGGAATTATTATTAAAGGACTGATTAAGAAATAGATGATTATGGAAATATAGACATGTGATATTCAATTATGGAGAATTGTGAATAGTCCAGAATAGTCGGTGGTTTAGTAAATAATAATATTACGTATTCTTGGTGGATTAAAGTAGATGATTTAGAGGTGGTAATGTGAAGGATTAAAGGTATGATGTTATGAAGTGTTATCGGTGGAATCATGAATAATGTGGATTACGTATGATTTGTGTAGTCGATCTGGTGTCACTAAGTATGGAAATCATTGTAGCCGATGAACTAATAGAATCTTGGGTTAAGGAATCTTTGTTAAAGGATGCTTGGGGATTAGAGTATGAATTATTCTTGGTGGATCCAGTAGATTACAAATTAATCGATGTATGGATGGTGGATAATCAATAGAGTGACTTATATTTTGAGGAGATGGTATCCGATGCAATTATGATCGTAGCTTAGCCTGATTTTTGGAGGCATGATGGCACATAATATAGACTTTACTTGTTGGAGTACCGAATTGGATTGAATTATATAGTATCATGGTAGTGTTGGGGGAAATCTTGGTGCTCTCATGAGTTTTGGAGATTATAGAATTGATTATAACAAAACACTGCTTTTGGTATTTTATAAAATAAACTATTGGTGGAATAGAATAGTTCGGTAGAAATGTTTAGAATCACACTCGGTCAGTATTCACCTATGGGTGGGAAATTTCATTTATCTCTTAAAGCTTTGTGTTGAAAGTTATAGGCAAGGAGTATTGCCGTTGGTTTACAAAATAAAAATAAAATGAAAAATGGTTTGGACTTAGGCGGAATGGTTTGTTTGGTGGGTGCGGATGGAGCGCTAGCTTTCATTGTGCAAGTACCGCCCCAAGTCAATTAAGGACCGACGCTTATGACTGTCTCCATTCTAAGCATAACCGAACAACCACATGTCAAAGTGGGCACGACCTGGCTAACTAATTTGTAGAAACCTAACTTAGACTCACCAAACGGTGGAATGTGAGCGCCGGATAGAGGCATTGTTGTTGTTTTTCTCACACGGCGCAAGAGGGGGCTTCTGTACTGGGTGGATATAACCCTAACAGCGGTGAAACCTCAGCGGGTGGGTCAGGTTAGGCGTATACATTGTAAAGACCTTGTCATGATATCCCTGCCGGCACACCTAAGGAAGTGTGCTAATAGCTTGGCATCAAGGGAATATCATGTCTTGTGGGTAAAGTTGTACACCTCTGCAGAGTTAAAACTATTCGAATAGCCGTGCCTACGGTCAAAGGCAAAGCTTGCTGAATGCTTTCATACTGGTAGACTTTGGTTTTTGGTTTCAAACTAAACAATGTTTCGTTTTGGGATCCGGGAGCGGTTAGAACTCTCGGGTGTGCTTCTGGCGGCTAAAGCCAGGTAGGTGGAAGGAACCTGATTTTGTGAACCGTGGCAGACAGAGCCATGTGAATGGATTGAACCCTGATTTTGTTGAGATGTGGCGGATAGAGCCTGTATATTAGTGAGTGGTGGTTAGAACCTTCACTGCAATATTACATAATTCAATTATTAAAAAGAATTGCTCAAATATGCTTTGTGAAACTTATTAACAAGTATGATTTGATGAAACTTGGCTTTATGCAAAAAGAACCATATTAAGCCATCTTTGGATAGCCTACATTGTGCATAATTTTCCAGACTTGCTGAGTACTTTATGTACTCACGTGCTACATTCTAATCACATCCCAGAAGTGGAGAAAGAAGCTGTCAAGGAATTCCAATGACTAGGGCGCGTTCCCCACTCGATTGCCTGTGGGCATTTGGATGGGTCGCTTTGGTGTTTTCGTCTTCCGCTGCGGTTGTTCAAGTTGTTCTGCCTGTTCAGGCTGTAATGGTAAACCTTGACCATAAGGTCTTTGCTTTTATTTAGTATTATTCTTATTTAGTTATATGTATTCGTGATATGGTTGTTGTTTTATCACTGTTTGACTGTGTGTACTAGCTATTGATCTGGGACTAGTACAGAAATACACAGGGGATTCTGGATAGCCGATCCGGGGTCCTACATCACGTCTCGCCGAGTCGCTGTGACTCGCTGTCTCGCCAGCGCCGCCAGAACCCAGAACTCCAAAAGTCATCAAGCCATCAAGGTACCGTAGTTACATACGAATACGATCGAGAATTCAAGATAAGTGACGATTGGTTGAATGATCTCATGATTTGTTATATTGAGCGAGATGTGTTTGCAAAGATAGACATAGAAGATATTTTACAGCATTTGCAGAACATGAGGACTCGCAAATATCAACTATCGTCTCATGTGAAATAATTAGTGGTACGTTTTCATTCATAAATTCTTGCAAATTACAAGTGTTACATATTATACTTATTATATACTAAACTTTGAATATCAATCATCAGTAAAGGTTCACTTCATTCTTGGTCCCCTCCTTTAGAATTTTTGGCTCCGCCACTGGTATGTAGTGACGGTCGGGACGACTCCAGTGAGATAGAGACAGGTGCTGGTGACTCGGCGCGATTGGTGACATTGTGAGCCTCACGCATCAAGCTGCTCGTGCAGTTAGCACTGCAGTAGGGATTTGGCGAAGAGCCAAAGACGAACGCTCACGTGTGAGGATGTGGTTGACAGTGGTCGATAGCATGTGGGCATCTCCGGCATGGCGTAGACATCATGGAGTCTTCTAGTTGAATTATGCCATCATCTTCTTTCTTGCTAGGGAGTTGATGACGCATGTATGTGCTTTACATGGCACATGCACGTACTCAGCATTAGCATTGTACTTGCGTTGTTCATGCATGTATGTGCACTCTTATGCATGGACTTACTTCAGATCGAGCAACAAATAGATGGCACATGCACGTACCCAGTCGGTTGCCTTTTGGGTTATGATGGCACACCGAAATTCTTCTTTTGGACTTATGTTATTTCCACCGTTTCTTTACTCTATATATGTGTTACATTTGGCCGATCGGCTATGTACTTGAACTACTAAGTGGATGTACTAGTTCTTAATCTAACTTTATGACTTTATCAATTGGGTATGTGTGATGAATCATCTCGAGTGCTATATATGTATGTGCTAGGCGTTCATCTTGGGAACTAGCACCGGACACATATGCGGGAAGCTCAGATTGATTCCAACCGGTTGGCAAGAGCACGACTGTTGCACCGATTGGTTGATCTCAATCCGGGTAACCCCACAAGATGGGACCTAGGGCCCATATGTAAGGGTAAGGAAAGATTATTTGGATTATTTTCATAGTTTTAATTGAGTTCACGGCGATTTTGACCATCTAAAAAAATATGATCCCAAAGTTTCATCAAAAAGTTAATATAATTTCTCACTTTTATCTTTTCTTTTTCATCTTATTAATTTCTTCAAATTCTCAAAACTTAATCATTTAAATTCTTCAGCATCACGAGACTTACTAAAGTGCACAAGATTTCAGGCAACACAATAGTAATTCACAATAATAATTAAATAATTGATTTTACCTCTTATTTAATTTTCAGGATGTTACAGAACGTCCCAATCGAAGTTACATGAACTATTTGTGTCGGTTTTTTGCTAGAACCGGCACAGATAGCATTATTTGTGTTGTTTTTTGGCTAGAACTGACACAAATAATATTATTTGTGTCATTTTCTTAGCTAAAACTGACTACTATTTGTGTCGGTTTTTGGCTAGAACCGATAAAAAAATTGGACTATTTGTGTCGGTTCCAATTTAGAACTGACACAAATGTATTTGTGTCGGTTTTTAATTGAAACCGATACAAATAATGTATTATTTGTGTCGGTTTCAATTAAAAACCGACATAAATAGTCTTCCCGCCATTTTAAGTTTTAGAACCGACACAAAAACTTTATCTGTGTCGGTTCCAAAAGAACCGACACAGATATACCATCACCTATTAGATGTTTTGTAGTGGTGGGATATTTAACTTTGAATCTAGAGCTTGGCAGTAAAATGAGAGACTAGGTTGGGGTAAGCGAAAGGTTGCAACACACAAGGCGACTTTGATGCAAAAGGTTCAGATTGCAATAACAGGTCGGTGCTCACCATGAAATGAGAAAGAGTAATGCATCATCTACCAACACAATGGGTTGTTTGTGCAAACCTCAGATCCATGCATGTCTAATCCAAGCCATAAATCCATAAGAGAAATACAGATGGTCATATCATTCGCTTGAAGCACAGCGTATGTGCTCCGTGCTTATTATTACATTCGAGGGAACACGATTATGATTGGAAACCATTACTTATACACACCGGAGATACTTGAGAGGAAGACAAATGCAGGGAAAGACAAATGCATGCACGATGGATGATCGAGGAGTCTCCAACATATCTTGCAGAAACCTTCGACTTGTGTGTGCAGGATGAGTTGAACCACAAGGGAACGACTGCCTTACAAATTATTTAATCTTGCTCGGTGTGTCACCTGAAAAAAGCACACAAGAAAATGACTTATAGTTATCGAATCACTTGCCATACGGAGAACAATAGTCCAGTTCATTCAAGCGAACATAATGTCAATCATAAAAGGAATTAAGCTCAACAAGTTGATTCTACAACAAGGAGAAAACTACACATACTCACGCTAAGCGGTATTGACTGAGCATATTGCTCCTTCTCTTAAGGTTGTGAAGAGAAAAAACAGCAAATAGAACACAAGCCCTTATTTCCTTGTACTGCAAATATCAAATATTTGCACGATACGCCGAGTTCCGAACGCAAATACTCTTGCAGTGAAATCAAAGAGCAGGGGAATTAGTTACTGACCTTGCATCCTTTCCCCTGCAGCTCTTTCTGACTGATGTCGTCTCCAGAAATCTGGGCCATACCCAGCAGAGTCAGCTCCTTGAGGGATGGAAGGTGCAGCAACCCCTTGGGAAGCTTACTCATCCTCTTGCAGTCATAAAGTGTTAGGTGGGAGAGCCTTAGCATTGCCTCAACCTCTATCCTCCACTCCTCAGTTGAAAATGTATCAAGTAGCAACTCTTGCAGCCGAGGGAACCCTTGGGCAGAGCAGGACATGGTCCGGCCTTCATACCCTGACAAGCGCAGCACCACAAGACAGGGAAGCTTCTCCAGGACCGGCATCGGGTCTTGTTTAATGACACTAGCATATAGGATGAGCTGCCGTAGATTTTGTGGGAAGAGCTGGCTCTCAGGCAACCTATCAATCACATCAAATTTATCGAGGAAAATCTCAACCAGGTGAGGCATGTTCCCAAATATTTTAATCATCTCAATAGGGATGGGATTCAAGCACAAGTGGAAGGTTCTTAATTGAGTTATGTGGCCCAAAAACGTCACCATATCACTGCAGAAATAGACACCATCATAACCTATTGTATTTATATATAAGGTCTGGAGCTCTTTTTGTTGGATACTCCTTGGTGCGGGAAATCCTCTAGGAAAGTAAACATGTCTTAGAGCAGGGATATCCCATAGGGAGTTTGGTACGATTGAGTCCAATTTGTTGTACCTCAGATCTATAGTTTGCAAGTAAAGAAGCTGTCCAATTGAAGAAGGGAGAGTGACACGTTGACACCATCTCAACCTGAGACATCTTAGGTGATTGCACTCACCAATTACCTTAGAGAAATTCCTTAGGATTGAGCGTCCTACGTGAAGAACTCTCAAGAATCTTAGCTTAGGCAGGGAGAATGATGAAAGTTCAAAGCCAACCAGAGTTCGGAGATTAGGTGCTGCCCAAAAAATCTTATCATCCCAGGAGCTTTGAAATGCATAACGGTAGGATATCATGGTATCATGTGATGTTGCACCAACTTGGCCTGCATCTTTTTTGTGTGCACCCATATGTCAACAAAAATGAAATAAAAACGAACTACGTGAAAAGAGAGGAGAGGAAGACTGACCTACAGTTTTGTCGATGATATTAAGAAAACCATCTTGTCTTGCTTCTTCAATGCACCAGTCACGTAAAATATCATGAATCCTTATTTCTTCAATCCATCTGTGTGCCCTGCTTCTGCCAACAACTTGGACCAAGCTTCTTTGAGCCAGCTCAGTAACATACTTACGTGCTGTTTCTTCTGGCTTATGGTTTGCCGTGTGGGGAATGAAGCATTCTGCTATCCATAATTCAATAAGATCTGATACAGATATGTCATAATCCTCAGGAAAAATAGCAAGATAGAGGAAGCAAGATTTTAAATAATGATTTGGCAAGTCGCTGTAACTGCGAGCTAGTATGCGTCGCATCATTTGTCCATCTGCTGTTGATGTCCAACTCAAAAGTATATCTGACCATACCTCTATATTTAGATTCTTTGATAGATAACCCCCCAAAACTGCAAGTGCAAGTGGCAATCCATTACATTTCACTGCAAGCTTTCTCCCTTGTTCTTCAAACTCATCCAGATTACATACGGCGGACCTTTTATATGTTGGTAAAGCTTTGCTAATAAAGAGTTCCCAACTTTCCTCATCATCCAATAGCTTCAGATCATGAACATGGGTTGGCATTTCAATGTGATGTGCAACATCAGTCTTTCGGGTGGTTAATAGTACTCTACTGCCATTATTTGCAGCAGGAAATACTTTAACCATTCTATTTATTTGGTTCCATGTATCTATTTCCCACACATCATCAAGCACTACTAAATATCTTTTTTGCAATAGAAAATCATGGATCTTCTTCCCCACCTCATGTTCCTGCATCTGATCAATTTCTCTAGAGTCAACTCTGGCCCCCGTTATTTGTTTCATAATATCCTTCAGTAAATAAATGCCTTTAAACTTTTGAGATACAGTCACCCAAGCAATTGTGTCAAAGTTTTCTTTGATGTTAGGTGAGCTGTAGACTTTTCTAGCGAGTGTAGTTTTTCCTGCGCCACCCATGGCAACTATGGAGACAACACTAAGCATCTTCTCTTGGTCAACTAACTTCCCCACTATCTGTTTGTAATCATTCTCGAAACCAACGACGACAACATCATCTTCAATATTTTGATGCATGAGATAGTAATCTTGCGGAAATTCATCCCCAACATGACCATTCTCTGCTAAAGTACTACCCAGATCAACAATTTCCAAACGGTTTGCACTCTCAAATATCTCACTGACCTTCCTTCTTATACGTTTAATTTGAACACCGACCTTATGAAGGGTAATCAAGTCACTTGGTAAGCGAGCATACCTTGAAATGGAACCCCTGAAGTCCTTCTTCAGCCTGTTCCTCTTCTCCATGTACTCTGCATCTTCGATGACATTCTCAGCCTCATATGCTGCATCCCTGATCTGGCTGACCCAGTTGGCAGCAGTTGCATTTCCCGATCTCCACTTGGTGTCGGCATCTTTCAGGAAGCACTGCAACCGCTTGAGCTCATCTTTTAAGAACCCCACTTCAAGGGTGACTCCACATAAAAATGTTGTCTCCTGAACTGCAAGGTTGCCCAAGTTCCCAACCACGGTAGTAACAGCAGACGCGGCCATTGCTCCTTGCCTCTGCTCTCAGAGATGGAATGCGTAGAATGTAGTTGTGGCTGAGCAAGACATGATTTGGTTGGGGATGCAATGTTTGCTTTTGTTATTCCTTTCCATGGTGCTAGAGCAGAGCAAAGCACACTCGATGGAAAGAAGCTGGCCCATTCAACTGAGCAGTCGCACTCCATTTTGGCAGTATCAGGCTGTCAGCTGAGAATGCGACGAGAGCATTCATTCGTCTGAGTTTGCAGTTTCACACTCTCCCTTTACTGCCCAATGACAAATCAATTGTCAAGCAGACCATGTGCATATGGTTTTCTCCAATGCCTCGTGTAAAAGCAGACCAAGTAGTTTTTTTGTGAGCTTGCATGCTGCATTTCAGAGATAGGCCCATCAATCAGGCAAACTGAGACATGAATTTACTAGGAACCTGTCAAATATACGAGCAATCTACTTTGGGGTCAGATTAAAACGGTCACTAGCATGCTCAAGTTCAGACTTCAGAGTAGTGGAAAATATGCATACGCATAGAATAAAAAAATAAAGCAAAAGGTGTTAAATCTAATGTTAGTAAATCCCTTAGCCTAAGCATGATTACTAGTTCTAATGCGGAATTAGTGATAATCCCTCACCTCGTCTCCTTTGGGAGAGCCCTCAGGCAGCGTTGGCTCTGGCAACAGTGGATAGACCACAGCAGGATCTGGACTGGAACGTCGTTGCCTTGCAATGACACAGACATTGCGTTGTTCAATGCAAGCACCTCCATCTATTTGGGAAATGGCAAAACAGCTAAATTATGGACGTCTAATTGGTTACAAGGCAATTGCCCCTTTATGCTACCGCTTAGTCTCAAGAAGAAATAACACGGTTCTCAACGAACTAGCATACAACAATTGGATGATTCCCTTTGTCAGAACCCTCCCTTTTATGGCGTGGAATACCAAGAGGGATTCCTATGTGCAAACAGTACTAGTCCCATGATCAGTGGCTAGCACGCACATTCACAACATTGTCATCACATCCATACAAGTTCATAATACATTGATAGAAATAAAGTCTTACATCATGGCCTATTGGCCGAATTTAAAAGTTTGCAGCGGAAGATACATTGCTTGGCAGTATGCCTTCTACCCAAAATACCACAGGCAACTGACAAGGGTAAACCTTAGAAAGATTCGTTAGCAAAGTCCCCGTATTCTGCGTCTGGATCGGGGTATTCATTCTCCTCATTCTCTGAATATCAACAATAGCAAGGTTGAGTACACGTATGTACTCGCAAGACTTGTAGTGTATCACAAATGTATAAGGTAAATGCAGGCTATGTCATGGGTAAGCTACTAAGTTGTTTTGCATAAAGCGAAATTGAATTGTAAATACAGAATAATAGATTGCAAGCGTAATTTGTAAAGCAATTGACAGATATGTAAATAACAAGTAAGTATAAGAATAGTAACAACCTCACAATCCTCCATGATTGTAGGTAGAGTATCGTCCATTCCCATTTTATTGACAACCATATTTTAGCAAGACCCCTTTTCCAACCATCATTGAGTTTCCATTCGTTTTATAAAAGTACCAAAACTCTAACTAGTGTCAGTGCACCAAGACTCCCATAACCGTGGGAACGGCTTTTCGAAAAGTTTAGACTCTGCAGAGTTGTACAACTTTACCCACAAATAATGATCAACTCCTTTATGCATTCGAAATTAACACACTTCCTTAGGTGTGCCGCGGAATGATCATACACAACTGTTACATCATTTAATCCTGACTTTACACTAGCCCGGTGCCGACAAACCCCGACTATGGTAGAAACAACAATCATATGGATCATAAACATTCTCATTGCGCGAGATAAACAACAACCGTTTCTCCCCATAGTAAGGCGTACACCGTTGCATTGGTATGTGTCTAACCCACACCCGCGTGTGGACACCCCTACGGGAAATTCTCGCAAGAAAAACCCGTGCTACTACGGCCTTCCAAAGTGTAAAGCCAGTTTTAAACAACTTAATAGGTTGAGGCTATCCCATAAATAGCAATTGTGGTTGTACGGTAATTCCTGGATTATACAACACTATGTTCGGTCCTTAAATTAACTCAGGTGGAAACTCCCCCCTACACTACGTGTAAGTTAAAGCTTACACACCCGGCTATTTGCCATAATCCACCTGTGTCAAAACATAGTTTTATTTTCATTTTTATCAAACTACCAGTATCCTTTACTGTCATAACCAATCTTTCCAATTTATGAGACAACACCTGTCTCTCCCAAAACATGTCAAATTTCATTGATCATCATGAATAGTGTAGCCATCCATTCTTTATCCCAAATCTAGAGCATACTAAGCATGTGCAAATAGTAATCGAGTATACCCATTTGACATTACATTTTGTCTAACCATAACCTAGGGTTTTCAATGTTCTCATGTCAATCATTAATTAAGGAAAACCCACAAGCTAGGTTTAGTTCTACCACGTCCCACAATATAGCAAGTTTAAAGAACATAGCGCATGCATAATAGTTTTGACAAACAAGGTAACTATTTAAAATAAAGGGTTCAATATGGTCAAAGGAGGGTGCTTGCCTTGCTCGGTGATTTCCTGCGTGGAGTCGGGGTCGTCAACGAAAGTATCCGGAGTATCGGTGTCTACACGCCGTATCAAAAGAGCGAAGCAACATCCAAATCCAGAAAAGAACAAACGAAAAGTAAACACATAATACATGTGGCAAAAAGAAGTCGAATATAATTACAAATAAAAGTATTCATACAACAAGTGAGTGTGTGCTTTGGGTTTGGCGGAAATTAGGGTTTGGGTCCAACTAATGGTTTAGAACACCAATTTACTTTACGAATTCAAGAAGCTAAAATTGTTTGGATTTATAGAGTTAAAATAATATCACAAAGTAGCATGGTTGATCGAAACCTTAAATAAGTTATTGAATATGCGTAAGTGAGTAACTAATACATGAAAAGTGGTAATTATATTATTACTACAAAGCTTTTAATCAAGTTATTTCTATCATCTAGGTGCTGTCATTTGGATTTACAAGGTCTACCATGCTTCATCTACACATCTACTCTATATATATGTATGTTACAAAGGTTACATGGAATCATCCCATTATACATTTCAAGATTTAACATGGTTTAAACCTAACTATTTTCATAAAACAGTATGAGTATTATATTAAAAGAGTTTAGAGACCAAGCTTAAAATTTTCAAGATTTATCTGCACTAAGCACATATATATATATATATATTTATCTAAATTTTAAATGCATTGAACTAACCTAAATAAGAAATTTTGATACAAACTAAGTCCAATGTCAAATGTTTTTACATATTTGGAATCCTAGTGACATCAGGAATACAACAAAATTGGTTTCATACATTTTGGAGTTTATTTGCACAAAATTTGCATTGAGCTAAGTTTCGGCCGAAATACTAAATTTGAAATTTAAACATTTTCCATTCAGTGGATTTGAAATATTTTTGCATATTTAGAAACTACATGATTTAATAAAAATTTAGAAACTAGTTTGACCTAAATTGGATTTGTATTTAAAAAGTTATGGGCATTTGAAGTGGTTCGGTTTGGAAAAATCGGATTTAAATGGAAATACGTTTCCTCAAAGCGAAAACGTATTTCGGCTTTAGGTCAGAAGGGCTCAGGCGCGAATGGGACTGACAGGGCGGTCCCACGCTTCAGTGACTGGCTCGACCGAGCGAGGCGTGCAGCTGACAAGCTGGTCCCATGTGCCAGCGACCCAGAGCAGGGGCGCAGCGAAGGCGGCCTCGCCGGCGCCGGAGGAGAGCCGGAGGCGGGCAACCGAGGGCACGGTGAGCATCAGCAGGCCAAGGGAAACCCAGGGTACTGCTTGGTCGGGCTCGTGAGCTATCGGAGAGGGCCAGCGATGGTGAGGGGCGGCGGCGATAATGGCAGCTAGCCGTGGCGGCTCTAGGGCGATGTCGAAGCTATATTGAGTGTTCGGTGAGCATCTAGGGTTCCTAGAGGTGTGGCTCAATACCTTGGATCGGAGGAAGAGTGGCCGAGTTGATCCGTCACCGTCTTGTGAGCCGAGGAAGAAGGAGCTCGGTCTTGGCGGCGTCCCGGTGGTCCAAGCTAGAAAATTGAGACATGGAGAAGAACAGAGAAGTCAAGGCGATGCTCCATGCTCAAGGAATTGAAGGTTGGGGCGAGGGAGAATGGCAATCGCGCAATTGCCCCCTTGCGGCTTACCTCGGTTCTAGGAGCTCCAATGGCGAGACTCAATACCCACTGAAGATCGAGGAAGAAGTGGGCATGAGTGAAGGACTGAAGGCGATCGTATGGGCTTAAGTAGAGGGAAGAAAGAGTCCGGATTGGCGTTCGCCCGTGAGAAGGTCTTCGGCGACAATGGCGAAAGGACAACGGCACAGTCTTTTCGGCGGGTTTCGCGTGCACTCGATGGCTTGTCAGCGGGGTTTGAGCATCGCAAGCCAATAGCCCAGCGTTGGTTCGGCGCGATCTGAGAGGAGTGACAAGCCACGGCGTCGCTTGACCACGCCTTGGTAGCCGCAGGCGGAGAGGGATTAGGCGGCGGCCGGCAGAAGCGTGAGGATCTCGACCGCATCGAAGAGAACCAATGAGGGAGGCTGCCACAATGATGATCAAAGCCGGGCGAGGTGCTTCGTCGAGAGAGGCGAGGATTAGGTGGGGCGGTGCAGCGGAGCGCTCTGCGCGCGAGAGAGGGAGAGGGAAGAAGGAGAAAGGAGAAGGAGGCCGACCGGTGGGCCTCGGGTCCACACGGCAGCGAGCAAGAGAGAGAGAGAGATGGAAATGGTGGCAAGGAAATGAAGTTCAGAGCTCAGTCAAACAAGATCAGAGAAATGAGCATTTGTCGAGAATTGCTACAGTGCTCTATCAGGATTTTTGGTTGGCTCGATTACCGTCGGCTTCAACACTTCGGTTGGTCCAAATGGATTTGGAGATCCTTTGGTTTGAAAGCTGCTAGCCTGCTCCATGGATTCTGATGATCCTTAAGGCCAGTGGTTTTCAAGTGCAAAAGAGAGTTGGCTATTTTCAGTTGGTAGGTCCCACTCCTGTTAATTCAAGCATCTGACAAGCATACACATAGTCAACAGGTCTGAACTCAAACCTTTGGTCTTGCTCACTACTGAAGAAAAGCTTAATGAAGAAATGCGTGAAAGTGGAACCTTCAAATAGCTAGCAAAAATAATCAATCAAATTGAAAATTCAAATAACCCTCATATAATGGTTGAATCTCAAATCAAGACCGAAATCAATAACTTAATATTTAATTAATACTTCTAATTATTGAGGATGTTACACCCTTCAGGAGAATCACCACTCAGTAGCAGCTTTGGCAGTTTGTCACCCTCTGGTAATTGATACAGGAAGTCCAGCTGTAGCCGAACGCCTTGGACGTAATCACCTGGCGCTGAACAACAGACGGGACGTATTCAACAAAATCGGCGTACAGGGCACAATTCCTTAGATCTCTGTTCCAACGCAATCTGGAAAGCTAGGGCTGAAAACAAATGCAAAGTTTTCGTTTGGTTGCTGGTCCGGAACAGCATCCTAATGGCCGGCAACTTGGCTCGCAGAGGATGGCCGCATGACGCTCTTTGCTGTCTTTGCAATTCCGAAGCTGAGACGGTCGGACACCTCATGCTCTACTGTGCCTTCGGAAGACTTTTCTGGCTGCTGTTCCTCTCGAAGCTTGAGCTCTTGCCGCCCGCCAACTCAAATGACGGCACTCAAGCCAGGATCTCCGATTGGTGGCACCAACTGCGGATGGCAGCGCGAAAGGAGACAAGGCGCAATTTAGATGGTGCTATCATTTTTGGCTTCTGGAACCTGTGGAAGGAATGCAACGTCCGCATCTTTCATAACACGCGTAGCTCCATCCAAAACGTTATTCAGAGAGCTCTGCAGGACCGAGCTACCTTTGCCGTCGCCTCAAGAACACTCAGTTGACTCTGTTTTTCCTCCCTTCCTCTTCCTTCTCCTCTGGTGTACAGACCCTCCTCTCCTGTAATCGTAGCTCCGTAGTCCTTTTGACTGGTGCTCCTAAGGCACCAAGTTGTTATTGCCTTTGTACGGTTACGTTTTCCCTTTTTCTTAAATGAATTGGCAGAGCTCTTGCCGCTAATTTCGAAAAACAAGCTAGCGACAGATCGTGAGGTTTCAAAATTATGCGGAGAAGCCCCCAATTTGCTGTCATGATCAGATATTCAGATCATCATGCCAATCCGGCTAGATCCTCCATTATCATCTGGGCCTTATCATGCCCATACCACCTGCTTTCTGCAGCCACTAGAAAGGGTTCAACACTACTTTTGCTTAAAGCTCTGTCAAAACAGTAGCTACCGTGAGTGTTAACGTCAACAAAATCGGCTCTCCCATTTCGCCGGATGCCTCAGCCTGCCATCTTTAGCAGTTGACTTCAGACTTACATCGCTTGTTAATCTGACCACAAAATCCACATCTTCTTGGAGGGAGATAATTCTTTTGTTGGTGAACTCCACTGTGATGGGAAAGAACACGAACGGCATTCAAAGTTCGGATTAATGCGGCTGCCTAAAACATGTTCAGACTTTTGTGGTACACCACCTTGCAAAAGTTTAGGGAGCATTGTTCTACTTTCTTAATTTGAAGAAAGGTAAAAGGATCCTAAACTCTTCAGCTAGAAGTAGCAAGGTAAAAGGATCCTGAACTCTTCAGCTAGAAGCAGCCGTAACACTTGGACATGGAAATGGATGCATCCGTATAATGCCGTGTAGCCTCAAATGATTTTGAGTACCTTCTTGAGTAACTGTAGTGACGAACTTATTTTTTTGGAAGCCAAACTGTAGTGATAAACTTACAATACATATCTCCTGCATATCGTATACGTACTTGCAGATCTGTAGAAGCCCTTTAAAAGCACAAAGGCTTGTGATAATCATGAGCAGCCATGTACTAAACTGCAAATTGTTGAAGCTGTCAAAGTGCTAATTAACGTGTCTGGCAAAGGGAGTAACTGCGATGCTGCAGGCCTGCAGCTTCAATTAAACTTCTTGCCAATGCCACAGAATGCATGCTTGCATGCATATCATGTACGTAGTGGCAGTCAGTCAATTTATAGTAACATAGTACTATAGTAGATCTAGCGTTATAAAGATGGAGATCAGCTTCAGTTTACAAATAAATAGTGTATTCCGACCCAATGGAAGAGTACGCACAATACTTCAGCTTCAATTGGTTAGGCACAGTCGCGGATCTAGGATTTTAAGTTAGGGTATGCCGAGCTAATACTATAATACACAATTCGGTAAAATCCAATGAACAATTCGGTAAACAACTACAAATGTTGTCGAGAAATTCGGTATACGAGTATAAAATAACTAGAAACATGATAATACAAGTATAAATTACAACATAAATAGTTTGAACATTTTAAGTATGAAATATGCATAAAAGAAGCTTACGCACCTACAATAGTTCAAAGAATACAATATTACTTCTTATCATTTTTGTCTGACCTCCGCCTTCTAATAGCCATGAAACTCTTGATTATATCATTTTTATCAACTTGGAAGAAAATATCTCGCTCAATAAACATGACTAGACAACATCATCCAAAAGGATATCATCCATCTTATTTCTCTACTTACTTTTGACTAAACTCATTGAAGAAAATACCCTCTCAACACTTACTGTCGCCACCGGTAGAAGCAATACCAATTTCAGAAGCAAATAAAGCAAATCATAAACTATATGCTTCTTTGTTTCAAAAAGCTAACTGAGAGATCAACAAGATTCTCTAGACCTTTGAATCTATTATCTAGTCTTATGTCGTCAATATAGTTATCAAGTTGCAACTCAAGCTTTATCAAATCGGTACTTGAGATGATGTCATTAGGGTAGAACTCAGCAAGTCTACGCACCTTCTGTGCATCAAAAGAAGCAAACGAGTCAATAGGATTGAAGGCCGACATACAAGAAAGTAACTCTATATTAACCTCATCAAATGGATTATCAAGCTCTTGAATAATTTGATCAATGACACCAATATATACTTCTCTTCTGAAGTGATCATCATTTGTTTGGTTTCGGGCAAACCGTGCTGATCTTCCATAAGGCACATAATTACCCTCCGTATCAGGAACTTGGACACCAAATACCTGAGTCCTGCCAAGTTGATCGTAATCCGAGTCTTCAACGCATAGGACTCAAAGTCCTCTTCTGTTTCTCATTGCATATTATGTACTCTAATGGACATTGCATCTCAATATAGATGGATAGATTTCTGATTGAGGCAAACAATTCAATAGACATTGCGGGGCTGTTTGGTTTGAAGCCAAAATTGCCAAGTTCAACCTTGCCAAGAATTGGCTAGCCAAAAATTTGGTGCTCAAATTGGTGGCCAAAGTTTGGCCAACTATTGGCAAGAAAATAAACTAGAAAAATTTGGTATGGCAATGGAGAAAAGAATCTAGCCAAAGTTTGGTTGCAAACCAAATGCTTGCCAAATTTAGTCAACACTACCAATATTTGGCATGGCAGGTATTGGCAAGCATTGGTAACAAACCAAACAGCCCCTGCATCTTTTTGTCTCTATTGGGCCAACTACAGGGTATGCCGTGGCCCACCTGGCATACCCTGTAGATTCACCTATGGTTAGGCATACCAATAATTGAATTATTGTAATCTATCTAACACTCGAAAAGAGCATTTGCATTTCTAGTTTTGCACTCATGTTTTGTATTTTGCTTCGTGATTCTAGACATCAGTATTATCCAATTAGAGTGCTACACCCAGGGATCCATCAATCAGTTTTTTACAAAATTTCCATCCCAGATGCCACAAAACTAATAATACTATTTTTAAGGAACTTCTGGATTAATTTTTCCAAATCTTTTGAATTATTTGAATTTAAATTTAAATTTAAGTGATTTTCCACTTGATTTCTAAAGTTGTCTGCCATCGCGATAATCGTGATAATCGCATGATTATCGTCGATTTTGTTTTCCCTGCCTCGGGTAACCAGAGGTTTTGAGTTCAGAAATAATCTGATCTTTTTTATTGAGATTTTTGGATGCCGTAAAAAAAAGAAGATTCAAGGATAATCTTGGTCCGACGCCACAGATTGTTGGCAAACCTGGCATACATAGGAGCAGTTGAGGTACAGATACTTAAAAAATAATAATGACTAGAGGCCCTTGTTAGGCTGCAGCCGAGCTACAGACGTCTCACATGCTTCACGTCATGACTTGATAAACATCCAACTTGTAACTCTGTATCACATGCTTCACGTCATGACTTGATAAACTTGATTGGTAGTTCTGTATTACCTTTTTGCAATCAGATATGAGCCTAGAAAGGATCAGCAAAGCTGCCTTCTCAATTGAAGAGAAATTTAGCAGTGCATTTGACTTGGCGACGACCTCCATCGATCGTGGAGGGGAAGACCACGAGGTCCACGACGACACGACGACATCGACGAGATGAGGTGACAACTGCCGATGTGCCACGGGCTGCCCTGGGGCCGTAAAGGGCCTTTTGGGCAGTGCTTGCCTGAGCACAACCCATTAATTAGAGCTGGCAGTGACGTGCCACTCGACGCACTAATTCTCAGGTTTGACCCAATTCAACCATTGATGCCATGCCGTGCCGGCCGAGAAAGCAACGCCAACTCTACACTGCCGGCGGCAGCCGGCGGCCTGGCCTAGCTAGGAGCGGTTGATGTTAGGTCATGTCCATGTAATTTGGGGCTATGGGCTCCAATCCATCTGGACGTACCAACAAGCATGAAGCAAGGTGGCCAGTCCAACTCCGAAGCTAATTCTTTACCTGTTTCGAAGGAGAATTCCGAAACAGACAGCATGAGTCTTCTCGATCTAACAATCGCATTCAAGAGAGCAGAAACACTGGTTTCACGGCCGTATTCTGGCAAGTAGGCATGTGTGACATTCCCCCACGAACTTCGGCTCTTTGTTCGGTCCGTGTAGGACTTTACGATACAGAACCAACGAAAAAACGTAGGACTTTTTTATATATAGTTTTGAACCAGTTTTCTAGCTTAACAGCTGAAAAATAATAGAGAGATTAGTGCCTTTTATACGTGGTAGATGTATATAATTTTATCCCAACTTCAATGGGATAAACCAAAAAGCATGTCTCTGGTGGTTTTTAATTTGTAGTTATATGAAGGTTTCTGGTTTTATAAAAACCTAGGTGAAAAAACTATCCCTTTATTTGAATTTTGCCTTTTGGCTTTTAAGTTAGAGAAAATATTCAACAAATTGGGGCATAGTCTTGAAGTTAAAATCTATCTCCCAATAACAATGACCCCACTAGCTACTACCGTTTGATTGTAATCCAAATATCTCAGCTACCTATGACCCGGCATATCTCACCTCATGCTCGCAATTATTTCTTGTCATATATATATCTTCCTCTGGTGAAGTCGGCTGGACCTCAACATGTGGAGCTCAGCACAGTAAAAACTACAAAAAAAATTAATTATTTTTTTTAAGAAAACCAGTTTTTTACTTATTATTTCTTCCAGAAAAAGATTCTATATTATTTTTGTTTTTGGAAGAAAATAAGTTTTTTATTTTATAAAAAGATTTTATCTTTTATTAAAATTAACAGTCCGTTCGCAGCACCGTTTGGGATTTTAACCAGTGACTTTGATGAGTGACCACCAAAACCGGCGAAAGAAGCGACTCCGCTATCTGGATTCGCCCTGTTTCCTCGAGAGACGTGACGGCTTCGTCTGTGTGCCTATACGGTTTGTGCCGCGCATTTCATGCATGAAAATTTTAATTTTTAATTTTTAATGATACATAGTTATATTATAAAGTTTAATTTTCATATATTCCTAACTTAATTTGTTAATATTTTAGTAAGTTTCGAGTTTAACTTAATTAAATGTCGACTTGCTTTTAAATGTTGATTTAATATTAATTCATAATTATGAATGATATATGTTTTGAAATTGAGTTTATATACATTCGACATTTATTTTGAAATTTCTGAATTTTTCCATGTTTAATTGACATCTTTTTCTATGCTGGACTGAAATCTATTTATAGCTACAGCTTTTTGTCTGGCATGTACGTTACTAAAGATTTTACTCTTAGAACATACACATTATACATTTTAGCTTCATATTTTTCATTAGGATTTCAAACTCTGATCAGAATGTTCTTTTTTGCAATTAATGTGGGGGTTTCTAGCGTTTTTTTTTTCTTTTACTGAAATGTGTTTTTTTTTTTTTGAAAAGCCGAAGCTCATATTAAGAAGAGATTTTACTGAAATGTGTGAATTTCTAACTTTTTAGCTACAATGATTATGGGGGACTTCTAAAAGAGCATTCAACTAGTATAAAATATGGACAGATAGATTGATGTGTGAGGCATGACACTACATGTCACTGACACATTTGGATAACATTTTCAAACATGTTGACCAAAATAATTCGATTAGAGATGTTTGACGAGTGCACATACCATGAGTACCCCCGTCAGCCCGGGACTACGAGCGGGCTGACCTCCCTGAAAGCCCAGTTCTGGCGAAGGGCCCGAAGACCGCCCGGCCTCTGTTCAAGACCAGCCCCTAATGGGCGGCGGAGTCCGACCTCTTAGGTTGGGGCACACGATCGGCCAGCTCCACCAGCGGTCGAGGCGACAGGACCCGCGCTGGTGTCAGGCCAACTGCCCTGTGAACGCGACGTCCCCTGACGGCCGTACCAGGGTAGGCGGCTCCTTCCCGAGAATGTCAGAAGACCCGCCAAAGTCAAGCCCCAGTCCCGTCTTCCTAACACATCACCGAGGAGGGTGCCCCTTCCCGAAGCCAAGCTAAGGTCAAGCATCATTTAATTGCCGGAGCTGACAGCTGTACAGAGCGGTGCGTCACTCTGTCAGCCCGGTCGAAGACCACTCGCAGTAGGACTACCAACCCAGCGTAGGGTTGGGCGGAGGCCGGTCGGACGACAAGACAGAAGACCAAACTCCAAGGCGTACAGTACCCCTTCCTTTTTTTCTCTCTCTCCAAACTCCCATGTAACCTGCCGCCTCCGAGTATATAAGGAGAAGCAGGGCTCAGAGGAAAGTAAGGAGAAAGAGGGTGAACAAAAGAAGAGCAAACAAGCAACCCATCGAGCACAAGGGAGATCGATCCGTTCGAACCCCTGTCTCGCCTGTAACCTTCGGTTCTTCCCACGAATACAAAAGATCCCAACGGCACGAACTGGAGTAGGGACATTCAGCCCGAACCAGTATAAACCCCTGACTTCTTGAGTCAACCATTCGAGGAGAGGGAGCGCGCGACCCCCGCAAACCAAAAATTCGTATTGCCGGTGCGTGAAACACCGACAATGTTCTAAATGGAAGTTCATGACCTACATGTCTTCTAACGATTTTACACAGCAGACTGCCTAGCTAGTTTGCATTTCCTAATTTGAAGTTAGACCTACTTTGAACACATGATTATACATAGTTCGAGCCATGCCACTGAACTATATACATGTACGCGTACATCGTATCTTTTAGTAGTAGCAAAAGCTGCCTCGCAGTGCACACTATTTTTGCTTAATTAATTATGTATGCCATTAACGTATCCTGGATTAACATTTTCCCCATTGTTTGCAGTGTCCGAATCAGCGATGGAAGCCTGTATTTTTATTTCCTGTCGAAACACATTAATCATGTGGGACCATACATGAACGTTTGGACATGTGGACACTCAATCTAAGCTATAGATTTTCTCCGTAGGGAAGCTTGGATGGTCAAGATCTTTTCATTTTTTCGATTAATGCGTAAATTCTAACTATTTTTTTATTTTATCTTATTAATATGGTAATTTTTAATTTTTTATCTCCTTAGGATTACTGAGAGGTTTCTGAAGGAATCTCCAATTATTAAAGATAAAGATATTATATCGCAAACAAACGGACGAACCAACCCGTTTTTATTTGGCCTATTAGGTTTGGTTCGTATTTTTATTCCGGTTAATTTGGTTCCTAAGCATGGAAATCGAATTGTGTAATTCGGTCAAGAAATTTTCCAATCTGGACCAAATTAACTGAATAATCACCCCTAATGCCATGCGTGGAGCTCTTGAAATTAATGCAACTTGCAATCTGCCAATGCCTATACAGTCAAATGAAACTAGTGTGCCGTTGGATAAACAGAGCTGCGGAAAAGACAAAAAAAATTGGGGGATATCTAACGTTCTGGATCTAGAGCTTGGCTTGGCATTGCGTACTATGATCAGACTAGGTTGAGGAAATAGAAAGCATGCAAAATACAAAACGAATTTGATGAAAAATGTTCAGATTGCAATAACAGGTCAGTGCTCACCATGAAAATGAGAAAGAGTAATGCATCAGCTACCAACAGAATGTGTTGTTAGTGCAGACTTCAGATCCATGCAAGCTCAATCCAAGCCATAAATCCATAACAGGAATACAAGAAATACAGATGGTCACATCATTCGCTTGAAGCACGGAGCGTATGTGCTCTGTGATTATTGTTACATTCGAGGAAACACGAGTATTACTTATACACACCGGAGATACTTGAGAGGAAGACAAACGCATGCATGAGGGATGATCGAGAGAATTCTCCAACTCACCTAGCAAAAACACACACAAGAAAATGACGAATCATCTTATCCTTGTTGTCTCACCTGCAAAAACACACACAAGAAAATGACTTCTAGTTATTGAATCTGCGTGTCTTACGGAGAACTATAGTTCATTCAAGAGAATACAATTTCAGTTATAAAAGGGGATTAAGCTCAACCAGTTGATTCTGCAGCGGACAGAAAGTTACTCGTAAGCTAAGCTAAGAGGTATCGCTTGAGCATATTGCCCCTCCTTTTAAGGTTGAGAAAAAAACAACAAATACTTGCACGATACGCTAAGCGCCGAACGCAAATACTAGTCAAACCAAAGAGCAAGGGAGGGATGACATAGTTACCGACCTGGCATCCTTTCCCCTGCAGCTCTTTGAGAGTGCTGTCGTCTCCAGAAATCTGACGTGACATATCCAGCAGAGTAGGGGTGGAATTGAGCCGAGCCGAGCCGAGCCGAGCCGGGCTCGGTTGAGCTCGACAAAATTCGAGCCGAGCCGGGCTCGGCTCGTAGCGTGCATCGAGCTAAATGCTAGGCTCGGCTCGGGCTCGAACGAGCCACGAGCCGGCTCGTGGCAGCTCGTGAGCCCAGCGATTATATGCACGCACCCAGCCAGCCACGCAGGAATCGTTCTCCGGCCGCCCCCAAACCGAATGAATCCCTAAATTCCTCCGCCCCCAAATTCTCTCCGCCGCCCCAAAGGCCAAGGACACCGGCGGCTGGACTCTCCGGGACTTCGCTGGCCGCCGGCGCCGCCCTCGACGCCCCGTTCCCCACCTCTGCGCCTCACTCGGGCCCTCGACGCCCTGTTCCCCGCCTCCATCGGCTCCTCGCCTCCACCGCGGCTCCGCCCGACCAGCGACCGCCATGGCGCCCAGCGGCCGCCATCCGGCCGTCCCTCGGCGCCTCCCCCAGCTCCGCGTGACCGCGTCCTTCGGCGACTCCGCCGCCTCCCCTTCTGGAAACGGCGCCTCCCCCAGCCCTCGTGACCGCCTCCCTCAGCTCCTCTGAGGCTCCGAGCTGAGGACGCCGGCTGGCCGATGGAGCGAGTGCAAAAAAAGAGAAGAGGTACTGGCGCTGGTCCAGCACATCCGTCGCCGACGCCGGCTGAGGCTCTAGATGAAGCTGCTACTCTCGGCGCCGCCTCCACTGGGTCCACACCAACAGGTCCAGCTCCAGCTCCAGCAGTAGCTGCAGTACCACAAACTGACTCGGTGAGCACTGAGCACTGAGAATCTGAGGTTATACTGTTGTTGAATGTTTAGTGTTGTACTGTTGTTGATTGTTTAGTGTTGTTGAATCATTCAACCTCAGAGCAGATCTCAGTACTAATGTTTAGAGTTGTTGAATGTTGTTGATTGTTGAATGAGAATGAAATGCACAGTTGTTGAGTTGTTGAATGTTGTTGATTGTTGAATGAGAATGAGAATTTTGAGTTGAAGAATGTTGTTGTCTTGCTGATTGATGAATGAGAATGAGAATTTTGAGTTGTTGAATGTTGTTGTCTTGCTGATTGATGAATGAGAAAGGCTATTACCTATTGTCTCAACTTCTGGAAACTTGCACTTTTGGAAATGTTAAAATGTTAAATGAGATGTTAAATGCCTTGCACTTCTGGCAACTTGCAGACCTACTGTTAATTGTTTTTGAATCAAAGGATAATACATGATGTTGAATGTTAGGACTTTTTAATTACCATGTCGACTGTCAATTGTTAATTGGACTTTTTATTGCTACATGAATGATGGTGCTGACATAATGAAATTGTTGCATTTTCCAACTTGATTGCTAAGTGTTTTTTGCCTTCTATAAGTTTAATTAATTTATACATTGATTTGATGCAAGGAATTGAACCGAGATGAGGAAGATAATTCATTCGACATGAATGATGATATGTCCGAGGATGAGATTCCGGATGAGGGAGAAGGAGCACATACCTTGAACTCGGCACCTGATGTCCCCGCACAAACAGGCAAGCGATGTTCAGGAGTTTGGAAGAATTTTGAGAAGGTCATTGTGCCATCCGCGACAGAGAAAGGTGCAACTATCACCAAGGCAAAGTGTTTGTTCTGCCATAAGTTATATTCTTACAAACAAGGTTCAGCTACCTCACATCTTGGGAGGCACATTAAAACGTGCGCGCCATATTTGAACAAGTTGGCTAAGAAGAAAAGGCAAGCTCTTCTCAATTATTCAGGTGATTCTAGTTCTCCTGTTGTGGTCTCTCCTAGTGAGTATAGTCCTGAGCAAACTCGGAAATTAATTGCTAAGATGATAATAGCTCATGAGTATCCATTTAGGATGGTAGAGCACACATGGTTTAATATATTGATGAAGTACTTAAATCCTTCTTATGAGTTTATTGGTAGAAAGACTATAAGAAGTGAATGCTTGAAGGTTTTTGAGTCTGAGAAAGAAACCCTTAAGAAGAGCCTTAGAGGTGTGGAGAACATATGTCTAACTACTGATTTGTGGACTTCCAATCAAACACTTTCTTATATGTGTGTAGTTGCACATTATATTGATAGAAATTGGAATATGCAATGTCGTGTGCTGAGTTTCATTGAGTTAGACCCGCCACATACGGGAAATGTGATTGCTCAAGCATTGTTTGACTGTGTTGCTGAATGGAAGATAGAGGACAAGATCATCTCAATCACTCTAGATAATGCTTCCAACAATGATGTTGCTATTCGGAGTTTAAAGGCTAAGTTTGCTGCTAGACAGTCAACTGCTTTCATTGCAAAGTATTTTCATGTACGTTGTTGTGCTCACATCATTAATTTGGTTGTGAATGATGGGATAACAGTATTAGCACCTTTGATAAGCAATATCAGAGAATCAATTAAGTACATAAAGAAGTCTCCTTCTCGCATGCACAAGTTTGTAGAAATTTGTAGATCACTAGCATTAACAATTGGGGATGGACTGAAACTTGATGTCACAACAAGGTGGAGTTCCACATACAAGATGTTAAGTACTGCAATTGCCTATAAGGAAGCATTATTGGCATATGCTGATTTGGATGCAAACTATAGATGGGAGCCTACAAATGAAGAATGGCAATTGTTTGTATCTATTGAGCCAATACTTAAGAGTTTGGCTCAAGTTACTACTGCATTTTCAGCTTCGACATATCCCACTGCAAATATTTTTTATCCTCACATTGTGAATGTCAAGATTGCATTGAGAGCTGCTATTGCTACTGAAGATATAAATTTGAATGGTATGGCCATTGCAATGATGCAAAAGTTCAACAAGTATTGGGAAGAAAAGAACAATATCATGGTGCTTGCTACTATTCTAGACCCAAGGTACAAGATGAGGTATATTGAGTGGTGCTTTCGGAAAATTTATGAATCCCCAAAAGCTGAAAGTGAATATGCTGATGTTCTTCAAGAGTTAGAGAAGCTATATGAAAAATTTGAGATGGCACATCGGCATAAGAAGGCTACTCTTAAATCTAATGCATCCTCCTCTTCGTCTATGGATACAAGCATGTACTTACCCTCAAGCTCAAGTGAGTTTCAGTCTTTCTTATCTTTATCTTCTTCAAATCCATCGAAGAGCGAGTTGCTCATCTATCTAGATGAGACGAATGAGAGCTTGTCAAACAAGGAGTTCAATTTGCTTGAGTGGTGGAAGTTGAATACGCATAGATTTCCGGTAGTGTCAAAGATGGCGAAGCATTTCTTAACTATACCTGCTAGCTCTGTGTCTTCGGAATCAACTTTCAGCACCGGGGGTAGAGTTCTAGATGATTATCGGAGCTCTCTACGGCCAGCTATGGTGGAGGCATTGGTGTGTGCTTCTAGCTGGATTAGAGGTGCCCATAATGATTCAAAAGCACCTATGTTTGTGGTATGTTCATTTATGCCATAATCTACCTTTTCTATTTGTGGTATTGTGGAATGCTAATTTGGTTATTATAACTCTTTTCAGGAAGAAGATGATGAAGATGACGTTCAGAACATTCCATTTCCTAAAAGCGTGGTAGAAAGCAACTAATTGTGAAGGTAAATCAAAACATTGCAATTGAGTTGGATGTTATTCTGTAGCAACTAGCAAATGTCTTATCTGATATTCTAATTGTTATTACGAACATTGCAATTGAGTTGTTGTCAATTCTATCTACCTTTGTAAACTATTTGAACAATTACTTCTTGTCAATTCTATTTGCCTTGTTGTCACATGACTAGATTCTTTACATCAACTTATATGTGAAGCTTTTTTTCTAAGGTTGTCTAGTCAAGTACTCAAGTGGAGAGGTGCTCTGCAGACTGAAGATATGGATTCTGCTCTTTTGGAAGAATAGAATGGAACTATCAAGTATCAACTATGGATTATGGTCTATGGAAGGATGTTTTGTTTGCTATGAATTCCAAACTTGATTTGTAAAATTATTATCAACTATGAATTCCTATGATTGTGGACACTTTGTTATGTCAGATTATGCTGCATTGTTCTATACTTCTATGTGAAATGTGTTTCAGTTGATAGAGTTGGATGCATAGTTTGTGATGCATATTTTGAGTTTGATGCATAGTTTGTGATGCTATTTGTACAATGTTAGCTTCTGAAATGTAGAAGTTCCACTTCCACATGCTGTTATTAGCAAAAATATGATATGTGAAACTTACTGGACAAGCTATGTGGACTCATCCCCAGAAACTGAACTTACCGATGGTAACAAGCCTAACGAGCCAACGAGCCGCTCGCGAGCCGGCTCGGGCTCGGCTCGTTAGCTAAGCGAGCCAAACAGTAGGCTCGGGCTCGGCTCACTACCGGTTCGAGCCGAGCCGAGCCGCTTCGAGCCGAGCCTCGAGCCTCGAGCTTAATTTCCAGCCCTACAGCAGAGTCAGCTCCTTGAGGGACGGAAGGTGCAGCAACCCCTCGGGAAGCTTACTCATCCTCGTGCAGCCATAAAGCATTAGGCTGGAGAGCCGTGGCATTGCACCAGCCTCTATCCTCCACTGCTCAGTGGAAAATGTACCAAGTACCAACTGTTGCAGCCGAGGGAACCCTTGGGCAGAGCAGGACATGATCCGGCCTTCGTACCCTTCCAACTCAAGCACCACAAGACAGGGAAGCTTCTCCAGGACCGGCATCGGGTCTTGTTTAATGACATCAGCATATAGATAGAGCAGCCGTAGATTTTGTGGGAAGAGTTGGCTCTCTGGCAGCCTATCGATCACATCGAATCTATGGAGGTAAATCTGAAGCAGGTGAGGCATGTTTGCAAATATTTTAATCATCTCACTTGGGATTCGGTCCAACTCCAAGTGGAAGGATTTTAGTTGAGTCATGTGGCCCAAAAATGTCACCATATCACTGCAGAAATAGTACCGATCATGGTCAGGAATTGCTAGATGTAAGTTTTCGAACTCTTTTTGTTGTATCAGTTTCCTTGGTGCGGGAAATCCTCTAGGAAGGTAAACATGCCTTAGAGCAGGGATATCCCATAGGGAGTTTGGTACCATTGAGTCCAATTTGGTGTCCCTTATATCTATAGTTTGCAAGTAAAGAAGCTGCCCAATTGAAGAAGGGAGCGTGACTTGTTGACACCATATCAACACGAGGCATCTTAAGTGAATGCACTCACCAATTACCCTAGAGAAATTATTTAGTTCTGAGCGTTCTACGTGAAGAACCCTCAAGAATCTTAGCTTAGGCAGGGAGAACGATGAAATTTCAAAGCCAACCAGAGTTCGGAGATTAGGTGTTGCCCGAAGAATCTTATCATCGTAGGAGCTTTGAAATGAATAACGATACGATGTCATGGTATCAGGTGACAATGCACCAACTTGGCCTGCATTTTTTAGTGCATCCACGTCAGTAAGAAGGAAAATAGTTGAACATATATTGAAATAAAAATGAACTATGTACAAAGAGAGGAGATGAAAACTGACCTACAGTTTTGTCTATGATATTAAGAAAACCATCTTGTTTTGCTTCTTCTATGCACCAGTCACGTAAAATGTCATGAATCCTTATTTGTTCAATGTATCCATGTGCCCTGACTCTGTGAATAACTTGGACCAAGCTTCTTTGAGCCAGCTCAGTAACATACTTACGTGCCGTTTCTACAAGTCTACGCTTTGTCGTATGTGGAATGAAGCATTCTGCAATCCATAATTTAATAAGATCCGATACTGATATATCATAATCCTCAGGGAAAGCAGCAATATAGAGGAAGCAAGATTTTAAATAATCATTTGGCAGGTCGCTGTAACTGCGAGCTAGTATGCGTCGCATCATTTGTCCATCTGCTGTTGATGTCCAAGTCGAAAGTATTTCTGACCATGCCTCTATATTTAGATTCTTTGACAGATAACCCCCCAGAACAGAAAGTGCAAGTGGCAATCCATTACATTTCAATGCAAGCTTTCTCCCTAGTTCTTCAAACTCATCCAGATTACACACGGCGGACCTTTTATAGGATGGTAAAGCTTTGCTACGAAAGAGTTCCCAACTTTTCTCATCATCCAAGAGCTTCAGGTCATGAACATAGGTTTGCATTTGGATATGATGTGCAACATCAGCCTTTCGGGTGGTTAACAGTACTCTACTGCCATTATTTACATCTGGAAATACTTTAACCATTCTATTTATTTGGTTCCATGTATCTGTTGCCCACACATCATCAAGCACGACTAAGTATCTTTTTTGCAATAGAAAATCATGGATCTTCTTCCCCACCTCGTGCTCCTGCATCTGATCAATTTCTCTAGAGTCATCTCTCGCCCCCATTATTTGTTTCATAATATTTTTCAGTAAATCAAGACCCTTTAACTTTTGAGATACTGTGGCCCAAGCAGCTGTGTCAAAGTGTTCTTTGATTTTAGGTGAGGTGTAGACTTTTCTAGCGAGTGTAGTTTTCCCTGCCCCACCCATGGCAACTATGGAGACAACACTAAGCTTGTTATCTTGGCCAACCAACTTCTCCACTATTTGTTTGCATTCATCCTCAAAACCAACAATGACAACATCATCTTCAATATTTTGATGCATGAGATGGTCATCTTGCGGGAATTCATCCCCAACATGACCATTCTCTGCTGAAGAATCACCCAGATCAACAATTTTCAAACGGTTTGCATTCTCAGATATCTCTCTGATCTTCCTCCTTACACGTTTAATTTCAACACCGACTTTATGAGCGTACCTCGAAATGGAACCCATGAAGCCCTTTTTCAGCCTGTTCCTCTTCTCCATGTACTCCGCTTCTTCGATGACATTCTCAGCCTCATACGCTGCACCCCTGATCTGCCTGACCCAGTTCTTAGCGGTTGAATTTCCCGATCTCCACTTGGTGTCAGCATCTTTCAGGAAGCACTGCAACCCCATGAGCTCATCTTTCAAGAACCCCACTTCAAGGGTGACTCCACATAAAAATGTTGTCTCCTGAACTGCAAGGTTGCTCAAGTTCCCAAACACGGGAGTAAGAGCAGACGCGGCCATTGCTCCTTGCCTCTGCTCTCAGAGATGGAATGCTTGATCAAACATGCGAGCGAAGAATGTAGTTGTGGTTGAGGAAGATATGGCTTGGTTCGGGATGCAATGTTTGCTTTTGTATTTGTTCTTCTTTCCTTGGTGCTAGAGCAGAGCAAAGCACACTCGATGGAAAGAAAGGGACACGGCAAGAATATCTTGCGACTCAAAGCTCCATAATGCTTCCTGGGAACTTCCCTTTTGCTGTAATGGTGATAGCATCACGGCAAAAAGATGCACAGCACTGCAAAGCACAGAAGCTCTTGGGGTTTATCTTTCTTGATATGGCATTTTAGCATCAGACCATAAGAAGAATCTTTCTCGAGCAGCATGTCCTCTGCGACGTCGGCGTGGGGCGCCGGAGGTTCGATCGACAGGCCGTCCGCCGTCGGGGTCGTGGCAGAAGGGAAAACAAGTTTATCTTTTTCGCCTTAAACGAAGACAGCCTTAATTACCTTTTTTACTGACAGAACAGCATTGCCTCCATTTTTACTTTGGTTTTCCCCTGACTTTGTTAGTTGCTTTACTGTATCTTGCATCAGCATCTGTACTGTTTTAGTGATTGCTATAATGTAGATCATTTGCTTAACTGTTAGATCCTATGTAGAGCAAGCAACTAGCGTAGCACTGTACTAACTGATATATACAGTTCAGTAGTGCCATTTTTTTAGCTAAAGTGCAATCAAATCTGAGAATCACGGTTACCACTTACCAGCTGCCCATGAAGAGAGTATATACAAAGCATAAAGAGGTCGGATATCTGAACCAGGTCACACAATAATTATATGCACCAGAAGTTGAGGGATACACAGGACCTATCATGTTGTGGAACAATACCACAGGAAAGGGCCTTTGATCTTTCAATTCAATTGCACTGTCATAAATGTTGGAATAGTCCCACATTGGTTGTGGGGAGGTCTTGAGCATTGTTTATAAGGGTGAGGGAGCACCCCCTCAATGAGCTAGCTTTTGGGGGGGAGATGGCCCAAGAGACTTTGGCCCGTTGCTCGGGTTGGACCTGACCTGGGATCCGGACGCGCTAGGTGTGGCGGTTCGGCTAACAAGTGGTATCAGAGCCCAGGTGTGGCCCAGGGAGAGCCCAAGGGGCCCAGGGGTGGCCCAGGTGTGGGCCAGATAGCCCAGGTGGTTCCTAGATAATCTCGACCCAATGTGTGAGGAGGAGATTGTTGGAATAGTCCCACATTGGTTGTGTGGGGAGGGCTTGAGCATTGTTTATAAGGGTGAGGAAGCACCCCCCTCAATGAGCTAGCTTTTTGGGCGAGATGGCCCAAGAGACCTTGGCCCGCTGCTCGGATTGTGCCAGACCTGGGATCCGGACGCGCTAGGTGTGGCGGTTCAGCTAACAATAAACACTTAGATAAAATACTCAAATAGGAATGAATACTAGTCGATGAACCTGGTTAAAATGGCGCTGTTTCTTCCTAAAAAAGAGACTGGCGACCCACATGCATGGACCAATTTAATGGCCGATTGATTCATCAGCATATTGGCGACTTGCGAACACTGTAGTTTGAGAGGAGATCCAGTTCTTCTGCAATTACTTTGACACAACAATAAGTTTCACTTCCAGTGTACATTCGCCTGTGTTATCTTCACCTTCAGGCCAGGTCAGGCGCTTGGCAAACTTATTAGTCTATAGCAAAGAGAGTAGTATCTGAACCTTCCTCAAATTAACTTTTGTGGTGTCCTTGGCATAAGAGTTGAACTAGCTAGGTTCAATTCTTTGGATGCCGGCCATTGAGATCGTTGGTGTCTCCGAACCAGACAATTTACTTGAACACTGCATTCATATATGTTGGGCTGCGAACAGATATCAGCCAACTTGTTTCAGGTCAGCAACAAAAAAGCAGCAGCCACATACATTGCCTAAAAGGAGCGCTGATTACATACCAGAGTTCTCTTGCCAGTGTCAAACAAATCAAGATTGTTTTTGGGCTTGTCCTTCAGGATAGATTTAGCGCTTCCATGAAATACCCCAAAATTTTCAAAACAGATTTAAATTAGACTTTATTTGCTTTTTATGATTTTTCTGAATTTATTTGGATTTTTTTCGAATTTATTTGGATTTATTTGAACTGATTACGGATTTTTGCCGTTTTGGGAAAGTTTCAGCGCTGGTGCGCTTTCCTCTTTCGGCTTTGCGCCTTCGCTTTGCGCCCGCGCCTCGCCCGCTCATCCGCCTCCCTCGCGCGCCCGCGCCCGAACCCGCCTTCGCTCGCCGCCAGCGCTCCCGCGCGAGTGCGCCTCGCCCCGTCGTCGTCCGTGAGGTCGCCGCCATGGCGACCTTTCTTCGCGCCGCCGCGTGACTCTGCCCACGTCCCCTCGCCACTGTCGCCGCCGCCCTAGCCCCGTAGAGCCCTCCACCTCCCGCCGCCTAGCACTGCCCCGTCCCGTCGCCGCTGCGCCACTTGGATTTTCGCCGCCACCATGATTGCGGCCGACGACCTCGCGCGCTCCCGCCGCTATTTAAAGCCGCCCCCGGCCGCCATTCTTGGCCCCCGAGCTCGCCACCCCCCTCCTCCGTCGTTTCCCCTCTCCCCGCAATCTCCGGTGCCCTCCCCGAGCTCCACCTCCCCGGCTCCGGCCAAGTCGCCGCCGCCTCCGTCCCGCCGCCGTTCGGACTCCCCGAGCCCTGCCCTAGCCTCAGGTGGACCCCCTCTCCCCTTTCCCCAATACCCCGTACTCCCCCGGTGCCCTAACCAGCCAAGCCCCCTCGTCTCCCGCTCGGCGCCTCCGCTCAGACCGCCGCCACTCGGCCACGCCCCACGCCTCCCCTCACATCGACTCCCGGCCCCACCCACCGCCGCCTCCTCCCTCTCTCGCTGTGGCCCCACCTGCCAGGCGGCCCACCCCCCAGCCACCCCCCCAACCGTGGCCCACCCGTCACACCACAAATTTCTTTCTCTCTCTCTCACACCCGAGCCACCCGTCACCCCTCTCTCACCACCGCCTGCCCAGATGGCACAGTGGCTGCCACGAGAGTGGGCCGGCCCAATAGGCCTCCCCCACGCGCGCGTTTACTTGGGCCAAACCCGGTTTTGGCGCAGCCCACATGAACAGTGCCCCTTTTCTTTTCCTTTTTCCTTTATTTTTCTTTTCCAAAAATCATTTAATCCTTTTTAAATAACCAAAAATGCTCCAAAAATATCCGAAAGTCCAACAATGCCCCAAAAATACTTTTCCGAACCGTTTCGAGCCACTGAGTCCAAAAACGACCTCCGTTTCGCCAAACCAACTTTCCAAAATTCCGAAAACGCCCCTCCGACCCATTTCCGACTTATTTTCTCCCTCTTGTTTTTCTCTTTTCTTTTCTCTTCTTTCTTTTTGTATTATTTGTTTGTTGTTTATCTTATGGTGATTGTGTACGCTAGAACCGACGCCCGAGCAGTACCAACTCCCGAAGCAGACACAGGAGCAGGAGCAGTACTTGGAACAGGAGCCGGACCAACGTGAAGCCAAATACGACTACACCAACTCCGAACTAGGGAACCCTTCCGCCTCGCAAGGCAAGCCGTACACCTTTGAACATGTTGAACCTATTCATGCCTTATTATAGTCAATTACTATTTTCTACCGCATTACTTTACTGTATATTGAAATATTGCAAATCTGTCTAGTTTAGAATGACATGATACTTAGTTAATGCCGATTTGCTCATGAGACTTCCTTGAAAATTTTTGAACCTAATTATATCCTTGTAACCTTAGGTTACTTAATATTCCTATATTAATTATTATTATCCTGTTAGTTTAGTCAAATGCTTTTGATAATGGAAATGAAAGGTCAGAACGTTTGGTTCGGGTCTGTTTGGAAAAGTGCTACGGTTTGGGGGACAGAATTGGATAAATCCCGGAGTGGATGAGTTCCAATCCCCGGCTGATGATTGATGCCTTGGGTTTGTCTGGTGGCCGGTCCCGCGGATACCGGAAGGGGGTTGTGGATCGGAAAAAGGCTTGGTCTTTGGCAATATAAGGATAATAATCCCCTTGAGCAAAGTAAATAACTTAAGAACTCGTTCAACCACAAAGTTGGGCCTGGTCAACTTCGTTGGCTTGACTCAACATAGCTCGGTACATTGTACTTTCCCTCGGAATACCTATAGGAGCAGGGTTACCTTCCCAGGTGTGGGAGATGGTCCAATGATTATGGGAGTGAAACGAAAGTGTGCACGAGGAAACTGTGGCATTTCGGGTTCACAACGGTAGGTGCCACGATGGCGGGACCAAGCACTCCACACCTTGGCCAAGTGGGGACCCCGGATAATGTGGAGCAAAACTCTACCGGATAGGGATCAAGAGGGAAATGTCCAACGAAAAGCTATGATAACCTCGATCCGGCCGCACGCATTTAAGTTGCGTGTTAAACTCGAGTTGGCATTAACGATCGTGGAATCTTGTGGGTAAAGCTGAACACCTCTGCAGAGTGAATAAATGGTATTCGAATACGCCGTGCTTCCGGTAAATGAAGCTAAGTTTAATTGGGGTGAATCCCGTAACCTAGCTCAAGTAGATCTTGGTGCATGTTTTGAGAATGTGGTTTAATGGTGATGTGGTTTAATGGTGATGTGGTTTAATGGTGATGTGGTTTAATGGTGATGTGGTTTAATGGTGATGACTTTGTGAATGGAACCCCCCCTGGATTACTATTATTATGGATTGTGTTTTAAAATGTAAAATGATATTACAAATAAAACTGCATCCACAAATACTTTAACCTTGTACCAATATTGTGCTACACCCTTGCATGTAATATTCAGTGTTTTCCGTACGACTTGTTGAGTACTCCCGTACTCACCCTTGCAACCCCGACCCCCTCTCAGAGTTTGAAGAAGCTGGAGCGTTCCAGGAATGCGTAGATGGCAAATTTGGTTTTGAGGTCTTAGTCTTTTGCTCAGGCCTGCCTGTGCGGTGTTTTGCTTGTAAGTTATTCGGGCCCTGCTGCGCCCTCTTCTGTAAAAACCCTGGCCGTTAGGCCTTATATTGAATAAAAATGTTGGAATTTGACTTTTGCCTGGCAATAATATGCTTGGTTCCTGGCAGCTAATCATCCTGGGTAGTCAGCCGAGGCGTACGGATCTGCCCCTAAAAAGGCGGGCCGTCACAAGTGGTATCAGAGCTTTGGCTTGACCATAGATTAAGACCTTAAGTTGGATTAGGAAACCTTTCAAAACTTATTTTGATATACAAACAAAATGAATATCGAAAAAAATAAGTATTATTGCTGTCTCCTTCTTCCCCTGCTACCTTGTCTTCTTTAGAGCTTCTTATCCCTCCCGGTCTTGTTTTAAAGTTTTGCCTGCCCTTCTAAAATTCAAAATCCCCGCCGATTTTCGCCAAAGACTTGGAGATGATGCCACAGATGAGTTAGACCGTTAGTCGTAGAAGTTGTGCCCTTCTTTGTTTTAGGCTTTTGTAATGTAAAATGGGTTATGCCGAACCTTAAAACGGTTTTTGCATGGTCCATGTCTTATAAAATTGCTAAGTTCTCTATCTCTGTGATTTTGATTGCTTAAACTATCTATATACCCCCGTCTAATTCAAAGATTCCCTCAATTCATCTGAGCCCCATCTATTCTTGCTATTCTCACCCCATGCCCTAAATTCTTACTCGTCTTTTTCGCTTTCCTCAAAACCCTGCTGCAGACCGAAAAGAAAGTCAGATTGAGACCATGGCAGATTTTGGATCAAAATTCCTGCATGACAGCTCGAGCAGAAATGAAGAGTCAAGAATCACCCAGTCAACCTAGCTCAATTACTGGCCATAATGGAAAGAAACAGACAACAAACGGAAAGGCACCATACGCAGTTATTGGAAAGAATTTTCGAACGGCTAGTTGAAAAACCTCAAGAACACACCCAAGGAAATCTGGATAGACAAGAGGAAAGTACAGCGATGGGATATACGAACGAATCCGACTACTTTACCAGTGATATTCCCAAGGAGATGGACCCTCAAGCTAGTAGGATAAAAGAATCTTTGGAAGAATTACAGAAGAGCCTGAAGTTCCACACCTCAGCCATAAAGGACATGTAAATCGGTAATGGACAAATGGATAGCAATCGAAGAAGCCCGGAATGAATTGAAAATGATGAAAAAGAGAAAGAAGAAAATTCAACAGACATGGATACCGACTCCCACCCAGATCGGAGGAAAGACCCCAGTCCTCACCCAAGGATTCTCTAACAAGAAACATTCAATAGAAAAAGAGCAACCAACACCTGCGAAGCCTCAGCCCAAATTAGTTAAGTGCTACAACTGCAATGGAGACCACTTCGCCCGCAATTGTCCCACGAGGTGGGATAAATGCTATCATTGCGCATAAATGTGACATTTCAGACGCAATTGCCCAAAGAAAAGTCTACCGACCCTGGTAGCCCAGACGCGAGTGATAGACCCTCACCTCCACCAACCGACAGCTAGTGACCCGTCCACCGCATAGCAATGACGAGAGATACCCAAGGAATAAGATACAAGATGGGACAAAGGAAAGACACCACCAAGATATCCAATCATGTCACGTCCAAAGGAACGACAATCGCAACAAGTACCGTTAATAAGGAATTGCTAGAAATTCCAAGCAACCTAAGTAGACTAATAGCCGATTTGAATGTGGCAACTTGGATATGGAGATCCAAGGGATAAAGATTAGGATCAACTTGTACTATCAAGAATGTAAGGTCTGAACAATATATTGGTAATAAAGCGGTTGTTTTGGACTCATGAACTGTGTGAAAGTTGGAAAAATAAATAAATATATCTTGAGTTAAATAAGATTTCTTCCCCATGACACATCACCACCGAGAGGTGGAATAAAAATGGATCTCAACAACAAAGTAATGATGGAATGGAAGCAACCCATGTCAGTGACAGAAGTCAGAAGTTTTCTGAGAATAACAGGACAAGGAATTAGCCAAAGGATATTCCGTAAATAACCAACCTTTAGCTCAAGACCCCTAGAATGGCAGCCCTCTGAGATGAACACAATAGAGTCCGAATAGGCAATAAAGGAAAATAATTGGACTTGAGTTTCAACCTCAAAAATCGGAATCACCTAGAAGAAAAGTAAACCCGATGGTTAAGGTTTGCACAAGAAAGAACGCCATTAAATGATTTGAGGAAAAGGACACGTTCCCAGCTAGAATCTGAGTTGCGACAGTTAGATCGCCAGACAGTGTCAGAAAGGCCAGAAGGCTTCCTTGAAAGACAGACTGGTTTATTGAGACAAGGATATAAGAGGATTGATTTTGACAAAATTCACCCACCCAAATGGTCGACGCTCTACGGAGCGCAAGAATATACCAGTGTTGAAGAAAGGAATACTGACAGAAAGTAATGAATAAACACGTGGTTGGATTTGGATGTAAAGTATGTCAGAAAGATAAGATGGACCACCAAAATAATAGCCAGACTGCCACCACCACTTACAGTGCCCGTATAGAAATGGGAGAGGAAAGAAAAGACTTTGCCGCTAGATTACCTAAAGAATTAGCAAGGATTGACGACAAATGGAGCATCACTAATGGATTGACCTACCAGGAAGATCTCTTGGAAAGAACCATTTAGTAGAATTAGATTCAACCCAGATTGATGGACCACAAAGAATCCCCTGAGTCAGATTGTGAGCTAGTTTAGCTCAATGTTCAGGGAAAGTCTGAATAAGACTACAAAGGACATATTTGAACTCTGACATAGTACCCCACCCTCAGCTAGGTAGACAAGCAGAGAAGAAACGACCAAAGTCTGAAGAAAATGTCGAGAACCTACGCTCTAAACACTTGGGACCCAATCAGGCCACCTATTGCTGTCCACAAAAGCCTCCACACCACCTCAGTTACTAAGACAGCCAGACATCACGGAAGGAAACACCAAACCATTGGAACAGAATAAAGGACTAGGATTAAACAGCAGTGGGACCCAGCTCGTCCAGGATACAGAAGTCCGTGAAAGGATTACCACCAATGAATTAAGTGCAAGCTCCAATGTAACAGAAAGATTACATTGGCTCCGAAAGGAAATTATGTCGAAAAATACCGACCATCAAAACCCACGCAATTTTGGAGGAAAAATAAGGAGCTAAGACCAGATAGACTGGACCGTACGAAGATTCTGACAGAATCAAAGGAATGGCATGCAAGTTACAGTTGGTTCAGGATTTGTTTGGAAATTCACAGTATGCCTCAGAGAGGACAGTTCCATCAACAGTCAGGACAAGTGCTACCCAAAGGATTTGGATTCCCAGTACGATTCTCCATAAGAGACCGGTCAGGATCTTGGAAATCATGGGAAGCAGATTTGGAATTTAAGACTGTCAGAATTTATCGAGTACGGTGGAAGAATCACGTACTTAAGGAAACCTTGGAAAAAGGAATCAGGTTAGCAGCAGTAGTTTCGCAACCTTTCCCCAGGCGGAAAGAATCTCGGGGACGAGATTCATTTTAAGGGGGGTAGGTTGAAATACCCCAAAATTTTCAAAACAGATTTAAATTAGACTTTATTTGCTTTTTATGATTTTTCTGAATTTATTTGGATTTTTTTCGAATTTATTTGGATTTATTTGAACTGATTACGGATTTTTGCCGTTTTGGGAAAGTTTCAGCGCTGGTGCGCTTTCCTCTTTCGGCTTTGCGCCTTCGCTTTGCGCCCGCGCCTCGCCCGCTCATCCGCCTCCCTCGCGCGCCGCGCCGAACCGCCGCTCGCCGCCCGGCCATGCAGTGCGCCTCGCCGTCGTCGTCCCCGTGAAATTTCTTGCCATGGCGACCTTTCTGCGCCGCCGCCGCCCGTGACTCTGCCCCCACGTCCCCTCGCCACTGTCGCCGCCGCCCTAGCCCCGTAGAGCCCTCCACCTCCCGCCGCCTAGCACTGCCCCGTCCCGTCGCCGCTGCGCCACTTGGATTTTCGCCGCCACCATGATTGCGGCCGACGACCTCGCGCGCTCCCGCCGCTATTTAAAGCCGCCCCCGGCCGCCATTCTTGGCCCCCGAGCTCGCCACCCCCCTCCTCCGTCGTTTCCCCTCTCCCCGCAATCTCCGGTGCCCTCCCCGAGCTCCACCTCCCCGGCTCCGGCCAAGTCGCCGCCGCCTCCGTCCCGCCGCCGTTCGGACTCCCCGAGCCCTGCCCTAGCCTCAGGTGGACCCCCTCTCCCCTTTCCCCAATACCCCGTACTCCCCCGGTGCCCTAACCAGCCAAGCCCCCTCGTCTCCCCGCTTCCGGCGCCCCCTCCGCCTCGCACCGCCGCCAGCTCCGGCCACGCCCCCACGCCCTCCCCCGTCACTGACTCCCGGGCCCCACCCACCAGTCGCCCTCCCTCTCCCTCTCTCGCTGTGGCCCCACCTGCCAGGCGGCCCACCCCGCAGCCACCCCCGCTCCCGTGGCCCACCCGTCAGCTCGCCAGCCCCCTTTCTCTCTCTCTCTGCCACCCGACCCCACCCGTCAGCCCCCTCTCTCTCACCACCGCCCGGGCCCGCATGGCAGCGTGGCCTGGCCACGAGAGTGGGCCGGCCCAATAGGCCTCCCCCACGCGCGCGTTTACTTGGGCCAAACCCGGTTTTGGCGCAGCCCACATGAACAGTGCCCCTTTTCTTTTCCTTTTTCCTTTATTTTTCTTTTCCAAAAATCATTTAATCCTTTTTAAATAACCAAAAATGCTCCAAAAATATCCGAAAGTCCAACAATGCCCCAAAAATACTTTTCCGAACCGTTTCGAGCCACTGAGTCCAAAAACGATCTCCGTTTCGCCAAACCAACTTTCCAAAATTCCGAAAACGCCCCTCCGACCCATTTCCGACTTATTTTCTCCCTCTTGTTTTTCTCTTTTCTTTTCTCTTCTTTCTTTTTGTATTATTTGTTTGTTGTTTATCTTATGGTGATTGTGTACGCTAGAACCGACGCCCGAGCAGTACCAACTCCCGAAGCGCATACAGAGCAGAGCGATTTTGGAACAGAGCCTACCAACGTGAAGCCAAATACGACTACACCAACTCCGAACTAGGGAACCCTTCCGCCTCGCAAGGCAAGCCGTACACCTTTGAACATGTTGAACCTATTCATGCCTTATTATAGTCAATTACTATTTTCTACCGCATTACTTTACTGTATATTGAAATATTGCAAATCTGTCTAGTTTAGAATGACATGATACTTAGTTAATGCCGATTTGCTCATGAGACTTCCTTGAAAATTTTTGAACCTAATTATATCCTTGTAACCTTAGGTTACTTAATATTCCTATATTAATTATTATTATCCTGTTAGTTTAGTCAAATGCTTTTGATAATGGAAATGAAAGGCTGCCGAACGTTTGGTTCGGTGCATTTGGAAAAGTGCTACGGTTTGGGGGCAGAATTGGATAAATCCGGAGTGGATGAGTTCCAATCCCGGTGATGATTGATGCCTTGGGTTTGTCTGGTGGCGGTACATCGGATACCTGGAAGGGGTTGTGGATCGGAAAAGGCTTGGTCTTTGGCAATATAAGGATAATAATCCCCTTGAGCAAAGTAAATAACTTAAGAACTCGTTCAACCACAAAGTTGGGCGGTCAACTTCGTTGGCTTGACTCAACATAGCTCGGTACATTGTACTTTCCCTCGAATACCTATAGGAGCAGGGTTACCTTCCCAGGTGTGGGAGATGGTCCAATGATTATGGGAGTGAAACGAAAGTGTGCACGAGGAAAGCGTGGCATTTCGGGTTCACAACGGTAGGTGCCACAAGATGGCGGGACCAAGCACTCCACACTGGCCAAGTGGGGACCCGGGATAATGTGGAGCAAAACTCTGGGATAGGGATCAAGAGGAAATGTCCAACGAAAAGCTATGATAACCTCGATCCGGCCGCACGCATTTAAGTTGCGTGTTAAACTCGAGTTGGCATTAACGATCGTGGAATCTTGTGGGTAAAGCTGAACACCTCTGCAGAGTGAATAAATGGTATTCGAATACGCCGTGCTTCCGGTAAATGAAGCTAAGTTTAATTGGGGTGAATCCCGTAACCTAGCTCAAGTAGATCTTGGTGCATGTTTTGAGAATGTGGTTTAATGGTGATGTGGTTTAATGGTGATGTGGTTTAATGGTGATGTGGTTTAATGGTGATGACTTTGTGAATGGAACCCCCCCTGGATTACTATTATTATGGATTGTGTTTTAAAATGTAAAATGATATTACAAATAAAACTGCATCCACAAATACTTTAACCTTGTACCAATATTGTGCTACACCCTTGCATGTAATATTCAGTATTTTCCGTACGACTTGTTGAGTACTCCCGTACTCACCCTTGCAACCCCGACCCCCCCTCTCAGAGTTTGAAGAAGCTGGAGCTGCGTTCGAGAATGCGTAGATGGCAAATTTGGTTTTGAGGTCTTAGTCTTTTGCTCAGGCCTGCCTGTGCGGTGTTTTGCTTGTAAGTTATTCGGGCCCTGCTGCGCCCTCTTCTGTAAAAACCCTGGCCGTTAGGCCTTATATTGAATAAAAATGTTGGAATTTGACTTTTGCCTGGCAATAATATGCTTGGTTCCTGGCAGCTAATCATCCTGGGTAGCTGTCGAGGCGTACGGATCTGCCCCTAAAAAGGCGGGCCGTCACATTCCAAATCTTTTTCGAGAACACGTGAAAGGCTTGCACGTATTTCGTTAAGCGGAGAGAATTAAAGAAGCAACGATGCCGATGAGTTGAGTGAGATCGTCAGGTTGCAGCATGTCGGAACCCTCCTCGTTGCCTATGTTGTGAGGAGTCAGGGGACTTGGCTTTGTGGTGCTCCCTTTACCTAGCTCGTTCGGCATCGAGACCCTTTGCCCCCAGTAAGCCTTTATTTCCTCACTCTACCAAAGACTCGCACAACTCGTTGAAGCTTTCTGTGTGTGGCAAGATGTCCGTTGTATAATATACTAGTAAGATTTGCGCACTCCGCCGCGCCATACGAAATTTGATCCAAGTTTTTATCTCTGAAAAAAGGCAGGAATATCCAAGCATTTTTTTGTTCGCTTGGGTTTTTTTTGGGAAAAAATACAATAGGTAAGAACTGTTGACGAATTTGCGAAACATCGGGCCTTTTTGGAAAAAAAAAGAATAATATATACATGTTCCGAAAAATATTAGATTTTGAGTTGCAAAAAAACTATAGATGCCGAGTTTAACACCCTATGCGTTCAACGGGTAATAATACACGTTTTTGAAAATATTAGAGATCAAGTTGCAAAAAAAAATTAGATGCCGAGTTTAACACCATATGCGTTCACCGGGTAATAATACATGTTTTTGAAAATATTAAGGATCGTTCTGGACAATATTAGATTTTGAGTTGCCAAAAAATTATAGATGCCGAGTTTAACACCATATGCGTTCACCGGGTAAAATACATGTTTTAGAAAATATAAGAGACCGATTGCAAAAAAAAAGTATGGATGCCGAGTTTAACACCCTATGTGTTAACCGGGTAATACATGTTCCGAAAAATATCAGAGATGACAATCTTCTTTTGTCGAGTTTAACACTCTATGCGTTCAGTGAGTAATAATACATGCTTCGAAAAACATTAGAGATCGAGTTGGGTGAAAAAGTCTAAAGATTAGACGCCGAGTTTAACACCCTATGCGTTCAACGGGTAATAATACATGTTTTGGAAAATAATAAAGATCGAGTTGCAAAAAAAACTATAGATGCCGAGTTTAACACTCTATACGTTAACCGGGTAATACATGTTAACCTTCGTTTGTCGAGTTTAACACTCTACGCGTTCACCGAGTAATAATATATGTTTCGAAAAATATTAGAGATCGAGTTGGGGAAAGAAATCTAGAGATCAGAGATCGAGTTGGGGAAAAAAGTCTAGAGATAGAGTTGCACACAAATTTCTGCTGACGAAAACATTTTTTTCGGGAAAAACGGAGAAAGGACTTGGACGTAGGAAATGGGGACCTGTTTGTTATTTTTTTGGACCTGTTCGCTGTCCCAAAAAATTAGAAAAGGACTCGTTCGAGATTTGTATTTAGCGGGGGGGTTCGTAAATTAACAGACCAGGGACCTGAACGCAATTTTGAAACGATTTTCTTGCTCTCATAAAAAATCACGAAGGATCTATCTGTAATTTATAAGGACCTATTCGTAATTTAATGAAAAGGGAGTTTTTTTGGCAAATTGCCGAGGGGTGACGTGGAAGGCTGGCTGTCCCCAATCTCAGGCGCTATAAGGGTGCTAATATATAATAGAGCATAAGCAAAGTCCAGCCTCAGTTAATAATAAATAGAAGAGTACACACTACAGTACTGGTATAAAACACGCACACCGCCATTTAGCAAGAGGTAGGTGTCCCTCGTCTCTCGTTGCAAGAGGGGAAATAGAACCGAGCTAGCGTTGAATAACGGGCACGCGCGGGACCCGGATTACATGCTACGGTATCGTGCACGCGTATAGGATTGGGAGATGTTGGGAACATCCAATTTCAGTCAGGTAGGTTTGTTGGCCGGAACAAGCCGATAAGTCGGTCGATGAAGGCAGGGTCGACTGCGGGCGTGGGACTGCGGTCGGCGGACAGGGCGCCGCTGGGCGTGGCATTGTGCCAGAGTTGAGCTCTACGACATGTGCGGCCTGTCGAGGAGATTTCCAGTATCTTCCGGATGATTCAATGCCGCGGAGAGATCAATAAATCCGAGCCAAAGCAGGATAAAAAAATGCAGTATAAGCAACTACCAGGAGTAATTTTTTTTTTTACATAAGTACTTCTTGAAACATCTGCATGGTAGATATCGTCTTGCTTGCCTTGTGGTAAGTGGCTAACCCGTAGCTCCGATTAATTTCAGCTAAGCAAGCAGGTATCACCTAACAAATGACTGGCTCGATGGCAGCACGAACACTCCAGGAATGGACATTTCACTCCTTCCTAATATTTGAATATACATAGATAAAAATAAGAGAGGTGCTTCTATGCTCTTCCTTCTAGTACAAGTTACACAAATCTTGAAGCAAGCGAAGGGGTAAGTAATCACTATCTACCCTTGATTCATGCTTTAATAGTTGTGCAACTTTTAAAAAGAAGAGCATAGAAGCACCTCTCTAAAAATAATTGTCTGCGGTCCGTTTTAGGAATGGACAGCGAGCAGCCTCTCCAATGCTCTGCGACAGAGGCAATGTCTTCTGCCATTCTGAACGAAGGCTGCTCTGTCCATGTCGTCGCCTCCGTCCAAATCTCCCTCGTGAAGCCTGGTTGAAAATCTCACCGAAATTTTGATCTCCGGTCGAACCGAGATTCCAAATCTAGCGGAATAAAAAAATTAATTTTTTTTCAAATTGCTACAGTATTTTCACACACGAGCCAACACTGCCGCTCGTTGCCGCCCCGAGCCACCGCCTCGTTGCTCCAAGCCGTGGTTGACGCCCAAGAACCCACCTCGCTGGTCACCACGACCTCTCCCAGTGGAGACTTCTTTTCTGGCTACGGCGACCTCCCAGCGCTGGTTCGAGACCTTGGCGGCGGCGCACTAGGAGGGAGGAGGCGGAGGAGCAGCAAGCAGAGTAGGCTTTAGATCTAGATCTAGAGGGTGGGTGGCGGACCTTTCGGCGGTGATGATAGGTGCAGACTTCGGCGATAGGCTGCCATGCGTGATGGGCGTAGTGAGGCAGCAGCGAGATCACTGGGGCAAGCGGCGAGTCGGTCTGGGAGATCAGGGATGGGTGATGAGTCCAGAGCGATGAAGAGGAGGAAGAAAAAGAATGTTATTTTGGTCTTGTTATGGTTTAATTAACAATCCACTGCAAAAAAAAAAAATTATCTAAATTGAACTCGATGGCAGTGAGTCAATTTATAGTAACTTATACTACAGTACTAGATCTAGTGTGATAGAGATGGAGAGCTTCAGTTTACAAATAAATAGTGTATTCCAACCCAATAGAAGAGTACGCGCAATACTGCTGAAAAACATGCACACCGCCACAGAAAGTTAAATTGAGGGTGTTCCTTTGCCTCTAGTCGCCAGAGAAAAGATCGATGAACCTAGTAGTGTTGAAACTGCAAGTGTACACATAGGATTGAGAGATGTTGGGAACATCCGATTTCAGCTAGGTAGATTTCTTGGTTGGGGCTGGCTGATCGCAGGCTAGATGAATGAACTTTGTGGTGCTCACTCAGATCATCTTACGGTCCGAGCCTGACAAGAGTTGTTGTATTGTCGCTGGCTTCGTGGTGGGCTGCGATGGCGACAAGAACGAAGTCAGCCAAGCTACACCAGGTGAATCTCCTGAACGTTGGAAAGCAACTGAAGTGAACATGTCGTTACAAGCGCTAAAGTTTTAAACATCCGAGTTAAAAGATAGAACCGTATTGATTTGTTCTGTTTTAATCCAATTGATTAAATATTTGAATATACATGTTGGAGAGAGAAATAATATTTTGAGATGCTCTATACGCAACGAAGAGTCGAACAAAAAAAATGGAAAATTTACTTATTTACATATAAACTTCGACACGTTTTTATTTAAGTTTAAATTGTACCACATAGAAGTAGTACAATTGATGTTATATTTTTTTCCGGAGTACGGATTAGAAGGAGTATACAAACTCAAACGCATTCAGAGAATTAACACATGCATCAATTAAATAAAGATTGGTGGTGATATGAGCCAAATACGGCGTCCCACTCCCACCCCATAGAAGTATAGAACGAGGGTATCCTTTGGCTAACTGATGCTGTGTTTTAGAGAAAGATGGCTTTCATGTTTTGACTTCGCGACATAAACAACCGAAGCCCCGGATTGGACGAGAAGGTGCATGCATTTGCATCGCTTCCATATAATGCCGTGTAGCCTCAAATGATTCTGAGTACCTTATGGAGTAACTGTAGTGACAAACTTTTTTTTTTGGAAGCCAAACTGTAGTGATAAACTTACAATACATAACTCCTGCATATCGTACTTGCAGATCTGGAGAAGCCTTAAGGAGCATAATTAAAGGCTTCTGATAATGAGCAGCCATGTACTAAACTCCTGCAAATTGTTGAACCTGCAGTTTGGCAGCCACTCCCCTATATGTGGACCTGATCAGATCACAAGTGCTAGTCAACCCAATGTGAGATAAATTGAAGAAATTTTAAAAGAAGAAAAAAAAGAGATTGACATGGTCCATATTCTGAATGTCTGACGCACCGAAGAGATTCGTGCATGCAGCATGCATCTTCCTTAATTTCATTAATTCCGGCCACTTTCACCTGCAATAATGGTAAGAGATTTATTGTTGCTTAGTACTCCCTCCAGTCTTAAAAAGTTGATGTTTTGGACACAGTGATGGTCAAATTTTCGAAACTTTTACTATTGATATATTTTTAAATGTTTAAATTGGATACATGAAAGTTATATGTGTAGACTTGTCTCGAAAAGTACTGTCATATTATTATAATTTTATTGACTTAAAAAATATATTATAATAAAAATTAGTGATCAAAGTTGTGTTTTAAAGACTATATCATTGTCTAACACATTAGCTTTTTAAGATCGGAGGGAGTAGTAAGGAAAAGTCTCACTCCGACTTCCTCAAAAAATCCTGCTCCGAAACGAAATTATAAGGAGTCTGTAACATCAGACAAAGTAGAGATGACTTTCTCTGGTGCTTCAAAAGTACCTAAGGAGGTACCTTCTCTCGGAAAAACATCAACCGTTGATTTGCAAAAGTTACTTAGAAAGAGAAAATTTTGTAAATATGAGTAATTTAGCAATTGTTCTTTGACTTATAACCACATACATTCGACCTAATCCTCGTCTCTTTCGGCCGTCACCGTCTCTCTGCAATTTCGATCTACCTTGATGATAATCCAGTAGTCGTGGGAGAACTATGCAATCTATATTAAATTACTTATTCCAGTTACTCAGTCCGACTCATGACTGCCACTGCTGCCCAAGGAAAACTTTGGAACTAAAGTTCTTAGATTATATCATTTGAAAGAAGGCAGGAGCTCTGCCGATGCATTAAGAGGAAAGAAAGGAGTACACTGGCGACAACCCAAAAGCAACCACTAACAGAAAACAAAAACAGAACCGACAGACCTAAAAGCCAAACCTAAAGACCACTAGGGGAAAACCCCTCAAACTGAAAGAAGATGCGCGGTCGTTGCTAGGTTTTTATCCTCGATAGCTTTGGTGACTACTTGAAGCACCGTGGAACGAATCCCACTAAAAATTCTAGCGTTTCTCTCCTTCCAAAGGTTCCAGAACCCATACAAGATGATGACATCTAAGAGTTTCCTGCTATCCACTTCTGCGGCCGAACGCAGATCCTTCCACCACGCCGAAACTGTTGAAGCAGGAGAGAGCGTCGACGGCGTCTGAACCTGAACTTTGGAGAATAAGGTGACCCAAACGGCTTTGGCGAAGGGGCACTCCAACATTAAGTGTGTTGCCCTCTCCGCAGATACTTCGCATAGACTGCAAGCGTCTGGCGCAAAAGTTCTTAGATTATATGTAACTGAATGTAGATCATGCGGCGCAAAAATTAACCACCATTACGTAAAAATTACCTTTATATTCTTAGTGAGGTTGCTTCATATACGTAACAAACCTTCACACAATTCATGTCATCCGTCACCAAACCTTCTGTGCCACAGCTTGTTGTAATCAATTAAATGAACTTTGGAGGGCCGTGTTAGGGAGAGACCGTGCGCACGTAACGCACGACCAAGCGACGGTCCATCTTCCGTGGGCATGTAAAGTGGTATAGACGTCAGCTGTCTATAATGCATCTCCACATCATCTACAGACAGCACTAAAAATAACTCATACAATGGATCGTCTATATAGCTGTCTGTAATGATCTCTCATTCAATTAACAGGCTGTCTATACAATGGTACACAACATGTGAAGCTGTCTATAAGACTGTCTATTAAATAGTAGACAGCAGCTTTCTCAATCCTTCTTCTCCCTCTTCCACGTCACTTAAAATCCTACATGGCATCTCTTATAGACAGCTGATTGTGACAATTGTACATGATTTGTTAGCATATGAGATTTGCTACTTGCTAGCACCTTAGATATTGAAAAGGCCCTTAGAATTTCCCAAAATTATACATATCCTTTTTCTCTAAAAGACCTCTAAATTTCTCCTTTTTAATGCTGTATTTTGTGAAAAGACCCCGACATACTCCAAAATTACATTAAAATTCCTTTTTTTGTGAAAAGACTTGAGATGTCACACCACGCAGGCGTGTGAAGCTGCGTATCCTCACCCAGCATATAATAGAGCATGAGCAAAGTCCAGCCTCAGGTAATAATAAATAGAAGTGTACACCACTAGAAGAATGCTCACTAGGCTGGTATAAAACACGCACGCCGCAAATTAGCCAGGGGTACATCATACATGTTCCTCATCTCTCGTTGCAAGAGATCGGAGATAGAACCGAGCTTGAAGAACGTGCACGCGCGGGACTCCAATTACATCATTACATGATACACGGTATGGTGTACGCATATAGGATTGGGAGATGTTGGGAACATCCAATTTCAGCCAGGCAGGTTTGTTGGCCGTAACAAGCCGAGAACACGGTCGATGATGTCGGTATAAGCTGTAGACTGCGGGAGTGGGACCGCAATCAGGACAAATCCATCCCCTAATGTTGATATACTTTTTTGTAAGTCGACGTCTGATCTTTTAACTATCTCTAAGAAATTTTGCCTTTTTGCTAGCTATATCACCAGTGACATACCTCACTGGTGATTACAATCTTTTGACGCAGTTCTAATTGTCTTTTTATCGGCGACACAACTTAACAGCGACGCAGACTCGTATTAAAACTTACCCACGAAAGAACTTATATACACCTACAAGAACTTGCATCCACACACATATGCATCATGCACACGTTAATTGTTGTGTTAGTTTTGCATGTATGTACTTCCATGCATGTAAATACATGTGTGCATGTTTAGTGGGACGAGCATGAAGTGTGCATGTGTGCATAGTTGAGATAAGGATGAGCTAGTTGGTGCATGTTTTCGTTGTGAGCACGCATGCAGATAGAGTTTATGTACGTGTCAAGCGGTGGCGGATCTAGAATTTGAACATGCTTCAAGCTGGGTGATGAACAATAGGCCCAATTAAGATCATATAACATAGGCTAATATATTTATTACACCCTGAGCTTACCTGGGCTAAATACAAGCTAAAATTTCAAACTTTGGGCTATAGCCTACTCTGCCATAGGCCTAGATCCGCCCCTAGTGCCAAGCTTTGTTTAGTTTGCATGTAGCGATTATTTGGTTGTTAGCGGATAGAGTTTATTAGCTAGGCGGTTATGTAATCTCTGGACTATATAAATCAAGAAATAAAAAAGAAAATCGTTGAAGACTAAGCAAATGGAGCCGAACGCCAAACTTCTTTGCGTCTCTGTTTGAGTTCTCTCCAGGACTGGACCAATACAAGCAACATCGGCAGGGCGCAACATCTGATTCACAGATAGAGCCGTATTGATTTGTTCTGTTTTAGTCCAGGTGATTAAAGATTTGAATATACATATTGGAGAGAGAAACAATATTTTGAGATGCTCTATATGCAACAAAGAGTCGAACGAAAAAATGGAAAATTGACTCATTTACGTATAAACTTCGACAGATTTTTATTTAAGTTTAAATAGCACCACATAGTACAGTACAATTGGTGTTGTGTTTTTTTTCGTAGGGTACGGATCAAAGGAGTATACAAACTCACAACGCATTCAGAGAATTTACACATGCATCGATAAAGCTTGGTAGTGAAATGAGCCAAATATGATGTCCCGTGCACTCCCACACCCATAGAAGCATAGAACGAGGGCACCCTTTCGCTAACTGATGCTCTGTTTCAGGGAAGGCAACATATCCGGTGCAACCACCGTTTTCGTGCAACTACCGTGCAACCCTACTAAAAAAAGTTTCAAAAAATTCTGAAAAAAATCATGGATGTACATCTCAACTTACCCCATCTACATATAAAATTTCCTGATCAAATTCGTCCTATGCTACAAGTTACAAAAAAAGATAATTTTCTGACAAACTTGAATAGTTCAAATGCACCCTAACTGATGCTCTGTTTCAGGGAAAGATCGCTTCGATGTTTCGACTTCTCGACAAACAACCGAAGCCCTGCATCGGAGGAGAAGGTGCAGTTGCATCGCTTGCATTCATTTGCATGTACTGTAGTTTCACGCAGCAAATCCTCAGGTTATAATTTCAGAGCTCCTGCTAGCTGCTAATGGCTGAAAGTAGTATTGTTCTTTATGGGGCATTCAAACTTGTAGGTGGAGCTTCTGCAATCTCCTGCTTAATAAATACTCTGAAATAAAGTCGTTCTAGGATGCATGCAATAAAAAATTATAAACTTTGACTATTGATATCTTTGGAAATATTTTCATTGGATATATGAAAATGCTACTATACATGTAGATTTGTCTCAAAAACTCTTTCAAAACATTATAATTTCATTAGGTTCTGTTAATATTTTGTAGTAAAAATAAAATGTCAAATTAGTTGTATTTTGTGACCTAGTCCTTGTCCAAAACGACTATGTTTTTGTTACCAGAGGGACTATATGCATAGATAAACTTGTAGATAGATACTGGGAGTGCGCCTACAAGTAATGTTTCCTTCTTTACAATTTCTAATGAAATGGCTTCAAAATTATTGTATGTTTAGTGCCCCTCTTCATTCGTTGGGTGACAACGAGAATACATATTTCTCTATGGTTTTGTAGCGTGCTAGCACGATGACTGGTTTGAAGACCAGGAGCAGGGGCACGTGCCAAGAAAGTTTTGTTACTTTCCCTATGGTTTTTGAACGTTTTCAGTAAGACCTTCTTCTTGTATTTTCACAAAGTTTTCGGTAATATTGGTAGATTCTATTCGAACCCTTCCTTTTATTAAGATTATAATTCTTATTATTACATAATTATTGTTATTTTTCATATATTTTTTTAGATAATGGAAGAATAAAATAAACTTCCGGCCTCTGCATACTGAGATGCACACAGCCCAACAATTATTACAGAGTGCATAGTTTCAGCTAGAAAGCTGCCAAGTAAAACTTAGAATTTAAGAAAAAAGAAAGTTTGCAACAAGCATTTAAAGGATGAATAAAAACTCTCAAAATGCACTAAGCCTTTTTTGAAGTCGCCATCCGTGCCCAATGAAGACGTCCCTAGCCACAACATGTAGACAACCGCATGCTGTTGACATCATCTCCCGAACCTCTTGACGTTGCAATACCGACCATGAGCGCAGCCAATTGATGCACATATAAATAACCTGCAATGGGTTAGATAGCTGTTTTTTATGAAAGACAACATCATTTCGGCATAGCCAAAGAGACCAACATAAAGCGGCAGCACCAATAAGACATTGATCCTTTATCTCTTTTTCCAATCCCACTAGCCAATTCCCAAACATATTGGTTATGCTATTAGGAGGTTTCAGATTAAAAGCCACTTGTACAATACGCCATAAGAAACGAGTAAACTGACACTCAAAAAAGAGATGTTGAATAGTTTCCTCATTGTGACAGAAACAACAATTTTTATTACCGGTCCAGTTTCTTTTACTGAGATTATCTTTTGTCAAGATAACTCCTCGACGTAAGTACCATAAAAATATTTTTATTTTTAAAGGTACTTTAATCCGCCATAGTTGTCTATTTGTAACTGGGATGTTTTGATATAATAAAACTGCATACATCGACTGAACAGAAAAGTGTCCATTTTGATGGAGATTCCATCTAAAACTATCCCTTTCTGATGACAACTGGATACCGATAATCCTTGTAAGAAGCTCATGCATGGCCTGTAAATTAGGCCCCACAATGGCCCTATGAAAAGATACATTAAGAGATCCAGAATTCATTACTTCAGCCACCGTGGCATGTTTTTTTCGAACAATATTAAATAATCGGGGGTATTGGGTACTAAGTGGGTTGTTCCCAAGCCAGGTATCCTACCAAAACCGAATTTGTGATCCATCATGAAGTTTAAAAGATCCAAATCTAAAAAAGTGATGTTTTACCTTCATTAGACCCGACCAAAAATGCGAGTCTCCTGGCTTCTTTTCTACCTGAGATAGGGTCTTACTTCCCAAATACTTCCTAAATAGGATATGTTGCCAAACACCCTCTTCATTTAAAATCTTGAAGAGCCATTTACAAAGTAAACATATATTTTTGGCATTAATGTGCACAAGAATGCATCAGCGCATCGCCATACTGATACTACCGGTGCATATGAGGAGCTCTATAATTGAGTTGAGAGTATAGGAAAGAAGAAAGGCCTGAACTGGATGATCGAACTGTAATTTGAGTATAGTTATCCTGTCTCTTGTGATATACGGATAGCAAGTCAGCAAGCTAATGATCCGATTATCAGTATTCATCAGTTTCGCAAGATAAAAATGTTTTTTTAAGTTCTTTCATCTCATACGTATTGGCAAAGTAAAAATGATTTTTTAAGCTCGTTCATCTCGTATGTATTGGCAAAGTAAAAATGATTTTTTTTTTTCTGCTCGTTCGTCTCATCATATGTACATATGTATGTCTGAACCTCGTGCAATCAGCAATACCGATTGGTAGTTTTGTATCGCCTTTTTGCAATCAGATATGAGCCTAGAAAGGGTCAGCAAAGCTTCGTTCTCAATTTAAGAGAAATTTTACGGTGCATTTGAACCTACGAAATGATGGATCATCGAGGTGTCATCTATTCAATGATGAGCCTTTTTGTTTGCTCTCGAGTTATGGGAGTAGCAAAGAACTAAGCAAGTGCTTATCTCTGCTAATGCCATGCGTGGAGCTCCGAAATTGATGCGACCTGCAATCTGCCAATATCTGTACAGTCAAATGAAGTTACTGTTCTGTCAGGTAAACAGAGGTGTGGAAAAGACATAAAACTTTGGGGATATTTAACTTCTGAATCTAGAGCTTGGCATTGCGTAAAATGATGAGACTAGGCTGAGGAAAGCGAAAGCTTGCAACACACAAGGCGACTTCGATGCAAAATGAGAAAGAGTAACACACAAGGCTACCAACACAACGGGTTATTCGTGCAAACCTCAGATCCATGCAAGCCCAATCCAAGCCATAAATCCATAACAGAAATACAGATGGTCACATCATTCTCTTGAAGCACAGCGTATGTGCATCGTGCTTATTATTACATTCCAGGAAACACGAGTATAATTAGAAACCATTACTTATACACACTGGAGATACTTGAGAGGAAGACAAATGCATGCATGATGGATGATCGAGAAGTCCACAACACATCTGGCAGAAACCTTCGACTTGTGCGTGCAGGATGAGTTGAACCACAAGCGAACGACTGCCTTAGAAATTATTGAATCTTGCTCAGCGTATCACCTGCAAAAAGCACACAAGGAAATGATTTCTAATTATTGAATCGCTAGTCTTACGGAGAACTACAGTCCAGTTTATTCAAGAGAATACAATTTCAGTTATAAAACGGAATTAAGCTCAACCAGTTGATTCTGCAATGGACAGAAAGTTACACATAAGCTAAGCTAAGCGGTATTGATTGAGCATGTTGCTCCTTCTTTTAAGGTTGAGAAAAAAAATAGCAAATAGAACATGAGCCCTTATTTCCTTGTACTGCAAATATTTGCATGATAAGTTCAAATCAAAAGGCAGGGGAGTGGGACATAGTTACCGACCTTGCATCCTTTCCCCTGCAGATCTTTGAGAGTGTCGTCATCTGCAGAAATCTGGGCCATATACGCCAGATACAGCTCCTTGAGGGACGGAAGGTGCAGCAACCCCTCGGAAAGCTTACTCATCCTCTTGCAGTCAGAAAGTGTTAGGTGTGAGAGCCTTGGCATGGCCTCAACCTCTATCCTCCACTCCTCAGTGGAAAATGTCAAAAGTACCAACTCTTGCAGCCGAGGGAACCCTTTGGCAGAACAGGACATGGTCCGGCCTTCATACCCTGACAAGCGCAGCACCACAAGACAGGGAAGCTTCTCCAGGACCGGCATCGGGTCTTGTTGAATGACTCTAGCATGTAGATGGAGCTGCCGTAGATTTTGTGGGAAGAGTTGGCAAGTGGAAGGTTGTTAGTTGAGTCATGTGGCCCAAAAACGTCACCATATCACTGCAGAAATATTTACTGTCAAACTCTGGAAAATACAGATATAAGGTCTGGAGCTCTTTTTGTTGGACACTCTTTGGTGCGGAAAATCCTCTATCAAGGTAAACATGCTTTAGAGCAGGGATATCCCATAGGGAGTTTGGTATGATTGAGTCCAATTTGGTGCCCCTCAGATCTATAGTTTGCAAGTAAAGAAGCCGTCCAATTGAAGAAGGGAGAGTGACCTCTTCACACCCTCTCAACCTGAGACATCTGAGGTGAATGCACTCACCAATTACCTTAGAGAAATTCTTTAGGACTGAGCGTTCTACGTGAACAACTCTCAAGAATCTTAGATTAGGCAGGGAGAATGATGCACGTTCAAAGCCAACCAAAGCCAAAGTTCGGAGATTTGGTGTTTCTTGAAAAATCTTATCATCAAAGGAGCTTTGAAATGAATAACGATAGGATATCATGGTATCATCTGATGATGCACCAACTTGGCCTGCATTTTTTTTAGTGCTTCCATATGTCAGCAAAAATGAAACAAAAATGAACTATGTACAACAGAGAAGATGAAGACTGACCTACAGTTTTGTCGATGATATTAAGAAAACCATCTTGTCTTGCTTCTTCTATGCACCAGTCTCGTAAAATATCATGAATCCTTATTTCTTCAATCCATCCATGTGCCCTGCTTCTGCCAACAACTTGGACCAAACTTCTTTGAGCCAGCTCAGTAACATGCTTACGTGCTGTTTCTTCCAGTTTATGCTTTGTCATACGTGGAATGAAGCATTCTGCTATCCATAATTCGATAAGATCCGATACTGATATAATATTATCCTCACGGAAAGCAGCAAGATAAAGAAAGCAAGATTTTAAATAATGATTTGGCAGGTCGCTGTAACTGCGAGCTAGTATGCGTCCCATCATTTGTCCATCTGGTGTTGATGTCCAACTCAAGAGCAAATCTGACCATGCCTCTATATTTAGATTCCTCGACAGATAACCCCCCAAAACAGAAAGTGCAAGTGGCAATCCATTACATTTCAATGCAAGCTTTCTCCCTAGTTCTTCAAACTCATCCAGATTACATACCGCGGACCTTTTATATGATGGTAAAGCTTTGCTACTAAAGAGCTCCCAACTTTTCTCATCATCTAAGAGCTTCAGATCATGAACATAGGTTGGCATTTCAATATGATGTGCAACATCAGTCTTTCGGGTGGTTAATAGTACTCTACTGCCATTATTTACATCAGGAAATACTTTAACCGTTCTATTTATTTGGTTCCATGTATCTATTTCCCACACATCATCAAGCACGACTAAATATCTATTTTCCAATAAAAAATCATGGATCTTCTTCCCCACCTCATGCTCCTGCATCCGATCAATTTCTCTATAGTCATCTCTGGCCCCCATTATTTGTTTCATAATATGCTTCAGTAAATCAACGCCCTTGAACTTTTGAGATACATTAACCCAAGCAACTGTGTCAAAGTGTTCTTTGATTCTAGGTGAGCTGTAGACTTTTCTAGCAAGTGTAGTTTTTCCTGCCCCACCCGTGGCAACTAGAGAGACAACACTAAGCATGTTCTCTTGGTCAACTAACTTCCCCACTATCTTTTTGAAATCATTCTCGAAACCAACGACGACAACATCATCTTCAATAATTTGATGCATGAGATGGGAATCTTGCGGAAATTCATCCCCAACATGAGTATTTTCTGCTGAAGTATTACCCAGATCAACAAATTTCAAACGGTTTGCACTCTCAGATATCTCACTGATCTTCCTTCTTATACGTTTAATTTCAACACCGACTTTATGAAGGGTAATCAAGTCGGTTGGTAAGCGAGCATACCTTGAAATGGAACCCATGAAGCCCTTCTTCAGCCTGTTCCTCTTCTCCATGTACTCCGCTTCTTCGATGACATTCTCAGCCTCATACGCTGCACCCCTGATCTGCCTGACCCAGTTCTTAGCGGTTGAATTTCCCGATCTCCACTTGTTGTCAGCATCTTTCAGGAAGCACTGCAACCGCTCCAGCTCATCTTTCAAGAACCTCACTTCAAGGGTGACTCCACATAAAAATTTTGTCTCCTGAACTGCAAGCTTGCTCAAGTTCCCAACCACGGCACCAACAGCAGACTCAGCCATTGCTCCTTGCCTCTGCTCTCAGAGATGGAATGCTTGATCAAACATGCGAGAGTAGAATGTAGTGGCTGAGGAATATATGGCTTGGTTCGGGATGCAATGTTTGCTTTTGTATTTCTTCTTCTTTCCTTGGTGCTATAACAGAGGAAAGGGGCACGGCAAGAATATCTTGCCACTCAGAGCTCTAGATTGCTTCCTGGGAACTTGAGCAAAGCAAAGCAAAGCAAATATTTCAATAAAAAAATGCAAAGCAAAGGAGCTCTTGAGGTTTACCTTTCTTCATATGGGGTTTTAGCATCAGACCATACGAAGAATCTTTCTCGAGTACCAAAGGTTCGATCGACAGGCCGTCTACCATCGGGGTGGTCGCAGAAGGGGAAGACAAGGTTCTCTTTTCCCCCATTGATGAAGAGAAAACTTGTTTTCGTGACTGCATTCCTGGGAGGAGAAAATTGTCATTCTGCCACTTTCGAGAGTTGGTTTCGCCCAAACGCCACTCTGAATATTGCACACTATAAAATACCACTCTCAAGAGTTGTCAACTCGCTGGCATGCCATTTTAGAGCTTTAAAATAATTTTCAGCCCATTTTCGTGTTCAAATGACCATTTTGCCCTTAGGCCCACTCGCAGGTCTCTCTCATATTGTCAATAATTAATTTTAATTATTGAGATGAAGTATGAAGCTGCAATCTTGGCAGTTCTGTGATGGTTACCGTGATCAAGAGCTTGCATGACGCGGGCAGGGAGTCACGGAAAACAGCAAACGAGAAGATGAAACTGCGAACCACGGAACGAACCTAACAAAAAAAGAATCAGCCAAGAGCAACGAAACAAAAGGGCAAAACGGTCATTTGAACACAAAAATGGGTTGGAAACTCTAAAATGGCATGCCAGCGAGTTGACAACTCTTGAAAATGGCATTTTATAGTGTGCAATATTCAGAGTGGCATTTAGGCGAAACCAACTCTCGAAAGTGGCAGAATGACAATTTTCTCTCCTGGGAGGGCCTTAATTACCTTTTATTTTTTACTGATTCCATTGCTTTTTTTTTTTGTGAACAGCATTGCCTCGAATTCAAATTCAAAAAAAATACCCAAAAAATTCCCAAGATTAGTATTGATAGATTTTTGCATCTGCCATGAATTTTTTTTTAAAAATGAATTTGTGTGACGTTTTCAGCAAAACCGAATATATATAATAGAAAAAAGAAAAAATAGGGCAAAGTAGTCATTAATTCCTAACTGTCAAATCGTGTTATAAATTTTTGAAATTTTTTGTATGATGTCTTGAGGCAATACTAATAATGCTGTAAAATTTTAGATAATGAGCAGACCTGTGTATTTTTCTAAAATTCTAACAGTGCTACTATCTTTGTGTATGCTCATATGTTTTTTATTCTCTCAGGGCACTAAATGAAGTCTAATATTTCTAAAAATTTTACTATATTATTCTTTGTCACTTTTTATGCATTAAAATTTCAGAGTATGATCAAGCTAGTAAATTTTTATAAAATTCTAACAGTGCCTACGTTCCTTTTCATTAATTGTTGTTTTTAATTTTTTTCATTAATTCAAAATTGTTAAAATTTGTCTAAGGTGTTTTACACATTTTCCCTGATTTTTGGGTCTTTACCAGGTTTTTATAAATTTTTTAACGCTTTCTGCAATTTTTTCTAGTTTTTTTTTGAACTTTTTTTCTAAATTTTCGTTGAGTGTGCCGATTTTCGATGTAAACCAGACAAAAATGGTCCAAACAATCGATTGATGTTTTTTTCGCTACTGTCTGTCTGTTGAATTCAAAAATTTGACTTTGTAATCCGTTTAGTTTCTACTGATACGAAAATCGGTATCTACGGGTTGGCGATTTTCCAACCCAGTTTGGTAACGTAAACCCTGCCCCGACTTTGTTACTTGCTTTACTCTATCTTGCATCAGCATCCGCACTGTTTTAGTGATTGCTATAGTGTAAATCATTTGCTTAACTGTTAGCTCCTCTGTAAAGCAAGCAACTAGCGTAGCACTGTACTAACAACTGATATATACAGTTCAGCAGTGCCTTTTTTTAGCTAAAGTGCAATCAAATCTGAGAACCACGGTATAATACAACATAAAACCTCTCTAATTATATGCACCAGAAGTTGGGAGAAACACAGGAATTATCATGTTGTGGTACATGCCACAAGAAAGGGCCTGTGATTTTTCAATTTAATTGCAATGTCATAAACACTTAAATAAAATTATATAGAGAAGTGAATGAAAAGCAGCAATCAAGCTTGAGATACAAAGGATCGTTAGGGCTAAATACCCCTGAACATTGTTTAGAAACGCTAATCGACACTAATCAGCGGAAGAAAAAAAATTGAAACAATACTAAATCAAGAGAATCAATTACAATAAAAGAGAGATCAAATACCAAAATCATCAATATTTATTTTATGTTGACGTCCCTTTACATAGAAGCACTCTGATCGCCTCCTATCTCCCCCTTCCCTTTTCTTTCTCTGTTCTTCTTTTGATCAGTTCTAAATAGTGCTCAGCCAAAGCATTCACGCGCAGAAACAGTAACCCGATGCTGTAGCATTGCACTGTAGATACAGTACTCGTGGTAATGGCTGCGTCTGCTCTTACTCCCGTACGAAGAATCTTTCTCAGCCAAAGCATCAGACCATACGAAGAATCTTTCTCGGGCACCATGTCCCTCGTGTAATGCCCTGAGACGTCGGCGTGGGGCGCAAACTGGATTTGGTGAGTGTGGTGATGACGGGTTGGGCCTAGGAGAGCCTTAATCATTTGTGTTACGGACCGCCTTTTTAGGGTCAGTGCAAAAACTCACAACAGTTACCCAGGAAGACTAACTGTTGGAAAAACAAGAGTACATTTGCCTGACAAAAGCAACTTCAACACTTTTATTTAAATAGATGGCCTAACGGCTGGGTTTTTACAAAAGGAAGCATCCGAGCTTCTAGATTACATTACCAAAAGAGAGAAACCACAGGCAGGGCCTGAGCGACGACGAGACCTAAAACCACACTAAATCGCCATCTACGATCTCCTGGTAGGCTCCAGCGTCTTCGAACTCTGAAAAGGGGGGGGTTGGGGTTTGCAAGGGTGAGTACAGAGTACTCAACGAGTCGTACGGGAAGTATTGAATACTACATGTATGGGATATTCAAAGGATGGCAATAGAATTTAAGTTTCTGGATGCAGTTTTCTTTCATAACTCATTTTACATTTGAAACACAGACCAAGAATATAAGTAGTAAAGGGGGTTTCCAAAGTTCAACAACAAGCCAACTTATCCAAATTTACCAAAACAGTAACTTGAGCTTAGTTACGGGTATCACCCCAGTTCAAACTTAACTTCATTTACCGGAAGTACGGGGTAATCGATTACCATCAAGATTAACTCTGCAGAGGGGCTCAGCTTTACCCACAAGATATCTACAACCTTTAATACCAATCGCGAGTTTTCATGCAACTTAAATGCATGTGGCCCAGTTTAGATCATCATAGCATTTCGTTTAATCATTCTTGTCCTTTAGTTGTTTACCGATAGATATACAGCTACCTTGGACTCACAGTCCCCATTAGCATCTACTGTTGTGAGAACCAAGAATGTCACTACGGACTATTCCCGTTCCACCCCTCCGGTATACTTCCCTGCCGGGAAGGCCGATCCCTATTCTCTCCAGAGAATAGTACCACCAATAAGTTCAATTATTATCTCAGGAATGACTAACCTACCGTGCTATGTCGGATACTAATCCACCGACCAGTCCGACCTGTGGTTGAGCGGAAACTAAGTTATTTACTTTTGCTCAAGGGGATTATTAACCTTATATTGCCAAAGATCAAGCCTTCAATCCACAAACCCAATCCAGCACTCACAGTACCGGCCACCAGACAACCAAGGCATTAATCATCAGCCGGGGATCGGAATCTCATTCACTCCGGGATTAATCCGATACTGTCCCCCAAACTGTAGCATTTTTCTCCAACCAATCGAACCAGCAGTTCGACAACAATTCATTTTGTATTCAAGGTTTTGAATTTTACTAACCTAGCATAATATCTAACTTAATCATGGCAATAGTAATTATCTTAGGGTTACAAAGGATATAATCTGGTTCAATATTTTCAAGGAAGTTTCATGAGCAATTTGGGATTAACTAGTTATCATGTCATTCTAAAGTAACAGTTTTCAATATTTCAATATACTGCAAAGTAATGTGATAGAAATTAATTAAATAACTATAACATGGCATGAATAGGTTCAACATGATCGAAGGGGTACGGCTTGCCTTGCTCGGCAGATGGATCGGTTGAGTCGTAGAGGAAGTAGTCGTACTGGGCTCTGGTCTGGTCCAACGTTTGCTCCGGGAACTGCTCCGGCTCTAGGGACTGCTCCTGCTCCACCGGCGTCTCAACGGTCGAATCTAGCGCGGAAAAGACGAACAACATAAGTAAACTATAAACAACAACTAGAAAAGAAAACGGAATTGAAATGGAAACCAGAAACCGAGCCGGAAGAGAACGAAGGGCAATTCTGGGATTTTGGGAATTTTCGGAGTCTCAGATTGGGAACGGACGGCATTTTTGGACTCAGGGGGTCGAGACGGTTCGGAATATGTATTTGGTGGAGTTCTAGGTTTTTCCGGGATTTTTCTGGACTTTCTGGGCTATTTTTGGAATTAAAACGAATTTGTTTTACTGTTCCGATTGGAACGGGCCGGCTTTGGCTGGGAAATGGGCCGAGGCCCATTTGGCCTGGCGGGCGCACGGGTGAGGCCACTGGGCCGGCCGGCCCAGTGCAGCGCGAGGGGAAGTGGAGGCCGGCCGGCGCGGGCGCCGAGGGGCCGACAGCGGGCCCACCGTCGCTGAGGCGCGCACAGGAGGGTTAGGGTTTGGGGAAACAGGGGAGGCGGCGGGGGCTGGCGGAGCTTGGCGGCGCGCTGGGGCAGTCGGCCGGGCCGAGCCGGGAGGGCAAGGGAGGGAGGAGAGCTCACCACTGAGCGGAGGAGAGCGGGGCGAGTTGGAAACGAGGAGGGCGACGGCTTTTATAGCCGCCAGGCGGCGGCGCTGGCGGGCAGCAATGAGCGGACGCTGGCGGCGCGGCGCGACGCAAGCGCGGGCGCGAGGCGGCGAGGGCTGGCGCGGTCGGGCGACCGACCAAGGCGGCGGCAAGCGGCGCGACAGTATGACCACGCATGGCGGGCGCTGGCGGCACGCCGAAGGCGGAGGCGACGGCCACGGGCGGCGGTCGCGGCGCTCTGGGCCGGGCCGGCGAGACGAGCAGGCCGACTGGCCGAGGGAAGCAGGCTGCAAGGCCCAAGAGCAGAGGAGATTCGGCCCAAGGAGGTAAAATGAAAATTCAAACCGATTTCCAATTTCCAAAAAACCAAATTCAAAAGCAACTTCAAATAAAATCCACGAAATTCATTTTGAATTTTTGAGGTTGTTTCAACTTGCTTAACTGTTATCTCCTATGTAAAGCAAGCAACCAGCGTAGCACTGTACTAACTGATACATACAGTTCAGTAGTGCCTTTTTTTTAGCTAAAGTGCAATCAGATTTTGAGAACCACGGTTACCACTTACCAGCTGCCCATGAAGAGTATATACCAAGGATAGAAGAGGTTGCATATCTGAACCAGGTCACACTATAATTATATGCACCAGAAGTTGAGGGAAACACAGGAACTATCATGTTGTGGAACAATACCAAGACAATGCAGTGAGATGAACTGTTACGGCTGCAGATCGGGTTTATATACCCGACGCCGCTTGCAGGAAGCATAGAGTCAGTTGTTAGGGAATCCATAATCTTACCTTCCTATTCTTTTTATAGAGTCTCTATCTTTATACTTTCTATGTTATCCTTTGGTTTGTTGAGTCAATTGTAAAACCCTAGAAGGTATAATAAACAGAGGAGCGGGGATGCTTTTGATTGCCAATTAAACTCAATAGTAGACGCTGCCATCGACAACTAGCCGGTGGCTCCGCATAGCCATTACCGTTACCATAGGTCGACGTTGATTTCCGGCGTCGTCCTCCACCGATCATTGCTCAGGCTTGAGGCCGGGTACGCGATTGTTCGAAAAGGAACATCCGTATCAATTGGTATCAGAGCCAAGCGATCCAACCATGTCACAACCGGAGGATCGAATTTCGGGGGTTGAGAAAGGCCTGACCGAGTTGCGCGTCACCATGGAGAAGAAGGAGGACGCCGCGGATAGGAGATTCTCGGTGCTGGATAAGAAATTGGAGGACTTGATCAGGGTTCTCGGGAAGCAATCTGCGGGCGAGTCACATGTTGGAACAGAGGGGAGTGGTGCGCGGGATCAGGATCATCGTCCTGTTCCGCATGAAGAGGAGGTTAGCGAGGGGGATGAGGAGAACGTGACGCTAGCTCGAGGAGGTCACCACGACCGCCATGAACGCCGTTGGGTTCCGCGGACGCCATGGTATGAGCTTCCAATCTACGATGGCTCTGAAGATCCCTTGCTGTGGCTCAAGCAATGCGAGCGCTTCGGGAAGCTGTACCAGATTCCGGAGTCAGAGTTCGTCAAGATGGCTGGCTTCCACCTGAGGGGAGAAGCGCAAGAAGTGCTAGATAATTGGGAACGGGAAGACAAAGCAATCCGGTGGGATGAGTTTTGTGATACCTTTCTTCAGCGATTCTCTAGGTACTCATCGTCCGGACCTCTCGGAGACTTCTTGAATCTGAAGCAGGGTGATGGAAGGGTGGCGGAGTACGCGCGGGAATTTCAGCGTCTCCTCGCCCCAAACATCGGGGTTGAAGAAGAGCGATCAAGTGGAGCTGTTCACAGCAGGCCTATCGGCGACGCTATCAACCGATGTGCGCAGGGATCGGCCCCGCGACCTCGCCGACGCGGTTGGGCTCGCTTGGGAGGTAGAACGCCGGAACACTTGTGGATCGCAAAGGCAGCACAATCTTGTCCCCAACAGGCCGGGGCGATCGGTGTTCACTCGGGGCTTGGCGACCGGCTTGGAGGCATATTTGAGTGGGCTGGTGGTGGGCACGGGAAGACCGCCGCCTCTTCTCCCTTCAGCGGCGCCGCCAGTGCCCGCGGTTTCAGCACCCACAGCGCGCACATCGACGGCAGGGGGGCGCACAGCTCCAGCAGGCTCTCAGGCTTCGTCCGTGGGATCATCCCCCTACCGACGCTGCCTTACACCTGATGAGATGGCAGAAGGGCGAAGGGCCTTTGCTTCAACTATGATGAGGTGTTCTCCAGAGGGCATCAATGTAAGAAGCTCTTCTTGTGTGAAGTAGTGAATGAAGAGGAGGAGATTCCAGAGGAAGAGGAAGAAACGGCGGCACTGTCAGCCATGGTAGTGCGGGGGCCCAAGGGAGGGAATACATGCAGGTTTCTTTATCCATGGGTGGCCGCCAGTTTGTGGGATTGATCCGGGCATCATCATGCCCATACTGATACCACCTGCTTTCTGCAGCCACTAGAAAGGGTTCAACACTACTTTTGCTTGAAGCTGTCAGAACAGTAGCTACCGTGAGTGTTAACTTCAACAAAATCTTCAGGCGGGGCTCTCCCATTTCGCCAGATGCCTCAGCCTGCGATCTTTAGCTGTTAGAATTAAGATTTAATACTTCTTGGACAAGTTCACAAATTTACATCGCTTGTTAATCTGACCACAAAATACACATCTTCTTGGAGGGAGAAAATTCTTTTGTTTGTGAACTCCACTGCGATGGGAAAGAACACGAACGGCGTTCAAAGTTCGGATTAATGCTGCTGCCTAGAGCATGTTCAGATTTTTGTGGTACTTTACCTTGGAAAAGTTTATGGAGCATTGTTCTACTTTCTTAATTTGAAGAAAGGTAAAAGGATCCTGTAACACTTGGACATGAAATAGATGCATCCATATAATGCCTTGTAGCCTCAAATGATTCTGAGTACCGTGCTTAGGCCAGCACAACATGAATGCAACTCTTTTGTAAGAAAACATCATATCTACAGTCAGTTTATCATCAACTACCTTACTTCAGGAGCCAATTCTATAGTTTCCTCCCCGCGCCACGACCTCCCCTACATCCTTGGTGCCAGATCCAACAAACTTCGATCATGCCACCGCCACAGATGGCATCAAGACACCGCTTAGCTAATGCCAATCCCAACGACCCTGTTAGTTACTTCCGTTCAATTGTAATCCAAATATCTCATATACCTATGACCTGGCATATCTCAAATTATGGCCCGGCATCATATCATATAAAATCTACTAATATTAGGGTTTTTTTTTTTTTGGATTTTCTAAAAACTGATTTTGAATTATGGTTTTAAAAAAGCTGATTTTTCAAAAGTTAGAATCCAAAAGCACATATAGAGTGGATTGTAAGTTCTAGTATATATGGCTAGGTTGGATTATGAGAATCGACTTCTAGAATCATGCTATTTGTTTTTTATTCATCTTTTAAAACTAGAACCTAGAATCAAAAGCAAAAACAATCATGCCCTTTCTAAAATACGAGTCTGCGAATTCGCGAGGAGGCCCTTCAACGTTTTCGGATTCGTGCCAAGTCCTAGGCCGAGCCAGCACGTGTGATTGGTGAAGAACCTTGCGCTTTGCTCTTTTGTACAAAAGCCCTCATTGTTCTTGGAATTAACGTTTGGATCCTACATGCTTGTGGGCTGTGACGGCTCGATCTATCGCGTGACGCCGATCCCGCCGTTCACCTTCGCCTGCAACAAGAGCCCATGAGAAACCCTAGCCGCCCTAGCCTCGAGCCCCGCGGACCCTCGCTCTCGCTAGAGGTGGGAAAAAAACTCAAAACTCATGAGTTAAATGAGTACTCGTAAACTCGGCTCGAACTCATTGATTAACGAGCTGAGTCGAGTCGTAATTTAAACTCGTTTAGATTACGAGTTAAACGAGTCAACTTATGAGTTTAACGAGTCATGTAAGCAGGCAAGTATATCTATATATGTATAAGGTGAGGCGAGTTAGATGAGTCCTTCAATCCAAATCTGAAGTCTCCAAGCATATAAGGAACTATTTGTTTGAGTTTCTCCATAGTATATAAGGAATCGTATTGTTTCTGAAGCATTTGAGATGTGCAGCTATGCTTTAAAGAGTACACGCAATTTTATAAAGGGGGCATATCCAGTGCAATCAAAGGTTTGGTGCAATCATCGTGCAATCCAACTAAAAATTGTTTCAAAAAGTTCTGAAAAAAATCATGGATGTACATATCAATTTACCCCATCTATGTATAAAATTTCATGATCAAATTCATCATATGCTAAAAGTTACAAAAAAGACAAATTTGGGGTGCATTTGAACCGTAAAAGTTTGTCAGAAATTTGTCTTTTTTTTGTAACTTCTAGCATAGGACGAATTTGATCATGAAATTTTATACGTAGATGGGGTAAGTTGAGATGTACATCCATGATTTTTTTAAAAAAAATTCGAAAAATTTTTTAGTTGGATTGCACGGTGATTGCACCAAACCTTTGATTGCACTGGATATGCCCCCTTTTATAAATGCTTATAAAATGTTAATACATAGTTATATACTATTTGATGTTTATATATTAACGAGTTTAGTGGGCCAACTCACGAGTTTAACGGATGAATCAAGCTAATATTTGAGCTTATTTCGACAACAAATCAATCGAGCTACCTCAACGAGTCTGACCGAGCACAGTCAGCGAGCCGAGTTAGCTTGTTATCGACCCTAGTGGACCTCGCCTCCTCCGCTCACCCGTCTCGCGTGCCCGCCGTCCATCGTGCCGCCTGCGCCTCGCCCTCACAGGCGCGCTCGCCTCCTCGCCTACACCACTCACCAGATTCGCGTGCCCGCCGTCGATCGTTCCCCAGATCCGGAGGCGCCAATGTGTCTTCTTCGTCGCTGAGGGACCACATGCCGTGGAGGGGGCATTCTTGGTAGCGGGTACGACGACACCGGAATTGGGGGGAGGTCGGTCCGAGTCTCCATCCTCGCGCGCAAGCCGTGGTCGGCGGTACGCCGCCTTCTCCTCTCCCCGCACCGCGCCGCCCCGCCTTCGCTGTGCACCATCGCCACCGCCGAACATATATTATACTAGGAAGATTAGCGCGGCGCACGCCGCGCCCGTGACCGACCGAGACAAAAATTCGTTTTTTTAGGTTTTTTCGAAGAAAGGTTTTATACGTTTTTTGTTTGAATTTTTGAGGTCTTTAAAAAAAATCATTTCGTGAAGTTATTATTGATGTAGTTTGAGCGGGGAAAAAATTTCTTGCGACAAGTTGGAACTCTTGTAAAAAAAATTAGAAATCGGCCCTATGAAAACTCATGAAAAGGGTAATTTTAGAGGGTGTGGGGGCTCCGGAATCAGATTAGCGATGCAGGTCATTACTGTTGCATCGGTCAAAAGATTAATGCAACCCGTAATGTCCCCTAACCGCTAAACCAACTCTGTACTCGGATTGGGGCCAATTAATCGGCAAAACTCGTGAGGAGTGTACCTGCCAACTGATTGATCCCAACTCGAGCTTCCCGCAACCGCATGCATTGTACTGGTTCCCTGGATCAGTAGCCCAGTACCCACGCGTTGTCATACAAGACCAGTCTCAACTATGCAAGAGTAAATATATTACACATGAAAGGTAACGTTATTACAATAGTTTAACTTTACAAGTCTCGGCTTACAGCCGGCACAAGTCCAAAAGAATCCTCCAACGCCAGCGGAAACTCCAAAAGAAGAACACGCAGTGTGCCTCCACCCTCAGGCAACTGACTGAAAGGAAACCCAGCTAAGCCCCGGTAATAAATCGGCGTCATCGTGACTGCGACTCATCTGGAACATCTGCATCATTACCTGCTTCTTCTCCTTCTGACCAAAGTCCGTTAGAGCAAACGGTGAGTACACGTATGTACTCGCAAGGCTTTAGTGTATGGAATGTATACATATAACATGCAGGTTAAAACAATGAATAACAGGTTACTACACTAGTCTTTTGAGCACAAAGCAGATTTTGTTTACAATATGATAATAGATTCACATTCACATTTTTACAAAAGAAGCTGAAGAAAACATTTCAAACAATTAATAATAGATAAACCATTAACCAAATCAACCATCCAACCATTCCTTTCACCAAAACAACCAACCACCTGCACCTTTTCCGAACCCAAGATCCAAACACACACCCGACCAACACCAATTAACCTCAAAACCCATTTCCCAGAAGTCAACCCAGACCCAACATCTATACTTGATAATACTTTCCAAGCTGCTCATGACCGTGAGCACGGCTAATCGATTAGTTATTTTATCTCTGCAGAGACTGTACACTGTACCCACATGACACGTTCTAGCAATCATGTCATCCATGCCTCGCGATACCGAAGTACCCGATTTGCTAGACAGTGACGGAGCCTTTCGAGAGATTGGAGTCCTAATCCTGCACCGGCCCGGTAACGTGCATTCCTAACTACAGCCACAGAGGCTGCCAGTGGTTCCCATAGGCACCCACTAGCCCACGACCTCCCTGTAGTAGGCATTACCGTTGTATTGGGTAAACTTTCCTTCGATGCCTCGACAAGAAAGTCCCTAGAATGCACCGACACCACAAGTACATCCAATCCTCTTTGCCCTCCAATATTGCAGGGTCAGATCCCTTTTCCCCGTACTAGGCTGAGGCCAACCCATACTGGCACATGTGGTTGCACGTATTACACCCAGTAAATAGCACCAAGTTCGGTCCTTAGGGTGACTCAGGCGAGATCTTCCAAACCCACTTGCTATGGTGTAACATCCTCGTTTTGGCTTTCTGGAGAAAAACCTAATTAAAATAAAGCTAATTCAAAGTTGGAGTTTCTTTGGTGTTTATATTAACCTGGCATCCATTCCCCTTCGAAATCGGGAATTAATTCCCTCCCGGGCGAAAAATCGGATTTTCCAGTACCGCCGGTACCCGAAAATCCACCCGAGTCCAAAAGTGCTCCAAAAATCTCCAAACCACTTCTAAAATGTTCCAAATATTCCGAAATGATTTTAGGAATCATTCCCCGGATTTTTGGACCTCCGTTCCTATTTTATCTCGCGCGGCTTTTGTTTAATGCCTGCGATCCGCGCCCGATTATTCAATTCCACAAAAATCATCCAAATTCAACCAAACCACTTCCATTGAGTTCCAAATATTCTAAAATGGCTCTAGGAATTTTTCCGGAATTTTTAGGCCATTTTTCCTAATTTTTCTCTAAGGCGAATCATTTGCGTAAAGGAGAACCAATGAGGTGCTGCCACGTGGCACATGAATAGTGTCATCTTCAACCTCTAGCCATGCATGGGGGATGAAGCTTCATGCAAGCAAAAAATGGTGGGAGCTATCTTTAATTCCTTGTAGCTCCTCCAATACAACTCCAATTCGCGAACGGCCGGATCCGTTGGGATCACAACGGACTCCTCTTCCTATCCATGGGGTTGTTGCACCCGAAATCGCGTTGGTTTTTGAACGGTTGCGTGGAAACCGAAACCGACTCTTTTGGAGATTGCGCGGCCGTTTCTAATCCGTTCCGCGTGATTCCACCTCTCATCTCTCCGTATAAGAACCCTCTTTCCGTTGGTATAACCCTCCTTTAGCCTCTCAAACCCAATCGGCCGCAAGATCAAGAAAACCGACGCACTCTCGCGTTCTTCGCGTTCTTCGTGTTCTTGCTCATATCTTCCACTCCGGTGGATCTTTCTTCCTCCCGTTCGTTTCCTTGTGTTAGTATGGATGTCTAGTCTCTAATCCATCCATCAATTTCAGGGTTCATCAAGTTTCCTCGACGAATTTCGGATTTTTGCTCGTTTCGGCCGAACCCGTGTTCATCGTCGATTTCATCTTGCTCGGTGAGTTTCGGTTCAATTCCTTCCGGTTATAGGTTCTTAAGGATGTTATCTAGAGGTCCTAGCTTTTTGTTTGGATCAAATCCATGCAAAATTGAGAGAAAAATCGAGTTTCGGGTTTGTAGGAGCCTCTGTTTTCTTTTTTGGAGCTCCTCTGTGCTTGCCGTCGTGAGGCCGCCCGGCCGGCCGTGCCAGCCGCGGCCAGCCGCCTCCCGCTGCCATACGCCGCCCGCCATGGCCGCCGCCGCCCGGCCGCCGCCGCCATTGATCGTCAGCCAGCGTCTTGTGCCTGCTGCCAGCGCCGCCAGCGAGCTTCGCCGAAACACCGCCCGCCGCCGGACCACCGGCCGCCCTCCCCTTCCTCTCTCTCTCCCTTCCTTTTTCTCTATCTCTCTCTCTCCTCCATGGCTTGCATGAGAGCTTCCAGAGGAAGCTTCCTCTCTTTCCTCTCTCTATGACGCGTGGGCCCCACTGTCATACACTCCAAAGCCTAGTCAAACCAGTCAACGTCCGGTCAAAGCGCAGTCAAACGTTGACTCGGTCAAAACGGAATATTCTGGGAATATTCCCGGTTTTCGATTTATTCGAAATTCAAACTTCGGAAGCTCATAACTTTCTCGTCCGAACTCCGTTTGACCTCATTCAAATTTCTAAATTCATCTAAAATCAAGACCTTTCTGCCAGTACTAATTTTATAATTTTTGGATTTTATTTATTTTCCGTTATTTATTTGTTGCCTCGTTTTGCGTGTAGTCGACGATCCCGCCGTGACCGCCGATTTCGCCGTCGAGCCTTCCGAGTTCGACACCGCCAAGAATCGAAGGCAAGTCTCCTTGATGCACTTTGCTCCTATGTTTGCGAAAGGATTTAAAATTGTTTATAAAGTTGCATGGCTATGTTTAATTAAATATGTCAAATATAAGAGCTAGTTATTCCGAACTTGTTGATTCCTCCATGACATTGTGAATCATATCCATTGTAGCCCTAGATCATTGTTTATACCATGCCTATGTTTATATGGTATCCGTTGCTATGTAGTACGGTAGAATTGCGTAGGACCTTTTCCGATAAAACAACCCATGGGTGGGATTATTCAAAAAGAATGTCATTAAACGTGATTTGAAAGTTATTATTATGGTTTTGGTCCTGTTTTCTAAAATAAAAGAAAAGGAAAATGATTTTGACTTGGGCGGCATGGAATGTCGGGTGGAAGCGGATCAAGCCTTGATCCTTTTGTGCAAGTACCGCCCCAAGTCATATAAGGACCGACGCTTATGATTGCCATTTTAAGCATAACCGTACTACCACATGTCTATAATGGTACGACCTGGCTCACTAATTTGTAGAAGCCTAGTTTAGACTCACCACTCGGTTGTTGTGTGAGAGCCGGACGGAGGCATTGTTGTGGATGTTGTTTTGCTCACACTGGCGCAAGAGGGGCTTCTCAGATCGGGTGGAGGGAACCCTAACAATGGTGAAACCTCGGCCGGGTGGGTCTAGCTAGGTAGATACATTGTAACGGCCTTGTCAAGATATCCCTGCCGGCACACCTAAGGAAGTGTGTTAATTGCATGGCAACAAGGGTCTATCTTGTCTTGTGGGTAAAGTTGTACACCTCTGCAGAGTTTAAACTATTCGAATAGCCGTGCCTACGGTCAAAGGCAAAGCAAGAAATGCTTTCATATTGGTAGACTTTGATTTTGATTTTAAAACCGAAAAGTGTTTTGTTTTGGGGTTCGGGAGTGGTTAGAACTCTCGAATGTGGTTTGGCGGAAAGAGCCAACCCAGGTGGATAGAACCTGTTTACCTTTGACGGATGGAGTCACATGATTAACTTTGATCCTTTAAACTGTTGGCGGATAGAGCCTTTATGTTAGTGATGGTGGATAGAACCTCACCACAATAATAAATAATTCAATTATTAAAAAGAGTTGTAAAATATGCTTTGTGAAATTTATTACTTAAGTATGATTTAATCAAATGTGGCTTTATGCAAATAAACCCTATTAAGCTTCCTTTGGATAGCCCCTCATGATCATAATTTCCCGACTTGCTGAGTACTTTTGTACTCACGTGCTACACCAACATTGTAATCATCAGAGATTTATCAAGATGCTGAGGAAGAAGAGGAGTTCTTCGAGGAGGATTGCCAGGAGGACTAGTTGCGTTCCTAGTCGTCGCCTGTGGTGTTGTGGCGTTCGCTCGTTGCTTTCTTTTTGCTTCCGCTGTTTTGAGTGTCCGGTCGTTGGACCGAGTATTGTAATAAGTGGCCATGTGGCCCATACTTGAATATTTACATTACAAGTTTCGTTATGTTCGGCAATGATGTATCACTGTGACTGTGTGTACTAGCTACTGATCTGGGACTAGTACGGAAATACACAGGAGATTCTGGATAGCTGATCCGGGGTCCCACATATGGCCACAGAGGATCGACACTAGTGGCCCCACCGAGCACACACTAGCCTTCAACCTCCCCATAGCAAGGGACCAACTCAGACCAAACCACTCCAAACCAGCCAACGGCCTGACAACCAATCCGAACCTGAAACCAGCCTTCCAACCGGAACCACTACCCGGCCAAATACCACCAACTCCAAACCACCAAACATCTCGCCCGGTCTAAACTCTCCAAGTTTTTCCATTTTACTCACGAACCATTCCCCTTTTTCTACAAAACCCCAAAACCTCCAATTCCAACCTGACACCCTTCACCCATCCTATAGTTCCAGGAGTTTATGAATAAGAACGTCATGATCTCCTGCAACCAATTCTATTGCTGAACTAAGCATATGCAACTATTATTCTTTAATATCCTCTGACACTTACTAATGTGTCTAAATTATTCTTAAGTCTATCAAGGATTGCATATTCAGATTAGATTGAGGTAATCCAACAATTTTTGGCTTAACTACTGCTTCCCACAAATTATCACTTTTAATAGATTTATGAGCATGCATAATAGTTTTGGCAATCAACATAAGAATTTGCAAATATGGGATTCCAAAATGGTCAAGGAGGTGCTTGCCTGTCTGCTCTTCGGTGAAATCGGTCTCCGGGACATAGTCGGGATCGTCGGCGACGTTTGAAGCGTCTACGTCTACACGAAAAGCAACGAGACCCAAAATCATCGATCAAAATAGGCAAAGAAGCAATCAAAATCCAAAAAGAAGTGAAAACGGAAAACGAGAACCTAGACGGAAAAGGAAATTCTAAATTTTCTCCCAGAGGCCGGCAGTACCGCTGTTGATTGGGCGGTAGTGCCGCTCTGGCCGGCGATCTGCAAACTCTTGTTGGGCGGTAGTGCGGCCCAGTCACTCTGGCGATCTGGTTGGATTTCCGGTAGTGCTGGCCGAGAACCGAAATGGGTCGCTCTCTGGAAAATAACTACTGGCGCTCTAAACCCGGTAGTGCCGGACCCTCGGCGATCAGCCTTCACACTAGCGGTAGTGCCGCTCTCCCCGAGTCCAAAATCCCAAAAATGAGATTTCGCGCAATAAACCCCGGAACTTCGACGTACATGTATGGATAGGTTCCTGGGGACCCATGGGACCTATTCACGCAGGTTTCGTCAAGTTTCGAGTTCATTTGCTCAAAATCTCACTTTTCGGATCATTCTCTCCCGATAAAGGCGCGAAAATGGATTTCGCAACACGCGCACAAGGCCCAAAAATGCACTAGGGTCCTACGAGATCGAAATACTAACTAGGACCTTAGAGACACACTGATCGACTTCTAAAACTCGAAAACCCGAATATACTCTCCGAATCCGATTCTCGCCCTGAATCGAGTTCAAACTCGATTCTTCCGCAGGAATCGACCTTCGAGACTCTAAGAACATAATCGCGGGTCATTTTCCCGACTTTCCGGAGGTAGGGTTTCAAAAGGAAAGGGCTCCGAGAATTCGAGAAATGGCTTCTTGCAGCGAATGAGTCCAACGAAGCGTAGATCAGGGTTACAGAAACTACTCGATCACGCGGAAGGATTCTTCTACCCTTGACCTAGGTTTAACTTCTTGGAAAACGACTATGCACCACAAAAACTAGGGTTTCTAGAGTTTAACTAGGACGTAAAGAACGATTACAAGCCAGAGAAGAGCTAGGGTTTGCATCTGCACCTAGGGTTTAGGTTTAACTCAAGCACCTACCTCGTGTGAAGCTCCTTGATTGCTTGGAGGCGCTTCTCCACCCTTGCTCTCGCTTCCACTCGGCCTCCTGGAGCTCCAACCAGCTGGAAATGGCAAGGAGGAGGAGAGAGCTCCAATGGAGAGAGAGGAAGGAGACGAGAGGAAGAAGGAGGAGGAGAGGAGGAGAAATGAGAGAGGAGAGGGAGAGGAGGTGCTCCCTGGTGCCTTGAGGGAGTAGGAGGGCACAAAAAACGATGCAAAAGGATAGCCACGAGCACAGGAGCAAAACAGGGCTCGCCCGCCGCTCGCCATGCCGGCAGCATCTGCCCGGGCGGCCAGATGCCGCTTCGCCGGTAGTACCGCATGACGAGAAGTGCTTGATCTACGCTCGGCAGCAGAAAACTCAGGAATTTATAGTTTTTTTGCGATGGTTCTCCAATCAACTAACTTGAGGACTATTGGAATAGGTTCGAGGGGTCCTAATAAAGGTTTTAAAACTTAAGTTTGGGATGTAGCTCTCACGATTTTAAATTTCACCCGATTTCGGATTCTGAGACTCCAATCGGGGAAAACGATCAACGAAACGACAAAACCAAATTCAAGGGCAAATAACTCCAAATCCAACTGGAAACTTTACAGAGCACTAATCCACCCTTAGTTAGCCTAATTAAGCTTAATTACAAACACGGGCGTTACAGAGGGGTATTGCAAAAGATTGGATCTTTATGTAATTTTGGATGATTTTAGAGGGGTATTGCAAAAGATTGAACCTTTATGTAATTCTGGCTATTTTTAGTTTTTTCAGGAAAAAGGGGAATTTTAGAAGGATTTTGATTTTTTTTTTTACCTTTATGTAATTTTAGAGTGGTATTGGAAAAGTTTGGACCTCTATGTAATTTCTGGTATTTAAAACGGGGAATTTTAGAGGGATATTGGAAAATTTTGGACCATTATGTTTTTAGAAGGGTATTGGAAAAGCTTAGATCTTTATGTAATTTCTGGTATTTTGAGTTTTTTCTGGGAAAAACGGGCGCCATGCAGTGTAATGCCGTGCAAGCCAGCCACGCGCTGACGCAGTTGAGAAAGATGAACATGTGTCACCCTAATGACAGTTGAGAAAGATGAACATGTAGACGGAAAGAGCAATGTCAATGCATATATAAATAAGCAGCGCAAGGATGTACCATTTCATTAAGCAGGATGAAGTTCAATCTCAGGACTTTATTTTGTGGACCATCGCCAATACTCATTCACTTGTGTTATTCCGAACTACCTGTAAGCACAGGAAAACGATGAGCACTGAAACAGTCAAAGCAAAATAGCTGGCATAAGAACATATATGGAAATGAAGCTGGAAAAGGCTGTGAAATACACAGGCGAAATGTTAAAATACGAATGTAGAAAAACACAGTAAAAATGAAGCAGAATCAGACATATGTAAGCAAAAGTATCTCAGATCGATTCATAGCACTTGTATACATATTGAAACCAAATACGCAAGAGATATCACATATGTACATAATATATGTAGAGGAAACAAAAGGGGATAATAAAAAGGGAGTAAAGCCACTGTCACTGAGATGGCATCAGGCTTATAAGCTTTAGGTTGACATGGAGCATATTAGATCATACTAAATATAGCCTAATAAGAGGACGTAGATATACAAACTACTTGTAAGCACAGCAAAGCGATGAACACTGAAACAGTGAAAGCACCATACTTGGCACAAAGAACAGATATGGAAATGCAGCCAGAAAAGGCTGTGAAATTTACAGACAAAAGGTTAAAATATAGATGTAGAAGAATACAGGGAAAAATGGAGCAAAAGAAGACATATGTAAGCTAAAATACCTTGGATTGATTCAAACCACTTGTATACATATTGGAATCCAAATACGTAACAGATATCACATGTGTATATAATATATGTAGAGGAAATAAAAGGGGATAATAAAAAGGGAGTAAAGCTACTGCTATTGAGATGGCATCAGGTCTTATAAGCTTTAGGTTAACTGATAACTTTCTATTGCAGATACAGTGCAATCTTGCGCAGAGTTTGGCCTTGGAACTTATTGATGGTCATTGCATAATAAATTTTAATAGGGAATTGTCAACGCTGTAGTGAAACAGCCATTTTGAACTCTTGGCATTCAAAACTATTCATGGTATATACATACGTTTTTCCCAATATGCGAGCCCGTCATTATTTTTGCTTCAAGAACATGATCTCCAAGTCTAAGTAGCAAAAGGCGAGTACCATTCCACAAACCTATAGAGTGGTTGATATTTGGAAGCAGAACAACGGGTACACCAATTTTAAGAGGAAGGTTATGATTTGGGAAAAATTTTACATTAATTGAATGCAGGAATTCAGGTGGATACAAAATATAGACATTGGCTAGTTGCTCAAATGTATTTGCAATGATATCATAATTTAAATATTCCTTCACAATACTTGGGACCTCCAAAAGCATAGCAACATTTAATTGGTCAACAGTAACATTAATTGGAGAAACAATAGCATGATCCGCTAAATAAGGCACTAAAGCATAGTTCTGAGAGAAATCGTCATAAACATCATCAATGATTTCAATCATATTATCTCCAGTAGGCCGAATTAATAAATCATTTGGTATTTTTATCCATGCTGGCCTTACATCAGAGGGCTGTTTCTCCGTAAGCAAACGGCCTTCACCAATATAAAGTACCCACTGGGCAAATCTTGTTAGTTCATGTTTCTGTTCAAGTGATATGACAAATGTATTTAGTTGCACGTTAATAGAAAGACGAAGGATCCGAACATGTTTTCACAAACTGGATTTCAATAATGAAGCATTTATAGTATCATTATGACCACCATCCTCTATAACTGGTAATATCTGCCTAAAGTCTCCACCGAGCAAAATTTGATCAAGCGGTTCGAAACACCGCCCGTGTGTCATGGGTGCTTCATCCTAGAGAATCAAAGAACATTTTCTAATTAATTCTGCAAGCACGGTCTGACGATGTAGACCACATAGGCTTCGATCATGGATATCAATTGGAATCCTAAACCGTGAATGAGCAGTTCGACCACCAGGCAAGAATAATGCGGCAACTCTAGATGAGGCAGCACAATATGAACCGGCGGTACCACGGTACCTGTGGCTGATCTGCTTGAAATGATCCCTGATCCGGCGGTGGTGCTGGAGCACGGCGGCGACGTCAGCGAACCTCCCGAACGCCTGCGCGAACCCCACCATTCCCAGTATCTGCAGGTAGCAGATGATCCAGAACAGGACGTAGACCATGAAGAAGACGGCGGTGCGGTACACCCAGGAGGCGACCTCGAGGGCGCACGTGGTGACGGACCACCAGGGCGAGTGGAAGGGCGTGGCAGTGCAGTACCAGTAGACCCTGTAGGCGGCGTCGGCGAGGAAGCAGGGCACGACGAAGCAAGCGAGTAGGCGGAAGGAGCGGCCGAGCTGCGCGACGTAACCCACGCGCATGTTGTCGGAGCCGTGGCGGAGGCGGAGGCGGTGGCGGTAAAGGACTCGGCAGAACCCGACGCGGAGGAGCGCGCAGAGGGAGAGGTAGGCGAGGGAGGCGCCCAGGGTGAGGGAGACCTGGACCTGCACGTCGAAGGGCCGCGGCACGGTTTCCGGTGTCACGAGGCGGACCCCCGAGGGCGTCGCGACGGCGAGGAGGAGGAAGAAGCGAAGGGCACGCGGGGACAAATGGAAGAGGTTTCTCGAACGCTCGCGAGGCAGGATCAGCGGGCAGGAGGAAGAGCGGACGTGGAGGGGCTCCGGACGCTTGAAACGGAACGAGGCGACGAAAACGGAACGCCCGAAGGAGCGACGCGCGGACAGCGTCGGAGCGCTCCAAACCTCCGGAACTTATTATAGTTATAATTCCCTTACCAATTCGGCGATTCTTACATCTGCGCCTAGACACGCGGGCACAAATCAGGCCGTCTGCAAGAAGAAGCGGAGAGGAGGCTCCAAGGCGGAGTTGGAGGCGCCGAGGCCGTGCTCCCCGGACGAGCTAGCAGCCATCACCAAGCTGTTGGAGAAACACGATATCCCCGAGGCCTAGCTCAGCTCTGGCTCTCTGCCGGCCTTTCCGCCTTCCTCTTCCTCTACACCTCAATATTGGGGTTAGTAACTGTCCCAAACAATCTTGCAGTGCTGACATTTCCTAATAGTAAACTTGTTCTTGAGAGAGAGAGAGGGAGAGAGAGAGAGAGAGAGAGAGAGAGAGAGAGCGAGGGAGGGAGGGAAGGAGGGAGGGAGGGAGAGAGAGAGAGAGATTGCTGTTATTGTCTGTGTTCTTATTATGCTTAATTAATTAAATGAAAGCTTGTCGGCTGTGAAAAGTATACCTTTCCTTTCCCACCTGTTTTTCGGTGCCTTCTTTATGCTCGAGACTAAGGAAGCAAGAGGAAGAGTGAGGGTCGACAGGCAAAGAATGGTAGTTGTACGCATGGGAAAGTGGTAGTGAGCTCGGACCTGCCGTTGGGCGCGGGGCTTGGGTCGTCGGCTGCGTTCTGTGTATCATTGTCAGGGGCATTTTTGATGGATCCTGGTGCAGTCAATGCAGGAGGAGGTGGTGGTGAAGAGTGTGAGGTGTTCGGGAAGGACGATCTTGAACTAATTAACCGATGGCTGTTCCAAGTGGAGAAGATCATTCATGGCAAGCCTTCTGGCATCGACAATGCTGTTAGCAATTTTGGTATGCTATTACCTTCGATTAGTTATAATCTTTCAATTGGTACCAAAATGCCTTCGAAATTAAGATTTCCCTGTAGTGGAGGAATCAGTATTGAGGTTATATACGGTTGTTTCACGATCACTTACCGCGTGATTGTTCAATGCCACCACTGTTGTTGTTACAGTCAGGAATGCTTAGGGATTATTTCTGATATGAGACGTGTACTTGTGGGAGATATATATACTACCCAAAAATACTTTCGGATTTATTGCCCAAATGGAGGGAGATCATTGAGCATTATCATACAGAGAGGCGTCGCAATATCATTTTCCTTGTTTTTGTCCTGACTTTCCTGGTGACCATCCTCACATGTTTAGCCTTTACTTTCCAGTGCCTTTGTTGTCAATCTCGCTGATATGCTCGAACGCTGCTGCTGCTGCTGCATTTTCAGGTACACTAATCTATCTCTTAAATCATGTTGTTAGTTCTTTTCTTACCAGCATTGAGGTTGATTGTTGTTTTATGCACCATACCTTGCTAATCCTTTTATCTTTGTAGTTATTAACCAAACACACCCATCGTCCGCCTATCTATTGCCTCGGTGCAGTTAAATATCTGTTTGCCATCTTTTTTCACGATATTTCCTTTTCCTCCCAAACATATGCAATGCTGCAAAAAATTACGGTGCAGCGTAGCGCGTGATCCTACCTAATATATCTTGACTCTATAGAAAATTATGTCATGTGAAGCTAATACATAATAAACATAGTTGGTGTTGTAATTGCCACCCAGCTATTTTCATCGGATATTCCAAATGTATTGATGTTCTTATATACATGTAAAAATATCATTTGAAACAAGTTTAAATTTTAAGCCATTAGAGTAGTGTTTCTATGCACCACCCTTCTAATATAAGTTATACAAATCTTGAAGTAAAGGAATAGATAGATAATCACTATCCACCAATGCAATTTTCAAATAGTAATACATAGAAGCTCTCGTAATGTGACTTGAAACTTAAAGCTTCCTCCAAATTTTTTTAAAAAGAAAACATTTTTCAAGGAAAATAACCATATAACCAAAAAAGTGTTTCCCTCCAGCTGAGCCAACAGTGAAAGCCCTTTCAAGCTAAAAATTGTACATTCGTTTTCATTTAAATATCTACATCAGTTTGTATCAAATCCATCGATCGCTGCACTCGCAATGTATTCTAGAAGTAGAAGACGTCAACACGTTACATCCATCGCTTAAACTAGTGGGACATGTTCGGTTTTATGCATGGAGACACTCGCATGTTCCCCAACTCGCATGTTCACACGTGACATAGGCTGGTTGAAAATTGGTGGAAATCGCTCGATTTCCATCAAAAATCGATCACCAAAAAAGTTCAACAAGTTAAAATTGTTGATTTTTTTTTTGGGGGTCCATTTTCGGCTCGATTTTTAAAAAGCGATTTTAGCGTGATTTTTGATGAATGATAAGTGAAACCCTGGTGCTCACCATGAAATGCGTCAGCTACCAACACAACGGGTTGTTTGTGGAAACCTCAGATCCATGCAAGCCCAATCCGAGCCACAAATCCATAACCGAAATACAGATGTGATCACATATATCGTTCGCTTGCTCCATGCTTATTATTACATTTGAGGAAACACGAGTATAATTGGAAACCATCACTTATACACACCGGAAGTACATGAGAGGAAGACAAATGCATGCATGATAGATGATCGAGCGGTGTCCGACACATCTTGCGGAAACCTTCGACTTGTGCGTGTAGGATGAGTTGAACCACAAGCGGATGGCTGCCTAGCTTAGAAATTACAATTCATCTTATGTCCATTGTGTCACCTGCAAAAGGCACACAAGAAAATGACTTCCAGTTATTGATTCAACAACGGGGAGAAAGCTACACATAAGCTAAGGTAAGCGGTATTGATCGAGTAGAATGCTCCTTCTTTTAAGATTGAGAAAAAAAAAAAACAATAAATAGAACACAAGCCCTTATTTGCACGATACACTAAGCGCCGAACGCAAATACTAGTCAGATCAAAAGGCAGGGGAGGGGGGACATTGTTACCGACCTTGCATCCTGTTCGCGCAAAAAACGTGAAGGAGGGTTTTCGGTCTCGAACACACAAGACAAACGCCGGGTTTGCAGAGCGTGCCAGTCAATTTGACCTGAAATTGACAAGGTAGAGTTTGTAATTTGATCAAAGCCGATAAACAAGGATCTATCGGCTTTTCGCTAGTCGGCAAGAACCGATTAGGGGATAACTAGATCAACCGGTTACAATTGATGCGGATACAAGGTAAAATCGGCTTCGAGAAGGCGATGCGCAACAAAGCGAAGCAGATCAAACCTGGGTGAAATCGGCTTGGTCAACAATCGGCGATGCGCCACTATGTTGATTCCGTCGACTTGCAGAGAGATCTATGAAGCTAAAAACAATGTAAAAGAAAAGCTTGTAAAAAGTAGATGTGTATTGTTGGATTGATTCCCGCTTAACGTCTGCCCCCTTTTATAACACACCTGGCCGATCCGAGTTGTACATGGATACGGTGCGTTTATCCGTATCGGCCTCTAATCTGATTTCCTTTCCTTTTTAGAAACAGAGTTTCCTTCTGATTCGTTTACCGATTTCTTTCCATACGAACACTTCCTTTCTGTTTCAGACCGATTTCAATACATGCCGAATTTTGGTGCAAACATATGCCCCCTGTTTTTGGAAGATAACTTGTTATTTTCCAAAAAGAATATATCGGTTTTTTCATTCGTATCGGCTTTACAGAAGAATCCTTTTTGGGAACCACCCCATTAACCGCGCCGTAAAAATCTCGGTGCGTCTTAAATGCTCAACTGCTCCCGCCTGCTCGCCTTCTTTCATCGCGGTATAAATATGGAGGTCCCCCCACGGTCATTTTCACGCTTTCAAGCTCTCGGATCACGCACCATCGGCTCTCGTCATCTTTCTCTTGCTCTTTCAAAATCGGCTGAAATGGACCCTTCGCAGGTATTCATTCTGATTCCTCAAAGTTCAGATCAATTCTACTTAGGACCGATAGGTAGCATGTCGGCAGACACCGTTATCAATACCGAGATCCCTAGACTCCCCTTGTCGGCCGCTGGGTATAATATCTCCGAGTGGGGGAAAAGTTTTAGGGCCTGGCCCACCAGCCTGAAGGGATGGAGATATTGGTTTATTAGGGTATCGGCTCAGAAGAGGGTAGAATGGGAGAGGATGGGTATAGCCGAGTCTCTATCTTTGAGTCTAGCCGACCCTGAAGCCAATGAACCCTTGGTAGCTGCGGCATGTTATTTTTGGTCGGATTCTTTGAATGCCTTTTTATTCCCGTCCGGCCCAATCGGCCCTACTTTGCTTGACGTGGCCCAATTGTGCTGCCTTAGGCCAGATGAGGACCAGCTATCGGCTTTTAGCGGAAAACCTTCTTTCAAATTAATCCGCAAGAAAGGCAAGGGCTGGCACAAATATATCCAGAATAACAATAGGGTTACTGGTCCGGTATCGGCCGAAGAGCATGTCGCTTTTCTCAATCTTTGGTTAGACCGATATCTTTTCTGTGGTGCTTCCCTTGGCCCCACCCAAACCTTTCAGTTAGTGGCGGAACGTTTGCTGGAGGGGCGTCGGCTTTCCCTTGGCAAGATATTTCTAGGGGCGGTATACCAAATGATGTATGTGATTCGTAGCCGACTCTTTTCCGGTTTTGCCAAACACGTCGTTGGCAATATAGGGGGCCCTCTATGGTTTATTCAAACATGGCTCCATTGTATGTTCAGCCGATCCATTTTATCCGAACCCTCGAGGAGTTCTACTTTCCCTCGGGAAGACTATCTGGAACATGTTGTCCCACAGTATAGAGTTAGCCGATCCTATGGTGAGAGGTTTATCATGTCTTCGGCTGGAGAGCTAAAAATGGACCCAGTCGGCTTGCACAAATACCTCAGCTTCTTCCTTACCCTAGATAGGACTTCCTTCGGCCAACAAGACTTTTTTCGATATACTGATGTAGCCGATTGCCCATACCCAACATTCCTTCACCTTGATGCTGATAGTTCCTCGATGCCCCAATCTACTTTAGATTTGTACAAAATCATCCTCTCCCCTTGCATCTTTCATGTCGGCTTGAATACCCTTAATCGGACATTTCAGCCATCTTACGAGTTCTACCACCCTTCGGTTTACGCCCGTCAGCTAGGTTTTGGGCAAACCATTCCATCCTTCCCCCTACTATCCTGTGTCGAGCCCCGAGCTCGAGTGACCAACAGCGTCGCCGCGGAGGTTATTCTTGAAGTAGCCGACGGGTTGCAAATTCTCTCAATGCCGCATTTTGTTCTTAATTCCCGTCGGTCAGCTGCATTCTCGTAGTGGTGGACCAGAATATCGGAAGCTGTACTTATGGACAGGACTCCATCGGCCATAATTCACTTATTTCTTCCCGACTTTCATGAGCCGACGGTAGTTTTAGGTCGATCTGAGCTCGGGTTATAGCGACTCCTCGATGGTCAGAGAAGTACGGTGTTTTATATCCTTCATTCTTTCTGGCCTGGTTATCGACTTTTTATTTAAAGCGTCTTTGACCTTTCTAGGGCGACACGGATCTTTGGTGAGCGAGCAGCCGATCCCCATGTTTAACGGCGATGGCGGCAATGCGACGTCCAGGTCAATCTGTCGGTACTACGGGATATACTTCAGGTAACTTGGATATTCAAGGTCCATCCTTATCGGACTTAGCTCGCCAGCGCGCCTCAAGTAAGTTACTTTCTCGCATTAGCCATTATATCCCTTGCTTTGATAATTGCTAACCCGAAGTCACTGCAGAGAGGAGGAAGAAGTCAGCCAGGCGCTCGCCCAGACCCGTGAGGCATCAACCCGATGGTTCCCCGGAACATTCAGCTACTGATGTGAGTTTCTTTGTGTAGTCATATTGCTTTACGTTTGTCTTGTGTTGCTGACTTGCTTTTGTTTTCTAGCAATCTCCATCAGTACAGATAGCGGGGGTTATAGCCGATCCCCAAGGTGCTACATCGGCTATCCCTCCATCACTTTCTCCAACACCACCGGCCGTACTGCCCCCGACGATTGACATTTCCGATCCTGACCCCAAAGCGCCATCAACTGATCTGGCCGATCTGCTAGGCTTCACTTTGGACGAGCTTGACGACCCGGAGGTTATGGCCACTGATGACTATCCAGCCGATATTCAACGCATAATAGCGGCTTCCGCGCCAGCATCGGCTGCCGTTACTGCCGAGCCGGGCATGCAAGAGCGACTCAACCGTCTTTTGGACGAGGTGATGCAACCAGAGGCGGCTCTACTAGCCAATACACAACCACTGAGGGATGCTATGGCGGCCGTGCAAGCCGATCTTCCCCCTGCCGCTATGAATGCACTGCTAGAGGTATGCCACTTGGACGCTCGTCGGCTGGACGTGGAGTCAGCCAAGCTAAGAGTTGAACAGATGAAGGCCCAACAAGCCGACCAAGAGATCTTGGACAAGCTCATAGTGGATGCCAAATCTCGAAAGAGTACATTTGACCAGGGTGCTGCTATACTTAAAACGGCTAAGAACAAAGCCCAAGAGCTGGAGTCGACCAAGATCAAACTTGAAGAACAGCTGGCTTTAGTTACAAAAGAACTTACAGAATGCCAGCTCGGCATCACCGACTCGACGTCTTCACTGGCCGTTCAGAGGCGGCAAATTGGCGAGGTTTTTGCTCAAGTCAAGAACCAATCAGCCAAGATAGTTCCAGTTCCGGGTGATGCAGGAGTCGATCAACAAGCGATGAGCGGTGTTCAAGCTACCATCGGTAGGGCGGCAGCGGCACTATCGGCTTTGGGAGCCCACTTGCCTGGTTCCGGGCTTCACTGATTTGAGAACAGAACATCGACTTCTTCTAATGAACTGATCTGTAGCACTGGCTGTGTAGCCGATTTTTGTAAACAATATTTAATCCGTGATGGTTGTTTGAATGACTGACTCGGTCGGCTGTATGACCAATTTTATATGCATGGTTTTCTTGATGTTTCTCTTCCGGTAGTTAGGACCCAACCCATATGCTTGGGTGATATACCTTTAGATATTTCCCATTGATTGCTTTAGGTAGGACGAACCCGTCCAAGGATTCCAGTATATACGAATTCCCGCCGATTGGCTGATTTATCTTATAAGGCCCTTCCCAAGTTGGAGACCATTTGCCGAATCGATTATCCTTAGACCCGATTGGTAACACGGTTTTCCATACCAAATCGGCTTGATTGAAGGATTTTAAGATTACCTTTTTATTATATGACACAGCAACCCTTTCTTTATTCCTTTTAAGCCGATCTAGCGTGATCAGCCTTAGCTCAGCCAAGTCATCTAGATTGTCAAGCATCGCCTGTTCGTATTCATCGGCTGACAACTTATCTTGCTCACATAGCCTCACTGAGCCGATGTTGATTTCTACGGGCAAAACAGCTTCTTGTCCATATACCAACTGAAAAGGCGATAATTTAGTTGATCCGTGATGAGATAGCCGATAAGCCCATAAAGCTTCCGATAGTGTTGAGTGCCATTTCCTTGGCTCTTCCTCAATTTTTCTTTTTATTAGTTTTATCAATGTTTTGTTTGATGACTCGGCCTGCCCATTGGCCTGAGCGTAATAAGGGGAGGAATTTAGTAGTTTTATCCCAAGACTTCCTGCAAAATCTTTGAACTCTTTTGACATGAACACAGTCCCTTGATCGGTAGTGATCGTTTGCGGGATCCCAAACCGATGGATGATGTGTTCACTTACAAAGTCGATCAGTTCTCTGCTAGTAACTTTCCTGAGTGGTACAGCCTCAACCCATTTTGAGAAGTAATCTGTAGCTGTGAGAATAAATTTATGTCTTTTGCTAGATGACGGAAATATTTGGCCGATTATGTCTATACCCCATCCCCTAAACGGCCATGGCTTGATGATTGGATGCAAAGCCGATGCTGGTGCTGACTGTATGTTACCAAACTTTTGGCATGTTTGGCATCCTTTATAATATTTGAAACAATCTTCTAACATTGTCGGCCAAAAATATCTCGTTCGTCTCAGTATCCATTTCATTTTATGGGCCGATTGATGTGATCCGCAAATTCCTTCATGGATTTCTCCCATCACTATCTTGGCTTCTTCGGTTCCCAGGCATTTTAGCAATAACCCTTCCATTGTCCGAAAGTATAGTACATCTTCGAGTAGAACATATTTGAGTGCTTTGCGTCTGACTTTCTGCTCGGTCGGCTTAGATGGGTCTGATAAATAATCCCTTATCTCTGTTCTCCAGTCGACAGGGTGAACACATAAAATCGGTCAAACGTTTAGCTCGATTGGTTCCTGTCGGCTTTCAATCTTGTACCCTGATGCACATTGTGCCAATTGGTTTGCTTTGTCATTGGTTTCTCTGGGGATATGTTCTATGGAAAATGTAGTAAATGTCTCGATAATCCGGAGACACTGCTGCAAATATTGGGTTAGCGCATCATCATTGCATCGGTATTCACCCTTGATCTGTTGTACAATTAACATTGAGTCCCCGAAAGCTTCAACGTCTTTTACCCCGACATCCGATGGTGCAGCCCTCTTAGCAACGCTTCATACTCTGCTCGATTATTTGAGCATCGGCCATTCAACCGATACATGAAGTTGTACTCCTGTCTTTTAGGTGAAATCAATATTACACCGATGCCCTCACCTTCTTGGCAAACGGATCCATCGAAATACAACTGCCAAGGAGTTACATTGGCCGTTCCTGTTAATGTTTCACTTCCTGCAATAAAATCGGCTACAGCCTGCACTTTCACAGATTTAGCCGATTCATATGTCAAATCGAACTCAGTCAAAGCGTATGCCCATTTACCAAGCCGACCTCGCAAAATCGGTGCAGACAGTATGTACTTGATTATATCGGTCTTGCAGACTATGACGCATCTTGATGCCAGCATATAATGCCTTAATTTAGTGCAAGCAAAATACAAAGATAGGCACAATTTTTCTACTAGGGGATACCTGGTTTCTGCATCTAAGAGGCGTCGGCTTAGATAAAATATCGCTCGTTCTTTCCTATCGGCTTCTTGTGTTAAGACTGCTCCTATTGTGTCTCCTTCAGCCGATATATATAGTCTGAAAGGTATACCATGTTTTGGTGCGGTCAATACTGGTGGACTCATCAGATAACCCTTTATGTCATCGAAGGCCTTTTGTTGATCGGTTCCCCATTTGAACTCTTGGTTGTCTTTAATTTTTAGCAGCGGTGTGAAGGCCCGAATACGCCCTGACAAGTTTGATATGAAACGTCGCAAGTAGTTGATTTTCCCAATCAATACTTGCAACTCCTTTTTGCTTGTCGGCGGTCTAGTATCGGCTATAGCTTTTACTTTGGCTTGATTTACTTCAATTCCTCCTTCATGCACTGTAAACCCAAGAAATTGTCCAGCCGATACTCTGAAAACGCATTTGAGAGGGTTCATTTTTAACCCATGTAACCTTGTGGTTTCAAACATCTTTTCCAGATCGGCTAAATGTTGCCAGTCTTCTTTGGATTTTACCACCACGTCATCAATGTATATTTCCACAGTATTGCCGATTAAATCATGGAAAATATGGTTCATAGCACGCTGATAAGTAGCACCGGCATTTTTTAAACCGAAGGTCATAACTTTCCACTCATACAGCCCTAAAGCCCCCGGACATCTGAAAGCCGTTTTGGGTATATCGGTTTCGGCCATGAATATCTGATTGTATCCGACATTTCCATCCAAAAAACTTATGATTTTATTCCCGGATGCAGCATTGATAAGCATATCGGCTATAGGCATCGGGTACTCATCTTTTGGTGTAGCTTTATTTAAATCTCTAAAATCGACACATACCCTAAGTTTGCCATTTTTCTTTTTTACAGGGACGATGTTTGAGACCCATTCAGCGTATCGGCAGGGCCGGATAAACTTTGCCTCTAGCAATCGTCCTACTTCTTCTTTTATAGCGTCATATAATGCAGGATTAAATCGCCTAGGGTACTGTTTGAATGGCCGATACCCAGGTTTTATTGGTAGCCGATGTTCAACTAGCTGTCGGCTTAAGCCTGGCATCTCGTAATACTCCCACGCGAAGCAATCTCTATATTTCTTGAGTATTTCGACCAACTTTGCTTTATAACCTGGTTCTAATTTAGCACTTACAAGCGTTGGTCTTTTGCTATCACCTTCCCCAATATCGATTTCTTCGAGCAAATCGCGAAGTAAATCCTAACCCTTTTCTTTCTTCTTCAAAATCCTCAACAACTTCTTCGTATTCTTCTTGCCGATAGCTTCTTGCCTTTTCCTGCAGCTTTGCTAGTGTCTTGTACTCCATCTTCTTACTACTTAAATGCATCCGATCAAATGTGTTGGGTTTGACGCTGATCGGCTTGAATCGACTTCTCGGCCATGAGATAAAATCGCAATTGTTCAAGGCTTTTCCTGATATACATTCGTCTTCTTCGTGTGGCCAATTGGTATCAGGGCTAGCCATGGCGATATGAGCCGATGTGTCGGCCGGTACAACTTCTACTGTATCATCGTTCCACTTGCACCAATTTACGGTGCATAGTTGATGGTATACAGCAATTGGCATGGATCCGATCCGCCCAAGGAGCACATCAGTAATTGCCTTTGGCTTCAATCACAAAAAATGCGATCGGCAAAGTTTTATTACCGATCGCCGCTTCGATACCATTACGCCTTTAGCCTCAGTTGGGTCTCCTGTGAAGTCATTTAGCACCATATTGGTCTTGATCAAGTCTTCATCGGCTTTACCCAATTTTCTGAAAGTACTTAACGACATCGATTAATCGTCGCCCCACCATCGACCAACATCACGAGATATCGGTCGGCCATTAATATACCCTTTTAGTTATAACGGTTTAACATGCCGATGCTTGTCTTGTGGATTTTCGAACCACGTCACGGTGCTCCGAGGCACAATTGGGCGAACACTTCTTCAGCCGATTCTTCGGTTTTGAACTCGGCAGGTAGAGTGAATACCATGTTTATATCCATTGGTGGCGTATCATCTCGGATCATCGGAGAACCGGTTTCGACCGATTGATCTGAATCACTATCGATCTGTTCCTTCTTTCTCCACTCTTTTTTCAAAACCGGTACTGGTCTTAACTTATTGAACATCCGATCCCTCTCGCTCTCTTTTTCGGCTTCCCTTTCTTCTTGTGTCTTTAATCGCTGAAGCCTCCTGCGTTGTGATTTCTTTGAGACCGAGGGGCACCACCTAGGTTTAGGTTCTATCGGCTTTCTTATCTTTCCAGCTAAATTGCTCATTTCGCTGTCAGATTCCATTCTGCTTGCGTTAGCCGATAATTCCTGATTTCGGGAGGACTCGCCTTGCTCTGATGTCGACAACCTTTCATGGACCGGCCTCCTGCTTCTCACTTCTAGTCGATTGTGTATCGGTCTAGACAACCTGTCTTTTACAGATTGGTTTGGCCGATATGCAGACGAGTGTTGCATAGGACCTGACACAACTGTTGGTAAGGTCATCCCCCTCTCCCAGCAAAACTGCCAAAAGGGACATTGCCGATGCTTCTCCTCTTCAGTAGTTGGTCGAGGTGGCATATTTGGTCGCCAATAATAGTTGTCCGTCTTCTGATCTGGTTGATGAAAACTCTGGTGTTGTTGAGTGTTACATCTCCGACTTATCCTCTCATACTTCCCCAGGAGTTGTGAGAAAGTCGGCTTTGGTTTGAAATCGACTTTTCTTGGAGCCCTCTCAGCCCGATACCATTTTCCGATTTCCAGGTCTCCTCTTGGTTTTACCGTCCTTGAGTTCTGTCCATTTTTATCGGCTTCTATTTGTAGGGAGCCGATAGTAATCTGCACTGTTTCGTTTCCTTTTGTCGGCTTAACATCTTTCATAGGTCCCTTTCCTTTTTGTGAGCACTGCACCATGTTGACCTGGAAAGGGTTCATATCTATTTGCATAGCCGACTCTTCCGCAAACTTTAACCTGCCATCGGTGATGGCCGATTGAATCTGCTGTCGAAAAATATTGCAATCATTAGTGTTATGTGAAAATGAATGGTGCCATTTGCAGTACCTTCGTTTTTTAATTTCTTCGGCCGACGGGATGACGTGCCCTTCTGGTAATCTTATGAGTTTTTCTTGTAACAATAAATCAAATATTTTGTCACACTTTGAAACATCATATGAATATTTGACTTCCGCCCTATTTTTCGTCGGCTTGAGCAGAGAGCATACGAGTGGCTTTTTAGAACCTTTGATCCACTCGGCTATGTTTATCTCTGCTTCGTCCTCAGAGGTGTCGCTTGAATTGTAATCTACCATGTTTACTTTGGCCTTTTCATTACCGTTCGATTTAAATCTATCTTTAAACCCTTTGCTCTCTGCATATCGGCTTTCATGTGCCGATACGCGATGGAGTAAGTGGCCTAAATCGGGGAACTCTTGGCCAGATAGCTTTTCTTTTAATGGTGGGATTAACCCTTGGAACGCTAAATCGGCCAATTGATCATCGGGTAATGTCACGCTAAAACATCTATTTCGCACGCCTCTAAACCTTCTGATATAGTCGGAAACCGATTCGCCGTATTTCTGTCGGACTGAACTAAGATCAGAAATCCTAAGCTCCATAGTCCCCGAAAAGAAGTATTCATGGAATCGGCTTTCTAAATCATTCCACACATGAACTGAATTTGGGGGTAGATTAGTGAACCAAGTAAACGCAGCACCAGACAATGATAAAGGAAATAACCTAATTTTTAACCCATCGGACTGTGCAGCTTCACACATTGTGCCATAAACCGTCCGATATGCTCAATTGTGGTAACATAATCATCGCCTGAGAACTTGGCAAAGTCTGGTATCCTAAAATTGTGTGGGTACAGCATACGATCTATGTAATCAGGGTACGGTTTTCTGTAGCCGATCACCCTTCCTCTGGGTTGTATACCGAACTGTTCTCTCAACACGTTGGCAATTTGTTCTGCCCAATTGACATTGTCGGCTTGTGGTGCAACCGGACACTGCCGATTTTCATTGTTCACGCCCTGCCCCCCGAGTGCAAACTCGGCCCTTTGTCCAAATCGTGCCACAGGAGGTCTTGGTACTTGGTCATATTCATGATTAAAACTCAAGGTATCGGGTATGGGCGCGAAAGGTTCGACGTACGGCACCACCCTATACGGCGCTTGTTTCACGGTTGTGGCTCCCCATGATTGCGGAACCTGATCCGTTTCAATCGGCTGATAAGCCGATGCTATTGGAGGGTCCGTTCGACGGATTTGATGCGCTTATCTTAGCCCCATCCGTGTGCCCATGGTAGTGTGTAAATCCATCTATCTGTATGCTTGGTTTAAGAACAGTAGGTTGAGTCGGCATCATGACAGGTGTTTGAGCCGACATTTTTACTGTACTGGTGTTAGGGGTTATGGAGTATACTGGGTATGTAGGGATGGTTTGTGGTGGATCTAGTAGGTTTCCAGACACAGCCAATTCCTGAGCGATCGTTTTCACACTATTTTCTATCATCGGCTTTAAAGTAGATACTAGAGCCGATGATTGGTTAATTAGCGCGTGATGAACAGATTGTTCAATCATATTTGATAAATCAGCTTGAGCGGGTGCGTATCGGCTTACCGGATCGGATGATGAATCCCCGATCGGATTGATGCTTGGTAGTGCAGTTTTTTGAGTAACGCCACGACGTGTTTTCTGGAAGCACCGTAGCATCATCTCTTCCAAAGCTGCCTTTTGGTCTTCAATTTCTTTTCGCTGCTCAGGGGTTAAATCGGCCATTTGAGGCGCGATTATAGCATCGGCGTTGATATCGGCGGCGACCGCAGGCTTGTCGGTTGGTGACATTTTTGATTTTCTTGGTCCCACCGGGCGTGCCAAAATATGTTCGCGCAAAAAACGTGAAGGAGGGTTTTCGGCCTCGAACACACAAGACAAACGCCGGGTTTGCAGAGCGTGCCAGTCAATTTGACCTGAAATTGACAAGGTAGAGTTTGTAATTTGATCAAAGCCGATAAACAAGGATCTATCGGCTTTTCGCTAGTCGGCAAGAACCGATTAGGGGATAACTAGATCAACCGGTTACAATTGATGCGGATACAAGGTAAAATCGGCTTCGAGAAGGCGATGCGCAACAAAGCGAAGCAGATCAAACCTGGGTGAAATCGGCTTGGTCAACAATCGGCGATGCGCCACTATGTTGATTCCGTCGACTTGCAGAGAGATCTATGAAGCTAAAAACAATGTAAAAGAAAAGCTTGTAAAAAGTAGATGTGTATTGTTGGATTGATTCCCGCTTAACGTCTGCCCCCTTTTATAACACACCTGGCCGATCCGAGTTGTACATGGATACGGTGCGTTTATCCGTATCGGCCTCTAATCTGATTTCCTTTCCTTTTTAGAAACGGAGTTTCCTTCTGATTCGTTTACCGATTTCTTTCCATACGAACACTTCCTTTCCGTTTCAGACCGATTTCAATACATGCCGAATTTTGGTGCAAACACATCCTTTCCCCTCCAGCTCTTTGAGAGTGCTGTCATCACCAGAAATCTGCAAATATTGCTGCATCCTCGTAAAAGGGGACTCGCGCTCACTCCTGGAGGCGATATGAAAGGAGACCCGCGCACCCAAATCTGTATTGATTTAGCAAATTGCTTCTCTTTTAAGGTTGAGAAAAAACAACAAATAGAACACGAGCCCTTATTTCCTTGTACGGCAAATATTGGCACGATAGCTAAGGGCCGAACGCAAATACTAGTCAGACCAAAGAGCAAGGGTGGGGGGACATAGTTACCGACCTTGCATCCTTTCCCCTGCAGCTCTTTGCGAGTGCTGTCGTCTATTGAAATCTGCACACTACTACAGAACCGGCCTTCAAAACCGGCCTATCACAAGCGGTTACGTGCGCCCCGCTTGTGGAGTCCCGTGCCACAAGCGGTTCGTGGGCAACGGACGGGAGGGGGTCTCTAGAAGCGGTTCTTAACACGAACCCCTTCTGGAGCCTCCTCTCTAGAAGCGGTTTGTGTTTGGAACCGCTTCTAGAGGTCTAATGGGGGCTCCAGAAGCGGTTTGTGTGTAGAACCGCTTGTAGAGCCCCCCCTCAGCGCATTTAAACTCTGTCTTCCTCCCGAGCTCGCACAGACATCACGGTGGTGGGCGAGAGGCATTCATGGCGAGGTGCTGCCAAAATTTTGAATTGAGGCTATTAGATCCGAATTAATTGTTCTAAGGTGAGTAATATGTTGCTGACATCCTTCTCACCTAGATATTGATGTTTTTTGTGCATTGGATGTTGAGAAATTATGTTTTGTTGGCTTATATTTTTGTTCTTAAGGTGATATATACGATTTGGTGTATGAAATGAAATTCAATAAATGTGAAACGATGAAAAATTACAAACGTGTGGAAGAGAAAAGATTTGTATGAAAATGTAACAATTAGTTAGTTTTATTTTTAAAAAGTAGGAGGATTAGAAATAATTAGTTGGCTTTAGTGAAAAGAACATGAATGATTATAAAATACAAAACTATTAGTCATAGTTAGCTTTAATAGAATATTGTGATAGATGTTGTTATTATTTTTATTTGTGTAGATGAATCGGCAATGGATGTACAATGCAGACCGTCGGTCAAGAGAGTTTCGAGATGGCATGAAGGAGTTTCTCGACGCGGCCGTTGCTTTCTTGCCTCCAGGAAGCTTCATACGTTGTCCGTCGTGAAGCTGCAAGAATGAGAAGGAGCATTCGAGCGATGGATGGTTATGAGGCATGTGATCACGAGAGGTTTCATGGCAAACTATACCTGCTGGACCCACCATGGCGAAACAAAGGCGATTCGACAGAAGACGATGAAGAAGACGAAGAAGAGGAAGATAGAGCCAGCGGTATGCGGACACCACTCAATACGGGTCCGTGGAAGATACACTCGATGAGTTTGGCGATGATGAGCTAGAACAGATGCTCCGTGACGGAGAGGAGAGTTCACGAGAGGAAAGACAATACAAGAAGTTTGAGCATGGTAGAGGACCACCGAATCGCTTTGTACCCAAAGCGTGCACAAGGCCACAAAAGGCTGCGTACTACACTAGAACTCATGCAATGGAAGGCCACACACGGTGTGTCGGACAAAGGGATTCAATGGTTTGTTATCACTCGTAAAGAGGTTGCTTCGGAAGGAAACACTCTACCAGAATCTACGTATGAAGCGAAGCGAGTCCTCTGCCCTTTAGGATTGCAAGTGCGGAAGATACATGCATGTCCTAACGATTGTACCTGTATCGCAATGAGTATGCCGATTTGGTGGTCTGTCCTGTGTGCGAAGAATCCCGGTATAAGGTGCAGCGTGACGATTCAGGTGAATTAGATGGGAATCGTACGAAGAAGAGAACTCCAGCAAAAGTATTGTGGTATTTCCCTGTGATACCCCGGTTGAAGCGTCTGTTTGCTAACGAAGGTCATGCCAAGATGATGCGTTGGCATGAGGAAGAGCGTAAGGAAGACGGGATGCTTAGACACCCGCAGATGGCTCACGGTGGCGGAAAGTCGATCGGGCTTACCCGAACTTTGCAAATGAGGTCGAAACATAAGGTTTGGGTTGAGCACCGATGGGATGAATCCTTCGGCCGATTGAGCAGCATCCATAGCACCTGGCTGTGACACTTTGCATCTATAACATTCCTCCATGGTTGTGCATGAAGCGGAAGTACATCATGATGCCATTATTGATCGAAGGCCCGAAGCAACCTGGAAACGACATAGATGTCTACCTGAAACCATTGGTTGAAGACCTTGTGAAGTTGTGGGAGGATGGTGTACGGGTTTGGGATGAGTACAAAAGAGAGTATTTCAACTGTGTGCATTGTTGTTTGTAACAATCAACGATTGGCCTGCGCTCGGTAACCTCTCCGGCCAAACTGTGAAAGGGTTTAAAGCCTGCACCCAGTGCATAAATGAAACGGACTGCATGTACCTCAAAAACTCTCGGAAGTGTGTGTACATGGGCCACCGCAGGTTTCTTCCTAGCAGTCATGCTTTGAGGTGGAAAGGAAGTAAATTTAACGGGGTAATAGAAATTCGTGGTAAGCCTAAGCATCGTAATGGGCGACTTGTGTTTGCTATGGTAAAAGATCTGAAAGTAGTATTTGGGAAGGGTCGTGGAAGCATACCTGTGTCGAACGAGGATGGTCATGCATCCGCATGGAAGAAGAAATCAATATTTTGGGACCTGCCGTATTGGGAGGTTTTGGAGGTTCGTCACTCGCTGGACTTCATGCACATCACGAAGAATGTTTGTTTGAACCTGCTAGGCTACATAGATATGTACGGCACATCACGAAGAATGTTTGTTTGAACCTGCTAGGCTACATAGATATGTACGGCAAATCGAAAGATACACTGCAAGCTCGGAAGGACCTTGAAGACATGGAGGTGAGGAGTGACCTACATCCGAAAAACAAAGAAGGGACAAAACAACTTTATCTACATCCTGCAAGCTACACTCCAAGCAAAGAAGAGAAAAAAAGCATGATTGAGTGTTTGAACAGTGTGAAGGTCCTTACGGATATTCCTCAAATGTAAAGAGACTCATAAACACGAAAGAGAACAAACTCCAAGGCCTAAAATCCCATGACTCGCCTTGTGTTGATGACACAAATTGCTCCCAGAGCTATCGAGGTATCTTGCCTCGAGTGGGTGCGGGGGACAATCACGAAGCTATGTTCATTCTTCAACGCCATTTCGCAGAAAGTCGTCGAACCAGCTAAAATGCCTAAGTTGGAGGTGATGTGGTACAAAGTTTGGTTAGCCTCGAGATGATTTTTCCTCCTGCATTCTTTGATATCATGGTTCATCTCACCGTTCACCTTGTCAAGGAGATAGGTATCCTCGGACCAGTGTATCTGCACAACATGTTCCCTTTCGAGAGGTACATGAGTGTCCTCAAGAAATACGTTCGTAACTTTTCGCGTCCCGAAGGGTGCATTGCCGAGGGCTACGTGACGGAGGAGGTGATAGAGTTTTGTGTTGATTACATGAATGATGTAAATCCTATCGGCGTCCCCATATCACGACACGAGGGGAGGCTACAGGGCAAAGGGACAATAGGAAGGCAAGCAGTTGCATGCAACGATCTTGTTGCATTCAAGCAAGCACATTTCACTGTTCTGAAGCAATCCACCATAGTCGCCCCCTATGTCATTCAGCACAAGAGTGTCCTACGCCGCGAGTTCACAGGGAAGACAGAGAGTTGGATAACCCTGAAGCACATGGATTCTTTCGGCAGCTGGCTACAGAAGTACATCCTTTAGGAAGGGTCAAACGATGAACTATTGCAACGCTTGGCCCGGGGACCATCACAAGAAATCAGGACATTCAAGGGGTATGAGATCAATGGTTACACATTCTACACCAGATCCCAGGATAACAGGAGCACCAACGAGCAAGGCGTCCGTATAGACGCCGAAGACAACAGTGGCAGGTTCGACACATATTATGGTTTCATAGAAGAAATATGGGAGCTCGACTATGGACCTCTCAAGGTCCCTCTATTTAAGTGCCAATGGGTCAAGCTGAGGACAAACGGTGTGAAGGTCGATAAATACGGCATGACAACCGTGGATCTCACGAAGTCGGCTATAGGCGCGAACCATTTGTTCTCGCGAACGATGTGGCTCAGGTCTTCTATGTAATGGACATGTCAAGCAAACCTAAAAATCGAAAGGACAAGCAAAAGGTAATGCCAAAGCGACATGTAGTTCTCCAAGGCAAGCGACGGATTGTAGGAGTTGAGGGCGTCACCGATGAGGAAGAGTATGGTCGATTCGACGAGCTCCCTCCTTTTACGATTGATGTTGAAATAAGCGTCTGCGTGATGTTGATGTCGATGCTCCTTACATACGTCACGATCATAAAGAAGGAACAATTGTAAAGACGAAGACTTAAGATGTACTACTTGTATACATTATGGCTGGAGAAACATTCCTTGTACATTATTCCATATGATCATGTTGATATGTTGATGTTTAACATTGCTTGTACATATGATGTTTTAAAAAAATGAAACAATAAAATAGAAACACTGCAAAAAAAACATAAAAATCGCATACAAACACTTAAAAAAAATAAAACCATCGAATACAAACACTTTTAAAAAAAGAAATACAAACACTTAAAAAAATAAAGGAAAAAAAAAGAAATACAAGCACTTTTAAAAAAATTATTGTATACTTAAAACAATGCAGTGCCTTCTAAGGTTAACAACAAATCTCCTCTCCCCCTTGGCTAGCGCGGGCGCTTGAGTGCGGGCTTGTGCCCAGAGGTTGGGTGTTCGAGCCTCACTAGCGCCCGCAGTGCCTTTCTTTTTTAAACCCCACTACAAGCGGTTCTTAGTACCAACCGCTTGTAGTGGGGACCTCTACAAGCGGTTGGTATTACGAACCGCTTGTAGAAGTACCTTTACAAGCGGTTCGCAAGACCAACCGCTTGTAGAAATGGGTGAGCTGGTAGGGTACTTGCAGTCGGGTCCTCTACAAGCGGTTGGTATTACGAACCGCTTGTAGAAGTACCTCTACAAGCGGTTGGTGTTACGAACCGCTTGTAGCGATGGGGTAACCTTTAAATTTTGAAGTCCCGAAGGCTCCGCACCTTCAAATTTTCTAAGTCCTTGGCCAGAGCCGGCTCCGTCGACCGCCACCACGCCGACGGCTGACCCCAGCCACCAGCGCCCGACGCCTCCCGACCATCGCCGACGCCCCCCGGCCATCCACCCCGGAGGACCTAGGTAGCCGGCGAATCGCCCAACGCTGCTCTGTATGTTTTCATGCCCGCAAGGTGTTCGGTGAAATGCCCACAAGGAATTTTCATGCTCTCTGTGTTGTAAATGTTGTATGTATGTTTGTTTGACAATATATAAGTATTCTATATATGATTTCATCCCACATTTATGTTGTATGTGTGTTTGACAATATATAAGTATTCTATATATGATTTCATCCCACATTTATGTTGTATGTGTGTTTGACAATATATAAGTATTGTATATATGATTTCATCCCACATTTATATTGTATGTTTGTTTGACAATATATAAGTATTCTATATATGATTTCATCCCACATTTATGTTGTATGTGTGTTTGACAATATATAAGTATTCTATATATGATTTCATCCCACATTTATGTTGTATGTTTGTTTGACAATATATAAGTATTCTATATATGATTTCATCCCACATTTATGTTGTATGTTTGTTTGACAATATATAAGTATTCTATATATGATTTCATCCCACATTTATGTTGTATGTGTGTTTGACAATATATAAGTATTCTATATATGATTTCATCCCACATTTATGTTGTATGTGTGTTTGACAATATATAAGTATTCTATATATGATTTCATCCCACATTTATGTTGTATGTGTGTTTGACAATATATAAGTATTGTATATATGATTTCATCCCACATTTATGTTGTATGTTTGTTTGACAATATATAAGTATTCTATATATGATTTCATCCCACATTTATGTTGTATGTGTGTTTGACAATATATAAGTATTGTATATATGATTTCATCCCACATTTATGTTGTATGTATGTTTGAGAATATATAAGTATTTTATATATGATTACATGCCCACTTTAGATGGCGACACCAAGGCGTGGTGACCCGGATTTCGACAATGAGGAAAATATGATGTTTGAGACAATTGCGCTGGGTACCATCTTAGGCCTGGATGAGGTCATAACACCGTGCAAGCCATTGTCGATGAGGCTGTTAACACCGGTGCCGCTGTCAATGAGGCTGTTAACACTGGTACTGGCGAGGATACTGCCGGCAACAGCGAGGTATACTCTTAACCATTATGAAATCACCGTAAACATGTTAATTATTGTAACATGTGTTTGTGTATCCAGCCTGGTACATCATCGGCCACCCAGTCCGGAATTAACCGAGGACCTAACAAGAAGCCTTCGACCAAGTATGTGATAACCGAGGTCGGCAACGACGGGAGTCTGGTAGCCCCACTGTCAGCAATTGGCCCTTTCAACAATGCTTGCGGCTACCACGTGAGGGATCACGTCCCAATCAGCATCCAGAAATGGACCGAAGTCCCTGCAGCTACCAAGGAATTGCTCTGGAATGATATGAAGGAAACTTTCACTTTTCCAGATGGGTACGAACAGAAGGCCAAGGGATGGGCTTTGAAGAAGATGGCAACTTCCTTTCAGCAGTGGAAGTCGTCCCTCACCCGCAAGTACATCGACAGAGGAGAAAGGCCAGACTTCAATCAATTTCCTAAGTGGCGAGATCATTGGGAGGCTTTCGAGGAATTCAAGCTATCCGATGCAGGCAGGCCGCGAGAGAAAAACAAGGTGAATGCCCAAGAAGAAATACCACCACCATCTCGGCCTTTGGTGGTTACATTAAGGCTGCGAAGAAATGGGACAAGCGGGAAGAGGAACTTCGGCAGGAGATTGTACACAGGCGAGGATTGGGAGCCCGCTGCAAGAATCGGTTCTTGGGTCACGAGGCCAACTTGCAGATGACGGTAGCTTGGTGATGGCACCGATACCCAAGAAGTTGGTCAAAGGATTGTACAAGCCATCGATCAATCTCGGTCAGGGTCCTTCATGACGGACATGGAGAATGACGAGCTAACATATGCCCTTCAAAACCCTGAGCACCCGGGACGGACACGAGGATTCAGAAAGATACCGTGGAGGCACGGATTTGCCAAAGACGCAAGCAGTTACAGGAGCCGGGACAGAAGCAAGAGGAGAGATCAGGGTAGAGTGAGCCGTTTGGAGGACGAGCTTAGAGCTACAAAGGCTTCCATCCCTGATTTGATCGCGCAACAGTGTTCGAAGCATTAACCCAATATCAGCTTCAGGGAGGTAGTGTTCAAGGGGCGCCGACACCCGTGATCAGTCCGAGCGCGCAAAAGAGCAGTTGCGCGTCCGCCGTGGCCCCTGAAGCAGATGACCCGCAGGTCCGTTATCCCGTGGACAGTATCAAGGTTCGCCGCCAGTGCGAGCTACACATTGATATGCGTAACCTGTCCTACAAGGTGGCTTATGGCATGGCTTATCCGGTGGAGGCGGGCCAGACGTTCCACTTCAATCAGATACCCTCCGGATACTCTAAGGTCACGGTGGAAGAGGTGGTGGGGGGCTTCGAAGATCTCTTGCTCGAGATTGCTGGGGGCGACGACATGACCAAGCTTGGACAGACCCTCCACGGCACATTCATCCTCTGGCGCAAAAAGTACATCATATTTCCAGATGGTGTGGAGGTCACATCAACAGTAGAGGCCCCGCAGTTTGAGCCAGTTGCAGCATCAAGCACGCCTCCTCCACATCGACAACCCACGACTCCTCCAATGTCGCCTGCACGCAAAGCTTCTCCGGTGGTCCAGGACACGCCTCCTCCACCTCCCGCTCCAGCATCAGATGCTCCAGCACCTCCCGCTCCAGCATCTCCGCCGAGGAAGAAGCTCCCTTTCAGAAGGAGGGATCCCGCAACGGCACCTCCTCCCACGAAGTCGGCATCCGACGGACAGAGAATATTGAAGGAACTGCCAAAGAGGCCATATGATCTGACTGCGGAGGAGCTATCAATTACCGTGAAGACGGATGTGGCCAAGCAGCTTGCGCCAACGAAGCCAGCGCCCAACGTTAAAATAGATAAAAAAATTGTGAAGCACTTTCAGTCATGCGGAACGGCGCCACCGCCTGTGACGACCGACTACGAAAGGACAATAAGAAATGCTACAAGGAAAAATACACGGGCTTCGTCGGCGGCAAAGAAGAAGGAGAAAGTGGAAGATGAGCAGAGTGCTGAGCAATTGAGGATCCAGGATTTCTTGAAGGAGGCAGGACTGGAATCAATAGACCAGGATCTTCCACTGGCACCAATCAGATGGAAGTATGAGTTGGGCAAACCGCTAATTGATCCAAAAGATATAAAAGATCTCCCAACCAAGATGCGTCAAATGCATGAATGTTATATGGAAAGGGCATCTAAAGGAGAGAAAATGTTCCACCTCATTGCTCAAGATACGCATTTCTTCCGCGGGAGACAGACAGAAATATGGCTGCAATTCGAGGACTTGTACCATGTGTACCAAACAGACGCCATCGACGTGTCCTTCATGTCTTCTTTGGTGTGCGTAAGTATTGATCTTCTAAGTTTACCGTTTGCTTCCTCTCGTACCACAAAATCGAAAATCTAATTAACTTAGTTATCCCTTCTTATGTAGAATGGAGATACAACGATGTAGAAGAGTGGGCATACAGAACGTTGGTTTCATCGACCCAGAGGTTGTCAACGAGAAAATCTGGTCATTTGAGCAGCAAAGACCGGAAGTTGAGGCATACATTTTGCGTGCATTATTGAAACAGCACTACAAACCGTACATACTTCTGCCCTTCAACTTCATGTACGTGTTCTCACAAACCTCTTGTTCTTGTATTTCTTAAGCCATTGATAGTACGACTAGCTGCTTACGCGCTTCTTGGAATATACGAATAGGTTTCACTGGATCCTTCTAGTCATCGAGCTTGACAACAGCAGGATTATAGTTCATGACTCAAGAAGGAATCCAATCAGCAAATACCAATGGTTCATTGACATCCTCAACAAAACATTTGGAAAGTTCCAGAAGAAGCATAAAGGAGATTTCAAGAAAGAATTCGAAGTCATAGTGAGCACTCAGGTACGTACTACAAAAACAATTATTAATATAAATGCACCATATCAGTTCTTCATCTGATATTATGAAATTTCTCCCTGTCAAGGTTAGGGATGTGATCGGATCGGATACGGTCGAATATCGTCCTATTCATATCCGTATCCGTATTTTTTATCGAATACAGAATCGAATACGAATAGTGTCGAATACAGAATCGAATACGAATTATACAGGATAATATCGGTTACGAATACAGATCGAATACGGATCGGAATCAACATGGATACGAATAATATTAGTCAGATATTTTAAAATCCAATTTCAGTTTTTTTTCCAAAATCGGTCCAAATTTAAATTCATAATTCCAAAAGAAATATATTTGTATGTCTTTTTTTTTCTTTTTTATCCCTAGCTTGTCATACATGTGACTCTGTAAGTAACAATGTACCCCATTGCAATAATTGAACCAAATGATTTGCAGCTGGCATATGCTGCTGAATCCTAAGTAGCCCTCCTGAAACGCCACTTGCCAATTTCTGTACCACCTTTACCCAAATATCTCCAAATTAGCATCTAGCACACATGAACACAATATATCTTGTCATCTAATGCAGACCCCAGTCTCTGAAACAGTGAAACATGTTAAATTGTTAATGTGTTATTCTGAAACGTGTTATTCGGATAATATCCGTATGTCATATTCGGATATTATCCGAACAAAAACTCGGATATTCCGTATCCATCGGATAATCAGTGTTCCATATCCGTATCCGTATCCATGTAAATTATCTGTATCCATATCCTTATCCGAGAAATCAACTGGATATCTGTGAAACTATCCAAATCATCATCCAAATCAATTCGGTCGGTCGGTCGGTCGGAAAATATCCGTACCAGTTCCATCCCTAGTCAAGGTTAAACGCCAAATGGCTGGAAACAACTTATGTGGCTACTACGTGTTCCACTATATTCAAAGTTTTATTCATGCCGATGCGCTGGAACATTATGCCGAGGTTCGTATATGCATGTCAATTTGTTAGCTACAACTTACATTTTAATTAATCGTATGTGATCGGATATTATCTCCAAATGGCGAGTTCCACGTAAGGCTTGGTCCATCGTTGAACACAGCTGAACTGATGACGACATCGACGTCGACCAAGAACTTGACTGATGCATGCAAGAAGAACTGAGTTCGATAATCATTTTTTTAATCATTCAAACTTGTAAACGTCGATAGCGTGTATGTACCTGTCCATTTGTTACACTGTTAAGGTGGGTTTTTTTTTTACTGAGCTAGCTTGTGAACATGTGTATGAGTGAGCATATGTAATATATATTTAATTGCGCAGAAAACTCCTACACTCATATTTCATTTTATGGTCAAAAACGATATACAAAAACATTGAAAGAACATATTCTATAATACAGATAATTGAAAAATCTCTCCACAAGCGGTTGGTGACTCCAACCGCTTCTGGAGTGCTTGCTCTCCACAAGCGGTTGGTAACACCAACCGCTTCGGGAGTGTGCTGTCCACAAGCGGTTTGTAACACGAACCGCTTGTGGAGGCCCCCACGTGGCGGCTCCGCTGGCCTTCCTGGACACCTTCCGAACCGCTTCTGCTGCCACAACACAAGCGGTTTGTGCAACCGCTTGTGATACCGGGCGGGTATCACACACGGTTGCTTAGAAGCGGTTATAAAACCGCTTCTGAAAGGGGTTGCGACCCGCTTGTAGTAGCCGGTTCTGTAGTAGTGGCAACATATTCTTCAGAGTCAGCTCCTTGAGGGACGGAAGGTGCAGCAACCCCTCGGGAAGCTTACTCATCCTCGTGCAGCCAACAAGTGTTAGGTGGGAGAGCCTTGGCATTGCCCCAACCTCTATCCTCCACTCCTCAGTTGAAAATGTATCAAGTATCAACTCTTGCAGCCGAGGGAACCCTTGGGCAGAGCAGGACGTGGTCTGGCCTTCATACCCTGATAGAGCAAGCACCACAAGACAGGGAAGCTTCTCAAGGACCGGCATCGGGTCTTGTTGAATGACATCAGCATGTAGATGGAGCTGCCGTAGGTTTTGTGGGAAGAGTTGGCTCTCAGGCAGCCTATCGATCACATCGAATCTATAGAGGGCAATCTCAACCAGGTGAGGCATGTTTGCAAATATTTTAAACATCTCAATAGGGATGGGGAACGAGGTCAAGTGGATGGTTGTTAGTTGAGTCATGTGGCCCAGAAACGTCACCACATTTTTGCAGAAACAGCCACATTTCTGTGGAATACGTAGATATAAGGTCTGGAGCTCTTTTTGCTGGATACTTCTTGGTGCGGAAAATCCTTTATAAAGGTAAACATGCCTTAGAGCAGGGATATCCCATAGGGAGTTTGGTACGATCGAGTCCAATTTGGTGTCCCTCAGATCTATAGTTTGCAAGTAAAGAAGCTGCCCAATTGAACAAGGGAGAGTGACCTGTTGACACCATCTCAACCTGAGACATCTTAGGTGAATGCACTCACCAATTACCCTAGAGAAATTCTTTAGCCTTGAGCCTTGTACGCGAAGAACCCTCAAGAATCTTAGCCTAGGCAGCGATAATGACGAAAGTTTAAAGCCAAGCAGGGTTCGGAGGTTTGGTGTTGCCCGAAAAATCTTATCATCAAAGGAGCTTTGAAATGAATAACGATAGGATATCATGTTATCATCTAATGGTGCACCAACTTGGCCTGCATTTTATTTAGTGCGTCCATATGTCAGCAAGAAGGCAAATGTTTGGAAATATATTGGAACATAAAATGAACTATGTACAAAGAGATCAGAGGAAGACTGACCTACAGTTTTGTCGACCACATCAAGAAGACCATCTTGTCTTGCTTCTTCTATGCACCAGTCCCGTAAGATATCATGAATCCTTATTGTTTCAATCCAACCATGTGCCATGCTTATGCGAACAACTTGGACCAAGCTTCTTTGAGCCAGCTCAGTAACATACTTACGTGCTGTTTCTTCTAGTTTATACTTTGGCGTGTGTGGAATGAAGCATTCTGCTATCCATAATTCGATAAGATCTTGTATTGATATATCGTAATCCTCCGGAAAAGCAGCAAGATAAAGGAAACAAGATTTTAAATAATGATTTGGCAAGTCACTGTAACTGCGAGCTAATATGCCTCGCATCATCTTTCCATTTTCCGTTGTTGTCCAACTCAAAAACAAATCTGACCACGCCTCTATATTTAGATTCTTTGACAGATAACCCCCCAGAACTGCAAGTGCTAGTGGTAAGCCATTACATTTCTTTGCAAGCTTTCTCCCTAGTTTTTCAAACTCATCCATGTCATATAAGACAGGTCTTTTATATGATGGAAAAGCTTTGCTACTAAAGAGTTCCCAACTTTTCTCATCATCCTAGAGCTTCAGATCATGAACATAGGTTGGCATTTCAATATGATGTGCAACGCCAGTCTTTCGGGTGGTTAACAGTACTCTACTGCCATTATTTACATCTGGAAATACTTTAACCATTCTATTTATTTGGTTCCATGTATCTGTTGCCCACACATCATCAAGCACTACTAAGTATCTTTTTCGCAATAGAAAATCATGGATCTTCTTCCCCACCTCATGCTCCTGCATCTGATCAATTTCTCTAGAGTCGTCTCTCGCCCCCACTATTTGTTCCATAATATCTTTCAGTAAATCAATGCCCTTAAACTTTTGAGATACTGTGGCCCAAGCAACTGTGTCAAAGTGTTCTTTGATTTTAGGTGATGTGTAGACTTTTCTAGCGAGTGTAGTTTTCCCTGCCCCACCCATGGCAACTATGGAGACAGCACTTAGATTGTTGTCTCCGCCAACCAACTTCTCCACTATCTGTCTGTACTTATTCTCGAAACCAACAACGACAACATCTTCAATATTTTGATGCATGAGATGGTAATCTTGCGGGAATTCATCCCCAACATGACCATTCTCTGCTGAAGAATCACCCAGATCAACAATTTTCAAACGATTTGCATTCTCAGATATCTCTCTGATCTTCCTTCTTACACGTTTAATTTCAACACCGACTTTATGAAGGGTAATCAAGTCACTTGGTAAGCGAGCATACCTTGAAATGGAACCCATGAAGCCCTTCTTCAGCCTGTTCCTCTTCTCCATGTACTCCGCTTCTTCGATGACATTCTCAGCCTCATATGCTGCATCCCTGATCTGCCTGACCCAGTTGGCAGCAGTTGCATTTCCCGATCTCCACTTGGTGTCAGCATCTTTCAGGAAGCACTGCAACCCCTTGAGCTCATCTTTCAAGAACCCCACTTCAAGGGTGACTCCACATAAAAATGCTGTCTCCTGAACTGCAAGTTTGCTCAAGTTCCCAACCACGGCAGTAACTGCAGACTCGGCCATTGCGCCTTGCCTCTGCTCTCAGAGATGGAATTCTTGATCAAACATGCGAGCGTAGAATGTAGTTGTGGTTGAGGAAGATATGGCTTGGTTCGGGATGCAATGTTTGCTTTCGTATTCGTTCTTCTTTCCTTGGTGTTAGAGCAGAGCAAAGCACACTCGATGGAAAGAAAGGGACACGGCAAGAATATCTGGCGACTCAAAGCTCCAGAATGCTTCCTGGGAATTTCCCTTTTGCTCTAATGGTGATAGCATCACGGAAAAATATGCACAGCACAGCAAAGCAAAACAAATATTTCAGTCAAGAATGCAAAGCAAAGAAGCTCTAGGTGTTTTACCTTTCTTTATATGGGGTTTTAGCATCAGACCATACGAAGAATCTTTCTCGGGCACCATGTCCCTTGCGTAATGCCCTGCGACGTCGGCGTGGGCCGCCGGAGGTTCGATCCACAGGCCGTCCGCCGTCGGGGTCGTCGCAGAAGGGAAAACAAGTTTTTACAGAGCCGTAATTACCATTTTCAGGTTGGGTTTCCCCCGACTTTGTTATTTGCTTTATTGTATCTTCCATTTTCATAATTATGCGGGTAAGGCTCCAATTTGTTGCAATGATCAAATCATCATGCCAATTCGGCTAGATCCTCCATTATCATCTGGGCATTATCATGCCCATGCCACCTGCTTTCTGCAGCCACTAGAAAGGGTTCAACACTACTTTTGCTTAAAGCTATGTCAGAACAGTAGCTACCGTCAGTGGTAACTTCAACAAAATCTTCAGGCGGGGGGCTCTCCCTTTTCGCCAGATGCCTCAGCGGCTCAGCCTGCGATCAGCTGTTAGACTTCAGACTTAATACTTCCCCGACAAGCTCACAGATTTACATCGCTTGTTAATCTGACCACAAAATCCACATCTTCTTGGAGGGAGATAATTCTTTTGTTGGTGAACTCCACTGCGATGGGAAAGAACACGAACGGCATTCAAAGTTCGGATTAATGCGGCTGCCTAAAACATGTTCAGACTTTTGTGGTACACCACCTTGCAAAAGTTTAGGGAGTATTGTTCTACTTTCTTAATTTGAAGAAAGGTAAAAGGATCCTGAACTCTTCAGCTAGAAGCAGCCGTAACACTTGGACATGGAAATAGATGCATCCATATAATGCCGTGTAGCCTCAAATGATTCTGAGTACCTTATGGAGTAACTGTAGTGACAAACTTTTTTTTGGAAGCCAAACTGTAGTGATAAACTTACAATACATATCTCTGCATATCGTACTTGCAGATCTGCAGCCATGTACTGAACTGCTGCAAATTGTTGGACCTGCAGTTTGGCAGCCACTCCCCTATAAGTGGACCTGATCAGATCACAAGTGCTAGTCAACCAAATGTGAGATAAATTGAAGAGTACACACTACACTAGTATAAAACACGCTCACCGCAATTTACCAAGAGGTACGTGTTCCTCGTCTCTCGTTGCAAGAGAGGAAATAGAACCGAGCTAGCGTTGAACAACGTGCACGCATATAGGATTGGGAGATGTTGGGAACATCCAATTTCAGCCAGGCAGGTTTGTTGGCCGGAACAAGCCGAGAACACGGTCGATGACGCCGCGAGGACCTGTAGACTGCGAGCACAAGCAACGTCGGGCAGGGCGCCACCGGCATTCATGCCAAACGGTCACGAGGATCGACCGGGTTGAGCTCTACGGCATCGTCGACATGTGCGCCCGTCGAGGAGATTTCCAGTAACTTCTGGATGATGCAGTGCAGCGGAGACTGGAGAGCCAATAGAGATCAACAAAACCGAGCCAAAGCAGGATAAAAAATGTAGTATAAGCAACTACTTATCCAACGTAGGGGTAAAGATTTTTTTTTTATATAAGCACTTCTTGAAACATCTGCAATAGATATCCTCCTGCTTGCCTTGCTTGGTAGATAACTAATTAACGCGTAGGTCGAATTTCAGCTAAGCAGTTGTCACCTAACAAATGACTGGCTCGATGGCAGCACGAACACTTCAGGAATGGACATTTCGCTCCTTCCTAATATTCGAATATACATAGATGAAAATGTCGTTGAATTTGTCTGCGGTCCGCTTTAGGAATGGGCAGCGAGCAGCCTCTCCGATGCTCTGCGACGGAGGCAATGTCTTCTGCCATTCTGAAGGATGGCTGCGCTGTCCATGTCGTCGCCTCCTTCCAAATCTCCTTCATGTTTGATCTCCGGTCAGAACCGAGATTCCAAATCTGATGGAATAAAAAGATTTAAAAAATTTTCAAATTGCTACAGTAATTTTGCACACGAGCCAACACCGTCGTCCGTTGCCAGCCCAAGCCACCGATCGCTGCTCCAAGCCGTGGTCAACGCCCGAGCACCCACCTCGCTGGTCGCCGCGACCTCTGTGAAAATCAGAGGCGCAAAAACACCGTTGTGCCCTGGGCCGGTGCCTTCATGTTATATATAGCGACAATAGCCGTCGCCGTGGCTTACAAGGACGCCGTGGCTTACAAGGACGTCGTGGCTTACAAGGCAGCAAAGACTTATCTAGGAAAGTTTGATACAAAAGGTATGACAGCCTATATCAATCTATACTTGACAAAACTGCTTCCATAATATCCTCGTGCAGGAATACAAGATATTTTACACCCCCCCGCAATCACAACTTTCCTAAGTTGAGATTGTATTTAAAGTTTTCTAATTTCTTTACTGTGAGCGCCTTTGTGAAGCCATCTGCTATCTGATCACCTGTAGGAACAAAATCAATCTGCAGTAATTTTCTGGCAACCCGTTCTCTGACAAAGTGGTAATCTACTTCAATGTGTTTAGTTCTAGCATGAAATACAGGATTCGAGGATAGATACTTAGCTCCCATGTTATCGCACCACAACCGAGCAGCTGGAGGACTTTTGATGCGCAATTCTTGTAGCAAAGTCTGAACCCACATAATCTCAGCAGTAGCATTGGCTAAAGCCTTGTATTCTGCTTCAGTGCTTGACCGTGAAACTGTAGCTTGTTTCTTTGCGTTCCAAGAAATGAGATTGTCACCCAGAAATATGGCAAAACCTCCTGTTGATCTCCTGTCATCTAGACAGCCTGCCCAATCTGCATCTGAATATCCACTCACTAGTGTAGAAGAGGACTTGCATAACTTCAGCCCAAGCCGAGTGCAAGACTTTAGATAGCGTAGTATTCTCTTTACTGCCGCCCAATGAGCTGTGGTTGGCGCATGCAGAAACTGGCATACTTTGTTAACAGGGAAGGATATATCTGGTCTAGTGAGTGTTAAATATTGTAACGCTCCAACTATACTCCTATATTGTGTTGCATCATTTGGTCCCAAAGGGGACCCTCCATGGACTGTCAACTTTTCACTAGTGTAGAGTGGTGTACTTACAGGTTTACAATCTGCCATAGCAACTTTGCGCAACAGGTCTGAAGCGTATTTATCTTGAGACAGAAGAATATCATTGCTTGTTTTGGTAACTTCTATGCCAAGAAAATAACTCAAGTATCCAAGATCTTTTAAGGCGAAATCTTGTTGGAGATTCTTTAACAATGCTGCAACTGCTTCTTGTTTTGAACTCACTACTATTATGTCATCCACATAAATAAGAATGAACATAGTCACATCTTTACTGTTATAGAAAAACAATGAAGTATCGGCCTTAGAACCCATGAACCCTAAATCATATAGCTTACTACTCAGACGTGAGTACCAGGCTCGTGGTGCTTGTTTTAATCCATATAAAGCCTTATCTAATTTGCAAACAAAATTTGGAAAGGTTTGATCTTTATACCCGGGAGGTTGTCGCATGTGCACTTCTTCCTCAAGAATGCCATGGAGAAAAGCATTTTGTACATCCAGTTGACGTAGAGTCCAACCGTTTGAAATAGCAACAGAGAGAATGATCCTAATGGTAGATGCTTTAATTACAGGACTGAATGTGTCTTCATAATCAATACCATGCCGCTGCTTGAAACCTTTAGCAACTAAGCGAGCCTTGTATCTATCCAGACTCCCATCTTGTTTTCTCTTGATCTTATAAACCCACTTACAGTCAATGACATTCCTCCCTTTCTGAGGTGTAACTAAATGCCAGGTCTTATTTTTCTGCAATGCCAAGAACTCAGCATCCATAGCGTTTTTCCAATTTTTATCATGCAATGCCTCATCTAAACTCTGAGGTTCACCAGTAGAAGTAAAGAAACCATATTTAACGGTGCCATCAGTATAAAATTTGGGCTTACGAATACCACTGTGAAGACGAGTATGTGGCCGCTGCTGTGGTTGTGTCCCGGATGCTGATGCTGATGCCGCCCCTCCCTGCACAAGTTCTGGCGCGGTCGAGCTGGTTTCTGCCGTAGCAAGCCCCTGGTCGGGTGACCTGCAAGTGGATGGAGACCTCGTCTGTATGTCGCCAAGAGATTCCGAGACAGATGTACTGGGTCCTTCGCGCACCAATCCTGGAGCGAGTTCATCTGACTCGGAGGATAGCTGTGCAGGAGAATCCGCCCTGGATATAACGCCTGTGTCTTCTCCTTCATTGTTTGCTATGTCAGGCGGCTGAAAAACAATTTGATCTGGAAAAAACTCATTAGCAGGAATATTAGGACTATTAGCCATATAATCAGTATATTGCTCAACCCCATGACCAGAAGAAGTAGGATTAACAAGAGTAGAAGGAAGAAGAGAGATTTCTTCTTGAAGGCGACGACCGGCATTGGAATGGAGTTGGGAGAAAGGAAAGATTGACTCATCGAATGTGACATCTCTTGAGATGTAAACTCGACCTGAGGAAGGATCAAGACATTTAAATCCCTTATGAAGTGTGCTATACCAAGAAACACACATTGCCTTGAACGGAATTGGAGCTTATGAGAATTATAGGGCCTAAGATTAGGCCAACAAGCACATCCAAATGTGCGCATAGCTGTGTAATCCGGCTTTTGATGATATAATCGCTCTAAGGGTGTTTGAAGTTGATCACTCTACTAGGGAGGCGATTTATTAGATAAGCAATGAAAGAAAAGCTTCATCCCAAAACTTCAACGGCATGGATGAATGAGCAAGAAGAGAAAGGCCAACCTCCACAATGTGACGGTGTTTTCTTTCTGCTGATCCGTTCTGCTGATGCGCATAAGGACATGATACATGATGACTTATACCAGTTTTGGAGAAGAAAGTGTTCAACCTTTGATATTCTCCCCCCCAGTCGGATTGAACCGCAATAATCTTCCTGTCAAACAGGCGCTCAACAAGACATTGAAACTCAATGAATTTTTGAAAAACTTCGGATTTGAATTTCAAAAAATAGATCCAACAGAACTTGCTATAATCATCAATGAAACTGACGTAGTATTTCTTATTGCCAACAGATTTGGTATTTGGGCCCCACACATCAGAGAAAATGAGTTCCAACGGATGAGACGACACACTATTTGACTTTGGGTATGGTAATTGATGACTCTTTGCCTTTTGGCAAGCGTCACACACAGACTGTTTATTGGACTCTAAGGAAACTGGAAGTTTAAAACTACTGATAACTTTGTCTACTATTGTAGACGATGGATGACCTAGCCGATTATGCCACCTTTCCACAGTTGGCTTGAAAACTCCATGGACTTGCTTGAGTGAAGATAACGGCAGGGGATACAACCCTCTATGACACCGGCCTTTAAGAATTGGTTTCCTCGTGACCTGATCCTTGATCACAAAGAAATTCGGGTGAAATTCTAGAAAAGCAGAATTATCAACAGCCAACTTATGTACAGAAACTAGATTTTTTGTGGCTTTAGGAACATAGAGAACATTGTTTAGAAGAAGATCATGGCTGGGGGTTTTCACAATGGACTGACCAATATGACTAATGTCCATACCTGCACTACTGGCCGTGTGGATCTGATCATGTCCATTGTACCTGTCTCGGACTGTTAGTTTCTCAAGCTCACCCGTGACATGGTCTGTGGCTTTGTGTCGGTGTACCGGTTGTGTCGACCCGTGAAGTGGTTGCTGTTCCTGCAAACTTATCATTAGGAACAAAATTTTCATCAAAACGATGCCAGCAATCAAAGACCGTGTGCCCTTTCTTCCCACACAGTTGGCATTTGGGCCTCGTATCTGCCTGGCCTTGATGATTGCCGCTTCTGTTGTTGACACCACCTGTGTCAGATCGCAGCGTGTTGTTGCCACGCCCGCGTCCTTTGGAACCGCGACCACCTCGGCCACGCTGACCCCCACGTCCGCGGTTTGCCATGTTGGCCGAGGAGTAGGAGTCAGATCCATGTTGGAGCTCCATCTTGCCGCTTTCGAAGGCGAGCGGTATGCATAGACCGGTAGCGGTGATTGAATCAGCACGTGCGACAAGAGCAGAGACGATCGGATTGTAGTCGTAGTCAAGCCCGGTGAGGATGTAGGAGATGAGCTCATCGTTGTCGAGAGGCTTGCCTGCAGATGCCATTTCATCTCCTAGGGAACGCATCTTGCCGACATACTCGGCAATGGAGAGATCTCCTTTCTTGGTAGTGGCGAGCGCGATCCTTGTGTTGACGGAGCGAGCCCTGGTCATCGAGGAGTACATACCTTCAATAATACTCCAGGTTTCTGCGGCTGTCTTGCATGCCGCAACTTGAGTAAGAGCCTCCTTGGACATTGTTGACAGCAGGTAGCCCAGCACTTGCTGGTCGCTGGCCACCCAGTTCTCGTGCGCCAGGTTGGGGACGTCAACATCCTTCCCAGCATCATTCTTGGTCTTGATGGTCGGAGTTGGTACGGGCGTCTCTCCCGTGAGGTAGCCCTCCATCCTTGCCCCTCGGATGACAGCAAGAACCTGCATCTTCCAGAGTGCATAGTTGTTCTTGGTCAACTTCTCGGAGATGGCATGACCGACGAGAGGATTGACGATGGGAACTAAAGAACTCGCCATGGCTTGAGGTGGGAACGAATCTAACAAAAAAGCTGGCTCTGATACCATGTGAAAATCAGAGGCGCAAAAACACCGTTGTGCCCTGGGCCGGTGCCTCCATGTTATATATAGCGACAATAGCCGTCGCCGTGGCTTACAAGGACGTCGTGGCTTACAAGGCAGCAAAGACTTATCTAGGAAAGTTTGATACAAAAGGTATGACAGACTATATCAATCTATACTTAACAAAACTGCTTCCATAATATCCTCGTGCAGGAATACAAGATATTTTACAACCTCTCCCGGTGGAGACTTCTTATCTGGCTACGGCGACCTGGTTTGAGACATTGGCGGCGACGTACCAGGTGGGAGGAGCCGGAGGAGCAGCAAGCGGAGTAGGCTTCAGATCTGGATCTGGAGGGTGGGGGCAGACCTTTCGGCGGTGGCGATAGGCGCAGACTTCGGCCATAGGCTGCCATGCGTGATGGGCGTAGCAGGCAGCGAGGTCACTGGGGCAAGCGGCGAGTCGGTCGGGGATGGGTGATGAGTGGCGAGAGAGAGGAAGAAAAAAAATGTTATTTTGTTTTTTTTATGGTTTAATTAACAATCCACTGCAAAAAAAAAAAAAAAAAATTAAACTGAACTCGATGGCAGTGAGCCAGTGAGGAAAGAGGAAGATTTCGAGTGACATATCAGGCCAATTTCTAGTAGCAAATAATGAATTTACTTAAAAAAAATCCTCTGCTTGCTGCATGCTTTGTGAAGGACTAATTAACGTGTCTGGCAAAGGGAGTAATTGCGCTGCTGCAGGCCTGCAGCTTCAATTAAACTTCTTGCCAATGCCACAGAATGCATGCTTGCATGCTTATCATGTACGATACATAGTGGCAGTCAGTAATGGCCTGTTTGGTTGCCTTCTCAACTCAGCCAGGCTGTATGAGTGGAGCCAGGCTGGTGAGAGCTAGGCTGAGTGGATGCAAGGAGATGCTGTTTGGTTGATTGCATGAGCTGGTGCAGGCTGAGAAGAGATGGTGTTTGGTTGATTGCATGAGCTTGTGCAGGCTGAGAAGAGATGGTGTTTGGTTGATTGCATGAGCTTGTGCGGTGAGAAGAGATCTTTGTTTGGTTGATTGCATGAGTGATGCATTGCACAATTGAGGAAATCGATCATCATTCTGATTCTTGTAATTCACCTGCTACTCTGATAGCAATTGCATAATGCACCATGCATTATATTTCCTTGTTCTTAGAAGTCAAGGTCACACTATTTCAGTTCAATTAAAAGCATGAGGATTTTGCAATTTGTACTTTTGCATGTTGATAAGTAATAATGTATTATGTACTATTCAATTGTACATAGAAAGAGGGGATGGTGGCATTATAGGTGACCAGTGCATGTTAATAGGTTGTGAGCATATAACAAGGATCGAAGTATGTGTAATGATTGCACAACACGGACCTTCCCAAAAGACATAATTGGTTGTGTCTGTCAAACCGTAGTCCAATGCAGTTGATTACTTGATTTCAAAATATGTAAGTCCAGGCATAATAAAAATTAGAGAGGAGTAAATTTTCCCGAGAGAAGACAACGACATAGTACTGGCTATTTAATGTTTCCACAAGAGAAAATAAGGGAAAGCAATTGGAATAAGAAATCTATAAATACTAAGTGCATAAATGTAACATTAGTTTTGGACTAGCAATTCCCAAATTTACTTTCCTAAGCTGCACTAGAATGTAAAAGACATCAGCTTAGAAGGAGCACTCTTTTCTTTTGGTCAAATTGGAGTTACGGCAAGTTCAACCAACAGCTCCAGGACGGTTGCCCAATGCTCGGACCAATCTCTAGTCCGTCAACTTTGATACTCCTCTTGTAATCACCCCTTTGCGCCAACCCCATCTTGAAATGATCCTAGTTCCTAAGAACTCTAGATTTGCTCAAGAGTTTCTTTACTACATGGCCATAAAATTCAGTCCTGGGCATGACAATTCTTGAAGACAAACTTCATAAAGCATCATTCAAAAGTCAGCAACCCAGGCGAGGCACTCCTCACGCTCGGACCACTGGAACCCGAGGCCCGAGCCTAATCCGTCAGCTCCATCCACCATTACTTTATATCATTTGACATTAGTTTATATCATTTCAGTGCATTCAACTCATCAAACATATATACATAACAGCAAGCATCATTATATTTGAGCCATCCAAAATGATATAAAAGTTCATAGCCATCCACAACACATGTTTAGTCATGTACTACATTCCAAGTCCATCCAAAATGTTTAGGCATAGCAAACTAAAAGTTCATAGCAACATCCAAAAATAATATAAAAGTTCATATCAACATCACAGTCATTCCGACTTGGTTCAGGACCATCTAGAAGGCAAAATGTAAATTTCCATAGCCACATCACAGTCTTTCAGAGGTTATTCTTCGCACAAAATGAGCGTAGCCACATAGCACGGTGGTTCTCATTCATAGTCACAAATGCAGTCCCTTGTGCCCTGTTATCCACCAAAAAAGAGAAAGCAGCAAACAAAACATCCTCCACGAACCCAGTCATGTTCATGACAGCCCCATACAAGTCAGGATGCACCTCATGCACTGCTGTCTCTCTAATGGCTGCTGCGACATTGTTGACTGCCTCGGTCATGCCAGACAACATAAGGGTTTCCTCATCAGACATAAATCTCTTCCTTTTCTTATCCTTTTTGGACACACTACCAGCATCATTAGTTTGTGGATTGGTCTTGTTTGATACCTCGTGGCTTTCATTGCTAGGCTCGTCCTTCTGATTGTCCATGAAATCACTTGGGTCCCCAAGTGCCTCATTAGATCCCATGGCATACTTCCCAGTAGCCATACCACTCCCAAATATAGTCATCATTGACATATAGTTGTCAATAGGTTTGTTTAGATACTCATCATCCTTAGGATGTGCCTACAAATATATACAAGCAGTCGGTGATGATGCATATATATAGAAGCAGTCATGCATGCATATACAATGCCAGACAGAAGTAGGATCTGGAGGACCTTCCTAGTAGCATTCTACAATTAGGATCTGGAGGATCTTTCCTACTATTTTTAATATGCCAGTAGCACCATCCATCATGTTTACAGTTACATCTAACCTACAGTTGCATGCTTTAAAAACGAACAGTTACATGCATATCAGGTCAGTACCCAAAATTACAGTAAAACGAACAGTTACATGCATATCAATAAAATGAACAGTTACAACAGAAAAGGCACTAATGGTTGGTTTTTTTCAACAGAAGAAGCACAACTATTTTTAATCATTCGTTATTGAACAGGGAATCATAATAAGTTGTTTGAGTTGGTTTTGTTCATTATGAATCCAAGGATCGTTAGGATAACACATGGTGGATAGCCTGTTGAATACAGAACTCATGTAGCTAGATTATTCTGTCAGTTTGCCTCCATCAGATCAATCATATATCCAATACAGCTTGGCAAAAGAAAAGCAATTCATCACAGTACAAACCTATAGCAAAGAGAAGAAATTACTTAACAAAGATCATGTCAAATCCTTAGCCACTTACTACTCCTATGTGTGGAAAACAAATTTAGAAGTAGACAAGCTCCATAGTAGATCGCAGGTTTCTGAACTTTGGAATGTGCTCACTGCCAATTAACTAAAGGAGGACTAAGATGCAAAAACCAGGGGTCGGATCATATCAGATTACAGTGATAAAGAAAGTAACTTGTTTAATAGCGACCAGATTGTTTAATATCAGATTGTTGAATTATTGGCTTCATCAATCAACAATGCCTAAATATTAAACAATGAAGTACCTTAATGTGACCCATATAGTGCTCCTCCTCCAACACTATCATGTGGTTAGCCTCATCCCATTGTGCTCCACTCAAGTCTCTAAGCTTAGTAACCTTCACCCACCTTTGACGCCACTTACGAAGGTGATTATATACTTGTGTGCCACTCACATCATTGCCAGTGAACTCTTTCAGATCTTTCGCCACTTTGTTATAATGAACCTCCTTGAATCCTTTATCACTTCTTACCCCACTTTTTATAAGCTCACTCATGCGACGGAGGACAAATGAAGACATCACATTGGTCCACCTCATTTGAACCCTTCCAAACTTCCCATTGTCATCAGCACTACCTCCAATATCAATAATTTCCTCAGCCATGGTCCGAAATCAATAGAGAGAGCAAAAACATCATTTGACCGCTCTTAACTATATTAGAGCAACAACATGATTGGACAAACAATGACATTTTACATCACTTAACCATATTAAAGGAACACAAAATTACAATAGTAGTCCAATTGCAGTCTCAACTAAATATTTCAATAATTATTACAATAGTTGTCCAAAATCCCATAACTAGAATTATTACAAGAACTCATCACACATGAGAATTGCCTCTATTAGCCCACATGGCGTTAGCCCACTCATCCCTCTTGGCTGCCCAAGCAGAGTTATCTTCAGAAGAGAAAGCCTCAACATTGGCATGTTGGACAACACTAATATCATTGTTGGGCACCCAATCTTCCTCTGTCGGAACCATCTCATCTTGCCCATGTAGAAGAATCCAATTGTGTAGAATGCAACAAGCCAAAACTAATTTCACTTGGGTCTTGTATGGGTGAAAAGGCTTGTTGTCTACAATGCAAAAACGATTCTTCAATGCTCCAAAAGCTCTCTCAACCGTGACACGAAGGCTGGAATGTCTTAAGTTAAACAACTCTTTTGGATTAGTAGGATAATGCCTTCCGTCGTACTCATTTAAATGGTACCTAGTAGCCCGATAAGGTGGCAAAAACCCAGGTCGACATGCATATCCAGCATCTACCAAGTACCATTTCCCTATCAATTAAACAAAATAAATTAGTTTTTGTGTTATCGAATATGTCTTAGTAACAAATTCACCTACTAGTTTATGTTAAACATTACCTGGTGTAACACGTAATCCATCATTGCGTTCTAATGCATCGGCAAGGATTGTCGCATCGTGTGCAGATCCCTCCCAACCAGCTAGTATATAGGTGAACCTTAGATCAAAATCGACAGCGGCTAGCACATTTTGGGTGGGATATGGCTTTCTACCCCTAAAAGCAGCAACATTGGCCTTTGGAACTCTTGCACGCACATGAGTACCGTCAATAGCACCCACACAGTCCTATATCAATCAAAGCGATTGTTACAAACCATATAAGCAAACAACCCAAACTAAACCTACAAAATGTCACATGTATTACCTTAAAATAGGGATACCACCTCGAACTCGAGCTGATCTTTACGGGTGTCTCATTGGAGGGGGGTCTAATCATCTCATCTCGCAGCTCTCCAATAGCATATAACACTTCCTTGAAGTACCGACTCACTGTTTCTATGGATCGCCTAAATGTGTGATGGATAACTCTGAATCTTTGGTTATGCCCAACTACATGTAGGAACATTGCAACTTGCTCCTCTATACATGTGTGTATGCTATCACGCAGGAAATTCCTATTCCTAAATAGGTTGCATAGGCGGAAAAAAGGGGCTCTTCTCATGCGCAACATGTTGACACACTCGATATCACTAGAGTTAAAAATTAGATTTAGATTGGCTTGGCGTTCAATGTCTCTATTGCACATAGGACCATAGGTGACTGCAGGTCTAGTTAATCTAGCCAATCTAAGTCTATTAACAAAAAATGCATGCATGACCGTAACAAGTGCAACTGCTTGAATAATAAGCTTTCTTCGTTGGCTTCGCATATCCATCTAACAAATAAGAGAAACCTACAGTTACATGCTTTAAAAAGTATACTATACATAATGGAAGATACTTCACAGCATTATAATATCATGTTAGTACCCAGAATTATAATATCAGGTTAGTACCCAGAATTATAATATCAGGTTACTGCATAGAAATTGTTTGCTATATGCAGCAGAGGCCTGAAGCAACTTCACTGATGCTACTTCTAGACATATTGTCAACAAATTGAAATATTAACATCGGTTCACATTTGCAGCAAACAAAATCCTCAGTTCCTATTAACATTTCAAAAGCCTTCTTTCAAGATCATAGACCTAACAACTCAGGAGAGTACCATGACAAATAAGATTGAGAAATAGATGACACACCTTTTCCCAAAACTAGATTGCTCAAAACCACAAGAATCTCCTTGTGGACTCAATCCCAAGCCTGTCAAAATAAAGACAAAAGAACCAATCACTAAACAAAATTCAGAATATTGTCAAATGTAAGCATACTACTACTACTACATGTAAGCATCAACCGTTGCATACTACTACTACTACTACTACTGTAATTGAATGCCATTGAGTATTGGAATTCAGAATACTACTACTCTGCGGCCTGGCTCCATTGTGTATTGGAATTCAGAATATTCAGAATGTAATTATGTATTGGAATTCAGAATACTACTACTCCTACGTGTAAGCATCAACTGTTACCCAAAATTGAATGCCATTGGCAGAAGAGATACCATGCCAACATATTGTCAAATGCAGATGTCACAAAGAAAAATGCCCAAACTGCAACAGCATACACATGTGTAGACACAACTTTAGATATATTTCAGAAGTGTAGACACAACCATATGCCATCATACACATCAACCATGCATCGAATATCTAGCATGAGAATATCTCTCATGGCTGCATACGTCCTACCACTGATTCTATTGCTCAGAGAAGCACAAATTTCATACTGAGATCGGAGAAGAACTCAACCACATATTACTGAGATCGGAGAAGAACTCAACCACATACCTTGACTGGTGCGACCGGCGGAGGCGGAGGTGGATGGAGGATGGGGGATGGGCGGATGCGGATGGAGGATGGGCGGATGGATGGCGCGACCAGCGGAGGCGGATGGAGTCGTGCGAGCGGAGGCGGCTGGTGAGAAACCCTTGCGGATGGAGACCGGATGGAGCCGGCGGAGAAACCCTAGTTTCTCGTTTCCGCGGAGATGGAGCCGCGCGAGGGGGAGAGCCGTGCGAGGAGGAGAGCGAGCATCTGGAGGGGAGGAGGGCGCATGCGCGGAGCCAGGCCCGCTGGAAACGCCCAAGTTTCTCGTTTCCGCGGGGCCTGGCTCCCGGGGGCGACCTGCATCGAGCGGGCCTGGCCCAGTGGCACAAGATGTGAACCAAACAGCAGAAAATTGCATGAGTGGAGCCACTTCTCTCCAAATGCAACCAACCAAACAGCCGATAAATTTATAGTAGCATGGTACTATAGTAGATCTAGCGTGATAAAGATGGAGAGCTTCAGTTTACAAATAAATAGTGTATTCCGACCCAATGGAAGAGTACGCACAATACAACTGCAAAACATGCACACCAACACACTCTCGTCGCACGAGAAAAGATCGATGAACCCAGTAGTGTTAAACTGCATGTGTACACATAGGATTGGGAGGTGTTGGGAACATCCGATTTCAGCTAGGTAGATTTCTTGGTTAGGTCTGGTTGATGGCAGGCTAGATAAATGAACTTTGTAGTGCTCCTCCGGATCATCTTGCGGTCCGCGCCCGACAAGAGTTGTTGTATTGTAGCTGGCTTTGAGGCCGGCTATGACGGCGACAAGAACGAACTCAGGTAAGCTGCACCAGGTGAATCTCCTGAACGTTGGAAAGTAACTGAAGTTCACATGGTTAAATTGGCAAATGGGGAATCCATAAAATTCATGAATATGTGGTTGCAAGAGCTGTAGTTTTGAACATCTAGGTTAAAGATAGAACCGTATTGATTTGTTCTGTTTTAATTTAGATGATTAAATATTTGAATGTACAATATATTGGGGAGAGATAATATTTTGAGATGCTCTACACGCAACAAAGAGTCAAACAAAAAATAGAAAATTTACTCGTATAAACTTGGACAGTTTTTATTTAAGTTTGCACCGCATAGAAGTACAATACAATGATGTTGTGTTTTTTCCCATAGTACGGATTCAAAGGAGTATACAAACTCTAACGCATTCAGAGAATTTACACATGCATCAATAAAGCTTGTTGGTGATATGAGCCAAATATGGCGTCCCAATGCCACACCCATAGAATTATAGAACGAGGGCATCCTTTCGCTAACTGATGCTGTGTTTTAGGGAAGATGCTTTGATGTTTTGACTTCGTCACATAAACAACCGAAGCCCCGGATTGGACGAGAAGGTGCATTTGCATCGATCGCTTGCATTCATTTGCATGTACTGTAGTTTCACGCGGCAAATCCTTAGGTTATAATTGCAGAGCTCCTGCTAGCTGCTAATGGCTGCCCAGTAGTATTACTCCCTCCAGCTTGGTAATATATGTCGTTTTGGACATAGTGATGGTCAAACTTCTGAAACTTTAACTATCGATATATTTTTAAATATTTAAATTGGATACATGAAAATTATATGTGTAGTATTGTCTCGAGAAGTACTTTCATAATATTATAATTTTATTGAGTTTTATAAATATATTATAATAAAAATTAGCGGTCAAAGTTGTATTTTGAAGACCGTGTCGATGTCCAATGTCAAATTAGTTGTATTTTGGGACCTAGTCGTTGTCCAAAATGACATCCTGCCGGTACTAAACTCGGGAGAAAGCTCGCCCGGAGGACCGCCCCACGTGGCGCTTGGAGATTTCACGAAAAAAAACCCCTTTGTTTCTCTGAATTACGGGTAGGTCCCTGCGAATTTACAAAGAGGTCCTTCGTGATTTTTTTGAGGGAAAGATTAACTTCTTCGAATCGCGTTTAGGTCCCTCGTTCGTTACTTGGCGTGAAGAGGCTCCCGTTAAATACAAATCACGAATGAGCCCTTTTCTACTTTTTCAGAATAGCGATGAGGTCCAAAACTATAACAAACAGGTCCCCGATTTTTACATCCAGGTCATTTCTCCGTTTTCCCCAAAAAAAATATTTTCATCAACAGAAAGATGTGTACTTTTTTCGACTAGGTCTCTAAGGTTTCTCGAGCCTCCAAAATTTTTGAAAATACATCTAAGTCTATTCCAGATCCTTTCTACGTTTTTCTTGGGAAAAATATTTTCGTCAACAGAAAGATGTGTACTTTTTTTCAGCTAGGCCTCTAAGGTTTCTCGAGCCTCCAAAAATTTTGAAAATATGTCTAAGTCTATTTTTTCTTCGGAAAAAAAACGCAAAATCATTTTATGTTCATGCGCGCGCCGCGCTTACGGGCCCAAGTTCTTTCTCCGTTTTTCTCGAAAAAAATATTTTCGTTAACAGAAAGATGTGTACTTTTTTCCCGACTCAGTCTCTAAGGTTACTCGAGTCTCCAAAAAAATATACGTCTAAGTCTATTTTTGCAATAGAAGAGATGCTAGTTGATCCTTCAATGTTTGCAATAGAAGAGATGCTAGTTGAGGATTGGGAGATGTTGGGAATATCCTGTGTTAGCTTATTATCCTATCTCATTGCACTATGCTAAGGAATCGCACGAAGATGGCTCGAACTATACTTGAAGAACAAGGCAATTGCACCCTGGGGTGGATCTATGGAGGATGCCAAATATGCCCTAGCATCTCTAAAAATTAGAAAGACCCTATAAGATTACTCTAACAGTAGACTAAATTTGTTGATTAAATTGGTTTCGATTTTGATTGTTTGAAATTTTTAAGACTACCTTAAAATTATTTGTATTGTACTTTTGGCAAAGTTCAAATATATATGTTAAATTTATAATACTATAAAATTATTGTATGAGACTATAGTTGTACAGACGAACTATACTCCCTCGTCGAAATTTTTGTAGTTCCACTGCGCGTCTTAAAGAGAGAACGCCAGCGGTGAGAAATATATGTCCATTGAACTTCACGCCTGGTAGACATGAAAATTTGTTTGCAAGCACTGTAGTTCTTCAGGTAATTACGTGGAAACCCGATTGACATGTTATGTACACATGTTGTTCTGCAGCGAGTTAATTACTTGACACGAAAATTCCTGCATTTTGCGATCGAGTTTTGGCTCGACTGGCTAGTGCGAGCAGCGTTCGATCAGTCCGCTCGTGTTCGAGCGCCCCTTGACGTGGACGCGCGTGAGAGACGAGTACTACATGTGGGGGCATGCATGCGTGCGTGTGTGGAGGTGCGTGTGTATGCGTGTATATAGCTCGTCTGTTATTTCTTCCTTATTTATTCTTCCTTATTTACAGAAATGGCAGAGCTCCTGACCAACTTTCAACAAAAAAAATTTCCTTCATTTTGTTTCACATGTACTTACATACGTACACACACTTCCTCGATCCGATTTTTTTTAAAAAGCGTGCTTAAACGAAAAAAAAATGGTATAAGAAAGTTATAAAACAAAATGAATGGTGCGTATTTCCGCGTTCGTTGTATGTATGGTTTTCCCTTTTGGGAAGAAATTAATTAATCATGCATCTCTCTCATGTTGCTCTGTCAGTCGATCGTCTATATATATTTGCCCTCATCAATGTGATGGTGGCCTCCTGGCCGGGCACTTCAATTCGTAGTGTAGCAAGCCCGCAAAGGACCGCGAGTAGCTAATCACAGGCATGTCTCTACTGCGGAAAATTTACTTCAGTAGTACAAAAACTCAAAATTATCACTATTATTTAGAATACGCTACGAGTCAATTTGCTACATGTCCGTTATCTGCTAGCTAGGACCTTGATTTTTAGTTCATAGCCAATGCCACGCTTAAAAAATTCAATTAATAAATACTCCATCCGTCCATTTTTGTAAGGTTTATTTTTTGAATGATCTTATTCACAAATATAAAACTCGCATGTAAGTTCAATAAGGTATTTCCTTCTATACCCTTATTTATTTTCTCTTAATCATATGCATTTATTTATTACCATCCATACAAAATATATCTTTTCTCTGGTACCTTTCTTAATTTCAATACAAGCTTAATCTTTATGTAAAATTAAAATATATCTTATAAAAATGAACAAGGGGAGTAGGAGAGAAGGACACAAAAGGCTGGATCACTTCCATCATGTTATAACTCAGGCAACATCAATTGTGTGTGCTGAAGAGTGGAGACTACTATCTATCTGGTGAACATGGCAAGGTGCCAAGTTGTGTGGGTGTTTAGGATTGGGAAACATCGAGAATGTACGAGATACATTGTACTTGCTTGCAGTATGCTACTTCTCCCTAGTTAGTTTAATAATAGCACTGTCCGCTCCAGTTAACCTTCATTAAGTATATATATTTCTTGTCGAATTTTTAAAAGGTTAATTAGTTGGACGCATTTTAAACTGTAATAGAGCGGAGGGACTATACAACTATGGCGATCCGTATATCGTCTATACCTTTACGACATCACTGGTATGTGAATTGGTACTGGATAGTTTTATCGAGTGATATGTCTGTGAGAATAGGGGAGCTTGGCCACGCTTGGTCCAAGCTTTGGTTAATATATAGGAGATGGCCAAGGTGGACTTCACTTCGTGCCTATTGACAACAGTGGAGCTGTGGTTAATAAATAGGAGGGGAGATGAGTGAATTTTTTTTTTAAATAATACTTTTTTTAAACCAAATTGCGTTTTTAATATACGGAATAAAAAATTTGCAAAAATAATATGTGGTCGCCAAACCGTACGGCGAATACCCTATTTTCGCCGAACCGTGCGGCGAATACCCTATTTTCGCCACACGGTTCGGCGAAAATAGGTTAATTGCGCTATTAACCGGCCGCACGGGAATCAAGGTATTTTAAGCCACGATGCACGGCGAACACCCAGTTTTCGCCAAACCGTACGGCGAACACAGAGTTTTCGCCAAACCGTACGGCGAAAATAGGTTGTCGCCGCACGGTGTGGCGAAAATAGCACGGTAAAATTTGGCCCACGCCAGATCGATCGAATCGATCGATCTGTGTCCTGTTCGGCGCCGAAGCCAGAGAAGAAAAGAGAGGGCGCCGCCGGCCGGAAGAGAGGGAGAGAGAGAAAGGGAAGGAGAGAGGGAGAGAGAGGAAGAGGAGAAGAAGAAGAGGAGGAGGAGGAGAAGAAGAGGAGGAGGAGGAGAAGAAGAAGAGGAGGAGGAGAAGAAGAAGAAGGAGGAGGTAACATCGCATCGCCATTTCGTTTAATTTCCTGTTTTTTAATTTTGAGTACCGATATAGAGTAGTGCAATCTAGAGTAGTGATTTAGATCAATGCAATCTAGAGTAACGATATAGATCAGTGCAATTTACAGTAGCGATATAGATCAGTGCAATTTAGAGTAGCAATTCTAGTTCTTTAGTTTAGAGTAGCAGTTTTAGTTATTTAATTTACAGTGGTGATATTAGTTTGCATATTTAAATGTTTTGAAATGTACAGTAATGAAATTTAATTATTAGCATTGTTGAAGAAATCATAAATCGGTAGCTAATTGGTCGACCTAGGATTAACTGAACAAATCGGTCAATTATTGAAAAAGTGATTAATCCCGTTTTATCGATCGGTCGGCCACGCTCTATCACCGTAAACTTAAAAAATAGAATCTTTAGGTCTTCGATCACGAGCCAATCGGCCAGTTAATCGGGTAACCGGCCGATTTTTTCGAACATTTAGCAAATAGACATATTAGACATGCGCTATAATATTATACGAATATAGTATCGATAGCGCGGTAGTTAATTAGCGCTATAATAGACTGTTTCGGCTGGCACCTCGTCTAGGCCGCCACCCGGTCTCAGCTCCTGGACACCACCTTCTCGACCACCGCTACGACCGAGTCCGGCTTCCACACCCAGTGCCTCGGCTCGAGGCACTGGAGGATCCGATTGGCGATGACACCACGCGGGCCTACCCTGGTCCCCACACCCGGTAAGCCGATAAACATTCAGTTGATCCCGTTTCGAATCTAATCTTCTCACTATAATTAAATGTTAATGTCTGTACTGTAGGCCTCGTAGGACATGCCTCTACTGACACCCGGGCGAGGCACGGCGTCACGACCATCGCCCGATCGATTCTTCGCGGGCTTCGTTCACGCAGCCTCCACCACGCGGACACGCCGCCTCCTCGACCACGCGAATCACGCAGCCTCCTGCCAGACCCGTTGCCTCCCGCTGCGTGTCCCGCCGGTTCGGTACAGCCCTTCGGACTACGGCCAGGCGGGACCATCGCGGGTGCTTCGCCCACGACCTCTCGACGATGCACCCCTTCGGCGCGTCCGCGAAGGAGAGCTAGGGGTCGTGGCCAGGGTCGGGGGCAGTCGTGGTCCACCACCGGGGTGATCAGGCTTAGGATGTGCGTTATTTTTGGGTACTTTGTCCTATTATGCTTTACTATCTATTTTGTGTACTTCCTCATATCGTGGTCTATTATATATTTCGTCATCTTTAGTCATATCAACCGCGTGTCATTATTGCTTTTTCAGCTTTTGCCATATCAACTTTTCCGACCTTTGTCATTTCAATTTGCATAATGCTGCCAAAAGCCGGCTATGGCAGAGATTCCTGTTTAAAGTTGTGGGCATAGCCACGCTTATGTCATCATGAGCTGCGAAGCATCCGATGCTCGCGGATTTGAAATACTCAAGTCCGCGAGACACTCCTTTGGTTGCCCCTTCGCCATCTCTTTATAAACACACCGAGGGAGGGATATGTGCATCACACAGCCATAACTTCCCTAAACTGTAGTCTGTTTTTCCCACACACACATTAGGACACGATGTCGTTCTCTACCGTCGCTTCTTCAAAGAAGCGAAGGCTAACCCCCCAATACCCGGATGAGAGTAGCGTTGGCGCCCGATTCTGCGGAGTTGCCACGCCGAAATGTGGCGCAACCTGGTGGCGAAGGTTACGCGATCTACGCGACGGAGATACGGCCTCCCGCTCACTCTTTGTTGTGCCGCGGCTTCGGGTAAACCAAATGTTGTCCATACCTAATTACGGTATGTACCATTTCATGCATCGTTATTTGTTTTTTTAGGACGACGACCGTTGTTGCTTTTTCCAATGGATCGACGGGCCGGAACGACGTGATTACGAATTTCTCTACAACTGCCACGACGCCTACCCCACTTCGCCAGAGAACTTCACACGGTGGGAGAGGCCGCGGGATATGTCCCCTACCTAGATCGACCGGAGTTAAGGGCCGGTGGGCAAGGGACGAACCAATCGGTCAGTTTCACGTGCCTCACGTTTCAGCTACGATGTACCCATTCTAAATCAATTCATCGCATACAGGACTTCAAAAAGAAGTTTGCAAAATGGCTCAAGTCAAGGCAAGAAAATCCTCCTCGAGGGCCAACGCAAAGCCAGGAATCGTGCGACCACGGCCTCAGGCGATGGTTGATACCGGCGACGAGGATCTAGCGGATAGAAGATTCTACCGGTGCCCTTTGTCCGAGGATGCATGGTCTTTGGTACTTCAACCAGGTGGACCCGAGACGTACCACCCACATCTCAAACTTCCCGTATTTGATAACTGGGAGAGCAACCCTCGCCGTGGTGCTACTACCTCCCGTAAAAGCCGCACCGAGCACGCAAACGGGTATTCTCCAACCACCACAGCGGGCATACTGCATTGACTGCAGGGCACGTTTTCGGTTGTACAACAAGAAGCGCAACACACACCTCCTGGACCATATCGTGGAGTGCGAGCCAAAACAGAGGAGGCGTCTCGGCAAGTCTCCGGAAGGGCAAGAGCGTTCGTCCTCTCGAATGGTACTTTGGATAAGGGGAAGCAGCCGGCCGAGGTCCGCAGTACGCAACAAATCCTTGACGCATTACAAAGGCCATCCGGCAACCCCGGTGGTATTAACATAGGGGCGCCGGAAATCGGGAAGGCATGCCCATATGGGAGGGCAGGACTCCACGTAATGCACACAAACAAGTTACTTCTTACACCCGGAGACGTATGGCATAGGCTACCCATTCGGCGATACCGAGCATCAAGCGCACGGCCATGGAGCTCTTTCATAAGAGAGATTGAGCGGTGTCCGAGAACAAATCACACAAGATTGACAGGTGATGTAATATGTAGAAAATGTATGGCATCATTCCCACTCTACGAACATAGGCGGAACGATCACTTGTTCCACCATTACAATCAGTGTTATTGGCACTTCTCCTAGCAATGCCGTCATTGTTTAATATCCGTTGTATCTGCCGTACTAAGGTTGAGTTTGCGTACTAAGATTGCTGGCTGCATCTACATGCTTTTGTTATTGTCCTTTCTCATATTATGTCTTACCATTTAATTCTATCAGCGTAAACAACGGCGTAGATGAAAAATTTTCCCATAATATGGTAGTCCATATATCAAAGAGCAAATCTGCGGTATTCGTCTTTAAAATACATTCGAACGAGACATTTTACAGGCTGCCGAAAAGGCTTAAAAGTTATTGTTGACAATAGTACTTAGGGTTATTGTGGCGGTATATTTTTGTAGTGAACAAAGGCGTAGATGAAAAATTTTCCCATAATATGGTAGTCCATATATCAAAGAGCAAATCTGCGGTATTCGTGCAGAAAAATACATTCGAACGAGACATTTTACAGGCTGCCGAAAAGGCCTAAAAGTTATTGTTGACAATAGTACTTAGGGTTATTGTGGCGGTATATTTTTGTAGTGAACAAAGACGTAGATGAAAAATTTTCCCATAATATGGTAGTCCATATATCAAAGAGCAAATCTGCGGTATTCGTGCAGAAAAATACATTCGAACGAGACATTTTACAGGCTGCCGAAAAGGCTTAAAAGTTATTGTTGACAATAGTACTTAGGGTTATTGTGGCGGTATATTTTTGTAGTGGACAAAGGCGTAGATGAAATATTTTCCCATAATATGGTAGTCCATATATCAAAGAGCAAATCTGCGGTATTCGTGCCGAAAAATACATTCGAACGAGACATTTTACAGGCTGCCGAAAAGGCCTAAAAGTTATTGTTGACAATAGTACTTAGGGTTATTGTGGCGGTATATTTTTGTAGTGAACAAAGGCGTAGATGAAAAATTTTCCCATAATATGGTACTCCATATATCAAAGAGCAAATCTGCGGTATTCGTGCCAAAAAATACATTCGAACGTGACATTTTACAGGCTGCAGTATATTTTTGCAGTGAACAAAGGCGTAGATGAAATATTTTTCCATAATATGGTACGATACCTACATATTTTTGCATAAATGGAACATCCAACACTATATGCATGTGGTATAATTATTTTATTCCATATTTTATACATTTTCGCCGTACGGCTTGGCGACTACCTATTTTCGCCATACGGCTTGGCGAACTATATATTTTCGCCGTATAGTATGGCGACTACCTATTTTCGCCGAACGGTGTGGCGAATACCCTATTTTCGCCACAACGTACGGCGAAAATAGCCTAACCCATGTTTCTGAACAATTAATAGCGCAATTAGCCTATTTTCGCCGAACCGTCTGGCGAAAATAGGGTATTCGCCAGACGGTTCGGCGAAAATAGGGTGTTCGCCATACCGTTTGGCGACGGCACATTATTTTTGCAAATTTTTTATTCCGTATATTAAAAACGCAATTTGATTTAAAAAAAGTATTATTTAAAAAAAAATTCGGAGATGAGTCATGCCACTGTTCCAGAAGCTTTGGCTTATTTGGTATCTTCGCTAATTTTGTTTTTCATGTTTGTTATCTGTTCGAATCAAATTGTAAATTCAGTCTCTTTTCTGACCACGAAAGCACCAATACACAACACATGTCACCTGCCGCGTTCTCTACATCACTAGGTGGACATATCATAGTATAGGACCGTGGTATGTTTACCTTCTGTGGTAGGAGAGCGCAACAGGTGATATATATCAGCTGTCAGTGTTTTAACGGTTGAGAAAAAAAACTAAATTTATAATTTTGTTAGAATCTATTCTATACGTGGGTGAATATATGGGATTGGGAGTCATCGGGATTGTCCACGGTGCAAATCCCTGTTTGTACGGTATGTAACTACTCCCCTCTAGCTTAAGTATTAATTGCATTGTGTCCTCTAGCCTATAGCTAGTAAACTATGAGTGGGTGAAAGAAAACACCGCTGGAAAAAACACGTGTGTTTCATTCGGAAAGTCTTTAATTGTAGAGTATATCAATCATGCAACATGTGTTTCAAACTTACAGCTCAGTATCATCTAATTACAGGAACCATTGCCCACGGTTTCACTATTGGGCGACAGTAACACTGTGCAAGACTTGTTATCCATGGGGGTTGAGATTTGTGCAGACCTGTCAAGAGCATTATTTCAATTGCACGTGTACAGTATAATGATGATCCTGGAAGGGATGTAACTTATGGTGTACCCAAACCTGAGGTACAACAAGGTACTGTAGCCAACTCAATTGTTTCAGGCTGTAAAAGTAAAAAAGATCTACTATATCATTAAAAATCTTGAAACATTGGGTAGGCTCGAAAGAGATAATATGTTCTGAATTTTCTTCTCATATATAATTCAAAGAGAGACAATATTGGCATTGCTTTCATTTCACTGCAATAGCAAGTTCACCGCCCAAAAAAAAATGGTTACAGTTGTTGCTGAAAGATGAGAAACTCACTCCCACTGACACATAACCCCAACAAGTTACAATGGTTATTCTGTGCATCATACAATGTCAGATTTTTAATTAAATAACTATAGTTCATTTTAATCTCAAAATTTTACCCGATGTAGATAATCCATCCATAAGCTTAGTCAAAAAGTTTCGAAAAATCTGGAGCTGGTCTGACCCGTGCATTAATGCATTTAGTGTGCTGTCCGAGAGGAAGGAACTGGATTTCCCCTTCTCTCTCTCATTCTCTTCCACGTGGGGGCCACGTTTCCAGCGGCTCGAGCGTTAAGTCGCTGCCGACAGGACCCAAAGGACACCTGGCCCACACGTCATGCTCTCTCTGTTTTCGGGGTCCGTTTTACCCGAAAAAATTGTTTTCGTGATCCGTTTTTCCTCCGGAGCATGGGAAAAATGTTTTCAGTGGCTATTTCGCCCCCCAAAAAAAAGAGGGATCGTTTCCTTTCTCCGTTTTACCCGAAAAAAATGTTTTCGTGATCCGTTTTTCCTCCGGAGCATGGGAAAAATGTTTTCGTTGACCGTTTATCCAAAAAAAAATAGAAAACCGTTTCCTTTCTCCGTTTTGCCCGGAAAAAATATTTTCGTGAGCCGTTTTCCCTCCGGAGCATAGAGAAAATGTTTTCGGTGGCTATTTCCTCCCAAAAAAATGGGAGGCCGTTTCCTTTCTCCGTTTTGCCTGAAAAAAAATATTTTCGTGATCCATTTTCTCTCCGGAGCATGGGAAAAATGTTTTCGTTGGCTGTTTCCCCCAAAAAAAATAGGAATTCGTTTTTCGTCCGTTGTTTCTCCGTTTTTACCCGTTTTCCCTCATTTTTCACAGGAAAATAAGCGCATAGGATGTTAAACTCGGCACCTAAAATTTCTTTTGCGGCTCGATCTCTAATATTTTTAAGAACATGTATTATTGCCCATTGACCGCATAGGGTGTTAAACTCGGCGTCTATAATTTTTTTTTGGGATCTAATATTTCTCGGAACATGTGTTATTTTTTCCCCCCAAAAAAAAAACGCCGTTGTTTCGCTGGTTCGTCGACAGTTCTTACTTAGCGTCTTTTTTCCAAGAAATACCCAAGCGAGCAAAAAAAACTCGGATATTCCTACCTTTTTTTAGAGATAAAAATTTGGATCAAATTTCGCACGGCGCGGCGAAGCGCGCAGCTCTGACTAGTAAATAGTGTATTCCGACCCAATGGAAGATTACGCACAATACAACTGCAAAACATGCATGCACACGGTCACAGAGTTAAATTGAGGGTGTTCCTTTGCCTCTCGTCGCATGAGAAAAGATCGATGAACCCAGTAGTGTTGAAACTGCATGTGTACACATAGGATTGGGAGGTGTTGGGAACATCCGATTTCAGCTAGGTAGATTTTTTGGTTGGGGCTGGCTGATGGCAGGCTAGATGAATGAACTTTACAGTGCTCTCCAAGATCATCTTGCGGTCCGCGCCCGACAAGAGTTGTTGTATTGTAGCTGGCTTTGAGGCGGGCTATGATGGCGACAAGAACTAACTCAGGTAAGCTGCACGAGATGAATCTCCTGAACGTTGGAAAGTAACTGTTGTTCACATGGTTAAATTGGCAAATGGGGAATCCATAAAATTCATGAATATATGATTGCAAGAGCTGAAGTTTTGAACATCTAGGTTAAAGATAGAACTGTATTCATTTGTTCTGTTTTAATCCAGATGATTAAATATTTGAATGTACAATATATTGGGGAGAGATAATATTTTGAGATGCTCTATACGCAACAAAGAGTCAAACAAAAAATGGAAAATTTACTCGTATAAACTTCGACAGTTTTTATTTAAGTTTGCACCGCATAGAAGTACAATACAATGATGTTGTGTTTTTTTCCCATAGTACGGATTCAAAGGAGTATACAAACTCTAACGCATTCAGAGAATTTACACATGCATCAATAAAGCTTGTTGGTGATATGAGGCAAATATGGCGTCCCAATGCCACACCCATAGAATTATAGAACGAGGGCATCCTTTCGCTAACTTATGCTGTGTTTTAGGGAAGATGCTTTGATGTTTTGACTTCGTCACATAAACAACCGAAGCCCCGGATTGGACGAGAAGGTGCATTTGCATCGATCGCTTGCATTCATTTGCATGTACTGTAGTTTCACGCGGCAAATCCTTAGGTTATAATTGCAGAGCTCCTGCTAGCTGCTAATGGCTGCCCAGTAGTATTACTCCCTCTAGTTTGGTAATATCTGTCGTTTTGGACATAGTGATGGTCAAACTTCTGAAACTTTAACTATCAATATATTTTAAAATATTTAAATTGGATACATGAAAATTATATGTGTAGTATTGTCTCGAGAAGTACTTTCATAATATTATAATTTTTTTGGGTTTTATAAATATATTATAATAAAAATTAGCGGTCAAAGTTGTATTTTGAAGACTGTGTCGATATCCAAAATGATAGATATTATCAAACTGGAGGGAGTAATTGTTTTTCATTGGGCATTTAAACTTGTAGGTGGAAATTGCTGCAATCTCCTGTTTAATAATACTATCTTCAATCACGAAATAAAATCTTTTTAGGATATGTGCAGTAAAAACAAAATTACAAAATTTGGCTATTGATATCTTTTGAAATATTTTCATTGGACATATGAAAATGCTACTCTACATGTAGATTTGTCTCAAAAACTACGTACGTACCTTTCATAACATTATAGTTTCATAAGGTTCTGTAAATATATTATTATAGTAAAAATAAAATGTCAAATTAGTTGTATTTTGGGACCTAGTCGTTGTCCAAAATGACATCCTGCCGGTATTAAACTCGGGAGAAAGCTCGCCCGGAGGACCGCCCCACGGGGTGCTTGGAGATTTCGCGAAAAAAACCCCTCTGTTTCTCTGAATTACGGATAGGTCCCTGCGAATTTACAAAGAGGTCCTAGGCGATTTTTGGTGAGGGAAAGATTAACTTTTTCGAATCGCGTTTAGATCCCTCGTTCGTTACTTTGCGTGAAAAGGCTCCCGTTAAATACAAATCGTGAACGAGCCTTTTTCTACTTTTTCAGAATAGCGGTAGGTCCAAAACTATAACAAACAGGTCCCCGGTTTTTACATCCAAGTCCTTTCACTACAAGAATCCAGTTTTGGGGCGAGTGTAAGACCCTCACTTTTATGCTACAGTGCAAACATAAAAGCAAGGTTCTAATGTGCATACTGTACCATTCCCATGATCAGTGGCTGGCACGCACAAAACACAATTTGGAATCACAACCATACAAAAGTTTCATATTTTATTACAGCGGAAGTATTGATACAATATGACCGACAAGGTCGACTAAACATAGCAAAAGAATCAGATGACTTGTAGTTTGCCACACAATCCACAGGCAACTAACAAGGTAAAGCCTTAGAAAGAATCGTCGTTAACAATCCCGTTTTCCTGCGTCGCATTACCTGTCGAGGATTCCTGTCTAAAAACAACAATAATAGCAAGGGTGAGTACGTTGCGTACTCAGCAAGACTTGTAGTGTTATCAAAACCTGAAATATATGCAGGCTGAATAGAAAGTGGGTTTCTACGGTTGTTTTGCATAAAGCGAAATTTGAATTGTAGATAATGAATAATAGATTGAAAGCGAAAATTGTAAAAGTACATAAATAAGTAGAGTAACAAGTAGGTACATAAAAGTAATAAAAAGAGATATACAACTCACAGCCCTTCGTGCATAAAATGTAACCAAAGTACCCAAATCCCTTCGTGAGTGATAAAGCGTCCAATCCCATTATAACTGTAATCAATTTAATTTTGCCAAGCATTAACGCTACAAATTTGAATTCAACCTTGCCAACGAAATGTCAAGAATTGAATCATCTGTAAGGGTAAGCTCACCAAATCATTTTATAAAACAACTAACTAGTGTCAGTTCGCCAAGTCGTCCATGACCGTGGACACGGCTATTCGAATAGTTTTAGACTCTGCAGAGTTGTACAGCTTTACTCACAAGAAATGTTCTCCCTTTGTGGCAGTACATTAGCACACTTCCTTTGGTGTGCCGCCAGAGAGTTCATAACGAAACTGTTCGTTACTTGGACCTTAACTTTGCACTAGCCCAATGACGTTACTCCTGACTATGATGGAAGCAAACAAACAGTGAAGCAATAGTATTCAGGAGCCCGCGGCTCAAATGGTACAACAACAGCCCCAATTCATAGCCAGGCGTACACCGTTACAACGGCAGATGCCAACACCTCGGTGATGACACCTCCCTCAAGCAAACCAATATCCGGAATGCCCGTGCTACAACTGCCTACCAATGTGCAAAGCTAATTCCCAAATAATTTAATAAGTTAAGACTGTCCCAGTCCAGTACTTGTGGATGTACGGTTTACTTGGATCATGCAACACTACGTTCGGTCCTTAAAGTGACATGGGCGATACTCCCCCTATCTACGTGCATTATTAATTGCACTTCCGGCTATTGCCAATAATCACCCACGTCGAAATCATAGTTTGACTTTCAGAAAGAATAAAACATTAGAATCACAATATTCCATCAGGTTCAAGATTAAAGTTCACCAGGTTCATCATTTTTCTTCAATATGTCAAATATTCATTACGAACAGTAAAACCATCTGTTCGTATCCCAGTCTAAAGCATGGCTAAGCATATGCATGTAATAATCGAATATACCCATTTTGACATCAAGTGTCTATCCACGAGCTAGGGTTATCAAGGTTCACATATCAATGTCAATTGAGGAAGTTTATCAATGATAAGGTATATCTACCGGTACCCAAATACAATTTTATGGAACATAGCATATGCAAGCAAGTTTTAATCAACATTTTAGTTAATTATGAAAAATTAGGATCAATATGATCAAGGGGTGCTTGCCTTGCTACTTGTTGTCTTTAGCGACGAAGTTGCAGATGTACTCTTGAAGTTGACGACGACGAAGTCCGAGACGTCGGATTCTACACGTCGTATGGCGGAAAAGATAGCAAATAGCAAATAACATTTTCAATAAGGGCAAAAGGAAATCAGATGAAGAATCAAATAACAAACACTATATTAAACAAGCACGAGTGTGGATTATAGCTTGTGAACGTATAAGTGTGTTACTTCTATATTCTTTATCATTGATCAACAGTTTAAGGGTTGCATCACATACGACACCTATTCCTTATGATTCATGCTATTTTATTTTACGAATTCAGGAAGCTAAGATTGTTTATATTTAATATACTATGATTCATTTTCAGGGTATGTAGCTGCTTATACTAGTACTGATTAGTATATAAAATAGCAGGTGAGAAAGAGTAAATGTAAACTGCATGGTTAAACTTTGGCATATGTATCGCTACTACAGATCTTATAATCGGTCTTATGTAGGGTCAAGTCTTTAATAGGATTCAGATGCAAAGCAATTTATAATATAAATGATTTTATATAAAATGAGATAATAATGCCTTAAGGAGTATTCTAGGGATGATTCTATAGATAGTTTGTGTTATTAGTCAATATCAAGTAAAAGTATGTGTTAATTAAGGACTACATAAATACTATGAATCTCCCACGATAGGTTCTGTATGCATTAATGCTTAATTTCCTAGAATCATTTATCTCTATCGTTATACATATATTTTCTTTTTACCTTTCCCATTTCTTTCCTTACTCTTTTCTTTTCTCTTCCTCTATTTCTTCTTATTTTTATTTCCTTTCTTTCCCCTTTCTTTTCTTTTCTCCCTATTTTTTTTTTCTTTTTCATTTCTTGTTTTCTTCTCCCTTTCTTTATTGGTTCGGTTAACCGAATCCATCTCCTTCCAGGGACTTTTGCTATTCTCTCCCCCATTTCTCATGTCTCCACTCGTTTTGGTCTTTGGCCGGTGCCGACGCTAATTTACGCAGCCTCCTCCGGCTCCTTGCCGTCTCCGCCTCTGCCTCCGTCGGCTCCTCTCCAGCGCCGCGCCTCAGGCCAATCGCCCGTCGCTGGGTCTTCCTCGTGCGCGCGTCGCCCTTGCGCCCCGGTCGCCTCTTCTTCGGCCGACGGTCCCTGCGCTTGACCCAACTCCACTTCCTTCCTGGTGAGTTCTGGCTATCCACACCTTCAGTCCTTCTTCGGCATGGCTCTGATTCGGCACTTAGGGTTTGTATTCCCTACTTCTTTTTCTCTCTGCGCTTCCCCTGGCTCAGCTAGGGTTTAGGTATTTCTAACCTTGCTCTTCCTTCCTCTTTCTTCTAATTTCTCTACTAGGGATTGGTACTCCCTACCCTTTTCCTATTCCTGAATGTTTACTGAAAATCATGACTACAGTTTGCACAAATTGTATATGATTCTGAGATTGTGCCGAGTGTATTTGTGCTGAGATCATTTCATTGTGATCTGATCTATGAGGATTTTTGTGGAGAGTAATAGTACTGAGGTTATTACAGCGTGGATGATTTCAATTCATGATGGATTACAGCTATACTTGGCTCTAATGTCCCTAGGGTTTAATTGTGGCATGCTGGTACTGACTTCGATTAGCTCGCATAGCAAATGATAAAATTTGATGCTATGCTAGGCTTTGATGTTCTTAAATGTTTAATCATGGCATGATGATCATGGTTTGCCTATTAGCTGCGACTGCACACTGATGAATCATAATCTGAGTGTATGAATTGAGGGATTAAATGTTATGATCTAAAAACAGTTGTGGGAGTTCTTGTCGTGCTCTATTTATGGAGGATAGATTGGCTTAGCCAATGATAAAGGAATTGATACTAGGCTGCGTTTGGCGATCTTTGAATGCTTAGGTAATGCATGATAACAGAGGCTTCAAAACAGATTGATTTACATGGTAAATGATGAAATGATACCATGTCTTATGGGTAAGCTACCTTCTTTTGGTCTGTGATGTAAGATTTTCCTCAAATCTCCTGCAAGTTGGATGGTATCTATGTCCATTCTAAATGTCAGTACGCCTGGGGAGTATGTTTGGCTAAAGATGGACATGATGCAACCCTTGCATGCTTAAAATACTGAGACCAAGACTTTATATTCTATTTACGGTTGATTTTACTATTGCTATAACCATGTTTTAATAAAAAATGGTCCCATGGGTTGAAGTATTACCTTTGAGGGAAAAAGAAATGGTATGGAATGGGGAAGGATTGCTTCTAGTAATTGGATGGATCTCCTATCTCTGTGACTCTTTCATGCTTCCTCCTCTTCATTGATTTGGTAGCAGTCTTCCTGGAGAGGCTTTAGCTAGTGGCGTCCTGGGAGTATTGTTTTGTGCTGAGGCTTATGAGGCCTTGTGGTTTTTATAGCTACAAGATGGGTATGTAACAGGGTGTGAAGGAGGGCTCATGCTTGCGGCTGAATTGATGCTCATTTACTCATCTTGTCAGTGCATTGATCTTGGTTGTGATTCATGTGGCCAGTTGTCCTGAGCCCTAGAGACTTTCGGCCGGCTGGAGGGAGGGTTTGGTTATATTGCTCGTGTGGCTTGATCTTAGCCTTTGCCTTAACTGATGTTCTTGGCTGTCCGATTACTCTGGATGTTTCGGTTTTATTTGTCTTATTTCAATAATCATTAGTTTAATCTTGTGGATGGGAATGGTTCTGGAGCTTTTAGTCGGCATCCTTACCTTGCCTTCAGACTTATCTTTTTCTAATGTGGCTTATCTGGCCGGCTACTTGGATGGGGTTTAATAGTGTTTGAAAGAAGGCTTGCCTTTGCGGCTGGGCCTGTTTGTTCAATGGATGATTTGGTCAGTGCCTTGGTTTTGGTTTTGTGATTCTATCCATGTGGTCTGATTTTTACTAAACGCATTCTCCTTATATTGTCAGTGCAATGACCTTGGCTTCGAGACCAAGTTGCTTGGCTGGCTGAGTAATATTCGGGAGGTTTTAGCTGGGACTACCTTATCTAAACATTAAAAAAAAAATGCTTTAATCTTTGTGACCGAGATGGTTCCTTGCAGCCACTTACGAAAATGGTTGCTTGGTCTTGATAGAGCTTTTTTTTTTGAGATTTTGCTTTCAGCTGGAGAGATGGCTTATTCTGGATCTTTCGGCTGGTCTTGGTGTGGGTTTTTCCTTGATAAACAATGGTTGATCTTGTGGCCTGTATAGTCGGTTGGCCTGGCTCTAGCGACTTTTGGTTGAGTCTGGAACATGTTGAGTTGTCCCTTGTGAACAGTGCTGTGGCTTTATCCCCAATTACTGTGGTTTCACTATTCTACTGTGGTAAAATATTTTTACTACGCGATATTTCTAAACATTCGCGTCTACGACTTAATTAGGTTTGTTTATTGCCGAATGATGCAAAAACCTAATCGCGAGAGGAGCCAGATTGGCCCCCGGACAATCTAGGGTACCTCACTGAGCGATTCAATCTTAGCTGACGGCAATTCTTTCTTTTTGCATTTATTGTATCTAGTTAAATGCATTTGTTTTATGCTTATTCTTATACGTGTACAATTTAATTTGCAGGTTCTCAAATGCAGATCAAGCTAATACAGGAGTCGTAGCTTATAGTTTTGTAATTTACTTTTTGGAATGTAACTAATTTTGTAGTTGTGATTGTATATGTAATCGAACAGTTGTATGTCTTTATAAAAATTCTTGTACTTCCTATTTATTGTAAATATGAACTACATCATATCAATAAAATTAGTGTTGCAGTTTAATCCCGTGCAATGATTGTTTCTGATCAGGAACAGTAATGGTTCGTATTATCTATTATCCTATTGTTAATAAGCAAATCCTATTATTCAGTGTATTCATAATACACCTAATGATTATAGATAACTTTATCAGTTTCAATGTTGACTCACTACTACTCAAAGTCTAAGAAAAATATCAACTAAATTCTTTTCATAAAGCCATGGTTACCTTGCTAGTTAACAATGCAATTTTTTTTAAATTTCTTTCTTATCAATATTATTCTTAAACTAAGGTTTTTCACTTCTACCTTCTTATCCCTTTTATCCATTTCTTTTCCCGAAACTCTAAAACTCAAATATTTGTTTAGCAGGATATCTAACAAATGTATTTAAATTTTTGGAGAAACAATTCTAAATCAAATTTATATTTTAATATTTCATTTTATTCTTTTATAATTATGAGGATGTTACAGCGAGTGTGAAGATAGCTAACCGAGTGCACACTCGGCGTAGAGAACCTTATACCGAGTGTAATCTATTACGAGTGTGCTCTCACAATATATGACATCTATGCCGAGAGGACACTCGTAATATGATTGTGTTCTCCACGTAGGACACAGTACTGCGAGGGCAATGCTGACATGGCAATCTATACCTAGTGGGCACTCGGTGTAGATTAAGTATATGCCGAGAGGGCACTCGGCATAGCATTAGCACGAGAGTGCACTCGGGGAACATTGGTTGTAGGGCAACCATCAGACCCCACTCTATTCCGAGAGGGCACTCGGCACAGGTTTATCCCGAGTGAATTGATATTGTGGCTGTTTTGTGAATTAATATTGTGGCTGCAAATTTGAGCTCGCTGGTTTGTGGCCAGGGCATAGCTATCCCGAGAGTGCACTCGGCATAAACATCAGTACCCTATCCCAAGAGTGCACTCGGGATAGACTAAGGCTATGCCGAGAGTGCACTCGGGATAGGCTATGCCGAGTGCACTCTCGGGATACATGTTGACGTGTCACTACCTGTCCGCCACGGGGGCGGTACGGGAACCAACCACTATCCCGAGAGGACACTCAGGTATATTTTATTTTTGCTGAGAGTACACTCTGGATAGCCAGGTTTTCCCGATAAAATAACATCGAGTGCTCTACACCGAGTGTGCCCACTCGGGATAGGGTATCCCGAGTGTTTTGTCCCCTATCCCGAGTGTGGAAAACACTCGGGGAAAATCTGCAGCCTTGTAGTGTTTCTCCGTTTTCCCCGAAAAAAATATTTTCGTCAACAGAAAGAAGTGTACTTTTTTTGGCTAGGTCTTTAAGGTTTCTCGAGCCTCCAAAAATTTTGAAAATACATCTAAGTCTATTCCAGGTCCTTTCTACGTTTTCTCCGAAAAAAATATTTTCATCAACAGAAAGATGTGTACTTTTTTTTCGGCTAAGTCTCTAAGGTTTCTCGAGCCTCCAATTTTTTTGAAAATACGTATAAGTCTATTTTTTCTTCTGAAAAAAAATGCAAAATCATTTTATATTCACGCGTGTGGCGTGCGCCGCGCTTAAAGGCCCAGGTCCTTTCTCCGTTTTCCTTGAAAAATATATTTTCGTCAACAAAAAGATGTGTACTTTTTCCCGGCTCGGTCTCTAAGGTTTCTCGAGCCTCCAAAAAAATATACATCTAAGTCTATTTTTTTCCCCGAAAAAAATACGCAAAACCATTTTTCGTTTACGTACACGGCGTACGCTGCGCTTACGGGCCTAGTTGTTTTCGTTACCGGGGGACTAGCTACATGCATAGATAACTTGGGGAGTAGGTGTAGCCTTGCAGAAAGTGCTAGCCACACGTTTATTATTATGTGTACAAGGTGATGAGCTCAGTGTTAGTCGAAGCACGGCAACCATCAACCTTCAGCCTATAAATATACAAGATAGCAAGAAAGGGATAATTCATTTCCTTCCCTTGTTGGGCAGGACAAATGTTGAATTCATCAAGCACTACAGTAGTGTGACCAAGGTCCAGCTCCACTGGATACAAATACTCCACTAGAAGAGTTGAGTACAACACTACGGCATGCAGACACCACGCAGTAGAAGAGATGCTAGTTGAGGATTAGGAGATGTTGGGAATATCCTGTTTTAGCTTATTATCCTATCTCATTGCACTATGCTAAGGAATCGCACGAAGATGGCTTGAATTCAAGAACAAGACAATTACACCCTGGGATGGATCTATAGAGGATGCCAAATATGCCCTAGCATCTCTAAAAATTGGAAAGACCCTATAAGATTACTCTAACAGTAGACTAAATTTGTTGATTGAATTGATTTCGATTTTAATTGTTTGAAATTTTTAAGACTACCTTAAAATTATTTGTATTGTATTTTTGGCAAAGTTCAAATATATATGTTAAATTTATGATACTATAAAATTATTGTATGAGACTATATAGTTGTACGGACGAACTATACTACCTCGTCGAAATTTTTGTAGTTCCACCGCGCGTCTTAAAGAGAGAACGCCAGCGGTGAGAAATATATGGCCATTGAACTTCACGCCTGGTAGACATGAAAATTTGTTTGCAAGCACTGTAGTTCTTCAGGTAATTACGTGGAAACCCGATTGACATGTTATGTACACATGTTGTTCTGCAGCGAGTTAATTACTTGACACGAAAATTGCTGCATTCGATCGATCTTTGGCTCGACCAGTCCACTCGCGTTTGAGTGCTGCTCGACGCGGGCGGGCGTGAGAGACGAGTACTGCATGTGGGGGCATGCATGCGTGCGTGTGTGGAGGTGCATGTGTCGAGGCACTTCGATTCGTAGTGTAGCAAGCCCGCAAAGGACCGCGAGTAGCTAATCACAGCTTCAAACCTCTTTGTCAGTGACTAAGAGCCCGGCCGACTGTATACAGGCATGTGTCTACTGCGGAAAATTTACTTCAGTAGTACAAAAACTCAAAATTATCACTATTATTTAGAATACGCTACGAGTCAATTTGCTACAGGTCCGTTATCTGCTAGCTAGGACCTTGATTTTTAGTTCATAGCCAATGCCACGCTTAAAAATTTCAATTAATAAACACTTCATCCGTTTATTTTTATAAGGCTTATTTTTTGTATGATCTTATTCACAAATATAAAACTCGCATGTAAGTTTAATAAGGTATTTCCTTCTATACCCCTATTTATTTTCTCTTAACCATATGCATTTATTTATTACCATCCACACAAAATATATCTTGTTTCAGGCTGTAAAAGTAAACTCAATTGTTTCAGGCTGTAAAAGTAAAAAAGATCTACTATATCATTAAAAATCTTGAAACATTGGGTAGGCTCGAAAGAGATACATATGTTCTGAATTTTCTTCTGATATATAATTCAAAGAGAGACAATATTGGCATTGCTTTCATTTCACTGCAATAGCAAGTTCACCGCCCAAAAAAAATGGTTACAGCTGTTGCTGAAAGATGAGAAACTCACTCCTACTGACACATAACTGTAACATCCTGAAGTTTACTAAACAGTAAAAATAAAATATTAAAATGTAAATCTGATTTATTATTATATTTCAATAATTTAAAAGCTCCTGTTAAAAGATAATTGAATTCCTGAACTTAGGAAAGGAAAAAAAAAATTTATAAGAGAAAATGGTAAGAAGATAAGATAAACCAACTGATCAAAAGTAATTACTACAAAAGGATGAACTGCAACACAAATTTTATTGATACATTGTAGTTCGCAATTACAATAAAGAGGAAATACAAAATCTTTATAATGACATACAACAATTATATGGAATACAACTTATACAATCATTCGATTACATATGCAATCACAATCACATAAATGATTACATTTTAAAATACAAAACTATAAACTACAGCTCCTGTGCTGTCTTGATCTACTTCTGAAGACCTGCATATTCAATTGCATTTGTATAAGTAAAAGAATAAAATAAACGAGTCAAATTAAATGCAATAAATAGAAGGGAAAGAGTTGCCGTCAGCCAAGTGATCGCTCAACGAGGTACCCTAGATTGTCCGGGGGCCAATCTGGCTCCTCTCGCGATTAGATTTGCATCACTCGGCAATTTGCAAACCTGTTTAAGCCGTAGACGCGATTATTTAGAAAATATCGCGAGGTAGAAATATTTCACCTCAGTAAAACAGTAAAAGACCACAGTAGAAAAGATAAGCCTCGGCACTGTGCCCATAGGTCAGCCCAACACATTCCAGATTCAACCGAAACACCCCAGAGCTCAGCTCTTTCCAGAACCAGCCACGGCAACCCAGCCGAACCCAGAGTATACACAGACCAGGTCGGCAGCCACAAGGATGATATTTAGACCACAATATTAAAGCATTTTATATGATTGAGATAAAGCAACCCAACCGAAATCACCAGAAGACTTGAGACCAAAGCATAGTACGCCAAGCCTGAGCCAAAGACTAAAGCTAAGACCAAGGCCATTACTAATGCACTGACGGGCAATAAATATGCCATCAGTCCAGCCGCAATAAGCAAGCCACCAGGCTAACCATGCCGACTGAAAACCCCAAATCAATCAAGCACAAAGGCTCCAGAACCGGCCACGATACCAAGCCCAACCGAAACATCCAGGACAATGCCCAGCCAGCAAGTTGTATTGGTCTTAAAGCCAAAATCATTGCACCGACAAGTTGAACAAGTGAGCAATTAATCCAGCCGTAAAGACCAAGCCATTAGGCTCTGCCTTCACACCCTGTGGCAAAATACACTACCAAGGACTATATAAGTCACCCAAGCCCTCATATCACTATCAACATCCATACAACTCAAAGAAAGCCTCAGGAAGCCATCCAAGAAGACCATAGAAGAGTAGACCTCCAGAAAGGTTACCACTGAACCAAAGAAGGAAGAGAGTAGTCAGGAAGGTTAAGTTCCAAACGCAGATCCAGGAACAATCGGTGGAAAGAAAGGAGAAATCAAGCTGAACAAATATTCATCCCTTTTTCACAAGTAAGCTTCCACGAGTTCGATTCTATTAAAAGCATCATAGCGTATCCAGTAAGTATGGATATGAAGCTAGATTAGAAAATGATAGTAGAAAGACAAAGGAAAAGTAGAAGAGAAGTGGCCTCAGTTTTTATGCATAACAAAACTTCGAGGGTTGCGTCATGCGTCCCCTCTGATTTGCAAATACTCCCCCGGCGTAATGCAAATCAGGGTCGTCGCCATAACGCCATCCAACTCGTAAATTGGTTAATGCACGAATCATCACGGACCAAAAGGGGCATAATCCACTTTTAAGACATGGTATCAATTTCATCATTTACCATGTAAATCAGTCTATCTCGAAACTCTGTCATCATGTTGTAACTAAGCATTTAGATCATCAAAGCACGGCCTAGTATCAAATTTATCATTTACTAAGCCAATCCATCCTTAAATAAAGTACTCCCCTCAGTCTTTAAATACATGCATCTTATCAATTCCATTCCGTAACAGATAGACTAGATCGATCAGGCATAATAATTTAAGCACTCCAGTGATCAGGGGCTATTATTAAACCCGCACAAACTATTGATTTATGCATCATCAAGTACTCAACTACCTCATTTACCCATCAGTAATCGTCAAGGATTTTATAACAGCATCATAGTCCCAATAATCAAACAAAAGACTTAGAAAGTTCCAGACTTCAGTACATAGCAAATCCATCGTGGGGAAATAAGGCATCAGAAGAGATAGAGTAAGGAGTAGAGTTAAGAAAGATCTAACCGAGTTAGCCAGATGAGACCAGGAGGGGATCCGGAAACAGCGGTTGGCGGCGGGGCCAGGGTACCAGCAGCCGGACGGTGTGGAACGGGACGCAGAAGCCGCGCGTGTACACAGGTGGGGGAGACCCGAGCGAGGCGACGGAGCCAAAATCCCGGACGTCGGCCCAAGGGCGCGAGGGCAAACCACTGGAGGAGCCATGCGCTCGTGAGCAGCAAGTGCGGGGGGGGTCGACGAGGTCGGCCAGAGAGGCACCGACAGCCAAAGCGGCGTGTGAGGAGCCGCAGCAGATCCAGCCGGAAGCACTGATGGAGGCGGCGGCAAAGAAGAGAGCCAGCGGGAGCTGAAATGAGAGGAGGAGCCAGATCGACTGGAATAAGATGAGAGGCACGGAAAATGGTAAGAGACAAGAAGAAGTCTCTGGAAGGAGGAGTTCAGGAGCTAACTAAACAAAGAGAGAAAGGAGAAGATTAAAAGGATAATAGAACAATAATAATAATAATATGTGTCTCTAGGAAAATGAGTATTCCTAACATGCAAAAATTGAGTAAGGATGAATTAAGTTAGTAAATACTCGTATTTTCGCTACATATACCCATTTGGAATATAATCATATTACATATATGGGTAAACATACATGTTTAACTTGCTTTGTATACAATCTATAAAACATAATCACTTGATACTACAATGATGATTATATTTAACATTAGCTTATTATACTCTCGTGTATATAATTTAACTATACGCATATTGTACCTTTAGCCCTTAATTAACATGCCCCGTGCTACTGAAAGGACATTAACAATAGACACTAATTCCTATAAGATCAACCTTAGGATATCCCCGAGGCATGATTACCTTAATCTATATAAGTATTTTGGTTATATTGTGCTTTGCATCTGAATCCTATTAAAACATAACCCTGCAAGAGCTAAACCCTAATATCTGTAGTTTCAATGCTTATGCCAAAGTTTAACTCTGCAATTTATAGCTACTTTCACCTCTGCTATTCTATATACTAATTGATATTAGCACAAACAACCTCACAACCTGAAAGTGAATTATAGTATGTTAAATCTTACAATCTTAGCTTCCTGAATTCGTAAAATAAAATAAAATAAATCATAAGGAATAAGGTGTCGTATGCGATGCAACCCTTAAACTGTTGATCAATGATAAAGAATACAGAAGTAACACACTTATACGTTCACAAGCCATAATCCACACTCGTGCTTGTTTAATATAGTGTTTGTTATTTGATTCTTCATCTGATTTCCTTTTGCCCTTATTAAAAGTGTTATTTGCTATTTGTTATTCTTTTCCGTTATGCGACGTGTAGAACCCGACGTTTCGAACTTCATCGTCGACAACTTCAAGATCACGTCTTCGACTTCGTCACTAAAAACAATGGATATCAAGGCAAGCACCCCTTTGAGCATTTTGAACCCAGATTTCATAATCAACTAAAATGTGATTAAGAATCTTCCTGTATGCTTATATTTTGATAAATCCTTATTTTGCGTTAATTGGTAGTTATAACCCAAATTGATGGATTCCCTTAATCATGTTGACATACGATCCATGAAAAACCATAGGAATGGTTAAGTTCATTGAACTGGGTATAATCGCTTATTAACCTGCATATGCTTAGCACTGCTTTAGGTCAAAGTTGGAAACGTTTACACCCACACTTTTCTTTATGAAATCTTTTATGGTTTGTTTAAGCGATGAGGATCTTGGTAGTTTGATAAAAATGAAAATAAAACTATGATTTCGAAGTTGGTGATTATTGGCAATAGCCGGTTGTACATGTTTTAACGTGTACGTAGCTAGGGTGGAGTTATCGCCCATGTCACTTTGAGGACCGAACGTAGTGTTGCATGATCCAAGTAAACCGTACATCCACAAGTACTGGACTGGGACAGTCTTAACTTATTAAATTATTTGGAAATTAGCTTTGCACATTGGTAGGCAGTTGTAGCACGGGCATTCCGGATATAGGTTTGCTCGAGGGAGGTGTCATCACCGAGGTGTTGGCATCTGCCGTTGTAACGGTGTACGCCTGGCTATGAATTGGGGCTGTTGTTGTACCATTTGAGCCGCGGGCTCCTGAATACTATTGCTTCACCGTTTGTTTGCTTCCATCATAGTCAGGAGTAACGTCATTGGGCTAGTGCAAAGTTAAGGTTCAAGTAATCGAACGGTTCCGTTATGAACTCTCTGGCGGCACACCAAAGGAAGTGTGTCAAATGCGCTTGCCACAAAGGGAGGACATATCTTGTGGGTAAAGCTGTACAACTCTGCAGAGTCTGAAACTATTCGAATAGCCGTGTCCACAGTCATGGACGACTTGGCTAACCAGCATTAGTTAGTTGTTTTCTATTTTCTAAAAACTCTTGATCAAATGACTTGGAAAATGATTCACATTTGTTAAATATCAGATATTGATATTTTTACTCGTATAAGACCATGGAGGGTCTTTTCCGTAATCTTTACTCACAAAAGGGCCGTGAGTAATTTATTGTTATTTTTGTCAATACTTGATATTTTGATTACTTATCAAACTGTTTTAAATTCAGTTTATGCTTTCCATTACTATTCAGTATTTACAATTCAAATCTTCGCTTTACGCAAAACAACCGTAGAAACCCACTTTCTATTCAGCTTGCATATATTTCAGGTTTTGCAAACACTACAAGTCTTGCTGAGTACGCAACGTACTCACCCTTGCTATTATTGTTGTTTTTAGACAGGAATCCTCGACAGGTACTGCGACGCAGGAAAACGGGATTATTGACGACATTTCTTTCTAAGGCTTTACCTTGTCAGTTGCCTGTGGATTATGTGGCAAACTACAAGACATCTGATTCTTTTGGCTATGTTTAGTCGACCTTGTCGGTCATATTGTATCAATACTTCCGCTGTAATAAAGTATGAAACTGTTGTATGGTTGTGATTCCAAATTGTGTTTTGTGCGTGCCAGCCACTGATCATGGGAATAGTACAGTATGCACATTAGAACCTTGCTTTTATGTTTGCACTGTAGCATAAAAGTGAGGGTCTTACAATAACCCCCAACAAGTTACAACGGATCCACTTGTTGCTTTCACCAGAGTTTCGGTCGTTTGGTAACAGGCCAAGACCCACACGAACTCCCGTACGTGTCTCAAACCAATACGCAGCAATGCAGGCACGCGGATGAAGGCGCTCGCCCAAACTTTACCTTTAAATATGTCTCTGACGTTGATCGCTGCAAAAGAGCCGTCAAATACGTCGAAACCCTAGCTATATATTCGATCTGTTAATCGATCCGGTTGAAGAAAACAGGAGATCCTCGATCCCGTCTTGATTCATCTTTAAGATGAATATGATATGTTTCAAGAAGCTTACGTCGATCGTTGAGAGCACCGCGAATTATCTGCACGCCACGCGAGGAAAGCGAGACGGCGGCGGCCACGTTTCTTGGTCCGACCTCCCGGAGGACATGCTCGTCGAGGTCTTCTGCTTCCTGCCATCCTTCGGCGACCGCGCACGCTTCGGCGCCGTCTGCCGGCGGTGGCGAGACGCCCTACGCAGCCAGCCGCCCGTCCGCCGTCCCATGCCGTGGCTCATGTACCCGGGCTACACTGTCAGCCTCCCGGACGGCGCCATCCGCCGCGTCGCGCTCCCGGAGGAGGCCACGCGCGGCACCGTGTGCGTTGGCTCGTTCGAAAACTGGATCGCGCTCGCGCCGGTGTTGCCGCATCCGCGATGCCGCCCCGTCCTGGTAAACGCTGACCGGCCGGAAGCACGCGTGATCCCGCTGCCGGAATGGACGGGTCGAGATGGCGACTCGGCGGCGATCCTAAAGATGGCCTTGTCGTCCGCGCCTACTTCGTGGAGCTGCTTACTCGCCGCCTGGGCGGTCGATGGATTCGGCCGGTGGAATACGATCATCTCCTGCCGCCCAGTGGCGCAAGACTCATGCTGGTCCACGGTCACCGCGGATTTGGATATCCAAGACATGATCTTCTACGAGGGGAAGCTCTACGTCCTCGACAAATTCAAGGATCTCCACGTCTTCGCCGTCCATGGATCACAGCTCGTGCACTGTGAGCACCTCCTGCTCCGCCTCCACTCATCGATGGAGCACTGGTGCTGCTACGACTACTGCTACATGGTTGAGTGCCGCGAGAAGCTGCTTTTCGTCGTCCGGTTCATGGAACCTCGTGGCAGCCGGAAGCAAACCAAACACTTCACGGTCTTCGCGCTGGACCACGCACCGGCGCCTTACCGGTGGGCACGCGTCGCGCGGCTGCCGCGCGGGCACGCTCTCTTCGTCGGCGACGCCGGGTGCAGAGCTTTCAGCACCGGCAAGGTCAGCGACAACATGGTGTTCTTCTCCGACGACGAGGTGAACTTGCCTTTTTTCCCACGGGAGTTCGTCGAGGTGCGAGCGTTGGGCAAGCAGCACCGTCCCTGGTACACCCGTGCGCTTGGGGCGCTTGGAGTGGCGGACCAGGACGGCGGTCGCTACAATGCCACCAAGATGACGATGCAGTGCAGTATGAAAGCTGGCGATGGCCATGGTGTCGACGTGGAGAGCGTACTAGAAGAAGACGACGACATCTAATTGCAATTCTTGGTGCTAGGGCGTATATAGCACTCTTAAACTGACTAGATACATTTGCTAGCTGTTGAGAGTCCATTTGCTTTCCCAAGCTAAGCATGTCCTCCATATACATCTTTTTTTATGCAACGATGTCTATAGTATATTATCCACCTTTCTTTGCGCATTGAGGTTTTGAATAAGCTGGTTGGTTTATAAAACTCAATGATATGTAAAATGCCCATAATCTCTTCTAACAGGCTTCTAAATTGTAACGTTTAGGTAGTACCATTCCACTTGCATAAAATCAATTCAACATATCTGTGATGGGATTGCAGAAAACATGCATGCAACATATAAAAAAAAGACTGCAAACACTGCTACAAAACATCACATAGGTGACATCCTATTTGTGACGGTTTTTTTTGGAACCGTCACAAATAGAATTATCAGTGTCGGTTTTAAAATTCATAATGGCAGGAAGACTATTTGTAGCGGTTTTTATTTGAAATCGTCACAAATAATTCATTTTCTGTGGCGATTTTTCTGTAAAAAACGGTCACAAATAGTCCAATTATTTGTGATAATTTTTAGTTAAAGCCGCCACTGATAATATGAGTATTGTGGTGATTTTAGCCAAAAATCGTTACTGGTAAAGAAGTATATGTACCGGTTTTTAAGAGAAATTGTCACTGATAATATTCTCTGTGATGGTTTTTCTTAAAAACCATCACAGATACTACCCCTATATATGCCCTAATCCCTACACCCACAGTCGACGCCCACCTCATCACCCTAAGCCGCTGATGCTCGCACCCACCATACTCTGCCTCTACCGCGGCAGCGGCGGCGACGGCGTCTTCTTTCTATCGAGTCCACTTGGTGACAGACTCCCACAAGTGCCAAACTTAGGAGCAATCCACAAATAGATAGTAACTAGTTTCTAGAGTACTCCGACATCACATTTAGTAAAAGTATTGATTTGTCCATCCCTAAGTTGTGTGGTAACTATATATCATACCACCGCCTTCACCGTCTTCGCATTGGATATGGCCGGGCGCCCGGGCCATCGTCGGAGGAGTGTTGGCTGCCTATGAAGGCCTCGACGGCCATGCCATCTTCATCGGCGACACCTACCGCGGATCGTTCCCGGCCTCAGCGGCGCAGGGCCTCGTCGGCGAAAGTAAAATCTGCTACATGGACGTTGATGATCTGTACGCAGGCAAGGGGCGGCCGGTATATATCCTTTCCGTGCGGTGGAAACGTTCTGCATGCGCTCCAACTCCAACAAGAACGTACGTCGGCGACCACCGGGCGGTGAGTGCACTACATGGACCGTAGCTTGCCGTACGACGCCTCGGTTGTATTCTCCCGGTGCAATCCGAACACCGTGACTCAGAGCTCCAACGAAGATCAGAGTTGGTACGCAGCATCAAGGTTGCCTTTCCGCGGAGGTGTAGCGCATCTGGACCCCTTCAACGACACGAGACCTGACTCATCGTCATCCGACGGTGAGTCGGACGCTGAGCCAGATGGTTTTGTTGAGTGGTTTAGGGTGCGTTTGGTTCGCGGTTTCAAGATGGATGGGGTGATTTTATCCATCTCTTATCCCTCCAACTAAACATGAGCTTGATGACTTCATCCCATTCAACTTTTATTCTATCCAATTTTTATCTTATCTACCATCCAACTTTCATCCCACCAATCAAATTTGAATTTTCACCCCCATCCATCATTCAACTCTCATCCCATCCAACTTTATCCCTCCAACCAAAGAAAAAATTGGTTCATTTCATTCATCTCCCATCCCTCCAACCAAGTATGAGCTTGAATGATCTTATCATACCAACCTAGAGAACCTCATCTCATCCACTTTTTGCCCTTAAATGAAAGGATCCTTAGTGCCGGCGTTGAATAGTTTTGTTGTCTACTGGTTAGTCAATTATGTGTCGATAGTACTTGTAATGAGCAGCCAATTTCTAAGCAATTTTTTAATGTGGTTATATTTCACAAGATTTTCCATAGAAACATCGTAGCTTCTTTGTTCGAGGAAAAGATTAGACTAATGGGATGATATATATAGATATTTGATTTTTTTTTTCAATATAATGTAACTCTAATTTCTTAAACAACAAATTAACGCCACTTCACTTTGTTGTTTTTGTCGTGCATGTTGGTCTCCGATCAACAACCATACATGCAAAATTTAATAAACTTCGGTATATTATTGCATACAATCAATAATATCATTTAACTTGTTAGGAAGATCGATTGCTATGCACTACAAAAAATAATATTATCTCAGTACGTCGCCCCACTGTCGCTAGGCTCAACCTGCTCCACACGCTCGAGTCTGTGGCGACACCTGGCCGAGCTCTGCTTAGTTCGTAAAGCAGCTTTCCTGCCGTGCTTGGCCAGCACATCACCCTTGGTTCTGCTGCCTGTGCCACTCAGGTTTCAAATTTTATTTTTATTCAAATCTTGTCACCCTCTAAAATTCAAAATCTCTGCGAAATCTCATTATTTTAGATAAAATTCAAAAAGCAAAGTTCAAATATGGCATTTTTTGAACCGAGATTTCGATTAAAAAAACAAAATTTCATCTGAAATTGCCGAAATCTCGGTAAATTTCAACTAAACGAAAAATTGTTCAAATGAAGTCAAAAAATTTTGAATTTTTTTTGTATGATCCTGACACATAACTAATGTTCCCATAAAATTTTCAGATGATGATAAAACCTAAGGTTAAAAAATCTAACAGGATTATTGTCATGATAAAAGGTTGGGCAACAAATTTCTACCAAATGAAAAATAGTGCAAACCATGTTAAAAACTGTTGAACATTTTTTTGAATGGTCCTAACATAGGGGTCGAAATCGAGCCAAATCGTTGTTTTTTCGAGCTTTTTTGAAATTGACACAGATTGATTTAAAATGATTTTGTTTACAATTTGGAAGTATTTTTAGAGTCAAGCCAACGAGCCGAGCCGAGCCAGAGCAAAAACCAATTTCATTCAAAATTAACTCATTCAATGATTAATCAAAAAACGAATGTAATTAGAGCAATTTTGAATAGATGGTGTCAACGGCGGCTTGCGCGTGAAAAGAAAGCAGTGGCTCCGCCGTGGAAGAAAAGAAATCGGGCAGGAGAGCCGGCGGCGCCAGAAAACAAAAGCAAGGCGTCCTGTGCAGCTACAGGAGACCGGAGGCCGACGTGCGATGCAGCGATAAAAGCAGCTCCATGCGGCGACGTGTTGATGGCCTGGGGCACAACGTGTTCGTAGCAGCATCCCTCCTGGTGATCGACTGTCCAGCGCATGCACAGGGAAGATATTAACGGGAGTACTCCGCCGTGGGTAGCGGCAGCTTGCAGGGAAGAGAAAAGGAGAGATGAGAGGAAAGAGAGAAGGAAAAAAAAAGAAAAATAGTACATACACTTGTGTTCTTGTATTAAAGACTTTTATTAACGAGTAAACAATTTTTTTTAGTTTTTTTTTAGTGTTCTTGTATTAATTAAAGCCCTACCAGTGGGTGACGGTCAAGAGCTTTGATGGGCACGCCATCTTCATCGGCGACGCCTGCTGCGGAGCTTTCTCCGTCGACGCAGCTTCGCGCAGCAGCAAGATCGGGAAGAACCAGATTTGCTTCGTCGACGACGAGAAGAACGCGCCACTCATCCTCGGTGACTGGCTAAGCGGCACACGCCTGAGGATCACCGCCAGGGGAATCAATGGGCACCGGCCGGCCTTTCCGGTAGCTACAGACCTACGACTACCGTAAGGACTGCATCCGTATGTACCGTCCTGGCGAGCCATCACCGGCGGGCACCAGCAGCACGTGGCAGTGCGTCGCGGTGCAGCGCTTCCCGCAAAACTACGCCATGAAACCGCCGTCAGCGACGTCGGTGACAGGAGCCGAGCTGCTGCTACGGGAGGTGATGAACGCCCTGGGAGCACCAGCAGGGCCCTCCTTCTCCCCACCTTTTCTTGGCGAACGCATCTATGCCGGAAACGTGCACATCAGCGTCCCAAGCTCGCCATTACATTTCCATAACTGGAGATTCCGCGAACGTGGGCGTTCAGTTCAAGAGGCGGAGGAGGCGACGGCGTACAAAGCCGTCACGTTCCTACGCAGTCGATTCCGCGGCGTGTTGGACGACAGCCCATGGAGTTCCATCCCTTATTACGATGGCCCCATCGATGAGGAAGATGACGAGGAAGCGCCTTGAAAATTCAAGATGTGGACCTGTTGCTGCATACTATGCTTCCTACTTGTCGGCCTAATACTATCTTATCTTCTTTTATTCTGTGATATATACTTTATTATCTTATATAAATTACAGTATAAATTAGTGGGCAAGTATGCGTTTGGAGAACCATGTCGATGTCCAAAATGATATGTATTTATGGTTGGAGTGTAATGGCCAAAAAAATCCTATAACCTCTATTGAATTATGTTTAAAATAATAAATTACACATTTATTAGTTTTTCAACATTTTGGTTATTTATTTAAAATATTTCCCTATTAAAAATAGAAGTGTTTGAATTTTTGAGGAAATTTAAAAGTTGGAAAAATCTTGAATTTTTTTTATGTACTATATTGTGTCAGGAAACTCCCCCAAAAAGTTTCATAATTTTTGAAGTTGGTTTGCTAATTTTGAAAATTAAAACTTGAACTATGAAACAATTAAATTGGAAAACGATTTAGGAATTCAGTAATCTTTTAGGCCCGAAACAGTAGCCTTGTCCTAGTCCAGCGCCACTTTCGGCCCACGAACGGCCTGTGTGCCATCCCCATCCCCGGCATAAGCCGCTTCCCTCCCGCTTGTCATTTTGTTAGCAAGAAAGCGTATTTTGGCCTAGTACACCTTCTCTCTCTCTCGTCAAGATAACCGGATGTATATTGTGTGCGAATAGTAGTTTGCATGAATTTTATTAAGAACACGAGATAGATTTGCATGAGTTTTACGGATGAAAACTGGTCTGATATTTTCCACTTAATTATCCGAAGCTAGATCCAATCAAGACCAGACTCGGGAAGCAAGTTCATTCATTACCCGGCCGGATTGTAGCATTCAAAAGCTCACTGTATTTTCAGTTTTTGTTTTTAATGCAGTCACCTACGTACTCTGCTATTAGCTGTGTCTTTCAACTACAGGGGGACTCTGGCAAAGGTTATAGATCTAAAATTGCAAATGGATTAGACTTATTTTGAATCCATAGCTATTTGGATCAGATCTATACCAGATTGGACTTACGTTTTTCTACTAAATTGCAGTATTGCACGTATTATGTGTTAATTTTGGTCACATGTATATAAATGTTGTACATGTGAATGGTTTAGATCAAAGTCCAAACCTTTATTTGAGTCTAGATTAGACATAGGCTTATTAGTTTTATGTTTGAATTGGACTGAATCAAAGAAACAAAAATTTAAATTTAGATCAAATTTATACTAGGCTTTAACCCATTATCAGCCCCAACTAGATAAGAAGTACTACACCTTATTAAACTTTAAAAACCACCGGCTCCCCTCCCCCGTCTCTCCCTCTCGCGTTCATCAACTCCACATAACTCTCCCCTCTCCCTCTCATTTCTCTCTCCAGGACTCCAACCCACCACCACCGTCGGATTCTAGCAGCCCTTCTCACCGCCGGGCATCGCTACATTGTCCTCTCAACCACCTCCACCGATTACTCCAGTGGATCGCGGCGCCGCCAAGTAAGTCTCAGCTGGTGCAAAACCCTTACCGCCACGGAGTAGCAGTCATGGCGGCGACGGCGAGCCCAAAGGCCTGTGGCGACATTGAGCTCGATGCCTTACCGCATTGAGATCGATGGTGCTCACGCAATGACGCAGATGGAGGCAGAGGGAATGACGGCAACGATGCAAGCGTCGAGTTTGGCCATGGAAGCGAAGGGCGCCAAACATAGGCGGAGGCCTCAGTGGGGCTGGAGCCCACCCGGCAGCCCAGTGCAAAGACTCCCCGCGAGCACATACGCCAGGAGTTAGGACATTCATCGAAGCCTATGACCCATATGCATACAGCCATACCGCGTACTCGCGTAGACAGGCAGGCCAAGTAATTGAAAGATTTATTGCTGTTGAGCATGTTACGGATACATCTTCTGCTTCACTGAAGACAGCTTTGGACTTGTTATTTGCTCGCTTTGGTTTGTCTCTATCTAAACTGAGAGGACAAGGCTATAATGGTGCATCGAACATGCGAGGTCAATTTAATGGTTTAAAGATACTAATTTCAAATGAGAACCCGTATGCTCACTATGTGCATTGTTTTGCACATCATCTACAATTAATAGTAGTTTCTGTTGCTAAACCCCCCTCTTTAAAACTTTTTGGCTCCGCCACTACGCCAAACGCTTATAAGCATCGGTTAGCTGTGGCGGTGGCGAAGAAAGGGGAATCAAGGCTCAATGGCGGCATAGACGGAGGCGCTGTTCGTAGTCACTGCTCCGAGCTAGGCGTGTGGTGTCTACAAACTCTAGTTGCCAAGCCTTTTATCCTCTTTCTGAATTTTTTGGTTCAAATTCAAATTTTTTTTATTTATTTATTTTGCTCATTTACATGTAGTTGAATTGAATCTTTGTTTGTAAAATCATCTTTTTACGTGAAGGCTACTCCGGAATTCATGCTCCTTACAGCTTAGTACCCTCACGAACGTTCTTTTTACCTCTGATTTTTGAAAAAAAAAAACGGTGAAAACCGAATTTACCAAACACCCACAGTGAAAAATAAAAGAGAGTGACTAGAAAACGGTATACCGTTGCAACGGTATAACCATGAAACTTATGAAACTTATCAGTTTCAGTGCTGGTTTCATGAGTTTCAGTATTTAGTTTCATCAGTTTCATGTTTTATTAGTTTTTAGTGCTAAGTTTCATGAGTTTCAGTGCAAAAAATCATAAGTTTCATGAGTTTCAGAGGTATACCGTTGCAACGGTATACCGTTTTTTAGTTTTTCTGAAAATAAAAAACCGGTAAAAAGCTTCCCGGATTTTTCAAGTTTTGACTGTAGTATAAGAATTCGCAACCATAGCCCTAACAGCAAGTGCCTGTATAGCCTAGTGATTATCAACGTGCTTTGGGATAGGGAGGTTGTGGGTTCTTATATGTATATATCCCTCGTAGCACTGTTTTATACAGACTTGTTGTTGCGCAACAAAAAATTTCAAATTTTATTTCAAAAAATTTGGACAAAATTTGCAAAAACATTCCCGTTTTTCGCAAATTTTGAATTTACTGGTGGTCCGTAAAAAAGACCAAATTGGTAACCAGGACGCATATCCTAAGCGAAGGCAGAGGCAAAAGGTCAGCGACAGCCGTTGGATTTGATGCGAACGGTATAAACGCGCTGCTACAGTGACCTGCCAGTCATTCTTCCCTCTTGATTTTTACTGTTCCGCACTGTGCCTTCACCTCGTCGAAGACAAGCGTGGTAACATAAAGCTACCACAAGAAAGAACACAAGTATCTATATATTTACTAGTTAAGTGTTCGTACTTTGCTAAAGATAAAAAAAAATCATATTATCTCAACATATTTAGTCTGCAGCACGCCTTCACATCTAAGATGCTTGATGCTGCTCACGTTAACAAATATTCCAAAACAAACCATCGACACACGAACACGCAACATTGATCTAATGGTAAGCTGCAAAATCCTTAATTTTCATATATTTAGCTAGTAATATCATGATTAATCGACGAACACGTATTCCAAACTATTTCTTGGTGAGAGCAAGCAGTTCTTGAGAGTCCTTACTGGCTTGTATATATGCATTAATCTTGTTCATTTCCTATCATACATTGTTCGTGTCTAGATTAAATCATTAAAATAACCACAGACAAAATGTCCTAATAGTTACCTCTTTGAATTTTTGTCGGCAAAATGGATAATAATATGCATGGTCCTCCATCCGTGTCTAAAGAAATTGCAAGGAAAAAAGAAGAAAATTTCTCCTCGCGTCGCATATACAAACATCGGAAACAAAAAGATGCGTTGAAAATAGACAGATCAACATAGTCGATCCTCAGTTGAGCCTGTCCTGTTCAGTTAAATGACTACGAAGATGAGGAGATTCTATTCTCACTGGACACACCATCTGCTATCTAGCTTTCGTAAATCTCCTATGAGACATCTTCAGTCAGTTCGGTGCACCTCTGAAGGCTAGGTTGTAAGCAGTTTCTTTTGTGGATACGACCCTCTTCCCTCTTGCTACTTTCTTTGTCTCTTCTGTTAAGCACCAGCGGCTGCTTCCAAAATGCACACCATTCTGTCGGTGTTCAGACCGAGAGTATAACGAGGTGGGAGCACATACAACACGGATGAGAGCATTCTGCTAAACAGGAGACACAAGCCTTTCTAACCCACCATTTAGGCTGATTAGACTGCAAATTTGATTAGAAACAGTGCATCAGATTGCCAATCAAGGCTCTTTTTTACCCTCATGCATATGACAATGACCTCAATGAAGTTTATCTGCAAGCTAAGAGAGGATAAGTTATACATACGGTAGACGATTTTTTCGCATATCTCATGTTCCTGATGTCTCCTAGTCCTGAATTCACAAGAGATTTGTTGTTCCATGTCCCTCAAGGAGGAGGAGTCCCCTTTCTCTTGATGTCTCCTAGTCCTGAATTCACAAGAGATTTGCTGCTCCATGTCCATCGAGGAGGAGGAGTCCCCTTTCTCTTGCGCTACATAGATTTTTCAGAACCTAGTTTTCTCCTCCCAACATGTGAAGCTCCACTCCCCCTCGAATTATATTAGATAGAATATGGGGTCTGTCACTCAATACATGCGTGAATTTACTGTAGGTGTACTCTGCTGCAACCGACACAATGTGTGAGGAAGGCGCAACTACCATCTTTGCTCCATTCACTACGCTCGTGCTAGCTAAATGCCTACGTTGCTACGGATAAAAAGAATATCATATTACCTCATTACGTCGGATCGATATTGTCGTGATTAGCCCGAATGACTTATGCCCTCAGCTCCTCCATGCTCGGCTGCGTCGCGCCCTCGGCTCCATCGTGCGTCCGAAAGAGCTACCATTTTTTTCTTGTTAGATAATTTTTGGAGAGGTGAAATTTGTATGCTCGTGCTTTGCTACGGATAAAAAGAATATTATACTATCCCACCATGTCAAGTCAATATGTCGTGATCCGCTTGCCTAGCCCGCGCCCTCACCTCCGCCTTCACGCTCGGCGGCGTTGTGTCTCTGTACCCTTGTCTGCATCGTGCGTCCAATAAGTTATTATTCTTGTTAGAGAATTTTTAGAAATGTGGAATTTGTTTGTTGTAATATTATTTTTCTGTTTTTGTTAGAAATTTTTTAGGGAGATGGAAGGAGGATGGAGGAGAGAATATTGTACCACCTCCACAAGGTTTTTTTAAGTAGTAAAAATAGTCATATGTGAAGCTGTACTGAAACTTGAAATATTAGAATTTTTTTTAGGAAAACCGGACATGCTGAACTAGTTGAGGGTAGCGAGCGGAGAGAATGAGATTCAACATCCGTGACAATCCACTGATTTCGTGTCAAATTGTGAGATTCAAACATGCGCAGCTCATTAGTAGGCCTACTGCCTCCAGGTTCCAAAAATCGGCGTTTTCGTGGAAATCGGTTGTACCGGACCCCTCTTTAAATTTCAAAGGGCAAAAAATAAAATCACATTATTTTGGTCGGTTTGTCAAATATAATACAGTTTCATAACTACATCCAAGCAAAGTGTGCATGTAGACCGGTGGTAGCGTCCCAATAATTCTCAAAAATAATTTCTCTTTGCAGGCTTCAATGACCTTCCGTTAAATTTTTTCCATAGGTTTGGATCATTCTCAATCCCTCCCAATCCTATATACGAGATATGTTGAGACTCACAGCAGCATGAAGCATGTCCCCACTGTACGATCAACCCTCGGCTAGTGATCACGCCCGGCAGATGAATTGGGAGTCTTCTCCTTTTGCAATTTATCAGAAACAAACTGGCCATACCATTACCAGCTGCATGATTTGATTCACGAAATAATTTGGCTGCCATTGAGCATGTGCTATATATCTCTGCCATTGTATTTTAATCTGACAAGATGGTTTCAGGAAGATGCATGTTCTGGGCAGCTGCTCGTCCTACTACACATCACTCCACTCGCTACGTAAAAACTTGTGCTGAGGTTATACATTTAAGTGTTGATAAATTTACGACTTGATTCACGATATAGATGGCATGCCGTATCACAAGTGGAGAGGGGGGGGGGGGGGGCATGGTACAACCGTGGAATTTGATTTCAGGACATGGAAGGACTTATGATGCACTATGTTCTTCTAACTTGGAATGTAAATGTTCAGTTTACTATCGATATTTGGATGAGGAATTTGCATGAGAAATTGCCAAGTCTTTGCATTACATCTGAACATTTTAAACACAAAGATTGCTGAAAGTAGGAAAATCTTGTCATTTTCCTGTTGATTGAATCTAAGACAATGATTGAGTTAAAGCACTATAAACACTGTTGCTCAGTGGAAGAAACTTGATCCGGATGATTACTCAGTCAGAGACACCTCATAAATAGTTGGTTGCAATCTCCATGTGAATTATTGTCTTATCGATTGGAATACTACCGTTTTCATTCTGCTAAGCCATTGCTCTAACTTAGCTATGATACTCTATCGAAGTCTATAACCCCAAGGTTAGTGTGCAGGTGAAGTAGAAGTTCATCTCTATAGAACTCTTGTCAGCAATGGATATCCCCTCGGCCTCGACTCCACTTCCCCAGGCAGAAGTTCAAGAAGGTAGGTATAGGTTTCATCGAGGCTTACATCTGAGGACGGAAAGTAATGAATTTGTCCCCGTAAGAATAATGGCACCGACGAGATCAACAGATGGCACGCAAGAAGCAAATCACATGGTGGGCAACTCCAATAATCTTCTGCCTAACACTTTCTAGGCTACTATTTTAGTGGATTAGGCTGCAAAAAAAAACACATATGTCTGATTGCCGATTAAAGAATTCTACCGGCATAAATATGATGTGATGGGTATATAATTAAGCACAAATTGAAGGTTATGTACTCTTATTATTACTGCAACATCAAGGTTGAAAACCTAATCCCTTACATAAAAAGGAGAAATTTTACAGTACATTGTATTGACAATTTATGGTGGATAGTAGAAATTAAATCTAGCTATTGATTTGTTAAAAGTACTCCTACTATTCTATTACCGAAGCAAGTAAAAATAAATATTAGATAATCTAATCTATTGGATTGAAAAGAATGAACGATCCATATTGAATTTAGTGTATCATAAAAGAGCTCATAAAAAAAATATTCAGGTTGGATAGGATTTATTGGCAGCTAACAATTGATTCTAGATTCAAATGGGTGATTTCGCAACATGCGCTGGAGTAACATTGAAAAGAAACTGGACTGAAGCATTATAATTAGTTTCTCGTGTGAACTGTTCAAGGTTATATACAAGTCGGAGAGTCTTATAGAGGGGCAATTGCACGTACTAAAAAGTACTGGAAAGCATAGTCTGTGTTCCTGAAGCCTCCTAGTCCTATATATAATCCCAACTTCTTGAATGAATTAAACTCCCAGTGTATGTAGGACGAGTCTCCGTTCTCCAACTCTCTTCACATTTTGTCTATTCAGTTTTTCTCCTGCAACAAAGTGGAGCTATATAGCAACTCTCCCCCTGTCACATGGCTCACATCGCACATGCGTGACTTCTCTATGTCAGCACACGATGTTTGAAGGAAGTGCAATTACTACCTTTGCACAACTTCATTAATGCACTCATTTGAAGTGCTATTAAGACTAGGGAACCCAATTTTCTGGATGCATTCTATGATTTCCATCTACCTTATGTGCTGCAAAAGTGTTAGCATACTACTGATCAAAACTCAATACTATAATTTTGGCATGTACCTAGATCACATTCTGTCACGTATGAAGTTGGCAGTTTGGCATACATCAATGTATGCGTGAAAACGGGGCATTATGAACTTGATTGGGTAGCGATCGATGGATGAGCTGAGATTCAACTGTCCATCAAACGAGCGGTGCTTTTATGTTTTTTATCCTAATACAACCGTGGAATTTGATTTCAGGACATGGAAGGACTTATGATGCACTATGTTCTTCTAACTTGGAATGTAAATGTTCAGTTTACTATCGATATTTGGATGAGGAATTTGCATGAGAAATTGCCAAGTCTTTGCATTACATCTGAACATTTTAAACACAAAGATTGCTGAAAGTAGGAAAATCTTGTCATTTTTCCGTTGATTGAATCTAAGAAAATGATTGAGTTAAAGCACTATAAACACTGTTGCTCGGTGGAAGAAACTTGATCTGGATGATTACTCAGTCAGAGACACCTCATAAATAGTTGGTTGCAATCTCCATGTGAATTATTGTCTTATCGATTGGAATACTACCGTTTTCTTACTGAAGTCCGAATACATTCTGCTTAGCCATTGCTCTAACTTAGCTATGATACTCTATCGAAGTCTATAACCCCAAGGTTAGTGTGCAGGTGAACTAGAAGTTCATCTCTGTAGAACTCTGGTCAGCAATGGACATCCCCTCGACTCCACTTCCCCAGGCAGAAGTTCAAGAAGGTTGGTATAGGTTTCATCGAGGCTTACGCCTAAGGACGGAAAGTAATGAATCTGTCCCCGTGAGAATAATGGCACCGACGAGATCGATAGATGGCACGCAAGAAGCAAATCACATGGTGGGCAACTCCAATAATCTTCTGCCTAACACTTTCTAGGCTACTATTTTAATGGATTAGGCTGCAAAAAAAAACACATATGTCAGATTGCCGATTAAAGAATTCTACCGGCATAAATATGATGTGATGGGTATATAATTAAGCACAAATTGAAGGTTATGTACTCTTATTATTACTGCAGCATCAAGGTTGAAAACCTAATCCCTTACATAAAAAGGAGAAATTTTACAGTGCATTATATTGACAGTTTATGGTGGATAGTAGAAATTAAATCTAGCTATTGATTTGTTAAAAGTACTCCTACTATTCTATTACCGAAGCAAGTAAAAATAAATATTAGATAATCTGATCTATTGGATTGAAAAGAATGAACGATCCATATTGAATTTAGTGTATCATAAAAGAGCTCATAAAAAAAAAATTTCAGGTTGGATAGGATTTATTGGCAGCTAACAATTGATTCTAGATTCAAATGGGTGATTTCGCAACATGCTATAAAGATTGCATGGGAAACCTATCGTGCTGGAGTAACATTGAAAAGAAACTGAACTGAAGCATTATAATTAGTTTCTCGTGTGAACTGTTCAAGGTTATATACAAGTCGGAGAGTCTTATAGAGGGGCAATTGCACGTACTAAAAAGTACTGGAAAGCATAGTCTGTCTTCCTGAAGCCTCCTAGTCCTATAATCCCAACTTCTTGAATGAATTAAACTCCCAGTGTATGTAGGACGAGTCTCCGTTCTCCAACTCTCTTCACATTTTGTCTATTCAGTTTTTCTCCTGCAACAAAGTGGAGCTATATAGCAACTCTCCCCCTGTCACATGGCTCACATCGCACATGCGTGACTTCTCTATGTCAGCACACGATGTTTGAAGGAAGTGCAATTACTACCTTTGCACAACTTCATTAATGCACTCATTTGAAGTGCTATTAAGACTAGGGAACCCAATTTTCTGGATGCATTCTATGATTTCCGTCTACCTTATGTGCTGCACAAGTGTTAGCATACTACTGATCAAAACTCAATACCATAATTTTGGCATGCACCTAGACCACATTCTGTCATGTGTAAAGTTGGCAGTTTGGCATACACCAATGTATGCGTGAAAACGGGGCATTATGAACTTGATTGGGTAGCGATCGATGGATGAGTTGAGATTCAACTGTCTATCAAACGAGTGGTGCTTCTATGTTTTTCATCCTAATATAAATTGCACGAATCTTGAAGCAAGCGAAAAGGTAAGTAATCACCATCTATCCTTCATTCATACTTTAATAATTATGCAACTTTAGAAAAATAAAAGTATAGAAGCACCTCTCCAACAAAATCTAGTGATTTCATATGAAAATTATGAACTTGTAACATAAGCAAGCCATCAGTTTACCAACTGCTTGGTACTGCCACAGATCTGCACTAGCTGCCTCTCCAGTGTCTCCAGAACAAAGCAAGCCTCAAGATTTATTATAGAGAGTGACTAGGCAACGGTATACCGTTGCAACGGTATAGCCATGAAACTTATGAAACTTATCAGTTTCAGTGCTGGTTTCATGAGTTTCAGTGTTTAGTTTCATCAGTTTCATGTTTTATTAGTTTTTAGTGCTAAGTTTCATGAGTTTCAGTGCAAAAAATCATAAGTTTCATGAGTTTCAGAGGTATACCGTTGCAACGGTATACCGTTTTTTAGTTTTTCTGTTTATTATATTGACAAACGCACACCAATCATCATTAAGTAGATCAATATTTCCATTAGTATTCTTAGTTCTCCATATCTCCTCTTAACAATTACAAGGTTATTTGCCTATCTCCAAAACCCATTCTTAGAAAAATTGTGATTTGCATATTGTCAGATGTGCAAGTGTCTTTTGTGTTTGGTTGCTTGAATGGATCTATTCCTAGATGGTGGGATATAAATTTAAGGAATATTTCCTATAGATAATGAATCATTCCATTCACCAAAAACAATAGAACCAAATGGTACAGGACCATATCATCCTATTCAATCTCATGCCTCCAACCAAACACACTTAAGTCTCCACCGTACGGGCTCCGAAAACAGATGAATTGGGAGTGTTCGCTGTTTGGACATTAGTCCTAAAACTCCAAACTGGCTTTACCAGCTGCATGATTTGATTCATCGAAATAATTTGACTGCTAATTTGCATGAGCCATCTCTGCAATTGTACTCTGCTCTGGCAAAAAAAAAGTTCCAGGGAGATGCATGAGAGACTACTCTTCCTACTGACATTACTCCACGTACTAGGTACAGATTTCAGGTGTTTATACACTGCCAATTTTATTTCAAAAGGATGAGGAGCCCCACGTTTCCGTTCGTCGTGCCCTGCCACAAGACCTGTATGGCTTTATGTGCGTCACAAGGGAGAGATAAGGAGACGAACAAGGTTGAACTCCCAACAGCAGCCATCCTCACACAATTTTCAGAAATGGACTTGTTTATCTCAATATTTTGGATGACTTCCCCATAACAGCTTTAGTAAACTAACGATATTTTCCCACAAAATAGAAATATTGCACAAAGTATATGAGCCTGCCTTCTTGGCAACTGCTAAACTCAAACAATGAACATAGAAAAAAAGGAGAGCCCATACAATTAACTTCTTGTCGAAAATACGAGATGGTATATGTAGCTCACCATGCTCATAGCCTTCACCGTGAAGAAAATGTATGAGAGGTGCTTCTATGCTCTTCCTTTTTAAAGTTGTACAAATATTAAAGCATAAATGAATGGTAGATGAGGATTACTTACCCCTTCGTTTGCTTTAAGATTTGTGCAACTTATATTAAGAGGAAAAGCACAGAAGCACCTCTCAAAATGTATTGGACTGCTAAATTTTCAGTTGTTCGATCTGCCTTTGTCTGTCCAATTTTTTAGTGAAACAATCCATGTCTATCTTCACTCTGTTGCTAGAGGATAACTCTCCGCAATTATTCCATACGTACATGTTCTTCTCTACCTCTGTAGTTCAGAATTTGAAGATAGTCCAACTATGTACTCAATACTTGATGCAGGCAAAACATTTGGTCCAAATATTCTCTTAGGTGTGCGCTTGGTGCAATACTGGTACGATTATTGTACATTATATACATGCCTTTTTCCTGTTGCAAACATATTGCTTGATCTAGAAGTATTTGTTTAACATCATAATAGTACCTTGTGATCTCTCTAAGGCTCTGACACACGCTCTGTTAATTAATCTTTGTTCTTTCTCTAACATGCTCTTAAGTATGCTTCACAAGCCTTAAAGTATGCTTCACAAGCCTTATTATGTCCAGTGAAGTTAGCGAACAAAACCGTAATTTTCTTGCTCTCGGAATATTACAATATTTCATATAGGTGTTTCACATTTAGGAAATATAGGTTGGTTACAATGATAAGGATCATCGGGTTCACCATATACCGTCTAAGCTCAGTAGCAGCACAGCAAAATTGTCGTACACAGAGCCAGTACACAGAGACTGAAGAGCTAACAGTAGCGTCAGCGCTTGACAGGGTTCACAAAAAAAACTCTGGAACACTAATGGCGGCGAACCACCAGGCGACCATGATGCAAAAACAATGCAAGTACGTGGCCAGTCTCATGTATTTTGCACTGCAGCATTGCAGAACGTGCAGCGCATAATCCCGGTGCCTTCCACGCCTACTTATGTGAACGATGGATGTTCGTCCAGCGCTAGGTCTTTTTCCCTGAAACTATATGACTAACTTTCTGAATGCCATCTTCAATCCTCGTGTATCCGATTTATAGGTGAAAGGGGTGAAGCAGCCGACGCGTTTGTGGTACGGTCTGACACTACGGAATAACTCCTCTGTTATTTGGCAAAGGTCATCTAGAATCTAGATAGACCACATTAGTTCAGAATTTGATGAACGCAACCCAACCACTCTCTGCACATCGATATTATTGCATTGCAATGCATGGCATATAGTATTCTGTTAAGTTCTGCCGATCGAGCTTGTTTCAGTGCACTAGAAGAGATCTGTAGGAAGGAGAGGGTGGCTAGAAGAGGGTTAAATAGTTGTCACACAATCAAACAGCTATGTTAAACTTTCACTCCAAAAAATATCAAAATATCTTCCCTTCAATAGCTATGAGGTAAATGGTTATGTCCTTCCACGTCTGATGATCTTTAACATCAACGATACAGCTAGATGCATCATGCGTGCATTCATTCATCCATAATGAGGAGGATGTTAGGTGTATGTGTAGTTTTACCGAGCCTTTGATGTACTATTGCTCTTAATTATTAGCGGTGATAAGTTGTCTTAGCATTATAATTCAGGCTATGAAGATGTACGTAACATGTGAATTTTTTGGAATTTGTCCAAAAATTTAAATTTCAATCAAATTTTGTGTTAATTTGTGTTAATTTGTTTCATGAAGAAACAATAAATCTCACATGATTAAAATGGAGCTGGATGACACACTTTGACGTAATACGCATACTATATATACTAAACTCGGCGGACTTCCGACCATTTTTCCGTGCCACGTCACCCTACACGTTCGAGTCGTCCGATCGCGACTTCGACGGTTCAGATCGCCTCTCTTAGATAATAGGCTTAAATGGAATACCGCCCCTCCCCGCTTGGGTACAACGGCCACGTGACGCAGCAGGAAGAGCGGTCGCTGCGATGCTCGTGGTGCGCCTTCGAGTCCGCCCGCCCGATTTTTTCCGCGCAACGTGTAGCATGGGCACACGGGCTGTCCCGTGGCACCCTTTTTTTTTGCAAAAAGATGCCTAACAATTCGCAAAATTGCATACATGGCCTTTCTTTTACGGAAAGACCATTTTTTGCGGAAAGATCCTCCGAAAATTCAAAAAATACGACCTGATTCAGTTTTTCCCGAAAATACCCCTCGATGATTTCCGAGATTATATTGAAATCCATTTTGGACAGATTTTTGCGAAAAAAACCCCCAAAAAATCCAAAAAAAATGTTTTTCCCACCCGATTTTTCCAAAAAAAACTAAAAAACCCGAAATTCTTTTTTATCGTACGATTATATTAAAATCCATTTTTACACCTAATTTTTTTGCAAAACAACCATCTAAAAAACAAAAAAGGTTCTCCTGCCAGATTTTTTCCAAAAAGCAAAAAAGCTGAAATTCGTTCTCGCCCAATTTTTACTAAAGAAAAAAAATTGTTTTTGCCAGTTGAAAAATTCAAAATTACGCCCGGTTCACATTTTCCCAGAATAACCCTTGGAAATTTCTTCAATCACACTAAGGTCCGTTTTATTGCCCGGTTTTTAGCGAAAAGCCACAAAAAATTCACGAAATTAAATCCAAATACTTTTTGCAAAAAACCGCTAAAAATCAAAAATTATATGAATTTTTTCTATCAGCCACGTGGTGACTAGCGCGTTGTGGCCGCACCCATGCATCTAATAATACTAGTATATTGCCCGTGCTAACGCTACGGTGATATTTGGTAATACAATTCAAATAAACAAAAGGTGTTATATGTTTTGGTAATCAAGTGTAGTAAGATGTGCACAAAAGAAAGATAAAGAGAGTTATTATATTGTTGATTACACAAGCAAATGCATAAAATAACATAGCATGCGAGCGATCTGGAAACATATTTGCATGCGATCTGAAAACATATTTGCATGCGAGCGCACGAGTTTTGATTACATGTGGCGCGCTATCAGGAATACTAATAATTCAAAGGTACAGATCTTACATCCAATTTAGTGATTTCAGCAGGATCAAATTCAGAGGGCTCCTCGAAATAACCATCGCTACTACACAAAAAAAAAGATGGAATAATTTTGAGAATGCAAGCAATAGGCTACAATTTAGTGAGTTCAGCAGGATCAAATTCAGAGGGCTCCTCGAAATAACCATCGCTACTACACAAAAAAAGATGGAATAATTTTGAGAATGCAAGCAATAGTAGCCTGGGACCAATGATACAACAAAGTAACACAATATATCACTTCTTAAATACAATTTATTCATTGGACTGTGAAATCTTGACCAACAAGAAGAAAAGATTAAACATTCATTGACAAGTAAGAAGAAACTGTTATCTCAAAGAGGTAGAGTAGCATGAACATATATGGAGTTTATACATAGAACAATGCACCCATAAAAATTCCGCCATTGTGTATTTCACAAAACCTCAATCAAATGACACATTATGGCAGACAAGGATACATAATCAATGTTCAAAACGATTTTATATCACATACATGCCACTCTTGCATCAACATTAAAGCATTGTATAGATGCTAGTTTGGAAAAAGGGTAAACCTAGTTTGGCAACACGGAGGCCATCAGATTGCATTGCCTATCTAACCAACCTGTCATGACTCTGCTGGCAACCCCAAGTGGTTCTCACTCAATGTTCTCAAAACCTTTAGTTTATTTTGTCTTGTCTAAATTTTTTCTATTCTCCCAAATATGTATAGTTCTTCCATTTGTTTATTTTTTTATGAAATTTAAGTTTTATATGATTTGAGTGACAATAACAGTAAAACATCAATAGTAGTGGAATAGTGCCACATATTCTGAAATGATGCATACTTTGCTATGGCAAAAAAAAAAAGCAACCAAAGTTCAAGAAACAACTGCATTTATGTACAGTACAAATTCCATGGAGTGATGAGCATCGAACCTGTCTAAGAAGAACATGCCTCACAGCTGAGTCATCAAGATACAAGTTGATGGGATGACCAGAAGAAATCATGTATCCATCCTTGAACTTCATGGATTTAGCACGCTGCGCCCTAAGATTCCAACTTACAATAACCTAAAAACCAGGAATGGCTTATCAGTACATGAATTACATTGAGATCAAATGAAAACTATATTAGTTTGCATGACCCCATACCTCACAGCCCTTAGCACCGCTCTCCATGACAAACCTGATTTAGTCATAGCATGCCCTGGCATATGAGAACCCAGTTAATTACCATTCCAATAGCAAAACCAAACCAAACCAAACAAAACAGAGCTTGTAAAAGCCAATACAAGTAATGTGGCCAACCAGTTTAACACATTAGAAGCAGATTACCAAAGCTTCCCTGCATACGAAGCCTGGTTGGCACTGGTAATTTAGTCATCTTCCGACACAAAGTTGGAATAAAGTGACCTATTTGCTTTATAGATGACATAACAATATAACACAAAACAGCACAAGAATCATAAATTCTACAAAACAATTCCGGGTATACATTAATGGGACCGATGGGTAGACAACTCAGTAAAAAAATTCATAATCCGCTTCTATAGAAATACAATCATCAGTGAATCAAAAGATTGTGGTAAGCAATTCAACATCTGAACATGGGGGCAAAGTTGCCACTTTGAAATGTTGTAATCACGGAAATATGCTACGGACAAAACAATACCATGTTATTTTTTTTATTTTTTATTTAAAGAAATATGTTTTTTTACATTATTGTAGAGCAGGCTTTCTCAAGCCATGCTTTTTTGTCTGTGGATCTTTTATCAGAAAATAAATGGGAGAATTAATTCCATGTCTCACAAGAATTGAGATACAACCTTTGACAAGACCAGCTTGAATTCAAGAAGTTCATTGTATGTCTGTTGCAGTTTCTCACTATTTGTATTCATCTCAAGCAGCTCATGCTCATGCTCACCCAATTTTGCCTGGAAGAACAAAAGCACGTAAGCAACTCTTTATTTTTCCCTTATAAAATAGATATTATTTTCCCTTAAAAGTAGCTATTTGGTACAGAAATAACAGAATCCCAAAGGAATAATTTTGCTATATAAGGTACCTCTAGCTCCTCCAAATCAATGTCTGGTTGTAGTGCAGGCCGAACAGAAGATTTAACACCTGCCTTGTTGATTTGATCACTGAAAAATCTTAGTTTACGTGACATTTCTGCACAACGCTTTACCTGCAGGGGAATTGGAACAGATTTATCAATATGAAACTACATAAAGAAGAAAAGTTACAGAGCAGCAAATTTCCATTTCAGGTGGGGGTTAAGGATGCGGGTGCGTATCTGTGAGCACACACTAAAGGAAGCAATAGTTGAAAAAATTCTCCGACCATGATCTCTGCATGAATATATTATATTATGCTAAAACAAAACAGCAAGGACTTGCAAGGACTGGCCAATTTTCTGTCATCTATTGAAATGGTACATGATTCCATTAATTCATCAGGTAACTTAATTGAAATCGCATACTCATGACATGATATTAGATACCAAATGCAATGAATATATTCATGACATCGCATATTCATTTCCAAATAAGAGTCCCAGTGCGTTCAACATGCTGCATTCTTGTTCAGCTATTTCTTTCTTTGAAATGGTTTACAAAATCAAAAGGCAAATAGAAATAAACAGTTTAGCAACTGAATTTGACATATCAGACAAAATTCAGTTTGGCTGGCTCTATAGGTTCACTTATTCCCAATGTTCTATAAAAGAAGAGTAAGTTATTGATATAACGACAATGAAATACTCAATCCATGATGCTTGTCTATCATACTTGAAGTATGTTCATACTTTAGTTTAACTCCTTGAAGGCAGCAAACTTAGCCAATCATATATATGTCATTAAAAAAAAGACCAACAGAAACACATCCGGAGAACTGAGTTTGGGGATAGTGGAATCGCATGCACCCGCTTTTGGCACTGGAGTAGCTGGCAGGCGAACCACATGTTTGGATTTGCAATCCCCCGAGCAGCCTTCACAAACTGGAACGCATCATCAAAGCTCTGCCCTTCCCTCCACATCAAGTACGCAATTACCAGCGATGTTGACCTCGACACCCCCTGGCAACAATGTACAAACACGCGGCCACCCAGCTCCCTCACGTCCTCAAGATAAGCGATTAACAACGAATAATCTGGAGATCAGATGAAACAAAAAGAGATCAGAATTACATATGCATAACAATAAATTAATATTACGGTAATCTATACCCACGTACTTTTCTACCAATCTAATCTTGATATGCTAAACTATATGGGAAGCATTTTTCTGCAATGCTTGTGCCCTACAAAGGGAGTGTATAAGACAAGAACAGAAGATCATGACTTTGCTGTCTCTACTGTCTGCTTGTGGCCTGACAAATTAACGAAGAAGCAACCTCAGCTAGCTTGCTCATGGGCATCACAAACTATAGTTGAGAGACAAACTTAAGGCATCACGAGACAAACATGAAGCTTATATATAGCAATTTGGCTCTTCTGATGGACATAGCTAGCTAGGAACTTTGCTTTAAATTCAATCAACCATGGGGATGCTATACAGCTAGCATCCGGCGAAAACTCCAATATTTGGAGTATGCTGTTTGAAAAAATGTTTTGGGAATTTTTTTGTTGAAGAAATCTAGGCAGCTTCTATGCTTTTCTTTTTCAGGGTTGCATACGATAGACGATGATTACTCACCCTTTCGTTTGCTTTAAGATTTATACAACTTGTATTGTGAGGGAATTAAAGCATAGAAAACACTACTCGACCAACAATTATATTGATACTTGTCAATTAGTTTCAATTTCCAGTTTACCTGTTGTACGCAAAGGCGCTAGCAAAGCTCCTCTTTCTTGATTAAGAAGCGAGCATATCGATAGATTCGAATGATCCATGGTAGCAATTCTTTCAAGAAATCAGTATGGACAATCGATGACACTAAAATCTAGCAAGTGGTGATCAATAAAATGAAATATGTGCCAATCGGCGTCAACTGCATGCAAACACGAAAAGATCAAGCATTATAATCCGATCATGATATAATTTATAGAGTACACATACGGTTGGGAAATTTTATGAGAAACCATATAGTATCAATGTCACAGTTAACATACACTGCGCTTGGGTACAGATTTTAACATGACTTGAGATGTTGAGCTATATATGTAGAATTCGACGTGCACACATTGTAGAGAAACAAGGCCTTGGGCCTAAAGACATATGGCTTCCGATGGAATCAAGAACAATCAGAAGACTGAAAGAAGCGCAAACAAATTAAGAAGAGATCGATCAGGGAGGACCAGACGCGGGCGCCAGAACTTCCGGCCGTCGGCGGGGGTGGCCATGGCCACGAATCGGAGCACCCGCGATGCGAAGCTGCAGGGAAACACACCAAAGGGAAGGATTCTTACACCATTCCGAGCTCAAAAATCCGGAAAAATTGGGAGAAATTCGAACCTGATATGAGCAAGCCGAATCCCGGAATCGAATCCGCAAATGACGCAGTAATCTGAACGAATCGGAGCGCTCGGGGACGACCAGATCGGCAGATCGAGGCGAGCACCGCCGGTCTCGGGGAAGGGAATGAAAGGGAGAGGAGAGGAGGGGAAGCATATGGATTGGAGGGAAGCGAGGATTGGATGAGGAGGACGAGTTCGAGGCGGCGTCATTCTGTGGAATGAGGCCGCGAGGCGGCTCCGGCGAAGGTCTTGAACTTCCCCTCGCCACCATCCATGGGGAACCCTAGATCCCCGCCCTCCCCGCTTCAGCCGCCTCCAGCCCGGAGCCGCCGCCGCGTCACTGGCCTCCATCGCGCCCGTGGCCCACAGCTGCCGTCGCCGGCCTCCCGCGCGCCTGCGGCCCATAGCCGCCATCGTCGACCTCCGCATCATCGGCCTCCCGCACGCCTGCGGCCCGTAGCAGCCGCCGCAGACCTCTGCGTCACCGGCCTCTCGCGTGAGCTAACGACGCCGCTCGCCGTGCCGACTCGGAGGGAGGCGGCGGGGCGTAGAGAGGGGGGTGACGAAGAGGGAGGCGACCGGTTATGCGGTGGAGAGGAGGGCGACGGAGAGGGAGGCTTCGGGGGCGTGCGGGGAGGCGATGGGGCTCGGCTAGGGCGACGAAGAGGAAGGCGATGGGGAGAGAGGCGGCGGGGCGTGGAGAGGGAGGCGATGGGGAGAGAGGCGATTGGGGCACGGGCTTTACGCGCGATTATCCCTGCCCGTGTGGCCCTAATCTCGCCCGTGATGGGATGAACCGGGTGATTTGGTCCATTAGATATGATGAAGTGATGTGAGAAAGCATCTTAACGCTTGATTATGAGGAAATAGGATTTTTGGGTGGACGTTTTAGGGTGACCAAAGAAAAGGTATCCTCTGTGGGGGCAGAATAGTGTGTGCCTGTAGCAAAGAATTAACTGGTGAATTATAAAGGGGTATAGATATGAGCCCGATGCCTCTAAAACATATGCAACTAGGTTGCATGCTAGCCTGTTTGACCGTGGTTGTACCGGGTAATAAGCACCTACCTAGAATGGAAGCACAACTAACGTACAACTACAAGTACTTGGATCACTAGCTGAACTAGCTTCCTTTACCACTCCAGCTTTTATGTATAGCTCCAAAAATAATCATATCTTCTCTTAAGGTAGTTATAATAGGGATGGCAATCGAATGCGGTAGGCACAGATAATGTTTGTCTATACCCATATCGGCTAGCTAAAATCTTCTCATAGGTATACCCGCGAAGGGTTGCGGGCAAAAAATCTTGCTCATACCCATTGCTCGCGGGTACCCGATACCCGTAGGTATACCCGTTTACCCGTCACTATCAACAATCCTTCCAACCAAATGTCACTACAAGCTAATGATCTATGGTACCGATACAATCATTTTGATGAAATTGTGAAATTGTGGGAATCAACTACATTATGTGGATTAAAGAATGATTATCAATGATTCAAACTTTCTAGTGGCCATAGGAATGAGAATTAACATAACGCATGTAGACAAATGACACACAGATGCTCAAGTTCAACAATTAAAATGAAAATAGTTCATTAGTCATCACACATGCTTAAGTTCAACAATTAAAATAGAAACAATTCATCAGTCATCACACGAATTACAACTCGCCTATCACGGAATCACCAATCACAAATTACTAATATGAGGTACCGCAAATTGGGGATCACGGGGCTAACTGAGCCCCTATCGTGGCCCACATGTCAGTAAAAGGTGGCAGGTAATTGGGCAGAACGGGTACGAGTGGAGCTCCTCTATACCCATACCCATTTGCCCCTTGGGTAAAGTTTGGCCCCATAAACATATTCACAGGTAATGAAAGAGGAACATACCCACCTCTATTAGGGTTTTTACCCGCGAGTACATGATAATCATGTAAGATTTCCATTCCTAAGCTAGATGCATCCTTCTTCCCCAAAACTTTGCAATCCGGTTCAAATAATATCTTAATCCAGTTTTGCATAGTAGTATTATCCGTGTAGCGCAATAAGTGAACGATTTTGCTATGTAGGATGATATGCTGGCCAAGTTAGATCAATGACAGGTGGGGCCCATAGGCTTCTTCCTTGCTGAGCTCCTAATCATACTTCCATGGCTATCGGCTCATGTGTCTCTCTCTATTTCGATTTAGAAGAGAAGCTGTTGGGACCCGAATGTGCAAATCCGAACCCTCTCTATATTCAGCACTAGTTCATGATCATGCTAGTGCACACAGTCTCAACATAGATAAAATATCACAATCATACATAGCGAAAATAATACATAGTACTTCATCTATTAAATATAACCTGTTGAACGATCTTGTGATCCTCTTACAATAATAAGCGTCGCAGGGCTTGGACTAAGAAATAAAAAAACTGCAGTGGAAAAGAAGACTCGTAGTAACCCATCAATCTGCCACAGGCAACTGGCAAGGTTCGCACCCTAATTGACTGTCTCGTCCTGGAACTCCTTCTCGAGAGTTGGTGTAGTCCTTAACTGGTGAGTTGGATTTTGCAAGGTGTGAGTACATAAAGCATTTAATAAGTTATACATAGAATGCAAGTCTATTAACTACATGCATGACTTATTCCAAGTGAATGGCTGATATGGTTATTTTGCATAAAGCAACATTTACACAAGGTTAATGTAGGTAGATTGAAATAATTAAAACAAATATTATTACTAAGTAACTTTCTTATTTATTTCACAAGATTCATTGGCACACATCCTAAACCAATTTCATCATTGCCAAAGGCACACATCCTCCCTTCTCAAGTTTTATTTTTCAAGATCTAACCCTGGACTGTAATTCTCCAACATTGTCTAATACCGCGAACATGGCTATTCGAATAGGTTTGACACACTCCCTTCAAAGGTTATACACTTTAACCACAAGACATGATCAAACTATACTGACATGCATTGTCCCGTACCCATCGACGTGTGGCTAGTAGATCATAACCAAACCTTTCCGAAACTTCTATCTCCCGGTAATGCCATCCACTATCCCTTACCTCACACAGAGCTGAAGTATAGGACTAACATACCGTTGGACCGATGTGAGACCTTAGTACACCACATCCTCTCCCATAACCACACCCCTGTGTGACTATCACCCTGAGGTATCATATGGCAAGACATAGTTAACTTACTTAGTTAGGTTCATCCCTTTCCAAATATGTGGTTGTATGTTTGTCCGAGTTCAAAGGCTTGCAAGATTGAATCCTTAATTGACCGAGGCAAGACTACCAGTCACTCAACTGGCACATAGCCCTCACAACCACTCATCTATCGTGGCACTAAGGCCCACCATGGCACGAAGCCTCTTGCCACTTGCTTTCGTCTAAATATTTCCCACCCTAGTTGATTATTGTGCAACACATGCTAGCAACAAGTCAACATCATTGTAGAGCAACACATGCTCTACAACTCAACATCATCGTGTGGCAACACTGTAACATCCCAAAAAATCTAAAAATGGGAAAAATATAAATATAAAATATAAAATAAAAGTGAATAAAGATTTTAATTGGAATTAAGATTTTAATTTAGAAATTACTATATTCACCTCATTTTCTTAAATTCTGATAACAAATAACAGTAATATTGAAATTTTTTCTCCAAATAAACAAAATATTAAAATGAGTTTTAAAGATAAACTTAATTTTTAAATCTCTGTCTTTTCTGCATTTTCTAAAACTTCTGGATTTAGAAACAATCATTTATATTAATCATTATCTTCTCCTTTAATTGCAAAATTTAAAAACAACGTAAGAAAATAAACAAAGAGAATGTATAACAACAATAGGGGGGGGGGAATCATAATGTTAAATATCTTTAAACTTTGGCTCAGATGTAAAGGTAATTTGAACACTTTCATCCAGTGCAATGAATGGATGATTGCATGAACCATATCTGACCAAAGCTGGCCCTAAATTAGTTCTTCCTTTTTCTTTCACTTCAAGTGGACCTGTCCATTAATTGAATCAGTTGACCTCTCTTTTCACTCAGCCACTTCCAAGCGGGATGGTGGATGCCTTGCTATGGGGTAAAGGACACAATAGGATGTAAACCATAGTTAATACTATGTGTACGGGTTTGGATTTCTGTGGGACTCGATGGGGTGTAAACCATCGTTAGTACTGTCTGTATGGGTCTAGATTTTCATCGCCATAGCAAGAGTTCAGCATCACCGGGGCTGGTGCAAGGCTAGACTCTAGCTAGTTGAATGGTTTTCGTCACAATCTAGCTTTTGTCCGAATACAGACGGTCAAGAGCAACTTGGGATGCGGGTAAAGTGTACACTCTCTATAGAGATTTAAATCTAATTAATTAGCTGAGCTTACGGTCAAGAGCAACTTGGGAAAGTAATGTGAAGTATAGTGTTGATTTTGCGAAGATCTTGGAAATGTGTTGTAGCGGTTTGGCATTGTTCTTAAGTTTTGGTTGTTGTGGTATGCTCACTGTTCATGGCCATGGAGGGTCATGAATTTATGAATTCAAACTCTATTTACTGTTATTAGTTTCATAATAAATGCTATTTACAACTCTCTTACCATTTGATAAACTACCCACTTGCAAATAAAATATGTCTTATGCTGAAAATAAACCTAGTGTAGAAGCGCAATTCCTTTGAACTAGCCATGCATGTATATTTATTTCTATACTCTAAAGCCTTGCGAATACATATGTGTACTCACCGTTTGCTTTAACTCGTATTGTTTAGACGAAAGTAATGACGAGTTCCCCGACGATACTTACTTCTCTACGGGGACAGATGACTACTTGGATGGATGAAGTAGGGCATTTCCCAGTCGGTTGCCTCTATGTTATGGATGGACACACCGTTGTCCCACTTTTAGTTTACGCTTTATTTCCGTTGCAATTTAGTCTATAGTCTTTACTATTATTTCTTTATTCTTGGTCATGTTGCTGATGACAACTTGTGTCCCTGACCGTGCGGATGGTTAGTATAGTTAATATTTCCATTGGCTTAGATTGCATGGAGTAATGAACTTTGTAGATGACAGCATGGCACGTGCTCGATGGATGAACATCCGAATGTGTGCAACATGCATGCCCATCGATCTCTTCTACGCTACTTGGGACATGATCTTAACATTCTTTGACCTGCCAAAAACCAAGTGGGATTTGAAGGAAATAGCGACATGTATCCGTACAATAGCGGTTCTCATTGACAAATGTTTACTGCAGGTTTACATCGCAAGATTGACCTCTCCATTCCCGCGAGGTTTCGAATATTTTTTGTGATTTGGAAGAAGCGTACTTCAGAGTGGATTGTTGACCTTCCAGCTTTTAAAAGCTGCTAATTTGCATGGTCTCCAGATTATTACAATTTAGATTGAAAGTTTTCTGATTGTTGACCTTCCAGCTTTTAAAAGCTGCTTTCTACAATCCCCAGCTGACAAACAGGGCCTTATACGCTTGCAGTTCCTGGTAACTCACAGTTCACAAATGTATATGCAGTTAGCACAATTGCATTGAGATCTCTTGCAAACCACAATGACTTGATGTAAGTGGGGTAAGCATTATTATACACGAGGGCCCAAGTGAGGTAACTGATGTTTCTATACACAAACTGCACGAAGGGAGTGGAGACACAGCTCTGGACAGCAGTGTTCTACCGGTCAAATGAACCAGGGAAAATACACGAGCTGGGCAATTATCAATTGATCCATTATCAAAACCAAACCCAGCCAACAAGGAAAAGGGTATCAAAAAGCATACAGCGTTACAAAATCAGGAACAAACTCGACAACCATTAATTCCATCCCCGGTTTTACTACCCGTAGCATCATATAGACATGGTCATTGGAAGAATCTTTTGAGCCGTTGGTTGCGGTTCGATCTCCCTTAAGAAGCCTTTTCGTCTGACTCTTCAGGGAGAATGAAAGGCATTGAGATCTCCTTGATCATTAGATCACCGCAGAAGAGGGGCACTCACTTGCTACAGCATCATCCAACTGTGACCTCAGCTGTCAAAATAAGTATGATGGCATCAGCATAAGAACTGCGGATTGCACGATATCGGAGTTTAGATATCACCAAACCTTATCAATATGTGTTGTGTTCGTAATAGATTCACCATTCACACTTCCAACATTGTCTTCTGCTGCTTTCCTGTCCATGGTATGGTGTGGATGGAGAGTCTGACTCTGTCCAGAACTTATAGTTGATTGATAATGTCCTACACTACAGGCTCCAAAAACAGATGAATTTGGAGTGTTCACTCTTTGGATATATAGTTCTAAAAGTCCAAATTGGCTTTACCAGCTGTATGATTTAATTCATCGAACTAATTTGACTGCTAATTTGCATGTGCCCAAAATTACATTGAAATTTATGAAATAACCGAATTTCAGTGATTTCGGTGGGTGCCAAAAAAGAATGAAAATGAAATTCAAAATCCTCGCAGCAAGTGGATTTGAGGCATTCTGGATCGATGATGATCGGTGGAACTCACTGCACTTCGGGCATTACCGGTCATGGGCTTGTGACCGAGCACGCATCCATAGTGGCACAACACATAAACCCGATGCCTTCCATGTCTATACAAATGCGAGATGGTATATGTAGCTCACCATGCTCATAGCCTTCACCCTGCAGAACGTGCAGCGCATAATCCGAGTGCCTTCCATACCTACTTACGTGAACGATGGATGTTCGTCCAGCGCAAGGTGATCGATCTGGTGTCTTTTTCCCTGAAACTATATGACTAACTTTCGGAATGCCCTCTTCAATCCTCGTGTATCCGATTTATAGGTGAAAGCGGTGAAGCAGCCGATGCGTTTGTGGTACGGTCTGACACTACGGAATAACTCCTCTGTTATTTGACAAAGGTCTTCTAGATATACCACCTTTGTTCAGAATTTGATGAACGCAACCCAACCACTCCCTGCACACCGATATTAATATTGCTCTGAATTAAATATGAACTATAAAGGTTATATCCTTCTTCCACGTCTGATGATCTTTAACATCAACGATACAGCTAGATGCATCATACGTCTGATTAAGGTACAGATGGAGCGATGGTTTGCCAATGATACAGCTCGCATTGTTCTGGTTTATGAAAAGTATGAAGATTAGTCTATGTAATCTACAGCTACTGTGGATCGTGCATAGCCTCAATACCTCTCAAACTAATGCATATTCTTCGTGGTCACACTAGCAGATAATGAGCACTATAGCTACTCTTGGATCACTAATTAATCACTATAGTTAGCTAGCTTCGCACCGCCCTAGTTTTATAGATCCAACAATAATCATGCATAGTTTCAGTCCCGGGGTGAAGTAATATTCAGGGTGTTAAGACTGAAGTTGGCTTCAGGAAGTATAGTGGACCTTTTTTCCAAGTGAGAAAGGCCTAGTTTTGGCGATAGAAAAAGTTAGCTGCCAAAAAATGTCCAGTTTTGGGGACAGCATAGGCAAAACCATCACGAAAGGTAGACTTTCTGTGTAACAATTACGGCAAGGCTACCACTCTTAGTGACGGTTTCTCAATTGGCCTAATTGTATATAGCCGTAAAAGATGATTTCTAGGAATGGTTCAGTTATATATGTCATCTCCTTCAATTCGCATGTTAAATTGGTTTCCGTGGCTTATAGCTGGACAACACACTGGGAATGAGCACCCAGCACTCCACATGCAAGATACATTCTTTTCCTAGCACAGTAGTCTTTGGATCACTAGCCAGATTATCACCTAGCTGTCCGGTTAATTTAATGGGTCCAAAACTTACCATATTATCTTTCTCCAAAAACAGCCACATCTTGAAGGTGAAAGGTAGTGATGCTGTTGTCAGCTGGCACATGGTGTCCCTCTCGAAGTAGAGCTTTTATAGTCCTTCTACAATTTTTTCTTTTAAATATGACTTCCTTGGGGTAAATTCATGAAAATAGTCTTTCCTCAACTACGGAAGACTCGACTAGTGAAACATATCACCTGTCGTGTCTAGATATTTCGATAAATTTTCATGCCCACAGTAGGCCGGACTCACCTCGCTGTCATGCTCCCCCAGCTAGCAACCCTACGAGCTCCTCGGTAGTGGTTGCTACCAAGCTCCTCATACTCATCAACTTCTCGTAAAGCTACAAGCTCTCTGGGTGCAACATGTGACACGTGTCACCTACCACATTTTTCGTGGTTCAAAATAAAAGTATTTTTTAAAATATATTCGGAAGAGATCAGTTTTCAATTTTTTTTTTTTTTTTTGCAAACTACCAAATATATTCCACCAAGTTTTTTTTTGCAAAAAGAGCTGTAGTTTCGCAAATTCGTCGACAAGTCATCCACCTTTTTTTGGTAAAAAGGACCTTATGGTTACGCTAATTCGCTAATGAATCCTAGCCAGCCCATTTTTAGAAAACCCATGAGAAAACAAAAATTGCGTTTAATCCTCCCACCATTATTTTCTGGAAAAAAAAATCAAACCAAATTTCACACGGTGTGGCAACGTGTGTGACTCTACCTAGTATTCTTGATGCCTCTCAAACCTATATTCATGCAGGCAAACTTGCATGATCGTGACCAAACACACTGTCAAATGAGCACCTAGCACAATGCATGATGCATACCATGTCTAATGCAAGGATCAAAATTGCATGATCCTAAATTTTAGCCAGCTAAAAAAATTTTAAAAAAATTTCAAAATGCTACTGTTCACACAAATCTCGACGAGATCTTGGCAATTGCGGCTAAGATCTCGGTCATTTTTATCTGATTTCAATTTTTGTGGATGGTATTTGATTGGATTTGGGGTCAAGAACATCCACACAAAATTTCAAAAAAATTTGACATATTTTTTACCATTTTTCAAAAGTTCAAAAGTTGACCAAGATCTCGGTAATTTTGACAATAATATAAGTAGCATTTTGTGGGATTGAGAAACATAAAATCTCAAAAGGAAGTTGGGATCGATATACAAGATGAAAGCACCTTCCAGTGAAGAAATCAGTTGGGTTCTTGACTTGCCCTATGTGACCGGGAAAAGAACCAAGTAAGCCAACAACAAATAAGTTTTTAGTATGGAAATAAGAACTCATGTCATCCTTAGTGAACTATCTACCAAAAAATTACCAAATTGGTGAACTATACGATGATGCGATGGTGGTGAAGAAAAGTTAAGCCATCACTAAATAAACCGTATTTAAGAGTTTTTTTTTACCAGATTGCAATTATTTTGAATCAGATTTGGTATGAAATTTTTTTTAGCATTGCAATGACTTGTGGTGGCAGTGGGATTCGAACCCACGCCCCAGGCAATCACGGAAGCTTTAGCTGACGGTATAGACCAACTCAACCAAACTGGCCCTCATGTCATAGGCTATTGGTAGCAACTGTTGTAGCTTGAACCTCATTTCGAGACCAAGAAACAAAAGCATTATGTGTGTTTTGTTTGATAATGAAGGGATTAGGGAAGTATGAGATATGACCGATTGTTAGACTCATCTATTACGTTATTATATATATTCCATGTGTTAGTTAGAAAGAAGTTCATGGGTTTTTATCACGACATTAGCATTGTCCTAAATTTTTAAAATTTCTTAGGCTTTATTTTCACCTCAAAAATTTATGGGAACATTAGTAATACATCATAATCATCCACAAATTTTTTTGTCTTATTTTCGACATTTTTTGGTTAGTTCAAGTTGATCGAGATCTCGGTAATTTTGACCAAAATCTCGGTGCTTTTGACCGAAATCTCAGAAATCTTGGTTAAAAAAACCGAATTTGAAATTTGGTTTTTGGATTTTGTCCGAATTTTATCCAAAGTTCCGAGATCTCGCCGAAATTTCAGATGTCGGCCACCTTCGAGATTTATACCGAAAACGAAATTTGAAATCTTGGTCTAATATTATATTACCATATAGTGCTGATTTTGTTTTTGAGAGAGATTAGTGATTTTTCGGTCAGCAAATAGAAAATGTTTTATAGGGTCAGCAAATACTCCCTCGTCCAGTTATAAGGCTTATTTTTTTGAAGTCCTTTCTATAAATATAAAATGTATTTCATATTTTAATATAAAAACAGTGTGATATGCTCTGTATATCCCTAATAAATATCTACCTCTATTTTATATTATCTATATGCGTACATTGAATATAGTTACGGGAGTTTTGGGCTGATGTTTCGGGGCACGTCGTAGGCCCTATGGCTTACAGAGGCCACAACCCAAGTGAGGGGCAGCCCCAAGTAGGGGTGATAATGGGCTGAAGCCCAACACAAGTCTGATCCAAGTCTAAATTTTTGTTTCTTTAATCTAGTCTAGTCCAAATCTGAAACTGATAAGCCTAGGTCCAATCCAGGCCCAAATAAAGGCTTGGACCTTGATCCAAGCCATTTACATGTAAAACATCCATGTAGATGTGACTATAATTAACACATAATACATACAATACAATGATTTAGAAGAAAAATGTAAGGTCCAAGCCTGATCTAGATCTGATCCAAATAGCTATGGATCCAAAATGAGTCCAATCCATTTGCAGTTTTGGACTGGTCTAATCCAAAATCTAGACCGGTCCAAGCCCATTGTCACCCCTTGTTCCAAGGCAATCACGACCCGAGGGCGCACGTTAACTTGTTACAAAAAAAATATATAAAATTTTTCTAACCCAATGTTATATAGCAATTTCTTAAATTAAATTCTGATTTACAGCTGGGATATAAATCCTCCCTAACTAACACAAACAAGGCCAAGACCCACTATTCAAAAGACTGGAGTGCTCGATCGTCGACTCATGCTAATGGAAATATGTATGGAAATTTTTTTATGTATCTCTATTTACAAATTATATAAATTTTAAAGTATAAATAAAAAGTAGATAGTAGTTATTTATCTTTTCGTTTTGTCAGGGATTGAATCCTTAATTACCGTAGTACCCCGGCAGTCAGTTCCGTCCAGACCATGCATATCCTCGGAGGATGTCTCTGAGGATGACCCACGAGCGTGTGGTTTGATCGCTCGGTCCGCCAAATCAGTACGGCCTCCATGCTCGGTTTCGGCATCCAAGCACGGGGCCCGAGCATACTTGCTCGACCAAGATCAAATTTGCTCGGTCTTAGCTCGTTCGCAAGGCGCATGGTCGGATAGTCGACGGTTGCGCTAGAGTAGCGACGATCGTGCCACGATGTGGAGCCGTTATGCCCACGATGAGAACGTGGTGTAGATTAAGGTTTCGGTTACAACAGCATTAGCTGCAGTCAAACGCCCGTTACTTAGATCGTAATTAGTGGAATATATATCCTTGTAACCTATAAATACCTCCCGTTCATGTACGGGAGGAGGGAGACAACACACACGGGAACTGAGACGTAGAGACTCTCTATCCCTTTTTAGACAAAACAGGAAATACAACTACATCATGTTGGAGTAGGGTTACTCTCCCCAGTGAGAGACCCGAACCAGGATAAACCTCTGTGTCATTTTTCGAGTGTGCATTGTCCCGAGAAATTGAGCATTTTCCGGAAGTAACCCTTCACGTAAGAAGGGGCCTAGGTTGATCCCTCAATCAACAAAGTAAGCTCGATGGGTGTCTGTTCCCCAATCATCGACACATTTATTTTAAGATCTATATAATTTATATTAAAAATATGATGTACAAAACAATACTCAATACGTATTACGTTCGCAAATAAAACATACAAACATATACTAAGTCTCTAGTGGGATCCGGCCAATTTGCGTGCAGACCGGATCATCTCATGCTCTCATCTCAACTCCATCAGCTCATAGCGCAGGTTTTCCATGCCTGCCACGTTTCCTTTTCCCTCTCTCACGGCCGGACACACCACTCCCCCTTTCGCCCGCTTCGCTTTGCTCCAAAGATAGCACCAACCGGCGAATCACTAGCAGCGTGTGGTATAGAAGTACAAGTCAATGTGGTTATAGCCGCCGGCGCCATTTCACCGATGCCTCTCACACCTATCTGTGCGCCTGCTAGCTCGTGTGTGTGGCCATGGTTGAACCGGCAGATAACACCCAGCATGGAAGCACAGGCTGCTCAGCCATGCACGTACAACTAGCAAAGCGCTTCCCTCACCACTCCAGTTTTATGGTCAGCTGGCACATGCAATGGCTCTTGGCCTCCGGGTGTTTGGCAGAACTCCAGCTCCATTAAATCTGTAGAGTTGTGGAACTAGGTATTCCTAACTTCTCTAGATTTGTGGAGCTGAAGTTGTAAGTATATTAAGAGTGTTTATGTTGGTCATCTTATTTATATTTTAGAATAAAATATTAAACTTAAGTCACTTTATTTCAGTCTATAAGTTTCAGCTCTGAGATAGAGCTGGGATCTAGAGCTCTACCAAATAGGGCTTTAAAAATTAGCATAAAGAAGATTGATCAAATAAAGTTCAACTACCCTATCTTAATTTCCCACACTAAATTGAATTCGGTGGTAAGTAGATAGGTGGTGCATGCACAGATTTGCAGAATTAATTTTAACTGGTCCTCTTGTGTGTGTGTGTGTGTTTTGTTAGCATGCAATTGTGTTTCTAGAACACACAAACCCATGTTTCAACAGTAGCCAGTGGTTTAGGGCCGACGAATCCTCCCAAGTCTCGTGGGCTGCTCAAGGCCTAATTAAGCCCACAGGCTTACAGCGGAGGGTTTCGTCAGATTTTAATTTGGACCACCCAAACAGGAGAAAAACCGAAATATGCTTGTCCAGATTGAAAAGGGAAATCACAAAATGAAATCTATTAACTTGTTGACGATCAAGAACTACACGGAGGCAAATTGCACAAATCTTGAAGCAAGCGAAGGGGTAAGTAATCATCATCTACTCTTCATTCATACTTTAATAATTATGTAATTTTTAGAAAGAACAGCATAGAAGCATCTCTCAAAAAAGTATCACTGGATTTGTCCCGCAAAATACTTTTATAATATATAATTTTTATTATTTCTGTTTATATATTATGATACAAAATTATAGTTAAAACGTTGCGTTAGAGACCTAACAGATAAAAAGTTATCTATATTTATAGACAGAAAGAGTACATTCCTGTGTATTTTAGTAAGAGAGGTGCTTCTATGCTTTTCTTTTTTTAAGTTGCACAAATATTAAAGCATGAATGAAGAGTAGATAGTGATTACTTACCCATTCGTTTGCTTTAAGATTCGTGCAACTTGTATTGAGAGGAAAAGCATAAAAGCACTGCTCTTTTAGTAATTGTCCGCATAATACATACCCGTACAGATGCATATCTTTGTCATGTAATAAGGGTAAATAGGCGTGATGAATGGGCCATGTGGGCCGAGTATCGAGGGATTGAGCCCAGTAGGGTATTTGAACGCTTGGCTGGAAAAACCTAGCCGTATATAAGCGATGAGTGTCTTGGAACAGGGGTATGAAAAAAACACATACAGACAAGCAATCGATTCCCAATTCCCCTACTCCGCGTGCTTTCCGTTCCCCTGTTCATCCTCGTTTCTACTCGATCCCTCCTTCTAACCCCTTGATTGCTGAAAGAACATAACAATTGGTATCAGAGCCACCTGTGGCCGCTCTGGCGCCGAGGAAGAAGCCGAGTCCTTTTGAGGAGAAGATGGCGAAGGTGATGGAAGCAGTCGAGACTCAAGGAGATGCAAACATGGAGATGCTAAAGGCGCTATGCGATCAGTTCAAGGGCCTGCAAGACTCGCTGGGAGAGATCAAGGACAATCAAAGGCGTTTCCAGGATCGGGTGGAAGCGCTAGAAGGGAAGGTCGCTGTAACGGGACCTCAAGGACCTCCAATGGCGGCGGTGCCGCCGTCCATCTGCACAGGAGCAACATCATCGGCTACGAGGGTGCCCTCCCTACCGGAGAGTGATACCTTCGTGGGCTTCGAAGGTCGTCGGGAGGATCCAAATTACAAAGGAATCCTCGGAGCTCCTGCACGCGCTTCGGCTATGGGAGTACCTACCCGAGCTAATCAGGCTCTCCAAGTGTTTGAAGAAAAGCATCCAGAATATAGAGGGTCAAGTATCGTAACTAACAGAGGGGGTCACAATCTTATGCCTAAAATGGAGTTTCCGAGTTTTGATGGGGAGAATCCTAGATTGTGGCAAGAGAGGTGTGAAATGTATTTTGAAGTGTTTGGAGTACATGAAGGTCTGAAAACACGTTTTGCAGCGCTGAATTTTACTGGTTCGGCAGCTCTGTGGCTTCAGAAAGTAGAGGTTGGAGGAAGAATCGAAGACTGGAAGGAGTTGTGTCAATTAGTAAATGACAAGTTCACAAGGGACAAATATCAGAGTTATCGAAGACAATTAAGAACATTGAAACAGGATGGTTCGGTGTCCGAGTATACTGACAAATTTGAGCAACTCAGATATAACCTCTGGTTGTATAACCCAACTCTGGATGAAACTTTTTTTGTACATGAGTACTTGGATGGGCTACATAGCAGTATTCGATCTGCAATCTGGCTTCACCGTCCTCCGGATGTGGACACGGCTAGTGCTCTAACCTTGATGCAAGAAGAAGAACAAGAAATGAGACAGAAATGCCACTCGGGAAGAGGGGACTTTCAGCGTCATGTCAGTAAGTGGAGTTCTGTTTCTGATAAGAGGAAGGTAAAGGAAAAAGAAGAGGACACAAAAAAGCTTGAACCACCGAAAAAGAACAATGGGGGAAAAGTAGATACTAAACTGCTAGCCCTGAGGGATTATCGTAGGACTAATGGATTGTGTTTTACATGTGGAGAGAAATGGAGTAGAACTGGCCATACTTGTCCAGATAAAGTATCATTATATGTAATCGAAGAACTGTTGGAAGCTCTGCAACTTGATTCAGTCAAAGGTGATGATGGCAGTGACTCAGAAGAGGAACCAGAAGGGGCACTGTTGGCTGTCGCCACTACTTCAGAGTCTCCACCCAGGAAGAGACGCACCTTAAGATTGGCAGGCATGATTGGCAAGAAAGAAATACTGCTTTTGGTAGATTCTGGAGCTGTGAATTCATTCATAGATGAGCATTTAGTACAGCGGATGGGACTTCCAGTACAGTCCATTGAGGAAGTCAGATATGTGGTGGCAGATGGAGGTTCTCTTAGTTGCACTCAAATGGTTAAAGCATTGGAATGGTTCAGCCAAGGTCACACATTCACGCAGGAAGTTAAAATTGTGCCCTTAGGCAGCTATGATGTTATTTTGGGAGCCGATTGGTTGGAGGACCACAGCCCTATGTGGATTGATTGGCACAGGAAATTGATGAAGTTCCAGTATAAAGGGAGATCCATTACTTTACAAGGCGTAAGAGACACCACAGTTAAATGCAAGCAAATTGGAGTTAGTAAGCTCAAAGGATTGATTAAACGCAGATCGCTGTCTCATTGTGTTACAGTTCGCACCACTCCTTCAGACCAGGAATTGCTCACTGTAGACTGTCTGAAAAATGGCCATATTCCAGAAGAAGTGCAGAGTGTTTTGAAGGAGTATGCTTCTGTCTTCAGAGAGCCCCAAGGCTTGCCACCAGCCCGTCCGAATGATCATACTATCCCACTGATACAGGGGGCGCAACCCGTGAAGGCGCGACCCTACCGCCATTGCCCTCAACAGAAGGATGAGATTGAGCGGCAAGTGCGTGAGATGTTGAGTTCGGGAATTATCAGAAGAAGTAATAGCCCCTTTGCTTCTCCAGTTTTGTTAGTAAAAAAGAAGGATGGGACTTGGCGTCTTTGCATTGATTACCGCCAGCTTAACACTATTACAGTAAAGAATAAGCACCCCCTTCCGATTGTGGATGAGCTTTTGGACGAATTAGCAGGAGCGTGTTGGTTTACTAAACTCGATCTTCGCTCGGGATATCATCAAATCAGAGTCATGGTTGGGGATGAACACAAAACGGCATTTAAAACACATCAAGGATTGTATGAGTTTTTAGTGATGCCCTTTGGGTTAACAAATGCTCCTGCAACTTTTCAGGGACTTATGAATCAAGTGTTCGAGCAATATCTTCGGAAAGGTGTACTAGTTTTCATGGATGACATTTTGATATACACGGCAACAGTGCAAGGTCATGTTGAATTATTGAGGAAAGTGTTGCAACTTCTTCACCAGAATGAACTGGTAGTGAAATTGTCTAAATGCTCATTTGCCCAGCAGCAGATAGAGTATTTGGGACATGTTATTGGACTTGATGGCGTCTCAACTGATAAATCGAAGATACAAGCTGTTGTCGAATGGCCGGTTCCACACAATTTGAAAAAATTGAGAGGATTTTTGGGATTAACAGGCTACTATCGCAAGTTTATCAGACATTACGGACTTATCAGCCGGCCACTTACTGACCTATTGAAAAAGGGTAATATCTTTTCTTGGAATCCTAATGCCCAACAAGCTTTTGTCACTTTGAAACAGGCACTTGTTCAAGCCCCGGTGTTGGCGTTGCCAGATTTCACAAAGACTTTTGTCCTGGAGACGGATGCTTGCAACCAAGGAGTAGGTGCGGTACTTATGCAAGATAATCACCCAATTGCATTCCTCAGCAAAGGGTTATGTGCAAAAAATCAGGCCCTGTCGACGTATGAGAAAGAATGTTTGGCCATTCTCATGGCGATTGAGAAGTGGCGTTCTTATTTACAGCATAGTAAATTTCTCATTCGCACAGACCATCGAAGTCTTATGCATTTGACAGATCAGCGGCTTAGCACGGGAATTCAGCATAAAGCCTTTATTAAACTCATGGGCTTGGATTATTCTATCCAGTATAAGAAAGGCATTTCTAATGCAGCAGCTGATGCTTTATCACGACGGGATGATGAACCAGATTTCCATGCTATTTCCTGTAGTACACCATCTTGGATGGAGAACTTAGTGTCTGGGTATAATGATGATGCTGACACTAAACAGTTATTGGCTGAACTGAGTCTACCGGGAGCTACTCACAAGCACTTTCAGTTGCATGGTAGTGTTCTTCGATACAAGGGACGAATCTGGGTCGGCAATAACACTTTAGCACAGAATCATATCATGCTGGCACTTCATCAAAGTGGGATTGGCGGCCACTCCGGTATTCAAGCCACATATCATCGTATTAAAAGCTTGTTTGCGTGGCCCAACATGAAGAAAAGTGTTAGCAATTTTGTCCAAGGCTGTGAAGTCTGTCAGCAAGCCAAGAATGAACATGTCAAGTTGCCCGGGTTATTGCAACCATTGCCGGTTCCGACACAGGCATGGACAGTAGTGAGTTTGGACTTCATTGAGGGACTCCCTACATCCAATAAATTCAATGCTATTTTAGTGGTTATTGACAAATTCACTAAGTATGGGCACTTTATACCCCTGGCACACCCTTTCACAGCATTTCAAGTGGCTCAAGAGTACCTCAATCAAGTGTACAAGCTGCATGGCATTCCTCAAATCATGATCTCCGACAGGGACAAAATCTTTACTAGTAACATATGGCAGGAATTGTTTAAGCTCACTGACACTAAGTTACACATGAGTTCATCCTATCACCCGCAGTCCGATGGTCAAACAGAGCGTCTCAATCAATGTTTGGAGGGCTATCTTCGGTGTTCTGTCCATTCCCGTCCGACACAATGGGCTAAATGGTTGCCGCTTGCCGAGTTTTGGTATAATACGAATTATCATTCTGCATTGGGAAGAACTCCGTTTGAGGTACTTTATGGATATCCTCCTCGTCATTTTGGCATTTCTCAGACTGATGTATGTTCATCTCCAGACTTAGAAGGCTGGTTGAAAGAGAGGGAATTATTGGTACAGTTACTCCACCAACAGCTGTTGCGAGCTCAACAAAGAATGAAACATCAGGCAGATAAACATCGTTCAGAGCGCCACTTTGAAGTTGGAGATTTGGTCTATCTTAAATTACAGCCCTACATTCAAACTTCAGTAGCTGCTCGGCACAATCAGAAACTGGCCTTCCGATTTTATGGACCTTACAAAGTCCTCCAACGAATTGGAGAGGTGGCATACAAGCTTGATCTTCCGACCTCCAGCAAGATTCACTCTGTGGTTCACGTATCACAACTTAAGCGCCATATTGCACCGGATGTTCAGGGTGTTGATTCTTCGGGGAGGTACTACACAGGCTAAAGAATTGATTAAGTGGGATTCTTTACCGGAGCAGCTAGCGACGTGGGAATCAGCTGAAAATCTTCGCTCCACGTTTCCGGCAGCAGCTGCTTGGGGTCAAGCAGCGACTAAGGGAGGGGAAATGTCATGTAATAAGGGTAAATAGGCGTGATGAATGGGCCATGTGGGCCGAGTATCGAGGGATTGAGCCCAGTAGGGTATTTGAACGCTTGGCTGGAAAAACCTAGCCGTATATAAGCGATGAGTGTCTTGGAACAGGGGTATGAAAAAAACACATACAGACAAGCAATCGATTCCCAATTCCTCTACTCCGCGTGCTTTCCGTTCCCCTGTTCATCCTCGTTTCTACTCGATCCCTCCTTCTAACCCCTTGATTGCTGAAAGAACATAACAATCTTCAACCACTCGAGATCGATGTTTCTGTTCAAATTTGGGATTGAAGACAAGACGGGTTGGAGCGGAGAAAACCTTTATTAAGCCACGTCGTGGAACATGGACTTAGAGAACTTTATAGGAAATTGGATTTGGTATATGCTATTCTAAAATTTGTACACATTAAAACAAAATTGTACATGATTGATGATTGCACCGACGCTAAAATATACAATTAATTAATATATTTGATGTTTGTCCGAAAACTTAACTTAAGACTGATAAAACTTGACAAACGTTTTGGTGTGGTAATAGTATTCGTTGGTGAGGCTGGAGCTGCTAGCTATCTGGATCCGCCTTCAGCTGCCAGCATACATAGTGGAGAGCCAGAGCATGTGATGTTGTAGCGATCTTTCAAAATAAAAGAAATGTGCAAGTTACTTTCCCACGTAAAATGGCAAATTGCCACGAGATAAAAAAGAAGTGAAGACGACATACCAATCCCAAGGAAGTACCGTCCATTGTCCCAATGCCTCTCAAACCTATGCACAGGGTAGCTTGCACCTTAGCATAACTCCATTTATATGGTTGTGTGGTATGCTCTCTGTCCAGCAAAACTTGTCTTGGGATCACTAGCTTTCTTATAGCCCGACATTTACATATCTTCCGGTTGATGAAACTTGCTTCTCTTCTGTCACAAATATATATATATATATATATATATATATATATATATATATATATATATATATTATTTTAGATATCAATACGGTCTCTAAAATATTACTTTGATCATTAATTTTTATTGTAATATATTTATAAAATCAAAACAATTTATAATATTATGAAATTATTTTTCGAGACAAATCCAAACATGCGATTTTACATGTATCTAATTATAATTGTTGGCACCGAAAAAGAACCAATTAGCCTCACCACACATGAACACCGGTTTCAAGAGATTCAAGGCATGCCGGTCGATTTAATCATACAATCAACAAGAAAAAAGAATCTAAATGGCTAATACAGCTGATTAGACGATAAGGATATGTTTTTCCCGAAAAAGTTGATGCGCAACAAGATCTATATAAGGATAATTGGCGTAAGTCAATGATGATCAAAACTTTGATACACAACTTTGTTTGTCAAAAATGAATTACAAGGAAATCTAAAACTTTACTCCTAGCAGGTGCAAAAAATTGATTGTCTGGCTGATGATTCTAGACCTGCCTCTCACCCCCTTTTATAGTACCTAGGCCTATCGTGACCTTCTCCAACTCCTCAAATTCCACCATTCGTATTAGCCTCAACTTCCGGAAGACAAATTCTATTTTGAGCCGATATGGGTTAGGATCTTTTATCCATACTTGAAACTATATCTTTTTAAATCGGCCACTTTGTCAAATTCTAGTGTCAACACTAATACAAACATTTAAAAAGATATTGATCACTAAAATTCGAAAGCTTAACTACAAGTATGCCAAAAAGGATATATATCTATGACCGGAGCGACTATATTTGAAGCTAGCTCAGTCTGCGTGTGGTTTTATTGTCTTCCTAATTTAGCTCAAAAAGTTGAGTTCAACTGCCCATCCTACGTTGTGAATTCGGTGGTAATCACCGGCTTATGGAGTTATGGTGTTGGGTTCAGCCCAGGGATTCCCTGTAGGAGTGCTCCTCTGCTCTCCGCTCAGCAGGACTGCAGGAGCAGGGTTAACAAAACCGAAACCGAAAAAACCGATGGAAAATCGAAATTGGAAATTCGAAAATATCGAGCTAAAAATCGCTGGAAAATCGTTAGAAACCGAAGAGTTTCAAAACCGAGCATTTGAACAAAAAACATTCAAAACAAATTTAAAAAAAACAAAAACCATTCGGTTTTCTCGAAAACCCATCGGTTTTCTCGAAAAACCGCTCGGCGAGTTGAACTTTTTGGACGATCGGTTTCTTGAGCGGTTTTCATCGATTTTCTCGAAAAACCGCTCGGTTTACATAGCATAAATTTTTTTAAATTTTTTGAATTTTTTTTGAACTGGACCGGTTTACCGATCGGTTTTATATTTCGATAAGGCTCGAAATCTCGAAAACCGAACGAAAATCGTGAATTTCGTTCGTTTTTGTTAACCCTGTGCAGGAGTGCTCTAGCGATTCCCTGTAGCACTGGCGTAGCAACCGAAAATACTGTAGCGTTGAAACTCACTTCTTATTGCTTCTCGGCAATCACTTCGTTTTATTGCTTCTCGGGAATTGATGCTGTGGATCCAGAACTTCTGGACGACTAGCTCCATTTCGCGTCGTCCTTTCAGTCAAACCGACGAGAAACAGATGTCGTCAAGACAGTCGACACGACATCATCAGCTAAAATGTGAAATACGATTCTACTTTCTTATTCTAATCGAATTCTTCGTCTTAACACGATCAGATCAGATACAAGATTGTAGATTTGTAGTCTACCATATGATTTCGCCGTGGTGACGGTCCAGCTTAAACTGGAACTTACGGGACGTACGTTTTTGGCCTTGTCGGGCATGTTGAGGAAGAGACAGAGACGGAGTCGGCGTTCTCCTTATAAAAAGCTTTGTCCTAACGAAACCAAATATGCTTTATAAAAAGAAACGGAAGGAGTACTTTTTGAATTATAATATCTAGCTGCGCAGTTGTACAGGTAAATATGCTAGTTCTAGAGGGAGAAATAAAGAAGTTTGATGTGATGTGTGAATTACCACCACATTCCTATGCACAGGGAACGGAGAAGTTGTTCCGGGTGTGCTTCGTTTGTGACAAATTTCATGTAGACCAGGTAATACAGATCAAGATTAAGGGAAAAAGAAAAGATCGATGTACTAGTGACAAAAATGACTAAAGGAAGAGCCTCTGTATGAGTTTGTAGATTTCACATGAGAATTGAACTCCACTTGAACTAATAAGCGCAGCCGTTGTAGAATTAAAGTGGTGATCGAACTTACCACCAATATTTTGCCGAATTGATCCAGTTTCAAACTGGTACTCTAGCATGCTAGCTTGGCAAATTAACTTATGCATAATGCCGTCATATATTTGTATTTGCCAGAATTTGCTAGGGGCATTGTTACAACATGTTCATCTGCTTGTCTTATCCAACATTTTCAGGTAGTTAATTAAGCATAGGAGCTACCGATTGTATTGGACATCTGCGGATTTTCTGCTTGATTGGTATTGGCGGTGGAATTTCCGCTCCTAAGCTTAGTTCTCAGACATGGTAGATATGAGCTTGAATGTGAATCACATATTCGAGGTGGAAGAATGATATTGATCACAAGCAGCCTAGCTTGAGTAAAAAAAGAAGTGCAAAACTTACTTTTTCAGATGAAACAGTCAAGATGAAAATCTCAAATTAACGGTGTTTGCATACAATACATACCAGTTGAAGCTTCGTAACGTGCATTCACCTGGTGCCTCCTAAGCCTATGACACTTATTCACTTGCTTGTACTTGTATGACTCATCATGCTCGCTGGCTAATGAGTAATGAGAACCTACCATTCCATGCAAGCATGGTATCCTTTTCCGAGCACAATACTAGGTTGTTTTCATAGCTCTAAATACGTATGTATATGTCTTGTTCAGTTTTATGCTCATGAGCGAACTAGCCATATCATGCAGTACTAATGCAACAGTCCATTTCCGTGACTGAAAATTAGCTGAAAAATTAAAACCAAGTTTTAGCTGCCCTGTGGTGGCTGTACACCTTCATTTTACTGCGACTTGAATGGCACGCAGATAATCCATGCATGCAGCAAAAGTCTCCTATATGTGAGATAATGAACTTTCGAAATGTGCATAGTCCTGAATACTGATGCCTCCCAAGCCTACATGCACAGGGTACCTTGCACAGTAGCATAACTCCATGTATGATTGTGTGGTATGCTCTGTCCAGCAAAACTTGTCTTGGGATCACTAGCTTGTCAGCCACTCCCTTTTTATAGCCCAACATTTACATATCTTTCAGTTCATAAAACTAACTAGCTTCTCTATGGTCATAAATATATATTGTTTTGGACATCAATACAGTTCCCAAAATATTTCTTCGACCACTAATTTTTATTTTAATATATTTATAAAATCTAATAAAATTATAATATTATAGAAGTATTTTTCGAAACAAATCTAAACGTATGATTTTTCATGTATCTAATTGTTGGCACTAAAAAAAGAGACAATCGGCCACTGTAACATCCCAAAAAGTGAGAAGAAATAAAATGTGCATTTGAAAATATGAATGTGCCAAAAATCTGAACTTATAATTTCTACTCTTTAAATTGGAATTTATTCAAAAAGAAAATCAATATAGAAAATGTTAGAAAGAAAAAACGTAATAAATTAAAAAGTAAAGTGGTAATAAAACTTACCCTAAACATTTACCTTGGTCCAAAAATCAATATGGAAACATTTAATTAAAGCTAAAGATATAAAAACAATGGAACTTTATTGCAATTGCTGTCTTGAAGTGCACACATTCGAGGTGGAAGATGATATTAATCACAAGCAGCCTGAGGGAAAAAAAAAAGTGCACAACTTAATTTTCCAGATGAAACAGTGAAGGTCAAAAGCTCAAATTAACAGTATTTGCATACAATACGTTTCGTAACGTGCAGTCTCCTGCAAGGATCCAAAAATTGGCGAAATTTTGTTTTTTTCGGCCGAGATTTCAGATTTTGGACCACCCCGAGATCCTAAATCTCGGCCGAATAAAAAAATTAAAAAATTCAAATTGCTACAGTGATTTCAGATTTCTCGGCGAGATCTTGGCGATTTCGGTCAAAATCTAGTTGATTTCGGACGAAATTTGGTGATTTTTTGCCGGATTTTAATTTTTGTGAATTGGATTTGATTGGATTTAAGGTCAAGATCATCCACAAAAAATTTTGACATGTTTTTTACCATTGTTTGGTCGATTCAATTTGTCGGTTAGGACTATCCAATTTTTTAAAAATTTCTCAAGATTGATCATCATCTGAAAATTTTATGGGAATATTATGGATATGTTAGGACCATTCACAAAAATTTTCAAAATTTTATAAAGTAGTTTGTACAATTTTTCATTTAGGTAAATTTTGCCAGTTCGTCTTTAGTAGTACTATTTGAATTTTTTTAAAATTCCTAAAGATTAATCATCATCTCAAAATTTTATGAGAATATTATGAATATGTTAGGACCATCCACAAAAATGTTCAAAAGTGTCTAACGTGGTTTGCACCATTTTCCATTCGGTTGAAATTTGCTGGTCAGCCTTTTATCAGGACAATGGCACTGTTAGATTTTTTAAAAACTCCTTATGCTTGATCATTATCTGAAATTTTTATGGGAACATTAGTGATGTGTTAGGACCATCCAAATTTGGTTTTTGAATTTTGTCCGAATTTAGTCTCGTTCAGTTTTATGCTCATGAGCGAACTAGCCATATCGTGCAGCAGTGCAGCACTAATACAACAGTCAGCTGGCACATGATCCATTTGGGTGACTGAAAATTAGTTGAAAAATTAAAACAATGTTTCATCTACCCTATGGTGGTTGTACAACTTCACTTCACTGCGACTTCAATGGCACGCAGATAGTCGGTGCATGCTGCAAGAGTCTCCTATAATGTGTACATCTATTGTTGATTGTCTGAATCAATCTAGAGCCACAGTGCTTTATCCAAAGAAAAGACTAATGATTACTTCATCGTATGAATCAAGATTAGTTAACCGACAAGCAGCACCCATGCTAATTTCAACCAAACACCTCTCACTGTGATTGTTAACTAGCAGCAAACTGAAAGCAATAGAGCAACAATTGCTCCACCCTGTGTTAGCAAGTGTGATGTCCCGCAAGGAGGACACCTTCCAGTTGTACACAAACGGCAGAATGAACTTTCGAAATGTGCGTAATCCTGAATACTGATGCCTCCTAGGCCTACATGCATTCGCACTAGCTTCTGCCTTCTATATGCATGTGTGTACATCTATTATTGATTCTGCCCGAATCAATCTAGTCACGTAGCAACAATGCTTAATTTGTCCAAAGAAAAGGCTAACGATCATCAAAAACTGGATTAATTAACTGGAGCTGCCTAGTACTGAGGCGACTGTTTTTTTCTCTCTCTCTCTCTCTTAATTCTAAATCACCTTTTCATCCCTTGGATAAGCGTCCAACAGTTGATATCTTTCTGTGCGATGTGATGTTGTATCTATATATATATAACTCTCTATTCTTATAGGGTGTGTTTGGTTACTTCCACCATCCTAGCTTGTTTCGTATGAGCCATCCAGACTAGCCTTGGCCTGACTGAGTGGATGCAAGTTAAGTTGTTTGGTTGCGTGTTTGTGCATCTCATGGGCCTGCATTAGAGAGAAGTCTAATTTCTGTGTTTTCTCCATCCTGTATGAGTGGATGCAATTGCATCCACCTGGCCAGGATGAACAGGAAACTAAACATGCGTCTAATAGATACAGTTGCATCCACTCATGCGATTCAGGCACCATGCAGGCAACCAAACACACCCATAGAGGATAGCCAGCCGACCACCCCACCACATGTCCCCTGTTCACTCTAGAAACTACAGTGAATAGGAACAATGATTACTACTGAACTTTTTTTAAAAAAATATTTATTGAAAAAAATAAAAAATTGATTTATTTTAAAAAGTATATATTTTTTTTAGATTTTAAAAACTTTTAATTTTTTTTCCTTTTTTGGAGGTATTTCTAAAAAATATTTCATCTATCTATTAAAATCTCTGTGTATCTCGATAATTTTTTTCCGCCCGCAGCAACGCCGTTGCACATCTAGTTTGATCTATATGTTGGGCTGCTTTGAGTTGTTTTGCTGATAATGGATCTAGCATTTGCAAGTTTTAACCCGTTAGGTTGATGCGTGTAACTAGTCCAAGAATTGGTGACGTGGTTGTGGGCAAGATTTCTCAGGTGGGCTCGTCTGAGCAGTGTGCTGTTCTAACGGGCCAACAAATTGCAAATGCGAAATCGTTTATCCAATTTCACTGTGCATATGGGAGCAACAACGGTAGGGGAAATTAAGTCGCAGAAGGTTGAAATTAGAGAAATAAACTTGGCCGTTAAATAACATCGAAAAGGCTACGAAATCTGGAAAACAACACTATAAGGGAATATTCCATCATAAATTTTCCCAAAAAAGATACTATTGAGCTAACAGAAAAGTCTGCATGTTAAACCAAAAACGCTAAGTGTGTGCATATAAATTCCTTGGGATCAAATATATGTAACCCTGCCTAACTTCCACTCAAAGACAAGCAAATGCGCGCAAATAAATCAACCCCCAGTCCAAACTTCCTAGCAGCCAACATTTCCTCAACATTGAAACCCTAGCTACAAAGTATGATTTATATCAACAACTAAACCAAAAAATTGAGCAGATCTATCAACCTAGATCCCACTTCATCCACCACACAATTTTGTTCAATATCTGTGCAGTAGAACACCAAACATTATCGATTTTCATGCGTTTCAAAATGGTGGACAAGATCCCACATATTTTCCTGGTTGGCACACCAGATTTGGCTGCGCGGCATCAAAGAGAGAGAGAGAGAGAGAGAGAGAGAGAAGGGAGGAGATGAAGAGAGACTTTATTAGGGAGTTTATAAAACATGAATAGCGTTTTTGCAAAAATGAGATGAGAGAAGGGAAAGGACATTGCACGAATTTTAAAGTGAATAGAGCAACCATGTGCACATGCGGTTTGGCTTTTCAAAATTTTTAATGCAAAATCCAACGATATAGAGAGTACATGTAACTCCATGTATATGTGATAAAGATAAAGATTGGCAAAAAGTAATCTACCACATCAAACCATTCAAGCTGAAATTTAAAAAACAACTTATAGTAACAAGACACACAGAATAAAACAAAGTCGCATACAGGCACATCATAATACTCCCTCCGTTTCTTTTTATAAGGCATATTTGGTTTCATTAGGACAAGGCTTTGACCAACAATTACTTTATTAGCATATAATTTTTATGACACAAAATTGATATTAGCATATTTGTATTCAAAAGTACTTATATATAATTATGATTTTGTATTGCATAAATGATATATTAATGAAGTAATCGTTGGTCAAAGTCTTGTCCTAACGAAACCAAATACGCCTTATAAAAAGAAACGGAGGGAGTACATTATTACAGATACGTGGGAAAACCACACTCTTCATCACCACACCACACCACACCACGTGGGCGTCCTCTTGGCCAAGCGTATGACTCATTGCCTGGACGCTTGACACTGCTGAAGAGTGCTTGGATACGAAAACAGAGACATAGCAATTTCCAAAACATTAGCAAGGATACGAAAACAGAGATGCTGCTGAAGAGTGCTTGGATACGCTTGACAGGGCAAGGCTGAGACAACATTAGCAAGAGAATGCAAGATACGAAAGGATAAACCAGATCAATAACCAAAGCAGAGTTTCCAAAACAGAGCAGCATCTCCAAAAAGTTCTAACAGAAACCTTGCAATTCATTCAGCTAATTCACTCGTCATGACATCAATATCAGACTATCACATTAGAAACAGAGAAGAACAAAAAGATATGATCGGCTCACGCATCACCACAGCGCCCCCAGCGAGCTAAACCGGCGGATGGCAGCCCAGCGATCCTCCGGGGTCATCTTGGGATGAGGGGTACGTATGTGCATGTACGGGGGCCGCTCGGTCACGCCTGGAAGTACTGAGATGCCTAGCAGGGTGGGGAACGTAAGATGACGTTGAATGGCGTCGAGCAGCCGCCCGAGCGTGGCGGAGCCGGCGATCTCGACCTTCTTCAGGCCTTCAACAACTTCACGTCTTAGCTCGTGGAGGCATATCTCCCCTCCGCCCAAATGATGGCTCGGCGTGTGCTTGCGACGGTCAGATCGATGTATGAATCATCATCTGTGCCACATAGCCACCGCATCTCCTGCTGCAGTGCTATGTCAGTGCGGCGCCTGCACTTCTCGGCGTCCGAGTCATTGCTGAAGTAGACATCCCCGATATTGCATGGTCGAGTCGACTGGGGGCACAGTAGACCCTTTGGTGAAGATCAGGCGTAAATTTCATCGTCTCACCAAATGTGACATCGGCAAGGGGCGGTCGCCCTGCGCGGAATTCAACTGATCAGAGAGCAACGCAAAACAGTTAATTAACAGTAAATTTGGTCGAGTGCGACGTACAATCCTAGGTGCCATCAAAGGCAAAATGATGCAAGTGCAGCGCCAGCACCGCTCGGTGTCTGGCGCTGTTCGACGCCGCAACTAGGGCTTCGCACTCCGCGGCGAGGAGCTGTTCCAGATTCTCCTCGTCGGCGGTGAGACGTTCGTCTAGATCTTCTGCGGATTTGGCGGCAAGGATTTTTATAGCATAATCCTTTTACATGTGAAAAATGGTATAGAAAGCATTTTCCGTACTCTCCGGAGTACGTATTCCCACCTCCAATATACTATTTAAACGAATGTGTTATATCTATTTATCACTTTTAGTATACTTAAATGCTAATTCTAAGATACTCCAAAGCAACATGGTTAAAATAATATCATCAGAGCCCTTTATTTTTGCTATATACCCTTGTTCACATTAAAAGGAGTACTATATACATAAATTATGCTATAAATAATAGATTTTGATGATATTTTTTCATTAAACTCATTTTAAAGTATTTTAGAATATGTTCAAAAGAATAAAGAGGTGTAGCTTATTTGTTTAAACCGTATATGGAAGGCACGGATCTCCGAGCGTGAACTTGAAAACATGGTGGATATCCCGAGCCACAGATGGTGGCAAAAGAAGCGCAAGCAGTGTCCTGTTAAATCCAAAATAGATATGTATGAGTTAATTTGATTCATGAAGAAACAATAAAATCTCACAAGATTAAATAGAGCTTACTTCGACGCAATACGCATAGCACATGAGCCTGATGCCTCTCACACCTATGCAACTATGCTGCATGCTAGCCTGTATGACCGCGGTTGTACCTAGAATGGAAGCACAACTGGCGTACAACTACATGCACTTGGATCGCTAGCTGAACTAGCTTCTCTTACCGGTTCAGCTTTATATATATAGCCCCCACAATAACCATATCTTCTCCTTAAGGTAGCTAGATGCATATTTTTCCTCAAAACTTGGCAATCCGATTCAAATAATACGTTGAATTTAAAATTTAACATCCCAAACTTTTCAAAAATAGGAAAAATAAAAATTTAAAAATAGAATTTAATAAAAAATTTAATGGGAATCAAAATTTTAATTCAAGATATCATCTTTTATCCCTTTCTTGAATTTTAGTCTTAATAAAAGAACAATCACACTATTAAATTTCTTTCTTTTTAAAATTGAGCAAAAAGAGAAAATAAAATTTAACATGATCATATGTTGAATTAAAATTTCACCACTTCTGAATTTTCTTGAATTTTGGTTTATAAGAAAATCAATTGTATTGATTTAGTAAAAATGTAAAAAACTAAAAATAAAATAGTAATTAAAAGTAAAAGTTGCAACAAAAATCTGAAAAATTAATATTAAAATAATAGAAACTCGGGAAACGCTCTCATGCAGTCAAAATTAGTGTGGACCCTGAACCCAATTAATTAAAAAAATGATGTTTCCATTAATATGATTTGACTATCAACAGTGTGAATAAATTTTTTATAAAATTCTACGTAACTTTTCTACTACTCAAATTTTTACTACACACATGCTAGATGAACTAGCTTCCCTTACCAGTTCGGCTTTATATATATATATATATATATATATATATATATATATATATATATATATATAAAGCCTTTTTCGTACTCTTGGGAGCACATACTCCCACCTCCAGTATACCATTTAAACTAATGTGGTATACTCCTTTATCACTTTCAGTATACTCCAATAATAATTCAAAGATACTACAATGCGATATTGTTGAAAAAATACATCTGAGCCCTTTATTTTTTTTGCTATATACCCTTTTCCATATGTAAAAAGAGTATATAAACAGATTATGCTATAAAGGGTGGATTTTGATGAAATTTTTCGTAGGACTCACTTTAGAGTATCTTATAATCAGTATTAGAGTATACTCAAAAGGATAAAGAAGTATAATAACATCATTTAAGCGGTATATTGAGAGTGGGAGTACGTATTCCCAAGGGTACGAAACCATTTTCATATATATATATATATATATATATATATATATATATATATATATATATAATAACTATATCTTCTCCATAAGGTAGCTAGATGCATCCTTCTTTCACTAAACTTTGCAATCCGGTTCAAATAATATCTTGATCTGGTTTTGTATAGTAGTATTGTTTGTATGACACAATAAATGAATGTTTTTGCTATGTAGGATGACACATTGGCCAAGTTAGGTCAATAACAGGTGGGGTCCACATGTGCTTCTTTTGTGTTGAGCTTCTAATCATGCTTTCATGGCCGTCGGCCCATTCATCTCTCTCTATTTCGATTTGGAAGAGAAGCCCACCAAGTCTGACATGTCATTTACTTAGAATTGTCCAGCATGTCATTTTACGTGGCAAAACCGTCTAGCCATCACACCACATGGGCAATACCACTATATGAAACTGGGTCAAGGTATTATTTCAACCAGATTACAAAGTTTAGGGGTCAAATATCTGATTTCATAGTTTGGAGTGCCAAACAGATTTTTGAGCACAATTTAGGGTGTTGCGTGGACCTTTTATATATAATGTGTCTTATCTAGCATTAAAATGTAGACCGTCAAAAAATGTATGATACGACGTGGTTATTTAAAATAACTTATTTTAAGAAAGTGTGTTGGTACTCTTCTGAGTTCTAAGTAGTTAATCTCAATTACCATAACAATAATTACCGTCAAGGTGCACAAGTGCGTGCAAGTGAAACTACTCGTTGGTTTTTCTTACGTTCAAATGTTCTATGAGGATGATGCCCATGATCAATACTCTATCGCCACGAATGTAGATAGTTGTGACTTGTGAGATGCGTGTAGCGAACGCTTTAAAACTTTCACCATTAATTTATATTAAAGTTTATAAATTTACTATATGAAAATAGTATCACTGGATTTGTTCTGCAAAATGTTTTATAATATATATATTTTTTATTTTACTTTTTTGCTCATATATCAAATCATAGTTAAAATGTTGTGATGGAGACCTAAAAAAATAAAAAACAACCTACGTTTATAGACCGAGAGGGTACATTCCTACCTATCTTTAGTGATTGTCCCCGTATTGATGCATATCTTCATCCACTCGAAATGTTTCTGTTCAAATTAGGGATTGAAGACAAGACTGGGGTTGGAAGCGGATAATTCCTTAATTAAGCCACGTCGTGGAATACATTGGGAGCGAACATTAGGCATATGCTATTCTAAAATTTGCAAATCACTTAAAAAAAATGCACATGATTGATAATTGCACCGAAGTTAAAATATAATTAATTAATATACTTGATATTTGTTTGAAAACTTAACTTAAAACAAATAAAATTCAGACAGACATTTTGAAGTATAATATTATCTGGATTCGATTCGTCTTTGACAGCATAAACATGATGAAGAGCAGAGTATGCAATGCTGTTGCGATCTTTCAAAATAAAAAAAATATGCAAGTTTCTTTCAAGTGGCATATTGCCACGAGATTAAAAAGAAGTGAAGACGAACTAAGTACTGTCCATTGTCCCCATGCCTCTCAAGCCTATGCACAGGGTAGCTTGCACCGTAGCATAACTCCATGTGTGATTGTGTGGTAAGCTCTGTCCAGCAAAACTTGTCTTGAGATCACTAGCTTGTCAGCTATTACCTTTTTATAGCCCGAAATTTACATATCTTCCGGTTCATAAAACTTACTAGGAAGGTCAGCGCAGCGCACGCGACCGGTTAAGTGATGCGGAAAAATGCAAAAATTTTTAGGAACGGAAAAATAGATCAAAACGTATTTTTTCGAATTTTGGGAGGGTTTTTTTTGCGTTTTTTCGGGTCTTTCGGAGCGATACTTTTAATATAAAAAAATTTTCCTGGTAAAAATGAATCGGAACGAAAAAACAGACCAAAACGAATTTTTCGAATTTTTGGAGGTTTTTTTGGAGTGCTTTTTCGGCAAGGAGAGGCTTTTCGCAAAAAGTAAGAGCCACATGTAATTTTTAAAACTCGTAGGGGCTTTTCGGCAAAAATCTAGCGTTGACACACGTCGGCGCGGCCCCGCCACGCGTCGCGCGAAAAAACACGCACCGCGCTCGCCCGCGGAGTCGAACCCGCGCTCTCCGCGGCGCAGGTAACGGCGCTACCGTTATGCTACGCGGCCCGCTCGGGCGAGGAAACGGCGCGGACTCCGTTTTATGCTTTCGTTCGGCGCGGGGCGACGTGGCGCGATCTCAGCCGTCGAACGGCGCGATCGGACGGACGAGAAACGAAGGTGACGTGGACGCTCTCCAGAGCTCTCAAACCTCCGTAATGTAATAAAGGGATAACTAGCTTTTCTGGGTCACAAATATATGTCGTTTTAGACATCAATACAGTTCCCAAAATATTTTTTCAACCACTAATTTTTATTTTAATATATTTATAAAATCCAATAATATTATAATATTATAAAAGTATTTTTTGAGACAAATCTAAACAAATTATTTTTCATGTATCTAATTGTTGGCGCTGAAAAAGTGACAATCGGTCTCAACACACACGAACACCGAGTTCAAGAGATTCAAAGCTTGCCAGCCGATTTGATCCTGCAATCGATAAAAAAAAAAGAATCTAAACAGTTAATACAGCTGATTAGATGATAAAGATATGTTTTTCCCCGAAAAAGACGATATAACAAATACAATTATATTTCAATTACAATAATCATGATATCTAGCCACGCAACTAAATCTGCTAATTCTAGAAAAAATAATGAAGTTTGCTGCGATGTGTTATTACCACATTCCTATGCACAACGAACGGAGAAGTTGTTCCGTGTGTGATTCGTTTGTGACAAATTTCGTTTGGATCAGGTAATACAGATCAGGATTAAGGGAAAAAGAAAAGATCGATGTACTGGTGACAAAAAATGACTCAAGGAAGAGTTAACTAACGTGGTGATCGAACCTACCACCAATTTGACTAATTGACCCGGTTTCAAACTGGTACTGTAGCATGGATGGTAAATTAGCTTATGCATAATGCCGTCATACATTTGAATTTGCCAGAATTTGCTAGGATCTCTGCTTGATTGGTATTAGCGGTGGAATTTCCGCTCCTAATCTTCGTTCTCATATATGGTAGATATATGGGCTTGAATGTGAAGAGCACGTATTCAAGGTGGAATAATGATATTGATCACAAGCAGCCTTGAGTGAAAAAAAATAAGTGCAAAACTTACTTTTTCAGATGAAATAGGTCAAGCTGAAAAGCTCAAATAAATTGCATACAATACGTATCAGTAGAAGCTTGGTAACGTGCATTCTCCTGGAGCCTCCTAAGCCTATACGCAGACTTATTCACTAACTTTACTCATATGAGTCATTATGCTCGCTGGCTAATGAGAACCTAACATTCCATGCAAGCATGGTATCCTTTTTCGAGCACAATACTAGTTCGTTTTTATAGCTCAAATACGGATGTATATTCTTGTTCAGTTGTATGTTCATGAGCGAACCAGCCATATCGTGCAACACTAATACATCAGTCAGTCAGCTGTAACATGGTCCGTTTGGATGATTGAACATTAGCTGAAAAATTAAAACAAAGTAACCCAAGTAACCCTATGGTGGCTGTACACCTTTACTTTACTGTGACTTCAATGGCACATAGATAGTCCGTGCATGCAGCATGTCTCTCCTATAATGTGTGCATCTATTGTTGATTGTTGGAATCATGTCTAGAGCCACAGTGCTTTATCTAAAGAAATGACTAATGGTTACTTAATCATAGAAGCAAGACTGGTTAACCAACAACGAATGATGGCAACATCCACATGGTTTAGGGATAATTGGATATATGCCACTGCAGGAACCACTTATTCGAGATTTGCCATCGTTTCTTTGCTTTTTCGAACGATGCCATTATGAAACCGTGCTTATTCGAAATATGCCACCGCTTGCGTCCGGTCACGACACGTGTCCCGTCCGCGATGGCAAATCTCGAATAAGCGGTTCCTACAGTGGCATATATCCAATTAATACGGGACACGTGTCGTGACCGGATGCGAGCGGTGGCATATTTCAAATAAGCACGGTTTCATAATGGCATCGTTCGGAAAAGCAAAGGAACGATGGCAAATCTCGAATAAGCGGTTTCTGCAGTGGCATATATCCAATTATCCCTTACTAATATGTTCTACATTACTAATTTCAACCAAACTCCTTTCACTGCCATTGTTTACTGGCAGGAAAATGAAAGCTGTAGAGCAACTCTCTTGCGCCGCTCCACGTCACCAAGCGTGATCCCCGACAGGTAGAACAAGTTCCAATAGTACGGAAATGGCGGAATGAACCTTTGAAATGTGCGTAGTCCCGAATACCGATGCCTCCCAAGCCTACATGCATTCGCACTAGCTTTTGTATAGAAAGAACTCATCGCGGTCACCGGTAGATAAGAACCTATTACTCATAGCTCTATCCTTTTTATACCTCCAATATGGATTATATCTTCCAAAAGTACACTGGCCATGTAGCCATGTCTGCAACAGTACTGTAACTTAGCTCAAAAGTTTTAACATGGTTCAACTACCCTTTGTAGTATCTATATCTTCACTGTACTACCACTTCAATGGCAGGATGACTGTGAGTGCAGGCATCAAGTGTCTTCTACATGTGTACATCTATTATCGATTTTGCCTGAATCAATCTGGTCATGTAGCAACACCCGCTTAATCTATCCAAAGAAAAGGCTAACGATCAGGATTAATTAACCGGGGCTGTTAGTACTCAGGCGACTGTTTTTTTTCTTTCTTAATTCTCAGTCACTTTTTCATCCCTTGGATAAGCATCCAACAGTTGATATCTTTTTGTGCGCTGTGCTGTTGTACAGGGGCGGAGACAGACCTCGGACTATGGGGGCTGAGCCGAGGCCCGCTATGGTTTCTCTAAGCAATACAGATAACGGATCGGGTATGTACAAGTTTTAACCCATTAGGCTGATGCACGTAATTAACCGGGCAGTCCAAGAATTGGTAACGTGGTTGTTGGCAAGATTTTTCGGTTGGCCAAGAAATTGCAAATGCGAGATCGTTTAGCCAATATCACTGTGCATCTGTGAGCAACAACGGTAGGGGAAATTAAGTCGGTAACATCTCATGAAAGTTGAAATTAGAGAAATAAAATCGCAATGGAACCTGGCTGTTAACTAACATCGAAAAGGCTAAGAAATCTGGAAAACAACGCTATAAGGGAATATTCCATCACAAATTTTCCAAAAAAAAAAAAAGATACTATTGAGCTGACAGAAAAATCTGCATGTTAAACCAAAAACAGTGAGTGTGTGATATATAAATTCCTTTCGATCAAATAGATGTAACCATGCCTAACTTCCATTCAAAGACAAGCAAATGCGCGCAAATAAATCAACCCCCAGTCTAAAATTTCTAGCCAACAATTCCACAACATTGAAACCTAGATACAAAGTATGACTTGTATCAACAAACTCAACCAAGAAATTGAGCAGGTCTATCAACCTAGAAGCCTTTCAACAAACAAATCATTCATACACATGCATCAAAGAAATACCCTAGATACAAAATGACAGGAAAGAAACAACCACCGAAAATCTATGGAGACGAACACAACCTCTGACAACCTCTCAGCTGAAGTCAACTCTGGAGATGAACACAACCTCCAAACTGACAACCCCGTCTGTCTCCGGTGAAGCCGTGTTGAGTAAGATCTTATCTCTACTACAACTAACTTCCTAGAATCCTAGCCTCCTAGCCTCCTAGGTGATGGCGATCATGTTAATATCTTCCTATCTCGTCGCATGTATTTTTTTTTTTTAACTTTTTACGAACTAAAATTTTCTATTTGTAGTACAAAAGATATTAAAAATATAAAGAGTGGAGATATAGTACTATCATAATTTAAATTTTGGTACCTGCTATGATGTAAGGCCCTGTTTGGTACGGTTCCAGATTCTAGTAGAAACGGAAATGGTTACAAATTCTAGGTAGAAACGTTTCAGGCAGGATTCTGTGAATCCGAGGAGAATCGTTTCGAGGTTTAGCCCATTTGGTTGGATTTCTTCTAGAATCCGGTAAAACGACCTGATTCTAAGGCCCCGTTTGGCAAATTGGAACCGAGCTGTTTCTACTAGAATCTGTGAGAAACCCAGCCAAACGGGCTAAAACTCGGAACGATTCTCCTCGGAACATTTCTTCTTTTTCCACGTTGTGGCTGAATCACCCTCAACCCCGTTTCACTAGTTTCTACTAGAATCTGGAACCGTACCAAACGGTTTGCAGAAAGTGATTCTGATTCTACCTGAAACGTTTCTACCAAGAATCTGGAACCATTTCCGTTTCTACTAGAATCTGGAACCGTACCAAACGGGGCCTAAGTTACCAAATAAGGCCTAAGATTTTTTTTTTCGATCTAGCTTGTTCGTGGTCGCCATACGTACGTCTAGATCGAACGGTCCACCGCTCTAGCGATCTGCCACGGTGGACAAGACTGCAAGGACCATATGGATCAATGACAAGGACGCCAATGTGTGCAAGAACCGATGAGTTGCCGGAGATGAGAAGATGCGGCAGTAGTAGCTCAGCATTTGTTTCTAGCGGCAAACAAGTATGAGCATCTCATGAAAAACTGGCCCTCTGTTTGCAAGGAGCATGTGGCGAAACCTGTTCACCTTTGGAGGTGTTTAGAGGAGGGGGGGTTTCAGCGGTCCAGTTTACTTGTCTGCATATTCATCAGCGTAGTATTGGTTATTTATTACTTTTTTACGTTTTGATCTTCTTGGAAAATGGTGTATTCCATGGATTATGGGTTTAATTTGTTTCCATTAAGCTGCTTAGATAATTTGTTCCTGTACTCTTTGAAAAAGCTACTCAGTTGTTTCAGATATCTTTCCTGGGAGCAATAATATCCATTGGCGTATCTTTGCCTAAAATGTCAGGCATATATTCTATACGGTATTTTTCATGAAATAACTGATAGATATACTGGGTACCATCTTGTATTTGTCCGATTTGCTACAGTAGTGTTGATGAAACAACAATTTGTATCTGCATGCCGGAAATCGCTGATCACTAGACCAGTCATCAACAGTGGCGGAACTAGGATTTTTACGTTGGGTAGTCACATCAAATTTTTATAAGATCACAAATTCAATATATGAATATAAAATTAGCAAAAGTAAAATATAAATATATTAAAATGTCTCGTAATAATGCAAATTCAACAAATAAGTTTAAAATTTGCAAAAATTACAACATAAATTGTTTAAATATAAAAAATATAATACTACTCTAGATTCTTAACTTTACGCTTTCTCATGACCATGAAACTCTCAATTATATAATCCTCGTTTACATTAGAGGAAATATCTCGCTCAATAAATATGACTAAATAGTCATTCAATAACTTATCACTCATGCTATTTCTCAACTTATCTTTCACTAGACTCATTGCAGAAAATACTGTTTCAACGCTTGCCGTCGCCACCGAAAGTATCAACATCAATTTAAGAAGCAAGTAAACCAAATCATAAAGAACATGCTTATTTGTTTCAACAAGCCTAATAGAGAGCTCACCAAGATTTTTTAGACCTTTGAGCACAAGGAAACTGGACATGGTTCTATGTACTAGACTTGTTTTTTTTTTCTCTCTTGAGCTTATCTAATTACTAAGATAAATTGGGCTAAAATCCAGGGTAGTCCTAGGCCTACCTGGACTACCCATTGGATCCGCCCCTGGTCATCAAGAGCATCAGAACACTCTGCAAATTAATATATGGTGGGTTACTTAGACTTCCGTTTCCAGTGTTGTACCAATGCTAGTAGGTTTGCTAAATTACCAGCGACCTGGATGCTCATGAGAAATGCCTTACACATACTGAACCACTTGAGGTCGTCCAAGGTATATAGCCCGATGCCTCCCAAACCTACAAGCACACTAGAGAAGTATTGTGTTTGTCAAAACAAGAAAGATGATCGAATATATTGGGAACACTGTATTGAATATACAAAATTACATGCTCCCCATATGAGTTCATCTTTTTGTGAACTGCGTATATGCTTAAGGATGATATCTAACTAGAAATTGTGTAGCCCGCTAATTCTCGGTGCCTTTGCATGTCGTCCAATGAATTACACCACCTATTTATAGTTGAAACAAAGCTTGTCTTCTAGTAATAGTTGATACTTCAGAAAAATAACTCAGCTGTCAGTTTCAACATGTTCCTCTGTTTCCTATTCACAGAAATTTAAGCCGAGCTCTCGACTGCTCTCTGCACACCACTTGTACCGTGAATTTATGTAGGCAGATGCATTGCAATGCACACACACAAAAAAAAAATCAATCTTATTCTTTTCTGTTGGCCAATAGATTGTTTTATTGACAGTAAGGAAATTAATATTCGCTTCAGTGTTCATCGACTATCTGTATGCAAGCCTGCAACTTTCGACGTCTTCAGTTTCCTGAATACAAGATCGATTTTTTCCTCTGTCAGTAATATTCGAAAAGAAATGTTGATGCTTTCTTTGTTCGGAATCCAAGAAAACTCTAATGTTGAATATCATGAACCAGGGTTTCGAATTTTGTTTTAAAAATTTTTCAGCACCCTCTGAAATCATCAAAATTCAGTTATTTCAAAATTTTTGGGACTCAACGGTTGGACAATTTTTTTACAAATTTGTTCCAATTTTAATTTTTCGACAAAAATTAACAAAAAATGAAAATTTAGCCAAAATTCAAATGAAACCACCGAAAGTAACCGGGGCAAGTATATTTCAGGACTCATTGAAAGAACTGAATCTCAAAACCCAGCCATGAATCTAAGCGAAATTCGAAACCACGTGTTTTACTTGGGATTGCACTTGAGGATAGAAAATTAAACGTCCAGATCTTGAACTCAGGTTCTCTTAGCTCTGATATCATATTAAGTTGCATGTATCAATCAGTTCATCTAAAATCTTAAGCTAATAAGTAAAGTTGCATGTATCAATCAGTCCCTTTTGCTAAAAGTCCCTTTTGGAGCAACTTCGCGATCGAAGGTTCTAAAAGTCAAGCAAATGACTCCCTTGAGACCCCAAGGTTGTAAATGTTCCATTCTCGCAAAAGAGAATTAAGTTTGGATTTGATTTGGATCAAGAAATGATTTTAGGTTGCATTTAGTACTTTTAAGTTCAAAAAGATGGAGAACGGATCAAGAAATTAAACGGCCAGATCTTGAACACAGTGCATGCATAGACATTTTATTTAGGTATTATTATTCTCGGGATGTTATAGTTGAACCAGTGTGGGTTTTATGCCTATTACAGATAGTTCTTGGCCAGAACCGTCTATGATCTATTATCACAAACAGTTCGTGGCTAAAACCGTCTATGATGACACATTGTGTTTTCTGCACAAGCACCTTAGTTGATTTTTTATTAGTTGTCAGTGATGTTTTGCAAGGAATCTCAAGATAGAAGGTTCAACTTAGAATGCCTCATGGTGATAGAGTTTTTTTCCCCTACTCTTGTTAAGGAAAGAGAGTTTTCTTGCCGCAGATAGTAATGTTTATCTTGTGTGTAAGTTATGTGACTTATGTCATGGACTATGGTTTTAAACACTAGTCACTGTCAACCATTCTTTGTTAAACGATGAATTTGAAGAACTGGCACTAGGCCTGGATAGTGCACATGGAGCACTTTTGGAGTACCACAATCCACACTCCACATAAATACATGTACTAAGTTCCCAAACCCATTACAGGCAATGTGTCTACACATTTTTCTGAAGTTTTATGCAGAGTAGAGTTCATTAGTATGTATTCTGCTTATTTTAGTGGGCATGGCTAGCATTTATTCTTGAAGCTAGCCAATAAAATAAAAAATCTTTAAAATACAAACCATCATCACAGACGGTTCTATGCTAGAATCGTCGCTGATGTTAATTTTCATTGATGGTTCCAAAATTGTCTGTGATGTACTCTTAGTTTATAAAACCGTCTGTGGTTAAGATTTTTGAATCATCTATAATAAATTTTTGTGTAGTAGTGAAAGTAGAGCTTGGCCGGTCACCCAACGGAGTCAATGGCGTGGCACGTGCCTAGACAAGTGATAGTTGCTCAACATGAATGTGATAAGGAAATATGAATTATTTTTTATCTGTAACAACGCACAGTACCTGCACATGCTTCTACGTAGGCTTGCTCAAAGCTTGGGCCGGGCTGGGCTTCGTGCCAAGTCTAAAAAGCCTGGCCGAGCTTGGCCTAGCCCGATAAGGCCGAGACTAAAGACTGAACTAAATCTCGAAATTCTTTTTTTAATAAAATATCATTTTGAAATTTTATTTATTGAACAAATTATTGTTATTTTATTTTTTGTTGGGGTTTTTGGCATTTGGCCCGGACCAACAGGCTGAAAACCCAAGCGCAGAAAATTGGGCCGGGGGTCGGGGAGAACTGCCCAGGAAAATGTCTACTTGTATATGTCATTGGCGTCGCAATGAAGTGTAGTGCAGAGGGTAGCAGCTTGACCTCTTCGAACTGTGACAATTGAATGTTTATTTATGTCAGAGGATCATATCGTACTCGAAGATACGGGCCTAGTCTCACCTATAAACATTGGAGCCGAAGGATAGAAGAACATGCAATACTTGGTGCCAGCCCAAGAGTGGTTGTCCTGGCGGCGAGAGAAACAACGTAGATCGTCGGTAGTCACTTATGGCTACTGGATGAAATGCATCCAAATAAATCTCGCATGCTTGGGCTTGGGAAATGTCGGGACCATATACATTGCTCGGTTGGAGGTTCTAACTTCATCTTCACATTGATCAGCACGCTGGATAGTGAAACCAAGAGTGGGACTCTGATCGAGATGTATTATTTCCGCGGCAATACTTAGTGCTAGCCCAAGAGTGGCTATGTTAGGTGTGCTTAGTTATATCAAATGTTATATATATATATAAAGATGACTTATGTAAAAAATTATTTATGTGTTTGAATAGAATCATCATATATTGGATAGCGGGATACAAATTTGAGAAATATTCCCTATAGGTATTGAACTATTCCATTCACCCAAAACAACGAAACCAAATGGTACAAAACCATCTCATCCCATTCAATCTCATCTCACCAATCAAACACACCGTTAACGGTGAGAGATACAACATAGATCATGCATGAAAATAAATCTCGCATGCTTGGGCTTGGGAGATGTCGGGACCATATACATTGCTCGGTTGGAGGTTCTAACTGCATCTTCACAGCGACCAGCATGCTGAATAGTGAAATCAAGCGCGGGACTTCGATCGAGATCAAGGTGTTCTTGGCATTTTGGAGGCCCTCGGACGTGACTCAATATCAAATGAAGTATTTTGAGAAAAAGCATGTGAAAATTTTGTGCAACACTTTCTTAGTTTGACATCATCTAATATACTTCGACAGTTTAGCCGGCCCAACTAATCAACTATAGTTAGTACAGAGATAATACGCTATACATATATGGGCTGCCCGCTATCTTTTGTCGGCTCTAGATGGTTGCCCTTGCATGCTGCCAAGGTCCAGGACTGGCCCGATCGAGATGGATTATTTCCGCAGAGCGGATCGATAACCCATGAAAGCAGTAATGCTCTAGCACTTGACGTCATGACCGATGATCCAGCCGGCGTATATGCAAATCGTGCTGGAGCGCCGGCAAACAGCCGGATCCTATTGAGTTTCTGTTCGATATAAAATCATTTTATTTATCATTTAAATGATTATTTCAATATCAGGCTAACCAATCGCTATCCATTTGAACTTTATTAACATCTTTTGCACTTGAAATGACCTTATTTCAATTTAAGCTCATTAACTACTATAATCGAATCAATTTTGATTCAAGCCCTAATGATTTTTTTTTTTTGCCACACATCCCTCCACTGTTGCCCTGCTGGATATATGAAACAGGCCAACTCTATATATATATATATATGCAGTAATGTAGTATTCCAGGCATGCCGCTCAAAAAAAAAAGTATCCCAGACATGTGCGCTTCTTTCTACGTACCTGTCATTGAATTCGCAGTGAAGTTTAGTGCAGACGGTAGCTAGCCAGCTTTACCCTCTTCAAACTGTACCAATTGACTGCATAGATATAACAGAGTAGAATGTCGATCGTGCTCAAAGAAATGCCTTAGTTTCACCTATATATATTAGCACAAGCAATAGCTGTGATCTGGTGGGGAAGATATCACCATGCATCGGTTGCATGATGAACTGCATACAGTACTATCCTATCCTTGTAGGATTGGGAAGCATCAGGACCGTGTACATCACCTAACTTTGGTAATTACTCTCACCCTTCTTAATTCTCTCACCGATGTAGTTTGTTACTTTTTTTTGTTTGAAAAAAATGATGCTTCCTCGGCTGAGGTATTCAGTTCTTGTTGGCAGGTATTGTGCAAGCAGATGTAACCGTGTGGGAACAACTCAGCTTCACATGGTAAATCTTGGAGCATCTGAGAGTTCAGTTCGATGGAAGCTCAGCTCGATGGAGCTTCTCCTAACCGAGCAGAGCAACTGCAAATATGTAATAGCCTAACTCGTTATCTTTGTGTTCCTACTTTGTTGCATCTATGGTTGCAATGTGGTTGCTACTGAGTATTGTTTAGCTTAATTTGCATCGTTAAAATGAAAATTTTGTCTACTTGCAAACTATGGTTTCCTATCAATTAAGTGGGCTCCACGTAATTAATAAACGTGTTTGCGTGATTTACTAAAGATATTGCTAGCTGATTGAAGCATCACAGCACATTCTACTAGTAAACTGCACTTTGCATCAGGTTTGAACAATATTTTCTCTTTGCACCGCCCTAAGGCTAAGCCAATTAACCGATGTTGCGCTGTGCACCAGATACAAGTCAGTAGCAAGTAGTGCGCGCACATTCGGGCGATATGCCCGAGACAGCAAGGTGCGCGGCTGATCTCATGGCCAAGAAAGCAAAGCAGGCTGCGGCCGACGTGCAGGGGTTCGCACGTTCGGGCGAGCTCAGTGAAAGTTCGTCACTGGCCGGCTGTACAGCATCAGCGGCAGCAGGCGGCCGGACCGGACTCTCGATCGACTCGTGCTGCGCTGGCACGGCACTGCCGTAGTCTCCTCCTTTGCGACGTACCCCTCCCACCGCCGTAGGCTCCTCCTTTGCGACGTCGCTGGACGGGACAAGTCGTAGGCTGCTCGTCGACGAGAGACCTCCTCCTCGGTAGCTGTATGGTTGGTCGCTCGACGACGGCGGCTGGCTGGTGATCGATGTCACTACCTTGGTTTTATTACGTACATCATATATATAAATATATATATATATATACTAGTAAGATGCTCGTGCGTTGCAACGGAATTTCAAAAGAGAATAATACATAATTATAATGCAGGATCCTAAACCATATAATAAATCAATTTTCTATAATATACATATCAAGCAAAACATATCTTTGTAAGCTAGTAAATAAATCAAATCATCTATATTGAGTTGTCCTGCGGATTTACAACTATAGGTTAGCAAGACAATAATGACTCACCTACTGGGCCTTGGGCCCTCTTTGATACAGTCCAAGGCACAGCGACTCACCATCACCACCAACTCATTCTTATAATAGTTAAGATATATATATATATACACACACACGCGCATATGTATGTATGTATATACATATACATATATACATATGCATATATGTATGTATATAGTACAATTACCTGGAACACCACGGTGTCTAGGTACCACGATCCAAAACACGTATTTTACGGTCGCCCTTAGCCAAAATTGCGTGCGCTCCTGACCATAGTGTGACACGCGTCACACGATTAGGAGCATTCGAGAAACTGGCTCACGCGGTTAGGTGCGTTTTTAGACACTACGTACGTGCATGCATGGCCGAGTGGGCTGTCACGTACTAGCGCACTACACAAGACGTGAACGAAACAAGTGTGAACGAAAGTTTTTTGCCATTTTAATTAAATCTAAATTTTTTTAAATTTAAATTTTTCAGAGTCCAAACTTTTTGATTTGAATTTTTTTCGAGATGATGCTTTCTAGTTTGAAATTTTTTGAATTAATTTTTTGACTTGAATTTTAAATAGGAATTTTTCAAATCAAAAGTTTTTTGAATAAAACTTTTTGAACTGAAAACTTTTGAATCAAAAGTTTTATGAGTTGAAACTTTTCGATTTGAAATTTTTTGATTTGAAATTTTTTGATTTGAAACTTTCCGAGTTGAAACTTTTCTGATTTTATTATTTTATTTAAAATTTTTTTTTGTGTTGAAACTTTCTGAGTTAAAACTTTTTGATTTGAAACTTTTCGAGTTGAAACTTTCTGATTTGAAATTTTTCGAGTTGAAACTTTCTAATTTAAAATTTTTTGATTTAAATTTTCTTGAGTTGAATTTTTTCGAGTTAAAACTCTCCCTCTTTTATAATTACTGCCCAAGCACTAGAGCATGTAGAACACACACCCATCTCTTTCCGTTGATCATTAAACTCATTCTTCTATCTACTAATGACCAACGCATACACACGCAACTGATTAGGCAGCAACTCATTCTTCTATCTACTAATGTGACACTCAAATTATTGACCACCATGACCGATATGCTGGGGGGATTTGCCATGTGGCCCTAGGACCCACGTGTCAACGAGACATCCTAGGGCAAATGATCAAATACCAATCAACTTTAAGCAAATGATCAAATGCCACTCAACTTCGGGGCAAATAATCAAATTTTCCTATAACTAACGTTGTTCGTGAGGCGTCGTGCCCGCCGTCCTCGATAGGAGGGCTGAGCCAAGCCTCAGCTTGCACGCCAGTACGTAGAACGTAGGTATTGGAGTCTTGCACGGTTGCACCGGCGCCGGTCGCCGTCGACGACGACGCGGGGTTGAGTACCTCCCGCTAGTGTCTTTCTCCGCTATCTTCTCCCCATCTATTCTCAGCTCTCCCGGACAAGGGAGGTATCAAAATTTAAGTTTTATTATCCTTAGGATCTAAGATATCAAAATTTATATTACATTAATATTGAGAGGTAAAATAAAAATAAAAATAGAGATACCAATTTTTACTGGTCAATATTACAGTAATATTACCGGTCAAAACCCTTTGTAGATAACACGAACCGTAACACCAGCACGATATTACGGTGGCACATGTGTAGGAGCATCGGTGCCACGCCGCGCTTGCTCGCGACGCGTGCCGCCGTGCGCCGCTTCATACGGAGTCCCGGCTGCCATTAAACATAGGTTGATGTTTCATCTTTGAAGAGCGCTCATCTACCCTCTGCACTTCATTTCATTCTAAATTCAATGTTAGTATACGCACGCATGATAATATGTAGCCCTGTTGCTTTTCCAAAAATCAAATAAAGATAAAATTAGTAGTCCTGTTTCATCTCGAAACAATCTAACTCCGTAAGAACTCGAAATGTAGAAATCGGAATTAGAATCCGGGTGCAACTGCAATATGCATAGGAACATGAAGCCCTATCATATTCATATGAGAGTACCAGACTAACTGCTCACGACATGGCCTGTCCAATTTGGATCACACACACTAGTCGATTACCTAGCAGGAAGGATACCAATTCAACAATCACTACGAAACCGTTGCGGTTCCGGATGCATCTAGCCGATAAATACTTAGGCCCGCTCGTGATCTTCTGCTCGATCTGCACCACCTGGCCGTACGTTTCCCGATCAGCCATGTCCACCTCCGTGCCGGCACCGGCCGCGCGCCATTCGTCCGCCATCGTTTTCAAGATGGAGAGAGGGAATCACGTGCTGAGGGTGGAGGGCTACTACAACACCAGGGAGGTAAGAGGCGGCCGTTGCGTGTACTCCTGCACCTTCCTCGTCGGAGGCCACACATGGCGTCTCCGGTATTTCCCCAAAGGCCTGGCCGGAGTTTGGCAAGAATTCATAGCCATCATCCTCGAGCACGTCGGCCCCGACGAGGCCGTGGACGCCGACGTGCAGTTCGACCTGCTCGACCATGCCGGCCGAAAGGCCCCGCTGTACAGCAGAAGGTTCACGCGCACCTTCTCGGTTGAAAGGTCGGGCTCTCGCTACCTGTGGCCGTGGCCGTGGCCGTGGTTGATCAGAAGGGAAGTCCTAGAGAAGTCGGGGTACCTCAAGGACGACTGCTTCGTCATCGAGTGCGGCGTCACCTTTGTCAGGGGCATATCTGTGGAGAAGCCGTCCATCCAGTCACCACCGCCAAAGATGGACTGGCATCTGGACGGTCTCCTTGGAAACGCAGAGGGGGCGGACGTGACGTTTAAGGTTGGCGGCGAGACGTTCGTCGCGCACCGGTACGTGCTCGCCGCTCGGTCGCTGGTCTTCAAGGCACAGCTCCTGGGCTCCATGAAGGAGAAGGACAAAGGATGCATCATACACATCGACGACATGCACGCCGACGTGTTCAGGGCACTGCTCCAGTTCATCTATACTGACGAGTTACCGGAGACGAGAGAGGAATACGCGGTAATAATGGCCCAGCATCTGCTTGTGGCGGCAGACATATATGATATATCCAGGCTAAAGTTGATTTGCGAGAACATACTAAGCAAGCAACTTGATGTGAGCACAGCGGCGACCACATTGGCCTTAGCTGAGCAGCACCATTGTCATGGGCTTAAAGAGGCTGTCTTCACGTTCCTCACCTTACCATCAAACATGCAAGCAGTCAGGGCGACCGACGGTTATAAGCATTTGATGACATGCTACCCCGCTCTATGCAAAGAGCTTACGTCGATGGACGTTGTCCTATAATCTTTTTAGTATTAGGAAAGTGTCAGGAAAGTAACTTGGTTGTTTATATTTTTGGTGTACCGACGGTTATAAGCATTTGATGACATGCTAAGGTCATAGTCTTTAATTAGATCTAACCATCTCCTTTGTCTGAGATTAAGATCTGGCTGAGTAAAGAAGTATTTTAGACTTTTGTGATCGGTATAGACGTTGCATCTATTACCGATGAGGTAATGTCGCCAGATTTTAAGAGCATGAATAACCGCAGCTAACTCCAAATCATGAGTTGGATAATTAAGCTCATGCGGTCGCAATTGACGAGAACCATATGCTACAACTCTCATATCTTGCATTAACATGCAACCAAGGCCATTGCGTGATGCATCACAATAAACATCAAAGCTTTTGTGGACATCAGGTAACACAAGCATTGGGGCTGTGGTTAACCTTTTCCTCAGTTCTTGGAAACTTGCTTCACATTCAGGTGTCCATTCAAACTTCTTTTCTTTCTTTAAGAGTGGAGTCATAGGCCTAGCAATTTTCGAGAAGTTCTCGATAAAGCGGCGATAATATCCCGCCAAACCGAGAAAACTTCAAATCTGGGGTACATATTTTGGTTGTTCCCAGTTCTGGACTGCTTGGACTTTAGCGGGATCAACGGAGATTCCACCTTTGGAAAGAATGTGTCCGAGGAACACGACTTCTTTCAAGCAAAATTCGCATTTCTCGAATTTGGCATAAAGCTTATGCTCTCAGAGTTTCTCAAGTACCTTGCACAGGTGTTGTGCATGATCCTCTTTGGATTTGGAGTAGATGAGGATATCATCTATGAATACCACTACGAACTTATCTAGATACTCTATAAAGACTTTATTCATCAGGCACATAAAGCTGGCTAGAGCATTAGTAAGTCCGAAAGACATTACGACATACTCATATAAGTCGTAACATGTGGTGAAGACTGTTTTTGGAATGTCTTTGGGTCTGATTTTTAATTGGTAGTATCCATGCCGAAGATCAATCTTTGAAAAGATTTGAGCACCACTCAGCTGATTGAACAGATCATCGATACGGGGAAAGGGTATTTGTTTTTTATGATGACATCATTTAGGGCACGATAGTCTACGCACATGCGTAAATGTAACATCCCAAAATTTGGCCTAGCAGAAAATGTGCGTTTCAAAATTTTGTTTGAACCAAAAATCTAGATTTATAAGTTTAGCTCTTTAATTTGGACTTAGTTTCAAAAAGAAAAGTAATAATTGCATTTGGTAAAATGGTAAAGAGGTAAAAAGTGAAAGTGTAAAAGTAAAATAGTAGAAGCAATTAGGTAATAAAACTTTTACCATAACACCTTAGCTTGCAACTACCTCCCAAAGCCAAATAAATAATCAAATAAATAGGTACGTAAATGGGAACTACTCGTTGAATTGCAACACACCGTCACTTGCCATTTCACCAGGCTTCCTCACGCATGCACTGGAATTAGACAAACCAACAACCACCTACTCCTTTCTCTCCACTACTACCAGTGCTGCACCGAGCCAAATGAACTCCATTCGCCTCCTCTTGGTGAACACAAGCAACAAGCCAAATTCCACCGACCGCCCTTTGGTCCCTTTTGCTCGATTGGCCCCCATGTCAGGTTAGCACCCTCTTTTCTTTTCTATTCTTACTCTTTTCCCTTTCTGATTTGTCACCACCGAGTTCCTCTTAGCTCCATGCTCCATTCCTGTAACCAACCGAAGCCACCTACCCTGTGCGATTAAGCCTCTCCATGCCCTGACGAAGTTTCTCCCATACCCTGCCTCCTCCATATCCTGTCAACTCACTTGCTTTTCTTCTTCGCCGACCGACCAACATTCTATTCTCCATCCAAACCTTGGAAAATCGCCTTTGTTGCCGATAAAGCCCAGCCGAGCCATCTCCAAGTTCACTAGCTACTTGCAGTCTTGCGAGAACACTCCTCCACTCATCGCCAATGGGACCGGCCCCAGCGGCGGTGCCTTTCTTCTCCCCTCCCTTCTCTCCTCCTCTCTATTCTGCGTCGGCCATTGGAGCTCCTCGCTTCACCGCTTTGCCCAACGGTCACTGGCGCTTCCTCGAGGACGCCGCCTCACCTACTCGGCGTGGCCACACCTTGCTCCAGTGAAGCTGTCGCCGTCGCCATGCCCGTTACATCACCTTGCCGCCGAAGACCCGAGGCCACTGTTTCCTTTCTCAATCAAACTCACAGCCGCCCCGTTCCTTGCTCTGGCCGAAACATTTCACTGTCAATAACACTAGCCAAGCTACCCCCTAGCATCTTGTTTCTCCCTAAGGCCTCTTGCTCGAGTTCTTCCCTATTCTACCATTGCCGGTCGAGCTACGCTCTGAACCATCACTCGGTGAGCTAGCGTTTCTTTCCGTGTAACCATGAAGTCCTTTTGTAATCTAACCATTCCTTTCCCTTCTGGATGGCAGCACCATTCAACCTCAACATCACATGTTTTCCTTTAGCTCCAGTAATTGCTTGTGCATTTGGGATGGAAGTTCGAGAGAGGAGCCCGGCCAAAGCCATTGATCTACTGCTGTTTTGATTCTGAACCCTCTCAGGCAAGCTTCAGATCAATTCCCTTACAACCCTGTGCTAAATACTATCCTCCATCCCTTGAGCTGTTCTCCCTACCCTCTTTCTTTCGACTCTGCGTTCCAAATCGCCGCAGCCCACCTCGATCACGAAGATCATCATGGCGGCTACGACAACCTTCAGTAGAACCACAGGCCAAAAGATAGAGCAGTCATGGCTGGTTACCTCATATCGATTAGTGGGTCTCCACTCCACAAGTGACAACATAGCTCGGTGGTGAGCGCTCTCCATTGCGTACCTCAGGTCCGAGTTCGAATACCCCTTCTGCCAAACCTGTTGGCTTTCCTCATTTTAGTAGATGGCCTTGCTTGCTACCTTAAATGGCCTATTTAGCTGCCTTGCCCCAAGAAACATCGTAGCCCCTTGGTAGTGCGCTAGCGTCTGGAACGGCAGGTCCTGGGATCGGTTTCCATGCTAGCCAAATAAAAATCTTTTTCTCCTTTCTTTTTCCTATTCAATCTGCTTATTACTCCTCCTTTATATCTTTTGCTAGGAAGCTCCAAACTCAACCAAATAAAATCCTAAATTCATATTTTAATCTCTAGTGTTTAGTTGCGCAAAAATATTGAATTGTTGCTCGCTGTTTAGAATTTAAATTCAAATTTAAACTATAGATTGATTATGTGCTTTAAATGGAATTTGTGCAAACGAACTCCGATTTGCATGAAACCAATTTTGTTAGGCTCCATGTACTGTTAATAATTCATTTATGCAAAAATATTTAGGATTGTTCATGCCAAAAATCGTTTTATTAATATAAATCTTGTTTTAGGTATTAAAAATGCATGTAAACTTGAATTAGATGTTTAAATGTTTGGTAATGGTTGTAGCCACTTTATTCATGATCTAAAAACAGTATCATACCTGTTAGATTGAACTTGATTAGGGTTGTGTAGTTGTTTTATATGTTGCTCCCTTAAATAGGTTGTTTATTGCTTATTGAAAACCTTGATTTCATGCTTATGTGAGTTAGATGTGTAATCTTTGAAAATGGTTGTGCTCACTGTTTTAGTGCTCCCAAAATAGTAGGTTACCCAAGAGAATGAAACTAACTAGTATGCTAAGTTTGTTTCAACGGTTGCTTCATTAGCTAATAGATAACCTCACTTAAGTGACCTTCTTTATCGGAAAACCCAATAGCATGTGAGATACTAGTTTAAACCCTTGAATTGAATGCTTGATGTATGTTGCATTCTGTTTAATTTGCAGATTCGAATTTAAATACTAAGTTTGAAATATGCCATGTATAGAATTTGTGTAAATGGACTCCAGGATTAATGAAGTAGACCTTGTTAAAGTTCCTTAGATTATATGCAATGCTTGTATGTAAAGTTGTTTTAGATTTGAGATTAGTTTTGTACTAACTTTGTATTATGTTGCTTCTTTGAATAGTTGATAGCTTATCCGTGAGTAACTTTGCTTCAATGCATAAATGATTAGGATCTGAGTTAAATTGTAGAAATAAGTATTTGTGTTAACTCTTGCGAAATCTGTGTTTAAGTGCCTCTAGCTCATTACTAGTTAATCTTGCTAAAATAATTCATTTGCCTGCAATGTAGGGTTAAATCTGCATAAGCCGTAATGCTCGTTTAGTTGAAAAACGTCTCGGATAGAAGTAGAATGTCGCGGAACCCGCTTTAAAACACTCTTAGTGATACCCCCAGCTAGTCCGTGAAAAATGGTTAAAGAACTCTTTAAAGTGTAGCCGCAAATGTAAAACGAAAATTTAATAGTTATCGCGTAGATTTTAATAACACTTAAGCCTGTTCGGTAGCCTGTAGAATATCTCGTCTAAATGAGAATGTTAAGAAGAATGGCTTAGAAGCACTCCCTAGTATGTAGACTATCATAACCTGGAAGAATATTTAATTTACTTCTTGCTTTGTATCTGAAACCTATTAGAGTAATAACCCTAAGTGTTATATTATCGACACCACTTGTCATGACTAGATAAGCGTAGATTGGCCCTTAGCTAAAATACTAATGTCGTAATAATCATTCTAAAAACCTTATAAGTTCAGCTGGTAGCTTTAATCTAGTTAGCGCCCTTTTAATATTAAAAGTCAGTACTACCGGAACTCGAGAACGGTACTACAGAAAGTTGTAATACCGCGATCCGAGAGTCGGTATTACTGGAATACAATAGGTGCGTTAGCTAATGTCTTAATTACATTAATCTAAACAATCTTAGCTTCTTGAATTCGTAAAACAAGAATTGACAATTCATAAAAAGTGAGTAAGGGTGTAGACTAGATCGTTAGTAAGATATATATGAGAAAAGATAGATTAACGTGTATACTTGAAATCTTATAACTTAAACCCAGAAATCATGTTTGTTATGTGTGATGATTTATTTGGATTTCTATCTGGTTTTTCTATCTGTATTCTTTTTGCCTCGTTGGAATTTATCTTATTGGAGTTTATTGTTATTTGCTGTGTACCGCGCGCGTTGCGATGGGTAGAACCCGACGTAGTGAACGACTCCGTCTCAAACCCGAATTTCTGCTCGACAACAACGACTCGCAAGGCAAGCACCCTTTGAACATGTTGATCCCAGATTTTCAAATGCTTTCATCAATGTTTTATATGCATGCATTATGTTATTAAAATGTTAATTTGTGGTTAATGGTAGCTATGACCCTCAATTGTGGATATCCTTAATCAATATTGCCATGTGAACCTTTGATAACTCTAGGACATGGATTGTCACATGAATATGTGAAATGGGTATACGCGCTTAATAATTATTCATGCTTAGCCATGCTTAGAATGAGACGTTTAGTTCTCGAAAAACTTAAAAAGGTTAAATATGACAGTAAAGGATACTGGTAGTTTAATAAAAATGAAAATAAAACTATGATTTGGACGCGGGTGACTTATTGGCAATAGCCGGTTGTGTGAGGGTGTGCTCACACGTAGTTAGGTGAAGATTGTCGCCCGGGTCGGATTAAGGACCGAACTCAGTGTTGTATGATCCAAGATTACCCGTACAACCACAATGCTGGTATGGGACGGCTATAACTAATTAAGTTACTAAGGACTGGCTTTGCACGGGGAAAGGCCGGAGTAGCACGGGCTGTTCCTGCGGGATTGCTCGTAGGGGTGTCCACACGCGGGTGTGGGTTAGACACATACCAATGCAACGGTATACGCCTTACTAATGGGGAGAAATGATCCGTGCTACGATGTTCTTCTGCCGCCATTAGTAAGGGTTAGACGTTACCGGGCTAGTGCAAAGTCAGGAATTAGTAATGTAAAGGTTATATATGACTTTTCCCTGGCGACACACCAAAGGAAGTGTGTAACTATCGATTGCAAGAAGGGAAGTCATTATTTGTGGGTAAAGTTGTACCACTCTGCAGAGTTAAAACTAATCGATTAGCCGCGCTCTCGGTTATGAGCACTTGGTGAACTTGCACTAGTTAGAAGGTGTTTTAATAATTTTTGCTAAAATGTGAAGATAAAATTTGGAATAGAATTTACCCCGCAGATGAGCCAACATTTGACATTTGTTGGCAATGTTGGACTCAGCTGTTGTGCCCTGTGTGGGCAAATATAGCGGTCTTTGTGTCTAGGTCGATATTGGTGGTTTGTGCCATGTGTTGGCCTTTGGATGGATAGTGGATATGATTATGATCAATTGGGATATGTTGATAAAGATGCTCACTACTTCACTTATTCATCAATTGTTTTATGAAACATGCTTTCAAATTACTATTCAGTATTCTATTGTCAATTTCGCTTTATGCAAACAACCGTAGAGACCCACTTTGTATCAGCTTGCATATATCATAGGTTTTGCAAACACTTCAAGTCTTCTTTGAGTACGCAACGTACTCACCCTTGCTATCGTTGTTGTTTTTAGGTGGGCAAATAGAATATCTCGAAGGATCGTGCTTTGACGCAGGTTGCGGGGTAATGACGATGATTTTGTCTAGGGGTTATACCTTGTCAGTTGCCTGAGGGATTGGATGGGCACACTACAAGACTTCTGTCTCTTTCCGCTGCAATATTATTCTAACTTGTAAGGCTATCCTGTAAAATAGCTATCTTACTGATAATTATATTTTGTATGGTTGTGATTTCCATTTGTATGTGCGTGCTAGCTACTGATCCAGGGACTAGCACATGAAGCACATTAGAACCTGCCTTTTACGGTGTATTGTACTGTAAAAGGGAGGCTCCTCACAGTAAACTACCATCCTTCTTGCTAACAAAAAGGACTGGGCTACCCCAAGGGGAAGAACTGGGTCGAATGAACATTTTACCTAACTGCTCTTGAATCTGCTTCTTTAGCTCGACTAGTTCATTGGGTGTCATTCGATAGGGATGTTTAGAAATTGGAGTTGTACCAGGTACAAGATCAATGGTGAACTCTACATCACGATCTGGTGGAATACCCGGTAACTCTTCTGGGAAGACATCTGGAAAGTTGGACACTACAGGAATTGCACTCATCTTTTGTGCTAAAGCTGAGTTTAGACAAGGAATTGAATTGGAGAGATTTTGGTAAGAAGAAAATTTTTCTGGGACTCCATCAGAATTGATGAGGGATACGGATCTGTTAGCACAATCTATTTGTCCTTTGTTCTCCGCTAACCAATCCATTCCAAGTATCACATCTAACCCAGATGTTTCTATAACTATAAAATTTGCATAGAATGGTATTCCATTTATTTCAATGCAGATATTTGGACACAATTTTGTAGTTTTCATGGTAGTTCCAAGAGAATAAATTATCATTTTTGTAGATAACAGATATGGTTTAATTTTATACTGATCAACGAACTTCTTAGATATGAAGGAATGAGAAGCACCAGAATCGAATAGTACTAAGGTTGGTATTGATTGGACAGGGAACATACCTAGTACTACATCTGAGGCTTCATTTGCTTCTTCTGCGGTCATGTGGTGAAGTCGACCACGATTCATGCCTTGTGCCTGGGAAGGTGTTGGCCTGTTGGTCTGCTGTCCTCCAGGTCCTTGAGGATGACCTGGGGTTCGCTGTTAGGCTTCTTGGCCTGGTTGAGCTGTACCCCTCTGAGGACAATTGCTGGCATAATGTCCACGCTCCTTGCACTTAAAGCAGGTGACATTTGGAGCGTGATTCTGAGCTCCAGCAGGGTGAACATTTGAGTTACCCGCAGGGCGAGCAAGTGATGGTTGAGGTCGAGGAACTGGTCCCTGACGCCTCTGCTGCTGTGGAGCATTCGGAAGAACATTGGGTTGCGGTGAGAAGCGAGGTCTGGATGAACTGGCATTTGCAGTCTTGTGTGCCAACCATTTCCTCTTCCTGCTTTCTGTCACAACCTTGATACTGTACTCAGCCCTGATAGCTTTGTCGACCAGAGTTTGGAAGTTTGGAAAGTCATGAACAGCCATCATGCACTTGATTTCCTCATTGAGATTATCCCAGAAGCGCTTCATCTTCTTGCTTCTAAAGTTACCACAGACATTGCATAGCAGGAGAGGTAATTGAATTTGTGAAGATACTCCATCACAATCTGATTTCCCTGACGCAGATCAAGGAATTCCCGCCTCTTGATATCCACCAAACTTCTTGGGATATGAGCCTGACGGAAGGCCTCCTTGTAAGCAGCCCAAGACATCTCCTGGTCTGGTGGATTCATTGCCTGATAAGATTCCCACCAGGCTGCGACAGCACCTTGCAGCTAATAGGTTGCATATAGGACCTTCTCTTGATCATTGCACTGGGCGATGGTCAACTTAGTCTCAATGGTGCGCAACCAGTCGTTGGCATCCAAAGGATCTACTGATGTGGAAAAGGTGGGTGGATGAGTCTTCAGAAACTCACTGAGCTTTGACTACTTAGGTGCTCCTTCATTTCCACCCTTTGCGCCAAGGTTGGCGGTATTCTGCACGAGCTGCTGGAGGAGAAGGGTATTGGTTTGGCGCCCTTGTTCTATCATCACCAAGACTTGCGCCATGGTTGGCGGTCCTGGCAACTGCTCCTCAGGAATGACATCGTGGCGATCCTGAGCTGGAGGGTCAACGCGTCTTGAAGATGATGCTCTGGCAGATGGGTGAACAGGATTGGGTTGTGCCGGAGTGGGAAGGGTTGCATGAGGAGGCTGTGGCCCCTGTGCAGCCTCACTTTCCAGGATTTCACGCAAAGATCGAGCAGCAGACATCCTGAAAATTCAATCCAGATAAGAACAAGATAACAGATACAGGAGAGTAAGCAACTTAAATTTAGTTCAATTTGGAAAGAATTCATTCTTAAGTAAAGATTTCTAACTCCATTTTTAAGCCATTAATCAATTTCACTTTGAATTATTATTTTATGAAGGTCATGTTCACGAGATTAAACCGAAGCACACAGAAAATTCTGTACAAGAAGTCTTTATTCAAAATATATAAAATTTACATCAAAAGTCGATATATCCTCATAATACAGAACCATAAGGATTATTGTCGGAACCCTCCCTTAATAGCTTGGAATACCAAGAGGGATTCCTATGTGCACACAGTACTAGTCCCATGATCAGTGGCTAGTACGCACATTTACAACATTGTCATCACATGCATACAAGTTCACATTTCATTAATAGAAATAAAGTTTTACAATCATGGCCTATTGGCCGAATTCAAGAGTCTGCAGCGGAAGATACAAATCTTGGCAGTTTGCCTTCTACCCAAAATACCACAGGCAACTGACAAGGGTAAAACCTTAGAAAAGACTCGTTAGCAAAGTCCCCGTATTCTGCGTCGGGATCGGGAAACTCGTTCTCTTCATTCTCTGAATATCAACAATAGCAAGGTTGAGTACACGTATGTACTCGCAAGACTTGTAGTGTATCACAAATGTATATAATAAATGCAGGCTATGTCATGGGAAGCTACTAAGTTATTTTGCATAAAGCCGAATTGAATTGTAAATACAGAATAATAGATTGTAAGCGAAAATTTGTAAAGCAATTGACAGATATGTAAATAACAAGTATAAATAGAGTAATAACAATCTCACAATCCTCCATGATTGTGAGTGAAGTATCGTCCATTCCCATACTATCAACAACAACACTTACCATTGACCACAACACTTCCACATGATTCTTTCCAACTACCATTAAGTTCCATCCATTTTGTAAAAGTACCAAAACTCTAACTAGTGTCAGTGCACCAAGATTCCCATAACCGTGGGAACGGCTTTTCGAAAAGTTTAGACTCTGCAGAGTTGTACAACTTTACCCACAAATAATGATTTTTCCTTTTTGCAATGCATATTAACACACTTCCTTAGGTGTGCCGCGAGGAAAATCATACACAACTGTTACATTATTTAACCCTGACTTTACACTAGCCCGGTGCCGACAAACCCCTACTATGGTAGAAACAACAATCATATGAATCATAAACATTCTCATTGCGCGAGATAAACAACAACCGTTTCTCCCCATAGTAAGGCGTACACCGTTGCATTGGTATGTGTCTAACCCACACCCGCGTGTGGACACCCCTCTAGGAAATTCTACTTAAGAAAAACCCGTGCTACTACGGCCTTCCAAAGTGTAAAGCCAGTTTTAAACAACTTAATAGGTTGAGGCTATCCCATAAATAGCAATTGTGGTTGTACGGTAATTCCTGGATTATACAACACTATGTTCGGTCCTTAAATTAACTCAGGTGGAAACTCCCCCTAAACTACGTGTAAGTTAAAGCTTACACACCCGGCTATTGCCATAATCCACCTGTGTCAAAACATAGTTTTATTTTCATTTTTATCAAATTACCAGTATCCTTTACTGTCATAACCAATCTTTACAATTTATGAGACAACACCCGTCTCTTCCAAAACATGTCCAAATTTCATTGATCATCATGAATAGCATAGCCATCCATCCGTGATCCCATTTCTAGAGCATACTAAGCATGTGCAAATAATTAATCGAGTATACCCATTTGACATTACATTTTGTCTAACGATAACCTAGGGTTTCCAATGTTCTCATGTCAACAAATAATTGAGGTAATCCCACAAGCTAGGTTTAGTTCTACCGCATCCCACAATATAACAGTTTAATAAACATAGTGCATGCATAATAGTTTTGACAAACAAAGTAAACTAATTGAAATAGTGGGTTTAATATGGTCAAAGGAGGGTGCTTGCCTTGCTTGTTGAATTCAATAGTGAAGTCGGAGTCGTCGACGAAGGTATCCGGAGTATCGGTGTCTACACGCCATATCATAAAAAGCGAAGCAACATCCAAATCCAGAAAAGAAAGAACAACAAGTAAACATACAATACATGTGGCAAAAAGAAGTCGAATATATTCACAAATAGAACCATTCATGGAAAACAAGTGCGATAGTGCGCTTTGGCGGAGGTTAGGGTTTGGGTCCAACTAGTGCAGAACATAAAACCGCGTTTAACGAAAGTTACCATTTACGAATTCAAGGGGCCAAAATTACGTATATGATTATTTTCATTTTCAAATCTAAGAAGCTAAGATTGTTTGGATCAATACAATTAAGATTAAAAGTGTTCATGTGAACAATACTTAGTCTTAAGTATAATTTGCACAAAAGTTGATTTATATAAGTCGGGTTTAGAGGATAGGGCTAGAGGTTACATTTACATGATTATATGATGATTCTAGTGACAAAAACATTTTACCTTAGGGTTTAATAAGTCTAACTATTCAAATACCAAGTTACTAACTTTCATGACAATTAGGCCTGTTGTGCTAATAGGATTCAGATGCAAAGCAAGTCATTAATTAAATGTTTTTCCATATTATGGTAGTACAAACATTATAGAATGATTTTGAGCTATTCCATCTAATCTTTATATTTAGACGAGGTATTCTACAGGTGGCCGAAAAGGCTTAAATGTCACAATTTTACATGCATGGACGGTGTCGTTTTTGTTTTACGAATGTGACTGCACCTTAATAAATTATTTAACCATTCTTCAGGAACTATCAGGGGATACCTCTAAGAGTGTTTTAAAGTTGGTTCCGCGATATTTCACTTTCAACTACGATGTTTTAATATAAAAGAGTATTAGGGCCTTATATGGTTTTAGTTCAATAATACGAAAACATCTATTATTTTTGCATAACTAGGAAGGGTATCACTTTTAAAAAGTCTTAGGATTTGGTTTTACCAAATTTTAAGTTTGTTTGTGAGGGTTATATAACTCATTTAGCGACCAACCGTCGGTCCAAAAGTTTTAGCGACCAACCATCGGTCCCTAATAAGGGTCGCTAAAGATCAACCGTCGTATAGTGTGACTATTCAAAACTATTCAAGTAATGGAACTTCGATTAATAAGCATTTACAGCATAGCTAAGGCAAAACTTAAATATTTTATATTTTTGAAATCTTTGTGACCTTAGGGTTATAACCAAATTAGTCCTACAAAGATTTGAGTTCATTTTAACTATTTGATTTGCATGCAATAGTTACGGTCATTCACATTTTTAAAGTTTTGCTAAACTTCATTCTTATATTCTTTTAATGGTAAAAGAGCACGATTAAGATTCAACCCCAGTAATATTATGGAAATGGGGTTCTAAGATTTTAGAAGGCTTAAAAGATTAATCTTACAATATCGAGATTTGATTGCAAAGCTATTAATGCTTAAATTTTAGTTGATTACTAGATGCTTTGCTTAATGACAAACTAAAGTACACAAAGCAACTTATTAAACTACTGTTACAAAGCCTATAATTATGATGCTTCAAATGTTTAGGTATTAGTTTTCAAGTTACATGCAGTGTGCTAACACTATTTATATAGGGAAAAACCTAAACCTTAGATTTTACATGAAATGACGCCATTGAACTTATGATTAAACAAGTCTAAGCCTAAATATTCTTGCATAAACAGAGAGGGTACAATATTATGAAATCATAGAAACTAATTTCACTATATTTGAAGTTTAAATACACTAGATATAAGCATTTCAATTTTTAACATATTGAAAAGGACCTATTCATAAATTTTGTATAAACTAAGCCCAAATCTAAATATTTCTATATATATTTGAAACTCTAATGACATAAGAAATGCAATAAGATTGGTTTCATCAAAATTGGAGATGATTTGTAAAAGTTTCACATTAAGCACATATTATACCTATAGTTTAGATTTAAGTTTTGAATACTATATGTTGAGCAAAATTGAAATGTTTCTCTATACTTAGAAACTACATGATTTACCAAATTTTAGGAATTGGTTCGACTTGATTTGGAGTAATACTGTGAAAGTTTTAGCCATTTTACTGAGCTCGGGTAGAAAAATCGGAATAAATGGAAAATACGTTTTCTGAACATGGAAGCGCACTTGGCCACTTGAAGGATCTCTGAGTGTTTGCATCGACTGACAACCCGACCCCACGGGTCTGTGACCGCGGACAGGGGAGGCGACCACGGGCCCCGCCGGCGGCGAGCGGAGGCCGGAACCGGCCGGAGGTGGGCGCAGGGAGATAGAGGGCGGAGAGTGGAACCTAGGGCTTAGATTGGTTTGATCTAAAGCCAGTCGGAGCCATGCCGCGGCGGAGCAGGGCGGCGGCGAGATCGGCGGTTGGCCGGGAGGGAGATTAAGGACGGCTTAAGCTTGGGAGATCACGGATTGAGAATCCATGAGGTGTAGAGGAGCCGATTCATTACCTTAATGGAGTGGAGATTGATCGAGCAGGCGCGGCGTCGTGTGATCGGATTTGAAGAAGAAGGTGGCGGCGCGGTGGTTCTACGGTGGCGTCGAAGCTCGGGAGGATGGCCGGAAAGCACTAGTGGGTTGTGAGGGTTCTGAGTTTGGGACTCGCCGAGTGAGAGAGGGCCCGTAGCGGCGCGGCATCGTGCGCCGGAGGTGGAGAAGAAGGGTGGTCGTGGCGACGGCGCTCCGGTGACGTCGAAGCACGGGAGAACGGCCGGTGAGCACCAGTGAGTCTAGGTGCCTTTATTCCGATGACTCACCATGAAGGAGGAGAACCAAGGGGAGCTGTCGCCGGTGGCCGGCCGTGGGGAAGAAAAGGGAAGGCGTGGCGGTGATTGAAGCGCTCTGAACTGAAATTGACGATTATAGAATGTTTTAGGGGTTGCTGAAAGTGCTCCAAATGGAAGCAATTGAAGTATGGCTTACCCAATTGCTTGATTAGCTTGAGCACCTTCCTCTGAAGCTCGCCGGCAAACGGAAAGCTTGAGCTCTATTTTTGACATGGAGGTGAACTGGGGATAGTGCGGGATGGGCAGTGGCAGCAACACAGGTTTAAGTAAGCAATGGAGAGGGGAGAGGGCAGCGTGCCCAGCACTCGGAATCGGGCGACATGGGGAAGAAGACAACGATCCCAAGCTCAGCGCTGTCATGGCAGGGAGAAACGATGCTGGTTGGTTCAGAGAATGGTTGAATCAGGCAAGGAGATTTCAAGCTCTAGCACTTGATTGATTCAACAAGATATGGAAATCTTGGAGCCAGTCTGGAACTCTGGATTCACTCCTTCACTGCTCCAAATGGTAACATAGTGCTTGACCTTGGAATTGACTGAATCAAGCATTTTATTGGCTTAAACAAGTTTCAGACATTCCATTGGTGTAGTGATACAGTGAGGTCATTAGTGAGCTTTTTGAATCGCCAATTTCAGGCCTTTGGCTGGCTTAAGATGATTAGAGTATTGTCTAGTTGGTAGGTCTTTAAACAATGCTGGGTTTAGTAGCCCTTAGCTCCTGTTATTTCATTGCTTTGATTGGCACAGTGTGTTGTCATGTTCAGGCAATACATTGGTTCAATAGGATCTGGGAATCCTTGGTTTGAATTGCAATTGACCCAGCTCCAGTTGGTTTTCTTGATTTGTCAGGTGAGGCCTTGCATTGGTGCATTTGGTCTGAACATCACTACTTTAACTGGCGCTTAGTTTGCTTTTGATCTGCTCAGATCTGGTGATGACATGTTCAATTAGAAATTGTCTGAAATGGCAGCTTTGAATGGTTGGTGGATTGAGTTGTCCTGCTCAGATGATTCATTGGTTCAGAGCTGTTATCAGTGAGGTTGCCGAGATCAGGATTTTAGCAGGCACAAGATGATTGACCAATGCCGAGTTGGTAGGTCTTTGGATCAAGGTTTAATTGCATTAGACCTTGGTCAAACCAGTGATGGAATGCCCAATTTCGCAATCAACAGAGTTATTCACTTGTTTGGTTGAAGCACTGATCTGACCTAATCAAATATTTAAATGTTTTGGAAACTTTGAATTTCTTTTGTTAATAATGCATTTGGCTTTGCTTCGATTAGTAATGTAATGCTCAACTTGTGATGCAAGGATTAATCAGGAATGGCAGGGGGGAAAGGGTCCACATGGCAGTGAGTGAAGGGGATAAAACACTGCCGGGTGTGGTTCGGTCAGAGGTGGCCCACAAGGCAGTGGTAGAAAGGAAAGAGGTTTCATTTTATTTTTGAAACTCTTTAAACAGTAGCTACATTTAAATCCATTTTGAAAATTTATAAAAATGATATAAAGGTAATGTAGGATTTAAATACATTTTATGTTTGATCTTGTGCTAAATTTGTTTTTTGATAAACAAGGTTAAGATTCCTTTTGCAAATAAACTAGAGGGTTTTTCTTGTGCAACAAAGTTCAAAGAAGTTCACAAAATACTAAGAATTCAGTTTAAAATAATAAAATTTTTTTTTACTTTCTTTTATTTTGAGGATGTTACAATTATAACGTAAGTACTCTTAATTATACATAACTAAGGGACTCCTGCTTTATATCGGTCATCTACTCATTCTCGTCTGCTGAGGCAAGCTCCCACTCGACCTCCATCGGCTCAGACTTATCACTCTCTACGGTAGGCTCACACTCGACCTCCATCAGCTCAGACTCCTTCTCCGAGTCACTGTAGACCACCCACGAAAACCGATGACGAGCTGCGGGTCGCGAAGGCTCCGTAGGAGGGGCTGGGGTGAACCTGCTCAGATACTCCTGTAGGTTGCCGGTCCGACTCGGCCCAGGCTCCTCAGGAGTAGGTGTTGACTCAGGGGCAATGGGAGTCGGTGGTGACAGGGGTATGACCGGATAGACTGGTGTGGCACACCATGACAAGTTGTTCTTCCATTCGATGTGCAGCTCCTTAGCGAGTCATGACATGTTTCACACTTGTGTAGTCTTGTTCACATGGTAATTCAGTCGGCAGCCCACAAACGTCGTGCTGAGCGCTCGCGCTTTCATGGGTTGTCGATCCGTTAATCATCCCGGTCGCTAGCCGCTCCGCGGAAATAATACATCTCGATCGGAGTCCCACGTTTGGTTTCACTATCCAGCGTGCTGATCGGTGTGAAGATGCAGTTAGAGCCTCCAACCGAGCAATGTATATGGTCCCGACATCTCCCAAACCCAAGCATGCAAGGTTTATTTGTATGCATTTTATCTGGCAGCCATGAGTGACTACCGACGATCTATGTTGTTTCTCTCGCCGCCAGGACAGCCACTCTTGGGCCAGCACTAAGTGTTGCATGTTCTTCTATCCTTCGGCTCCAATGTTTATAGGTGAGACTAGACCCATATCTTCGAGTACGATATGACCCTCTGACATAAATAAACATTCAATTGTAACAATTATGCAGAAGAGCGATTGTGCTGCCAGAGGCTCAGAGCCAGACAAAGCAGACGGGCACCATCACTCTGCAAACGAAAAGCCGTCCCACCCCGTTAAATTAGGGTGTGTTTGGTTGCCTGCATGGTACCTGAATCGCATGAGTGGATGCAACTGTATCTATTAGACGCATGTTTGGTTTCCTGTTCATCCTGGCCAGGTGGATGCAATTGCACCTACTCATACAGGATGGAGAAAACACAGAAATTAGACTTCTCTCTAATGCAGGCCCATGAGATGCACAAACAAGCAACCAAACAACTTAACTTGCATCCATTCAGTCAGGCTAAGGCTAGTCTGGATGGCTCATACGAAACAAGCTAGGATGGTGCAGGTAACCAAACACACCCTTAATAATCGTATCGAGCAATGAGTAATTAGTCAAGCTCTGGTTTTTTGTTAGGTTTCCTACAGTACCAGTAGAATTGTGGAGATCACCAAACGTGAGCTTGTTATGAAGACGATTACTAGCAGAGTGTCAGATGTTTGCTGCAATGTTGCCTCCACGAGCTCGTGTCAGATATGCTCATTCTGTGCCTCCTGATAATCAGCAAGCGTGCCGGAAATTTCAGCATCCCGACCATGGCCAGTCTCATTGACTCTCACCTGTGATTGGTGACATGATTGGGACCAATGCTTATGTGTCTGGGGATCAATGCTTATGTGTCTGGCGAAATTTCTGAAATTTCGCCGAAATAAAAATCCCTGGTAATTAGCAGAGTGATTGATGACATGCTTATGTGACTGGTGACTCAATGTGCTGGTGCTTGTACACGACTTCTTACTACTTACTAGTTTCAGATGGTAAGATCGTTTCCTGTTCCAATTGTGCTGCCTCTGTGCACACTTGTTATCTTATACTTGAGTTAATTGGGGTCTGTTAATTGAGATCTGTTTTTTTGTATAGTGCTATCAACCGCGCGCTTTTATAATTGATAAATCGATGAGCATTTGTGCGTGTGTTCTTTGTTACTAAATTTATACTACCTCATCTAGTAATTTGAAGGTCAAGATTAGCTCGTGCTCCTCCTAGGTTCGCTTGTCTTATTATATTTTATCTTTTTACATTTTTACATTTTTACTTTTTCTCTTTTTACTAAATCCATACAATGATTTTTTTAACAACTAAAATTGATGAAAACTTCAAAAAATTTGGTGTTTTAATTCAACATATGGTCATACTTGATTTAATTTTCTTAGTTTGCTTAATTTAAGAGAAGGAAATTTAATACTGCGATTGTTATTTTATTCGGACTAGAATTAAAAAAAAAAGATAATATTTTGAATTAAACTTTTTGATTCTAATTAAAAAAATTTATTCAATTCTATTTTTAAATTTTAATTTTTTTTTCTATTTTTGAAAATTTCGGATGTTACTCGTCGAGCGACCATACGGCTACGGAGGTAGGGATGGCAATCGGGCGGGTAGACCTCCCGCAGACCCGAACCAGAAATCTCTCACGGGTACATACCCACGCCCATACCCGAACCCGAACGAGTACCCGAAACCAAAATTAAATTCACCTCGCAATCAAATTTTCAACCATCAATTATCAATCAATTCATTTGTAATTTCTATGTTTAAAAGAAAAATATATGATGTATATAATCATGAAAGTTACCGCATCTTACATCTCGAACGATGCTTGAAAATCTTGAATTAATTTTCCATTATTTTTAATTTATATTAATTAATTCGGGTACCCACGGGTACAGAACCGAACCCGAACCCAAACCCAAACCCGAAATTTAAAACCCGCAGGTCTGAAATCAAACCCATACCCAAACCCATCGGGTCAGGTACCCACGGGTAATTTTGCCATCCCTATACAGAGGAGCTCTCGTCCACGAGCGACCTACAACGCGTCCTGTCCAGCGACATCGCAAAGGAGGAGCCTACGACGGTGGAGTACTGAGGCAGCTCGATCGCCGCTGGCCTGCGGGCAATTACGTGCCAGCGCAGGGCGAGTCGAGAGTCCGGTCCGGCCGGCCTCTTGCTGCCGCCGATGCTGTAGTGCTGTACAGCCGGCCAGTGATGAACAACACCTACATGTCGGCCGCAGCTTGCTTGGCTTTCTTGGCAACGAACGCCGCGTACGTACGTGCGAACACCTGCAGTTGCTCGGTTGGGAGAAGAAAGCTGCTTGGCTTTCTGAAAGCTGCTTGGCTTTCTTGGCCATGGTTGCATAATAGCTGCCAACAAGAAATGGATATCTCAGTTGATCGACGAAGCAGCATCTTTTCTACAAACAACAACAACAACAAAAAAGTAACAAACTACATCGGTGAGAGAATTAAGAAGGGTGAGAGTAATTACCAGAATTAGGTAATGTATACGGTCCTGATGTTTCCCAATCCTACAAGCATACGATAGTACTGTATATGCAGTTCATCATGCAACCGATGCTTGGTGATATTTTCTCCACCAGATCACAGTTATTTCTTGTGCTAATATATATAGGTGAAACTAAGACATTTCTTTGAGCACCATCGATATTCTACTATGTTATAACTATGCATCAATTGATACAGTTTGAAGAGGGTCGAGCTAACTAGCTACCCTCTGCACTAAACTTCACTGCGAATTCAATGACAGGTAGAAAGAAGCGCAAAAGTCTGGAATACTACATTACTGCATATATAGAGTTGGCAAGTCTTCTTATATATAATTTTCATGTATCATATTTAAATATTTAAAAATATATCGATAGTCAAAGTTTCAAAAATTTGACCATCATTATGTCTATAACATCATCTTTTTTAGACTAGATGGAGTACTAGTTAATGAGTTCAAAATTAAAATGAGTCCATTTCGAACGAAAAAGATGTTAATAAAGCTTGGCTGGATAGTGATTCGTTAGTTCGAATTTGAAATAACCACTTAAAAAATAAATAAAATTATTTTACATTGAACAAAAGCTCAATAATAACACGTTAAACTCGATGGCCAGGTCTTGCTCTTGGGGTCCTCATGGCACAATATGACAAACTGTTGTTCCATACTTTTGCATGCTTGTCACATTCACTCGGCCAGCCAGTAGCCGACAAACCTCGTCGCTACCACGCACACAAAACCTGCCGGAATCCTGTGAGTTCCTCAGGGCGACCTTCACAATGGCACGATCCGGACCTTCACAATGGCACGACCCGATGGTTTGCCGACGTTGCCGCGGGGATGACTCATGGCCGTTAGCTGTTCTGCAAAAATAATACATCTTGATCAGGGTCCCACGCTTGGTTTCACTATTCAACGTGTTGATCAATGTATGAAGATGCGGTTAGAACCTCCAACCGAACAATGTATATGGTCCCGACATCTCCCAAGCCCATGCGAGATTTATTTGGATGCATTTCATCTAGCAGCCATGAGTGACTATCGACGATAGATCTATGTTCTCTCTGTCGCCGCCAGGACAACCACTCTTGGGCTAGCACTAAGTATTATTGCATGTTCTTCTATCTTTCGGCTCCAATGTTTATAGGTGAGACTAGACCCGTATCTTCGAGTACGATATGATCCTCCTCTGACATAAATAAACATTCAATTGTCACAGTTCGAAGAGGTCAAGCTGCTACCCTCTGCACTACACTTCGTTGCGACGTCAATGACATGTACAAGTATACATTTTCCTGGGCAGTTCGCCCCGATCCCCGGGCCAATTGTTCTGGGCTTGGGTTTTTAGCCTGTTCGTACGGCGCAAATGCCAAAAAAGCCCAACAAAAAAATAAAGAGAGTGACTAGGGAACGGTATACCGTTGCAACGGTATAGCCATGAAACTTATGAAACTTATCAGTTTCAGTGCTGGTTTCATGAGTTTCAGTGTTTAGTTTCATCAGTTTCATGTTATATCAGTTTTTAGTGCTAGGTTTCATGAGTTTCAGTGCAAAAATCATAAGTTTCATGAGTTTCAAAGGTATACCGTTGCAACGGTATACCGTTTTTTAGTTTTTCTGAAAAATAAAATAACAATAATTTGTTCAGAAAACAATTTCAAAATGATATTTTATTAAGAAAGAAGTTTGGGCTTTAGTTCAGGCTTTAGGCTCGGTTTTGTCGGGCTAGGCCAAGCTCAGCCAGTCTTTTTAGACTCGGCCCGAAACCCAACCCAGCCCAAGCTTTGAGCAAGCCTATGTAGAAGCATGTGCAGGTGTTGAATATTATTACATATATATATACATATATACAAGCTGAATAACTGTATGTTGCTATGGATAAAAAAAAATCATATTTCATCGTCACAATTCATGTTGAGCAACCATCACTTGTCTTGGCCTGTACCACATGATCATTGACTTCAATGGGTGACCGACCAAGATCTACTTTGGCCGTGTGCACCCCACTACTGTAGTATACAGTACATCCTCTACTCATTCATATGCTGGCATCATGACTATATGTCGACATGCTCAGCCTAAGGCATTCTCTAACGACTGATTATGGATTATGGTTACAGAGAAGCTGATTCTCTGAAAGCTAGATTCTAGCGTATATGGGGCGTATATGGGTGGATTAAATTGTCAGAATTTAGAATCAAAAACAAAAACAAATGCACTCCCAGATCGCCGGGCACCACCACTCGAACGCGTCGCCGGGGAGGTCTTCGCGGCACAGCTCCGCGGCCTCGACCTTTGACACGGATATGATCCGCAAGACACACAACAGGAGGCGTGCACGCAGGCCCCGCACATATCGGTCATGTATCAGCTCTTGACTCTCACCGCACCCAAACCGGCCAGAGTTCAAAGTCACGCCTGCGCTCGAATCAAACCATAAATGTACAAATATATATATATATAAAAAAAAACCATTACTCTAAGGGCTTGTTTGGAAACAAAGTATTTTCATAGTTTCTAGGCAAAATCATGGTTTTGAAGAATACCATGGTATCTTTGGCCATAAGGTGTTTGGAAGCAACCAAAAAAACTCTGTTTTGAAAACCATGGTATTGCCAATACCATGGTATTTTTGGAGTATTGAAAACTCCACTCATAGTGGAGTTTTGAGCTTTTGGTATCACTTCATCATACAAAAGACTTTGCTTCCAAACAATTTCCATGACATGGTTTTGTAATACCATGGTATTGAAAAATTTTGCTTCCAAACAGGACCTAAGTCAATGTAATTAGATTTTTCACTTTAATTCCTCCACGAATACCACAAAATTATCATTAAATACTTGTACCTCTTAGTACTTTTAACGTTTAGAATTTTGGTATCTATTAGTATCCACTACTACAAAATCGGGCATCACAAACGATCTATTAGAAACGGTTTGGTGCGAACCGGTTGTAATACTCGCACCAGAAGCGGTTCGTGGTAACAGGCCGGAGGGGATCTCTAGAAGCGGTTCGTGGCACGAACCCCTTCTAAAGCCCCACCTTTAGAAGGGGTTCGTGACACGAACCCCTTCTAAAGGTCTTTACAAGCGGTTCGTGTCCCCAACCGCTTCTAAAGCTTTAGAAGGGGTTCGTGACACGAACCGCTTCTAAAGACCCCCTTCAGAAGGGGTTCGTGTCACGAACCGCTTGTAGAAGCCCAGTTTTAGAAATAATAAAAGGAATGCGTGCCCTACTCTATCAGAGAGCACGCGTGGGTGGGTTGGCTAGATGGATGAGGCGAGTCACGAGGATGGAGTGCTGGTCGTGGGTTCGAATCCCGTTCCCACGATATTATTACTGCCTTTTACTGCTTGGTGTGGCACCACCACAAGTGGTTCCTAGAACCGCTTGTGATACCCTTCGAGGTATCACAACCGGTTGCCTAGAAGCGGTTGTAAAACCGCTTCTAGAAGTGGTTCCAAACCGCTTGTAGAAGCTTGTTCTGTAGTAGTGATCGGCTCAATCTCACCGTGTATTTTGATATCTTTCAAAAATAATAAAAAATCTCTTGAGGTAGTCTTTTGTTTTTATCCAATATGACGAAATTGTCTTTGGTAACTACTCCCTCCGTTTCTTTTTATAAGGCGTATTTGGTTTCGTTAGGACAAGGCTTTGACCAACAATTACTCTATTAGCATATAATTTTTATGACACAAAATTGATATTAACAGATTTGTATTCAAAAGTACTCCCTCCATTTCTTTTTATAAGGCGTATTTGGTTTCGTTAGGACAAGGCTTTGACTAACAATTACTCTATTAGCATATAATTTTTATGATACAAAATTGACATTAGTAGATTTGTATTCAAAAGTACTTATATATAATTATGATTTTGCATTGCATAAATGATATATTAATGAAGTAATCGTTGGTCAAAGTCTTGTCCTAACGAAACCAAATACGCCTTATAAAAAGAAACGGAGGGAGTACTTATATATAATTATGATTTTGCATTGCATAAATGATATATTAATGAAGTAATCGTTGGTCAAAGTCTTGTCCTAACGAAACCAAATACGCCTTATAAAAAGAAACGGAGGGAGTAATCTAATTGTATATGGGCACACAAGTCGCAACATGTGTCGTGGAGAGAAAAGGAAGGGGAAAAATAATGAGAGCGAAAGTAGGAAATCATGCATCGCAAAACGTGCAGTAACGAAGTATTTGTGAACAACCAGATCGTATTCGTATCAGACTAATTAATTTCGTACGTGTCCATCTGTGTACAAACTACAAACTCTAAAAACGCACGCACCTTATATCACCGATTTCCAAATTTATATCGCCGATTTCCAAAGCCCAGTTCGCACTTGCAAGCTGAAATCAAATCTCTAGAGGGCAACGTTGGGCAACCACGTCATGGTGTGTGGGCCTCTATGGGCTTAATTCTGGGCCAAATAAGTACACCCAGGTCAAGTATATCACGTGTCGCCGAGGTTTTAAATTTCGTTTTCGGTATATATCGGTCGAAATTCGAAATCTCAGTTAGATATCAAATTTTCAAATAAAAGTCGAATCAAATTCAAAAATCAAATTTAAAATCCGGTCATTTTTCAACCGGAAAATCCGAGATTTCGACCGAAATTACCGAGATTTTGTTCAACTTGAAATGACCGAAAAAATGGTCAAAATATGTCAAAAAATTTTGAATTTTTTTTGGATGATCTTGAACCTAATTCCAATCAAATTTGGGCCACAAAAATCAAAATCCGATAAAAATGTCCGAGATTTTGGCTAAAATCACCGAGATTCCGACCAAAATCACAGAATCTCGCCGAGATTTGAATGGTTATTGTAGCATTTTGAATTTTGTAAATTTATTTATCCGACCGAGATTTAGAATCTTAAGGTCCAAATTCTAAAATCTCAAATCTCATCTGACTTGAATCCTTGCATGTCACACACCGCGTTCCTCGTGACCCAACCCAATACCGCGCCGCGCGCGCGAAATCACCGGAATCCTGTCGTCTGCCGCCGTGTGGTGCACTACTAGTGCTTCGCGGCCTCTTGTTTGCTACTGTAGCGTTGGGCCATGACGTAAGTGAGTATAGGTATACTGTTCAACAAACTGATGCGTTTCTTCGAAGAAGATATAAATAACTAGGAATTAACATCCAGAAAACCATAACGAAAAAAAAAAACAGTAGATCAAATAGCAGGATCCATGGCGTCTCCTGCGTCTTTCCTGAATCCCTAAGTCCAGAGCGCAGCGATCTGGGCAACAAGTTCCACGGTTATCGAGGGGCAGCTCGCCGTCAGATGCTCATAGCCATCGCTTGCCACGACCGCTTTCAGCTTGGCCGGTGAATCCAGGAACCTGAAGATCGCCTCCTTAAGCCGTGGGCAACGGTGCTGCTCGGCCAACGCCAAGGTCGTCGCCGCCGTGCTCACGTCAAGATGCCTGTACAACGTGTCCTCGCAGATCATCTTGAGCCTCTCCATGTCGTACCTGTCCGCCGCAACCAGCAGGTGCTGGGCCATCGCCGCCGCCTCTTCCTTGTCCATCCCGGGAAGCTCGTCGGTGTAGATGAAGTGCAGCAGTGCTCCGAACACGTCGGCGTCCATGTCACCGATAGCGATGCATCTTGCAGAACTCTCTTTCATGGAACCGAAGAGCTCCGCTTTGAAGACAGAGGACCGAGCGGCGAGGATGCACCGGTGCGCGACGAACGTCTCCTTGCCGACCTTGAACGTCACGTCCGTATGCTCCCTGCCCAAATGTAGCTTGGCGAGGTGCCGGGGAAGGGCAGGCGGCGGCACCTTGGCGAGCTGTTCCACGCGCAGCTCCCTCGTGATGACGGTGAGGTCGCACCGGACGGCGAAGCAGTCGTCCTTGAGATGCTCCGACCTCTCCAGATCCTGCCTCTTGATGAAACTCTCGTGGCCACGACGATTCTGATCCTCTGTGAACATGCACCGTTCATTTTTGCTGTATGATGGCACTGGCTGCCCGGCGTGATCGAGCAAGCTGAGCTTGAATCCTGCATGGACGCCGGCGATGGCCGTGGCGGCGCTTGCCATCTCTAGAAAGAGGGATATGGAGTCTGCGGACTCCGAGCAGTAGCCGCTGGGGTAGTAGTTGATACGCCAGGTGTGGCCGGAGACGTGGAACTCACCGGAGTTGATGTGATCACCGGTTGCGACCATCATCTTGGTTCGCGAGTAGCCTTCGACCTTCAGCACGTGGTGCCCACTCGCCTCGGAGACGACGATGGTCGAGGCCGAGGGAGACGGCGTGGCCTCGCTGGCCTTGTTGACGGCGCGAGGCACTGAGGTCGCCATGACACAAAGCCGCAGAGAGGAGAGAGCAAGATCGATTAATTAAGCTCTGATCGATGGTTGGTCGGGTTGGATATATAAGCTCTGGAATTGTATAGCTATGCTTGTAGAGTTGTAGATGGACAACGGCGAGCCAAGTATGTATGTACATATGTATCGGAAATTAAGGCTCTATTTGATATATATACGGTTTCAGATTCTAGTAGAAATAGTAACGGTTTCAGATTCTTGGTAGAAACGTTTTATGTAGGATTTTGTGAAACAGGTGGAATGGGGTTGAGATCCATTCGACCACAGAGTGAAAAAAGAAGAAACGATCCGAAAAGAATTGTTCCGAGTTTTAGCCGATTTGATCGGATTTTTTCTAGAGTCTAGTAGAAACGGTCCGGTTCTAAGTTACCAAACGGGGCCTAAATAATTTTGCTATTACAACGACGCCAGAAAATATGTAAGTTGGATTCCAAATATCTAACCGTAAGATTTTCAGGTTCGTAGTTGCTTCCAACGTAACGAATTAGGTGGTTTGTGAATTGAGAATCACTACAACTGTATTCACAATCAAAGACCGCCCCGTACGTACGTGTGCCTGTAAACTAGTTCGCTGGTCTGTCGTCCCAAATCCCAATACAATTCCAATTTCTTCGTGTTGGACTCCACCAGTCCAGAACAGGCCCCTTTTATAGGGCGAATATTTTGAGGTGTATGCACTCGAGTGTTCTTTTTTTTTTCTTGTGAGCACTCATTTTTTATAGAAATACTATTCCACAGCATACCGTTCCAACAGTATATCACTGAAACTCATGAAACTCGAGAATTTTTACATTGAAACTCGTGAAATTTAGCACTAAAAACTGATGAAACCTGAAACTCATGAAACTAAGGCCCCGTTTGGTACGGTTCCATATTTTAGGCCCCGTTTGGTACGGTTCCATATTTTAGGCCCCGTTTGGTACGGTTCCACATTCTAGTAGAAACGGAAACGGTTCCAGATTCTTGGTAGAAACGTCTCAGGTAGAATCAGAATCACTTTCTGCAAACCGTTTGGTACGGTTCCAGATTCTAGTAGAAACTAGTGAAACAGGGTTGAGGGTGATTCAGCCACGGCGTGGAAAAAGAAGAAACGTTTCGAGGAGAATCGTTCCGAGTTTTAGCCCGTTTGATTGGGTTTCTCCTAGATTCTAGTAGAAACTGCTCGGTTCCAAGTTGCCAAACGGGGCCTTAGTAGAAACGGAAACGGTTCCAGATTCTTAGTAGAAACGTTTTAGTTAGAATCAGAATCACTTTCTGCAAACTGTTTGGTACGGTTCCAGATTCTAGTAGAAACTAGTGAAACGAGGTTGAGGGTGATTCAACCACGGTGTGAAAAAAGAAGTGTCGACGATTGGAGAACAAGCTCCCGCCGAGCTTATTTGTTGAACGAGGGATCAACAGGGCCCCGTCGCACGAACTGGGGGGATCGTCCGAGCAACGCGAAATCGGGAGAAGGACGCGCGATGTTTTATCCTGGTTCGGGCCTCTCGCTGCTGAGATAACAGCCCTACTCCAGTGTATTGTGTTTTTTTTATCCGACCCCCCTTTGTTACAGATACCTGGGGGGTTAAATACAGCGACTAGATATACATAAAAGGTAACTACCCCCTGGATTTACGCTACATACCCTTATCCGCGGTGCCCACGATCTCGGGGCCTTGATTCACGCGTTGTTTTCAAATTTCTGGCGCGCCCTTGCTTGATCTCCGGCAGATTGATCGCTACCTTCCTTCTTCGTGGTTTGACCGAGTCCACCGACCATGTCCCCGGGTATGACGTGGTTTCTACGAGCATGCTTGCTCGTGGTCGTTGGGAATGGTCGTAAACTAAGGGGCGGACATGTATGCTCGGGAGGTATGCTGCTCGGATGGTCTCCCGAGCATCTTCTACTGGTACTGCACGATCGGTGGCCTCAGGATCCTCCGAGGGCACCGCGGTCTTTTATCAGATAATCAATCCCCGACAGCTAGCCCCCGAGGTTCAAGCGGGGAACCATCTGAGCTTGGGCTTCCCCTTGAGCCTAAAAAGACTCGAAGGAGGGATTGAATTTCCTTTGGTCGTGACCCACGACCATCTCATGCCGGGAGGTGACCTTTTTGTTCGCCGTGCGTTCATTCTGTTGTGGCGCGACGTTTGGTTATTTTTCGATTCCTTCTCCGAGAAGCCTCCCTGTAACGGTAAAGTAGTTTCTTGGAAAATGTGCTTTTTCTTTGGCGTTAGCGTATTGGATGTGTCGCTACGCGAGAGGTGGAGGCTTTTAACGTGCCCTTTCGCAGCCTTTTTAACCCCGTCCGCTGAAAGAGAACGGAGCTACATTGTGCATTTGCTCGTCCTCGCTCAAAATCTTTCCAAGAGTCGCAGAGCCCTAGACCCTTCCTCCTCCTCCTCGCTTTGGCCATGGCACGTTTTGGAGTTAGCCAGATGACCCGGAGGAGGCTCCAGGTGCTCACGGACGAGGGGTACATCGACCCGAGCACTGGTCGAGTGCCCGGGGGTGATGCGACGCCGGCACCGAGGGAGAGAGAGATCGTCTCCTGCGAGGTGTACGCCATCAACGGGCTTCGCTTGCCCGAGAGCGAGTTTCTCGTCTCCGTACTCGCCTTCTGCGGGTGCGAGATTTCCCATCTCCACCCTAACTCCATTCTCGCCCTGGCGATCTTCTCCCACCTCTGCGAGGCGTTCGTGGGCGTGATGCCCACCGCCAGTCTTTTCTTCCACTTCTACTCTCCCTTCCGCACCGGCCGGGATGGTCCCGCCGGCTGCGTCTACCTTCGCCTTCGGCCCAACCGACCATACGAGTACCCTCTCGTTTCTTTGAAGGACTCGGTGTCGGGTTGGGCCGACCTTTGGTTTTATCAGAAGAAGGCAGAGGGGTCCCAGTTGGTCTATACTGGGGAGACCGCTCCGCCCACCGAGACGGCGCGTCCGCCCATGCAGCCCGAGGAAGAGCGGGTGCTCGGGATGATCAACGAGCTCACCCAGATGGGGCTCATTGGTCGGGACATCGCCCGGGATTTCTCCTTCAACCGGGTGTCCCCCTGCGGCGCCGCGAGCACCCATTCTTCGAGGTGACCGAGTGGAACGACATCACCCGCGAGGACAACGCAGGTATGCTCCTTGATCGCCCTTTCGAGCATTGTTGTTTTCCGGCGGTTGGCCCTATTCTTTCTGTGGTAATTCCCATAAATTACCTCGGGTGCCACGAACAGCCGAGCTCGCTCCCGCCCGAGCCACCAGGAGGTTGTTCCCAAGGACGACCTAGTCGGGGCCTAGGATGGTCGCGTAGTCTGGCCGATTGCGAGCTCGCGCTCGCGTAAGACAATCGAGCTCGGAGCTGGCTATTAGCCGACCTGTCGTGATCTCGAGGTCGGTGGAAGTAACCACCAGCGGCGTAACCTCCGTTCGTTCGTTGCGTCCTCCACGGGAGCGTGGCGGAGTTGTAGGATCTGTTAGTTGCCACGTTGGACGTGGTCGAACGTGCGGATAGTGGATCTCAACGAGTACGGTCCTTTGTAAACTATAAAAGCATCCCCACCATGAGGGGGGAGGCGGATTGAATATACACGAGCTGGAGTAGGGCTATTATCTCCCTCTTGAGAGGTCCGAACCATGGTAAAACACTGTGTCACTGTCTAGTCCGGTCTGGTGAGTCATACCTCCGAGTAACCCCGCACGTAAGAAGGGATTGTGGTTGGTCCATTCATCAACCAAGTAAGCTCGGCGGGGGCCTGCTCCCCAATCGTCGACAGCTGGCGCCGTCCGTGGGGACCGACTTTCCCTTTCGTGAGGATTCCCAGAGGATGTCAGACTCCCGGGATCGCAGGGGCCTATGCGCCCCCGGGATCGATGAGGATGAGAAGCAGTGCTTCGACAATGAGGCAGCCGGCATCGCTGGCCCCGGAAGACATGACGGTTCCAGGAGCTTTTCCCTGGAAGCCGCCGCACGGGAGCAGTTCTTCCGCTCCCAGCTCGACGCCCTTTCAGACGACGAATACGATGGGCTCTATGATGGCCTGGACATCCCTGACCATCTCGAGCCCGACCAGGGGACCGCGTCGTGGGGAGACACCGTGATGTCGCCCTCGCGGTCCGCCCAATCCCGCAACATTTTTGTCGTAGAAGAAGGTGGAAATCTCGAGGGCAAATCCCCGGGCGAGGCACGCCTCCGGCGGTACGAAGTGGCCAAGGACCACCTGGAGGCATCCCTGAACCGAACACTGGCCAGCTTACGCTGACAGATACGTGATGGCGTGGACGATAGGATCGGGGCCGGAACACGTGAGAACTTCCACACGTACGGGACGCCAGAGCCCGTACGCCGACACACGAGCTCGTCGCCCCTCGTTCCCCCGAGCGGAGAACGCCTTCAAGCCTTGGCCGCAGTGGTGCGCAACCTCAGAGAATTCCCTGAGCAAGTCGATCTAGAGGCCATGGGAGCGGCCGTGGCCGACGACCTCGAAAAGATCACCACAGACATAAAAGCAGCGGAAGCCTCTCGAGGAAAAGATACCCGGAGTGTTTCCCGGGAACGCCGCCACTGGACGTCCGTGCGACTCCACCCCGGCGACTCGCGCAGCCGTACTTGGGGTGACCGGCGGGAACGCGATCCGGCCCGGGAGGACACCCGGAGCAATTCCCGGACGCTCCCTCGAGATCGACGGGATACAAACCGTAGGCGGAGCCGGTCTGAACTTTCCTCCTCAGGCCATTCTCCATCGTACCGGCCTAAAGAGGTGTTCTCTCGCCTAGGCCCACGAGCCTCAGGCTCGGCCTACAGGGATCGTCCCGACCACCGAGCTCGATACGACCGCCACGATAATCCTATTTTCGGGTGCAGGGCGTTCGCGGCGTCCCTGCGGCGCGTAACCTGGCCAATCAGGTTCAAACCAGGCCACATCGAGAGGTTCGACAGGACGCAGAACCCGGACGAGTTCCTCTCGATATACACCATGGCCATCCTGGCCGCCGGCGGGGATGAAGGGGTCATGGCAAACTTCTTGCCCACGGTGCTAGATGGACCGGCTCGGACGTGGCTCTTTAATCAGAAGGAGGGCTCTATCCGGTCCTAGGCGCAACTAAGTAACACCCTTCGAGCAAACTTCCAAAGCTGTTATGTTCGCCCGGGAAAGGAGCGCGACCTCGAGCGCCTGATACAGACGGACGGTGAGACTCTACGCCAATTCGTCCAGCGTTTCATGCAGGTGCGGAACTCCATCCCAAGACTCTCGGATGAGGCGGTCGTCCGGGCTTTCAAGTTCGGGGTCCGAGACGTCCGTTTTACACAGGACCTCAAGATTCACCCGGACATCACGGCCAACGAGCTGTTCCGCATGGCCGACCGATACGCCAACGCCGATGAAGCGGTGCAATGGAAAAAGCTGCTAGACGAGGGAAAACTGCCCCCTCAGCACGGACTCGAAGGGGCATCTAGCCGGAAGAGCGTGAGCTCGATCGAGAAAAAAAATAAAAAAGAAGAAAAAACCCTCCGTCTCCGACATGGTGGCGGCCATCGAGGGACGGCAGCGGCCGACCTCGCAAGCATACAAAGAGGGAGCCGCAAAAGGAAAGGGTCGACCGGCTCACCGCAACGGCCAACAAGGCCGGGACGACCAGGGCCGTGGCGATCAACGCGGACGAGCAAGCACCTACTTTTGCCCGCTCCACCAGGCGTACGGGCACGACCTGCGCAATTGCCGAACATGGGCCTCCCGCCTGGAATAATTCTACAACGGCAAGGGCCCCATGCCCACGCTTCCAGAGCAAGAAGAAGATGCCAAGGGCAAGAAGCCTGCCGACGAGGACGCATACATGGAATACCAGGAGCCGAAAAACCACATCGCCGTGATATTCGGGGGCTCCGCCGCTTATGGGTCACGTCGGGAGTTGAAGGAAGCCGCGCGCGAGGTACTCCGCATTACCCAGGGGAAACCTCCTGTCCAGCAGCTCAAGTGGTCCGAGCTGCCCATCACCTTCTCCAAGGACGACTGCCCCCTGGGGATGACGAAGCCCCAGAGGCTCCCGATGGTCGTTAGTCCAACGATCTGCAACACCGTGGTAGGACGAGTGCTTGTAGATTGCGGGAGTTCCCTGGACCTGATATCCGCCAGGGTCCTGGACGAGATGTAGATTCCTCAGTCCAAGGTCAAGAGCGTCATAGTCCCTTTCTACGGGATAGTCCTCGGCACCTCGGTCAAGCCACTCGGGCAGATTGTCCTACCCGTGACCTTCGGCAGCCCGAGCAACTTCCGAACGGAGTTGATCACGTTCGAGGTGGTCGATTTTGAGTCGGCCTACAACGCTATCCTGGGCCGGCCGGCACTCGCCAAATTCATGGCCGCCACGCACCACGGGTACCAATGCCTGAAGGTCCCCGGCCCGGGCTGCGCGATCTCGGTGAAGGGGAGCCCGAAAGCGGCCCTGAACTGCGACGAGAGGGCATTAGACATGGTCGGCCAGCTGCCCCAGCGCGGGCCCGAGCAAGAGCCGAGGAGTTCCCGGCCCAAGGCTACCCTCCAGGCCGGAGGGGAAACTAAAGCCGTTCCACTGTGCGACGCAGAGCCAGGCAAGGTCGTACATGTGGGGGCTTCCCTGGATCCTAAATAGGAACTTGAGCTCGTGACCTTCCTCCGGAAGAGCGCGGACACCTTCGCTTGGGAACCGTCCGACATGCCCGGAGTCCCAAGGGAGGTCGTCGAGCACAGGCTAGCAGTCCGGCCTGAAAAAAGACCTGTGCGACAGAAGCTCAGGCGCTTCTCCCCGGAGAAGCAAGCTATCATCAGAGAGGAACTAGATAAGCTCCTCAAGGCTGGTTTCATATGGGAAGTCGACCATTCCGATTGGTTGGCCAACCCGGTTATCGTGAGGAAAAAGGGGGGCAAGTGGCGCATGTGTGTCGACCACACGGGCCTAAACGCTGCGTGCCCTAAAGACAATTTCCCACTGCCTCGGATAGACCAGTTGGTCGACGCAACGGCCGGCTCCGAGGTAATGAGCTTTTTGGACGCCTATTCAGGTTATCACCAGATCGGTATATCACCTGACGATGAGGAAAAAACTTCCTTCATCACGCCCTTCGGCACTTTCTGCTACACGACCATGTCCTTCGGTCTAAGAAACGCTGGAGCAACCTTCCAGCGCCTCATGCAGAAAACCTTCTCGGACCAAATAGGCCGGAACTTGGAGGTGTACGTGGATGACATCGTGGTCAAGAGCAAGATAGCCTCGGTTCATGTGTCCGACCTTGAGGAAACTTTCTGTAACCTCAATAAGCACCGAATAAAGCTGAACCCTGAAAAATGCGTGTTCGAAGTCAAAGCTGGTAAGGTTCTCGGCTACATGATCGGTCCACAAGGAATCGGGGCCAATCCTGAAAAGATAGAGGCCATCGAAAACATGCGACCACCCACTTGCATGCGGGAGGTGCAGTCTCTGACCGGGAGGATGGCGGCTCTAAGTCGTTTCATCTCGCGGCTCGGGGAGCGCGGCCTACCTTTTTTCAAGGCACTCCGTAAGCACGACAGTTTCGCCTGGATAGAAGAGGCGGACAACTCATTCGCAGAACTGAAGCGATACTTGTCGAGCCCCCTGGTCCTGACCACACCGAGACTGGGGGAGGTCCTGTTATTATACTTGGCCACCACACCCCAGGCGGTAAGCGCCGTGATAACAGTGGAAAGGGACGGGGCGCAGCGTCCGATCTACTACATCAGCGAAGTCTTGCATGGGCCCAAGGAGCGTTACCCCGAGGTCCAGAAGCTCCTGTACGCGCTGCTCGTGGCCTCCAAGAAACTACGACATTACTTTCAGGCTCATAAAATCCGAGTCCCGACCAACTTCCCGCTCAGGGAAATCTTAGGGAATCAGGACGCAAGCGGGCGGATCGCGAAGTGGGCCATGGAGCTCACCGAATTCGGGATCGAATTCTCGGCTAGAACCGCAATCAAGTCTCAGGTCATAGCGGACTTTCTAGCCGAATGGACAAATCCCGCCCCATCCCAGCCAGAGCCAAACCAGGCCAGGCAAGGTCGCTGGGTCATGCACTTCGATGGGTCCCGAGCTTACGATTGCTCGGGGGCTGGAGTGGTCCTGGAATCCCCTCGGGCGGAGCGCATCCAGTACGCCCTCCAATTGCATTTCGCCGCAACAAACAACGCGGCAGAATATGAAGGGCTGCTAGCCGGACTTCGGGCATGCAAGGCGCTCGTGGTCCAACGACTAACTGCGAAGGGTGACTCGCAGCTAGTGGTCAACCAGGTCAACAAGGAGTATCAGTGTTCCGATGACTCAATGGCGCTTTACCTAGCTGAAGTAAGGAAGATGGAAAAGTATTTCAGAAATTTCGAGGTACTGTACATCCCCAGGAAGGACAATGCCCTGGCCGACCATCTATCAAAGGTCGGTTCCGCCCAACTTCCCGCTCCGGCGGGGGTGCTCGTCGAGCACCTTTATAAGCCCTCCATCCCTGCCGAAGGGGAGGCATCCGAGACGGGTGGTATCGTCTCCTTCCTCGAGCATGGTGCGAGTTGGATGACGCCATTCATCCAGTACCTAGCACACGGGACACTGCCCGAGGAAGAGGCCAATAAGTCCCGGCTTGTAAGACGCTCCCCTCCATATAAAATGGTCGAGGGCTTCTTGTACCGCAAGGGTGCGCTTGGGGTCCTCTCCAAATGAATCACTCAGGAGGAAGGCAAATACCTCCTCAAGGATATCCACGATGGGATGTGTGGAGCTCACTCGTCCTTTAGGACCTTGGTAAGCAAAGCCTTCCGATTGGGTTACTACTGGCCGACAGCCTTGGCCGACGCGCGCTCCATAGTGACCTCCTGCCAGTCTTGCCAGTTCCACACTCGCAAAATCCACCAGCCGGCATATATGCTACAGACCATGCCTCTGACTTGGCTATTCTCGGTTTGGGGCATCGACATACTCGGTCCATTTCCCCGGGGAAGGAAGGGTTGCAAACACCTATTTGTTGCGATCGACACCTTTACCAAATGGATTGAGGCCGAGCCTGTGTCGACCATCTCGGCCCAAGCGGCTAAGAGGTTCTTCCGCAATAACATAGTGACTCGCTTCGGCATACCAAGTCGCCTCATCACAGACAACGGCACTCAGTTCACAAGCGAGCTATTTCAGGATTATTGCAAGGAGATTGGGACCAAGATATGCTTCGCGTCCGTTGCCCACCCGCAGAGCAATGGGGCGACCGAGCGCGCGAACGGGCAGATTATCCAAGGAATCAAAAAGAGAGTCTTCAGGAATCTCGACCAGCACGGACAGGCTTGGGTGGACGAGCTACCCCCCGTCCTCTGGTCGGTCCGCACCACGATGAGTCGAGCTACAGGGGAGACCCCTTTTCAGCTCGTGTATGGCGCAGAAGCCGTCTGTGGGATGTCAGAGACAGGGGTCCCGCAAGAGGGGCCTACAACCGACTGGGCCTGACAGGCGTAATAGAAAGCCCAGAAGCACCACGACGGGCCCAGAGGAGACCTTCGACTTGCTCCCCAAGACAACTCCTGATCCTTCAAGGAAGCTTCGCGCCCCGCCCCAACAACCCGCCAGGAACGAAGCATGCGGTCTGACACCGCCAGAACCTGCAGATGCTGGAACCTGACAAGGCGGCAGGCGTGGGTCGGAGAAAGCATAACCACCTCTCCAGGACGTAGAGCGTGAAGGCGGATAAGGACAAGGGACATGTCGTCCAGGCCACCATGTTCAGGGCCCGGTGGCGCCCATCTATCATGTATTCTCCCCCCAGTATATAAGGGGAGGAGGGAGAAACAAGAAAGAGGACACACGATATATCCAAGAACACAGGACTAGGGTATTATCTCCTCCGAGGGAGCCCGAACCTGTCTAAAACAGATTGCCCCCGCATCCTGTGTTACCATCAAGCTCAGATCCCGCACAAATCCCCTAGAATCACAAATCTTATTGCCGGCGAAACAGATCGTCGACAGTTGGCGCGCCAGGTAGGGGACTTGTGTCAAGATCTTCGTCAAGCTTGATGGCTGCGACGAGCGAAGTCTCCTGATCTTCTTCGGGCCAGGTCTTCCGTTTGGAAGCTTGACCTTCATCTCCAACGACCTCGGAAGCCTTTCTCTCTCTAAGGGAACGCTACATAGCGGTGAGGTTTCGGCGATCCATCGTCACGACTTCGCGCCCGATCGGAAGGTCCCCTGTCTCGTACCCTAAAGTACCGAGTGGGGATCCGAAGACCCGTTCGGCCGCGAGTCGAGGCTCGAGGACGCCGAGGCACGAAGGGTGGGGGTTCTCACCGCCAAGCCACTCGGCACCCCAGCGCCTAGGTTTGTCTTCTCGAGACTCACCCACCTCGTGGCCGAGTCGAAGAAAGCCTAGAGAGCTGCTGGAATTTCCGTGAAGTGCAATGTAATCGAAGGCTCGCGGGCAGATTCAGCGGTAACCGACACCTCGATCGCCGCCGATTTGGAAGGAGGCCGAGTGATCGAGCCTGACGCTGGGCGTACTCTCGGGACGCGCTACCGGCTGTCAATGAAGACATTCTGCAAGCCAAGATGGGGGACCAGGCTGTTTCGTACCGCAGCCAGAATATCGTCGCCTCCAAGACACTCCTGGATACCACGACCCCTATCTTTGAGGCGGATGATCGATTGCCCGATCATGGCTCAAGTAAAGGCCATGGTGACGGCGGCGACTATCCGGCATACTCAAACCGACCCGGCCCGGTGAAGGAGGCATCCACGTGGTCGGCGAGGACCAGGCGACCCGGCCGGCCGTCGGTCGAAGCCCGTCGGATACATCATGTTCTACCTCGCGGAGAGCGACTTGCGACATAGCATCGGCCGCGACCTCCGTTCGAACCTCGGCGCCAGCGCCGCGACCAGAAAGGAGGAACAACGCCCGTCAAGCGGCGAATATGAGCGCCGGCATCCTTCCGCGAGGCCGCTGAAATGCATAAGCGCGATCCCCTCGCGTCGATCACCTCCCGGGGTATCGCGAGGTCATCGAAGGGGTTCGTCGTTTACCCCTCACTGCGCCGAGTGGTTTGGCACGATGGATTTAATCCTAAAGGCATCACTAGGTTCGACGGTGAGAGGGACCCGGAGGCTTGGCTACAAGTATACGCTCTGGCGGCACGGGCAGCAGAGGATCAAAAGTAATGGCAAACTACTTGCCGGTTACCCTCTCGCCCACAGCCCAAGCATGGCTCACCGGACTTCCAATGAACTCTATAGATTCCTGGGAGATCTGTGTGAGCAGTTCATCTCAAATTTCCAAGGCACTTACGAGCGCCCAGGCACCCCTTGGGACCTATACCAGCTACACCAAAGGAGGAACGAATCCCTCCGGGAGTTCGTCAAGCGCTTCATGAACAGGAAAAGCACCGTTCGGGACGTCACAGATGCGATTGTGATAGCTGCCTTCCAGAAAGGAGTCAGCGACCCTGACCTCATCAAGAAGATGTCCCGGAAGCCACCCACGTCGGTCCGGGAGCTGTTCGCCCTAGCGGACCGTTACGCTTCAGCCTCCGAGGCTCTGGCGGAACGGCGTGATGAAGGGAAGGATCAGTCTGAACCCCCTCGGCGGAAAGAAAAGAAGCGCAAGGGCGAAGAGCTGGTGGCAGTCGCTGCGCCAACTCATCCTCGCGCTCTCAAAGAGGATGGATATGATAAGGTTATGAACTCACTCTGCCCTTTCCATCCGAAGGGGAGGCATGCCGCCAAGGACTGTTTCACCCTAAAGAGGTTCGCCCGCGAGAGCAAGAGGCAAGCTAGACAAGGTCCGAGTGGTCACGCCGCCACCAAACCGCCTCTCCCTGAAGCTGAGGAAGATTATCAGGAAGTCGACCTCGAGCTTAACTACATATTCGGGGGTTCGGCCGCATATGAGTCCAAGCGGAAGCAAAAGCTCACCGCTCGGGACATCTCAGGCGATGAGCCGGAGACCCCCCGATACGTCCGGTGGTCCGAGGTCGCAATAACTTACGACCGCACGGATCACCCAGATCGCGTCCCATTCCCCGGCAGATACCCGCTGGTCTTGGCGCCGGTTGTCCGCGGCATCAAGCTCAAAAGGGTGTTGATTGACGGTGGGAGTGGGCTCAACGTCCTCTTCGTGAAGACACTCGATGATATGGGGATCCCGCGGTCTGACCTCAAACGCGGGTCGTCGCCTTTTCATGGAGTGATACCCGGAACGTCGGCGATACCACTCGGACAAATCACTCTACCAGTCACGTTCGGCGCAAGGGACAACTACCGGACTGAGAGCCTTAGCTTCGAGGTGGCAGACTTCGCGACAGCGTATCACGCCATCTTGGGGAGACCAGCGCTGGCCAAGTTCATGGCGGTGCCCCACTACGCGTATCTGATGCTGAAAATGCCGGGTCCGAGTGGTATTATCACTCTGCGCGGCGATGTTAAGCAGTCTTTCTCTTGCGACAGGGAGAGCTGCGAAATGGCCGAGTCTCTGGAGGCGCTGGCGGGTCGGGAAAGGATTCGTCAAGAGGCGGATTTCGACAAGCCGGAAGGCAGTATCCCTACCCGCAAGCCGCGAACTCGGGATCGGCCGAGGAAGGCACCAAAGGATCCTCCTCGACCCGTCCGATCCGGCGCGAGCCGTTTCGATCGGGACAAGGCTCGGGGATGAATAGGAAGGCGCTCGTCACCTTTCTGCGGGCAAACCAAGACGTCTTTGCCTGGAAGCCGTCCGACATGCCCGGGTCCCCAGGAGGTGATCGAGCACGCATCGAATGTAAACCAATCCGCCAGGCCCGTCAAGCAAAGGTTCTGACGGTTTGCTCAAGATCGCCGAGAAGCCATCGAGAGAGGAGATCACAAAGCTGCTAGCCGCAGGTTTCATCAAAGAAGTGTATCATCCCGATGGTTGGCGAACCCTGTACTAAATCGAGAAGAAGAATAAAAGCTGGCGCATGTGTGTTGATTACACCGACCTCAACAAGGCTTGCCCGAAAGATCCCTTTGGTCTCCCTCGTATTGATCAGGTGGTAGACTCCACTGCCGGATCTCGGCTACTCAGTTTTCTGGATGCCTATTCAGGCTATCATCAAATTCGGCTTCGAGAGGAAGACTGCGAGAAGACTTCGTTTATCACTCCATTCGGAGCATATTGCTATATCACCATGCCGTTCGGGCTCAAGAATGTCGGTGCAACGTACCAGCGCGCCGTGCAGCGGTGTTTTCACCATCAGCTCGGGCGCAATGTGGAAGCTTATGTGGATGATGTGGTAGTTAAAACGCAGACAGAGGACAGCCTCACCTCCGATCTGGCCGAGACGTTCGCAAGTCTGAAGGCGTTCCAGATGAGGCTAAACCCTGAGAAGTGCATTTTCAGAGTGTCTTCCGGGAAACTACTCGGGTTCATCGTCTCCCATCGTGGGATCGAGCCGAACCCGGAGAAAATTGGAGCCATCATGAAAATGGCCCCGCCTACCAGCCAAAAGGAGGTCCAAAAGCTCACCGGATGCATGGTAGCGCTTGGCAGGTTTATCTCACGATTGGGGTCAGGAATGCCTTTCTTCAAGCTCCTTAAGAAGCAAGATCACTTTGATTGGGCCGAGAGGCACAAAGAGCCTTGAAGAACTCAAGGTGTTTCTCTCCACTCCCAGTCTTAGTCTCGCGGTGCCAGGTGAACCTCTTACGCTCTACGTGGCGGCAACATCTCATGTAGTAAGTGCCGTGATAGTTGTGGAGCGGGAGGAATCTGGACACCGCTACGGCGTCAACGCCCATTTATTTTATCGGCATCTTGGGCGAATCCAAGACAAGATATCCTCAAATCCGAGAGAAGGCTGGCATGCGCCATTTTGATCTCGTCACGGAAGTGAAGCATTATTTCAAGGACATTCGATTTCAAGAGTCACTTCTTTCCCGTGGAGAGGTCCTCCGTGTCGGGAAGCTCTGGAAGAATTTCAAAGTGGGCGGCGAGCTTGGAGCTTTCAACATCTCGTTCAAGCGCGCCGCCGTCAAGTCCAGGCTTTGGTGACTTCACGGCCGAGTGGACGAATCCCGGACCCCTGCGGAAGAAGTGCCGAATATTGGGTCATGCACTTGACGGATCTCTCATGCTTGGGGAGGCGGCGGGAATCCTCCTTATCTCGCCTAAGGGCGACAGTGAAATATGTCCTTGGATTCACTTCCGGCCTCAAACAATGCCGCGGAGTACGAGGCCCTCATCCATGGGCTTCAGACGCCACATCACTTTCGAATCCGGCCAATTTGGCGGTTCGGCGACTCGATTGGTGGTGAATCAAGTGCGAAGGACTGGTCGTGCGTGGATTAGAACATGGCGGCATCTTGCCCGGCAAGTCCGAGAATTGGAAGGCAAGTTTGTGATGCAGGTGGTTCATGTCCTCCGCCGCAATAATGAGGTAGCAGGCAGTGGCTAAGATGGGAGCCACTCGGGCGGATGTCCCAAGTGATATCTTCGTGCAGGATCTTCACGAGCCAACCGTTACAAAACGGCAAAAGCCAAGCGAGGTCACAGGCAGGGGTCCTGCTCATCGATCCAGATGGACTACCCGTGCCTTGATTACCTCCTGAAGGACAAACTCCGGAAGCCATCGCTCTGGCGAGGCGCGTCTCCCGACAAACCAAATCCTATGTGGTGGTGGGCGACGAGCTCTTCCGAAAAAGTGCCTCGGTGTCCTCGGCGGTGCATTCGGGACAAGTGGGAAGAGAGCTGCTCCAAGAAATCCATTCGGGAATGTGTGGCCATCACGCGGCATCAAGCGCCTTGGTTGGGAAAGCCTACCGGCGGGGTTTCTTCGCCAACGGCGTAACGGATGCCAAGGAGATAGTTCGAACCTGCGAGGCTGCCAATTCTATGCAAGACAGACACACTTGCCGGCCACAGAGCTACAGACTATACCCATTTCTTGGCCTTTCGCGATGCAGGGGCTCGACTTAGTGGGCCGCTCAAGAAGGCTCAAGGCGGTTTCGCTTACCTCTTCGTGGCCATTGACAAGTTCACCAAGTGGATCGAAGCCAAGCGATCGTAACTATCACTGCGATTAAGGCCAAGGAGTTCTTCCAGGATATTGTGGTCGATTCGGAGTGCCCAACCGGATCATCACGGACAACGGCACCCAGTTCAGGAGTGAAGAATTCCAAGAATGGTGCGAAGGCGTCGGGATCAAGATCTGCCGCCTCGGTGGCTCACCCACGAAGCAATGGGCAGGTCGAGCGAGCTAACGGTGCAGTCCTCCAAGGCCTCAAGGCCAGGATCTTCGACCGCCTCAAACCATACGCCGCTCGATGGGTGAAGGAGCTACCGTCGGTACTGGGACTCGAGAACCACTCCCACCGAGCGATCGCCAAACCCCTTTTTCTGGTCTATGGCGCAGAGGCGGATTCTGCCGACCGAGTTGGGATTCGAATCCCGAGGGTTCGAACTACAACGGCCGAGTCAGGGAAGCCGAATGGTGGAGCTTGATCAACTCGAGGAGGCTCGGAGCGTTGCCGCCCTCGATCGGCCAAGTACCTCCAGGGACTCGGCGCTACCACTCTCGCAACGTCGAAGCGAGAACCTTTTCGAAGGAGATCTGGTCCCGAGAAGGAACCGTAAAAGCGAGCACAAGCTCTCTCCAATTTGGGAAGGTCCATACATTGTGCGTAAGACAACCGGCCGGGTGCCTATCGACTTCCAGGCGAGAAGACGGCGAGGTTCTCGCGAATACTTGGAGCAGCCGAACAGCTCGCCGCTTCTACGCATGAGTTATGTATCCCACTCTTACACATTAAATAAAATAGTGGTCCATCTTATTTTACGAAGTTACGTGTAATGCTAGCCCCGAGTGGTTATTACCCGATTTCGTAGCGCCTAACCCTGGTCGTGCCGATATAGAATGCACGGAAATAACAAACCACGATGAGCACAAAGCCTCGGCGGTTTATACCCAAATGCACAACTGTGAACGGGTAGAAAGCACTAACCACTCGGGACTGCAATTAGCGCGAGAATTTAACCAAGATTTGCACGATCGCGAATTTCTAACCGTCAAAGCTCGAGCCCCAGCGCCTCGTTCTTTAATCGAGCAATCGACTAGAATGAGTTGATCAGCGGAACCACTAAATTCGGGTTAAATGTGATAGGCACGAACTGGATAAAATTTAGCATTTCATTCCATAATGTTAATAATTTACATTACTAACTTTCTTTTTCTCGCGCTAAAAAAAAAAAAAAAAAAAACTCTTGGCTCTTCTTTGGTGCTCCTATTGGTCTTTAGTCTTTAGTCTTTGTCTTCTTTGATCTTGTATTCTTTGGGAGGCCGGAGGCCGAGATCGTTGAGGTTAGACGCGACCCACGCGACCCAAAGCCGCCAGAATCTCATCCTCAACCACCCACAAGGGGGGTATAAGCCGGACGAGAGCCCTGACGGCAAGGTCGTCGCGGCGATCGCGACCAACCATCTCGAGGATGATCTCGGCCACCTCGTGGAGCCCCGGCGCAACCTCCAACAAGGTGGCCATGGCGGCGGCGTCCCTCGCCGCTCCTTCCTCCGCCTCCGCCTCCAGTGTGAAAAAGTCAAGGTCTTCCCATGCTTCCGCCTCCTCCCAGTTGTGCAACATCCCGAAGAATCGATGGCGAAACAACGCCGCGTAGGGACCAACGAACCTCCCCGTATTAGACATGGAAGGAAACTGGAAGAGGAAGAAGAAGGACAAGGCAAGAAGAAACGGGCGATCGCTCATTAGCGGTGGCGCCCCATTTATAAGCCACCCCAGCCCGGAAATCGAAGCATCTCAAAGGCAATCAAAACGCGCCACCTCACAATCAATGAAGCGCGAAAAGCAAGCGGCGGTGCAAATACCGAAGAAGATCGGCGCATTGAACAAAATCAAGGAGAATTTCACCGGACACGTGTTGTAAGCGGTTCAAGCTCATTCGGCTTCCTCGCTTAATTATACCAAATTAAGCGCCAAAAGCCCTGGGTGGAGAGCTAGCAAGCGATGCAAGCACAGGGGCTAAACCACTCACCAGGTGGCCACAACGTAAGTCCCGACGCTCGAGAGCTGCACGCCCGACCTCTCGGAAAAGCGTGTCCGGGGCAAGAAAGCCACGGGCCAAGGCCCTGGCGTTTGGAAGCCATACCCGGTCAGTGAAGCCCACCCGGAAAGGCGCAACAGATCCAAAAGGCTACGGGCCTATATTGGTCTGAAGACCACTCGGCGGAAGACAATACAGCGAATTATACCGGAAGTAAGAAGACACAATATTTCAAACAAGGAGGGCGAGCACTCGGCATCAAGGCCCACATCGAAGTCGAGAATTCTAGATTCTCCAACAAGGCTGCGATGCAGGACACCTCTTCGAGGAGCGTTGGCCTTGTCTTCATCACAGCGAAGCCTTCTTTCACAGCCTTCGAGGTCAACTCTCGGATAATGAGACTTGACCACCGCCAATGCCTGGTTCGCACTCATCGCTGCGGACTCTTTGGCGTAAGCTCGATCCTGTCGGCTCCTTCCGAGAAGTGGAACAAAGATCGTCCCCTGGCCCGGCGTGGCTCCTTCAATGCGCGAAGGTGCAGGATGGCTCGCAGCGACGCTGATTCAGTCCGCCCCTGTTCGGCGGCCGCCATCTTCTCCTTGCACTCTGCAACAAAGTCAAACGGCCATCAAGAGCACACCCGACGACAAGTATGTTCAACCCAAGTCAAAGAAATGTACCCTTCAGCTCCCAGCATCCTTTCCAAGTCGACTCGAGCTTGAGGCGAGTTCTCTGAAGCCTCGGTCGGGCCTCGGCTCGAACGGTCAAGTCGCTCTGAACACGAGTGTGTCATCATCCTCTCCCACCATCCAAAAAGACATACAAATCGAATCCAGTGGATAATCTCACCTTCGAGCATATTCTCGAGCTTCGTCTTCTCCTCCCGGATCGTCATACACTCGCCCTTAAGCCCGTGGACTTCTTTCCATCTGTCCGCCGATCTCGAGCTTGTCACGCATCGCTTCTGCTCCTTGAGCTTCGGGAGCACCTTCCGGAAAAACCGCGACCTTTGCTCAGCGCTCCCCATGTCCTAGGTAACAAGGCGAGAATCTCGAGGAGAAGTCGAGCAGCAGATTGAAGACAAGAAGCTCACCCTGCAGCAGCGTGCTACACCTGACGGTGAGCTCATAAAGCTCCGTCGAGCCGCCCTCTCCATCTCGTCGTCCTCTTCCATCCCTTTCGGTCGGAACCCCTTCCCACCATACGGTCCGATTCGGGGCTTTGGCAGAGGACCCGGCGGCGGTGGCTCTCGAGGCACTTCCTCCACTCCGAGACGGTGCGAGTCGATCTCGTCGGCGGACGGACCACCGGATGGTTCGACCGTTGGGCCGCCGGCGCCCGGTGGCGAAGCCCCGGCAGTCGGCGGCGACGGTGACCTAGCCGACGCGGCGGGGGCTCCCCTTGGGGAAGCCTCCGCCTGGGACTCCTTTTCAGGAGACCCCTCCACAGGGACGTCCACAGCAGGAGTCCTGAATCAGCAAAAAGGGAAGACACCTCAGCACAGGCAGTAACAAAATGTAGGATCGAAGTATACGAATATAGCAATCAGAGGGGGGGTGAATGATTGTGCGGAAGCTAAAACCAAATTCTTAATCTATTAAAAGTTCACCCCAAAACAGAACAAAATAATTGCCTCGTTTTCGACAAAAACAGAATGACAGAGGTTCGGTAAAATGCAAATTCCCGAAGATCCAACCGTCAGAACGATCTGAAATTTGGACACAAGAAACTAGATTCCAATACGAATCAAACCCAAAAAGAATCAGCTCGATCGGACTTACGGATCAAAAGTTATGAGCTTCACAAGCTTGCTGATCCAGAACTTGACGAGAATCAATCTAATCAAAACTTCAAGTTTAAACAAGATCTTCAAAAGATTAATCAACTAGACTTTGAGAAACACTAGATCAATATCCTAGAGAGGTTTTTGATGGATCAAATCAAGATAAAACTTGAAGAACAAAAACCAATCTAGAACTAGAACAAGCGTGCAAACAAGAACCAAAACAGAAAATACTGTAGCGACGTGGTTACTGTAGCACGCAAAAATCTTGGAAGAATTGATCTTTATTTCTTGTCTAAAATACTCATCAAAAGAGTACAAACCCTAAAACCAAGCTCAAAGCTTGATGCGCTCAGCTCTACTTGATGCCTTTCAACAGGAGACCCCCCACCTATTTAAAGCACCAACCCACAAAGAGTTCTGAATACGATTCCTATTCCCTAGAAGGAATCCGTATCCAACTCAACTCTACTTGGCCCAACCAGGCCGAGTACAACTCTTGCACACGTATGGCAACCCTACCATACTCACGTGACTAACACTTTGCACGCGTATGGCCACCTGCCATACTCACGTGACTAACACTTTGCACGCGAATGACCTCCTGCCATTCTCACGTGACTAACCATTCTTCATGTGCACCATTCTCTTAGCCCGAGCGTCCGCATGACATCCTTGACCACCAAGACCTCGGTTCCTCCTGAACCTAGTCCCGAACCTCAGTTCCTCCATGAACCTAGTTCCGGTCCCGTCATCGACCACATTCGTCTTCGAGCAATACGCACATGAACAAACCACAAAACAAATCCGAGCACAAGTCCACGACTTGACTCAATGTCAATCCATGCAACTACTCACATGAGTATTGCATAAAGTCCACTTCAAAAGAAGAATCATGAAATCATTACAAATTTCAAATTCTCATGCAAAATTCAAATCCAAATCGCTCAAAAAACTAATTGAGCGAAAACGCATTCACGACGGACAAACAAAGTTGGTCCTTTGTATAAGGAATAGTTTATGTTCCAAGAAGCCAACCAAACGCGGAAAAACACCTTCACAACAGACAAACAAAGTTGGTCCGTTGTACATGCAAAAATGGCTTGGTCATGAGCTCAAAACAAGTTCACAACGGACCCCGAAGCTTGTCCCGCAAGCGTGCCACGCCGGTTTCACAAAAGTAAAACCCTAGAAAAGTCCATTCACGACGGACAAAAGAATTAGTCCGTTGTACATGTGAAAATCTTGGTTCCAAGAAATTATCCAAACCGAAAAAGCTTGTTCACAACGGACCAAGAAAAAGCATCCGTTGTACATATGAAAATGACTTCGGTCATGGGCTCAAAAACATGTTCACAATGAGACCCAAAAACAACGTCAGTCGCGGATGGGAAACTTCTTGTTTCTTGAGAACTTTGTCCGGCGCTAATGTGTAACTTACTGTTTCTTGTCAAATTGTCAAAACACATAAACAAACACATTTTGCAAATTCAAATCTAAGTTAATTTTTCAGTTCAAAACCAATTTTTCAGCACATGATTTCACAATCTCCCCCTTGATGAAAACATTGGCAACACCACTTAGAATTGATCATTTGGTATTCACTTTACCAAAGATTTTGAAATCCAAAGGATCAAAGACCAAAGTAAGAAAACACAGAAATCCCTCTTTGACCAAAATGCAAAACAAAATCTCCCCTGAGAATGAAAATGTGTGTGAATGTGCAATGCGCCCAAAAATTTCAAAAATTCTCCAAACTTCTCCCAAAATTCTCAAATTTCCAAATACAACTCTCCCTTTTTCTTTAAACTTTTCAAAGAAAGATTTCCAAATTTCTCCCCCTTTGACAATGGATTCATCAAGAGTAAAAGAGAGAACAGGTTCAAAATTTTTCCTGAAACAATGATTTCACCAAGAGAAACAAGGGAGTGCCAAGATAGGAAAAGATGAGCTCATTCGATCATATAACCTTATATATCACATAATATGCAAAATACATGATCTTGATGTGATTTTAACAAGTTAGGGAATGACATGCATCTCAACCTCAATTTAGTCAACTATAGCCAAGTACTAAGCAAGACTTTAAAAATTGAAGCAACTAACAACTTAGGGCGAGCAAGTAGTTTCAACTCCAATCTAGTAGACCAATTTAATCTTTAAACAATAAGTTGCATGTGGCATGCTTGAAGCATACTTCTTTTATTTTCTAGGAGTGGCATGCTTGAAGCATACATCTTATCTTTGAGGGAATGGCATGCTTGAAGCATACATCTTATCTTTTAGGGAAAGCACCACTGAAGCACATAACTTGAGGTTTTTGCTTTTAACAACCCCTTTTATTGATTCCCTTTTCATTTCATTTTTCTTTGATTATAAACATGCAAAAGTGATTAAAAGGTCTTATGAAAGAGTAAAGTTGAAACCACACTTGCTTCATAGCCCAAATTTGTCAAGAGGATTCAATATCAAGCCTAGAAGAGTAAGATATCACAGAGTATTTAGCTATAGGTAATCAGTCCAAGGAATTCCACAATGTCATTTTTAGTTCAAGTGAGACAATTAGATTATCATATATTAACTCAATTACATAACATATAAAGAAATATGATAAAGTGAGCTCATCAAGTGAAAGAACTTGGCAAAGAAACTCCCTCAAAACAATCCCATTGGATGAACAATTCCAAGTTCTCCCGAATAAAAGCAAAAGCGAGAAGAAGACAAAGGTTTTGTGAAAATGTCTGCCAATTGATGTTCAGTATCCACATGGTGAAGCACAATATTTCTTTTTCAACATGATCTTTAAGAAAGTGAAATCCAATATCAATATGCTCAAGAAAAGGGATTACTCAAGAGGTGGCACGAACCAAATCAAATCAACATCCTCCAAAGTCAACATCAGAAAAAGCTCTTAAACTAATCCATGAGGAAGCAGAAAGCCAAATGCCAAAATCTTGAGTTCTATGAAGATACCTGAAAATCCTTTTGATAGCTTGTCGATGTGGCCTTACGTGGGAAGCTTGAAAACAAGCACACACAAGCACGTGGGAAGAGTCTCTCATGTAAATCTCTAATTATCTCGTCCTCAACAGCATTATCATCATCTTTATGAACAAAGACACTCTCCCCCTAAACATATGCACTTGTACCTGCATCATTTGAACTAGTGCCTTTTGCGAAAACAGAAGTGGAAGAAGTATCTTCAAAGGCAACACTTTTAGCATGAGATGCACAAGTGAAGAAGAACCAAAACTTATCACTGAACATATGAAGTGAGCATCCGAAATTTACTAGCCACATGTTCTCCTTCCTCGCGTGAGAGGCCTACATAGAAGCAGAAAGTGTCAAGGTCTCAGATCAGGTTAGAAATAAGATGTTTAGGAATCCAAAGATCGAGACACACGACAGACAACAGTAGGCACAACACGAGCAGTCTTATGCACAAAATCAAATTTGCCTGTTCCCGTGTTTCTAGCAACAAAAGGTGCTTGCATCACCCTAGGCACGTAGTGAGAAGCAAAGCGTGCCTTTCTAAAATTAGACCTAGCCTTAGCTCTTTCTTTCTTTTGTTGTTTGGCTAGTCTAAAGCAAAAATCTACTAAATGTCCATCTCTACCACAATGAGTGCAAGTGTACTTAACAGGATGTTTGGCTTTAGAAGTAGAAGCAACATTTGCATTCATCATAGTAGAAGATAACACTCCAGCAGACTTAAAGACAATTTTCTTAGGCTCATTGACAATTTCAAATTTTCCACTTTCAAGTGTTTTGACAACAGTGGGAGCATGTGATTTATGATGAGCATAAGAATCAAAACCTAAACCTTTGTTATGAGTGCTGACTTTTGATTGATCCAAGATCATGTTTAGGTTTTTCTTTCCTTTAGTGAAACGTTCTAATGACTTTTCCAAGTAATCAATTTTTCGAGAAAGAGTTAAACAATTATTACAGGGAACGTCCACTTTTCCTTTTTGCTTGCGACAAGTTGAGCATGAAAGAACCTCATGTGTAAGCAAATCTTCTGTCATTTGAGAAACCCTAGCATTTGCATCATGCAACTTCAATTCTAGTATGGAGCATATAGAACATGGAGTTGTATCATGTAAATCAATGGTAGAACAACTAGCATGTTTAACAAGTTTCTCATTTTCAGCATTGATTTGCTCTAACAAGGTAACATGTTCTTTCCTAAGCAAAGTAAGCTCATTGTAAATTAAGTCACATGATTTGCAAGCATCATCATCAGGAATCAAGGTTTTAAGTCTAGCAATTTCAGCATTCAATGACTCAACAACAAAATCATGTTTCTTAATTTTCTTGTCACGTTTATCAAGCAATTTACCAAGTCGAGCAACAGCAATAGCTAATTCATCGTAAGAAGGATCTACCTCATTGAAGTCATTTGTCGTGGTCGTCCTCAGTAAAGCTGTTGCTGCTTTTAGCCATGAGACACAACCCGTCAACTCATGCTTGCTTGGAGTTGCATCGTCCTCACTGCTCCCTGAATCCACATCGCTCAAATTGACTTGTTCAAGAGCGGAAAGAACTCGGTGGACAACTTTGCTGTTGATGAAGCTTTTCTTCTTTCTATTACTTGAAGAGAACTTCTTCTCTTTTCTTCTGTCGTTGTCCTTCTCCTCCCTTGATGCTTTACCTGCAAGTTTAGGATAGTTTGGACGAATATGGTCGAGATCACCACACTCATAGCATCTTGGAGGGCCACCACCACCTCTCTTTCTCATTCTCACATTTTGTAAAGCTTTGTTAAAGCGAGAAGAGAGTAGTGACAAGTCTTCTTCTGGGAATTGCTCAATCTGTTCATCGGTTAGTGAAGACAAGAAAGATAGAGCAAAACTTGAAGCAGCACCATTATGAGATATGCTAGATTGAGATGTCAAAGCAATTGATTTATGATCATTCTTTCTAGCAAGAACATCTAATTCATGAGTTTTCAACTTGGAATAAAGAACATCTAAGGTAAGTGTACTCATGACAGTAGATTCTCTAATGGATGTAACTTTCATCTCCCAAATTGACATGTCTAATGCACCAAGCAATTGTCTAGCATTAGCAGCATCATCAAAGCTAACTCCAACAAAGACGAAGATTACTAAGAATTTTATTGAAACGTGCAAAGAAGTCATCTAGCGACTCACCGGGTTTCATCTCAAATCGCATGTATTCTTTTTTGTAAAGATCTTGACGAACCTCTTTAATAGTGTTAGAACCCTCATGGTAATCACAAAGAGATTTCCATACCTCATATGCGGATCGAAGATGAATCACACGATCGAAGTCGCTACGTCCCAAGCCTTGGATGATCAAGTTGCGTGCCTTACTATTTGCTTCAACATGTGCGCGATTGGTGTCGTTGACGTTGTCGTTTGCAGGGACTTCATATGGTTTGTAGACCTTCTCCCAAATTGCGAATCCCTGAGCTTGGATGAACGCCTCCATCTTGGCTTTCCAAAACTGAAAATCAACACCATTGAACACACAAGGTTTTGTCGAATAATGATCCATTGATCTAATCACCGATTAAGATAGATTAGAAAAACCTTGCTCTGATACCACTTGTAGGATCGAAGTATACGAATATAGCAATCAGAGGGGGGTGAATGATTGTGCGGAAGCTAAAACCAAATTCTTAATCTATTAAAAGTTCACCCCAAAACAGAACAAAATAATTGCCTCGTTTTCGACAAAAATAGAATGACAGAGGTTCGGTAAAATGCAAATTCCCGAAGATCCAACCGTCGGAACGATCTGAAATTTGGACACAAGAAACTAGATTCCAATACGAATCAAACCCAAAAAGAATCAGCTCGATCGGACTTACGGATCAAAAGTTATGAGCTTCGCAAGCTTGCTGATCCAGAACTTGACGAGAATCAATCTAATCAAAACTTCAAGTTTAAACAAGATCTTCAAAAGATTAATCAACTAGACTTTGAGAAACACTAGATCAATATCCTAGAGAGGTTTTTGATGGATCAAATCAAGATAAAACTTGAAGAACAAAAACCAATCTAGAACTAGAACAAGCATGCAAACAAGAACCAAAACAGAAAATACTGTAGCGGCGTGGTTCTTGTAGCATAAAAATCTTGGAAGAATTGATCTTTATTTCTTGTCTAAAATACTCTCATCAAAAGAGTACAAACCCTAAAACCAAGCTCAAAGCTTGATGCGCTCAGCTCTACTTGATGCCTTTCAACAGAGACCCCCACCTATTTAAAGCACCAACCCACAAAGAGTTACGAATACGATTCCTATTCCCTAGAAGGAATCCGTATCCAACTCAACTCTACTTGGCCCAACCAGGCCGAGTACAACTCTTGCACACGTATGGCAACCCTACCATACTCACGTGACTAACACTTTGCACGCGTATGGCCACCTGCCATACTCACGTGACTAACACTTTGCACGCGAATGACCTCCTGCCATTCTCACGTGACTAACCATTCTTCATGTGCACCATTCTCTTAGCCCGAACGTCCGCATGACATCCTTGACCACCATGACCTCGGTTCCTCCTGAACCTAGTCCCGAACCTCAGTTCCTCCATGAACCTAGGTCCGGTCCCGTCATCGACCACATTCGTCTTCGAGCAATACCTGCACATGAACAAACCACAAAACAAATCCGAGCACAAGTCCACGACTTGACTCAATGTCAATCCATGCAACTACTCACATGAGTATTGCATAAAGTCCACTTCAAAAGAAGCATCATGAAATCATTACAAATTTCAAATTCTCATTCAAAATTCAAATCCAAATCGCTCAAAACCCTAATTGAGCGAAAACGCATTCACGACGGACAAACAAAGTTGGTCCGTTGTATAGAAAAGTTTCTGTTCCAAGAAGCCAACCAAACGCGGAAAAACACGTTCACAACAGACAAACAAAGTTGGTCCGTTGTACATGCAAAAATGGCTTGGTCATGAGCTCAAAACAAGTTCTAACGGACCCCAGAAGCTTGTCCGGCGCAAACATGCCACGCTCGGTTTCACAAAAGTAAAACCCTAGAAAAAGTCCATTCACGACGGACAAAAAGAATTAGTCCGTTGTACATGTGAAAATCTTGGTTCCAAGAAATTATCCAAACCGAAAAAAGCTTGTTCACAACGGACCAAGAAAAACTGTCCGTTGTACATGTGAAAATGACTTCGGTCATGGGCTCAAAAACATGTTCTATGAGACCCAAAAAACACTGTCCATCGCAGATGGGAAACTTACTGTTTCTTGAGAACTTTGTCCGGCGCTAATGTGTAACTTACTGTTTCTTGTCAAATTGTCAAAACACATAAACAAACACATTTTGCAAATTCAAATCTAAGTTAATTTTTCAGTTCAAAACCAATTTTTCAGCACATGATTTCACACAAAAAGACAAGGATCGCCCAAAAGAATACCTTTTGGATTTCTTGAATTTCATCCCAGGCCTCATCCGAGACCCAGCACCACTCGGAGGGAAGTTAGCGCCTGCAGTCGGGGCTGCCCCTGGGACAGAAGGCTGTGGCCCCGCGCTTTGCGATCCGGGTGCACCAGAGGTCGAAGGCCCGGCTGACGAAAGACCGGCGACCCCCTCCGCCGACTCCTGGCGCAGCTCGTCAACCGAGGTGTCAGCCACTCGCCGCTGGCGTCTCACCGAGAGAGGCCGACAACCGGAGCGTCAGAAAGGAAGGACGCGCGTTCCTGAAAAAAGGAACGATCGCACCCTGTTTGAATCACACATCAGTCAAAGAAATCATGGAACAGCCTTTCGAGAGAATAGCGCACTCACAGGAGGGGGAGGCCTTGCCGTCGAAAATTTATGAGGGCAGCCCCTGTTGGTGATGATTGTGCCAGGCACGAAGAGATCAACTACCGTCTTTGCCGGCGCCTCAATCGACAGGGCCGCGTCAGACTCTCGCGTGGGGTCCAGAGGCGCGGTGTATTGGAACCCCAAATGGACTCTCTCCTTCAAGGGCTGCACTCGGCGCTTCACAAAACTGATCGCGATCTCGGGACCCGTCAGCCCTCGGTTCTTCAGATCGTCAATCAATGCCAGAAGCTCGGGGATTTGCGCCAAACCTCCTCCGTCTGGGCCGTCGCTCCAGCATCGGGAAGCTTTAGGAGCACGGCCGGCAAAGGGGGCGAGGAAAGGATCAACGTTGGCACAATAGAACCACTCCCGCCTCCAACCTTTGAGGGAGGTCTTGAGAGGAACGACAAAATACTGTTTCTTCGAGCCCTCCATGGTGGAGCCCAGCGCCCCAACGACGTTAGGAGCGGCCCGGTCGGATGAGGCTTCACCCGAGAAGAAGGAGCGGAACAAATCCAAATGAGGGCGTATCCCAAGATACGCCTCAGAGCTGGACGAAGATGGCAATGTGAAGAATCGAGTTGGGGTTCAAATTGATCAACTCGATTTCGTAGAAGTGGAGGAGCCCCGGAAGAAGGCGCTCCCGGGAATGCTAAGTCCCGCCCGAGAAGAAGGACTCAAACACCACAATCTCATTCTCTAGAGGTGTGGGGTAAGGATCACTAACGGCGGGGCGGGCGGAGATCAACTCAGCGGAGGGAGGGGCCTTCGGCGGCGACCATCCTCCAAGCGGGACGTCGTCGTGATGGAAGTCTCCCACCTGCCCGGCCGAAGTCGGCGCAACCCTCCGATGTGAGGAAGAAGACATTGAGAAGAAGAAGACAGTGGGAAGAACCGCCGCAAGCCAAGGCGCGAAACCGTAAAACCCTAAATCGCCAAAGGAGGTTTGAAGGTTTATGGCCGTGGTGAGGAAGGTGCAAGGAGGCCGTTGCTCCAACAAGGGTCCTTCCGACTTATAAGAAATGGGCCCCAATTTCCACCTTACGATGGGAAGAAGCGAGGGCCCTCTGTTCAGTCTGGGCGAGATCCGAGGCACGCCCCATGATGGGCCAATAGGCGTGTCAGCGCAAAGCGCGGCCAGTGTCAAACCTGGTCCAAAGTTTGGGATAAAGTGCGCCCCACGACGGGCCTGAACGCTGGCCGCCACGGAAGCTTGGGGCTGGGCACTTTCCGAACATCCTCCGACGGCACACCCCATAATTTGGGGTCAATTGCTGGACGCTGTCTCACAATGCGGTTGGGTGTCGCTGGAGGATCTACAACCAACACGGTCTTGAGAATGCGCCCCATGAGGGTCTAAAGCAGTGCGCCATAAACGGGCACAAGCATTACTCTGTATGACCAAGGTATGCCCCATGAGGGTCAGCCGAGCGACAAGCCGGTTGCCGCGCACCGTAAACGGGCGCGGGTACCGCCTGGCCCCGAGCCAAAAAGACCAAGGTATGCCCCATGAGGGTCAGTAAGCGACAAGCGGTTGTCGCGACCGTAAGCGAGCGCGGGTACCACTCGACCCACGAGCCAAAAAAGACCAAGGTACGCCCCATGAGGGTCGGTAGGCGACAAGCGGTTGCAGCGCCGCAAATCCGCGCGGGTACCACTCGGCCACGAGCCAAAAATACCAAGGTACTCCCCATTAGGGTCGGCCGAGCGACAAGCCGGTTGCCGCGCCGTAATGCGGGCGCGGTACCACTCGACCCACGAGCCAAAAGACCAAGGTACGCCCCATGAGGGTCGGCGGCGACAAGCCGGTTGCAAGACCGTAAACGGGCGCTGGTACCACTCGACCCACGAGCCAAAAGACCAAGGTACGCCCCATGAGGGTCGGTAAGCGACAAGCCGGTTGCAGCGCCGTAAGCGGGCGCGGGTACCACTCGACCCACGAGCCAAAAGACCAAGGTATGCCCCATGAGGGTCGGTAGAAGCGACAAGCCGGTTGCCGTGCACCGTAATCGGTATTTGGTACCACTCGACCACGAGCTAACCAACCACGGTGGCTTCATACTACAAGTTCTTTATGATCTCTCTCGCATAATCCTCATGACAGGGTAAGGGACGGAAAGTCGATCCTAAAGCACTTGGGGCTCTTGTGGGATGTCGAGACAGGGTCCCGCAAGAGGGGCCTACAACCGATCGGGCCTGGCAGCGTAATAGAAAGCCCAAAGCCCGGAAGCACCACGACGGGCCCAGAGGAGACCTTCGACTTGCTCCCCAAGACAACTCCCGATCCTTCAAGGAAGCTTAGCGCCCGCCCCAACAACCCGCCAGAGCGAAGCATGCGGTCTGACACCGCCAGAACCTGCAGATGCTGGAACCTGACAAGGCGGCAGGCGTGGGTCGGAGAAAGCATAACCACCTCTCCAGGACGTAGAGCGTGAAGGCGGATAAGGACAAGGGACATGTCGTCCAGGCCACCATGTTCAGGGCCCGGTGGCGCCCATCTATCATGTATTCTCCCCCCAGTATATAAGGGGAGGAGGGAGAAACAAGAAAGAGGACACACGATATATCCAAGAACACAGGACTAGGGTATTATCTCCTCCGAGGGAGCCCGAACCTGTCTAAAATAGATTGCCCCCGCATCCTGTGTTACCATCAAGCTCAGATCCCGCACAAATCCCCTAGAATCACAAATCTTATTGCCGGCGAAACAGATCGTCGACACCGTCCTGCCCGCCGAGGTCATGCTGGGATCTCCAAGGGTGAATCTGGCCAAGGACATCGACCAAGAAGGAAAGCGCCTCCTCGACCTCGACCTCGCGGAAGCGACATGCGAACGGGTTCTGCTGCGATCCGCGGCTTACCTGCAAGCTCTCCGCAGGCACGCCGCCAAATCAGTACGACCAAGGACCTTACACGTCGGCGATCTCGTCCTGCGGCGAGTTCAGGACTTGTCAAAAGCCAACAAATTAACTCCAAGATGGGAGGGCCCTTACACGGTCGTCTCAACAGCACGCCCAGGGGCTGTCCGCCTCGTGATGGAAGATGGTCGAGAACTCGCCAGCACTTGGAACATCGACCAACTGCGTAAGTTCTATATTTAATTCACCCTACTTTACTATTTTCTGCGATCACGACTGTCCCCCTCACCCCTTCGGTTAATAAAATTCGACACCTTGGATCGCCCCCGTTTCTTTTTACCCTGGGGAGAGATCCCGTGGCCCAGCCCGATCTCGACCAAAAGTCAAAAGCGAGCTCGGTTGTCGTGGCACCAATGGACGGAAATACGACCGGCTAACGCCGTGCCACCAAGCTCGACCTCAGGGGCCCCCGTCCTTGTAAGACGATCACCTTTCCGTGGCAAGTCTCCGCCGCGGGCAACGAATCGCACGGACACCCCCTCGGATGGCTCCGAGCACAGGTCGGCCGACGTACGGTATAGGTATTCCGTATCCGGAGGCCACACGATCTCCGTGGCGCGTTACTTCGTCCTTAGTCTCCCGGGCCTCTCCCGCCAACGAGGTCGCGCTCGCAACCTACGTCCACGACCTTCGTTGATGGCGGGGGGCTGTACGGGCACCGTGCGACTACGACCTAGAACGACCTGCGCTTAAGGATATTCTCCCTACTCTATCGTTCGTTGTTCACGTAATCATCGACCATCAATGTGTAAGGAACAACAGGACGAAGCAGGCGCTAGAAGCACGTTAGCATTTCGACCGAAACAGAAGGACATGTAATATGCACAAATCATTTTTACATGAGATTCGAGTTTTGCAGGTAAACCCGCAGGAAACGACATAGCTAAAAGTGGCCGGCGCGCTTCTCGTCCTGGAGAGTGGCGAGCTCCTCCCGTACGGAGTCGAGCTCGGACTCGAGGTCGAGCACCTGCCGACGAGCTTCCCGACCATCGCTTGCCGCCTGGCGAAGCCGTCTGGACTCCTCCCTGTGCTGATCAATCGTCTTCTCGGTGCTCTGAAGGGAGTCTCGCAGCTTCACCACCGTCGCCTCAAGGCCCGACCTCGCATGCTCGCTCTGATCGAGGTGCTCCTTGAGGACCAGCGAGGACTCCTCCATCTTGTGCCGGATCTCCGCCTCAGAAGCCTTCAGCTCGGCAACCAGACGCTCGAGCTCTGCGATCCTCGCATCTTGCTCGGCGTGGTGCTTGGCAACGACTTCTGGTGGGACGGTCGCGGCCTGGAAGTCCTGCATGGTGGTCTCTAGCACCTGCACGGCAGGGCATCTCGGGTTACTGTCGATCTTATAGGACAAGAGACGGTGTCAAGAAAACTTACCCAATGAAGCCGGGCCTCCAGCCCTTCCCGGAATAACTCGGCAGGGTCCTCCACGCCGTTCTCTCCTCCTTGGACGGGCACGGGGCCCGGGAGTTCTTCCACCTCCCCTTGGGCCCGAACTCCCTCGTCATTCGGGAGTGGAAGACCCTGGTTTGGGGGGTCAACCTCCATCACCTGGGGGACGACAGCCGCAAGGGCAAGTACCTCCGCCTGCGCTTCTTCCCCCTGGGCAGGAGTTGCGCTCGAGGACTCCGCCGCCTCCTGAGCTCGGGCCCCTTCGGCGTCTGAGGACGCGGGGTCTTCGGCACGGGGCGTGGAGTCGTGGCCCTGGTCTTGGGGGTCGACCTCCATCTCCTGGAGGACGACGGCCTCAAGGGCAAGGACCCCCACCTGCGCTTCTTCTCCCCGGGCAGGACTTGCGCCCGGAGACTCCACCTCCTCCTGGGCTCGGGCCCCTTCGGCGTCCAAGGGTGCGGGATCTTCGGGCCAGGGCGCGGAGTCGGCGGCTGGGAGATCGGCGCCAACCGAGAGGACCTCGGTGCTCGGCGGTTCCCCCCCGCTTGGGAGCTGGTCCGTCCCGCCAGCCTCGGTCAAGGTCAGCTCCACGACAAGCGGAGCTACTGGCTCGCCCTCGCCAGGACGAGCTCCGTCCGGGTTGGAGTCTCCCAGCGCGGAGCCGGCGTTGGTCTCCGACGGAGTGTCGCGAGCTCGGTGGGGCTCCTCCACGATCTCCTGAAGCGTCTCAGCGATGATGTCGCTGGCGTCGGCGGAGTCTTCGCGGAGATCCTCGGTAGCACGCTCGACGCCACCAGGCTCCACTGCGTCGTCGTCCAGCTCGATTATGATGTGGGGGACACCGTCCCTGGCAGCCCGAGCATCGGCGGCAGCGATCTTCCTTCGCGTTTTCTCTTCAAGAGACACGATCTCGGGAGCTTGGACCTCCGCGGCCGCGGCCACCCCCTCCTCGACCTCGTCGCCCACTACGGCCTCGGCAGCTCGGGCGAGCTCCCTCTCTAACGCGAGGTCAAGAATGTCGTCAGCCATAGCTTCGAAATCCCATGCCTCCGTACCGGCTGCCACACCCACTATAGACGATGTGGGTTAGTGTGGCACCGGAGGAGGAGGGAGGCGAACAAGGTTTTGATGAGAAGCTAACCTCGCGTGGTGTTTTCCATTTGGGCGCGAGCGCGGACGATGAGGGCGGCCATATCTTCGCGCGCCTTATCGGCCCGTGCGACCGCAGGATCAACCTCCTCCAGGCCGACCTCGGAAACGGTCGGCATTGGACGCGGCTGGGGCACGGCGGGCGACCTGCGGTGCCTCGGGGCTAGGTCCAGTTCCTCCTCCTCCTCGGTCTCGGCCCGTGGAGCCAAGCTCGAGCTCACCTGCGCGAGCTCCGCCTAGAGGGCCGCGATTTGGCCCTCTAGCTCCTTCTTCCGCGCAGGGCTGGCCGCGGCTGCGGCCTCCTTCTTCGCCCGCTCGGCGAGCTGGCGTAAACGAGCCATCAGCTCGGGGTTTTTTTTGGTGTATTCATCCATCCACAATTTTAACTCCAGATGTTGGCGAGGTGAACAATCGCCCGAGCTAGGGCGCCTGCTCGAACGCCTAGGCGGAGACGGCGTGGCTGAGGGGGATCGGTCGCGACGCTTGCGGCTCGCCAGCTTCTTGGTCTTACGACCTCATCCTCCGGCGCCCGCTCCTCCCAGCTGCGGTGCCAGTTGGGCCACGGCGACCTCAAGGGCAACTTTCTCCTGCCAAGAAGAGCTCGAATGAGGTCGGGAAACCCCGGGGAGACCTGGTCCAGATAAAAATTTCAAAAAGGGTCCGAGTCGAAGGCTTACCGCCTCGGTCCGGTTAAGGACATTGTTTGGGATCTGGCGGCCCTCTATGATCTCCTTGCCCTTGGGGGTGCCGAACATCTCGGACACCCTCACGTCCACCCAGTCCTCTGGCGGAGCTGCGTACCAACCAAGAAGAGGCGGTAAGAACGGGTATCTTCTATTTTGAGAAGAAAATCGAGGGCGATGGTATACCTGAGCGCGACTCCCGGGTAATGTCCTGCCACCCATCGACCTTGAAGAAGGGGTGCACCCTCCTCCTGAGGGGTGACACCCGGTTCCTGACGTAGTCCCCGGCGACGTCCCGTCCGGTCAGCCCCGAGCATGTGAGCTCGTTGATCAGCATGAGCACCTTCTCCTCCTCGGGCTGCACGGACGGTCGGGGTGTCTCGACAGCACGGGCTTTGGCGCCAATGTAGGAAAGCGAGCTGCCTTCTACCTTCCTCAGGTAGAACCAGGAGTCAGCCCACCTCGACACCGAATCCTTGAGCGTAAAGCTCGGGTACTCGTATGGACGGGTAGGTCGGAGATGGAAATAAAGGCAGCCGGCCGACGAGGGCGTGCCGGTGCGCGAGAGGCAGTAGAAATGGAAGAAGAGGCTGGGAGAGGGCTCGATGCCCACGTACCCTTCACAGAGATGGGCGAAGATGGCCATTATGAGGATGGAATTGGCATGGAGGTGAGTGATCTCGCACTCACAGAAGGTGAGAACGGACTCGACGAACTCGCTTTCGGGCGTCCGGAGCCCGTTCATGGCGTAAAGCTCGGTGGAGACGATCTCCCCTTCCTCCGGCTGCGGGCTCTCCTCGGCACCAGGGGCTCTCCATGTGCCAGCATCGAGATACTTCGCCCGTTGAAGGATCTCTAGCTTTTGCCTATCGAGTTTACTGGCGCCGAACCTTGCCATTGGGAGGAGGAAGGCGATCGAGGGGAGAGACGAGCGCACGAGGTCTGGTGGAGCGAGCGCTAGAGCGGGGAGTGTTGGAGGCGTTTTTTGCTGGAAGATCGTACTGATCTAGGGTTCCCTCCGGTGTTTAAAATCTCTCCGGAAAATAGGAAAGCGAAGGGACTTCCCGCCGTTATGGTCGAGGAAGCCCTAGAGGCGCAGAGGGCAGTTGAGGCGTTCGCCACCCAGGAAACGACACGTGGGCACGCGAATCGAAACTGTCCTGCCAAGAGACAGTTCCCCAGGAAGGGCGGTTCAAACTGCCCGAGTAAAAGCTTCCGGGAGAAGGAACCGTTGAGGGGGGGCCTCATCCATCCGCCCGAAGCGCGACGAACTGGGCCAAAAGCTCGTTCCTGGACGTGGTTAATAGCTCGGTGGTCGCGGCAGCTGTTCGCCGTAGCAAATCCGACGTGCTCGTAGGACGGTAGGCCCAAGGGGAAGGCCTTCCTTAGGCCTTTTTTCCACTTGAACCTCGGGGGCTAGCTGTCGGGGGTTGGGTAATTCCCATAAATTACCTCGGGTGCCACGAACAGCCGAGCTCGCTCCCGCCCGAGCCACCAGGAGGTCGTTCCCAAGGACGACCTAGTCGAGGCCTAGGAGGGTCGCGTAGTCTGGCCGATTGCGAGCTCGCGCTCGCGTAAGACAACCGAGCTCGGAGCTGGCTATTAGCCAACCTGTCGTGATCTCGAGGTCGGTGGAAGTAACCACCAGCAGCGTAACCTCCGTTCGTTCGTTGCGTCCTCCACGGGAGCGTGGCGGAGTTGTAGGATCTGTTAGTTGCCACGTTGGACGTGGTCGAACGTGCGGATAGTGGATCTCAACGAGTACGGTCCTTTGTAAACTATAAAAGCATCCCCACCATGAGGGGGGGAGGCGGATTGAATATACACGAGCTGGAGTAGGGCTATTATCTCCCTCTTGAGAGGACCGAACCAGAGTAAAACACTGTGTCACTGTCTAGTCCGGTCTGGTGAGTCATACCTCCGAGTAACCCCGCACGTAAGAAGGGATATTGGTTGGTCCCTTCATCAACCAAGTAAGCTCGACGGGGGCCTGCTCCCCAATCGTCGACACTTTCTTTAAACCCTTGGTCGTGTTGCAGCCCCGAGGACGGACTGGGTCGACAAAATGGTCATCGAGATGTTTGGGGCCCTGAAGGAGAAGGACCATCGAAAGTTTCTGCAGTTTGGTCATTCCAAGGGGATAGTCGTCCTTGGAGAAAGTGAGGGATAGCTCGGACCACCTAAGCTGCTGCACGGGAGGCTTACCTTGGGCAACATGGTGTACCTCCCTGGCAGCATCCTTTAAATCCCGGCGGGATTTGTAGGCGGAGGAGCCCCCGAAGATAACTGCAATGTGCTTCTGGGGTTCTTGATACTCCATGTCGTCCTCGTTTTCTTCAATGGGCTTTTTGCCCTTGCCATTCTCGCCCTGTTCTGGGAGTGATGGCATGGGACCCCTACCGTTGTAAAACTGCTCCAGGCGGTAGGTCCATGTTCGGCAATTTCGTAGGTCATGCCCGTGCGCCTGATGAAGCGGATAGTAGAGGCCGCCCCGTTGATCTGCTTGGTCGCCACGATCGCGGGGCTGGTGTAGCTGTCCTCTTCCCCGAGCGTTAAACCCCCGACGCTGCGGCTGGGGCGCTCGGGGCTGTTGATGTTCCACCGCGGCAACCATGCCCGGCGAAGGCTGCTTTTTCTTCTTCTTTTTGATCTTCTTGTCCACAGAGTTCGAGCCCTTTTTGCTGGCGGAGGTTTTTAGTCCGGGCTGATGTGGCAGTTTTCCTTCGTCCAGCATTTTCTTCCATTGGATAGCTTCATCTGCGTTGGCATACTGGTCGGCCATCCGGAAGAGCTCGTTTGCCGTCAGGTCTGGATGGATTTCCAGATCCTGTGTGAAGCGTACGTCTCGTACCCCAAACTTGAAAGCTCGGACGACGCCCTCGTCCGATATGTTTGGGATCGAGTTCCGGACTTGGATAAACCTCTGGACAAACTGTCGCAGGGTTTCCCCTTCCGTCTGAATCAAACGCTCGAGGTTGCGCTCCTTTCTCGGGCGAATGTAACAGCTCTGGAAATTTGCTCGAAGTGCGGTGCTGAGCTGCCCCCAAGATCGTATAGACCCCTCTTTTTGGTTGAAGAGCCATGTACGAGCAGCCCCGTCCAAAACCGTTGGCAGATAATTTGCCATCACCCCATCATCGCCCCCGGCAGCCAGGATGGCGGTGGTATATATCGAGAGAAATTCGTCCTGGTTCTGGGTCCCGTTGAACCTCTCGATGTGCCCGGGTTTGAAATTGTTCGGCCATGCGACACTCCGAAGAGAACTCATGAAAGCCTAACAGCTAAAGCTTGGGGTTTCACGATGAAACCCTCGACCGTGATGGTCTCTGTGTGTGTCTCCTGTCCAGCGACCCGCGCGCGGGCCAAGCCGAGAGAAGACTTCGCGCAGAGGGTGTGCCGACGACCGTTCGGTTGTGGAGCATGCGGAACGCTCGTAATCCGGGTGGTTGTAGACACGTCGTTCCGAAGTGGCTCGGGAGCTATTCCGAGACTTCTCGCGGACCGGGTGAGCAGCCTAGGGCGACCTCCGAGCATGGCTCCGAGATTCATCCCTGTGTGAGTGGATGGGCGTATGTTCCCGACGGTCCCGGGAAACACTCCGGGCACCCTGGTCGCGAGGAGGATCTGGGACTTTTAGCTCGGCGGCAAGCCTCTCTAGGCCCTCAGCCGCAACCATCCCCACGGCCTCCAGGTCCACTTGATCGGGGAAGCTACGAAGGTCGCGTACGACCGCCGCCAATGCCTGCAGACGCTCTCGGTTCTGGCGAACAGGTGGCGGCGAGCTTCGACAGCGTTCGGGGATGCGATCGGGGGTCCGGCACTCGCGAGAGTTTCTTTCCCTGGACACCCGCCTCTCTCTTGCTTGGCGGCCTATGCTCGCAAGGGTCTTTCCCAAGGATGCTTCTAGGTGGAGTTTGGCCGCTTCATAGTGGTCGCGCTTAGCGACCTCCGAGGATCGCACTTCAGGCTCGTCGCGGCCCCGGTCATGTTGACATGGCGAGAGCGGGACGAGTGCGACGGGGACATCATTGTATCCCCTTGGGATGCTGTCTCTCGGTCGAACTCGAGATCGTCTGGTACATCCAGACCATCGTAGAGTCCGTCGTAATCATCCTCGTCATCACCGAGGGCAAGGTCTGGGGAATGGAGGACCTGTCCTCGCATTCCAGGGTCTGGGGAAAAGCTCCCGGACTCAGTGTGACCGGTAGGATCGGTCACATCGTGCACGCCATCGCCGGCGTAGTACATGTCGTCGTCATCAACGTCGTCGAAGGCGCATAGACTCCTAGTATCTCCCGAATTCGGCATCCTCGAGGATCCCAATTCGTACGGGAATCACGCTGTCGTCCCCATGAACGGCGCCAGCTGTCAACGATTGGAGAACGGGCTCCCGCCGAGCTTATTTGTTGAACGAGGGATCAACAGGGCCCCGTCGCACGAACTGGGGGGATCGTCCGAGCAACGCGAAATCGGGAGAAGGACACGCGATGTTTTATCCTGGTTCGGGCCTCTCACCACCGAGATAACAACCCTACTCCAGTGTATTGTGTTTTTTTTTATCCGGCCCCCCTTTGTTACAGATACCTGGGGGGTTAAATACAGCGCCTAGAGATACATAGAAGGTAACTACCCCCTGGATTTATGCTACATACCCTTATCCGCGGTGCCCACGATCTCGGGGCCTTGATTCACGCGTTGTTTTCAAATTTCTGGCGTGCCCTTGCTTGATCTCCGGCGGATTGATCGCTACCTTCCTTCTTCGTGGTTTGACCGAGTCCACCGACCATGTCCCCGGGTATGACGTGGTTTCTACGAGCATGCTTGCTCGTGGTCGTCAGGAATGGTCGTAAACAAAGGGGCGGACATGTATGCTCGGGAGGTATGCTGCTCGGATGGTCTCCCGAGCATCTTCTGCTGGTACTGCATGATCGGTGGCCTCAGGATCCTCCGGGGGCACCGCGGTCTTTTATCAGATAATCAATCCCCGACAAGAAGAAACGTTTCGAGGAGAATCGTTCCAAGTTTTAGCCCGTTTGGCTGGGTTTCTCCCAGATTCTGGTAGAAACAGTTCGGTTCCAAGTTGCCAAACGAGGCCTAAGGCCCCGTTTGGCAATTTGGAACTGGGCCGTTTCTACTAGATTCTGTAAAAAACCCAACTAAACGGGCTAAAGCTCGGAACGATTCTTTTCGGATCGTTTCTTCTTTTTTCCACTCTGTGGCCGAATCGGTCTCAACCCCTGTTTCACCTGATTCAAAGAATCCTACCTGAAACGTTTCTGTCGGGGGGTCGGGTAGACCCCGTAAATTACCTCGGGTGCCACTAGCGGCACGGGCTCAATGCTGGCCGAACCACCAGGAGGCCGTTCTCCGGGACGACCTAGCTAGGCGCCACGAGCAACACGAAGTCATTCCCGCCCTGGTCACGAGGAGGCCGTTCCCAAGGGTGGCCTAGCTGGAACCTTTAGGAGGTCGCATAACCTGGTAGATCGATAGCTCGTGCTCAGGGGAAGCGGCCGAGCTCGGAGTTAAACGTTAGCCGACCTGGTTTGATCCCGAGGTCGGAAGCCACCCGTTGCTTAACCTCCGCTAGTTCGTTGCGATCTCTGCGGGAGCGTGGCAGGAATATAGGATCCGTTAGTTACCATGTTGGACCTGGTCGAACGTAGAGTTAGTGGGTTTGAACAAGCACGCCCCTTTGTAAGCTATAAAAGCATCCCCACCATGAAGGGGACAGACAACATTTTTCTGCATAAAAAGATACACGAGCTGGAGTAGGGCTATTATCTCCTTCTTGAGAGGCCCGAACCAGGGTAAATCACGATGTCCTTGCTGTTGAAGCCCGGTGAGTCACTCCTCGAGTATCCCATCACGTGAGAAGGGTCGCGATTGGTCCCTCCACCAACAAGTAAGCTTGGCGGGCTGCTCCCCAATCGTCGGCAATTGGCGCCGTCGTGGGGACCGACTTTCCCTTCGTGAGAATCCGGAGGATGACAAGCTCCCAAGATCGCCAGGGCCTCGGTGCCGGAATCGAGGAAGAAGACAAGCGATTCTTCGACAATGGGGCGCCGGCGTCGGCAGCCTTGAGAATCATGACGGTTCGGAGCTTCTCCATGGAAACCGCCCGCCGGAAGCGATTCTTTCGCTCGGCTCGGCGCCTCTTGGGCGGCGAGTATGGCCGGGCTCTACGATGGTCGGACATCCCGACCTTTTCGAGCTCGACCAGGGGACGCGTCACGGGAGACACCGTGATGTCACCCTCGCGATCCGTCCAATCCGTAACGTCTTCGTTGCGGAGGAGGATGGAAATGTCGGGAGCAAATCCCCGGCCGAAACGCGTCTTCACCGCTATGAAGCGGCCAAGGAGCACCTGCAGACATCTTTGAATCGGACAGCTGGCTTACGCCCGGCAAGTCCGTGGTGGCGGCCGACAAGACCAGGGCGGCTTCGTGAGAATTTCCGCAGCGTCACGGGACACCGGAGCCGTCGCGGCGACGAGCAGGCTCGTCACCCAGCGTTCCCGGCGGGAATGCCTTCAAGCCTTGGCGCGGTGGTGCGCAACCTCGAGAGTTTCCTGAGCAAGTCGACCTAGAAGCCATGGAGTGCGGTGTGGCCGACGACCTCGAGGAAATCGCCCGCAGACATAAAAGCGGCGGAAGCCTCAGAAAGGGATGCCCAGAGTAATTCCACAGGAACACCGCCGCCCGAGCGTCAGCGCCTCCACCCGACGACTCACGCAGCCATACCGGAGTGGCCGGCGCGAGCGGCAGGGCTCGGGAGGCACCGGAGCAATTCTGGGGGCTCCTCGGGATCAACGGAATCTGAGCCACGGCGAGAACCAGTGAACATTCCTCTTCGGGCCACTCTCAGTCCCTCTGAGGCATAGAGATATTCTCTCGCTGGGCCTGAACCTCGGGCTCGGCCGGTGGGGATCGCCCGGCCAGCGCTTCGCATAATGACCGTCAGCGAGTCCGTTTTGGTCTGCAGGGCTTCGCGGCGTCGCTACGACGTGTGACCTGGCCAATAAGGTTCAAGCTGGGTCACATCGAGAGATTCGATGGGGACGCAGAACCCCGACGAAGTTTCTCTCGATCTACACCACGGCCATTCTAGCGGCTGGAGGTGATGAAAGGGTCATGGCTAACTTTCGCCTCTGATCTTTGGGCCGGCCGGCTCGGACGTGGCTATTCAACCAAAAGGAAAACTTCGATCCGGTCCTGAGCAGTGGCGGCACTCTCCGAGCCAACTTCCGTAGCTGCTCGTCGCCCGGGAAGGAGCGCGACCTTGAGCGTCGTCTGACGGAGGGCGAACCTTGCGCCCGATTCGTCCAGCGCTTCATGCAAATACGCCAATTCCATCCCAAGCATCTCGGATGAGGCGGTTGTCCGGGCTTTCAAGTTTGGGGTCCGAGACGTACGCTTTACTCAGGACCTCGAAATTCACCCGGACATCACGGCCAACGAGCTGTTCCGCATGGCTGACCGTTATGCCAACACGGACGAGGCCGTCTAATGGAAGAAGCTGCTGGACGAGGGAAAGCTGCCCCCTCAGCCCGGACTCGAAGGGGCGTCAAGCCGAAAGAGCGTGAGCTCGATCGAGAAAAAAATCAAGAAGAAGAAAAAACCCTCCGTCTCCGACATGGTGGCGGCCATCGAACGACGACAACGGCCGACCTCGCAATCGTATAAAGGAGGAGCCGCGAAAGGAAAAGGCCGACCGGTTCAGCGGAACAACGAGCAAAACCGGGACGACCAAGACCGCGGCGACCAGCGCGGACGGGCTAGCGCCTATTTTTGCCCGCTCCACGGGCGCATGGACCACGACTGTGGAATTGCGAACATGGGCCTCCGCTGGAGCAATTCTACAATGGCAAGGGTCCCATGCCCACGCTCCCAGAGCAAGAAGGAGACGTCAAGGGCAAGAAGCCCGCCGAGGAGGAAGATACGGACATGGAGTACCAGGAGCCGAGAAACCACATCGCCGTGATATTCGGGGGCTCCGCCGCCTATGGGTCTCGTCGGGAGCTGAAGGAGGCCGCACACGAGGTACTTCGTGTCACTCAAGGGAAGCCTCCCGTTCAGCAGCTTAAGTGGTCCGAGCTGCCCATCACCTTCTCTAAGGACGACTGCCCCCCGGGGATGACGAAACCCCAGAGGCTCCCGACGGTCGTGAGTCCAACGATCTGCAACACCGCGGTAGGACGAGTGCTCGTGGACTGCGGGAGTTCCCTGGACCTGATATCGGCCAGGGTCCTGGACGAGATGCAAATTCCTCGGTCCAAAGTCAAGAGCGTCGTAGTCCCTTTCTACGGGATAGTCCCCGGCACCTCGGCCAAGCCGCTCGGACAGATCGTCCTGCCCGTAACTTTCGGAAGCCCGAGCAACTTCCGGATGGAGTTAATCACCTTCAAGGTAGTCGATTTCGAGTCGGCCTACAACGCCATCCTGGGCCGACCAGCGCTCGCCAAATTCATGGCCGCCACGCATCACGGATACCAATGCCTGAAGGTTCCGGCCCGTGGCGTGATCTCGATGAAGGAAGCCCGAAAGCAGCCCTAAAGCTGCGGCGAGAGGAGCTTTAGACATGGTCGAACAGCTGCCCGTAGCGAGCCCGACCAAGAGCCAAGGAGTTCCGGCCCAAGGCTACCCTCCAGGCGGGGAGAAACTAAGGCCATCCCATTTGTGCGGCAGAGCCGAGCAAGGTCATACACGTGGGGGCTTCCCTGGATCCTAAATAGGAACTTGAGCTCGTGACCTTCCTCAGGAGAAGCGCGGACACGTTCGCTGGGAACCGTCAGACATGCCCGAGTCCCAAGGAGGTAAATCGAGCCGCAGGCTAGCGATTCGGCTCGACAAAAAGCCTATCTGGCGAAGCTCAGGCGCTTCTCCCGGAGAAGCAAGCTATCATCGAGAGGAACTGGACAAGCTCCTCAAAGCCGGTTTATACGGAGGTCGATCATTCGATTGGTTGGCCAACCCGATTATCGTGAAGAAAAGGGGGCAAGTGGCGCATGTGTGTCGATCACACAGGGTGAATGCCGCATGCCCAAAAGACAATTTTCCGCTACCTCGGATAGACCCGGTTGGTCGACGCCTTGGCCCGGCTCAGAGGCGATGAGCTTTACGGGCGCCTATTCAGGTTATCACCAGATCGGCATATCGCGACGGCGAGGAGAAAACTTCCTTCATCACGCCGTTTGGCACATTACGCTACGACCATGTCCTTCGGTCTAAGGAACGCTGGAGCGACCTTCGGCGCCTCATGCGAGAAAACCTTCTCGAACCAAATAGGTGAACACGGAAGTATATGTAGACGACATAGTCGTCAAGAGCAAGATGGCCTCGGGTCATGTACCCGATCTAGAGGAGACCTTTCATAACCTCAATAAGCATCGAATAAAGTTGAACCCTGAAAAATGTGTGTTCGGGGTCAAGGCTGGCAAGGTACTCGGCTACATGATCGGTCCACAAGGAATCGGGGCCAACCCTGAGAAGATAGAGGCCATCGAGAACATGCGGCCACCCACTTGCACGTGGGAGGTTCAGTCCCTGACCGGGAGGATGGCGGCCCTAAGTCGCTTCATCTCGCGGCTCGCGACAAATATAGCTTTCTTCAAGGCGCTCCGGAAGCACGACGGTTTCGCTTGGACAGAGGAAGCAGACCGCTCTTTCAAAGAATTAAAGCTATATTTGTCGAGACCCCCGGTCTTGACCACGCCGAGAATGGGAGAGGTTCTCTTGCTCTACCTGGCTGCCACACCCCAGGCGGTAAGCGCCGTCATAATCAGAACGGGGACGGGTGCGGCGCCCGATCTACTACATCAAGTCCTACGGACCAAAGGAGCGTTACCAGAGGTCCGAAGCTCCTTTATCGCTCCTCGTGGCCTCGAAGAAGTTAAGACACTACTTCCAGGCCTACAAAATTGAGTCTGACCAACTTCCGCTTAGAGAAATTCTAGGGAATCAGGACGCAAGCGGACGGATCGCGAAGTGGGCCATGGAGCTCGCCGAATTCGAGATCGAATTCTCGGCCAGGACCGCGATCAAATCCCAGGTCCTAGCGGACTTCCTAGCCGAATGGACAAATCCTACCCCATCTAAGTCTGAACCCGACCAGGCCAGAGCACGCGATCATTTGGGTCATGCACTTCGACGGATCCCGAGCTTACAATTGCTCGGGGGCTGGAGTGGTCCTCGAATCCCCCCAGGGGGAGCGGATCCAGTACGCCCTCCAACTACATTTCGGCGCAACGAACAACGCAGCAGAATATGAGGGTCTGCTAGTGTAACACCCCAAAATTTTGCTTTTCTTAAATTCATGTGTGATTTGGCACTTTGGTGAATTTTTGGAATTTTCTGGAATTTATTTGGATTTATTTGGAATTTATTTGAATTTATTCCATTTTGAAATAATTAAAGAATTTAATTTTGCAAATAAAATTTTGTTGGAAATATTTTATTTGAGTCCAAAATGTTCCAAAATATTTTCCAAAATTTTTCTGGAATTTTTCCGAGTCTTTTGCTATTTTTAATAAATTAAATGAATTACTGGGAATTATTTTAAATATTAAATCGCTGGAAAATCAAACCGAGTCGGTTACTGTTCATCCGACCGAGCCCGAGTCAGACTCGAGTTCGATTCCGACCCGAGCCAGTTGACTCGACCAAACCAGCTCCCAACCCTAATCGATCCCAACCGTTGGATCAAGATCCAACGGCTGAGATCCGCCCATACCGGTTCGAGCCGCATCCGGCCCGGATCCGATCGCATCCACGCGATCGTGGCCGTTGATCGTGCCACGTGGACGGCCGTGAGTCATCGTCTCCGCTCCGACTCCGAGCCGGAGAGCTCCGCCGTGACCGAGCAGGACACGGCTAGGGTTCCGATTTACCGCATACGCCGAGGCCGTATTTAAAGCGTGAGACGTCCCCCGAGGTTGCTCTCATCCTTGCGCACCCGTTCCCCCGAGCCATCTCGCCTGAGCCGTCGCCGTTTGCCCGTACGAGTTCGCCGGAGTTGGAACTCTGTTGCGCCATGATTTCTTGCCGTTTTCGCCGTCGTCCGTCGTCTTCCGCCGAAGGAGCCGGATCAAGGATCCCCATGACGAGGCGCACTCGAAGGAGGACTCATCTCGCCGGAGAGGCTCGTAGCGCCGTGCCCTTGGTCGTCGTCCCGTCTCCGGTGCACCAAGCCCGCCGCGACGCCATCGTCACCGCGAAGGTTCTCGGCCGTCCGATCAAGATCCGGCGATCCACGGTGAGCCCACGTTCTCCCCAAACCCTAGAAACCCGATTAGATGCGAGCAGTTGGATCAAGATCCAGCGGCCCACGATCGCCACGTCTTTGTAGTAGTGTGGTTATAGGGTTAGATCTGGACCGTCCGATCTAGATCGAACGGCCCACGATCATCGAGTAGATTCAACGTGTTAACCCTGGATCTAATCGCGGCCGTCGAATTTCAAATCAACGGTCGAGATTGCGCCACGTGTCGGGAAGTTGGACCGACGCGGTCAGCGCCGTCCACGCGCGCGTGCGTGTGACGCTGACACGCGGGGCCCGCGTGTCAGAGGGGCCCGCATGTCGTGGCCGACGACCAAGCCCGACGTCGGCCGATAGCGTCACCAGTGGAGTCCCACCTCGCCACCACCGAAGCCGTGGGCCGGGTCCACTGGACCAAACCGCGCTGGGCTGAGCCCATGAGCGGCTGACGTCAACCAGCCAATCAGAGCCGACACGTGTCCATCTTTGGCGCAATAATTAATTTCGAAAAAGAAAATGATTTATTAATTCGAAATAATGATTTCAGATTTTGTTTCAAACTTCAAACGCTTATAACTTTTGCGTTTCAACTCCGATTTGAGTGATTCAAATTTCTAAATTTGTATAAAATTGAGATCTACCTAAATATGAATTTTATTTAATTTTTGGACTAAAATTTTTCTCTGTAATATTATTTAATTGATTATTTAAACTTTAATAAATCATAACTTTTGCGTTTTAACTCCAAATTTGACGATTCCAGTTTCTAAAAATCCATAAAATTATGTTCTTTCTGTTTGTGGATTTTATTTGGATGTTTGGACACTTTTTGCCTAGTGTTTATTTGTGTATTTGCTATTTGCACGCTTTACGAGTAGACGTTGAAGTGCCGGAAGGATTCGAAGGAGAAGTATTGACTCAGGATCCAACTCAAGACCAAGAACAAGTACTCTTTGAAGGCAAGTTGTGCTTTGACCATGTTGATCCTATTTCGAAATCTATTTTGATTTAAACTATTGCATGCTAGTTCAATTAGAAAAATACTTTGTTTAAACCTGGGGGTTAGATAAATACCAATTTGCTATATGACACCTTGATTACTTAAGTATGTGCCATGACCCTTTGTCACCCTAGTTGTGGATTACTAGTTGGACATTATTAAATTGCCAACATGGGTTATAGACCGTTGTAGTATACTGCTTAGACACCTTTCGTGCTCATGACATGGTTTTGGACAATCAAATGTTAATATTGACTTAATGATATATTGAACCTGTTTTGGGAAAAGTATCATGTGATGTTGATGGCACGTGGTGCATGGTAATCAAGCGGGGTTTGATAAACGATTTCGGCCAGGGGCATGTGGCAAGAGTAATGTCAGTGGGCCGGTTGTGGCATTGGGAGTGTTGATTTGGTTTTTGGGGTTTTCTTGCCCTGGTAACTCTTTGGAATTAACCTTGAAAGAGTTTTAACTGGGTAATACTTGCAACCACATGGTGGAATGGGACGGCCCTAGTTGACTAAGTCGCTCGGGACTCACTTGTGGAGCCTCAGGTGTCAATTACACCGTTTGTGTGATTGTGCGGGGGGCGTATCGTGGGCTGTGGCGAGATACCCATCTAACGGTGTGTTGGTCCCATACTTCGCCTTGGCTAAGGAAGGGATGGTGTAGAGCACGAACCGGAGAGGACCACTGTGTTGTTTGAGGCTTCCGAAGGCTTTGTTACTGAACTTCGCCTTTGTGGTGTTTGATTTGTATCTTGTGGGTAAAGTGCATAACCTCTGCAGAGTTTAGAATCTATTTAAATAGCCGAGTCCACTGTGATCGACATCGCTCAGAATTACAATCAAGGGTTAGACTTTCTAAAAATAACTTTGGTTTGAAAGGTGGAGTCGGTTTAATAATGAAGATGATGGAAATATGGTTTAGGATGGGGAAAATGTTTATTAAATTTCTTGAAAAGTTATTTACGCTTTACTTATTTCTACCGCTTTGAATCTACTTATATTACTTTTCAAATCTTTGTTTCTTTGCAAATATACCTTGAGCTATTCCTTTGTATCAAGCCATGCATATAGTATATTAGCTTGCATTACATGCATGACTTCTTGAGTACCAAGTACTCACCCTTGCCTCAACACAATACCAGTTGAAGAGGAGACTACGCCCGGCCGGAGGAGGAATTCCAAGAGGATCCGCTCTACTTAGGGATGCGAGCCCGGTCGATTGCACTGTGGTATACTTGGATGGCGCCACGAGTTATTTGATTTTCATTTGCTATTATTTCTCTTTTAATAAGTTTCGCCTTGCGAGGCATATATTTGTAACTTGACCATAAGGTCAAGTAACGATTAGTTATTTAAATAAAGTACTTTGATAATATCGATTGGTATGATTGTGATATTTACCGATGTTAAGACTGTGTGCACTAGCGCGTTCCTGGACTAGTGCTGAACACACAGAGGGTCCGGATTTGCAAATTCGGGGTCCCGACAGCTAGCCGGACTTCGGGCGTGCAAGACGCTCGGAGTCCAACGACTAACTGCGAAGGGCGACTCGCAGCTGGTTGTCAACCAGGTTAACAAGGAGTATCAGTGCTCCGATGACTCGATGGCGCTTTACCTGGCTGAAGTAAGGAAGATGGAAAAGTACTTCGGAAACTTCGAAGTACTATACATCCCCAGGAAGGACAATGCCCTGGCCGGTTCCGCCCAGCTTCCCGCCCCGGCGGGGGTGCTCGTCGAGCACCTTTATAAGCCCTCCATACCCACCGAAGAGGAGGCAACCTAGACGGGTGGTACCGTCTCCTTCCTCGAGCAGGGTGCGAGTTGGATGACGCCATTCATCCAATACCTCGTGCACGGGACACTGCCCGAGGAGGAAGCCGAGAAATCCCGGCTAGTAAGACGCTCCTCAGCCTATAAAATGGTCGAGGGCCTCTTATACCGCAAAGGCGCGCTTGGCGTCCTCTCCAAGTGCATCACCCAAGAGGAAGGCAAATATCTCCTCAAAGACATCCATGACGGGATGTGTGGAGCTCACTCGTCCTTTAGGACCTTGGTGAGCAAAGCCTTCCGGTTGGGTTACTACTGGCCGACGGCCCTGGCCGACGCACGCTCAATAGTGACCGCTTGCCGATCTTGCCGATTCCATGCCGGAAAGTCCATCACCAAGCATATGCACTGCAGACTATGCCCCTAACCTGGCCGTTCTCGGTTTGGGGCATCGACATACTCGGTCCATTTCCAGGAAGGAAGGGTTGTAAATACTGTTAAATGCAATCGACACCTTCACTAAATGGATCGAGGCCGAGCTCAGTATCAACCATCTCGGCACAGCGGCTAAAAGGTTCTTTCGCAATAACGTAGTGACCGGCTTTGGCGTTAAAGTCGCCTCATCACGAACAACGGCACTCGGTTCTGGCGAGGTGTTTCGGGCTTATTGCGAGGAGGTCGGGACCAAGATATGCTTCGCATCCGTGGCCCACCAGCGAGCAATGGGGCGGCGGCGCGAACGGGCAGATCATCCAAGGAGTCAAGAAGAGAGTCTTCAAGAACCTCGATCGGCATGGTCAGGCATGGGTGGACGAGCTACCTCCCGTCCTGCAGTCGGTCCGCACCACGACGAGCCGAGCTATGGGTGAGACCCCTTCAGCTCGTATATGGCGCGGAAGCCGTACTACCCGTCGAGGTCGTCACCGGATCCCCAAGGGTGAACCTAGCCGATAACATCGGCGCAGCGAAGGCGGCGCCTTCTCGACCTTGACCTCGCGGAAGCAACTCGTGAACGAGTTCTGTTGCGATCCGCGGTTTACCTGCAAGCTCTTCGCAGACACGCCGCTAAATCGGTACGACCAAGGACCTTGAACATCGGCGATCTTGTTCTACGACGGGTCCAAGACTTGTCAAAAGCCAACAAGCTAACGCCAAGATGGGAAGGTCCTTACACTTGGTCTCAACAAAGACGCCCGGGGGCTGTCCGCCTTGCAATGGAAGATGGTCGAGAACTAGCTAGCACTTGGAACATCGACCAACTGCGTAAGTTCCATATCTAACTAAACCTACTTTGCTCCTTTAATAAAATTCGACACCTTGGCCTCCCGGTCTCCCTCTTTCTCTCTCGCTTTCTCTCTCTCTCTCTTTAACCCCCCCCCCCCCCCCGCGAAATTCCGTGATCAAGCTCGATCCAGATCAAATGTCAGGAGCAGGCTCGGTCGTCGTGGCAAGATGGATGGGCGTACAACCACCTAACATCGGGCCACCAGAGCTCGACCTCGAGGGTTTCCTTCCTTGTAAGACGACCATCTTTTCGCGCGACCTCCGCAGTAAAGATTCGCATGGACACCCCTCGGACGATTCGAGCTCGGTCGGCCAGGTGGGCGGTGTAGACGCACCGTACACAAAAGGCCACACAATCTCCGCAGGCGCTACTCCGTCAAAGCGAGGTCGTCGCAGCCTACGCCCACGACCTCCGTTGGCGGGGGTATATGGGTACCGTGTGGCTACGACCTAGTGCGACTTCATACGAGGTAGTTACTCCTTAGTACGATCGTTTGCTAGGTCGCGTATCACAACCTTCGTCGAATAGGGAGCAACGGGATAAGGGCATGTCGTTGTCGCTTCGAGGGAAGCAAAAGCAGAGAAAAACAAAAGACATCTATTAAGCACGATCATATTATGTCCAACTTGGTCGCTTTTGCGCTAAAGTCTTTTGCAGAAGGAATAGGCTACGGGGAGGCCGGCACGCTTCTCGTCTGCGCAGAGCGATGAGCTCGTCCCGCGGACTCAAGCTCGGACTTGAGGTCAAGCACCCGCCGACGAAGCTTCACGACCCTCTTTGCCGCTTGACGGCCGTTTGGACTCCTCCGTTCTTTGGTCGATCGTCCTTTCGGCGCTTCGAGCGGAGTCGCGCAGGGACGCCACCATCACCTCAAGCCCCGACCTCGCCTGCTCACTCTGGTCGAGGCGCTCCTTAAGAAAGCGCACGGACTCCTCCATCTTCTGCCGGATCTCGGCCTCAGAAGACTTCAGCTCGGCGACCAGGCGCTCGAGCTCCGCGATCCTAACGTCTTGCTCGGCCTGGTGCTTCGCGACGACTTCTGGTGGCACGGTCGCGGCGTGGAAGTCCTTCATGGTGGTCTCCAACACCTGCGCAACAAGGCATCTCGGGTCGCACCCGGATTTTTGGGACAAAAGCACATAAGTGTTAGGAGACTTACCCAACAGAGCCGAGCCTCCAGCCCCTTCTGGAACAGCTCGGTGGGGTCCTCCGTCCCGTTTTTTACTCCCTGGGCAGGGGCTTGAGCTCGAGCTCCCCCGTCCCCTGGGGGCGGGAGACCTTGCCCCTGAGGGTCGACCTCCATCTCCTGCGGAGGGACGGCCTCGAGAGCAAGGACCACCTCCCGCTCCTCTTCCTCCCGGGCAGGAGTTGCGCTCGGGGGCTCCTCCTCCTCAGCATCCGGGCCCGTGGGGTCCTCCGCCCGAGGCACGGCGATCACTGGTGGGGAACTCCTCCCGGTGGGCCTGCCTCCTCGCAAGCCTGGGCCGTGGCGGTGTCTCCAGGCGCGAGGTCGACTGGAGGCACCGGGTCGGTGGCCGGAGAGTCGGGCACCCGAGCTTGGGCCGTGACGGCGTCTCCGGGCGCGAGGTCGACTGGAGGCACCGGGTCGGCGACCGGAAGGTCGGGTACCCGAGATTGGGCCGTGGCGGCGTCTTCGGGCGCGAGATCGACTGGGGTCGCCGGGTCGGCAGCCGCGAGGTCGACCTCGACCAAAGCGGCCTCGGTACACAGCGGCTCCCCTCCGCCTGGAAGTTGGCCCGGCCCACCTGACGTGGTCGGGCTCATCTCCGCGGCGAACGGGGTGGCCGGCTCTTCCTCGCCGGGCGAGCCCCCGTTCGGGTTAAGATTCCCTGATACCGGGCCGACGTTGATGTCCGGCGGAGCATCGCGGGCTCGGGGAGAGATCTCGGCGATCTCTTGGAGCGTGGCGGTGATGATGTCGCTCGCGCCGGCGGAGTCCTCGCGAGGAGCTTCAGCGGCGTGCTCGGCACCACCATGCTCCTCCACGTCGTCGTCTTCAATTATGATGTGGGGGATGCCCTCCGCCGCGGCCCGAGCATCGGCAGCCGCAATCTTCCTCCGCGTCTCCTCCTCAGGAGAGACGAGCTCTGGGGCCCGGATCTCCACGACAGCAGGCTCCTCTACCTCGGCGTCATCACCACCAGCGGCCCGTGGGAAACGGGCCTCCGCGGCCTCAGTTCCCACCTCGACCTCGTCGCCCACAACGGCCTCGGTAGCGCGGGCAAGCTCCCTCTCTAACACGAGGTCAAGAATATCGTCAGCCATTGCTCCAAAGTCCCATAACTCCGCACCAGTTGCCACACCCACTACAGACGATGTGGGGTTAGTGTGGTGCTGGAGGGGGAATGAGACAAACGAGACAGGGATAAGAGGCTGACCTCGCTCGGCATCTTCCAGCTGGCCTCGGGCGCGAACGAGGAGGGCAGCCATGTCCTCGCGTGCCTTGTCGGCCCTGGCAACGGAAGGGTCGACCTCTCCCAAGTCGGCCTCGATGACGGTCGGCGTTGGGCGTGGTTGGGGCGCAGCGGACGACCTGCGGGACCTCGGGACCAGGGGGACGGGGTCCATGTAAGACCCTCACTTTTATGCTACAGTGCAAACATAAAAGCAAGGTTCTAATGTGCATACTGTATGTCGGGACCCCGAATTTGCAAATCCGGACCCTCTGTGTATTCAGCACTAGTCCAGGAACGCGCTAGTGCACACAGTCTTAACATCGGTAAATATCACAATCATACCATTCGATATTATCAAAGTACTTTATTTAAATAACCAAACTGGTTACTCGACCTTATGGTCAAGCTACAAATATATGCCTCGCAAGGCAAAACTTATTAAAGAGAAATAATAGCAGCGGAAAATCAAATAACCCGTGGCGCCATCCAAGTATACCACAGGCAGCGACCGGCTCGCTTCCCTAAGTAGACGGATCCTCTTGGAGTTCCTCCTCCAAAGTCAGTGCGATCTCTTCTTCAACCGATATTGTGTTGAGGCAAGGGTGAGTACTTGGTACTCGACAAGTCATGCACGAATGCAAGCTAATATACTATATGCATGGCTTGGTACAAAGGAATAGCTCAAGGTATATTTGCATGCTTGACTTTTGACAAGTAATATAAGTAGATTCGAGAGCAGTAGAAATAAGTAAAGCATAAATAACTTTTCAAGAAGTTTAATAAACATTTTCCCCATCCTAAACCACATTTCCATCATCTTCATTACTAAACCAACCCAACCTTTCAAATCCAAGTTATTTTCAGAAAGTCTAACCCTTGACTGTAATTCCGAGCATTGTCGATCAGTGGACTCGGCTATTTAAATAGATTCTACACTCTGCAGAGGTTATGCACTTTACCCACAAGATACAATCAAACACCACAAAGGCGAAGTTCAGTAACAAAGCCTTTCTAAGCCTCAAACAACACAGGTGGTCCTCTCAGGTTCGTGCTCTACACCATCCCTTCCCTTAGCCAAGGCGAAGTATGGGACCAACACACCGTTAGATGGGTATCGGCCACGACCACGATACGCTCCCCGCACAATCACACAAACGGTGTAATTGACACCACTGAGGCTCCACAAGTGAGTCCTTAGCGACTTAGTCAACTAGGGCCGTCCCATTCCGACCATGTGGTTGCAAGTATGACCCAGTTCAAAGGCTTGCAAGGTTAAGTCCTTAGAGTGACCAGGGCAAGACTACCCGAAGAACCAAAACAACACTCCCAATGCCACAACTGGCCCACCTGATTACTCTTTGCCACATGCCCGGCCGAAATCGTTTATCAAACCCCGCTTGATTACCATGCACCACGTGCCATCAACATCACATGATATTTTTCCCAAAACAGGTTCAATATATCATTAAGTCAATATTAACATTTGATTGTCCAAAACCATGTCATGAGCACGAAAGTGTGTCCGAGCAGATACTACAACGGTCTATAACCCATGTTGGCAATTTAATAATGTCCAACTAGTAATCCACAACTAGGGTGACAAGGGTCATGGCACATACTTAATAATCAAGGTGTCGTCTGACAAATTGGTACTTATCTAACCCCCATGTTTAAACAAAGTATCTTTCTAATTGAACTAGCATGCAATAGTTTAAATCAAAATAGATTTCGAAATAGGATCAACATGGTCAAAGCACAACTTGCCTTCAAAAAGTACTTGCTCTTGGTCTTGAGTTGGATCCTGAGTCAACACTTCTCCTTCGAATCCTTCCGGCACTTCAACGTCTACTCGTAAAGCGTGCAAATAGCAATACACAAATAAACAATAGGCAAAAACATCCCAAAACTCCAAATAAAATCCATAAACAGAAAGAACATAATTTTCTGGATTTTTAGGAACTGGAATCGTCCAAATCGGAGTTAAAATGCAAGAGTTATGATTTATTAAAGTTTAAATAATCGATTAAATAATTTTACAGAGAAAAACTTTAGTCCAAAAATTAAATAAAATTTATATTTAGGTAGATCTCAATTTTATACAAATTTAGAAATTTGAATCACTCAAATCGGAGTTGAAACGCAAAAGTTATAAGCGTTTGAAGTTTGAAACAAAATCTGAAATCATTAATTCGAATTAATAAATCATTTTCTTTTTCGGAAATTAATTATTGCGTCAGCATGGACACGTGGCAGCCTCGATTGGTTGGTCGACGTCGGTGTCCATGGACTTGGTCCACGCCGGCTCGGGTCTCACAGTGGACTCGGCCCACGACTCTACGTGTCGGCCCGACATGTGGGCCCACTCGGGTGACGTCATGGCGGCGTCGGCGGGGACTCGGCCACGGTCGACATGTAGGACCTTTGTGGCGTCATGGGTGACGTCGGCGCTTAGCTGGATTAGCCAGCGACATGCGGGCCCTCGACACGCGGGCCCGCGTGTCGGCGTCCTGCCTGCCAGCGCGTGGGATCGGCCCGACCGCGTCGGTCCAACTTCCCGACACGTGGCGCAATCTCGACCGTTGATTTGAAATTCAACGGCCGCGATTAGATCCAGGGTTAACGTGTTGAATCTACTCGATGATCGTGGGCCGTTCGATCTAGATCGGACGGTCCAGATCTAATCCTATAATAATCACTACTACGGCACGTGGCGATTGTGAACCGTTGGATCTTGATCCAACGGTCCAGATCTAATCGGGTTTGGAACACGTGAACTCACCTCAACCGCACGATCAAGATCGGACGGTCCACAGAGCTCGCGAGGTCGATGGCGACGCGGCGGAGCAAGACCACCGGAGATGAGAACGATGACGAGCCCGACGGCGCTCCGGGGTCGTTCCGGCGAAGTGGGTGGTCTCTTCGGGTGCGTCTCGAAGCGGGGACTCCGGATCTGGGCTCCTTCTCGGCGGAAGACGACGGACGGCGGCGAGACGGGGCAAAAACCGCGACGGAGTGGCGCTCAACTACGGCGAGCTCGCACGGGCAAACGGCGGCAGCTCAGGCGAGATGGCTCGGGGGAACGGGTGCGCAAGGATGAGGGCAACCTCGGGGCGTGACCAGGGCTTTAAATAGCCTCGGCGTTCGTGCCCGAGACGGAAACCTAATTCTACACGGCGGCGGAGTCCGGCTCGGACTCGGCGGAGACGACGACGCTCAGCCGTCCACGTGGCACGATCAACGGCCACGATCGCACGGGCGCGATCGGATCCGGGCCGGATACGGCTCGAACCGGTACGGGCGGATCTCAGCCGTTGGATCTTGATCCAACGGTTGGGATTGATTAGGGTTTTGAGCTGGTTTGATCGAGTCAACTGGCTCGGGTCGGACTCGAGTCCGACTCGGGTTCCGACTCGGTCGGATGAACAGTACTAGACCCGAGTTGATTTTCCAGCGATTTAATATTTAAAATAATTCCCAGTAATTCATTTAATTCATTAAAAATAGCAAAAGACTCAGAAAAATTCCAGAAAAATTCTGGAAAATACTTTGGATCATTTTGGACTCAAATAAAATATTTCCAGCAAAATTTTATTTGCAAAATTAAATTCTTTAATTATTTCAAAATGGAATAAATTCCAAATAAATCCAAATAAATTCCAGAAAATTCCAAAAATTCACCAAAGTGCCAAATCACACATGAATTTAAGAGAAGCAAAATTTTGGGGTGTTACACTGTACCATTCCCATGATCAGTGGCTGGCACGCACAAAACACAATTTGGAATCACAACCATACAAAAGTTTCATATTTTATTACAGCGGAAGTAATGATACAGTATGACCGAGAAGGTCAACTAAACATAGCCAAAAGAATCAGATGTCTTGTAGTTTGCCACATAATCCACAGGCAACTGACAAGGTAAAGCCTTAGAAAGAAATGTCGTTAATAATCCCGCAATCCTGCGTCAAAGTAAAGTTCATCGAGATACATGCATCTTCACCTAAAATCAACAATGATAGCAAGGGTGAGTACATTTCGTACTCAGCAAGACTTGAGTTGTGTGTTTGGAATGCAGGCTGATCCTAGAATAAAGCTTCTACGGTTAACTTTTGCTTGGAGCCAAATTGAACTATAAATACTGAATAGTAGAGTGAAAGCGAAAATTTGTAAAAGTAAATAAATAAGTAGAGTAACAAGTATGTACTTAAAGGTAATGCGAAGAGATAGATAACTCACAGCCCTTCGCGAATAAAATGTAACAAAATACCCACAACCCTTCGTGAGTGATAAAACGTCCAGTCCCATCATATGAAATATTATCTGAAGAATAAACTTTTGTCCACACAGGACACAACAGCTGAATTCAACCTTGCCAACGTAATGTCAAGTATTGAATCATCTGTAAGGGTAAACTCACCAATTCTAAATTATCTGGTCCAGTTTTATAAAAGTATAGAAAATGTCTAGCTATGTGATGACTTTACCAAGTGCTCATGACCGAGAGCGTGGCTAATCGATTAGGTTTAAACTCTGCAGAGTTTGTACAGCTTTACCCACAAGATATGTCCTCCCTTTGTGGCAATGCATATAGACACACTTCCTTTGGTGTGCCGCCAGAGAGTTCATAACGGAATCGTTCGATTATCTGAACCTAGCTTTGCACTAGCCCGATGACGTTTAACCCTGGCTATGGTGGAAGCCAAATAATAAAGTAATGATTGTGATAAGGAGCCAATGGCTCAAGTAGAATAATAACAACCCCAAATCCATAACCAGGCGTACACCGTTGCACCGAATATGCGTTTACCCACAAGTCCATGTGGCAGCCCCTTATAAGCAAACGCAAAAGGGTTTACTGCTTTTGCTACTCCAGCCTACCAATGTGCAAAGCCAGTTCCAAATAACTTTAATAGATTCAGGTTGCCCCATCCCAACACTTGTGGATGTACGGTTATCTTGGCCTGAAAACAACACATCAGCTCGGTTCTTATACGACACGGGCGATAGATCTCCCCCTATCTACGTGCATCATTAATTGCACTTCCGGCTATTGCCAATAATCACCCGCGTCAAAATCATAGTTTTGTTTTCAGAAAAAGAGAGTTTCAATAATCACAATATTCCAACATGTCCAAAATTAATGTTCATCATGTCCAACAATTTTAGTTCCTCACGAACAGTATAACCATCCGTTCGTGTTCCCAATCTAAGCAGGGCTAAGCATATGCAAGTAATAATCGAATATACTCATTTTGTGTGTCCATCAACAATCTAGGGTTTCATCTATCACTACTGATTAAGGAAAACCATCAATGAAGGTTGTATCTACCATTCTTCCCATAATATAGCAGTGTATACAAAATATAGCATATGCATGCAAGTTTTAATTAGATTCTTCTTGTTAAAGAAAATTGGGATCTACATGAGTGCTTGCCTTGCTATCTGTTGTTTTCAGTGACGAAGTCGAAGACGTGATCTTGAAGTTGTCGACGATGAAGTTCGAAACGTCGGGTTCTACATGTCGCATAACGAAAAAGACAGCAAATAGCAAATAACACTTTCAATAGAGGCAAAAGGAAATCAGATGGAAAAACCAAATATAAAACATACATAAAACAAGCATGGTTGTAGTTAGGGTTTCGAGACCACATAAGCGAACGTACTACTTTCACATTGTAGTCTTATTACTGATTTAAGGGTTTGAAGGTCGCATCGCATACAACATCTATTCCTTATGATTCATTCTATTTTATTTTACGAATTCAAGAAGCTAAGATTATATACGCTATTATAAATCAATACATAACATAACCGGGTAAGGGTAGGTGTAACTTGCACTATTGAATATAAGCAATAACGGACGTCACAATTAATCACTTGTGCATGCAGGGTTCAACTTAAGCAAATGTCAGGTGTCTAACAATTAATCATTAATGCTGGTAAAGCTTAACTTATGGTATTAATTATTGAGCAAAGTTATTGACTTATATATTATGGGCTTTTAGGGCTCATAATGTGCAGTGTTATGTTTTGAATAGGATTCAATTGCAAAGTATGTTATAATAGAATTACTTCCACATAATGAAATAGTCTAGCTTTAGGAAGTACTCTAAAGCTAGTTCTATTAGTGCTTATCGGTGATGCCCTATTCACTTCTTAAGTTATGGATAGTTAATCCTTAGGTTTGCGACTAAAAATGATATGCAATCATTCTTGCAGATTAATAGGGTCTTCACCTTAAGGATATTTCAATATTAGTTCTATAGCATTTGGGTCATATTAGCTCATCTATTAAATTATGCTACATCTATTATATGGAAACATATGTTAACTAAGGGCTAAAGGTACACTATGACTAGAATCTGATGTACAAATTGAAACTATCATAGACTAGGGTTGAATCTAATCATTTTCGAAATATTAAATAGTCTTGTATTATGATTCATCCCTAATAGGTTCTATATGCACTATTGCTCACATGTGTATCTCAATTATACTAGTATTTGATTAGCATGATTATTCACTAACCTAATCCAGATCTAATCAATTATAAAATATTCTTACATGGCTAGGTATTACGATTTCATAAGGGAGTATAGGAACTTCTTCTATGTATTATAACTACTCAAGTCTTCATGCATTGAATAATAATCTATTTATGAATTTGGTTCAAACAAAGGTTAATTTTTGAATATGATCTAAAACAATACTTAAGGTCACCAATTAACACAAAGTTCCTTATATGATTTACATGCATGTAAATCCATTCGGAAAAAGGGTTGTTTCAGACAAATACTCTCTTAAGGTTTTGTGTTTATTTAATTCAACTGGTCGGCTTCATTTAAACTATCATTGGAATTCATGGAAATTATCCAAAGGTCTTTCTTTCCTTCCTTCATCCGATGACCAAACATGTGATTAATCATGTGACTGAATGGCTCTACTTTGTCATATTGTTATTAAAGCATTACTCTAATTTAGAGATTACTGTTCAAAGGTCTTTAAGATATAAACATGTATATAGGCATCCTGAGTCGGACTATTTAAAGTTAACTTAAGATTTTAGAATTCAAGTCTAGAGATAATTAAACTCATTACATCAATCTTCTAATTTATGAACTAGGGAATTAGGTTAATCAGGTTAGCCAGGTAGACATATCCAGTAAAATTTACAAGAAGATTCATAAGCATATATGATTATTGATCTTAGGACAAGATTCTATTTGATCATTCTCTACTTAGTGAACTAGAGATTAAATGTACCCTAAACAACTATGTAGCATCCTTACACTAGGGACAACAGTACATAACATTGAAACTTTATAAGCAAGCATCAGCCAAAGAGGCGTAGAACGTACTGTTTCTCAAGTTTTCCTTTATCTGTACTACCTCCTTGTTATGAACGTTTTCATAGGTCCAGCATACATGTATATCTAAACATGGTTTAGTTGAGTTTGATTAAATAGTACTTATGTTCTTTTATATTCTAAGATTAATTAAACTAGTTTATGAAATGGAGAATAACCAGATTTTAGTGCATTCATTGAGCTCTGGACTAAAAGCTCAAAGGAGGCCGGTCCTACATGTCATGGCAACTAAGAACTCAACTGAAAATGCTTTCTATTACCTTGGGAAGGGGCTACTTGATCAAGAACCAGAGAAGCGACACAACAAAGAGCACTCAAGCATCGTGCACATGCTCTGATACACCACCATGGGAGGCTCTGCAAGGTTTGGCCGGCGGTGAAGCAAGCATGGAGAGGAAGAACCGAAGCCAAAAATGGAAACCCGAGATCGCAACGAGTCCATAGGTGGTCTCGGTTTGGGTTGGGATGGACCATAGTGGTGGCGCCATGGAGATGAACCAAAGTGCATGGTGGCTCATGGTGGTGGCTCAATTCGGTGGAAGAATGGAGAAATGAACATGGGGGTTTTGATCTTGGATGGATAGAGATGTGTCGACGATCTGTTTCGCCGGCAATAAGATTTGTGATTCTAGGGGATTTGTGCGGGATCTGAGCTTGATGGTAACACAGGATGCAGGGGCAATCTGTTTTAGACAGGTTCGGGCTCTCTCGGAGGAGATAATACCCTAGTCCTGTGTTCTTGGATATATCGTGTGTGTCTCTTCTTTTCTTGTTTCTCCCTCCTCCCCTTATATACTGGGGGAAGAATACATGATAGATGGGTGCCACCGGGCCCTGAACATGGTGGCCTGGACGACATGTCCCTTGTCCTTATCCGCCTTCACGCTCTACGTCCTGGAGAGGTGGTTATGCTTTCTCCGACCCACGCCTGCCGCCTTGTCGTTCCAGATCCGCAGGTTCTCGCAAAGGTCGACCGCATGCTTCGTTCTGGCAAAGTTGTTAGGCGGGTGCGGCTTCCTTGAAGGATCGGGAGTTGTCTTGGGGAGCAAGTCGAAGGTCTCCTCTGGGTCCGTCGTGGTGCTTCGGGCTTTGGGCTTTCTATTCCGCTGTCGAGGCCCGGTCAGTGTAGGCCCCTCTTGCGGGACCCTGTCTCGACATCCCACAGCTGACCCCAAGTGCTTTAGGATCGACTTTCCGTCCCTTACCCTGTCATGAGGATTATGCGGAGAGAGATCATAAAGAACTTGTAGTATGAAGCCACCGTGGTTGGTTAGCTCGTGGTCGAGTGGTACCGCGCCCGTTCTGATTGCACGCGACAGCCGGCTTGTCGCTCGGCTGACCCTCATGGGGCATACCTTGGTCTTTTGGCTCGTGGCGAGTGGTACCAGCGCTACCATTACGGTGCACGGCAACCGGCTTGTCGCTCGGTGACCCTCATGGGGCATACCTTGGTCTTTTGGCTCGTGGTCGAGTGGTACCCGCGCTCGCTTACGGTGCACGGCAACCGGCTTGTCACTCGGTGACCCTCATGGGGCATACCTTGGTCTTTTGGCTCGTGGTCGAGTGGTACCAGCGCTACTTACGGTCTTGCGCGACAACCGCTTGTCGCTCGGTGACCCTCATGGGGCATACCTTGGTCTTTTGGCTCGTGGCGAGTGGTACCCACGCTTGGTTTACGGTCTTGCGGCAACCGACTTGTCGCTCGGTGACCCTCATGGGGCATACCTTGGTCTTTTGGCTCGGGGCGGGCGGTACCAGCGCCCGTTCTGATCTTGTGACAGCCGGCTTGTCGCTCGGTGACCCTCATGGGGCATACCTTGGTCATACAGAGTAATGCCTGTGCCAGCTTCTGACGGCCTTGCTTTAGACCCTCATGGGGCGATTCTTAAGACCGTGTTGGTTGTAGATCCTCCCGCGACACCCAATCGCATTGTGAGACAAATGACCAGCAATTGACCCCAAATTATGGGGTGTGCCGTCGGAGGATGTTCGGAAAGTGCCCAGCCCCAAGCTTCCGTGGCGGCGGCGTTCGAGGCCCGTCGTGGGGCGACTTTATCCCAAACTTTGGACCAGGTTTGACACTGGCGCGTTTCTTGGCGCAGCCTATTGGCCCGTCATGGGGCGTGCCCTGGATCTCGCCCGAGGTGAACAGAGGGCCCTCGCTTCTTCCCACCGTAAGGTGGAAATTGGGGCCCATTTCTTATAAGTCGGAAGGACCCTCGTTGAGCAACGGCCTCCTTGCACCTTCCCCATGCAGTGCGAAACCTTCAAACCTCCTTTGGCGATTTAGGGTTTTACGGTTTCGCGCCCTTGGCTTGCGGCGGTTCTTCCCACCAGGTCTTCTTCTTCGCAATGTCTTCTTCCTCGCCATCGGAGGGTAGCGCCGACCTGCGACGGCAGGTGGGAGACTTCCATCACGACGACGTCCGCTTGGAGGATGGTTGCCGCCGGCGTCCTCCCTCCGGAGTTGATCTCACGCCGATCCGCCGCAGTGACCCTTACCCCACACCTCTAGAGAATGAGATTGTGGTGTTTGAGTCCTTCTTCTCAAGCGGGGACTTAGCATTCCCGGGAGCGCCTTCTTCCGGGGCTCCTCCACTTCTACTAAATCGAAGTTGATCAATTTGAACCCCAACTCGATTCTTCACATTGCCATCTTCGTCCAGCTCTGCGAGGCGTATCTTGGGATACGTCCTCATTTGGATTTGTTCCTCTCCTTCTTCTTGCTGAAGCCTCATCCGAACCGGGCCGCTCCCAACGTCGTTGGGGGCGCCTGCTCCAGCGGGAGGGCTCAAGAAGCGATTTTGTCGTTCCTCTCAAGGCCTCCCTCAAAGGTTGGAGGCGGGAGTGGTTCTATTGTGCCAATGTTGATCCTTTCCTCGCCCCCTTTGCCGGCCATGCTCCTAAAGCTTCCCGATGCTGGAGCGACGCCCCGGACGGAGGAGGTTTGGCGCAAATCCCCGAGCTTCTGGCATTGATTGACGATCTGAAGAACCGAGGGCTGACGGGTCCCGGGATCGCGATCGCTTTGTGAAGCGCCGAGTGCAGCCCTTGAAGGAGAGAGTCCATTTGGGGTTCCAATACAACGGGCCTCTGGACCCCACGCGGGAGACGGATGTGTCCTTGTCGATGGAGGCGCGGCAAAGACGGTAGTTGATCTCTTCGTGCCTGGCACAATAATCACCAACAGGGCTGCCCTCATAAATTTTCGACGGCAAGGCCTCCTCCTGTGAGTGCACTATTCTCTCGAAAGGCCGTTCCATGATTTCTTTGGCGATGTGTGATTCAAGCAGGTGCGATCGTTCCTTTTTCAGAACGCGTCCTTCCTTTTCTCGACGCTCTTTCGGTTGTCGGCCTCTCTCACAAACACGCTCAGCGGCGAGTGGCTGACACCTCGGTCGGCGAAGCTGGCGGAGTCGGCGGAGGAGGTCGCCGGTCTTTCGTCACCGGGCCTTCGACCTCCGATGCTCCGGATCACGAAGCCTGAGCCACGACCTTCTCCCTGTGGGTAGCCCCGCTGCAGGCGCTAACTTCCCTCCGAGTGGTGCTGGGTCTCGGATGAGACCTGGGATGAAATTCAAGAAATCCAAAAGGTATTCTTTTGGGCGATCCTTGTCTTTTGTTACTGCCTGTGCTGAGGTGCCTTCCCTTTTTGCTGATTCAGGACTCCTGCTATGGACGTCCCGGTGGAGGGGTCTCCTGAAAAAGAGCCCCAGGCGGAGGCTTCCCCAAGGGGAGCCCCCGCCGCGTCGGCTAGGTCACCCTCGCCGCCGACTGCCGGGGCGTCGCCACCGGGCGCCGGCAGCCCAACGGTCGAATCCATCCGGTGGTCCGTCCGCCGACGATCGACCCGGCACCGTCTCCCGGAGTGGAGGAAGTGCCTCGAGAGCCACCGCCGCTCGGTCCTCTGCCGAAGCCCCCGAATCGGACCGTATGGTGGGAAGGGGGTTCCGACTGGAAAGGGATGGAAGAGGACGACGAGATGGAGAGAGCGGCTCGGACGGAGCTTTATGAACTCACCGTCATGTGTAGCATGCTCGTCAGGGTGAGCTTCTTGTCTTCAATCATTTGCTCTTGACTTCTCCTCGAGATTACGCCTGTTACCTAGGACATGGGGGGCGCTCGGAGCAAAGGTCGCGGTTTTTCGGAAGGTGCTCCCGAAGCTCAAGGAGCGGCGATGCAGACAAGCTCAGCGAGATCAGCGGACAGATGGAAAGAAGTCCACGGGCTTCGAGGCGAGTGTATGCCTATCCGGGAGGAGAATACGACGCTTGAGCTTTTGCTCGATGGTGATATTATCCCCTGGACTGGGTTTGGATGTCTTTTTGGATGGTTGGAGAGGATGAGGACCCTCTCGTGTTTCAGAGCGCGACTCGACCGCTGTCGAGCCGAGGCCCGACCGAGGCTTCAGAGAACTCGGCCTCGAAGCTCGAGTCGGCTTGGAAAGGATGCGGGAGCCGAAGGGTAAATTTCTTTGACTTGGGTTGAACATACTTGGCGTCGGTGTGCTCTTGATGGCCGTTTGACTTTGTTGCAGTGCAAGGAGAAGATGGCCGCTGCCGAACAGGGCGGATCGAATCAGCGTCGCCGTCGCGAGCCGATCCTGCACCTTCTGCGTATTGAAGGAGTCACGCCGCCGGGCCGAGGGGCGATCTTTGTTCCACTTCTCTCGGGAGGAGCCGACAGGATCGAGCTTACACCAAAGAGTCCGCAGCAATGAGTGCGAACCAGGCATTGGCGGTGGTCAAGTCTCATTATCCGAGAGTTGACCTCGGCCGTGAAAGAAGGTTTTGCTCGTGATGAAGACAAGGCCAACGCGCTCCTCGAAGAGGTGTCCGGTGCATCGCAGGCCTTGTTGGAGAATCTAGAATTCTGACTTCGATGTGGGCCTTGATGCCGAGTGCTCGCCCTCCTTGTTTGAAATATTGTGTCTTCTTACTTCAATATGATTTGCCTGTATTGTCTTCCGCTGAGTGGTCTTCAGACCTGAATATAGGTCCGCAGCCTTTTGGATCCTGTTGCGCCTTTCCGGGTGAGTTTCAGCCGACTGGTATGGCTTCCAAACGCCAGGGCCTTGGCCCGTGGCTTTCTTGCCCCAGACACGCTTTTCCGAGAGGCTGGTGTGCAGCTCTCGAGCGTCGGGACTTACGTTGTGGCCACCTGGCTGAGTGGTTTAGCCCCCAGGCTTGCATCGCTTGCTAGCTCTCCAGCCCCCGGGCTTTTGCGCTTAATTTGGTATAATTAAGCGAGAAAGCCGAACGAGCTTGAACTGCTTGAATTCTCCTCGATTTTGTTCAAGGTGCTGGTCTTCTTCGGTATTCGCACTGCCGCTTTGTTTTTCGCGCTTCATTGATTGCGAGGTGGCGCATTTGATTGCCTTTGGAGACGCTTCGTTTTCCGGGGCTGGGGTGGCTTATAAATGGGGCGTCACCGCTAATGAGCGATCGCCCGTTTCTTCTTGCCTTGTCCTTCTTCTTCCTCTTCCAGTTTCCTTCCATGTCTAATACGGGGAGGTTCGTTGGTCCCTACGCGGCATTGTTTCGCCAGCGATTCTTCGGGCTGCTCCACAACTGGGAGGAGGCGGAGTCTTGGGAAGACCTCGACTTTGCCACACTGGAGGCGGAGGAGGAGGAAGGAGCGGCGAGGGCCGCCGCCGCCGTGGCCACCTTGTTGGAGGCTGCGCCGGGGCTCCACGAGGTGGCCGAGATCATCCTCGAGATGGTTGGTCGCGATCGCCGCTCCACGAGGTGGCCGAGATCATCCTCGAGATGGTTGATCCGTCAGGGCCCTCGTCCGCCTTATACCACCCTTGTGGGTGGTTGAGGATGAGGTTCTAGCGGCTTTGGGTCGCGTGGGTCGCGTCTAACCTCAACGATCCCGCCTCCGGGCCTCCCAAAGACGTCAACACCAAGAAGACCAAAGATCAAAGACTAAAGACTGAGTATCAAGAAATGATTTTTTTTTTTTTTTTTAGCGAAAAAGAAAAAGAAAGTCAAGAATGTAAATTATTAACATTACGAATGCAATGCGAAATTTTATCCAATCCGTGCCATCATGTTTAATCCGAGTTTAGTGGTTCCGCCGATCAACTTATTCTAGTCGGTTGCTCCAAAGCCAAAGAACGAGGCGCTGGGGCTCGAGCTTTTGACGGTTAGAAATTCGCGATCAGGCGAATCTCGGTTAGATTCTGGTGCTGCGAATTGCAGTCCCCGAGTGGTTAGTGCTTTGTACCCGTTTCGTTGTGCGCGCTGGTGTAAACCACCGAGGCTTTGTGCTCATCGCGGCTTGTTATTTCCGTGCACTCTATATTGGCACGACCAGGGTTGGGCACCACACCAGTCGGGTAATGACCACTCGGGGCTAGCATCACACAGAACTTCAGAAAATAAGACGGACCACCATTTTATTTAATGTGTGAGAGTAGGATACATAACTCATGCGTAGAAGCGACGGAGTTGTTCGGCGTTCCAAGTATTCGCCAGAACCTCGCCGTCTTCTCGTCTGAGTCGATAAGCACCTGGCCGGATTGTCTTCTGCACAATGTACGGACCTTCCCAAATTGGAGAGAGCTTGTGCTCGCTTTTCTGGTTCCTCCTCAGGACCAGATCTCCTTCTGAAAAGGTTCTACTTCTGACGTTGCGAGAGTGGTAGCGCCGGAGTCCCTGGAGGTACTTAGCCGACTGGAGGGCTGCAACGTTCCGAGCCTCCTCGAGTTGATCAAGCTCCACCATTCGGCTTCCCTCGGACTCGGCTTCGTGGTAATTCCGAACCCTCGGGGATTCGAATCCCAGCTCGGTCGGCAGAACCGCCTCTGCGCCATAGACCAGGAAAAAGGGGGTTTGGCCAGTCGCTCGGCTGGGAGTGGTTCTGAGTCCCCAGAGTACCGACGGTAGCTCCTTCACCCATCGAGCAGCGTATGGTTTGAGGCGGTCGAAGATCCTGGCCTTGAGGCCTTGGAGGACTGCACCATTAGCTCGCTCAACTCCGCCCATTGCTTCGTGGGTGAGCCACCGAGGCGAAGCGGATCTTGATCCCAACGCCGCACCATTCTTGGAATTCTTCACTCCTGAATTGGGTGCCGTTGTCCGTGATGATCCGGTTGGGCACTCCGAATCTGACCACAATATCCTAGAAGAACTCCTTGGCCTTAACTGCAGTGATAGTGACGACTGGCTTGGCTTCGATCCACTTGGTGAACTTGTCAATGGCCACGAAGAGGTAAGCGAAACCGCCTTGAGCCTTCTTGAGCGGGCCCACTAAGTTGAGCCCCAGGCTGCGAAAGGCCAAGAAATGGGTATAGTATGTAGCTCTGTCTTTGGCAAGTGTGTCTGCCTTGCATAGAATTGGCGACCCTCGCAGTTCGAACTATCTCCTTGGCATCCGTTATCGCTGCTGGCGAGAAGAAACCCTGTCGGTAGGCTTTCCCAACCAAGGCGCTTGATGCCGCGTGATGGCCACACATCCCGAGTGGATTTCTTGGAGCAGCTCTCTTCCCACTTGTCTCGAATGCACCGCTCGAGGACACCCGAGGCACTTTTTGGAAGAGCTCGTCGCCCACCACCACATAGGATTTGGCTTGTCGAGAGACGCTCTGCCAGAGTGGTTGCTTCCGGAGTTTGTCCTTCAGAGGTAATCAAGGTGCAGAGGTAGTCGGCCTGGATCGATGAGCGGGACCCGGTTCCTGTGACCCTCGCTAGGCTATTGCCGTATAGTAAAGGTTGGCTCATGAAGATCCTGTAAGAAGATAACACATGGGACATCTGAACGAGTGGCTCCCATCTTAGACAGCTCGTATGCTGCATAATTAATGCGGCGGAGGACATGAACCACTCGAGATCACAAACTTGCCTTCCAATTCTCGGACTTCTTTGGCGGTATGCCGCCATGTTCGATCCACGCACGACCAGTCCTTCAGACTTGATTCACCACCAATCGAGTCGCCGAACCGCCAAATTGGCCGGATTCGAGTGATGTGGCGATACGAAGCCCATGGATGAGGGCCTCGTACTCCGCGGCATTGTTTGAGGCCGGGAAGTGAATCCGAAGGACATACTTCAACCTGTCGCCCCTAGGCGAGATAAGGAGGATTCCCGCCCCTGCTCCCCCAAGCATGAGAGATCCGTCGAAGTGCATGACCCAATATTCTGGCTCTTCTTCCGTGCGGGGAGTCTGGGATTCGGTCCACTCGGCCGTGAAGTCAGCCAAAGCCTGGGACTTGACGGCGAGCGCGCGGCTTGAACGAGATGTCGAAAGCTCCAAGCTCGGCTGCCCACTTTGAAATTTTTCCAGTAGCTTCCCGATTACGGAGGACCTCTCACACGGGTAAAGAAGTGACTAATGAAATCGAATGTCCTTGGAAATAATGCTTCACTTCCGTGATGAGATCAAAATGGCGTACAACGACTTTCGGATTTGAGGATATCTTGTCTTGGATTCGCCCAAAGATTTACGACAAAATAAACTGGGCGTTGCACGCCGTAGCGGTGTCCAGATTCCTCCCGCTCCACAACTATCACGGCACTTACTACATGAGATGTTGCCGCTATGTAGAGCAGAAGAGGTTCACCTGGCGCCGGCGAGACTAAGACTGGGGGAGTGGAGAGAAACACCTTGAGTTCTTCGAAGGCTCTTTGTGCCTCTGCCGTCCAATCAAAGTGATCCTGCTTCTTAAGGAGCTTGAAGAAAGGCATTCCCCGGACTCCCAACCGTGAGATAAACCTGCCAAGCGCTACCATGCATCTGGTGAGCTTTTGGACCTCCTTTTGGCTGGTAGGCGGGGCCATTTTCATGATGGCTCCAATTTTCTCCTGTTCGGCTCGATCCCACGATGAGAGACGATGAACCCGAGTAGTTTCCGGAAGAAACTCCGAAAACACATTTCTCGGGGTTTAGCCTCATCTGAACGCCCTTAGACTTGCGAACGCCTCGGCCAGGTCGGAGGTAAGGCTATCTCGTGTCTGCGTTTAACTACCACATCATCCACATAAGCTTCCACATTGCGCCCGAGCCGATGGTGAAAACACACGCACGCGCTACCGGGCACGCTGCGCCGGCATTCTTGAGCCCGAACGGCATGGTGATATAGCAATATGCTCGAATGGAGTGATAAACGGTCTTCGCATCTTCCTCTCGAAGCCGGATTTGATGATAGCCTGAATAGGCGTCCAGAAAGCTAAGTAGCCGAGATCCGGCAGTGGAGTCTACCACCTGATCAATACGAGGGAGACCAAAGGGATCTTTCGGACAAGCCTTGTTGAGGTCGGTGTAATCAACACACATGCGCCAGCTTTTATTCTTCTTCTGGACGAGTACAGGGTTCACCAACCAGTCGGGATGATACACTTCTTTGATGAAACCTGCGGCTAGCAGCTTTGTGATCTCCTCTCTGATGGCTTCTCGACGATCTTGAGCGAACCGTCGTAACCTTTGCTTGATGGGCCTGGCGGATTGGTTTACATTCAGTGCGTGCTCGATCACCTCCCTGGGGACCCCGGGCATGTCGGACGGCTTCCAGGCAAAGACGTCTTGGTTTGCCCGCAGAAAGGTGACGAGCGCGTCTTCCTATTCATCCCTGAGCCTTGTCCCGATCGAGACGGCTCGCGCCGGATCGGACGGGTCGAGGAGAATCCTTTTGGTGCCTTCCTCGGGGCCGATCCCGGAGTTCTGCGGCTTGCGGGTAGGGATACTGCCTTCCGGCTTGTCGAAATCCGCCTCTTGACGAATCCTTTCCCGACCCGCCAGCGCCTCCAGAGACTCGGCCATTTCGCAGCTCTCCCTGTCGCAAGAGAAAGACTGCTTAACATCGCCGCGCAGAGTGATAATACCACTCGGACCCGGCATTTTCAGCATCAGATACGCGTAGTGGGGCACCGCCATGAACTTGGCCAGCGCTGGTCTCCCCAAGATGGCGTGATACGCTGTCGCGAAGTCTGCCACCTCGAAGCTAAGGCTCTCAGTCCGGTAGTTGTCCCTTGCGCCGAACGTGACTGGCAGAGTGATTTGTCCGAGTGGTATCGCCGACGTTCCGGGTATCACTCCATGAAAAGGCGACGACCCGCGTTTGAGGTCAGACCGCGGGATCCCCATATCATCGAGTGTCTTCACGAAGAGGACGTTGAGCCCACTCCCACCGTCAATCAACACCCTTTTGAGCTTGATGCCATGGACAACCGGCGCCAAGACCAGTGGGTATCTGCCGGGGAATGGGACGCGATCTGGGTGATCCGTCGCGGTCGTAAGTTATTGCGACCTCGGACCACCGTGACATATCGGGGTCTCCTGGCTCTATCGCAGATGTCCCGAGCGGTGAGCTTTTGCTTCCGCTTGGACTCATATGCGGCCGAACCCCCGAATATGTAGTTAAGCTCGAGGTCGACTTCCTGATAGTCTTCCTCAGCTTCAGGGGGAGGCGGTTTGCCGCCGGCGGCGTGACCACTCGGACCTTGTCCGGCCTGCCTCTTGCTCTCGCGGGCGAACCTCTTTAGGGTGAAGCAGTCCTTGGCGGCATGCCTCCCCTTCGGATGGAAAGGGCAGGGTGAGTTCATAACCTTGTCATATCCATCCTCTTTGAGAGCGAGGATGAGTTGGTGCGGCGGCGCCACGGCTCTTCGCCCTTGCGCTTTCTTTTCTTTCCGCCGAGGGGTTCAGATCGATCCTTCCTCATCACGCCCGTTCGCCAGAGCCTCGAGGTGAAGCGTAACGGTCCGCTAGGGCGAACAGCTCCGGACCGACGTGGGTGGCTTCCCGACATCTTCTTGATGAGGTCGGGGTCGCTGACTCCTTTCTGGAAGGCAGCTATCACAATCGCATCTGTGACGTCCCGAACGGTGCTTTTCCTGTTCATGAAGCGCTTGACGAACTCCCGGAGGGATTCGTTCCTCCTTTGGTGTAGCTGGTATAGGTCCCAAGGTGCCTGGCGCTCGTAAGTGCCTTGGAAATTTGAGATGAATCGCTCACACAGATCTCCCAGAATCTATAGAGTTCATTGAAGTCCTGGTGAGCCATGCTTGGGCTGTGGCGAGAGGGTAACCGGCAAGTAGTTTGCCATTACTTTCTGATCCTCTCGCTGCCCTCGACCGCTGAGCGTATACTTGTAGCCAAGCCTCCGGTCCCTCTCACCGTCGAACCTAGTGATGCCTTTAGGATTAAATCCATCGTGCCAAACCACTCGGCGTAGGTGAGGGGTAAACGCGACGAACCCCTTCGATGACCTCGCGACACCCTCCGGAGGTGATCGACGCGAGGGGATCGCTTGGCGTGCCAGCGGCCTCGCGGAAGGATGCCGTAGCGCTCATATTCGCCGGATTGACGGCGTTGTTCCTCCCTTTTCTGGTCGCGCGCTGGCGCCGAGGTCTGAACGGAGGTCGCGGCCGATGCTTTGTGTCGCAAGTCGTCTCCACGGGTAGAACATGATGTGTCTGGCGGGCTTCCCGGACCTGGCCATTGGCCGCCTGGTCCTCGCCGACCACGTGGCGACTCCTTCGCCGGCTGGTCGGTTTGGGCATGCCGGATACCGCCGTCACCATGGCCTTTACTTGGGCCATGATCGGGCAATCGATCATCCGCCTCAAAGCATGGGGTCGTGGTATCCAGGAGTGTCTTGGAGGCGACGATATTCTCGTGGGGTACGAAACACCTGGTCCCCATCTTGGCTTGCGTAATGTCTTCATTGACAGCCGGGCGTGGTCTCGAGAGTACGCGCGCCAGCTGCCGAGTTCACACTCGGCCTCCTTCCAAATCGGCAGGATCGAGGTGTCGGCGCTGCTGCGAATCTGCCCGCGAGCCTTCGATTACACAGACTCTACGGAAATTCCAGCAGCTCTCTAGGCTTTCTTCTGACTCGGCCGCTGAGGTGGGTGAGTCTGGAGAAGATAAACCTAGGCTCTCGGGGGTGCCGAGTGGCTTGGCGGTGAGAACCCCCACCCTTCGTGCCTCGGCGTCCTCGAGCCCGACTCCACGGCTGGAACGGGTCTTCGGATCCCCACTCGGTACTTTAGGGTACGAGACAGGGGGACCTTTCGATCGGCGCGGAAGTCGCGACGATGGATCGCCGGAAACCTCACCGCGCTGTAGCGCGGTTCCCTTAGAGAGAGAAAGGCTTCCGAGGTCGTTGGAGATGAAGGTCAAGCTTAAACGGAAGACCTGGCCGGAAGAAGATCAGGAGACTTCGCTGCCGCAAATGCATCAAGCTTGACGAAGATGTTGACACAAGCCCCTACCTGGCGCGCCAACCGCCGACGATCTGCTTTACGGCAATAAGATTTGTGATTCTAGGGGATTTGTGCGGGATCTGAGCTTGATGGTAACACAGGATGCAGGGGCAATCTGTTTTAGACAGGTTCGGGCTCTCTCGGAGGAGATAATACCCTAGTCCTGTGTTCTTGGATATATCGTGTGTGTCTCTTCTTTTCTTGTTTCTCCCTCCTCCCCTTATATACTGGGGGAAGAATACATGATAGATGGGCGCCACCGGGCCCTAAACATGGTGGCCTGGATGACATGTCCCTTGTCCTTATCCGCCTTCACGCTCTACGTCCTGGAGAGGTGGTTATGCTTTCTCCGACCCACGCCTGCCGCCTTGTCAGGTTCCAAAGATCCGCAGTGTTCCGGGCAAAGGTCGATCGCATGCTTCGTTCCTGGCGGGTTGTTAGGGCGGGGCGCGAAGCTTCCTTGACAGATCAGGAGTTGTCTTGGGGAGCAAGTCGAAGGTCTCCTCTGGGCCCGTCGTGGTGCTTCTGGGCTTTGGGCTTTCTATTCCGCCTGTCAGGCCCAGTCGGGTGTAGGCCCCTCTTGCGGGACCCCTGTCTCTGACATCCCACAAGATGCTTCATGCCCATTTATTTGGAAAATGGTTGGCTAATTGAAGAGCTAGGTTGGATTAGGGGATTTCGGCCATGGAGGAAAATGGAGGAATTGGAGGTGTTTCCAATGGAGTTGATGCTTGATTTTTGGAGGAGGAGATGCTAGGGAGGATGGGGAAGCTTTTATAGTTGAGCAATGTCGGTTGGAGGCTTGATTTTTTTGCTTGCTTTTGACCAAGGACCGAAGAACTGTGTACTGGCTTGAGCCTGGGCGTGAGGAGGAAGAAGGTGCTGCCAGGTGGGCCCAGGTTGCAAGTGGGATGCAATTTAAGTCGGTTTTGACGCATGAACTGCACAAAAGCATTTAATCGGGTGGCCAGATCACGTCTAGATTTTTCGTAGATTTTTCCGGAGAGTCCTGGATAAGTTACTACTGTAAAAATTTGAGAAGCTAATTCGTTGTAATTATTTAATTAAAATTCTGGCAATCAGATCGTACATAATTTTTATTTCAGAATTTGATTTTATTGAGGGTCTAATTCAATTTATAAATTTTTGAAACTTTTACACAAGGCTTAGAATGTTGTCAGGGACATTAAATAAAAATTTCAAATCTTAAACTTTAGTATTTATTTTGTAATAATTCTTTTACTCCATTTTGCTGATTTTCGGGATGGGAATAAATAAATATGAATAAATAGGAAAATCAATTATTTATTTTTGTAAATTTTTGTGGATGAGGATAAGGTTACTGAGCTCACATGGTAAAAATCTTGAGTGCTGGAATGGTCTAGGATTCTCTCAAGAATTCTGACAAGGGCTTTGGTCAAAAATAAGGTTTCCCATTTAATTTATCATTCCAACTTGCAATTGGATTCACTTCTACTTTTGACCAGCCAAAGGTGATTTCTAGAGCACTCTAGGGTTATCCAAAAATTACTATGGTAACTTTTATCTTTTACCATTTCACCATTTTATCTTTTACCTCTTTATCTTTTACTTCTTATCTTTTTATCAATTCCCTTTTTCAAAGAAGGAAAATCAATAAGTGGTTTTAGAATTTAGAAAATATGTTTATTCAAAATTAAGATCATCTTTGAATCTCATTTTAATAATTTTTTTTTCTTTTGGAAATGAATTTCCAAACTAAAGTTATTCTTTATCGAGATTTAGGAAGAAGGTGTGAGAACAATAAATTTCGAATTAAATTCTTGATTCCAATTAAAATTTCTATTAAATTTTATTTTTAAATCTTAAATTTTTATTTTTCTAATTTTTGAAAATGTTGGGATGTTACAGTCCAGCTCGTCCTTCTCCTCCTCGTCATCCAGAGGGGCCGAGCTCGAGCTCACCCGCGCGAGCTCTGCTTGAAGAGCCGCGATCTGGCTCTCCAGTGCCTCCTTCCGCGCTAGACCAGCCGCGGCCTCCTTCTTCGCCTTCACAAGGCAGCCGACGCAAACGAGCCATCACCGGGTTATCCCTGGTGTACTCATCCATCCACGCTTTAGTTCGCTCACCTCCTGCCGATCGGCGTACTCCAAGTGACGGCGGGGTGGCGGTCGCCCGACCGGATACTGCGTGTGCGCCTAGGCGGGGACGGCGTAGCCGACGGAGATCGGGCGCGGCGCTTACGACCCGCCTGTTCCTTGGTCTTTCGACCTCGTCCCGCCGGCTGCGACGCCAGTTGGGCCACGGCGACCTCGAGGGCGACCTTCTCCTGCGCAGGTGGGCTCGAATAAGTCAGGAAATTTCGAAAGAAACCCAGCCTGAACGGACCTTCGGAAAGGGTCCGAGATAGGGACTTACCGCCTCGGTCCGGTTAAGGACGTTGTTCGGGATCTGGCGGCCCTCTAGGATTTCCTTGGCCTTGGGAGTGCCGAACATCTCGGACACCCTCATATCCACCCAGCCCTCACGTGAGCCGCTACTGCATAAGAAAGGACAGTGAGCTCGAATGTCCCTTATTTTAAAGTAAAAATCGAGGGCGGTAATGTACCTGAGTGTGATTCCCGGGTGATGTCCTGCCACCCTTCAACCTTGAAGAAGGGGTGCACCCTCCGCCTGAGGGGCGACACCCGGTTCCTAACGTAGTCCCGGGCAACATCCCTACCGACAGCCGAGCAAGTGAGCTCATTGATCAAAGATGAGCACCTTCTCCTCCTCGGGCCAGACGGGGTCTCAACGGCACGACCCTTGGCGCCGAGTAGGAAGCGAGCCGCCCTCGGCCTTCCTCGATAGAACCAAGAGTCGGCCCACCCGACACGGAGTCCTTGAGCGTGAAGCTCGGTACTGCTGGGCGGGTAGGTCGGAGCGGAAGTAAAGGCACCGGCCTCGCGAGGGGGTGCCGGTGCGCGAAAGGGTGTAGAAGTGAAGAAAGAGACTGGGAGTAGGCTCGACGCCCACAAACCCTTCACAGAGATGGGCGAAGATGGCCATGATGAGGATGGAATTTGGGTGGAGGTGGACGATCTCGCACTCGCAGAAGGCGTACGGCCGACGAACTCGCTTTGGGCGCATGGCTGCGTTTATGGCGTAGAGCTCGGTGGAGATGATCTCTCCTTCCTCCGGCTCGGGCTCTCCTCGCACCGGCTCTCCATGAGCCGGCGTCAAGGTACTTCGCCCGCTCGAGAATCTCCAGCTTGCGCCTATCAAGCTTGCTGGCGCCGAACTTTGCCATGAGGATGGAGAAGATGATCGGAAAGAAGGATGAAGCGCCGAAATGGAGAAGTGTGGGGAGCGATGATTGTGAAAAGGCCAAGTGAATCTAGGGTTTCTCTTCTGGTGTTTAAAAACCAAGTGCGGAAGCGAAGAGGTTCCCGCCGTTGTGATCGAGGAAGCCCTAAAGGCGCTGGGGGGCAGTTGAGACGTCCGCCACACGGGGAGCGACACGTATACACGCGAACCGAAACTGTCCTGCCAGGCGATGGTTCCCAAGGGGGAGCGGTTCGTACTGACCGGAAGAAGCTTCCGAGGGAAGGAACCGCCGGTAGGACAGGAGCTAGTCCGTACGGCTAGGGCGCGGCAAGATCGAGCTCGTCCCCCGGGACGGACCGATAGCTCGGAGGTCGGGGCAGATGTTCGCCGCGACCAACCTGGCTGGCTCGGGAAACGGTAGGCCCGAGAGGAAGGTCTTTTTCCTAAAACCTTTTTCCACTCGGACCTCGGGGGCTGGCTGTCGGGGGGTCGGGTAGACCCCGTAAATTACCTCGGGTGCCACTAGCGGCACGGGCTCAATGCTGGCCGAACCACCAGGAGGCCGTTCTCCGGGATGACCTAGCTAGGCGCCACGAGCAACACGAAGTCATTCCCGCCCTGGTCACGAGGAGGCTGTTCCCAAGGGCGGCCTAGCTGGAACCTTTAGGAGGTCGCATAACCTGGTAGATCGATAGCTCGTGCTCAGGGGAAGCGGCCGAGCTCGGAGTTAAACGTTAGCCGACCTGGTTTGATCCCGAGGTCGGAAGCCACCCGTTGCTTAACCTCCGCTAGTTCGTTGCGATCTCTGCGGGAGCGTGGCAGGAATATAGGATCCGTTAGTTACCACGTTGGACCTGGTCGAACGTGGAGTTAGTGGGTTTGAACAAGCACGCCCCTTTGTAAGCTATAAAAGCATCCCCACCATGAAGGGGACAGACAACATTTTTCTGCATAAAAAGATACACGAGCTGGAGTAGGGCTATTATCTCCTTCTTGAGAGGCCCGAACCAGGGTAAATCACAGTGTCCTTGCCTGTTGAAGCCCAGTGAGTCACTCCTCTGAGTATCCCATCACGTGAGAAGGGGTCGCAGTTGGTCCCTCCACCAACAAGTAAGCTCGGCGGGGGCCTGCTCCCCAATCGTCGACAGTTTCTATCAAGAATCTTGAACCGTTTCCGTTTCTACTGGAATCTGGAACCGTACCAAACAGGGCCTAAGCACTGGAACTCATGAAATCAATCGCTGAAACTAATGAAACTCATGAATACCGTTCCAACGGTATACCATTGGCTAGCATCCCTCTTTTTTGTATTATATATTAGTGTTTTTTTTTATTTTGTGAATACTTGGTTTTTTAATTAGATATTGCTTCGTGATACATATTGTGTTTTATTATTTTGACTTTGTGCTCGACGTTTTTTTCGTTATGTTTCTTATAGTTTATTTTATTCCTTTTTTACAAATTGTCATTTTTTACATAATTTAATTTTTGTAAAACAAGTATATAATTGACGTAAAAAAAAGGTCATACAGAAAAGAATAATGGGGGCAAATTGATTTCATCCATTGGATCGATCTAGATTCGATGGCTCAAATTTTGAGTGATATATAGCAAGAAAACACTCAGATTCTCCCACACCAATAACACATATTAATAAGATCATTCCACAGGTTCGTGTGCTAGAATTTTGAGAACAACTAAGAAAATCAATCAGCCAAAAAGACAATCGAGGAACTCCAAGCACGTCAACATATACCATGGACGACGGCGGTGGTTGCGCTGCTGATCAGCCGTCGTCGCTGATTCGGTCGATGCTGTACCGCTCGTGTCGACATGCCTACTCAGCCTGTCGTCGCAGACCAGCTTCAACCTCTCCACCTGATATCTATCGGCCGCCGCGATCAACTGCCGAGTCACCGCCGGCACATCCTGCACGGGCATCTCCGGCAAGGTGTCTGTGTATATGAAGTGAAGCAGAGCCCTGAATGCCCGAGCGTCCATGGCGTGTATCTCGACGCATCTACCGCCGGCGCCGGGCTTCATGAAGCCAAAGAGCTCCGCCTTGAAGACCGGAGACCGAGCCGCGAGCACGCACCTATGCGCGTCGAACGTCTCTAGCCCCACCTTGAACGTCACGTCCGCTCCTTCCTTCGTGGAGAGCAGGCGGCCGAGGTGCGTGTGCAGGTCGGAGCTCGGCACGTCGAGGAACGACGTCTCTTCCACGAGCAGGTCCAGGTCCTCCATGACGGTCACATCTCCCCGGATGGCGAAGCAGTCGTTCTTCAGGTGCTCCGACGCCTCCAGGTCTCCCCTCTTGATGAACTTGGGGAAGCCCCTCGCAACAAAACATACCGCCGTCGGGAAGCTGTGTATCGGGCTACTGAAGCTGTACGACGGTACAGGCTCGCCTGCCTGATCTAGTAAGCTGAACCGTAACTGTGCCTTCACGACGGCGGCGCCGAACTCGCCGGCGACGTCAAGCTCGATAAAGACGGATATCGAGTCGGCGTGGTCCGCCTTGGATCCGTTGGGGTAGTACCGCATGCGCCATGTGCGGCCCCCGACGTGGAAATCACAGGACTTGATGTGGTCGCCGGTGGCGACCATCGCCTTGGTCCGGGAGTAGCCGTTGATCTTAAGGACATGTTGCCCGGCCGCCTTCGTCCTGGCGACGATGGTCGAGGCGGAGCCCGACGGCCCAGAAAAGTCGGCCGGCGCGGAGGTCAACATGACGGCGCGCGATGGATCGGGTCGTTGTTTTGGCTAAGAGCGTAGCCGTAGATACGAGGAGGTGAGATAAGAACAATATATAATTCGCTACTTAGTTACGACCTACAACAATAAAGATGGAAATTTTCGTATTTAACACATGTTTGAACCCGTAATTACAAAATGATACAACTTTTTGGCGTATTTACAGAAAACACACCCATGGCCGGTTCCTGGGGTACCAACGAAGCCATGGCCGGTTCCTGGCGTACCAACGAAGCCATGGCCGGTTCCTGGCGTACCAACGAAGCCATGGCCGGTTCCTGGGGTACCAATGAAGCCTTGGCCGGTTTCTGGTACCCCAATGAAGCCCTTGGCCGGTTCCTGGGACCCCATTCAAGCCTTGGCCGGTTCCCCACATTCCATACAAGCAATAAGCAATTAAAAAATTGAAATTGAAAGTCCAGAAAAGGAAATGTCCTCGATATATGAAAACATGACCGTTTATCTCGTGGAAAAATCGTATTTGATACAACTTATAACTCGTATTTACGGAAAAAAATACTCATCTCGGTTCCGGTATACAAGAGATATATCTCCAGATACCAGAACCGACCAAGACTTGACCGATTTAACTAAGAACCGGCCAAAGCGCCGTGGCCGAAATTAATCTTATGTCAGACGCCTCGCGTTCAATTTTTTCTCGAACTAGCCATGCATGCTTCAGATTTTCGGATGTGGCCCCCTGGCAAGGTCTTTGCGTGAGGATCGTTTGCTCTGAGGACTCGCGGTGACGCGGTGCTGCCGCAGCCGCCCAGCTCTCTCGCCGTCTTGCTGCGCATTCGCCGCAGTCCCCCTCCACGTCGCCCGCCCACGTACGGCCGTGACTTGCGCACTGCAATCGTATTTTTGTTTTTGCTTGTCATTATTTGCCGTTTAATTTTTAAACTCGATCGGATAGTAAGTTTCGATGTACAACTTCAAATTAAAGGAAAAATCGTATTTGAGGGCAATCGAGTTTGCCGGTTTTGGATATTTACAATATGATATAACAGTTTTCTGTTAGTTTTTTTGTATCTTTTGGTTTAAAAATGATATATTAGTTTCACGTTGTAAAAAAGCGTTGATGAATTATCTCAAAATCGCTTCTTAAGAAACCAAACTTTTGAAAATTTTGATGTTCAAACACTGGAATTTCTGGTTACCCTATACCGTATGGCATACCCAAAACCCCAAAACATTGGTTAAGGATTTTTTTCATTTTGTGGTTTTTTCTGATTTTTCAACCGGAGCTGATTCAAATGGAAATGACCGATTTAGTTATATTTCTCTCTGTAAAATTTAGAAATCGTTTGCTGATTCAAATGCAAATAACCGCTCCATATCGCATGATTGAAATGCATATAACCGGAGCTGATTGAAATGCAAATAACCGTTACATATCGCTCCATATGATAGTTGAGAGATTACGGGAAACAAACATCGGGGTTACAGATGGGCGGCAATAATGGCTTAAAGTTGAACATGCCTTAGGTAAACGAAACTACTGAGTGCACCGGGGCCCTTCTGGTACACTACTGAGTGCACCGGGGATATTTCCCCTTGCGTAACCCATCGGTGCCTGCTGCCCTGGCCCTAGCCGCCCTCTCGCGCTTCCTCTCACGCTCGGCCTCCCGCTCTACAGCAAGGCGCTGCCGTTCGGCCTCCCTTTTTGCACGCATTTCTTCATGATGTTTCATGCGCTTCTCCTCCTCGTCCTGCTCACGCCACTGCTGCTCTACCATAGCTCTACGATGCGAGTATTCCCAATTCCGCATCCTCTCCATCTCGTGAGTTCGCTCGCGTCGTAGAATTTGATGAACTCGCACAATGGAGGCTGCGATTGGTGACAGCAGATGGTATTACAGTATTAAGGTTTGCACGGTTTGATGTAACATCAAATGCGAGTACGAACTTACCGGGCTTTTCCGTCGCATCCGCGTCTCCAGCGTTGGCTCGGAGTCGTAGTTGCGGCAGCTCCAGTACCTCATACCGTAGGTGTACGAGTTGTCTAAAGACTTTTGGAACCGGCAAGGATCTCCGCATAGGCACATGGGGACCTGCGTGCCTTCGGGGATGTCTTCGAGAAGGCCGTGCCTTGGGGGCGAGGGGTACTCCATTGGCACCTGGTTGGCTGGCTGGCGGACTTGTGCTCCGTCTTCCCTCCGGTTGTCCCGAAGCTTGCTTGCCTGGTTGTTGTGATTATTAGCATGCTACCACTGGGGCTTAAATAGCCAGCCATACGAGAGAGTGGCGGACTTAAGAGAAGTTGAAATCCGCGAGCATCGGATTCCTCTGTAAGTTTGCATGTCCACAACTTTACATAGGGTGTGCAGCTTGTGATACCTATCACCCCTTTGCCAAAGCTGACCGACTTGACACCACAGCTGGCAAAGCTGCTTAGGCCGTCCAACTCACGCTTTCCATCCTGGAGAATCGTTCTTCCTTGTAATGTTTGGTGTGCAACAAATTTGATGACAAATAATAAAGAAGCCTGACATTCATATTAAAAGGACAATAGGGAGAACAACTACAACAGCATGTCTTGTGAACAAGAACTAACATACAATAGGGAGAACAACGTCAACAGTGGTGTAGATCTGCCCGAAAGAAGTGATCGTTCCGCCTATCTTCGTAGAGTGCGAATGATGCGCAGTAATTTCTACATATTAGCCAACAAGTTCTACATATTACATCACCGGTACATCACTAATACATTAAGGTTGAAATACTCTTGCCACCAGCGATAAAGCTTTAGAACTTTCCGGAATCATCACTATCATAGTACTCAACACCCTCTTCTTCGAAAAACTGCCAACGGTCACGTTTGCCGTCGTCTGGGTCTACATCTTCGACGTCCTCTTCTGTGGCAACCTGCTGACGGTTGCGAGCTATGGCTTGAAGGTCCCCTTGTTCTGGCTGTGGGGGGTCTGATTGCAATAACTCGTTCGACTGTATGGCAACCATTTCGAGGCTACTAGCTATTGCTTCGATGTCAGTCACGAAGCTGTTGAATTCGTTGGCACATGAACTTGTGCCAGGAGTAAAGTTATCTTTTGCAATTTTATTTAGATCTGCGGCGATACCATCTATTTCTTTTATGGTCCAGGCCAAGCCTTTCTTGATCCGCTCCGGATCCTTGTCCATCTACACATTGGTAGCAATTATATTTCAGCCTAAAAGAGTAGGAATCAAGCATAACTGAAATTTACCTCGAACGAAAACATAAAAAATAAATAGATGGAATCAAAGCCCCCAAGAACCAATTAATATCCCTCGTACTTCACTGACCCAACAACACAACAATGGAGCTTCGCGTACAAAATAAGTTTCGTAAATAATACCTGTGAAACACGAAGCGGAATCAAATATTGCAAAAAAGGAAAGCTAAACCACTAGTTCTACTCTACGCGTCGTGGGTTTCCTCAACTCACTCGTAGCTTGATGAACTCGAAACAATGGCTCACGATTGCCTGATAGAAATACATGCGGCCTTGTAATTTATAGCGAGGGCGCGAGGGAGAAACGAGCCAGCTGGCGCAACATCAGCGCGCGGAGCGAGGGGCCGAAAGAGGCAAGCGGCACGTGGGAGCATTTGCTGTGTGCGGTGGGGGGCCAGGTTGTAATTTTTGGCACGAATACTGCAGATTTACTCTTAGATATATGGAGTACCATATTCTGGAAAAACATTTTATTTAAACCTTTCTTTGCTACAAAAATATGCTGGCGCAATAACCCTAAGTTTAATTGTCAACGTTAACTTTTAAGCCTTTTCGGCAGCCCGTAAAATTTCACGTTTAAATGTAATTTTTGCCACGAATACTGCAGATTTACTCTTAGATATATGGAGTACCATATTATGGGAAAATAATTTATTTACACCTTTCTTTGCTACGAAAATATGCTGGCGCAATAACCCTAAGTTTTATTGTCAACCTTAACTTTAAAGCCTTTTCGGCAGGCTGTAAAATATGACGTTTAAATGTAATTTTTTGCACGAATACTGCAGATTTGCTCTTTGATATATGGAGTACCATATTCTGGATAAAAATTTTATTTACACCTTTCTTTGGTACAAAAATATGATGGCGCAATAACCCTAAGTTTTATTGTCAACGTTAACTTTTAAGCCTTTTCGGCAGCCCGTAAAATATCACGTATAAATGTAATTTTTGCCACGAATACTGCAGATTTACTCTTAGATATATGGAGTACCATATTCTGGAAAAACATTTTATTTACACCTTTCTTTGGTACAAAAATATGCTGGCGCAATAACCCTAAGTTTAATTGTCAACGTTAACTTTTAAGCCTTTTCGGCAGCCCGTAAAATTTCACGTTTAAATGTAATTTTTGCCACGAATACTGCAGATTTACTCTTAGATATATGGAGTACCATATTATGGGAAAATAATTTATTTACACCTTTATTTGCTACGAAAATATGCTGGCGCAATAACCCTAAGTTTTATTGTCAACGGTTAGTAGGTCCATATCTGCTACCACCCGCCTGTAGCTCGCCTGGTCATCAAGCGGCGACCATCTTAGCCGTGCGTGCATCCAACGATAACCCATAGTGGGGCGAGAGGGCTCTGGCATGTCATGGCCCACCTCGATGGGGTAGTACCTTCTACCGATTGTAGGCCTAGATATCGGAAGGTACTCCCAACTCCACATCTGGAGCAATTGCACGCACCCGATGGTGTGCCCCTAGCGGTATGTAAATGCGCGTAGCTTCGCACAACCCACGGTACGTGTCAGCTAGGACCGCGGATGCCCAGCTGTATGTCGTCATATCCTCTAGATTTGCGGCCAACTCACGAGCTATCCAAACTATATGCGGGGAGATGGTGTCACTGTTCGTGGTCGTGAACATCAAACCACCAAGCAAGCAATACAGATAAACTTCGTAATGTCGTTCTATGGTAGCTTCGTCTGCATCCTGTGGGCATGGTTGGTACTCTTGTAATGCGTGTAGCCAGCTCGTTGACACTCCGGTATCCTTACTTGTGTACGGCACCCCAAACCTGCAGGTACTCCGGATTAATGAGGTACATCGTATCGTTATCATTTTAGACATTACTTAACAAATAATCTCCATGTACCTGGCCGTCACGTACTGCTGCCACAGGCCTCTTCTGGGCCGGGATAGCACCACAGGTTGGCCCCTAATGGGGAGGCCGGTGAGCATGGCTACGTCTCTTAGAGTGATAGTCATCTCACCGAATGGAAAGTGAAATGTGTGCGTCTCCGGCCGCCACCGATCGATCAAACCAGTAAGAAGTGCCCGATCGAGGCCTGGCATCGGCGTGGTCATGCCCCCTACCATCGTAGCTCCGTCCATGAGAAGCGCGAAGGGTAGTAGACCTGCACGGGCGAGTGGAATATGGAACCGGCCGTCCAACCTCGGTATTTTGTGCAACGACCGGCAGGACAGAGCGGGCAACTGAAATGTGCACGCAATTAAGGTTAGAGGCATCGCAAATATTGCACCACATGTAACATACAATTGTGTCGCACCTCATGTCCTGAACAAATCGCCCTCGCACGGTGTTTCGCATCAACCAACTCACTGAGTAGCTCGAAGTGCAATGCCCGCCATAGCCTGCAATGTCAACGCGGTAATAGGAATACGCCCGAGCACGCAACGCTACGTACCAAATATGAAGGAAGGGACGCACTACAAAGTACACAATTAGAAAGTACACATTACTGAGTACATAATACGAAAGTACGCACTACTTAGTACACAATGTCAAATTATGCAATGCTAATTAAGTACTGCGTGGATTGGGGCACCTCCTGCGGTCGTGTCCAGGTTGTTTGCATAATGAGCACTTTCGCAAACCATCTACTGCATCAGCCGCATCCATGTCACCTTGCATTCTGGTGCTCCTTGGCCTTCCTGGCTCAGGCGTCTACTCACGGGTGCGGTTTCCGTGTGGGGCCCTCGAAGAGCTTGTAGTTCGCTCCAATCGTGAACGAACTCATCTTTGGACGCCAAGTGCTCTTCAAAGCATGCACGGTGTAGTATGGTGAGATGAATCGTGATGCATCGTTCCCACCCATGTCGCGACATGCGGCCAACACATGGGAGCACGGGATGTGATGCAGCTTCGGCTTGTTACACGTGCAGGTAGCCTCCTCCGCCCCCAACTGGCACTGCTGCACAGTGTCCCCCGCGAGATACCCAGATTGGTATTTGCGCTTGCACATCACCTCGAATTTATTCGTGCCTGGAGTCATAAATCCTAGTGCGGTGGAAGTGTGCCTTTTGTCTTCTCGATTGGAGGATCTTCTCCACTCTTGGTGCGTGCGTAGTGACATACGCCTCGGCTGCGTTCGCGATCACGGAAGTAATCACCGCCGGTAAAAGGTGAGCTCAACGATTGAACACAACGGAAGGCCGCGAACACCCTTCAATGCGTTGTTGAAAGCCTCCGCTATATTCGTGGTCATGACGTTGTACCTAAAATGGTTTATGTTAGCTTCAACGAGAATTCACGTAAACACCGCGGTAATTACCATGAACTCTTTGGTTTGTCCGCACCTCGCTCCGTTAGGTAATCGTGGAGTAGCGCCCACGCTCGGTGGCTTCCCGCAATCCATCGTGAAGGTGGGCGCGTCGACTAACCAAAGTCCGCCTGCCACCACTTGAGAGCGTAGTTGTTGTTCCTGTGATTGGGCGTCTTCCATCATCTTCCGTGTGGTGTCGTTCAGCTGCGTCCATATCGTGTTGAACTTGTGAGGTTGGTTTTGAAGGCACATGGCTTTGAACCTCTTCACCATCGCCTTGTTCTTGTAGCTTGAATACAAGTTCGCACCTAGGTGTCGCATGCACCATCTCCTCTCCACATCAGGCCAGTTCACCGAGGAGCTTGTGCTGTCGTGCATGACATCCAACGCGTGGAGAAGGCCTTTGTTGCGGTCGGACACAACGCAAACGCGCTCCCTCGTACCCACGACCGGCTCTTAAGCAGTGCCAAGAACCACGAGCCAACTATCGTTGTTCTCACTCTCCACGAGCGAACGCCAATGGGATGATCTGGTTATTTGCATCTGCAGCGAGTGCAGTTAGCAGCGTCCCACGGAACTTCCCACTCAGGAATGTACCGTCGACGCAAATAACTGGTCTGCAGTACCTAAAAGCTTCGATGCATTGTCCAAACGACCAGAATAGCCTGACGAGGTACCGCTCGTCCGGGCTCAAAGACCCGTCCTCCATCCTTACATGCTCATCCCCCAGTGCGAACTGAGTGCCTGGGTTTGTCATGGCTATCTTCTGTAATAATCTAGGAGCAAAGTTGAAGGACTCCTCGAAGCCCCCAAAAAGCATCTTCAATGCCTTCTGTTTTGCTCGCCAGGCTGTGCTATACGTGATCACCATCCCGTGTTTTGTTTGCATCTCCTCCATAATTACACGGGGGGTCATCGCGATGTTGGTTCCAACGATGTTCACTATGTTCTGATCTACGTACTTCGCGTTCATTAAATCGCTCATGTTCCTTATGGATTCCTCGGTGCATGTATGAGGAATATATACACGAACCTTAAAGTAATCCTGGTGCTTTGGTTGCTGAACTCGTACAAAGAAGGGACAATGGGGGTACTTTTTGCACTTAACCTCGTACACGGTGCGATCCGACCGGTTACGAGTGTGCTCCCGTCTTGTCATGACGGCGTACGTGCTTAGGAAGTGAATTGCCTCCTGCTTGTTATGGAAACGTTGCTCAACTCGAATGTCATTATGGGTGTGCGCCCCAGCGGACGTGTTACTGTAATCCACAAGGGTACAATCCAGCAGACCAATGGCTCGAAAGTATTGTATAGCGAGTCTTTGGGTCATCATCGTCCGCGCTCCTTCATCCCGCTTACCGCCACCTTCACCAACCTCCGCCGCATCAACTTGTTCTTCGCCATCGTCCGCCGCTCCTTCATCCCGCTTAACGCCACCTTCACCAACCTCCGCCGCATCAACTTGTTCTTCGCCATGCCCCGAGGTCCACCCTCCACAGTTGGTGGATCTGTGGTGGATCCTCTGGCACATGTGACAAATCATGGTCTACTCCTTCTTAAGTAGACCTGAACTCCTCGGATTGGTGTCGTGCAAATACCTCTACATACACTCCTAACTCGAAATTCTCTTCGTTCGCTTTGCGGGCATACAAATCCCACGAACTATTATTTCTCAGCTGGAAGAGTGTGTACACAACCATAGGGCTGTTTGGAACGTATCGTGGACGAACCCCTTCTAGACGAACCCTCTGCGTATCACGGTTCACACGTAGTACGGCAACAACATGTGATTTTAGCCGCCCAATCCACTCGGGATGGCTATTGTCTTTTCTCGTGCATGCAGCTTGTCCATGGTCACCTCTCTACCTTGCAAAACAGAGGGCCGTTCTCCATGATATATTTTCAAAAATGTGTCCATCTGTTGCACAAATATTAAACCTTTTAGTCATTACAATTTTAATCCAGTGAATTTTAATCAAATTTGCACCAAATTTACCGCACCAGTTCATCGATTCTACATGTCCCGCATAAAACCTAACATTGTTACTTCCGATACTATTTCAAATGAGATGTTTTTCTTGTTTTTCTCTTTTCTTTTCTCTTCTTTCTTTCCTCTTGTTCTTTCTCATGAATTACGGCATTACGGTGTACTTTAAGTGCGTCATGGCTCCCGATATGAGCTACCGTATAAAAGCTAATTGGTGCACCCTAAGTTTTTTTACGAATTCATGCTCTTTACAGCCTACTAGGAATAACAAAAGTGGCTTCATAATTTTCAATGGTTAACTAATCACGTTAACGTTATACTGCATTGATTATGTCTTACGCGTAACACCTAATTAATTACGAACTACTCAAATTATCTACAAATTCAAATCCCTTTTCCCAACTCGCTTATCATATTATTCTAGGATTTATAAATTTTACCTTCACATTTTTAAGCTAATTGGTGCACCCTAAGTTCTTTTACGAATTCATGTTCTTTACTGCCGACTACGAATAACAAAGGTGGCGTCATAATTTCGAATGGTGAAATAATCATGTTATACCAGATTGATTATTTCTTACGCTTAACACCTAATTAATTACAAACTACAAAGATTATGTACAAATTCAAATTCCAGATTGATTATTCTTAGGATTTATAAATTTTACCTTGACATTTTTATATGATCGACCGGCTGCGATGATTATTCTTAACCCATTTTAATTATCCTGACCGATTCTACAAGTCTCGCACAGCCTAAGATCGGTACTTCCCAATACTCTTTCAAATGGAATGCTTTTCTTGTTTTTCTCTTTTCTTTTCTCTTTTTTTCTTCCTCTTGTTCTTTCTCATGAATTACGGCATTACGGTATACTTTAACTGCGTCAAGGCTCCCAACATGAGCTACCGTATAAAAGCTAATTGGTACACCATAAGTTTTTTTACGAACTCATGTTCTTCACTACCTACTAGGTTATTACATCCTGAAATTGCCTAAATTGATTGAATTGATCGATCGGCTGCACTCCGCATTTTTAACCCATATCTAATTTTCAATACTGTATCATAATTTTTCAGCATGAAATAAACAGGTTATATCGAATTTATTGCTTCCTATGTTGAACAACAACTAAATTAGAAATTACTAAAAATTAACTATAAATTCAAATTTATTTGATCAACTACATTATAGTATTGTTTTAGTATTTATAAATTTTACTTTTGGATTTTTAAGGCTTTACTCAATTTTATATCATTAATTTTACTTTTATTCCATTTTAATATTATTACGTATGTACAGGTTTTCGAGGTGTTACGATTAATTCCTAAATTCTTCTGTACATGAACATAAAGCGAGAAATGGAACATTTGTACATGTCTAACCCAATCTTGAAGCTACGAACGATGTCATGTCAAATTTTAATGGAATGTGGGGAATATATCTACAAAGTTTACGAAAATTAACGCATGCATACATACATTTCTTCAGAACAACTGGATCTAAGTAAAATAATGGGAACAACATGATCGATAGAGGTGCTTACCTTGCTCGGAGTTTTCTACAACGGAGTTGAGGTCGACGAGTGCGTTCTCTACAACTTCAGTATCTACACGAAGCAAAAACAGGAGAAAGAAGTAAAAGAAGTAATAATGCAAAATAACTTACCAAGGTCCAGAAGTTCGGCGCACCAATTTTTAAGTCATATTAAGCAGCTACGTTGGTTCGAGTTATTATGTTCAGAAGGAGGTTAACTCCTTCCGGTCCAAGTGGTGATTACGTCCAAAAAAAAAAAGCGATCCTTCGCTCGGCGAATAATGTTGATTAACGTTGACAATAAAACTTAGGGTTATTATGGCAGCATATTTTTGTAGCAAAGCAAGGTGTAAATAAAATATTTTCCCAGAATATGGTACTCCATATATCGAAGAGCAAATCTGCAGTCTCCTTGTCAAAAATTACAATTAAACGTGTTATTTTACGGGCTGCCGAAAAGGCTTAAAAGTTAACGTTGACAATAAAACTTAGGGTTATTGCGGCAAAGATATTTTTGTACCAAAGAAAGGTGTAAATAAAATATTTTCGCAGAATATGGTACTCCATATATTGAAGAGCAAATCTGCAGTATTCGTGCCAGAAATTACATTTAAACGTGATATTTTACGGGCTGCCGAAAAGGCTTAAAAGTTAACGTTCACAATAAAACTTAGGGTTATTGCAAAGAAGATATTTTTGTAGCAAAGTAAGGTGTAAATAAAATATTTTCCCAGAATATGGTACTCCATATATCGAAGAGCAAATCTGCAGTCTTCGTGCCAAAAATTACATTTAAACGTGATATTTTACGGGCTGCCGAAAAGGCTTAAAAGTTAACGTTGACAATAAAACTTAGGGGTATTGCGGCAGCATATTTTTGTAGCAAAGTAAGGTGTAAATAAAATATTTTCCCAGAATATGGTACTCCATATATCGAAGAGCACATCTGCAGTCTTCGTGCCAAAAATTACATTTAAACGTGATATTTTACGGGCTGCCGAAAAGGCTTAAAAGTTAACGTTGACAATAAAACTTAGGGTATTAAGGCAGCATATTTTTGTAGCAAAGTAAGGTGTAAATAAAATATTTTCCCAGAATATGGTACTCCATATATCGAAGAGCACATCTGCAGTCTTCGTGCCAAAAATTACATTTAAACGTGATATTTTACGGGCTGCCGAAAAGGCTTAAAAGTTAACGTTGACAATAAAACTTAGGGGTATTGCGGCAGCATATTTTTGTAGCAAAGTAAGGTGTAAATAAAATATTTTCCCAGAATATGGTACTCCATATATCGAAGAGCACATCTGCAGTCTTCGTGCCAAAATTACATTTAAACGTGATATTTTACGAGTGCCGAAAAGGCTTAAAAGTTAACGTTGACAATAAAACTTAGTGGTATTGCGGCAGCATATTTTTGTAGCAAAGTAAGGTGTAAATAAAATATTTTCCCAGAATATGGTACTCCATATATCGAAGAGCACATCTGCAGTCTTCGTGCCAAAAATTACATTTAAACGTGATATTTTACGGGCTGCCAAAAGGCTTAAAAGTTAACGTTGACAATAAAACTTAGTTGTATTGCGGCAGCATATTTTTGTAGCAAAGTAAGGTGTAAATAAAATATTTTCCCAGAATATGGTACTCCATATATCGAAGAGCACATCTGCAGTCTTCGTGCCAAAATTACATTTAAACGTGATATTTTACGAGTGCCGAAAAGGCTTAAAAGTTAACGTTGACAATAAAACTTAGGGGTATTATGGCAGCATATTTTTGTAGCAAAGTAAGGTGTAAATAAAATATTTTCTCAGAATATGGTACTCCATATATCGAAGAGCACATCTGCAGTCTTCGTGCCAAAATTACATTTAAACGTGATATTTTACTGGCCGAAAAGGCTTAAAAGTTAACGTTGACAATAAAACTTAGGAGTATTATGCAGCATATTTTTGTAGCAAAGTAAGGTGTAAATAAAATATTTTCCCAGAATATGGTACTCCATATATCGAAGAGCACATCTGCAGTCTTCGTGCCAAAAATTACATTTAAACGTGATATTTTACGAGTCCAAAAGGCTTAAAAGTTAACGCTCACAATAAAACTTAGGGTATTGCGGCGGCATATTACGGCATTACTAAGATACTTTAACTTTGTCATGGCTCCCGATATGACCTACCGAACAAAAGCTAATTGGTACACCGTAAGTTTTTTTACGAATACATGTTATTTACTTCCTACTGAGAATAACAAAATTGGCTTCATAATTTTTAATGGTTAAATAATCAGGTTATAGCACATTAATTATTTCTTACGTTTAACAACTAATAAATTACAAACTACTACAATTATCTACAAATTCATATTCCTTTTCCACATCGCTTAATCATATTATTATAGGATTTACAAATTTTTCCTTCACATTTTAAAGGTTTCACTCGATTTTATATAGTCGCGCTTTATTAAATTTATTCACCACCTACGATCAATATTTTAGCCCATTTTTATTATCCTGACCGATTCTCCAAGTCTGACACAGCCTACATAATCTAAGTAAAATAATGGGAACAACATGATCGAAGGAGGTGCTTACCTTGCTCGGACTGTTCTGGAACGGAGTCGAGGTCAACGGCTGCGGTGTCTACAACAGCGGTATCTACACAAAGCAAAAACATCATAGAAGCGAAGGATGTAATAAGGCAAAATAACTTACCAAGGTTCAACGGTTCGGCGCACCAATTTTTAAGTCAGATTAAGCAACTACATTTGGTTCGACTTATTAAGTTGAGAAAGGAGGTCAACTCCTTTCGGGTCCAAGTAGTGATTACGTCCAAAAATAAAAACAGTCCTTCGCTTCTGCGAATAACTTACCAAGGTCCAGAAGTTCGGCGCACCAATTTTTTAGTCGGATTAAGCAGCTACGTTCGTTCGAGTTATTGTGTTCGTAGAAGGGGTCAACTCCTTTCGGGTCCAAGTGGTGATTACGTCCAAAAATAAAAACAAATCCTTCCTTCGCGAATATTCATTCCTAAATAAAAATAGTCCTACCCTCAAGCAAATTATAAATGAAATTAAAACATTCAATGGTGATCAGAGGGTTTAGCCTCCGAGATAGTTTTACATGTTAGGATTACTTCGTAAATTGTTATGGTCCACGAACAGCAACCGATAAAAAGAACATTAATAGATGTCTAACCCAATCTTCAAGCTATCAAGGATGTTATCTATCATTTTTTTGCTTAATGCGGGGATATTTGTCCCAAGTTCACAATATAGGATGCTTACTGAAATTAACGCATGCATACATCGATTTGTTTAAACAACATAATCTAAGTAAAATGATGTGAACATAACCTAAGTAAAATAATAGGAACAACATGATCCAAGGAGGTGCTTACCGTGCTCGGAGTTTTCTACAACGGAGACAAGGTCGACGGGTCCGGTCTCTACAACATCGGTTTCTACACGAAGGAAAAACATCAGTAAGAATCAAAAGATTAAGCAACTACATTCAGATAGGTCCAGAGGTTCACGCACCAATTTTTAAGTCGATTAAACAGCTACATTTGGTTCAAGTTATTAAGTTGAGAAAGGAGGTCAACTCCTTTCGTGTCCAAGTAAGATTACGTCCAAAAATAAAAGCAGTCCTTCGCTTCGCGAATAATCGTCAAGTAAATAGAGTCCAACGTTCTAACGAAGCTCGGCAGAGGGTCCTGACTCTCCGAGAGACTATAATCCTAATAGAAGGTTGTTATTCTATGCAAGAATAGTTGATTTAACTTTTCATTCCATTTCAATATTCTTACAGATGAAGACATTTTTAGGAGTTACGATTATTTCGCAAATTGTTATGGCATGCGGCGATATATCTACCAAGTTTGCAATATACGATCGCATAAATAAAAGTATCATTAATTATGCATAGCATTAAACTTTAGTAATGTGCACCTCGATTGCCGCAAAGAACAAGTTTACGATGAATATCAATTACGCCTTGTTGTCTTGGAATCGTGATTTCCTCCAAGAACCAAAATAGAAGGTCAATTAATAGTTAAGCTATGGATAACCAGAAAATACAACTTCACGCAATAACTAGAGAATGGAACTTCGCGTAGTTGGAGTAGCCAGATAATGGAATGTCACTAGCTCACTGGAACTTCACACTCGATGAAACTTCACGCTCGCCAGGGAGAAACTTCACGCTCGCCAGGGAGAAACTTCACTCGCTAATCACTTGTGAACGTCGTTTTCCCATTCCCTCGATCCTCTTTATATAGCCAGGAAGTTTTCATTTGCGTTAATCACGGAGATTCACAGTGACTCCCGTCACTTCGTTGTCTGGTTGGTGCGCCGAAAGCAGCAAATGGCCGGTTGCATGCTTGGCAAAGAGACTCGATGCAGAGTAGTAGGCTCACTTTGGAGATGCATGCATGTGAGACTAGGCTTTGGCTGGTTGCATGGATGGGAGAGGATGCTTTGGCCGGTTGCCCACTAGCCGTTCATGGCCCCCCTAGCAATCGATCGCACGCACGTTGGCCTGCCGGCTCCCAGCGCCGTGGTCCTTGGCCGGTCCCTCAATTCCCATCCAAGTGTTGGCCGGTCCCTCAGCTCCCATCCAAGGCCATCACCGGTTCCTCAATTACCATTCAAGGCTTGGCCGGTCCCTCATCTCCCATCCAAGGCCATCACCGGTTCCTGGAGCTCCATAGATCATCGATGGTATACCAGCAACCGGCCAAGACTGGGTTTTCTGCAAATATCGAAAACAGTTGTATCATATTGTAAATACAAAGTTAAAGTTGTGCTAAATACGATTTTTTCCCAATAAAGATTGGTCTCCTGAGACTGCACGGCAGCAGTAGTAATCCCTGGCTGGATACGAAAGCATATACGCAGTTAGTTTACTCTCCGTTTAGTTTGTACCATTGATCCGTGCGATTCTGATGGCCGTGCATGTATGTTATGTTTACGACTGCGAAACATAGTATCACGTACGAGTTAAGTACCCGTGCCTTGCAATAAAAACAAGAGCAGTGCTTCTATGCTTTTCCTTCTAGTACAAATTGTACAAATCTTGAAGCAAGCGAAGGGGTAAGTAATCATCATCTACCATTCATTCATGCTTTAATAGTTGTGCAACTTTTAAAAGGAAGAGCATATAAGCACTTCTCAAAAAACAAATGTTTAATTAAACACGTATTTACAAAAAATAAAATTGCACTTTTAAATTATCATACGGAGGGAGAAGTGGGTAATAGTCTAGCCAGGAGAGAGTTTACAATACTGTATACCGATAGTATATATGTAATGTATTGTATAAATAAGATCTAGCCACTAATCTGTTGAGAGAATTTTACTACTCCACTACGAGAGGAAGTATAAATAAGTAATAAATGGTCTACATTGAATTTAGTGTACCGTAAAAGATCTAGCCTATTTACCGTTTGGACCTAAAACCTGGGAATATATTGCTGGATAAGAACATGGTGCCAAAGCTTGCAGATTTTGGTTTGTCCAAGCTCTTCGGTGAAGAACAGGCCAGGATCACACAAAATCCTATAGGAAAAATGTAAGTTGAATGCCTCGTGCTAATGAATCCTTTTCTAATCAACCAAAATGTGCTTACGACGGATTTGTAGTCTCAAAGAAGTTAGACATATTCAGCTTGTGATGTTACACATATTGACCAAGTTAGATCAATGGTAGGTGGGCCCACATTAGCTTCTCCCTCCCGCGAGCTCCCAATCAGACTTTCATGGTTATCGACCTCTATAGTTCCTCCCTTCTATTTCGATTTGGGGGAGAAGCACATCTGAGCCACCACATGTCATTCACCTAAACATGTCTAATGTGTCATCCTATATGGCAATTAAAAGCATCCACTCATTACACTACACAAGATAATACCACTATACAAAACCGGATCAGTGTATTATTTGAATCGGATTTTAAAGTTTTTGAGGGGTGAAATTTATGGCTTCGTAGTTCAGGATGCCGGACGGATTTTCGAGCAAAGTTTAGGGTGTTATATGGACTTTTTCCTTGTTTATTTAGACTTTTTCTCTAACTTACAAGGTGAAGGGCAACATATCGAGTGAAAACTCCTTGAAAACCACATGTAAAAGTTATAAAAAAAAATTCTCAAAAAATTACCATACATAAACAAGGTGAGGTTCTACAACCTTGTGAAATTTGAAAACCAAACTTCAATCGCATTTAAAAAAATATGAAAAAGATAAATTGCGAAATGAATAGTGCTAAACAGTGAAAATCGCTATTCACACTGAATTTCACAATTTTCTTTTTATTTCTCCTTTTAAACCTACGTAGATCTCGTATTCTGCTATTCTGTTAATGGTTAGGAACACCATTGATCAGAAAGATGCAAACAAGACTACTGCACAAGAGGGAAATAATATCAACCTCATGAATAATCCAAACTTACAAATCAAGTCATAAAATTTGAAGACCCAGCAGTAGTACTAGTACTACACATCCTCATGAATTGATGAACACATGTCTGAAGTAACAAGGGAAAGGTGATGGGTTACCACCGGTGGCGAGTTGGTGATGGAGGGAGGCGGTGGCAGACCGAGGCAGCGATGACGTAGAGGGGTGGCGGCGATGTCGATCGAGGCCGACGAGAGGTGGAGATCTCAAAGTCTGGGCGATGCAACAGTGGCGGCCTCGAGGAGTGCAGCAACGGGAGTAGACTACCTTGATGGTGTGGATCCACAAGAACCGAGGTGACACATGGGGATGAGAGTGTCGACGAGGCTACCCTTGGGCATGTAGGTCAGCATCAGAAGGGGGAGGCAGGAGGTGGGCACTTAGGCCGGGCTCTTTTAGGCCGTCTCGAAGCACGACGGGATGGCCCGGTGCAAAGTCCGGCACAGCATGGTTCCATGTCGGGCCGGGCCGGCACGCAACTGTAGCACGGGCCATGCCGGGCCTGAGAACCGGGTATGATGGGCGACACGACCCAGCACGATCGTTTGGGCCGGGTCCGTGCCGGCACGGCACGAACAGGCACGAAATCACGGATTAAGACCTAAAAGTTGGCAGATATTGTTGATTCAGGACATCTTCAAGCATTGCATTTATGTTTGACATTTTGTTGATGTGATTAGTCTCTTATGTAATTAAAATAGGTAGTTTAGTAGTAGTGATGTGTTTTATTTCTTTGCTCGTTACAATAGTGAAAATGGGTAGACAACGGCACCGGGCAGAGGGGCCGGACGGCCTGCCCCGAGCAAAGGTCGGCCCGGCGCCATCGGTAGGAGAGGCCGGGGAACAGAGATTGAAAGGGGTGGGGAAATAAACCCTAAGCACGCGATAATCATGGAGCATAAACACAGACTCGAATGCGAAAAGGAATCAAGTAAAAGACAGCCTGAGAGTGGAAATGCAAATGAAAGCTGAATACACACATCCCTCCTAGAGACGCCGTCCCAGCAAAATACGGATCGCTAAAAATGTGCAGCGACCAATCCACGTACCAACTCACGTCGGCAGGGAGAAATTGTTACCTGCAGGCAACCGTACGTTCTGCCGTTCTGCGTGAATTCAGGTCAGTTGCGGATTCCTATACTTCCTGCCGGGTGCGTTTGGTTCATGGGATGAGATTGAATGGAATGGGATGATCCTGTACCATTTGGTTCCATTATTTCGGGTGACCGAGGTGGTTCAGCATTAGAGAGAATATTCCTCAAATTTGTATCACTTGATCCAGGATGGGATGGTTCCGTTCAAGCAACCAAACGCATTGATGACCCTTTTCTTAAACCATCTCATACATGTACCACTTGGTACAGGCAACCAAACGCACCAGTGCGCATGGTCTAGTTTCTTACCCAACATGGAACAGGCGAATCTCATTTCACGCCAGCTCAGCCTCTTGCTATGATTCACGATTTCATTCTGGAAGGAAGGATGTACATACGACCATGAAAACCAGTTTTTCCCACAGTACAAATAACAAGGAGGCATTGGTACATAAAAGGAAATAAATTTTGATAAAACTGAACCAGAATTCAGGGGCAATATAGGGTACTGCAGTCCCAAAATATGACACTGCATGTAATATAAGCAAATTGTTATGACCAGTGGGTCTTTATTTCTCAAAAACTTAAACAAATGGCACACACGTCTTCCTCATGAAGAGGAGTTTATGTCATTAATCCAGGACTCCTAAACCTAGGAGGATATCGACACTGGTATGAATCCTGAACAACAAAGCCAATACAGGTCCAGTTAGGAGATGAGAGGCAAGCCTAACACAAATTGATGGATACAGCAGCAGTTAGTACTATTGAGGAGTTTGTTAGGCACGTATTTTATCGAATTGGTTGATGGAAATGATATTTAGTCGTCTATGGCATATCACAATGCTCAATACAAAAGAACCAAGGAGATGGATTGATTTCACTATCCCATCTGTGAAGTTTGACCAGCTGAAGAAGGCAGACTTGCAAGAAAGCATATTGCAATAGAAACTAAGCTGTAACAAGTCCTTAATCCGTAGGTGCTGTTAGCACCACTTAACAAGAGTAACTACAAACTGTTGCAGTAATCTCAGTACTAGAGCTCTCTCTCAAAAATGAACTGGCAACCATAATTTATTGTCACAACTCACAGCCAACCAAAAAAAAAGAGACAGTTGTGCACAAAGACAGGTGTATTTGCACCTTGGAAGCTGGAATATCCGTTCACAGGTTCACCAAGACAGAGAACAACAAAACTGACTCACTAGTGCAGCTGCAAGCAACCGCTCTAATTTAGCCAATAATGCAAAATATGAACTGCCTGGTCTAGCTAAATGTGGTTGCCACCAGCTTCAGCTAACATGAATCAAACCATCTGCTTTTCCTGGAGGGAATCAAAAGTCACTATGAGATGCCTGCATCATCCTTCACCATCTCTGCGTCACGAAATCTGTGTAAAGCTGGTGTAGGATGGTTGGGAAGCGTACCGGCTGCAACGCGGACAGCAGCCTCCAAAGCCTCCACCTCTTCGACTCTTGCGCACTCACAGTAGATACCGACGTCGAGGTTCCTGAGGGCAGAGAGGTGGCGGATGCCAAGATCAGGAGGATCAAATCCACACGCAGCTCGCACCTCATGCGCTATGATTTGAAATTCAAGAGCTTCGAGCGCTGGCATGGCTCCTCCTTCAAACAGCAGGTTCGTCCAGTGGACAAAGCTGAACTTCTTCAGGCATCTGAATCCACTGTTGCCGACAACCAGCCACCTTTCCTTGGGGTCTGCAGAATTCGAGTATAGCTTGAGAAATAGTAGAGCAGGAAAATGCCCAAGGATCTGGAGGGTTTCCTGTCTCACTTTGATCTCGATGTCCAGGTAGGTGAGGTTGGACAGTGAGGCCATCCACACTGGTATCTTGCCGAGATAACAACCTTTGATTCCTAATTCCTGAAGGAGATGAGGAGGTGGCGACCAGGAATCCAACAAGGAATCTAGTGGCCAGGGGCTGATTACTGTTAAATATCGAAGGTTTGATCTACCTAGTTTGATAAGCGAAGAAACAAAACTATCTTTGTATGTTGTTTTATCCTTGTGCAGGCCACTGATGCGCCAATCGAATCCAAGGGTTCTCAATCTGCTCAAACTGCCCAGCTCCTGCAACAAGGTTATTGGGGTAGTGCAGTCCACAACTACGAGTGACAGAAACTCTAGAGCTTGCATGTTCCCAACCCCATCTGGCAATTTGACGCGAGGAACAATTAACCATTTCAAATGCCGAAGCTTCGTAATACTTGCGGGCAATTCGCTTATACCAACACAGTTAGAAAGATCCAGTATGACCAAAAACTGCAGCTCTCCTATTTGTTCTGGAAGCGTAATATTACTTGCTTTAATCCGCAGGTATCTCAACTGGAATAACTTCCCTATATCTTCGAGATAGCAGCTCTCCAGATTCTCATTACCATCTAGATCAAGCACTCTCAGGGCCCGGAAGTTTGAAAGAGGAGGCATTTGTTCGGAGTATCTAAATATGTTCAGGGACCGAACATGAGCAGTAGCTATGGAATGTGCGGTCACGTTTTCTTGACCATTGTAGTCAAATGAGAGTCGGTGAACCCTGTCTTTCGAGAGCAATATTTGCCTTCTGTCGTTAACTATAGTAACAAAATTATCTTCAGCTGCCTTGGATATAATGAGATCAAGAATCATATCATGCACCCGGCATGCATATACTCTACCATCGTACTGGATGTCTACTGATTGGATCATGCTTCTGTTTATAAGTTCATTAAAATAGCATTCCCCTTCCTCGTCTAAAGTTCTCTCACCATGGACCTTGATGAATCCTTCTGCTATCCACCTTCTTACCAAATAATCCCTCTTTATCTTGTAATCTTCTGGAAAAATACTCAGGTACAATAAGCAGGTCCTTAAATGATGAGGAAGATCATTATAACTCAGAGTTAGTATCATGTTCATTTCCTCCACATCAGAATTTTTCTCTAGTCCGGAACCAATTGAATTGCAAATCTTCATCCACTCTTCTCTAGCATATGATTTAGTAGCCAACAAACTAGCCATAGTAATGATTGCCAAAGGTAAACCACCACACTTCCTTACGATCTCAGTCGAAACTTCTTTAAGTTGATGAGGGCATTTATCTTCAGAGTCAAAAATTCTTCTGAAGAATAACATTTTAGAGTCATCTTCACTTAGCATCCTTAACTCATATACAAGATCATAGAAAGGGGAGGAACATGACTTGGCAACAGTAGTAATTCTTGTCGTTGCTAATATCCTACTACCACAAGTATTTTCAAGCAAAGCACACTTAATAGTCTTCCACGCTTGGGTACTCCAAATGTCATCAATTACAATTAAATACCTAAAAAATGAAAGAGACATAATTCAATTGTAACCTACATATATATATATATGCATGGTATAATGGGAAAACTGTTCAGAAGCCTCTTATCTCACCACTCCGAGTCTAAGCTAATTCGGTTTGGACAAGTTAAATTCTATTTTTTGTTTAGTTAGTGATTTCCTATTAGGACAGGCTCATTTCATATACATATATGTATATATCTTTGCTATTTGATGTATAAATTGGTAGCTTAAAATGATGTTTGAACAGCTATCAAAATAACATAAATGTCCATGAAAACACTTAAGATACCTTTTGTCCTTTAGAAAATCTCTCAATTCATTGATGAGCCGCTCCTTGTCCCCTGATCCGGTGCTGTCAACCTCGTCCTTCTTGACATGAGAGAGTATGGTTTGAAAGATCGCCACCATGTCCGGATTTTGGGACAAGGACACAAAAGCTCGGCAATCAAATCGCCCCGCGATGTCTCGGTACACCTGATTAGCAAGAGTGGTCTTGCCTAATCCTCCAGGACCAACAATTGACACCACCTTCATCCTCTTCTCCCCATCGTTCACCGACCTGATGAGTTCATCCCTCGGACCATTGATACCAACAAGGCCATCCAGCTCCGCGTAGAGCGCAGGCAGCCGACGGTCGATGGGCACCGCGCTACCGCCGCCGGCGGAATCGACCGCCGCGTCAAGCCTGTACCTCTTCCGTCTGCGGCTTGCCTCGACGACGCGAGCCTTGATCTCTTGGATCTGCTCCGCGATGCCATGGCGGGCCACGAGCTCCTTCACTTTCTGGACGTGATCGAGGAAGAACCCCGTGATGCCGCTAGGCCTCTGCGGCTCGCCGCGGCGGAGCTGATGCGTGTACTCGTCGATGCGGTCCTCGACGTCGTAGGTCATCTCCCTCACCTGGCGCCTCCACTCCTTCGTCTGCGGGTCGAGCGCCTCCGTGTCCGCCAGCCTCTCGAGCAGGGCGTTCATGCTGCTGAGCTCGTCCTTCAGGAAGGCGATCTCACGCCTCATGCCCCTGTGCATCCTGTAGTCCTCCCCCAGCAGCGCGGCGAGCTTGGCGAGGAGCGAGCTCATCGCCCCCGTGGCGGCGCTCGCCATGATCCCACCCCCGTCCATCTCTTACACCACTTGCCTGATGCTGCAGCTCGCGATTTCATACCTCTGAAGATCGCAGAGACCCGGGTGCCCCAAAATTAACCACGAGAGAGAAATCAAGAACAGGTTCCTCTTGACGCACCAAAAAAAAAAACAAAAAGAAAAGAAAAATCAAGAACAAGTTGGTGCCATGGTACGCACCTCTTGACGCTGCCATCCCGCACTGCTCTGCACTCGTCTGTGCCGGGTAACTACTAACTTACGCTGGAAGAGATCTGGAGAAGTCGTAGTAAACGGAGAGAAGTCGTAGTAAGCGGAGAGGAGAAGTCCAACACTCCTACCCAATCTTGGGTGTTGGTGGCCATTGCTGGGTGGGGATGGAGATACGTGGCGGTGAGGACGACAGCATTTTCTGGATTTGACTTTCGTTAACATTCCCACCAACCACCATTGCTAGATTGTTAGAAGCAGGGCCTTAGCCGTTGTTAAAATTGCACTATATATCTTGTCTTGTTTAGCTTTAAATTTTGGCATGGTGTCTAATCAGCAAAATTTTGTGGCAATCTGTTAGTAAAATTAGTCATCACACGGGCTACAAAGTTTTCATCGCAAGCGTGGGTGCTACATTCCAAATTTTACCTATGAATTTTTTATGTATTGTTCTTCCAAATTCACCTATTTTCTCCCTTGCCAAGTTGTACTCCTTTTTTTTTCGACGATTCCAAGCTTTTACGACGGTAGATGATTACCGCTGAGTTTATCTCTAGCTTTAATACATGCTTTCGTGGAGCTGTTTCTACGTTGAGTCACCATGCATATCACTGTTGTTAATTAATGGAAGCTTATGCATCCAAAACTTGTACCCCTAGAATTTAGGACATGTTTTTGCTTTGGATTCTCTAAAAACTGATTCTGAATTGTGATTTTTGAGAAGCTGATTCTCCTAAAGCTAAAATTCAAAAGCAACTATGAAGTGGGTTGTGTATTCTAATGTATTTGGATGGACTGGATCATGATAATCGAATTCTAGAATCGGACTGTTTATTTTTTATTAGGCTTTTAGGGTTAGAATCTAGAATCAAAAGAAAAAATAAACAGACCGTTAGTTTGACACAACCAAAGCTGCTAATGCTGCCATATTGAGTCGTACATGAACTTGTGACTTGTCTCCTATGTATTCGATTTCCAACTTATGCCGTGTCGATTTTCAACACGGGCTATCTCTTCATCTTTAGCTTGACCTATCTAAGAACAGTACACATAGATGCATTATATTCTTTTTTTTCATTGATTGATGTGGAAATTGTTGGGTACATTTTTTAGTCTTCTTTTCTCTGCGCGGGAATTTCTAGATTTTTCCCTTCCAATAATGTGGGAATTTCAAGCTTTTATCGTGTTATTAATGGAATCTCAAGCCAACTTCTAATCATGGCATAGCAATCGGAAAGATGAATAATTTATCTTATATACCTACAATGTATTAGTAACGAATACTCTTGGATTTTTTTCGGTTTTAAAATAATTTGGTTTGTAGAAACTAGCTACCGAATTTCTTGAACTAAAATAAAAAACTAAACCGAATTAACCAAAATATTTTGGTTCGGTTAATTCGGTTTTTTGGTTAATCAAAATATGAATAAACACTAGGTACATTAGATTTGGTTCTTCTCATGTCACAACATAAAGTAGAGATAAACTCACACAATATTCATATATCAGTACAGTATAAGCATAGTAGAACATATGAATATACCACCAATATGCATAAAAATGTTAGAACACGAGAATTGTTTGGTAGCTTTAGGAAGAACATTATAAAAGTGGTATTATACATAGGCTATTCGGTTTCTGAAAGAAAAAAACCGAACTGAATAAGATAAACCGAACTATATCAAAATAAAAACCGAATCAAAAACCGTAAACCAAAAAAAACTAAAATAATCGGTTAATTCGGTTCGGTAAGTCGGTTTTGGTTTAAAAATGCCCACTCCTATGTTTTGTACTTGTGGATTTCCGATGCTATAAAGGATCGTCAAGTTATATATATCTACATAGAGCAAAATTTTCTTGGAAATATCTAAGACATTACAATTAGGATGGATGTGTTACATCGTCTTCTTTTTTCTAACTACTGTGGGATTTTTTAGAGCTTTTTCGCTCCTTAGATATCAATCCTCTGTCTTCCATTCCATTCATTAATCCTTGCATTTTGCTGACACACGGTTGGAACCATGTCTTGATAATTCGTGCATGGAGATGCAAAAGCACTCTGCAGCAGGGTTCACGTTATCGATACCGTGATTTTCGGATGAACAGTAAAATTTGATAATCGCAAAAATCGAGCCGAAAATCGGTCGAAAATCGCATAAATTCAAAAATCAGATTTTTTTGAAAAAAAATCAAAAATCGTGGAAAATCGACGATTATCGGTGGAAAATCGACAGTCATGTTGAACTTTTTTGTGCGGTCGACTTTTGTAGCGATTTTCGACGATATTTGGCGATAATCGCGATATTTGCGTCATATAATTTTTTTTGAATTTTTGAATTTTTTGAATTTTCTTGGTTTACCATTTCGCCCCGCGTCGATAAGGGCGATTATCGTGATTTTCGCGTGATTACCATCGATAATGTGAACCCTGCTCTGCAGTTCGAACCAATCCATTGAGACTCTGTCTCTCTCATGCAAAGTCCATTAGAGTCTGATACGACGAATCAAAGCAGACTCCTTATTCCTTTCCGTTTCTCAATCTGACAAGTCAATATCTTCCGATTTGAACTCATCAAGATTCGTGAAGGAGGGCCTTCCTATCCAAATTCATTGGGGTATTAGTCCACGATACTACGTACATTATCTGTCGCGGCCATTGTAAGTCAAAACACATAATATGATCTACGATTTACATCTTTTCCTGTTTTGATTATTCTAAGAATTTCTAGATTTTTGTCGAGGGGTTGGGTAATTCCCATAAATTACCTCGGGTGCCACGAACGGCCGAGCTCGCTCCCGCCCGAGCCATTAGGAGGTCGTTCCCAAGGACGATCTAGTTGGGACCGGAGAAGGTCGCGTATTCTGGCCAATAGCGAGCTCGAGCTTGCATAAGGCAACCAAGCTCGGCGCTGGGAATTGGCCGACCTGACGTGATCTCGAGGTCGGTGGGAGTAACCACCAGCGCGTAACCTCCGTTAGCCCGTTGCGTCCTCCGCGGGAGCATGGCGGAGTTGTAGGATCTGCCAGTTGCCACGATTGGACGTGGTCCAATCGTGCGGATAGTGGGGACCTGCGGAGTTTGGTCCTTTGTAAGCTATAAAAACATCCCCACCATGAGGGAAAGAGACACACATTTCTTTACAAAAAATATATACGAGCTGGAGTAGGGCTATTATCTCCTTCTTGAGAGGCCCGAACCAGGGTAAATCACAGTGTCCTTGCCCATCGAAGTCTAGTGAGTCACTCCTCTGAGTATCCCATCACGTGAGAAGGGGTCGCAGTTGGTCCCTCCACCAACAAGTAAGCTCGGCGGGGGCCTGCTCCCCAATCGTCGACAGCTGGCGCCGTCCGTGGGGACCGACTTTCCCTTTCGTGAGGAATCCCGGAGGATGACAGACTCCCAAGATCGCCAGGGCCTCTACGCCCCCGGAATCGAGGAAGAAGACAAGCAATTCTTCGACAACGGGGCTGCCGACGCCGCTGGCCTCGAGAATCACGACGGTTCCAGGAGCTTCTGCCCGGAAGCCGCTGCACGGGAGCAGTTCTTTCGCTCCCAACTCGACGCCCTCTCGGACGACGAGTACGACGGGCTCTACGATGGCCTGGATATTCCCGACCATCTCGAGCTCGATCAGGGGACCGCCTCACGGGGAGACACCGTGATGTCACCTTCGCGATCCGCCCAATCCCGTAACGTCTTGGTTGCGGAGGAAGGTGGAAATACCGGGAGCAAATCCCCGGGCGAAATACGCCTCCACCGCTATGAAGCGGCCAAAGAGCACTTGCAAGCATCTCTGAATCGGACGCTGGCCAGCTTACGCCGGCAAGTCCGTGGTGGCCCGGCCGACAAGACCAGGGCCGAAGCTCGTGAGAATTTCCGCAGCGTGACGGACGCCGAGTTCGCGGCGACGAACGAGCTCGTCACCCCGCGTTCCCCCGAGCGGGGAACGCCTTCAAGCCTTGGCCACAGTGGTGCGCAACCTCAGAGAATTTCCTGAGCAAGTCGACCTAGAAGCCATGGGGCGGTGTGGGCCGACGACCTCGAGGAAATCGCCACGGACATAAAAGCGGCAGAAGTCTCCCGAGGAAGGGATGCCCGGAGCGATTCCTGGGAACGCCGCCGTCAGGCATCTGTGCGCCTCCACCCCGACGACTCACGCAGCCGCACCCAGGGTGACCGGCGCGAACGCGATCGGGCTCGGGAGGGCACCCGGAGCAATTCCCGGGTACTTCCTCGAGATCAACGGGATACGAGCCACGGCCAGAACCGGGGGAACATTCCTCCTCGGGCCACTCTCCATCTTACAGGCATAGGGAGGTATTCTCTCGCCTGGGCCCACGAACCTCGGGCTTGGCCGGTGGGGATCGCCGACCGGCCGCCAGAACGACCGGCCCCGACAGTCCTGCTGGTGCAGATGCGTTCGCAACGCCGCTACGACGTGTGACCTGGCCAAGAAGGTTCAAGCCAGGCCACATCGAGAGGTTCGATGGGACGCAGAACCCGACGAAGTTTCTCTCGATCTACACCACGGCCATTATAGCGCCGGAGGTGATGAAAGGGTCATGGCTAACTTTCGCCTGATCAAGGCCGGATGGGCCGGTTACATGGCTATTCAACCAAAAGGAAAACTTCGATCCGGCCTGGCACATACCGAGCAAAGACTCTCCGAGCTAACTTCAGGAGCCGCTACGCCCGCCGGGAAGGAGCGCGACCTTGAGCGTCTGATACATGACGGAGGGCGAGACCTTGCGCCCGATTCGGCCCGGCGCTTCATGCAAGTACACAATTCCATCCCAAGCATCTCGGATGAGGCGGTTGTCCGGGCTTTCAAGTTTGGGGTCCGAGACGTCCGCTTTACTCAGACCTCGAAATTCACCCGACATCACGGCCAACGAGCCGCTCCGCATGGCCGACCGTTATGCCAACGCGACGAGGCGATCCAATGGAAGAAGCTGGCCGGGCGAAGAAAGCTGCCCCCTCGGCTCGGCTCGAAGAGGCGTCAAGCGAAAAGAGCGTGAGCTCGATCGAAAAAATCAAAAGAAGAAAAACCCTCCGTCTCCGACATGGTGGCGGCCATCGAACGCACGACAACGGCCGACCTCGCAATCGTATAAAGGAGGAGCTGCGAAAGGAAAAGGTCGACCGGTTCAGCGGAACAACGAGCAGAACCGGGACGACCAAGACCGCAGCGACCAGCGCGGACGGGCTAGCGCCTATTTTTGCTCGCTCCACCAGGCGCATGGGCACGACTGCGGAATTGCGTAACATGGGCCTCCCGCTGGAGCAATTCTACAATGGTAAGGGTCCCATGCCCACGCCCCAGAGCAGAAGGAGACGCTAAGGGCAAAAAGCCCGCCGAGGAGGAAGATACGGACATGGAGTACCAGGAGCCGAGAAACCACATCGCCGTGATATTCGGGGCTCCGCCACCTATGGGTCACGCCTGAGTCGAAGGAGGCCGACGCGAGGTACTTCGTGTCACTCAAGGGAAGCCTCCCGTTCGCCAGCCTCAAGTGGTCCGAGCTGCCCATCACCTTTTCTAAGGACGATCGTCCCCGAATGATGAAACCCCGGAGGCTCCGACGGTCGTGGAGTCCAACGATCCGCAACACCGTGGTAGGACGAGTGCTTGTAGATTGCGGGAGTTCCCTGGACTCGATATCAGCCAGGGTCCTGGACGAGATGCAAATTCCTCGGTCCAAGGTCAAGAGCGTCGTAGTCCCTTTCTACTGATAGTCCCCTGGCACCTCGGTCAAGCCGCTCGGACAGATCGTCCCGCCTGTAACTTCGAGGCCCGAGCAACTTCCGAACGGAGTTGATCACCTTCGAGGTAGTCGATTTCGAGTCGGCCTACAACGCCATTCTGGCCGACCGCGCCGCCAAGTTCATGGCCGCCACGCATCACGGTACCAATGCCTCAAGGTTCCCGGTCCCGGGCGTGATCTCGGTGAAGGGAAGTCCGAAGCAGCCCTAAACCTGCAACGAGAGGGCATTAGACATGGTCGGGCAGCTCTGCCAAGAGTTCGACCAAGAGCCGAGGAGTTCCCAGCCCAAGGCTACCCTCCAGGCCAGCGGGGAAACTAAAGCCATTCCACTGTGCGACGCAGAGCCAGACAAGGTCGTACACGTAGGGGCTTCCCTGGATCCTAAATAGGAACTCGAGCTCGTGACCTTCCTCCGGAGAAGCGCGGACACGCTCGCTCGGGAACCGTCCGACATGCCCGAGTCCCAAGGAGGTCGTCGAGCACAAAGCTAGCGATTCGGCTCGACAAAAAGCCTGTGCGGCAGAAGCTCAGGCGTTTCTCCCCGGAGAAGCAAGCTATCATCAGAGAGGAACTGGACAAGCTCCTCAAAGCCGGTTTTATACGCGAGGTCGATCACTCTGATTGGTTGGCCAACCCGGTTATCGTGAAGAAAAAGGGGGGCAAGTGGCGCATGTGTGTCGATCACACAGGGCTGAATGCCGCCGCCCCAAGGACAATTTCCTCACGCCTCGGATAGACCAGCTTGGTGGACGCAACTGCAGTCTCAGAGGCGATGAGTATTCTGGACGCCAATTCAGGATAACACCAGATCGGCATATCGCCCGACGAAGAAGAGAAGACTACCTTAATCACGCCGCTCAAAGACGCTCGCTACACGACCATGTCCTTCGGTCTAAGGAACGCCGGAGCGACCTTCCAGCGCCTCATGCAGAAAACCTTCTCGGACCAAATAGGTCGTAACCTGGAGGTATACGTGGACGACATAGTCGTCAAAAGCAGGATGGCCTCGAGTCATGTATCCGATCTAGAGGAAACCTTCCGTAACCTCAATAAACATCGAATAAAGCTAAACCCTGAAAAATATGTGTTCGGGGTCAAAGCCGGCAAGGTACTCGGCTACATGATCGGTCCACAAGGAATTGGGGCCAACCCCGAGAAGATAGAGGCCATCGAGAACTTGCGACCGCCCGCATGCACGCGAGAGGTTCAGTCCCTGACCGGGAGGATGGCGGCTCTAAGTCGTTTCATCTCGCGACTCGGGGAGCGCGGCCTGCCTTTCTTCAAGGCGCTCCGGAAGCACGACGGTTTTGCTTGGACAGAAGAAGCAGACCACTCTTTCAAAGAATTAAAACTGTATTTGTCGAGACCCCCGGTCTTGACCACACCACGAATGGGAGAGGTCCTCTTGCTCTACCTGACCGCCACAGCCCAGGTGGTGAGCGCCGTCATAACGGTAGAACGGGACGGGGTGCAGCGCCCGATCTACTACATCAGCGAAGTCCTGCACAGACCAAAGGAGCGTTACCCCGAGGTCCAGAAGCTCCTTTATGCGCTCCTCGTGGCCTCGAAGAAGTTAAGACACTACTTCCATGCCCACAAAATTCGAGTCCCGACCAACTTCCCGCTTAGAGAAATTCTAGGGAATCAGGACGCAAGCGAACGGATCGCAAAGTGGGCCATGGAGCTCGCCGAATTCGAGATCGAATTCTCAGCCAGAACCGCGATCAAATCTCAGGTCCTAGCAGACTTCCTAGCCGAATGAACAAATCCTACCCAGTCCGAGTCTGAACCCGACCAGTCCGAGCACGGTCGCTGGGTCATGCACTTCGACGGATCCCGAGCTTACGATTGCTCGGGGGCTGGAGTGGTCCTAGAATCCCCCCAGGGGGAGCGGATCCAGTACGCCCTCCAACTGCATTTCGGCGCAACGAACAACGCAGCGAATCTGAAGGTCTCGCTGGCCGGCTTCGGGCATGCAAGACGCTCGGAGTCCAACGACTAACTGCGAAGGGCGACTCGCAGCTAGTTGTCAACCAGGTTAACAAGGAGTATCAGTGCTCCGATGACTCAATGGCGCTTTACCTGGCTGAAGTAAGGAAAATGGAAAAGTACTTCAGAAACTTCGAAGTACTATACATACCCAGGAAGGACAATGCCCTGGCCGACCATCTATCGAAGGTCGGTTCCGCCCAGCTACCCGCCCCGGCGGGGGTGCTCGTCGAGCACCTTTATAAGCCCTCCATACCCACCGAGGAGGGGGCAACCGAGACGGGTGGTGCCGTCTCCTTCCTCGAGCAAGATGCGAGTTGGATGACGCCATTCATCCAGTACCTCGCACACGGGACACTGCCCGAGGAAGAAGCCGAGAAATCCCGGCTCGTAAGATGCTCCTCTGCCTATAAAATGGTCGAGGGCCTCTTATACCGCAAAGGCGCGCTTGGGGTCCTCTCCAAGTGCATCACCCAAGAGGAAGGCAAATATCTCCTCAAAGATATCCATGACGGGATGTGTGGAGCTCACTCGTCCTTTAGGACCCTGGTGAGCAAAGCCTTCCGATTGGGTTACTACTGGCCAACGGCCCTGGACGACGCGCGCTCAATAGTAACCTCCTGCCGATCTTGCCAGTTCCATGCTCGAAAAGTCCATCACCAAGATATGCACTACAAACCATGCCCACGACCGCCGTTTCGGTTTGGGGCATCGACATACTCGGACCATTTCCCAGAGGAAGGAAGGGTTGTAAATACCTGTTCGTCGCAATCGACACCTTCACTAAATGGATCGAGGCCGAGCCTGTGTCGACCATCTCGGCACAGGCGGCTAAAAGGTTTTTCCGCAATAACGTAGTGACCCGCTTCGGCGTTCCAAGTCGCCTCGTCACGGACAACGGCACTCAGTTCACAAGTGAGCTGTTTCAGGCTTATTGCGAGGAGCTCGGGACCAAGATATGCTTCGCGTCGGTGGCCCACCCGCAGAGCAATGGGGCAGCCGAGCGCGCGAACGGGCAGATTATCCAAGGAGTCAAGAAGAGAGTCTTCAAGAACCTCGATCGGCATGGTCAAGCCTGGGTGGATGAGCTACCTCCCGTCCTCTGGTCGGTCCGCACCACGACGAGCCGAGCTACGGGTGAGACCCCCTTTCAGCTCGTATATGGCGCGGAAGCCGTCCTACCCGCCGAGGTCGTCCTGGGATCCCCAAGGGTGAATCTAGCCGACGACATCGACACAGAAGGCGAGCGCCTTCTCGACCTCGACCTCGCGGAAGCAACTCGAGAACGGGTTCTGCTGCGATCCGCGGTTTACCTGCAAGCTCTCCGCAGGCACGCCGCTAAATCGGTACGACCGAGGACCTTACATATCGGCGATCTCGTTCTGCGACGGGTCCAAGACTTGTCAAAGGCTAACAAGCTAACGCCGAGATGGGAGGGTCCTTACACGGTCGTCTCAACAGCACGCCCGGGGGTTGTCCGCCTCGCAATGGAAGATGGTTGAGAACTAGCCAGCACTTGGAACATCGACCAACTGCGTAAGTTCCATGTCTAACCACACCCACTTTACTCCTTTAATAAACTTCGACACCTTGGCCTCCCGGTTTCTCTCTCTCTCTCTTTTCTCTTTTAAACCCCACCCCCGCGAAATCTCGCAACCAAGCTCGATCCAGATCAAATATCAGGAGCAGGCTCGGTCGTCGGGGCAAAACGGACGGGCGTACGACCACCTAACATCGGGCCACCAGAGCTCGACCTCGAGGGCTTCCTTCCTCATAAGTCGACCATCTTTTTCGCGGCAGACCTCCGCCGCAGGTAAAGATTCGCATGGACACCCCTCGGACGGTTCCGAGCTCAGGTCAGCCGGTGGGCGGTATAGACGCACCGTACACAAAAAGGCCACACGATCTCCGCAGGGCACTACTCCGTCAACGAGGTCGTGCCCGCAGCCTACGCCCACGACCTCCGTTGACGGCGGGGGCTATATGGGTACCGTGTGGCTACAACCTAGAGCAGCTTTCGCACAAGGTAGTCACTCCCTAGTACGATCGTCCGCTAGCTCGCATAACCATCAAAAAAAGGGAACAACGGGAGGAAGCAACTCGTTATCATTACAAGGGAAACAAAAGCGTATCTATTAAATTCGAAACATTCTTTGTTCGACTAGGAGGTTTTTTGAGTTTTTTCAGGTAAAACACGGGAAGAAGGAATTACAGGAGGCCGGCACGCTTCTCGTCCTGCAGAGCGACGAGCTCCTCCCGCACGGAGTCGAGCTCGGACTCGAGGTCGAGCACCCGCCGGCGAGCTTCACGACCTTCGCTTGCCGCCTGACGAAGCCGCCTGGACTCCTCCCGTTGCTGGTCGATCGTCCTTTCGGCGCTTCGAGCGGAGTTGCGCAGGGTCGCCACCGTCGCTTCAAGGCCCGACCTCGCCTGCTCACTCTGGTCAAGGCGCTCCTTAAGAGCATGCACGGACTCCTCCATCTTCCGCCGGAGCTCGGCCTCAGAAGACTTCAGCCCGGCAACCAGGCGCTCGAGCTCCGCGATCCTGGCATCCTGCTCGGCTTGATGCTTGGCAAGAACTTCTGGCGGCACGGTCGCGGCCTGGAAATCCTTCATAGTGGTCTCCAGCACCTGCGCGACAGGGTATCTCGGGTTACGATCGGCCTTTTAGGACAAAAGCACGAGCGCTAGGAAAACTTACCCAAAAAAGCCGAGCCTCCAGCCCCTCCTAGAACAACTTGGCGGGGTCCTCCGCCCCGATTTGTTCTCCCTGGGCAGGCAGGGGATCCTTCGCCCCAATCCCTTCTCCTTCGTCGGGCGCAGGGGCTTGAGTCCGAGCTCCCTCGTCCCCTGGGAGCGGAGGGTCTTGGCCCTGGGCATCGACTTCCATCTCTTGGACGGGGACGGCCTCAAGAGCAAGGATCACCTCCCGCTCTTCTTCCTCCCGGGCAGGAGTTGCGCTCGGGGGCTCCTCCCGCTCTTCTTCCTCCCGGGCAGGAGTTGCGCTCGGGGGCTCCTCCCCTTCGGCATCCGGGTCCGCGGGGTACTCTGCCCGGGGCGCGGCGTCTACGGCCGGAGGAACTTCCTCCCCGGTAGGCACGGCGTCCGCGGGCGCGAGGTCGTCGACTCGGGGCACCGGGTCGGCAACCGGAAGGACGGCGTCGACCGAGGCGGCCTCGGCGCACAACGGCTCTTCCTCGTCGGGCGGGCCCCTGTTCGGGTTGAGGTCCCCTGACGCCGGGTCGGCATCGGTGTCCGTCGGGGCGTCGTAAGCTCGGGGAGAAGCCTCCGCGATCTCCTAAAGCATCTCGGCAATGATGTCGCTGGCTTCGGCGGAGTCCTCGCGGGGAACTTCAGCAACATGCTCGCCACCACCGGGCTCCCCCGTGTCGTCATCACCACCGGGCTCCCCCATATCGTCGTCCTCATCAATTATGATATGGGGGATGCCCTCTCTCGCGGCTCGGGCATCGGCAGCCGCAATCTTCCTCCTTGTCTCCTCTTCAGGAGACACGACCTCTGGGGGCCGGATTTCCGCGGCGGCTGGCTCCTCATACAGCGTCGTCACGCCCGCCAGCGCGGGGACTGGGCCTCCGCGGCCTCAATTCCCGCCTCGACCTCATCACCGCCAGCGGCCCGTGGGGACTGGGCCTCCGCGACCCCAGTTCCCACCTCGATCTCCTCACCCGCGACGACCTCGGCAGCCCGGGCGAGCTCCTGCTCTAACACGAGATCAAGAATATCGTCAGCCATTGCCTCGAAATCCCATAACTCCGCACCAGCTGCCACACCCACTATAGACGATGTGGGGTTAGGGTGGTGCCGGAGGGGGAAGGAGGCAAACGAGCTAGGAATTAAGAGCTGACCTCGCTTGGCATCTTCTAGCTGGGCTCAGGCGCGAGCCATAAGGGCAGCCATGTCTTCGCATGCCTTGTCGGCCCTGGCGACTGAGGGGTCGACCTCCCCCAAGCCGGCCACAGAAATGGTCGGCGTTGGGCGCGGTTGAGGCGTAGTGGACGACCTGCGGGATCTCGGGACCAGTGGGGCGGGGTCCGGCTCGTCCTTCTCCTCCTCGTGGCCCCGAGGGGCCGAGCCCGAGCTTACCCGCGCGAGCTCTGCCTGAAGGGCGGCAATCTGACCCTCGAGTTCCTCCTTCCGTGCTGGACCAGCCGCGGCCGCGGCCTCCTTCTTCGCCCGCGCGGCAAGCTGACGTAAACGAGCCATCAGCTCGGGGTTTTTTCTGGTATGCTCATCCATCCAAAGTTTTAGTTCGCTCACCTCCTGCCGATCAGCATACTCCAAATGCTGGCGGGGTGAGCGGTCGTCCGAACCAGGCGCTGCAAACGCCGAGGCGGAGACGGCGTGGCCGAAGGAGATCGGTCGCGGCGCTTGCGGCCCGCCAATTTTTTGGTCTTACGACCTCGTCCCCCCAGCTGCGATGCCAGTTGATCCACGGCAACCTCGAGGGCGACCTTCTCCTGCCAGAGAGAGTTTTATGAGGTCGGGGCACCCTGGGGAGACTCGGACCAAGTGGGACATCAAGAAAGGAGGGCCAAATCGAAAACTTACCGCCTCGGTCCGGTTGAGGACGTTATTCGGGATCTGGCGACCCTCTAGGATCTCCTTGCCCTTGGGGGTGCCGAACATTTCGGACACCCTCGCGTCCACCCAGTCCTCCGGTGGAGCTGCGTACCGAACGAAAGGAAGTGGTAAGAACGAATGTCTTCTGCATAGGAGAGAAGGCCGAGGTCGATGGTATACCTGAGCGTGACTCCCGTGTGATGTCCTGCCACCCCTCAACCTTGAAGAAGGGATGCACCCTCCTCCTGAGGGGCGACACCCGGGCTCTGATGTAGTCCCGGGCGACATCCCGTCCGGTCAGCCCTGAGCAAGTGAGCTCGTTGATCAGCAGGAGCACCTTCTCCTCCTCCGGCTGCACGGTCGGCCGGGGGGTCTCGACAGCCCGGGCTCTAGTGCCGGTATAGGAGAGCGAGCTGTCTTCCGCCTTCCTCAGATAAAACCAGGAGTCGGCCCATCCCGACACCGAGTCCTTGAGCGTGAAGCTCGGGTACTCGTACGGGCGGGTAGGTCGGAGACGGAAATAGAGGCAGCCGGCCGACGAAGGCGTCTTAGGTCTTGCGATAAGGTGTAGAAATGGAGGAAGAGGTCGAGTGGGTTCGGCGCCCACATACCCTTCGCAGAGGTGGGTGAAGATGGCCATGATAAGGATGGAGTTAGGGTGGAGGTGGCGATCTCGCACTCACGTAAGCGAGGACGGACTCGACAAACTCGCTTTCAGGCATCCGGAGCCCGTTTATGGTGTAGAGCTCGGTGGAGATGATCTCCCCTTCCTCTGGCTCCGGGCTCTCCTCGGCCCCAGGGGCTCTCCATGAGCCGGCGTCGAGGTACTTCGCCTGTTGCAGAAGCTCCAGCTTTCGCCTATCGATCTTCTTTGGCGCCAAACTTCGCCATTTAAATGCGGGAGGCAATCGAAGGGAGGCGATCGCGCGATCGGGGAACGAGCAATGGAGCAAAGAATGATTTGAAAGCGTTTCCTTTCTTTGGGGGTGTGCGAGCTAGGGTTCGCACCGGTGTTTAAAATCCCTCCAGGAAACAGAAAGCGAAGGACTTCCCGCCGTTATGGTCGAGGAAGCCCTAGAGGCGCAGAGGCGATTGAGGCGTTCGCCACCGGGGGCGACACGTGGCACGCGAATCGAAATCGCCCCGCCAAAGGACAGCTCCCAGGAAGGACGATTGAATCGCCCGAATGAGGCTTCCGGAGAAGGAACCATTGAGAGGGGCCCACGTCCGTTCAAAGCGCGACGAGCCGAGGCAAAAGGCTCGTTCCTGAGGAGGTCAATAGCTCGGTGGTCGCGGTAGTTGTTCGCCGCAAAGAACCGGCGTGCTGCGTGGACGGTAGGCCCAAGGAAGGCCTTCCTTAGGCCTTTTCCCACTTGAACCTCGGGGCTAGCTGTCGGGGTTGGGTAATTCCATAAATTACCTCGGGTGCCACGAGCAGCGAGCTCGCTCCCGCCCGAGCCATTAGGAGGTCGTTCCCAAGGGCGATCTAGTTGGGACCGGAGAAGGTTGCGTATTCTGGCCAATAGCGAGCTCGAGCTTGCATAAGGCAACCAAGCTCGGCGCTGGGAATTGGCCGACCTGACGTGATCTCGAGGTCGGTGGGAGTAACCACCAGCGCGTAACCTCCATTAGCCCGTTGCGTCCTCCGCGGGAGCATGGCGGAGTTGTAGGATCTGCCAGTTGCCACGATTGGACGTGGTCCAATCGTGCGGATAGTGGGGACCTGCGGAGTTTGGTCCTTTGTAAGCTATAAAAGCATCCCCACCATGAGGGAAAGAGACACACATTTCTTTACAAAAAATATATACGAGCTGGAGTAGGGCTATTATGTCCTTCTTGAGAGGCCCGAACCAGGGTAAATCACAGTGTCCTTGCCCATCGAAGTCTAGTGAGTCACTCCTCTGAGTATCCCATCACGTGAGAAGGGGTCGCAGTTGGTCCCTCCACCAACAAGTAAGCTCGGCGGGGGCCTGCTCTCCAATCGTCGACAATTTTTTTTTGTTTTTCTCTAATTAACGTGTGTACCTAGAGGAGCATTCGATTAGTAAAGATAAAGATGATTACTATTATAATCTTTTTGAAAGTAAGCTCAAGCACAATTTTTTTACTCCTTTATTTCAAATGTAAGCCTTGAGTGCTTTCCCCATCTTATGTCAAATTATTTCTTTTACCCTGAATTTAGGTTAAGAGCTCTTGCATTCAAGGTTAGAAGTAGGTATACAATGTTAGAAGAAGGTATAAAGCATAATTGTCAATACCGTACCAGAGGCTGTATCAATTTGGCTATTGGAATGGTACATTCCGGTACTGGTTCATACTGATGTACTATTTCGGGTTTAATATAATAACATATATTTATAAGTATATATATGTGCGTTAATTACATGTACATCAAATTTCACTTATAATATTACTTTAAATATATAGTAGAACAATCAAATATAACATATAGTTTAATAGACCATGTTATCAATTTTATCGGTATGACTGGTATTGATCGATATCGAAGCCGGTATTGACCAGTATCTGGCCGATATGATTGGTATCAAGACCGATATTGTATATAAGGCTACTTCGTACCAGTTTAGATACCAAATGGTACATATTGACCATACAAAGATACGGTTTTAATAACTATGGTATAAAGCCCTAGCCAACTTGCCTTCTACCAGTCATCCTTATTGCAAGACATAAAGCGTGCTATAAATTGACGTTTTCCAAAGCTATTACTTTTAATTATCATCTCTTCTCGCTATCATTCATTTAGAAGAAAACACTCGCATTAGCTATTTTCTCTCCTTTCTAAGGTATCTATACTATAGCTTCTCTTGGCTTGGGCATCATTCTTCGATGTGTATAGGAGATATTTGCAATTTGATATAGTTGATCATGTTCTATATGTTTTATTGACATGTGGTACAGGATCACAGTGAGACATTACAGAACAAATGATCAATGACACATATAAATAAGGATAAATCATCAATTATTCCTTGCAACTTTGCATACTTCCCCATAGGGAAGCTAGAATATTGATGATGAACAGGGTGTTATATGAAACATTTTGTATTTGGTTGCAATCGCATTCGATTTCTTCCGGTTCTTCCAGTCTGGGCGCACCAACGAGGACGGCAATTGCATCGACGCCAAGAGCAAAAAATAATTCCAAATCGTAAGTTCCAAGCCCAATCCTCCATTTTTTTTTTTTTTTGGTTATCAGATCGCGCTCCTACCCTCGCAGATTGATCTCGTCAAAGAAATTCAGTACTCGACGCGGCGGTGCCTGCCGAAGCATGCGCTTAACTTGTTCGACGATTTGCCTCAGTAAGCTCGAGCCCACGTCGCGATCCCGTGGTGTACATGTTAATTCCGTTCTGCTCGCGCAGCTGTGCGTAGAGTACCGATGCTTGTATGGGGTTTTCAACGTTCGTGGTTTTGGTCTTTCTTCGAGAGATTTGATTATTTGACATAAAGTTGATGTACACTTATGATTTGATACTTACGTCAAGTGGCTCTTAAGTCTAAATATCAGTGAGACATGATGTGATAAATCATTAAATGCACGTCAACTTTACGGTAAATAATCAATTATTTCTTCCTTCCTTCCGCATCAGTGGGTGATTGAGTGATCCATTTTTTGTTTTCAGGATCGTATGATATGGCCGCTCTGATCAGTGTACGCACCCAGGGTTAACAAAACCGAAACCGAAAAAACCGATGGAAAACCGAAATTGGAAATTCGAAAATATCGAGCCAAAAACCGCTCGAAAATCGTTAGAAACCGAAGAGTTTCAAAGCCGAGCATTTGAACAAAAAACATTCAAAACAAATTTTAAAAAAACGAAAACCATTCGGTTGTCTCGAAAACCCATCGGTTTTCTCGAAAAACCGGTCGGTTTTCTCGAAAAACCGATCGGCGAGTTGAACGTTTTAGGCGATCGGTTTTTGGAGCGATTTTCGTCGGTTTTTTTCGAAAAATCACTCGGTTTTCACCGGTTTTCGATCGGTTTACATCGCATAAATTTTTTCAATTTTTTTGATTTTTTTGAATTATTTTTTAATTGAATCGGTTTACTGACCGATTTAGGATTTCGAACCGGCTCGATACGGTCGAAAACCGCGATTTTCGAGCGGTTTTCGTCGGTTTTGTGAACCCTGTACGCACCAGTCCGAGGCATTCACTAGCTATTCCTCAGCTATATTCGATTCGTTCGCTGCAGGCTTCACAATTGGCAATAAGGTTTATAGACCCATCGTTTCTTTCTTGTAAACTTCGTGAGACTCGTCCGGTGGGACCCGCAGCACTGGAGTGGAGGTCTCGAAGGACACCCCCACTGCCTGCTTGCCTGCTTGGCCAATCGCCAGCCTTCCAAAGGTTGTCAGTGAGAACCCCTCCTTTTTAAGTTACTAGTTACATGCCCGTGCGTTGCTACGAAAAATAAAATTGATAACGAAAAATAAAGATTAAAAAAAAATTATTTCACAAGATCAAACATCTATCTTTAACGCTTCGTTTCTTGCATAGGGCAATTAAGCAGGGCAATTATAAGCAGGGCAATTAAGCGGTAATTAATGACGTGGGAAGAACGGACCACTGCCACCAAGTGCTGCTTTAGAATAGTAGAGAAAATGGAAAAAGGTTCAGCCAGATCTCTCGAGTTCGCAATTTTGCTTCAACTGCCGCCTTCTTTATGTTCTCGCACGAGAGGATGGAGGACATCTTCTTCTGAGCCCTACATGTCATTCGCAAGCACGGGTCACCAAAACGGCGACAAGATCACGTTGTGTTGATTATCAAATGCAAAGTTCAGTTCAGTCTGGCTTACTTGTTCTCGGATCTGCTCTTCTCATTCTCCTCCCAGGCCTTGATAATCGACAGTTTCCTCTCCATCTCGACCTTTGCAAGTATGGCATATGCATGTTTCGTTGGTGTAATTTGATTCGTTGCAGCAAAATATTAACCCAAGGTCTGATCTGAAACTCAAAGAATACCTCTGTCGGCTGAGCCGGTTGCAGGTTTGTCTGCTGGTGCGGGAGGTCCACCTGCAGCAGAACGGAGGATTAGCACAAAAGGCAAGCAACCTAGATGGTGTTTTGAACCAACTCGTGGATAATCTTGCCTGCATTGATGAGCCGTGACGGATTAGAAGCGAAGTAACTGGCTCGTCAGAGCGGCTTAAACTTAATTATGGACTTATCTCGCTTTAAACTGTTGTAGTAGAACATATAATAAATAATCTCGGATCGACAGGCTATTCTCCTTTTCTGTTTTCAATCTAAATGCTTGAAATTTGTGAAGGGAAGGAGATACAGGTTAAATGTGCAACGACGATCATTTTTAACCACCCCACTGCTGCTTCTATTAGCTCACGAGTACAAAGAGGACTAATTAGGCCTCGATCAAGCTGCAATCGGGAGTTTCTAATTAGTCTCACGAGTACAAAGACGATCATTTTTAATTAAGTCTCAAATCTCCATAGGAAAAGGTTGCAATCGGGAGTTTCTAGTGCTGAATACCATCTATTTCATAAACCAGCATCAGAAGAATATATGGGGCTTCATATACCTAATGGAGCCTAAGCATATCCTTCGGCTGACACTTCTATATTATGAGTTCCAACAAGAGAATATCATAAATAAAACCTACCTCATGCACCAACAACAGCTGATGGAAAAACCAAATAAAGCAGAGATCTCATTTGTAAAAAAAAATTGTGTGCAGTTGATAGATCTTAAGGTAACACATCCAGTGACTCATGGTTTCACTTCATATATGCTTTGTTTAAATGGTGCAGCGGATATTTACGATGATAATACATAAGCATAGAATGTGTTGCGAATAGAATGACAAAAAGGACATAAAAAATGATGTTTGCACCTTAATGACATGAGAGCCAACTTATGTTCCATCAAAATGTAACCATAAGCTCTACTAATCAACTTAAGGACACTGTAAGCCCAGAAAACACACCAGCGAAATTGACAAGGAAACAAAGCACATAAACAGATTAACAGAACACATCAGTGTGGTAATTCAAGACTAATTAGGCTGAGCACAAATTAAGACATCAAACCCAGCCAACATTCATGGAATATATCAGCATATTCAACACGTAGAAGTAACCTAATGTGTTCACGGGCCAAAAATAATGAACTCCAGAAATCCTAATCCTATATATCAAACAGAAATAGCACCACGACTAACAAACAAAGATTATGAAACTCAAATGCATAAATATGAAACAATAAATCAGATCTCTTGCGAACTGCCTAGAATATCATTCTCAATAGAGCTCTCAATGTAAGCAGCTCGATTCAAAGTTTCAGACTTCAAAGTCTATTGTCATTAGCCTGTTTTGGGGACATACCCTGTGCAACATCAGTCTACTCAACCCAAAATCGATCTAAAGAGTTAAGAGTGTCCTTGATTAATACCTTATCTTACAAGAATGATTGTTATCCTTTTTACATTCCCCCAACCAAACCCAGTTAATCTCAATCTTATTCGTGAAATAATTGTTACTCTCTGACAAAAAATTCACAATCACCATCAAGCAGCACCTGCTACATGTTAACACAGAAAACCGCATCCTACAGCTAGGTTATTCTGACATTTCAATTCAACATCCACACAAGCTAGCTAGCATGCCACTCTCCTCAACAGTTCAAACTCCGATCCAAGCAGTGTTTATAGCATCAACAGCATCTCTAGCTCACGGAGAAAGCTCTGATGTCACTATGTTTGCAAATCCCAGAAGGGCATGGCATGACTAACTAAACATAACAAAGATGGCCACACTACAGTCCCGCCAGAGGCCAAAATGTTCTCTCTTTCTTTATTGAAAACACAAGGCTAAAATGTTCAGTTCATAAGAAAAAAGAATAACCCAATGCCCTCACATCAATCCCCATTGCAGCTGGAACACAAACAAAATCAGACAGCACTACTTTTCACCCCCAAATTAACTAAATCAATCATCTCAGGTTTCAACAACTGAGAAGACAACAGGTCATTACACCTTATTCGTTGGATCCCACGCAACAGTTCAGCATGCCAAAATATTCAGTTTGATTAAAACAGTACGAGCACAAACCGAACGAAGATTCCATCTCCCCGATCGAACCCAGGCCAACGGCTCGACATCCACCGGAGGCGGCGGTCACAGGAACTTCTCAGACGGCCGCCGGCCCCTCATCCTGCATATGCCGCGGCCAGGCAAACACGCATACGGCGCACACAAAACTGTCTTAGGATCTGGATAAGAGGGTAATTACCGAAAAGTAGTTCGAGGGATTGGAGGAAACGCGCGCTTACGAATTCGCGGACGATGCCCTTGTAGACCAGGATGGGGACGGCGAGGCCGAAGAGGCCGACGACGAAGAGGCTGCGGCGGGTCCAGCGGAAGTTGAACTCGAGGTTTTCGCGGCCGGCGTTCCACTCCTCGATCCACCGGTTCTTGAGCACCTCCATGCCGCCACCCATCTTCTCTCCTCTCCTCTCTTCGATTCGCCGCCTCCTCTTCTTCTCCGCTGTGAGAATGTTGCTGATGGCTCGTGGAGGATCGGTCTGGCTTGGTTTTAATGTGAAATGAACTGGATCGGTCTTGTGAAATGAACTGGATCGGTCTTGTGAAATGAACTGGCTGAACTGCCGATTGGTTTTAATGTGAGCTGGCTAATTAAGCAGGGCAATTTACCAAGGCAAGCTTCGTTTCTTGCGCCAATTTACCAGGCAATTAAGCAGAGCAATTTACCACTGTTTGTTTCATTTCAAATTTTCAAACTGACTGGAAACGGGAAGACACCAAGTAGAATGCACCACTGCCACCAACTGGTGATTTATAATAGTAGAGATTAATGCACGTCTCCGCAAGTTGCAATGTTGCAAAGCTTAGATTGTTGTGTAACCTGTTCTTTGCCTGCTTGTGTTCAGAGGTTCTTGAAACATGGCGCAATGCTGACGCTGTGTGCTTCGATGTTGATAACAGTCTGCCTGGACGAGGGTATAGATGAACTTGCTGATTTCTATGGGGCTGGCCCGGCTGTTGCTGAGTGGACAGCAAGGTAAATGACATGCTTTTGTGGGTTAATTCACGTTGAGCTTGTTAGTGCCTTGGTGCATAGAATTTGTTGGAAGTGCTGACTTTGATTTTTATGTTCTTAGGGCAATGACGGGAACTGTTCCATTTGAGGAGGCACTTGCTGCCAGGCTTTCTTTAATCAAGCCATCTCTGTCCCAAGTTGAGGACTGTTTGGAGAAGAGACCGCCGAGGTAAGCTTACCCAAGCCCCAGCTTCAAGTTAATTGATATGTTAGTTACTCTTTTACATGCGGTATTTAGCTTTCGTGTTGTGGATCTTGTCAGGTACTGCACTTCTGCTATTTACCTTTTGGAAAACTTTGATATGTTCTTTCCCTGTTTTTTTCTTATACGTGAATCGAGCGAGCAGAATGTCTTTGAGGAACACTAATTGATTTTACTCAGTTTCTCTTTTGATGGTAATAGAAAAAATGTGTAGCTATGGTGGAATTTATAGAAGCAACGATATCATGACCCTTTTGATTAATTCGCCTCATGTTTTATCTAGAGACATCCTAATATTTCTCCGACTACAGAACAAAGCCAAGATAGAACTCATTAGTCAGTTATTCATCACTGCAACAGATGCAATTTTATGTTACAAACACTGTTCATTTTCTTAGTTTACTCACAGGATTACCAAAAGCAATGCGTTTTGATCGGCAGGATTTCTCCCGGAATTGCTGATTTGATTACGAAGCTGAAAGTTAATAATACTGATGTGTTCCTTGTGTCAGGAGGTTTCCGACAAATGATCAAGGTATGTCATTCCACTCTAAGGTTGCAATTCTTGTAGTTCTGGGATATCAAAACATGGTTAACTTTTGCCTCTTTAAATTTTTTTCAAATTGTGATGCATATTATACTCTTATGCTGCACCAAGCTTTACTTCAAAGGTGTCTATAGTTTAAATTTGGGCATGAGGTTATTCAACCTATATTACTTTTTGCAAAAATAGGCAAGGATATGTTTCTTCTGTTAGACTTTGTTGAATATTATGTACTACGACTCATTTTTCACATATATGTAATATGTAATGGGTTATCATTGAATGATTCTAATATGCTATTTTGTATATCATAAAGCGGTCCTCAGTTTTCCATTTGCCTTTTTTCCAGCCTGTGGCATTTGAGCTTGGTATTCCTCCAGAAAACATCATTGCAAACCAGCTGCTATTCGGAACTTCTGGAGAGTATGCTGGATTTGATCCCAAAGAGCCCACTTCACAAAGTGGGGGTAAAGCGCTAGCAGTCCAACAAATAAGACAGGTCTGTTGTAAGTGTGTAACATACTAACATTTGGTATTGCACTTTTCACTTCTTGCCACACTGCTTATTTCTTTGATATTTCTGTGTGTTCAGGACTGTGGTTACAAGACGCTCGTTATGATTGGAGATGGTGCAACTGATCTTGAGGTATATAACTAGATAATGCCTTGAATCTTCTCTCCCGACTTCCCACAATACGTATAAAAAAAGTGTTTCTTTGGGTAAAGGGCAGGTACTGACACTAAGTTCATTTCTCCAATGCTATGGTCAAAGATGCAAAAAAAATGGTCAATTGTTCTAGCCTGCTTCGTTTTATTGACAAGATGTGCAACTCCTTTACCACTGTTTGTGTATGGAAATAGAGGTGGTAAGCATAGGCACATGTACACCCGCTATCTGGGCCGCACGTTTCTGAACAAACTTAACAGGAGAGTGAAAGGAGCTAGTAGTGCAGTTTTCGAAGCTTGTGTTATATTGATGCACCATTAGAAGTAGGACAAAGCTGCTGGCTTATTGAGTTATTGTCAAGACCCCACTTTCGAAAAATCCTGGGACATCCGGAGTGTCCGGATTAAGCATCCGGAGTATCCGGATACAACCCGGAGTGTCCGGACTAAATGTCCGGAGTGTCCGGGTTAATGCAACCGAAGACTCCAACCCGGAGTCTCCGGGTTGATGGTCCGGAGTGTCCGGATTGTGCGGGGGTTTTGTATAAAAATCCCATTTCGTGGCTCCCCTCCATTCTTTCTCTTCCATGTTGTTTCCCCACTCCTTGGTGCTACACTCCTCCACCCTAGCTCCACTCCAGTGAGCTCCCCACCGGCCGGCAACCCCTCGTGCTCCTCCCCGGTGGCTTCTCCATCCCGGTGACCTTGAGCTCCTCTCCAAGCCGATGATTTCCTCGTTCCACCCGGTTTCCCTTCATCCCCCTTGAAGGTGAGACTTCCTTTGGAGCTTGATTCTTGGGTCCTTGGGGATTCTAGGGTTCCTTTGGGGTTGGGGTTGAGGTTTGCTTTGTAGATTTGGGGTTTGGGGTAACCTTGGCGAAGGCTAGGGTTTTGTGGGGGTGTTTGGATTGGGGTTGGGTTTAGGCAATGTTGGATGCTAGGGTTAGAGGTCGGGGGTAGATAATGTCATCCCCAGCTTTGGATTGGGTTTTTGTTGGAGATGTTAAGAACGATCCTCAATCGTTGTGGTTTGAGCTAGCTCGGAGCTTCTCCGGCTCGACCGCGTGTAGAAAGGTTGTAGATCGGGTCCTCGCGGTGTCGTAGGACTTGGCGGCACCTCGATCCCTCGCGCTAATTGGGCGGCATGCCCCAGGTCCGGAGTGTCCGGACGCAAATGGTCCGGAGTGTCCGAGTTGTCCGGAGAGTCCGGACAGAAACACCCGGAGTATCCGGCTTATCCGGAGAGTCCGGATATAAAACCCGGATTGTCCGGGTGAGGCTAGTCTGTCCGGTTAAGACGAGTTGTTCGGTTGCGTTGTTTCGTCGGGGTTTTCCTTTTGTGTTCATTTCATTCGCATGGCATGCATCTCATTATGCATTGTACTCGTGTAGAGAGCGATCCCGCGGAGACTGACGCAGCGGTGACCGAGGGTGTCACCGGAGAGCCGACTGTTGCCGACCCACAAGCAGAAGAACAAGGCAAGCACCTATGCATATTCATCCGTATATGTAATTGTATTTTTGAGAATAAATTGCCTATTTGATGATTAAGTCTGCATTAGGAATTGAATTGGGTTAGGGTTAGATCCTATTTGCTGCACATTCGTCCCTTGGATTTGTGAATACTTTCGTTGGAACTAGTATGGGTATTAAATGAGTCACTGCTTAGAATTGCTTAGAGGTCGGGATTTGGGCCAAGTAGCGGAAGGTTCCGTCGCTTGAGGTCGTTACCTTACCTATGATAAAAAGAGTGGGCATGGATGGGTGGTTGGAAAAGAAAAGATGAATTGGAGACCGGGCGGGAAGGTTGAGACATTGGGTAAGGAGACCCGATGTGGTAGTTCCCGTCTGAGTCGATTAAGGACCGATTCGATGGTTGTCCTTTGATTGAGCACACCCCGGTTGGTCGCATGCCCGATTATGGTACGGTAAGCCGCTCTTTCTCTCATACGGAATCGATGAACCGTAACTTCCTGTGGTTGGACGTGGTTGAGGGCGAGGCTTAGGCCGACTCTCGAGCGCCAAGCCGGGCTTGGGGCTGCTCGAGGGGGTGCTAGGTTTTCGGGCCACAGGAGGACGCTTCAGCGATTGGGTATGATTGGGAGGGGGTTGACACTAGGCCCTTGTGGTAAGTGTCGTGCGATCAATGCTTCCCTGCAGGTTTAATTAAGCGATTCGAATTGCCGCGCTCTCGGATATGAGCAAGCTCTTTCATCGCACAGTCACGTAGTAAGAACTTGAACCGAGGTTCGCCGTCGAGCTTGAGCCCAAATAAATTGATGATGAGATTAACGGTTGTGAATTAATGATTGCAACTTCATTTTAGGAGTAGGCGCTGTTACAACTGCTTATCTTGTGAATTGAGTAGTTAGGTAATTAATATAACAAATGTTGAGCTTTCTGCACTTTTACCTTCAGCCTGGTTCTTTGCTACATCCAAATGCATAACCTTTGGAGTCGGTCATATATGGACCCCGGGTAAGTCTTGCGAGTACCTTTCATACTCATGCTTCTGCTTTGTGGTTTTCAGGTGAGGATCAGGTGGGTGGATGCGAGTTCTGCCCTTACTGCCTCTCGGTGACCGGGCGGGGCACCGAGTAGAGGCTTAGCGACATCGCTGCGCCGGAAGTGTTCGAGAAGCGAGAACACTTCCGGAGTAGTTTTATTTTGCTATGTGTTGCGATCTGATTCACTTTTGTTGTATAGTTAGTCTTTTAATTTGTGTTTAAATGCGTTGTTCAAGTCTCTATCGTCGTCCCGTGAGTTGTTTTCTCTACTTGTGGTTGTATGGCTGTTGTGGTTGTTGCATTACTTTTGGATATTTATATATGAACTGCTGTTTTCCTTGTCTGCTGAGTGGATGTCCGTAGAATCTAGAAAGGTCATGTCGAAATTTTCCGATTTTTGAAGTCTTGGTCAAATTCTTAGTTCTGGTGTGGTTTAGAGTCTTGGAGTTGTTGCTAGTGTGGTTTGGTGGTTGTCGGGTTTGTCTTTGTGCCGTTTGTTTTCCGCTTGCGTATGGGTTCGAAAGTTTCGAGTTCGTTGCCCCCTTCATGCAAATTGAGTTGATATCGTGTTGGAACCGGTATGCGGGGCTATCCTGGGCGAGTTCGGGTCGCATACCGGGGGAATACCGGGACGGTTGTCGAGTTCATCGAATGGAGATAACGCTGTCTCGATTGGACTTGGGTGTTAGCACTGCGAGCGCCACCGGCGATCCGTTGCTAACCTCCAAATCCGATGTGGACGACGGGACATTCAATAACCCGAGGACGGTCTGGACGGCTCCCTGACAGTTATTGGGCATTTCGACAGGAATAGCTATCAATTTATTATGCTGTAACAATGAATGAGTCAAATAATTCCATGATAGTGAATAGTGCTGCTTAAGGGTAGGGATGTGATCGGATCGGATACGGTCGAATATCGTCCTATTCATATTCGTATCCGTATTTTTTATCGAATACAGAATAGAATACGAATAGTGTCGAATACAGAATCGAATACGAATTATACAGGATAATATCGATTCTGAATACTGGTCGAATACGGATCGGAATCAACATGGATACGAATAATATTAGTCGGATATTTTAAAATCCAATTTCAGTTTTTTTCCAAAATCGGTCCAAATTTAAATTCAAAATTCCAAAAGAAATATATTTGTATGTCTTTTTTTGCCTTTTTATCCCTAGCTTGTCATACATGTGACTCTGTGAGTAACAATGTACCCCATTGCAATAATTGAACCAAATGACTTGCAGCTGGCATATGCTGCTGAATCCTAGGTAGCCCTCCTGAAACGCCACTTGCTAATTTCTGTACCACCTTTACCCAAATATCTCCAAATTAGCATCTAGCACACATGAACACATTATATCTTGTCATCCAATGCAGACCCCAGTCTCTGAAACAGTGAAACATGTTAAATTGTTAATGTGTTATTCTGAAACGTGTTATTCGGATAATATCCGTATGCCATATTCGGATATTATCCGAACAAAAACTCGGATATTCCGTATCCATCGGATAATCAGTGTTCCGTATCCGTATCCGTATCCATGTAAATTATCTGCATCCATATCCTTATCCGAGAAATCAACTGGATATCTGTGAAACTATCCAAATCATCATCCAAATTAATTCGGTCGGTCGGTCGGTCGGAAAATATCCGTACCAGTTCCATCCCTACTTAAGGGACTGTTAAACACAAATGTTTCAGTCTATTGACACATGACAGTTAATCTTTGCTAATATTTCAGTGAAGGAAAATTTTGGGAATGATGCGTATGCAACATAATGATATTAACTGATACATGAGCATATAGCGATTTAGCTTTTAATACCGTAAATGAGTGTTCTACATTTATTTTTGTGTCTTTTCAGGCTCGGCAACCTGGCGGAGCAGATTTGTTCGTCTGTTACGCTGGTGTCCAGATGAGAGAAGCGGTTGCAGCAAAAGCCGACTGGGTCGTCTTTGAATTCCAAGAACTAATGACCGAATTGCCATAGTTTGATTCCTCGCAGCAGTTCTGAATCTTGCATTGTTCCCACCGAGTGACAAATAATTGTATCTGGCGATCGAGCTTCGGCTTGATTGACTGGTGCGAGCAGCGTTCGATCAGCCCGCCCGTGTTCAAGCGCCGCTCGACGCGAGCGCACGCGAGGAGACGAGTACTGCGCATGTGGACGTGCGTGCGTGTGTGGGGGTGCGTGTGTGTGCATATGTAGCTCGCCTGTTGTTTATTTCCTTCTTTACAGAAATGCCAAAGCTCCTGGCCAAACTTTCAAAAAAAAATTTGTATCTGCCGTTCAAGCTGTAGGTTTCGCTGGCATGCTTGCATTTAATCACATTATAAATTGTAAGTAATTCTTATTTCCGTCTTTCCTGAAGTGTAACTACTTTTTTGAGGTGATCCTGATTCCTGAAACTAAGTTTGACTGCTATGTATTGATTTTGTGAGTAAAGTATCCTGTAAGCAATTGTTTGAGACCGCCAGAATTTAACCATGTTTCTGTTTACAATTATCATCCAAAGATGTTTTCACCGAATGGGGTAAATAGTGCATGCCCTAAAACAAATGCACCATACTGTGCCGGGTGCTATTGCTTAGAATACGTATTGCCCCATGTTGTAGGCTACGAGCCTACTTAGTACTTACATTCCATTGAATGATTAACCTAAATGCCCTCTCTAAACCATCCAACACAAAATTTCTAGAATGCCTGGACAAGTGGACAGTAAGAACTCAGGGGACGAAAGCCTGCAAATAATATGTCTCGATCTCTTAAGATATACTATATATACTACAGTTCAGCTATACTGCATCAATGATATGTGCATTAGTTAGTCAGAATCATCGAGGTCTCTTAAGATACACTATACTGTGGTTCAGCTATACTGCATCAGTGATCTGTGCATTAGTTAGTCAGAATCATCGAGGCATGGATTCCTCCATCTGACCTAAGTATGTACCTAACCTCTTCCACTTTGAAAGCCTCATTTGTCATTGCAATCGCGCCCATCCCTTCCTCATTGCCTCGCAACTAACAGATGCTAGCAGGTGCCATATCCCTTTCTCCAACTTATTGCCTGGCTTTTAATTGGTTTCGATGCTTTCTCAACCACAAGCTAGTGGCCACAGGTTTTGCAGCCGGAAGTTTGTGCCTTTTTTATCTACCGTATCATTTTATTCTGTACTCCACTACAGCACAGCGATTCCATCAGTTTACTTGCTCTATCTCCCATCCATATTATATAGAATAAGTAATAAAACCAGCTTATACAATAACTATCTACAAATGTTGTCTCTAGATGCTGTGCAATAACTATCTCTTCTCTCTTGTACATAGCTAATGTATCTTATTTACATAGCTAATCTATCTTATTTATATAAACAAAGCTGATATGTACATACTAAAAGTAATCAGAGGTGGTTTTATTGTACATGCATTTATTATCCGGAATTGCAAATAATGTCTTGCGAGGAGTATGTCGTACCGACCTTACTTCTTTCTCAATTACAAGGAAGACGCAGGTATACTCACGCCACATGCACATATATATGTACGGATACACCCTGTTAGCACATGCCTAGAATGAGAGATTAATTGATGATTTACTCTCACTTATGTCATTGATTATTTGTTCAGTGATGTCTTGCTGACATGAGGACTCTGGGGCCACATGTCAGTCCGATATATAGGGCAAATGATCAATTGCACCAACTAAAACGGGGTAAATGATCAATTCTCCCCAACATTTTCGTTCGTAACACGGTACAAAGTACTCCATCCGGTTAGAAATATAATACGTATTTTGACTTTATACAAGGATTATTGTTGCAGTAAAATTGAAAAAGGTGCGAGAGAAAATGACTTAAATACCATATTTAAATTTTTTTGGAAGATGAGAGATACTCCCTTTATTCATTTTTATAAAGCTTATTTTTTAAATGATCTTGTTCACAAATATAAGGTTTGCATGTAGATTTAATAAGACCTTTCTTTCTATACCCTTATTTATTTTCTCTCAACCATACGTATTTATTCATTACAACCTACACAAAATATATCTTTCATCTTCCAAGACAATTAAGTGGGAGCATCCAAGTCATTTTCTCCCATAACTTTCTTAATTTCAATGCAACATTAATCCTTGTACAAAGTCAAAATACGCCTTATTAAAAATAAACGGGTGGAGTAATACTTTGCGTGGTAATAAATACTCCCTCCGTTTCTTTTTATAAGGCGTATTTGGTTTCGTTAGGACAAAGCTTTGACCAACAATTACTCTATTAGCATATAATTTTTATGACACAAAATTGATATTAGCAGATTTGTATTCAAAAGTACTTATATATAATTATGATTTTGTATTGCCTAAATGATATATTAATGAAGTAATCCTTGGTCAAAGTCTTGTCCTAACGGAACCAAATACGCCTTATAAAAAGAAACGGAGGGAGTAAATGCGTGTGGTTGAGAGAATAAATGAGTGTATAACAGGAAAAGCATCATTAAATCTACACGCAGGTCTTATATTTTTAAGCAAGATTATTTTAACTACATCCTTATATTTTTAAGCAAAATCGTTTAAATTAAACACCTTGTATTTTTTTGAACGGACGAAACACTGTTTTCGCAGGTGGATTTGATGCACGACATGACACCAACCAAGTTCACGTGTGCCGTGGACCAAAACTCGTCATTTCCCAATCATTTGCTCCCTAATCGCGACTCGTCGCCTAACCAAAATGCCAAATTAATTGCTTAAAAAAATGCCAAATTAGTTGGCCCCACGCCTTTCCTCCCTTGCCTGATGCGTGCACCCACTCCGCTCCACCGACGCGGGGGCCGTCGAATCCGCACCGTCCAATGTGGCCCAGGGGCCAACGGAAGGGGAATCCGACGGCTGCGGCGCAGCGAGACGTCGCGACGGTCGCTTCGACTAATAGCAACACCGTTTTTTCCCCCATACGACCCGGTTCATTCGCTTATTTATGTTTAGAGTGTGCAAATTGACGAGTCACCTCCGCTGAAACACTGGTAAGATATTTCGGACTAGGTAGGGTGTTATGTGCAAAATCTGCGCTCGCGAATAATAAGCGCCGCGCCGACCGGAGCAGGCAGACGAACGATCATCGAACCCGGCCGCTCGCCTCCTCCCTCCTCGTCGTTGCATCCGGAGAGAGAGAGAGAGAGAGAGAGAGAGAGAGAGAGAGAGAAGAGAGGTAGGGAATTTCCCCAATCCAATCGAGACCTCTTCTCAGCCGCATCCTTTCTTGATTCTTGCTTCATTACCCAGCAACTCTGAGCTCCGATTCGGACGTTCTTGCTGTTCTTTTTCCTAGATTCTGGCCTCTGCATTCTTGCTCCTGCTTTCTTGTCAAATCAGAAAAGGAATTCTGGTGCCTAATTTAACAGACCGGAGATGATTTGTTCGGAGTTTGATTTGTGTTTTTGAGTTCGTCGCTTTTGCTTTTAGGAGCTTATTATACGTCTCGGAGAGCTTCTTGGGATCCCACCACGAGATGATTCTGTCCTGATCCTGATCGTCTTCTTTCGCTGGCTTTTGCAGGGCGGAGAGCAAGGATGGGCCGCGGCGTGAGCTACGGGGGAGGGCAGAGCTCGCTGGGCTACCTCTTCGGCGGCGGCGAGGCGCCTAAGCCGGCGGCGGAGAAGCCGCTGGCGGCGGTGCAGAGGCCGGCGGCGGAGAAGTCACCGACGCCTGTGCAGAAGCCGACGCCTTCGCCCTCCGCGGCGGACAAGCACAAGGAGGTCCCCGCCGGCATCCAGCGCTCCCAGCCCAACAACTACTTCCGGGCGGAGGGCCAGAACTGCGGGAACTTCCTCACGGTCAGTGCATGCCTTTTCATCTACTATTGAAACGGAATTTACTCCATAAACAGTGAGTGTGAGCATGGTACATTAGCATCTAGTGCAATCCTTTTAGATTAGTATTCTTAGTCAAGTTGTTTGTGTTACGTGTTCACGGTTCGTCACTTTCTCTTTTTTTTCTTCTAATTTTTACTGCGAACACAAACTTTATTTAGCATAAACAGGATTTAGGTTCACCGTTGTCACTTTTTTCTTCTAATTTTCACTGCGAATACGAACTTTTATACCCTAAACAGGTTAGGATCCAACGAATCTGATTTGCGGTCCACGGGGTTTACAACAATTTCAGTAACTATATCGAGCAGCTTTGGCCAAATTTACTCGTGCAAAAGAATTAACCTTGTGGTTTGTGAAATCAATCGCCCAGAGACTATTATTCGTTTGGATAGAGCCCAGAAGAGCGGAAAGACTCTGAATTATTTCCAGAAGTCTCTGGACCACGAGTCCACATTGCGCTGGAAACTTCTGATAGCGTTGATCTCACAGGATCGTCCGTCGACCAAGGTGCATGCTGCTCCGGGCGGCGGCTCCTCGCTCGACTACCTCTTCGGCGGCAGCGGAGGTGGCAAGTAGTAACGTTCGGCTACCTGATTCACAGCTCAAGGTTCACGATTAATCCGGCCTCGACGGCACAACCTGCGTGTTCTACGTACGGCTTGCCGCCGCTTGCGTGTCCAAGGAGTTGTTCCTGTGCTTTGTGTGTGTTTGTGTGGGATCTACGTGTGTTTCAGAGTGTAATTCTGTTTTAAGAGCTGACTGGGCCTGCCTGCCGTCTGAAATCAGTTCATGGAGTTGTTCTTTGTGGATTACAGTCGTGTTTGGATGTTTATTTACGGTTGTGTCAAATGTTTGCAAGCTGTAACATTCATGGATTTTTACTGGTGGAGACCCTGTGTGGTTGGTTTCTTTTAGGTTGTGCCATGCTGTTTAGCTAGACTGTAGCTGAACCTGTGATGACAGCAAACTAGCACTAGCAGCATAATCCGTACGCCGCCTTAATAATACATTTTTTAAAATAATTTTACAAAAATAATGCCCAAAAAAATAATTACAAAAATACATCTCTGGAGCCAAATGAATCGGCGACAGTCCTTCTGTTGCCGATTCGACATAAATCTATGAGTCAAATCTACATATCAACCAAATGAATCAGCGAGAAAACAATTTGTCGATGAAATAAATCAGCAATAAAACAAACATCTGTCACTAAATGAAATGGCAACACAAGATGTGTCGCCAATTCATTTGGCGCCAGAAGCTATGTCGCCAGATGAAATAGCAAGATACATTTTTGTAATTATTTTTTTAAGGTATTATTTTTGCAAAATTATTTAAAAATGTATTATTAAAAAAATTCCCAGCTTGACTACCATGACGGACGCAAGCATTGGGAGAGAAAAGATCATCTGGAGAATACCAAACTATTATCACTCCTCTCACATTGGATCAAAAACTGCAAAGGTAGCTTGTCCAGATGCAAACCCATGGAACCACCGCAATGCAATGGAACATGATCCAGAGCCAAGGAGCAAGGGGTTTCCCCAGAACCATGAAATTCCATATGATTATATCAACACAGGCCATCCATTTACAACTTTCCAGTGACAAATTCAATGGACCATGGAATTCCATATGATTATATGAACACATGTCATCCATTTACAGCTTTGCAGTGACACTGTCAATGGATGATCAAGGCTCCTCTGAGTCTCAACAGCACAGAGGCGCAGGCAAAACATCAGGGCAAACAATCCCTGCTGGTTATTTCAAAAACAAAATAGAAAAGATTGTTTATGTGCACCGTTCCAACATTTCGAGAATACCAGTATCAAAAAGACAAGCAATCTACTGATTCAATATTTACAGGGTGTACAGAAGAGTATTTGCTGGATTAGAGCACCTGTATTTTGAGATTACCATGTGAGATTGTTAATCCAAAATATAGAGTCCAGCCTGATGACTAAATTTTCTCATCAAACTCCATTTTCTGCAGAGGATTACGAGCAAGCAAAAGACCAATTAAGAGTCAATATAAGGAAAACAGTGTGAAACAGAATAGTAAAATAGATTGCGATATCCATCAGCTATATACATATACTTATTGGCGGCTACATGCATAAAACCTGAGAAAATGAAGGGCATCTTACTGATCCACAAAAATCGAACAAAAAAAACACTCAACAAGTGTCTACTTCTTCCTATCTGTCGACCAACTGTTGTCCTGCTTCTTTAGTTTTTACTAATCACATGGTATAAAAAGCTAAATAGTGAATATCTGAATTTGGTAGGCATTCTTCTGCCACAAACAACTTTCAGTCCAATGTAGATGTGCAGTTCCCCTTCCCAGCAAAAATATCATCTATGTGAATAAAGACATACCATGTTGCCAATCATCTTGTCCTAAGAGTCCTAACAGTCATGGTGAGTAAGGCACAGTAGGTGCTGCAGTTGTCAGATTTCACAGGAGACTGAGTAACTGAGGAATCTCACAATTTCAGTGACCATATCGCGAGGTATTCAGATGCAAGAGGAGATTAACAACCTATTTAGCGAGGATTGAGCTTAAAACTTTAAGCCTCTTCTCATGTCACAGGGGCAGACCTGAGAAGGAGCATGGAACTGTACCCCCAATTCCTTTTGGAAATTAGCGAATACCACTATGTGTAACAAACCGTTTAAGTGTAACATCATATTAGGTCGTTCGGACTACTGAGCTCATAGTAGAACAAAACGTAAAATAATATCGAAGAGGTACTAACAAATCATAAGGACAAATAAGGATAAGGAGCTAGAACACATTTACCTTGCCACAAACAGGGCATGCCTCACTTCTTTCCATCCACTCATAAATACAGCCAAGATGGAAATGGTGTGAGCACTGCATTACTATCCTAGGATTCTCAGAAGTATAATCTGCAATTTAGATAGATAATGATATAACAACAGTGGGAAGACGAGTATAAAGCGTTAGATAAATTATTAGTAGTGTTGGTATAAGGTTATTTGATATTTGAGAGTATATTTCAATTGAGCAGAGTGAACCTCATGACGATAAATTCATGAATGTTTTGGAAAATATGTGCCACCATGTTTTGAGAAAGTAAGTACCAATGAAACATGTGGGCAACATAAAATTCTGGCCCACATTCTGAAGATCACTCCATTTTGTAAAATTTACTGCAGACATCTTTCTAATATACTGAAGAAAGACTAGTGAGTAGTGAGTCACACCTTCAAGACATGTTGGGCAGACATCTTCATCTTCAGCAGATGGAGAAAAGTAGGTGAAGTAATTTCCAGGTTCCTTTGGTGACAGCTTCTCTTCATAAGCCGAGCTGCATCTTTTCATTTCTGTGTCATAGTTTGTTTTACTTGATTTATCTATTGAACTTGGTGTTTCCATTTCCTCCAGATCATTTGCTCTAAGTGGTTCCGATTCCTCTGGAGAATGGATCGAGGGCTCTCGCCTCAACACAAACCAGTCACGCTGAGGAGGGGAGAATCTAGGATCGTCGTAGGGCAGCGGTCTTGGGGGCGAACGATATGTATCAAATGAATTTTCGGTTGAATCAACAGGAGTGGCTTCTATAGCCTGAGAAACAGCATGTACCCCTCCGACTTGGAATAAAACAGTGTACTGCAGAAAAGAAGGAACATCCAAATGTAATGACTTCCCCAAGAGAGATTAAATCATCTTAATTCATAAAAATAATTTCTCCAAGAGAGATTGAATCATCTTAATTCAGTGGGACTTTTTGCCGGTAGTTGTATTAGTTGTCTCATTATTTCTATCAACCTGGCATTCACACTGAGTATTCATTACAGAGGACTAGTTACTAGAGTACTATGGTATGGGATTATCTAAACTGGGCAACAACACACATTAGATATTTTGCTTTTCTTAGCACAATACGATTTTCCAAGTAACTGTAACAAAGAACACATTGTTCACGATGAGGTCAGTATAACGTACATAAGTTCTCAACTACAATTACATGATCGAGTCGTCATTATTTATTATTTATTCTTAAAATATGTTGTACAAGGTACCGTTTGTTTTAGCTTGACAGAAATAGTTAAGAAACTTCTCTGCTTGCATGATGAAATGACGGCTAATCTTCTAGGACTGATAATTTGTAGTCGGAAATATGAATTTATGAACTAATCTTACTCACATGAACTCTATGGTCTGCTCAGAGTAACCAGAACACAACATACAAAAGAAAAAAACCGAAGAAATCAAGCAAACAGGACGAAACATACCGCATTGATGAGCTGCTGGGTAAAACATCTGAGGCACATGCAGTTTCTATACGCCGAGGAAGCATGATTTCCATGGTGGTCGGAATAATCGAGTTGCAAACATGAACAGAAAGCTCCCATAATCCAAGGAAAGCCCTTGAAATAAGTACCGAATGCTCAAACGTAGCAAACTGATGCTCAAACGAAGTGTTCCAAGACGCCGATTTCATCAATACCAAGAGGGATCGAAATGAAGCAAATACTCGTCGGTACCTTGCGCCTATCAATGGCAGAAAACCAGGACATCATTTCTGAGAAGTTCATGGGCAAATTTATCCACCAAAATTACAGCAAAGTTTTCCGCGAGAAAACACGGCAGACTAGTATGATAAGAACACCGCCATCCACCCAATTTGAAGCCAAGATCGATCAGGACTGCGCCCAAAATCGAACAGTGCATCAAATTATTCACCGCATTACACAGAACGTCACCAGATCACCCACCAATAGAGAAACAAAGAACACATCTTCAGTCCGAATCGAAAGAACACGCGTAATTTTGCTGCCTACACAACACCACCACCGAACCCTTGGGGAAAAAAATAATAATTTTTTTTTCCCGCAACAGAACCCCGCAAAACCTTTCTCCGATCACTTCAACCTCTCACCTCCTCTCACAGCAAAATCCAAATCCTCCCACAGAATCAAGAACCAAACGGGATCGGGTGGAAAGAAGAAAGGACAACAGCGAATTCACCTACGATATGGGTCTACCGAAACTTCGAGACGCTCCAAGAACAACCCCCGACGATACCCCTTGCGTTGACCGATCGGCTTCGGCTGTGGAAAGATCCCGGACAGGCGGGCTGTTCCTTGCGCCGTTTGCAGTGCCCGTTTATAGGTAGGAGCCAGAGGCAGCAACATTATCGGGTGATTCGGGTCCCTCCGCACAAGATCCGATCTGCGGCGTATGTGTAGACCAGTTAACTACCACCACGGCGGCACTGGAGGCGCCCCGAAAGAAACACAAGAATGAGTCAATGGTGGAATGCTTCATGGATACGCGAGCGCGCGACCTTGCGGCGAGGATGATCTTTTTGAAACGTGATGCTTTTTTTTTTTAAAAAAAAGCTATGATTCGAGTTTAGACGTAATTCTATTAAACCGTGATAGCTTTTTACAAAGGGACGAACCTAAACGTATTTTTAGAATTTTTGAAGAGGTTTTTTTCTTTCTTTCGAAAGGGCCGGTGGGGACTTGAGCACATTTTTTAGAATCTATGGAGGGACCTAAACAAAATTTCAGAATTTTTAAAGATTTAAAAAAAAAGATAGTAAGAGGACCTGAATGCAAGTTCAAAACTTCCGAAGGGCCTCTCCACAACGTTGGTGATATGGCGGGCTGCCTGGTTGGGAAGCCTCTCAAGAATAACAAAGCTAGTATATGTAGGGTTGTAAATAAGACGAGCTTGAGCTGAGTTTAGTTTAAGGGTGCGTTTGGTTCGTTGGATGAGGTTGAATGGGATGGGATGGTCCTGTACCATTTGGTTCCAATATTTTGGGTGAACGAGATGGTTCAGCATCTAGAGGGAATATTCCTCAAAATTGTACCACTTGGTCCAGGATGGGATGGTTCCATTCAAGCAACCAAACGCATGGATGAGATTTTTCTTGAACCATCTCATACATGTACCACTTGGTACAGGCAACCAAACACACCCTAAGTCGGCTCAAGCTCAAAGAGCTCTTACTAGGGTTCAAGCTTCAAATTATTTATGGATTTTAAGCCATAGGAGAACATAACTGAGCCAAACAAAGTCCTGATTTTAAATTGATTGAGGTCGAATCGAGCCTAACTTAAGATCGAGCTCGAGTAGCTTGTCGAGCAAGAGCTTGGGTAGGTGTAAAACTGAATGCACAGTAAGGTGACACAGGATTTAGTAGGATAGATGTTGTTGTTTTTTTATTGATGTGTGATCTTGATTGTGTGGTGTACAATGAGATTGTGGGATGACGTGTGGTTTGACACTTTTCCAGTGTATGGTGGTGGATGTTTGTGTGAGTTGATGAAAAGGGAAGCTTAGATGCGTTGGTGGATTTGGAATCGGCATAGGTTTCTTCTTGGTTTGGCAGTCACTCAACCAGCGTCAGTGTGGCTCCTCTTCTGCTTAATTAGACTTATAATTAGTGTGATATGTAGTTTTATGCTCTTCCACCTCTTTGATAAAATATTTGCTAGATTTCTCTCCTACAAGTATCGAACCATGCCTTGTCACACTAATGCGCCACTTTCCATGTACCTATTTAGTAATAATTAGTAACACTCAAACACCATTTCAACCAATTCAATATTTAGTCAACCTAACCACCATCTCATCCTATGTATTCAACAATCAACACTGTTCGTAGTCCACCAAACACCTACGCATACACATCCACAAATTCAAAGGACGAATTGATCTTAGCATGCATGTGTTGAAGGAACCTCAACCACTTCTAGTGTGAATATTGCTTGTCAAACACATGCAGGACGGAGAACTCAGCCGCAGCTCAGTGGCCGTGACGGAAATAAATTCTGTGGAGACCGGGTGCAAACTCCTCCTTGTGCATACCCGACGCCGATTGATGTCACGTGGATAATCCTGCAATCCAACGCACGTCATTAAGTTGTCATTTAATGCCCAGAATTGCATCGAAATTAGCAAGAGGTGAGTTCAAAATCCTCACTTAATGACGTGCGTTGGATTGCAGAATTATCCACGTGGCATCAATCGGCGTCGGGTATGCACAAGGAGAAATTTGCACCCCGTCTCCACAGAATTTATTTTCGGCCGTGACTGCCGTCGAGCGGCTTGTCCACCTGGGTTTCGATCTTGTGACCGAATCCAGTGCGTCTCACCGGTGTAATTAAAAACAGGTATATATAAACGTACGCATTAAATAGGACAGCCTATTTTCGTGCTCCGAAAGTCATGGAGCCTCCGATTACTTTCTTAGTTTGTGTAGGGGATGCACGTGTGTGTGTGCGCGCGCATATGTGTGAAATGTGGTATGTGTGAGTTGTATATGTCCGCCTATACCCCTCAAAGAAACACATGCATGCACGGCTCTCAATGTGAATGCAACTGCTCTTCACATCAACAAAACAATACATTGTTTATCAGACACATTGCCAACTCTCACATGCCGATGCTGATTGATAGATGTTTAGAGATGCAAATCTGATATTGTATATTTGTATTATTGGTCTTTTCCGGTTTGGCAATAAAATTGTGTGAACCATCTGACCGTACCTCCATTTACTTTTGCCAATATGGTCCTTTTGCTTCAGAGTTCATGTGTTAATGACGATGCCCCCACGATGTCCTCCTTTATGGCCGCAAAGAACCCTCTCTATCTAGTAGGTTCTCCATGATTCACAAGAATTGCTTTTTCTTTAACCAATTTTCTAATTGAATGACTGGCTATATGTCCCGTTCATACTTAAGCTGCAAATCTTGAAGTGAATACAGAGAGGAGAAAAATAAGGGAATCCACAAAGCCTTACGCAACTAGGGCATGTGATGCGTGACAGTATCATAGGTGTCGTGTGCAGCTCGAGTTTGGTGTGACTACTGCTGAGCACGGGAACAAATGGAATGGAAAAGTACGGGCAAGGAGTACTGATGCAAAAGCTTGCGATCAGGACACAAATCACATCCAGATTTTGATGACCAGCATGTCTCAGAGTGCTTTATACATCCTCATCGAGTTCAAATGAAACCACAACCATGAAGGAAATATCAACACATATGGCTATCCCAAATCTTACAGGAACTGTACAGGAACTGAGAAATGAGCCATTAATACCAACACTTGCATGGTTGTATGCTAAGCGGATTGAAGAAGGAAAGGAGGTACAAAGGCAACAGCACACGGTACATAGGAAACTGCATTGTTCTTGTGGAGAGATATATACAGGAAGGCACGTCATGCTAATAAGTTGCTAGCTCTGGCGCTCTCTTGTGCCAGAAAGTCGATAGGCTGCTGGCTGGCCCCAAGTCTCAGCAACAGGAGTCTACGAAGACTGTGGTGTTTCTAGAAGGCGGTACATCGTGATCTCTTGCTGCTTGAAGTACCTCCGGTCTTCCTCGTCGACAAGGACCAGGTTCAGGTAGTACTTGACGCTGAACTTGTTGTTTATGTTGCGGTAGGTCGGGCTCAACTCGTATGGCGTCAAGAATAGCCTTACTGGAATAGATTCTCCTGCAAAATGATTTTCAATAACCTCAGCACGCAGCAAGGAGAGTCTTTTACCTAAGTAAATATGAATTTATGATAGGCATCTCAATGGACACCAATTAACGTATATAGGTAGCTAATCAGGAATTTTGGAGTGAAACAAGTGATCAGCAATTCAGCAGGTAGTTTTGACTGAATACTTGCACTATTGCAAAAAAAAGTGTAGAAAAATATGAAATATACCTCTAACTGGGGCACCATCCATCAGCTCAAACTTTGCAAGTGTCTCAGTCTCAACATATGTGTTAGGACCTGAGCCTGTTGATTCCCGACGGCGAATCTCAAGCTCCATGTTTTTTATCTTTATTCTGACTAGAAGAAAATAGATCTTTCCTACAATCACATCCTTGAGATGGTACCTGATAAGGTTTGGTTCACAAGAAAGATGTTCAGTATTCTGGACTTGCCACATCAGAAGGTGCTGCCAAATTGGCGTACGGCACTGAACTTACTTGCTTTTGCTGTACTCAAATTCAATATGCAAGCAATCTTCGATTCCAACTTCCATCTGAAAAGGAATGCTCAGTTACAGTAATCACATTACAAGGATTAAGTTCATGTAACTCCAGCACATTGAACAACAAAAGTTATGCAAGAGGGATGAAGAGAAGTGACTAGTGCATTGCCATTTGAGGGAAAATAGGGGTAAAATGAGATATCACAACTACTATTAGATGTTACATTTTATCAAAGTTGATTGACTTTTAGGCCTCAGCAACCAGTTTGTTAGAGTAAAATCATCAAAACACAAATAAAATTTTAGTAGATAAGAAATTTATTTACATTAGTAATATAAGAGCAGAATGGACAGCCCTGTTTGCACACTAGTGAAACCTTTTGCCCCCTTTTTGTTTGGCATCAACTGCTGCCTGAAAGCACTTGGTTATCAAGTAGATCAAGATCACTGTTCACTTGCACAGTGACCACTGTGACTTCAAGAATGATGTTGAACTGGTGCTATCACCATTTCACCAGATAAGCTACTAAGATGTGCTCTCCCTCCCTATCTTTGAGCTATTAATGTTACTAGACCTTTTTTCGAGAACTTGGCTAAATGGTACTTCAAAATTTTTGAACAAGAATTTAAACATGCAACACCATCGGTGAATGAATCGGTGAAGTAGAACAGGATCAAACCATAGTTGACCTATTAAACACGCATCACTAAGGTGGGCCATAAGACAATATCAAGACAGGTTAAATTGTAAACTTTTAGAATAAGTTAAGCCATCTAGTTAGTAGTACTAACCTTGATACTGTTGTTGATTGTAGGAACAGGAGAATAGTTTCTCACCTGAAAAAAAACCCATCAATGATAAAACCTGAAATGCATTCCCTTGGAAGCATTGAAGAACATTTTGAAAAAAAAGGGTGGAAGACAGAAAATATATCAGGTGACATTTAATTTGCCTAAGATCAACTAGAATTATACAAATCACCAAATTAAGATTCTGATGGTTCCAAATTGGAGCTAACAAGTTATGCAGATTATCACACATAGAAGGTCAAAGAGATGAAGTTTAGACTTACACAGAAAGCCCGGCACTCCACAATATTGCCAACATAATTTCTACCAATCGTCACCTTCAGGATGTACCTGCAAGCATAACAAATATGAAGTTCAGTCTTCAGAGATAGTGTTAATTTAGTTGTTGATGTTGCACATCATGCAAGCTATTCTTGTTATGAACTGTGAAAAGCATAATGCAAGCATTTTAAAATGTTTTTCTTACCTCAATCTGACGTTTGTTCCATTATATGACTCGTATGGCATTTCAACAGTAGAAAACTCAAATGGATATGTCTTTCTTTCATAGATTTCACCAGGAACATCTAATTCACGCACTGCATAGACAAAAAAAGGGCGCTTCAGGGCATGAAATAGGCTTACATATAAACAATAAGCTAACTTAAATCAAAAGGTGCTAGGTTATATGTCATCATTTTTTAATAAAGGATTCACAAGGATAAACATTGGGCATTTAACTAATGCTTTAGTGAGCAGACTATGCAAAACGAGTGCCATGACAACAGCAAAAGTTTTCAGAGGAACGTCCAATACAGAGTTTTTAGGATTTAACAATGTAAAGCCCAAAAGTTTAACAAGACCTAAAGCGTTCTAGGCAAACAAACAGAAAAAGGAACAGACAACAATAATCCCAAAAGCTACATGAATATCTCAACAGCAAGGTATATTGGCCTCTCGTACAATAGCATGATCGAAGTGACATCAAGAGAGAACTGACCCAAGGAAGTGAAGTCGTAGAAGTTGCCTCTATCAAAATATAGCTCTGTAATAGAAATGATCACAAACACTAATGTTAGGACCTAGCAGAATCTGAAGTATAAAAGAGGAGACCAGTGGTAGTGTAATGGACAAAGATAAACAATAGAAGTAGAGCACTAGATCTCAGCAACAGTCTTTGTGCAGTTTCTCCACCAATGACATGGGCTGGGAAACTAATGCGATGAATTTCCCACCACAACAAAACATGATTGTTCAAATTGTTTTTTCTACAAACAAATAGCGCATTCAACAACTTGAAACCTAAAGCATGCTAATAGAGTAATACAGCATCCTTTAGATGCAGATATCATAAGCACTAGGGCACTTATGTTCAGAATCAATCACAGCAAGGAAGCATTTGAGGGTGTAGCATGGTCTGTACCTATCTGACCCAGCAGCTCGACCTTAACACCCGTGTGCTCAATTCTTTTACCCGGAACCGGTGCTATCGACACCTGCCCACCATTTCATCACAGCTTAATGTCACACTCGACCTCACATACCAGAGCAAAACACACAACAAGAAACACCACTGGCACTACCTCTCCGGCTATCGTCTCCAGGCTCTGGAAGGCCGGCACCATCGCCGTCTTCCCATTGTCCTTCTTGATCGAGACCTGCAAGAATCACAACAACAAGGAGTCAGCCAATCTAACAGCCTATCCGGCAATGGTCTGTAGCATCAAGAGCGCGCAGGATCCCCACCTGTTTCCGGGTCCTCTCATCGGAGAAGGTGACGAAGATGTCGCAGGGAGGCTTGAAGGCGCCAATAATGTAATTCTGGACCAAAACAGTGGAAATCAGAGCGGGATCTGATGGTCCACAGATGGGTACAATCTAAGGGGGCAAAGATGCAAGCAGTCAAGATAAGATGCGATCGCGACGATTACCATGGCGGCGTCGGAGTCAGGGCAAGAGAGGCGGAGGGGTTCCCCGGAGGTGACCGGAGGGAAGGTCGCCGGCGCCGGAGGGGTAGATCGCCGGCGTGCTTCGAGTCGGGCGTCAACCGTCGGGTCCGGCTTTAGGCGAGATCGAATTCGATGGGCCGGCTGCTGCTGGCTTCTAGCCTTCTACTGCGCCTCTGAGGCTCGTGATGCGTTCGGGAGCGTCGATCTAGCCGAGCTGAGAAAATCTAAGCCGTCCGTTGTTACACGGGGGGGAACAAGAAGGCCGGTTCAGATCTGGATCGAGGCGGTAGAGAGTACTAGAGATGGCGGCGCGTCGGCCTTTTCCCCAATGTTCCTTCCTCCGCTCCGCCTCGCCTCGCCGCTGCCTGCCTCGCATCGCCGGTCGACGCCGGTAGGGTTCTTCCGCCTCCGCGCCCGGATGCCACCGCAGTCTCGGTACGGTAAGCCCTGGTCCTCGCCGCGACTTCCCCCGCCTCGCCCCAAACCCTAGCCACGGAGATCGACGCCGGTAGGGTTCTTCCACTTCCGCGCCTGGATGCCACCTGGGTCGCGGGTACGAGAAGCCCTAGCTCTCGCCGCCGGCGATGGAAACCCTAGCCACCACACCCCCACGGCCGCGGCCGCAACTGCATCGCCGCGTTTGGATGAGTTAGAGAGATCGCGACGCGGATGGAGTGAAGGTGGTGGGCGTCCACGTCCCGGCCGCGGCCACCGCACAGCGGAGTAGAGATCCTCACGCGAGTGGAGGGGAGGGGGCTCCCGCCTCCCATGGTGCATGCGCCGAGTTCGCTCGTCCCCAGATCCTCGTCGACGGCGAGGTAACATCCGAATCCGATCCCACTCTAGGGTTTTGATGTTATTGATGCTCGTGTAGGTTATGCAGCGCCATCCGTCCGACACCAGTGTTGATCTGAGGATTAGTTGCTCTCGGATTTCCCCGGTAGGTTTGATTTCGAGTAGTTCGTTGATATTGTGTGCTTTTGTTCCTATTTTGGTGCTTGCTAAATTTGATATCCACTACTTTGTCCCTGACATTAATAATCCTTTAGGATGATATGGCGTGTTGCTTGTCTGATATTGTTTGAAGTTTGCAGGAACTATTATGTGCTGTTATTGTGGTAACCACTTGATGTCTTAATATTAATGATTCGGTACAGATTTCTGGTGGTTGATGGTTTGGAACTGTTAGGTGCTAGAAATTCCCTATTTGTTGTTTTGGTCTTAGTTTTGCAAGAAAGGTGTGCATTATGTATTTTGGTTAGTGACTGGTTTTTTTTATGGGATCCTGATGTTGCCTGATGTTGTCAGTCAACTATATAGTGGTGTTCACTTTGGATTGTGGTTTTTTGGGAATAATGTTTCTCCTGGATTTTCCCCATAGGTTTGGTCCCAAGTTTGTTAAAACTGTGTATTTATGTGCTCCTTTGTATAGTTTTTTTTTTTTTTTTTTTTTTTTGGGGGGCAAATTGGTATAGTTTTGTGGTCGATGATGGCTGTTAACTGTTAGATGCTAGCACCCTCCTTTGTATTTATGTGCTTAGTTAAACAACAAGAATGGTTATCATTAGGCTATTTGGTTAGTGGCTGTTTTTTAATCGAGAATCGTCAAATTAGATGTGGTTTACTTCAATTGATGTTGTCTGTCAACTATAGTGGGGACCACTAAGGTTGGTGATTTCTGACTTGGGGTATTTATTCCATCCGTTCTGATCAAGGTTATTAAGTCGTAAAGTCGAGTCGTTGGCTGAAATTTTCAAGAAAAAGAGAATGCACATTTAAAATTTTGATTGTGTCTAATTTTGAATTTTGTGGCTTTTATTGTTATTTTTGGATTTTTGCTCTAAAAGAAAATCGTTTATGTTGAATTAATAAAAAGGTAAAAACAAAATACCAGCAAAAATCTACAAAGGTAATATTAAAATAATAGAAATCTCTAAAATAACTTTACAACAGTCAAAAATTTGTGTGGATGCATTAATTAATGATAAGAGGTGCAAATTAATGAATTTTGACTAAAACAGTGTAATGTCGGAATTTTCTAAATATGCAAAGATTATCTCGAACTGAAAATTTTACCCTATTTTCCTCAGAGTAATGTTAATCTCTTGTAAAAATATCAAAAATTAATATTCACTTTTAGTGCCTTTTAAAATTGAAAAATTGAAAACTAAAAAATCTGGAAATTTCAACGTCAGATTATTAGAAAATAAAATATTCAAGATATAAATTTGAAATTTGTACTCAAGATCACTTAGGTCATAACAAATGTTGTCAAAATTCTTGACCTCATTTAAATATTAAATTAAATAAAAAACAGAAAATAATTTAATGTACCTTGTCATATTTAATAGAATTTTTCTATATGATATTATAACCCAAAAACTTTACAGAAGGTAGATAACTCTCTTGAGACTTCGTACAAAAATTATTGACACGATTAGATAGCTCAATTAATTGCCCAATGATCATTGTGCAGAGGTAGACATTGAGTTGCCTTTCATTGAGACTTACTTGTGGACTCATCCACTAATTAAACCCCACACGTCAGAGTGATCCCTTCTGCTCTATTCCTAACCTTTCTCAGCCGCTGTACCGATCCTACGCGTCAGCTTCTCCCTCTCCTCTTCTTTCTTCTCCTCTCTCTTGCTGGAGAAGCTGTTGCCTCGATTCTTGTCTCTCTACCCTGCAATCCAGGCTACCTGCACGTCTCGTTCTGACACATCACTGCCACGGGGTCACCTTGACCGTTGTGCCCCATATCGGGCCGTGGAATGCCCGAGAGACTCCGGCCGCTGTTTTGACCAAGCTGCCACTCCATTCTTCGCATCCAAATACTATCGCCACCGCTTATTTCGGCTATATAAGCGACTCAGGCACCTCAATTAACACCATCACATCCCTCTCAACACCCGCAACCAAGCTCCACCGAAGATCATGCCATTGCCCCCTCCAATTCCAGCGAAAACTAGTGAAAAGAGGAAAACTCGATTAAGCCCACTCCGGTGCCTCACACTCAAATTAATTTGGCTTATAGCTACCTCATAGCCGCCAGAACCCATCTTCATCCTCAATTGAAGCTTTCCTTCGTCGGTGAGCCGTCGCACCGAGTGCCTCTGTTCGCCACAGCCCACGCAAAGTGAGAACTCAGTTCACCTACTCTTTTCTCATTTAAACACTAAAATAGTCGTAAGAGTTCACTGATGGTTACATTACACTCGACCGATCACGAATGCCACCTGTTTGCCCTCACGGCTCATCCCCGGCGATCCCACCGCCCCTCGTTGTCGCGGAAGGTGTTTGGGTTAGCATTGGTTGCGTTTGAACTCACCCATATGTGTACTTAGGTCCCCTTGAGCTAACGCGGTACTCGGCCGCGCAATTCCGGCGAGACCTCGTCGCTGGTGAGCCCAAAGCTGAGCTCCCCTGCCACGGCTCACCGACATGAGGGCTCGCCTGGTCAGCCTCTGGCCTTCGCTCGCGTACACAGTCGCTGCTGGGTGGGACCGACCGGTCAGTCGCTAAGGCTCTCCGTCACATGTCGCTGACCGATGGGTCCCATGTGTCAACTACGCGCGCAAGCACTCGCCCGCCGACAAGCGAGCCACCGCTATCAGCCAGCAGCTTCGCAAGCGAGCGCGGACACTGACAGCGGGCTCGCCATGTCAGTGGAAGCGGTCGAATTCAATTCCCGCGTGCACAAAATGAAAAAGCCGCTTTCGGCATAGAGGTGTATTTTTCGTTTTATTTTCATTTTTCCAAACCGCCTAGATTCAATTGTGTATTTTCTTGTTTTCTGAGATTTAAAACTTTTTGCATATTTGAGTTGCTTATGACCTAAGGATTCTAACAAAACTAGTTTCATTTAATTTGAAGTTTATTTGCACAAACTTTGAGTAAGGCATATTTCAAACCTTTTCTTTAAATTTTACAAAGTACTCTGTGTTGCGAGATGAGAAGAATCAAATCTAATATACCTAGTGTTTATTCATATTTCAGTTAACAGAAAAACCGAATTAACCGAATCGAAATATTTGGTTAATTTGGTTCGGTTTTTCATTTTGGTTCGAGAAATTCGGTAAGCTAGTTTCTAAAAATCAAATTATTTAAAAATTAAAAAAACCGAACCGGTTATACCGAAAAAACAGAATGCCCACCCCTACATGTAAGGCCCTGTTTGGCAGAGCTCCAGATCCCAACTCCGCCTCATATCTGAAAACTGTAGGCTAAAATAAAGTAAATTGAGTTTATATTTTTATTCTAAAATGTAAACAAGATGACCCACCTAAACACTCTTAATATACCCACAGCTCTAGCTCCATGAATCTAATGGAGCTAGAGAGCTGGAGCTCTGTCAAACAGAACCTAAGTCTCACTGGATTAGCAATTCCATTGCTCCTTCTTAGATAGCCTTGTTATATGGCATTAAATTGGTGGTCAAATCATGTTTAAAAAATTTGTAGATTTTTTTATAAAGTCTTTAGATAGTTATCTACCTTCTGTAAAAATTTTTGGTTAAAATATCTTATAGAACGATTCTATTAAGTCTAACAAGCATCGATGTACATTAAATTCTTTTCTATTTTTCATTTAATTTAAGATTTAAATGGGGTCAAGAATTTTTAAATTTTTTTGATAAGATTTGTTATGACCTAAGCGATCTTGTGTAAACATTTTAGATTTAAAAGTTGAATATTTATTTTCTAATAAATCTTAAAATGCAAACTCTAGAATTTCAAGTTTTCTATTTTAAAATTTTAATAGGCTGTAAATATGAATATTATTTTTTGATATTTTTACTAAAGATAAACATTGCTCTCAAGCATGTATGGTAAAAATTTCAGCTTGAGATAAACTTTGATGATTTTTATAAAATTCTGACATTACACTGTTTCTAGTTAAAATTCATTAATTTACACCACTTATCATTAATTAATGAGTTCACACGAATTTTTGACTGCATAAAGTAATTCTAGAGACTTCTAATATTTTAATATTATTTTTGTAGATTTTTGCTGATATTTTATTTTATCTTTTTACTAATTCACATAAATGTTTTTTCTTTTAGGGAAAAATCCAAAAACAACAAGAAAAACCAGAAAATTCAAAATTAGTCTCATTCAAAATTCTAAATTTCCATTATCATTTTCTTGTACTTTTTGGATGTTATAATCAGGGCCAGAGGCTGCGTCGCAGGGGCACTTGGAGGCGCAGTGAAGTCTAGGGTTCACCCACTGTAGTATATATGTTGATCATCTCTCTTTATCTGACTGTGGGTCTTAGTTGTTCGGCTAGACAGGCGCGGCTAGTTGCTGATTAGTCGTCAACTCACCCGACTAGCCTTTCCAGTCGAGTTGAGCGTTCTAGTCGTCCTCCATATACCGACTGGACGACTAATCGTGGATTAGTCGACGACTTAATAACAATGATTCTGATACTGGGGAAAAAGTGCATTTCCTTATATGGGCTGTTTTAAAGATCCTAGACCCATCCTTCACTTCAACACCCTATCTTAATGCACTTTTTATTTTGGGTACATGGCTGATTTGCTAACAGTTCTCTGAGGAATAAGGTTGTACACTCAAGAGGCTAGTAGATTATTTGGTGTCAGCAGGATTTTATTGGTAAGGGCGTAAGGATAATAACACGGTAATACTAGAGGAAATATTAAATATTATTGCCTGTAGATAGTCCATCCATAAATGGTGACTTTGACGTTCCCTATTATTAGCCACTCAGCCCCTTGATGTACACCAGTGTTACCGCTTTTCATGAGGGTTGGTGATTCTGATAATTCTTGCTTTCTGCCATCCTAATTCCTGAACATGCCAACATTTTGATTTTGCTCTTTATAAGTCGTTTTTTTGACATATATACAATATAATTCTTTTTATGCGCTCAAACACATTTTTTTTTACTTCACCCTTCCATCTACAATTCTGCATTACTAGTTTAGCTCTATGGAATGTTGAGTACCAGGGGATTGCTGACATATCCTTCTCTTGCTGTTGACACATTTTCTTTAAAGTTTGAAGTCCCACATACTTTTGCCAATGTGCTCTTTTTTAGTTTTTATAAACTAGAAATATACATGTCTCAATAAGTGTTGCTGGTTGGACCTTCTGTGCCGGTGGCTTACTTTGCTGCATCAAGGATATTTTACTTGACTGATTCGTTGATGGAGCCGTAGTAGGACACATGTTGCTTCATTCATCAGCAGGAGTGTTTGTGTGTATCTCTACTATTCTAAAGCAGCACTTGGTGGCAGTGGTCCGTTCTTCCCACGTCATTAATTGCCGCTTAATTGTCCTGTTTAATTGCCCTACGCAAGAAACGAAGCGTTGCTTTAATTAGCCAGCTTTCGCAAAAAACGAAGCGTTAAAGATACATGTTTGATCTTGTGAAATAATTTTTTTTCATTTTTTAATCTTTATTTTTCGTTATCAATTTTGTTTTTCGTAGCAACGCACGGGCATGTAACTAGTCACGATACATATCATTTGGTGTTTTAGTTTTTATTTAGTAAAAGTGGCCTGTAAGTTGCTTTGTATAACAAAAGGTTCCACTAGTAGTGTTTGTATCTATATCATATTTACCTGCATGATGTTATTTCTTAGCCTGTGCCAACATTTTTCAAAATGTTTATTATATATTCTAGGGTTTGTATCTAATGCTATTACTTGTCTAATTGATATTCTAGGGTATTTCAAAATGTTCATTATATATTTGTTGTGTATGATTGTGATATTCATTTATATTGAGACTGTGTGCACTAGTGTGATTCTAGACTAGTGCAGAATATATGGATGGTTTGGATATGCTAGGGTTCGCGGTGCGGGAAGTGGTAAGAGAGAGAGAGGTGAGGTGAGGAGAGGAGAGGGAAGAGAAGTTTTCGAAATGGGGGAAGCTTCCTGGAGAAGGCTTCCCTCGTTCAGATTTGAGGCGGCGAGAGGGGAGGAGGGCAGGAGGCCAAGGCTTTGTGCTGAGGTGGACTGGGCCGTGTGGTCGACGCGTTGGAAGCAACACGACACGTGTGTGGTGGACTTCTCGGCCCAGCCCACGAAAGCACAAAAAACAAACAAAGAGCAGCATGCAGGTATCATCAATGTGTTTTTTAGCCTTTTTACCATCTGAAAGCACAAAAATTTGCATTCAGGTAGTACAAAGATTTATCGAAAGTTGATATTTTTACCTTTCTTATTTTTAGTAACTCTTGGAATTAGCTCAATGTAAATTTTGATACATCCCAATAATAATAAAAAGTGTCTTTTTTTCTGGTCCTGCTCGTGAGACGGTTTATATCTTTCGTATCTTTTCTCCAATTCATATTTAGCACAACGGAACATGCATTTTCGAACTGCTTCAAAGGACAACTTTGCTCGCTTCAATGAGTCATTTTCAAGTGTTCAGATGCTATCTGAATTTTTGAACTCCTCTTTGGCCCTAATGAGCTTTGCAAGCCAATTTGTACCTTAATCAAGGTGTAGCAGGAAGCTACTCAAATCGTTATTACCTTTTTAGTAATTTCAGCTTGCTGGAAACTATACTGAATACCAACGCACTTTATGTGATTAAGATATGATTATAGGCTTTCACCAACTTACCGTTATGTACCTTGCCATGAAACTTCTTCAAAAAAGAAAAATAGAGAGAATTGATTGAGTGCATGTGTTTCAAGGCAGCAAAGGAAAGATCAAAGAGATGCCAATCCCAGCATCCATGTACAGTTCCCCTTTTCATTGTTAGTTCTGAATGCAAAGGCACTTTTGCTAGTAGGCAACTTGTAATTTTGTTTTATAAATGGCGCATCTGGGGAATAGATGCTGCCGCTTGGCACTCGGCTCAAACTGTAATATTCTAGCTGTGTACAAGCTTCATCCATAAGACTAGTTGTTGACATGTTGTACGATGAAGCACATCACTGCTTTGCATCACACAAAGCAGCATATGATTCCCCCAGCTGTCCTAAAGTAAATAGTGCACTAAGCCCTACATCATATGAAATTTAGGCCTAACTAGAAGATATATATACCACTGGACGAATTTGCTTTGCTGCTTTACTACTGTCTAGTTTCTTCCTGAGGTCTTACTACTCCCTGTATTAAACCTTGAAACTTTGAAAGATTCCGATCTCCTTCGGTGTCCACTTTTTTTGCTACAAGGCTCTTGAAAATCCTAAAAATCATTTTTTTTGCGCAACAGCCTCCGAAAAGTTCCAAAATTCGATACGAGTCTAGTTTTCTCAGCAAAAGGCCCCAAAAAACGTTTATTTTGAAGTTTTTTAAAATTATATATTAGTCCTTTTTTTGGAAAGATCTCTGAAAATTGCTTTTTAGCACTCATTTTTTGTGAGATAGCGCCAGAAGCTTATTGGAATTACATATTAATCCTTTTTTTCAGCCACACCATCAAACCCGGTGATTTTTCGCGAAATCCGCACATATTTTTTCCCTGGGCATATGGCGGCTAGCGCGGGGTGTGCTGCGCCCACGCAACTAGTATATGTTGAGAGTTGAGACAAGGCTTGCAAGTCATATACTCCTTAACGAAGTAATGTACAGAGCTACACAGCACACCACTTGATGAAGGACTGACAATGGAAGGTATTATTCATAGTTACTCCCTCCTTCCGGTCACAAATAGCTGTGTTTTGGATATCAACACGGTCTTCAAAACACGACTTTGATTGCTAATTTCTATTACAATATATTTATAAAACCAAATAAAATTACGATATTATGAAACCACTTTTCGAGATAAATCTACACATATGATTTTTATGTATCCAAATTAAATATTTAAAAATATATTAATAGTAAAAGTTTCAAAAGTTTGACCGCACATATGTCCAAAACGATAAATATTTGTGGATCAAGGCGGCGGATCCAGTACTGGCAAGAGTAGGTCAGAGTCTGGCCCGTCTAAAGTCCACTAAAATTCTACGAAAAATTATTGAAAAATAATTGAAAACAGATATTTAATCTAAAATCAGCTGGTCTAGCCCGGGGCTTGGGCCTGGGCTAGCTCCGCCCCTGACTGAAGGGAGTATTACACAACAAAACATTGGGCGTAGGTACAAATCGTGTTTGGACAAGATCAAACTTCGGGATGTCATTTGCAGTGTCTTCTACCGTTCTATGATTTGTGTCAGCCAGACGTGCGCATTAGGCCAGGCTAAGGACTACCAATGCTCCATGGAATACTCTTTCCACAAGCATCGCGTTTATGATTGCAGAAGAACCTGATTCTGCTTGTCTTTGTAGACACATCATGCTACTGTAGTATCACAATTAACAAGATAAGGACGTGTGGCCACTACCACTAGCTAGTGGAGTAGCTACTACGGACAAAGCTGCATCAGCGATATGCCACTCTTGAGCATGGTTCAAAATCTCGCTTCGATTTTGATCATCTCGACTGAGATTTCATTTTTTATACTACGGTAATTTTAAAAATCTTGGTCGAGATCTCGATGATTTCAGCCGAAATTTTGGACTTTTTTATCGGATTTTGATTTTTGTTGGCCGGATTTGATTAGAATTGGGGTCAAGATCAACCACAGAAAATCTCAAAAAATTTGGACAAGTTTTTATCATTTTTCGGCCATTTCAATTTGAACGAAATCTCGGTGATTTCGGCCGAAATCTCGGATTTCCCGGTTGAAAAATGACCGGATTTCAAATTTGGTTTTTGAATTTCGTCCAGATTTTATTTGAAATTCTGAGACCTGCCAAAATTTTGGATTTCGGCCACCTCTGATATATATATTGAAAATGAAATTGAAACCTTGCTCGAGTAAGATTGTGAACTTGTGATGCTCTGAAATCTGCATGCCAATGCAATGAAAAGAAAGGCAGGAACTAATCTTTACAAATTTCAATCTGTGCAAAAGTTACTGAATTCGAATGGAAGTTTTGCAAGATTACTGAACTCAAATTCAATTTATGCAAGCTGTGCAAAGCGGCTGAACTCCAATAGAGGAAGGTCCTGTGCAGGACCTACTAAAAATCCAGGAAGAAAAAACATGGCAGATCGATCACATGATGCTGCAAGCAGTCGTTGGGTCCTCCTCGCTGAAGAGCTGGCAGCCCCTGTACGCGCCGCAGTACGGCGCGCCGGCGCCGCTGTAGTACCCCGCTGACGGCGTCGGCCCGGCGGCGCCGACGGCGTAGCCGTACACCCTGCCGCAGTGGCCGCACCTGCAGCCCCCGTAGTACCCCTGGTAGCACGGCGTGCAGCACGAGCAGCCGCACGGCCCTGCTGGTCGCACCACCGGCGGCGGACCCGGCCACGACGGGATCTCTATCGGGATCTCTACCATCGGCGTCACATCGGGCGGCGGGCCGGGCTTCCAAGCCGCCGGCGGCGGCCTCTCTCTCGGCTTCTCCTTCTCCACCGGCAATACTACAGGCAGATCAACAGGCCTCTCATTTTGCGGCTCGAGCTCGGCCGGCCACTCCTTCGGCTTCTCCTCCTCGATGATCGCCGGCACTAGCGCTGATACCTCCCTTTCAGGGGAAGCCGGCTGAGCCGCCGGAGGTGGCATCTCGACCGGCGGTGGCTGCTCGGCCACCGGCTTTCCTTTAGGCTTCTTCCCTTTTGGTTTCTGCTTGCCAATGTTTATCGGCGGCGGTGGCTCTGCCATGTTTGCCGGCTTGCCGCCGTCGATGATCTGGACGTCCTTGATCACCTTGCCTCCCTTGCATCTGATCTTGCACGAGAGCCTGTGCGGATCGAACGGCCCGACGATCGCGATCGTGCCGCTGTTGTCGTCATAGGAAATCGTCCTGATCCTCTCCTGATCTGCACTAGTCGAAGTTATTAGCGAGTGATTAATTGTGTGTTTGTTAAGGTAATGTACAGTGATTTAGAAACTAATGTTGAGTGTTCCTTGGTCATTGAGATGAACCAACAAGTATAATTAATTATTTGACACAAAGTTGATGTGTAATTGATAATTTACCACTCTATATTTTATTGATATTTAGGCTCTAAGATCATACGTCACTGAGACATAACGTGGCAAACCATTAATTGCACGTCAACTTTACGACAAATAATCAAATTTTTGGACAATTAATAGTACTAGTACATTGAGAGGTTTTACCTTGGAGCTTGCATAGAATCTTGCGGATTTTTTTGTAGCACTGCTGGCAATCCAGGTCAACCTTTAAGACTAGCGTGGACATCTGTGTTGACACCAACATCAGTGAATTTGATATTGTTGTTTTGACAGCAACACTGAAGTAAGTAAGGATCGAGGCATCAAAATCAGGGGAGCTTCACAACAAAAGGAGCTAATATTTTAGACCTTTCTTAAAGAATTGTACGCAACATCGTCAAGTACCCAATTTCAACAAGTGCAGTTTTTTTTTTTTTGGGGGGGGGGGGGGGGGGGGGTATATTACAAACTAAGGCACGCAAAAAGAAAGAGACGCAAAAGCTAGCAATTTTCATATATAAATCCTGAAAATCGGAATACAAACGATTTAAGAGAATAATAACTCCCTACACCTATATCAATGACGTTGAAATGCACAGCATCTCTGTGGATAAAGTTCATGCTCCCAATAGAAATCATGATTTTTTTTAGTAATATTACAAAAAGTTGGCTGCCTTCTCCTCTTGTCACTATTTCATTTAGTGACAAGAGCTTTATCGTCAAATAAAATAGAATATTGTTTTTGTAAATTTGTTTGACTATTTATTTCTATAATATTAATAAAACAGCCCAGTTATTTCAAAAAAAATGATAGATATCATCTAATTATCAGGAAAAACTGAAGATATAGCAGTACTGTAGATTCTGGATTAGAGGAAAGCATATGTTCCTATAAAGATATAGACAGAAACTTCTGGAATATATTCTTGGCTAGCTCTTCATCGTTTCTTGTATTTTCAGAAGACGAACGCATCCAGAAAAAGATCTTTAGAAAGAGATCGACACCAAATCAAAAATCCATGCATGCATGCAACGCAAGAACACAATCGTAGAACGAATAATCCACGCAGTGTTGCAATTTGCAAATCAGAGAGACAGAGAGAGAGGGCTCACCTTCTCTGCCGTGCTTTCGGTGTGAGCTGTTTCTTACATGCAGAGAGAGAGAGAGACGGAGAGAGGGAGTGTGATTGTGAAGAGGAGCAGAGACGAGAGAGAGAGAGGGAGTGGGGGGGGGGGGGGCGTGCAGTGCGAAGAGAGGAGAGAGGAGTTATAGGAGAGGGAGGCGTACGTATAAATAAGAGGCGTCCAAGCACATGGCCCCACGTTTAGGAAGACCGATCCTCCCTAACCTCACCACGTTGACATGGCAACCATGGCCTCACCGGCGGCGGCGTAGGTAGCTATACGCCTATACGTACGTATTGCATTGGAAAGGTAGCATATATACGGTCGCGTACATACGTTGAATGTAGTCGTGTACGCAAGACAGTAGCCAACTTTACGGAGTGAATACGGATGGGCACATGGCCTACCGGTGGGAGCGAGGGAGATTGTTCTCAGCTACGTGGGTTCAGTCGCTAGGATCAGGTCATGTTTGGATGGGCTAAAGCTAATTATTAGTTGGCTAATGGCTAGAGCTAATTGTTAGCCAGCTAATAATTAGTCCATCTAAAATTAGCTCAGGGTTGTTTGGATACATAGCTAATGGTTGGGCTAATTTCTTAGAAAAGTCATGTTTACCCCTCATAACGGACTGGGGAGCGGACGCATGGGTGAGGAAGTAAGGATAAGGCCAACACGAGGGTATTTCAGACTTTTTCCAGCGTGTTACCTGCTATTAGCCCAAATTAGCTCCCTCCCACCAACTAATGGACTAATTGTTAGCTGAGGGGTTGGCTAAAAATTAGCTCACCTATTAGTCCTCCTGTTTGGATAGACTAGGACTAATTTTTAGCCAACTAACAATTAGTCTAGGAATCCAAACATGGCCTCAATGTGGTATTATACCCGCGTTTCGTGAGATCTGAATCTCTGTAAATTTTTCTAGCATATGTAGTGAATACGTATGTATATATATAGTATGGGTAGGATGTATGTATGGTGTACATATCCTTTTTGTGCTCTAAAAGAAACCGAAAAGAAAAACTTTACGAAGTGAATGCATCCGGTGCTAGTACAGCTGGTAAGGCAACAAGTAAGACAACCCGACGATCTCTTGAGAACGAAGGCTGTTTTCGTACATTAACCTTGGATTTATTGGGATTCCATCTACGATATAGGTGTATGCTTGTTTCAGGTATACGCCTATATCTAACTTGGCTTAGTACTCGGTTTCAAGAGAGAGAACTGGGTGTAAGGTTGTTTGTTTTTACTTTTGATTCTGCTCTTAAAAGCTGAATAAAAAAAATAAATAGTTCGATTTTAGAATCTAATTCTCACAATCCAGCACATCCATATACACTAAAATCTACAATTCACTTTATATGTGCTTTGGATTGTAATTTTTGGAGAATCAGTTTCTCTATAACCACAATCTAGAATCTGTTTTTAGAAAATTCAAAACAAAAACAAACAGGCCCTTAGTGCTGTAACAGTGTGAGGGACCGTTTGAAACGTAAGAATTAGGAATTTCGTATAATTTTTTTAGAAAAACTGTTTGATTTTTGCAGAAATCGAGAAATATTTTCGCACACCAGACGGCGCTAAACGATGGAAAATGCAGTAAGGAAACCGGACGAGTGCACAAGCTTTGCTTCAAAGAATAATCCACGTTTGAGGCAGCAACTAATACCGTCCAAAACAATTCAGGTACTATCTAGTTATGTGCCAGCAACCATCGTAGGAAAGTAACAATTCCTGCATTAGCAAGGGAAAGACTGCGTGGAGTGTAAGAAGGGCCAGCGCTCGGACGTACGATGGAAAGCTTTGCATTGCATGCTCCCGTGCAACATATTTTGATAATATACGCAACAAAAAATTAAAAAAATTCGAGCTATGCAACATTATTACTTGAATCTTGAAGAAATAAGGGGAGAGAGTATCTAGTTTCTTGTAAAAATTCACTTGAAATTATATATCGCATTAGTATACATAGATATACTTGACAAACTAGCACAAAAGTTTTTTTTTTTTAAAATGTAATGGAAGATGTACGTTATACCCTGTTCAACATTTTGAAAATATGCATGCGACAATTTGGGGAACGTACGATAGCAACAAAACGAAGCAAATAATACACATCACATCTAACAAAGACTGCAACAATTATAACTTTTGCAACATTATGAATATACACACACCACAACAACAACAACAACAACAACGATATATAGCCATGTATTTCACTGGGAGTGAAGTGAATCCGTTAATTAGGTGCTTGAAAACCATGCCATGTATTTCACCGACCTCTCACGCACATAGTTCAACGCTTCTAGAGAAAGTTCCAACCAAGCTTTACACTGGTCGACAGAGTACTCTATATAGCTAGGGATAGGGTGACGTACGCCAGCTGCGTCGATCTGTACGCAGCAATGCAGGTCGCGCTTGATCGATCGATCGGTCGGTAGAAAGGTACGAGATTCGTAGCCTTTTGGGCGACAGAGATTAATCCTAGAGAAAACGGGACCGAAGGCACGTAGATAAACAATGGATGTAAAGTTGCTTTGAGTTTGATTCTTGTGATTTTACACAAGGAGGGTCAGTGTGGACTTTGGGGCAGAGGAATTCGGCAGAGATTTCTAGCATGGGCGCATCTAGGTGTGGTGTTGGATACGTAGCATAACCTTCAATAATTTAAAAAATAATAAAAGATCATCTCTTTAGTAGGCCGATTTTGTTGATTAAGGGTCTGTTTGGTTTGATGTCTAAGGTTTATGTCATAGACTCAAATTCTTGCCTAATTTTGCCAAACTTGTGGCTAACAATTTGTTGGTCACACTTTTGTGGTATGCCACACCTTGCCCAAGTTTTGTTATGGTAAAATTGGCCATGAACCAAACAGGCTCTAAGTTGATTGAGATTTTGGTGATTTAGGATTTGTAAGACCTTGAAACTATTTGTATTGTATTTTTAGCAAATTTCGAACATATGTATTGGATTTACGATATTATAAAACTATTGTACAAGGCTGTAGAGTGTGAAGTGTGCGCTCATGTTGAAAGTTTTCTAGTTCATCCATTGATTTCAAGGAAAACGGTGTAATTCATCTGAGAGTTCAAATGAAAATAGCCTAATAATGTGATGGTAAAATTGGCTACATAACTTCGCAAATTGGTTGTATTTTCCCTAGGATATTTCTATTTTACATCTTTGCCCTAGATTCTACACTTTTATTTGTTATTTGCAAAATTACACTTTGGCTAATATAATATAATTTCCACACTGAGAAGAGCTCTACCGATTCATTTCAGAAAAGAGAAACCGGTATAAAATAGAAATCATATTATATTGGCCGAAGTGTCTTGGGCCAAATTACAACGAAGATATACTGTCCTACGATAAATACGATAAAGATGTAAAATAAATGTGTCTTAGAGCAAATATATTTTGTAGCTAATTTTGTCTAATGTGATACTATACGATTTGCATCCATGGGACTTGCAAGTTGCAACTATATATGTATATACTTCACGAACAAGTAATCCAGAACACACTCATCAAAGGCACCTGAATTATCAAGTGGAGGTAGAGATTCTAGAGACTTTCAAAAGGGCAAAAACAATCAACAGATGGGAAGCTAGCTACACGGGCACTTCATACTCGTGTAGTTCCTTCTCGAAAAAGTTCGGTGCTGTCCTGGTGCTAGTTAGTTTGGTGCCGTCAAGTAGGAAAGTGAGCGCATGGAATCGGATTCGGATCCCGTTTTGCGCGGACCATGCACACAACACAGTAAGGAAGGAGCTTTTTGAGCCTATATGAGCCTAATCAGCTAAGCTCGCATAGCCGGGGCTGGTCAGGCCTCGGGCCGGCCAGCTCTCCATCAGGTCTCATGTCGGCCAGCTCTTACGGGCCACGGCTTTTAAGCTTTGGGCCTAAGCCTGAATATTTCGAGATTTGAATCTGCTTCTCAGCTTCTGTCGCATAGCACTAATAGATAATGTTTGCCGTGCTCCTACTCCCGCGGTTCTGTGCCACCGATGCTCTTAGAGCATCTCCAGCAGAGCCCCTAAACCAGCCCATAAACCTTAAAATAGGGGGTGTAGTAAAAAAAACAGATCCAGCAGGGCCCCAACTCAAGCCCTTAAAATTAGGGGGCCCTTAAATTTGCCTCCTCAGCCCCAATTCCCAGGGGGCCCCAACTCAAGCCCCTAAAATTAGGAGGCCTCTAAATTTGCCTCCTCAGCCCCAATTTCCAAGGACACAAGTACAACCAATATTATTGAAGATAGGGAAATACATGAGAGGCTTCGAAAATTTTATCATGTTTTGAAAATTTTAAATTTAAATTTGAAATTTCATGTTTTTAAATTGTAAATGTTAACATGCTTATGTTTTATGTATTACAAATATTTTTGATTGAATTTTAGTGGTGTCAAATGAAGATTATACGTAGCGGATATGTCAAAATAGGAGAAAAAGTAAAATAGTATTTGAGATTTAGTATTCTTTGGACTTGTGTTCTGAAAACAGGGCCTCAAAAAATAGGGGGAGTCCCTAAATCCAAAATAGGGACCCTGTTTTAGGGCCCTTGCTGAGCATGAGCATCTCGGGCCCCTAAAACAGGGTTTCTATTTTAGATTTAGGGACTCTCCCTATTTTTTGGGGCCCTGCTTTCAGAGCACAAGTTCAGCAACAACCCCTAAATCTCAGCCCCTATTTTACTTTTTCTCCTATTTTGACATATCCGCTATGTATAATCTTCATTTGACACCACTAAAATTCAATCAAAAATATTTGTAATTGTAACATCCTCAAATTTATAAAAGTTTAAAAATCAAATATTAAAATGTGAAATTACTTTCTAGTTGCATTTCTTGATTTTATGTGCATTTAGTGAATTAACGCTTGATTGGAAATGATTATTGGAGTTTAGAAAAGAAAGAAAAGGAGAAATTGTAAAATGGTAAAATGGTAAAAGATTAAAATGACCATAGTAAATCTTGGACTCTAGAATCCATTTTGGCTGGTCAAAAGGAAAGTGTGAACCCAATTGCAAGTTGATAAGATAAATTTAATGGAGAAGTTTATCCTTGACCAAATGCATGTCAGAATTTCTAAGAAAATCCTAGACCTTTCCAGCAATTGAAATTTTTACCATGAGCTCTCAGTAACCTTACAATCATCCACAAAAACTTACAAAAATAAATAACTGGTTTTACTATTTATTCTCATTTAATCATTCCAATCTTGAAAATTTGCAAAACGTAGTAAAAGAATTATTAGAAAATAAATGCTATGAATTTGACTTTTAAATTTTTATGGTAGCTCCCTGATACTAATTTAGACCTTGTGTAAAAATATCAAAAATTGATAAGCTAGTTTAGACTGTCTGATAAATCCTTTTCCGAATTTAGGAATCCTGCACAGTCTTCATTGTCAGAATTTTTCTAAAATAACTGCTGCGTATTTTAATCCCAACTTTTTACAGTAGGAAGGAAACATACTTGGGTAACTCAGTAAAAAGTTTAGAAAATTAACTCGGTGATTTGACCCTCTTAATAAATGCTCAACTTGCATTATCTCTTGCTGTCCGAAATTGGATTAGCCTTCTTTATTACTAGGGGGCCCAGCCATTAATTGGGGTCTGCCGACCAAAGGAAATGAGTTCAATTTGCTGACTGACCAGTAGGCCCAACCATAGATGAGACTCACACGTCATGAACACCTCTGGAAACTTCATCTCCATTCCTTGCCAGCTACTGCCAAACTTCTTGCTGCACTCGCCCGATCTCCTCTCCATTCACGCCGCCACACCACCATGACTCAATTGCGTGCAAAGTCACGGTATGGAGCTCGCCGACACCATGTGAACCCAGACCAAAAATCCTCAGATCGCATTATCACGCCTAGCTTATCCCCTCACGACATAGCATAACTCTTTCATCGCTTGCTTTAACCCCGCTTGAACACTACTCCATTTCTATGTTCAACCATGTCATGGTAGATAAACTTGGTCAAGACTTACGCCACGGCAACAAAGAAATTATCAAGACCGCCTTGGGTCTCGGACGCAATGCTATCGTGACTCTTGACACGGCACGAATCGCCTGCACTCTTCCCGGCCGCAAAGAACAAGTGCGTTTAAACACACCTAAATGTCGCACCGACTTTGCCCATCCTCTCGCATGCCATGGCAAGACATTATTAATAGATTACACCGCCACGACAAAGGAAAACTCGTGTAACTTCGGCAACCGAGCCAAGCTGCTTTCGACCGGCCGAACCAGCTGATCATGCCGCCATTTTTCTTCCATGTCCACACCTCTGTAGCCACCGCCTTCCATTCCTATAAAGCCGACCAGAGCTCCTCGCATTCACCAGGCATTTCTATCCTCTTCACCGGAGCTCAGCTCTAGCTCTCTCTTTTCCCATACCACTCTATGCTCTGTTGGCCATGATATTGATGCCGCCGCAAGACCAAGCCTCCAATTCATACACTGATCACTACCACATACTGCTTCCTATATAAACCCAGTCATTTTCAACATAATCTCCATACGTCGCTACTCCATCTCCATTTGCCTGAACCGAGGCACCACTCTTCACTTTCCTTCGCAGGGAGCATCATCACACCACCCTAGACACATTACCCAAATCAATTTCCATTTCCGTCAACCATAGCAGTGCAGCCACGCCGTCTTTCTTCCCCAAGCTCGGCTGCATGGTGCTCGGCCGAAATCGCTAACCATTTAGTCGCTGCCACGAGCACCTCCTACCGCCGTCGCATCTCGCCGCCGCGCCGCTGCCACAGGTCACCGGCCCTTACCGCCACTTCGCACGCCATCAGTGGGATCCCACCTAACCATTTCAGTTCTCGCCCGTGGCTCCCAGTACCTGCTCCGTCGCCGGCTACGCTCGCCCGAAGCCAGCCATGGCGCCGCCAAGGACTCTGCTGGTTCCTCTGTTCTTTCCGACCAGTGGCACTAGGTAAAGCAATAGCACTTTTAGTTAGCATTCCTATTTATATGACGTATGGGACCACTTCTAATTAAACCAGGGGTATTATCTTGTGGCATAGGTTTAAAGTGTGTAATGATTGGCGAATTTAGTTGCTACCATTATGGGCACTAGATGATATACCAATCTCAGATTTAGGGCCACAGAGTAAAACACTAAAACCTGACTAGTTAGAATCTTTTAACCAGGAATTAACAAATGTTTTCTTTCCGAATAGACCTACATGCATGTAAGTCATAAGAAACTTTGGTATCTGAAAATAAAATTATGGTTTGCGTGGTCCTACGGTAATAACCAATTCTAATATAAAATATCACACACAAAGTAAAATGAATTTTTGTTAGATTTAAATTCCTTTTGCTCGTAACCTTACCTTTCATACCCCTATAATTAGAATATAAGTTCTAGAAATAAGTACTAGTATAAATGTTTGTAAATTTTGTATTTGAGTACCCCTAGTTTAATACTAATTAATCTTGCAAAAATAATCCTTATGCATGTAATGTAAGGTTTAAGTTCATATAAGGCTTTAACGCCCTTTTAGTTGAAAAACGTCGCGGATTAAACTGAAAACCAACTTTAAAACACTATAGGGATATCCCCAGCTAATGCCAGAAAAATGAGTAAGAGAACATGTATGGTATAGTTGCAAACTTATTAGAATGAAACTTGATCCGATTAGTGTCACCTTGTGATCATTTAGACTATTTCAACAATTAATAAAATAAGTCGTCTATATGCTAAAACCTATAAAACCAGTTTAGAAACACTCTACAAAGTGCATGCTACCGTATTCTCGAAAAACATCTTATTTATAACTTGCTTTCCATCTAAGTCCAGCTATTTCAAAACCCTTAAGTGTTAATTGTTCATTTCACTTTCCCGCCGACTTCATGTAACATGAACTTTATAATACTACATAAGCTTTTTCAACAATGAATATGATGTCTCGTCCAAATCCTAAAATCTATAGAATTAGCTTAGTAGTGCTCTACAAAACATAGACTAACTTATTATGAAAAGATAATCTCATTTCATCATGTAATGCATATAAATCTTGTTATCTTAATAGGCTTAAGCATTAACATTACTTAAGTGCATAATATGAATGAACGAACATTGAGAAATCAATTACTATGAAATTTGTATCACCAGAACCTTCTCAGTTATCGTGAGAATGAGGCCAGTAGCCTAAATCAATAAATCTAACTTGCGTAAAATTGATTCTGTGCAAAATCATTCAAAGATAAAGAACTATTCATTTGTAGTCTGTTGTGATTATTTAAGCCTGTTCAGTAACCCGTAAAACATCTCGTCTAAATGAGAATTTTAGGATGAATAGCTTAGACTTGCTCTCTAGTATATGGACTACCATATTCTAAGAAAATATTTAATTTATAACATGCTTTGCATCTGAATCCCATTAAAGACATGACCCTACGTGAAACCAATTCTAAGACCTGTAATACCGATGCATATCCTTAAGTTTAATCATATAACTGTTTGAAAATAGTCGAGTGACTTTATGTACTACTTGGTATTAGTACAAGTAGCTTCACACCCTGAAAATGAATTTTAGTATATTTAATCTTACAATCTTAGCTTCCTGAATTCGTAAAATAAAATAGAATGAATCATAAGGAATAAGGCGTCATATGCGATGCAACCCTTAAACCGTTAATCAAATAATAAAAGATTATAACATAGAAGTGACACCCTTATACGTTCACAAGCCATGATCCACACTCGTGCTTGTCTAATATAGTGTTTGTTATTTGATTTTCCATCTGATTTCCTTTTGCCCTTTATTGAAAGTGTTATTTGCTATTTGTTATTCTTTTTATAACGACGTGTAGAATCCGACGTCTCAAGACTTCGTCGTCGACAACTTCGAGATTACGTCTTCGACTCGTCGCTAAAGACAACAAGTAGCAAGGCAAGCACCCCTTTGAGCATTTTGAACCCAGATTTCATAATCAACTAAAATGTGATTAAGAATCTTCCTGCATGCTTATATTTCTATAAATCCTTATTTTGCGTTACCTGGTAGTTATAACCCAAACTGATGGTTTCCCTTAGTCATGTTGACATACCATCCATGAAAACCATAGGATTGATTAAGTTCTTTGAACTGGGTATAATCGCTTATTAACCTGCAAATGCTTAACACTGCTTTAGGTCAAAGTTGGAAATGTTCACACCCACACACTTTCTTTACAAATCTTTTTATGGTTTATTTAAGCAGCAAAGGATACTGGTAGTTTGGTAAAAATGAAAATAAAACTATTGATTTCGACGTGGGTGATTATTGGCAATAGCCGGTTGTACATGTTTTAACGTGTACGTAGCTAGGGTGGAGTTATCGCCCATGTTATTTTAAGGACCGAACATGGTGTCCCGCGATCCAAGATAACCGTACATCCACAAGTACTGGACTGGGACAGTCTTAACTTATTAAATTATTTGGGAATTAGCTTTGCACATTGGTAGGCAGTTGTAGCACGGGCATTCCGGATATTGGTTTGCTCGAGGGAGGTGTCATCACCGAGGTGTTGGCATCTGCCGTTGTAACGGTGTACGCCTGGCTATGAATTGGGGCTGTTGTTGTACCATTTGAGCCGCGGGCTCCTGAATACTATTGCTTCACCGTTTGTTTGCTTCCATCATAGTCAGGGGTAACGTCATTGGGCTAGTGCAAAGTTAAGGTCCAAGTAACGAACAGTTTCGTTATGAACTCTCTGCGGCACACCAAAGGAAGTGTGTTAATTTGCAATGCACAAAGGGAGAACATATCTTGTGGGTAAAGCTGTACAACTCTGCAGAGATTACACTAATCGATTAGCCGTGTCCACGGTCATGGACGACTTGGTGAACCCACACTAAGTTAGTTGTTTTCTATTTTTGAAAACCTTGGTAAAAGACTTTGGAAAATGTTTCACGACTGATAAATATCACTTGTCGTTGTATTTTCTTTTGTAAGACCATGGAGGGTCTTGTTCGTTATTTTACTCACAAAAGGGCCGTGAGTAATTTATTGTTATTTCTGTCATTACTTGTTATCTCAATTACTTATCAAACTGTCTTAAAGTTTTATTTACGCTTTCCATTACTGTCGGGGATTGGCTATCTGACAAAAGACCACGGTACCCCCGTGAAAAGCTAAACCCGCCGACCAAGCAACACTAAAAGAAGATGCTCGGGAGAACGAAACGAGCATCCCTCCTTCTCCTCCGAGCATGCGCATTCGCACCTTCGCTCGCAGAAGCACCAAACACACCCCCCCACGAGCAAGCATGCTCGTAGAGGCCGCGACCTGCTCGGGTGTTTTGGTCGGAGTGCCCGGTCAATGCCACGAGGAAGGAAGGTGGCAACCAATCAGCCGGAGATCAAGGGAAATCATACCCAAAATTCAAATAACGCCCGGATCAAGGGCAGTAGATCGTAAGTACGATTGCGCGGCGCAATCCCAGGAGGTAGTTACCTTCTATGTACCTCTAGTCGTAGTATTTAAACCCCCCTGAAGATCTCAGAATAGGAGGGACAGCAAGATAGAACACAATACCTTTGGAGTAGGGCTATTATCTCGACGGTGAGAGGCCCGAACCAGGATAAAACACCGTGTCCCCCTTCTTCTTCTTCTCCCGACCTCGCATCGCTCGAACGCCCTCTTCGATCCGTACGACGGGGCTCTGTTGATCCCCCATTCAACAAGTAAGCTCGACGGGAGCCCGTTCTCCAATCGTCGACAGCTGGCGCCGTCCGTGGGGAACGACAGCTTGATTCCCGTACAGATCAAGATCCTCGAGGATGCCGAACTCGGGAGACACTCGGGACCTTTGTGTTTTCGACCACGTTGAAGATGACGACGTGTACTACGCCGCCGACAACGTGGCCAGGGTGACCGATCCTATCGGTCACACCGAAGTCTGGGAGCCCTTCCCCGGACACGGGGATGCGAGGGCAGGGCCTCCATCCCCCAGACATTACCCTCGGGGACCCCGAGGATGACTGCGATGAGCTCTACGACGGCCTGGACATACCGGACGACCTAGAGCTCGACCGAGAGACTGCATCTCAAGGGGATACAATGATGTCCCCATCGCTCTCATCCCGCCTCGTCGGGTCAACGTGGCCGAAGCCGTGCGGGCCGGAGAAGGATCCTCGGACGCTGCCAAGCACGACTCTACGAGGCGGCCGACTCCACCTGAGGCGTCCTTGGGAAAGACCCTCGCGAGCATTCGCCGCCAGGCAAAGGGGGCGCGCTCCCACGGAAAGGAACTCGTGGGTACCGAACTCCCGATCGCGCTCGGGCGTCGCCAAAGCTTCGCCACCGCCGATTCACCGGAAGCGGAACGATTACGAGCCTTGGCGGCGTCGTGCGTGACTGCGTAGTTTCCCGAGCAAGCAGACTTGGAGGCCGTGGGCGTGGTCGTAGCCGAAGATTTGGAAAGGCTTGCCGCCGAAGCTAAAAGTCTCGGATCCTCCTCGTGGCCGGGATGCCCGGAGTGTTTCCCGACCATTGCAAACGCTCCCCATGCGCTCGCCGCAGGCGAATCTCTGAGCCATGCTCGGAGATCGCCCAGTCGCTAACCCGATCCGAAAGGTCCCGAGCGATCCACAGAGCGACCTCGGGCGATATCTGAATAATCGCCAGATTACGAGCACTCTGGCGCTTCCACGACCAAGCGGTCATCGGCACGACCATCACAGGAGGTTTTCTCCGACTCGGCCAGCGGGCGTTGGAGTGGAAGACCAGTGAGGCCGCCAGACCGAGGGTTTCACCGCGAAACCCCGAGCCGGTTGCGGGCCTTCACGAGATCCCTTCGACGTCGCATGGCCGAACAGATTCAAACCCGGCCACGCCGAGAGATTCAACGGGACCCGAACTCCATTTAATTTCTCTCAATATATACCACCGCCATCCTCGCCGCCAGAGGCGATGAGGGGTGATGGCAAATTACCCGCCGACGGTTCCGACGGAGCCGCCAGACGTGGCTTTTAATCGAAGGAAGGCTCCATACGGTCACGAGGGCAGCTCGGCGCCGCGCTCAGAAACAAATTTCAGCCGTTACATCCGCCGGGAAAGGAGCGCGACCTGGGCGCTTGATACAGACGGACAGGAAACCTGCGACAATTCGTCGAGAGGTTTATCCAGTCCGAACTCGATCCCGAACATATCGGACGAGGCGGTCGTCCGGCTTTCAAGTTCGGGTGCGAGACGTGCGCTTCACGCAGACCTGGAGATCCACCCGGATCTAACGGCGAAACGAGCTCTTCCGAATGGCCGATCGATACGCCAACGCAGATGAAGCCGCCCAATGGAAGAAGATCTTTGGGCCGAAGGAAGCTGCCGCCTCAACCTGGCCTAGAGACCTCGGCTAGCAAAAAGGGCTCGACTCAGAGACAAGAAGATCAAGAAAAGAAGAAAAGCAGCCTCGCCACCCATGGTAGCCGCGGTGGAACAACAACAACCCCGAGCAACCCGCCGCGTCACGGGGCTTAACGCTTCGAGGAAGAGGACAACCACACAGGCCTCGAGGACGAGGCGACCAAGCGGACCGACGAGGCGACCAAGCGGACCGACGGGCGACCTCATCATCGCTTCACCAGCGCACGGCACGACTCCACGGAATTGCCGAACGTGGACCTACCGCTGGAAGCGATTTTACTGGCAGGGTCCCATGCCAACGCTTCCAGAGCAGGTGAAAATGACAAAGGAAAACAGCCCGCCGAGGAAAGTGAGGATGACATGGAATACCAAGAACCAAGGAATCACATAGCGGTCATCTTCGGGGGCTCCTCCGCCTACAAGTCCCGCCGGGACTTAAAGGAGGCCACAAGGGAAGTGCACCATGTTACCCAGGGTAAGCCTCCTGGCAAAGAAATTGAAATGGCCTGAGGTATCCTCGACCTTCTCCAAGGACGATCGCCCCTTGGGATGACCAAACCCAGAGGCTTCCGATGGTCGTGAACCCCACCATCAGCAATACCGTCGTCGGTCGGGTCCTCATAGACTCCGGGAGCTCTTTGGACCTTATTTCAGCCAAGGTTTTGGACGAGATGCAGATTCCTCGTTCCAAAATCAAGAGTGTGGCCGTGCCCTTCTTCGGGATAGTCCCGGGCACCTCGATCAAACCTCTGGGGCAGGTCGTCCTGCCCGTAAGTTTTGGCGGCCCAAGTAACTTCAAAACGGAGCTAATCACCTTCGAGGTGGTGGACTTTGAGTCGGCCTACAACGCCATCCTCGGCAGGCCGGCCTTGGCCAAGTTCATGGCCGCCTCTCACCACGCGTATCAGTGCCTGAAGATTCCCGGTCCGAACAGAGTTATAACCATCAAAGGGAACCACAAGTCCGCACTCAATTGCGACGAAAGAGCCTTAGATATGGTCGGTCAGTTACCCACTCGCGGTCCCGACCAAGAGCCGAAGTATTCCCGGCCTAAACTTGCCCTCCAGCCCGGAGGAGAGACCAAGGCTGTTCCGCTCAACGAGTCGGAACCGGCCAAGGTCATTCATTTGGGATCTTCCTTAGATCCCAAATAGGAACTCGAGCTCGTCACCTTCCTCCGGGCAAGGTCGGATGTGTTCGCCTGGGAACCATCCGACATGCCCGGGGTCCCAAGGGAGGTGGTCGAGCACAGGCTAGCGGTTCACCGACAAAAAACCGGTGAGACGAAGCTTAGACGCTTTTCCCGGAAAAAGCAGGCAATCATCCGGAGGAACTTGATAAACTCCTAAAAGCTGGCTTCATCGAGAGAGATCGAGCACTCCGAGTGGTGGCCAATCCAGATTCTGGTCGAGGAAGAAAGGAGGCAAGTGGCGCATGTGCGTCGACCACACGGGTTTGAACGCAGCGGCGTGCCCAAAGACAACTACCGTTGCCTCGCATAGACCAATTGGTGGACGCGACGGCGAGTCACGCACCATGAGCTTCCTAGACGCCTATTCAGGCTATCATCGAGATCGACTGTCGCGAAGACGAGGAGAAGACTTCCTTCATCACCCGTTCGGTACCTTCGCTATACGACCATGTCCTTCGGTGCGAGAAATGCGGGAGCAACCTTTCAACGCCTCATGCAGAAGACTTTCACGGACCAAATAGGTCGAAATTTGGAGGTCTATGTCGACGACATAGTTGTCAAAAGCAAAAGTACTTCGGGTCACGTTGCTGACTTGGACGAAACTTTCAGAACCTCAATAAGCATCGAATAAAGCTAAATCCAGAGAAATGCATATTCGGCGTAAAGGCTGGCAAGGTGCTCGGCTACATGGTCGGGCCAAATGGCGTTGGGGCTAACCCGGAGAAGATCGAAGCCATTGAGAACATGAGGTCGCCCACATGCGTAAAGGAAGTACAAGCTCTGACCGGAAGAATGGCCGCCTTGAGCCGGTTCGTCTCCCGGCTGGGGGAGCGAGGACTACCTTTCTTTAAAGCCCTCCGCAAGCATGATGGCTTCACGTGGACGGAGGAAGCTGATCGCGCGTTCAAAGAGCTAAAACAGTACCTCTCCCAACCGCCCGTCCTCGTCACACCCACGGTAGGGGAAGAATTGCTATTATACCTGGCAGCAACCCCGCAAGCGGTAAGCTCGGTGTTGGCAGTAGAGAGAGATGGTACCCAGCGACCTATCTATTACGTCAGCGAAGTACTTCATGGACCAAAGGAGCGTTACCCGAGGTCCGAAACCATCTGTACTCATTCGATGGCCTCCCGGAAGTTGCGTCACTACTTTCAAGCACACAAGATCGTGGTGCCGACCGGCTTCCCACTCAGGGAGATCCTGAAAAATCAGGACGCCAGTGGTCGCATAGCCAAGTGGGCAATGGAGCTCGCCGAGTTCGAGCTGGTGTTCTCAGCCCGCACGGCGATAAAATCACAAGTCTTGGCTGATTTCGTGGCAGAATGGTCGGCTCCGGCTCCACCAGCCAGCGGAACCAATGATTCAAGGGAAAACTCCTGGACTCTGTATTTCGATGGATCCCGAGCATACGAGCGCTCGGGGGCTGGCGTCATCTTGGTCTCCCCGGATGGAGAACAGCTACAGTACGCCATCCAACTACATTTCGCTGCGACTAACAACGCGGCGGAGTACGAAGGCCTTTTGGCCGGACTTCGGGCATGTAAATCGCTAGGAGTCCAACGGCTCATTGTGAAGGGCGATTCACAGTTGGTCGTAAACCAGGTCAACAAGGAGTATCAGTGTTTCGATACCTCAATGGCGCTGTACCTGGCTGAAGTAAGGAAGATGGAGAAATACTTCAAGAATTTCGAAGTAATCTACATCCCCAGGAAGGATAATTCCCTGGCCGACCAAATGTCTAAGGTCGGTTCCTCTCAAACCACCGCTCCGGTGGGGGTGCTTGTCGAGCACCTACATAAGCCCTCCATTCCCTCTGAAGAGGAGGCACCAGAGACCGGCGGTAGGGTCTCCTTCCTCGAGCAAAATGCAAATTGGATGACGCCATTCATCCAATATCTTGCGCATGGGACATTGCCCGAGGAAGAAGCCGAGCGTTCCCGGCTAATAAGGCGATCTTCTCAAGATGCAGATCGATCGAAGACGACCTATACCTGAAAGGCGCATTAGGGATCCTTTCCGGATCGTCTCTCGGGAGGAAGGCCGATACCTTCTTCGTGATATCCATGAAGGAATGTGCGGAGCTCACTGCGTCTTCAGACGCTTGTGAGCAAGGCCTTCCGACTAGGTACCATCGCCCACGGCCTTGACGGACGACGGTCAATCGTAACGACTGCCGGGCATGCCGCTTCATGCTCGAAAAGTCCGTCAACCGGCATATGCCCTACAAACCATACCACTCTCGTGGCCGTTCTCAACTGGGGGGCTCGATGTCCTTGGACCCTTCCCCCGAGGTCAGAAAGGCTGCAAGTATTTGCTCGTGGCCATCGACACTTTCACTAAGTGGATAGAGGCCGAGCCCGTCTCGACCATCTCGGCCCAGGCGGCCAGGAAATTCCTCTGCAGTAATGTGGTAACTCGGTTCGGGATACCCAACCGTCTTATCACAGACAACGGACCCGATTCACCAAATGAACTGTTCCAAAGTTATCTGCGAGGAGGTCGGGACCAAGGTCTGTTTAAGCTTAGTGGCGCATCCACGAGTAACGGAGCAATGAGCGAGCAAATGGGCAGCTAGTCCAGGGCATAAAAGAGGGTCTTTAAGACCCTCAACCAAAGACAAGCAAAGATGGGTGGATGAGCTTCCCGCCGTTCTTTGGTCTGTCACTTCACGACCCGGTCGAGCCACAAAGAACGCCTTTCCGACTTCGTCTACGGTGCGGAGGCCATTCTGCTGCCGAAATCGTCTTTGGGTTCCCCAAAGGGTGCTTGTCGGCTTATCGTTAACAGGCACCCGAAGACCGGGTGCTTGAGAGATTCGGACTGGGGGCTTTTGTGGCAACCGCTCCAAGGACAGGGAGAACGGGATCTTGGGAGCAAGCAAGAAGGCAGTCGAGTTTACCCAGGTTCGGGCCCTCCAAAGGAGTAATAACCCTAGTCCTGCTTGGTGGATTCTTCTGAGTTCAAGGTTCTTACAAGGCTGGGGAAGACGACCTTCTCCGGTTCCGCCGACCCAACAATCAACAACCCTTCTCCCATGCACCCTAGCTCCCTTTTATACTCGGGCTGGCTGGGGCGCATGGGGCTTACAAGCTTGCGTAAAGCAAGCGTCTGACACGCTGCTACAGTGCATTTAATGCACCCATCACACTCTCTTACATCACATTTAATGCCTGTCCTAGCCGACTTAGACTTCGCCTTGGGCCCCGCCTGTCTGTCACCCCTGCAGGCTCCGCCAGGAGAGGGGGGATGTCGATTCGGGGCCACCCATCGTGTCACGCGCTGGGGAAGACGCGCCGCCATACCACCGCCTACATATCCTGCAATTAATGCGCACGTCTCGCATTAAATATCCTTGACCCTTCGCCTCAGAGTACGACACGGGGTTGATTCTTGGGAACTACGCCGAGGAGTGGCTCAACGCCACTGTCCCCTGGCGAGCACCTTTGCTGTCGCCCTGAGGAGTGGCTGAACGCCACTCGTCCTGGCGAGCACCTTTGCTGGTCGCCTGAGGAGTGGCTGAACGCCACTGTCCTCTGGCGAGCACCTTCGCTGTCGCCTCGAGGAGTGGCTGAACGCCACTGTCCTGGGCGAGCACCTTCGCTGTCGCCTCGAGGAGTGGCTCGAACGCCACCTGTCCTCTTGGCGAGCACCTTTGCTGGTCGCCCAGGAGTGGCTCAACGCCACTGCCCTTCCGGGCGTGAGTACTCAATGCGCGCGTGGGTACCCCAAACGTTTAATCTGTTGACAAGAGCTCCCGGGCCCACCCAGGAGTGTCTTTATTCTTTTCTTTTCTTCGTCGAACGGTTCAATCTCCCGGGTGGGGCCCATAAATGCCCACGCACGCCGCGGTCTTTAAAAACTTGCCTCTTTTTCCGGTCCCGAGGTGGATACTGCAGCCGTTTTCTTTTCTTCTTCTTTTTGCTGTGTCAGCCGAGGGAAAGCTGGACGCCGCGCAGATCGCTTCCTGGATGGGGCGACTGGGCCAGTCGAGCGACGTTCCGCCCTTCCCCGAGGCTGCGCTTCCACTCTGCGACATGCAGCCTCTGGATCGGGCGGGGATCGTCAGGGCGATGCCCAAGATGGACGCCATGGGGACGCCCATCATCGTCCATCAAGGGCCCCTGATAATCCGCGGCACTCCTACAGCTGGCGACCAGGGGAGGAACAAGCGCCCTGCCGACGACATCGCTTCATCGAACGTCCGGCCGACCACGGCTATCGGGGCCGGCTTCGGCGGCCGGCCGGATCTTCACAGCCGGCCCCGCCATCGGGACTTCCTCCTCGGTGCGTGGGGCTCTTCATCAACGATCGCGACGCTTCGCCTCCGCCATCACCGCCGCAATCGGATTCGCGGCGCGCTTCCTCCATCGCCACCGCCATCGCCGGCGGCCGACTACGCCGGCGCTACCAAGCGGACCGGATCACCGCGGCAAATTGCCGCTATCACATCGCCGCGGCCGACTGACGGCTGGCCGCCAGAGAGGGGATGTCGATTCGGGCCACCATCATTAATGCGCGCTGGGAAGACGCGCCGCCATACCATCGCCTACATATCCTGCAATTAATGCGCACGTCTCGCATTAAATATCCTTGACCCTTCGCCTGTAGCACGATTACGGGGTTGATTCTTGGGAACTACTCCACGAGGAGTGGCTCGAACGCCACTGTCCCCTGGCGAGCACCTTTGCTGGTCGCTCGAGGAGTGGCTGAACGCCACTCGCCCCTGGCGAGCACCTTTGCTGGTCGCCCTGAGGAGTGGCCTGAACGCCACCTGTCCTCTGGGCGAGCACCTTCGCTGGTCGCCTCGAGGAGTGGCCTGAACGCCACCTGTCCCCTGGGCGAGCACCTTCGCTGGTCGCCTCGAGGAGTGGCCTGAACGCCACCTGTCCTCTTGGCGAGCACCTTTGCTGGTCGCCCCGAGGAGTGGCCTGAACGCCACCTGTCCTCTGGGCGTGAGTACTCAATGCGGCTGCGTGGGTACCCCAGCGTTTAATACGCTGACAGTAGCCCCCGGGCCCACCCAGGAGTGTCTTTATTCTTTTCTTTTCTTCGTCGAACGGTTCAATCTCCCGGGTGGGGCCCATAAATGCCCACGCACGCCGCGGTCTTTAAAAACTTGCCTCTTTTTCCGGTCCCGAGGTGGATACTGCAGCCGTTTCCGTGGCTTCGTGGGACGTGCCCACTTCCTTGAAAAATGCTTTGGTTTTCCCGCATCCGAACTGCCGCGTCTCTTCGACTTTTTCCCGCCAGGCTCTTCCTTGAATTCTTATAAATAAGCAGGCGACGGGGGGGGCATGTCCCCGTTTTCGCTTTTCGCCTCTGCTCCTTCCTGCCTTAGCTTCCCTTCTTCCTTAGCTGATTCTGATGGCCTCACCGACTCCTGTCCTCCCTCCTTCAACTGTGGAAGAGAACGCCGCCGCTAAATGCTCCAAGGTGATCGCCCGCGGCGCTCTCCGCATGCGGGCCGGGACTGTCGCTCCCCACGCCCAGCCCGGGGAAGTCATCTTCTTCGTCTGGGCGATGATGGCGGGCTTGGTCCCGCCCATCTCGGACTTCTACATCGCCGTCCTCAACTTCTACGACATTCACAACATCCACCTTCCTCCTAACTCCATTGTGCTCCTCTCCGTCTTCGCCCACTTCTGTGAGATGTTTATAGGGGTAATGCCCAATCTTCTCCTTTTCCGCTACTTCTTCTCGCTCCGCGTCAGCCAGGCTCCAGATCTCCGGTGCGCCATCTCGCGACTTAGAGACGGGGCCGTTGCGCGCTACATTCCAATGGAGAACCGATCCAGCTGGAAAATGTGGCGCCACGAATGGTTGTACGTTGAAGACGACAGCGGCATTGAAGCCCTGGGGCTTCCCACCGGAGCGGTGGGCAGCAAATCTGACTGGGTATCTCCGGTCGTCGACACACCCGAGCTACTTGCAATGTTGGCTCGGGTTGATCGGCTGCGGATAGCAGGGCTGACCGGAGGCATGGTTCTCCGGGACTTCGTGTCCCGGAGGATTAGCCCTTTGCGCCGCCGGCACCGCCCAGCCTGGCACTACCTGGGCGTGGACGACGGGACTCGGATGGTTCCGGGAGGTAAGCTCTTACGCCTTCCTTCTTCATCATTTTTTTTTTTAACATCGCCTTCTTCTTCTTTTTGCTGTGTCAGCCGAGGGAAAGCTGGACGCCGCGCAGATCGCTTCCTGGATGGGGCGGCCCGGGCGATCGGCGACGTTCGCCCTTCCCGAGGCTGCGCTTCCACTCTGCGACATGCAGCCTCTGGATCGGCGGGGATCGTCGAGCGATGCCCAAGATGGACGCCATGGGGACGCCCATCATCGTCCATCAAGGGCCCTGATAATCCGCGCGGCACTCCTACCGGTGGCGACCAGGGAGGAACAAGCGCCTGCCGACGACATCGCCCCATCGAACGTCGGCCCGACCACGGCTATCGGGGCCGGCCGTCGGCGACCGGCCGGATCTTCACGGCCCGCCATCGGGACTTCCTCACGGCGTGGGGCTCTTCATCAACGGTCGCGACGCTTCGCCTCGCCATCACCGCTGCAATCGGATTCGCGGCGCCGCCGGCCGACCCGCCGGCGCGCCTTCCTCCATCGCCACATACCGCCGGCGGTGACCGCCGGCGCTACCGGCCGGACCGGCCAGCGCGGCGGCCTTGTCGCCACCGCCACCGCCGGCGGTGACCCGCCGGCCCGCCGATGGCGGACTCCACCGGCAGCGACCTCGCCGCCACCGTCACCGCCCGGCCCGACCGCCAGCCGGTGCGATGGTGAACCCACCGCGGCGACCTCCGCCGCCACCGTCACCGCTAACGGTGACCCCGCCAGCGCCAATGGTGGACTCCACCGCGGCGACCTCCGACGCCACCGTCACGCGGCCGTTGACCCGCCAGCGCGATGGTGGACCCACCGGCGCAGCAGCCTCCTCCGCCCCCGAGGCCGCCGGTGCCTCGAGGGGGGCTGGTTCTCACTCCGGGAGTGCCTCGGTTTCCGAGGCCTCCGCCCAGGTACCTGAATCCTTGAAACACACAAAAAGAAGACGGTAAAACTTTTTAACCTTCGAATGGAGCCTTACCTTTGCTTGCTTTTGCTTGTTCCAGGGCACCCGCTGCAGACCCCCCAGCCGCTCCTGTGGCTGACGACCGGGGGGCTGAGGTAGCGGACGGAGCAGCAGCTGATCCGCCAGAACAAGAAGAAGCCGGCGATCAGCATGCGACCAATGGCCGCTGTATCCTCAGAGGCGCTGGGCCACGTACTCCGGATCCTCCCGCGGACTCCGTTCGCCAGGACGCAGATGCACTGCTGGCCGCCCTTGGACAGCTCTACTCCCACACCAGCCACCGCCTTACGTCGAGCAAGCAACGGCTGGCCGACGCCGCCACTGAGATCAGCCGCCTCCGGCAGGAGGTGGCTAATTTACATGACCGGATGGAAAGGCAGGAGCGGGAGCTGGTGGGGGAGCGGGAGCGAGGGCCGCCATACGCCGAGCTCATGGAAGAGCTCGAGGCGCAGCGGACACACCGCATCTGGCGAGGCGTACACTCTGCGAGATGCTTTGAGGTACGCCTTTGGACCGGATGGAGGATACCCGCTCGGCCGGGTTGGTGCAGCAAGCGCCATCGAGCAGCCGTCGCACTACGCCTTACGCCTCGGTCGGATTGCGGACTTCACCGCCCGGCTTCCCGCCGCCTAGCCGACGGTCCACCCAGAGGGGCCAGCGATGGCAGCTGCTCTGCGAAGTTCGTTTTGGCGTCTTTGCGCGTCAGGGCGCCAACTTTGATCCTCTCGCCGTCCGAGGGATTGAAGGAGAGGCGGCGAGGCGAGGCGCGGTGCGAGCAACTGACCACGTCAGCCGGTGGAGATGGCCAACCCTGCGGAGGACAGCGAAGAAGAGGTGGCATGGCGCTGGGCGTCGGGCCCCTCGCGGAAGACCACTGCGATAGCGACTTGATGGCGGACGAGGAGGAAGAAGGATAGGATAACCTAGACCCTTCTCCCTTTTGCCCTTTTAACTTGGCGGCTCGCAACAACTTTTGTAAAGCACTTTCATGGAATAGACATGACACTTTTAGACTTATTCAAGAATGTTTAACTTGTCTTCTTAGCCTTCCACCTTCTTGACCGCCAAAGATTAACTTGAGTGCTACTGCCCGGCTTAAGGCTTAGAAGGAAAAAAGAAGGGAGTAAAGTATCCCTTGTGTCCGGGCGATTCTTTTCTCGTTGCCTTATAGTCCTGCAAACAACACGTACCCTTGTGGCCTCCGCGGGGCGGACACAGTGTAAGACGTGACAGGACGTAGGCTTTTGATAGCAGTGTTTAAATCGCCAGCCCCCACGGGGACACCCGGAGTGTCATGACCGTGTCGGGAGCTGAGTTCAAACCAGCCGCCCAATTGCCCAATCCTGTTCGCCGCACTTACATAGTGGTCCCGCCTTTGCCACTGGCGCCACAGACCGAGCGGACTAGAGTGATCGCCGAACACTTTGCCATAAAACAGAACTGTAAAGGCATGAAGTAATCAAGCTAGAAATAACGGAACTTAATACTTAATTTGAACAACAGGTCGTTTCCCGGCTAGTCGAAGCGGCCACAGGCATGATTCGACCAAACGAGGAACAAAACCTGAAACTTACAACCGTTCAAGGGTAGAACTTGCGCAGGTTCTCTATATTCTGTGAGTTCGCTAGTTCCTCCCCGCCCTCAGTGGCCAACCTGACCGCCCCGGGTCGAGAGACTGAGACCACCTTAAAGGGGCCCTCCCACTGGGGAGACAGTTTGTGCAACCCAGCCTGCGACTGAATCTTTCGCAAGACCAGGTCGCCCACTGCCAGTGTTCTCTCACTGACCCGGGTGGCGTGGTACCTCCTGAGGCTTTGCTGATACCGAGCGGCGCGATGTGCCGCACGATCCCGGGCTTCTTCCAGAGATTGACGTCGTCTTGGCGCATCTCTTCCTGATCTTCTTCCGCGAACGCAGACGCCGCGGCGACCCAAATGTCAATTCTCAAGGGAGGACAGCCTCGCCTCCGTAAATCGTAAAGAATGGAGTCTCTCCGTGTCTACCGGGAGTGGTCCGAGTGACCACAAGATCGCCGGAGTTCTTCAACCCACCGTGAGCCACGCCGGTGAAGCCGATCAAACGCCCGAGTCTTGAGGCCCTTCAAAGACTCGGCATTGGCTCGCTCAACTTGGCCGTTGCTTCTTGGATGGGCAACGGAGGCAAAGCAGACCTTCGTGCCCATTTCTTCGCAAAGTCCGTAAAAGCGGCGCTGGTGAATCGGGCGCCATTGTCGGTGATGATACGGTTGGCGACCCGGCGGGCGAAGATCCTCGCATGAACTTGACCGCGCCGCAGCGGTAATGGTTCTCACGGCCGGCTTCCACCCACTTGGTGAACTTGTCAATGGCGACGAGCAGATGAGTGTAGCCTCCTGTGGCCCGCGAACGGACCCAGATATCCGGCCCCAGGCCGCGAAGGGCCATGAGAGCGGGATGGTTTGCAGAGCTTGGGCTGGTTGGTGGATTTGCTTGGCGTGGAATCGGCACGCCTCGCATCTCCTCACCGGCTCGCAAGCATCCTGGAGGGCGGTTGGCCAATAGAACCCGTGGCGGAAAGCTTTTCCCACCAGGTGTTCGACCGAAAAATGGCTCCCGCACACGCCTCCATGGATATCGTAAAGCAAAATGCTTCCCTCTTCCCGAGTGATGCACTTCGTAAGAACTCCGTTTCCACCCGGCCAGACAGTCCCCATCTACCAGGGTGTAGCGCTTGGCCTTTCGCGCTATCTTCTACCGACGCATCATCGTCGGGGCATACTTGATCCCGCAGTAGGCCAGGATCGGGTCCATCCATGTGCCTTCCGGTCAAGCACGGCGACCACAGAGTGATCGTCCGGGTACTCGCTGGCCAGCGTTTCCGCCGGTGCCACTTTTCCTCCTCGCAACGTGGTCGGGCGGCGCCACCATCGCCCCCACCGTAAGCGGGGTTGCGATAAGGCGTCGCCGCTTTCCCATCCGGCGTGAGGGCTGAAGCGGCATCACCATCCTCCCCACCGAGACGGGCTGAGATGGGCGGTCGCGGAAGCCTTTCTTCAAAGACTCCGGCCGAACAGGGCTCTTGTCGAGGCGGTGAGCGAGCTCGTCCGCTAAATAATTGTCGCGCCGGGTATGTGTGTATACCCTAGCCCTTCAAGTGTCTCTCCATCTTTCTAACCTCCGCTGTAAGCCGCCATGACGGGATCGAGCGGTGAAGTCCTTCCTTGCCTGGTTGATGACCAAAGCAAAGAATCGCCTTTAATCAGAGGGCGCCAGATGCCGATGGTCGCGGCACTCGGAGCCCAGCCAGCAATCCTTCGTATTCCGCAACATTGTTGGTGGCTTTAAAGTCCAGGACGACTATATATTTGAGGGGGTCCCCGGTCGGGGAGACCAGGAGGAACCCAGCCCCCGCGCCTTCGAGCCTGAAGGATCCATCGAAGAAGAGCGTCCAAGGCGTGGGCACGGGGACTTCCTTATCTTCCCCATCTGCCGGAGTCCATTCAACAATGAAGTCCGCCAGTCTTTGACTCTTGATAGCGGTCACGGGGGTCAAATTTGAAGCCAAATTCCCCCAGCTCGACAGACCACTTGGCGATACGACCTTCAGCTTCACGATTGTGAAGGATCTCCCGCAGAGGATACGAGGAGACCACAGTGATCTCCCTTCCTTGGAAATAATGTCGCAGCTTTCTTGATGCCACCAAAGACAAAGATACACCATTTTCTCGGGCCTGGGATACCTAGTTTCAAAGATCATGCAAAGACCTTGCTCACATAATAGACCGGCCGCTGCCACGCCTCTCGCTCTGCTACTAGTGTCTGCACTCACCGCCGAGGGGCTTGCCGCTACATAAAGGAGAAGCGGCTCACTGTGCTCTCGGGCGACCAGCACAGAGGCGAAGAGAGATACTTCTTGAGATCTTCAAATGCCTGCTGGGCTTCCGGAGTCCACTCGAAGGAATTAGTCTTCTTCATCGGCTTGAACAATGGGAGACTTTTCTCCCCACCGGCTATGAACCGGCCGAGGAGGCCAGCGACCAGCTAAGCACCAAGCCGCTTGAGCCGGACAGTGGCTTCATTCGTTCTATTGCTTCAATCTTGTCAGGTTGGCTTGATCCCGCTGGCCGAGACCAGGAAGCCAAGCGACTTTCCAGATGAGACCCGAACACGCACTTCTCAGATTCACTTTAAGCGGTAGTGCCGAGGTGGGAGAAAGTTTCCTCCAGATCTTCAACCAACCCATCATGGCCTTAGCTTTTATCACCAAGTCATCAACATATACCTCCGTGTTCTTCCCAATTTGTGACTTGAATACAATATGCATGGCTCATTGGTAGGTAGATCCGGCATTCTTCAACCCAAAGGGCATTCGAACGTAATAAAGATACACCAAAAGGGGTTACAAAGGCCGTCTTTTCTTCGTCTTCCTGCGCCATTCTAATCGATGATATCCCCGAGTAGGCGTCTAGGAAACATAGAGCTTCACATCCTGCCGTAGAATCGACAACGAGGTCAATCCTTGGCGGAGGGTAAGGGTCCTTAGGGCAGGCTTTATTGAGGTCGGTGAAGTCTATACACATTCGCCACTTCCCATTGGACTTCTTCACGAGTGCACGGGTTAGCTTGACCACTCGGGGTAGGCGGCTTCCCGCACAACTCCGGCTTGCAATAGCTTCTCCACTTCTTCCCGAATGGCCTCTTGTCGCTCTGGCGCGCCGCCTCCGGACCTTCGCCGGATCAGTGCGCTCCAGGTAGCGTTGCCAATCGGTGCTCGATCACCTCCCTAGGGACCCCGGTCATTTCAGATGGTTCCCAGGCGAACACATCTAGATTAGACCGGAGGAAGGTGACGAGCGCGTCTTCCTATTTGGCGCTGAGATCAGCGCCGATTCTCACAGCCTTGCCCGAGCCTTCCTCACCCACGGGGACCACCTTCACCTCACCCAAGGGACTGGGTGAAGCGCGGGCCTTGGCCGGAGCGCTGAGGGGTCTTTCAGGCCACGCTACCGAACAGCGGCTCCAAATAAGTCTTGTACTTGCTTATCGAGGCGCAAGGCTTGAGCTTGTCCACCTTTACCACAATTGGGCCCTTCGGCCAGGGATCTTCATCAGCAAATAAGCATGATGCGTAACTGCCATGAATTTGACTAGCGCTGGCCGGCCAAGCAGGGCGTTGTAAGGGAGGTCGAAGTCGGCGACCTCGAAGTTGATGAGCTCCGTCCGGAAGTTTTCAGCGCTTCCGAACGTGACGGGCAGCTGGACTTGTCCCAGAGGCATTAGGCCCATCCCGGGGGCAATTCCATAAAAAAGCGGTGCGGGGCGCAGTTCTTCATAAGGTATTTGGAGTGCTTGATACGCCCCGACCGACAGCAGGTTGATGGCACTTCCTCCATCAACTAGTACTCGCCCAAGCTTCGCATTCCTGACCGTAGGGGCGACCACGATCGGGAGATGGTTTGGGCCTGAAGTGTTCGCCGGGTGGTCGGCCCGACTGAAAGTGATCGATTGATCCGACCACTTCAGCAGCCGACTCGTCTCGGGCTCGCATGGTGGCACACACTGCCTCGGCTCGCTTGTATCGCGAGTTGGAAGAGTAGGTGGCCGAACCCCATGAATGTATGCCACCGTGTGCTCGGCTTGTTGGAAAGCCGCGGGGTGTCATCTTCGTCGTCATCATCTTCGCGATCCTTTTCGCGGCGCTTCTTGAGCCGCTTTTCCACCAACTTGGACACAACCTGGCAATCTTCCGTGTCGTGCCCATTTGTGCATGGATGGGGCGATATGGCTTGCCCCTGTCGTCTTCACGGCGGGGAGAACGGCGGTCCTCGCGATTGTCTCGGCTGGTCCCGGCGATCTCTCCTTCGCTCTGATCGTCGCGCCCGGCCGAGGCTTGGCTTCGGATCGGCCACCAAAACCTCTCGGCGACGGCCTCCTTGCGCTTCTTCTTTTTACGGTCGGAGGACTTCGACGCCCGGCTTCGTTAGGGTTTGAGGGCCTGCTGCACCCTTCCGAGCCTCACGCCGGGCACACTTGTGAGCCAGAGAGAAGAGCTCGGAAGTGGTAGCGGCAGGCGGGTAGCCATCTTCTCCCGCATCTTCGATCCCTAACCCTCCGAACGCAATAATAACCGACCGCTCGGAGATCCGGGGATCGTGTTGCGACAATGGCTAAACCGCCGAATAAACCCCCTCGTGACTCCCCTCCTTCGCCTCCAAAGCGTGGAGGTCGTCCTCCACACCCGTTGAGCGTAGGAGCCTGAAAGTTGGCGACAAAAATGTCGAACAGCTTCCTCCCACGAGTGTACCGAACCCCGAGGAAGGTTCGGCGGCCAGAGCGGGCGAGCTGTCAATGACATCGGGAAGTAGTTGGCCATAACTCTATCTCGACCCCGGCAAAGACGCACCACCGTCGTATAAATCTGCAGGAATTCTTCAGGGTTGGTGGTGCCGTCATACTTCTCGATGGGCGCGGGCGAAATCTCTCTGCCACGCCGATTAGGCGTGACGGAGGAAAACGCTGGCACCCAACATTATATGGGGAGTAGTGTCGCCCACCAGCCCCCTGACCTTGAGATGGGGTCGAGGAGTGTGAGTCTACACTCTCCCCAGAGTCGGAAGGGGAAGCCCCCTTCTGACTGACCGGCAGCGGGGGTTCGGCGCGTTGTTGCGGATGACGCCTCCGGAGAACTTGACGCAGATCGTCTCCCCGCTGGAGCCGCCCCTCACTGAGGCGTGCCCTTAGATCCCCGCGGTTCTCCTCCGGCATGGGAGTACCGCGGGAAGATGCGGAAGCTTGTGCACGTCCCCCTGTTGCAGAGGGCTGCGGCCCGATACTCCCTTCCTTTATCCCGGCTCCTGCGGGCCGAGAGGTCGCTAAAGAGCGGTGGAAGCTTGTGCATCCACCATACGAACTCCTTGGCGGAGGACGCCGAAGCCTCGGCTGAATTGCCACAAAGAACTCGCCGGGCTGGCCGAGTCCACTAGGCGGGCAATGTCCTGGAGCCAAGGGGTGGCTGGGTGTCGCCGTCAGTTGGACCAGGAGGATGATCCAGAGCAACCGGCCGCATGAAGGCTTTGCATGGGGGTATCTTCCCCCCAGACAGCGCCCATTGGGCCGGTGAACTCCGGGCTTGGATGCGACTCGCGCCCCTCCCGCCCGAAGGACCGGCTGACCCGACTCCCTTACCGGAGCCGAGATCGGCCGGGCGCTTTCCTCGAGGGAGGGCTCTCTGGCTGGCGATGAGACTCCGCCATACCGGATGATCTTCGGATTCTTGCAAACTCCTCAAAAAGGATGGAAGAAAGGAACGATCTAACCACTAAGCCCCTACCTGGCGCGCCACCTGCCGGCTTCTTGTTAACAGCACCAAGACCAGTGCTTGAGAGATTCGACTGGGCTTTTGTGGCAACCGCTCCAAGGACAGGGAGAACGGGATCTTGGGAGCAAGCAAGAAGGCAGTCGAGTTTACCCAGGTTCGGGCCCTCCAAAGGAGTAATAACCCTAGTCCTGCTTGGTGGATTCTTCTGAGTTCAAGGTTCTTACAAGGCTGGGGAAGACGACCTTCTCCGGTTCTGCCAACCCAACAATCAACAACCCTTCTCCCATGCACCCTAGCTCCCTTTTATACTCGGGCTGGCTGGGGCGCATGGGGCTTACAAGCTTGCGTAAAGCAAGCGTCTGACACGCTGCTACAGTGCATTTAATGCACCCGTCACACTCTCTTACATCACATTTAATGCCTGTCCTAGCCGACTTAGACTTCGCCTTGGGCCCCGCCTGTCTGTCACCCCTGCAGTTCGCCAGAGAGGGGGATGTCGATTCAGGCCACCCATCGTGTCTTGCGCTGGGAAGACGCGCCGCCATACCACTGCCTACATATCCTGCAATTAATGCGCACGTCTCGCATTAAATATCCTTGACCCTTCGCCCTGTAGCACAGATTACGGGGTTGATTCTTGGGAACTACGCCCCGAGGAGTGGCTCAACGCCACATGCCCCTGGCGAGCACCTTGTTTGGTCGCCTGAGGAGTGGCACGAACGCCACTCGCCCCCTGGCGAGCACCTTTGCCGTCGCCCTGAGGAGTGGCTGAACGCCACTGCCCTTCCTGGCGAGCACCTTCGCTGGTCGCCTCGAGGAGTGGCTCGAACGCCACTGTCCTGGCGAGCACCTTCGGTGTCGCCTCGAGGAGTGGCACGAGCGCCACTGTCCTCTTGGCGAGCACCTTTCTTGGTCGCCTCGAGGAGTGGCACGAGCGCCACTGTCCTGGGCGAGCACCTTCGCTGGTCGCCTCGAGGAGTGGCCTGAACGCCACCTGTCCTCTTGGCGAGCACCTTTGCTGGTCGCCCCGAGGAGTGGCCTGAACGCCACCTGTCCTCTGGGCGTGAGTACTCAATGCGGCTGCGTGGGTACCCCAGCGTTTAATACGCTGACAGGTGCAACTGATCGATTCCGTCGATCAAGAAGTTGAGCGCCTCGTCGACCTGGACCTCGTCGAAGCGACACGCGAACGGGCGTTGCTCCGGTCTGCGGTTTACCTACAGGCTCTTCGTAGGCACGCGGCCAAGACAGTCCGACCTAGGGTCCTGCAAGTCGGCGACATGGTCTTACGAAGAGTTCAAGACCTGTCGAAGGCCAACAAGCTAACCCCAAGGTGGGAAGGACCCTACACGGTCGTGTCTACAGCACGCCCGGGGGCTGTTCGCCTCGCGATGCCAGATGGTCGGGAGCTCACCAGCACCTGGAACATCGATCAATTGCGTAAATTCCACGTTTAGACGAGTACTCCTATCTCGCGCCCCTTGCGTTCTTTCCAATAAAACGTTTCCCTCTTTCTCGTGTTTCGTCCTCGCTTTGTCGAACGAGCATCGTCGTCTAGCAGCATTGCAGACGAACTTATCCGACAAGTATGTGCGCACCATTTCCCTTGGCCCCCGGCCGGATGCTCGCCCAATCGTTCACTTTCCACAGTAGCTTTTCACTGTATGCGTGGTCGGGCGCGAGCATCCACTCTAAGCCCGGTTCAGTGACCATTCGGGTATGGTGGCTCTACGTAATGTTGATTTAAAGTTCGTCTACTCTGTGCTCACATTTCTTCTCGACGCAACCGACCTACTTATATCATTCATAAAATCGTCACGACCAAAGCGACCCTTAAATTTTCCCATGAACAAACTCGTGCTCGCAACAGTATGGGCACGACCTTTGTCCATGGCAGGGGCTCCGTATGATAGGAACGTTCCGTCCCTTCTTACCAAGGATCCTTTGCTCGTATCCATGATATATGATCTATGCAGGAACTTGTTTTCTTTGCTCGTATCTATGATATATGCTCTATGCAGGAACTTGTTTCCTTTTACAGAAGCAGGGATCATATGGGCATATGTTGAAGGCAAACTCAAGAAAAAGCAGGCAAGGACCAAACACTGCGAGTTTGCTCATTTAACCCGGCGTTGTTTTTTCTGAGGGTTACACGAGCTAAAAATAAAAAAAAGGAGCTAAGTCCTACGCTCGACTGAAGGCGACAAGTTCCTCCTTAAGGAGTCGACCTCCGCCTCCAAGTCCAAAACTTTCCGCCCGGCGTACGACCTTCACCGCGCTGTCCCGAAGGCGCTGCACCTCCTTGAGCTGGGCCTCTTCGCGCTCCGAGCTCGTTGGAGTTCGGCCACAGTCGGGACCTCCACCGCAACTTCCCAGCTCCTCGTCAAGCTCGGCGCATACGCTCTGAAGTGCTCTTCGCCGTCTCGCTCTGGAAGAGCTGGTCCCGAGCCCAGCGATGAGGCTCCTCGCCGATTCCAGGTGCCAGTCGGCCTCGCGCACCTCGGAGACCCGGCGCTCAAGATCGGCGATCTTGGCGTCTTGCTCATGATGGTACGACCAAGACTCTTCTGCGGAGACCGAGGTAGCGTCGATATCCTCCATAGCCTTCGCGGCAAACTTGAGCGAAAGAGAAAAGAGAAGGGAAAAAGCTGAGCACTCCCTAAGATCGATCACAGGAAAAAGAAGGAACATGAAACTTACGAAGAGCCCTGACCGACCTTGTCCTGAAGCGGCGGCGATCGGTCGCGCCCGGCCGAAAGAAGGGATTGACCAAGTCATCCGGGCCGTAGCCGGGTCTTGCTCCTCTGAGCACCGGTGCTCTCGGAGAGCAACGGCGTCACCACCTTCGACCAACCCGGGTCGCCCGAGGTGATCCTCTTCCACGACAAGCGGCTCGTGGCGCCTTCCCCTGGTCGGGCACCGCTCTCGGCTGTCGCCAACCACGAAGCGCTGCCACTCCTTGCTCCAGCTGGAGGCGATTGGTCGCCAACGACCACCTCCGCCTCTTGTCCTCTCTGGCCGGAGGCGACCAATGCCCTGCGACCGGAGGCATTGGATCAAGGGCGATCACCCCGCCTCTTGTCCCTCCATAGTCGGAGGCGACCGATGCTCATGGCCGGAGGCGTTTGATCAGGGCGATCACCTCCGCCCCTTGCACCTCCGTGGCGAGGGCGCTGGTGCCCCAAGGCCGAAGGAGTTAGGTCGGGGCGACCTCCTCCTCTCCTTGGCTCACGGCCAGAAGGGTTGGTCGGCGGCGACCAAGCTCCCTTCCTCGGGGCTCGGCGCTGAGCCTGCGCCATGACGTCTCTTCGCAAGGAACCAAGGCCAAGGCGTCTTGGTCCTCAGTCCCCTGCGGCTCCTGCTCCTCCGCGGCTGGAATAGGTTCCGCGGGTCCCGCCGAGGGAAGCTCGGGCTCCACTAGGTCCGTAGCCGACGCCGGCTCCTCCCCCATCTCGGCCATCACTTGGTCGACGACGCGGTCGAGCTCGGCGTCCACTGCAGAGTCGATAATCTCCTCAACCATCTGGCGGAAGTCCAAAAACGACATCCGAGCTATCACGCCCACGCCAAACGGGGTGGGGTTAGCCCGAAGAAAATCGCAAGACAAGAACAGAATAAGAGAATGAAGTAAGAACTTACCTTACGCGTGGCGGCGCCATCCTCCTTGGCCTCCTCGCTTCGAGCCACGGGCGACCTGCCCGCGGCGGCCTCGTAGGCCTCGGCCATGACCACGACGCGCTCCTCCGCGGCGTCACTGGCACGTGCCATCGCCGGGTCGACGTCGTCCATGTCGACCTCTTCCAGCGTCGAGGCTGTTTGAGAGGTCGACTTCCTGCTCCTTCTGACCAGAGCATAGGTGGCCTCCTCTTCTTCCTCCTCCTCGGGGTCGTCGACCACCCGAGTAAGCTGGTCCTGGAGGGCCTTGATCTGCCTCTCCAGCCGCTCCTTGGTCGGGAGGGACCTGGCCTCCTCCTCCTCGGCCTTCCTCGCTTTGCTCGGCGAGCTGTTCCCGATCGGCTCATCAGCTCCGGCCTCCTCCGTTTGAAGTCATCGAACCAGATTCAAAGTTAAACACCTCCTGGCGGTCGGCGTACTCAAGGTGCGGCGTGGGGTCCTGGTCGGCTTCGGCGCCTCGGACCGCTTGGCGCGAGGCGAGGCGGATACTTGGCGGCCTCGACCGCCGCCCTCTTGCGAGAACCCCTGGCCGGGTGTCGGCTTGCGGCAGCTGCGGCCTTCGACACCGCAAGCTCAAGGGCGACCTTCTCCGCAAAGCAATCGGGAGGAATGAGCTCGGAAAACATGCCCCCGAGCGGAAGCAGAAAGATGTACTTACCGCGTCGCCACGGTCAAAAACGTTCTTGGGGACCTGACGATTGGGCATCAGCTCCTTCTCCTTCGGGGCGCCGAACATCTCGGCAACCCTCTCGTCAACCCAGTCCGTCCTCGGAGCTGCGTCGCAACCAAAGACTAAGACAAAAAATATATGTATATATGCATAGCACCGATCACCAGAAAGCAAAGAATGCTCGGAAAGAGGTCCAGAACATACCTGCGTTGTCCTCGCGGGTGAAGTCATGCCACCCGGTCACCTCGAAGAAGGGATGCTCGCGGCGCCTCGAGGGGACACCGGTTGAAGGTGAAGTCGGGCGATATCCCGACCGGTGAGCCCCATCTGGGCAAGCTCACCGATCGTCTGAGCACCCGCTCTTCCTCGGAGTTACGCAGCGGGCGCGCCGTCTCGATGGCGGAGCGTCCTCCCGATATAGACCAAGCCAGGACCCCTCGCCTTCTTCCGGTAGAACCAGAGGTCGGCCCAACCCGACACCGAGTCCTTCGTGAGCAACGAAGGGGTACTCGTATGGTCGGTTGGGCGGAGGCGAAGATAAACATAGCCGTGAGCCATCGGCCGGTGCGGAAGGGGAATAGAAGTGAAAGAAGAGGCTAGGCTGTGGGCATTACCCCACGTAAGCCTCGCAAAGATGGGAGAAGATTGCGAGAGAAAGGATAGAGTTGGGGTGGAGATGAGAGATCTCGCACCCGCAGAAGGCGAGCACGGAGGCGAGGAAGTCGCTCTCGGGCAGGCGAAGCCCGTTGATGGCGTACAACTCGCGAGAGGCGATCTCCGTCTCAGCGGTGCCGGCGCCGCATCATCCCGGGCACTCGACCCGAGCTTGGGTCGGCGTACCCCTCGTCCGTGAGCACACAGAGCCTCGCCGGGTCATCGGCTAACCTTGAAGCAGCGCCATGGCCGAAGAAGGAAGAGGCGAAAAGGGTTCTTGGGCGCTAGGGCTCTTGGAAGATTTTTGGCGAAGACGAGCAAAGAGACAATGTAACTCCGACCTCTCCGGTAGAAAGGGTTAAAAGACAGCGAAGGGCAGGTTAAAATCGCCGCCTATCACGTAGCGACACTGGCTGGAGAAAGCGCTTTGAAAGCTGCCGTCTGCTACAAGGAGGCTTCTCGGAGAAGGAACCGCAGAACAACCAAGCACGCGCCCACGCGAGCAAGCACGCGGCGGGTAAAGAAGTTCGTCTCCGACGAAAAATGGTCGTGAGCCACGACCAAAGGAAATTCAATCCCCCTCAAGTCTTCTTAGGCTCAAGGGGAAGCCCGAGGTTCCCCACTTGAACCTCGGGGGCTAGGTATCGAGGATTGGCTATCGGCAAAAGACCACGGTACCCAGTGAAAAGCTAAACCAGCCGACCAAGCAACACTAAAAGAAGATGCTCGGGAGAACGAAGCGAGCATCCCTCCTTCTCCTCCGAGCATGCGCATTCGCACCTTCGCTCATGAAGCACCAAACACACCCCCACGAGCAAGCATGCTCGTAGAGGCCACGACACCTTTCGGGTGTTTTGGTCGGAGTGCCGATCAATGCCACGAGGAAGGAAGGTGGCAACCAATCAGCCGGAGATCAAGGGAAATCATACCCAAAATTCAAATAACGCCCGGATCAAGGGCAGTAGATCGTAAGTACGATTGCGCGGCGCAATCCCAGGAGGTAGTTACCTTCTATGTACCTCTAGTCGTAGTATTTAAACCCCCCTGAAGATCTGTAACAGGGGAGGGACAGCAAGATAGAACACAATACACTGGAGTAGGGCTATTATCTCGACGGTGAGAGGCCCGAACCAGGATAAAACACCGTGTCCCCCTTCTTCTTCTTCTCCCGACCTCGCATCGCTCGAACGCCCTCTTCGATCCGTACGACGGGGCTCTGTTGATCCCCCATTCAACAAGTAAGCTCGACGGGAGCCCGTTCTCCAATCGTCGACAATTACTATTCAGTATTACTTCATTCAAAACTTTCGCTTTATGCAAAACAACCGTAGAAACCCACTTTCTATTCAGCCTGCATATACTCCAGGTTTTGCAAACACTACAAGTCTTGCTGAGTACGCAACGTACTCACCCTTGCTATTATTGTTGTTTTTAGACAGGAATTCTCGACAAGTACTCCAACGCAGGAAAACGGGATTGTTAACGACGGTTCTTTCTAAGGCTTTACCTTGTCAGTTGCCTGGGGATTATGTGGCAAACTACAAGACATCTGATTCTTTTGGCTATGTTTAGTTGACCTTCTCGGTCATATTGTATCATTACTTCCGCTGTAATAAAATATGAAACTTTTGTATGGTTGTGATTCCAAATTGTGTTTTGTGCGTGCGACCATGATCATGGGAATGGTACAGTATGCACATTAGAACCTTGCTTTTATGTTTGCCTTTGTAGCATAAAAGTGAGGGTCTTCTGATTTGGTATCGAGCCATCTTGGCCGAGCAAACCTTAGATAGAATGGCCGTTAGTTGAAATTTTAAAATTTGAAATAGACAATTTTATATTTAGGAATGAAAGTTGCTATATATATGTTACTAACCTCCTGTTGTTTTATATTATCTGTTATTAATTCTTTCCTCATCACATTATAGCTGTTACTACTCTTTCCCTTAATTACCTTTGTTATTATTCTCCCCTTATTATATTATCTAAATACTCTCCTCCTCATTAAACATTCTGTATGTTCATTCCTTCCGGTAGATCTTTCTTTCCTATTCTTTCTATAAGAGTTCTTCTTCTTATCTACGTTCTTATTAAATACTGCTAATGAATCCTTTTGAAAATGATTTAACGGTCTCTATTAACTGCTTAAAACATTTAGTGCATCGCTGCCACCAGCTTTAGGATGTTAGCAATATATCGCTATTCTCTTCTCTATGCAACCTCAGGAAGACGAATGCGACACTCCGTCAACTTCTTCATTGTCGTGAAAACTTTGGACTATCATCCCCGACAAATGGTACAAGAGTTCGAAGAAACTCGTCGCTAAGAGACCTATATTAAGATGTAGTATCATTTAGGCTATGAGTAGCTTTGCTGTTATGGCAAAACTCTCATGATAAAATTTCGCAGGACTAAGTAATAAAAGAAAGAACCTTAGAACTTCTATGTATTGTAGTTTAAGGGTGCGTTCTTTTGTTGATGGAAATTTGTTGAAATCTTTTTGTATTGCTTCCCGGGATATACTCGTGAATGCTTAACATAAAGTTAAAATTTCGCGATGTTGCAACCCTTAAATTGATAAGGAATTATAATTAAGAAATTTTACCACAATCCCCAAAGTCATTTCCACGAATCTAAAAGGGCATCAAGTTCCTAAACTTATTTTATCCAAACCTGGTAAACTCATTGTACACCAAAAGTAACCTAAGGAACAATTGGACAACAAAGTTTGTTCGTCTCAACTTTCTCCCTGAGATATCCCTATTCTTTTTGTCAATAAAAAGAATGTAGTTTATGCTTATGCGTGAATTATCATACTCTGAATGACGTCGCTATTAAATACTTCTTCCCTAACATCGACAACTTGTTCGATCGTAATGCCATTCGAGCTTACGAATGCTCTTTGTCAACCCTAACTTCCTGAGCTCGACCATCTTACTCATAATCTGGAACTAGTTGCAATTGTTCACACTCTTAAAATCTGGCATCATTACCTCGTCAGTAATTGATGCAGTATTTAAACAGATCATAAAAGCCTGAAACAATCCTTCACTAAATTAGACCTCAATCTCAAGCAAGGAGGGTGGTTAGAGCAAATAAAAGGTTACGGTCTTAATGGTTATCAATACCCTGATAAGGTTAATGTCGTAACTAATGCTCTAAACAGTAAATCTCATTACATTTTCGTATCAACTCCTACCGATCAGTCTGAATTGATAAAAGAATTTCATAAGCTTAATTTGGGAATAGCCAAAGGAGGATTTGCTATTAACCTTTAGGTGTAGCTAAATCCTAAAACTCAAATTAAAGCAAGCTTAAGGATGGATCAATATCCAAAAATTTGAAGAGCCTAAGTAGAAAGTTGAATCCGGGATGACAAAAGTCCAGATAAGACATTTCTGCATAAAAAGCCTACTGCAGGTAAATTGGTAATCCGACATAACAAAGGATATTGCTAACTATGTTGCAAGATGTAACATATGTCAACAAATTAAAGTCAAACATCAATTTACTGCTAATCTTTTACAACTCCTTTAGGTTTCTAAATAGAAGTGGAATAATACTTATATGGATTTTATTACTGGCCTTCCAGGGCCAGAAAAAGGCATAATTCCATGTTAGTTATCGCCTATCGGATAAATAAAGTTGTTTATTTTATACCGATCAAAACCATGCATCAGAATGACAAAGTTTTCAGAACCTTATCTAGAAAATATTGTCCATCTTCTTAGGATTTCCATGGACAATTATTTCTAATTCATAACATAACTTCGGAAAAGTTTGCAAAAATTGTTAAGAGCTAAGCTGAATCCCAGAACAACTTATCACCCTCTAATAGACAAGCAAATAAAGTAAACCGAAGTATTGGAGGACATGTTGAAAACTTGTGTGCTATCATATAGCACTAACAAGGAGAAGCTATGCTTTCATCTCCTACAAAATAGTTTTCAACCCAAGCCTTCAAAATTTTGCCTCTTGAAGCACTTTACCAAAGAAAAGTGCATAATCCTTTTCTTTGGTCTGAAGTAAATAAAAGTTCTTTAGATCAAATTCTATTCAGGAAACCCAAAAGCAAGTTGACATGATCAGAAGTTAATTTGAGAAAAAAATTTAATCCCAACCGAGTTGTGTCAACCATCGTTGATATGAACTCAGTAATCATGTAAACCTAAGGATTTCACAACTTCACGGAGGTTGTCATTTTCAAATCTGCGAAGAATTATTCCTTTGACCTATTGAATGGTAACCAATTATCAAAAGATAGCCGGGATAGTAAATAAGCTAAATTGCTACCTCAATTCTCTGAATTCTGTACTATTTTTATTACATTCAAGCAAAATCTTGTGTACTCTCAGATCTTACCAAATCAAAAAAAAAAAATCTTTGATCTGCAAGATGATCTATCTTAGCAACGCACCCAATCTATATCCTCTTGAGAATATCCAAACCTCTTCTAACCTCGCAAATCTCGAGGACGAGATTTTTGTAAGGGGGGTAGATTTGTAACATCCTCAAATTTATAAAAGTTTAAAAATCAAATATTAAAATGTGAAATTACTTTCTAGTTGCATTTCTTGATTTTATGTGCATTTAGTGAATTAACGCTTGATTGGAAATGATTATTGGAGTTTAGAAAAGAAAGAAAAGGAGAAATTGTAAAATGGTAAAAGATTAAAATGACCATAGTAAATCTTGGACTCTAGAATCCATTTTGGCTGGTCAAAAGGAAAGTGTGAACCCAATTGCAAGTTGATAAGATAAATTTAATGGAGAAGTTTATCCTTGACCAAATGCATGTCAGAATTTCTAAGAAAATCCTAGACCTTTCCAGCAATTGAAATTTTTACCATGAGCTCTCAGTAACCTTACAATCATCCACAAAAACTTACAAAAATAAATAACTGGTTTTACTATTTATTCTCATTTAATCATTCCAATCTTGAAAATCTGCAAAACGTAGTAAAAGAATTATTAGAAAATAAATGCTATGAATTTGACTTTTAAATTTTTATGGTAGCTCCCTGATACTAATTTAGACCTTGTGTAAAAATATCAAAAATTGATAAGCTAGTTTAGACTGTCTGATAAATCCTTTTCCGAATTTAGGAATCCTGCACAGTCTTCATTGTCAGAATTTTTCTAAAATAACTGCTGCGTATTTTAATCCCAACTTTTTACAGTAGGAAGGAAACATACTTGGGTAACTCAGTAAAAAGTTTAGAAAATTAACTCGGTGATTTGACCCTCTTAATAAATGCTCAACTTGCATTATCTCTTGCTGTCCGAAATTGGATTAGCCTTCTTTATTACTAGGGGGCCCAGCCATTAATTGGGGTCTGCCGACCAAAGGAAATGAGTTCAATTTGCTGACTGACCAGTAGGCCCAACCATAGATGAGACTCACACGTCATGAACACCTCTGGAAACTTCATCTCCATTCCTTGCCAGCTACTGCCAAACTTCTTCTGCCGGCCTTGATCTCCTCTCCATTCACGCCGGCCACACCACCATGACTCAATTGCGTGCAAAGTCACGGTATGGAGCTCGCTCGACACCATGTGAACCCAGACCAAAAATCCTGTACTGGCATTATCACAGCTAGCTTATCCCCTCACGACATAGCATAACTCTTTCACTGCTTGCTTTAACCCCAGTTGAACACTACTCCATTTCTATGTTCAACCATGTCATGGTAGATAAACTTGGTCAAGACTTCTGCCACGGCAACAGCAAATTATCAGCACCGCCTTGGGTCTCGGACGCAATGCTATCGTGACTCTTGACACGGCACGAATCGCCCAGACTCTTCCCGGCCGCAAAGAACAAGTGCGTTTAAACACAGCTAAATGCTGCACCGACTTTGCCCATCCTCTGCATGCCATGGCAAGACATTATTAATAGATTACACTGCCACGACAAAGGAAAACTCGTGTAACTTCTGGCAACTGAGCCAAGCTGCTTTTGACCGGCCGAACCAGCTGATCATGCCGCCATTTTTCTTCCATGTCCACACCTCTGTAGCCACCGCCTTCCATTCCTATAAAGCCGACCAGAGCTCCTCGCATTCACCAGGCATTTCTATCCTCTTCACCGGAGCTCAGCTCTAGCTCTCTCTTTTCCCATACCACTCTATGCTCTGTTGGCCATGATATTGATGCCGCCGCAAGACCAAGCCTCCAATTCATACACTGATCACTACCACATACTGCTTCCTATATAAACCCAGTCATTTTCAACATAATCTCCATACGTCGCTACTCCATCTCCATTTGCCTGAACCGAGGCACCACTCTTCACTTTCCTTCGCAGGGAGCATCATCACACCACCCTAGACACATTACCCAAATCAATTTCCATTTCCGTCAACCATAGCAGTGCAGCCACGCCGTCTTTCTTCCCCAAGCTCGGCTGCATGGTGCTCGGCCGAAATCGCTAACCATTTAGTCGCTGCCACGAGCACCTCCTACCGCCGTCGCATCTCGCCGCCGCGCCGCTGCCACAGGTCACCGGCCCTTACCGCCACTTCGCACGCCATCAGTGGGATCCCACCTAACCATTTCAGTTCTCGCCCGTGGCTCCCGATTACTGCTCGTCGCCGCTCGCTCGCCGGCCGACCATGGCGCCGCCAAGGACTCTTTGGTTCCTCTGTTCTTTCCGACCCGGTGGCACTAGGTAAAGCAATAGCACTTTTAGTTAGCATTCCTATTTATATGACGTATGGGACCACTTCTAATTAAACCAGGTATTATCTTGTGGCATAGGTTTAAAGTGTGTAATGATTGGCGAATTTAGTTGCTACCATTATGGGCACTAGATGATATACCAATCTCAGATTTAGGGCCACAGAGTAAAACACTAAAACCTGACTAGTTAGAATCTTTTAACCAGGAATTAACAAATGTTTTCTTCCGAATAGACCTACATGCATGTAAGTCATAAGAAACTTTGGTATCTGAAAATAAAATTATGGTTTGCGTGGTCCTACGGTAATAACCAATTCTAATATAAAATATCACACACAAAGTAAAATGAATTTTTGTTAGATTTAAATTCCTTTTGCTCGTAACCTTACCTTTCATACCCCTATAATTAGAATATAAGTTCTAGAAATAAGTACTAGTATAAATGTTTGTAAATTTTGTATTTGAGTACCCCTAGTTTAATACTAATTAATCTTGCAAAAATAATCCTTATGCATGTAATGTAAGGTTTAAGTTCATATAAGGCTTTAACGCCCTTTTAGTTGAAAACGTCATGGATTAAACTGAAAACCAACTTTAAAACACTATAGGGATATCCTACTAATGCCAGAAAAATGAGTAAGAGAACATGTATGGTATAGTTGCAAACTTATTAGAATGAAACTTGATCCGATTAGTGTCACCTTGTGATCATTTAGACTATTTCAACAATTAATAAAATAAGTCGTCTATATGCTAAAACCTATAAAACCAGTTTAGAAACACTCTACAAAGTGCATGCTACCGTATTCTCGAAAAACATCTTATTTATAACTTGCTTTCCATCTAAGTCCAGCTATTTCAAAACCCTTAAGTGTTAATTGTTCATTTCACTTTCCCGCCGACTTCATGTAACATGAACTTTATAATACTACATAAGCTTTTTCAACAATGAATATGATGTCTCGTCCAAATCCTAAAATCTATAGAATTAGCTTAGTAGTGCTCTACAAAACATAGACTAACTTATTATGAAAAGATAATCTCATTTCATCATGTAATGCATATAAATCTTGTTATCTTAATAGGCTTAAGCATTAACATTACTTAAGTGCATAATATGAATGAACGAACATTGAGAAATCAATTACTATGAAATTTGTATCACCAGAACCTTCTCAGTTATCGTGAGAATGAGGCCAGTAGCCTAAATCAATAAATCTAACTTGCGTAAAATTGATTCTGTGCAAAATCATTCAAAGATAAAGAACTATTCATTTGTAGTCTGTTGTGATTATTTAAGCCTGTTCAGTAACCCGTAAAACATCTCGTCTAAATGAGAATTTTAGGATGAATAGCTTAGACTTGCTCTCTAGTATATGGACTACCATATTCTAAGAAAATATTTAATTTATAACATGCTTTGCATCTGAATCCCATTAAAGACATGACCCTACGTGAAACCAATTCTAAGACCTGTAATACCGATGCATATCCTTAAGTTTAATCATATAACTGTTTGAAAATAGTCGAGTGACTTTATGTACTACTTGGTATTAGTACAAGTAGCTTCACACCCTGAAAATGAATTTTAGTATATTTAATCTTACAATCTTAGCTTCCTGAATTCGTAAAATAAAATAGAATGAATCATAAGGAATAAGGCGTCATATGCGATGCAACCCTTAAACCGTTAATCAAATAATAAAAGATTATAACATAGAAGTGACACCCTTATACGTTCACAAGCCATGATCCACACTCGTGCTTGTCTAATATAGTGTTTGTTATTTGATTTTCCATCTGATTTCCTTTTGCCCTTTATTGAAAGTGTTATTTGCTATTTGTTATTCTTTTTATAACGACGTGTAGAATCCGACGTCTCAAGACTTCGTCGTCGACAACTTCGAGATTACGTCTTCGACTCGTCGCTAAAGACAACAAGTAGCAAGGCAAGCACCCCTTTGAGCATTTTGAACCCAGATTTCATAATCAACTAAAATGTGATTAAGAATCTTCCTGCATGCTTATATTTCGATAAATCCTTATTTTGCGTTACCTGGTAGTTATAACCCAAACTGATGGTTTCCCTTAGTCATGTTGACATACCATCCATGAAAACCATAGGATTGGTTAAGTTCTTTGAACTGGGTATAATCGCTTATTAACCTGCAAATGCTTAACACTGCTTTAGGTCAAAGTTGGAAATGTTCACACCCACACACTTTCTTTACAAATCTTTTTATGGTTTATTTAAGCAAAGAAAGGATACTGGTAGTTTGGTAAAAATGAAAATAAAACTATTGATTTCGACGTGGGTGATTATTGGCAATAGCCGGTTGTACATGTTTTAACGTGTACGTAGCTAGGGTGGAGTTATCGCCCATGTCATTTTAAGGACCGAACATGGTGTCCCGCGATCCAAGATAACCGTACATCCACAAGTACTGGACTGGGACAGTCTTAACTTATTAAATTATTTGGGAATTAGCTTTGCACATTGGTAGGCAGTTGTAGCACGGGCATTCCGGATATTGGTTTGCTCGAGGGAGGTGTCATCACCGAGGTGTTGGCATCTGCCGTTGTAACGGTGTACGCCTGGCTATGAATTGGGGCTGTTGTTGTACCATTTGAGCCGCGGGCTCCTGAATACTATTGCTTCACCGTTTGTTTGCTTCCATCATAGTCAGGGGTAACGTCATTGGGCTAGTGCAAGTTAAGGTCCAAGTAACGAACAGTTTCGTTATGAACTCTCTGCGGCACACCAAAGGAAGTGTGTTAATTTGCAATGCACAAAGGGAGAACATATCTTGTGGGTAAAGCTGTACAACTCTGCAGAGATTAAACTAATCGATTAGCCGTGTCCACGGTCATGGACGACTTGGTGAACCCACACTAAGTTAGTTGTTTTCTATTTTTGAAAACCTTGGTAAAAGACTTTGGAAAATGTTTCACGACTGATAAATATCACTTGTCGTTGTATTTTCTTTTGTAAGACCATGGAGGGTCTTGTTCGTTATTTTACTCACAAAAGGGCCGTGAGTAATTTATTGTTATTTCTGTCATTACTTGTTATCTCAATTACTTATCAAACTGTCTTAAAGTTTTATTTACGCTTTCCATTACTATTCAGTATTACTTCATTCAAAACTTTCGCTTTATGCAAAACAACCGTAGAAACCCACTTTCTATTCAGCCTGCATATACTCCAGGTTTTGCAAACACTACAAGTCTTGCTGAGTACGCAACGTACTCACCCTTGCTATTATTGTTGTTTTTAGACAGGAATTCTCGACAAGTACTCCAACGCAGGAAAACAGGATTGTTAACGACGGTTCTTTCTAAGGCTTTACCTTGTCAGTTGCCTGGGGATTATGTGGCAAACTACAAGACATTTGATTCTTTTGGCTATGTTTAGTTGACCTTCTCGGTCATATTGTATCATTACTTCCGCTGTAATAAAATATGAAACTTTTGTATGGTTGTGATTCCAAATTGTGTTTTGTGCGTGCCAGCCACTGATCATGGGAATGATACAGTATGCACATTGGAACCTTGCTTTTATGTTTGCACTGTAGCATAAAAGTGAGGGTCTTACAGTAATACATAATACATAAGCATATTAACATTTACAATTTAAAAACATGATATTTCAAATTTAAATTTAAAATTTTCAAAACATGATAAATAGATAAATAGAAACTCCGAACAATGAATCAAACTACGAAGCGCTATGAATAGCCCACAAATGCTCAATAAGATCATCTCGAAGCCTATCATGTATTTCTCTGTCTTCAATAATAGGGGATGTACTCGTGTCCTTAGGAATTGGGGCTGAGGAGGTAAATTTAGAGGCTTCCTAAATTTAGGGGCTTGAGTTGGGGCCCCCTGGGAATTGGGGCCGAGGAGGCAAATTTAGGGGCCTCCTAATTTTAGGTGCTTGAGTTGGGACTCTGTTGGATCTGTTTTTTTACTACAGTCCCTATTTTAAGGTTTAGGGGCTCTGCTGGAGATGCTCTTAGGGCATGTACAGTGATATAGATGGCGGCTGTTTATAATGTAGCTTCATATCATCTATAGACAGCACTAAAAATAATTCATACAATGGATCGTCTATATAGTTTTCTGTAATGGTCTCTCATTCAATTAACAGACTGTCTATACAATGGTACATAAAATGTAAAGCTGTCTATTAAATAGTAGACATCAGTCTTCTCTCTCCTCCACATCACTTAAAATCTTACGTGTCATCTCTTATAGACAGCTGAATGTAACCATTGTACATGCCTAACGGTTCAAATAATTATTAAAAAAAATGTGAAGATAGAAAATAATATAGTATATTATTACATATTTCAAATACAAATTCGATCCGCATATTGAGAAACGAAAAAAAAGACAAATTCTACTGTAAAGGAAATCCAAAATAAAAAGAAAAAGAAAGATAAAAGCTACTGCCCACTTAAATTTATCTTTTTGTTTATAAATTTGTAGGTCGAATTTATATTTAAAATTTTGTGGAACCATAGATTACATTGTATCCTATCGATGCAATTTTTTTCCAGAAATTTTCATGGCTGTTTACGTCATTTACCGAGGAGTGGTAGGACCGGTACCGTAAAACTTTTTTTTTTTACGTTCTCCCGAGAGAAGCACGGCTGGTCCACGACACGCAGTCATGTTGCATTTTTAGGGGAAGTAGGGCCTGTTCGGTTTGGGCCTAAGATTGCCACACCTAACTTTAGTGATGCCATAATTTCTTAGGTAGTTGTTTGGTTCATTACCATAATTATGGCTTGCCACGATTTGTTGCCTCATAGCCTACATGTTATAGACTCAGTTTTTTGCCTAACTTTGCCAAACTTGTGGCACCCAATTTGTTTGCCATACTTTTGTGACATACCACACATTGCCTAACTTGAGTTATGGCTCACTTAGGTAGGAACCAAACAGGCCCGTAGTCTCTCTCCCTCTCTCTCGTGATCAGCGAGGAAAGTTAAGAATGTCACTTCAGTTAGGCCCATACGTGCTCATCCAGTCCATAATCTTTGAAATGGGCCGACAAATGAGGGCCCAAGATGTTATCCGCCAGAGCTGGTCTCCCTTGCCTATAAATTGGGCCCGCAGCCGCCGTCATTTTCCACCGACCCGCTGTTGATCCCTCCGCCGCCTCGCTTCGCCTACCGGACAAATCCGACGTCGCCGCCGCAGCGAGCACAGCCGACTGCCGACGCCTCCGGCGACGGTGTGACAACCGCAGATGCTCTACATTGGATCTTGGTGCGGAGACGGGCTCGGGAGCGATGGGGGCAGGGTGGGTGAGTTGGCGGCGTAGGCTCATTGTCCTCCATGAAGTTTTTCACTGTTGGTAAAAAGCCAAGGAAAATAGTACACGTGATCTGCTCTGTTTTGCTCAGCGAGTTTACATGGAAGCTTTAACATTCCAATTTTTGCACCTTTTTTAAACCGCATGTTTTTCGCGAATTTTCAAAAACCTTTTGTTGCATTTTGGGAATTCTCGAAGAACTTTTGAGAAGTGCTTATGTGCTCTTATTTTTTAAAGTTGCACAAACATTAAAGCATTAATAAATGGTAGATGACTAGACCCCTTCGCTTGCTTCAAGATTTGTGCAGCTTGTATTAGGAGGAAAAGCATAGAAGCATTGCTCAGAACTTTTATTGTACCTTCAAATTTAAACCCATTTGCTTGTCTCCAAAAACGGAATTTAGAAAAATTCCGAATAAAACCTGTTTAAACAAAAAAAAACACCTAAAACCTTGTGCAAACCACGTCAAATCTCAAAATCAATTCCAAACTAAACTTAGTAATGTAAACTAATTCTAAAGCCCTTTTCGCCCTAGCGTTCTCTGTTTGGCTGGAAGCCAGCAAGCCGGCCCAAATGTTCTCCCCATCTCCTCCCTTCATTCCCCTTCGGCCAAATCCGCAGCCCGGCTAGCCCACGAGCCGAACTAACACAGCAGCAGCCGGCCCACTTCTCTCCCTCCTTCTCTTGCTTCACTGCCAAGTGGGCCCAACCCCGCCTGTCAGACCGAGAGGGAGAGAAGCACTGTGTTTCTTCCTCCTCGAGCCGTCCCTCTCCCTCTTGCCCCTGCCGTACGCATGCGCGCCGCTCGGCTCAAGGCCTAGCGATGGTCATTCCCACTCGCGATTTCTCGCGCCCAAGACGAGCGCCGCGTCGCCGCTCTCTCCCTCCTCTCTGTTTCCGTTCACCAGAGCCACCAGAACGTGAGCTTCTTCTCTGTCGCCGGTCCATTACGCGCCCAGACCTCGCCGCCACTCCGCTCCTCCTCTCCGTTCCCATGTGTTCCTCCATATTACAAACCGGTTAGGCTAGTTAATCTGGTCATTAATCGACCGCAGCAGCATCGCCACGATAGACCCAGCCGCGCCGCCGTAGTTCTCGGTGGAGCCGTGGAGGGCATGCACGCTGCACCGTCTGGAGCACCACAAGCAGGTGTAGTATCGCATCGTCGTGTAGACGCCCAAGCCCTGCTTTATTTTGAGGATTAGGTAGCAATTAGGAGCAACCGGCCAAGCACCCTTTAGCGCCTCCACTTGCTAGGATGTAGCACTGCCGCCTCAATGTGTTTCCGGCCGTGTCGTCACGGCACATGGAGTCGCCGCAGCCGTCGTAGCCCCTTTTAGTGGTCTCGCCGGTTGACATCGTCACTCCTCGCGCCTTTCTCTTGAGCACGAGCGAGGCGGACGAACTCCGCGAACGTGATGCCGGGGCAAATTCAGACGTGGAGCTAGGTGAGAGCTCGCCGGTGACGGAACTCGATTGGAGCTCGCTGTTCCGATGGATGAGCGCGAGAGAGATGAGGAAGAGGGGGAGAGAGAGACAATGCGCAGGAGAGGAAGCAATTACGGGGTGAAGAGGTCCAATATAGATGGCAACTTTACCCTATATCGTGGATAAAAATTCTAATAAAAATAGATATATTTCTTTTTTATTGTCCGCGAGTATGTTTGTAGGGTCAAATTTTACCCAACGGGTAAGTAGGTATGTGTATAGGGGAGCTCCACCCGTACCCGTTCCGCCCGATTATCCGTCACCTTTTACTAACATATGAACCATAACGAATATCTAGTTGACCCCTTGATTCTCAATTTATGGTGCCTTATATTAGTAATTTGCGATTGATCATGTCGTGATGGGCAATTTGTAATGCATGTGATGATTGATGAATTGTTTCTATTTTAATTATAACTTGAGCATGTGTGATAACTAATGAACTATTTTTATTTTAATTGTTAAACTTGAGCATCTAAGCGTTATTTGTCTACATGTGTTATTTTAATTCTTATCCCTATGTGCATTTAAAATTTTGAATCATTGAAAATCATTCTTCAATTCACAGAATATAGCTGATTCCTACAATTTCATTAAAAAAATTGTATCGGTACCACTGCTCATTAGCTCCTAGTGTCTTTGGTTTGAAGGATTATTGATGGTGGCGGGTAAACAGGTATATCCGCAGGTAACAGGTATGAGTGAGATTCTTTACCCATCACGTATACCCGTAGAGCAAGGGTGGTTGACAATCGTGCGTGAACCCCACTCAATGCGATAAAAGCGGAGGCCTCTCTCTCCGGCCTAGAAACAAAACTGAAAGTGCTTGCATTCCATTAGCTAGAACCCGACAGTCGAAGGCGTCTCAAAAAACTAGTGCGGGACTGATCTAGAAAGCCCATCCGAAACTTCTTTCGATTAGGAAGACTGATTAAGGAGGATCATCGTACTATCATTACTCTAATCCCCAAGACTGAGACTGCCGATAGGATCGGAACATTTAGACCCATTTTTCTTTGTAACTTTATTTTTTTCACCATTTCTATCTAAAATCCTCACTCTGCGCTTGCTGGCTGAATGGCTGATATCATCTCCGGAAGCCAATCAGCCTTCATTAAGGGCCGAAAGATTCACTGACAACATTCTTATTGCCAATGAGCTGGTTCGGAACTTCCATCTTTCTTCTGGTGCTGCCGACGAGGTAACAAGAAGCGGCTATTCTGTCTAAGAGATTCCTTAATTCTACTTCCAAGTAGTCTTAATAGCTTAGCTCTAAATAATAGCCTATATATGCCCCAAGTCCCAGGCTGGGCCAGCTGATCTTAGATTAAATATCTGTTTTCAATGATTTTTCAATAATTTTTCGTGGAATTTTAGTGGGCTTTCGGTACCAGACCCCGGGCTACAGCCTACTCTGCCCGGGGCCTGGATCCGCCCCTGCTATGGGGCCGCGGTCATGTGGATAAGGCGTCCCATTTTTTTTCTCCAGTGTAGCCCGCTTGTACGACGGTATCGTTACCGCAAGTGATTCTATAAATCAAATGTGAGCTTTGGAATATTAACTTGTTGTTACTCCGTTCGGTTAAATAGTTATCATTTTGGATAATAACATGGTCTCTAAAATATAATTTTGATGCTAATTTTTACTATAAAATATTTAAAAAACCTAATAAAATTATAATATTATTAAAATATTTCTCGAGACAAATCTAGACATACGATTTTTATGTATCCAATTTAAATATCTAAAAAGATATTGCCAATCAAAGTTTTGAAAATTTAATTGCACCTATATTAAAAAAACAATAACTATTTATGACCAAAGGGAGTAAATGATTTGAGGAGAGAGTGCCATGTGCAACCATGCTGCGAAAAGCTTAAATGCAGTAGTATATACATGGAGAGAATCGGTCTGCTCAGTTTGAGCAAGGACATATAGGCATTTTAGAGATGGTATGTTTTGTGAGAGAGATGTTGCGTAACAACACCACAAAATGGGAATTTATCCTTGGTCAAATCACATTGTACATGTGCCGTAGGCATAGGAGGCATCGGGAATGCACAGGGAACAATGTTGCCAATGCGAGGTAAGAATCACATACTGAATCATTTACACTGGCATCACTAAGAGCGAGTACAATAGTAATAGTAAACTAAAAATCAGCTTATACAATAACGGTCACTAAAAATTATCGTTAGATATTGTATAATAACTATATCTTCTTTTTTGTACATAAATAATCTACTTATGCTCCCGTGCAAAGCTGACTAGCTCTCTTTTTTCTCATCTTTTCTCACTCTTTCACATAGACCAAAGTTGATATATATATAGACTAAAAATCAGTAAAGATAGCCTTGTTATACACACCCTAATTGCTTTTTTTTTTTCTCTCGAGCAGCTATGTGCGTCCCGGCGTGCCCAAAGGATCAACCACCGAGAGTTGGTTTCTCGTAAGGAGGCAGTGCGGTGCAGACGGAGGGCTTATTTGTTGCTACCTGAGCCTGCCGTCTGTGTGAGCACGCTTGTGTCGCTGCGGCTGGCCGTGGTGCCACAGGTCTGGCGGTGACAGCTCGACGAACACGCCAAGAGTTTCCTTCCTGGAGATCGACAGAGAGTTGTTAATTGCTGGCTGGTAGTCACGTGCCAATGCGTGCCTAGTGGATGAGATATGCTTATATGCATACCTTTTTAAAAGTTACACAAATATTAAAGTATGAATAAAGGGTAGATGCTGATTGCTTATCCCTTCGATTACGGGAGCATATCTTGTGTACATAATAGTGATGTGCACATATGCAAACATTAAACATGGACCGTTCAGATCCCATCCAACGGTGGCTTCATCAGGGGGCTAATTGTAAAATATTTGTATATGTGATTTTAAGCCGCCGTTAGATGGGATCTGAACGGTCCAGATTTAATGTTTGCATATGTGCACATGATATGCTCCCTTCGATTACTTCAAGATTTTCTTCGTTTGCTTTAAGATTTATGCAATTTGTATTGGAAGATAATACATAGAAGCACTACTTGTAGTGGATAATAGCGGCTATATTGTAACAGCTATATTTTTTTGGGCTATATATATATAGTCATTTGCACTTCCAAATCTTACAAAGCAAACATAAATTAATTCATGAGAAAACATAGTTCGTACAGCATAAGTTCATAAGTTCATACAACATAAGGTAAAAGATCATCCAGTAGAACCACTTGCAAAGTAAACATTTCCAGCAGCAGGATCCACCAATGGATAACAAATCGTTCTTACATATCTACAGAAATAACCCCTTGAAAATTGAAATCCACCCTTTAATCCCACCATAAGCATAGTAGGTTCCTACTACTACTGCTATTATATATTTAATCAATCACTTGTGCAATTAGCCAAACAGTATTAGGACGCTTTTCTAATCCTACTTTTGGCTCTCATTTTGCATATTTGATCAGTCGCTGAATTCCCAGAGTTGCTTCGCCATGACATCACTTTTCGCAAGTTTGCCTGTCTTCTCATTACAGTCAGCAAAGTATTTACCTGTAACTCCCTTGAGCTAAGGGTTGATTCCTACACACCAAGTAGTTGCTGCTCCCTGGAAAATCGTAACGTAAGTTCCCTTAGATATAATCTTGAATTTCAGAACAAAAATTACAAAATGATAGAGATTCATTACTTACAGCATGTAAATCATAACCTGAATTGCCTCTGCTGGTAAAAACAAATAAGTTTCGGAACATATTGTGGAAAAGGAAAAGGCATTGTCCCTGAAATTGGCAGCTGCATAACTAAAACTTGAGATTTGAGGACACAGTTTCATAAGAAAAAGATGAGCTCGAGAACATACTGATGAGAACAAAGGAGTGCCTCATCAAATTGGTCATGATCAAATCCAGGATGAATGCAATTAACTGTGATGTTAATTTGCTCCTTCTTCCTGTTTCATTAACATATAATTTATGGTACATCGGAATGGAATACTTGACTGGAGGGCAAATAACTTAATAACCAGGAGTAGGTCCAATAGTAATAATCAATGTCCACTGGTTGAAATTTACTGAACATACGTCATAATGATGGCAACAATTTTATCGAGTCAAATAAGAGGTTGAATGGAATGCTGATACAAATCAAGGTCAGCAAAGTGTACTAGAACCTAGATAATCTCTGGAAGTCATAATAAATATCCAACGCAGTTGATGAATATCTGAAGTTATTTGATTCTAAGTTTTCACTGGCTATTGCTTACTAGTTATGATCCACACATCATAGTAGTGTAACAGGCAAAATGCACTGAGCATCATGACCATTATATACAAAGTGCACTGTGTCTTCAGGTTTCTATTCTTCTGATAAAGGAAGTAAAATGTGCCAACCAACAAGTGAAGGTGTATCCCCCCTGTTAAAATGAATTAGGTTGAGCAAACCATATCCCACATTTGGATCAAATGTAATAGCCATAATCTTAATTAACCTTTTCTAACATATCCCGTAGAGGCACATACATGCATAGTAGACACAGAGACGATTGATTCTCGATTGAACAATGACTTGGCATCGCTCATGTCAGGTTTTAGTGGTCGCAGCGCAGTGCAAGCATGGGCTGCTTGGAGAAGAGGGCTTTACTGTCATTTACTATACTGGGAAGGTATAAAAAAGAGAAATTTTACGGTGTATTATACCGGTAGTATATAATATATAGTTAAAATTAAGTCTAACTATTGATTTGTTAAAGGTATTTCTACTATCATACTACCGGATGAAGTATAAATAAGTAATAACAAATATAATCTATTGGATCAAAAAATGAACGGCTCATATTCAATTTAGTGTACCGTAAAAAAGCTCATCAAAAAATACATTAATTTAGTATCAAGAGGTACCAAAGTTTAAAAGGTACCTATGCGACTCTGGAATTGTGGACGGCCTGAGTAGTAAAGAAGGCTGACCACGGGCACATGACTAGCAGTACATATGAGTGAGTCCTGCGGCATATAGAGCCTATATACAGCATTTTCGATATACAGATAGGAATAATGTTTGGCGCCCTATTTCTCCATGTTGGATACGCATAGGCCTGGGAGGTATCAGGAGCGCTTGACATCCGGAAGGTAACCGTTTCTCTTGATCCACGGATCATCCCGGACAGCAGAGAAGATGTTTTGGTCCAGATCGTCATCATTCGTGGAACGGAGCGAAAACCAATTCAACAAGGGATCTAATCAATTAAGACAGAGAGTTGTATAATTGTTGGATTTTTCATTGTACACCCAGATTCTTAATTATGGACCATCTATTTGGTATGATCCACAAATGTTGATATTTATTATCTCGTAGGAGGTTACTATTATTACTATTATTATTATTATTATTATTTAAAAGCTATTGTACGATATCAATAAAGAGAGAAGGCTAAGATATTAAATAGTTGTATTATTATTATTATTATTATTATTATTATTATTATTATTATTATTATTATTATTATTATTATTATTTAAGCGGGGCAAGAAGCTCTCATTATACACACACCGCATACGGATAAGATATCAATAAAGAGAGAAGGCTAGGACTACATCTTGTGTTTTTGACTACTTTTAATTCTTGTTTATGAGTTGATCAGTTTTGTTCGTCAGAAACAAAACCTCGATTATACAACGAATAATCTTTTTTTAAGGAAACTAATGACAATATATCTCACTTGCTATATTTTGTATATTTCAACATCGTACTACATACTTGCCTATATCCTTGCCAGACTTTTCAAATTTAAATATATAATAAAACATCAAATCCTACTAGTAAAATCCCATATTTTGCATTAAAATTGCAATATTCAGGCTAATGGAATTTTATATGTTAAATTTGAACACGAAGATCAATATTGATTATTTTACTCCATGAAGATTAAGAAAACACCAACTACCGGATACTATGCAGGAGTGAAATGTATTCGAATATACACACGGTGTACTAATGTTAAAAGAGGAGTGAAATTAATGTACACGCTGTACTAATGTTAAAAGAAAGTTTTTTTTTTTAAAAAAAAATCTGCGCTATTATTCTCGAGCAACATTAATTGAGTAATTTTAGGCATTCTTTTTTTTTCTCTGTGACCGGCTATAGTAAATTCATATCCATTTTTACTAAAATGACCCCTGATAATGGATTCCTAATATTCCACTAGTCCTCTTACTGTTAAGAGGGTAAGTGGAGCTCATAACTGTAATGGGTCGAGCAAACCTCCAGTTGAAGCCAGCTCTCGATCAATCGTCTTGACGCTATTCTCGATCATCGGCTTTAAAGTTGTAACTAGGACCGATGACTTGTTAATTAATGCATGGTGTACCGATTGCTCGATCATAACCGACAACTCGGCTTGAGTTGGCACGTATCGGCTTACCGAGTTGGACGGGACGCCATCATCGCCGATGGGGTTGAGTGTTGGGAGCGCAGTCTTTTGCGTGACTCCCCGTCGGGTTTTCTGGTAGCAACCCAACATCATCTCCTCCAGAGCCGCCTTCCGATCTTCGATCTCCTTGCGTTGCTCCGAGGTCAAATCGTCCAATGTCGGGACGATGATAGCTTCGGTGTTGATGTCGGCTGGAGGGATAGATTTTCCTGCGGCCATCTTTCTTAATCGGTCCTACTCGACGTGCCAAAATGTGTTTGCGCTAAAAACTTGAAGTAGAGTTCTTGGCTTCGAACACACCCGACAAACACCGGGTTTGAGCGTGCCAGTCAATTTGACCTGTAATTGATAAGGTAAAAAATTGTAAAACCAATCGAAGCCGATAGCGAGTAATTATCGGCGTAACTCTAGTCGGCTAAAAACCGATCAGGGGATAACTAGATTAGCCCATAACGGCCAATCTGAGGGTAAAGGTAGATTGGCTTTGAGAGGCGATGCCCAACAAAACAAAGCAAACCAAACCTAAGATGAAATCGTCAAAATCAACAAATTGGTGATGCGCATGCACACCTCTTTATTGATCTCGTCGACTTATAGAGGAAAGCTTATAAAACTAAAAACAAAAAGGCTGTAAAAGTATGTTGGCTATCGTGTTGGTTGATTCCCGTCCCTTCTGGCTTACACCTCTTTTATATGCCTTGACCGATCCGAGTTCTCCGTGGATACGGAAACATAATTCGAGTTGACTACGGCTCCTTAAACGGTCTCTGGATTCCAAAATCCTCGTGCCATGCATGCACCCAACTCTTTATACTTTATTTGACCGACACTTTCCATACGCGTCAAATTATGGTGCAAACACAACTACAAAAGTTTAACAACTAAAATTTGTATATTATTATTCGATATTCATTTATGATTTTCTTAGATTTATTTTGGATTTTTTGGAGTTTATAAATACCATTTTGCTAATTTTAGATTTAAAAAATTAATTTATTTATAAAAAAATTGTACTAAAAATAAATTTTCTAGGTTCAAAATGTTACAAAATAATTTTGAGAATTTTTTTGGAATTTTTGAACTCTATTTAATATTTTATATAAAATCATTTGTATTTATGAAATTATTTTAATTTGAAAATAAATATAAACTCTCCCTTCCCATTTTTGGGCCAAGCCCACTTCCCTTTCCGGCCCGTTTCCATTTTTAGTTTCCGGTTTCACTTATACGGAATTTCCATTTCCATTTCCGTTTTCGCCGGAATTGGCTTTCCTATTTTCGTTTCCGACAAAAAAAATTCCGTTTCCGTTTCTGTACCGGTATTTTTCGTTTTTGTTTCCGAAAAAGGGCTTCTGTTTCCGTTTTTCTTTGGAACGGTCGGAAACTTTACGTTCCGCTTTCACCCCTAGTCAGGACATATCATGTTGGACATAAGTGATAGGCGCATTCAAAATTTTAAAACTTTGGCTATCAATATCTTTTTAAATATTTAAATTAGATACATAAAAATCATATGTATAGATTTCTATCGAAAATTATTTTCGTAATATTATAATTTTATTAGGCTTTATATATATATTATAATAAAAAATAGTGGTCAAATCTATATTTTAGAGATCGCGTCGATGTCTAAAATGACAACTATTTGTGACCGAAGGGAGTAAAAAGTTGCATGAAGTGATCAACCGCTCTTCAACCAAACAGAATTTCCCTTTGAAATGGAATGTTTTCTCATCCCATTTCTCCATATCGTAGATACATAGCATAGGCCTGCGAGACATCGGGAGTTTTTGGCACGCTGAAAAGGTGCATTGCAGTCTTGATAAGATATTTGTGTAGCATAGAAGTTTGTGATCTAGCACCGTGCGCCCGTCGATGATGCAAAATGAGCTGTTGTAAGCAATCTTCTCTGATCTAATCAAGCAGAACACTGCAATAATTCATTATAGGGATAATTGGATATATGCTACTACAGAACCGTTTATTCGAGATTTGCCATCGTTCCTTTGCTTCTTCGAACGATGCCATTATGAAACCGTGCTTATTCGAAATATGCCACCGCTCACGTCCGGTCACGACACGTGTCCAAGCATATATCGTAAGTGAAACTACCAAAGAACCAATTGCATTGCAAGAAATCTTACACACTCAATACACTTGCAGCCGCGTACGATACCTTACTACCCCTCTTGTAAGAGCCAACTGCCCAAGTTAATTAACTCCACTTGAAAGGTGTGCGGTGTGCCACTATAAGAGGGCTGCAAAGCAGAGGTCTCTCAAGAGTCAAGACAAGCATGCATCACGCAAAGCGCTAGAGTTCAATGTATTTCCACCATGTTTGGAGTTTTGTTTCTCCATGTTAGGATAGGCGAAGGCATGGAAGGCGTCGGGAACGTCTGACACACGTTAATTTGATATCAAACGCGATAGAGAGATGATCTTATGTCGTGTTTAGGTTGAGCTTTAGGCGATCAACAAGAGGCTTTGTCAATGGGGTGTGGTGAAGATTGTAGCATGGACTTTAGGTGGTAGCAGTGATGCGCAGCAGCTGGAGAAGCTATCAGCCATGGCTATTTACGTGTGTAAAAGTTTTGAGACTGAAGACCTTGATGATGCAGTGCTTAGGTTGTATTGTAATCTCGATTTGATGCAGCAGCAACAATCAGTAATCATAAAGATTTTTTTCTCTTTTTTTATTTGAAAAATATGTGCAGGAGTTCTCAAATCGAAGTGTAGTGTTTAGATGCTACATCCTTGTTCCTCTTTGTTTTTTCTCATTAATAGATAGCTAGAGACTTGAAAATGAACTGAAATTGTAGACAATCACGCCAAATATAATTGAATCTTATACTCCTTCGACATGACATGGGGGCAAGCACGAATTATTCTACGAAATGCCGGCCGGTATGCATCTGTCGCGATGCGCTATCTCGTAGCAAATCGGCTCCGATAGAAAAAGTGGTACAATCTATGAGTGTACCATTGCCTTGACTACCAGTTGGGTTCAGAGATTTGGAGGGGGGCTGAGCATGAATCCCACAGCAAATATGGAGTCCAAAAAATACATAAATTTGAAGGCAAACATCTCTAAAATTCTTTTGGAAGGGCACCAGAGCAGGATGAAATCTACCGTACGTGCATCTTCCCTCTTCCTTCCACACTGTACACGTTTTATGTGAATGTAGAACCAGTACATCTCCCAAATTTAGAGATCAATTCAACCGGTTAATTCCTTATAAACTAGTAGGTGCGAATAGTTCAATGAATGCCACCATGTACTTTGGCGTCTTCCTCGCGGATCGATCATATATGGCAACAGAAATTACACACCTCGATCATTGCATGCATTTGCAGCTTTGCAGGTGACTGATATATATTGTTGTACAGATTATTACTCATATGGTACAATATCTTTAATTGTGCTCAACCAAGTAAGCTACAACTCATGAGATGAGGTCAGCTTATGAGACAACTGCAGAGCTGAGGACCTTCAAAGGCGCTCCTTGGTGATATGGAGGCAACAATCAAGCTCACAACGGTTTAACTTGTATCTGCGTGTGCTTGTTTAATTACCAGAGCATGCATGCACCAACATAGACGAGCTAATTAATTAAGGCTCTTCTTGTGTTCTATGCCGCGAACTCATCTCGGTTTGTATATTGTGTGCAATCATATGGTACATATTCAGATGCAATCTTCTTCGATTGAGCAAACGCAGAGATGCAATCATATATATGGACTCTGGAGAGATATCATACTCTAGTACTGCTCGATCATTTAAGTCAACTCGCCGTCTTCAAATATGAAATAACACAACCACGCTATACACGCATGTCCTTAGGAGTACACTTTGGTACGTACAATCGATCAATTGCTTCAGCAAATCAGATAACTTGATCAGAACCGCAAAAAAGAAAAAAAATTGGCTTAGTAGGAAATTAATTAATTGAGTACAGTGCTGCATGCAAACGCTCACGTGGTTGTCGAAATCGTGTATGTAGTAATTAAGCCAATCAGCTCAGGTGGAGAGCGCGCGCGTGTGGGCTTAATAGAGTGGAGAAAATTTATGGTACACTAGTAAGTTGCCCGTGCGTTGCAACGGATTTCAAAAAGGATGATACATATTATCAAAACATAATACCAAGCCGTACAATAAACATTAATTTTTCTCTTACACATATCACGCGAATTACATAAAAGCACGGTGGTTGACATCTTTAAAAACTGTACAACCAATATTCCTAAAAGAATGATCAATGTTGAAGTGCTACGTTGCAACAGATTTCAAATATGCAATGATACAAGTGCTACCTTGTAACCGATTTTAAATGTGCAATGACACAGCGGATTTCAAGTGCTACATTATGTCCTTATCAAAAGGACAAAAAGATATCTCCACATTTACTACTCATATAAATTGTCACTTCTCAGGCACCACAATTCAACAGTAGACTAAACAAAAATCCAATGATAAAATACACTACATGTTTAGTTATTGTTCGGGCATTGTTGCCTACACCAAAAGAATGCATGATCCAGATCAGCACACCATCCTTGTGGGATGACTGTGTATCTACATTCTCTATCTCTATCAAACTGCTAGTGAAGTCCGTAGACAAAATTTGTTCATTGATAGCCTGGTCAAGCACAGAAAACAAATCAATACAGTCGATCTAAGTATATATATATCATAAATGAGTTGTACGAACAAAGCGATATGACCTTGCTTAATTGATTACATATATCTTAACTAATAGAATGAGAAAAGTGCTGGAAAACTCTACTACCCTGTACATGTCACATAATCTCACAAATAAGATGACATTACATGATTGTACATGAATGCAAAATAATAAGATGGCCTAATGACCATATTGCCATATAGGCATGCCCAACTTTTGTACGGGATCAAATGAGTATGGCGCCTTTATATCTGAAAGCAAGAGCTAAAGATACTCCTAACAAAAGGATGTAAGCTATCTATGTTGTTTGGGAGTCTTTTGAATCTTAGCAAGGGACAAAGTATTATACCTCAATGAACCCTTAGGCAGCGCAACTTGATTTGTTACCGACATAGGTGTGGTCTGAGGATTCTAATCATTCAACTGGTATTGGAAAAAAAGAGGCAAGGTGAGCACATGTAAATAAGAGCAAGAATAATAAATAATAAGAATGAATTGTCTGTGGGAAAAAAATATGTAGGTTCTAGTATATGATATCTGCTTGATCTGAGACTTAGGTTTCTGTATTGCCAAAAAAACTGGTAAGAAGCAGCGACAAGATGCTATTGTGATGTATGGTGCAGCAGACTTACAATGATCAGAGTTCAGTACTGCACTATTATATCATATCATATCTGCTTGATCTGCAGACCGTAACCTTCTTGTGATGTGTAGTGCAGCAAAGCAAAGAAGTAATATGGGATCAGCTATAACCTATGGTATACATAGTGGTGTTTGCAAGCAGCATGGGCAGATGATAGTACACAATACAAAGTTCAGTTTTGTTTTTTGCAATGTACAAAATCCTTAGAAAACAAGCATGCGATTTCAGAGACCCAGCAAAAAAGAGAGATAAGTTTAAACAACAAAAAAGAGAGATTGTGGACTGGGAATTTTGTATGATTGCAGCACTATTGCACTACCACATTGGACCATAGTTACCGGATTCGCTGTGAAAGCCCGCGAATCGTGAACGGAATTCGTCAAACCTGAACTAATTTAGGGTACAAGGTTCGTGTTCGCAATGAAAATTTGAAGAAAAAGTGGCGAACCGCGAACCTAAATCTCATTTACCAAGACTCGGATGTGTCGTGTTTTTGGTAACTCAGAGATATACCATATAACGTAGTGCTGTTGGACAGTCCAATACAAAGATGCGCATTTCCTGAATGGAACTACGGAATTTAACCTACAGATTTTGCTATAGCACTAAATAACTACATGCTACAAGAAGATGATGTTTGGGAATAATAATGGTTACTGGATTTTAGGATGATTTCCATATGACAGTGTACATGTTCATTGCTTAATGGATACATTTGCAGTCAGATTACAGAATCACTTAGTCCAGCATTTTGTCTCCAGAATCACGTAAATGAGAGAGCGTTCAGACCTGCACAGCTGCACTTGATCAGTTCTGTGGGACAAACCAGGAAGGAGACGGCCACTCCGGCGCCAGCACCGGCAACAACCTGCTGGTTGACGGTGAGCGACGCGCCGGGCTCCGACCGTAGCACGGCCTCCATCTGCCCCCTGACGGTGAAAAGGATGGCGTTCAAGGCGGCGACCGTGGCCAGGGGGCTCCCATCCACTTGTACAGCCCCCTGGGGCCTTCAGCTGCAAGTGTTTGCTTGAAAGCGTCCACGGCGCCTGCGAACTTTGGGGGCTGCCCGGGAGGCGGCGTCGGCTGGCTCTGCAGCTTCACCTTGATGGTGTCGAACGGGTGGCCGACAATCAGCTGCGCCGTGCCTCCCACTTTGCTTGCCGGTCGTCTTGGCGGCGTCGACCATCTGCGATGACAAGGCGATTAGTTCATTGAAATTTGGAGTTCATTGAAATTTTTCGACAATACAAAAAGTGCGTAGGTTGAGACGGAGGGCTCGTGGCTCGGCGAGCAGCGCGGCCGCGAGGCGGCGTAGGCGGAGGAGAGGGAGGAGGCGTTGCGGTGGGCGGCCGAGGCGCGCATGGCTGCGCTGGCGAGGAGTCCGCGCGGCGGCGGTCGGGCCCACGGACGGCGCGTGGTGGTGCTCGAAGGACGGCGATCGCGTCTGCGACTGCGGCTTTCAGCGGTAGGCCATCGCGGTCGCGGCAGCGGCATGGTGGGTTCCGACGGGGTCGCGGGTGAGAGGTCGCGGCCGCCGCGCCAAAGCGCGGTGAGGAGCGCGTTCCAGGAGACGACGTCGCGGAGCGGCATGGTATCGAACACCCGGAGTGCGGCCCACAGGTCGCCGGCGCAGCATAGTCTAGGGAGTCTCGGGACTCGGCGCCTCCATGGCCTCCTTACGCGCTGCCACCTTCGGTGCCTGCGCCTTCTCGCTCGCGCGCCGCCGCGCCCGGTCGATGCCGCTCCTCAAAGGGCCAGATCTGGCCGTCGCGTCGTCGCACAGCGGCGTCTCCGGCCTCCGCGACACCATCAACTCGGCCTTCACCTTCGGCTTCTCCCTCGCGCTTGGCGGCGACCGCGCCATGTCTTCCACCAGCGGTGCCCACAGGTGGGTGAGGTCGGGGGTGACATTGGCGAAGAAGGACAACGGGCCTAGGGTGACGGTTCTAGGGAGGAGGCACGATAAGGAAGGAGATCGTGGGGGGAGACGACGGGAGGAGCTGAATAGGTCGAGATGGTGGAGAGGAGGCACGATAAGGATGGGTTGAATAGGTTGAGGTGGGCCGGACCGGTGTGGACGATCCACAAGGCAGGGTAAACTCTTTTGTTGACTGGAACTGGCTTGTGAAATGAACTGGCCAACGCTTCGTTTCCTGCGTGCAATTAAACAGGGTAATTTACCACTGTGTTTCATTTCAAAATGACTGGAAGCGGGAAGACACCATCAATCAGTAGAAGGTAGAACAAGTGGGGCTGACAAGTGGACCCCGCGTAGAATGAACCACTGCCACCAACTCTTGCTTTAGAATAGTAGAGATTATAGTGGGCAGTACAAATTAGATCTAGTCATTAATTTGTTAAAGATATTCTACTACTCTACTACCAGAAAAAAATATATAAAAATAATCAGTTCACTATTGATCAAAAAGAAATTAAATTTAGTATACCGTAAAAAAATGGAGCTCTAATAAATAAGCTGCAAAGCTCACAATTCTTAACGCATGCACACACTTTTGCATGCTCTAGTACTAGTACAAAGTTGCATGGAGTCTACGGCATGCAAACATTTAGGCCAAGCAAGATTTCTCTTTGAGAAAAACAGGTTTGGTGTTATGCTTGAGAGGCATCGGGAGTGTTTGCCACCATTACATGACACAATCAACTAGTGTCTACCATCATGTCTGCAGAAGTAGGAAGTCCAGTTGCCTTCACAGCGCATTCTCTCCCAGCAGGCAGTACTCCCGCCGTGCTGATGACTCTTGCGTGATCAAGAGTACCGTAAGAAGACTCTTCTCCACCAATTGAGATCCACGGTCTCATCCATCAATCCGTCCGTACGTGCTGCACAACACGGTCTGTAAAACTGTATGTATGACTGTATATATGCGCTTGACTGCTGTTGCTGTTACTAGTGCATGCACCAACGATCTAGACCGATCGAGATGCCTCCATCTCTTTGCAACGAGAGAGAGAGAGAGTTCAAAAGGGAGAGAGACGTAGCGATTTGATCGATGGCTATTCTGATATAGCTTATTTGAGAGTGAGCAAATGCGCAGATGCACAGCTCACATGCATATATATAGGCGATTAACTGTTCTTGGTGCATAATTAAAACTGCACAGCCTCTGCAGGTAAATTAAAATTTCAGTTTTCAGTGGGTGCAGTGCAGTGTGCAAGCAAGCATAGATAGTCTTGGCAGGCCGTGGGTCGAAACACAAAACGTTTACAGATCTGTCTCGTATGGTCATCGTCCCAATCAACTCATCTCTTTCTAGTGGCATTTCGAGGTAGTTTTTTTTTTCAAGACAAAACATGTGTTATTTTCAGGAATGCCATTCTTCTAGCTCGTTGTTTCCTGATATGTTTTTTAATTTGATTAATGTATATAGCCTCCCATGCATTTGCTAACTCTTGCAACTGCTGGCAATCGTCACATCATTCATCAACTAATTAGTGGAGGCGAAGCAGAAAGGTAGCAACTACATGTGCCACTGGTTGTGACTCGTGACATATTCTATCGTGATGTGTTGATGACTTGATGGAGACCATGCATGATTCCTGTGTTTGGTTAGTGCTATGAGGTTGCATCAGATGGGATGATTTTATACCATCTAGTTAATGGGAACGTATCCAGTGCTAATGGCCTGGTGGGTGTTAAAATGATAACTCCTGTCATCAACCATCTGATGGACAATCAGTGGCCCTAGTCAATCAAGGTGGAAACCCCTTTACCACTTAATCAATTTTACACATAACCCCCTCAAAGGTTTAACTCCATCGGGAGGAGGCTGTGTCTGTTCCGGCCTTTTGGAACCGATCTGCTCGTTCTTTTGGAACCTCGTCCCCACGGCCGGTGCGCCCGCCTCGTCCCCACGGCCGGCGCCGCTCCCCGCCTCCTCCCCACCACCGGCGCAACGCCTCCCCACGGCCGGCGCCGCTCCCCGCCTCCTCCCACCGCGCGGCGCACCGGCCTCCTTCCCACCGCCGGCGCCGCTCCCCGCCTCCAACCCGCCTCATCCACGACCGGCACATGGCGCCGCCTCCTCCCGATGGAGACTTTGATGTTTGTACACCAAATTTCACCGTGATTGAGCCTCAAAGCCTTGCCCATCTTGGTCAGTCGAATGAAGTTATCCATCTTGGCACGCCACAAAAAGGGAGAAGCATTCGGCCATTCATGGTAAGGTGTTAAACTATTGTGTTATTGAGGACTAGCTAGCATGCCTGCTTTGATTGTGTTTTTGACAAATGATTATGATTGCAGGGAGGTTGTTACACGCCTAATGTTGATGAAGCTGTGAAGCCATTTGTTGGAAAAAAATTGCTTTGATTGTGTTTTTGACAAATGATTATGATTGCAGGGAGGTTGTTACACGCCTAATGTTGATGAAGCTGTGAAGCCATTTGTTGGAAAAAATTTTGATGACTTGGATGAAGCAGAGGAATTCTATAAGGCATATGCGCATTCATCTGGATTTGGAGTCCGTATTGGCCCGCATACTGATGTGGAAGGCCTCAGGATATGGAAGCGATGGATGTGCGCACGACAAGGTTTTAGATCAGAAAAAGGTAAAGAAAAGGTGGATTCAAACAAAGGGAAACATGTTAGAAAGTTGACTAGGTGTGGCTGTGAGGCAATGATGGCTGTGAAACGCACTAAAGATAATAAGTTTAGAGTAGAAACATTTGTCGAATCACATACGCACGAGTTTGTGACACCTAGCAAACAACACTTGATAAGGTCCAATAGAAAGATAAATGAGAAGGCCAAGCGTGCATTGATAACATGTCACAAGGGAGGCATCGGCACAAGTGGAGCATATAGATATCTCCGTATTAGCGAGGGTGGATTTGAGAATGTGGGATGCACGAGGAGAGATTTACAAAACTATCACAAAGAGTTGAGAAGTTATATTAATACATCGGATGCTCAGATGTTTGTTGACAACCTCAGCAAAAAGAGTGAAATAAATCCCGCCTTCTATTTTGACTATGTCATTGATGACAGGGGAAGATTGGTCCATGTATTTTGGGCAGATCCTATTTGTAGGAAGAATTATTCTCACTTTGGAGACCTTCTCTCATTTGATTCTACCTACAACACCAACCAGTATGACATGATATTCACACCATTTACTGGGGTTAACCATCATAAGGCATCTGTTTTGTTTGGTGCAGCATTGTTAAGCAATGAGACAACTGAAACATACACTTGGTTGTTCCGTACTTTTTTAAAAGCAATGGGGGTTGCACCGAGGCTTATCATTACAGATGAAGCTACAAGCATGAAGAATGCAATAGATATTGTATTCCCTACTAGCACACATAGGTTATGCATGTGGCATATTTTGCAAAAGCTTCCAGCAAAGGTACCACCCCATATGAGGGATAACCCTTTACTTTACCAGCGGTTTAACTCTTGTGTGTGGGCTTCTGAAACTCCAGAAGAATTTGAGCACAATTGGTCTTCCATTATTTCTGATTTTGGTTTGGAAGGCAATGAATGGTTGACTACTCGGTATGTAATTCGTGCATCATGGGTTCCGGCTTTCTTTAAAGATGTATTTTTGGCTGGAATCCTTCGAACAACTTCTAGGTCAGAAAGTGCAAATTCTTTCTTTAACCGTTTCATTGGATACAAAAATTCACTAATGGAATTTTGGATGAGGTTTGTGAATGCAGTGGAAGAACAACGTCATAATGAGTTAGAAGCTGACAATGCCACCTTGCATACAATGCCTGTGTTACAGACTAGTTGGGCAATAGAGAAGCATGGAGGTCAAGTTTTCACATTCACCATATTTACTGAATTCCAGAAAGAAATTATTGCTGCTAGGGACCATTGCAACGTGGAGAGCATCACAACCGAGGGGGAGTGGAAGGTTTCAACGGTTAATGATGGGCTACAAAAATTTAGAGTTGTTCGTTGCAACATAGTAACAAATGAGACCAAATGCTCCTGTTTATTCTTCGAGTCATTTGGTGTTCCTTGCCGCCATGTTATCCGTGTGTTGCAAAGTCCTTCACTAAAAGAGGTTCCAACCCAATTTGTGTTAAAGAGATGGACCAAGCTAGTAACTAAGGATGATGTCTTTGATGGAGATGGCAACTTGTTGATAGAGAAACAAAGAGATGTGGTTCAGACAGGAAAAGAGAAGTTAGCATCAAAAATACGCAGCAAAATGGAAGAATTAATCCACCATGCTGGAGCAACGGAGGATGGCCTGCAGATTTTGTGGGATAGGTTTTCTGCATTTGGTGACGACGTGGCTCCATTAATTTCTGAGAATGTGCTAACTCGAGCGAAACAAATTGAATCATTCGTAGGTTGTTCCCTCCCAACTGAAATAACCATAAAAGCCCCTAGTGATGTCAAAACTGTAGGTAGGTGCAAGAGAGTAAGGCCGGGACAGAAGATAAAGATGGATGGGAAGAAAACCATGAGTTTGGAGAACAAGAAAACAGGGCTGCGTATGTGTAGGTCCTGCATGGAGATCACGTATCACGACAGCCGCAATTGCCCTTTAAGAAAAAAATCAGAATAATGCTCAAGGTAATAAGTTTTCTTATAGATTTCAATTCAATGCAAATCTGATCTGGAGTAATGTGTAGTATCCTTTCATGTTTTAATATATATTTTTTTGTATGCAGATCTGATCTGGAGCAATGAAGTGGTTAAGATGATAATTTGTTAAACAATGCAGCAGCATGTTGTGAGACAAGACAAACTCAATAGTGATACAATCAGCATTAGAATTTTTTTTAAACTTTGTTATGGTACAATTAACATGTAAACAAACTCAGATAGTGATACAATCAGATAGTGAAGAAAATGTATTAGTGGGAACAGATAGTGATACAATCAGATTGTGCAGTACTCTTTGTGCACACTGCATATACAATCAGGTTTTTCTTCTTCAGAAATGATGGTTGACATGTTGGATGCAATGAATGTGCACTGTTTTCCTAATGTGTATTTTATAGATAATGCTGTGCTCAGCATGTTTCACAAAGCGAGAAAAAGAATGCCACAAGGAATCTCTTATCATATCTATTGTTTTCCTTTGTGGAGTACTCTTTGTGCAGTATAACGTAGTGTCAGTATAACCTTCTGTTTGAGGGTTTCTTCAGAAACTGTTGAAGGAAAGCTATTGAGAGGCATGTCCACTAATGTTGTTATGCCACCTGAAATGAATGGATTTGCAGAATTATGGAACAAGCAGCAATATTCCTTTAGATTGATACATTTGTTCATACAAATTGCTTGTCTGAACATACAATTAGATTGATAATGGTCTCTGTACATACATGAGGTATGAACTAACTTCTCTGCAGCAGACTTGATTATATAATGGTCTATAAAAAACTGACTACATACAACCATCTGATTGTCGCATTTGTTCATACAAATTGCTTGTCTGAACATACAATTAGATTGATAATGGCCTCTGTACATACATGAGGTATGAACTAACTTCTCTGCAGCAGACTTGATTATATAATGGTCTATAAAAAACTGACTACATACAACCATCTGATTGTCGCATTTGTTCATACAAATTGCTTGTCGGTACACTGCTGATTTCATACAAAAAATACCACAAACTGCGCTCGCACTTCATGATTCATGATTGTTGCTACTGCTTCATCGGGAGGAGGCGGCGCCATGTGCCGGTCGTGGATGAGGCGGGTTGGAGGCGGGGAGCGGCACCGGCAGTGGGAAGGAGGCCGGTGCGCCGCGCGGGCGGTGGGGAGGAGGCGGGAGCGGCGCCCGGCCGTGGGGACGAGGCGGGCGGTGGGGAGGAGGCCGGTGCGCCCGCTGGCGGTGGGGAGGAGGCGAGGCGGCGCCCGGCCGTGGGGAGGCGTTGCGCCGGTGGTGGGAGGAGGCGGGAGCGGCGCCGGCGCGGGAGGAGGCGAGGGAGCGCGCCGGCCGTGGGGACGAGGCGGGCGCACCGGCCGTGGGGACGAGGTTCCAAAAGAACGAGCAGATCGGTTCCAAAAGGCCGAACAGACCACCTCCTCCCGATGGAGTTAAACCTTTGAGGGGGTTATGTGTAAAATTGATTAAGTGGTAAAGGGGTTTCCACCTTGATTGACTAGGGCCACTGATTGTCCATCAGATGGTTGATGACAGGAGTTATCATTTTAACACCCACCAGGCCATTAGCACTGGATACGTTCCCCTAGTTAATTATGTTGTTTTAGGTGAATAAGATGTTTTAGCATCCAAAGAAAATATCTTTAAATTTGTATCTCACCGTTCTGGATGGGATGGTTTGGTTCAAGGAACCAAACATGTGGATGACTTTTTTCTTGAATCATCTAATAAATATATCACTTGATATAAGCAACTAAACACAAATCGAGCAACACTTAACTCAGGGAAAAAAAAAATAGTTTAGAACTGTAAATTTTGGCAAAAGAGACATACAGATATACGAATTACATATTTTAGCAACAAAAAAAAAAAAGATATATGCGTAATGCTTGGCAATCTACCATGTTATTAAATAACGTTAAAATAAGCCTACATCTACATGCATGTTCTCATTTATTAATCGGAGAAGAAAGAAGAGAAAAATCAGCATTGTATATTTTGGTGGGCCCAGCTTGTAATGACACATACCGATTAAAGCTGTTTCAATTGTGTTGGAAACAACTCTATTTTTCAATGACACATACTGATTAAATAGTTATTAAAGCTGTTTCAATTAATTGTATAGGAAACAACTCTATTTTTCAACTAGAAGCGAATTTATTACAGTATTTAGCTCTGTAATTGCAGAGCAAATTCGACTAGTTTCTTATAAGTTGGAGCTAGACAAACAACTCCCATGATCCTGCATGACAATAAATTAGAGAATAACCAGTGCCAAATCACTAAACCTAACAGAAGATGATGCACATGATTCCGCTTCATTTCATGGGGCACCACGGGGACATTTCGGTGGACGACATACCGGAGGGCAAACAGTATTAGGGGGAGGGGGATAACTGCCTGCACATGGATCCAAAAAATACTGTTAGCAGCTAAGTAGGGGTGGTTTCAAATCAAGCCCTTGATATAATCTCTTCCGTTTTTAAAGATAACTAATCAGTAATTACAAGTGAGTATACCCTCCGGTCACAAATAGTTGTCACTTTGGATATATGTGTAGTTAAATTTTCGATACTTTGGCTAACAATATCTTTAGAAATATTTAAATTTGATACATAAAAATTATATGTATAGATTTATCTCAAAAAGTACTTTTATAATACTATACCTTTATTGAGTTTGATAAATTTATTATAATAGAAATTAGTGGTGAAAACTGTGTTTTGGACACCGAGTCATGTTCAAAATGACATCTATTTGTGACTAAAGGGAGTAGTATCTCTACTATTCTAAAGCAGCACTTGGTTATTAATTGCCGCTTAATTGCCCTGCTTAATTGCTCTACTTAATTGCTCTGCTTAATTGCTCTACGCAAGAAACGAAGCGTTGCTTTAATTAGCTAGCTTTTTGCAAGAAACGAAGCGTTAAAGATAGATGTTTGATCTTGTATGAAATAATCTTTTTTATTTTTTAATCTTTATTTTTCATTATCAATTTTGTTTTTCGTAGCAACGCACGGGCATGTAACTAGTTTACTCTATATGCAACAAACACCCTCAACTCATGCCACTTCAATCTGCACATACACCAGCACAAGACCTCAACTTGGCACATAAGAAAATTGGGAGAGTCGATATTAATCTCTGCCTACGACCTCCCTTTGTGTGGATGTATGTTCTAAAGGAAAATAGTAATTCATCCTAGCTTGAATGTGTTCAATTATTTATTAATTTCGACGATTTCAAATGTGCAACTTGCTATTTTGTTGTGCAACTTGCTATTTTGTTAACCCGAAGGCTGATTAATTATCTCCCCAACGTCAAATCCTGCTCTTCCAAACCAGGTGTCCGACGAGGGAGATACCGGGAGGAGGAGGCCCTCTTGCCGCTGACTGCCTTGCGGATGCGACAACTTATCCTTGCCGGCTATAGAGGGTGGAGAGAGAGAGAGAGAGAGAGAGAGAGAGAGAGAGAGAGAGAGGAGCCTGGCTAGTGGCTACAATGGTACATTAATGGTACTGGCTAGTGGCTATTAGGGATGGCAACGGGTTTATACCCGGTGGGTATCACCACCCCGTACCCGTATCCGTATTAGTAAAATTCACCCGTTCCAATACCCATACCCGCACACGGGTAAAAAATTTACCCATACCCGTACCCATGCGGGTAACGGGTACCCAGCGGGTAACCCGCACCCGAAATCTACGTATCACTATATTTCTGCTTTCCTATCTGTCTACACATTTCGCGGTGGAAACCTCCTCTGTGCCGTAGTGCTCCTAATCATACGCGGATCACAAAACATGATCACGTCACATGCGAGATCAATTATTATCTATCTGATCAAGCAAGAAGAAGTCAATCAAATCACATGCGAGGTCAACCGGGTTGATTCAACCCACGGGTGAACGGGTACGGGTAATAGCAGAATGAACCCGTACCCGCTCTACCCGCGGGTACTAAATTTTGCCCGTTAATAGACCCACAGGTATGAAAAATAGTCCATACCCGCCCCCTAGTGGAGTAAATACCCGTCGGGTTTCGGGTTTCGGGTCCCCGTTGCCATCTCTAGTGGCTATAGATGTGGGAAGGGAGATTGCGAGAGAAAAAAATTAGATTCGGTGCAACAAAATCTTAGAAGTGCAATAAGTAGTTTCTAAACTTGCAACATATCTTTGCTCCTGATGTAACGAAAGAGAGACCAATAATCAGAAACGTTAATATCAGAGCCATACCGAAACAGTACATTTTGGTGTGTACGTACTTTCCTAAAGTGCACGACTGTTGGTGGTAGCAAACCAAAATTTCCTTGTATAAATATAAACGAACTGAACATTTGCTTACATACAATATAGATGGAATTATATTAACTCCAGCACAGGAGAGACATACTTACAGGGGATGACATTACTCGTGATTGAAGGACAGAAGAAGCTGCCGATGAGAAGCAGCATCAGATGGATGAGCCACAGGATCGGGAGAAGGCGAGGTCCCGTCGACGACATCTTCCGTATCAGAGCTTCGCTGGGCCTCTTTTTTCTTTTCCGAACAAGGAGCTTAATTCGAGTGTGCAACGAGAACGAAGGCGAGGTAATGAATGACCCGACGAACGCCAAACAATCGTGGCTACCTTCAAGGAGATAAATGGGGAAATGAAGAAAAAAATTGGAAATGGTACAGTTCGTCTCACCAACTTTGGACTTTTACTTTTCTATGGATAGAACGGTACACCCACTGTTCTACTGCTCCCCGAGACTCCCGTCGACATCTTCGTATCAGAGCTTCGCTGGGCCTATATTTTTTAATTTCTTCCGAACAACGAGCCTTCGAGTGTGCAAAGAGAACGAACACTACTACAAAACCGGACATCACAACCGGTCTATTAGAAACGGTTTGGTACGAACCGGTTGTAATGCTCGCACCAGAAGCGGTTCGTGGCAACAGGCCGGGGGATCTCTAGAAGCGGTTCGTGGCACGAACCCCTTCTAAAGCCCCACCTTTAGAAGCGGTTTGTGACACGAACCCCTTCTAAAGATCTTTATAAGCGGTTCGTGTCCCCAACCGCTTCTAAAGCTTTAGAAGGAGTTCGTGGCACGAACCTCTTCTAAAGCCCTTTAGAAGGGGTTCGTGTCCCCTTCTAAAAGTGGGGCTTTAGAAGGGGTTCGTGACACGAACCGCTTCTAAAGACCCCCTTTAGAAGGGGTTCGTGTCACGAACCGCTTGTAGAAACCCAGTTTTAGAAAATAATAAAAGGAATGCGTGTCCTATTCTATCAGAGAGCACGCGTGGGTGGGTTGGCTAGATGGATGAGGCGGCCGGTCACGAGGATGGAGTGCTGGTCGTGGGTTCGAATCCCATTCCCACGATATTATTACCGTATTTTATCGCTTTGTGTCGCACCACCACAATACTCCTCAGGGTATCACTCGCGGTTGCTCAGAAGCGGTTGTAAAACCGCTTCTGGAGGTGATTTTCAACCGTTTGTGAAGCGCGATTCTGTAGTAGTGGAAGGGGAGGCAATTAATGGCGCGACGAACGCCAAACAAAATCGTGGCAAGCTACAAGTACACGGAGAAACTGAAGTTAATTAGGTCAATGCCAAAATGAAGGCAAAAAGGAAATGGTACGGTAGACTTTTTTTCCCGACTTTCACTCTTCTATGGAGCGCTTGAGGATCAATATGAATTCCAAAGGTATTAGTCAAAGATTAATTTCACTTTCTTTCCGGGTGCACTCCTTGTCCATGGTGCGATGCAAAAGTAGTTAGTTTCGAAGCAACATCGTCGTCCGCGGGGTAGGGTATGATCGATGGAACTAATTAGAGAGTGCACTCAGTCAATTTTATAGGGGACACAACTCACACTTGGAATAAGAATATGGAAGAATATAGAGTTTTTTTTTATTCTCTCCTCACAGCTGAAGAATATAGAGTTTTTTTTTGTATTCTCTCCCTCACAGCTGAAGAAACAACATTGAGTACAATAATATAAAGGATGAACAGTGCTTCTATGTTTTCCATCTCAATATAAATTGTAAATTGTACAGATTTTAAATCCAACAAAGGAGTAAGTAATTATTATCTACTTTTTATTTATACTTTAATATTTATATAATTTTTAAAAGAAAAGCATAAAGCACGTAATTGGATGCATGCGCCTCATGCTTTCCGCGCGGACCCATCCGTCCAATGTACGTAACATGAGATGAAACTAGCTAGACTAGCTAGTGTTTTTTCTTCTTGTTTTCATCGTTTGATGTCAATTATCAAACTCATGAATATTCCACGGTTACGTGGGACTGCCTGGGAAATTTTCCAAAATCTTCCTGCCGGATTACAAGTCAAGACAGTCCCATAGCTGCATACTGGTCATGTATGACGGCAACACGTTGAGAAAGCATCCAAGACAAGTCCGGATCAGAAAGCGTCATCAGCTAAAATCTCGTACCTGAAACGAAGACTACCAGGATGCTGCTAAGGAGCATCATTAGTCGTCTAACTATTAATTACTCCCTCTGTTTTTTTTTCTGAATACAAGTCATGCGATGATTAATGTGACAATAATATTTGTGATAGAAAATAATATTTGTGATATAGAATTATTATTATTATTATTATTATTATTATTATTATTATTATTAGTATTTGTCGAACATCAAGGTACTATGGTATGTTTGTTTTACAGGCATCAAAGGTGCAGCACAGGCATACAATCTACAAGTGTACCATTGCCTTGACTGCCAGTTGGGTTCAGAGATTTGGAGGGGGGCTGAGCATATATGAATCCCACAGCAAATCTGGAGTCCAAAAAATACATAAATTTGAAGGCAAAAATCTCCTAAAATTCCTTTGGAAGGGCACTAGAGCAGGATGAAATCTACCGTTCATTTTCTCTCTTCCTTCCACACTGTGCACCAGGTCTTTGGCTACTAAATGTCTTTGATTTTTCTGCCAGTGTGATCCAGAAAAGTCTTATTTCAAATAATGAAAAGCATATAAAGTAGCACATGATCATTTTATTTGAATGTAGAACCAGTACATCTCCCAAATTTAGAGATCAATTCAACCGGTTAATTCCTTATAAACTAGTAGGTGCGAATAGTTCAATGAATGTCACCATGTGCTTTGGCGTCTTCCTCGCCGGATCGATCATATATGGCAACAGAAATTACACACCTCGATCATTGCATGCACTTGCAGCTCTGCAGGTGACTGATATATATTGTTGTACAGATTCTTACTCATATGGTACAATATCTTTAACTGTGCTCAACCAAGTAAGCTACAACTCATGAGATGAGGTCAGTTATGAGACAACTGCAGAGCTGAGGACCTTCAAAGGCGCTCGATGGCTACCTGATCATATGAGACCTTCACAGCATATTCTCTCTCAGCAGGCAGTGCTCCCGCCGTGCTGATGACTCTTGCGTGATCAAGAGTACCGTAAGAAGACTCTTCTCCATCAATTGAGATCCACGGTCTCATCCATCAATCCGTCCGTACGTGTTGCACAACACGGTTTGTAAAACTGTATGTATGACTGCATGCACCAACCATCTAGACCGATCGAGATGCCTCCATCTCTTTGCAATGAGAGAGAGAGTTGAAAAGGGAGAAGGACGTAGCGATTTGATCGATGGCTAATCTGATATAGCTTACTTGAGAGTGAGCAAATGCGCAGATGCATAGCACACATGCACATATATAGGTGATTAAGTGTTTTTGGTGCATAATTAGAACTGAATAGCCTGCAGGTAAATTAAAATTTCAGTTTTCAGTGGGTGCAGTGCAGTGTGCAAGCACGGGCAGTTTTGGCTGGCCGTGGGTCGTAACATATTCTAGCGTGATGTGACACTGGTTGACTCGTGACATATTCTAGCGTGATGTGTCGATGACATGATGGAGATCATGCATGATCCCTGTGTTTGGTTAGTGCCATGAGGTTGAATGAGATGAGATGGTTTTATACCATGTGGTTGTGTTGTTTTAGGTGAATGAGATGTTTTAGCATCCAGAGAAAATATCTTTAAATTTGTATCTCACCGTTCTGGATGGGATGGTTCGGTTCAATGAACCAAACATGTGAATGACTTTTTTTCTTGAATCATCTAATAAATATACCACTTGATACAAGCAACCAAACACAAAGCATCACCTAACTCAGGGGAAAAAACTAGTTTAGAACTGTAAATTTTGGCAAAAGAGACATACAGATATACGAATTACATATTTTAGAAAAAAAAAAAAAGATATATGCATAATACTTGGCAATCTATCGTGTTCTTAAATAACGTTAAAATAAGCCTACATGCATGTTCTCATTTATTAATCGGAGAAGAAAGAAGAGAAAAATCTTCATTGTATAGCTCTGTAATTGCAGAGAAAATTCGACAAGTTTCTTATAAGTTGGAGCTACACAATAAATTAAAGAATAACCGGTGCCAAATCACTAGCGGAAGATGATGCACATGATTCCGCTTCATTTCATGGGGCACCACGGAGAGATTTCGTCATTTCGGTGGACGACATACCGGAGGGCAATTACGTACAGTACCAGAGGGTCATCATAGAGACATGCACATGGATCCAAAAGCGACTGTTAGTAGCTAAGTAGGCGTGGTTTCAAATCAAGCCGTTAATATAATTTTTTTTGCTGTTTTTAAAGACAACTAATCGGTAATTACAAGTGGGTAGTACTTAACCTATGTGCAACAAACACCCTCGAGGCCTCGACTGACGCCACTTCCATTAATTTGCACATACGTACACCAACACAAGACCTCAATTTGGCACATAAGAAAATTGGGAGACTCGGTATTAATCTCAACTTACGACCCTCCTTTGTGTGGTTCTATGCTCTAAAGGAAAATAGTAATTCATCCTAGCTTGAATGAGTTCAATTATTAATTTCGACGATTTCAAATGTGCAACTTGCTATTTTGTTAATCAGAAGCAGGGGATTGGCAGTGTGCATTCTCGAGGAGCTACTACGCTGACCGAGAAAAGGAGGCAGAGACGTTGCTCTCTGTTCGGTTCGGCCGCAAGGAGGAAATGGAAGAGGAAGGAGAGGAAAAGAAGAGGGAGAGGTCTGACGGGTGGTCCCTGAGCCCACGGGTAGAGAGAGAGTGAGGGGAGACGTGGCTACACCATCAGAGCTGACGGGTGGGGTAGCCGGGCCCACCGGTCGGTGAGAAGGATAAAGATTTTTTTTCCCTTCTCCAGATAGTGGCAAAAGTTAATTGATTCACCAGTCAAATCAGCTCAAAAATTTCTGAAACTTTTAATTCAAGTTTTTGATAAAGTTTTCTCATTGATGTAAAATTTCTAGGTCAAAAATATTGGGTATTTTATTTTACAAAAATCTGACAATTGGGCCTACTCCAATTTCTAGTTTTGGTAATTCATTTATTTGAGGCAATAATTTAGTTATAAATTTTTTTATAACTTTATCCAATATTCTGATAAAGCTTTTCTTACTTAGAGTCATTGAGTCATTAAATATACCTTATTCTATTATGGATTTTCCGTGGTCTTATTTCTTTGATTCTTGCTCGAGCCGGATGATGAAAAATTCCTCTACTTTTGCCTAAAAAAAGCACTAGCAGGTTGGTGAATCATAACCCTGATGATATTTATATAGCATCATGAATGGTTCTTCTATCTCGCATGATTGGGCTAAACTTAAAAAGTAAGGAAAAAAAGAAAAAAAATTGAACAAACAATAGCAAGATTCATTAAAAATGAGGATTTCTCTAATTATTTAATTAATAAATTAAGAAACTTCCAAGTGCACCAACCTAGAGGAAGATGATGCAAATGATTCCGCTTCATTTCATGGGGATTTCGATGGAGGATATATCGGAGGGCGACAGTATGGTGAAGGAAGTACCGGAGGGCAATCAGTTACTTTGGGGTAAATTTGTTTTTACCAAGTTACTTCTACTTTATTATCTTTTATCTTTTTACTATTTTACTTATTGGTTTTCTTTTTTGAATTAATTTCCAAATTTAGGAGTAGAAATTATGAATTCAGATTTTTGGCTCAATCATAATTTCATCTGCATATTTTATTCCATGCCATTTTCCATGATGTTACAGATCTACCCCCTTACAAAAAAAACCTTGACTAGTTTCTTATAAATTAGAGACAAACAACTCCCAGAAGCCTGCAGGACAATTTAGGAAACAACCAGTGTGTAACATCCCTGAATTAATTAAACAGTAAAAATAAAATATTTAAATGTGAATTTGAATTATAAATATCTTTTTGCAAATTTAAAAGTTTTTGTTAAAAGATAATTGAATTTCTGAAATTAGAAATAGAAAAGTTACAGAAGAAAATGGTAAGAAGATAAAATAAACCAATTGCCATTTGCTGATCAGAAACAATCATTGCAAAGGATCGAATCGAAGAATTGAACTGCAACACAAACTTTATTGATACATCGTAGTTCACATTTGCAATACAGAGGAAATACAAAGATCTTTATAATGACATACGACAGTCACATGAATTACAACTCAATACAATTATTCAATTACATGAATGATTACATTCTAAGAAGAAAATTTCAAAACTATAAGCTTCAGCTCCTGTGCTGACTTGATCTGCATTTGAGAGCCTCAGAAATTAAATTGTACACGTATAAGATTAAGCATAAAGCAAATGCATTAAATTAAATACAATGATTAAATAGGGAAAGATTGCCGTCAGCTAAGTTTGATCGCTCAATGAGGTACCCTAGATTGTCCGGGGGCCAATCTGGCTCCTCTCGCGATTAGGTTTGCATCATTCGGCAATAAACAAACCTGGTTAAGTCGTAGACGCGAATGTTTAGAAATATCGCGTAGTAAAAATATTTTACCGCAGTAAAACGGTAAAACCACCATAAAGGGGAGATAAAGCCACGGCACTGTGCCCACAAGACAGCTCATACCGCCTGCACCCAACTGGGAGTCGCTAGAGCAAAGCCAGCCGGCCACTCACCCTCCAGGGCAAATGTCTAGCCGAAATCACCAGAAGACTTGAGACCAAAGCATAGTACGCCAAGCCTGAGCCAAAGACTAAAGCTAAGACCAAGGTCAACACTAATGCACTGACGGGTAATAAATATGCCATCAGTCCAGCCGCAATAAGCAGGCCACCAGGCTAACCATGCCGACTGAAAACCCCAAATCAATCAAGCACAAAGGCTCCAGAACCGGCCACGATACCAAGCCCAACCGAAACATCCAGGACAATACCCAGCCCAGCAAAGTTGTATTGGTCTTAAAGCCAAAATCATTGCTCTGACAAGTGATTTAATGGAGCAATCCATCCAGCCGTAAGACCCAGCTCTCTTTCAAACCCTGTTGACACCGCCATTGCCATGGCTATAAAATTAGCCAAGACTCATCTGAGAAAGCCATAAAGCAATCCATTCCAGCGGCAGCGCTCCCACGCAGAAATAAGCCCCAAGAAATCGGAGTTGCAATCATCCAGAAGCCAGTTCCCGAGCAAAGCTTAGGGTCAAGGCCCTCACACACAAAACCAACTTGAAGAGTAAAGATCAAACATCAAGGCTGGAGATTAATCCAACCACTAGCACCAATTTTCCCCATTTCCTTTTCCCATCCAAGAATCCGACGTCTCGGACTTCGTCGTCGACAATCTCAAGATGACGTCTTCAACTCGTCGCTAAAGACAACAAGTAGCAAGGCAAGCACCCCTTGATCATTTTGATCCCCGATTTCATAATCAACTAAAATGTGATTAAGAATCTTCCTGCATGCTTATATTTCGATAAATCCTTATTTTGCGTTACTTGGTAGTTATAACCCAAATTGATGGATTCCCTTAATCATGTTGACATACGATCCATGAAAAACCATAGGAATGGTTAAGTTCATTGAACTGGGTATAATCGCTTATTAACCTGCATATGCTTAGCACTGCTTTAGATCAAAGTTGGAGACATTTACACCCACACATTTCCTTATGAAATCTTTTATGGTTTATTTAAGCAGTAAAGGATACTGGTAGTTTAGTAAAAATGAAAATAAAACTATTGATTTCGACGTGGGTGATTATTGGCAATAGCCGGTTGTACATGTTTTAACGTGTACGTAGCTAGGGTGGAGTTATCGCCCATGTCATTTTAAGGACCGAACATGGTGTCCCGCGATCCAAGATAACCGTACATCCACAAGTACTGGACTGGGACAGTCTTAACTTATTAAATTATTTGGGGATTAGCTTTGCACATTGGTAGGCAGTTGTAGCACGGGCATTCCGAATATTGGTTTGCTCGAGGGAGGTGTCATCACCGAGGTGTTGGCATCTGCCGTTGTAACGGTGTACGCCTGGCTATGAATTTGGGGTCATTTATTATTCTGGTGGGTCACTAACTCCGGAATTTCTATTCCTGGTGGGTTACTGACTCCGGAATCCCTTTTACATTTTTAGCTTCCATCATAGTCAGGGGTAACGTCATTGGGCTAGTGCAAAGTTAAGGTTCAAGTAATCGAACGGTTTCGTTATGAACTCTCTGGCGGCACACCAAAGGAAGTGTGCTAATGATCTGCCACAAAGGGAGAACATTTCTTGTGGGTAAAGCTGTACAACTCTGCAGAGATTAAACTAATCGATTAGCCGTGTCCACGGTTATGGACGACTTGGTGAACCCACACTAAGTTAGTTGTTTTCCTATTTTTGAAAACCTTGGTAAAAGACTTTGGAAAATGTTTCACGACTGTTAAATATCACTTGTCATTGTATTTTCTTTTGTAAGACCATGGAGGGTCTTGTTCGTTATTTTACTCACAAAAGGGCCGTGAGTAAAATATTATTATTCTTTTTATTACTTGATATCTTGATTACTTATCAAACTGTTTTAAATTCAGTTTATGCTTTCCATTACTATTCAGTATTACTTCATTCAAAACTTTCGCTTTATGCAAAACAACCGTAGAAACCCACTTTCTATTCAGCTTGCATATATTTCAGATTTTGCAAACACTACAAGTCTTGCTGAGTACGCAACGTACTCACCCTTGCTATTATTGTTGTTTTAGACAGGATATCTCGACAATTACTCCGACGCAGGAAAACGGGATTATTAACGACATCTCTTTCTAAGGCTTTACCTTGTCAGTTGCCTGTGGATTATGTGGCAAACTACAAGACATCTGATTCTTTTGGCTATGTTTAGTTGACCTTCTCGGTCATATTGTATCAATACTTCCGCTGTAATAAAATATGAAACTTTTGTATGGTTGTGATTCCAAATTGTGTTTTGTGCGTGCCCATCGATCATGGGAATGGTACAAGATGCACATTAGAACCTTGCTTTTATGTTCGCACTGTAGCATAAAAGTGAGGGTCTTACAGTTTGGTATCAGAGCCATGCTGACTGCAGGCAAACCTTAGTTAGAATGGTCGTTAGTTGAAATTTTAAAATTTGAAATAGACACATTATATTTAGGAATGAAAATTTGCTATATATGTTATTAACCTTCTCTTGTCTCATATCATCATTATCAATTCTTTCCTCATCATATTATATTGTTACTACTCCCTCCTAAAATACCTCTGTTATTATTCTTTCCTTATTATGTTACCTAAATACTCTCCTTCTCATTGAACATTCGAGCGTTCATTCTTTTCTTTTCCAATAGAACTTTCTTTTCTATTCTTTCTATAAGAATTCTATTTCTTATCTACATTCTTATTAAACACTGCCAATAAATCCTTCTTGAAAATAATAGTCTTCATTGACTGTTAAAACACATAGTGCATCGCTGCCACCAGCTTTAGAGTATTGGTGGTATATCGCTATTCTCCTCCCTACATAACCAAGGAAGACTACTGCATCCGCGCCAACAACCTCGGGAAGACAACGGCAACACTCCATCAACTTCTTCCATGCCGTGGAAACTTCGGGTTGTTATCCTCAACAAGTGATGCAAGAGTTTGAAGAAACCTATCGCCAAATAGTCTACCTTGAGGGGCAGTATCATCCAGGCTACGAGTAGCTCTGGTGGGATATCAAAACTCTCATAAAAATATCACATAGGACTAAGTTAGTAAGAAAAACCTAGCACTTCCATGCGTTACAGTTTGAGTACGCGTTTTCATGTTGAAGTTTCTTTGTTCACTTTTTGTATTGCTTCCCGGGATGCACTCGTGAATGCATAGCATGAAGCTAAAAATTTCACGATGTCGCGATCCTTAATTGATAACAAATCATAATTAAGAAATCTTAAATAGAACGTTATCTTCTACTAAATAGAAGATAACCCTGGAATTAAATTATTTCTTTATATCCATCTTTTACCTTCCAACATATATAAATTCTAGTTGATTTAAACTTTAAAGAGTAAAACGTTGTCTACAAATAATGTGACAACTTTTAAACAGAAGATAGATTGGAATTTAAAATATTCTCATATAACTTACCTCTTCCTTTTGTAGAACTTTCCACCTTTATATTATTCTAGTTACTAATCTTCTCTGCATAATCATACCATAATCATACCATAGCCAACATATAGCTAGAAGCATTGTGACCTCCATAATCATACCATAGTCGCAGGAGTGTGCCGAAAACTATTTTACCGCCTATGCAAACTCTACCGCAATACTGCTTTCTTATTCCCGTGCTACTCATGCTAGATAGCAAGAACCTTCTTAGAATCTAGCCGTAGAAAAATTGATACCACGGTCTTCGTCATCATCCCAACTATGCTTGAACCTATGCTACTTATAGAAGAATTGAAAACCAAGACTTGACTGTACTGGTAACCATAGGAAAATATTTAAGCTGCTATAAGCTAGGCATTACCCCAGTCTCTGAACTAAAGAATCTCCACATTGTCACCTTACTTCGGAAAGGAACCACAATGTGAAGTCACCTCATTAGACTAGATGTTATTTGGTCTAATAAAAGTACTTAAAATAGAATGATGAATGGGTAACTTAAATATTTCTTTGTGTGTTAATTTTGAATGTAATCTTTTGTATTGTTATTCATTGTGATGAACTTCGGTTTAAGGATTGCTCTCGCGAATGCTAAACCTTTGGGTTGAAAATTCACGACGAGGCGATCCCAATAAACAATGGCAATGTTAACAAATGGAAAATAGACCCTAAATTAGGTCATTCCTTATAACTACTTCATACTTTCTAATTTGTAGAAATTTTAAATAATAAAATTTTTAGGGAACGAAATGTTGCCTTGTAACCCGATAAATCTTATCTAAACAGTTTTATTGTCATTACTGCAGAATGCCTATGACAAGATCCTTCAGTAAAATACCTAAAGGAGAAACCGGGCATAGTTTACAATCCCTCCTTAAACCACAAGAGACCAACCCAGAAAAATCTTTGCCAGTATCCCAAACCGGAATTCAAACATTCTCTATGATGGAACAACATTATCAAAAGTCCACCCCTCTTAGTCAGCCGATGGGGCAGAACGCTGCCAATATGAACGTAGCTCACGCCAGAAAAAGAAAATTTTCAGCTCAAAAAGCCACTTTGACATCTTATTCAAAGCCTAAAAACTGCTCTTTGAAATGTTGCCAACCAAATCAAATTGAAGACCGTGCATGCATTCGCTGTGGAGAAATAGGTCATACCGCTAATGAGCATGCAATAAATTGTTCTAGTTGTGAAGGAAACCATTCTCCGGGAAAATGTCCCATGAATGATATTACTTGCTATCTTTGTGAAAGTAAAGATCATTGCCCATCTCAATGTCCTCTCGATCCAATAGTCACCACTATAGTTCGACTTCAACAAGAAAATCTTCGAGCCTTAATTGCCCAAAAATTTTCATGTAGAAAAGAAACTGCACAAGAAATGATAGAAGAAGAATTGGAACATCAGCATTTCTATTCTACCACCCATCATCAAGAAAGTAATAAATGGCAATCACCAACAGCCATTATCTTATGTGATAAATAATGCAACTGGGCAAGAAATTCTCATAAGCAACAAGTTAAAACTCATAAGAGCAAAAATCTAGGACCCCCACTTGTACCCGAGAAAGCGTCACGAAGGTACCTAAGTGCTTAAATGTCATAAAGCAGATCATATTGCTAAACAATGCCCCAAAGAAACCAAACCTCTTCTAACACAATAGCCCTGCTAAATCACTTCAATCAAGATGATAACCCCAAGAATAGGAAAAACAAAATCTGAAGCTATCTTCCCGAAGAATCAAGGAATGAAAAGACGTCCGAACAAAGACGCTCATTCCAAGAAGAATTCTACGCAATTCCATTATCAACTCCAACCATCGTTTGATCAACCATCCAATGAAATCAATGGACAGTTTTCTGATCCTCCAAATCATGTAACTAATGTTACCTGCTACCGCTGTCTTGAACGGGGACATTATGCTAATAAATGCCCAAAGAGGAAGAAGCAAAATTTACTTCAGCTCTGTGAAGCTACACCGCAAACATGTGGACAACCTCAAGAATTTGAGGACCAACAAGTTCTTAAGTCTGCATCCACTTCAACTCAAGACATCAACCGTGGCATACCTAATAAAATGCCAGGTACATTCCTTATAGATACAGTCTCTACCATAATTTAGTTTAAAATTTTAAATCATCCTGTCTCTTTAAATTTACCTTGAATCTACCTTGAGCCGATAATTAAATTTTATGATTATTCGTAAGACCTGAATTTATACTCGATAATCTATTCTTCCAGAATAATTGTACAAGTCACTGTAACACCCAACTCCCACTTACCCTTTTAACCCTGCGAATCTCGGGGACGAGATTCCTGTTAAGGGGGGTAGTCTGTAACATCCCTGAATTAATTAAACAGTAAAAATAAAATATTTAAATGTGAATTTGAATTATAAATATCTTTTTGCAAATTTAAAAGTTTTTGTTAAAAGATAATTGAATTTCTGAAATTAGAAATAGAAAAGTTACAGAAGAAAATGGTAAGAAGATAAAATAAACCAATTGCCATTTGCTGATCAGAAACAATCATTGCAAAGGATCGAATCGAAGAATTGAACTGCAACACAAACTTTATTGATACATCGTAGTTCACATTTGCAATACAGAGGAAATACAAAGATCTTTATAATGACATACGACAGTCACATGAATTACAACTCAATACAATTATTCAATTACATGAATGATTACATTCTAAGAAGAAAATTTCAAAACTATAAGCTTCAGCTCCTGTGCTGACTTGATCTGCATTTGAGAGCCTGTAAATTAAATTGTACACGTATAAGATTAAGCATAAAGCAAATGCATTAAATTAAATACAATGATTAAATAGGGAAAGATTGCCGTCAGCTAAGTTTGATCGCTCAATGAGGTACCCTAGATTGTCCGGGGGCCAATCTGGCTCCTCTCGCGATTAGGTTTGCATCATTCGGCAATAAACAAACCTGGTTAAGTCGTGACGCCGAATGTTTAGAAATATCGCGTAGTAAAAATATTTTACCGCAGTAAAACGGTAAAACCACCATAAAGGGGAGATAAAGCCACGGCACTGTGCCCACAAGACAGCTCATACCGTTCCAGACCCAAATGGGAGTCGCTAGAGCAAAGCCAGCCGGCCACTCACCCTCCAGGGCAAATGTCTAGCCGAAATCACCAGAAGACTTGAGACCAAAGCATAGTACGCCAAGCCTGAGCCAAAGACTAAAGCTAAGACCAAGGTCAACACTAATGCACTGACGGGTAATAAATATGCCATCAGTCCAGCCGCAATAAGCAGGCCACCAGGCTAACCATGCCGACTGAAAACCCCAAATCAATCAAGCACAAAGGCTCCAGAACCGGCCACGATACCAAGCCCAACCGAAACATCCAGGACAATACCCAGCCAGCAAGTTGTATTGGTCTTAAAGCCAAAATCATTGCTCTGACAAGTGATTTAATGGAGCAATCCATCCAGCCGTAAGACCCAGCTCTCTTTCAAACCCTGTTGACACCGCCATTGCCATGGCTATAAAATTAGCCAAGACTCATCTGAGAAAGCCATAAAGCAATCCATTCCAGCGGCAGCGCTCCCACGCAGAAATAAGCCCCAAGAAATCGGAGTTGCAATCATCCAGAAGCCAGTTCCCGAGCAAAGCTTAGGGTCAAGGCCCTCACACACAAAACCAACTTGAAGAGTAAAGATCAAACATCAAGGCTGGAGATTAATCCAACCACTAGCACCAATTTTCCCCATTTCCTTTTCCCATCCAAGAATCCGACGTCTCGGACTTCGTCGTCGACAATCTCAAGATGACGTCTTCAACTCGTCGCTAAAGACAACAAGTAGCAAGGCAAGCACCCCTTGATCATTTTGATCCCCGATTTCATAATCAACTAAAATGTGATTAAGAATCTTCCTGCATGCTTATATTTCGATAAATCCTTATTTTGCGTTACTTGGTAGTTATAACCCAAATTGATGGATTCCCTTAATCATGTTGACATACGATCCATGAAAAACCATAGGAATGGTTAAGTTCATTGAACTGGGTATAATCGCTTATTAACCTGCATATGCTTAGCACTGCTTTAGATCAAAGTTGGAGACATTTACACCCACACATTTCCTTATGAAATCTTTTATGGTTTATTTAAGCAGTAAAGGATACTGGTAGTTTAGTAAAAATGAAAATAAAACTATTGATTTCGACGTGGGTGATTATTGGCAATAGCCGGTTGTACATGTTTTAACGTGTACGTAGCTAGGGTGGAGTTATCGCCCATGTCATTTTAAGGACCGAACATGGTGTCCCGCGATCCAAGATAACCATACATCCACAAGTACTGGACTGGGACAGTCTTAACTTATTAAATTATTTGGGGATTAGCTTTGCACATTGGTAGGCAGTTGTAGCACGGGCATTCCGAATATTGGTTTGCTCGAGGGAGGTGTCATCACCGAGGTGTTGGCATCTGCCGTTGTAACGGTGTACGCCTGGCTATGAATTTGGGGCTGTTTATTATTCCTGGTGGGTCACTAACTCCGGAATTTCTATTCCTGGTGGGTTACTGACTCCGGAATCCCTTTTACATTTTTAGCTTCCATCATAGTCAGGGGTAACGTCATTGGGCTAGTGCAAAGTTAAGGTTCAAGTAATCGAACGGTTTCGTTATGAACTCTCTGGCGGCACACCAAAGGAAGTGTGCTAATGATCTGCCACAAAGGGAGAACATTTCTTGTGGGTAAAGCTGTACAACTCTGCAGAGATTAAACTAATCGATTAGCCGTGTCCACGGTTATGGACGACTTGGTGAACCCACACTAAGTTAGTTGTTTTCCTATTTTTGAAAACCTTGGTAAAAGACTTTGGAAAATGTTTCACGACTGTTAAATATCACTTGTCATTGTATTTTCTTTTGTAAGACCATGGAGGGTCTTGTTCGTTATTTTACTCACAAAAGGGCCGTGAGTAAAATATTATTATTCTTTTTATTACTTGATATCTTGATTACTTATCAAACTGTTTTAAATTCAGTTTATGCTTTCCATTACTATTCAGTATTACTTCATTCAAAACTTTCGCTTTATGCAAAACAACCGTAGAAACCCACTTTCTATTCAGCTTGCATATATTTCAGATTTTGCAAACACTACAAGTCTTCTTTGAGTACGCATAGCGTACTCACCCTTGCTATTATTGTTGTTTTAGACAGGATATCTCGACAATTACTCCGACGCAGGAAAACGGGATTATTAACGACATCTCTTTCTAAGGCTTTACCTTGTCAGTTGCCTGTGGATTATGTGGCAAACTACAAGACATCTGATTCTTTTGGCTATGTTTAGTTGACCTTCTCGGTCATATTGTATCAATACTTCCGCTGTAATAAAATATGAAACTTTTGTATGGTTGTGATTCCAAATTGTGTTTTGTGCGTGCCAGCCACTGATCATGGGAATGGTACAGTATGCACATTAGAACCTTGCTTTTATGTTCGCACTGTAGCATAAAAGTGAGGGTCTTACAGTTTGGTATCAGAGCCATGCTGACTGCAGGCAAACCTTAGTTAGAATGGTCGTTAGTTGAAATTTTAAAATTTGAAATAGACACATTATATTTAGGAATGAAAATTTGCTATATATGTTATTAACCTTCTCTTGTCTCATATCATCTGTTATCAATTCTTTCCTCATCATATTATATTGTTACTACTCCCTCCTAAAATACCTCTGTTATTATTCTTTCCTTATTATGTTACCTAAATACTCTCCTTCTCATTGAACATTCCGAACGTTCATTCTTTTCTTTTCCAATAGAACTTTCTTTTCTATTCTTTCTATAAGAATTCTATTTCTTATCTACATTCTTATTAAACACTGCCAATAAATCCTTCTTGAAAATAATAGTCTTCATTGACTGTTAAAACACATAGTGCATCGCTGCCACCAGCTTTAGAGTATTGGTGGTATATCGCTATTCTCCTCCCTACATAACCAAGGAAGACTACTGCATCCGCGCCAACAACCTCGGGAAGACAACGGCAACACTCCATCAACTTCTTCCATGCCGTGGAAACTTCGGATTGTTATCCTCAACAAGTGATGCAAGAGTTTGAAGAAACCTATCGCCAAATAGTCTACCTTGAGGGGCAGTATCATCCAGGCTACGAGTAGCTCTGGTGGGATATCAAAACTCTCATAAAAATATCACGTAGGACTAAGTTAGTAAGAAAAACCTAGCACTTCCATGCGTTACAGTTTGAGTACGCGTTTTCATGTTGAAGTTTCTTTGTTCACTTTTTGTATTGCTTCCCGGGATGCACTCGTGAATGCATAGCATGAAGCTAAAAATTTCACGATGTCGCGATCCTTAATTGATAACAAATCATAATTAAGAAATCTTAAATAGAACGTTATCTTCTACTAAATAGAAGATAACCCTGGAATTAAATTATTTCTTTATATCCATCTTTTACCTTCCAACATATATAAATTCTAGTTGATTTAAACTTTAAAGAGTAAAACGTTGTCTACAAATAATGTGACAACTTTTAAACAGAAGATAGATTGGAATTTAAAATATTCTCATATAACTTACCTCTTCCTTTTGTAGAACTTTCCACCTTTATATTATTCTAGTTACTAATCTTCTCTGCATAATCATACCATAATCATACCATAGCCAACATATAGCTAGAAGCATTGTGACCTCCATAATCATACCATAGTCGCAGGAGTGTGCCGAAAACTATTTTACCGCCTATGCAAACTCTACCGCAATACTGCTTTCTTATTCCCGTGCTACTCATGCTAGATAGCAAGAACCTTCTTAGAATCTAGCCGTAGAAAAATTGATACCACGGTCTTCGTCATCATCCCAACTATGCTTGAACCTATGCTACTTATAGAAGAATTTAAAACCAAGACTTGACTGTACTGGTAACCATAGGAAAATATTTAAGCTGCTATAAGCTAGGCATTACCCCAGTCTCTGAACTAAAGAATCTCCACATTGTCACCTTACTTCGGAAAGGAACCACAATGTGAAGTCACCTCATTAGACTAGATGTTATTTGGTCTAATAAAAGTACTTAAAATAGAATGATGAATGGGTAACTTAAATATTTCTTTGTGTGTTAATTTTGAATGTAATCTTTTGTATTGTTATTCATTGTGATGAACTTCGGTTTAAGGATTGCTCTCGCGAATGCTAAACCTTTGGGTTGAAAATTCACGACGAGGCGATCCCAATAAACAATGGCAATGTTAACAAATGGAAAATAGACCCTAAATTAGGTCATTCCTTATAACTACTTCATACTTTCTAATTTGTAGAAATTTTAAATAATAAAATTTTTAGGGAACGAAATGTTGCCTTGTAACCCGATAAATCTTATCTAAACAGTTTTATTGTCATTACTGCAGAATGCCTATGACAAGATCCTTCAGTAAAATACCTAAAGGAGAAACCGGGCATAGTTTACAATCCCTCCTTAAACCACAAGAGACCAACCCAGAAAAATCTTTGCCAGTATCCCAAACCGGAATTCAAACATTCTCTATGATGGAACAACATTATCAAAAGTCCACCCCTCTTAGTCAGCCGATGGGGCAGAACGCTGCCAATTTGAACGTAGCTCACGCCAGAAAAAGAAAATTTTCAGCTCAAAAAGCCACTTTGACATCTTATTCAAAGCCTAAAAACTGCTCTTTGAAATGTTGCCAACCAAATCAAATTGAAGACCGTGCATGCATTCGCTGTGGAGAAATAGGTCATACCGCTAATGAGCATGCAATAAATTGTTCTAGTTGTGAAGGAAACCATTCTCCGGGAAAATGTCCCATGAATGATATTACTTGCTATCTTTGTGAAAGTAAAGATCATTGCCCATCTCAATGTCCTCTCGATCCAATAGTCACCACTATAGTTCGACTTCAACAAGAAAATCTTCGAGCCTTAATTGCCCAAAAATTTTCATGTAGAAAAGAAACTGCACAAGAAATGACGAAAGAAGAATTGGAAAATCAGCATTTCTATTCTACCAGCCATCATCAAGAAAGTAATAATTGGCAATCACCAACAGCCTGTTTCTTATGTGATAAAGAAGGCCACTGGGCAAGAAATTGTCCTAAACAACAAGTTAAAACTCAGAAGAGCAAAAGTATAGGACCCCCTCTTGTACCCAGCAAAGCGTCACGAAAGGTACCTAAGTGCTTCGTCTGTCGCAAAACAGATCATATTGCTAAACAATGCCCCCAAAGAAACCAAACCTCTTCTAACACAATAGCCCTGCCAGAAATCACTTCAATCAAGATGATAACCCCAAGAATAGGAAAAACAAAATCTGAAGCTATCTTCCCGAAGAATCAAGGAATGAAAAGACGTCCGAACAAAGACGCTCATTCCAAGAAGAATTCTACGCAATTCCATTATCAACTCCAACCATCGTTTGATCAACCATCCAATGAAATCAATGGACAGTTTTCTGATCCTCCAAATCATGTAACTAATGTTACCTGCTACCGCTGTCTTGAACGGGGACATTATGCTAATAAATGCCCAAAGAGGAAGAAGCAAAATTTACTTCAGCTCTGTGAAGCTACACCGCAAACATGTGGACAACCTCAAGAATTTGAGGACCAACAAGTTCTTAAGTCTGCATCCACTTCAACTCAAGACATCAACCGTGGCATACCTAATAAAATGCCAGGTACATTCCTTATAGATACAGTCTCTACCATAATTTAGTTTAAAATTTTAAATCATCCTGTCTCTTTAAATTTACCTTGAATCTACCTTGAGCCGATAATTAAATTTTATGATTATTCGTAAGACCTGAATTTATACTCGATAATCTATTCTTCCAGAATAATTGTACAAGTCACTGTAACACCCAACTCCCACTTACCCTTTTAACCCTGCGAATCTCGGGGACGAGATTCCTGTTAAGGGGGGTAGTCTGTAACATCCCTGAATTAATTAAACAAGTAAAAATAAAATATTTAAATGTGAATTTGAATTATAAATATCTTTTGCAAATTTAAAAGTTTTTGTTAAAAGATAATTGAATTTCTGAAATTAGAAATAGAAAAGTTCTGAAGAAAATGGTAAGAAGATAAAATAAACCAATTGCCATTTCTTTGATCGAAACAATCATTGCAAAGGATCGAATCGAAGAATTGAATCGCAACACAAACTTTATTGATACATCGTAGTTCACATTTGCAATACAGAGGAAATACAAAGATCTTTATAATGACATACGACAGTCACATGAATTACAACTCAATACAATTATTCAATTACATGAATGATTACATTCTAAGAAGAAAATTTCAAAACTATAAGCTTGGCTCTGTCTTTGACTTGATCTGCATTTGAGAGCACATAAATTAAATTGTACACGTATAAGATTAAGCATAAAGCAAATGCATTAAATTAAATACAATGATTAAATAGGGAAAGATTGCCGTCAGCTAAGTTTGATCGCTCAATGAGGTACCCTAGATTGTTCGGGGGCCAATCTGGCTCCTCTCGCGATTAGGTTTGCATCATTCGGCAATAAACAAACCTGGTTAAGTCGTGAGACGCGAATGTTTAGAAATATCGCGTAGTAAAAATATTTTACCACAGTAAAACGGTAAAACCACCATAAAGGGGAGATAAAGCCACGGCACTGTGCCCACAAGACAGCTCATACCGTTCCAGACCCAAATGGGAGTCGCTAGAGCAAAGCCAGCCGGCCACTCACCCTCCAGGGCAAATGTCTAGCCGAAATCACCAGAAGACTTGAGACCAAAGCATAGTACGCCAAGCCTGAGCCAAAGACTAAAGCTAAGACCAAGGTCAACACTAATGCACTGACGGGTAATAAATATGCCATCGACCCACCAATAAGCGTGCCACCAGGCTAACCATGCCGATCGAAAACCCCAAATCAATCAAGCACAAAGGCTCCGAGAACCGCCACGATACCAAGCCCAACCGAAACATCCAGGACAATACCCAAACAAAGAAGTTGTATTGGTCTTAAAGCCAAAATCATTGCTCTGACAAGTGATTTAATGGAGCAATCCATCCAGCCGTAAGACCCAGCTCTCTTTCAAACCCTGTTGACACCGCCATTGCCATGGCTATAAAATTAGCCAAGACTCATCTGAGAAAGCCATAAAGCAATCCATTCCAGCGGCAGCGCTCCCACGCAGAAATAAGCCCCAAGAAATCGGAGTTGCAATCATCCAGAAGCCAGTTCCCGAGCAAAGCTTAGGGTCAAGGCCCTCACACACAAAACCAACTTGAAGAGTAAAGATCAAACATCAAGGCTGGAGATTAATCCAACCACTAGCACCAATTTTCCCCATTTCCTTTTCCCATCCAAGAATCCGACGTCTCGGACTTCGTCGTCGACAATCTCAAGATGACGTCTTCAACTCGTCGCTAAAGACAACAAGTAGCAAGGCAAGCACCCCTTGATCATTTTGATCCCCGATTTCATAATCAACTAAAATGTGATTAAGAATCTTCCTGCATGCTTATATTTCGATAAATCCTTATTTTGCGTTACTTGGTAGTTATAACCCAAATTGATGGATTCCCTTAATCATGTTGACATACGATCCATGAAAAACCATAGGAATGGTTAAGTTCATTGAACTGGGTATAATCGCTTATTAACCTGCATATGCTTAGCACTGCTTTAGATCAAAGTTGGAGACATTTACACCCACACATTTCCTTATGAAATCTTTTATGGTTTATTTATGCAGTAAAGGATACTGGTAGTTTAGTAAAAATGAAAATAAAACTATTGATTTCGACGTGGGTGATTATTGGCAATAGCCGGTTGTACATGTTTTAACGTGTACGTAGCTAGGGTGGAGTTATCGCCCATGTCATTTTAAGGACCGAACATGGTGTCCCGCGATCCAAGATAACCGTACATCCACAAGTACTGGACTGGGACAGTCTTAACTTATTAAATTATTTGGGGATTAGCTTTGCACATTGGTAGGCAGTTGTAGCACGGGCATTCCGAATATTGGTTTGCTCGAGGGAGGTGTCATCACCGAGGTGTTGGCATCTGCCGTTGTAACGGTGTACGCCTGGCTATGAATTTGGGGCTGTTTATTATTCCTGGTGGGTCACTAACTCCGGAATTTCTATTCCTGGTGGGTTACTGACTCCGGAATCCCTTTTACATTTTTAGCTTCCATCATAGTCAGGGGTAACGTCATTGGGCTAGTGCAAAGTTAAGGTTCAAGTAATCGAACGGTTTCGTTATGAACTCTCTGGCGGCACACCAAAGGAAGTGTGCTAATGATCTGCCACAAAGGGAGAACATTTCTTGTGGGTAAAGCTGTACAACTCTGCAGAGATTAAACTAATCGATTAGCCGTGTCCACGGTTATGGACGACTTGGTGAACCCACACTAAGTTAGTTGTTTTCCTATTTTTGAAAACCTTGGTAAAAGACTTTGGAAAATGTTTCACGACTGTTAAATATCACTTGTCATTGTATTTTCTTTTGTAAGACCATGGAGGGTCTTGTTCGTTATTTTACTCACAAAAGGGCCGTGAGTAAAATATTATTATTCTTTTTATTACTTGATATCTTGATTACTTATCAAACTGTTTTAAATTCAGTTTATGCTTTCCATTACTATTCAGTATTACTTCATTCAAAACTTTCGCTTTATGCAAAACAACCGTAGAAACCCACTTTCTATTCAGCTTGCATATATTTCAGATTTTGCAAACACTACAAGTCTTGCTGAGTACGCAACGTACTCACCCTTGCTATTATTGTTGTTTTAGACAGGATATCTCGACAATTACTCCGACGCAGGAAAACGGGATTATTAACGACATTTCTTTCTAAGGCTTTACCTTGTCAGTTGCCTGTGGATTATGTGGCAAACTACAAGACATCTGATTCTTTTGGCTATGTTTAGTTGACCTTCTCGGTCATATTGTATCAATACTTCCGCTGTAATAAAATATGAAACTTTTGTATGGTTGTGATTCCAAATTGTGTTTTGTGCGTGCCAGCCACTGATCATGGGAATGGTACAGTATGCACATTAGAACCTTGCTTTTATGTTCGCACTGTAGCATAAAAGTGAGGGTCTTACACAGTGCCAGATGACTAAACCTAGCAAAAGATGATGCACATGATTCCGCTTCATTTCATGGGGCACCACGGAGAGATTTCGATGGAGCATACACCGGAGGGCGATAGTACGGTGAAGGATATACCGGAGGGCAATCACTATGAGGGGGAGGGGGATATATAACAGCCTGCATATGGATCCAAAAGCTAATTAAGTAGGGTTGGATTCAAATCAAGCCCTTAATATATATATTTTTTACCATTTTTTTAAAGACAGCTAATCAGTAATTACAAGTAGATAGTAATTTATTTATATGCAACAAACACCCTTGACTAAGGCCACTTCCATTTGCACATATAGTACACCAACACAAGACCTCAACTTGGCACATAAGAAAATTGGGAGAGTCGATATTATTTTTCAACTGCAAGCAAATTTATTACAGTATTTAGCTTGGTAATTGCATGGCAAATTCAACTAGTTTCTTATAAATTGGAGATAAACAACTCCCAAGAGCCTGCAGGATAATTTAGGGAACAACCAGTGCCAGATGACTAAACCTAGCAGAAGACGATGCACATGATTCCGCTTCATTTCATGGGGCACCACGGGGATATTTCGGTGGACCATGTACAGGAGGGCAAACAGGGGGACACTGACCAACCCAGCAGCCTACACATGGATCCAAAAGCGACTGTTAGTAGCCAAGTAGGGTGCCTAAAAATCAAACTCTTAATATAATTTTTATGCTGTTTTTAAAGAGAACTAATCAGTAATTACAAGTGAGTACTCCCTCCAGTCACAAATAGTTTTCACTTTGGACATAAGTGTAGTTAAATTTCTTATTTTTTGACTGGTAATATCTTTATAAATATTTAAATTAGATACATAAAAATCATATGTGTGGATTTATCTCAAAAATTACTTTCATAATACTATAATTTTATTGAGTTTGATAAATATATTATAATAAAAACTAGTGGTGAAAACAGTGTTTTGGAGACTGTGTCATGTCTAAAATGGCATCTATTTGTGACCGGAGGGAGTATTATTTAATCTGTATGCAACAAACACCCTCAACTCACGCCACCTCCAATATTTGCACATACACCAACAAAAGACCTCAATTTGGCACATAAGAAAATTGGGAGAGTTGATATTAATCTCTGCCTACGACCTGATCCCTTTGTGTGGTTGTATGTTCTAATGGAAAATAGTAACTCATCCTAGCTTGAATGTGTTCAATTATTAATTTCAACGATTTCAAATGTGCAACTTGCTATTTTGTAAACCAGAAGACTGTTTATCTCCCCAACATCAAATCCCGCTCTTCCAAACCAGGTGTCCGGCAAGGGTGATACCGGGAGGAGGAGGCCCTCGCTCCTCTTGCCGCTGACTGCCTTGAGGATGCGACACCCTATCCTTGCCGGCCATAGGAGGGTGCAGGGGAAGAGAGAGAGAGAGAGAGAGAGAGAGAGAGAGAGAGGAGCCTGTGGCTACAATGGTACTAGGCTCCATCCACTAGAGGAGGAGGAGGTGGTGAGATGTGAGAATGGAGATTGGTGAGGTGTATGCTTGGTTGGTGAGCAGTTGAGGATAAGACAACAAATTAGATTTGGTGTGACAAAAAAATCTTAAAAGTACAATAAGTAATTTTTTAAGCTTACAACATATCTTTACTCCTGATGTAGCGAAAGAGAAATCAATAAACAAAAACAACGTTAGTATCTGAACCATACTGAAACAAATGGTATTAAACTTAACTAGTACATTTTGGTGGTACGTACTTTCCTAAAGTGCACGACTGTTGGTGGTACCAATCCAAATTTTCCTTGTGTAAATATAAACGAACTGAACATTTGCTTACATACAAATATAGATGGAATTATATTAATTCCAGCACAGAAGAGGCATATATACTTACAGGGCTTGGGCTCAGGAATCGCGATTGCGGAAGGACAGAAGATGCTGCCGATGAGAAGCAGCATCAGTTGGATCATCCACAGGATGGGGAGAAGGCGAGGTCCCTTGGACAACATCTTCCGTATCACAGCTTCGCTGGGCCTCTTTTTTTTTTTAAATTTCTTCCGAACAAGGAGCTTAATTCGAGTGTGCAACGAGAGCGAAGGCGAGGTAATGAATGACCCGGCGAACGCCAAACAGCCGTGGCAAGCTACAAGTACACGGAGATAAATGGGGGGAAATGAAGAAAAAATTGGGAATGGTACAGTTCGTCTCGCCAACCAACTTGGACTTTTACTTTTCTATGGATAGTATCAAGAATGGTGACCACTGTTGTACTGCTCACCGAGAGGTGGTTCCTGACTTTTCTTTAATTAATTCCTATGGAGCGCGTGAGGATCAATATGAATTTGAAAGGTATTAGTTATAGATTTCACTTTCTTTACGGGTGCAGGGGTAGTAGCAGGGTTCATCTTTCCGTTTCGAGGGTGTTTTTCGAGGAGTGAGCGGTAGCGGTTTTCGCGGTAAACCACTCGAAATCCGACAAAAACCGCTCGAAACGAAAAGTCAAACGCATTTGAAAACTGGTCAAACGGGGTAGCGAAATTCGCGAAAAAGTATCGAAAACCGCTCGGCACGGAGCGAAATTCGTTCGAAATTTGCTGAAAACCGACGAAATGTTGGAAAAATAGGGAAAAAATGTAAAAAAAGGAAAAATTGAAAAAAAATGTTGTAAAATTTCTAATAAAAACCATGAAGTCCCAAAAAAATAGGAAAATGTAATAAATGTGTTCTTTCCTAAATATGGAGGAATTTTGACATAACCTTTGCTAAATTTTAGACAATTACAAATTGTAAAGTAGGCATTCATATAATGATATAGCAATACCATTCACATATCAATCCAACAACAAAAATAAGCATTCACGTAATGACATAGCAATACCATTCACATGTCAATCCAACAACAAAAATAAGCATTCACGTAATGATATAGCAATACCATTCACATATCAATCCAACAACAAAAAAATATTGCTACTTGACACACTTGGATAAATATTGCTACTTCACATTTCATGCGCTTCACATAATGACATATACGATATATCATGCTAGAGGACCGGTAAAAAAGCTTACTCCACAAATGTTCCTCTATCTAGTGTTATGTACAACTACAATTGAAGCTTATGTACAACTACAATTGAAGCTTTCATCCTAGTTTAGATTTGGGTAGCTGTTGATGAGTAGCTCTGTTGGCTAGAGCGACCAATGAAGAGATTGATTATGAGTTAAATCTGCAGGTTAGGCTCGCTCTTGATAGAGTTATACTTGTTGAAGTGCTGACAAAAATAACAACTGGCTTCTTGGGTTGCTGACAAGAAGAAAATCAGTGCATCAGCAACTAGAGAATGGTGTTATTGTGCCTCCTACTGGATGGAAGTGTAGCAAATGTGATAAAACTGAGAATCTCTGGTTAAATTTAACTGATGGTATGATCCTCTGTGGGAGGTGGCTTTGGGATGGAAGTGGTGGGAATAATCATGCTATTGAACACTACCAACAGACTAAATATCCTCTTGCCGTGAATCTTGGAACAATTAACACGACTTGGAAGCAGCAGGTAATGCTACTCTTGATTTTTTCATTTTTGGACTTCATTATTTTATATTTACTGCTACCTCCGGGGACAATACCTTGTCACTGTGTAAAACATGCAGCCAAACCTTTTGGCCTCTCACTAATACCCTAAGTAATATTTCACGAACATTAGCTACTAACATTTCCCACTTCATCATTCGAAATTAGCTACCGACATTTCACGAAATCCGATCTATTTCGAACGAAAATCGAATATATTTCACGAAATTCGTTTAACATCTCGAAATTCAAGCAAAGTTTGGAAATCTCTACTTACCTCTCAGATTTCTCTGCTTGCCGCTCGGATTTCGCCGTCTGGGCGTCGGAAAGCCGCCGCTGCTTCGCCGGCGACGACCGGAGGCAGCTCCACTCGAGCCACTCCCCTCCCAGATCAATGTATCTTCAATTATTGGTAGCTGGTTCAATCATTGGCAGCAGGAGAGGCTTTTTAACTTGAGTCACTTCCTCATGGGCTTCCCTTCATTGCTGGGCTTCGGGGTGGGCCTTCGGCCCAAAGCCGACAAGGCCTGTGGACCAGAAGCCTGTGGGCCGGGTTTTTCTTTTTCCTTTTTCTTTTTTCTATTATCTACATTTCCAATTGATCAAATACATCTCTAAATTGTGAATTTTCAAAAAATATTCACACCAATGGCCACAGTGCTATTATTACTAATTATAGAGAAATTTTGGATAAATTTCACCAAATTTTTTATATTTTTTGAATTCGAATTTGAATTTGAGCGAATTTCAGTTCGGTTTTTCTTTTCGGCTTCGGGCGGTACGGGCGGTTTTCACGAAATTCGTTCGGATTTCAACGGAATTGTGAACCCTGGGTAGTAGTATAGTCAATTTCGAAGCAACATAGTCATCCGCGGGGTAGGTAGAGTACAGCTTTCGGTGAGGATCCATCCCGTGTAGTGTAGGGTGTGTTTGGTTACCTGCACCATTCTAGCTTATTTCGTATGAACCATCTAAACTAGTCTTAGCCTGACTGAGTGGATGCAAGTTAAGTTGTTTGGTTGCTTGTTTGTTTGTGTATCTCATGGGCCTGCATTAGAGAAAGTCCAATTTCTGTGTTTTCTCCATCCTGTATGAGTGGGTGCAATTGCATCCATCTGGTCAGGATGAATAGGAAACCAAACATGTGTCTAACAGATACAGTTGCATCCACTCATGCAATTCAGACTCCATGTAGGCAACCAAACACACCTTAGATGTACGTAACATGAGATGAAACTAGCAAACAGTACGAGGGGGAGGGGGGTAAGTGCCTGCACGTGGATCCAAAAGCGACTGTTAGTAGCTAGGTAGGGGTGGTTTCAAATCAAGCCCTTGATATAATCTTTTCCTTTTTTAAAGACAACTAATCAGTAATTACGAGTGAGTACACCCTCCAGTCACAAATAGTTGTCAATTTGGATATAGATGTAGTTAAATTTTTGATACTCTAACGGATAATATCTTTATAAATATTTAAATTGGGTACATAAAAATCATATGTATAGATTTATCTCAAAAAGTACTTTCATAATACTATAACTTTATTGAGTTTGATAAATATATTATAATAGAAACTAGTGGTGAAAACTGTGTTTTGCAGACCGTAGGGATGGAACTGGTACGGATATTTTCCGACCGACCGACCGACCGACCGAATTGATTTGGATGATGATTTGGATAGTTTCACAGATATCCAGTTGATTTCTCGGATAAGGATATGGATATAGATAATTTACATGGATACAGACACGGATATGGAACACTGATTATCCGATAGATACGGAATATCCGAGTTTTTGTTCGGATAATATCCGAATATGACATACGGATATTATCCGAATAACACATTTCAGAATAACACATTAACAATTTAACATGTTTCACTGTTTCAGAGACTGGGGTCTGCATTGGATGACAAGATATAATGTGTTCATGTGTGCTAGATGCTAATTTGGAGATATTTGGGTAAAGGTGGTACAGAAATTGGCAAATGGCGTTTGACAAGATATAATGTGTTCATGTGTGCTAGATGCTAATTTGGAGATATTTGGGTAAAAGTGGTACAGAAATTGGCAAATGGCATTTCAGGAGGGCTACTTAGGATTCAGCAGCATATGCCAGCTGTGAATTATTTGGTTCAATTATTGCAATGGGGTACATTGTTACTCGCAGAGTCACATGTATGACAAGCTAGGGATAAAAAGACAAAAAAAAAAGACATACAAATATATTTCTTTTGGAATTTTGAATTTAAATTTGGACCGACTTTGGAAAAAAACTGAAATTGGATTTTAAAATATCCGACTAATATTATTCGTATCCATGTTGATTCCGATCCGTATTCGATCTGCATTCGTAACCGATATTATCCTGTATAATTCGTATTCGATTCTGTATTCGAAACTATTCATATTCGATTCTATATTCGATAAAAAATACGGATACGTATATGAATAGGACGATATTCGACCGTATCCGATCCGATCACATCCCTAGCAAACCGTACTGTTATGTCCAAAATGGCACCTATTTGTAACCGGAGGAAGTAGTATTTAATCTACATGCAACAAACAACCTCAACTCACGCCACTTCCATTTGCACATACACCAACACAAGACCTCAACTTGGCACATAAGAAAATTAGGAGAGTCGGTATTAATCTCTCCTTTGAGGGGTTCTATATTATAGAGGAAAATAGTAATTCATCCTAGATTGAATTAGTTCAATTATTAATTTCAATGATTTCAAATGTGCAACTTGCTATTTTGTTAATCGAAAGACTGCTTATATATATATATATCTCTACTATTATAAAGCAGCAGTTGGTGGCAGTGGTGAGTTCTACCCACATCATTAATTGTCCTGCTTAATTGCCCTGCTTAATTGCCCTACGCAAAAAACAAAGCGTTGCTTTAATTAGCCAGCTTTCGCAAGAAACGAAGCGTTAAAGATAGATGTTTGATCTTGTGAAATTTTATTTTATTTTTAATCTTTATTTTTCGTTATCAATTTTGTTTTTCGTAGCAACGCACGGGCATGTAACTAGTATATATATAAGAATGAGTTGGTGGTGATGGTGAGTCTGCCAAGCCGTTGTTGGGCCAGAATAGTAAGGGCCCAAGGCCCAGTAGGTGAGGAATTCTGTAACTGTTTGCTGTTTGTCTAGCATTATTTGCATTTCATTGTATTCCCTTGTTCAGTAATTCTTTAGTAACGGATCTCAAATAAGTGATAGCTCAAGTTTTAAATTCTTGTTTTTTTTGTTTTTAAGAGTTTAGAACTTGTGGTGTCATCATCTATTTGGGATTCGTTGCAACGCACGAACACTTTACTAGTATATATAAGAGAGAGAGAGAGAGAGAGAGGGGGGTGGGGGAGCCTGGCTAGTGGCTACAATGGTACGAGGTGTAGGATCGATGTAGACTAATATAGCAATCAGAGGGGGGGTGGATGATTGCGCGGAAGCTAAATTAAAAATTTTAGTGATTATCAAAACACCCCTAAACAATATATAAAAGTTTGCTTTGATTTTACGCGAAAAACAAATTGACAATTGTTCGGTAAATCGCAAATTCCCGGAAATCCAACCATCCAATTAATGTGAAATGTTTACTGTAGAAACTAGATTCAATTTAGAAACTAACCTAAGAATAAACAACTCAATCGAATCTACGGATCAAAAGTTATAAGCTTTGCAAGTTGACTGTATCAATAATGACGTGAATTGATTAAACCCTAATTTCATGATTAAACAAAATCTACAAAGAATTAACCAATCAAACTTTTCAGATCACTAACTTGATGCCCTAGGAAGGTTTAAAATAGATCAAATCAAAACTATCAAGATGAAATAATAAACCAATTTAGAAACGAAACACGCATGCAAACGAAGAACGAGATTTACCGACGTAAAGCGCGTAGCGATGATGTACTGTTGTTCGGTACTGTAGCTACAGTAATACGAAAATGCAGCCTTCGATCAACCTCTGGCCCTTCGTTCTGTTGCTTCTAGTCTCTGCTGCAACGCTGATTGCTTGCTTTGCCTTGAATCTTGTTTCCGTCCCAGAAGAACCGAGCGCATTCACGTTGGCTGTGCTCTGCCGTATTGCCTCCTCCAACGTACACACAGGAAAACTAGCAAAGCATGCGCATGCACGTCTCCAAGGCTCCACGTTGCCTTCTTCTTTTTCAATTTGGCCCCTTTTTGCGTTCTCTGGTTGCTGCGCCGCCGCTCCTCAGCGCTCAGCCGATCAATGCATGAACTATACTGCTGCATCGGTTTCTTGCGCCGCCGGCTCTTCAAGAACTATTCTTTATTTATTTTTTGTCTAGTCTGATTATAGTACTCCAAACCAAAAGAGTACAAACTCTAATCCACGCATACACATAAACAGGAGACAACCCCTTCTATTTATAAGAAAACCCTAAACGGGTTCGCATGCATGTCCACTTGGCCCAACATGGTCCAATACATGCAAACTACCTCAAAACGATTACAATTGCACGCGTACGGCCCATCTACCGCAACTGCGTGACTCACTAGCCTTCACGTGCACCGCTCTCTAGTCCGAACGTTCCGCATGACATCCTCGACCACTAAGACTTCGGTTCCTTCCTGAACCTAGTCCCGAACCTCACTTCCTCCATAAACCTAGTTTCGGTCCCGTCACCGACCACGGTCAACCTCAAGCAACACCTGCACATGAACAAACACGAAATCGTGTATATGAGCACAAGTCCACGACTTGACTCAAGATCAGTCCATGCAACCACTCACACGAGCGCATTGCATCAAGTAAAAACAAGGGTTTTGATAAGTTTCACTCGGATGTTTTCTTTAGTAACCATCATCCAAATTTTGGGCCATTGGATTTGCTTTCAGATCAATGCACACGCCCCCTGAATTCGAGGTGGGTTAATCCTACAGATGTGTGTTTTGATCGTACGGTCCAAAATTTGGATGATTTTTAGGACAAAAACATCCGGGTGATACCTATACACTCCCAAAAACAATTAACATGCTATCACAAGCATATCAAATAATTATTTGAAATAGCACATGCACATGCACCACAAATGCCATGATCATCAACACCCTGGAATACCAAATTCATCATTAAGCCAATTTTTCATCGCATGATTTCACAATCTCCCCCTTGATGAAAACATTGGCAACACCACTTAGAACTGAACATTGCAATTGGCATTCACCTTACAAGAAAATTTTTGAAATCAAAAGCTTTAGATGGAACCCTAACAGCGGTGAAACCTCAGCGGGTCAAGTCGGATTAGATGGATACATTGTAAAGGCCTTGTGTTGTTTTACTTTGTCGCACGCCAAAGGAAGCGTGTAATGGCCGACATCAAAAGTAAAATAACTCTTGTGGGTAAAGTTGTACACCTCTACAGAGTGTAAAACTATTCGAATAGCCGTGCCTACGGTCAAGGACAAGTGAAGAATGCTTTCATATTAGTAGACTTGATTTTTTTTTTAAACTGGAGTTTTGGGATTCGGGAGTGGTTAGAACTCTCGGATGTATAAATACAGCGGAATGAGCCAGTCAGGTGGTTGGAACCTATTTTATTCATAAAGGATGGAGTTATGTGCTGGATTACCTTGATCTTTTAAAATGCACGGATAGAGCCTGTATACTAGTGTTGGTGGCTAGAACCTTCACTAGAGTTGTAAATAATTTCTACTATTCAAATAATGATTAAAACATGCTCTGTAAAAATTAATACTAGTATGGTTTGATGAAACATGACTTTGTGCAAAAGAACCCTAATAAGCCATCTTTGAGAGGCCTTGCATGATGCATATTTTTCCCGACTTACTGAGTACATTTGTACTCATAGGCTACACTCAAATTTTTCATCAAAAAATTTTCAAGATGATGTCGAAGACGGTGAGTACTTCGCCGAGGAGTTCGATGAAGGATCTCAAAATAACTAGGCGCTTGTTCCCAGTCGTTTGCCTGTGGCGTCTTTTGAGCTTTACTGTTTTGTTTTTGTTCTGCTGCTGTAAGATTCTGGTCATGTGATCGCGTAATGTAATAAATAGCCTTGTGGTTGGTACTTAATATTTATTCTGAAACTTCGTTTTGTTTGGTTATGATTCATCACTGTGAACTGTGTGTGCTAATGTTGATCTGAGACTCGCACAAAAATACACAGGGGATTCCAGAAAGCAAGTCTGGGGGCCCACAGCGGTGGTATCAGTGCTTGGAAACTTATATAGCAAGTGTGGTCTAGTTTTGTTCAAAAAAATGTCAGAAACCTATTTTTGAAATCGGTTCGGTAATCGAAGATGTTAATCAAAAGATATAAACAAAAAAGGAAACTTACATACCCACGTTTCACCGCATGAATAGTTTGCTATTGTGGCCAACAGTGGCCCCTTGTGCAGAACACGAGGCTGCCATGCGCTACATCACAGACTTGATGCAGGTAATCAAATATAAGAAAAAAGTAAGATTTTGTATTTGTAGATGTGAATCTCTGTGCATGCAGGTAACCAAACAACCCCTTACTGATGGATGTATCCGCGCGCGGTGTTACGTCGTTAAACATGTCTGTGATATTCGCTGATCTGAGGGCTTACTTGAGAGCAGGGTTCACCTTATCGTTTCGTCGATTTTCGAATGAACAGTAAAATTCGATAATCATAAAAATCGAGCCGAAAATCGAAAAAAATCGGACAAATTCAAAAACCAAATTTTTTGGAAAAAAATTCAAAAATCATGGAAAATCGACGATTATCGGTGGAAAATCGACAGCCATGTTGATTTTTGTGTGCGGTCGGTTTTTGTAGCGATTTTCGACGATTTTTGACGAAAATCGACCAATTTCCACCGATTTTCGACCGGTTTTTGACACGTAAATTTTTTCGAATTTTTTTTTGAATCGGACCGATTTATCGACCGGTTTTTGATATCGAACCCCAGCGATACGGGCGAAAATCACGAAAATCGCATGAAAATCGTCAATTTTGTGAACCCTGCTTGAGAGTGAGCAAATGCGTAGATGCATAGCGCACACACATAGGCGATTAATTATTCTTGGTGCATAAGAAATGAGCTTAGCGCACACGTACGACTGCAGGTAAATTAAAATGGCAGTTTTCAGTGGCAACTCCACTCAACTGATCATCTCTTTCAAGTGGCATTTTAATCCTGTGATCAGTAACTAGCACATATATACACAGATTGCCATCGCAACCATACAAGTTATGTTACAAGCAGAAGCAATTCATACATATAATATTTATATGCCAAAAGACAGAATAGCATCTCTTGCAGTATGCTCACCTACTCATATTCCATAGGCAACTAACAAGGTAAACCATAGATAGAACATGGTCATTAACCCTCAAAATCTGTGTCAATAGAAGTATCCTCAAAATACTCTAGTTCTTCACTTAAAAACAACGAAATATAGCAAGATTGAGTACATTGTGTACTCAGCAAGGCTTCATGTGTTTGCAAAAGGAGGTTTCTATGGTTGTTTGCATAAAGCTGAATTGAATGTAAATCTGAAAAGTAAATTGAAAGCATAACTTGTAAAAGAATTTGATGAGTAAGTAAAATAAGTAACATCAGTATCACATATCTCAGAATTTCATATCTAATTGTCGCACCGATTTTTCCAATCAACACATGGCAAAATTCAACCTAACTGCCAACACATGGCACAATAGCTTGACTCAACCTTGTCAATACATGATAAGCATTGAATCATCTATGAGGTAATTTCTCTAAGTTTAAGGCCCCGTTTGGTACGGTTTCAGATTCTAGTAGAAACGGAAATGGTTCCAGATTCTTGGTAGAAACATTTCAGGTAGAATCAGAATCACTTTCTGCAAACCGTTTGGTACAGTTCCAGATTCTAGTAGAAACTAGTGAAACGGGGTTGAGGGTGATTCAACCACGGTGTGGAAAAAGGAGAAACGTTCCGAGGAGAATCGTTCTGAGTTTTAGCCCGTTTGGATGGGTTTCTCCCAGATTCTAGTAGAAACAGCTCGGTTCCAAATTGCCAAACGGGGCCTAAAACTCATCATCCATCCAATTTTATGAAAATACCCAATCTCCATCTAAATGATGACGTTACCAAGTGCTCATGACCACGAGCACGGCTAATCGATAAGTTTTTATGACTCTGCAGAGTTGTGCAGCTGTACCTGCAAGGAAAGATTATATCTTTTTGCAATGCATATTTGACACACTTCCTTTGATATGCCGCAGAGAAATCATACACAACTTTTACATTACTTAATCCTAACTTTGCATCAGCTCGGTAGGACACTATCGGCCGGTGACGATAGTGGGCTTAGGAGTCGCTGTGTTTGGTTAGTGCCACGAGGTTAAATGAGATGGGATGATTTTGTACTTATGTTGTTTTGGGTGAATGAGATGATTTAGCATCCAGAGAGAATATTTCTTAAATTTGTACCTCACCATTCTGGATGGGATGATGGTTCAGTTCAAACAACCAAACACATAGATACATTTTTTCATGAATCATCTAATACATATGCCACTTTATGCAAACAACCAAGCACATAGCATCACTTAACTAAGGGGGAAAAATCTAGTCCAGAACTGTAAACTTTGGCAAAAGAGACATATACAGCTACACGCTTAGATATTTTAGCAAAAAAAAAAGATATATGCATAATGCATCGGCCATCTATTATATTATTAAATAACGGTAAAAGAAGCCTACATACATGTTCACTCTGGAGGGAGAGAAGAGATATATATTGCACAACATTTAGAGATAACTTTTAAAGATAATTATTATACAAGCTGATTTTTACCTTAATTATAAGTATTAGCATGCAGTGGGCTTCGCTTTGGGAGGCTAGCAATTCATTTATTAATAACAAAAGTTAAAATCTGCATTGTATATTTTGGTGGTCCAAGTTGTAATGGTACACAGTGATCAAATTAATATATATTAAAGCTGTTTCAATTGTATCAGAAATACTCTATTTTCCACTACAAGCAAATTTATTACAATATTTCAACTAGTAGGTTCTTATCAATTGGAGAAAAACAACTCCCAAGAGCCTGCAGGACATTTCAGAGAACAACCAGTGATAGATCACTTAACCTAGCGGATGATGAGGCACATGATTTCACTTCATTTCATGGCGGCAGCACTGAGATATTTTGATGGAGGATATACCGGAGGGCAAGCAGTGTTAGAGGAAGGGGGATAACTGCCTGCACATGGATCCAAAAAATACTGTTAGCAGCTAAGTAGGGGTGACTAAAATCAAGCCCTTAAAATATAATGTTTTGGCGTATTTAAAGACAACTAATCAGTAATTACAAGCAGGTAGTATATACTCCGTATATTATAGCCGGAAGCTTTCCAGTTCTCCCGTGCGGCCACGTCACCCTTTTAGCTTTCCGGTTGATACAGGTTAAGTATTTTAATGGAGTTATTTGGCAGCAGCGCTTACGCAACGTAGTGGTAATACGCCTCGCCCTCACGCCATCGGTCGCACCTTTGAGCTCCGCCTGTGCGATTTTTACCCGGTCGATGCATGGCAGCGTCACGCGGCGTAGGTATTTTTGCGAAAAGGCACCCGAGACATTTCGAAATTGCATATTAGTCTATTTTTTTACGGAGAGGTTCGACGAAACTTCCAAAAAAAAAAAATCGTGAAGCCCCCCTGAAAATTACGGGGAGCTTTCTAAAATTTTGTATTAGTCTACTTTTTGTGGGGAGAACCCATGATTCCAAAAAAAAAATTTGCACACAGGCCCCCAAAATTACGATGGGCATTAAGAAATTACGTATTAGCCTATTTTTTGTAGGGAGACCATTGAAATGGCTCAAATAATTGTTTTCTTTTCGTAAAAGGCCCCCCCAAAAAATATGATAGGTTTTCTGAAAATAAATATTAGTCCATATATTTTTGTGTGATCCCCAAAACTTTCAAAATTTCCCTTTTTCGAAGATATCCCCAGAAAATTACAAAAAACTTTCCGAAATTACGTACAAACCGCGCCCACACATCTAGTTTAATCTAAATGCAACAAACACCCTCGACTCACGCCACTTCCATTTGCACAAATACACCAGCACAAGACCTCAACTTGGCACATAAGAAATTTGGGAGAGTCGGTATTAATCTTAACTTACAACCCTCCTTTGTGTGGTTCTACCTTCTAAAGGAAAATAGTAATTCATCCTAGCTTGAAGGAGTTCAATTATTAATTTCAAGGATTTCAAATATGTAGCTTGCTATTTTGTTAATCAAAGACGTATTATCTCCTCAACGTCAAATCTCGCTCTTCCAAACCAAGCATCCTACGAGGGTGATAACGCGAGAAGGGTTTACAATACCGAATCGAACACGAAAATCAGAGACCCCTCAACTTCATCCAAAATCAGTGAAACCGAACGAGTTCGAAGCCAACTTTTTGAAACCGGCGGTCAAATTTCTTAAAAAAAATGAAAATCAACCAATCTGACAGATTTTTTTCAATTTTCGACCAGTTTTGACCGGTTTTCAACAAGTTTACATAGAAAATCGGCACACTCGAGGAAAATTATAAAAAATTCAACAAAACTGGGAAAATCCCAATTAATCTATAAAAACCTCAAATAAATTTAAACAATTTATTAGTTCATTTAGTACTTCTATAAAAAAATTAATGAAAAGGATCAGAGGCACTGCCAGCTTTTTATAAAATATTATAAGCTGGATCATGCTTTGCAATTTTAGTGGTATCATAAATAGTGCCCAAAAATAATGTAGTAAACTTTCCATAAATGTTAGACTTTTCATTTAGTGCCCCTATAAAATAAAAAACACAAGCATTTTCCATGGCACTCAATCCACCCCCCCCTCTCGCGCTTCGGCAGGGCACGCTCCACGCCGTGCGCGTCCTGCATGCCTCCATCTCACACCGGCTACGCGACCACCTGTGGTCCCACCTGGTCAGCCTCTCTCTCTCGCAGCCGAGCATCACACACTACCTAGCCGGTCCCACCTTGTCAGCCAGTGCGAGCCCCAGCCGGTTTGTCTTGAATCCAAGAATATGCTTTCGTTGTTGAAAAGCGTATTTTCCTATTTATCCGAATTTTCAGACCCGAGCCGATTGAAATGTTTATAACTTTTGCAAATTAGCTCCAAATTAGTTCAAACAAGTTTCTAAATTTGTATTAAATCATGTAGATTCTGAATATAGAAAAAACATTTCAAACTTACTCAATATACAATATTTGAAATTCAAATTTAAACTATCGGTCTAGTACGTGCTCTATACAAAATTTTTTGCAAATGATCTCCAATTTGATGAGACCAATGTTAATGTGTTCTTGAGGTCATTAGGTTTCTAAATATCCAAAAATATTTAATTTTGAACTTAATTTGTACCAAATGTATAAATAGATTAGTTTTAGTGAGCTCAAATTTGAAATATTCATAACTAGTGCAAATAAATTTCAAAAATTGTGAAACCAGTTTCTTTAATTTCATAAAATGGTACCCTCTCTGTTTATGAAAGATATTTAGGTATAGACTTGCTCAATCGCAAATTAATGTAGTGTCATTTCATGTATAGTTTAAAACCTAGATATTCTTGTATGATTAATGTTAGTAAGCATCATTCAACTTAAAATCCAGTACCTAAACTTTTGAAGGATCATGTTTATTGGCTCTGCAATATCAGCGTAATAAGTTGCTTTGTTTGCTTTAGTTTACTTTTTACTCGAGCCTATTGGTTGTTTAGAATTTATTCGGTTATTAGCTTCTTGGACTAGCCTCTTAGTTGCATAATCTTAGCCCTTATAATCTGAAAATAAATATGGCTGTAAATACAATTTTAGCCTCTTGAACTCATAAAACAAAACATTAAGTTTCTTAAAACCCGGTTGTGTGCCCTATGTGTATAGGTGAACCTAAACGCTAACACACGCACTCACATTTGTTTGCATGAATGGCTTTATTTGTGACTTTATTTGACTTCTTTTTGCCTCATGAATGCTTGTCTTCCTTTCACCTTTATTGAATTGGTTATTTGCTTTGCTTCTTAATGAACGACGTGTACGATGTTTCGGACACTGTCACCGACGACTTCAACTCCATCCAGATAAGGCAAGTACCCTCCTTTGATCATGTTGATCCTACTATCTCAATTAGTATACATTGTTTTATCAAAACTATTATGCATGTGCTATTTTAATAAACTTCGCTATATTATGGGATTCGGTAGAAATATACCTAGTTCATGGATTTCCTTAATAAATGTTGACATGAGAACCTTGCAAACCCTAGATTATGGATAGACATAAAATAATATCAATGGGTATACGCGATTGTAACACCCTGTGTTTGTAATTACCTTATTAAGTGCTAATTAGTGCCTTGAGGGTCATTTGGATCTCAATTTGGAGTTAGCTGTGTTTGAGTCAAATCGTTCGAACCGTTTCGATCAATTTTGCTCTGGTTTCCCCGGTTACGTTCCGTCTAGAATTCTTCAGTAATTCTAGCTCTTAAACCTTCCTTAGCTATCCTAGAACCTATCCCAAAAGTTTTCCGAAAGAAATTCCGAGTTTCGTAGCCTTTCGTAGATTTTTGGAGATTTTTCAGCCAGTATGTAGTACCGCTGGCCCCAAAGTGCCAGATCACGGCCGAGGCGAGGCAGGGTCGGGCGCCCGTCGCTACCCGCCTGCCCTGCCACCTCTCTTTTTCTAGGAGCTTCCTCTCCTCCTTAAGCCAGCCGACTCCCTCCTATTCACTCCCTCCTCCCTCACAAGCATCTCTCACTCACTCTCACTCCCTCTCCCTCTCCCTCTCCCTCTCCCTCATGGAGCTCCACCTATCTCTCTCTCTCTCTCTCTCTCTCTCTCAAGTGTTGTCTCCCTCTGATCCTCTCTCTCTCTCCGGTGTTCCTGAGCTCGAGGAGAAGCAAGCCAAGGTGGAGATTGTCGTTCTCAAACCCTAGCAACATCTTGTGGTGAGTGGAACAAGTTTCAATCCATTCCGTTGTGATCTGAACTCAATCCTTCATTTCTTTCTTCTTCTACCTTTCTTTCTTTTAGCTGGAACCTTAGAAAACCTAGTCGTAATGGTCAACTTTTAGTTAGTTAAGTCTCTAGACCTAGGTTAGGTGTTAGAGTTTTAGTTGGCGCGAAAACCGAGCTCAAAACCCTAGATCACTACTTCGTCGGATTTATTTGGTTAAAAGTCATTTTCGTGACTTTTGGAAATGATTCTTGCAACCCTAGTTCCAAAAGCTAGAGGAAATGACCTTAGAATTTATTCAACACCGCTAAAGTTCGATTCTCACAAAAAGAATCGAGTTCGAATTCGATTCGAACCAAAAGTTGAAATTTGGCGTAATTTAGGACTCTCGAGATCCTCGGGTGAGAAATTAGGTCAAGCGAGGTCGAAACCTCGAGTGGTTCGCGCGAATGGGTCCTTATTGTCGCCTAGAACCCATCCATGTAGTTGCCGCGAAGTTTCGAGTCCGTTTGCGCAAAAACCCATTTTAGCAAACCCTATTTTTTTCCCCTGCAACCGGCACTACCGACGTGGAGAGGCCGGTACTACCTCTCTGGTCGGCACTACCGCTCCCACAACGCCGGTAGTTATATTCCAGTAGGTTTCCTTTTCGGATTTTGGCCTCCGACACTACCGCCATGTAGAGTTCGGCACTACCGTGACTACGCTGCCGGTAATTATTTCCAGAGAGGTCCCTTTTCGAGTTTTTGGTTTCCGGCACTACCGACCTCAATAACCGGTACTACCGACCATAGTGCGATACTACCGGGGTTTAGCCTCCGGTACTGCCGGGCTCGGTTTGAAAAGTTGATCTTTGTCTGATTATTCTTTCTCGTGTTTGTTTAACTGGTGTTGTCTAGTTTTAAGAGCTTAATTGCCTCGGTTTCAATTGATCTTATTCGTTTTCTCGTTGTTTCTTTTGTCGTACCTCGATTAGACGTTGACACCTCGGGAGCAGTTGATGAGGATCCAGATTACGACCCCGAGGACACGCACGACGCAGAGCAAACAGGCAAGCACCCCCTTGATCATATTAATCCCATGATTGCAAATGTATTTTGATGGTTTTAAAACTATTATGCATGCATATGAATTCAGTACAAACATTAAGTTGTGGGCAATGGTAATTAAACCTAAAGGTTGGATGATTTCCTTAAATTCTAGATTGTTATGAGAACCTTGTGTAACCTTAGGATAAGGATAGACACTGTTTAAGGTGTCAATCAGGATTATATGTTTAGTAGTTGCATACGCTTAGCCAGCATAGAATGATTGGTTGTTGATCGGTGGACCCAGTCAATCAAAATCTCCTTGAAACGTTAATGGAATTTCTAAATGGCAGTTTTGGTGGGAAAAGCTTTGTTGGTAAAAAGAGTAAAAGAAAAAGGAGGAAGGTGGTTTTGTGCCGGACGGATGTCAGAAGGTCTCATCTGTGCAAACCTAAGGACTGAACTTGACGTCTTTAACTGGGTCATCGTACAACCACATGTGCTAGTATGGGATAGCCTAAACCTAGTACAGGAGTGGGTACTTGGTCTTGCGCCGTGGTAGGTCGAAGTAGTTGGACAGACACCGAAGGTACTGGTGTTGTTCTAGGAACTCCTTCGCCGTGCGTAGGTGTTGGAGTATTTCAATACAACGGTGGATGCTTTGCTGTGGGTAAAAGGTACGATGGAGCGCTAGCCATCGTTGGAACTGTGTGTGAAGCGGGTTGGAGGATGAGTGCATGTACCGTGTGTACGTGTGGTACTTCCACCGATCCGGGAGTGTACTGTGTGTGCGGGACTCTCACCCATAGCAAGGAGCGCACATCACCGGGGCTAATGCAAGACTAAATACCGACAAATAGAACAGTTTCATCACAATCTAGCAAAACGGGTACAGTGTGTATCGCGTGGCATGGTTGATATGATTGCTAGAGTGTGTCATGTGGGTAAAGTGTACAATCTCTGCAGAGAATAAATCTAATCAATTAGCCGTGCTCACGGTCACGAGTAGCTTGGAAAAATTACTGTCAAGTATAATATTTTTGGTTTGGAATTGGTAAACCTTTTTAGGGTTGGAACGGTATAAGTCTGGTGGTGAGTCAGTTGGACTCGAAGAGCTGTTGGCTCGGTGGTTTCAATCATCTGTGTGATGATTCTCAATTTCGAATGGTGGTTGAATTCGGTAAGTTGGAAGAGTTCGGGTAAGAATTGAATGGTACAATTATGCATTGAAATACTTTCCTTTACCAATTGTTTTGTAAACTGTGCAGCATTTTGAATCTATTAGTCTATTGCAAATAAATCTGGCCTTATGCAACTCTGAACTAGAATAGAAATCTTCTTCATTGATCTAGCCTGCATTATTATTGTTATACTTGCAAACACTAAAGTCTTGCGAGTACATACGTGTACCCATTGTTTGCTCTAAATCTTACGTGAGGAGCAGAAGATGCAGGAGAAGAGGAGGACGAGCAGGAAGCCGAGTTTAGCGATCCAGGCGCGGACGGAGCGTTTGACGGCTAGCTGAGTGACTCACTCGCTGGTTGCCTCTTGGTGGGAAGGCACACCGTGGCCGCTTTTGGTTTCTTATTTTGTTCTTTTCCGTTTTCTTTTAGTCGATCGACCTTTTGGTGATGTGAACAAGTTGTAATAATGTTTACCGTCTGTAATATATTACCTTTACTTTTAAATTGGTGTCTGCATGGAAGTGATACAATTTAAATTAATATGTGGTGCTAGCCTACTGATCCAAGGACTAGTGCAGAATCACATATTAGTGGGAAGCTCGGTTTGGAACCAATTGGATGGCATAAGACCTCAGGCGTTGAGAGTCGTGCCGACCAAGTGGTCTCATCTCGAGTACGGTCGCGATGCCGTGATCGGATACCTTACTGGTTGCGCTATTATCCAGGCCAGCGCAACAGTAATGGCGTAATCACTGTACCAGGACCGGAGCCCCCTCACAGCGATTATTACATGCACATGCTTAGTATGCTCTAGAGATGGGATTACAAATGGATGGTTATACCGTTCGTAATAATCAATGAATTTTGGACATATAGGAGACATGTGTGGTCATGAAATTTAAAAAGGTTGGATATGACAGTAAAAGATACTAATACTTAGATAAAAATAAAAATAAAACTATGGTTTGACATGGGCGAAATATGGCAATAGACGATTGTGCGAGCTTTAACTTGCACGTAGTGTAGGGGGAGTCTTTCGCCCGGGTCGGATTAAGGACCGAACGTAGTGTTCTATAACCCAAGAATTACCGTACATAATGGGGTAGCCTTAACCAATTAAGTTGCCTAATCTAGCTTTGCACAATGGTAGGCTAAAGTAGCACAAGCAGTAAATCCTGTCGAATTTGCTGGTAAGGGCCTTTCACACTAAGTGTGGGGAAATGCATTTTGGTGGAACGTACGCCTTACTGTAGGGAGAAGTGGGACGTCAGGATGTGAAATCGTTTGTCGTACAATGTACATATATATTCTACTATAGTAAGGGTTTATCATCACCGGGCTGATGCAAAGTTAGGTTTAGGCGATGCAAAGGTTCATGTCATGACCTCCTGGCCAACACACCAAAGGAAGCGTGAAATAGTGGCAAAAGGATGTTGGTCATGTCTTGTGGGTAAAGTTGTACACCTCTGCAGAGTTTAAATCTTTTCAAAAAGCCGTTTCCGTGATCATGGGAGTCTTGGTGCACTAACATTAATTAGAATTTTGGTATTTTCATAAAATGGGTTGGAATTGGAAATGGTTGTTGGAACATATTTATTTAAGATTTGATGCCAAAGATTTGGCAAGGGGCGAATTATCACTCGTTATGGAGGATTGTGAGTTGTTTTATTTATGTTATCTCATACTTGTTATTTATATGCTTGCCAAATTGCTCTTACAAATTCTGCTTGCAATCTACTATTCGGCATTTACAATTCAATTTCACTTTATGCAAATGAACTTAGTAACCTTCTCCATGACATAGCCTGCATTTATTATATATTTGTGATACACTACAAGTCTTGTAGGTATATATGTGTACTCAACCTTGCTATTGTTGACATTCAGAGAACGAAGAAACCGAAGTTCCCGACTTCAACGCAGATTACGGGGATTTTACCGACGAGCTTTTATAAGGTTTATCCTTGTCAGTTGCTTGTGATATTTTTGGTAGAAGACATACTGTCAAGCAATGTATCTTCCATTAGAAACCATTTAAATTCGGCCAATAGGCCATGTTGTAAGACTTAATTTCTATTAATGCACTATGAACTTGTATGGATGTGATGGCAATGTTGTACATGTGCGTACTAGTCACTGATCATGGGACTAGTATTGTATACACATAGGAATCCCTCTTGGTATTCTACGCCAAAAAGGGAGGGTTCCGACAACTACCTTTGAATTTAGGGATAATTGGATATATGCCACTGCAGGAACCGTTTATTCGAGATTTGCCATCGTTCCTTTGCTTTTCCGAACGATGCCATTATGAAACCGTGCTTATTCGAAATATGCCACCGCTCGCATCCGGTCACGACACGTGTCCCGTATTAATTGGATATATGCCACTGTAGGAACCGCTTATTCGAGATTTGCCATCGCGGACGGGACACGTGTCGTGACCGGACGCGAGCGGTGGCATATTTCGAATAAACACGGTTTCATAATGGCATCGTTCGAAAAAGCAAAGGAACGATGGCAAATCTCGAATAAGTGGTTCCTGCAATGGCATATATCCAATTATCCCTTGAATTTATACTCAAACTACAACCCTAAGAAACGGAATATAATTCTAATTTCTTAACCTAATCGGGTCGAACACAAGATTAACTCTAATATTCACCCTTTTAATCTTGTAACATCTAATTTCTAACACAACTCTAACTTGTTGAGGCAGTCGGTCTCAACTACGATTTGTTCAACACATACTCGACATAGGACAATGAACGCATCTCCAAAGAGTTCCGTCTTCTTCTTGTTGACCATACCATCGGTGACACAACTCGCCAACGATTATGACTTTTTACCTCAGCTCCAATTGTCTTTTCACCGGTAACACAACTTGACGGCGACATAGACACAAGATTTTCTCTTATTTGATTACTTCTTGCTTTCTTTCTTTATTACTTACAAAATTCAGAACTATATATCTCCGAATTTAGACCCAAACTATAACCTTAATAAACGGAATAGGATTCTACTTCCTTATCCAAATCAGACACAAAATTAACTCTAACATCCATCCAATTAGTGAGCCTGACGTGGTCGGGTGAGTCCCTGGTGATGTGCCGAGCGCACCCATGAGGGTGGCGGCGAGGGCTCCGTGCCTGCCTCCTTGAGCCTGTACGAGCCGCGCTCGTTCGCTGTTGTGCGGCCGAGCGACATCGCCACCAGAGCCCGAACTGAACCATCGTCGCCACCGCCGACGTTGGGTGGCTCAGGACTCAGGAGAGATGCAACGGGATAGCCATGGGGTGAAGGAAGTGGTGTTTTGAGGAACGGAATCAAAATGAAGTGGTACTGAACTGAACTAGCTAGTACATTTTGGTGGTATTTTCCTAAAGCGCACAGCATCTATTCGTGGTACCAAACCCTAAACGAACTGAACATTTGCTTACATACAAATATAGATGGAATTATATTCCAGCAGAAGACGCATACTTACAGACGAGAGGTATGAATTCCGCGATAGCAGAAGGACAGAAGATGCTGCTGATGAGAAGCAGCATCAGTTGGATGAGACACAGGATCGGGATCAGAGGGCGAGGTCCCGTCGACGACATCTTCCGTATCAGAGCTTCGCTGAGCCTCTATTTTCTTTTCCGAACAACGAGTGAGCTTCGAGTAAGGCGAGACAAGTATATACACGGAGAAACTGAAGTCTACCACTGTCTAAACGGGAAAACGAAGAAGAAAGGAAATGGTACAGTACGTCTCACCAACCTCGGTGTTCTATGTTTTTTTCCACAAAGGAAGATCGAGTGCACCCCGTGGGACTGCAGCTTAAACAGTCTCTATAACTGTGGATCGTTCGATCGAGCAAACAAACAATTCAGATCGTAAATCCATATGTGTTGCTACAGCGAAGAATCCATATGAGTTGCATCAATTTAGAACTTCAGAAAGATTCTAATAAAATGTATTTGTGTGTGTAAAGGTGATCACCGAGATTTAAATTTTGACAGATAGGATCGTACACCCACTGTTCCACCACCCACTGAGAGCATGGTTAATAAGAGAGCCAACTACAGGTTTTATCTTATTGTACAGCCAACCTAACAGCCCACCTATATAATAGTTAGCCATACATACATACAAAGCCATTAATACTTGGCCCACATTTATCCTCTCATTCTCTCACCAAGTTTCTTGGAATCCGTGCTACAGCCAGTTGTAGATCTGTAGCCCGCTTCTCTCCTCTCTCCTCAAACTCACCATATAAATCTGATGTGGCAATCCTTATAGCCTGCTTATCTCACCTTATTATACTTGCTCCGAGAGGTGAGAGGTGGTTCCGGACTTCAATATTCTATCGAGCGCGTGATCAACGTGAATTTGAAAGGTATTAGACCATCTCCAACCATATTCCCTTCATTTCATTCCCTTTCCTATTCCCTTCCCCATTCCCATTCCCTTTATTTCCACTCATCTCCAACAGATTCCCTTTAAAGGGAATTGTATAGGGAAAGGAGAGAGAATCCCTTCCTGGAGGGAATGGGAGAGAGAATCCCAGGCTGAAGGGAATGCTGAAGGGAACCCGTTGGAGCGCTGAAGGGAATGGGAATCCCTTCGCGAAGGGAATGAGGGAGGGGACGGGAATGGGTTGGAGATGGTCTTAGTCGTAGAATTCACACGCCTGGTCCATGGCGCGTTGCAGCAGTCAGGTTCGAAGCAACATCGTCGTCCGCGGGGTAGGTACAGGGGCAGCGACTCAGCTTTCCGCGCGGATCCATCCGGTGTAATATTGCACGTAACTTGAAATGAAACTAGTTTTTTCTTCTTCTTCTTGTTTTCATCGTTTGATCTCAATTATCAAACTGATCATGAATACTCCACGGTTACAAGTCTTCCTGCGAAATGTCTGGGAAATGTTTCAAAGTCTTCCTGCCGGATTACAAGTCAAGATATAGCTGCATACTGGTCATATACAATTATACATGATGGCAACACGTTGAGAAAGCATCCAAGAAAAGTGTGGATCAGAAAGCGTCAACAGCTAAACCTCATAACTGAAAGTCTGAAACGAGCACCACCAGGATGCTGCTAAGGAGCATCGTTAGTCGTTACGGGGTCAAAAGGTCTAATAAAAAAATACTAAGGAGCATCGTTAGTCGTTACGGAGTCAAAAGCTCTAATAAAAAATATAGAAATTCAAAAATTTCTCACAAAAATTAGAAGCATTCGTCCTTTGATTAGGTGGTCCCCAATTATGGCTAACAAAATATAACCGACGGAAAAATACACTAGAAATTTTCATAAAAATAAAAAAAAATATCTGGCCCTTAATTAGACGGACCTTATTATGATTAGCTGAGCATAGCCAATGGATTTTCTCGTAAAAGTGTGCATAACTTAAAGTTACATAATAAGATTGAATCTAACTTGGAAAAATAGAATATTTAGTTCGTGAAGTTATAATTTGTTGACAACAGAATTTGGCACGTGAACGATTTTGTAAAGATTGATTTGTCATGGTTAGTTTGTTAAGGAAAGAATCAGGTTTGGAAAGTCAAAAAGTCGATACGGGTTTATCGGATTGTACCCGATACATAGCCTGAAAGAAAATAACGTGGCAAAGGCTAAAGCCGATATGGACAGTCGTGAAAAGACCAAGGAGGACATGATCAGACCAGATGCTATAAAAGGGGGTGATGGGAGGCATTGAGACAAACAACACACATCAAACAACTTGTTCTACTTTTTACTTTACTTTTCATCAACTAGGAGTAGATTTTAGCTTTGTAATCTTTCCTTTGTAATTCGTTCAATCAATAAAGTTGTGCATCGTCGATTATTGATTCTGTTGACTTACGCCAACTCAGGTTCGCTTTTCTTCGATTTTGTTGCGCATCGCCTTCTTCGGGAAAAATAGCATTTACCCCATCTAATCAACTCAATCAGGTTGATTAGCTCTATCAGCTACCTTTTGTCGAAATCGGCTTGAACAGCTGACTAGACTAGGTTATTACTGAAAGATTAGATCGGCCTAATAGCCAATTGAAATACATATTATCCTCTTGCCGATTAAAGGATCAAATCGGCTAGCACGTTCGCACACAAAATTAAACCCGGTGCTTGCGTGTGTTGGTGCTGATCAACCCTTTGTCACATTTTTTGGCATCAACATACTTTTGACACGTGTGGTGGGACCCTGATTGGATAGCAATGTATTCATCTGGGAAGTCAATCTCTCCGTCCGATATCAACGGTGAAGCGATAATCGTCCCTACCTTGCACAATTTGACGCTAGAGCAGCGGAAGGAGATCGAAGATCAGAAGGCTGCATTTGATCAAATGATGCTCACTTATTATCAGAAGACCGGACGCGGCGTCACACAGAAGTCCACGTTGCCGACGATCAACTCGGCAGTAAGGAGGCTCAAGATGCTGCTGAAAGAGCACAGGTAAGCCGATATATGCCCGTTCAGGCGAAGTTATCTGATATGATTAATCAATCTATATATTATGCTCTTATCAACTAATCATCGGCTGTAATAACCACCCTTAGACCGATGATAGCTAACAGTGTCAAAGAAGTCGCGTAAGACCCAAAGAGGTACTTAAAAGTTAAAATGCTTATTTGTTGTATTTTATATGAATTAATCTATTGAGTATTGACTACTGGCATTTATCGATTAGTAAATTTGTTAGAGATGAACAAACCAACATTACATAAAATTTTTTCAAGCAATACACTAATAAGAGCAAGACTCACAATAATGAGAGTAAGAATCAAACAAAGAAGTCGCGACCTAGTCGGCGCGGGACTTGAGCTCGGTGCACTCGGCCCGGAAGCAGCGCGCGGTGCTGCATTGCTTGGCAACCTCGTCGGCTAGTTGGATCGCCGCCCTACGTCACAGGCTCGACTCGTCGTCCACGCCGAGCAGCCTGAGACGCGACGCCACAACTGCCATCGACTCCGTCGAGGGCGTCACCGTCATGGGCAGACCGATGAGCACCCCTTGAAATTTGGTTCTGGTCCGCCGCTGACGTGAAGTCAAACTCGTTATCCAACCCCATTAATTGAGAAAACGAGTTCAGATGCAACATCTCAGTGGCGGCACCAACAAGTCTTTGTAAGGCATTCTTTCAGTTTCAACACGCACCAACCCAACCAGAGACAGCCATGTACAACAAATATCTTCCAACTTGTCCCGTTGACAAATTTGGGTCATGTATGGAACCAAAAACCTGTGGCGTAACACATATGCGCACGCGGTCGCAGAGAGAGAGAGAGAGAGAGAGAGAGAGGGAGAAAAGTTTTTGGGTCATGTATGGAACCAAAAACCTGTGGCATATACATGGAAGGATGCCTCTATTTAGATGCTAGACCATAAGAAGTAACACATAGCCCAAAAGCAGTTTAACATCAGCACAAGCACCAACCTACAAGCCTCGTGCACTAACCTACAAGCCTCCCATGTCGCCACTACTTGTTCTAATCTTCTTCCACTCTCTGATCCTGTGCCCCTATGCATATTCCATGACTGATCGGCCGGCCCTCCTCTGCCTCAAGTCCCAACTCCATGACCCCTCAGGAGCCTTAGCCTCATGGAGAAATCAGTCCTCCACGTTCTGCAATTGGCACGGGGTGACATGCAGCACACAGCATGCATCTCGTGTTATTGCACTAGACCTTGAATCACTGAACATGACTGGGCAAATATTTCCTTGTGTTGCCGATCTCACTTTCCTCACCAGAATTCACATGCCCAATAACCAACTCAGCGGCCAAATTTACCCCGAGATTGGTCGCTTAACCCGGCTTAGATATCTCAACCTCAGCATGAATTCCCTTACCGATGAGATACCAAAGACGATATCATCATGTTCCCAGCTGGAGATCATCGACCTGAATACCAACTCCCTCGAAGGTGAGATCCCTCTAAGTCTTGCGTCCTGTTCATCTCTTCAGAAAATTATCATCGGGAGTAACAATCTTCAAGGAAGCGTCCCTTCACAGATTGGTTTGCTCCCCAACCTTTCAACACTCGATCTCCGCAGCAACAGGCTCACTGGCACCATTCCTCAATTTCTGGGGAGAGGCAAGTATCTCATACATGTTGATCTCCAAAATAATAGCCTCAGTGGAGGAATACCCCTTGCTCTGTTCAACAGCACATCCCTTTCTTACATACATATCGCATATAATCACCTTTCTGGGTCCATCCCTCCTTTCTCACAAACATCCTCACCACTGAGAAACCTTAGCCTAACTAGTAATAACCTCTCAGGGGAGATCCCTCCCTCGATTGGTAACCTCTCTTCCCTATCTTTGCTGCTGATTGCTCTAAACAACTTACAAGGAAGCATTCCAGAGAGCTTAAGTGGAATCAAAAGTTTGCAAGTGTTAGACCTGACTTACAACAATTTGTCAGGCATCGTTCCACCGGCTCTTTTCATGATCTCGTCTCTTGCTTATCTTGGCCTTGGTGCCAACCAACTCGTTGGGAGAATCCCCACCAACATTGGCTACACCCTTCCAAACATCACAGACTTGATACTAGAAGGAAACCAATTCGAAGGACCAATTCCTGCTTCTCTGGGCAACGCATCGAACCTCCAAAATTTACTCCTTCGGAACAACGCATTCACAGGTGTTGTTCCTTCGTTGGGATCCTTGCCCAAGTTAACACAACTAGATGTGGGTGCAAATACACTTGAAGCCGGAGATTGGACTTTTTTGTCCTCTCTAACAAACTGTACTCAATTAAAACAGTTATACTTAGATACCAATAGCCTCCACGGAACAATACCTAGTTCTATTACCAACCTTTCTAAAAGTTTGCAGGTACTTCTCCTAAAAGAAAACCAGTTGACTGGTGCTATACCTTCAGATATAGGAAAGCTCACCGGCCTCACTGCCCTTCTAATGGATAACAATTTTCTTTCAGGCTATATTCCTAGCACACTTGGAAACCTTCGAAACTTGTCTTTCTTAGGCTTATCCCTTAACAAGTTTTCAGGAGAAATACCACAATCGATTGGGAAACTAGAACAGCTTACTCGTCTTTATTTCCAGGACAATGATTTGACTGGGCACATACCATGATACCAGCAAGTTTAGCAGGGTGTAAAATTTTGCCAAAACTGTACGTTTCTAGCAATAGATTATATGGAAGCATTTGATATGGATCGTCAGCAGCACACTAGGTGCGCCGGCACCTTCAGATTGGCACACGGCACAAGCCCAGGCTAGCTAGCAACAGCTAGCAGAGATAAGTATTTAAGTTGCAGATTAGTTGCTTCAGTTTATCTCTATTTATCTCTAGAGCATATCTTATATCAGTCACTAGATGGCAGATTAGTCTAAATCTATTTGACTCTTATCCCTAGTTGCTTAAGAATTCAGCCGCTAATCCTATCTAAAGGAAGCGGCATATTGTAATAGGTTTTCTAAGCAATCAATAAACCAGAATTTAATTAGTAGGCATAAGGTTTTCCGATTGAGATCCAATGATTGCTTCCGGCTAAACGACAAGTTACCTACCATCACGGCATCTTCAACTAATCCCCCTACTTCGCAATCCTCTAGACCCATCACCCGTTCTTACGCCCGAGCTCATAACATGCATTTTGGTATCAGAGCAGTTTGCTCCTGGTATGGTGGCTGACAACTATGTTTCTACGCTTGAGTTTGCTAAATTCAAGAAGGCAGCTGAAGAGAAGTTCGCAAACTCTAAATTCAATCAATGAAGTCAAGAATTTGCATGCTTGTTAGCCACCTGGTTGTGAGGCTTTGAAAATGATTTTTGGTTTTTTTATGCTTCTTTGAGTTTTTCCCACTTGGTTGTGAGGCTTTGTAAACATTTCCTCTCAAAGCAATGAAAGTTTAATTTCATTCTATATTCTACAATTTACATTATGTATTAAATTCTTGCACTTTAGTTTCTTACAAGTTGGATTTGCTTCCTTTCATTCTACTTGTTTATGCTTCTTGTTGCTAAAGATGAATGATTGATGGATGAATCTTCTTCAGATTATATCCTAATCATCTAGGCAAACTTTGTGTCACTTTAGAAGAAACCGATCTTTTGCTTGAGAAGAAAATATTATCATATATCGTGTTTTAGGCCATTATCTTTTGTGTTTTTCATTGCTGTGACAAGTAGGAGGGTATCTAAGATCATCTCGATCATCAAAACCCAACGAGCAATCTTGAGACAAAGATTTTGGTTTTTGCTTCTTCTTTTGCACTCTTCCCTCAATTTGAAAAAGGTCAGAATTTTGATGTCAATCCTTTTGATTGAAGGTTGAAATAAGTTCTTTACATTCATAAGGAGGTGCATACCAAGTTTTATGAGTTTTTTTGATCCATAGATCATAAAATCTATCAATTCTTGTTTTTAGCCCAGTTTTAGTACCATTTTCACTAAACTTGAAAAAGGTCATAACTTTGACGTCAATCCGTACAATTGTAGATTAAAATAGGTTCCTTACATTCATAGGAAGGTGCACACCAAGTTTTGTAGGTTTTCGATCAACTAATCAAAAGATTCATCGATTTTGTTTTTGAAGTCATGCTGATTTTACTATTCCTATACTTGTGTTTACTGTTTATCAGGTGCTACCGCCCTACATAGGAGGTAGCACCGTCTTAGAGCTGATTTTCTCGGAAAATTCATATTTCAGGTCTCGTTTAGTATAGAGAGATTTTGTTGGTTGGTTCCTTAAAGGGGAAAAATTATTTTTGATGTAGAAAATTCATATTTCTTTTTCGAGCAACGAGCTTCGAGCCTTCGAGTGCGCAATGAGAACGAAGGGAGGTAATTAATGACCCGATGAACGCCAAACAATCGTGGTTACCTACAAGTACACGGAGAAACTGAAGTCTACCACTGTCTAAACGGGAAAAAGAAGAAAAAAGGAGGAGTAGGCTTTTATGCTTTCACTTCTAATACAAGTTGTACAAATTTTGAAACAAATAAAAGAGTAAGTAATTACCATCTACCTTTTATTCGTACTTTAATATTCTTGCAACTAAAAAAAAGCACATAAACATCTCTCAAAAAAAAAAATGGTACAGTACGTTCTACGAACTTCGGACTTTGGCTGTTCCATATTTTTTCCGCAAGGTAGATGCACATGCACCACAACGGGGACACACTAGAAATACAAGACCAGGGATAAATTTGGAAACTCTAGAAGTTTCTAATGAGAAGTACTTGCGCGTGTAAAGGCGATCACTGAGAATTCAACTTTAATAGATAGAATCGTACAGCCACTATTCGAACAAGACTGCAGGAAGTTATAATCTTTTATTATCTAAAAAAACCAACCACTGAGAGGTGGTTAATAATTCCAGACTTAGAAGCTCGACCGCCTGAGCATCATCAACGTGAGTTTGAAATAGTTATAGAATTCACTCTTTTCAGGGTGCACTCCTGGTCTATGTAATTTTCCAGTCCGACAGTTTCGAAGCAACATCGTCGTCCGCGGGTCCGTACGTGTAATGTAGTAACTTGAAATGAAACTAGTATTTATTTTTCTTCTTCTTTTCATCGTTTGTTGTCAATGATCAAACTCATGAATATGGGAAAAGTTTTAAAATCTTCCGATGGATGCTAGTTAGAAATAAATATATGCTATAAATTCTCATAAAAATAAAAATATATCTGGCCCTTAATTAGATGTACCTTATTATGATTAGCTAAGCATAGCCAATGAATTTTCTCGTAAAAGTGTGCATAACTTAAACTTACGTAATAGGATTGAATCTAACTTGAAAAGATAGAATATTTAGTTCGTAAAGTGCCAATATTTGTAACATTCCGCTGTTGTCGCCTGCTCATTTAGTGCGGGGTTATGGGCTCACCGCGCTATCGAAGCCTTCCCGACGGCCCTTCCTCGGTCCTGGTTTTGGTGTCGTGTCGGATGCACAGTGTCCTTCGAATCAACAGTGATACAGTGCATTAAACAGTGCCTGCCAGGCCCAATGCAAAGGCCTGCCGCCTCCCGCGCTCCCCAGGCGAGGACTCCACCTCGGGGCTCAATCGCGTCACGTCGCAATTGGTTTCACCGCACGTCCTAAGCTTCTTTGCTATTTATTATTACTTTTATTGTTAGAGAATTTCTAGAGAGATAAAAATTGTTCGTTGTATATTAGTATTTCTTGTTAGAGAATTTTTAGGGAAATATAATTTGTTTGTTTGTGTATCATTTTTTCTGTTTTTGTTAGAGATATTTTAATAGGTAAAAAGAGGAGTAGAAAGAGAGAAAGAAAGAGGGCTTCACGTTAGTTTTTTAAAGTACTCAATCCGGTTATAAATAGTTATCGTTTTGGACATCAATACGGTCTCCAAAACTGTAACATCCCTGAATTAATTAAACAGTAAAAATAATATATTTAAATGTGAATTTGATTTATTAATATCTTTCTGCAAATTTAAAAGCTTTTGTTAAAAAAAAATAATTGAATTCCTGAAATTAGAAAAGGAAAAAGTTATAGAAGAAAATGGTAAGAAGATAAAGTAAGTCAATTGCCATTTTCTGATCAAGAATATTTATTATCATCCCTGATCCAAATCATTTATTACAAAGTTTAAACAACAACATTGTTGATTGTTACACCGTAGTTCACATTTACAATGCATAAGAGTTACAAAGATTCTCACAAAGACATACAACAATTATCTAGAATACGACTCAATACAATCATTCGATTACATGTCCAATTACAATCACATAACTATCTAAATTACATATCTGGTTACAAACTACATCTCAAAAAGTAAAATACAAAACTATAAACTGCAGCTCCTATGCTGACTTGATCTGCATCTTGTGAATCTGCATATTCAGTTGCACATGTATAAGGATAGGAATAAAGTAAATGCAATAAATTAAATACAATAAATAGATGAGAAAGAATTGCCGTCAGCTAAAGTATATTCGGTAATCGCTCAGTGAGGTACCCTAGATTGTCCGGGGGCCAATCTGGCTCCTCTCGCGATTAATTTTGCATCATTCGGCAATTTACGAACCTGTTAAACCATAGACGCGAGTATTCAGAAAATATCACGAGGTAAATATATTTTACCGCAGTAAATAGTGAAAAGGGATAGAGCCTCGGCACAGTGCCTTCAGGACAGCTCAACCCGTTTCGGAGTTCAACCGAACACTCCAGGGAAATCCCAGCCGAAACCAGGGCAAGTAGCCAGCTGTTCACTTAAGCCACCAAAGCAAGTCACCAGACTGCACAAGAAAGCTCTAGATTAACCTAGCTAGCCGGCCTAACTCATGGGTCAAGACTAAGACCATGCCATTTGAGCAAAGTACCCAGCCGAAACTGCTAGAGCAAGCTCTTAGCTAGCCTCAGAGACCCACGCAAGTCTTCAGGCTTCTCGTGCCAATCGAAACCCCAGAGTAATCAGACAGCCAAGTATGTCGGTTAAGGCAAAGGCTAGGAAGAAGCCACATGAGCAATATAACTGACCCATCCCTCCAACCGGCCACTTGAGTCACAAACCAAGATCAATGCACTGACAAGTGAATTAATGGAGCAATCCATCCAGCCGCAAGACCCATCTCTCTTTCAAACCCTGCTCACACCGCCATTGCCATGGCTATAAAAGCTAACCAAGTCTCATTAGGATTTGAATCTGGATTCGGTGGATCTGGAATTCCACCTTGCTGATTAGGATTTGAATCTGGATTTGGTGGATCTGGAACTTGACGAGAAGATGAAGCCCTTGCAGAAGGGTGCATTGGATTAGGTTGCGCTGGAGTGGGCAATGTTTCGCGAGGAGGAAAGGGTTCCTGCGAAGCCTCACTCTCCAGGATCCCGCGAAGAGATCTGGTTACAGGCATCCTGAAATTTCAATTCAGATGAGAAAATAATGTATTGTAATTAAATGATTTAGACTGGCAGATTGAAAATTTAAACTCAATCTCATTGGTTAATAGGCAACATTTCAATCCCTAAAATTTTATTATTCTTAAAGAAATTCATTAACAGGGGAGGTGTGTTGTTATGTTATGTCATATTGTGAATGATAAACACAAAGGATCACATCATCGTGAAGTTGTAATACAACATTAGAAAGTCACGAGAAGGAACCAAAACAAGCAGAAATAAACAGTAACAGCACTTTATTCATACCACATATTAACAACATGTACAACAAAAGTATGACAACCTCACAACTCAACGCTACATGACCACATGTGCTGCTACAACTCAAGGTAAACCTACTCCAAACCCGGCGCTACAACGTCCTCGCCAGTAGACTCAACAGATCCGCGGTAGAGTCGATCACCGTGGCGGAAAGGTACCACGGCGCTGTAAACTGCGTCACACGGGACGCAGTGACACCTGCAGCGACTGTCCAAGTCTAACCCGCGATGACAGGCGTGGACGACTAACTCCTGTGGACATCCTGGCCGTCGGGAACGTCTAGTGGCCCTAGCAGACCTAGGTGTAGGAGTACCAGGCACCTCCTGAACTGGCAACAAAGTAGCATCGTCGCCAAGAGCTGACCTAGAGAACAAACCCATAGCCACGAAAGGAGCTATGGCGTTCTCTAAAAAGGCTACTCTCCTACGTGCTACATAGTACTCTATCTTGCTGACGGTGGTAGCAGTCGACATGAAGGAACTCCACTATGATCCTATAGTGCTCATTAGGTACGGTACTAGGATCTATGTAACTAGTGTTTCCCCTCGGCAACAAAGCAGGTATCTCCGTGCTTGATCGCCATCTCTAGAAGAGCGTGGCGCAGTCGAACGATGGCCACATAAGCAACATCGCTCAACGCAGAAGACACCGAAGCTCCAAGTCCATCAAAAGTACGATATGCCTCTCCAAACTGTGTCCTAGCTGGGATCTCAATCCTAGCTATGTACTCTATCGATACTGGACTCGCCATCGCCTGGTAGACGGTGTATCGAGGTGTCTCAAACTGTGCAAAATCTAACATCTGTGCTAAGACTCCCATCAATCCCGCTCCCAGACGCTCGGAGGTGTGGAAGCATGGCGAATACCCTTCCATCTGCACATTTAATAAGGAATTAGTATTCCAGATTAAATGCAAGATGCAACGATAACGCACAAAAGTAAAGAACGGAAGATAAAACAGTAAAGAATTAATAACAGATATAACAAGTTTTATATTCCTAAGTGTAATGTGTCTATTCAAAATTTTAATTTCCCTCTTAACGACCATTCTAACTAAGGTTCACCTACAGGCAACGTGGCTCTGATACCAAACTGTGAGACCCTCATTTTTATGTTAGTAAATAACATAAATATGAGGCTCTTTAAGTGCTTCCTGTGCCATTCCCATGATCAGTGGCTGGCACGCACAAACACAATTTGGAAATTACAGCCACACAGATACACATTTTTATTACATCACCAGTTTTATAGTGTTATTACAATACCAAAAGTAGCAGGAAATTAAAACCATGTCTCATAGTATGCCAACTATTCCATAACTCCACAGGCAACTGCTGAGATGAACCTAGAAAGATCAGTCATCGCTAAAATTCGCAGGTTCCTCATATTCATTTCCGTCATTATCGTAATCTTGCTCTTCACCTAAAAACATTATTGAAGCAAGTTGAGTACATTGGTACTCGCAAGACTTTGTAGTGTATGCAATTCCTGGAATATATGCAGGCTGAAATAGAAAGTGGGTTTCTACGGTTGTTTTGCATAAAGCGAAAGTTTTGAATGAAGTAATACTGAATAGTAATGGAAAGCGTAAATAAAACTTTAAGAAAGTTTGTTAAGTAATTGAGATAACAAGTAATAAAAGAATAATAACATTTTACTCACGGCCCTTTGTGAGTAAATTAACGAAAAAGACCCTCCATGGTCTTGTATGAACAAATGTAACAATAAGTGACATTAAAGGATGTAAACCATTTTCCAAATCATTTTATCAAAGATTTTTGAAAATAGAAACAGCTAACTATGTGATGACTTTACCAAGTGCTCATGACCGCGAGCGCGGCTAATCGATTAGGTTTAGACTCTGCAGAGTTTGTACTGCTTTACCCACAAGATATGTTCTCCCTTTTTGCAAGCTATAAGACACACTTCCTTTGGTATGCCCGCGAGGAGTTCATAACGAAACTGTTCGATTACTTGAACCTTAACTTTGCACTAGCCCAATGACGTTACCCCTGACTATGATGGAAGCAAACAAACGGTGAAGCAATAGTATTCAGAGCCCGCGGCTCAAATGGTACAACAACAGCCCCAATTCATAGCCAGGCGTACACCGTTACAACGGCAGATGCCAACACCTCGGTGATGACACCTCCCTCGAGCAAACCAATACCCGGAATGCCCGTGCTACAACTGCCTACCAATGTGCAAAGCTAATATTCAACTAATTTAATAGGTTAAGACTGTCCCATTTCAGTACTTGTGGATGTACGGTTATCTTGGCCTGAAAACAACACATAAGCTCGGTCCTTATTGTGACATGGGCGATACTCCACCCTATCTACATACACGTTAAAACATGTACAACCGGCTATTGCCAATAATCACCCACGTCAAAACAGTAGTTTTATTTTCATTTTTAACAAACTACCAGTATCCTTTACTGCTTAAATAAATTATAAAAGATTTCATAAAGAAGTGTATATGTGGGTGTAGATGTCAACGTATCATTCTAAACATTGCTAAGCAGATGTAATTAATATTCGTTATAGCCCATCTTTTAATTGAGTATCCATTCCTAGGGTCATCATGGGGTTTATGTTGATATTTTTAAGATAATATATCAACATTGGGTTATAACTACCAAGAGCGTGAAATAAATAGTTAAAATATGAGCATGCAGGAAGATTCTTAATCACATTTTATCTGGTTGTAAAATCTGGGTTCAAGAATGATCAAAGGGGTGCTTGCCTTGCTCCTCGACGGTGTAAGCTGGATCTGTGTCGTCGATAGCGTAGTCGGTAGTCTCAGCGTCTATACGTCGATTAAGAACATGGCAAATAAGATACTTCAATATCGATAAAAGAAGCAAATACATAAACAACAAGGATAGCAGTTGAAAGATTCAAATGAAATCAATTCAAATCAACCAATGATGGCAATTACTTAATCAATTCATGCATTAACCAAGTTATAAGGTTTTGTGCCTAAGGGTAAAAGCTTAATGACATACAACATGACTACCTTTCTTTATGTATTATTTCATTTTAATTTACGAATTCAGGAAGCTAAGATTGTAAAGTTAAATATAATGAAATTCATTTTTAGGGTGTGGTGTTAGTTGCACTAATAGTAGTTAGTATATAAGCAACCTTAGTCATGTCAAAAGATAGCAATATGGTAAACCCTAACTTTTATCTTACCATCTGATTTTAATTAGTGTAATGAGCACAAAGAAACAAGTTTCATTCATTTTGGATCATTTTTGAGTAAGTTATAGCAACTATATCAAATATATGTATTAACTAAAGTTCTAATGTGAAATTTTTACAAATTGATTCCAAATTCAAATCTAATTACATATTTGGACAGTAATTGACATAAGGATTCAAACAAAATTGGTTTCACTCAATTTGGACTTAGTTTGCAAAAATCCTATATGCTTCATATTCAAATTTCACTCTTTAAATTCAAACTCAGATTCAATTTCCTAAACAAGTTTCAAATGTTTTTGCATATTATGAAACTAGATGATTTATGATGAATTTACAAACAAGTTTCACTTGATTTGGATCTACAGATAAAAAGTTATGCATATTTGAATGGATTCGGGTTTCTAAAATTCAATAAAAAGGAAAAATGCGCTTTCCACAAGGGAAAGCGTATTCTTGCAATTCGCGCGGGCTGGGCCTTTGAATTGGCCTGTGGCTACTGACATACGGGGTCCACCCGTCAGCGGCTCGCGTGCGAGGCGAGCGCAATTGCGCGCCTGCGGTCTTGGCCAGGCCCGCAGCGATGGCTGCAGTGCACTCGAGCGTGTGGCTGACAACTTCGGCCCACATGGCAGTGAAGGCTTGGCTCAGCTGCGAGCGCAGCGAGCGTGGGGCTGACCTCCCGGGCCCGCGTGACAGAGACACGGCGCAGGGGAGATGGCCGACGACCTCGCCGGCAGCTCTCCGGCGACGTCGATCGACTTCGGCCGGTAGCACTAGCTTCACTGGATCATGGCGAACCTAGGGGATTACTCGGACATGGGTGGTGTTCGGAGAAATCAAGCTCACGGCGATGACCGGCGGTGCTTCACGGTGGCGCAAGACGCGAAGAAGCTACGGGCTATTTCTGGCTTGACCAACATGCGCAATACAACTAGGGGTGCTCAAGGATGCTAGTGCGTACTTTGGCCAAAGGAAAATGGTCTCGGCTTAGATTCTCACCGTGCAACGGCGGCGGAACAAGGAAGAGATCGGTGCCGGGACGCCTCGGGTCGATCCGGACTGAAAGAAGGCACGCAATAGAGTCGTTAGGACTCCTGGATACTTTAGGAACCATCAATTTGGACGTTCTCTTACCGAGTCAAGCGATTTTGGAACTTCCCCCAAATTCGGGTCTCGCCGGCAGTGAGGAAGAAGGCTTCGGCCTGAGTGGTTCCGGGCGAGAGAGAGTGAATGGGTGTGACACCCGGCTTTGTTTTGGGTTTGGACGTGCTGCTCGTTCCCTTAAATAGGCACGGGAGGCGGTAAGGCAAGGTTTGGTCTGAAAAGAAGAATGGCGGCGACCAGCTAGGGCATTCTCCAGGGTTCTCCCTTCGGCTTAGTCAAGGCATGGGCGAGGTTGGAAGCTGGCAGCGGCTCGCCAGGGTGGCCTCGAGGCGCGGGATTGCGACAAGGGACCGAGGCGGTTTAGTCGGCTCCATCGAGAGTGAGAGAGAGCAGAGAAAGCAAGAGAAAGAGCAGAGAGAGGAAGAAGGAACCGACAAGTGGTCCCCGGGGCCACTTGCAGTGAGACTGGAAGGGAAAGAAAGAAGGAGGGAGGAAATGGACGCGCGAGAGGTGGAGTCCCACCTGGCAGTGACGGGAAGCTACGGGACCCGTCCGGCAGCGTCTTGCACACGTGGGTCCCACGTGGAAGAGAGTAAGGGAAGGAGAGGTCTGGTTCCTTCCGCTCAGACAGCACACTAAGAGAATTAAATGAGGGGTCAGGTCATCTCAAGATTTTTCTAAAGTTTTTTACTAAGCTGTTGGATGGATTATCTACCTCGGGTAAAATTTTGAGATTAAAATGAACTATAGTAATTTAATTAAAAATCTGACATTGTATGCTGCACAGAATATTCAGTTCGGTTTTTGAATTGATTGAGGGACTAAATCAACATATTTATTTCTGAAATTTTTAATGAAGATGTGATTCCACAATATGGATCTACCATAAAAATTTCAGCACCAAAATCACAAGAATTATTTCTCTATAAATCTTTTACTGATTTCTGCAGAATTTCAAATCTGCCTAAATTAAATGCTAACTCATAGCAAAATTGCTTATTAATTTTTGAAACTTTTTGTGGGTGAAGGTGATATGTCTGAGGTCTTATGGTAAAAATTCCAAGGTCTAGATTGCTCCACAACTTTCTCCAAAAATCTGACAAAGGTCTGGACAGAAGTGAGAATTATCATTTTAATTTGTTTTGCTCACTAGTAAAAGCATGCACATGGTCTTTGACCAGCTAAAAACGTTTTCTAGAGCTTAGCAAGGTTATCTAAAGATTTACTATGGTAAATTTCATTTCTTACCCTTTTACAATTCTCTCTTTTCCTTTCTTTTCTTTCTCAATTCCATTATTCATTTCAACAAATAATTCAACCAATGGACCTAAAATCAATAAATGCACACAAAATCATAATATGCAACACAAAACTGATTTCACATTTTTAATATTGGATTTTCATTACTTTATAAATTTGAGGATGTTACAGATCTACCCCCCTTACAAAAAATCTCGTCCTCGAGATTTGCGAGGGCTAAGAAAGCTAAAAGAAGTCTGGAAACTCTTTCATCAGATGATCTTCGCTCTCCCACGTGGCTTCTTCTTCAGTATGATTACTCCACTGAACCTTCAACATTCTGTGGATCTTGTTTCTTGTATGCCGCTCGGCTTCTTCAAGAATACGAACCGGACGCTCTCGATAAGATAGATCAGGTTGTAAATCGAGATCATCGAGATTAGCGAGATCAGTCGGCACACGAAGGCACTTCTTAAGTTGAGATACATGAAAGACATTATGAACTTCAGACAAACGGGATGGCAGCTCCAACTTATATGCCATCTCTCCCATCTTTGCGATAATTGGAAACGGTCCAATATATCGAGGGGCTAGTTTCCCGCGGATTTGGAAACGACGAACTCCGCGAAGAGGAGAAACTTTTAAGTAGACATGATCTCCGACTTCAAAGCTTAATTCACGTCGACGATTGTCGGCGTAACTCTTCTGACGAGATTGGGCTTCTTTGAATCGACTCCTAATCATGTCAACTTGTTCTTGGGCTTCTTGGATAATGTCTGGGCCAAAGAAATTTCTTTCTCCAGTTTCAGACCAAAAGAGAGGGGTTCGGCACTTTCTTCCGTAAAGTGCTTCAAAAGGGGACATCTGAAGACTAGCTTGAAAGCTATTACTATAGGAGAATTCAGCAAAGGGTAAGCTTTTCTCCCAATCCATGCCATAGGATAGGACACAAGCTCTCAGCATGTCTTCTAAAGTCTGATTGGTCCGTTCAGTCTGCCCATCTGTTTGGGGATGATAAGCCGTACTGAAATTCAGCTTTGTCGGGACCCCGAATTTGCAAATCCGGACCCTCTGTGTATTCAACACTAGTCCAGGAACGCGCTAGTGCACACAGTCTTAACATCGGTAAATATCACAATCATACCACTCGATACTAATAAAGTACTTTTATTTAAATAACCAAACTGGTTACTCAACCTTATGGTCAAGTTACAATATACGCCTCACAGGGCGAATCTTATTAAGAGAGAAATAGTAGCAATGAAAATAAGATAACCGTGGCGCCATCCAAAGATACCACAGGCAACTGACTGGGCTCGCTTCCCTAAGTAGACGAATCCTCTTGGAGTTCCTCCTCCAAAGCTGGTGTAGTCTCCTCTTCAACTGGTGTTGTATGGTGGCAAGGGTGAGTACTTGGTACTCAGCAAGTCATGCACAGAATGCAAGCTAATATACTATATGCATGGCTTGGTACAAAGGAATAGCTCAAGGTATATTTGCAGTAAACAACATTTGACAAGTAGTATAAGTAGATTCGAAAGCAGTAGAAACAAGTAAAGCATAAATAACTTTTCAAGAAGTTTAGTAAACATTTTTCCCATCCTAAACCACATTTCTAACATCATTATTAATCCAACCCAACCTTTCAAGTCCAAGTTATTTTTGAGAAAATCTAACCCTTGACTGTAATTCCCGAGCGATGTCCAATACCGCGGACACGGCTATTCGAATAGATTCTACACTCTGCAGAGGTTATGCACTTTACCCACAAGATACAGTCAAACACCACAAAGGCGAGTTCCCGTAACAAAGTCTTTCGGAAACCTCAAACAATACAAGTGGTCCTCCCCGGTTATTGCACACTAACCCTTCCCTTAGCTAAGGCGAAGTCTAGGCCAATCAACCGTTAGATGGGTACCTGGCCTCACCCGATGACGCTCCCCGCACAACTTACACAAAGGGTGTAGTTGACCTCCCGAGGTCCCACAGTGCGTTATTAGCAACTTAGTCAACTAGGTCCGTCCCATTACAGACATGTGGTTGCACGTTAGACCCAGTTCAAAGGCTTGCAAGGTTAAGTCCTTAGGGTGACCAGGGCAAGACTACCCGAAGAACCAAATCAACATCCCCAATGCCACAACTGGCCCACCTGATTACTCTTGCCACATGCCCCGGTCGAAAACTATTTATCAAACCCCAGTTGATTACCATGCACCACGTGCCATCAACATCATATGATACCTTTCCAAAACAGGTTCAATATATCATTAAGTCAATATTAACATTTGTTTGTCCAAAATCATGTCAGGAGCACGTAGCAGGTCTAAGCAGTTTACTACAACGGTCTAAAACCCATGTTGGCAAGTTAATAATGTCCAACTAGTAAACCACAACTAGGGTGACAAGGGTCATGGCTCATATTTAAATAATCAAGGTGTCATACAGCAAATTGGTGTTTATCTAATCCCCCATATTTAAATAAAGTATTTTCTACTTGAACTAGCATGCAATAGGTTAAATCAAAAAAGAATTGAAAATAGGATCAACATGGTCAAAGCACAACTTGCCTTCAAAAAGTACTTGTTCTTGGTCTCGAGTTGGATCCTGAGTCAATACTTCTCCTTCGAATCCTTCCGGCACTTCAACGTCTACTCGTAAAGCGTGCAAATAGCAAATACACAAATAAACAATATGCAAAAAGTGTCCAAACATCCAAATAAAATCCATAAATAGAGAGAACATAATTTTATGAATTTTTAGAAACTGGAATCGTCAAATTCGGAGTTAAAACGCAAAAGTTATGATTATTTAAAGTTTAAATAATCAATTAAATAATTTTACAGAGAAAAACTTTAGTCCAAAAATTAAATAAAATTCATATTTAAGTAGATCTCAATTTTATACGAATTTAGAAATTTGAATCACTCAAATCGGAGTTGAAACGCAAAAGTTATAAGCGTTTGAAGTTTTGAAATTCAAATCAATTATTAAACCGAATTATTAAATCATTTTCTTTTTCGGAAAATCATTTATTGCGTCGCGAGGACACGTGGACCAATCGGGTGACGACAGCGTGGCCTCGGGTCCACGGACCGGCGCGCGGTCTCGGCTCGGTCCACCGTGGGCTCGGCCCACGGCTCACGGTCGCTGACAGGTGGGCCCTCTGACACGCGGGCCCCGCGTGTCAGCGTCACACGCACGCGTGCGTGGACGGCGCTGACCGCGACGGTCAGGCTTCCCGACACGTGGCGCAATCTCGGCCGTTGATTTGAAAATCAACGGCCCAGATTAGATCTGGCTAACGCGCTTGGAAAACAACTCCACTGATCTGGACCGTTCGATCTTGATCGGACGGTCAAGATCCAATCTATTGCTATGAACGTGGTTCAATCTAAGCCGTTGGATCTAGATCTAACGGTTGAGATTAGATCTGGAGATTAACACGTGATTCTTTACCGTGGGTGACGTGGACGAATCTGGACCGTGCGATGAAGATCCGACGGTGGAGAAGCTTCGCGGGTCTGCGATGTCCACGGCGGAGCTCCGGCGGCCGGCGTTGAGAACGAAGACCACACCGACGGCGTTTCGGGCACGCTCCGGCGAAGTGGGTGGTCTCTTCGGGTGCATCTCGAAGCGGGGACTCCGGATCTGGGCTCCTTCTCGGCGGAAGACGACGGACGGCGGCGGAAAACGGCGCAAACCGCGGCGGACACCTCCTCCAACTACGGCGAGCTCGTACGGGCAAACGGCGACGGCTCAGGCGAGATGGCTCGGGGACACGCAGTGCGCCGCGGAGGAGGGCAACCTCGGGGCGTGACCCAGGCTTTAAATAGCCTCGGCGTTCGTGCCCGAGACGGAAACCTAATTCTCCACGGCGGCGGGCGCGGCGGCGGAGTCCGGCTCGGACTCGGGCGGAGACGACGACGGTCGACCGTTCACGTGGCGCGATCAACGGCCACGATCGCACGGGCGCGATCGGGTCCGGTCCGGTCTCGGCTCGAACCGGTGCGATCCAATCAGGTTGTAAATCGAGATCATCGAGATTAGCGAGATCAGTCGGCACACGAAGGCACTTCTTAAGTTGAGATACATGAAAGACATTATGAACTTCAGACAAACGGGATGGCAGCTCCAACTTATATGCCATCTCTCCCATCTTTGCGATAATTGGAAACGGTCCAATATATCGAGGGGCTAGTTTCCCGCGGATTTGGAAACGACGAACTCCGCGAAGAGGAGAAACTTTTAAGTAGACATGATCTCCGACTTCAAAGCTTAATTCACGTCGACGATTGTCGGCGTAACTCTTCTGACGAGATTGGGCTTCTTTGAGTCGACTCCTAATCATGTCAACTTATTCTTGGGCTTCTTGGATAATGTCTGGGCCAAAGAAATTTCTTTCTCCAGTTTCAGACCAAAAGAGAGGGGTTCGGCACTTTCTTCCGTAAAGTGCTTCAAAAGGGGACATCTGAAGACTAGCTTGAAAGCTATTATTATAGGAGAATTCAGCAAAGGGTAAGCTTTTCTCCCAATCCATGCCATAGGATAGGACACAAGCTCTCAGCATGTCTTCTAAAGTCTGATTGGTCCGTTCAGTCTGCCCATCTGTTTGGGGATGATAAGCCGTACTGAAATTCAGCTTTGTCCCTAACAGAGTGTGCAAACTTTCCCAGAAACGAGATGTGAACTGGGATCCACGATCGGACACAATGGTCTTAGGAACTCCATGAAGACGAACAATATTTTCAAGATACAACTCTGCGAGTTTATCTTCGGGGTGAGTGGTTTTGACTGGTATGAAATGGGAAACTTTGGTTAATCGATCAACGATAACCCAAATGGAATCATGCCCTTTTCTGGTTCTCGGCAGACCAGTAATGAAATCCATACTTATATCATCCCATTTCCATTCTGGAATTTCAAGAGGTCGAAGAAGACCAGCAGGACGTTGATGCTCGGCTTTTACTCGCTGACATATATCACATTTCGCGACATACTCGGCGATTTCCTTCTTCATGCCGGGCCACCAATATTCTTGCTTCAGATCTTGATACATCTTCGTACTACCAGGATGGATAGATAGAGGTGATTCATGAGCTTCACTCAAGATCAACTTCTTGATTTCTAGATCATTGGGGATATAGATTCGATTCTTGAATTGGAGTATACCATCCGAATTTTCTGAGAATTCCAATTCTTTGCCTTGTCCCAACTCTTTTCGGATTTTAGATATGGTTTCATCTTTAGATTGAGCTATCTTAATTTGGGTTTTCAGATTTGGTTGCATTTGGAGACTAGCAACAAATCCTTTTTCAACAATTCCCAAATTAAGCTTCTGAAACTCCTTTACTAATTCAGATTGATCAGTGTATGCTGACACCGTCATACAATGAAGTTTATGGCTTAGAGCATCTGCTACGACATTAGCTTTACCAGGATGGTAATGAATACTAAGGTCGTAATCCTTTATTAACTCTAGCCATCTCCTTTGCCGCAGATTAAGATCTGGCTGAGTAAAGAAGTACTTTAAGCTCTTATGATCTGTGTAGATGTCACACTTGTTTCCAATAAGATAGTGACGCCAGATTTTTAGGGCATGCACTACTGCCGCTAACTCCAGATCATGAGTTGGATAATTAAGTTCATAAGGTCGAAGCTGACGAGAAGCATAAGCTACGACTTTCATCTCTTGCATCAATACGCAACCAAGACCATTGCGTGAAGCATCACAATAGACATCGAAGCTCTTATGGATGTCGGGTAACACCAGCACTGGGGCTGTGGTTAACCGTTTCTTCAATTCCAGAAAACTTGCTTCGCATTCTGGAGTCCATTCATATTTCTTTTCTTTCTTCAAGAGCTGAGTCAAAGGTTTGGCGATTTTAGAGAAGTTTTCGATAAAGCGGCGATAATATCCCGCTAAACCGAGGAAACTTCGAATTTGAGGAACACATTTTGGTTGCTCCCAGTTTTGGACTGCTTGAACTTTGCTGGGATCAACAGAAATTCCACCTTTGGAAAGGATATGCCCGAGGAACGCAACTTCCTTCAACCAAAATTCACATTTCTCGAATTTGGCATATAATTTATGTTCTCGGAGTTTCTCCAGAACCAAGTGTAAATGTTGGGCATGATCTTCTTCATTTTTGGAATAGATGAGAATATCATTTTTGGAATAGATGAGAATATCATCTATGATTCCACAATATGGATCTACCATAAAAATTTCAGCACCAAAATCACAAGAATTATTTCTCTATAAATCTTTTACTGATTTCTACAGAATTTCAAATCTGCCTAAATTAAATGCTAACTCATAGCAAAATTGCTTATTAATTTTTGAAACTTTTTGTGGGTGAAGGTGATATGTCTGAGGTCTTATGGTAAAAATTCCAAGGTCTAGATTGCTCCACAACTTTCTCCAAAAATCTGACAAAGGTCTGGACAGAAGTGAGAATTATCATTTTAATTTGTTTTGCTCACTAGTAAAAGCATGCACATGGTCTTTGACCAGCTAAAAACGTTTTCTAGAGCTTAGCAAGGTTATCTAAAGATTTACTATGGTACATTTCATTTCTTACCCTTTTACCATTCTCTCTTTTCCTTTCTTTTCTTTCTCAATTCCATTATTCATTTCAACAAATAATTCAACCAATGGACCTAAAATCAATAAATGCACACAAAATCATAATATGCAACACAAAACTGATTTCACATTTTTAATATTGGATTTTCATTACTTTATAAATTTGAGGATGTTACATGGTTGGTCCATTCTCCCTCCTCCTGTTGATCCAATTTTCGAGCTGTGGCTTATGCGAAGCGCTGCTGAAATTATTTCTCCACCACCACCACCACTAAGCTGTAGTGTTGTTGGAGTTTCCCGGGGATCCTCTACTTCGCTGCCCTGAACGAGGGATTGGAGGTCATCGTTGATCCGTACGTGTGACCAAGTACGGAGGCGCTGCCGTTTGTAGCGTTCATCTTCGCGACTTCGAAGTCGGGAGTGTACCTCTACATCAACCACGTTTATTTGCGGGAACGTTATTCCCGCTTTCGGTCTACGAGGGTGAGTCCTTCTGAAACCGTTTACTTGCATCTCCTAGATATGATCTTGGTGTTTGGTTGCAATCGTAGGAAAATTTTTGTTTTCCTTGCTTCGAAACCCTTCAGTGGTATCAGAGCCAGGTCTATGCGTAGATGTTTTGTACGGTTTAAAAACACATGTGGATGTGGGCGTTGATGATCATGTTATTGCATATTTTCGTGTATTTTGGATCATGGTGGCATAGTGGGATTTGAAGCGGCCCGGACTAACCTTACATGTCCTCGCACATGAGACTTGTTCCACGCTCGACATGCAACTAGTATTGCATAAGTGGCTTTGCGGGTGTCTGTTTCTCCTACTATAGTCATGATCTAATTTACAACGGTTTGCTAATAATGTTTTTATCACCGTTGTGGTTCTTGTTCGTAGGTAAGAACAGTTTTTCCTAGAAAGCCCAAAACCACGTAAAATATGCAAAAATAAATTAGAGGCATCTAACTTGTTTTTGCAGGGCTTGTGATGTGATATGGTCATTGATACAAAGATTGTTGTATGAAATGAAATTTATTGTAAATTTAAACAACCGGCAGGAGCCATTTGGTTGTTTTTATTTCTTTTATGGCCTGCGTGCTAAATATATGTCCATGTGATATATTGTAATGGAGGAAGACAATCAAGATGGCAGCATCATGGACCTTGGTGCTATGCCGGTGGAATGATGGAGATCATACCATGTCGCACAAGATGGAGATCAAGTGCTGAAAGGACCATATCATATCACTTTATTCATGCATGTGATGTTAATCCTTTTATGCATCTTATTTTGCTTGGATATGATCACGTCGATAGCACTATAAGATGATCCCTCCAAATTAATATCAAGATAATAATGTGTTCTTCCATAGTATGCACCGTTAAGAAAGTTCGTCGTTTCGAAGCACCTCGTGATGATCGGGTGTAATAGACTCTACGTTCGCATACAACGGGTGTAAGCCAGATTTACACACGCAAATACTTTGGTTCTACTTGGCGAGCCTAGCATGTACAGACATGGCCTCGGAACACGAACTGAAAGGTAAAGCGTGAGTCATATGGATGATATGATGAACATATTGATGTTCGCCTTTGAAACTATGCCGTCTCTCGTGATGATCGGTTTCGGTATAGTGAATTTGGTTCATGTAATCACTAACGACAACTAGAGGGATGTTGTTTTTAAGTGGGAGTTCTCGTAGTAATTTTGAATTAACATTGAACTTAATCTATTATGAACTTAGTCTAAATAACTTTGCAAATACGTTGTAGATGGCACCCCCTACTTTCAATTTCAATCTGTTCATGGAGAAAGAGAAACTAGCCACCAATGGTAGCAACTTTACCAACTGGGCCCTTAACCTGAGGATTCTCCTCAGCGCTGCTCAAAGGAGCTATGTGCTAGAAGCGCCGCTGGGTGCCCCGCCAGCTGATGATGCCCCCGAGGAGGAGAAAAATGTTTTCTTGACTCGCAAGGAGGACCACAGTTTAGTTCACTGCGGCATTTTGTATGGCCTTGAGCCTGAGCTGCGAAAACATTTCGAGAACAGCAATGCTTTTGATACAATGGGAGAGTTGAAAATAATTTTTGACACCCATGCCGCAGTAGAGAGTTATGAAGCTTCAGAAAAGTTCTTTAGCTGCATGATGGAGGAAACCAGCTCCGTTAGTGAGCATGTACTCAAAATGTCTGGGTACGCCGATAAACTCATAGCTTTGGGAATAACGATCCCCAATGAGCTAGGAATTCATCGTGTTCTCCGATCTGCCACCAAGCTATAAGAGCTTTGTGATGAACTACAACATGCAGGGCATGAAGAAGTCTCTCCCGAAGCTTCGCAATGCTGAAATCACTGAAGTGGAGATCAAGAAGGAACATCAAGTGTTGATGGTCGAAAAGACTATCGATTTCAAGAAGAATGGCAAGAAAGGCAAGGCAAAAGGTAACTTCAAGAAGAAAGGCAAGATCAAGTGTTTAGTCTGAGAAGAAAACCAAGGCTGGCCCTAAGTCGACATCTTGAATGTTTCTCTTTGCAAGGGCACGAGGCACTGAAGCGTGAATCGCCCAAAATATCTGGTGATAAGAAGGACGGAAAGTGAGCAAAGGTATATATGATATACATGTTATTGATGTGTATCTTACTAGTACTCGCAGTAGTGCCTGGGTATTTGATATTGGTTCGGTTGCTAACATATGTAACTCGAAACAGGAGCTAAGGAATAAGCGACAACTAGCAAGGGATGAGGTAATAATGCGGCGTCGGCAATGGATCAAAAGTTGATGTGATCGCCGTCGGGACGCTACCTATCCAATTACCATCGATTAGTTATAAACCTAAATAATTGTTATTTAGTGCTGCGTTGAGCATGAACATCATATCTGGATCTTGTTTAATGCGAGACGGTTATTCATTCAAGTCTGAGAACAATGGTTGTTCAATTTATATGAATAATATCTTTTATGGTCATGCACCTGAAAAGAATGGTTTATTTATTTTGAATCTTGATAATAATAGTACACATGTTCATAATGTGAATGCCAAAAGAATTAAGTTGAATGATGATGTTGCTGCGTACATGTGGCATTGCCGCTTATGTCATATTGATGTTAAACGCATGAAGGAACTTCATTCTGATGGACTACTAGAATCACTTGATTATGAATCATTTGAGACATGTGAACCATGCCTCATGGGCAAGATGACTAGAACTCCATTATCCGGTACAATGGATCGGGCGACCAACTTATTGGAAATCATACATACTGATGTGTGTGGTCCAATGAGTGTGTCAGCACGTGGTGGATATCGTTACTTCGTTACTTTCACGGATGATTTGAGTAGATATGGATATATTTACTTAATGAAATACAAGTCTGAAACATTTGAAAAGTTCAAAGAATTTCAGAGTGAAGTAGAAAATCATCGTAACAGAAAGATCAAATTTCTACGATCCGATCGTGGAGGAGAGGAGAATTTCTTAGTTACGAGTTTGGCACACACATGATACAATGTGGAATAGTTTCACAACTCACTCCTGCTGGAACACCACAACAGAATGGTGTATCTCGGGCTGTAATCGTACTTTATTGGATATGGTTCGATCTATGATGTCCCTTACAGATTTGCCACTTTCATTTTGGGGTCATGCACTAGAAACAACTGCATTCACTTTAAATAGGGCACCATCTAAATCCGTTGAAACGACACCGTATGAATTATGGTTTGGCAACAAACCTAAGCTGTCATTTCTAAAAGTTTGGGGATGCGATGTTTATGTGAAGAAACTTCAACCTGATAAACTCGAACCCAAAGCGGAAAAATGCGTCTTCATAGGATACCCTAAAGAAACAATTGGGTACACCTTCTATCACAGATCCGAGGGCAAGGTTTTCGTTGCCAAGAATGGATCCTTTTTGAAGAAAGAGTTTCTCTCGAAAGGTGTGAGTAGTAGGAAGGTAGAACTCGACGAGGTTGTTGAACCTTCTCTTCATGGAATGGAAAGTGCAGCAGCGCCGGAAGTTGTTTCGGAGTTGACTTCACCAAATGAAGAGGGAACTAATGATAAGGATCATGAAACTCCGAAAGAGAACACTACCGCACCTCGCAGGTCAACAAGAGCGCTATCTTGCTCGACTTTTATGTTCCTACTATGAATGTCATGGTAGTTGAGAATGATGACCCTGCGACGTATGATGAAGCGATGATGAGCCCAGATTCCGACAAATGGCTAGAAGCCATGAAATCTGAAATGGGATCCATGTATGAAAACCAAGTATGGACTTTGGTGGACCTACCCAATGACCGTAAGGCCGTTGAGAACAAATGGATTTTCAAAAGGAAAATAGACGCTGATGGTAATGTGACCGTCTATAAAGCTCGACTTGTCGCAAAGGGTTTTCGACAAATTCAAGGAGTTGACTACGATGAGACTTTCTCACCCGTAGCAATGCTAAAGTCTGTAAGGATAATGTTAGCAATTGCTGCATTTTTCGATTATGAAATCTGGCAGATGGATGTCAAAACTGCGTTCCTTAATGGAAACATTGAGGAAGAGTTGTATATGATACAACCCAAAGGTTTTGTTGATCCTAAGGATGCTGATAAGGTATGCAAACTTCAGCGATCCATTTATGGACTGAAGCAAGCATCACGAAGTTGGAATCTCCGTTTTGATGAGGTAATCAAAGGTTTTGGATTTGTCCAAACCTACGGAGAATCTTGTGTTTACAAGAAAGTGAGTGGGAGCTCTATAGCATTTCTGATATTATATGTGGATGACATATTGTTGATTGGAAATGATATAGAACTTTTGAAAAGCGTAAAAGACTACTTAAACAGTAAGTTTTCAATGAAGGACCTTGGTGAAGCGGCATTATTTTAGGCATCAAAATCTATAGAGATAGATCGAGACGCTTGATTGGGCTATCACAAAGTACATATCTTGACAAGATTCTAAAGAAGTTTAGAATGGACGAAAGTAAGAAAGGGTTCTTACCTATAATGCAAGGCAAGATGTTGAGTAAGACTCAGAGTCCAGCTACAGCAGAAGATAGAGAAATAATGAATAAGATTCCCTATGCTTCAGCCATAGGCTCTATCATGTATGCTATGTTGTGGACAAGACCGGATGTGGCACATGCTATTAGTTTGACTAGCAGTACCACTCGATCCAGGTTTTGAACACTGGACGGCGATCAAGAATATCTTTAAGTACTTAAGAAGAACTAAGGATATGTTTCTCATATATGGTGGTGAAGAAGAGCTCGTCGCAAAATGTTACGTCGACGCTAGCTTTGACACTGATCCGGATGACTCTAAGTCTCAATCCGGGTACATTTTTGAAATGAATGGAGGAAGCGATGAGTGGAGAAGTTCCAAGCAATCTGTGGTGGCGGGATCTTCAACAGAGGCGGAATATATTGTCTGCTTGAAGGCCAGCAGAAGCGGTTTGGATGAAGATGTTCATATCCGAACTAGGTGTGGTTCCGAGTGCGTTGGACCCGATGGTTATCTATTGTGACAACAATGGTGCCATAGCCAATGCTAAAGAACCAAGGTCACACAAGAATTCCAAGCATATTAAGCGCCGGTTTCACTCCATCCGTGAACATGTCAAGGATGGCGATATAAAGATTTGCAAAGTGCACACGGATCTGAATGTGGCAGACGCGTTGACTAAAGCTCTCCCAAGGGCAAAACATGATCAGCACCAGAACTCAATGGGTGTTAGATTCATCACAATGTAATCTAGATTATTGACTCTAGTGCAAGTGGGAGACTGAAGGGAATATGCCCGAGAGGCAATAATAAATTGTTTATTATCATATTCCATATTTATAATAGATGTTTATTTCCCATGCTAAAATTGTATTAATCGGAAACGTTGATACATGTGTGTTTAATAAACAAAAAGGGTTCCTAGTAAAGCCTCTTTTTTTAAACTAGCTCGTTGATTAACTGATGATCAAGGTTTCCTGATCATGAACATTGGATGTTATTAATAACGGGGTCATGTCATTAGAAGAATGATGTGATGAACATACACCCAAGTTGGTATAGCAAATACGATCAAGTCATTTAGTTTGTTGCTGTACCAAACACATACGAAATAGCTCTTTTCCTTAGACCATGAGATCATGTCAATCACTAATTCCGAAAGAGTACTTTGATGACATCAAACGTCACTCCGTAACAAGGTGACTATAAAGATGGATTTAGGTACTATGAAAGTATTAGTTGAGGCTCATGCATCAAGAGTGGGATTTGTCCATCCAGATGACGGAGAGATATATTCTGGGCCCTCTCGGTGATATTACATAGACATCGCTTGCAAGCATGTGACTAGGTCACAAGAATGTCGTATCACGGAACGAGTAAAGAGTACTTGTCGGTAACGGGATCGAACTAGGTATAGTTGATACCGATGATCGGATCCCGGACAAGTAAAATATCGTGAGACAAAAGGAATTGGTTATGTTGTTTCTGGTTCACGCGATCACTAATTCTTCGTTGAGTGAATGGGAGTCATTATGGATCTCCAGATCCCGCTGATGATTATTGATCTGAGAGGTGTCTCAATCATGTCCATTTTATTCACGAACCGTAGGGTGACACACTTAAGGTTCATCGATGCATTTGAGTGGATACGAAACACCGGAGAAAAGTATGGACAGTACAGGGACTGTTTCGAGTATCGCCGGAATAGTTTCGGGATATCGGAATAGTTAAAGGGGGTATGCGTTAATGTTTGTTAATTAAAAGAATTAACAAATATTAAAATATCTGAAATAAAAATGTTTATTTATTTATGGGAGAAAACCCTTTCATTTCTTGAGTGGGGTTTTAATGAAAACCAAAGTGGGTTGATTTAAGTGAGTGGAGAGACCACTCACATGAAGAGAGGGAGGGCAAGGGGCACCCCCCATGCGCCGGCCACCCCTTGGGGTTTGCCTCCTCCTCCTCCTATAAAAGGAAGGGAGGAGCTCCTCTCTTGGGGGTTCATCCATTTTGACCCTTTGGTTGGTCCATTCTCCCTCCTCCTGTTGATCCAATTTTCGAGCTGTGGCTTATGCGAAGCGCTGCTGAAATTATTTCTCCACCACCACCACCACTAAGCTGTAGTGTTGTTGGAGTTTCCCGGGGATCCTCTACTTCCGCTGCCCCGCTGGAACGAGGGATTGGAGGTCATCGTTGATCCGTACGTGTGACCAAGTACGGAGGCGCTGCCGTTTGTAGCGTTCATCTTCGCGACTTCGAAGTCGGGAGTGTACCTCTACATCAACCACGTTTATTTGCGGGAACGTTATTCCCGCTTTCGGTCTACGAGGGTGAGTCCTTCTGAAACCGTTTACTTGCATCTCCTAGATATGATCTTGGTGTTTAGTTGCAATCGTAGGAAAATTTTTGTTTTCCTTGCTTCGAAACCCTTCACTTACTGCCTCTCGGTGACCGGGCGGGGCACCGAGTAGAGGCTTAGCGCGGCATCGCACACGCCCGGAAGTGTTCAGGGGCAGAACACTTCCGGAGTAGTTTTATTTTGCTATTGTGTTGCGATTTGATTCACTTTTGTTGTATAGATAGCCTTTAAATTGTGTTTCGTCGTTGTTTAAGTCTCTGTCGATGTCTCGTGGATGGTTTCTGATTGGGGTCGTGCTGCTGTGGTGGCAGTTGCATTACTTTTGGATATATATATATATATGTCAATTGCTGTGTTTCCTTGTCTGCTGAGTGGATGTCCGTATATTCTAGGTTGGTCATGCCGAAAATTTCTAGTTTTTGACGGCTTGGTTGATTTTCGGGTTTTGGCTAGTCGTAGGGCCTTGTGGGTTGTTTTCCGTTTGGTCGGTGGTCGTCTTGGGTTGTCTTTGTACCGTGTGTTTCCGCTTGCGTGTGGATTGGAAGGTTTCGGGTTCGTTGCCCCCTTTGTGCAAATTGAATTGATAACGGCATTTGGAAACCGGTATGTGGGGATCCTGGGTGTGTTCGGGTCGCATACCGGGGGAATACCGGGGTTGTTGTCGAGTCGTTTGGACGCTCGTAGGGTTGTTTCCATTGGGCTTGGGTATTAGCATCAGGATCACCTCCGGTGATTCGTTGCTAGGATCCAAATCCGACGTGAGCAACTGTTCATCCAACAACTCGAGGACGATCTGGGCGGCTCCTCACAATGTCGGAAACTGTATTTGTGCTTTCCAGTGCCTTTAAAAGGCAAAGCTTTCACCTGTAAAACAGATCCTTGATCAACAGAATTAATCGACTTATTGAATTACAATTGCAGTAGGAATGCACCCCTATTATTTTGGTCTATACACTACATGATGCATTAATATGCATATCGGATCGTTTCAATTCAGTCAAGGCAAAACTGTAATGGAAAACCAGGAAACATATAAAATTGTGAGAGAAGACAAACAAAAAACATGAGATTCACCTTCTCTGTATACAATATCGAAATTGTAAGATCAACTAAAAACAGAATGAACTGACATCTTGATGGTGGTTGTTTGCTGTAGCAATAGTTTCTCTCTGATGGCTGCTATGCTGAGGTGTGGTAACACTCGCAGTCTTGCACATGCTCCATGCCGCATTCTGTATAACGTTCTCCCAGTTCTATGTCGCATTCCACAAAATAGAAACAACACTACAACTGCTTCATGTTTGTAGACCTTGCCAACAACATCCGTGGGGTGCATGACTCGCCTGACTCGGTGACTCTAGGATTTGCCAACAACATCTGTAGGGTGCATGACTCAGTGACTACAAATGCTTCATGTTTGTAGGGCCCTGCGACCACCTGACTCCAGGATTTGCAAACCGGGGGCACCACAGTGACTCAGTGAGCACCTCCTTAAGGGGGAGGTTGCAAAAAGATGAGGCCCATGGCACCAGTAATAGTTCTTCCCAACACCTGTGCTCACTTCACTCTCACATCCCTCTAGAATTGACCTTATCTCACAAGTTCTGCCTGTTTCAGGGACAAATATCAATCACTTTCTGGGAAAATTGCCATAAAATCCACATAATTGAAGCAGCTTATTCAGAATTTTATGGCGCCTCATACCTTGCGAAAAGCGCTTTCCCTTAAAAGACAAGCGTGGCCAGGGATGGGGGTGGCAGGAGGCGAGTGGCGTGTGGGCCGACGGGCGCGGGCGGAAGTGGGGGCAATGGTCGAACGCGCGGAGGGGAACGGCGGATGCGATGGCGACGCGTGCAGGTGGAGCAGAGAGAAGGGACGGACAAGGGCAACGATGGTCGAGAGTTGAGCAGATCGTGCGAGCGAGCGGTTTTTAGTGGGGGTTGTGCGGCGCACGGTTTTGCATGGCACGCGTGGTTGAGAAATTGGCTTTTGGCTTTACGGAGTGGACGATACAGGTAAACTTCTTCTTTTATTAGTTTAGAAATACAATATAGATAATTATTCTTTTTTATCAATGAATCATATTAACTAGTATTTATTTATACTTTCTTTGGTAGTAGAGTAATAGAAATATACTCAACAAATCAATGATTAGATCTCATTTTTACTTCTCTATCATATATTATCAGAATAATACACTGTAAAATTTCTCAATTAATGAGCTCTAGTGAAAAAAGTCGATATCGCCTATATAAAATGACTGCAGAGCTCAAGACCCTCAAGTCATGCATGTTAGCATGTATCACACAAGAGTTCCCGTACATATACTAGTTGTGTGAAGATCCACTGCACTCTCACACCATGCAAATTTCCCTTTAAAAAGAGAATTGTTTTCAACTTCCTTACATGTAGGTATGCGAGACATCGAGAGTTTTTGCCTATCCATGTTGATGCGAGGATGTCTTTGTTGGATAATTTAAGGCAGAGAGAGAAAGTAGTCTCGTTGAAGGAATCTGACAGAGCTTGTAACCGTCGTACATGTTTCATGTGTTAGAATGGCAATAAATTACGAAGATATTATAATTGTTGTTCTATAAAATAAATATTTCAAAAATTTAGAGTTCTTTGAAATAAATATGAAAGCCTGTAGTTTCAATAGTTTCTAAAATGTAGTGTGTTCTCTGCTTGGGTTTCATACTTGCAGCAATGCAAATTCTTCAGAGATACACATGCTTAAGTCCTTGTTTCCTTGGACTCTGGGGATTTGAAGTTTCAGACTTTTGTTATGCTTATGCCAGTATGGTAATGTGCCTGCAATCTTGTATCGGTAATTTAGTATCTACGTTTGGAGTTTGGACTGCAGAATGGGAGGGAAAGCAAGCGCGGCTCTAAAAATAATATTATGTAAAAAACCGGCGGTCCAACCAGTGAACCAGCAGCTCGCTGGCCGGTTCGGTCACCGGTCCGACCTTTAAAACTATAAGGAGAGGACTGACTCTCCCGCCATAATCCACAAGCATAATACAATTTCGCGGTCATCCAATTGTCGTATGAATTTTAAATAGGGTAAATGTTTGTTTGATCTTATGTGATAGAAATTTATTGCTCTGGAAGAAATCTTACACATTGAATGCAATTAAGCTCTTGCAGGTTTTTGTCCTCTCTAAAGAAGGTAAAACTGTCTGGTAGTACACCTTTGGGGAGAGGGTGTGCATGTTAGAGCAATCTCGGGAGATATCATGCTAGAGTTCTCTCTCACCCGGTACTCCCTCCGGTTGGACATAGGTGATAGGTGCATTCAAAATTTTAAAACTTTAGTTATCAATATCTTTTTAAATATTTAAATTGAATACATAAAAATGATATGTATAGATTTGTATTGAAAAGTATTTTTGTAATATTATAATTTTATCAGGCTTTATAAATATATTATAATAAAAAATAGTGGTTAAATCTATATTTAGAGATCACGTCGATGTCTAAAACGAAAACTATTTGTGACCGAAGGGAGTAAAAAGTTGCATGCAGTGATCAACCGCTCTTCAACCAAACAGAATTTCCCTTTGAAGATACATAGGCATGCGAGACATCGGGAGTTTTTGGCACGCTGAAAAGGTGCATTGCATTCTTGATAATATATTTGTGTAGCAAAGAAGTTTGTGATCTAGCACCGTGCGCCCGTCGATGATGTAAAATGAGCTGGTGTAAGTAATCTTCTCTGATCTAATCAAGTAGAAAACTGCAATAATTGATTCTAAAATCTAGTAATTATGAAAGAACCTGTTGGAGCATATATCGTAAGTGAAACTACCAAAGAACCAATTGCACCGTAAGAAATCTTACACACTCAATGCACTTGCAGCCGCGTACGAACCGTACCTTACCCCTCTTGTAAAAGCCAATTACTCAAGTTAATTAACTCCACTTGAAAGGTGTGCGGTGTGCCACTATAAGAGGGCTGCAAAGCAGATGACTCTCAAGAGTCCAGGCAAGCATGCATCATGCAAAGCGCTAGAGTTCAATGTATTTCCACCATATTTAGAGTTTTGTTTCTCCATGTCAGGTTAGGCAAAGGTATGGAAGGCATCGGGAATGTCTGACACATGTTAGTTTGATATCAAACGCGATAGAGAGATGATCTTATGTCGTGTTTAGGATCAGCTTTAGGCGATCAACAAGAGGCTTTGTCAATGGGGTGTGTGGAAGATTGTAGCATAGATTTTAGGTGGTAGCAGTGATGCGCAGCAGCCGGAGAAGCTATCAGCCATGGTCATTTACATGTGTGAAAGTTTTGAGACTGAAGACCTTGATGATGCAGTGCTTAGGTTGCATTGTAATCTCGATTTGATGCAGCAGCAACAATCAGTAATCATAAAGATTTTTTTTCTCTTTTTTTATTGAAAAATATGTGCAGAAGTTCTCAAATCGAAGTGTGTTTAGATGTTACATCCTTGTTCCTCTTTGTTTTATCTCATTAACAGATACCTAGAGACTTGAAAATGAACCGAAATTGTAGAGACCATCACGCTAAATATAATTGAATCTTGATACTCCTTCCACAGGACATGGGGGCAAGCACGAATTGTTCAACGAAATGCCGGCTGGTATGCATCTTTCACGATGTGCTATCTTGTAGCAAATCGGCTCCAGATAGAACAAGTGGTACAATCTACGAGTGTACGTACCATTGTCTTGACTACCAGTTGGGTTCAGAGATTTGGAGGGTTGAGCACGAATCCCACAGCAAATCTGGAGTCCAAAAAATACATAAATTTGAAGGCAAACATCTCCTCAAATTCTTTTGGAAGGGCGCTACATCAGGATGAAATCTACCGTACGTGCATCTTCCCTCTTCCTTCCACACTGTATACACGAGGTCTTTGGCTACTAAATGTCTTTGATTTTTCTGCCAGTGTGATCCAGAAAACTCTTATTTCAAATAATGAAAAGCATATAAAGTAGCATATGAACGTTTTATTTGAATGTAGAACCAGTACATCTCCCAAATTTAGAGATCCATTCAACCAGTTCAATGAATGTCACCGCGTGCTTTGACGTCCTCCTCGCGGATCATATATGATAACAGAAATTACACACCTCATTGCATGCATTTGCAGCTTTTGCAGGTGATTGATATATATTGTTGTACAGATTATTACTCATATAGTCATATGGTACAATATGAGATGAGGTCAGCTTATGAGACAAGTGCAGAGCTGAGGAACTTCAAAGGCACTAAGATTATCCATATCGGTCCTATTTACGAACCGACACTAGTAGTGATATGATCAGCGTCGGTTTTCAACTAGAACTGACTGTGATAGTCTTATGATCAGTGTCGGGTCCAGCTGAGAACCGATAGTGATGAAGAAGTTATTGCTGTTGGGTGGGAACCGACTGTGATAGAGACTGCTCATCACTGTCGATGGACTTTGTGTCGCCACTAAAACCGACAGTGATGATGAAAAATAACCGACAATGATCTATATTCCTGTAGTAGTGTTGTTTCGGCACTGCAAGTTCCACGAAACGTATTTCACTTATACCAAGCTAATTCTCCCTTTGAAGAACAAAAGGTTCAATTCACCGGTGTTGCAGGTCATATCCATGTATATAGGTATGGAAGGAAGGCATCAGGAGTACTGTTTAACGTGCAAACACTTCACAGTTCAGCTTCAGAGCCGAGCTTGCAAAAGTGCTAGCTAGCTCAAGCCTATATACACGCATGTCCTTAGGAGTACACTTTGGCACAATCAATTGCTTCAGCAAATCAGATAACTTGATCAGAACCGCAAAAAAAAAGAAAAAGATTTTCCTGGGGAAATTAATTAATTGAGTACAGTACTGCATGCAATCGCTCACGTGGTTGTCGAAATCGTCTATGTAGTAATTAAGCCAATCAGCTCAGTGGAGAGCGCGCGCGTGTGGGCTTAATAAAGTGGAGAAAATTTATGGTACATTATATTGATAATATATAGTGGGTAGTACAAATTAGATCTAATCATTAATTTGTTAAAGATATTCTACTACTCTACTACCAGAAAAATATATATGAAAATAATCATTTCACTATTGATCAAAAAGAAATTAAATTTAGTATACCGTAAAAAATGGAGCTCTAATAAATAAGCTGCAAAGCTCACTATTCTTAACGCATGCACACACTTTTGCATGCTCTAGTACTAGTAGAAAGCTGCATGGAGTCTACGGCATGCAAACATTTAGGCCAAGCAAAATTTCTCCTTGAGAAAACAGGTTTGGTGTTATGCTTGAGAGGCATCGGGAGTGTTTGGCACCATTACATGACACAATCAACTAGTGTCTACCATCATGTCTGCAGAAGTAGGAAGATCAGTTGCCTTCACAGCACATTCTCTCCCAGCAGACAGTACTCCCGCCGTGTTGATGACACTTGCGTGATCAAGAGTACCGTAAGAAGACTCTTCTCCATCAATTGAGATCCACGGTCTCATCCATCAATCCGCCCGTATGTGCTGCACAACACGGTTTGTAAAACTGTATATATGCTCTTGACTGCTGTTGCTGTTACTAGTGCATGCACCAACGATCTAAACCGATCGGGATGCCTCCATCTCTTTGCAACGAGAGAGAGAGAGTTGAAAAGGGAGAAAGATGTAGCGATTTGATCGATGGTTAATCTGATATAGCTTACTTGAGAGTGAGCAAATGCGCAGATGCATAACACACATGCATATATATAGGCGATTAACTGTTCTTGGTGCATAAGAGCATCTCCAAGAGGAGCCTTAAATATGATCCTAATTTGATTTATAGGGCTTTTGGGGAAAATATTAACTCCAGCAAGGGTCCTAAATTGTTAAAATTTAGCAAATTGTTTTAGGACCCTTAGGAGAGTAGCTATATTTAGTAACTCTGTGATTGAGCCCTATCTTCGTTCGGTTTTAGGGCTAATTGCTGGAGTGAAAATTTCATTGGAGCCCTAAATCTAATTAGTTATAGTCTTAAATTAAAATTTAAGACTCATTTTTAGAGCTCCCCTCTTCGAGATGCTCTAAGAACTGAGCTTAGCACACACACGTGCGCATGTATAGGCGATGCGTAAGCGTGTGTTGCCTTGTTCTTGGTGCATAATTAGAACTGAACAGCCTGCAGGTAAATTAAAATTTCAGTTTTCAGTGGGTGCAGTGCAGTTTGCAAGCACGGGCAGTTTTGGCAGGCCATGGGTCTAGTCACTAGTGGGCTAAGACTCATTGCGTCAAGCACAAAACGTTTACAGAGCTGTCTCGTATGGTCATCGTCCCCAGTGGCGAAGCCAGGATTAAATTCGTACATAAATAACCATTTACCAAGTGAAACAAAGTAGAAGTTTATAAGATACTCACATAAATGAAGTTGCTAGGCACACTAGCTACAAGTTGGATTTGGAGGCAACAGGCAAGCACATTCTATCAATTTTTATCCTTTGAAAGCAGTCCATAATTGCTTCATCATCAATAGATTTGAATATTATTTTCTTGGTGTATCACCATTAAGTCATTAAACCAATCATCGGAGACTTTGTTGCGCAAATCAGTCTTGATAACCTTCATTGCCGAAAAAATCCTTTCAACAGAAGCAGTTGACACAGGAAGTATCAGTGTTAGTTCAATAAGACGATAGACCAATTGAAATGTTTTATGCTTTCCAAGTTGAACCATTTTTTCTGCTAGCATGGCAACATCATTGCATTCATGAAATTTCACACTTCTCTTGACATTGAGAATATAGATTTGCAATTCGGTTCTCAATAATATGCGATCACCAAAAGAGAAATCATCAGCATAAATCTCTGCAAGTCGCATTAGCTTGTCCACATCGAACTTGGAGAATGAGTTTGTTGGATCAAGGGAACACATGCATAGCAATAGCTCAGTAGAAACTTCATTAAAGCGATGATTAAGTTCTAACTTAATGGCATCCATAGCCGCATAAAAGATTAGGGTTGGAGACCGACGCAGGCTGCAGGGGGTAATGAGCTTCGGGCCGCGTTGGAGCAGGGGCGCACGCCCCAGTGCGCCCTATTGCTGGCTACGCCTCTGATCGTCCCAATCAACTCATCTCTTTCAAGTGGCATTTCAAGGTAGTTTTTTTTTCAAGACAAAACATTTGTGTTATTTTTAGGAATGCCATTCTTCTAGCTCGTTGTTTCCTGCTAATTTTTGTACTTTGATTAATGTATATAGCCTCCCATTTGCTAACTCTTGCAACTGCTGGCAATCGTCACATCATTCGTCAACTAATTAGTGGAGGTGAAGCAGCAAGGTAGAAACTGTGCCACTGGTTGTGACTGGTGTACATTTCGTTTTCGGTTCACATCTTGTCACTCTCCGAAATCCAAAATTTTGATAATATCTCGTTATTTCGGATGGCAAATTTCAACCGGATGAGAAATAGTGCAAGCCACGTTAGAAACTTTTAAAAAATTTTATGGATGGTCCTGACATATCCATAATATTTTCATAAAAATTTTAGATGATGATCAAGCTTGACGAATTTTCAAAAATTCGGATAACAGCTACTGAAGGTTGATAGGCAAATTTCGACCAAATAAAAAATACTCCACCATGTTAGAAAATTTTAAAAAATTTTATGGATAGTCATGATGCACTGCCATAAAATTTTCAAATAATGATCAAGCATGAGAAATTTTTAAAAATTCTAATAACCGAGGTACTTAATTTATAACCGTGAAAATTAATGTGCATAGGCTAAATAGATGATCTATCAACTGTCCTATACGGAAAATGACGTGAAGAATCCAATCAGGTCAAAATCCGGTCAAAAAACCAAATTTTTAGTGAAATTTATTGAGATCTCGGCGAGATTTTAGGTACAGTAGCACCTTGAATTTGTTTTCATTTTTTTTTTAATTTTGTTGGGATTATGAAATTCGAGAGGGTCCGAAATCCAAAATTTTGTCAATATTTCAAGAAATTTCGCTGGGATTTTGATGCTCGGACAGGCATGATGGGCGGTCAACTAAGACATATTATTATAGCATGATGTGCTGATGACTTGATGGAGATCATGATGCATGAATAGCGTGGCCAGCGCACTACGGCACTAGCAATATCATTAGGATGCCATCGGCCGGTGACGACAGTGGGCTATGGAGTCCCTCTGTTTGGTTAGTGCCAGGTTGAATGAGACGAGAAAATTTTGTACTTACGTTTGTTTTAGATGAATGAGATAGTTTAGCATTCAAAGAAAATATTCCTTAAATTTGTATCTCACCGTTCCAGATGGAATGGTTCAGTTCAAAGAACCAAACACATAGATAATACTTTTTATGACACTTGATACAAGCAACCAAACACATATCATCACTTAACTAAGGGGGGAAATCTAGTCTAGAACTGCAAATTTTGACAAAAGAGACATACAGATACCCGGTTACATATTTTAGCAAAAAAAAAAGATATATGCATAATGCATCAGCCATCTATTATATATATTATTGTTAAAAGAAGCCTATACATGCACATGTTCGCTCTGGGAGAGGGAGAAGAGATAGTTATTACACAATATCTAGAGATAATTTTTAAAGATAATTATTGTACAAGCTGATCTTTAGCTTAATTACTAGTATTAGCCTGTAGTGGGATTCACTTAGGACTTGGGAGGCTAGAAATTCATTTATTAATCGGAAAAAAAAATTAAAATCTGCATTGTATATTTTGGTGGTCCAGCATGTAATGGCACACATTGATCAAATATATACTAAACCTGTTTCAATTGTATCAGAAATTCTCTATTTGCAACGTACTACAAGCAAATTTATTACAATATTCAGCCGTGTAATTGCAAGGCAAATTCAACTAGTTTCTTATAAATTGGAGACAAACAACTCCCGAGAGACATTTTAGAGAACAACCAGTGCCAGATCACTTAACCTAGCGGAAGATGACGCACATGATTCCGCTTCATTTCATGGGGCACCACGGAGAGATTTCGGTGGAGGATCTTTTACCGGAGGGCAAACAGTGCCAGGGGGAGGGGGATTATAACTGCCTGCACATAGATCGAAAAGCGACTGTTAGTAGCTAAGTAGGGGTGGCTTCAAATCAAGCCCTTAATATAATGTTTAGCCGTCTTTAAAGACAACTAATCAGTAATTACAAGTGGGTAGTATACTCTGGACTCCGTATACTCTGTATATTATAGCAGGAAGCATTCCGGTTCTCCCGTGCGGCCACATCGGTTTCGGGATGACGTGCTCGCTCCGCACGCGGCCACATCATCTTTTTAGCATCCCGGCTGATACGGGTTAAGTATTTTAACGGGGTCACGTGGGAGCAGCGCTCGCTCAATGTAATGGTAACACGCCTCGCCCTCACGCCATCGGTCATGCCTTTGAGCCCCATCAGCGAGATTTTTGCCCAGCCGACGCGTAGCGGCGTCGCGTGATGTGGGCATTTTTGCGAAAAAGAACCTGAGTCTTCTCAAAATTGCATATTAGTCCATTTTTTACGGGGAGGCCCCCCAAAACTTCCAAATTTTGTTTTTTTGCAAAGCCCCCCCCCCCCAAATTACAAGGAGCTTTGTAAAATTGCGTATTAGTCTATTTTTTTCATAGGGTGGCCCCAAAGATTCCAAAATTTGTTTTTTCTGCACAAAGGCCCCTCAAAATTACGTATTAGCCTATTTTTTATAGGGAGTCCACTAAAACTATCGAAATTTGTTTTCTTTTGCATAAAAAACCCCCTAAAAAATATGAGAGGTTAAGTCTTTAGCTTGAGCTTCATCATGTGTTGATGAACTCAATCCCGTTGTTCACTCAAGCTCAAAAGCCTTCTCGTTTGGATTTTGCATGGAGCTAACCATTTAGCATGTGTTGCGAATGGGTGAAGCTCATGCTTTGGCTTTTTATCATATTACTATGATTTGCATGTGTTGCAAACGGGAGGAGCATATGCTTTGGTTTTTCGCATGGGTTTTGATTTGTATGTGTTCCAAATGGGATAAGCTCATGCGTTAGCTTTTGCATGAAGTTCATATTTTGCATATGTTGCAAATTTTGAACTTCATGTTTGACTTTTAATCAAAACTTTATTTGAAGTGGTGTTACTTGGAGCTAAATTTTTCATGTATTGCAAAACGAGAGAGCTCAAGCAATCTTGTGTTTAAGTGGTATGCATGGAGCTAGAGAATTCCATGTATTGCAATTAGAGAGCTCATGCATTTGAGTTTTGTTGTAGTTGCATGAAGCTAGAGAATTGCATGTGTTGCAATTAGAGAGCTCATGCACTTGAGTTTGTTTGGAGTTGCTTGGAGCTAGGTTTTTGCATGTGTTGCAAAAAGAGAATGCACAAGCATAAAATGGTTTAATTGTTATTCCCTAATTCGTTGTGCGAATAAACGGGAGGTATGTGAGTCTGGATCCTGAGAGCATGTGAATATGGCTTGCAATAGGAGTTTGCAAGTTGACTTGGTCTCGTGTTGACCATCACATGGCTAGGAGGATTAATTTCATAGACTCTGGGATTTATTTGTTTAATACATTTTTGCGAATATATCTTGAGTTGTTTGCGAAATGTGTTTTCACAAATTAACTTGGTTGGAGTTTGAATGCGATTCTTTGGAGTATGTGATGAACATTTGCAAATGAGTTTGCAAAGAGTTGTGATCATGTGTTGATCCTCACATAGCTCATATAATAAAATTTTGAGAGTTGGAAAAATGATTTTGGTTGAAAATCCTGAATTTCTCCTATGGCTGGAGCTACCGCCCTTGCGGGGGCGGTAGTGTCGTCGGGCCGGCACTACCGCTTATGGGAGCAGTAGTGCCGCTCTGAGCAGTGCTACCAGGTGTTTAACGCCGATAGCTATATTCCAGAGAGGGGTATTTCTGGAGGCTTGAGGCCGGCAGTACTGCCGGAGTCGCGGTACCACCGGAAGTTTGCCTGCGGTAGTGCTGGGGAAACTAGACGTTAGCCGACCGTTGGGGTCGGGGCAACACTACCAACCAAGCTGGTTTTTCCCCAATTTGCCCCCAACAGCTAGATTTCATGTAGGAGGCTATAAAAGGCCCTCTTGGGGGGCATTGGCTGGTTGTTGTTGCTATTGAGACTTTGTGGAAGAGGTTTACATATGTTGCATCCTTCCATTTGGGTTTTGAGCAAAGAGTGAGCTCCTAGATTGCATGTGTTGCATCTAGTGAGAATTGAGAGCCTCATGGTGCATATGTTGCACTTGAGGGGATCCTAGTGCATGTGTTGCACTTAGAAGGTCACCGAAAACGCATGTGTGTGCGCTAGGTGAAACTCGAGCGAAGACTCGACTTGTTACTCTTGGAAATTGCCGCCTCCTAGATGGCGTAGAGATGTTGTGCGCGAGAGCCCTCAACGGAGGTGTGAGGAGCCCTAGCAAGTTTGTAAAGGTTCAAGTTGAGGCTACCTGAAAGGGTGAAAAACTCCCATTAGTGGGATCAAGGTGGTTGCTCAAGTGCGAAGCCGGTCCAAATGTTTGGGCTTGCCTCAACGTGAACTAGGGGAGACCGGCAAGTCTCCAAACGCCATGGGAAAAAGTATTGTGTCTCTTACTCTTTTACTTTGTTGCAATTCTTATTTATATTGTTGGTTAGAATTGCTATTCTTATTAGAGACATAATCTAGTTAGTGTACTTGTGAGCCTAGTTGATTTAAGCTTTAATTGTTAAAACCTTAGTTATTTGCTTCCGCTTATTATTATTGATTAGGTTTTGATTTTGGGGGTTGATTAGAGCGTTCTCATTAGGGAGACGAAATTTTATAAACGTCTATTCACCCCCTCTCTAGTCGTACCCTACAACAATTATGACCTTTTACCTCAGCTCCAATTATCTTTTCACCGGTAACACAACCTGATAACGACGCCGGCACAAGGGAGATTTGATGATTTGCCCTCTTATTCATGGTGCAATTGATCATTTGCACTATATGTCTCACTGGCATGTGGCCCCAGGATTCGCATGTCAGTGAGACATCATGGAGCAAATGATCAATGACACATGAAAAAGAGAGCAAATCATCAATTAATCCCTAAATTTATATCTAAACTACAATCTTAAGAAACGAAATAGAATTATACTTCCTTGTTCTAATTATCTCTACTATTCTAAAGCAGCACTTGGTGGCAGTGGTCCATTCTTCCCACGTCATTAATTACCACTTAATTGCCCTGCTTAATTGCCCTACGCAAGAAACGAAGCATTGCTTTAATTAGCCAGCTTTCGCAAGAAACGAAGCGTTAAAGATAGATGTTTGATCTTGTGAAATAATTTTTTTTTATTTTTTAATCTTTATTTTTCGTTATCAATTTTGTTTTTCGTAACAACGCACGGGCATGTAACTAGTATTAGACACAAGATTAACTCTAACATCCAATTGGTGAGCCTGGAGTGGTCGAGGTTGGTGATGTGCCGAGCGCACCTATGAGGGTGGCGGCGAGGGCTGCGTGCCTGCCCTCCTTGAGCCTGTACGAGCCGCGCGTCTTGGCTGTTGTGCGGTCGCGCGACATCGCCACCAGGAGCCCGAACTGAACCATCGCCGCCACCGCCGACGTTTGGGTGGCTCAGGAGAGATGTAACGGGGTAGCCATGGGGTGACGGAAGTGGTGTTTTGTGGAACGGAATCAAAATGCAGTGGTTTTGAACTGAACTAGTACATTTTGGTGGCATTTTCCTACAGTGCACGTCTATTGGTGGTACCAAACCAAAATTCCCTTTGTTTAAATATAAACGAACTGAACATTTGCTTACATACAAATATAGATGGAATTGTGTTAGTCATACTTACAGGGATCGCGTTTAACAAGCGCGATTGCTGAAGGACAGAAGAAGCTGCCGATGAGCAGCAGCATCAGTAGGATGTGCCACAGGATCGGGAGACGGCGAGGTCCCGTCGACGACATCTTCCGTATCAGAGCTTCGCTGGGCCTCTATTTTTTTTTTTCTATTCCGAACAACGAAGTGCAATGAGAACGAAGGCGATCGAGTTAATGAATGGCCCGATCAACGCCAAACAATCGTGGCTACCTACAAGTATATACACGGAGAAACTCAAGTCTACGTACCACCGTCTAAACGGGAAAATGAAGAAGAAAGGAAATGGTACAGTACGTCTCACCAACTTCAGACTTGTACCGCTATGATGCACCGATACGGGATACGGATACGCCGATACGGATACGGCGACACGGCGATACGGATTCTTTGGAAAATAAGGATACGCCGATACTGCGAGTATATATATAATTTCATAAATAAAAATGGCAACACAGAGATAAAAAGATAGTAGTTTGATAACAAATTTTAGATAACTTAGCACTTTGTTCTTATGACAAAAGACCACAAGTTCTAACAGTGCAATATCTGATATGAGATGGCAAATAACATTTAGCTGCATGGTTAGACTACATGGCTTGAGGATTGAGGTTGCTCCAGCTCCATGTCAAAGGATCCTCTTTTTTCACCTTGAAATAGCATCACTTCAAATTCTGGATCATCTAATGAGAGGCCAGCAAATTCAAGGATGCCAGCGGCAGCGGCGAATGCGTACCTCGGAGCGGGCGCTGCAGGGCGTGGATCCTGCGCAGCTTAGTGTCGTTGCCCCTAATAAATCTGCTCCACGGTTGCACGGCTTGCACCAGGCCGGCAGGCCCAGTCGAGCACGCCGTACACCTCGTCGAGCCCCAGGACGCCCTCCCGGAGGTAGACGCCGCAGACAAGCGCGCCCTGCCGACGAGCGCTCACGGGAGATGAACAGACACTGAGACGCCTCGTATGGCCGTATGGGTGCCGCTGCCCTCCCATTGCGTTTGTAGGTCTTTAAATGGGCTGAGACGGGAGATGAACTACTTAAATGGGCTGCAAAACTGGGTTGTTCAGATGACAGGCTTTAAAATAAGGGGTCATAGCTGCAAAGTATCGAAGTGTATCGAAGAAGTATCGGAATTAATTATATTTATTTTTTTGACCTGTATTTTCTGATACTTGGCCGATACGGTATCGAAGGCGTATCGGCGTATCGGAGTATCGGATACGTATCGGGATACGGGTACGGCTGTTAAGGGCCGTATCGGTGCTTCCTAGTTGTACCATTCTAGATTGTTTTTTTCCACGGAGGAAGACCCGGTGTAGTCTCATGGAGACCACAACTTAAGTAGTTTTTATAGGTGTATACCGTTCGATTGAGTGAATAAAATGGTTCAGATCGATGAAATCTACACGATGCAATGTTGCTACAGTATGCCTACAGTGAAAAAAAGCTACATTTTCCCACAGGGTAGATGCACATACACCACAGCGGACACACACATACCCTCCTAGGGCACTTCTAGAAATACGAAGGCCAAAGATAAATTTAGAACTTTAGAAAGTTTCTAATAAGATATATTTGCGTGTGTGTAAAAGTGATCACTGAGATTTAAATTTTGATGGATAGTATCGTACACCCAAACTAGTTTTTTTTTCCTTCTTGTTTTCATCGTTTGATGTCAATTATCAAACTCATGAATATTCCTGGGAAATGTTCCAGAATCTTCCTGCCGGATTACAAGTCAAGATAGCGCCATAGCTGCATACTGGTCATATTGAAGGCAACACGTCGAGAAAGCATCCAAGAAAAGTCTGGATAAGAAAGCGCCGTCAGCCAAACCTCATAACTGAAACGAAGACTACAAGGATGCTGCCAAGGAGCATCCAAGAAAAGCTCTAATAAAAAAATATAGAAGTTCAAAAATTTCTCACAAAAATTAGAAACATCCGTCGTTTGATTAGGTGGTCTAACAAAATATAACCAACGGATGCTAGATTGAAAAAATACACTATGAATTCTTATAAATATAAAAAATTATCTGGCCCTTAATTAGACGGACCTTATTATGATTACATGAGCATAGCCAATGGATTTTCTCGTAAAAGTGTGCATAACTTAAACTTACGGTTTACGTCAAAATTTGGTATATATGGAAATATCGGTAAAATAGGGTCTCGGGAGATTTGATGGTACACGGAGGAAGAAGTTTGGAAACAGGAATCCATTTAGGAAACCTTGGTCTATCCAGATCCCTTTGTTACCGTATTGAAGGAGGACTCGGATCGGCTGGAGGGTAAAGGCTACCCCAACACCTTTGGTAATACCGACCCAACCTACTGTGCTGGCCCCAAGTAACCGATTAGGCGGGATCACACATTACCACGCGTACACCGATGCGGCAAAAGTAAACACAACGGCCAACCTACCATCGGCAACGCCAGTTAATGCTTTCGTTCAAACGGCTACTCGGCCGATCGAATCAGATAGGGTTCCACAATTCCAAGGACCAATCCCGAGGAATCCGATCCCACATAGGGTAGTCACATACGCCGAACCCTTCATCCCTTCACCTGCGTTACCGGCTGTAAAAAATGATGAGTACAACCATCCACCACTACATCAGCCGGTCCGGCCTGGCCGACAACCCGAGTTCACACTCGGGGGGTACGATGCCAGTTATTACAATTGGCACAACCCTAGCGCTGTGTCGGTCAATAACGTTAATTGGGCTGATCAAATTTCTGCCGTTTTTTGAGAGATCAATTCGGCTTACAACCCAAAGGAAAGGTAATCGTCTATAGAAAGCCGTACTCGGATTACATAGATCGCATGCCCTATCCACACAATTATAGGATCCCTGATATTGCCAAATTCTCAGGAGATGATTCTGTAACTACCCTTGAGCACGTCGGGCGATTCATTGCCCAGTGTAGCGAAGCAGCCCAGTCCGACGGGCTAAAAATTAGATTGTTTCCTTTGTCTTTGTCGGGGACTGCTTTCACATGGTTCACAAACTTGCCCCCAAATTTGGTCCACTTTTAGAACGATTTGGAAAGCCGATTCCACAAATATTTCTTCTCTGGTAGCCCTGAACTTAGAATTTTGGATCTGAGTTCAGTTCGACAAAAGTTTGGCGAATCCGTGTCAGACTATATCAGAAGATTCAGGGACGTGCGCAACCGGTGTTTTAGTGTCACGTTACCTGATGACCAACTAGCCGGTTTAGCATTCCAAGGGTTGATTCCGCCAATCAAGGAAAAGTTCGCAGGACAGGAGTTCTCCGACTTAGGCCATCTGCTTCATCGTGTATCGGCACAAGAAAGCCGATTCTCGGATAGCAAGGGGTTCAAAGATAAGTTTAGGTTAAACGGGAATGAAAAGTCCAAGGTAAATATGGTCAATTATAGCTCGAGTGAAGCCTCTGAGGTTGATGAGGCAGATGTAAACATAGCCGAGTGGATAAAGGGTCCTAAAAAGTCGCTCGTTTGCTCATGGCTCAAACCGATGAAGAATAAGTCGGAAATTAAATATGCCTTTGACGTGTCTAAATGTGATCGCATATTTGATTGATTACTACAAGAGAAACTGATACGATTACCGGAAGGACATGTCATCCCATCGACCGACGAAATTAAAAAACGAAGTATTGTAAGTGGCACCATTCCTTTTCACATAACACTAATGATTGCAATATTTTTTGTCAGCAGATACAGTCGGCCATCGAGGACGGACGACTGAAGTTCGCGGAAGAGTCGACCATGCAAGTAGATATGAATCCTTTTCCTATCAACATGGTCCAGTGCTCACGTAAAGGGAAGGAGCCTATTGACGAAGATATTAAGCCGATTCGGCGGGTCGATGTTCAATCAAGCTCCAATGGTGATGAGACGCTGAAGATAACAATCGGCTCATTACAAATAGAAGCCGACCGAGACGGCCGAGACTCGAGGACCGTCAAACCAAGGGGGGAGCTGCAAATTGGACAATGGTACAAAGCCGAGAGATCCCCACCAAGAAAACCAGCAGTCTGGCCCAAACCAACATTCTCTCAGCTCCTGAAAAAGTACGAGAGGATAAGCCATCGATAGAAGCAGCGTCCTCGTGGGCCAGATAACTTATATTGGTCGGACGGTGAGGAAAAGGCTCACCGGCGGTGTTCCTTTTGGCAATTCTGTTGGGAGAGGAGAATGGCATTACCATCATTACGGTCATGCCCAATGGAACATCATCCCCGGGGGGATCGAAAAAGGCGACCGGTCAAGGAAAGACTATCTAAACCTATCCATAGCCGTCTAGGACCGGAAAATGAAAAGTTGGTCTAAGAGAGGTTGTCCATGCTAAATCAGGCCGAGCCCTCGGAGTGTAAGACCCTCACTTTTATGCTACAGTGCAAACATAAAAGCAAGGTTCTAATGTGCATACTGTACCATTCCCATGATCAGTGGCTGGCACGCACAAAACACAATTTGGAATCACAACCATACAAAAGTTTCATATTTTATTACAGCGGAAGTAATGATACATTATGACCGAGAAGGTCAACTAAACATAATAAAAGAATCAGATGTCTTGTAGTTTGCCACATAATCCACAGGCAACTGACAAGGTAAAGCCTTAGAAAGAACTGTCGTTAATAATCCCGTAATCCTGCGTCAAAGTAAAGTTCATCGAGATACCTGCATCTTCACTTAAAATCAACAATGATGACAAGGGTGAGTACATTTTAGGTACTCAAGCAAGACTTGAGTTGTGTGTTTGAAATGCAGGCTGATCCTAGAATAAAGCTTCTACGGTTAACTTTTGCTTGGAGCCAAATTGAATTATAAATACTGAATAGTAGAGTGAAAGCGAAACTTGTAAATGAAATGAAATAACAAGTATGTAAATACAAAAGTAATATGTAAGAGTACCATAAAGGTGATAAAAGACTCACATCCCTTTGTGAGTGATAAAACGTCCAGTCCCATCATATGAAATATTATCTGAAGGTTAAAGTTTTGTCCACACAGGGCACAACAGCTGAATTCAACCTTGCCAACGTAATGTCAAGTATTGAATCATCTGTAAGGGTAAGCTCACCAAAACATTTTATATAAACAGCTAACTAGTGTCAGTTCGCCAAGTCGTCCATGACCGTGGACACGGCTATTCGAATAGTTTTAGACTCTGCAGAGTTTTTACTGCTTTACCCACAAGATATGTTCTCCCTTTTTGGCAGTGCACACAGACACACTTCCTTTGGTGTGCCGCCAGAGAGTTCATAACGAAACCGTTCGATTACTTGAACCTTAACTTTGCACTAGCCCAATGACGTTACCCCTGACTATGATGGAAGCAAACAAACAGTGAAGCAATAGTATTCAGGAGCCCGCGGCTCAAATGGTACAACAACAGCCCCAAATTCATAGCCAGGCGTACACCGTTACAACGGCAGATGCCAACACCTCGGTGATGACACCTCCCTCGAGCAAACCTATATATGGAATGCCCGTGCTACAACTGCCTACCAATGTGCAAAGCTAATTCCCAAATAATTTAATAAGTTAAGATCGTCGATCCGAAGACTCGTGGATGTACGGTATACTTGGATCATGCAACACTACGTTCGGTCCTTAAAGTGACATGGGCGATACTCCCCCTATCTACGTACACATTAAAACATGTACATCCGGCTATTGCCAATAATCACCCACGTCGAAATCATAGTTTTATTTCCAGAAAAAGAAAGTGTCAATAACCACATTATTCCAACAGGTTCAAGATTAATGTTCATCATGTCCAACAATTTTAGTTCATCACGAACAATATAACCTTCCGTTCGTGTTCCCAGTCTAAAGCAGGGCTAAGCATATGCATGTAATAATCGAATATACCCATTTTGTGTGTCCATTAACAATCTAGGGTTTCATCTATCACTACTGATTAAGGAAAACCATCAATGAAGGTTATATCTACCATTTCCCATAATATAGCTGTGTATGCAAAATATAGCATATGCATGCAAGTTTTAATTAGATTCTTCTTGTTAAAGAAAATTGGGATCTACATGAGTGCTTGCCTTGCTATCCGTTGTTTTCAGTGACGAAGCCGAAGTTGGATTCTTGGAGTCGTCGACGATGAAGTCTTGAGACGTCGGATTCTACACGTCGTATAACGAAAAAGAATAACAAATAGCAAATAACACTTTCAATAAAGGGCAAAAGGAAATCAGATGGAAAATCAAATAACAAACACTATATTAGACAAGCACGAGTGTGGATCATGGCTTGTGAACGTATAAGGGTGTCACTTCTATGTTATAATCTTTTATTATTTGATTAACGGTTTAAGGGTTGCATCGCATACGACGCCTTATTCCTTATGATTCATTCTATTTTATTTTACGAATTCAGGAAGCTAAGATTGTAAGATTAAATATACTAAAATTCATTTTCAGGGTGTGGAGCTGCTTATACTAATACTGATTAGTATATAAAATAGCAGGTGAGAAAGAGTAAATGCAAACTGCATGGTTAAACTTTGGCATATGTATTGATACTACAGATTTTATAATCGGTCTTATGTAGGGTCAAGTCTTTAATAGGATTTAGATGCAAAGCAAGACATGATAAAATACTTACACAGGTTAAGACATCATGCCTTGGTTGATCTTACAAGTATTAGAGTCTATTGTTAATGTTCTATTTATTGAATGGGAGTATGTGTTAAATAAAGGTTAGAGGGATAATAGGCACAAAGTTTAATTTACAAATGATAACAAAATAGGTGAGTGTTAATTATAATCATCATTGTAGTATCAAGTGGTTATGTTTTATAGATTGTATGCAAAACAAGTTAAATATGTAGGTTTTATCCATATACATATTGTGATTATATTCTAAACGGGTATGTGTAAAGTGAAAATATAAATATTTACTAACTTAATTCAACCTTAATCCATTGCTGCACCTTAGGATTACTCATTTTCCTAGACACACATATCATTATTATTTTTCCATTATTCTTTTAAGTCTCTTCTTTCCTACTCTTTTCCTTTTTCCTTATTTTCTTCTTTCTTTTCTCTTCTCACTATTCCTTTTCTCTGTCTTATCTCTTTGGCCGAGTGGGTTCTTTTCTCTCTCTCTTTTCGTTTCCCCAATCCTCTGGTCTCTGCGATCCGGCCCTATCGCCGCCCTGGTGTCTCCGCCCGGCGGTCCCGAGACCTCTAGCTCCGCCGGTCGCTGCCGGCTGCCGGTGCTGGCCCAGTCTTCCTGCCCTACTTCGGTTCCCTACTGGCTTGGCGCCACCGCCCCCTCATGGCGCTGCCCTGGGTGGATCCCTGGTTTTCACTGGGGTTTGGTACTCACTAACTTTACCCCTTTTCTACTTGTCTTTGCGCCTACTAGTGTTGGCTCGATTTGATCTAGGGCTCGGTATCCTCTAATTGCCGAATCTTGACTGCGGTTGGGGAACGATTTCATGATGCTTGATGTTAGGGTTTCATGATTTTGGAGGCTAATCCCGAGATTCTTCTGCCTCTATCTGATCTGCGATGTGCTTCAATGATTTAGTTGGGGACTTGATTGTGCTGAAATTAACCTTTCGGTTTGTGATGCATGAGGGTTACTAGAGGTCCTTTGCACTGAGATCACACTTCTTGATTTATGACGTGTCGAACAGATTGATGGGTAGTACTTGTTCTGAACTTATGATGGAAATGGATGAATTTAGCATAAATTGAGTTGATGCTATGCTCTGCTCTGATGTTCTTAACACTTGATTAAGGCATAAAGACAATAACTTCGATTTTTAAACTGCATATATGGTAAATGATGGGATTGATACTATGCTAGGCAATTGAGTTATTGAGGCATCATAAGTATATTGAATCTATAGAACTATTGATGTATGAAATCCTAAATAGGTGAGTATTGTTTGTGCTTGCTATTTATGCTCATGTTAGAAAATGAAAAAGGGCTAAAGTTGTGTACTGGAATACATGGGATCCTTTCATGTTTGTTATTGCCTTAACTGAATAGTTTGATTCATGCTATGCACCAAAGCATTATGAATCGGTTATGTATGTAGTTTACTTACGTGGATTGAGTCACTGCCAGGGTTCGAGATGATTCTCGAATGTGGTTTTAGGCATGTTGACAGAGACTTTGGAAAGGTTACATGATAGCTGATCCTAACGCCTTTGATTATAAACTGATGGATCATGAATAGATTGGTTTAGTAAATGATAAAGAAATTGATACTAAGCTGCACTTAAAGATCTTTAGATATCTAATGATGGGATGCTAATATTGGCTTGAATATTAATGGATTTACATGGTAGATGATAGATTGATACCATGTTGGCTATGTCCCATTGGTCTATGATGACTCATGCACTTTCAAATCTATGGGTTGGATGGCGTCATAGCGATGATCTTGAGTTGCAATACGTCGGGGGAGTATTAGCAATCCAAGAGAACATATGACGCAACCCTCATAATATTTGTTAGGCATCTAAACTGAGGCCAAAGATTTTATCCTTCCTCACTTAAATCTCTTTACCACCCATTTTCATCTCTACTTCATTTACTCTCCTACTGGACATGATATAATGATTCTAATGGAATTGAATTTGGAAAACTTACTCGGGTGAAATGGAGATGAATGGGTATCTGCTCAGGTTCCTTTTCCTCTTCTTGCTACTGGTTGTTCCTGGGGTCAGCTTCTGGAACTTAACTTCCCTAGCTGTTCCTTACTTGTGCGAATATGCTCCCTTACCTTCTTGTTTTGGGTTAGCTACTGAAAATGGTTTGCTTGGGGCTGTCTTTGGGTGGCTTCCTGGAAATGGCTGGCTGGGCTTGAAGCTTACGTGACTTTGAATAAGACTTGGTTAGCTTTTATAGCCATGGCAATGGCGGTGTGAGCAGGGTTTGAAAGAGAGCTGGGTCTTGCGGCTGGATAGATTGCTCATTTAATTCACTTGTTAGTGCATTTATCTGAGTCTCTTGATCTAAGTGGCCGGTTGGCCTTGCCCCTTGCGTACTGGGTTGAGCTAGCTGCTTTGCCTGAGCTCTAGATATTTTGGCTAAAAGATGGCTTGGAGGTGCAATAGTATTTAGAAGGGGCTAGTCTTTGCGGCTGGACTGCCGTAGCTGGTTATGGGCTTTCGATTGAGATTATCTTGTCCTAAAATATTTTATTCTTGCGGCCATGATGACCCCTTCGTGGCTGCCGAGTTGGCCTGGGCATGCTCTGGAGGTTTCAATTGTGTCTGGGGGTTTTGGTCGGCATCCTCACCTTGCCTCCATATTTATCTTTTACTAATGTGGCTTATATGGCCAGCTGAGATTGCCCATTACTTAGCCTCGTGTCTTGGTTTGTGACCATGTGCTTGGCCGGCTTGACTTATGTGGCTGATTCTGGGAGTTTCGGCTAAAAGGTGTCCCTGCAGGGCCTCTACACTTATCTTTTGCTAGTGTAAAAAGGTTCTAACCCTTTTTACTATGGTTTCACTATTTTACTGCGGTAAAATATTTTATCTCGCGATATTTTCTGAATATTCGCGTCTACGGCTTAACAGGTTTGTAAATTGCCGAATGATGCAATCTAATCGCGAAGGAGCCAGATTGGCCCCCGGACAATCTAGGGTACCTCATTGAGCGATCAATCAATTAATTAGCTGACGGTAATTCTTCTTTTCTAATTATTGTTCTTAATTTAATGCATTCATTCTATTATTCTTATACGTGTGCAGTTTAATTTACAGGCTCTCAAATGTAGATCAAGTCAGCACCGGAGCTGAAGCTTATAGTTTTGTAATTTACTTCTTAGAATGTAATCATTTATGTAATTGTGATTTTCATATGTAATCGAATCATTTGTAATAGTTGTAACTCCTGTGACTCGTATGTTGTTACAAATATTTTTGTATCTCCTATTTATTGTAATTGCAGACTACAATGTATCAATAAAATTGAGTGTTGTATCTTGTTCTCATGTAATGAATGCTTTCTGATTATGAATGATAATTGATTCACTTTATCTGTTAACGTACTATTTCCAGTATGTCTTGTTAAGTAAATTTCTCATCATAATTCTATCGTCCAATTATCTTTTAGCAAGATTTCCCACAAATGCATTTAAATTTTTGGAGAAAAAAAATAAATAAATCAAATTTATATTTTAATATTTTATTTTTACTCTTTAGTAAATTCAGGGATGTTACACGGAGTCCACTGGTGAAGCTAGCAATCTGGCCGGAAAAATTCGCAAGCCGGTTGAGCCTAAACCAAGATGGTGTCCGTCAGGCCTCAGCCGATCCCAGAGAAGACAACTCCAGCGTTTAAGGACACAGGAAATGAGGGAAGCAGAGCAAGAAGAAGTAAGGGATCAAGTATTCCATAAATTACGGCTAGTGCGAGTCGTGAAACAAGAATGGAGGAGGAAAGATCAAACCGACGACGATTCAGACCAGTCAACTGACTCAGGGTCACCAATGATCTGTGATGACACCCCTCCCATGGACATTAACATGGTATTCGCCCTGCCAGTCGAGTTTAAAATTGAAACCAAGTCAGCCAAAGAAGCATTCGCCCAGCTATGCCTTGGAGCACAAGATGCCGTGTTCGAAAAGCCCCAGGATGCACATCGGCACTTAAAAGCCGTTGTACCTCAAGGGGCACATAAATGGCCTACCAATATCAAGGATGCTGGTGGATAGGGGAGCTACAGTAAATCTGACGCCACTTAGTACTTGCAAGAAGTTAGGCAAGTCCGATGAAGACAATCAAAACAAAGATGGTCTTGAATGGCTTCACGGGGGATCCCACCGAAGCAAAAGGGGTAATGGTCACAGAGCTGACAATCGGCAGTAAGACTTTGCCGACTGCATTCTTTGTCATTGAGGCCAAAGGGAACTACAGTGTACTCCTCGGCCGATATTGGATTCACGCCAACTGTTGTATACCATCAACCATGCATCAGCTACTTGTGCAATGGAATGGGGACAAAGTTGAAGTAGTGCCAGCCGATACATCAGCCCATATAGCCATGGCTAGTTCTGATGCGAATTGGCCGCACGAGGAAGCCTAATGTATATCAGGTAAAGCTTTGGACGACTACGATTTCATCTGTATTGGTAAATCGGGCCTGATGCCGGTCAGTGTCAAGCCGGGCACATTCGATCGGGCAAATCAAGTCTTGAGAAGATGGAGTCAAAAATGATGATGGCTATACAAAGTAAGATGTAGAGCTATCGGCAGGCGATAGATTGCGGGGTAGCCATTGAAGACTTTGAAGAGGAAAAGCTAGGGCAGGGCGTTACTTCTGCCGATTTGCTCGAAGATTCATTACCATGGAGCTAGGAGGTTGCTTGCAACACGTTGGCACCATCAAACACTCGAACTGGCTTCACCTCTCCCCTTTTGGATGTAGCTCGGCCGGAGGGAGGAGGAGGACGGAGCTCTGGTCGATTACGGCTGCAAAGAAGAAGGGGAAAGAGTGAGAGGGAGCTCAAGGGAGCTACAAGACCTCACCTCAACATCGGGGAGCTCTTGAATCTCCTCAAAATGGCGCTCACCGGAGGGGGAAGAGGAGGCCGCGGCTGGGCGTGCTTGAGCTTGAGAGAGGAGGAGGAGCGGAAGGGGAATTGGATGATGAGGAGGAAGAAGGATGGGGGAGCTCCAAGTTTTCTTAAAGCCAGTGACCGATTTCCTCCTATTTCGACTCAGAAATCTTCATTAGTTGTAGTAAACCAGTGGACCTTTGATGCATTGCCTTCACGCTCTATCATATATTGAACAACTCTGCCACGTTGTGGCTAGACTGCCGCGGCAGCCCTCCACCTTGACCTTCTTCTGCCAAGGCGGTTGTTTGCCCCTTTTCTCTGCCATGGTGCCAGGACAGCTTCGCCACTGATGAAACTCGAGCCAATCTCGTTACCTGCCCCTAACTTAGGCCGCTGAGGCAGCCGTGCTACTCCCTGAGCCCTGCCACGAGCCATCAAGTCTCCACTACCTCGCCGAAAGCAAGCACGTGCATGAAGATTCCGCCGAGCCCTCTACCGCTAGTGTTGCTTCCCCTTGTCGCCAGACTGAGCATCATGAGCCATGAGCATAGACTTCTTCCCCTGGTGACTGTAAAGACCACCCAACCGAGCCCATGCCTCCTTGCGCTACTCTGTTTCCCCCCTCTAGGCCGGCGATTCGCCATTGGACCCCAAGGAAAGAGAAGGCTCAAACTCAGGAAATTTTTTTGCTCGATAAGTCATCCTCCAATTGCTTGGGCTTAAAGCACCCTTATAGACCCCTAAGCTCTTTGCCATCCTGTAATTGCAGCTCAAGCAACAGTAGAGTCGCCGCCACCATCCCTCTTCCTCTTTAGAGCCGGCCAACGGTGCCAAGAAGCCACAAAGCATCTCCCTTCGCTCCACGGTACCATACCCAGTCTACTATAGCACTAGATGCACAATATGTGTTCCTTTGAGCCCGCACGCCCCTCGAACGCCATCGCGGCTAGCCGTCATCCCCACCGCCACCCCTCTCCGTCGCTGGCCACCTCAGGCTAATCTCTTCCACCACCGAGCTACGCCCTAGAATCTCCATGCCGTGCTCATGCTCCTTCCACGCACGCCTGTCCGTCTCCAGCCTCCGCTCGCCACCGGCACAACACGCATCACCCTTGCATGCTGCCAGGAGGAGTGGAGGGGTGTTCGTCTAGAATGAGAAATGGAGGATGGACTATGGAGGAGTGTTGTGCTACTGCTAATGCCGAGCCTTCCCCTCTGCACCACGATGATAAAGCTACTACTCCCTCCTCTTCTCCCCGGGAAAAAAATTCAAATCAACATGCATGCAGGAACTTTTCGCGAAAATGGAATGCTCATGCGATGAGAATCATGATGGTATAACATGCATGGGATGATTCTTTGTTTTTGGAGGTGATTTCGAGGAGACAAGGTTAGAGGGAGTTGCGAATTGTTGCGTTCTTGGTGACTGGAACGATTTGCCGGAAGGAGCGAAGAAATAGGGGACGAAGAGGACAAGGTTGGTAGGAAATTCAATAGTGGGAGAATAGATTTTTTATAAGGTTTTTAGACATGAAATTTTATCCCTAAAACTAAACACAATCATGTCTTAAATTTTCGATGACAAATAAATTATCTATCGGCTTTTTAAAAAAAATCAGGGTGTTACACATACCCAGTCTACTCTAGCCCTAGATGCTTAATACGCGTTCCTCTGAGCCCGCACGCCCCTCGAACACTATCGTGGCTAGCCGTCATCCCCACCGACGCCCTTATCCGTCGCTGGCTACCTCAGGCTAATCTCTTCCACCGTCGAGCTACGCCCTAGAATCTCCATGCCATGCTCATGCTCCTTCCACCCACGCCCGGCCGCCTCCGCTCGCCGCCGACGAAGCTGCCTCCTCCGTGCCCTGTTTTGGCTCGCTGCATGGTGGAACCACTCTATCAGTCACACGCGCACTCGAGCCCAGTTCTACTAGAGCCAAAATATGCCTTCGCAGTTAGGAAACGTATTTCCTAATATCAGTGATTTTTTAGACCCGAGCCAATTAAAATGCTTATTACTTTTGCAATATAGCTCCAAATTAGTTCAAACAAGTTTCTAAATTTGTGTTAAATCATGTGGGTTCGTAATATAGAAAAACATTTCAAATTTACTTACAGTTCAGTATTTGAATTTCAAATTTAAAATATAAGTCAATTATGTGCTCCATGTAAAATTTTTACAAATGGTCTCCAAATTTGATGAAACCAACTTTGCCTTGTTCCTGATGTCATTAGGATTACACATATACAAAAATATTTAGATTTGGACATAGTTTGTGCAAATTTTGTAATTAGATTCATTTCAATGCATTTAAATTTAAATTGCTTATAACTTGTGCAAATAAACTTCAAATTTAGTGTAAATAGTCTCTATATTTCCAAAAAAAAAATGGTACTCTCTCTGGTTATGCAAAATATTTAGGCTTAGGCTTGCTTAATCACAAGTTAATGTAGGGTCATTTCTTGTATAGTTTGAAATCTAGATATTCATGTTTGATTAATGTAAATGAGCTTCATTTAACTTGAAAACCAGAACCTATGACTTTAAAATATTCTAATTTTAGGCTCTATAATAGTAGCTTAATATGCCACCTTTTGTACAATAGTTCGCTTTTTGTACAAAAACAGGTGGAGGACCTGTTCGCGAATATATGGAACTGTGAGGTCTTTTTTTTCAAAATAAACGGTGAAAGGACCAAAACGTAATTTCAAAATCTGCAAAGGGCCTTTTCGCAAAAAAAAACCTTAACATGTCGGCGGTCTGGTTTTTCTCCAATTCCACGTGTTCTCGGTAGTATGTGTGTATATTATATATATATATATATATATATATATATATATATATATATATATATATATATGAAAAATACTTCGTACTCTAGTCATGGCGCGATGCAGCAGTCAGTTTCGGAGCAACACGTACCGTCGTCCGCGGGGTAGGGTACAGGGCAACCACAGCTTTCCGCGCGGATCCATCCGTGTAATGTACGTAACATGAAATGAACCTAGTGTTTTCTTCTTCTTTTCATCGTTTGATGTCAATTATCAAACTCATGAATATTCCACGGTTACGTGGGAATGCCTCGGAAAAAAGTTTCAGAATCTTCCTGCCGGACTGCAAGTCAAGATAGTCCGCATAGCTGCGTACTGGTCATATGATGGCAACACGTCGAGAAAGCATCCAAGAAAAGTCTGGATCAGAAAACGTCGTCAGCCAAACCTCGTAACTGAAACGAAGACTACCAGGATGCTGCCAAGGAGCATCGTTTGTCGTCTGCTACGGGGTCAAAAGCTCTAACAAAAAAAAAATATAGAAGTTCAAAAATTTCTCACAAAAATTAGAAACATCCGTCGTCTGATTAGGTGGCCTAACAAAATATAACCGACGGATGCTAGATTGAAAAAAAATACACTATAAATTCTTATAAAAATATAAAAAAAATTATCTGGCCCTTCATTTGACGGACCTTATTATGATTACCTGAGCATAGCCAATGGATTTTCTCGTAAAAGTGTGCATAACTTAAACTTACGTAATAAGATTGAATCTAACTTGGAAAAATAGAATATTTAGTTCGTGAAGTTCCAACTATTTAGTTCGTGAAGGACCCTTAAGAGCATCTCCAAGAGAGCCCTAAAAATGAGCCTTAAACTTTAATTTAGGACCCTAACTAATTAGATTTAGGGCTCCAACGAAATATTCACTCCAGCAATTAGGCCCTAAAACCCAACGAAGATAGGGCTCAATCACAGAGTTGCTAAATATAGCTACTCTCCTAGGGGCCTTAAAACAATTTGCTAAATTTTAACAATGGGTCTTTGCTGGAGTTAATTTTTTTTCCCCAAAAACCCTATAATTTAAGTTAGGGCCATATTTAAGACTCCTCTTGGAGATGCGCTAAGTCTTAACTGCCAATATTTGTAACGTCCCATATGACTAGCTATTATGTAGGGGGAAAAGGAAAAAAGCAAAGTAAAAAAAATCAACTTTCTATATTCCTATGAAATTTTCAGAAATTCATACAGTGCAAAATATTGTCAAATGGTATCCTAAGGCTAGACAAAAAAAGAAAAAAAATGAAAAAAATCATGAAAGAATGTATGTGACATTCCCAATCTATTTGAATGAAAATTACTATGTTTTTGCACATAAAATACTCTATACTTAGAAATTTCGGCAGCATTTCACCTGTTTTTTTGGATTTCAACACTTCAACTAGTCAACATAATAAAAGCATTACATAATATGATCACAGATGATAAACATTTAAATTACATTCACCAACACTATGCATTCCATCCATCACAATTTGATTCAAACATACATACATAAGACAAATACCTATTGAAGCATAGATGATGCCACAACCCACCGGAGACCTGCAAGAGTCATAATTAAATAAGAGGTATAAACATTTATTGCATGAAGAAGTGTTAAAAGAGTGAAATGATCTTGTGGACAACTATGGATTGACGTACCTACGAGTAGTAGTACGTGTATTGTGCAACCTCTACTTCTGCATTGTCAACAGTGATCTCACCGTACTTCCTCCCGTACCCTTGCTTGTAATCCTCCCATGTCACGTTCCGTCGTAGCCATGTGAGCTTCCAGTGTTCGTAATGAGAGATCTAGGCCGCAGGTTGCTCTGACTAATGCAAGTACTTGGTAGGCATATTTTCGTGTATACAGATCAGTGTAGAGATCAATGTAGTTAAACAATGACGACATGCTTCATCCGTCGTGACTCTGGCGGTGACCGTACACACCCTAATCACCTTCGTAGATCATCGAGCCATACCCTAACATGAAGGTACCCAGGCTGCTCTATGGGGAAGCTCCAATGGCTGCTAAACCACGAGGCCATATCATCCTAGGGCTGTCCTGCCTACTGTCTACCCCACTAGTAGTAGTGCCCTTCCCCATACTACGGGTCTCCGTCTGTCTCTGCCTGGGAAAAAAGTTTCAGAATCTTCCTGCCCGATTGCAAGTCAAGATAGACAGATAGTCGGCATAGCTGCATACGGGAAGCGCATACTGGTCATATGATGGCAACACGTCGAGAAATCATCCAAGAAAAGTCTGGATCAGAAAACGTCGTCAGCCAAGAGCCAAACCTCGTAACTGAAACGAAGACTACCAGTCTACCAGGATGCTGCCAAGGAGCATCGTTTGTCGTCTGCTACGGGGTCAAAAGCTCTAATAAAAAAAATATAGAAGTTCAAAAATTTCTCACAAAAATTAGAAACATCCGTCGTTTGATTAGGTGGCCTAACAAAATATAACCGACGGATGCTAGATTGAAAAAAAATACACTATAAATTCTTATAATAAAAAAAAATTATCTGGCCCTTCATTAGACGGACCTTGTTATGATTACATGAGCATAGCCAACGGATTTTCTCGTAAAAGTGTGCATAACTTAAACTTACTGTTTGCGTGATATGATTTATTTATTTTATAAACACATGATATAATTTAATTATTTAGTTAAAAAATATGTTTTTGTTACAACGCACGGGACTACTACGTGTGTACTCTTAATGTAGAGCTGAATTTATTTTTTGAGACCCAACCCGATGTATGTTGAAGTTGGTTGATCTTTTTATTGACATTAGAATGCACCAAATTAGTAAAACGTAAAACTCAGGTGCTATATTGATGGAAACAAATACCAAAATCAAACAGATAGTATTCTTTTTTATGAGAAAATGCAAATTGATATTACAAAGCATCTAAGCTATATCATTCGTGCTATGAAATTTGTAACATGTCTGGCCCGCAAATGAGTTCCTCTTAATGACACGAAGACTTCAGCTAATCCTAGCTTGGAGGTACGGCCGGTGACTCAACGATGTCCATGACTCCATGGATCATCTTACTAGTTGTCTAGTTCCACTGAATGACACGAAGACTTAAGGCACTCCAGAGTCCAGATTTCAGCTAATCCTAGCTTGGAGACATGACCGGTGACTCAACGATCGATGTAAATATCAACACCCTTATGCATGGAAGATTTGCAGCTCTCTCGGCCACCCACTCTTGCTCCCCTCCAATTTGCGAAAAATATCAACACCCTTATGCATGGAAGATTTGCAGCTCTCTCGGCCACCCACTCTAGCTCCCCTCCAATTTGCGAAAAAATCCCTTCATTTTCTATAAATATCAACACCCTTATGCATGGAAGATTTGCAGCTCTCTCGGCCACCCACTCTAGCTCCCCTCCAATTTGCGAAAAATATCAACACCCTTATAGATATGTCCTTGTAAAATTACAAAAAGATCATTTGCGATTTTTTACGAGAGCAAGAAAATCATTTTTAATTTGCGTTTAGGTCCCTCATTTCGTTACTTTACGGAAAAGCCCCCCGTTAAATACAAATCTCGAACGAGCCCTTTTCTAATTTTTCAGGATAGCGGTCATGTCCAAAAATATAACAAATAGGTCCCCGCTCCTTACATCCAGGTCCTTTCTCCGTTTTTCCCGAAAAAATATTTTCGCCAACAGAAATATGTATACATCTCTATCTCTAGACTTTTTTTCCCCAACTCGATCTTTAATATCTAGGCTTTTTTTCCAATTTGATCTCTAATATTTTTCAGAACGTGTATTATTACTCAGTTAATGTATAGAGCCAGTGGCGGAGCTAGAAAATTCTAAAGGAGGGGGCCAAGAATGAAGTGAACCTCTATTAATGATTGATATTCAAAGTTTAGTATATAATAAGTACAATATGAACATTTGTAACTTGCAAGGATTTATGAATGAAAATGTACCACTAATTATTTCACATGAGGCGATAGTTGATATTTGTGAGTCCTCATGTTCTGAAAATGCTGTAAAATCTTCCATGTCTATCTTTGCAAGTACATCTCGCTCAATATAACAAATCATGAGATCATTTGTCACTTATCTTATTACTAAATCTGTTTTGATAATCTTCATTACGTAAATCAAAATTTAGACATTAAATCGGTATAGATTGATCATTGATATTTAATAGATCAAAATTATTATACAATTGTACTAGATATTAAACTACTAGGGCTTGAATTATACATGCCAGGGTTCACAAAACCGTTTCGAACCCTAATTTCGCTAGCCCAGCGATACCGGTTTTCGCGAAAAACCGCTCGAAAACCGCGAAAAACCGAATGGTTTGCAATTTCAATTCATTTTGAATTTGGGTCAAACTCACGCGATTTTTCACGAGAAAACCGCGGTTTTTAACGAAAAACCGCTCGGTTTTTACGAAAAACCGCTCGGTTTTTGAGGTAAACCGAGAAAACCGAAACCGCTCGGTTTGAGCGAAAAAACGATCGATTTAGGTAAAAAACCGCGAAAATGAGGGGAAAAACCGCCAAAGCCGGGAAAATGTAATAAATATATAATTTAGACATTTGGAAATTGTAAATTAGAAAGTTTAAAATAATATATCAATAAATAATCTTTCATTGCAATATTACAATCACACAGGTGCAAAGATACATATTTACATATATAACCACGTAGCAATTTCATTACCATTCAATTGTCAACACCATTTATATTATAATACTTTTTAATTGAAGTTGTGAAGTAGGCATAGGCCATGTTGGACCTGTATGGATGTTATATTAGTATAATATCAAGTTACAATGAAATGAAATATGCATATAAAACATTACCTGTGGGACTACGGCTAGTATGTATGCTATATATATTAGTATAATATTGTTGCATGATCTTTTTCTTTTTGATTTTTATATTTTCATTATTTGTAATACCTCTAAAACATCTCTAAACATCTCCAAGCAGCCCACATGCCACCTTTTTCTTTTTCTTTTTGATTTTTCTATTTTTTATTATTTGTAATACCTCTAAAACATTTCCAAACATCATTTTTTTAAAAAAGTTTTTTCACCATTGGTAATATATGAATTAATACTAATTTTAGGAATTTTTTCAAGAAATTTTCTCAAATTTTTTGAAAATTTTAAATTTGGATTTGAATTTGAGCGGTAAACCGCTCGGTTTCTATTACCGAGCCGGCTCGATACGCTCGGTTTTCGTGAAAACCGAGCGGTTTACCGCGAGAACGTGAACCCTGATACATGCATACTATCTGTCCTGAACAGCTGGACTCCTGGCTCAATGGGCTCCGCCTATGCGTCAGAGCCATGGCTGCCAAGCGTCGCCTTGAAGGCGAGCAGGAGTTGGCGTCGTCGCTGCCATTTGCTCTCCAGGAGGTCATCACAATCATGATGAGAGGACGAAAGACAGCAAGCTCATGACACGCATTGCCATGGTGGAGTGGTGGGTGCGTAGCAAAGAGCTGTCCGGCCTAGGCGCATACGTGTATTGAGACTGGAGGCTCTCCGGCTCGCTCCGCGTTCACGCCTCGTCGACGCCGACCGGGCCCAGGCCCACCTACGCCCCGGCCGGGGCTCCGCCTATGTATAGAGCGTTAAAACTCGACGAAAGAAGGTTGGCAGTTCTAATATTTTTTGGAACATATATTACCTGTTGAACGCATAGGGTGTTAAATTCGGCATCTGTAATTTTTTTGCAACTCGATCTCTTATACTTTTCAAAACTACCCGATCTCTAATATTTTTTAGAACGTGTATTATTACTTGGTCAATACATAGAGCGTTAAACTCGACGAAAGAAGGTTGGTAGCACTAATATTTTTCGGAACATGTATTACCCGTTGAACGCATAGGGTGTTAAATTCGGCATCCGTAATTTTTTTTGCAACTCGATCTCTTATATTTTTCAAAAATATGTATTATTACCCGGTAAACACATAGGGCATTAAACTCGGCATCTATAATTTTTTAACAACAAGAAATCTAATATTTTCTAGAACGATGTCTAATATTTTCCAAAACATGTATTATTACCCAGTGAACGCATACGGTGTTAAACTTGGCATATATAATTTTTTTGTCAACTCAAAATCTAATATTTTCTGAAAAATGTATTATTCATTTTTTTTGTGAAAGGCCCGTTGTTGTGCAAATTCGTCGACGGTTCCTACCTAGTGTATTTTTTAAAAAAGAAAACCCAAGCGAACAAAAAAACGCTTAGATCTTCCTACCTTTTTTTCAGAAAAAAAATTTAGATCAAATTTCGCACAGTGCGGCAACGCACGCAACCTTACCTACTGTACAATATCTTCCAACAGTTCCCGTTGACAGATTTGGGCCATGCATGGAACTCAAGGGTCCTAATTTCGTTTTCGGACTATATCTCGGCAGGGACCGAAATCTAAAATTTCGGCGAGATTCGAAAATTTTGAACAAAATTTAGATGAAATTCAAAAACCAAAATTTAAATCCGGATTTTTTTGAACCGGGAAATCCGAAATTTTGTCCGAAAAACTGAAATTTCAGAAATCTCAGTAAAATTCAATTGAACAAAAAATGGTTTAAACGACGTCAAAACAATTTCAAATTTTTTTGGATGGTCCTGACACATCGCTAATGTTTCCATAAAAATTTCAAATGGTGATCAAGCCTGAGGAATTTTTTAAAAATCTAACAGTTCTACTGTCCTGATAAAATGTTGCTCAACAAATTTCAATCGAATGAAAAATGGTGCAAACCACGTTATAAACTTTTGAAAAAATTTGTAAATGGTCCTAACATATCCATAATATTCTCATAACATTTTTAGATGATGAACAATCTTGAGAAATTTTCAAAAAATTCAGATAGTGCTACTAAAGACGGACTGACAAATTTCACCTGAAAGAAAAATAGTTCAAACCATATTAGAAACTTTTGAAAAATTTTGTGAATGGTCCTAACACATCCATAATATTGTCATAAAATTTTTAGATGATAATCAATCTTGAGGAATTTTGAAAAATTCGGAAAGTGCTACTCAAGACTAACCGACAAATTGAACCTACCAAAAAATGGTCAAAAACACGTCAAAATTTTTTGAAATTTTTTGTAGATGATCTCGACCCTAAATCCAATCAAATACAATCCACAAAAATGAAAGTCCGGTAAAAAAAATCCTGAGATTTTGGCCGAAATCTCCGAGATCTCGTCGAATTTGCATTGTTACCGTAGCGTTTTGAATTTTTTTTAAAATTTTTTACTCAGCCGAGATTTAAGATCTCGACGGTCCGAAATCCAAAATCTCAGCCGAGATTTGCGAAATTCGGCTAGGATTTGGATACATGATGAAACTCAAGAACCTGTCGCATAACACGTATCTATACCCCTTTATAATTCACCAGTTAAATCTTTTCTACATGCACACACTGTTCTGCCCCCACAGAGGGTACTTTGCTTTGTTCACCCTAGCACATGCACACACAAATCCTACTTCCTCAAAATCAAGCGCTAAGATGTTCTGTTATCAAATCTGATGGACCAAATTACCAATACTTTCCTCCCCGCCCGTGCGGCACCAGTCCTACGTGGGCCCAATCGTCGCCCCAATCGCGCATATCGCGCCAATCCGCGTATCGCGTCTATCTCGCCCCAATTTGTGTGTGGGCGCTACACCCGCCACCACCTCGCACGCTGCCCCGCGCTCGCCTCCGCCCCCGCCGCGCCCTCCCGCGACGACCTCGCCGCCGAGCTCGCCGAGCCGCTCCTCCACCGTGCTCGGCGCCGACCCATGCCTCTCGCGCTCGCCTCGGCCCCGCCGCTCCCGCTCGCGACGACCTGCGCCCGCGCGCTGCCTCCGCCCGGCGGCCTCGCGATGACCTCGCTTCTCGCTCGCCGCCGCCTTTCGTCGAGCCGCTCCTCCACCAGCGCTCGGCGCCGACCCGTGCCTCCTCGCGCTCGCCTCTGGCCCCGCCGCCCGCTCCCGCGACGACCTCGCCGCCGCGCTCATACATTCATATTGTTGATGTTCATTGTTGGCTCATGTTCATTGTTCATACTGCAGATCCCTTGTTGGCTCATGTTACTGAGTTCCAAAATACTTTTTCTTGTTCAACAATTTAATGGCTCATGTTCATTGTTGGCTCATACGTTCATATTGTTGATATGCCGGAAGTGTTTTTAGTAGTGGTTCATGTTCATTGTTGGCTCTTACGTTTATATTTTATTTATACCTTTCTTTGCATCTAAATTCTACTAGTGTAATTACCCTAACTATTATTGTCAAAAACAAACGATAACGCTTAAGCCTTTTCGGCAGTCCGTAAAGTGTCATATTTAAATGTAATTTTTGCAATAACAGAGCATATTTGCTCTTTCATATATAGACTACCATATTCTGGAAAAATATTTTATTTACACCTTTCTTTGCATCTAAATTCTACTAGTGCAATTACCCTAGTCGACAACAACTCATGATATGAATAGTGTAGCCTAGGAAAACTTTAGCCAAAGTGTTTAAGTCATTACGATCATTGTGAACAGCGTGTAGATGCAGCCAGCAACCTTAGTAAGCAAACTCAACCTTAGTAGGGCAGATATAACGAAAGTTCAGATGATGAAATAAGCAACAGATTATATTACAAGGGCATTACAACAGCGACGACATTGCTAGAAGAACTGACGATAACACTGATTGTCATGGTGGAACAAGTGATCGTTCCGCCTAAGTTCGCAGAGTGGGAATGATGCACCACATTTTCTACATATTACATCACCCGTGAATCTTTCGTGATTTGTTCTTGGACACTGCTCATTCTCTCTTATGAAAGAGCTCCATGGGGGTGCGCAGTGCTCCCAGCTGTTGCCGAATGGGTAGCCTATGTCGAATGTCTCGGGGGGTATAAAATATAATTTTGTCTTTTTTATGTGGATCTCTTCCCTCCTGATTCCCCGCGTCCCCTATGTTAATACCACCCGGGTTCCCGGATGGTCTTTGTAATCCGTCAAGGATTTGTTGCGTAGTGCGGACCTCGGCCGGCTGCTTCCCCTTATCCCTTTCTCTTCGAGAGGAGGAACCCTTTTGCACTTCCGGAGACTTGCTGAGACGCCTCCTCTGTTTCGCCTCGCACTCCACTATATGGTGCAGGAGGTGTGTGTTGGGCTTGTCGTTGTACAACCGAAAGCGTGCCCTGCAGTCAATGCAGTATGCCCGCTGTGGTCGTTGAATAATACCGTAGGCGTACTTAGGGTCTGGCTTTTCTGGGAGGTAGAAGCACCGCGGCGAGGGTTGCTCCCCCCCAGTTATTAGGGGTGGGCATTCGGTTTTTACGGTTTTTTCAGTTCGGTTTTTTCGGTTTTAATATATTTCGGTTTTTGATTCTTGTAGACCGAACTGATCTGGACCCTAAAACCGAACCGAATAAACCGAAATTTATTCGGTTCGGTTAATCTGGAATTCGGTTAACCGAATTTTCACCCAGTTGACAATCATGACATGAGATGAACCGTGACCTCTTCGGTCTGCACATATTAACCGAAATTTCATCCAGTTGAAAATCATCCAGAGACAGAGTAACTGATTACATATTAGCACTACTTCAGAACATGGCGATATATTGCTACTTCCACTTCCAGCCATAGTAACCAGTTACCTCTTCGGTCTCTAACTCCAGTCTCCAGACATCAAGTAGTACGTAATGCTGCAAAGCAGTTGATAATCGGGAATTCCAGTCTTCCAGACTTCAAGTACAATATGCCACTACTACAATATGCCACAAACAAGCACATAGCACATAGTAGATTAAATTCATCTGGTAGATTAAATTCATCCCAGATAACTAAACTTAAAATAGGACAAGCACTTCAGTCACCATCATCATCGTCATGTTCTCTGAAAATCAGGAGAAACTAATCAAACTATCATCAACGAATCAACTGCAACGCAAAACTAACATTCCATGCCACTCAAGGACAATAGCATAATACTAACAATATAATGTCTGATTGATTACAAGACGTTGAATCCAGGAATAGCAGAGGAGGTGTTTCCGTGTTTAGAACAACTATCTCACCAGCCAGAGCCCGAAGGATTGGTCGATTGGAGCAGATCTAAGCGCCGGGGAGTAGATCTGAGAGCCGAGGGAGGAGACTTCGACGGAGGAGGCGTCGACGCCGGGGAGGAGGCGTCCGCGTTCACCGGGGAGGCGCTGAGGTGGCGGCAGCGCTGACGGAGTTGGGCGTCTGGGCGAGCCGACGAGTCGATGGAGGAAGAGGAATCGCCGAAGGGGACCGGGGACGATGGGGGATCGGCGCCTCGGCGGATCGCCGAATCGAGTAGGAGCTGTAGGATGGCCGATGGGGGATTGGGGGGAATCGGGCGATTAGGGGGGGGAGTCATGGACGAGGACGATGTCCTCTGGTCTCTGGAGTCCTACTGTGTGTTGTCCTGGAGTGTGGTTCTGTACAGGCTGTACCTCCTGACTCGGTGACTCCTGTGGCTGTAATCGGTTTTTCGGTTAATTCGGTTTCTATTGACCCAAAACCGAACCGAATACCGAAAACCGAATTATACCACAATAAAAACCGAACCGAAACCCGAAAACTAAAAAAACCGAAATATTCGGTTAATTCGGTTCGGTTCGGTAATTCGGTTTCGGTTTCAAAATGCCCACCCCTACCAGTTATCCTAGACTGGAAATTTGAGAAGTGGGTGGTACGTCTCTGGGTCCACCCAGTTGAAGTACCAGCACCATTCATCCTCGACCAAAGGCACCGGTAGAATCTTTGGTCCGCTAGATCCTCGTGGCAGGTATCAACCACTGCCTGCAGGCCGTGTTCGCACAATTCGGGGCTTTCAGGTGGCCCTTGAGGAGGAGGTTTCTCCTTTGACTTGAGCAATTTCGCAAGTTTCTTTTTGAAGTCCTGTATGCGATGAACTGGTTTAGAATTACTACTTTGTGAGAGAAACATGAGCATGTCGCATAAAACTCACTGATTGGTTTGTCCCTTGCCCACCGGCCCTGAACTCCGGTCGATCTATTTAGGGGACATATCCCGGCGGCCTTTCCCACTGGGTGAAGTTCTCGGGCTAAGTGGGGTAGACGTCGTGGCAGTTGTAGATAAATTCGTAGTCACGTTGTTCCGGGCCGTCGATCCATTGGAAGAAGCAACACCGGTCCTTGTGCTAAAAAAAACAAAGAACGATGCATGAAATGGTAGTGTTACCCTAATTTGTATGGACACCAATTGATTTACCTCATAGCCGCGGGCACAACAGTAGTGAGCGCGGATGACCATATCTCCGTGCGTAGACTACATCATCTTCGCAAGAAGGTTGTAGTCGCATTTCGGCCGGGGCAACTCCGGTAGAACTGGGGTGTCAACACTACTCGCATCCGAGTATTCAAGAGGGTTAAGTTTCACTTGCTGAAGAGGCGACGGTAGAACGACATCATGCCCTAATTTGTGTAAAGTCGGCTGAGGTTTATTGCTGGTTTGGCAGTGGATGTCTATCCCTCCCTCGGCCGATTTTTATAGTGCTGGTGAGGGCACTACTACAGAATGACACATTACTATCGCTTCATCTGTGTCGGTTCTAAACTTTTGACTTCAGAACCGATTGTGATATGTATATTCCATTTGGAAATCTTGGTAACAGGTTATCACAATCGGTTCTGAGAGGGAACCGATTGTGATACGATAATAATCCCAATCGGTTCTAGATAAGAACCGATTGTGATAATAATTTTGTTATCACAATCGGTTTTTATCTAGAACCGATTGTAATAAGTAGGTATTAGCACAATCGGTTTTGGGAAGAAACCGATTGTCCTGAGCACAGGACTTATCACAATCAGTTCTTTTCCAGAACCGATTGTAATGAGAAGGTATTATCATAATCGGTATTGGGAAGAAACCGATTGTGATGAGCACATGGGTTATCACAATCAGTTCTTTTCCAGAACCGATTGTGATGATTTTTTGGCAACAGAATGCCCAGTTCCATTAGGTGCAATGCAACCAAGAACAGTTCAACAGAAACATAGTTTTTGTGAGATCCTCCACTCACACATTTCCCCTTCAGGGAAGAAGAAAAAAACAAACTCCAACACAGCCCGCTCTGCTAGAATCCCAACACAGACCTCTTGCACCCTTCATTCATGCTTTAATATTTGTGCAACTTGTATTTTCGGACGATGAACAAGACTGATCTGCTAGAATCCCAACTCGCGGTTCAACTCTCAGACAATTTATGTAGACACATGTAGTGATGCAAATTATATATAACATTATAGTAGCATGCATGCAGCAGATAATAATAATATATATACCATTCCACACATTATACTTGTTTTTTTGATCAATAGGACATGAAACATTTTGACTTGGAACAACAGAACATTAGAAAGATACAATCCACAAAAATATAAAAGAGACTCAAAATAGAGTGTAAAGGCAGCCGAATAGACTTCATCTGCACTAGGCCAACAACCCTAATATATTAAACAAGCTGTAATTCATTACAATATATCACCACATCCATTGTTTATAATTATTAAACATATAAAGGGGGACTGCATTACACCTAATATATTAAATTTACGACTCGCGGCTCTCGCCCGAGTAACCCGAGTCAACCGAGTCACCCGAGTCGCCAGAGTCGGTGTTGCTGGAGACTACGCGGACTAGTGATGGTTCATCCTCCGTGGATGAACCCGATCTAGACGAGGCGCCGGTCCCTATGGTGATCAGCGCGTAGTACTCCGCCCCCTCCTCCTCGTTCTCCTCCTCCTCCTCGTCGTCGTCGTCGTCGTCTTCCTCGTAGTCGTCGTCGTCCTCGTCGTCGTCGTCGTCTTGATCGCCATCTCTGGGGCGCTTCCTGCTGCCTTTGGAGGCGCCCGGATGGGGTGAGGCGCCGGGAGGGACGTCGGGAGACAGGTGGGGCGCTGGCGCCACGCCGGAGTGAGGCGCCGGAGGCTGAGGCGGCGCTGCCGGCGGCGGTGGAGGATCGTACGGTGACTCCACGGTGGGGTCAGACCTTGCCGGAGAAGGAGGGGGCGCTGCCATTGCTGCGGTCGAAAGGAGAAGTCAGACCTTGCAGAGAAGAAAGGAGCTATATATATATATATATATATATATATATATATGCATGGAAGAGCTATATGAAAGAGAAGAAAGGAGCCATTGCTGCCATTGCCGGAGGAGTCAGACCTTGCAGCAGAGAAGAAAGGAGCTATATGTTTGAACGCGATCAGACCTTGCAGCAGTCAGACCTTGCCGGAGGAATGGAACGCGAGCAGACCTTGCAGCAGTCAGACCTTGCCGGAGGAATGGAACGCGATCAGACCTTGGAAGAGTACTACCGATGATCAGAAAGGAGCTATATGAAAGGAGTTATATGTTTGAACGGTCAAATTGGCGGGGAAGCCGAGGGGGTGGATTAATATCCGTGTCGGTTCATATCCCGAACCGACTGTTATGACTTAAGTTATTGCAGTCGGTTCTTTTTGAGAACCGAAACATATACATTATCTGTGTCGGTTCTATAAAGAAACCGACAGTGTTGAGGATCCAAATTATCACTGTCGGTTTTACATATAAGCGACGGTGATAACTAATTAATCACAAACGGTTCTTCTATAGAACCGATTGTGATGAGGCTCGCTAGGTTTTATATGTACCGTCTGGACTCGGGAATGAACTTATTAACTCTCGTCGAGTTGGTTCGCTAGGCGTTTTCTCTATTTTCCAGCCTATCTTACCTGTGGCTTTATTCAAAAGGTGGGCCCCATTCCTTCGAATCCCTTCAATTTTGTATTAACGCATATGATTCGATTTTGATTTGGTCTCATTAGCGAGTGTATGGTGGAGGAGATCGGTCGTTGAAGGTCTCAGATTAATTGAAACCCTAGCTAGCTTGATCAGAGCTAGATTTCCCTCGTTTGTGGTTTTCCTCGAAAGGTGATCAGCATTAATTCTTAGAAATCTCTTCAATATTGCAGAGGGACTTAAATTAATTTTTTATTTGGTGAATGTGTACATTACATGTCATAATTGTTTTAATATAATTAATATGATCAATTATATAGTAGTTAATTAGGTCACAGAACCTATGCGTCTCCCGTTCGAGGGTGCTTGTTTATAAGTATGCTAAAATGGCATATTTATAAATAAGCAGTCTCGAATTGTCCACGTGTTTTGGACAGTTCGAGGATATGTGGCTCGAGGCGGAGTTCTAAGTCGTTGTACAAAGCTGTAGAGAAAGTTTCGGTAGCATCTCCCTGGCCAGTGTTCTCCGAATACACATCCTCTTGACATGTTGTCGATACATGTATTTGGAGAACAGCGGTGAGATGCTGCCGAAATTTTCTCTAGAGTTGTACAACAGCTTAGGAACTAGCTCTAACCACATATCCTCGAATGGGATTAGGACCTAACCTAATTAGAGATTAGGAGTCATCGTTGGTACGTACGTACTTAGTCGGTCTACAGATATACGTTTCTTTAAGATCATTCAACATGAAAACTTTGTTTTCGGGTTGAACCCTTCTTTTATTTCATTGATTAGGGCATTATTAATTTATTGTTTGCGGTTTACTTGTAGATGGACCGTGAAGAATGGATGTATCACAAAAGCCGTGTGAGTGCTGAATTTCAGAGGGGAGTTAAGGAGTTCATAAGAATTGCAGAAGAAGATATGGTTATGAGGGGTGTAAAGTTCATATATTATCCTTGTATTGATTGCACCAATCTCAGGAGATTTAACAACTCAGTTCAAATTGAAGGGCATTTGATTCGACGTGGCTTCGTGAGGAATTACACGTGTTGGATCCATCATGGGGAGATAGGTAGTACCTCTGTGCTACGGAACAAAGACATGCTGGAAGCCGATCACGAGTTGGAGCGTGATATGTTTGATGACGATAATTTAGATCAAATGTTGCGCGATGTGGAGGGAAATTACACGGAAAGAGAGTTCGAAAAATTTAAAAGCTTGATGGATGACGATGCCAAACCATTGTTTTCAGGTTGCAAAGGGGAATACACCAAGTTGGGTTCGGTCCTTGCATTGTTTGAATTGAAGGCAAAACACCGTTGGACAGATACAAGTTTCAATGCACTTTTAATACTTCTATCGGATATGCTTCCAGAGGGAAACGAGTTGCCAACAAGTATTTATGAAGCGAAGAAGCTATTATGTCCCATGGGAATGGAAATAGAAAGGATACATGCATGTCCAAATGATTGCATACTATACCGCAACGTCCATAAGGAATCACAGATTTGTCCTGTTTGTGGTGTACCCCGATACAAACAAAATGAGAAGCGTAATGACAAGAAGCGTAAGAACCGAATTGACAACGGTGAAGATGTGAAAAAAGGGGCACCAGCCAAGGTGTTGTGGTATTTGCCCATCATTCCCCGTTTAGAGCGGTTATTTGCAAATCCTAAAGAGGCAAAATTGTTGCGTTGGCATTATGAATCTCGAAAGGAAGATGGCAAGTTGAGACATCCCGCTGATTCGGCTCAATGGAGAAACATTAATTGGCAACATGAGGAGTTTGGTGCCGAGATGAGGAACATAAGATTTGGATTGAGTACAGATGGTATGAATCCGTTTGGTAATATGAGCAGTCGACACAGTACTTGGCCAGTTTTGTTGTGTATCTACAATTTGCCTCCTTGGTTATGCATGAAGCGGAAGTATATCATGATGTCGTTGCTAATCTCAGGACCCAAACAGCTGGGTAATGATATTGATGTGTACCTATCACCACTAATTGAGGATTTGGTAAAATTGTGGAATGTGGGGGTTGAGGTGTGGGATGCATACAAAAGAGAGAACTTCACCCTACGGGCTATGATATTTTGCACCATAAATGATTTTCCAGCCCTTGGTAATTTGGCGGGCTATAGCACGAAGGGAGCCAAAGCTTGTCCAATTTGTGAAGAGGACACTGATAGCTTGTGGCTGCCGAATTCGAGGAAAACAGTGTACATGGGTCACCGTAGGTTTCTACCCCGAAGTCATCGATATCGTAAGATGGATGACAAATTTGATGGAAAGAGGGAAGTTCGTGCAGCCCCGCAGCCTATGACTGGAAGGCAAGTATATTCACGCGTAGAGGATATCGATGTTCAGTATGGTAAGAGCCGTAAATCTGTTCGTCCTAGGAACATTTGGAAAAAGAGGTCGATATTTTGGGACTTACCATATTGGAAGGAGTTAGATGTCCGTCAATGTATTGATGTCATGCACGTTGAGAAAAATGTTTGTGATAATTTGGTAGGCATCCTGCTGAACATACCTGGGAAGACCAAGGATGGTGTGAATGCTCGCCGCGATATGACCTACATGGGGATCAGGCCCAAGCTTGCAGTGATGGAGGAGGATGGAAAAGGGCCGTACATCCCTGCTGCATGCTACACCTTATCCAAGAAAGAGAAAGAAGACCTCTGCAAGTGTCTCCACGATATTAAAGTTCCATCGGGCTACTCCGCAAACATTAAGAAGCTTGTGTCTATGGATGATTTGAAGTTGTTGGGTATGAAGTCCCACGACTGTCATGTCTTGATGACCCAAATGCTCCCTGTTGCAATCAGAAATATCCTACCAGATGACGTCAGGTTGGCAATCACGAAGCTATGCTATTTCTTCAATGCGATTTCATGCAAGGTTATTGATCCCGATATACTGGACAACTTACAGAGTGAGGTGGTGCAGACTCTTTGTCAGCTTGAGATGCATTTCCCCCCGTCATTCTTCGACGTCATGGTCCACCTCGTTGTTCACCTTGTTAGAGAGATTAAGATTTGTGGACCCGCATTCCTGCGTTACATGTATCCGTTCGAGAGGTACATGGGTATATTAAAGTCATACGTGAGGAATAGGTCGAAGCCTGAGGGTAGTATTATTGAAGGTTATGGGACTGAAGAGGTTATTGAGTTCTGCGTGGACTATCTAGGTAAAAGACAACCGATTGGTGTTCCTATATCTCGTCATGAGGGCTGACTTGGTGGCAAAGGAACCATTGGGTCAAATCTAATGAGCCCACAATTTGATATGTATTGTAAAGCGCATTTCACAGTCTTGCAACATAGCGCAGAAGTTCATCCATACATCCAACAGCATAAGTTGATATTACGGGAAGAGAATCCACTTATGGATGAGCTTTCCATCACACGAGAACACAACGATCGATTCCTCACATGGTTCAAAGAAAAGGTGAAGGTCTCCGTTAGTACCGAGGATGTCAAATGGTTGGCTGACGGACCAAGATTTAATATACAGACATAGCAAGGTTACGATATTAATGGCTACACATTTTATACTGAAAGTCAAGATGCAAAGAGTACAGTGCAAAACAGTGGTGTCAGCATAGATGCTTTGTCCGATGATCACTCAATTAGAGGATCGTCAACTGCAATGAACTGTTACTATGGGATGATCGAAGAAATATGGGAGCTTGACTACGGAATATACCAAGTTCCATTGTTCCGATGTAAGTGGGTGAGACTTCCTCACGGAGTTAAGGTCGACAAGACAGGTTTTACAATTGTTGATCTGAATAGACTGGCCTACATAGATGAACCGTTCGTCCTCGCAAAGCAAGCAACTCAAGTTTTCTACGTGCGTGATCCGGCCAATCCGAGGTTGCACGTCGTACTTCATGGCAAGAGGAGGATTGTTGGAGTTGAAAATGTCGTAGATGAAGAAGAGTACAACCAATTTGATGAAACACCTCCGTTTGCAGATGGGGCATGTCTTAGCGGTGACGACGGCACACATGGAACACATTACATGCGTGTAGATCATCAAGAAGGGTTGTATTTTAAATAAATTAAGTTGTAAGAATTCCCTGTATAATGTAGCATTTTGTAGAATATATATGTCAAATGGATCTTATAGTATAGCAAATTTGAAAAAGATTTGACTTTTCGACTCTTTTGAATGAAGACTCTGTTTTAAAAAAATTAGAAATTGGATCATAGTCATCACAATCGGTTCGCTTAGGAAACCGACACAGATAGTATAATTGCGATCAGTTTTTTAAAAAAATCGACACAGATACTCCACATATTGCGATCGGTTTTTCTATAGAACCGACACAGATACTACACATATTGCGATCGGTTTTTCTATAGAACCGACACAGATACTCCACATATTGCGATCGGTCTCTTTGGTTAACCGACCGTGATAAAACCCAGAGCATTTTCATTTCGGCGCCAAGACACTCGCCTCATTTCGGCGCGCACTAATTTCGTTTCAATTCATTCCACAACCCTAGCTCCACCACCTCCCCCACCGGCGCCTCCCCCTACGGCTCCTCCCCCCCGGCGCCTCCCCCTCCGGTGCCTCCCCCACCGGCCTCCCCCTCCGGCGCCTCCCCCCCATCGTCGCCTCCCCCTCCGGCGCCTCCCCCCCATCGACGCCTCCCCCACCGGCGCCTCCCCCCCATCGGCTCCTCCTCCGGCGCCTCCTCCGGCTCCTCCCCCCCATCGGCACCTCCCCCTCCGGCTCCTCCCCCCCATCGGCGCGTCCCCCATCGGCTCCTCCCCCATTGCCGACTCGGTTCGGCGCACTGTAAGATGCATTTCGGACTGTGGGCTGTAATTGGTTGTAAATAGCTCGATGATGATTGCTTCAAAATGAGGCTTGATTGCACTGATCATTAAAGGAACTTGCTAGACCTAGAACAACACTGCTCTTAGCTGACAATTTGGTGCCACTTGCTCTTAATGCATTGTTCTAGGGTCAGAGCAGTGCTGTGCTTATTCCTTTATGCTCTTAGCTGACAATTTGGTGGCACTTGCTCTTAATGCATTGTGGTAGGGTTAGAGCAGTGCTATATTCATTCTGTGCTATGCTGTACTTGTTGTTTTCTGTGCTAGAGCAGTGCTGTTCTAGGGTTGTAATCCTGAAATTTTTAGATGTAATAGCCGTTCATATATTGGCCATCTAGAAGTTGGACGGCTAATTAATTTAGCAACCCTTATATAGCAATCTGAGAGCAATCCACCTCGGCTAATTAATTTAGCAACCCTTCTATAGTAATTTCCTTGCATTATATGCTCATTGCAATTTGAAACTTGTAACACATGCTATATTATCGCACTTTATTATCGAGTTTAGTTGCGTAACCTATGCGTCTCCCGTTCGAGGGTGCTTGTTTATAAGTATGCTAAAATGGCATATTTATAAATAAGCAGTCTCGAATTGTCCACGTTTTTTGGACAGTTCGAGGATATGTGGCTCGGGCAAGTTCCTAAGCTGTTGTACAAACTCTAGAGAAAGTTTTGAAATGTCGCAAAGAGAGAGCACCGGCTCAACGCCAGAGAGAGAAGAAGGTCCTGCTACCCCATCGAGGAAGGTTAGAAAGTCCAGAGGACCGAATAAAGGAGCCACAGGGAGAATGCTGCAAGTGCTCCACTTCAATGCCAGGGGGGTTTGCACGGGTCCTGGCCCGTTTAAGGGGCGCTACTCCTCTTTTCTCGGCTAATTGGTGAGGGAGCGAGTGCCGATCACAATTAAGGACTGGAGGAAGGAAGTAAGCGACGAGCAGAAGAACCGACTGTGGGACGAAGTTAAGGGAAAATGGATTATACCAGAGGAAGATGAAATCAATGCGAGACGGTACGCCTTGAAGAGAATGGGTGTGGCTTTGAGGCATTTCAGGGTGACCATGCATGCCGAGTTCGTGTTGAAAGACCGTACTCCCTTCCAAAGGTATCCATTTGTTACACCCGAGGTTTGGGAGGAGTTCGCAAGGATGAGGAATACGCCCGAGGCGGAGGAGCTGAGAGAGAAGAATATCGCTATACAGAGGCGTAACACACACGCGCACCACCTCGGTTCCGGTGGGTATGTAGGGAAGAAGGCAGTGTGGGTGCAACTAGCAGAGGAGTGTGCAACCTCTGGGACAACGATGCCTTACTCCCACATATGCGAGGAGCGGGCACGCGACTGGGTATTAGCGAGGACGAAGAAAACCTCTGACGGTCAGATTGTCATTCCAAACCCCGTGACCGCACAGATCGTCACGACCATCGTAAGATATCTAACATAGTACATTGCATATTATATTCCCATTGTATTTTAGCAATAATTTATATTTGCGACCTGCAGGAGGAGGTAAGCCTGCAGAAAGAGCAAGGAGCATTTGAAAGCCAAGGGTCAAGGGACATCCTGTGTTCGGCAATCGGGAAGCCCGATCATAAGGGGCAGGTGCTTGCCGCAGGTGCGGGGTATACGAAGAGGTCCTTCTTTGTAGAGGAGAGCGCTTCCAGTGCTGTGGCAAGATCATGGGAAGCACGTGAGGCGCGGATTAGGCGCAGATGAAGGAGGAGTTGAAGGAGGAGTTAAAGGCCGAGTTGATGGCTGAGATGATGGCGATGTTCTCCTGAATCAGATTCTCAACCATCGCCTATGCTACGCCCTAGCAAACGCTTCCAATAAGGAATCAGGCATTCCACACCTTAAGGTAATAATCAAGCTGCAGACCAAAAGGTACATGAGTAAGCTTAACAAAGATTATGATGAAGATGCTGATCACTTCTTGCAGGGACCTACCAAGTGCCGGCTAGTCCTGATCGACGACGGAATACAGATTGAGGCTGCGCGCGGGGTTGCATTTCCAAGCAAGGAGGATGACACGGTGCATGGTATACCTTTGGGGATGGGCTACATGAGGGTGCAGGTGGACTATGTCCACGATGTTTACATGTCTCATGCCCTGGAGTTCCCCCCGAATGAAGATATCACCACTCTCGGGCAAGCACGGATGTCGTTCATCAAGTGGCCCGCGACGGGTGTCGTAGTGCAAGCACCTCCTCCTGCTGCCGGTACTCACCGGGTACTCTCGCTACTACTTGCCATCGCTACTACTCTGCTCATCGCTATCGCTGCTCATCGCTATCGCTATCGCCGCTATTCCTATCAAGCTATCACATCGCTAGTACTGGTACTACTCTTTGCCGCCTCGTTATCGCTATCGCTGGTACTATCGCTGCCGCTTCCTGGTACTACTCCTGCCGCTGCTCCTCGCTCCTCCTCCTATCGCCGCTTCCTGCTCTCCTCGCCGTGCACATGCTCCTACCCTGCTACACAACCTGCACCTACGCTGCACCGCACCTCCTGCACCTACGCTGCAGCCTACAAATGTCAAAGCGCAAAGGACTTCTACCACGCTGACGAAAGATACAAAGCGAGTTCGAGAGTCCCTCCGTGAAGAAGGCAAAGTTGTCAGAGGGCACAGAGCACCCTGATGATCACAAGCGGTACATACATGGAAAGCCCTTTCTCCCAAGCCAAGAATTGAATTCTTTGGGCTTGTTCACTCGCCACCTACATGGATGGTACATCGATAGGTCACATGAGGCCGAGCCTCGCCACGATTTCATAGTGAAGTATCGAGCGGGCCAATTCCACCGCAACGAGGATGGGACCTTCGGTCGCTTTGAGGATCTCAGACTTTATGTACAGCTTGAAAGCCGTCGATATTTCTACCATACGATCCTGGACGCTGTGAGTCTCGCACCATACTCAATCAGATGACTATTTACTGACTTTGTATTATATTTTTTAACAATTGACATGAATTGCAGGATCATGAGGCAGCGAGCCTTGACGGGTCGACACCTTGTCGGGTTTGTCGACCCCGAGATGGTGTCTGCGACCATGGCTAAGTATCAATCGGAGTTCCTTGCAGGATACATCAAGCAGGCATTGCATGACGAGGCAAAAAAGGACTTCATTCTCTTCCCATACCACCAGGAGTATGTACTACTATACAATTCAATTACATGTACACACTTCAACCATGTGTTAACTTATTCTCTTGCATTGTGTACCGTTTAATAAGCAACCATTGGGTTCTACTTGTGGTTGTTCCGAGTCAAAACAAGGTCTACACGTTGAACTCACTCGAAAATAGACCGATGGACTATGCGATCGAGCCTGCTTTTGCGTAGTAAGTACATTCCTCTAACCTAACACTTTACATATTGAACTACGTTTGGTATTTTTAACCTCAATGGCATCTCTCCAATGTATAGGGCTTTCATGTCTTACATTGCTGAACGTGGCCGACACAATGATAAACAAGGCACCAAACTCGAGTGGAAGCGCTTCAAGGTACAAGTGTCTATCATAGGATTTTTTTCTGACAGCTATTTTTAATTCGTCTCCTAATTTAAGTTTCTTTGTTCACAGTGTCATCAACAAGGGTGCGATGATCTGTGTGGCTTTTACGTGATGCATCACATGCTGATTTTGGTTGGTCGCTCACATGTTTTCCCTAAGGTATAAAGCAGATTATTTGCACTACTGTCTATGTGATATTTGTTTACAAGCATAATACTATCAGCATGTTATAATACCAATTTAAGACTTAAATATATTAGTGCACTACTATCTATTTTGCAGGACCTTGATATCATCCGGAAGAGCCTAACCAACACTGATCTCAAGAAGTTACGAGACCATTTATGCGATGGTGCTTTGGGCGAAGTTATAACGGATGATGGTAGATATAGAGACAATTCAAGCAAATACTAGTCCATAAAGTGTAAACAAAATTTATCTGAATGTGAATGTGATCTGTTACAGATTGTAAACAATATTAATTTGAATGTAATGTGTGTAGATTGTGATGTATATGTTCTGTGATATTGTGGATTGTGATGAATGTGTCATATTGTCAATGCGAGGCCATTTTCGGACGATGGGCAGTAACATCATCACAATCGGTTCTTACTGGAACCGATTGGGATATGTTTCGTATCGCAATCGGTTTGCATAAAGAACCGATTTTGATAATATTCTTATCCCCATCGGTTTCAATAAAAAACCGATTGTGATAATGTAATAATTTGAATCGGTTCTACAAACGAACCGATTGTGATATTATACTTATCCCCATCGGTTTCAACAAAAAACCGATTGTGATAATGTAATAATTTGTATCGGTTCTAAAAAAGAACCGATTGTGATATTATACTTATCCCCATCGGTTTTAACCAAAAACCGATTGTGATAATGTAATCATTTGTATCGGTTCTAAAAAAGAACCGATTGTGATAAGTATAATATCACAGTCGGTTCCTAAAAAGAACCGACAGTGATAATGTATTATTAGTGTCGGTTAAAAACCGACTGTGATATATCTACCTTATCACTGTCGTTAGACTTTGTATCGCCACCAAAACCGACTGTGATGACCAAAAAGAACCGATTGTGATGTACGGATCTGTAGTAGTGGGGGCTTCTCCACATAACTACAACACTTGTCTCTTTATGTCTATCAAAACTGCAGCACCTGTCACCTTCTGTGAAAAGCTGCAGCACCTGTCACCCATCATCAAAGCTGCAGCACCTGTCACCCTCTGTGAAAAGCTACACGATGTGTCACCCATCATCAAAGCTGCAGCACCTGTCACTCTCTGTGAAAAGCTGCACGACGTGTCACCCATCATCAAAGCTGCAGCACCTGTCACTCTCTGTGAAAAACTGCACGACATGTCACCCATCACCAAAGCTGCTCCTCTGTGGTCTAGCTGGAACCAAGTATCGGGAACCAAGTAAAATATTATGTTCAAATATAATTTTTAGGAAGAACGGACCAAATTTTCTCTTTGATATATGGTAGTAGCGCAGGAAAACTTTAGCTATAGTGTTTTAAGTCATTACGATCTTTGTGAAAAGCACGTAGATGCAGCCAGTAACCTTAGTAAGCAAACTCAACCTCAGTAGGGCACATACAACAAAAGTTTAGATGATTAAATAAGCAACATATTGTATTACAAGGGCATTACAATAGTGACATAATTGCTAGAAGAACTTCGACTTAAAACTAAAAGGTAGGCCAGACTCTTTATTACGGCTTAAAACTGAAAGAAGTACCACGAACAAGGAAAATAATAGTTACAAAAATGAGAGAAAATAGATGACAGAAATGGAACCATTGCATTGCATGACATAGAAAAAGAAGTTAACATACGTGGCGCATACAGCATGAACTAGTTCGCAATTGCAGACAAAATTATTACAAGGATAACTACATACATCATCTTCTCTAGTCACTTGATATGATCTAAAATGCGCTCCACCTTTAAGGCCATCATGTTAAGCCTTTGCTCGAGCGTTGGGTTTATCCTCTGCTCGATCGTTGGGTCCATCCTCTGCTCAAAGCCGGGCAGCATCCTCTCTGGTGTTGCGCTACAACGACGCTCTATTGATGTATTCAGGGTGTTTGCCCACTGAAAATATTGGCATCCTGCAGACTACATAACGATGGAAAGAAAGCAGATCTCAAAAGAAACAGACAACGCGAAGAAGAGAATAATCATCAAAACGTGAAGAAATCGAACTACATTTTCACTTACAGAGTAATTAGGGCATTTATAAAACACTCGACCGTAATTTGTCGGAGTGGTGGAGTACAACACATTAGCTTCCACATAGCAATTAGGGCAATCAACCCGCCTTGTATTGGCAAGTGCAAGGGCTCTCCATTTCACTGAGCACGATGTTTGAGATATGGCCTTCACACAAGAGAAGAACGCTGAAGTGGGATTAGGAAGAAGAGGATATGAGCAAGAGGAGGAAGATGATATGAAATACTCGACGTTTCGGTGTGGAATGAATATGCTGGGCATGCATCCGTATTTATAGCAAGTTTTCGGTGGCAGCATATTGTCCAATTGGCCTGAGAGAGCTGGTGGCAGTGTGATGTCAATTCGAGTTTTTTTAGCTTTTTCAGCGTGTTGTCATACCTGCTTTTTCAGCGTGTTGTCATACCTGCTTTTTCAGCTTTTGTTCATATCTGCTTTTTCAGCGTGTTGTTAAATCAACTTTTTCAGCTGATAAATGAGTAGTCAGTGTGTTGTCATTTTACTCTGTGAAAGCTGGTCGTGCTAAATCCTCATGGCAAGTTTCTTTTTGAAATCCTATATGCGATGAACTGGTTTAGAATTACTACTTTGTGAGTGAAGCATGAGCAGGTCGCATGAAACTCACCGATTGGTTTAACTAAGTGTGTATTTTGAATGTTTAACTAATTACATATGATTGAAACTACCAACAATCAAAAACAAAATAAACTACCAACAATCAAAAACAAAAGAAACTAGTGCCGGCCCCTTTTCGGGGCGGCTCCTGTAGTGTCAGAGGCCTCCTTCGAATCGACTCGAGTATGTCACCAGGTGCATCGGTGTGATGGGCCCTCTGTGGTCTCGCTGGAGGTGTGGCGTACACTAACTGGTCAGGCTGTGTTGGTGGTGGTGGTCCCTGCCACTGTGTCGACCCAGGCTGCGTAGCTGGTGGTGCCCCCTGCCGCTGTGATGATCCAGGCTGCGTCGCTGGTGGTGCCCCCTGCCACTGTGAGCTACCAAGCTGATCTGGGTCTAGATCGACGAGGAACCTCAACATGCTGTCCTCCTCGTTATCCTCCTGATCATCACCCTGCTCGTCGTAGTCATCAGGTGCAGGCGGCAACCACTGTGACTGTGTACCTGTATGAAGTGAAAAATTATTGAGGGCATTCAAAAAGTGAGTGCAAAAGATGAAAAGTGATTGCAAATCATGAAAAGTGCATTGCAGTACTCACCTCCAACGTGAAAGGCTACACTACCGTGTGAAGATGGACCTGTAGATCCCCTGCCTCTCCCAAGCGGCACACCATGGCCCATGTCGAGAGGCAGGCGGCATCCCGCCAACTTGAGGGCGCGTCCCAAAACCTGACGAGCAGGGAGGTGACCTCCTCTCTGGTCACCTCTAAGTCCCCGGTCAATCGTGAAATCAACCGCCCTGAGTCCTCGTAGACCCGAGCTAGCATATCAGTCTGAAAAAGACATCACGAATTAGTTAGCATAGCTACGAAATGAGTGTAAATGAAATCGTATACAGGACACAACGTACCGCAGTGTGCAGAGCCGAGTCCGTATGGGCGGGATACGTGTCTCTCACCCTGGGGACGTGTCTGGGAGGATCCGGGTCAACGCGTACCAAACATAGACGGGTACAGGAAGTGTACCACTCTCGGTAGGCTCGGTACGTCTGCAGGTCGTACGGCGCATCATCAGCATGGACATCCTCCAGGGCTCCTGCCCACTCCTCGACCCATGGCACCATCCGTACATGTGGGGCCCCAATGTTCGAAAATCCTGGAAAATCAAAAATGAAGAATATTCCCGAAATATTCCCTTTTCTTTATTTTTTTTGATTTTTGGATGGCCTTTAGTCTTTGATATGTGGGGCCCCAATGTCATACACATGGGGTTCTTCCCCATGGCTCCCATGGCCATGAAGAACAGAGGAGGATAGTGGAGGTTGGGCGCTAGCGGGGAGGGGCTCGGCGGGCGGCGGCGACGGCCGGCGGGGCGGCGCGGGTGTCGGGACCCGAATCTGCAAATCCGGACCCTCTGTGTATTCAGCACTAGTCCAGGAACGCGCTAGTGCACACAGTCTCAACATTGGTAAATATCACAATCATACCAAATGATACTAATAAAATACTTTAATTAGTTAACCAAACTGGTTGCTCGACCTTAGGGTCAAGTTACAAATATACGCCACGCAGGGCGAACCTTATTAAGAAAGAAATAACTGCAGCGAAAAATAAGATAACATCGTGGCCCCATCCAGTATACCACAGGCAATTGACTGGGCTCGCTCCCTAGTTAGACGGTTCCTCTGGAAGCTCCTCCTCCAAAGCTGGTGTAGACTCCTCTTCAACTGGTGTTGTATTGAGGCAAGGGTGAGTACTTGGTACTCAGCAAGTCATGCACAGAATGCAGCTAATATACTACATGCATGGCTTGATACAAAGGAATAGCTCAGGGTATATTTGCAGTAAACAACATTTGACAAGTATCATAAGTAGATTCGAAAGCAGTAGAAACAGTTATATGATCAATAACTTTTCCAGGAGTTTAGTAAACATCTTTCCCAACCCTAATCCACATTTCCATCAACATCATTCTTTAAACCAAACCCTCTTTCCAAGTCCAAGTTGTTTTCAAGAAAGTCTAACCCTTGACTGTAATTCCCGAGCAATGTTCAACACCGCGGACACGGCTATTCGAATAGATTATACACTCTGCAGAGGTTATGCACTTTACCCATAAGATACAGTCAAACACCACAAAGGCGAGTTCCCGTAACAAAGTCTTTCGGAAACTTCTAACAGTACAAGTGGTCCTCCCCGGTGTTGCACACTAACCCTTCCCTTAGCGAAGGCGAAGTTTAGGTCAATCCACCGTTAGATGGGTACCTGGCCGCAGCCCCGGTACGTTCCCCCGTACAACATACACAAAGGGTGTAGTTGACACCCAGAGGTCCCACAGGTACGTTATTAGCAACTTAGTCAACTAGGTCCGTCCCATTACGGACAAGTGGTTGCACGCTTGACTTAGTTCAAAGGCTTGCAAGGTTAAGTCCTTAGGGTGACCAGGGCAAGACTACCCGAAGAACCAAACCAACATTCCCAATGCCACAACTGGCCCACCTGATCATTCTTGCCACATGCCCCGGTCAAAAGCTATTTATCAAACCCCAGTTGATTACCATGCACAACGTGCCATCAACATCACAACACATGATACCTTTCCAAAACAGGTTCAATATATCATTAAGTCAATATTAACATTTGATTGTCCAAAATCATGTCACGTGGCAAGGCTAAGCATACTACATCAGTCTAACTACCCATGTTGGCAAATTAATAATGTCCAACTAGTAATTCACAACTAGGGTGACAAGGGTCATGGCACATACTTATTTAATCAAGGTGTCATACAGCAAATTGGCATTTATCTAATTTCCGCATAATTAAGTAAAGCATTTACCATTTGAACTAGCATGCAATACATTAAATCAAAATAGGTTTCAAAATGGGATCAACATGGTCAAAGCATAACTTTCCTTCAAAGAGTACTTGTTCTTGGTCCTGAGCTGGCTCCTGGGTCAATACTTCACCTTCGAAGCCTTCGGGCACTTCAACGTCTACTCGTAAATCGTACAAATAGCAAATAATAAATAAACAGCAGACCAAAAGTGTCCAAACATCCAAATAAAGTTCATAAACAGAGAGAGCATAATTTTATGAATTTTTAGAAACTGGAATCGTCAAATTCGGAGTTCAAATGCAAAAGATACAAGCATTTAAAGTTTAAATAATCATTTAAATAATATTTCAGAGAAAAACTTTAGTCCAAAAATTAAATAAAATTCATCATTAGGTAGATCTCAATTTTATACAAATTTAGAAATTTGAATCACTCAAATCGGAGTTAAAATGCAAAAGTTATAAACGTTTGAAGTTTGAATCTAAATTTGAAATCAATATTTCGAATTAATAAATCATTTTCTTTTTCGGAAATTCTTTTATTGCGTCAGCATGACACGTGGACCAACCAGAAGCCGCCACGTCGCCTCGGCTCCATGGACCCGGCGCACGGGCGCGGCTCGGTCCACCATGGACTCGGTCCACGGCTTGCAGACGCTGACAGGTGGGACCCCTCGGTGACGTCAGCGCTGACGCCACCGCGCTCGGTTGAGGCTTCTGATAGGTGGGACACACCGATGACGTCATGGGTGACGTCACGGTGCAGTCGCTGACACGCGAGCCCGGCGTGTCAGTGACTCACGCGCACGCCCACGTGGGCGCGGCGGTTCGGCTCCCTGGACACGTGGCTCGATCCGAGCCGTTGGTTTGAAAATCAACGGCCCAGATTGGATCTAGCTTAACGCAGTAGAAAAACTACTCTGCTGATCTGGATCGTTCGATCTTGATCGGACGGTCAAGATCCAATCTAACGCAAACAACGCGGCTAACCCTAACCGTTTGATCTAGATATAACGGCTGAGAATGAATCTAGGATTTTCAACGTGGAAACTCACCGGGGTGACGTGGCGTGATCTGGACCGTTGGATCCGGATCGGACGGTTGAGGGAGTTCGCGAGGCGGCGATGGCTTGCGGCGGCGCTGGCTTACCGGAGATGAAGACGGCGACCACGGCAACGGCGCTGCGGGCGTGCTCCGACGAAGTGAGAGGTTCTCACCGACGCGGCTTGACCCCGCGGTTCCGGAACTGGGCTCAACGGCGGCGGAGGACGACGGACGGCGGACGGCGGACGGCGGCGGAAACAGCAATTAACCGCGGCGGAGCGCTACGGCAACTACGGCGAGCGATTGCGGCTAGACGGCGGCGGCTCAGGCGGCGTGAGCTAGGGCTACGGGTGCGCACGGAAGTCGGCGTCACGGCACGGGTAGCGGCGCATTAAATAGGGTCCTCGGCGTCCGTGAAACGCGCGGAAACCGAGGTCCACTCCGTTGCGGCGGCGGAGTCCGGCGGCGACACGGATTAGGTGACGTGGCTCAACGACAGCCGTTGGATCGAGATCCAACGGTGCATGGGTTTGGGCTCCGGTCTGGCTCGGGTGAGCTGGCTGGCTCGGTTGGACTCGGGCTCGGGTGACGTGGCTCAATCGTGGCCGTTGGATCTTGATCCAACAGTCACGCGCGTAGGGTTTCGGCCGAGTGGGTTCGGCTCAACCACGGGCGCGGTCGGGTTCGGGTCGGACTCGGACTCGAGTCCGACTCGGGCTCGGTCGGATGAACAGTACAAACCAACTCGATTTTCCAGCGATTAAATATTCAAATTAATTCTCAGAAATTCATTTAATTCATTAAAAATAGCAAAAGACTCAGAAAAATTCCATAAAAATTCTGGAAAATATTTTGGGACATTTTGGACTCAAATAAAATATTTCCAACAAAATTTTATTTGCAAAGTTAAATTCTTTAATTATTTCAAAAGGGAATAAATTCAAATAAATTCCAAATAAATTCCAAAAAATTCCAAAAGTTCACCAAAGTGCCAAATCACACAAGATTTTAAGAAAAGCAAAATTTTGGGGTGTTACAAACCTCCCCCCCTTAACAGAATCTCATCCCCGAGATTCAGGGCTTACTAAAGAATAGGTTCGGAAACTCTTTCTTCAAATCCTCCTCGCGCTCCCAAGTTGCTTCACTCTCTGCATGGTTGTTCCATTGAACTCTGCAGAAACGGGTTGACTTGTTTCTTGTTTCTCGGTCCATTGTGTCCAGAATCTTCACGGGGTGCTCCTTGTAAGTCAGATCTTCTTGTAGCTCAATTGACTCTAGCGGTGTCTGCTCATCTGGTACTCGAAGACACTTCTTCAACTGGGACACGTGGAAAACATCATGCACTCCTGCTAGTGATTGCGGTAGCTCCAGCTGGTATGCAACTTCACCTCTACGGCTGAGAACTTTGAATGGTCCAACATATCTCGGCGCGAGTTTTCCTTTGGCATGGAATCTCTTAACTCCTCTGAGTGGGGTGACTCTGAGATACACAAAATCTTCTAGTTCGAAACTCAAGTCTCGGCGACGGTTATCGGCGTAGCTCTTCTGTCTTGACTGTGCTATCTTCAATCTCTCCCTAATCATGGCAATCTGTTCTTCGGCTTCTTGAAGAATATCTGGCCCAAAGACACGGCGTTCACCTGTCTCATTCCAGTTCAACGGCGTCCGACAGGGTCGACCATACAATGCCTCAAAAGGTGACATTTGCAAACTTGCTTGATAACTGTTATTGTAGCTGAACTCAGCGTACGGCAGACTCTTATCCCAAGAGGTAGCATAAGCCAATGCACAGGCTCGTAGCATGTCCTCTAGAATCTGATTAACTCTTTCTGTTTGCCCATCCGTCTGCGGATGATAAGTATCTTGAAATTCAAACGGGTTCCCATGGCTTCATGCAGTTTATTCCAGAATCTCGAGGTAAACTGGGTACCTCTGTCCGATACAATCCTCTTCAGCACTCCATGCAAACAAACAATCTTGGTCATATACAATTTTGCTAACTTATCTCCTGAGTAGGTGGTCTTTACGGGAATAAAGTGGGCTACCTTAGTCAAGCGATCCACTATAACCCATATGGAGTCATATCCACCTTGAGTCTTGGGTAAACCGGTAATGAAATCCATTCCGATTTCCTCCCACTTCCACTCAGGTATCTTTAACGGCTGTAGCAGTCCTGCTGGCCTCTGATGCATTGCCTTGACTCTCTGGCAGATGTCGCACAACGCAACATGCTCGGCAACTTCACGCTTCATGCTCGGCCACCAGAATCTTTCCTTCAAATCCTGATACATCTTGGCGCTTCCAGGATGAATGGAATACTTTGAGTCATGAGCTTCTTCTAAAATCAACTGCTTCAGCTCCTTCTTGTTCGGTACACAAATGCGACCCTTCATCCATAACGTGCCTTGCTCATCCAACTTGAAGTCCTCTGCCTTGCCTTCATCCATGTTGGACTTAATCTTGCGGATCTTGTCATCATCCTCTTGTCCTTCTCGGATTTGATCCTCCAGGGTAGGCTTCACTTCCAATGCGGCCAAGAATCCTTCTGGTACGACTTCAATTTGCATTCTCTGAAAATCCTCACATAGCTCCTCCTGGCTTGTGGCTAGCAACATATTCACAGTATGGCTTTTCCGACTCAAAGCATCGGCAACCACGTTGGCCTTTCCGGGATGGTAATGGATTCCAACATTATAGTCCTTGATCAACTCTAACCATCTTCTCTGCCTCATGTTCAGGTCTGATTGGGTGAAGATGTACTTAAGACTCTTAAGATCCGTATACACTTCACATCTGTTCCCGATCAAATAATGACGCCATAACTTCAAAGCATGCACTACGGCAGCTAACTCCAGGTCATGCGTCGGATAATTCTCCTCGTGCGGCCTCAATTGCCTTGATGCGTAAGCGACGACCTTTCCATTCTGCATCAGCACACATCCAAGTCCTTGGCGCGATGCGTCACAATAAATGTCAAAGTTTTGATTGACGTCCGGTAGAACTAACACTGGCGCTGATGTCAATCGCTTCTTTAGTTCTTGAAAACCTTTCTCGCACTCCGACGTCCATGCAAACTTCTTCTCCTTTTTCAGCAGTTGCGTAAGAGGTTTCGCAATTGTCGAAAAGCCTTCAATGAAACGGCGATAGTAACCTGCCATTCCAAGGAAACTCCGGATCTGGGTCACGGTCTTCGGCTGCTCCCAATGTAAAACAGCTTCTACCTTACTTGGATCAACGGCGACTCCTTCTGCGGTCATTACATGTCCAAGGAACTCCACCTTGTCCTTCCAAAAGTCACACTTGCTGAACTTGGCGAAGAGTTGCTGTTCCCTCAGCTTTTCCAACTTCACGCTTCATGTTCCCCATCTTTCCAAAAATTAGAAATTCCCAAAAAATTGAATGAATGAAGTTGCAAATTGAAAGATGAATCATCTAGAGGACATCCTAAGGAACCTATAGAAGTAAGGAATTGAACCAATTCTCACCGGAGACGACGAATTTGGTGAAGAACTCGAGTTCGGTCAAGGCGACAAAAATGCGAAATTTGTCTTCAATTCTTGATGAAACCTAAAATGGATTGAAGGATGAGAACCTAGACGTCCACACGCTCACAAGGAAACAAACGGAGTTGAGAATGACCCACCGGAGAGGAAGTTAGAGGGATGAACGCGAAGAACACAAAAACCTGGCGTTCCTCGCGGTTTTCTCGATCCCCCGACCGATTGGATTAGAGAGGCTAAAGAGGAATGACACCACTGGAAAGAGCACTCCCATACGGAGATTTGAGAAGTGGTGGTGCGTCGTTTGGAGTTGAAACGGACGAATTATTGTCCATGAAGTCGATTTCGGTTTTTGCTTAATGCGGCGGTTTCCGGCGAGATTTGGGGTTAATAATGGTAGGGGATGGAAGGGATTCGTCGTCACGGATTCAACGGACTCGACCGTTCGTGATTTGGAGGTGTATTGAAGGAGTTATAGCCATTGGAAGGGAGGAAGGTGTGTATGGAAACTTGGAGTCCATTACCGGTTCGTTTCATCCCAAGGTTGAAGAAAGCTAAATAGTAACCGCCATGTGGCACTCCCTCATTGGCCGATAGTTACGCGAAAGTGACGCCCTAGAGAAAAAATAGCAAAAATGGTATAAAATTCCGGAAAAATTCCTAGAACTATTTTGGAATATTTGGAACCCAATAAAATTGGTATCGCGGAATTTGGATGAAATTTGGAGATTTGAATATTCAGGCGCGAATTCCGGGCATTAAACAAAAGCCGCACGAGATAAAATAGGGGCGGGGTTCCAAAAATCCGGGGAATCATTCCAAAAATCATTTTGGAATATTTGGGACCTAATTGAAGTGATTTTAGGATTTTTGGAGCATTTTTGGACTCGGGTGAAATTTCGGGTACCGGCGGGAACCAAGAAATTCGATTTTTCGAACGGAAGGGAATTGAATCCAGATTTTGGATGGGAAAGGATGACAGGTTAACATAAACACCAAGGAAACTCCAAATTTTGAATTTAATTAATTTAAATTAGCTTTTCCCATAAAGCCGAAAACGAGGACGTTACACAACGGACCAGTTTTTGCTCAAAGCATGTGTACGACGGACCAACTCTTTTTGGTCCGGCGCAAATGCATTTTTCGCTGATTTGGGTTCAGAGTACATTGAGCCTCTTTTATACTTTGTCAAACCTTGTCAGATACAATCATTTTGAGTTGTTTTTTCAGTCTGACATTGGCAAACGGGTACTTTTTGCCAATAACGGCTATTTGCTTCCTCTAGTCTATATAAACAGTTCAGAGGCTCACCAAAACAAGAACTTTTACATCTCTTTCACATCTAGCATCCCAAAAGCTCAAAAGCCCTCAAAGAGACCAAGCTCAAACTCTGAAAGCAAAATCTTACACTCTTACAGCTCCAAGTGAAGTATAGTTTCAGAAGTGTCTAGTGAACCAAGAGACAGGACTTGTGGATGGTCTATTACTCTTGGAACTAGCTGTTCCTAGACGGTTCAGTGGTGGTTGTAGTGCGACCTGTCCAACTTTGGTTGTGGAAGGCCACTATCATTGTGAGAGGTTTGGACTCACCTCACCGGAGTGGTAAAAGAGTCACACTAGTGACAAAACCAGAACTGCTACAGTTAGTTGCTGGTGGAGCAATACTTCTGAGGAAGTGCTCTAACGGGAACGTAGGAGATTTGTCTCTGTGTTTCTGTGTTTTGTCTGTCTATGCTTTTATCTCTCTTGTCTCTGTGTTTTGTCTGTCTATGCTTTTATCTTTACTTCTTGATACTTGTTTACTATCTTTTGGTGCTCAATCTATTTTACCTGTCCCAAATCTTGATACTTGTTTACTGTCTTTTGGTGCTCAATCTATTTTACCTGTCCCAAATCTTTGAATCATCTGCTTAATAGACATGAAAAGTTTTTAATTTGCCTACTCACCCCCCCTCTAGGCCATACCGATCCTTTCACGTCCAACATACGTGGTCGTCGGTGAGGTGGTCGAACGCAGCGACGAACTGTGGGTAGCCCATCTGCACCGTCCTGTGTGCCCACCTAGGCTACAGTGACAACAGAACGTTACCGTTAGTACTCACAAATGTTAAAGCAAAAGTACCAAAATCGTAATTGTAATATCTTACCCATCGGTGGCACCAGATGCTGCCATGGTCGGACCGTCGACGTCGTTGTCGCCTGCAGGCTGAAGAGGCTGCAAGTCGATGTCAGACTGCCCGATCTGGAACCTCTCGTATGCCCACAGTTGTACCAGCAGTGGACATCCTCCGAAGGTCGACTCGTCACCGATCCTGGAACATCCATCACAGAGCGCCCGGTACGTGCTACAGAGCAAAGTGGACCCCGGGAGTACTACGGCACGACGTCAAGGGGTGCATCCATGATCTCCCTCGCGAACTGGACAAGGTGCATGTCCACACTATCCCCATGGGAGCTCGTGAACAAGCACCAGCTAAATAGCCACAGCAGGTACGCCTCCAGGTAGCGGCTAACCCTGTACGCGTCCACAGGCTCAACAATCTACGTTGGCTGTAAAATAGAAGATCACTTGTTACTTGTTATTTTAAGCTGTAATTTAAGAACACTTGTTATTTTAAAGGCTAGTTGCGTACCACGAACTGTCGGAGCCACCACAGTGTCAGACCGTGTGTACTGCTAAAGGCTCGGTACCCACGAGGTGGCAGCACACCCTAGAACCTCTGAAGTAGCTCCTGGGGCCACGTCGGGTCGGTGTCCTGGGCCACCACAGGGTCACCGGCGATCGGGAGGCCGAGGAAGTATGACACGTCCTGCAAAGTGATCGCCATCTCCCCAACGGGTAGGTGGAAGGTGTGGGTCTCTGGCCTCCACCGATCCACTAGAGCGGTGATCAGGGACCTGTCGAACGGGAACCAACGACCCACATCCTCCACCATCTGGCCGAATGGCAGCAATCCTGAAGCTCGAAACCTATGAAAGAAGAAACATGTAATTAATATCAGTACAATACTAATAATGATACTACAACAAACATATTAAGAAATCTAAATACTTATATGTTACATGGGGATCCAACGAGGATTGAGCGCCCAAGAGTACTGCGGTGTCCTCGGTCGAAGTACACCGAGTTGCACAAGATCCCCTCCCTCCTCTGGAAAAGCAGTGGCGAAGTGGGCATGGTGACGACGATCAACGACCCGATCCAGCAACTCGAAGGGCCACTCGTCATCTCCAAGCTGGTGAGCCATACCTGCAAATTACATAAATAAAAGTTATAATTAAAATGCATATAGAAACAAAAGCGTACGAAAAACTATAGAAGCATCACAACAATATGTTGAAACAAATACGCACATAAAACTGTTCAAGCATCATAAATATATTGAAACAGTTACAATAATTTGTCAATACACAACACTCACAGCTACATGCAACATGCTTACACACAGGGTTCACACAACACACAATACATCGATTAAATTGCTTCTCATCTGGTATGTTGGCGTCGTGCAGCACTCCTCGCAGAGGACGATCCATCCCCCACCGTCAGATTGCCATCTCCTCCTTCATCTTCTTCGTTTTGTGCGTGGAAATTCTTGAACGTATGTCCTATTTGCTTGCACAATGAATATTTCTTCACGCGTTTGCCAGCTTCTGACTCATCCATGTCATTTCTGATATGTCTTGTTTTCTGATGCTCTGCTTTCCATCTTCTTGCATCAAAATCAGGGACCCAGAACCTTTCATCAACACTAGGAGTTGTGGTGAAAGAATCCACAACACCATAACCATAAAGCTCCTCGCTCCAAGTTGCCATCACCATTTCCTTCCTAAAATATTCAGATAGATATTTACCAGGTTGCATTCCAAATGAAGCACATGCAGCTATCACATGAGAATATGGCCTATGCAAAAGGTAGGGCTTGTTACACGAGCATTTGCAATCAGCCTGTATTATGCACTCCTAGATGACAACCTTCTGGTTGGTTCCACACCATCTTTTATCCTTGCAGATCACCTCAAAGCGCAGTGTTCGTGCACCAACTTTTATAGCTTTATGCTTGGCCGCCTTCTGACTCTTCTTATCCATGTATTTACTGATCATGGAAGAGTACAGGAACTTCTCATCTCTCATCACTATCTCATCAGCTTGATGCCTGTCGATAAAGTACTTGGTTGTGCCCCACAGCACTCCCTCAACAATTCCTACCGATGGGAGACACATCATCCCTCTCATTACCCAGTTGTAAACTTCTGCAAAGTTACTGGTCATCACACTGTATCTGGCACCATGTGTGTCATGTAACAGTGCCCACTTTTCTTTTGGTTCGTGCTTGATCCAGTCCGAGAAACATTTGATTGGCCTTTGCTTTCGACGACGATTAGTCGCCTCATCTTCTGTTGGCAGGGAGAAAGAGGCTTCGCCTGCTCGTGTGTTTCGCTGCCACTAGTCTTGTTCGCCTGCTCCTCCTTGTGTTTTCTTGTCAGCTCATCGATATTTCTCCATAGAGTTCGAAACTTGCTCTCCTGGTTCTGCTTACATAGTATTTTGAACATGTTTATGAGTTCCTTGTTCCTGAATTGCTTATAGAAGTTTGCACCCAAATACCTCATGCACCATCGGCTCTGCAAGTCAGGCCATGGAAATGGCTCCTCTTCCCCTATTTGCAACTGGTTGATTGCACTAAGCAGACCAGCATGCCTGTCGTGCAGCACGCACACATCTTGACGAGTTTTGACCACCCCCATCTTTAAGTTCCATAGGAACCACAGCTAACTCTCATAGTTCTCGCTTTCTACAAAGGCGAATGCAATAAGCAGAATCTGGTTATGTCCATCAACGCCCATAGCTGTCAATATTTCCCCTTTGTATTTACCGATCAAGAATGTGTCGTCCACGCACAGCAATGGACAACAGTGATAGAACGCCGTAATGCAAGCTCCGAATGCGAAGAACACTCTCCTCAAATGCCTTTTAGTTGGCCACTTGATTGACGGACAACCTTGATAATCATAGTAAGTGCTAGGATTTCTTCCCTGAATGCAACTGAGCAGTGCGGGCAGATTGTGGTACGAGTCTTCAAACTTCCCAAACCTCATTTCTAATGCCTTTTGTTTCACCCTCCATGCCTTCTCATAGCTAATTGTGTACTGATATCTGTTCTCGATTGCTCGGATAATAGCACGGGGCTCAAAACTCAGGTTCTCCACTATCTCTGCGTACATGATGTTCACGACATACCCGGATGACAGGTTCCTGTGAGCCATCATTATTTCCTCAATCATACAGCTATATTGCTCAACCTTCGAGTATAACCAATGGGTGCTCCATTTGGGTTTGTACGTGCGCACTCTCCACGGACACCCATGGATCTCACACACCACGTCGTAGCAGGTCAGGGTGGATTTCTTAACCCTGAAAGTCCTTCTTAATGATAAGGCCCAATCTTTCACAGCATCCTACACAGCCTCTTTTGTCAGATACATACTGTTAGGCCTAACCTCATTGTCACTATATTGCCAAGGTATATCGTTGCTTTCATTGACAACCAACCAATCAAATTGATGCGTGCTCCACTCGGCTAGCACAAGCGGCTCCGTACCTCCATCTTCCTCATCCGACTCACTGTCGTCTTCCACTTCTGCTCTGCTGTACCCACGGTCTTCCTCTTCCATCCTAACTGTTATTTCATCAATTTGCTCACCTTCGTCTACTTGTCCCCGTGCTACTTGTCCAACATTTTCTTCATCCTCCCCCTGTCGGTGTTTCGTGCACCGGCAATGCGAATTTATGGTCGGAGGGGGTTGCGCGCTCCCTCTCCCCGAATGGTCGACTCAAGAGGCCTGGTGTTTATACTGGTTCGGGCAGAACGTCCCTACTCCAGTTCGTGTGAGGTGGATTGTATTGATTCTTGATCGTTCGTCCCCTTTACATGCTCGCCCCTCCCCCCTTTATATAGGCGAGGAGGAAGGTTACACTGTTGGTTAGAAAAAAGAGGAAAAGACTGTGCTCTCGGTCGTCCGAAAGTGGCGGGTTGATGGGATCGCCGCCGACTCCCCTGCTCGCCGCAGTCGTCGTAGTCGCTGCGTCGCTCGCAATAAATGCGAAGGTCGGGAACTTGTGCTGCTACGTCATTGTTATTATGGCTGGCATTTAATGCGCCCGATACGCAATAAATGCCGTCGCTTCTCTGGGATATCGGAGACCTGGTCGCGATTTCGGACCTTGCCCGGCGGTCGTGACTTCGGCCTCGACCGCCTGGTCGCCCGCGCGTCTTTGGGCCGGGGTACCCATGGTACGGTATCGTCAAGAGCCCCGAGCCCCTAGGCAGGTCGGAGAGATGCCCGGGGGTTTACCCGATCGAAGGCGGCCGACCGAGGTCGGCGACGCCACTGGCGCGATCATTGGCAACCGCGCCAGCAGTGGGCTCCGGGTAAGGCGAAGACCCGTGGGTGTAGCTCGAGCCCCGAAAGGGTCGAGAGCCGGTCGGGGTTTACCGGCCGAGGCGTGCCGCTGATCGAGGTCGGCGACGCCTGGTTGGCGCGATCGGCTGGCAACAAGCGCCGCCAAAGGGCTCTGCGCTACGAAGCGCACCCGGTGGGTGTAGCCCCCGAGCCCCCGAGCGGGTCGAAGAGCCGGTCGGGGGTTTACCCGGTCGGACTCTGATCGGCCATGCTTGTGGGACCTTTTAGAGTCATGCGAGCGAACGCGCGTTTACCTTCGTCGGTTTGAACGCCGTGCTCGTGCGAGCTACAAACGGGCAATCCGGGTGGAATATGGGCGATCCCCCTTGAGGGGGGTCGTTCCCTAGCGGACGTAACTCCCGGTGCAGGTGTCCGACCCACTGTGGGCATTCCATGAGAACCTTTCCTTACTCGATCCCGTGTCGGGCTACCGGGTCGTCCGCCGACCCGGAGCGCGGCTGGCCGCCACTCATGGATGAGCTCCGCGGGAGAGTGTGAGGTATGGTCCCGGATACGGCTTAGGGTGATTGGGTCGTCCGCCGACCCAACTGGAGGCTCACTAAGAGCTCACCCCGGTCCGCCCCTCGCTCTGTTTTACGTGCTGGGGCGGCTTTAGTTCCGGTCGGCCGGACTTGGCCTTCAGAATTCCCAACACGGTGCCGGGCCTCGGTGTGAGCCCGGCGATTCACCGCCCTGGCGGGGCGGCGGGGCCGTTCACTCTCTTTTTTTTTTTTTTTCGTCGCCGCCTGCGCCCCGGCTGGTGCGCGATGCGCGTGGCGGCGCGAGGAGGCTGTCTGTCGGGCGCTTAATGCTCGATGGGACTTTAAGTGGATCGCGCACGCACGGAGTAATGGGCGAGGTAGCAAGCGGACGGCGGCGATCGCGACGGTTCGCGAGGAGGCGCTTGCTGGGCGGAGGTGCGCTCGTTTCCTTCCAGTGCCTATAAAGGAGAAGAGGGCGATCTTTGGCGCAGCGAGATGCGCGGTCGAGTTACGTGACTCGGCTCTTCCGACAAGCGGTTGGCGGAGAGGACGCGCCGGCACCACGACCGATCCGATCGTTTCTTCGTGGCCAGCCAGGTTGTTCGCGACGGCCGCTGCTCGGATTTACTCCGGGCCCGGTCGCCGCCGCTCGCTAGGGACGGTCCGGACCATGTCGGCGTCGATTCGAGGCGGCGGTGCTTGGCGCTGTCGGCCTTGGTCAACACCATCTCTTACTACGATGGTGCCGACCTTGAGGCGATCGGAGCGGCGTTGTCGCTGATCGGAGCGACGAAGAAGTCGAGGCATTCATGGCCCGGTCAACCTGCGCGCTCAAGAGATCGCCGCCGAATCTCGCCAAGGATATCCTCCACCGGAAGGAAGGAGATGATTAGTTTTTGTTTTTTCTTTTGCAAAATGTAATGAACATGACTGCTTCGAACGAATCCGACCTGTCGGGTCGTTTTAAGTTTTTTGCCTGCCTACCTCGTGCTTCCTCTGTGATCTGGACAATCTTACGACCGTAGCTACAGGGCCCGTGGGGGGTGCCCCGAGAGCGTAGGTGTTGTGCCAGTTACGTCAAAAAAGAGAGCACGGGGTGAGACAGGCGACTTAGAGCGCGTGCTTTGCGGAGAAGAGGCTTCGGAAAAAAGGCGTTGCGCCGTTTGGCTCTGACCGCCTTTTTTGGCGAAGCTTTCGCTTGGCCGGCTGGGATGCTGGCCTGAGTCGGGGTGTTTTGACCGACCAAAGCGTCTCTTACTCGGAGGACTTGTTTCCCCGCAGAGTGCTGCTTCGGGACCGTAGCCACGGAGGCGTAGGTCACAGCATTTTGGGTCGAGGAAGTAGCCGTGAGGTAGATCGCTTGGTCGGTTGAAACACGACTTATGCCAGCGATCCCTTTTGATGATATCCTAGGTCGGATTGCCCCGACCGATCAAGCTATCTTTTGCTCGGGCAATCCCTTTTTTCGCGAAATGCTGCTTAGGAGCCGTAGCCGCGGGGGCGTAGGCCGTGGCACTCGGTTTGAGGAAAATACCACGAGGGAGAATAGTTCGGCCGGTCGAGTTATCGTCCTAGGTTACCGACCGCTGGGGTCGTATGCAGCCCCCGAGGGGTGCGTGGGGGCTGGAGGTGGAGTCCCCGCGCACCACTTGAGCGTGCTGTGGTCGTGCGTTAATTTTCAAAAGAAAGATTAACTCGCCTGGGTGACCGCGCTGCCCTCGGAACTGGTGCTGGACGCTTCGGCTTCCGTTCCTTTGCGTGATCTTGAGGCGCTTCGCCTTCCGTGCCTCCCGCACCGTGGGCTATAAAAGGGGAGGTGCTTGGCGCTCTTGTTACTTCATCGAGTCTGTCGTCTGGAAAAAACCTTCCTCGCGAGTCATGGCGGACCGCTACACTTGGCTTCGAGAGGAGGTTGGCGAGGAGCAGGCTTGGTTGCGAGTGGTGGCGGAGGTTGAGGCCGAAGCGGTGCGGGAGGATGCGCGGCGAGTTGGTATCCTCGTCGCGGGCATCCCTCGGCTGTGGGAGGTGCGGGCGCCGCTGACCCGGGCGGTGACCGAGCGACGTCACGCGTCGTTCGGCTGGCTGGGCGCGCACCAGGAGGAGTACCGTGCTTTTGCCGAGTGAAGGAACCCTGGCGGATGGTTCCTTTCTCGGTTGGGCCGATGTCCCTCTCTGTAAATGAATAAAGCAGCTGCGTTTCTTTTGTCTCTGCCTTTTTCTTCGTCGAGATTTTTGCCCTCGCCCTTTCACACGTAACCGAAAAGAGTACTACTTCGGGACCTCCGCCTCGGGGGGGAGGTCGCAGTGCTCTGGATCAGTAATGTGAGAGAGTTCTGAGAGAAAAAACACCTGGTCGGGCCGACCGCTACATGCCTTCTTTTCGCTATAACTTTTCGCGTGGTACAGAGAGGGGAGAGGCTGATTATGGGTAGAACCTTCTCAACTTTTCTATGTTCCAAGCGTTTGTAAGGAGATTGCCTTCAGAGTCTTTGAGACGGAAGGTGCCGGGTCGGAGGACTTCCGTGATGGTGAAAGGGCCCTCCCAGGGTGGGGAGAGCTTGTGCCTGCCCTTCGTGGACTGGACTTGACGCAGCACTAAGTCGCCGACTTCAAACGACCTGTTGCGAACCAGCCGACTGTGGTATCGGCGCAGAGTTTGCTGATATTTGGCCGAGCGCAGGACTGCGATGTCTCGTGCTTCGTCGAGTTGGTCGAGGTCGTCTTGCTGCGCCTCTAGCCTCCGTGCGCCGTTGTAGTTCTGTACTCTTGGCGCGCCATACTCGAGGTCGGTCGGGAGGACGGCCTCCGCTCCGAACACCAAGAAGAATGGCGTGAACCCGGTCGATCGAGTCGGCGTGGTTCGTAGGCTCCAAAGAACGGTGGGCAGCTCGGCGGCCCACCGTCCCGCGAATTTCTTTAGTCGACTGAAGATTCGTGGCTTGAGTCCTTGCAGGATCATGCCGTTGGCCCGCTCGGCCTGGCCGTTGGCCCGGGGGTGCGCGACCGCCGCCCAGTCGATTCGGATGTTGAAGTCGTCGCAGAACTCGAGGAACTCCTTCCCTGTGAACTGCGTTCCGTTGTCGGTGATGATCGAGTTAGGCACCCCGAAGCGGTAGACAACATCGCGGAAAAAACTCGCCGCCTGTGCCGAGGTGATAGTTGCCATCGGCGTGGCTTCTATCCACTTGGTGAATTTGTCCACGGCGACGAGCAAGTGAGTGAAGCCCCCGGGCGCTTTTCTGAAGGGCCCGACCAGATCGAGCCCCCAGACCGCGAAGGGCCACGTAATAGGGATTGTCTGCAAGGCTTGCGCGGGCAGGTGCGTCTGCCTGGCGAAGAATTGGCACCCTTTGCAGGCGCGGACGATTTGCGTTGCGTCCGCCACGGCAGTCGGCCAGTAGAAACCTTGTCGGAAGGCTTTTCCTACCAGGGACCGTGGCGCAGCATGGTGTCCGCAGACCCCGTCGTGGATGTCGAGCAGAAGGTGCTTCCCTTGGTCGGCTGGGATGCACTTCTGAAGGATTCCCGATGGGCTCCTCTTGTAGAGGGAGTTGTCGACGAGGACAAATGACTTGGCCCGCCGAGCGAGGTGTCGAGCCTCGGTGGTGTCGGCGGGGAGTGACCCGTCTGTCAACCAGTCGACGAAGGGTTGCCTCCAGTCGGTTTCGACGTTCAGGACATCCAAATCCGACTCGGGCGGGTGAGCATCTTCGGGCAGAGCGTCCGTCTTCGGGGGGTCGGTGGTGCCCCCGGCACTCGGGCCCATCCGGATCGACGGTTTATGGAGGTCGGAGACGAAGATCCCGGGGGGTACTGGTCCTTTGCCGGAGGCAAGGTTGGCGAGGGAGTCGGCTTCACTATTGTAACGCCGGTAACTGTGATGGAGCTCGAATCCCTTAAACCTTTCCTCAAGCCTGCGGACCTCCAAGCAATAGGCGGCCATCCGAGCATCGCGGGGCTCGGCGGCTTTCATCACTTGGTCGACGACCAACTTGGAGTCGCCGTGAACGTAGAGCCGTCGCGCGCCGAGGTCGGCGGCGATCCGAAGACCGTTGACGAGTGCTTCGTATTCGGCGATATTGTTGGTGGCGTCGAAGAGCAGGCGGATGGCGTACTGGAGCTTGTTGCCGAGTGGGGAGACGATGACGACCCCCGCACCGGCCCTGTTCTTGGTGTAGGACCCGTCGAAGTACATTGTCCAGTACTCCGGGTCCTCGACCACCGTAGGGACTTGGGCCTCGGTCCACTCGGCGACAAAGTCCGCCAAGACTTGTGACTTGATCGCCGTCCTGGGGACGTACGATATGTCGAGGCCGTTGAGCTCGAGAGCCCACTTGGCGATTCTTCCGGTGGCGTCGCGGTTGTGGACGATTTCCCCGAGCGGTGAGGAGGTTACCACGGAGATGGGGTGTCGATCGAAGTAATGAGCGAGCTTCCTCTTGGTAATGAGTACTGAGTACAGCAGTTTCTGTATTTGGGGGTATCGGACCTTTGTTTCGGAGAGTACCTCGCTGACGAAGTAGACCGGTCTCTGCACCTTGAAAACGCGGCCTTCCTCCGCTCGCTCCACAACGAGCGCCGCGCTGACGACCTGAGTCGTGGCAGCGATGTAGAGGAGCAAAGGCTCCTGTGGCTCCGGGGCGACCAGGACCGGAGGCGAGGTCAGGAAAGCTTTCAGTCGACTGAGAGCTTCCTGAGCTTCGTGGGTCCAGCGGAAGCGGTCGGACTTCTTCATCAGCTTGTAGAGTGGCATCCCGCGCTCGCCGAGGCGGGATACGAAGCGGCTTAGTGCCGCGAGGCACCCCATCAGCCTCTGGACCCCCTTCAGATCGTTGATTGGCCCCATCCTTGTGATAGCGGAGATCTTATCACGGTTGGCTTCGATGCCGCGCTCGGAGACGATGAATCCCAGCAGCTTGCCCTTGGGGACCCCGAAGACGCATTTCTCGGGGTTGAGCTTTATGCGAAACCGTCGGAGGTTCGCAAAAGTCTCCTCCAGGTCGGTGATGAGGGCATCGGCCTTCCTGGTTTTGATAACGATGTCGTCGACGTAGGCTTCGATGTTACGGCCAATTTGGTCTGAAAAACACGCCTGCATACACCGCTGGTATGTGGCGCCTGCGTTTTTCAGACCAAAAGGCATCGTGACGTAACAGTATGAGCCGTACGGGGTGATGAAGGAGGTCGCGAGCTGGTCGGACTCCTTCATCGCAATCTGGTGATAGCCCGAATAGGCATCTAAAAAAGAAAGGGACTCGCACCCGGCGGTGGAGTCCACTACCTGATCGATGCGAGGTAACGGGAATGGGTCTTTTGGACAGGCCTTGTTGAGGCCCGTGTAGTCAACACACGCCTCCATTGCCCCGACTTTTTCTTTACAAGGACGGATTGGCGAGCCACTCGGGGTGACGCACCTCCCTTACAAAGCCGTGGCCAAAAGTTTGGCGATCTCTTCCCCAATGGCCCGACGCTTTTCTTCGTCGAACGGGCGCAGCGTTGGGCGACGGTGCAGATCCCGCCGGATGTTCGAGGAGTGCTCGGCGACCTCCTTTGGAACTCCTGGCATGTCCGAGGGTCTCCAAGCGAAGACGTCTCGGTTTGCTCGGAGGAAGTCGACGAGCGCGCCTTCCTATTTGGCGGCGAGGGCGGCCCCGATCCGCATGATCTTGGTGGGGTCTTCGGGATCAACAGCGACCTCCTTCTTGTCCTCCGCGGACTTGAAGGAGCTTGGCCCCGACTTGCCGGAGTCGGGGGCGGATTCGGGGGCCTTCTCCTGGAGCTGGGCGAGCTCAGCGGAAGCGACGACCGCTGAGGCTACCGCAATCGCCTCCGCCATGATTATAAGCGAGCTGAAAAGACGTGGCCACGGTGATGACACCCTGCGGCCCCGGCATCTTCAGCTTGAGATAGGTGTAGTTGGGGACCGCCATGAACTTCGCGTAGCACGGTCGTCCCAAGATAGCGTGGTAGGAGCCGGGAAAGTCCACAACCTCGAAAGTGAGGCTCTCGGTGCGGAAGTTGTCCGGGCTCCCAAAGGTGACGGGCAAGCCGACCTGCCCGAGAGGGTGGGCCTGTTGGCCTGGGACGACGCCGTGGAAAGGCGCCTTGCTCGGCCGGAGGGCGGAGCGAGGGACCCCTAAGGCATCCATGGTCTCAACATACATGATGTTGAGACTGCTGCCGCCGTCCATGAGCACCTTGGTCAGGCGCTTCGTCCCCACGATGGGGTCGACGACGAGCGGGTAGCGCCCCGGTGCGGGATGTGGTCGGGTGATCGGTCCGATCGAAGGCGATCGGGCACTCCGACCACCTTAGGTAGGAGGGCACGGCGGGGGTAGCCGTGTGAACCTCTCGGTGGGCGAGTTTTAGCCGTCGCTTGTCGGCGTAGCACTCTGCCCCTCCGAAGATCATGAGGCAACCGTCGAGCTGTGGGAACTCGTCGGCTGGCTCATCGCCCTTCGCCCCGGCGTCGGGTGCCGAGTCGCGCTTCTTCCCCTTACCCCGCGATGTCGTGGGGTTTCCGGAAAGAAACCGCTTCAAGACTTCGCAGTCCCGATATTTGTGTTTGACGGGATAGTCGTGGTTCGGGCACGGACTGTCCATCAATTTTTCGAATCGGTCGAGGCGTCACCGGCTCTTTGTTTGGCGGTCGGTCGGCGGCAGCGACCATTCGGCTTCACCTGCTTCTCTTCCGCTTCCTTTTGTCGGGGCGGTCGGAAGGGGCGGCCTCGAGGTCGGGTGCCTTGCGGGCCGCCTTCCTTTCGAAGATGGCCCCACGGCCTCCTCGCCGAGGCGTGATTGGTGGCGATGTCGAGGAGCTCCTTGGTGGTCCGGGTTTCGCCTGACCCAACTTGTGGACCAGGGCCTCGCCGCGTGGTGCCGTAGATGAACGCCCCGACGACGTCGGCGTCACGGATGTCGGGGAGCTCGTTGCACTGTTGGGAGAAGCGGCGGATGTAGTCCCGGAGGGTTTCCCCCGGCTGCTGCTTGCAGCTCTTCAGGTCCCAGGAGTTGCCAGGGCGTTTGTATGTGCCCTGGAAGTTCCCGACGAAAAGGTTCGTCAGGTCGGCCCAGCTGCCGATGGTGTTCATGGGCGGTACTCGAGCCAGGCTCGAGCTGAGTCCGCAAGGTAGATGGGGAGATACTGGATGATGAAGGAGTCGTCCGTCGCTCCCCCCGCTCGGCAGGCGAGCCGGTAGTCTTCTAGCCAGACACTGGGGTTGGTGGCCCCTGTGTATTTGGCTATGTTAGTCGGGGCCCGGAACCTGGTCGGGAAGCCAGCGTTGCGGACGGCGCGCGTAAACGCCCGTGGCCCGGGGCCATCAGGACCCTGGTCACGGTGCTCGCGCGGTCCGCTATCGGCGACCTGCGAGGGTGCCGCCGCGTCGACAGCTCTCCTTCGCGCCTCGAGGGTGGCGCGAAGATCATACTTGTCCCCCAGGCGGTGGCGCACCGGGGTGTATGATGCCTGGGGGAGCTCGTGCAGCGGGGCCGTCTTGGCTGGGCTCTGTCGACCCTGTGAGGGGGAGTGGCCCAGGCGGCCCGAGGTGGCGCCTGACCGTCGGGAGCCGGAGCCTTGGGCGTGCTGAATGACGGCACGTTCTACCAGTCCCCGGAGGTTCTGGTAGGTAGCCTTGGCTTCGCCCGCTCCGTTAGCTCGAGCGATCCGTGAGCGGCATTGCCCGCCAGCCGATGTTACGGTTGGTGTGGGGAAGAACGGAAGATCGCCGCCCCTCGGCTAGCGGTGATGCACTGGCGCTTGTGCGCGCCGCGCCGAGCAGTGGCGGCTCGGGCTGTCGTCGCTCGGTCGGCCTGAAGTTTGTCGAGCTCGGCCTTTCGGGCCTCCGGCTCCTCGCCGCCGTGGCGGAGGTCGGCGGCGTTGGTGGCGCGCGTCGTCTTCCCGTTGGGATTCCTCCCGCCGCGCTTCGTCGCGTGGGAGGAGGGTCCCGAGGGTAGCGGGGGTGGAGGACGGTTCCGCCGCACCCGTCATGTTGCACTGTCGAGAGTTCATCCGGCGTGGGGGGTGCTCCCTGCCGGAGCTGGAGCCGTGGCTGGAGGAGTCCCCCAGCAGGTCGTGGAGGGAGGTAGGCGCGTAGCCAGCCATGGCCACGAGCCGGGAACTCGCGGAGGACGAGATCCTTGCTCGTGGCGAGTCGCGCGTGGTGTTGCCGGAGGCGGTGCCGTCGCGCGACGAGGCCGCCGAGGAGGCCCGTAGCGGGGTCTCGAGGCGGAGGTTGCCGAGAACGTCGGCGACCACATCTAAGCTCGTGGAGGGCGCCCGGTCTCAGAGGGTGGCGGGGACGAGGACAAGCTCCCCTGCCGTGGTGATGATGAAGTCGAGGGCTCCGAAGCGGATCCAGCCCCTCGACGCCGGCGAGTCGTTGCGGGCGAAAAAAGCCATCGGGGAAGAAGATGGGAATCCGAAGATGAGGATGTCGATGAAGACGCGCGAGATCCCCCTACCTGGCGCGCCAACTGTCGGTGTTTCGTGCACCGGCAATGCGAATTTATGGTCGGAGGGGGTCGCGCGCTCCCTCTCCCCGAATGGTCGACTCAAGAGGCCTGGTGTTTATACTGGTTCGGGCAGAACGTCCCTACTCCAGTTCGTGTGAGGTGGATTGTATTGATTCTTGATCGTTCGTCCCCTTTACATGCTCGCCCCTCCCCCCTTTATATAGGCGAGGAGGAAGGTTACACTGTTGGTTAGAAAAAAGAGGAAAAGACTGTGCTCTCGGTCGTCCGAAAGTGGCGGGTTGATGGGACTGGCCGCCGACTCCCCCTGCCCTGCTGCAGGTCGCCGTAGTCGCTGCGTCGCTCGCAATAAATGCGAAGGTCGGGAACTTGTGCTGCTACGTCATCGTTATTATGGCTGGCATTTAATGCGCCCGATACGCAATAAATGCCGTCGCTTCTCTGGGATATCGGAGACCTGGTCGCGATTTCGGACCTTGCCCGGCGGTCGTGACTTCGGGCCTCGACTGGCCTGGGTCGGCCCGTGCATCTTTTTGGGCCGCTGGGGGTACCCATGGTACGGGTACTCGTCACCCCCAAATTCAGATTGTTCACCACTTTGGCAAATGATGTCCTCGTTGCGTGCCTGAACATACTACTCACAGCTAGATTCCCCAATTTCGGTGTCACCAAAACTGAACTCATTTTGAGGCTGACTACACTCACCGCCATCCAACTGCTGCTAGGGGGCAACATCCCTGCCATATGCTTGCACTAAAAGCACCCGATTCCATCCCCGTTTGTAACATCCTCGTTTTCGGCTTTCTGGAAAAATCTAATTTAAATTAAGTAAATTCAAAATTTGGAGTTTCCTTGGTGTTTTATTTAACCTAACATCCTTTCCCATCCAAAATCGGAATTCAATTCCCTTTCGTTCGAAAAATCGAATTTACAGATTCCCGTCAATACCCGAAATTTCACCCGAGTTCGAAAATGCTCCAAAAACCATGAAACCTATTGCATTAGGTCCCAAATATTCTAAAAACATTTTGGGATTTTTCCCAAGATTTTTGGAGGTTCTCTGGTATTTTATCTCGCGCGGCTTTCGTTTAATGCCCGCTATTCGCTCCAGAATATTTAAATCCACAAATTTCATCCAAATTCGGCGAAATCAATTTTATTGGGTTTCAAATATTCCAAAATGGTTCTAGGAATTTTTCCGGAATTTTTAGACCATTTTTGCTAATTTTTCTCTAGGGTGTTTCTTTCGCGTAAACCTCGGCCAACCACGAAGCGCCACGTGGCAGCTACAGTGTCATCCCTAACCTTGGTTACTCATGCACGATGGTTCTTGCCAGAGCAATGGACTTCAAGCTTCCATGCATACCTTCCTCCATGCAAATCACCATAACTCCTCCATCAAGGCTCCGATTCGCGAACGGCCGGATCCGTTGAATCCGTAGCGACGAGCTCTTTCCATCCCCCACCATCATTAGCCCGGGATCACGCCGAAAACAGTTCAATCTTTCCAAAACCGAAAATGTCCATTATGGCAATAAATCGGCCGTTTTTAATCCGTTTCGCGTGCTTCCACCTCTCATTGCTCCGTATTAGAACCCTCTTCCCGGTGGTAGCACCCACCCTTTGCATCTCCAACTCATCCGGTCACTAGATCGAAGAAACCGCCGAGGAACGCTGAGTTTTCGTGTTCTTCGTGTTCTTGGTCGTGTCTTCCTCTTCGGTGGGTCAATCTCCACTCTATTTGTTTCCTTGTGATCGTGTGGAGGTCTAGATTCTAATTCATCCATCAATTTTAGGTTTCATCAAGATTTGGCGATGAATTTCGCATTTTAGTCGCCTCGGCCGAACCCGTGTTCTTCGTCAAATTTGTCATCTCCGGTGAGAATTGGTTCAATTCCTTGCTTCTATAAGCTCCTCTTGATGTCCCCTTGGTGATCCATCATTTTATTTTGCAAAGTTTCATGAAGATTTGTGCAAAAATTCGAAGTTTTGCGAAAAAAAGGAGCTCACTGTTTTTTTTTGGGCTCCATCGTGCCTGCCACCGCCAGGCGCGCCGCCGCTTCGCGCGTATCCGCCGCCATCCGCCACGCCCGCGCCACGCACTCAGGCGCCAGCGCGACGCGCTTCAGCGCTGTTCACGCCACGCCGCCACCCGCCGCCGCCACCGCCCTCGCCGCCCACCCCCTCCAAGCTCTCCTCCTCTGCTTCCATGGCCATGGCCAAATGCATGAAGAAGATGACACCCTCTCAATGACACTAGGTCCCCACTTGCAAGTGACTAGCCCATTCAAGAAAATCAGCAAATTCAGAAAAAGAATATTCTGAGAATATTCTTTCGTTTTCGATTTTCCAGGATTTTCGAACTTCGAAAGCTCATATCTTTTCCGTCCGAACTCCGATTGACTCCATTCAAATTCCTAAATTCATCTTAAATCAATACCTTCCTGCCAGTACTACTTTTGTAATTTTTGGATTTTATTTATTTTAGTGTTATTTATTTGTTGTCTCGTTTTGCGCGTAGCCGAGGAGCCGTCCGAGTCCGCCGCCCCCGCCGCCGAACTCCAAGGTTTTGACACCCTCGCTGAGACCGAAGGCAAGTCCCTTGACGCATTTTGATCCTATGTTTGCAAATGTTTTAACATGTTTTATAAATTTGCATGGCTATCACTACTAGAAATCCGGGCTTTTGCCACGAAACGTTTTACAACATCATAAATTTTGTTGCATTAGAGTGGTGTTATTGCCTCGATTTGGAAAATTGTGGTGATACGCCCAATATATTACCACAAATTAGTGTGTGTTGCGATATTGTTAACTGTCGTGGCAAAAGGTTGGTCGTATTGCAACAAAAAATGAAATTGTTGCATTAAATAAGATTTTATTGCCATGGGAAAATTTTGTTGCTATAATATTTTATTTCGTGGCGATTTTTAATTTTATAGCCATGATTTCTTTTTATGTGGCAACAAGTCTACCTATGGGTCGACATGTATCACGTGACTAAAAAATGAGATTACATCAAATGGTGAGAACTAAATCACGCTCTACCGCAATGTATATGCAGATGAGGTTCTTCACGCGAGCACGGAGCCTTCACGCAAGCGAGGCGCAAGCATATGAGATTAAATCTTGAACTATAAGTCATATTACATTTGGTACTAAAACCTCCACCACCGAATGCTTTTAACTTCTATTGGCGTAACAATCGAGTTTGCTAAATGTGAGGCATGCATTAGTTTTCTATTGACAGATAGACAGGCATCTCATGCTTACCTAGGTATATATGCACTTCAAAGATAGACAAACTCTAATCATGATATTCAGAGACTTCATATCGTGGTCCTCCCCGCCGAGCCTCCTCCCCGCTCTTCCTTTCCGGGCCAAGACTCCATACTCTCCTTCCCAGCGACTCCTCCCTCCCTCCTCTCCCAGTAGGCCGGCTGCTCTTCCTCCCTGCACCCGGGCGACGCTCTCGGCCGCCCAGCCCTCCACCCAACACCCTGGTTCCTCAGAGCCTGTGGTGGCGCCGCCCGCTCGCCGTGGTGGTGCCGCCCCTACTCCTCAGTGGCCGGCGACGCCCCTGCAGCCTCCCGGCCGATGCCTCTCCTCCCCTCTCCCTAGTGGCAAGTGGAGGTGAGGAATCCTAGGGTTTAGTTGAGTTCTTGTTGATGCATACAATGTGTTTGTTGAAATGCCTAGGGGTTCAAGTTCCTTTTGCTCTTTCAATCTTGATTGAGATGATCTTGATTAATCACTACTTACTATTAGAAATAGCATTTGACACATCGAAATATTAGTTTTGTATGGTTTTCTTCATATTGTGGCTTGTAAGATCTTATAGAGGGTCGTGGTCTCGAGTGATATTACTGCTAGCTATTGGAGTTGATATCTTGGATTTGGAATAAAGATTTAGTGTTGTTACATGGTTCTACGGTTCAACCAAATATTTGTACACTACGGGGGCTAGATGTGAGTACATAATTGTCGCATGGTATTGTGTGGTTGACTGGTTGTGCCAAAATCTAGTATTGAAATATTTATTATATAAATGCTTTTACCCAGTGTAAACTTTATTCTCGCTTCTTACACATCTTTTCCCATTTTTGTCCTTGTCTGCTGGGTAAATATGTCGATGTAGGGTAGTTGCATTCTCGATGATTGTCATTCGACGTAAAGGTGTATTAATACCAAACCTTATATTAATCAGACCTTTGATTGGGTTAAAAGATATTATATAACTAATCGTAGCTTATATTAATACCAAACCTTTATTTCCTCACTAACCTAGGAAGCCATTTGGAAAGGATTGCTATTCCTTGAACAAGCACAAGACACGCTACAATATTATATGGATGACAAGACATTTACATCTTCAATGGATTTTACTGCATTTTAGGATCTGTACTTTTTGGGCAAGGATGAGAAGACATGATGATAGGAGTTGGATGCGCATGGATAAGGCATCGGATGAGTGGCAACAAGGATTCATGGAATTTATGGAAATTACATTTGGAGGCACCTCTAAAGGAGAAACTGCTCCCTGTCCTTGTTCAAGATGCCGTAGCATGTCCTATAGAACACAGTCTGAGGTCCAAAGCCATTTGATTACCGGAGGGTTTGATGAAAGTTTCATCCAAGGGGAAGACCATGGCGGCGATTCGGATGAGGAAAACATCGAAGGACTTGGTGCAACAAAGCGATGGTGCTTCTATCAATGATCTGGTTTCCACACCGATCAGGGGTGCTATAAATGGAGACATCATAGGTAGTAATGAAGAGCCAAATGAACGTGCTAAAAAATTCTTTGAATTGTTAAAAGAGGCTGAGAAGGAATTGTACCCAGGTTGCAAGGAGGCTACTAAGATATCTTTCATTGTCAGGCTCTTTCGGATCAAGTGCATGTTTGGTCTCGAGTAATGATTGCTTTAGCGGCCATACTTCACCTGTTCTCGCTTGTGCTCCTGAAGGCCATCGCATTCCAGACACTTTGGACAAGGTGCGAAAGGTTGTTCGTGATCTTGGCCTCGACTACCAAAAGATACACGCATGTGTCAATGATTGTGTGCTATTTCGAAAGGAATACGAGGACTTGGATACGTGTCCAAAATGTGGTGAGTCTAGATGGAAAATGGATGCCTCCACTGACAAGGATGAGGCGAGTGGTAATGGTTCAGCCAAGAAGCGTGTTCCATGTAAAATCCTACCAGATTTCCTGTTATTCCTCGTGCAAAGGTTATATATGAGACAGTCCACATCTTCACATATGCGATGGCATAAGGAAGGATCGCCCGCGATGGAAAAATGCGGCACTCGCCGACTCCGTGGCATGGAAGCACATAGATAACAAGTATCCGAATTTGCATTGGATCCTCGCAATGTTAGGTGGGTCTTGCTTCGATGGCTTCAATCCATTTGGGATGTTAAATGTTACATACACCACATGGCCTGTGATCCTAATCCCTTACAACTTGCCTCCTTGGTTGTGTTTGAAACAATCGTTTTGGATCATGTCAATGTTGATACCAGGGCCAAAGTCGCCAGAAACAACATTGATGTATATTTGCAGTCACGATCGATGAGCTAAAAGAGCTTTGGGTTGATGGTGTTGAGACATGGGATGTAAAGGTGAAGAGGAATTTCACTTTGCGTGCAGTCCTGTTATGGACAATTAATGACTTTCCAAAGATATGGGATGCTATCTCGGTTGGAGCACAAAAGGCAAGTTTGCATGTCCCTACCGCCACAAGGATACCGAGTATTTATGGTTGAAATTTGGGTCTAAGCATTGCTACTTGGGCCATCGCCGGTTTTACCTTCGAACCACAGTGGCGTCGAACAAGATTAGCTTCAATAACAAGTTTGAGACTAGGGATGCTCCGGTGCCACTAATCGGTGCTCAAGTGTTGCAACAGTTTGAAAGTTTTGAGCAAGTGGCATTTGGGAAGAAGTCAAATAAGAGGAAGCAGTGTGAAGAAGAAAATAGATGGCACAACCGGAGGAAGAAAAGTATATTTTTGAACTACCCTATTGGAAAGATCTCGCTTGTCGACATAATCTGGATGTGATGCACATTGAGAAAAACATCTGTGACAGCATATTGGGTACTTTGCTTGACATAGAAGGTAAATCTAAGGATAAGCGAGAAGGCTCATTTGGACATGCAACATCCGGGATCGGGAAGGATCAACATCCTTTATTCAAGAATGATAAGTACACTTTACCAGCCAGCTGTACTTTTTGGGCAAGGATGAGAAGATATATTTATGCAAATTCATAGGAGGAGTGAAGATGCCGGATGGCTACGCCTCCAATATTAAGAGATGCGTGGACGTGAAGGGGTGTAAGGTGTCCTGACTCAAAACTCATGATCGCCATGTTATATTCCAAAAACTTTTGCCCATAGCAAGACGCAACATATTACCGTAAGATGTTGTTATCCCATTGATTCAACTTAGTAGGTTCTTCAATGCCATATGTTCAAAGGAGCCGAGTGTGGAAGATTTAGAAAATATGACCAAATCAATTAGAGAAACCTTGTGTCGGCTTGAGATGATCTTCCCACCAGCTTTTTTGATATCATGATGCATTTGCTTGTTCATCTTCTTTGAAGAGGCTAAACTTGGGGGCCTGTGTGCTATAGATGGATGTATCCAATTGAGAGATATCTACGCACGCTTAAAGGCTATGTTCGCAACAAAGCCTGCCTGAAGGTTCAATTGCCGAGGATATATATCGGAGGAATGCATGACATTTTGCTCTCGCTTCTTGGAGGACGTGGATACCAAGCTTAATCGTCGAGGCGGCATGAAAGCGCAGCAGTGAATGAACCTCCATCCGGCTAAGCATATTTGGAACGATTGACTACACTAAGAAAGGATTTACTATTGAGTCACTTTCTAGGTATGAGATGCAATGGATTAGGCACTACATATTAACAAAGCGTGATGAAGCCACCGCATGGGTCAAGTAAGCAACTAAGATGTAAATATACTTTACTTTCTATATGCATTATTATTTTACTAAAGCCCTGTTTTTTCCTTCTCTACAAAGTGAGCATATGGATGAACTCAAAAGGAGTAATCCACGGAATGTTGAAAAGCGGCACAAAGATCAATTTGTAGGGTGGTTTGAGAGCAAGGTGATTGACTACATAGTTTTATAATGGAAATTAGTATCTGTTGTGAAATAAGACCTTTAATGTAGAAATTTGTACTTTTGCGCAGTCAATGAACTCTATGAAGAAGGAAAAATAAGTGGTATTCTGTTCGACCTTGCTCAAGGACCTGACCATCGGGCACGTGTTTACAACCATTGTTTCATCAATGGTTTTCTATTTCGGATAGATTTTATAGAGAACAACCTGAGTACACAAAATAGTGGTGTTGTTGTGAAAGGCGATGACAAAGACTGCAATATTGATTGGTATGGTGTGGTGAAAAATCATATCCGTAGAATTTCCAAGTGAAAAGGAGGTCGTCTTTGTTTAGCAGGATCATACGATGTGCCTCGCTGCCAATAAAAATAAAGGTAGAGGGTTCAAAAAGGATCAATATGGAATTATTGATATTGACACAACTCGATTTCGATATTTAGATGATCCTTATATTCTTGGGACTCAGCCGAGCAGGTGTTTTATGTGAAAGGCACAAAGAATCCAAATTGGTCCACTGTTGTAAGAATGAAACCTAGAAATCTATTCGCCATGCCCGGTCCACGGTCGAGACAATGAGGGTGAAATTGATGTTGACTCATTGGACGTGGGGTAGCAGACATGGATGTAAGCGCGCACACATGAAGATATGACAACTTGGAGTAGGTCCGACATGGAAGGGGTAAGCGGTGATGCTTCGTGATTGAAAAGGCACATGCGTAATGCCGAGATCAGGAGCCATGTGATTTAGAATTAGAGGATGACGTGACGATGAGACCTACATTGATGATGGCCATGTTGCTCCTGTCGAATCTGTAGGAAAAGCATTGGATGATGAATTCTTTGTTTAGACACGCCGTCTTAATGTTTTTTTAGGTATGATACTTGGGCTTCTGTTTTTGCTTCAGTTTACAGCTTATGGCTAGGCAAAATGCATATCCAAAATGATCACAAGTTAGCTGTTCGGTCAAGAGGAGATGAAATTGTTTTTCTGTTGCTATTGATACAATTCTTGTCCTGGACGTATGTGGATGAAATTGTAGTCAATATTGATACCATTCTTTACAAGCCTTGTAGCATTAAGCCACTTGATTCCTTGTTTTTCTGCAGGGACAAGTCATATGACCACCACTACTAAGACAAGGAAGTGTATCGTCGAATGCTCAAGAAAAAGTCGACTCAAGGAAGGCAAACAAATGGATGAGCTGCACTTGGTCGCTTTTGTGATCTTTTATTTCCTGACCTTTCAATTGTATCAACTCAGTATGTCGTTGAATTGTATGAGCATGTATGCACTTGGAGTTGAGCCATCTGCTTTGTTGTAAGAGCCGTTTGCTTTGTTGTCGAGAATAAGTTTTTGAAAGGCTCTATCATGTCACCTCTGGTTATCTCTCTTATGCTATTGACTTCTTGTATCATGACATACTAATGTTATCTTATTCTTGAATTTGTACTTCCTCAAGTATCTTGGTCATATGTTAGCTTGTCTTTGGCTTCATTCATTACTATAAATCATAAAGAAAACAGTTATTTTCATTATCTTTGCGACTGCTTTCGTTTACAAAGCAACTCAATCTGTCTTCTCTTCCAAATAGTCTCATGTCTGTCTTCTCTTCCACATGGGTTCATCGTTGCTGATATTATGAATTCATTTGCTCTAGTCTGCTGCTTCATTGTCAGGTCACAAGCCCACCTACCAGTTCGTCACCACGTTCCTGATACTAAGTTGCGAAGTTTAGGTTTTCGGAAGATTTAATTCAAAAGAAATGAGAGAAAATACTATTTAGGAGTTGTCAAGATTTTTGGAAGTTTCTTTGTAAAGGAAAATATGGTTTATGGTATTACGCACAAAACTACAGATCCGCACAAAACCCTTGCCACCAATTAGTGGAGTATTACGCGGAAAGAACAATGCACGCGGAGTATTACCCACAAAACCCTTGCCGCCAATAAGCGGCGCTTTCATTGTCCACCCTCGACGAAACGGATCTACGTGAGTTCACCTCTCACCGGGCGCCGCTTCACCTCACGCTGCAGACGCGAAGCGCCGGTCTCACGCCCTCAGGTGCCGCCCACCTCACGCCCGCAGGCGAGCGCGGCCGTCTCAAGCCCTCAAGCGTCGTCGCCCCGCGCCCTCAGGCTGCCGCCCACCTCACGCCGCAGACGCAGCGCCGGTCGTCTGAAGCCCTCAGCGCCGTCGCCTCGCGCCCTCACCGCCGCCCACCTCACGCTTGCAGACGGCGCGCGCATCTCACGCCCTCAGGCTGCCGCCCACCTCACGCCACAGACGAGAGCGCCGAAGCCGTCTCAAGCCCTCAAGCGTCGTCGCCCCGCGCCCTCACGCTGCAGACGCGAGCGCCGATTACGATAGTATCAATATTAATCCTGTTTTGGGTCAGTTGCTATCCCTATTCATTATACTTTTGCTTTGTCTCTCGTCTTGCTCGATCACGACAGTATCAATTTTGATCCCGTGAAATTCAGAGAAATTCAGATCACGACATTAGCAATTTTGATCTGGACTAGAGCAATTTTGATTCCGTGAATGTTGATCACGACAGTAGCAATTTTGATCCCGTGAATTTTGATCCCGTGAATGTTGATCCCATGAAATTGAGATCATAACTTCTTGCTGAAACCTGGAAGCTGTTGATAGTCTCAATCTTTGGGTTGCTATGTTTTATCGGTTGCAAGACAAAACTGTGATGTTTTATTGATTAGGGATAAATTTTAGCGGACTCTGTTGATAAATACTTAAGTTATATGCTACCGCCGTGATCAACATTCACGGGATGAGTTATTGCTATCAGTTATATTGTATATTGCTATCTCGTTATATCGTAATCCTTAGTAGCATTTTAATTCTCATTGTATATTGCTATCAGTTATATTGTATCAAATGCATATACTTCATATTTTTAGTTAAAGTCTCATTACACATGCATGAATATAAACAAATGAGTACTTTTTCTTACATATTTTCAGAAACATGTTTGATTGGTATTTGGCAACATTGCAACAACAAAGTATTTTCTTGTTGAATGCATTATATGCTTCAAATACTATTAATTGTTGCATTATTACTGCATGTTGTCTTACCTCTTTGCAGAGCCTTGTTTTAGATGCTCAGAAGGTCTTGTGAATCGAACATGACTATTGAGAATGGCGTTAGTGGTGCAGCGCCCCATTTTGATCCACCCCTAGCGGGTAAATTCACCCTCCAAAATGAATCCACCATCTGAAATTGTTTTGTTTTGTCATTTCTCGATCGACATAATTAGACTAGCACCTACACATTCATATTTCAGTTTAAAATATATTTTGGCAGGCTCACCTAGGTGAGAGTTGGACTTTACTATTTCGTGTCGAGGAGGCACCTGCAGGAGAAGAATTCCATGAATGGATATGGATAGAGCTGATATCTCCTTTTACAACTTGATGTGTTTGAAATCAAAGTTTGGGTACTCAGGGAGAGATTACTTGTTCTATAAGAAGCGATGTGGCAGGGATGTAGCAACTCTTGAACCGATTGATTTTGAACATGAAGCACTTACAATGGTAACAAACAACGAGGCAGAGAGGAAGGTTCGATTATTAATGGCTAAGGATCTGCGAGGGAGATGCAGTTAGCATTACACCAATAAAGCGCTCTAGGGAGGCATTAGTCCAGATGAATTTGTTACATATGACAATATTGATGCATACAAGCTATGGATTGAGAACCTGCAACGCGAAGAACCAGATACGGGTAAGCTATGTTGCTGCACTTTTCACACTTCTAGGCATATAAGCATATAATGCATTGACCATACAAAGCTAACATCTTTAATTGCGAATTTAAGGATGAATATAGAGAGGATACAATCGTAACATATAAGGAATGGTTGAGGCAGCAAGGCGACCTTCTAGATATTAGTAAATGGTTTTCTAACACTGAATACATGATATATTGTATTGTTCATAATTACTTATCGATGTTTGCATTGTATGCAGCTATGTATGTACAGAGCATCGCAACAATCTTCCTAGCATACCGATGGGGAAAACGATGACAAGAACTCCATCAACAACAAGCCGCCATCTCATGCTCGCTGCTTAAAGCGTAGAACTGATGGTAAAGTGTAAATAAATGGTACTTGTTTATATTATTATGCTCAAATCTGCCTCGGTGAATATATTTGTTTATGTTCTTGATGCTATGTTAGTAGTTTCCAATCAAGGGTGCAAAAACTGGTCGTGGTACACTCAAAGGTCTAGCAAAGACCAATAAGAGAATAAAAATGGGCTCTCAAAAATGGAAATACAATTTTCTGCAAGGTGGGAGGTCCCATAGGAACAAACGCCCGCTCCTTTGTCGATGAAGTGGTAATGTTTACAAGAAAAGGGCACCACTCATTGGAGTGAAAAAGTGGAAGGACATAAAGCAAATAGTAAAAATTCTATAGCTACGGATGTCATGGTTCGTATAATGTTATTTGTTTCGGTTCCATATATATATTTCTAGTCACTAAAAACTTTGATTTCTTTCTGTGTTTTCATTGAAAACAGAATAAATGGGACCTTCAAAACACCCCCAATGCAAAGGAAAAGATATGGGATATTGCCAAAGAGCGTTACGAGGATGGCGGTCAACATTGAGTGCTACATACAAGGCGTATAGTACTTATGCTTTGAGAGAATGAAACAAAAGCCTCAAGATGTAGACATTCTTTGAGTGGCACTACTTGAACTTATATTTTGGGTCCGAACAATTCAAGGTTAAACGAAATTATGCATAGCTTTTATTTTGAATAAAACATACAATGCTTTCTTTCTCTATTACAAGATATAGAGTTATATTCTACGCAGCATCTTGTACTTTCTTTCTTATATTTTACACTTTGCCACATAAAATGTGTCTCTAATCTTTTGTCTTGTCACCTACTGCGAAGGTTAGCAACCAAAACTCTGAAACCGCCAAAAACAAAAGACCAAGCATTTGATGGGTTCCAAACCATTTTCTCAAATTAGCTATGAGCGAGTAAATATATGTTTGAATGCTCTTCTTTTCACAAATGATGTAGGATTAATATGTCATGTTCTTGCAATTTTAGAGACACCTAAACAATTGAAGAGCCAAATGATGTGCACCTCCTGGATGAGCACTCACATGAAGAATGGGCAATGGTCAGACGTTGCATCTAAAAGTTTATGTGAGTACTTCTTTGATATTGGATTCACAATGTGTTTGTAATTTTTGCAATCTTCGGAACTAAAGTATTCAATTAACTTTTGTTCTGTCACTTAGGACGGGGCATGTGAGAAGATTTGTGAGGTAGAATTACAATGAGACAATGGCATCCTTTCACACGAAGAGGAAAACAATATTTTCCAATCAAGTTACAAGGAACTCACATCAAGCAAAACATCTCAACTTCACGGACAGGATACTTGGCGAAACGTCGAACACGTCTTGAAAGGATGCAGGCTCAAATCGAACAACAAGCTCAGTGTTACAAATGCAGCCCAACTACAAAATGTTGAGCTCCAAGGTGAGGTTCAAAAGTTAAAGGAGCAACTTGCAAATGAGGTTGCCGAAAGGGATAGGATAGCGTAAGAAAGTAGGCGACGATTCAAGAGGAGCAGAATGCAAGGCTTGCACTCGAGGAAGAAATGCTTTCATTGATTGCGAACGTAGAGAAGCATCAATACAGAGGTAAAAATTGGAAACAATTTAGTTCAAGGATGGTTTTGCACATTGTATGCGAGCTTAATTTATTTTTACATTTTTCTAATGCAGACTAACCCAACAAGCATCATCCCAACTGATGATGCAGCTACGGCTTGTGGGCAAGAATAATCAAAACACTCAAAGTTCTAATGTCAAGCGTAATCTGCTCAATAATGATTCCAATGGGACACCGCGTTATATAACTACCCAAAGAAATGATGAGGCAAGTTGCTAAAAATAAAGGTCGGTGAAGGGCTGAACAAGGTACGATTTGCAACCGAGTAGTTGTTTAGATTAACTTGAGCTCATGGGCTTTGTTGAGTCCTTTCACGATCTGCTTGTATTTACAATATGGCAGCCTATAAATTTCATCTTGGATTTGTTTATGCTCAAAAGAATAAATCGTGCTTTTATTCAACAGGAGGATACAATTTGAGCGGAGCGTCTGGTCTCATGGCATGGTCAAGTCAAGCAAGCCTACAATGTGGAACAACCTATTCTCAAATCACTAGTCAATAGATTAGTTCTGTCATCGCAATCTTAGTTGAGAAATTTAAAGTTTTCGTTCAGAGATTACTATGAAGTTATTCTATTATTTGTCTCTTTTGCTTCATGTTTGTACATACTGAAAGATTCTTACAAATGCTCTTATATATGATTTGATGGCTATAGTGGATATTTCTGTTCATGCAATTTCTAATTTGAGTACATTTCTTTTGCAACAACGGTATATAAGCAAATATTATTGCAATATCCATTGACGCCTCGTTGCGATAAAATTAATTGCTACTGATATAGATCGTTGTTATAACTTATTGCAACGAAGTTATTTCAATGCAATACATCATATTGCCACGAAAATTATATCGTTGCGACCTCACTTATTGCCATGGATTGGTTTTTGTTGCATCTACTGTCTAATGCAATGTCTAAACACATGGCAATAGAGACCTCTATTGCCACGGCAATAAAAAATATTGCCACGGTATTAAGGTCATTGCGACTACTATCTAATGCAACGCATGAGAGCGTGGCAATAGAGACTACTATTGCCACGCAATTGAGACTATTGCCACATCAAACCGTCATTGCAACTACGGACTAATGCAACACATATTCCTGTTGCAATTAGCATTACAATTGCAACAAAAAGCAAATCGTGGCCCAAACTTTGGACCACGCAACTAATAGCCACGCCTACCAACGATTGTGCGATTGTGGCTACTGGTACATATTGCAACGAAATGGGCCCTATTGCAACGATTTCTCACCGTTGCAGAAGCCCAGAATTCTAGTAGTGTATGCTTATCATCGTATGTCAAACATAGATGAATAGTTAATCCAATTTGCGAATATGTCCTTTGTTATTGACATCCATGCTTAATTATAACCCTAGGACTTTTGATATGCCATGTTTACTTTATATGGTGACCTTTGTTGAATAGTACGATAAAATTGCTTAGGGCCAACCTCGATGAAAATGACCCAAGAGTGGGATTATACAAAAAGATGATTTAAAGTGTGATTTGGAAATGATTATAAAGTATTTGGTACTGTTTTTGTAAAATAAAACGAAAAGGAAAAAGGATTTGGAATTGGGCGGATTGAATTGTCGAGTGGGTGCGGATTGAGCACTAGTTTGCATTGTGCAAGTGCCGCCCCAAGTCAATTAAGGACCGATGCTTATGACTGTCCATTCTAAGCATAACCGTACTACCGCATGTCTAACATTGTACGACCTGACTAAATAATTTGTAGAAACCTAACTTAGGCTCGCCAGTTAGTAGAATGTGGGTGCCAGATAGCGGCAAGTTGTACTCCCCACACGGCGCAAGAGGGGGCTTCTGTACTGGGTAGATAGAACCCTAACAGCGGTGAAACCTCAGTGGGTGAGTCGGGTTAGGCGTATACATTGTAAAGGCCTTGTCATGATCTCTCTGTCGACAGATGATCATGTCTTGTGGGTAAAGCTGTACACCTCTGCAGAGTTAAAACTATTCGAATAGCCGTGCCTACGGTCAAGGGCAAAGCAAAGAATGCTTTCATACTGGTAGACTTTGGTTTTGGTTTTGAAAATAAAATGAGGTTTTGGGGTTCGGGAGTGGTTAGAACTCTCGGATGATTTAATTGCCGGATTGAGCCAACCAAGTAGATGGAACCTGTTTTATGTCATGACGGATAGAGTCATGTATGAATAATCATGATCTTTTAAACTGTGGCGGATAGAGCCCTTATACTAGTGTTGGTGGATGGAACCTTCACTGAAATATTACATAATTCAATTGTTAAAAAGGAATTGCTAAAATATGCTTTATGAAACTTATTATCAAGTATGGTTTAATGAAACTTGGCTTTCTGCAAAAGAACCATATTAAGCCTTTCTTGGAAAGTCCCACATATGCATAACTTCCCAGACTTGCTGAGTACTTTCGTACTCACGTGCTACACACCTTGTCCTCATCAGAAAGCTATCAGGACGCCGTTGAAGACGGTGAGTTCTACTCAGAGGAATTCGAGGAAGATTGCCAAGAGAGCTAGTCACGTGTCTTGTCGTCGCCTGTGGTGTTTTTGGTTTTCGCTTTTTGTCGTTTTGCTTCCGCTGTCGTGTCTCCGGTCTCGTGACCGAGTATTGTAATAAGTGGCCATGTGGCCCATACTTTATTATCATGTTACAATTTCGTTATGTTCGGCAATGACGTATCACTGTTGACTGTGTGTACTAGCTACTGATCTGGGACTAGTACAGAAATACACAGGAAACTTCGGATAGCTGATCCGAGGTCTCACACCGTTGCTCTGTCCCCCTCATATATGATCTCCATGATGCGGTTCCTTTCAGCTCAACTAGCTCCCAACAAATAGGATCGTTTTGCATACTACATAGGCAAAATACCTTCAGCTGGCACTTCTCTTGTTCCATCCGAAAAATATAATACAACCACTTCAACACAGAAGAAAATGTGCGCTCTTCGACCCTACTCAAACTTCTATCCACATACTGAAAGTTACTTAGATCCACACCCTCCAAACCATACATTACAACCCCTTCTCCATAATAGATTCTAAATGGAACTCATTCTGCCATATCTGCGAATCCATTCATACACCCACGAATTAATTACTTTCTGTAAAAAATTCTATGACACCTAACATAACTACATCTATATGCTACAAAAATATAGATATATTTGTAGAAAATATAACTACATTCCTAACAATATATATCTACGTAGATCTAACTACAATCGCTATATCTACCCTACTACATTCCTAAGAAATGAATACATATGTATGGATGTACTTGTATCGGTATTAAAATATTTACATTCGCTAGATCTACGCACATAAACCTAGATCTGAAATTATTTCTACTCAATCATAATTTACTACTAAAAAATTAAACAACAAAATAATTTCTACTCTAACTACAATCTCTAGAATTAATTTCTACTCCACCTACATCTAACTACATCGCTATATCTACCCAACTGCATTCCTAAGAAATGAATATATATATATATATATATATATACGTACTTGTATCGGTATAAAACATCTACATTCGCTAGATCAACGCACATAAACCTAGATGTAAAATTATTTCTACTCAATCATAATTTACTGCTAAGAAAATTAAACAACGAATAATTTCTACTCTAACTTCATTCCCTAATTTCTACTCTACCTACATCTAACTATATTCGCTAGATCTATCCAACTACATCCCTACATTAAACTAGATTTGCTAGATCTACCTACATCTAACTAGATTTGCTAGATCTACCTTCATCTAACTACATATACAACTATAAAGTTTAAACAACGAGCAATTACCAGAAATAGATCGCACAGTCCGCCCCTCCTCTCCTCCCTCCTCCTTTTCTTTCTCTCCTTTCACTGCCTCCCTCTCTCTTTTTCTCTCTGTCGATTGATTCTTGGCCGGCTCAAATGAGCACAGCGCCGCGTGCGCGCTTTTATTATCGCACTCTGTCGCCCGTTGATCCGGCGACAGAAGCCCGCGCACGCTCAACGGTGCGACAGATATTTAGACTGTGGCCCGTTCAACAGGCGACAGATATCCCAACAGCCTTTTGTCACCCGTTGATCGGGCGATATGCTTATGTCGCCTGTTGAACGGGCGTTAGATGTATATTTCTATAATTTCTTTTCCCTGATGTTTAGTTTTGCAATTTTGAATAAAAATTGTATTATTAAAAAAATTCGTAGTGAGACGGGATGCAAATAGGTCAATGTGAATGGACGGTGCAGTGTAGTGGCCAACGGGTCGTGCGGGTGAGCGAGTCACGCGAAAGCAGCAGATGGATTGTACGCATGCATGTGTGAGTTAGCGTGTATGTATTGTGCTACGTGCCTATGTGTAATTGGACCGTACAGCCACGCTTTGTTGTTTAGCTGGGATGGCGTTTCTAGCTGGGTCAGGGACTCGGGTGGATCTGCATTGTTTGCCTGGTCAAGCAACACTATTGTGTGTTTGGTTGGAGAGTGAGGTGGAATGGAATAGTTTCATCTCAGATTTCAGGGATGAAATGGTTCCATCCTAAATTCTCAGACAGGGTCCACTGTCACTCTCACATTCCAAGTGGGATGGCTGCGTTCCAGAAAATTTTTAGAACCTAACCGTCCCAAATCTAGAGAGAATATTCTCTTTTCTAGAACTGAGTCATCCTCAGCTCTCCAATCAAACACTAGACTTAGTGGGATGAGATGGTTCCATTCCACTCCATCCCACTAACCAAACACACAAACATATATAAGCATATGACCACTATTTTCTTTCTGAAAGCCTGGTTAGTCAAGTCTTGATTCCACACCAGCGTAACATCTGTTTACTAGCAGCATTATTGGCCAAAGTTGATTAGTCTTGCTTCCACGCAAACATTATGTTCGTCCGATCGGCCATCTTCTCGTTGGCATACGGCCCAGCGATGACTAAAGTAGATGGAAGATTTATTACTTTCGTACAGTATTGTCGATGACTAAAGTAGATATTGCGAGAGAGAGAGAGAGAGAGAGAGAGAGAGAGAGAGAGAGAGAGAGAGAGAGAGAGAGAGAGAGAGAGAGAGAGAGAGACGTCACTTTTGAAGTTTTTTGGTATCGTCGCACGCGTATACATGGAAGGATGCCTCTATTTAGATGCCAGAACATAAGAACACATTGCCCAGAAGCAGTTCAACATCAGCACAGCAAGTTCCTCCATCTACAGAAGCCTCCCATGTCGCCACTACTTGTTCTAATCTTCTTCCACTCCCTGAACCTGTGCCCCTATGCATATTCTATGGCTGCATCAACTCCAGTTCATAACAAATCCGCCGACACTGATCGGCCGGCCCTCCTCTGCCTCAGGTCTCAACTCCATGACCCCTCAGGAGCCTTAGCCTCCTGGAGAAACGAGTCCTCCACGTTCTGCAACTGGCGCGGGGTGACATGCAGCGCACGGCATGCATCTCGTGTTATTGCATTAGACCTTGGATCACTCAACATGACCGGGCAAATATTTCCTTGTGTTGCCGATCTCAGTTTCCTCACCAGAATTCACATGCCCAATAACCAACTCAGCGGCCAAATTTACCCCGAGATTGGTCGCTTAACCCGGCTTAGATACCTCAACCTCAGCATGAATTCCCTTGCCGATGAGATACCAAAGACGATATCGTCATGTTCCCAGCTGGAGATCATCGACCTGCACACCAACTCCCTCGAAGGTGAGATCCCTCCAAGCCTTGCGTCCTGTTCATCTCTGCAGAAAATTATCATCAGGAGTAACAATCTTCAAGGAAGCATCCCTTCACAGATTGATTTGCTCCCCAACCTTTCAACACTCGACCTCCGTAGCAACAAGCTCACTGGCACCATTCCTCAATTTCTGGGGAGAGGCAAGTATCTCATACATGTTGATCTCCAAAATAACAGCCTCAGTGGAGGAATACCCCCTTGCTCTGTTCAATAGCACATCCCTTTCTTACATAGATATCTCATACAATCACCTTTCTGGGTCTATCCCCCCTTTCTCACAAACATTATCACCACTGAGAAACCTTTGCCTAACTAATAATAACCTCTCAGGGGGGATCCCTCCCTCAATTGGTAACCTCTCTTCCCTATCCTTACTGCTGATTGCTCAAAACAACTTACAAGGAAGCATTCCAGAGAGCTTAAGTGGAATCAAAAGTTTGCAAGTACTAGACCTGCCTTACAACAATCTGTCAGGTATCGTTCCACCAGCTCTTTTCGCGATCTCGTCCCTTACTTATCTCGGCCTTGGTGTCAACCAACTCGCTGGGAGAATCCCCAGCAACATTGGCTACACCCTTCCAAACATCACAGACTTGATACTAGAAGGAAACCAATTCGAAGGACCAATTCCTGCTTCTCTGGGCAACGCATCGAACCTCCAAAATTTATTTCTTCGGAGCAACGCATTCACAGGTGTTGTTCCTTCGTTGGGATCCTTGCCCAAGCTAACACAACTAGATGTGGGTGCAAATACACTGGAAGCCGGAGATTGGATTTTTTTGTCCTCTCTAACAAACAGTACTCAATTAAACAAGCTATTTTTAGATACAAATAGCCTCCAGGGAACAATACCTAGTTCTATTACCAACCTTTCTAAAAGCTTGCAGGTACTTCTCCTAAGAGAAAACCAGTTGACTGGTGCTATACCTTCAGAGATAGGAAAGCTCACCGGCCTCACTGTCCTTCTAATGGATAACAATTTTCTTACAGGCTATATTCCTAACACAGTTGGAAACCTTCGAAACTTGTCTTTGTTAGGCTTGTCCCATAACAAAATTTCTGGAGAAATACCACAATCGATTGGGAAACTAGAACAGCTCACTGACCTTTATTTCCAGGAAAATGAATTGACCGGGCACATACCAGCAAGTTTAGCAGGTTGCAAAAATTTGCTAGAACTGAACCTTTCTTGCAATAGATTCTATGGAAGCATTCCACCGGAGCTCTTTTCCATTTCCTCTCTTTCTAAAGGCTTAGACTTGTCCCATAATCAACTCATTGGACACATACCATTGGAGATAGGTAAATTGATTAATCTGAATTCAATTAGCATTTCTAACAACCAATTATCAGGTGAGATTCCCTCCACACTTGGTCAGTGCTCTCTTTTGGAATCTCTCCACCTGGAGGCAAATTTTTTACAAGGAAGCATTCCGAAATCTTTCAGCAGCTTAAGAGGCATCGTTGAGGTTGATCTTTCCCAAAACAACTTCTCTGGTCAAATTCCAGAATTTTTCGAGTCTTTTAGCTCTTTACAGATTCTCAATCTATCCTTCAATGACTTCGAGGGATCAGTCCCTAAAGGTGGCGTGTTTGCCAATTCAAGTGCCGTGTTCATCCAAGGAAACAGAAAGCTGTGTGCAAGTTCTACAATGCTACAAGTACCACTTTGCATGGAATCACCGTCCAAAAGGAAGAAGACACCCTATATTGCAGCTATATTGGTTCCGCTTATTACAGTTGTTCTAGTCACCTTGGCATGTGTTGCTGTCATTTTTCTGAAGAAGAGAAGTGAGGCTAAACAACTCATCAACCAATCATTCAGGCAGTTCAAGAATTTCTCATATGATGATTTATTTAAAGCAACAGATGGTTTCTCTTCATCCTGTCTCATTGGTTCAGGAAGATTTGGATTGGTATATAGAGGTCAATTTAGGTTTGAAGCACGCATAGTTGCTATTAAGGTATTCAGATTTGACCAATTTGGAGCAACAAATAGCTTCCGTGCAGAATGCGAGGCACTGAGAAACATTCGCCATCGGAATCTTATAAGAGTGCTTAGTCTATGTTCAACGTTTGATCCAACAGGAAGTGAATTCAAAGCACTAATTCTTGAGTACATGGCTAATGGTAACCTAGAAAGCTGGCTACATCCAAAAGCGTACAAACAAAGCCCAAAAAGACCATTGAGTTTAGGCTCAAGAATAACAATTGCTGTTGACATAGCTGCTGCATTAGATTATCTTCATAATCGATGCACTCCTCCTTTGGTTCATTGTGATCTAAAACCAAGCAATGTCCTTTTGGATGATGAAATGGTTGCATGTCTTAGTGACTTCGGGCTCGCAAAATTTCTTTACAATGACTCTTCAATTGGGCTTAATAATTCGTCAAGCATTGCTGGACCGAGAGGATCAGTTGGATACATTGCACCAGGTGGGAATGTGTCTCATTCTTATTTTGTTGATATCTAATGTATCGATATTATTTGTCACATAAATGATCTGCAGCCATATTCACTACAATTTTATCATCTTTCAACCAAGTAAAGTGAAGATTTTTTAAGCAATTTTGCATAATATTGCAGAGTATGGCACGGGGTGTAAAATCTCAATTGAGGGTGATGTCTACAGCTATGGAATTATTCTTCTAGAGATGATGACAGGAAAGCGTCCAACAGATGATATGTTTAAAGATGGTATAAACCTTCACAACTTCGTGGAAGCAGCACTTCCACAGAAAATTGGTGAGATTTTAGAACCCAGTCTCACCGGATACCAGGAAGGAGAAGACGCAAATCTTGAAATGGTTGAAATGCAAAGATCTGCCATGCAACTGACTAAAGTTGGCCTAAAATGCTCTGAGACATCACCCAAGGATCGACCAACAATGGAGAATGTTTATGCTGAAATCATCACCATCAAAGAAAAGTTTTCAGCATTGCACAATTGAGGAAATCAATCATCATTACTGTAATTCACCCGCTACTACAGTAGACATTGCATGATGCACCATGCATCATTTCCATGTTTTTAGACGTTCTGGTCATACTATTTCAGTTCCAATTAAAGCATGAGGATTTTGTAACTGTACTTTTGCATGTTGATAAGTAATAATGTAGCCGCGCTACTTCGCGGTGCTCCGGCGACTCCTGCTTAGTTTCATCGTTTCGCGTGAGGAAATCAATCATCATTATTGTGATTCATCAGCTACTACAGTAGCAATTGCATGATGCACCATGCATTATATTTCCTTGTTTTTAGAAGTTAAGGTCATACTATTTCAGTTCCAATTAAAGCATGAGGATTTTGTAACTGTACTTTTGCATGTTGATAAGTAATAATGTAATATGTATGATTCAATTGTCCATAGAAAGAGGGGATAATTGGTTACGAATACATAAAACAAGGACTGAAATGGGGAACTGAAATATGTTAACAGAGTTGCACTACACGGGACATCCCTTCCCAAAAAAGGCATAATTGGTTGTGCCTGTCAAACCATAGTCCAAAGCAGTTGATTACTTGATTTCAAAATATACAAGTTCCATGAATAATAAAAATCATATAGGTGTAAATTTTCCCAGGAGAAGACACTGACATAGTACATGGCTATTTAATGTTTCCACAAGAGAAAATAAGGGAAAGCAATTGGAATAAGAAATCTATAAATACAAAATGCATAAATGTTAGCAGTTCCCAAATTTAGTTTCTTATGCCACGTAGAATGTAAAGACATAGAGCTTAGAAGAAGCACTATTTTTTTTTCTTCTCAAATTGGGTTACGGCAAGATCAACCAAAAGCACAGTTACAAAAGGAACTCCCAAGGAAGCACATAGAACTATGAGAACAAAATGCCCCTGTTAAAGCGGCTGATATATGATTTACTAATTTCAGCTAAACAGCCATCACCATCAAGATCTATACCAAAATTTGTAAAGTCAAATTGTTGTATACCTACACTCGAGAAGATCAAAAAGAAATGCATAGAAGCACCTCTCTTGCCTAATTTGAAATACTACAGAATGGATATCCACAGCAATTGGGTAATTATCTTCTTGGCATCAAGTTTCAGCAAACGACCGTAGGATGTTCAAGCATAACGCACTAGGTGATGTACCCGTAGGCCTACACATTGTTCCATCTGCAACCATATGTATGTCGTCCATTTTTTTTATCTCTCCTGATCAATTCAGTTCACTGTAGCAACAAAATTGCTTACTAAGCACTTGCTCTGCAATGTTCCCCTGCTGCAGGCAGGAGCCCCTACCAATCAATTGCATTGGCAGTCACTCGTTAGAGAAGCAACAAAGGTTGGGTCGGAAGGTACCTCCAGGCTCTGAGGACGAGAGGTCGGCACGAGGAGGCAATGGTCTGCCGGGAGGCGGAGAGCGACGTGCTAAAGCCGCCCGCGGCGGCGGCAGAGACGTCGAGGGGATTTTGACCTGCGGCTGTGAAGCGGCAGCTACGTGGTGTTTTTTTACTGGTTGAATGCTCGTACTCGCTACGAATAAAAAAGTTATATTATCTTCCGCTCGTTACGTCAGCATCGTGCCTGTTCAGCTCATACTCGAACACCGTATATGTGCTACTGTATAGTATTTTCAACATTTTTTTTAAGTATAATCCTCTCCTCACCGTAGAAGACACGACAGGCAACACACATCCCTACCATATCCAGGGAATGCGAGAGGCGAAGCTATTGTGTCGGGGAAGCGTGCAAGGCATCCTTCCGTGTTGGAAAAAAATTATATGCAACGGTGATGCATACCGCGGCATGTGCAGCACTGTACGGATTGGCGTTACGTGTTCAGTTGTGTTAATCTCTATGCAAAAAACAATTAAGTGATAAAGATTAAAGTGCATTAAAGTGCTTGGAGATTGATGAATTTGCATGGAGATTGACGCAGCGGGACGCGTGGCGCTAATCCGCATGGTGCTACACAGATCGCAGTATGCAGCACCGTTGCCTAGAATTTGTTTCCTCCGTGTTACCCAGCGCCGCACCTATCGGATGCACAGTGTCCTTCAATGAACTGTGAACAGTAATCGATACAGTACATTAAACAGTGCCTGCCGTGCCCAATACGTATGCAGCTGTGGGCCTGTTTTCTCCCACGCTCCCAAGGCAAGGACTCCACCTCGGGGCTCGATCGCGTTGTGTCGCAATTGGTTTCACCACACGACCTAAACTTCTTTGCTACTTATTAGTATTACTTTTATTGTTAGAGAATTTCTAAAGAGATGGAAATTGTTTGTTGTATATTATTTCTTGTTAGAGAATTTTTAGGAAAATATGATTTGTTTGTTTGTGTATTATTTTTTCTGTTTTGGTTAGAGATATTTTAAGAGGTGGAAAGAGAGAAAGAAAGTGGGCTTCACCATTGCTTTTTCTAAGTACTCACTCGGGTCATAAATATTTATCGTTTTGGATATCAATACGGTCTCTAAAATACAGCTTTGATTACTAACGCGGACAATTCTTTCTACCCACAGCAAAACGCGGACCGTTACACACCTAGTTAATACTACTTGGAAGTGAGGTAATCTAGTTGGCGACAAGTATCTGCACTTGTGTAGTGCTTGCTCTTGCTGGTACAGTACTCACCAAGGTGAGCCGTATGACAATTGACGAAGGTTTCACGCTCGTGTCGCTGGTGATCATGCATCTGTGTGCAATGAGCGAGAGAAAAGAAGGAAAATGGTAGATGCAATGGATTCATGGCACGTGTGGGGACATGCATGTAGAGATATTTTAAGGGGCTTCAGGCACGTATAATGCAAGGTGTTTACACATGAGGACTTCAAGAGAATACATTTATGTCATCAAACACACATGTTTCCTCTAATGCAAATAACTTTTTTGTGAGTGCTTAAATATTGTATAATCTACCAATCAGATATAGTTATACACAAAAGCAAGTGCTAAACACCGATGCCTAATTAAACATCGATAGTATAAAATAAACACCTTATCTATTTTATATTGAAAGAAAAAATGTTTTTCGAGCATCTGCTGCAGAGCAACGGAGAACAAGTGTAAGCGTAAGCACAGCTAGCGTTCAGAAATGAAAAGTGTAAGCGTAACAACAGCAAATCGTGTCCACATTGTTTGATCATGCGTGGAACGGAGGAGGAATCATATCGCACTGAAAGCTAATCTTACGCAGCTGTAGCCCTGCAAGCTATTGGTTCCTGCGTATTGTCTTGTTTTTTTTTTTCACTCAAGCTCTTTTTACAGTATACTAAATACAATATAGATATTTATTCTTTTTTATCAATGAATCATATTAACTAGTGTTTATTTATACTTTCTTTGCTAATAGAGTAATAGAAATATACTCAATAAATCAATGATTAGATCTGATTTTTACTTATCTATCATATATTATCAGAATAATGCACTGTAAAATTTCTCAATTAATGAGCTCTAGTGAAAAAAGTCGATATCGCCTATATAAGATGACTGCAGAGCTCAAGACTCTCAAGTCATTTCATGTTAGCATGTATCACACAAGAGTTCCCGTACATATACTAGTTGTGTGAAGATCCACTGCACTCTGGCACCATGCAAATTTCCCTTTGAAAAGAAAATTGTTTGCAACTTCCTTACACGTAGGTATGCGAGGCGTCGGGAGTTTTTGCCTATCCTTGTTGATGCGAGGATGTCTTCGTTGGATAGTTTAAGGCAGAGAGAGAAAGTAGTCTGGTTGAAGGAAACTGATAGAGCCTGTAACCGTCGTACATGTTTCATGTGTTAGAACGGCAATAAATTACGAAGATATTATAACTGTAGTTCTATAAAATAAATATTTCTAAAATTTAGAGTTCTTTGAAATAAACATGAAAGCCTGTAGTTTCAGTAGTTTCTAAAATGTAGTGTGTCTTTGAAATAGACGCTAAATTTACTCTATTTTCGTGACGTGGATTCAGTAGTAAGAACGAGAAGTTGTGAATATGAGATTATGAGTGGATTCAGGGCTTTCCTTCCTACTATATATATATCTAGTGGCGGATCTACTGTTGGGGCTGGTTGGGGCTCCAGCCCCACCTCTAGCGCCAGCCGAACACCCCACCCCCCCTCCCTCTCGGCGAGACGAAGCAGAGGCCAGGCCATGGCCCATGGCGTGCTGCCTTCAAGGACTCTGAAAAAGAGCCAACATGATCTACTACAAGCATGAAGACCCAACATGATCTAGTATCTACTACAAGCATGATTGCTTGTCGGCATAGCAACGGCATGCTGATGAAGCAAGAAACTTCATTAGCAGGAGCCGGCCGAACCCCCACCCTTCCCGGCGAAACAAAGCAGAAGAAATTAGAAATGGGCGCATGCGTCGGTGAGCCGTGAGCTCATCGCGTCGGTGCGTCGGTGCGTGGCGTGGGCGCCGGGTGGGGAACAAAGGTGGGCGGCGGCGGCGGCGCTCGGCGGCTCGTCCCACTCGCCAGACCAAGTCCGAGACGAAGACACCAAAGGAGAAGACTAAGAGGGAGGAGCGATTGAGTATTGACGGAAGGACCGAGGCTTCAAGACTAAGTCACTCCGCATACAGAAAATTGCCAAAATGCCACTCTCAACAAGTGGCTTTGCTAAAATGCCACTCCTCTCTCACTGACATGTGGGACTATCTGTGTCTATGACAGTGGGCCAGAGTGGCATTTTAGCGATGCCACTTGTTGAGAGTGGCAGAATGACAATTCTAGGTATTGAATATATTACTCTATACAAGATTCCCCACACTAATCGATGAACTGGTGTTGAATATATTATTATATAGACTATAAAGTATTGATTCATCACTCGCTGTTTGATTATTTTTCTGGCCGTATGATTCAATTTGTTTGATTACAGTAAACTAAATTGTAAAAATGGAGAAACCTCGATAATAAAGGAGGAATTATTCGACGCTTTCAAAAGATGAAAAATCGTAGAGTAAAATTGCGTCGTACTCAGTACTAGTGTCTTCGTAAGTTTTATTTCAATTTATATTTTTATAAGTATTGACAAATTGAAATTGCTTTACTAAGTTTTATATTTTTATCTACAGGTCGAATGGTCGATGATCCGTCCTCACATATTTTATATCATTCTATCCATTAGCAAGGTACCACACTTATTATATTTTGATTATTCACTTTGTTTCCTTTCTATTTATGTATGAAGTTGGAATTTGGTTGACAATAGACCGATAGATGTACTATTAGTAAGCTTATCTTGAGTTAAAATTTTGACATAAGAGCCCCTCCTCTATTTTCATTCTGGATTCGCCACTGTATATATCTCCTTCCTCTCTGTCTCTCTTTCGATGTTCTACCGCCGCCGCCCCCTATTCTCTCAATCCGGCACACAACGGGCGGTGCCTTCGTCCTTCCCGACGCCGGCGGACGGGCGGAGTTTCACGGCGGTCACGGGCGCCGGCGCGTGAGGCCGGGTTTCGTTGCCGGCGGCTCTGCTGCTTCACCTTCACGCCTTCACCCTTGGTCCTCGGGAGCTAAGTTAATTTGTTCGTGAATCACGGCTGGGGCCTGAGGCCCGCTGTACGTAGGTAGTACTTTGTTTTGACCAGGGTTAACTAAACCGAAACCGAAAAAACCGATAGAAAACCGAAATTGGAAATTCGAAAATATCGAGCAAAAAATCGCTGGAAAATCGTTAGAAACCGAGGAATTTCAAAACCAAGCATTTGAACAAAAAACATTCAAAACAAATTTAAAAAAACGAAAACCATTCGGTTTTCTCGAAAAATCGGTCGGTTTTCTCGAAAAACCGATCGGCGAGTTGAACGTTTTGGGCGATCGGTTTTTTGAGCGATTTTCGTCGGTTTTTTCGAAAAATCGCTCGGTTTTCACCGGTTTTCGATCGGTTTACATCGCATAAATTTTTTCAAATTTTTTGATTTTTTTGAATTATTTTTTTAATTGAACCGGTTTACCGACCGGTTTAGGATTTCGAACCGACTCGATATGGTCGAAAACCGCGATTTTCGAGCGGTTTTCGTCGGTTTTGTGAACCCTGGTTTTGACATTTGCATCTGAGATTCTTCGTTCTTGTGGTTGCTCCATGCCTCCATGTACTGATGCATGTGTTGCTTGCTTGGGTTTCATACTTGCAGCAATGCATTCTTCCAGTGGCGGAGCCAGGATTTTTCTAAGCGTCGGGCCGAAAATAAACGATTATTACTGTCGTAAAAAATTACGGATATTTAGGTATAACAAAGTACAGTACAAATAAAGAACTAAAGATAAATTTAACTTACATGTTTAACATTTCAATAAAATAGATAAAATATGTCAAAATAATATAACACAGTGGAGTGGCAAAAAAGTTAATACCTAATCAACGGAGGTTTGTTGAATCTGAGACTAACATATTTTCATCAGCAATAGAACAAGAATCTGAACCTGTAAAAGATGAAATTGCACATGTAAATTAGATACACAAAACTACGAAGGAAATCCTCACTTCCTCTGTTCCTCAAATCAAGCACTGAAGCACTAAACTTGTTTGTTCCTTGTTGTTTGTTCCTCTGTTCCACTGAAGAAACTAGCAAAGCAAGCAACCACTGAACTGAAGCAAGCGACGGCCGGTGGGGCGAGGCCGGGCGGGGCGAAGCCGAAGCGGCCGTTAGCGGGCGGCGCCGACGCGCGAGGGGGGGCGCGCTGAGCAAGGGCGGCACCGGGCGGGTGCGCGCCGAGCTAGGGCGGCGCTGGGCGGGGGCACGCCAGGGGGAGCGGCGCCGAGCGGGTTCACGGCGGGCGGGTGCGGCGCCGAGCGGGAGTGGCGGCGGGCGGGTTCACGGCGGGCGGGCGGGTCACGACGGCGGGGCGCGCCAGCGGGACTGCGGGAGTGGCGGTGGGCAGCGGCGCACCTAGCGGGACTGCGGGAGTGGCGGCGGGCGGGGCGCGCCGAGCGGGAGCGGCGGCGCGGCGTCGGGGCAGGCACGATGAGGCGGCTTCGGGAGTTCTTCTAACCTTCTAGGGTTGCCTGCCTCTGGTTTTGGTTGGGAGCTAATGGGCCGAAGGCCTCGGGCCCGGTTAAAAAAAGGAAAATTCTGAATTGCTATTCAATCTGGGCCTCGGGCCCAGGCCCCGGTGGCCCGAGGCCCAGCTCCGCCCCTGCATTCTTCAGAGATACGCATGCTTAAGTCCTTTTTCCTTGGACTATGGGGATTTGAAGTTTCAGACTTTTGTTATGCTTATGCCAGTATATGGTAATGTCCCTGCAATCTTGTATCAGTAATTTAGTATCTACGTTTGGAGTTAGGACTGCATAATGGGAGGGAAAGCAAGCACGGCTCTAAAAAAAAATATTATGTAAAAAACCGGCGGTCCAACCGGTGAACCAGCAGCTCGCTGGCCGGTTCGGTCACCGGTCCGACCTTTAAAACTACAAGGAGAGGACTTCACTCTCCCGCCATAATCCACAAGCATAATACAATTTTGCGATCATCCAGTTGTCGTATGAATTTTAAATAGGGTAAATGTTTGTTTGATCTTATGTGATAGAAATGTATTGCTCCGGAAGAAATCTTACACATTGAATGCAATTAAGCTCTTGCAGGTTTTTGTCCTCTCCAAAGAAGGTAAAAATGTCTGGTAGTACACCTTTGGGGAGAGGGTGTTGGATATGTGTGCAATATTTTAATTTCAGATTTTAACAGGAGACAAATATCACAGATAAATACTGATGCACACAATAGATATAACAGCAGGCTACACATTGTACTTCCAAATATATATACTTCAAGAAACATAGTTGAACGATCACTAACAACTTACAGTTAGGCTTGATGAAGAATAAAGCGATGCGCTGAAGAGGTTGTAGAAGAAGTCGAAGTTGAGGAAGCAGCGCAGGAGCGGTCGCGCAGATGCGCTGCCCAGAAACCTTATTGCTGCCCCGTGCAGGTGAACTCTGCGGCAACGGCTCGGAGATACCGCTCACCCTCCTTCACGGTGCACGCCGAGTAGGAAGGCTGGCGTGGTCCAACTGCTCAACACCTCAGTACAGCTCTCGCAGGATGAAGAAGAAAGTGTGGAATTGGAAAAACTCAGTCCATTGGCCTGGACGTCTCCAGGTCTTATATAGCCTCTCACCAGTAACTGTCTCCATTACTCACTGGTAACTGACTGAATTAAACAGACTTAATGCACTGGTAACTGCCAATTCAAACACAAATAATTGTAATTATGCAGTCTCCTGACCAGTACATAAAGCTAAATAGTTGCATGATTCAGCAAAATATAAGGTGCAATTTGACTTCCTAGAGACGAGCTAGGCGCGGCGCGGTCGCTCGTCGCAAGTTACAAGTCATGCGATTATCCACGCGAAAATACGCGCGTGCGTGCGTGCGTGCGCGCGCGTGTGTTTCTTCAAAGTCCTTCTCATACCATCCCTATGTCATGTCTCTCATAACTCAAGGAGTGGCAAGGACTCCACCTTATAAATTGCCTTCCTTCCACTTGCCTAAGCAATATGGTATTAACCATGCAATCTTTGGAATTAAAGGAAATAGGCCATACTCATGGGCCAATTCCAACAGAGGGTGTGCATGTAAGAGCACTGTCAGGACATATCATGTTGGACATAGGTGATAGGTGCATTCAAAATTTTAAAATTTTGGCTGTCAATATCTTTTTAAATATTTAAATTGTATACATAAAAATCATATGTATAGATTTGTATCGAAAAGTATTTTTGTAATATTATAATTTTATTAGGCTTTATAAATATATTATAATAGAAAATAGTGGCCAAATCTATATTTTAGAGATCACGTCAATGTCTAAAACGACAACTATTTGTGACCGGGGAGAGTAAAATGTTGCATCAACCGCTCTTCAACCAAACAGAATTTCCCTTTGAAATGGGATGTTTTCTCATCCCATTTCTCCGTATCGTAGATACATAAGCTTGCGAGACATCGGGAGTTTTTGGCACGCTGAAAAGGTGCATTGCAGTCTTGATAAGATACTTGTGTAGCATAGAAGTTTTTGATCTAGCACCGTGCGCCCGTCGATGATGCAAAGTGAGCTAGTGTAAGTAATCTTCTCTGATCTAATCAAGCAGAAAACTGCAATAATTGATTCTAAAATCAAGTATTTATGAAACAACTTGTCCGAGCATATATCGTAAGTGAAACTACCAAAGAACCAATTGCACTGCAAGAAATCTTACACACTCAATGCACTTGCAGCCGCGTACGAACCGTACCTTACCCCTCTTGTAAGAGCCAACTGCCCAAGTTAATTAACTCCACTTGAAAGGTGTGCGGTGTGCCACTATAAGAGGGCTGCAAAGCAGAGTACTCTCAAGAGTCAAGACAAGCATGCATCACGCAAAGCGCTAGAGTTCAATGTATTTCCACCATGTTTGGAGTTTTGTTTCTCCATGTTAGGATAGGCGAAGGCATGGAAGGCATCGGGAATGTCTGACACACGTTAATTTGATATCAAACGCGATAGAGAGATGATCTTATATCGTGTTTAGGATCAACTTTAGGCGATCAACAAGAGGCTTTGTCAATGGAATGTGTGGAAGATTGTAGCATAGATTTTAGGTGGTAGCAGTGATGTGCAGCAGCCGGAGAAGCTATCAGCCATGGTCATTTACATGTGTGAAAGTTTTGAGACTGAAGACCTTGATGATGCAGTGCTTAGGTTGTATTGTAATCTCGATTTGATGCAGCAGCAACCATCAGTAATCATAAAGATTTTTTTTCTCTTTTTTTTATTGAAAAATATGTGCAGGAGTTCTCAAATCGAAGTGTGTTTAGATGTTACATCCTTGTTCCTCTTTGTTTTTTCTCATTAACAGATACCTAGAGACTTGAAAATGAACCGAAATTGTAGAGACCATCACGCTAAATATAATTGAATCTTGATACTCCTTCCACAGGACATGGGGGCAAGCACGAATTGTTCAACGAAATGCCGGCCGGTATGCATCTTTCACGATGTGCTATCTTGTAGCAAATCGGCTCCGATAGAGTACAAGTGGTACAATCTACGAGTGTACGTACCATTGTCTTGACTACCAGTTGGGTTCAGAGATTTGGATGTGACGGCCCGCCTTTTTAGGGGCAGATCCGTACGCCTCGACAGCTACCCAGGATGATTAGCTGCCAGGAACCAAGCATATTATTGCCAGGCAAAAGTCAAATTCCAACATTTTTATTTAATATAAGGCCTAACGACCAGGGTTTTTACAGAAGAGGGCGCAGCAGGGCCCGAATAACTTACAATCAAAACACCGCACAGGCAGGCCTGAGCAAAAGACTAAGACCTCAAAACCAAATTGCCATCTACGCACTCCTGGAACGCTCCAACTTCTTCAAACTCTGAGAGGGGGTCAGGGTTGCAAGGGTGAGTACAGGAGTACTCAACAAGTCGTACGGAAAACACTGAATATTACATGCAAGGGTGTAGCACAATATTGGTACAAGGTTAAAGTATTTGTGGATGCAGTTTTATTTGTAGCATCATTTTACATTTAAAACACAATCCATAATAATAGTAATCCAGGGGGGGTTCCATTCACAAAGTCATCACCATTAAACCACATTCTCAAACATGCACCAAGATCTACTTGAGCTAGGTTACGGGATTCACCCCAATTAAACTTAGCTTCATTTACCGGAAGCACGGCGTATTCGAATACCATTTATTCACTCTGCAGAGGTGTTCAGCTTTACCCACAAGATTCCACGATCGTTAATGCCAACTCGAGTTTAACACGCAACTTAAATGCGTGCGGCCGGATCGAGGTTATCATAGCTTTTCGTTGGATCTTTCCCTCTTTAGTCCCTATCCGGTAGTGTTTGGTCCACATTAACCCGGGGTCCCCACGGGCCAGTGTGGAGTGCTGGGTCCCGCTTATTGTGGACACCTACCGTTGTGAACCCGAAATGCCACAGTTTCCTCGTGCACACTTTCGTTTCACTCCCATAATCATTGGACCATCTCCCACACCCGGGGAAGGTAACCCTGCTCCTATAGGTATTCCGAGGGAAAGTACAATGTACCGAGCTATGTTGAGTCAAGCCAACGAAGTTGACCGGCCCAACCTGTGGTTGAACGAGTTTGTAAGTTATTTACTTTGCTCAAGGGGATTATTATCCTTACATTGCCAAAGACCAAGCCTTTTTCCGATCCACAAACCAATCCGGTACCAACTGTACCAGCCACCACAACCAACCATGGCATTAATCATCAGCCGGGGATTGGAACTCATCCACTCCGGGATTTATCCAATTCTGTCCCCCAAACCGTAGCACTTTTCCAAACAGAACCGAACCAAGGTTCGGCAGCCTTTCATTTCCATTCTTAAAAAGCATTTGACTAGACTATTAGGATAATAATAATTTATACAGGAATATTAAGTAACCTAAGGTTACAAGGATATAATTAGGTTCAATAATTTTCAAGGAAGTCTTATGAGCAAATCGGCATTAACTAAGTATCATGTCATTCTAAACTAAACAGATTTGCATTATTTCAATATACAGTAAAGTAATGCGGTAGAAAATAGTAATTAACTAAAATAAGGCATGAATAGGTTCAACATGTTCAAAGGTGTACGGCTTGCCTTGCTGGCGATCGGATCGGACGAAGTGTCGTTGACGCGGTTGAAATCGGCTCTTTGTCGGGTCCGGGTCCTGCTCCGGGAACTGCGACGGCTCCTGGAATCGTCCAACGTCCGGATCTAACGCGAAAAGGACGAACGACAATAAAGAAATGAAAAACGAAAAGAAACTGAAACGAAAACGGAAACGGAAATCGGAGCCGGGCCGAGAGAGCGAAAGGAAGGGCGATTTGGGCATTTTGGAATTTTGGAGACTCCGGATTGAGAAACGGAGGGCATTTTTGGAATCAGTGGCTCGAAACGGTTCGAAATATGTATTTTGGGCTATGTTTGGATTTTCTGGGATTTTTGGGTATTTTTGGAGTATTTTGGGTATTTAAAATGATTTAAAAAGGATTTTTGGAATTAAAATCCGAATACAAAAATGAAAATGGCACTGTTCAACTGGGCCTGCGCCAAAACTGGGTTTGGCCCGCGTAACGTGCGAGCGCATGGGAGCTGCTGGGCCGGCCCAACTTCACGGTCAGGCCACCTGACACGTGGGCCCGGACGGCAGCGAGAGAGAGAGGGAGTCTGGTGGGTGGGGCTAGGGCGCGGAGAGAGGAGGGGAGCTGACGCGTGGGGCCCGGTGGTCAGCGACACGGGGAGGGGGCTAGGCCGAAGCCGGCGGCGCGGGGCGGAGAGGGTGCCGGAGTTGGGGAAGACGAGGGGGCGGTGCGAGTTGGGGTATCGGGGGAGTACGGGGTATCGGGGAAAGGGTAGAGGGGGTCCACCTGCTGCTAGGGCCGGGCTTGGGGAGGCCAAGCGGCGGCGGAATGGCGCGGCGGCAACGCTTTTAGCCGGAGGTGAAGAAGAAGCCGGGGAGGGCACTGGAGTGCACGGGAGAGCGCGGGGGAGAAGGGAAATGGCAGAGGAGAGGGCGGCGGGCCTGGGGATCCAAAAATGGAGGCCGGAGGCGGCTTAAATAGCCGAGAGGAGGCGGCGGAGTCGTCGGGGTTATCATGGCGGCGGCGACCCTGCGGCGCGGTGATGGGACGGGGCGGGCGGCGGCGCGGGGCTCGGAGCGGGCGCGGCGCGAGCAGGGGTAGGGCGAGGAGTGCCCTACGGGGCTAGGGACGGTGAGGTGACGGCGGGTCACGGGCGGCGCAGGCCATGGCAGAGCTCCCGCGGGGAAGACGACAGGGGAGGAGGCGGGTTCGGGCGGGGCGCGGGCGGCGAGCGATGGCGGAAAGGCGTCTTGGCGCGCGCGTGCAGGAGGCGGCCGAGCGGCGAGGCGAAGGAAGGAGGGAGGCGCCAAACCAAAGGTGGCGCCTAACCGGCGAAAATTCCAAAAACCGAAATGATTCGTAATGTAACCAAACAAATCCAAATAAAATTCAAAAAAATCAGGAAAAAATCACAAAATGCAAATAGAGTCTATTTTAAACCTATTTTGAGGATTTTGGGGTTGTTTCAACCTACCCCACTTAAAACAAATCTCGTCCCCGAGATTTATTCCTCCTGGGAGAAAGGTTGTGAAACTACTGCTGCTAACCTGATTCCTTTTTTTTTCCAAGGTTTCCTTGAGTACGTGATTCTTCCACCGTACTTGGTGAATTCTGACAATCTTAAATCCCAAATCTGCTTTCCATGATTTCCAAGATCCTGACCGGTCTTTTATGGAGAATCGTACTGGGAATTCAAATCCTTTGGGTAGCACTTGTCCTGACTGCTGATGGAAATGTCCTCTCTGAGGCATACTGTGAATTTTCAGACAAATCCTGAACCAAAGCAGAACTTGCATGCCATTCCTCTTATTTTGTCAGAATCTTCGTACGATCCAGTCTATCCGGTCTTAGCTCCTTATTTTTCATCCAAATTGGCGTGGGTTTTGATGGTCGATATTTTTCTGACATAATTCCCTTTTTGGAGCCAGTGTAATCTTTCTGTTACATTGGAGCTTGCACTTAATTCATTGGTGGTGATCCTTTCACGGACTTCTGTATCCTGGACGAGCTGGGTCCCACTGCTGTTTAATCCTAGTCCTTTATTTTGTCCCAAGGGTTCGATATTTCCTTCCGTGATGTCTGGGCTATCTTGGTAACCGAGGTGGTGTGGAGGCTTTCGTGGACCGCAATAGGTGGCCTAATTGGGTCCCAAGTGTTTAGAGCGTAGGTTCTCGACATTTTCTTCAGACTTTGGTCATTTCTTCTCTGCTTGTCTACATGGCGGAGGGTGGAGTACTGCGTCAGAGTTCAAACCTGTCCTTGTAGCCTTATTCAGACTTTCCCTGAACATTGAGCTAAACTAGCTCACAATCTGACTCAGGGGATTCTTTGTAGTCCGTCAATCTGGGTTGAATCTAATTCTTCTAACTGGTTCTTTCCAAAAGATCTCCCTGGTAGGTCATTCCATTAGTGATGTTTCATCTGTCGTCAATCCTTGCTGATTCTTTAGGTAACCTGGTGGCAAAGTCTTTTCTTTTCTCTCCTATTTCTATACCGGCACTGTAAGTGGTGGCGGCAGTCTGGCTATTATTTTGGTGGTCCATCTTATCTTTCTGACATACTTTACATCCAAATCCAACCACGTGTTTATTCATTACTTTCTGTCAGTATTCCTTTCTTCAACACTGGTATATCCTTGCGTTTAGTAGAGCGTCGACCATTTGGGTGGGTGAATTTTGTCAAAATCAATCCTCTTATATCCTTGTCTCAATAAACCAGTCTGTCTTTCAAGGAAGCCTTCTGGCCTTTCTGACACTATCTGGCGGTCTAACTGTCGCAACTCAGATTCTAGCTGGGAACATGTCCTTTTTCTTAAATCATTTAATGGCGCTCCTTTTGTGCAAACCTTAGCCGTCATGTTTACTTTTCCTCTGGGTGATTCCGATTTTTTTTTTTTTGAGGTTGAAGCTTAAGTCCAATTATTTTCCTTTATTGCCTATCCTGACTCTGTTGTGTTTATCTGTAGGGCTGCCATTCTAGGGGTGCTGAGCTAAAGGTTGGTTATTTCTGGAATAATTCTTTGGCTAATTCCTTGTCCTATTATTCTCAGAAAACTTCTGACTCCTGTCACTGACATGGGTTGCTTTCATTCCATCATTACTTGGTTGTTGAGATCATTTTTATTCCACCTCTCAGTGGTGATGTGTCACGGGGAAGAAGTCTTATTTAACTCAGTATTTTTTTTCCAACTTTCACACAGTTCATGAGTCCAAAACAACTGCTTTATTACCAATATATTGTTCAGACCTTACATTCTTGATAGTACAATTTGATCCTAATCTTTATCCCTTGGATCTCCATATCCAAGTTACCACATTCAAATCTAGCTATTAGTCTACTTCCGGTTGCTTGGAATTTCCAGCAATTCCTTATTAACTGTGATCAAGTTGCGATTGTTGTTCCTTTGGACGTGACATGATTGGATATCTTCGGCTGGTGTCTTTCCTTTGTCCCATCTTGTATCTTATTCCTTGGGTATCTCTGCTTCTGCTGTTGCGGTGGACGGTTCACTAGCTGTCGGTTGGTGGAGGTGAGGGTCTATCACTCGCGTCTGGGCTACCAGGGTCGGTAGACTTTTCTTTGGGCAATTGCGTCTGAAATGTCCCTTCTGTCTGCAATGATAGCATTTATCCCACCTCGTGGGACAATTGCGGACGAAGTGGTCTCCATTGCAGTTGTAGCACTTAACTGATTTGGGCTGAGGTTTCGCAGGTGTTGGTTGCTCTTTTTCTTTTGAATGCTTTTTGTTAGGGAATCCTTGGGTGAGGACTGGGGTCTTTCCTCCGATCTGGGTGGGAGTCGGTATCCATGTCTGTTGAATTTCTCTCTTTCTCTTTTTCATCATTTTTAATTCATTCCGGGCTTCTTCGATTGCTATCCGTTTGTCCATTTCTGACGACATGTCTTTTATAGCTGAGGTGTGGAACTTCAGGCTCCTCTGTAATTCTTCCAAAGATTCTTTTATCCTACTAGCCTGAGGGTCCATCTCCTTGGGAATATCACTGGTAAAGTAGTCGGATTCATGCAGACATCCTATCGCTGTACTTTCCTCTTGTCTGTCCAGATTTCCTTGGGTGTGTTCTTGAGGTTTCTCAACTAGCCGTTCGAAAATTCTTTCCAATAACTGCGTATGGTGCCTTTCCGTTTGTTGTCTGTTTCTTTCCATTATGGCCAGTAATTGAGCTAGGTTGACTGGGTGATTTACTGACTCTTCATTTCTGCTCGAGCTGTCATGCAGGAATTTTGATCCAAAATCTGCCATGGTCTCAATCTGACTTTCTTTTCGGTCTGCAGCAGGGTTTTGAGGAAAGCGAAAAAGACGAGTAAGAATTTAGGGCATGGGGTGAGAATAGCAAGAATAGATGGGGCTCAGATGAATTGAGGGAACCTTTGAATTAGACGGGGATATATTGATAGTTTAAGCAATCAAAATCACAGAGATAGAGAACTTAGCAATTTTTTATAAGACATGGATCATGCACAAAACCATTTTAAGGTTCGGCATAACCCATTTTACATTACAAAAACCTAAAACAAAGAAGGGCACAACTTCTACGACTAACGGTCTAACTACTGCTGACGGCATCATCCCCAAGCTGCTGGCGAAAATCGGCGGGGATTTTGAATTTTAGAAGGGCAGGCAAAACTTTAAAACAAGACCGGGAGGAATAAGAAGCTCTAAAGAAGACAAGGTAGCAGGGGAAGAAGGAGACAGCAATAATACTTATTTTTTTCGATATTCATTTTGTTTGTATATCAAAATAAGTTTTGAAAGGTTTCCTAATCCAACTTAAGGTCTTAATCTATGGTCAAGCCAAGGCTCTGATACCACTTGTGACGGCCCGCCTTTTTAGGGGCAGATCCGTACGCCTCGACAGCTACCCAGGATGATTAGCTGCCAGGAACCAAGCATATTATTGCTAGGCAAAAGTCAAATTCCAACATTTTTATTTAATATAAGGCCTAACGACCAGGGTTTTTACAGAAGAGGGCGCAGCAGGGCCCGAATAACTTACAATCAAAACACCGCACAGGCAGGCCTGAGCAAAAGACTAAGACCTCAAAACCAAATTGCCATCTACGCACTCCTGGAACGCTCCAACTTCTTCAAACTCTGAGAGGGGGGTCAGGGTTGCAAGGGTGAGTACAGGAGTACTCAACAAGTCGTACGGAAAACACTGAATATTACATGCAAGGGTGTAGCACAATATTGGTACAAGGTTAAAGTATTTGTGGATGCAGTTTTATTTGCAGCATCATTTTACATTTAAAACACAATCCATAATAATAGTAATCCAGGGGGTGTTCCATTCACAAAGTCATCACCATTAAACCACATTCTCAAACATGCACCAAGATCTACTTGAGCTAGGTTACGGGATTCACCCCAATTAAACTTAGCTTCATTTACCGGAAGCACGGCGTATTCGAATACCATTTATTCACTCTGCAGAGGTGTTCAGCTTTACCCACAAGATTCCACGATCGTTAATGCCAACTCGAGTTTAACACGCAACTTAAATGCGTGCGGCCGGATCGAGGTTATCATAGCTTTTCGTTGGATCTTTCCCTCTTTAGTCCCTATCCGGTAGTGTTTGGTCCACATTAACCCGGGGTCCCCACGGGCCAATGTGGAGTGCTGGGTCCCGCTTATTGTGGACACCTACCGTTGTGAACCCGAAATGCCACAGTTTCCTCGTGCACACTTTCGTTTCACTCCCATAATCATTGGACCATCTCCCATACCCGGGAAGGTAACCCTGCTCCTATAGGTATTCCGAGGGAAAGTACAATGTACCGAGCTATGTTGAGTCAAGCCAACGAAGTTGACCGGCCCAACCTGTGGTTGAACGAGTTTGTAAGTTACTTACTTTGCTCAAGGGGATTATTATCCTTACATTGCCAAAGACCAAGCCTTTTTCCGATCCACAAACCAATCCGGTACCAACTGTACCAGCCACCACAACCAACCATGGCATTAATCATCAGCCGGGGATTGGAACTCATCCACTCCGGGATTTATCCAATTCTGTCCCCCAAACCGTAGCACTTTTCCAAATGTAATCGAACCAAGGTTCGGCAGCCTTTCATTTCCATTCTTAAAAAGCATTTGACTAGACTATTAGGATAATAATAATTTATACAGGAATATTAAGTAACCTAAGGTTACAAGGATATAATTAGGTTCAATAATTTTCAAGGAAGTCTTATGAGCAAATCGGCATTAACTAAGTATCATGTCATTCTAAACTAAACAGATTTGCATTATTTCAATATACAGTAAAGTAATGCGGTAGAAAATAGTAATTAACTAAAATAAGGCATGAATAGGTTCAACATGTTCAAAGGTGTACGGCTTGCCTTGTCGGGCGATCGGATCGGACGAAGTGTCGTTGACGCGGTTGAAATCGGCTCTTTGTCGGTCCGGTCCTGCTCCGAATCGCGACGGCTCCTGGAATCGCCCAACGTCCGGATCTAACGCGAAAAGGACGAACGACAATAAAGAAATGAAAACGAAAAGAAATCAAACGAAACGGAAACGGAAATCGGAACCGGGCCGAGAGAGCGAAAGGAAGGGCGATTTGGGCATTTTGGAATTTTGGAGACTCCGGATTGAGAAACGGAGGGCATTTTTGGAATCAGTGGCTCGAAACGGTTCGAAATATGTATTTTGGGCTATGTTTGGATTTTCTGGGATTTTTGGGTATTTTTGGAGTATTTTGGGTATTTAAAATGATTTAAAAAGGATTTTTGGAATTAAAATCCGAATACAAAAATGAAAATGGCACTGTTCAACTGGGCCTGCGCCAAAACTGGGTTTGGCCCGCGTAACGTGCGAGCGCATGGGAGCTGCTGGCCGCCCAACTTCACTGGCCAAAGCCACCGACACGTGGGCAGACGGCAGCGAGAGAGAGAGGGAGTCTGGTGGGTGGGGCTAGGGCGCGGAGAGAGGAGGGGAGCTGACGCGTGGGGCCCGGTGGTCAGCGACACGGGGAGGGGGCTAGGCCGGCCGTGGCCTTGAGGCGGAGAGGGTGCCGGAGTTGGGGAAGACGAGGGGGCGGTGCGAGTTGGGGTATCGGAGGAGTACGGGGTATCGGGGAAAGGGTAGAGGGGGTCCACCTGCTGCTAGGGCCGGGCTTGGGGAGGCCAAGCGGCGGCGGAATGGCGCGGCGGCAACGCTTTTAGCCGGAGGTGAAGAAGAAGCCGGGGAGGGCACTGGAGTGCACGGGAGAGCGCGGGGAGAAGGGAAATGGCAGAGGAGAGGGCGGCGGGCCTGGGGATCCAAAAATGGAGGCCGGAGGCGGCTTAAATAGCCGAGAGGAGGCGGCGGAGTCGTCGGGGTTATCATGGCGGCGGCGACCCTGCGGCGCGGTGATGGGACGGGGCGGGCGGCGGCGCGGGGCTCGGAGCGGGCGCGGCGCGAGCAGGGGTAGGGCGAGGAGTGCCCTACGGGGCTAGGGACGGTGAGGTGACGGCGGTCACGCAGGCGGCGCAGTTATGGCAGAGCTCCGCGGGAAGACGACAGGAGGAGGCGCATTCGCGCGGCGCGGCGACGAGCGATGGCGGAAAGGCGTGCGGGCGCGGGCGCGTGCAGGAGGCGGCCGAGCGGGCGAGGCGCGAAGGAAGGAGGGAGGCGCCAAACCAAAAGGGGAAAGTGCCTAACCGGCGAAAATTCCAAAAACGGAAATGATTCGTAATGTAACCAAACAAATCCAAATAAAATTCAAAAAAACCAGGAAAAAATCACAAAATGCAAATAGAGTCTATTTTAAACCTATTTTGAGGATTTTGGGGTTGTTTCATTGGAGGGCTGAGCACGAATCCCACAGCAAATCTGGAGTCCAAAAAATACATAAATTTGAAGGCAAACATCTCAAATTCTTTTGGAAGGGCGCTACATCAGGATGAAATCTACCGTACGTGCATCTTCCCTCTTCCTTCCACACTGTACACGAGGTCTTTGGCTACTAAATGTCTTTGATTTTTCTGCCAGTGTGATCCAGAAAACTCTTATTTCAAATAATGAAAAGCATATAAAGTAGCATATGAACGTTTTGTTTGAATGTAGAACCAGTACATCTCCCAAATTTAGAGATCCATTCAACCAGTTAATTCAACCAGTTCAATGAATGTCACCGCGTGCTTTGACGTCCTCCTCGCGGATCATATATGATAACAGAAATTACACACCTCATTGCATGCATTTGCAGCTTTGCAGGTGATTGATATATATTGTTGTACAGATTATTACTCATATGGTACAATATGAGATGAGGTCAGCTTATGAGACAACTGCAGAGCTGAGGAACTTCGAAGGCACTAAGATTATCAATTTCGGTCCTAGTTATGAACCGACACTAGTAGTGATATGATCAGCGTCGGTTTTCAACTAGAACCGACTGTGATAGTCTTATGATCAGTGTCGGGTCCAGCTGAGAACCGACAGTGATGAAGAAGTTATTGCTGTTGGGTGGGAACCGACTGTGATAGAGACTGCTCATCACTGTCGATGGACTTTGTGTCGCCACTAAAACCGACAGTGATGACGAAAAATAACCGACAATGATCTATATTCCTGTAGTATAGTGTTGTTTCGCCACTGCAAGTTTCATGAATCGTATTTCATTTATACCAAGCTAATTCTCCCTTTGAAGAACAAAAGGTTCAATTCACCGGTGTTGCAGGTCATATGCATGTATATAGGTATGGAAGGAAGGCATCAGGGGTACTGTTTAACGTGCAAACACTTCACAGTTCAGCTTCAGAGCCCAGCATGCAAAAGTGCTAGCTAGCTCCAGCCTATATACACGCATGTCCTTTGGAGTACACTTTGGCACAATCAATTGCTTCAGCAAATCAGATAACTTGATCAGAACCGCAAAAAAAAAAAAAAAAAAAAAGATTTTCCTGGGGAAATTAATTAATTGAGAACAGTACTGCATGCAAACGCTCACGTGGTTGTCGAAATCGTGTATGTAGTAATTAAGCCAATCAGCTCAGGTGGAGAGCGCGCGTGTGGGCTTAATAAAGTGGAGAAAATTTATGGTACATTATACTGATAATATATAGTGGGCAGTACAAATTAGATCTAGTCATTAATTTGCTAAAGATATTCTACTACTTTACTACCAGAAAAAATATATAAAAATAATCAGTTCACTATTGATCGAAAAGAAATTAAATTTAGTACACCGTAAAAATTGGAGCTCTAATAAATAAGCTACAAAGCTCACAATTCTTAACGCATGCACACACTTTTGCATGCTCTAGTACTAGTAGAAAGTTGCATGGATTCTAGGGCATGCAAACATTTAGGCCAAGCAAAATTTCTCTTTGAGAAAACAGGTTTGGTGTTATGCTTGAGAGGCATCGGGAGTGTTTGGCACCATTACATGACACAATCAACTAGTGTCTACCGTCATGTCTGCAGAAGTAGGAAGTCCAGTTGCCTCCACAGCACATTCTCTCCCAGCAGGCAGTACTCCCGCCGTGCTGATGACTCTTGCGTGATCAAGAGTACCGTAAGAAGACTCTTCTCCATCAATTGAGATCCACGGTCTCATCCATCAATCCGTCCGTACGTGTTGCACAACACGGTTTGTTTACAAACTGTATGCATGTATGTATGACTGTATATATGTGCTTGACTGCTGTTGCTGTTACTAGTGCATGCACCAACGATCTAGACCGATCGAGATGCCTCCATCTCTTTGCAACCAGAGAGAGAGAGAGAGAGTTGAAAAGCGATTTGATCGATGGCTAATCTGATGCATAGCACACATGCATATATATAGGCGATTAACTGTTCTTGGTGCATAAGAACTGAGCTTAGCACACACACGTGCGCATGTATAGGCGATGCGTAAGTATACACTTAATATGATGCATATATATATATATATATATATATATATATATATATATATATATATATACACACACACGTTGCCTTGTTCTTGGTGCATAATTAGAACTGAACAGCCTGCAAGTAAATTAAAATTTCAGTTTTCAGTGGGTGCAAGCACGGGCAGTTTTGGCAGGCCGTGGGTCTAGTGGGCTAAGGCTCATTGCGTCAAGCACGAAACGTTTACAGCTCTGTCTCGTATGATCTATCTATTTCAAGTGGCATTTCAAGCAGGGGCGGAACTAGGGAAAACATCATCGGGGTTCACCATTTCATCGTATATGTGATAACAACTTATTATTCTTACCATTTGCTTGTTATTTGCCTCCCGGTGTCACAAGATTTAGGATAAGGGGGTTCACATATACTATATATATAGACTAAAATACAATAATTTTTTTATATATATAGACTAATATATACTATTTTTTTTTTGACCCGGTGTCCTATGACACCGGGTAAAGTAACGTACTTCCGCCCCTGATTTCAAGGTAGGTTTTTTTTTCAAGACAAAACATTTGTGTTAATTTCAGGAATACCATTCTTCTAGCTCGTTGTTTCCTGCAAATGTATATAGCCTCCCATTTGCTAACTCTTGCAACTGCTGGCAATCGTCACATCATTCATCAACTAATTAGTGGAGGCGAAGCAGCAAGGTAGCAACTGCATGTGCCACTGGTTGTGACCCGTGACGTATTCTAGCGTACGTGATGTGTTGATGACTTGATGGAGACCATGATGCATGCATATCATGGGCAACGCACTAGCAATATCAGTGGGACGCCATCTGCCGTTGACGACAACTCAACAGGAGGTCAATACTAGGAAACTAGCCTTTATTACTGGCATATCATTACCGATTGGATTTGAACCGGTACTGATCGTAACATCAATATCGTTTCATTGGCTACAGGGCTGTAGTGGGCTTTCAGTACCGGTTGGTAACACGAACCGGTATTGATGTCCTCACATTAATACCGGTTCGTGATACGAACCGGTACTGAAGGAATGGGGCATCAGTATCGGTTGGTAATACGAACCGGTACTATTGAGAGTGTATCAGTACTGGTTCGTGTTACGAACCGGTAGTGATGCCACGTTTCAGGAAAGTCCAAAAGGACTGCATATTCTATTTATATTAGTACGTGATGGTTGGTGGGTTGGTTAGAAGGATGAGGCTGGAGTCATGAGGTTGCGGGTTCGAGTCCCGCTTCTCCCGTACATCATCGACATATTTTGAAATATTTCTAGAATGGGCATCAGTCCCGGATGGCCTGTACCGGTTCAAAAAATGGTATTGATGGGAGTTACGAACTGGTACTGATGGCCAGATTTGTTGTAAAGGGTATTGGCACGAATGGTGGCCGTAGTAATTTGCATTAGTAGCCGTGGAGTGGGCTTAGAGTCCCTGTGTTTGGTTGTTGCCATGAAGTTTAATGAGATGAGATGATTTTATATTATATGGTTATGTTATTTTAGGTGAATGAGATGGTTTAGCGTCTAGAGAAAATATCTTTAAATTTGTATCTCATCGTTTTGGATGGGATGGTTCGGTTCAAGAAATCAATCACGTGGATGATTTTTTTTTTCTTAAATCATCTAATAAATATACCACTTGATACAATCAACCAAACATAGATCATCACTTAACTCGGGAAAAAAAAACTAGTTTAGAACTGTAAATTTTGGCACAAGAGACATACAGATACATATTTTAGCAAAAAAAAAAAGAGAGAGATATGCATAATGCTTGGCAATCTATCGTATCATTAAATAAAGTTAAAATAAGCCTACATGGCTACATGCATGTTCTAATTTATTGATCGGAGAAGAAAGAAGAGAAAATCTGCATTGTTTATTTTGGTGGGTCCAGCTTGTAATGACACATACTGATTAAATATATATTAAAGCTGTTTCAATTGTGTATGAAACAACTCTATTTTTCAACTACAAACAAATTTATTACAGTATTTAGCTCTGTAATTCCACATCAAATTCGACTAGTTTCTTATAAATCGGAGACAAACATCTCCCAAGAGCCCGCAGAACAATTTAGAGAACAACCAGTGCCACGTCTCTTCATGGGGCACCACGGAGATATTTCGGTGGACGATATACAGGGGGGCAACTATAACGTTGTAAATGGTCATCATAGCGACCTGCACATGGATCCAAAAGCGAGTGTTAGTGGCCAACTAGGGGTGGCTTCAAATCAAACCTTTAAGATAATTTTTTTTTGCCGTTTTTAAAGACAACTAATCAGTAATTACAAGTGGGTAGTACTTAACCTATATGCAACAAACACCCTCGACTCACGCCACTTCCATTTGTACATACACAACACAAGACCTCAATTTGGCGCATAAGAAAATTAGGAGAGCCGGTATTAATCTCAACTTAGATCCTCCTTTGTGTGGCTCTACGTTCTAAAGGAAAATAGTAATTAATCCTAGCTTGAATGAGCTCGATTATTAATTTCAACGATTTGAAATGTGCAGCTTGATATTTTGTTAATCGGAAGACTAATTATCTGGCTACGATGGTACTAAGGCTCCAGCCACCATAGGATGAGGCACTGGGATGTGAGAACAGAGACTGTGTGGAGTAGGCTTGGTCGGTTTGTAGAGGAGGATATGACAACAAATTCAATCAGGTGCAACAAAAAATCTTACTTACACGGGATGCTGTCGTGCGGCCGAGGAATCGCGATAGCGGAAGGACAGAAGATGCTGCCGATGAGCAGCAGCATGAGTTGGATGAGCCACAGGATCGGGAGAAGGCGAGGTCGTCCCGTCGACGACATCTTCCGTATCAGAGCTTCGCTGGGCCTCTTTTTCTTCTTCTTCTTCTTCCGAACAACGAGCTAGCTTCGAGTGTGCAACGAGAACGAAGGCGATCGAGGTAATGAATGACCCGACAAACGCCAAACAATCGTGGCTAGCTAAAGTACACGGAGAAACTGAAGTCTACGTACCTCTTTATAAATGGGACACGAAGAAAAAAAGGACAGGGTGTTTCTATGCTTTTCTTTATTTAGTTACACAAATATAAAGTATGAATAAAAGGTAGATAGTGATTACTTACCTTTTCACTTGTTTCAAAATTTATACAATTTATATTAGAAAGAAAAACATTGAAGCACTACTTAGAAAGGAAATGGTACATACGGTACAATCGCTTTAATCGTATACCCAATGTAAATGGGAATTCGAAAGGTATTAGTCATAGAATCCACAACTGAACTGAACCTATATCATATAAAACCTACTAATCTTGGACTGGTACGGCTGGACTTGCAGCCCTGCGCCTCGTGCCCTGCAACACTATAGTTTCTACCGTGCAAGATATAGTTTTTTTAAATTTATTTTGGAAAAAATTCCCCTCTCTCTCTGGTTCACTCTAGGAACAAGCTACAATGTTTTTTTGTTTTCCTTTTTACAACATTGGGGAAAAAAATTTCCCTTCTGTCCTACTACTACAGATCTCGCCGTCACTACCGGTTCATAAGCGCCATCAATACCAGTTTTTGAACCGGTACCAGCCATCCGGGACTGATGCCCATTAGACATCAGTACCGGTTAGTGGAACCGGTATTGATATGCCCATCAGTACCGGTTAAATCCTCAAACCGGTAGTGATGATCTATTATCAGTACAGGTTGGAGCGTCCAACCGGTACTGATAAGATATTGTCAGTACCGGCTGGATCCTCCTCCAGCCGGTATTGATGATCTGTTATCAATACCGGCTGGAGGAGGATCCAGCCGGTACTTACAATATTTTATCAGTACCGGTTGGTATTATGACCCGGTACAAGTGAGATTTTTAAAAAAAATTTATTACTGTAATTAATTAATTTGAGGACATAAATTGATTTATAAATTTCTCATAAATTTATAATAGGTTTTATAAAATATTACCTTGAATAAAAATTTCATATTTGTTGAATGAGTGTTTAATTCTTAATAATTCTTTTACTTCTTTTTGCAGATTTTCTTTGTTTGTAATTAAATTTTTATATCAAGTAAAAGTAAGTATTATTTTATAATAACGGCGGCGATGTCCTGTCGGTGTTTCCGGCTCCGTCTCCATCACCGTGCGTGCCTGACAACTGGTGCTCTTGTTGATATCCAAGGCCTAAATTGATGCCGTATGTGACCCTAGATGGATTGCTTTATGTTGCTCTCTTTTGGGTGTAAAACTACTAAACTAGTTCGTTTAGCTTCAAGTTATATAGTTATGTGTCATATTTTACCATGCTAAAAGTGTGGCCATAAGATGTTCCCAGCTAGCATGGTAAAATATGACACATAACTATATACCTTATATTAAGCAGCTACTAGCTTTAGTAGAGACTTCTAAGTTGGGCCGATGCAAAAGTGTGGCCATAAGATGTTCCCAGCTAGCATGGTAAAATATAACACATAACTATATACCTTATATTAAGCAGAAGCCGTGCAGAAACTGAAACGAACGGGGCTGAATTCACGCAGAACGGCAGAACTGCTGCCTGTAGGTAACAAGTTCTCCCTGCCGTATTTGCTGGGATGGCGTCTCTAGCTGGGTCAGGGATGGATCTGCATTGTCTGCCAGGTCAAGCAACACTAATGCACTAGTTTAAGTCATATAACTCTCTTAGTATATAAGCATATAACCACTTTATTAAAAACTATATATTAGTGTTGTGAGTGTATAATGACCTCGACGACTTTTTTTCCTGAATCCACCGCTGAGCTTTGTGTGTGTGTTTTCCTACGAAATTATCGTGGGAATGCTCTGTTTTCAACTCGACGACGGCAAAATACTCGAAAAGCTATTAGCATTGGCTTCTGGCATTCAGCTTTCATTTGTGTTTCCGCTAAGGCTGGCTTTTACTTGATTCCTTTTTGCACTCGAGTCCGTGTTCTGTCTTATCGCCTGCTTAGTGGAATCCTTTTTCTTTTTGAAAGCCTGGTTAGTCAAGTCTTGCTTCCACACCAGCGTAACATCTGTTTATTAGCAGCATTATTGGCCAAAGTTGATTTGGTTAGTGAGTGTATAATGAATGCCTTTGATGGACCACCTGATCAAAGGCATGATTTGCAACTCAGCGGCGAAACTAAACAAATTTCTATAAGAATGCAGCCTTCACATGTACAACTCTGTAGTCTCGTATAATACAATTGGTTTAAGGTATTAAAAATCTCAAATCACTAAAATCAAAACTATTTCGATCAATAACTGTGAAATCATGTGCTGAAAAATTGGCTTAAGAATTGAATTTGCAAATGTGCCTTTGCATGTGTTTGACCTAGTTTTCAAGTTACAGAAATTTCTCCTTTTTGCGCCGGACCAAAGTTTCAAGAAACAGTAAGTTTCACCTTGGGCGCCAGACCAATCCCTTGGTTCGTTGTGAACATGTTTGGCGCCGGACCAATTATGCATGTGAAATTTGCATCTACGACGGATCAAGTTTTTTGGTCCGTGGTGACCAAGTTTTCGAGATGTGAAATTTGCATCTACGCTGAACCAAACTTTTGGTCCGTAGTAAACAGCGTTTTTGCGGCTATTTTTACATGCACGTCGGACCAAATTTTTGGTCCATCGTGGACGGGATTTTGAGCGCTGTTTTCGTATTTGCGCCGGACTTAATTTTACGAAAAACAGTAAGTTTCTCACGTACTTCGGACCAAATTTTTTGATCTGTCGTGAACAGCTTTTTGAAGGCTGTTTTCACGTGTGCGTCGGACCAAATTCTTTTTGGTCCGCCATGAACGTGAATTTGATGTTTTTGCGCTGGACAAAATTTCTCAAAAATAGTAAGTTTTACATGTACGCCGGATCGATTTTTTGGTCCGTCGTGAGTTGCGCCGGACCGGAGTTTGGTCTTGCGTGAATGGTTTTTTCTAGGGTTTTTGCCCTGTGTGCGCTGGACCAATGTTTGGTCTGTCGTGAACGCAATTTTCTCAGGTTGGTTTGTTTTGTATGCAATGCTCGTGTGAGTGATTGTATGGATTGACTTTGAGTCAAGTCGTGGACTTGTGCTCGGATTCGTTTCTTTTTATTCATGTGCAGGTGTTGCTCGAGAGCGGACGTAGTCGATGACGGGACTGGAACTAGGTTTATGGAGGAGCTAAGGTTCGGGACTAGGTTCAGAGAGGAACTGAGGTCTTGGTGGTCAAGGATGTCATGCGGGACGTTCGGGCTAAGAGAATGGTGCACATGAAGAGTTGTCAGTCACGTGAGTATAGCAGGTGGGCCATACGCATGCAGAGTTGTAGTCGTTTGGGGTAGCTTACATGTATTGGGCTAGGTTGGGCCAAGTGGACATGTATGCGTACGCCTTGTGGTTGCTCCTTTAAATAGGAGGGATTATCTCCTATTTAGATAATCGAGCAGAGCTTTAGGGTTTGTACTCTTTTGATTGGAGTACTTTAGACAAAAAGAAATAAAGATCAATTCTTCCAGATCTTTTGTGTGCTACAGTATTCACGAAGCTACAGTGCACGCGTTGCTACAATGTTCCCTGTTTTGGTTCTTGTTTGCATGCTTGTTCTGGTTCTAGATTGGTTTTTGTTCCTTAAAGTTTCATCTTGATTTGATCCATCAAAAACCTTTCTAGGGTATTGATTTAGGGTTTCTGAAAGTTTAATTGATTAATCCTTTGTCGTTCTTGTTTAATCTTGAAGTTTTGGTTAGATTAATTCTCGTTATCTTCTGTCACAGCAAGCTTGTGAGGTTTATAACTTTTGATCCGTAAGTCCGATCGAGCTGATTCTTTTTGGGTTTGATTCGTATTGGAATCTAGTTTCTTGTATCCAAATTTCAGATCGATTCGACGGTTGGATCTCCGGGAATTCACATTTTATCGAACATCTGTCAATCTGTTTTTGTCGAATACGAAGCAATTATTTGGTTCCATCTTAGGATGAATTTTTAATAGATCAAAAATTTTGTTTTAGCTTCCGCACAATCATTCACCATCTCTGATGTGCTTGCTCACTTGTCTTGTCTCGCTGGTTTTGGAGGGGTGCGTGCACGACACGGGAAACAGGGGTATCATGGTGGATGACCAGCCGACGACCGTTATCATCTGAACGACCGCCGCCGTAACGACCACGACGGCATCATTTCCACAGCATTATTGATTACCAGCAAGAGCTACTAGTGGGAGGGAATGGAATGCTGCTTTATCCACGTACAGATAGATATACGTACATGCTACTATTCTACATGCTGGCAAGCTAGCTAGCTTGTTGCCATGTGCGAAATTAACCAGTTGTTACACACTTCTATGCATACATGCTTATATTAGCGAGTTATCAACAAATTCCAAAGATACTGCTAAATGCATTCTAGTTTACTATCAATATTATATATATATATATATATATATATATATATATATATATATATATATATATATATATATATAGGAAGCCTCTTTTCTACTCCCGAGTAATTACTCCCTATGGCGTATCTTACAACGTAGGGAGTATCTCGCGCAATAGAGGGTATGTACGCGTAGTATACAAGTATGTAAGATCATCTATGTGGTATTTACATTTTTTCAGAGGTGGTATGTACATTTTTTAGACATACTACTTTTTATGTACGTATATGAAGGTATTTGCAAAATAGGCTAAAAACTATGTACTCTCTTGCAATTTTTTCATGTGGATCACATTGGAATATCTTATAATTAGTATATAAGTGTATCCAAAGTGATAAAGGAGTATTTCAAATTCATTTGGGTGGTATTTCAGAGGTGGGAGTAACTACTCTCAGGAGTAAAAAGTATTTTTCCTATATATATATATATATATATATATACTATTCTAAAGCAGCACTTGGTGGCAGTGGTCCGTTCTTCATACGTCATTAATTGCTGCTTAATTGCTCTACGCAAGAAACGAAGCGTTGCTTTAATTAGCCAGCTTTCGCAAAAAACGAAGCGTTAAATATAGATGTTTGATCTTGTGAATTTTTATTTTTATTTTTTAATCTTTATTTTTTGTTATTAATTTTGTTTTTCGTAGCAACGAACGGGCATGTAACTAGTATATATATATATATATATATATATATATATATATATATATATATATATATATATAAATAATATAGGCTGTGCATGCAGTAGTAAGATCTATATATATCCGAATAGTAAATTTATGTTCATTTCACAGATTTATATCATTTTGTTCCTCTTGTCGTCAGTAAGCTACTGGTGCAAATCGTTCGTCAATAGGAGATGCCAATAAAAAGTTATGACTAAAACAAGAAGAGAGGTATCACGTCTCACTTTTCAAGTTTTCTGGTCTCCTCGCACGCTCATACATGGAAGGATGCCTATATTTAGATGCCAAACCATAAGAAGTAAACATGACCCAAAAGCAGCGTAACAGCAGCACAAAAAGTTCCTCCTCATACCGAATTGTAAGTTTATGTTTCCGTCGGTTGTAATTAAACCAGTACTATTGTAATCATCACTCTTAAGTCTGTGGTATTATATGCTTCTTTGTGGAAACTTATGTGGATGCTAGGCCACTGATCCAGGGAACTAGCACTAGACACATATGCGGGAAGTTCGGATTGGAATCAATCGATTGGCATATGACCGCTAGACCGCGTGTCGTGCCGATTGATTGGCCTCAATCTGGGTACGGTTTTAGGAAAGTGATTGGGAATTTTACGGGTTGCGCTAATCTCCCAGCCGGCGCAATAGTAATGACTCGAATCACTGTTCTATGATCGAAACCCCCACAAAAAAAAGCAAATCAAACCTGAGGGGAAAAAATCGATGAGAACAACAAATCGACGATGCGCAACTCTTTATTGATCTCGACAACTTACAGAGGAAAGTTTACTACAAGAACTAGGAAAAACACGAAAGCTGTAAAAAAAGGTTGTGATTGTGATGGTCCCCTTTCTATGTTAGCCTGGGTTTATATTTATACCCATTGGCCGATCCGAGTCCTTCACTGATACGGTAAGGAATCCGTGTCAACTTAGGTTTCCTAAACGGCCTTCTGTTACCAAACAGCCTGTAGCGTGCATCACCCCGACTCTCTTGCGTCTTATCTTGCTGATATTTCTATATGTGCTGAATTTTGGTGCAAACAGAAGGCGAGTAATGACCCGACGAATGCCAAACGATCGTGGCTACCTAAAAAAACACGGAGAAACTGAAGTCTACCTGTTTACAAATGGGACCACGAAGCAAAAAAAAAAAAAAAACCCTGCGGATTAAAGGTTTCGTATAAGTGCTTTCTAGTATGTATGTTTAATATAGGTTTCTTTTATGGTCTTAGATTAATTATTCTAGAGTGATTCTATCAGTTTGATTATTATTTTAGTAATTTCAAGAATTAATAAAAACTAAAATTAGATTTAGATGTTAGTTTGTACAAATTCACCCCCTTTTTGGTGCCCCCTCGACCCTTCAGTATTCTACGTCCGAATGGAGGGTTTCAACAATATAGGAAAGTTATTAGTTACCTGCGGATTAAAGCAAGTAATATTACACTTCCAGACCAAATAGGAGAGCTGCGGTTTTTGGTTATATTGGATCTTTGTAAGTGTATTGGTATAAGTGAATTGCCCACAAGTATTGTTAAACTTCGGCATTTGAAATGGTTACTTGTTCCTCGTGTCAAATTGCCGGATGGAGTTGGGAAGACGCAAGGTCTAGAGTTTCTGTCACTTGTAGTTGTGGATTGCACTACCCCAATAACCTTGTTACAGGAACTGTCTTGTCGCGTGCTTAGTGGAATCCTTTTTCTTTTTGAATCCACTTGATTCCTTTTTTTCCTGACTCCACTGCTGACCTGTTTTCAACTTAATTGTGGTTGTGGATTGCACTTGATTCCTTTTTTTCCTAGGAAATTCCCGTGGAATCCTCTGTTTTCGACTTGACGATGGTAGAATACTCGAAAGGCTATTAGCATTGGCTCCTGGCATTCAGTTTTCATTTGTGTTCCACTTTCAGGCTGGCTTTTACTTTCCTTTTTGCACTCGAGTCCGTGTTCTGTCTTTATCGCCTGATTAGTGTAATCCTTTTTCTTTTTGAATGCCTGGTTAGTCAAGTCTTGCTTCCACACCAGCGTAACATCTGTATACTAGCAGCATGATTTGGTTAGTGAGTGTATAATGAATGCCTTTGATGGACCACCTGAACAAAGGCATGATTTGCAACTCAGCGGTGAAACTAGAAAAATTTCTATAAGAATGCAGACTTCACATGTACAACTCTGTAGTCTCGTATAATACAATTAGTTTAAGGTATTAAAAATCTCAAATCACTAAAATCGAAACTATTTCGATCAATAACTTTAATCTATCCGAGATGTGATCCCGTGGCTTTTTCAAATTTTTGAGGTGCCAGGGCTCCCTATATCCGCCTCTGCTTGCACTGCAAACTGCACGCATGACCAGTTGATCCTTGATCTGACATCCGCATCGAATAAATAACAGTGGCTGACATCTTACAGCTAAATGTGGAAGAATAGAATGACTCGTACTAGCTACAAATCGCTTCTTCCCGTAGAAATTCAGGGCGCGCAGAAGTGACAGGAGCGCTATAGTAGACTCCCGAATTCCAGGTCACAAAATACCACCCTTTCATATGTAGCACTAACAGCAGTGGCAGAGCAAAAAAAAAAATTTTGAGAGGTTGGACAAGTTTAACTATGGACCTATGGTCAAATGTTTATCCTGGAAGATGCGATTTCTATAGCGATGACTAAAGTTGATATTTCTACACGCACACTTCTGAAGTTTTTTGGTCTCCTCGCACGCTCATACATGGAAGGATGCCTCTATTTAGATGCCAGACCATAAGAAGTAACATCAGCACAACAAGTTCCTCCTTAGACAGAAGCAAGATGTCTCGTGCACCAACCTACAAGCCTCCCATGCCGCCACTACTTGTTCTTATCTTCTTCCACTCCCTGATCCTGTGCCCCTATGCATATTCCATGGCGGCATCAACTCCAGTTCATAACAAATCCGACACTGATCGGCCGGCACTCCTCTGCCTCAAGTCTCAACTCCATGACCCCTCAGGAGCCTTGGCCTCATGGAGAAATGAGTCCTCCACGTTCTGCAACTGGCGCGGGGTGACATGCAGCACACGGCATGCATCTCGTGTTATGGCATTAGACCTTGCATCACTGAACATGACCGGGCAAATATTTCCTTGTATTGCCGATCTCAGTTCCCTCACCAGAATTCACATGCCCAGCAACCAAATCAGTGGCCAAATTCACCCCGAGATTGGTCGCTTAACCCGGCTTAGATACCTCAACCTCAGCATGAACTCCCTTACCGATGAGATACCAAAGACGATATCATCATGTTCCCAGCTGGAGATCATCGACCTGCACACCAACTCCCTCGAAGGTGAGATCCCTCCAAGCCTTGCGTCCTGTTCATCTCTGCAGAAAATTATCATCAGGAGTAACAATCTTCAAGGAAGCATCCCTTCACAGATTGATTTGCTCCCCAACCTTTCAACACTCGACCTCCGTAGCAACAAGCTCACTGGCACCATTCCTCAATTTCTGGGGAGAGGCAAGTATCTCATACATGTTGATCTCCAAAATAATAGCCTCAGTGGAGGAATACCCCTTGCTCTGTTCAATAGCACATCCCTTTCTTACATAGATATCTCATATAATCACCTTTCTGGGCCTATCCCTCTTTTCTCACAAACATCCTCACCACTGAGAAACCTTAGCCTAACAAATAATAACCTCTCAGGGGGGATCCCTCCCTCGATTGGTAACCTCTCTTCCCTATCTTTGCTGCTGATTGCTCAAAACAACTTACAAGGAAGCATTCCAGAGAGCTTAACTGAAATCAAAAGTTTGCAAGTGCTAGACCTGACTTACAACAATCTGTCAGGCATCGTTCCACCAGCTCTTTTCGCGATCTCGTCCCTTACTTATCTCGGCCTTGGTGCCAACCAACTTGCTGGGAGAATCCCCACCAACATTGGCTACACCCTTCCAAACATCACAGACTTGATACTAGAAGGAAACCAATTCGAAGGATCAATTCCTGCTTCTCTGGGCAATGCATCCAACCTCCAAAATTTACTTCTTCGGAGCAACGCATTCACAGGTGTTGTTCCTTCGTTGGGATCCTTGCCCAAGTTAACACAACTAGATGTGGGTGTAAATACACTTGAAGCCGGAGATTGGACCTTTTTGTCCTCTCTAACAAACTGTTCTCAATTACAAATGCTATTCTTAGATACAAATAGCCTCCAGGGAACAATACCTAGTTCTATTACCAACCTTTCTAAAAGCTTGCAGGTACTTCTCCTAGCAGAAAACCAGTTGACTGGTGCTATACCTTCAGATATAGGAAAGCTCACCGGCCTCACTGTCCTTCTAATAGATAATAATTTACTTTCAGGCTATATTCCCAACACACTTGGAAACCTTCGAAACTTGTCTTTCCTAGGCTTATCCCTTAACAAGATTTCCGGAGAAATACCACAATCGATTGGAAAACTAGAACAGCTCACTGAACTTTATTTCCAGGACAATGAATTGACCGGGCACATACCAGCAAGTTTAGCAGGTTGCAAAAATTTGCTAAAACTGAACCTTTCTTGCAATAGATTCTATGGAAGCATTCCACCAGAGCTCTTTTCCATTTCCTCTCTTTCTAAAGGCTTAGACTTGTCCCATAATCAACTCATTGGACACATACCATTGGAGATTGGTAAATTGATTAATCTTAATTCAATTAGCATTTCTAACAACCGATTATCAGGTGAGATTCCCTCCACACTTGGTCAGTGCTTTCTTTTGGAATCTCTCCACCTGGAGGCAAATTTTTTACAAGGAAGCATCCCAATATCTTTCAGCAGCTTAAGAGGCCTCGTTGAGGTGGATCTTTCCCAAAACAACTTCTCTGGTCAAATTCCAGAATTTTTCGAGTCTTTTAGCTCTTTACAGCTTCTCAATCTATCCTTCAATGACTTCGAGGGATCAGTCCCTAAAGGTGGCGTGTTTGCCAATTCAAGTGCCGTGTTCATCCAAGGAAACAGAAATTTGTGTGCAAGTTCTACAATGCTACAAGTACCACTTTGCACGGAATCACCATCCAAAAGGAACAAGACATCCTATATTGCAGCTATATTGGTTCCGCTTACTACAGTTGCTCTAGTCACCTTGGCATGTGTTGCTGTCATTTTTCTGAAGAAAAGAAGTGAAGCTAAACAACTCATCAACCAATCATTCAGGCAGTACAAGAATTTCTCATATGATGATTTATTTAAAGCAACAGATGGTTTCTCCTCATCCAGTCTTGTTGGTTCAGGAAGATTTGGATTGGTATATCGAGGTCAATTCAATTTTCAAGCACGCATAGTTGCTATTAAGGTATTCAAGCACCAATTTGGAGCACCAAATAGCTTCCTTGCAGAATGCAAGGCACTGAGAAACATTCGCCATCGGAATCTTATAAGAGTGCTTAGTCTATGTTCAACCTTTGATCCAACAGGAAATGAATTCAAAGCACTTATTCTTGAGTACATGGCTAATGGTAACCTAGAAAGCTGGCTACATCCAAAAGAGTACAAACAAAGCCCAAAAAGACCATTGAGTTTAGGCTCAAGAATAACAATTGCTGTTGACATAGCTGCTGCATTAGACTATCTTCATAATCGATGCACTCCTCCTTTGGTTCATTGTGATCTAAAACCAAGCAATGTCCTTTTGGACGATGAAATGGTTGCATGTCTTAGTGACTTCGGGCTCGCAAAGTTTCTTTACAGCGACTCTTCAATAGGGCTTCATAATTCATCAAGCATTGCTGGACCGAGAGGATCAGTTGGATACATTGCACCAGGTGAGAATGTGTCTCATTCTTATTTTGTTCATATATAATGTAATGATCTGCAGCCATATTCACTAGAATTTTATCCTCTTTGAACCAAGTAAAGTGATGATTTCTTAAGCAATTTTGCATAATATTGCAGAGTATGGCATGGGGTGTAAAATCTCAATAGAGGGTGATGTCTACAGCTATGGAATTATTCTTCTAGAGATGATGACAGGAAAGCGTCCAACAGATGATATGTTTAAAGAAGGTATAAACCTTCACAACTTCGTGGAAGCAGCACTTCCACAGAAAATTGGTGAGATTTTAGAACCCAATCTCACCGGATACCATGAAGGTGAAGATGCAAATCTTGCAATGGTTGAAATGCAAAGATGTGCCATGCAACTGACTAAAGTTGGCCTAAAATGCTCTGAGACATCGCCCAAGGATCGACTCCACAATGGAGAATGTTTATGCTGAAATCATCACCATCAAAGAAAAGTTTTCAGCATTGCACAATTGAGGAAATCGATCATCATTACTGATTACTGTAATTCACCTAATACTACAGTAGCAATTGCATAATGCACCATGCATTATATTTCCTTGTTCTTAGAAGTTAAGGTCACACTATTTCAGTTCCAATTAAAAGCATGAGGATTTTGCAACTGTACTTTTGCATGTTGATAAGTAATAATGTATTATGTACTATTCAATTGTACATAGAAAGAGGAGATGGTGGCATTATAGGTGACCAGGTACTGTTAATGGGTTGTGAACGCATATAACAAGGACTGAAATATGTGTAACAGAATTGCAAAAGACGGACCTTCCCAAAAAGACATAATTGGTTGTGTCTGTCAAACCGTAGTCCAATGCAGTTGATTACTTGATTTCAAAATATGCAAGTCCCCGGCATAATAAAAATTAGAGAGGAGTAAATTTTCCCAGTAGAAGACACTGACATAGTACCTGGCTATTTAATGTTTCCACAAGAGAAAATAAGGGAAAGCAATTGGAATAAGAAATCTATAAATACTAAGTGCATAAATGTAACATTAGTTTTGGACTAGCAATTCCCAAATTTACTTTCCTATGCTGCACTAGAATGTAAAAAGACATCGAGCTTAGAAGGAGCACTCTTTTTTTTTTTTGGTCAAATTGGGTTACGGCAAGTTCAACCAAAAGCACAGTTACAAAAGGAACTCCCAAGGAGGCGCATAAAACTGTGAGAACAAAATGCCCCTGTTAAAACGGCTGATATATGATTAACTAATTTGTGCTAAACTGTCATCACCATCAAGATCTATACCAAAATTTGTACAGTCAAACTGGTTTATACCAGCACTCCAGTAGATCACTTATGATTGCCTAATTTGAAGAACTACAGAATGATATCCACAGCAATTGGGTAATTATCTTCTTGGCATCAAGTTTCAGCAAACGACTGTACGATGTTCAAGTAGAATGCACTAGGTGCTGTATCCGTAGCCCTACACACTGTTCCAAATGCCCCCAAGTTAGCCATCTGCTACCATATGTATGTCGTCCATAGATCAAATCCCCCCCCCCCCATTTTTTTTAGCTCTCCTGATCAATTCGGTTCACTGTACCAACAAAATTGCTTGCTAAGCACTTGCTCTGCAATGTTCCCCTGCTGCAGGCAGGAGCCCTACCAATCAATTGCATTGGCAGTCACTCGTCAGAGAAGCAACAAAGGTTGGGGAATGAAGGTACCTGTAGGCTGCAGTGGCACCGAGAAGTGGTCGACCGGAGCAACGATGGTCTGAGGGTGGGGCGCATCGGCGCCGCCGCGCAGCTTCGCGGTGCTCCAGCGACTCCTGCTTAGTTTCGTTTTCGCGTGAGGGTTGCCCTGGAGCCCGGCCCGATCTTCGGCTCTCTCGGGTGATCGGCTTCTCAGCAGGGCAGCGGGCGGCCGTGGGCGCCGGCGGAGGCGAGCAGGGGAGGATGGGTAGTGCTCTGAGGACGAGAGGTCGGCACGAGGAGGCAATGGTGTGCCGGTAGGCGGAGAGAGGCGTGCCATCGCCGGTGTCGGCGGCGGTAGAGAGGGCGTGGGGGTTTTGACCTCTGGCTGTGAAGAGGCATGCGCGGTGTTTTTTCCATAGCTTAACGCTGGTGCGTTTTTGTTGTCTATACGAAATGGTAGAGATGGTTAAAAAAAAAGGTATTCATGCATTTGGTTGTTTGAATGAAACTATCATATTCTGAATCAAGTGATACAAATTTAAAGAATATTCTCTCTAGATGCTGAACCATCTCATTCACCCAAAATAATGGAACCAAATGGTACAGAACCATCCCATCTCATTCAACCTCATCCCATAAAACAAATACACCCTAAGGGTCTGTTTGGTTCCCTGCCTAAGCGAGCCACGCCTAAGGTTAGTAGGTTGCCACAGGTGTGGCACGACTTAAGTTGACTGAAGTTGGCTTGTGTTTGGTTTCCTACCACGCCAAGCGGTAGGCAAGTCTAATAATTTGTGGCACGCATTTGGATTGTGGCCAAGACTTGGCTTAGGAATGGCTAAGAAACTATGGTAGACGTTTGGATGGCTGCCACACAACTTGAAGGAGTGGTAGATAGCTTTATTTTCGTGATCAAGCAAATAAAGAAAAGCAATGGTAACACATAATAGAGGTTCATGAAGAGTAGCATAACATAATTTAGTACAACAAAAGGTTCCACAAATTAGTTCATACATCATAACTAGTGCTAAATCGGACCTATTACATAAGCATAACACGAATACCACTAGTCAGTAGAGTCGATACTTTCATCAGGGTCGTCATTAATGATAAAGTTGTGCACTGTACAACAAGCAATCACTATCTTCACTTGGGTTTTCAAAGGGAAAAAGGGCTGAGATGTTGATATCTTAAATCTATTCTTAGGTCTTTCAATAGTAGTTCTAAGGGAAGAATGATGGTGGTTGAACAATTCTTTAGGGTTCTTAGGCTCTCGAGCTCCTTTAAACTCTTTAAGATGGTACCGAACACCACGATATGGGGGTAATATACCAGACCTTGTTGCATAACCAGCATTAGCTAGGTAGTAGTGGCCTACATGATTAGGGAATGACAATTAGCTCTGGACTGCACCAAAACCTTAGTTTCATGTGTGCAATAGGTAGTAATAGTACCTTCAGGGATTTTTAGGCCTATTGGTCGGGATAATGCATCTTGGAGCACATAGTAATCATGGGATGATCCTTCCCATCCAACTAAGACGTATGTAAACCTTAGGTCAAAGTCGACAGCAGCTAGCACATTTTGTGTAGGATAGAGTTTCCTACCCCTAAACCTATCCTGCATATGCATAGGAACCATTGCTGGAATGTGCGTACCATCCAAAGCTCCTATGCATTTCTATCAAGAAAGACATGACATACGGTTAGTTTTCTTTTTAGATTCACATAAGGATATATTGTCATTAGCATATTATGGTATCATGTTACCTCGAAGTACGAGTGAAATCTGCCTGGACTAGTTGTTATCTTCGAATGGGTCTCCGTGGATCTCAAGACAATGATGCCACGCGACATAATACATAGAGCATGTAAGACAGCATGGAAATACTTATGGACTGTCTCCCCAGAGCGGTTAAACTCAAAACCAGTTGTTCTATTAGTCCATCTATGACCAACAACATGCATGAACATGGCAACTTGTTCTTCAATACTGACATTCAGTGTGTCCAGTAGCAGCCCACGATTTCTTAGATGAGAGCACAACCTATGGAAAACAACTTTCCGCATGCGCAACTCACTAAGGCAATGAGCTTCAGTGCCATTGTACAAACGGTTCAAACGTGTATCTCTCAACACGTCTCTCGCCAACATAGGACCATAGGTCACACGTCTCTTCTCAGATCTAATTAACTGAAGTTTATACGAAAATTGAGCAACACATATTGCAATGTTGATTATAGCCCTTCTCATCCGGAAGTAATTACAATAGTTATTATAGTACTCAATGTATAGTTTTTTTGCACCCATCTATATACACATCAAAAAATGTATAATCATACTAGAGCCATGCCATGCACACCATTGCAAATTGGAATATGGAAAGTTAATTAGATTATGGTTCCTCACCGATGATTTCTTGAAGGATTCCTTGCAAATCCAATTAGGGGAATACCTGTAACCTGAAGAAAGTCTTCGATTAGCATCTACTCTCCGTTCGATCCCCCAAGAGAAAGCCAGTGCCGTCATGCACCTTCAGGGGAAGCCGCTGCCGCCCTTGCGTGGACCGCCGCCGCCTTGTGTGGGCCGCCGCCACTGCTGCCCTTGCGTCACCCTCGATTCGGTTGAAACCCTAGATCTGAGTGGAGATGAGATAAGTGAGCTCGGGTCGGGCACTTGTGGCCTAATGAGGCAAGCGTGGCGCTCAATTTCGCCGCCTCACATTTGGCGAAAAATTCGCTGGCAAATGAACCAAGCCGCGTCTTAGGTCTTGTGGCGAGCCTCAGCTGGGTAAGAAAGCAAACACCTGCCTAACCTCTTATGGCTTGCCTAACTTCAGTTATGGCTCGCTTAGGCAAGGAACCAAACAGACCCTAAATTTGGTTTATTCTTTTCTTAATTAGAGTTTACTTAAGTTTACTTATACTTCATCTGATAGTAGAGTAGTAGAAACACCCTTAACAAATCAACGGTTAGATGCAATTTTTACTACACATTATATACTACCAGTATAATGCACCTTAAAATTTCTCTTTTTTTAAAAAAAGAATAAGGGATGATTTTTTCTTCTTTATATGTGCTATTGATTATTTATTTTATATATCTTACTGATATATGATCCTAGACATATGAAGCAAATTATCAATTATACCAATTAAAATTGGGTAAATGAGCAACTCTCCTCTCTTTTTTACTGCTTGAATGCTTGTACTATGCTACAAATAAAAAAAATTATATTACCTTCGGCACATGGAGTTGGTGCTGTGCCTCTCTAGCTTATGCCCTCGGTTCTGCCTCCGTGCTAGGTCACATCGCGCCTGCGTATCATTGGCTTCGCCATGTGTCCTAAACTGTTTTACTATGTTTTATATTTTTATTGTTAGAGAATTTTCACGGAGATGAAATTTGTTCGTTGGTATATTGTTTTCCGTTAGAGAATTTTTAGAGAAATATGTAGGATTTGTTTGGTAGTATATTGTTTTTTTTTTTGTTTTTGTTACAGATATTTTAAAGGAGCTGGAAAAAAGGGTGGAAAAAGATAGGACGAAAGGGAGAAAGAAATCAACGTTAGTTTTTATTTAAGTAGCAAAGATACGAAGTGTATGCTGCACTAATCAAATTAGTGGCAACCAAGGCGTCGTTGTGCAACACGTTAATGCTGAACGATCGTGTTTGTGGGTGCAATCGCATTGCTTCAGCGAACCAAGCTCTGATACGGAACTGAGCAAGAATCATGTCACGCTGGAAGAATTTCACGCGCTGATCGCAGCTGCTGCCATGAAAGCGTGGTTGGTTCCTGCACTTGCACCATAAAAAGCCTCTATTAAGAGAACTGCAGAGCTCCGAACTCTCGAGCGGCCATCACACAGAGTTTTCTTGTGCCAACTCAAAAAAAATTTTGTATTTCTACATACAATTTGAAGACAGATGGTTAATTTCCTACTTTTCCATTTCTACATACCGGGTACGCAGACACACACATACACACATATATATAGGGGGCATATTCAGTGCAAACCTCTTTTACCGTGAAAACTCCATGAAAATCACGTTTAAAAGTTTTAAAAAATTCTCAAAAAATTATCATAGGTAGGGGAGGTGAGGTTCTACAACCCTGTAAAATTTGAGGACCAAACTCAATCGCATTTGGAAGATATGAAAAAGACAAATTGCAAAATAAATAGTGCTAAACAATGAAAAATTACTTACTGAATTTGTCTTTTTCATATCTTGGAAATGCGATTGAGTTTGTTCCTCAAATTTTACAGAGTTGTAGAACCTCACCTCCCCTACCTATGAGAATTTTTCAAAACCTTTACACGTAGTTTTCACGGTAAGGGAGATTTGCACTGAATATGCCCATATATATATATATATATATATATATATATATATATATATATATATATATATATATATATATATATATATAGAGAGAGAGAGAGAGAGAGAGAGAGTAGTATAGGCTTGTGAGGCATGGGGACGCATTCAGCCGTTCAGTTTTCCATTTCTACATAAATTTGAAGGCAAACATCTCCTCAAATTCTTTTGGAAGGGCACCATCAGGGTTCACAAAATCGTATATCTGTATATCTATTTTGCCAAAATTTACATTTCTAAACTAGTTTTTTTTCCCCGAGTTAGTGATGCTCTGTGTTTGGTTGCTTGTATCAAGTGGTATATTTATTAGATGATTCAAGAAAAAAAAAGTCATCCACATGTTTGGTTCCTTGAACCGAACCAACCCATCCAGAACGGTGAGATACAAATTAATTTAAAGATATTTCCTCTAGATGCTAAAACATCTCATTCACCTAAAACAATATAACCATATAGTATAAAATCATCCCATTTCATTCAACCTCACGGCACTAACCAAACAAAGGGATCATGCATGGTCTCCATCAAGTCATCAACACATCATGAGTCACAACCAGTGGCACATGCAGTTGCTACCTTGCTACTTCGCCTCCACTACTACAGATCTGGCCTTCCATACCGGCCCATCAGTACCGGTTATGCATGAACCGGGACTGACATTTACATCAGTCCCGGTTCAACGGTCTACAGGTACCGGTTTGAAATACCAACCGGTGCTGATGTGCATGGAACATAAGGTTTGGGTTGAGTACAGATGGGATGAACCCGTATGGCGAGATGAGCAGCAGTCACAACACTTGACCCGTGACTCTATGTATCTACAACCTTCCTCCTTGGCTGTGTATGAAGCGAAAGTACATTATGATGCCGTTGCTTATCCAAGGGCCGAAGCAATCTGGAAACGACATCGATGTGTACCTCAAACCGTTGGTTGAAGATCTGCTAACATTGTGGAACGATGGTGTACGTGTATGGGATGAGTACAAAAGAGAGCACTTCATTTTACGTGCATTGCTATTTGTAACTATCAACGACTGGCCTGCATTTGGTAACCTGTCGGACCTATCTATCAAAGGATATAAAGTCTGCATCCACTGCTTAGAGGAAACGGACAGAAAGTACCTAAAAAACTCTCGAAAGGTTGTGTACATGGGCCACCGTAGGTTCCTCCATACGAAGGACCCGTTATGGAGGAAGGGTGAGAATTTTGATGGGACAGAAGAGAAACGTAAGAAGCCCCCGCATCGCAGTGGGGCTCTTGTATTTTCTTTGGTAAACGATCTGAAAGTAGTATTTGGAAAAGGTCCAGGTAGCAAACCTGTCCCGACAGAACAAGGTCACACGAAGCCCATTTGGAAGAAGAAGTCAATATTTTGGGACTTACCTTACTGGAAAGACTTAGAGGTCCGCCACTCACTAGACTTCATGCATATCACAAAGAATGTCTGCGTGAACTTGCTAGGCTTCCTAGATATGTATGGCAAATCAAAAGATACACTTCAAGCACGAAAGGACCTACAAATTACCGGGAATCGTGAACGACCTACATCCGGAAATGAGAGCGGAAGGACAGCATTACCTCCACCCCGCGAGCTACACTCTGAGCAAGGAAGAGAAAAAAAATATGATTAAGTTCTTGAACAGTGTGAAGGTCCCTTCTAGATACTCCTCGAACATTAGGAGACTCATAAACACAAAAGAAAATAAAATTATATACATAAAATCATATGATTGTCACGTGTTGATGACACAGTTGCTCTTAATTAGTGGCGGTGCGAGGTATTCTGCTGGACTGGGTATGAGGGACAATCATAAAGTTGTGCTCGTTCTTCAACGCGGTGTCGCAGAAGGTCATCAAGCCGAATAAGTTATCTAATCTGCATGATGACATGGTCAATAGTCTGGTTGGCCTTGAGATGATGTTCCCTCCATCATTCTTTGATATTATGGTCCATCTCATGGTCCACATTGTTAAAGAGATAGAAATTCTTGGACCCGTGTTCCTCCACAATATGTTCCCTTTCGAGAGGTACATGGGCATCCTAAAGAAGTATGTTCGTAACCGGTCTCGCCCAGAAGGCTGCATTGCGCAGGGTGTCGGCACAGAGGAGGTGATCGAGTTTTGTGTTAATTACATTGATGATCTGAATCCGATTAGCGTTCCTGTATCACGCCATGAGGGGAGGCTACGGGGAAAAGGGACTTTAGGGAGAAAAGAATCCTATAACGACGATCTACTTTCATTTAAATAAGCACATTTCATAGTATTGAAACAAGCAACTGTAGTGGCTCCATATATGTATGATTACAAGATGAGTCTACGCGCCCAATACCTAGAGAAGTCAGATAAGTGGATCACAGTCGAGTAAATGGATCATTTCGGTGGTTGGTTACAAAAGCAACTGTTGGGCAACCAGACAGATGATGAGCAGTTGAAACTCTTGGCTCGGGACCGCCCACGACAATCGTATCATTCCAAGGGTATGAGATAAATGGGTACACATTTTACACGACACCTGTGATAGCAAGAGCACCAACCAAAACAATGGAGTCCGTATAGATGCCTTGGACAAAAATGGAAAGATGGATACCTATTATTGTTTCATACAGAGATCTGGGAGCTCGAGTACGCACTTTAAAAGTCCCTCTGCTTCGGTGCCAATGGGTCAAATCGGCAGCCGTGGAGTGTCTGAACCCTCCTTCTATGGCGTGGAATACCAAGAGGGATTCCTATGTGCAAACAAGATTAGTCCCATGATCGCTGGCTAGCACGCACATTCACAACATTGTCATCACATCCATACAAGTTCATAATACAATCGATAGAAATAAAGTCTTACATCATGGCCTATTGGCCGAATTTAAAAGTTTGCAATGAAGATACATTGCTTGGCAAGATGCCTTCTACCCAAAATACCACAGTAACCGACAAGGGTAAACCTTAGAAAGATTCGTTAGCAAAGTCCCCATATTCTGCGTCTGGATCGGGGTATTCATTCTCCTCATTCTCTGAATGTCAACAATAGCAAGGTTGAGTACACGTATGTACTCGCAAGACTTGTAGTGTATCACAAATGTATAAGTAAATGCAGGCTATGTCATGGGTAAGCTACTAAGTTGTTTTGCATAAAGCGAAATTGAATTGTAAATACAGAATAATAGATTGCAAGCGTAATTTGTAAAGCAATTGACAGATATGTAAATAACAAGTATAAGAATAGTAACAACCTCACAATCCTCCATGATTGTAGGTAGAGTATCGTCCATTCCCATTTTATTGTCAACCATAATTTTTGCAAGACCCTTTTTCCAACTATCGTTGAGTTTCCAAACCATTTTGTGAAAATACCAAAACTCTAACTAGTGTCAGTGCACCAAGATTCCCATAACCGTGGGAACGGCTTTTCGAAAAGTTTAGACTCTGCAGAGTTGTACAACTTTACCCACAAATAATGATCAATTCCTTTATGCATTCGAAATTAACACACTTCCTTAGGTGTGCCGCGGAATGATCATACACAACTGTTACATCATTTAATCCTGACTTTACACTAGCCCGGTGCCGACAAACCCCTACTATGGTAGAAACAACAATCATATGGATCATAAACATTCTCATTGCGCGAGACAACAACAACCGTTTCTCCCCATAGTAAGGCGTACACCGTTGCATTGGTATGTGTCTAACCCACACCCGCGTGTGGACACCTCACTGTAATCTCGCAAGAACAACCCGTGCTACTACGGCCTTCCAAAGTGTAAAGCCGCTTTAAACAACTTAATAGGTTGAGGCTATCCCATAAATAGCAATTGTGGTTGTACGGTAATTCCTGGATTATACAACACTATGTTCGGTCCTTAAATTAACCCAGGTGGAAACTCCCCCTACACTACGTGTAAGTTAATGCTTACACACCCAGCTATTGCCATAATCCACCTGTGTCAAAACATAGTTTTATTTTCATTTTTATCAAACTACCAGTATCCTTAACTGTCATAACCAATCTTTCCAATTTATGAGACAACATCTGTCTCTCCCAAAACATGTCCAATCTAATTCATCATCATGAATAGTGTAGCCATCTATTCGTGATCCCATTTCTAGAGCATACTAAGCATGTGCAAATAATTAATCGAGTATACCCATTTGACATTACATTTTGTCTAACCATAACCTAGGGTTTCCAATGTTCTCATGTCAACAAATAATTGAGGTAATCCCACAATCTAGGTTTAGTTCTACCGCATCCCACAATATAGCAAGTTTAAGGAACATAGCGCATGCATAATAGTTTTGACAAACAAAGTAAATTAATTAAAATAGTGGGTTCATTATGGTCAAAGGAGGGTGCTTGCCTTGCTCAGTGACTTCTTGCGTGAAGTCGGGTCGCCGATTTAAAGTATCCGGAGTATCGGTGTCTACACACCGTATCATAAAAAGCGAAGCAACATCCAAATCCGGAAAAGAACAAACGAGAAGTAAACACACAACACATGTGGCAAAAGAAGTCGAATCATTACAATTAGAATTATTCACGAAAACAAGCATGACCGTGTGTTTTGGCGAAGGTTAGGGCTAGAGGTTAAACCTACATGATTACAAGATGATTCTAGCGATGCGAAACAATTTACTTAAGGTTCATTAGGTCCAACTATTCAATTATTACCATATCGGTAAAACATAAAACTTAGCTATTTGAGCTAATGAGATTTAGATGCAAAGCAAGTTATTATTCAAATGTTTTTCCATAAAATGGTAGTATAAACATTGTACAACAGTTTTGAGATATTTTTCCTACATTCTTCATTTAGACGAGATAATCTACGGTGACCTAAAAGCTAAAAAGTCACAATTTTACACATGTTGATGATGTCATATTCTTTTCTACAATGTGACTGCACCTTAACAAATTATGAAGGGATACTTTTAGGTACTGTCATGGGATGTTTAAACTAGTGTTCCTAAGTTGGTTTTACTAGGTTCCAAACATTATTTGTGATGCCATTTCAATTAATCAATTAATAGGGCTTCTTTTAACCATGGTGTCCTATGTTGCATGAATAAGTAATAAGCCTTAAGCATGTACAAACAGTGAACAATCCTAATTATACTCATATAACAGCAAGGTTATGATAACCTAAGGTCCTAGTAATAATTCTAATCCTATTCGGGTTAAAGTTGTACATCTACATAAAGTACATGCTACATGAAACAACCCTATAGCATGTTTCAAAATTAATCATAGGTTAAACCTAAACATTTTCACGTATACAGAAGTAATGCCATTTTATGTATGCATAGGAATTAACTTTACAAATTTTGAAGGTCATTTATACTAGATACAAGAAATATCAAATTTGAATGTATTGAAGCTAACCTTATCAAGTAATGGATATAAACTAAGTCCAAAACTAAGTATTTTTGCATATTTGAACTCCTAATGATATCAGTAACTCAATGAAATTAGTTTCCTAAATTTTGGAGGCTATTTGGGAAAAGTTTTGCATTGAGCATAGTTTCGGCCGAATATTCAAATTTGAAATATAAACATCTTCCAATGTACAACTTTGAAATATTTTTACATATTCAGAAACTACATGATTTAAAAAGAATTTAGGAACTGGTTTGACCTAATTTGGGTTTGTATTTCAAAAGTTATAGGCATTTGAACCGGCTCGGGTTTGGAAATTCGGAATAAATGGAAAATGCGCCTTCCAACACAGAAAGCGTAATCTTTCATTTAAAAGGTCATGTGCCTTCGCACTGGCTGACGAATCGGCCCCACCATGCAGTGACACAGTGCAGGGGAGCGGTGGAGGCGGCCTCGCCGACGGCGGAGGAGGGCCGGAGGCGGCTAGGCAAGGGTTGGGTGAGCACTAGGGCACTCAGGGGAACCTAGGGAACCGCTCGGTTAGGGCTAAAGGTGGCCGGAGCTATGCTTGCAACGGCGAGGTGCGGTGGCGCTAATGGCATGCGACGGGGACGGCAGCGGAGTGCCGTCGAAGCTCGTTTAGGAGCTCGGTGAGCATCAGTGGTGCGAGGGGATACTGTTTGATACCTTGGAGCAGAGGAAGGATGGTCGAGTCGGGCTGTCACCGTGCAACCGGAGGCGAAGACGAAGAAGGCGACCCGGCGGCGGCTCAGACGAGGAGAGCTACAACCGAAGCGACGATGGGGGTCAGTGAACCGAAAGTAAGCTTCGGGAGGGATGAATTTGATAACCGAGCTCACCTGCGACGGAATCGCACGGGAATGTGCTCGCCTGCCTCGCCTCGAGCCGAAGCTCTTCTCTGCAATGGCGAGGTGAAGGGGCGAGCAAGGCAACAGGGAGGAGGTCCGTGCGGCTATAAGGAGGGGCCGTGACAGAGAAGGAGAGCAAGGATTGGGCAATGAGGTCGGCAATGGAGAGAGGGGTGGGGCGGCGGCAAGCGCTCGGGTCGAGCCTCTGCTCCACCTTCAGACTCTACTCAAGTGCACTGTGGCGAATCTGACAATCCTCCATCTCTCTAGTTGGTTCAGTGAGGCATCATGTTCAGGCATTGCATTGGTGCAATAGGATCTGGGAATCCTTAGCTTGGATTGCACTGACCCAGCTTCCATAGCTCATCAAGCCCTAGTCTAACAATCCCCGATGCGCAGGTTGGTTCAGTGAACTGCTGGCTCAGACACTTCATTAGTTCCAAGGGATATGTGAATCATTTGGTTGATTCAGTGAGTTGTCTGTTGCTTTGAACCACATTTCATTGGCCCTATTGCTTTGAATAATGCATGAGCTGGTAGATTCCTAGCTGGAGATTTGAACGTTTTTGACCGTAGTCCAATTAGGTGATGGCAAGTCCAATTAGGAATTGTTTGAAAAGGCATTTCACTTTGGTTAAATGGCAAATGCCCTACTCAGATTTGATAATGAGATGCTCAAACCTCTCATTGGTGCAGAGGGATATGGAGGATCCTTTGGTTTAATTGAAATTGTGCTGCTCCATGGATTCTAATGGTCCCTAAGGCCAGTAGGTATTCTAGTGCAAAAGAGAGTTGGCTGTTTTCAGTTTGTTAGGTCTCACTCTTGCCAATTCAAGCATCTGACATGTACACACATTTTTAATTGGTCTGAATAATGCTTGATTTGATTGCATTAGAACATACTCAAATTATTGATGAAAAGATAAATGAAGAAATGCATGAAATGGAACCTTCTCTTAGCTAACAAAAGATAATCTAAATAAATCGAAAATCCAAATAATCCTTAAAAAAAAATGGTTGAACTCCAAATTAAAGCCAAGATTAATAGTTCAAATATTAATAATGCTTTCTAATATTTGAGGATGTTACATGGAGATCGATGAGTACGGTATGACAACTGTGGACCTCAAGCAAGTGGCCTATAGGGACGAACCGTTCATGCTCGCTAATGATGTGACACAAGTATTCTATGTGATGGACATGGACAGCAAACCAAAAAAGCAGAAGGACAAGCCTACTAAAAGGAAGAGGCAGCATGACAAATCTACCAAAAACATAAATTAGAATGAGAAGACTAGCAGTAGCGATCAACCAAGGCGCCACGTGGTTCTTTCAGGTAAAAGAAGGATTATCGGAGTTGAGGGCGTCACGGACGAAGAAGAGTATAATCAATTCGACGAGCTGCCTCCTTTCACAAAGGGACGAGACATTAGTGTCCTGAATGATACAGAGGACTCTCCTTACGTACGCCGCGATCATAATGAAGGATCGCTTGTAAAAACAAAGTATGTTAGCAAATAAGTCCAACCGTGTTGTATAGTCCGTTGTTACAAGTTATAGTCTATCACTGATGGATGCTTACTTTTCTTTTTTCATGTTAAATCTTGTCTAGTGGTCCCATGCTACTAAATTGTCTATTGTGAATGGATCACTTTGCTTTCTTTTGGTGTAATAGACTACTAACATAATAGTTGTGTATTAATAAACTTATTTTATTTGTTGAAAATCATTTTAGTGTGGAATAATAATGATTTATTATTATTTATTAAGCAAAGAAGCAGTAATTGAATTTATGTAACACGGTGAAAATTTGCATTGGAATTATAAGAGTGCAAAAATTACTTTATTCCTTATATTTTTAATTTATATTAGAAGTTTATAAACTAATATTCTAAAGAATATATAGATTTTCAATATTATTGTTGAATTGTAGAAACTATAAAAGGAATTTATAAATGACTAGTAATCTTATTTTATTTTTTTTAAATCATTTTAGTGTGGAATAAGTATAATTTATTATTTTTTATTAAGAAAAGAAGCAACAATTGAATTTTCTATCATTTTATTTTATATTAGATGGCTGGAAAATAATATTCTAAAGAGACTTTGAATTTAATTCTAATCAGTACCGGTTAGTGTATTTAACCGGTACTGATGTGATCTAATCAGTACCGGTTGGTGTTTACAACCGAGATGGATGCCTCACATTAGTACCGGATGGATACACCAACCGGTACTGATAGTGCCTAGGTTTTCCTTGTGGATTCAGATGTGGAATGATCAGTCCCGGTTGGTGTATCCAACCGGTACTGATGTGGATATCAATCCCGGTTGAAGACACCAACCGGGACTGATGATGCACCTATAAACCTCACTACCGCCATTTCTTCCCCACTTTGCTGCTCCTCCCGCCCGATATCTCCCATTTCCTCCTCCTCCCCCGTGCACCGCCGCCACCAGAGCCTGTGCTGGCGCCGGAAGCCCTCCCGAGCTCCCGATCAAGCGCCACCCTCCGGTGCTCGCCGATCACGCCGCCCTCCCAGAGCTCCCCGACCGCGCCGCCTCCCGAGCTCCCCGACCGCGCCACTCCTCCCGGCTCGCCCGATCAGGTCGCCGCCCCAGCTCGCCTCCCGACGGCGCCACCCTCCCGGAGTTCAGAATCACGCGCCGCCCCGGAGTTCGCCCGATCACGCTGGCCCTCCCGAGCTTGCCCGATCAAGGCCGGGCCTCCAAAGTGGACGGCCGACCTCCACGAACGCCTGAGAGTGAGCTCCTCGCCTCCCCGCTTCCCTACCCCTCCGCTTTCCTCGTTCTTGGTCCATGGCCACGCGTGATTTGATCCCGTCTGAGTGGAATGTGCATTTGGTCCCGTCTGAGTGGAATGTCCACTTCTGTGCCATGAATTTGGGGGTGAATCGAAGAGCTTTGAGTGGAATGTGCACTTCTTTAAATGTGTATTGTGATTGTTCTGACACCAAACTGATGCCTTTACCTTATTTGAGTGATGTACTAATGATGATTTCCATGTAGTTGAGCAAGATATGCGGAATTGTCAATTATGTTGCACAGTTGTAGTTGAGCAAAAAATGATTTGATCATTTTTGAGGGGTTGATTGGTCTGAATGCCATTATAGTTAGCTAATTAACATGATCACCTCTTTATCTGGTGAAATGATGTAAGTTCCGGTTGCAGTAAATGATCTAGAGCTAGTCGATTTATGTATCATTGATTACATTGGTGAAGAAATGGTTACTCCAGAGATATATTCTCAATTGTCAATATCTGTTCTTTTCCATGTGGTCAATTTCAAGAAGGTGATACTCAGGTGACTGTTTTTTGGCTAGGGGGACAACTTAGCTTGAGTTGTCAATTGAGATAAACCGACAATTGTAATCCCAAAAACACTCTTTTTGTTTAGAGAACTTCTACGAAGCAGTATACCATCCAAGCAAAAAAAAAAACTTTCTTGAATCTTACTCGAAGCTTTGTTGCATGCTGAACCCATTTGGAACTCTGTAAAACATGCAGATAACCCTTAGGCTGTGTTTGGTTCAGGGTTAGGAGGAGTGTTATGTGATATATGGATGCATGCTACACACTTGTCTCTTTCTTGTCTTATTAGATAGATTCAAGGTATATGTTACCATGATGATTCAAATTTAATTTGTAAATTGATAATTTTTCAGCATTCAAAATTGTTGAAAAGGCCTTTGGATCTAGTTTGCAAGTGTGGGAGCATCACTCAGAAAGCATCAAATGTAAGTTCATGGGGTCCTTGGTGAATTTTGAAGCAATTTCTATGTATATGTGAAGTTTGAAGCAATTTCTATGTATAAGTATATGCAAAATGTAATATATTTGAATTAGCACCTGTATAGAATCGAAATTTTTCTCCTTGCTCATGCGAAAGCGCGAATGAACTCAACCGAGTCTTACTTGAGATCGAACACACTGCTCGCGAGTCTATATATAAGTACATGTAAAATGTTCGACTGTATTCACTTCCCTGCTTCTCTTCTTCTATGTATATGTGAAGTTTGAAGCAATTTCTATGTAAATGTGAGATGAGTAAGTATATGTAAAATGTTATGTATATGTGAGATGTGTCAGTACATGTGAAATGTCAAATGTATAAGTAGAATTGATCTAATCAGCTTTTGTTCCTCGCCATCTTCAACGCCGTTCTAGAGTAGTACCATCAGCTTTTGTTGATCTATTTTCGTTAATTTTCAGTGCCTTCTTCTAGCCTAACAAATAATGATGGACGACGAAGGATTTGATCAAGAAGAATTTATGACAAATTTGATTGCGGCAGATGGTGGTTGTAACATCCGCGTTTTGTAATTAAGCTTAGTCAGGCTAATTAAGTGTGGATTAGTGCTCTGTAAAGTTTTCGAATCTTATTTTGGAGTTATTTGCCTTCAAGTTCTGTTTTGCTGTTATGTTCGATCGATTTTCCCGAACGGAGCTCTTGAATCCGTTTTTGAGTGAAATCTAGAATCGTGTAAGATAGAACCCAAACCTGAGTTTCTAAACTTTCATTAGGATCCTACGAACCTATTTTAAAGGTCCTCTAGATGTTTGAACTAGAGCCGTGGTGAAAACCGTGGATTCCGGAATTTTAGTCGCCGCGGCAAGATCGCTAGCCATGCTCGCAGATTACCGCCGAGCGGCAAGATCGCCGCTTCGGGCGGTACTACCGGCTGTAACGATCGGTTTTGCTCCTGTTCTCGTGTTTATCTCTTTGCCTCAGGTTGCGTCCACATCCTCAGCTCTTAAGAGCCAGGGGAGCCCTCTCCTCCCTCTCCTCCCTCATTTCTTCCCTTCCTCTCTCTCTCTCTCTCTTGCTCTTCCTCTCCTCTCCTTCCTTCCCTTTGAAGCCTCCACTCCCTCTCGCACAAGCCGGCCGGAGTGAAGCTCGAGGAGACCAAGAAGGAGTAGGAGCAAGGGTGGAGGAGCATCTCTAAGCAGTCAAAGAGCTTCACAGGAGGTAGGTTTTGAAGTTAAGCTTAAACCCTAGGTGTAGATGCAAACCCTAGCTCCTCCTTAACATGTATCCCTTCTTTCCTTTTCAGTTGAACCCTAGAAACCATAATTCTTGCGAAGTGTTGATGTTTTTCCGAGTAGTTAAACCTAGGTCAAGGTTAGAAGAATCTTTTCGCGTGATCGAGTAGTTTCGGAAACCCTGATCTACGTTTCGTTGGACTTATTCGCCGCATAACGTCATTTCTCAAATTTCCGGAACCTTTCCTCTTGAAACCCAAACTTTGGGAAGCTCAAGAATGACCCGCGGATATGTTCTCCAGGCCTCGAAGGTTGACTCTTGCGGAAGGATCGAGTTTGAACAAGATCCAGGGCGAGAATCGAATTCGGGAGTAAATTCGGGTTTTCGGATTCTGGAGGTTTGATCATCGTGCCTCGTAGGGGTGAGTTGATCTCTCGATCGCATGGAACCTTAGTGCACCATCGGAACTAATGCGCGTGTTGCAAACCCGCTACTCAGGTAGATTTGCGAAAGTTGCACTTTGGGCATTCGGAGCAATTTCGCAGACCAAGTCCCAAAGCTCACAAGTCTAATGCGATAAGTCCCTAATGCCGTAGAGAACCCGCTGTCGCTGAAGAAACTCCGCCGACACCTTTGAGTCGAAATCCGCTGCGCAAATATCGGGAGTCAAAAGGTCAAAAGCGATATTATGAGCATTTGAGCTCGAAACTTGACTCGCACTCGCGTGGATGGGTCCCATGGGTTCCCGTAAACCTGTCCATGCATGTAAGTCGGTTCGATTCAATCAAGGCGAATTTTTTTGGAAAATTGCGCTCGGGGAGACCGGCACTACCTCCGGCTTGAGGGCGGTACTGCCAGAAGGCCGGAACTACCGGGGTTTGGTCGCCGGTAGTTATTTTACAGAGAGGACCCCACTTCGGTTCCCGGCCAGCGGCACTACCGAGCTCGCTGGACGGTACTGCCGGCCTCAGAGCGGCTCTACCGCCCATTTAACGCTTCAGATCGCCTGGCCTCTGAGTGAAATTCTGAAATTTTCTTCCGAGTTGAGTTTTGGTTCTTCATTCTTGATTCTTATTGATGTTTACTCGCTTCCTTGCCTGTTTGAGCGTTGTGTTGGTCTTGTCTCTTTTCGTGTAGACGTAAACGCGTCGAACGTTGCCGACGATCCCGACTACGTCCCGGAGACCGGTTTTTCCGAAGAGCAAACAGGCAAGCGCCTCCTTTGACCATTTTGATCCTATAATTGCAAATTCTATTTCGAATTGTCAAAACTATTATGCATGCATATATGTTCAATAAATGTGCTAGATGTGGGAAAAACTTGGTAGTTAGACCCCAATTGGTGGATTTCCTTAATCTTAATTGACTTGCGAACCTTGCTGAACCATAAGCTAAATACCTAGACATAAAAATAAATGTCAGACGGGTAATAATGGAAAATATCTGCATAAGCTTAGTTATGTTGTAGAATGTATTGTACAAAGATACGATGCAAACAATTTCAATTTCTTCTGGGAATTGAATGGTTTGGTTGAGTTTGGTCAATGGTTTGGAAGTTAGGTGTAGGTCTGGAAAAATGGTTATATTGGGGTAGTTGGAAAATGGAAAAGGAGTATTTAGACCGGGTGAGATGTACGGAGTTTGGTGATTCGGAACTTGGTTTGGTTTTGTCCGATTGGTTGGACCGGTTAGTTGGGATGGAATGTGGTTATGGATTGGATGGCAAGCCTGAGGCTTGGCTTTGGGTTGAGGTTTGGTTGGTTCCTTGCTATGGGGAGGTGGCCAGTAAAGCTAGTGGGAGCCGGTAGCAACCACTAGTGGACATCCTCTATGACCATAGCAGGTGGTTTGGAAGATCTCGCCTGAGTCACTCTAAGGACTGAACTTGATGCTATTACCGGGTCGAACAGTGCAACTACATGTGCCAGTATGGGATGGCCTTGTCCTAGTACATGGGAAAGGGCTTAGGTCTTGCATCACTAGGTGGCGGAAGAGTTGGACACACCTGCCATGTCGGTGTGTTCTAGGGACTCCCTCATCGAGGCATCGAGGGGGAGTTTGCACAATACAACGGTAATGCCTACTATGGGGAGGTATGGGCCAGTAAAGCTAGTGGGAGCCGTAGGACCACTAGTGGACATCCTCTTGGGACTGTAGCTAGGGATGAACATTACCGGGCTGGTGCAAGGTTTAAATCCTAACCTATCGAAAGGTTTCGTCACCGTCTAGCAAAACGGGTACGTTGAGTATCACGTGGCTTGGTTACATGATTGCTAGAACGTGTCATGTGGGTAAAGTGTGCAAACTCTGCAGAGATAACTAAACTAATCGATTAGCCGTGCTCACGGTCACGAGCAACTTGGGAAGTACTGTCAAGTATAGAATTTCTGGAGTTGATTCTGTTTTGGTTTGGGAAAACGGTTGGGTGTGGGTAGTATGGTATGGTTTGAGGTAGGAAAAGGTTTGGACGGGTGTTGGTTTCGGCTAAAAGGTTTAATATTGATACTTGCTTTGAAATGTTTTCAGCAATCACTTTTACAACTGCTGATGTTGAATCTATTATCATATTGCAAACCAAATTTGCTTTGTGCTCAAAAAGACTTAGTGTAGAAACCCAATTGTCCCTGTCATACACTAAAGTCTTGCGAGTACATACGTGTACTCACCGTTTGCTCTAACGGATTTTGGTCAGAAGAAGAAGGAGAAGGTAAGAACAAAGATGAGCCTGATGAGTCGCAGCACGTTGAAGACGTTGACGATTCTGCTGAGGGTTAGCTGGGTTCCTTCCAGCCAGTTGCCTGCGGGTGGAAGGCACACTGCGTGTTCTGCTTTTGGAGTTTCGCTGGGTTGTAGTGGTTCCTTTAGACTTATGCTGGCCGCAAGGCCGTAACTTGTAGTTATGGAATGGTGTAATAACATTACCTTCCAGATGTAATGTATTTTACTTTTGCATGGATGTGAATCGTCTTGTATGACAACGTGTGGGTACTGGGCTACTGATCTAGGGAACCAGTACTATGCACACGGTTGCGGGAAGCTCGAATTGGGATCAATCGGTTGGCGCATGTACTTGCCTCGAGTATTGCTGACCAATTGGCCTCGATCCGGGTGCGGTTTGTAACTAGTAAGCGGACCATTGACGGGCTGCGTTAATTACAGTCTGACGCAACAGTGAGTGCCTGGATTACTGTTACAAAGACCGGAACCCCCACGACAGTGGTTATGAGGCAGCAGAGCACGATGAGGCCGGCGAGGTAACAATCAGTCACGTTAATGATTATCGATTCCACTATCATGCTAAGCCAACATTCTGACCTGTTCATGATTGTACCATGCTTTCAGATTGGTCAACCAAGTAGGCAATCACGACAGCGAGGTCCAACCAAGAAGCCGAAGGCAAGATATGTTGTCACCGAAGTCAATGAGAACGGCCAACCTCAGAAACCATTGACGGTGATTGGGCCGTTCAATTCGGCATGCGGTGTCCACGTTAGGGACCACATGCCCATTAGCATAGCAAAATGGGATCAGGTTCCTGAATATACGAAGAACATGCTTTGGAACGATGTCAGGGAGATATTCACCTTCCCCCAAGGGACCGAAGAGAAGGTGAAGAGTTACACTCTCAAGAAGATGGCCATTGCAGCCCAAACTTATAAAAAGAAGTTGAACACGGAGTATATCAAGGAGAATCGAACGCCCGACTTTAACAAGTTCCCGAAGTTGCAAGATCACTGGGAAGCGTTCGTGAACTACAAGACTTCGGAGGAAGGTCAAAGTTTGAGTGAAAAGAACAAGCTGAATGCACAGAAGAAGAATTACCACCACCGACTCGGCCTTGGTGGTTACCGCCAAACCCAAATGGGAGAAGAGGGAGCATGACTTGCTAGCGAAGGGTGTCGCACTCGCAACAATGGAATGGCCTGACAGAGCAAAGCATTGGTTCTATGCTCACGACGACGGCCTCGATGATAACGGCAATGCGGTGTTTGGGGAGGTGCTGAGAGATGTGGCCAGAAGGCTTGTGCAGCCCACCGAGGAGACTTCCCAAGGTAGCTTCGTGCCAAACAGGGAGAATGACGAGCTAATAAGGGCTCTACAAAACCCAGAGCACCCTGGATGTACACGAGACGTTGGCGTCGTCCCGTGGAAGGTTGGTTTCGCTCAGGATGCCGAGACCTATAGGAGTCGGATGAGAAGCAAGGCTCAACATGCACAACAACTTAGTGCGCTTGAAGAACGCATGACTCAAATAGAGGAACAGTTAGCCCGGAGCCAACAGCGGGAGACGTGCCAGGAACCTCCCAACAATCCAAACATCATCAGCCCCACCGGGCAGCGGAGTAGCTGCGCTTCCGGTGGGCTGCCCGAAGCGGACTTGGACAGGTATCCTGTAGACGACATCAGGCAGCGGACACCTTGTGAGCTGCACGTCGGGGCGCGAAATTTCTCCTTGAAGGCGACACACGGCATGGTTCACCCAGTGGAGCCGGGGCAGCTCATCCATGGCCAACAGATACCGTCAAACTACTCCAAGGTCTCGGTGGAGAGGTTTGCCCAGTGTACGAGGACCTTGAGCTCGAAATTCCCAGAGGTGACGGGACTACGAAGCTAGGAGAGGTGGTACACACTTTCATCTTGTGGCGCAAACGGCACATAATTTTTCGAGATAACATGGATGTGTCCTCTCTGCGAAGAAGCCCGACTCATACACCACTTCCCGCACACCCAAGCCCAAGAAGAAGCCCGTCTCCTCCCAAGAAGGTGCCGACTCCTACACCATCTCCCACGCACATAAGCCCCACAAGAAGCCCGTCTCCTCCCAAGAAGGCGCCGACTCCTACACCACCTCCCGTGCACTTAAGCCCCACAAGAAGCCCATCTCCTCCCAAGAAGACGCCGACCAAAGGAAACAAGCCAGCTCAGCCAGCAGCTCCCAAGAAGACGAGATCCTCCACCCAATCCAAGAAGTTGCGTCCACTTCCGAAGCTGGCGTACGATATGACCGAGGAGGAGACCAATAAGATAGTACAAGGTGAGGTAACTGAATTTTTTAGACCCAAGTCACCAAAGAAGAAGGTTCAACCTGGCATGGAAGAATTTCACAAAGGCTTGAGGACTATTACAAATTTGAAGGATCAAAAAGAAATGCCTCGCCAATCAAACTACGAGCGCACATTGCGAAAGGAATGCCATAAGAAGATGACAACTGAGGAGAAGGAGAAGGAGAAGGAGAAGGCTAAGGCGATGCTACAATTCTTTGATGAAACTGGCCTTGACCCAAATCAAATATTAGGCACGGCAGAGATTGAGTATGCCCAAGTAAGATGGCCATTTACATTGGGTGGATCATTGGTCAGGCGTGAGGAGCTGCTCCAGCTAACGACAAAGATGCGGCAATTCCATGAATGGTACTTGGACGCGACCAAGCATGGTCTAGATTTGTTTGCTGTCAAGTACAAGGAACAAGACAGACGCCCTCAGTGCGTCTTTGGTGGGTTGCTGGACTCTGTAAGTGTCTTATTTACAAAAAAACCATCGTGCGTGCCCTTGTAGAGTACGGACCTTGCAAGCCTAACTAATTTCTTCTTGTGTAGCATGGAGATACAAAGATGCCGAAGGGATCAAATTTTTGACATAGGCTTCATGGACTCAGTAGTTATCAACGAGACAACCGTTAGATACAACCCAAGCGAAACACAGACTAACGTATACAATGCGCTAATATGACATCAATATAAGTCAAGGATATATCTACCCTACGCACATGAGTACGTGTTTTCGTACCGCCTTGTTCTACTCCTTTTTCATAACACTATGTTAGAACTAATTAGTTATCTACGTTGACATATCTATGTAAAGTTTTCACTGGATTCTTATTATGATCGAGCTAGATCATAGTCGGATCACAATTATGGACTCGAGAAGGAAACCAGTTGAAACGTATCAAAACTTTATCGATTTGCTCGACCGGTATTAATTCTTGTTCCTTTCATTATTGTATTACTTCTATTTCCTTCCATTTGAAACAAATTCTAATCATGTACAATTCGTAATCACATGTGTAGTGCATTCGCACGGTTCCGTGCTAAAAACAGGGGCGCATTCAAAGAGAAATTTGAAATTACAACTGCCTCTCAAGTACGTATATCATAATGCTAGCTTTTCGGTTAGTTAAGTTAATTTCCTTGCATTCATTTCACGCTTTCAACTTTTTCAACCGCACATCTTGAGTCACTTAAGGCAACAATTTATGAGGTTACTATGTATGTGAGTTTTTGCACACCCAAATCGGAGCCGCTGACCGCATGCTAAAAGGCGACAAGGGGGTGAGTAAATATAATTACTACCTTTAATGATGTATAGTACTCCTTACATCTAGTACAAATTCAAGGATTGATTAGTTAATGACTTAACGACAGGTGCCTCAATATTTGGCGGAACAAGGTTCGGAACTCTCGCCGGCGCGAGTGAGAGCAATTCAAGAATAACTCGTCGGCTTCATTTACGATGAGGTCGTAAATCCAAAAGGCGAGTTCCACAAACAAAAATTTAACAGGTGGGGCCCTTCGATAAGGACCGGTGAACTGTCATGCTTGACATCTACGGCTAGCAAGAGCGATGCATGTAAAAAATCCCAATGAATAGAAGGAAAAGAAATACTGGAGTTGTAATTAAAGTTGTGTACATATTGTAGTACATTATATGTAATTAAATTTGTTAATGAATGCACAGTGATTTCATTATGAGGCAAATGTGCATGATTGATTATATGTGTTTTAATTCATTGTAATTTAACACACACACACACACACACATATTATACTCCCTCCAGTTTGATAATAGATGTCGTTTTGGACATAGTGATGGTCAAACTTCTAAAACTTTGACTATCGATATATTTTTAAATATTTAAATTGGATATATGAAAATTATATGTGTAGACTTGTGTCGAGAAGTACTTTCATAATATTATAATTTTATTGGGTTTTATAAATATATTATAATAAAAATTAGCGGTCAAAGTTGTGTTTTGAAGACCGTGTCGATATCCAAAACGACATCTATTATCAAACTGGAGGGAGTATATAATAGCCAGTATTGGACACACACGCACACATATTTATATATATATATATATTATATACAGTCCATCAGTACCGGTTAGATAAAACCGGTACTGATAAGGTCCACAGGGGTTCACGATGCGCTGCCACGTGTGACTTCCAACCGGTACTGATACTCTATCAGTACTGGGTGAGGGAATCGGGACTAATGCCCTTGAGCATCAGTCCCGGATAGCCTATACCGATTCAAAAACCGATACTAAAGGCTCTCTTAAACCGGTACTAAAGGCCCTTTCCGTAGTAGTGACGATTGCCAGCAGTTGAAAGAGTTAGCAAGTAATTTCGGTGGACGACATACCGGAGGGCAATCACGTACAGTACCATCGAGAGGGTATCATAGCGATCTGCACATGGATCCAAAAGCAACTGTTAGTAGCTAAGTAGGGGTGGTTTCAAATCAAGCTCTTAATATAATTTTTTTTGTCGTTTTTAAAAGACAACTAATCGGTAATTACAAGTGGGTAGTACTTAACCTATATGCAACAAACACCCTCGACTGACGCCACTTCCATTAATTTGCACATACACCAACACAAGATCTCAATTTGGCTCATAAGAAAATTAGGAGAGTCGGTATTAATCTCAACTTACGACCCTCCTTTGTGTGGTTCTATGTTCTAAAGGAAAATTAGTAATTCATCCTAGCTTGAATGAGTTCAATTATTAATCTCGATGATTTCAAATGTGCAACTTGCTATTTTGTTAATCGGAAGACTGATTATATATCTGGCTACGATGGTACTAGGCTCCAGCCATCAGAGGACGAGGCACTGGGATGTGAGAACAGAGACTGTGGAGTAGGCTTGGTCGGTTTGTAGACGAGGATATGACAACAAATTCAATCGGGTGCAACAAAAATCCTAAAAGTGCAATAAGTGGTTCCTAAACTTGCAACATATCTTTGCTCCTGATTGTAACGAAAAATCCCAAAAATTCAAAAATACATTTTCTTAGTTAGTTCGAGCTATTGAGTCCAAAAATGACATCCACTCCACCAAACAAAGTCTCAACAATCTCCAAAATGATCAAAATACCCTCCCAGCCCCTTCTCCGGTCCCTCTTTCGGGATTTTGTCGTTTTCTTTTCTTTTTGTTTTTGTTTTGTTCATTTATTTATTTGATTTCGTTTGTCCACGTATTTTAATACTGAAAAAGATAATTTAGAATTATATGATACTTGTGGAGTTACGAAGAAATTGATGTACGTGATGAATACAATACGATACAAATGGCAACTAGTATGATACAAATTTGTAGAAAACGAACTAGTTTGCAATTGCAGCATAAATTATAACAAGGATAAAAACATACATAATCTTCTCTAACCTCTTGATATGGTCTAAACATCAACATGTTAAGTCTTTGCTTGAGCATAGGGTCTATCCTCTGCTCTAGCCCAGGCTGCATCCCCTGTGGTACTGTGCTACTAGGACGCTCCATCGATGAATTTATGGTGTCTATCCATTGATGAATTCCTACAGCCTACGTGACGATGTGAATATGGTTTGAGGTCATGAAAAAAAAGATCTCACAAGAAATATACAACTCAAACAGGAGAATAATCATCAAAACATGAAGAAATCGAACTACATTTTCACTTACTTAGAAATAAGGGCATTTATAAAACACCCGGCCGTTATTTTCCAAAGTGTTGGCATAGAACACATTAAGTTGCACACAACAGTTAGCAAGAAGAAAGGAAAACGACAAAATCCCAAACGAGGGGCTGGAGAACGGGTCGGGAGGGTATTTTGGTTATTTTTTGAGATTTTAGAGACTTTGTTTGGTGGAGTGGATGTCATTTTTGGACTCAATGGCTCGAACTGATTAGGAAAATATATTTTTGGATTTTTGGGATTGTTAGCACCCAAAATTGAGCGACCGAGACGGGTGCGATCTTGGTGTGAGTCTGAAAGGACCAGCACGAACCAGGTTGGCAAAGGGCGGTCGATAGATAAATTAGAAGGTTGCGATCATATGGTAATACATGGATCGGAAGGAAAGGCCAGAGCCAACACGACCTGAACCAGATGCGATCGTGCCCGCGATGGAAGGAAGATTTCAAGGCTGGTACGAAGCGGATGAAAAGACCGAAGTAAACATGATCAGGCCTAAGGGTTATAAAAGGAGACCGACGAGCTACGTCAAGGACATATACACTCACATCAAACCAATCTATACCTTTCTTTTCCTTTGCATTAGGAGTAGACACTTAGCTTGTGATTTTTTTCCTGTAATACACGTTGATCAATACAAGTTGCGCATCGCCAGTTGTTGAACTTTGCTGCATTACGCCCTACTAGGTCCTGCTTCCTCTCCAATCTTGTTGTGCATCGTCTTTTTCGGGAAAAGTAGCCTTTACCCCATCTGATCGGCTCGTAGAGTTGATCAGGTTTATCAGTTACCCCGATCTGTGTTGGTTTGCTTCAAAACCGGCTAGGATCAACCCGTTACCAGGCCCCAGATCGGTCCCTTGATCAATCTCCTCGGGAAACACGTCTCTCTTGTTGATTGCGGGATCAAATCGGCTGGCACGCTCGCGAACCAAGACTGAACTCGGTGTTCTCGTGTGTTGGTGACGATCAACCTTTCGTCAGGTTTTTTGCGCCAACAGGGATTTTTCAAATCAATTAAATCCCAAAAATAGAAAAGAAAAACAAAACAAAAGTAAAACAAAAAAAAACGAATCCTGATCGGAAGCAACCGGTTCCGATGCTGAAGGGATAGGCTATGTTCACGCCACCGCATGATTTAGGACAGTGTGCGAGATCGGTGGCAGAGGGTGGCGCGGCGGTGCCCACCGCCCGGCGGCGCACGTCAACACGACCCACATGCTGGCTCGGACAACAGCTGCACTCATTTTTGACAGTCTTGCCCGTGCTGCTTGCCATCAGAATAACTAGAAATGCAAGCACGCCGCGCGCGTGAACGAAATTGTTTTTTTTTTATTTTTTTTCCGGAGAAAAAACAGACCACGGAAACATTTTTCCCATGCTCCGGAGAAAAAACGGATCACGAAAACATTTTTTTCGGGGAAAACGGAGAAAGGACCTGAACGAAAAGTGCAGGGACCTATTTGTTATAATTTTGAATTTGTTCGCTATTTCGAATAAGTAGGAAAGGGCTCGTTCGCAATTCGTATTAATGGGAGGCTTTTTGTGTAAAACGGCGAACGAAGGACCTAAATGCGAACCGGGGAAAAATATTTTCCACTCACAGAAAATCACAAAGGACTTATTCGCAAATGGAAAGGACCTATCCGTAATTCCAAAGAACCAGAGGATTTTTTTGCAAGAATGGGAGAGAGAGTGGGGGAGATGACGTGGGAGCGTGAGCTTGCAGGAAAGCTTCAAGCAATATAGCATTGAATCTCTACTATATAAAGTGAGAGTTTCTTCCCACGTCACATTAATTGCTCTGCTTAATTGCCCTACTTAATTGCCCTACGCAAGAAACGAAGCGTTGCTTTAATTAGCCAGCTTTTGCAAGAAATGAAGCGTTAAAGATAGATGTTTGATCTTATGAAATAGTATTTTTTTTTATTTTTTAATCTTTATTTTTCGTTATCAATTTTGTTTTTGTAGCAACGCACGGGCATATAACTAGTATTAAGAACTTGTGAGATTCCCACTAGCGTAGAGCTAGTCTAGTCGACCCGCGCGATGGTAAAGGTAGCTAACAAAATTACAACTTTAAGAATATTATTCTTGAGATAAGTGCCGATATATTGTTTCTACCTTTTGCACGTCTGCTTCACCAAAGTGCCACACATAATCATTATTGCTGTTTTGACATTTCTTGGTTATGTGTAAACGACTTTATCATAGGCAGAAATGCAGAACTTTATGCCCAACTATCGTGTATATCGTCCGTTCCTGAGCCTTTAGTTACACCTGGTCGAATGCGCGGCGCATACCGTATTATGTAAAATTTGCTCTATTTTTTCTAAAAAAAAGGCTGCAAGGGTTTTACCATATTTTTTTCGAAGCAATCTCAAAAAACTTGGATGGGTATGAGTCGTCTACGAATTTACGTAATCATGGGTTCATTTTTTTCGGAGTGATCTCTAAAAAATAGGATGGGTAGGAGCCGTTTACAAATTTGCGTAATCACGGTTTCATTTTTTTCCCCAAAAATAACCTAAACGTAATTTTCGGAGAACCCTTCCGTGAGAACGTAAAAAACGGTAGAGAACACATTCGCAAATATACGGAATTATGTTTTTTTTTCCAAAAAATAACAGGCATAAGAACTTAAACACAATTTAATTTTTTCAGAGGGACTTTTTTGCGAAGAGGGCGACGTGGCCGGGTGGCTGCTCCGTAAATCTTCCAGGCATAATAGATATATTTTCTCGAAAAAAGGAGAAATGATCTTTTTTTACCGAGTTTAACACTTTATACATTCACCGGTGAATAATACATGTTTCGATAAATACTATAGATTGAGTTGCAAAAAAAAAACCATAGAGATACAGTTGTACACATATATTTCTTATTCCGAAAAATATTAAAAATCGAGTTACCAAAAAAAAGAGATAGAGTTGTACACATATTTCTTTTGACGAATTTGGTTAACACTTTATTATTACCTGGTCAACCATCTTTTGTCGAATCTAACACTCCATGTGTTAACCGGGTAATAATACATGTTTCGAAAAATATAAAAACTATAGAGATACAGCTGTACACATATATTTCTTATTCCGTAAAATATTTGAAATCGAGTAAAAAAAATAGAGATAGAGTTGTACACATATTTCTTTTGACGAATTTGGTTAACACTTTATTATTACGTAATCAATCTTCTTTTGTCGAGTTTAACACTATATGTGTTGAGTGGGTAATGATACATGTTCCGAAAATTATTAGAGATGACAACCTTCTTTTGTTGAGTTTAACACTCTATGCGTTCACCGAGTAATAATACATGTTTCGAAAAATATTAGAGATCGAGTTGGAAAAAGAAATCTAGAGATTAGAGATCGATTTGAAAAAAAGTCTAGAGATAGAGCTGTGCACATATTTTGTTGACGAAAATATTTTTTCCGGGAAAAACGGAGAAAGAACCTGGACGTAAGGGACGGGGACCTGTTTGTTATTTTTTGGACCTGAGCGCTAGCCTGAAAAATTAGAAAAAGGGCTCGTTCGAGATTTTTATTTAACGGGAGTTTTTTTCCTGTAAAGTAACGAACCGAGGGACCTAAATGCTATTTGAAAGCGTTTTTCTTACACTCACAAAAAATCGCAAAAGATCTTTTTGTAATTTTATAGTGACCTATTATTAATTTAATGAAAATAGAGAGACTTTTTTTGCAAAATGACGGAAAGGTGACATGAAGGGCTCTCCTCTCGTCAATTCCTCCCCCACATAATAGAAGTAATACTAGTGAGAGCTGCGCGCTCCGTCGCGCCGTGCGAAATTTGATCCAAGTTTTTATCTCCAAAAAAAGACAGGAATCTCCGAGTTTTTTTTGTTCGCTTAGGTATTTCTTGGAAAAAAGACGCTAGGTAAGAACCGTCGACGAACCAGCGAAACAACGGCTCTTTTTGGGGAAAAAAAAGAATAATACATGTTCTGAGAAATATTAGATCCCAAACCACAAAAAAAGCTATAGACGCCGAGTTTAACACTTTATGCGGTCAACGGGCAATAATACATGTCTTAAAAAATATTAGAGATCGAGCCGTAAAAGGAATTCTAGATGCCGAGTTTAACACCCTATGCGCTTATTTTCCCGTGAAAAATGAGGAAAAGTGGGAAGAAACGGAGAAACGACAGACGAAAAACGAATTTACATTTTTTTTAGGGAAACGGCCAACGAAAACATTTTTTCCATGCTCCGAAGAAAAAACGGATCACGAAAATATTTTTTTCAGGCAAAACGGAGAAAGAAAACGGCTTTCCATATTTTTGGGGGGGGGGAATAGCCACCGAAAACATTTTCCCCATGCTCCGGAGGAAAAACGGATCACGAAAACATTTTTTCCGGGCAAAACGGAGAAAGGGAAAGGTTTTCCATATTTTTTTTTGGAAAAACGGCCAACGAAAATATTTTTCCATGCTCCGGAGAAAAAACGGATCACGAAAATATTTTTTTTCGGGCAAAACGGAGAAAGGAAACAGTCTCCCATTTTTTTTTTTTGGGGGGGGGGGGGTTTAGCCACCAAAAATATTTCCGCCATGCTCCGGAGGGAAAACGGATCACGAAAACATTTTTTTCGGGCAAAACGGAGAAAGGGAACGATTTTTCATTTTTTTTTTGGAAAAACGGGTACCGAAAATATTTTTCGCATGCTCTGGAGAAAAAACGGACCCCGAAAATATTTTTTCGGACAAAACGGAGAAAGGACCCGAATGTAAAGCGCGAGGACCTATTTGTTATAATTTTGAACATGTTCTCTATCCTGGAAAATTAGGAAAGGGCTCGCTCACGATTCGTACTTAACGGGAGGTCCTCCATGCAAAACGGCAAATCCGGGATCTAAACGCGAACCGGGAAAAATATTTTCCTCTCACATAAAATCACGCAAGGACCTGGACGTAATTTTGAAAAAACCGAGGGAGGGGCTTTTCGAAAAAAACCGGGCTCCATGTGGGCACTCCCGTTGCTCTCGGTTTTCTTCCCTTATAAGGGTGGTAATATTCGTCCGGTCGGCCATCTTCTAGTTGGCATACGCCCCAGCGATGACTAAAGCTGATGGAAGATCTATTACTTTCGCACAGTATAATCGCTGGAGTGTGCTTGGTACCTCTCTTTTAGAAATGTTAACGAATCATTAAACAAAGTAGTTACTATTAGATGGGAAAATATGCATTAACCTAAAAATAAATCAAAACCAGAGACTTGCCACCATTAATTATATATATAATTGTACTATATAGGACGTTGAAATGGGGCACTATGGTGTTTAGGTACCATAATTTCAAATGCGTAAATTCAAGTCAAATTCGGGTAGATTTTTTAAAAAATTCAGTTTTAGGGTAGATACTCATGTATTACAATTCAAATGAAACACATACATTTGAAAAAATATACTCAAATTCAAAGATTTGAACGAATTTAGATTGCATACTTTACTGATTTAAAAATAAAATCGGCATATACCTACAACCAAACTACCATAAAAAAAGAAAACTCTAGTTTGAATTTCAGTTCAAACTTGTCTGAACTAGTTAAGCTCAACATCAAAACAATTTCAAAAATTTTCGGATGCAAATACATAGGGGAAATACCCATTTTAGATCGTGGTGCTCAGGCACCACGGTGCCCCAGGTAATTATATACATGTAGATATATATACAAATATATACATTTATTTGTGGCGGTGTATCCAATGTAAACCTCTCTTACCGTGTAAACTTCATAAAAACCATGTGTACAAGTTAAAAAAAAAAATCAAAAAGCACCATAAATAGGGTAGGTGAGCTTCTACAATACTATACAATTTGAAGACAAAGTCAATTGCATTCGAAATATATGAAAAAGACAAACAGCAAGATGAATAATGCTAAATAGTAAAAAATCACTATTTATGCTGAATTTGTCTTTTTCATATCTTTCAAATGTGATTGAGTTTGTTCTTCAAATTTTACAGGTTGTCGAAGCTCACCTCCCCAACGTATAGTAATTTTTTTAGAATTTTTCAAAATTTGTACAAGTGGTTTAATAGAGTTTACACTAGATATGTTGCCATATACATATACATATACATATACATATACTTATACATATACATATACATATACATATATTATAATTACCTAGGGCACTATGGTGCTTGTGCACCATGATCCAAAACGTGTATTTTTCTTATGTATATATCCCGATTTTTAACGAGGCAGTAACTATGTACATATTCAAGAATGAATAAAATTTACTTCTTTTTTTCTCAATATTTGTGTCCATTGCCTCACTGTGCATCTCCAGATCTTTTTCTCTTGTCGCAATAGTGCAAATGGGCCGAGCTTGGACCGCACAAGATGAAGTAGGCACAAAACACAAATGAGCCGAGCTTGGATTTGCCGAAGGCAATCCAGGCCGATATAGCATAATGGGCCATCGCGCCCGGACAATTTAGATACAAAGTACGATATGTCTGTACCAAATCGGTCCGATATGACATGACGCCCACCTCTTAGTATCAGTAGAAAGTTGTATGGAGTCTACTACATGCATAATTTAGGCCAAGCAAGATTTCCCTTTTGAAAAAACAGGTTTGGTGCTATGTTTGAGAGGCATCGGGAATGTTCGGCATGATTACATGACACAACCCACTAGTGCCTATCATCGTGTCTGCAGAGGTACGAAGACCAGATGACTTGACATGACATTCTCACTTAGCAAGCAGTACTCCTGCTGTGCTGATGACTCTTGCGTGATCAATAGCAGAGGTGGTTATTGTCCTGTGCCAGGTTGGTCTGATACAGGTTTATCGGGTTTTATGCCTGAATCGTATTGGGCTACGATGACTCATTATGCCGTGTCGTGCTAGCTCCGCTCGCCTACGGCGAGTCCTGGCACGACCCCTTTGCGCGGTCTCGCTCGCTTGATCACCCACACGTTGTCAATCTCTCTCGCCCTTTCTCGACGATTATTCTCTCTCTCAATCTCTCAGTCTCTCTATCTCAATCTCTCTCACCCTCTCTCTCTCGCCCAATCTCTCTCTCTCTCTCTCTCTCTCTCTCTCTCTCAATCTCTCTCCCTCTCTTTCTCACCCGATCACTCACTCTCTCTCTCCCTCTCACGCAAAGATCTCTTACTCGATCATTTCTTTTCACTGAAGGTATTTATGAACTTTTCTTAATGTTGGCATTCATTAGCATTACTGAAAATGTTATTTTTATTTTGATAATTAATTGATATATATTTCTATCTCTTTCAGCTCTCTCTTCCTTCTTGCTTATCTCTCTCTCTCTCTCTCTCTCTCTCTCTCTCTCTCTCTCTCTCTCTCGATCCCATAACTAAAGGGTTAGACGATTTATCCTTCTACGATCTTTTGGAGCTTGGAGTTTACAGTGGTGGCTAGTGCTCTAACATCAATATAGTGGCACTACATCCTCTAGATTCTATTATCTTGAAATAATGTCAGTCAGTAGCTTTCACTGTGAACTACTCCCTCCATCCACTTTTATAGGAAACACCTTACTTTTGGTTTTATCCAATAATATTAGGCGTATGCTTTCAATGATCCTATTAAATGCACTCTGTCATATGCATTAAATTACTTAATTACTTGAATTTTCATAATTTTATTTTGTTTTTCCTTTCTTCTTTTCTTTCTTCTCTATTTTTTCATATATTTTCCCTTTCCCTTTTATTCCTTTCCCTCCTTTTATTTTCCCTTCCCCATTTCTCTCGGCTCCTACGCCCGGCCCCCTTTTCCTCGGCTCCCACGCTTGGCCCCTTTTCCTTGGTGGCCCCGGCGAGGGCACGACGGAGGGCGGCACATTGGGAGAGCTGAGGCGGCCTCGGCCGAGCAGCGCAGCGGGGAAGGAGCCGAGGCGGTGGCCTCGGCTGGGCGGCGCAGTGGGGGAGCAAAGGCGGCGGGGAGCATAGGCGGTCAGACGGTGCAGCAGGGGAGGAGCCGAGGTGGCGGCCTCGGCCGGGCGGCAGCACGGCGGAGGAATCAAGCGGCACGAGCTCGGTCTCGTATATATGGTCATCGTCCCACTCAAAAGTTAATTTGGTGCGATCAAAAGTTAATGCCATTGGTGATGCGAATAAAGCATGATCGGTCTCGTATATGTGGTCATCGTCCCACTCAACTCATCTCTTTCAAGTGGCATTTCAAGGTAGTTTTTTTTTTCAAGACAAAACATTTGTGTTATTTTCAGGAATGCCATTCTTTTAGCTCGTTGTTTCCTACAAATTTTTGTAATTTGCTTAATGTATATAGCCTCCCATTTGCTACCTCTTGCAACTGCTGGCAACCGTTCGTCACATCATTCATCAACTAATTGATGCATGCAAGGTAGCAACTGTGACACTGGTTGTGTCTCGTGACATATTCTAGCGTGATGTGTTGATGACTTAATTGATGCATGCATAGCAACGACGGTAGCAATATCAGTAGGACGCCATCGGCCGATGCCGACAGCCCAACAAGTGGTATTGGCACGATTGGTGGCTGTAGTAATTTGCATTAGTAGCCGGGGAGTGGGCTAAGGGTATGTACAATATTGTAGAAGGTTACTATCAAGTTGCTATATCACTTATTGACAATTTTAAAGACATCTATATAATAGTACGGACAATCACTTTCTTTATAGACAGGGGCGGAGCTAGCCTGCGTCTAGCCCCAGCTGTACTAAATTTGGCTTAGATTAAATATCTGTTTTCAATGATTTTTCAATAATTTTTCGTAGAATTTTAGTAGGCTTTCTGTACCAGACCCCGGGCTACAGCCTACTCTGTTCGGGTTTGGATCCGCCCCTGTTTATAGATAACTTATCTCTACACATAACCATCTTGGTTCCTGTGCTACAATCGATTACAAATATATAGATAGCTTCTTTCTATTTCCTTTTTCTCTTTTATCCACGTGAGCAAATAGGTGACATAACAACTCTTGTAGACAGCAATTGTCTATATATTGTATATGCTCTAAGGAGTCCCTGTGTTTGAGTACCTTTTTTTCTCTTAAATTATCTAATAAATATACCACTAGATACAAATAATCAAACAAAGAGCGTCACTTAACTCAGGGAAATAAAATAGTTTAGAACTGTAAATTTTGGCAAAAGAGACATACAGAAATACGGTTACATATTTTTAGCAAATAAAGATAAGAAAAACTAGAAAACGGTATACCGTTGAAACGGTATACCTCTGAAACTCATGAAACCTATGAATTTTTACACTGAAACTCATTAAACTTAGCACTAAAAACTAATGAAACATGAAACTGATGAAACTAAACACTGAAACTTATGAAATCAGCACTGAAACTGGTAAGTTTCATAAGTTTCACAGCTATACCGTTGGAACAAGATAATCGTTCTCTAGTCATCCTCAATAAAGATATTATCCCTCCATTACATCTGGGAGGTTTCAAGCCTCCACCTCACCCCCCTTCAATTTTCCGAAAAAACCCATTTATTCCTCCAAATCGCGGATAGGTCATTCCAAATTACGAAGAGATCCTTTGCTATTTTATGTGAGGGGAAGATTTTTTTTCCCGGTTCGCGTTTAGGCCCCTCATTCGCCATTTTATATAAGGGGCCTCCTGTTAAATACGAATCGCGAGCGAGCCCTTTTCTAATTTTTCAAAATAGCGAACAAGTCCAAAATTATAACAAATAGGTCCCCGCGCTTTACGTCCAGGTCCTTTCTCCGTTTTGTCCGGAAAAAATATTTTTGTGGTCCATTTTTCCTAAAAAATAAGAAAATTCGTTTTTCGTTCATCCTTTCTCCGTTTTTCCCGAAAAAATGTTTTCGGGGTCCGTTTTTTCTCATTTTTCCCGGGAAAAGTGTTTTTGGGGTTCGTTTTCCCTCCTTTTTTTTCGGGAAAATGTTTTCGTAGTCCGTTTTCCCTCGTTTTTCCCGAAAAAATTGTTTATATGGCCCGTTTTTTCCGAAAAAATATTTTCGTGATCCGTTTTTTCTTCGAAAAAAATGTAAATCCGTTTTTTGTTCACGCACTTGGCGTGCGCCGCAGTTTTTCTTGGAAAAATATTTTCGTAGTCCCTTTTTTCTCATTTTTCATGGGAAAAATATTTTCGTTATCCGTGAAAAATATTTTCGTGGCCCGTTTTTCCTCCGAAAAAAAACTTTTCCATTTTCCCTGGAAAGAATGCTTTCGTAGTCCATTTTTCCTTGTTTTTTTTGAAATAAATGTTTTTGTTGTCCGTTTTTTCTCCGAAAAAATAACATAAATTTATTTTTCGTTTACGTGCGCGGCGTGCGCCGCGCTCACTTTCCTAGTATGCATAATGCTTGGCAATCTAGCTATCGTATTATTAAATAAGGTTAAAATAAGCCTACAGGCATGTTCTCATTTATTAATCGGAGAAGAAAGAAGAGAACATCTGCATTGTATATTTTGATGGGTCCAGCCTGTAATGACATATAATGATTAAATATTTATTAAAGCTGTTTCAATTGCGTAGGAAACAACTCTATTTTTCAACTACAAGCAAGTTTATTGCAGTTTTAGCTCGTAATTGCATGGAAAATTCGTCACATCATTCATCAACTAATTAGTGGAGGCGAAGCAGCAAGGTAGCAACTGCATGTGCCTCGTGACGTACCACTGGTTGTGACTCGTGACGTATTCTAGCGTACGTGATGCGTTGATGACTTGATGGAGACCATGATGCATGCATATCATGGACAACGCACTAGCAAATGTTGAGTAATTAGACAATTTTCAGATTAAATTCCGAATATGAATAATGAACAACATCATAGAAACTAGCATGTATTTCTCTATCATACTAGACAGCACGAACAATATGACCATATGGTTAAACATGATTAACCACGAGATTAGGATAGATTGAACGTACTGAGCAGAAGAAGATGCAGATGCCGCGGCTGGTGCAGTCATGACGTTGACGTTGACGACATTATTGCCGGTACGTCGCAGGAGTCGTTCACTGCGACGCCTAGCAGCAAGAAGAGGAAGGCGACTCGTGGTGAAGATCTTGAGCAGTCGCGCGAAGCGCTTCCCAAAAACCTTATTCGTCCTCTCTCGGTGCAGGATCTCGAAGGCGAAGGGTTCCGGAGACCTGCTCTCCCGATCGCAGGTGCACGCCCGCCGGAATGGAGAAGGCTACGGTGGTAGCAACAAATGAGAGGTGGCATAACTCTAACCCCTCTCAAGCCTCAAGCACACACTTGGTGGTGGCCTATAGGTAGTTTATATAGAGAGCCATAGGTGTTCCTCCCCTTCCACTAGCAATATGGGACTAAAGGGTTTCACCATCCTCATACTCCCACATGGGCCTTTGAGATTTTCTCTAGGAATTAGTTGATTTGGGCCAAGCCCATGTTATTCCAACAATCCCCCACCAGATCTCAAATGCCCATTTAGAGATTTGCCAATACTCACTTAGAGAGGAGGAAGAAGATGACCGGAGTATCGGGAAGCTCAGGGGAACAGGGGGACGCAAGGCCTTTTCCCAGGTTCAGGCCCTCCGTAGAGTAATAGCCCTAATCCTGCTTTTCTCACTATTGCTTGTGTTTTTGCTTGAAAGGATGAAACCTACTGGCTATCGATCGAACTGACCGAACCCCCTCTCCCTTGCACCTCGGCTCCCTTTTATACTTGGGCTGGCGGGGGCGCATGGGAGGCTTACACTGCAAGTCATACTCATTACACTGCCACAGGCGCATTTAATGCGTCTGTCACTATTCTTACATCCCATTAATGCCTGACGAAGCCGTCACACTCCTGCCTCGGGTCTCACGCTCACCAACGCCGCTCGTTCTGTCAGGGGACGAGGTGCCGCCGTGGTGTCATCCGTAATTATTATGCGCCTGGGGAAGGCGCGCCGCCAGACTGCAGCCTCCACGCTTGGTATTAAATGCGCACGATTCGCATTAAATACCCTTGACCCGGGCACACCCGCCTTGGGGGCGGTGCGCCAGTGAAGCGGCCTGGTCGCCACCTGTCCACTGGGCGACCACCTTCCTGGGCGCCCAGTGGTGTGGTCTGAGTGCCACCTGTCCACGGGGCGACCACCTTCCTGGTCGCCCAGGGGTGTGGTCTGAGCGCCACCTGTCCACTGGGCGACCACCTTCCTGATCGCCCAGTGGTGTGGCCTGACTGCCACCTGTCCACTGGGCGACCACCTTCCTGGTCGCCCAGCGGTGTGGCCTGACCGCCACCTGTCCACTAGGCGACCACCTTCCTGGTCGCCCAGTGGTGTGGCCTGACCGCCACCTGTCCACTGGGCGACCACCTTCCTAGTCGCCCAAGGGAGTGATCTGAGCGCCACTTGTCCACTGGGCGACCACCCTTCTGGTCGCCCAGTGGTGTGGCCTGGTTGCCACTTGTCCACTGGGCGACCACCAGGTGGTCCCGCCCCTGCCTTGGTGGTGGGGCCCAGACGCGTCCTATTCACCTGGCAACCGTACTTACTGCGGGGGAGCGGGTACCCTGGTGTGGAATACACCGACAACTGCCTTAAACCCATCTCTGCATAGAAGGGAGCCACTAACGAGATTCTTGCTTATAGAAGGGACATGATGCACGTTCTTTAGCTGCACGATCTTTCCCGAAGTAAACTTCAGATCCATTGTACCAGTTCCATGAACAGAAGCATGTGACCCATTCCCCATTAAGACGGAGGAATCCCGAGTGACGTGATAAGAAGAGAACATATTAATGTCAGAACACACATGAACATTAGCACCCGTATCAATCCACCAATTGGAAGACTGAAATACTGAAAACACAAAAGGTAAATTACTATACCCTCCGTCTCCAGTGTTGCTAAGCACTGGCCACTGTGTTGACAGCCTTGGACGCTTGTCCATTGTTGGCCTTTTTCCCTCGATGGTCTGCCCGATCTGGGCATTCCTTGGGAAAATGCCCGACTTCACCACATGCGAAGCAGGGCATCTCGGCCTTGTTCATCTTCTTCTTCTTGAAGTTGGTAGTTTTATTAGGCTTGTTGTTCCCTTTGTTCTTGCCGTAGTTCTTCTGAACCATATTGGCGCTAGACTGGCCCTCGGCTCCATTACCACTGAAGTCCTTAGCCCGAGCCTTCTCTTCAACATCAAGGGACGCTATCAGATTTTCGACTGATATCTTTGTCCTCTTATGTTTTAGAGTAGTGCCGAAACTCCTCAACGAGGTAAGCAGTTTTGCAATGATGCAACCGGCCACAAAAGGATCAGGTAAGACACGTTCCAAGAGTTCGAGTTCCTTAACAATGCACTGTATCTCATGGGCTTGCTCTACAACAGAGCGATTATCAGCCATCTTATAGTCATGAAAGTTTTCCATAACATACAGTTCATTGCCCGCATCCGATGCACCGAACTTGGTGTTCAAGTATCCCACAAAGACCTTCAGATCTGTTATGTGCATGTACACATCACACAGACGGTCGGCAAGAACGCTAAGAATGCATCCCACGAAGATAGTATTGGCATCCGTGAAACTTTTCTGCTGCTCAGCAGAGAGATCACCTTCAGGCTTGCCTTTACTAACCCAGAATACATTCATAGCCGTAAGCCAGAGCGTGACCTTAACTTGCCACCTCTTAAAGTGCACACCAGAGAATTTAATCTCCGGCCTCAGTGCGTCGGCAAAACCAGCCATTGTTAATCCAGGAAGTTGTCTATAATAAGGTTTTTGGATTGTTGAGTAATTAGACAATTTCCAGATTAAATTCCGAATATGAATCATGAACAACATCATAGAAACTAGCATGTATTTCTCTATCATACTAGACAACACGAACAATATGACCATATGGTTAAACATGATTAACCACGAGATTAGGATAGATTGAACGTACTGAGCAGAAGAAGATGCAGATGCCATACCGGTGCGATCATGACGTTGACGTTGACGACATTATTGCCGGTACGTCGCAGGAGTCGTTCACTGCGACGCCTAGCAGCAAGAAGAGGAAGGCGACTCGTGGTGAAGATCTTGAGCAGTCGCGCGAAGCGCTTCCCAAAAACCTTATTCGCCCTCTCCCGGTGCAGGATCTCGAAGGCGAAGGGTTCCGGAGACCTGCTCTCCCGATCGCAGGTGCACGCCAGCGCTCGGAATGGAGAAGGCTACGGTGGTAGCGCAACAGCGAGAGGTGGCATAACTCTAACCCCTCTCAAGCCTCAAGCACACACTTGGTGGTGGCCTATAGGTAGTTTATATAGAGAGCCATAGGTGTTCCTCCCCTTCCACTAGCAATATGGGACTAAAGGGTTTCACCATCCTCATGCTCCCACATGGGCCTTTGAGATTTTCTCTAGTATTTAGTTGATTTGGGCCAAGCCCATGTTATTCCAACAGCAAATATCAGTAGGACGCCATCGGCCGTTGACGACAACTCAACAGGAGGTCACTACTAAGAAACTAGGTTTTATTATCAGCACATCATTACCGATTAGATTTGAATCGGTACTGATCGTGACATTAATACCGTTTCATTGTCTACAGGGCTGTAGTGGGTTTTCAGTACCAGTTGGTAACACGAATCGGTACTGAAGGCACAGGGCATCAGTACCGGTTGGTAACACGAACCGGTACTAATGAGAGTGTATCAGTACCGGTTCGTGTTACGAACCTGTAGTGATGCCTCGTTTCAGGAAAGTTCAAAAGGACTGCATATTCTATTTATATTAGTACGCGATGGTGGGTGGGTTGGTTAGAAAGATGAGCCTGGAGTTCGGCTTCTCCCGTACATCCTCGATATATTTTGAAATATTTCTAGTGCCATCAGTACCGGTTGGTGGAGCCGGTACTGATGCCTAATGGGCATCAGTCCCGGATGGCCTGTATCGGTTCAAAGACCGGTACTGATGGGAGTTACGAACTGGTACTGATGGCCAGATTTGTTGTAGAGGGTATTGGCACGAATGGTGGCCGTAGTAATTTGCGTTAGTAGCCGTGGAGTGGGCTTAGAGTCCCTGTGTTTGGTTAGTGCCATGAAGTTTAATGAGATGAGATGATTTTAAATCATATGGTTATGTTATTTTAGGTGAATGAGATGGTTTAGCGTCTAGAGGAAATATCTTTAAATTTGTATCTCATCGTTTTGGATGGGATGGTTCGGTTCAAGAAATCAATCACGTGAATGATTTTTTTTCTTAAATCATCTAATAAATATACCACTTGATACAATCAACCAAACACAGAGCATCACTTAACTCGGGGAAAAAAACTAGTTTAGAACTGTAAATTTTGGCACAAGAGACATACAGATACATATTTTAGCAAAAAAAAGAGATATATGCATAATGCTTGGCAATCTATCGTATCATTAAATAAAGTTAAAATAAGCCTACATGCAGGGGCGGAGGCAACCACCCGGCTGGGCCAGGCAGTTGCCCGGGCTTGGGCCCGCCAAATAGCCCTTATGTTGGAATAGGTAAGTACAATCTCTCAGTGATATTTTGTGCTATATTCTGGAAGTCTTGCATAAGAAGTTCTGTTTTTGTCGCTCTAAAAAATGTTATCCTTTCGTTGTTATCATATTTTGAATTTTTTAGAAAAACAGAATGAATCTAAAGTAACATTTAGTTTTGAAACTAAATTTTGCTTACAGAGCATCGTGTCTTTATCTTTACTAATAGGAGGCTCCTTCAGGAGTCCCATGTTAGTCCTAGAAAGTAAAAAATCAAGAAATTACCACATTACTCGGAGAAAAGAAAAGGCTAGAAATTTCCACATTAATTAGAGAAAAAGACAAAATCTTGGTTCCAGTTTCCTTTAGTGATTTTGTATATGGTTTAGATTGGTGACATGCAATGAAAATAGGTGCCGAAGTTGAGTAGGAAACTAGCAAGAAAAAAGAAGCCATGCATGTATCATGTATGCATGCACACAACCGGATCCATGTGTGCACATTTATAAAGAGTGAGTTGCGCAATAAGATTACTGATGATTGGTTGAATGACTTGATGGTATGTTATACCGAAGAGGGCATATTTCAAACATAGATGATAACATCATTACTCGATGGTTTCAAAGCTTCAAAACTCGGAGAATGAATTTTGCCTCGTAATTGTACATTACCACCTCAATAGTATGTTTGAATCATTTTTAATGTCAATAATAACCATGTCATATGATTGTTGCACTAATCATTTATTTTTCTTATAGATTGGTATTTTGGTGTACACCGAACTTTTGCAATGCAAATAGCAACATATGCTTCTTTACAGAGGTATTACCATTGTTTTATGCTTTTAGTTTTCATTTACATGATTATATATATGTGTATTAGCGTTCAAGATTGCTTTTAGTTCACATATCAATCAATTCATAATATGTTAGTTATAACAAAATCTGCCCAGGCTATATTTTTTCTCGGCTCCGCCACTGCCTACATGGCTAGCTACATGCATGTTCTAATTTATTGATCGGAGAAGAAAGAAGAGAAAATCTGCATTGTTTATTTTGGTGGGTCCAGCTTGTAATGACACATATTGATTAAATATATATTAAAGCTGTTTCAATTGTGTAGGAAACAACTCCATTTTTCAACTACTAACAAATTTATTACAGTATTTAGCTCTGTAATTCCACAGCAAATTCGACTAGTTTCTTATAAATCGGAGACAAACATCTCCCAAGAGCATGCAGAACAATTTAGAGAACAACCAGTGCCACATCACTTCATGGGGCACCACGGAGAGATTTCGGTGGACGATATACAGGGGGGCAACTATAACGATGTGAAGGGTCATCATAGCGACCTGCAAATGGATCCAAAAGCGTCTGTTAGTAGCCAACTAATGGTACCTTGAAATGAAGCCGGCCCTTAATATAATTTTTTTTTGCCGTTTTTAAAGACAACTAATTAATCAGTAATTACAAGTGGGTAGTACTTAGCCTATATGCAACAAACACCCCCGACTCACGCCACTTCCATTTGCACACATAAGAAATTGAGAGAGTCGGTATTAATCTCAACTTACGATTCTCCTTTGTGGTTCTACGTTCTAAAGGAAAATAGTAATTCATCCTAGCTTGAATGAGTTCATGAATTATTAATTTCAACGATTTCAAACGTGCAACCTGCTATTTTGTTAATCGGAAGGCTGATTATCTCCGCAACATCAAATCCGACGAGGGCGATGTCCAGCATGCCGATGCGACAACCTATCCTTACCTCTCCAAGTGCACATCTATATATATATTGGTGTTACCAAACCAATTTTTCCTTGTATAAATATAAACGAACTGAACATTTGCTTACATACAATATAGATGGAATTATATTCCAGCACAGGAGAGGCATACTTACAGCGGGCGCCGTGTGAAATATAATCAGGAGTCGCGATCGCGGAAGGACAGAAGATGCTGCCGATGAGAAGCAGCATGAGTTGGATGAGCCACAGGATCGGGAGAAGGCGAGGTCGTCCCGTCGACATCTTCCGTATCAGAGCTTCGCTGGGCCTCTTTTTTTCTTCTTCTTCTTCTTCCGAACAACGAGCTTAATTCGAGTGTGCAATGAGAGCGAAGGCGATCGAGGTAATGAATGACCCGACGAACGCCAAACAATCGTGGCTAGCTAAAGTACACGGAGAAACTCAAGTCTACCTCTTTATAAATGGGACACGAAGAAAAAAAAGAACAGGGTGTTTCTATGCTTTTCTTTATTTAGTTACACAAATATAAAGTACGAATGAAAAGTAGATGGTGATTACTTATCTTTTCACTTGTTTCAAAATTTATACAACTTATATTGAAAAGAAAATCATTGAAGCACTACTTAGAAAGGAAATGGTACATGCAGTACAATCGCCGAACTTTAGACTTTAGTCGTATACCCACTGTAAATGGGAATTCGGAAGGTATTAGTCATAGAATCCACAATTGAACTGAACCTATATCATATAAAACCTACTAATCTTGGAGAGGTACGGCTAGACTTGCAGCCCTGCGCCACGTGCCCTAGAACACTATAGTTTCTACAGTGCAAGCTATAGTTTTTTTAAATTTGTTTTGGAAAAAATTCTCCTCTCTCTCTCTCGTTCACTCTAGGAACAACGTGATTTCTGTATGTACAGTATATACCTCCCATTTGCTGACTATTGCAACTGCTGGCAATCGTCACATCATTCATCAACTAATTAGTGGAGGCGAAGCAGCAAGGTAGCAACTGCATGTGCCAATGGTTGTGACCCGTGACGTATTCTAGCGTACGTGATGTGCTGATGACTTGATGAAGACCATGCATGATGCATGCATATCATGGGCAACGCATTAGCAATATCAGTGGGACGCCATCTGCCGATGCCGACAGCCCAACAAGTGATATTGGCACGAATGGTGGCTGTAGTAATTTGCATTAGTAGCCGGGGAGTGGGATAAGACCATCTCCAACCATATTCCTTTCATTTTATTCTCTTCCCTGTTTCCTTTTGAGAATCCCTTGCTAGAGGGAATGGGAGAGAGAATCTCTTCACGAAGGAAATGCTAAAGGGAATCCGTTGGAGCGCTGAAGGGAATGGGAATCCCTTCGCGGAGGGAAAGGGCACTACTAGAAATTTGGGTTCACAAGCGGTTCGAAACCACTTCTACTAGAACCCGCTTGTAAGCAACCGCGAGTGATACTCATGGCAGTATCACAAGCGGTTATAAAACCGCTTGTAGAACCCACTTAAAAAGAGAAAATAGTATTGCGATGAATGGGATTCGAACCCACGACCTCACCCCTCCTCATAACCCATGACTCACCCATCTAACCAACCAACACACGCATGATCTCTGATAGAGTAGGACAAACATTCCTTTTATTATTTCGAAAACTGGGATTCTACAACCGATTGGTAACATAAACCGCTTGTAGAAATCACCTTCTACAAATCCAGAACCGGTTAGGGACACAAACCGCTTGTAGAAATTGGGTTTTACAACCGGTTGGTGTCCCCAACCGGTTGTAGAAGCTCTCTCTTGGCTCGTGGCTATTTAACCGCTTGTGATGCACTATCACAATCGGTTCTAAATTTACAGGTTGTAGAGGTACCGCTTGTGATACTCGTTTTGGTAGTAGTGGGGAGAGGGGAAAGGACACGGTTGGAGATGGTTAAGGGCATGTATATATAATGCTATAAACAGATACTGCATTGTATATTTTGATGGGTCCAGCCTGTAATAACATATAATGATTAAATATTTATTAAAGCTGTTTCAATTGCCTAGGAAACAACTCTATTTTTCAACTACAAGCAAATTCATTGCAGTTTTAGATCGTAATTGCACGAAAAATTCGACTAGTTTCTTATAAATTGGAGACAAACATCTTGCAAGAGCCTGCAGGACAATTTAGAGAACAACCAGTGCCAAATCACTTAACCTAGCGGAAGATATATGATGCACATGATTCCCTTCATTTCATGGAGCACCACGGAGAGATTTCGTGGACGATATACAGGAGGGCAATTAGGTAAAGTACCATCGAGAGGGTCATCATAGCGACCTGCACATGGATCCAATAGCGACTGTTAGTATCCAACTAGGGGTGCCTTCAAATCAAGCCGGCCTTTAATATACTTTTTTTTTGCTGTTTTTAAAGATAACTAATCAGTAATTACAAGTGGGTAGTACTTAACCTATATGCAACAAACCAATTCACGCCACTTCCATTTGCACACATAAGAAAATTGAGGGAGTCGGAATTAATCTCAACTTACGACCCTCCTTTGTGTGGTTCTACGTTCTAAAGGAAAATAGTGATACATTTTGGTGGAATTTTCCTAAAGTGCACATCTATTGGTGTTACCAAACCAATTTTTCCTTGTATACATGTAAACGATCTGAACATTTGCTTACATTCAATATAGATGGAATTATATTCCAGCACAGGAGAGGCATACTTACAGCGGGTAGTGGTCGAAGTCGAACTGATCTTTCTGATGAATCGCGATAAGCGGAAGGACAGAAGATGCTGCCGATGAGGAGCAGCATCAGTAGGATCGGGAGAAGGCGAGGTCCCGTCGACGACATCTTCTGCCAGATCACTTAACCTAGCGGAAGATGATGCACACGATTCCGTTTCATTTCATGGGGCGCCACGGAGAGATTTCGGTGGATGATATACAGGAGGGCAATCATCAGGGGAATAGGGAAAAAAGCCTGCACATGGATCCAAATTATAGCGACATCGGCTTTCAAATCAAGTCCTTAATATAATATTTTTGCCATTTGAAAGACAACTAATCAGTAATTACAAGTGGGTAGTACTTAACCTATATGCAACAAACACCCTCGACTGACGCCACTTCCATTTGCACATACACCAACACAAGACCTCAACTTGGCACATAAGAAAATTGAGAGAGTCGATATTAATCTCTGCCTACGACCTCCCTTTGTGTGGTTTTACGTTCTAAAGGAAAGTAGTAATTCATGCTAGCTTGAATGAGTTCAATTATTAATTTCAACGATTTCAAACGTGCAACTTGCTATTTTGTAAATCAGAGGACTGATTATCTCCCAACGTCAAATCCCGCTCTTTCAAACCAGGTGTCTGACGAAGACGATACCAAGAGGAGGCGGCCCTCGCTCCTCTAGCCACCATGCTGATGCGACAACCTATCCTTGCAGGCTACACATAGATAGAGAGGGGGAAGCATGGCTACGATGGTACTAGGCTCCAGCCACCAGAGGAGGCACGGCTCTGGGATGTGAGAACAGAGACTGTGGTGTACGCTTGGCCGGTTTGTAGATGAAGATATGACAACAAATTCGATTCAATGTAACAAAAAATTCTAGAAGTGCAATAAGTAGTACCAAACTAGATTTTCCTTGTTTAAATATAAACGAACTGAACATTTACTTACACATATGAGCGGGGGGGTCGCCCCGTGGTATGCCTTGCTGAGGATTAATCGCGATTGCGGAAGGACAGAAGATGCTGCCGATGAGGAGCAGCATCAGTAGGATCGGGAGAAGGCGAGGTCCCGTCGACGACATCTTCCGTATCAGAGCTTCGCTGGGCCTCTTTTGTTCTTCTTCTTCTTCTTCTTCCGAACAACGAGGCTCGAGAGTGTGCAACGAGAACGAAGGCGATCGAGGTAATGAATGACCCGACGAACGCCAAACAACCGTGGCTACCTACAAGTACGTTGTAACATCCTCAGATTTATAAAAGTTTAAAAATCAAATATTAAAATGTGAAATTACTTTCATGATGTATTTCTTGATTTTATGTGCATTTAGTGAATTAGCACTTGAATGGAAATGAATGTAGGAATTAAGAAAAGAGAGAAAAAGAGAAATAGTAAAATGGTAAAAGATGAAAATTACCATAGTAAATTCTTGGATAGCCCTAGAGTGCTCTAGAAACAACCTTGGCTGGTCAAAAGTAGGTGTGAAATCATTTTGCAAGATGATAAGATAAAATAATTGGAGAACCTTATTTTTGACCAGGCCCTTGTTAGAATCTTGGAGAAAAATGTAGAGCTCTCCAGCACCTAATATTTTTACCATATGAGCTCAGTAACCTTATCCTCATCCACGAAAATTTTCAAAAATAAATAACTGGTTTTACTATTTATTCATATTTATTTATTCCTATCCTGAAAATCAGCAAAATAGAGTAAAAGAATTATTACAAAATAAATACTAAAGTTTAAGATTTGAAATTTTTATTGAATGTCCCTGACAACATTATAAACCTTTTGTAAAAGTTTCAAAAATTTATAAGTTGAATTAGTCCCTCAATAAAATCAAATTCCGAAATGAAATTCCTGAACAGCGCGCATTGTAAGAATTTTATAAACTAATATGTAAGGAATTATATTCTCAGATTTTTACAGTGTATAACTTATCCAGGACTCTCCAGAAAAATCTACCAAAATTCTGGTCATGCATTGGCCACCCGATTAAATATATGTTGTCGGTGCTGTGTGGGAAACCGATTCACATTTTGCTCTCTTCGTGTCACCTCCAAGTGGGACCCTCCTTTATCTAGTCCTGCCGACCAAACTGGATTGCTCCTCTCTGCTGAACGCCTGGTGGAAGTCTGAACCCTTCTCACATGACGTTCCCTCACCTTCTCCAATCTTCTTTTCCTTTCCATGCTATCGTGGCTAGCAGAAGGATCAGGGGCTCCAGCCGCATTGCTCCTTGTATTTCCTTCCTCTTTCAAACCCTGTTATAACTGACATTTCCCATTTATAAATACCATGCATTAGTTGCCAGGACTCCATATTGTCGGCCAAGCTCTAAACTACACGCACCAAGCCACAGGACTTCTCTCTGTTCTTTTCTCTGTGCACAGCCGAGACAATCAAGTTTAGCCGCCATCCTCAATTCTTGTTCAAACCCTGGAGCAACCGCCTCAGCTCACCTATAAATGCAAGTCTTTAGCTCCTACAAAACTTCACTATCCTCCATGAAGCCGACCAGTCGAATTAAATAAACACAAAACCTTAAGAGAGTATTTGTATGAAACAACCCTTTTTTCGAATGGATTTACATGCATGTAAATCATACAAGGAACTTTGTGTTAGTTGGTACCTGAAAATAAAAATATGTATGCGTGGCCCTACGGTAATAACCAATTCTAGTATAAAATATCACACAAAGTAAAATGAACTTTTGTTAGATTTAAACTCCTTTTTCTCGTAACCTTACCTTTCATACCCCTATACTTAGAATATAAGTTCCAGAAATAAGTACTAGTATTAATGTTTGTAAATTCTGTATTTGAGTACCCCTAGTTTAATACTAATTAATCTTGCAAAAATAATCCTTATGCATGTAATGTAAGGTTTAAGTTCATATAAGGCTTTAACGCCCTTTTAATTGAAAAGCGTCGCGGATTAAACTGAAGTATCACGGAACCAACTTTAAAACACTGTGAGACCCCGGATCAGCTATCCAGAATCTCCTGTGTATTTCCGTACTAGTCCCAGATCAGTAGCTAGTACACACAGTCACAGTGATACATCATTGCCGAACAAAACGAAACTTGTAATATAAATATTCAAGTATGGGCCACATGGCCACTTATTACAATACTCGGTTCAACAACCGGACACACAAAACAGCGGAAGCAAAAAGAAAGCAACAAGTGAACGCCACAACGCCACAGGCGACGACTAGGAACGCAACTAGTCCTCCTGGCAGTCCTCCTCGAAGAACTCCTCCTCTTCCTCGGCATCTTGGAAATTCTCTGATGATTACAATGTTGGTGTAGCACGTGAGTACAAAAGTACTCAGCAAGTCGGGAAAGCATGATCATGAGGGGCTTTCCAAAGGAAGCTTAATAGGGTTTATTTGCATAAAGCCACATTTGATTAAACCATACTTAAGTAAGTAATTTCACAAAGCATCTTTTACAATTCTTTTTAATACTTGAATTATTGAATATTATAGTGAGGTTCTAACCACCATCACTAACATAAAGGCTCTATCCGCCAACTTTTAAAGGATCAAAGTTAATCATGTGACTCCATCCGTCAAAGGTAAAACAGGTTCTTTCCACCTGGGTTGGCTCTTTCCGCCAAACAACATTCGAGAGTTCTAACCACTCCCGAACCCCAAAACAAAATACTTTTCGAGTTTAAAACCAAAACCAAAGTCTACCAATATGAAAGCATTTCTTGCTTTGCCTTTGACCGTAGGCACGGCTATTCGAATAGTTTTACTCTGCAGAGGTGTACAACTTTACCCACAAGACAAGATATACCCTTGATGCCATGCAATTAACACACTTCCTTAGGTGTGCCGGCAGGGATATCTTGACAAGGCCGTTACAATGTATCTACCTAACTAGACCCACCCGCTGAGGTTTCACCGCTGTTAGGGTTCCCTCCACCCAAGATGTAAGCCCCTCTTGCGCCGTGTGAGAAAAACAACATTGCCTCCGTCCGGCATTCACATCCAACCAAGTGGTGAGTCTAAGCTAGGCTTCTACAAATTAGTTGGCCAGGTCGTACCATTATAGACATGTGGTAGTACGGTATTGCTTAAAATGGCAATCATAAGCGTCGGTCCTTATATGACTTGGGGCGGTACTTGCACAAAAGGATCAAGACTTGATCCGCTACCACCCGACATTCCATGCCGCCCAAGTCAAAATCATTTCCCTTTTCTTTTTATTTTAGAAAACAGGACCAAAACCATAATAATACTTTTAAATCACATTTGATAACATGCTTTTTGAATAATCCCACCCATGGGTTGTTTTCATCGGAAAAGATCCTAAGCAATTCTACCGTACTACATATCAATGGATACCATATAAGAATAAGCATGGTATAAACAATGTTCTAGGGTTACAATGGATATGATTAACAATGTCAAGGAGGAATTAACAATTTCGGTATAACTAACACTTATATTTGACATATTTCATTAAACATAGCCATGCAACTTTATAAACAATTTAAATCATTTTGTAAACATAGGAGCAAAGTGCATCAAGGAGACTTGCCTTCTTCGGCGGTGGGAGTGTCGAACTCGAGAAGTCCGGCGGTGGAATCGGCGGTCGCGGCGGGATCGTCGACTACACGCAAAACGAGGCAATAAATAAATAACAGAAAATAAACAAAATCCAAAAATTATAAAATTAGTACTGGCAGGAAGGTATTGATTTATGATGAATTTAGGAATTTGAATGGGGTCAAACGGAGTTCGGATGAGAAAGTTATGAGCTTCCGAAGTTTGAATTTCAAATAAATCGGAAAACCGAGAATATTCCCGGAATATTCCGCGTTGGACTGGGTCAAAGTTTGACCAAGCTTTGACTGGACCTTGACTAAGCTTTGTTTCTATGGCATGTGGGGCCCCTTGGTCATAGGCTCATGGTCTTCTTCCCCATGGCCTTGCCATGGCAGGAACAGAGGCAAGGGGTGCTTGCCATGGCGCCGGCAGAGAGTCGCTGGTGGCAAGCGCGAAGTCGCCGGGCAAGAATTACCACGGCAAAGGGGCGACGCGGCGGACGCGGCAAAGACGCTGGCCTGGGCGCGGAAGCGCTGGCGGGTCGCTGTGGCGCCGGTCGTTTGCCAGAGAGGCGGCGTTAGGAGCAGGCGATCGCGGCAGGCTTCGGATAGAGCGTAGGGCCGGGCGGTGCTGGGGAGCCACCACGCAATGGCAGCCGATCGGGCGCTGTGGCAATGTGCGATCGCAGGGCGACGGCGCTTACGGCGACGCGCAGACGGCGGCTGACAGTTCCCACGGTGGTCGGGCTGGCAGGACGGGCAGACCAAGACGGAGTCGTTTGGCATGGCGGCCACGGCGACGGCGCGCTGGCCGCCATGGCAAAGACGCTACGCGTAACAGAGCAAAGTCCCAATTTCCCAAAATCCAAGATTTCTCAAAAGAATTCACTAAGACCTCCACCTCTAATTGACGGAACAACTCAAGCACATCTAGAGGAACTCAGGACGAAAGGAATCGAATCAATTCTCACCAGAGAGGAAGAAATCGATGAAGAACACGAGTTCGGCCGAACGGGTTCCGACTCGAAATTCGTCGCCCACGGTCGAGAAATCCTGAAATTGATGGATGAATTAGACTCTAGGCCTCCCCACGAACACAAGGAAACAAACAGTGAGAAGAATGAACCACCGAGGAGGAAATTATGAGCCAAATCCCGAAGAACACGAAGAACGGCGAAAGTTCGTCGGTTTTATCGATCTCCCGGCCAAATGAGTGAGAGGGACAAAGGGAGAATAGGTGTTCTGGGAAGAGGACGTCGCCACGAAGGTTTAGAAACCGACGGTGCGTGATTTGAGGAAGAAACGGTGAAATTATGGCCATAATTGTAGATTCCGGATTTTGCTCCGCCGTTTGAATTCCGACGGGATTGAAGGTTCATTAACCCCATGAATGGCAAGAGGTGGCCGTCGGGATTCCAACGGATCCGGCGGTCCGCGATTTGATGTATCATGGAAGGAGATACATGCAATTGAATGGAGAGGAATGAGTTTTGGAAGGTTCTGTTCTTCCTCCCAGGCAAGACTCCATCGTGCACTGCCCAAGCTTGAAGACGCTACTGTAGCGATGCCACTTGTCAACCTCCTATTGGTTCCCTTTTACGCAAATGTTCCACCCTAGAGAAAAATAAGGAAAAATGGCCTAAAAATTCCGGAAAAATTCCTAGAGCCATTTTAGATTATTTGGGACTCAATGGAGCTGGTTTAGTTGAATTTGGATGATTTTTGTGGAATTAAATATTCCGGAGCGAATTGCGGGCATTAAACAAAAGCCGCGCGAGATAAAATAGTAGCGGAAGTCCAAAAATCTTGGGAAAGGTTCCAAAAATCATTTTGGAATATTAGGGATTTAATAGAAGTGATTCCGGGATTTTTGGATCATTTCGGGATGCGGGTGAATTTTCGGATATTGACCGGAATTCAGAAAGTGACTTTTCGGACGGAGGGGAATTGAACGCCGATTTTGGATGAGAAAGGATGCCAGGTTAAAATAAACACCAAAGAAACTCCAACTTTGGAATTAAATATTTTAAATTTGGTTTTTCTCCGGAAAGCGAAAATGAGGATGTTACAAACACTCATAGAGATATCCCTATGGAACTAGGTTTATGGAGGAGCTAAGGTTCGGGACTAGGTTCAGAGAGGAACTGAGGTCTTGGTGGTCAAGGATGTCATGCGGGACGTTCGGGCTAAGAGAATGGTGCACATGAAGAGTTGTCAGTCACGTGAGTATAGCAGGTGGGCCATACGCATGCAGAGTTGTAGTCGTTTGGGGTAGCTTACATGTATTGGGCTAGGTTGGGCCAAGTGGACATGTATGCGTACGCCTTGTGGTTGCTCCTTTAAATAGGAGGGATTATCTCCTATTTAGATAATCGAGCAGAGCTTTAGGGTTTGTACTCTTTTGATTGGAGTACTTTAGACAAAAAGAAATAAAGATCAATTCTTCCAGATCTTTTGTGTGCTACAGTATTCACGAAGCTACAGTGCACGCGTTGCTACAATGTTCCCTGTTTTGGTTCTTGTTTGCATGCTTGTTCTGGTTCTAGATTGGTTTTTGTTCCTTAAAGTTTCATCTTGATTTGATCCATCAAAAACCTTTCTAGGGTATTGATTTAGGGTTTCTGAAAGTTTAATTGATTAATCCTTTGTCGTTCTTGTTTAATCTTGAAGTTTTGGTTAGATTAATTCTCGTTATCTTCTGTCACAGCAAGCTTGTGAGGTTTATAACTTTTGATCCGTAAGTCCGATCGAGCTGATTCTTTTTGGGTTTGATTCGTATTGGAATCTAGTTTCTTGTATCCAAATTTCAGATCGATTCGACGGTTGGATCTCCGGGAATTCACATTTTATCGAACATCTGTCAATCTGTTTTTGTCGAATACGAAGCAATTATTTGGTTCCATCTTAGGATGAATTTTTAATAGATCAAAAATTTTGTTTTAGCTTCCGCACAATCATTCACCATCTCTGATGTGCTTGCTCACTTGTCTTGTCTCGCTGGTTTTGGAGGGGTGCGTGCACGACACGGGAAACAGGGGTATCATGGTGGATGACCAGCTGACGACCGTTATCATCTGAACGACCGCCGCCGTAACGACCACGACGGCATCATTTCCACAGCATTATTGATTACCAGCAAGAGCTACTAGTGGGAGGGAATGGAATGCTGCTTTATCCACGTACAGATAGATATACGTACATGCTACTATTCTACATGCTGGCAAGCTAGCTAGCTTGTTGCCATGTGCGAAATTAACCAGTTGTTACACACTTCTATGCATACATGCTTATATTAGCGAGTTATCAACAAATTCCAAAGATACTGCTAAATGCATTCTAGTTTACTATCAATATTATATATATATATATATATATATATATATATATATATATATAGGAAGCCTCTTTTCTACTCCCGGGAGTAATTACTCCCTATGGCGTATCTTACAACGTAGGGAGTATCTCGCGCAATAGAGGGTATGTACGCGTAGTATACAAGTATGTAAGATCATCTATGTGGTATTTACATTTTTTCAGAGGTGGTATGTACATTTTTTAGACATACTACTTTTTATGTACGTATATGAAGGTATTTGCAAAATAGGCTAAAAACTATGTACTCTCTTGCAATTTTTTCATGTGGATCACATTGGAATATCTTATAATTAGTATATAAGTGTATCCAAAGTGATAAAGGAGTATTTCAAATTCATTTTGGTGGTATTTCAGAGGTGGGAGTAACTACTCTCAGGAGTAAAAAGTATTTTTCCTATATATATATATATATATATATATACTATTCTAAAGCAGCACTTGGTGGCAGTGGTCCGTTCTTCACACGTCATTAATTGCTGCTTAATTGCTCTACGCAAGAAACGAAGCGCGTTGCTTTAATTAGCTTGACTTTACTTAAAAAAGCGAAGCGTTAAATATAGATGTTTGATCTTGTGAATTTTTATTTTTATTTTTTAATCTTTATTTTTTGTTATTAATTTTGTTTTTCGTAGCAACGAACGGGCATGTAACTAGTATATATATATATATATATATATATATATATATAAATAATATAGGCTGTGCATGCAGTAGTAAGATCTATATATATCCGAATAGTAAATTTATGTTCATTTCACAGATTTATATCATTTTGTTCCTCTTGTCGTCAGTAAGCTACTGGTGCAAATCGTTCGTCAATAGGAGATGCCAATAAAAAGTTATGACTAAAACAAGAAGAGAGGTATCACGTCTCACTTTTCAAGTTTTCTGGTCTCCTCGCACGCTCATACATGGAAGGATGCCTATATTTAGATGCCAAACCATAAGAAGTAAACATGACCCAAAAGCAGCGTAACAGCAGCACAAAAAGTTCCTCCTCATACCGAATTGTAAGTTTATGTTTCCGTCGGTTGTAATTAAACCAGTACTATTGTAATCATCACTCTTAAGTCTGTGGTATTATATGCTTCTTTGTGGAAACTTATGTGGATGCTAGGCCACTGATCCAGGGAACTAGCACTAGACACATATGCGGGAAGTTCGGATTGGAATCAATCGATTGGCATATGACCGCTAGACCGCGTGTCGTGCCGATTGATTGGCCTCAATCTGGGTACGGTTTTAGGAAAGTGATTGGGAATTTTACGGGTTGCGCTAATCTCCCAGCCGGCGCAATAGTAATGACTCGAATCACTGTTCTATGATCGAAACCCCCACAAAAAAAAGCAAATCAAACCTGAGGGGAAAAAATCGATGAGAACAACAAATCGACGATGCGCAACTCTTTATTGATCTCGACAACTTACAGAGGAAAGTTTACTACAAGAACTAGGAAAAACACGAAAGCTGTAAAAAAAGGTTGTGATTGTGATGGTCCCCTTTCTATGTTAGCCTGGGTTTATATTTATACCCATTGGCCGATCCGAGTCCTTCACTGATACGGTAAGGAATCCGTGTCAACTTAGGTTTCCTAAACGGCCTTCTGTTACCAAACAGCCTGTAGCGTGCATCACCCCGACTCTCTTGCGTCTTATCTTGCTGATATTTCTATATGTGCTGAATTTTGGTGCAAACAGAAGGCGAGTAATGACCCGACGAATGCCAAACGATCGTGGCTACCTAAAAAAACACGGAGAAACTGAAGTCTACCTGTTTACAAATGGGACCACGAAGCAAAAAAAAAAAAAAAAACCCTGCGGATTAAAGGTTTCGTATAAGTGCTTTCTAGTATGTATGTTTAATATAGGTTTCTTTTATGGTCTTAGATTAATTATTCTAGAGTGATTCTATCAGTTTGATTATTATTTTAGTAATTTCAAGAATTAATAAAAACTAAAATTAGATTTAGATGTTAGTTTGTACAAATTCACCCCCTTTTTGGTGCCCCCTCGACCCTTCAGTATTCTACGTCCGAATGGAGGGTTTCAACAATATAGGAAAGTTATTAGTTACCTGCGGATTAAAGCAAGTAATATTACACTTCCAGACCAAATAGGAGAGCTGCGGTTTTTGGTTATATTGGATCTTTGTAAGTGTATTGGTATAAGTGAATTGCCCACAAGTATTGTTAAACTTCGGCATTTGAAATGGTTACTTGTTCCTCGTGTCAAATTGCCGGATGGAGTTGGGAAGACGCAAGGTCTAGAGTTTCTGTCACTTGTAGTTGTGGATTGCACTACCCCAATAACCTTGTTACAGGAACTGTCTTGTCGCGTGCTTAGTGGAATCCTTTTTCTTTTTGAATCCACTTGATTCCTTTTTTTCCTGACTCCACTGCTGACCTGTTTTCAACTTAATTGTGGTTGTGGATTGCACTTGATTCCTTTTTTTCCTAGGAAATTCCCGTGGAATCCTCTGTTTTCGACTTGACGATGGTAGAATACTCGAAAGGCTATTAGCATTGGCTCCTGGCATTCAGTTTTCATTTGTGTTCCACTTTCAGGCTGGCTTTTACTTTCCTTTTTGCACTCGAGTCCGTGTTCTGTCTTATCGCCTGATTAGTGTAATCCTTTTTCTTTTTGAATGCCTGGTTAGTCAAGTCTTGCTTCCACACCAGCGTAACATCTGTATACTAGCAGCATGATTTGGTTAGTGAGTGTATAATGAATGCCTTTGATGGACCACCTGAACAAAGGCATGATTTGCAACTCAGCGGTGAAACTAGAAAAATTTCTATAAGAATGCAGACTTCACATGTACAACTCTGTAGTCTCGTATAATACAATTAGTTTAAGGTATTAAAAATCTCAAATCACTAAAATCGAAACTATTTCGATCAATAACTTTAATCTATCCGAGATGTGATCCCGTGGCTTTTTCAAATTTTTGAGGTGCCAGGGCTCCCTATATCCGCCTCTGCTTGCACTGCAAACTGCACGCATGACCAGTTGATCCTTGATCTGACATCCGCATCGAATAAATAACAGTGGCTGACATCTTACAGCTAAATGTGGAAGAATAGAATGACTCGTACTAGCTACAAATCGCTTCTTCCCGTAGAAATTCAGGGCGCGCAGAAGTGACAGGAGCGCTATAGTAGACTCCCGAATTCCAGGTCACAAAATACCACCCTTTCATATGTAGCACTAACAGCAGTGGCAGAGCAAAAAAAAAAATTTTGAGAGGTTGGACAAGTTTAACTATGGACCTATGGTCAAATGTTTATCCTGGAAGATGCGATTTCTATAGCGATGACTAAAGTTGATATTTCTACACGCACACTTCTGAAGTTTTTTGGTCTCCTCGCACGCTCATACATGGAAGGATGCCTCTATTTAGATGCCAGACCATAAGAAGTAACATCAGCACAACAAGTTCCTCCTTAGACAGAAGCAAGATGTCTCGTGCACCAACCTACAAGCCTCCCATGCCGCCACTACTTGTTCTTATCTTCTTCCACTCCCTGATCCTGTGCCCCTATGCATATTCCATGGCGGCATCAACTCCAGTTCATAACAAATCCGACACTGATCGGCCGGCACTCCTCTGCCTCAAGTCTCAACTCCATGACCCCTCAGGAGCCTTGGCCTCATGGAGAAATGAGTCCTCCACGTTCTGCAACTGGCGCGGGGTGACATGCAGCACACGGCATGCATCTCGTGTTATGGCATTAGACCTTGCATCACTGAACATGACCGGGCAAATATTTCCTTGTATTGCCGATCTCAGTTCCCTCACCAGAATTCACATGCCCAGCAACCAAATCAGTGGCCAAATTCACCCCGAGATTGGTCGCTTAACCCGGCTTAGATACCTCAACCTCAGCATGAACTCCCTTACCGATGAGATACCAAAGACGATATCATCATGTTCCCAGCTGGAGATCATCGACCTGCACACCAACTCCCTCGAAGGTGAGATCCCTCCAAGCCTTGCGTCCTGTTCATCTCTGCAGAAAATTATCATCAGGAGTAACAATCTTCAAGGAAGCATCCCTTCACAGATTGATTTGCTCCCCAACCTTTCAACACTCGACCTCCGTAGCAACAAGCTCACTGGCACCATTCCTCAATTTCTGGGGAGAGGCAAGTATCTCATACATGTTGATCTCCAAAATAATAGCCTCAGTGGAGGAATACCCCTTGCTCTGTTCAATAGCACATCCCTTTCTTACATAGATATCTCATATAATCACCTTTCTGGGCCTATCCCTCTTTTCTCACAAACATCCTCACCACTGAGAAACCTTAGCCTAACAAATAATAACCTCTCAGGGGGGATCCCTCCCTCGATTGGTAACCTCTCTTCCCTATCTTTGCTGCTGATTGCTCAAAACAACTTACAAGGAAGCATTCCAGAGAGCTTAACTGAAATCAAAAGTTTGCAAGTGCTAGACCTGACTTACAACAATCTGTCAGGCATCGTTCCACCAGCTCTTTTCGCGATCTCGTCCCTTACTTATCTCGGCCTTGGTGCCAACCAACTTGCTGGGAGAATCCCCACCAACATTGGCTACACCCTTCCAAACATCACAGACTTGATACTAGAAGGAAACCAATTCGAAGGATCAATTCCTGCTTCTCTGGGCAATGCATCCAACCTCCAAAATTTACTTCTTGAACAACGCATTCACAGGTGTTGTTCCTTCGTTGGGATCCTTGCCCAAGTTAACACAACTAGATGTGGGTGTAAATACACTTGAAGCCGGAGATTGGACCTTTTTGTCCTCTCTAACAAACTGTTCTCAATTACAAATGCTATTCTTAGATACAAATAGCCTCCAGGGAACAATACCTAGTTCTATTACCAACCTTTCTAAAAGCTTGCAGGTACTTCTCCTAGCAGAAAACCAGTTGACTGGTGCTATACCTTCAGATATAGGAAAGCTCACCGGCCTCACTGTCCTTCTAATAGATAATAATTTACTTTCAGGCTATATTCCCAACACACTTGGAAACCTTCGAAACTTGTCTTTCCTAGGCTTATCCCTTAACAAGATTTCCGGAGAAATACCACAATCGATTGGAAAACTAGAACAGCTCACTGAACTTTATTTCCAGGACAATGAATTGACCGGGCACATACCAGCAAGTTTAGCAGGTAGCAAAAATTTGCTAAAACTGAACCTTTCTTGCAATAGATTCTATGGAAGCATTCCACCAGAGCTCTTTTCCATTTCCTCTCTTTCTAAAGGCTTAGACTTGTCCCATAATCAACTCATTGGACACATACCATTGGAGATTGGTAAATTGATTAATCTTAATTCAATTAGCATTTCTAACAACCGATTATCAGGTGAGATTCCCTCCACACTTGGTCAGTGCTTTCTTTTGGAATCTCTCCACCTGGAGGCAAATTTTTTACAAGGAAGCATCCCAATATCTTTCAGCAGCTTAAGAGGCCTCGTTGAGGTGGATCTTTCCCAAAACAACTTCTCTGGTCAAATTCCAGAATTTTTCGAGTCTTTTAGCTCTTTACAGCTTCTCAATCTATCCTTCAATGACTTCGAGGGATCAGTCCCTAAAGGTGGCGTGTTTGCCAATTCAAGTGCCGTGTTCATCCAAGGAAACAGAAATTTGTGTGCAAGTTCTACAATGCTACAAGTACCACTTTGCACGGAATCACCATCCAAAAGGAACAAGACATCCTATATTGCAGCTATATTGGTTCCGCTTACTACAGTTGCTCTAGTCACCTTGGCATGTGTTGCTGTCATTTTTCTGAAGAAAAGAAGTGAAGCTAAACAACTCATCAACCAATCATTCAGGCAGTACAAGAATTTCTCATATGATGATTTATTTAAAGCAACAGATGGTTTCTCCTCATCCAGTCTTGTTGGTTCAGGAAGATTTGGATTGGTATATCGAGGTCAATTCAATTTTCAAGCACGCATAGTTGCTATTAAGGTATTCAGATTTGACCAATTTGGAGCACCAAATAGCTTCCTTGCAGAATGCAAGGCACTGAGAAACATTCGCCATCGGAATCTTATAAGAGTGCTTAGTCTATGTTCAACCTTTGATCCAACAGGAAATGAATTCAAAGCACTTATTCTTGAGTACATGGCTAATGGTAACCTAGAAAGCTGGCTACATCCAAAAGAGTACAAACAAAGCCCAAAAAGACCATTGAGTTTAGGCTCAAGAATAACAATTGCTGTTGACATAGCTGCTGCATTAGACTATCTTCATAATCGATGCACTCCTCCTTTGGTTCATTGTGATCTAAAACCAAGCAATGTCCTTTTGGACGATGAAATGGTTGCATGTCTTAGTGACTTCGGGCTCGCAAAGTTTCTTTACAGCGACTCTTCAATAGGGCTTCATAATTCATCAAGCATTGCTGGACCGAGAGGATCAGTTGGATACATTGCACCAGGTGAGAATGTGTCTCATTCTTATTTTGTTCATATATAATGTAATGATCTGCAGCCATATTCACTAGAATTTTATCCTCTTTGAACCAAGTAAAGTGATGATTTCTTAAGCAATTTTGCATAATATTGCAGAGTATGGCATGGGGTGTAAAATCTCAATAGAGGGTGATGTCTACAGCTATGGAATTATTCTTCTAGAGATGATGACAGGAAAGCGTCCAACAGATGATATGTTTAAAGAAGGTATAAACCTTCACAACTTCGTGGAAGCAGCACTTCCACAGAAAATTGGTGAGATTTTAGAACCCAATCTCACCGGATACCATGAAGGTGAAGATGCAAATCTTGCAATGGTTGAAATGCAAAGATGTGCCATGCAACTGACTAAAGTTGGCCTAAAATGCTCTGAGACATCGCCCAAGGATCGACCCACAATGGAGAATGTTTATGCTGAAATCATCACCATCAAAGAAAAGTTTTCAGCATTGCACAATTGAGGAAATCGATCATCATTACTGATTACTGTAATTCACCTAATACTACAGTAGCAATTGCATAATGCACCATGCATTATATTTCCTTGTTCTTAGAAGTTAAGGTCACACTATTTCAGTTCCAATTAAAAGCATGAGGATTTTGCAACTGTACTTTTGCATGTTGATAAGTAATAATGTATTATGTACTATTCAATTGTACATAGAAAGAGGAGATGGTGGCATTATAGGTGACCAGGTACTGTTAATGGGTTGTGAACGCATATAACAAGGACTGAAATATGTGTAACAGAATTGCAAAAGACGGACCTTCCCAAAAAGACATAATTGGTTGTGTCTGTCAAACCGTAGTCCAATGCAGTTGATTACTTGATTTCAAAATATGCAAGTCCCCGGCATAATAAAAATTAGAGAGGAGTAAATTTTCCCAGTAGAAGACACTGACATAGTACCTGGCTATTTAATGTTTCCACAAGAGAAAATAAGGGAAAGCAATTGGAATAAGAAATCTATAAATACTAAGTGCATAAATGTAACATTAGTTTTGGACTAGCAATTCCCAAATTTACTTTCCTATGCTGCACTAGAATGTAAAAAGACATCGAGCTTAGAAGGAGCACTCTTTTTTTTTTGGTCAAATTGGGTTACGGCAAGTTCAACCAAAAGCACAGTTACAAAAGGAACTCCCAAGGAGGCGCATAAAACTGTGAGAACAAAATGCCCCTGTTAAAACGGCTGATATATGATTAACTAATTTGTGCTAAACTGTCATCACCATCAAGATCTATACCAAAATTTGTACAGTCAAACTGGTTTATACCAGCACTCCAGTAGATCACTTATGATTGCCTAATTTGAAGAACTACAGAATGATATCCACAGCAATTGGGTAATTATCTTCTTGGCATCAAGTTTCAGCAAACGACTGTACGATGTTCAAGTAGAATGCACTAGGTGCTGTATCCGTAGCCCTACACACTGTTCCAAATGCCCCCAAGTTAGCCATCTGCTACCATATGTATGTCGTCCATAGATCAAATCCCCCCCCCCCCATTTTTTTTAGCTCTCCTGATCAATTCGGTTCACTGTACCAACAAAATTGCTTGCTAAGCACTTGCTCTGCAATGTTCCCCTGCTGCAGGCAGGAGCCCTACCAATCAATTGCATTGGCAGTCACTCGTCAGAGAAGCAACAAAGGTTGGGGAATGAAGGTACCTGTAGGCTGCAGTGGCACCGAGAAGTGGTCGACCGGAGCAACGATGGTCTGAGGGTGGGGCGCATCGGCGCCGCCGCGCAGCTTCGCGGTGCTCCAGCGACTCCTGCTTAGTTTCGTTTTCGCGTGAGGGTTGCCCTGGAGCCCGGCCCGATCTTCGGCTCTCTCGGGTGATCGGCTTCTCAGCAGGGCAGCGGGCGGCCGTGGGCGCCGGCGGAGGCGAGCAGGGGAGGATGGGTAGTGCTCTGAGGACGAGAGGTCGGCACGAGGAGGCAATGGTGTGCCGGTAGGCGGAGAGAGGCGTGCCATCGCCGGTGTCGGCGGCGGTAGAGAGGGCGTGGGGGTTTTGACCTCTGGCTGTGAAGAGGCATGCGCGGTGTTTTTTCCATAGCTTAACGCTGGTGCGTTTTTGTTGTCTATACGAAATGGTAGAGATGGTTAAAAAAAAAGGTATTCATGCATTTGGTTGTTTGAATGAAACTATCATATTCTGAATCAAGTGATACAAATTTAAAGAATATTCTCTCTAGATGCTGAACCATCTCATTCACCCAAAATAATGGAACCAAATGGTACAGAACCATCCCATCTCATTCAACCTCATCCCATAAAACAAATACACCCTAAGGGTCTGTTTGGTTCCCTGCCTAAGCGAGCCACGCCTAAGGTTAGTAGGTTGCCACAGGTGTGGCACGACTTAAGTTGACTGAAGTTGGCTTGTGTTTGGTTTCCTACCACGCCAAGCGGTAGGCAAGTCTAATAATTTGTGGCACGCATTTGGATTGTGGCCAAGACTTGGCTTAGGAATGGCTAAGAAACTATGGTAGACGTTTGGATGGCTGCCACACAACTTGAAGGAGTGGTAGATAGCTTTATTTTCGTGATCAAGCAAATAAAGAAAAGCAATGGTAACACATAATAGAGGTTCATGAAGAGTAGCATAACATAATTTAGTACAACAAAAGGTTCCACAAATTAGTTCATACATCATAACTAGTGCTAAATCGGACCTATTACATAAGCATAACACGAATACCACTAGTCAGTAGAGTCGATACTTTCATCAGGGTCGTCATTAATGATAAAGTTGTGCACTGTACAACAAGCAATCACTATCTTCACTTGGGTTTTCAAAGGGAAAAAGGGCTGAGATGTTGATATCTTAAATCTATTCTTAGGTCTTTCAATAGTAGTTCTAAGGGAAGAATGATGGTGGTTGAACAATTCTTTAGGGTTCTTAGGCTCTCGAGCTCCTTTAAACTCTTTAAGATGGTACCGAACACCACGATATGGGGGTAATATACCAGACCTTGTTGCATAACCAGCATTAGCTAGGTAGTAGTGGCCTACATGATTAGGGAATGACAATTAGCTCTGGACTGCACCAAAACCTTAGTTTCATGTGTGCAATAGGTAGTAATAGTACCTTCAGGGATTTTTAGGCCTATTGGTCGGGATAATGCATCTTGGAGCACATAGTAATCATGGGATGATCCTTCCCATCCAACTAAGACGTATGTAAACCTTAGGTCAAAGTCGACAGCAGCTAGCACATTTTGTGTAGGATAGAGTTTCCTACCCCTAAACCTATCCTGCATATGCATAGGAACCATTGCTGGAATGTGCGTACCATCCAAAGCTCCTATGCATTTCTATCAAGAAAGACATGACATACGGTTAGTTTTCTTTTTAGATTCACATAAGGATATATTGTCATTAGCATATTATGGTATCATGTTACCTCGAAGTACGAGTGAAATCTGCCTGGACTAGTTGTTATCTTCGAATGGGTCTCCGTGGATCTCAAGACAATGATGCCACGCGACATAATACATAGAGCATGTAAGACAGCATGGAAATACTTATGGACTGTCTCCCCAGAGCGGTTAAACTCAAAACCAGTTGTTCTATTAGTCCATCTATGACCAACAACATGCATGAACATGGCAACTTGTTCTTCAATACTGACATTCAGTGTGTCCAGTAGCAGCCCACGATTTCTTAGATGAGAGCACAACCTATGGAAAACAACTTTCCGCATGCGCAACTCACTAAGGCAATGAGCTTCAGTGCCATTGTACAAACGGTTCAAACGTGTATCTCTCAACACGTCTCTCGCCAACATAGGACCATAGGTCACACGTCTCTTCTCAGATCTAATTAACTGAAGTTTATACGAAAATTGAGCAACACATATTGCAATGTTGATTATAGCCCTTCTCATCCGGAAGTAATTACAATAGTTATTATAGTACTCAATGTATAGTTTTTTTGCACCCATCTATATACACATCAAAAAATGTATAATCATACTAGAGCCATGCCATGCACACCATTGCAAATTGGAATATGGAAAGTTAATTAGATTATGGTTCCTCACCGATGATTTCTTGAAGGATTCCTTGCAAATCCAATTAGGGGAATACCTGTAACCTGAAGAAAGTCTTCGATTAGCATCTACTCTCCGTTCGATCCCCCAAGAGAAAGCCAGTGCCGTCATGCACCTTCAGGGGAAGCCGCTGCCGCCCTTGCGTGGACCGCCGCCGCCTTGTGTGGGCCGCCGCCACTGCTGCCCTTGCGTCACCCTCGATTCGGTTGAAACCCTAGATCTGAGTGGAGATGAGATAAGTGAGCTCGGGTCGGGCACTTGTGGCCTAATGAGGCAAGCGTGGCGCTCAATTTCGCCGCCTCACATTTGGCGAAAAATTCGCTGGCAAATGAACCAAGCCGCGTCTTAGGTCTTGTGGCGAGCCTCAGCTGGGTAAGAAAGCAAACACCTGCCTAACCTCTTATGGCTTGCCTAACTTCAGTTATGGCTCGCTTAGGCAAGGAACCAAACAGACCCTAAATTTGGTTTATTCTTTTCTTAATTAGAGTTTACTTAAGTTTACTTATACTTCATCTGATAGTAGAGTAGTAGAAACACCCTTAACAAATCAACGGTTAGATGCAATTTTTACTACACATTATATACTACCAGTATAATGCACCTTAAAATTTCTCTTTTTTTAAAAAAAGAATAAGGGATGATTTTTTCTTTATATGTGCTATTGATTATTTATTTTATATATCTTCTTGATATATGATCCTAGACATATGAAGCAAATTATCAATTATACCAATTAAAATTGGGTAAATGAGCAACTCTCCTCTCTTTTTACTGCTTGAATGCTTGTACTATGCTACAAATAAAAAATTATATTACCTTCGGCACATGGAGTTGGTGCTGTGCCTCTCTAGCTTATGCCCTCGGTTCTGCCTCCGTGCTAGGTCACATCGCGCGCTGCGTATCATTGGCTTAAGCCATGTGTCCTAAACTGTTTTACTATGTTTTATATTTTTATTGTTAGAGAATTTTCACGGAGATGAAATTTGTTCGTTGGTATATTGTTTTCCGTTAGAGAATTTTTAGAGAAATATGTAGGATTTGTTTGGTAGTATATTGTTTTTTTTTTTTGTTTTTGTTACAGATATTTTAAAGGAGCTGGAAAAAAGGGTGGAAAAAGATAGGACGAAAGGGAGAAAGAAATCAACGTTAGTTTTTATTTAAGTAGCAAAGATACGAAGTGTATGCTGCACTAATCAAATTAGTGGCAACCAAGGCGTCGTTGTGCAACACGTTAATGCTGAACGATCGTGTTTGTGGGTGCAATCGCATTGCTTCAGCGAACCAAGCTCTGATACGGAACTGAGCAAGAATCATGTCACGCTGGAAGAATTTCACGCGCTGATCGCAGCTGCTGCCATGAAAGCGTGGTTGGTTCCTGCACTTGCACCATAAAAAGCCTCTATTAAGAGAACTGCAGAGCTCCGAACTCTCGAGCGGCCATCACACAGAGTTTTCTTGTGCCAACTCAAAAAAAATTTTGTATTTCTACATACAATTTGAAGACAGATGGTTAATTTCCTACTTTTCCATTTCTACATACCGGGTACGCAGACACACACATACACACATATATATAGGGGGCATATTCAGTGCAAACCTCTTTTACCGTGAAAACTCCATGAAAATCACGTTTAAAAGTTTTAAAAAATTCTCAAAAAATTATCATAGGTAGGGGAGGTGAGGTTCTACAACCCTGTAAAATTTGAGGACCAAACTCAATCGCATTTGGAAGATATGAAAAAGACAAATTGCAAAATAAATAGTGCTAAACAATGAAAAATTACTTACTGAATTTGTCTTTTTCATATCTTGGAAATGCGATTGAGTTTGTTCCTCAAATTTTACAGAGTTGTAGAACCTCACCTCCCCTACCTATGAGAATTTTTCAAAACCTTTACACGTAGTTTTCACGGTAAGGGAGATTTGCACTGAATATGCCCATATATATATATATATATATATATATATATATATATATATATATATATATATATAGAGAGAGAGAGAGAGAGAGAGAGAGAGAGAGAGTAGTATAGGCTTGTGAGGCATGGGGACGCATTCAGCCGTTCAGTTTTCCATTTCTACATAAATTTGAAGGCAAACATCTCCTCAAATTCTTTTGGAAGGGCACCATCAGGGTTCACAAAATCGTATATCTGTATATCTATTTTGCCAAAATTTACATTTCTAAACTAGTTTTTTTTCCCCGAGTTAGTGATGCTCTGTGTTTGGTTGCTTGTATCAAGTGGTATATTTATTAGATGATTCAAGAAAAAAAAAGTCATCCACATGTTTGGTTCCTTGAACCGAACCAACCCATCCAGAACGGTGAGATACAAATTAATTTAAAGATATTTCCTCTAGATGCTAAAACATCTCATTCACCTAAAACAATATAACCATATAGTATAAAATCATCCCATTTCATTCAACCTCACGGCACTAACCAAACAAAGGGATCATGCATGGTCTCCATCAAGTCATCAACACATCATGAGTCACAACCAGTGGCACATGCAGTTGCTACCTTGCTACTTCGCCTCCACTACTACAGATCTGGCCTTCCATACCGGCCCATCAGTACCGGTTATGCATGAACCGGGACTGACATTTACATCAGTCCCGGTTCAACGGTCTAGTGTACGGTTTGAAATACCAACCGGTCTTGATGTGCATGGAACATAAGGTTTGGGTTGAGTCTGAGATGGGATGAACCCGTATGGCGAGATGGCGGCGATCCACAACACTTGACCCGTGACTCTATGTATCTACAACCTTCCTCCTTGGCTGTGTATGAAGCGAAAGTACATTATGATGCCGTTGCTTATCCAAGGGCCGAAGCAATCTGGAAACGACATCGATGTGTACCTCAAACCGTTGGTTGAAGATCTGCTAACATTGTGGAACGATGGTGTACGTGTATGGGATGAGTACAAAAGAGAGCACTTCATTTTACGTGCATTGCTATTTGTAACTATCAACGACTGGCCTGCATTTGGTAACCTGTCGGACCTATCTATCAAAGGATATAAAGTCTGCATCCACTGCTTAGAGGAAACGGACAGAAAGTACCTAAAAACTCTCGAAAGGTTGTGTACATGGGCCATCAGTAGGTTCCTCCATCTGAAGGACCCGTTATGGAGGAAGGGTGAGAATTTTGATGGGACGAGAAGAGAACGTAAAGCCCCGCATCGCGGTGGGGCTCTTGTATTTTCTTTGGTAAGCGATCTGAAAGTAGTATTTGGAAAAGGTCCAGGTAGCAAACTGTCCCGGAGAACAAGGTCACACGAAGCCCATTTGGAAGAAGAAGTCAATATTTTGGGACTTACCTTACTGGAAAGACTTAGAGGTCCGCCACTCACTAGACTTCATGCATATCACAAAGAATGTCTGCGTGAACTTGCTAGGCTTCCTAGATATGTATGGCAAATCAAAAGATACACTTCAAGCACGAAAGGACCTACAGCTGCTGGGAATCAGGAACGACCTACATCCGGAAATGAGAGCGGAAGGACAGCATTACCTCCACCCCGCGAGCTACACTCTGAGCAAGGAAGAGAAAAAAAAATATGATTAAGTTCTTGAACAGTGTGAAGGTCCCTTCTAGATACTCCTCGAACATTAGGAGACTCATAAACACAAAAGAAAATAAAATTATATACATAAAATCATATGATTGTCACGTGTTGATGACACAGTTGCTCTTAATTAGTGGCGGTGCGAGGTATTCTGCTGGACTGGGTATGAGGGACAATCATAAAGTTGTGCTCGTTCTTCAACGCGGTGTCGCAGAAGGTCATCAAGCCGAATAAGTTATCTAATCTGCATGATGACATGGTCAATAGTCTGGTTGGCCTTGAGATGATGTTCCCTCCATCATTCTTTGATATTATGGTCCATCTCATGGTCCACATTGTTAAAGAGATAGAAATTCTTGGACCCGTGTTCCTCCACAATATGTTCCCTTTCGAGAGGTACATGGGCATCCTAAAGAAGTATGTTCGTAACCGGTCTCGCCCAGAAGGCTGCATTGCGCAGGGTGTCGGCACAGAGGAGGTGATCGAGTTTTGTGTTAATTACATTGATGATCTGAATCCGATTAGCGTTCCTGTATCACGCCATGAGGGGAGGCTACGGGGAAAAGGGACTTTAGGGAGAAAAGAATCCTATAACGACGATCTACTTTCATTTAAATAAGCACATTTCATAGTATTGAAACAAGCAACTGTAGTGGCTCCATATATGTATGATTACAAGATGAGTCTACGCGCCCAATACCTAGAGAAGTCAGATAAGTGGATCACAGTCGAGTAAATGGATCATTTCGGTGGTTGGTTACAAAAGCAACTGTTGGGCAACCAGACAGATGATGAGCAGTTGAAACTCTTGGCTCGGGGACCGTCCACGACAATCGTATCATTCCAAGGGTATGAGATAAATGGGTACACATTTTACACGACAGCCCAGGATAGCAAGAGCACCAACCAAAACAGCGGAGTCCGTATAGATGCCTTGGACAAAAATGGAAAGATGGATACCTATTATTGTTTCATACAGGAGATCTGGGAGCTCGAGTACGTACCTTTAAAAGTCCCTCTGTTTCGGTGCCAATGGGTCAAACTGGCAGCCGTGGAGTGTCGGAACCCTCCCTTCTATGGCGTGGAATACCAAGAGGGATTCCTATGTGCAAACAGTACTAGTCCCATGATCAGTGGCTAGCACGCACATTCACAACATTGTCATCACATCCATACAAGTTCATAATACACTGATAGAAATAAAGTCTTACATCATGGCCTATTGGCCGAATTTAAAAGTTTGCAGCGGAAGATACATTGCTTGGCAGTATGCCTTCTACCCAAAATACCACAGGCAACTGACAAGGGTAAACCTTAGAAAGATTCGTTAGCAAAGTCCCCATATTCTGCGTCTGGATCGGGGTATTCATTCTCCTCATTCTCTGAATGTCAACAATAGCAAGGTTGAGTACACGTATGTACTCGCAAGACTTGTAGTGTATCACAAATGTATAAGTAAATGCAGGCTATGTCATGGGTAAGCTACTAAGTTGTTTTGCATAAAGAGAAATTGAATTGTAAATACAGAATAATAGATTGCAAGCGTAATTTGTAAAGCAATTGACAGATATGTAAATAACAAGTATAAGAATAGTAACAACCTCACAATCCTCCATGATTGTAGGTAGAGTATCGTCCATTCCCATTTTATTGTCAACCATAATTTTTGCAAGACCCTTTTTCCAACTATCGTTGAGTTTCCAAACCATTTTGTGAAAATACCAAAACTCTAACTAGTGTCAGTGCACCAAGATTCCCATAACCGTGGGAACGGCTTTTCGAAAAGTTTAGACTCTGCAGAGTTGTACAACTTTACCCACAAATAATGATCAATTCCTTTATGCATTGAAATTAACACACTTCCTTAGGTGTCTTGCGGAATGATCATACACAAGCTGTTACATCATTTAATCCTGACTTTACACTAGCCCGGTGCCGACAAACCCCTACTATGGTAGAAACAACAATCATATGGATCATAAACATTCTCATTCTTGCGAGACAACAACAACCGTTTCTCCCCATAGTAAGGCGTACACCGTTGCATTGGTATGTGTCTAACCCACACCCGCGTGTGGACACCCCTACGGGTAATCTCGCAAGAACAACCCGTGCTACTACGGCCTTCCAAAGTGTAAAGCCAGTTTTAAACAACTTAATAGGTTGAGGCTATCCCATAAATAGCAATTGTGGTTGTACGGTAATTCCTGGATTATACAACACTATGTTCGGTCCTTAAATTAACCCAGGTGGAAACTCCCCCTACACTACGTGTAAGTTAATGCTTACACACCCAGCTATTGCCATAATCCACCTGTGTCAAAACATAGTTTTATTTTCATTTTTATCAAACTACCAGTATCCTTAACTGTCATAACCAATCTTTCCAATTTATGAGACAACATCTGTCTCTCCCAAAACATGTCCAATCTAATTCATCATCATGAATAGTGTAGCCATCTATTCGTGATCCCATTTCTAGAGCATACTAAGCATGTGCAAATAATTAATCGAGTATACCCATTTGACATTACATTTTGTCTAACCATAACCTAGGGTTTCCAATGTTCTCATGTCAACAAATAATTGAGGTAATCCCACAATCTAGGTTTAGTTCTACCGCATCCCACAATATAGCAAGTTTAAGGAACATAGCGCATGCATAATAGTTTTGACAAACAAAGTAAATTAATTAAAATAGTGGGTTCATTATGGTCAAAGGAGGGTGCTTGCCTTGCTCAGTGACTTCTTGCGTGAAGTCGGGGTCGTCGACGAAAGTATCCGGAGTATCGGTGTCTACACACCGTATCATAAAAAGCGAAGCAACATCCAAATCCGGAAAAGAACAAACGAGAAGTAAACACACAACACATGTGGCAAAAGAAGTCGAATCATTACAATTAGAATTATTCACGAAAACAAGCATGACCGTGTGTTTTGGCGAAGGTTAGGGCTAGAGGTTAAACCTACATGATTACAAGATGATTCTAGCGATGCGAAACAATTTACTTAAGGTTCATTAGGTCCAACTATTCAATTATTACCATATCGGTAAAACATAAAACTTAGCTATTTGAGCTAATGAGATTTAGATGCAAAGCAAGTTATTATTCAAATGTTTTTCCATAAAATGGTAGTATAAACATTGTACAACAGTTTTGAGATATTTTTCCTACATTCTTCATTTAGACGAGATAATCTACGGGTGACCGAAAAAGCTAAAAAGTCACAATTTTACACATGTTGATGATGTCATATTCTTTTCTACAATGTGACTGCACCTTAACAAATTATGAAGGGATACTTTTAGGTACTGTCATGGGATGTTTAAACTAGTGTTCCTAAGTTGGTTTTACTAGGTTCCAAACATTATTTGTGATGCCATTTCAATTAATCAATTAATAGGGCTTCTTTTAACCATGGTGTCCTATGTTGCATGAATAAGTAATAAGCCTTAAGCATGTACAAACAGTGAACAATCCTAATTATACTCATATAACAGCAAGGTTATGATAACCTAAGGTCCTAGTAATAATTCTAATCCTATTCGGGTTAAAGTTGTACATCTACATAAAGTACATGCTACATGAAACAACCCTATAGCATGTTTCAAAATTAATCATAGGTTAAACCTAAACATTTTCACGTATACAGAAGTAATGCCATTTTATGTATGCATAGGAATTAACTTTACAAATTTTGAAGGTCATTTATACTAGATACAAGAAATATCAAATTTGAATGTATTGAAGCTAACCTTATCAAGTAATGGATATAAACTAAGTCCAAAACTAAGTATTTTTGCATATTTGAACTCCTAATGATATCAGTAACTCAATGAAATTAGTTTCCTAAATTTTGGAGGCTATTTGGGAAAAGTTTTGCATTGAGCATAGTTTCGGCCGAATATTCAAATTTGAAATATAAACATCTTCCAATGTACAACTTTGAAATATTTTTACATATTCAGAAACTACATGATTTAAAAAGAATTTAGGAACTGGTTTGACCTAATTTGGGTTTGTATTTCAAAAGTTATAGGCATTTGAACCGGCTCGGGTTTGGAAATTCGAATAAATGGAAAATCGCCTTCCAACACGAAAAGCGTAATCTTTCATTTAAAGGTCATGTGCCTTCGCCTTTGGTGACGAATCGGCCCCACCATGCAGTGACACGGTGCGAGGGAGCGGTGGAAGCGGCCTCGCCCGGCGGAGGAGGCCGGAGGCGGCTAGGCAAGGGTTGGAGTGAGCACTAGGGCACTCGGGGAACCTAGGGAACCGCTCGGTTAGGAGCTAAAGGTGGCCGGAGCTATGCTTGCAGCGAGTGCGGTGGCGCTAATGGCATCACGGCGGGGGCCGGCGGAGTGCCGTCGAAGCTCGTTTAGGAGCTCGGTGAGCATCAGTGGTGCGAGGGGATACTGTTTGATACCTTGGAGCAGAGGAAGGATGGTCGAGTCGGGCTGTCACCGTGCAACCGGAGGCGAAGACGAAGAAGGCGACCCGGCGGCGGCTCAGACGAGGAGAGCTACAACCGAAGCGACGATGGGGGTCAGTGAACCGAAAGTAAGCTTCGGGAGGGATGAATTTGATAACCGAGCTCACCTGCGACGGAATCGCACGGGAATGTGCTCGCCTGCCTCGCCTCGAGCCGAAGCTCTTCTCTGCAATGGCGAGGTGAAGGGGCGAGCAAGGCAACAGGGAGGAGGTCCGTGCGGCTATAAGGAGGGGCCGTGACAGAGAAGGAGAGCAAGGATTGGGCAATGAGGTCGGCAATGGAGAGAGGGGTGGGGCGGCGGCAACGGCGCCCTGGTCAGAGCTCGGTTCCACCTTCAGACTCTACTCAAGTGCACTGTGGCGAATCTGACAATCCTCCATCTCTCTAGTTGGTTCAGTGAGGCATCATGTTCAGGCATTGCATTGGTGCAATAGGATCTGGGAATCCTTAGCTTGGATTGCACTGACCCAGCTTCCATAGCTCATCAAGCCCTAGTCTAACAATCCCGATCACGCGAGTTGGTTCGGTGAAGCTGGGCTCGAGACACTTCATTAGTTCCAAGGGATATGTGAATCATTTGGTTGATTCGGTGAGTTGTCTGTTGCTTTGAACCACATTTCATTAGCCTATTGCTTTGAATAATGCATGGTGGTAGATTCTAATTTGGAGATTTGAACGTTTTTGACCGTAGTCCAATTAGGTGATGGCAAGTCCAATTAGGAATTGTTTGAAAAGGCATTTCACTTTGGTTAAATGGCAAATGCCCTACTCAGATTTGATAATGAGATGCTCAAACCTCTCATTGGTGCAGGGATATGGAGGATCCTTTGGTTTAATTGAAATTGTGCTGCTCCATGGATTCTAATGGTCCCTAAGGCCAGTAGGTATTCTAGTGCAAAAGAGAGTTGGCTGTTTTCAGTTTGTTAGGTCTCACTCTTGCCAATTCAAGCATCTGACATGTACACACATTTTTAATTGGTCTGAATAATGCTTGATTTGATTGCATTAGAACATACTCAAATTATTGATGAAAAGATAAATGAAGAAATGCATGAAATGGAACCTTCTCTTAGCTAACAAAAGATAATCTAAATAAATCGAAAATCCAAATAATCCTTAAAAAAAAATGGTTGAACTCCAAATTAAAGCCAAGATTAATAGTTCAAATATTAATAATGCTTTCTAATATTTGAGGATGTTACATGGAGATCGATGAGTACGGTATGACAACTGTGGACCTCAAGCAAGTGGCCTATAGGGACGAACCGTTCATGCTCGCTAATGATGTGACACAAGTATTCTATGTGATGGACATGGACAGCAAACCAAAAAAGCAGAAGGACAAGCCTACTAAAAGGAAGAGGCAGCATGACAAATCTACCAAAAACATAAATTAGAATGAGAAGACTAGCAGTAGCGATCAACCAAGGCGCCACGTGGTTCTTTCAGGTAAAAGAAGGATTATCGGAGTTGAGGGCGTCACGGACGAAGAAGAGTATAATCAATTCGACGAGCTGCCTCCTTTCACAGTGGACGTAGACATTAGTGTCCTGAATGATACAGAGGACTCTCCTTACGTACGCCGCGATCATAATGAAGGATCGCTTGTAAAAACAAAGTATGTTAGCAAATAAGTCCAACCGTGTTGTATAGTCCGTTGTTACAAGTTATAGTCTATCACTGATGGATGCTTACTTTTCTTTTTTCATGTTAAATCTTGTCTAGTGGTCCCATGCTACTAAATTGTCTATTGTGAATGGATCACTTTGCTTTCTTTTGGTGTAATAGACTACTAACATAATAGTTGTGTATTAATAAACTTATTTTATTTGTTGAAAATCATTTTAGTGTGGAATAATAATGATTTATTATTATTTATTAAGCAAAGAAGCAGTAATTGAATTTATGTAACACGGTGAAAATTTGCATTGGAATTATAAGAGTGCAAAAATTACTTTATTCCTTATATTTTTAATTTATATTAGAAGTTTATAAACTAATATTCTAAAGAATATATAGATTTTCAATATTATTGTTGAATTGTAGAAACTATAAAAGGAATTTATAAATGACTAGTAATCTTATTTTATTTTTTTTAAATCATTTTAGTGTGGAATAAGTATAATTTATTATTTTTTATTAAGAAAAGAAGCAACAATTGAATTTTCTATCATTTTATTTTATATTAGATGGCTGGAAAATAATATTCTAAAGAGACTTTGAATTTAATTCTAATAAGTACCGGTTAGTGTATTTAACCGTCTTGATGTGATCTGTCGATGCAGTTGGTGTTTACAACCGAGATGGATGCCTCACATTAGTACCGGATGGATACACCAACCGGTACTGATAGTGCCTAGGTTTTCCTTGTGGATTCAGATGTGGAATGATCAGTCCCGGTTGGTGTATCCAACCGGTACTGATGTGGATATCAATCCCGGTTGAAGACACCAACCGGGACTGATGATGCACCTATAAACCTCACTACCGCCATTTCTTCCCCACTTTGCTGCTCCTCCCGCCCGATATCTCCCATTTCCTCCTCCTCCCCCGTGCACCGCCGCCACCAGAGCCTGTGCTGGCGCCGGAAGCCCTCCCGGAGCTCCCCCGACTGCGCCACCCTCCCGGTGCTCGCCCGACCGCGCCGCCCTCCCAGAGCTCCCCCGACCGCGCCGCCCTCCCGGAGCTCCCCCGACCGCGCCACCCTCCGGCTTCGCCCGATGTGCCGCCGTCCAGAGCTACGCCCAGCAGCGCCACCCTCCCGGAGTTCGTAACCGCGCCGCCCTCCCGGAGTTCGCCCGACCGCGCCGTCCTCCCGGAGCTTGCCCGACTGCGCCGGCTCCAGTGGACGGCCGACCTCCACGAACGCCTGAGAGTGAGCTCCTCGCCTCCCCGCTTCCCTACCCCTCTGCCTTCCTCGTTCTTGGTCCATGGCCACGCGTGATTTGATCCCGTCTGAGTGGAATGTGCATTTGGTCCCGTCTGAGTGGAATGTCCACTTCTGTGCCATGAATTTGGGGGTGAATCGAAGAGCTTTGAGTGGAATGTGCACTTCTTTAAATGTGTATTGTGATTGTTCTGACACCAAACTGATGCCTTTACCTTATTTGAGTGATGTACTAATGATGATTTCCATGTAGTTGAGCAAGATATGCGGAATTGTCAATTATGTTGCACAGTTGTAGTTGAGCAAAAAATGATTTGATCATTTTTGAGGGGTTGATTGGTCTGAATGCCATTATAGTTAGCTAATTAACATGATCACCTCTTTATCTGGTGAAATGATGTAAGTTCCGGTTGCAGTAAATGATCTAGAGCTAGTCGATTTATGTATCATTGATTACATTGGTGAAGAAATGGTTACTCCAGAGATATATTCTCAATTGTCAATATCTGTTCTTTTCCATGTGGTCAATTTCAAGAAGGTGATACTCAGGTGACTGTTTTTTGGCTAGGGGGACAACTTAGCTTGAGTTGTCAATTGAGATAAACCGACAATTGTAATCCCAAAAACACTCTTTTTGTTTAGAGAACTTCTACGAAGCAGTATACCATCCAAGCAAAAAAAAAAACTTTCTTGAATCTTACTCGAAGCTTTGTTGCATGCTGAACCCATTTGGAACTCTGTAAAACATGCAGATAACCCTTAGGCTGTGTTTGGTTCAGGGTTAGGAGGAGTGTTATGTGATATATGGATGCATGCTACACACTTGTCTCTTTCTTGTCTTATTAGATAGATTCAAGGTATATGTTACCATGATGATTCAAATCTCTAATTTGTAAATTGATAATTTTTCAGCATTCAAAATTGTTGAAAAGGCCTTTGGATCTAGTTTGCAAGTGTGGGAGCATCACTCAGAAAGCATCAAATGTAAGTTCATGGGGTCCTTGGTGAATTTTGAAGCAATTTCTATGTATATGTGAAGTTTGAAGCAATTTCTATGTATAAGTATATGCAAAATGTAATATATTTGAATTAGCACCTGTATAGAATCGAAATTTTTCTCCTTGCTCATGCGAAAGCGCGAATGAACTCAACCGAGTCTTACTTGAGATCGAACACACTGCTCGCGAGTCTATATATAAGTACATGTAAAATGTTCGACTGTATTCACTTCCCTGCTTCTCTTCTTCTATGTATATGTGAAGTTTGAAGCAATTTCTATGTAAATGTGAGATGAGTAAGTATATGTAAAATGTTATGTATATGTGAGATGTGTCAGTACATGTGAAATGTCAAATGTATAAGTAGAATTGATCTAATCAGCTTTTGTTCCTCGCCATCTTCAACGCCGTTCTAGAGTAGTACCATCAGCTTTTGTTGATCTATTTTCGTTAATTTTCAGTGCCTTCTTCTAGCCTAACAAATAATGATGGACGACGAAGGATTTGATCAAGAAGAATTTATGACAAATTTGATTGCGGCAGATGGTGGTTGTAACATCCGCGTTTTGTAATTAAGCTTAGTCAGGCTAATTAAGTGTGGATTAGTGCTCTGTAAAGTTTTCGAATCTTATTTTGGAGTTATTTGCCTTCAAGTTCTGTTTTGCTGTTATGTTCGATCGATTTTCCCGAACGGAGCTCTTGAATCCGTTTTTGAGTGAAATCTAGAATCGTGTAAGATAGAACCCAAACCTGAGTTTCTAAACTTTCATTAGGATCCCTCTGAACCTATTTTAAAGGTCCTCTAGATGTTTGAACTAGAGCCGTGGTGGCAAGTGGATTAGAATTTTTAGGCTGCAGGCGGCGTCTGCTTGATCATGCTCGCGGTACTCTGGCGGCGGCCATCTTGGCCGCTTCGGGCGGTACTACCGGCTGTAACGATCGGTTTTGCTCCTGTTCTCGTGTTTATCTCTTTGCCTCAGGTTGCGTCCACATCCTCAGCTCTTAAGAGCCAGGGGAGCCCTCTCCTCCCTCTCCTCCCTCATTTCTTCCCTTCCTCTCTCTCTCTCTCTCTTGCTCTTCCTCTCCTCTCCTTCCTTCCCTTTGAAGCCTCCACTCCCTCTCGCACAAGCCGGCCGGAGTGAAGCTCGAGGAGACCAAGAAGGAGTAGGAGCAAGGGTGGAGGAGCATCTCTAAGCAGTCAAAGAGCTTCACAGGAGGTAGGTTTTGAAGTTAAGCTTAAACCCTAGGTGTAGATGCAAACCCTAGCTCCTCCTTAACATGTATCCCTTCTTTCCTTTTCAGTTGAACCCTAGAAACCATAATTCTTGCGAAGTGTTGATGTTTTTCCGAGTAGTTAAACCTAGGTCAAGGTTAGAAGAATCTTTTCGCGTGATCGAGTAGTTTCGGAAACCCTGATCTACGTTTCGTTGGACTTATTCGCCGCATAACGTCATTTCTCAAATTTCCGGAACCTTTCCTCTTGAAACCCAAACTTTGGGAAGTCGGAAGAATGACCCGCGGATATGTTCTCCAGGCCTCGAAGGTTGACTCTTGCGGAAGGATCGAGTTTGAACAAGATCCAGGGCGAGAATCGAATTCGGGAGTAAATTCGGGTTTTCGGATTCTGGAGGTTTGATCATCGTGCCTCGTAGGGGTGAGTTGATCTCTCGATCGCGTGGAACCTTAGTGCACCATCGGAACTAATGCGCGTGTTGCAAACCCGCTACTCAGGTAGATTTGCGAAAGTTGCACTTTGGGCATTCGGAGCAATTTCGTACTCCGAAGTCCCAAAGCTCACAAGTCTAATGCGTATAAGTCCCTAATGCCGTAGAGAACCCGTTGCCGCGAAGAAACTCCAGTTTCGACACCTTTTGAGTCGAAATCCGTTTTCGCGCAAATATCGGGATTCAAAAGGTCAAAAAGCGATATTATGAGCATTTGAGCTCGAAACTTGACGGTACCTGCGTGGATGGGTCCCATGGGTTCCCAGAAACCTGTCCATGCATGTAAGTCGAAGTTCCGAATTCAACTGCGCGAATTTTTTTGGAAAATTGCGCTCGGGGAGACCGGCACTACCTCCGGCTTGAGGGCGGTACTGCCAGAAGGCCGGAACTACCGGGGTTTGGTCGCCGGTAGTTATTTTACAGAGAGGACCCCACTTCGGTTCCCGGCCAGCGGCACTACCGAGCTCGCTGGACGGTACTGCCGGCCTCAGAGCGGCTCTACCGCCCATTTAACGTCGGTACTGCCGGTCTCTGAGTGAAATTCTGAAATTTTCTTCCGAGTTGAGTTTTGGTTCTTCATTCTTGATTCTTATTGATGTTTACTCGCTTCCTTGCCTGTTTGAGCGTTGTGTTGGTCTTGTCTCTTTTCGTGTAGACGTAAACGCGTCGAACGTTGCCGACGATCCCGACTACGTCCCGGAGACCGGTTTTTCCGAAGAGCAAACAGGCAAGCGCCTCCTTTGACCATTTTGATCCTATAATTGCAAATTCTATTTCGAATTGTCAAAACTATTATGCATGCATATATGTTCAATAAATGTGCTAGATGTGGGAAAAACTTGGTAGTTAGACCCCAATTGGTGGATTTCCTTAATCTTAATTGACTTGCGAACCTTGCTGAACCATAAGCTAAATACCTAGACATAAAAATAAATGTCAGACGGGTAATAATGGAAAATATCTGCATAAGCTTAGTTATGTTGTAGAATGTATTGTACAAAGATACGATGCAAACAATTTCAATTTCTTCTGGGAATTGAATGGTTTGGTTGAGTTTGGTCAATGGTTTGGAAGTTAGGTGTAGGTCTGGAAAAATGGTTATATTGGGGTAGTTGGAAAATGGAAAAGGAGTATTTAGACCGGGTGAGATGTACGGAGTTTGGTGATTCGGAACTTGGTTTGGTTTTGTCCGATTGGTTGGACCGGTTAGTTGGGATGGAATGTGGTTATGGATTGGATGGCAAGCCTGAGGCTTGGCTTTGGGTTGAGGTTTGGTTGGTTCCTTGCTATGGGGAGGTGGCCAGTAAAGCTAGTGGGAGCCGGTAGCAACCACTAGTGGACATCCTCTATGACCATAGCAGGTGGTTTGGAAGATCTCGCCTGAGTCACTCTAAGGACTGAACTTGATGCTATTACCGGGTCGAACAGTGCAACTACATGTGCCAGTATGGGATGGCCTTGTCCTAGTACATGGGAAAGGGCTTAGGTCTTGCATCACTAGGTGGCGGAAGAGTTGGACACACCTGCCATGTCGGTGTGTTCTAGGGACTCCCTCATCGAGGCATCGAGGGGGAGTTTGCACAATACAACGGTAATGCCTACTATGGGGAGGTATGGGCCAGTAAAGCTAGTGGGAGCCGTAGGACCACTAGTGGACATCCTCTTGGGACTGTAGCTAGGGATGAACATTACCGGGCTGGTGCAAGGTTTAAATCCTAACCTATCGAAAGGTTTCGTCACCGTCTAGCAAAACGGGTACGTTGAGTATCACGTGGCTTGGTTACATGATTGCTAGAACGTGTCATGTGGGTAAAGTGTGCAAACTCTGCAGAGATAACTAAACTAATCGATTAGCCGTGCTCACGGTCACGAGCAACTTGGGAAATCTTGTCAAGTAAAGAATTTATGGAGTTTATTATGTATTGGTTATGGAAAAAGGTTGGGTGTGGGTAGTATGGTATGGTTTGAGGTAGGAAAAGGTTTGGACGGGTGTTGGTTTCGGCTAAAAGGTTTAATATTGATACTTGCTTTGAAATGTTTTCAGCAATCACTTTTACAACTGCTGATGTTGAATCTATTCTCATATTGCAAACCTAATTTGCTTTGTGCTCATAAAGACTTAGTGTAGAAACCCAATTTTCCCTGTCATACACTAAAGTCTTGCGAGTACATCGATGTACTCACCGTTTGCTCTAACGGATTTTGGTCAGAAGAAGAAGGAGAAGGTAAGAACAAAGATGAGCCTGATGAGTCGCAGCACGTTGAAGACGTTGACGATTCTGCTGAGGGTTAGCTGGGTTCCTTCCGGCCCGATTACTGCGGGTGGAAGGCACAACTGCGTGTTACGCTTTTGGAGTTTCGCTGGGTTGTAGTGGTTCCTTTAGACTTATGCTGGCCGCAAGGCCGTAACTTGTAGTTATGGAATGGTGTAATAACATTACCTTCCAGATGTAATGTATTTTACTTTTGCATGGATGTGAATCGTCTTGTATGACAACGTGTGGGTACTGGGCTACTGATCTAGGGAACCAGTACTATGCACACGGTTGCGGGAAGCTCGAATTGGGATCAATCGGTTGGCGCATGTACTTGCCTCGAGTATTGCTGACCAATTGGCCTCGATCCGGGTGCGGTTTGTAACTAGTAAGCGGACCATTGACGGGCTGCGTTAATTACAGTCTGACGCAACAGTGAGTGCCTGGATTACTGTTACAAAGACCGGAACCCCCACGACAGTGGTTATGAGGCAGCAGAGCACGATGAGGCCGGCGAGGTAACAATCAGTCACGTTAATGATTATCGATTCCACTATCATGCTAAGCCAACATTCTGACCTGTTCATGATTGTACCATGCTTTCAGATTGGTCAACCAAGTAGGCAATCACGACAGCGAGGTCCAACCAAGAAGCCGAAGGCAAGATATGTTGTCACCGAAGTCAATGAGAACGGCCAACCTCAGAAACCATTGACGGTGATTGGGCCGTTCAATTCGGCATGCGGTGTCCACGTTAGGGACCACATGCCCATTAGCATAGCAAAATGGGATCAGGTTCCTGAATATACGAAGAACATGCTTTGGAACGATGTCAGGGAGATATTCACCTTCCCCCAAGGGACCGAAGAGAAGGTGAAGAGTTACACTCTCAAGAAGATGGCCATTGCAGCCCAAACTTATAAAAAGAAGTTGAACACGGAGTATATCAAGGAGAATCGAACGCCCGACTTTAACAAGTTCCCGAAGTTGCAAGATCACTGGGAAGCGTTCGTGAACTACAAGACTTCGGAGGAAGGTCAAAGTTTGAGTGAAAAGAACAAGCTGAATGCACAGAAGAAGAATTACCACCACCGACTCGGCCTTGGTGGTTACCGCCAAACCCAAATGGGAGAAGAGGGAGCATGACTTGCTAGCGAAGGGTGTCGCACTCGCAACAATGGAATGGCCTGACAGAGCAAAGCATTGGTTCTATGCTCACGACGACGGCCTCGATGATAACGGCAATGCGGTGTTTGGGGAGGTGCTGAGAGATGTGGCCAGAAGGCTTGTGCAGCCCAGCAGAGACTTCCCAAGGTAACCGTGCCAAACAGGGAGAATGACGAGCTAATAAGGGCTCTACAAAACCCAGAGCACCCTGGATGTACACGAGACGTTGGCGTCGTCCCGTGGAAGGTTGGTTTCGCTCAGGATGCCGAGACCTATAGGAGTCGGATGAGAAGCAAGGCTCAACATGCACAACAACTTAGTGCGCTTGAAGAACGCATGACTCAAATAGAGGAACAGTTAGCCCGGAGCCAACAGCGGGAGACGTGCCAGGAACCTCCCAACAATCCAAACATCATCAGCCCCACCGGGCAGCGGAGTAGCTGCGCTTCCGGTGGGCTGCCCGAAGCGGACTTGGACAGGTATCCTGTAGACGACATCAGGCAGCGGACACCTTGTGAGCTGCACGTCGGGGCGCGAAATTTCTCCTTGAAGGCGACACACGGCATGGTTCACCCAGTGGAGCCGGGGCAGCTCATCCATGGCCAACAGATACCGTCAAACTACTCCAAGGTCTCGGTGGAGAGGTTTGCCCAGTGTACGAGGACCTTGAGCTCGAAATTCCCAGAGGTGACGGGACTACGAAGCTAGGAGAGGTGGTACACACTTTCATCTTGTGGCGCAAACGGCACATAATTTTTCGAGATAACATGGATGTGTCCTCTCTGCGAAGAAGCCCGACTCATACACCACTTCCCGCACACCCAAGCCCAAGAAGAAGCCCGTCTCCTCCCAAGAAGGTGCCGACTCCTACACCATCTCCCACGCACATAAGCCCCACAAGAAGCCCGTCTCCTCCCAAGAAGGCGCCGACTCCTACACCACCTCCCGTGCACTTAAGCCCCACAAGAAGCCCATCTCCTCCCAAGAAGACGCCGACCAAAGGAAACAAGCCAGCTCAGCCAGACTCCCAAGAAGGCGAGATCCTCCACCCAATCCAGAAGTTGCGTCCACTTAGAAGGCGTGTCACGATATGACCGAGAGGAGACCAATAAGATAGTACAAGGTGAGGTAACTGAATTTTTTAGACCCAAGTCACCAAAGAAGAAGGTTCAACCTGGCATGGAAGAATTTCACAAAGGCTTGAGGACTATTACAAATTTGAAGGATCAAAAAGAAATGCCTCGCCAATCAAACTACGGCGCACATTGCGAAAGGAATGCCATAAGAAGATGACAAGCGAGGAGAAGGAGAAGGAGAAGGAGAAGGCTAAGGCGATGCTACAATTCTTTGATGAAGCGGCCTTGACCCAAATCAAATATTAGGCACGGCGAGAGATTGAGTATGCCCAAGTAAGATGGCCATTTACATTGGGTGGATCATTGGTCGGCGTGAGGAGCTGCTCCGACTAACGACAAAGATGCGGCAATTCCATGAATGGTACTTGGACGCGACCAAGCATGGTCTAGATTTGTTTGCTGTCAAGTACAAGGAACAAGACAGACGCCCTCAGTGCGTCTTTGGTGGGTTGCTGGACTCTGTAAGTGTCTTATTTACAAAAAAACCATCGTGCGTGCCCTTGTAGAGTACGGACCTTGCAAGCCTAACTAATTTCTTCTTGTGTAGCATGGAGATACAAAGATGCCGAAGGGATCAAATTTTTGACATAGGCTTCATGGACTCAGTAGTTATCAACGAGACAACCGTTAGATACAGCCCAAGCGAAACACAGACTAACGTATACAATGCGCTAATATGACATCAATATAAGTCAAGGATATATCTACCCTACGCACATGAGTACGTGTTTTCGTACCGCCTTGTTCTACTCCTTTTTCATAACACTATGTTAGAACTAATTAGTTATCTACGTTGACATATCTATGTAAAGTTTTCACTGGATTCTTATTATGATCGAGCTAGATCATAGTCGGATCACAATTATGGACTCGAGAAGGAAACCAGTTGAAACGTATCAAAACTTTATCGATTTGCTCGACCGGTATTAATTCTTGTTCCTTTCATTATTGTATTACTTCTATTTCCTTCCATTTGAAACAAATTCTAATCATGTACAATTCGTAATCACATGTGTAGTGCATTCGCACGGTTCCGTGCTAAAAACAGGGGCGCATTCAAAGAGAAATTTGAAATTACAACTGCCTCTCAAGTACGTATATCATAATGCTAGCTTTTCGGTTAGTTAAGTTAATTTCCTTGCATTCATTTCACGCTTTCAACTTTTTCAACCGCACATCTTGAGTCAGTCGGCGGGCAACAATTTATGAGGTTACTATGTATGTGAGTTTTTGCACACCCAAATCGGAGCCGCTGACCGCATGCTAAAAGGCGACAAGGGGGTGAGTAAATATAATTACTACCTTTAATGATGTATAGTACTCCTTACATCTAGTACAAATTCAAGGATTGATTAGTTAATGACTTAACGACAGGTGCCTCAATATTTGGCGGAACAAGGTTCGGAACTCTCGCCGGCGCGAGTGAGAGCAATTCAAGAATAACTCGTCGGCTTCATTTACGATGAGGTCGTAAATCCAAAAGGCGAGTTCCACAAACAAAAATTTAACAGGTGGGGCCCTTCGATAAGGACCGGTGGCTATCATGCTTGACATCTCTGGCTAGCAAGAAGCGATGCATGTAAAAAATCCCAATGAATAGAAGGAAAAGAAATCTTTGGAGTTGTAATTAAAGTTGTGTACATATTGTAGTACATTATATGTAATTAAATTTGTTAATGAATGCCGCAGTGATTTCATTATGAGGCAAATGTGCATGATTGATTATATGTGTTTTAATTCATTGTAATTTAACACACACACACACACACACATATTATACTCCCTCCAGTTTGATAATAGATGTCGTTTTGGACATAGTGATGGTCAAACTTCTAAAACTTTGACTATCGATATATTTTTAAATATTTAAATTGGATATATGAAAATTATATGTGTAGACTTGTGTCGAGAAGTACTTTCATAATATTATAATTTTATTGGGTTTTATAAATATATTATAATAAAAATTAGCGGTCAAAGTTGTGTTTTGAAGACCGTGTCGATATCCAAAACGACATCTATTATCAAACTGGAGGGAGTATATAATAGCCAGTATTGGACACACACGCACACATATTTATATATATATATATATATTATATACAGTCCATCGATGCAGTTAGATAAAACCGGTGCGATAAAATCCATGAGGGTTCACGATGCGCTGCCACGTGTGACTTCCAACCGGTACTGATACTCTATCAGTACTGGGTGAGGGAATCGGGACTAATGCCCTTGAGCATCAGTCCCGGATAGCCTATACCGATTCAAAAACCGATACTAAAGGCTCTCTTAAACCGGTACTAAAGGCCCTTTCCGTAGTAGTGACGATTGCCAGCAGTTGAAAGAGTTAGCAAGTAATTTCGGTGGACGACATACCGGAGGGCAATCACGTACAGTACCATCGAGAGGGTATCATAGCGATCTGCACATGGATCCAAAAGCAACTGTTAGTAGCTAAGTAGGGGTGGTTTCAAATCAAGCTCTTAATATAATTTTTTTTGTCGTTTTTAAAAGACAACTAATCGGTAATTACAAGTGGGTAGTACTTAACCTATATGCAACAAACACCCTCGACTGACGCCACTTCCATTAATTTGCACATACACCAACACAAGATCTCAATTTGGCTCATAAGAAAATTAGGAGAGTCGGTATTAATCTCAACTTACGACCCTCCTTTGTGTGGTTCTATGTTCTAAAGGAAAATTAGTAATTCATCCTAGCTTGAATGAGTTCAATTATTAATCTCGATGATTTCAAATGTGCAACTTGCTATTTTGTTAATCGGAAGACTGATTATATATCTGGCTACGATGGTACTAGGCTCCAGCCATCAGAGGACGAGGCACTGGGATGTGAGAACAGAGACTGTGGAGTAGGCTTGGTCGGTTTGTAGACGAGGATATGACAACAAATTCAATCGGGTGCAACAAAAAATCCTAAAAGTGCAATAAGTGGTTCCTAAACTTGCAACATATCTTTGCTCCTGATTGTAACGAAAAATCCCAAAAATTCAAAAATACATTTTCTTAGTTAGTTCGAGCTATTGAGTCCAAAAATGACATCCACTCCACCAAACAAAGTCTCAACAATCTCCAAAATGATCAAAATACCCTCCCAGCCCCTTCTCCGGTCCCTCTTTCGGGATTTTGTCGTTTTCTTTTCTTTTTGTTTTTGTTTTGTTCATTTATTTATTTGATTTCGTTTGTCCACGTATTTTAATACTGAAAAAGATAATTTAGAATTATATGATACTTGTGGAGTTACGAAGAAATTGATGTACGTGATGAATACAATACGATACAAATGGCAACTAGTATGATACAAATTTGTAGAAAACGAACTAGTTTGCAATTGCAGCATAAATTATAACAAGGATAAAAACATACATAATCTTCTCTAACCTCTTGATATGGTCTAAACATCAACATGTTAAGTCTTTGCTTGAGCATAGGGTCTATCCTCTGCTCTAGCCCAGGCTGCATCCTGTGATCTTGTGCTACTAGGACGCTCCATCGATGAATTTATGGTGTCTATCCATTGATGAATTCCTACAGCCTACGTGACGATGTGAATATGGTTTGAGGTCATGAAAAAAAAGATCTCACAAGAAATATACAACTCAAGCAGGAGAATAATCATCAAAACATGAAGAAATCGAACTACATTTTCACTTACTTAGAAATAAGGGCATTTATAAAACACCCGGCCGTTATTTTCCAAAGTGTTGGCATAGAACACATTAAGTTGCACACAACAGTTAGCAAGAAGAAAGGAAAACGACAAAATCCCAAGCGAGGGTGGAGAGCGAATTCGGGAGGGTATTTTGGTTATTTTTGAGATTTTAGAGACTTTGTTTGGTGGAGTGGATGTCATTTTTGGACTCAATGGCTCGAACTGATTAGGAAAATATATTTTTGGATTTTTGGGATTGTTAGCACCCAAAATTGAAGCGGCCAAGGCAGTGCGATCTTGGTGTGAGTCTGAAAGGACCGGCCACGAACCAGGTTGGCAAAGAGGCGGTCGATAGATAAATTAGAAGGTTGCGATCATATGGTAATACATGGATCGGAAGGAAGGCGAGCCAACACGACTGAACCAGATGCGATCGTGCCAGCGATGGAAGGAAGATTTCAAAGGCTGATGCAAGCGGATGAAAAGACCGAAGTAAACATGATCAGGCCTAAGGGTTATAAAAGGAGACCGACGAGCTACGTCAAGGACATATACACTCACATCAAACCAATCTATACCTTTCTTTTCCTTTGCATTAGGAGTAGACACTTAGCTTGTGATTTTTTTCCTGTAATACACGTTGATCAATACAAGTTGCGCATCGCCAGTTGTTGAACTTTGCTGCATTACGCCCTACTAGGTCCTGCTTCCTCTCCAATCTTGTTGTGCATCGTCTTTTTCGGGAAAAGTAGCCTTTACCCCATCTGATCGGCTCGTAGAGTTGATCAGGTTTATCAGTTACCCCGATCTGTGTTGGTTTGCTTCAAAACCGGCTAGGATCAACCCGTTACCAGGCCCCAGATCGGTCCCTTGATCAATCTCCTCGGGAAACACGTCTCTCTTGTTGATTGCGGGATCAAATCGGCTGGCACGCTCGCGAACCAAGACTGAACTCGGTGTTCTCGTGTGTTGGTGACGATCAACCTTTCGTCAGGTTTTTTGCGCCAACAGGGATTTTTCAAATCAATTAAATCCCAAAAATAGAAAAGAAAAACAAAACAAAAGTAAAACAAAAAAAAAACGAATCCTGATCGGAAGCAACCGGTTCCGATGCTGAAGGGATAGGCTATGTTCACGCCACCGCATGATTTAGGGCGATGTCGCGAGATCGGTGGCAGAGGGTGGCGCGGCGGTGCCCACCGCCCGGCGGCGCACGTCAACACGACCCACATGCTGGCTCGGACAACAGCTGCACTCATTTTTGACAGTCTTGCCCGTGCTGCTTGCCATCAGAATAACTAGAAATGCAAGCACGCCGCGCGCGTGAACGAAATTGTTTTTTTTTTATTTTTTTTCCGGAGAAAAAACAGACCACGGAAACATTTTTCCCATGCTCCGGAGAAAAAACGGATCACGAAAACATTTTTTTCGGGGAAAACGGAGAAAGGACCTGAACGAAAAGTGCAGGGACCTATTTGTTATAATTTTGAATTTGTTCGCTATTTCGAATAAGTAGGAAAGGGCTCGTTCGCAATTCGTATTAATGGGAGGCTTTTTGTGTAAAACGGCGAACGAAGGACCTAAATGCGAACCGGGGAAAAATATTTTCCACTCACAGAAAATCACAAAGGACTTATTCGCAAATGGAAAGGACCTATCCGTAATTCCAAAGAACCAGGATTTTTGCAAGAATGGGAGAGAGAGTGGGGGAGATGACGTGGGAGCGTGAGCTTGCAGGAAAGCTTCAAGCAATATAGCATTGAATCTCTACTATATAAAGTGAGAGTTTCTTCCCACGTCACATTAATTGCTCTGCTTAATTGCCCTACTTAATTGCCCTACGCAAGAAACGAAGCGTTGCTTTAATTAGCCAGCTTTTGCAAGAAATGAAGCGTTAAAGATAGATGTTTGATCTTATAAAATAGTATTTTTTTTTATTTTTTAATCTTTATTTTTCGTTATCAATTTTGTTTTTCGTAGCAACGCACGGGCATATAACTAGTATTAAGAACTTGTGAGATTCCCACTAGCGTAGAGCTAGTCTAGTCGACCCGCGCGATGGTAAAGGTAGCTAACAAAATTACAACTTTAAGAATATTATTCTTGAGATAAGTGCCGATATATTGTTTCTACCTTTTGCACGTCTGCTTCACCAAAGTGCCACACATAATCATTATTGCTGTTTTGACATTTCTTGGTTATGTGTAAACGACTTTATCATAGGCAGAAATGCAGAACTTTATGCCCAACTATCGTGTATATCGTCCGTTCCTGAGCCTTTAGTTACACCTGGTCGAATGCGCGGCGCATACCGTATTATGTAAAATTTGCTCTATTTTTTCTAAAAAAAAGGCTGCAAGGGTTTTACCATATTTTTTTCGAAGCAATCTCAAAAAAATTGGATGGGTATGAGTCGTCTACGAATTTACGTAATCATGGGTTCATTTTTTTCGGAGTGATCTCTAAAAAATAGGATGGGTAGGAGCCGTTTACAAATTTGCGTAATCACGGTTTCATTTTTTTCCCCAAAAATAACCTAAACGTAATTTTCGGAGAACCCTTCCGTGAGAACGTAAAAAACGGTAGAGAACACATTCGCAAATATACGGAATTATGTTTTTTTTTCCAAAAAATAACAGGCATAAGAACTTAAACACAATTTAATTTTTTCAGAGGGACTTTTTTGCGAAGAGGCGGCGTGGCGGGTGGCTGCTCCGTAAATCTTCCAGGCATAATAGATATATTTTCTCGAAAAAAGGAGAAATGATCTTTTTTTACCGAGTTTAACACTTTATACATTCACCGGTGAATAATACATGTTTCGATAAATACTATAGATTGAGTTGCAAAAAAAAAACCATAGAGATACAGTTGTACACATATATTTCTTATTCCGAAAAATATTAAAAATCGAGTTACCAAAAAAAAGAGATAGAGTTGTACACATATTTCTTTTGACGAATTTGGTTAACACTTTATTATTACCTGGTCAACCATCTTTTGTCGAATCTAACACTCCATGTGTTAACCGGGTAATAATACATGTTTCGAAAAATATAAAAACTATAGAGATACAGCTGTACACATATATTTCTTATTCCGTAAAATATTTGAAATCGAGTAAAAAAAATAGAGATAGAGTTGTACACATATTTCTTTTGACGAATTTGGTTAACACTTTATTATTACGTAATCAATCTTCTTTTGTCGAGTTTAACACTATATGTGTTGAGTGGGTAATGATACATGTTCCGAAAATTATTAGAGATGACAACCTTCTTTTGTTGAGTTTAACACTCTATGCGTTCACCGAGTAATAATACATGTTTCGAAAAATATTAGAGATCGAGTTGGAAAAAGAAATCTAGAGATTAGAGATCGATTTGAAAAAAAGTCTAGAGATAGAGCTGTGCACATATTTTGTTGACGAAAATATTTTTTCCGGGAAAAACGGAGAAAGAACCTGGACGTAAGGGACGGGGACCTGTTTGTTATTTTTTGGACCTGAGCGCTAGCCTGAAAAATTAGAAAAAGGGCTCGTTCGAGATTTTTATTTAACGGGAGTTTTTTTCCTGTAAAGTAACGAACCGAGGGACCTAAATGCTATTTGAAAGCGTTTTTCTTACACTCACAAAAAATCGCAAAAGATCTTTTTGTAATTTTATAGTGACCTATTATTAATTTAATGAAAATAGAGAGACTTTTTTTGCAAAATGACGGAAAGGTGACATGAAGGGCTCTCCTCTCGTCAATTCCTCCCCCACATAATAGAAGTAATACTAGTGAGAGCTGCGCGCTCCGTCGCGCCGTGCGAAATTTGATCCAAGTTTTTATCTCCAAAAAAAGACAGGAATCTCCGAGTTTTTTTTGTTCGCTTAGGTATTTCTTGGAAAAAAGACGCTAGGTAAGAACCGTCGACGAACCAGCGAAACAACGGCTCTTTTTGGGGAAAAAAAAGAATAATACATGTTCTGAGAAATATTAGATCCCAAACCACAAAAAAAGCTATAGACGCCGAGTTTAACACTTTATGCGGTCAACGGGCAATAATACATGTCTTAAAAAATATTAGAGATCGAGCCGTAAAAGGAATTCTAGATGCCGAGTTTAACACCCTATGCGCTTATTTTCCCGTGAAAAATGAGGAAAAGTGGGAAGAAACGGAGAAACGACAGACGAAAAACGAATTTACATTTTTTTTAGGGAAACGGCCAACGAAAACATTTTTTCCATGCTCCGAAGAAAAAACGGATCACGAAAATATTTTTTTCAGGCAAAACGGAGAAAGAAAACGGCTTTCCATATTTTTGGGGGGGGGGAATAGCCACCGAAAACATTTTCCCCATGCTCCGGAGGAAAAACGGATCACGAAAACATTTTTTCCGGGCAAAACGGAGAAAGGGAAAGGTTTTCCATATTTTTTTTTGGAAAAACGGCCAACGAAAATATTTTTCCATGCTCCGGAGAAAAAACGGATCACGAAAATATTTTTTTTCGGGCAAAACGGAGAAAGGAAACAGTCTCCCATTTTTTTTTTTTTGGGGGGGGGGGGGGGTTTAGCCACCAAAAAAATTTACGCCATGCTCGGAGGAAAGCGGATCACGAAAACATTTTTTTCGGGCAAAACGGAGAAAGGGAACGATTTTTCATTTTTTTTTTGGAAAAACGGGTACCGAAAATATTTTTCGCATGCTCTGGAGAAAAAACGGACCCCGAAAATATTTTTTCGGACAAAACGGAGAAAGGACCCGAATGTAAAGCGCGAGGACCTATTTGTTATAATTTTGAACATGTTCTCTATCCTGGAAAATTAGGAAAGGGCTCGCTCACGATTCGTACTTAACGGGAGGTCCTCCATGCAAAACGGCAAATCCGGGATCTAAACGCGAACCGGGAAAAATATTTTCCTCTCACATAAAATCACGCAAGGACCTGGACGTAATTTTGAAAAAACCGAGGGAGGGGCTTTTCGAAAAAAACCGGGCTCCATGTGGGCACTCCCGTTGCTCTCGGTTTTCTTCCCTTATAAGGGTGGTAATATTCGTCCGGTCGGCCATCTTCTAGTTGGCATACGCCCCAGCGATGACTAAAGCTGATGGAAGATCTATTACTTTCGCACAGTATAATCGCTGGAGTGTGCTTGGTACCTCTCTTTTAGAAATGTTAACGAATCATTAAACAAAGTAGTTACTATTAGATGGGAAAATATGCATTAACCTAAAAATAAATCAAAACCAGAGACTTGCCACCATTAATTATATATATAATTGTACTATATAGGACGTTGAAATGGGGCACTATGGTGTTTAGGTACCATAATTTCAAATGCGTAAATTCAAGTCAAATTCGGGTAGATTTTTTAAAAAATTCAGTTTTAGGGTAGATACTCATGTATTACAATTCAAATGAAACACATACATTTGAAAAAATATACTCAAATTCAAAGATTTGAACGAATTTAGATTGCATACTTTACTGATTTAAAAATAAAATCGGCATATACCTACAACCAAACTACCATAAAAAAAAGAAAACTCTAGTTTGAATTTCAGTTCAAACTTGTCTGAACTAGTTAAGCTCAACATCAAAACAATTTCAAAAATTTTCGGATGCAAATACATAGGGGAAATACCCATTTTAGATCGTGGTGCTCAGGCACCACGGTGCCCCAGGTAATTATATACATGTAGATATATATACAAATATATACATTTATTTGTGGCGGTGTATCCAATGTAAACCTCTCTTACCGTGTAAACTTCATAAAAACCATGTGTACAAGTTAAAAAAAAAAATCAAAAAGCACCATAAATAGGGTAGGTGAGCTTCTACAATACTATACAATTTGAAGACAAAGTCAATTGCATTCGAAATATATGAAAAAGACAAACAGCAAGATGAATAATGCTAAATAGTAAAAAATCACTATTTATGCTGAATTTGTCTTTTTCATATCTTTCAAATGTGATTGAGTTTGTTCTTCAAATTTTACAGGTTGTCGAAGCTCACCTCCCCAACGTATAGTAATTTTTTTAGAATTTTTCAAAATTTGTACAAGTGGTTTAATAGAGTTTACACTAGATATGTTGCCATATACATATACATATACATATACATATACTTATACATATACATATACATATACATATATTATAATTACCTAGGGCACTATGGTGCTTGTGCACCATGATCCAAAACGTGTATTTTTCTTATGTATATATCCCGATTTTTAACGAGGCAGTAACTATGTACATATTCAAGAATGAATAAAATTTACTTCTTTTTTTCTCAATATTTGTGTCCATTGCCTCACTCTGTGCATCTCCAGATCTTTTTCTCTTGTCGCAATAGTGCAAATGGGCCGAGCTTGGACCGGCACAGTATGAAGTAGGCACAAAACACAAATGAGCCGAGCTTGGATTTGCCGAAGGCAATCCAGGCCGATATAGCATAATGGGCCATCGCGGCCCAGCACAATTTAGATACAAAGTACGATATGTCTGTACCAAATCGGTCCGATATGACATGACGCCCACCTCTTAGTATCAGTAGAAAGTTGTATGGAGTCTACTACATGCATAATTTAGGCCAAGCAAGATTTCCCTTTTGAAAAAACAGGTTTGGTGCTATGTTTGAGAGGCATCGGGAATGTTCGGCATGATTACATGACACAACCCACTAGTGCCTATCATCGTGTCTGCAGAGGTACGAAGACCAGATGACTTGACATGACATTCTCACTTAGCAAGCAGTACTCCTGCTGTGCTGATGACTCTTGCGTGATCAATAGCAGAGGTGGTTATTGTCCTGTGCCAGGTTGGTCTGATACAGGTTTATCGGGTTTTATGCCTGAATCGTATTGGGCTACGATGACTCATTATGCCGTGTCGTGCTAGCTCCGCTCGCCTACGGCGAGTCCTGGCACGACCCATTTGCGCTTTCTCTCTCTCTTGATCACACACACTTTGTCAATCTCTCTCGCCCTTTCTCGACGATTATTCTCTCTCTCAATCTCTCAGTCTCTCTATCTCAATCTCTCTCACCCTCTCTCTCTCGCCCAATCTCTCTCTCTCTCTCTCTCTCTCTCTCTCAATCTCTCTCCCTCTCTTTCTCACCCGATCACTCACTCTCTCTCTCCCTCTCTCACGCAGCATCTCTTACTCGATCATTTCTTTTCACTGAAGGTATTTATGAACTTTTCTTAATGTTGGCATTCATTAGCATTACTGAAAATGTTATTTTTATTTTGATAATTAATTGATATATATTTCTATCTCTTTCAGCTCTCTCTTCCTTCTTGCTTATCTCTCTCTCTCTCTCTCTCTCGATCCCATAACTAAAGGGTTAGACGATTTATCCTTCTACGATCTTTTGGAGCTTGGAGTTTACAGTGGTGGCTAGTGCTCTAACATCAATATAGTGGCACTACATCCTCTAGATTCTATTATCTTGAAATAATGTCAGTCAGTAGCTTTCACTGTGAACTACTCCCTCCATCCACTTTTATAGGAAACACCTTACTTTTGGTTTTATCCAATAATATTAGGCGTATGCTTTCAATGATCCTATTAAATGCACTCTGTCATATGCATTAAATTACTTAATTACTTGAATTTTCATAATTTTATTTTGTTTTTCCTTTCTTCTTTTCTTTCTTCTCTATTTTTTTTCATATATTTTCCCTTTCCCTTTTATTCCTTTCCCTCCTTTTATTTTCCCTTCCCCCATTTCTCTCGGCTCCTACGCCCGGCCCCCTTTTCCCTCGGCTCCCACGCTTGGCCCCCTTTTCCCCTTGGTGGCCCCGGCGAGGGCACGACGGAGGGCGGCACATTGGGAGAGCTGAGGCGGCCTCGGCCGAGCAGCGCAGCGGGGAAGGAGCCGAGGCGGTGGCCTCGGCTGGGCGGCGCAGTGGGGGAGCAAAGGCGGCGGGGAGCATAGGCGGTCAGACGGTGCAGCAGGGGAGGAGCCGAGGTGGCGGCCTCGGCCGGGCGGCAGCACGGCGGAGGAATCAAGCGGCACGAGCTCGGTCTCGTATATATGGTCATCGTCCCACTCAAAAGTTAATTTGGTGCGATCAAAAGTTAATGCCATTGGTGATGCGAATAAAGCATGATCGGTCTCGTATATGTGGTCATCGTCCCACTCAACTCATCTCTTTCAAGTGGCATTTCAAGGTAGTTTTTTTTTTCAAGACAAAACATTTGTGTTATTTTCAGGAATGCCATTCTTTTAGCTCGTTGTTTCCTACAAATTTTTGTAATTTGCTTAATGTATATAGCCTCCCATTTGCTACCTCTTGCAACTGCTGGCAACCGTTCGTCACATCATTCATCAACTAATTGATGCATGCAAGGTAGCAACTGTGACACTGGTTGTGTCTCGTGACATATTCTAGCGTGATGTGTTGATGACTTAATTGATGCATGCATAGCAACGACGGTAGCAATATCAGTAGGACGCCATCGGCCGATGCCGACAGCCCAACAAGTGGTATTGGCACGATTGGTGGCTGTAGTAATTTGCATTAGTAGCCGGGGAGTGGGCTAAGGGTATGTACAATATTGTAGAAGGTTACTATCAAGTTGCTATATCACCTATTGACAATTTTAAAGACATCTATATAATAGTACGGACAATCACTTTCTTTATAGATAGGGGCGGAGCTAGCCCAGGCCTAAGCCCCAGGCTAGACCAGCTGGTTTTAGATTAAATATCTGTTTTCAATGATTTTTCAATAATTTTTCGTAGAATTTTAGTAGGCTTTCATGCAGGACCAGACTCTGGACCTCTTTCTGTTCGGGTTTGGATCCGCCCCTGTTTATAGATAACTTATCTCTACACATAACCATCTTGGTTCCTGTGCTACAATCGATTACAAATATATAGATAGCTTCTTTCTATTTCCTTTTTCTCTTTTATCCACGTGAGCAAATAGGTGACATAACAACTCTTGTAGACAGCAATTGTCTATATATTGTATATGCTCTAAGGAGTCCCTGTGTTTGAGTACCTTTTTTTCTCTTAAATTATCTAATAAATATACCACTAGATACAAATAATCAAACAAAGAGCGTCACTTAACTCAGGGAAATAAAATAGTTTAGAACTGTAAATTTTGGCAAAAGAGACATACAGAAATACGGTTACATATTTTTAGCAAATAAAGATAAGAAAAACTAGAAAACGGTATACCGTTGAAACGGTATACCTCTGAAACTCATGAAACCTATGAATTTTTACACTGAAACTCATTAAACTTAGCACTAAAAACTAATGAAACATGAAACTGATGAAACTAAACACTGAAACTTATGAAATCAGCACTGAAACTGGTAAGTTTCATAAGTTTCACAGCTATACCGTTGGAACAGTATACCGTTCTCTAGTCATCCTCAATAAAGATATTATCCCTCCATTACATCTGGGAGGTTTCAAGCCTCCACCTCACCCCCCTTCAATTTTCCGAAAAAACCCATTTATTCCTCCAAATCGCGGATAGGTCATTCCAAATTACGAAGAGATCCTTTGCTATTTTATGTGAGGGGAAGATTTTTTTTCCCGGTTCGCGTTTAGGCCCCTCATTCGCCATTTTATATAAGGGGCCTCCTGTTAAATACGAATCGCGAGCGAGCCCTTTTCTAATTTTTCAAAATAGCGAACAAGTCCAAAATTATAACAAATAGGTCCCCGCGCTTTACGTCCAGGTCCTTTCTCCGTTTTGTCCGGAAAAAATATTTTTGTGGTCCATTTTTCCTAAAAAATAAGAAAATTCGTTTTTCGTTCATCCTTTCTCCGTTTTTCCCGAAAAAATGTTTTCGGGGTCCGTTTTTTCTCATTTTTCCCGGGAAAAGTGTTTTTGGGGTTCGTTTTCCCTCCTTTTTTTTCGGGAAAATGTTTTCGTAGTCCGTTTTCCCTCGTTTTTCCCGAAAAAATTGTTTATATGGCCCGTTTTTTCCGAAAAAATATTTTCGTGATCCGTTTTTTCTTCGAAAAAAATGTAAATCCGTTTTTTGTTCACGCACTTGGCGTCTTGCCAGCTTTTCTTGGAAAAATATTTTCGTGGTCCGTTTTTTCTCATTTTTCATGGGAAAAATATTTTCGTTATCCGTGAAAAATATTTTCGTGGCCCGTTTTTCCTCCGAAAAAAAACTTTTCCATTTTCCCTGGAAAGAATGCTTTCGTAGTCCATTTTTCCTTGTTTTTTTTGAAATAAATGTTTTTGTTGTCCGTTTTTTTCTCCGAAAAAATAACATAAATTTATTTTTCGTTTACGTGCGCGGCGTGCGCCGCGCTCACTTTCCTAGTATGCATAATGCTTGGCAATCTAGCTATCGTATTATTAAATAAGGTTAAAATAAGCCTACAGGCATGTTCTCATTTATTAATCGGAGAAGAAAGAAGAGAACATCTGCATTGTATATTTTGATGGGTCCAGCCTGTAATGACATATAATGATTAAATATTTATTAAAGCTGTTTCAATTGCGTAGGAAACAACTCTATTTTTCAACTACAAGCAAGTTTATTGCAGTTTTAGCTCGTAATTGCATGGAAAATTCGTCACATCATTCATCAACTAATTAGTGGAGGCGAAGCAGCAAGGTAGCAACTGCATGTGCCTCGTGACGTACCACTGGTTGTGACTCGTGACGTATTCTAGCGTACGTGATGCGTTGATGACTTGATGGAGACCATGATGCATGCATATCATGGACAACGCACTAGCAAATGTTGAGTAATTAGACAATTTTCAGATTAAATTCCGAATATGAATAATGAACAACATCATAGAAACTAGCATGTATTTCTCTATCATACTAGACAGCACGAACAATATGACCATATGGTTAAACATGATTAACCACGAGATTAGGATAGATTGAACGTACTGAGCAGAAGAAGATGCAGATGCCGCGGCTGGTGCAGTCATGACGTTGACGTTGACGACATTATTGCCGGTACGTCGCAGGAGTCGTTCACTGCGACGCCTAGCAGCAAGAAGAGGAAGGCGACTCGTGGTGAAGATCTTGAGCAGTCGCGCGAAGCGCTTCCCAAAAACCTTATTCGTCCTCTCTCGGTGCAGGATCTCGAAGGCGAAGGGTTCCGGAGACCTGCTCTCCCGATCGCAGGTGCACGCCAGCGCTCGGAATGGAGAAGGCTACGGTGGTAGCGCAACAGCGAGAGGTGGCATAACTCTAACCCCTCTCAAGCCTCAAGCACACACTTGGTGGTGGCCTATAGGTAGTTTATATAGAGAGCCATAGGTGTTCCTCCCCTTCCACTAGCAATATGGGACTAAAGGGTTTCACCATCCTCATACTCCCACATGGGCCTTTGAGATTTTCTCTAGGAATTAGTTGATTTGGGCCAAGCCCATGTTATTCCAACAATCCCCCACCAGATCTCAAATGCCCATTTAGAGATTTGCCAATACTCACTACTGTTTGATATACCAAATGTTTCAAAGAGACTAAGTTGAACTTCTGCCTAGAGCTCCAAGCTACACCCATTCACAACTTGAACAATGGACTACGCCTTGAATTGCAAGTTTTGTGTGAACAGGTTTGACTCAAAGTCATAACTGATACCTGGCTGCCAGTAGCCCCCTCCGCGGGTGGAGCATATACGTCGTACTCCTGGTCTCTTCATGAGCTTACTAGAGATCACCCAGTCTCATAGATCGCGACGTTAGACAGTTGGGCTCATATAGGTGTGTTTTTCAAGAATGCTCAGAGGACAAAGATCTTCGCTAGTTAAAGCCAACAGAAACACATTAAGGCATATCGCCATCCTGCCTTACAGCCTTTTGAGAGTATTGCATCTTCACTTGGAGAGGGCAACAGATTACTCTCCTCAGTTCGCCAAGTGCTTGTTTTACCCAGGACCTAATTCACGGGATCTCCGATCACAAAGGCTGGGTTACCACAATGGCAACTTATATGGGTCTCATACATATCTCCCTAGATGCACCTTCTATCACATTTCGTGATAGTCCCTTTGTAAAGGGATCTGCCAGGTTTTTGTCTATTTGAATATAAGTCACACTTATTACTCCGGAGTTTCTCAATTTCCTGACAGACTTCAAACGTCTTTTAACGTGTCTTGATGACTTTGCATTATCCTTAGCACTGTTCACTTTAGCAATCACAAATTGATTATCACAGTTCATAAGGATAGCCGGTATTGGTTTTTCAACAACCGGCAAGTCCATCAAGAGCTCACGCAGCCAATCTGCCTCTACAGTGGCTGTATCTAAAGCAGTGAGCTCTGCCTCCATGGTTGACCTTGTCAAAATGGTCTGTTTGCAAGACCTCCATGACACTGCACCACCACCAATGGTAAATACATATCCATTGGTAGCATAGAGCTCATCAACATCAGAAATCCAGTTCGAGTCACTATATCCCTCAAGCACTGCAAGGTGCCCTGAATAGTGAATCCCATAACTCGTAGTACCTTTCAAATAGCGCATTACCCTTTCAAGTGCATGTCAATGATCAGAACCCGGGTTTGACATGAACCTACTCAATTTGCTCACAGCAAATGATATATCAGGTCTTGTTGCACCAGCAAGATACATGAGCGAACCGATAATCTGATACTATCTTAATTGGTTTAAGCCAATTTTCTTATTCTTTCTCAGTGTCACACTGAGATCATAAGGAATGGGAGAGGGCTTGCTGTCCATAAAACCAAATCGGCTCAAGACCTTCTCCACATAGTGGGATTGCGAAAGAGTAATCCCACTCTCATCCTTTATAAGCTTGATGTTAAGAATTACATCAGCTTCTCCCAGATCTTTCATATCAAATTTCTCTGATAGGAAAGACTTGACCTCATTGATCATATCAATATTTGTGCCAAAGATCAGTATATCGTCCACATAAAGGCACAATATAACTCCTTCACCCCCACCATAGCGATAGTATACACATCTATTAGCCTCATTAATGGCAAAGCTCGCAGACGTCAAAGTGGTGTCGAACTTCTCATGCCATTGCTTAGGTGCTTGTTTCAAGTCATACAAAGATTTCAATAATTTACACACCTTGCTCTCTTGACCCTTTACTACAAACCCATCAGGTTGTTCCATGTAAATTTCCTCATCTAACTTTCCACTAAGGAAAGCTATCTTCACGTCCATCTGATGAACGAGAAGATCATACGAGGCAGCCAGAGAAAGTAATACTCGAATGGTGGTCATTCTAGCAACAGGTGAATAAGTATCAAAGAAATCTTCGCCTTCCTTTTGGGTGTAACCCTTAGCCACAAGCCGAGCTTTGTACTTCTCAATAGTACCATCAGGCCTAAGCTTCTTCTTGAGCACCCACTTACAACCCACATGTTTACAACCATAGGGCCGTTCAGTTACCTCCCAAGTCCCATTGGCGAGAATCGAGTCCATCTCATTCTGGACAGCTTCTTTCCAATTATCTGCATCTGGAGATGCATATGCCTCTGCAATGGACATAGGAGTATCATCCACGAGGTACACAATGAAATCATTTCTAAAGGATTTTTCAATCATATGTCTCTTGCTCTTTCTAAGAGCTTCATTGTCATCCTCCTCTAAGACTTTCTCAGATGGTTGCTCAGAAGACTCAGTAGGTATAATAGTTTCAGGAATTATCTCAGAAGAAAATCTAGAAGTGCTATGCATATCTTTCATCGGAAACATATTCTCAAAAAATGTAGCATCGGGAGACTCCATAATAGTATCAACATACATATCAGGCACATCAGATTTAACTACTAAAAATCTATAAGCAATGCTCCGCTGAGCATATCCCAGAAAGACACAATCCACTGTCTTAGGCCCGAGCTTATGCTTTTTGTTAATCGGTACATTGACTTTCGCCAAGCATCCCCACGTGCGTAAGTAAGAAAATGATGGTTTTCTCCTAACCCACTTCTCGTAAGGGGTCTTCTTCTTGTTTCTGTTAGGAACTCTATTTAGGACATGACATGAAGTCAACACAGCTTTCCCCCACCATGCCTTAGATAAACCAGCCGTGTCTAACATGGCGTTCACCAAGTCAGTCAGCGTGCGGTTTTTCCTCTCAGCAATCCCGTTTGATTCGGGTGAGTAGGGAGGTGTCCTCTCATGAATAATACCATGTTCCGCACAGAAATCATCAAAGATTTTGGGAAAATATTCGCCACCACGATCCGACCTAAGGCGTTTGATCTTTCTCTCCAGTTGATTCTCAACTTCAGCTTTATAGATTTTGAAATAGTGTAGTGTCTCGTCTTTAGCTTTCAACAAGTAAACATAGCAAAATCTAGTTGCATCATCAATCAATGTCATGAAATATCTCTTTCCACCCTTTGTCAACACACCATTCATCTCGCACAGACCAGAATGTATGAGTTCTAGAGGTGCCAAGTTCCTCTCCTCAGCCGCCTTGTGAGGCTTTCGAGGTTGCTTTGATTACACACAACTATGGCACTTAGAACCTTTGGCAATAGTGAAATTCGGAATTAAACTCATGCTGGAAAGCCGATTCATAAGACCAAAGTTAATGTGGCATAAACGAGAGTACCAAATACTCGCCTCATCATTAACACTACCGCAAATATGGTTCACGGACTTATTACTGAAATCTGAAAGGGAAAAGCGGAACAAGCCTCCGCACTCATAGCCTTTACCAATAAATAGTCCATGCCTTGACACAACTACTTTATTGGACTCTAACACTGCTGTCGGCGTACTAGCCAACAGGCACCTCCGAGTTGGGTGCTTATGAGGTTCAGACGGGAGGGCTTTCGGGGCAATCACCTTAGAGAGGAGGAAGAAGATGACCGGAGTATCGGGAAGCTCAGGGGAACAGGGGGACGCAAGGCCTTTTCCCAGGTTCAGGCCCTCCGTAGAGTAATAGCCCTAATCCTGCTTTTCTCACTATTGCTTGTGTTTTTGCTTGAAAGGATGAAACCTACTGGCTATCGATCGAACTGACCGAACCCCCTCTCCCTTGCACCTCGGCTCCCTTTTATACTTGGGCTGGCGGGGGCGCATGGGAGGCTTACACTGCAAGTCATACTCATTACACTGCCACAGGCGCATTTAATGCGTCTGTCACTATTCTTACATCCCATTAATGCCTGACGAAGCCGTCACACTCCTGCCTCGGGTCTCACGCTCACCAACGCCGCTCGTTCTGTCAGGGGACGAGGTGCCGCCGTGGTGTCATCCGTAATTATTATGCGCCTGGGGAAGGCGCGCCGCCAGACTGCAGCCTCCACGCTTGGTATTAAATGCGCACGATTCGCATTAAATACCCTTGACCCGGGCACACCCGCCTTGGGGGCGGTGCGCCAGTGAAGCGGCCTGGTCGCCACCTGTCCACTGGGCGACCACCTTCCTGGGCGCCCAGTGGTGTGGTCTGAGTGCCACCTGTCCACGGGGCGACCACCTTCCTGGTCGCCCAGGGGTGTGGTCTGAGCGCCACCTGTCCACTGGGCGACCACCTTCCTGATCGCCCAGTGGTGTGGCCTGACTGCCACCTGTCCACTGGGCGACCACCTTCCTGGTCGCCCAGCGGTGTGGCCTGACCGCCACCTGTCCACTAGGCGACCACCTTCCTGGTCGCCCAGTGGTGTGGCCTGACCGCCACCTGTCCACTGGGCGACCACCTTCCTAGTCGCCCAAGGGAGTGATCTGAGCGCCACTTGTCCACTGGGCGACCACCCTTCTGGTCGCCCAGTGGTGTGGCCTGGTTGCCACTTGTCCACTGGGCGACCACCAGGTGGCCCCGCCCCTGCCTTGGTGGTGGGGCCCAGACGCGTCCTATTCACCTGGCAACCGTACTTACTGCGGGGGAGCGGGTACCCTGGTGTGGAATACACCGACAACTGCCTTAAACCCATCTCTGCATAGAAGGGAGCCACTAACGAGATTCTTGCTTATAGAAGGGACATGCTGCACGTTCTTTAGCTGCACGATCTTTCCCGAAGTAAACTTCAGATCCATTGTACCAGTTCCATGAACAGAAGCATGTGACCCATTCCCCATTAAGACGGAGGAATCCCGAGTGACGTGATAAGAAGAGAACATATTAATGTCAGAACACACATGAACATTAGCACCCGTATCAATCCACCAATTGGAAGACTGAAATACTGAAAACACAAAAGGTAAATTACTATACCCTCCGTCTCCAGTGTTGCTAACGGTCACTGTGTTGACAGCCTTGGACGCTTGTCCATTGTTGGCCTTTTTCCCTCGATGGTCTGCCCGATCTGGGCATTCCTTGGGAAAATGCCCGACTTCACCACATGCGAAGCAGGGCATCTCGGCCTTGTTCATCTTCTTCTTCTTGAAGTTGGTAGTTTTATTAGGCTTGTTGTTCCCTTTGTTCTTGCCGTAGTTCTTCTGAACCATATTGGCGCTAGACTGGCCCTCGGCTCCATTACCACTGAAGTCCTTAGCCCGAGCCTTCTCTTCAACATCAAGGGACGCTATCAGATTTTCGACTGATATCTTTGTCCTCTTATGTTTTAGAGTAGTGCCGAAACTCCTCAACGAGGTAAGCAGTTTTGCAATGATGCAACCGGCCACAAAAGGATCAGGTAAGACACGTTCCAAGAGTTCGAGTTCCTTAACAATGCACTGTATCTCATGGGCTTGCTCTACAACAGAGCGATTATCAGCCATCTTATAGTCATGAAAGTTTTCCATAACATACAGTTCATTGCCCGCATCCGATGCACCGAACTTGGTGTTCAGTGTATCCCACAGCACCTTCGCATCTGTTATGTGCATGTACACATCACACAGACGGTCGGCAAGAACGCTAAGAATGCATCCCACGAAGATAGTATTGGCATCCGTGAAACTTTTCTGCTGCTCAGCAGAGAGATCACCTTCAGGCTTGCCTTTACTAACCCAGAATACATTCATAGCCGTAAGCCAGAGCGTGACCTTAACTTGCCACCTCTTAAAGTGCACACCAGAGAATTTAATCTCCGGCCTCAGTGCGTCGGCAAAACCAGCCATTGTTAATCCAGGAAGTTGTCTATAATAAGGTTTTTGGATTGTTGAGTAATTAGACAATTTCCAGATTAAATTCCGAATATGAATCATGAACAACATCATAGAAACTAGCATGTATTTCTCTATCATACTAGACAGCACGAACAATATGACCATATGGTTAAACATGATTAACCACGAGATTAGGATAGATTGAACGTACTGAGCAGAAGAAGATGCAGATGCCGCGGCTGGTGCAGTCATGACGTTGACGTTGACGACATTATTGCCGGTACGTCGCAGGAGTCGTTCACTGCGACGCCTAGCAGCAAGAAGAGGAAGGCGACTCGTGGTGAAGATCTTGAGCAGTCGCGCGAAGCGCTTCCCAAAAACCTTATTCGCCCTCTCCCGGTGCAGGATCTCGAAGGCGAAGGGTTCCGGAGACCTGCTCTCCCGATCGCAGGTGCACGCCAGCTTCGGAATGGAGAAGGCTACGGTGGTAGCGCAACAGCGAGAGGTGGCATAACTCTAACCCCTCTCAAGCCTCAAGCACACACTTGGTGGTGGCCTATAGGTAGTTTATATAGAGAGCCATAGGTGTTCCTCCCCTTCCACTAGCAATATGGGACTAAAGGGTTTCACCATCCTCATGCTCCCACATGGGCCTTTGAGATTTTCTCTAGTATTTAGTTGATTTGGGCCAAGCCCATGTTATTCCAACAGCAAATATCAGTAGGACGCCATCGGCCGTTGACGACAACTCAACAGGAGGTCACTACTAAGAAACTAGGTTTTATTATCAGCACATCATTACCGATTAGATTTGAATCGGTACTGATCGTGACATTAATACCGTTTCATTGTCTACAGGGCTGTAGTGGGTTTTCAGTACCAGTTGGTAACACGAATCGGTACTGAAGGCACAGGGCATCAGTACCGGTTGGTAACACGAACCGGTACTAATGAGAGTGTATCAGTAGCGGTTCGTGTTACGAACCTGTAGTGATGCCTCGTTTCAGGAAAGTTCAAAAGGACTGCATATTCTATTTATATTAGTACGCGATGGTGGGTGGGTTGGTTAGAAAGATGAGCCTGGAGTTCGGCTTCTCCCGTACATCCTCGATATATTTTGAAATATTTCTAGTGCCATCAGTACCGGTTGGTGGAGCCGGTACTGATGCCTAATGGGCATCAGTCCCGGATGGCCTGTATCGGTTCAAAGACCGGTACTGATGGGAGTTACGAACTGGTACTGATGGCCAGATTTGTTGTAGAGGGTATTGGCACGAATGGTGGCCGTAGTAATTTGCGTTAGTAGCCGTGGAGTGGGCTTAGAGTCCCTGTGTTTGGTTAGTGCCATGAAGTTTAATGAGATGAGATGATTTTAAATCATATGGTTATGTTATTTTAGGTGAATGAGATGGTTTAGCGTCTAGAGGAAATATCTTTAAATTTGTATCTCATCGTTTTGGATGGGATGGTTCGGTTCAAGAAATCAATCACGTGAATGATTTTTTTTCTTAAATCATCTAATAAATATACCACTTGATACAATCAACCAAACACAGAGCATCACTTAACTCGGGGAAAAAAACTAGTTTAGAACTGTAAATTTTGGCACAAGAGACATACAGATACATATTTTAGCAAAAAAAAGAGATATATGCATAATGCTTGGCAATCTATCGTATCATTAAATAAAGTTAAAATAAGCCTACATGCAGGGGCGGAGGCAACCACCCGGCTGGGCCAGGCAGTTGCCCGGGCTTGGGCCCGCCAAATAGCCCTTATGTTGGAATAGGTAAGTACAATCTCTCAGTGATATTTTGTGCTATATTCTGGAAGTCTTGCATAAGAAGTTCTGTTTTTGTCGCTCTAAAAAATGTTATCCTTTCGTTGTTATCATATTTTGAATTTTTTAGAAAAACAGAATGAATCTAAAGTAACATTTAGTTTTGAAACTAAATTTTGCTTACAGAGCATCGTGTCTTTATCTTTACTAATAGGAGGCTCCTTCAGGAGTCCCATGTTAGTCCTAGAAAGTAAAAAATCAAGAAATTACCACATTACTCGGAGAAAAGAAAAGGCTAGAAATTTCCACATTAATTAGAGAAAAAGACAAAATCTTGGTTCCAGTTTCCTTTAGTGATTTTGTATATGGTTTAGATTGGTGACATGCAATGAAAATAGGTGCCGAAGTTGAGTAGGAAACTAGCAAGAAAAAAGAAGCCATGCATGTCTCATGTATGCATGCACACAACCGGATCCATGTGTGCACATTTATAAAGAGTGAGTTGCGCAATAAGATTACTGATGATTGGTTGAATGACTTGATGGTATGTTATACCGAAGAGGGCATATTTCAAACATAGATGATAACATCATTACTCGATGGTTTCAAAGCTTCAAAACTCGGAGAATGAATTTTGCCTCGTAATTGTACATTACCACCTCAATAGTATGTTTGAATCATTTTTAATGTCAATAATAACCATGTCATATGATTGTTGCACTAATCATTTATTTTTCTTATAGATTGGTATTTTGGTGTACACCGAACTTTTGCAATGCAAATAGCAACATATGCTTCTTTACAGAGGTATTACCATTGTTTTATGCTTTTAGTTTTCATTTACATGATTATATATATGTGTATTAGCGTTCAAGATTGCTTTTAGTTCACATATCAATCAATTCATAATATGTTAGTTATAACAAAATCTGACCAGGCTATATTTTTTTTCTGGCTCCGCCACTGCCTACATGGCTAGCTACATGCATGTTCTAATTTATTGATCGGAGAAGAAAGAAGAGAAAATCTGCATTGTTTATTTTGGTGGGTCCAGCTTGTAATGACACATATTGATTAAATATATATTAAAGCTGTTTCAATTGTGTAGGAAACAACTCCATTTTTCAACTACTAACAAATTTATTACAGTATTTAGCTCTGTAATTCCACAGCAAATTCGACTAGTTTCTTATAAATCGGAGACAAACATCTCCCAAGAGCATGCAGAACAATTTAGAGAACAACCAGTGCCACATCACTTCATGGGGCACCACGGAGAGATTTCGGTGGACGATATACAGGGGGGCAACTATAACGATGTGAAGGGTCATCATAGCGACCTGCAAATGGATCCAAAAGCGTCTGTTAGTAGCCAACTAATGGTACCTTGAAATGAAGCCGGCCCTTAATATAATTTTTTTTTGCCGTTTTTAAAGACAACTAATTAATCAGTAATTACAAGTGGGTAGTACTTAGCCTATATGCAACAAACACCCCCGACTCACGCCACTTCCATTTGCACACATAAGAAATTGAGAGAGTCGGTATTAATCTCAACTTACGATTCTCCTTTGTGGTTCTACGTTCTAAAGGAAAATAGTAATTCATCCTAGCTTGAATGAGTTCATGAATTATTAATTTCAACGATTTCAAACGTGCAACCTGCTATTTTGTTAATCGGAAGGCTGATTATCTCCGCAACATCAAATCCGACGAGGGCGATGTCCAGCATGCCGATGCGACAACCTATCCTTACCTCTCCAAGTGCACATCTATATATATATTGGTGTTACCAAACCAATTTTTCCTTGTATAAATATAAACGAACTGAACATTTGCTTACATACAATATAGATGGAATTATATTCCAGCACAGGAGAGGCATACTTACAGCGGGCGCCGTGTGAAATATAATCAGGAGTCGCGATCGCGGAAGGACAGAAGATGCTGCCGATGAGAAGCAGCATGAGTTGGATGAGCCACAGGATCGGGAGAAGGCGAGGTCGTCCCGTCGACATCTTCCGTATCAGAGCTTCGCTGGGCCTCTTTTTTTCTTCTTCTTCTTCTTCTTCCGAACAACGAGCTTAATTCGAGTGTGCAATGAGAGCGAAGGCGATCGAGGTAATGAATGACCCGACGAACGCCAAACAATCGTGGCTAGCTAAAGTACACGGAGAAACTCAAGTCTACCTCTTTATAAATGGGACACGAAGAAAAAAAAGAACAGGGTGTTTCTATGCTTTTCTTTATTTAGTTACACAAATATAAAGTACGAATGAAAAGTAGATGGTGATTACTTATCTTTTCACTTGTTTCAAAATTTATACAACTTATATTGAAAAGAAAATCATTGAAGCACTACTTAGAAAGGAAATGGTACATGCAGTACAATCGCCGAACTTTAGACTTTAGTCGTATACCCACTGTAAATGGGAATTCGGAAGGTATTAGTCATAGAATCCACAATTGAACTGAACCTATATCATATAAAACCTACTAATCTTGGAGAGGTACGGCTAGACTTGCAGCCCTGCGCCACGTGCCCTAGAACACTATAGTTTCTACAGTGCAAGCTATAGTTTTTTTAAATTTGTTTTGGAAAAAATTCTCCTCTCTCTCTCTCGTTCACTCTAGGAACAACGTGATTTCTGTATGTACAGTATATACCTCCCATTTGCTGACTATTGCAACTGCTGGCAATCGTCACATCATTCATCAACTAATTAGTGGAGGCGAAGCAGCAAGGTAGCAACTGCATGTGCCAATGGTTGTGACCCGTGACGTATTCTAGCGTACGTGATGTGCTGATGACTTGATGAAGACCATGCATGATGCATGCATATCATGGGCAACGCATTAGCAATATCAGTGGGACGCCATCTGCCGATGCCGACAGCCCAACAAGTGATATTGGCACGAATGGTGGCTGTAGTAATTTGCATTAGTAGCCGGGGAGTGGGCTAAGACCATCTCCAACCATATTCCTTTCATTTTATTCTCTTTCCTGTTTCCTTTTGAGAATCCCTTGCTAGAGGGAATGGGAGAGAGAATCTCTTCACGAAGGAAATGCTAAAGGGAATCCGTTGGAGCGCTGAAGGGAATGGGAATCCCTTCGCGGAGGGAAAGGGCACTACTAGAAATTTGGGTTCACAAGCGGTTCGAAACCACTTCTACTAGAACCCGCTTGTAAGCAACCGCGAGTGATACTCATGGCAGTATCACAAGCGGTTATAAAACCGCTTGTAGAACCCACTTAAAAAGAGAAAATAGTATTGCGATGAATGGGATTCGAACCCACGACCTCACCCCTCCTCATAACCCATGACTCACCCATCTAACCAACCAACACACGCATGATCTCTGATAGAGTAGGACAAACATTCCTTTTATTATTTCGAAAACTGGGATTCTACAACCGATTGGTAACATAAACCGCTTGTAGAAATCACCTTCTACAAATCCAGAACCGGTTAGGGACACAAACCGCTTGTAGAAATTGGGTTTTACAACCGGTTGGTGTCCCCAACCGGTTGTAGAAGCTCTCTCTTGGCTCGTGGCTATTTAACCGCTTGTGATGCACTATCACAATCGGTTCTAAATTTACAGGTTGTAGAGGTACCGCTTGTGATACTCGTTTTGGTAGTAGTGGGGAGAGGGGAAAGGACACGGTTGGAGATGGTTAAGGGCATGTATATATAATGCTATAAACAGATACTGCATTGTATATTTTGATGGGTCCAGCCTGTAATAACATATAATGATTAAATATTTATTAAAGCTGTTTCAATTGCCTAGGAAACAACTCTATTTTTCAACTACAAGCAAATTCATTGCAGTTTTAGATCGTAATTGCACGAAAAATTCGACTAGTTTCTTATAAATTGGAGACAAACATCTTGCAAGAGCCTGCAGGACAATTTAGAGAACAACCAGTGCCAAATCACTTAACCTAGCGGAAGATATATGATGCACATGATTCCCCTTCATTTCATGGAGCACCACGGAGAGATTTCGGTGGACGATATACAGGAGGGCAATTAGGTAAAGTACCATCGAGAGGGTCATCATAGCGACCTGCACATGGATCCAATAGCGACTGTTAGTATCCAACTAGGGGTGCCTTCAAATCAAGCCGGCCTTTAATATACTTTTTTTTTGCTGTTTTTAAAGATAACTAATCAGTAATTACAAGTGGGTAGTACTTAACCTATATGCAACAAACCAATTCACGCCACTTCCATTTGCACACATAAGAAAATTGAGGGAGTCGGAATTAATCTCAACTTACGACCCTCCTTTGTGTGGTTCTACGTTCTAAAGGAAAATAGTGATACATTTTGGTGGAATTTTCCTAAAGTGCACATCTATTGGTGTTACCAAACCAATTTTTCCTTGTATACATGTAAACGATCTGAACATTTGCTTACATTCAATATAGATGGAATTATATTCCAGCACAGGAGAGGCATACTTACAGCGGGTAGTGGTCGAAGTCGAACTGATCTTTCTGATGAATCGCGATAAGCGGAAGGACAGAAGATGCTGCCGATGAGGAGCAGCATCAGTAGGATCGGGAGAAGGCGAGGTCCCGTCGACGACATCTTCTGCCAGATCACTTAACCTAGCGGAAGATGATGCACACGATTCCGTTTCATTTCATGGGGCGCCACGGAGAGATTTCGGTGGATGATATACAGGAGGGCAATAATAAGGTGAATAGGGAAAAAAGCCTGCACATGGATCCAAATTATAGCGACATCGGCTTTCAAATCAAGTCCTTAATATAATATTTTTGCCATTTGAAAGACAACTAATCAGTAATTACAAGTGGGTAGTACTTAACCTATATGCAACAAACACCCTCGACTGACGCCACTTCCATTTGCACATACACCAACACAAGACCTCAACTTGGCACATAAGAAAATTGAGAGAGTCGATATTAATCTCTGCCTACGACCTCCCTTTGTGTGGTTTTACGTTCTAAAGGAAAGTAGTAATTCATGCTAGCTTGAATGAGTTCAATTATTAATTTCAACGATTTCAAACGTGCAACTTGCTATTTTGTAAATCAGAGGACTGATTATCTCCCAACGTCAAATCCCGCTCTTTCAAACCAGGTGTCTGACGAAGACGATACCAAGAGGAGGCGGCCCTCGCTCCTCTAGCCACCATGCTGATGCGACAACCTATCCTTGCAGGCTACACATAGATAGAGAGGGAAGCATGGCTACGATGGTACTAGGCTCCAGCCACCAGAGGAGGCACGGCTCTGGGATGTGAGAACAGAGACTGTGGTGTACGCTTGGCCGGTTTGTAGATGAAGATATGACAACAAATTCGATTCAATGTAACAAAAAATTCTAGAAGTGCAATAAGTAGTACCAAACTAGATTTTCCTTGTTTAAATATAAACGAACTGAACATTTACTTACACATATGAGCGGGGGGGTCGCCCCGTGGTATGCCTTGCTGAGGATTAATCGCGATTGCGGAAGGACAGAAGATGCTGCCGATGAGGAGCAGCATCAGTAGGATCGGGAGAAGGCGAGGTCCCGTCGACGACATCTTCCGTATCAGAGCTTCGCTGGGCCTCTTTTGTTCTTCTTCTTCTTCTTCTTCCGAACAACGAGGCTCGAGAGTGTGCAACGAGAACGAAGGCGATCGAGGTAATGAATGACCCGACGAACGCCAAACAACCGTGGCTACCTACAAGTACGTTGTAACATCCTCAGATTTATAAAAGTTTAAAAATCAAATATTAAAATGTGAAATTACTTTCATGATGTATTTCTTGATTTTATGTGCATTTAGTGAATTAGCACTTGAATGGAAATGAATGTAGGAATTAAGAAAAGAGAGAAAAAGAGAAATAGTAAAATGGTAAAAGATGAAAATTACCATAGTAAATTCTTGGATAGCCCTAGAGTGCTCTAGAAACAACCTTGGCTGGTCAAAAGTAGGTGTGAAATCATTTTGCAAGATGATAAGATAAAATAATTGGAGAACCTTATCTTTGACCAGGCCCTTGTTAGAATCTTGGAGAAAAATGTAGAGCTCTCCAGCACCTAATATTTTTACCATATGAGCTCAGTAACCTTATCCTCATCCACGAAAATTTTCAAAAATAAATAACTGGTTTTACTATTTATTCATATTTATTTATTCCTATCCTGAAAATCAGCAAAATGGAGTAAAAGAATTATTACAAAATAAATACTAAAGTTTAAGATTTGAAATTTTTATTGAATGTCCCTGACAACATTATAAACCTTTTGTAAAAGTTTCAAAAATTTATAAGTTGAATTAGTCCCTCAATAAAATCAAATTCCGAAATGAAATTCCTGAACAGCGCGCATTGTAAGAATTTTATAAACTAATATGTAAGGAATTATATTCTCAAATTTTTACAGTGTATAACTTATCCAGGACTCTCCAGAAAAATCTACCAAAATTCTGGTCATGCATTGGCCACCCGATTAAATATATGTTGTCGGTGCTGTGTGGGAAACCGATTCACATTTTGCTCTCTTCGTGTCACCTCCAAGTGGGACCCTCCTTTATCTAGTCCTGCCGACCAAACTGGATTGCTCCTCTCTGCTGAACGCCTGGTGGAAGTCTGAACCCTTCTCACATGACGTTCCCTCACCTTCTCCAATCTTCTTTTCCTTTCCATGCTATCGTGGCTAGCAGAAGGATCAGGGGCTCCAGCCGCATTGCTCCTTGTATTTCCTTCCTCTTTCAAACCCTGTTATAACTGACATTTCCCATTTATAAATACCATGCATTAGTTGCCAGGACTCCATATTGTCGGCCAAGCTCTAAACTACACGCACCAAGCCACAGGACTTCTCTCTGTTCTTTTCTCTGTGCACAGCCGAGACAATCAAGTTTAGCCGCCATCCTCAATTCTTGTTCAGACCCTGGAGCAACCGCCTCAGCTCACCTATAAATGCAAGTCTTTAGCTCCTACAAAACTTCACTATCCTCCATGAAGCCGACCAGTCGAATTAAATAAACACAAAACCTTAAGAGAGTACTAGTATATTGCCCGTGCTAACGCTACGATGATATTTGGTAATACAATTCAAATAAGCAAAAGGTGTTTTATGTTTTTTTGGTAATAAAGTGTAGTAAGATGTGCACAAAAGAAAGATACAGAGAGTTTGATTTATCGGAACATACTAAAGAGATACGCAATAATCAGAATGCATGCATCAGGCCAGAAACAAACACTGGCATCTGATGCAATAGTGCATTGCCAAAACTGTAGCATATAAAACATAAACAAGGATGCTGCCATTGGTTAATTATCACCAAGTCAGTGGAAATTCCAGCAGGTTATTACTACATATAGGCTGCTAGTTTACTCGGCAAGGGCATTCATGTGAATCATGGTATCCACGCAGAACAATTGTGTATAGTAATAATCTTCAAATAAATCCTTTCTCGATTTCTAATCACAGCTAATGTTATGGACATCTTCCCACAGAACACAAGCACTTGAGCTGCACTCCAATAGACCACTATATGTTCATCTATAACAATACACGTTATGAAATTTCAATGTGTTCCTAATGATATAAGAGAAATAAAATAGTGTTGGGATGACTGTATATCCAAGAACTTATAAATCGAACAAGCCAAAGTCTAGAGAGAACAAAATGCTTTGGTATCAAAACCAACTGACAATTCTTCAGCAATACTTTGCATGGCTTTCAATTTTTCCTCATTAGTAAACAACTTATTGTCAAGTTTCAGAACAAACTGCAGGTTGACGATCATTAATGAGATTAAGTACAACACCACGAAGCAAGTCAATGACAACAAATCTTTGGCATCTTGCACACCTCAAGGCTAACAAAAGGCTCCAGAAAATTCCCGTATCTCTCTGTGAATATGTGCCTAAGGTCACACAATTCAGGCAAATCTGGAAAGTGGGCGGCAGCAAAAATTAGAGTTGACACAGCTTCCCTGGCTTCCTGGGGGCAATCCCTGTTGATGGAAAAATAACATAAATATCCTGATCAATTGTAACATGGAGATAATTGAAATTTCTTTCAGTTTGCACTCCTAAGGTACTAATAATGGTTAACATGGTAAATTAATTAACTAAAGTTCCAAACAAAAAAAATATTTTGGTAACACCAAACTAAACCATCAAAAAGATCATATGGATATATATATTATGAATGCTACAGTCCAAATTTGATTCCTTAACAAATACAACAGAGTGGGTCCCACTAAAGACTTGGGGTGCATAACTCTCTTGAGCCATTAACAATTAATTAACAAACTTGTGATTTGTAGGTCAATTGCTTCACTGCCACAATGATTGCTTATCGTTAACAGCAGAAATAGGGAAGCAAAACAAAACGTTAGCTGAATAGATCGGAGTTACCTCTGTTTCTGCAGGCTGCTGAGTTGCTTCCCAATGTACTCACAGAAGTGCTCAATCATATCATAGCAAGAAGCATGGTTCATCTCAATTATCAGCCCATCCATCTGCATTCCAGAGTGGAAAGTACAGATATAAAGAAAATTAACTATTCAGTTATCACAGATTTCCTCTACCAATATAAGACTGAGACCCATCGCAATATCTTTCAAAGATGCAACCCCACACAACACTAAAAGTCTAACATGAGCATAATATTTAGCTATTCGAAAAGTGTTACATTGAAATTCTTCCTGAGTTAGTATCGTGGTTACATGGCAATAGTCATTAACAGAGACATCTTGGATCGTAGAGTGAGATGATCTACTTACATTGTTTTGATCAACCTCTAAAATAATCTCTTCAAGGGAAGAGTCATCCATGTTATGTTCTCCACAAACTTGTTGAAACTTGTCGACTGTGATATAACCACTTCCATCTTTGTCGAAATATGTAAAAGCTGCCATCAAGTGTTGTTCGTGTTCTATCTTGTTAAGAGGTACAATTGCCGCAATAAATTTTTCATAATTGATGGTTACGTTATTGTCTTTATCAGCCTGAAAAAGCTTCAGAGGGTTTAGATAAAGCACTAAAATAAGACAGATGGTCTGACCAACAAATGCATGTTACACAATATAAATGCAATGATGTCATAGAAAAAAGAAATGGTTCTATCCAATATATACCGCTTAGGCATTTCCAACGGAAGATATCTCAGAACCTCATAATCATTGAAAACAATATGACAGGCTGACAGCAAGTCAGTGTGTGAAGTAGACAAACCATGCCAGTTACACATTCAATATAAATGCACAAGACTTCATAAACATGAAAAAAGACATCTACTTACCGTCTCCATTATATCGCTAATATCCGTATCCTCAAATGCAGTGTCATATCTTCTTAAACCTTCTCTAAGCTAGACAACAGAAACACTTTACCATATATGTTCGTGAAAATAAATAAAAAAATTCATCTTTCAATTTTATTTTAGTAAAACTCTTCCATTGAGAGCCTTACATTTCAATTGCTTCAAAAGGCGAAAAGAGAACCCCTTTGAATCAATCAGAAACTACAACATGAGGCTGAAATAATATAGCAACATCTACAAGATTCACAATCTTCCTCTGCAAAAATAAAATGAGTATAATCAACATTCAAGTGCCATAGTATGAACAGAAAGCAAACCATGAGACAAACCAAAGTTGCACCTTGATATTATTTATGTGTGGCAGCAGTTCCCACAAGCCCATTATGGAAATATCTTCCATGGGAAAAAGTGATTGCAAGCCTTCCCTGCACATTAACTCCCTACATTGGCAAAAGAGTCTGTTTAACGGGTAAGTAAATGAATGATCAAACTTGCAAATAATAATAATAATAACAATGGGATCCAACTTGAAATTCAGCCCATATCAAATTGCACAGATGGAAAAGTGAAATGATGCAACAATGTTGAATGAATTATTACATGGGTATGTCAAGCACAAAAATATTTCACTCTCTTTACATCCAAATAAAGAAAACACAAAAAAACATATTGATGGAAATGCAGGCAGTTCCTGCTTCCTACAAGCCCATTACGGCAATTTCTTCATGGGAAAAGTTGGACACCTCGCAAGACATTGACTGGATTCCCACCAATTTCAATATTTCAAGTGTACTCTATGTACAATACAATCCAAACCTCCAAACATCTTCGGAATAAAATAAGCAATTCAAAACTAAACATTCTTCCTAAGTTTCTTCAACTCCAATTGCCCAGGCTGTATGAGCATTTCTTGCATAACAACAACCATAAAGTCCATAACGTTGTTTTGTGAAGCGAAACAATCTATAAGTGTGCAATGCACCTACATATGGACATTTGACATAAAAATCAAATCTGAAGGAAAAGTTGATACAAGCCTTTGGGTGGTGTCGTAACTATTTATGAAGTTATAACACGCTAATAGTTTAAAGTACTGAATAAATGGAGGAAGGGAGTGCCAACGCCAAATGAACGGACGGTGCAGGCGAGAGCGCCTGAGGGAAGCCATGAGGCGGGAAGCGGCGAGTCGCCGGGGACTTCGCCGGGCGACCATGAACACCGAGCTCGCCGTCCCGGCTGCCGCGTCCACCACCCTCCTGTAGGAGAAAGCGGCGTGGCGCGTCCAGCCTCCACGCCGCCGGCCAAGATACCTCGCCGGCGCCCGGCGGCTACGATCCATCGCGACAAAGATCGGCCGCCATCCCCTACCTCTTCTTCGCCGAGCGCGGGCGGCGAGCCTGCCCCGAGCGGCAGCAAAGCGGCGGGCCGAGGCGAGCGAGGCGGCGAGCTCGTCACGGAGCGGGCGGCGGGGCCGGAGGCGAGCGCGAGGAGGCACGGTCGGCGCCGAGCGCTGGTGGAGCGGCTCGGCGAGCGCCGGGCGCGAGGTCGACGCGAGGGCGCCCGGTGTTGCGCCCACGCTGAATACGGAGGGCGCCACGAACGATTGGGGCGAGATAGGCGCGATTGGGGCGACGATTGGGGCGATGATTGGGCCGACGGACTGCCGCACGGGCAGGAGAAAAATATGATGGTATGAACCGGGTAATTTGGTCCCTCAGATTTGATGAAGTGATGTGATAGAACATCTCAGCGCTTGATTTTGAGGAAGTAGGATTTGTGTGTGCACGTGCTAGGGTGAACAAAGAAATAATATCCTCTGTGGGGGCAAAAAAGTGTGTACATGTAGGAAAGAATTAACTGGTGAATTATAAAGGGGTATAGATTTGTATGAAACAACCCTTTTTCCGAATGGATTTACATGCATGTAAATCATATAAGGAACTTTGTGTTAGTTGGTACCTGAAAATAAAAATATGTATGCGTGGCCCTACGGTAATAACCAATTCTAGTATAAAATATCACACAAAGTAAAATGAACTTTGTTAGATTTAAACTCCTTTTTCTCGTAACCTTACCTTTCATACCCCTATACTTAGAATATAAGTTCCAGAAATAAGTACTAGTATTAATGTTTGTAAATTCTGTATTTGAGTACCCCTAGTTTAATACTAATTAATCTTGCAAAAATAATCCTTATGCATGTAATGTAAGGTTTAAGTTCATATAAGGCTTTAACGCCCTTTTAATTGAAAAGCGTCGCGGATTAAACTGAAGTATCACGGAACCAACTTTAAAACACTGTGAGACCCCGGATCAGCTATCCAGAATCTCCTGTGTATTTCCGTACTAGTCCCAGATCAGTAGCTAGTACACACAGTCACAGTGATACATCATTGCCGAACAAAACGAAACTTGTAATATAAATATTCAAGTATGGGCCACATGGCCACTTATTACAATACTCGGTTCAACAACCGGACACACAAAACAGCGGAAGCAAAAAGAAAGCAACAAGTGAACGCCACAACGCCACAGGCGACGACTAGGAACGCAACTAGTCCTCCTGGCAGTCCTCCTCGAAGAACTCCTCTTCCTCGGCATCTTGGAAATTCTCTGATGATTACAATGTTGGTGTAGCACGTGAGTACAAAAGTACTCAGCAAGTCGGGAAAGCATGATCATGAGGGGCTTTCCAAAGGAAGCTTAATAGGGTTTATTTGCATAAAGCCACATTTGATTAAACCATACTTAAGTAAGTAATTTCACAAAGCATCTTTTACAATTCTTTTTAATACTTGAATTATTGAATATTATAGTGAGGTTCTAACCACCATCACTAACATAAAGGCTCTATCCGCCAACTTTTAAAGGATCAAAGTTAATCATGTGACTCCATCCGTCAAAGGTAAAACAGGTTCTTTCCACCTGGGTTGGCTCTTTCCGCCAAACAACATTCGAGAGTTCTAACCACTCCCGAACCCCAAAACAAAATACTTTTCGAGTTTAAAACCAAAACCAAAGTCTACCAATATGAAAGCATTTCTTGCTTTGCCTTTGACCGTAGGCACGGCTATTCGAATAGTTTTACTCTGCAGAGGTGTACAACTTTACCCACAAGACAAGATATACCCTTGATGCCATGCAATTAACACACTTCCTTAGGTGTGCCGGCAGGGATATCTTGACAAGGCCGTTACAATGTATCTACCTAACTAGACCCACCCGCTGAGGTTTCACCGCTGTTAGGGTTCCCTCCACCCAGTACAGAAGCCCCCTCTTGCGCCGTGTGAGAAAAACAACATTGCCTCCGTCCGGCATTCACATCCAACCAAGTGGTGAGTCTAAGCTAGGCTTCTACAAATTAGTTGGCCAGGTCGTACCATTATAGACATGTGGTAGTACGGTATTGCTTAAAATGGCAATCATAAGCGTCGGTCCTTATATGACTTGGGGCGGTACTTGCACAAAAGGATCAAGACTTGATCCGCTACCACCCGACATTCCATGCCGCCCAAGTCAAAATCATTTCCCTTTTCTTTTTATTTTAGAAAACAGGACCAAAACCATAATAATACTTTTAAATCACATTTGATAACATGCTTTTTGAATAATCCCACCCATGGGTTGTTTTCATCGGAAAAGATCCTAAGCAATTCTACCGTACTACATATCAATGGATACCATATAAGAATAAGCATGGTATAAACAATGTTCTAGGGTTACAATGGATATGATTAACAATGTCAAGGAGGAATTAACAATTTCGGTATAACTAACACTTATATTTGACATATTTCATTAAACATAGCCATGCAACTTTATAAACAATTTAAATCATTTTGTAAACATAGGAGCAAAGTGCATCAAGGAGACTTGCCTTCTTCGGCGGTGGGAGTGTCGAACTCGAGAAGTCCGGCGGCGGAATCGGCGGTCGCGGCGGGATCGTCGACTACACGCAAAACGAGGCAATAAATAAATAACAGAAAATAAACAAAATCCAAAAATTATAAAATTAGTACTGGCAGGAAGGTATTGATTTATGATGAATTTAGGAATTTTAATGGGGTCAAACGGAGTTCGGATGAGAAAGTTATGAGCTTCCGAAGTTTGAATTTCAAATAAATCGGAAAACCGAGAATATTCCCGGAATATTCCGCGTTGGACTGGGTCAAAGTTTGACCAAGCTTTGACTGGACCTTGACTAAGCTTTGTTTCTATGGCATGTGGGGCCCCTTGGTCATAGGCTCATGGTCTTCTTCCCCATGGCCTTGCCATGGCAGGAACAGAGGCAAGGGGTGCTTGCCATGGCGCCGGCAGAGAGCTGCCGTGGCAGCGTCGGCGAGCTGCCGGGCGGCAGCCGACCACGGCAAAGGGGCGACGCGGCGACGCGGCAGAAGACGCGCGGGCGCGGAAGCTGATGGCGGTCGTTTGCCAAGGCGCAGAGGCGCGCGTTAGCGCATGGCGACGCGCAGGCCCGAGATAGAGCGGTAGGGCCGGGCGGTGTGGGAAACGGCAGCCGCGACCGGGCGCAGCGCTGACGGCAGCGGCGACGGCGCCACGGCGACGCGCCAGCGGCGGCGCGACAGCCCCGGCAGTGGTCGGGCCGGCGCGGGCAGGAGGGCAGACCAAGACGGAGTCGTCGGTGGCGGCGGCTCGCCGGCGACGGCGCGGCAGCTGGCCGGCCATGGCAGCACGCGCGGCAGAACAGAGCAAAGTCCCAATTTCCCCAAAATCCAAGATTTCTCAAAAGAATTCACTAAGACCTCCACCTCTAATTGACGGAACAACTCAAGCACATCTAGAGGAACTCAGGGACGAAAGGAATCGAATCAATTCTCACCAGAGAGGAAGAAATCGATGAAGAACACGAGTTCGGCCGAACGGGTTCCGACTCGAAATTCGTCGCCCACGGTCGAGAAATCCTGAAATTGATGGATGAATTAGACTCTAGGCCTCCCCACGAACACAAGGAAACAAACAGTGAGAAGAATGAACCACCGAGGAGGAAATTATGAGCCAAATCCCGAAGAACACGAAGAACGGCGAAAGTTCGTCGGTTTTATCGATCTCCCGGCCAAATGAGTGAGAGGGACAAAGGGAGAATAGGTGTTCTGGGAAGAGGACGTCGCCACGAAGGTTTAGAAACCGACGGTGCGTGATTTGAGGAAGAAACGGTGAAATTATGGCCATAATTGTAGATTCCGGATTTTGCTCCGCCGTTTGAATTCCGACGGGATTGAAGGTTCATTAACCCCATGAATGGCAAGAGGTGGCCGTCGGGATTCCAACGGATCCGGCGGTCCGCGATTTGATGTATCATGGAAGGAGATACATGCAATTGAATGGAGAGGAATGAGTTTTGGAAGGTTCTGTTCTTCCTCCCAGGCAAGACTCCATCGTGCACTGCCCAAGCTTGAAGACGCCATCAGTAGCGATGCCACTTGTCAACCTCCTATTGGTTCCCTTTTACGCAAATGTTCCACCCTAGAGAAAAATAAGGAAAAATGGCCTAAAAATTCCGGAAAAATTCCTAGAGCCATTTTAGATTATTTGGGACTCAATGGAGCTGGTTTAGTTGAATTTGGATGATTTTTGTGGAATTAAATATTCCGGAGCGAATTGCGGGCATTAAACAAAAGCCGCGCGAGATAAAATAGTAGCGAAAGTCCAAAAATCTTGGGAAAGGTTCCAAAAATCATTTTGGAATATTAGGGATTTAATAGAAGTGATTCCGGGATTTTTGGATCATTTCGGGATGCGGGTGAATTTTCGGATATTGACCGGAATTCAGAAAGTGACTTTTCGGACGGAGGGGAATTGAACGCCGATTTTGGATGAGAAAGGATGCCAGGTTAAAATAAACACCAAAGAAACTCCAACTTTGGAATTAAATATTTTAAATTTGGTTTTTCTCCGGAAAGCGAAAATGAGGATGTTACAAACACTCATAGAGATATCCCTAGCTAATGCCAGAAAAATGAGTAAGAGAACATGTATAGTATAGTTGCAAACTTAAAAAGAAACTTGATCCGATTAGCGTGACCTTTGTGATCTTTTAAGCCTTTTCGGTAACCTGTAGAATATCTCGTCTAAATGAGAATATTAAGAAGAATGGCCTAGAATAACTCCTTAGTATATGGACTACCATATTCTAAGAGAATATTTAATTTAAATCTTGCTTTGCATCTGAATCCTGCTAGTGTAATAACCCTAAGTGTTATAGTCGCGAACAACGCGTTATATGAGTAGTTGAGCTTATTAAGAAAACTTTAGCTAAAATGCTTGCATCATAAGAAAGATTGTGTAACCATGTAGATACAGCCAATAGTCTTATTTGGTAAACCCAACTTGTATAAATCATTTGTTTATATAAAACATGCTTAAGGCTAAGTATTACTCATACAAACACCTTAACTAATGTCTTACTTTTACAAATCCAAATAGTATTAGCTTCTTGAATTCGAAATTTAATTTTACAATCTTAGCTTATTGAATAAAATAAGAATGAATCATAAAGAATAGGAGTATGGTGTCCAACTGTTAATCAGTAGTTAAGACTGTAGCGTAGAAATAGCATGCTCGCATGCTTGTTTTGTGTAATGGTTGTTATTTGATTTTCCATCTGGTTTCCTTTTGCCTCTATTGAAAGTGTTATCTGCTTTTGTTATTCTTTTCCGTTATACGACGTGTAGAATCCGACGTCTCGGACTTCGTCGTCGACACTTCGTCGTCGACAATCTCAAGATGACGTCTTCGACTCGTCGCTAAAGACAACAAGTAGCAAGGCAAGCACCCCCTTGATCATATTGATCCCAATTTTCCATAATTAACTAAAATGTTGATTAAAACTTGCTTGCATATGCTATGTTCCATAAAATTATTTTTGGGTACCGGTAGAAATACCTTATCATTGATAAACTTCCTCAATTGATATTGATATGTGAACCTTGATAACCCTAGCTCATGAATAGACACTTGATGTCAAAATGGGTATATCCGATTATTTCATGCATATGCTTAGCCATGCTTTAGACTGGGAACACAAACAGATGGTTATACTGTTCCTGAAGAACTTAAATTGTAGACATGATGAACTCTGTTCATGGACATGTTGGAATATTGTGATTATTGAAACTTTCTTTTTCTGAAAACAAAACTATGATTTTGATGCGGGTGATTATTGGCAATAGCCGGAAGTGCAATTAATGATGCAAGTAGATAGGGGGAGATCTATCGCCCGTGTCGTATAAGAACCGAGCTGACGTGTTGTTTTCAGGCCAAGATAACCGTACATCCACAAGTACTGGAGTGGGACAGTCTTAACTTATTAAATTATTTGGGGATTAGCTTTGCACATTGGTAGGCAGTTGTAGCACGGGCATTCCGAATATAGGTTTGCTCGAGGGAGGTGTCATCACCGAGGTGTTGGCATCTGCCGTTGTAACGGTGTACGCCTGGCTATGAATTTGGGGCTGTTGTTGTACCATTTGAGCCGCGGGCTCCTAAATACTATTGCTTCACTGTTTGCTAGCTTCCATCATAGTCAGGGGTAACGTCATTGGGCTAGTGCAAAGTTAAGCTCCAAGTAACGAACAGTTTCGTAATGAACTCTCTGGCGGCACACCAAAGGAAGTGTGTCTAATACATGTTGCCACAAAGGGAGGACATTTCTTGTGGGTAAAGCTGTACAAACTCTGCAGAGTCTAAACCTAATCGATTAGCCGCGCTCTCGGTCATGAGCACTTGGTAAAGTCATCACATAGCTAGACATTTTCTATACTTTTATAAAACTGGACAAGATAATTTGAAATTGGTGAGCTTACCCTTACAGATGATTCAATACTTGACATTTCGTTGGCAAGGTTGAATTCAGTTGTTGTGCCTTGTGCTTGGCAAAACTAATTGATTACATTTATGATGGGAATGGACGTTTTATTATTTTACTCACGAAGGGATATGAGTCTCTTAATTTCGTTTATGTCATTCTTACATATTACTTTTGTATTTACATACTTGTTACTTCCTTTTCTTTACAATTTTCGCTTCCACTCTATTATTCAGTATTTACCATTCAAATTTTGCTTTATGCAAAACAACCGTAGAAACCCACTTTCTATTCAGCCTGCATGTATTTCAGGTTTTGCAAACACTACAAGTCTTCTTTGAGTGCATAGCGTACTCACCCTTGCTATTATTGTTGTTTTTAGACAGGAATCCTCGACAGGTACTGCGACGCAGGAAAACGGGATTGTTAACGACGATTCTTTCTAAGGCTTTACCTTGTCAGTTGCCTGTGGATTTTGTGGCAAACTACAAGACATCTGATTCTTTTGGCTATGTTTAGTCGACCTTCTCGGTCATATTGTATCAATACTTCCGTTGTAATAAAATATGAAACTTTTGTATGGTTGTGATTCCAAATTGTGTTTTGTGCGTGCCAGCCACTGATCATGGGAATGGTACAGTATGCACATTAGAACCTTGCTTTTATGTTTGCACTGTCGCATAAAAGTGAGGGTCTTACATACGTACACGGAGAAACTGAAGTAGATCTACCTCTTTATAAATGGGAAAATGAAGGGAAAAAAGAAGAGGGTGTTTCTATACTTTTCTTTATTTAGTTACGCAAATATAAAGTATGAATGAAAGGTAGATAGTGATTACTTATCTTTTCACTTGCTTCAAAATTTATACAATTTATATTGAAAAGAAAAGCATTGAAGCACTACTTAGAAAGGAAATGGTACATGCAGTACAATCACCGAACTTTGGACTTTAATCGTATACCCACTGTAAATGGGAATTCGAAAGGTATTAGTCATAGAATCCACAACTGAACTGAACCTATATCATATAAAACCTACTAATCTTGGAGAGGTACGGCTAGACTTGCAGCCCTACGCCACGTGCCCTGGAACACTATAGTTTCTACAATGCAAGCTATAGTTTTTTAAATTTTGTTTTGGAAAAAATCCTCTCTCTCTCTCTCTCTCTCTCTCTCTCTCTCTCGGAACAAGCTACACTATTTTTTTGTTTTACTTTTTTACAACATTGGAAAAAAAAATTCCCTTCTGTCTGTTAACGTGAGGTTACAGTACTTTTGTTTTTCTATTTTTCCTATTTTTTAAAGAATTTTTTCTCTCTATTAAAATTCATGGTTCGCCCGTGATAGTATGCAGGACTGTAATCTAGTAAATTACTATTCACTACTACAGAACTGGGCATCACAAGCGGGCTATTACAAACGGTTAGGTGCGAACCGCTTCTGGTCTTCGCACCAGAAGCCGTTCGTGAGCAACGGTGGGGAGAGGGTTTCCAGAAGCGGTTGGTACCACCAACCGCTTGTGTTGAGCAACTATCACAAGCGCTTCATTTCCCAAACCGATTCTGAATTATCACAACCGGTTTGATATCCCAACCGCGTGTAGAGTTATATATTTAGAAGCGGTTGGTATATCAAACCGCTTCTGTAAGCGGTACCATTTAAACTCTTCGTCCTCCCGCCCCGATCGCGAGCTCGCAGACATGAACAGGGAAGGGCCTGGCACTGTTCTTGGGGGGGAGGTGCTGTCCAAATTTTTGAAGGTCATGATTTAGCTTCAAATTAAGTGAATCAAGGTTAGTAACACCATGCTACCATCCTTCTCACCAAGATATTGTTGTTTCTTTTGCATTTAATGTGGAGAAAAATTAATTTTGATTGTTGAAGGTTTTTATTGCTAGCTCACTCCACAAGTTTATTTTTAGGCAAGATCATGATGAACTATGGTAGTTGTTTTCTCTAAAAGTGTCCTTAGGTTTAGAATCTTTAATGTAACACTCCTTCTCTTCCATCTCACTCTATAACTTTAATTTTAGGTAGGACCATGTTGAATTGTAGGGAGTTGTTTTACAAAAGTTGTTAGCTTTACAATCTTTAATATGACACTCCTCCCTTCAATGTAACAATAGTAGATCTAGGTTTGGAAGGAAATTATTAATGTTTTATGAAATAAAATAGGAAAAAAATTAAAGGGACAAAATGATTAGTTAAATTAAGTTAAAAAGGTAGAAGGATAAGGAAAAATTTGAAAAACCACTCCCTCCATCGCAAAATATATGGCATATAAATTCTTGCCACGGTATTAATTAAAAGTAACGCATTAACTATTAATTTCTTTTCGATTATGTCTTGTACAACTATAAAACTAACAACATGTTTGAGTAGTTTTAATTACAAATGTAACTATATAACATGCATATATAAAATAAGTATATTAATTATTACCTTTGATAATAGCCAAAACATGAAAACAATGGCTTTTCTAAATACTTGTCAAAGTACTTTGGAATGGAATTTTCCTACAATGTTATTTATGAAAAATAAAAGTGATATTATAAATAGCACTTTAGTGAAAGATCTTTGAAGGTATCTGAAAATTAGATCTTTGTGCAGATGAACCGGCAATGGATGTACAATTCGGACCGTCGCTCCAGAGAGTTCATTGATGGCGTGAAGGCATTTCTTGATGCCGCTGTTGCATTCTTGCCTCCAGACAGCTTCATATGTTGTCCGTGCGTAGATTGCAAGAATGAGAAGGAGCACTCCCAACGCTTTCAGGTTATGACCCATTTGATCACGAGAGGTTTCATGCCAAACTACACCTATTGGACCAAGCATGGCGAAGTACAAGGGAGCAGCCAGGAAGACGATGAAGAAGATGGTGAAGAAGAAGAGGTATTCAACAGTATGCCAGACGCAACGCAATATTGTTCTCATGGAAGATACAATGGGCGATCTTGGTGATGATGAGCTAGACCAGATCTTTGCGTGATGGAGAGGGGGACTACACATATGAAAGACAATTCGAGAAGTTTCAGCGCATGGTAGACGACCACAGGACACCTTTGTACCCAGACTGTGGGAGGGGCCACACGAAGCTCCGTACGACACTGAACTTAATGCAATGGAAGGCCAGAAATTGTGTGTCAGACAAGGGATTGAATGAATTGTTATTACTCATAAAGAATCTGCTTCCAGAAGATAACATGCTGCCTGAATCTACATATGAAGCCAAGCAAGTCATCTGTCCTTTGGGATTAGAAGTACAGAAGATACACGCATGTCGTAACGATTGTATCCTATATCGTAATGAGTATGTGGATTTGGATGCTTGTCCAGTGTGCAAAGAATCACGTTACAAGACGAAGCGTGAAGACCCAGGTGAAATAGATGGGGAGTGTAAGAAGAAGAGACCTACCGCTAAGGCGGTGTGGTATTTCCCTGTGATCCCCCGATTAAAGCGTCTTTTTGCTAACAAAACGCATGCCCAGATGGTGCGTTGGCACAAAGAAGAACGTAAGGATGACGGGTTGCTTAGGCACCCCGCTGATGGGTCCCAGTGGAGGAAAGTCGATCGAACATTCCCAGACTTTGCAAATGAGGTGAGAAACATAAGGTTTGGTTTGAGTACCGATGGTATGAATCCTTTTGGCGACCTGAGCAGTAGCCATAGCACTTGGCCTGTTACACTATGTATGTATAATATTCCTCCTTGGTTGTGCATGAAGCGAAAATATATCATGATGCCATTGTTGATCCAAGGGCCGAAGCAACCTGGAAACGACATCGATGTCTATCTGAAACCATTGATGGAAGATCTTGTAAAGTTGTGGGAGGATGGTGTACGGGTATGGGATGAGTACAAGAGGGAGTATTTCACCCTACATGCACTGTTATTCGTAATGATCAACGACTGGCCCGCGCTCGGCAACCTGTCTGGGAATACTACCAAAGGATATAAAGCATGCTTGCAATGCTTAGATGAAACCGACAGCTTGTACCTGAAAAACTCTCGAAAGATTGTGTACATGGGCCATCGTAGGTTTCTTGTAAAGAGGCACCCATTGCGGAAAAAGGAAGGTATTTTGATGGGAAAGCAGACCATCGTGATAAGCCTGAGCATCGTAGTGGGGGCACGTGTGTTTGCCATGGTAAAAGATCTTAAAATAGTGTTTGGAAAGGGTCCTAGAAGCAATCCTGTCCCGAACGAGGAAGGTCAGGCACCCATCTGGAAGAAGAGATCAATATTTTGGGACTTGCCATATTGGGAAGTTTTGGAGATCCGTCACTCACTTGACTTCATGCACATCACGAAGAATGTTTGCTTGAACCTACTAGGATACTTGGATATGTACGGCAAATCGAAAGATACACTACAAGCTCGGAAGGACCTGCAAGTTTTGGAACTGAGGGATCGTCTACATCCAGAAAAGAGAGAGAAAGGACATTACCTAAATCCCGCGAGTTACACTCTAAGCAAAGAAGAGAAAAAAAGCATGATAGAGTGCTTGAACAGTGTGAAGGTCCCTTCAGGATACTCGTCAAATGTGAAAAGACTCATAAACATGAAAGAGAATAAAACCGTACACCTGAAAGCTCATGACTGTCTTGTATTGATGACACAGTTGCTCTCAGTGGCTGTAAGAGATAGTTTGCCTGAGTGGGTCCGGGTGACAATCATAAAGCTGTGTACCTTTTTCAACGCGGTTTCGCAGAAGGTCATCGATCCACATAAGCTAAGTAAGCTACAAGATGACGTGGTACAGAGTGTGGTTAGCCTTGAGATGATCTTTCCTCCTGCATTCTTTGATATTATGATTGACGAGTACCCGTACCATGGGTACCCCCATCAGCCCGGAAACGTGAATGGGCTGACCAACCGCGGCGAAGGCCCAGCACTGTCAAAAGGTGCTTGGGCCGCGGGGAGCGGACCCCGACCCGTGCAGGACCGACCCTGGGCGGTCGGCGGACTCCGACCGCCTAGTATTAGAGCGCGCGGTCAGCAAGCTCCACCCGCGCACGAGCCAGCAGGGCCCAAGCCGGTGTCAGGCAGTTGCCTTGTGCGCAACGTCCCCTGGCATCCGTACCGGGGTAGGCGGCTCCTTCCCAAGACTGTCAGAAGTGCCACTGAAGAAGTCAAGCCCCCGTCCCATCGCCTGGCACACCGCAGAGCGATACGCCCACTCCCGAGGCCCAGGCAAGGTCAAGCGCCATTAAAGCCGCCAAGGCTGACAGGAGCACCACGCGATGCGTCATCCAGACAGCACTACGCAAGACCACTCATCACAGAGCCACCAACCCTGCCTCGGGACGGGCAGGGGTCGGTCGGACAAGATAGAAACCAGACTCCGAGACACGCAGGCCCCTTTCCTGATGGTTTTCCCAAACTCCCGTGTAACCTGCCTCCTCCGTCTAATATAAGGAGAGGCAGGGCCCGAGGGGAAGGGGAGAGGGAAAAACGGTCTTCTAGGTAGCCACGACTCCCTAGCAAAAACACCGAGGGTTCGGTCGGCCGGCCCCCGGTCTCGCTTGTATACCCCTTGTTCATCGCCAAAAGATCAATACACCCACACCGAACGAACTGGAGTAGGGACGTTCAGCCCGAACCAGTATACATCGTCTGACTCCCTGAGTCGACCATTCGGGGAGAGGGAGCGCGCGACCCCATCCGACCACAAATTCGTATTGCCGGTGCCTGAGTGGGTCCGGGTGACAATCATAAAGCTGTGTACCTTTTTCAACGCGGTTTCGCAGAAGGTCATCGATCCACATAAGCTAAGTAAGCTACAAGATGACGTGGTACAGAGTGTGGTTAGCCTTGAGATGATCTTTTCCTCCTGCATTCTTTGATATTATGATTCATCTCACTGTTCACATTGTGAAAGAGATAGGTATTCTCGGGCCCGTGTTTTTGCACAACATGTTTCCTTTCGAGAGGTACATGAAAGTCCTAAAGAAGTATGTCCGTAACCGTTCACGTCCCGAAGGATGCATTGCGGAGGGTTATGGGACCGAGGAGGTGGTTGAGTTTTGTTTGGATTACATTGAGGATCTACATCCCATTGGTGTCCCTATATCACGCCACAAGGGGAGACTACGGGGAAAAGGGACACTAGGACGGAAAACAATTGCATGCAATGATCTCCTAACATTTAAGCAAGCACATTTCACTGTTCTAAAACAATCAACCCTAGTGGCCCCGTACGTCCTTCAGCATAAGAGTATTCTACGCCGCGAATTCGCAGGGAGGTCCGAGGATTGGATCACAGTGAGGCACATGGATACTTTCGGCGCTTGGTTACAAAACTACATCCTTGTCAATGGGTCAGAAAATGAACAGTTGCAGTGCTTGGCTCGGATGCCATCTAGTGAAATCGTCACATTTCAGGGCTACGAGATAAATGGTTACACCTTCTACACAAAATGGCAGGATACCAAGAGCACCAACCAGAGCGGTGTCCGTATAGACGCCACTGATAACAAAGGCAATGTGGACACATATTATGGTTACATAGAAGAGATATGGGAGCTCGACTATGGACCATTGAAGGTCCCTCTGTTTAAGTGCCAGTGGGTCAAACTGACTTCAAGCGGCGTGAAGATCGACAAATATGGCATGACAACCGTCGACCTGACAGAAGTTGGCTACAGGCGCGAACCATTCGTCCTTACCAACGATATGAGACAAGTCTTCTACATAATGGACATGTCAAGCAAACCAAAGAAGCACAGGGAGAAGCAAAAGGATTGCAGTAGTAAGCCAAACCGACACGTGGTTCTCCATGGCAAACGAAGGATTGTTGGTGTTGAGGACGTCACAGACGAGGAAGAATATAATCAGTTCGACGAGCTCCCTCCCTTTGCGGTAGATGTCGACATAAATGTCCTAAATGTAATAGAAATCGATGCTCCTTACGTACGTCACGATCACGCCGAAGGAACACTTGTAAAGACAAAGTGATCATTAATTTTTGAATGGCCTTACTAATTTTTGAATGCATTAAACAATGTTTGAATGGCCTTATAATTTTTGAATGGCCTTACTAATTTTTGAATGCATTAAACAATTTTTGAATGGCCTTATAATTTTTGAATGGCCTTACTAATTTTTTATTGCACTTACTAATTTTTAAATGCATTAAACAATGTTTGAAAGGAATAAATAATTTTTGAATGTATTAAACAATTCTTGAATGGGTTAAATAATTTTTGAATGCATTAAAAAAAAGAGAAAAAAATAAAGAAGTAGCAGAGGGCGCCAGCGGGACTCGAACCCGCGATGCCGCAGGTTAGGTCCACGCTCAAGCGCCACTCGCTAGCCAAGGGGGAGGAAGATATTTGTCGAGCATGGACGGCATCAAATCTTTTTGAGTCGTAAGCATCTACAAGCGGTTCGTATTACCAACCGCTTGTAGAGGTCCATTTCTACAAGCGGTTGGTATTACAAACCGCTTGTAGAGGTCCATTAAATAAAGAAGAATTTGCGAGGGCGCGAGCGGGACTCGAACCCGCGGTCGCAGGTTAGGTCCACGCTCGAGCGCCACTCGCTAGCCAGGGGGGAGGAAGATATTTGTCGAGCATGGACGACATCAAATCTTTTTGAGTCGTAAGCATCTACAAGCGGTTCGTATTACCAACCGCTTGTAGAGGGCCCTGCCTCGCTGCGGTCTTAAGTATCTACAAGCGGTTGGTATTACGAACCGCTTGTAGAGGGCCATTTGTACACGCGGTTTATATTAAGAACCGCGTGTAGAGGTGCTTCTACAAGCGGTTGGTATTACGACCCGCTTGTAAAGGTGCACTTATAAATTCCCGCTCGTCACAGACTCAACTCAAAAATTTTCTAAGTCCCCGCGCCATTGCAGCCGAGCTCGCCACTGCCACCTTCAGCGCCATCGCAGCCAAGCTCGCCGTCGACACCTCCGCCACCGCGTCGTGGTCTGCGACGTCGCCATCGCCTCCTCCACCACCTGAAGGGCCTAGGTTAGCCTTCTCCAATGCAAACACCCCTCTTTTTCTCGCTGCCCACAACGTGTTCGACAAAATGCCCACAAGAAAAATGCTTTGATATACATTGATATGCTTAAACAATTCGCTTTGATATACATTGATATGCTTTAATATGCATTGATATGCTTTGATATGCATTGATATGCTTTGATATGCTTAAACACATTGATATGCTTTGATATACATTGATATGCATTGATATACATTGATATGCTTTGATATACATTGATATGCTTAAATACATTGATATGCTTTGATATACATTGATATGCTTTGATATGCTTAAACAATTCGCCATACATATACATATAAATACATTGATATGCTTAAACAATTCGCCATACATATACATATAAATACATTGATATGCTTAAATAATTCGCCATACATATACATATAAATACATTGATATGCTTAAATAATTTTTCATACATACATATAAATACATTGATATGTTTAAACAATTTTTCATACGTATACATATTTTTTCCATAATTAGATAGATGGCGACACCAGGGCGTGATGCTCCTAATTTCGACATGGAAGAACAGTTCTTGCTAGATGTGATCGCTGCGGGTGATGCCAACATTGTCGACGACGCAGCCGGTGGATCCGGTGACCCGAACATTGTCGACGACGCAGCCGGTGGATCCGGTGATGCAGCGGACGATGAGGGAAGCGAGGTAATGCCACGACAAACACTTTAATCGTATTTAACCAATTAATATAAATGGCTCTGACATGAAAAATTCACATCTCTGTCCATTTTCAGCCCGGTACATTGAGCACCCAAACCAAGCAAGGTGCTAACAAGAAGCCTGCTACGAAGTTTGTTTTCACCAACGTCGACAATGACGGGAAGCCAATTGCCCCTCTTTCTGCAGTAGGCCCGTTTAACAAAGCATGTGGTTTCCACGTTAGGGATCATGTCCCAATTAGCATCAAGAAATGGCCTAAAGTTCCGCAAGCAACCAAGGAGCTCCTTTGGAAAGATATCAAGGAGAACTTCAAATTTTCTGAAGGATACGAGAACAAGGTTAAGAGATACACTTTGAAGAAAATGGCAACCCAATTTCAATCGTGGAAAGTTCACCTGAACAACAAGTATGTCAAGAAGGGAGAAAGGCCAGATTTCAACCAACATCCCAAGCTGGCGGATCACTGGGATGCATTTGAAGAATACAAATTGTCAGAGGAAGGACAGGCCGCGAGCCTTCAGAACAAGATCAACACTGGGAAGAAGAAATACCACCACCATCTTGGCACCGGTGGTTATGTTCAGGCTATACCTAAATGGGAGAAGCGGGAGGAAGAACTAATGGCCAAGAATATCACGCTGCCATCGCTGATTGGGAATTCCGCCTGTGGAATTGGTTCATGGCTCACGGAGGGGCCCTTGCAGAGGACGGTAGCTTGTTGATGGCACCGGGAGCGCAGGATGTTGGAAATAGAATTGTTCAAGCTGCCGACATGTCTCGCTCATGTTCCTTAGTAAAAGATAGGGAGAACGACGAGCTCACACATGCACTTCAAAACCCTGAGCACCCAGGACGGACAAGAGGAATGGGATCGTCCGTGCCATGGAAGTACGGTTTCTCCAAAGATGCCGATACGTACAGGAGCCGGTCAAGAAGCAAAAGAAGAGAGGCATACAAATATAACTTACTGCAAAGGGAGCTCAGAGCAACTCAGGAAAGCATAGGAGAGATTGTTGAGCAAAAGCTGCAGGCGACACTCGGTAAACTTCAGGGAGCCGGTACAACCAATACCGCTAGCCCGCCCACCTCCGCTGACGGAGTAGTCAAGGCCCAACGCCGCCCCACTCCCTACTCACATGGTACCGGTGCCTTACCTAGGACAGTACGCAGTGGACAGCATCAAAGTTCGCCGAGAGTGTGAGCTACACGTTCAGGTGCATAACCTCTCCACCAAGGTGGCATATGGCGTGGCGTACCCGGTGGAGTCGGGCCAGCTTTTCCATTCCAAAGACATACCGCCAGGTTACTCGAAGGTCACGGTGGAGGAGGTGTCGAGCGGCTATGAAGATCTTCTGCTCGAGATTGATGGAGGGGACGACATCACCAAGCTTGGACAGGCCCTCCACGGAATCATCCTCTGGCGAAAAAGGTACATCATATTTCCAAAGACCATGGAGGTGACCTCTCCAACAATAGAAATCGAACAATTGGATGCGACCTCTCCGCAACAACAAAACCCGCCTCCTCCTACATCAACTCAACCGTCTGCCCAAGGAAGCCCGGCTCCACCTCCTGCGCAAGGAAGCCTGGCTCCACCTCCTGCCCAAGGAAGCTTGGCTCCACCTCCTGCCCAAGAAAGCCTGGCTCCACAATCTCCTCCAAGGAAGAAACTCCAAGTACGAAGGGGCAGTACTGCGATGCTACCCTGTACCAAGAAGGCCCAGTCGTCAACATAGTCAGCCAAGGAACCTCCGAAAAGGGCATATGACATGACGGCTGAGGAGACACAAGAAACAGTTCGAAAGGAAATTGAGACACACTTCGCATCAAAGATGCCACCTCCCAAGGCGCAAATTGATCCGAAAGCTGCAACCCACTTTGAGACATGCCGTGCAGCACCTCTTCCTGCCTCGACTAACTATGAACGCACAATAGTGAAGTCCGCATTGAAAGGGAAACGGGCTAAGAAGGCGGTGGCAGCTAACAAGAAAGCCCAAGATCACCAACTAGACGAATTCTTGAGAGAGTCGGGGCTATCTTTCGCTGCAGCTATGGGAGCATCAGATAATATTCCAATGGCAGAGGTCAGGTGGCCATATAAGCTGGGCTAGGAGTTGGTTGCACCGGAAAAGATAAAGGATCTGCCAACCAAGATGCGACAATTTCATGAATGGTACATGGAACAGTCCGCTCAAGGAAGAACAATGTTCCCGGTCCATATAAAAGAGATAGATTTCTATCGTGGGGATCAACTCATATGGTTGGAATTCGAGGACTTGTACCAATTTTACCATCGAGACGCCGTCAACGTGTCTCTAATGAGCTGCTGGTGTCTGTAAGTACTTCCAGCTAATCATTGAGTTTACCATATATATGTGTTAATTTTGCCATAGTTCAAGCTGGAAAATCTAATAACTCATCCCCTTTGTATGTAGAATGGAGATACAACGATGTAGAATAGATACTATCTTCGACATCGGCTTCATCGATCCATTAATTGTCAACGAGACTACATGTAAAGCCAACCCAAAAGAAGCTGAAGAATACATTCTGAAAACTCTTTCAGAACAGTACTACAAATCGCACATACTTTTGCCCTTCAACTTCATGTACGTATATATACATGTCATCACACAACCTCTCATTTATCCTTCTTCAAGACATTCATAATATGACTAATTACATATATGTTGCAATACATATATATAATAGGTTTCACTGGATCCTACTTATTATCAATGTCGATAGTGCGAAGATCATTGTGCAAGACTCAAGAAGAAAACCACAGCAAGATTTTCAGTTTGTCATTGATATTCTAAACAGGTAATATTGAGATGCCAACCTACATATATTTAAGTACTTCGAATACTCATAATTACTATTCATATAATAACGCATGACAGGGCATTCGCCACGTTCCGAACGAAGCATAAAGGAAAGAGTTCTAGGAATGAATTCACAGTGCAACTGAGCACTCGAGTACGTACTATAAAATATCAATTAAAGAATATATATGGCGTACAAATTTATCTTCTCAATAATTAATTGCATTCTTTTCAAACAAATCACTCCAGGTTCTACAGCAATTGGCCGGAAACAACTTATGTGGCTATTATGTGTGCCTCTACATGCAAAATCTTACCCACGGCGATATGAGACGATTGGACAACGAGGTGCGTGTGTTAAAAACATATTTCTTAATACACTTATACTTCACGTATTCAAAGATTTCTTTCTTTCTTTCTTTTCGTAGCCCGACATTAATTAGACAGGTGTGATCCCTTCGCATCGGGTAGAAGCAGTCCAAGAACAACTTATTGGCTTCATTGTCGATGAGATTATAATCCCCAGAGGCGAGTTCTATGCAAAAGGATGGAGAGATTGTCCTTCAATAAGGACAGGTGAACTTACGGGATCTTCGTCTATGGACGCAAAAAGTGATGCACGCAAGAAATGATCTCAAGATCACCACCTTTGTACTCTTCGAAAGTTGTAAAACGTTTGTTTGTGCTCATCATTTCATGTATTGTAAAACTTGTGTGTATATATGCATTTAATTTGTAAATACATTATAAGTTCATACTATTTGTGCAAACAAACTAATGTTTTTCTCAATTATAATATATATTTAATTATGCTGAAATAAACTTGTAGTTGTATTTAATTTAATTGCCAAATTTCATATTAGAAAGCATAAATCTGAAATGGTTACAACGTCTCCACAGGCGGTTTGTAACAACAACCGCTTGTGGAGAGAGCACACGTGGCATCTCTCGCCACCAAAGGTGGAGGGGCTCTACAAGCGGTTGGTAACACAAACCGCTTGTGATTTGCCTCCACGTGGCTGCTCCACTGCGCTCCCGGACGCCTTCAGAACCGCTTGTGGTGCGGCACCACAAGCGGTTCGTGGAACCGCGAGTGATACCCTCTGGGTATCACTCTCGGTTGCGTACAAGCGGTTCCATAACCGTCTGTGAAAGCGTTTACGAACCGCTTGTGTTGCACTGTTCCCTGGTAGTGATTGTTGGTGAAGTCAACGTGGAGTCGACACCGGTGCTCGGTCACTATAGAAGGAGCTACAATATTGCTACAATACTTTTAATATTTTTAAAGAAAAGCTTTTTTGTGTTTTTTTTTTTAAAAAAAAGGTTTCTACGGTATTTTATTTTGTTTTTTATTTCAAAAAATTGGTTGTTTTTTATTTTTAAAAAGATTTTTTTTGTTTGTGAACAGATTGCCCGTGACAACACACATAATTTTAATTACTTCACGTTGAACGGTAGAACTGCTGCCTGCAGGTAACAAGTTCTCCCTGCCGACATGAGTTGGTACATGGATTGGTTGCTGCACATTTTTAGCGACCCGTATTTACTGGGACGGCGTCTCTAGCTGGGTCAGGGGGTGGATCTACTTTATTTTACCACGGTCAAGCGGCATCGTGCTTGGATGCATCTAAAAACACGAATCGGATTTTACTCGTGCGCCCTCACTCAAATAAATATGAGCCACCCAATTAGCACTGTACACACTTACGTGTCTAAGTGAGTTCTGATTCTTTTTCGAAGAATCATACCGGTATTGAGACCAACCCTTCCGGACGTAGCACACGCCGACTGCCTCAGAACCTTGGTACTGCCCATACCCACCGAGAGTTGTGTGTCATAGTAGGCAAAGAACGATGGTCGATCGTGTCCACGCGTCGAATGGTTGAGAACAATTCCGAGTATCTGGACATGTGTCCGGCTCTAGTTCTCAAGATCAAAGCCTAGCACCCACATATCCCGCAATCGAGATGAATCATTACACATACACACAGGTAACTGACATAGCATAAATTAGTCTAGAACTATTATAACTACTTAATATTATAAGCCCATGGTCGATTGGTCAAATATATATCACATAAGAGTAAAATTGCAGCAGAAATAAAGCGTAAACCAAAAGCGGGATAGCGGTATGCCCATCCATAACCCAGAGGCAACCAACTAGGGAAAAGCCCCAGTTCATCCATCCAAGTAGTCGTATGCCCTCGGTGCGAAGTATCATCGCGAATCCCTTCATTACTTTTGTCTAAACATTTTAAAATTAAGCAAACGGTGAGTACACATATGTACTCGCAAAACTTTAGTATATGAAAATAAATATACATGTATAGTTAGTTCAAAGGAAATAAACTTCTACACTAAGTTTATTTTCAGCATAAGGCATATTTATTTGCAAATGAGCAGTTTGTCAAACAGTAATAGAATTGTAAAGAGCACTTGATATGAAGCTAATAACAGTAAATAAAGTTTGATTTCATCAATTCGTGACCCTCCATAGCCACGAATAGCAAGCATACTACAAACAACAATAACTTAAGAATGAACCAACCTGTTACCACACGCTTTCCAAAATCTTCACAAAACAAAGCTATACTTGACAATATTTTTCCAAATTGCTCTTGACCGTGAGCACAACTAATTAATTAGATTTAAAACAGTCCAAAACCTGTCATAACTCAAGAACGTGCACTGCTCGGCGATCTCGTTGGCCAGTCTGCTCATCGCTGCCACCGAGGAAGGTTCGCTCCACGCGGAGCAACCTGAGACGCGATGCCGCAATTGCCATTGTCTCTGTCGAGAGCGTCGCCGTCACGGGCAGGCCGATGAGCACCCTGTAAAATTTGGTTTTGATCCACTACTGCCGTGAGGTCAAACTCTCAGTGGCGAGTTCAGACGCAACATCTCAGTGGCGACACCAACAAGGCTTTGAAAGGCATTCTTTCAGTTTCAGCACGCACCAACCCAACCAGACAGCAGACGTGCAGTAGGCGAACATTTCAACAATAAATATCTTCATACAAATGTACTTTTGCATGTTGATAAGTAATAATGTGGTATGCACGATTCAATTGTCCATACAAAGAGGGGATAGTGGCATCATAGGTGACAAGGTACTGTTAATTGGTTATGAACACATAAAACAAGGACTGAAATGGGGAACTGAAATATGTCTGACAGAATTACACACACGGGCCTTCATAAAAAAAACATAATTGGTTGTGTCTGTCAAACCGTAGTCCAAAGCAATTGATTACTTGATTTCAAAATATGTAAGTCCCAGGAATAATAAAAATTATATAGGAGTAAATTTTCCCAGTAGAAGACACTGACATAGTACAGGGTATTTAATGTTCCCACAAGAGAAAATAAGGGAAAGCAATTGGAATAAGAAATCTATAAATACAAAGTGCATAAATGTTAGTAATTCCCGAATTTAGTTTCCTATGCTACACTAGAATGTAAAGACATGGAGCTTAGAAGAAGCACTCATTTTTTTCTTTTTATTTTTTTTTGTCGAAATGGGTTACGGCAAGATCAACCAAAAGCACAGTTACAAAAGGAACTCCCAAGGAGGCACATAGAACTATGAGGACAAAATGCTCCCGTGTTTGCACCAAAATTTGGCATGTGTAGATAATATCGGTCCAATTTGGGATGGAAGGAGCTATGCGGTTAAAATTTGATTATATCCCGTGACTAACATGGATTCGGTTGCCAAAAACATGAAAGGTTTGAATCAAAAAACCGATACGGGTTCAGTTACCGTATCCAGGAAGGACTCAGATCGGCTCAAGCAATATAAAAGAGGACGGACCAGGAGGCGACGAGGAATCAACCAACACCTCCACCAACCAATACACTTTGCTTTACGCTTTTCTAGTTTCGTATCAATCTTTCCTCTGTAAGCCGTCGAGATCAATAAAGAGTTGCGCATCGCCAATTTGTTGTTCTTGTCGACTTGATTCCAGGTTTGATCTACTTTTCTTGTTGCGCATCGCCTTTCAAAGTTGATCTACCTTTACCCTCGGATTAGCCTTAATCGGCTAGTCTAGTTATTTCCTTATCGGCTACCTTGTTAATTTCAGGTCAAATTGACTGGCACGCTCTCAAACCCGGCGTTTGTCTTGTGTGTTTGAGGCAAGAAACCATACTTCACGTTTTTTGCGCAAACATATTTTGGCACGCCCGGTGGAACCCGAAAATCGACTATGTCGTCAACTGATAAGCCCACAGTCACCGTCGACATCAACACGGATGCTATAATCGCGCCTAAGTTGGCCGATTTAACCCCCGAGCAGCGGAAGGAAGTTGAAGACCTGAAGGCAGCATTAGAGGAGATGATGTTGCAATGCTTCCGGAAAACACGAGGAGGAGGTGTTACTCAAAAGACTGCACTTCCAACAATCAACCCTATTGGCGATTCACCGTCTGACCCGGTAAGCCGATATGCGCCTGCTCAAGCTGATCTATCAAGTATGATTGAGCAATCCGTGCATCACACACTAATTAATCAGTCATCGGCTCTAGTGTCTACGTTAAAGCCGATGATAGAAAATAGTGTCAAAACGATTGCTCAGGAATTGGCTGTGTCTGGGAGCCTGTTAGACCCATTACAGCCTCTCCCGACGTATCCAGTATACTCTCTACCACCCAGCACCAGCACGGTAAGTGCATCGGCTCCGACACCTCCCATGATGCCGATCCAGCCTACTGTGTTAAAGCCTAGCCCCCATAGGGGCGGAGTGGCACATTACCATGGACATACTGATGGGGCAAAAATAAATATGCCAAGTACTTCCAATGTGCCTACTGCTAGCGGGAACAATCTATCAGCTTCTTGGCCGATTGAAACAGACCAGGTTCCACAGTTCCAAGGGATTGCGACCAGAAACCCAGCCCCACATAGGGTAGTGTCATACGTTGAACCTTTTGCACCTATACCCAATACATTGGCTGTTAGGAATCACGATTATGATCAAGCACCAAGGCCCCCTGGGACGCGATTTTGACATCGACCCGAGTTTGGGGGGGGGCAGGGTATGAATAACGATAACTGGCAAGGTCAGGCTGCACCACAAGCCGACAACGCTAATTGGGCGGAACAAATTGCTGCAGTATTAAGAGAACAATTCGGCCTACAGCCCAAAGGGAGGGTAATCGGCTATAGGAAGCCGTATTCCGATTACATAGATCGAATACCATACCCCCATAACTACAGGATACCAGACTTTGCTAAATTTCCAGGGGACGACTCCGTTACTACCCTCGAGCACGTCGGACGATTCATGGCCCAATACGGCGAGGCAGCACAGTCCGACGGGCTAAGAATCAGACTCTTTCCCTTATCCTTATCAGGGGCAGCGTTTACCTGGTTCACAAACCTACCCCCGAATTCGGTCCACTTATGGAATGATTTGGAAAGCCGATTCCATGAATACTTCTTCTCTGGGACTATGGAACTAAGAATCTCTGATCTCAGTTCGGTCTGACAAAAATACGGGGAATCGGTCTCTGACTACATTAAGAGATTTAGGGATGTACGGAACAGATGTTTCAGAGTTACGCTTCCCGATGACCAATTAGCAGATCTAGCGTTTCAAGGGCTAATCTCACCGATAAAAGAAAAATTAGCTGGACAAGAGTTCTCCGATCTAGGCCATCTGCTCCATCGTGTATCGGCACAAGAAAGCCGATATGCAGAAAACAAAGGATTTAAAGATAGATTCAGACTAAATGGTAATGATAAAGCTAAAGTAAACATGGTGGAATACAGTGCGAGCGATACTTCTGAAGATGAGACAGACGTAAATATAGCCAAGTGGGCCAGGGGCCCCAAAAAGCCACTTGTTTGCTCATGGCTTAAGCCGACGAAGAATAAGACGGAGATTCAATCGGCTATCGCTGATGGGCGGTTGAAGTTCGCGGAAGAATCGGCTATGCGGATAGACACGAATCCTTTCCAAATCAACATGGTCCAATATTCACGAAAGGGGAAAGAGCCCATGAAAGAGGACATCAAGCCGATTGAAAAAGTACAAATCACCATCGGTTCGATACAGATTGAAGCCGATCAAAACGGCAAAAATTTGAGGACAGTAAAACCAAAAGGTGATTTGAAAGTCGGAAGATGGTACAAAGCAGAAAGAACCCCACCAAGAAAAACCAGTTTTAAGACAAGACCAACCTTCTCCCAACTCCTGGAGAAATACGAGAGGATGAGTTACCGACGGCAACGGATAGACAATGTCCGCCGGCCAAGGGTTCATTGGCCGAATAAATACGATCGGCCAGATGGGTTCGACTCCCCAAACATCGAAGAAGAAGCCCATTGGCAATGTCCCTTTTGGCAATTTTGCTGGGAGAAAGGGATGACCTTGCCCACCATGTTGACATGCCCCATGCAACACCCAATCAGGGATCGGCCATATCGGTCGGCTAAGGATAGATTATCCAGACCGGTCCATGACCGGTTGGAATCAGAGAACAGACGACCGGTCCGAGAGAGATTATCAATACCAGAACAAGGCGAATCCTCCACAAACCCAAAAGCACCACCTTCCAACACAGGTGATAGATCAGAATTTGGAAGCGATGTAGGCAGTCTGGCTGGAAAAATCCGAAAGCCGATCGAGCCTAAGCCGAGGTGGTGTCCCTCCGGCCTTAGCAAATCACAATGTAGGCGCCTCCAAAGGTTGAAGACACAGGAAGAAAGAGCGGCAGAAGAAGAAAGAGAGAGGGATTAGATTTTCAACAGGCTACGACCGGTGCAAATTATAAAACAAGAATGGAGGAAAAAAGAACAAGTCGACAGCGATTCAGATCAGTCGGTCGATTCGGGGTCTCCAATGATCTGAGATGGTACACCACCAATGAACGTCGACATGGTGTTCACATTGCCCGCAGAGTTCAAAACTGTGGATGAGCTGACCAAAGAGGTATTTGCTCCATTGTGTCTTGGCGCTCAAGATGCTGTATTTGAAAAACCACAGGATCCTCATCGGCATCTAAAGCCGTTGTACCTCAAGGGACATATCAATGGCCGACCAATATCAAGGATGTTGGTCGATGGAGGTGCAACAGTAAACCTGATGCCTTTCGGCACCTTCAAGAAGCTAGGAAAAGCCGATGACGACTTAATCAAAACAAACATGGTTTTGAATGATTTCACCGGAGATCCTACCGAAGCAAAAGGAGTAATGATGGCTGAACTAACAGTCGGTAACAAGACACTGTCGACTGCATTCTTTGTTATCGAAGCCAAGGGCAATTACAGTGTGCTTCTTGGACGAGATTGGATTCATGCCAATTGCTGCATTCCGTCGACTATGCATCAAAAACTTGTACAATGGAATGATGACGAAGTGAAAGTTGTATCAGCCGACACATCGGCTCACGTCGCCATGGCCAGCCCTGACACAAATTGGCCACACGAAGAAGCCGAGTGTATATCAGGGACGATTTTGGATAACTGTGATTTCATCTGCGTTGAGAAGTCTGGATTGAGGCCGATCAGTGTCAAACCCAATACATTCGATCGGACAAATGAAATCATTAGGAGATGGAGTCCGAAACAGTAAAGAAGTTGCAAGAAAAAGCAAGGAGCTATCTGCAAGAAAATCATGAAGAAGCAATTGAAGATTTCGAGGAGGAGAGACGAGGACAAGGCTTCACCTCTGCCGATGAGCTTGAAGAAGTCAATATTGGAGAAGGTTATAGGAAAAGGCCAACTTTTGTATGCTCTAGATTAAACCCAGACTATAAAACAAAGTTGGTCGAGATGCTTAAAAAATACAGAGATTGCTTCGCGTGAGAATACTACGAGATGCCAGGATTTAGCGGACAGCTCGTTGAGCATCGGCTACCCATAAAAGCTGGATATCGGCCATTTAAACAATATCCAAGGCGGTTTAACCCTACATTATATGACGCTATAAAAGAGGAAGTAGAGCGATTATTAGAGGCCAAGTTTATTCGGCCCTGCCGATATGCAGAGTGGGTCTCAAATATCGTTCCCGTGAAAAAGAAAAATGGTAAGCTCCGGGTATGTGTAGACTTCAGAGATTTAAACAAAGCTACACCAAAAGATGAGTATCCGATGCCAATAGCCGATATGCTTATCGACGCTGCATCTGGAAACAAAATCATAAGCTTCTTAGACGGGAACGCCGGGTACAATCAAATACTTATGGCCGAAGCCGATATACCCAAAACAGCCTTCAGGTGCCCAGGGGCTTTGGGACTTTACGAATGGACCGTCATGACATTGGGCTTGAAAAACGCAGGGGCTACTTACCAACGTGTTATGAACCATATCTTCCGTAATCTAATCGGCCATATTGTAGAAATTTACATTGACGACGTCATCGTAAAATCAAAAAAAGATTGGCAGCATTTGGCCGATTTAGAAAAAATGTTTGAAAGCACGAGGGCACATGGGCTGAAAATGAATCCGCTCAAGTGCGCCTTCGGAGTATCGGCTGGACAATTACTCGGATTCACAGTACATGAAAAAAGGATTGAAGTAAACCAGGCAAAAGTAAAAGCAATAGCCGATACTAAACCGCCGACAAATAAGAAAGAGCTACAGATATTGATTGGCAAAATCAATTATCTGCGACGCTTTATTTCAAATCTGTCCGGCCGGATTCGTGCCTTTACCCCATTGCTTAAACTAAAAGATAACCAAGAGTTTGTGTGGGGAGCCGATCAACATAAAGCCTTTGAGGGTATAAAAGAGTATCTAATGAAACCTCCGGTGTTGATCGCGCCAATAAAGGGCTTACCCTTTAGGTTATACATATCGGCTGAGGAGGAGGCAATAGGAGCAGTTTTGACACAGGAAGCCGATGGTAAAGAATATACTATATTCTATTTGATTCGATGACTTCTAGATACCGAAATCAGATACCCCATGGTAGAAAAGTTATGCTTATCACTGTATTTCGCATGCACAAAACTAAGACATTATATGTTGGCATCAAACTGTATTGTGGTATGCAAAACCGACGTTATCAAATACATACTATCGGCACCAATCCTGCGAGGTCGACTTGGGAAATGGGCGTACGCCTTAACAGAGTTCGACCTGACGTACGAATCGACTAAAGCTATCAAAGGACCGGCTGTAGCCGATTTCCTTACAGGAAGCAGGACTATGATTGGATTAGTCGATGTCGCCCCTTGGCGTCTATACTTCGACGGGTCAGTATGCCAGGAGGGCGGAGGCATCGGCATAGTATTGATATCCCCGAAAGAACAGGTTTTTGAGTTCGCGTATCGGCTCAATAGTCGATGCTCAAATAACCAAGCGGAGTACGAAGCGTTACTCAGGGGATTGCAGCTACTAGAAAGCGTAGGGGTGAGCAACGTTAGTGCTTATGGAGATTCTTTGCTGGTAGTGCAGCAAGTTAGAGGGGGATTTCAATGTAACGATGACATGTTAAAAAAGTACTTGCAACAATGCCTACAAGTGGTTGAGTCATTCACTACCTTCTCCATCGACCATATTCCCAGAGAATCGAACAACCAAGCTGTCGGCGTAAGAGCCAACAGACACCTCCGGATTGGGTGTGTATGAAGTTCGAACAGGGGGCTTTCGTGGAGATCGCTCGAAGGAAGGAGGAAAGGACTCGATGGTGAAGCTTGCAAGGGGACACTAGGGTTTACCCAGGTTTGGGCCCTCTTAAGGAGTAATAGCCCTAGTCCTGTTTATCTGTTCTTGCTTGTATTCTTGGGGGAAACTGAGACAATTCCAACAGATGGAACCGCTCTTCAGAGGTTGAAGAACCGAACCGAAACAATCGAACCCCCCTTCTCCCATGCACCCCGGCTTCCTTTTATACTTGGGCCGGCTGGGGCGCATGGGAGCTTACATTAGTGTACCACACTCATTACACTGCCATACCGTATTTAATGCATCTGTCACTATTCTTGCGTCACACTTAATGTTCTGACACAGCCGACTTCACCCCGGCCTCGGGCCCCGCGTGCCTGCCGGCTCCGCCCCCCTCGCTAGGGGGGGATTTCGCTGTGACGTCACCCGTAATAAATGCGCGTGTTGGGAACATGCGCCGTCATATTGTGGCCTTCATTACCCCCATTTAATGCGCACGATACGCATTAAATGCCTTTGATCCTCTGTGTGGTGGCGCAGACCACTAGGTGGCCTCGGGAGCTGTGCACCAGCGGTGTGGCCGGGACGCCACCTGTCCGCTGGGCGATCACCTTGCTGACCGCCAGCGGGCTCGCCGCCTGCGCCGTAGTCTTGCCCAGCAATTATATTAATTCCAGCACAAATGCCATATCTTTGCTCCTGACAGAAGATGCTGCCGATGAGCAGCAGCATCAGTAGGATCGGGAGAAGGCGAGGTCGTCCCGTCGACGACATCTTCCGTATCGATCGGAGCTTCGCTGGGCCTCTTTTTCTTCTTCTTCTGCTTCCGAGCAACGAGGTTCGAGAACGAAGGCGATCGATCGGAGCTTCGCTGGGCCTCTTTTTCTTCTTCTTCTGCTTCCGAACAACGAGGTTCGAGAGTGTGCAATGAGAGCGAAGGCTATCGAGGTAATGAATGACCCGACGAACGCCAAACAATCGTGGCTAGCTAAAGTACACGGAGAAACTGAAGTCTACGTACCTCTTTATAAATGGGACAAGAAGAAAAAAAGGACAGGGTGTTTCTATGCTTTTCTTTATTTAGTTACACAAATATAAAGTATGAATGAAAACTAGATAGTGATTACTTACCTTTTCACTTTGTTTCAAAATTTATACAATTTATATTGGAAAGAAAAACATTGAAGCACTACTTAGAAAGGAAATGGTACATGCAGTACAATCGCCGAACTTTGGACTTTAATCGTACTAGTTACATGTCCGTGCGTTGCTACGAAAAACAAAATTGATAACGAAAAATAAAGATTAAAAAATAAAAAAAATTATTTCACAAAATCAAACATATATCTTTAACGCTTCGTTTTTTGCGAAAGCTGGCTAATTAAAGCAACACTTCGTTTCTTGCGTAGGGCCATTAAGCAGGGCAATTAAGCGGCAATTAATGACGTGGGAAGAACGGACCACTGCCACCAAGTGCTGCTTTAGAATAGTAGAGATACCCACTGTAAATGGGAATTCGAAAGGTATTAGTCATAGAATCCACAACTGAACTGAAACTATATCATATAAAACCTACTAATCTTGGAGTGGTACGGCTGGACTTGCAGCCCTGCGCCTCATGCCCTGGAACACTATAATTTCTACCGTGCAAGATATAGTTTTTTAAAATTTGTTTTGGAAAAAATTCCCCTCTCTCTCTGGTTCACTCTAGGAACAAGCTACAATGTTTTTTTGTTTTCCTTTTTACAACATTGGGAAAAAAAAATTCCCTTCTGTCTCACTACTACAGATCTCGCCGTCACTACCGGTTCATAAGCGCCATCAATACCAGTTTTTGAACCGGTACCAGCCATCCGGGACTGATGCCCATTGGACATCAGTACCGGTTGGTGGAACCGGTATTGATATGCCCATCAGTACTGGTTAAATCCTCAAACCGGTAGTGATGATCTATTATCAGTACAGGTTGGAGCGTCCAACCGGTCCTGATAAGATATTGTCAGTACCGGCTGGATCCTCCTCCAACCGGTATTGATGATCTGTTATCAGTACCGGTTGGAGGAGGATCCAGCCGGTACTGACAATATTTTATCAGTACTGGTTGGTGTACGGGACACGTTTCGTGATCGGACACGAGCGGTGGCATATTTCGAATAAGCACGGTTTCATAATGGCATCGTTCGAAGAAGCAAAGGAACGATGGCAAATCTCGAATAAGCGGTTCCTGTAGTGGCATATATCCGATTATCCCTTTACTTTTCTATGGATAGAATGGTGACCACTGTTGTACTGCTCACCGAGAGGTGGTTCCTGACTTTTCTTTAATTCCTATGGAGCGCGTGAGGATCAATATGAATTTGAAAGGTATTAGTTATAGATTTCACTTTCTTTACGGGTGCAGGGGTAGTAGTATAGTCAGTTTCGAAGCAACATAGTCATCCGCGGGGTAGGTAGAGTACAGCTTTCGGTGAGGATCCATCCCGTGTAGTGTAGGGTGTGTTTGGTTTCCTCTGAATTCTAAACTGTTTTAAGTATGAATCATCTAAACTAGTCTTAGCCTGACTGAGTGGATGCAAGTTAAGTTGTTTGGTTGCTTGTTTGTTTGTGTATCTCATGGGTCTGCATTAGAGAAAATCCAATTTCTGTGTTTTCTCCATCCTGTATGAGTGGGTGCAATTGCATCCATCTGGTCAGGATGAATAGGAAACCAAACATGTGTCTAACAGATACAGTTGCATCCACTCATGCAATTCAGACTCCATGCAGGCAACCAAACACACCTTAGATGTACGTAACATGAGATGAAACTAGCAAACAGTACGAGGGGGAGGGGGGTAAGTGCCTGCACGTGGATCCAAAAGCGACTGTTAGTAGCTAGGTAGGGGTGGTTTCAAATCAAGCCCTTGATATAATCTTTTTCTTTTTTAAAGACAACTAATCAGTAATTACGAGTGAGTACACCCTCCAATCACAAATAGTTGTCAATTTGGATATAGATGTAGTTAAATTTTTGATACTCTAACGGATAATATCTTTATAAATATTTAAATTGGGTACATAAAAATCATATGTATAGATTTATCTCAAAAAGTACTTTCATAATACTATAACTTTATTGAGTTTGATAAATATATTATAATAGAAACTAGTGGTGAAAACTGTGTTTTGCAGACCGTAGGGATGGAACTGGTACGGATATTTTCCGACCGACCGACCGACCGAATTGATTTGGATGATGATTTGGATAGTTTCACAGATATCCAGTTGATTTCTCGGATAAGGATATGTATATAGATAATTTACATGGATACAGATACGGATATGGAACACTGATTATCCGATGGATACGGAATATCCGAGTTTTTGTTCGGATAATATCCGAATATGACATACGGATATTATCCGAATAACACATTTCAAAATAACACATTAACAATTTAACATGTTTCACTATTTCAGAGACTGGGGTCTGCATTGGATGACAAGATATAATGTGTTCATGTGTGCTAGATGCTAATTTGGAGATATTTGGGTAAAGATGGTACAGAAATTGGCAAATGGCGTTTGACAAGATATAATGTGTTCATGTGTGCTAGATGCTAATGTGGAGATATTTGGGTAAAGATGGTACAGAAATTGGCAAATGGCGTTTCAGGAGGGCTACTTAGGATTCAGCAGCATATGCCAGCTGCAAATTATTTGGTTCAATTATTGCAATGGCGTACATTGTTACTCGCAGAGTCACATGTATAACAAGCTAGGGATAAAAAGGCAAAAAAAAAAGACATACACATATATTTCTTTTGGAATTTTGAATTTAAATTTGGACCGATTTTGGAAAAAAAACTGAAATTGGATTTTAAAATATCCGACTAATATTATTCGTATCCATGTTGATTCCGATCCGTATTCGATCTGTATTCGTAACCGATATTATCCTGTATAATTCGTATTCGATTCTGTATTCGAAACTATTCGTATTCGATTCTGTATTCGATAAAAAATACGGATACGGATATGAATAGGACGATATTCGACCGTATCCGATCCGATCACATCCCTAGCAGACCGTACTGTTATGTCCAAAATGGCACCTATTTGTAACCGGAGGGAGTAGTATTTAATCTACATGCAACAAACAACCTCAACTCACGCCACTTCCATTTGCACATACACCAACACAAGACCTCAACTTGGCACATAAGAAAATTAGGAGAGTCGGTATTAATCTCTCCTTTGCGGGGTTCTATATTATAGAGGAAAATAGTAATTCATCCTAGATTGAATTAGTTCAATTATTAATTTCAATGATTTCAAATGTGCAACTTGCTATTTTGTTAATCGGAAGACTGCTTATATATATATATATATATATATATATATATATATATTACAATTACCTGGGACACCTCGGTGCCTGGGCACCATGATCCAAAACTGGTATTTTTTCTATTTATTTGCATTCAAATTTTTTTAAATTTTTTAGGATGTTGAGTTTAACTAGTTTACTAACTAGTTCAAACAAGTTAGAACTGAAATTCGAATTAGAGTTTCTTTTTTTTTATGATAGTTTGATTGTAGGTATATGCTGAGTATATATATAAATCAGTAAAGCATGTAATCTAAATTCATTCAAATCTTGGAATTCGAGTATATTTTTTTAAAGGTATGTGTTTCATTTGAATTGTTATAGATGGGTATATACTCTAAAACTGAAAGTTTCAAAAAATATACTCGAATTTGACTTGAAATCGTGCATTTAAAATCATGGTGCCTGGGCACCATGGTGTCCCATTACGGCGTCCTATACATATATATATATATATATATATATATATATATATATATCTTAACTATTATAAGAATGAGTTGGTGGTGATGGTGAGTCTGCCAAGCCGTTGTTGGGCCAGAATAGTAAGGGCCCAAGGCCCAGTAGGAGAGGAATTCTGTAACTGTTTGCTGTTTGTCTAGCATTATTTGCATTTCATTGTATTCCCTTGTTCAGTGATTCTTCAGTAACGGATCTCAAATAAGTGATAGCTCAAGTTTTAAATTCTTGTTTTTTTTGTTTTTAAGAGTTTAGAACTTGTGGTGTCATCATCTATTTGGGATTCGTTGCAACGCACGAGCACTTTACTAGTATATATAAGAGAGAGAGATGGGGGTGGGGGAGCCTGGCTAGTGGCTACAATGGTACGTACTAGGTGTAGGATCGATGTAGACTAATATAGCAATCAGAGGGGGTGAATGATTGCGCGGAAGCTAAATTAAAATTTTTAGTGATTATTAAAACACCCCTAAACAATATATAAAAGTTTGCTTTGATTTTACGCGAAAAACAAATTGACAATTGTTCGGTAAATCACAAATTTTCGGAAATCCAACCGTCCAATTAACGTGAAATGTTTACTGTAGAAACTAGATTCAATTTAGAAACTAACCCAAGAATAAACAACTCAATCGAATCTACGGATCAAAAGTTATAAGCTTTGCAAGTTGACTGTATCAATAATGACGTGAATTGATTAAACCCTAATTTCATGATTAAACAAAATCTACAAAGAATTAACCAATCAAACTTTTCAGATCACTAACTTGATGCCCTAGGAAGGTTTAAAATAGATCAAATCAAAACTATCAAGATGAAATAATAAACCAATTTAGAAACGAAACACGCATGCAAACGAAGAACGAGATTTACCGACGTAAAGCGCGTAGCGATGATGTACTGTTGTTCGGTACTGTAGCTACAGTAATACGAAAATGCAGCCTTCGATCAACCTCTGGCCCTTCGTTCTGTTGCTTCTAGTCTCTGCTGCAACGCTGATTGCTTGCTTTGCCTTGAATCTTGTTTCCGTCCCAGAAGAACCGAGCGCATTCACGTTGGCTGTGCTCTGCCGTATTGCCTCCTCCAACGTACACACAGGAAAACTAGCAAAGCATGCGCATGCACGTCTCCAAGGCTCCACGTTGCCTTCTTCTTTTTCAATTTGGCCCCTTTTTGCGTTCTCTGGTTGCTGCGCCGCCGCTCCTCAGCGCTCAGCCGATCAATGCATGAACTATACTGCTGCATCGGTTTCTTGCGCCGCCGGCTCTTCAAGAACTATTCTTTATTTATTTTTTGTCTAGTCTGATTATAGTACTCCAAACCAAAAGAGTACAAACTCTAATCCACGCATACACATAAACATGAGACAACCCCTTCTATTTATAAGAAAACCCTAAACGGGTTCGCATGCATGTCCACTTGGCCCAACATGGTCCAATACATGCAAACTACCTCAAAACGATTACAATTGCACGCGTACGGCCCATCTACCGCAACTGCGTGACTCACTAGCCTTCACGTGCACCGCTCTCTAGTCCGAACGTTCCGCATGACATCCTCGACCACTAAGACTTCGGTTCCTTCCTGAACCTAGTCCCGAACCTCACTTCCTCCATGAACCTAGTTTCGGTCCTGTCACCGACCACGTTCAACCTCAAGCAACACCTGCACATGAACAAACACGAAACCGTGTATGAGCACAAGTCCATGACTTGACTCAAGATCAGTCCATGCAACCACTCACACGAGCGCATTGCATCAAGTAAAAACAAGGGTTTTGATAAGTTTCACCCGGATGTTTTCTTTAGTAACCATCATCCAAATTTTGGGCCATTGGATTTGCTTTTAGATCAATGCACACGCCCCCTGAATTCGAGGTGGATTAGTCCTACGGATGTGTGTTTTGATCGTACGGTCCAAAATTTGGATGATTTTTAGGACAAAAACATCCGGGTGATACCTATACACTCCCAAAAACAATTAACATGCTATCACAAGCATATCAAATAATTATTTGAAATAGCACATGCACATGCACCACACATGCCATGATCATCAACACCCTGGAATACCAAATTCATCATTAAGCCAATTTTTCATCACATGATTTCACAATCTCCCCCTTGATGAAAACATTGGCAACACCACTTAGAACTGAACATTGCAATTGGCATTCACCTTACAAGAAAATTTTTGAAATCAAAAGCTTTAGATGGAACCCTAACAGCGGTGAAACCTCAGCGGGTCAAGTCGGATTAGATGGATACATTGTAAAGGCCTTGTGTTGTTTTACTTTGTCGCACGCCAAAGGAAGCGTGTAATGGCCGACATCAAAAGTAAAATAACTCTTGTGGGTAAAGTTGTACACCTCTGCAGAGTGTAAAACTATTCGAATAGCCGTGCCTACGGTCAAAGACAAGTGAAGAATGCTTTCATATTAGTAGACTTGATTTTTTTTTAAACTGGAGTTTTGGGATTCGGGAGTGGTTAGAACTCTCGGATGTATAAATACAGCGGAATGAGCCAGTCAGGTGGTTGGAACCTATTTTATTCATGAAGGATGGAGTTATGTGCTGGATTACCTTGATCTTTTAAAATGCACGGATAGAGCCTGTATACTAGTGTTGGTGGCTAGAACTTTCACTAGAGTTGTAAATAATTTCTACTATTCAAATAATGATTAAAACATGCTCTGTGAAAATTAATACTAGTATGGTTTGATGAAACATGACTTTGTACAAAAGAACCCTAATAAGCCATCTTTGAGAGGCCTTGCATGATGCATATTTTTCCCGACTTACTGAGTACGTTTGTACTCATAGGCTACACTCAAATTTTTCATCAAAGAATTTTCAAGATGATGTCGAAGACGGTGAGTACTTCGCCGAGGAGTTTGATGAAGGATCTCAAAATAACTAGGCGCTCGTTCCCAGTCGTTTGCCTGTGGCGTCTTTTGAGCTTTACCGCTTTGTTTTTGTTCTGCTGCTGTAAGATTCTGGTCATGTGATCGCGTAATGTAATAAATAGCCTTGTGGCTGGTACTTAATATTTATTCCAAAACATCATTTTGTTTGGTTAGGATTCATTACTGTGAACTGTGTGCTAATGTTGATATGGGACTTGCACAAAAATACACAGGGGATTCCAGAAAGCAAGTCTGGGGGCCCACAGCGGTGGTATCAGTGCTTGGAAACTTATATAGCAAGTGTGGTCTAGTTTTGTTCAAAAAAATGTCAGAAACCTATTTTTGAAATCGGTTCGGTAATCGAAGATGTTAATCAAAAGATATAAACAAAAAAAGGAAACTTACATACCCACGTTTCACCGCATGAATAGTTTGCTATTGTGGCCAACAGTGGCCCCTTGTGCAGAATACGAGGCTGCCATGCGCTACATCACAGACTTGATGCAGGTAATCAAATATAAGAAAAAAAGTAAGATTTTGTATTTGTAGATGTGAATCTCTGTGCATGCAGGTAACCAAACAACCCCTTACTGATGGATGTATCCGCGCGCGGTGTTACGTCGTTAAACATGTCTGTGATATTCGCTGATCTGATGGCTTACTTGAGAGTGAGCAAATGCGTAGATGCATAGCGCACACACATAGGCGATTAATTATTCTTGGTGCATAAGAAATGAGCTTAGCTCACACGTACGACTGCAGGTAAATTAAAATGGCAGTTTTCAGTGGCAACTCCACTCAACTGATCATCTCTTTCAAGTGGCATTTTAAGGTAGTTTTTTTTTCAAGACTAGTAAGGCAAAATGTGAGACCTTTTTAGGAATAATCTGATATATGCCACTCTTCAATCTGAAAATTCGATGACATGTGTTATAAAAGAGAAGTTATAAATATACTTTCTGTGCTAATCCTGTGATCAGTAACTAGCACATATATACACAGATTGCCATCGCAACCATACAAGTTATGTTACAAGCAGAAGCAATTCATACATATAATATTTATATGCCAAAAGACAAAATAGCATCTCTTGCAGTATGCTCACCTACTCATATTCCATAGGCAACTGACAAGGTAAACCATAGATAGAACATGGTCATTAACCCTCAAAATCTGTGTCAATAGAAGTATCCTCGAAATACTCTAGTTCTTCACTTAAAAACAACGAAATATAGCAAGATTGAGTACATTGTGTACTCAGCAAGGCTTCATGTGTTTGCAAAAGGAGGTTTCTATGGTTGTTTGCATAAAGCTGAATTGAATGTAAATCTGAAAAGTAAATTGAAAGCATAACTTGTAAAAGAATTTGATGAGTAAGTAAAATAAGTAACATCAGTATCACATGTCTCAGAATTTCATATCTAATTGTCGCACCGATTTTTCCAATCAACACATGGCAAAATTCAACCTAACTGCCAACACATGGCACAATAGCTTGACTCAACCTTGTCAATACATGATAAGCATTGAATCATCTATGAGGTAATTTCTCTAAGTTTAAGGCCCCGTTTGGTACGGTTTGATTCTAGTAGAAAGCGGAAGCGGTTCCAGATTCTTGGTAGAAACATTTCAGGTAGAATCAGAATCACTTTCTGCAAACCGTTTGGTACAGTTCCAGATTCTAGTAGAAACTAGTGAAACGGGGTTGAGGGTGATTCAACCACGGTGTGGAAAAAGGAGAAACGTTCCGAGGAGAATCGTTCTGAGTTTTAGCCCGTTTGGATGGGTTTCTCCCAGATTCTAGTAGAAACAGCTCGGTTCCAAATTGCCAAACGGGGCCTAAAACTCATCATCCATCCAATTTTATGAAAATACCCAATCTCCATCTAAATGATGACGTTACCAAGTGCTCATGACCACGAGCACGGCTAATCGATAAGTTTTTATGACTCTGCAGAGTTGTGCAGCTGTACCTGCAAGGAAAGATTATATCTTTTTGCAATGCATATTTGACACACTTCCTTTGATATGCCGCAGAGAAATCATACACAACTTTTACATTACTTAATCCTAACTTTGCATCAGCTCGGTAGGACACCATCGGCCGGTGACGATAGTGGGCTTAGGAGTCGCTGTGTTTGGTTAGTGCCACGAGGTTAAATGAGATGGGATGATTTTGTACTTATGTTGTTTTGGGTGAATGAGATGATTTAGCATCCAGAGAGAATATTTCTTAAATTTGTACCTCACCATTCTGGATGGGATGATGGTTCAGTTCAAACAACCAAACACATAGATACATTTTTTCATGAATCATCTAATACATATGCCACTTTATGCAAACAACCAAGCACATAGCATCACTTAACTAAGGGGGGGAAATCTAGTCCAGAACTGTAAACTTTGGCAAAAGAGACATATACAGCTACACGCTTAGATATTTTAGCAAAAAAAAAGATATATGCATAATGCATCGGCCATCTATTATATTATTAAATAACGGTAAAAGAAGCCTACATACATGTTCACTCTGGAGGGAGAGAAGAGATATATATTGCACAACATTTAGAGATAACTTTTAAAGATAATTATTATACAAGCTGATTTTTACCTTAATTATAAGTATTAGCATGCAGTGGGCTTCGCTTTGGGAGGCTAGCAATTCATTTATTAATAACAAAAGTTAAAATCTGCATTGTATATTTTGGTGGTCCAAGTTGTAATGGTACATATTGATCAAATATATATTAAAGCTGTTTCAATTGTATCAGAAATACTCTATTTTCCACTACAAGCAAATTTATTACAATATTTCAACTAGTAGGTTCTTATCAATTGGAGAAAAACAACTCCCAAGAGCCTGCAGGACATTTCAGAGAACAACCAGTGCCAGATCACTTAACCTAGCGGATGATGAGGCACATGATTTCGCTTCATTTCATGGCGGCAGCACTGAGAAATTTTGATGGAGGATATACGGGAGGGCAAACACCGTTAGAGGGAGGGGGATAACTGCCTGCACATGGATCCAAAAAATACTGTTAGCAACTAATAAGTGTTAGACAACCTCGCTATCGAATAGTCCGGGGTTGCCTAATAGATCTAAACTGGAGAACAGAGAGAAAGGACGAGAGACACAATATGAGGAGGAACCAGGTCTGCTTTATTATTCTGTATGCTTGTCTATACAAAGGGGTAGCCCCTGCCTCCTATATATAGCGGTTCTGCTAGAGATAAGGAAGAGTCCATATAGGATACGAATCCGGTTTCCTAACACTCCCCCTTGGACTCTTCACTGCGAGATGCATATGCCTCATTAAAACTCCATAAAAACCCAGTGGGAAAAATAATTGGAGAAAGAGTACATAGCACACGCTGTCGTGTTGCACGGATTGCCTCATCAAAAACCTTATGTAAGAAAACTTCAATGAAAAACTTACTTAAGGAAAAGAGTACAATCCACCCAAACTTCAATGTTAATCTTCAAGATTCACGTTGGGTACTCAATCTTCATGTTTGAGATTTATGTAGGAGTATGTGAAAATTCTCCCCCTGAAATCTGCACTTCTCTAAGCCTCATCATCCCGATTCTTCTAACACATCTTTCAAAGGAAGATGCCGGGAGTGACTTAGTGAATAAATCTGCGAGATTTTCACACGACTTAGTGCAGTATCTTTATCTCGTTCATCTTATGCAATTCATGGGCATAAAAGAACTTGGGGTTGATATGCTTTGTGAGGTTACTCTTCACATATCCCATTTGCACTTGAGCAACACAAGCTGCATTATCTTCATAGATAATGGTGGGGGTTTGTTCCATGTTCAAACCACATGACTTCTGGATGTGATGAACCATTCTTCGAAGCCATGCACATTCTCGAGATGCTTCATACAAGGCAATTATTTCTGAGTGGTTTGTCGACGTTGAGACAAGAGTCTGCTTAGATGACTTCCACGAAATTGATGTTCCACCGCAAAGGAAAACATACCCAGTTTGTGACTTGCCAGTATGTGGGTCTGATAGGTACCCAGCATCGGCATAGCCAACAAAATTCAATTCATTGTTTCTTCTGTAAAACAAGCCAAGGTCTTTGCTTCCTTGAAGGTAACGGAAGATGTCCTTCACCCCTTTCCAATGCCTTTTGGTGGGTTACGCCTTTGTATCACGCTAGCAAATTCACGGCGAACGCAATGTCCGCCTAGTGCTATTCAAGAAGGTACATGAGTGCTCCAATTGCACTCAAGTATGGGAATTCCGCTCCCGGGACTTCCTCCCCTCTTCTTTAGGCCTGTCACGGGTCTAGGTCTGCTTGGAGTGACCTTCCACCATTGGGGTCTTTATGGGTATGCCTTTTCAAAACTAAATTTCTCCAACACTTTCTGCGTGTAGGAAGATTGGTGTACCAAGATTCCGCCTTGGACATGTTCAAGCTGCAAGCCTAAACAAAACTTGGTTTTACCCAAGTCTTTCATTTCAAATTCAGACTTCAAGTATGTGCATGCTTCTTCAATTTCTTCATCCGTCCCAATGATGTTCAAGTCATCTACATAGACGGAGATTATACAAAATCCATTCGGGGATCGTTGTATAAACACACATGGACAATCTTCATTTGTTAGGTGTAGCCTTTCTTGCAAAGAAAGTCACTTAAGCGATTGTACCACATTCTCCTCGATCGTTTCAAATTTCATACAGTGATTTCTCCAATTTCACACTGTATAGGTTTCTGTTTGCTCTGTCTTGGTTCGGGATAGGGATACCTTCCGGTACTTTCATGTATATCTCTGAATCCAAGTTTCCATACAAGTATGCTGTGACAACATCCATTAGCTTCATTTTCAACTTCAAGTTGACTGCCATTGAGATCAAATATCTAAAGGTAATTCCTCCCATGACCAGATAATAGGTTTCTTCATAATCAACCCTAGGACGTTGAGTGAAACCTTGAACAACAAGCCTTGCAATGGTTGTTGCTCTATTCATAGATTCTCCCATTGTTACAAAATTTATGGCCATTTCGTCATGGGGTGCTTCATGCACTTCTACTTGCTCTTCATTGCTATTTCCCATTCTAGAAGCAAGTTCCTTTAGTTTTTCTCCGCCAATGTGTGCGCACACATTATTTCCGGCGGCTTCTTCCAATGGAAGATTCTAATCTGGAATTGCCTTTTCCACAGGCTTCTTTCCAGTGCCAGGTCTCAACTGGCTCCCCTTCTTGCTTTGGGGCACTTTTGTGATTGGCTGTGGTAAGTCCTCTTGCCCAGTTTTCCCCAGACGTCTCCGGGTACTTTGGGTTTGAGACGCCAGATTTCCTGTTCTTTTCTTTGAGGCCTCTGAACAGGATGAGGGATACCTTCTTTTTTTCTTTGGTATTTCCACCCTCTCTGGTGCATTTCTTGCTGGTATATGCGACTTAACCACACTCTTCAGATTACAAAAATGATCAGGCAGTTCATTTGCTAAATTATGCAAATCGATTGTCTTCTTGACTTCTTGATTTGCTTCATTAGTGCAAGGGTCATGCACGGGGATCCCAATGGAATGCCATATAATTTCCCGGCATTTTCATCCAATGGTTTATTTCCTCCCCCTAATGACGGGAAAGCGATCCTCGTCAAAAAAATGCAATCAGCGAATCGAATTTGTATGCAAATCTCCAGTCGTGGGTTCCAAATACCTGATTATGGATGCATTCTCATAACCAACGTATATCCCAGACTTGCGGAGAGGGCCCTTTCAGTTTGCTGTGGGGGTGGTATAGGTACATATACCATACATTCAATTCTTCAGGATGACCCAATGCACTAGTTTGCATGGTTGAATGGATGTTGTAGGCCGATGGTCTATAATTAATGAGTGCTGCTGCGTGGAGGACTGCGTGTCCCCAACAATTGTTGGGCATGTTACAACTCTGCAAGAGCGGTCTGGCAATGAACTTAATCCTCTTTATTAGTGCTTCAGCTAGTCCATTTTGCTTATGGACATGTGGTATAGAGTGCTCAATAGTTATTCCAGTTGCTGTGCAATAATCATCAAATGCCTTGGAAGTAAATTCGTTGGCATTGTCCATTCGAATGGACTTCACGCGATGATCAGGAAAAACATTCTTAATTCTGATGATCTGCGCGATCAGCTTTTGCGAATGCATGATTCCTTGTTGACAGCAAACATGTATGCGACCATTTCCAGGAAGCATCAATGAGCACCATAAAGGATCGAAAACGGCCCTGACAAGGGCTGAATCGGGCCGCAAATATCCCCCTGAATGCGTTCCAGGAATGCAGGGATTTCATGTTGCACTTTCGTATCAGAGGATTTTATTATTAATTTCCCGGTGGCACATACATGGCACACAAAATCTTCATGATTCGGAAAAATTTTAACATTAATGCCATGACCTTGTGAGTTGTTAACTATATTTCTCATCAATCTAAGACCAGGATGACCTAAATATACAATGCCATAGCAAATATAATTCAGAGCTTCTAAAGAGGTATACACTGCGTGTGCATTTATTCTCGTGTAGTACAACCCAGATTCATACGAGGAATATTTTTCTAATACCATTTTTCATATTCCGCGTGCTTCATAATGCACAAATGCTTTTTGCCATTTTCTTCATTGGTTTCTACGTGAAACCCATTGGCGCGGATATCTTTGAAACTTAAAAGAGTGCGCGTTGATTCATGATACAAAAATGGCTTCTTCAATTACCAAAGTTGTACCCATTGGCAATATAATTGTGGCTCTTCCTGAGCCTATTATATGCGTATCGCTTCTTGCGATTGTTGTAATTCTTCCAGCATTCTTCGTGATCGTCTGGAAGTATTTCGACTCTCTTAAGATGGTATTTGTTGTGCTACTATCAACAATGCATATCTCCTCTATTTGGGCGCTACATAATTTCTCAATGTAAAGAAATATAATTCTAATTGTACAGTGGCAAAGTAATTCAAATATTGCTTGTAAATAAAGAATACTGGAATAAATAATAAACTGCATATTCATTCATGATAAAAATGCTCTTCTAAAGCTTGCAATTCATTATGCAATCTGATGTCTATGTGAGATAATTCTGACTATTCAGGCCAATTCTTTCAAGACTCACGTTTGACAATGCCAGACCTTTTCATATTCACAAGGTTCTTCCATTAAATTACTGCGTGCAATCTAATAGGAAGTGGCTGCCAGATGCATAATTAAATTCTCATGAATTTCCAGTAAACTAAAAGAAAGCAATAATTGCAGGATTCATAAATACAAGGTAAATGCAAAATTCATAAGTACGGAATTCATAAATGCATGATTCATCAGTACGGAATTCATAAATACAAGGTAAATGCAAGATTCATAAGTGCGGAATTCATAAATATTCATGAATATTCAGAATTACAGCTTCGTGCATGTAGGTGATCGGCTTCGTGCAAGCGATCGGATTCATATGCATGATCGACTTCGTGCGATCTTGTTTAAAAGCTCGATCGGCTTCGTGCGATCGATTTAGCGCGGCTTCATGTGCGTGGTGCATTCAGTTCCATGCACGTCGGTCTTCTTGGCTCGACGGTGGCCGCTTCGTGCGGCATGCTTTGAATTTCCAATAAACTATATTAAAGCAATAAATACAATGCATGGAACAGAACAATAATTGCACAATTCAGAAATTCAAAATAAACAATAATTGCATAATTCATAAATTCAAAAATGCGGAAAAATAAATTCTCAGGGATTTCCGATATTCTAAACAGGCAATTATTGCAAAAAATCATGCAAAAATTCATAAATGCAGAAAATAAGGCTATGAAAAATTAAAAACAGAGCCATACAATTTTCTGCAATTTTCTAGGAATTTTCATATTTTTCTGTCAATTTTCAGGATTTTCTGCTATTTTTATTCATTTTCTTTTTGAATTTCCAGAAAAGAAAAGAAATAAAGGAAAAAGAACCTCTGTCATGTCCTATCCCCTCAATCTTGGCAACCTCACCAAGCTTGGACGTGAACAAAATCCAAAGGAAAAAAAAGGGAAACCAAGGAGGGGTAAACATGTAATCTCGCGTTTCCTACCCACTTACCTGGATTCCAATTGGATGGAGTCCGGTTCAACTGGACTTCAAGTCCAATACGTGTTTCTCTTTTTCCAAATTACTTCCATCTGGTTCATATGGACTCCGTGTCCATACGAGTTGCCTCCCCATTTTTTTTTCTTTCTTTCGGTGCCGATCTGCTGGGTGGCTTGACCGGCTTTGGGCAACGCGCTTCGTGCGCTTCAGCTGCGGCAGCCAACGGAGCAAGCCGTGGGCAGCGCTTGGTGGGGCGCTTGGCCGGAGGGGCTGTATGAGTTCGGCCGGGCGGAGGCCAAGCGGCGGCAGCGTCTTCGAGCACTGGTGAAGGCAACAAGGTGGCAGTGGCCATCCGGGGCGCTACGAGGCATCGGAGACGGTGGCGGCCCTGGCTACGATGCGGCTGCGGCTTCCAAAGCGCCGATGCGCTGCCGGCAGGCTGGCGCAGCGCTTTGTAGCTGGGAGCCGGGCGCGTGGCGGCGGAGGCGTCTGCTGGGACAAGCGGGCACGGCAGATCAGCGCCGCAGACGCGGCAGGCGGCGACGCGGTCGGGCGTTGCATGCGTGGCAGGCCAGCGGCAGGTGGCCTGCGAGGCCAGGCGCGCTTCATGTGCGGGCTCCGGGCACGGCTACAAGCCGAGGGAAGTGGCCGGCGCTTGATCCGATTAGCGGCGCGCCGTGCATGTCTTTGGCGTGCTTTGAGCCAGCAGTCTTGCACGGCCGAGCCAAGCGGTAGCGGCGGCTGTGGAGGTCAGCAGCCGAGGATGTGCAGCAGGGCCGGTTGGCTGCTTGCCAGGGGATCCTCGATGGCTTCGTGCCAGGCCAGCGTGGTGAAGCTTCGGCGCTTCATGGCCGGATCAACGCTGCAGGCGCCGATGGAATTGAGGCACTACCGTATGCAAGTAACACGAATGCATGTGCAGACGTGAAGGCAGGCCGGTTGCAGACCGACGATCGAGCTTAATGCCGGAACAAAAATCAAGTCTGCTTCACATTGGACATGTCCATTAATGCTTCACGTTGGACTTCTTGTCCATTAATTAATGGACTACATGTTTATTCAAGGCTGGACGCCTGGACTTCATGTCCTCCATGATTCGGACTTCATGTCCAAAAAGCTACTAGAGTTTGGACTTCATGAGAGCATTGGAGTTTAGACTTCATGTCCTTTGGCGCATGTACGTAGTCTGGTCGGGAGCTTGCGTGCAAAAAGGTGGGGGCCTCGGCGACGGCTAGCGGTGGCCTCATGGCAGCCAGGCGGTAAGCCCAGACGTCCGAGACCCGTAGTTCGGCCGAGGCGGCGGACGGCCGGCGTGTTGCTTGCACTGGGTCGAGCCGAGCTTCAAGCACGGCAAGGCGGCCGACGGCAAGACCGTCGCGCTACATGCGCATCGGGGTTTATTCTGACGATGGCTTCGTACCAAAGATTTGTACTGTAGATGCAATTATAAATTGCAAACTCGTAGCTTCATGCCACATAGATACAAACAAAAGATCGAACCAGCGATTAGATTCAATTACCCGTTTCTTACCGTTTCTCACCTTTTCAATCTGTTCACCGGGTAGAGCTTCGTGCTGATAACGTGTTAGACAACCTCGCTATTGAATAGTCCGGGGTTGCCTAATAGATCTAAACTGGAGAACAGAGAGAAAGGACGAGAGACACAATATGAGGAGGAACCAGGTCTGCTTTATTATTCTGTATGCTTGTCTATACAAAGGGGTAGCCCCTGCCCCCTATATATAGCGGTTCTGCTAGAGATAAGGAAGAGTCCATATAGGATACTCTATTTTCCACTACAAGCAAATTTATTACAATATTTCAACTAGTAGGTTCTTATCAATTGGAGAAAAACAACTCCCAAGAGCCTGCAGGACATTTCAGAGAACAACCAGTGCCAGATCACTTAACCTAGCGGATGATGAGGCACATGATTTCGCTTCATTTCATGGCGGCAGCACTGAGAAATTTTGATGGAGGATATACGGGAGGGCAAACACCGTTAGAGGGAGGGGGATAACTGCCTGCACATGGATCCAAAAAATACTGTTAGCAACTAATAAGTAGGTGACTCAAATCAAGCCCTTAAAATATAATGTTTTGGCGTATTTAAAGACAACTAATTAGTAAGCTTTCCAGTTCTCCCGTGTGGCCACCTCACCCTTTTAGCTTCCCGGTTGATACAGGTTAAGTATTTTAATGGAGTTATTTGGCAGCAGCGCTTGTGCAGCGTAGTGGTAATACGCCTCGCCCTCACACCATCGGTCGCACCTTTGAGCTCCGCCTGTGCGACTTTTACTCGGTCGATGCATGGCAGCGCCACGTGGTGTAGGTATTTTTGCGAAAAGGCACCCGAGACTTTTCGAAATTGCATATTAGTCCATTTTTTTACGGGGAGGTCCGACGAAACTTCCAAAATTTGTTTTTTTTCGCGAAGGCCCCCTGAAAATTACGGGGAGCTTTCTAAAATTTTGTATTAGTCTACTTTTTGCGGGGAGAACCCATGATTCCAAAAAAAAATTTGCACACAGGCCCCCAAAATTACGATGGACATTATGAAATTACGTATTAGCCTATTTTTTATAGGCAGACCATTGAAATGGCTGAAATTTGTTTTCTTTTCGTAAAAGGCCCCCCAAAACATATGTTAGGTTTTCTAAAAATAAATATTAGTCCATATATTTTTGTGTGATCCCCCAAACTTTCAAAATTTCCCTTTTTCGAAGATACCCCCAGAAAATTACAAAAAACTTTCCGAAATTACGTACAAACTATGTATATACAAATCCTTTTTGTGAAAGACCCCTAAAAAAACGAAATTGCACAAATTTTTTCCGTCGACGGCTGCGTCGCGCCCACACATCTAGTTTAATCTAAATGCAACAAACACCCTCGACCCACGCCACTTCCATTTGCACATATACACCAGCACAAGTCCTCAACTTGGCACATAAGAAATTTGGGAGAGTCGGTATTAATCTCAACTTACAACCCTCCTTTGTGTGGTTCTACCTTCTAAAGGAAAATAGTAATCCTAGCTTGAAGGAGTTCAATTATTAATTTCAAGGATTTCAAATGTGTAACTTGCTATTTTGTTAATCAGAAGACGTATTATCTCCTCAACGTCAAATCTCGGCCTTCCAAACCAAGCATCCTACGAGGGTGATAACGGGAGAAGGGTTTACAATACCGAATCGAACACGAAAATCAGAGACCCCTCAGCTTCATCCAAAATTAGTGAAACCGAACGAGTTCGAAGCCAACTTTTTGAAACCGGTGGCCAAATATCTTAAAAAAATTTTGAAAATCAACCAATCTGACTGATTTTGTTCTATTTTCGACCAGTTTTGACCGATTTTCAACAAGTTTACATAGAAAATCGGCACACTCGAGGAAAATTATAAAAAATTCAACAAAACTGGGAGAATCCCAATTAATCAATAAAACACCTCAAATAAATTTAAACAATTTATTAGTTCATTTAGTACTTCTATAAAATAAAGAAATAATTAATGAAAAGGAACAGAGGCACTGCCAATTGTTTATAAAAATTTATAAGCTGGATCATGCTTTGCAATTTTAGTGGTATCATAAATAGTGCCCAAAAATAATGTAGTAAATTTTCCATAAATGTTAGACTTCATTTAGTGCCCCTATAAAATAAAAAACACAAGCATATACAAAGACAGTAGCACCGTCAGAATTTTAAAAAAACACATATGTCTGATCATCATCTCAAATTTTTAAAGCATCATTATAATTTCCTTATAACCTCACACAAAAAGTTTTATAATATTATACTTCATTTAGTTTCCCTAGAAAATAAAAAACAAAAGAGTATAAGCAAAGATAATAACAATGTCAGAATTAAAAAAAAACACAGATCTGATCATCATCTGATAATTTTACAACATCATTAGCATTATATCAGGACCTCACACAAAAAAAAAAATTAAAACTTTTTGATAATTTTTTTTCCCAATTTTTTTGAATTTTTTGAATCCAATTTGATTTGGACCGTTTTACCGACTGGTTTCATATCTTGAGCCGACTTGATATGGTCGGAAATCATGATTTTTTAGTGATTTTTGTTGATTTTTAGAACCCTAATCAGGAGGAGGATGCTAGAAAAACGTCGGCACAACCTCGCTTCTCTGCCGCTGGCCACCATGCTGCTATGACAGCCTGTTTGCTAGCTAGGGAGAGAGAAGCATGGCTGCCCGGGTTTCAAATATCAGTGATTTTCACGTGAAAATTGCAATTTTCAGGAATGTCGGTGGGATAGGGCATCTAAAATTGATCGATAAACCAGTTAAATTAAAAATTTTGAAAAAATTAAAAATTTGAAAAAATTAAAAATTTGAAAAAAATTATGCAACGTAAATATCACGATAATTGATGAAAATCGTGAGAAAATCACAAAAAAATTGGCTCTGAGAAATATTCAATTGGCCTGTCCAAATATCGCGATAATCGATGAATATCGAGCGAAATTGGTAAAAATTGGTAGATTTTTTTATTTTTTTTCAAAAATTTGGATATCAATATACCATGCGATTTTTGGCGATTTTCAAGGAAAATCGGTACCAAGCTCTACTTGATTTTCTCCCTCAAAAAGGTTAGTTGAATCGTGATGGCTGCAATGGTAGTAGGCTCCAACCACCGAAGGGGGTAGGTGGTGGCATGTTAGAATAGGGATCATGAGGTATAGAGTTGCGGGTGAGTGGACAAGAATGAAACAACAAATTCGATGTGGTGCAACAAAAAATCCCAGAAGTGCAATAAGTAGTTCCTAAGCTTGCAACATATATATCTTGTTGCAGCAACAAGAAATCATCGAAATATCTTCAACATTTGAGTGTGGGGGTATTGCAACATCCATAAATAACACTACAGTAACACAACTTTCCAATTGCAACATTGTGGGAGTATTTCTGTCTAGTCTGGTTACAATACTCGAAACCAAAAGAGTACAAACCCTAATCCATGCACACACATAAACAGGAGACAATCCCTTCTATTTATAAGAAAACCCTAAACGAGTTCGCATGTATGTCCACTTGGCCCAATATGGCCCAATACATGCAAACTACCTCAAAACGATTACAACTGCACGCATACGATCCACCTACCGCAACCGCGTGACTCACTAGCCTTCACGTGCACCGTTCTCTAGTTCGAACGTCCCGCATGACATCCTCGACTACTAACTTCGGTTCCTCCCTGAACCTAGTCTCGAACCTCACTTCCTCCGTGAACCTAGTTCCGGTCCCATCACCGACCACGTTCAACCTCAAGCAACACCTGCAGATGAACAAACACGAAACCGTATACGAGCACAAGTCCACGACTTGACTCAAAATCAGTCCATGCAACCACTCACACAAGCGTATTACATCAAGTAAAAATAATTAACATGCTATCACAAGCATATCAAATAATTATATGAAATAGCACATGCACATGCACCACACATGCCATGATCATCAGCACCCTGCAATACCAAATTCATCATTAAACCAATTTTTCATCACATGATTTCACAATCTCCCCCTTGATGAAAACATTAGCAACACCACTTAGAACTGAACATTGCAATTGGCATTCATCTTACAAGAAAATTTTTGAAATCAAAAGCTTTAGATGGAACCCTAACTGCGGTGAAACCTCAGCGGGTCAAGTCGGGTTAGATGGATACATTGTAAAGGCCTTGTGTTGTTTTACTTTGTCGCACACCAAAGGACGCGTGTAATGGCCGACATCAAAGTAAAATAACTCTTGTGGGTAAAGCTGTACACCTCTGCAGAGCGTAAAACTATTCGAATAGCCGTGCCTACGGTCAAAGACAAGTGAAGAATGCTTTCATATTAGTAGACTTGATTTTTTTAAACTGGAGTTTTGGAATTCGGGAGTGGTTAGAACTCTCGGATATATAAATACAGCGGAATGAGCTAGTCAGGTGGTTGGAACCTGTTTTATTCATGACGGATGGAGTTATGTGCTGGATTACCTTGATCTTTTAAAATGCGCGAATAGAGCCTGTATACCAGTGTTTGTGGCTAAAACCTTCACTAGAGTTGTAAATAATTTCTACTATTCAAATAATGATTAAAACATGCTATGTGAAAATTAATACTAGTATGGTTTGATGAAACATGGCTTTGTGCAAAAGAACCCTAATAAGCCATCCTTGAGAGGCCTTGCATGAAGCATATTTTTCCCAACTTACTAAGTACATTTGTACTCATAGGCTGCACTCAAATTTTTCATCAGAGAATTTCCAAGATGGCGTCGAAGACGGTGAGTACTTCGCCGAGAAGTTCGATGAAGGACCTCAAGATAACTAGGCGCTCATTCCCAGTCGTTTGCCTGTGGCGTCTTTTGAGCTTTACCGCTTTGTTTTTGTTTCACTGCTATAAGATTCTGGTCATGTGACCGCGTAATGTAATATTTATTCTAAAACTTTGTTCTGTTTGGTTATGATTCATCACTGTGAACTGTGTGTGCTAATGTTGATCTGGGACTAGCACAGAAATACACATGGGATTCTGGAAAGTAAGTCTGGGGGCCCACAGCGGTGGTATCAGTGCTTGGAAACTTATATAGCAAGTGTGGTCTAGTTTTGTTCAAAAAAATGTCAGAAACCCATTTTTGAAATCGGTTCGGTAATCGAAGATGTTAATCAAAAGATATAAACAAAAAAAGGAAATTTACATACCCACATTTCACCACATGCATGGTTTGCTATTGTGGCCAACAGTGGCCCCTTGTGCAGAACACGAGGCTGCCATGCATTACATCCAGAGATACGCCAATTTTCTTCGTATCTCTAGAGCCAAGCTCAAAACTTGATGCAGATAATCAAATATAAGAAAAAAAAGTAAAATTCTGTATTTGTAGATGTGAATCTCTGTGCATGCAGGTAACCAAACAACCCCTTACTGATGGATGTATCCGCGCGCGGTGTTACGTCGTTAAACATGTCTGTGATATTCGCTGATCTGATGGCTTACTTGAGAGTGAGCAAATGCATAGATGCATAGCGCACACACATAGGCGATTAATTATTCTTGGTGCATAAGGCTGAACCCAAGGATGACCTGGAAAACCAGGCCTCTATGAGCCTTGAATAGTGCGGTCTGTATTTAATTTAGGCCTTTATATTGGGTCGATTTTCAACCATGGCCTGAACTCTCTTTCAAACATAGCACACGTGAAGACGGCCTCTCCATATAGGGATGAACCCCTCCGGCCTCTTCAATAGAGGCGCACATAGCACACCCCCTTGGGATGACTACAGGCCTGAATAGACCTTCAAATATCCAAAAAGGCCATCATAGAGGCCATCCTTAGAGAGAGTCTAAGAACTGAGCTTAGCGCACACGTACGACCGCAGGTAAATTAAAATGGCAGTTTTCAGTGGCAACTCCACTCAACTCATCTCTTTCAAGTGGCATTTTAAGGTAGTTTTTTTTTTCAAGACTAGTAAGGCAAAATGTGAGACATTTCCTTTTATGATATTAAGCATTATAAAAGAAAAGTTATAAATATACTTTCTGTGCTAATCTTGTGATCAGTAACTAGCACATATATACACAGATTGCCATCGCAACCATACAAGTTATGTTACAAGCGGAAGCAATTCATACATATAATATTTATATGCCAAAAGACAGAATAGCATCTCTTGCAGTATGCTCAACTACCCATATTCCATAGGCAACTGACAAGGTAAACCATAGGTAGAACATGGTCACTAACCCTCAAAATCTGTGTCAATAGAAGTATCCTCGAAATACTCTGGTTCTTCACTTAAAAACAACGAATATAGCAAGATTGAGTACATTGTGTACTCAGCAAGGCTTCATGTGTTTGCAAAAGGAGGTTTCTATGGTTGTTTGCATAAAGCTGAATTGAATGTAAATCTGAAAAGTAAATTGAAAGCATAACTTGTAAAAGAATTTGATGAATAAGTAAAATAAGCAACATCAGTATCACATGTCTCAGAATTTCATATCTAATTGTCGTACCGATTTTTCCAATCAACACATGGCAAAATTCAACCTAACTGCCAACACATGGCACAATAGCTTGACTCAACCTTGTCAATACATGACAAGCATTGAATCATCTATGAGGTAATTTCTCAAAGTTTAAAACTCATCATCCATCCAATTTTATGAAAATACCCAATCTCCATCTAAATGATGACATTACCAAGTGCTCATGACCACGAGCACGGCTAATCGATAAGTTTTTATGACTCTGCAGAGTTGTGCAGCTGTACCTGTTAGGAATGATTATATCTTTTTGCAATGCATATTTGACACACTTCCTTGGATATGCCGCAGAGAACTCATACACAACTTTTACATTACTTAATCCTAACTTTGCATCAGCTCGGTAGGACACCATCGGCCGGTGACGATAGTGGGCTTAGGAGTCGCTGTTTTTGGTTAGTGCCACGAGGTTAAATAAGATGGGATGATTTTGTACTTATGTTGTTTTGGGTGAATGAGATGATTTAGCATCTAGAGAGAATATTTCTTAAATTTGTATCTCACCATTCTAGATGGGATGATGGTTCAGTTCAAACAACCAAACACATATATAGGTACATTTTTTCATGAATCATCTAATACATATGCCACTTTATGCAAACAACCAAGCACATAGCATCACTTAACTAAGGGGAAAAATCTAGTCTAGAACTGTAAATTTTGGCAAAAGAGACATATACAGCTACACGCTTAGATATTTTAGCAAAAAAAAAAAGATATATGCATAATGCATCGGCCATCTATTATATTATTAGAGCTTTTTTACGGTACACAAAATTGAATATGAACCGTTCATTCTTTTCAATTCAATGGATCAGATTAACTAGAGTTTACTTATACTACACATGGTAGTAGAGTAGTAGAAACACCCTTAACAAATCAACGGCTACATATGATTTCTACTACACATTTTATACTACAAGTATAATCCACCGTAAAATTTCTCTATTATTAAATAACGTTAAAAGAAGCCTACATACATGTTCACTCTGGAGGGAGAGAAGAGATATATTGCACAACATTTAGAGATAACTTTTAAAGATAATTATTATACAAGCTGATTTTTACCTTAATTATAAGTATTAGCATGCAGTGGGCTTCGCTTTGGGAGGCTAGCAATTCATTTATTAATAACAAAAGTTAAAATCTGCATTGTATATTTTGGTGGTCCAAGTTGTAATGGTACACATTGATCAAATATATATTAAAGCTGTTTCAATTGTATCAGAAATACTCTATTTTCCACTACAAGCAAATTTATTACAATATTTCAACTAGTAGGTTCTTATCAATTGGAGAAAAACAACTCCCAAGAGCCTGCAGGACATTTCAGAGAACAACCAGTGCCAGATCACTTAACCTAGCGGATGATGAGGCACTTGATTTCGCTTCATTTCATGGCGGCAGCACTGAGATATTTTGATGGAGGATATACGGGAGGGCAAACACCGTTAGAGGGAGGGGGATAACTGCCTGCACATGGATCCAAAAAATACTGTTAGCAACTAAGTAGGGTGACTCAAATCAAGCCCTTAAAATATAATGTTTTGGCGTATTTAAAGACAACTAATTAGTAATTACAAGCAGGTAGTATACTCCGTATATTATAGCCGGAAGCTTTCCAGTTCTCCCGTGTGGCCACGTCACCCTTTTAGCTTCCCGGTTGATACAGGTTAAGTATTTTAATGGAGTTATTTGGCAGCAGCGCTTGCGCAGCGTAGTGGTAATACGCCTCGCCCTCACGCCATCGGTCGCACCTTTGAGCTCCGCCTGTGCGACTTTTACTCGGTCAATGCATGGCAGCGCTACGTGGTGTAGGTATTTTTGTGAAAAGGCACCCGAGACTTTTCGAAATTGCATATTAGTCCATTTTTTTACGGGGAGGTCCGACGAAACTTCCAAAATTTGTTTTTTTTTCGCGAAGGCCCCCTGAAAATTACGGGGAGCTTTCTAAAATTTTGTATTAGTCTACTTTTTGCGGGGAGAACCCATGATTCCAAAAAAAATTTTGCACACAGGCCCCCAAAATTACGATGGACATTATGAAATTACGTATTAGCCTATTTTTTATAGGCAGACCATTGAAATGGCTGAAATTTGTTTTCTTTTCGTAAAAGGCCCCCCAAAACATATGTTAGGTTTTCTAAAAATAAATATTAGTCCATATATTTTTGTGTGATCCCCCAAACTTTCAAAATTTCCCTTTTTCGAAGATACCCCCAGAAAATTACAAAAAACTTTCCGAAATTACGTACAAACTATGTATATACAAATCCTTTTTGTGAAAGACCCCTAAAAAACCGAAATTGCACATTTTTTCCGTCGACGGTTGCGTCGCGCCCACACATCTAGTTTAATCTAAATGCAATAAACACCCTCGACCCACACCACTTCCATTTGCACATATACACCAGCACAAGACCTCAACTTGGCACATAAGAAATTTGGGAGAGTCGGTATTAATCTCAACTTACAACCCTCCTTTTTGTGGTTCTACCTTCTAAAGGAAAATAGTAATCCTAGCTTGAAGGAGTTCAATTATTAATTTCAAGGATTTCAAATGTGTAACTTGCTATTTTGTTAATCAGAAGACGTAGTATCTCCTCAACGTCAAATCTCGGTCTTGCAAACCAAGCATCCTACGAGGGTGATAACGGGAGAAGGGTTTACAATACTGAATCGAACACGAAAATCAGAGACCCCTCAGCTTCATCCAAAATCAATGAAACCGAACGAGTTCGAAGCCAACTTTTTGAAACCGGTGGTCAAATATCTTTAAAAAAAATTGAAAATCAACCAATCTGACTGATTTTGTTCTATTTTCGACTAGTTTTGACCGATTTTCAACAAGTTTACATAGAAAATCGGCACACTCGAGGAAAATTATAAAAAATTCAACAAAACTGGGAGAATCCCAATTAATCAATAAAACACCTCAAATAAATTTAAACAATTTATTAGTTCATTTAGTACTTCTATAAAATAAAAAAATAATGAATGAAAAGGAACAGAGGCACTGCCAATTGTTTATAAAAATTTATAAGCTGGATCATGCTTTGCAATTTTAGTGGTATCATAAATAGTGCCCAAAAATAATGTAGTAAATTTTCCATAAATGTTAGACTTCATTTAGTGCCCCTATAAAATAAAAAACACAAGCATATACAAAGACAGTAGCACCGTCAGAATTTTAAAAAAACACATATGTCTGATCATCATCTCAAATTTTTAAAGCATCATTATAATTTCCTTATAACCTCACACAAAAAGTTTTATAATATTATACTTCATTTAGTTTCCCTAGAAAATAAAAAACAAAAGAGTATAAGCAAAGATAATAACAATGTCAGAATTTAAAAAAAACACAGATCTGATCATCATCTGATAATTTTACAACATCATTAGCATTATATCAGGACCTCACACACACAAAAAAAAAATTTAACACTTTTTGATAATTTTTTTTTCCATTTTTTTTGAATTTTTTGAATCCAATTTGATTTGGACCGGTTTACCGACTGGTTTCATATCTTGAGCCGACTTGATATGGTCGGAAATCGTGATTTTTTTAGTGATTTTTGTTGATTTTTAGAACCCTAATCAGGAGGAGGATGCTAGAAAAACGGCGGCACAACCTCGCTCCTCTGCCCCTGGCCACCATGCTGCTATGACAGCCTGTTTGCTAGCTAGGGAGAGAGAAGCATGGCTGCCCGGGTTTCAAATATCAGTGATTTTCACGTGAAAATTGCAATTTTTAGGAATGTCGGTGGGATATGGCATCTAAAATTGATCGATAAACCAGTTAAATTAAAAAAATTGAAAAAATTAAAAATTTGAAAAAATTTTATGCAACGTAAATATCACGATAATTGGTGAAAATCGTGAGAAAATCACAAAAAAATCGGCTCTGAGAAATATTCAATTGGCCTGTCCAAATATCGCGATAATCGATGAATATCGAGAGAAATTGGTAAAAATTGGTAGATTTTTTTATTTTTTTTCAAAAATTTGGATATCAATATACCATGCGATTTTTGACGATTTTCGAGGAAATCGGTACCAAGCTCTCCCTCATAAAGGTAAGTTGAATCGTGATGGCTGCAATGGTAGTAGGCTCCAACCACCGAAGGGGGTAGGTGGTGGCATGTTAGAATAGGGATCATGAGGTATAGAGTTGTGGGTGAGTGGACAAGAATGAAACAACAAATTCGATGTGGTGCAACAAAAAATCCTAGAAGTGCAATAAGTAGTTCCTAAGCTTGCAACATATATATCCTGTTGCAGCAACAAGAAATCATCGAAATATCTTCAACATTTGAGTGTGGGGGTATTGCAACATCCATAAATAACACTACAGTAACACAACTTTCCAATTGCAACATTTTTTTTATTGTGAGCTCGAGGAGAGGTGGTGGCCAGCCCACATCATCGTCTTTGTCACCGGCGGGCACGAGCAACGCTAGCCCGCACTACCACCTCTTAGCTGCACTCGAGGAGGCCTTGTTGCCACCAACGCACCACCTTGTGCTCCTCTACCCTCCTCGAGCTCGGGAGACCTCACCACCCCGCCACGGAGCTCGGAGGCAACGGAGGCACGTGGGGATGGCATCAACCAGCATTGTAGGGAAGAAAGGAGCAACCATGCATGTGGAGGACGAGGAATATTTGAGGGAGGAAAGAAAGGAGGAGCTAGAAGTAGAGGCAATCAAAGAGCAATGTACGCGGAGTCGACAACGTCCAATGTTCTCTTGTATCGAAAGTATACGTGGTTTCATTATCGTTTGTAAGGGTTTTGATAAATTTCACCCGGATGTTTTCTTTAGTAACCATCATCCAAATTCTGAGCCATTGGATTTGCTTTCAGATCGATGCACACCCCCCTGAATTCGAGGTGGGTTGATCCTACGGATGTGTGTTCTGATCGTACGGTCCAAAGTTTGGATGATTTTTAGGACAAAAACATCCGGATGATACCTATACAAAATTGGTTTGGTACCGAAGAAAAGCAGCACTTTAGGAAAATACATGTAGCTGCTGTTTAGAAAATCTGAATTTTGCTTCCTTACTCCTTGTCTCTCTACCCTGTGGGCCCGCTCCAGTGCCAAACCCCACCTGGCAGCATGCCTGGCCTCTCTGCCCTGCCTCTGTCGAGTGGCCCCATGGCCCACCGGTTAGCCGCCCTTCTCTTCTTCCCTTCTCCCCCCCTATCTCCTCCTTTCGCTCGCACTGTCGGACTTCGCCGCGGCACTGCCCTATCGTCCAGGCCGAGAGCACGCCAATGGCACTTCACTGAGCTCGCCGACCACAAGATAGATCAGTGCGAAGACCGAACAATTCGCCCATGCCGGTAAGCCATTTTCAAATTCCATCCTACCGGACCATCCCTGACCTTCATTTATCTCATTCCATTGCTTAGTTCCAACTGGGATCGCTTGGAACACCATTGCGCCACCTCCCATCCTCTTCAGCTCCGGCGCACGGTGCCACGCCGCCTTGACCTTCCTCCCTCTCTGTAAGGTCTTGGGTTGGACACCCCTTAGTGCCTAGATGATAACTGACCTTTTCCCTGAGCCTTGACGCCCCTGTAGCACCGCCGCAGCTCACCGTCGTGCCTACCGTCACACTTCTCCGCCACGAGCATAGCTTCGGTCATTCCCAAGCTCAATTGAGCTGTGCCCTAGCTTCCCCGTGCTGCTCTATTTCCCACCGTGCCCACCTTCGGTCCTCCTCCGCCGTCGGCGAGCTCCACCGTCGTCGCCCCTGTTTTGTGCCACCGTCTGGTGGTCCCACCTGGTCAGCCTCTCTCTCTCTCGCAGCCGAGCCTCACAGACTACCTAGCCGGTCCCACCTTGTCAGCCAGTGCGAGACCCAGCCGGTTCGTCTTGAATCCAAGAATATGCTTCGTTGTTGAAAAGCGTATTTTCCTATTTATCCGAATTTTCAGACCCGAGTCCATTGAAATGTTTATAACTTTTGCAATTTAGCTCCAAATTAGTTCAAACAAGTTTATAAATTTGTATTAAATCATGTAGAATCTGAATATAGAAAAACATTTCAAACTTACTCAATATACAGTATTTGAAATTCAAATTTAAACTGTCGGTCTAGTACTTGCTCTATACAATTTTTTTTGCAAATGATCGCCAAATTTGATGAGACCAATGTTAATGTGTTCTTGAGGTCATTAGGTTTCCAAATATCAAAAAATATTTAATTTTGAACTTAGTTTGTATCAAATGTATAAATAGATTAGTTTTAGTGAGCTCAAATTTGAAATATTCATAACTAGTGCAAATAAATTTCAAAAATTGTGAAACCAGTTTATTTAATTTCATAAAATGGTACCCTCTCTGTTTATGAAAGATATTTAGGTATAGACTTGCTCAATCGCAAATTAATGTAGTGTCATTTCATGTATAGTTTAAAACCTAGATATTCTTGTATGATTAATGTTAGTAAGCATCATTCAACTTAAAATCCAGTACCTAAACTTTTGAAGGATCATGTTTATAGGCTCTACAATATCAGCGTAATAAGTTGCTTTGTGTACTTTAGTTTACTTTTTACTCGAGCCTATTGGTTGTTTAGAGTTTATTCGGTTATTAGCTTCTTGGACTAGCCTCTTAGTTGCATAATCTTAGCCCTTATAATCTGAAAATAAATATGGTTGTAAATACAATTTTGGCCTCTTGAACTCGTAAAACAAAACATTAAGTTTCTTAAAACCCGGTTGTGTGCCCTATGTGTATAGGTGAACCTAAACGCTAACACACGCACTCACATTTGTTTGCATGAATGGTTTTATTTGTGACTTTATTTAACTTCTTTTTGCCTCATGAATGCTTGTCTTCTTTTCGCCTTTATTGAATTGGTTATTTGCTTTGCTTCTTAATGAACGACGTGTATGATGTTTCGGACACTGTCACCGACGACTTCAACTCCATCCAGGCAAGGCAAGCACCCTCCTTTGATCATGTTGATCCTACTATCTCAATTAGTATACATTGTTTTATCAAAACTATTATGCATGTGCTATTTTAATAAACTTCGCTATATTATGGGATTCGGTAGAAATATACCTAGTTCATGGATTTCCGTAATAAATATTGACATGAGAACCTTGCAAACCCTAGATTATGGATAGACATAAAATAATATCAATGGGTATACGCGATTGTACAACCCTGTGTTTGTAATTACCTTATTTATTGCTAATTAGTGACATGAGGGTCATTTGGATCTCAATTTGGAGTTAGCTGTGTTTGAGTCAAATCGTTCGAGCTATTTCGATCGATTTTGCTCTGGTTTGGTAATTCTAGCACTTAAACCTTCCTTAGCTATCCTAGAACCTATCCCAAAATTTTTCCGAAAGAAATTCCGAGTTTCATAGCCTTTCATAGATTTTTGGGGATTTTTCAGCCAGGGCGGTAGTACCGTTGGCCCCAGGCCGGTACTTCCGGTCGAGGCGACCGGGCAGGGGTCAGGGCGCCCCGTCGTTGCCCGCCTGCCCTGCCACCTCTCTTTTTCTAGGAGCTTCCTCTCCTCCTTAAGCCAGCCGACTCCCTCCTACTCACTCCCTCCTCCCTCACACGCCTCTCTCACTCACTCTCACTCCCTCTCCCTCTCCCTCATGGAGCTCCACCTCTCTCTCTCTCTCTCTCTCTCTCTCTCTCAAGTGTTGTCTCCCTCTGATCATCTCTCTCCGGTGTTCCTGAGCTCGAGGAGAAGCAAGCCAAGGTGGAGATTGTCGTTCTCAAACCCTAGCAACATCTTGTGGTGAGTGGAACAAGTTTCAATCCATTCCGTTGTGATCTGAGCTCAATCCGTCATTTCTTTCTTCTTCTACCTTCTTTTCTTTTAGCTGGAACCTTAGAAAACCTAGTCGTAATGGTCAACTTTTAGTTAGTTAAGTCTCTAGACCTAGGTTAGGTGTTAGAGTTTTAGTTGGCGCGAAAACTGAGCTCAAAACCCTAGATCACTACTTCGTCGGATTTATTTGGTTAAAAGTCATTTTCGTGACTTTTCGAAATGATTATTGCAACCCTAGTTCCAAAAGCTAGGGGAAATGACCTTAGAATTTATTCGACACCGCTAAAGTTCGATTCTCGCAAAAAGAATCGAATTCGAATTCGATTCGAGTCGAATGTTGAAATTTGGCGTAATTTAGGACTCTCGAGTTCCTCGAGTGAGAAATTAGGTCAAACGAGGTCGAAACCTCGAGTGGTTCGCGCGAATGGGTCCTTATTGTCGCCTAGAACCCATCCATGCAGTCGCCGCGAAATTTCGAGTCCGTTTGCGCAAAAACCCATTTTAGCAAACCGTATTTTTTTCCCTGCAGCCGGCACTACCGACGTAGAGAGGCCGGTACTGCCACTTTGGTCGGCACTACCGCTCCCACAATGCCGGTAGTTATATTCCAGTAGGTTTCCTTTTCGGATTTTGGCCTCCGGCACTACCGCCATGTAGAGTTCGGCACTACCGTGACTACACTGCCAGTAGTTATTTCCAGAGAGGTCCCTTTTCGAGTTTTTGGTTCCCGGCACTACCGACCTCAATAACCGGTACTACCGACCGTAGTGCGATACTACCGGGGTTTAGACTCCGGTACTGCCGGGCTCGGTTTGAAAAGTTGATCTTTGTCTGATTATTCTTTCTTGTGTTTGTTTAACTGGTCTTGTCTAGTTTTAAGAGCTTAATTGCCTCGGTTTCAATTGATCTTATTCGTTTTCTCGATGTTTCTTTTGTCGTACCTCGATTAGACGTTGACGCCTCGGGAGCAGTTGATGATGATCCAGATTACGACCCCGAGGACACGCACGACGCAGAGCAAACAGGCAACTACCCCCTTGATCATATTGATCCCATGATTGCAAATGTATTTTGATGGTTTCAAAACTATTATGCATGCATATGAATTCAGTACAAACGTTAAGTTGTGGGCAATGGTAATTAAACCTAACGGTTGGATGACTTCCTTAAATTCTAGATTGTTATGAGAACCTTGAGTAACCTTAGGATAAGGATAGACACTGTTTAAGGTGTCAATCAGGATTATATGTTTAGTAGTTGCATACAACCACATGTGCTAGTATGGGATAGCCTAAACCCAGTACAGGAGTGGGTACTTGGTCTTGCGTCGTGGTAGGTCGAAGTAGTTGGACAGACAGTAAAGGTACTGGTGTTGTTCTAGGAACTCCTTCGCCGCGCGTAGGTGTCGGAGTATTTCAATACAACGGTGGATGCTTTGTTGTGGGTAAAATGTACGATGGAGCGCTAGCCATCGTTGGAACTGTGTGTGAAGCGGGTTGGAGGATGAGTGCCTGTACCGTGTGTACATGTGGTACTTCCACCGGTCCGGGACTGTACTGTGTGTGCGGGACTCTCACCCATAGCAAGGAGCGCACATCACTAGGGCTAACGCAAGACTAAATACCGACAAATGGAATAGTTTCGTCACAATCTAGCAAAACAGGTACAGTGTGTATCGCGTGGCATGGTTGACATGATTGCTAGAGTGTGTCATGTGGGTAAAGTGTACAATCTCTGCAGAGAATAAATCTAATCAATTAGCCGTGCTCACGGTCACGAGTAGCTTGGAAAAATTACTGTCAAGTATAGTATTTTTGGTTTCGTTTTCGAAAAATGGTTTGGAATTGGTAAACCTTTTGAGGGTTGGAACGGTATAAGTCTGGTGGTGAGTCAGTTGGACTCGAAGAAGTACTGTTGGTTCGGTGGTTTCAATCATCTGTGTGATGATTCTCAATTTCGAATGGTGGTTGAATTCGGTAAGGTGGAAGAGTTCGGGTAAGAATTGAATGGTACAATTATGCATTGAAATACTTTCCTTTACCAATTGTTTTGTAAACTGTGCAGCATTTTGAATCTATTAGTCTATTGCAAATAAATCTGGCCTTATGCAACTCTGAACTAGAATAGAAACCTTCTTCATTGATCTAGCCTGCATTATTATTGTTATACTTGCAAACACTAAAGTCTTGCGAGTACATATGTGTACTCATCGTTTGCTCTAAATTTTATGTGAGGAGCAGAAGATGCAGGAGAAGAGGAGGACGAGCAGGAAGCCGAATTTAGCGATCCAGGCGCGGGCGGAGTGTTTGACGGCTAGCTGAGTGACTCAATCGCCGTGGGAAGGCACACCGTGGCCGCTTTTGGTTTCTTATTTTGTTCTTTTCCGTTTTCTTTTAGCCGGTCGACCTTTTGGTGATGTGAATAAGTTGTAATAATGTTTACCGTCTATAATATATTACCTTTACTTTTAAATTGGTGTCTACATGGAAGTGATACAATTTAAATTAATATGTGGTGCTAGCCTACTGATCCAAGGACTAGTGCAGAATCACATATTAGTGGGAAGTTCGGTTTGGAACCAATTGGATGGCATAAGACCTTAGGCGTTGAGAGTCGTGCCGACCAAGTGGTCTCATCTCAAGTACGATCGTGATGTCGTGATCGGATACCTTACTGGTTGCGCTATTATCCAGGCCAGCGCAACAATAATGGCATAATCACTGTACCAGGACCAGAGCCCCCTCACAGCGATTATTACATGCACATGCTTAGTATGCTCTAGAGATGGGATTACAAATGGATGGTTATACCGTTCGTAATAATCAATGAATTTTGGACATATAGGAGACATGTGTGGTCATAAAATTTAAAAAGGTTGGATATGACAGTAAAGGATACTGATACTTAGATAAAAATAAAATAAAACTATGGTTTGACATGGGCGAAATATGGCAATAGACGATTGTGCGAGCTTTAACTTGTACGTAGTGTAGGGGGAGTCTTTCGCCCGGGTCGAATTAATGACCGAACGTAGTGTTCTATAACCCAAGAATTACCGTACAACCACAAGTGCTATTATGGGGTAGCCTTAACCAATTAAGTTGCCTAATCTAGCTTTGCACAATGGTAGGCTAAAGTAGCACAAGCAGTAAATCCTGTCGAGTTTGCTTGTAAGGGGCTTTCACACTAAGTGTGGGGAAATGCATTTTGGCGAAACGTACGCCTTACTGTAGGGAGAAGTGGGACGTCAGGATGTGAAACCGTTTGTCGTACTATGTACAAATATCTTCTACTATAGTAAGGGTTTGTCCACCGGGCTGATGCAAAGTTAGCTTTAGGCGATGTAAAGGTTCATGTCATGACCTCCTGGCCAACACGCCAAAGGAAGCGTGAAATAGTGGCAAAAGGATGTTGGTCATGTCTTGTGGGTAAAGTTGTACACCTCTGCAGAGTTTAAATCTTTTCGAAAAGCCGTTTTCGCGATCATGGGAGTCTTGGTGCACTAACATTAATTAGAATTTTGGTATTTTCATAAAATGGGTTGGAATTGGAAATGGTTGTTGGAACATATTTATTTAAGATTTGATGCCAAAGATTTGGCAAGGGGCGAATTATCACTCGTTATGGAGGATTGTGAGTTGTTTTATTTATGTTATCTCATACTTGTTATCTATATGCTTGCCAAATTGCTCTTACAAATTCTGCTTGCAATCTAGTATTCGGCATTTACAATTCAATTTCACTTTATGCAAATGAACTTAGTAACTTTCTCCATGACATAGCCTGCATTTATTATATATTTGTGATACACTACAAGTCTTGTGAGTATATATGTGTACTCAACCTTGCTATTGTTGACATTCAGAGAACGAAGAAACCGAAGCTCCCGACTTCAACGCAGATTACGGGGATTTTACCGACGAGCTTTTCTAAGGTTTATCCTTGTCAGTTGCTTGTGATATTTTTGGTAGAAGACATACTGTCAAGCAATGTATCTTCCGTTACAAACCATTTAAATTCGGCCAATAGGCCATGTTGTAAGACTTCATTTCTATTAATGCACTATGAACTTGTATGGATGTGATGGCAATGTTGTACATGTGCGTACTAGTCACTGATCATGGGACTAGTATTGTATACACATAGGAATCCCTCTTGGTATTCTACGCCAAAAAGGGAGGGTTCCGACAACTACCTTTGAATTTATACTCAAACTACAACCCTAAGAAACGGAATATAATTCTAATTTCTTAACCTAATCGGATCGAACACAAGATTAACTCTAATATTCACCCTTTTAATCTTGTAACATCTAATTTCTAACACAACTCTAACTTGTTGAGGCAGTCGGTTTCAACTACGATTTGTCCAACACATACTCGACATAGGACAATGAACGCATCTCCAAAGAGTTCCGTCTTCTTCTTGTTGACCATACCATCGGTGACACAACTCGCCAACGATTATGACTTTTTACCTCAGCTCCAATTGTCTTTTCACCGGTAACACAACTTGACGGCGACACAAACACAAGATGTTCTCTTATTTGATTACTTCTTGCTTTCTTTCTTTATTACTTACAAAATTCAGAACTATATATCTCCGAATTTAGACCCAAACTATAACCTTAATAAACGGAATAGGATTCTACTTCCTTATCCAAATCAGACACAAAATTAACTCTAACATCCATCCAATTAGTGAGCCTGACGTGGTCGGGTGAGTCCCTGGTGATGTGCCGAGCGCACCCATGAGGGTGGCGGCGAGGGCTCCGTGCCTGCCTCCTTGAGCCTGTACGAGCCGCGCTCCTTCGCTGTTGTGCGGCCGAGCGACATCGCCACCAGAGCCCGAACTGAACCATCGTCGCCACCGCCGACGTTGGGTGGCTCAGGACTCAGGAGAGATGCAACGGGATAGCCATGGGGTGAAGGAAGTGGTGTTTTGAGGAACGGAATCAAAATGAAGTGGTACTGAACTGAACTAGCTAGTACATTTTGGTGGTATTTTCCTAAAGTGCACAGCATCTATTCGTGGTACCAAACCCTAAACGAACTGAACATTTGCTTACATACAAATATAGATGGAATTATATTCCAGCAGAAGACGCATACATACAGACGAGAGGTATGAATTCCGCGATAGCAGAAGGACAGAAGATGCTGCTGATGAGAAGCAGCAGCAGTTGGATCAGACACAGGATCGGGATCAGAAGGCGAGGTCCCGTCGACATCTTCCGTATCAGAGCTTCGCTGGGCCTCTATTTTCTTTTCCGAACAACGAGCGAGCTTCGAGTGTGCAATGAGAACGAAGGCGAGGTAATTAATGACCCGATGAACGCCAAACAATCGTGGCTACCTACAAGTATATACACGGAGAAACTGAAGTCTACCACTGTCTAAACGGGAAAATGAAGAAGAAAGGAAATGGTACAGTACGTCTCACCAACTTCGGTGTTCTATATTTTTTTCCACAAAGGAAGATCCAGTGCACTCCCGTGGGACTGCAGCTTAAACGGTCTCTATAACCGTGGATCGTTCGCTCGAGCAAATAAACATTCAGATCGTCTAAATCCATATGATACAGTGTTGCTACAGAGAAAAATCGCTACATTTTCCCACAAGGTAGATGCACATACCCTCCTATGGCACTTCTAGAAATACGTAGGCCAGGGATAAATTTAGAACTTTAGAAAGTTTCTAATAAAATGTATTTGTGTGTGTAAATGTGATCACCGAGATTAAAATTTTGATAGATAGGATCGTACACCGACTGTTTCATCACTCACTAAGGTCTTGTTTAGGAGGTTTATTCCTGACCGGGATCCACATGGATGGGCCGGGATTTTAATATTCTATCGAGCGCATGAGGGTCAATGTGAACTTGAAAGGTATTAGTCATAGAATTCACACGCCTGGTCCATGGCGCGTTGCAACAGTCAGGTTCGAAGCAACATCGTCGTCCGCGGGGTAGGTACGGAACTTGAAATGAAACTAGTATTTTTTTTCTTCTTGTTTTCGTCGTTTGATCTCAATTATCAAACTCATGAATATTCCACGGTTACAAGTCTTCCTACGAAATGTCCCAGAATCTTCCTGACGGATTACAAGTCAAGATATAGCGGCAAACTGGTCATATGATGGCAACACGTTGAGAAAGCATACAATAAAAGTGTGGATCAGAAAGCATCAACAGCTAAACCTCATAAATGAAACGGTTAGATTTGGTAAAGATAGATTTGTCATGGTTAGTTTGTTAGGGAAAGAATCAGTTTTGGAAAGTCATAAGCCGATACGGGTCTATCGGATTGTAATCGATACTTAGACTGAAAGAAAATATTGTGGCAAAGGCTAAAGCCGATACGGACAGTCGTGAAAAGACCAAGGAGGACACGATCAGACCAGATGCTATAAAAGGGGGCGATGGGTGGCATTGAGACAAACAACACACATCAAACAACTTGTTCTACTTTTTACTTTACTTTTTATCAACTAGGAGTAGATTTTAGCTTTGTAATCTTTCCTCTGTAATTTGCTCAATCAATAAAGTTGTGCATCGCCGATTATTGATTCTGTTGACTTACGCCAAGTCAGGTTCGCTTTTCTCCGATTTTGTTGCGTATCGCCTTCTTCGGGAAAAATGGCATTTACCCCATCTAATCAACTCAATCAGGTTGATTAGCTCTATCGGTTACCTTTTGTCCAAATCAGCTTGAGCAGCTGACTAGACTAGATTATTGCTGAAAGATTAGATCGGCCTAACAACCAATTGAATTACATATTATCCTCTTGTCGATTGCAGGACCAAATCGGCTAGCACGTTTGCACACAAAATTAAACCCGGTGTTTGCGTGTGTTGGTGCTGGTCAACCCTTCGTTATGTTTTTTGGCGTCAACATACTTTTGACACGTGTGGTGGGACCTTGATTGGATAGCAATGTATTCATCTGGGAAGTCAATCTCTCCGTCCGATATCAACGATGGAGCAATAATCGTCCCTACCTTGCACAATTTGACACCAGAGCAACGGAAGGAGATCGAAGATCAGAAGGCTGTGTTTGGTCAAATGATGCTCAATTATTATCAGAAGACCCGACGTAGTGTCACACAGAAGTCCGTGTTGCCGACAGTCAACTCGGCAGTAAGGAGGCTCAAGATGCTCTTGAAAGAGCACATGTAAGCCGATATATGCTCGTTCAGGCGAAGTTATCGGATATGATTAATCAATCAATGTATTGTGCTCTTATCAAGCAATCATCGGCGTAATAACCACCCTTAGGCCAATGATAGCTAACAATGTCAAAGAAGTCGCGCAAGAGATAGTGTCGGCTGGAACTTTGATTGACCCTTGTAACATCTCGATTTTTAGTTCTTTTGCCAAAATTTAATTTAAAATAATTAATTCAAAGATTTGGATTTTATCTAGAGTTTTAGTTATACTGGCTTTCCTTCTCATCTGAAAATGGAATTTTTCCATATTCATCTGGAAAATCATAATTCTATTCCAATTCTATTTCTAATTCCAAATCATTCAGCTAGTTCAAGATAACTCCTACATTTTGGAGACTTTAGATGGAGTGCCGTTTAGTAAGGCTATCAACAGAAAATACTTGAAGAAATATCACCCGTGTTTGGATTAGATCTTAGTCGGATAGAAGTTCGTTGGCACCCAAGTTTAGTATGGGATTAGCCGGTTTTGTTTTCGGCCTGGGCAAACACATCAAGTCGGTCCGTGTACAGATCTAAGAAATCTGACGCAGAAGGAAATTGGGACCGATTGGGACCGATACGGGAAGATTCACGTGATGGACACGGACACGATTGGGTTCAGTATGGAAGAAGAGATTGAGGCCAATGTAGATACGATCTGGCCGAAAGGGTATAAAAGAGGGAGAAAGGTCTCGAAGAAGGGGATTAACACACAAACCAACCAATACACTTATTTTACCTTTGTTTTCGTCAATTAGGAGTGGTTTATTTATCTTGTAATCCTTCCTCTGTAATATACATTGATCAATAAAGTTGCGAATCGCCGATTACTGATCCTTGCTGTGTTACACAAAATTAGGTTTAGTTTTTCTCCCATCTTACTGCGCATCGCCTTTTTCGGGAAAAGCGACCTTTACCCATCCAATCGACTCTGTTGAGTTGATTAGATCTACTGTTTGCCACGGTCTGCTGGTGTAACATCCTCAAATTTATAAAAGTCAAAAATCCAATATTAAAATGTGAACTCATTTTATTGTTGCATTTTATGCTTAATATGTGCAAATTATTGTTTTGTTGGGTGATTTAGTGATTAATGGAATAAAATAAAAGAAGGAAAAAGAGAAAATATCAATTGGTAAAGTGGTTAGAAATGAAAATTTCCTTAGTAAATTTTACATCAGACCTTGGACAACCCTATAATCATCCTTAGCTGGTTAAGAGACCATGTGAAGGTATTTAAGTGAGATAAAACCATTTTAATTTGACATCTCTATCTCTGTCCAGACCTATGTCAGAATTGTGGAGAAAAACGTGTTGCATTCTAGACCTTAGGATTTTTTACCATGTCATCTTGACTACCTTAAGTTCATCCACAAAAATCTGCAAAAATTTATAAGTAGTTTAGCTATTTATTTCCAATTAAATAACACAGAATTGGAAATCTGCAGAAATCAGTAAAAGAATTTTTGAAAAATAAATGTTATGATTTTAGTGCTGAAATTTTTATGGTAGATCCCTGGTAAAGAACCACACCCTCGATAAAAATTTCAGAAATAAATATGTTGATTTAGTTCCTTAACCAATTCAAAAACTGAAATGAATTTTCTGTGTCTTTGGCATTGTCAGAATTTTTAATAAAAGATATAGAAGAGATAATTACTCGAAATTTTTACTATAGGTAAATATATTGTTCAGGATTCAGAGGTAAAAATTTCAGAAATACTTAGCTAGGAGAATTGCCCTGATTAAATGCATCTTTGGAGAGCTACCAAATGCGTTGAACCTTTTCCCCTCTCTCCTTTGGCTGGCATGTGGGCCAACCTCCATTAATGCGTGTCAGACCAGCCCCCTTTGCCCCCATTCGCTGACCAGTGGGTCCTCTTCTCCTTGGGACCCAATCTGGCCCGTGTACCCCACTCACATCTCTATCTCACTGCCATGTGGGCCTTCTTCTCGTAGCCGGCCCCACCTGTCATTTGCTTGCCTCACCCCCTCTCCATCTCTCTCTGTCGCGTGGGGTCGGGACCCACCCGTCAGAGCCTTCTCCTTCCCTTCGCTCTTCTCTGCTCGTGCGTGGCCGAAGCAACCGGAGCGAGGTGCACCGCCTCTGGCCTCTCCTCTCTGGCATCGCCTGGCTCAGCTCCAGAGCAACCACGTCACCCCTCGTCTGACACCACCGCCACCTTGCCTAGCCGGCCATACCTCTCTCTGTTGCAAGCCGCCAAACCCCTCGCCGAGTTCACACCGTGGTCAAGCTTATCTACCGCCTCAATCCGGCTATAAAAGGGCACGTTGGGATCGCATTTGTGTTGTGCCTCCTTCTCCTATCTCTTTCACCATCCATTTTTCCTCAAAGCCGAGAAACCGTGCTTCTTCTCCATCTCCGGCGGAACCCGAATTGGGCGAAAACGCAAATTGACTCGACACGGTAAGGGAATTCCCAAATTGATGAATCGTGAAGCATCTCTAGTCGCTAATGAACCTTTTGCGCACCTTCTTCCGGCCCAGTAGCCCGAGAAGCTCCTCACCGTACAATCCCTTCCGCCATTAACGGCTCACGGTGAGAACACAACTCAGCCGTCCACTCTTCGGTTTCAGTGTATGGATCGCATTCTTAGAGCTCCCTGTTGCTCTCACGCATGATTATTATGGCTAGAACCTGAAGTAGAACCGTTACACCTTGCATCACCGTAGCGCCGCCGTCCACCGCCGCACAAATTCTTCAAACAACAACCCCAACCGAGTGATGCCCTAGGTCCATCATGGTCCTGTGACGCTTTAGGAACCAGCCAAAACCGATCGACGTCGCCGGTTAGTCGCCGGTGAGCTCAGACTCAGCCTCACTGTGGGCTCAGCGGCCTTGGGACCCCCATATCGGCTTCGCTCACGAGCCACTCCACTGCAAAGCCAAGCCAGCCACTGGCCGTTGGGCCCAAGTTGTCAGTGACTTAGCCAAGTCAAATGGGTTCAGCCCGCGCAAACGATGAGAATACGTATTCCTCTAAGGAAAGCGTAATTTCCCAATTTCTGAATTCAATTAACCGGATGGCTTCAAACTTAAATAACTTTTTATCTATAGCTCCAAATTGAATGAAACAAATTTCTAAATTCATTATAAATCCTCTAGTTTCATAATATGCAAAAATATTTGATACTTGTTTAGTAAATTAACTTTGAATTTAAATTTGAATCTTGAAATTTGAATGGGTTCCATATAGAATTTTTGCAAACTAAGACCAAATTGAGTGAAACTAATTTTGTTTGAATCGTTGGGTCGAATAATGTCCAAATATGTAATTAGATTTGAATTTGGAGCTAGTTTGTGAAAATTTCTTGTTAGGGTTGAATTTAAGACATAAGATTAATATAGTTATTATAACTTACAAAAAAAAAATGGTTCAAAATGAATGAAACTTGTTTCTTTGTGCTTATTACACTAATTAGGATCAGATGGTGAGATGAAAGTTAGGGTGCACCATATACCTTCATTTAATATGATTAAGATTGCTTTCCATGCTAATTCATGATTAGTGCAATTGATCATACACACTGGAAATGAACTTTGTTAAATTTAATTTTACAATCTTAGCTTCCTGAATTCGTAAATTAAAATAAATAAATACACAAAGAAAGGTAGTTGTGCTGTATACCCTTATATCTTTACCCTTAGGACCCAAAACCATATAACTCAGATATTACATGAAATGATGAACGTGATTGCCATCATTGATTGATTTGGATTGATTTCATTTGAATCTTTCATCTTTTGTCTCTGTTGTTTATGCATTTGCTTCTTTTGTCGATATTGAAGTATTTCATTTGCTATGTTCTTAATCGACGTATAGACGCTGAGACTACCGACTTCGCTGTCGACGACACTAATCCAGCCTATTCTACCGAGGAGCAAGGCAAGCAACCCCTTTGAGCATTCTTGAACCCAGATTTCATAATCCACTAAAATGTGATTAAGAATCTTCCTGCATGCTCATATTTCTATAAATCTTTAATTTGTGTTACTTGGTAGTTATAACCCGAATTGATGGATTCCCTTAATCATGCTAACATACGATCCATGAGAACCATAGGAATGGTTAAGTCCATTAAACTGGGTATAATCGCTTATTTACCTGTAATTGCTTAGCACTGCTTTAGGTCAATACCGAAATGTTTACAACCATACTTCTATTTATGAAATCTTTTATGGTTTATTTAAGCGATGAGGATCTTGGTAGTTTGATAAAAATGAAAATAAAACTACTTGTTTCGGCATGGGTGATTATTGGCAATAGCCAGGTTGTACATGTTTTAACGTGTAATGCGTAGAAAGGGTGGAGTATTGCCCATGTCATATTAAGGACCGAGCTAATGTGTTGTTTTCGTGCCAAGATAACCGTACATCCACAAATCTTGAAATGGGACAGTCTTAACCTATTAAAATTATTTGAAACTAGCTTTGCACATTGGTAGGCGGTAGTAGCACGGGCACTCCAGATATAGGTTTGCTCGAGGGAGGTGTCATCACCGAGGTGTTGGCATCTGCCGTTGTAACGATGTACGCCTGGCTATGAATTTGGGGCTGTTCTATTCCTGGTGGGTCTTTGACTCCGGAATTTCTATTCCTGGTGGGTTACTGACTCCGGAATTACTTTTACCTTTTTAGCTTCCATCATAGTCAGGAGTAACGTCATTGGGCTAGTGCAAAGTTAAGGTTCAAGTAATCGAACGGTTTCGTTATTAACTCCCGCGGACATACCAAAGGAAGTGTGTCTTATAGCTTGCAAAAAGGGAGAACATATCTTGTGGGTAAAGCAGTACAAACTCTGCAGAGTCTAAATCTAATCGATTAGCCGCGCTCGCGGTCATGAGCACTTGGTAAAGTCATCACATAGTTAATTGTTTTCTATTTTTGAAAACCTATTTAAATGGTTTGGGAATGATTTATATCAGTGAAGATGTCACTTATGGTTATACTGAATTGTTAAGACCATGGAGGGTCTTGTTCGTTATCTTACTCACGAAAGGGGCCGTGAGTGGATTGTTATCATCTATCTCATTATTTGTTATTTCAAGTACTATCAAATTGTTTCAAATTCTGTTTACGCTTCCCATTACTATTCAGTAATACTTCATTCAGATTTTTGCTTTCTGCAAAACAACCGTAGAAACCCACTTTTCTTTCGAGCTTGCATATATTCTAGAATTTGCAAACACTACAAAGTCTTGCGAGTACCAACGTACTCAACTTGCTTCAACAATGTTTTTAGGTGAAGAACAAGAATACCCTGCTGACGATAACAATAATGAAGATCTCGTAAATTATGGCGACGACTGTTCTCTCTAGGTTCATCTCGTGCATTTGCTGTGGAGTTTTGGGTTTAGTAGGCAAACAATGAGACGTGTGTTTTATTGCTACTTTTGGTATTGTAATGAACTCTTATTGTAATAAAAGTTGAACTTGTGTATGGCTGTAATTTCAAATTGTGTTGGTGCGTGCCAGCCACTGATCATGGGAATGGCACAGGATGCACTTAAAGAACCTCATATTTATGTTATTCTTGACATAAAAATGAGGGTCTCACTGATTTATTATCGAGCCATCTTGTATGAGGAGAACCTTAGATAGAATGGACGATAGTATAATTTAAAGAAAACAAATTTTATGATCAGAAATATTAAATTGTTATATCTGTTATTAATCTTCCCTTAATATAACCATTGGAAATGTTCTTGTTACAATATTATGTATAAATCTGTTCCTTTCAAAATTTATATTTACCTTGTATTAAAATACTAATTCCTTATCAAACTACAGATGGACATGATTTTGCCTTTCCATGATTCCAACCATCGGGAGGATGATGGAATGATGGGAGTCCTGGCTCGGTTAATGGATTACGCTGGTTACGAGGAGAACCCTCGTTATATCGTATTTCATGCCATACTTAGCCAGTCGACAGTGGAGTACGCCGCACGACTCCATATCCTGCCACGAGCTCTTTATGACGAAGGAGAACGTTCTTTTGAAGGCTTTGGTTCAACCATGACGGATGCAATGAATGAGGCCGCCTATACAGCTATCGTTCGACTCCGCCATGCTCTTTCAGAACTTGGCCCAACATATCGTCTTTATCCTTGTCGCCCACCTATTGGAGGAACTTCCTACATTAGTCCTGATGGAATCCGCAATAAGAGCCTTCATCATCTTGTAGATTTTGTAAACGCTTCCGATAAACACCACCGCTCGATGGCGTGAGTTGGTCCAAGCTCGCCGTCGAATAGCGCACCTCGAAGGAACCATTGCCTCTTATGAAGCATTAGGGCTTGCCTCACAGCCAGTGTCAAATCCACAGCCCGAGGTTCCCTATACTCAGGAAAAGGCTATACCAACAAACCTGCTAGCACCCATCAACCAATATCGAGGCTAACCCCTTTGTCTCCTTACAAAGCTCTTCGAACTTACCCCAGGATCCAGGACTGGGTAATGACGCTTGGGCATTAGGCGATTTAGTGTAAGTCGCTAGGGTTAGAAGGATCACTAGTTACCTTATCATTATGTAGTAGTAGTGGGCAAGCAGGTCTTTTGGTTGTAAAAATTTTATGGTTTGAATAAAGAGCTTTTGCTGTACTTTGTGTGTGCTTTTGGTTCTTTCTCGTGATTGTTTAATGTTCTATTTCAACCTCGCATTGTTGTGATCCTTTGTATTAACATCATAACAACTCGCACCTTTCTTTTTAATGAATTTCTTTAAGAATAATAAAATTTTAAGGAATGAAATGTTGCCTTGTGACCAATAGAGTTTGAATTGAATCTTTCAAATTGCTAGCTTAACCATCTAATCAATATTTTACCTCTTCATCGGAATTGGAATTTCAGGATGCCTGTAACTAGATCTCTTCGCGGGATCCTGGAAAGTGAAGCTTCACAGGAGCCATTGCCTCCACGTGAAGTGCTTCCTACTCCAGCGCAACCTAATCCAATGCATCCTTCTACAAGAGCTTCATCCTCTCGTCAAATTCCAGATCCACCACATCCAAACCTAAATCCAAATCCTAATCAGCAAGATGGAATTCCGAAGGAGCAATTGCCAGGTCCGCCGACCATGGCACAAGTTTTGGCGATGATCGAGCAAAATCGCCAGACTCATACCCTTCTTCTGCAACAAGCGTGCAGAATACCTCTAATCAAGGAGCCCGTGGTGGTGGTGCCCCACAATCCAAGCTGACTGAGTTTTTAAAGACTCGGCCTCCCACTTTCTCCGCATCAGTTGATCCATTGGACGCCGATGATTGGCTGCGTTCGGTGGAAGGCAAGCTGAACATTGCACAGTGCAATGACCGGGAGAAAGTTTTGTATGCTTCCTACCAGTTGAGTGGAGCTGCGGCTTCCTGGTGGGAAAACTACCAAGCTATACTTCCACTAGAGCAAGTCTCTTGGGATGCCTTTAAAGATGTTTTTCGTCGAACCCATATCCCTTCCAGCCTAGTAGACGTGAAAAGGCGGGAATTCCTTGACCTTCGTCGAAATCAGGCGGTGATAGAATATCTTCATCGCTTTAACTATCTATCCCGTTATGCCCGTCTGAAGTTACCCCTGGCGCAACCGAACGCTCGGGATAACTTGAATGATGAAGTCAAATGTCGTTAGGCTCTTGTTGACATTGATGACTTCCAAACTTTGGTGAACAAGGCAATTCGAGTGGAGAATAGCACTCGAGCTGCCATGGAATCACGAAGAGAAAATGGATGGCCCAAAAGAATGCTAGTGCCGGATCATCTAGGCCTCGCCTGCACCTCAAGGTAATGTGCGGCCACCTGTTCGCCACCACAACAGAGGCGTCGGGGTTACGCCCCTCGACCTCGGCAGCCTTTGGCACGTCCGTGAACCCTCTTGAGCACGCCCTACCGGAGCAGCCACCCAAACTCCAAATGTCACATGCTTCAAGTGCAAACAGCTTGGGCATTATGCTAATAATTGTCCAAGCAAGGGAATCCCTCAGCGACCCCCTAGTCGTCCTCAAGGATCCGGAGGACAACAAGCCGGAAGACCAGCTCAAGCCGCAAGCCAAGGGCGTTTACATCATGTGGCGGCAGAAGAAGCAACTGAAGCACCAGACGTGGTTTTGGGTATGTTTTCCGTCCATTCCTTTCCCACTTTAGTATTATTCGATTCCGGTGCATCTCATTCCTTTATATCCAAAAAGTTCGTAGAAACACATCAAATCCAAACAGATCTATTACCTGTTCCTATGATAATCTACTCCCCAGGAGCAAAAATGAGAACCACTAAAATGTGTCCTAAGGTTAGCATTACAATAAATGAAGTTCTATTTTATGCTGATCTTATCCTTATAGAAACCCCAGGATTAGACATCATTCTTGGTATGGATTGGTTAGCAAAGAATAAAGGACGGATAGATTGTGCTAATAGATCCATATCTCTTATCAATCCTGAAGGAGTTAAAGTGAATTTTAGTTCTACCCAAAATCCTTCTGAATCAAGAACTTGTCTCAATGCAATGGTATTAGAAAAGATTCAATCTGTTCCTGTAGTTTCCAACTTTCCTGATGTATTTCCAGAAGAATTGCCAGGTTTGCCACCGGATCGTGACATAGAATTCGCCATTGATCTTATACAGTATAGCCCCAATTGCTAAACGCCCTTATCGAATGCCACCAAATGAGTTAGTAGAACTCAAAAAGCAAATTCAAGAACAGTTGGACAAAAAGTTTATTCGACCAAGTACTTCCCCTTGGGGTAGCCCAGTCCTCTTTGTTAGTAAAAAGGACGGTAGTCTACGCATGTGTGTGGATTATCGTGCTCTCAATGATGTTACTATCAAAAATAAATATCCTTTACCCCGAATTGATGATCTGTTCGATCAATTAACCGGTGCCCAAATCTTCTCCAAAATCGATCTCAGGCATGGATATTATCAGTTAAAAATCCGACCGGAGGATATTCCCAAAACAACCTTTACCACTCGTTACGGCTTATATGAATATGTCGTAATGTCCTTCGGACTTACAAATGCTCCCGCTAGCTTTATGAGCTTAATGAATAAAGTCTTCATGGAGTATCTTGATAAGTTCGTAGTGGTATTCATAGATGATATTCTCATCTATTCCAAAAATGAAGAAGATCATACCCAACATCTACACATGGTACTTGAGAAACTCCGAGAACACAAGTTATATGCCAAATTTGAGAAATGTGAATTTTGGTTAAAGGAAGTTGCTTTCCTCGGGCATATTCTTTCTAAAGGTGGAATTTCTGTTGATTCCAGTAAAGTACAAACAGTCCAAAACTGGGAGCAACCAAAATCTGTTCCTCAAATCCGAAGTTTCCTCGGTTTAGCGGGATATTATTGCCGCTTTATCGAAAACTTCTCCAAAATCGCTAAACCTTTGACTCAGCTCTTGAAGAAAGAAAAGAAATATGAATGGACTCCAGAATGCGAAGCAAGTTTTCTAGAACTAAAGAAACGGTTAACCACAGCCCCAGTGCTGGTGTTACCCGACATCCATAAGAGCTTCGATGTTTATTGCGATGCCTCACGCAATGGTCTTGGTTGCGTGTTGATGCAAGAAATGAAAGTCGTAGCTTATGCTTCTCGTCAGCTTCGGCCTCATGAACTTAATTATCCAACTCATGATTTGGAACTAGCTGCAGTAGTGCATGCCCTAAAAATCTGGCGTCACTACCTTATTGGAAACAAGTGTAACATCTACACTGATCATAAGAGCTTAAAATACTTCTTTACCCAGCCGGATCTTAATCTGCGGCAAAGGAGATGGCTAGAGCTAATAAAGGATTACGACCTTAGTATTCATTACCATCCTGGTAAAGCTAATGTCGTAGCAGATGCTCTAAGCCGTAAACTTCATTGTATGACGGTGTCAGCATACACTAACCAATCTGAATTAGTAAAGGAGTTTCAGAAACTTAATTTGGGAATTGTTGAGAAAGGATTTATTGCTAATCTTCAAATGCAACCAAATCTGAAAACCCAAATTAAGATAGCTCAATCCAAAGATGAAGCAATATTAAAAATCCGAGAAGAGTTGAGACGAGGCAAAGAATTGGAATTTTTGAAGATTCAGATGGTATACTCCAATTCAAGAATCGAATCTATGTCCCTAATGATCTAGAAATCAAGAACCTGATCTTGAGTGAAGCTCATGAATCACCTCTTTCTATCCATCCGGGTAGTACCAAAATGTATCAAGATCTGAAGCGGGAATATTGGTGGCCGGCATGAAAAAGGAAATCGCCGAGTATATCGCAAAGTGTGATATATGTCGGCGAGTAAAAGCCGAGCATCAACGTCCTGTGGTCTTCTTCACCCTCTCGAGATTCCAAAATGGAAATGGGATGATATAAGTATGGATTTCATTCTTGGTGCCGAGGACCAGGAAAGGGCATGATTCAATTTGGCTTCTCGTGGATCGATGACCCAAAGTTTCCCATTTCATACCAGGCAAAACCACCCCCCCCGCAGACAAACTCGCGGAGTTGTATCTTGAAAACATTGTTCGTCTTCACGGAGTTCCCAAGACAATTGTATCGATCGTGGATCTCAATTTACATCTCGTTTAGGAAAGTTTGCATACCTTTGTTAGGGACAAAGCTCAATTTCGATGGCTTATCATCCCCAAACAGATGGGCGGTGAGCGGACCAACCAAACATTAGAGGACATCTTTGAGAGCTTGTGTCTTTGTCTTATGGCATGAATTGGGAGAAAAGTTTACCCTTTGCTGAATTCTCCTACAATAATAGCTTTCAAGCCAGTCTTCAAATATCCCCTTTTGAAGCACTTTATGGAAGGAAGTGCCGAACCCCTCTCTTTTGGTCTGAAACAGGAGAAAGGAATTTCTTCGGCCCAGATATTATCCAAGAAGCCCAAGAGCAAGTTGATGTGATTAGAAGTCGACTCAAGGAAGCTCAATCACGTCAGAAGAGTTACGCCGACAATCGTCGACGTGATTTAAGTTTTGTAGTCGGAGATCATGTCTATTTGAAAGTTTCCCTCTTCGCGGAGTTAAATGCGTTTCCAAATCCATGAAACTAGCTCCTCGATATATCGGACCATACCCAATTATCGAAAAGTTGGGAGAAATGGCATATAAGTTGGAATTGCCGCCCCGTTTGTCGGAAGTTCATAACGTCTTCCATGTATCCCAACTCAAGAAATGTCTTCGTGTACCAACTGATCTTACTAATCTCGACGATCTCGATTTGCAACCCGATCTATCCTATCGAGAGCATCCTATTCGCATTCTTGAAGAAATCGGCGACATACAAGGAACAAAATCCATAGGATGTTGAAAGTTCAGTGGAGTAATCATAACGAGGAAGAAGCCACGTGGGAGCGAGAAGATCATCTCATGAATGAGTTTCCAGAATTCTTCTAGATTTCCTTAGCCCTCGCAAATCTCGAGGCGAGATTTTTGTAAGGAGGGTAGATCTGTAACATCCTCAAATTTATAAAAGTCAAAAATCCAATATTAAAATGTGAACTCATTTTATTGTTGCATTTATGCTTAATATGTGCAAATTATTGTTTTGTTGGGTGATTTAGTGATTAATGGAATAAAATAAAAGAAGGAAAAAGAGAAAATATCAATTGGTAAAGTGGTTAGAAATGAAAATTTCCTTAGTAAATTTTACATCAGACCTTGGACAACCCTATAATCATCCTTAGCTGGTTAAGAGACCATGTGAAGGTATTTAAGTGAGATAAAACCATTTTAATTTGACATCTCTATCTCTGTCCAGACCTATGTCGAATTGTGGAGAAAAACGTGTTGCATTCTAGACCTTAGGATTTTTTACCATGTCATCTTGACTACCTTAAGTTCATCCACAAAAATCTGCAAAAATTTATAAGTAGTTTAGCTATTTATTTCCAATTAAATAACACAGAATTGGAAATCTGCAGAAATCAGTAAAAGAATTTTTGAAAAATAAATGTTATGATTTTAGTGCTGAAATTTTTATGGTAGATCCCTGGTAAAGAACCACACCCTCGATAAAAATTTCAGAAATAAATATGTTGATTTAGTTCCTTAACCAATTCAAAAACTGAAATGAATTTTCTGTGTCTTTGGCATTGTCAGAATTTTTAATAAAAGATATAGAAGAGATAATTACTCGAAATTTTTACTATAGGTAAATATATTGTTCAGGATTCAGAGGTAAAAATTTCAGAAATACTTAGCTAGGAGAATTGCCCTGATTAAATGCATCTTTGGAGAGCTACCAAATGCGTTGAACCTTTTCCCCTCTCTCCTTTGGCTGGCATGTGGGCCAACCTCCATTAATGCGTGTCAGACCAGCCCCCTTTGCCCCCATTCGCTGACCAGTGGGTCCTCTTCTCCTTGGGACCCAATCTGGCCCGTGTACCCCACTCACATCTCTATCTCACTGCCATGTGGGCCTTCTTCTCGTAGCCGGCCCCACCTGTCATTTGCTTGCCTCACCCCCTCTCCATCTCTCTCTGTCGCGTGGGGTCGGGACCCACCCGTCAGAGCCTTCTCCTTCCCTTCGCTCTTCTCTGCTCGTGCGTGGCCGAAGCAACCGGAGCGAGGTGCACCGCCTCTGGCCTCTCCTCTCTGGCATCGCCTGGCTCAGCTCCAGAGCAACCACGTCACCCCTCGTCTGACACCACCGCCACCTTGCCTAGCCGGCCATACCTCTCTCTGTTGCAAGCCGCCAAACCCCTCGCCGAGTTCACACCGTGGTCAAGCTTATCTACCGCCTCAATCCGGCTATAAAAGGGCACGTTGGGATCGCATTTGTGTTGTGCCTCCTTCTCCTATCTCTTTCACCATCCATTTTTCCTCAAAGCCGAGAAACCGTGCTTCTTCTCCATCTCCCATGAACCCGAATTGGGCGAAAACGCAAATTGACTCGACACGGTAAGGGAATTCCCAAATTGATGAATCGTGAAGCATCTCTAGTCGCTAATGAACCTTTTGCGCACCTTCTTCCAGCCCGAAGTAGCCCGAGAAGCTCCCTCACCGTACAATCCTGTCGGTGTTTCGAGCACCGGCCAATGAATTTGTATAGGTAAGAGGGGGGTGCACGCTCCCTCTCCTCGACGACTTACTCGGGTGAGCACAAGATGTATACTGGTTCGGGCTGAACGTCCCTACTCCAGTTTGTGTGGGTTTGATTGTATTGATTCCTTGGTTGTCCGTCCGTCTTACATGCTCGCTCCCTCCCCTTTATATAGGCGAGGAGGGAGGTTACACTGTAGCTTGAAAAAGAGAAAAAGACTGTGCTCTTAGTCACCCGCAAGTGGCGGGCTGATGGGACCGACGCCCGCTCCTTGCCTGCTGGCGGTCGGCGTAGTTGCTTGTAGTAAATGCACGAGTTGGGGACTTGTGCCGCTGCGTCACCATTACGTCCGACATTTAATGCGCCCGATACGCAATAAATCTGCTGTTCCTTCGAGGATTTGGCGGCTTGGTCATGGCTTTGGTTTTCCGGCGGTGCGGCCGGGCCTCGGCCGCCTGGATTCGGCCCACGCGCCCTTCGGGCGTAGGGTACCCATGGCCTGGTACCCGTCGATAGCCCCAGCCCCGTGCAGGTCGGAGAGGTGCCCGGGGTCTTGTTTCCGTCTTCGTGATGCCGTGATTCGCTCGGCTTTGATCGAGTCTCTTGTCCGGCGGCTGAGCGCACCGGCAGTGTAGCTCTGCCCCGAGCTGGTCGGAGAGCAGGTCGGGGGGTTTTCACCGGGTTTGATCGGGAAGAGTCTTCGACCGGGTGCGCGCGAGCGCAGTGGTGTAGTCTCCCAGCCCCGAGCCGGGTCGGAGAGCGGTCGGGGTTTCGCTTGCTTGGTCGTTGCTTTGCGGTATCGGGAGGTCCGATCGCAGATATATCTGTGCCGGTCGTGCCGCCAGCGCTCGGTGGTGGGCGATCTGGCGAACACATGGCGCCGGTCGTGCCGCCGGTATGATGCGATCGTCGCCCTGGCGAGCACGTGGCGTAGCGGGCTGGTCGCCCTGGCGAGCACGTGGCCTTGGCGGGCTGATCGCCCTGGCGGGTGCGTGGCGCCGGTCGTGCCTTCGCGTATGATGGGTGACCGCCCTGGCGAGCATGTGGCGCCCGGGTTGGGTCTTGTGGTGATCGCCCTAAGCGTGCGTGGCGCCCGGGTTGAAGCGCGTGGTGACGCCCTGGTGAGCACGCGTGGCGTGGCGGCTGAGTCGCCCTGGCGGGCCGTGGCGCCGGTCGTGCCTTAGCGCGATGGGCTACTGGCGAGCACGTGGCGCCGGGTTGAAGCGCCAATGGCTGATCGCCACTGGCCGGACACGTGGCGCCCGGTCGAGCAGCCGAACGCGGCCGGGCTGGTCGCCCTGGCGGACCGCGTGGCGCCGGTCGTGCCTTTGGGCGCCTTGATGGGCTGGTCGCCCTGGCGGACCACGTGGCGCCGGGTCCGCCCCCTTTTACGCCCGTCCGTGGTGGGGACCAGGAGGAGGGTGAAAGCGCGCTTGCCTTCGTTGGCTCGAGCGCCGCTCTCGTGGGGCTACAAGCGAGTGATCCGGGTGGAACCTGGAGGCCCCCTTCGCGAGGGGGGTCCCCTAGCGGACAATCCCGGCGCGGGCGTCCGACCCCACTGGGGGGCGATCCATAAAGAATCTTTCCTTACTCGATCCCGTATCGGACCTTGGATCGTTCGTTGATCCGAGGCGCAGCTGGCTGCCACCCGTCGACGGGTTCCGCGGGAGAGCGTGAGGTGTGATCCCGGACGTGAGTTAAGGCGATTGGGTCGTCCGCCGACCCAACTAGGGGCCCGCTGGGAGCTCGCCTTGTCCTCACCTCTTGCCCATTTTTTTTTTTTTTTTTTTTTGCTGTGGTGGATATCGTCGCCGTCTCTTGCCTTTAGGGACCACAGGGGTCGGGCATTGGTCGGTGTGTGTATCACAAAAGTTAGAGAGTTGGGAAATCGAGAGAACGCTCAACCGTGGGAGGCTGTTCCTGACCGATCGTGGGTCGACCCGCTTGGGCACTTCCTTTCTTCGCCAAGCACTACTTCGTAACCGTAGCCGCCGGGGCGTAGGCCGTAGTACTTTTTGGTCGAAAGTTTGGCCGTCTTGGGAGGACCCGACGATTGGTTGTGACAGCCCGACCCGCGGGACTCTTGTAGCCCCCGAGTGGGGCGGGGCGGTTTGTTTGTTACCGCCGCGCGCCACTTGAAGGAGTAATAACGAGTGTGCAAGAAGAAGGTACTCACTTATCTTTCTTTATGACTGGCGAGGTTTTTGTTCAACGCGAAATTGGCGGTGCTTGGTTCGCGTCGCTTGCTTCGGCAACGCGGCTTCTACGCCATCGGCTTTGAAAAGGCGCGGTCGTCATGAATCTTTGGCGGGTATCGTGGCGTTGCTTCGTTGGCCGGATCGCCTATAAATAGGCGGGAGGTGGGCGCTGACTTCATTCAGCGACGTTGAGACGAATCGCCGACTTGCTTTTATGGCTGCCTCGCTCTCTCATTCCCGTTCTAAGGATGAGAACCCACCGATCGATGAGATCGGCCCAGGACTCCCTTCAACGAGAGGCGAGAGGGCGAGGAGGAGTTGGGGCGGCAAGCTGGCCGTCTTATGGCGCGGCCCGTCGGACGACGGGTTGGATCGAGCTCTTTGGAGCGGGAGGCGGAGGAGGAGGAGCGAGAGCGGGCGCGACAAGCCGCTGATCGGTGAGGGAACCGCCGCCCCGCGAGCGCTGAGCAATTGGGGAGCGGGCGCCGTCCTCCCCGCGCTCCTTCTCCTTCCGGAGCTCGAGTCGATCGCGACATCTAGGCTCTTGTAGATGGTCGTGCCGCCGATCGCCCCGATCGTGCTGCCGTACACTTCTCCGACGGCGGTCCCCCCTGTGTCGGACCCCAAGCTCCCCCGGGAACCATAGAGGTCACACAGGGGGGGGGGCGCAGGGGCTGCCGCTTCTTGAAGGTGCGTCCGGGCGGATCGGGGCTCTCCTGCTGCGGGTTTCGGCGACCTGGCTATTTTTTGCTGTGCGTCGCGGCAAAAATTGTGCGGGAAGCTGAAGCTGTGTTTGGAGAGGGACGATAAGTCCGGAGATCAACTGTCGGCGCGGAAGACCCTTAGACGAGGAGAAGTTTTCTAGGTTTTAGATTTTCTTGTTTCCAAAGAATGTAAATGCCGTTGAATTGGAAGAAAATAAAGGTGTTCGAGTTTTATATGTATTTTTCGCTATTTTTTCGGTTTGTTGCTGGTAAGAAATGCCGGGGTCATGGTTCTTGGGTCTGCGGGGACCAACCGACCAGTGATCGACATGTTCGGCGTTTTAGAAAAAGTAGGAAAAAACAGGTTTTAGCGCGAGCGTTAGTTCCCCCGGGCAACCGTACATCATCCTGTTCTGTCTCTTTTTTCCTTAGCGAGATACCACTTCGCAACCGTAGCCGCTGGGGCGTAGGCCGTGGTGTTCGGGTCGGGAAAAAAAAGAAGACCGAACGATCGGGTGAATGACAGCGGTTGAATGGGATGTCGACCCGAGTGGAAAAAATGCTACGCGCACGCCCGGTAAAAGGTGAACATGGTAATGAACGAGGTAGAGAAAAGGGCTAAGGGTAGAATCGTCTTAGCTTTTCAATGTTCCAGGCGTTTGACAGGATGTTGCCATCGGGATCCTTGAGCCGGTAAGTGCCAGGTCGAAGGACCTCTACTACAGTGAAAGGGCCCTCCCAAGGAGGGGAGAGCTTGTGCTTGCCTTTGTTGGACTGGACCTGGCGCAGAACCAGATCGCCTGTGTTGAACGCTCGCCCTCTAACCTTGCGGTCGTGGTAGCGTCGCGGTGTCTGTTGGTATTTGGGTCGAGCGAACGACGGCGACATCTCGCGCTTCATCAAGCCGGTCGGCGGCGTCTTCTTTGGGACTCGAGCCGGGTCGTTGAAGGCCTGAACCTTTGGGGCGCCGTAGTCCAAGTCGGTTGGTAGGATGGCTTCTGCTCCGAATGCCAGGAAGAACGGCGTGAACCCGGTCGACCGGGTCGGGGTGGTCCGCAAGCTCCAAAGTACGGGAGGTACCTCGGCTGCCCAACGTCCCGCGTACTTCTTCAGTCGATCGAAGATTCGTGGCTTGAGCCCTTGGAGGATCATGCCGTTCGCGCGTTCGACTTGGCCGTTGTTGCTCGTGGGTGGCGACGGCCGCCCAATCCAGCGGATCTTTGAAGCTGTCGCAGAGCTCGAGAAACTCCTTTCCGTGAATCGCGTCCGTTGTCGGTGATGATGGAGTTCGGGACTCCAAACCGGTGAAGCGATGTTGCGGATGAAGTCCGGCTGCTGCGCTGAAGTGATTGTTGTGATCGGCTTGGATTCTATCCACTTGGTGAACTTGTCGATCGCAAACAACAGGTGGGTGAAGCCCCCGGGCGCTTTATTGAAGGGCACGACCCGATCGTGTCCCCCAGGCGAAGGGCCAGGTGATAGGGATCGTTTGGAGGGCTTGCGCCGGGAGGTGAGTTTGCCGAGCGAAGAATTGGCACCCTTCGCACGTCCGGATGATTTGCTCGGAGTCGGCCACGGCGGTCGGCCAGTAGAAACCCTGTCGGAAGGCTTTCCCGACCAGGCTCCGTGACCCGGCGTGGTGTCCGCAAACCCCGCCGTGGATGTCGCGGAGTAGCTCTCTCCCTTGGTCGGCTGGGACACACTTCTGGAGGATCCCGGAGGCTCCTTCGTAGAGGTCGCTGCCGATCAAGACGAAGGATTTTGCCCGACGAGCGAGGCGGCGGGCCTCGGTCGGTCGTCGGGAGGGAACCGTCGACCGATCGACGAAGGGATTCCTCCAATCGGTGCTGGTCATCAGGACGTTGCAACCCGGCTCGACCAGCTCAGCCCTTGTCGGGTCGCTTGGCCGATCGTCCGGGCGATCGGTCCGGATGGACGCTTGGTGTAGGTCGAGGACGAAAATTCCCGGCGGGACCGGCCCTCTGCCGGAGGCGAGACCAGCCAGGTGATCGGCCTCTCCGTTGTTCCGCCTGTAGCTATGATGGAGTTCAAATCCTTTGAACTTTTGCTCCAGCCATGCATTTCGGCGAGGGTCGCCATCCGATCGTCGCGAGGTTCTGCAGCCTTCATGACTTGATCGACGACCAGTTTTGAGTCGCCATGCACGCATAACCGCAGAGCTCCGAGGTCGGCGGCGATGCGGAGGCCAGTAACGAGGGCCTCGTACTCGGCGACGTTGTTGGTTGCGTCGAAAAGTAGCCGGATGACGTACCGAAGCTTGTTCCCGAGCGGTGAAAGAATGACGACCCCGGCCCCGGCTCCGTTTTTGGTGAAGGACCCGTCGAAGTACATCGTCCAGTACTCAGGGTCTTCGAGCGGAGGTGGGGCCTGGGCTTCGGTCCACTCGGCGACGAAGTCGGCTAGAACTTGAGATTTTATGGCAGTCCGAGGGACATAGGATATGTCATGCCCGTTGAGCTCGAGTGCCCACTTGGCAATTCTTCCGGAGGCGTCGCGGTTGTGGATGACCTCGCCGAGTGGTAGGGAAGTTACCACGGAAACGTGGTGCTGGTTGAAGTAGTGTACCAGCTTCCTTTTCGTGATCAGAACTGCGTAGAGCATCTTCTGAATCTGCGGGTACCGTGCCTTGGACTCGGAGAGTACTTCGCTAATGAAGTAGACCGGCCGCTGGACCTTAAGGACTCGCCCTTCTTCTGCTCGCTCCGCTACAAGTGCCGTGCTGACGACCTGGGTCGTGGCGGCAATGTAGAGTAGCAGAGGCTCTTCTGGCGCCGGGGCGACCAAAGATCGAGGGGTGGTCAGAAAACCTTTAGCGTCGAAGGCGCCCTGAGCCTCCTTCGCCCATGAAGTGGTCGGATTTCCTCGAGGAGCTTGTATAGGGGCAAGCCGCGTCACGAGGCGGGGCGTGAAGCGACTTAGGGCCGCTAGGCATCCCGTCGACCTTTGGGCCCCTTTGAGGTTGCCGATCGGCCCCATCCTTAAGATCGCAGAGATCTTATCTCGAGCTTCGATGCCGCGCCGGAGATGATGAAGCCGAGTAGCTTCCTTGGGTACCCAACGCACTTCGGGGTTGAGCTTGATGCGAACCGTCGAAGGTTCGCGAAAGTCTCCTCCAGATCGGCGATGATGTCGCTGGTCTTCCTGGTCTTGACAACGATGTATGTCGTCGACGTACGCCTCGACATTGCGGCCGATCTGGTCGGAAAGGCAGGTCTGCATGCCTCTCTGGTATGTAGCCCCCGCGGTCTTCAGGCCACACGGCATTGTCACGTAGCAGACCGAACCGTACGGAGTGATGAAGGAAGTCGCGAGCTGGTCGTCTTCTTTCATCGCGATCTGGTGGTACCGAGTAGGCATCCGTAAAGGACAGGATTCGCACCTGCGGTGGAGTCTACCATTTGGTCGATGCGGGCGAGGGAATGGATCTTTCGGACATGCCTTGTTGAGGCTTGTGTAGTCGACACACATTCTCCATTTCCCGCCTTCTTTTACAAGCACAGGGTTTGCTAGCCACTCGGGTGGCGAACTTCTTTGATGAACCCTGCGGCCAAGAGCTTGGCTATTTCCTCCCCTATGGCTACGCCGCTTTCCTTCGTCGGCGCAGACGCTGGGCTGGCGACTCGGGTTCTAGACCAGGCCGGATGTTCAGGGAGTGCTCGGCGACTTCCCTCGGGATCCCCGGCATGTCGGAGGGCTTCCATGCGAAGGCGTCCCGGTTGGCGCGAAGGAAGTCGACGAGCGCGCTTTCCTATTTGGCAGGAAGCGTGGTCCCGATCCGAGCGGTTTTAGTCGGGTCCGTGGCCGACCATTGCCACGAAGCGCGAGGTCGCGGCGGGTGCGACCGCCACTGCTCGATGCCTCCGCGCATCGCTTGGGGTGATGGGGCCTCTGGCGCGCTTCGGCGTTGGGGTCCGCGCGGGGACCTCGAGCCGGAGGTCTCTGAAGGCGCTGGTGAGGGCGTCAGGGTCCTCGGTGGACACTTGGCGCCGGAGTATGGCGGGGACGATCACTATCCGTCCCGCCGTGGTGGTGACGAAGTCGAGGGAGCCGAAACGGATCGACGCTATCGGCATGGCGATGTCGGAGAAAGAAAGGGAACCGTCGAGGAAGCTAAGCGGGAAGATGGCGGCAACGTCGTGCACAGGCCCCTACCTGGCGCGCCAACTGTCGGTGTTTCGAGCACCGGCCAATGAATTTGTATAGGTAAGAGGGGGGTGCACGCTCCCTCTCCTCGACGACTTACTCGGGTGAGCACAAGATGTATACTGGTTCGGGCTGAACGTCCCTACTCCAGTTTGTGTGGGTTTGATTGTATTGATTCCTTGGTTGTCCGTCTGTCTTACATGCTCGCTCCCTCCCCTTTATATAGGCGAGGAGGGAGGTTACACTGTAGCTTGAAAAAGAGAAAAAGACTGTGCTCTTAGTCACCCGCAAGTGGCGGGCTGATGGGACCGGCCGCCGGCTCCTTGCCCTCGGGCCGGGTCGGCGTAGTTGCTTGTAGTAAATGCGAGAGTTGGGGACTTGTGCCGCTGCGTCACCATTACGTCCAGCATTTAATGCGCCCGATACGCAATAAATGCTGCTGTTCCTTCGGGGATTTCGGCGGCTTGGTCATGGCTTCGGTTTTTCCCGGCAGCTGCGGCTTCGGGCCTCGACCGGCCTGGTTCGGCCCACGCGCCCTTTCGGGCCGCTGGGGGTACCCATGGCCTGGGTACCCGTCAAATCCCTTCCGCCATTAACGGCGCACGGTGAGAACACAACTCAGCCGTCCACTCTTCGGTTTCAGTGTATGGATCGCATTCTTAGAGCTCCCTGTTGCTCTCACGCATGATTATTATGGCTAGAACCTGAAGTAGAACCGTTACACCTTGCATCACCGTGTAGCGCCGCCGTCCACCGCCGCGCGCACAAATTCTTCAAACAACAACCCCAACCGAGTGATGCCCTAGGTCCATCATGGTCCTGTGACGCTTTAGGAACCAGCCAAAACCGATCGACGTCGCCGGTTAGTCGCCGGTGAGCTCAGACTCAGCCTCCCCTGCGCTGGCTCACTGACGCGCGGGACCCCCATATCAGCCGCTCGCTCTGAGCCACTCCACTGCAAAGCCAAGCCAGCCACTGGCCGTTGGGCCCAAGTTGTCAGTGACTTAGCCAAGTCAAATGGGTTCAGCCCGCGCAAACGATGAGAATACGTATTCCTCTAAGGAAAACGTAATTTCCCAATTTCCTGAATTCAATTAACCGGATGGCTTCAAACTTAAATAACTTTTTATCTATAGCTCCAAATTGAATGAAACAAATTTCTAAATTCATTATAAATCCTCTAGTTTCATAATATGCAAAAATATTTGATACTTGTTTAGTAAATTAACTTTGAATTTAAATTTGAATCTTGAAATTTGAATGGGTTCCATATAGAATTTTTGCAAACTAAGACCAAATTGAGTGAAACTAATTTTGTTTGAATCGTTGGGTCGAATAATGTCCAAATATGTAATTAGATTTGAATTTGGAGCTAGTTTGTGAAAATTTCTTGTTAGGGTTGAATTTAAGACATAAGATTAATATAGTTATTATAACTTACAAAAAAAAATGGTTCAAAATGAATGAAACTTGTTTCTTTGTGCTTATTACACTAATTAGGATCAGATGGTGAGATGAAAGTTAGGGTGCACCATATACCTTCATTTAATATGATTAAGATTGCTTTCCATGCTAATTCATGATTAGTGCAATTGATCATACACACTGGAAATGAACTTTGTTAAATTTAATTTTACAATCTTAGCTTCCTGAATTCGTAAATTAAAATAAATAAATACACAAAGAAAGGTAGTTGTGCTGTATACCCTTATATCTTTACCCTTAGGACCCAAAACCATATAACTCAGATATTACATGAAATGATGAACGTGATTGCCATCATTGATTGATTTGGATTGATTTCATTTGAATCTTTCATCTTTTGTCTCTGTTGTTTATGCATTTGCTTCTTTTGTCGATATTGAAGTATTTCATTTGCTATGTTCTTAATCGACGTATAGACGCTGAGACTACCGACTTCGCTGTCGACGACACTAATCCAGCCTATTCTACCGAGGAGCAAGGCAAGCAACCCCCTTTGAGCATTCTTGAACCCAGATTTCATAATCCACTAAAATGTGATTAAGAATCTTCCTGCATGCTCATATTTCTATAAATCTTTAATTTGTGTTACTTGGTAGTTATAACCCGAATTGATGGATTCCCTTAATCATGCTAACATACGATCCATGAGAACCATAGGAATGGTTAAGTCCATTAAACTGGGTATAATCGCTTATTTACCTGTAATTGCTTAGCACTGCTTTAGGTCAATACTGGAAATGTTTACAACCATACTTCTATTTATGAAATCTTTTATGGTTTATTTAAGCAGTAAAGGATACTGGTAGTTTGATAAAAATGAAAATAAAACTACTGTTTCGGCATGGGTGATTATTGGCAATAGCCGGTTGTACATGTTTTAACGTGTACGTAGAAAGGGTGGAGTATTGCCCATGTCATATTAAGGACCGAGCTAATGTGTTGTTTTCAGGCCAAGATAACCGTACATCCACAAGTACCGAAATGGGACAGTCTTAACCTATTAAAATTATTTGAAACTAGCTTTGCACATTGGTAGGCGCTGTAGCACGGGCACTCCAGATATAGGTTTGCTCGAGGGAGGTGTCATCACCGAGGTGTTGGCATCTGCCGTTGTAACGATGTACGCCTGGCTATGAATTTGGGGCTGTTCTATTCCTGGTGGGTCTTTGACTCCGGAATTTCTATTCCTGGTGGGTTACTGACTCCGGAATTACTTTTACCTTTTTAGCTTCCATCATAGTCAGGAGTAACGTCATTGGGCTAGTGCAAAGTTAAGGTTCAAGTAATCGAACGGTTTCGTTATGAACTCCCCGCGGACATACCAAAGGAAGTGTGTCTTATAGCTTGCAAAAAGGGAGAACATATCTTGTGGGTAAAGCAGTACAAACTCTGCAGAGTCTAAATCTAATCGATTAGCGCTCATGATCATGAGCACTTGGTAAAGTCATCACATAGTTAATTGTTTTCTATTTTTGAAAACCTATTTAAATGGTTTGGGAATGATTTATATCAGTGAAGATGTCACTTATGGTTATACTGAATTGTTAAGACCATGGAGGGTCTTGTTCGTTATCTTACTCACGAAAGGGGCCGTGAGTGGATTGTTATCATCTATCTCATTATTTGTTATTTCAAGTACTATCAAATTGTTTCAAATTCTGTTTACGCTTCCCATTACTATTCAGTAATACTTCATTCAGATTTTTGCTTTCTGCAAAACAACCGTAGAAACCCACTTTTCTTTCGAGCTTGCATATATTCTAGAATTTGCAAACACTACAAAGTCTTGCGAGTACCAACGTACTCAACTTGCTTCAACAATGTTTTTAGGTGAAGAACAAGAATACCCTGCTGACGATAACAATAATGAAGATCTCGTAAATTATGGCGACGACTGTTCTCTCTAGGTTCATCTCGTCTGTTGCCTGTGGAGTTTTGGGTTTAGTAGGCAAACAATGAGACGTGTGTTTTATTGCTACTTTTGGTATTGTAATGAACTCTTATTGTAATAAAAGTTGAACTTGTGTATGGCTGTAATTTCAAATTGTGTTGGTGCGTGCCAGCCACTGATCATGGGAATGGCACAGGATGCACTTAAAGAACCTCATATTTATGTTATTTACTGACATAAAAATGAGGGTCTCACAGTTTGGTATCAGAGCCATGCTGACTGTAGGAGAACCTTAGATAGAATGGACGATAGTATAATTTAAAGAAAACAAATTTTATGATCAGAAATATTAAATTGTTATATCTGTTATTAATCTTCCCTTAATATAACCATTGGAAATGTTCTTGTTACAATATTATGTATAAATCTGTTCCTTTCAAAATTTATATTTACCTTGTATTAAAATACTAATTCCTTATCAAACTACAGATGGACATGATTTTGCCTTTCCATGATTCCAACCATCGGGAGGATGATGGAATGATGGGAGTCCTGGCTCGGTTAATGGATTACGCTGGTTACGAGGAGAACCCTCGTTATATCGTATTTCATGCCATACTTAGCCAGTCGACAGTGGAGTACGCCGCACGACTCCATATCCCTGCACGAGCTCTTTATGACGAAGGAGAACGTTCTTTTGAAGGCTTTGGTTCAACCATGACGGATGCAATGAATGAGGCCGCCTATACAGCTATCGTTCGACTCCGCCATGCTCTTTCAGAACTTGGCCCAACATATCGTCTTTATCCTTGTCGCCCACCTATTGGAGGAACTTCCTACATTAGTCCTGATGGAATCCGCAATAAGAGCCTTCATCATCTTGTAGATTTTGTAAACGCTTCCGATAAACACCACCGCTCGATGGCAGCAGAGTTGGTCCAAGCTCGCCGTCGAATAGCGCACCTCGAAGGAACCATTGCCTCTTATGAAGCATTAGGGCTTGCCTCACAGCCAGTGTCAAATCCACAGCCCGAGGTTCCCTATACTCAGGAAAAGGCTATACCAACAAACCTGCTAGCACCCATCAACCAATATCAGGAGGCTAACCCCACTGTCTCCTTACAAAGCTCTTCGAACTTACCCCAGGATCCAGGACTGGGTAATGACGCTTGGGCATTAGGCGATTTAGTGTAAGTCGCTAGGGTTAGAAGGATCACTAGTTACCTTATCATTATGTAGTAGTAGTGGGCAAGCAGGTCTTTTGGTTGTAAAAATTTTATGGTTTGAATAAAGAGCTTTTGCTGTACTTTGTGTGTGCTTTTGGTTCTTTCTCGTGATTGTTTAATGTTCTATTTCAACCTCGCATTGTTGTGATCCTTTGTATTAACATCATAACAACTCGCACCTTTCTTTTTAATGAATTTCTTTAAGAATAATAAAATTTTAAGGAATGAAATGTTGCCTTGTGACCAATAGAGTTTGAATTGAATCTTTCAAATTGCTAGCTTAACCATCTAATCAATATTTTACCTCTTCATCGGAATTGGAATTTCAGGATGCCTGTAACTAGATCTCTTCGCGGGATCCTGGAAAGTGAAGCTTCACAGGAGCCATTGCCTCCACGTGAAGTGCTTCCTACTCCAGCGCAACCTAATCCAATGCATCCTTCTACAAGAGCTTCATCCTCTCGTCAAATTCCAGATCCACCACATCCAAACCTAAATCCAAATCCTAATCAGCAAGATGGAATTCCGAAGGAGCAATTGCCAGGTCCGCCGACCATGGCACAAGTTTTGGCGATGATCGAGCAAAATCGCCAGACTCATACCCTTCTTCTGCAACAACTGGTGCAGAATACCTCTAATCAAGGAGCCCGTGGTGGTGGTGCCCCACAATCCAAGCTGACTGAGTTTTTAAAGACTCGGCCTCCCACTTTCTCCGCATCAGTTGATCCATTGGACGCCGATGATTGGCTGCGTTCGGTGGAAGGCAAGCTGAACATTGCACAGTGCAATGACCGGGAGAAAGTTTTGTATGCTTCCTACCAGTTGAGTGGAGCTGCGGCTTCCTGGTGGGAAAACTACCAAGCTATACTTCCACTAGAGCAAGTCTCTTGGGATGCCTTTAAAGATGTTTTTCGTCGAACCCATATCCCTTCCAGCCTAGTAGACGTGAAAAGGCGGGAATTCCTTGACCTTCGTCAGGGAAATCAGACGGTGATAGAATATCTTCATCGCTTTAACTATCTATCCCGTTATGCCCCGTCTGAAGTTACCCCCGAAACGCGCAAACTGGAACGCTTCCGGGATAACTTGAATGATGAAGTCAAATGTGCGTTAGTCGTCGACATTGATGACTTCCAAACTTTGGTGAACAAGGCAATTCGAGTGGAGAATAGCACTCGAGCTGCCATGGAATCACGAAAGAGAAAATGGATGGCCCAAAAGAATGCTAGTGCCGGATCATCTAGGCCTCGCCCTGCACCTCAAGGTAATGTGCGGCCACCTGTTCCGCCACCACAACAGAGGCGTCAGGGTTCTGCCCCTCGACCTCGGCAGCCTTTGGCACGTCCGGCGAACCCTACTGGAGCACGCCCTACCGGAGCAGCCACCCAAACTCCAAATGTCACATGCTTCAAGTGCAAACAGCTTGGGCATTATGCTAATAATTGTCCAAGCAAGGGAATCCCTCAGCGACCCCCTAGTCGTCCTCAAGGATCCGGAGGACAACAAGCCGGAAGACCAGCTCAAGCCGCAAGCCAAGGACGTTTACATCATGTGACGGCAGAAGAAGCAACTGAAGCACCAGACGTGGTTCTGGGTATGTTTTCCGTCCATTCCTTTCCCACTTTAGTATTATTCGATTCCGGTGCATCTCATTCCTTTATATCCAAAAAGTTCGTAGAAACACATCAAATCCAAACAGATCTATTACCTGTTCCTATGATAATCTACTCCCCAGGAGCAAAAATGAGAACCACTAAAATGTGTCCTAAGGTTAGCATTACAATAAATGAAGTTCTATTTTATGCTGATCTTATCCTTATAGAAACCCCAGGATTAGACATCATTCTTGGTATGGATTGGTTAGCAAAGAATAAAGGACGGATAGATTGTGCTAATAGATCCATATCTCTTATCAATCCTGAAGGAGTTAAAGTGAATTTTAGTTCTACCCAAAATCCTTCTGAATCAAGAACTTGTCTCAATGCAATGGTATTAGAAAAGATTCAATCTGTTCCTGTAGTTTCCAACTTTCCTGATGTATTTCCAGAAGAATTGCCAGGTTTGCCACCAGATCGTGACATAGAATTCGCCATTGATCTTATACCTGGTATAGCCCCAATTGCTAAACGCCCTTATCGAATGCCACCAAATGAGTTAGTAGAACTCAAAAAGCAAATTCAAGAACAGTTGGACAAAAAGTTTATTCGACCAAGTACTTCCCCTTGGGGTAGCCCAGTCCTCTTTGTTAGTAAAAAGGACGGTAGTCTACGCATGTGTGTGGATTATCGTGCTCTCAATGATGTTACTATCAAAAATAAATATCCTTTACCCCGAATTGATGATCTGTTCGATCAATTAACCGGTGCCCAAATCTTCTCCAAAATCGATCTCAGGCATGGATATTATCGCTAAAAATCCGGCCAGGAGGATATTCCCAAAACAGCCTTTACCACTCGTTACGGCTCATATGAATATGTCGTAATGTCCTTCGGACTTACAAATGCTCCCGCTAGCTTTATGAGCTTAATGAATAAAGTCTTCATGGAGTATCTTGATAAGTTCGTAGTGGTATTCATAGATGATATTCTCATCTATTCCAAAAATGAAGAAGATCATACCCAACATCTACACATGGTACTTGAGAAACTCCGAGAACACAAGTTATATGCCAAATTTGAGAAATGTGAATTTTGGTTAAAGGAAGTTGCTTTCCTCGGGCATATTCTTTCTAAAGGTGGAATTTCTGTTGATTCCAGTAAAGTACAAACAGTCCAAAACTGGGAGCAACCAAAATCTGTTCCTCAAATCCGAAGTTTCCTCGGTTTAGCGGGATATTATCGCCGCTTTATCGAAAACTTCTCCAAAATCGCTAAACCTTTGACTCAGCTCTTGAAGAAAGAAAAGAAATATGAATGGACTCCAGAATGCGAAGCAAGTTTTCTGGAACTAAAGAAACGGTTAACCACAGCCCCAGTGCTGGTGTTACCCGACATCCATAAGAGCTTCGATGTTTATTGCGATGCCTCACGCAATGGTCTTGGTTGCGTGTTGATGCAAGAAATGAAAGTCGTAGCTTATGCTTCTCGTCAGCTTCGGCCTCATGAACTTAATTATCCAACTCATGATTTGGAACTAGCTGCAGTAGTGCATGCCCTAAAAATCTGGCGTCACTACCTTATTGGAAACAAGTGTAACATCTACACTGATCATAAGAGCTTAAAATACTTCTTTACCCAGCCGGATCTTAATCTGCGGCAAAGGAGATGGCTAGAGCTAATAAAGGATTACGACCTTAGTATTCATTACCATCCTGGTAAAGCTAATGTCGTAGCAGATGCTCTAAGCCGTAAACTTCATTGTATGACGGTGTCAGCATACACTAACCAATCTGAATTAGTAAAGGAGTTTCAGAAACTTAATTTGGGAATTGTTGAGAAAGGATTTATTGCTAATCTTCAAATGCAACCAAATCTGAAAACCTAAATTAAGATAGCTCAATCCAAAGATGAAGCAATATTAAAAATCCGAGAAGAGTTGAGACGAGGCAAAGAATTGGAATTTTCAGAAGATTCAGATGGTATACTCCAATTCAAGAATCGAATCTATGTCCCTAATGATCTAGAAATCAAGAACCTGATCTTGAGTGAAGCTCATGAATCACCTCTTTCTATCCATCCGGGTAGTACCAAAATGTATCAAGATCTGAAGCAGGAATATTGGTGGCCCGGCATGAAAAAGGAAATCGCCGAGTATATCGCAAAGTGTGATATATGTCAGCGAGTAAAAGCCGAGCATCAACGTCCTGCTGGTCTTCTTCACCCTCTCGAGATTCCAAAATGGAAATGGGATGATATAAGTATGGATTTCATTACTGGTCTGCCGAGGACCAGGAAAGGGCATGATTCTATTTGGGTTATCGTTGATCGATTAACCAAAGTTTCCCATTTCATACCAGTCAAAACCACTCACCCTGGAGACAAACTCGCGGAGTTGTATCTTGAAAACATTGTTCGTCTTCACGGAGTTCCCAAGACAATTGTATCTGATCGTGGATCTCAATTTACATCTCGTTTCTGGGAAAGTTTGCATACACTGTTAGGGACAAAGCTCAATTTCAGTACGGCTTATCATCCCCAAACAGATGGGCAGACTGAGCGGACCAACCAAACATTAGAGAACATGCTGAGAGCTTGTGTGCTGTCTTATGGCATGAATTGGGAGAAAAGTTTACCCTTTGCTGAATTCTCCTACAATAATAGCTTTCAAGCCAGTCTTCAAATATCCCCTTTTGAAGCACTTTATGGAAGGAAGTGCCGAACCCCTCTCTTTTGGTCTGAAACAGGAGAAAGGAATTTCTTCGGCCCAGATATTATCCAAGAAGCCCAAGAGCAAGTTGATGTGATTAGAAGTCGACTCAAGGAAGCTCAATCACGTCAGAAGAGTTACGCCGACAATCGTCGACGTGATTTAAGTTTTGTAGTCGGAGATCATGTCTATTTGAAAGTTTCCCCTCTTCATGAGTTCGCTGCTTCCAAATCCGCGGGAAACTAGCTCCTCGATATATCGGACCATACCCAATTATCGAAAAGTTGGGAGAAATGGCATATAAGTTGGAATTGCCGCCCCGTTTGTCGGAAGTTCATAACGTCTTCCATGTATCCCAACTCAAGAAATGTCTTCGTGTACCAACTGATCTTACTAATCTCGACGATCTCGATTTGCAACCCGATCTATCCTATCGAGAGCATCCTATTCGCATTCTTGAAGAAATCGAGCGACATACAAGGAACAAAATCCATAGGATGTTGAAAGTTCAGTGGAGTAATCATAACGAGGAAGAAGCCACGTGGGAGCGAGAAGATCATCTCATGAATGAGTTTCCAGAATTCTTCTAGATTTCCTTAGCCCTCGCAAATCTCGAGGACGAGATTTTTGTAAGGAGGGTAGATCTGTAACATCCTCAAATTTATAAAAGTCAAAAATCCAATATTAAAATGTGAACTCATTTTATTGTTGCATTTTATGCTTAATATGTGCAAATTATTGTTTTGTTGGGTGATTTAGTGATTAATGGAATAAAATAAAAGAAGGAAAAAGAGAAAATATCAATTGGTAAAGTGGTTAGAAATGAAAATTTCCTTAGTAAATTTTACATCAGACCTTGGACAACCCTATAATCATCCTTAGCTGGTTAAGAGACCATGTGAAGGTATTTAAGTGAGATAAAACCATTTTAATTTGACATCTCTATCTCTGTCCAGACCTATGTCAGAATTGTGGAGAAAAACGTGTTGCATTCTAGACCTTAGGATTTTTTACCATGTCATCTTGACTACCTTAAGTTCATCCACAAAAATCTGCAAAAATTTATAAGTAGTTTAGCTATTTATTTCCAATTAAATAACACAGAATTGGAAATCTGCAGAAATCAGTAAAAGAATTTTTGAAAAATAAATGTTATGATTTTAGTGCTGAAATTTTTATGGTAGATCCTGGTAAAGAACCACACCCTCGATAAAAATTTCAGAAATAAATATGTTGATTTAGTTCCTTAACCAATTCAAAAACTGAAATGAATTTTACGTGTCTTTGGCATTGTCAGAATTTTTAATAAAAGATATAGAAGAGATAATTACTCGAAATTTTTACTATAGGTAAATATATTGTTCAGGATTCAGCGGTAAAAATTTCAGAAATACTTAGCTAGGAGAATTGCCCTGATTAAATGCATCTTTGGAGAGCTACCAAATCGTTGAACCTTTTCCCTCTCTCCTTTGGGTGGCATGTGGGCCAACCTCCATTAATGCGTGTCGAGACCAGCCCCTTGCCCCCATTCGCTGACCAGTGGGTCCTCTTCTCCTTGGGACCCAATCGGCCCGTGTACCCCACTCACATCTCTATCTCACCGCCATGTGGGCCTTCTTCTCGTGGCCAGGCCCCACTGTCATTTGCTTGCCTCACCCCTCTCCATCTCTCTCTGTCGCGTGGGGTCGGGACCCACCCGTCAGAGCCTTCTCCTTCCCTTCGCTCTTCTCTGCTCGTGCGTGGCCGAAGCAACCGGAGCGAGGTGCACCGCCTCTGGCCTCTCCTCTCTGGCATCGCCTGGCTCAGCTCCAGAGCAACCACGTCACCCCTCGTCTGACACCACCGCCACCTTGCCTAGCCGGCCATACCTCTCTCTGTTGCAAGCCGCCAAACCCCTCGCCGAGTTCACACCGTGGTCGAGCTTATCTACCGCCTCAATCCGGCTATAAAAGGGCACGTTGGGATCGCATTTGTGTTGTGCCTCCTTCTCCTATCTCTTTCACCATCCATTTTTCCTCAAAGCCGAAACCGTGCTTCTTCTCCATCTCCGGTGAACCCGAATTGGGCGAAACGCAAATTGACTCGACACGGTAAGGGAATTCCCAAATTGATGAATCGTGAAGCATCTCTAGTCGCTAATGAACCTTTGCGCACCTTCTTCCAGCCCAGTAGCCCGAGAAGCTCCTCACCGTACAATCCCTTCCGCCATTAATCTGCACGGTGAGAACACAACTCAGCCGTCCACTCTTCGGTTTCAGTGTATGGATCGCATTCTTAGAGCTCCCTGTTGCTCTCACGCATGATTATTATGGCTAGAACCTGAAGTAGAACCGTTACACCTTGCATCACCGTGTAGCGCCGTCGTCCACCGCCGCGCGCACAAATTCTTCAAACAACAACCCCAACCGAGTGATGCCCTAGGTCCATCATGGTCCTGTGACGCTTTAGGAACCAGCCAAAACCGATCGACGTCGCCGGTTAGTCGCCGGTGAGCTCAGACTCAGCCTCCCCTGCGCTGGCTCACTGACGCGCGTGACCCCCATATCAGCCGCTCGCTCTGAGCCACTCCACTGCAAAGCCAAGCCAGCCACTGGCCGTTGGGCCCAAGTTGTCAGTGACTTAGCCAAGTCAAATGGGTTCAGCCCGCGCAAACGATGAGAATACGTATTCCTCTAAGGAAAACATAATTTCCCAATTTCCTGAATTCAATTAACCGGATGGCTTCAAACTTAAATAACTTTTTATCTATAGCTCCAAATTGAATGAAACAAATTTCTAAATTCATTATAAATCCTCTAGTTTCATAATATGCAAAAATATTTGATACTTGTTTAGTAAATTAACTTTGAATTTAAATTTGAATCTTGAAATTTGAATGGGTTCCATATAGAATTTTTGCAAACTAAGACCAAATTGAGTGAAACTAATTTTGTTTGAATCGTTGGGTCGAATAATGTCCAAATATGTAATTAGATTTGAATTTGGAGCTAGTTTGTGAAAATTTCTTGTTAGGGTTGAATTTAAGACATAAGATTAATATAGTTATTATAACTTACAAAAAAAAATGGTTCAAAATGAATGAAACTTGTTTCTTTGTGCTTATTACACTAATTAGGATCTATGGTGAGATGAAAGTTAGGGTGCACCATATACCTTCATTTAATATGATTAAGATTGCTTTCCATGCTAATTCATGATTAGTGCAATTGATCATACACACTGGAAATGAACTTTGTTAAATTTAATTTTACAATCTTAGCTTCTGAATTAAGTAAATTAAAATAAATAAATACACAAAGAAAGGTAGTTGTCTTTGTATACCCTTATATCTTTACCCTTAGGACCCAAAACCATATAACTCAGATATTACATGAAATGATGAACGTGATTGCCATCATTGATTGATTTGGATTGATTTCATTTGAATCTTTCATCTTTTGTCTCTGTTGTTTATGCATTTGCTTCTTTTGTCGATATTGAAGTATTTCATTTGCTATGTTCTTAATCGACGTATAGACGCTGAGACTACCGACTTCATTTGTCGACGACACTAATCCAAACCTATTCTCACCGAGGAGCAAGGCAAGCAACCCCCTTTGAGCATTCTTGAACCCAGATTTCATAATCCACTAAAATGTGATTAAGAATCTTCCTGCATGCTCATATTTCTATAAATCTTTAATTTGTGTTACTTGGTAGTTATAACCCGAATTGATGGATTCCCTTAATCATGCTAACATACGATCCATGAGAACCATAGGAATGGTTAAGTCCATTAAACTGGGTATAATCGCTTATTTACCTGTAATTGCTTAGCACTGCTTTAGGTCAATACTGGAAATGTTTACAACCATACTTCTATTTATGAAATCTTTTATGGTTTATTTAAGCAGTAAAGGATACTGGTAGTTTGATAAAAATGAAAATAAAACTACTATTTCGGCATGGGTGATTATTGGCAATAGCCGGTTGTACATGTTTTAACGTGTACGTAGAAAGGGTGGAGTATTGCCCATGTCATATTAAGGACCGAGCTAATGTGTTGTTTTCAGGCCAAGATAACCGTACATCCACAAGTACTGAAATGGGACAGTCTTAACCTATTAAAATTATTTGAAACTAGCTTTGCACATTGGTAGGCAGTTGTAGCACGGGCACTCCAGATATAGGTTTGCTCGAGGGAGGTGTCATCACCGAGGTGTTGGCATCTGCCGTTGTAACGATGTACGCCTGGCTATGAATTTGGGGCTGTTCTATTCCTGGTGGGTCTTTGACTCCGGAATTTCTATTCCTGGTGGGTTACTGACTCCGGAATTACTTTTACCTTTTTAGCTTCCATCATAGTCAGGAGTAACGTCATTGGGCTAGTGCAAAGTTAAGGTTCAAGTAATCGAACGGTTTCGTTATGAACTCCCCGCGGACATACCAAAGGAAGTGTGTCTTATAGCTTGCAAAAAGGGAGAACATATCTTGTGGGTAAGCAGTACAAACTCTGCAGAGTCTAAATCTAATCGATTAGCCGCGCTCGCGGTCATGAGCACTTGGTAAAGTCATCACATAGTTAATTGTTTTCTATTTTTGAAAACCTATTTAAATGGTTTGGGAATGATTTATATCAGTGAAGATGTCACTTATGGTTATACTGAATTGTTAAGACCATGGAGGGTCTTGTTCGTTATCTTACTCACGAAAGGGGCCGTGAGTGGATTGTTATCATCTATCTCATTATTTGTTATTTCAAGTACTATCAAATTGTTTCAAATTCTGTTTACGCTTCCCATTACTCTTCAGCAATACTTCATTCAGATTTTTGCTTTCTGCAAAACAACCGTAGAAACCCACTTTTCTTTCGAGCTTGCATATATTCTAGAATTTGCAAACACTACAAAGTCTTGCAGTACCAACGTGCTCAACTTGCTTCAACAATGTTTTTAGGTGAAGAACAAGAATACCTCTTGTGATAACAATAATGAAGATCTCGTAAATTATGGCGACGATCGTTCTCTCTAGGTTCATCTCGCATTTGCTGTGGAGTTTTGGGTTTAGTAGGCAAACAATGAGACGTGTGTTTTATTGCTACTTTTGGTATTGTAATGAACTCTTATTGTAATAAAAGTTGAACTTGTGTATGGCTGTAATTTCAAATTGTGTTGGTGCGTGCCAGCCACTGATCATGGGAATGGCACAGGATGCACTTAAAGAACCTCATATTTATGTTATTTACTGACATAAAAATGAGGGTCTCACAGTTTGGTATCAGAGCCATGCTGACTGTAGGAGAACCTTAGATAGAATGGACGATAGTATAATTTAAAGAAAACAAATTTTATGATCAGAAATATTAAATTGTTATATCTGTTATTAATCTTCCCTTAATATAACCATTGGAAATGTTCTTGTTACAATATTATGTATAAATCTGTTCCTTTCAAAATTTATATTTACCTTGTATTAAAATACTAATTCCTTATCAAACTACAGATGGACATGATTTTGCCTTTCCATGATTCCAACCATCGGGAGGATGATGGAATGATGGGAGTCCTGGCTCGGTTAATGGATTACGCTGGTTACGAGGAGAACCCTCGTTATATCGTATTTCATGCCATACTTAGCCGATCGGCGATTGGAAATGCCGCCGCGACTCCATATCCTGCCACGAGCTCTTTATGACGAAGGAGAACGTTCTTTTGAAGGCTTTGGTTCAACCATGACGGATGCAATGAATGAGGCCGCCTATACAGCTATCGTTCGACTCCGCCATGCTCTTTCAGAACTTGGCCCAACATATCGTCTTTATCCTTGTCGCCCACCTATTGGAGGAACTTCCTACATTAGTCCTGATGGAATCCGCAATAAGAGCCTTCATCATCTTGTAGATTTTGTAAACGCTTCCGATAAACACCACCGCTCGATGGCAGCAGAGTTGGTCCAAGCTCGCCGTCGAATAGCGCACCTCGAAGGAACCATTGCCTCTTATGAAGCATTAGGGCTTGCCTCACAGCCAGTGTCAAATCCACAGCCCGAGGTTCCCTATACTCAGGAAAAGGCTATACCAACAAACCTGCTAGCACCCATCAACCAATATCAGGAGGCTAACCCCACTGTCTCCTTACAAAGCTCTTCGAACTTACCCCAGGATCCAGGACTGGGTAATGACGCTTGGGCATTAGGCGATTTAGTGTAAGTCGCTAGGGTTAGAAGGATCACTAGTTACCTTATCATTATGTAGTAGTAGTGGGCAAGCAGGTCTTTTGGTTGTAAAAATTTTATGGTTTGAATAAAGAGCTTTTGCTGTACTTTGTGTGTGCTTTTGGTTCTTTCTCGTGATTGTTTAATGTTCTATTTCAACCTCGCATTGTTGTGATCCTTTGTATTAACATCATAACAACTCGCACCTTTCTTTTTAATGAATTTCTTTAAGAATAATAAAATTTTAAGGAATGAAATGTTGCCTTGTGACCAATAGAGTTTGAATTGAATCTTTCAAATTGCTAGCTTAACCATCTAATCAATATTTTACCTCTTCATCGGAATTGGAATTTCAGGATGCACAGTAACTAGATCTCTTCGCGGGATCCTGGAAAGTGAAGCTTCACAGGAGCCATTGCCTCCACGTGAAGTGCTTCCTACTCCAGCGCAACCTAATCCAATGCATCCTTCTACAAGAGCTTCATCCTCTCGTCAAATTCCAGATCCACCACATCCAAACCTAAATCCAAATCCTAATCAGCAAGATGGAATTCCGAAGGAGCAATTGCAGTCCGCCGAGCCATGGCACAAGTTTTAGCGATGATCGAGCAAAATCGCCAGACTCATACCCTTCTTACGCAACAAGCGGTGCAGAATACCTCTAATCAAGGAGCAGTGGTGGTGGTGCCCCACAATCCAAGCCGGCGAGTTTTTAAAGACTCGGCCTCCCACTTTCTCCGCATCAGTTGATCCATTGGACGCCGATGATTGGCTGCGTTCGGTGGAAGGCAAGCTGAACATTGCACAGTGCAATGACCGGGAGAAAGTTTTGTATGCTTCCTACCAGTTGAGTGGAGCTGCGGCTTCCTGGTGGGAAAACTACCAAGCTATACTTCCACTAGAGCAAGTCTCTTGGGATGCCTTTAAAGATGTTTTTCGTCGAACCCATATCCCTTCCAGCCTAGTAGACGTGAAAAGGCGGGAATTCCTTGACCTTCGTCAGGGAAATCAGACGGTGATAGAATATCTTCATCGCTTTAACTATCTATCCCGTTATGCCCCGTCTGAAGTTACCCCCGAAGCGCGCAAACTGGAACGCTTCCGGGATAACTTGAATGATGAAGTCAAATGTGCGTTAGCTGCTGTTGACATTGATGACTTCCAAACTTTGGTGAACAAGGCAATTCGAGTGGAGAATAGCACTCGAGCTGCCATGGAATCACGAAAGAGAAAATGGATGGCCCAAAAGAATGCTAGTGCCGGATCATCTAGGCCTCGCCCTGCACCTCAAGGTAATGTGCGGCCACCTGTTCCGCCACCACAACAGAGGCGTCAGGGTTCTGCCCCTCGACCTCGGCAGCCTTTGGCACGTCCGGCGAACCCTACTGGAGCACGCCCTACCGGAGCAGCCACCCAAACTCCAAATGTCACATGCTTCAAGTGCAAACAGCTTGGGCATTATGCTAATAATTGTCCAAGCAAGGGAATCCCTCAGCGACCCCCTAGTCGTCCTCAAGGATCCGGAGGACAACAAGCCGGAAGACCAGCTCAAGCCGCAAGCCAAGGACGTTTACATCATGTGACGGCAGAAGAAGCAACTGAAGCACCAGACGTGGTTCTGGGTATGTTTTCCGTCCATTCCTTTCCCACTTTAGTATTATTCGATTCCGGTGCATCTCATTCCTTTATATCCAAAAAGTTCGTAGAAACACATCAAATCCAAACAGATCTATTACCTGTTCCTATGATAATCTACTCCCCAGGAGCAAAAATGAGAACCACTAAAATGTGTCCTAAGGTTAGCATTACAATAAATGAAGTTCTATTTTATGCTGATCTTATCCTTATAGAAACCCCAGGATTAGACATCATTCTTGGTATGGATTGGTTAGCAAAGAATAAAGGACGGATAGATTGTGCTAATAGATCCATATCTCTTATCAATCTGAAGGAGTTAAAGTGAATTTTAGTTCTACCCAAAATCCTTACGAATCAAGAACTTGTCTCAATGCAATGGTATTAGAAAAGATTCAATCTGTTCTGTAGTTTCCAACTTTCCTGATGTATTTCGGAAGAATTGCCAGGTTTGCCACCAGATCGTGACATAGAATTCGCCATTGATCTTATACCTGGTATAGCCCCAATTGCTAAACGCCCTTATCGAATGCCACCAAATGAGTTAGTAGAACTCAAAAAGCAAATTCAAGAACAGTTGGACAAAAAGTTTATTCAACCAAGTACTTCCCCTTGGGGTAGCCCAGTCCTCTTTGTTAGTAAAAAGGACGGTAGTCTACGCATGTGTGTGGATTATCGTGCTCTCAATGATGTTACTATCAAAAATAAATATCCTTTACCCCGAATTGATGATCTGTTCGATCAATTAACCGGTGCCCAAATCTTCTCCAAAATCGATCTCAGGCATGGATATTATCAGTTAAAAATCCGACCGGAGGATATTCCCAAAACAGCCTTTACCACTCGTTACGGCTCATATGAATATGTCGTAATGTCCTTCGGACTTACAAATGCTCCCGCTAGCTTTATGAGCTTAATGAATAAAGTCTTCATGGAGTATCTTGATAAGTTCGTAGTGGTATTCATAGATGATATTCTCATCTATTCCAAAAATGAAGAAGATCATACCCAACATCTACACATGGTACTTGAGAAACTCCGAGAACACAAGTTATATGCCAAATTTGAGAAATGTGAATTTTGGTTAAAGGAAGTTGCTTTCCTCGGGCATATTCTTTCTAAAGGTGGAATTTCTGTTGATTCCAGTAAAGTACAAACAGTCCAAAACTGGGAGCAACCAAAATCTGTTCCTCAAATCCGAAGTTTCCTCGGTTTAGCGGGATATTATCGCCGCTTTATCGAAAACTTCTCCAAAATCGCTAAACCTTTGACTCAGCTCTTGAAGAAAGAAAAGAAATATGAATGGACTCCAGAATGCGAAGCAAGTTTTCTGGAACTAAAGAAACGGTTAACCACAGCCCCAGTGCTGGTGTTACCCGACATCCATAAGAGCTTCGATGTTTATTGCGATGCCTCACGCAATGGTCTTGGTTGCGTGTTGATGCAAGAAATGAAAGTCGTAGCTTATGCTTCTCGTCAGCTTCGGCCTCATGAACTTAATTATCCAACTCATGATTTGGAACTAGCTGCAGTAGTGCATGCCCTAAAAATCTGGCGTCACTACCTTATTGGAAACAAGTGTAACATCTACACTGATCATAAGAGCTTAAAATACTTCTTTACCCAGCCGGATCTTAATCTGCGGCAAAGGAGATGGCTAGAGCTAATAAAGGATTACGACCTTAGTATTCATTACCATCCTGGTAAAGCTAATGTCGTAGCAGATGCTCTAAGCCGTAAACTTCATTGTATGACGGTGTCAGCATACACTAACCAATCTGAATTAGTAAAGGAGTTTCAGAAACTTAATTTGGGAATTGTTGAGAAAGGATTTATTGCTAATCTTCAAATGCAACCAAATCTGAAAACCCAAATTAAGATAGCTCAATCCAAAGATGAAGCAATATTAAAAATCCGAGAAGAGTTGAGACGAGGCAAAGAATTGGAATTTTCAGAAGATTCAGATGGTATACTCCAATTCAAGAATCGAATCTATGTCCCTAATGATCTAGAAATCAAGAACCTGATCTTGAGTGAAGCTCATGAATCACCTCTTTCTATCCATCCGGGTAGTACCAAAATGTATCAAGATCTGAAGCGGGAATATTGGTGGCCCGGCATGAAAAAGGAAATCGCCGAGTATATCGCAAAGTGTGATATATGTCACGAGTAAAAGCCGAGCATCAACGTCTGCTGGTCTTCTTCACCCTCTCGAGATTCCAAAATGGAAATGGGATGATATAAGTATGGATTTCATTCTTGGTGCGAGGACCAGGAAAGGGCATGATTCTATTTGGGTTATCGTTGATCGATTAACCAAAGTTTCCCATTTCATACCAGTCAAAACCACTCACCACGGAGACAAACTCGCGGAGTTGTATCTTGAAAACATTGTTCGTCTTCACGGAGTTCCCAAGACAATTGTATCTCGATCGTGGATCTCAATTTACATCTCGTTTCGGGAAAGTTTGCATACACCGTTAGGGACAAAGCTCAATTTCGATCGGCTTATCATCCCCAAACAGATGGGCGGTGAGCGGACCAACCAAACATTAGAGGACATCTTTGAGAGCTTGTGTGCTGTCTTATGGCATGAATTGGGAGAAAAGTTTACCCTTTGCTGAATTCTCCTACAATAATAGCTTTCAAGCCAGTCTTCAAATATCCCCTTTTGAGCACTTTATGGAAGGAAGTGCCGAACCCCTCTCTTTTGGTCTGAAACAGGAGAAAGGAATTTCTTCGGCCCAGATATTATCCAAGAAGCCCAAGAGCAAGTTGATGTGATTAGAAGTCGACTCAAGGAAGCTCAATCACGTCAGAAGAGTTACGCCGACAATCGTCGACGTGATTTAAGTTTTGTAGTCGGAGATCATGTCTATTTGAAAGTTTCCCCTCTTCGCGGAGTTCGTCGTTTCCAAATCCGCGGGAAACTAGCTCCTCGATATATCGGACCATACCCAATTATCGAAAAGTTGGGAGAAATGGCATATAAGTTGGAATTGCCGCCCCGTTTGTCGGAAGTTCATAACGTCTTCCATGTATCCCAACTCAAGAAATGTCTTCGTGTACCAACTGATCTTACTAATCTCGACGATCTCGATTTGCAACCCGATCTATCCTATCGAGAGCATCCTATTCGCATTCTTGAAGAAATCGAGCGACATACAAGGAACAAAATCCATAGGATGTTGAAAGTTCAGTGGAGTAATCATAACGAGGAAGAAGCCACGTGGGAGCGAGAAGATCATCTCATGAATGAGTTTCCAGAATTCTTCTAGATTTCCTTAGCCCTCGCAAATCTCGAGGACGAGATTTTTGTAAGGAGGGTAGATCTGTAACATCCTCAAATTTATAAAAGTCAAAAATCCAATATTAAAATGTGAACTCATTTTATTGTTGCATTTTATGCTTAATATGTGCAAATTATTGTTTTGTTGGGTGATTTAGTGATTAATGGAATAAAATAAAAGAAGGAAAAAGAAAATATCAATTGGTAAAGTGGTTAGAAATGAAAATTTCCTTAGTAAATTTTACATCAGACCTTGGACAACCCTATAATCATCCTTAGCTGGTTAAGAGACCATGTGAAGGTATTTAAGTGAGATAAAACCATTTTAATTTGACATCTCTATCTCTGTCCAGACCTATGTCAGAATTGTGGAGAAAAACGTGTTGCATTCTAGACCTTAGGATTTTTTACCATGTCATCTTGACTACCTTAAGTTCATCCACAAAAATCTGCAAAAATTTATAAGTAGTTTAGCTATTTATTTCCAATTAAATAACACAGAATTGGAAATCTGCAGAAATCAGTAAAAGAATTTTTGAAAAATAAATGTTATGATTTTAGTGCTGAAATTTTTATGGTAGATCCCTGGTAAAGAACCACACCCTCGATAAAAATTTCAGAAATAAATATGTTGATTTAGTTCCTTAACCAATTCAAAAACTGAAATGAATTTTCTGTGTCTTTGGCATTGTCAGAATTTTTAATAAAAGATATAGAAGAGATAATTACTCGAAATTTTTACTATAGGTAAATATATTGTTCAGGATTCAGAGGTAAAAATTTCAGAAATACTTAGCTAGGAGAATTGCCCTGATTAAATGCATCTTTGGAGAGCTACCAAATGCGTTGAACCTTTTCCCCTCTCTCCTTTGGCTGGCATGTGGGCCAACCTCCATTAATGCGTGTCAGACCAGCCCCCTTTGCCCCCATTCGCTGACCAGTGGGTCCTCTTCTCCTTGGGACCCAATCTGGCCCGTGTACCCCACTCACATCTCTATCTCACTGCCATGTGGGCCTTCTTCTCGTAGCCGGCCCCACCTGTCCTTTGCTTGCCTCACCCCTCTCCATCTCTCTGTCGCGTGGGGTCGGGACCCACCCGTCGAGCCTTCTCCTTCCTTCGCTCTTCTCTGCTCGTCGTGGCCGAAGCAGCGAGCGAGGTGCACCGCCTCTGGCCTCTCCTCTCTGGCATCGCCTGGCTCAGCTCCAGAGCAACCACGTCACCCCTCGTCTGACACCACCGCCACCTTGCCTAGCCGGCCATACCTCTCTCTGTTGCAAGCCGCCAAACCCCTCGCCGAGTTCACACCGTGGTCAAGCTTATCTACCGCCTCAATCCGGCTATAAAAGGGCACGTTGGGATCGCATTTGTGTTGTGCCTCCTCCTATCTCTTTCACCATCCATTTTTCCTCAAAGCCGAGAAACCGTGCTTCTTCTCCATCTCCGGCGGAACCCGAATTGGGCGAAAACGCAAATTGACTCGACACGGTAAGGGAATTCCCAAATTGATGAATCGTGAAGCATCTCTAGTCGCTAATGAACCTTTTGCGCACCTTCTTCCAGCCCGAAGTAGCCCGAGAAGCTCCCTCACCGTACAATCCCTTCCGCCATTAACGGCGCACGGTGAGAACACAACTCAGCCGTCCACTCTTCGGTTTCAGTGTATGGATCGCATTCTTAGAGCTCCCTGTTGCTCTCACGCATGATTATTATGGCTAGAACCTGAAGTAGAACCGTTACACCTTGCATCACCGTGTAGCGCCGCCGTCCACCGCCGCGCGCACAAATTCTTCAAACAACAACCCCAACCGAGTGATGCCCTAGGTCCATCATGGTCCTGTGACGCTTTAGGAACCAGCCAAAACCGATCGACGTCGCCGGTTAGTCGCCGGTGAGCTCAGACTTCGACCTCCTGCTGCGGCTCAGCGGTAGCGGGACCCCATATCAGCCGCTCGCTCTGAGCCACTCCACTGCAAAGCCAAGCCAGCCACTGGCCGTTGGGCCCAAGTTGTCAGTGACTTAGCCAAGTCAAATGGGTTCAGCCCGCGCAAACGATGAGAATACGTATTCCTCTAAGGAAAACGTAATTTCCCAATTTCCTGAATTCAATTAACCGGATGGCTTCAAACTTAAATAACTTTTTATCTATAGCTCCAAATTGAATGAAACAAATTTCTAAATTCATTATAAATCCTCTAGTTTCATAATATGCAAAAATATTTGATACTTGTTTAGTAAATTAACTTTGAATTTAAATTTGAATCTTGAAATTTGAATGGGTTCCATATAGAATTTTTGCAAACTAAGACCAAATTGAGTGAAACTAATTTTGTTTGAATCCTTGGGTCGAATAATGTCCAAATATGTAATTAGATTTGAATTTGGAGCTAGTTTGTGAAAATTTCTTGTTAGGGTTGAATTTAAGACATAAGATTAATATAGTTATTATAACTTACAAAAAAAAATGGTTCAAAATGAATGAAACTTGTTTCTTTGTGCTTATTACACTAATTAGGATCAGATGGTGAGATGAAAGTTAGGGTGCACCATATACCTTCATTTAATATGATTAAGATTGCTTTCCATGCTAATTCATGATTAGTGCAATTGATCATACACACTTTGGAAATGAACTTTGTTAAATTTAATTTTACAATCTTAGCTTCTGAATTAAGTAAATTAAAATAAATAAATACACAAAGAAAGGTAGTTGTGCTGTATACCCTTATATCTTTACCCTTAGGACCCAAAACCATATAACTCAGATATTACATGAAATGATGAACGTGATTGCCATCATTGATTGATTTGGATTGATTTCATTTGAATCTTTCATCTTTTGTCTCTGTTTTTTATGCATTTGCTTCTTTTGTCGATATTGAAGTATTTCATTTGCTATGTTCTTAATCGACGTATAGACGCTGAGACTACCGACTTCGCTGTCGACGACACTAATCCAGCCTATTCTACCGAGGAGCAAGGCAAGCAACCCCCTTTGAGCATTCTTGAACCCAGATTTCATAATCCACTAAAATGTGATTAAGAATCTTCCTGCATGCTCATATTTCTATAAATCTTTAATTTGTGTTACTTGGTAGTTATAACCCGAATTAATGGATTCCCTTAATCATGCTAACATACGATCCATGAGAACCATAGGAATGGTTAAGTCCATTAAACTGGGTATAATCGCTTATTTACCTGTAATTGCTTAGCACTGCTTTAGGTCAATACTGGAAATGTTTACAACCATACTTCTATTTATGAAATCTTTTATGGTTTATTTAAGCAGTAAAGGATACTGGTAGTTTGATAAAAATGAAAATAAAACTACTGTTTCGGCATGGGTGATTATTGGCAATAGCCGGTTGTACATGTTTTAACGTGTACGTAGAAAGGGTGGAGTATTGCCCATGTCATATTAAGGACCGAGCTAATGTGTTGTTTTCAGGCCAAGATAACCGTACATCCACAAGTACTGAAATGGGACAGTCTTAACCTATTAAAATTATTTGAAACTAGCTTTGCACATTGGTAGGCAGTTGTAGCACGGGCACTCCAGATATAGGTTTGCTCGAGGGAGGTGTCATCACCGAGGTGTTGGCATCTGCCGTTGTAACGATGTACGCTGGCTATGAATTTGGGGCTGTTCTATTCTGGTGGGTCTTTGACTCGGAATTTCTATTCCTGGTGGAGTTCTTGACTCGGAATTACTTTTACCTTTTAGCTTCCATCATAGTCGAGTAACGTCATTGGGCTAATTCAAAATTAAGGTACAAGTAATCGAGCAGTTTTAGATTATGAACTCCCCGCGGACATACCAAAGGAAGTGTGTCTTATAGCTTGCAAAAAGGGAGAACATATCTTGTGGGTAAAGCAGTACAAACTCTGCAGAGTCTAAATCTAATCGATTAGCCGCGCTCGCGGTCATGAGCACTTGGTAAAGTCATCACATAGTTAATTGTTTTCTATTTTTGAAAACCTATTTAAATGGTTTGGGAATGATTTATATCAGTGAAGATGTCACTTATGGTTATACTGAATTGTTAAGACCATGGAGGGTCTTGTTCGTTATCTTACTCACGAAAGGGGCCGTGAGTGGATTGTTATCATCTATCTCATTATTTGTTATTTCAAGTACTATCAAATTGTTTCAAATTCTGTTTACGCTTCCCATTACTATTCAGTAATACTTCATTCATTTTTGCTTTACGCAAAACAACCGTAGAAACCCACTTTTCTTTCGAGCTTGCATATATTCTAGAATTTGCAAACACTACAAAGTCTTGCGAGTACCAACGTACTCAACTTGCTTCAACAATGTTTTTAGGTGAAGAACAAGAATACCCTGCTGACGATAACAATAATGAAGATCTCGTAAATTATGGCGACATTTATGTTCTCTCTAGGTTCATCTCAAATGCATTTGCTGTGGAGTTTTGGGTTTAGTAGGCAAACAATGAGACGTGTGTTTTATTGCTACTTTTGGTATTGTAATGAACTCTTATTGTAATAAAAGTTGAACTTGTGTATGGCTGTAATTTCAAATTGTGTTGGTGCGTGCCAGCCACTGATCATGGGAATGGCACAGGATGCACTTAAAGAACCTCATATTTATGTTATTTACTGACATAAAAATGAGGGTCTCACAGCTGGTTTACCTCAGCCGATCAAATCTATTTATCGTCAGATGGACCTAATCAGCTTACTTCAGCCGATCAGATCTATTCATCGACCCAATCGGCTTCTTAGCTGATTCACCTGATGCCACCCTCCTTGCCGATTGCGAGGTCAAATCAGCTGGCACGCCCGCAACCTAACAACTTGAACCCGGCGCTCTCATGTGTTGACCGCAGGAGATCCGCCTTCAAGTTTTTTTGCACCAACACACTTTTGGCATGCTTGGTGGGACCAAAGCAATCAAGCATGTCTTCGATGGGGAAATCTATAGCGTCGTCCGACATCAATGTCGACACGATAATCGCACCTATGATGGCCGATCTAACGCCAGAGCAACGAAAGGAGGTCGAAGACCAAAAGGCCGCGTTCGAACAAATGATGCTGAGTTGCTATCAGAAAACTTTGCGCGGTGTTACTCAGAAGACTGCGCTACCAATGATTAGCTTCGTCAACCAAGGAGCCCCAGGTTCCACTGAGAAGGCACGGTAAGCCGATACCTACCTGCCCAAACAGAACTATCGGATATGATCAACCAGTCCATAAACTGTGCCTTGCTCAACCAGTCATCGACCCTGGTAACCACACTTAGGATGTTGATATCTAATAGTGTCAAAGAAGTAGCACAGGAACTCGTATCGACGGGTTCCCTTTATGAGCCGCTGCATCCTTTGCCGACGTACCCAGTTTTCTCTATTGGGTAGAGCACCCAGAATGCTAAGCCGTCCATTGATAATAAATCATCTGCCATGTCCCCGGTTTCGGCCCCATCCCAGCCAACCATGATCCCACCTCGGGATCCCGGTACAAGCGAAGTCAGGCGATACTACACCCATACAGACGGTGCTAGACCAGAATGTTCATTTAACTTACCTCAGAGGCACCTTGAATCAGCTCCATAGCCAATCAAAAAATACCCAATGCGCCGAGTCGATCCCAATACGAGATCCGGCCCTGTATCGGGTTGTTACCTACTCGGAGCCATTCATCCCTTTCCCAGAGCCGATGAGACAACCACCCATCGGATACAAATCGCCACAGGATCCGCTACAACCCAGGACACTGCGCCAACCCGAGTTTACACTCGGGGGGCATCGCCGCGAACTACCCGAGTTTGCACTCGGGGGGCATCGCCAAGAGGCTGGCCGACAGATGCCTCCAGCACATGCCGCGCCACCTAGGGGGGCCAATTGGACCAATGCCATCACAGCTATCTTGTGGGATCAGTTTGGCATACAACTGAGGGGGTGAACTCTCGGTTACAGGAAGTCGTATCCCAGCCACATCGACAGAATCCCGTACCCTAATGGGTATAGGGTTCCAGATTTCGCCAAATTTTTGGGTGACGATGTGACCACCACCATGGAGCACGTCGGACACTTCATTGTACAATACGGGGATGCTGCACACTCCGACGGGCTCAAAATAAAACTGTTCACATTATCCCTGTCCAAAGCGGCTTTCACGTGGTTCACCACGCTACCTCCAAATTCAGTCAACACCTAGGCCGATTTGGAAAACCGATTCCACGATTATTTCTTTTGCGGGAGCTTAGAATTGCAAATTTCTGATCTAAGTTCCGTGCGACAAAAATTTGGAGAGTTAGTAGCTGAGTATATTAAGAGATTTAGGGAGGTGAGAAACCGATGCTTCAGTGTCGCGCTGCCCGATAATCAATTAGCCGATTTGGCTTTTCAAGGGCTAATTCCTCCCTTGAAATAGAAATTCGACAGCCAAGAGTTCGCCGATCTCAGCCACCTTCTACATAAGGTATCGGCTCATGAAGGCCGATTCTACGAAAATAAATAATCTAAAGATAGGCTCAGAAATGGCAAACAAAAGGAGAGACCCAAGGTCAATCTTGTAGAATACGATTCAGAAGCGTCGACCGAAGAAGAAGAAACAAGTGTTAATATAGCCGAGTGGGTTAAGGGGAATAAAAAATCCCTAGTATGCTCTTGGCTTAAGCCGATTAAATCCAAGTCGGAAGTCAAGTATTATTTCGACGTAACCAAGTGCGATCGTATCTTTGATTTATTGTTACAACAAAAATTGATACGATTATCCAAATGACACATATACCATCGGCCGAAATCAAGAAACGTAGATATTGCAAATGGCACCATTCCTTTTCGCATAATACTAACAATTGCAATATTTTTTGTCATTAGATATAGTCGGCCATAGAGGATGGACGACTGAAGTTTGTAAAGGAACAAGCCATGCAAGTAGACACCAACCCTTTTGTGAGACCCCGGATCAGCTATCTGAAATCTCCTGTGTATTTCCGTACTAGTCCCAGATCAGTAGCTAGTACACACAGTCAACAGTGATACTTCATTGCCGAATCATTATGAAATTGTAACATAATAATAAAGTATGGGCCACATGGACACTTATTACAATACTCGGTCACGAGACCGGAGACACGACAGCGGAGGCAAAAGCGACAAAAAGCGAACACCAAAAACACCACAGGCGACGACAAGATACGCGACTAGCTATCTGGGCAATCTTCCTCGAATTCTTCGGTGTAGAACTCACTGTCTTCAGCTGCGTCCTGGTAGTACTCTGATGACGACAAGATGTGTAGCACGTGAGTACAAAAGTACTCAGCAAGTTGGGGAAAGCATGTATATGTGGGGCTTTCCAAAGGAAGGCTTAATAGGGTTCTTTTGCACAAAGCCAAATTTCATTAAACCATACTTAAGTATAATTGTCATAAAGCACATTTTAATAATTATTTTAGCAATTGAATTATTTAATATTCCAGTGAAGGTTCTATCCACCATCACCAATATAAAGGCTCTAACCGCCCACTTTTAAAAGATTAAGTTTAATCACATATGACTCTTTCCGTCAAGGCATAAAACAGGTTCTTTCCACCTTGGTGGCTCAATCCGCCATTAAACATCCGAGAGTTCTAACCACTCCCGAATCCCAAAACAAAGCACCGTTCAGTTTTAAAACCAAAACCAAAGTCTACCAATATGAAAGCATTCTTTGCTTTGCCCTTGACCGTAGGCACGGCTATTCGAATAGTTTTAACTTTGCAGAGGTGTACAACTTTACCCATAAGACATGATCGTCTCTTGATGCCATGCAATTAACACACTTCCTATGGTGTGTCGGCAGAGAGATCATGACAAGGCCTTTACAATGTATACGCCTAACCCGACCCACCCACTGAGGTTTCACCGCTGTTAGGGTTCAATCCACCCAGTACAGAAGCCCCCTCTTGCGCCGTGTGAGAAAAACAGTCTTGCCTCTATCCGGCACTCACATTCCACCATTTGGTGAGCCTAAGTTAGGTTTCTACAAATTATTTAGCCAGGTCGTACCATTATAGACATGTGGTAGTACGGTTATGCTTAGAATGGACAATCATAAGCGTCAGTCCTTATTTGACTTGGGGCGGCACTTGCACAATGCAACTAGTGCTCAATCCGCACCCACCCGACATTCCATTCCGCCCAAGTCCAAACCCTTTTTCATTTTCTTTTTATTTTAGAAAAACAGTACCAAAATCTTTATAATCATTTCCAAACCATACTTTAAATTCTCATTTTTGTATAATCCCACCCATGGATCATTTTCATCGATGTTGGTCCTAAGCAAATCTATCGTACTATTCAACAAAGGTCACCATACAAGGTAAACATGGTATAGCAAATGTCCTAGGGTTACAAGTGAGCATGGATATCAATAACAAAGGAGGTATTCGCAAATTGGATTAACTATTCATCTATATTTGACATACGATGATAAACATAGCATGCAAGTTATAAAACTTTCTAAACACATTTATAAACATCGGGTCAACATGCGTCAAGGAGACTTGCCTTCAGTCGTGGCGGAGTTGTCGAACTCGGGAAGTCTGGCGGCGGGGTCGGCGGACTCGGCGGGATCGTCGGCTACACGCAAAACGAGGCAACAATAAATAAAATAAAATAAAATCCAAAAATTATAAAAGTTATACTGGCAAGAAGGTATTGATTTTAGATGAATTTAGGAACTTGAACGGAGTCAATCGGAGTTCGGACAGAGAAGTTATGAGCTGCCGAAGTCGGGAAAACCCGGAAAATGGAAAAAGAGGTAATATTCCCTGGAATCTTATTTTGGGGCTGATTCTTAGAATTGTTTGGCTCTATGGCGCGTCGGCCCTCCCTGTCATTCTCTCAAGCTTTCCTCCTCAATTGGTTTTGGCCATGGCAGAACAGAGCCAAGGAGCCTGCCATGGCGCCGGCGAGGAGGAGCCACGGCAGCGTCGGCGAGCTGCCGGGCGGCAGCCGACCACGGCAAGGGGGCCGGCGACGCAGCGGCGGCAGCGGCAGCTGCTGGCAGCAGCGCAGACGGCAAGCCTGACGCCGCAGCGCGCCAGCCAGCGGCATTGTTAACCCGCAGCGAGACCAGCCACGGCGCGGCGGCAACAGTGCGACGAAGCGGCGGCGGTAGCGCTGGTAAGCGCGAGCTGCCGTGGCGGCAAGCCGATGGAGGCCACGGCAGCGCCAGGACGGTAAGCGCGACAATGCGGCGGCGCGACGTAACCGGCCATGATGGAAACCACGGCAGCGGCAGCGGCGGCGGCCAGCGGCCGAGCTGCGGCCGGCGGTGAAGCGGCAACGGCAGTCGCCGAGTCTTCTGCCGTGGCGGCGGGCCGGCGACGCGCCGGAGGACAGGCGACCACAGCGGCCTGTCACGGCAGAACAGAGCCCCTACAAATTTTTCCCCAAATTTGAAAATTCGCAACAAATTTAATTGACACATTACCAAATATTGGCAAGACTACTTCAACCATCCCTAGAGGATCTCAAAAACATGAGGAATTGAACCGAAACCTACCGGAGACGGAGAAATCGGTGGCGGACGGCGGTTTGGCCGGAGGAACTCAACCGCGAAATTCGCCACCAAAATGGGATGGAACCTGAAATTGGTCGAGGGGAAATGAGCACCACTGTCCCACGAACACAAAGAAACAAGCGGTGTGACGATTGACCCACCGGAGAGGGAGCTACGGCGATGAACGCGACGACTTCGAAACCGGGATGGCGCGATCGATTTTCTCGTGTTCTCGGGCAAACGACGTGGAGAGGCAAGGGAAGAAGGTGTGCACGGGCTAGGGGACACCCTCACGAAGATAATGGACGTGGAGATGCGTGAATCGGAGTTGAAACGGCCGATTAATTGCCATGAATGTCCAATTCGATTTCCGGCGAGATTCACGGCTAATGACGATGGGGAATGAAAAGATATCGTCGTTACGCTTTCAACGGATCTGGTTATGATGGATTTGGAGCTGTAACCGAGAAGTTATGGGGGATTTAAGGTCAAGTTGCCATGAATGGAGAGCAAGGAATGTCTCTGGTGTGTTTCCATCGACAGGAGGTAGGAGACGACACTGTAGTCGCCACGTGGCAATCTCCTACTGGCCGGGATATACGCAAATGAGATGCCCAAGCGAAAAATTAGGAAAAATAGGCTAAAAATCCCGAAAAAATTCCTAATAATATTAGAGAGTATTTGGGACTCAATGGAATTGGTTTGGTTGAATTTGGAGCATTTTTGGAGTTTAGACAAATTTCGAACGAACAGACTGCACCGGACGAAAGGCGCGAGAGATAAAATAGTGGTGGGGTTCCAAAAATCTTGGGAATAGTTCCAAAAATCCTTTTGGAATATTTGGGACCTAATTGAAGTGATTTTGGGATTTTTGGGGCAATTTTGGACTCGGGTGAAATTTCGGGTACCGCCGGGAACCGAAAAATTCGATTTTTCGAACGGAAGGGAATTGAATCCGATTTTGGATGGGAAAGGATGCCAGGTTAACCTAAACACCAAGGAAACTCCAAATTTTGAATTTAGATAATTTAAATTAGATTTTTCCCAGGAAGCGAAACTGAAGATGTTACACCTTTCTCGGTCAACATGGTCAGTTGCTCGTCTAAGGGGAAAGAATTGGTGCGAGACTAGATCCGCTCACTTTCATCATCGGCTGTAGCAGGACGTAAAGCCGATGTAGAGACAAGGGGTGGCAAAGAAACGATACCAATCAATGTCGGTCCAATCCAAATTGAAGCCGACTGCGAGGAAAAACAGTCAAGGATGGTCAAGCTGAAAGGAGAACCTGAGGTTGGAAAATGGTATAAGGTTGAAAGACCGGTACCACTAAAGAAGCCGATTCGAAAGACGGGGCCAACGTTTTCCCAATTGTTGGCCAAATACGAGCAAAGGGGTCGAAGGTCCTAGAGCAGGCCCCAGCGACGACCGATAGAAACTTATTGGCCAATAGCCACCGGAAAGGCTCATGAGCGGTGCCCTTTTTGGTAGTTTTGTTGGGAACAGGGATTGGCGCTACCCTCTCCTTATGTCTGCCCGATGTAACACTACCCAGGGTGTCGACGTTTGTTTTTGGCAATAATGAATATGGGACTAAGCATAGGATCCGAACTTGATGGTTGCACAAGACAAGGGTTTATACAGGTTCAGGCCCTCAGTGGTGGAGGTAATACCCTAGTCCTGTGTTCTGGGATTATGTGTTGTATGTTTCTTGTATATCTCTCCTCTCGGACCCCCGCCCCCTTTATATAGGAAGAAGCCGAAGGAGTCCGAGTTGGTTACAATGGGGCAACCCCTACCGGTTACAGGATAAGATTCTATCTATATCCTTTCATGTTGGACATGCTTACAATCGTATTATTTCTTAATAAGAATCGGTTGCCATCCTTTGTCCTTCCTTGCTAAGCATAGCGTCGAAGGCCCATGTGATGTCCAATCTAGCTTTGTCCAACCCTTATTGGTTTGCCAGGGCCGTGTATTCCACACGGGATAGGAACAGGAACACGGGCCAACCCCTAGAAGACAGGCGGCGTGGGTGGCGTCCTGGGGGGCGTCCTGGGCCGTGGGCAGCGTCCGGGGGTGGCGAAGGGAGCAGGGGCGAGCGACGGGCAAGGGTGGAGGGAGGCGCAGGATGTACGGAAAAGAGGTTGGGGTGGAGGGACTTAGGTTTAGGGTTAAGGTTATATAGGTTGTAGTATTTGTGTCGGTTCCATTTGAAAACCGACACAAATACTCTTTTCAGTGTTAGTTCCATTTGAAAACCAACACAAATAGTATTTATCTGTGTCGTTTTTTATTTGTAACTGACACAAATAGTATTTATCTACGTCGGCTGTTATTTTGAACTAACACAAATACTCTTTTTACCTCAAGTATATTATCTGGTCGTGAGTTCAAGCTCTATGTTAGCTGATTTTTTTAAATTTTTTGCCCCATTTAATTCATTCTTTTATATCTTTTGTTGTGAAGGTCCAAATGAAGTAAAATAAATTTCTAAATTTGTGTTGAGCTATAAGGATTCAGAATATGCAAAAATATTGTATGTTTGGCCTATGTTTTAAATTCAAATTTGAATACTGAGAATGTGAACAACCCAAATATGGAAGGGAGTAACCTACATGAGAAAAATAACTAAAAGTGCACATAAATGCATATTTTTGACATCATATTTACATTATATTTTTTACATCACATTGACATTACTCCTAGCTAATTTTCTTTCACAATTTGCCCTCTTCATGATCATCGCAATGATAGGTAGCTTTTTCCTCAATGGTTTCTTCCTCTAGCCTGATGCTTCCATCTACGAAAGGTGGCAACTCGTCAAACTGGTTGTACTCGTCCTCATCCACGACATTCTCAACTCCAATGATTCTTTTTTCGTGAAGAACAACATGGCGATTCTTATCTGTCGGGTCGATTACATAGAAGACTTGTGCTACTTGCTCCACAAGTACGAATGGTTTGTCTCTATATCCGACATGTTTAATGTTCATAATAGTGAAGCCATGCTTGTCCACCTTCACACCCTTTGGGAGTTGGACCCAATGACACCAAAACATCAGTATCTTGAAAATACAATAGTTGAGCTCCCAAATCTCCTCTATGAACCCATAGAAGCAGCTCTTCTTACTTCCTGTGCTGTCATAAGCATCTATGCGGACACCACTGTTTTGGTGAGTGATTTTGCTATTTTGAGCTCGTGTAAAATGTATACCCATTTATATCGTATCCTTACCATGTCACGATTGTACCTGATGGCCCCTTTGCCAAACACCTCAACGTAACATTCGTTTCTTTCCCAGTCATGTGCTCCTTAAACCAACGATTGAACAAACGGTTGTGCTCTTTTGTTACCCAAACCTCTTATCGTCCTTGGTTTTCCCTCCGTAGCTCATCCTTGGGCACGTCCATATACGAGGACACCTCAACTGATTGTTGCAAGACAGTGAAATATGCTTGTTCGAACAAAACATGATCATAAGTATTTATTGATTTCTTTTCGATGACCCCTTTCCCGGCTAGCCTGCCCTCATGTCGAGATATAGGCACACCAACCGGATCAACATTGTCCATGTAATCAATGCAGAACTCGATAACCACCTCGGTTGCATAATAAACGCTTCAACCGAGGGATTACTGGCAAATACCATACCACTTTAGCATGAGATCCTTTTTTCACCTCGATGACATTGATGTCATCACTCTTACAGTTGTATCTCAATGCTTTGCACACCGGGCATACATGCATGTCTGAATACTCTTTGCAATAGAGTATACAGTCGTTTGGACATGTATGTATTCTTTCTACTTCCAATCCCAAGGGACATACAACCTTCTTTGCAAGATATGTGGTTTCAGGCAATACATGTCCCTTTGGAAGTATGTCCGCTAAGAGATGTAACAACGTCGTGAAACTCTTGTCGGACTAACCATTGCTTGCCTTCAATTTTAGTAGTGAAAGCACGGTGTGCGACTTTGTGTATTCCTCCTTGCAACCTGGGAACAAAGGTTTGTCCGAGTCCTCCATCAAACCCTTGAATTGATTAAACTCTCTCTACTAGTGTAGTTCCCTTCTGCATCGCGCAACATCTGAGCCAAATTATTGTCATCATCGACGAGTAACCTATCCTCATCAGATCCGTAACCGATGTCAGCTACCATGTTGCCAGCTCCATCGTTGATGACGTTATCACCTTCATGTATGATCTCTTCTTCATCGTGCCTTGTCCAATATGTATAGCCAGGTAAAAAACCCCTTTGAATCAAGTGCAAGTGGATATGCTCTTTGTCTAAAAGCATCTTCTCATTCTTGCAATCAATACATGGACAATGTATGTATTCCTTTTTCTTTTGCAACTTGTCCTCCTCGGTGAATCTTAGAAAAGCAGAGATGTCGTCGATGTATTCTCGGCTGTAACTATCTGCACTGTACATCCATCTCCGGTCCATCTACAATTAATTAACATAAACGATTATCAATAAAAACAAACTAAATCTAAACTTTAATTTGAAAAATATATAAACTAACCTTAATTGAACTAGTTCTAAACAATAAATTTCAACTAGATCACTATATATAAATGCTTATTAAAATTTAATATCTTAATTAATTAAATTCAATATATGCTTAATAATAATTAATTAGCTAGCAACAGTAGATGGACATAATTTTAATTTATATTATATAAAGCTAGGTTAATAAAAAAAAACTAAAACTAAACCTATAATTTGAACTACATATAAATTAACCTTCATTGAACTAGGTGTAAACATTAAATTTCAACTAGATCACTACGAATAAATGCTTATGAAAATTTAATATCTTAATATATTAAATTCAATATATGCTTAATAATAATTAATTAGCTAACAATAGTAGATGGACATAATTTTAATCTATATTATATAAAGCTAGGTCAGTAAAAAAACTAAAACCAAACCTATAATCTGAACTACATATAAATTAACCTTAATTGAACTAGGTGTAAGCATTAAATTTCAATTAGATCACTACAAATAAATGCTTATGAAATTTTAATATTTTAATTAATTAAATTTAATATATGCTTGATAATAATTAATTAGTTAACAATAGTAGATAGACATAATTTTAATCTATATTGTATAAAGCTAGGCAAAACTTCATCTAATGAAGCTAGGTAATAAATTCATCATCTACAAAACGGTAGATAAAAAAAAACTAAATCGAAACCATAATTTGAACTACTTATAAAATATGATGGCGCCGTGATGGCACTATGGGTGTCCCGATCTTTCGATGAGAAACACACGATCGATTTGTTAGAATCGACTTTGACGATCCGACTACACCGTACGACGACGATGCGCCTTAGCAATCGCTAAACCAACTCCGGTAGTTATTGATCTTGCCGTAGGCATGATCAACTCAACACGAGGTTCAATTCCTGCAAGCAACCGAAGAACAAGCAAGAACAATAGGATAAGCAATCTGAAATTGCGGATAAAGCTGAAGCGAAACAAAGTGGAGTCTTATTGACGATCTTGACAAGGTGGTCGGCCAAAGACAACTCGCAGGATCAAGTTTGCACTTGGCTAAACTAATCAAATAAAACCCAAAACCCTAAGGAGCCGATGTCGGCTATTTATAAGAGATAGGGCGTGGGAAACACGTCCAAAGCGATAGGATACCAACTACAACTCTATTACAAGGCCCAAAGCCCACGTCTTCTCGATTTGGAAAAGTGGCGCCAATTGTTTTGCAGATTCCCGTCGACTCGGACGGAATTTAGGGATGGGGTCGGATCCGTTGGAAAGAGGGCGTCGAAACCTTTCAAACCAGTACTCATAGACCCCAAACACCCTTGTGGATCAAAAGTTATGGTCATTTTAAGTTGGTGCTGTCCGGGAGGCCGAATCCGAGTATAACTTGTGCACGGAAGAATTGGCTTCATGCTTGATGTTTGGAAGTCCTTCTCCTTGGTTCCTAAGGACAATAAAATTATCACGAGGATTAAATAGCATTCCATTCATTAAATTATCTGTATGCAACCCGAGGAACGATTCACCTGGTAATTGAATTGTCGTGCCGAGCTCGAGTAATTGGCCCTTGTATGATATTGTTGGTTTCCATTGGGTTTGTAAGTATGGCCGTATCCATGGTAGTGATGTCCTCATCATCCTCCCTTCTTGCATTTGAGTCGTCCTCGACTCAAGTTCATCATCCTCTCCCAAGTATGGTTTCAAATCGGTAATGTTGAATGTGGGACTAACCCCAAAATCTGCAGCAATTCAAGCTTGTATGCATTATCATTAATCTTTGTCAATACTTTGAAAGGACCATCACCGCGGCATCAACTTAGATTTTCTTAGTGCAGGAATCGATCTTTTACTTAAATGCAACCAAACTAAATCGCTGGTTCAAAAGTTACATGTTTCCTTCCCTTACTACCAAGAAGTTTATATTTAGCATTCATGCGTTCTATGTTTTCTTTAGTTGTCTCATGCGTTTCATAATCAAATCAAGACGTTGTTTAGCATCAAGATTCAATTTCTCAGAAGATGGTAGAGGTAACAAATCAATTGGAGCATTAGGTACAAATCCATATACAATCTCAAAAGGGCACATCTTAGTAGTAGAATGCATAGACCGATTATAAGCAAACTCAATATGAGGCAAACATTCTTCCCACAATTTAATGTTCTTTTTCAAAACAGCCCTAAGCATAGTAGATAAAGTTCGATTAACGACCTCGGTTTGTCCATCGGTTTGGGGATGACAAGTAGTAGAAAATAAAAGTTTAGTCCCCAATTTAGCCCACAAAGTTCTCCAAAAGTGGCTTAAGAATTTAGTGTCACGATCTGAAACTATTGTGTTAGGCACACCATGTAAGCGAACAATTTCACGAAAGAATAAGTCAAGAATGTTGGTAGCGTCATCGCTTTTGTGACAAGGTATGAAGTGTGCCATTTTAGAAAATCTATCCACAACGACAAAGATACTATCCCTCCCTTCTTTGTTCTAGGGAGTCCTAAAACAAAGTCCATAGAAATATCCTCCCAAGGCACGTTAGGAACAGTGCGAGGCATGTATAAACCATGGGGATTAAGTCGTGACTTAGCTTGTTGACATGTAGAACGTGAGCGATGAAACGTTCCACGTCTCGTCTCATTCTCGGGCCAAAAGAAATGGCTAGCGAGTATGTCCTCCGTCCTTTTCACACCAAAGTGTCCCATCAATCCTCCTCCATGCGCTTCTGTAGCAATAACAAAGCGAAGAGAACTAGTGGAATACATAGTTTGTTTGCTCTAAACACAAACCCATTATTGAGGACAAATTTGTTCCAAGTTTTTCCCTCTTTACAATTGAGCAACACATTTTTAAAATCATCATCATACACATATTGCTCTTTAATCGTTTCCAAACCAAAAATTTTGAAGTCAAGTTGTGAGAGCATGGTATATCTCCTAGACAAGGCATCAGCAATAACATTATCCTTTCCCTGTTTGTGTTTGATGACATAAGGAAATGACTCAATGAATTCAACCCACTTTGCATGTCTACGGTTCAGTTTAGCTTGACTTCTAATATGTTTTAACGATTCATGATCCGAATGTATAACAAATTCCTTGTGCCATAAATAATGTTGCCATGTTTCTAAAGTTCGAACTAGCGCATATAACTCCTTATCATAAGTAGAATAATTCAAACTTGGCCCACTCAATTTCTCACTAAAATAAGCAATGTGTTTTCCTTCTTGTAATGTAACACCACCCAAACCAATTCCACTAGCATCACATTCTAGTTCAAAAGTCTTAGAAAAGTCTGGAAGTGGAGTAAGGGTGCATGGGTTAACTTAGCTTTGAATGTTGAAGGCATCTTCCTGTGACTTGCCCCAAGCAAAAGGTACACCCTTCTTGGTGAGCTCATTCATAGGTGCGGCGATGGTGTGAAGTCCTTCACAAAGCGACGATAGAATCCAAGAAGTCCTAGGAAACTCCGCTTTGTGTGACCGTGTTAGGAGTCGGCCAACTCAGTATTGCTTCAACCTTGGCTTCAATTCCCTGTGGAGTAACAACATAGCCAAGAAAAGAGACTCGATCCGTGCAAAGGTGCACTTATCAAGGTTACCAAATAAGCGTGCATCGCGTAAAGCATTAAAAGCGACACGTAAATGTCCAAGATGGTCTTCTAAGGATTTCTTTGTAGATCAAGATATCATCAAAGTAAACTACCACAAACTTTCCAATGAAAACACGTAAAACCTCGTTCATCGCCTCATGAAAGTACTAGGAGCATTAGTCAACCCGAAAGGCATTACTAACCACTCATATAACCCGAACTTAGTTTTAAATGCTGTTTTCCATTCATCTCCTAACTTCATGCGAATCTGGTGATACCCACTACGCAAATCCACTTTAGAGAACATAGTAGAGCCACTTAGTTCATCAAGCATATCGTCTAACCGAGTAATAGGATGGCGATATCTAATGGTGGTATTATTAATTGCTCTACAATCCACACACATGCGCCATGTTCCGTCTTTCTTAGGTACTAAAATGACTGGTACAGCACAAGGACTAAGAGATTCACGTACGTACCCTTTATCAAGCAATTCGTGAACTTGGCGTTGTATCTCTTGTGTCTCTTCGTGGTTGGTTACGTAAGGTGCTCGGTTGGGCAAGGATGCCCCTGGAATTAGATCAATTTTATGCTCAATCCCTCTAATTGGCGGCGACCCTGAGGGGATGTCCTTTGGAAAGATGTCGGTGTATTCTGCAAAAGGTTAGTGACAACAGGAGGCAAAGAGAGGGACATCTCCTCTAGTGAAAACAAAGTTTCTTTGCAGACCAAAGCATAGCATGTATACCGACAAACATCCAACTCATTCAAATCAGATTTTGTTGCAAGAAAACAAGCACCTTTCAATTTAATCTCATTTGGCTTAGCACAATCAAGGTTAGATTCTCTCTGTTTATGTTGTTCAAGTCCTTTGGCGGCCAGTCTGATTTTCACTCTTAGAATTCTCTCGATTTTTCTCTTTGCTAGATCTAGCGATTTCATCCTTTACAATGGCATCAGGCGACATTGGGTGTAGCACAATTTTCTTTTCTTTATACACAAAAGAGTATTGATTAGTTCTACCATGATGTAAACAATCCTTATCATATTGCCACGGTCTACCTAATAACATAGAACATGCTTGCATAGGTACGACATCGCAATCAACATAATCATGATAGGAACCTAAAGCGAAATGTACTCTTACCATGCGAGTTACCTTGAGTTTGCCGCTGTTGTTGAACCATTGAATGTGGTAGGGCTGAGGGTGTGGTTTAGTGGAGAGTGCTAGCTTCTCCACCATGTCCATGCTGGCTAGATTATTGCAACTCCCACCATCAATGATTATTCGAATGGATCGCTCCTTGATGACGCCTTTTGTGTAAAACAAGTTGTGGCGTTGATTTGGATCGGCGCGAGCAATCTGAGCACTAAGCACACGTTGTGCAATAATACTCAAATATTGGTCGACATCACCGCGCTCACGTGTACCTCGTCGTGCTCGGCATTTGGATCGCCGTCTTCATGTTCGTGAGCAAAGCATATGTTTCTTCATCAAAATCACTTGCCGAGTCATACTCGCCGTCTTCACGGATTATTAGCACACGCTTGTTCGGACACTCCTTCATCATGTGACCGAAACCCTTGCAATGATGGCACCGAACATCTTTAGTGCGTCCGTTGATGCGGCCAAACGACGACGAACTATTTGTAGTAGCTTGTGTGGCACTTTTCGTCGGCGTTGGTCGTGGTGCCGAATTTGCGGTGGTGGACGCCGTTACGTTGATGGAAGAGGTCGGCGTGGAAATGCGGCGAGGGCAGCAGGGTGCGCGGTGTCCACGAAGTAGTTCGACTGCAGAAAAGTTAGTCTTGGCCCTCGATTGACGACCACACTTCACGTTCACTTTGCAAGCAAGATGGAACAACCGAGTCATCGAATTATAATCCTTATAGTCTAGAATATCCTGGATTTCTCGAGTTAAACCACCTAAGAAACGAGCCATAGAAGCTTCCTCATTCTCAATTAATCCACAACGCAACATGCCAATTTGCAATTCTTGGTAATATTCTTCCACCGAATTCTTACCTTCTTTGTAGTATTTGCAATTTATTTAATAAATCTCTAGCATAGTATGAAGGAACAAATCTATGCCTCATTAGCAATTTCAAGGCTTCCCAAGTGGTGGGTATATTATTTGGATGAGCACGGCAATGTTCTCTCCACCAAGCAGAAGCAAAATCGGTGAACTCACTTGTGGCGGCTCTAACTCTTCTATTCTCGGGAAATCATGGCACGCAAATTTTTGATCCACAAGTAATTCCCAACTAAGGTAACCATCGGGGTCATATTTACCTTCAAGCGGTGGCATGTTGAAATTTACCTTAGGGAAAACATCATCTCGTTCGTTCCTTGGTCGTGGAGGATCACGTCGCATACCTTCTTTGATTGAAGCGTGGCCGTTGATGGTTACGATCATTATCGTAATGGATGGGGTTGACCTCCTCCGCATCGCTGGTGTCATCATATTCGTGCTCTTCGCTCTGTTCTTCTAAATCTGTTGGGGCCTCCCTGTGGAGCCGAATTGTTGCTTGGACGACGGGGAGGTGGATTGGAAGCACCAGATGCAGAAATGCAAAAGTATCAAGTCTAGCCAAAATAGTAGCAAGAGTAGTGTTAGCAATCCCTTGTGCGGCCTCGATGGATCTCGAGACGGTCTTCTTGCATTGACATACGCTCATTAGTGAGCCGTACATCCTCGCTAAGACCATCGGTGGTTTCCCTCGTCATCTTTTGGAAGTGAGCAATGATGCCCTTGGTTCGTGGAGAGTGATGAAGTGAACTCTCGTCACGACATGGTTAGTTCTTTGACAAGGAAACAAAACCACAAGTATAATGTTCCTATCGACTACTAGGTGGCAAGTCTCTCAAGCGCTCAAGCCTATGACCCAAGTTCTTACAAGTTCTTACAATGCGGCGCGTTGTCGGCCGTTAGCGTTGTCAAAGGTTCTCCGAAGTTTGTGTAGAGCGATTGCCAAGGGATCGAGCGCTTTGACGGGTAGAAAGTGGAGCTTGGACAGGCTTAATTTAGTAGCAAAGGTTAGCAATAATCCAATCGGTGAATGCAAAATTGAAGAATTGTTCAACGTCTAGTCACTAGTTCTTGACTCGAGGCTAGCAAGGATCGTGACTCAAAAGCGTGGTCGGCGACGATGCAGTTCCACGGCCAGATGAAAAACGAAAAAATTCGCGAAAGAAGGGAACTATCTCAAAAGACTGGGGATCTTGTGAAAACAGGTTTAGCACATAAAAAATTTTCGGATCTGTTCCGACTCGTTTTTTTTTTTTTTTTTTTTTTGCGGAAAGATCCGACTCGTTTTTCTTTTAAGTGCTATGCAGGCGGAAGACCAGTCGTGTGACCAGTCGGACGGCCAGGTGGGCGACGATCGGCTATCGGGAGGCGACGATGGGCTATCAGTGGGCGACGATCGGGCGACGGTGGCTATCAGTGAAGCGACGATGGGCTGCTCAGTGAAGCGACGATCGGCGGCGACGATCAGGCGACGATCGGGCGACGATGGGCTATCAGTGGGCGACGATCGGAGGCGACTAGTCGGCGGCGACGATCGGGGCGACGATCGGCTAACAGGAGGGCAACCGGTCGGACGACCAAGTGGGCGACCAGTCAAGCGGCGACCAGTCGGATGAAAAGAAAACTTCGGTCCGAACACCTTTGCTTTTTCTTTTTTTTTCTCTTTTTTTTTTCTTTTTTTTTTCAACCGTTCGGGACCGAAACGGAACACAACTCGAAACCGAACACAACTCGAAACCGAATACAACTCGAAACCGAATACAACTCGAAACCTCTTTCTGACCTGGACTCCAACTAGACTAGAATTCAGCAACTCGACACGACGATGCAACCAAAAATTCAATAACGCAGTGCACTGGAAAGGAAAATGCGAGGCTCAAATTGTTTTGGTATGGGAAGATCCAATCTGATGGCGTTTCTCTGGACTATAGGAAAGATATCAATCTACTAATCTAGGGTAAAGAATTCTCACCGAGCAACCTGGTTTGCTCTGATACCACTTGATGGCGCCGTGATGGCACTATGGGTGTCCCGATCTTTCGATGAGAAACACACGATCGATTTGTTAGAATCGACTTTGACGATCCGACTACACCGTACGACGACGATGCGCCTTAGCAATCGCTAAACCAACTCCGGTAGTTATTGATCTTGCCGTAGGCACGATCAACTCCGAACACGAGGTTCAATTCACGCAAGCAACCGAAGAACAAGCAAGAACAATAGGATAAGCAATCGAATTGCGGATAAAGCTGAAGCGAAACAAAGTGGAGTCTTATTGACGATCTTGACAAGGTGGTCGGCCCAAAGACAACTCGCAGGATCAAGTTTGCACTTGGCTAAACTAATCAAATAAAACCCAAAACCCTAAGGAGCCGATGTCGGCTATTTATAAGAGATAGGGCGTGGGAAACACGTCCAAAGCGTTAGGATACCAACTACAACTCTATTACAAGGCCCAAAGCCCACGTCTTCTCGATTTGGAAAAGTGGCGCCAATTGTTTTGCGATTCCGTCGACTCGGACGGAATTTAGGGATAAGTCGGATCCGTTGGAAAGAGGGCGTCGAAACCTTTCAAACCGGTACTCATAGACCCCAAACACCCTTGTGGATCAAAAGTTATGGTCATTTTAAGTTGGTGCTTTGTCCGGAGGCCGAATCCGAGTATAACTTGTGCACCGGAAGAATTGGCTTCATGCTTGATGTTTGGAAGTCCTTCTCCTTGGTTCCTAAGGACAATAAAATTATCACGAGGATTAAATAGCATTCCATTCATTAAATTATCTGTATGCAACCCGAGGAACGCATTCACCTGGTAATTGAATTGTCGTGCCCGAGCTCGAGTAATTGGCCCTTGTATGATATTGTTGGTTTCCATTGGGTTTGTAAGTATGGCCGTATCCATGGTAGTGATGTCCTCATCAAAATAACCTTAATTAAACTAAATCTAAACATTAAATTGCAACTAGATCACCACAAATCAAGAGAGGGGAACAAATTACTCACCTTGGAACACCTAGAGGATGTACAAAGGAATCACTGCAAATAGAATATGAAATTTTGGACTTCGGTTTGGTTTCGGGAGGAAGAAGATCGGGCATGGAGCTGTAGCTGCGAGGTGTAGTAGTATTTATAGGCTGCATTATTGGTGTTGATTTTTTTTATTAGAACCAGCACAAATATTACTATTTATGTCGATTTGTACTTTTAACCGACACAAATAATTCATTATTTGTGTCGGTTTGTAATTACAACCGACACTAATAAGTTTTTATTTGTGTCGGTTCCATTTATAAACCAACACAAATACTATTTGCGTCGGTTTTAATTACAAACCGACACTAATATGAAACTATTTGTGTCGGTTGTAATTACAAACCGACATAAATAGTTTTCCTGCCATTTTGAGTTTTAGAACCGACATAAAAATGTATCTGTGTCGGTTTCAAAAAAAAAACCGACACAGAAAGCCCGACACCTATTAGGTGTTTTGTAGTAGTGCACCCTACTCCCCACGACACCATAGGTACCCCCTAGCCCCCCAGCCCACTGTGGGCTCCATGGATGCCATGGAAGCCAAGAAAGGTCGAAGGATAAAAAAATCAACCAGAGGTAGAAGAAGGTGAAGGAAAATTACCACCATTGCATGGGTGGATGGGCATGCCAATCTGGGTCAACTTAGCCATGGGCCCACTCCAAAAAAGCCCAATTGCCACCAGTCCACCACACCAACAAATAGCCCCCAAATCCGCAACCCCAATCCCCATTCTCCATCTAACATCAGAAAATTCCCAATAGTCCATAAAACAAATCCCAAAGAGTTCCAGGCCGCTTAGCTAGGCCACATCACCGCGTGTTTTCGGCAGTCCAATCGTGCGCGCGAGCGGTCGAGATCGCTCCCCGTCGTCCTGCGCCGAACCATAGCATGAAAGGAAATTGTACGCCGTTTGCTCGCCCAAGTCAACCGCGTCTGCAATGTAACGCCATTCGCCGCCTCCTACCGGGCGCGGGTTCGAGCTCATGGCGCGCCAAGACGCCAGATTTTCCGTCTGGCGACGTGGCGGGCCAGCGACACTGTGGTCGACGCGTGTCACCGTTGTTCTTTTGCCGAAAAATCCTGTAGGTTTCCGAAATTGCATGTAGGTCCTGCTTTTTGCGAAAAGGCCCTTTCTTAGCGCGAAAACCCTCCGAAAAATCGCAAAAAAGCCCTAAAAAATCCCAAAAATATACTTCTTAGTTTATTTTTTCGTTCCGGTCCGTTTTTCCTAAAAAAACTTTTTTACTAAAAAAAGGAAAAGAGGCCCTCTAAAAATTGGTTTCGGAGTTATGCCCCTCCGAAAAATTGCAAAAAAAACCTCTGAAAATCCGAGAAGCATGCGCGTTGGTCCATTTTTTCATTCCGATCCGTTTTCCCCCGAAGAAACTTTTCTTATTAAAAAATGTCGCTCCAAAAGACCCTCCGAAGATTTAGAAAATACATTTCAGTCTATTTTTTCTCCGAAAAAAAATTCAAAAAAGGCCTCTACAAAAAAATTCGAAGCTATAACCGGTCACATACGCGGCATTTATATGAATTATTCTATTGAGTATTGACTACTGGCATTTATCGATTTGTAAATTTGTTAGAGATGAACAAACCAACATCACATAAAAAAATTTCAAACAATACAAGTAGTACTCCTCACACTAATAATAAGACTCACAATAATGAGAGTAAGAATCAATCAAAGAAGTCGCGAGATTGTCAGCGCGGGACTTGAGCTCGGTGCACTCGGCCCGGAAGCAGCGCGCGGTGCTGCATTGCTTGGTGACCTCGTCGGCTAGTTGGATCGCCGCCCTGCGTCACAGGCTCGACTCGTCGTCGCCACCAAGGTTTGCTCCTCGCCGAGCAGCCTGAGACGCGACGCCACAACTGCCATCGTCTCCGTCGAGGGCGTCACCGTCATGGGCAGACCGATGAGCACCCCGAAATTTGGTTCTGGTCCGCCACTGCCGTGAAGTCAAACTCGTGATCCAACCCCAATCGAGAAAACGAGTTCATATGCAACATCTCAGTGGCGGCACCCAACAGGCCAACACGTCTTTGAAAGGCATTCTTTCAGTTTCAACACGCACCAACCCAACCAGAGACAGCCATGTACAATAAATATCTTCCAACAGCTCCCGTTGACAGATTTGGGTCATTTATGGAACCAAAAACATGTGGCATAACACATATGCGCACGCGCGCAGAGAGAGAGAGAGAGAGAGAGAGATAAGTTTTTTCGTCACCTCGCACGCGCATACATGGAAGGATGCATCTATTTAGATGGCAGACCATAAGAAGTAACACATGGCCCAAAAGCAGTTTAACATCAGCACAAGTTCCAACCTACAAGCCTCGTGCACCAACCAACAAGCCTCCATGTCGCCACTACTTGTTCTAATCTTCTTCAACTCCCTGATCCTGTGCCCCTATGCATATTCCATGGCGGCATCAACTCCAGTTCGTAACAAATCCGCCGACAGTGATCGGCCGGCCCTCCTCTGCCTCAGGTCTCAACTCCATGACCCCTCAGGAGCCCTATCCTCATGGAGAAATGATTCGTCCACGTTCTGCAATTGGCGCGGGGTGACTTGCAGCACACAGCATGCATCTCGTGTTATTGCATTAGACCTTGAATCACTGAACATGACTGGGCAAATATTTCCTTGTGTTGCCGATCTCACTTTCCTCACCAGAATTCACATGCCCAATAACCAACTCAGTGGCCAAATTCACCCTGAGATTGGTCTATTAACCCGGCTTAGATACCTCAACCTCAGCATGAACTCCCTTGCCGATGAGATACCAAAGACGATATCATCGTGTTCCCAGCTGGAGATCATCGACCTGCACACCAACTCCCTCGAAGGTGAGATCCCTCCAAGCCTTGCGTCCTGTTCATCTCTGCAAAAAATTATCATCAGGAGTAACAATCTTCAAGGAAGCATCCCTTCACAGATTGGTTTGCTCCCCAACCTTTCAACACTAGACCTCCGTAGCAACAAGCTCACTGGCACCATTCCTCAATTTCTGGGGAGAGGCAAGTATCTCATACAGGTGGATCTCCGAAATAATAGCCTCAGTGGAGAAATACCCTTTGCTCTGTTCAACAGCACATCCCTTTCTTACATATATATCTCACATAATCACCTTTCTGGGTCTATCCCTCCTTTCTCACAAACATCATCACCACTGCGAAACCTTAGCCTAACTAATAATAACCTCTCAGGGAAGATCCCTCCCTCAATTGGTAACCTCTCTTCCCTGTCTTTGCTGCTGATTGCTCAAAACAACTTACAAGGAAGCATTCCAGAGAGCTTAACTGAAATCAAAAGTTTGCGAGTGTTAGACCTGACTTACAACAATCTGTCAGGCATCGTTCCACCAGCTCTTTTCATGATCTCGTCTCTTACTTATGTAGGCCTTGGTGCCAACCAACTCGCTGGGAGAATCCCCACCAACATTGGCTACACCCTTCCAAACATCACAGACTTGATACTAGAAGGAAACCAATTCGAAGGACCAATTCCTGCTTCTCTGGGCAATGCATCCAACCTCCAAAATTTACTTCTTCGGAGCAACGCATTCACAGGTGTTGTTCCTTCGTTGGGATCCTTGCCCAAGTTAACACAACTAGATGTGGGTGTAAATAAACTTGAAGCCGGAGATTGGACTTTTTTGTCCTCTCTAACAAACTGTACTCAATTACAAATATTATGCTTAGATACAAACAGCCTCCAGGGAACAATACCTAGTTCTATTACCAACCTTTCTAAAAGCTTGCAGGTACTTCTCCTAACAAAAAACCAGTTGACTGGTGCTATACCTTCAGATATAGGAAAGCTCACCGGCCTCACTGTCCTTCTAATGGATAATAATTTACTTTCAGGCTATATTCCTAACACAGTTGGAAACCTTCGAAACTTGTCTTTCTTAGGCTTATCCCTTAACAAGATTTCCGGAGAAATACCACAATCGATTGGGAAACTAGAACAGCTCACTGACCTTTATTTCCAGGAAAATGATTTGACTGGGCACATACCGGCAAGTTTAGAAGGTTGCAAAAATTTGCTAAAACTGAACCTTTCTTGCAATAGATTCTATGGAAGCATTCCACCGGAGCTCTTTTCCATTTCCTCTCTTTCTAAAGGCTTAGACTTGTCCCATAATCAACTCATTGGACACATACCATTGGAGATTGGTAAATTGATTAATCTGAATTCAATTAGCATTTCTAACAACCAATTATCTGGTGTGATTCCCTCCACACTTGGTCAGTGCTCTCTTTTGGAATCTCTCCACATGGAGGCAAATTTTTTACAAGGAAGCATCGCAATATCTTTCAGCAGCTTAAGAGGCCTTGTTGAGGTGGATCTTTCCCAAAACAACTTCTCTGGTCAAATTCCAGAATTTTTCGAGTCTTTTAGCTCTTTACAGCTTCTCAATCTATCCTTCAATGACTTCGAGGGATCAGTCCCTAAAGGTGGCGTGTTTGCCAATTCAAGTGCTGTGTTCATCCAAGGAAACAGAAAGCTGTGTGCAAGTTCTACAATGCTACAAGTACCACTTTGCGTGGAATCACCATCCAAAAGGAAGAAGAAACCCTATATTGCAGCTATATTGGTTCCTCTTACTACAGTTGTTCTAATCACCTTGGCATGTGTTGCTGCCATTTTTCTGAAGAAGAGAAGTGAAGCTAAACAACTCATCAACCAATCATTCAGGCAGTTCAAGAATTTCTCATATGATGATTTATCTAAAGCAACAGATGGTTTCTCTTCATCCTGTCTCGTTGGTTCCGGAAGATTTGGATTGGTCTATAGAGGTCAATTCAGGTTTGAAGCACGCATAGTTGCTATTAAGGTTTTCAAATTTGACCAATTTGGAGCACCAAATAGCTTCCGTGCAGAATGCGAGGCACTGAGAAACATTCGCCATCGGAATCTTATAAGAGTGCTTAGTATATGTTCAACCTTTGATCCAACAGGAAGTGAATTCAAAGCACTTATTCTTGAGTACATGGCTAATGGTAACCTAGAAAGCTGGCTACATCCAAAAGCATACAAACAAAGCCCAAAAAGACCATTGAGTTTAGGCTCAAGAATAACAATTGCTGTTGACATAGCTGCTGCGTTAGACTATCTTCATAATCGATGCACTCCTCCTTTGGTTCATTGTGATCTAAAACCAAGCAATGTCCTTTTGGATGATGAAATGGTTGCATGCCTTAGTGACTTTGGGCTCGCAAAATTTCTTTACAATGACTCTTCAATTGGGCTTAATAATTCGTCAAGCATTGCTGGACCGAGAGGATCAGTTGGATACATTGCACCAGGTGGGAATGTGTCTCATTCTTATTTTGTTGATATCTAATGTATCGATATTATTTGTCACATAAATGATCTGCAGCCATATTCACTACAATTTTATCATCTTTCAACCAAGTAGAGTGAAGATTTTTTAAGCAATTTTGCATAATATTGCAGAGTATGGCACGGGGTGTAAAATCTCAATTGAGGGTGATGTCTACAGCTATGGAATTATTCTTCTAGAGATGATGACAGGAAAGCGTCCAACAGATGATATGTTTAAAGATGGCACAAACCTTCACAACTTCGTGGAAGCAGCACTTCCACAGAAAATTGGTGAGATTTTAGAACCCAGTCTCACCGGATACCAGGAAGGAGAAGACACAAATCTTGCAATGGTTGAAATGCAAAGATGTGCCATGCAACTGACTAAAGTTGGCCTAAAATGCTCTGAGACATCACCCAAGGATCGACCAACAATGGAGAATGTTTATGCTGAAATCATCACCATCAAAGAAAAGTTTTTAGCATTGCACAGTTGAGGAAATCGATCATCATTACGGTAATTCACCTGATACTACAGTAGCAATTGCGCGATGCATCATGCATCATTTCCATGTTTTTAGAAGTTATGGTCATACTATTTCAGTTCCAACTAAAGCATGAGGATTTTGTAACTGTACTTTTGCATGTTGATAAGTAATAATGTGGTATATACGATTCAATTGTCCATACAAAGAGGGGATAGTGGCATTATAGGTGACCAGGTACTGTTAATGGGTTATGAACACATAAAACAAGGACTGAAATGGGGAACTGAAATATGTCTAATAGAATTACACAACACAGGCCTTCATAAAAAGACATAATTGGTTGTGTCTGTCAAACCGTAGTGCAAAGCAATTGATTAGTACTTGATTTCAAAATATGTAAGTCCCAGGAATAATAAAAATTATATAGGAGTAAATTTTCCCAGTAGAATGACATAGTACAGGGCTATTTAATGTTCCCACGAGAAAATAAGGGAAAGCAATTGGAATAAGAAATCTATAAATACAAAGTGCATAAATTTTAGCAATTCCCCAATTTAGTTTCCTATGCTACACTAGAATGTAAAGACATGGAGCTTAGAAGAAGCACTCCTTTTTTTTGTCAAAATGGGTTACGGCAAGATAAACCAAAAGCACAGTTACAAAAGGAACTCCCAAGGAGGCACATAGAACTGTGAGGACAAAATGCCCCTGTTAAAGCGGCTGATATATGATTAACTAATTTCAGCTAAACTGCCATCACCATCAGGGTATATACCAAAATTTGTAAAACCAAATTGGTTTATACCAGCACTCCAGAAGATCAAAAAGGAATCCATAGAAGCACTTCTCTTGCCTAATTTGAAATACTACAGAATGGATATCCACAGTAATTGGGTAATTATCTTCTTGGCATCAAGTTTCAGCAAACGACCGTACAATGTTAAAGTAGAATGCACTAAGTGGTGTATCCGTAGGCCTACACAGTGTTCCAAGTGCCCCCAAAATTGCTTAGCTCTACTGATCAATTCGGTTCACTGTACAGACAAAATTGCTTACTAAGCACTAGATCTGCAATGTTCCCCTACTGCAGGCAGGAGCCCCTACCAATCAATTGCATTGGCAGTCAATCACCAGAGAAGCAACAAAGGTTGGGTTGGAAGGTACCTGTAGGCTGCAGTGGCACCGAGATGTGGTCGACCGGAGGAACGGTGGTCGGGGGTTTCGGCGCCGCCGCGCAGCACTCCTGCTTAGTTCCGTTTCGGCGTGAGGGTTGCCCTGGAGCCCGCACGATCTTTGGCTCTCTCGGGTGATCGGCTTCTCAGCAGGGCAGCGGGCGGCCCTGGGCGCCGGCGGGGGCGAGCAGGGGAGGACGGCTAGAGCTCTGGGAACGAGAGGTCGGCACGAGGAGGCAATGGCGTGCCGGGAGGCGGAGAGAGGCGTGCCATCGCCGCTCGCCGGCGTCGGCGGGGTAGAGAGGGCGAGGGGGTTTTGACCTCTCTGAAAGGCATATGCGGTGTTTTTTTAAGAACAGAACTAGCCAAGGTATATCTTGCAACAGTATATCTGAGTTTTATTAATTTTAGTGATGAGTTTTATCTGATTTTACGAGTTCCAGTGTTTAGTTTCATTAGCTTCATGTTTCATTAGTTTTAGTGCTAAGTTTTATGAGTTTCAGTGTAAAAATTTCACGAGTTTCCTGAGTTCCAGTGCTATACCGCTGCAACGATGTACCGTAAAATAGTATTTCAGTTTTTTTATTGCTTCAATGCTCTTACTATGCTACAAATAAAAATATATATTACCTTCAGTCCACAGAGTTGGTGTAGTGCCTTCCAGCTTATGCCCTCGATTCTGCCTCTGTGCTAGGCCACATCTTGCCTGCATACTAGAGGTGGGCGTCGTGCCGGTCCGGTCCGGGCCCATCGTGCTTCGGGCCGGAACCGTGCTATGCCACGATGGCCCATCGTGCCTACCTTGCCGGTCCACTTGCGCTTCGTGTCTGCTTCGTGCCGTGCCGGCCCAGGCTCGACCCATTTTCACTATTGTGACGAGTAAAAAAATAAAACACATCACTACTACTAAACTACCTATTTTAATTACATAAGAGACTAATCACATCAACAAAATGTCAAACATAAATGCAATGCTTGAAGATACCCTGAATCGATAATATCTGCCAACTTTTAGGCCTTAATTCGTGATTTCGTGCCGTTAAATCTTTGTCTTGCGTGCCGCCGTCGTGCCGGTTCGGGCGACACGGCAAACTCTGATTGCGTCTTGGCCCGGCCCGACACGGAACCGTGCCGTGCCGTGCTTTGCACCGGGCCATCCCATCGTGCTTCGGGTCGGCGCAAAAGAGCCCGGCCCAAATGCCCACCTCTACTGCATACTGTTGGCTTTGGTACGTGTTCTAAACTGCATTACTATTTTTTTATATTTATATTTTTAGAGAATTTTTAGAGAGATGAAATTTATTCGTTTGTATATTGTTTCATGTTAGAGAATTTTCAGAGAGGTAGGATTTGTTTGGTGGTATATTGTTTTTTTTTACAGATTTTTTAAAGGAGCTGAAAAAAGAAGATGGAAAAAGATAGGACGAAACAGAGAGAAATCAACGTTTGTTTTTTTTTAAGCAGCAAAATACGGAGAGTATGCTGCGGTAATCAATTTGGTGGCAACCACGGCACCGTTGTGCAACACGTTAATGCTGAACGATCGTGTTTGCTGAACTGAGCAAGAATCATGTCGCGCTGGAAGAATCTCACGCGCTGATCGGCAGCTGCAACCATGAAAGCGTGGTTGGTTCCTGCACTTGCACCATAAAAAGCCTCTATTAAGAAATCGGTATGGCCAACTACCAATCCTGTAAATCGAAATTTCACATTGTATTGTATTGATAATATATGGTAGATAGTAAAAATAAGATCTAACTATTGATATATTGAAAGTATTTCTAATATTTTATTGCCAAAAAATATAAATAAATAATATCTAATATAATATATTATATTAAAAGAATGAATAATTCGTATTGAATAATTCATCAAACACGCATATAAAAGTTATTTTCTCTAATGTAAACATCTCCTTTTTGGATGCTTAAATATTGCATTATTTACTAATTAGATGTAGTTGTACACAAAAGCATGTGCTAAACACCAATGCTTAATTAAACATCGATGCTACAAAATAAGTATGTTATCTATCTTATATTGAAAGAAAAAAAAAAGTTTTTTCATTGCTAAACAACTCTCTGAGCATCTGCCTGCAGAGCAATGCAGAGGAAGTGTAAGCGTAAGCACAGCGTTCAGAAATGAAAAGTTGGCTTAAAGTAATTGAACGCAAAATCGTGATTAGAACCTTCCAATCATGTGAAGCTCCTAATACACAAGGCTAAACTGTGCTAACACATTAAAATCCTAGCTCCACCTCAGAGCTGTAGCCTTGCAAGCAATTGGTTCCTGCGTATTGACTTTTTTTTTTTTCGAATTTTCTGGCCATGAGCTCTGGCAATCACTATAGAAGAAGAAGAACAACAGCCGGGCTACAAACGCACACACACTCCACACACGCACACACACCCACGCACACACACACGCGCTGCCCCGACCCACGCGCGCCCGGGCGAGACCAACGCTCGAACCCGGGCGGGCTGCTCGCTCCCAGGCGCAGCAAGCCAACCGAGCAAACGCTCGGCCGCGTATTGACTTTTTTTTCATTCAAGCTCTTTTATGTGTACGAAATTCAATATAGATTATTTATTCTTTTTGATCTAATAGGTCATATTAGATAGTACTTATTTATATTTTTTTTAGTAGTAGAGTAGTAGAAATCAATAGCCAGATATCTCAATTAATGAGCTCCACTGAAAAAAAGTCGATATCGCCTATATAAGACGACTGCAGAGCTCAAGACTATCAAGTCATCTATGTAGCTCAAAATAGTTCCCGCACATATACTAGTTGTATCAAGATTCACTGCACTCTCGCACCATGCAAAAATTCCCTTTGAAAAGAGAGTTGTTTACAACTTCCTTTTACACGTAGGCATGCGAGGCGTCTCGACCTTTTGACTGTTGTTGATGCGAGGATGTCTTGGTTGGATAGTTTAGCGCAGAGAGAAGAATTACAGTCGTCTAAGAAATTAAGTTTGATTAAATGTCAGAGCGTATAACTGTTATCTGTGTTCTATGTATCAGAACAGTAATAAATTATGTTAGATATTATAACTATAGTTTTACGGAATAAATATGTCAAAATCTAGAGTTATTCGAAATAAAATCTAGAGTTATTTGAAATAAACATGAAAACATGTAACTTTGTTAATAGTTTTAAAAAGAATGGAAAGTTGTGAATACGAGTGGACTTAGGCTTCCTTCCTACTGTCTCCCTCCCTCTCGATGTCCTACCGCTGCCGCCCACTATTCTCTCGATCCGGCACACAGCTGGTGGCGCCTTCGTCCTTCCCGACGCCGGCGGACGGGCAGAGTTTCACGGCGAGGATGCCGCGCGACTCATCCATGCGACCGGCGAGGCTTCACGGCGGTCACGGGCGCCGGCGCGTGAGGCTGGGTTTTGTTGCCGGCGGCACTGCTGCTTCACGTACGCCTTCACCTTGGTCCTCGGGAGCTAAGTTAGTCTCTTCGTGAATCACGGCTGGGGCCTGAGGCCAACTGTACATTCTGATATACATGTAAAATTAGCATGAGTCACGACTGGGGCCTGGGGCTGGCTGTTAGACCTGGGAGTTGGGTCGGGCTTTTCCTGGGCGGCCCAAGGCCTGGCCGGCACGGCACGGCTCAAGCCCGGGCACGGCCCGACTGAGTTCGGGCCAGGCCGGCCTGGCCGGGCCTAGAAATGAGGCCCGTCGGCGGCCGGGGCCAGGCCGGCCCGGCCCGAGCGGCCCATGGCGGCCTGGAAGCCCGTGGGCTGTAACAGAAATTGATCATTTATGTGAGTACACATGCAAATAACAAAAATATTTACTTAATATCACTATATCAAATATCTTGCCATTCCAAACATTAAATGAAAACCTAAAAATGAAGCATAAATACAAAAGATAGCACAAAAATGATTCCGAGCGCTTTTAATTAGTTCAGGGCCGGGTCCGGGCCGGCCCGGCCCGACTCTGGCCCATCGTGCTTTCGGGCCGGACTGGGCCATGTAAAACACCTCTCGGCCCGGCCCGTCTACCATTCCGTGCCGGGCCGGGTCGGCTTGCGATAGCCCGAAGCCCGTCGTGCCTGGGCCGGGCCGGGCCGGCCCGGCCCAACTCCCAGGTCTACTGGCTGTACGTAGACTTTGTTTTGACATTTGCATCTGAGATTCTTCGTTCTTGTGGTTAATTTGCTCCATGGTGATGTGTTGCTTGGTTGTGTTTCGTACTTGCAGCAATGCATTCTGATATATACATTCTGTAGATAGATATCTCGGCGAGATTATAAGTTAAGTAGTATTTTGATTTTTTTCAAAAAAATTTAATTTCATTAGGATAATGAAGTAGTAGAAATACAATCAACAAATCAAGAGCTATATCTGATTTCTACTAATATTATCAGTATAATATACTGTAAAATTTCTCAATTAAAGAGGTCCAGTGAAAAAGTCCATATCACCTTTATATAAGACGACTGCAGAGCTCAAGACTCTCAAGTCATGCATGTATCACACGAGTTCCCGCACATTTACTAGTTGTGTGAAGATTCACTGCACTCTCGCACCATGCAAAAATTCCATTTGAAAAGAGAGTTGTTTGCAACTTCCTCACACGTAGGCATACGAGGCGTCGGGACCTTTTGACTATCCATGTTGATGCCAGGATGCCTTGGTTGGATAGTTCAGCACAGAGAGAAGAAGTGGACTCGTCGAAGGAATTAAGTTTGATTAAGCTTGTAACTGTCATTCGTGTTCTATGTATGTAATAAATTACATTAGATGTTATAGCCGTAGTTTTACGGAACAAATGTTTTAACAATCTAGAGTTATCCGAAATAAAATCTAGAGTTATTTGAAATAAGCATGAAAACATGTAGTTTTTTAAGTAGTTTTAACTGTTTCTAAAGTGTAGAGTTTTCTGAAATATATGGCAAATTTATTCTATTTTCGGAAGAGCACTGCACTCTCCGGCCATAATCCACAAGCAAAATACAATTTCAAGATCGTCCAGTTGCTGCTGAGTACATACATCGCCAGTTCAACAGTACCGTCAATGCGTAATAAAATTGCTTCAGCAAACCGAGTCGTTCTCATATGAATTTTAAATAGGGTAGCATGTTTGTTTGATCTTATGTGACAGAAATTTATTGCGCTGGAAGAAATCTTACACGTTGAATGCAGATGAATGTAGGAAGATCTACTAATCACAACAGGGAAGCTCTGCTGAAGTTGGAACTATACATGCATACATGCATGAGCAGCTAGCTGAACAATCCTGTGGGAAGGTTTACTGTCTTAACGGTACGGTTTGGTAGGATCAAATTGCTTCAGCAAATAAGGTGTTGATGCGAACATTAAGACCCTTTTTGGTACGGTTTCAGATTTTAGTAGAAACGGAAACGGTTCCAGATTCTTGGTAGAAACGTTTCGGGTTGGATTTTGTGAATCGGGTGGAACTGGGTTGAGAACGATTCAGCCACGGAGTGCAAAAAGAAGAAATGATCCGAGGAGAATCGTTCCGAGCTTTAGCCCGTTTGGTTGGGTTTCATCCAGAATCTAGTAGAAACGTCCCGGTTTTAAGTTACCAAACGGTGCCTAAAATGGCCGTGCGTGCAACTCTGATATAAACGCATCAGCCTTGTGGCTGGGTGCCTATATAAGAGAACCGTAAAGCTCACAATTAAGCCAAACATCACGAGCCTCCCTACACGCTTTCCCCTCTATCGACTCTCTTATATATATATGTCGTGTGAAGTGATATAATCTATTGCACTTACACAGGGAGAAATGATCCCTTCTTTGAGAAGAGAAACGTTTGCTGTTCAGTTTTTTTTTGCCATCTTGGATATATATACATGTAGGTCAGTGAGGCATCGGGAGTATTTGGCAAGCCAAGCAGGTCCAGCTTTGTCTTGTTTTGGTATTGTGGTGCCGCAACAAGTGACTAATTTGCTGAGGCGTGTGCTGGGAATTCGGTGCCTGCCCAGCACGCGGCGAGAAGCTAGCCAACTAGCTAGGAATTATTCTACAGGTTGTAGCCCCTTTGGCACGGCTTGGGTTTGGGCATAAACCGGCCTTCTGTTGGCTGCCATGGAAAGCTGCTGTCCGGAGAAGCCAGTCTCCACTGTTAGATTGTGCTGCCAGGTCTTGCACAAGCTTAAGATGAGGATGAACAGTGCTGAAATAAAGGATGAATAGTGCTGAAATAAAAACTCTCACTTCATTTCACGTAGGCATAATTCCGTTCCTATTTTGATTCATTTTTCATCTAGCAATAGCCAATTGCATAAAGTAACAATCCAATCGAGGAAAAAAAAAAATTGTGGAGAAATTGGGGATTGACTCATGAATCCATCAGATTATTCACAAATTGAAGAGCCTATGAACACATGAATACTTGTTATTGAATTTAGAAGAGTTTATCTACGTAGAGATGCTTGAGAGATCCAAGCACAAATAGAAAAAGAGCCGTGCTCAGATCTGAACGGAGAAGGGGGGAGGACAGGGGCAACGGTGGCCATTGGGAGGTAGCCAGCAGTAGCACCGAGCTCGGTGGTGAGAAGGTATGGGCAACGCTGCGCTGCGCGGGGCGGTGTCCACCGTCAAGGCTGTTTGAGGGAGAAGACATCCTATCTTTCTTTTTTTTTTAAGAAATTTTACGGTGGATTATACTTGTAATATAAAATATGTAATAGAAATCATATTTAACCGTTAATTTGTTAAGAGTGTTTCTACTACTCTACTACCAAGTGTAGTATAAGTAAACTCTAGTTAATCTGATCCATTGGATCGAAAAGAATGAACGGTTCATATTCAATTTAGTGTACCGTAAAAGAGCTCTTCTTTTTTACCTCGATACAAGGGTGCGTTTTGGTTGATGGATGAGGTTGAATGGGATGATTCTCAGCCAATTGATTTTATTATTTTAGGTGAATAGAATGGTTTAGTATCTAAAGATAATATTCTTTAAATTTGTATCGCTTAATTTAGGATAGGATAGTTCCATTCAAGCAACGAAACACATAGATGATTTTTTTCTTAAACCATCTCATACCACTTGGTACATACAACCAAACACACCCTAAAAGAACCGATATGCTCACATACTGGTGGTGTGATGGGTAATTTTAGGCACAAGTTAGCAAAAGCTCCTCTTGAGCAGCTTCTGCTTCTCTTTATAAAATAACTTGAGATTGGGTTTAAAACTAGCTTCAGCTTTAAAAAAGCTGGTAAAGCTCCCTAATAGCTCAGCTTTTAAACGGTTTTTAGCTTAAATTAGAAGCCATATATAATTAGTGAAAGCTGGATAGGACCTACTTTTACAATTTATTACTAGGGAAATTAGATGTTTGTTAAACGGTTTTTTATAAAAAAACTATAACTGTTTTTTAACCCAGAAAACAAAAAACAGCTTTTTAAAAAAGCTACGAACAAACCTAGAGGATGGCTTGTGGATTTTTACGAGGAGAAGTTAGAAGATACAGTCGTGCTTCACCGTGTGTGTTGTACGTCACCGTGCTTTGGAGCTAGCTGGCAGTCAATTTTTAGAGTATCAATCTTCAGGTTGCCCAATACTAGTTATGATTGCAATAATTTAACTACTCCTTTCTGTCATAAATAGTTGTTATTTTGGACATCAACACAGTCTTTAAAACTCAACTTTGATAACTAATTTCTATTGTAATATATTTAAAAATCCAATTAAATTGTAATATTATGATAGCACGTTTCGAGATGAATCTATACATATGATTTTCATACATCCAATCTAAATATTTTAAAAGACATAAATAGTTAAAGTTTTTAAAGTTTAGCTGCACATATCCCAAACTGACAAGTTTTTATGAGCAGGAGGGATTAGTTGTCAAGAAGATGAGTGTTGAGACCATCCATTTTTGGCGTGAAATACCAAGAAGGTCTCATATTTATAATATACTAGTCTCATGATCAGAGATTAGTACGCATATTTACAACATTGACATCACATCCATACCCAAGTTCATAATATATTAACGAAATGTAGTTCATACAATAAGGCCTAAAGACCAAATTAAAATGTTGCGAAAGATACAAAGTCCAGCAGTAGGTCTTTGCCTAAAATATCACAGGTAACTGACAAAGAGTAAACCCTAGAAAAGCTCATCATTATAGTCCTCAGAACCTACGGTAAAGTATGCATCGTTTGGGACTTCACTTCCTTCGTCCATTGAATCAACAATTTAAGTAAAGTTGAGTACTTTTGTACTCAGCAAGACCTATCGTGTATCACAAAGATATAATAAATGCAGACTATGTTAAAGGAGGCTACTAAGGTTATTTGCGTGAAGCTAAGTTGAAACATGAATATCAAGTTTTGTGATTATATTTAACGTAGACGATTTTTAAAAGGCAACATATTTAGTGCAATTAAAATTTTCGTGCAACCACCGTGCAACCCTACTAAAAAAAGTTTCAAAAAATTCTGAAAAAAATCATGGATATACATCTCAACTTACCCCATCTACATATAAAATTTCATGATCAAATACGTACTATGCTAGAAGTTACAAAAAAAAAAAACAAATTTTGTGCTATCTACTGTAGCAAGATTCCAAGCGGAAATTTGTCTTTTTTGTACTTTGTAGCATAGTAAGTATTTGATCATGAAATTTTATACATAGATGGGGTAAGTTGAGATGTACGTCCATGATTTTTTTCAGAATTTTTTGAAACTTTTTTTAGTAGGGTTGCACGGTGGTTACACGAAAACTTTAATTGCACTGGATATTTTGCCTTTTTAAAAACCATCTATAAATAATATAGTTCTTTTGTAGTACTGTATGGATGGTCAGTTAATTAACTCTTGTGAAAAGTGTGGGCCTATAAGAGAACTGGAAAGCTCACCACTCTAAAGCCACGCAATCACGTACACGGGCCTCCCTTACCTGTATACTGAGTTGTATGAAGTTACCTTTTGCTTCTGCGTACACCAATTAAGCAAATTTTCCCCTTGAAAAGAGAAATATTTCTTGTCCCATTTATCTATGTTGAATACATATAGGACTGTGAGGCATCGGGAGTGTTTGACATGCCAAATGGATGCCATGTTGTCCTGGATGGATACTTTAGTGCATTTTGGTGTATAATTTGGTGACGAATTTAAATAAGCATGCCATATAAATTCATTACACACTCGATAGGTGGTGCGAAAAGATTGCTACCGCCCACCGATCATGCAAATCAATTGAGAACGAGATGCACATGATGTGCTTCTTCTACTATTGTGCGCAGCTATGGACACTAAAATTGGCGTAATTACGTTACGAAGAGATATATGTATTTGCAGATATGCTTGCTTGCTGTTACTCACAAGTCACAATTATGAGTTATATATGACAAGGCGGTGCATTTGTGTTTACTGGTTATCGTCACGGTTTTGAATTTTGTTTTATAATTTATTATGGCATGCATCGAAATTCAGTTATTTCAAATATTTCGAGTAATTTTGGGATGAAATGGTCGAACAAAAATTTAAATTTTTTACCAAATTTGACCAAAATTTGATGTTTGGACAAAATTTAACTAAAATTTGATTTTTCTGCATAAAATTCAAATGAATCCACCAAAATGTAACTGTGACAAGTGTATTTTGGGACCACCGAAAAAACCGAATTTCGGCGAAATTTGGATGAAATTCAAACCCTCGATTATCATGGGCCTCTCTTTGGATCGATCTGTGCAATGAGATATATAAAAGTAGGAGAATATGGAAATTTGGTAGTTGCCATGCATGGCGCGCACAGAGTGTGTGAACTCTTGAAATCTTTGCTTAGTTATTTTTTAAAAGGAGAAACCAAGAAAGCTTAGCTGTGGGGGCAAGTGTACTGAGCTGATTGTCCTAGGCACTAGGCTACATATGTTATGTACCATCATTTTTTGCAGTTTAATTAATGTTTTGGCTATGCTTTTTTACAGCTTTTGAATGGATTTGTCAATGCCACCGTGTGCTATCGTTATGGTAAGCATATTGTTTCCACCAAAATTCGGCATGTATTGAAATCGGTCTAAAAATGGAAAAAGGAATCCGTTTCTAAAAGGAAAGGAAATCAGATAAGAGGCCGATACGGGTAAATGCACCGTATCCATGTACAACTCGGATCGGCCAGGCGTGTTATAAAAGGAGGTGGGCGTCAAGCAGAGACAATCAATCAATCCAACAACACATACATCTACTTTTACAAGCTTTTCTTTTACATTGTTTTAGCTTCATAGATCTCTTTGCAAGTCGACGGAATCAACATAGTTGCGCATCGCCGATTGTTGATTTTTGCCGATTTCATCCAGGTTTGATCTGCTTCGTTTTGTTGCGCATCGCCTTCCCGAAGCCGATTTTACCTTGTATCCGGATCAATTATAACCGGTTGATCTATTTATCTCCTAATCGGTTCTTGCCGACTAGCGAAAAGCCGATAGATCCTTGTTTATCGGCTTTGATCAAATTACAAACTCTACCTTGTCAATTTCAGGTCAAATTGACTGGCACGCTCTGCAAACCCGGCGTTTGTCTTGTGTGTTCGAGGCCGAAAACCCTCCTTCACGTTTTTTACGCGAACATATTTTGGCACGCCCGGTGGGACCAACAAAAAGAATGTCGTCAACCGACAAGCCCGCGGTCACCGCCGATATCAACACTGATGCTATAATCACGCCTCAAATGGCCGATTTAACCCCTGAGCAACGGAAAGAAATCGAAGACCGAAAGGCGGCTCTGGAGGAAATGATGCTACGGTGCTTTCAGAAAACACGCCGTGGCGTTACTCAAAAGATTGCACTCCCAAGCATCAACCCTATCGGAGATTCGTCATCTGAATCGGTAAGCCGATACACACCCGCTCAAGCCGATTTATCAAGTATGATCGAGCAATCTGTCCATCACGCATTGATTAACTAGTCATCGGCTCTAGTATCCACATTAAAGCCGATGATAGAAAATAGTGTGAAAACAATTGCTCAGGAATTAGCTGCGTCTGGAAGCCTGCTAGATCCACCACAAACCATCCCTACGCACTCCAAGATATTCCATAACGCCTAACACCAACACAAGATGGCGTGTCGGCTCAAGCGCCTATTATGGTACCAACTCAACCTACTGTTTTGAAACCAAGCATACAGAGAGATGGATTCACACACTACCATGGGCACACGGATGGGGCCAAGATAAGCGCATCAAATCAGTCAAATGGGCCCTCCAATAGCATCGGATTATCGGCTTATCAGCCGATCGAAAAGGGTCAGGTTCCGCAGTCACGGGGAACCACAACCATGAAACAAGCACCGTATAGGGTGGTGCCGTACGTCGAACCTTTCGCGCCCATACCCGATGTATTAGGTTGTAATCATGATTATGACACAGTGCCAAGACCTCCTGAGGTGCGATTTGGACAAAGACCCGAGTTTGCACTCGGGGGGCAGGGTACGAACAATGAAAATTGGCAATGTCCGGCTGCACCACAAGCCGACAATGTTAATTGGGCAGAACAAATCGCCAATGTTTTGAGAGAACAGTTCGGCTTACAGCCCAGAGGAAGGGTGATCGGCTACAGGAAGCCGTATCCCGATTACATAGACCGAATGCCATACCCCCACAACTTCAGGATACCAGACTTTGCTAAATTCTCAGGTGATGATTCTGTTACCACAATTGAGCATATCGGACGGTTTATGGCTCAATGTGGGGAGGCTGCACAGTCCGATGGATTAAAAATTAGATTGTTCCCTTTATCATTGTCTGGCACTGCATTCACTTGGTTCACGAATCTACCTCCAAGTTCAGTTCATATATGGAACGATTTAGAAAGCCGATTCCATGAATACTTCTTTTCGGGAACTATGGAGCTTAGGATTTCTGATCTTAGTTCAGTCCGACAGAAGTACGGCGAATCGGTCTCTGATTATATCAAGAGATTTCGGGGCGTCTGAATAGGTGCTCTGATGTAACATTACCCGATGATCAATTGGCCGATCTAGCGTTCCAAGGATTAATCCCTCCATTGAAAGAGAAATTATCGGGCCAAGAGTTCCCCGACTTAGGCCACTTACTCCATCGCGTATCGGCACATGAAAGCCGATATGCAGAGATCAAAGGGTTTAAAGATAGATTTAAACCGAACAGCAATGAAAAGGCCAAAATAAACATGATAGAGTACAATTCAAGCGATACCTCTGAGGACGAAGCAGAGGTGAACATAGCCGAGTGGACCAAGGGTTCTAAAAAGCCACTCATATGCTCTCTACTTAAGCCAACGAAAAATAGGGCAGAAGTCAAGTACTCATATGATGTGTCGAAATGTGACAAGATATTTGATTTATTACTACAAGAAAAACTCATAAGGTTACCGTAAGGGCACGTCATCCCATCGGCCGAGGAAATTAAAAGCGAAGGTATTGTAAATGGCACCATTCATTCTCACATAACACTAACGATTGCAATATTTTTCGCCAACAGATTCAATCGGCCATCGCCGATGGCAAAGTTAAAATTTGCGGAAGAATCGGCTATGCAAATAGATATGAATCCTTTCCAGTCAATATGGTGCAGTGCTCACGAAAGGGAAGGACCTATGAAAGATGTTAAGCCGATTGAAAGATTTAAAAGCACGATCAAAAGATGAAAGCAGTGCAGATTACTATCGGCTCAATACAAATAGAAGCCGATAGAAACGGACAAAACTCAAGAACGGTAAAACCAAGAGGGACTTGGAGGTCGGTAAATGGTATCGGTGAGAGGGCTCCAAGAAAAATCGGTTTCAAACCAAAGCCGACTTTCTCACGGCTCTGGGGAAGTATGAGAGGATAAGTCGAAGATGTAACACTCAACACCGTAGTTTTCATCGACCAGGGCAAAAGAGGGACGAGCGTTGGCGGCGGATATGTCATGTCGGCCAACTACTGAAGAAGAGAAACATCGGCAATGTCCCTTTTGGCAGTTTTGCTGGGAGAGAGGGATGACCTTACCAACAGTCGTATCCTGTCCTATGCAACACTCGTCCGCATACCGGCCAAACCGATCTGTAAAAGATAGGTTGTCTGGACCAATATACAATCATCCAGAAGTAAGCAGGAGGCCGATCCATGAGAGGTTGTCGACGTCAGAGCAAAGCGAATCCTCCCGAAATCAGGAACTATCGGCTAACCCAAGTAGAATGGAATTTGACAGCGAGATGAGCAATTTAGCTGGAAAAATAAGAAAGCCGATAGAACCTAAGCCTAGGTGGTGCCCCTCGGGTCTCAGCAAATCACAACGCAGGAGGCTTCAGCGATTGAAGACACAAGAAGAAAGGGAAGTTGAAAAGGAGAGCGAGAGGGATCGGATGTTTAAAAAGTTAAGACCAGTACCAGTTTTGAAAAAAGAATGGAGAAAGAAGGAGCAGATCGATAGTGATTCAGATCAATCGGTCGAATCCGGTTCCCCAATGATCCGAGATGATACGCCGCCAATGGATATAAACATGGTATTCACTCTACCTGCCGAGTTCAAAACCGAAGAATCGGCTGAAGAAGTGTTCGCCCAATTGTGCCTCGGAGCACCAGACGCCGTGTTCGAAAAACCACAAGACATGCATCGGCATCTAAAACCATTATATCTAAAAGGATACATTAATGGCCGACCGATATCTCGCATGTTGGTCGATGGCGAAGCGACGATTAATCTAATGCCGTTAAGTACTTTCAGAAAATTGGGTAAAGCCGATGAAGACTTGATCAAGACCAATATGGTGCTAAATGACTTCACGGGAGACCCAACTGAGACTAAAGGCGTAATGGTGTCGGAATTGACAGTCGGAAATAAAACTCTGCCGACTGCATTTTTTGTGATTGAAGCCAAAGGCAATTACAAATGCTACTTAGGCGGATCGGATCCATGCCAATTCTTTGTATCACAGTCAACTATGCACCAAAAATTGGTGCGGTGGAACGATGATCTGATAGAAGTAAATCGGCCCGACACATCGGCTCATATCGCCATGGCTAGCCCCGACACCAATTGGCCACACGAAGAAGCCGAATGTATATCAGGGAAGGCCTTGGACAATTGCGATTTTATCTGCGTTGAGAAGTCAGGATTCAAGCCGATCAGTGTTAAACCCAACACGTTTGATCGGACAGACGAAGTAGTAAGAAGATGGAGCACAAGACACTAGCAAAGCTGCAGGAAAGGGCAAGAAGCTATCGGCAAAAAGAATACGAAGAAGCTGTTGAGGATTTTGAAGAGGAAAGAAAAGGGTTAGGATTTACTTCTGCCGATTTGCTCGAAGAAGTCAACATTGGGGAAGGTGATAATAAAAGACCAACGTTTGTAAGTGCCAAACTAGAACCCAGTTATAAAGCAAAGTTGGTCGAAATACTCAAGAAATATAGAGATTGCTTCGCGTGGGAGTATTACGAGATGCCAGGCTTAAGCCGACAGCTAGTTGAGCATCGGCTACCAATAAAACCTGGGTATCGGCCATTCAAACAGTACCCTAGGCGATTTAATCCTACATTGTATGACGCTATAAAGGAAGAAGTAGGACGATTGCTAGAGGCAAAGTTTATCCGACCACGCCGATCTGTTGAATGGGTCTCAAACATCGTCCCTGTAAAGAAGAAAAATGGCAAACTTAGGGTATGTGTCGATTTTAGAGATTTAAACAAAGCTACACCAAAAGACGAGTACCCGATGCCTATAGCCGATATGCTTATCGATGCTGCATCTGGGAATAAAATCATAAGCTTTTTGGACGGAGGCAGGATACAATCAGATATTCATGGCCGAAGCCGATATACCCAAGACGGCTTTCAGATGTCCGGGAGCTTTAGGGCTATATGAGTGGAAAGTTATGACCTTCGGTTTAAAAAATGCCGGTGCTACTTATCAACGGGCCATGAACCATATTTTCCATGATTTGATCGGCAATACCGTGGAAATATACATTGACGACGTAGTGGTAAAATCCAAAGAAGACTGGCAACATTTAGCCGATCTGGAAAAGATGTTCGAAAACAAGGTTGCATGGGTTAAAAATGAACCCTCTCAAATGTGCTTTCGGAGTATCGGCTGGACAATTTCTTGGGTTTACGGTGCATGAAGGAGGAATTGAAGTAAACCAAGCCAAAGTAAAAGCCATAGCCGATACTAAACCGTCGACAAGCAAAAAGGAGTTGCAGGTATTGATTGGAAAAATCAACTACTTGCGACGTTTCATCTCAAACTTGTCAGGGCGTATTCGTGCCTTCACACCGCTACTGAAAAATAAAGACAACCAAGAGTTCAAATGGGAAGCTGATCAACAAAAGCCTTCGGCGACATAAAAGGTTATCGATGAGTCCACCAAGATTATTTGCGCCAAAACATGGTATACCTTTTAGACTATATATATCGGCCGAAGGTGATTCGATTGGGGCAGTTTTAACACAAGAAGCCGATAAGAAGGAGCGAGCAATATTTTACTTAAGCCGACGTCTTTTAGATGCAGAAACCAGGTATCCCCTAGTAGAAAAATTATGTTTATCATTGTATTTTGCTTGCACCAAGTTAAGACATTATATGCTGGCTTCCAAATGCGTTATAATATGCAAAACCAATGTAGTTAAGTACATATTATCGGCGCCAATCCTGCGGGGTTGGCTTGGTAAATGGGCATACGCCTTAACAGAGTTCGAGTTAACCTATGAGTCGGCTAAATCTGTGAAAGGACAAGCTGTGGCCGATTTTATCACAGGAAGTGAAACATTAGTAGGAACAACTAGTGTAACTCCTTGGCAGCTGTATTTTGATGGATCTGTTTGCCAAGAAGGCGAAGGCATCGGTGTGATACTAGTTTCACCTAGGAAACAGGAGTATGACTTCATGTATCGGCTAAATAGCCGATGTTCAAATAATCAAGCGAATCTGAAGCATTGCTAAGAGGTCTACAATTGTTAGATAGCATCGGAGTGAAAGACGTCGAAGCTTTTGGAGACTCGATGTTAATTGTACAAAGAAGTCAAAGGAGAATACCGATGCAACGATGATGTGCTAACTCAAGATTTACATCAATGCCTCCGGATCATCGAGATGTTCACTACATTTTCTATAAAGTATATCCCCGGAGAAGCTAATGATAAGGCAAACCAATTGGCACAATGTGCATCGAGTACAAGATTGAAAGCCGGCGAAGTCGATCGGACTAAACGTTTGGCCGATTCTATCGTTCACCCCGTCATTGGAGAACGAGAGATAAGGGATTATTTGTCGATCCAGCCAAGCCGACCGAAGCGGAAGGTCAGCGCAAAGCACTCAAATATGTTCTACTAGAAGATGTATTGTACTTTCGGACTATGGAAGGTTTGTTGTTAAGATGTCCGGGAACCGAGGAAGCCAAAGTGGCGATGGGTGAAGTCCATGAAGGCATTTGTGGATCACATCAATCGGCCCATAAGATGAAATGGATCTTGAGGCGAACAGGATATTTTTGGCCGACGATGTTAGAAGATCGCTTCAAATATTATAAAGGATGCCAAACATGCCAAAAGTTTGGTAACATACGATCGACACCGACATCGGCTTTGCATCCGATCATCAAGCCATGGCCATTTAGAGGATGGGGTATAGACGTGTCGGCCAAATATTTCCGTCATCCAAAGAAAGGACATAAATTCATCCTTGCAGCCACAGATTATTTCTCAAAATGGGTTGAGGCTGTACCACTCAAGAAGGTTACTAGTAAAGAGTCGATCGACTTTGTAAATGAACACATCGTCCATCGGTTTGGTATTCCACAAACAATTACTCTTGATCGAGTCTTGTGTTCATGTCCAACGATTTCAAAGGTTTTGCGGAAAGTCTTGGGATAAAATTACTCAACTCTTCCCCTTACTACGCTCAGGCCAACAGGCGGACCGAGTCGTCAAACAAGACATTGATAAAGGCGATAAAAGAAAAATTGAGGAAGAGCCAAGGAAATGGCATTCAACGCTATCGGAGGCTTTATGGGCTTATCGGCTATCTCATCACGGATCAACTAAATTGTCACCCTTTCGGTTGGTATCACGGACAAGAAGCCGTTTTGCCGTTGAAATCAACATCGGCTCAATAAGGCTACACGAGCAAGATAAGGTATCGGTGATGAATACAAACAGGCGATGCTTGACAATCTAGATGATTTGGCTGAACTAAGGCTGATCACACTAGATCGGCTTAAAAAGAATAAAGAGAGGGTTGCCAGGTCGTACAATAAAAAAGTGATTTCAAAGTCGTTCAATCAAGCCGATTTGGTATGGAAAACCGTGTTGCCAATTGGGTCTAAGGATAATTGATTCGGCAAATGGTCTCCAACATGGGAAGGGCCTTATAAGATCAATCGGCCGATTGACGGGAATTCGTATATACTGGAATCTTTGGAAGGGTTCGTCCTACCTAAAGCGATCAATGGAAAATATCTGAAGGCATATCACCCAAGCATATGGGTCGGGTCCTAACTACAGGAAGAAAAGCATCAAGACTAGTTACAAAAACATGCATACAAATCGGTCATACAGTCGACCAAGTCAGGAGCAAGCAAACATCCATCAGATTAATAGGTTTACAAAAATCGGCTACACGGCCGATATTACACATCAGTTCAAGGAGCAATGCTGATTTTAATGAAGTCCGGAACCAGGCAAATGGGCTCCCAAAGCCGATAGTGCTGCAGCCGCCCTACCAATAGTAGCTTGAACACTATCAATTAGTTGTTCATCGGCTTTTGCATCACCCGGAATTGGGATCATCTTAGCTGATTGATTCTTGACTTTGGCAAAAACTGCGCCGATTTGCTGCCTCTGAACCGCTAGTGAAGATGTCGCATCAGTAATGCCAAGTTGACAATCTGCAAGTTCTTTTGTAACTAGAGCCAGCTGTTCTTCAAGTTTTTTCTTGGATGACTCCAGCTCTTGGGCCTTAGTCTTGGCTGATTTGATCTGGTGACACCACTGGTCAAATGCACTCTTTCGAGATTTGGCATCTGCTATGAGTTTGTCCAAGATCTCTTGGTCAGCTTGCTGGGCCCTCCTCTGTTCAACTCTCGCTTTGGCCGATTCCACGTCCAGCCGACGAGCATCTAGATGACACACTTCTAGCAAAGCATTCATGGCTGCAGGGGGGAGATCGGCTTGCATGGCCGCCATAGCATTCCTCAAGGACTGGGTGTTGGCCAGAAGAGCTGCCTCCGGCTGCATTACTTCATCTAGGAGGCGATTGAGTCGCTCCTGCACACCCGGCGCAGCGTAATAAAGAAATGGCCGGAGCAGAGGCCGCTATTATACGTTGGATATCGGCCGGATAATCATCGGTGGCCACAATCTCCGGTCGTCAAGCTCGTCGCAGTGAATCCCAGCAAATCGGCCAGATCGATTGATGGCACTTTGGGGTCATGATCGGAAATATCGATCGTCGGGGCGATACGGCTGGCGGTGTTGGAGAAATAGCCGATCGACACCTTGGAGATCGGCTAAAACCCCCGCTACTTGCACCGACGGCGATTTCTAGGGATTAGAGAGAATAAAAATCAGAAATGCAAGATAAGCGTAAAAATGATATTAAGCAAAGCATAAAGAATAACACTTACATCGATGGCTGAGTGCTCGAGAGCCATCGGGTTCTTTGCCTCACGGTGCAGGCGGCGCTGGCTGATTTCTTCCTCCTCTCTGCGGTGACCTCGGGTTAGCGCTATCAAAGCAAGGGATATAATGGCTAATGCAAGAGTAGCTTACTCAGGGCACGCTGGCGAGCCAAGTCCGATAAAGATGGACCTTGGATATCCAAGTTGCCTGAAGTATACCCCGTAGTGCCAACAGATTGACCTGGACGTCGCTGTCGGCCGCGCTCGCGAGCGTGGGGATCGACTGTTTGCTCACCAGCGCCCGTACCGACCTGAGGAGATCGGAGGCATTTTAGTAAAAGTCGATAACCAATGTAAAAACAGAAGGATACAAGACAACGGTACCTCTACGACTCTTGAAGAGTCGCTTATAACCCGAACTCGTCTTTGGAACCGGATACTACCGTCGGCTCATGAAAGTCGGGAAGAAATAAGTGAATTATGGCGGCGGAGTCCTGTCCATGAGTACGGCTTAGATATTCGTCCACCAACTGCGAGAATGCACTGACCGAAGCGGAATTAAGAACAAAATGTGGTGTCGAAAGAATTTGCAATCCATCGGCTACTTGAGAATAACCTCGGCAACGCTGTTGGTTACCCGAGCTCGGGGCTCGACGCAAGATAGCAGAGGAAAGGATGGGATGGTTTGCCCAAAACCCAGTTGACGAGCGTAAACCGAAGGGTGGTAGAACTCATAAGATGGCTGAAATGTCCGATTGCGGGTATTCAAGCCGACATGAATGATGCAAGGGGTAAGGAAGATTTTGTACAAATCTAAGGTAGATTGGGGCATTGAAGAACTATCGACATCAAGGTGAAGGAATGATGGGTAAGGGCAATCGGCTAAATCAGTATATGGGAAAAATCTAGCTGGCCGAAGGAAGTCCTATCTAGGGAAAGGAAGAAATTGAGGTATTTATGAAAGCCGACTGAGTCCATTTTTAGTTCCTCAGCCGAAGACATAATAAACCTCTCGCCGTAGGATTGGCTAGCTCTATACTGTGGGACAACATGCTCCAGGTTGTCCTCCCGAGGAAAAGTGGAACTCCCCGAAGGTTCGGATAGAATGGATCGACTAAACATGCAATAAAGCCATGTTTGAATGAACCACAGAGGGCCCCCTATGTTGCCAACGACGTGTTTGGCAAAACCGGAAAAAAGTCGACTCTGAATCACATACATCATTTGGTATACCGCCCCTAGGAACATCTTGCCAAGAGAAAGCCGACGCCTCTACTAAACGTTCGCCACTAGCTGAAAGGTTTGAGTGGGTACAAGATAAGCACAGCAGAAGAGATATCGGTCTAACCAAAGGTTGAGAAAAGCGATATGCTCTTGGCCGATACGGACCGGTGACTCTATTGTTATTCTGGATATATTTGTGCCACCCTCGCCTTTCTTACGGATTAGTTTGAAAGAAGGTTTTCCACCAAAGCCGATAGCTGATCCCCATCCGGCCTAAGGCGACACAGTTGGGCCACGTCAAGCAAAGTAGGGCCGATTGGGCGGACGGGAATAAAAGGCGTTCAAAGAATCGACCAAAAGTAGCATGCCGCAGCCTACCAAGGGCTCATTGGCTTCAGGGTCGGCTAGACTCAAAGATAAAGATTCGGCTATACCCATCCTCTCCCATTCTACCCTCTTCTGAGCCGACACCCTGATAAACCAAGATCTCCATCCTTTAAGGCTAGTGGGCCAAGCCCTAAAACTTTTTCCCCACTCAGAGATATTGTACCCAGCAGCCGATAAGGGGAGTCTAGGGATCTCGGTATTGATAACTGTTTCTGCCGACATGCTACCTATCGGTCCTAAGTAGAACTGATTTGAACTTTGAGGAATCGGAATGAATACCTGAGAGGGGTCCATTTCAGCCGATTTTGAAAGAACAAGAGAAAAGATGAAGAGCCGATTGTGCGTGATCTGAGAGCTTGAAAGCGTGAAAATGACCGTGGGGGGACCCCCATATTTATACCGCGATGAAAGAAGGCGAGCAGGCGGGAGCAGTTGAGCATTTAAAACGCACCGAGATTTTTACGGCGCGGTTAATGGGGTGGTTCCCAAAAAAGGAATTCTCCTGTAAAAGCCGATACGAATGAAAAGCCGATATATTTTTTTTTGGAAAATAACAAGTTATCTTCCAAAAACAGGGGGCATATGTTTGCACCAAAATTCGGCATGTATTGAAATCGGTCTAAAAATGGAAAAAGGAATCCGTTTCTAAAAGGAAAGGAAATCAGATAAGAGGCCGATACGGGTAAATGCACCGTATCCATGTACAACTCGGATCGGCCAGGCGTGTTATAAAAGGAGGTGGGCGTCAAGCAGAGACAATCAATCAATCCAACAACACATACATCTACTTTTACAAGCTTTTCTTTTACATTGTTTTAGCTTCATAGATCTCTTTGCAAATCGACGGAATCAACATAGTTGCGCATCGCCGATTGTTGATTTTTGCCGATTTCATCCAGGTTTGATCTGCTTCGTTTTGTTGCGCATCGCCTTCCCGAAGCCGATTTTACCTTGTATCCGGATCAATTATAACCGGTTGATCTATTTATCTCCTAATCGGTTCTTGCCGACTAGCGAAAAGCCGATAGATCCTTGTTTATCGGCTTTGATCAAATTACAAACTCTACCTTGTCAATTTCAGGTCAAATTGACTGGCACGCTCTGCAAACCCGGCGTTTGTCTTGTGTGTTCGAGGCCGAAAACCCTCCTTCACGTTTTTTGCGCGAACACATATATAATGGCGAGAGCGACCTGCGATATGCAACAAATGTACTTGAAACTTCACATTTACTGAAGGACGATCCTACTGCCGTACAACAAAGCTTCATCAAGGTATGAACTTAAAATAACTTGTTCGATCGATCGTGCATGAAGCTGTGGTAGGATCAACTGCTATGGAACAAATCTTACGCACTGAATGCAACTGCACTAGCGTGCCTATAAGAGTAGGTGTGGGCATTCGGTTAATTCGGTTTTTTTCATGAAATTATCAATTTGCTGAGCTATGTCGGAAACGGGTCCACTAACCAGCCTAACTTGTGGTTGAGCGGAAACTTAAGTTATTTACTTTGCTCAAGGGGGTTTAAACCTTATATTGCCAAAGACCAAACCTTTACAAATATCCGCAAACCCATATGATACCTGCACGTACTAGTCATCCAAACCAACCAAAGCATTAATTATCACCGGGGATTGGACTCACGCCCACCTCGTGGTTAGTCCAATGCTGCCCCCTGACCGTAGCATTTTCGTAAAACTCCGAGCCAGCGGCTCACCAACATTTTGTTTCTCTTTTAAAGATTTGCGTGAAACTAACAAGATTAATCATCTAACTATAGTTACAATATTAATAACTAGAGCTAATCAAGGTGTTAACATATTTCAACAATGTCAAGGAGGCTAAGAACAATTCGGTATTAACTAAGCATCATGTCAGTCTAACATATCAACTTTCAATATTTCAACATACAGTTAAAATAATGCAGTAGAAATTAAATACTATAATATCAAGCATATTTGGGCACAATATGATCAATGGCGTGTGGTTTTCCTTGCTCGGTGGCGGGATCGTCTAACTCGTAGTGAAAGTAGTCGTGCTCAGCTTCTAGCTGGTCCAGCTCCTGCTCCGGATACTGCTCCTGCTCTTGAGATGGCTCGACGGTCAGATCTAGCGCAAAAAGGCGAACAACAATAAGTAAACGAAAAACAAGGAATGAAAACGAAAACAAAAACCGAAAATGGGCCAGGAGAGAATCAAAGGGCAAAACAGGCATTTCGGGAATTTTGGGATCTTTGGATGGCGGAGCGGAGGTCGTTTTTGGACTCAGTGGCGCGAAATGGTTAACGTGGTGTATTTTGGGATTTTTTTTGGAGTTTCCAGGATTTTTTCTGGAATTTCTGGAATTGAAAAGGATTTCTTGAATTAATTAATTGATTAAATCAGAAAAAAAAGAAATGGAATAGTGATGGGCCGGCCCTACTAGGTCGACGGCCCGCAATCGCTAGCGCGAGCGAGGCCGCGCCTGGGCCGGCCCGACTCGGCGGCTGAGGGGGGGTGCTAGGGTTTGGGGGAGCTGGGCGGCGGCGTGGCAGCAGCGTTGGCCAGAGCATAAGGAGAAGAGCGCAGGGGAGGGAGAGGCTCACCAACTGAGGTGGGGGAGCGGGCCGAGGAGAATGGAGGCGGGGCGCGCGGCTTTTATAGCTGTCCGCGCGGGGAGAGAGAGAATTTGGGGGCGACGAGCTCACGGTGGCGGCGGCAACGGAGCAGAAGACGACTAGGCCGAGGAGAGAAATGGGCCGGAAGCCCATTTAACAAGAGAAATTGGCCCAAACGGAAATAAAAGTCCAGATTCAAACCGGAAATCAATTCAAAAGCAAATAGAATTCAAATCAAATCCGTTTTTAAATTTTTGCACTGCATCGGGTTCAAGCCAAACCGAAACAAAACCAAAACAAACAGCTACTGAACTTAGCTACAAAACTACTCTACTAAAGCAGTAAACGAATGGATGATCAGAAGCTATGAACGGTGCCTGGAATATATAACACTCGACATGCTGGTCATTTTGGCCACCCAGCTCTTGCTACAGTTAGCAAGGTTCTTAGACAAAATAATATTCCTTTTGTTGATGAGTCAAATAAAGATACCGTTTGTGATGCCTATCAAAAAACTAAGAGTCACCAATTACTTCTGAGATTGTGCCTGTGAGTAATCGTCCTTGTACGAGGTCACAAAACAACATTAGTAAGCCTCCATTAGAACTGATGGCACTATTAGGGGGGGCTATTGAGCTCCATAGGAGAACCCACGAGCTTAGAGGAAGCTCTATATAATACAGATTGGAAAAAGGCTATGGATGAAGGGTATGCAGCACTTAAAAAGAATAGCACTTGGCATCTGGTTCCTTTTCAGAAAGGAAAAAATATAATTGACTGCAAGTGGGTCCATAAGATCAAGGAAAAACCTGATGGAACCATCGATAGATTCAAAGCTAGATTAGTAGCAAAAGGTTTTAAGCAGAGATATGTATTGATTATGAGGATACTTTTAATCCTGTTGTTAAACCTGCTACCATTTGTCTTATTTTGTCCCTTGCAGTCACAAACGGATGAAGTATACGCTAGCTAGATATTCAGAACACGTTTCTTCATGGTGTTCTGGAGGAAGAAGTTTACATGAAACAACCACCTGGGTATGAAGATAAGTCTGTTCCCAATCATGTATGCAAATTGGATAGAGCTATATATGGGTTGAAACATGCACTCAGAGTTTGGTATTCTCGCCTCCATGATAAATTGCAGCAGCTCGGTTTTAAAGCTTCCAAGGCAGACACCTCACTGTTCTTTTTCAGGCAAGGAGACATTGTTATATATTTTTTGGTATATGTTGATGATATCATTGTGGTGAGTTCCTGTGGTCAAGCTATTTCGGCTTTACTTCAAGATCTACGGTCAGACTTTGCTCTCAAGGATTTGGGGCAGCTCCATTATTTTTTGGGTATTGAAGTTACTCCTACTCAAGAGAGCTTGTTTTTGTCTCAAGGCAAATATGCAGCTGAACTAGTCACACGTGCAGGATTAAAGAATTGCAAGGCAGCAAGCACACCACTTTCGGTCTCTGAAAATCTTTCGGTGTTTATTGGAGATCCTTTGGGAGGAGAAGATGCTACCAGATATAGGAGTATTGTAGGACTACAATACCTAATATTGACTCGTCCTGATATTTCTTTTGCAGTAAACAAAGCATGTCAGTACTTACATGCTCCAACTACAGTTCATTGGGCAACTGTAAAACGAATTATCAGATATATTAGTGGAACATTGGGTGTCAGTTTGAAAATTGTAAAATCTAAGTCCAATGTGATTAGTGCTTTTTCAGATGTTGATTGGGCAGGATGTTCAGATGATAGGAGGTCTACTGGTGGTTTTGCTGTTTTCCTAGGCTCTAATCTTGCGTCATGGAGTGCAAGGAAACAAGCAACTATCTCAAGGTCAAGCACAGAGGCAGAATATAAAGCGTTGGCAAATGCAATAGCAGAGGTTATTTGGACTCAAACCTTGTTCAGAGAACTTGGAGTATCTCAGCCAAAGACAGCCATATTATGGTGTGGTAAAATTGGGGCTACATATCTGTTTGCCAATCCTGTTTTTCATGCTAGGACGAAACACATTGAAGTGGGCTATCATTTTGTGAGAGAGAGTGGCTCAAAAGTTGTTGGACATCAGGTTTATTTCTTCATATTGCAGATGGTTTCACCACGGCTCAATCGACATGTAAATTACAAAATTTCAGAAACAATCTTAACTTGTGTAAGTTATGATTGAGGGGGTGTTGGAGATAAACTCACCGGCTCCCGGAGGCAAGGTTTCGTACACCACGTGAAGTCCACGCCAGGAGGAAAACTGACCGCCCCCGAGGGGGAGGCTTCATGCTCTATGGCGGGTGGCGCCCGCCCACCGGGATTCATCACCGGAATGCTACAGGAGATCATCTCGTACTCCGTGAGACTGCTGCGAGAGATCCCATACCCCGCGGGGGTTTCTCACGTCCCGCGGGGGGTCTACGCCTCCCCGGGGGCCTACCTCGCGGACATACCCCGCGGGAGGTCTACATCCTCCCCGGGGGCATACCTCGTGGCACTTCGGGAGGTCTCATGCCCTCCGGAAGACCTACAACCTCCCCGGGAGGTTACCCCGTGGCACACCCCGCGGGGAGTTCTCATCATGTCCCGCGAGAGGTCGACGTCTCCCCGGGGGCATACCCCGCATGAAAGTCTCCTTACGGAGACTTGAGTGATGTCACCAAATCCTGTGGGGCCGGATGTCGTGGGTCCACTCCTCGAGACGATCCCGTGGGACCCACTACCTCCCGCTTGAGAATGACTAAGATGCCCCGCTAGGCTAGTCTAGTAGGGGTATAATGGTACTTTTATGTAACAGGCTGAGTGCCTATAAATACTCACTGTAACCCCCTCATGTAAGAGGAGCTCTCATTGAATGCAAAACCAAAAACTGGAGTGTCCCTCGAGGAGTCTGGACAAGGGCACATCCCTCTACTCCCCCCAGGGAACACACCGACAGGAGTAGGGCGTCTTCCTTAAGCGCCCGAACCTGTATAAACCCTCGTGTCACATTTACTTTCGTGGACGACGGCCCGTGAAACGGCCGGCGTCCGCTCTCATTTCCGTGTCTAGTTTCCGAACCTACGACACTTGGCGCCGTCCGTGGGGAACGTAGCTAACTCGAACAAGGCTATGGCTCCTCCCAAGAAAACTCAACACAAGCCTCCGGCTTCGAAGCGCAAGGAGCACGAAGATGATCATCCTCCCCGACGGCACCCCCGGCACGCACCGTCCTCTGGGGTCGGTGCCATCTACCACGGAGAGAACGTCCTACAAGTCTCAGGGCCTGAAGGCTCCTCATCTTCCCGGGCGCTGGCAGCTATGGTCCAAGGACCGGAAGCTCGGGGCACCCTTGCAGCCGCGGGGTCGGGAGCTCCAGAGCCAACCCTCGTTCCAGAGGCGTTGGACATCACTCAGTGGCAAGCCTTGGTGGAGGCCACCGCGAGGCGGACGGTGAATTACATGATGTCCTCTTACCGTCCTCTCGGGGGGCCACTGCCTCCATCTCCGCTCCCGCCACCTCCCTCGGTCCAAGTGGCTACTGACCCGAGGGCACGTGGAGGTGCACCCTTCGCTTACGGAAGCGAGCATGTGGGGAACCCTTTCAACCTCCCCCCACTCGCCCACGCGGCGGTCTCAAGTGGGGCCCCTTTCTGGCCGCTTCGCCCGCCGAGTACGGAGTTTGTGGGGATTCCTCCTTTTTCATTGCAGTTCGCGCCACCGTCGCACCCTTCAAGGCCTGATCTCGCGCCCCTATGTGCGGAGGCCCCGGGACCTCCCCTTCAAGATCCTCCTCCCGGGCAGGTGCGCCTGCACCCGGAGATGGTGAATCGGCTCCCATCGGCCAGGGCGGACTCGCAGCCTCGGGAGGCAACGTGGCCCATGGCAGAAGGAGACCCTACCAGGCCGAAGGTAACTGCACCCCAAGTGGCACGCCCGGGCGAGCAGAGAGGCCTACCCACAGCTGCTTCCGGGCTACCACAAGTCCTGAGGGACCCTCGCCCGGCCCAGCAAAGCCAGGTCGAAGGAAGAAGTATTCACTCTGCTTACACTGGGCACGCCCTCTCCTCTCATGGCCACCGTAGTCATGCGGCCAGGGGGTCGGGGGCGGAGTCCCGGGATTCCCGGCCTGCCCGGACCGCGTATCGACGAGGATACTCTCCTCCTGAACGCAGACCCCGTCAACGCCCTCGGGACTCCGGCTCCTCCAGTTCTGAAACTTCCTATCGTCGCCACCACCGCCATGCAAGAACGCCTTCCCCTCGTGGGCGTGGTCGCGGAAGTGACCCCGGGACTGTAACATCTCAAAATTTGCTTTTAATATATTTAGTGTGTTTTGGGGATTATTTGGATTTTTCGGAATATTCGGAATACTCGAGGTTAATCTGAATTCCAGTTTATTGAAATAGTCACGTTAAATAAAGATCAAGCATTTTCGAATAAGTGTAAAATCTAAAAATTTGTTGATAATTAAGATAGTTGGTAGACGAGAGTGTTCGCTTCAAATATTTCCGAAAAACATGTTTTATAACGTACGTCGTTGATTTTACAAAAATCGATGCAGTGTCGATTCACGAAAAGAATTTTTGAGAGGAATCTATACGTCGAAAAATCGCGAAACCAACTTTGTTAAGCTCCAACTAGTCCCTAGTATTTTAGAGTATTTTTTTTCGGATTTTAGAGCCTCTCCATTATTTTTTTTTCAACATATCTTTAGAACGTATATGCGTATATACCTGTGCGTGAGTGCTTGGCGTTGGTTTGTATTCCAGCCGTTTGTGTGTTGGTGTGCATGTGCGGTACTAGTAGCAATTGCAGGACGTTTGAATTCCAGCCGTTCTTCATTTAGTTGCACGAACCATGCATGCTCCTACTGTCTTTATTCCCATGTAATAACACGTCCATTACTAGCAGCCATTCCTTCGAGTAGCCTGCATGTACTCTAGCAACTCACGTATGCATGTCCACTACAACTTCCCCCACGAAGGTGGCTATGCACTCTGCCGTTTCCTCTCCAACCACGTTTCCATTTCTCTAGCGAGTTTCAATTCCCACACATGAGCATTTCAACTTCGATCGTTTCTATTTACGAGTCGCAAATCGGTTCTAGCCACAACCACTGGTTCTTCTACCACTCTTTTATAAGTTGCTAGTCATGTTCCTTCTTGCCTCTTTAGCCTTCTTGTCCCTTCTGCCGATCTCATTTCTCTCTCACCACTGTCGTCGCGCTGTCGCCATCGCCGTCACCTTAAATCGTCGCTGCCCTTAGCCTCGCCCATTGTTGTCGACGCCGTGTCTGTTGTCGTCGCCGTCGCCTCCGTCGTCACTTCCGCCGCGTCTCGTGATCGCCGCCGTCGTCTCGTTGGTTGTTGCCACCGCCGTCGCTACCGCTGGTCGCCGCGTTTAGCCGATCGCCGCTACCGCCGTTCTTTGTCGCCGCCGCCGCCGTCGCCGCTCTTCGCTGTTATCGCCGACACCGCCGCCGCCGTCTCGTCGCCATCGCCGGTACGCCGCTGCCGTCGTCGTCGTCGCCGCCACCGTCTACGCCGCGAGCGCACCTTCCGGCCACGCCGCCTTCTTCCTACACCCAACGATTTGCGCCGCTGCTTCGCGTTGTCCGGTAGTTCTCTTTATTTTCTTTTATGCGCGCTCTATCTATATTAATCAATTAATCTTGTCCGCATGTATTGATGCATGTATACATGTGTTAGGCTTATATGTTTTTTCTATATGCGTGTACTGTGGACGGTAGATGCATATATATTTTCACGTATATATATATAGTTTAGTCGGTTGAACGTAGATTTTTGGCCGAATCGATGTATATATATACTTGGTCAAATCGCGTGTAGAAATAGCTGCACGTAGATATAGTCGGTTGACACAAATATCGTAGAACTTGTTTCGGTACTCTCTGTTGCTTAACGCTAGTTGCATGAATATGGTATTGTGTGCCTGTTTGCCATATATATATCTACCCTGCTGTTTTTCCGCGTAGCACGCACGTATAGCCGTAGTCGCCATCGTTGCCGTAGCCGTCGTCGCCGCCGACTCATTCTGGCTAACTATGTTCGCTGCCGCCGTCGCTGTCCCGCGCTGATCGTCTGGCCGATTCGCAAGTATAAATTTCCTATATACATTTATACGGTCGTATTAGGAAGTATACACATCTAAATACAAAAATTAATTTGCGCTTCGGTATTTCACGTAACCCAGTCGAACTAGAAGCATATGTGTATACGTCATGAACAGTAGCATGCTAGAAAACTAGGAAGTTAGTTTGTACATGCACTTTTCTAACAATTGCGAAATTTGTCTTTTTCGCTGCGAATTTGTTTTAAGTCCAAACTGCGTGCAACAAATTTTGTTAATTAATAAAAATTAATACATTTCTACAGTAATTTTTATGAAATTTTATAATTAAATTTACACTGTTAAATTATTTGCCGAAAGTCCAAACTTACGAATTTCTTAGCTCTTAAACTATACGTCCAAAAATGTCGAAATAAATTTTATAAATCTTAGAAAATGCCCAAGTAATTGTCTGGAAGTTTTCGCGAAATTACGCATTAGTTTGATTTGCGGTATTTCCTGAATGTGTGTTTATTCGTTGTTTTTGGATGTTTTTCTGCTACACGTAGACGTTGAGCTGTGCGAGGGTGTTGAAGAAGACCAATCTCAAGTGTTGGACCAAGAACATCAACTGTTTGAAGGCAAGTTATGCTTTGACCATATTGCTCCTAGTTTGTGAAATGTATTTTGATTTAAATTATGCATGCTATGTTGATTAAAATGAATAATTTAATTTGGGCTAACTAGTTAATCAACCTAATTGTTAATTCCATCCTTGTTAATATTATTTGTATGCTATATATTCCATTGTCACCTAAAATTGGGATTAAATTGTTGGAGGATATGATTGTGCCAACACGGGAGGCTAGACCGTGACTAGTTGCTTAGCTATGCTTGCGCGAAATATATTTCAAATAGCAAAATAATATTGACTAATGACAAATGGAATGATTTTGGAAGTTCAGTGTGATCTTGTCACGTGATGATGTGAAGTGTAGGTACCTTTGTGGTTCTACATGGTAACTGATATTATTGTTGGCATGTGTTGCACAATAATGGAACAGGGGTGGGAAAAGATTTAGTCTGGGGCAAGTGGTACGAGGCTTTATGCCAGGTGGGCCTCTATGGCACAGATTTTGAGATAACAGTAGTTTAGTAGGATTCTAAAGTCTTACCTTTGATACCTCAGGGTGACAGTTACACCGGGGTAACTGTGCGGGGGAGCGTACCTGTGCTACGGCTTGGTACCCTATCCAACGGTGATTGTCGGTCCTACACTTCGATCCTTCATGGGGGAAGTGATAGTGAAGGCAATACCGGCGAGGGTCATAGGTGTAGATGGAAGTTTCTGAAAAACTTCGTTACGGTCAATCGCCTTTGTGGTGTGCGACTGTATCATGTGGGTAAAGTGTACAACCTCTGTAGAGTGTGTCAAAACTATTCGAATAGCCGAGTCCACGGTACTGGACAAAGCTCGGGGATTACAGTCAAGGGGTAGATCTTCTGAAAATAAAAATATGGGAATGGGTGGCTGTATGCCAGACATAAATGCTAAAGTGATCTAGGGCTTCGTGCTAAATTGTTTGAAAAAGAGATTGATAACTTATTAGATAATATGGTTTTACTGCTTTTGAATCTATTAAGATTATTTGGTAAAAGCAAAATGCGGCTTGATGCAAAATAACCCCTTAAGCCATTCCTTTGGAATAAGCCATGCATATAGTATTAGAACTGCATTTTTGTGCATGACTTGCTGAGTATGTTGTATACTCACCCTTGCCTTCAACACAATCATCAGTTGAGGAGAAGACTACAATTTCGAAGAAGGCGAAGTTCCACGAGAAGGCGATTATCTAGGAGTCGAACCCTATCAGTTGCCTGTGGCGTATTGATGGGATTCACCGGTGTTCTTCATTCATTCTTGTTTATTTTCTTTTGTTGTTGTAAGCCTGCGTGTGAACTATTTGTAAGGTGACCTTAAGGTCTTGTAACCAGTTTATTTAATAATTGAAGTACTTTATTATTAATTCCGCTGTGTATGATTGTGGTACTTCATCCCTGATATTACTGTGTGCACTAGCGTGATCCTGGACTAGAGCAGAATACACAGAGGGTCCGGATTTGTAGATTCGGGTCCCGACAGGGACCGAAAACCCTCTCGCCCGAGGCATATCCGAAACGCCGTTCCGACACAAGTTTCGTCAGCCCAACATTGGCCCATACGACGGGGATTCCGATCCCATGCAATTCATCGAGGTCTACGCCACGGCTATCCGCGCCGGGGGAGGCGGGGAGGTTGAGATGTGCAATTGCCTGCCGCTCTTCCTCTCGGGGACTGCCCGGTCATGGTTCTTCAACCAAAAAAGGGGCTCTATCCACTCTTGGGCTCAACTACGCGAAGAATTCAATGCAAACTTTCAAGGAAGTTACAAACGTCCCTTGCTTCCCAACCAACTCTTCACCGTCAAGCAGCGGAAAGACGAGTCCACTCGGGACTTTCTCAAGCGCTTCTCCAGAGTGCGGAGCCAGGTGGCAGACGCCCCAGACTCCACGGTCATCAATGCGTGCAAAGAAGGGCTACTCCCGGGAGAGCTGAATCGGGCGCTTGTGAGAGATCCCCCAAGAACGACCCAACAACTCTTTGAGATCGTGGAAAAGTATGCCCGAGGGGAGGAGGATGACCTAGCCAAAAAAGGTCTCTTTCCACAAGCTGGAGGCAACTCCCCTGTTAGGGGACCGAAAGGGTCTTCCAGGAGGAGCGAAGACCGGAGGGATCGCTCCAACGGGGGCTGCGACTCCAAAGTCCTCGCCGTGGCCGACGCCCCATCACGAGGGGATGGTTCTTCCAAAGGACCAAAGGAGGGTCCCAAATCCAAGGATCCTCGTGCTCACGACAGGGGTCCTGGTGAGAAGAAGGGCCACCAAGACCAAGGGGAAGGTCGTTGGTGCGCCTACCACAAAATGGGCGGGCACGATACAAACGAGTGCCGTCAATACGCCGCCGAGGTGGCGAAACTCCTTGAAAGGGGGCCTGAGCCACACCGCAGATCACCGCCCCGGCCTGCCGCCGCGGATGTCATGCCTTTTCAAGCAAATCATCCCGCGCCCGCGTTGCCCCCTGATGGACCTCCCCCGGGAGGGCCCCTGCAGGGTGGTGAACGGGAGCTTCCCTTCCAAGCGCCACAACGACAGGTGAAGGTCATAATGGGGGGGCTCGGCCTACGGGCATGAATCTAAGTGGCAAAGAAAGGAATATGCGCGGGAAGTCAACGTGGTGGGGGTGGCCACCCGAAGCGTCCCACCCAAGTGGGCTAACATCCCTTTGAGCTTCACGGCCGAGGACGCGAAGGACGTGAGGTTCCCCCATGATGATGCCCTCCTGGTGTCTGCCACGATATCCAATTGGGAAGTCTCTCGCATACTCGTTGATGGGGGAAGTTACGCGGACATACTTTATCTTCGAGCGCTCAAGGAGTTATGGGAGTCACGGGGGGGCTACCACCCTGGCATCCTGCTCCCGTCAGACCGCCCCCTCACGGGCTTCATTCCAGGAAAATCTATCCAACCCCTGGGGAGGATCGAGCTCCTCGTGACCTTCGGGTCACGGGAAAACCATCGCACGGAGGCGGTCAGGTTCGACGTCGTCGACGTCGAGTCACCGTTCAACGTCATCATGGGAAGGGTGACTCTCAATCGCTTATGTGCAGCAGTCCATCAAAATTACCTATGCCTCAAGATACCGGGGCCTCGTGGAGTTATCACCGTGAGGGGCGACCAAGACTTGGCGCGACGCCTCTATCACAAGGAGACCACTCACTTTGATGAAGTCGATCTCCTCGAAGTGGGAGGTTCAGAAGAGACTGCGTCCCCCTTACCTCAAGGGGAGGTCACGAGAGATGAGCCCCCTCGGCCGAAGTGCTCCCCGAAGCCTCGTCCCGAAGGAGGGCTAAGTGATACGCGTCTCCTCAGCCCGAACGATGAATGCTTCGTCCGGGTCGGGGTTCAACTCTCAGAGTTGGCGAGAGAGGAACTCCTTGAGTTCCTGAGGACTAATGCGGACGCCTTTGCCTGGACACCAATCATAAAACACATTCAAGGAGAGGTTGAGGCGGAGGACAATATTGAGGCCCGAAGACTATTCCACAAGTCCAAGCCCTACCTCATCCTCGAGGGAAACCTGTACAAGAAAGGATCATTCGCTCTGCTCAAATGCCTCTCGAGGGAGGAGGGTATTTCCCTCCTTCGAGAGGTACATGAAGGACTCTGCGGCTCACACGTTGCACCTAGAGCAACGGCGGTCAAGGCATTAAGACAAGGCTTCTACTGGCCTACTATGGTGCTAGACGCCATCGCTATGCTAAGAACCTATGAAGGGTGACAAATGATGACCCCGGCTCACAACTCACCCACCGCACCTCTACACCAAATTCCCGTCACATGGCCTTTAGCCCGGTGGGGCATGGACCTGCTCGGTCCATTCCCGCCGGCCAAGGGGGGCTACAAGTATGCGGTGGCGGTGGATTACTTCACAAAGTGGGTTGAGGCGGAGCCGTTGGCATCAACCACCTCCCGAGCGGTGCAAAAGTTCCTCATGTCCCGAGGGCGGTCTACGCCTCCCCGGGGCATACCCCGCGAAGAGTCTTCATGTCCCGCGGGAGGTCTAGGCCTCTCCGGGGGCATACCCCACGGGGAGGATATACCCCAAATGGGAAGGACTGTCGGGACCCCGAATTTGCAAATCCGGACCCTCTGTGTATTCAGCACTAGTCCAGGAACGCGCTAGTGCACACAGTCTTAACATCAGTAAATATCACAATCATACCACTCGATACTAATAAAGTACTTTATTTAAATAGTCAAACTGGTTACTCGACCTTATGGTCAAGTTACAAATGTATGCCTCATGAAGCGAAACTTATTAAGAGAGAAATAGTAGCAGCGGAAAATCAAATAACCGTGGCGCCATCCAAGATACCACAGGCAATCGATCGGGCTCGCTTCCCTAAGTAGACGGTTCCTCTTGGAGCTCCTCCTCCAAAGCTAGTGTAGTCTCCTCTTCAACTGGTGTTGTATTGTGGCAAGGGTGAGTACTTGGTACTCAGCAAGTCATGCACAAAATGCAAGCTAATATACTATATGCATGGCTTGGTACAAAGGAATAGCTCAAGGTATATTTGCAGTAAACAGCATTTGACAAGTAGCATAAATAGATTCGAAAGCAGTAGAAACAAGTGTAGCATAGATAACTTTTCAAGGAGTTTAATGAACATCTTTCCCATCCTAATCCACATTCCCATCAACATCATTATTAATCCAACCCAACCTTTCAAATCCAAGTTATTTTTGAGAAAATCTAACCCTTATTTGTAATTCCCGGCGATGTCCAATACAGCGGACACGGCTATTCGAATAGATTCTACACTCTGCAGAGGTTATGCACTTTACCCACAAGATACAATCAAACACCACAAAGGCGAGTTCAGTAACAAAGTCTTTCGGAAACTTCTAACAATACAAGTGGTCCTCCCGGTTATTGCACACTAACCCTTCCCTTAGCTAAGGCGAAGTCTAGGCCAATCAACCGTTAGATGGGTACTGGCCTCGGCCCGATGCGCTCCGTACAACTTACACAAAGGGTGTAGTTGACCTCCCGAGGTCCCCACAGTGCGTTATTAGCAACTTAGTCAACTAGGTCCGTCCCATTACAGACATGTGGTTGCACGTTAGACCCAGTTCAAAGGCTTGCAAGGTTAAGTCCTTAGGGTGACCAGGGCAAGACTACCCAAGAACCAAATCAACATCCCCAATGCCACAACTGGCCCCTGATTATTCTTGCCACATGCCCGGTCAAAAAACTATTTATCAAACCCGCTTGATTACCATGCACCACGTGCCATCAACATCACATGATACCTTTCCAAAACAGGTTCAATATATCATTAAGTCAATATTAACATTTGTTTGTCCAAAATCATGTCATGAGCACGTGGCAGTCTAAGCGATATACTACAACGGTCTAAAACCCATGTTGGCAAGTTAATAATGTCCAACTAGTAAACCACAACTAGGGTGACAAGGGTCATGGCACATACTTAAGTAATCAAGGTGTCATACAAAGAAATTGGTATTTATCTAAGCCCCATATTTAAATAAAGTATTTTCTAATTGAACTAGCATGCAATAGTTTAAATCAAAATAGATTTCGAAATAGGATCAACATGGTCAAAGCACAACTTGCCTTCAAAAAGTACTTGCTCTTGGTCTTGAGTTGGATCCTGAGTCAATACTTCTCCTTCGAATCCTTAGGCACTTCAACGTCTACTCGTAAAGCGTGCAAATAGCAAATACACGAATAAACAATAGGCAAAAAGTGTCCAAACATCCAAATAAAATCCATAAACAGAGAGAACATAATTTTATGAATTTTTAGAAACTGGAATCGTCAGATTTGGAGTTAAAATGCAAAAGTTATGATTATTTAAAGTTTAAATAATTAATTAAATAATTTTACAGAGAAAAATTTTAGTCCAAAAATTAATTAAAATTCATATTTAGGTAGGTCTCAATTTTATACAAATTTAGAAATTTGAATCACTCAAATCGGAGTTGAAACGCAAAAGTTATAAGCGTTTGAAATTTGAATCAAAATCTGAAATCATTATTTCGAATTAATAAATCATTTTCTTTATCGGAAATTAATTATTGCGTCGGCTGGACACGTGTCAACCTCGATTGGGCGGTGGCGTCGGTGGTCCATGGACTCGGTCCATGCTCGGCTCGGAGTCTCATCTGTGGACTCGGTCCACGACTCTATGTGTCGACGGTGGGACCACTCGGGTGGCGTCATTCTTGGCGTCGGCGAGGCTCGACCACGGTCTTTGGCAGGTGGGACCCACCGATGGCGTCATGGGTGACGTCATGGTGCGGTTGCGGCTAAGCGTGACCGCAGGCCCGGCGTGTCGGTGACCACCTGCCCAGCGTGGCGCGGCGGCTTCGGCTTCGGACACGTGGCATGATCGTGTCCGTTGATTTGAAAATCAACGGCGCGATTAGATCAGGGTTAACACGTTGAAAACTACACGGTGATTGATCGTGGGCCGTTGGATCTTGATCCAACGGTCGGTCGATCTGGGTTCTAGGTGCGAGAGAACGTGGGCTTACCACGGCCGTGCGATCCTGATCGGACGGCCGTCTGAGCTCGATGACGGCGATAGCACGCGGCGGCGCTTAGCTTGGCCGGGGATGAAGGCGATGACCACGGCCTCGGCGTTCGAGGCGCTCGGCGAGGTGAGTTGTCCCCTGAGTGCGCTGGCCGGGGTTCGGATCCGGTCTTGATGCGGCGAAGGGCAGCGGGCGTCGGCGAAAACGGCTAGAACCGCGGCGGCTTCCCTCAAACTTCGGCGGCGATTCCGGCGGACCCTCTGGCGGTGAGGCTCGATGAGCTAGGGCGATGGCTGCGGGGTCAAGGCGGTCCTCGAGGTGCAACCGGGCATTAAATACCCTCGGCGTCCGTCGCGAAGCGGAAACCTAGACCCACACGGCGGCGGCGCGGCGGCGAGTCCGGCTCGGATCCGGCGGGGACGACGACGGCCGATCGGCCCACGTGGCGCGATCAGCGGCCACGATCGCCGCAGTCGAAACCGGATCCGGCCGGTCTCGGCTCGAGCCGATGCGATCAATCGGGCCGTTGGATCTCGATCCAACGGTCGGGATCAACAGGTTAGGGTTGGGTTCGGCCAGGCTCGGTGGCTCGGGTCGGACTCGAGTCGACTTCGGGTGCGGCTCGATCGGATGAAACGATTTCGACCGATTGATTTTCCAATGATTTAATATTTAAAATAATTTCCGATAATTCTAATTCATTAAAAATAGTAAAAGACTGAAAAATTCGGAAAAATTCTGGAAAATATTTTGGATCATTTTGGACTCAAATAAAATATTTCCAACAAAATTTTATTTGCAAAGTTTAATTCTTTAATTATTTCAAAATGGAATAAATTCAAATAAATTCAAAATAAATCCAAATAAATTCAGAAAATTCCAAAATTCACCAAAGTGCCAAATCACACATGAATTTAAGAAAAGCAAAATTTTGGGGTGTTACAAACCTCCCCTTAATAGAATCTCGTCCAGAGATTCAGGCTTACTCTGAGAATAGGTTTGGAAACTCTTTCTTCAAATCCTCTTCGCTCCCAAGTCGCTTCGCTCTCTGCATGGTTGCTCCACCGAACTCTCTGAAACGGGTTGACTTGTTTCTAGTTTCTCGATCCATTGTGTCTAGAATCCTCACGGGATGCTCCTTGTAATTCAAATCTTCTTGCAACTCAATTGACTCTAGCGGTGTCTGCTCTCGGGAACTCGGAGACACTTCTTCAATTGGGACACATGGAATACGTCATGCACTCACCTTAACGATCGTGGCAACTCCGGTGATAAGCAACCGCCTCTGCGACTCAAAATCTTAAATGGTCCAACATAGCAGGTGCGAGTTTCCCTTTGGCATGGAACCTCTTAACTCCCCGAGAGGCGTAACTCTGAGGTATACAAAGTCTTCGGTTCAAAACTCAAGTCTCGCGACGGTTGTCAAGATAACTCTTACATCGTGATTGGGCTATCTTCAACCTTTCCCTAATCACGGCAATCTGCTTCTTCAACTTCTTGAAGAATATCGGGCCGAAGACACGGCGCTCGCCGGTCTCATTCCAATTCAATGGCGTCCGACAGTCGACCATCTGATTGCCTCAAAGGTGACATCTGTAAACTAGCACGATAACTATTGTTGTAATCGAACTCGGCATACGGCAAACTCTTATCCCAAGAGGTAGCATAAGCCAATGCACAAGCTCTTAACATATCCTCCGAATCTGGTTGACTCTTTGGTCTGTCCATCCGTCTGTGGATGATAGGCTGTACTAAAGTTCAAACGGGTTCCCATGGCTTCATGCAACTTATTCCAGAATCTTGAGGTAAATTGGGTACCTCTGTCCGATACAATCCTCTTTGGCACTCCGTGCAAACAGACGATCCTGATCATGTACAACTCTGCTAATTTATCTCCCGAGTAGGTGGTCTTCACGGGGATAAAATGGGCTACTTTGGTCAAACGATCCACTATAACCCATATGGAGTCATAACCTCCTTGAGTCTTAGGCAAACCGGTAATGAAATCCATTCCGATTTCCTCCCACTTCCACTCAGGTATTTTCAGTGGCTGTAGTAATCCTGCTGGTCTCACTACAGGAAACTACTAATTTTTCGTCGGCTAATTCTATTTTCTTCGGCTAGGGAGAAGCCGACATTTACAAACATTTGTTTTCGCTTACCGAGCACTACCGACGATAATATATATATTTTAAATCGGCTTAAAGGTCTAGCCGATGAAAATTAATTGTTTTCGTCGGCCAAAAATCAAACCGATGAAACTACGTTATATTTTTAAATCGGCCAGGGGAACCGGCGAAATTGGTTGACCGAACAATTTGTTATGAGACCATTATTTTCGCCGGCTTGAAGTTCTAGCCGATGAAAATATGGAATATTTTCGTCGACCAGGGTGCACCGACGAAAATTTGATGACCTAATAGCCGTGTCTTTGGCACCATTATTTTAAATCGGCCATGCCTTAGCCGATGAAATAAACATCCTATTTTCGCTTCGGTCAGCTAGGCAAGCCGATGAAAATGCGAATATTTTCGCTTGCAGACGCATAAGCCGATGAAAATGCGAATTTTCATCGGCTGCTATTCAAGCCGATGAAAATAGCGGCGCCCTAAATATTTCTTCCAGCTCACGCGCCTCCCACAGCTCACGGACTCCAACGCGCCGCCACGCTGCCGCCCCGTTGCCGCCGCGGCGTCCGCGCCCCGCCGCCTTCGCCCCGCACCGCACGCCGCCCGCTGGCGTCGCCCGATACGCCCGCGCGCCCCAGCGCCGCCGCCCGCCTCCGTGCCCGCCAGCGCCGTCGCCCGTCGCCACGCGCCGCCGCAGCGCCCGTCGCCCCGACCGCCCAGCGCCCGCCGCCGTGCCGCCGCGCCGCCGCCCGCCGCCGCCCGCCTCCGTGCCGCCCGGCACCGCCGCCCGATACCGCCGCGCCGCCAGCGCCAACGCCCCGTCTTGCCGCGCCGCCAGCGCCGCCGCGGCCTCCGTGCCCGCCGGCGCCAGCGCCCCGTCTTGCCGCGCGCCCGCCGCCGCCGGCCTCCGTGCTCGCCCGGCATTGTAATCGCAGTATGCACCCTTCTAATCACATCATCCATCTCCTTCAGCTTTTGGGTCATCAAAACATTGGCATTTTAAATTTCAACTCAAATTAGACATCACGTCACTCAAACCCCAAAGGGCAACACCTGTCATTTTAAAATTTCAACTCAAACAAGACATTGCTCAAACCCGTAAAGCATTAAAGATGCTATTACCTCCAACTACGCCTATAAGGCCAACGACTCTAAAGGTCTTTGATATATATCGTACCATCAAGCTTCTATTTTTAGGTTTGACTCTATAGATTTTCAAGCTTCGATTCTATATAAATTTTCAATATATATATGCTCTTGTCAAAGTGAATCGAGTCTAGCTCAATTGATGGAAATATCGAGGTTTCAGATCGATGCACATGCGCATAAGAATTGGCCAATTGGGTGTAACATATATGTGATGTGTGTATAGAGTATGTGTTGATATGCGTACGTTTACAATCCAATTATTACTCTTTCTGTAGTAAATAAAACTCAGCTGGTTTATAATGGACTATCAATGCATGATTAGTGTCAGCCAAGCCTATGCGTCACCCGTTCGGGGACGACACATCTCACATGTACATGTGAGGTGTGTCATTCCGGAATTGTCCCATTTTGGACAACTCAAGAATGGATGCCAGAGCATTGGATTTATGACGAGTCGTTTAGAGTTCGAACAAAATTTCTGTGGATAACCCAGTTGTTCTCCGATGCACCACAACCAGGTGTGCAATCGGAGAACAGCGGGGTTATGCTGCCGAAATTTTGTTCTGATCAGCACGGTCGATTTCATAATTCCGCTTTGGCGTTCATTGTTGGGTGGGTTTAAGACCTATCTTTCCCAGTAGAGCCTGTTAGCAACCATACCACACTGGGTGATTGATCTTGTTGCTCGTTTGTAGCGTCCATAATGGGTGATGATCGGAGATGGATGTACGATGGTTGGAGTAAGACTGGGGCACATTCAAGAGAATGGGGGGTCAAAACACAGGCGTTCATGGACAATGCATTCGCAGGGGCCGCAGGTGGTGTTGTAAAGTGCCCATGTAACAAATGTCGAAACTTTGCTCGTCACGTTAAGCCGGATGTGGAACGTCACTGTGCAAGTTTGGTTTTATGCTCGACTACATGATATGGTACGAGCATGGTGAGGCACAACCCATTGAGACGGACCATGAGGATGAAGATAGGATGGATGAGATGGTGAATGATATTGGTAGGGATTTTGAGGTTAATTCGAAGAAGAGCCAGGCCGGAGGTTCAAAGGTTCTATAGCCTCCTTTCGGCCTCGGAAGAGAAATTGCATGATTCCACCAACGTGACCGTCCTAGCGGCCGTGACGCGACTCATGTCAATAAAGTCGAAATATAACTTTTCAAATAAGCGCTACAACGATCTGGTCCAATTGATCATTGATATTCTTCCGGCGAACCATAAGATGCCGAAGGACATGTACCAGTCGAAGAAGCTATTGTCCAGCCTTGGGATGAAGTATGAGAAGATTGATGTGTGCGAAGATAATTGCATGTTGTTCGAAGGAATATGCCAACGAACCTCGATGTCTCTTACGTAAAAATCTAGATATGTCGAGGTGTTAAATGATGAGGGCATAACGGTGATGACAAATGTCGCAGTGAAACAACTTCGCTACATGCCAATCACACCTAGGCTTAAACGGTTATACTTATCTAAAAAAATAGCTAGGCATATGAGGTGGCACAAAGAAGGTGTTCGTGGTAGTGATGGAGTGATGGTGCATCCGTCGATGCCGAGGCATGGAAGGCATTGGACCGCTTCGACCACGACTTTGCAAGGGACCCTAGGAATGTTCGCATAGGGTTGGCGACAGATGGGTTCACACCTTTCAGACAAGTGCCATCCCGTACTCTTGTTGGCCGGTTTTATTATGCCGCATAACCTACCACCGCTTTATGCATGAAAGATGAGTACGTGTTTCTAGCCCTTGTCATACCGGGTCTGATCATCCTGGAAGCACCTAAATATGTTCATGCAACCGTTAATTGAAGAGTTGAAAGAGTTGTGGATAGGGTACAAGCATATGATACCTATGGTAAAGTAAACTTTACCTTGCGTGTTGCATACTTGTGGTCGGTCCATGATTTACCAAAGATATGGCATATGGGCTGGATGGAGTGTTCATGGTCGGCTTTGTTGTCCCATATGTATGGTCGACTCGAGATGCATTCCGGTACCACATGGTGGAAAGTTCTGCTTTCTTTGATTGCCATCGACGGTTTTTGCCGCATAATCACCCTTTTAGGAAACTTAGTACTGCATTAGGAAGGACACCACTATTACAAAGGGCCCGCCAAACCGTTTGACCGGTCTTTGAGATAGCTGCACAGCACGATCGGCTCGTACCAACAGATGGCGGTTTTCAAGGTTTCAAAGATGACCATAATTGGACTCATATTTGTGCAATATGGAGTCTCCCTTACGCCGAAGCATTGATTCTTATGCACAATGTAGATGTCATGCACCAAGAGCGTAATGTCGCGAAAAGCATTATAAGTATGTGCTTTGATGTCAAAGACAAAACAAAAGACAATGTTAAGGCACGAAGAGACTTGGCCGAGATTTGCGATCGGCCAGCACTTGAGCTCGTACAAGATTCAGGAGGACGAATAGCCAGGCCACGAGCTCCATATTGTCTTAAACCTCAAGAGAAGAAAGAAGTGCTCCGGTGGATGAAAAGTATCAAATTTCCAGATGGCTATGCAGCTAACCTAAGGCGTGCGGTGAATGTCAGCACCGGGAAGCTAAATGGTCTTAAGAGCCATGATTACCACATCATCATGGAAAGACTTCTCCCTGTAATGTTTCGTGGCTACTTCAAGGATGAATTGTGGAGAACGTTAGCAGAACTTAGCTTTTTCTACAGGCAGTTATGTGCTAAAGAAATCACGAAGAAGATGATGCAAAAGTTGAAGAAAGAAATACCATTGCTTGTTTGCAAGATGGAACAGGTATTTCCACCTGGATTTATGAACGTCATGCAACATCTCTTGGTACATTTGCCTTACGAAGCGGAGGTTGGTGGACCTGTGCAGTACAGGTGGATGTATGCGACCGAAAGAGGTTTGAAAAAGATAAGGGCATCCGTACGCAACAAGGCTAGGGTTGAAGGGTGCATCGCAGAGGCATATGCTCTTAAAGAGATATCGAACTTCTCCAGTACGTACTTCGCCGATGAGCGCAATGTGAATGCCATTACAACGCTGGTATCACATTCTTTGAAGAAGCACCTATGAGTGATCTTCAAATTTTTCGATTGGAAGGGTAAAGTCGCTTTGCGTGATTTAACTCGTGAGGTGTCACCAATAGAATGGAACTCGGCTTTGCTATATATGTACTCCAACATTGAAGAAATGGACAAATATTTCGTGTAAGTATTGATTTGTATATTGTCTTTCAAAAGTTATTCTTTACACTATTCTCATTAGCTTAGCTGACAAGCAGATTGTTCGACCAACAACATTGGAGATCTACTCGTCAACCTACGAGCAAACAACTGGACAAACTACGTCGCGATGGGTTAAATGGCGGCCCTAGTTTCGTTGCTTGGTGTCGAAAACATGTACTTTTCTTTTGCTCTTTTTTTTAACCAAAGACCAGTGTTAATTTTCCATGCCTTAACATGTACAAGGTGTATGCTCGATGCCGACGTCCATGAGGACTCGCGACGGCTATCACATGGAACCGTTACGGCAAGGAACTTCGGTCGTTATGACGTCAACGGGTTTCGGTTTCGCTCTGCAAAATTCGAAGCAAAACGCCCCCTTGCAGCCACCGTGAACAGTGGAGTCGTAACTAAGGCATGCGATGCACGTGGGCGTGAAATTAACTACTATGGCATTATTCAAAACATAGTTGAGTTCAAGTTCGGGGGTTCCAAAGATCTGAGAGTAGTTTTCTTTGAATGTGATTGGTTTGATCCCAACAATGGCACACGTGAGAACGAATTTGGCATGGTGGAGATCAGGCACCAATCACGGCTTGAAGGTTTTGACAAATTTGTGCTTTCTCACCAGGTGGAGCAGGTGTATTACTTGCCGTATGCGTGCCCTAGCTTGAGTGCTTGGTGGGTTGCTTATAAAGTGAATCCCCGTGAACGGTTATATAGCCCTAGCGATGCTGATTATGTCGATGAAACCATGGACAACCAAAGAAATTGATGCATATCGTGAAGAAGGTATGCCAAGATCTTTTCGTGTTACCGATGGGTTTGGGCTTGCAGGAGTAGCCACGGATGCCACAGACCTAATAGTTCAGCCTCTCGACTCCAAGAAAGAAACGAAACGAGGTTCTATAAGAATTCGACGGCCTCGGAGAAAACATGTTTCGCACAACGATTCACCGATGAACCTCAAGACATTGACGAGTTTTGATACATACATATTATTGGTATATATCTTCCAAATTTTTATATTTTCATATTGTTGCTACCTTGCTTTTTCAATGCGCAATCTCACTCTATTTTAAATTTTTACAGATGAATTCTTTTTTCAAGCATGCCCGCAAGGTGGTCTCCAAGAGCACCGGCAGCTCTTCTCCTAGGATTCAGACTGGTAGGAGTAAGGACTCCCTCTTCCATGGGAGTGCCTCGACTAGGAGCGGCAGAGATCGTTTGAGAGGTGTCTGGAGGAGGCACAGAGGAGGTTGCTCCTGCGATGCACAGTTACGAGGAGGTTTCTCCTGCAGCACTGGTTCTCGAGGAGGTTGCTCCTGCAGAGAGCTGGTTACGAGGCACAGGATGAGGAGCACGGCAGGTGAAGAGGATGAGGGGACGAGGGAGACGGAGCAGAGGAGGATGAGGGTGCCGAGGAGACGGAGCAGAGGAGGATGAGGGTGCCGAGGAGACGGAGCAGAGGAGGATGATGATGATGCACCTCGTACCACGATCCTTCGTACTTGTTAGCATGTTATACTGCATAGACTTTGCATTCTCATGTTTGGTTATTTTCGTGTTCCGGATGTAACAACATACCTCCGGCTGAACATAGGTTACGGAGGTTGATCGTCCCTTGCGGGGGGTAGTAAGTTATTTTGTAAATCTATATTTGAAATTTGTTGTATAACTAATCGGTTTGATTTCATGAAATGTAGGCAATGGAATGACGTGGCGTGGGAGGGACGCCGCCAAAGATAGGCAAAGTTAACTCTGTCACGGGAGCCATCTGCCGCCACCACTACCGGGCTTGGTGGAAATCAACGGCGTAAGATCCGGCCCTTAAATGGGAGCACTACAAAGTTGGCCCTTGATGTCCGGCACGGCACCGTTGCTGACGAGGTGTGGCACGATTTCTGGGTAAGTTCCTTAATTTTGTTTGTACAGTTCATACATATAAATTAAATTATTGTGGCACAACTTAAGCATTGTTGTTGCAGGAGAGATACCGTTTGCGGAGGCGAGGATGTCCTCACAATCGCGAAGGCGCACAAGGTGTTCAACAAGGCAGCGGCAAGGGTGGTGAAGGACATGATCTCCAATGCTAGAGTCCAGGCGGTTTGCATGTTCTACAAGAGGGTGAAGCAGGAGAAGATGAACAAGAAGCTCGGGGCATCCAAGATCTACCTACGCGAGGACGAGTACCTGCAGGTAACCGTCCCCTGGTTACTGAAGTGTCCTGATGCTTGGCAGGCTCTTTGTACGTATTGGGCATCGCCTGCTTTTGTTGCCAAGTCGAACAAGAAGAGAGGCAATCGAGAGGCAGGTGATCCGGTTCTGCACCGGTATGGCGCAGATGGACACCTACGCTTAGCGAAGCGCATGGTATGTCTATATATTGAGTTCATCATGATTTCAGATGCATGGTACTAACTTTCGATTATAGGAGGCTGAAAGTGGCATTGCCCCCAGCTACATAGAGACATATCTTCGGGGACACATGAGCAGGGATCCTACACAGCCTAATCAGCTATGCAGCCAGGCAGCGACTGAGAGACTTGTAAGTTGTTTACTCTATTTTGAAGTATTTTGAAGTAATATGATCTTTCAAATTGTTGTGTTAACAACAGTCATGCAGGAGAAATATGGGGATGAAATGGTTCGACGTCATGGCCCAGAGTACGACTGGAGGAGGGAAGACCTTGATGTCCAGGCGTTGTACCACAGCGGTGGAGGCAAGAGCCATGGAAGGTGAGAGATCATCCGCCCTTCTAAAAGTTGTCGGGAATTATGATTTGATTGTGAGTGTGTACTTGCAATTAATGAATACATTTGTTTCTAATGTCTTTAAGGTTCTCAATGTTCAATGGGGTTGTGGACTCTGACGTTGCTTTGAGCCAAGCAAGAACGTCACAGTCATCACAGAGCAGCGCTCGCTCCTCTCGAGAGACAAGGCTTCAGCAAGAAGAGTCATACAATCAAAGGAAGAAGCGAGGCTACAGCGGAGCGCCTAGCGCAACACGAGGACGAGTTGAGAAACATGAGAAGACAAAGAAGAGTACTTTCAGACCTATCTACAAGTAAGTTAAAAATGTTCAATTTTAGTGATTAAGTGTTTAGCTCGACAATTTTTAGTTAGACACCTAAATGTATGAGATCTAACACGTTGTTTATGTAGGAATGCTTCTATAAATGGGGCCTCATTTCAGGTTACATGATTCCAGCCTCCTGCTGCGTACTTCCCTCGCCACCTCCACCAAAGACAGTACATACATATACTTTTCCATTTTGTTCTAGTTATTTGCAATTCAAGACTAACATCAAATTATATATGTCCTTTCTACGTGGTTCAACCTCACATGCTCCGTAAGGCTCCCCAAATGTCGATGGTTTCCTCACGTCTGGAGGTAGTGCACATAACTTTCCGAATAACCCTAATAGTGGGAACAACATTAATAGTTAGAACGATGGTTTTAGTCGGATGGTTTTGTGATGTGACTTTTCATTTGTGATGTGAATGTGTCGAACGGTGGTTGATGTCGTTTGCTGTAATGGTGAATGGTTGATGTCGTTTACATTTGTGATGTGAATGTGACTTCTCGCAAATGGTGAATGTTTCGTGGTGGTTGATGCCGTTTGTTGACTGTGGTCGTGAATGGTTATTATATTTCTGTGCTGAATTTGCCCTGCAATTTGCCCATAATGCTTTTTTTTTGCACATCCCAAGATTTTTATTCGGCCAGGGTGGCGGCGAAAATCTTGAGCAAATTCCGATATTTTAAATCGGCTAGGTATGGCTGACGGCAAATACCAGTATTTTCGTCGGCTGTAGTCTGGCCGATGAAAATAACTATTTTCGTCGGCTTTTGGGTGGCCGATGAAAATAAGTATTTTCGTCGGCTTTTGGGTGGCCGATGAAACTAACTATTTTCGTCGGCTTTTGGTTGGCCGATGAAAATAATGGTCGTCGGACACCTTTTTTAAATCGGTTAGGCGGGACCGAAAAAACTCTATTTTAAATCGATTCTGAAGCGAAAATGTGCCTTTTTTCGTCGGGTTATTTTAATCGCTTATTTTAGTCGGCAAGCGAAACGGTTATTTTAAATCGGAAAGCCCTTTTTTCATCGGCTTTTGGCCGACGAAAATTTGGCGGATTCCTGTAGTGTCTCTGATGCATTGCCTTGACTCTCTGGCATACGTCGCACAATGCAACATGCTCGGCAACTTCACGCTTCATGCTCGGCCACCAGAATCTTTCCTTCAAATCCTGATACATTTTGGCGCTTCCAGGATGAATTGAGTACTTGGAGTCATGGGCTTCTTCTAGAATCAACTGCTTTAATTCCTTCTTGTTGGGCACACAAATGCGATCCTTCATCCACAACGTGCCTTGCTCATCCAACTTGAAGTCCTCTGCCTTGCCTTCCTCCTTGATGGTCTTAATCCTGCGGATCTTGCCATCATCCTTCTACCCTTCTCGGATCTGATCCTCTAGGGTAGGCTTTACTTCTAATGCGGTCAAGAATCCACTAGGTACCACCTCAATCTTTATTCTCTGAAAATCCTCACATAACTCATCCTGATTTGTGGCTAGCAACATACTCACGGTATGGCTTTTCCGACTCAAGGCATCGGCAACTACGTTGGCTTTCCCAGGATGGTAATGGATTCCAACATTGTAGTCCTTGATCAACTCTAACCATCTCCTCTGCCTCATGTTCAGATCCGACTGGGTGAATATGTACTTAAGGCTCTTATGATCCGTATACACTTCACATCTGTTCCCGATCAGATAGTGACGCCATATCTTCAAGGCATGCACTACAGCAGCTAACTCTAGGTCATGCGTCGGATAATTTCCTCATGCGGCCTCAACTGCCTTGATGCATAAGCGACGACCTTTCCATTCTGCATCAGCACACATCCAAGTCCTTGGCGCGATGCATCACAATAAATATCAAAGCTTTGATTAACATCCGGTAGAACTAACACCGGTGCTGATGTCAATTGCTTCTTCAGCTCCTGAAATCCTTTCTCACATTCTGGCGTCCATGCAAACTTCTTTTCCTTTTTCAGCAATTGCGTAAGAGGTTTCGCAATTGTCGAAAAGCCTTCAATGAAACGGCGGTAGTATCCTGCCATTCCAAGGAAACTCCGGATCTGGGTCATAGTCTTCGGCTGCTCCCAATGTAACACAGCTTCTACTTTGCTTGGATCTATGGCAACTCCTTCTGCGGTCATTACATGTCCAAGAAACTCCACCTTGTCCTTCCAAAAATCACACTTACTGACCTTGGCGAAGAGTTGCTGTTCCCTCAGCTTTTCCAAAACTCGCCTCAAGTGTTCGGCATGTTCATCCTCTGTCTTGGAGTAGATTAGGATATCATCTATGAACACGACAACAAACTTGTCCAAATATTCCATGAACACCTTATTCATCATATTCATGAAATATCTTTGGCGCATTCGAGACCAAAAGACATAATCAGAACTCGTAATGTCCATATCTTGACGAGAATGCAGTCTTCGGAATATCTTCCGATCGGATCTTCAACTGATGGTATCCCGATCTCAGATCAATCTTGGAGAAAACTCCGGCTCCTCTCAGTTGATCAAACAAATCATCAATCCTGGGTAGCGGATACTTATTCTTCACGGTGACTTCATTGAGTGCACGGTAGTCGATGCACATCCTGAAACTTACGTCCTTCTTCTTGACAAACAAAACTGGTGCTCCCCACGGCGATGAGCTCGGTCTGATAAATCCTTTCTCCATTAATTCTTCTAGCTGTTTCTTCATCTCTACCAACTCCTCGGTGGACATCCGATAGGGTCTCTTTGCTATCGGTCTTTGTACTGTACAAGCTTTATCACAAACTCTATGTCCCTGTCTGGCGGCATACCAGGTAGATCTTCAGGAAAAACATCTGGGTACTCATTCACTACTGAGACATCCTCTATGCTGATTGTCTTGGTACTGTTAACCATCAACTGTCCCTCTCTCACGGCAGTAGCTTGAAATTCCACTTTCTTCCCACACGGGCTCTCAACTGAGATAGTTCTTCGTCCACAATCCAATACGGCCTTGTGCTTGGATAACCAATCCATTCCCAAAATGACATCTAAGGTCTGGGTTTCCAAAATAATAAGGTTCGCTAGGAACTCTATTCCATCTATTAGTATTCTCACCCCGGAACATCCTACTTTCGTTCGGAGTTCGGAACCAGGGGTTTGAACTAAAAGCATGCATCTAAGTCTTGCAATCCTCAAATCATTTCTAGTAGCAAAGCCTTGCGAAACAAACGAATGTGAAGCTCGAATCAAACAAAGCTGTTGCAGTGCGAGTTAACAAGTAACTTACCAAGACGATGTCCGTAGCATTCTGCAGTGCATCTGCGGTGACATGGTTGACTCGGCCTCTTACCACGATGCAGGGTGTGGCTCCTGGTGCGGGCGTCCTAGCCGGGTGGTTCCTAGATTGAAGCGGCCAGGGTCACTCTGCTGTCTACTTGGACAAGCTGTTGGCAAAGTGTCCTCGCTCGTTGCTTGTAGCAGCGTCTCACTGTTCCTTCTTTGTTGCACAGGCGGCGTTTCTAACGGTGAAGTGCAGTAGTTCGATTGATGTGTCTTGGTGCTGGTGACGGTGTCCTTGTTGCATTTTGTGGCTGGAATCTGAAAAATTGATTTGGTGCAACTCTCAGACGCTGTTGCGTTCCCTGGCGTGATCCCTGCTGTTGCATTCTGCGCTTCCTGTTTTCATCCAGTTCCTTGCGCTTGTCCTCAAGAATAAGCGCCTTATTCACCAACTCTTGAAAATCTGGAAAGGTGTGGGTGATCAGCCCCACCTGTAGTCCTGAGTTAAGTCCCTTCATGAAACGAGACTGTCTGGTTTTATCTGTCGCTACATCCTCAGGTGCGTAGCGTGCTAGCTGTGTGAACTTGTTCAGGTAGTCGGCCACTGGCTGATTACCTTGCTTCAGTGCTCTGAACTCCTCCTTCTTAAGGTCCATGATTCCTTCTGGCACGTGATACTGACGGAATGCAGCTGTGAACTCTTCCCAAGTGATATCTTGAGGGTTCTCTTGCGTGGCACAGAAGTTCTCCCACCATTCGGTAATTTGTTCCTTCCAAGCGATGAGAAGCGTAGAGTACCTTCTCATTTCCTATGCATTGAGCTATGTGTAGCTTCCTCTCGATTGACCTTAACCAATCATCGGCCTCCAATGGATTGGCATTCCCGAAGAAAGTGGGTGGGTGAGTCCTCATGAACTCGGGTCTTGTATTCTGGCGTTGTCCCCGATTGACTTGATTAGTGTGGCCTGGCGGTGGCGTGTTGCATTTGTTGCATCATAGCATGCATCAAGCGAGTCGAGCGACAAGAAATGCTCCAAAATTCTGCATATCAATCATGGCGGTCTTTGGTGCTCCATCATTGGGGTTTTCTGCTGGGCGAGAACCACTTCCATTGCTTTCAAAGTTTCCGCGGGTGTTCACCATCTGTCGATTTGCTCTAAGTTTTAGAGATGAGGGGGAATCAAGAATAGACAAGTAATATGGAACTTATGCGGGGCGAAAGGTGTAACTTTAAGGCCCAACTTTATTATTGATATTAATAACTTGGTATGGTTGCTTACAATGCCTAAGGGCCTTGCAACACATACTGCACACTCAGCAAACAATGAAAATCCAAATCGAACTAACATTGGAGTCTAACGCCTAAAGGGTGATTCTTTATTCTATGACGCGACTCGGCGAAGGAGTCTCTCCATAAAACCTACGCTCACTCATCGAGAAAACCTCCACGGCCTGGGTACGGATGCTGCGGCATAGGCGCGAAATGATTGCCATGTCCAGCAACTGTGTCATCTGTGGTAGTCGAAGAAGCAGTGTCCTCATCGAGATCTGACTCCTCCGGATCTGGCTCGTGTAGCTCAAATCTTGGCTCTGGTTCTGGTCCGTACAAAGCCATCTCCAACTCGTCAATCCTTCGCAGAAGGTGTGACACATACTCTTGAGCTTCCCGCCATCTGTTCTTCTCTGTTGTGATCTCCTTGCGGGCCTTTTGTAGCTCTTTGCTTGTATCATCGATTACATCCTCCTGGGCGACAACAAGTCGTGCCAACTGTGTAACCATGGCATCCTCATCCTGAATCGCCTTCGGGTCAAGAAGGTTATCGCTCTTGTGGTGATAACGGAACACCGTGCTCTCCAATTCTCTGGCGTAGATACGGGTAATGTGCCGCATTGCTCGTCGTGATACTTCTTGGATACCCATCTGCATTGTAGACCTCCTGGCAGTGCAGTGTATCGGGCGATTGCCTGGGCCCTTCTTCCTAGCAGGTACCTCAATCTTCACGTTACAAGCCTCGATCAATCCCGCTTGTCTGATCACTTCTACTTGGTATTGGGGCTTCTCAAAATCTCCGAGAGTTTGTAGCATATGCCAAAGTTCTGCGGCGTGACCAACCTCCAGATCAACGTAGTTGAACTCTCCCTCCATCTGTCATAAGAGTGCTCACGTAAGAACTCGAAAATTTTAAATTGTGACAAGGTAAGGAAAAATTCAGCAAGAGACAAGAAAAGAAAGAATGGGATAAGTCGAGATGTCATTTCTTATCTTGACAAATTTTACTCTTTTAGAAAATAGGTTTTATCCTCACTATGACCATTGTAGCTAGGGTTGAGCCTACGGTCAGTATGGCTCTGATACCACCTCTGTCGGGACCCCGAATTTGCAAATCCGGACCCTCTGTGTATTCAGCACTAGTCCAGGAACGCGCTAGTGCACACAGTCTTAACATCGGTAAATATCACAATCATACCACTCGATACTAATAAAGTACTTTATTTAAATAGTCAAACTGGTTACTCGACCTTATGGTCAAGTTACAAATGTATGCCTCGCAGGGCGAAACTTATTAAGAGAGAAATAGTAGCAGCGGAAAATCAAATAACTTCGTGGCGCCATCCAGTATACCACAGGCAACTGACTGGGCTCGCTTCCCTAAGTAGACGGTTCCTCTTGGAGCTCCTCCTCCAAAGCTAGTGTAGTCTCCTCTTCAACTGGTGTTGTATTGTGGCAAGGGTGAGTACTTGGTACTCAGCAAGTCATGCACAAAATGCAAGCTAATATACTATATGCATGGCTTGGTACAAAGGAATAGCTCAAGGTATATTTGCGATGCTTGACATTTGACAAGTAGCATAAATAGATTCGAAAGCAGTAGAAACAAGTGTAGCATAGATAACTTTTCAAGGAGTTTAATGAACATCTTTCCCATCCTAATCCACATTCCCATCAACATCATTATTAATCCAACCCAACCTTTCAAATCCAAGTTATTTTTGAGAAAATCTAACCCTTGACTGTAATTCCCGAGCGATGTCCAATACCGCGGACACGGCTATTCGAATAGATTCTACACTCTGCAGAGGTTATGCACTTTACCCACAAGATACAGTCAAACACCACAAAGGCGAGTTCCCGTAACAAAGTCTTTCGGAAACTTCTAACAATACAAGTAGTCCTCCCCGGTTATTGCACACTAACCCTTCCCTTAGCTAAGGCGAAGTCTAGGCCAATCAACCGTTAGATGGGTACCTGGCCTCAGCCCCGGTACGCTCCCCCGTACAACTTACACAAAGGGTGTAGTTGACCTCCTGAGGTCCCACAGGTACGTTATTAGCAACTTAGTCAACTAGGTCCGTCCCATTACAGACATGTGGTTGCACGTTAGACCCAGTTCAAAGGCTTGCAAGGTTAAGTCCTTAGGGTGACCAGGGCAAGACTACCCGAAGAACCAAATCAACATCCCCAATGCCACAACTGGCCCACCTGATTATTCTTGCCACATGCCCCGGTCAAAAAAAACTATTTATCAAACCCAGTTGATTACCATGCACCACGTGCCATCAACATCACATGATACCTTTCCAAAACAGGTTCAATATATCATTAAGTCAATGTTAACATTTGTTTGTCCAAAATCATGTCATGAGCACGAAAGCGAGTCTAAGCAGTATACTACAACGGTCTAAAACCCATGTTGGCAAGTTAATAATGTCCAACTAGTAAACCACAACTAGGGTGACAAGGGTCATGGCACATACTTAAGTAATCAAGGTGTCATACAGCAAATTGGTATTTATCTAAGCCCCATATTTAAATAAAGTATTTTCTAATTGAACTAGCATGCAATAGTTTAAATCAAAATAGATTTCGAAATAGGATCAACATGGTCAAAGCACAACTTGCCTTCAAAAAGTACTTGCTCTTGGTCTTGAGTTGGATCCTGAGTCAATACTTCTCCTTCGAATCCTTCCGGCACTTCAACGTCTACTCGTAAAGCGTGCAAATAGCAAATACACGAATAAACAATAGGCAAAAAGTGTCCAAACATCCAAATAAAATCCATAAACAGAGAGAACATAATTTTATGAATTTTTAGAAACTGGAATCGTCAGATTTGGAGTTAAAATGCAAAAGTTATGATTATTTAAAGTTTAAATAATTAATTAAATAATTTTACAGAGAAAAATTTTAGTCCAAAAATTAATTAAAATTCATATTTAGGTAGGTCTCAATTTTATACAAATTTAGAAATTTGAATCACTCAAATCGGAGTTGAAACGCATAATTTATAAGCGTTTGAAATTTGAATCAAAATCTGAAATCATTATTTCGAATTAATAAATCATTTTCTTTATCGGAAATTAATTATTGCGTCAGCCTGGACACGTGTCAGCCTCTGATTGGGCGGCTGACGTCAGCCGGTCCATGGACTCGGTCCATGCTCGGCTCGGGTCTACCGTGGACTCGGTCCACGACTCTATGTGTCGCTGACAGGTGGGACCACTCGGGTGACGTCATTCGGCGTCGGCGGGGCTCGACCACGGTGCGGCAGTGGGACCCACCGATGGCGTCATGGGTAGCGTCATGGTGCGGTGCGGCTAAGCCGTGCCGACAGCGGGCCCGGCGTGTCGATGACCACCAGCAGCGTGAAGCGCGGCGGCTCGGCTTCCCGGACACGTGGCATGATCGTGTCAGTTGATTTGAAAATCAACGGCCGCGATTAGATCCAAGGGTTAACACGTTGAAAACTACACGGTGCTCGTGGGCCGTTGGATCTTGATCCAGCGGTCGGTCGATCTGGGTTCTAAGGTCTGAGAGAGAACGGGGGCGTACCACGACCGTGCGATCCTGATCGGACGGCGGTCCGAGCTCGCTGACGGCGAGGGCACGCGGCGGCGCTAGCGTGGCCGGGGATGAAGACGATGACCACGGCCTCGGCGTTCCGGGCGCTCGGCGAGGTGAGTTGTCCTGCTGGTGCGCTGGCCGGGGTTCGGATCCGGTCTTGAATCTGGCGAAGGGCCAGCGGGCGTCGGCGAGCAGCTAGAACGCGGCGGCTTCCCCTCAAACTTCGCGGCGATTCCGGCGGACCTCTGGCGGTGAGGCTCGGTGAGCTAGAAGCGATGGCTGCAGCGGGGTCAAGGCGGTCCTCGAGGTGCAACCGGGCATTAAATACCCTCGGCGTCCGTCAGGAAAACGGAAACCTAGACCCACGGCGGCGGCGCGGCGGCGAGTCCGGCTTCGGATCCGGCGAGGGCGGCGGCGATCGGCTCCACGTGGCGCGATCAACGGCCACGATCGCCGCGGTCGAAACGGATCCGGCCGGTCTCGGCTCGAACCGTCACGATCCAATCCGACCGTTGGATCTCGATCCAACGGTCGGGATCAACAGGTTAGGGTTGGGTTCGGCCAGGCTAAATTTGGCTCGGTCGGACTCGAGTCGACTTCGGAGTGCGGCTTTCGATCGGATGAAACGATGCTCGACCAGATTGATTTTCCAGCGATTTAATATTTAAAATAATTTCGATAATTCTAATTCATTAAAAATAGTAAAAGACTCGAGAAAAATTCGGAAAAATTCTGGAAAATATTTTGGATCATTTTGGACTCAAATAAAATATTTCCAACAAAATTTTATTTGCAAAGTTTAATTCTTTAATTATTTCAAAATGGAATAAATTCAAATAAATTCCAAATAAATCCAAATAAATTCCAGAAAATTCCAAAAATTCACCAAAGTGCCAAATCACACATGAATTTAAGAAAAGCAAAATTTTGGGGTGTTACAAACCTCCCCCCTTAATAGAATCTCGTCCCCGAGATTCAGGGCTTACTACAGAATAGGTTTGGAAACTCTTTCTTCAAATCCTCTTCGCGCTCCCAAGTCGCTTCGCTCTCTGCATGGTTGCTCCACTGAAGTCGGCCCACCGGACAGCGCCACCCCCTCGATCCGCATAGAAGGCGCACCCCCGTGGCCTTCCTTCTGGCCTCACACACCAGTGTCAGGCGAGATGGGTTGAGCGGCCAGATCTACCCCAGGAAGAGGCTGCCCGGCCGGAGGGTTGATCTGTAGAGGCTGCGAGGAGGCAATGAAGAGTAGGCAGAAGGGAAAAAATGGGGCTCGAAGGTTACGCCCCCTGTACGCCCGGATGTCCCTCTCAAGCACCCTGAGAGCGCTAGCCGAGCGCCCAACGCAAACGAGGGGGAGGGCTAGCCAAGCGCCCAACACAAGGGCACCCCAGACGGAGAGAACACTCACCTGTGCCGCTCTTGTGTGCCCAGCGCCTACGCGCTCCCCCTCCAGGCATGTGCAATCGGGCGATAAGGCCAGCGCCCAACACCGAAGCGCATCCGAGGGGAGGACCAAATAAGGGGGACAAATAAAGAGGGCGATGGGTGCGCCCTTTGTCCCGCATAGCCAAAGGAATCACGGGCGTTGCTGCAAACGCCCACACCAAGTTGTCCCTATATGGCTCGGGCGTTGGCTTCAGGGCCCGTGGAGCGCATGGGAACCGTCCGAGAGTGTAGAGACCAATTTGTGTCGTCCCAAGGATGATCAATGCACAGCCAAAGAGCAGCGACCGAGCCCCCGATTTACTTCCGCTTGTATATGCCGATCGGGAACTGGGGGCCGGCACCCAGCACAAGCCTACACCCCACTGGGGGCATTAAGTACCAAGGGATAAGGCGCCGTGGGCGAAGCATCCAACGCCCGTAGGGCCACCCGAACAAAATGATCATGCCCCTTGAACACCGAGCATCCGCTTCCTCGCCGCAGTCGAGCGATGTCATTCGAGGATGCTCCAAACTCCTGCTCAAGACCTACTGCGGTGCCTCCGATTTGCACCCTCCGATGTTGAGAAAAGGATCCCGACCCCCTGATCCAATGCTACTTTGAGGGGGTTTGGGCGTCGTCCAAGCACCCTTCCGCGCAAATGAAGCTCCCACCTAGGCAATGGCTTGGGTACCCAGAGGATGGGTAAGGCTTGCAACGCCCATGTCGAGGTGGTTCTAGTGCCTGTACCTAGACTAGCCCTAAGGCGCCAAAAATAGCGCTAGCCTATTGTGCGGCGTAGCCCACTAAAGCTGCCCAAGGACAAAATATTCACACCAGCAGGCGATAAGTCATGAAGGTTCACTTCTTTGCCCCTTAGGTCGCCCTTAAAAGCACCTAAGGGACAAGAGGGCTAGTGTTGGAGGAAAATTCACCAACTCCCCAAGGGAGGCCTCGTCTTTGCGCTATGGGTGGCGATCATATCTCCTCAGGTCCTCACGCAAGAGATCTCATGTCCTGCAGGAGTTCCACGCTATTCCCGGGGGCATACCTTACGGGTACGCCCCGGGAGGTCTCCCCGTGACCCTGTAGGAGTGCTACGGGAGGCCCTCCCGTGACCCAGCAAGAGTGCTACGGGAGGTGCCCTCACGCTCCGGGAGGTCTCCCCGTACCCCGAGGGAGTGCCACGGGAAGAGCCCGCACGTCCCGGGAGTTTTCCCCGTGACCCCGCGGGAGTGCTACGGGAGGTCCCCCCGTGACCCCGTGGGAGTGTTACGGGAAGAGCCCTCAAGTCCCGGGAGGTTCCCACGTAACCCCGCGGGAGTGTTACGGGAAGAGCCCTCAAGTTCTGGGAGGTTCCCCCGTGACCCAACGAGAGCGCTACGGGAGGTGCCCTCGCGCCCCGGGAGGTCTCCCCGTACCCCGAGGGAGTGTTACGGGAAGAGCCCGCACGTCCCGGGAGGTTCCCCCGTGACCCCGCGGGAGTGTTACGGGAAGAGCCCTCAAGTCCCGGGAGGTTCCCTTGTAACCCCGCGGGAGTGTTACGGGAACAGCCCTCAAGTCCCGGGAGGTTCCCCCGTGACCCAACGAGAGTGCTACGGGAGGTGCCCTCACGCCCCGGGAGGTCTCCCCGTACCCCGAGGGAGTGCTACGGGAAAAGCCCGCACGTCCCGGAAGGTTCCCCCGTGACCCCGCGGGAGTGCTACGGGAGGTCCCCCCGTGACCCCGCGGGAGTGTTACGGGAAGAGCCCTCAAGTCCCGGGAGGTTCCCACGTAACCCCGCGAGAGTGTTACGGGAAGAGCCCTCAAGTTCTGGGAGGTTCCCCCGTGACCCAACGAGAGCGCTACGGGAGGTGCCCTCGCGCCCCGGGAGGTCTCCCCGTACCCCGAGGGAGTGTTACGGGAAGAGCCCGCATGTCCCGGGAGGTTCCCCCGTGACCCCGCGGGAGTGTTACGGGAAGAGCCCTCAAGTCCCGGGAGGTTCCCTTGTAACCCGGCGGGAGTGTTACGGGAACAGCCCTCAAGTCCCGGGAGGTTCCCCCGTGACCCAACGAGAGTGCTACGGGAGGTGCCCTCACGCCCCGGGAGGTCTACCCGTACCCCGAGGGAGTGCTACGGGAAGAGCCCGCACGTCCCGGGAGGTTCCCCCGTGACCCCGCGGGAGTGCTACGGGAGGTCCCCCCGTGACCCCGCGGGAGTGTTACGGGAAGAGCCCTCAAGTCCCGGGAGGTTCCCACGTAACCCCGCGGGAGTGTTACGGGAAGAGCCCTCAAGTTCTGGGAGGTTCCCCCGTGACCCAACGAGAGCGCTACGGGAGGTGCCCTCGCGCCCCGGGAGGTCTCCCCGTACCCCGCGGGAGTGCTACGGGAGGTCCCCCCGTGACCCCGCGGGAGTGTTACGGGAAGAGCCCTCAAGTCCCGGGAGGTTCCCACGTAACCCCGCGGGAGTGTTACGGGAAGAGCCCTCAAGTTCCGGGAGGTTCCCCCGTGACCCAACGAGAATGCTACGGGAGGTGCCCTCACGCCCCGGGAGGTCTACCCGTACCCCGAGGGAGTGCTACGGGAAGAGCCCGCACGTCCCGGGAGGTTCCCCCGTGACCCCGCGGGAGTGCTACGGGAGGTCCCCCCGTGACCCCGCGGGAGTGTTACGGGAAGAGCCCTCAAGTCCCGGGAGGTTCCCACGTAACCCAGCGAGAGTGTTTCGGGAAGAGCCCTCAAGTTACAGGAGGTTCCCCGTGACCCAACGAGGCGTTACGGGAGGTGCCCTCGCGCCCGGAGGTCTCCTGTACCAGAGGAGTGTTACGGAAGAGCCCGCCACGTCCGGAGGTTCCCCCGTGACCCCGCGGGAGTGTTACGGGAAGAGCCCTCAAGTCCCGGGAGGTTCCCTTGTAACCCCGCGGGAGTGTTACGGGAACAGCCCTCAAGTCCCGGGAGGTTCCCCCGTGACCCAACGAGAGTGCTACGGGAGGTGCCCTCACGCCCCGGGAGGTCTCCCCGTACCCCGAGGGAGTGCTACGGGAAAAGCCCGCACGTCCCGGAAGGTTCCCCTGTGACCCCGCGGGAGTGCTACGGGAGGTCCCCCCGTGACCCCGCGGGAGTGTTACGGGAAGAGCCCTCAAGTCTCGGGAGGTTCCCACGTAACCCCGCGGGAGTGTTACGGGAAGAGCCCTCAAGTTCCGGGAGGTTCCCCCGTGACCCAACAAGAGTGCTACTGGAAGAGCCCGCACGTCCTGGGAGGTCTCCCCGTGACCCCGCGGGAGTGCTACGGGAGGCCCTCCCGTGACCCCGCGGGAGTGTTACGGGAACAGCCCTCAAGTCCCGGGAGGTTCCCCCGTGACCCAACGAGAGTGCTACAGGAAGAGACCTCACATCACGGAAGGTTCCCCTGTGACCCCGCGGGAGTGCTACGGGAGGTCTCCCCGTGACCCCGCGGGTTATGCCCCCGTGGAGTCCGGGGTTCTCATGTCCCGCGGGAGGTCCACGCCTCCCCGGGTGCATACCCCGTGGGGGGTTCTCCAAATGTCCTACGGGAGGTCTACATCTCCTCGGGGGTGCACCCCGCGGGGAGTTCTCCGCATGTCCCGCGGGAGGTCGACGTCTCCGCGGGGTCATACCCCGCGGGGGGTTCTCCCCATGTCCCGCGGGAGGTCCACGCCTCCCCAGGGTCATACCCCGTGGAGGGTTGTCCCCATGTCCCGCGGGAGGTCCACGCCTCCCATGTCCGCTTCGCTCCGGCCCAAGCCTGCCGGCGATGGGCCTCCGCTTCGCTCCAGCAGAAGTTTGGCCTTATTTCTGAATTTGCATGGATACTCAGTTCGGCCACAAGGAAATTAACAATCTTCTTGACCCTGAGACACTTCCTAAAGTGTCCAAGGGGCAGGGGGCTGGTGTTGGAGATAAACTCACCGGCTCCCGGAGGCAAGGTTTCGTACACCACGTGAAGTCCACGCCAGGAGGAAAACTGACCGCCCCCGAGGGGGAGGCTTCATGCTCTATGGCGGGTGGCGCCCGCCCACCGGGATTCATCACCGGAATGCTACAGGAGATCATCTCGTACTCCGTGAGACTGCTGCGAGAGATCCCATACCCCGCGGGGGTTTCTCACGTCCCGCGGGGGGTCTACGCCTCCCCGGGGGCCTACCTCGCGGACATACCCCGCGGGAGGTCTACATCCTCCCCGGGGGCATACCTCGTGGCACTTCGGGAGGTCTCATGCCCTCCGGAAGACCTACAACCTCCCCGGGAGGTTACCCCGTGGCACACCCCGTGGGGAGTTCTCATCATGTCCCGCGAGAGGTCGACGTCTCCCCGGGGGCATACCCCGCGGAAAGTCTCCTTACGGTAGACTTGAGTGATGTCACCAAATCCCCTGTGGGGCCCGGATGTCAGGGGTCCACTCCCTCGAGACGATCCCGTGGAACCCACTACCTCCCCGCCAGAATGACTAAGATGCCCCCGCTTAGGCTAGTCTAGTAGGGGTATAATGGTACTTTTATGTAACAGGCTGAGTGCCTATAAATACTCACTGTAACCCCCTCATGTAAGAGGAGCTCTCATTGAATGCAAAACCAAAAACTGGAGTGTCCCTCTGGGAGTCTGGACAAGGGCACATCCCTCTACTCCCCCCGGGGAACACACCGACAGGAGTAGGGCGTCTTCCTTAAGCGCCCGAACCTGTATAAACCCTCGTGTCACATTTACTTTCGTGGACGACGGCCCGTGAAACGGCCGGCGTCCGCTCTCATTTCCGTGTCTAGTTTCCGAACCTACGACAGGGGGAGTGTTGAGAGTTATAAATTGCACCTGCTAAAGATAGAATCCCTTTCAAATATAGATAGCTATTGTATGAATAGAAACCTGGGATTCTATTCTTAGCCGGATGAGTTGTATTTGCCCTGGCGCCTTCAGCCTTTATAAACAAGTAACTGCGGCTCCTACGAGAGTATCACGTTTCCCTATTTTCACATTGCCATGGTGCTGCGATCCCAGATGCTCATGGCGAAGCATGTGGTGCCCGCCGCCGCAGCCCACACGACGCGCTGTCGTCGTCGCCGCCGCTGCGGAGAGTCATCAGCCGATGCCGTTTACCACACGATACATCGATTCACGGATCACTAATCGAAGCTGTGTCATGAAGTGAGATCCACTGAACTCGCAACTTGCAGAGTACGTTTTCCTTCGAGGAGACAGCTCGTACGTACACCAAAACTGCAAGAACAAATTAAGCGAGCATTTGCACCGTTCCCTCAAACGAATTAACCCTACAAGTCAAGTGCACGTAGGCGCTTGTACGCGCGCATCTCGCTCAGATAGCCCTCGACCCCGCCGGCTTAATTAGCCTCCCGCCCAGCACAGGAACCTCTGCATGCGTCACTCGTCGCCGGTGGCTTAACTCGAAAATTTTTAATAGAGATGTACATTTCACATGCATAACTCTATAGTAAACTTTTAATAGAGACGCCGTCGAGCGAAGCACCTGCTCATCCGGCGAGTAAAGCAATCAAGTACACCCTAAAACTACAGCAGTAGCGTTGCAAAGAGTATCAGTCTCACAACTACAGAAGACTGCACTGTCCGGCCATAATCCAGAAGCATAATACAATTTCGTGATCGTCCGGCTGCTGAGTACATACATCGCCAGTTTAACACCGTAAATGCGGCATAAAATTTCTTCAGCAAACCGAGTCGTCATATGAACCTCAAATGGGGTAACATGTTTGTTTGATCTTACGTGATAGAAATTTATTGCACCGGAAGAAATCTTACACATTGAATGCAATTATGCTCTTGCAGGTTTTTAATTGTCCTCCCCAAAGAAGTTAGAAATGTATGGTAGTTCACCAATTGTCCTCTCCAAAGAAGTTAGAAATGTATGGTGAGAGGGTGTGCATGTAAGAGCGATCTCGGGAGATATCATGCTAGAGTTCTCGCTTACCCGGTACTCCCTCCGGTTATAAATAGTTATCATTTTGGATACAAGTGATAGGTGCGGTAAAACTTTTAAAATTTTGAGTATCGATATCTTTTTAAATATTTAAATTAGATACATATAGATTTGTATGGAAAAAATTATTTTCATAATATTAGAATTTTATTGTATTTTATAAATACGGGGTACCCCAAGGATGTCATCCTTGATGGTGGTGTCGATGTCGAGCACCTGTACGTCGCACACCGACGGATCTTGATACTGCAGCATTACGGTACCTCTCCTGGGATTCTTGGGGTATCATGGCTTCTTGTTGGTATCTACTGCAGCATTACGGTACCTCTCCTGGGATTCTTGGGGTATCATGGCTTCTTGTTGGTATCTACATTACGGTAACTCATGAGGAGCCGGAGGCCAAGACAATTCGTAGGACAAGGAGGGCGATGGAGATTGCTGCTGCCGCTTGCCATCATCTATTCCTATCTACCGGATTATATAGCAATGTCTTGGTTGCTTTTCTTGTTTCTTCGGGCCCCCTTGGGGTTGATCTTTCATGATTCTTTCCGACTGAGGTGAAAATGATTCGGTTTTATTGGAAGCACAAGCAAGAAACTAGAATTGTGACATAGATCATAGGGCTGACCCTAGCCTAGCTTGACCGGAGTGGGCGCAGTGTGGGCCCCATTGTGCAGTGATCCAACTGCATGTGCAGTCACTGCAGGGGCTCCGTGTCCGACCTGAGTGAATAAGAAGATCAAATATTGTCTTTGGGAGAAGGGGATGTGAGGAAGAGAGGGAGAAATAAAGAAGGGTGGATTGGATTTGGAGCATGAGTGAAGATTGAAGAAAAGGGTTCATTGGACTACCGAGGAGTGGGACCAGGCCGGGAAGGGAGACCAGTCCTCTCTGCACTAGCTCACCAATCTTCTCTCTTCTTTTCTCACTTCCTTCATCAAAATCATGATTTGCTAGTCTCGTGTGTAACTTTTTTTTTTTATAAATCTAGCCCTTTTTTTGAATAAAATAATAAAAATAGCACAATTTCCAATCGTGAAAGCCCCCGAAGATGACAGATGTTACCTTCCGTGCTCCCCTACCGTGGAAGCCACTACCGCTCTCCTATAGAATCTAGATATTTGAACTTAATTTTTAATTTCTTAAAACACTAGGGCTAAACAATACTCCCCTCACAGCCGTCCTTCTCCTCTTCATTTCCTTTCCCCTCTACAATGGTGGAGGCAGTTCCAGACAGGACGGTCTTAGTTAAGCTTGCTCAGGCTCCCAAAATTTTCTGACTCAACCACTATATGTCAGCATAGCTATTTCATGTGGCATTGGATCATTAGAGCACCACATTTTTCAGCACTATATTGTTTTCTACATTTTTAAATAAAGTCTCCGTTATTCACTCTTCCGTTGTCCTTCAAATTTTTTTTTTTTTTTTGGTTATCCTTTTTTTCTTTATTCAACAAAGTCTTGGCCAAGCTATTTTATTATTGTTTTTGTTTTGTGCCGTTTTGCAACGAGGTTTCACTACTACCGTATTTCCCGTACGTGGGTGCTACACTCGTGCTTAATTATTGACTGGTACTTAATTACTGCGTAGCACTGTGCTCTACACATCTGCAGGTAAACGCCAACTTAGTTAGCTACCGTGGAAAGGCGCGCCCATAAGAGAACCACAGAACTCAGAACTCTCGAGCCACACATCACACGAGAGATCGATCTCGCCTACTCGAAGTTGGTACCATGCAACATAACTGTACAATCATTTCGTAACATCATAAATATAATATAGCTATATAAAATTTGCTAAAAGTGCAATACAGATAGTTTTAAGGTCTTAAAAATCTCAAACCATCGAAATAAAAAACCAACTGAATTAATAAATTTAGTCTATTCAAAAAGTGATCTTATAGCAGTTTTTCAAATTTTTTAGAGATGCCAGCCTTATTGAGTTGCATGCACCAACCAGTTCACCCAAAAGTAAAGCTTTAAACTGATGAGGAAAGACGGGCACAGTTCTCTTATACGTTAACACTCCCCTTCACATGTAGGCTCCCCTCAGGCCTTAGACGTGGAATAGAAGTGGGTTGCAATTATTATTTTTTAACTGCACCAACCGGGTCTTGAACTCAAGATCTTGACTCTGATACCACATTAAGTTGCATATATCAGCCAGTTCACCCAAAAGCTTAAACTGATAAAGAAAGACGGACAGTTCGTTTATACTTCAACAAGCCTATATCCGCCCAACTGCCCAAGCTTATCACAACAAGCACGATAGTTTCACCCTAGCTAATTAAGAGCACAAATCTTCGTCGTCCCGTTTCTCCGTGTGATCGGTAACGCAAAGGCGTACTGGTCGGAAACGCCACGGCGTCCCGTCTGCCGATCCTCGTGCAACAGCTGCTGATGCGGCTGTCGGAGCATGCGATGCGGGTTCGGTGGTGCGCCCGCCGCCGACCGTGCAAGTCGGAAAGGACAAGCGCCGCGCGAACCGTGTGCAATGGCCTGAAAGCGCAAGGCCACCGCGGGCATGGCTGAGCGTCGCTGCCGTGCCGCGGCGCGCTGCGCATCCCCGCGCTGAGGCGCCATTGATGGCTGCATGCCGATCTGGCTGGCCGGTGGCAGAGAAGATGAGATGCGATTGCAATGACCTGATGAGCTACCGGAAGCGTCGCAGAGAGTGACAGAAGGACCAATCCATCAACGCTGCAGGAGGAGAATTCACGGCGCGGGGCGGGGAGGATATACAGAAGCTTGTGAGCAGACGAATGCCTGTTTCTGTCGTACGCCGTTCCTCCGTACATTTGTTTCTCGGTTCAGAATTGAACAAATATGGATCAGTCCAGAAGCATGCAACCAATTAGGAACAGCTTGTGGATTAACGTGGTGTTCTGTAGTTAACCCGTCACGGTGCTTCTATACAAATATTAAAGCACTAATAAGGGATGGGTGGTAATTACTAGCCCCTTCACTTATTTAAGATTTGTATAACATACATTAGAAGGGTAATGGATAGAAGCAGTACTCATGCTCACCGCTCACGGCATACTGGGCAGACTTACAAAATGAGGAGCGCAACGATCAGACTACAGGAATGTACATCAGCTCTGTGCAGTGTTTTGATGTTTAAGATTGTGTTCTCTCCACTACACTACAGGAATACATCAGAATTAGTTCTTTTTCGTCGTCACAATCGATTTTAATAGCGATAGAAAATCCAATATAAATACCAACTTTGAAGACGCTTAGATGGGAAAGTTTAAAGAGTGAAAAATACCAACTTTTAATACATCTCGGTACCAACTCAATATAACAAAAATTTTGGTACATTCAAGAACGATAAAAAGCCTCCAATAAGAGACCCGCAGCCCACACGCTGCGCCGTCGTCGTCGCCGCCGTTACCTTTACCTCACCGGCAGTGATCAGTTTCCCCGCACGCTGCGCACGCCGAGAATCCACAAGCGCAACGCCATTCCGTTTAATTTACGCGAGCTAACAGCGGAACACAACGGCTGAGCAATCGCATGTTTGTATCTGCCATACTCTATAACCCATACATTCATCTGTCCCAAAATCTGCCTAGCATTGAACGGGATCGATTGGAAATCATGCAGCCGATTAGAAACCGCTTGCGAATCAATTAGCGTGTCATACACAATATATTAACCGATCGTGACGTTCCCTGACATACTTGGCAAGAACTAATGCAAAAGGAGGCGACATGTTGTTGTAGCACGTAGCTGGCTAGCAGCAGAGGCAGGGGAGCCGGACAGAGAACCATAGAGCCTGTTTATGGTCCCTGAGCGCGCAACATCGCCATTGAGACTAGGGGTGAAAACGGAACGGAAAGTTTCCGACCGTTCCGAAGAAAAACGAAAACGGAAGCCCTTTTTCGGAAACGGAAACAGAAAATACCGGTACAGAAACGGAAACGGAAATTTTTTATCTGAAACGGGAAAGCTAATTCCGGCGAAAACGGAAACGGAAACGGAAATTCCGTATAAGTTGAGCCGGAAACTAAAAACGGAAACGGGCCGGAAAGAGAAATGGGCTTAGCCCAAAAATGAGAAAGAAGAGTTTATATTTATTTTCGAATTAAAATAATTTCATAAATACGAATAGTTTTATATAAAATATTAAATAGAGTTCAAAAATTCCGAAAAAATTCTCAAAAGTAGTTTGTAACATTTTGACCCTAGAAAAATTATTTTCAGCATTATTTTTTTATAAATAAATTAATTTTATAAATCTATAAATAGCAAAATGGTATTTATAAACTCCAGAAAATCCAAGATAAATTTTAGAAAATCATAAATGAACATCGAACAATAATATACAAATTTCAGGGTGCTAAACCTTTGTAGTTGGTGGAGCAAAAGGATATCTATGATAATTATATGGATGAGGACATGATGTTTTGATATGGGAGACAAATAACATGCCTTCAACTGACAAATTTGAGAAAAAATTTCTAGCGATAACAGTGAACATAACACTATTCTTGTGTCCACCTTGGAGGTGGAATGGGCTACATTGTTCTTGTGGTCATGTATATTGTGATTCTCTACTATGTTCTTGTGGAATTTTCCGCTTTCGTTTCCGTGTCCGTTCCGTTCCGTTCCGCATTCGTTTCCGTCACTATCCGTTTCCGGGATTTCCGATTTCGTTTCCGTTACCGGTAAAAAATGTGGAAACGGAACAATCATTTAACTAATTGAGACAACCCCCAGTCGCGGTGGGTCTCGTTGCAATCACTAAACATCTTCCAGGTGCTTCAAGTTGGGGCATGGCGGCGGCGGCGGAAAATGGCAGTGAATCAGATTAGCTAGTATTTATTTACATTTCCTCTGGTAGTAGGCCAATAAGAATACCCTCAACAAATCAATAACTAATCTGATTTTTACATCCCACCATATACAACTAGTGTAATGCACTGTAAAATTTCTCTGGAATTAAGTCACGTTGGATCAGATCTTGCACACTGAATGAATGCACTTACAGCCTTGCTTGCAGCTAGTGGTTATTGCATGGCACTCGTACCCTACCCTACACATTCGGTAGGAGCCAAGGGCGGAACCAGGGCAGGGCAGGCCTCGGGCTGGTCAGCTCTTCATCAGGTCTCGGGCCGGTTAACTCTCATGTGGTACGGCTCTTAGGCCTCGGGCTCAGGTTCGAATGGCCTTAGGTATGAATTTGCCTCTCCTAAGAGCCAATTTAAAATATAATAATTTTGATATCTTATTAAGGCCATGTTTGGATAGGCTAAAGCTAATTGTTAGTTGGCTAATGGCTAGAGCTAATTGTTAGTCAGCTAATAATTAGCCCATCTAAAATTAGCCTAGGGTTGTTTGGATACATGGCTAATAGTTGGGCCAATTTATTAGAAAAGTCATGTTTGCCTCTCATAACGGACTAGAGAGCAGACGCACGGGTGAGGAAGTGAGGATAAGGCCAGCGTGAGGGTATTTCAGATTTTTCCCAGCGTGTTACCTGCTATTAGCCCAAATTAGCTCCCCTCCACCAGCTAATTGACTAATTGTTAGCTTAGGGCCAGCTAACAATTAGCCCATGGATCCAAACATAGCCTAAGATGATAGAGAATCTCGTCAACTTAATTTGGCCCTACGGAAGATGCCTATAAAGCTCACTACTTTCACGCCACACATCACACGTTATATCGATTCACGCTCACTAGACGAAGCTGCTGTATCATGAGGTGATCCCCTGAACTCGCAACGAGCCGAGCTCTCCGGGAATGCATACCGACACCCATCTAGATCCGTCGCGCGCCGAACCGGACGAGGACGTCGTAGCCGGGGAGCGAGGCGGGGGAGGACTAGGCTAGCTGAGTACCTTAGACGAAAGGCCCGACCACCTCGCCGCCGCCAGTGCTTGCGCCATGGCTTGCTTGCAAGGACAGACGCGAAGAACAGCCAAACAGCTAGCTAGGGCAGAATTTGCGTGCACGCAGTTGGAGCCAAGGTTTCGAATTTCGGTCTAAAAATTATTTTGGCACCCACCAAATTTTGGAAATTTTTAAAAAAATTTGTGAAATTTCGGGACGAAATGGTCAACCAAAAATTTGATTTTTTTGGGTAAAATTTGATCAAAATTTGAATTTTTGGACAAAAATCAAATGGACTCACCGAAATGTAACAGGGATAAATATATTTCAAGACCTACCGAAATGACCAAAATTCGGTAAAATTTCGGCGAAATTTGAAACCATGGTTGGAGCAAGGTGGAAACCCTTTTGTAGTTAAAAAGCTTCTTTTCTTCTTCTCATTGATGCAAAAGAAAAGAGCACACGAATAAACTAATATTGTGACTGTATATTTGGCAGCTATGTAATTTGTGTTAGCGGCAGAACAAAAATGACCGGTCTTTTGCACTAAAAGCAATAACATTTAGCAATCGTGGCATCCCCCACCCCCCCCCCCCCCCCCCACCAACCGAGAGACCCTTTAGTTCTTTCAATCCGCACGTGGGCGATGGTTATTATCAGAGACGGGGAGAGCTATGTGCGGTTATGGTAAGGAGACAAAAGACTACATGTTGAAAGGTGTTTTATGCTCTTCTTTTTCAAATTGTACAAATATTAAAATATGAATGAAGTAGATGAGAATTACTTATCCATTCGTTTGCTTTAAGATTTGTATAATTTGTATTAGAAAAAAAAAACATAAAAATACTGCTCTACTACTGCTGCAGATATATATGGACATGTTAGGGGAATGAGATTTACATGCCTCGTATTAAGCTTTATCGACTATGGGTGTTGCCGTGTTGGGGACCAGTATGGTCGTGACGGCTCTGTTCCGATCAGGGGCACGATCAATGCCATTTGAAGTACTCCGTGCGATTATTTTAGACATTGACACGGTTCTAAAACATAATTTTGATCGCTAATTTTTATTATAATATATTTATAAAATCCAATAAAATTATAATATTATAAAGCACTTGTGCAAATAAATCTACGTACGTGATTTTTCATGTATTTTAAAAAATATTAGCAGTTTCGAAAGTTTGAATACTGTTTATCCGGAAAAAAATAGCTCATCTGCTAACGATTAGCGTAGCAAAGGATCTAGACTGTCCACTCCTGATCCAATGGGCGAGATGCGAGTAACACACCAAGCTACAGTACTCCTGCATTTATTACAACCTAAAGGAAGGGAATCTGCTTCCACAAATCTCACGCACACCTACACATATATTCCCTTGGTAGTCGGTACTCGGTACTCGGTACTCGGCGTCGGGGAAGATCCATGTCGCCGGCGCCGGCCCGTCCGTCCAGATCTGCCGCGGCACGAGATCGCTGAACTTCCTCTCCCTCATGTCGTATACGGCGGCGTGGTAAGGAGGCCGGTCCTGGCGCTCCGTCGTGAACGACATGCCGGCCCAGTCGTCCGTCAGGAAGAAGATCTGGTCCCCCCGCACGGAGTCGCGCGCAGGCACAGTCCGGGAGCACAGCCGGCCGACGAACAGTGCCTCGTCGCCGCCCAGGCTGCTGGCCTCTACCCACTTCCGCGGCGAAGACCGGAGGTCCGCCTCGAACACCGTAAACAGCACCGTCGTCAACTCGGGCAACAGGATCAGCCTCTGCACCATGAGCAGCGAGCCGCGGTGGGATCTGACGAGGTAGCGCATCTTGACGACGCCGTGATCGCCGCCTCCATCGCTCCCCTCGATGACACGCTCTACGCGGGAGACCGCCGGCTCGCGGGTGGTCGCATCCCTGCCGACGTCGAAGGTGAAGAGGTCGTCGCTGTTGGTGAGCGTGTAGAGCTTGCCGTCGCTGAAGGCTATGTCCTCGTACCATCGCCACCGGTCGTGCGAGTTCAATCTCCACGACATGCTCTCCAGCGAGCAGAGCGCGACTTTGGCGAAGTGCTCGCGGCCGACGATGGCGGCGATGAGCCCGTCCGGGCACACGACCAGCTTTCGTAGGGACATCTGCTCGGGGCCTCGCCATTGTCGCGGCTCGCCGCTCGGAGCCGGCTCGTTGACGACCTCGACGGGCTCGTCGTCAACATGGGTGCTGGACAGGGAGGGAAGCCACCTCGACCTCCCGGTGAAAGGGCTCATCAAGCGAAGAAGGCCGTCGTCGTGGAAGAGAAGCCAGTCGTCGCATGCGGCGCAGTAGTTCTTGCAGTCGTCGAAGCGACGGGACTCCCTGAACTCCGGGAACCCCAAGAACCTGCCGTCGTGGAGCAGGAGGTAGGCAACGGACGGGCGGCGCGTGCGCCATTGCTCCCGCCCAGAGGCGCGCCACTCTTTGCAAACGTTGATGAAGTTGAGGCGGTCATCACGGGTAGGGACGCGGCAGAAGACCTCGCCGACAACGTCTACGGGGAGGTCCGACCAGTTCGGCCCGCCCCCTTGTTCCCTGCAGGAAAAAACGACCACACGATGATTAGGTGCATCGTAGGCCACAACCTATGAAGATTTGGAGTTAATTAGCGTGTTTAATTTTGCTTGATCGTTACTTAAGGAAGAGCCACGTTGCCGGCGCTTCGCCGTGGTTGCGCAGCGTGAGCGGCGGTAGGAGCGGGTAAGTCTTGCCGTACCTCATGTCGTAGGCGCCGAAGTGGTCGGAGTAGCCGCGACGGCGCCTCTCCCCGTCCGGCTGCCGGAGCCAGAACTCGTCGTCGTCCAAGATGTGGATCCGGTTGCCCCGCAGCGCGTACCGGGAAAACTATTGACCTGTCAAAGACATCTCGGCAGGATCAAATATACGATGAGGTTGACGGACCATTGTGATTTGTGATCGTCCTCCATCAGCAAAAAGAATTAGCTCTTGAGAATGTGCTGTTTTGGAGATTCCTATTATTTCTTTAGTCGATATATATTTTTTATTAATGCTTTAATATTTATGTAATTTTTAAAACAAAAAGCATAGAAACGTCTCTCGTTATAGGCGGCTATTCAGTGCTTGAGTGCATCATCCAGTGTTGCTAGACCAGAAATTTAGTTTTTGATTCGTATCTGTAACTTCTAGGTCTGGCTGAATATTGTTAGTGCTTACTGTTTCGGCGACCTGAACATAACCAATCTCTATTTCATATCTAGTACTTCTTTTAGAATTAGTGCTGCAAAGTTGAACTTGTTTGGATTAAGCAATTTCAGCAGGACATGCTCATGTCTGTAGCTAGAATTAAGCTCTAGCTGCCCTTGCCAATGCCTTGGTGGGAAGAGCAAGATTGCTTACACTAGAGCTTTATAACCTCCAGATAAGAGTTCCAAACCCCATGAATCATAACGTACATCTGAGGACAAGGCATTTGGATTTACAGTGCAAGAGATATGAACAAATGAATAGGAATCGGTTTGGAATTTATACCAAGAAATTGAGAATATGCCTTGTATTAAGGAAAGCGCACTTCGGTCAGGTGAAGGAGCCTCTGGAGCTCACACTGGCGCTGACAGGAAGGGGCCACAGTTCAGAGGCTCGCAGCAGAGGATCCAGCTAGGCTCAACGGCGGCGGAGCTCCGGCGGTTCTCCGGCCAAGGCGAAGGCACGAAGAGAGAGGGCTCGACGAGGCGAACCGGATGGAGGGTCTCAAGCCGATCGGCGGCGACCGGAGCTGAGATCTCACCGGGGTCGAGCGGCGGCGCCAGCAGGGGCCGGCCGGAGAGGTAGGAGGAGGGCGGCTCGGGCTTGGGGCGAGGAGAGGACAAGCACGAACGACGCGAGGGGATCCCAGTGGTGGCTTCAAAAAGGCTTCGACGGCACACTGACGCGCCCGCAGCGGATCAAGGCGGCGGCGGCGGCGGCTCCATGGGTGCTGTAGCATGTGACTATTTGTGGGTGCTTATGCAAAGTCGGAAGTGCAGGGCGACTGCAGGAGCTCCGATGAAGCTTTTGTAGGCAGTTTAGTCGGTGGCTACAGTACAGGGTCTAGATATGGGAGCAAATGGCGGCTGTGCTGGTGTGGAAGAAGAGACCCATGTCTATCGGCTATAGTTTGTCGCAGGGTGTAAGTCGGTGCTAGGAAATCCTCTTACTATAGACTATAGTTGTGATTCATCTGAAGCTTGCTTACCACGGCAAGGAAGAAATAGAAAGATCAGTGGTTCAGGGTTGGATTGCCACATAAGGTTGGACAGAGACATGGAGCTATGTGCCAAAGCTAAGATATGAGAAGAAAGCAAGTCCATCTTAGCTTCTGGACAGCAAAGAAAAGTGCATCTAATTCTCTATTAAATGTTCCTCTAAAGTCTTGGAGATTATTACATGCGTTCATGATAGAGTTATCTTTCTACTGCTTTTAGGTAATTATTCATATTTTTACCATTTTATCTTTCTACCCCTTTCATCGATTCTTTCCCCTAAATTATAAAGTTCAATCCTCTTTAGCAAGGTATGCATCAAAAGCATTTAAATTCCAGGGAAAACAATAATGAATTAAATTCATATTTTAATATTTTGTTTTTAGTGATTTTTGGGATGACACAGAAGACATGCAATTTATTTTAAATAAATGTGACAAGATTGAATTTACAATAAAAATTCTATTGTTTTCAAATCCCGTCTTTAATTAATGCATCCATTTTTACTTCAGCAAAAAGTTTTGTTACCTTTTTTACTTTTACTCTTTTACTTTTGACTTTTTAGAAAAAGGTGACATTGACCCAATTTACCTTAGTGTAAATACTTTATTACTACTTTACTTTTACACTTTCACTTTTACCTCTTTTTACTTTTTACCAAATTCAATTATTTTTTTCTATTTGAAACTAAGTCCAAACTAAAGAGCTAAATTTATAAATTTAAGTTTTTGGCTCAAACAAAATTTTGAAACGCATATTTTCTGCTAGGCCAAATTTCGGGATGTTACGTTACACTAGAGCTTTATAACCTCCAGATAAGAGTTCCAAACCCCATGAATCATAACGTACATTTGAGGAGTGAGGACTAACACTTCATGTGGAACAAAAACAATGATATTTAGGAAAGCATGGCATGCACACAAAAAAATTGCATGAGTAAACTATTAGCGTTCAGCATCACAAAGCATTCAACTCGGCAAGCACTGTGAAAATCGATATCAATAATGTCGGTGCGGTCTTACAGTTTACAAGAGAGGCACAAGCATCAGAAATTTTTTAAAAAAATAATATTTTTTTTAAAAAAATTTTACAGAAATAACACGTCAAATAAAAAATTTGCAAAAATACCCATATGTCGCCATTTCAATTGGCGATAGAGACCTGCAACCATTAGCGATGCCCCTCTGTAATCGTCTGTTTGAAATGGAGACCCATTTCAATTAGCGACAGAGGCCTGTCGCCAATTCAAGTGACGATAGGTGGGTATTTTTACAATTTTTTGATACAGCATGTTATTTCTGTAAATTATTTTTGAAAATATATTATTTTAAAAAAAAATTCCAAGCATCAGCAGCATCCAAAAGGAAACAGAATTGCAGGAAAGCTTGCCATTCTTTCAGCAGCATCCACCAAAACTAGGGGTGAAAACGGATCGGATACGGTCGGATATTGTTGTTCCCGTATCCTAACCCATATTTTTTTCCGGATTCGGAATCGGATACGGTAAGACCGAATACGGATACGAATATGGATATTTCGGAGTTTCGGATATGGTAATGTCGGAGCGGATTGTGAGGAGCCGCCCAGATCGTCCTCAAGTTGTTGGATGAACAGTCACTCCCATCGAATTTGGATCCTAGCAACGAATCACCGAAGGTGATCTCAGTGCTAACACTCAAGCCCAATCGAGACAACTCCAAGAACATCCAAACAATTCGACAACCATCCCGGTATTCCCCCGGTATGCGTCCCGAACTCGCCCAGGATCCTCACATACCGGTTTCCAATGCCGTTATCAACTCAATTTGCACAAAGGGGGCAACGAACCCGAAACCTTCTAAACCACACGCAAGCGGAAACACACGGCACAAAGACGAACCCGACAACCACCAAACCGAGTTTAAAAACAACGCCAAGACTCTAAGCTAGGTAAGAATGGGGGAATTGACCAAGACTCTGAAATCTGGAAAATTTCGGCATGACCCCCCTAGATTTAAAAGGACATCCACTCAGCAGACAAGAAAGACAGCAGTTGACATATATATATCCAAAAGTAATGCAACTACCACCACAGCAGTACGACCACAATTAGAAACCATCCACGAGACATCGACAGAGACTTAAACAACGACGAAACACAATTTAAAAGGCTATCTATACAACAAAAGTGAATCAAATCGCAACACAACAAAATAAAACTACTCCGGAAGTGTTCTGCCCCTGAACACTTCCGGGCGTGTGCGATGCCGCGCTAAGCCTCTACTCGGTGCCCCGCCCAGTCACCGAGAGACAATACGGGCAGAACTCGCACCCAACCTGATCCTCACCTGAAAAACCACAAAGCAGAAGTGTCGGGGATTGGGATATTCATAAGGACTATTCTGCCCCGACGGTCATGCACTCACCGACCATAAACATCCTCGGACGCGGTACCCAAGGATGGGTCCCGAGCACCCCCATGCTCGGACACGGGCATACCCGCTATGCCTTGGCAAAAAGTGCTCAGCTATGAGCTTCAAAGACGCGCACGAACAAACGTGCTCAACGAGGCTACGGGGCGGTCGAACCAGGACCAAAGGGACCCTCGGAGATCGCCGAAGGACGTGGTCAATCAATAAAATAGGAAAGTGGTGGTTATTTAGTCAAAGATCCAGGGAAGTTACACCAAGAATTCAAATATGGCGAGAATCAAGGATACGTCCAAAGTGGCAACTAGCATGATTTTAGGAGGCAGTTACCATGTATATACCACGATACCTTGTATTTAAGCCCCCTCCAACAACAAGGAGGGGGGGATCGCATGGCGAGATCCATGTATTTGTATCCTTCAATCCAATACAGAAAAACGCCTCTAGGCGACTGGACGTAGGGCTATTATCTCAACCGTGAGAGGCCTGAACCAGGATAAAATCCTTGTGTTTATGTCCATTCTAGTGGACCATCTCCCGCGTCTTCGATGCTACACCATTGGCAGAAAGGGGCTCTGTTGATCCCCCATTCAACAAGTAAGCTCGACGGGAGCCCGTTCTCCAATCGTCGACAGCTGGCGCCGTCCGTGGGGATCGACGAATTCTTTGCCAAAGGAATCCCGAAGGCGTCATCTTCCACACCTGACGACCAATACTACACAAATTATGATGAGGAAAGGTATGTAAGAGTTCTTTACCTCAATCAAACTGTGCTTAGAAGGGTTGTTCCTGTTCCGCGCCGAGCACGCACTTCGCTCGGGCGCGAGTCTCTTCCTCCGAGCACGCGCCAGCTCGAGGATCGTTCTGTTCGCGCCGAGCACGCGCCAGCTCGGGCGCGAGTCTCTCCCTCCGAGCACGCGCGCCGGCTCGGGGGCTGTTCTGCGCCCGAGCACGCGCCGGCTCGGCGCGAGTCTCTTCCTCCGAGCACGCGCCGGCTCGAGGATTGATCCTGTTCGCGCCGAGCACGTGCCGGCTCGGGCGCGAGTCTCTTCCTCCGAGCACGCACTTCGCTCGGGGACTGTTCCTGTTCCGCGCCGAGCACGCACTTCGCTCGGGCGCGAGTCTCTTCCTCCGAGCACGTTATTCGCTCGGGGACGCGTCTAAATTCCTCCAAACGAGCATCGCGTTTGGGGACTTTTCTTGTTCTGGGCCAAGAGTGCTCTGCGTTTGAGCACAGGTCTACCAGTTTCTTTCCCTGGACATCTGGTCCATGTCCAGGATGCGGCAGCTCGAGCTGGTCTCGTCTGTCAGTTCCTCGAGCATCTGACCAATGCTTGGGATGCAGCAGTGTGAGTCCGCTCGCAATCTGCTAGTTGCCTAGACATCTGATCCATGTCTAGTTCCCCTGCACTTTGATCCGTGTATGGGATGCGGCGGCATGTGTTTGTTCTGATCGCTAGTTATCTGTCCCCTCCGCATTTGATCCATGCTTGGGATGCGGCAGTGTGAGTCCGCTCGCAATCTGCTAGTTGCCTAGACATCTGATCCATGTCTAGTTCCCCTGTGCACCTGATCCGTGCATGGGATGCGGCAGCATGTGTTTGTTCAGCCTGCGCTAGTTACCTTTTGCTAGGCGTCGATCCATGCCTAGCGTCCCCGGGCCTCTGATCCATGCTCGAGACGAGTTTCGATCGCATTTTATTTTTCCCGCTCGGTGCAGCTCGTGCCGACCCTTTTCCCCGAGCATGGTTCGCTCGGGATGTGATAGTATGAGCCTGCCTCATCTATCAGTTCCTTTTCCTGATCGTTTCATGACCAGATGCTGAGGTAAGTGCTTCACCATCAAGAATTCAATCCCTCCTTGAACTTCTCAGTCTCAAGGAGATGACCCATCTCACTTGAGCCTCGGGGACTAGCTGTCGGGGATTGGGATATTCATAAGGACTATTCTGCCCCGACGGTCATGCACTCACCGACCATAAACATCCTCGGACGCGGTACCCAAGGATGGGTCCCGAGCACCCCCATGCTCGGACACGGGCATACCCGCTATGCCTTGGCAAAAAGTGCTCGGCTACGAGCTTCAAAGACGCGCACGAACAAACGTGCTCGACGAGGCTACGGGGCGGTCGAACCAGGACCAAAGGGACCCTCGGAGATCGCCGAAGGACGTGGTCAACCAATAAAACAGGAAAGTGGTGGTTATTTAGTCAAAGATCCAGGGAAGTTACACCAAGAATTCAAATATGGCGAGAATCAAGGATACGTCCAAAGTGGCAACTAGCATGATTTTAGGAGGCAGTTACCATGTATATACCACGATACCTTGTATTTAAGCCCCCTCCAACAACAAGGAGGGGGGGATCGCATGGCGAGATCCATGTATTTGTATCCTTCAATCCAATACAGAAAAACGTCTCTAGGCGACTGGACGTAGGGCTATTATCTCAACCGTGAGAGGCCTGAACCAGGATAAAATCCTTGTGTTTATGTCCGTTCTAGTGGACCATCTCCCGCGTCTTCGATGCTACACCTTTGGCAGAAAGGGGCTCTGTTGATCCCCCATTCAACAAGTAAGCTCGACGGGAGCCCGTTCTCCAATCGTCGACAAGAAGCATGAGTACGAAAGGTACTCGCAAGACTTACCCGTGGGTCCATATAGGACCGACTCCAAAGAATTATGCATTTAGTTGTAGCAAGGAGTAAGCTTAAGGTAAAAGTGCGGAAAAACCATTAACATTTGTAATGTAAGTGCGACAATCGAACCAATTACAAGTTTAAAGCAATTATAGACCGCACTTACTTCTAGTGTGAAATTGAAAGCAACAACAATTAAAGTAGAGCAATACATAACCAATTTAAAGCTCAAGCCCAACAGCGAACCACAAGTTCAAGTTATTTACTACGCAGAAGAAGTTCGGATCAAGCTTGCTCATATCCGAGAGCGCGGCAATTCGAATCGCTTAATTAACCCTACAGGGAAGCATTGATCGCACGACACTTACCACAAGGGCCTAGTGTCAACCCCCTCCCAATCATACCCAATCGCTGAAGCGTCCTCCTGCGGTCCGAAAACCTAGCACCCCCTCGAGCCGCCCCAAGCCCGGCTTGGCGCTCGAGAGTCGGCCTAAGCCTCGCCCTCAACCACGTCCAACCACAGGAAGTTACGGTCCATCGATTCCATATGAGAGAAAGAGTGGCTTACCGTACCATAATTGGGCATGCGACCAACCGGGGTGTGCTCAATCTTATTCCACTTACGGATCGGTCCTTAACTGACACAGACGGGGCTACACATTTGAGTCTCCATACCCAAATGAACCAACTCCCCGCCCGGTCCATAATTCATTTCTTTCCAAAACCTTTCCCAATTCCAAGTCCGACATAATGTAGTATGTGTGTAATAATAACAACCGCAAGTGACAGAACCCTCCGTCACTTGGCCCAACCCCGACATCTAAGCATTTTAAGCACGGACTCATTAATACCCATAGTCTAGCTCAAAAGGAGATATTCGACGAATACAAGGGGTGTACGTGCAACAAATAGGATCTATTCCTATCCCACATGGCAATTCCTAATGCAATACTTAACATTTCAATTAATCACATTATTCTCAAAAATAACGATACATAAGGATAAACATGCTTAGGTGCTTGCCTTGTTCTTACCTTGTGGGTCGGCGATGGCGGCTCTCAGTCGCACCCTCGGTCACCATGGCGTCGATCTCGCGGGATCGCTCTCTACGAGTACAATGCATAATGAGATGCATGCCATGCAAATGAAATGAACACAAAAGAAAAACCCCGAAGCGAAACAACGCGGCCGGCGGGTTAACGAATCCGAGACAGGTAGCCTAACCGGACGATCGGGTTTTGTATCCGGACTCTCCGGACAAGCCGGATACTCTGGGTGTTTCTGTCCGGACTCTCCGGATAACTCGGATACTCCGGACCGCCCGTCCGGACACTCCGGACCTGGAGCATTTGGCCCAACTAGCACAAGGGATCGAGGTGCCGCCAAGTCCTACGACACCGCGAGAACCCGATCTACAATCCTTTCTACACGCGGTCGAGCCGGAAAAGCTCCGAGCAAGCCCAAACCACGAGAAAACGATGCCACTAGAGCAAATCCCAAACCAAAACTAACTAGCCCCCGGGATGGTATCACCACTACCCGATCTACCCTTTAGCAACCCACATTTGCCAACCCAAGTCCCAAGTCCAACCCTAGGACCATCATACCCCCAAAACCCTAAGGCTTAAAGTTCAACCCCAAAACTCCCAAGTCCAAACCTAAGTCCCAAATCCACCATGGATGACCCTAAGACCCAAGAATCCCGCGAACCTAATCCCAAAGGAGAGGACCTACCTCCACGTAGGATGGAGAAGAGGCAATGCCGGGTGGAGGAAGAAGGAGGCCGGCGTGAGGAGGAGTTCCACGAGGTGGAGGAGCAGCCGGGGAGGTCACCGGCCGGTGGGGCTCGCCGGAGTGGAGCTCGGGGTGGTGGAGACGCACGGGAGAGGTGGGAAAGAGACCAAGTGAGGTGGGGTGAATGGGGGACCACGAAATGGGACTTTTATACAAAATCCCGCACGATCCGGACACTCCGGATGCTCAACCCGGAGACTCCGGGTTGGGGTCTTCGGTGGAATCAACCCGGACACTCCGGACATCTAGTCCGGACACTCCGGGTTGGGGTGTTCGGTCAGCCCAATCCGGATACTCCGGACATTTATCCGGACATTCTGGGTTGGATCCGGACACTCCGGATGCTGATCCGGATACTTCGGATGTCCCAGAACTTTTGGAACTTGGGGCCTTGACACGGATACATACCGGATTCGGTTCGGAAACGGATACATACTTGTTGAAACATTTGACAAGCAATAAATTCATATATATTACATAAATTTGACAACTCACACAACACAAGTATAACAAGGTATCAAATTCATACATAACTTGAACAACTAAGTCCCGCTCGCCCAACAAGCCAACACATTGAATTCATGCGGCGGCGGCGGCGGAGGCTCAAGCACTAGGGTTAGTTTTCGGGTTGGGGAATCGAATGGGGAGGCAAAGACTGAGGCTTGCGGGAATCGAATGGGAAGCCCTTGACTCTTGAGTCTTGACTTGAGTACGGAGTATCCTTATTTTGTTGATTCGGATATCCGGTCGGATAATATCCGGTTACCATATACCGCAGCTATTCGGTCGGATATCCCGTCTACTGTATCCGTTACCGTATCCGGTAGCAAGTATCCGGTACCGTATCCGAATCCTGCCGGATACGGATTTTTTTTCCCGGATACGGTTTTTAACGGATTCGGTACCGGATCGGTCGGGATTAACCCGTACCATTTTCACCCCTAACCAAAACATACAAAGGACTTGCTGCTCTTGCTGCACCCAGTGGCGCTGTGCCAAAGCTGCAGCATGCTGTTGCGATGGAGATCTTCAAGAGGTGAGTGCACTTCCGGTTTCGCTCCTGTTCTACGATGCAGTCGGGGGCGGAACTGAATGTACTTACCCGGTGTCACAGGACACCGGGTCAAAAAAAATTTAGTGTACGTTAGTCTATATATAAAAAAATTTTATTGTATGTTAGTCTATATATATAGTATATGTGAACCCCCTTGATCTAAATCTTGTGACACCGGGAGCCAAATAACAAGCAAATGGTAAGAATAATAAGTTATTATCACATATATGATGAAGTGGTGAACCCCCGTAATTTTTTCTCTAGTTCCGCCCCTGGATGCAGTTGCACACCTTCTCCACCGAATTTATTTCCGTTCTACAATCAACCCATCACGGTGCTTCTATACATCACTATTTCGGAGTTGCACAAATATTAAAGTACTAATAAAGGATAGGTGTTAATTACTGACCCCTTCGCTCATTTAAAATTCGCACCACATACGTTGAAAGGATGATGGATAGAAGCGCTGCTCATGCTCTCGGCGTATTGGGCAGACTTAGGCCCCGTTCGTTTCAGCTTCTGGACAGCTTCTGCTTTAGAAAAAAGCTGATTATTTGCCGAATGGGAAGATTCTGGATAGCTTCTTTGAGAATCAGAAGCTGATTTCTGTATAGAATCAGAATCTGGCTGAAACCTGATTCTCACTGATTCTTGCTGATTCTCGCCGACTCGGTCCGAAACCTAGAAGTTGTAGCCGGCTCGACCCGATTCTCCTATAATCAGAAGCAGCTTCTCCCATAATCAGAAGCAGCTTCTCCCATAATCCAGAATCCATAATCCAGAAGCTGTCCCGAAGGGGACCTTACAAAACGAGGAGCGCAACGATCAGCGACCAACTCGAAAAGCGCTACGACATGAAGCTCTGCGCAGTGTTTCGACGTTCCAATTCATCTGTGAATTTAAATTTAAATTTTTTAAAACATAATAAATCACTTCATCGTAAAGCATTTGTTCCGCTGTGCATTTGTTCCAATTCATTGTAAAGCATTCAACAGACAAGTTCTCTAATATAAAAAAGGGTCACATGCTAATCTTCTCTTCTCTTAATATAAAAAAGGAGAGTTTATCCGTCATCACCTTCTCTAAGGTGCATATTACATGTAGGCCCACACACGTTCTCTTATCCTCTCACACGTCCTCATCCATTTGTCGGTGCTCTACTCGCTGGTACGCCAAATCCGGCCTCTCCGTGCATCTCGGTGTAGCCCCCGATCCAATCCAGGCAGCGACTCGAGGTGAGACAGGGAGGGTGTCCAAACTCCAAATCCATCTGAGACGCCCCGATTGGATGAAATCTTACACGCTGAACGCACTTGCAACCTTGCTGGTGGTGGTTACTGCATATAGCTACATCTCTGGTAACATCGAGCCAACTTAATTAGCTTTGGTTAACGTCTCTTAGAGGCACCAAAATTTACATTAAACTAAGATACCGAAAGTTTAAAGAGTGGAGATACCAACTTTTAATACATCTCGGTACCAACCCGATATTAATTTTGGTACATTCTAAGACCGATAAAAAGTCTCCTATAAAAGACCCGTGAAACTCATATTTCTCAAGCCACACATCACACGAGAGATCCTCGCTCACCTACTCAAAGTTGCATCATGAAGTCACAACAAGCAAAACTCTCCCCTTTAGGGAAGACAGAACGTTTGTCGTCTCCATGTCCAACATGCATACATAGGCCTGCGAGGCATCGGGAGCGCTTGACATGCCGTGGCCATCCCCTCATGTCTCATGCCAGCACCATTATGCTGCGATCCCACATGCCCATGGCGAAGCCTCTGGTGCGTGTTCGGCCTGACTGTACATGACCGTGCGCAAGAGTAGCACGGCGCGCCCAACGAAGACCACGCGAATCGAGGACCAGACGCGCAAGACGAGCTTGGAGCGTGCCGCCGCCGTCTGCTGCACGCTGCCGCAGCCCAAACGCTGCGTCGATGCCGTCTGCTGCTCGCCGCCGCAGCCCACACGCTGCGCAGTCGACGTCGCCGCCGCTGCAGAGAGTTATCAGCCGATACCGTTTAATTTACACGAGCTAACAGCTGAGCAATTACACGTTTTGTATCTGTCATACTTTATAACCCATACATACATCTGTCCCAAATCTGGATCACTTGGAAATCATGCAGCTGGTTAGAAACCACTTGTGAGTCAATTAGAACCGATCGCGACGTTCTCTGATATATTGGGCAAGAATGCAAAAGGAGCTGGCTAGAAGCAGAGGTAGGGGAGCCGGACAGAGACCCATCGACAGCTGCTTAATTCTGCAGTGTCTGCTTCAGTGCTTCAGCAGATCAAGTGTTGATATGGAAAATTAAATAACCTGTAGCGTTCGGCTGTGCGTGTGGCTGAGCCAGAACTAGAGCTCTTTTAGATACGCTAAATTTAATTCAATGAATTAACGGTCTATTTTTTTTATTTAGACCGTTCATTCATTTAATTTGTCCTATGAATCCGATTAGCTCGTATTTATTTATATTTCCTCTAGTAATAGGTTAGTAGGAATACTCTTAAGAAATCATCAAATAATCTGATTTCTACATTCCACCATATATAACTAGTAGTATGATACACTGCAAAATTTATCTAGAATTAAGTCACATTGGATCAGATGTTGCGCACTGAATGAATGCTACCCTACCCTACACATTCGGTAGGAGCCAATTTATAAGATGATAATAGAAAATCTCGTCAACTTAATTTGGCCGTGTGGAAAATGCCTATAAAGCTCACTACTTTCACGCCACACATCACACGATATATCGATTCACGCTCACTACTCGAAGCTGCTGTATCATGAGGTGGTCCGCAGAGTTTTCCTTCGAGGAGACAAATAATATTGTGGTTGTCTATTTAACAGCTATGTAATTTGTTGCAGGCGGCGGAACAAAAATGACCGGTATTTTGCACAAAAAGCAATACTATTATATTTAGGTCCTATTTGATAGAGCTCTAGATCTCAGCTCTATCTTAAATCTGAAACTTGTAGGCTAAAATAAAATGAATTACGTTTATATTTTTATTCTAAAATGTAAACAAGATGACCTACTTAAACACTCTTAATATACTCATAACTCTAACTCTATAGATTTGGTGAAGCTAGAAATACACAGTTCCACTAGATCCACAAATATGATAAAACTGGAGCTCTACCCAACGTAACCATAACGATGGTGGCATCCCTCTCTCTCCCCTCTCCTCTTGTGACCAGCCATGCCGCCACCATATCTGTGGCATTGCCGTCGTCATCTACATCGCCATCCGACAGGTTGCGGCCTGTCGTCGGTGCCGGTCTCTAGTCGCGCAACCGTCGCCAACTATATATGCTACTATATATGGACATGTCAGGAGAACGAGGCTTAGGCTCTCTCCAAGGATGGCCTGTAAAACAGCTTTTTTGGATATTTAGGGGCCTATTCAAGCCTGTAGCATCCCAAGGGGGCGTGCTATGTGCGCCTCTATCAAAGAGGCCGGAGGGGTTCATCCCTATATGTAGAGGCTGTTCTCGCGTGTGCTATGTGTGAAGGAGAGTCCGGGCTATGGTTGGGAATCGATCCAATATAAAGGCCCAAATCGAATACATGTTGCACTGTTCAGGGCTCGTAGAGGCCTGATTTTTCAGGCCATCTTTGGGTTCAGCCTTACACGCCTCGTATTAAACTTTATCGACTATGGGTGATCGGGACGGGATCAGTATGGTCGTGACCAGAAGTATTATCAATGCCATTTGAAGTACTTCATGCGGTCATTTTGGATATTGATACGGTCTCTTAAATATAATTTTGATCGCTAATTTTTATTATAATGTATTTATAAAATTCAATAAAATTATAATATTATGACGCACTTTTGCAAATAAATCTACATATATGATTTTCATGTATGTTAAAAGATATCTGTTTGGTTGCCTTCTCTTGCGAGCCTGGCCCGTTCCACTCAGCCAGGCTGATGGAATACGGGATGCATAGATGCAGAGACGGTGTTTGGTTGAGTGTTTAGGAGACACGTATTTTGAAATTTATATAGCAAGTGTGGTCTAGTTTTGTTCGAAAAAAATGTTAGGAACACATTTTTGAAATCGGTTCGGTAATCGAAGATGCTAATCAAAAGATATAAACAAAAAAGAAAAAAAAGAAACTTACATACCCACGTGGCACCGCATGCATGGTTGACAGTGACCCCTTGCGCAGAACACGAGGCTGCATCCAGAGATACGCCTATTTTCTACGTATCTCCAGAGCCTGGCTGCATGGAGAATCTTGCATCCAGAGAGCCAGGCTCAAAACTAGATGCAGGCAACCAAACACGAGAAAAAAGCAACATTCTGCATCTGTAGATGCAAATCTCTGTGCATGCAGGCAACCAAACAGCCCATAACAGTTTTGAAAGTTTGAATACTGTTTATCCGGGGAAAAAATGGCTCATTTACTAAGGATTAGTGTAGCAACCGATCTAGACTGTCCACTCCTGATCCAATGGACGAGATGCGAGCTAAGGCACTAAGCTACAGTACTCCTGCATTTACAGCCAAAAGGCAGAGAATCTGCTTCCACAAATCTCACGCACGCCTACACGGCAACCCATATATTCCCTTGGTAGTCAGTAGTCAGTAGTCAGTACTCGGCGTCGGGGAAGATCCATGTCGCCGGCGCCGGCCCGTCCGTCCAGATCTGCCGCGGCACGAGATCGCTGACCTTCCTCTCCCTCATGTCGTATACGGCGGCGTGGTAAGGAGGCCGGTCCTGGCTCTCCGTCCTGAACGACATGCCGGCCCAGTCGTCCGTCAGGAAGAAGATCTGGTCCCCCCGCACCGAGTCGCGCGCGGGCACGGTCCGGGAGTACAGCCGGCCGACGAACAGTGCCTCGTCGCCGCCCAGGCTGCTCGCCTCTACCCACCGCCGCGGCGAAGACCGGAGGTCCGCCTCGAACACCTTAAACAGCACCGTCAACTCGGCCAACAGGATCAGCCTCTGCACCATGAGCAGTGAGCCGCGGCGGGATCTGACGAGGTAGCGCATCGTGACGACGCCGTGATCGCCGCCGCCATCGCTCCCCTTGATGACACGCTCTACGCGGGAGACCGCCGGCTCGCCGGTGGTCGCATCCCTGCCGACGTTGAAGGCGAGGAGGTCGTCGCTGATGGTGAGCGCGTAGAGCTTGCCGTCGCTGAAGGCTATGTCCTCGTACCATCGCCACCGGTCGTGCGAGTTCAATCTCCACGACATGCTCTCCAGCGAGCAGAGCGCGACTTTGGCGAAGTGCTCGCGGCCGACGATGGCGGCGATGAGCCCGTCCGGGCACACGACCAGCTTTCGTAGGGACATCTTCTCGGGGCCTCGCCATTGTCGAGGCTCGCCGCTCGGAGCCGGCTCGTTGACGACCTCGACGGGCTCGTCGTCAACACTGGTGCTGGACAGGGCGGGAAGCCACCTCGACCTCCCGGTGAAAGGGCTCATCAAGCGGAGAAGGCCGTCGTCGTGGAAGAGAAGCCAGTCGTCGCATGCGGCGCAGTAGTTCTTGCAGTCGTCGAAGCGACGGGACTCCTTGAACTCCGGGAACCCCAAGAACCTGCCGTCGTGGAGCAGGAGGTAGGCAGCGGACGGGCGGCGCGTGCGCCATTGCTGCCGCCCGGAGGCGCTCCACTCGTGGCAAACGTTGATGAAGTTGATGCGGTCATCACGGGTAGGGATGCGGCACTGGACCTCGCCGACAACGTCCACGGGGAGCTCCGACCAGTTCGGCCCTTGTTCCCTGCAGAAAAAACGACCATACGATGATTAGGTGCGTCGTAGGCCACAACCTAAGAAGATTTGGAGTTAATTAGACGTGTTTAATTTTGCTTGATCGTTACCTGAAGAAGAGCCACGTTGCCGGCGCTTCGCCGTGGTTGCGCAGCGTGAGCGGCGGTAGGAGCGGGTAAGTCTTGCCGTCCCTCATGTCGAAGGCGCCGAAGTGGTCGGAGTAGCCGCGACGGCGCCTCTCCCCGTCCAGCTGCCGGAGCCAGAACTCGTCATCGTCCAAGAAGTGGATCCGGTTGCCCCGCAGCGCGTACCGGGAAAGGTCGTACCGAGGCAGGCGGCGAGCCGTGGAGCCTCCCGGACCGACGAAGAGCGCCGTGTCGTCGCCGATGCTCGTCACCTCCGCCCACCGCGACGAGCCGAAGTCGGCCTTGAACACCGTGAACTCGCTCGTGGTGTCGCTTCGGATTGCTCGTCGGACCATCAGCAGCCTGCCCGCGTGCACGACGAGATACTGCATTGCCGTGTCGCGGCGACCAGCCGGCGCAGGGGCGCCCTTGACGCGGCGCTCGACGCAGGACACCTTCGGCTCGCTGGTGTACCTGTCGTCGACGACGTCCATGGCGAACAGGTCCTCGTGCTCGTCGACGACGTACACCTTACCGTCGTAGAAGCCAATGTCCTGGAGCCCCCTCCACCGGTCGTGGGCGCTGAGCGACCACAAAGCCGCCGCGGGGGCCGGGCGGCACAGCGCGACCTTGCAGAGACGCTCATCGCCGACGATGGCAGCTACGACCTGCAGGCGCGAGCACATGACCATCTTGCGCACGGCCATCTCGCCGAGAGCCCTCGTGTTGTTTCCCGGGAGCAGCATGTCGTCGATGGACCCCAGAAAGTCATGGACGACGAGGCGGACGGAGGACAGGCTCGGGAGCCGGACGGTGTTCCTGGAGAAAGGGTTCAGCAGGAGGTACTCGCCATCACCGCTGCGGTGGAAGACGAGCCAGTTGCCGCAGGAGCCGAGGTAGCTCCGGCCGCCTGGGAAGTGGAATGCGGCGGCGGCGCCGGGGAAGCTGTAGAAGGTGCCGTCCGGGAGCGCGAGCCACGGCAGCGGCGGGGGCAGCTCGGGACGCAGCGGCGACCCCACGGGGGAGCGCCATTGCTCGCAGACGGCGGCGAAGCGGACGAGGTCGGCGTGGCAGGGGAGGCGGCGGATGATCGCGGCGGCGAGCCAGGGCGGGAGGCCCGACCACGGCGACGGCGTCTCCGACTCCGGCTCTTCAACCTCGCGCGCCGCCATGTGTACTACGACGTCTCGCGGAGAAGTCTTTCGCGCGAGTTGATTCGGACGTTCGAGCGAGCCTACGATGGAGAGGAGAGGCGTGCAGCGAATATATGCGGATGATCGGACCGACCGCGCCGACGTCGCAGTACGTTTCCCGGCCGGTTTGGAGCCCGACTCCAACTCCGATAAGGATCTGATCAAGACGTTGCACGACTCTCGAGACACGCCAAGATCTTTGATCGCACTATCCATGCTGCATGTTCTGCAGTTTTGGAATCCGAGGTGAGATCAATTCTCTGGAGCTCTGCAAAGGGTCCCAAAAAGGAGATGTTTCAAGAGAAAATTATTGACCCACCCCTCAAAGATATCTCGGCAGGATCAAATATGATAAGGTTAGACAACCTCGCTATCGAATAGTCCGGGGTTGCCTAATAGATCTCAAGTGGAGAATAGAGAGAGAGGGCGAGAGACACAATATGAGGAAGAACGGGTCTGCTTTATTATTCTGTATGCTTCTGTACAATGGGGTGACCCCCTGCCTCCTATATATAGCGGTTCTGCTTAGAGATAAGGAAGAGTCCATATCGGATACGAATCCGTTTCCTAACAGGATACGAATCTGTTTCCTAACACTCCCCCTTGGACTCTTCACTGCGAGATGCATATGCCTCATTAAAACTCCATAAAAACCCAGTGGGAAAAATAATTGGAGAAAGAGTACATAGCACACGCTTGCTGTGTTGCACGGATTGCCTCATCAAAAACCTTATGTAAGAAAACTTCAATGAAAAACTTACTTAAGGAAAAGAGTACAATCCACCCAAACTTCAATGTTAATCTTCAAGATTTACGTTGGGTACTCAAACTTCATGTTTGAGATTTATGTAGGAGTATGTGAAAAATCTCCCCCTGAAATATGCACTTCTCTAAGCCTCATCATCCCGATTCCTCTAATACATCTTTCAAAGGAAGATGCCGGGAGTGACTTAGTGAATAAATCTGCGAGATTTTCACACGACTTAGTATGCAGGATCTTTATCTCGTTCATCTTATGCATTTCATGAGCATAAAAGAACTTGGGGTTGATATGCTTTGTAAGGTTACTCTTCACATATCCCATTTGTACTTGTGCAACACAAGCTGCATTATCTTCATAGATAATAGTGGGAGTTTGTTCCATGTTCGCACCACATGACTTACGGATGTGGTGAACCATTCTTGAAGCCATGCACATTCCCGAGAGGCTTCATACAATGCAATGATTTACGAGTGGTTAGTCGACGTCGAGACAAGAGTCCTTAGACGACTTCCAAGAAATTCTTTGTTCCACCGCAAAGGAAAACATACCCGATTTGTGACTTGCCGGTATGCGGTCCGATAGGTACCCAGCATCGGCGTAGCCAACTAAATTCAATTCATTGTTTCTTCTGTAAAACAAGCCGAGGTCTTTGCTTCCTTGAAGGTAACGGAAGATGTCCTTCACCCCTTTCCAATGCCTTTTGGTGGGTTACGCCTGCATCAGTGTTAGCAAATTCACGGCGAACGCAATGTCCGGCCTAGTGCTATTCGCAAGGTACATGAGCGCTCCAATTGCACTCAAGTATGGGAATTCGCTCCGGGACTTCCTCCCCTCTTCTTTAGGCCTGTCACGGGTCTAGGTCTGCTTGGAGTGACCTTCCGACCATTGGGGTCTTTGCGGGGTATGCCTTTTCAAAGCCAAATCTCTCCAACACTTTCTGCGTGTAGGATGCTTGGTGTACCAAGATTCCGCCTTGGACATGTTCAAGCTGCAAGCCTAAACAGAACTTGGTTTTACCCAAGTCTTTCATTTCAAACTCAGATTTCAAGTATGTGCATGCTTCTTCAATTTCCTCATCCGTCCCAATGATGTTCAAGTCATCTACATGAGACGGAGATTATACAAAATCCATTCGAGGATCGTTGTATAAACACACATGGACAATCTTCATTTGTTAGTGTAGCCTTTCTTGCAAAGAAAGTCACTTAAGTGATTGTACCACATTCTTCCTGATCGCTTGCCCATTATACATGATTTCTCCAATTTCACCTTTGTATAGGTTTCTGCTTGCTCTGTCTTGGTTCGGGATAGGGATACCTTCCGGTACTTTCATGTATATCTCCGAATCCAAGTTTCCATACAAATATCTTTGTGACAACATCCATTAGCTTCATTCCCAACTTCAAGTTGATCGCCATTGAGATCAAGTATCTAAAGGTAATTCCACCCATGACCAGGAGAATAGGTTTCTTCATAATCAACCCCAGGACGTTGAGTGAAACCTTGAGCGACAAGCCTTGCCTTGTACCTTACAACTTCATTATTTTCGTTTCTCTTGCGAACAAAAACCCATTTGTGACCTACGGGGTTTATATGGGGAGGCGTGCGGCACACGAGGCCCAAACACCTCTCTTTTGTTCGAGAGACTAACTCTGCGGTGATTGCCTTCTTCCAATCTTCCCAATCGAGCCTTTTCTTGCACTCTGCGAGAGATGCGGGCTCGGGATCATGATTAATGATCGTGGCAATCTTCTTTGCAAAGTATGCATCGACATTGGCTGTTGCTCTATTCATTGATTCTCCTGTTATTACAAAGTTTATGGCCATTTCATCATGGGGTGCTTGTGCACTTCTACTTGCTCTTCATTGCTATTTCCAATTCTAGGAGCAAGTTCCTTTAGTTTTCTCCGCCAATGTGTGCGCACACATTATTTCCGGCTTCTTCCAATGGAAGGTTCAGATCTGGAATTGCCTTTTCCACAGGCTTCTTTCCGGTGCCAGTCTCAACTGGCTCCCCTTCTTGCTTTGGGGCACTTTTTGTGATTAGGTGTGGTAAGTCCTCTCGCCAGCTTTCCCAGACGTCTCCGGGTACTTTGGGTTTGAGAAGCCGAGATCTCCTGTTCTTTTTCTTTGAGGCCTCTGAGCAGGATGAGGATACCTTCTGCTTTCTTTGGTATTTCCACCCTCTCTCGGTGCATTTCTTGCTGGTACATGCGACTTAACCACGCTCTTGAGATCACAAAAATGATCAGGCAGTTCATTTGCTAAATTCTCGCAAATCAATTATCTTACGACTTCTTGATTTGCTTCATTAGTGCGAGGTCATGCGCTGGGATCGATGGAATGCCATATTATTTCCGGCATTTTTCATCCAATGGTTGATTCTCTCCCCTAATGACGGAAACGGTCCTCGTCAAAGATACGATCGGCCGAATCGGGCTGTATGCAAGTCTCCAGTCATGGGTTCCAAATACCTGATTATGGATGCACTCTCATAACCAACGTATATCTCAGACTTGCGGAGAGGGCCCATTGCAGTCCGCTATGGGGTGGTATAGGTACATATACCATACAACCAAAATTTCTAAGATGGGAAATCTTCGGGATGACCCATTGCACTAGTTGCATAGGTGAATGGATGTTGTAGGCCGATGGTCTATAATTGATGAGTCTTCTTTGCGTGCGAGGCTGCGTGTCCCCAACAAGTGTTGGGCAAGTTACAACTCTGCAAGAGCGGTCGACAATGAATTTAATCCTCTTTATTAGTGCTTGACTAGCCCATTTTGCGTATGGACGTGCGATGCAGTGCTCAACAATTATTCCCGTTCTTTGTGCAATAATCATCAAATGCCTTGGAAGTGAATTCACGGCATTGTCCATTCGAATGGACTTCACGCGATGATCGGAAAAGCATTCTTAATTCTAATGATCTGCGAGATCAGTTTTGCGAATGCATGATTCCTTGTTGACGACAAACATGTATGCGACCATTTCGAGGAAGCATCAATGAGCACCATAAAGTATCGAAATGGCCTGACAAGGGCTGAATCGGACCGCAAATATCCCCTGAATGCGTTCCAGAATGCAGGGATTTCATGTTGCACTTTCATAACAGAGGGTCTAGTTATTAATTTCCCGGTGGCACATGCATGGCACACAAAATCTTCGTGATTCGGGAAATTCTTAACATTAATGCCATGACCTTGTGAGTTGTTAACTATATTTCTCATCAATCTAAGACCAGGATGACCTAATCTACAATGCCATAAAGCAAATAATTCAGAGCTTCTAAAGACAGTCTTCAAAGAAGTATACCTTTGCGTGTGCATTGATTTTCGTGTAGTACAACCCAGATTCATATGAGGACATTTTTCTAGTACCATCTTTCCATATTCGCGTGCTTCACAATGCACAAGTGTTCTTTGCCATTTTCTTCATTGGTTTCTACGTGAAACCCATTGGCGCGGATATCTTTGAAACTTAAGAGAGTGCGGGTTGATTCAGGGTACAAGAGGGCTTCTTCAATTACCAAAGTTGTACCCATTGGCAATATAATTGTGGCTCTTCCTGAGCCTATTATATGCGTATCGCTTCCTGCGATAGTCGTAATCCTTCCAGCGTTCTTCGTGATTGTCTGGAAGTATTTCGACTCTCTTAAGATGGTATTTGTTGTGCCACTATCAACAATGCATATTTCCTCCATTGGGCGCTACACGATTTCTTTCTCACTTTTCAATCTGCTTTCCGGTAGACTATCGCGTAGGATAGAGTCGCGTAGGACTTTTATTTCGGCAATCCGAGTGGATGCCGGCTTGATGGCGAGTTGATTGCAGATCGGATCGGGCGATCAATCGCCGGTAGTAGACGTTCGTCGTCGTCGATGATCCTTCGCTTCTTGTCTTTTCTCACCTTTCAATCTTTCTCCGGTAGAGCTTACGTGCGATAACGTGTTAGACAACCTCGCTATCGAATAGTCCGGGTTGCCTAATAGATCTCAAGTGGAGAATAGAGAGAGAGGCGAGAGACACAATATGAGGAAGAAGCAGTGCCTTTATTATTCTCAGATATGCTTCTGTACAATGGGGTGACCCCCTGCCTCCTATATATAGCGGTTCTGCTTAGAGATAAGGAAGAGTCCATATCGGATACGAATCCGTTTCCTAACAGGATACGAATCTGTTTCCTAACAGTGGACATTGTGATCTTCCTCTATCAGCAAAAAGGGTATCAAAACCCTAAAGAGTAAATAGCTCTTCGAGAATGTGCTATTTTGGGAAGGTATCACCGGGCCGACACGTTAGATTCAAATCATAGGATCGGATGTAATCGATACTTCCGAATCTCAACAATGATCCGATGGTTCTAGATTTGGGTGATTTCAGCAATAAAAACATCCGGATAATGTTTATCAAATCCCTTTTGGGAATTCCTACTATTTCCTTAGTCGATATCCATCCTTTATTTATATTTTGGTATTTATACAATTTTTAAAAGGAAAAAGCATAAAAGGAAACAGAATTGCAGGAAAGCTTGCCATTCTTTCAGCAGCATCCACCAAAACATACAAAGGACTTGCTGCTCTTGCTGCAGGAGATCAACAAGGAAGAGATGCTTTGCTGCGCTGCACCCAGTGGCGCTGTGCCAAAGCTGCAGCATGCTGTTGCGATGGAGATCTTCAAGAGGTGAGTGCACTTCCGGTTTCGCTCCTGTTCTACGATGCAGTTGCTTAAGCTCGTCTCTCAGATTATTCAGGGGCGGAGCCAGCTGGTCCATCGGGTCATAGTTGGAGAACAGCTGGTCTATCGGATCCAAGTCATGAGTCATGACCTTTTGATTCTAGACCTCGAGCCACGGCCCAGCTTACCTGGTTACCCAAGGTACTTGGCTCCGCCACTGAGGTAGCATTTGGTTGCGTGGATTAGACTGGATGGGAGATGGCTATTCAGTCTGGTAGAGATGGAGTCAATTTTTTGTTTGGTTGGATCATGGATGGATGACACTGGATAAGATGATCCAATTTTGTTTGGTTGGATGGATAAGGATGGATGGGCTTGTTGTTATCAAGGTTTTGAATTTTGGTTTGAAATTTTTTCGACACCCACCAAAATTAATGAAATTCAATAATTTCGGGATGAAATGACAAGATTTGATCAAAATTTGAATTTTCGAACAAAATTTGACTGCAATTTGACTAAAATTTAAATTTGACCGAGTATACTTTGGTGAAATTTGAATTTGACCAAGTACACATTTTCATACAACAAACTGGATGAGGCCGTCCAAGGCTTTTTCTTGGATCGTTCTATCCAACATTTGAGAGGAATATTTCGTGAAATTGGATGAGCCTAGTCAACCCATACACTCATTCAAACGATTGGATGACTCCAAATACATGAATGGCCATCTCCCGTCTAGTCTTATCTAGGCAACCAAACACATTCTAAGTTTATTTATAGATAAACATGGAGAGCCAGCAGAGCTTGGTAGCTAGATTTGTGGTGCCCAGCTAACAGCATCTTTTGGCATTAGCAGATCATATATAAACCATATTACTACTTATTAGAGTGATGTTTAGTACTCGTAAATTAAATCTCTCATGCACGGTAACAATATATGCATTCTACATGCAAACTAAAGCCAGATGTGCAGCGCATGGCAGGTTGCATGTTGTCCTCGTGCAGTTGCCTGTCTACTCAGTTATTTCTGCACGAAGTAAATTGAAGATACGAGAGTAATGTAATGTAATTGCACAACCTTTGTTTCTAGATGTATATATATTTTTAGTAAATAACCCTTTTGTTAAAATTATATATTTAAAAATAAACTCCGCATTAACTTATTTTAAAAATACACATTGCCAAGCTACGGGTAAATCTAAACTTGTTTTTTTATAAAAAAAAATGCCCTTTTAACCACACCACTGTCAGTTGTGTGTGGCAAAACATATCCACAATGGCGCGGTCAAATAGGTTATTTTTAAAAATAAGGTATACAAGAAGTTATTTTCAAAATATTGTTCGAAAAAGGGTCAAATAATTTCTTTTTGAGAGGTGCTTCTGTTATTTACTTTTTTAAAGTTGCACAAATATTAAAGCATGAATAAATGATAGATAATGATTACTTATCTCTTCGCTTGCTTCAAGATTTATACAACTTGCATTGAGATGTAGCAGCATCCCACGAGACTACGAGAGAGCGCTGGGAGCTCGTAATTAAGGGGGTGTTTTGCAGAGCTCCAGCTCCACTAGATTCGTGAATCTGATGAAGCTGGGTATTCCTAGCTTCACCAAATCTGCGGAGTTGGAGTTGTGGGTATATTAAGAATATTTAGGTGGGTCATCTTATTTATATTTTAAAATAAAATATAAACTTAATTCATTTTATTTTTTACTACAAGTTTCAGCTGTGAGGTAGAGCTGAGATCTGAAGCTCTGCCCACAGGACCTAACTCCGTTTCAACTATATATATTGAAGTGCGGCTCTTCCCTGCTTTTCCGCTGACATATTTTAGCGTTGAGTTGAGAATTCACAGCGCATGAAATTGACGAGGTTCAGATGCATAGGACTTGGAGGCATCAGGAAATGTACTATGACAATGTGTTATCAAGTCCGTCACTCCGGGTATGTAGATCCTTACTAGCTGATAGTAGAATCATACAAGCAAAATTAACTTTCAGTAAAGGAACTGTCTAGCATGCATGTCGCCTTAGAACAGTTCCATAATTTCTGAGTTTCAGGCGCGAACTGCTACTCTACAACTACAAGCACAGCAAGAAGAGATGTTTGACTGCTGCAGTAATAATTCCTAGCCGCAGCGCTTGGTTAATTTCCGACGGGTGTCTTGGGGTAACTAATCGAGGACGACCTGATATGTTGGGCTCACCGTGAGATCTCCGTTCTTGGATGCTGCAAGCCTGCAACCATCATAGCTAGCCGCAGCGTTTGGTTCATTTCCGACGGGTGTCTTAGGGTAACTAATAGCAAAATGGCGCACTAAGGTTCATCACAAGTATACAGTAATGGTACTTGTTATTTCTGTCCTGAATACTAGTCAGATAATAGCGGATGGAATTAACAGTTAGTGTCGAGCCTTGTCAGTCCTGGTTCGATCAAATCGCTATGATTACATCGCAATTCGCATGCAGCAGTAGAGTAGCTTTGAGATAAAAAATACGAGTGTGTTAATCTACCAAATTGTGGTTCACAACCTTAGCAGTTAAGGGCCAATTCAGTACATGGCCAGGGATCCAAGGTAGCAAGAGAATGATACCTCAATTAATGCCTAATTTCAGTTTGAAAAGACAGGCTTGAGAGCCAAATGAAGCTACACAGATGGTCACACAGTATAAGAGACGCGAAGAAGACATGCATGCTTGCCTTTAAGAGAACCTAATTAATCGCAATGACCACTGGAGCCAGTGCGGTGGGCTGCCGCAGAGCTCGGAGGCGTGGCCGGAGGACGCAGACGGAGGCCAGGGCGGAGGTCGGCCACAATGGGCCGAACGGCAGAGACGCAATGCCCGGCGTGGATTGCCGCGGAGGCGGGAGTGGCCGACGGATGGCCGCGCGAAGGGGTGGCCGACGCACAAGCCGAACGGTGCGCCGCAATGCTGTCGAGGAGGTGATGGGCCAAAGGACAGCCGGAGTGGAGGCGGGTGGAACGGAGGATGACGTCATCGTGCGATGGGCGCGGTTGCTGTGCGGGTGCCGCCTCGAGAGTCGCCTCCTTCCGGGGTAGCAGTGCACTATAATGATTTAATGTAGAAAAAACATTTGCGGGAAAAAACCACGGGAAACAATGTACTATAATGATTCAAAGATTACATGTACAGGAGGTTTACTTATATAGCCAAAAGAGTTGTAGTTGTAGAAGACTTGGACTTAGGGGTGAAAATGGTACGGATGATTTCTGACTGACCGACCGACCGAAGCACTTCGGATAGTTATTCGGATAATTTTTCGGATATCCAGATATTTTGTTCGGATATGGATCGGATACGGATAAAATGTCACTGATATGGATACAGATAGGGGTATCTCGGATAATATCCGTCGGATAATATCCGACCATTTTTTTCAGATACTATCCGTCGGATAATATCTGAATTCCCACCTCTTTAGCTTAGCCCGGCTTAGCCCATATGTCACCAGCCGGCCCATCTAGACTTGAGTTGAAGTGGAATCCTATGTCCCTAGCCAGCTAGCCGCCACTATAGTTCCCTCATTCCCTACCCAGCCCCTACCTATCAAGTTCACATCTCCAAAACTCCAACTTCAGGTCGTGGCGGCGGCTAATGGCCATGGCCCCTAACAGCCTAACTGATGCTTAGTGCCATGCATGTGCTTTGTTACTTTTGTATACTTTTATAAATGGTGTGCAACTTCTATGGATGATGTACAATAGTACAAGTGCAATTATGAGATGTGACTCAGTGTATTACTATAAACGGTATGGTTTTAACGGTCTTGATCTCTCAATGTCATACACAATTTATGTTGGTGTCCTGTCGACAATATTTGTTGTAGCCAATCACTCCGTTTGTATTTAGTGTTTACACATATTATTCGAAAAATATACATTCCGATGATTATCCGAACTTATGTTATTTGTATTCGTTCGAATATTATCCATATTCGTATCTGGCACTATCCGTGCCTGAATCCGTATCCGAATCCGATCCGATAAAATTATATGGATCAAATACAATATGAGTGGTTTTCGATCCATATCCGATCCGTTTCACCCCTACTTGGACTAACAACATATTTAGATTATTTTTTTAGATAATGGAAGATTATATCTCCTAGTCTCTGCATCCGGAGATGCACATAGCCAGAATTTATTAAAACATTAGAATTTATTAAAACATTAAAACTAAACAGCCTTCAAAATGAAAAATGAAAAAAACTAGTTTGCAGCAAAGCTAGAATGATGAAGAAACAAAAAGGCCTCAATCAACACAAATCCTGTAACTAGTTCTCAACCCGTGTCTGCAGAAGAGATCCTTGACCACCAAATTTAACGTTTTGCAACCGGTTAATACCATGTCCTTGCCTTCCATAGATTGCATTAATGTCCAAGAGTGTAGCCATCCGATGCAGGCATAGATAACCTACAATGGATTAGAATTCCTTTTCTTACCAAACACCATATCATTCCGAAATACCTAGATTGACCAACACATTGCCGCAGTGCCCACTAAAATGTGAGACTGGAAATCTTTACTCATCCTATTCAACTAGTTTCCAAACATATTAATTATACTTGTAGGCATTGCTAGATTCAGAGCTACTTGAATGATTCGCCACACTAAACGTGCAACATGGCAATAAAAAAAGAGATGTTGTATAGTTTCCACCTTATTGCAAAAGCAACATCTTATGTTACCATTCCAGTTTTTTTTTTTTTTTTTTTTTTTTTTTGCAAAATTATCTTTTGTCAAAATTACACTCCTATAAAGATACCAAAGAAAGATTTTTATTTTTAGAGGTATCTTAAGTTTCCACAAATTTTTGTTGTAAAAGGCGCATCCTGATTCATCAAAGTCTGATATAAAGATTGGACAGAAAACTATCCATTCTGATGGAGATTTCATCTAAAAATATCTCTTTCTGGAGTTAAAATAACTCCTGTAACCTTCGAAATGAGATTACATAAATCTCTCAATTTTTGACATGTAATGGATCGTCTGAAAGACAAATTTAAAATATCCGAATTCATAACTTATAACATATTTAGATAGAATCAAAAGATATGATAAGTTAAGATATTGAGTTATCTTCAACACCGATGGTCGTGGTCGGCGATGTTCTTACCGGAGCTGTATGAAGCTCGTGTGATCAGAAATGTTTTGCAACGAAGGCACGCACTTATAGGCTTTGTCATGTGAGCAGCAGATGTGGTGTGTACTGCATGGTACCGTTTGGTTGCATCTCATCGATTGCCTAGTTCCACAGTATATAGGAGTGTGCAAATTGCAAAGCTCATTTGTGTGTGTGTATATACCATATGCTATACTTGTAGGATATTGGATTAGTGTTCAACCCCATGATCGGAACACCACCACCATCCATTTGTAATCCCCTCAAAATAGAATGGCCTAGGCTTGGGAGGCACGCGGGAATTTCATGTGAGAGGGATTTATGTTTCCTGTAGTGAATCTGCAACTACGTGTATATTTCTTGAAGTTCTAGATAGTTCAGTATGTTTTCTTAAAACTTGAGATATGCATTACAATAGGTCAATAGTTTTATCCTGGGTTCATCCTGGCTCATGAATGATTCTCTGGTTATGTACAACCAAATTGAAGGCACAGTGTGTATATACCATATGCTACCCCTATACTTGTAGGATATTGGAGTAGTGTTCAACCCCATGATCGAAACACCACCACCATCCATTTGTAATCCCCTCAAAATAGAATGGCCTAGGCTTGGGAGGCACGCGGGAATTTCATGTGCGAGGGATTTATGTTTCCTGTAGTGAAGCTGTAACTACGTGTATATTTCTTGAAGTTCTAGATACTTCAGTATGTTTTCTTAAAACTTGAGATATGCATTACAATAGGTCAATAGCTTTACCTTGGGTTCATCCTGGCTCATGAATGATTCTCGAACTGATGGTTATGTACAACCAAATTGAAGGATCAGTTTGTAATTGAAGGATGGTTATGTCCAAGTTGTGTTCTAATTTTGTACGACTTAATTAACCTGCGGTTTATGTGTCCAAAACCTGTCACTTCTCCTGCCTCTTAGTTCTTCTCACCTAATTAATGTATAGATGAAACAACTAGGCAGGTTAATTTGGTTGCATGCATTTGCCTGGGCAGTCTACAATTGATTTCCAATTAAAATTGCAATTTGTACCGCAACTTCAGAGAACTAAAAAAATAAGCAAACTTTTAAACAAAAAGAGCCTTTCATGACCAGCAACCAAATTTATTACTAAGGCCGAAATGTTACTTTCTATCTCTTTATGGTAGTAGATGCCATTGGAGTACAAAATTTTAAGGCAGCTAGCTGCTCAAACAAGAAGCCATGTCGTGAAACAACAATGGCTTGCATGTGTTCAATTATTGCAGAGAATCAACTACATATCTGGCCTTAGTTTCAGCAAATAAAAAGGTACAATTGAGAGGACATCAGATAAGAAGGCCTCACCAGTCACCACATATATGAGCTTCTTCCTTACCAATCGAATTATGATCAGTTGCAACATAACCCTAATCCTCCAAGAGATGAAAAATGTTTGTTGGAGCCTAGGCATGGGAAGCATCAGAAACTTTGCTCGGTTCGTTTTGAGTTAGATTAATTGGTAAGAAAATTGCTGAGTTATCATGCCTATCTATGTTGAGATATTGCAAGTTGAGATCCCAATTAAACCTTATATTGTGCTATGTGCATATGTGCAACGGAATTGATAAAGAGAAGCGGGCCAAGAAACTAACTTGATCAACTTTTTGGTGCCATTCGGCAGTTCATTTGCATGATCGACTAAATTGTGTGTTCCCAACATGTTGTTCTGCATTCTGTATAACCAGGTAACTCGGATACACAAGGTTTCTGTGTTATAAAAAAATGGCATTGTGTTGTCAAAGCACCGAGCTTCACTTAAATCACTATGTGCTGCTCCACGGTGTGCACCAGATGATGGGAAGGACTACTGGTTGCTGCAACGGCATTTCGTTCAAATTGATCTGTTTAACCATAAGGAGATGCAAAGATCACAACAAGAAATTGTTTTTTGTTGTTGTTGTTGTTGCGAGGAACAAGAGAAAGTGGAAATCTTGTTTCTCTTTCAAACTTCATCTCAATTTTTTTTTTCTTGTTAACCAATAGCCAGCTAATGCTGTAATTTGAGGTAGCAATCTAGCAGGCGGACAACCAGGGTACCTCATGAACGAGAGGATAATCTCATGGTGCATTTGCTACATTTGCACTACTGGTATTGGTTGCTCAACTACCGTTATACAATTATCTTTTTCCCTTTTCAATCGTCGTTTCTTTTACTAATCTGTGTTGAATTAGTTTTTTTTTTTTTTGAACGGATGGCACAAGCTCTGTCTTTTCATTTAGAAAGGCGGGATAACAAGAAAGTTCAAATACAACAGCTGTTACAACTTGCCGGAGTTGCTTGGCAAGGCACCAGCACAAGTAAGAAAGTTGACTGCAAGGCCTACTCAGAACGTCAGACGGACAACAGAAATGAACGAAGCACACCAAGGCAGACACAGCGTTCACCAAACAATAACGACTAATAGCTAGAGCTAGGACATGGGCCGGGCCTTTCCTGGGCATGGCCCGATCGGGTTCGGGCCGGACCAGTCCTAGAAATGAGGCCTGTCGGGCGGCCCGGCCTGGCCCAACTACATGGGCCGGGTTCGGGCCGGCCCGGCCCGAGCGGCCCGTGCGCTGTGACAGGAGCTGACCATTTTATGTTAGCACACATGCAAATGACAGAAATGGTTACTTAATATCACTATATCAAATATCTTGCCATTCCAAACATTAAAAGAAACCAAAAAATGAAGCACGAGTACAAAAGATAGCATAAAAATGATTCCGAGCGCTTGTAGTTGGTTTAGGGCTGGGCCTGGGCCAGCTCGGCACGACTCTGGCCCGCCGTGCTTTCCGGCCGGACCGGGCTCTGTAAAACGTCTCCCGACCCAGCCCATTTGCCTTTCCGTGCCGGGCCGGACCGGCTCGCGATGGCCCGAAGCCTGTTGTGTCCGGGCCAGCCCAGCCCAACTCCCAGGTCTACTAATAGCCCCAGCAAGACGGTTCCTGACAGTAGCCTGACAGAAATCCTGGAGAGCATGGGCCAAATCCCTGTGCATTTGGCGGACGTAAAGCTGAAACTAAAACGCAGGCTGGGTCAGAAGTCAAAACTCTGAAGATCATTCCTCGAGCCCAAATCTCGGTTCGTGACATCTAGCAAGATTAGCTCAAAACCGTTTGCACTGGCTGGTATATGTTAAAAATGCGAGCATTTCATTCCTTCTAACTGTTCCAGAAGACACAATTTAAAATCCCATCCAAATCCCTTCGACGATCTATTGGCAAGCTCTTGCGGAGATCTTGCCACCAAGAGGAAATAGTCGAAGCATCATTTGGTAACATCACCAAGGACAGTCGAATTTGAAACCACTGGAATAGCCTACATCAGATCTGTTTCGCAAAAGGGCAGAGCAGCATTAGATGTGCGGCCGATTCAAGGCTGGAACCACATAAAGGGCAGACTGCACAATGGGGCCATCCTCTCAGGACGAGCTTGTCGGATGTTAAAATCCTGTGCTAATAGCCAAGAGAAGAACCTGCATTTGTTTTCTATTTTTGCTTTCCAAATTATTTGGTAGTTGTGGTCCGGCATGGACCTGAAGAACTGCGCCATGTATGCTGACTTGGATGAGTAGCTATCGTCTGCAGACCAGCGCCAGGTAATCTCATGCTGAACATGTGCTTGCAGAGGGACTCCTTATATGATTTGCCATAGGGATAGGAATTCCTAAATCTATGCAACTGTCGTCATTCTTCTGAGAGGGATAAGCCAATTATTATTGTTCAACTCTTGCTGAACTGCTTTGCACCTCCTTCGGACAAGCTGAAAGCAAAGGGGAGAATTAGTTTATTTTCAATGAATTGCTCCCCGCTTTTGTTGATTCCTTTAGTCTTTGTTTGAGAGGTCCATTCCCGACCAAAATCTATGTGGATGGACCAAAGTTTTAGGCTAAAATCCTGGCCCATCCATATAGATCATGACCAGGAATGGGCTTTAAAGAAATGTAGCAGTGACAGGAAGGATTTGTTGCAGTATGTTGTAGCCATGTTGTGAGCTGAAGACACTGCTAGTCTTACATGCATATGGTAAGTTAGTATATAGAGTATCCAGTTGTACAGTTTGGTTGCATCCTACCAAGTGCCCATCTCTAAATACCAAATTATATAGAGCTTCAGTTCCCAGGTTTGTGACCATATAAACATCTATCCTGTGTTGACCAGTAGTATAGGTGAAAGAAGCATGCAACCTATAAAATGGCAATATCCCCATATACTCATCTCCAGTTTTCTCTCTCTCTCTCTCTCTCTCTCTCTCTCTCTCTCTCTCTCTCTGAACCTCTGAACTAAGCTCATCTCCAGCCTTGATATTTGCCCTTTCATAGTATACTCGTGTTCGATATTCTGACAGTTTAGTAAGTAGTCACCAACTCACCATATCTACTCATTTCCATCGTCCAAAATAGGACCTCTGGAGATCTGCTGGCGACTTGGTCTGCAAGCGCTGCACAAAATAAATTACTCTGTGAACAGATCATGGAGGCTGTTGTGGCAACTAGGCCAAACAGTGAGTACAGAGGAGCTAAAGAACACATGCCGCTGGAGTAGGGGTGGGCAGAAAAAACCGAAAACCGAAAAACCGAACCGAACCGAAATAGCCAAAATTATCGGTTTTTTCGGTTTTTGGAGTTCGGTTCGGTTTTGGTTCTAGTATAGATCGGTTTTTCTTGTTCGGTTCGGTTTCTAGAGCCTAGAAACCGAAGAACCGTTCATCCCAAACTTAGAAGAGGGGAAGGGGCAGTGGGCCGGTGCACGGGTGCAGTGGACGGGGAGGGAGCAACCGAGCAAGGCCCGCCAGCGGTCTTTTGCGGTTTTGCCTGATCGCCTGATCGGTTTGCTCAGTCGCCCCAGCCGCCAGAGCCCCAATCTCCAGACAGCGCCCTAACCCTAGGAAGTCGCCGCCGGTCGGCACGTCCCCTCCCAGACGGCGCCGCCTTGCCGCTCCCCCTCCCTAGCCCGGTGCAGTGCAACCCCGTGCTCCCCGCGACGTCCTGCGCCGTCCCGTGCTCCGCCATCCCCGCGCCACCCCTCGCCGCCCGGAGCTCCCCTGTGCGGCGCCGCCCCGTGCTCCCCCATCCCTGCGCCGCCCTACGTCGTCCCGCGCCGCCTGGTGCTCCCCCGTCCACAGTGCCCGTGCTCTCCCAGTGCCCGGTGGCAGCAGCAAGACCACAGATCCAATGGCGCCCGAATCTACACGTTCTAGTGTAAGTCTTTGATTGATATCCTTGCTTTGTTGTTCGATTTGGAGGTTCCATTCTCTGATTTGTTTTAGGTCATGCTCAATGTGCAGGCGACTGAATCACCTAGGACAGAGGAGGGTGACGAGGTGGCGGTGGCTGAGCAGACAGAGGGTGACGAGGTCAATGAGAAGAAGGTGGTGAAGAAAAGGAAGGCGATTGCACCAAGGTCAGATGTGTGGGAGAGTTTCACCAAGATTCTGGAAGGAGATGTTGCAAAGAAGGCCAAGTGCAACCATTGTGGGCGTGAGCTTCGCTGTGAATCAAAACTGAATGGTACATCTTCGCTAAGCTCTCACCTCAAAATATGCAAACGTAATCCTAATAGGAATAAAGACCCTAAGCAACCTACCTTGCAAGTAGAAGCGGTAGCGGGGGATAGTACAATTTCCACTTGGAGGTTTGATCCTGATGGTATTAGAGAATGTGTTGCTGAAATGGTAATTATAGATGAACTGCCATTTTCATTTCCTGAGAAGGAAGGTTTCAAAAGGCTAATGACCAAGTCTTGTCCACGTTTCACTGTGCCATCTAGAAGAACAGTAACTAGGGACTGTGTTCGCATTTACAACAATCAAAAAGCAAACCTCAAAAAATTTCTTAAGGATTCCTGTGAAAGTGTTTCTATCACAACCGACACGTGGACTTCGAACACTCAACAAAGTTACATGTGTGTCACTGCACATTTCATTGACAATGATTGGAAGCTCCATAAAAAGATTATTGGTTTTTTCTTGGTAAAGGGCCACAAGGGGGATGACATTGGAAAATCATTAGAGAAATGTTTGGTAGAGTGGGGAATAGAGAAGATTTTCTCTATAACAGTTGATAATGCTAGTGCTAATGACACCGCTCTAAGTTACATGAGGAAGGTTCTAAATAAAGACAGTGGTAGTATTGCTAAAGGCAAGTTTCTTCACATGCGTTGTGCTGCACATATCATTAATTTGATAGTTTGTGATGGTCTGAAGGAAGTATCACTTTCAATTCAGCGTGTTCGTGCTGCTGTTAAATTTATTAAGAGTTCTCCAACTAGATTGGCTAAGTTTAAGACATGTGTTGAGTTGGCTAAAGTGGACAGCAAAGCATTTTTGACTCTGGATGTTTGTACTAGATGGAATTCTACATACCTTATGCTAAATTCTGCTATAACCTATGAGCATGCATTTGAAAGGTATAATGAGGAGGACCCATACTACTTCATAGAATTATCAGGTGCAAAAGGTCCTGGAATTCCAGAAACTATAGACTGGGATAATGCTAAAAAGATGGTTGAGTTTCTAGGACATTTCTATAGGCTCACTCTCCATGTTTCTGCCACACAACATGTCACATCTAACATTCTATTCCATGAAATTGTTGATGTATTGCTGTTGATGAGAGAGTGGTGCCATAGTGATGACGGTATGCGCAATGAGATGGGCCAAAGGATGTTAGAAAAATTCTATAAGTATTGGGGAGATAAAGACAAGGTCAATATGATCATTTTTATTGCTGTTGCACTTGATCCAAGGTATAAGCTCTCCAAGTACACAAACATAGGTATCTTGGAAATGTTTGGTGAGCAGCAAGGAAAAGAAGTTTGGGAAATTTTAAATGATACTTTTCGTTGTTTATTTGAGGAGTATAGAAAGTTATATGCTCCAAATGAAAAGGCTCCACAATCTGGAGAATTGCCAGAACTAGGTGATGGGAGCAATAGGTATAAGTCATTGGTTGCAAAGAAGATGAGATTGAGCAGTTGTGGAATGGGCACAAACAAATCTGAACTTGACAAGTACCTAGGCGAAGACAACGAAGAAGACAGTGCTGATTTTGATATTCTTGCTTGGTGGAAGTGCAATTCTCCTAGATTTCCAGTGCTATCTCACTTGGCTCGTGATGTCTTAGCTATTCCCATATCAACGGTTGCATCTGAGTCGGCTTTCAGCACTAGTGGTCGTGTTCTCGATGATTTTAGGAGCTCGCTCACTCCTTTTATGGTTGAATGTCTTATTTGTGGTCAAGATTGGTTGCGACGATCTCATCCCACAAAGAATGAAGAAGATATTGCTGATTTGACCAAAATTGAGGAAGGTACTCAGCTTACTGTATTGTTTTTTTTCTATTAATATCTTTCCTTAACTATTTAGGATGTAAATTTAAAGCCTTTTTTATTTCCAGCTATACTTGTGCAAGAGAAAGGAAGTTCTTCCAAGGATTGCACATCTAAGTCAGTCACCAAGCCTACTAAGTAGAGAAATGTGGTGAGTTTCTGGTATATTAGGTTTCAACTCTTTTCATTTTTCATGTGTGTACTAGATTGGTTTGTTGCATATAAAATCATATCGTTGGTATAACTGTATCTTTCTACCAAAGATCTTCATTCTGGTAAAGTTTTCCTTTTTACTAGGCGAAAAAGGCTAGCATTTCATGGTGAGAAGATAGCATTTTGTACAAACAGGAATCTATATTACTTTGATGCTCCTGTACAACCATTCCATTTTGACAAACTGACAAGTTAACTATAATCACGAAAGTGCCTTTGGTTACAATGAAATTCTTGAATTGCATCTTCAGGAAAGCAGAAGCCACCCCGTGCTGTATAAGAGAGTGAGAGATTGTAGTGTATAACAGAAGCATATGTACTCTAGCAAGGGCGTAGGAAACAGATGGAATGATTTGCTTAAGCTGGCCATCTAGCGACCAAGAATTTCTTTATATGAATGATAACTGTCTTTTGTTCCTATTTCCTTACGATTTACAGCTCACGCTATCACAGAAACTAACTTTCAACGATCAAACTAACCTGCAGACATATATTGCATGAATTGGTCTTGTCCACACAGGCTGGTGCATCCATGCATGCTTTTCTAATCAAGGAGTGCTTGATCGCTTCGTTCCACACAAGCTGAGGCTCTACACTACAAAGTCCATTTCAATTGAATTGCTACTATTATTTGCATGTTTGATGTACTGTTTCATCTATGTATGAGTCATGTGTATCAGTGTATGAGATTATATGGTCCCCTTTGATTTCTGGACATGTAATGTTCTATGTATGAGTCAATTTGCTGAATTGGTCCCTTTGAAGTTTGATTCTAGTCTTCTGGACACGTAAAATGTTCTCGACATTTATGTTCTATGCATTCTGGACATGTAATGTTAAGAGTCGGTGAGTGTTATTGTCTTATTGATCCCTTTGAAGTTTGATGTTTTGGACATGTAATGTTCTATATTTTGGACATGTAATGTGGTCCTTTTGAAGTTCGGTTAAAAACCGAAAACCGAAAAAACCGAACCGATTTTTTTTTGTTAATATAGTTCGGTTTGTAAAATTTGTAGACATATTTCGGTTTTTGGTTTTCGAAAACCGAAGTTTCGAAAAACCGATTAAACCGAACCGAATTAACCAAATAAACCGAATGCCCACCCCTACGCTGGAGAGAGGGCCAGTGGTATGTTGCAGATTTCCCCGACCTCTTCCTCTTGCTCGAGTTCGATGTGCTATTACTTGTTCCATCACTGAGAAGTACTATTGGTCACAAGTCACAACAGACAAAATTTGATGTTGTTGCTGGTGTTGAAGTATATTGCTTTATGTATCAATCAGTCCACCCAAAAGCACAAACAGATAAAAAAAAAGGGTTTTGATAAGTTTCATTCGGATGTTTTCTTTAGCAAACTTAATATGAATATTGCGGCCACTTCGATTCCACGTGACAATCATGAAGGAGCCATGAAACTCAACAGTTAGCAGCAGCAACAGCACCGCACAAACCTGATAGTGTTCATTGTGGCAGAAACTCTTTTTTATTTTTTTAAAAAAAATTAGAAGAGCACTGCCTTTCATTCAAAACCAAGAGAATATCGAGAACACAACTGCTAAGCTAAGGCAGAAACTCATTTCGAGATATGCTTCTATGCATCTCTTTTTAAAAACTACATAAATATTAAGAGAGTGACTAGGGAACGGTATACCGTTGCAACGGTATAGCCATGAAACTTATGAAACTTATCAGTTTCAGTGCTAGTTTTATGAGTTTCAGTGTTTAGTTTCATCAGTTTCATGTTTTATCAGTTTTTAGTGCTAAGTTTCATGAGTTTCAGTGCAAAAAATCATAAGTTTCATGAGTTTCAGAGGTGCAACGGTATACCGTTTTTTAGTTTTTCTGAAATATTAAACCATGAATGAAAGATAAATAACGATTACTTATCTCTTGTTTGCTTCAAGACTGTGCATAGAAACACCGCTTCTCTCTCTCTCTGACTCTCTGAAATAGCATTGAATTTCTTCATTCATACAGGAACGGCGTTCATGCATAAGTTCCATTCCCGGATAAAGCAACGTTCATGCTTGTCGGTAGTTCTGCAAGCTTTGGTATATCCCAGCAAAAGGGGCTCAGAGAGACGAACGACGCGGCGGTCTGCTCTGTTGGAGAGAAGAAATCGTGTGTTTTGATTACAGGGCCACCAAAGCGAACTGACGTTCTGCATGCCCTCCCGTCGCGTAGGCCGGGGCAGTCTGCGACAAGGTATCAAAATATGGGGAGATTCGATTATTTGTTCTTTTTTTATGGTACAATTAATCATTTGTCTCATATGTTTTATTGATATGTAGTTTTAAGACTCTTATATCAGTGAGATACTTTGGTTTACGAAACAAGTGACGACATGCATGCGGTTTAAGTGCAATTTTCTCTGGAAATTATTTGAAGGAAAACGGATGAGCTAGGTAGCTACTCCCCCGTTTATTTTTACGAGGCTTATTTTTTAAATAGCTTTATTTACAAATATAAAACTTGTATGTAGATTTAATAAGGTATTTTCTTCTGTATCTCTATTTATTCTCTATTAACCATATACATTTATTCATTACCACCTACACAAATTATATCTTTCATCCTTGAAGATAATTAAGTGGGGATATCTAAGTCATTTTTTCTTGTACCTTTTTTAATTTCAACGTAACTTTAATCTTTACGTGAAATGTATATAGTAAGGATATTGCTACTGTTTATGCGTCTGATCCCACTGACCTGTCAAACGCTCCCACTCATTTCACTTCACGGGACTTCTTCTCGTAGCACTTTCCCCTCCCTAATTCTTCTCCATGCCTCAAACTCTTCTCTCCTGATCTCTGTCTCTACATTTTCTAAAATCTAGATCGATTGAATCCCTAACCCTACCTCCTCCTCTCTCTCTCTCTCTCTCTCTCTCCAAACATGGCTGCGGTGAGCTCAAACCAAGCTGCTATATAAGTGGCCTATTCGTACACAAGGGAGGCCTTCCACCATGGTTGAAGCTCATAGGAGTAGACAAAGCTCGCTGGGTTTGTTGCTGCTACAGTAGGAGCCTGTCAGATTCCGGAAGAGACACGGTGCAGACAACGAGTAGAAGACGTGAGATGTTTGATGGTGATAAGCTGAGTTGTTACAATAATTGTTTCCAACTGTTACAGTGCAAGATATTTAATATTGTAGATGTTTAATGGTTTCTTTGTTGTTACAACAGGTTTAATTTTTAATTTTTGCGATAGGTTCTTGTCTTTGTTGCCCTAGGAGGGCATATCCTGTGCAATCAAAGGTTTGGTGCAATCACCGTGCAATCAAACTAGAAAAAGTTTCAAAAAATTTCAAAAAAAATTATAGATGTACATCTCAACTTACTCCATCTACATATAAAATTTCATGATCAAATTCGTCCTATGCTAGAAGTTAAAAAAAAGACAAATTTGGGGAAATTTGTCTTTTTTGTAACTTCTAGCATAGGACGAATTTGATCATGAAATTTTATACGTAGATGAGGTAAGTTGAGATGTACATCCATCATTTTTTTCAGAATTTTTTGAAACTTTTTTTAGTTTGATTGCACGGTGATTGCACATAACCTTTGATTGCACAGGATATGCCCCCGTTGTCCTAGTAGTACAAATTTGTTGCACAATTTTGTTTGTTGATTTTGTGTTTGTTGCATCTGGAACAATGATTTGTTGCAGACATATGAAGTAATTGTTGTTCTTTTGGGATTTTAATTTCCCTATATAGAACAGCTAATATTGATATCTTAAGTGAGATCCGACAGATGAAAGGGGTGTACGAGAGAGCTTTCTATGGTACATCCGGACGCTAATTGCGCTGATATAATAACGGAAATGATAAGGCAGAGACGTCCGTCCAATGGGGAAAAAATCGGACACTAGTCAAACTGCCCATGAATCCTTCTTCTAGAGCATCAGGCGCTTTCCTTCTCTCCTTAATCCTCATCAATATGTTCACTGTCACTCTTGTTCCCCCAATATCCCATCTCCTCCTGCAGCCTCCAGGTTGGCGCTAGCCTCCGCACCAGCCTCGACCAGCTTCTGCAGTCCTTCTATGCCATTGCGTGGGATTGAAGTATATGAATATAGCAATCAGAGGGGGTGAATGATTGTGCGGAAGTTAAAATCAAATTTTTAATCTACTAAAAATTCACCCCAAAACAGAACCAAATAATTGTCTCGTATTCGACAAAAACAAATTAACATATGTTCGATAAAACGTGAATTCCCGGAGATCCAATCATCGGATCGATCTGAAATTTGGACACAATAAACTAGATTCCAATACAAATCGAACCCAAAAAGAATCAGCTCCATCGGACTTACGGATCAAAAGTTATGAACCTCGCAAGCTTGCTGTGGCAGAATATGACGAGAATCAACGAATCAAAACTTGTAGATTAATCAAGAACGACAAAAGATTAATCAACAAAACTTTGAGGAACACTAAATTGATGCCCTAGAGAGCTTTTGGATGGACCAAAACAAAGAGAAACTCAAGGAATCAAATATCCAATCTAGAACCAGAAGATGTGCAAGAAAAGAACCCAAAAACAGAGATTACTGTAGCACGCGTGTACTGTAGCTACGAGGTTACTGTAGCACACAAAGAATCTGAAAGAATTGATTTTTATTTCTTTCTGTCTAAAGTACTCTAATCAAAAGAGTACAAACCCTAAACAAGGCTCTCAAGGCGCCCAGCTCTAATTGATCTCCTTCAACAGGAGACAACCCCTCCTATTTAAAGGAACAAACACAAGGAATACGCATACATATCCACTTGGCCCAACCTAGCCCAATACATGCAAGCTACCCCAAACGATTACAACTCTGCACGCGTATGGCCCACCTGCCATACTCACGTGACTGACAACTCCTCATGTGCACCATTCTCTTAGCCCGAACGTCCCGCATGACATTCTTGACCACCAAGACCTCAGTTCCTCCCTGAACCTAGTCCCGAACCTCGGTTCCTCCATGAACCTAATTCCAATCCTGTCATCGACCACGTTCGCCTTCGAGCAATACCTGCACATGACAAAACACAAAATTCTCCGAGCACAAGTCCGCGACTTGACTTAACATTAGTCCATGCAAATACTTACACGAGCATTGCATACAATCAACCAATTTGACGTCAAAAACCCTAACGGGACAAAACCTGTCCACGACGGACTAAACTTTAGTCCGACGCACAAGGGAATTCAAAACCCTAGAAAATCCATTCACGCCAAACCAAACTTTGGTCCGGCGCAACTCACGACGGACCAAAAACCTGGTCCGACGTACACGCAAAATTCTCGGTTTCATGTCAGCGCAAAAACGTTCAAAACAACGTTCACGGCGGACCAAAAAATATTTGGTTCGGCGTATACGTGAAAACAACTGTCAAAAAAACCAGTTCACGATGGACTAAAAAATTGGTCTGGCGTACATGCGAAACTTACTGGTTTTGGAAATTTTGGTCCGGCACAAAGAGCTCGAAATCACGTTCTCGACGGGACCAAAAATCACGGCCCGACGTGAAGGTGAAAAACAGTCCGATGAGAGCACTCAAGTCATGTTCACCACAGACCAAAACAACATTGGTCCAGCGCCAATGCAAAAACACGTTCCAATGGTCCGACGCAATATACATTCACTGCGGACCAAAGATTTGGTCCGACGCAATAGTCCGACGTAAGAGTGAAACTTACTGTTTCTTGGAAATTTAGTCCGACGCAAGAAAAACCACATGCACACACAATTGCAAATTCAATTCTAAGCCAATTTTTCAGCACATGATTTCACACATTGACGGCGCCGACGAGGGAGACACCGAGGACGCGTGGTCCTGCTGCTTTGAGACCCCAGTGGGCGTCAACAACGCCAACGATGATGCATCCAAGGCATCGGCGTAGACGTCCTGCCAGTAGGGATGAAAACGGTATGGAAACGATCAGTAAATGATTGTTCTGTTTCTGTTTCCACATTTTTTACCAGTAACGGAAACGAAATCGGAAACCCCAAAAATAAAATCGAAAACCACAGAAACGGATACGGAAATGGATAGTGACGGAAATGAATGCGGAACGGAACAGAACCGATACGAAAACAAAAGCGAAAAATTCCACAAGTACATAGTAAAGAATCACAATATACATGACCACAAGAACAATGTAATCCATTTCACCTCAAAGGTGGACACAAGAATAGTGTTATGTTCACTGGTATCACTAGAAAATTTTTCTCAAGTTTGTCAGCTGAAGGGGCGTTATTTGTCTCCCATATCAGACCATCATGTCCTCATCTATATAATTATCATGGATATCATCTTGCTCCACCAACTACAAAGGTTTAACACCCTAAAATTTGTATATTATTGTTCGATGTTCATATATGATTTTCTGAAATTTATCTTGGATTTTTTGGAGTTTATAAATACAATTTTGCTATTTTTAGATTTATAAAATTAATTTATTTAAAAAAAATAAAAGCAAAATTATGCTAAAAAATAATTTTTCTAGGTTTAAAATGTTCCAAAGTATTTTTGAGAATTTTTTTAGAATTTTTGAACTCTATTTAATATTTTATATAAAACCATTTGTATTTATGAAATTATTTGAATTCAAAAATAAATCTATACTCTCCTTTCTCATTTTTGGGATAAGCCCATTTCTCTTTCCGACCCGTTTTCGTTTTTAGTTTTCGGTTTCACTTATACGGAATTTTCGTTTCTGTTTCTGTTTTCACCGGAATTGGCTCTCCCGTTTCCGTTTCCGATAAAAAATTTTCGTTTCCGTTTCCATGCCGGCATTTTCCGTTTCTGTTTCCGAAAAAGGGATTTCGTTTCCGTTTTCCTTTGAAATGGTCGGAAACTTTCTCTTCTGTTTTCACCCCTACCTGCAAGGCTTGCAGCGAGGGGGGTGCGTGTTGCTCCTCCCATGCCGTCACATGTGTCTGTGCCGCTCGTGCAAGACTGCCGCGGACGCGTGCCCCGTGTGCGCGGTCACCAAGAATGCATCGCTCCATGTCCTACTATGCTGAGCCTCGAGATGCCGGCGTGCGGCGTCAGATGATGACTAGAAGGCCGGTGATGAAGCAATAATGTGTAGTGTAGTGTGGAGATGAGGCATCGAGTCAACCGTTGTTGCCACCACATGCACGCCCTCCTTCTTTGGTACACATGTTGCAGATACTTATCTAAATTGTTGCATAAAGTGTTTGATTTTGTTGTAACATCTCTTCACAAAGTTTGCGCAAGAGGCATTTATTGCAATCTGTATTTTGATTTGTTGCATCAACGTTTATGTTTTATTGCATTAGAGATGTTGAATTGTTGCATCGAGGAAATTATTGCATCTCTTTTCAATTTTGTTGCAAATGTGTTTTAGATTTGTTACAGTAGTTATCATTGATTGTTGTGTATGAGATCTTATATGTTGAATCATAGGAGAGGCATTTTTTTCCAGCTATGTTATCTTCGTTTGTACTTAAATATTTTGTTGCAAACACTTCTTCTGATGTGTTGCATGTGAAATTGTAAAATATAGCAACAGTTATCTTTGAATGTTGCGACTATTTTTTCAAATGTTGCAACATTGTAACACCATGAATTTATATGATTAAGATACCTAGTAGTTTAAACTTTACATTATCTTTATCTTTGTGGTTTTTATCCAATTTGTAGTGATAAATTTGATAGTTTCTCTAATTTTTTTAGGATATCGGACTTCTTTTTTCGCATTTTGTTGCACATGTTAACTACAATTGTTGCACATATTGTGTAAAAATATTGCGACGTGTCCGATAGAAATTTTCTGTGGTGGCCTGATAAGAGCTTCTCCGGCCGGTGGCTAACAGGAAAATACGGCAAAGCTTCAGTAAACAATGTTATAGGCGATGCACCATCGATACACCTGCAGGAAGCAACTTCTGTATTCATGCATTTTGGTTGGGTCGTACCACACAATCACTCGGTCAGCTACCGCTTTCAATTGGCTCCCAATAAAGTTCATGAGAGAAGTAAAGCAAGAGCTGTATTATTCTCTCTTTTTTTCAAGTGGAAATTTCTCAGAGCAGCACATGAGCTCAGTTGCTGTCTATATAGATTCCCCAAAGTGCAAGAAGCATCCATTGAACAAAAGCTAAGCCACGCATCTGGCACAAGGCAACCCCTCGTTCTTCCATCTCATCATGTTGTAGCATAGGCCTGGGAGGCATCGGGAAGTTTAGGACTTATATTTCCATTCACACGGTAAGAAAACAGTATTGTCACAATCTGAGAGCTATAGGAGCCACGCATTAGATGATGAAATCCATTGTTCCAAACTGTTGAGCTAATATTTGCACATATAATGTTGAACTATGGCATGAAAAACTAATGCAAGTGTTTTGATCTCTACTTTTTTGTTCTTTCCAGGTGCCACCACCTCTGGGTGCAGCAGCATCCAGTGAGAACGTAATCTCCTGAGCATCAAAGCACCCATGTGACTTCCCTCTTCTTATCCGACCTTCGGTCCAATCGATCGCCACAACGCTAGATTGCACGCCTAGTCGTCGCCGCCACAACGCTAGATTGCACGGCCAGACGGCCGCCTAGCTCCCTCCAGGCAAGGCACCGGTCCATGGCGCCCTCCACTGGCCGACTGGACACCTAGTCGGTGCCTAGGCGTCACCTAGGCGATGCCGTAATAACACTAATAGTCACACTCCCTAAAGAAACAAATATTCACTAGATATTGATCCATATTCTTTCACATTAGCTGAACCAAAAAGGTGTACTGGGTACAAAAGCCAACCCCCTATAGCAAGCTCAATGAGTTCATCCACTGAGGAAATTTAAATAAAAACCATGAAAATTAAAATTTCGCAAGATTGTATGAATCATTTCATACAAATAGTAAAGTAGCCTTCTTCAGCATTATCAAATCCTGACAATTTTTATATGATGATATTTCCTCAATAGTCAGATTTTACATAGTACCACTAAGGTACCAATATCAAATGGCCCAAGATTTGTGTTTGAAACTTTAAACAGTTCAAACATAAACACAAAGGTCTAAAGCTAACATGTTTTGAGACCAAAATCAAATCATGTATATACAACAGATACTATCATAATCTACAACATTATATTAACAAAAAAAAAAAAAGAGGTAGGGTGCAAAGCACAAACTTGATAGCGTTCAATAACTCCTATGGTAGGCATACCACCGGTCAAAATTGAATTTTCCAATGAAAAAAGACATACATGATGAATTTAAAATTTATGCTGACACTTGAGAGTTAGGTATGTCATATGTTACGTATAAAAGCTGTAAGCTGTTAGAATAGTGGCATACCATCAATTGGGCCAATGGACCAAAGATATGTACAGTACAACAGAGGGTAAAATAGCAAATAACACCCTATACAAGACTAGTTTAACACCCCCCTCAAACTTAAGGTGGATCCACAACATTGAGTTTGGAGAGATGAAGATCATGATGCGCCTTCGTTTGTGCCTTGGTGAAGAAATCTGCGATCTGAACCTCGGAAGGCACATACTGAAGGACAACCACCTGCTGCTGCACCTGCGACCGGACATAGGAAGCATCAACGCCAATGTGCTTGGTGAGCTCGTGCTTCACCGGATCTCGAACAATGCTGATAGCGCCGGTACTGTCGGAGCACACTGTCGTAGGGGTAGAGACAGTGACACCAAAATCTGCCAGGAGCCACCGTAACCAAGTCACCTCAGCCGTCATAGAGGCCAGCGCTCGCAACTCAGCCTCAGTGCTGGAGCGAGAAACTGCAGTCTGCTTCTTGGTCTTCTAGGTGTTATGAATAGGACTTGATGTATTCAATATGAGGCCAATGGCCACAATATATAGAGTACATGAGGGTACAATAGGAAAGTCTAAATAAGGAAAACTAAATAAGGAAAACATGTATATGGAAAACATATATATGGGAATCAACTATATAAGGCAATATATCCTTAATATCCTTAACACCCCCCCACAAATGCAAGGCGTATGCAATAGCATTGCATTTGGAAGGGATGAACTAAAATAGGAAAAATCCAAAATCATAGTCCTGAAGAAGCCGTCGTAGCATGTAACTCTTGAAACATCGAGCTGACGAAGAACAGCCAACGAAGAACCCAGTCGGTGATGAAAAGGTCCCCGAAGAAGCCAAATCGACGAACAGAAGTCGAAGGTAGGGCCGAGTCGAGGAAGAAGGACCGACGAGGTCGACAAAATGTGCCGAGCCAAGGTAAAAAGTGTTGACAGAATGAGTCGAGCCAATAGAAGAGCCGAGCGACGACGGAAGACGAAATCAAGATGCTAAAAACTTGGATGGACGCAACGGAATACTAAAAACTTTTAGGAATTACTAGCCGCAGCACTAAAAAGTAGTAGCCAACGAAAGAGCCAAGACAGCAGGGCCATGCTGAAATGAGCGAGACTAGCTGAAAAGAACCGAAACCGAGATTGAAGCCCAAGGAGCCACAAGAAGACAAATACAATTTGGAGCCAGAGCCAACGTGACCCAAATGGAAATCAAAAGCTGCGGTTGGGTCGACACTGATCAGATCTGACGCGGCGATGGCAACGGGCGACCGATGCTGCGAAGTGGTCGTCGGAGGAGCGGCGTCAGGCGCTGGGAGCAGGCTTGAAGGCGATGGAGGGCCGGCGATGGTACAACGAAGATGATCGCTGGACAATGCACGGACAACCGGATCGCCCGTCGATGCGGAAGATGGCGCAGAAGACGGAGCGCGGAGGCCGGCGGTCGCGACGACGACGCGTGACGGCAGTGCGCGGTGCAGAAGCCGAGAAGTCGTCAACGGCTCGGATGAGGATGCCGAAGCCCTGCATGGCGAAGACGACTGCGATGAAGGCGTCGCGCGTCTTCTTGTTGGCGTACTCCGACATGATGGTGGCGGACAGTGCCCGCCCGGGAGAGCAGATTGCTTCTCCCGGGCACGGCGGCAGCGGAGAAGGATTGTGGTTAGGGTTTGAACCTCTGCTCTGATACCATGTTATGAATAGGACTTGATGTATTCAATATGAGGCCAATGGCCACAATATATAGAGTACATGAGGGTGCAATAGGAAAGTCTAAATAAGGAAAACATGTATATGGAAAACATATATATGGGAATCAACTATATAAGGAAATATATCCTTAATATCCTTAACACATAGGAGTGGTAACAGTACCCTGATCAGTGAGACATGCCCGATCAAGTAGATCCTGAATGTACTTCGGCTGGGAGAGGTAGTAGCCCTCCAGCGTGGAAGTGACCTCAACCCCAAGGAAATACCGAAGAGGACCCAAGTCAGACATCTGGAACTGCTCACTGAGACGCGCCTTCACAAAGGCAACGTACTGAGGATCATCACCAGTAATGAGCATGTCATCCACGTAAAGAAGAAGAGTACGACCACGAGGAGAAGTGTGAACGAAGAGAGCAAGGTCGTGCTCACTAGCAACAAAACCAACAGTGGTGACAACAGAGGTGAAACACTCAAACCAAGCACGAGGGGCTTGCTTGAGCCCATAGAGAGAACGACGATAGCGGCACACATGGCCATCTGGCACAGAATAGCCAGGAGGTGGGTGCATGTAGACCTCCTCACATAGCTCACCGTGAAGAAAAGCGTTCTTCACATCAAGCTGGGAGATAGTCCACCGGCGAACAGAAGCAACAGCCACAAGTGTGTGCACAGTAGTCCGGTGAGCAACAGGAGTGAAGGTCTCCTCATAGTCACGCCCATACTCCTGTTGGAAACCACGTGCAACGAGACGCGCCTTATAGAGCTCAATAGAGCCATCAGAGCGAGTCTCGATCTTATAGACCCACTTACACGTGATAGGAGTGACAGAAGCGGGAAGAGGGGCAAGGTCCCAAGTTCCAGTGCGCTCTAGAGCAAGAATTGCCACTCAGGATGAGTAACAATATCGCGATAGGAAATAGGATCAGAGGAAACGGTAGCAGGAGCAACGAAACCGTAGCGATCGGGACGAGGAATCGCACTCCGATCATGAAAAGCGTACTGCAGTGAAGGAGCAGGAGAGGTAGACTCTGAAGTAGGAGTAGAGGGAGAGGACTCTGAAGTGGTAGTAGGAGCCGGACCTAGAAGAGAGGAGGAACTGGGAGGAGGTGGACGACGAGTGTAGTGGAAACGGACAGGAGGAGGCAAAAAGGGAGGCTACTGAGGTGACGAGAGAGGGGGTGGAGCAACGGACGAAGGGATAGGAATGGAGGGTGAGGGTGAGGGTGGCGAGGATGGAGGTAAAGATAGGGACAAAAGAGATGGTGGTGGATAGGATTAAGCATCAGGTAGAGTGAGAAAACAGAGCGAATTAGAAGTAGAGTGCGGGCTAGAGGAAGGATCATTGGTGAAGAAGGATCGAGACTCATCAAAGGTGAGATCTCGAGAGACTCGGATCCTGCGAGCCACAGGGTCCCAACATCGATAACCCTTGCGCTCAGCATCGTTAGCCAAGAAAAACGCACTCAACAGACTGAGCAGTCAGCTTTGTCCGCTCACGAGGCAGAAGAAGCACAAAGACAACACACCCGAACGCACGAAGGTGACTGTACTGAGGGGTCCTGCCAAAGAGACACTCAACAGGGGTGACACCCCAAAGAGCAGTAGAAGGTTGAAAGTTCACAAGGTAGACAACAGTAGAGACAGCCTCAGCCCAGAAGTGGGGCGGAACAAAGGAAGCCAGCATCATCGCTCGAGTAGTCTCAAGAAGGTGACGATACTTGCGCTCAGAGACACCATTCTGAGCGTGAGCACCAGTACAAGAGTACTAAGGAAGGGTACCCTGCTCGAGGAGATACTGACGAAGAGAGGTGGATAGGTACTCGCCAGCAGAGTCAGCTCGGAAGACATGAATAGGCAAGTCAAACTGTGTGCGGACCATGGCAGCGAAGGCCTGGTAGGCAGACAACACCTGTGCCTGGAGGTCAAAAAATAGATCCAAGTGTAACGAGATAAATCATCAATAAAAATCAGATAGTAGCGATGACCCCCTTTCGAAACGAAGAGAGCCGGGCCCTAAACATCAGAATGAACCAAGTCAAATGGCTGAAGAGACATTGAATCACTGGTGGGATAGGGTAGCTGTAGCTGCTTCCCAACCTTACAGCCCATACAAGATAGGGAGATATCACCAGAAACCTTCCCAAGAACACCACGACTCACTAACAAAGAAAGACGAGACCCACACATGTGACCTAAACGATGATGCTACTGAGCAAAACTGGCGGAAGCAGGGGTGGCGAGGACAGTGACATCAAAGACGGCAGTCGACTGGCTACTGGAGGTGGACGTGATGGAAGCGGAGGAAAGGCGAAGCCAGTCAAGCTCCCAAAGACGCTTGGAGTCAGGGACCCGACGGCCAGTACCAACCAGGGTCCCGGTGAGACGATCCTGAATAGAACAAGAGTCAGCCTCAAGAATGATCCGACAATCAAGGTCAGCAAGCTAGCCAGCAGAAATCAGTTGCAAATCGAGGCGAGGAACATGTGAAACAGAAGGAACATGAAAACAAGAAGTGTGGAGAGTGCCCCGACCAGCAACTGAAAGGGAAGTACCATCAGCCGTCTTGACAGACAAAGGGAGGGCTGAAGAACTCAGTGGGCCAAGGTGAGTGGAATCAGGTATCATATGAAAAGAAGCCCCATAGTCAAGAATCCAAGGCAACTGTATACCTGAGGGAAGACTGGCAACAGACAGTCCTGGAGAAGGAGTCGCCCCTAGACGGTGCTCCATGCGCTCAAGGCGCTGGGTCACATCCTGTATGACTATCAGGAGGACGTCAGGTGGGCGAGAGGTATCAGCTCCACCACCTCCAGCCTTGCGGTTTTTTAGGCCGCCTCCTGCACTGCTTAATGGTGTGCCCTGTCTTCTTGCAATAGTTACAACGAACCACTGCACCAACGGTGCTCGCCACAGCAACCGAGCCTCCTGCCGGTGCTGGGAGAGGAGCAGTCACAGGAGCTGTCGTAGGAGGAGGTATGGAAGTGATCAGGACTGACGAGTCTCCTCTGCACGGACCAGGGTGAGCGCCTCAACCAGGGACGGTCGCAGCGAACGAGCCAGCAGCTGAGCACAGATCTGCTCAAACTCCGGGCGAAGCCGATGGAGGAACTCAAAGAGGCGAACAATACTCTTGTGGTCCCGATGAAGGCCACAGCAGTCGCAGGTTGGACTGAAGGGAGGCTCCAAGGAGTCAAGCTGACGCCACACGTCGGTAATCTGCTGGTAGAAGGCATCGACGCTGGAGTCCAACTGACGAAGAGAGCTCGCCAACGCCAGTGTAGAGGTGTAGAGAGCATCGCTGCTCGGCTGAAACTGAGCCTGCGCACACTCCCACATCTACTGAGAAGAAGGAATAGCGGCCAGATCCATGGCAACCTCAACCTTCATGCTGCCTAAGATGACAGCAACAGCACGAGCCTCATCCATCTGCCAGCCCTCGAGAGTCTGCAGATCGGCGACATACTGATCAATGTCCTGCTCATATGTTGTTAGAACATCTGTAGGGACCGGAGCACCATCCGGCCCGACCACAGGCTGAACTGGGCGGACCGGAACTAGTGGGCGAGGATGAGCTCCAGTGAGGTGACCCCAAAGACGCTGACTGTCAAGTGAGACCCAGAGCATTGTGGACCACTCCCGGAAGTTGGTCCCATCAAACATGACGGGCGGGAGAGGCAATGGTCCCGAGGAACGAGATGCGATGGCTATCTCAGAGCACCGAAGGAGTGAACTTGCAGAGAGGACGTCGGCGCTAAAGGGAATCGAAGGGAGGCTGCACCTGGAGGCAGCCTGGAGAGGAGGCGGCCTGATTGCCTGGAGAGAGCCACGTGACCCAAACCGGATTTAAATCCGGCTTTGGATCTATTTGAAGTCCAACTGGAGCCGACTCTCTCGGATTCTTCTCGGTCACAGCAATCAGGGGCAAGCGGAGGCGGCTCAGTTGGCGACGGAGGTTGGCCGAAGCGACGTGGGCCAGCGGGAGAAGAGCGGGCGGACGGCGGTCGCGTCCGCGCAAGAGCGGGCGGCGGGCAGGTGCATCCAAAGCAGAGGTCGAGCGACGCCGCCGAGCAGAGCGGGCGGACTGCGGCCGCGTCCTCGCAAGAACGGGCGGACGGCGGGCATGTTCGCGGTGGGAGTTGGCGGCAGGCGGACGGCGGGAGCAGAGGAGGTCGAGCAACGCCGTCTTCTGCCTCGAGCCGAAGACAGAGGACAGAAGAAGAGAGGAGGGCACCGTCGGAGGGAGCTGCAGCGACGGCGGTAGCGTCGCCGGCGAGGACGGCCTGCAGCGGCGGCGGCTACAGTGCTGAGAAAACCCTAGCTAGGGCTGAAGCTCTGATACCATGTTAGAATAGTGGCATAGCCATCAATTGGGCCAATGGGCTAAAGATATGTACAGTACAACATAGTGTAAAATAGCAAATAACACCCTATACAAGACTAGTTTAACATAAGCAACCACACCAAATTTTACATAAACTTAAAAGTTGTCTATAAGCATCAATAAATTCATTGTTACCTTACTCCCCTTCCATTTGGAGCTTTATGACTCTTAACAATATCATGAATACCCATGAATCCTGTATGTCATAAGGGTTGTTGTCCTCCCGGTAGCACTGGAGATGGCATGCCTCCCATCCCCAGAAAAGCACTGAATGCATACATTATTTAGGGGTCAACATTGGTTAAATTGCTGCTATTACCAGCAGCATCTCAAAGGAATACCAATAGAAAGGAAAAAAGGTTGCTTACTATGGATTATTCATGCCTCCATAAAGTGATGGCATATATGAAGGCACTCCAAAAGGTGAGACTGGTATAACTCCTGGATCAAATGGAATAATCCCAGGTGTGCCATAAATATTTCCATAAGGCCGATGAGGGTGAAACATAGATGCCTGCCAATTAGGTGGACCGTATGCATCTCCACGGAATGCACTATCTTCTTCACGTAAAGGGAAATTAAAATTTAAAACCAGGGTGCAAGATAGAAGGGTGTGAATTATGATACGCTCAACTGAACTCAATACCTGTATGTTCATTTGATGCAACTGGACAATCTCTGATCAGGTGGTTTGGAGAACCACACCTGTAACAAGTTCGCCCACCCTGCTTATCCAAAAGGAAACATGAAGTAGGAATTATAGTAGAAATTACAGCAATTTTGTTAAGCAAAATAGAAAAGCCTGCATAACTCAAATCAAGTCATCAAAAGCATGCAGTTCTACATGCATCCTGCATGAACTTTTCTCTGAGATGAGGGCATAAATTGGTGTGAATGTGAACCCTGGTAGAAAATTTTCCTTGGGGATTTACTAACTTTACATATCATCGAGGCAGGCAAGTTCCACAGTCTCTATGGAACCTATTAAGGCTTCTACGTACAACCAACTTATGATGTCACTATACTTCAGAGAAGTGTGGTTCTGTGCACTAATGGTTCTCATAGACCAAACTAATAAGCCCCCAGCATTCCTGAAACATGTTTTCATTTTCCTCCAAACAAACTACTGTCTGTCAACAGGTATGTTCCTCTAACTCAATGAATTAAAGGAATGCACTCTCATCGGGCGGCACCCCCCAGTAATGCACCTTTCTTGCTCTTATCGACGGCGCTGCAAATCCACTTCCATCTGTAAAGGAAACAAACTGTAACTAAGTGGAATGTGGACAAGCAAATACAGAGCTAAAGGAAATAGTGAATACCCCAAGAGTTACTGAGCACACTGGCTTCCAGGGTGGGCAAATCATCTGGGAAATACAAAGGAAAACTAAGCCACAATTACTAAAAAGGCAAGTCAACATCGGTTGAAGTATTGAGCAAGATCATACCATTCCCTTGTGCAATATTTTGGTACACCTCTGAGGAACTTGCACTTCCTTGAAAATCAGCATTCCTAGATGCTTCTCGGGGGACATTTCTGTTGAGTGCTGAAGCTGGCTGTTTCAGTTGGTTTATTTCCATCCAGACGGATCTTAATACTGGAGCTTCTTTTAATCTCCTTTGCGGGATTTGGCATGATCTGATTGGAATCTTTTCCTGTGGCAGATGGAAAACAGGGCAAATTTTGTTCTTGTTGGTGAACCGACAGGGCACAGGATGCCTCTTTTGCTTCTATACCTGATTCTACATCTGAGATCACAGATAAGAAATGTGTATTCAGCAGTAGTTCAGAAAATAAGAAATCTTCTGAAACAAGGTAGTGATTTTCAACATACCAAGTGCATACATAGGTCCCGGACCATCAAAGCCGACAAAACCAGCTGGCTGTGTCTCAAGAAAATGTTTGATGGCCTTACGAAGTGACAGATTTGGTAAGAGATCATTAATAGTGCACCTGGAGGATGAACACTTCGGACATTTTTTCATCTCAGCCAAAGCAGAAACTATACCTGCAGAACCAAAATATAATTTAAAGATTTCAAAGTCAAAGGGAAAAATATAGAATTTTAGAATGTGATATTCTTTGTTATCATATAAAATAAACTGTATATCCTGAATATACTAGACGTGGACTATATTATTACAGGAACTAAGAAATTTGCCGAACTCTGGATCAGCAATATTGAAACCTAACAAGGCAAACAAAATTCACTATAAGAATGGACTGCAGGGAGCTGAGAGCTGCAGTGAAAACCCACAAAGGCCTCCTCACCAATAGTTCAACAAAACAAAATATTAGAATCAACTAAGCTACTCCATGTGTAAATGTCAAGCAAGAACAATTCAGACTAATTATCCCATTCCCTTGTGTCTATTGGCAGTGGGAGATACTTGCAGCACACTACAGAGAGGTCACAGCAAATGTCCATAGGAAGATATTCAGAAATCTAATAGTAATTTGAATCACTGTTTATATGCACTGCACTGGCTTGTACAACTTTGGAGATTTAATCAGTATGAAACACCTTGTCTGCTAATACAATAAAAAATCTTAAGATGGATCGAGTTAATATCAAAGTTCAAATCAGGAGCACAGTACTCGGGGTTGTAAGGATAGCCATGCAGAGAAAACCTCACCACAAACTAATTATATGAAAAACTTTGCAAAAGCCTTACAATAATGATGAACATGGTGCCCAAATATAGTTAATAGTTTTATGCAAGAGGAAGTGAGAAAAAGATGGTGTCTTATAAAAAAGAGGGAGATTCTTTAGTTCTTTAAACGACTTACATTTGTTACAAAAACTATGCTGGCAACATGGTATCATCACAGCATCTTCGAATATTGTTTTACAAAGGAAGCATCTTAATTCTGCAGGCACATCCATGTTGGGTATAACTTGAGAGAATTTAGCAACATTCCTAAGACAAGCAATAGGGGGCATATTATGTTAAATTGTAAATTACAGTGCGATAACTTGGTTAGTAAATGGAACAGTTTATGTAGAAAAAGAAATAAGATATTACTGTTCCATCTTTTCGCATACCCTGGCCTTGTAATTTGTTTTGATTTCCCTTTTTCCTTCTTCCAAATCAAGTTCTTCAGTAGAGTTGTCCACGACAAGTTCTGCCATCCAATAACACACAAAAAAGTTTAGTAATGGTTTAGGAGGTTCTAACAAAATGATGTTGCTTATTCACCTTTGAGTATGGCCTCACTAAGACCACTTCCTTTGATGTTCAGATATCTTGGACAAGGCGTCTCAGAGCATCTACATCAGTAAACATAATAAAATCTCACACAAAAGGAATGCATACAAGGACATAAAATAGCCCGTTGAAGGACATGTGGTTATTTTAGATCTTTTTCCTAAGATTTATTCTAACACTTTACTACTTCCTCAGTCACAAACTGCAGATGCTAAAGGGCATAGGATAGTTATGCAGTGTTCTAAATAGCTAGCTATAGCTTTTTTGGACCTCAAACGCGAAGCTACGTGCCAATGTTCCGCTATATTAGCTACAAACGTCATAGCTAACAATAGCTCCGCTATTTGACATAGCTTGTAGCTAATGATATCTCCCCTATCCAACATAGGTACCCATAGGCCAAAACATTGACCCTATTTTAAAATCCAATATTACTAAAAAGCCCGAATGTATCTCTTATAAGCCTGAACTATGAAAAAACCTAGTAAAGGACCTCATCTCTCCCTTTTTCAGTAATCCAACATCATATTTCTTAGCGATTAAATACTTGTTGTTAAGAATATTACGATATAGTTATCATTTATGATCTTTTGGACATGTATTAATATGTTTGTTAATTCTGATTTGACTCATATTCTTATTATAAAAATATTAGTACATTCTAAAGTACCATGTTTTTATGATTTGTTTAGAAGTGACTTATATTATATACATATTTAATTTTTTAATACTAAAAACGCGACGAAAGATAGTTTCCACGATAGCTAGTGATAGCTGTTGTAGCTTTTTTGGGACCTTGCCGCAATACCGCGAAAATCATGATGTAATACCTTGTAGTTATGTATTTTTGCCTATAGTGGCAACTCTTTGTGGCCTGGGTGGAGTAATTGGTCACAAAATCTACTTTCTATTCAAAACTTGTAAGATTCATCCAACTGCGCTTGAACAACAAGAAGCAATAAAAAATCTTAGGTATACAGCAAAAACTATAAGTCAAATAAGGAGTAGGAACAACATATGACAAACTACACAGCCCGGGACGACACTGTCTAAGGCTCGAAGCCTTTCGAATGATCTATACTATATAGGTGATAGGTCATAAACGAGTGGATCTGTTCCTAGAGGTGATTTACCCAACTATCAGCGGAAAAACTAATCTCTGAATTTTACCTTTTATCAGAACTTTGTTCTAATTTGACACCATCAGCCCATGATTCTGATAATTCTGCCTCTAGACCAGAACAACGCACATTGCTGGGGTCATCAAATTTGTCCAAAGGAGACGGCAACGACACAAATCCCTCGGCTCGGTCGCCGCGGCCACAACAGTGCTGGTCATCAGCCCTATCAGACAATCCAACACAGTAGTAAGCACCGAAACCCACCCAATTCGAGCACAAACAGCAGCTCTCTCGCTAGCTACGCACGTCTTATGAGTATTTGATGACTCGCCGCCGCCCCCTCCATCGGAGGCGATGGGCACGCGCTTGACGACGAGGTCGGAGCCGGCGGGGATGAGAAGCGCGTCGTCGTCGAGAGCTGCGAGGCACAAAACGGGACTCAAATTGAAGGGGTCAGGCAGCTTTGGCGCAGGGTAGAGCCTGCAGGGGAGAATTAAGGGGCCCAACGGCGGTTTGAGGCGGCGTCGGCGATGAGGAGGTCGGAGTGGCGACGGAGGGCGGGGCCGAGGATGCGGGCGCGGAGGTCGCGGACGGAGACGGCGCCGGCGCCGGTGAGGTCGAGGGACTCGAAGCGGGGGGGAGCTCCTGTAGCGGAAGCGCACGGCCATGGCTATGGCGGCGAGGTGGGCGCCTCCGCCGTCTTGTTCGACGACGTCGAGGTGGGAGACGACGTGGAGATAGAGAGGAATGTCAGAGGAGAGAAATTTAAAAAACCGAAATTAAATCGCGGCAGTTATCCGCTACTCGCACTACTCGCACGTGGGTACGGACTGACCGTAGGATTTAAATATATGCGGTCCAGATTTAGGTTAACAAATAGTTGTGGAGATATTTGCATACTAGGCCTTGGCTTTGTTTGTATTAATCATTTAACCACCGATTTAGGCATCCAAGAATCCAAGTAGGGCTGTTAACAGCCGAGCTCGGGCCCTTAGGGAAGCTTGGTCTAAGCTTGAGTGGAGGTTAAGTTGAGGTTTGAATATAAACTCAAGGCTCGAGCTCAGCCCGAGTAGATTTGAGCTCGGTTTGAATAAGCTCGGTTCAAGGAAGTTCGATTTAAATTTGAGTAAGCTCACGAGCTATTTTAGCTAAGGCTGGCGACTCAAAATCAAGTTTGAGTTACTCGTATAGAGTTCGAACCAGACTCAAATCGAGTCTCGAGTTTTTTTGACAGCCTCACTTGTCATTCTAGTGTCCTCAATCTCAATACAAGCTCTTTGCTGGAATTCTTAACTGTTTCAGAGCACTTGGGACTTTCTGTTGACATGGTGTAATTAAAGAGCATGTGGATATCTATATATAGAGAGAGAGGAAAAATACTTTCTACTCCCAGGAGTAATTACTCTCGCCTCTCAAATACCACCTAGACGTACTTAAAATATTCTTTTATCGCTTTGGATACACTCATATATTAATTATAAGATATTCCAATAAGATCTACATAAAAAAAATTACAAGGGAGTACATAATTTTTAGCGTATTTTGCAAATACCTTCATATACACATATAAAAAGGAGTATATCTAAAAAATGTACATACCACTTCTAAAAAAATGTAAGTACCACCTAGATGGTCTTATCTCTACTATATAAAGTGAGAGTTTCTTCCCACGTCACATTAATTATCCTGCTTAATTGCCCTACTTAATTGCCCTGCTTAATTGCCCTACGCAAGAAACGAAGCGTTGCTTTAATTAGCCAGCTTTTGCAAGAAACGAAGCGTTAAAGATAGATGTTTGATCTTATGAAATAATATTTTTTTTATTTTTAATCTTTATTTTTCGTTATCAATTTTGTTTTTCGTAGCAACGCACGGGCATACAACTAGTATACTTATATACTACACATACATACCCTCCGTTGCACGAAATACTCCCTATGTTGTAAGATACGATGTAGGGAGTAATTACTCCCGAGAGTAGAAAAGGGGCTTTACATACATACATACATACATACATATATATATATATATATGTATATATATGTATATATATATGTATATATATATATATGAGAGGAGCTTCTATGCTCTTTCCTTTTAAACTTGCACAAACATTAAAGCATGAATGAAGAGTGGATGAAGATTACTTACCCATTCGTTTGCTTCAAGATTTGTGCAACTTGTATTAGGAGGGAAAGCATAGAAACACCTCTCTCTCTCTATATATATATATACACACACATATTACCTGTTTATTTTGTTTATTTGGTCTTCCTGCTGTCCTCCAGATCTGAGCAATTTCGACCAACAGAAATAAGACGATCTTCTGTCCATAAACCTCTAGATCTTCGCAAGATTAATTTATAAACTGTCTTGTTTTTTTGCAGTGGTGGGGGAATTGGTGCCAAGTGACCATCATGAAGAAAACAGATGCTGCTGCTATCAAAGACATCATTAGGCACAAGGCTGTGCTACGATGGTAACAAGCCGAACTCGAGTTGAGGTTAAGCTTGGTTGGGTCTAAACGCAACTAGGCTCGAGTTCGACTCAAATAAGTTCAGTAATAAATTTAAGTAAACTTAAGTAAGCTTGGGCTCAAGAAAGTTTAGCTCAAACTCGAGTTGACTCGTGAGCTATTTGAGTTTGGCTCGATAAAACACACGAGCTTGGGATTAAACTCAAGTTTAATTTGTTTGAAACTTAAATCAAACTTAAATTGAACCAATCATCAACCGAGTTTAAATAACTCGCGAGTCCAACCAGATGCCACGGCCGCGAAGGTTGGCGACGACGGAGCTCTAGCGGCGGCGTAGCCATCGCCGTCGTCGCCGCATCCGAATTACGCCTCCCTCCGCCCTATCTGTGCCACCTAGGCTGTCCATCCAAGGTAATGCGGCCTCCTCCTGTTATGAGCTACGGATCTTCATGCCTAGAACAAAACACCTAGATGAATGCACTGAGGATTACCTTCGGGGTTTGTACTCGAGGACGCCATTGCCGCGATGAAGAGCCGGTGATGAAGGAGGACGATGGCCTCCTGCACGCGGTCTCCTGTGCTCGGTGAGAACGGCAGTAGTGGTACGGCGACGAGGACGTCATGGTACGGCGACGAGGACGTCGTGACCTTTCCTGCTGCTCCAACGCGCACGTAGATCGGTTCGGTTTGTTACGGTTTGTTAGGGACGTGTGCACAGAGAACGTTTGGTTTTGTAGACCCATTTACAGCCTACTGTTTTGGCTCCTTTAGGAATTTCTTCTAAATCCCAGACTTTGTTTGTACTCATGGATCTCATTTCATCTTGCATGGCAGCAAGCCACTTCGATGAATTGGGACTTCTCATCGCTTCCTCATAAGAGGTGGGATCACCCTCTATCTCTATGTCTTCACTGACATAAACTTCATAATCAGCTGGAATAGCTGATCTCCTGTTTCTCTGTGATCTTCTAAGTGGTTCTTGAGCAGGTTCATCGCTCTCTACAGAGGTCGCTCGAGGCTCCTCACTAGCAACAAGATAGGGGCCTCGGGCTCCACAACAGTGCCTCCGCACACCGATCGTTGAACTCGGAGAAACACCGGCGAGTGCCGTAACCAGGTGATGCAGCAACAACAGGTATCGAGAAGAAAGGCTCTTGAATCATAGGAGTTGGGGAACAAACCCGCTTCTCATCAAGGCTAATTTCTCGGGGTACCATGCTCCCCCTGATCATATCATCCTCTATAAACACAGCGTGTCTAGTTTCTACAAACTTGGTATGCATGCAGACAGAGAAACGATAACCCTTTGATCTTTCAGGATAGCCAATGAAATGGCAACTCACTGTCTTTGGATCTAACTTTCCTATGTTTGGGTTGAATACTTTTGCCTCAGCCGGACAGCCCCACACATGTAGATAGTTTAGTGAAGGCTTCCTCGATCCATAACTCATACGGTGTTTTAGGCACCGACTTACTGGGTACCCGATTAAGAATATGGGCAGCGGTTTTTAAAGCCTCCATCCATAGACTAACCGGTAAAGTGGAGTAACTTATCATACTTTTAACTTAACATTCCACTCCTCCATAGATTAGTGTACCAAGACCAAGGCGTCACAACAGTCAGTTACGTACTGCTGAACTCAATGACTATAGCACACCTCTCTACTTCAAAGCAGAATAACTTTGTCTTTGTGGGAGATGGTTGCTTTCAATGACCCCTATTATCCAGAATCATAGTCTTTCCTTTAAACCCATGCCGGCTACGTGCTTCTCAAACACGTTGGGAGGAAGACCTTTGGTGAGCGGATCCGCTAACATGTCTTTTGTGCTTATATGCTCAAGTTCTATTGTTTGATCCTGGATTTTCTCCTTCACAACATAAAACTTGATCTCTATGTGTTTGGCAAAGACCACTTGACTTGTTGTTGTGGGAGTAAAATCTTTCTGCTCATTGTCGCAAAGATAATTTGAGTGGTTTTTCTATGCCGTCCACCACTCTCAACCCGGTACAAACTTTTGAACCACATTGCCTGCCGGTTGCCTCATAGCATGCCACAAACTCAGCGTGCATTGTCGACGTTACAACGATCGATTGTTTTATACTTTTCCATGATATAGCTCCTCCGGCAAGGGTGAACACATATCCTGATGTGGACTTTCCAGGTGTCTTTACACCCTGCCCAATCTGCATCTGCATAGCCCATAATTTCTAGGGCACTTGACTTTCTATATGTTAGCATGGGGCTCTTTGTCCCTTGCAAATACCGCAAGGCTTTCTTCTGACTTTCCGGTGATCAACTCCTGGATTAATCGATATCTTCCAAGCATCCGGTTGTAAATGCTAAGTCAGGCGAGTACATATTTGAGCATACATTATGCTTCCGACAAATTGAAGCATATGGTACCGATTTCATTTGATCGATCTCATACTTGTTCTTTGGACATTGAAAATTACCAAACTTATCGCCCTTGACTATTGGAGCGGCGTGGCATTACACATATGCATACTATATCTTTTTAAAACACTTTCTATGTATGCCTTCAGTGATAGCCCTAGCACCTCTTTTTCTATCTCGGTGTATCTCAATTCCTAATACATAGGATACTTCACCAAGATCTTTCATATCAAACTTTGAGGACAAGAACTTCTTTGTCTCTAGCAAAGAGATCCTCGATCACTTTGCTTGCTAATAGGATATCATCCACATATAAAACTAGGAAAATATACTTTCCTCTACTAAACTTTGCATAAATGCAGTTGTCCTCCTCATTCTCTTTGAACCCAAAATTTCTTATGGTTTCATCAAACTTAATGTACCACTGTCTAGACGCTTGTTTTAATCCATAAATGGACTTCTTTAATCGACATCCCATATTTTCTTTTCCTTCCATGACAAAACCTTTGGGTTGCGCCATGTACACATTTTCATATAAATCCCCATTTAGGAATGCCGTTTTAACATCCATCTGATGTAATTCTAAATCATAATGAGCAACGAGTGCCATAATGATTCTAAAAGAATCCTTTGTCGAAACAGGCGAGAAGGTTTCGGTATAATCTATTCCTTCTCTCTGAGTGACTCCAAAGGGAATGTTGAAAGATTTAAAGCTAGACTCACCTCCGTCACCCAGGAGAAAAAGTAAAGAACCCCTAATAAAGATGGATTCATGGATATGGCTTTGCAATCATCATGCTATTCTACGAGCTGGGAGCTAGATGTTCTATGATTAGCGTGATGTTCCCAAATTTTTGTGCGACTCCAGTGAGGTCCTCGAGGGGTGCTTTTGGTTGGTTGGACGGGGTTGAATGGAATTGGATGTTTCGGTACCATTTGGTTCTATTATTTTGGGTGAATAGAATGGCTGGGCATCTAGAGTCCTTAAATTTGTATCACTTGGTTCATGATGGGATGGTTTCATTCAAGCAACTAAACACATGGATGATTTTTTTTTTGAACCATCTCATATATGTATCATTTGGTACAAACAACCAAACATACCATAGAAGAATGCAGTGAGACGAGACCTTTTTTAGGCTAAAATAGGAGAAGAGAATTGGTGAGAGATTAGATGATGGTTTTACAGGTCATCCCAAAAATTTGTGTATGGTGTGCTCTTGCATCTTGGCTTTGCTTGATTGCCTAGTTGCCTGAATGATGTGCCTACTAGCCAGCCAATTATTGTTGTTGCAAACGTGTTCCCTTGTAGTAATAAATTGAGTCCAGCTTCAGTCATGCAAATAACCCTATGTTTGTGCATGTAGGATACGATTTCTTCATATGTATGAGACTATCTTGAATAGGAGGTACCAGTGGCGTCGTTGATTGATTGCATCACATCTATTTCAGAAACTGTTTGGACTAGCAGCAGGCTACTTTAGACATATATTCTGATCCTGTTTTCCTGTCTGATTCCATCAGTAGATCTTGGTGGCTGCATAAGCTCCACAAATTTTGAATGATTGCGCCTTTCAGTAGTCAAATCCGATGGTATGGCTTGTTTGTTAGTTGGGATGAGTGACTGCTCATGCACTGAGACCATATTTGTGTTCTTTTCGGTCAGGGACTTCATACTGTATCTACAGCAGAAACTGTTACTTCTGCGACCCTACTTACCTCGATAATGAGCAGCATCAAAAACTAAATTAGTGAATTCATATTGTACAGGAGTGCACACTTGTACTGTAGTTTATATAGCAAATTTTACTTTTCTGAGCTGTAACATTCAAACAAACTAATGATCCAAATACATAGGAAGCCAACCTATACACAATTTTTTTTGGAAACAGATGACCGATACTCCACATCTGCAGCATTTTGTGCTTTTAGTGCCGCATGCTTGCCTTTTGGATAAAGCAGTTTACTGCTACTAGCTTTGTTGTAGAGTCTACTTAACATTGTTGATCAGTAAAGAATAAAGACGAATGAGTGAATGACCAACTGTAGTAGCAGCAGCAGAAGCCAGCAATTTGGCACAGTATTCTCATAAAAAAGATGCTAGCAATTTGACACAGTATTCTCATAAAAAATAATGTAGAACTGCCAGTATTAGAGAATGGCGCCAACAAAAGATCAGCAGAATATTGCATATCCAATTCTTGCCTGTAAGAATTTCAGAACCAAAGTCCTCTTAAATTTTTACATAATTTCTTCATGTAGGCAATTGTTCTCTCAATTCTGGTCCATTTCGCGTTTGTTGTATAGTATATCGTTCCTTTTCGCGAACACATTTCAATAAACGCGCTGTATCATTCAATCATATTTGTACTGGTATCATGCCCAGATGGTCCCGTTTGGTGCTGGGACTGAAATAGTTGAAATTTTCAGAGTATTGCATTTAGTACGGGTAACAGGACGTGCCAGTACTGGCACTGGATCTGATACACAGTTTTACTCCCGGGATTTTGATTCTGAATGTACTGGAGTTCTTAATTACGGGTATGCTGTTGCTAATATGCATTGAATTTACTCGTAGGGATTCACTTGAGCCTCTGCTCTTTCAGGCAAGCATTTACCTAATAACTCAAGATGTAGAGGGATTCCTTGGACTGGAGGATAACATTTTCCTCTCCAGCCATCAAGTTGAAAACCTTTGCAGGTATTGCAATGCAGAGGCGTAGGATGGTCATATTCTCTGATAGATTTGATTTCAGTGATGAAGCAAGGAGAAAGATCGTAGAAAACATCGTCAAGGCGACTTTGTCAAGAACTCGTCAGAATTACAGGAGGGCATCCAGGTGGGCATCTCAACTTCTGCTGGCCTTTGCAGTTTGCATAGTATAGGCATGTTGCCAGTGTTACTGCATGCCGTGTAAAACCTGAGTGCCAGGAATCTGAAGAGCAGTGTGGAGGAAAATTTGTCTGTGTTTGGTACAGAGACACTGGAGAATCAAGGGACAGGTTTGCTATCACCTGTGATTTCTTCGTACCCAGCAAGGACTACTGATCCCTTGTAGTAGACAAGTGTCTGCTTCACTTTTGTTTTCCCTAGTTGTACAATTGTACTTCTGAACCCTTAAGTAGAGATTACCAAAGATATAATCCAAATATCCTTGCTTTCATTTTGTTACTCTCTTCCTTTAATTTGGTTCCACAGATTTCTTTAGAGCTAGCGAAAATCTGGTATGCCAATCTCTTTCTGCAAATATCTCCTTGTGCTGTGGTCACGAGGGAATAGCATCATGTCTTCTATCTTGCAAACCATATCACCATGTACTTAACTAGCGAAAAATGAGGCGTTGTTTTTGTTTTTTCCGAAAAAATCGGGAGGGAAAAGTGTAAAATTTTGTAAAATCGAGACAGAAAAGAATTTCAGAAATTTCCAAGGGTATTGTCGGAAAAAACGGACGTATTGACAAAAAAAAAATCGAACGTATTGATGAAAAAAATTGGACGGAGGGACTTTATGCAAAAAAAAGAAAAGAAACAGGTATTCTGAGGGACTTTACGCAAAAAGGGAAAAGCCGGGTAAAATCGGAAACGAAAAGGATTTATTTTATGCAAAAAAAAGCAAAATTTTGGACCAAGATGCAATTTTTTTGAAGCCATTACTCAAAAAGAATTTTTCGGAGGACCTTAACGCGAAAAAGGATCTTTCCACAAAAAACAAAGAATCTACATGCAATTCGTGAACTTGTAGGGGTTTTTTGGCAAAAAAAAAATTGGAGCCCACACACTCCCTCGCGCCGGCCCGCGCGGACATGCCACACAAGGAAAATACAGTCGTGCGAGCTCGAACCCGTGTTGCTGGCGCGTGAGGGAGCGTTCTCACCGCTGCGCCACGCGGCCCTTTGTGACGAAGAGATGAGAGGGGGAATTCCTTTAAGCCGAGCGTCCGGGAGAGTTGATCTCGGCCGTTCGAAGACATGATCGGACGGCTCGCTCGAGGGCGTCGATGTGGATGGGTGAAGCGTGCGCGAAACCTCCGGACTTTGTTATACGGAGTATGTGATTGTAAAGGTTTATCATGCAGTAGATGGAACTCTAGGTTATCATGCCAACTAAGAATGATGCCTGTCCTGATTGGTTAAGCAAAAAGGCAAAGTTTATTACAGCATCGGTGCTGGTCCAATGTGTGTTTGCTGCTGCACTACGCTGACAGCCTGAGCAAACAAATCGCAAAGGTTTTGATGCTGATGATTTCAGGAAAAGGGCATTGTTTCTTTTGGCTAGTTTTGGATGGCAGCAGCAACTGGTAGCCCCATTTGTTGAAGTCTTTTAAAAAGGAGCGATCGCGCTTGCGTTTTGGGCTTTTGGCTAAGACCAAGTTCCACACAGAGAGAGATCAGAGATTCTCTCCCTCTTTTTGTGTCTTTTAGTGCTGCTGTTGCATCATGCCCGGCCCCAGGAGTGGTAGCATGTTCTTTTATTTCTTTGGTGCCTTTTGTGGTCCTAACCTTGTTAGTTTAGGGAAAACTAGATGCGCGGACGCAGTACACGCCGTGTCACCCGCAACGCGCTCACGTATCAATAGAATAATTTCTGACAATTTTAAAAAGCACGCATCAATAGAATAATTCCTGAGGGTCTTTTTACAATTTAAAAAAAAAGTGGGCGTTTTTGTAAAAAAACTTGTGGAACCCAGATTCGGTGAATTCCCAAAATTTATGGGACTTATACGTAATTTTAAATAATTTTAGAACCCTGCGGAACCCGGATTCGATGAATTCCCGAATTTTTGTGGGCCTTTTATGTATCTTTAAACAATTTTAGGGGCCTTTTTTGGTGGGGGGAGGATCTATACGTAATTTCCGAAATTTGCGAGCATCTTTTCCAAAAAAATGGACGAATTCCTTTTTTTTTTGGGGGGGGGGGGGCTTATCGCAAAAAATGGACCTTGACGCAATTTGCAGAATTTCCAAGAGTCTTTCCGCAGCCCCATGCACGGTCGCAACACGTGGCTCAAATGAGCTGGGCAAAATATTTCACACGTATAAGAGGCTGAGTCAAACAGGCGACACGGCGCAACGGCGGGCGGCCACATCGGCCCGAAATCGACGTGGCCGCGCGAGGGAACCGAAACTTGCCGGATTTAATATACCACCAAACCGCCTTGTTTCTTCTTGAAAGCAACACACAAGAAGTTACCACTTTGTAGTGCAACTGGTAAGACATGCTGTAGATATGCGGATGTTAAATTGTTGCTAGAGGTTTTGCTGTAATTGAACTGTTTCCATGTGAAATTCCAAACATGCCTTTAAGATTTGCTAAACATAGTTATCAGAAAAATTAATTGCGTGAACTGCATGTACTATGTAGTGTTGATGGCAAATATGATGGAATGTCTGTATCCTAGGCTCCAGCTTAGGCATGGCATGAGGATTAGTACTCTTCTCTTCACATGATTTGCAAAACAGCTAAGAGTCCAAGTCTGCTACATGCAAGAGGATAAAAACATGAACTTGACAGCATGCGATGCTGATCGGTGCACCAGGATGGAATCACCTGAAAATAGAATTACAAATGTGAATAAGTAAGGAAAATTGTTGGAACAAGCACCTTTTTTTTTCTTGTAGTATAGAATTGGTGAATTCTTCTTCTTTTTCCCGCAAGAAGCTTATGTTATTATATGATAAAGCATGACTGATTTTATGAAAAGAAACGTATGCCTGATGTCTATGCACTCCCAATAAACAATTTTGGTAATTGCTACAAGGTCATACCATAAGATGAAAATAATTAGCCACAAACAAGGTCAGCTCAGATTAATTAGATGAATAGACCAAAATATTTTAGTCTGATTACACCCATCTGCATGCAAATCAAACATTGGGCCCATTGTTTCTCTTTAACAAATAATGGAGTATATAAATTGGAAAAGGCCTCTCATGCTCATGCACTCTAGGGAGTAGGGACAAGCATCCTTGGGGATACTTTTAAGGAAAACCCTTTCTCTTGATCTTTAGATGAAAATGGATACTTCCAATGCTAAGCACATAAGTTAATGGTACAAGATAAGCCTAATTAACATCCTTATCATTGCATTAATCAGTGGTCCTGCTAAGCAATAAACCTCTAGCAATTATTTTCCCAAATCCAACAGCTCCACATACCTACTATAGAGCATAACATAATTGCTGATGATGTACCAGATTTCAGTATAGTGGAGTCAATCAACTGATAGAGTATCAGATCTGCTGGAACACCACCTAATCCTCCACAAGTTTCAGTGGTGGCATTAACTAGTGCATATAAAACATTTGCTATCCACATATATTATAAGACTCATCTTTTTTTTATTTGAGTCAGTTGTAGGACTTGACTTCATGGTGTTCTTTGCACTCATCAAAACCTTAACTCCAGGAAAAAAAAAAAAGAAAAAAAAAAGAAGGAATTAGGCAACCTTCTCTGTGCATTTAACAGTTTTGGCAAGGATTACATGTGAATCACCTGCTTTATTTATCTGCTGATTGAAATACTTGTACCGCAGTGAAACTGCATTTGTTCAGATAAATTTCCCAGAGTATGAAAAGGAGCTTGAACTTTTGAGTTTGATTATGCTGCAGAAGTGGCCATCCCTTTGGAAGGACAAACGAAGTACAAGCACAGTGTAAATTATGTGCAAGTTGCTTATCTGACAATCATGGCAACCAGTTGGGCACAGCCAACAGCCAAGCAAGATCTTAAGCTGAATAAAGGATCTGTCTAGAAGGCTGAGCTTGAGTTCGATTCTCTATCAAGAATTTGGAGGCTCTCAACTCATGCAAAATAACTACTCCATCTTCAGTACAACAAAAAAATAACAAGGGGACTAGAGCTTCTCAGTATATAATTACTATATCAGTGATTCCTGAAATTCAAACACCAACATGAAGTGATCAATCCTATGATGATCTTCAGCTGAGCACTAATTTTGAAGTACAGAAGGGAATCTATTGATACTTTAATAATGCATGTAGGTAGGGTACATCCTCTTCTGATTATCCGTGCAAGTCCTGGAGCAAACAATTGTTTACCTCATGCAACACACAGTAGCACTGAATCTGCCCACACCGTCTCTGGCAAAGGCCACATGCTTTCCCTCCAAATTCGGGACCTTTTGTAAGACTGTGTTACTGTCGATAAAAGACAGTTTCTACATCTTCACTACAATAATTGAACAATAGTGGCATGAAATCTGAGTGTACAGTACACAATGTTCTTCTGCAATTCCTGTCTTTCCGACCATGACCGATTCTGAAGTTTTGCAAAATTCAATCGGCATTCGATACTATCTGTTGGTCCGTCACCCACGATCTCCCAAAAAAAAGATAGATAAGAGGCATAAAGCTAGATAGGAGCTAGGGCATTGATATAAAGATCTTGTGAGTTCTTGATTTTGCCTAGCTTCAGTATTGTGTCGGTAAAAGATGGGCTGAATTAAACTGAGTTTATTTACTACAACAGTTTTTAGAGGAAATTTACTGCAACAGCTAGGTTGCTTCACTTGCCACCAGCCTACCAAGGATTAAAGGATACGGATGTCCTTAACGATTAAGCAAATCTTCTGTTAACCAAGCATCACAAGAAATTAAGGATATCCAACCATGTGGAACTGTTGTGGACCCCCCCCCCCCCCCCCCCAAATTTGGCCAGTTCCCACAGCTGTGATCCCAAAACTGATGTGTTTTGTGTGAGTGGATGCAGCTTGTCTGGACCCTACCAAGTGCAGTCTCTGAGTAATGGCCATGGCATTCCTGCATTCTTATGCAGTTTGATGGAGAAAGGAAACAAATTAAAGATCATCTAGCTCTAGAGAGAGGCTGGGAGAGGGGGTAAGCATTTGAAGAGGCTCTCCCCTCCCCCCATGTGGGCCTCCCCCAGCTTGTCTCAGGGGCACACTGTTCTTAGATAGTTCTGGCAATATTCTCTGGTGCTTTTGCTCATGCCATCCTGGCTGTTTCATTGTACAACTAGTCCTTTGAGATGTCCATCAGATATATTTAATGGTAGAGATATTGAGATCTAGGAACAAGGCAACACGTGAAATTATCAATGCAGAAATCATTGGAAATATATGATCATAGCATTAGCATTGTCTTTTGTTGCTGGAAGAGCCAACTCCATATACCTTTTCGAGGCATACAACTCCAGATACCTCGAATAGTTGTAACTAGTTCTTGGAGAGCTTCAGAACTTACCTAGTCAAATACACTTAGTCGCACAAACACGTGGACCGAAACTCAAGGATCAGCAAATGTTTTTAAAAGAGAATCGTAATGGAAGTGTCCGCAGTTGAACATTTTGTTGCGATTGTTCAATTAAATCTTGTATTTTCCTTGCCCAACCCTATGGGGGGCATTGGGCCCAAGACCGTGCCAGACTGACTAGTCTCCGTTAAGTCCAGATACGGTCCATTGGCACGTCGTGCCGACTTCGTGCCGTGTCGGCCTACGCCCAATTCATTTTAACTATTGCAGAAAAGGGGAAAAGAGTCAAGGACAAACGGAGTATCTACCGGCGTGGTCGGGAGGACGAAGTGAACTCGATCGAAGGTGAGGAAGGCGCTATCATTGGGGAATAAGCAAGCATGATGGTCGAGGACGGTGGTAACATGGTGCGGGAAGGCCAGATGTGGTAGTGGCATGGCTGAAGAGCGTTGGATCGACGCTGCCACCATCTTCTTCCTCTTCGATCGTCGTTGTCTTCTTCCTTGGGACGGCCTGCAAATCTGGTGATGCGGTGCCATAAGGTTGTATCTGACGGTGGCGTGATCGAAGGACTCTGGGTTTGGCACCGAGGTGGTAGAGGATGGTGATGAGGGGAAGGCGTGGGATAGCGGGAAAGGTGGCAATGCGGTGAGGAAGCAAGGGTAGAAGAGGGCGAGAAGAGAAAGAGAGAGGAGGAGGCGATGGTGAGAGGTAGTATTTGACGATGGGTTAGGTCGTTGCGGTAAGGTAATTGATGATGGATTGGTTTGTAGATAGGATGTTTTTTCATAATAGGGCAACTTTCGTGTCGGGTCAACCTAGGCATAGACCAGTCGGCCGTGCCATGTTATGCCACCCATCATGTCGAATTTTCAAGCTCGGCATGGCCCATCGTTTTGCCGTGACGATCCAGTCCAAAGACATGTGTGTTGTGTTGTGCTTTGGGTTGTGTACTAGACTGATCGTGCCGAGGGTCAGCACAAAAAGATACGGCCCATTGCTCTGGTCTGGCCACCACTTCCACCCCAACCCCACCCAGTAAATAGATTGGATTTGGGGTTTGGATTTTTAACCTGTCATCTAGATATATCAATTACTGCAGTTCGAAAGTGTTACCTTTCCCATCTTTTTTTTTTGGAGGGAAAACAGCAGGAGAGACTCATACTGTGATATAATATTAAATTAAATATTTACAAAAGTTACAAAAAGACCTAAAAGGTCAAAGCAAAGTCATAAAGAATCTAGCCAGTTAAAGATTAACTGTTTGATGTCATCTTACTCCATACATGTGTAGAGTAATATCTGCTACTATGCTGTTTTCCAAACTGAAATTTGAGGATGCTGATTTTGAAAGATCTTCCCACTATGCTGTTTCCAAACGTTCTAAGCCGCTATGATAAAAATTCCCATGAAAAAAAAGGCCCATTAAAAGCATGTTTAGCCTGCATAAACATATCCAAAACACTTGAGTTTTGTTGCTACTGAATCCCAAGAATTTGCCAGCAAGATGTACCGAAGGAACGGGTGAAGAAAAGAACTTCCCATCCTTTTAAACTTTTCTGTTTTGGTATTTGAAACAAAAGCTGACATTTTTTTATTGAAAGAGAGGCAGGAGCTTTGCCAAATTCATTAAGGAAGGACAAAAATACAGATACAAAAGTCACGGCGACGCAAATAGGGCACCGATCGCGGCGTTTAAAAAGCTACATCAACCCGGTCTAGGGACAAAGACAAACATCCAATAACAACCAAAGAAGAACAGCTCCGACCGGGGGGATAAGGGCTGTGACGAGCCTATACAACTTTAGGAGCGAAACTTCCGGGCGATGGCGTAGTTCGCTGGATCCTCCACGGCCTTCTGCACAATGTTTTGAACAGCGGAGTACCTGTTATTGAAAATACGAGCGTTTCGCTCCTTCCAAAGATTCCAGAAACCGTAGATTAAAGGCCTGTTTGGTAGAGCTCTAGATTCCAGCTCCACTTCAAATCTGAAACTTATAGGCTAAAATAAAGTGAATTAAGTTTATATTTTTATTCTAAAATGTAAACAAGATAACCCATCTAAACACTTTTAATATACCCACAGCTCCAGCTTCACGGATCTGCTGGAGCTAGGATTACCCAGCTCCACCAGATCTACGGATCTGGTGAAGCTGGAGCTGTGCCAAATAGGACCTAAGATTCCGTCAAGCTCCGCACGGAGTTCGTTAGATCTAAAAGTGCGCAGGTGCTGCCACCAAGAGGAAATCGTGGAAAAGGCTGACATTTGGATTCCTATGGAAAAGCATCTGACAAATGAATTTTTGGAGGAAGATCTAACCTCAAATTATCTTTCGTGCTTTGGTTGAAGGCAAATCTCTTTCCATATTATTGCATTTTTACCCCTTTGATATTGTTACTATGTTTTCTATTTGTACAGGACCACATTGATCATAACATTCAATTCTTATGCTTTTTTCTACTCCTATTCTTTTCATTTCCTCTGAAAATAAGCCGGATTCCTTCCACCAGGTCTAGTGCAAAGTTTCAAGAGATTTGCAAACCGGAAACCTAGGCCCTGTCTAGAACGCGAGAAATTTTTACGATTCTTACGGGAATTAAACCGTTTCCTCTGAAATTCCTGAGTTCCAAAGAGGCCCATAATTTTCAACTGCTGATCTAACACAATTTTCAATTGCTGATCTAACACAGTAGCTGCCCTCCCTTCCTACATTCCTCCATGTCTTTCCTCCATCAGTTGAAACAGTGTTAGGACTGTAGAAAGAGAACAATGGGGACCCATGAACATTGTCCAGCAGACCACACCAGTGATCAAAAAGGTTCACACTTAGAACGGAAAAAAATGGCGAGAAATCACACAAACACACACCCCACTCTCTGAAATAAGATTCTGGCCATGGGGTTGTACACGATGATTGGCAGCCAAAAATTATTGAAGCTTTTTTTTTTCTTCTGTCCTCCTGTTGCTGATGCTGTCCAGCATCTTGCAGATGCCCACTAGACCCCCCTCTTCTTTCTTTAATTCTCTCCTTTTCGGCATGCAGAAAAGGAGAGCCTTATCTAAATCACACCAACTCAAGTGAGTGAAGAGTGAGCCTCAGTAGTAGTAGGAACAAAGAGGGGAAAGTAGGGCAAGAAAAGGCTGGGAGGATTAGGGTATCAAACTTTTCATCATAACTCATCAGGACAAAAAGAAAAATGGCAGGGGATGAGGAGGAGCAGCAGCAGCAGATTGGCAAAGCTGTAAAGCTTTGCACTCTGCATCAGTACATGGGGATTTCAGGCTCACATTTACTGCACATACACAGGATGACAGGAATTATACATTCCATTCCAAGGGCAAAAAAATTACTGTGAGCTCATCAGAGTGATCGATGCACTCATCATCAGAAATCAGCTAAGAAGTTGGGGTGGGGGGTAGTAGCATTGTAAGAGAGACAGTAGCTGAGAGCCTGAGAGGCCTCAGAATCTCTCCAATGAGATGAACTGGCTATCTGCTCCACCTGCAGCGATACAACACAGCATGCATATGCAGATATGCTCCATGTGCTACCCTGAAACCAGCCAGGAAATAATAACCAAATACTGCCGGTAATAAGGCTGGCAAACATGAACATATTGTCAAGAACTACTACAATGCCGTTTGTGTCTCATCATAGGAACTTCTACATAAAGGTTTTGCTTCTGCCCTAATGATACACCCATTCAGAAGCACTTGTAGAAAAGTGAAAGAAGAGGAAGAGCAGCAAGGAAGGAAAGAGGTAGAGCATAGCGTGCTTGCTGGTCGCTACACGGCGCTGGAGAAAGAAGTCCTCAGGAGTCACAATGGCGTGACAGTGCCAAGAACGGCGTAGTAGTCCTAGCTCAGCCGGGCCGGACGCGCTTCTCGCCGGCCCGGCCCGCGCCGCCGTCGGAGGACCTGAGCGTCCCCGACGAGTCGCCCTCCGATGACGCGTCCATGGTGCGCGCGAACGACGTCGAGAGGTCGGTGTAGAGGCCGACGACGCGGCGGATGTTGTTGTTGAGCTCCCGGATGAGGCCGGCGTTCCGGGTGAGGTTGCCCGGCGCCCGGGACTCGTGGTTCTGGTTGATCTCGTTGATGAGCAGCCGGTTCTGGTCCAGGATGCTCTGCACCTGCACGAAGCTCTTGTGGAACGTCTGGATCAGCTTGTTGTCCACATGGCCGCCATTGGCCATCCCTGTGAAGCTGTCACCTTCCATCTCTCCCCGGCTCTCCCTCCCGACCTCAACCTCTTCTGATCCTTCACTTGTCACACACCAGAGCTAGCTAGAGTCCTAAATTGAGCACAAAACAGTTCATCACGTTTTGGAGATGGAAGTGGAAGAAGATACATGATGGTTCACTCCAGACCTGTAGGCCATGAATTAAACTTTGCATTTATGAGGGGACTGGATTGTACTACAAACAATTAAAAGGCTCATCAAGAACATATAGTATAAATATTCAATGGGTAGGTACAATATCGTGAGATCCAAGCGTAAGGTACAAAAAATCTGCATATGAAGTAAAACACTGTGAAGGTAAAACTCAACAGCTGAGCTTGGATAAGAGGTAAAAAATTAGCAAGACTTGGGTTTTCAGGAGGATTCACCTCTATCAACCTCCTCCAAGAAAACACAAGCATCAGGGGCGGCAGCAGGAGAGACTACTGGTATCAGCAGTTACTACTACTCGGCACTCACCATTGCTGACATGCAGCAATTCGAGAAACTTAAATAGGAGGGGAGGTGAGAAAAGCAACATAAAAAGAAGGGAAGGATTCTATGGGACTTACCCAACAAATGTTATCCTGCAGAAACCTTTGCAGTTAAGAACAGAAAATGGGGTGGATACCCAGGATGATAGAGAGGGGATGGAATCTATTGGGAAGTGTTTGGGGAGAGAGGGCATGGGACAGAGGAGGGAGCTGAGCCTGAGCCTGAGCCTGAGGTGAAATCATAGCCAGTGGCCATCTCCATATTCACCTTTTATTCTCTCTCCCTCACACACACACAGCCAGGGAAGGTAGAGAAAATATGGAGGGATCAAGAGGACAAGCAAAGCTTTTCTAATCACCAAAAGCTGGCCCCAATTCCATAAAGATATGGGCCTATGGCCCCCCCTCCCTATGTTGCTTTCTACCCACATTTACATGCACCGAAACAAGATATTAATCACCCCATAATCCAACCTTGCCAGGAGCCAAACAAAGAACCGGCTGGATTACTCCAAACAAGCTATTCGGCAGGAGGAGTTGGGGAAGGAGAAGCCCCTCACCGGCACTTTCATGGAAGGAAGGGAACAATTTAATCAACCCATCCACAAGCAAGAAATGAGCAATTCCCTCAGTAAAAAAAAAAAAAAAAAAAAAAAAAAAAAAAAACCCAAACAACCCAACAAAGATTGGATCTTTGATGATACCTCTGGTGACAGCTTAACTCCCTGATACTCCCAAAAGTGCTCAGATGGGTTGGAATTCCTGTGGTAGTGGTGCCAAGAATACGAACAAAGGCATGGCCAAATGAAGGAATCCCCCCAAGAATTAACCAAAAGAGGGCCCTAACCATGGATTCCATCCCAAGATTGCAAATGTTAAAGAGTGCTGAACTAGGGGACAGGAGAGGACTCAACTCACTCCACTCCACCACTTGGCCTACCACCCAAACAGGAATTGATCCTCCCTGTACAAGTACAGGAAAAGAAAGAAAGCAAGAAAGAAAAAAAGTCAAGGCAGACTGGCTAGATAATTAAGAAGAAGAAAACACCCTTGTATTGCGCATATGCAAGTATGCAAGCATGCACAAACACATGGAGATGCGTATGCTACTATTAGATACGGATCAAAAATTACAAAAAAAAAATAAAAAAATAAACCGTCATCTGCCTTCGTGTTAGTATTATTCTTCCTGCCCTGCCATCGACACGACATGGGCACTACAGGCTACAGCCCTGCATACGCATACATACCTGATACCTTGTAGCAGCGGATGGGGAAGAGCATCTCGTGGCCTCGAGAGTAGGGAGAGATGGTGAGGGAGGGAGGAGAGAGAGTGGTAGTAGAGTAGAGCAGGTTGGGGAGAACAGGAGAAGGGGCGCATCGCTCGGACGAGGGAGGGGAGGGAAGGGGATGGGCTGTATATTTATTCCTGGTCCTGGGAAAAGGGCGTCTCGGCGAAACATTAGATGCGGACAAACCGGTGTACAAGCCAGCCAGGTGCATTGCTAGTTCTTTTGTCTCGTGTGTTCACCCTAAAAAAAACGTTTCGAATTCCTCTAAAATATACTCCCTTCTCTTCTCTCTTCGGTCGATAATAGTTATCGTTTACTTAGATAATAATATGATCTATAAAATACAGTTTTGATCGTTAATTTATCTTTATCTTTACTATTCTAAAGCACGAGTTAGTGGCAGCGGTCCGTTCTACCGTTTCCCGCTTTCAGTTATTTTGAAATGAAACAAATACAGTAATTAGCCAGCTTAATTGTCTTGGTAAATTGCCCTTTTTAATTAGTCAGCTTTCACATTAAAACCAACGCAAGACTGCAAGTTTCTGCCAGGGAAAATTTTGAAAAAACTTTCAATAGTGCCAGAAACGAAGCGTCATACATATTAAGCTCTCTAATCTCTACTATTCTAAAGCAGCACTTGGTGGCAGTGGTCCGTTCTTCCTACGTCATTAATTGCCACTTAATTGCTCTGCTTAATTGCCATACTTAATTGCCCTGCTTAATTGCTCTACGCAAGAAACGAAGCGTTGCTTTAATTAGCCAGCTTTCGCAAGAAACGAAGCGTTAAAGATAGATGTTTGATCTTGTGATTTTTTTTTTTAATCTTTATTTTTCGTTATCAATTTTGTTTTTCGTAGCAACGCACGGGCATGTAACTAGTCTCTACTATTCTAAAGCAGCACTTGGTGGCAGTGGTCCGTTCTTCCCACGTCATTAATTACCGCTTAATTGCCCTTCTTAATTGCCCTACTTAATTGCCCTGCTTAATTGCCTTACGCAAGAAACGAAGCGTTGCTTTAATTAGCCAGCTTCCGCAAGAAACGAAGCAATAGATGTTTGATCTTGTGAAATAATTTTTTTTATTTTTTAATCTTTATTTTTCATTATCAATTTTGTTTTTCGTAGCAACGCACGGGCATGTAACTAGTACTGTAACATATTTGTGAAACTCAACAAAATTATAATATTATAAAAATGTGTTTTTCGACACAAATCTACTTATATGATTTTTATATATCCGATTTAAGTGTTTAGAAATATATTAACATTTAAAGTTTTAAAAGTTTGATCGTACTTGTGTCCAAATCGGCAACTATTTCTGACCGGGAGGAGTATTCGTTTTTGAACTTGGTACTACCGTGGAAACAAGGTATTTTGGGGCATATAAACGTGCTGTTTCCGGTTATTGAACTCTAAATCACTTTGATAATTACTCTCTCCATTTTGTAACAAGCATGGGTCGACAACAATGGTAGGTAAATACTTCCTCCGTAGAGAAATATAAGGCCTATGACACGAATAGTTTGTTAAACTTTGCATGTAGATTTAATGATGTTTTTTTCTGTTATATCTCTATTTATTTATTTCCCTCTATAATATATATATATATATATATATATATATATATATATATTAATTAGCATTCGTATAAAGTATTTTCTCTCATCTTTCCAATACAATAATAGGGTAATTAAGTCATCTTTCCAATACAATGACAAGTGTACTTAAGTCATCTTTCTCTCATGCATTTCTCAATTTCACCTCCTCATTAATTCTTATGCAATATCAAAATACGCCACTTTTTAGATAATGGAATATGATATCTCCCGGCCTCAGCATCATGGCATACACACAGCCAATCAATTATTATAAAGTTACAGCCAAACGGCTATGAAAAGAAGAATACAAACATGTTCTGTACAAAAAATTGAGCCGACCAAGCCGAGGTATGCCGATAAGCCTGAGCTAAAAAGTCAAAGCCGATAAAACTTCCTAGTACGCTTTGAGTGTACATAGCAAAATTAGATGATGGAGCCAAAAAGCAAGAAGCCATCATAAAGCCCTCAAGTAGATGGTTGAAGCAGGGGGCGGGCGAACGACGGGCTGGTCGGCGCAAGCTGACCAAGTTGATTGGCGCGAAGGCCGCCCAAAGGCGAAGGTGTAGGCCAGCGCATGCGATCGAAGTCACCAGTGGCGCGGGTGACCGAAGAGGCGGGGCCGGCCAAGAGGGCTACTGAGGTATGCGTCCAAAAGAGCCGCCGAGTGGAGCCGACTGATGTAGAGAAGGCTGGCGCGGGGTGAGGCCACAGAAGACTGAAGAGGCGTCCGACCAAGGAGTCACCGAGTAGAGCCGACCGATGCAGAGCAGGCCGTCACAAATGTGCGTCGAGGCAAGCACCGGCACAGATTGAGGTGACAGAAGACCGAGGCGGGGCCGAAACCGAGCATGCGGAGTCACGGTCCGGCTGGATGAGGCCGGTGCAGTGAGGCGCCAAGGCGCAGAGGGCGTAGATCACCTGAGGCCAAAGGACTGGCAGGAGGCGGCAGGGCGAGGTGCGGGCCGACCGAAGCGGAGGGCTTACGCACGGAGGCCGATGGCGATGGGTGCCGCCTCAAGATTCTCCTCCTCCTGAGGCAGCAACAGACCCATTTCTTCCATCTCGAACCTGCTTAATTATGCCTAAAATACGTCATATACTTATTGATAGAAGTAGATATAAACGAATCTACCTAATTCGAATTTAATAAATTGTTAGTAAGATTTGGCTATACATGTCATTGTTACTCCTTCTTAGCACAGAAGAATATTGTTTTGGGCATCCACGTAGTCTCAAAAATACAGCTTTAATTACTATTTTCTATCATCATAAATTATTATATTATAATGATACTTCTCGACATAAACTACCACTATCGTATTCTTTTCTTTTATCGATGAAATGGGGGTAGAGCTCTCGTCCTTATTTCAATAAAAAAAGAAAAAAGAAAAATGGCCTTCAAACTGACGCATAGCCGGATTCGATCCTCAATGGCCACTGTTAGGTAGCACTAGGAAGATAAGCGCGGCAATGCCGCGCGCGTGAACGAAAAACGAATTTGCGTTTTTTTTTGTAAACAATAGTCTGAGATATATTTTCTAATTTTTTTGAGGGTCTTCCGGAGTTTTTTTTGGCGGAAATGGAACAAGACATTTTTTTCTATTTTCGTATAATCTTTTCACCTTTTTTGGGGGGAAATGGACCGGGACAAAAAAATAGACAAAGACGTAGTTTCCAAATCTTCGAAGGATTTTTTTTGCGGTGCCATTTGGACACTCTCTAAGGTCATCAAAACTCTCAACTTTAATACATAGTATATAATTTCTCAGGAAAAACGAAGAAAATATATCTTTTTTTGCCGAGTTTAACACTTTACACGTTTACCGGTAAATAATACATGCTTCGAAAAATACTATAGATCGAGTTGCAAAAAAAAAAACTATAGAGATACAACTGCACGCATATTTCTCATTCTAGAAAATATTAGAAATCGAGTTACCAAAAAAATAGAGAGATATAGTTGTACACATATTTCTTTTGACGACATTTCTTTTGACGAATTAAGTTAACACTCTATTATTACCTGGTCAACATTCTTGTGTCGAGTTTAACACTCTATGCGTTCACTAAGTAATAATACATGTTCAGAAAAATATTACAGATCGAGTTGGGGAAAAAAAGTCTAGAGATTAGAGATCGAGTTGGGAAAAAAGTCTAGAGGTAGAGCTGCACACATATTTCTGCTGACGAAAACATTCTTTCCGGAAAAAACGAAGAAAAATTATTAGAGAGGTCAACCTTCTTTTGTCGAGTCTAACACACTATGCGTTCACCTAGTAATAATACACGCTTTGAAAAATATTGGAGATCGAGTTGGGAAATTGAACGGGGAAAAAAGTTTAAAGAAAAAACAAAGAAAAATTATTAGAGATGACAACCTTTTTTGTCATGTTTAATAATCTACGCGTTTACCGAGTAAAAATACATGTTTCGAAAAATATCGGAGATCGAGTTGGAAAATTGAGCTGGGAAAAACTCTAGAGATAGAGCTGCACACATATTTCTGCTGGCGAAAACATTTTTTTCGAGAAAAACGGAGAAAGGATCTAGATGTAAGGAGCGATGACCTGTTTGTTACGTTTTTGGATCTGACCGCTATACTGAAAAATTAGAATAGGGCTCGCTCGCGATTTGAATTTAACGGGAGACTTTTTCGTAAAACAACGAACGAGGGATCTAAACACGATTCTGAAAAGTTTTTTTCCCATCACAAAAAATCGCAAAGGACCTTTTTGTAACCCGCAGGGATCTATTCGCGATTTAAAAGAAACAGGGAGTTTTTTCACGAATGGCGTGAGGGGACACGTGGGCAGGACGGCTGGCCTCCAATGTGTTCAGTTATAAGGGTGTTAATATTCTTGTGGACTTTTCACCACATTTTTTTGGAATTTGAACACGTGGCAGATGGGTTGTGACCCTTAATATAACTACACTAGCTAATAGTCCTCACCCTCTTTATTTAGAGAAATGGACGTGCATAGGGGTAATGAAATGGATTGAGTGCCATTTTAGTTATGTGTTTATAACTTGAATATCCAAGGATGAAATCATAATATCATTTTCAGAAATACTATTCTCCGGTATACCATTGCAATAGTATAGCACTGAAACTCGTGAAATTTTGCACTAAAACTCATTAAACTTAACACTAAAACTGATGAAACACGAAACTCATAAAACTAAATACTGGAACTCGTGAAACCAATTACTGAAACTAATGAAACTTAAGTATATCGTTCCAACGATATATCGTTGGCTAGTTCTCCTCTATCATCTTTATTTTTAAAAGACACATTTAAAGGCCAACAAATGAACGAGTTCGTCAAAGAAAGAAGGAATTACAATTAAAATCAGGTCCATGTGTTACAAATGTCGAGGCATTCAAATCCGAATTGGATCCGTAAACCGATTGGGCTTTCCATCTGCTGTGCAAAACCAGCCTGCCTTGAGCAAGCCGAAGTGGCCCATGTGTTTTCCGAATCCGAATGGGTTTCTTTCCTTTTTCGGAATCCGCATGCGGTGCAAATTGCAGATCCAGCGCTCCGAGCTCTACTCGGAATCGCCGTGGCCATGGCGGTGGACTCCTCCATATATCTGGCTCCACCGCCATTCTCTCCTCTACTCGCTTTCTCTCCCGCACACCTCCCCAACGCCTCCACTCTCTCGAGTCTCCTCCCCTCGGTTCGCGATGTCTCTCGTCAAGCGAGTCGCCGCCGTCTGCGTTCTCCTCGACATCGACGAGCTCGCCGCCGGGAGGTGCCCCAAGAGGAGGCGCGTCGTGAGCACCGAGGAGTACGAGCCCGCGCGCACGCTCGGCAAGGGCGGATTCGGCGTCGTCTTCGAGGCGAGGCACCGCGACTCCGGCGAGGCCGTCGCGGTCAAGGCCCTCCACGAGCGCTCCGCCGGCAGCAGGAGGCCCTACGAAGCCGCCGCCGACGAGATTCTGGGAGAGGCCAGGTTCCTCGTTGCCTGCAACGGCCACCCCTCCATTGTCGCGCTCCAAGCCATGGCGCTCCACCCCCCCACGGGCGAGCTCTCCCTTGTGATGGAGTACGTCGGCCCCAACCTTCACCACGTCATCCACGACCACCGCGGCGGCTGTCCGTTCTCGGAGGCCGAAGTGCGCCGCATAATGCGGCAGCTCCTGGGTGGGGCCAGGCACATGCACGCGCGCCGCGTCATCCACCGGGACATCAAGCCCCAGAACATCCTCGTCGGCGACGGCGGCCTCGACGCAGTCAAGATATGCGACCTTGGGCTCGCTGTGTCCCTGGAAGACGCGCCGCCGTACGGGCGCGCAGGAACGACCTGCTACATGGCTCCCGAGGTTATCCTGGGGAAGACCGACTACGACGCCATGGTCGACATGTGGTCGCTCGGCTGCGTCATGGCCGAGCTCCTCGCCGGCAAGCCGCTGTTCGACGGGGAGGACGACACCGCTGTGCTACTCAGGATCTTCGACGTGCTCGGCGTGCCGGGATACAGGTACTGGCCGGCCTACGACTCGCTGCCGCTCGCGGGCATGGTGGCGACGCCGCCGTGCATCCGCCACCGCAACCGGCTGCGCGAGTTCTTCCCCGAGTACCGCCTGTCAGAGGAAGGCTTCGACGTCTTGAAGGGGCTCCTCTCGTGCAACATCGACAAGAGGCTGTCGGCGACCACCGCGCTCCGGCGTCCATGGTTCGCCGACGCCGGCGACGCTCCAGCTGCACCTCCAAGCTAATCCGATGGTCTTCCGAGCAGATGATGTAATGCAGTACAGAGCTCCTCTGTTCCTATTCTTGTGATGACATGTGGTCTGAATTGTAATTTGTGTGCGCGTGTAATATAATTGGGATTGATTCTTTTACTCTCTTGAATATATACATTGTTAATTTGTTGAGCAGCTGGATTGAATTTTCCTTGACCGTCTGGTCAGCTGTTGATTAGTGGATTGCTCAGTGTGATGTTCAACTGTAACTTGTTCACATCTTAGTAAAATGTAGGGCATACTCCCATCCGGACGTCCGATTTTTTGTCTTTTTTCGAACGCCTTCCTAACATTTTTTTTAACGTTATCAAACATTTTTTTTAACGTGTGAAACATTTTTTTTACTGTTTGTCGAAGAAACATGTTTCACACGTAGAAAAAATGTTGCAAAAAAATCTGACGTCCGAACCCTAGCAATACCGTAAAATTTAAGATATTAGTAGTAGTAAAATGTGGCTACATATGTCCTTGTAATATACTTGCATGATACACACCAACCAATGAACCTCTTTCGTAACACCGATAAAAAAATTTGGAAGCATTGAAATGACTATCTTAACGGTGTGAAACAACTAATTCCCAGGAATATTAGTATGGGCCAACTGATGCAAAACCCAACGGTGTGGTATCTCGTCTCCGGCGGATAACCGGAGTTAGATTCCTACCAAGCACGGTTAGATGAAATCCCTAGATGAATTCCGACCAAGAAGTGAGGAAGGTGAATAGAATCAAAGATGTCCATAGTGCTGTTGAGAGGCAAGCCATGTTTGTTATTTAGTGCTGTTTAAGCAAGGTGCAGAGAAAATATGGTACACGAGCAAATTCGCAACCAACAATCCACAGCCTCTAAAGAAGAAGAAAATAGTAATCGCATTGAAGTGGATCAATCAGCATTTTTGCTCTGTTTTTATTCTCGAAATTGAAATATCCAGGAATGCAAAATATATTGTCTATTAGACAAAGAGGACATATTTAGGCATTGTTTGGGACGTCTATTCTCGGTCAGGATTCATGTGAACGGGATGAGATTTTAGACTAAATCTAGGTGGATTCAACTCAAAATAGATCTCCCAAATGAGACCTTATGGGCCAACATTGCTCGGGTTTGTATGAGCCTAGCGGGCCTATCCATGGTACACGAAACGAATACCGTATATTCATTTTCCTGGTTGTTAGCACTACTGTCCCGATTCTAGGATTCCGAATTTCAGGCAAGATCAAACAGTTGGACATCTCACAAATGAAATATCAAAAGCTGCATAGCGTCATCGAAACAATAAACATTCTGTTAGACAACCTCGCTATCGAATAGTCCGGGGTTGCCTAATAAATCTCAAGTGGAGAACAGAGAGAGAGGGCGAGAGACACAATATGAGGAGGAACGGGTCTGCTTTATTATTCTGTATGCTTGTGTACAATGGGGTGACCCCCTGCCTCCTATATATAGCGGTTCTGCTTAGAGATAAGGAAGAGTCCATATCGGATACGAATCCGGTTTCCTAACACTCCCCCTTGGACTCTTCACTGCGAGATGCATATGCCTCATTAAAACTCCATAAAAACCCAGTGGGAAAAATAATTGGAGAAAGAGTACATAGCACACGCTTGCTGTGTTGCACGGATTGCCTCATCAAAAACCTTATGTAAGAAAACTTCAATGAAAAACTTACTTAAGGAAAAGAGTACAATCCACCCAAACTTCAATGTTAATCTTCAAGATTTACGTTGGGTACTCAAACTTCATGTTTGAGATTTATGTAGGAGTATGTGAAAAATCTCCCCTGAAATCTGCACTTCTCTAAGCCTCATCATCCCGATTCCTCTAATACATCTTTCAAAGGAAGATGCCGGAGTGACTTAGTGAATAAATCATGCGAGATTTTCACACGACTTAGTATGCAATATCTTTATCTCGCTCATCTTATGCATTTCATGAGCATAAAAGAACTTGGGGTTGATATGCTTTGTAAGGTTACTCTTCACATATCCCATTTGTACTTGTGCAACACAAGCTGCATTATCTTCATAGATAATAGTGGGGTTTGTTCCATGTTCGCACCACATGACTTCGGATGTGGTGAACCATTCTTCAAGCCATGCACATTCCCGAGAGGCTTCATACAATGCAATGATTTACGAGTGGTTAGTCGACGTCGAGACAAGAGTCCGCTTAGACGACTTCCAAGAAATTGCTGTTCCACCGCAAAGGAAAACATACCCGGTTGTGACTTGCCGATTATGCGGGTCCGATAGGTACTCAAAGATCGGCGTAGCCAACTATATTCAATTCATTGTTTCTTCAGAAACAAGCCGAGGTCTTTGCTTCCTTGAAGGTAACGGAAGATGTCCTTCACCCCTTTCCAATGCCTTTTGGTGGGTTACGCCTGCATCTGCGCGCTAGCAAATTCACTGCGAACGCAATGTCCGGCCTAGTGCTATTCGCAAGGTACATGAGCGCTCCAATTGCACTCAAGTATGGGAATTCCGCTCCCGTGACTTCCTCCCCTCTTCTTTAGGCCTGCACGGGTCTAGGTCTCGCTTGGAGTGACCTTCCACCATTGGGGTCTTTGCGGGGTATGCCTTTTCAAAGCCAAATCTCTCCAACACTTTACTGCGTGTAGGATGCTTGGTGTACCAAGATTCCGCCTTGGACATGTTCAAGCCGCAAGCCTAAACAGTAACTTGGTTTTACCCAAGTCTTTCATTTCAAACTCAGATTTCAAGTATGTGCATGCTTCTTCAATTTCCTCATCCGTCCCAATGATGTTCAAGTCATCTACATAGACGGAGATTATACAAAATCCATTCGTGGATCGTTGTATAAATACACATGGACAATCTTCAGTTCGTGTAGCCTTTCTTGCAGAGAAAGTCACTCAAACGATTGTACCACATTCTTCCCGATCGTTTTAGCCCATACGTTGATTTCTCCAATTTCACATCGTATAGGTTTCTCGCTTGCTCTGTCTTGGTTCGATAGGGATACCTTCCGGTACTTTCATATAAATCTCCGAATCCAAGTTTCCATACAAATATGCCGTGACAACATCCATTAGCTTCATTTTCAACTTCAAGTTGATCGCCATTGAGATCAAGTATCTAAAGGTAATTCCACCCATGACCGGGAATAAGTTTCTTCATAATCAACCCAGGACGTTGAGTGAAACCTTGAGCGACAAGCCTTGCCTTGTACCTTATAACTTCATTGTTTTCATTCCTCTTTCGAACAAAAACCCATTTGTGCCCCACGGGTTTATATGGGGAGGTGTGCGCACACAGCCCAAACACCTCTCTTTTGTTTAGAGAAACTAACTCTGCAGTTGATTGCCTTCTTCCAATCTTCCCAATCGAGCCTTTTCTTGCACTCTGCGAGATGCGGGCTCGGGATCATGATTAATGATCGTGGCAATCTTCTTTGCAAAGTATGCATCGACATTGGTCGTTGCTCTATTCATCGATTCTCCGTTATTACAAAGTTTATGGCTATTTCATCATGGGGTGCTTCGTGCACTTCTACTTGCTCTTCATTGCTATTTCCCATTCCAGAGCAAGTTCCTTTAGTTTTTCTCCGCCAATGTGTGCGCACACATTATTTTCGCGGCTTCTTCCAATGGAAGGTTCAGATCTGGAATTGCCTTTTCCACAGGCTTCTTTCCAGTGCAGTCTCAACTGCTCCTCTTCTTGCTTTGGGGCACTTTTGTGATTGGTCGTGGTAAGTCCTCTTGCCCGCTTTTCCCAGACGCCTCCGGTACTTTGGGTTTGAGAAGCCAGATTTCCTGTTCTTTTTCTTTGAGGCCTCTGAACAGGATGAGGGATACCTTCTGCTTTCTTTGGTATTTCCACCCTCTCTGGTGCATTTCTTGCTGGTACATGCGACTTAACCACGCTCTTCAGATCACAAAAATGATCAGGCAGTTCATTTGCTAAATTCTGCAAATCAATTATCTTCTGACTTCTTGATTTGCTTCATTAGTGCGAGGGTCATGCGCAGGGATCCCAGTGGAATGCCATATTATTTCCGGTATTTTTCATCCAATGGTTGATTCTCTCCCCTAATGACGGAAACGGTCCTCGCCAAAGATACAATCGAATCGGGTGTATGCAAGTCTCGATCATGGGTTCCAAATACCTGATTATGGATGCACTCTCATAACCAACGTATATCCCAGACTTGCGGAGAGGGCCCATTGCAGTCCGCTGTGGGGGTGGTATAGGTACATATACCATACAACCAAAATTTCTAAGATGAGAAATCTTCGGGATGACCCCTTGCACTAGTTGCATAGGTGAATGGATGTTGTAGGCCGATGGTCTATAATTGATGAGTCTTTGCTGCGTGCAGGATCGCGTGTCCCCAACAAGTGTTGGGCAAGTTACAACTCTGCAAGAGCGGTCCTGGCAATGAACTTAATCCTTTTTATTAGTGCTTCACTAGCCCATTTTGCGTATGGACGTGCGGTGCAGAGTGCTCAGCTTATTCCCGTTCTTTGTGCAATAATCATCAAATGCCTTGGAAGTGAATTCACCGACATTGTCCATTCGAATGGACTTCACGCGATGATCGTGAAAAGCATTCTTAATTCGATGATCTGCGAGATCGCTTTTGCGAATGCATGATTCCTTGTTGACAAAGAAACATGTATGCGACCATTTCGAGGAAGCATCAATGAGCACCATAAAGTATCGAACGGCCCGACAAGGGCTGAATCGGACCGCAAATATCCCCTGAATGCGTTCAGGAATGCAGGGATTTCATGTTGCACTTTCATAACAGAGGGTCTAGTTATTAATTTCCCGGTGGCACATGCATGGCACACAAAATCTTCGTGATTCGGGAAATTCTTAACATTAATGCCATGACCTTGTGAGTTGTTAACTATATTTCTCATCAATCTAAGACCAGGATGACCTAATCTACAATGCCATAAAGCAAATAATTCAGAGCTTCTAAAGACAATCTTCAAAGAAGTATACACTGCGTGTGCATTGATTTTCGTGTAGTACAACCCAGATTCATATGAGGGACATTTTTCTAGTACCATCTTTCCATATTCCGCATGCTTCACAATGCACAAGTGTTCTTTGCCATTTTCTTCATTGGTTTCTACGTGAAACCCATTGGCGCGGATATCTTTGAAACTTAAGAGAGTGCGGGTTGATTCAGGGTACAAGAGGGCTTCTTCAATTACCAAAGTTGTACCCATTGGCAATATAATTGTGGCTCTTCCTGAGCCTATTATATGCGTATCGCTTCCTGCGATAGTCGTAATCCTTCCAGCGTTCTTCGTGATTGTCTGGAAGTATTTCGACTCTCTTAAGATGGTATTTGTTGTGCCACTATCAACAATGCATATTTCCTCCATTGGGCGCTACACGATTTCTAGATGAAAAGAAAAATAATTCTAATCATACAAAGGCTAAGTAATTCAAAAATTGCTTGTAAATAAAGAATACCGGAATAAAGAGTAAATTGCAATTCTATTCATGAGAAAAGTATGCTCTTCGAGAGCTTACTATTCATTATGCAATCGATGTCTATGTGAGATAATTCTTGACAATTCATGTCGATTCTTCAAAAACTCACGTTAGATAATGCCACACCTTTGCACATTCATAAAGTTCTTCCATTAGATTACTGCGTGTAATCTAATAGGAAATGGTCATAGATTCAATGAAATGCATAATTGAATTCTCATGAGTTTCCGACAAACTAAAAGAAAATAATAATTGCAAGATTCATAAATACATGATTCATAAGTACGGATTCATAGATACAAGATAAATGCAAGATTCAGATTCATAAATATTCGTAATAAACAATAATTGCACAATTCATAAATTCATAAATGCGGAAATAAATTCTCGTAAATTTTCGAATTTTTCTTAGTATTTGGCAATTTTCATTAATTATACAAAGAATTTTCCAAAGATCACTTGATAACAGAAAATAAATTGCAACATGAATTAAACATGGCATAAGTCTAATTACAACTTATATAATTCTTGTTGGTCGAACGAAACAGGTAATGAATATCTCTGTCAATTTGACTCTTGGCCAGTCAACTCGCCTAGGGCTCACATGAGGAGGGAGCACTTCCGCTTTAAAGTGCCAATTAAAGAACCAAGCCTCATGTGTGTTTTCCTAGACACCAATTGTCTCATATCTGTTTATTCATTACCAAAATCAAATCCCAACCACTCATATTCTCATAAACTGTTGTATGAGAAATTCTGGAATCTTCCTAACACTTTTCATAATTTCTGCTAATTTCCAAGCAATTTTCAGAATTACTTTACAACAGGAAATTGAATTTCAGCAAATATCAACATGACATAATTTATAAATTCATAAATTCGGAAAATAAATTCTCAGGAATTTCCGATACTCTAAATAGAGCAATTATTGCAAAAATTCATGCAAAAATTCATAAATGCAGAAAATAAGGCTAAGTACAAATTCAAACAGAGCCATGTAATTTCTGGATTGTTCTAGACATTTTTCATAATTTTCTTGAATTTTCTATTCAATTTTCCGAATTCTTAATGCATTTTTAGGAAATAAAAAGGAAATAAAATAAAAGGAATAAAACCGGAGGGTAAGGGGGTCTTTTCCCCTTCCCTGTGCGTAACTACCGGTTCCAATCCGGTTTTCTGCCTTTTACACGTCCATCCAGGACTTCATGTCCTTTGCTTTTTGGTGGACTTCATGTCCAGGAGTTTGGAGTCCTTTACTGGAACGCCTCGAGCTTGCGTCCGGCTCGTCGTCCGGGCGACGGAGCGCGCGGTCCCGGTGCGACGACGCGGTAGACCGGCGCGGGCGTGACACGCGAGCGCGGCGGGGCGGCACGGCAGCCCGGCGGCGGCGCATCGGCTCGGTGCGGCATGCATTCGGCGTGGCAGCCCGGCGGTGGCGCTGGCGGCACGCAAGGGTCCAGCGATGGAGTCCCAATGAGCGGCTAACGTCGGCGAAGTGCGGGCGGCGACGCATAATGGTAGCGGCGATCGGGCGAACTCGCGAGGCCGAGGCGGTGCGCGAGGTGACGACCGCGAGGACACGGTGATACCAGACGGCCGGGCTGGCGGGCCGCAGCGCGACCACGTTCGAGATGGCGATGGCGGTCGGCGCGACAGTGGCCCGACGTTTGGTGGCGTGTGGCGACGGCCCGGCGCTTCGTGGCCGGGGCGCGCGGCAGTGGCTCGACGTTTTGGGGTGAGGTCGGCTGGCAGTGCCGAGGTATCTCCGGTTGGTGGCTTCATGCCACGAGATGCGTGCGGTGATTCATGCCGGAGTTGCGATGGCGGGTTCAAGCCAGGCAGCAATAATGGCTTCGAGCCATACTCTTTTCTTTGTGCTGTAGTTTTAATGGCTTCGTGCCAATCCTTCCATCAAGACTTCATGTCCCGGCAAAGGCGGCGAGGATTGGATGGCTTCTTTGCCCTTGTGCGTTGGATGGCTTCATGCTTTGATGGCGCATCGGCTTGAGCCAAGGGGATAGCGCTGCGCAACAGGAGGAGGCCGGCCGTGCCGTGTATGGTCGCCGATCTTGGACAGTCTTCGAGCCGATCCAATGATATTCCCCGTAGCTTCATGCTACGTGATAGTTGCTCTGTTTTTGTAGCTTCATGCTACTAGTACCTAGATGCATAGAATAGATGCATGCACAAATTTGATGAGCCCCCGTTTCTCATCTCACCTTTTCTCACTTTTTCGATCTGCTTTCCGGTAGACTATCGCGTAGGATAGAGTCGCGTAGGACTTTTTCGGCGATCCGATTGGATGCCGGCTTGATGGCGAGTTGATTGCAGATCGGATCGGGCGATCAATCGCCGGTAGTAGACGTTCGTCGTCGTCGATGATCCTTCGCTTCTTGTCTTTTCTCACCTTTCAATCTTTCTCCGGTAGAGCTTCGTGCTGATAACGTGTTAGACAACCTCGCTATCGAATAGTCCGGGGTTGCCTAATAAATCTCAAGTGGAGAACAGAGAGAGAGGGCGAGAGACACAATATGAGGAGGAACGGGTCTGCTTTATTATTCTGTATGCTTGTGTACAATGGGGTGACCCCTGCCTCCTATATATAGCGGTTCTGCTTAGAGATAAGGAAGAGTCCATATCGGATACGAATCCGGTTTCCTAACACATTCAAGGTCATTGTGCAATCACATAATAAAAATCAGGCCCGGCGTTATCCGAATCCGAATGGGCTTTTCCTTTTTTGGAATCCACATGGCTTCTGCATGCCCGCTGACCACGCAACGCGTTCTCCGACTCTGCTCGACACCAGCTCGATCTCGCTGCGTCCATGGCGGCGAAGCGGCACGGCCACCTTCATATATATCTCAGCCCCACTCCCGCCGGCACCGCTCGCTCCAATATGAGTCTCAATTTAAGCTGTGGCGCCAACCTCGATCAGCCATGGCGACATCGACCTCCATCCAAGGTGCAACGAAGCGTTGTGGCGTGCAACGAAATGTAAACGAATTTTTTACTGTATTGATACTGTAGTTTTTTTTTGAACGAAATTAGCTTTCGTTCACAATTTTTACGAAAACTAGCCCTCCGGACGAGCGTGGAAGGCTGGGGAGATGACAAGTGTCACCTCCGGTGGATAGGGAGCATTGAAGGAACCTTGGGTGGATGAGGAGCACTCGAGAAACCTTAAGTGGATGGGGAGCACTCGAGGAGAATCTTGGGTGGACGGCGAGCGCTGGAGCCAGGCTACTAGCCCCCCGGCGCACCGAATAAATTTTTTATTTGTTTTTATTTGCTTCACTAGTGTACAAATTAATCAACAGCTGTGGAATTTATTTGGTTCAGTGATGAGTAGCAAAATTGGTTACATTTAGTCGAAAGGTTAATAGTTTTTTGGTTAAGTGATAAGTATGAATAAAGTAGAATTTTAACCGATAGTTTTGAAAGCATCTAGGCCCCCTAATAATTATTTAAATTATTTGTTGGGTTTTGGTGCTTGATGATCAACTAAATCAGCCGTGATAAAGATTAAGGTTTCATTACTCTTAGTTCTTTGGCTTGTAAGTCATTTCAAGTCTTTTTAGATAAGGTTTTCCTTTTCCTTTTAACCGTACTATAAAGAGGGACTATGCACAAGTTCAAATTCTTGGTTCCTAGGATTTCTCTTTAAAACAACTTGGGGCTTAAGCTAAATCATTTCAGATTCCTTTTTAACGTGTTTGAGTTCATATCCCTTTCAAATCAAATTCTAACAGAACTCAAACCGAGCGTTTCCCATTTACAACGGACCAAGTTTTTGGGTCAGTTGCAGTTGTGTTTTCCTTGAAACCATCTCGAGTGCATTAAAGCTACAACGGACCAAAAATCTTCCATTTACAACAGACCATCTTTTTGGGTCCGATGTAAACATAAAACTTACTGGTTTTTGTTGTTCAATCAAATTCCCTTGTTGGTATATAACCAGTAAGTTTACCTTCCGCGACGGACCAAGTTTTTCATTCCGTCAGAAACTTGTTCTTCAATAACTCTCAACGGACCATTCCTTACTCAAATCTTGTAATGCACGGACCAACTCTTCTTGGTCCGACGTAGATGCTTTTTTCGCTGGTTTGGGTCCGTAGTACATTGAGCCTCTTGCTTATTTTATCAACCCTTGTCAGATACAATCATTTTGAGTTGTCTTTTCAGTCTGACATTGGCAAACGGCTACCTGTTGCCAATAACGGCTATTTGCTTCCTGTAGCCTATTTAAAGCAGTTCAGAGGCTCTTCCAAAACAGAACTTTTACATCTCTTTGACATCTAGCATCCCAAAAGCTCAAAAGCCCTCAAAGAGATCAAGCTCAACTCAAAACAAAAACCTACTTTCTTACAAATTTCCAAGAAAAGTCTAGTTAGTAGTTTCTAGTAAACCAAGAGACAGGGCTTGTGGATAGTCTATTACTCTTGGAACTAGCTGTTCCTAGACGGTTTCTGGTGGTTGTAGTGCGACTGTCCAACCGTGATTGTGGAAGGCCACCGTCTTTGTGAGAGGTTTGGACTCACCTCACCGGAGTGGTAAAGAGTCACTTTAGTGACAAATCCGATTACTCTGTTGAGAGTCATCGTGGAGCAACACTTCAGGAAGTGCTCCAACGGGGACGTAGGAGATTTATCTCTGAACCTCGGTGAAAAAATTCGCTTGTCTCTGCTTCTGTTGTTTGCTTTAGCTCGTTTCTCTATTATCTGTTACTTGTTCAGTGCTCCTTGTTGCTCATCCTTTTACTTCCTAAGTTCCTTTCTTTAAAAACTGCTAAGTTGTCTATAAATTGTTAAAATTGCCTATTCACCCCCCCTCTAGGCCATACCGTTCCTTTCAAGTGGTATCGAGCGGTGTTTTACTCCTGTTCAAGCTTAATCACTTGGGTAATGGCCGAGGGAAATGGGTCACTCTTGTTAGTGTAGGAAGGGTTCCTGCTTTTGATGGCACAAATTATGCTTCTTGGAAAATTCGCATGAGATGTTATCTTGAGGTCATCGGATATGACGTTTGGAGAGTTATTGAAAAACCTTTACCTCCACGTGTCATACCCGAGGACAATCCTCTTCCTCGTAACCCACACTGGGAAATTAAAAACATGCAATATGATGCTCAGGCTAGAAATGCTATATTCTCCTGTCTTAGCATAGAAGTTCTTGATAGAGTGAGTAATTTGTCTACTGCTTATGATATTTGGACTACTCTACAAGAAATTCATGAAGGTACCTCTGATGTGAAAGAAGAAAAATATTTTGTTGTTAGAGAAAAGTTTGATCAGTTCAAAATGCTTCCTCATGAAAATGCCAATGATATGTTTTCTAGACATAATCCTATTGTCAATGAACTTAAAGGTCTTGGTACTAAGGTTGATGATGTGGAAGTTTGCAGGAAAATGATAAGGGTGCTGCCTCGTGCCTATCACAGCTTGATAACTTATCTATCAAACAGTGGAGATCTCAAAAAATTGACACCTACTGAGTTACTAGGAAAGATTTCTGCACATGAACTTACTTTGGCTGAAGAAGATGCACCCAAGAAGAAATCTATTGCTCTCAAGGCCAAAGAAAAGGTACAAGAATCATCCAGTGAAGAAGATGATAATTCAAGCTATGAAGAGGACGAGGATGTCAAGAAACTAGCTCTACTTATGAGATCGGCAAACAAAATCATGAGGAGAGTTAATGCCAGAGACAGAGGAAAGGTATATAATCAGTTCTCCAAGAAAAATCCTTTCTCTAATATCACCTGTTTTGAGTGCAATGAAAAGGGACACATAGCTGCTCGATGTCCAAACAAGAGTAAGAAGAAGGGCAAGGGCAAGGGCAAAGATGAAGAAACCGAAGAAAATGCCTACAACAGTCGCAAAAAGGTTCATCACAGAAAGAAGTTCTCCAAGAAACATTGGAGAAAGGGAAAGAAGGAGGCACATATTGGTGAATGGGTCTCAGATGAAGAAAGTTCAAGTGATGAATCCTCTTCTTCCTCCTCTGATGATGAAGATGGTTCAAGGTCTAAGGGGTTACTGGGTGGCTTTGGATGAATCTACTCCACCTTCACCTTCTCTGTCATTTTGTCTTATGGCAAGAGGTGATGAGGACAAGGTAAATGATTCTCCTTCTTATGATGATCTAGTAGAGATCATTAAAGAGCTTAATGATGCCTTGTGTGCTAAAACCTCTAAGGATAAAGCTCTTAAGAAAACTATTGCCGCTTAAATAATGATAATGACTTGCTTATTTCTAAAATCAAGACTCTTGAGTCTAAGTATGAAGAAGTGCAAGACAAGTTTCACTGTTTGGAGATTAGCCATAATGAGCTCAATATTGTTCATGATAATCTCACTCTTGCTCATAATGATCTTGTCATCAATCATGATTTACTTACAATTGCTCATGATTCCTTGAATGCAACTCATATATTACTTGTTAAGACTCATGATGATTTGCTTGTCAAAATCTTGTGAAATAGAAATGAGTAAAGAATTAACTACAGGCAAATCAAAGAATGTTTCCGCTCATGATAAATCTATTACCTGTGATTTGACTTGTGATGAAAATCCTATTGCTAGCTCTTCCTGCATGCTTAATGACAATCATAGAAATGCTCTGTGTGCTGAAAGTCTCATGTTGGAAAATCAAGAGCTAAAGTCAAAAATTGCTAAATTTGACAAAGGTCTTGAAAAATGTTTTCTTGGAAGTGTCACTCTTGATAAAATTCTTGGAGAGCAAAAAGTCACCTTGGGCAAAAGAGGCATTGGATATAAAACAGAAAATGTGCCCAAGAAGGATTATTTGCCGAAATCCAAGATAAATTTTGTCAAGAAAAGCACTAAGTGCTGCTACTGTCATAGATTTGACCACAGTTCAAATGTATGTGTGTTTGCTAGCACGCCAGAAACAAAGGCTAAAAAAAACTGTTTGGTTGATGCTCACTACATGTTATTTAAATATTTTAGGGGAAAAATGAATGTGAAATTTGTCGGCCCCTCTAATCTTGATAGGAAGCTTAAAGCTGTTTGGGTGCCCAAATCTTTACTTGTTAATCCTTTTGGCCCCAAAATTGTTGAAACTAACATTCATGGACCCAAAAGCATTTGGATACCTAAAATCAAGAAATGATTGTGTCTATTTAGGTGAACTACAAAAGTGGTGGTCATCACTGGGTAATTGACAGTGGATGTACTCAACACATGACCGGCTCATCAAGAATGTTCACCTCAGTTGAAAAAGAAAGTAATTCAAGTCACAAAATTACTTTTGGTGATAATAGCAGAAGGAAGGTAAAGGGAAATGGTAAGATTGCCATATCCAATGATTATTCAATTGATAATGTGCTTCTTGTTGATTCCCTGAACTTCAATCTTTTATCGGTTGCTCAGCTGTGTGATCTTGGCTTCCATTGTACCTTTTCTCTTGATGGAGTAACTGTTTTTGACAAAGATGAAAAGCTTATCTTCAAAGGTTTTAGATTTCAAAATCTTTATCTAGTTGATTTCAACTCTAACTCCTCATGCATCTCGACTTGTCTGTTAGCAAAAGCCTCTCTTGGTTGGCTTTGGCATAGACGTCTTGGGCATGTAGGTATGTCAAATCTGAAAAAGCTTTTTAAAAATGAGCTAGTGGTGGGCTTGAAAGATGTAAAATTCGAAAAGGATAGATTGTGCGGTGCTTGTCAATTTGGTAAGCAAGTTGCAAACTCTCATCCTACTAAAAATATCATGTCCACCACTAGACCTCTAGAGCTTCTGCATATGGATGTGTTTGGCCCAACCTCCTATGCCAGTCTAGGTGGAAACTCATACTGTTTAGTTATTGTGGATGACTTCTCTCGGTTCACTTGGGTATTCTTTCTACCAAGTAAAAGTGAGGTTGGAAAAATCTTTAAAAATTTTGCAAAAAGGGCCCAAAATGAATTTGATTGTCCCATCAAGAAAATCAGAAGTGACAATGGAACTGAGTTTGTTAATACTAACGTTATTGATTTTTGTGATGAGTTAGGAATAAGACATGAGCTGTCAGCTACATATACTCCTCAACAAAATGGTGTAGTAGAAAGAAAAAACAGAACACTTATTGAAATGGCAAGAACCATGTTGGATGAATATGGAACACCAGACGCTTTTTGGGCTGAAGCAACAAACACAGCTTGTCATGCAATAAATAGACTCTATCTACATCGACTTCTCAAGAAAACATCTTACGAGTTGCTGGTTGGAAGAAAACCAAATGTAACTTACTTTCGTGTGTTCGGGTGCAAGGTCTACATCTACAAAAAGAGGACACACTTAGGTAAATTTCAGAAAAGGTGTGACTCAGGTATTATGCTAGGTTATTCTTCTAAATCTAAAGCCTATAGAGTGTTTAATAATTCAACTGGTTTGGTTGAAGAAACCTATGATGTAAAATTCGATGAATCTAATGGCTCACAAGGTGAGCATGAGAATCTAGCTGATGCAGGTGAAGGTGCCTTAATTAAGGCCATGAAGAAGATGGAAGTTGGTGAAGTAAAACCTAGAGAGGACAATGATGAGAAACCAACAACTTCCATGATGCCTCAAAATGGATCACTACAAGAAGAAGATGAAAAGAATCAAGAAGGATTGAATCTGATAAAGAGTCATCATACTATTGCCAAAGACCACCCCGTGGATCAAATAATTGGGGATTTCAGTAAGGGTGTTCAAACTCGATCTAGACAAGCTTCTTTTTGTGAACATTACTCTTTTGTTTCTTGTGTTGAACCTAGAACTATAGATGAAGCTTTGGATGATGCTGACTGGATTATTGCTATGGAAGAAGAGCTTAATAGCTTCAAGAGAAACAAAGTATGGGATTTGGTGGAACGCCCAAAAGACAACAATATCATAGGAACAAAGTGGGTTTTCAGAAACAAGCAAGATGAAAATGGAATTGTCACTCGAAACAAGGCAAGATTGATGGCTCAAGGATTTACTCAAGTAGAAGGATTGGACTATGGAGAAACTTATGCTCCTGTTGCTCGACTTGAAGCTATACGGTTCCTTCTAGCTTTTGCATGTCATTTCAATATAACTTTATTTCAAATGGATGTAAAGAGTGCCTTTCTTAATGGAATCATTGAAGAAACTGTTTTTGTTGAGCAACCTCCTGGTTTTGAAGACTTAAATTATCCAAATCATGTATATAAGTTATCTAAGGCTCTCTATGGACTGAAACAAGCTCCAAGGGCATGGTATGAGAGACTTAAAAACTTTCTACTTGAAAAGAATTTCAAAATAGGGAAGGTTGACCCAACACTCTTCTTAAAAGACTTCAATGGTGCATTAATGATTTGCCAAATCTATGTTGATGATATCATCTTTGGTTGTACTAATCACTCTCTTTGCAAGGAATTCAGTGAACTAATGGTAAAGGAATTCGAGATGTCAATGATAGGGGAACTTAAATTCTTTCTTGGATTTCAAATCAAGCAATTAAAAGGGGGAACCTTCATATCACAAGAAAAATACACCAAAGATCTCCTCAAGCGTTTCAAATTGGATGAATGCAAGCCACTCAAGACACCTATGGCAACAAACACACATCTTGATCAAGATATGGGAGGTAAGCCTGTTGACCAAAAACTCTTCAGATCCATGATAGGATCTTTACTTTACTTGACAGCATCTAGGCCTGATATCATGTTTAGTGTCTGTATGTGTGCTAGATTTCAGTCTGCTCCTAAAGAAGTACATCTCAGTGCTGTAAAAAGAATTTTCAGATACTTAAAGCACACTTCAACTATAGGCTTGTGGTATCCTAAAGGTGCTTCTTTCAAATTATTTGGCTACTCAGACTCTGATTATGCCGGTTGCAAAATAGATCGAAAAAGCACCTCTGGGGGTTGTCACTTGCTTGGAAGGTCTTTAGTATCTTGGTGCTCCAAAAAGCAAAACTCAGAGTAATCGCTTCATCGCCGAGGCTGAATATGTGGCTGCCGGCAGTTGTTGTGCTCAGATTTTATTCATCAAACAAACCTTTCTTGATTACGGCATTGATTTTGAAAATGTACCTCTTCTCTGTGATAATGAAAGTGCAGTGAAAATAGCAAACAATCCGGTCCAACACTCACGAACTAAGCATATTGAGATCCGACATCATTTTATCAGAGATCATGTTGTTAAAGGAGACATTATGCTTAGTCATGTTAGAACTGAGGACCAATTGGCTGATATTTTCACTAAACCTTTGGATGAGGCAAGATTTTCTAGACTGAGAAATGAACTGAATATTATTGATCTTTCTAATGTTGTTTAAGCCTTGTCTCCTTATTTGAACTGTTTGCTTGTTGATATCTCTTGCAAGTTTTCGGGTTTTTTTTTAACATTAAGGGGGAGTCAAGAATGTTTCCCAATACATCTCTTGTCACCTACTTATGTTAACAAAAATTAGTAGTGCTGATGCAAGTAGATTGTTTTTAAAATAAAAAAAATATTACAATTACTTAAAAATTAGCTAGCCTCTCAGCACATGAGTTCTCTTGATCAAGCTTGAAGTTGACAATAATCATGCTTAAAAAGGAGGAACTCATACAAATTAAGAATTCTAAAGTTCTTCCTTTTTCTTCTGCTAGCTCTTAACGATCTCAGTTGCATCAGTGAGTTTCTCATCTACGGCAGACCACTTTTGCTCAGGACGCATTCACGACAGACTAAAGAAAATCAGTCCGTTGTAAATGTCCTCCTTGCAAAAGCGGTCGGCGTAAATAGAAAATTTACTGTTTTTCTCTCAAATCAGTCCGTTGTGCTCTTGCAAGTGTTATCTGAGAAAGTTGTCCTCTCCCTGCCAACCACTGTCTTAAAGAGCGAAGCTCCTCCTAGAGAAGTTACGGTCTTATAGCAGTATCTTCCCGTTGGTTTCATTCCTGTTTTCCTCTCTTTCCTCTCAAAAGTTCTCAGAAATTACCACTTCTCTCCTCTCTCTACTTCCTCTCCCGAGCATCATTCCTCGCCTCATCGAAGCAAACCCTAACCGGGTGACAGCGACGGTGCTCCAGTTTGCTCGGAGAACTGTTTTCAGGAAGTGGTAAGCCTTCTCTTCTGTTTTGGTCAAACCTTAGTCCTAGAATTCTTTGTCTTAAGGTCTTTCTTCTTATCTCTGTAGACTTAGTCCGTCGCGTTAGTTCTTGCGCCGATCTGAGGTTTAACATCCAGAGTGCGACCTTTAAGTGTTCGACAAAATGCCTAGGAGAAAGGATACAGATAAAAGGAGTCTGATGGATAGATTGGGTGAAATAATGTCAAAGAAGAAACAAAAATCCACCCAGTCTTCACAAGGGACAGTGCATCTAGAGGACACTCACACCCCAGGCTTGGTTACAAAAGTTACAACATCAAGACCTCCTAGAAAAGATAAGCAACCTGTTGTATCAGATCCTGTTTATGAGTCTGAATCTGATGATGCTGATTATGAGCCAAGTAGGGATCTCAGTTCTGAAGAAGAAAATCTTATTCCTGAGATTGATATGATAAGTGGAAATGAGCTAGCTACCCTTGCAGGAAAACGGCTGAGATCAATCAGGCTAGTAAATGAAAAGAGTTGGTTTCCTTTTGATAAACCTCCTCTAGATGAGAAGTTCATCACTCCTCTTCAGAAAAACATCTTTTTGGGATATAAGAATAGATATGACAAAAGGAAAGCAAATATCTGCCTTGAGTAAACATCGGTTTGTAGATTGGAATCAAATTTGCTCCATAACTAGATCATACCACATACTTGATTGTGTTAGATCTACCCAGGATTGCTGGAAATGGTGTCGGAGTAATATTTCCTCATGGAATGAAGATAGAATTATAGAATTCTATTCATCTTTGCTTTAGTAAACAAAAGAAGACACTATATTCTGCTTTCAATCAATGGAAAAATCGTAAAAGTAAGAGCACCACACTTTGAATCATCAATTGGAGCCTCGTGTCCTCAAGTCAATGTAACAAGAATACATGACAAAATGTTTCTGAAAATAGATGGAGACAGTTGGTGATATGCCCGATCTTCAGCTCTCGGCTCATATCTATAGAGATATCACAGTAAGAAAACTTCAATGCAAATCGAGCTAGTTATGCATGCGGAGAAGCGAAAACACTGCTCTTAATCTTAAGGCACACAGTTTTTCCAAAATCTGGATATAAGGAAGGTGTCACTCCAGTGTTGGCTTGGCTGCTTCACCTAATCCTCTCCAAGCAACCCATTGATCTGATTGATTACATTTTTGGAGAAATGGAGGAAGCAATCTATAGAAGAATGAGGAGTCCACTGCCTTTTGCTCAGCAAATTTCCAGAATGCTGCTAGCCCAAGGGATAATTTCGCAACAAGAAAGTAGTAGATCCTTTACCTGCAAACCAAAGAAATACAAGTTGCTTAAGCTACCCACTTGAGATTCTTTGCACAAGTACCTAGAGTATCGCCTACATCAAATGATCCAAGTGATCATGGGGAGACAAAGTGATGACATTGACTCATGATGGAGATGATCAACCTGTTTCAAGCCATCACAGTTCAGATCATCACAGCATTAGTCATCATACTCCAAGATACAATACTCCTAGCTATCATAGCCATCCTCCTGTTGCACCTCCTCAGCCTGAAGACTTTGAGAATACAGAAATACTTGGAAATAGTTCTCAGAAAACCTTGCAACTGTCTAGTGAGCAAGATGCAGCAACTCAAGTCTATCTTAGCTCACAATCCTTTCATGAAGAAGTTGTTGCACACAGCCAAGGTGGACACTTCAATCCTAGTCATATTTCTCCAATTTCGAGTCATCATACCCTACCTCCAGCAGAACATTCAGTTATGGGTTTTCCTTCTCAGCATGATGTAAATTCTGAAGGAGATGAACTTGGAGAAATTGATAAGCTAAGAGAGCTTGCTGCTGCATCAAGGTTTGTTCAAGATCAGGAATTCAGACCTGCAGCACATGATCTTGAAGCAGGAGGTTCTGGAGTTCCTCACAATTTATCAGTACCACAGCACTTCCATCACACTACTCATGAAAATATAGAAGAAAATCCTGATATTGGACAACATCATGCTTGGAATAATCAACCTGAATGGTTCAAGATCTTTGAGACTCGATACAACTCAAACCTGAAGGCTGCCCAAGAAAGATTTGCTGAAGATCAAAGGTTAGCTGCCTTGAGGCACATTGAGCATATGGCTGCACTTCAGCAATATCATGATCAAGTTCAGCAAACTCATGAGTTGATGAATAAGATATATCAAGAACAGGGCAGATTAAAGGATGAAACTTCAAAGAATATTGATATGCTAAAGAGCAATCAATGGGATCTGAGGACTTGGCTCATCCAAGTAAACACCAATCAAAACTTGCTCAAAGACAGGCTTTATGACCTCAATACCAAGCTGAATACTCAAGATACCAAGTTTCATCGGTTTGCTGATTTCTCAGAGAAGATGTTTAAGACCAATGATGACACAATTCATGGTGTAGAACACACTCTTCGAGGCTATATTGATCACTTTGATACTTCAATGACAAATTTGGTATCAAATCAAGAACAGCTTGGTGACATCATCTTTGACCAGACTAATCCAATTCTTGACTCAGTTCTTGAACTTCAAGAAGACTTTCAGAACTGGACTGTTGAATCTCAGCCTGGAGATCCAAATTATCCCAGTTGGCATGACCAAGCTATGGCATCTCCCAAGCTCTCAGCAGAGGATCACTCAGAGCAAGCAGATCAAACTCAGTCCTCTCCAAGACTCAGTGTCAGCCAAAGAGCTTCAACAATGTTCAAAAGGACTTTCTCCAGGCGCAAGAAGTGATAATCTTTTTGGAGAATTGATGCCAAAGGGGGAGAACTTAGTCTGTAGTATAGTAGTATAGTTGTAGTAAAAAAAAAACTTTGTGCAAACTTGCTTAAATTTGGTTTGTTGGTTCTTCTATCTGTGTTTTTACTATTTGCTTGCTGAGTTTCTCTTAATTACTCTATTGTGTATGCTTATCTCTTTGAAAATAGTTCTTGGTAAATTTAAGCACAGCTTTAGGGGGAGCTCTTTCTTTCAAAATTATTATTATTGTTCTATCAGACTAACATTCTTTTGCAGAAGAAGGAAAGTTTTTATCTGAAATAAAGAAGGTTGTCATCAATCACCAAAAAGGGGAGATTGAAAGCATCTAGGCCCCCTAATAATTATTTAAATTATTTGTTGGGTTTTGGTGCTTGATGATCAACTAAATCAGCCGTGATAAAGATTAAGGTTTCATTACTCTTAGTTCTTTGGCTTGTAAGTCATTTCAAGTCTTTTTAGATAAGGTTTTCCTTTTCCTTTTAACCGTACTATAAAGAGGGACTATGCACAAGTTCAAATTCTTGGTTCCTAGGATTTCTCTTTAAAACAACTTGGGGCTTAAGCTAAATCATTTCAGATTCCTTTTTAACGTGTTTGAGTTCATATCCCTTTCAAATCAAATTCTAATGAACTCAAACCGGCGTTTCCCATTTACAACGGACCAAGTTTTGGGTCGATTGCGGTTGTGTTTTCCTTGAAACCATCTCGAGTGCATTAAAGCTACAACGGACCAAAAATCTTCCATTTACAATGCACCATCTTTTGGGTCCGATGTAAACATAAAACTTCTTGGTTTTTGTTGTTCAATCAAATTCCCTTGTTGGTATATAACCGAAGTTTACCTTCTGCGACGGGCCAAGTTTTTCGGTCCGTCAGAACTTGTTCTTCAATAACTCTCAACGGACCATTCCTTACTCAAATCTTGTAACGACGGACCAACTCTTCTTGGTCCGACGTAGATGCTTTTTTCGCTGGTTTGGGTCCGTAGTACATTGAGCCTCTTGCTTATTTTATCAACCCTTGTCAGATACAATCATTTTGAGTTGTCTTTTCGATCGACATTGGCAAACGGCTACATTTGCCAATAACGGCTATTTGCTTCCTGTAGCCTATTTAAACAGTTCAGAGGCTCTACCAAAACAGAACTTTTACATCTCTTTGACATCTAGCATCCCAAAAGCTCAAAAGCCCTCAAAGAGATCAAGCTCAACTCTGAAAACAAAAACCTACTTTCTTACAGCTCCAAGAAAAGTCTAGTTAGTAGTTTCTAGTAAACCAAGAGACAGGGCTTGTGGATAGTCTATTACTCTTGGAACTAGCTGTTCCTAGACGGTTTTCTGGTGGTTGTAGTGCGACCTGTCCAACCGTGATTGTGGAAGGCCACTGTCTTTGTGAGAGGTTTGGACTCACCTCACCGGAGTGGTAAAGAGTCACTTTAGTGACAAATCCAGTTACTCTGTTGAGAGTCACTGGTGGAGCAACACTTCTGTGGAAGTGCTCCAACGGGGACGTAGGAGATTTATCTCTGAACCTCGGTGAAAAAATTCGCTTGTCTCTGCTTCTGTTGTTTGCTTTAGCTCGTTTCTCTATTATCTGTTACTTGTTCAGTGCTCCTTGTTGCTCATCCTTTTACTTCCTAAGTTCCTTTCTGTCGGGGGGTCGGGTAATTTCCATAAATTACCTCGGATGCCACCAACGACCAAGCTCGCTCCCGCCCGAGCCACCAGGAGGTCGTTACCCTGGATTGTCTAATCGGAACTTGGAAGGCTACGCGTTCCGCCCAGTTCCGAGCTCGGGCTCGGGTGGGACCGAGAATGCCACGTATTCGATCGATTAGAGCTCGAGCTCGGGTAAGATGTCCGAGCTCGGTGCCGGCCATCGGCCGACCTTACGTGGTCTCGGGGTCGGTGGGAATAACCACCCGAGCGTAACTTCCGTTGGCCCGTTACGTTTCCCGTGGGAGCGTGGCGGAAAGATAGGATCCACCAGTTGCCACGTGTGGACGGGGTCCGCGCGTGCGGGTAGTTCGTGGGGTTCGATCCTTTGTAAGCTATAAAAGGGTCCCCATCGTGAGGGGACAACAAATGTAAACGAAACAACAACACACAGACAGACCGATTGTAAGACAAGAGTCATACACTCAGACACTTTGCAAGAGTATACAAGAGCTGGAGTAGGGCTATTATCTCTTCCCTGAGAGGCCCGAACCAGGGTAAACTGCTGTGTCCACGCTCGTTGAGATCTGGTGATCCGTTCCTTGAGTAATCCCTCACGCAAGAAGGGGTCACAGTTGGTCCCTCCACCAACAAGTAAGCTCGGCGGGGGCCTGTTCCCCAATCGTCGACAGCTGGCGCCGTCCGTGGGGACCGACTTTCCCTTTCGTGAGGAATCCCGAAGAATGTCAGAATCCCAGAACCACCAGGGGCTCTACGCCCCCGAGATCGGGGAAGAGGACAAGCAGTTCTTCGACAATGGGGCCGGCGACGTCGCCGGCATTAAGAATCAAGACGGTTCCAGGAGCTTTTCCCTGGAAGCCGCTGCTGCACCGGAGCAGTTCTTTCGCTCCCAGCTCGACGCCCTCTCGGACGACGAGTACGACGGGCTCTACGATGGTCTGGACATCCCCGACCTCTACGAGCTCGACCAGGGGACCGCTTCACGGGAGACACCGTGATGTCCCCTCGCGATCCGTCCAATCCCGTAACGCCTTCGCTTGCGGAGGAGGATGGAAATGTCGAGCAAATCCCGGTGAAGCGCATCTTCACCGCCACGGCGGCCAAAGAGCACCTGCAGCATCCTCGAATCGGACGACCGACCAGCTTACGCGGCAAGTCCGAGGTGGCCTGACCGATAAGACCAGGGCCGAAGTTCGTGAGAATTTCCGCAGCGTCACGGGACTCGAGATCGCGGCGACGAACGAGCTCGTCACCCAGTTCCCGGCGGGAATGCCTTCAAGCCCTGGCCACGGTGGTGCGCAACCTCAGAGAGTTTCCTGAGCAGGTCGACCTAGAAGCCATGGGCGCGGCCGTGGCCGACGACCTCGAGGAAATCGCCACAGACATAAGGGCGGCGGAGGCCTCCCGGGAAAGGGATGCCCAGAGCAATTCCTGGGAACGCCGCCGCCGGGCGTTCGAGCGCCGCCACCCCGACGACTCACGCAGCCGCACCCAGAGTGATCGGGCGCGAGCCTTGGCCGGCTCGGGAGGGCACCGAGCAATTCCCGGGCTCCTCGGGACCGGCGGAATCACGAGCCACGCAGGCGAACCGGGCCGAACATTCCTCATCGGGCCACTCCCCATCCTACAGGCGTAGGGAGATTTTCTCTCGCCTGGGCCCACTAACCTCGGGCTCGGCTGGTGGGGATCGCCCCGACCGCCGCGCTCCTGGTGATCGCCCCGACAGTCCCGTGTTCGGGTGCAGGGCGTTCGCGACGTCGCTGCGACGTGTGACCTGGTGTCGGGACCCCGAATTTGCAAATCCGGACCCTCTGTGTATTCAGCACTAGTCCATGAACGCGCTAGTGCACACAGTCTTAACATCGGTAAATATCACAATCATACCAATCGATATTATCAAAGTACTTTATTTAAATAACCAAACTGGTTACTCGACCTTATGGTCAAGTTACAAATGTATGCCTCGTAAGGAGAAACTTATTCAGAGAAAAATAATAGCAGCGGAAAAACAACGAAGGTAACATCGTGGCGCCATCCAGTATACCACAGCAACCGATCGGGCTCGCTTCCCTAAGTAGACGGATCCTCTTGGAGTTCCTCCTCCAAAGTGGCGTAATCTCCTCTTCAAGCGATATTGTGTTGAGGCAAGGGTGAGTACTTGGTACTCAGCAAGTCATGCCTGAGAATGCAAGCTAATATACTATATGCATGGCTTGGTACAAAGGAATAGCTCAAGGTATATTTGCGATGCTGACATTTGAAAAGTAATATAAGTAGATTCAAAAGCGAGAAACAAGTAAAGTATAAATAACTTTTCAAGGAATTTAATAAACACTTTTCCCCATCCTAGACCACATTTCCATCATCTTCACGATTAAACCAAACCAACTTTCAAATCCAAGTTATTTTCAGAAAGTCTAACCCTTGACTGTAATTCCCGAGCATTGTCGATCACAGTGGACTCGGCTATTCAAATAGATTCTACACTCTGCAGAGGTTATGCACTTTACCCACAAGATACAAATCAAACACCACAAAGGCGAGTTCAGTAACAAAGCCTTTCTAAGCCTCAAACAACACAGGTGGTCCTCTCCGGTTCGTGCTCTACACCATCCCTTCCCTTAGCCAAGGCGAAGTATGGGACCAACACACCGTTAGATGGGTATCTGGCCACGACCACGATCGCTCCCGTCACAATCACACAAACGGTGTAATTGACACCTGAGGCTCCACAAGTGAGTCCTTAGCGACTTAGTCAACTAGGGCCGTCCCATTCCAGCCATGTGGTTGCAAGTATGACCCAGTTCAAAGGCTTGCAAGGTTAAGTCCTTAGAGTGACCAGGCAAGACTACCCAAAACCAAATCAACATCCCGATTGCACAACCGGCCCACTGATTACTCTTGCCACATGCCCAGGTCAAAAGCGTTTATCAAACCCCGCTTGATTACCATGCACCACGTGCCATCAACATCACATGATACTTTTCCAAAACAGGTTCAATATATCATTAAGTCAATATTAGCATTTGATTGTCCAAAATCATGTCATGAGCACGTAGCAGGTCTAAGCAGTATACTACAACGATCTAAAACCCATGTTGGCAATTTGATAATGTCCAACTAGTAATCCACAACTAGGGTGACAAAGGGTCATGGCACATACTTAAGTAATCAAGGTGTCATATAGCAAATTGGTATTTATCTAACCCCCAGGTTTAAACAAAGTACTTTTCTAATTGAACTAGCATGCAATAGTTTAAATCAAAATAGATTTCGAAATAGGATCAACATGGTCAAAGCACAACTTGCCTTCAAAAAGTACTTGCTCTTGGTCTTGAGTTGGATCCTGAGTCAATACTTCTCCTTTGAATCCTTCCGGCACTTCAACGTCTACTCGTAAAGCGTGCAAATAGCAAAACACAAATAAACAATAGGCAAAAACATCCCAAAACTCCAAATAAAATCCATAAACAGAGAGAACATAATTTTCTGGATTTTTAGAAACTGGAATCAATCAAATTTGGAGTTAAAGCATAAAAGTTATGATTATTTAAAGTTTAAATAATCAATTAAATACTATTACAGAGAAAAACTTTAGTCCAAAAATTAAATAAAATTCATATTTAGGTAGATCTCAATTTTATACAAATTTAGAAATTTGAATCACTCAAATCGGAGTTGAAGCATAAAAGTTATAAGCGTTTGAAGTTTGAATCTAAATTTGAATCAATATTTCGAATTAATAAATCATTTTCTTTTTCGGAAATTAATTATTGCGTCAGCATGGACACGTGGCAGCCTCTGATTGGTTGGCTGACGTCAGCCGGTCCATGGACTTGGTCCACGCTGCTTGGGTCCACCGTGGACTCGGTCCACGACTCGTGAGGCCCGACATGTGGGACCCACTCGGGTGGCGTCATTCTTGGCGTCGGCGAGGACTCGACCGCAGTCTTGGCGAGTGGGACCCGTTGTGGCGTCATGGGTGGCGTCGGCGCTTGGCTGGGTCGACCAGCGACATGCGGGCCCTCGACCGCGCGGGCCGCGTGTCGGCGTCCTGCCTGCTGCAGCGTGGGCCAGCGACCGCGTCGGTCCAACTTCCAAGATGCGTGGCACAATCTCGGCCGTTGATTCGAAAATCAACGGCCCGGTTGAATCGGGTGGCGACGCGTTACGGGGTGAACGTGGCCAATCTGGACCGTTGGATCTAGATCCAACGGTGGGATTAGATCAGAGGATCTAGACGTGATCTCACCGTGGCGGCCGATCTGGATCGGACGGCCGTCCGAGCTCGCGAGGTTGATGTCGGCCGCGGCGTTGGCTTGACCGAGAGCGAAGGCAGCGACCTCCGTCTTGGCGTTCCGTGCAACTCGGCGTGAAGGCTGCACTCCGGCGCGGCGTGACACGGCGATCTCGATTCAGGTTTGGTGTCGTCGGAAGGCGGCGGATCTGGCGAGGATCAACGAAAAACGCGGCGGAAGACCTCCTCTACTCCGGCGAGCAATAAGCGGAAGCGACGGCGGCTCGAGCGAGGTGAGAAGGGGCTCGGTGCGGACGGTTGTGCGCTTCCGATGGCGGCGGCGGTGTATTTAAAGGGCATCGGCTCGTGTAGAGCGCGAAACCGAGGTTGACACTGATGACGGCGGCGGAGGACTCGGCGAGGGCGACGAATCGCGGCCGCCCACGTGGCGCGATCTACGGCCACGATGGCTTGGCGCGAACGGTCCGGTCCGACACGGCTCGGGTCGGGTCGGTCGATCATGACCGTTGGATCTCGATCCGACGGTCCACGTGGGTTAAGGTTCAACGTGGTTCGGTCAAGTCGGTGGCTCGGGTCGGACTCGAGTCCGACTCGGGTTACGACTTCGATCGGAGGAATAGTACTTGACCCGAGTTGAATTTCCAGCGATTTAATATTTAAAATAATTCCGATAATTCATTTAATTCATTAAAAATAGCAAAAGACTCGTAAAAATTCGAGAAAAATTCTGGAAAATATTTTGGATCATTTTGGACTCAATTAAAATATTTCCAACAAAATTTTATTTGCAAAATTAAATTCTTTAATTATTTCAAAATGGAATAAATTCAAATAAATTCCAAATAAATCCAAATAAATTCAGAAAATTCCAAAATTCACCAAAGTGCCAAATCACACATGAATTTAAGAAAAGCAAAATTTTGGGGTGTTACAAACCTCCCCCTTAATAGAATCTCGTCCCGAGATTCGTGGCTCACTACTGAGAATAGGTTTGGAAACTCTTTCTTCAAATCCTCTTCACCTCCCAAGTCGCCGCTCTCTGCATGGTTGCTCCACTTTGAACTCTACTGAAGCGGGTTGACTTGTTTCTAGTTTCTCGATCCATGGTGTCTAGAATCCTCACAGATGTTCCTTATAAGTCAAGTCCTCTTGCAACTCAATTGACTCTAGCGGTGTCTGTTCCTCAGGAACTCGGAGACACTTCTTTAACTGGGACACATGGAATACATCATGTACTACTGCTAACGACTGTGGCAACTCCGGTGATAAGCAACTTCGCCTCTGCGGCTCAAAATCTTAAATGGTCCAACATAACGGGTGCAAGTTTCCCTTTGGCATGGAACCTCTTAACTCCCCGAGAGGCGTAACTCGAGGTATACAAAGTCTTACGGTTCAAAACTCAATTCTCGCGACGATTGTCGGCCATAACTCTTCATCGAGATTGGGCTATCTTCAACCTTTCCCTAATCATAGCGATCTGTCCTTGACCTCTTGAAGAATATCAGGTCCGAAGACACGGCGCTCGCCGGTCTCATTCCAATTCAATGGCGTCCGACAGAGTCGACCATCTGATGCCTCAAAGGTGACATCGTAAACTAGCCTCGATAACTATTGTTGTAACTAAACTCGGCATACGGCAAACTCTTATCCCAAGAGGTAGCATAAGCCAATGCACAAGCTCTTAACATATCCTCCAGAATCTGGTTGACTCTTTCACCTGTCCATCCGTGCATGGATGATAAGGCATCTTGAAGTTCAAACGGGTTCCCATGGCTTCATGCAACTTATTCCGAACCTTGAGGTAAATTGGGTACCTCTCGTCCGATACAATCTTCTTTGGCACTCCGTGCAAAGCAGACAATCTGATCATGTACAATTACGCTAATTTATCTCCCGAGTAAGTGATCTTCACGGGGATAAAATGGGCTACTTTAGTCAAGCGATCCACTATAACCCATATGGAGTCATAACCTCCTTGAGTCTTTGGCAAACCGGTAATGAAATCCATTCCGATTTCCTCCCACTTCCACTCAGGTATTTTCAGCGGTTGTAGCAATCCTGCTGGTCTCTGATGCATTGCCTTGACCCTCTGGCATACGTCGCACAATGCAACATGCTCGGCAACTTCACGTTTCATACTCGGCCACCAGAATCTCTCCTTCAGATCCTGATACATCTTGGCGCTTCCAGGATGAATTGAATACTTGGAGTCATGGGCTTCTTCCAGAATCAGTTGCTTTAACTCCTTCTTGTTAGGCACACAAATCCGATCCTTCATCCATAACGTGCCTTGCTCATCCAACTTGAAGTCCTCTGCCTTGCCTTCCTCCTTGATGGACTTAATCCTGCGGATCTTGTCATCATCCTTTTGTCCTTCTCGAATCTGATCCTCTAGGGTAGGTTTTACTTCCAATGCGGCCAAGAATCCGCTAGGTACAACCTCAATCTTCATCTTTTGAAAATCCTCACATAACTCATCCTGACTTGTGGCTAGCAACGCACTCACGGTATGGCTTTTCCGACTCAGAGCATCGGCTACTACGTTGGCCTTCCCGGGATGGTAATGGATTCCAACATTATAGTCCTTGATCAACAAAATTTTATTTGCAACAAAATTTTATTTGCAAAATTAAATTCTTTAATTATTTCAAAATGGAATAAATTCAAATAAATTCCAAATAAATCCAAATAAATTCCAGAAAATTCCAAAAATTCACCAAAGTGCCAAATCACACATGAATTTAAGAAAAGCAAAATTTTGGGGTGTTACACCTGGCCGACAAGGTTTAAGCCGGGTCACATCGAGAGATTCGATGGGACTCAGAACCCCGACGAGTTTCTCTCGATCTACACCACGGCCATTTTAGTCACGGGGTGATGAAAGGGTGATGGCCAACTTTCGCCTGATCTGGGCCGGGCCGGCTCGGGCGTGGCTATTCAACCGAAGGAGAACTTCGATCCGGTCTGGGCCCGGTGGCGGCACTCTGAGCCAACTTCCAGAGTCGCTACGCCCGCCGGAAGGAGCGTGACCTTGAGCGTCTGATACAGACGGAGGGCGAGACCCTGCGCCAGTTCGTCCAGCGCTTCATGCAAGTGCGCAATTCCATCCCGAGCATCTCGGATGAGGCGGTCATCCGGGCTTTCAAGTTCGGGGTCCGAGACGTGCGCTTTACTCAGACCTCGAAATCCACCGGACATCACAGCCAACGACACATTCCGCATGGTGGCCGTTACGCCAACGCGACGCAGGCCGTCCAATGGAAGAAGGCGCTAGACGAGGAAAGCTGCCCCCTCGGCCGGGCTCGAAGGGCGTCAAGCCGAAGAGCGTAAGCTCGATCGAAAAAAATCAAAAGAAGAAAAATCCTCCGTCTCCGGCATGGTGGCGACCATCGAAAGACAACGGCCGACCTCGCGATCGTATAGGGGAGCCCGAAAGGAAAGGGTCGACCAGGTTCGGAACAACGAGCGTAACCGGGCGACCAAGAACGCGGCGACCAGCGCGGGCGGGCTAGTGCCTATTTCGCCGCTCCACCAGGCGCATGGGCATGACCTTCGAATTGCGAGCGTGGGCCTCCCGCCGAGCGATTCTACAATGGTAAGGGTCCCATGCCCACGCTCCCCGAGATGGAAGGAGACGTCAAGGGCAAGAAGCCCGCCGAGGAGCAAGACACCGACATGGAGTACCAAGAGCCGAGAAACCACATCGCCGTGATATTCGGGGGCTCCGCCGCCTATGGGTCGCGTCGGGAGTTAAAGGAGGCCGCGCGCGAGGTAATCCGTGTCACTCAGGGGAAGCCTCCTGTTCAGCAACTCAAGTGGTCCGAGCTGCCGATCACCTTCTCCAAGGACGACTGCCCTCTGGGGATGACGAAACCCCAAAGGCTTCCGATGGTCGTTAGCCCAACGATCTGCAACACCGCATGATGAGTCGGGTCCTTGTGGATTGCGGGAGCTCCCTGGACCTGATATCTGCCAGGGTCTTGGATGAGATGCAGATCCCTCGCTCCAAGATCAAAAGCCTGGTGGTCCCGTTCTACGGGATAGTGCCCGGAACATCGGTCAGGCCGCTCGGCCAGATCATCCTACCAGTAACGTTCGGCAATCCGAGCAACTTCCGAACGGAGCTGATCACGTTCGAAGTGGTCGATTTCGAGTCGGCTTACAACGCGATCCTGGGCCGACCAGCACTCGCCAAATTCATGGCCGCCACTCACCACGGGTATCAATGCTTGAAGGTCCCCGGCCCCGGCGGCGTGATCACGGTCAAGGGAAGCCCGAAAGCAGCCCTAAACTGCGACGAGAGGGCGTTAGACATGGTCGGTCAATCGCCTGCCAAGGGCCCGAGCAAGAGCCGAGGAGTTCCCGCCCAAGGCTAGCCTCCAAGCCGAGGAGAAACCAAGGCCATCCGTTGTGCGGCACGTAACTGCATAAGGTCGTACACGTGGGGGCTTCCCTAGATCCTAAATAGGAACTCGAGCTCGTGACCTTCCTCCGGAGAAGCGCGGACACGTTCGCCTGGGAACCGTCCGACATGCCCGGAGTCCCAAGGGAGGTCGTCGAGCACAAAGCTAGCGATTCGGCTCGACAAAAGCACATGCGGCAGAAGCTCGGGCGCTTCTCCCCGGAGAAGCAAGCCATCATCAGAGAGGAACTGGACAAGCTCCTCAAAGCCGGTTTCATTCGGGAGGTCGACCATTCCGAGTGGTTGGCCAACCCAGTTATCGTGATGAAAAAGGGGCAAGTGGCGCATGTGTGTCGATCACACGGGGCTGAATGCCGCATGCCCGAAAGACAATTTCCCGCTACCTCGGATAGACCAGTTGGTCGACGCAACGGCCGGCTCCGAGGCGATGAGCTTTCTGGACGCCTACTCAGGCTATCACCAGATCGGCATATCGCCCGACGACGAGGAGAAAACTTCCTTCATCACGCCGTTTGGCACATTCTGCTACACGACCATGTCCTTCGGTCTAAGGAACGCTGGAGCGACCTTCCAGCGCCTCATGCAGAAAACCTTCTCGAACCAAATAGGTCGGAACAAGGAAGTGTATGTAGACGACATAGTCGTCAAGAGCAAGATGGCCTCGGACCATGTATCCGATCTAGAGGAGACTTTTCATAACCTCAATAAGCATCGAATAAAGTTAAACCCTGAAAAATGTGTGTTCGGGGTCAAAGCTGGCAAGGTGCTCGGATACATGATCGGCCCACAAGGAATCGGGGCCAACCCAGAAAAGATAGAAGCCATCGAGAACATGCGACCACCGACTTGCACTCGGGAGGTCCAGTCCCTGACTGGGAGAATGGCGGCCTTAAGTCGTTTCATCTCGCGGCTCGGGGAACGTGGCCTACCTTTCTTCAAGGCGCTCCGGAAGCACGACGGTTTCGCGTGGACAGATGAAGCAGATCGCTCTTTCAAAGAGCTTAAGCTATATTTGTCAAGACCCCCGGTCTTGACCACGCCAAGAATGGGAGAGGTTCTCTTGCTCTACCTGCCGCCACACCCAGCGGTAGCGCCGTCTTGACGGTAGAAACGGGACGGTGCGGCGCCCGATCTACTACGTCGGCGAAAGTCTTACACGGACCAAAGGAGCGTTACGCCGAGGTCCGTAAACTCCTTTATACGCTCCTCGTGGCCTCGAAGAAATTAAGACACTACTTCCAGGCACACAAAATCCAAGTCCCGACCAACTTCCCACGAGAGAAATTCTCGGGAATCGGGACGCATAGCGGGCGGATCGCGAAATGGGCCATGGAGCTCGCCGGTCGAGATCGAATTCTCGGCGAACCGTGATCAAATCTCAGGTCCTAGCGGACTTCCTAGCCGAATGGACAAACCCCGCCCCGCCAACCCGAACCCAACCAGGCCGAGCACGGTCATTTGGGTCATGCACTTCGACGGATCCCGAGCTTACGATTGCTCGGGGCCGAGTGGTCCTCGAATCCCCTCGGGGAGCGGATCGATCGCCTCCAAGCGCATTTCGGCGCAACAAACAACGCAGCGAATCTGAAGGTCCGCTGGCCAAGACCGGGCATGCAAAGCGCTCGGAGTCCAACGACTAATCGCGAAGGGCGACTCGCACCGGTCGTCAACCAGGTTAACAAGGAGTATCAGTGCTCCGATGACTCAATGGCGCTTTACCTGGCTGAAGTAAGGAAGATGGAAAAGTACTTCAGAAACTTCGAAGTACTATACATCCCCAGGAAGGACAATGCCCTGGCCGACCATCTATCGAAGGTCGGTTCCGCCCAGTTTCCCGCTCCGGCGGGGGTGCTCATCGAGCACCTCTATAAGCCCTCCATACCCCCCGGGGAGGAGGCAACCGAGACGGGTGGTACCGTCTCCTTCCTCGAGCAGGATACGAATTGGATGACGCCATTCATCCAATACTTCGTGCACGGGACACTGCCCGAGGAGGAAGCCGAGAAATCCCGGCTAGTGAGGCGCTCCTCGACCTATAAAATGGTCGAGGGCCTCTTATACCGCAAAGGCGCTTGGCGTCCTCTCCAAGTGCATCACCCAAGAGGAAGGCAAATACCTCCTCAAGGATATCCATGACGGGATGTGTGGAGCTCACTCGTCCTTTAGGACCTTGGTGAGCAAAGCCTTCCGGTTGGGTTACTATTGGCCGACGGCCTTGGCCGACGCACGCTCAATAGTAACCTCCTGCCGATCTTGCCGATTCCATGCTCGGAAGGTCCATCACCGGCATACGCGCTCTGAGACCATGCCGCTAACCTGGCCATTCTCGGTTTGGGGCATCGACATACTCGGTCCATTTCCAGGAAGGAGGGGTTGTAAATACCTGGTCGTCGCAATCGACACCTTCACTAAATGGATCGAGGCCAAGCCTATATCAACCATCTCGGCACAGGCGGCTAAAAGGTTCTTCCGCAATAATGTAGTAACCCGCTTTGGCGTTAAAGTCGCCTCATTACCGACAACGGCACTCAGTTCACAAGCGAGGTGTTTCAGCTTATTGCGAGGAGGTCGGGACCAAGATATGCTTCGCATCCGTGGCCCACCCACAGAGCAATGGGGCGCCGAGCGCGAATGGGCAGATCGTCCAAGGAATCAAGAAGAGAGTCTTCAAGAGCCTCGATCGGCATGGTCGAACCTGGGTGGACGAACTACCCCGTCCTCCGGTCGATCACCACGACGACGAGCCGAGCTACGGAGACCCTTTCGGCTCGTTTATGGCGCGGAAGCCGTCCTACCCGTCGAGGTTATCCTAGGATCCCCAAGGGTGAACCTGGCCGATAGCATCGACGCAGAAGCGGCGCCTTCTCGACCTCGACCTCGCGGAGGCGACCCGTGAAGCAGGTTACATTGCGATCCGCGGTCTACACCGCAAGCTCTTCGCAGGACGCCGCTAAATCGGTACGACCAAGGACCTTGCACGTCGGCGATCTCGTTCTGCGACGGGTCCAAGACCTGTCAAAAGCCAACAAGCTAACGCCAAGATGGGAAGGTCCTTACACGGTCGTCTCAACAGCACGCCCGGGGGCTGTCCGCCTCGCAATGGAAGATGGTCGAGAACTAGCTAGTACTTGGAACATCGACCAACTGCGTAAGTTCCATGTTTAACCACACCCGCTTTACCTTTTTTAATAAACTTTGTCACCTTACCCTCCCATTCTTTCTCTCTCTCTTTCCCCTTTACCTCCGCGAAATTCTACGATTAGGACAAAAGTGTCAGGGGCAGGTCGGTCGTTGGGGCAAAACACCGTACGACAAGAACTCGACCTCGAAGGCTTCCTTCCTCATAAGACGACCATCTTTTTTCGCGGTAGACCTCCGCCGCAAGTAAAGATTCGCACAGGACACCCTTCTGAACGGTTCCGAGCTCAAGTCGGCCGGTGGGCGGCATCAACGCACCATACCCTAAGAGCCACACGGTCTCCGCAGAACTCTACTCCGCCAACGAGGTCGTGCTCGCAGTCTACGCCCACGACCTCCGTTGGCGGCGGGGGGCTATAGGGGTACCATGTGGCCACGACCTCGTGCAGCTCTCGCGCGAGGTAGCTACTCCCTCGTACGATTGACTGCTAAGTCGCGTAAGGCCGAACTCCGCCGAGTAAGAAACCACGGCACGAAACAAATCGTTGTCATCTCGTACGAAACAACCAAAAACGTTTAGAGATAGATAAACGCTCTTTCTATGTTCAACTGGACGTTTTTTCCCTTAAGTTTTTTACAGGAAAAGACAGGAAAAAGAAAATTACAGGAGCCCGGCACGCTTCTCGTCCTGCAAAGCGACGAGCTCGTCCCGCACCGAGTCAAGCTCGGACTCAAGGTCGAGCACCCGCCGGCGAGCTTCCCGACCTTCGCTTGCCGCTTGTCGAAGTCGCCTGGACTCCTCCCGTTCTTTGGTCGATTGTCCTTTCGGCGCCGAGCGGCGTCGCAAGGTCGCCACTGTGGCTTCAAGGCCCGACCTTGCCTGCTCGCTCGGTCGAGGCGCTCACGAGCTCGTGCACGGACTCCTCCACCTTCCGCCGAATCTCAACCTCGGAAGATGTCATTTCGGCAACCGGCGCTCGAGCTCGCGATCTTGGCGTCTGCTCGGCTTGGTGCTTCGCGACAACCAAGCGGCACGGTGGCGGCATGGAAGTCCTTCATGGTGGACTCCGGCCTGCGCGGTAAGGTATTTCAGGTCGTGATCGAATTTTTGATAAAACGCATGAGTCGAGTACTTACCCAATAAAGCCGAGCCTCCGGCCCTCTTTGGAACATCTTGGCGGGATCCTCCGTCTCGTCCTGTTCCCCTGGCGGGCAAGGGATCTCCGCCTCGATCCCTTCTCCTTGATCGGAGGCGGGGCTTGAGCCCGAGCTCCCTCATCCCCCGAGGCGAAGGAGCTTTGTCCTGGGGGCGACCTCCGCCTCTGGAGAGGGACGGCCTCAAGAGCGAGATCACCTCCGCTCTTTTTCCTCCCGTCAGAAGTTGCGCCGGGGCTCCACCCTTCGGCGTCTACGGCCATGGGAGCAACCGGGACACCGGTCGGCATCCGCCCTTGGGCTGCAGCAGCGGCCCCCGACCGTGGGATCAGCCCAGGGGCACCGAGTCGGCGGCCGGAAGGTCGGTCCCAAGCTGGAACAGCCTCGGTGCGGCAGATCCCCTTCGTCTTGAAGCTGCCGGCTCACCTACGGTGGCGGGCTCATCTCCCGACGGCGGGTAGCCGGCTCTTCCTCGTTGGGACGAGCTCCCGCCAGAATGGGGTCCCCCACGCCGGCCGTGGCTGGGACCGGCGTGGCGTCACGAGCACGGGGAGACCTCGGCGATCTCTGGAGAGTCGCGGTGATGATGTCATTGCGCCGGAAGAATCCTCGCGGGAGTTTCAGCGGCTGCTCATCACCATCGAACTCCACGACTATGATGTGGGGATGCCCTCCTTCGCGGCTCGGGCATCGGCGGTATGATCTTCCTCCGTGTCTCCTCTTCGAGACACGACCTCTGAGTCCCGGAGCTCACGCGGCGATGGGCTCCCCACCTCGACATCGTCGCCACCAGTGCTCGTGGGGAGGCCCAGGCCTCATGGCCTCGGCTCCCACTTCGGCCTCGTCGCCACGACGGCCTCGGCGGCCGGGCAAGCTCCCTCTCTAGCACGAGGTCAAGAATATCGTCGACCATCGCTCAAATCCCATAACTCCGCACCAACCGCCACACCCACTATAGGCGATGTGGGGTTAGTATGGTGCCTTAGGAGAAAGAGACAAACAAGGGGAGCAGGAGATCGACCTTGCTCGGCGTCCGCTAGCTGAGCTCGGCGCGGGCAGGAGGCGGCCATGTCCTCGCTGCGCCTTGTCGGCCCTGGCGGCCAGAAGGTCGGCCTCCCCAAGCCGACCTCGGAGGCGATCGGCGTTAGGCGCGGTTGGCGTGGCGAGGCGACCTGCGGGACCTCGGGACCAAGGGGCGGGTCGGCTCGTCCTTCTCCTCGCGGTCCCGGAGCCGAGCTCGAAGCTCACCCGCGAGCTCACTGAAGGGCCGCGATCAGCCCTCCACTCGACCTTCGCGCCCGGACCGGCGCTGCGGCCTCCTTCTTCGCCGCGGCAATTTGGCGCAAGCGAGCCATCGGCTCGGGATTGTCTCGTGTACTCATCCATCCACAATCTTAGTTCACTCACCTCCTCCTGCCCGGTCCGCATACTCCAAGTCTTTGGCGGGGTGGCGGTCGTCGGCCGGAATGCTGCGTGTGCGCTGGCGGGACGGCGTGGCCGGAGATCGGCGCGGCGCTTGCGACCCTTTGTCCCTTGGTCTTCGACCCGTCCAATGGCCCAGGATCCTACGGGACACGGCGACCGAGGGCAACCTTCTCTGTTGAAAAAGAGAAAACTCAAATGAGGTCGGAAGGCCCGTGCCAAGCCTGTCCGACGAAAGCTTCAAAGAAGTCCGAATCGAGACTTACCGCCTCGGTCAGGTTAAGGGCGTTGTTCGGGATCTGGCGGCCCTCGATGATTTCCTTGCCTTTAGGGTGCCGAACATCTCGTACACCCTCACATCCACCTACCTCTGGCGGAGCTGCATACCAGCCAAGGGAGAGGTCGTGAGAAGGGGCATCCTCTGCTCGGAAAAAGAAGATCAAGGGCGGCGACATACCTGGCGTGACTCCCGGTGATGTCCTGCCACCTCGACCTTGAAGAAGGGATGCTCCCTCCTCCTAAGGGGCGATATCCGGTTCTGGCGTAGTCCCGGTAACGCCCCCGGCAGTTAGCCCAGGCACGTGAGCTCATTGATCGTCATGAGGATCTTCTCCTCCTCGGGCTCCACGGGCGGTCGGGGTCTCGGCAGCGACCTCTGGCGCCGGAGTAGGAAAGCGTGCCGCCCTCTGCTTTCCTCAAGTAGAACCAAGAGTCGGCCCAACCCGACACCGAGTCCTTGAGCGTGAAGCTCGGGTACTCGTATGGTCGGGTAGGTCGCAGGCGGAAGTAGAGGCAGCCACTGCGGCGTCTTAGGTGCGAGAGAGGGTGTAGAAGTGGAAGAAGAGACTGGGAGTGGGCTCGACGCCCACGAACCCTTCGCAGAGATGGGTGAAGATGGCCATAATGAGAATGGAGTTGGGGTGGAGGTGAGCGATCTCGCACTCGCAGGAGGCGAGTACGGCCTCGACGAACTCACTTTCGGGCGTCCGGAGCCCGTTCATGGCGTAGAGCTCGGTGGAGACGATCTCCCCCTCCTCCGGCTGTGGGCTCTCCTCGGCGCCAGGGACTCTCCATGTGCCGGCATCAACGTACCTCGCCTGCTGGAGGATCTCCAGCCTGCGCCTGTCGAGCTTGCTGACGCCGAACCTCGCCATGAGGGTGGAAAAGATGGTCAAGGAGAGGGATGAGCGCCGAAGCAGAGGAGTATGAGACGCAGCGATCGCAAAACGGCCAAGTGAGGCTAAGGGTTTTTTTCTTCGAGTGTTTAAAAGCTCCTCCAGGAAATGGGAAAGCAAAAGGGCTTCCCGCCGTTATGGTCGAAGAAGCCCTAGAGGCACAGAGGGCAGTTGAGGCGTTCGCCATTCAGAAAACGACACGTGGGCACGCAAATCGAAACCGTCCTGCCAGAAAAGACGGTTCCCAGAAGGGCGATTCAGGCTTCAGAGAAGGAACCGTTGAGAGGGGCCCACTGCTCGCTCAAAGCGCGACGAGCTAGGGGAACAAGCTTGTTCCGGAGGAGGTTAATAGCTCGTTGGTCGCGGTTGTCATGTCCGCGGCAGAACCGACATGCTCGTAGAACGGTAGGCCCAAGGGGAAGGCCCTCCTTAGACCTCTTCCCACTTGAACCTCGGGGGCTAGCTGTCAGGGGGTCGGGTAATTTCCATAAATTACCTCGGATGCCACCAACGACCAAGCTCGCTCCCGCCCGAGCCACCTGGAGGTCGTTACCCTGGATTGTCTAATCGGAACTTGGAAGGCTACGCTGCGTTAGCCCGATTCGAGCTCGGGCTCGGGTGGGATCGAGAATGCCACGTATTCCAGTCGATTCCGAGCTCGAGCTCGGGTAAGATGTCCGAGCTCGGTGCCGGCCATCGGCCGACCTTACGTGGTCTCGGGGTCGGTGGGAATAACCACCCGAGCGTAACTTCCGTTGGCCCGTTACGTTTCCCGTGGGAGCGTGGCGGAAAGATAGGATCCACCAGTTGCCACGTTTGGACGAGGTCCAAACGTGCGGGTAGTGGGGTCGTGGGGTTCGATCCTTTGTAAGCTATAAAAGGGTCCCCATCGTGAGGGACAACAATGTAAATGTAAACAACAACACACGCAGGCACCGATTGTAAGACAAGAGTCATACACTCAGACACTTTGCAAGAGTATACAAGAGCTGGAGTAGGGCTATTATCTCTTCCCTGAGAGGCCCGAACCAGGGTAAACTGCTGTGTCCACGCTCGTTGAGATCTGGTGATCCGTTCCTTGAGTAATCCCTCACGCAAGAAGGGGTCACAGTTGGTCCCTCCACCAACAAGTAAGCTCGGCGGGGGCCTGTTCCCCAATCGTCGACACTTTCTTTAAAAACTGCTAAGTTGTCTATAAATTGTTAAAATTGCCTATTCACCCCCCCTCTAGGCCATACCGTTCCTTTCAAGTTTACTAAATTTTTTTTGTACTATAAAATTGTGGAGTTTCAATCGATAGTTTCTGAATTTTTTGATTCGGTGATGTACCGCAAAATTGTAGAATTTTAATCGACACTTTTCCAAATTTTTTGGTTAATTGATGTACTGTAAAATTGGGGAATTTTAATTGATAGCTTTTGAATTTTGTTGGTTCAGTGATGTATTGTAAAATCATGGAATTTTATTTGACAATTATTGTATTTTTTGTCGACTATTGTACTTCAAAACTATGAAATTATAATAAAATCGATGTACACGTGATAAATATGAAGATGCACAAAAGGCAGTACAGTATTATTATAATAGACGTATAATATGAGTATAAGTAGTATAATGTTAGTATAAGCAGTATAATTTTAGTATAATTAGTAGTAAAAAAATGAGGGTAATGGTGTATAATTCATATAATGTTAGAATAGTTGGTATGATTTAAAATGATGTGTCGCAGGTATAATTTGTAAAATATTTGTATACTTACTATTACGTAAACTGACAATATTAGTTTAATTAGCAGTACATAAAAACTGGTACAAGCCGTAAATAATTATGTACAATTAGTATAATGTTAGTAAAAAGCAGTACATGAATTACGGTATTAGCTTATTGAGTAATACATAAAATGAAGGTATAAGGCATAAAAAAATATGTACAATTACATCTCTTCTCTCCTCCAGTTCGGTGAAAGCCATGTCTCAAACGTCGAGCTCAGGGAATTGGATAGTTGTTGAGCTTGCCACTGCAAGGCGGGTCGATTGCCCTAACTGCCATGTGCAAGCTAACGTGTTCTACACGAACACTGAGGGAAATAACAGTTGCATATTTTACAAATGTCCTTTCTTCTTTGTAAGTGAAAACTGAGTTCGATTTCTCCTAGTTTCGATCATTATTTTCTGTTTGAACTGTCTATTTCTTCAAAGATTTTTTTTTCTTTCTGTAGCTTCAAAGCCTATTCGCATGGTACTATAGGCTGAACGATGCTAATATTTTCAGTAAACAAACAATATGGATAGAGCGATAGAGCATCCTGTTAGCACAGTACAACTGAGGATGCAGCCTGGGTTGGAACAGGGGATGAACCCTGTGTTGGAGCAGAGGCTGAACATGCTGATGTTTAATTTGGACCGCATTTTAGATCATATGAAGTGGTTTGAGAATATTGTGTGTCGGGGTATTGCTGTTGTACTTTATGCTATATTGGCAAAGTAGTTAGTTTGCTACAAAGGAGACACCATAGTTCATGTTTGTGATGGGCCTCATTCCCACCCAGGATGTTATTTTTACCGATGCCCTCTATTCATTGTAAACGCTACAACTATTATATACCATTCGATGTAATCATGTCTCGCTATATCGCTTGCTAACACGTAATATTACTTACAGACCACAGATTGCAAATTCACTCAATAGGTGGACCCATCGTATCGCTTATATGCCTAATGTTACATGTACATATTGTTGGAATGCATTGACAACATGGGAGAGGACCTCGCTGCGGTGAAGAACGAGAATGAACATCTCCACAAGCTGAACAACAACCTTCAAACTCAGAATGACGACCTCTGTCGCCAAAGGATCAGGAAGAGAAATAATGAGGAGGTTATCCACCTGAGCAGCGACTACCATACTTACTGTTGTTACGTCAACCCGAGCCGCAGTTGTGCTTGACACTATCATGGCCAACAGCCTCATCCACGCTGCCCTGACAATCAACACTCCATATGTGTGTGGTGTAATTACTCATTCAAGCCTTAACGTCCTTGCCCTATAACCCATAGTCCACCCCCCTTTACAATTCCAAAAGACGCACTTGTATCGTAGGTGTTATCATGTTCACGGTTAGTCTGAACCGAACTATATGCACCATGTAATCTCCACATATATTATCAAATTCAATGTCATACTCCTTCACTTATGTTCGAACATCACTACATTACATATGCCTACAACGAATTCAATAATGTGCTGCATACTTCTTCATCGCTTATCAGTTTTACAACATCCACAAAAAGAAAAAATAAAATTGAAAGCCATGTCTATAACGTAAAAGCTCATGAACAAATTCCTACATGACTGTCTTTTGTGCATCTTCATATTTATCACATGTAGATCGATTTGATTATAATTCCACAATTATGAAGTACAACAGTCAACAAAAAATGCAACAACTGTCGAATAAAATTCCATAATTTTATAATACATCACTGAACCAACAAAATTTAAAACCTGTTGATTAAAATTTTCTAATTTTGTGGTACATCAGTGAACCAAAAAAATTGGAAAAAAATTGATTAAAATTCCATAATTTGCAGTACATCATTGAATAAAAAATTTTCAAAAACTATCGACTCAAACTCCATAATTTTACAGTACATCCGTGAACAAAAAATAGTAAATTATCGATTAAAATTCAATTTTTTTATACTCGTCACTTAACCAAAAAAAAGTATTAACTTTTCGACTAAATATAGCCAGTTTTGCTACTCATCGTTGAACCAAATGTAAGATCGAGGATGAGCCTAGAGGAGGGTGAATAGGCTTTTTCAAAAATTAACAAGAATTAATGAAAACTTGATATAGAAGAAAATCAGTATACTACTGAAAAAGAACCAACAACTTGGCACAGAACAGAAAAAGTACTGAAAAGCAGAGAAATAAAAGAGACAAAGGATTTTTCATCGAGGTTTAGAGATTACACTCTTACATCCCCGTTAGATCACTTCACTAGAAGTATTGCTCCACCAGAAGCTAGGGGTGAAAACGGATCGGATACGGACGAATAATAGCTCTATCATATTTGTTTTTATATTTTTTCTCGGATTCGGATACGAATACGGATAGTCCGGATATGAATACGAATACGGATAATGTCGAATACAGATACGAATCGAATCAGATACGGTTACGAATATTTATTGGAACATGATAATACTTTAGATTGTACATAAAAAATCAACCAAAACACATAACTAGTTGATTTGATTAAAACATTACTAAAAATTGAATAAATATTAGCATTTTCATTCACTTAGACAATAGTTAGATACCATGTTGCAAACAAAATTATGTAAGACTTAGTTCATCACGTACATACGATTAATTCATCATACATGTAGATTAAAACATAAAATAAAGGTGATCTTTACTCAGAGATACAAATGGAAACAAATATATAACACACTAAAAGTTTGATAATACTTCATTACCATGTCTCTAGAAAACATACATAACACTTACATGTAATAACTCCAAGATTTGTATTATTTATTAAATTATGTTTAAAATAATAAATTATGTATTTATGAGTTTTTATGCATTTAGCTACTTATTTAAAATATTTTCCTATTAAAGACCACAATTTTTGATTTTTTAGAAAATTTAAAATACGATAAAATTTTAAAAACAAGTTTTTAAAAAAATTATAGACTATGTTAGGAATTTTATCAAAAAATTTCATAATTTTTGGAGCTATTTTGGTAATTTTAATAATTGAAACTTGATTTATGGATTAATTAAATTAGAAAACAATTTAAAATTTAGTAACCTTTTTGGGCCAAAATAGTGGCTTGGCCCAGCCCACATGTATAGCCAGATATCCGATCCATCACTATCCGGACTATCCGAATCCGTATCCTTATCCGACGGATTGTGAGCTACCGAATCAGTATCCGTATCCGATAAAAAATATCCGTATCCGATCCGATACTATCCGACAAATATCCGATCCGACAGAATTCGTATCCGAAAATTATCCGGATCGGTCGGTAACTATCCGATCCGTTTTCATCCCTACCAGAAGCTAAACCACTAGCTTTGGTATCCACTGGGAAACTCTTTCACCAAACTGTGAGGTGAGTTCCAAACCTCTTACAATCAGTGGTGGCCTTCCACAAATTTCTTTGGATAGGTCGCACCAAGAGGTCACACGCCGTCTAAGAACACTAAGTTCTAAGAGTAACAGACCATGCACAGGATCAAACTCTTGGTTCACAATTTTGCAATATGTCTAGACTAAGCTTGGATCAAAAACACTTCTGAATGATTTATGAACAGTGAAATTCAGTCTCTTTGAATGCTTTTGAGCTCGAGAGTGCTAGATGTTAAAGAGATGCAAAAATTTTCTGAAGAATGGTCCTGCCATGCTTATATAGCCCACAAAACAGAGAAATAACCGTTACAGCATTTACTAGCCGTTGGACTTTGTCAGAATGACAAAATAAACAAATTCAATATGCCACGGACAATGATTACAATGATTTTCAATATGATCAAGGTGTGACGGACCAATTTTAGAAAAATTCCCGTTTACGCCGGACCGAAAAACTCAGTCCGTCGCAAAAGGGCATTTGCGCCGGACCAAAAAAGTTGGTCTGGCGTACACATGCATTTGGCAAACGTTGGTCCGTCATAGAAACTCCAGAATTTCAACCTACGCTAGATCGAAAAGTTGGTCCGGCGTACATATCAACTTAAGACTTTGAGTTTGCGTCAGACCAAAAAAGTTGGTCCAGAGGACACTTGAAAACATGGTCCGGCGTGAACGGAATACACTCGGTTCAATCTTCAACATACTCAGATTACTGCGCCGGACCACAAATCTTGGTCCAGCGTGAATGGTGTGAGAAAATTTCAAGGGATAGTTTTAGCGCCGGACTGAAAAGGTTGGTCCGGCGTGAGGCAAATGCTGTGTTGTTGAGATTCTGAGGAAACAAATTATGTGGTGATTTTTACTCTAAGTAATCTTGACAAGTTTGAGATCTAGAAATCAAGGTTCTTACTTGTGCATAATTCCTCTTAATAGTACGGCCCAAAAGTAAAGGACTAAGCTATAAAACTTGAAATAAATTCCAAGTTTAAACTAGTGAACATATTCCTTAGCCTTTATCCTTTTATTCTAACAAAACTTCACTTCACAGGGATTATTAAACTTGATCATCAACACCAAAACCAAAAGAATCATAATTAATGAATTAGGGGGGCCTAGATGCTTTTCACCAAATAAATTTAATAGTTGTTGATTAATTGGGACACCAGTGAGGTAAATAAAAACAAATAAAAAAATTAATTCGATACGCTGGCGGGCTAGTAGACCGTCTCCAGCACTTGCCATCCACCCAAGGTTCCTCCAACGCTTCCCCGTCCACCCAAGATTCTCCTCGAGTGCTCCTCATCCACCCAAGGTTCCTCCAGTGCTCCCTATTCACCTAAGGTTCCTCCAGTGCTCCCCGTCCATCGGAGGCGATACTTGTTCACCCCGTCCTTTTGCGCTCGGCGCGAGGGGGGGGGGATAGTTTTCAAAAAAAATTGCGAATGGGAGCAATTTCACAAAAAAAATTGAGCTACAGGGCAAATAGAGTAAAAAGGTCTATGTAAACCTTACAATTTTTGGGAGGTATGGTTAACCGGCCACGTGGCACAAGATACTGTAGTTTCTACCATAAAAAAATACAGTTTTAAGTTACAGTATTTTTTATTATTTTTTAAAAAAAATATTATATTTTTTGCTTTCTTAAAAAAAATATTTTCACAAAAAAATGAAAATAATCCCTCTCTCTCTATTTTTGTTTTGTTTCTACGGTGAGCATTTACATTGATTTCACCGATATATAGACAACAATTATATATGGCAATATATCCAGTGAAAACCCTTCTTACCGTGAAAACTTCGTGAAACCCACGTATAAAAGTTTTGAAAAATTCTCAAAAAATTACCATACGTAGAGGAGGCGATGTTCTACAACCCTGTGAAATTTGAAGATCAAACTCAATTGCATTTGAAAGATATGAAAAAGACAAATTGCAAAATGAATAGTGCGAAATAATGAAAAATCACTATTCATATCGAATTTGTATTTTTTATATCTTTCAAATGCAATTGAGTTTGGTCTTCAAATTTTACAGGGTTGTAGAACCTCATCTCCTCTACGTATGATAATTTTTTTAGAATTTTTCAAAACTTTTACACGTGGGTTTCACGGAGTTTTCACGGTAAGGAGGGTTTGCACTAGATATATATATATATATATATATATATATATATATATATATATATGTCGACGATTGGAGAACGGGCTCCCGTCGAGCTTACTTGTTGAATGAGGGATCAACAGAGCCCCGTCGTACGGACCGAGGAGGTCGTTCGAGCGATGCCAGGTCGGGAGAAGGGGGACACGTGGTTTATCCTGGTTCGGGCCTCCCACTGCCGAGATAACAGCCCTACTCCAGTGTATTGTGTTCTATCTCTGAGTCCCTCCCCTGTTACAGATCTTCAGGGGGGTTTAAATACTACGACTAGAGGTACAAAGAAGGTAACTACCTCCTGGGATCACGCCATGTATCCATATTCGTGATCCGCCGTCCTTGATTCGTGCGCTGTTTGAATTTCGGGTAAGATTTCCCTTGAACTTCGGCTGATTGGTTGTCTCCTTCCTTCCTCGTAGCGCTCGCCGGGCCCACCGACCAAACACCTGAGTAGGTCGTGGTCTCTACGAGCATGCTTGCTCGTGGGGGGGGGGCGTTTGGTATGGTCGCGAGTAAAGGTGCGCACGCGTATGCTCGGAGGAAGAGGAGGGATGCTCGTTTCATTCTCCCGAGCATCTTCTTTCAGTATCGCCTGGTCGGTGGGCTCAGCTTTTCACGGGGGTACCGTGGTCTTTTGCCAGATAGCCAATCCCCGACAATATATATATATATATATATATAAGTCTTTTCTGTACTCTTGGGAGTACGTACTCCCACATCCAGTATACCACTTAAACGAATGTGTTATACTCTTTTATCACTTTCAGTATACTCTAATAATAATTCTAAGATACTAAAATGCGACATTGTTGAAAAAAATTCATCGGAACCATTTATTTCTTGCTATATACCGTTTTTCATGTATAAAAAGAGTATATAAATAAATTATGCTATAAAGTGTGGGTTTTGATGAAATTTTTCGTGAAACTCACTTTGGAGTATCTTATAATTAGTATTAGAGTATATTCAAAATTGAGAGTGGGAGTACGTACTCCCAGGGGTATGGAACCATTTTCCTATATATATATATATATATATATATATATATATAGGAAAATGGTTCCATACCCCTGGGAGTACGTACTCCCACTCTCAGTATACCGCTTAAATGATGTTGCTATACCTCTTTATCCTTTTAAGTATACTCTAATACTGATTATAAGATACTTCAAAGTGAATTCTACGAAAAATTTCATCAAAGTCCACCCTTTATAGCATAATTTGTTTATATACTCTTTTTACATATGAAAAAGAGTATATAGCTAAAAAATAAAGGGCTCTTGTCGACGATTGGGGAACAGGCCCCCGCCGAGCTTACTTGTTGGTGGAGGGACCAACTGTGACCCCTTCTTACGTGAGGGATTACTCGAGGAACGGCTCACCAGATTCCAACGAGCGTGGACACAGCTGTTTACCCTGGTTCGGGCCTCTCAGGAAAGAGATAATAGCCCTACTCCAGCTCTCGTTTACTCTTGCAATGTGTCTGAGTCTTACAGTCTGTGCGTGGTATGTTGCTGTTGTCGTTGTGTGTCCCCCTCACGATGGGGACCCCTTTATAGCTTACAGAGGATCGAACTCCATGACCCCACTACCCGCACGTTTGGACCTCGTCCAAACGTGGCAACTGGTGGATCCTATCTATCCGCCACGCTCCCACGGGAAACGTAACGGGCCAACGGAAGTTACGCTCGGGTGGTTATTCCCACCGACCCCGAGACCGCGTAAGGTCGGCCGACGACCGGCACCGAGCTTGGACATCTTACCCGAGCTCGAGCTCGGAATCGACTGGGATACGTGGCATTCTCGGTCCCACCCGAGCCCGAGCTCGGAATTGACTGGAATGCGTAGCCTTCCAAGTTCCGATTAGATAACCCAGGGTAACGACCTCCTGGTGGCTCGGGCGGGAGCGAGCTTGGTCGTTGGTGGCATCCGAGGTAATTTATGGAAATTACCCGACAGCTAGCCCCCGAGGTTCAAGTGGGAAAAGGTCTAAGGAAGGCCTTCCCCTTGGGCCTACCGTTCTACGAGCATGTCGGTTCTGCAGCGGACAACTGCCGCGACCAACGAGCTATTAACCTTCTCCGGGAACGAGCTTGTTGTTCCAGCTCGTCGTGCTTCGAGCGAGCAGTGGGCCCTTCTTGGCCGTTCCTTCTCCTAGAAGCCTGAATCGTCCTTCTGAGGAACCGCCCTTTCGGGGGCGGTTTCGATTTATGCGTGCCACGTGTCGTTTCCTGATGGCGAACGCCTCAATCGCCCTCTGTGCCTCTAGGGCTTCCTCGACCATAACGGCGGGAAGTCCTTTCGCTTCCCCATCTCCTGGAGGAGTTTTTAAACACTCGAAGAAAACCCTTAGACTCACTTGGCAGATATTGCGATCGGCTGCGTCTCACACTCCTCTGCTTGGCGCTCATCCTTCTCCTTGATCATCTTCCTCATCCTCATGGCGGTTCGGCGTCGACAAAGCTCGACAGGCGCAGGCTGGAGACCCTCGAGCGGGCGAAGTACCTCGACGCCGGTACATGGAGAGCCCCTGGCGACGAAGAGAGCCCGCAGCCGGAGGAGGGGGAGATCGTCTCCACCGAGCTCTACGCCACGAACGGGCTCCGGACGCCCGAAAGTGAGTTTGTTGAGGCCGTACTCGCCTCCTGCGAGTGCGAGATCGCTCACCTCCATCCCAACTCCATTCTCATTATGGCCATCTTCACCCATCTCTGCGAAGGGTTCGTGGGCGTCGAGCCCACTCCCAGTCTCTTCTTCCACTTCTACACCCTTTCTCGCACCGGCACGCCTTCGCAGGCCGGCTGCCTCTACTTCCGCCTTCGACCTACCCGACCATATGAGTACCCGAGCTTCACGCTCAAGGACTCGGTGTCGGGTTGGGCCGACTCCTGGTTCTACCTGAGGAAAGCAGAGGGCGGCACGCTTTCCTACTCCGGCGCCAGAGGTCGCGCCGTCGAGACGCCCCGACCGCCCGTGGAGCTCGAGGAGGAGAAGATCCTCATGACGATCAACGAGCTCACGTGCCTGGGGCTGACCGGTCGGGACGTTACCCGGGATTACGTCAGGAACCGGATATCACCCCTCAGGAGGAGGGAGCATCCCTTCTTCAAGGTCGAGGGGTGGCAGGACATCACCCGGGAGTCACGCTCAGGTATGTCATCGCCCTCAATCTTCTTTTCCGAGCAGAGGATGCCCCTTCTCACGACCTCTCCCTTGGCTGGTATGCAGCTCCGCCAGAGGACTGGGTGGATGTGAGGGTGTCCGAGATGTTCGGCACCCCTAAAGGCAAGGAAATCATCGAGGGCCGCCAGATCCCGAACAACGTTCTTAACCGGACCGAGGCGGTAAGTCCCCGACTCGGACTTCTTTCGAAGCTTTTGTCCGGACAGGTTTCGCCGGGGCCTTCCGACCTCATTCGAGTTTTTCTCTTTTTCAACAGGAGAAGGTTGCCCTCGAAGTCGCCGTGTCCCAGCTGGGATCGCAGTTGGCGGGACGGGGTCGAAAGACCAAGGGACAGGCGGGTCGCAAGCGCCGCGCTCGATCTCCGTCGGCCACGCCGTCCCCGCCAGCGACACGCAGCGTTCGGCCGACGACCGCTCACCCCGCCAGCACTTGGAGTATGCGGACCGGCAGGAGGTGAGTGAACTGAGATTGTGGATGGACGAGTACACCCGAAACAATCCCGAGCTGATGGCTCGTTTGCGCCAGCTTGCTGCGCGGGCGAAGAAGGAGGCCGCAGCCGCGCCGGCCCGCGCGAAGGTCGAGCCGAGGGCTGATCGCGGCCCTTCAGCGGAGCTCGCTGGTGAGCTCGAGCTCGGCTCCGGGGACCACGAGGAGGAGAAAGACGAAGCCGACCCCGCGCCCTTGGTCCCGGAGTCCCGCAGTCGCCCGCCACGCCAATCCGCGCCAACGCCGATCGCCTCGAGGTCGGCTTGGAGGAGGTCGACCCTTCTGGCCGCCAGGGCCGACAAGGCGCGCGAGGACATGGCCGCCCTCTGGCCGCGCCGAGCTCGGCTAGCGGACGCCGAGCAAGGTCAGTCTCCTGCTCCCCTCTTGTTTGTCTCTTTCCCCTCTGGCACCATACTAACCCCACGTCGTCTATAGTGGGTGTGGTGGTTGGTGCGGAGTTATGGGATTTTGAAGCGATGGCTGACGATATTCTTGACCTCATGCTAGAGAGGGAGCTTGCCCGGGCTGCCGAGGCCGTCGTGGGCGACGAGGCCGGCGGGAGCCGAGGTCATGAGGCCCGGGCCCCACTGCCGCCGGTGGCGGCGACGTCGAGGTGGGGGAGTTCTGCCGCATGAGCCCCGGGACCCGGAGGTCGTGTCTCCCGAAGAGGAGGCACGGAGGAAGATCGCGGCCGCCGATGCCCGGGCCGCAGCGGAGGGCATCCCCCACATCATAGTTGTGGAGGATGACAGCCCGGGGGAGTCTGATGGTGGTGAGCAGGCCGCTGAAATTTCGGCGCCCAATGACATCATCACCGCGACTCTTCAGGAGATCGCCGAGGCCTCTCCCCGGGCTTATGACGTCACGCCGGGCCCCAGCGCCGGCCCGGCGTCAGGGGACCCCAATCCTGGCGGGAGCTCGTCCGACGAGGAAGAGCCGGCTACCCCGCTGGTTGGGGAGACGAGCCCGACCACCGTAGGCGAGCCGGGGCAGCTTCCAGACGAAGGGAATCTGCCGGGCGCCGAGGTTGCTCGATGAGACCGACCTCCCGGCCGCCGACTTGGTGCCCCCGGTTGATCCCGCGCTCGGGGACGCTGCTGCAGCCCAAGGGCCGGATACCGACCCGGTGTCCCCGGTTGCTCCCATGGCCGTAGACGCCGAAGGGGTGGAGCCCCCGGTCGAGGAGGCGGAGCCCCCAGTCGAGGAGGCGGAGCCCCCGGGCGCAACTTCTGCCCGGGAGGAAGAAGAGCGGGAGGTGATCCTTGCTCTTGAGGCCGTCCCTCTCCAGGAGGCGGAGGCTGTCCCCCAGGGCAAAAGTCCATCGCCTTCGGGGGACGGGGGAGCTCGGGCTCAAGCCCCCGAGCCCGATCAAGGAGAAGGGACTAAGGCGGGGGATCCCTTGCCTGCCCAGAACGAGGTGGAGGACCCCGCCGAGTTGTTCCATCAGGGGCTGGAGACCCGACTTTTTTGGGTAAGTGCTTCTGGCTTATGTACTTTTACCAAGAGCTTCGACATTTACTGAAACGCCTGGCCAAGCAGTGCCGGAGTCCACCATGAAGGACTTCCATGCCGCGACCGTGCCGCCAGAAGTTGTCGCGAAGCACCAAGCCGAGCAGGACGCCAAGATTGCGGAGCTCGAGCGCCGGGTTGCCGAGCTGACATCTTCCGAGGCCGAGATCCGGCGGAAGGTGGAGGAGTCCGTGCACGAGCTTCAGGAGCGCCTCGACCGGAGCGAGCAAGCAAGGTCGGGCCTGGAAGCCACGGTGGCGACCTTACGCGACGCTGCTCGAAGCGCCGAAAGGACAATCGACCAGCAACGGGAGGAGTCCAGGCGACTTCGTCAAGCGGCAAGCGAAGGTCGGGAAGCTCGCCGGCGGGTGCTCGACCTTGAGTCCGAGCTTGACTCGGTGCGGGACGAGCTCGTCGCTCTGCAGGACGAGAAGCGTGCCGGGCTCCTGTAATTTTCTTTTTCCTGTCTTTACCTGTAAAAAACTTAAGGGAAAAAACCGCCCAGTTGAACATAGAAAGAGCGTTATTTTTAATGGACGTTTTTTGTTTTTCTCCGAGATGACAACGATTTGTTTCGTGCCGTGGTCTTACGCGACTTAACAGTCAATCGTACGAGGAAATGATTATCTCGCGCGAAAGTTGCACGAGGTCGAGGTGACCATCTCGCGCGAAAGTTGCACGAGGTCGAGGTCGTGGCCACATGGTACCTCTTTAGCCCCCCGCCGCCAACGGAGGTCGTGGGCGTAGACTGCGAGCACGACCTCGTTGGCGGGGTAGAATTCTGCGGAGACCGGGTGGCCCGTAGGGTTGCGGTGCGGTGACGCCCCCCCCCGGCCGACTGAGCTCGGAACCGCTCGTAAGGGTGTCTGTGCGAATCTTTACTTGCGGCGGAGGTCTACCGCGAAAAAAGATGGTCGTCTTACGAGGAAGGAAGCCCTCGAGGTCGAGCTTTTGTCGTACGGTGTTTCGCCCCAACGACCGACCTGCCCCTGACACTTTGTCTGGGTCGAGCTTAATCGTAGAATGGGGAAAGAGAGAGAGAGAATGGGAGGGTAAGGTGACAAAGTTTATTAAAAAGGTAAAAGCGGGTGAGGTTAGACATGGAACTTACGCAGTTGGTCGATGTTCCAAGTACTAGCTAGTTCTCGACCATCTTCCATTGCAAGGCGGACAGCCCCCGGGCGTGCTGTTGAGACGACCGTGTAAGGACCTTCCCATCTTGGCGTTAGCTTGTTGGCTTTTGACAGGTCTTGGACCCGTCGCAGAACGAGGTCGCCGACGTGTAAGGTCCTTGGTCGTACTGATTTAGCGGCGTGCTGCCGAAGAGCTTGCGAGTAAACCGCGGATCGCAATGAGCCCGTTCACGAAGTTGCCTCCGCAAGGTCGAGGTCAAGAAGGCGTTTCGCTTCTGCGTCGATGTTATCGGCCAGGTTCACCCTCGGGATCCTAGGACAACCTCGGCGGGTAGGACAACTTCCGCGCCATATACGAGCCGAAAGGGGTCTCCCCGTGGCTCGGCTTCGTCGTGGTGCGGATCGACCAGAGGACGGGGTAGCTCGTCCACCCAGGCCCGACCATGCCGACGAGGCTCTTGAAAACTCTCTTCTTGATTCCTTGGACGATCTGCCGTTCGCCGCGCTCGGCCGCCCCATTGCTCGTGGGTGGGCCACGGATGCGAAGCATATCTTGGTCCCGACCTCCTCGCAATAAGCCTCAAACACCTCGCTCGTGGAATCGAGTGCCGTTGTCGGTAATGAGGCGACTTTAACGCCAAAGCGGGTTACTACATTATTGCGGAAGAACCTTTTAGCCGCTGTGCCGAGATGGTTGATATAGGCTCGGCCTCGATCCATTTAGTGAAGGTGTCGATTGGCGACAGTATTTACAACCCCTCCTTCCTGGAAATGGACCGAGTATGTCGATGCCCCAAGCGAAACGGCCAGGTTAGCGGTATGGTGCAGAGCGCGTATCTTGGTGATGGACCTTCCGAGCATGGAACTGGCAAGATCGGCAGGAGGTTACTATTGGCCAGCGTCGGCCAGGCCGTCGGCCAATAGTAACCAATCGGAAGGCTTTGCTCACCAAGGTCCTAAAGGGCGAGTGAGCTCCACACATCCCGTCATGGATATCCTTGAGGAGATATTTGCCTTCCTCTTGGGTGATGCACTTGGAGAGGGCGCCAAGCGCGCCTTTGCGGTATAAGAGACCCTCGACCATTTTATAGGTCGAGGAGCGTCTCACTAGCCGGGATTTCTCGGCTTCCTCCTCGAGCGATGTCCGTGCACGAAGTATTGGATGAATGGCGTCATCCAATTCGCGTCCTGCTCGAGGAAGGAGACGGTACCACCCGTCTCGGTTGCCTCTTCCCCGGGGGGTATGGAGGGCTTATAGAAGTGCTCGATGAGCACCCCCGCTGGAGCGGGAAACTGGGCGGAACCGACCTTTGATAGATGGTCGGCCAGGGCATTGTCCTTCCTGGGGATGTATAGTACTTCGAAGTTTCTGAAGTACTTTTCCAACTTCCTTACTTCAGCCAGGTAAAGCGCCATTGAGTCATCGGAACACTGATACTCCTTGTTAACCTGGTTGACGACCAGCTGCGAGTCGCCCTTCGCAGTTAGTCGTTGGACTCCGAGCGCTTTGCATGCCCGAAGCCCGGCTAGCAGACCTTCGTATTCTGCTGCGTTGTTTGTTGCGCCGAAGTGCAGTTGGAGGGCGTACTGGATCCGCTCCCCCTGAGGGGATTCGAGGACCACTCCAGCCCCCGAGCAATCGTAAGCTCGGGATCCGTCGAAGTGCATGACCCAGCGACCGTGCTCGGCCTGGTTGGGTTCGGGTTCGGGCGGGGCGGGGTTTGTCCATTCGGCTAGGAAGTCCGCTAGGACCTGAGATTTGATCGCGGTTCTGGCCGAGAATTCGATCTCGAATTCGGCGAGCTCCATGGCCCATTTCGCGATCCGCCCGCTTGCGTCCTGATTCCCGAGAATTTCTCTCAGCGGGAAGTTGGTCGGGACTTGGATTTTGTGTGCCTGGAAGTAGTGTCTTAATTTCTTCGAGGCCACGAGGAGCGTATAAAGGAGTTTCTGGACCTCGGGGTAACGCTCCTTTGGTCCGTGTAAGACTTCGCTGACGTAGTAGATCGGGCGCTGCACCCCGTCCCGTTCTACTGTGATGACGGCGCTTACCGCATGGGGTGTGGCGGCCAGGTAAAGCAAGAGGACCTCTCCTACTCTGGGCGTGGTCAAGACCGGGGGTCTTGACAAATATAGTTTAAGCTCTTTGAAAGAGCGATGCTTTCATCTGTCCAAGTGAAACCGTCGTGCTTCCGAGCGCCTTGAAGAAAGGTAGGCGCGTTCCCCGAGCCGCGAGATGAAACGACTTAAGGCCGCCATCCTCCCAGTCAGGGACTGGACCTCCCGAGTGCAAGTCGGTGGTCGCATGTTCTCGATGGCTTCTATCTTCTCTGGGTTGGCCCCGATTCCTTGTGGGCCGATCATGTATCCGAGCACCTTGCGGCTTTGACCCGAACACACATTTTTCCGGGTTTAACTTTATTCGATGCTTGTTGAGGTTATGAAAAGTCTCCTCTAGATCGGATACATGGTCGGAGGCCATTTTGCTCTTGACGATTATGTCGTCTACATACACTTCCAGGTTTCGACCTATTTGGTCCGAGAAGGTTTTTACGCATAAAGGCGCTGGAAGGTCGCTCGGCGTTCCTTAGACCGAAGGACATGGTCGTGTAGCGTAATGTGCCAAGCGGGCGTGATGAAGGAAGTTTTCTCCTCGTTGTCGGGCGATATGCCGATCTGGTGATAGCTTGAGTAGGCGTCCAGAAAGCTCATCGCCTCGGAGCCGGCCGTCGCGTCGACCAACTGGTCTATCCGAGGTAGCGGGAAATTGTCCTTCGGGCATGCGGCATTCAGCCCGTGTGATCGACACACATGCGCCACTTGCCTCCTTTCTTCATCACGATGGTCAGGTTGGCCAACCAATCGGAATGGTCGACCTCCCGAATGAAACCGGCTTTGAGGAGCTTGTCCAGTTCCTCTCGATGATGGCTTGCTTCTCGGGAGAAGCGCTGAGCTCTCGCCGCACAGGCTTTTGTCGAGCCGAATCGCTGCTTTGTGCTCGACGACCTCCCTTGGGACTCCGGGCATGCTCGGACGGTTCCCGAGCGAACGTGTCCGCGCTTCTCCGAGGAAGGTCACGAGCTCGAGTTCCTATTTAGGATCTAGGGAAGCCCCACGTGTACGACCTTGTGCTGGCTTTGCGTCGCACAACGGATGGCCTTGGTTTCTCCCGGCTTGGAGGCTAGCCTTGGGCCGGAACTCCTCGGCTCTTGCTCGGGCCGCGTTAGAGCGATTGACCGACCATGTCCAACGCCTCTCGTCGCAGCTCGTAGCCGCCGGGCTTCCTTGATCGTGATCACGCCGGGGCCGGGACCTTCAAGCATTGGTACCGTGATGAGTGGCGGCCATGAATTTGGCGGCCGGGTCGGCCCAGGATGGCGCGTTAAGCCGATTCGAAATCGACCACTTCGAACGTGATTAGCTCCGTTCGGAAGTTGCTCGGATGGCCGAACGTTCTTGGCGGGCGATCTGGCGAGTGGCCTGACCGACGTTCGGTACTATCCGTAGAACGGACCACCAGGCTTTTGATCTTGGAGCGAGGATCCGCATCTCGCCCAAGACCTTGGCGTATATCAGTCCAGGTCGAGGCTCCCGCAATCCACAAGGACCCGACCCTCATGCGGTGTTGCGGTCGTTGGGCTAACGACCATCGGAAGCCTTTGGGGTTTCGTCATCCCCAGAGGGCGATCGTCCTTGGAGAAGGTGATCGGCAGCTCGGACCACTTGAGTCAGCGAACAGAGGCTTCCCCTGAGTGACACGGAGTACCTCGCGCGCGGCCTCCTTTAACTCCCGACGCGACCCATAGGCGGCGGAGCCCCCGAATATCACGGCGATGTGGTTTCTCGGCTCTTGGTACTCCATGTCGGTGTCTTGCTCCTCGGCGGGCTTCTTGCCCTTGACGTCTCCTTCCATCTCGGGGAGCGTGGGCATGGGACCCTTACCATTGTAGAACTGCTCCAGGCGGGAGGCCCACGTTCTGCAATTCCGAAGGTCGTGCCCATGCGCCTGGTGGAGCGGGCAGAAGTAGGCACTAGCCCGCCCGCGTTGGTCGCCGCGCTCTTGGTCGTCCCGATTCTGCTCGTTGTTCCGCTGAACCGGTCGACCCTTTCCTTTCGGGGCCCCCCCCTATACGACTGCGAGGTCGGCCGTTGTCTTTCGATGGCTGCCACCACGCCGGAGACGGAGGATTTTTTCTTCTTTTTGATTTTTTTCTCGATCGAGCTTACGCTCTTTCGGCTTGATGCCCCTTCGAGCCCGGGCTGAGGGGGCAGCTTTCCCTCGTCTAGCAGCTTCTTCCATTGGACGGCCTCGTCCGCGTTGGCGTAACGGTCAGCCATGCGGAACAGCTCGTTGGCTGTGATGTCCGGGTGGATTTCGAGGTCCTGAGTAAAGCGTACGTCTCGGACCCCGAACTTGAAAGCCCGGACGACCGCCTCATCCGAGATGCTCGGTATGGAATTGCGCACTTGCATGAAGCGCTGGGCCAGGCGCGCGAGTCTCGCCCTCAAATGCATGTCAGGCGCTCAAGGTCGCGCTCCTTCCCGAGCGGACGTGGCGGCTCACGGAAGTTGGCTCGAGAGTCTTTGCTCGGTGGGCCAGGACCGGATCGAGTTCTCCTTCGTTGAATAGCCACGTCGAGCCGCCCGCCCAGGATCAGGGGCGTAAAGTTGGCCATCACCCTTTCATCACCCCGGCTAAAATGGCCGTGGTGTAGATCGAGAGAAACTTCGTCGGGGTTACGAGTCCCGTCGAATCTCTCGATGTGGCCCGGCTTAAACCTTGTCGGCCAGGTCACTCGTCGCAGCCGACGTCGCGAACGCCTGCACCAACACGGATCGTTTGGCGATCACCACGAGCGCGGCGGCCGGGCGATCCCCACCACCGAGCCCGAGGTTAGTGGGCCCAGCGAGAGAGAGTCTCCTACGCTGTAGGATGGGAGTGGCCGATGAGGAATGTTCGGCCCGGTCTGCCGCCCTGGGTGGCTCATTCCGCTGGTCCCGAGGGAGCCCCCGGAATTGCTCCGGTGCCCTCCCGAGCCTTGCCAGGCCAAGGCCACTCGGTGCGCGCGTGAGTCATCGGGGTGGTGGCGCTTCGGACGCCCGGCGGCGGCGTTCGAGGAATTGCTCTGGCGCCCCTTTCGGGAGGCCTCCGCCGCCTTATGTCTGTGGCGATTTCCTCGAGGTCGTCGGCCACGCCGCGCCCATGGCTTCTAGGTCGACTGCCAGAAACTCTCGAGGTTGCGCACCACCGTGGCCAGGGCTTGAAGGCGTTCCCCGCCGAGGGAACGCGGGGTGACGAGCTTCGTTAAATGCGTCGCGACGGCTCGAGTCCCGTGACGCTGCGGAAATTCTCGCGAACTTCGGCCCTGGTCTTATCGGTCAGGCCACCTCGGACTTGCTTGCCGTAAGGTGGTCGTCCGGTCGAGGATACTGCAGTGCTCTTTGGCCGCCGTAGCGGTGAAGACGCGCCGGTAGGATTTGCTCCGGCATTTCCATCCTCTTCCGCAACGAAGGCGTTACGGGATTGGACGGATCGCGAGGGGACATCACGGTGTCTCCCGTGAAGCGGTCCCTGGTCGAGCTTCGTAGAGGTCGGGATGTCGGACCATCGTAGAGCCCGTCGTACTCGCCGTCCGAGAGGCGTCGTGAGCCGAGCGAAAGAATCGCCCGGCAGTGCGGCTTCCAGGAAAAGCTCCTGGAACCGTCTTGATTCTTAATGCGGCGACGCCGCCGCCCATTGTCGAAGAATCGCTTGTCCTCTTCCCGATCTCGGGGCGTAGAGCCCTGGTGGTTACGGGATTACGACATTCTTCGGGATTCCTCACGAAAGGGAAAGTCGGGCCCCACGGACGGCGCCAGCTGTCGACGATTGGGGAACAGGCCCCCGCCGAGCTTACTTGTTGGTGGAGGGACCAACTGTGACCCCTTCTTACGTGAGGGATTACTCGAGGAACGGCTCACCAGATTCCAACGAGCGTGGACACAGCTGTTTACCCTGGTTCGGGCCTCTCAGGAAAGAGATAATAGCCCTACTCGGCTCGTTTACTCTTGCAATGTGTCCGAGTCTTACGATGCAGGCGTGGTATGTTCTTTGTTGTCGTTGTGTGTCCCTCACGATGGGGACCCCTTTATAGCTTACAGAGGATCGAACTCCATGACCCACTACCCGCACGTTTGGACCTCGTCCAAAGCGTGGCAACCGGTGGATCCTATCTATCCGCCACGCTCCACGGGAAACGTAGCGGGCCCAGCGGAAGTTACGCTCGGGTGGTTATTCCCACCGACCGAGACCGCGTAAGGTCGGCCGACGGCCGGCACCGAAGCTTGGACATCTTACCCGAGCTCGAGCTCGGAATCGATCGATACGTGGCATTCTCGGTCCCACCCGAGCCCGAGCTCGGAATTGACTGGAATGCGTAGCCTTCCAAGTTCCGATTAGATAACCCAGGGTAACGACCTCCTGGTGGCTCGGGCGGGAGCGAGCTTGGTCGTTGGTGGCATCCGAGGTAATTTATGGAAATTACCCGACCCCCCGACAGCTCTGATCAATTTTTTTAACAATATCGCATTGTAGTATCTTAGAATTATATATATATATATATATATATATATATATATATATATATATATATAGGAAGCCTTTTCCGTACTCTTGGGAGTACGTACTCCTCCCACCTTCAGTATACCACTTAAACGAATACGTTATATATATATATATATATATATATATATATATATATATATATATATATATATATATATATATGGGCATATCCTGTGCAATCAAAGGTTAGGTGCAATCACCGTGCAATCAAACTAAAAAAAGTTTCAAAAAAATCTGAAAAAAATCATGGATGTACATCTCAACTTACCCCATCTAAGTATAAAATTTCATAATCAAATTCGTCCTATGCTAGAAGTTACAAAAAAGACAAATTTTTGACAAACTTTTACAGTTCAAATGCACCCCAAATTTGTCTTTTTTGTAACTTTTAGCATATGACGAATTTGATCATGAAATTTTATACTTAGATGGGGTAAGTTGAGATGTACATACATGATTTTTTTCAGAATTTTTTGAAACTTTTTTTAGTTTGATTGCACGGTGATTGCACCAAACCTTTGATTGCACAGGATATGCCCCTATATATATATGTATATATATATAGGAAAAATACTTCGTACTCCCGGGAGTAATTACTCCCATCTCTGAAATACCACCCAAACGTACTTGAAATACTCCTTTATCAGTTTGGATACACTCATATACTAAGGCTCTGTTTGGCAGAACTCCAGATCCCAGCTCCACCTCAGAACTGAAACTTGTAGATTAAAATAAAGTGACTTAAATTTATAATTTTATTCTAAAATGTAAACAAAATGATCTACCTAAACACTCTTAATATACCTCCAGCTCCAACTCCGCGAATTTGGTGAAGCTAGGAATACCCAGCTCCACTAACTCCAAGAATTTGGTGGAGCTGGAGCTCTGCCAAACACCCCATAATTATAAGATATTCCAATGAGATCCACATGAAAAAATTGCAAAGGAGTACATAGTTTTTAGCATATTTTGTAAATACCTTCATATACGCATATAAAAAGAAGTATGTCTAAAAAGTGAACATACCACCCTATATATATATATATATATCCCTAAGGTAGGCCTGACCATTGCCGGTTTCACAACGGTGGCAGCGGTGCATGCATTCGACAGTTAAGGATGACCAACCAACACGGAGGCGGCCGCCGCAGGCCCACCACCACCCGTCCCGTCGCGTCGTGCCTCTCTCAGCCCGCGCGCGCTCGCCCGGCTCGCTCGTGTCGCCTCGCCTAGCGCCGCTCGTGTCGACGCTAGCCTTAGCCTAGCCCCCACTGCAGTGTACTCCGGTACTCCCTTCCCCTTCATCTGAGTTCACCGGACGCATGTTCTCTTTGTATACAGATAAGATATATCAAAAATAATTAGATTACATCTAGATACTGTATTTAATGTATGCATGCACAAAATATAAGTAAAACTAGGTGTTTATTAGCGGTATAAAGAGATCTTCACACTGGTTTTCACCGGGTTATAAAATCTAGACAAAAAATCGTTTGAAAACATGTGTATAAATCTGGACGCAGGGAGCAGTGTACCGATACAACAACGCGGGGTGCTTTGCTCTGCTCTGCTCGCACGTACTGTAACGCTCCGAGGCGACGGGCAGAGCAAACGACGACGGAGACCAAACCAAGGGCGCAGCTGCAGCCTGCACTGCAGCAGGGGAGGAGGAGGAGATCCCAAGCAGCGACACCGGCGACCACCGCCGCGTCGATCCCATCACCGCACCAACTCCAACGCCTCTGGCTCTCCCCGCGAACCGCTGCTGCTACAGTGGGCACGAGGAGGGGAGAGAGAGAGAGAGAGAGAGAGAGAGAGAGAGAGGAGTTAACGAGTAGCCATCATCACGCAAGAAAAGGCATAGCAGAGGTGGAAGAAAGCAGAGGTGGCTCTCTCTCTCTCTCTCTCTCTCTCTCTCTCTCTCTCTCTCTCTCTCTCTCTCTCTACTTTACGTTGTTCTGATGCATGATTCCCTCTCCCTTTCTGATCCCCATCATAAGGCGATGATTCGGTCTCCCCCTGCAGCCTCCCGCCATTAGATCGCTCGTCGTCACCGCCATCGCCTCCCCCGGCTGCGGCTTCCGAAGGTACGTGTCCGGTTCTTGATCCCGGTTTCTCACGGGTGCCTCTCAAAAGTCAAATCTTTGATCGGATCTCGTCGTCTTCCTCCCCTCCGCTTAGCTTCCACAAGATTACATCTTGGCCTTGATCTCGTCGTCTTGCTCGCCTTCGCTTAGCTTCCACAAGATTTGGTCTTGGCTTTGATCCGTGAGACGCGTGCCTAATGGCGACGAGCTTGTAACAACACACAGCGACGCTGATCCAACAGTCAACGACCCAATGTTTCAGGCTGTGGGCACGGACGAGGAGCAGAGGAGAGGCGGCCTGAGCCACCCGTTCTCCGAGCAGGAGAAGTCAACGCCGCCTTCGGTGGCGGCGGTCGGTAATTCCCACCAGATCCGAGGAGAAGCTCGGCAAGCCAAGAAAAGAAACCGATCGTCTCAACCAACTCCGTCTCCTCCGGCGCCGGCGCGCGTGTCGGTCGATGGGCTCGTTCAAGGGGCACGTGCTGCCGGGGACGCTGTTCCTGGCGGTGGGCGCGTGGCACGTCTGGGCGGCCGCCGCGCGCTTCGCCGCCGACCCGGCCGGGTTCCGCCTCCGCGTCTGGAACCCCGTGGAGGCGCCCTTCCTGGGCGGCAGGGCGCGGCACCTCGAGCTGTACTTGGTCGCCGGCGGGGCCTTCCTGGACATGTGCGTCGAGGTGCTCTACTCCACGCACCTCCACGTCTTCGCCGGAGGCGGGGTCAACCCGGCGCATCTCAACGACCTCGAGCACGGCGGCATGCTGCTCATGTTCTTCCTCTTCGGCGCCCTCGCCCTCCTCTCCCAAAAGACAAGGTCATCATCACCGCACTCACTCTACCACCAATTCTTGACGTGATCCAAAAACTCAAATCTTTTTTTCTTGCTGGTGTGCTACAATTTCGTGCACTTAATTCCTCAAAAAAAAAAAAAAAAAAAAAAAAAAAAAAAAATTCGCTCCCTCTTCATTTGAAATTCATTAGGGACGATCAAATTTCTAGACCTTGATTTGCAAACAATTAGGCTTCGAATTTAGGATGATGAACTCGACCAACTGCTTGTTACGGCTGTCGTACATGTGAGATTTGAAGAAGAAGGTTACATGTTAGTTGGATTAGTTGGTTGGTGTAGGGTTCTTCTTCCTTGTGGCGAATGGTTTTTGACTATTGGGGTGTCGCATCTTGAACGTCACAAGGACGGAGAACTAGAAGGGATTGGCTTGGCTGGTCCAATCCAACCTGTAGCCATGTGGTCTCTCTAGCTTTTACACCACCTGGTACAACTTGGCTAGTGCCACATTCCTACTGGTACTAGTATAATTTTGGTTGCATATTAGAAGAAACCAGTGGTGAGCCATCGGTCTACCTCTCTTCTTTCCTCCTCTAAAAAGAACCCCAAAAAAAAAACTCTCTCTCTTCTCCAATCCCATCACATAAGAATTAGTTGTTGCCATGTGGGTCTTCTTAAAAATCTTAAACAAAAAAAGAAAAAAAACAATTTATCAACGAACAAACGCAACATTCCTAAAAATTCTCTATCAACAAATGCGATAGCCGGGCCCAAATATCTACCCACAACCAATTCGCAATATTACTACAATGCGGCTTATTTTGTGTTTCGTGGCAACAACGCACGGGCATTCAGCTAGTCACAACGGATAAATAAATTTGGATCGAGTCGCAGCAGCTCCTCACATTCATGCATAACTATGATTTACATGTATTTGTAAAGCAACAACCTGCTAGTGATTGTAAAGTTTTTGGAAAGTTCTTCGATCCCAGTGAACATTGCTTTCAGCACAAAGCTGATCTGTATTCACATGGATGGAGCAAAAGCTTGTCATCTGATCACGCTTTAGCTGGACAAAAAGGAAAAAAGAAATCTTGGAGATGTTTCTATTCTCTGCTGTACTTTGATTTCCTCTAGCAGTGGAGGCTGGGGGCCAGGGGCCATTTCTGTCACTCCATGAGTGCCAATAGAAATCTTGGAGATGTTTCAAATGGAATCTGACTGTTCTGCATTCCATGGCTGGGCTCCCAGCTCGGCCTCGGTGGAGCTCCAGTGTGACTTTTCCCCTGCAATCATACTGCCGTTTTGTTTTATCTTTGCCCCTGCAGCCATTGTTAACCAAAAAAAAAAAAGCAGTGGTGCATCGTAAAGTACGCAGCAATCATCACTCATTTAAACCCTCGAGGAGGGAAAAAAAAGGAAAACTTTGTAGTTGCATGTCTCAAAATGGAGAACTTTAAGGTGACATATATATTTAAACCCAAAAAGGAAGGCCACGGATGCTGTCGGGTGCAAGGAACTTAGCTGTTCTGTTCGGAACACAGGAATTTCACCTGAATTTTAATGGAAACAGAGCAATTTCTTCAGAATTTTCAGTGGAATATGTGCATTCCTTTGCAAAAAAAAGAAGGAAAAAAAAGGCATTGTTTTGCTCTTACCATTACCACCCAGGTTCAGTTAACTTTCCTTCCTACTTAATTTTGGGGATTGCTTTTCGCTGTCATCTACCCTTTTTTTCTTTTCAGTTTAGTACAGTTAATCGTAACATAAGTTTGCAATGGCGATCGCCGCAGGTACCTGCCGTTGCCGGAAGGGGCGCTGTGCCTGGTCGCCGCGACGGCGTTCACGGCGGAGTTCGTGCTCTTCTACTTCCACTCCACCACCCACCAGGGGCTGGAGGGGTACTACCACTACCTCCTCGTCGTCCTCATCGGGCTCTGCATCGCGGCCACCGTCCTCGGCGCGCTGCTCCCGGCGAGCTTCCCCGTCGACCTCGCCAGCGGCGCCCTCATCACCCTGCAGGGCCTGTGGTTCTACCAGACCGCGCTCACGCTCTACGGGCCCATGCTCCCCGCGGGGTGCCACCGCGACGCCGACGCGCACCTCGAGTGCCACACCCGCGCCGCGCAGGAGCGCGCCGAGCAGCTCGCCAACTCCCAGCTCTTCGGCCTCATCTTCCTCGTGTCCGCCTACGTCCTCGGCTGCTACGCCGTCGCCGCGGCGAGGCACGGGCACCCGGACCTGACGACGATGCACGCCGCGCACGTCGCCACGATGGAGTGCCGCCGCGGAGGCACGGGGGATGGGCTCGTCGACTCGGCGCCGCCGCTCGAGGAGGGCGCGATCTAGTGCCTCGATCTTGCTCTTCTTATTGGTTTGGTACAGGAGTACTTGATTACTTACGCCGGATGTTGATTACTTGATCAGTGTCTGCGTGTACTACCAATGTTTGGTCGAGACTTTGGATTTCCATTAGGAACGAGATCTTAAATTTTGATAGGATACAAAATCTGAAAAACAAAAATTAAAGTGTTACACTAATTTGAAATTTTAATGTAATTTTGGCTTTTTTTTATTTGATTTAAATTTATTTTGACCGGATCCTAAATCTATGGCTGTTATAACCGGATCATGGGAGGCACATCACTACATGTGCGTGCGATTTCCTTCTTTCCATGGCGTGTTGTTCCAACAATTAGGGGTGAAACGGGTCAGATATGGGTGGATATTGCTATTTCTGTATCTTAGTTCATATTTTTTTCCGGATTCGGAACCGGATACAGGCTAGCCAGATACGAATACGAATCCGGGTTAATCGGGATACGAATACGGAACGGATATGTGACGGATTCGGATAAAAAACGGATAAATATATATAGATAATGCATGCATATATAGAGTAATATATTTTGAATTAAACCGTACGGGTACATAACCATAGTAACAAGTTATATATATCAATCAAATCCAATGTATATCATAGAAAAAATATGCTACTTTAGGATTAATAGAATCAACTCATTGCCAATATAAATGAGCTCTCTATGTGGAAAAACGAGATGAAATGGGTTAGGCCTTGATGATATCCGAATAGGAAATCCGGATATCCGATCCGCAAAACCGAATAGGAAAAATCCGGATATCCGAATAGGAAATATCCGAATATCCAGATCCCGTCCCGTATTTACCAGATATTGGTTGTCCCGTATCCGATCCTGTATCCGAATTCAAATATCCGGATCCGATCCCGGATCCGAACGGATAGTAAAATCCGATCTCGTATCCGGTTCCGACCGGGTACGGTCCCGGATCGGGCGGAAACTATCTAACCCGTTTTCATCCCTACCAACAAATGCAACTGCTACAATGTTTTGTCAAGGTGAAAGGAAATGGATTTACCAAGAACGAACAAGCTTGTACGTCGTTTCACTTGCGCCTCTACTTACTTTGCCTGCCTACTGATGTATTCCTTACCCCTTGTTCAGATTTTCTTTCTTTGTATTCTCTTGATTGGATTAGTTATGTATGTATGTATGTATGTATGTATGTATGTATGTATGTATGTATGAGCTTTATTGAGATGTAATTAGAAAATTTTTATTGAGATAGAATTAGAAATGTAGCACTAGTTTCGTCATAATTTAAAATTTTCTCAAGCTTAATCATCATCTAAAAATTTTATGGAAACATTAGTGATGCATCAGAACTATTCACTAATTTTTTTTAAAAAAAATTAACGTGATTTGAACCATTTTTCATTCGATTGAAATTTGTTGGCCAGCCTTCAGTAGCACTATCCAAATTTTTAAAAATTTATCAAGCTTGATCTAAAAAATTTTATGAGAATATTATGGATGTGTCAGGACCATATAATTTTTTTTTTCAAAAGTTTCTAACGTGGTTTGGACCATTTTCCCTTCTGTTGAAATTTTCCTCTAGGGCATATCTCCAACAGCTTTCCATCTTCTTTGTAACTCACTTTCGCTTCCGAAGCATATCTCCATAGTCTGAAATCCCCAACTACGGTGGGGTGACTTCCTCTACCACTCTTCTCCCTCCCCTCTCTATTTTGAAAATTAGCTCGAGTGGAGTGTTGGACGTGCTGGTGGAGTGTGGCCCTTTTTTATAAGCAGCTAGTATTTAGTGTTACATAAGTAAATTTTGGCAAATATAAGTGCACTCACATCTGTGAGAAGAAATCTTTGGGCACATGAAAGCTTGACGAGTTGACAAATCGCTAATAGGCTGTTTGGTTGCCTTCTCAGCTCAGCCAAGCTGCATGAGCTCAGTCAGGCTCGTGGGAGTCAGGCTGAGTAGATGCAAAGAGATGTTGTTTGGTTCGTCGTATGAGGACATACAGACTGCACAGAGATGTTGTTTGGTTGGCTGCACTGGAATGAAAGTGCGATGAGTAAATTCAAGAGAGGGATGAAACAAATTTTAGAAATACTAGAAAATCAATAATTTCACAAACGAAAATAAAAAGTTTTAAAATATATTCTAGAAAATCAATAAATTGAAAAAATAAAATTTTAATCTTTTGAAATTTATATAGCAAGTATGGTCTAGTTTTGTTCGAAAAAATATCAGTAACACATAGGTGAAATCGGTTCGTTGATCAGAGAAGCTAATCAAAAGATATAGCAAAGAAAAGAAGAAAACTAGATAGTAAATGCAGATGTCAGCATGCATGCATGGCTCGGCAGAGCCTGGCCCTGGGGAAACGGTGGATTTTCTCGTTTCCCTGAAGCCAGGCTGAAAGGGTTGTTTTGCATATGTAGAGCCAGGTTGAGTTGGATGATAAGACAACCAAACACCCATTTTTTGCATATGCAGATGCAAATCTCTTTAGATGCAGCCAACCAAACAGCCTATAAGAAGATCTTGTGCATGTTGTCAAATCACTAAGAAAAGATGGTGCCCATTATCGATTCGCTAAAACAAGCTAGTGCATGTTGTCAATTCAGTTGGAAAAGGTGGTATACATGGTATGTTCAATTCTGTAAAAAAAACATTAGCATGTTATAGAAATTTCAGTCAAAAAATGTGAAATATTGATGGTATGCTGTCAAGCCATGAAGCATCAATACATATAAACCTAATCGAATGTAAGCCCACGAAATTCTTGGAGATAATTTATGAAGGAAATATTGAGTTACTTGGCGCACACGATTCATTGGATTTCATATTTTTTTATCTACACCTAAGGTATAAATTGCAGGACACACGAGACAACCAGCCTCACATGCATCCTTTTGGAATGAAAAATGATATGATGGGTGTAGATCTAATTGGCCTTATGGGTGAACACCCCTAAGGCAAAAATGGGACACCCTAGGGCACCCACATAGAGCATCGATCATCAAGACGACATGGACGGGGCTGGTTATCACAATAGTGGCAGGCACAATTGCAGCTCGGGTTGGTGCAGCGGCAATACAAGTGGTCAAGGTGGGCCACCTCCTCCTTGTTCCTTTACCTACGGAGTTCATATTTGTTGATCCTCTCGGTCTAGAGCTCCTCCCACAACTCATCTAAATGTAACTTGGGAGTGTGGATGTAAACCTGGGCATGTACTGGCTACAGTTGATCCACCTACTCGGTTAATTTGCAATTCTCAATCAACAAGAAAGACAAGGTGATTACAAGTGATACATCAATGCATGCGTGGAAGTACAAATAGAAAATAAACTACTAACCATGAACAGAGAGTAGTGAGAAAATCGACATCCTAGATTCCCCTCATCGTAGAAAACCTAGACTACCACATTGAGTTTGTGCTTGCATTGCGACCAAACCCTGGGGATATGTGGGTAGTCGCGAATGGAATTCCTATGGGTGTAGAGGTCCATAGTTTTAAACGGGGGATCAAGTCTTAGGGTTTGGGTTATCTAGGACCGTAGATGTATTTGTCTTCTAGGTAAGGGTTACGGCCTCGTTACCTAGTCCATACTGTCCCCTCCCTCATCTTGAGCTACCAGCTCTATTCACCATGTTGTGAATAGAGGAGTGTGTTGGAGATACGTGAGTTCTTTGCATGTGACAATTTATAGGCCCTCTCGATCATGGGCGACAAACTTGAGGCACATAAAGTGTGTTGCGAGCAAGTTAACGTCATTTTAGTATAAAAAGCAGGTGGTAGTGTATTGTCACCTCAGTCTGAAAGTCTGAAAAGGGGTGTTATGATGTTGTCATTTCAAACTGAATAGGCTACATACTTGCCTTGTCACAATGGGTAGTGTTAGCATTACTCCATCATCCCGTTGTTAAGTAGGGTAGGCTATCTCATGGTCATAGCGGAAATCATGTATCACACCCCTTGTGTTATGGTACTGACCAGGGGGTGTAATGGAAAAACTTTACAAAGAAACAAAAACAAAAAGGAGCATAACAACATGAATGTCATATCATGTGGCAAAACATAGCAACAAACTACAAGGACCAACTAACTAAAAGAACCACACACTACACAATAACTCCAAAAAGCTACCCAAGGTTCCTCCTAGGTGCTACCCTACGAGTGTCCCTAGTCTTGGGCTAACGTTGTGCATGACCTAATGGGTAAGTCCACATTGAGAAGCATTTCATCTACCTTGTATTCCTCCTGACCAATTCTAGAGGATCTGTGAGTGTCTTATTAAGTGCAATGGATAGGTATTTCACACCTGTGGTGGGTTTCTTCGCTACCTCTCTTGTGTGCTTTATTGTGAGGACATCTAGTTTCTTTCATAGTGCATGAAACTTTCTATGTTAGTTTTGATCACATAGCCTTTTGAAAAGCTTCATCAAGTCCTTATTCCTGAATTACTTATAGAAATTAGCACCCATGTGCCTCTTGCACCATCTACTCTGTAAATTAGGCCATGTATAGGGCTCTACTTCTCCACGCTATAGCTGCATATTCACTTTCAATAAGTTGTCATGTCGATCATGTATGATGCAAACCTGAGGCCGGTAAACCACAACACCAACTTTCACATTCCCCAGAAACCACAATTTCATGTACAAGGCATTTGCAACAAAACCTGAAGATATATTTCTATGGAATTACATAGATCTTATCATCACACATGTGTATGGAACGACTATGGAGCACTTCCAATGTGTGGGATGTTGGTATGCATGGACTTGCTAAGGGCATCCCTCTATCTCACACTGCCTAGAATATGACTGTTTTATCCACCTCCTTCTTACTTTTGTATAACGCTTCTTGCCTGACCTCATTTTGTTGATACTCCCAGGCCACCTACTCACCTTCACTCGCTACTAGTTTGTCAAACTAGTATGCATTCCACTCAAACGGAACATCCCAGTAATCTCGACCTTGCTTATCATCATAATTTTCATCACCTGACAATGTCTTGTAGTCACAATCTTCAAGCTCTACCCATTCCACCAAGGCTTCAATCTACTCACCTTCGTCTGTAATGCCCATGGGTTCCTATGCCTCTTCTATGGGAATGATTGCAATCTCAGTTTCAATTGAGTCGGTACCATTGCCACCGTCTTGGCTCATAAAGTATAGCTCACTGTAGCTCAATTGCTCAACTTCCTTGGCATCACCGTCGATAGCATCTTCCTATGTCACATGAGCCGGATGTACTTTCTCAAAGTCTTGTGCCAACAAGATTAGTGGCTATCCTCACTCCTTTGTCAATCTCACGTATGAGCTTCACGAATATGGCCGCTTCGGTTCCACTAACTCCCAGTTCATGTGTTGATGTGTCCAAATAGCAACACCATGCAACTTTAGATCATGCAATGTATGGTCCAACGAGAACAATTGGTACATCCATCTCATAATAGTGTCCCATGGACGATGCTTTGCACGTGACAGACTGGTCGTCATAGATGAAAAATTGCACAAATCAATTCCTTCTACACCCATATGTGAAACCCCTTCTTCATGTGTACTTTTAATAAAGCTACTCGCTTAATTATACCTGATTTCGATAAAGAGTCTGATGTTAATGACAATTGCTCATTCGATTAAATAACGTGAAATAGACCTAATAAGAAACCATCTAATGTGCAACACCCTAAAGAAAGACAAAAATTCATACATGTTCTATACATATAAAATTTAACATGAATGCTTCATGTACCTAGCACACATAGATAATAATGAATTATACACAAATTGTTGCAACTACATACTAAAGGAATAAATAGAACTACAAAAAAATACACTCTTCGTGTTCCAAATAGAACTGACTATCAGATCTAATATTCTAAAACTAATCAGCACACTACAACTAACTACTAGGAGAAAGTAATAGATCTACAAGAATAAAACATACAAGAAACTACTCTAAAGGACTACATATCTACAACCACACTATTTACATATCTACCCATTACTTAATACAATTACATATCTAATTATTTTATTTACTAACCTACAATGGTTTCAAAGTAAAATCTACAACCAAACAGAAAAGTCACCTCTAAGATAGAGAGATCAACTCCTCATATTTCCCTCTCCTCTTCTCTTCTTGTACTCCTCTCCTCTCTTCTCCCTCTCTCTTTTTCTCGATTAGATTTAAGCTTCGCATTTCTGCGCATTTAAATGGCATACCTTATGTCATCATTTAAAATAGTGATAGAAAGTGTGGGGCCACTATCACCATTTTCAAACGGCGATTGATACCATGGTAGTCGACGTTGCACTTTATCATTCATTCTTTGATGGTAGACACTTTATCGCTATTTAAATCACGACATATATTTTATTATGGTTTCAAATGGCGATAAGTTATGTTTCTATATTTTCTATCCGAGCATTTATTCATATAATATTAATAAAAAATATATTATTTTTAAAAATTCAATATAAAAGTAGTAAAAAATAAAAAATTATTTTTGAAAAAATTAACGACGCGAGGGAGATTCAAACTCTCGCGGGAAACCCCATGTTCTGAACGGATCTTCACAGGCTATGATTTCATATGTTCTCGATTTATTTTAGTTATTGATTTCTAGTCTTCCTGCGCTATTTTCTTCTTCTTCTTTTGTTAGGAAAACATTATATACTGCGGATGGGAATGTTTTGCACTCTGGTGCACCTGCAGTTCTTCACCATTATAGTTTGGTCATTTCCACATTTAAAAAAAAGCATAAACAAATCATACATGTAGAACATGTTAACAGCCTGCAGAAAAGTAAAAAAAAATTGTAATGTGTGAACTATAGAAAAGACAATTTTTAAGTTCTTTTTAAATGTGGTAATGCAAACTTGTACACAAGGATGCAAAATTCTAGAACTTGGGTTTCTAATATTTGTATTGCCGCAGACCTATATTTCGCACATATAAAGGATGTGAATTTTCTGCACTTAGGTCCATATCCAATAAATGCATAGCATCCTCTAAACCAAAGATTTGACATGCATACAATAGGGACAATGATCTTTCATCTCCAGAAAAATTACACAAGTATGGTCGTTAATTCCCTCCTCCAAGGCTCCAACTAGAATAAATCTTTTCTTAAATGTCCCTAGGAATAAATCTTTTCAACTCGTGAATTTTCTTTCTTCCTTTATATTTTCACTTTTCCTTTTTTCTTTGTTTCTTTTATTTTTTACAAATTCAGACCTTGAATTGAATTCACACACAGCCCTCGCACTCTCACATTCTTGACACGTCACCCTGATCTGATCAACGGGCAGGATTTGATCACGTTCGAGATCCACACGCATGCGCAACCGTATCGTACATCACTATCACTCCTCACGCACCGATGTGTAGTGGTCATGATGCGCCGGCGGCGGCGACCTCCTCCACCATCCTGGCCGCCTGCGCCATGCCGGGCCGGCTCTCCGGCTCCGGGTTGGTGCACTCGACGCCGACCCGCAGCAGCCGCACCGCGGCGGCTCCGGCGCCCGCGGCGACGACGGGGTCGACGAGCTCCTTCTCGCCGCCCTCGGCCACGGCCGACGCTGCCCACTGCACAACGTCAGTGCCGCCGCGCGCGTTAAGGAGGTACTGCGACGGGAACCTCCCCGTGACGAGCTCGAGGAGCACCACACCGAGGCAGTACACGTCAGACCTGGCTGACACGCCCGCGCGGTGCTGCTGCTGTGAGTGCGCGGCCCCGGCGCCGCCGGCCTCGGGCGACCGGAACGCGAACATGGCTTGCGGCGCCTGCGCTGTGTTGACGAGCGGGAAGAAGCCGTAGTCCACCAGCCGCGGCTCCAGGTCGGCGTCGAGGAGGATGTTCCCCGACTTGAGGTTCCCGTGCGGCGGCGGTGGCGGCGGCGCGTCGAAGTCCGCGCCGTCCATGCTCACGAGCCGCATCGCCGGGATGCCGAGCTTCTCGTGTAGGTAAGCCATGCCGCGTGCCACGCCGACGGCGATCTTCAGCCGCGCCGGCCAGTCCAGGATCACCCTGTTCGGGCTCTGATCCCCTATAGCAGTCAACACATTTAAGTGATTAATTAGAACTGATTAACTACGTAATTAACTGGTGTTAGGAATTAGCGATTAGCGATTAATTGTGTTGGTTGACTAGTGATTACCGTGCAGGACGTAGAGGAGGCTACCACGTGGCATGTACTCGGAGACGATGAGTTTCTCCTCCTTGCGGTAATGGTAGCCGATGGGCGGGAGCACGTTAGGGTGGCGGAGCTCGCCGAGCATCTGCAGGTGCCGCTCGAACTCCACGCGGCCGACGCGGTTCATGTCGCGCATGCGCTTCACGGCGACGGTGACGCCGTTGCGCATAGCCGCCTTGTATGCTGACCCGAGCGTGCCATTGCCAAGCACCTCCGCCGACGCCTTCATCAGTTCCGGCAGCCCGAACTCGCCGCTGACCTTGCTCATCAGGACGAACTCGCCCATCTTTCGGCCACCGCCACTTGATCCTCCACGGGATCCCTGGCTGCTGCCGCCGTGGCTGGACCCGAGGCCGGCGCCGCCCAGCTCCACCGTCGCCACCTCTGCGGCACGCGGCGCCGTCGACACCACCACGGCCTTGTCGGAGCTGGCGCTACTGCCGGCATCGTCAAACCTCGGCGTGTTGTTCCTTTCGTCCTGCCGCAGCATGAGCACCATGGCGCCGGTGACCAGCACGATCACGAGCACGATGATGCCGATCACTACGAACACGCTGGTCTCCTCCTCGACGGCAATGTAGTCCGCCGCGGTCGCCGGAGGCATCGACGAAGCCATGGGGACCGGCGCGACTGCCGCGCAGGCCGCGGCTCCGTTGCCCGGCGCTCCGCACAAGCCGGGGTTCCCAGCAAACGCCGACTCGTTGAAGCGCGTGGCGACGGCATGCGGTAACACGCCGGTGAGGCGGTTGTGAGACACGTTGAACAGCCGGAGAGACGCCGGGAGGAAGGAAGGGACGGGGCCTTCGATCCGGTTGTGCTCGAGGTGGAGCTCGAGGAGGCGCGGCGCGCCTACGATGGCGTCGGCCGGCAGCGCACCGGAGAGGTCGTTGTTGTCCAGGTAGAGCTTCTTGAGCCAACGCATGGAGGTGAACACGTCGCCGGGGACCGGCCCGGTGAACGCGTTGTGCGACAGGTACAGCGCGCGGAGGCTACGCACGGTGGCGAGGCTGGCCGGCAGCGGGCCGGAGAACGCGTTGCGCTTGAGGTTGATGGAGTGGAGCCCCGGGAGGTGCGCGAGCGCGGCGAAATCGAAGGTGCCGGAGAGGTTGAGGTGCGCGAGCCGAAGGCCGATGAGGATGCCCTTGTAGCACTGCACCCGGGGCCACGGGCTGGTGGCATTGCATGGCACCGACGGCGACGACGGTGACCACGCCTCTAGCGCGCTGGTCGGGTCCGAGAACGACGACTTGAGGCGCAGGAGCGCCGCCGCCTCGGTGCCGGGGGCGGCGCCATCAGTGTCGGCGGTGGCGGTGAAGACGGTCAGGAGGAGGAGGAGGAGGAGGAGGAGTGTGGATAGCCGGAAGGCGAGGAGGAGGGTGACCATGACCATTTGGTGGAGGTCAGAGCCTTTCCTCTAGTTTTCTTCCAGCTTCCTCTAATGATTCCTGCCTTTCTTGGCTTTGCCTCTTCTGCTTTTGTCAATGCCTCTTCTGCTCCACTGGTTAGGCAGGCAGTTTTGGGACCTAAAAATAGGACCTTACAGCTGAGACAACAGGTGATCAATGGAGATGATGCATTGCAGCAGGTAAGGCAGTGGCAGGTTTGCCAGGCTCTTCAAAACAGACGTGTAAATGTGCAATGGAGTATAGGCCGGATAACAGGGTGGCCTCTGCTTCTTTCTCCCTGGAGAAAAATGAGGGAGATAATATGGTAGCTGGTTCTGCAAACCAGCTCCAACAATAGTAAATGTGGCAAATCAGGCAAAGATTAAATTTAGTAAACTGAAACAGCTTCTTGATCATTCTTTCAGGTGCGTATCATGTATAACATGTTGGAAATCAAGTGCGGGGCGTTCTGCTCTCAAATGAGATATGTATGTCACTGCAAGAGCCTGGAAATGGCATCAGAATGTCATAGGAGTGCTGATTTACCATGTTGCCTGAAAAATGAGGCTGAGATGACCTGTGAAAGATGTCTCACTTTGTTTAGAAATGACCACCGGTACGGAAATAGCCATCATGTTCGTTATTAAGGTCAGAAATTTTCTCATTAATTGGAGGAAAAGAAGAAAGATCTGTACCATTAATTGTGGTGAGTCCAGATTATAACGATCTAGATTAAAAAAAAGAGTTTGTGTTATGTACAATACAGAAATAACTGAAATTCCGAATTAGATGGCGGGAGCAGTGGGACAGGACGGCAATCTCAGCGGGCTCGGTGGGGCACGCAACGGGGCAGCCGGTGGGCTCGGCAGTTGGCGCGCACGGGGGGTAGGCTCGGAGGGCTCGGCGGCGCCAAGGCAAGCAAAGGGCACGACGTGGCACGAGAGACCAAAGCGCAGGGCAAGCTAGTGCGATGCAGGGGCGCACTCGGTGCGCGCTGGCGCGAACGTCGCTGGCAGGTGGGGTCGGTCGGCAAGGGGGACCCAGGAGGAGAGGAGGGAGAGATGGCGCTGACAAGCGGACCCAAGGGAGGAGGCCGCTACTAGGCGGGCCAGCGCAATCAGCGAGATAACATGCTAACAGGTGGGCCCACGTTGACAAGAGAAAAAAAATCAAGTTCGACCCTTTTGGCAACCATTAATCTTTGTATTTATTGGAGTGAACAAAATGTTTTCAAAATTTTTGAAAATTTTTGCACATGGTCATGAGGTGCTGCAAATGATCTCATACTAGTTACATGCCCGTGCATTGCTACGAAAAACAAAATTGATAACGAAAAATAAAGATTAAAAAATAAAAAAATTATTTCACAAGATCAAACATCTATCTTTAACGCTTCGTTTCTTGCGAAAGCTGGCTAATTAAAGCAACGCTTCGTTTTTTGCGTAGGGCAATTAAGCAGGGCAATTAAGTAGGGCAATTAAGCAGGGCAATTAATGACATGGGTAGAACTCACCACTGCCACTAGCTGTTGCTTTATAATAGTAGAGATAAAATGTTCAGAGCATGATTAGCTCTAAGGATATTTCTAAAAATCTGACAATGCTTCTATTCTTTTTAATAATTGTTGTTTTTTATTTTTCCAGAGGAATTAATTGAGTTCAAAAATTTCTTAAAGTGTTCTAAGGTTTATTTAGAACTTAAATAAATTTTATCCAGATTTTATGTTGGTATAAATTCAAATTTTAAAATTTAGAAACCACCTCTTGGCCATTAAAAAGCATTCTCTTAATTGCCAAAAATCATGAGAAATTCAAAAAATGATGAAAATTAAAATTAAGGCCAAAAGTCAATTGCATTTTTAATTTCATTTCTTTGAAATTTGGGCTGCTACAAGGACAATCGAAAATCGAGTATGTATAACATCCTACAAATGTATATACATACATACATTCCTATGAATGGAAACAAATGAGCAAAGAGCTCGGAGTAGAGATGTTGCTACCGCATGGAATATGCTTGGAGCTAACTTGGAGAGCATAACGGGTGCCCCCAACAAGAATAGGCAACGGTTGCATATGTATGCATGTTGATGTCGCAATGTTAAGCATTAAGTAATAATTAGAGAGAGTAGAAGATAACTATGTAATAGATATTTCATTGGAAAGGGTAGGAACTGAGAGGGATCGATCAAGAATTGAGCTTGCTATTAGAGGTTAAAACAGAAAAGTTATGGGGCAAACAAGAAGAGATAGAAGATACATGGTTTGATGGAGCAGCCGACGTGTGAGAAAGATAAGTTCAAAGTAGGTCATCCATGGTGCATTGGTATATGCATGAGCAATGAACTCTAATACTATATAAACTAACTAATGTATTGTTTGAGATTAAATAAGGGTACATGTGCTGCATAAATTTTGAAAAATAAAGTTACTAGTGGAGAAAGAATAAGGATATGCAGATACATGATCCATGCATGATGAAGAGTTACTATGTTTCCAACAACGCCAGCAACGTATTATGCTCAATGATTTTCTTCAATCAAAGCTCATACTTCAATTATGTTCCTCAAGTTGTATTTTCCTTTGAGCTTCTATTGTTATTTCTAATGTTTATGATATCTTAAAAATCTAAATAGCCTATCGGATACATTAATATATTCTTAAGCACATAAATTATATCCTCTGATACTACAAATTCTAAAAGAAATCTAGGCCCCATTCGTTTCAACTTTTGCTTAAAAAAAGTGAGTTATTTGCCAAATAGGGAGATTCTGTACAATTTCTCTAAGAATCAGAAGTTGTCATCTACATAGAATTAAAATCCAGCTGGAACCTAGAAGTTGCAGTATACTCGGCCCGATTCTCCCATCATCGAAGCAGCTTCTCCTATAATCCAAAATCCATAATTCAGAAACTAAAACGAACTAGGCTTTAGCCACAGATGTGCGAACCTCCCAGCTAGTTTTATATGTATACAACAGCCGCCAATACACTCTTCGGTTTTGCAAAAGAATTATGTAATGAAATTTTCTTGCTGTACCTCCAAAGCGGTAGATAAACCACTACAAACGCTATCACCCTCTTAACTAGCACAAAATTTCCAACATTTGTCAGATGTACACACCTTACAGCAAGCACCCATTCAAACACACAGCCTGGGGCACCTTCAATCCTGAACATCCTGCATTTCTGCTATACACATTCTTGCCTCGAAAATTTGAAAATCTCTGCAATGAGCTCCAAGGGAAGACCTTTCGTCTCTGGCACTCTGAAGTAGACGAATAGAAGAACAATGCAGCACACAAATGTATAGGCACCACATGCCCCGGAGAGCCCAATGGTACTCAGCATCACTGGGAAGCAGTATGTTGAAAGCAGTCCTCCAAACCAGAAGGAAAGTGAACAAAAACTTGCACAGGTTGCACGGGCCCTAGTTGGGAACATCTCAGAGCAGAGAATATTGGGTATCGGCCCCAAACCAACGACATAAGAGCAGAAGCAAATGGTTAATGTGAGTTGGAAGAGGATTGCATGCGCCAAAGATCCCATCTTCACTATGTTGGACAAAGACAGAGTACCAAGTGATAATATTAGGGTAGGAGTAGTGACTAGGAGAAGAGCCCTGCATAAACGTGCGAAGGTCAAAATCTGGAGTTTTTCTTAAAAACATGCAATGAATTCTGTTCTTCAGTATCATGAGCATCGCGTGTTGAGCTTGTTATTAGATAGGACAGCAAAATGAAATGCCGACAGACAATGTTGACAAGAATTTTGTAAGATGGTTAGTAGAAAAAAGATTCCAGGTAAGAAGTGGGAACTTCATAATGTTTGGCTATAGTTTATCCCTAATGGTGAATTGCAATAAAATGTAATGACACTTCCTTATAATTTTAAAGAAAAAAATATTTTGAATGTTTAAGTAGTATTAGAGTTAACCTTCTTCCACAAACATCCATCAGCATCATTGCAGCAGTTATACAAGGAAGCATCACCAAAGCATTAAGGGTGCTTATGAGTACTGATGTTGAATGAGAACCAAGTCCAATGTCTGAAAACAAATCAACAACTCCAACCTGTTCAAGAATCTGAGGAGCGTAGCGGAGAAGGCCACTGACTCCTGCAGACTGCATTTTGAAGAGAGGGCAAATAGTAAACAAGCTATTAGCACGATTAGCATGCTGTGTAGCTGCCGATCGAGGAGGACTGTGAACTCAGTTTCATGCTTAAACTATGTACACAAAAGCTTATGGGTGACACAGAGAATTCTACCTGCTGAAGAGCTTGAATTAACATGCCATAACACAAAGCATGCCTGACCCCAGGCTGAAGAAGTACCCTCCATTTAGGCTTTAAATCAGCTGTTTCTGATAGCCGGACTATTTGTTGTCTGGATAAATTCCTCCTTGTGTTTTCCACATCATGAAGTGCAGGCTGATGAGATAATGCTGCTCCATGGATTTCCTCTTCTTCTTCTTCTTCTTCTTCAATGTCATGATCATGTAAAGAAGCCATAAAGTCCTGTGCAAGTCCTAATGTACCATGCCTTCTTAAATACGAAGAGCTCCCTTCAGAGGTGAATGATGTATTTGTATCGTTTACTTCAGAGCTTGCTGCCTGAAAAAGCAAAGAAGCCCGCAAAACATCTCCGTTATTGCCTTCTTCAGCAGAATAAGCCTCCCTAGTATGTTGAGCACTGTCATCATCTCCCCTGTGCTCATTCATCTGTTCATGTTCTACAAAAGTAAAACTGCTGAAGGCCGGGAGGAAACTGTTTCGCACACTTCCTGTTTCTGACATATTCTCATGGATGCTTCCAAGAAGATCAACCAGTGGATCTGAAAGGTGCCGATAGAAAGTAGTACTAGGGTGTGAAATCAGGCTGGCATTAGTCCCAAGAAAACTTTGACCTCGAGCAATGCCAACAGCACGTCCTCCAATGGCTGTGTCCGGTCTAATGTTCATACCATACACAATAAGAGCTATTTCTCCTGCAGGTATATCTGATGTCATGACGCATTTATGCTTCTTCAAAAGGTGAAAAAATAGATAAATAATTATTTGTTAGATTCATCCAAACAAGATGCCATCTGTTAATGGTATCATATGTGAATAAACCTCCCTTGCCTTTTTTATCTTGTTTTATGATTTAATCAACATTTGATTTCACAACATATTATTATCATACACATTACGCCATCCAATTGTTTTATCTCATGTCATGCTCACAATTGTTATAAACTCCTTTTGGGCTCAGTTTAAAGCCACTGTGATGCATATATTAGTTTCCTATTCAGTTCCGTCTTCTCTCTCTCTCTCTTTTTAAGGAAGAACAGTAGGAAAGGATCCTACTGTATATATGTTAAACAAATAGTTTACAAGATTACATGTATAAAAAAAGGAAATTAAGCCAGACTAGCTAGCCAGTCTTCAATTGAAGGAAATCAGATCCTAATTGAAGGAAATTAGGGGGATTTGGATTTGAACCCTTATCCCAAAAACTACCAAAGAAATCCCCCTCATCCAAACACCCACTAATTAGTTTATATCTTTAGTATTTTCACACTAGGTTTTCTTATTAATTTATTATATAAGAGATTTTATTAGGGATTTTGAAGGCAAGCAGAACAAAAGAGAAGTTCTGAGTTCTGGAATCCCTTTAACCTCCCTGACCTCTTGCTTGCCTTGGCTGGCTGGGCACCACGGCAAGGAAAGAGTCCGCATGTTGGACGGAACAGCACCACCACCCATTACCCGCCACTATAATCTACGTCCATTATTTATCCCACAATTCAACCCATAACGACAATATTTTCAAAACTGCAGATGTAGTTCGTATTGTCAGGCCGTAAAATATAAGTTACATCTAGATAGATTTCTAGTGAAAAAAAACTCATAACTATATCTAGGTACTCATTTCCCCCATTGATAGTTCACAACGAACCATCTTCAGCGGAAACAGTATAATGTGAATAAATCTTTGAAGCTGATGGCAACATTCTCACCTGAAACATCGTCTTTCCCTCTAAGTCTCTGTAGAGAAACTCTGGCCTCACTAATTTTTCCATCGCTTACAAGCCACCTAGGTGACTCTGGCAAGTAGTACACCACTACAGCAAAGTAGACAATGGAAGGGACAAACATCGCACCAATCATAACTCTCCAGTTAGGTGAAGACATCAGTGTCATCCAAAATATCATGCAATAGGAAAGAACTATTCCTATGAAGAACATAAACTGCGGCATAGTTCCCAATGATCCCCTCATATGTGGTGGAGATGTTTCGGCTATATAAATTGGGACACAGGTGAAAACCAAACCACTTCCTGATCCAACAATTAGCCTAGCTAGAAGCAGAATATAGATGTTAGGAGCCCACAGCATTAGGAGGCCACCAGAAAATAATAGCAGAGATGAGTGGATCAATACAGCACGTCTGCCAAGCCAATCTGATAGTGATGCAGAGAATATTGTGGTCATAATGGCCCCAAAAACTGAAACTGCTACAATTATTCCCTCGATAGAAGGTCCATTCTCCAAGTCAAATTCCTTCTTCATATAGAGATTAGCCTCTGTCAGATAATCAAAACTGAGTTTAGCATCATTATTTGGCCTGTCTCTTTAGAACAAGAAAAGCTGAGTTTTTATTTGGAGGTAGAGTCTAAGTACTAATACGTCAGGAAACATTTTGTCTGTCACGGCAAATCAAACTAGAGGAAAATAATTACCTAACATTGTTGTAAAATCCCATCCAAGTAACATATAACCAATAGAAACAGAAATTGCAGAAAACATTATAGACTTCATCATTCCATCAACTAATATATAGCCCTTTCCAAATAATTTGTGTACCTGAAATATATCAATACTTGTCAGAAACACTTGCTTAAAAATAGAACCCATTCGAACTTCTTTAGGGCAAGCAATCAAACTTCGGCTTCCTGAAATAACCAGTTTAGATGTACAGTTGGATGCTTAGGATCTCTCAATGCCTGTCCTTCAATCATGTGGGTTACTATTACACTTGTGTTGCAACAGATGAACCCCTTTCACTATAGAATTATAAAAGACTAGTCAATTAGTTATGTCATAAATTCATGAGCCATTTCATTCTTCATTTACTATGTTTTGGTAGGTAAACTAGTTCTATACTTGTCCAGCCTCATGGTCTATAGATGCTAAATCCCATCAAAGCATTGCAACCTGGTGCCTGGTGTATTGAAAGAAACAAGTCACCAAAAATTAGTTTGCTGGCACAAGCTGAAACAATAAATAATGAATAATAATCTTTATAAATGATAAAGTGGTCCAATCTGATTTTCATGACAATTAATTAATAAATTGTAGTGATAAATAACTGCATGCCAAGGTTTAGATGACCAGTAAAATTTACATCAAAAGTTTTATTTAGTCACTACAATCTTCCAGAGAAACCATTCAGATTACATTTCAAGCATGCCACCATGAATAATTACAACCTACGATCCCATATCTACATAAAGCATCTTTGATTGGTATTGGAAATGACACTCCGAAAGGCAGCATGTATAGAATGTGATTATCAAAAATGGGTGTTCTTCATCACCGTGCAACAGAAGACTAGTTATACAATCATTACTAGGTTGAAACAGAATATCCATCCACTGTATTTTGAGTTCTAGTTAGCTGAGGAAGTGAGGATACACTCAGCACTGAACGGAACATGGAAAATAACAAATAATTGAAGCGATATAAGAAAAAGAAACGCACCCAGCATTATCACTGTGATAACTGAAAACCCCAGTTGTAAACTTCCAGAAACAGGAATTCCGGACCTTCCATGTGTTACATTAGATCTCTCTCTTGCAGGTTCAACTGTAAAGAAAAGCGAGAGTGAGTGCTATAGAGTTTCCAGAAATAGTAGGTTCACACATAAGTTTTTTCTCCAACTACTGTATACTGTTGCCTAAAATGGATTCTTTACACAGCTGTTAGTCAAAATTTACTAATTTAGCACTAAGCAAGCATCCAGACATATAGTGGATTCACCTCTGTGCTTTGCTTTTGTGTTTCTGTTTAACCCTTCTGTAATTTTTTAGTTTGCAAAGCATGAAAAGAAAAAGAGCTCTACATTTCTTAAGATAACAACAACAATCAACAAAATCTCATTGAACCAACCCTGCAGGACCTGTGACAAATCTATATATAAAAAAATATGGAATGATATGCCTGTGATAACTGATAAGTTATAATTAAGAGTGCAATCTCCAAACAACACACACATAATTGCAAACTCCAATATCAAGGAACAAAAAATTATTATTTTCTTGTAAATACAAGACTCATAAGAAGATATTTGGAACCAGGTCAATTCTGTCTATTTTGTATGGTACACCTTCATACCAATCAAAAGGCACTACACTAATCCCAGTGGAAGTGACATGGCTTTCCTACACTATTGAGGTTCAAAATGTTCGAATTACTAGTGTTTTTCTACTTATCCTGAGCAGTGGCCCACCAACCGAATTATATGTTATCAGCAGTACTTTCAATTACAACCATTACTGAAAATGGATTATCAACGCTATCCACAAGAAATGCTCTGAACCAGCTCCTCTCATATATCCCTGATCTCCAAACCAATCAAGAGGATATAGTATCCGCAAACAGAGGGAGTAACAATCAGCAGTCCAAATATGCTCAAGAAACCCAATCCAGTTCATACTAGAACCTTCTCCTTATCACTGTCTCATATACATATGACCCGCAGTTTTTATTCCTAATCCCGATCAAGAGGCCGACAGCGCAGGTATCTGAGGGTGCTTCTGTGATTTCAACTTCTTTTTTTGAGGAAAAAAATTCAACAATGCCAGATGAAACACACGGCTCAACTTATAGAAATCCCCAAATGTAACATCCAGATAGTGGGTACCAACCATACGAAAAAAAAAAAGTTATTATCATATCCTAATCCAAGACACCCACCCTTAACCTTACAAATTTTATCTAAAAGAAAGAAAGGCAAAAGGCAAGCTAGTGCAACGCCATGAACAGGCAGGGGGGCGGACCTAACGTGGGGGCATGGGGTTCAGTTGAACCCCCCAAAATTTAGGAAAATAAACTGTTACCGGTAGTAATCCAGTACTCCACCACGCAGCCAACCAATCCGCAACAAATTTTATCAGCAGTAAAGATTTGGATTAGATTGGTTGCCGGCCGTCGCAGCAAGGAAATGATCCCCAAGAACAAAGCGATAGAGCAGCAATCCAAGCAAGCCAGGGCTTCCTCCTTACCAACGAAAGAAGGAATCAATCCAGGCAAAGCCCCGACGGGGATGGATCTCCGCGCCACGCCAGTCCAGTAGCAGCGCAGAAGAGGAGGAGGAGGACGACGCCTCCTACGAGAGAAGAAGAACTTCGCTTCGAGGTGGCGGGAGTGCCAGTGCCTCTCTCTCTCTCTCTCTCTCTCGGTGGAAGGAGCGGCAGCGCGCGTGCTCGGCGGAGATGGAAGGTTCGACGCCGTTGGCGTGGCTGGTGACTTCGTGAGTCGCCGCGGGAGGAGGAAGAGGATGGAGACGAGATAAAATCATGAAAACCTCGAGGCAATGATTAGATAAGAACGTGGGTGTTAGGGAGGCGAAATCAGACGGCTCAGTCAGATCTGTCAGACTGCACGTGGACCGTCCGTTGGTGAATCGAGGAAAAATTGAGCAAATAACTCACTGCTAAATAGAAATTAAAAAAATAACAGTTTCCTTGCTGCGACCTGTTGATAGCAAATAACTCACTGCTAAATAGAAATTAAAATCGTAATAAAGTTTTTCTGTTGAAAAAAATTATCGTCAAAAAACGACAAACTTGTTGATAGCAGTTACCTGTTCCACAGTAAAATTTGCTGTAAATTTTTGCAAAAAATCGTATTTCATACAACTTTATAACAATTCTGACATTACCTGCTCCACAGTAAAATTTATTCGGTTATTGTTTTGTGCAAGGGTTTAGATGGGCATATTAATTTTTGACAATTTACGGTTAATAGCAGTTGCTTCCGCCATGCGACATGGCTTTTGCTCGCTGTCACCACCACAGTGGCTTCCAGATACCCGTGTGGTGGAAAAGGGTTGCTTCCGCCACACCACACGGTGGAAGCCGGGTTGCCTGGAAAGACATGCGGGCGGTGGTAAAGCAGAAATCGGAATGCACGAGAATTTGATACTCCTTCCGTCCTAAATTATAAGGCCTATAATTTGAATGGTTTTATCCCAAATATAAAACGAGTATATATGCATTTATTCATTATTATCCCAATTTGAATGATATCTTTCCTTCTATACATATATTTATTGGCTCTCAACTATATGCATTTATTCATTATTATCTACACAAAATATATATCTTTTATCTTCTCTTATACCTTTCTCAATTTCAATGTAACCTTAATCATTATGTAAAATTAAACTACGCATTATCAACTGGTACGGAAGGAGTAATAATACTTTAAATTCATGTGGTTAAGACGTACTCAGGGGGTCCATTTTTATAAGGTTTATTTTTAAATGGTTTTTTTAACAAATTATAAATTCATCTAAATTTAATTAGGACTTTTCTTCTATGTACATATTTATTCTCTCTCAATCATATATATTTTTTCATTACCATTCATACCAAAAAAATCGAAATAAATTACGTGTCACAAACCGGTCGAAAATCAGTACAAATCGCTCGGTTTTCGTAAAAAGTCGACGAAAATTGCTCCAAAAAATCGACAGTGCAAGCTTGATTTTTGACGATAATTTTTTTCATCAGCAAAATTTTAACATGATTTATTTTATCAAATTTTCGTGCATTCCACGGGCGGGAATTGGAGCGGTTCCAGAGAGCATTGCTTTCCGTATCAAGTGGCTTCCACCGTGTGGTGTGGTGGAAGCCAGACTGCATTGTTTTCCGTGCAACGTGGCTTCCACCGTGTGGTGTGGCGGAAGCCACGTGAGACGGTGGAAGCCCCCTTTCCGCCACCTGGCATGGCGGAAGCCACCTCGCACGGCGGAAACCAGTGCTATTCAACACATTCCATTTCACTGCAGGTTATTTTTTAAATTTCAATTCAACTGTTGTTTATTTGAGCAATTTTTCCGTGAATCGACGGCCTGTATTGGTAGTCATGCGGAGACAGCATTAATACCGTGGAATAATCGATAATTTGTCCTTATTTATTTATGTTATTGATCATTTGTCACGTGATATATCACTGATATACGGGTCCTGGAGCCACGTATCAGTGAGACATGTGGGGTAAATAATCAATTGCACCATGTAAAACAGGGTAAATCATCAATTCTCCGTAAAAAAAGATGATCCCTCTCCCTCTCTCTCTCTCTCTCTCTCTGCCACGATGTTCGCAAGTTGCACCCAAAATCCTCTATCCTCCACCGCAGCATTGCTCTTTGCCTCTCTCTCTCCAACGGCATCACCATGGCAGCAGCCCTGATGAGTTAACTCTGATGATAGCGTGCGGCAGCCCCATGGCAGATCGAGGCGGCTTGATCTTGGCACGACGATAGACCTAGACAATGGCCTGCGTCGACAAAGAGTTCGACATGCACGACAGTCTCGACGATGGCGAGCAGCTGGCCCAGGAACTGTGTAAGTCGGATGTGAAGAGCCCGATGTGTCGACCTCGATGGCAGCCGACACACAGCAACAATAATCTCATGTGCATATTATAGTTCGAGTTTGTTCGGGTTTTTTTATTTCTTTGGTTGGATTCAAGAATTGTAGGTTCGATTTCAGGAATTCTAAAAAAATTGTTAGTTGTAATGTATTGAATCGATTCGATGCACTGCATGTCTGTCCTCATTTTGAACTGGCTTAAACTCATGTTACACGTGGCCTCATACGTGACTATACGAGCATAAAACCTCGTATTGTGAGATTGACAAGTAGGTCTAACCCATGTATCAGTGACATATAAGCGATGTGGGGGGCAGTGACATGTGGATGTGCCCAGGTGGTTTAGCTAAGGTGATAAGTGCTAATTATACAAGTAGTTCTGATCGAGCAGTCTACGGCTCTTTTAGGCCCATATCAGGATAAGCTTTTAATTGTGCAGATTATGGATTTAGCCAACAGAGAAGCGGATGCCTAGAGAATTTGCTGGCTGAAGAATCTGGTCATTCAACAGTCCGTTTGAGAATCAGATTGTTGATTGAGCTCGATGGGCGGAGGAGCTCGACAGACCGAGGAGCCAGCGGGTGGAGAGGCTCAATGGCGGAGGAGTGCGGGCGGAGGAGCTCAGTGCGACGTGCAGAGGAGTGCGGGTGGAGAAGCTGGCGGACGAAGGAGTGTGACTGGCGGAGGGGCTCAACGGGCGGAGGAGTGCGAGAGGAGGAGCTGGCAGGCGGAGGAATCGACGGGCAAGGAGTTGGCAGGCGGAGGGGCTCGACGGACGGAGGAGCCGACGGGCGAAGAGGCTCAGCAGGCAGAGGACCCATGGCGGCCGGAGCTTGGGCGGAGGACCCTTAGTGGTAGCCGGAGGAGCGGCGAGCTCGTGCGTGCACCAGCCTTGTCGCATGTGGCTTTGCCCGAAGCGCTAATTCTCCACGAGAATCGGCTTGAAGAGAACTTTTGATTTTATGTTGTGAGGTTGATTATGATTGTGGAAGAAGCTAGCTATCCAGAATTCTACCGTTCGATTTATAAATCATCCGCTTTTATTTTAAACGGAAGATGTCTGTAGCTGAAACGAATGGGCCTTAGGACTTGGTGAAACACATTTGCTACCATCGTTGTTCCTGTGGATGCTTGCACAATGAGAACAGTTCCTCCCTTTTTTTTCGACGCACAATGATAATAGTTAGTTGCATGTTGATTATTTTGTCTCAAAGTCAACTGTTATAAGCTAGCTGGCAGTGAGCGACTCCTCCGGTGAATAGAAGCGATCACTCCATCAGTAGGCATCATGCATATGCAGCACATCATGAGTTGTTGGAATCCTCATTTGGTTGCAGCGTTGAGGTTAATTAGCCGGTCTGGTGCAGACTGCAGAGTAAAATTATCGACTACATGTAAGGCAATGATACCATTAGAAGGTGTTAATATAAATTTTAATACCTCTCAGTAATAGTAAAAAATCTCGTAAGGCCATATGTTATGCGAAAAAGGCTGAGTTATTGGGTAGAAGCATGGAAACGCTACCGTGAGTGAACCATCCAATCAGAAATCTATATATGCTTATTAGAATAATTACGGGTTCAGGAAAGCATATACAGCACACGTCGCTGTTTTTTTTACCCATTGTGTCGCGTACAACAGTTGAGTTTGACCATATCGAAGCTTTGACAAACTATGTAATTTGGTGGTGTTTGGTTGAAACCCTAGCTTAATTTCCCTTGAAGCTGATCGAATTTGTACGTATATGAGATGATATGTATCACGTACTCACATGCTTACGAACGTTCAACAATATTATGTTAGCGCGCGCGCGGGAAATTAGAGGCATTTCCGACCATAACAAAAAAAAAATAGAGGACTTAATGCTCTACGGCGAGAACTAGTGCTTCCTTGGTTAAGTTTATTCAACTAAAATTCTTGGAATTACGTCACACTAAATACAAAGATTAATAAGCAGCTCTTACAATCTTGCATATCTTTACATGTACACCTCCTTTTTTGTGCTGACATCATGATTTTTTATAGACGTTAATAGTATCCGCAAGCATTTCATCGAACGATGTAATGATCGATGTGCTAATTCAGAATTTTGTAACAACTAACAAATTAAGAAAGTAAGATAAGATAACATCAAACAGGAAACAATAATCACATCATTATATATAGGGCAGCTAGCAGCCGGACGTCTGATTTTTTTAAAATTTTCGGACGCCCGCGCAACATTTTTTTTTTAACGTCTTCAACATTTTTTTCAACGTTTGAAGTATTTTTTTCGTTTTTGAAACATTTACTATTTGTCGAAGGAAAATGTTGCATACATAGAAAAAAAAATGTTGCATGCATAAAAAAAAAATATTACAGAAAAAACAGACGTCTGAACTGTAGCATTACCGTTATATATAATACAACGAGGAGTACAACTTAAGTGCCAGTGGCCGGCTGTAAAGGGCTGGAGCCCACCTGACAGCATCCATCGATCAGGCCCATCTAAGGCCCAGCGTAAGTGGGCCGACCGCACAGGGCCCCTAAAATTTTTGGGCTCCCAGCATATGCTGTACTACTATCATCTCTTGTGTAAATGGCTTGCTAAATTTTCAAGTTCTAACGATGCATCGTATTCTGCTGATTCCGCGAAACATTCTGATATTGACGGCAAAGAATTACATGTGGAGTTAAAGTTCCTCGAAGATTTTATCCCTAAGGAAGACATGGGCCCTCTTGATATTCTGAAGTTTGTGAAATGGATGGGTTGTTTCCCTAATGCCCTTATTGCATATAGAATTTTGTTGACTATTTCTGTGACAGTTGTATCTGCAGAACGAAGTTTTTCAAAATTAAAGTTGGTAAAGTCCTACATGCGCAGTACTATGACACAAGAAAGACTCAATGTATTGGCAACAATTGTACTTAAAAATGATGTTCTGGAGAAGATTAAATATGAAGATATAATTGAAGATTTCATTTTGAAGAACACCAGGCGCATGATGCTTTTTACTAGAAGTTAAAAAGATATCGGTAAGAAAGATTCACCTTTTACTCTTTTAACATTAATGCCTATTGTAGTTCTAAATATTGGAAAAAATATATATAGCTATATAATGAAATCACATTTTAGTTATTTGTATTTCTCTAATATAGAGGCCCTGTTTTGTGTTTCGCACCAGGGCCTCAAAAACTTAGGTACGGCCCTGCCATCGATCGTTGCGTTGCATTGCATGCACATGCATATGAACGCGGACTAACGAGCGTGCACGCCTAGCTACCTAAGCTTCGGTGCAGCGCGACATGCGGAGGCGGCAGACGGCGAAGAGGCGCGCGGTGGCGTTGGGGTTTCGGATGTAGCTGTCGTAGTTTGGGCGGTAGTGCGCGTACGCATTCGCAGACAGCACATACCTGCGCAAGAAGACGCCGATGGGCACGGCCCCGGACAGCGCCGGGCGCTGCGCCGCAAGACGGCGGCGGCGACGGGTTGCACGCCGGCCCCGGTCCCAACGTCACGAGGGCCAAGCTGGCGGCGACGAGAACAACGACGGACACCCACGACGACCTCGTCTCGATCGATCGATCGGTACCCGGCGGTGCGCGTGGGTGTGGTTTGTTAGAAATAAAGGCACATTTAGGTTTAATTTAATCCAAAAGTAAATCATGAGCAAGAATGCAAAAGGAGGCTGCGCCTACGCAAAGCCCTGGACCGGAATTCGGCGGACCATTCACGCAGGTGCCGCACGCCCGCGCCCCCCGCCCCGCCCCGCCCCGGCCCGCGTGGGTGTGGCTTTGCGTACGGGACGGGGCAGACTTGATATACCAGGCAGAAACCCACGAATTTAACTGACGCTTAATATATATATATATATATATATATATATCCATATGCATCACACTCAATACATTCAATCAAACTTATTCAACATTCAATCAAACACTCAATATATCGACCACGCATATATATATGGATCGATATGCATGTCATTCAACACAAGCATCTTCACATTCAATCTTATTCAACACATCACAATAAGTCCATCACAAGATTCAAATATATATCGATCAAATATAGGTACTCAAATATATATCGATCAAACATTCAATCAAACTTATTCAACATTCAATCAAACACTCAATATCTATATCGATCAAACACTCAATATATATCGATCGGTATGCATCTCAACATTCAATCAAACACTCAATATCAATATCTATACATTCAATCAAAACTCAATATATATCGACAACTCAAGATTCAAGAGTATTACGAACAATTCAAGAGTATTACCAACATGATTCAAGAATCAAACTCCACAACGAATAACTAAATTAAATGAAATGTACAAAATTTCGGCATGACCTCTCTAGTAAATAGGACATCCACTCGTGAGACAAAAAAACATTTGCAAAGTGATAATATATATATCAATCTCTCAAACCAGAAGGAGACATTCTAGCAGATCCTTAGATAACCAATCACACATCCAACGACAATTTGTAAACTACGCATTACAATCCACATTACAATCTATCCATCACAATACAAATCCGACGACGAAGTCATAAAGTCCAACAGTAATACACCAATCCGACTCACAATGCAATTCATGTCTCGGGTTGTTGGAGTTGTGAGCGCTACCACCACCACCGAGGGCGAGACTATGACGTCTTCTATGATGTAAATCGTTAGTACGTACTTTGGAGGGCGTGACCTTAAAACCTGCAAGTTCAAGACTAGGTTGTGTTACAAGTAACATATCGTCGAACTTAGCAAATATCGAAATGATTTGTGCTAAATGTCCTAGGATCGAATCAGCTTTTGCACGAATAAGGCAATTTCGTCAAGTTGACTAAGTTTGGATCACAATTGATAGAATTACCTTGTTTATAAACTTAGCAACCACTGAGATGAATTTGATAAGATTTAAGCTATATTTGGCTAAATGTGGTAGAATCGACTCAGTTTTGAACGAATGCCTCAATTTGACTAGGGTTTACATGTTAATTATCAATTTGATAAGAATCGAATGATTATTGCATAAATACCTCAATTTGCAGGATTTGACTAGTCTTGACTCACAAATAACAAAGTTAACTCAATTTGCAAACTTAGCAAACATTGAGATGATTTGTGCAAGGTTTAAGCATGAGTTGCCTAAGTGTCGTAAAATCGACTAAGTTTTGCACGTATAGCTGAATTTGCTCAAGTTGACTAAGTCTGGCTCAACTTTGACAGAATTGAGTTTTATTTGCCTAAATGTGATATAATTGACTAAGTTTTGTGAAGGTAGCTCAATTTACTCAATTTGACTTGGTTTAGCTCACAATTGACAAACTTAGCTCGTTTCGTAAACTTAGAATGTTTTTGACATCCATACCTTTGGTGTCGTCTGAGGCGGCTGCATGGCCCAATGGTTGAAGTACATAGGCATTCCTTGGCCTGGCATAGGTGGTGGTACATGTAGAACGGGTTTGGAGGCTGGGAGCCCTGTAAGGCATAGTTAGGTACATTATGCCACATTTAAATCTTTTGTTCGAAAAGTTGAACTTCGACTTCATCGACATAAGCCGTGTAACCGCCTGCAAGACGGTCACATTGGTCAAGTCATGCAGCTTCTCATCCGAGGCGTCAAGTAGCCTATAGAATTCATTAACCTCCTCCGGCTGTGACCCCTCCCCCGAGTTAAATTCAATCCCCCTGCCAAGATCATCCAACATCTCTTCCATCCGGTCATGATCGTCCCCATGGTCCGACTCAATGGGCTGCCCTGCGGCCTCTCCATGACGGTGCCACACCAAATAGTTAGGCATGAACCCGTTTTTGCAAATGTGATACTGCACTATATCCTTGCTGTAGTAGCTGTTATTCTCGCAGAGGGTACACGGGCAATACACATATTCAGCTCCTCGAGCGAATGCTTGCTTCAAGAAAGCATCCGTGATCTGCCCCCATTCCCTTGAGTGGCCCCCATCACTCCTCCATCCATCATACATCGCCCTTCGATCGTCACCCATTCTCAAAGCTAAACAAATGAAATGATGTCAATGTACAACCGTGGCTTAGGTGACAAAGACAACCCTGTTAGGAAAGATGTGTTCTAAACCCACCCAAGAATGGAGGCTGTTGCATGCGACCTGTGACGTGCGCTACGAACCGAACGAAATTTCCGCAGCATAACCCCGCTGTTCTCCAAACGCACGCCTGATGCTGGTGCGTCGGAGAACAACAGGGTTATGTGGCCAAAATCACGTTCGGATCGCTGACACGTCACAGGTCCCATGCAACAACCAACATTCTCGGGCTGTCCAAAATACGCTGGACAATTCTGGAACCGCGCACCTCACAAGTAAATGTGATATGCGCCGTTCCTGAACGGGTGACGCCTAGGCTCTCTACTGTTCGACGCAAACCCTAAATCTAACGTTATATACAATGGCAGCGAAAGAATAAAAATATATAAAATGAGATGAAATAACTTCAAACGAGCACATGTTTTTCAGATAAGTGCAACTTGTGCAAATACAAAAAAAATGATATATTGATCAGCTAGATGATGAGCATAGCATAGTAACTCAATTACATGGCCAGTGTAATTAAATAACACTAACACATGTTTTTCAGATAAGATCTGTTTAGCCTAACTTGGGCTTACTGAGTTTATAAGCTTAAGAAAAGGTTTAAGTCACATATCTGGATTTTTTTCCTGACTATCCTCATAAGATTAAGTCCCACCTCCAAATTGAAGCTTATACGAGGAGATGGTACATTATCCATCTTGTAAATTCACAACTTAAAAGTCAAGTTAACCTAAACAAGACTTTTAGGCTTATCTGATTGGTAATTCATCACAGAGATGAAAAGAATGCTCCATTGGAGCATTCAAAACTCCTCTGTGAGCATCCTAATTTGATATTAGAAAAATAGCTCAGTACATTTTAATTTTATTTTCCCTTTAGAATACCATTGAATCATCACAAAGTTAACATGAAGGGCAAATTGGAGCATAAGGTTATCCCAACTAAACATACTAGTAGATAATCTTTAGTACTCTTTTAATCCATGTTGGTGATGGCCTAATAGGCAATGAGTTTAGATAATTACTAATGGTCTTACTAAATTAATGTTGTTCAAGCAAGTCGAGTTCTTCTCTCTGCCTGATTATAGTAGTACATATTATGGAGAGGGTCTCTGGACTAGGCTTTAACATCTAAAGCACATCTAGCACATATGGAGGAACGACAACAGTTCAATAATACATCTTAAGTATTTTTGTACAATCAGGTTCTATTCATCAAAATAAACACACAGGAACTAGTTTTATTTCGTTTGAACTGGATCCTTATCAAAATACTTATTCAAAAAAGACACTTAGTAAGTCACACATAGATCATGAATCACACACAGATCATGAATCGTTTGAACTGGATCCATCCTGCCGGCAGGTCTTTCTTAGTCACACATGAATCAATTTGTTTGGTTTATTGTCAGCAACTGGATGATCGATTAATTGTTAGTCATGTCAGTTTGAGACTGCAATGATCCACCTTGTACTAGCAAATAAGGTGTTCAATCTTAGCAATTCAAAAGATTTTAGAGCAATGCAAAATAATAGGAATGAGCAAATAAGACTTACTACCAAAATAATAGGAATGTGCAATGTCGTGCAGAGAGCATTGGGTCTTGACACTAATTTTACCGAGCAGAACACATCACGGCGTTATGATTAAGCATGCATAGGAATAAGTAGAAACCACTGAAATTTAACAAAGCAGTGGGCAAACTTGCCATTTGCATTTTCAGGAATAATTCAAGTGGTGTTCATAGAGCAGATGCAAAAAAAAAGTTGAATTACAAAGTGACACACCCAATGCCCAACTACATTGCCCTCTTCACACAAGTGACACACCCAGTGCAGAGGCAAACCTCAATAATAATCAGCCAAACAAACATGACTTTCCAATTCAGTTTCCTCCTGATTCAAACTCTTGGTTCATAAGGACCAGAACAGCCGGCACAACAATTATAGAACTGTGATGATCAATGCATAGGAATAATCACAGGACCGAATTCCTTAGTGCACAAGAGGAATCTCAGAACTGAGCTCTCCGGCACACAAGAATATGCACTAAACTAAGTTCTCCTGTGCACAAGAACAAGTCCAGAACCGAATCCCGGAGGCTAGAAGTTCACCGGCCAATCTCACAGGCAAATCACACCAAGAAAACAGGAGAAAAACCAAGACTAAGGAGCTATGGAAATCAAATCTGAGTTTTTCTTCACACTTTGAGAGGAAGGACACTAACCAAAATATACTGATATTAAAATTTACATCCATCCCGAACGTTGGTACTACTACTTCCAGTATACTACTATCTACTAGTAAGTTGGTGCTACTAGTACTACAATACTACCTGCTGCCCACTGCTACTACTACTACTACTACATCTATGAGAGCAAAGCAGAGAAGATAAGCAAAGCAGGTAGCAAAAGAGAGAAAAGGGAGAGGAACCTGGAGATGAAGGTGCTGCCGACCACATGGCGGCGCTTCTCTGCCCACGCAGCGCGCGCCTCCTCTGCGTCGGCGCCATGGCGGGCGTCTGGCCAGCGAAAGCGTGACGAAAGGCGGGCCGGGGGTCGAGATGGGGATGGCAAGGCTGGCGGGCGAGGCGTGGCGACGAGAGGGGTAATGAGGGGCACGTATGAGGCGCAAGGGGGAGAGGGTGCGTGTGGGTGAGAGGAGCGAAGAGAGAGACGACCGTGTGGGTGTTTACCCTCTGTTATATTCGTGAGTCTTCCTTGGCCCACGAATTTAATTAAATTTGTGGGTTTCTTTACAAACCGACGAATTTAAACATATAAATTCGTGGGTTTATTGTTAGCCCACGAATTTAATTAAATACGTGGGTTTTTTAATAGCCCGACGAATTTAAAATTTTAAATTCGTGGGTTTATTTTTGCGCACGAATTTAAAAAAACCCACAAATTTTTCACTGTTTCTTGTAGTGAGAGGAAAGAAACACACAAATGGAAACCATTTCATTGCCCAGCGACTATCCAGAAACAGCAAGGAGAAGGCAGTGTATGCCACATCAGAGGTGTAGCATTTCCAGTCCACATTCTCTTGTCATCCATTTATACAGTTTCATCTTTACACAAACATATCATAGAGTTCAAACTAATCTACAGATCAGATAGTGGAAGAGAAGGAATGAGATTGTTCCAAAGCATGGTTCATGTTTCATGAAATGACTCAAAAAAATTTCATTCAAATTTCAATTGAACCTTTGTTTGAATTTTCGATTTTGAATTCGTTTTTGAATTTTCGTTGGGCCATCCTCTTGCGAATGGGCCTTTCGGCCCATTTTCCTTGGCCTTTCAACTTTGCCTCACTGACCTCGACCAGCCAGGCTGGCCCAGTAGCGCTTGACCGCCCCGTCCTCTCCGTCTCGGCCGGCGCCTTACGCCCATGCCTCGGCCTGCACCGGCCGCCCGCCCGCCGCCGTGTCTGCTGCGCTGCGCCGATCGTCTGCCGCCTGTTGTGTTGGCCGCGGCCGTTCTCTCTTCTCCCCTGCAGATAAAAACCCGCCCCGAGCCCCTGCTCACCTCGGGCCCTCTCTTCCTCAACCCCGGTCCAGCTCTCCTCGCCGCCGCGCCGCCGCTGGCCCACGTCGATGACTCCACACCGCCCGCCCCACCTGCCAGCCACAGCGCCGCCCTGGGCCCGCTGTCAGCCCCCCTCTTGCCTCGAGCTGGGCCGGCCCAGCTTCAGCTTGCCGCACGCGCCACGTGGGTCGAAGGCCGTTGGGACGGCTTTGTACTGTGCGGTCCGATTTCCTTTTTCATTTCTCTCTTCTTTTCGGATTTATCTAATACGAGAAAATCCTTTTTAATTCCATTTAATTCCAGAAAATCCAGAAAAAATCCCAAAAATCCCAAAATACACACTCTTGGCCGTTTCGACCCACTAAGTCCAAAAAAGGCCTCCGCTCTGCCATCTGGAGCTCCTAAAATTCCCGAAATACCCAATTTGCCCTCCGACTCTCTCCCGGCCTGTTCCCGGTTTTCGGTTTCTATTTCCGTTTTCGTTTTGTTCGTCGTTTTTCGTTTATTTATCGTCATTCGTCCTTTTCGCGCTAGATCTGAACGTTGAGCAATTTCCGGAGCAGTAGCAGTACCTGGAGCAGGAGCTGGACCAGACAGAAGCCAAGTACGACTACGTCGACTACGCTTTAGCCGATTCCGCCGCCGTGCAAGGCAAGCCGCACGTCATTGATCATATTGAACCGAATTATTCCTAATATTATAAGTATTTATTTCCTAATGTATTATTTTACTCGTATGATGAATTATTGAAAGTCGATAATTTAGAATGACATGATGCTTAGTTAATGCCGAATTGCTCTTAGAATTATTGAAAGTCGATAATTTATTTCCTAATCCACAGGGAGGTGATTCCAGCGGTACAAGATCAGTCGCGAAGCAATTCGTCGACGGTGTGTTTTCCGATCCTTTTGCGGGTTCGCAAACCCATTAGTTACTTCTTACATTTAGTTTTGTGAAATGTGCACTTGTGATGTCGATGTATATATGGACATGTGAACTTGTGACTTTTGTGATTTTCGGCGTATATATCGTTCATTTTGTATTTTGGAATGATGTGGATGTATATGTGCTCGAAAATGTGGTGGCGAGCGGTTAATTATGTGTTGACATGGTTGGGAAGATTGGGGAATGTAAATTCGTGGGGAATGTGGTTTTTTTGCAGGTACAAATTGGATTTTTAAAAAATTTACAGCAATATTTTTTGCTGGAACACACATTTTGTCGGCGGCCATTTTTAAGCCAACGACACAGAGCAGCACCACAGGGCAATCAGAGATGTCATCTATGTCGTCGGCTTCGATATAGTTGACGACACAGATTGGGCTGGCAGTGCCAGGGAGAGGGCACATATATCGGCGGCTTACAGAGAGCCGACGATAAAGATTCTCAGCTTTCTCGGCGGTTTGATGAGAGGCCGACGACAAATATTTAGCTTTATGTCGTCGGTCCGTATTACAGCCGACGACACAGGTCTCAGCTGTGTGGGGTGTCTGTGGGCGGTTTAGTTACAGAGCACGATTCCTGTAGTGCATAGCCACTACTGATAGACGCTGTCGATCGCTTAGCTTGGACGGACGCAACTGCAGTTCAGTGGAGAACAGACTACGGAGTACGGAGCAATTCGGCTCGAGCGGCCGCATGGCTCAAAAGTTTAGCTAGCTCGTTTAGAACCGTATACCTAACCTACTTTTGTTTATCGGATTGTTTCCTGTAACCCTGTCTGGACTCTGAAGCAAGGATTAAAATTAGAGATGGCAATGGGTACCCAAAACCCGATATCCGATGGGTATTTGCTCTATTATGGTGCAAATATAGTCCAATAATCATACCCATAGGTACCTTAATAGGAGAAAACCTTCACCCATCTGGTATGACGGGTACGGGTACGAGGTATGGGGTACTTTCACCCGTACCCGTTTACCCATTTACCAGTGTAGCAAATCTTCCTTGCACTGTATAGGCCCAACTGGCATTTGGCAATTCCCACGGTCCCACCCCACCCAACCCAACTAGCCAAGCGGCCCAAGCCCAGGCTGCCCGGCTGACGAACACCGAACTGAGTGGGACCAATTCAGCCATTCAGGTCATCAGGTGATGAGGTGATTCTACAATACATTTCTACTCTAATTCATTTCAGTCTCCAGACACTAACAGTCCCTAACCCTAGCAAACCGACGGCGGCACAGCGCCCAAACGTCGGCGAGCGGGCGGCGCAAGCGGAGGCCCAGCCGCGCATGTTCGGGTCCTTCGGGATCTGAGGCCGTGAGGCGGGGCCGTGGCGGGAAGAGCACTGGAGGCTGGAGCAGTAGGCATTGGAGGCTTGGAGCGGGCGCTGCGGGCCGACCGGCCGAGCCGCCGAGCTGTCGAGCGGGGTCTCTGTCATAGCTCACCGCGTCCTCGCCTTTCCCACGCGCTCGCTGTTGGTAGGACCTGGAATCCTGGGAGTCTGCTACCTATATCAGAAACTTTGGTCTTGCAAGATAACTTCACATTATACCTTTGGTTTGGTACCTTCAGTTTTCATATGCACCATATCGTTTTTAGAATCAGAAACTTTGCATTTGTTCTTGTTAATCCATTCTCATTTAGTGTGGCCTATCAAAGCAAGAAAAATAGAACAATCGGACCATATTTGATTTGGCGGGTGCGGGTGACCCATCGGGTGACATTTACCCCATTCGAGTCTAGGTAGCGGGTATGGGTGACATGTGACCGAGTGGGTGAAAGGGACCCGAACGGGGATGGGTATGGGAAAGAAGTTCTACCCGTGGTCAGGTACGGGTGAACTAACGAGTGATTGTTCATCTAGCGGGGATGGGTATAGGGGGCCAATACCCAGCGGGTATGCACCCATTGCCATCCCTAATTAAAATCTCCGCGAAATTTTGAAAATTTCGGCCGAGAATGCGGATTTCGATCAGAAACGAGATTCTAAGTCCTGGCAAAATAAAAAAAAAAAAATTGGAAAAAAAAAGAGAATCAAATGCTACAATGATTTCGGAAATTTCACCGAAATTTTATTTTTTGAATCGAGATTATTACATATTAGACCGGATTTACTGTTTTTAGGACCGGATGTAAAGCGGAGCACATGTTAAAATTTATACATATGTGTTATCTATACAAACTAAGTAATAAACGCGCTTTAGTCTGGGGTGGTTAGGGTGCTTGCTTCCACAGCTGTGACCATGGTTTGAAGCCTGGTAACCAGATGTTTTCACCCAATATCGTGTTGTTGTGCTGCGGAACCGTAGTGGCCTCGGCGTGTGGGATTAGGATGCCACTGCCAGAAAGTTTTTGGAGTTAAGCGCACATGCAATTGACCGAGAGTTACACACGCTCTCTAGATGCAACGCACAACTGGAGATGGCGATGGATCGTTTCATGTGCTTCAGAACAAAAAGGGAAATCACGCGAGCATGCCAGATGGACGAGAAGCAGCTCAAGCTTCAGAAATGACCACCGAGTTGAGAATTGTGCCGACGTTTTTAGTCGGCTTTTGGCTGTTCTTTTCTCGCTGGAGCATGACGCTGGCTCAACTTTTGGCTGTTAGAAGTTGTCTTTAAACCAAATTCGCGACGTGGCGTGACTCCCGTCGGTTTGTCTTCCGCGTCTCGGCGTCTTCGTCTCTTCGCGATTTCGTGGTCTCCGCGTTTTTCTCCTTTCATAATTACATACTTATATTGCATGCAATTTAAATTTCAACTATTTTACAATATATCGATAGTCATAATAGTTGATTTTGGATGTTTCTTTTTTAGAGCATCTCCAAGAGGGGCCCTAAATATGGTTCTAACTTGAATTATAGGGCTTTTGGGGAAAAGATTAACTCCAGCAAGGGTCCTAAATTGTTAAAATTTAGCAAATTGTTTTAGGGCCTCTAAGAGAGTAGCTATATTTAGCAACTCTGTGATTGAGCCCTATCTTTGTTGGATTTTAGGGCCTAATTGCTGAAGTGAATATTTTGTTGGAGCCCTAAATCTAATTAGTTAGGGTCATAAATTAAAATTTAAGGCTCATTTTTAGAGCTCTCTCTTGGAGATGCTCTTAAGCCCTCTCTTTGGAGCTTTTTGGCTCCGCCACCGTAACTATTATATCTACTTGCACAAATAACCTAATAGTTTCCAATAGCTAATACATAAAGTAAGAAAACCATGTCTTGTATCGGTAGGCAAATAGGGAATACTAACTATCCTACAAGGGGTGGAAACGGCGAGCTCTGGGCTGTGCCACGTCACTGTTTCCTGCGAAGACAGCCCGGCGTTCTCTGTATTTCCGTTCGAGTCCTCCTTGCTCACGCGGTCGCTCTACTCGATTCGGTTCCCGTCCGGCCGATAAAGAGTATCGTAACACCGTAGCACATTTGTATCTTTGGAAATATAAGGAGGGTGTTTCTTCTCTTTCCATGCTGTCCGCTACTATCCAACAACACTTTACCAAGTATTGTGTACCGAGTATATATAATAACTAATAAACATCTCATAGCACAAGAAAAATATACTGTACAACAATACTGTCGGCGTACTAGCCAACAGACACCTCCGAATCAGGTGCTTATGAGGTTCAGACGGGGGGCTTTCGGGGCAATCGCCGGAGGAAGAAAGAAGATCGGAGTACCGGGGAAGCTCAGAAGGATGGGGACACTAGGGTTTACCCAGGTTCGGGCCCTCCGAAGAGCAACAGCCCTAGTCCTGCTTCTCTTGCTATTGCTTGTCTTGTGTAATATCCACTGGAATCCTAACTTGAGAGAATGGAACTTATGATCAATGGATCGAACCCCTTCTCCCATGCACCCCGGCTCCCTTTTATACTTGGGCTGGCGGGGGCGCATCGGAGGCTTACTCCGCAAGCCATACTCATTACACTGTCACGGGCGAATTAAATGCGCCCGTCACTGTCCTTACACCTTATTTAATGCCTGCCGCAGCCGTCACACCCCTGCCTCGGGCCCCACGCTTACCAACGCCGCTCGTTTCGTTAGGGGGCGAAGTGCTGCCGTAACGTCACCCGTAATTATTACGCGCCTGGGGAAGACGCGCCGCCATACTGTAGCCTCCACACCTGGCATTTAATGCGCACGATTCGAATTAAATGCCCTTGACCCTGGCAACGCCGCCTCGGGGGTGGTGCGCTAGTGGCGTAGCCCGTACGCCACCTGTCCACCGGCGACCACCTCATCGGGCGCCAGGTGGCTCGCCGCCACCTGTCCACTGGGCGATCACCTTACTGGGCGCCTAGTGGCGCGCTCGACGCTTCGCCCATCGGTGACCACCTTACTGGGCGCCTAGTGGCGTGGCCTGATCGCCACCTGTCCACTGGGCGACCACCTTGCGACCCTTCTGCTCGCCGCGGCGGGGGGGGGCTCGGACGTGCCCTGCCCGCCTGGCGACCGTGTTGACTGCGGGGGAGTGGGTACCCTGGTGTAGAATACGCCGACAGTAGCCCCCGGGCCCACCCTGGAGCGCCTTCTGGTCTTCGACCTTCCTTTTTCCTTTTTTTCTTTTCTTTTTAAATGACCTTCGGGGAACCGCTCAGTCTCCCGGGTGGGGCTCCCTTAAATGCCCACGCGCCCCGCAGCTTTAAAGATCTTTCGGCTTCTCCGGTTCCCGAGGCGGGGGTGCGCAGTTATTCCCGCCTCGTAACCATCGCACGATCCTTGGGATCCCCCACCTTTATGGGGTTTTCGAACTTCCCCCTTGCGAACCGCCGCGTCTTTCCGGCTTTCCCGCTGCGCTTTCCCTCGCCTCCTTATAAAGAGGCCGGCCATGAGGGGGAGCGGTTCTTTTCCTTTCAAATTCTTTTCGCTCTGTCTTTTCTTGCCACCTTAGAGCCCCCTGCTTCTTCTTCTCCGTCGTGCTTCTGTGCTTTTCTACACCCGATGGCCCCTCCGACTCCTGCCCCGGTTCTGTCTCCTTCGACCGTCGAAGAGGAGGGCGCTACCCAGCTTTCCAGGCACATCTCCGGAGGCACCCTCCGCGTCTGTCCTGGCACCGTCGTGCCCCGCTGCCACCCCGGGGAGGTGGTTTTCTTTAGGTGGCAGCTGGTGGCCGGCCTGGTGCCACCAGTGTCCGACTTCTATCTCTCCGTCCTCAACTTCTACGCCATTCACCACATCCATCTTCCTCCCAACTCCGTCATTCTTCTTGCTGTCTTCGCTCACTTCTGCGAAATGTTTGTAGGAGTGCTTCCCAACCTCCTTCTTTTCCGCTTCTTTTACGCCCTTCGCCCTGCCAAGGCCCCCATCCCTGTCTCCGGGGGCTGCCACCTGAGGCTCAGAGACAGGGTCACATCGCGTTACATCCCGTTGGACAACCGGTCCAACTGGAGGGCGTGGCGCGATGAGTGGGTGTACGTCGCGGACGACAGCGGCATCGAGGTGCTGGAGCTTCCAACCGGGCCGTCGGTCAGCAACCCCAACTGGGGGGCTCACGTCAGCGATACGCCCGAGCTTCAGACGATGCTGGCCCGCACCGACCAGCTAGTGGCGGCGGGTCTAACGGGGAGCATGGTCGTCCGGGACTTCATTTCCCGGAGGATTAGCCCTCTGTGCCGTCGCGTCCACCCGGCCTGGCAGTACCTGGGCCAGGATGATGGGACCCGGACGATCCCCGGAGGTGGGCGGCCACATTTGAATCGCCCCTTTTCTTCGTTCTTTTTTCCTTCTAGTTCCCATGGATTCTGACGACACTTTTTTCTTCTTTCTTTTGTTAGCCGCTGGGAACCTGTCCCCCGGCCTGATTGACGCGTGGATGGGACAGCTGGGCTTGGCCAGCTCCGTCCCGCCATTCCCGGAGGGCGCGCTCCCACTATGCCGTTTAGAGCCCAGGGAGCGCGCGATGATCGTCCGGGCAATGCCGAAGATGGACGCCATGGGGACGCCTGACACAACAGCACACCAGGCACCCCTGACGATCCGAGACCCCCCTCCCGCCGGCGATCAGGGGAGGGGCGACCAGGGTAGGCATCGACGCCCTGCCGATGACGACACTGCCGGCGGGCCTTCCCAAAGACCCCGCCTCTCGGCGGCAAGATCGCCTTCGCCGTCTTTCTTGGGCTCGGCAAGGCGGGGTCCTCCACCGCCGCTGTGGGGAGTTCTTCTGCTGCCACGGCGAGCTCCTCAACGGCAGCGGGGGGTTTGTTGGCCAGCGCGGCCTCGTCCTCCCTCGCCTCCGTCGATGTGGTGATACTGGATCTTCCGGCTCTGACCCCGGGAACGACGCTGCCGCCGCCGTCGGCTTTAATGACGACGCTACGGCCGCCGCCGTCGGCTCCGACGATGCTACGGTCGCCGCCGCCGCCGCCACCGCCGGCTCCGATCCTTAGGCCGTCGGGACCGGAGCCACCGGTAGCGCGCGGAGGGTTGGTCCTTGCCCCGGGTGTGCCCCGCTTCCCGAGGCCGCCACCTAGGTACATTTTCAAAAACGCACACGCAAAATACAGTAAAATCTCTCTAAAAGGCATCTTACCGTCATTTTTTCCTTCTCTCAGGGTGCCCAGCCCAGGCGTCCTTGCCGCCCAGGCCGGGAATGATCAGGGTGCCACGGCTGCAGGGGACGCACTACACGGGGCTGCCGGGCCTCAGGGCGGGCAGCTTGAGGAGGGCGACCCCCACGTGGTAATCCCGCCAGCCGCCGCTGCTCAGGCCCCGGGTCCGGTGGACCCTTTGCCCACCCCGGAGCCCCCCGCCGTCTCCATTCCTTCGGCAGACGCGGATGCTCTACTGGCGGCTCTTAGCGAGCTCTATTCTAGCACGAGCAGCCGTCTGGCGACAAGTAAGGAACGGCTGACAGAGGCGGGAATCCAGATTAACCGCCTTCGCAAGGAGGTGGAGGACTCCGCGACGGAGTCGGGGCCGAGCTGCAATTCCGAGGGAGCGAGAGCAGCGCCGCCGCCGAAGCTCTCCGCGAGTTGGAAGCGAAAAGGTCGGCCGGATTCGGCCGAGGCGACACGCCGGAGATCTTTCGCGTCACGCCTTTGACCGAATGGTGGCGGCCTAGCCCCACTGGTGGTGCCACCGCCTCGGCGGAGCGAAGGCTGCCGCACTACGCGATTCGCTCGGCCGGTCGCGGACTTCCTCACGCACTGCCGCCGACCGCCGATCCGCTCAGAGGGCGCGCAGCGATGCGACGGCCACAAATGCGTCTTGGCTTTCTTTGCGGCCCGTGACGCCAACTTCGATCCCATGGCCACCGTCCAGGGGATCAAAGGCGACTGGGCGCAGGCGGAGGAGCGGGTCCAAGATGCTGCCGAACAAGTTGCCGCACAGCTGGAGATGGAGAACCCCCAGCTAGAGGCAGCCGCGGAAGACGTGGCGATGAGGCTGGACGTTGGCCCGGTGCCGAAGACGTGGCGGCTGCAGAGGCGGCAGCGGAGGACGAGGAGGAGCCGCCAGTAGCGTAGTTCCCCCCTTCTCTCTTTTTTTTGTTTCCGCCTGTAAGATACTTGATGCAAATTAATTTAACATGAAAATGAAACTGAAGCACAATTTCGTCTTTATGTCACCCAGTGTCTGCTTTATACTTTTACTCCACTGGTTCCGAACGAACAAGCGCATGACCGCTTAAAGACTAAGGACTTGCGCCAGGGAGTCACTTCCTTCGAACCCCTCGACTTAGCAAAATTTTGCCTCCCAGGTAGCCCCTAAGAAACGAACACTTAGTGAGTCGTGACAGGGCCTTAGGGTTTCGGCAACGTTGTTCAAGTCGCCGACCCCCACGGGGACACCCGGAGTGTCATGATCGTGCCGGGGGTCGTGCTGAACTAGCCGTCCGATCGCCTGCCCCTACACGCCGTTCTCTCTTAGTGGTTCCGCCTTTGCTACTGGGTTTTTGCAAGGCCGCAGAGTACAAAGGGGGAGTGCCCTGGCACTGCCCAACAGTGGGCAAGAGACCGAAAAGAGGGCAGGAAGAACAATTGCTATAGACAAAGAAATTGAACACTGAATTTCAATTAAGAAGGCCTTTCCCGACCGGCAGCAGAGAGGAAGGCACAATCCGGCTGGCCGGGGAGCAGAGCCTGAAACTTACAACCGGTCAGGGGTAGAATTTATGTAGGTTCTCTATGTTCTGCGAGTTCGCCAATTCTTTGCCGTCCTCAGTGGCCAGCCTGACCGCCCCGGGACGAGATACTGAGACCACCTTGAAGGGGCCTCCCACTGGGGAGACAGTTTATGCGACCCGGCATGCGACTGGATTCTTCGCAAGACCAGGTCGCCCACCGCCAGTGTTCTCTCGCTGACCCGGGAGGCGTGGTACCGCCTGAGACTTTGCTGGTATCGCGCGGCGCGCAGGGCCACCCGGTCCCGCGCTTCTTCCAGGAGATTGACGTCATCCCGGCGCAGATCCTCCTGATCCCCCTCTGCGAACGCCGCGACACGTGGTGATCCCAGCTCTAGCTCCGAAGGGAGAACGGCTTCCGCGCCGTAGACCAGGAAGAAAGGGGTTTCCCCGGTGGCCCGGCTAGGAGTGGTGCGGAGCGACCACACAAGACCGCCGGAGCTCTTGATCCACCGGGTCCCACGCTTGTGGAGTCGATCGAACGCCCGAGTCTTGAGGCCCTTCAGCACCAGCGCGTTGGCCCGCTCGACTTGCCCGTTGCTCCTCGGATGGGCAACCGAGGCAAAATAGACCTTGGTGTCCATCTCTTCGCAGAAGTCCAGGAAGGCTGCGCTGGTGAACTGCGTGCCATTGTCAGTGATGATGCGGTTGGCGACTCCAAAGCGAGCGAAAATCCCTTGCATGAATTTGACTGCAGCTGCGGCGGTAATGGCTCTCACCGCCTCGGCTTCCACCCACTTAGTGAATTTGTCGATGGCGACGAACAGATGGGTGTAGCCCCCTGTGGCTCGCGGGAACGGGCCCAGGATATCCAGCCCCCAGACCGCGAAGGGCCACGGGAGCGGGATAGTTTGCAGGGCCTGGGCTGGTTGGTGGATTTGCTTGGCGTGGAATTGGCACGCCTCGCACCTCCTCACCAGCTCGCAAGCATCCTGGAGGGCGGTTGGCCAATAGAACCCTTGGCGGAAAGCCTTTCCCGCCATCGCTCGACTGGACACATGGCTCCCGCACACGCCTCCATGGATATCAGAGAGCAACATGCTCCCCTCTTCCCGAGTGATGCATTTCAGAAGAATTCCGTTTCTACCCCGGCGGTACAGGTCCCCGCCCACTAGGGTATAGCACTTGGCCTTTCGCGTTATCTTCTCTGCTGACGCATCATCATCGGGGCATACTTGATCCCGCAGGTAGGCTAGGATCGGATCCATCCATGTGCCCTCCCGGTCAAGTGCAGCGACCACGAGGTGGTCGTCGGTACTCACTTTGGCCGGGCGTTTCCGCCGGAACCACTTTCCCTCCAGGAGCGAGGGCTGGGGCGGTATCACCATCGTCCCCACCGGAGACGGGGGCTGCGATGGACGGTCGCGGAAGCCTTTCTTCAAAGACCTCGACCGGTACAGGAGACCTTGTTGAAGCGAGCTGAGCAAGCTCATCCGCCAAGTAGTTGTCGCGTCGGGGGATATGAGCATACCCCAACCCTTCGAAGTGCCGCTCCAATTTCCTGACCTCCGCCAGGTATGCTGCCATGACGGGGTCAAGGCAGGAAAAGTCCTTCCTTGCTTGGTTGACGACCAGCAGGGAGTCGCCCTTTACTAGCAGGCGCCGTACACCGATGGCCGCGGCGGCCCGAAGCCCAGCCAGCAAGCCCTCGTACTCGGCGATGTTGTTAGTGGCCTTGAAGTCGAGGACGACCACGTACTTGAGAAGGTCCCCGGTCGGAGAGACCAAGAGGACGCCAGCCCCCGCGCCTTCGAGCCTGAAGGACCCGTCGAAGAAAAGTGTCCAGGGGGAGGGCGCGGGGACCTCATCTACTTCGAGCTCAGCAGGAGTCCACTTGACGACGAAGTCCGCCAGCCTTTGACTCTTTATTGCGGTACGAGGAGCAAACTCGACACCGAACTCCCCCAGCTCGACGGACCACTTTGCGATGCGGCCCTCTGCTTCACGATTGTGGAGGATCTCGCGCAGGGGGTACGAGGAGACCACCGTGATCTCCCTCCCTTGGAAATAGTGCCGCAACTTTCTTGACGCCACTATCACGGTGTAGACCATCTTCTGAGCCTGGGGGTACCTTGTTTCCGCGTCGTGGAGCACCTTGCTGATGTAATAGACCGGCCGTTGGACACCTTCTCGCTCCGCCACCAGCGCCGCGCTCACCACGGAGGGGCTAGCCGCCACGTACAGCAGTAGTGGCTCGCCCGGCTCGGGGGCGACCAGCACCGGGGGGGAGGAGAGGTACTTCTTTAAGTCTTCGAACGCCTGTTGGGCTTCCGGGGTCCACTCAAACGAGTTGGTCTTCTTCAACATCTTAAACAGAGGCAGACTTTTCTCCCCTAGCCGGGCTATGAACCGGCCAAGGGAGGCCAGGCGGCCAGTTAAGCACTGCAGTTGCTTGAGCCGAGTAGGCGGCTGCATCCGCTCAATTGCTTCTATCTTCTCTGGGTTGACCTCGATCCCGCGATTGGAGACCAGGAATCCGAGTAACTTCCCGGATGAGGCGCCGAACACGCACTTCTCGGGATTCAACTTTAGACAGTATTTTCTGAGGCGGGAGAAGGTCTCTTCCAGGTCCCGGACAAGCTCATCGGCCTTCTTCGTCTTTACTACCAGATCGTCAACATATACTTCAAGGTTCTTCCCAACTTGGGGCCCGAACAGAATGTGCATGGCCCGCTGGTAGGTGGAACCGGCGTTCTTTAGCCCGAAGGGCATCCGGACATAACAATATACACCGAGAGGAGTCACAAAAGTAGTCTTCTCTTTGTCTTCCCGCGCCATTCTGATCTGATGGTATCCGGAGTAGGCGTCAAGGAAGTACAGAGTTTCGCACCCCGCCGTGGAGTCGACGACGATGTCTATCCGCGGCAGGGGGTACGGGTCCTTGGGGCAGGCCTTGTTGAGGTCGGTGAAGTCGATGCACATTCGCCACTTCCCGTTGGACTTCCTCACAAGCACGGGGTTGGCCAACCACTCCGGGTAGGTGGCCTCCTGCACAATCTTAGCAGACAAAAGTTTCTCCACCTCGTCCCGAATGGCATCCTGCTGCTCTGGCGCCTGCCGCCGGATCTTTTGTCGAACCGGGTGCGCTCCCGGGAGCGTTGCCAATCGATGCTCGATCACCTCCCTAGGGACCCCGGTCATTTCTGATGGTTCCCAAGCGAACACATCCAGGTTAGACCGGAGGAAGGTGACGAGCGCGCCTTCCTATTTGGCGCTGAGGTCGGTGCCGATCTTCACGACCTTGCCGGAGCCATCCTCGCCCACAGAGACCACCTTCTCTTCACCCGAAGGTCCGGGCGAAGCACGGGCCCTAACCAAGGGGGCGCCCAGGCTGTCGTCTTTGTCGCGCGCCGAGCAGGTGGTGCCGGCCAGATCTTGTATCTGTTTGCTGAGACGCAGGGCTTCCAGCCTGTCCACCTTCACCGTGATTGGGCCCCCAGGCCCGGGAATCTTTACCAGCATGTAGGCGTAGTGGGCAACCGCCATGAATTTGACCAGAGCTGGGCGGCCAAGCAGGGCGTTGTAAGGGAGGTCAAAGTCGGCGACCTCGAAGTCGACAAGCTCCGTCCGGAAGTTTTCCGCACTCCCGAACGTAACGGGCAGCCGGACCTGCCCCAGGGGCAAGAGGCCCACCCCGGGGGCAACTCCGTAGAAAAGTGGAGCTGGACGCAGCTCCTCATACGGTATCTGGAGCGTTTGGTACGCCCCAACAGACAGCAAGTTGATGGCGCTACCACCATCAACGAGAACCCGCCCAAGCTTCGCGTTGCGAACTGTGGGAGATACCACAATTGGGAGATGGCCAGGGCCAGAAACATTCTCCGGGTGGTTGGCCCGGCTGAAAGTGATCGACTGCTCCGACCACTTCAGCGGCCTACTCGCCGAGAGGCGATCTTGATGTACGCAGACTCGCCTCAGATCTCGCTTGTACTGTGAATTTTATGCGTAGGTGGCCGAGCCACCGTGAATGAACGCCACCGTATGCTCCGCCTGTTGGAAGGCTGTAAGTTCAAGCTCCATTTGGTTTTGGTGATTGGTTTAGGTTAATGATTAATCTTTGTTTAATGACAAATCTAATCTTATTGAGACTAACATGTTTATTGAGTTACATTCAATAGTCTCATATTTGGATGGAAAATGGAAAACCCAAGGTATGTATGCATATTCATTCTAAGTATTAATTGCAAACTTTGGATTCAAGTTTAAGTTTGAATTCTCCATTGCATTAACCACAAAATGTGCATTATGTTTCCCAATCCATATATTACATGGATGCACATATCTAGGGGGAGTTCACACTTGAACTTGATGTATCGATGTATTGATCTATTCTTCACTCCATATATTTAAAGGATCAATACATTGGAACATATCAATTTAAATGAATGTTTAAATTGAGTTCATTTGTCTTCTAATCATCAAAGAACATTTCATCATATGTTGATGGTGTTCTTGTGATTGATTAAAGGCAAATGAAGAGTTCTTGAGTAGTATGAAGCATTAGTTGCATCATGTGCTCAAGACACATATAAATTCATTTAGTTGACTAAGGTTGTGCTCAATTGGTGTAAGTGGTATCTATTATGTGTTAATGGAGTGCTTAGATGATTGAGACAACCATGCATCTTGGACTAACCATTTTTCATGAGTGATAAATGAGCCAGGTTAAGTCCAAGGATGAAAGAGATGAACAAGCTTATAGAGCTGGGTGATGATCTTGAAGATAAGATGATCGAAGATCATAAAGACTTCAAGAGACAGCCAGAGTGATGATCCCGGGGGTACAAGTTGATTGGAAATCATAAAGACCCCAAAGGAGATTGCTAGCGGCGGCTAAGGTATAACTAGATAGGCTAAGGATTTTCCTAGCTTTGTGTCTAGTTGTAGCGCCGTACTATTAAGAGGGGTTGAGTTCCTGCTTTAAGCTTTATCGTTGTTGGTGATCTCAATCCTGTAGTCACTCGAGCTCAAATCTTATTTGGATTTGGTTTTTGCATGGAGCTAACCATTTGGCATGTGTTGCAAATGGGTGAAGCTCGTTCTTGGATTTTGCATAAGTTCTATTTGGCATTTGTTGCAAATAGGTCAAGCTTGTGCTTGGAGTTTTCGCATTGAGCTTTGATTTGCATTCGTTGCAAATAGGATAAGCTAATGCGTTGGCTTTTGCGTGAAGTTCATTTGTTTGCATGTGTTGCAATAGATGAAGCTTCATGCTTTGTTTTTTGTTTTCCAAACAAAACTCTTATTGCGTTTACCCAGGTTCAGGCCCTCCGAAGAGCAACAACCCTAGTCCTGCTTCTCTTGCTATTGCTTGTCTTGTGTAATATCCACTGGAATCCTAACTTGAGAGAATGGAACTTATGATCAATGGATCGAACCCCTTCTCCCATGCACCCCGGCTCCCTTTTATACTTGGGCTGGCGGGGGCGCATCGGAGGCTTACTCCGCAAGCCATACTCATTACACTGTCACGGGCGCATTAAATGCGCCCATCACTGTTCTTACACCTTATTTAATGCCTGCCGCAGCCATCACACCCCTGCCTCGGGCCCCACGCTTACCAATGCCGCTCGTTTCGTCAGGGGGCGAAGTGCTGCCGTAACGTCACCCGTAATTATTACGCGCCTGGGGAAGACGCGCCGCCATACTGTAGCCTCCACGCCTGGCATTTAATGCGCACGATTCGAATTAAATGCCCTTGACCCTGGCAACGCCGCCTCGGGGGTGGTGCGCTAGTGGCATAGCCCATACGCCACCTGTCCACCGGCGACCACCTCACTGGGCGCCCAATGTGTGGCCTGCTCGCCACCTGTCCACTGGGCGACCACCTTACTGGGCGCCTAGTGGCGCGGCCTGATCGCCCCCTGTCCACTGGGCGACCACCTTACTGGGCGCCTAGTGGCGTGGCCTGATCGCCACCTGTCCACCGGGCGACCACCTTGCGACCCTTCTGCTCGCCGCGGCGGGGGGGGGGGGGGCTCGGATGTGCCCTGCCCGCCCGACGACCGTGTTAACTGCGGGGGAGCGGGTACCCTGGTGTAGAATACGCCGACAAATACAAATGGAAGAAATCACTTAGAATCAATGTAAAACTATACTATAAACATCTCGTTAACAAGGAGAAAGGCCCTGAACAGAAATATTCTACGCTATCTACATATATATATGTTCCATACCCTAGGAGTACATACGTACTCCGACTCTCAATATACCGCGTAAATGATGTTGTTATATCTCTTTATCATTTTGAGTATACTTTAATCCTAATTATAAGATACTCTAAAGTGAGTTCTACGAAATTTTTTTTATCAAAATCGACCCTTTGTAACATAAATTTTTTATATACTCTTTGTATATATGGAAAAGGGTATATAACAAAAAAAAAAGTTTTCAACGAATGTTTTTTAACAATATCGTATTATAGTATCTTAGAATTATTATTGGAGTATACTAAAAGTAATAAAGGAGTATAACACATGCACTTAAATGGTATACTGGAGGTGAGAATATGTACTCCTAAGAGTACGAAAAAGGCTTCCTATATATGAAAATGTGCAAATATGGCTACATGCGACTATATTTACAAAAATAGCCTCATTCCGAACGTGAAAGCACCGGTAAATAAGACGTGTCACATGCCACACCCGTGTACCGCAGCAGGAGGCCAAGGCCATGATAGGCAGCGACCGTGTCATGGTGGTGTTGTTGAGCCAGGGCAATGTGGCAGGCCCTGCTTCCACCTTCGGCACTTGCGTTGCCTCCCTGCCGCGACCCCTGTTGCCGAGCCGCTGCAGCCCTATTGCCGCTCTTTGCACTTGGTTGCTGAGCCGGTGGTGTGTGGCAGCAAACCTATCACGGTATACGAGCGTGACAAATGATACATATTACCTGTCAACGCTTCTGTAATCGGAAAGAGGACTATTTTTACAATTATATTAGGATAGAAGGCAGATTTGAAAAAAAGTACAACATGGCCAATGAAGCCAAGGCTTCAAGGGCGCAACACATGCATCACTCTACAGCCTGCACGATCAATACCAGGGTTCACAAAACCAACGAAAAATTGTCCGTATAGATGTGGCTCGATTTCAAAAACCGGTTGGTACACGATTCGATTAATTTTTTTTAAGAATTTATGCTACATAAACTGGTCGAAAAATTGATGAAAATCACTCAAAAAATCGACCGCAAAAAAAATCGATTGGTAAGTTGATTTTTGGTTTTCATTGAAAACTGGTAATTTTCAATTTTTTTGTTCAAATTTTTTAATTTTGAAACTCTTTTATTTTTAACAAATTTTTATTCGATATTTTCGATTTTTGAGCGAGTTTTTTGAATTTGATGCTGTTAACCTTAGGCGATGCATCATCCAACCGAGCGACCACATAGGCGACACGGAGTCTGATACGCAGCAGATCCCGACCGTCCTCCAACCCTATCCACTTCAGTCGCCGCCTCCCCTTGATCCTCATCCACAAACACCGCCACCATCCCTCCCCACCCTCGTCTCTGCCAAGTGGGCCCACCAGTGTAGTCCCACTCCCACCAACCAGCCAAGTTAGCGTCGGCGCGCCAACATCGGGTCCTTCTGCCTTGCTCTACTGTAGCGCTCGTGCTCCCGCAGAGAAGCCACTTTCCCACTTCACCCCCTCGACTTTCCGCACGGTCACACCCACCACTCCCCACACCACGTACAATGATACATATCAGTTGTCTATTAGGGTATGCCACATTGAATTTTGGATGATGTGGAGGAGAGAGAGAAGGAAGAAAGAGAAATATAATGGAGTATTTAACAGACGGCCTTATAGACAGTTTTATATTGTGTATACCATTGTATAGACAGTCTATTAATCATATAAGAGATTATTACAGACAGCTATATAGACATCATATTGTATGAGTTATCTTTAGTACGGTCTGTAGATGACATGGATCTATATTATAAACAGCTATCGTCTATACCATTGTACATGCCTTAGGCTATTCCCAATGGGTAGTATCATACTCATTAAATAGATGCTACATAGGATTTTTTGCTGATATGGCAAAGTATTAAATAGGAGGGAGAAGAAAGCTGCATCTTGAGCAAGATACTGCTTTGGCACGATATCTTAGGCTGTGGCACAGAATCTAACGCATTGTGCCCACTTTCATAGACACAACATCACACCAATTAATTATTTTAACTATATAAGTATGATACTATGCATTGTAGAGAGTGTTTCTTCAATGCAGTATCATACTTTTCATCCTATGTGGCATTCTTGGATATTGGAGTATGATACTTTGCACTGGGAATAGCCTTAGCGATAACTATTCACTCCCTTCGCGTACGGATACTCTGGAGAAATAGAAATTAGTTGAGGGGGTGGAGCGTAAAGGGTGCTTTCCTCCATGAAAATATCCCCATATCCCCGGCTCGCCCACCCCACCAGACTTCGCCTTTCCCCCTCGGTTTCGAGGGTTTTTTTCTTTCTTTTTTTTCCCCTTTTTATTTTTCGTTTTTTGTTCTTCTTTTTTGTTTCGGTTTTGTTGTTTCCGTTTGGGCTGGATTCCCCAGCCAAACCCTAATAATCCCTGGCCCGAGAGGAGGAGCCGATCGATTCGACAGCCATGCAGCAGCAGCGGATGAAGCAGGCGGCGGTGGCGGCGCAGCAGCAGCAGCTGATGCAGCAGGCGCTGCTCATGCAGCAGCAGGCGGCGGCCGCGGCGCAGCAGCAGCAGCCGCCCATGTTCCCGCCGCACCACCCGCACCCGGGCCTCCTCGCCGCGCCGCAGGTGGGCTCCCCGCGCTTCCCCCTTTCTTCGGTTCGGTCGCTCTGGTTTGGCGCCGGGTAGATGGTTTTTTTTGGGGTGTCCGGGGGTTTGATTTGGGGGCAATTTTTGGGTTCCGAGGGGGTGGGTGGGAGTTAGGGGTTTCGGTGGCATGACTCGTGTTCTAGGGTTGAGGTCTCTGGGCTAGGTTATTCGGTGGAATTTTGGGGATCTGGTTGTTTCGCGGTTTTGATTGGTCGAATTTGCTGCTCTTTCGTCAGAATTTTGCGGTTTCTCCGCGTTAGATTTTTTTTTGTAGGGTTTGTGGAACTAGGGTTTTCGTCGGATTGGGTCGTCTCTGGGAGCTTGTATTTGAATGGATTTCAGATCCTTTTGTATTCATTTAAACGAAGTAGCTATTTTTACCTATTTTTTTGTGTTTTTTTAGTGCTTGAAGTGTTAGTTTTTTTTGGGAAGCTAAGTTTGCTCGGGGTTCCGATGCGATTAATTTGGAGGTTTTGCTCGAGTGTGCTGTGTGGAAATAGGTTCATATGGCTGCTATTGGATTTAAAAGTTGGATTAGGTTTGATGAGTGGCGGATTGAGGGTTGCTGCTTAGTAAACGAGGCACCTTTTATGCTTTGCAACCTACAATATTCTCGTGGTGGACAGAATTGGTGATTTTGCTTGGGTTTTATGTGATGTTGTAGGCATCATAGTGCTTAATATGCTTGTGCTTCCGGTGTTAATTTCCTTACCTTCGAAGTGGGCAGTTTCCAGTGGGAACTGTAAATGCGAAGGCCAGCTGAAATTAGTCTCGTGATTGCTAAATCAGTCACCATTAAAGGATGTGGTTTACGTTTTGGTTGTACTCCCTTCAGTTTGATAATAGATGTCGTTTTAGACATAGTGATGGTCAAACTTCTAAAACTTTGACTATCAATATATTTTTAAATATTTAAATTGGATATATGAAAATTATATGTGTAGACTTGTCTCGAGAAGTACTTTCATAATATTATAATTTTATTGGGTTTTATAAATATATTATAATAAAAATTAGCGGTCAAAGTTGTGTTTTGAAGACCGTGTCGATGTCCAAAACGACATCTATTATCAAACTGGAGGGAGTATTTAATTACAAAGTAGTGCACATTTAGTGCTGACATAATTATGCTGAATTTAGTCTTGAATTTAAGTCCGTAGGTTGCACTCATGCTAAACTCCATATGTTCTGTGAGTATTTAGTAACAGTCTTGATATGACCGGTGTCCTTATGTACTGATCCCCCGTTTTGCCAGGATAGGGAAGTTTTGTGTTGATTATACATGCACCAGCTCTAAATGCTAACTAAGGAATATGATTACGTCATTTAAGACTTCAGATTCAACAGTGCACAGTTCTTCTGACCATGTTCAGATTAGAATGTGTTTTTTCACTGAGTGTAGCATACATGTTAGCAGTATTGTATAGCTAATTAGCTATTCCGTTCAGATTGTCTCTGCTTAGAATTCAGTCACTTCAAGAATTGACTTACACAAGCAAAATTTTATAATTGCTTTTCTTAAAATGAATAGAACCACCAAGCACAGTGGAAGGAATGGTGGATACTACTTTACCTGTGAGCATTAATATGGGGAATCCTTCATGGAACAGCATACTGTAGTTCTGCATAGCTTTCCGAAATCACGTAGTCTCTTGGCTAGTTGGATGTTCATCGCATACCTTATTGTGTTCATATTATTTCTATGATTTTGATGTTTGGTTACACTTTTTTTTTACTTCTGTTTGCTTGATCCCTTTTTCTTTCAAAAAATTTAGAACTGTATCTGAGTTTGTGACGCATATTTTTGCAGATAGAGCCCATTGTTAGTGGAAACCTGCCTCCTGGGTTTGATTCAAGTACATGCCGCAGCGTGTAAGTGTTGGGAATTTGTTTCTTTCCGTTATCTTATGCCCTAGGGACTGCTTTGCTGTTAAAAATGATCTTTTAAATACACTTCTCTGTAAAATGTGGGCTCTATTTTCTACATTCTCAATTAGTCAACTCACATTCTCAAATAGTCAACTCCACATTGAATATGTTCTTAGGACAGAAAGTTGTGCACCTGATGATCTGAATCAAGTTTTGTTCTATATGTTGCAACAAAAAAATTGTTGATTAGCTTTTTCAGATTTTTTCTTTCTTTCTGGTACTCATCATTGATGTTCTGAACAGGTATGTTGGCAATATTCATCTTCAAGTAACGGATTCACTACTGCAGGAGGTCTTCCAAAGTATTGGTCCAGTAGAAGGGTGCAAGCTCATCAGAAAAGAAAAGGTCGAACTTGTACCCTTTCGAACAAAATTAACTGAAGATTGTTTTTTCTTTGGTTATAGATTTGTTTTCAGTAGGTCCTTTTTATTGCTTTGCAAACGGTGCTAGTTTTAAGTCATTATTATTATTATTATTATTATTATTATTATTATTATTATTATCATCATCATCATCATCATCATCATCATCAAAAAGGCTTTTCCAAGTACATTGCACTTGTTTAGTTTGAGTTAATCAATAAAGTCAGTGCAGTATTTCACCGATTTCTCTTTTCGTAGAAAAGCACATCTTCTCTGTGCTTGTGCCTAGGTCTCGAGCTTATTTACTCGATAGCTTGGCACATGAAATTATTAATTACTGTGGTATGAAATAAATTGATGTATTCATTTGCCCATATGTGTCTTGACTTTTGAAAACTCGATTAGAACAGTGTGACACAGATCAGTACCCTAATACCAAATGTAATATCATCAGACAACTTGTGTGCGATATTCTACTATATTCTGGCGTGACATAGACAGCTAGCCATGATTGATACTCCTGGACAAAAGGAGCATTTGATTCCTTTGGATTGGCATGATGGTGTAGAAGGGTTGGATAAATGCCCTATTTCTGATCAACTACTTGAACGGAAGATTTCAATTGTTTCTGTGTTTAATTAACTAATACTACCTCTGTGTCAAAATATAAGTTCTAGGATCTGTGTTAGTCTAACATTTCTAGGTTTGACGACCATTAATATATAAATAGTTACCTAGGTTGACAACAAGAAATTGATGTCACTAGATCCGTCATGAAATATATTTTCATAATATATAATTATCTTTATTTGAAATAACATATTTTCATATAAATTGCTGGTGAAAGTGTCACCTTGGAGTGGTTGTCAATGTTCTAAACGACTTATAAATTGACACGGAGGGGGTATTCACATAGGCCAGATAGGTAAATGCCTCAATTCCGCTCTTGTTAGGACATAGGGTTGCTGTGTTAGTTGTACTTGTCTGCTCTCTATTGAGGAAGCTTTCACATGCTGCATTTGTATGTTTAAGTGACTAATTACTAATCTTATTTCATAGGCTGCTGACCTTACATTTGTTAGATTGCTTATGTTAATATGGATTAACCTTGTCCAGTTTATTGTGCAGTCATCCTTTGGTTTTGTTGACTATTATGACCGTAGATATGCTGCACTTGCAATTATATCACTCAACGGTAGACAACTGTAAGTGTTTTGGTTTTCCCAATGCTAATTTCTATGAGCAAATCCTAATGTCCTGCTTTTCACATTAATGTTTTATGATACTGAATAACCAGGTTTGGCCAGCCAATAAAAGTCAATTGGGCATATGCAAGCACTCAGAGAGAGGATACATCAGGTTTGGGACTGAAAGATGGTTTAAATGTTCTATTTTATTTGCTTGTTCCTTCCAGTGTTTGTGCATGCGCATGTGAATGTGAGGTTGTTGAAACTGAGGTTTGAGATTTCATGATGGCTGTTCGTTTGTTCAGGTCATTTTAATATTTTTGTCGGGGATCTTTGTCCAGAGGTCACTGATGCTGCTTTGTTTGCTTTTTTCTCCGGATATTCCAGCTGCTCGTAAGTGTTTCATAGCTCTGTTCATCTCCATCCCATTTCTTACTGTGCCAACTGTGACATTGTAACTCGAATATTTTGCCAGTTGTACTGTATATATGTATTTTCTGTCTTATAATTTCAGCTTGGTAACTTCTGCAGAGATGCCAGGGTTATGTGGGATCAGAAAACTGGACGTTCCAGAGGGTTTGGTTTTGTTTCTTTCAGGAACCAGCAGGTAGTGTCATCATGACAACTTAAATCTTATTTTGTACTATTTGATTTTTTTGAACTGCTGTTTCGTCATCTTTGCTTTTCATTGACAGGATGCACAAAGTGCCATAAATGAATTGAATGGTGCGCTCTCTGTTCCTTCTTTCTGGCTATGTTTCACTCTGGAGCATCAGGTTGCTTTAGTGATGTGATTATGGTTTTTTGTTTTTCTTGTGTGCAGGGAAGTGGCTTGGCAACCGCCAAATTCGTTGCAACTGGGCAACAAAAGGTGCTAATAATGGTGAAGAGAAACAAACTACAGACTCCAAGGGTATGGTGGAGTTGACAAATGGATCATCAGGTGAATATATTTGACTTTGATTCCTGGGCTGCTTGTTTTAATCTATGTCAATATATGATTGTATGACATGTAACAATTAGGTTCTGTTTGGCAGAGCTTCAGATCCCAGCTTCACCTTAGATCTAAAACTTGTAGGCTAAAATAAAGTGAATTAAATTTATATTTTTAATCTAAAATGTAAACAAAATGATCCACATAAACACTCTTAACATACTCACAACTCCAACTCCACGGATCTGGTGGAGCTAGGAATACCCAGTTTCATGAATCTGGTGGAGCTAGAGCTCTGCCAAACAGGGTCTTAATTGAGCAAGAGCTCTGCGGTTCACCTTTTACTGTTAGGTTTTTAATTTATCATTGCTCTTTAGAGTTGAATTTATTTTAGAGTTGTGTCTGCTACATTTGGTGCTCTCTTCATTTCAAAATACGGGTTTCAGAGTTTTAATTCTTAGGCAGGTTGGGAATTGTAACAATGTTTTGCTTCACATAATCAATCTACATAAAATCGTTAAGCTCCTTTTGTTGAACACTATTTAATGCCAATAAACTACTGACCAACAAAGTACTTTCAATGTTTTCTGTTATGCAGAAGGCGGAAATGAGTACGCAAATGAAGATGGTCCTGAAAATAACCCTCAGTATACGACTGTTTATGTTGGCAATCTTCCTCACGATGTAATATCTCGCATTCTCGCTCATAAACGAATGTGTTCTCTTACTGTGCATATTGTACTTTATTTTCTTTTGAATTGTTAATTATTTTGATGGTTCTTATCTACTACTAGGTCAACAGCAATGATGTGCATCGATTTTTCCATTCACTTTCGGTTGGGTCAATTGAGGAGGTCCGTGTAACACGCGATAAAGGATTTGGTTTTGTGAGGTACAGCACCCATGAAGAAGCTGCACTAGCAATTCAGATGGGTAGTGGCCAACTTATTGGTGGGAGGCAGATCAAGGTACTTCATCTTCAGATATTGATATTTCCATAAATAAATTTAAGTATATAGAATATTTTAGTTGGTAAACAGCTGAAAGATAGCTTGGGACGGTGAATCTTTATTTGAGAACATGTAGTGCATGTTTGTATTACATCAATAATTGGAACATGACTAAATTTTGTTTGTCTTCTATTATGATGTTTATAAAACACATATCTAGGTAAGTAGATACCTCTGGAAGTTTCATTTTCACCAAGCGACTATGGTTGATCAGATAGAATAAAGGATTCAATCTATTTATTATGGCAGTCAATCATTGAATTCCCCTCTTTCTCCAAATCTTGCAGTGTTCTTGGGGAAGCAAGCCAACTCCACCAGGGACGGCATCTGCACCGCTGCCCCCTCCGGCACCGGCACCGGCACCAGCACCATTCACCTCGGGCGTGTCGGCGACTGACCTCCTGGCCTACCAGCGCTCCCTGACACTGAGCAAGATGGCCGCGAACCCTGCGCTGATGGGTCAGCACGCCGACCTGAAGCAGGCCGTGATCGGGATGGGCGCTGGAGCTAGCCAGACTATCTTTGACGGCGGCTACCAGAGCATCAATGGCGTCACGCAGCAGCAACAGCAGCAGCTAATGTACTACTAGAGTGACGGCTCCATGAAGCACCGCCAACCTCTGTTCGACGAGGATGCCCCCCTCCTCTCTAATATATACATAGTAGATGAAGAAGCCTTACCAGGGCCCTTTTCTTTTTTAATCCTTGTTATTGCCATCTAGTAATTTATCCTTAGGCTGTTGCTTTTTTCTCTTCTGGTTCGGGATGCCGGGCTATATATATAATATTACTCTTGTAGAACATATGTATTTCTAGAGACATGGAAAGTGTTTGGTGTCTCCCTGGTTTATATTACTACTAGGCCCGTAAGCGCGGCACACGGAACGAAAAATGATTTTGTATTTTTTTTCAAAGAAAAAATAGACTTAGATGTATTTTTAAAATTTTTGGAGACTCGAGAAACCTTAGAGATTGAGCTAGGAAAAAAGTGCACATTATTCTATTGACGAAAATATTTTTTTCGGGGAAAACGAAGAAAGGGCCTGGCCCATAAGCGCGGTGCACGCCGCGCGCGTGAATAGAAAATAATTTCGTGTTTTTTTAAGAGAAGAAATAAATTTAGATGTATCGAGAAACATTAGAGATCGAGCCGGAAAAAAGTACATATCTTTTTGTTGACGAAAATTTTTTCCGGTGAAAACAGAGAAAGGATCTGGGTCCGTAAGCGCGGTGCACGCCGCGCGTATGAACGAAAAATAAGTTTATGTTTTTTTCCTAAGAAAAAAATAGACTTAAACGTATTTTCAAATTTTTTGGTGGCTCGAGAAACCTTAGAGACCGAGCTAGAAAAAAGTACACAACTTTCTGTTGGCGAAAATATTTTTTCGGGGAAAACGAAGAAAGGATCTGAGCCTGTAAGCGCGGTGCACGTCGCGCGCGTGAATAAAAAATGATTTTGCGTTTTTTCCCGAATAAAAAAATAGACTTAAACGTATTTTTAAAATTTTTGGAGGCTCGAGAAACCTTAAGAGACCGAGCCGAAAAAAAAGTACACAACTTTCTGTTTACGAAAGTATTTTTTTCGGGGAAAACAGAGAAATGATCTGGATGTAAAAATTGGGGACATGTTTGTTATAGTTTTGGATCTCACTGCTATCTCGAAAAAGTAGAAAATGGCTTGTTCGCGATTTGTATTTAATGGGAACCTCTTCAAGAAAAGTAACGAACGAGGGACCTAAACGTGATTCAGAAAAGCTAATCTTTCTCTCACAAAAAATCGCATAGGATTTCTTCGTAAATTCGCAGGTAATTAAAAGAAACAGAGAGATTTGTTCGCGAAAACGCATAGCGCCACATGGCACGGCCCTTCGGACGGGGATTCTCCGATCTTTATTATACGAAGTATTTTATGTCTTTTTTTTGAGGGAGCTACGGCGGGCGTAAGGCCAGCTTGAACATTTTATTAACTACTAGGCAAGAGTCGAAATTTACGTATCACAGCCGAGGGAGATTTAATTATTTACCACAAAGTTGATGGTAATTGAGCCTATCTTACTGATATATGGCCCTTTATATGTTAGTAAGATTAGGGTGTGATAAATTGTTAATTACCATCAACTTTGTGGTAGATAATTAATTATGCCTACAACTGAAGAACAGGGGCGTGATGGTACAAGGAGCTTGTTCCCCGATCAACTATGATGATTTGTCACATTGAAGTTGAGGATTTAAAGATTTACTATGTTAGGTTTTACTTATATTTGGTCCTTAGGATCAAATTTTAGTAAGCGAGGGTTATAAATTATTAAATTCTCAATTTAGACGTGGTAAATCATGAAATTCGCCTTATTGATACATCGGTTTGACCATAGATAGCAGGAAGTCGCTGTGAATTTGACTTATCCTCCTGTCGAAGGCCCCGCTGCACCTGCATTTTCAGATATTCCAAAATGACAGCAAGCAGGACCGTGCCTCGGATCTTCCTGGGCAGCGGGACTTCAACCTCATCTACCCATTGGAAGTGGTGTCGCGTACAGTCGTCCGTGTACGGGTGAGTAGTGATTCTATATATATCGCCTTGCTAATACAAGATGTATATATCTTGAAACAAGAGACGTCTTAATATTCACATAACATTTTAAAATAGTGACGTATAGGAATACCTCCCTATATTGTTAAGGTTGTCTTCCGGACACTATCCAACAGAAGATGCGGCGTCGTTTAGGACCATTGTTTTTCCCAAGTGTAGGAGACGAGAGAAAACTGGCTACTTAATAATCTATCTATGCTCCCGTACAAAACTGACTACTAAATAAAAACCAGCTCTCTTCTCTTTTCTATGTTATCACTCTTTTATATAAACTAAAATTGATATATCTCTACTATTCTAAAACAGCACTTGGTGGCAGTGGTCCGTTCTTCCCACGTCATTAATTGCTGCTTATGCCCTGCTTAATTGCCCTACGCAAGAAACGAAGCGTTGCTTTAATTAGCCAGCTTTCGCAAGAAACGAAGCGTTAAAGATAGATATTTGATTTTGTGAAATAATTTTTTTTATTTTTTAATCTTTATTTTTCATTATCAATTTTGTTTTTCGTAGCAACGCACGGGCATGTAACTAGTACATATTAAAAATCAACTAAGATGGCTTTACTGTACATGCACTTGCCGTCCTGTCTGCGAGGTGGCACCGCCCCTACACCAGCGTAGCATCGGCTAGCAGTGCGCGCACTTGCGTTCGGGCCCATCAGAGTTTCAGCCCAATATATGGCCCGTCGGCCCTGTAGAGACGGAGGTCGTCTAGGCCTACAATTCTCGCTCCCAGAACACCCTTGTGAGCTCTCCTCTCCTCGCCATCTCAAAGAAGAAAAGCAGCAGCTGCTTTCCTCTCCTCGCCGCCGCCGCTATGTCCGGCTTCGCGCGGCGCCTCGCCGGCATCCCGTGGCGCGAGTTCGCCGGGGACGCTTTATCCCGCGCCTTACTTGTCGCCCAGGTCTTCTGCGCCGTCGACTTCATCCACACCCACGTCTGCTGCTTCGCCCTGGTACGCCCCCCCCCCCCCTCCTCTCTCTCTCTTTCTCTCTCTCTCGGCTCGGGTAGTTTAGCTGTCTGTGTCGCGCGCTGCCGTGAAGCTATGTCGCTGTTCCTTGCCGCAGGTGCGCGGCGTGAGCATGCTGCCGGCAATGAGCCTGGCGGGGGACGTGGTGGCGGTCGACAGGGTGAGCGCGCGGCTCGGGCGGGTGGCGCACGGGGACGTCGTGCTGCTGATGTCGCCGGAGAACCCGCGCAAGATGGTCGCCAAGCGCGTCCTCGGGATGGAGGGCGACGCCGTCGCCTACCTCGTTGACCCGGGCAACAGCGACGCCACCAAGACCGTCGTGGTGAGTAGTAGCACTGTGGCAGGATCGGGGGGGGGGGGGGGGGGGTGGTATCCTGGGTTCGAATGTTTGATGTTGGTACGATCGTCGTTTCAATTATTTGCTTGGGTTTGAATTCGATGCTCTTGGTGCTGTAAAAATTGGGATTTGGTCGTGTGTGGTCTATGCACTAACGCTGGAGGATGTGATTCCAGATGCTTAACATCATACTGTCAACTGTAGTCGTGTGATTGACTGATCACAACAAACAAGTTGGGGTAGGCTAGGAATGAAGCCCAATGAAAATTAAAAGACCCCTAAACCTTTGATCTTAGGTTATGGTTCCAGTATGTAAATCGCAAACTTCCATGCACTCCTATCCAACGTCAACTTTTGGATAAATTCCAATCTGGGTGATTAATTGATAACTGTTTACATTTTTTTTCTATGGTGATAATTTAGTGCTTAATTGGGTTATTGGTGACGGTGACTGAATTTGGTAGGTTTACTTGCGATTGCGAAAATTTTTAGATGTTTTGACAAGGTTTCAGACAGTACTAGTATGCTACATTTCGATGAGCTGACGTGCACAAATGTCACTGTCTCATGTGCATCGATTTCTCAAGCTGTGACACGTTTGTGATTTTAAATACGTGAGAGAAATTTCTGTGGCTCCACTTTTTATGCTTTATGTGAGCTTAGGAAAACATAATGCTGAACCGTCGTGGTTTGTTGTACTCATCCCTCTAGATATGACTTACCAGACTTCACATTTCCTAGTTTTATGAGCAACTATCGTATTGGTTAGGTATGAGATATGGTGCTGCATTGCTACTAATCCTAAAAGACGATCACTGCTGATATGATCACCAGATGAAACAGGATTGGATGGCCAGACTTTCATGCTGTTAAGACGCCATGGCCTCTATCAGAAGATGCAGCTCTTATGTTTGAAATGAGAGACCAATAGGCAATAGCACAAAATTTTAGCTAGTTGAGTTTTGGTTGATAAAGGACTATCGAAAGTGATATTCCTCTTCTAGAAGACTGAAATTCGTTTCTATTTATGTCTGTTGTGGACTTGTGGTTTTAGTGGACTTCTAGGTGAAATTTTGAAACATGACGAGTCCCACGCTTTGTTTGGTTTTGTATTTGTTTTTATGACTTTGTTCTTTAGAAAATGTACCATCACATCATGCTCTTACTTTGGGTGATGTATAATTATAGGTGCCACAAGGTCATGTTTGGGTGCAGGGAGACAATATTTATGCTTCAACGGATTCAAGGAAATTTGGTCCTGTGCCTTATGGTCTTATTACAGGGAAGATCTTTTGTCGGGTACGTTCAGTTCTTCTCTATTTTGCTTCGTCATTGGAAACTCTGGAGCCATACCTTGTTAGGAGTATATAATTTAAGTGTGCTGTTGAAAACTCATCCATTGTCAGATTTGGCATCTAACTAGAGGTCAACCTGTGTTTTCATTGTTTCATAAGTTTTGATATCCGCAACTAGCGGTTGTTCTAACCTAATACGAAAAATGACAAAGCTGTAGCTTTACTGTATGCTGTGAATATATGGCTACTAATGATAAACTTTTGGTCAACATTGAGTTTCAAGTGCTTCGGTAGCTTCTTGTAATTCCATGTTTTGTTCTCACAATATGGGACAACTAACCATCTTTGTCTAATATTACCATCCCGTGCTAACAAAACGTGCTGATATGTATTAGAGCATAATTATAGATATTATTGGTATAGGTTCAATATAGTAAGCTGTTGGATAATTGAGTACTCTGCATCTAGGATACATCAAAGTGCTCATATTTGGCCCACTGAAGTCTACAAGGTTTGGATATCTAGTTGCCTGAAGTAGTCATCAATTTTGGGCCCCGGTTGGACTAGTGATCAGGCCCTGAAGAATTTCTCCTTTGGGTTACTTGTGGGGGCAGTATTGGCCCTTAATATACCAAGAGAGATTTTTTTACTAAAAAGTACTTGTTGAGTTGCCTAAAAATAGCTGAGATTTATTAGAGACCAGGTCATCCAGTGTCTTTAATTCTTTATTTGACTTGTTCTAAGTTGAACAGTAGTAATTAGCAGTTTCTCCATTACAAGGACGAGAATAGAGGTAAAAAGGGCATTGTTTTGAACTGGAAAAAGAATTCATTTGGGTGACAATGGTAATCCTAACTTCTGCCTTGTCTATCGATCATGTTTGTACCCTCGATATCAATGCATACAGACAATATCATCTTCGTTTCTTCTCGTTTCAAAGCTCGTAAATTTTGGAATTTGATGTACAGACTTGGAAGTTGAAACATGTTTACTCATTAGTGTGGATCGTGGAGCATATCTTGCTTGAATTTACTACTTGATGTTTATGGTGGCAAACCCAAGGTTTAGGATTCATTACCATGCTTTGCTACTAATCATTTTAATGCATCGCCCAAATACCACCACATCAGCATGGGGACTGGCATCGGCCAAATACCACCACACCACCAAATATTATCACTGACTTTACCCTTTAGGTGAGTTGGGATTATTGATAGTGTCTCTATTCAATCTCAGGTTTGGCCGCTGAAGCGTTTTGGTTCGATTGATTCGAAGGAGTAGCTCAGTAGAGGTAAACTCAACTTCTTCCGAACCTCTTGTTTTCAGAATCCCTGTCTCTCTAGTCTGTACCTCCCTTTTTCAGTTGCTGACTTCTTCATTTGCCATCTGCTTCAGAACTCATCAAAGTCAGAGATATGGTCATATTATCGCGCATGTCTAGAGATTTTTACAAGGTAATTTGACCCTGCATTTTGGATGCATGGCGACTGTGATATCACATTTAACAGTTAAGCGAGTGTATCTGGGTGATCATCATTCAATTCTTAGTCTGCCAATTTTGGTCTTTGCCCCCGGAAATCTCAATCAGCATATCTACTCTGGTATATAGTAGTGGTGACACGCACAATTAGGCCAGGGTAACGACAGTAACACTCACACCGAGTTAATTACATGAATTTCGGCATAGTAGCTACCAAAACATCGGGTAACCCAACACTGTATCAGTTACTACACCATGTTCGGAGTGTTGCAGCATAATAATAATTAAAGATTGAATGGAAATATATGAGATTCTAGAGCCATGCATGGCTATAAGTCTATTACATAATTATACATAAGATCTCAGGACAATAAAAATATATTACAACTGTCTAATTACTTTGATGACCGTCCAAAACGGGAATACGGTCTGTCAAACCTTGTAGCCCTCCTGATAGTAATGGTGGTGGTCGTCCTCCTGTAGATCCTGGTCTGCCCATAACACTCACCCTACTCCTCATGGGTGGATCCATAGGACTCACCTAAGTAGAGGTGATTTAAGCAAGAGTGAGTACATGTGTACTCAACAAGCATTAATAACAAATGCAATATATAAATTTTTCTCTCATTTTTATCTGAAACTTAACTTCCCTCAAATTCCTATTTTTACTTAAATTAGGGTTTTTGGTTTTCTTTTAATGGTTGGATATTTTAATTATGAAATTGACTACTAGCACTTGTATATGAGGCAGACTTAACTTTTATAGCATTCAATCCAGAAGACATGTATGGATTCATGATTTTAACCCTGCGCAGATTTGTATCACTTTACCTATAGTTAGGGGGTGTGCAAACGGAGCGGATACAGACGGATTTCACTCATTCCATATCCTATTCCAAATTTTTCTGGGATACATACAGTGCTGGATTCAAATATGAATGCGGATTACCTTGGTTCCGAATACGGAGCGAATACAGGTCGTTCCGAATACGGTTAATCTCGGCCACGAATGGTTAGTCGGATAATGCATGAAAACAGAAAAGCAATATTGTACTGGTCAAGATGGTACTATATAAGTCCTTCACTAGAGACCGACCTTGGTACATAATATTCTATTATGTGGTGGATCCGTAGGACATAGGAGCAATCGATATATACATGACACTATAAATAGTGTAGAAAAGACACCAAGGGTGATGGGATCTTATAAACCTTTATACACTTATACTCTATGATTATAATATTAAAATGAGCAATGCAGGGTAATAGGCACTATGTGTCATGCACTGTGTAGAGCAAATAGTAATGTAAGAGTAATTTAGGAAAGGAAACTGGCACTTAGCATAAATAATACGGCATGCATATGCAATAGGTGTGAACCTTTTTGCTATCAGACACATGCATATTGAATCATGCACATATACTACTAAATCAAGATCACGATTGTCATGACTGATTTGGTAGCTTGAGAATCATGGTTGAGCAAAGAACAAACTAGGGCCTTGCTTAAACTAGAGTTAGGTTCAATTGGTATGATAACTAGGCATTAACAACCTTAGACCATTGTAACGTCCTCGTTTTCGCCTTCTGGAGAAAATCTAATTTAAAGTAATTAACTTCAAAGTTTGGAGTTTCCTTAATGTTTATGTTAACCTGGCATCCTTTCCATCCAAAATTGGGGTTTAATTCCGTTCCTTTCGAAAAATCGAATTTCCAGATTCCCGCTGGTATCCGAAATCTCACCCGAGTCCAAAAATGCTCCAAAAAACCCAAAATCAATTCAATTAGGTCCCAAATATTCCAAAATGATTTTTGGAACGATTCCCCGGATTTTTGGACCTTTGCTCTTATTTTATCTCGCGCGGCTTTTGTTTAATGCCCGCAATTCGCGCCTGAATATTTAATTCCACAATTTTCATCCAAATTCCGCGAAACCAATTTTATTGTGTTCCAAATATTCTAAAATGGTTCTAGGAATTTTTTCCGGAATTTTTAGACTATTTTTGCTAATTTTTCTCTAGGGCGGTTCGTTTACGTAACTCTCGGCCAATCGGAGCTCGCCACGTGGCGCTACAGTGTTGTCTTCCACCTTGGGCTGGTCAAGCACGTTTGGAAGCAAGCATCAATGGAGGAAGCTCTCCATACACACCTCCACCCATTCAAATCTCTATATCTCCCTAAATACAACTCCAAATCCATCACGACCGGATCCGTTGAATCCGTAACGGCGCGACCTTTCCATTCCTTGCCATCAAGAACCCGGAATCTCGCCGGAATTGAAACCGTCGGCCAAAAACCGAAATGGCTATGATTGCTCATAACTCGGGCGTTTCTTCATCAAAGCGTGCACTTCCGCCTCTCATCTCTCCGTATAGAAGTGCTCTTCCCGGTGGTAGCACTCATTCCTTGCCTCTTCCTCTCATTTGCCCGCTAGATCAAGAAAACCAACGTCGGGTAGCTATTTTCGGAGTTCTTCGAGTTCATCCTTGTTCCTCCCTCTCCGGTGGGTCTTTCTCAACTCCGATTGGTTCCTTGTGACCGTGAGGGAGTCTAGCATCAAACCTTTCAATCAATTTTAGGATCCCTCAAGATTTGGAGACGAATTTCACGTTTTTGTCGGTTCGGCCGGAGCTCCGTTCATCGCAAAATTCATCGTCTCCGGTGAGTTTGGATCCAATTCCTTGCTCCTATAGATCCCTAAGGATGTCCTCTAGATGATCTATGAGTTTGTTTGGTCAAGTTTCATGCAATTTGGGCCAAAAATTCGAGTTTTTGGAGAAAAACTCGTTCTCTGTTATTTTCGGGTTCTACCCGTGCGTGCGTGCCCGTGCCCGCCGGCCGCCGCGATCGCTGGGCCACCAAGACGCCAAGACGAGCTCGCGCCCGCCGCCACGGCCGCTCGCCCCACACGGCCATGCCCCACCAAGCCCCCCTCCAAGCTTCCTCCCATGGCAATGGCCATGGCTTTGGCCCAAGGATGGAGAAGCCCACTAGACAATGACATGTGGGGCCCCCTTACAAGAGACTCAGTCCAATCCCAAAAATCAGAAAATAAAGAAAAGGAATATTCCGCGGAATATTCCCTCGTTTTTCAATTTTCTAAATTTCAAACTTCGGAAGCTCATATCTTCTCCGTCCGAACTCCGATTGACTCCATTCAAACTCCTAAATTCATCTAAAATCAAGATCTACCTGCCAGTACTACTTTTGTAATTTTTGAATTTTATTTATTTTCTTGTATTTATTTGTTGTCTCGTTTTGCGCGTAGCCGAGGACCCCGCCGCGACCGCCGACCCCGCCGCCGGACTTTCATCGTTCGACGACCTTACTGCGACCGAAGGCAAGCCCCCTTGACGCATATTGATGCTATGCTTTGTAAATGTTTTACAATGTTTTACAAATTGCATTGCTATTTATATAAAAAGATGATGTTGACGTTAGGCTATTAGTTATACCTGTTGTTCATACCTCCTTGATATTGTTATCCATTATCCTTTGTCGCCCTAGTACAGTAACCCGGCATAATAAATATTTTTGATAAAATATTTTTTAATTAGGGGAAAAGACTATTTGGCAGACATTTTAGATGGATCAAATGGTATGGAATGCAAATTGTAGTTAGATGAATATTAGTGATGATGTGGGGGTAGTCATTATGAAATTGATCTATGAGTGGTGATAGTTGAAATATTGAGGAGTTGGATTGTGATAGTGATTCGCCATGTGATTAGTATGGATTAGGGGAGTATTGGAAGATGTATGATATTAAGAAGAGTAGTTGGTAAGATTAAATAAATAATATTGAGAGTCCTACTTGTGGATCACATAGAATAAGTGATGAATTATATTTCGGTGGATTTAACAAGCATACTATGTGATTTTAGAGATGACAATGCGAAGGGTTACACTAGATGATATTGAGGATGATACTCGGTGATTTAGTCAATGATATTACTAAATGTACTCGATGGAGTAAGTGGATAATATTGAGGGTCATACTCGGTGGTTTAGTAGATGATTTTGGGGGATATGGTCTCGCGATAACCATTTATGCAGGATTATGAATAATGTGGATTATGTGTGATTTGTTTAGTAAACTTGGTATTATTGGTTATGGAAATAGCTGCAGTCGATGAATTAATGAAGTCTTGGATTTATAGAATCTTTCTTGAAAGATACTTGGGGTGAGATTATAAATTATTCTTGGTGGATTAATGTAGATGATTTAGAGGTGATAATGTGAAGGATTAAATATATGATGTTATGAAGTATCATCGGTGGATGGTATTCTAGGTGATTAGAGATGATATTGTGAAGTATTCTCGGTGGTTTAGTAGATGGTTTTGCGAAGTATTCTTAATGGAGGATAAGATTGATCGCCGGTTGAGTGATGGATAAATCAATAATACAAGTTATAGTCCAAAGGAAATATTTCATATACAAACATGATTGTGGTTTAATATGATTTTGGAGTTTTGATAGTACCATGATATACTTACTACTTGTTGGATACTTTATTGAATTGGATTATTCATATGATTGTACAATTATGGCAATAGAAGGATTATTGGAAAATACACCATTGGTTATAAGGATTGTAATCAAACCCGGGGATTTGTATTTTATAAAATAAACTATTGGTGGAATAGAATAGTTCGGTAGAAATGCTTAGAATCGCAATCGGTCAGTAGTCACCTATGGGTGGGAAATTTCATTTATCTCCTGTAACCTTGTGTTGAAAGTTATAGGCAAGGAGTATTGCCGTTGGTTTACAAAATAAAAATAAAATGAAAAATGGTTTGGACTTGGGCGGAATGGTTTGTTTGGCGGGTGCGGATGGAGCACTAGTCTTCATTGTGCAAGTACCGCCCCAAGTCAGTTAAGTACCGACGCTTATGACTGTCTCCATTCTAAGCATTACCGTACAACCACATGTCTATAATGGTACGACCTGGCTGAATAATTTGTAGAAACCTAACTTAGACTCACCGGATGGTGGAATGTGAGTGCCGGATAGAGGCAAGACTGTTTTTCTCACACGACGCAAGAGGGGGCTTCTGTACTGGGTGGCTAGAACCCTAACAGCGGTGAAACCTCAGCGGGTGGGTCAGGTTAGGCGTATACATTGTAAAGGCCTTGTCATAATATCCCTGCCGGCACACCCAAGGAAGTGTGCTAATAGCTTGGTATCAAGGGAATATCATGTCTTGTGGGTAAAGCTGTACACCTCTGCAGAGTTAAAACTATTCGAATAGCCGTGCCTACGGTCAAAGGCAAAGCTTTCATATTGGTAGACTTTTGTATTTGTTTTCAAAATTGATGATTTGGGATCCGAGAGTGGTTATAACTCTCGGGTGTGCTTCTGACGGCTAGAGCCAGGTAGATGGAATGAATCTGATTTTATGAACCATGGCAGACAGAGCTATGTGAATGGATTGAACCCTGATCTTCTTGAGATGTGACGGATAAAGCCTGTATACTCGTGAATGGTGGCTAGAACCTTCACTGAACTATTACATAATTCAATTGTTAAAAAGAATTGCTAACATGTGCTTTTTGAAATTTATTAACAAGTATGGGTTGATGAAACTTGGCTTTATGCAAACGAACCATATTATGCCATCATTGGATAGCCTACATTACGCATTTTTCCCAGACTTGCTGAGTACTTTATGTACTCACGTGCTACATCCTAAACCTGTCTCAGAAGTGAAAGAAGCTGTCAAAGGAGATTCCAACGACTAGGGCGCGCTCCCCACTCGATTGCCTATGGGCATTTGGATGGGTCGCCTTGGTGTCTCCGTCTTCCGCTGCTGTTATGCTTGTTGCTCAGCCTGTTGAGGCCGTAATGGTAAACCTTGACCATAAGGTCTTTGCTGTTATTCGGTGTTATTCTTATTTGGTTATATATAATCGTGATGTGGCTGTTGATTCTTCACTGTTGGACTGTGTGTACTAGCTACTGATCTGGGACTAGTACAGAAATACACAGGAGATTCCGGATAGCCGATCTGGGGGCTCACACCCATTATGTGCCTTAATTATGGCTATGCAAGCATCACATATAAACACATACAAAGTCTCTGGGACTTAATGGCATAAGTCACAGAATGATGCCTCAACTCAAGCATAGTATAGTAGTCAAGGGGATATAAAAATGCAATAATGAACACTAATTTCAGCTCAGACACATATTCATTCCTATAGATTTCAACACTACCCTCATAAGTTTTACCAATTCACCCTTCTTGCCAAGCACTCACTATCCTTAATAAAATCCTAAGACATCAGCATACACACATATCTAATTTCAGTATACATAAATTCCAGGACACAAGCATACCACCGAAACTTGAGTCAAATGCAGTTACACAACTTCAGTATCAGCTCCGTATTCAAATACATAGGATGGTCAAACTAACTTTAGTAACTAGAAGGGCATAAATATTACTGTGAATCTGGTCCTGCAAGAGCAAGAGAAACATTCTAACACACAAAAGATGTAACACACAAAAGATCTACTCATAAACACATCTGATGAACACAAGGCAGAGAGGTCTAGTTTCCATTACAAGCAAGTTAATCAACAGAGATCTAACACACAAAAGAAAATTTTGTTGCTTAATAACTTTAGTCCCACAATCTAATATCTCATGAGCTTCATAGAAGAACAACTAAGTGCAATGACAGTTCAAAAGAAAAAAAAAGGAGGGGATTTGGCACTTAGCTCACGAGTAGTTTGGGTAGGGGGCGGCGCCGTTGTTGTCGTTGGGCCGGTGGCGTCGCTGGGGCCGAGGAGCTGGCCGTCTAGGTGACGGCGACCCAGAGCAAAGAAATAGGGGAGAAATGAGTAGAGAAGGGAAGAGGAGGGAGAGTAAGAAAGGACAGGGAAATACTTAGCTCGAAATGACTATGGCGCCATCGGCTTCAAGGGAGTCTTCTGGATCTAGTGGGGGATCGTGAGATCTGGCATAGATCGGTCGGATCCGATGGAGAAGGAGCTGGAGAGGGGCACCGGTGTCGGGGAGAAGCGCGGGCAGCGCTAGGGCTGAGGGGAGTGGCGCCGGCAAAAGAGAAGACATATCGGGCGGCGTCGGGGAATGAGTGTGAGACACGTGAGAGAAGGAGAGGGAGCGAGAGAGGCGGCGGCTGGAGACCGGGAGGTGCATGTGTGTGGGAAAGAGGAGGAGAAATGGGGTGTGGTGGCACTAGGAAAAGGAGAGGCGGCGAGGATCCGGTGGAGGCCGAGAAGGGGAGCGGTGCTCAGGAGCAGAGAGAGAGAGGGAGGGAGAGAGAGAGAGAGAGAGAGAGAGAGAGAGAGAGAGAGAGGAGGTGCGGCGGCTCACGAGGGCTGGGGTCGGGCGAATCGGCATTTTGATCGAGGAGTCACGTTACACCTGATATCGATCGGATAATAACCAGATAGATCCGAATAAAATCACGGATATATTCGAATCCGATGGATACTTTTATTCCGTATCCGTTTTCGTATCCAAAAAAATTATCCGTATCCGTTTTCGTATCCAAAAAAATTATCTGAATCCGTATCCGATATTCGAAAAAACCCGGATATCCGAAATCACTATCCGAATAAGATCTGAATTTATACGGACGGTCGATCGGGCATTATCCGCTCCGTTTAGGGGTGAAAACGGATCGGATACGGACGGATAATGGTTCTACCATATTTGTTTTCATATTTTTTCTCGGATTCGGATACGAATACGGATAGTCCGGATACGAATACGAATACGAATAATATCGAATACGAATACGGATCGAATACGAATCGAATCGGATCTGATTCTGAATATTTATCTAACATAATAATCCCTTAGATTGTACATAAAAAATCAACGAAAATACATAACTAGTTGATTTGATTAAAACATTATTGAAAATTGAATAAATATAAGCATTTTCATTCACTTTGACAATAGTTAGATACCATGTTGCAAACAAAATTATGTAAGATTTAGTTCATCACGTACATACGATTAATTCATCATACATGTAGATCAAAACACAAAATAAATGTGATCCTTGTTCAGATATACAAATGGAAACAAATTTAGAACATACAAAAAGTTTGATAATACTTAATTACCATATCTCTAGAAAATATATATAACACTTACATGTAATGACCCCAAGATTTGTATTATTTGTTAAATTATATTTAAAATAATAAATTATATGTTTTATGAGTTTTTATGCATTTTAGCTACTTATTTAAAATATTTTCCTATTAAAGACAACCGTTTTTGAATTTTTTAGAAAAATTAAAATATGACAAAATTTTAAAAATAATTTTTAAAAAAATTATAGACTATGTTAGGAATTTTATCAAAAAATTTCATAATTTTTGGAGCTAGTTTGCTAATTTTAATAATTGAAACTTGATTTATGGATTAATTAAATTAGAAAATAAATTAAAATTTAGTAATCTTTTTGGGCCAAAAGAGTAACTTGGCCCAGCCCACATGTATATCCGGATATCCGATCCATCACTATCCGGATTATCCGAATCCGTATCCGTATCCGACGGATAGTGAGCTACCGAATCCGTATCCGTATCCGACAAAAAATATCCGTATCCGTATCCGATCCGATACTATCCGACAAATATCCGATCCGACAGAATCCGTATCCGAAAATTATCCGGATCGGTCGGAAACTATCCGATCCGTTTTCATCCCTAGCTCCGTTTGCACCCCTACTTATAGTGATCCCATCTTGTGAGGCCCCAGAACATTTATCACTAATCTAGTACTAAATCTCCAACCCTGTTACTCGAGAGGGGAACACTTATTCCAGGCTGTCCCACCATGCTCGTAGCTAATAGTTGTACCTTGACCTTACATTGGCAGTAACTCTACCCATGGCTTCACATATACCGCCGTTGCAATCACGTCTCTCTCTTGGCGTCCTGACATATCCCAGATTGACACAATATTTTATTCTTACGCAATGTGGATATCATAATAATACCTTCATAGGACAATATTTTTTGATCAACTTCACACACTATGGTTGATACTGTAATTACGGCTGATTACCCGAGTGTAGTTGTTTATTCATATATTATAACTTATGTAGAGAACCCCATTGGCAAATAAACCCTTCTCATCGGCCCCATCGGCAAATAAACCATTTCAATGCATGAGCCAATTTATTATATCCACATGCATTATCAACCCATCAATTCATTTCCTCAAACCATATTTTTCATCTGTGTCCAATTTAAGATTTTTAATTGAAAAATATATTTTTTTTCAATGCATTAATGATAAGCATGTGTATGTAACTGAAATCATTTAAAAACATTTAACAAAAAATGATTCAAAGGAGCTTGCCTGGTACGGAATCGAAAGGTTCGACTTTGCTCGAATTCTGGAAATGACTGATCGTTGGGTTCAATTTTGGTCCTGAAATAGTAGAATATTAAATTTATATGACAATTAATTATAAAATGATTTAAAGTGTCCAACCTTTTGACAGTTGTAGCTAGCAAGGGTATGTTGTTTATTTAGAATTAATATTTATTAAGTTGCCACATTTTAGTTTGCTTTGGTGTATTTTAGTTTATAGTGATTCCATTGCCGGCATTTTTAATTTAGCTTGAATTTTATTCTATGAGTCTTATTAAAATCCCTGGTGGTGATTTTATTTTAACAAGGCATTAAATTACCATTTGTAGTTATTAATGGATTTGGAAATTTATATAACTCTATATTTAATTAATCATCGCTGTTTGTTCTCTAGTTAGATTTTCTGACGAGCTGAAGAACATTTCATTAACTTTAATGCGGTTCACAACGATCTACATATTTTATATTTTCCCCCCTCTCTCCACCCCCCCCCCCCCCTTTTTCTCTTTCTTTTCTTTCTTCCCCCTCCCCCTCCTCTTTTCTCCTCTGGTCTTGTTCTCTTCTTCCTCCCGATCTACTCCCTCTCTCTTCCCTCTCTATTCTACCCCATGGGAGTGCTCCTCCTCCTCCTCCCCTCCCCTCTCTATTCCCAACTGGCCCTTGCTGCTGCCTCCTCCCCCTGTCCGCCTCTAAATTAAATGAGGATTTTCAATTGGAGGATCCTTAATCCAATCAAATGAGGATTTTAAATGGATAGATTGATAGATTGAGCTGCAGCTTGTAGACCGTGCATCTAAAAAAGAATATTTTTTATTTGAGCTATATCCTACCACAAGACCAACAGGAGCAATACTAGAAATGGCAATCCATGGAAAAACACCAATACTCCTGTTTCCAAGCCGAGCATGCAGCTTGTTAATTAGGGAGCAAGCTTGAGACAAGCTCTCTGACAAGAGAGGGGCAGCTGCTCGTCAGGTGCTCAAAGCCATCGCTCTCCATGAACCCCCTGAGGTTGCCAGGAGATTTCAGGAAATCGAAGCAAGCTTCTCTGAGCCCGCGACAGCCATGCTGCTCAGCCAATGTCAACGTAGTCGCTGCCATGCTCGTGTCCATGTAGTTGCACAGCTTCTCCTCGCACATCAGCTTGAGCCTCTCTAGGTTATACCTGTCCGCCGCAACAAGCAGATGCTGAGCCATCGCTATATTTTTGTCGTCGCCGTCGTCGTCCGTCTCCGGCACGGAGTCGGTGTAGATGAAATGCAGCATAGCCTTGAACACTCCCGCCTCCATGTCGTCGATCCGTACACGAGCCGCGGCCTTCTCCCTCATCGGCCCAAAGAGCTCCGCCGCGAAGACCGTTGACCGAGCGGCGAGCACGTACCTGTGTGCCGTGAACAGCTCGCCGCCGACCTCGAAGCTCACGTCTCCTCCCTGCTTGCTCGTCAGGAGGCGGAGGAGGTGCCGGTGCAAGTCGGACGGCGGCACGACGACGAACCGCGCGGCGGGGGCGGTGGCCTCCGTGCGGATCTCCTTGCTGACGGTGACATCGCACCTGACGCTGAAGCAATCGTCCCTGAGATACGGCGATTCCTCCAAGACCTTCTTCTCGATGAATTTGTAGCATCCGCACAAGGTTTGGAGACCAAAGTCGCATATATGGCTGGTTATGCTGTACGATGGCACCGGTTTCCCGTCCATGTCGAGTAAACTGATACTGAACTGCGCCATGACGTGCCTGCCGTCGGGTTCAGGATCATCAATATGCAGGTAGATGGATATCCAGTCAGCGTTGCCTGATGAGGTCTCGCCGTCTGCAGGGTAGTACCTCAGGTTCCAGCGGTGGCCTCCGACGTAGAACATCCCGGATCTGATGAAGTTGCCCTTGCCGATCCCCTTGGTTCGGGAGTAGCACTCGACCTTGAGCACGTGCGACCCGGACACGGCGTCGGCGACAATGGCCGACGAGGTCTGCGACGACGATTGCGTGTCGCCGTCGCCGGACGTCGCGGAAGAGTTCGTCATATACTCATATGCGAGGCACGGGGGAACATAGCAGCAATGGAGTCTAGGCGTTGTTGGCGGACGGGTGCAATGCGATGCATCACGCGATTCCGGCAGCCATATATACCGGCGCGCACGTACGGTGCATGCATAGCACACGGCACGGGCCTATGCATGGGCCGGGCCGGGTCGGGTCGGTGGGTTTAGTACGATCGAGTCCACGACCACGGAGGTGTCCTAGCTAGCTATATTTTCCTCTCGTCTAAGGTTTACTAGGGAGGACTGCGCGCTACGCTGCGCCGTAATATTTTGATGGAGTGTTGTGCATGTTTAAAAGAAAAAAGAAATATTGTACCACGTATGCTAATCAAGACCAAAAAGGTTGCCTGTAAAGTATACATATAGACAATCTATTCGATGGTGGGTGAGTATTTGTTATCAAAACTAATCTTACATCTAAGTTATCTATTTTGGCTTTGGTCACCAAGTATTCGTTGTATTATCATAATATCTAATCACGTGTGCCTGTAACTCTGATTTGATATCAATAATTCATGAAACAACAGAAAATTGCTAAGCATGGCAACATAAGCACATTCCCAGGATAAAAAAAACAAGTTTCCTTCCCATAGGGCTATACATGCATGGTATTATAAATAAAGCAAGCATTTTAGTATTATGTATGGGAAGATCAGCAACTTTAAGAAATTAGCAAGAAGCAGTTAAGTCGGTTATCTTAATATGCTATCCTTAGGCGGACAAATATAAAGTATAGTATCTGACAGGTGAGAATAGAGGCTTTGGCAACTATGACATTATGTTTTAAGTCTGACAGTGGCTTCATACAAAAGCGCATGCCTTCAACATTCAGGGAGCAATTATGTTATTAATAGTTCTAAAAGAGGGAAGTCAATGTAAATCAAATTCTTAACAACAGAATTAACCTGGTTGAGGCCATAACATACTCAATATTTAATCAGAAAGGCTTGTAGTTTGAAATCAGAAAGGCTTGTAGTTTGAAAACGAAAACATGTATGCTAGCACTCATACCATTACGGCAGGCAAGGTTGCCAAAGCCACAAAAAAAAAACAATCTCCACCTCATCATCTGATCTTGCTGCCTTCTCTAAATTGATTACACTACTAACTCTTAACATCCATATTCTGTTCCTCAACATTGGACCACCTTTTGCGCCTGGAATCATTTGTGAACATCTGAATTACCCCTTTCATCAAAATTCCTCTGTTACACCAAAAACCTTCCTTTAGTAAGAGAAATTTGGATCAAGTTATGGAAAATTTTCTCCTCAACTATTTTCCTTACCATCATATACTGATGAGTCGAATGTGGTTTACTCCATACCCATCACTGGATTTGTTCCAGAAGGATCCATCTAGGAGATTAGCCTGTGCCCAATACAACTGAGGCAAGTCCATCTACAACGCTCACACAAGTAGTAGATATGGAATCACAACATAAATAACCTAACAGTCTAATCCCTCAATAAATCCAGAGACTACAACTTAGCTATGAACAAAGAGCTAACTACCAGTCTACCACTAACCAAAATTCCTTTTTTCTTCATTAATAATGATAACCAGAATTTAGTCAGAAACAAGTCGGGCAAAGAATTGGATGAAACCTAATCGTAGAAGGCATGTTCTTGCACGAGCATTACCACCAGTTGAAGTGAAAAGCTTCTCAATTAATACTGAATGCACATCTTCCTGGCACAATAAAGTAAAATCTCAATAAATAACCTTAAGGCAAACAATCTTGTATGGTAAAAGACACTAATTAGTCTATGTTAAGTATATGTAGAACATTAAAGACACAAAATAAAGATGTTTCCTCAAGCTAATTTGTGTCGTACTAAGGAATAGGGAAAGAGATCAAGAGATCTGAATTCGACCTACCTGCAATCAATATCTGTCATACTCAAAATAGAAAACGACATAGCAGTACCTGTACATTATCATCCAACATCTTAACAGTAGATAAAGATGTTGAAGTATAATGACATGCTGAGCTTATTCAATTTTTGGCAAGTTTGATCTTTTGGGAGTGAAAGCTGCACCAAAGTTGAATCAGACTGTATAAGAATATTGGGCAATTACCAAAAGTTTGCTAAACAAATTTTTCGGCTAATCAATAAAAATTTGACTCAACAAATTTTATCTAACCCAATCATGATATAAATACAACATGAAAAGAGTGGGACAAAAGATGAATGATGCTTGAAATAACTAACCTATCGAAGGCCATGTGCAGTTTGCACAAATAAGAAGGCCATACACAAGATAAGCCAGATGAATCAATGTATACATTAATGCGGGAGGGGTGAGCAAACTGAACTCTAGATTAACAGAGAATGAGAAAAAATAGAGAGAGGGAAAGAAGGATGAACTCACAGGCGGAGCCTCGACCCATCTCCAAATCGACATAGAACATAGAATTAGAGCAACATCGCCTCGCATCCCTGCCTCTCCATCGTCCTCTCTCTCATTCACTGACATCCTAATTATTTCATAATATGGAGAAAAAAACGAAATATGTGATAGCATCATTGAAGTAAAAAGCTTCTCAATTAATGCTGAATGCACATCTTCGTAGCACAATAAAGGAGAATCTCAATAAATAACCTTAAGGCAAACAATCTTGTATGGCATGCAAAATATGAGAAATCATATTCCGTTATCTTCCTATCCTTCCCCTGCTCTCAGAATGAATATTCAGGGAAACAACACATGCATCACGCAGGCAATTGAGACGATGTTTGCCCATGAATAACCAAAGGAAAAGTTTTAAGATGGGCACAAATTAAAGCGAATCTTATATCTCAAATTTTGACTCCTACACCAGCACAAAATATATTGTAACCAGCAGAGTACTCCAAATACATAGTACATTGTTACAAAATGTGTAGGCACAGAAAAGAACTAATAACATTAAAGGGACAAAAATATCACATTAAGCCTTGTTCATCTCAGGCTCCAACGAATTAAGCCATCACTTGAGAGCAAAATCCATGGCTTCTTTCTTTCATTCGTTGTCGAAATAATAGTAAACACTAATCAGGACCTCACAAAAATATACAGCTCAAAACCGGCTGTTGCTCACATTTCCAGCACGAGAGTTCCTCAGGGGTGAAAGACCCAAACTACAGAGAATACACGATGCTGTTTTGCCTACATACAGCATCTTGATAGGAACAACAAACTAAAAGTAGAAAAATAATGTTGAAGCTATGCTTAGTGATCAGTTTAAGTATTGAGCTCAGAAGCAATATCTGGTACCAAGCATTACACCCTTCAGTATGATAAACGTGATGGATTAATTTAACAGAATGACTATAAGCATGTGCAATATCTTATTTATGCGTCCAGTTGGGGTGTGCAAAGCGAAATGCATGCCTCACTAATTTCCAATAATGTACTATTCATCATTCTGAATATCATGTGCCAAAAAATACATGCATGCTTGTTCTTCTAGCCAGTTCATCGTTAAGAGCTTAAAATCTTCACGACAAAGTGGTATGCCTCCGCACCGCAAATACAAACAGCGAAGGAACCATAACTCGGATCAAAACGAAACGCTAAACGTAAAATCGATGGATTCCTAATCCGCGGTGGCAAACCCAATCGTCTCAAACCCAAGGAAAATACCCAAATTTCTACAAACCCATAGCCCTACAGTAAGAACTCAAAAACAACAAATCGAAGTCATATCTTGAACAAATCCGCAATCTCTTTAGCAGAAAATAGGAAACAAGAGCGCCCATCCTTAATCTTAGGACAAGTCAATGATCAAACAAACGAAGCACCAAACAAATCTAAATTTAACCCCAATAAAGCATGGCGAACAAAATCCCAAACTCTAAGCAACATCGCCACCGTACAACAATCGAAATCGCCCAAGTAGTACTCGGAGACGCTGCGATTGGAGCACCACAGCGGTAGCTTGAGCTGCTGCTTCCGCTGCGTCGCTGGAGCGCCCGCCGCCGCCTTAGGGTTTGGGCACCGATTGCACACGCGGTGGACGAAGGGAGGCCCCGGCGGAGCACGCGTGTGAAGCGGAAGCCGATGCGGAGACGGGCGAGGGCTAGCGCTCCCCAAGGGGCTAATCCCTTGACCCATGCGCAAGGGCTGTGCACCTCGAGGACTCCGCGAGGACCGAATCCGAGCGGGAGGCACGGTGGGGTGGACGGTGAAGGAAGTCGCGTTGCGAAGAGACGGGAGGGCAGGCTCCGCGACGGGGAGTTCATGGGACGATGGGCGCGATGGTGAAGGAAGGAGGCGACGGCAGCGGCCGGGTGGGAAGGGAAGAGAGGGAGAATGGGATGCGACCTCGAGGGCTCCGCGAGCACCAAAACGATGATGCTTGACGGGCCGGCGAATGGGACACGCGGCGAGGCAAGGAGGCAGACAGGAATGGGATCCGGACGCAAATACGAAAAATTACGGGGGGTTTTTTGCGGGAAACGCTGACGTGGGGCTCGTGAGGGCTCGCCATTTCCTTCCTCTATAATATAGTTAATATACATGGTTACGTAATCCGATTGAATCTATGATTATAAATATGCAATATATAATGGGCATCGATCCTTAATATAATATACATCAAAATCAGGGTACAACTAGTCTACGGAAAGGGAACCCCAAGGACACCGCCTCTGCAAAGGCAGATCAAGGGAAAAAGTTCACCGGGGTCGTCTGGATCACGACCAACTTGTAACTGGTATTAAAAGGCCCATTGTCGGGACTAGATTTTTAAATCCGAATCCTTTGTGTATGCTGCACTAGTCTAAGATCACGTTTGTGGGGGATCCAACTCCAGAATAGTGATTCGAGTCATTGCTGTTGCGCTAGATTGGCAATTAGTGCAACCCATAAGGCGCCTAATCACTTTTCCAAAACCGTACTCAGATTGAGACCAAGCAGTCGGACCTTCGCACGTATCTCGTGCGCTCGTTCCAACTGGATGTTCCCAATCCGAGCTTCCCGCAAATATGTGCTCCTATGCTAGTTCCCTGGATCAGTAGCCTAGCACCACATATCTTGAACAAGATGTGTCATATCACATACGCAACTGCAAAAGACGGATATTACATGGAATAAGTTATTACATCAGGTTCATGTTTTACAGAGTAGACCAACCGGCCAGATACAGTCCAAATGAGACAAAAGAACGACATCAGTGGCGGCCGTGGTGTGCCTTCCAACCCAGAGGCAACCGGTGAGTGCAAGACGCAGCTAGCCGTCGAAAGCATCGCCTGAACCCGGTTCACTAAACTCACCATCCGTGTCACCTTCATCTTCTCCTGCGCCTTTTGCTCCTCACGTTTTCAATTAGAGCAAACAGTGAGTACACGTATGTATTCGTAAGACTTTGGTATTTGCAAGTATAACGTAATGCAGGCTATGATAATGAAGCATGGTTCTACACTAGTTTCAATTGGCGCGAAGCAGGATTTATTTGCAATAGATTAATAATTTCATAAACAACGTGGAATTGAAAAGCAATTGCCAAGAAAATTCTTACAGTATAATTATTCATTTATCTAACAATTCATAATTCATCCAACCATTAATTCGTTCCGCCCAATTATCATTCCAGTTCCTAATTCTTTCCCCATTCCAATCCTCAAATCAGTGTCATATCACCAACCGCCAATCCATTTCCAATTTAGCTTAGCCACTACAACTACCTACCCGTTTTTCAGCACGATTCTAAAATCAACCAGAAAGTCTATACTTAACAATATTTTCCAAGGTGCTTTGGACCGTGAGCACGACTAATTGATTAGGTTATTCTCTGCAGAGATTACACACTTTACCCACATGACACATTCTAGCAATCATGTTAACCATGCCACACGATACTCATCGTATCCGTTTTGCTAGACTGCAACGAAACCATTTCATTTGCCAGTGTCTAGTCTCGCACCAGCCCCGATGATGTACTTTCCATTGCTATGGCGGGAGATCAGCCCAACTCGCGATGGTTTACGGTTTCCGCTCCATCGCCTTTCGATCCATAGCAAGGCATACACTGTTGTACTGGAATACTCCGCCCCGATGCCTCGGCAAGGGAGTTCCTAGAATAACACCAGTGCCTTCGGTGTCTGTCCATACTGATTGGCCCGAAGGCAGGGCTAAACCCCGACTCATGTACTTGGTTAAGGCTATCACATAGTAGCACATGTGGTTGCACGGGTTGACTCGGTCGATAGCATCAAGTTTAGTCCTTGGGGTGACTTAGGCGAGATTTTCCAACCATTCGGCTATATGGCGATAGGAGTCTACGGTAGTACCCCCGGCACACACGATGGTCCTCTGACACATCGCCCTTGTCTTTCCCATAGCAAAGCATCCACCAACCATTTCTGACTGCATAACCCTCACAATCACAATAATCAATCGTCTCATCCGGGTCTGAACCACACTTCTCCTTTTTCTTTTCATTGCACCAACATATTCATTTTGATCCAGTTGAAATCAATTCATCATTTCAGACTTCCTACCATGACCTGAATCTAAGCCACAACACAAATCCAAACCGTAACATGGTTCCAGACTATGATTCGAATGCAAACCATTGATCACTTCCATGAGGAATCATATTTTGATCAAATCAAGACTTCTCTTGACACTCCCTACTGCATGTCTAAGCATATGCAATATACTAAGTGTTTATACCCTTTCAACATTTACTTTAATGTTTAGATTAAGCCTAGTGTTTATCAAGGATCTCGTGACAATTACGATTAAGGTAATCCACCAAATCTTGGGTTTATCTAGTAAAATTACCCACAACTTAATATCTTTACAAATTAAACATGCATGCATAATAGTTTTGACAAGGAAATTAAACTTCGTAAATATAGGATCAATATGATCAAAGGAGCTGCTTGCCTATTTGCTCTTCGTCAAACGTGCTCTCAGACCGGGTGGAAGTACAACTTGTACACACAGTATTGGTACTCTCTCTAGCCCACTTCATACACAGTTCCAACGATGGTTGGCGCTCCATCATGCTCTTTCTCATAGTAAGGCATACACCGTTGTATTGAAATACTCCGACCCCGGTGCAACGACGAGGGAGTACCTAAAACAATACCAGTACCTTCGATGTCTATCCAACTACTTCGACCTACCACGATGCAAGGCTAAATTCCAACTCCTGTACTGAGTTCAGGCTATCCCATACTAGCACGTGTGGTTGCACGTTAGACTCAGTTGATAACGTCAAGTTCAATCCTTAGGATGACTCAGGCGAGACCTCCACTCGTCCGCCCGGTCTAAAATTACTTCCCGCCTTTCATTTGTTGTTTTTACCAAATTACCCGTTTCCACCCAAAACCACCGTTCCAAAACCCTATTGAGATTAAAAGAGTTTTGACTGATTGATACCACCTAGCGATCAAGTTCTTTCTATTGCAGGCTAAGCGTATGCAGATACTACTCATATACCCCACTTGACATTCACCGTAATGTCTATTCTTAACCTAAGGACCGACAAGGTTATCGCGACAATTATAATTGAGGTATTCCACCAATTTCTGGGTTTATCTGCCATTACCCACAATATAGCAACTTTACAAAACATACGTGCATGCATAATAAGTTTTAAACAACAAATTAGATTTGCAAATATGGGTACAATATGCTCAAAGAGGGTGCTTGCCTGTTTGCTCTTCGTTGAACGTGCTCTCGGAGACGTAATCTGGATCCTCGTCTGTAGCTCCCGACGCGTCGACTTCTAAATGATCGCACGACAAAAGAGACAATAAAAGAACGAATAAGATCGAGAGAAATGGGCAAATTAAGAACTTAAAACTAGATGACACTAGTCTAGCGAGCGAGAGAAGAACTGAACAAAAGAAACCAAAATTTCCTCTTGAGCCCGGCAGTACCGGCAACACCCCACCGATAGTGCCGCCTTTAGGCCGGTAGTACCAGCCACTAAGCCCGGTAGTGCCGGAGGCCAAGACCCAAAAAGGGGGCTCTCTGGAAAATAACTACCAGCGTTGTAGCTGCGGTACTGCCGCTAGGGCGGTAGTACTGGCCCTATAACGTCGGTAGTGCCGGTTTCAGCAAGAAACTAGGGTTTGCAAAATGGGATTTTGCGCAAACAAACTCGGAACTTCGAGGCGATCGCATGGATAGGTTCTTAGTGACGCTAGGGGCCCATTCACGCAGACCACGCGAGGTTTCGACTTCATTTAACCTAAATTCCCTGCCGAGGAACTCGAAAATCCTAAATTACACCAAATCTCGATTTTCGACCCGAATCGAGTTCAAACTCAATTCTTTTTACGAGAATCGAACTTTAGCGACATCGAATTATCATTTTCAATTGGAGGATCCTTTAATCCAATTAAATGAGGATTGAGCAGCAGCTCGTAGACCATCTAAAAAAGAATATCTATTATTTGAGTTATATCCTGCCATAAGACCAGTAGGAGCAATACTTGAAATGGCAATCCATGAAAAAACACCAATACTAAGATCGGCTAAAACAAAACGATATCCTAAAAGGATAACTAAAAAACTTAATAAATTGATATGACTGCTAATAAAATAGAAGACAAGATAGGAGCTTTTGTTGCCCAGGCATGGCGGGTGGGGAGGGAAGAAGATGGTTGCTGGCTCTACCCCTGTTGGCTGGCTAGATTGGGTAACCATCCAGAGCTGTGATGACACATTGACACCCAACCTTAACATTAGACTAGTATAGTTGCATTCTATTATGTATCTCTTATGAGGCTATGAAAAGAGAAATATCAGGATATGTAATCACCAAATAATCCTTCTGTTTCCGAGCCGAGCATGCAGCTGGTTAATTAGGCAAGCTTGGAAACAAGCTCTTTGACAACTAGTGGGCTAGGCCTCCTCCATGCGGTCCTCGGCCCAAAACGCACGCTAGGCCCAGCAACCACAACGCTCTTGCCGTCTATGTTTTCTCGACTTTATCGTGAGTTATCTTTCTTGGTTAATAGTACTTGTTGTTTTGCTGATATTTGTAGATTCATTAATTTTCTTTTTACCTCATATGGAAAACAAAATCTGTAGGTGGTATACTATATCTATTTGTTTATTAGAATTCCTTCTAATGACTTGTGCATTCGGTTATCATTTTCAATTGGAGGATCCTTATTCCTTAATCCAATTAAATGAGGATTTTAAATGGATAGATTAATAGATTAGTAGACCATCTATAAAAAATATTTATTTTTTGAGTTATATCCAACTATAAGCCCGGTAGAAGCCATACTTGAAATGGCAATCCATGAAAAACACCAGTACTAAGATCGGCTAAAACAAAACGATATCCCAAAGGGATGGCTAGACCAGGTAGCCATCTAGAGTCGTGGGGAGGTGGCTCCGTTGCTGCCGGGGTGATGACACCATTAAGGCCATGTTTGGATGGGCTAAAACTAATTGTTAGCTGACTAATGGCTAGAGCTAATTGTTAGTCAGCTAATAATTAGTCTATCTAAAATTAGCCTAGGGTTGTTTGGATACATGACTAATGGTTGGGCTAATTTCTTAGAAAAGTCATGTTTGCCCCTTATAACGGACTGGGGAGTGGACGCACGGGTGAGGAAGTAAGGATAAAGCCAGCGCGAGGGTATTTCAGACTTTTTTCAACGTGTTACCTATTATTAGCCCAAATTAGCTCCCCTCCACCAGCTAATGAACTAATTGTTAGCTGAGGGGTTGGCTAAAAATTAGTCCACCTATTAGTCTTCCTGTTTGGATAGACTAGAACTAATTTTTAGCCAGCTAACCATTAGTCCTGGGATCCAAACATGGCCTAACATTAGACTAGTGTTTGCACCAAAATTTGGTGTACATGGTAAAATCGGCCCAGTTCAAATATGGAGAGTTTATGGAAAGGATAAACCAGTACCAACAAGGAATCCGTCGTAAAAAAGGAAAGGAAATCGGATCAAAGCTGATACGAATATGGTTGCCGTGTCCACGCAGGACTCGGATCGGCAGGAGCATATAAAAAGGGGACAGACCAGGAAAAGAAGCGGATCATCAACCAACCAATCAACACAACCATATTTACAATTTTCTGTTTCGTCTAGTTTTCGTAGCAATCTTTCCTCTGTAAGTTATCGAGATCAATAAAAGTTGCGCATCGCCGATTTGTTGCTCTCGTCGACTTGTTTTTCAGGTTCGATCTGCTTTGCTTGTTGCGCATCGCCTTTCAAAGTCGATCTACCTTTATCCTCGGATTAACCGTAACTGGTTAATCTAGTTATCTCCTAATCGGCCCTTAGCCGACCGGTGTTCTATCGGCTCTAATTGATTTTACAACATTTACCTTGTCAATTCTAGGTCAAATTAACTGGCACACTCGAACCCAGCGTTTGTCTTTTGTGTTTGAGGCAAAAAACCATACATCACATTTTTTGCGCAAACAACTAGTATGGTTGCATTCTATTATGTATCTCGTGTGAGGCTATGAAAAGAGATATCATGACATATAATCACCAAATCCTTCTGTTTACAAGCTTGGAAACAAGCTCTCTGACAAGAGAGGGGCAGCTGCTCGTCAGGTGCTCAAAGCCATCGCTCTCCATGAACTCCCTGAGGTTGCCAGGAGATTTCAGGAAATCGAAGCAAGATTCTTTGAGCCCGCGACAGCCATGCTGCTCAGCCAATGCTAACGTAGTCGCTGCCATGCTCGTGTCCATGTAGTTGCACAGCTTCTCCTCGCACATCAACTTGAGCCTCTCTAGGTTGTACCTGTCCGCCGCAACAAGCAGATGCTGAGCCATCGCTATATTTTTGTCGTCGCCGTCGTCGTCCGTCTCCGGCACGGAGTCGGTGTAGATGAAATGCAGCATAGCCTTGAACACTCCCGCCTCCATGTCGTCGATCCGTACACGAGCCGCGGCCTTCTCCCTCATCGGCCCAAAGAGCTCCGCCTCGAAGACCGTCGACCGAGCGGCGAGCACGTACCTGTGTGCCGTGAACAGCTCGCCGCCGACCTCGAAGCTCACGTCTCCTCCCTGCTTGCTCGTCAGGAGGCGGAGGAGGTGCCGGTGCAAGTCGGACGGCGGCACGAGGACGAACCGCGCGGCGGGGATGGTGTCCTCCGTGCGGATCTCCTTGCTGACGGTGAGATCGCACCTGATGCTGAAGCAATCGTCCCTGAGATACGGCGATTCCTCCAAGACCTTCCTCGCGTTGAATTTGTATCCCCACGCATTCGCGGTGCTGAAGCCGACTGTGTTGTTTTTGCTGCAATATGGCGTCGGTTTCCCATCCATGTCGAGTAAACTGAGCCTGAGCTGCGCCATGACGTCCTTGCCGCCGGGTTTAGGTTCATGAAGATACAGGTAGATGGCTATCCAGCCGGCGTGGCCTGAGTCCTTGACGCCGGGGTAGTACTTGAGGTGCCAGCGGTGGCCTCCGACGTCGAACGTGCCGGATCTGATGAAGTTGCCGCTGCCGAGCCCCTTGGTTCGGGAGTAGCCCTCGACCTTGAGCACGTGCGACCCGGACACGGCCTCGGCGACGATGGTCGACGAGGTTCGCGACGACGACAGCGCGTCGCCGGCGCCGGCGGCGGACGTCGCGGAAGAGTTCCCCATATGCGTAGCAGCAATGGAGTCTCGATGTTGCTGGCGGCCGGGACGCCGGGTGCAATGCGATGCATCACACGAATCGGGCAGCCGTATATATACACAAGCTTGCATAGGGGTGAAAACGTGTGGAATACGGCAGATATTATTGATCTTTTCCGATCTTGACTCGTTTTTGTTTTTCCAGTTTCGGAATCGGATACGAAAACGAATCTGAATTATACGGGATACGAATACGGGACGGATATGTGAGGGATTCATGTCGAGAATGGATAAATATATACGGATAATACGTGCATACATACAGTAACATATGTTGAATTAATCAAACCACATGAATTCATGATCGTAATAGCAAGTTATATATTAATTAAAGCATATTCCACGATAATAAAATAAATAATAACCATTATATTTCTTTAAGGCCAAGAAGAGCATCATTATTTTTCTAGGCTGAATCCCTCCTAGTATTATCTAAAACAAGGGAAACAGCAAGCATGTCAGATTTACCCTATACATGGAAAATAAAAGAAGGCTGTGTTATTAACCAATGATGTAAAAAAAAATCCAAAAACCCATCAATCTAAATGTGGCATGGAATCGATAGATACACATCAAGAGAGGTGAGTAAATACAGATACAGCTCATCGACTCGTGTGCAAAAGCATTCTCTGACCAGATAACCAATCTGTTTAGGGACTTCTCAACAAATAAGCTTGCTTAGCATAAAATTACCTTGAACTGAATATTCTGTTTAGGGAATTGATAATCATCAAGAGAGGTGAGTAAATATGATTAATGCTTTATAGATACACATTGAGATTTCAATCAAGAACAATGACCCAATGCAACCAGTGGAAATTGACACGGTTGAAAAATATCTGACAAAGTTGCAGCTTAGCCAAGTCAAGCCTAGGGAAAGTAACAGAGCGAAATTTCTTACGATTTGGAGACAACCTCGGCGACGAAAACCGTCGAAAATCGACGAAAATCGTTCTTATCGCTGCTGTCCGATTTCAAAAACTGGTCGATAAACCGATCCGATTAAAAAAAAAATCGAAAATTCGAAAAAATTTACGTGTCATAAACCGGTCAAAAATCGGTGGAAATTGCTCGTTTTTTATCAAAAATCGACGAAAAATGCTACAAAAAATCGATCGCAGAAAAATTCAACAATACTGTCAATTTTCCACGATAATCAACGATTTTTGAATTATTTTTCCAAAAATTTTGGTTTTTGAATTTATGCGATTTTTGACGATTTTTCACCGATTTTCGGCTCGATTTTTTGCGATTATCAAAAATTACTGTTCATCCAAAAATCGCGAAAACGGTTTTTGAATCCATGATCAATGGTATACCGTTTGATATTACTAACGTGTTTATGGTTATTCTTTTCAGGGGCCATTGGGGAAGGAGAGAAGACGGTGGCCATTGCGATGGCGATGATCGGTAGTAAGCGTAAGCATTGGGTTGTGCTGGGCCATTATGGAATGGGCCGGATGGGTCGTGGCCCAAGATTGTGCTGACGTCTTCTTTCTCTCTTGTCGCCGCCTTCTTTTTTCCTGGAGACGGTCAGCGAAGCTGGTGGCGCGGTGCCTTAAGGTCGTATCCCACGGCGGTGTAATCAAAGGTCGCTGGATCTAACATCGAGGCGGTGCAGGAAGGAAGCAGCGGTGGAGAAAGGCGAGAGGAGATGACCGAGGCGCGAGGAGACGGCAACTGCACCAGATAGGTTATGAGAGGAGGCGAAGGAGAGAAGTAGTATTTGATAATAGGATGGGCCGTTAGGGTAAGATGGTTAATGATGAGCTGAGCCGATCGTACCAAAGGTCGGTCCAAAAATACATGGCCCATTGCCTTGGTCTAATAAGGAGATCGGGTGACTACCTCATGGTAGGCATAGTAGATTCTTTAATGTAATGGGAGAAATGATTTGCCAGGTTTGGTTGATCTAGATGTGTATTTTATATACAAATGAAGCATATAGTAGTATTTTAATTTTATTAGCTTCACTCATGTCATCATCTCATTTTTTTTGGTATACTGTGAGACCCTCATTTTTATGTCACTAAGTAACATAAATATGAGGCTCTTAAGTGCTTCCTGTGCCATTCCCATGATCAGTGGCTGGCACGCACAAACACAATTTGGATATTACAGCCACACAGATACACACTTTTATTACATCACAAGTTTTATAGTGTTATTACAATACCAAAAGTAGCAGGAGACTAAAACCATGTCTCATAGTATGCCAACTATTCCATAACTCCACAGGCAACTGCTGAGATGAACCTAGAAAGATCAGTCGTCGCTAAAATTCGCAGGTTCCTCATATTCATAACCGCCATTATCGAAATCTTGCTCAATACCAAAAAACATAGTTGAAGCAAGTTGAGTACATTGGTACTCGCAAGACTTTGTAGTGTATGCAATTCCTGGAATATATGCAGGCTGAAATAGAAAGTGGGTTTCTACGGTTGTTTTGCATAAAGCGGAAAATTTGAATTGTAAATACTGAATAGTAATGGAAAGCATAACTAGAAACTTAAAACAGTTTAATAAGTAATTCAAATAACAAGTAGTAAGATGAAATATAACAATCTACTCACGGCCCTTTGTGAGTAAATTAACGAAAAAGACCCTCCATGGTCTTATATGAACAAATGTAACAATAAGTGTCATTAAAGGTTGTAAACCACTTTCCAAATCATTTTATCAAAGATTTTTGAAAACAGAAACAGCTAACTTTGTGATGACTTTACCAAGTGCTCATGACCGCGAGCGCGGCTAATCGATTAGGTTTAGACTCTGCAGAGTTTGTACTGCTTTACCCACAAGATATGTTCTCCCTTTTTGCAAGCTATAAGACACACTTCCTTTGGTATGCCCGCGAGGAGTTCATAACGAAACTGTTCGATTACTTAAACCTTAACTTTGCACTAGCCCAATGACGTTACCCCTGACTATGATGGAAGCAAACAAACGGTGAAGCAATAGTATTCAGAGCCCGCGGCTCAAATGGTATAACAACAGCCCCAATTCATAGCCAGGCGTACACCGTTACAACGGCAGATGCCAACACCTCGGTGATGGCACCTCCCTCGAGCAAACCAATACCCGGAATGCCCGTGCTACAACTGCCTACCAATGTGCAAAGCTAATATTCAACTAATTTAATAGGTTAAGACTGTCCCATTTCAAGATTTGTGGATGTACGGTTATCTTGGCACGAAAACAACACATAAGCTCGGTCCTTATTGTGACATGGGCGATACTCCACCCTATCTACGCATTACGTTAAAACATGTACAACCGGCTATTGCCAATAATCACCCACGTCAAAACAGTAGTTTTATTTTCATTTTTATCAAACTACCAGTATCCTTTACTGCTTAAATAAACCATAAAAGATTTCATAAAGAAGTGTGTATGTGGGTATAGATGTCATCGTATCATTCTAAGCATTGCTAAGCAGATGCAATTAATATTCGTTTTAGCCCATCTTTTAATTGAGTATCCATTCCTATGGTTATCATGGGGTTTATGTTGATATGATTAAGACAATATATCAACATTAGGTTATAACTACCAAGTATCACAAAATAAGGATTTATCAAAACATATGCATGCAGGAAGATTCTTAATCACATTTTAGTGGATTATGAAATCTGGGATCGAAATGATCAAGGGGGTGCTTGCCTTGCTCCTCGGCGGTGTAAGCTGGATCTGTGTCGTCGATAGCGTAGTCGATAGTCTCAGCGTCTATACGTTGATTAAGAACATGGCAAATAAAATACTTCAATATCGATAAAAGAAGCAAATACGTAAACAACAAAGATAGCAGTTGAAAGATTCAAATGAAATCAATTCAAATCAACCAATGATGGTATTCACTTAATCAATTCATGCATTAAGCAAGTTATAAGATTTTGGGCCTAAGGCAAAAGCTTAATGACATACAACATGATTACCTTTCTTTATGTAATATTTCATTTTAATTTACTTAATTCAGAAGCTAAGATTGTAAAATCGAATATAATGAAATTCATTTTTAGGGTGTGGTATTGATTGCACTAAAACTAGTTAGTATATAAGCAACCTTAGTCATGTCAAAAGATAGCACATGGTGAATCCTAACTTTTATCTTACCAACTGGTTCTAATCAGTGTAATGAGCACAAAGAAACAAGTTTCATTCATTTTGGAAGCTTTTTCATTAAGTTATCACAACTATATTAAATCTATGCATTAAGTAAAGTCCTAACATGAAATTTTCACAAACTAATTCCAAATCCAAATCTAATTACATATTTGGACAGTACTTGACCTAAGGATTCCAACAAAGTTTGTTTTACTCAATTTGGACTTTATTTGCAAAATTTCTATATGCCACATATTCAAAACTTCAAGTTTTAAATTCAAATTCAGATTTAATTTGCTAAACAAGTTTCAAATGTTTTTACATATTATGAAACTAGATGATTTATGATGAATTTACAAACAAGTTTCACTTGGTTTGGATTTATAAATAAAAAGTTATATGCATTTGAATGTATTCGGTTCTAGAAAACCAGGAAATAAAGGAAAATACGTTTTCCTTAAGGGAAGACGTATTCTCGGCATTGGCGCGGGGTGGCTTTTGAATTGAGCCGCTGAAATCGGATAACCGGCCCTACCGGGCAAGTGACTCACGGCGAGCACACGCTGCCGTGCGCGCGATCGCGCGGGACCACATGGCGCCGAGGCGCGGTGCGCGCCGACAGAGATGGCCCACAAAGCAGCGACACGGCGCAGGGGAGATGGCCGTCGGCTTCGCCGGCGGCTCTCCGGCGGCGTCGATCGACTTTGGATAGCTGCCATAGCTTCAGTGGACGACGACGATCCTAGGGGTGTGCTCAGTTATGGGTGGTGTTCGGAAGAAATGAGCGCACGGCGGTGACCGGCGGCGCTTCACGGTGGCGCAAGGCGCAACGGCGCAACGGGGTTTTTCAATCTTGAAGGTCATGCGCAAAAGCATCTAGAGGTCCTTAAGACTCTATCTGTGCATTCAAACCCGAAAGAAAACAGCCGGGTGAAGTTCTCACCGTGCGGGGGCGGAAGCGGAGGAGGTTGCACGGCGCGGGGGTTCTCCGGCGTGATTCGGGCTGAAACAAGGTGCGCAAAAGGTTCGTGAGTATCCAAGGATGCTCTAGGATCAAACAATTTGGACGCGCCCTTACCGAGGTGCACGAATTTGAAGTTACCCCCAAATCGGGTTTCGCCGGAAACGGAGAAGAAAGGTTCGGTTTGGGTGGTTTAGGGTTTGTGAGGGTGAATGGGTATGTGCTCCGAGTTTGGTTGGATTTGAGTGTGCTGCTCGTCCCCTTAAATAGGCACGGGCGGCGGTTGAGAGGGGATTTGGCTTGGTGAAGAAATGGCGGCGGTTCATGCCGGCTCTGGAGACTCCCTTTGGCTCGGCCAAGGGTCAAGAAAAGCTGGCGCAGCAGCTGGCTGAGGCGGCCTCGAGACGCGCGAGATTGCGGCGGGTAGACGACAAAGACGGAGGCGGTTCCGAGCCAGCTCCTCCGAGGAAACAGAGAGCGAGAGTGAGACGAGAGAAGGAAGAGAGGAAGGGGAAGGTTCTGGCAGCCAGGGTCCACACGGCAGAGAGAGAAAGAGGAACGACGCGTGGACACAGAGGGTTCTGGGTCCCGTCGGCAGCGATGATTTCGCCCAAGCCGCTGGAAACGTGGCCCCCACGTGGAAGAGAATGAGAGAGAGAAGGGGAAATCCAGTCCCTTCCTCTCGGACAGCACACTGAACGCATTAATGTATGGGTCAAACCAACGCCAGATTTTTCCAAACTTTTTGTCCAGGTTGATGGTTAAGTCTACTAGCTTCAGTAAAATTTTGGAGTTAAAATTATTTACCATTTATTTATAATAAATCTGACAATGTCGGCTGCACTGTAATTCTATTTCGATTTCTGCATTGGTTTATGGATTAAATAAACATATTTATTTTTGAAATTTTTACTGAAGGTGTGTTTCTAAACAATGGACCTACCATAAAAATTTCAACATTAAAGTCGCATTATTTATTTTTCTAAAATTCTTTTACTGTTTTCTGCAGAATTTCAAATCTGCCTAAAATAAATGCTAACTCATAGCAAAAATGCTTATTAATTTTTGAAACTTTTTGAGGGTGAAGGTGATATGACTGAGGTCTTATGGTAAAAATTCCAAGGCCTATATTGCTCTACAACTTTCTCTAAAAATCTGACATAGGTCTAGGCAGCAATTAGGTTTATTGTTTAAATTTGTTTCCTTTATCAATAAATGCATGCACATGGTCTTTTGACCAGCTAGGGGTGCATTCCAGAGTTTAACAAGGTTGGTTACAAAATTTACCATGGTAATTTCTTATTCTTACCATCCAACCATTTGATATTTTCTCTCTTCCATTTTCTTTCTATAGTCCAAGCAAGCATCACAAGTATCAAACAATTCAATAACTACACATAAGAATCAAGAAATGCATGAAAACATTATTTATCATTTTAATATTTGATTTTTATTACTTTATAAGTTTGAGGATGTTACATATACAAATAAAACCACTATTATTTTTTTGGTGGAAGAGGCTTTGTGGTTTATTCAGGAAACTTTGTAATGTATGGGCAGTCGAGCTTGGAGTATTATGGACCAAGAATAAACACATTTTTGTTTTTGCATTACTTTCAAGTTTCAACAATGTAAGTAGAATTGATTTTATCCGTAGCAATGAGCACGCATTTAGCCAATATTATTAGAAACCATTGCCCTGGTCTAATCAGGAGATTAAGGTGACCGCCTCATGATAAGCATATATAGTAGATTCTTTAATGTAATGGGTGAAATGTTTTGCCAAGTTTGGTTGGACTAGATGTATATTTTATATACAAAATAAACATATAGTAGTATTTTAATTTTAGAGAAATTTTACGGTGCATTATACTGGTAGTATATAGTGTGTAGTAAAAATCAGATCTAACCGTTAATTTGTTAAGAGTGTTTCTACTAATTGTACTACCAGATGAAATATAAGTAAACTCTAGTTAATCTGATCCATTGGATCGAAAAGAATGAACGATTCATATTTAATTTAGTGTACCGTAAAAGAGCTCTAATTTTATTAGCTCCTCTCATGTCATCATGTCATTGTTTTATTTTGTATGCAAATAAAACACTCTACTATTTTTTCTTGTAAGAGGCTTTGTGGTTTATTCAGCAAACTTTGTAACGTATGGGCAGTTGAGCTTGGAGTATTATGGACCAAGAATAAACACTTCTTTTTTGCATTACTTTCAAGTTTCAACAATATTTGTAAGTAGAATTGATTGTACCCGTAGCAATGAACACGCATTTAGCTAATATTATTAGAAGGGATTTGTTAAATTTCATCCTGTGAGACCCTCATTTTTATGTCACTAAGTAACATAAATATGAGGTTCTTAAGTGCATCCTGTACCATTCCCATGATCAGTGGCTGGCACGCACAAAACACAATTTGGAATCACAACCATACAAAAGTTTCATATTTTATTACAGCGGAAGTATTGATACAATATGACCGAGAAGGTCAACTTAACTATAGCAAAAGAATCAGATGTCTTGTAGTTTGCCACATAATCCACAGGCAACTGACAAGGTAAAGCCTTAGAAAGAAATGTCGTCAATAATCCCGTTTTCCTGCGTCGGAGTAATTGTCGAGATATCCTGTCTAAAAACAACAATAATAGCAAGGGTGAGTACATTGCGTACTCAGCAAGACTTGTAGTGTTTGCAAAACCTGAATTATATGCAAGCTGAATAGAAAGTGGGTTTCTACGGTTGTTTTGCAAAAAGCAAGAATTTGAATGAAGTATTACTGAATTAGTAATGGAAAGCGTAAATAAAAATTTTAAGATAGTTTGATAAGTAATTGAGATAACAAGTAATAAAAAGTATAATAACATTTTACTCACGTCCCTTTTGTGAGTAAAATAACGAAAAAGACCCTCCATGGTCTTATACGAACAAATATAACAATAAGTGACATTTAACAAATGTGAATCATTTTCCAAATCATTTGATCAAGAGTTTTTAGAAAATAGAAAACATTTAACTATGTGATGACTTTACCAAGTGCTCATGACCGCGAGCGCGGCTAATCGATTAGGTTTAGACTCTGCAGAGTTTGTACAGCTTTACCCACAAGATATGTTCTCCCTTTGTGGCAGTACATTAGCACACTTCCTTTGGTGTGCCGCCAGAGAGTTCATAACGAAACTGTTCGTTACTTGGACCTTAACTTTGCACTAGCCCGATGACGTTACCCCTGACTATGATGGAAGCAAACAAACGGTGAAGCAATAGTATTCAGGAGCCCGCGGCTCAAATGGTACAACAACAGCCCCAATTCATAGCCAGGCGTACACCGTTACAACGGCAGATGCCAACACCTCGGTGATGACACCTCCTCGAGCAAACCTATATCCTAATGCCCGTGCTACAACCGCCTACCAATGTGCAAAGCTAATTCCCAAATAATTTAATAAGTTAAGACTGTCCCATTTCAAGATTTGTGGATGTACGGTTATCTTGGCCTCGAAAACAACACATTAGCTCGGTCCTTATTGTGACATGGGCGATACTCCACTTATCTACGTACACGTTAAAACATGTACAACCGGCTATTGCCAATAATCACCCACGCCAAATCAGTAGTTTTATTTTCATTTTTAACAAACTACCAAGATCCTTATCGCTTAAATAAACCATAAAAGATTTCATAAAGAAAAGTGTGTGGGTGTAAAATGTTTCCGACATTAATCTAAAGCAGTGCTAAGCATATGCAGATTAATAAGCGATTATACCCATTTCAAAGAACTTAACCATTCCTATGGTTTTCATGGATCGTATGTCAACATGATTAAGGGAATCCATCAATTTGGGTTATAACTACCAAGTAACGCAAAATAAGGATTTATCGAAATATAAGCATGCAGGAAGATTCTTAATCACATTTTAGTTGATTATGAAATCTGGGATCAAAATGATCAAGGGGGTGCTTGCCTTGCTATTCGTTGTTTTCAGTGACGAAGTCGAAGACGTAATCATGAGATTGTCGACGACGAACTCCGAGACGTCGGATTCTACACGTCGTATAACGGAAAAGAATAACAAATAGCAAATAATACTTTCAATAAGGGCAAAAGGAAATCAGATGAAGAATCAAATAACAAACACTATATTAAACAAGCACGAGTGTGGATTATGGCTTGTGAACGTATAAGTGTGTTACTTCTATATTCTTTATCATTGATCAACATTTTAAGGGTTGCATCACATATGACACCTATTCCTTATGATTCATGCTATTTTATTTTACGAATTCAAGAAGCTAAGATTGTGAATTTAAATACGTTAAACTCCGAATTCAAGAAGCAAAACTTGTTTGGATTAATAGAAGTATACATTGGTTACAAGTTTCTTAAACTTTACTATTCATAATATTCTTTTCTTGCAACTTTATTATGAACGGGTTTTGCTCTATTAGGATTTAGATCCTAAGCAAGATGAAATAAGAATATTTTTCTATATTACTGTAGATCATATCCTAAAGACCATTTCTAGGCTATTCTTCACAAAATTTGTATTTAGACGAGATGTTTTATGGGCTACCGAATAGGCTTAAATGATCACAATAGACTATGAATGAATAGTTCTTTATCTTTGATTGATTTCGCATAGAGTCAGTTTTACACGGGTTAGATTTATTGATTTAGGCTACTGGCCTCATTTTCACGATATTTGAGAAGGTTCTGTGATACAAACTTCAGTCATCGATTTCTCAAGGTTTGTTCATTCATATTACACATTTAAGTAACGTTAACGTTTAAGCTTATTGGGATAGCAAGATTTATATGCATTGCATGATGAAATAAGATTATCTTTTCATGATAAGATAGTCTATGTTTTGGAGAGCACTACCAAGCTAATTCCATAGATTTTAGGATTTGGACGAGACATCATATTCATCGTTGAAAAAGCTTATACAGCATTATAAAGTTGATGTTACATGAAATCGGCGGGAAAGTGAAGTGAATGATTAACACTTAAGGGTTTTGAAATAGCTAGATTTAGATGGAAAGCAAGTTATAAACAAGATGTTTTTCTAGAATATGGTGGCATGCACTTTGTAGAGTGTTTCTAAACTGATTTTACAGGTTCTAGCATATAGACGACTTATTTTATTAATTGTTGAAATAGTCTAAATGATCACGAAGGTAACGCTAATCGGATCAAATTTATTATATTAATCTTCTAATTCATGAACTAGGGGATTAAAATAATCAATAGTATTTACAGTTCGACTTTGGGTCGTCAACCAGACAAGCTAAATAAGTTGTCATCAAGTTGGCTAGGTATCATTTCTTATAACCATATATCATGTTAAACTAGTGAAATCTTGCACAAGGATTTATACGCATATATGTCTATTTTAGGACAAGGTTTAGTTTAATTGATTTCTACTGTACCAAATCAATTGGTCTAATTCTATATAATATACCACCACTAGTTTTATACCTATTGTACAAAAGGTATGTATATGCTAATTTCTTGTACAAGGCAGACAGAACTATAAAAGAACTTGATTCAACTGAATTTAAAATATCTTTACATATTAAAGATCTGGACTTATAGTGTGTTTATATAAAGATTCTACATGTACATAAAGATATACTTGGATTGGATCAAAGGTTCTATATGATCTACACGCTTAAGAACATAATAAAGATAAAGATTGAACTAAATTAGAGTTTATTTATTTGAATTCTTGATGTTTAAATTCAATTGTCAAATCAAGTTAAACAAACTCTATTTTCTTATATTCAACATCATTCTAATTTACATAACTTCAGATGAGGACCTTTAGGGGCATACATGCACATTGATATATTTAGAACAGGAATCTTTTAAGCTCAATCAAACACATATTGCATTGGTTCCATGTTATCCTCTAATTTTCAAAGCATCAATTTAAATGTGCGTGAGACTATATGTTAATTCATGGAGCTACTTGTCAGAGAAAGAGATAGAGAAGAGGAGGAGCTGCTTGCTGTTATACCTTTGGTTTGGAGAAGGCTATTGCTTAGCACACAACACAATGTAACAGTATACCGCTACAAGATTACTCGCCATGGGAGGAGCTTTGATCATGCACGGCCGGCTGCAGCGCAAGCATGGAGAGGATGAACCGAAGCCAAAAATGGAAACCCGAGGTCGCAACGAGTCCGTAGGTGGCCTCGGTTTGGGTTGAGATGGACCGAAGTGGTGGCGCCATGGTAAAGAACAGAGGCGCAAGGTGGTGCTCGGTGGCCGAGCTCTACGACAAAGGAACACTCAAATTGGTTTAGGGGAAATGATCCAAGATCAATAGTGATGCTCCACGCCAAGTTAATTTGGGAATGGAGCTTTGGAGAGGGAGTATGGCAGCAGCTTGAGCATAGAGGAAATTTCGGCCATGGTGAAATTGGGATGGCTTAGGTGGAGTTTGGAGCTCATATGTGGAGGAGAAGGTACCAAGGGGCATGAGGGAGCTTTATAGGCGAGCAAGGTCGGTTTGGGTGCTTGATTTTTGCTTTGCTTTGACCAAAAACAGTGAGAGGTTGCTGCTGGTTCGAGCTGGGCGTGGGGAGGAAGAAGGTGGCTCTTACAAGTGGCTCCCATATGCAAGTGATGGCACTTAAGTCGGTTCCACAGACAGAACAGCAAAAATCTATTTAATTGCGTGTCCAATTCTTGTCCAGAATTTTGGTAGATTTTTCTGGAGAGCTCTGGATAAGCTATATTGACACTGTAAAAATTTGAGAAGCTAATTCGTTGTACTTATTTAATTAAAATTCTGGCAATCAGGACTGTACAGAATTTTTATTTCGGAATTTGATTTTATTGAGGGACTAATTCAACTTATAAATTTTTGAAACTTTAAAAAAAAGGTTTAGAATGTTGTCAGGTACCTTCTATAAAAATTTCAAATCTTAAACTTTAGTATTTAATTTCTAATAATTCTTTTACTCTATTTTGCTGATTTTCAGGATTGGAATAAATAAATAGGAATAAATAGTAAAACCAGTTATTTATTTTTGTAAATTTTCTTGAATAAAGGTAAGGTTACTTAGAACTCATGGTAGAAATCTTAGATGCTGGAAAGCTCTACGTTTGTCTCCAAAAATCTGACATGTACTTGGTCAAGGATAAGCTTCTACAATTAATTTATCTTATCAACTTGTAAAATGATTTCACATTTTACTTTTGACCAGCCAAGGGTTTCTTCTAGGGTACTCCAAGGTTATCCAAAACTTACTATGGTAATTTTAATCTTTTACCATTTTACCATTTTATCTTTTACCTCTTTATCTTTTACTTCTTATCTTTTTGTCAATTCCCTTTTCAATGAAGGAGAAATCAATAAATGATTTTATAAATTTAGAAAAGATGTTTATTCAAAACTAAGATCATCTTTGAATCTCATTTTAATAATTTGTTCTTTTGGAAAAGAATTTCCAAACTGAAGTTATTCTTTATCGAGATTTAGGAAAAAGAAGTGAGGTTAATAAATTTCAAATCAAATTCTTGATTTCCATTAAAATTTCTAGTTAATTTTATTTTTAAATCTTAAATTTTTATTTTTTCTAATTTCTGAAAATGATGGGATGTTACACATCCGGATGTTTTTATTGCTGAAATCACCCAAATTTAGAACCATCAAATCATTGTTGAGATTTGAGAGTATCGATTACATCCGGTCCTATAATTAGATCTAACGGTCCGGTGATATCCGGATGAGGTATCCAACGGTCTAAAATTTAGATGTTAGCTAAAACAAAAACATCCAGATGATGGAACCATTGTACTTGAGTCTTGCTAATTATAGGAAAGAAGATAACAAAGTAAGAGACAAGGCCCTACAGACAGAAGCCAAACCAGAGTATTACGACTACTGGAATAATAAGCAAAAGTACAAATCAGATAAAGATTACATCATGGACTTCCAAATCAGTTCGATGAAGCTCCAGCAAACACGAATCTTCCATCATTCTTGTGCCAAGAGAACTTTTTTTTTCCACAGTTCTGTGCATTCCTCTGCATCCTACGCGCCATCTGCATCCTTCGTCGAAAGTTGAGTACTAGTACAATAAGTTTAACGTTAATTTGCGCGACACCATTGGGGATAATCTCCAAATAAACACATCCATATTGTTCAGCAAAACAAAAGAAAACTAAAGATGACACTGCAATGGGGATTGGGAAGAAACAGGCCACCAACTTTCTCAAAAAAAAAAAAGTCACTGACAAAGCATTTAGCGACATCAAAATTTCAGTACATATACAAGTTACTGACGAAAGGTAACGAAATGCTAAAGGTGCACGCATGAGATGAAAAGAGGTATTAACACTATCATCAGATGCAAGTTCTTCTATAAGAACATCATCTACTAGCTAACAAGATAGTCTATGATAAATGCGGATGCGATGTTATTTAGGAAAACAAACGGACAACACGACGTAAATTTTGAAGAATCTTTGTTTACTTATGTTTCTACTATATAGCTGCTTATAATTGTTACGTAAATTCCTACTATCTGCATCACGCATCAATTTTTTTTGATTTGATCTATGTATAAAATCACCCCATAAAACGCAGATCCCACCTGATCGTCCCAATTGTTGGCAAACATGCCGAACAATTAGTTTTCAGGTTTGCTTGGCCTTAATGAATGTTTATATGAAACGTTTTTCTAATATAAAAAAGGAATAAATGATGATTTACCACACAAAGTTGGTGAATTTGATGATCGTGGCAAATCACATCAAATTCATCAACTTTGTGGGTGGAGACTTGCTGCTGTCTCACGTATCATTGCATACCAGGGAACTAAAAATCATATCATATTTACTACACAATCATCAAAGCTTTCAGAATCAAATAAACTCAAAATCTCTGACGGAAACAGAAATTCAAGAATTGCTGCTTGCCTGCGAGTGGAGGAGGTCAGGGAGCAAGTTTGGCAACGAGCTCCTTGAGGAGGGAGGGGCAGCTTAGATGCTCAAAGCCATCGCTCGCCATGACCGCCTTGAGTTTGCCAGGAGACTTCATTAGCTCGAAGCATGCCTTCTTGAGCCCCTGGCAGCCATGCTGCTCGGCCAATGCCAGTGTGGTAGCCACCGTGCTTGTGCCGATGTATCTGCATAGCATGTCCTCGCAGATCAACTTGAGCCTCTCGAGGTTGTATCTGTCCGCCGCTACAAGCAAATGCTGAGCCATCTTTAGCAAATGCTGAAACTGTCATCCCTAAGGCAAACCGATTTCTCCAAGTCCTTCTTCTTGATGAATTTAGTGAAGCCCCATTGTGCAGTTTTGCTTAAGGTGAGTATTTTGCTGTCTAGGCTGTACGATGGCACCGGCTTCCCGTCCTGATGATCGAGCAACCCAATCTTGAACTTTGCCCTGACCTCCTTAGCACCAGGATGATCAAGAGACAGAAAGAGGGATATCCAATCGACGGCGTTTGAGCCATCGCCATCGGGGTAGTATCTGATGCTCCAGAGATGCCCTCCGACGTCGAACGTCCCGGACCTGATGGATTTGCCGTTGCCGAGTCCGTTGGTTCCGGAGTACCCGTCGACCTTGAGCACGTGCGACCCGGCCACAGTCTCGGCGATGATGGCCGACGAGGTCTGGGACGTCGTGCGGCCGCCGCCGTCGCCGACGTAAGGCGAAGAAGAGTTGGACATATGAACACAGCAACCGGACACGGAGAAGCGATCAAGGAAGAAGGAAGGGAGTGACCGGCAGTCGGGCCAATATTTCAATCCGTGCGGTGGATTCCATTCAATATTTGTAGCATACAGTTTGCAGAATTAAAGGTGCGTGTCACACGAGCAGTCTGGTGTACGGCGGTACGTGCGAGGAGACGCATGCATGCATACGGAGGGGAGTTGACCGCCGCGTGCGTATGAATCGCCGGAGTTTGTCTCGGTCGAGGAGGCGAGAGGAGGACGTACGAGGTGCCGGATCGACAACACGCTGGTCCTCCAGTTCCGTGCCCCTTCTGTTTCTTTGTACTTTCGCTCTGTTCGGTTCTTCTTTCGGCGGAATTTGCGATGGCAGAGGTCGGCGGAGCAGCGGGGAGAGGACAGCGCTTAGCTATTCCCGGTGTATGGTGTCATCCTTATTTAATGCTTGTCATATAGGACAGGTTGCTGATGTGGCCAGGAGCGGAACTAGAGAAAAAAATCATCGGGGTTCACCACTTCATCATATATGTGATAGTAACTTATTATTCTTACCATTTGCTTGTTATTTGCCTCCCGGTGTCACAAGATTTAGATTAAGGGGGTTCACATATACTATATATAGAGACTAACTGTCGACGATTGGGGAACAGGTCCCCGCCGAGCTTACTTGTTGGTGGAGGGACCAACCGCGACCCCTTCTCACGTGAGGGAATACTCAAAGGAATGACTCACCGGACTTCAGCGAGCGAGGACACAGTGCTTTACCCTGGTTCGGGCCTCTCAAGAAAGAGATAATAGCCCTACTCCAGCTTGTGTGTATTTTTGCATGCGTGTGTGTCTCTGCCTCCCCCCTTCACGGCGGGGATGCTTTATAGTTTACAAAGGGGCGTACTTGTTCAAGCCCACTAACTCTACGTTCGACCAGGTCCAACGTGGTAACTAACAGATCCTATACCCCAGCCACGTTCCCGCGGAGAACGCAACGAACTAGCGGAGGTTACGCAGCTGGCGGTTACCGACCTCGGGATCACGTCAGGTCGGCTAACAACTAACTCCAAACTCGGCCACCTCACCTGAGCACGAGCCATCGATTCACCAGGTTATGCGACCTTCTCAGGTCCCGGCAAGGCCGTCCCTAAGAACGACCTCCTGGTGGTCAGGGCGGGGACGAGCTCGTGCCGCTCGTGGCGCCCGGCTAGGTCGTCCCGGGGGACGGCCTTCCGGTGGTTCGGGCAGTAATGAGCCCGTGCCGCTCGTGGCACCCGAGGTAATTTATGGGAGCTATCCGACCCCCCGACAGCTAGCCCCCGAGGTTCGAGTGGAAAAAGGCTTTAGAAAAGGCCTTCCTCTCGGGCCTACCGACTCTCGAGCCAGCCGGGTTGGTTGTGGCGAACAGCCGCCTCGACCTCCGAGCTATCAGCCATCTCCAGGGAACGAGCTTTCGGCTCGGTTCTGCCGTGCCTCGGGCGTACGGACTAGCTCCCATCCTACCGACGGTTGCTTCCCCCGGAAGCTTCATTCGTTCAGCACGAACCGCTCCCCCTCGGGAACCGTCGCTTGGCAGGACAGTTTCGGTTTGCGTGCCTACGTGTCGCTCCCTGTGTGGCGAACGTCTCAACTGCCCCCTGCGCCTTTAGGGCTTCCTCGACCACAACGGCGGGAACCTCTTCGTTCTCTCGTTCGGTTTTTAAACACCAGAAGAGGAACCCTAGAATCGCTTGGCCTTTCAAAGATTAGTGCGCCCCACACTTCTCTACTCCAGCGCTCGTCTTTCTCCTCGATCACCTTCTCCACCCTCATGGCCAAGTTCGGCGCCAGCAAGCTTGATCGGCGCAGGCTGGAGACTCTCGAGCGGGCGAAGCACCTCGACGCCGGCTCATGGAGAGCCGCCGGTGCCGAGGAGAGCCCGCAGCCGGAGGAAGGGGAGATCGTCTCCACCGAGCTCTACGCCATAAACGGGCTTCGAACGCCCGAAAGCGAGTTCGTCGAGGCCGTACTCGCCTTCTGTGAGTGCGAGATCGTTCACCTCCACCCCAATTCCATTCTCATTCTGGCCATCTTCGCCCATCTCTGCGAAGGGTTCGTGGGCGTCGAGCCTACCCCCAATCTCTTTTTCCACTTCTACACCCTCTCGCGCACCGGCACGCCCTCGCAGGCCGGCTGCCTTTACTTCCGCCTCCGACCTACCCGCCCGTACGAGTACCCGAGCTTCACGCTCAAGGACTCAGTGTCGGGGTGGGCCGACTCTTGGTTCTACCTGAGGAAAGTGGAGGGCAGCTCGCTTTCCTACTCCGGCGCCGAGGGTCGCGCCGTCGAGACGCCCCGACCACCCGTGCAGCCCGAGGAGGAGAAGGTGCTCGTGCTGATCAACGAGCTCACCTGCTCGGGTCTGTCTGGTCGGGACGTCGCCCGGGATTACGTCAGGAACCGGGTGTCGCCCCTCAGGAGGAGGGTACACCCCTTCTTCAAGGTCGAAGGGTGGCAGGACATCACCCGGGAATCACGCTCAGGTACACCACCGCCCTCGATCTTTACTTTGAAAATAAAGGATATTCGACCTTATTGCTCTTTCTCGGCTGGTAGCAGCTCCATCGGAGGACTGGGTGGACGTGAGGGTGTCCGAGATGTTCGGCACCCCTAAGGCCAAGGAAATCCTAGAGGGCCGCCAGATCCCGAACAACGTCCTTAACCGGACCGAGGCGGTAAGTCCCTACCTCGGACCCTTTCTCGAAGGTCCGTTTAGGCCGGGTTTTTTTCCGAGGTTCCCTGACCTTATTCGAGCCCACCTGCGCAGGAGAAGGTTGCCCTCGAGGTCGCCGTGGCCCAGCTGGCACCGCAGCTGGCGGGACGAGGTCGAAAGACCAAGAAACAGGTGAGTCGTAAGCGCCGCGCCTGATCCCCGCCGTCGAAGTGCATGACCCAGCGACCGTGCTTGGACTGGTTGGATTCGGACTCGGATGGGGTAGGATTTTTCCATTCGGCTAGGAAGTCTGCTAGGACCTGAGATTTGATCGCGGTTCTGGCCGAGAATTCGATCTCGAATTCGGCGAGCTCCATGGCCCACTTCGCGATCCGTCCGCTTGCATCCTGATTCCCTAGAATTTCTCTAAGCGGGAAGTTGGTCGGGACTCGAATTTTGTGGGCCTGGAAGTAGTGTCTTAATTTCTTCGAGGCCACGAGGAGTGCATAAAGGAGCTTCTGGACCTCGGGGTAACGCTCCTTTGGTCCGTGCAGGACTTCGCTGATGTAGTAGATCGGGCGCTGCACCCCATCCCGCTCTACCGTTATGACGGCGCTTACCGCCTGGGGTGTGGCGGCCAGGTAGAGCAAGAGAACCTCTCCTATTCTCGGTGTGGTCAAGACCGGGGGTCTCGTCAAATATAGCTTTAATTCTTTGAAAGAGTGGTCTGCTTCTTCTGTCCAAGCGAAACCGTCGTGCTTCCGGAGCGCCTTGAAGAAAGGCAGGCCGCGCTCCCCGAGCCGCGAGATGAAACGACTTAGGGATGCCATCCTCCCGGTCAGGGACTGAACCTCCCGCGTGCAGGTGGGTGGTCGCATGTTCTCGATGGCCTCTATCTTCTCGGGGACCGATCATGTAGCCGAGTACCTTGCCGGCTTTGACCCCGAACACACATTCTTCAGGGTTTAACTTTATTCGATGCTTATTGAGGTTACGGAAGGTTTCCTCTAGGTCGGATACATGATTCGGGGCCATCTTGCTTTTGACGACTATGTCGTCCACGTATACCTCCAGGTTCCGACCTATTTGGTCCGAGAAGGTTTTCTGCATTAGGCGCTGGAAGGTTGCTCCAGCGTTCCTTAGACCGAAGGACATGGTCGTGTAGCAGAACGTGCCGAACGGCGTGATGAAGGAAGTCTTCTCCTCATCGTCGGGCGATATGCCGATCTGGTGATAACCCGAATAGGTGTCCAGGAAACTCATCGCCTCGGAGCCGGCTGTTGCGTCGACCAACTGGTCTATCCGAGGCAGCGGGAAATTGTCCTTGGGGCACGCGGCATTCAGCCCTGTGTGATCGACACACATGCGCTACTTGCCCCCCTTTTTTTTCACGATAACCGGGTTAGCCAACCAATCAGAGTGATCGACTTCCCGTATAAAGCCGGCTTTGAGGAGCTTGTCCAGCTCCTCTATGATGATAGCTTGCTTCTCCGGGGAGAAGCGCCTGAGTTTCTGCCAAGCCTGAGGCTTTTGTCAGGCCGAACTGCTAGCCTGTGCTCGACGACCTCCCTTGGGACTCCGGGCATGTCGGACGGTTCCCAGGCGAACGTGTCCGCGCTTCTCCGGAGGAAGGTCACGAGCTCGAGTTCCTATTTAGGATCCAGGGAAGCCCCCACGTGTACGTCCTTGTCTGGCTTCATGTCGCACAGCGGGATGGCCTTGGTTTCTCCTCCGGCCTGGAGGCTAGCCTTGGGCCGGGGATTTCTCGGTTCTTGGTCGGGCCCGCGCTGAGGCAACTGCCCGACCATGTCTAATGCTCGCTCGTCACAGTTCAGGGCTGCTTTCGGGTTCCCCCTGACTGTGATGGTGCCGCTGGGCCCGGGGACCTTCAGGGATTGGTACCCGTGGTGCGTGGCGGCCATGAATTTGGCGAGCGCCGGTCGGCCTAGAATGGCGTTGTAGGCTGAGTCGAAGTCTACCACTTCGAACGTGATCAGCTCCGTTCGGAAGTTGCTCGGGCTACCGAACGTCACAGGTAGGACGATCTGCCCGAGTGGCCTGACCGAGGTGCCAGGTACTATCCCGTAAAACGGGACTACGATGCTTTTAATCTTGGAGCGAGGGATCTGCATCTCGTCCATAACCTTGGCGGATATTAGGTCTAGGGAACTCCCACAATCCACAAGGACCCGTCCTACTGCGGTGTTGCAGATCGTTGGGCTGACGACCATCGGGAGCCTTTGGGGTTTCGTCATCCCCAGGGGGCAGTCGTCCTTCGAGAAGGTGATGGGCAGCTCGGACCACTTGAGCTGCTGAACGGGAGGCTTCCCCTGAGTGACACGAAGTACCTCGCGTGCGGCCTCCTTCAACTCCCGACGTGACCCATAGGCGGCGGAGCCCCCGAATATTACGGCGATGTGGTTTTTCGGCTCCTGGTACTCCATGTCCGTTTCTTCCTCCTCGGCGGGCTTCTTGCCCTCGACGTCTCCTTCCTGCTCCGGGAGCGTGGGCATGGGACCCTTACCATTGTAGAATTGCTCCAGGCGGGAGGCCCATGTTCTGCAATTCCGCAGGTCGTGCCCATACGCCTGGTGGAGTGGGCAAAAATAGGCACTAGCCCGTCCGCGTTGGTCGCCGCGGTCTTGGTCGTCCCGGTTTTGCTCGTTGTTCCGCTGAACCGGTCGACCCTTTGCTTTCGCGGCTCCCCCCTTATACGCTTGCGAGGTCGACCGTTGTCGTCGTTCGATGGCCGCCACCATGTCGGAGACGGAGGGTTTTTTCTTCTTTTTAATTTTTTTCTCGATCGAGCTCACGCTTTTCCGGCTTGACGCCCCTTCGAGTCCGGGCTGAGGGGGCAGCTTTCCTTCGTCTAACAGCCTCTTCCATTGGACTGCCTTGTCAGCGTGGGCATAACGGTCGGCCATGCGGAACAGCTCGTTGGCTGAGATGTCTGGGTGAATCTCGAGGTCTTGCGTAAAGCGGACGTCTCGGACCCCAAACTTGAAAGCCCGGACGACCGCCTCATCCGAGATGCTTGGGATGGAATTCCGTACTTGCATGAAACGCTGGACGAACTGGCGCAAGGTCTCGCCCTCCGTCTGTATCAGACGCTCGAGGTCGCGCTCCTTCCCCGGGCGGACATAGCAGCTCTGGAAGTTAGCTCGGAGAGTGTTGCTTAGCTGTGCCCAGGACCGGATCGAGTTTTCCTTTTGGTTGAATAGCCACGTCCGGGCCGGCCCATCCAGCACTGTGGGCAAAAAGTTAGCCATGACCCCTTCATCACCTCCAGCGGCCAGAATGGCCGTGGTGTAGATCGAGAGAAACTCGTCGGGGTTCTGCGTCCCATCGAACCTCTCGATGTGGCCTGGCTTGAACCTTACTGGCCAGGTCACGCGTCGTAGCGACGCTGCGAACGCCCTGCACCCGAAAACGGGACTGTCGGGACGGTCGTTGCGGGCGCGGCGGTCGGGGCGATCCCCGCCGGCCAAGCCCGAGGTTCGCGGGCCCAGGCGAGAGAATACCTCCCTAGGCCGGTAAGATGGAGAGTGGCCCGAGGAGGAATGTTCGGCCCGGTTCTGCCCGTGGCTCGTATCCCGTCAATCTCGAGGGAGCGCCCGAGAATTGCTCCGGGTGCCCTCCCGAGCCCGATCGCGTTCGCGCCGGTCACTCCGGCACGGCCGTGAGTCGTCGGGGTGGAGGCGCACGGACGCCTGGCGGCGGCGTTCCCAGGAATCACTCCAGGCATCCCTTCCTCGGGAGGCTTCCGCCGCTTTTATGTCCGTGACGATTTCCTCGAGGTCGTCGGCCACAGCCGCACCCATGGCTTCTAGGTCGACTTGCTCGGGAAATTCTCTGAGGTTGCGCACCACCGTGGCCAAGGCTTGAAGGCGTTCCCCGCTCGGGGGAACGCGGGGCGACGAGTTCGCTCGCCGGCGCACGGGCTCCGGCGTCCCGTACATGCGGAGGTTCTCACGAGCTTCGGCCCTGGCCTTGTCGGCCGGGCCATCACGAACTTGCCGGCGTAAGCTGGCCAGCGTCCGATTCAGAGATGTCTGCAGGTGCTCCTTGGCCGCCTCATAGCGGTGGAGGCGTGTTTCGCCCGGGGATTTGTCCCCGATATTTCCACCTTCCTCCGCAACCAAGACGTTGCGGGATTGGGCGGACCGCGAGGGTGACATCACGGTGTCTCCCCGTGACGCGATCCCCTGGTCGAGCTCGAGAAGGTCGGGAATGTCCAGGCCATCGTAGAGCCCGTCGTACTCGTTGTCCGAGAGGGCGTCGAGTTGGGAGCGAAAGAACTGCTCCCGTGCGGCGGCTTCCAGGCAGAAGCCCCTGGAACCGTCATGATTCTCGAGGCCGGCGACGTCGGCAGCCCCATTGTCGAAGAACTGCTTCTCCTCTTCCCCGATCCCGGGGGCGTAGAGGCCCCGGTGGTCTTGGGAGTCTGACATCCTTCGGGATTCCTCACGAAAGGGAAAGTCGGTCCCCACGGACGGCGCCAGCTATCGACGATTGGGGAACAGGCCCATGAGCTTACTTGTTGGTGGAGGGACCAACCGCGACCCCTTCTCACGTGAGGGAATACTCAAAGGAATGACTCACCGGACTTCAGCGAGCGAGGACACAGTACTTTACCCTGGTTCGGGTCTCTCAAGAAGGAGATAATAGCCCTACTCCAGCTTGTGTGTATTTTTGCATGCGTGTGTGTCTCTGCCTCCCCCCTTCACGGCGGGGATGCTTTATAGTTTACAAAGGGGCGTACTTGTTCAAGCCCACTAACTCGACGTTCGACCAGGTCCAACGTGGTAACTAACAGATCCTATACCCCAGCCACGTTCCCGCGGAGAACGCAACGAACTAGCGGAGGTTACGCAGCTGGCGGTTACCGACCTCGGGATCACGTCAGGTCGGCTAACAACTAACTCCAAACTCGGCCACCTCACCTGAGCACGAGCCATCGATTCACCAGGTTATGCGACCTTCTCAGGTCCCGGCAAGGCCGTCCCTAAGAACGACCTCCTGGTGGTCAGGGCGGGGACGAGCTCGTGCCGCTCGTGGCGCCCGGCTAGGTCGTCCCGGGGGACGGCCTTCCGGTGGTTCGGGCAGTAATGAGCCCGTGCCGCTCATGGCGCCCGGCTAGGTCGTCCCGGGGGACGGCCTTCCGGTGGTTCGGGCAGTAATTAGCCCGTGCCGCTCGTGGCACCCGAGGTAATTTATGGGAGCTATCCGACCCCCCGACACTAACATACAATAATTTTTTATGACCCGTTGTCCTGTGACACGGGTAACTATACACACTTCCGCCCCTGGATGTGGCATATGAGTTAAAGAGGAGAGAGAGCAGTGCGATATCATCCTGGAGATACTGCCCCTGCTCCGTATCCAACACCTTGGTTTTCGGACAACACCGCACAGGGGTGGCTACGGTGTCTTCTCCATGCGTTTTTTCCTTTCGCGCGTCTTGGTTTACGCAGCAATTTGATGGACATATGCTGTCTTGGATACTGTAGCATAATACTATGCACTGGACACGGTGTTTCATCCAAACAGTACCATACTATGTATGCTACGTGGCTGTCTTGGATTTTGGAGTACGATACCCTCTACTGGGAATAGCCGGCTCGGTCGGCTTGGTGTCGGCACGTAAATCCATTTTTTGTTAGACAGATTTTCTGATTTATTTGAGCTACCAAATGGCACCTAAATTTTTTGAAAATAGCTCTGTAAGGTCCTGAGGAGATACTTAAGCTTTCGTAGAAATTTCAAGTGTAAGGTTTTACTTGAGGAATTTTTTCAAAATTTGACATTGCTACTGTCCTATTTAAATTTTTCTATTTTGATTTCTAGAAACATTAAATGATTTAAAAAAAAATCTTAGAAACTTTTCAGATGTGTTTTAGGGATGTTTTAGGATTTAAATAAATTTTATTTAGATTTGTTGTTTGATGGTAATTCAAATTTTAAATTTTAGAACCCACAATTTAATCAATGAAAAACGTTTCCTCAACAACCAAAATTCCTGAGAAATTCATAAAACAATAGAAATTAGATTTCAGGCCAAAATTAAGATCGCATTTGTGAATTTCATTTATTTAAGTTTTGAGGCTGTCACAATCATCAAGGAAGCTAGCGGCGTCGGCCATGGGGAAGACGACGAGTGCCACGGCGCTCTTTCGGGTAACCAGAGCTGTGAACAAAGCAAGGAACAAGACTAGGAGGCCTCAAGGGTGCTCCATACTAGTATATGGATTCATAAATGTCTCACCGAAGGTCCCAATTGCATGCGCTCAGCTTGTTCCTTGGCTGCTCGGCGGAGGCGCTAGTGTTAGGTGGGATTGCGGGGAGGCTAAGGGCACCGACGAAGCGCATTTATATCCACGGACCACGGAGGAGCTCGGTGCTTGGGCCTGTGGGGGAAGAAGACAGGGGAGCGGTTGCTGCAGGATTTGTTGGTGATGCAACGGTGCATGCGAGGCGCAGGCGGCGGCGGCAGCGAGGCAACGACGACCTCGGTGGCACGCTTGCTGGCATAGGTGCGATCCCTAATTGCAGCTCGCTTGGCGCGGCAAGGCGCAGACAGGATTGTATCTCCACTAATTGAACTCTTGGTATCTGCATAGCTATTTTACACCATACCGAGTCTAGCTAGTTTAATTGGTCGATACATGTAACACTGATCCATTGACCTTTCCCTAATTAACCTTAATATTAGACTGGACAGTAAGTAATTACATGCTATTACGGAATCTCTGACGGAAAGAGAAACTCCCATGCAAGAATTGCTGCTTGCCTACGGGTGGAGGAGGTCAGAGAGCAAGCTTGGCAAGGAGCCCCTTGAGGAGGGAGGGGCAGCTTAGATGCTCAAAGCCATCGCTCGCCATGACCGCCTTGAGTTTGCCAGGAGACTTCATTAGCTCGAAGCATGCCTTCTTGAGCCCCTGGCAGCCATGCTGCTCGGCCAATGCCAGTGTGGTAGCCACCGTGCTTGTGCCGATGTATCTGCATAGCATGTCCTCGCAGATCAACTTGAGCCTCTCGAGGTTGTATCTGTCCGCCGCTACGAGCAAATGCTGAGCCATCTCTACCGTCTCGTCCTCGTCTATGATCCCCTGCAGCGAGTCGGTGTAGATGAAGTGGAGCATCGCCTCGAACACTTTCGCTTCCATATCACTGATCTGTATGCGGGACATCGTCTTCTCCTTCATCGGACCGAGGAGCTCCGCCTTGAAGACCGACGACCGAGCAGCGAGCACGCACCGATGCGCAGGGAAGGCCTCCCCGGCGACCTCGAACGTCACATCCGCCCCCTCTCCGGCCGTGAGGAGTTGGCCAAGATGCCGGTGCATGTCGGACGGTGGCACCACGACAAACTGCGTAGTAGCCTCTGTGAGGATTTCTTTTGTTACAGTGACGTCAAACCTGACGCTGAAACTGTCATCCCTAAGGCAAACCGATTTCTCCAAGTCCTTCCTCGTGATGAATTTAGTGATGCCCCATAGATTAAATTTGCTAAAGGTGGATATTTTGCTGTCTAGGCTGTACGATGGCACCGTCTTCCCATCCTGATCGAGCAACCCAATCTTGAACTTTGCCCTGACCTCCTTAGCATCAGCATGATCAAGAGACAGATAGAGGGATATCCAATCGACGGCGTCCGATTCATAGCCATCGGGGTAGTATCTGATGCTCCAGAGACGCCCTCCGACGTCGAACGTCCCGGATCTGATGAATTTGCCGCTGCCGAGTCCGTTGGTTCCAGAGTACCCGTCGACCTTGAGCACGTGCGACCCGGCCACAGTCTCGGCGATGATGGCCGACGAGGTCTGGGACGTCGTGCGGCCGCCGCCGTCGCCGACGGAAGACGAAGAAGAGTTGGACATACGAACACAGCAACAGGACACGGAGAAGCGATCAAGGAAGAAGGAAGGGAGTGACCGGCAGTCGGGCCAATATTTCAATCCGTGCGGTGGATTCCATTGAATATTTGTAGCATACAGTTTGCAGAATTAATGGTGCGCGTCACACGAGCAGTCGGGTGTACGGCGGTACGTGCGAGGAGACGCATGCATGCATACGGAGGAGAGTTGACCGGTGCGTGCGTATGAATCGCCGGAGTTTGTCTCGGTCGAGGAGGCGAGAGGAGGATGTACGAGGTGCCGGATCGACAACACGCTGGTCCTCCAGTTCCGTGCCCCTTCTGTTTCTTTGTACTTTCGCTCTGTTCGGTTCTTCTTTCGGCGGAATTTGCGATGGCAGAGGTCGGCGGAGCAGCGGGGAGAGGACAGCGCTTAGCTATTCCCGGTGTACGGTGTCATCCTTATTTAATGTTTGTCATATAGGACAGGTTGCTGATGTGGCCAGGAGCGGAACTAGAGAAAAAAATCATCGGGGTTCACCACTTCATCATATATGTGATAGTAACTTATTATTCTTACCATTTGCTTGTTATTTGCCTCCCGGTGTCACAAGATTTAGATTAAGGGGGTTCACATATACTATATATAGAGACTAACTGTCGACGATTGGGAATACTCAAAGGAATGACTCACCAGACTTCAGCGAGCGAGGACACAGTACTTTACCCTGGTTCGGGCCTCTCAAGAAGGAGATAATAGCCCTACTCCAGCTTGTGTGTATTTTTGCATTCGTGTGTGTCTCTGCCTCCCCCCTTCACGGCGGGGATGCTTTATAGTTTACAAAGGGGCGTACTTGTTCAAGCCCACTAACTCCACGTTCGACCAGGTCCAACGTGGTAACTAACAGATCCTATACCCCAGCCACGTTCCCGCGGAGAACGCAACGAACTAGCGGAGGTTACGCAGCTGGCGGTTACCGACCTCGGGATCACGTCAGGTCGACTAACAACTAACTCCAAACTCGGCAACCTCACCTGAGCACGAGCCATCGATTCACCAGGTTATGCGACCTTCTCAGGTCCCGGCAAGGCCGTCCCTAAGAACGACCTCCTGGTGGTCAGGGCGGGGACGAGCTCGTGCCGCTCGTGGCGCCCGGCTAGGTCGTCCCGGGGGACGGCCTTCCGGTGGTTCGGGCAGTAATGAGCCTGTGCCGCTCGTGGCACCCGAGGTAATTTATGGGAGCTATCCGACCCCCCGACAGCTAGCCCCCGAGGTTCGAGTGGAAAAAGGCTTTAGAAAAGGCCTTCCTCTCGGGCCTACCGACTCTCGAGCCAGCCGGGTTGGTTGTGGCGAACAGCCGCCTCGACCTCCGAGCTATCAGCCATCTCCAGGGAACGAGCTTTCGGCTCGGTTCTGCCGTGCCTCGGGCGTACGGACTAGCTCCCATCCTACCGACGGTTGCTTCCCCCGGAAGCTTCATTCGTTCAGCACGAACCGCTCCCCCTCGGGAACCGTCGCTTGGCAGGACAGTTTCGGTTTGCGTGCCTACGTGTCGCTCCCTGTGTGGCGAACGTCTCAACTGCCCCCTGCGCCTTTAGGGCTTCCTCGACCACAACGGCGGGAACCTCTTCGTTCTCTCGTTCGGTTTTTAAACACCAGAAGAGGAACCCTAGAATCGCTTGGCCTTTCAAAGATTAGTGCGCCCCACACTTCTCTACTCCAGCGCTCGTCTTTCTCCTCGATCACCTTCTCCACCCTCATGGCCAAGTTCGGCGCCAGCAAGCTTGATCGGCGCAGGCTGGAGACTCGGCCGGGCGAAGCACCTCGACGCCGGCTCATGGAGAGCCGCCGGTGCCGAGGAGAGCCCGCAGCCGGAGGAAGGGGAGATCGTCTCCACCGAGCTCTACGCCATAAACGGGCTTCGAACGACCGAAAGCGAGTTCGTCGAGGCCGTACTCGCCTTCTGTGAGTGCGAGATCGTTCACCTCCACCCCAATTCCATTCTCATTCTGGCCATCTTCGCCCATCTCTGCGAAGGGTTCGTGGGCGTCGAGCCTACCCCCAATCTCTTTTTCCACTTCTACACCCTCTCGCGCACCGGCACGCCCTCGCAGGCCGGCTGCCTTTACTTCCGCCTCCGACCTACCCGCGTGCAGTGCAGAGCTTCACGCTCAAGGACTCAGTGTCGGGGTGGGCCGACTCTTGGTTCTACCTGAGGAAAGTGGAGGGCAGCTCGCTTTCCTACTCCGGCGCCGAGGGTCGCGCCGTCGAGACGCCCCAACCACCCGTGCAGCCCGAGGAGGAGAAGGTGCTCATGCTGATCAACGAGCTCACCTGCTCGGGGCTGTCTGGTCGGGACGTCGCCCGGGATTACGTCAGGAACCGGGTGTCGCCCCTCAGGAGGAGGGTACACCCCTTCTTCAAGGTCGAAGGGTGGCAGGACATCACCCGGGAATCACGCTCAGGTACACCACCGCCCTCGATCTTTACTTTGAAAATAAAGGATATTCGACCTTATTGCTCTTTCTCGGCTGGTAGCAGCTCCATCGGAGGGCCCAGGTGGGCGTGAGGGTGTCCGAGATGTTCGGCACCCCTAAGGCCAAGGAAATCCTAGAGGGCCGCCAGATCCCGAACAACGTCCTTAACCGGACCGAGGCGGTAAGTCCCTACCTCGGACCCTTTCTCGAAGGTCCGTTTAGGCCGGGTTTTTTTCCGAGGTTCCCTGATCTTATTCGAGCCCACCTGCGCAGGAGAAGGTTGCCCTCGAGGTCGTCGCCGTGGCCCGGTATGCACCGCGGTGGCGGGACGAGTCGAAAGACCAAGAAACAGGTGAGTCATAAAGCGCGCGCTGATCTCCGTCGGCCATGCCATCCCCGCCTAGGCATTCACGCGAGCATCCGGTTCGGACGAGCTCACCCCGCCCGACTTGGAGTATCTTGATCGTCGGGAGGTGGCGAACTAAAGCGTGGAGGATGAGTACACGAGAAAAACCCGAGTGATGGCTTGTTTGCGTCGGCTTGCCTGCGGGGAGAAGAAGGAGGCGCGGCCTTGCCAGGTCCAGCGGAAGGAGGAATCGAGGGCGGATCGCGGCCCTTCGAGCGAGCTTCTTGCGGGTGAGGTCGAGCTCGGCCCCTCAGGACCACGAGGAGGAGAAGGGCGAGCTGGACCACGCCCCTGGTCCCGAGGTCCAACAGTCGTCCCAGCGCCCAACCGCGCCCAACGCCGACCATTTCTGAGGCCGGCTTGGGAGAGGTCGACCCCTCGGTTGCCAGGGCCGACAAGGCACGCGAAGACATGGCTGCCCTCATGGTTCGCGCCCGAGCCCAGCTAGAAGAAGCCAAGCGAGGTCAGCTTCTTATTCCTATCTTGTTTGTCTCCTTCCCCCTCCGGCACCACACTAATCCCACATCGTCTATAGTGGGTGTGGCAGCTGGTGCGGAGTTATGGGATTTCGAAGCAATGGCTGATGATATTCTTGACCTCGTGCTAGAGAGGGAGCTCGCCCGGGCTGCCGAGGCTGTCGTGGGTGACGAGGTCGAGGTGGGAACTGAGGCCACGGAGGCCCAGTCCCCACGGGCCGCTGGCGGTGATGACGTCGGGGTGGAGGAGCCCGCTGCCGCGGAGATCCGGCCCTCAGAGGTCGTGTCTCCTGAAGAGGAAACACGGAGGAAGATCGCGGCTGCCGATGCTCGAGCTGCGATGGAGGGCATCCCCCACATCATTATTGAGGACGACGACGATACGGGGGTGCCTGGCGGTGACGAGCATGCCGCTGAAGTTCCCCGCGAGGACTCCGCCGGTGCGAGCGACATCATCACCGCGACGCTCCAAGAGATCGCCGAGATCTCTCCCCGAGCTTACGACGCCCCGCCGGATACCAACGCCGTCACTCCAAGAGCCGGTCACTCCGTTAAATCGCGAGCGAGCCCGACCATGACAGCGGGCGGGCGGCTTCTGGCGGAGGGAGCCGTTGTCTTGGCCGAGGCCGCCTCGGTCGGCGCCGACCTTCCGTCGCCGACCGGTGCCCCTAGTCGGCGACCTCACGCCCATGACGCCGCCACGATCCAAGCTCGCGAGGAGGCGGGCGTCTCTGGGGAGAAGTTCCCGGCCGTGACGCCGTGCCGGGCGGAGGACCCCACGGGCCCGGATGCCGAGGAGGAGGAGCCCCCGAGCGCAACTCCTGCCCGGGAGGAAGAAGAGCGGGAGGTGATCCTCGCTCTTGAGGCCGTCTCTCTCCAGGAGATGGAGGTCGACCCCCAGGGCCAAGGTCCTTCGCCCCCCGGGGACGGGGGAGCTCGGGCTCAAACCCCCGCGCTCGATCAAGGAGAAGGGATCGGGGCGAAGGGTCCCTTGCCTGCCAGGGAGAACAAACCAGAGCGGAGGACCCCGCCGAGTTGTTCCAGGAGGGGCTGGAGGCTCGGCTCTGTTGGGTAAGTATCCCTAACACTTATGTGCTTTTGTCCCAAAAACTCGACCGCGACCCGAGATACCTTGTTGCACAGGTGCTGGAGACCACCATGAAGGATTTCCATGCCGCGACCGTGCCACCAGAAGTTGTCGCAAAGCACCAAGCCGAGCAGGACGCCAGGATCGCGGAGCTCGAGCGCCGGGTTGCCGAGCTGAAGTCTTCTGAGGCCGAGGTCCGGCGGAAGATGGAGGAGTCCGTGCACGTCCTCAAGGCGCGCCTCGACCGAGTGGCGGCGAGTCGGACCTTGAAGCGGCGGTGGTGACCTGCGCGACTCCGCTCGGCGCCGAAAGGGCGATCGACCAGCGGCGGGAGGAGTCCAGGCGGCCGTCAGCGGCAAGCGAGGAGTCGTGAAGCCAGCCGGCGAGTGCTCGACCTCGAGTCCGAGCTCGACTCCGTCTTGAGGAGCTCGTCGTTCTGCGGGGCGAAGCGTGCCGACCTCCTGTAGCTCCTCCTTCCGTGTTTTACGAAAAACTCAAAAAACCTCCCAGTTGAACAAAGAATGATTCGTATTTAATAGATGTCCTTTTGTTTCCTTTGAAATGATAACGAGTTGCTTCATCCCGTTGTTCCCTATTCGATGGAGGTTGAAGGTCACACGAGCTAGCGAACGATCGTACTAGGAGTGACTACCTCGTGCGAAAGATGCTCTAGGTCGTGCTCTAGGTCGTAGCTACACGGTACCTGTCGGGGGTCGGATAGCTCCCATAAATTACCTCGGGTGCCACGAGCGGCACGGGCTCATTACTGCCCGAACCACCGGAAGGCCGTCCCCCGGGACGACCTAGCCGGGCGCCACGAGCGGCACGGGCTCATTACTGCCCGAACCACCGGAAGGCCGTCCCCCTGGACGACCTAGCCGGGCGCCACGAGCGGCACGAGCTCGTCCCCGCCCTGACCACCAGGAGGTCGTTCTTAGGGATGGCCTTGCCGGGACCTGAGAAGGTCGCATAAACTGGTGAATCGATGGCTCGTGCTCAGGTGAGGTGGCCGAGTTTGGAGTTAGTTGTTAGCCGACCTGACGTGATCCCGAGGTCGGTAACCGCCAGCTGCGTAACCTCCGCTAGTTCGTTGCGTTCTCCGCGGGAACGTGGCTGGGGTATAGGATCTGTTAGTTACCACGTTGGACCTGGTCGAACGTGGAGTTAGTGGGCTTGAACAAGTACGCCTCTTTGTAAACTATAAAGCATCCCCGCCGTGAAGGGGGGAGGCAGAGACACACACGCATGCAAAAATACACACAAGCTGGAGTAGGGCTATTATCTCCTTCTTGAGAGGCCCGAACCAGGGTAAAGTACTGTGTCCTCGCTCGCTGAAGTCCGGTGAGTCATTCCTTTGAGTATTCCCTCACGTGAGAAGGGGTTGCGGTTGGTCCCTCCACCAACAAGTAAGCTCGGCGGGGGCCTGTTCCCCAATCGTCGACAGCTGGCGCCGTCCGTGGGGACCGACTTTCCCTTTCGTGAGGAATCCCGAAGGATGTCAGACTCCCAAGACCACCGGGGCCTCTACGCCCCCGGGATCGGGGAAGAGGAGAAGCAGTTCTTCGACAATGGGGCTGCCGACGTCGCCGGCCTCGAGAATCATGACGGTTCCAGGCTTACGCACGGAAGCGCCCGCCTGGAAGCGATTCTTTCGCTCCCAACTCGGCGCCCTCTCGGGCGATGAGTGCAGCGGGCTCTACGATGGCCTGGACATTCCCGACCTTCTCGAGCTCGACCAGGGGACGCGTCACGAGGAGACACCGTGATGTCACCCTCGCGGTTCGCCCAATCCATAGCGTCTTGGTTGCGGAGGAAGGTGGAAATATCGAGGACAAATCCCGGCGGCTCACGCCTCCACCGCTATGAGGTGGCCAAGGCACCTGCGAGACATCTACGAATCGGACCCAGCGGCTTACGGGCAAGTCCGTGATAGCGGCCCGACAAGACCAGGGCCGAAGCTTCGTGAGAACCTCCGCCGCGTCTGGGGCCGGAGCCCATCTTGCCGACGAGCGAACTCGTCGCCCGTGTTCCCCGGCGAGGGAACGCATTCAAGCCTTAGCCCGCGGTGGTGCGCAACCTCGAGAGAATTTCCGAGCAAGTCGACCTAGAAGCCATGGGTGTGGCGTGGCCGGCGACCTCGAGAAATCGCCACGGACATAAAAGCGGCGGAAGCCTCAGGAAGGATGCCCAGTGATTCACTGAGAACGCCGCCCCAGGCGTCCGTGCGCCTCCACCCGGCGACTCACCTTGGCCGTGCCGGAATGGCCGGCGCGAGCGTCGGGCTCGGGAGGGCACTCGGAGCAATTCTCGGCGCTCCTCGAGATCGGCGGGATCTGAGCCACGAGGCGAAAGCGGGCGAACATTCCTACTCGGGCCACTCTCCATCTTACCGGCCTAGGGAGGTATTCTCTCGCCTGGGCCCGCGAACCTCGGGCTTGGTCGGCGGGGATCACCCCGACGCGCGCGCCGCAACGGCCGTCCCGAGTCCCGTTTTGGTGCGGGGCGTTCGCGGCGTCGCTTCTGACAGCGTGACCTGGCGATGAGTTCAAGCCAGGCCACATCGAGAGGTTCGATGGGGCCTTGAACCCGATGAGTTTCTCTCGATCTACACCACGGCCATTACGGCGCTGGAGGTGATGAAGGGTCATGGCTAACTTTTTGCCTGATCTTTGGATGGGCGGCCGGGCGTGGCTATTCAACCAAAAGGAAAACTTCGATCCGGTCCTGAGCGCATTAAGCAACACTCTCGAGCTAACTTCGGAGGCTGCTATGTCGCCGAGGAAGGCGCGACCTCGGCGTCGTCTGAGGCGGAGGCGAACCTTGCGCCGATTCGTCCGGCGTTTCATGCAAATGCGAATTCCATCCCAAGCATCTCGGATGAGGCGGTCGTCAGGGCTTTCAAGTTTGGGGTCAGAGGCGTCCGCTTTACGCAAGACCTCGAGATTCACCCGGACATCTCGATAGCAGCATTCGCATGGCCGACCGTTATGCCTGGCGACGAGGAAGTCCAATGGAAGAGGCTGCTAGGCGAAGGAAAAGCTGCCCCCTCTGCCGGACTCGAATGGGCGTCAAGCGGAAAAGCGTGAGCTCGATCGAGAAAAAATTAAAAGAAGAAAAAACCCTCCGTCTCCGACATGGTGGCGGCCATCGAGCAGCGACAGCGGCCGACCTGCATAGCGTATAAGGGGAGCCGCGAAAGCAAAGGTCGGCCGGTTCGGTGAACAACGAGCAAAAGCGGGACGACCAAGACCGCGGCGACCAACACGGACGGGCTAGTGCCTATTTTGCCCACTCCACCAGGCGTATGGGCACGACTGCGAATTGCGAACATGGGCCTCCGCTGGAGCAATTCTACAATGGTAAGGGTCCCATGCCCACGCTCCGGGCGAGGAAGGAGGCGTCGAGGGCAAGAAGCCCGCCGAGGAGGAAGAAAGCGGACATGGAGTACCAGGGCGAAAAACCACATCGCCGTAATATTCGGGGCTCCGCGCCTATGGAGTCACGTCGGGAGTTGAAGGAGGCCGCCGCGAGGTACCGTGTCACTCGAGGAAGCCTCCGTTCGGCTGGCTCAAGTGGTCAGCTGCCCATCACCTTCTCGAAGGGCAGCGCCCCACAGGGATGGCGAAACCCCAAAGCCTCCGATGGTCGTCGACCCAACGATGCAACACCGCATGATGGGGCGGGTCCTTGTGGATTGTGGAAGTTCCCTAGACCTAATATCCGCCAAGGTTATGGGCCGAGATGCAGATCCTCGCTCCAAGATTAAAAGCATCGTAGTCCGTTCTCACGGGATAGTACTGGCACCTCGGTCGAGGCCACTCGGGCGAGATCGTCCTACTGTGACATTCGGTAGCCGAGCAACTTCGAGCGGGTGATCACGTTCGAAGTGGTAGACCGACTCGACCTACAACGCCATTCTAGGCCGGCCAGGCGCTCACCAAATTCATGGCGCCCACGCACCACGGTACCAATGCTTGAAGGTCCCGGGCCCATGGCACCATCACGATCGAGGGAACCAGCAGCCCTGAACTGTGACGGCGAGCATTAGACATGGTCGGGCGGTTGCCTCGGCCGGGCCCGACCAAGAACCGAAATCCCGGCCCAAGGCTAGCCTCCAGGCCGGAGGAGAAACCAAGGCCATCCCGCTGTGCGACATGGAGCCAGACAAGGTCGTACACGTGGGGGCTTCTCTAGATCCTAAATAGGAACTCGAGCTCGTGACCTTCCTCCGGAGAAAGCGCGGACACGTTCGCTGGGAACCGTCAGAGCATGCCGGAGTCCCAAGGAAGGTCGTCGAGCACGAGGCTAGCGATTCGGCACGACAAAAAGCACTGTCTTGGCGAGAAACTTCAGGCGCTTCTCCGGAGAAGCAAGCTATCATCGAGAGGAGGCTGGACAAGCTCCTCAAGCGACTTTATCACGGGAAGTCGATCACTCGATTGGTTGGCTAACCGGTTATCGTGAAAAAAGGGGGCAAGTGGCGCATGTGTGCCGATCACGAGGGCTAAATGTCGCGTGCCCCAAGGACAATTTCCGCTGCCTCGGATAGACCCGGTTGGTCGGCGCCTTGGCCGGCTCAGGCGATGAGTTTCCTGGACACCTATTCGGGTTATCACCAGATCGGCATATCGCCGAAGCGATGAGGAAGACTTCCTTCATCACGCCATTCGGCGCGTTACGCTACGACCATGTCCTTCGGTCTAAGGCAGCTGGAGCAACCTTCGGCGCCTCATGCGAAAACCTTCTCGGACCAAATAGGTCGGAACACGGAGGTATCGTGGGCGACATAGTCGTCAAAAGTAAGATAGCCCCGAATCATGTATCCGACCTAGAGGAAACCTTCAGTAACCTCAATAAGCATCGAATAAAGTTAAACCCTGAAAAATGTGTGTTGGGGTCAAAGCGACAAGGTACTCGGCTACATGATCGGTCCCACGAGGAATCGGGCCCAACCCAGAAGATAGAGGCCATCGAGAACATCGACCACCCACCTGCAGCGGGAGGTTCGATCCTGGCCAAGGAGGATGGCGGCCCTAAGTCGTTTCATCTCGCGGCTCGGGGCGCGGCTGCCTTTCTTCAAGGCGCTCCGGAAGCATGACGGTTTCGCTTGGACAGAAGAAGCAGACCACTCTTTCAAAGAATTAAAGCTATATTTGTCGAGACCCCCGGTCTTGACCACACCGAGAATAGGAGAGGTTCTCTTGCTCTACAGCCGCCACACCCCAAGCGGTAAGCGCCGTCATAACGGTAGGCGGGGCGGGTGCGGCGCCCGATCTACTACATCGGCGAAGTCTGCACGGACCAAAGGAGCGTTACCCGAGGTCGAAGCTCCTTTATGCACTCCTCGTGGCCTCGAAGAAATTAAGACACTACTTCCAGGCCCACAAAATTGAGTCTGACCAACTTCCCGCTTAGAAATTCTAGGGAATCAGGATGCAAGCGGACGGATTGCGAAGTGGGCCATGGAGCTCGCCGAATTCGAGATCGAATTCTCGGCCAGAACCATGATCAAATCTCAGGTCCTAGCATACTTCCTAGTCGAATGGACAAATCCTACCCCATCAGAGTCGAATCCGACCCGGTCCAAGCACGGTCATTTGGGTCATGCTGCCGACGGATCCAGGAGCTTACGATTGCTCGGGGCTGGAGTGGTCCTAGAATCCCCTCGGGGAGCGGATCGATCGCCCTCAAGCGCATTTGGCGCAGCGAACAGCGGCGAGAATCTGAAGGTGCGCTGGCCAGGGCCGGGCATGCAAGGCGCTCGAGTCAACGACTAACGCGAAGGGCGACTCGCAGCTAGTTATCAACCAGGTTAACAAGGAGTATCAGTGCTCCGATGACTCGATGGCGCTTTACCTGGCTGAAGTAAGGAAGATGGAAAAATTCTTGAAACTTAATCTTGTACATCCCGGGAAGGACAATGCCCTGGCCGACCATCTATCGAAGGTCGGTTCCGCCCAACTCCCGCCCGTGGTGCTCGTCGAGCACCTTTATAAGCCCTCCATACCTCACGAGGAGGAGGCAAGCGAGGCAGGTGGTACCGTCTCCTTCCTCGGCGGTGCGAGTTGGATGGCGCCATTCATCCGATTACCTCGCACACGGGACCTTTGCCGGGGAAGAAGCAGAAATCCGGCTCGTAAGATGCTCCTCTGCCTATAAAATGGTCGAGGGCCTCTTATACCGCAAAGCGCGCTTGGGGTCCTCTCCAAGTGCATCACCCAGAAGGAAGGCAAATATCTCCTCAAAGATATCCATGACGGGATGTGTGGAGCTCACTCGTCCTTTAGGACCACACAGTGAGCAAAGCCTTCGGTTGGGTTACTCTTGGCCAAGCGGCCCTGGCGGCAGCGCTCAATAGTAACCTCCTGCCGATCTTGCCGATTCCATGCTCGGAAAGTCCATCGGTAGGCATATGCACTCTGAGACCATGCCCACGACCTGGCCGTTCTCGGTTTGGGGCATCGACATACTCGGACCATTTCCAGGAAGGAAGGGTTGTAAACACTGTTAAATGCAATCGACACCTTCACTAAATGGATCGAGGCCGAGCCTGTGTCGACCATCTCGGCATAGGCGGCTAAAAGGTTCTTCCGCAATAACATAGTGACCGGCCGGCGTTAAGTCGCCTCATCACGGACAACGGCACTCGGTTCTGGCAAGCGAGGTTTCGGGCTTATTGCGAGGAGGTCGGGACCAAGATATGCTTAGCGTCAGTGGCCCACCCAGCGAGCAATGGGGCGCGCCGTGAGCAGGCAGATTATCAAGGGGTCAAAGAGAGTCTTCAAGAACCTCGTCGGCATGGTCAAGCACAGGTGGGCGAGCTACCTCCCGTCCTGCAGTCGGTCCGCACCCTGACGAGCCGAGCTATGGGTGAGACCCCTTTCGGCTCGTGTATGGCGCGGAAGGTGTCCTACCCGCCGAGGTGGATTACAGGATCCCCAAGGGTGAATCTAGCCCGGCGACATCGACCACGGAAAGCGGCGCCTTCTCGACCTCGACCTCGCGAAGTGACTGCATAAGCGGGTTTCTTTGCGATCCGCGGTTTACACTGCAAGCTCTCCGCGAGCACGCCGCTAAATTGAGTACGACCAAGGACCTTACATATCGGCGATCTCGTTCTGCGATGGGTCCAAGACTTGTCAAAGGCTAACAAGCTATGGCCCGAGATGGGAGGGTCCTTACACGGTCGTCTCAACAGCACGCCCGGGGGCTGTCCGCCTCGCGATGGAAGATGGTCGAGAACTAGCCAGCACCTCGAACATCGATCAACTACGTAAGTTCCATATCTAACCACACCCACTTTACTCCTTTAATAAACTTCGACACTTTGGCCTCCCGGTCTCTCTCTCCCTCTCTCTCTCTCTCTCTCTCTTTCTCTTTTACCCTCCCGCGAAATCTCGCGACGAAGCTCGATCTAGACCAAATATCAAGAGCGGGCTCGGTCGTCGGGGCAAAAATGGACGGGCGTCCGACCACCTAACATCGGGCCACGAGCTCGACCTCGAGGCTTCCTTCCTCATAAGGCTGACCATCTTTTCGCGGCAGGCCTCCACGCGAGCCTCCACATGAGCAAAGATTCGCCACGGACACCCCTCGGACGGTTCAGAGGCTCGAGTCGGCCGGTGAGTGGTATAGGCGCACCGTATACAAAAAAGCCACCACGATCTCCGCGGCGCTACTCCCGCATGCGGCTTGGCTAGCGGACCTTCGTATTACGCGCGTTGTTCGTTGCGCGAAATGCAATTGGAGGCGTCTTTGGATCCGCTCCCCGAGGGATTCTAGGACCCTCCGACCCCGAGCAATCGTAAGCTCGGGATCCGTCGAAAGTGCATGACCCAGCGGCCGTGCTTGGGTAGTCGGATTCGGACTCGGATGGGGTAGGATTTGTCCATTCGGCTAGGAAGTCTGCTAGGACCTGAGATTTGATCGCGATTACGGCCGAGAGTCGATCTTGAATTCGGCGAGCTCCATGGCCCACTTAGCGATAAGTCGCTTGCATCTGATTCCTAGAATTTCTCTAAGCGGGAAGTTGGTCGGGACTCGAATTTTGTGGGCTGGAAGTAGTGTCTTAATTTCTTCGAGGCCACGAGGAGTGCATAAAGGAGCTTACGGACCTCGGGTAGCGCTCCTTTGGTCCGTCTGAGGACTTGATGTAGTAGATCGGGCGCGCGCACCCGTCCCGCTCTACCGTTATGGCGGCGCTTACACGCTGGGGTGTGGCGGCCAGGTAGAACAAGAGAACCTCTCCTATTCTCGATGTGGTCAAGGCCAGGGGTCTCGACAAATATAGCTTTAATTCTTTGAAAGAGTGATGCGCTTCTTACATCCCAGCGAAACCGTCGTGCTTAGGGCGCCTTGAAGAAAAGCGGCGCGCTCCCCCCAGCGAGATGAAACGACTTAGGGCCGCCATCCTCCGGTCGAGGTGAACCTCCAGCGTGCGGTGGGTGGTCGCATGTTCTCGATGGCCTCTATCTTCTCGGGGTTGGGCCCGATTCCTCGTGGGCCAGATCATGTAGCCGAGTACCTTGCGGCTTTGACCCCGAACACACATTTTTCAGGGTTTAACTTTATTCGATGCTTATTGAGGTTACGGAAGGTTTCCTCTGGAGTCGGATACATGATTAGGGCCATCTTGCTTTTGGCGACTATGTCGTCCACGTATACCTCCAGGTTCCGACCTATTTGGTCGAGAAGGTTTTACGCATGAGGCGCTGGAAGGTTGCTCGGCGTTCCTTAGGCCGAAGGACATGGTCGTGTAGCGAGCGTCTTAGAATGGCGTGATGAAGGAAGTCTTCTCCTCATCGTCGGGCGATATGCCGATCTGGTGATAACCGAATAGGTGTCCAGGAAACTCATCGCCTCGGGCCGGTATTGCGTCGACCAAGCTGGTCTATCCGAGGCGTGAAATTGTCCTTGGGGCACGCGACATTCAGCCCTGTGTGATCGACACACATCGCCACTTGCCCCCTTTTTCCACGATAGCAGGGTTAGCCAACCAATCAGTGATCGACTTCCGTATAAAGCGGCTTTGAGAGCTTGTCGGCTCCTCTCGATGATAACTTGCTTCTCGGGAGAAGCGCTGATTCTGCCCGCCTGAGGCTTTGTCGAGCGAGCGCTGCTTTGTGCTCGGCGACCTCCCTTGGGACTCGGGCATGTCGGACGGTTCCCGAGCGAGCGTGTCGCGCTTCTCGGAGGAAGGTCACGAGCTTCGAGTTCCTATTTAGGATCGAGGAAGCCCCCACGTGTACGACCTTATGCAGCTCCATGTCGCCTGTGGATGGCCTTAGTTTCTCCTCGGCACGGAGGCTAGCCTTGGGCGGGATTTCTCGGTTCTTGGTCGGGCCCCGGCGAGGCAAGCCCGAGCCATGTCTAATGCTTTCGCTCATCACGATTCAGGGCTGCTTTGGGTTCCCCATTTGTGATGGTGCCAGCAGGCCGAGGACCTTGAGGCATTGGTACCCGGTGGTGCGTGGCGACCATGAATTTAGCGGCGCCCGGTCGGCCTAGAATGGCATTGTAGGTGAGTCGAAGTCTACCACTTGAGCGTGATCAGCTCCGTTCGGAAGTTGCTCGGGCTACCAAGCGTCCGCAGGTAGGGCGATCTGCCCGAGTGGCCTGGCCAGAGGTGCTAGGGACTATCGTAAAAGCGGGACTACGATGCTTTTAATCTTGGAGGCGAGGATGCATCTCGTCCATAACCTTGGCGGATATTAGGTCTAGGAACTCCCACAATCCACAAGGACCCGTCCCTCTGCGGTATTGCGGTCGTTGGTGGCGACCATCGGGAGCCTTTGGGGTTTCGTCATCCCGAGCGATGCGTCGCCGAGAAGGTGATGGGCAGCTCGGACCACTTGAGGCTGCTGAGCGGAGGCTTCCCTGAGTGACCACGAAGTACCTCGCGTCGGCCTCCTTCAACTCGGCGTGACCCATAGGCGGCGGGCCCGAATATTGCAGCGATGTGGTTTCGGCTCCTGGTACTCCATGTCCGTTTCTTCCTCCTCGGCGGGCTTCTTGCCCTCGGCGTCTCCTTCTGCTCGGGAGGCGTGGGCATGGGACCCTTACCATTGTAGAATTGCTCGGCGGGAGGCCCATGTTCTGCAATTCGCGAGTCGTGCCCATACGCCTGGTGGAGTGGGCAAAAATAGGCACTAGCCCGTCGCGTTGGTCGCGCGGTCTTGGTAAATCCGGTTTTGCTCGTTGTTCGCTGAACGGTCGACCCTTTGCTTTCGCGGCTCCCCCTTATACGGCTTGCGAGTCGGCCGTTGTGCGTCGTTCGATGGCGCCACCATGTCGGAGGCGGAGGTTTTTCTTCTTTTAATTTTTTCTCGATCGAGCTCACGCTTTTCCGGCTTGGCGCCCCTTGAGTCGGTGAGGCGGCTTTCCTTCGTCTAGCAGCCTCTTCCATTGGACTGCCTTGTCGGCGTGGGCATAACGGTCGGCCATGCGGAGCGGCTCGTTGGTGAGATATGCAGGTGAATCTCGAGGTCTTGCGTAAAGCGGGCGTCTCGGACCCCAAACTTGAAAGCCGGACGACCGCCATCAGAGATGCTTGGGATGGAATTCCGTACTTGCATGAAGCAGCTGGGCCGAAGCGCAAGGTCTCGCCCTCGTGCATGTCAGGCCTTTCGAGTCGCGCTCCTTCCCGGCGGACATAGCGACTCTGGAAGTTAGCTCGGAGAGTGTTGCTTAGCCGTGCCGGGGACCGGATCGAGTTTTCCTTTTGGTTGAATAGCCACGTCCGGGCCGGCCCATCCAGCACTGTGGGCAAAAAGTTAGCCATGACCCCTTCATCACCTCCAGCGGCCAGAATGGCCGTGGTGTAGATCGAAGAAACTTCGTCGGGGTTACTGCGTCCCATCGAACCTCTCGATGTGGCCTGGCTTGAACCTTCTTGGCGAGTCGCAGCGTCGTAGCGGCAGCTGCGAGCATCTGCACCGAAAATGGGGACTGTTGGGGCCGGTGCGTTGCGCGCGGCGGTCGGGGCGATCCCCGCCGGCCAAGCCCGAGGTTCGCGGGCCTAGGCGAGAGAATACCTCCCTAGGTCGGTAAGATGGAAGTGGCAGGAGGAATGTTCGGCCGGTTACGCCGTGGCTCGTATCCGTCAATCTCGAGGGCGCCGAGAATTGCTCGGTGCCCTCAGAGCCGATCGCGTTAGCCGGTCACTCGGTGCAGCTGCGTGGTCGTCGGGGTGGAAGCGCCAGGCGCTGGCGGCGGCGTTCGAGAATCACTCCGAGCATCCCTTCCTCGGGAGGCTTCGCGCTTTTATGTCGTGGCGATTTCCTCGGTCGTCGGCCACGGCCGCACCCATGGTTTCTAGGTCGACTTGCTCGGGAAATTCTCTCGAGGTTGCGCACCACCGTGGCCAAGGCTTGGCGTTCCCGGCTCGAGAGGCAGCGAAGCGGCTGGTTCGCTCGCGGCGCCGCGAACTCCGGCGTCCGTACTGCGGAGGTTATCCACGAGCCGGCCCTGGTCTTGTCGGTAGGGCCATCACGGACTTCTTGCGTAAGCTGGCGTCCGGTCGAAGATGTCTGCGGGTGCTCCTTGGCGCCTCATAAGCGGTGGGCGTGTTCGCGGGGATTTGTCCCGATATTGCCACCTTCCTCCGCAACCAAGGCGTTGCGGGATTAGGCGGACGCGAGGTGACATCCACGGTGTATCCCGTGGCCGGTCCCACTGGTCGAGCTTCGAGAAGGTCGGGAATGTCCAGGCCATCGTAGAGCCCGTCGTACTCGTCGTCAGAGAGGCGTCGAGTTGGGGCGAAAGCTGCTCCGTCTTGGCGGCTTCGCGCGAAGCCACTGGAATCGTCATGATTCTCGAGGCCGGCGGCGTCGGCGGCCCCATTGTCGAAGAAGCGCTTCTCCTCTTCCCGATCCGGGGCGTAGAGGCCCGGTGGTCTTGGGAGTCGACATCCTTGGGATTCCTCCACGAAAGGGAAAGTCGGTCCCCACGGACGGCGCCCGGCTATCGGCGATTGAGAGCAGGCCCCGCCGAGCTTACTTGTTGGTGGAGAGGACCAACGCGACCCTTCTCACGTGAGGAATACTCAAAGGAATGACTCACCGGACTTGGCGGCGAGGACACGATGCTTTACCCTGGTTGGGTCTCTCAAGAAGGAGATAATAGCCCTACTCCAGCTTGTGTGTATTTTGCATGCGTGTGTGTCTCTGCCTCCCCCTTCACGGCGGGGATGCTTTATAGTTTACAAAGGCGTACTTGTTCAAGCCCACTAACTCGGCGTTCGACCAGGTCCAGCGTGGTAACTAACGAGATCCTATACCCCAGCCACGTTCAGCGGAGAAGCGCGAACTAAGCGGAGGTTCTGCGGCTGGCGATTCTGACCTCGGGATCACGTCGGTCGGCTAACAACTAACTCCAAACTTCGGCCACCTCACGAGCCACGAGCCATCGATTCACCAGGTTATCGACCTTCTCAGGTCCGGCAAGGCCGTCCTAAAACGACCTCCTGGTGGTCGAGGCGAGGGCGAGCTCGTGCGCTTCGTGGCGCCCGGCTAGGTCGTCGAGGGCGGCCTTCCGGTGGTTCGAGCGATAATGAGCCCGTGCGCTCATGGCGCCCGGCTAGGTCGTCGAGGGGCGGCCTTCGATGGTTCGAGCGATAATTAGCCCGTGCCGCTCGTGGCACCCGAGGTAATTTATGGGAGCTATCCGACCCCCCGACACTAACATACAATAATTTTTTATGACCCGTTGTCCTGTGACACGGGTAACTATACACACTTCCGCCCCTGGATGTGGCATATGAGTTAAAGAGGAGAGAGAGCAGTGCGATATCATCCTGGAGATACTGCCCCTGCTCCGTATCCAACACCTTGGTTTTCGGACAACACCGCACAGGGGTGGCTACGGTGTCTTCTCCATGCGTTTTTTCCTTTCGCGCGTCTTAGTTTACGCAGCAATTTAATGGACACATGCTGTCTTGGATACTGTAGCATAATACTATGCACTGGAGACGGTGTTTCATCCAAACAGTACCATACTATGTATGCTACGTGGCTGTCTTGGATTTTGGAGTACGATACCCTCTACTGGGAATAGCCGGCTCGGTCGGCTTGGTGTCCGCACGTAAATCCATTTTTTGTTAGACAGATTTTCTGATTTATTTGAGCTACCAAATGGCACCTAAATTTTTTGAAAATGGCTCTGTAAGGTCCTGAGGAGATACTTATGCTTTCATAGAAATTTCAAGTGTAAGGTTTTACTTGAGGAATTTTTTCAAAATTTGACATTGCTACTGTCCTATTTAAATTTTTCTATTTTGATTTCTAGAAACATTAAATGATTTAAAAAAAAATCTTAGAAACTTTTCAGATGTGTTTTAGGGATGTTTTAGGATTTAAATAAATTTTATTTAGATTTGTTGTTTGATGGTAATTCAAATTTTAAATTTTAGAACCCACAATTTAATCAATGAAAAACGTTTCCTCAACAACCAAAATTCCTGAGAAATTCATAAAACAATAGAAATTAGATTTCAGGCCAAAATTAAGATCGCATTTGTGAATTTCATTTATTTAAGTTTTGAGGCTGTCACAATCATCAAGGAAGCTAGCGGCGTCGGCCATGGGGAAGACGACGAGTGCGACGGCGCTCTTTCGGGTAACCAGAGCTGTGAACAAAGCAAGGAACAAGACTAGGAGGCCTCAAGGGTGCTCCATACTAGTATATGGATTCATAAATGTCTCACCGAAGGTCCCAATTGCATGCGCTCAGCTTGTTCCTTGGCTGCTCGGCGGAGGCGCTAGTGTTAGGTGGGATTGCGGGGAGGCTAAGGGCACCGACGAAGCGCATTTATATCCACGGACCACGGAGGAGCTCGGTGCTTGGGCCTGTGGGGGAAGAAGACAGGGGAGCGGTTGCTGCAGGATTTGTTGGTGATGCAACGGTGCATGCGAGGCGCAGGCGGCGGCGGCAGCGAGGCAACGACGACCTCGGTGGCACGCTTGCTGGCATAGGTGCGATCCCTAATTGCAGCTCGCTTGGCGCGGCAAGGCGCAGACAGGATTGTATCTCCACTAATTGAACTCTTGGTATCTGCATAGCTATTTTACACCATACCGAGTCTAGCTAGTTTAATTGGTCGATACATGTAACACTGATCCATTGACCTTTCCCTAATTAACCTTAATATTAGACTGGACAGTAAGTAATTACATGCTATTACGGAATCTCTGACGGAAAGAGAAACTCCCATGCAAGAATTGCTGCTTGCCTACGGGTGGAGGAGGTCAGAGAGCAAGCTTGGCAAGGAGCCCCTTGAGGAGGGAGGGGCAGCTTAGATGCTCAAAGCCATCGCTCGCCATGACCGCCTTGAGTTTGCCAGGAGACTTCATTAGCTCGAAGCATGCCTTCTTGAGCCCCTGGCAGCCATGCTGCTCGGCCAATGCCAGTGTGGTAGCCACCGTGCTTGTGCCGATGTATCTGCATAGCATGTCCTCGCAGATCAACTTGAGCCTCTCGAGGTTGTATCTGTCCGCCGCTACGAGCAAATGCTGAGCCATCTCTACCGTCTCGTCCTCGTCTATGATCCCCTGCAGCGAGTCGGTGTAGATGAAGTGGAGCATCGCCTCGAACACTTTCGCTTCCATATCACTGATCTGTATGCGGGACATCGTCTTCTCCTTCATCGGACCGAGGAGCTCCGCCTTGAAGACCGACGACCGAGCAGCGAGCACGCACCGATGCGCAGGAAGGCCTCCCCGGCGACCTCGAACGTCACATCCGCCCCCTCTCCGGCCGTGAGGAGTTGGCCAAGATGCCGGTGCATGTCGGACGGTGGCACCACGACAAACTGCGTAGTAGCCTCTGTGAGGATTTCTTTTGTTACAGTGACGTCAAACCTGACGCTGAAACTGTCATCCCTAAGGCAAACCGATTTCTCCAAGTCCTTCCTCGTGATGAATTTAGTGATGCCCCATAGATTAAATTTGCTAAAGGTGGATATTTTGCTGTCTAGGCTGTACGATGGCACCGTCTTCCCATCCTGATCGAGCAACCCAATCTTGAACTTTGCCCTGACCTCCTTAGCATCAGCATGATCAAGAGACAGATAGAGGATATCCAATCGACGGCGTCCGATTCATAGCCATCGGGGTAGTATCTGATGCTCCAGAGACGCCCTCCGACGTCGAACGTCCCGGATCTGATGAATTTGCCGCTGCCGAGTCCGTTGGTTCCAGAGTACCCGTCGACCTTGAGCACGTGCGACCCGGCCACAGTCTCGGCGATGATGGCCGACGAGGTCTGGGACGTCGTGCGGCCGCCGCCGTCGCCGACGGAAGACGAAGAAGAGTTGGACATACGAACACAGCAACAGGACACGGAGAAGCGATCAAGGAAGAAGGAAGGAGTGACCGGCAGTCGGGCCAATATTTCAATCCGTGCGGTGGATTCCATTGAATATTTGTAGCATACAGTTTGCAGAATTAATGGTGCGCGTCACACGAGCAGTCGGGTGTACGGCGGTACGTGCGAGGAGACGCATGCATGCATACGGAGGAGAGTTGACCGGTGCGTGCGTATGAATCGCCGGAGTTTGTCTCGGTCGAGGAGGCGAGAGGAGGATGTACGAGGTGCCGGATCGACAACACGCTGGTCCTCCAGTTCCGTGCCCCTTCTGTTTCTTTGTACTTTCGCTCTGTTCGGTTCTTCTTTCGGCGGAATTTGCGATGGCAGAGGTCGGCGGAGCAGCGGGGAGAGGACAGCGCTTAGCTATTCCCGGTGTACGGTGTCATCCTTATTTAATGTTTGTCATATAGGACAGGTTGCTGATGTGGCCAGGAGCGGAACTAGAGAAAAAAATCATCGGGGTTCACCACTTCATCATATATGTGATAGTAACTTATTATTCCTACCATTTGCTTGTTATTTGCCTCCCGGTGTCACAAGATTTAGATTAAGGGGGTTCATATATACTATATATAGAGACTAACTGTCGACGATTGGGAATACTCAAAGGAATGACTCACCAGACTTCAGCGAGCGAGGACACAGTACTTTACCCTGGTTCGGGCCTCTCAAGAAGGAGATAATAGCCCTACTCCAGCTTGTGTGTATTTTTGCATTCGTGTGTGTCTCTGCCTCCCCCCTTCACGGCGGGGATGCTTTATAGTTTACAAAGGGGCGTACTTGTTCAAGCCCACTAACTCCACGTTCGACCAGGTCCAACGTGGTAACTATGAATCCTATACCCAGCCACGTTCCGCGAGAGCATAGCGAACTAAGCGGAGGTTCACGCGGTGGCGATTCTGGACCTCGGGATCACGTCGGTCGACTAACAACTAACTCCAAACTCGGCAACCTCACGAGCACGAGCCATCGATTCACCAGGTTATCGACCTTCTCGAGGTCCGGCAAGGCCGTCCTAAAACGACCTCCTGGTGGTCGAGGCGAGGGGCGAGCTCGTGCGCTTCGTGGCGCCCGGCTAGGTCGTCCGAGGGCGGCCTTCCGGTGGTTCGAGCGATAATGAGCTGTGCGCTCGTGGCACCCGAGGTAATTTATGGGAGCTATCCGACCCCCCGACAGCTAGCCCCCGAGGTTCGAGTGGAAAAAGGCTTTAGAAAAGGCCTTCCTCTCGGGCCTACCGACTCTCGAGCCAGCCGGGTTGGTTGTGGCGAACAGCCGCCTCGACCTCCGAGCTATCAGCCATCTCCAGGGAACGAGCTTTCGGCTCGGTTCTGCCGTGCCTCGGGCGTACGGACTAGCTCCCATCCTACAAGCGGTTGCTTCCCCGGAAGCTTCATTCGGTCGGCCACGAACCGCTCCCCTCGGGAACCGTCGCTTGGCGGGCGATTTCGGTTTGCGTGCCTACTTGTCGCTCCCTGTGTGGCGAACGTCTCAACTGCCCCCTGCGCCTTTAGGGCTTCCTCGATCACAACGGCGGGAACCTCTTCGTTCTCTCGTTCGGTTTTTAAACACCGGAAGAGGAACCTAGAATCGCTTGGCCTTTCAAAGATTAGTGCGCCCCACACTTCTCTACTCCAGCGCTCGTCTTTCTCCTCGATCACCTTCTCCACCCTCATGGCCAAGTTCGGCGCCAGCAAGCTTGATCGGCGCAGGCTGGAGACTCTCGGCCAGGCGAAGCACCTCGGCCTTCGGCTCATGGAGAGCCGCCGGTGCCGAGGAGAGCCCGCAGCCGGAGGAAGGGGAGATCGTCTCCACCGAGCTCTACGCCATAAACGGGCTTCAAACGACCGAAAGCGAGTTCGTCGAGGCCGTACTCGCCTTCTGTGAGTGCGAGATCGTTCACCTCCACCCCAATTCCATTCTCATGATGGCCATCTTCGCCCATCTCTGCGAAGGGTTCGTGGGCGTCGAGCCTACCCCCAATCTCTTTTCCACTTCTACACCCTCTCGCGCCGGCACGCCCCTCGCGGGCCGGCTGCCTTTACTTCCGCCTCCGACCTACCGCCCGTCACAGTGCAGGCTTCACGCTCAAGGACTCGGTGTCGGGTGGGCCGACTCTTGGTTCTACGAGGAAAGTGGAGGGCAGCTCGCTTTCCTACTCGGCGCCGAGGTCGCGCCGTCGAGACGCCCCAACCACCCGTGCAGCCCGAGGAGGAGAAGGTGCTCATCTTTGATCAACGAGCTCACTGCTCGGGGCTGTCTGGTCGGGGCGTCGCCGGGATTACGTCGAGGCAGGTGTCGCCCCTCGAGGAGGAGGTACACCCCTTCTTCAAGGTCGAAGGGTGGCAGGACATCACCCGGGAATCACGCTCAGGTACACCACCGCCCTCGATCTTTACTTTGAAAATAAAGGATATTCGACCTTATTGCTCTTTCTCGGCTGGTAGCAGCTCCATCGGAGGACTGGGTGGGTGTGAGGGTGTCCGAGATGTTCGGCACCCCTAAGGCCAAGGAAATCCTAGAGGGCGCGGATCGAACAACGTCATTAATCGGACCGGCGGTAAGTCCCTACCTCGGACCCTTTCTCGAAGGTCCGTTTAGGCCGGGTTTTTCGAGGTTCCACGATCTTATTCGAGCCCACTGCGCGAGAGAAGGTTGCCCTCGAGGTCGCCGTGGCCGGTAGCACGCGGTGGCGGGGCGAGTCGAAAGACCAAGAAAGCAGGTGAGTCATAAGCGCGCGCTGATCTCCGTCGGCCATGCCATCCCCGCCTAGGCATTCACGCAGGCATCCCGGTTCGGACGACCGCTCACCCCGCCAGCACTTGGAGTATGCTGATCGTCAGGAGGTGAGCGAACTAAAACTGTGGAGGGATGAGTACACCAGAAAAACCCCGAGCTGATGGCTTGTTTGCGTCAGCTTGCCTTGAAGGAGAAGAAGGAGGCGCCTTGCGCCGGTCCAGTGAAGGAGGAGGCTGGAGGGCGGATCGCGGCCCTTGAGCGGAGCTTCTTGTGGTGGTCGAGCTCGGCCCCTCAGGACCACGAGGAGGAGAAGGGCGAGTGGACCACCCCCCCACTGGTCCCGAGGTCCAACAGTCGTCAGCTGCGCCCCAACCGCGCCACGCCGACCATTTACGAGGCCGGCAGGAGAGGTCGACCCCTCGGTTGCCAGGGCCGACAAGGCACGCGAACATGGCTGCCCTCATGGTTCGCGCCCGAGCCCAGCTAGAAGAAGCCAAGCGAGGTCAGCTTCTTATTCCTATCTTGTTTGTCTCCTTCCCCCTCCGGCACCACACTAATCCCACATCGTCTATAGTGGGTGTGGCAGCTGGTGCGGAGTTATGGGATTTCGAAGCAATGGCTGATGATATTCTTGACCTCGTGCTAGAGAGGAGCTCGCCGAGACTCAGAGGCTGTCGTGGTTGACGAGGTCGAGGTGGGAACTGAGGCCACGGAGGCCCAGTCCCCACGGGCCGCTGGCGGTGATGACGTCGGGGTGGAGGAGCCCGCTGCCGCGGAGATCCGGCCCTCAGAGGTCGTGTCTCCTGAAGAGGAAACACGGAGGAAGATCGCGGCTGCCGATGCTCGAGCTGCGATGGAGGGCATCCCCCACATCATTATTGAGGACGACGACGATACGGGGGTGCCTGGCGGTGACGAGCATGCCGCTGAAGTTCCCCGCGAGGACTCCGCCCGGTCTGGCGACATCATCACCGCGACGCTCCAAGAGATCGCCGAGATCTCTCCCCGAGCTTACGACGCCCCGCCGGATACCAACGCCGTCACTCCAAGAGCCGGTCACTCCGTTCGTCGCGGAGACGAGCCCGACCATGACAGGCGGGCCGGGGCAGCTTCCTGGCGGAGGGGAGCCGTTGTGCGCCGAGGCCGCCTCGGTCGACGCCGACCTTCCGGTCGCCGACCCGGTGCCCCTAGTCGACGACCTCACGCCCGCAGACGCCGCCACGATCCAAGCTCGCGAGGAAGCGGGCGTCTGGGAGAAGTTCCCCGGCCGTAAAGCCGTGCCGGCGGAGTACCCCGCGGGCCCGGATGCCGAGGAGGAGGAGCCCCCGAGCGAAACTCCTGCCCGGGAGGAAGAAGAGCGGGAGGTGATCCTCGCCCTTGAGGCCGTCCCCCTCCAGGATATGGAGGTCGACCCCCCGGGCCAAGGCCCTCCGCTCCCAGGGGACGAGGGAGCTCGGACTCAAGCCCCCACGCTCGATCAAGGAGAAGGGATCGAGGCGGAGGGTCCCTTGCCTGCCCAGGGAGAACAAACCGGAGCGGAGGACCCCGCCGAGTTGTTCCAGGAGGGGCTGGAGGCTCAGCTCTATTGGGTAAGTTTTCCTAGCACTCATGAGCTTTCGTCCTAAAAAATCGACCGCGACCCGAGATACCCTGTCGCGCAGGTGCTGGAGACCACCATGAAGGATTTCCAGGCCGCGACCGTGCCGCCAGAAGTTCTTGCCAAGCACCAAGCCGAGCAGGATGCCAGGATCGCGGGCTCGGCGCTGGTTGCCGGTGAAGTCTTCGAGGCCGAGATCCGGCGCAAGATGGAGGAGTCCGTGCGCCCTTAAGGCGCCTCGACCCGAGTGAAGCGGCGAGTCGGACCTTGAAGCGACGGTGGTGACCCTGCGCGACTCCGCTCGAAGCGCCGAAAGGACGATCGACCAGCAGCGGGAGGAGTCCAGACGGCTTCGTCAAGCGGCAAGCGAGGGTCGTGAAGCGCGCCGGCGAGTGCTCGACCTCGAGTCCGAGCTCGACTCCGTGCGGGAGGAGCTCGTCGTTCTGCAGGACGAGAAGCGTGCCGACCTCCTGTAGCTCCTCCTTCCCGTGTTTTACCTGAAAAACTCAAAAAACCTCCCAGTTGAACAAAGAATGATTCGTATTTAATAGATGTCCTTTTGTTTCCTTTGAAATGATAACGAGTTGCTTCATCCCGTTGTTCCCTATTCGATGGAGGTTGAAGGTCACACGAGCTAGCGAACGATCGTACTAGGGAGTGACTACCTCGTGCGAAAGATGCTCTAGGTCGTGCTCTAGGTCGTAGCTACACGGTACCTGTCGGGGGGTCGGATAGCTCCCATAAATTACCTCGGGGGCCACGAGCGGCACGGGCTCATTACTGCCCGAACCACCGGAAGGCCGTCCCCCGGGACGACCTAGCCGGGCGCCACGAGCGGCACGGGCTCATTACTGCCCGAACCACCGGAAGGCCGTCCCCCTGGACGACCTAGCCGGGCGCCACGAGCGGCACGAGCTCGTCCCCGCCCTGACCACCAGGAGGTCGTTCTTAGGGATGGCCTTGCCGGGACCTGAGAAGGTCGCATAAACTGGTGAATCGATGGCTCGTGCTCAGGTGAGGTGGCCGAGTTTGGAGTTAGTTGTTAGCCGACCTGACGTGATCCCGAGGTCGGTAACCGCCAGCTGCGTAACCTCCGCTAGTTCGTTGCGTTCTCCGCGGGAACGTGGCTGGGGTATAGGATCTGTTAGTTACCACGTTGGACCTGGTCGAACGTGGAGTTAGTGGGCTTGAACAAGTACGCCTCTTTGTAAACTATAAAGCATCCCCGCCGTGAAGGGGGAGGCAGACACACACGCATGCAAAAATACACACAAGCTGGAGTAGGGCTATTATCTCCTTCTTGAGAGGCCCGAACCAGGGTAAAGTACTGTGTCCTCGCTCGCTGAAGTCCGGTGAGTCATTCCTTTGAGTATTCCCTCACGTGAGAAGGGGTTGCGGTTGGTCCCTCCACCAACAAGTAAGCTCGGCGGGGGCCTGTTCCCCAATCGTCGACAGCTGGCGCCGTCCGTGGGGACCGACTTTCCCTTTCGTGAGGAATCCCGAAGGATGTCAGACTCCCAAGACCACCGGGCCTCGCCCGGGATCGAGGAAGAAGGAGAAGCGATTCTTCGACAATGAAATTTGCCCGGCGTCGCCCGGCCTCGAGAATCATGGCGGTTCCAGGGGCTTACGCTGGAAGCCGCCCCGCCTGGAGCAGTTCTTTCGCTCCCAACTCGACGCCCTCTCGGACGATGAGTACGACGGGCTCTACGATGGCCTGGACATTCCCGACCTTCTCGAGCTCGACCAGGGGACCGCGTCACAGGGAGACACCGTGATGTCACCCTCGCGGTTCGCCCAATCCCGCAACGTCTTGGTTGCGGAGGAAGGTGGAAATATCGGGGACAAATCCCCGGGCGAAACACGCCTCCACCGCTATGAGGTGGCCAAGGAGCACCTGCAGACATCTCTGAATCGGACGCTGGCCAGCTTACGCTGGCAAGTCCGTGATGGCCCGGCCGACAAGACCAGGGCCGAAGCTCGTGAGAACCTCCGCACGTACGGGACGCCGGAGCCCATGCGCCGGCGAGCGAACTCGTCGCCCCGTGTTCCCCCGAGCGGGGAACGCATTCAAGCCTTGGCCACGGTGGTGCGCAACCTCAGAGAATTTCCCGAGCAAGTCGACCTAGAAGCCATGGGTGCGGCTGTGGCCGACGACCTCGAGGAAATCGCCACGGACATAAAAGCGGAAGCCTCCGAGAAGGGATGCCCAGAGTGATTCACGGGAACGCCGCCGCCCGGCGTCCGTGCGCCTCCACCCGACGACTCACGCATGGCCGTGCCGGAATGACCGGCGCGAGCCGATGTCGGGCTCGGGAGGCACTCGGAGCAATTCTCGGCGCTCCCTCGAGATCGACGGGATACGAGCCACGGGCAGAAACGGGCCGAACATTCCTACTCGGGCCACTCTCCATCTTACCGGCCTAGGGAGGTATTCTCTCGCCTGGGCCCGCGAACCTCGGGCTTGGTCGGCGGGGATCGCCCCGACCGCGCGCGCCATAGCAGCGTCCCGGCAGTCCGTTTTGGTGCGGGCGTTCGCGGCGTCGCTCTGACAGCGTGACACAGCGATGGAGTTCAAGCCAGGCCACATCGAGAGGTTCGATGGGGCCTTGAACCCGATGAGTTTCTCTCGATCTACACCACGGCCATTACGGCGGCTGGAGGTGATGAAGGGTCATGGCTAACTTTTTGCCTGATCTTTGGATGGGCCGGCCGGGCGTGGCTATTCAACCAAAAGGAAAACTTCGATCCGGTCCTGAGCACAGCTAAGCAACACTCTCGAGCTAACTTCCGGAGCTGCTATGTCCGCCGGGAAGGAGCGCGACCTCGGCGTCGATCTGACGGAGGCGAACCTTGCGCCCGATTAAATCAGCGTTTCATGCAAGTACGGAATTCCATCCCAAGCATCTCGGATGGCGGTCGTCCGGGCTTTCAAGTTTGGGGTCCGAGACGTCCGCTTTACGCAAGACCTCGAGATTCACCCAGACATCTCAGCCAACGAGCTGTTCCGCATGGCCGACCGTTATGCCCACGCTGACGAGGAAGTCCAATGGAAGAGGCTGCTAGACGAAGGAAAGCTGCCCCCTCTGCCCGGACTCGAATGGGCGTCAAGCCGGAAAAGCGTGAGCTCGATCGAGAAAAAAATTAAAAAGAAGAAAAAACCCTCCGTCTCCGACATGGTGGCGGCCATCGAGCAGCGACAACGGTCGACCTCGCAAGCGTATAAGGGGGGAGCCGCGAAAGCAAAGGGTCGACCGGTTCAGCGGAACAACGAGCAAAACCGGGACGACCAAGACCGCGGCGACCAACACGGACGGGCTAGTGCCTATTTTTGCCCACTCCACCAGGCGTATGGGCACGACCTGCGGAATTGCAGAACATGGGCCTCCCGCCTGGAGCAATTCTACAATGGTAAGGGTCCCATGCCCACGCTCCGGAGCGAGGAAGGAGGCGTCGAGGGCAAGAAGCCCGCCGAGGAGGAAGAAGCGGACATGGAGTACCAGGGCCGAAAAACCACATCGCCGTAATATTCGGGGCTCCGCCGCCTATGGAGTCACGTCGGGAGTTGAAGGAGGCCGCCGCGAGGTACTTCGTGTCACTCGAGGAAGCCTCCGTTCGGCGACTCAAGTGGTCCGAGCTGCCCATCACCTTCTCGAAGGGCGATCGCCCCTGAGGATGGCGAAACCCCAAAGCCTCCCGATGGTCGCCACCAACGATGCAACACCGCATGATGGGGCGGGTCCTTGTGGATTGTGGAAGTTCCCTAGACCTAATATCCGCCAAGGTTATGGACGAGATGCAGATCCCTCGCTCCAAGATTAAAAGCATCGTAGTCCCGTTCTACGGGATAGTACCTGGCACCTCGGTCAGGCCACTCGGGCAGATCGTCCTACCTGTGACATTCGGTAGCCCGAGCAACTTCCGAACGGAGCTGATCACGTTCGAAGTGGTAGACTTCGACTCAGCCTACAACGCCATTCTAGGCCGACCGGCGCTCACCAAATTCATGGCCGCCACGCACCACGGGTACCAATGCTTGAAGGTCCCCGGGCCCAACGGCACCATCACAGTCAGGGGGAACCCGAAAGCAGCCCTGAACTGTGACGAGCGAGCATTAGACATGGTCGGGCAGTTGCCTCAGCGCGGGCCCGACCAAGAACCGAGAAATCCCCGGCCCAAGGCTAGCCTCCAGGCCGGAGGAGAAACCAAGGCCATCCCGCTGTGCGACATGGAGCCAGACAAGGTCGTACACGTGGGGGCTTCCCTAGATCCTAAATAGGAACTCGAGCTCGTGACCTTCCTCCGGAGAAGCGCGGACACGTTCGCCTGGGAACCGTCCGACATGCCCGGAGTCCCAAGGGAGGTCGTCGAGCCTGAGCTAAGCGATTCGGCGACAAAAGCACATCTGGCAGAAACTCAGGCGCTTCTCCCCGGAGAAGCAAGCTATCATCAGAGAGGAGCTGGACAAGCTCCTCAAGCCGGCTTTATACGGGAAGTCGATCACTCTGATTGGTTGGCTAACCCGGTTATCGTGAAAAAAAAGGGGGGCAAGTGGCGCATGTGTGTCGATCACACAGGGCTGAATGTCGCGTGCCCCAAGGACAATTTCCCGCTGCCTCGGATAGACCAGTTGGTCGACGCAACAGCCGGCTCCGAGGCGATGAGTTTCCTGGACACCTATTCGGGTTATCACCAGATCGGCATATCGCCCGACGATGAGGAGAAGACTTCCTTCATCACGCCATTCGGCACGTTCTGCTACACGACCATGTCCTTCGGTCTAAGGAACGCTGGAGCAACCTTCCAGCGCCTCATGCAGAAAACCTTCTCGGACCAAATAGGTCGGAACCTGGAGGTATACGTGGACGACATAGTCGTCAAAAGTAAGATGGCCCCGAATCATGTATCCGACCTAGAGGAAACCTTCCGTAACCTCAATAAGCATCGAATAAAGTTAAACCCTGAAAAATGTGTGTTCGGGGTCAAAGCTGGCAAGGTACTCGGCTACATGATCGGTCCACGAGGAATCGGGCCCAACCCCGAGAAGATAGAGGCCATCGAGAACATGCGACCACCCACCTGCACGCGGGAGGTTCGATCCACGGACCAGGAGGATGGCGGCCCTAAATCGTTTCATCTCGCGGCTCGGGAGCGCGGCTTTGCCTTTCTTCAAGGCGCTCCGGAAGCATGACGGTTTCGCTTGGACAGAAGAAGCAGACCACTCTTTCAAAGAATTAAAGCTATATTTGTCGAGACCCCCGGTCTTGACCACACCGAGAATAGGAGAGGTTCTCTTGCTCTACCTGGCCGCCACACCCCAAGCGGTAAGCGCCGTCATAACGGTAGAGCGGGGACGAAGTGCAGCGCCCGATCTACTACATCGGCCGAAGTCCTGCACGGACCAAAGGAGCGTTACCCCGAGGTCCAGAAGCTCCTTTATGCACTCCTCGTGGCCTCGAAGAAATTAAGACACTACTTCCAGGCCCACAAAATTCGAGTCCCGACCAACTTCCCGCTTAGAGAAATTCTAGGGAATCAGGATGCAAGCGGACGGATTGCGAAGTGGGCCATGGAGCTCGCCGAATTCGAGATCGAATTCTCGGCCAGAACCATGATCAAATCTCAGGTCCTAGCATACTTCCTAGTCGAATGGACAAATCCTACCCCATCCGAGTCCGAATCCGACCAGTCCAAGCACGGTCGCTGGGTCATGCACTTCGACGGATCCCGAGCTTACGATTGCTCGGGGGCTGGAGTGGTCCTAGAATCCCCTCAGGGGGAGCGGATCGATCGCCCTCCAAGCGCATTTCGGCGCAGCGAACAGCGGCGAATCTGAAGGTCTGCTGGCGGGCTTCGGGCATGCAAGACGCTCGGAGTCCAACGACTAACCGCGAAGGGCGACTCGCAGCTAGTTATCAACCAGGTTAACAAGGAGTATCAGTGCTCCGATGACTCGATGGCGCTTTACCTGGCTGAAGTAAGGAAGATGGAAAAATTCTTCAGAAACTTCGAAGTACTGTACATCCCCAGGAAGGACAATGCCCTGGCCGACCATCTATCGAAGGTCGGTTCCGCCCAACTCCCCGCCCCGGCGGGGGTGCTCGTCGAGCACCTTTATAAGCCCTCCATACCTACTGAGGAGGAGGCAACCGAGACGGGTGGTACCGTCTCCTTCCTCGAGCAGGTGCGAGTTGGATGACGCCATTCATCGATTACCTCGCACGGGACCTTTGCCGAGGAAGAAGCCGAAATCCGGCTCGTAAGGCGCTCCTCTGCCTATAAAATGGTCGAGGCCTCTTATACCGCAAAGGCGCGCTGGGGTCCTCTCCAAGTGCATCACCCAAGAGGAAGGCAAATATCTCCTCAAAGATATCCATGACGGATGTGTGGAGCTCACTCGTCCTTTAGGACCCTGGTGAGCAAAGCCTTCCGGTTGGGTTACTCTTGGCCGACGGCTGGCCTGGCCGACAGCGCTCAATAGTAACCTCCTGCCCGATCTTGCCGATTCCATGCTCGGAAAGTCCATCACCAAGCATATGCACTACATGACCATGCCCTGACACAGCCGTTCTCGGTTTGGGGCATCGACATACTCGGACCATTTCCCAGGAAGGAAGGGTTGTAAACACTGTTCGTCATAATCGACACCTTCACTAAATGGATCGAGGCCGAGCCTGTGTCGACCATCTCGGCACAGGCGGCTAAAAGGTTCTTCCGCAATAACGTAGTGACCCGCTTCGGCGTTCCGAGTCGCCTCATCACAGACAACGGCACTCAGTTCACAAGCGAGCTGTTTCAGGCTTATTGCGAGGAGGTCGGGACCAAGATATGCTTCGCGTCCGTGGCCCACCCGCAGAGCAATGGGGCGGCCGAGCGCGCGAACGGGCAGATTATCCAAGGAGTCAAAAAGAGTCTTCAAGAACCTCGATCAGCATGGTCAAGCCTGGGTGGACGAGTTACCCCCCGTCCTCTGGTCGGTCCGCACCACGACGAGCCGAGCTATGGGTGAGACCCCCTTTCAGCTCGTGTATGGCGCGGAAGCTGTCCTACCCGCCGAGGTCGTTCTGGGATCCCCAAGGGTGAATCTAGCCGACGACATCGACACAGAAGGCGAGCGCCTTCTCGACCTCGACCTCGCGGAAGTGACTCGCAAACGGGTTTTGCTGCGATCCGCGGTTTACCTGCAAGCTCTCCGCAGGCACGCCGCTAAATTGGTACGACCAAGGACCTTACATATCGGCGATCTCGTTCTGCGATGGGTCCAAGACTTGTCAAAGGCTAACAAGCTAACGCTGAGATGGGAGGGTCCTTACACGGTCGTCTCAACAGCACGCCCGGGGGCTGTCCGCCTCGCGATGGAAGATGGTCGAGAACTAGCCAGCACCTCGAACATCGATCAACTACGTAAGTTCCATATCTAACCACACCCACTTTACTCCTTTAATAAACTTCGACACTTTGGCCTCCCGGTCTCTCTCTCCCTCTCTCTCTCTCTCTCTTTCTCTTTTACCCTCCCACGAAATCTCGCGACGAAGCTCGATCTAGACCAAATATCAAGAGCGGGCTCGGTCGTCGAGAGCAAAAATGGGCCAGGCGTCAGGCCACCTAACATCGGGCCACCAGAGCTCGACCTCGAGGGCTTCCTTCCTCATAAGACGACCATCTTTTCGCGGCAGGCCTCCACCGCAGGCCTCCACCGCAGGCAAAGATTCGCACGGACACCCCTCGGACGGTTCCGAGCTCAGGTCGGCCGGTGAGTGGTATAGACGCACCGTATACAAAAAAGCCACACGATCTCCGCAGGGCGCTACTCCCGCATGCCCGAAGCCCGGCTAGCAGACCTTCGTATTCTGCCGCGTTGTTCGTTGCGCCGAAATGCAATTGGAGGGCGTACTGGATCCGCTCCCCCTGAGGGGATTCTAGGACCACTCCAGCCCCCGAGCAATCGTAAGCTCGGGATCCGTCGAAGTGCATGACCCAGCGACCGTGCTTGGACTGGTCGGATTCGGACTCGGATGGGGTAGGATTTGTCCATTCGGCTAGGAAGTCTGCTAGGACCTGAGATTTGATCGCGATTCTGGCCGAGAATTCGATCTTGAATTCGGCGAGCTCCATGGCCCACTTCGCGATAAGTCCGCTTGCATCCTGATTCCCTAGAATTTCTCTAAGCGGGAAGTTGGTCGGGACTCGAATTTTGTGGGCCTGGAAGTAGTGTCTTAATTTCTTCGAGGCCACGAGGAGTGCATAAAGGAGCTTCTGGACCTCGGGGTAACGCTCCTTTGGTCCGTGCAGGACTTCGCTGATGTAGTAGATCGGGCGCTGCACCCCGTCCCGCTCTACCGTTATGACGACGCTTACCGCCTGGGGTGTGGCGGCCAGGTAGAGCAAGAGAACCTCTCCTATTCTCGATGTGGTCAAGACCGGGGGTCTCGACAAATATAGCTTTAATTCTTTGAAAGAGTGGTCTGCTTCTTCTGTCCAAGCGAAACCGTCGTGCTTCCGGAGCGCCTTGAAGAAAGGCAGGCCGCGCTCCCCGAGCCGCGAGATGAAACGACTTAGGGCCGCCATCCTCCCGGTCAGGGACTGAACCTCCCGCGTGCAGGTGGGTGGTCGCATGTTCTCGATGGCCTCTATCTTCTCGGGGTTGGGCCCGATTCCTCGTGGACCGATCATGTAGCCGAGTACCTTGCCGGCTTTGACCCCGAACACACATTTTTCAGGGTTTAACTTTATTCGATGCTTATTGAGGTTACGGAAGGTTTCCTCTAGGTCGGATACATGATTCGGGGCCATCTTGCTTTTGACGACTATGTCGTCCACGTATACCTCCAGGTTCCGACCTATTTGGTCCGAGAAGGTTTTCTGCATGAGGCGCTGGAAGGTTGCTCCAGCGTTCCTTAGACCGAAGGACATGGTCGTGTAGCAGAACGTGCCGAATGGCGTGATGAAGGAAGTCTTCTCCTCATCGTCGGGCGATATGCCGATCTGGTGATAACCCGAATAGGTGTCCAGGAAACTCATCGCCTCGGAGCCGGCTGTTGCGTCGACCAACTGGTCTATCCGAGGCAGCGGGAAATTGTCCTTGGGGCACGCGACATTCAGCCCTGTGTGATCGACACACATGCGCCACTTGCCCCCCTTTTTTTTCACGATAACCGGGTTAGCCAACCAATCAGAGTGATCGACTTCCCGTATAAAGCCGGCTTTGAGGAGCTTGTCCAGCTCCTCTCTGATGATAGCTTGCTTCTCCGGGGAGAAGCGCCTGAGTTTCTGCCGCACAGGCTTTTTGTCAGGCGAATCGCTGCTTTGTGCTCGGCGACCTCCTTGGGACTCGGGCATGTCGGACGGTTCCCGAGCGAACGTGTCAGCGCTTCTCCTGAGGAAGGTCACGAGCTCGAGTTCCTATTTAGGATCGAGGAAGCCCCACGTGTGCGACCTTGTGCGGCTCCATGTCGCACAAATGATGGCCTTAGTTTCTCCTCCGCTGGAGGCTAGCCTTGGGCCGATTTCTCGATTCTTGGTCGGGCCCGCGGCGAGGCAATCGCTCGACCATGTCTAATCTTTCGCTCATCACGATTCAGGGCTGCTTTGGGTTCCCCACGGCGTGATGGTGCCGCCAGGCCGGACCTTCGAGGCATTGGTACCCGGTGGTGCGTGGCGACCATGAATTTGGCGGCGCCGGCCGCCTAGAATGGCATTGTAGGCTGAGTCGAAGTCTACCACTTCGAACGTGATCAGCTCCGTTCGGAAGTTGCTCGGGCTACCAAACGTCACAGGTAGGACGATCTGCCCGAGTGGCCTGACCGAGGTGCTAGGGACTATCCCGTAAAACGGGACTACGATGCTTTTAATCTTGGAGCGAGGGATCTGCATCTCGTCCATAACCTTGGCGGATATTAGGTCTAGGGAACTCCCACAATCCACAAGGACCCGTCCTACTGCGGTATTGCAGATCGTTGGGCTGACGACCATCGGGAGCCTTTGGGGTTTCGTCATCCCCAGGGGGCAGTCGTCCTTCGAGAAGGTGATGGGCAGCTCAGACCACTTGAGCTGCTGAACGGGAGGCTTCCCCTGAGTGACACGAAGTACCTCGCGTGCGGCCTCCTTCAACTCCCGACGTGACCCATAGGCGGCGGAGCCCCCGAATATTACGGCGATGTGGTTTTTCGGCTCCTGGTACTCCATGTCCGTTTCTTCCTCCTCGGCGGGCTTCTTGCCCTCGACGTCTCCTTCCTGCTCCGGGAGCGTGGGCATGGGACCCTTACCATTGTAGAATTGCTCCAGGCGGGAGGCCCATGTTCTGCAATTCCGCAGGTCGTGCCCATACGCCTGGTGGAGTGGGCAAAAATAGGCACTAGCCCGTCCGCGTTGGTCGCCGCGGTCTTGGTCGTCCCGGTTTTGCTCGTTGTTCCGCTGAACCGGTCGACCCTTTGCTTTCGCGGCTCCCCCCTTATACGCTTGCGAGGTCGACCGTTGTCGTCGTTCGATGGCCGCCACCATGTCGGAGACGGAGGGTTTTTTCTTCTTTTTAATTTTTTTCTCGATCGAGCTCACGCTTTTCCGGCTTGACGCCCCTTCGAGTCCGGCCGAGGGCAGCTTTCCTTCGTCTATGACCTCTTCCATTGGACTGCCTTGTCAGCGTGGGCATAACGGTCGGCCATGCGGAACAGCTCGTTGGCTGAGATGTCTGGGTGAATCTCGAGGTCTTGCGTAAAGCGGACGTCTCGGACCCCAAACTTGAAAGCCCGGACGACCGCCATCCGAGATGCTTGGGATGGAATTCCGTACTTGCATGAAACGCTGGACGAACTGGCGCAAGGTCTCGCCCTCCGTCTGTATCAGACGCTCGAGGTCGCGCTCCTTCCCCGGGCGGACATAGCAGCTCTGGAAGTTAGCTCGGAGAGTGTTGCTTAGCTGTGCCCAGGACCGGATCGAGTTTTCCTTTTGGTTGAATAGCCACGTCCGGGCCGGCCCATCCAGCACTGTGGGCAAAAAGTTAGCCATGACCCCTTCATCACCTCCAGCGGCCAGAATGGCCGTGGTGTAGATCGAGAGAAACTCGTCGGGGTTCTGCGTCCCATCGAACCTCTCGATGTGGCCTGGCTTGAACCTTCTTGGCCAGTCACGCGTCGTAGCGGCACGCGAACGCATACTGCACCGAAAATGGGACTGTTGGGGCCGGTGCGTTCTTGGGCGCGGTCGGGGCGATCCCCGCCGGCCAAGCCCGAGGTTCGCGGGCCTAGGCGAGAGAATACCTCCCTAGGCCGGTAAGATGGAGAGTGGCCCGAGGAGGAATGTTCGGCCCGGTTCTGCCCGTGGCTCGTATCCCGTCAATCTCGAGGGAGCGCCCGAGAATTGCTCCGGGTGCCCTCCCGAGCCCGATCGCGTTCGCGCCGGTCACTCCGGGTACGGCTGCGTGAGTCGTCGGGGTGGAGGCGCACGGACGCCTGGCGGCGGCGTTCCCAGGAATCACTCCAGGCATCCCTTCCTCGGGAGGCTTCCGCCGCTTTTATGTCCGTGGCGATTTCCTCGAGGTCGTCGGCCACAGCCGCACCCATGGTTTCTAGGTCGACTTGCTCAGGAAATTCTCTGAGGTTGCGCACCACCGTGGCCAAGGCTTGAAGGCGTTCCCCGCTCGGGGGAACGCGGGGCGACGAGTTCGCTCGCCGGCGCACGGGCTCCGGCGTCCCGTACCTGCGGAGGTTCTCACGAGCTTCGGCCCTGGTCTTGTCGGCCGGGCCATCACGGACTTGCCGGCGTAAGCTGGCCAGCGTCCGATTCAGAGATGTCTGCAGGTGCTCCTTGGCCGCCTCATAGCGGTGGAGGCGTGTTTCGCCCGGGGATTTGTCCCCGATATTGCCACCTTCCTCCGCAACCAAGACGTTGCGGGATTGGGCGGACCGCGAGGGTGACATCACGGTGTATCCCCGTGACGCGGTCCCCTGGTCGAGCTCGAGAAGGTCGGGAATGTCCAGGCCATCGTAGAGCCCGTCGTACTCGTCGTCCGAGAGGGCGTCGAGTTGGGAGCGAAAGAACTGCTCCCGTGCGGCGGCTTCCAGGCAGAAGCCCCTGGAATCGTCATGATTCTCGAGGCCGGCGACGTCGGCAGCCCCATTGTCGAAGAACTGCTTCTCCTCTTCCCCGATCCCGGGGGCGTAGAGGCCCCGGTGGTCTTGGGAGTCTGACATCCTTCGGGATTCCTCACGAAAGGGAAAGTCGGTCCCCACGGACGGCGCCAGCTATCGACGATTGGGGAACAGGCCCCCGCCGAGCTTACTTGTTGGTGGAGGGACCAACCGCGACCCCTTCTCACGTGAGGGAATACTCAAAGGAATGACTCACCGGACTTCAGCGAGCGAGGACACAGTACTTTACCCTGGTTCGGGCCTCTCAAGAAGGAGATAATAGCCCTACTCCAGCTTGTGTGTATTTTTGCATTCGTGTGTGTCTCTGCCTCCCCCCTTCACGGCGGGGATGCTTTATAGTTTACAAAGGGGCGTACTTGTTCAAGCCCACTAACTCCACGTTCGACCAGGTCCAACGTGGTAACTAACAGATCCTATACCCCAGCCACGTTCCCGCGGAGAACGCAACGAACTAGCGGAGGTTACGCAGCTGGCGGTTACCGACCTCGGGATCACGTCAGGTCGACTAACAACTAACTCCAAACTCGGCAACCTCACCTGAGCACGAGCCATCGATTCACCAGGTTATGCGACCTTCTCAGGTCCCGGCAAGGCCGTCCCTAAGAACGACCTCCTGGTGGTCGTATGAGGACGAGCTCGTGCCGCTCGTGGCGCCCGGCTAGGTCGTCCCGGGGGACGGCCTTCCGGTGGTTCGGGCAGTAATGAGCCCGTGCCGCTCGTGGCACCCGAGGTAATTTATGGGAGCTATCCGACCCCCCGACAGCTAGCCCCCGAGGTTCGAGTGGAAAAAGGCTTTAGAAAAGGCCTTCCTCTCGGGCCTACCGACTCTCGAGCCAGCCGGGTTGGTTGTGGCGAACAGCCGCCTCGACCTCCGAGCTATCAGCCATCTCCAGGGAACGAGCTTTCGGCTCGGTTCTGCCGTGCCTCGGGCGTACGGACTAGCTCCCATCCTACCGACGGTTGCTTCCCCCGGAAGCTTCATTCGTTCAGCACGAACCGCTCCCCCTCGGGAACCGTCGCTTGGCAGGACAGTTTCGGTTTGCGTGCCTACTTGTCGCTCCCTGTGTGGCGAACGTCTCAACTGCCCCCTGCGCCTTTAGGGCTTCCTCGATCACAACGGCGGGAACCTCTTCGTTCTCTCGTTCGGTTTTTAAACACCAGAAGAGGAACCCTAGAATCGCTTGGCCTTTCAAAGATTAGTGCGCCCCACACTTCTCTACTCCAGCGCTCGTCTTTCTCCTCGATCACCTTCTCCACCCTCATGGCCAAGTTCGGCGCCAGCAAGCTTGATCGGCGCAGGCTGGAGACTCTCGAGCGGGCGAAGCACCTCGACGCCGGCTCATGGAGAGCCGCCGGTGCCGAGGAGAGCCCGCAGCCGGAGGAAGGGGAGATCGTCTCCACCGAGCTCTACGCCATAAACGGGCTTCAAACGACCGAAAGCGAGTTCGTCGAGGCCGTACTCGCCTTCTGTGAGTGCGAGATCGTTCACCTCCACCCCAATTCCATTCTCATTCTGGCCATCTTCGCCCATCTCTGCGAAGGGTTCGTGGGCGTCGAGCCTACCCCCAATCTCTTTTTCCACTTCTACACCCTCTCGCACCTAAGACGCCGCAGGCCGGCTGCCTTTACTTCCGCCTCCGACCTACCCGCCCGTACGAGTACCCGAGCTTCACGCTCAAGGACTCAGTGTCGGGGTGGGCCGACTCTTGGTTCTACCTGAGGAAAGTGGAGGGCAGCTCGCTTTCCTACTCCGGCGCCGAGGGTCGCGCCGTCGAGACGCCCCAACCACCCGTGCAGCCCGAGGAGGAGAAGGTGCTCATGCTGATCAACGAGCTCACCTGCTCGGGGCTGTCTGGTCGGGACGTCGCCCGGGATTACGTCAGGAACCGGGTGTCGCCCCTCAGGAGGAGGGTACACCCCTTCTTCAAGGTCGAAGGGTGGCAGGACATCACCCGGGAATCACGCTCAGGTACACCACCGCCCTCGATCTTTACTTTGAAAATAAAGGATATTCGACCTTATTGCTCTTTCTCGGCTGGTAGCAGCTCCATCGGAGGACTGGGTGGATGTGAGGGTGTCCGAGATGTTCGGCACCCCTAAGGCCAAGGAAATCCTAGAGGGCCGCCAGATCCCGAACAACGTCCTTAATCGGACCGAGGCAGTAAGTCCCTACCTCGGACCCTTTCTCGAAGGTCCGTTTAGGCCGGGTTTTTTTCCGAGGTTCCCTGATCTTATTCGAGCCCACCTGCGCAGGAGAAGGTTGCCCTCGAGGTCGCCGTGGCCCAGCTGGCACCGCAGCTGGCGGGACGAGGTCGAAAGACCAAGAAACAGGTGAGTCATAAGCGCCGCGCCTGATCTCCGTCGGCCATGCCATCCCCGCCTAGGCATTCACGCAGGCATCCCGGTTCGGACGACCGCTCACCCCGCCAGCACTTGGAGTATGCTGATCGTCAGGAGGTGAGCGAACTAAAACTGTGGAGGGATGAGTACACCAGAAAAACCCCGAGCTGATGGCTTGTTTGCGTCAGCTTGCCGCGCGGGAGAAGAAGGAGGCCGCACTCAGCCGGCCCAAATACGGAAGGAGGAACTGGAGGGCCAGATCGCGGCCCTTCAGGCAGAGCTTGCGCGGGTGAGGTCGAGCTCGGCCCCTCCGGACCACGAGGAGGAGAAGGACGAGCTGGACCCTGCCCCCCTGGTCCCGAGGTCCAACAGGTCGTCCGCTGCGCCCCAACCGCGCCCAACGCCGACCATTTCTGAGGCCGGCTTGGGAGAGGTCGACCCCTCGGTTGCCAGGGCCGACAAGGCACGCGAAGACATGGCTGCCCTCATGGTTCGCGCCCGAGCCCAGCTAGAAGAAGCCAAGCGAGGTCAGCTTCTTATTCCTATCTTGTTTGTCTCCTTCCCCCTCCGGCACCACACTAATCCCACATCGTCTATAGTGGGTGTGGCAGCTGGTGCGGAGTTATGGGATTTCGAAGCAATGGCTGATGATATTCTTGACCTCGTGCTAGAGAGGGAGCTCGCCCGGGCTGCCGAGGCTGTCGTGGGTGACGAGGTCGAGGTGGGAACTGAGGCCACGGAGGCCCAGTCCCCCACATCATTATTGAGGACGACGACGATACGGGGGTGCCTGGCGGTGACGAGCATGCCGCTGAAGTTCCCCGCGAGGACTCCGCCGGTGCGAGCGACATCATCACCGCGACGCTCCAAGAGATCGCCGAGATCTCTCCCCGAGCTTACGACGCCCCGCCGGATACCAACGCCGTCACTCCAAGAGCCGGTCACTCCGTTCGTCGCGGAGACGAGCCCGACCATGACAGGCGGGCCGGGGCAGCTTCCTGGCGGAGGGGAGCCGTTGTGCGCCGAGGCCGCCTCGGTCGACGCCGACCTTCCGGTCGCCGACCCGGTGCCCCTAGTCGACGACCTCACGCCCGCAGACGCCGCCACGATCCAAGCTCGCGAGGAGGCAGGGCGTACCGGGGAGGAAGTTCCCCCGGCCGTAGACGCCGTGCCCCGGGCGGAGTACCCCGCGGGCCCGGATGCCGAGGAGGAGGAGCCCCCGAGCGAAACTCCTGCCCGGGAGGAAGAAGAGCGGGAGGTGATCCTCGCCCTTGAGGCCGTCCCCCTCCAGGAGATGGAGGTCGACCCCCCGGGCCAAGGCCCTCCGCTCCCAGGGGACGAGGGAGCTCGGACTCAAGCCCCCACGCTCGATCAAGGAGAAGGGATCGAGGCGGAGGGTCCCTTGCCTGCCCAGGGAGAACAAACCGGAGCGGAGGACCCCGCCGAGTTGTTCCAGGAGGGGCTGGAGGCTCAGCTCTATTGGGTAAGTTTTCCTAGCACTCATGAGCTTTCGTCCTAAAAAATCGACCGCGACCCGAGATACCCTGTCGCGCAGGTGCTGGAGACCACCATGAAGGATTTCCAGGCCGCGACCGTGCCGCCAGAAGTTCTTGCCAAGCACCAAGCCGAGCAGGATGCCAGGATCGCGGAGCTCGAGCGCCTGGTTGCCGGGCTGAAGTCTTCTGAGGCCGAGATCCGGCGCAAGATGGAGGAGTCCGTGCACGCCCTTAAGGAGCGCCTCGACCAGAGTGAGCAGGCGAGGTCGGACCTTGAAGCGACGGTGGTGACCCTGCGCGACTCCGCTCGAAGCGCCGAAAGGACGATCGACCAGCAGCGGGAGGAGTCCAGACGGCTTCGTCAAGCGGCAAGCGAGGGTCGTGAAGCGCGCCGGCGAGTGCTCGACCTCGAGTCCGAGCTCGACTCCGTGCGGGAGGAGCTCGTCGTTCTGCAGGACGAGAAGCGTGCCGACCTCCTGTAGCTCCTCCTTCCCGTGTTTTACCTGAAAAACTCAAAAAACCTCCCAGTTGAACAAAGAATGATTCGTATTTAATAGATGTCCTTTTGTTTCCTTTGAAATGATAACGAGTTGCTTCATCCCGTTGTTCCCTATTCGATGGAGGTTGAAGGTCACACGAGCTAGCGAACGATCGTACTAGGGAGTGACTACCTCGTGCGAAAGATGCTCTAGGTCGTGCTCTAGGTCGTAGCTACACGGTACCTGTCGGGGGGTCGGATAGCTCCCATAAAGTACCTCGGGGGCCACGAGCGGCACGGGCTCATTATCGCCGAACCACCGGAAGGCCGTCCCTCGACGACCTGGCCGGGCGCCACGAGCGGCACGGGCTCATTACTGCCCGAACCACCGGAAGGCCGTCCCCCTGGACGACCTAGCCGGGCGCCACGAGCGGCACGAGCTCGTCCCCGCCCTGACCACCAGGAGGTCGTTCTTAGGGATGGCCTTGCCGACTCGGAAGGTCGCATAAATCGTGAATCGATGGCTCGTGCTCGTGAGGTGGCCGAGTTTGGAGTTAGTTGTTAGCCGACTGACGTGATCCCGAGGTCGGTAATCGCCACCGCGTAACCTCCGCTTAGTTCGCGCGTTCTCAGCGGGAACGTGGTGGGGTATAGGATCTGTTAGTTACCACGTTGGACCTGGTCGAACGTGGAGTTAGTGGGCTTGAACAAGTACGCCTCTTTGTAAACTATAAAGCATCCCCGCCGTGAAGGGGGGAGGCAGAGACACACACGCATGCAAAAATACACACAAGCTGGAGTAGGGCTATTATCTCCTTCTTGAGAGGCCCGAACCAGGGTAAAGTACTGTGTCCTCGCTCGCTGAAGTCCGGTGAGTCATTCCTTTGAGTATTCCCTCACGTGAGAAGGGGTTGCGGTTGGTCCCTCCACCAACAAGTAAGCTCGGCGGGGGCCTGTTCCCCAATCGTCGACAGCTGGCGCCGTCCGTGGGGACCGACTTTCCCTTTCGTGAGGAATCCCGAAGGATGTCAGACTCCCAAGACCACCGGGGCCTCTACGCCCCCGGGATCGGGGAAGAGGAGAAGCAGTTCTTCGACAATGGGGCTGCCGACGTCGCCGGCCTCGAGAATCATGACGGTTCCAGGGGCTTCTGCCTGGAAGCCGCCGCACGGGAGCAGTTCTTTCGCTCCCAACTCGACGCCCTCTCGGACGATGAGTACGACGGGCTCTACGATGGCCTGGACATTCCCGACCTTCTCGAGCTCGACCAGGGGACCGCGTCACAGGGAGACACCGTGATGTCACCCTCGCGGTTCGCCCAATCCCGCAACGTCTTGGTTGCGGAGGAAGGTGGAAATATCGGGGACAAATCCCCGGGCGAAACACGCCTCCACCGCTATGAGGTGGCCAAGGAGCACCTGCAGACATCTCTGAATCGGACCGGCGCCTTACGCTGGCAAGTCCGTGATGGCCCGGCCGACAAGACCAGGGCCGAAGCTCGTGAGAACCTCCGCACGTACGGGACGCCGGAGCCCATGCGCCGGCGAGCGAACTCGTCGCCCCGTGTTCCCCCGAGCGGGGAACGCATTCAAGCCTTGGCCACGGTGGTGCGCAACCTCAGAGAATTTCCCGAGCAAGTCGACCTAGAAGCCATGGGTGCGGCTGTGGCCGACGACCTCGAGGAAATCGCCACGGACATAAAAGCGGCGGAAGCCTCCCGAGGAAGGGATGCCCAGAGTGATTCCTGGGAACGCCGCCGCCAGGCGTCCGTGCGCCTCCACCCCGACGACTCACGCAGCCGTACCCGGAATGACCGGCGCGAACGCGATCGGGCTCGGGAGGGCACTCGGAGCAATTCTCGGGCGCTCCCTCGAGATCGACGGGATACGAGCCACGGGCAGAAACGGGCCGAACATTCCTACTCGGGCCACTCTCCATCTTACCGGCCTAGGGAGGTATTCTCTCGCCTGGGCCCGCGAACCTCGGGCTTGGTCGGCGGGGATCGCCGATCACGCGCCCGCAACGCATCGTCCGACAGTCCGTTTTAGTGCAGATGCGTTCGCCTGTCGCTACGACGCGTGACCTGGCCAGTAAGGTTCAAGCCAGGCCACATCGAGAGGTTCGATGGGACGCAGAACCCCGATGAGTTTCTCTCGATCTACACCACGGCCATTCTGGCCGCTGGAGGTGATGAAGGGGTCATGGCTAACTTTTTGCCCACAGTGCTGGATGGGCCGGCCCGGACGTGGCTATTCAACCAAAAGGAAAACTCGATCCGGTCCTGGGCACAGCTAAGCAACACTCTCCGAGCTAACTTCCAGAGCTGCTATGTCCGCCCGGGGAAGGAGCGCGACCTCGAGCGTCTGATACAGACGGAGGGCGAGACCTTGCGCCAGTTCGTCCAGCGTTTCATGCAAGTACGGAATTCCATCCCAAGCATCTCGGATGAGGCGGTCGTCCGGGCTTTCAAGTTTGGGGTCCGAGACGTCCGCTTTACGCAAGACCTCGAGATTCACCCAGACATCTCAGCCAACGAGCTGTTCCGCATGGCCGACCGTTATGCCCACGCTGACGAGGAAGTCCAATGGAAGAGGCTGCTAGACGAAGGAAAGCTGCCCCCTCTGCCCGGACTCGAATGGGCGTCAAGCCGGAAAAGCGTGAGCTCGATCGAGAAAAAAATTAAAAAGAAGAAAAAACCCTCCGTCTCCGACATGGTGGCGGCCATCGAACGACGACAACGGCCGACCTCGCAAGCGTATAAGGGGGGAGCCGCGAAAGCAAAGGGTCGACCGGTTCAGCGGAACAACGAGCAAAACCGGGACGACCAAGACCGCGGCGACCAACACGGACGGGCTAGTGCCTATTTTTGCCCACTCCACCAGGCGTATGGGCACGACCTGCGGAATTGCAGAACATGGGCCTCCCGCCTGGAGCAATTCTACAATGGTAAGGGTCCCATGCCCACGCTCCCGGAGCAGGAAGGAGACGTCGAGGGCAAGAAGCCCGCCGAGGAGGAAGAAACGGACATGGAGTACCAGGAGCCGAAAAACCACATCGCCGTAATATTCGGGGGCTCCGCCGCCTATGGGTCACGTCGGGAGTTGAAGGAGGCCGCACGCGAGGTACTTCGTGTCACTCAGGGGAAGCCTCCCGTTCAGCAGCTCAAGTGGTCCGAGCTGCCCATCACCTTCTCGAAGGACGACTGCCCCCTGGGGATGACGAAACCCCAAAGCCTCCCGATGGTCGTCAGCCCAACGATCTGCAACACCGCAGTAGGACGGGTCCTTGTGGATTGTGGAAGTTCCCTAGACCTAATATCCGCCAAGGTTATGGACGAGATGCAGATCCCTCGCTCCAAGATTAAAAGCATCGTAGTCCCGTTCTACGGGATAGTACCTGGCACCTCGGTCAGGCCACTCGGGCAGATCGTCCTACCTGTGACATTCGGTAGCCCGAGCAACTTCCGAACGGAGCTGATCACGTTCGAAGTGGTAGACTTCGACTCAGCCTACAACGCCATTCTAGGCCGACCGGCGCTCACCAAATTCATGGCCGCCACGCACCACGGGTACCAATGCTTGAAGGTCCCCGGGCCCAACGGCACCATCACAGTCAGGGGGAACCCGAAAGCAGCCTCGAATCAGCGATTTAGCGAAAGCATTAGACATGGTCGGGCAGTTGCCTCAGCCAAGGCCCGACTCAAGAACCGAGAAATCCCTACCAAGGCTAGCCTCCGTGCCGAGGAGAAACTAAGGCCATCCATACAGGCGACATGGAGCTGCATAAGGTCGTACACGTGGGGCTTCCTAGATCCTAAATAGGAACTCGAGCTCGTGACCTTCCTCCGAGAAGCGCGGACACGTTCGCTGGGAACCGTCCGAGCATGCCCGAGTCCCAAGGGAGGTCGCCGAGCACAAAGCTAGCGATTCGGCTCGACAAAAAGCCTGTGCGGCAGAAACTCAGGCGCTTCTCCCCGGAGAAGCAAGCTATCATCAGAGAGGAGCTGGACAAGCTCCTCAAGCCGGCTTTATACGGGAAGTCGATCACTCTGATTGGTTGGCTAACCCGGTTATCGTGAAAAAAAAGGGGGGGCAAGTGGCGCATGTGTGTCGATCACACAGGGCTGAATGTCGCGTGCCCCAAGGACAATTTCCCGCTGCCTCGGATAGACCAGTTGGTCGACGCAACAGCCGGCTCCGAGGCGATGAGTTTCCTGGACACCTATTCGGGTTATCACCAGATCGGCATATCGCCCGACGATGAGGAGAAGACTTCCTTCATCACGCCATTCGGCACGTTCTGCTACACGACCATGTCCTTCGGTCTAAGGAACGCTGGAGCAACCTTCCAGCGCCTCATGCAGAAAACCTTCTCGGACCAAATAGGTCGGAACCTGGAGGTATACGTGGACGACATAGTCGTCAAAAGTAAGATGGCCCCGAATCATGTATCCGACCTAGAGGAAACCTTCCGTAACCTCAATAAGCATCGAATAAAGTTAAACCCTGAAAAATGTGTGTTCGGGGTCAAAGCCGGCAAGGTACTCGGCTACATGATCGGTCCACGAGGAATCGGGCCCAACCCCGAGAAGATAGAGGCCATCGAGAACATGCGACCACCCACCTGCACGCGGGAGGTTCAGTCCCTGACCGGGAGGATGGCGGCCCTAAATCGTTTCATCTCGCGGCTCGAGCGCCTCGCCTTTCTTCAAGGCGCCCTAAGCACGACGGTTTCGCTTGGACAGAAGAAGCAGACCACTCTTTCAAAGAATTAAAGCTATATTTGTCGAGACCCCCGGTCTTGACCACACCGAGAATAGGAGAGGTTCTCTTGCTCTACCTGGCCGCCACACCCCAAGCGGTAAGCGCCGTCATAACGGTAGAGCGGGACGGGGTGCAGCGCCCGATCTACTACATCAGCGAAGTCCTGCACGGACCAAAGGAGCGTTACCCCGAGGTCCAGAAGCTCCTTTATGCACTCCTCGTGGCCTCGAAGAAATTAAGACACTACTTCCAGGCCCACAAAATTCGAGTCCCGACCAACTTCCCGCTTAGAGAAATTCTAGGGAATCAGGATGCAAGCGGACGGATTGCGAAGTGGGCCATGGAGCTCGCCGAATTCGAGATCGAATTCTCGGCCAGAACCATGATCAAATCTCAGGTCCTAGCATACTTCCTAGTCGAATGGACAAATCCTACCCCATCCGAGTCCGAATCCGACCAGTCCAAGCACGGTCGCTGGGTCATGCACTTCGACGGATCCCGAGCTTACGATTGCTCGGGGGCTGGAGTGGTCCTAGAATCCCCTCAGGGGGAGCGGATCCAGTACGCCCTCCAACTGCATTTCGGCGCAACGAACAACGCGGCAGAATACGAAGGTCTGCTAGCCGGGCTTCGGGCATGCAAGACGCTCGGAGTCCAACGACTAACCGCGAAGGGCGACTCGCAGCTAGTTATCAACCAGGTTAACAAGGAGTATCAGTGCTCCGATGACTCGATGGCGCTTTACCTGGCTGAAGTAAGGAAGATGGAAAAATTCTTCAGAAACTTCGGCATCAGACATCCCGTGAAGGACAATGCCCTGGCCGACCATCTATCGAAGGTCGGTTCCGCCCAACTCCCCGCCCCGGCGGGGGTGCTCGTCGAGCACCTTTATAAGCCCTCCATACCTACTGAGGAGGAGGCAACCGAGACGGGTGGTACCGTCTCCTTCCTCGAGCAGGGTGCGAGTTGGATGACGCCATTCATCCAAGATTTCGCACACGGACACCGCTCGGGAAGAAGCCGAGAAATCCGGCTCGTAAGACGCTCCTCCGCCTATAAAATGGTCGAGGGCCTCTTATACCGCAAAGGCGCGCTTTGGGGTCCTCTCCAAGTGCATCACCCAAGAGGAAGGCAAATATCTCCTCAAAGATATCCATGACGGATGTGTGGAGCTCACTCGTCCTTTAGGACCACAGTGAGCAAAGCCTTCCGGTTGGGTTACTCTTGGCCGACGGCCTGGCCGACGCAGCGCTCAATAGTAACCTCCTGCCGATCTTGCCGCCCATGCTCGGAAAGTCCATCACCAAGATATGCACTACGCACCATGCCCCTGACCTGGCCATTCTCGGTTTGGGGCATCGACATACTCGGACCATTTCCCAGGGGAAGGAAGGGTTGTAAACACCTGTTCGTCGCAATCGACACCTTCACTAAATGGATCGAGGCCGAGCCTGTGTCGACCATCTCGGCACAGGCGGCTAAAAGGTTCTTCCGCAATAACATAGTGACCCGCTTCGGCGTTCCGAGTCGCCTCATCACAGACAACGGCACTCAGTTCACAAGCGAGCTGTTTCAGGCTTATTGCGAGGAGGTCGGGACCAAGATATGCTTCGCGTCCGTGGCCCACCCGCAGAGCAATGGGGCGGCCGAGCGCGCGAACGGGCAGATTATCCAAGGGGTCAAAAAGAGAGTCTTCAAGAACCTCGATCAGCATGGTCAAGCCTGGGTGGACGAGCTACCTCCCGTCCTCTGGTCGGTCCGCACCACGACGAGCCGAGCTATGGGTGAGACCCCCTTTCAGCTCGTGTATGGCGCGGAAGCTGTCCTACCCGCCGAGGTCGTTCTGGGATCCCCAAGGGTGAATCTAGCCGACGACATCGACACAGAAGGCGAGCGCCTTCTCGACCTCGACCTCGCGGAAGTGACTCGCAAACGGGTTTTGCTGCGATCCGCGGTTTACCTGCAAGCTCTCCGCAGGCACGCCGCTAAATTGGTACGACCAAGGACCTTACATATCGGCGATCTCGTTCTGCGATGGGTCCAAGACTTGTCAAAGGCTAACAAGCTAACGCTGAGATGGGAGGGTCCTTACACGGTCGTCTCAACAGCACGCCCGGGGGCTGTCCGCCTCGCGATGGAAGATGGTCGAGAACTAGCCAGCACCTCGAACATCGATCAACTACGTAAGTTCCATATCTAACCACACCCACTTTACTCCTTTAATAAACTTCGACACTTTGGCCTCCCGGTCTCTCTCTCCCTCTCTCTCTCTCTCTCTTTCTCTTTTACCCTCCCGCGAAATCTCGCGACGAAGCTCGATCTAGACCAAATATCAAGAGCGGGCTCGGTCGTCGGGGCAAAAATGGACGGGCGTCCGACCACCTAACATCGGGCCACCAGAGCTCGACCTCGAGGGCTTCCTTCCTCATAAGACGACCATCTTTTCGCGGCAGGCCTCCACCGCAGGCCTCCACCGCAGGCAAAGATTCGCACGGACACCCCTCGGACGGTTCCGAGCTCAGGTCGGCCGGTGAGTGGTATAGACGCACCGTATACAAAAAAGCCACACGATCTCCGCAGGGCGCTACTCCCGCATGCCCGAAGCCCGGCTAGCAGACCTTCGTATTCTGCCGCGTTGTTCGTTGCGCCGAAATGCAATTGGAGGGCGTACTGGATCCGCTCCCCCTGAGGGGATTCTAGGACCACTCCAGCCCCCGAGCAATCGTAAGCTCGGGATCCGTCGAAGTGCATGACGCAGCGACCGTGCTTGGACTGGTCGGATTCGGACTCGGATGGGGTAGGATTTGTCCATTCGGCTAGAAAGTCTGCTAGGACCTGAGATTTGATCGCGATTCTGGCCGAGAATTCGATCTTGAATTCGGCGAGCTCCATGGCCCACTTCGCGATAAGTCCGCTTGCATCCTGATTCCCTAGAATTTCTCTAAGCGGGAAGTTGGTCGGGACTCGAATTTTGTGGGCCTGGAAGTAGTGTCTTAATTTCTTCGAGGCCACGAGGAGTGCATAAAGGAGCTTACGGACCTCGGGTAACGCTCCTTTGGTCCGTGCAGACTTCGCGATGTAGTAGATCTAAGCGCCAGACCCGTCCCGCTCTACCGTTATGACGACGCTTACCGCCTGGGGTGTGGCGGCCAGGTAGAGCAAGAGAACCTCTCCTATTCTCGATGTGGTCAAGACCGGGGGTCTCGACAAATATAGCTTTAATTCTTTGAAAGAGTGGTCTGCTTCTTCTGTCCAAGCGAAACCGTCGTGCTTCCGGAGCGCCTTGAAGAAAGGCAGGCCGCGCTCCCCGAGCCGCGAGATGAAACGACTTAGGGCCGCCATCCTCCCGGTCAGGGACTGAACCTCCCGCGTGCAGGTGGGTGGTCGCATGTTCTCGATGGCCTCTATCTTCTCGGGGTTGGGCCCGATTCCTCGTGGACCGATCATGTAGCCGAGTACCTTGCCGGCTTTGACCCCGAACACACATTTTTCAGGGTTTAACTTTATTCGATGCTTATTGAGGTTACGGAAGGTTTCCTCTAGGTCGGATACATGATTCGGGGCCATCTTGCTTTTGACGACTATGTCGTCCACGTATACCTCCAGGTTCCGACCTATTTGGTCCGAGAAGGTTTTCTGCATGAGGCGCTGGAAGGTTGCTCCAGCGTTCCTTAGACCGAAGGACATGGTCGTGTAGCAGAACGTGCCGAATGGCGTGATGAAGGAAGTCTTCTCCTCATCGTCGCGATATGCCGATCCGTGATAACCCGAATAGGTGTCCAGGAAACTCATCGCCTCGGAGCCGGCTGTTGCGTCGACCAACTGGTCTATCCGAGGCAGCGGGAAATTGTCCTTGGGGCACGCGACATTCAGCCCTGTGTGATCGACACACATGCGCCACTTGCCCCCCTTTTTTTTCACGATAACCGGGTTAGCCAACCAATCAGAGTGATCGACTTCCCGTGATAAAGTCGCTTTGAGGAGCTTGTCCAGCTCCTCTCTCGATGATAGCTTGCTTCTCCGGGAGAAGCGCCTGAAGTTTCTGCCGACAAGGCTTTTGTCGCCGAATCAAGCTAGCTCAGTGCTCGACGACCTCCCTTGGGACTCCGGGCATGTCGGACGGTTCCCAGGCGAACGTGTCCGCGCTTCTCCGGAGGAAGGTCACGAGCTCGAGTTCCTATTTAGGATCCAGGGAAGCCCCCACGTGTACGACCTTGTCTGGCTCCATGTCGCACAGCGGGATGGCCTTGGTTTCTCCTCCGGCCTGGAGGCTAGCCTTGGGCCTGGATTTCTGCTCTTGGTCAGCCCGCTGAGGCAATCGCCCGACCATGTCTAATGCTCGCCATCACGCTCAGTGGCTGCTTTCGGGTTCCCCGATCGTGATGGTGCTGGCCGGGCCCGGGACCTTCTGCATTGGTACCAGCAGCGTGGCGGCCATGAATTTGGCGAGCGCCGGTCGGCCTAGAATGGCATTGTAGGCTGAGTCGAAGTCTACCACTTCGAACGTGATCAGCTCCGTTCGGAAGTTGCTCGGGCTACCAAACGTCACAGGTAGGACGATCTGCCCGAGTGGCCTGACCGAGGTGCTAGGGACTATCCCGTAAAACGGGACTACGATGCTTTTAATCTTGGAGCGAGGGATCTGCATCTCGTCCATAACCTTGGCGGATATTAGGTCTAGGGAACTCCCACAATCCACAAGGACCCGCCCCATCATGGTATTGCAGATCGCTGGGTCGACGACCATCGAGCCTTTGGGTTTCGCTATCCCTGTGGGGGCTGCCCTTCGAGAAGGTGATGGGCAGCTCGCACCACTTGAGCTGCCGAACGGGAGGCTTCCCCGAGTGACACGGTACCTCGCGTCGCGGCCTCCTTCAACTCCCGACGTGACCCATAGGCGCGGAGCCCCGAATATTACGGCGATGTGGTTTTTCGGCTCTGGTACTCCATGTCCGCTTTCTTCCTCCTCGGCGGGCTTCTTGCCCTCGACGCCTCCTTCCTCGCCCGGAGCGTGGGCATGGGACCCTTACCATTGTAGAATTGCTCCAGCGGGAGGCCCATGTTCTGCAATTCCGCAGGTCGTGCCCATACGCCGTGGAGTGGGCAAAAATAGGCACTCAGCCCGTCCGCTGCTGGTCGCCGCGGTCTTGGTCGCCCCGGTTTTGCTCGTTGTTCCGCTGAACCGTCGACCCTTTGCTTTCGCGGCTCCCTTATACGCTATGCAGGTCGACCGCTGTCGCTGCTCGATGGCCGCCACCATGTCGGAGACGGAGGGTTTTTTCTTCTTTTAATTTTTTTCTCGATCGAGCTCACGCTTTTCCGCTTGACGCCTCTTCGAGTCCGGCCGAGGGGGCAGCTTCTTCGCTCTAACAGCCTCTTCCATTGGACTGCCTTGTCGGGCTGCGGCATAACGGCCGGCCATGCGAATGTACCTGCTGGTCGAGATGTCTGGGTGAATCTCGAGGTTCTTGCGTAGCGGACGCCTCGACCCCAAACTTGAAAGCCCGGACGACCGCCATCCGAGATGCTTGGGATGGAATTCGTGATTTGCATGAAACGCCGACGAATCGGGCGCAAGGTCTCGCCTCCGCCTCAGACGACGCTGAGGTCGCGCCTTCCCGCGACATAGCAGCTCCGAAGTTAGCTCGAGAGTGTTGCTTAGCCGTGCCCAGACCGGATCGAAGTTTTCCTTTTGGTTGAATAGCCACGCTCGGGCCGCCCATCCAAAGATCAGGCAAAGTTAGCCATGACCCCTTCATCACCTCCAGCCGCCGTAATGGCCGTGGTGTAGATCGAGAGAAACTCGCCGGGTTCTCGCGCCCCATCGAACCTCTCGATGTGGCCTGGCTTGAACTCCATCGCTGTGTCACGCGTCAGAAGCGACGCCGCGAACGCCCGCACCAAAATGGGACTGTTGGGACGGCTGCTATGCGGCGCGGGCGGTCGGGCGATCCCCGCCGGCCAAGCCCGAGGTTCGCGGGCTCAGCGCGAGAATACCTCCCTAGGCCTGGTAAGATGGAGAGTGGCCCGAGGAGGAATGTTCGCCCGGTTCGCCTGCGTGGCTCAGATCCCGTCAATCTCGAGGAGCTCGAGAATTGCTCCGGTGCCCTCCCGAGCCCGATCGCGCTCGCTACGGCCACTCCGGCACGGCCACAAGTGAGTCGCTTTGGGTGGAGGCGCACGGACGCCGGGCGGCGGCGTTTCCTGTGAATCACCTGCATCCTTCCTGAGGCTTCCGCCGCTTATGTCCGTGGCGATTTCTCGAGGTCGCTTGGCCACACCGCACTCCATGGTTTCTAGGTCGACTTGCTCAGAAATTCTTCCGAGGTTGCGCACCACCGCGGGCTAAGGCTTGAAGGCGTTTCCTCGCCTGGGAACGCTGGGCGACGAGTTCGCCACGGCCAAGACGGCTCGGCGCCCTGCATCGCGGAGGTTCTCACGAAGCCGCCCTGGTCTTGTCGGCCGGGCCATCACGGACTTGCCGCGTAAGCTGGCCGCCATCCGATTCAGAGATGTCTGCAGGTGCTCCTTGGCCGCCTCATAGCGGTGGAGGCGTGTTTCGCCCGGGGATTTGTCCCCGATATTGCCACCTTCCTCCGCAACCAAGACGTTGCGGGATTGGGCGGACCGCGAGGGTGACATCACGGTGTATCCCCGTGACGCGGTCCCCTGGTCGAGCTCGAGAAGGTCGGGAATGTCCAGGCCATCGTAGAGCCCGCCGTACTCGCCGTCCGAGAGGGCGCCGAGTTGGGAGCGAAGAATCGCTCGCGGGCGGCGCTTCCGTGCAGGCCCTGGAATCGCTATGATTCTCGAGGCCGGCGACGCCGGGCAATTTCATTGTCGAAGAATCAAGCTTCTCCTCTTCCCCGATCCCGGGCGAGGTCCCGGTGGTCTTGGGAGTCCGACATCCTTCGGATTCCTCACGAAAGGGAAAGTCGGTCCCCACGGACGGCGCCAGCTATCGACGATTGGGGAACAGGCCCCCGCCGAGCTTACTTGTTGGTGGAGGGACCAACCGCGACCCCTTCTCACGTGAGGGAATACTCAAAGGAATGACTCACCGGACTTCAAATGAGCGAGGACACAAGATTTTTACCCTGGTTCGGTCTCTCAAGAAGGAGATAATAGCCCTACTCCAGCTTGTGTGTATTTTTGCATGCGTAGGTGTCTCGCCTCCCCCTTCACGGCGGGGATGCTTTATAGTTTACAAAGGGGCGTACTTGTTCAAGCCCACTAACTCGACGTTCGACCAGGTCCAACGTGGTAACTAACAGATCCTATACCCCAGCCACGTTCCCGCGGAGAACGCAACGAACTAGCGGAGGTTACGCAGCTAGCGGTTACCGACCTCGGGATCACGTCAGGTCGGCTAACAACTAACTCCAAACTCTTCCACCTCACCTGAGCACGAGCCATCGATTCACCAGGTTATGCGACCTTCTCAGTCCCGGCAAGGCCGCCCCTAAGAACGACTCTCCTGGTGGTCGTATGGACGAGCTCGTGCCGCTGCGGGCGCCGGCCAGGTCGCCCCGGGGACGGCCTTCCGTGGTTCGGGCAAGAATGAGCCCGCCGCTGCGTGGCACCCGAGGTAATTTATGGGAGCTTATCCGACCCCGACACTAACATACAATAATTTTTATGACCCGCTGTCCCGTGACACGGGTAACTATACACACTTCCGCCTGGATGTGGCATATGAGTTAAAGAGGAGAGAGAGCAAAGGCGATATCATCCTCGAGATATCGCCGCCTCCGTATCCAACACCTTGGTTTTCGGACAACACCGCACAGGGTGGCTACAGTGTCTTCTCCATGCGTTTTTTCCTTTCGCGCGTCTTGGTTTACGCAGCAATTTGATGGACATATGCTGTCTTGGATACTGTAGCATAATACTATGCACTGGACACGGTGTTTCATCCAAACAGTACCATACTATGTATGCTACGTGGCTGTCTTGGATTTTGGAGTACGATACCCTCTACTGGGAATAGCCGGCTCGGTCGGCTTGGTGTCGGCACGTAAATCCATTTTTTGTTAGACAGATTTTCTGATTTATTTGAGCTACCAAATGGCACCTAAATTTTTTGAAAATAGCTCTGTAAGGTCCTGAGGAGATACTTAAGCTTTCGTAGAAATTTCAAGTGTAAGGTTTTACTTGAGGAATTTTTTCAAAATTTGACATTGCTACTGTCCTATTTAAATTTTTCTATTTTGATTTCTAGAAACATTAAATGATTTAAAAAAAACTCTTAGAAACTTTTCAGATGTGTTTTAGGGATGTTTTAGGATTTAAATAAATTTTATTTAGATTTGTTGTTTGATGGTAATTCAAATTTTAAATTTTAGAACCCACAATTTAATCAATGAAAAACGTTTCCTCAACAACCAAAATTCCTGAGAAATTCATAAAACAATAGAAATTAGATTTCAGGCCAAAATTAAGATCGCATTTGTGAATTTCATTTATTTAAGTTTTGAGGCTGTCACAATCATCAAGGAAGCTAGTGGCGTCGGCCATGGGGAAGACGACGAGTGCGACGGCGCTCTTTCGGGTAACCAGAGCTGTGAACAAAGCAAGGAACAAGACTAGGAGGCCTCAAGGGTGCTCCATACTAGTATATGGATTCATAAATGTCTCACCGAAGGTCCCAATTGCATGCGCTCAGCTTGTTCCTTGGCTGCTCGGCGGAGGCGCTAGTGTTAGGTGGGATTGCGGGGAGGCTAAGGGCACCGACGAAGCGCATTTATATCCACGGACCACGGAGGAGCTCGGTGCTTGGGCCTGTGGGGGAAGAAGACAGGGGAGCGGTTGCTGCAGGATTTGTTGGTGATGCAACGGTGCATGCGAGGCGCAGGCGGCGGCGGCAGCGAGGCAACGACGACCTCGGTGGCACGCTTGCTGGCATAGGTGCGATCCCTAATTGCAGCTCGCTTGGCGCGGCAAGGCGCAGACAGGATTGTATCTCCACTAATTGAACTCTTGGTATCTGCATAGCTATTTTACACCATACCGAGTCTAGCTAGTTTAATTGGTCGATACATGTAACACTGATCCATTGACCTTTCCCTAATTAACCTTAATATTAGACTGGATAGTAAGTAATTACATGCTATTATGGAATCTCTGACGGAAAGAGAAACTCCCATGCAAGAATTGCTGCTTGCCTACGGGTGGAGGAGGTCAGAGAGCAAGCTTGGCAAGGAGCTCCTTGAGGAGGGAGGGGCAGCTTAGACGCTCAAAGCCATCGCTCGCCATGACCGCCTTGAGATTGCCAGGAGACTTCATTAGCTCGAAGCATGCCTTCTTGAGCCCCTGGCAGCCATGCTGCTCGGCCAATGCCAGTGTGGTAGCCACCGTGCTTGTGCCGATGTATCTGCATAGCATGTCCTCGCAGATCAACTTGAGCCTCTCGAGGTTGTATCTGTCCGCCGCTACGAGCAAATGCTGAGCCATCTCTACCGTCTCGCCGTCGTCTATGATCCCCTGCAGCGAGTCGGTGTAGATGAAGTGGAGCATCGCCTCGAACACTTTCGCTTCCATATCACTGATCTGTATGCGGGACATCGTCTTCTCCTTCATCGGACCGAGGAGCTCCGCCTTGAAGACCGACGACCGAGCAGCGAGCACGCACCGATGCGCAGGGAAGGCCTCCCCGGCGACCTCGAACGTCACATCCGCCCCCTCTCCGGCCGTGAGGAGTTGGCCAAGATGCCGGTGCATGTCGGACGGTGGCACCACGACAAACTGCGTAGTAGCCTCTGTGAGGATTTCTTTTGTTACAGTGACGTCAAACCTGACGCTGAAACTGTCATCCCTAAGGCAAACCGATTTCTCCAAGTCCTTCCTCGTGATGAATTTAGTGATGCCCCATAGATTAAATTTGCTAAAGGTGGATATTTTGCTGTCTAGGCTGTACGATGGCACCGTCTTCCCATCCTGATCGAGCAACCCAATCTTGAACTTTGCCCTGACCTCCTTAGCATCAGCATGATCAAGAGACAGATAGAGGGATATCCAATCGACGGCGTCCGATTCATAGCCATCGGGGTAGTATCTGATGCTCCAGAGACGCCCTCCGACGTCGAACGTCCCGGATCTGATGAATTTGCCGCTGCCGAGTCCGTTGGTTCCAGAGTACCCGTCGACCTTGAGCACGTGCGACCCGGCCACAGTCTCGGCGATGATGGCCGACGAGGTCTGGGACGTCGTGCGGCCGCCGCCGTCGCCGACGGAAGACGAAGAAGAGTTGGACATACGAACACAGCAACAGGACACGGAGAAGCGATCAAGGAAGAAGGAAGGGAGTGACCGGCAGTCGGGCCAATATTTCAATCCGTGCGGTGGATTCCATTGAATATTTGTAGCATACAGTTTGCAGAATTAATGGTGCGCGTCACACGAGCAGTCGGGTGTACGGCGGTACGTGCGAGGAGACGCATGCATGCATACGGAGGAGAGTTGACCGGTGCGTGCGTATGAATCGCCGGAGTTTGTCTCGGTCGAGGAGGCGAGAGGAGGATGTACGAGGTGCCGGATCGACAACACGCTGGTCCTCCAGTTCCGTGCCCCTTCTGTTTCTTTGTACTTTCGCTCTGTTCGGTTCTTCTTTCGGCGGAATTTGCGATGGCAGAGGTCGGCGGAGCAGCGGGGAGAGGACAGCGCTTAGCTATTCCCGGTGTACGGTGTCATCCTTATTTAATGTTTGTCATATAGGACAGGTTGCTGATGTGGCCAGGAGCGGAACTAGAGAAAAATCATCGGGTTCACCACTTCATCATATATGTGATAGTAACTTATTATTCTTACCATTTGCTTGTTATTTGCCTCCCGGTGTCACAAGATTTAGATTAAGGGGGTTCACATATACTATATATAGAGACTAACTGTCGACGATTGGGAATACTCAAAGGAATGACTCACCAGACTTCAAATGAGCGAGGACACAAGATTTTTACCCCTCGTTCGGGCCTCTCAAGAAGGAGATAATAGCCCTACTCCAGCTTGTGTGTATTTTTGCATTCGTGTGTGTCTCGCCTCCCCTTCACGGGCGGGATGCTTTATAGTTTACAAAGGGGCGCACTTGTTCAAGCCCACTAACTCCACGCTCGACCAGGTCCAACGTGGTAACTAATGTATCCTATACTCCCACCCACGCTCCCGCCGGAGAACGCAACGAACTAGCTGAGGTTACGCACCGGCGTTACCGACTCGGATCACGCCAGTCGACTAACAACTAACTCCAAACTCGGCAACCTCACCCGAGCACGAGCCATCGATTCACCAGGTTATGCGACCTTCTCAGTCCCGGCAAGGCCGCCCCTAAGAACGACTCTCCTGGTGGTCGTGGCGGGACGAGCTCGTGCCGCTGTGGCGCCCGGCCAGGTCGCCCCGGGACGGCCTTCCTGGTTCGGGCAAGAATGAGCCTGCCGCTCGTGGCACCCGAGGTAATTTATGGGAGCTATCCGACTCCCCGACAGCTAGCCCCCGAGGTTCGAGTGGAAAAAGGCTTTAGAAAGGGCCTTCCTCTCAGGCCTACCGACTCTCGAGCCAGCTGGGTTGGTTGTGGCGAACAGCCGCCGACCTCCGAGCTATCAGCCATCTCTAGGGAACGAGCTTTCAGCTCGGTTCTGCCGTGCCTCGGGCATACGGACTAGCTCCCATCCTACCGACGGTTGCTTCCCCCGGAAGCTTCATTCGTTCAGCACGAACCGCTTCCTGAACCGCCGCTATGGCAGGCTGTTTCGTTTGCGTGCCTACGTGTCGCTCCCTCGTGTGGCGAACGCCTCAATCGCCCTCGCGCTTTTAGGGCTTCCTCGACCACAACGGGCGGAACCTCTTCGCTCTCTCGCTCGGTTTTTAAACACCGTAAGAGGAACCCTAGAATCGCTTGGCCTTTCAAAGATTAGTGCGCCCACACTTCTCTACTCCAGCTGCCTTTCTCCTCGATCACCTTCTCCACCCTCATGGCCAAGTTCGCGCCAAAGAAGCTTGATCGGGCGCAGTCGAGACTCTCGAGCGGCGAGCACCTCGACGCGGCCATGGAGAGCCGCGGTGCCGAGGAGAGCCCGCAGCCTGAGGAAGGGGAGATCGTTTCCACCGAGCTCTACGCCATAAACGGGCTTCGAACGATCGAAGCGAAGTTCGCCGAGGCCGCATCGCTTCCGCGTGAGTGCGAGATCGCTCACCTCCACCCCAATTCCATTCTCATTCTCGCCATCTTCGCCCATCTCTCGCTGAAGGGTTCGTGGGCGCCGAGCCTACCCCCAATCTCTTTTTCCACTTCTACACCCTCTCGCGCACCGGCACGCCTCGCAGCCGGCCGCCTTTATTTCCGCTTCTCCGACCTACTCCGCCCAGACGAGTACCCGAGCTTCACGCCAATGACTCGGTGTCGGGTGGGCCGACTCTTGGTTCTACTCGAGGAATGTGGAGGGCAGCTCGCTTTCCTACTCCGCCGCCGAGGGTCGCGCTGCCGAGACGCCCCAACCACCCGTGCAGCCCGAGGAGGAGAAGGTGCTCATGCCGATCAACGAGCTCACCTCGCCGGGTCGGCCTCGGCCTGACGCCGCCTCGATTACGCCAGGAACCGGTGTCGCCTCAGAGGAGGGTACACTCTTCTTCAAGGTCGAAGGGTGGCAGGACATCACCCGGGAATCACGCCAGGTACACCACCGCCTCGATCTTTACTTTGAAAATAAAGGATATTCGACCTTATTGCTCTTCTCTACTGTAGCAAATCCATCTGAGGATCTGGTGGACGTGAGGGTGTCCGAGATGTTCGCACCCCTAAGGCCAAGGAAATCCTAGAGGGCCGCCAGATCCCGAACAACGCCCTTAACCTGACCGAGGCGGTAAGTCCCTACCTCTGACCCTTTCTCGAAGGTCCGTTTAGGCCGGTTTTTTCCGAGGTTCCTCGATCTTATTCGAGCCCACCTGCGCAGGAGAAGGTTGCCTCGAGGTCGCCGTGGCTCACCGGCACCGCACCGCGGGACGAGGTCGAAAGACCAAGAAACAGTGAGTCATAAGCGCCGCTACCGATCTCCGCCGGCCATGCCATCCCCGCCAGCATTCACGCAGTATCCTGAGTTCGACGATCAGCCACCCCGCCAAAGACTTGGAGTATGCTGATCGCCGAGGTGAGCGAACTAAAATCGTGGAGGGATGAGTACACCGTAAAACCCCGAGCCGATGGCTTGTTTGGCGCCACCTTGCCGCTGAGAAGAAGGAGGCCGCAGCTCGCGGCCGGTCCAAATGGAAGGAGGAACTGAGGGCTGATCGCGGCCCTTCGTGCAGAGCTTGCGCTGGTGAGGTCGAGCTCGGCCCCTCCGACCACGAGGAGGAGAAGGACGAGCCGACTCCCGCCCCTGGTCCCGAGGTCCAACAGTCGTCCGCCGCGCCTCAATCACGCCCAACGCCGACTCATTTCGAGGCCGGCTTGGGAGAGGTCGACTTCTGCTGCCAGGGCCGACAAGGCACGCGAAGACATGGCTGCCCTCATGGTTCGCGCCGAGCCTACCTAGAAGAAGCCAAGCGAGGTCACTTCTTATTCCTATCTTGTTTGTCTCCTTCCTCCAAGCACTCACACTAATCCCACATCGCCTATAGTGGGTGTGGCACCAAAAGCGGAGTTATGGGATTTCAAGCAATGGTCGATGATATTCTTGACCTCGTATAGAGAGGGAGCTCGCCTGGCCGCCGAGGTCAGCCGTGGGTGACGAGGTCGAGGTGGGAACTGAGGCCACGGAGGCCTGGGCCCCTACTGACGGGCGGTGATGACGCCGGGTGGAGGAGCTCACGCCATGAGATCCGGCTCAGAGGTCGTGGTTCTCGAAGAGGAAACACGGAGGAAGATCGCGGCTGCCGATGCTCGAGCTGCGATGGAGGGCATCCCCCACATCATTATTGAGGACGACGACGATACGGGGGTGCCTGGCGGTGACGAGCATGCCGCTGAAGTTCCCCGCGAGGACTCCGCCGGTGCGAGCGACATCATCACCGCGACGCCCAAGAGATCGCCGAGATCTCTCCGAGCTTACGACGCTCACGGATACCAACGCCGCTACCTAAGAGCCGGCCACTCCGCTCGTCATGAGACGAGCCCGACCATGACAAAGCGGTCGGGCAGCTTCCCCGGCGGAGGGGAGCTGCCAGCGCCGAGGTCGCTTTGCCGACGCCGACCTTCCGGTCGCCGACCCGGCGTTCTAGTCGACGACCACGCCCGCAGACGCCGCCACGATCCAAGCTCGCGAGGAGGCAGGCGCATCGGGAGGAAGTTCCCTGGCCAGACGCTGCGGCTCTCGGCGGAGTACTCGCTGCCCTGATGCCGAGGAGGAGGAGCCCCGAGCGAAACTCCCGCCGGGAGGAAGAAGAGCGGGAGGTGATCTCGCCCTTGAGGCCGCCCCCTCCAGAGATGGAGGTCGACCCCTGCCAAGGCCCTCCGCTCCTGTGGACGAGGGAGCTCGACTCAAGCCCCACGCCGATCAAGGAGAAGGGATCGAGGCGAGGGTCCCTTGCTCGCCCAGTGGAGAACAAACCGGAGCGAGGACCCCGCCGAGTTGTTCCAGGAGGGGCTGGAGGCTCACTTATTGGGTAAGTTTTCCTAGCACTCATGAGCTGGCCCTAAAAATCGATCACGACCCGAGATACCCTGTCGCTGCAGTGCCGGAGACCACCATGAAGGATTTCCAGTGCCGCGACTGCGCCGCCGTGGTTCTTGCCAAGCACCAAGCCGAGCAGATGCCAGATCGCGAGCTCGAGCGCCCGGGTTGCCGGCCGGTCTTCTCGAGGCCGAGATCCGCCAAGAAGATGGAGGAGTCCGTGCACGCCCTAAGGAGCGCCGACCAGAGTGAGCAAAGCGAGGTCGGACCTTGAAGCGACGGTGGTGACTCGCGCGACTCCGGGCCGGGCCGAAAGGACGATCGACCAGCCAGCCGGAGGAGTCCAGACGGCTTCGCTGGCGGCAAGCTTAGGTCGTGGAAGCGCCGGCGAGTGCTCGACCTCGAGTCCGAGCTCGACTGCGCGGGAGGAGCTCGCTGCTCACAGACGAGAAGCGTGCCGACCTCCTCGTAGCTCCTCCTTCCCGTGTTTTACCCGAAACTCAAAAACCTCCCAGCTTGAACAAAGAATGATTCAGATTTAATAGATGTCCTTTTGTTTCCTTTGAAATGATAACGAAGTTGCTTCATCCCGTTGTTCCCTATTCGATGGAGGTTGAAGGTCACACGAGCCAGCTTAACGATCGTGATTAGGGAGTGACTACCTCGTGCGTAAAGATGCTCTAGGTCGTGTTTCAGGTCGTAGCTACACGGTACTGCTTCTGGGGCCTGATAGCTCCCATAAATTACCTCGGGGCCACGAGCGCACGGGCTCATTATCGCTCGAATTCACGGAAGGCCGTCCCTCGACGACTCTAGCCGGGCGCCACGAGCGCACGGGCTCATTATCGCTCGAACCACCGGAAGGCCGCCCCTCGACGACGAAGCCGGGCGCCACGAAGCGGCACGAGCTCGTCTCGCTCGACCACCAGGAGGTCGTTTTAGATGGCCTTGCCGACCTCGAAGGTCGATAAACCGTGAATCGATGGCTCGTGCTCGTGAGGTGGCCGAGTTTGGAGTTAGTTGTTAGCCGACCGACGCGTGATCCCGAGGTCCAGAATCGCCACCGCGTAACCTCCGCTTAGTTCGCGCTCTCCGCGAACGTGGCCGGGTATAGGATTCATAGTTACCACGTTGGACCTGGTCGAACATGGAGTGAGTGGGCTTGAACAAGTACGCCTCTTTGTAAACTATAAAGCATCCCCGCCGTGAAGGGGGGAGGCAGAGACACACACGCATGCAAAAATACACACAAGCTGGAGTAGGGCTATTATCTCCTTCTTGAGAGGTCCGAACCAGGGTAGCATCGTGGTCTCGCCCAAGTCCGGTGAGTCATTCCTTTGAGTATTCCTCACGTGAGAAGGGGTTGCGTTGGTCCCTCCACCAACAAGTAAGCTCGGCGGGGCCTCGTTTCTCAATCGCCGATACCGGGCGCCGTCTGCGGGGACCGACTTTCCTTTCGTGAGGAATCCCGGCGATGTCAGACTCCCAAGACCACCGGTTTCTACGCCTCGGATCGGGAAGAGGAGAAGCGCTTCTTCGACAATGGGGCCGCCGACGCCGCTGCCTCGAGAATCATGACGGTTCCAGGGCTTCGCCTGGAAGCCGCCGTGACGGAGCAGCTTCTTTCGCCCTAACTCGACGCCTCTCTGACGATGAGTACGACGGGCTCTACGATGGCCTGGACATTCCCGACCTTCTCGAGCCTCGACCAGGGGACTGGCCACAGGAGACACCGTGATGTCACCCTCGCGTTCGCCTAATCCCGCAACGTCTTGGTTGCGGAGGAAGGTGGAAATATCGGGGACAAATCCCCGGGCGAAACACGCCTCCACCGCTATGAGGTGGCCAAGGAGCACCTGCAGACATCTCTGAATCGGACGCTGGCCAGCTTACGCTGGCAAGTCCGTGATGGCCCGGCCGACAAGACCAGGGCCGAAGCTCGTGAGAACCTCCGCACGTACGGGACGCCGGAGCCCATGCGCCGACGAGCGAACTCGTCGCCCCGTGTTCCCCCGAGCGGGGAACGCATTCAAGCCTTGGCCACGGTGGTGCGCAACCTCAGAGAATTTCCCGAGCAAGTCGACCTAGAAGCCATGGGTGTGGCTGTGGCCGACGACCTCGAGGAAATCGCCACGGACATAAAAGCGGCGGAAGCCTCCCGAGGAAGGGATGCCCAGAGTGATTCTCGAACGCCGCCACAGCGCCCGCGGCGCCCACCCCGACGACCACGCAGCTGCATTCTAATGACCGGCGAACGCGATCGGCTCGAGGGCACTCGAGTACTCTCGCGCCTCGAGATCGACGGATACGAGCCACGCGTAAACGGGCCGAACATTCCTACCGGCCACTTCCATCTTACCGCCTAGGAGGTATTCTTCGCTCGCCCGCGAACCTCGGCTTGGTCGGCTGGGATCACTCGACCGCCGCGCTACCGCAACGACCGCCCCGACAGTCCCGCTGGTGCAGATGCTCGCAGCTGCCGCTACGACGCGGACTGGCCAAGAAGGTTCAAGCCAGGCCACATCGAGAGGTTCGATGGGACGCAGTAACCCCGACGAGTTTCTCTCGATCTACACCACGGCCATTCTGGCCGCTGGAGGTGATGAAGGGGTCATGGCTAACTTTTTGCCCACAGTGCTGGATGGGCCGGCCCGGACGTGGCTATTCAACCAAAAGGAAAACTCGATCCGGTCCTGGGCACAGCTAAGCAACACTCTCCGAGCTAACTTCCAGAGCCGCTATGTCCGCCTCGGGAAGGAGCGCGACTCTCGAAAGGCCTGATACATGCATTTGAGGGCGAGACCTTGCGCCAGCCTGGCCCAGCTTCATGCAAGTACGGAATTCCATCCTAAGCATCTCTGATGAGGCGGTCGTCCGGCTTTCAAGTTTGGGGTCCGAGACGCCCGCTTTACGCAAGACCTCGAGATTCACCTGCATATCTCACCCAACGAAGCCGTTTCCGCATGGCCGACCGCTATGCCCACGCCGACGAGGAAGTCCAATGGAAGAGGCCGCTAGACGAAGGAAAGCTGCCGCCTCCGCTCGACTCGAATGGGCGCCAAGCCGAAAAGCGTGAGCTCGACGAGAAAAATTAAAAAGAAGAAAAACCCTCCGCCTCCGACATGGTGGCGCCATCGAACGACGCATAACGGGCCGACTCGCAAGCGTATAAGGGGGAGCCGCGAAGCAAAGGGTCGACCGGTTCAATGGAACAACGAGCAAAACCGGACGACCAAGACCGCGCGACCAACACGGACGGGCTAGTGCCTATTTTTGCCCACTCCACCAGGCGCGATGGGCACGACCGCGAATTGCGTAACATGGGCCTCGCCTCGAGCAATTCTACAATGGTAAGGGTCCTATGCCCACGCCCCGAGCAGAAGGAGACGCCGAGGGCAAGAAGCCCGCCGAGGAGGAAGAAACGGACATGGAGTACCAGGAGCCGAAACCACATCGCCGTAATATTCGGCTCCGCCGCCTATGGGTCACGCCGGGAGTTGAAGGAGGCCGCGACGCGAGGTACTTCGTGTCACTCAGTGGAAGCCTCCTGCTCAGCACCAAGTGGTCCGAGCTGCCCATCACCTTCTCGAAGGACGATCGCCTCGGGATGACGAACCCCAAAGCCTCCCGATGGTCGCCACCAACGACCGCAACACCGCAGTGAGGACGGGTCCTTGTGGATTGTGGAAGTTCCTAGACCTAATATCCGCCAAGGTTATGGACGAGATGCGCATCCTCGCCTCCAAGATTAAAAGCATCGTAGTCCCGTTTCTACGGATAGTACTGCACCTGGCCAGGCCACTCGGGCAGATCGTCCTACCTGTGACATTCGGTAGCCCGAGCAACTTCCGAACGGAGCTGATCACGTTCGAAGTGGTAGACTTCGACTCAGCCTACAACGCCATTCTAGGCCGACCGGCGCTCACCAAATTCATGGTCGCCACGCACCACGGTACCAATGCTTGAAGGTCCTCGCCCAACGGCACCATCACGCCGTGGGGAACCCGGAAGCAGCCCCGAATCAGGATTTAGCGAAAGATTAGACATGGTCGGGCAGCTTGCCTCGCCGCTGGCCCGACTCAAGAATCGAGAAATCCTACCAAGGCTAGCTCTCCAGGCCGAGGAGAAACTAAGGCCATCCATACAGGCGACATGGAGCCGCATAAGGTCGTGACACGTGGGGCTTCCTAGATCCTAAATAGGAACTCGAGCTCGTGACCTTCCTCCGAGAAGCGCGACACGCTCGCCTCGGGAACCGTCCGACATGCCCGAGTCCCAAGGGAGGTCGCCGAGCACAAAGCAGCGCTCGCTCGACAAAGCCTGCGGCGGCAGAACTCAGCGCTTCTCCCGAGAAGCAAGTTATCATCGAGAGGAGCCGGACAAGCTCTCTCGCCGGCTTTATACGGAAGTCGATCACTGATTGGTTGGCTAACCCATATCGTGGAAAAAGGGGGCAAGTGGCGATGTGTGTCGATCACACAGTGGCTAAATGTCGCGTGCCCCAAGGACAATTTCCCGCCGCTTCTGATAGACCACTTGGTCGATGCAACACCGGCCCGAGGCGATGAGTTTCCTCGACACCTATTCGGTTATCACCAGATCGCATATCGCCTGACGATGAGGAGAAGACTTCCTTCATCACGCCATTCTAAGCACGCTCGCTACACGACCATGTCCTTCTGGCCTAAGGAACGCCGGAGCAACCTTCCAGTCGCCATGCAAAACCTTCTGACCAAATAGGCTCGAACCTGGAGGTATACGTGACGACATAGTCGCCAAAAGTAAGATGGCCCCAATCATGTATCCGACCTAGAGGAAACCTTCCGTAACCTCAATAAGCATCGAATAAAGTTAAACCCTGAAAATGTGTGTTCGGGTCAAAGCCGCAAGGTACTGCCACATGATCGGTCCACGAGGAATCGGGCCCAACCCCGAGAAGATAGAGGCCATCGAGAACATGCGACCACCCACCGCACGCTGGAGGTTCACCGACCGGAGGATGGCGGCCCTAAGTCGCTTCATCTCGCGGCTCGGAGCGCGCCTCGCTTTTCTTCAAGGCGCCTTTAGCACGACGGTTTCGCTGGACAAGAAGCGCACTCACTCTTTCAAAGAATTAAAGCTATATTTGTCGAGACCCCTGGCCTTGACCACACCGAGAATAGGAGAGGTTCTCTTGCTCTACCTCGCCGCCACACCCCAAGCGGTAAGCGCCGCCATAATCGGTAGAGCGGACGGTGCGCCGCCTGATCTACTACATCGGTCCTCAAGACGACCAAAGGAGCGCTACTCCCGAGGTCCGTAAGCCTTTATGCACTCCTCGTGGCCTCAAGAAATTAAGACACTACTTCCAGCCCACAAAATTCGAGTCCCGACCAACTTCCCGCTTAGAGAAATTCTAGGGAATCAGATGCAAGCGGACGGATTGCGAAGTGGGCCATGGAGCTCGCCGACCGAGATCGACTCTCGGCCGTAACCATGATCAAATCTCGTGTCCTAGCATACTTCCTAGTCGAATGGACAAATCCTACCCCATCCGAGTCCGAATCCGACTACCCAAGCACTGGCCGGGTCATGCACTTCGACGGATCCCGAGCTTACGATTGCTCTGGGCTGGAGTGGTCCTAGAATCCTCGTGGGGAGCGGATCCAGACGCCTCCAACCGCATTTCGCGCAACGAACAACGCGCAGAATACGGCGTCTCGCTAGCCCGGCCGCATGCAAGACGCCGAGTCCAACGACTAACCGCGAAGGGCGACTCGCAGCCTAGTTATCAACCAGGTTAACAAGGAGTATCGCGTTCGATGACTCGATGGCGCTTTACCTGGCTGAAGTAAGGAAGATGGAAAATTCTTCGTAAAACTTCAAGCATCAGACATCCTCAGGAAGGACACGCCCTGGCCGACCATCTATCAAGGTCGGTTCCGCTTAACTCCTCGCCTTCGCGGGGTGCTCGCCGAGCACCTTTATAAGCCCTCCATACCTACCGAGGAGGAGGCAACCGAGACGGGTGGTACCGCTCCTTCTCGAGCAGGTGCGAGTTGATGACGCCATTCATCCAAAGATTTCGCACACGGACACCGCCGGGAAGAAGCCGAAATCCCGGCCGTAAGATGCTCCTCGCCTATAAAATGGTCGAGGGCCTCTTATACCGCAAAGGCGCCGCTTTGGGGTCCTCTCCAAGTGCATCACCCAAGAGGAAGGCAAATATCTCCTCAAAGATATCCATGACGGATGTGTGGAGCTCACTCGCCCTTAGGACCTCGTGAGCAAAGCCTTCCGCTGTTACTATCGCCGACGGCCCTGGCCGACGCTGGGCCAATAGTAACCTCCGCCGATCTTGCCGCCCATGCTCGAAAGTCCATCACCAAGATATGCACTACGCACCATGCCCCCGACCGCCGTTTCGCTTGGGGCATCGACATACTGACCATTTCCCAGGAAGGAAGGGTTGTAAACACTGCTCGCCGCAATCGACACCTTCACTAAATGGATCGAGGCCGAGCCTCAGGTTTCGACCATCTCAAGACAGCGGCTAAAAGGTTCTTCCGCAATAACATAGTGACCCGCTTCGCTGCCCGAGTCGCCTCATCACGCATAACGACACTCGCTCACAAGCGAGCCGCTTCAGTGCTTATTGCGCAGGAGGTTTCCGACTAAGATATGCTTCAAGGCCTGCGGGCCCACCCGCAGAGCAATGGGGCGCCGAGCGCGAACGGGCAGATTATCCAAGGGGTCAAAAAGAGAGTCTTCAAGAACCTCGATCAAGATGGTCAAGCCTGGTGGACGAGCTACCTCCCGCCCTTCGGGTCGGGTCCGCACCACGACGAGCCGAGCTATGGGTGAGACCCCTTCACTCGTGGTATGGCGCGGAAGTCGCCCTACCCGCCGAGGTCGCTCGATCCCCAAGGGTGAATCTAGCCGACGACATCGACACGTATAAGCAGCGCCTTCTCGACCTCGACCGCTGAAGTGACTCGCAAACGGGTTTTGCCGCGATCCGCGTTTACCTCGCAAGCTCTCCGCAGCACGCCGCTAAATTGGTACGACCAAGGACCTTACATATCGGGCGATCTCGCTCGCGATGGGTCCAAGACTTGTCAAAGGCTAACAAGCTAACGCCGAGATGGGAGGGTCCTTACACGGCCGCCTCAACAAAGACGCCCGGGGCTGTCCGCTCATGATGGAAGATGGTCGAGAACTAGCCAAAGACTCGAACATCGATCAACTACGTAAGTTCCATATCTAACCACACCCACTTTACTCCTTTAATAAACTTCGACACTTTGGCCTCCCGGCCTCTCTCTCCTCTCTCTCTCTCTCTTTCTCTTTACCCTCCCGCGAAATCTCGCGACTAAGCTCGATCTAGACCAAATATCAAGAGCGGCTCTGGCCGTCTGGGCAAAATGGACGGGCGTCCGACCACCTAACATCGGGCCACCAGAGCTCGACCTCGAGGGCTTCCTTCCTCATAAGACGACCATCTTTCGCAAGCAGCCTCCACCGCAGCCTCCACCGCAGTAAAGATTCGCACGGACACTTCTGACGGCCCGAAGCTCAGCTCGGCCGGTGAGTGGTATAGACGCACCGTGATACAAAAAGCCACACGATCTCCGCAGGCGCCACTCCCGCATGCCCGGCCCGCCAGCGCACCTTCAGATTCGCCGCTGTTCGCTGCGCCAAATGCAATTGAGGGCGATCGATCCGCTCCCCCGAGGGGATTCTAGGACCACTCCACCCGAGCAATCGTAAGCCTCTGGATCCGCCGGCGCATGACCCAAATGACCGTGCTTTGACCGGCCTGATTCGACTCTGATGGGGTAGGATTTGTCCATTCGGCCAGGAAGTCCGCTAGACCTCGAGATTTGATCGCGATTCTCGCCGAGAATTCGATCTTGAATTCGACGAGCTCCATGGCCCACTTCGCGATAAGTCCGCTTGCATCCTCGATTCCCTAGAATTTCTCTAAGCGAAGTTGGCTCAGACTCAATTTTGTGGGCCTCGAAGTAGTGTCTTAATTTCTTCGAGGCCACGAGGAGTGCATAAAGGAGCTTCGACCTCGGGTAACGCTTCCTTTGGTCCGTGGCAGACTTCGCCGATGTAGTAGATCGGGCGCCGCACCCGCCCCGCTTCTACCGTTATGACGACGCTTACCGCCTGGGTGTGGCGGCCAGTAGAGCAAGAGAACCTCTCCTATTTCGATGTGGTCAAGACCGGGTCTCGGCAAATATAGCTTTAATTCTTGAAAGAGTGGTCTGGCTTCTTCTGCCCAAGCGAAACCGCTGAGCTTCCGAGCGCCTTGAAGAAAGGCAGCCGCGCCCCGAGCCGCGAGATGAAATGACTTAGGGCCGCCATCCTCCTGGCCGTGGACTCGAACCTCCCGCAAGTGTGGGTGGTCGATGTTCTCGATGGCCTCTATCTTCTGGGTTGGGCCCGATTCCTCGTGGACCGATCATGTAGCCGAGTACCTTGCGGCTTTGACCCGAACACACATTTTTCAGGGTTTAACTTTATTCGATGCTTATTGAGGTTACTAAGGTTTCCTCTAGGTCGGATACATGATTCGGGCCATCTTGCTTTTGACGACTATGTCGCCCACGATACCTCCGTGTTCCACCTATTTGGTCCGAGAAGGTTTTCTCGCATGAGGCGCCGGAAGGTTGCTCCAAAGCCTCTTAGACCGAAGGACATGGTCGTAGCGTAACGCGCCGAATGGCGTGATGAAGGAAGTCTTCTCTCATCGCTTCGCGATATGCCGATCCGTGATAACCCGAATAGGTGTCCAGGAAACTCATCGCCGAGTCGGCCGCTAGGCCGACTAACCGGGTCTATCCGAGGCAGCTGGAAATTGTCCTTGGGGCACGCGACATTCAGCCTCGTGGTGATCGGCTACACATGCGCCACTTGCCCCCCTTTTTTTTCACGATAACCGGGTTAGCCAACCAATCAGAGTGATCGACTTCCCGTATAAAGCCTGCTTTGAGGAGCTTGTCCAGCTCCTCTCTGATGATAGCTTGCTTCTCCGGGGAGAAGCGCTCGAAGTTTCGCCAAGATGTGCTTTTTGTCGCCGAATCGCTAGCTCAGGCTCGACGACCTCCTTGGGACTCCGGCATGCTCTGACGGTTCCCAGCGAACGTGTCCGCGCTTCTCCTGAGGAAGGTCACGAGCTCGAGTTCCTATTTAGGATCCAGGGAAGCCCCCACGGTACGACCTTGTCTCTGGCTCCATGTCGCATATGATGGCCTTGAGCTTTCTCCTCCTACCGAGGCTAGCCTTGGGCCGGATTTCGTTCTTGGTCGGGCCCGCCGAGGCAATCGCCCGACCATGTCTAATGCTCGCCATCACGCTTCAGGGCTGCTTTGGTTCCCCTCGATCGTGATGGTGCCGCCGCCCGGGACCTTCGTGCATTGGTACCAGTGCGTGGCGCCATGAATTTGGCGAGCGCCGGCCGGCCTAGAATGGCATTGTAGGTCGAGTCGGTCTACCACTTCGAACGTGATCACCCGCTCGAAGTTGCTCGGCTACCAAACGTCACGTAGGACGATCCGCCCGAGTGGCCTCGACCGAGGTGCTAGGGACTATCTCCGTGAAAACGACTACGATGCTTTTAATCTTGGAGCGAGGGATCTGTGATCTCGCCCATAACCTTGGCGGATATTAGGTCTAGGAACTCCCACAATCCACAAGGACCCGCCCCATCATGTATTGCAGATCGTTGGGCCGACGACCATCGGGAGCCTTTGGGGTTTCGCTATCCCTGTGGGGCTGCCCTTCGAGAAGGTGATGGGCAGCTCGCACCACTTGAGTCGCCGAACGGGAGGCTTCCTCGAGTGACACGGGTACCTCGCGGCGGCCTCCTTCAACTCCCGACGTGACTCCATAGGCGCGGAGCCCCGAATATTACGGCGCGATGTGGTTTTTCGCCCCGGTACTCCATGTCCGCTTTTTCCTCCTCGGCGGCTTCTTGCCCTCGACGCCTCCTTCCTCGCTTCCGGAGCGTGGGCATGGGACCCTTACCATTGTAGAATTGCTCCAAAGTGAGGCCCATGTTCTGCAATTCCGCAGTCGTGCCCATACGCCCGTGGAGTGGGCAAAAATAGGCACTAGCCCGTCCGCTGCTGGTCGCCGCGTCTTGGTCGTCCCCGGCTTTGCTCGTTGTTCCGCCGAACCGGCCGACTTTGCTTTCGCTGCTCCTTATACGCTATGCAGGTCGACCGCTGTCGCTGCTCGATGGCCGCCACCATGTCGGAGACGAGGGTTTTTTCTTCTTTAATTTTTTCTCGATCGAGCTCACGCTTTTCCGCTTGACGCCTTCGAGTCCGGCCGAGGGGCAGCTTTTCCTTCGCCTAACAAGCCTCTTCCATTGGACTGCCTTGTCGGGCCAGGCATAATCGGTCGGCCATGCGAATACCTGGCTATCGAGATGTCCGGGTGAATCTCGAGGTCTTGGCGTAGCTGACGCCTCGACCCCAAACTTGAAAGCCCTGACGACCGCCATCCGAGATGCTTGGGATGGAATTCGTGATTTGCATGAAACGCCGGACGAATCAAGCGCAAGGTCTCGCCTCCGCCTCAGACGACGCCGAGGTCGCGCCTTCCTCGGCGACATAGCAGCCTCCGAAGTTAGCTCGAGAGTGTTGCTTAGCCGTGCTCAGACCGGATCGAAGTTTTCCTTTGGTTGAATAGCCACGCCCGGCCGCCCATCCAAAGATCAGGCAAAAAGTTAGCCATGACCCTTCATCACCTCCAGCCGCCGTAATGGCCGTGGTGTAGATCGAGAGAAACTCGCTTGGTTCTCGCGCCCCATCGAACCTCTCGATGTGGCCTGGCTTGAACCTCATCGCCAGGTCACGCGTCGTAGCGACGCCGCGAACGCCCTCGCACCAAAATGGGACTGCTTGGGACGGCCGCTATGGCGCGCTGGCGGGCGATCCTCGCCGCCAAGCCCGAGGTTCGCGGGCCTAGGCGAGAGAATACCTCCCTAGGCCTGTAAGATGGAGAGTGGCCCGAGGAGGAATGTTCGCCCGGTTCGCCTGCGTGGCTCAGATCCCGCCAATCTCGAGGAGCGCCGAGAATTGCTCCGGTGCCCTCCCGAGCCCGACGCTGCTCGCGCCGGCCACTCCGGCACGGCCATGAGTCGCTTTGGTGGAGGCGCACGGACGCCGGGCGGCGGCGTTTCAGTGAATCACCTGCATCCTTCCTGAGGCTTCCGCCGCTTTATGTCCGTGGCGATTTCCTCGAGGTCGCTTGGCCACACCGCACTCCATGGTTTCTAGGTCGACTTGCTCAGAAATTCTCCGAGGTTGCGCACCACCGCGGGCTAAGGCTTGAAGGCGCTCTCGCCGGGGAACGCTGGGCGACGAAGTTCGCCGCCGCCAAGACGGGCTCCGGCCCTGCACTCGCGTGAGGTTATCACGAAGCCGCCCTGGTCTTGTCGGCCGCTATCACGGACTTGCCGGCGTAAGCCGCTGGCCCGATTCGTAGATGTCTCGCAGTGCTCTTGGCCGCCTCATAGCGTGGAGGCGTGTTTCGCCGGGATTTGTCCCCGATATTGCCACCTTCCTCCGCAACCAAGACGCTATGGATTGGGCGGATCGCGAGGGTGACATCACGGTGTATCCACGTGACGCGTCCCCTGGTCGAGCTCGAGAAGGTCGGGAATGTCCAGGCCATCGTGAGAGCCTGGCCGCATTTCGCCGCCCGAGAGAGGGCGCCGAGTTGGGAGCGAAAGAATCGCCTCAGGCGGGCGGCTTCCAGTGCGTAAGCCCTCGAATCGCTATGATTCTCGAGGCCGGCGACGCCGGCAATTTCCATTGTCGAAGAATCGCTTCTCCTCTTCCTCGATCCCGGGGCGAGGCCCTGGTGGTCTTGGGAGTCCGACATCCTTCGGGATTCCTCACGAAAGGGAAAGTCGGTCCTCACGGACGGGCGCCTTTATCGACGATTGGGGAACAGCCCCCGCCGAGCTTACTTGTTGGTGGAGGGACCAACCGCGACCCTTCTCACGTGAGGGAATACTCAAAGGAATGACTCACCGGACTTCAATGAGCGAGGACACAAGATTTTTACCCTGGTTCGGTCTCTCAAGAAGGAGATAATAGCCCTACTCCAGCTTGTGTGTATTTTTGCATGCGTAGGTGTCTCCGCCTCCCCTTCACGGCGGGATGCTTTATAGTTTACAAAGGGGCGACTTGTTCAAGCCCACTAACTCGACGCTCGACCAGTCCAACGTGGTAACTAACAGATCCTATACTCCCAGCCACGCTCCCGCGGAGAACGCAACGAACTAGCTGAGGTTACGCACTGGCGGCCACCGACTCCTGGATCACGCCAGTCGGCTAACAACTAACTCCAAACTCGCCACCTCACCTGAGCACGAGCCATCGATTCACCAGGTTATGCGACCTTCTCAGTCCCGGCAAGGCCGCCCCTAAGAACGACTCTCCTGGTGGTCGTATGGACGAGCTCGTGCCGCTGTGGCGCCCGGCCAGGTCGCCCCGGGACGGCCTTCCGGTGGTTCGGGCAAGAATGAGCCCGTGCCGCCATGGCGCCGGCCAGGTCGCCCCGGGACGGCCTTCCGCGGTTCGGCAAGAATTAGCCCGTGCCGCTGTGGGCACCCGAGGTAATTTATGGGAGCTATCCGACCCCGACACTCAACATACAATAATTTTATGACCCGCTGTCCTGTGACACGGTAACTATACACACTTCCGCCCGGATGTGGCATATGAGTTAAAGAGGAGAGAGAGCAAAGGCGATATCATCCTCGAGATATCGCTCGCCTCCGTATCCAACACCTTGGTTTTCGGACAACACCGCACAGGTGGCTACTGTCTTCTCCATGCTTTTTCCTTTCGCTGCCTTAGTTTACGCAGCAATTTAATGGACACATGTCAGCCTTGGATAATCGTGAGCATAATACTATGCACTGGAGACGGTGTTTCATCCAAACAGTACCATACTATGTATGCTACGTGGCTGTCTTGGATTTTGGAGTACGATACCCTCTACTGGGAATAGCCGGCTCGGTCGGCTTGGTGTCCGCACGTAAATCCATTTTTTGTTAGACAGATTTTCTGATTTATTTGAGCTACCAAATGGCACCTAAATTTTTTGAAAATGGCTCTGTAAGGTCCTGAGGAGATACTTAAGCTTTCATAGAAATTTCAAGTGTAAGGTTTTACTTGAGGGATTTTTTCAAAATTTGACATTGCTACTGTCCTATTTAAATTTTTCTATTTTGATTTCTAGAAACATTAAATGATTTAAAAAAAACTCTTAGAAACTTTTCAGATGTGTTTTAGGGATGTTTTAGGATTTAAATAAATTTTATTTAGATTTGTTGTTTGATGGTAATTCAAATTTTAAATTTTAGAACCCACAATTTAATCAATGAAAAACGTTTCCTCAACAACCAAAATTCCTGAGAAATTCATAAAACAATAGAAATTAGATTTCAGGCCAAAATTAAGATCGCATTTGTGAATTTCATTTATTTAAGTTTTGAGGCTGTCACAATCATCAAGGAAGCTAGCGGCGTCGGCCATGGGGAAGACGACGAGTGCGACGGCGCTCTTTCGGGTAACCAGAGCTGTGAACAAAGCAAGGAACAAGACTAGGAGGCCTCAAGGGTGCTCCATACTAGTATATGGATTCATAAATGTCTCACCGAAGGTCCCAATTGCATGCGCTCAGCTTGTTCCTTGGCTGCTCGGCGGAGGCGCTAGTGTTAGGTGGGATTGCGGGGAGGCTAAGGGCACCGACGAAGCGCATTTATATCCACGGACCACGGAGGAGCTCGGTGCTTGGGCCTGTGGGGAAGAAGACATGGGATCGGTTGCTGCAGGATTTGTTGGTGATGCAACGGTGCATGCGAGGCGCAGGCGGCGGCGGCAGCGAGGCAACGACGACCTCGGTGGCACGCTTGCTGGCATAGGTGCGATCCCTAATTGCAGCTCGCTTGGCGCGGCAAGGCGCAGACAGGATTGTATCTCCACTAATTGAACTCTTGGTATCTGCATAGCTATTTTACACCATACCGAGTCTAGCTAGTTTAATTGGTCGATACATGTAACACTGATCCATTGACCTTTCCCTAATTAACCTTAATATTAGACTGGACAGTAAGTAATTACATGCTATTACGGAATCTCTGACGGAAAGAGAAACTCCCATGCAAGAATTGCTGCTTGCCTACGGGTGGAGGAGGTCAGAGAGCAAGCTTGGCAAGGAGCCCCTTGAGGAGGGAGGGGCAGCTTAGATGCTCAAAGCCATCGCTCGCCATGACCGCCTTGAGTTTGCCAGGAGACTTCATTAGCTCGAAGCATGCCTTCTTGAGCCCCTGGCAGCCATGCTGCTCGGCCAATGCCAGTGTGGTAGCCACCGTGCTTGTGCCGATGTATCTGCATAGCATGTCCTCGCAGATCAACTTGAGCCTCTCGAGGTTGTATCTGTCCGCCGCTACGAGCAAATGCTGAGCCATCTCTACCGTCTCGTCCTCGTCTATGATCCCCTGCAGCGAGTCGGTGTAGATGAAGTGGAGCATCGCCTCGAACACTTTCGCTTCCATATCACTGATCTGTATGCGGGACATCGTCTTCTCCTTCATCGGACCGAGGAGCTCCGCCTTGAAGACCGACGACCGAGCAGCGAGCACGCACCGATGCGCAGGGAAGGCCTCCCCGGCGACCTCGAACGTCACATCCGCCCCCTCTCCGGCCGTGAGGAGTTGGCCAAGATGCCGGTGCATGTCGGACGGTGGCACCACGACAAACTGCGTAGTAGCCTCTGTGAGGATTTCTTTTGTTACAGTGACGTCAAACCTGACGCTGAAACTGTCATCCCTAAGGCAAACCGATTTCTCCAAGTCCTTCCTCGTGATGAATTTAGTGATGCCCCATAGATTAAATTTGCTAAAGGTGGATATTTTGCTGTCTAGGCTGTACGATGGCACCGTCTTCCCATCCTGATCGAGCAACCCAATCTTGAACTTTGCCCTGACCTCCTTAGCATCAGCATGATCAAGAGACAGATAGAGGGATATCCAATCGACGGCGTCCGATTCATAGCCATCGGGGTAGTATCTGATGCTCCAGAGACGCCCTCCGACGTCGAACGTCCCGGATCTGATGAATTTGCCGCTGCCGAGTCCGTTGGTTCCAGAGTACCCGTCGACCTTGAGCACGTGCGACCCGGCCACAGTCTCGGCGATGATGGCCGACGAGGTCTGGGACGTCGTGCGGCCGCCGCCGTCGCCGACGGAAGACGAAGAAGAGTTGGACATACGAACACAGCAACAGGACACGGAGAAGCGATCAAGGAAGAAGGAAGGGAGTGACCGGCAGTCGGGCCAATATTTCAATCCGTGCGGTGGATTCCATTGAATATTTGTAGCATACAGTTTGCAGAATTAATGGTGCGCGTCACACGAGCAGTCGGGTGTACGGCGGTACGTGCGAGGAGACGCATGCATGCATACGGAGGAGAGTTGACCGGTGCGTGCGTATGAATCGCCGGAGTTTGTCTCGGTCGAGGAGGCGAGAGGAGGATGTACGAGGTGCCGGATCGACAACACGCTGGTCCTCCAGTTCCGTGCCCCTTCTGTTTCTTTGTACTTTCGCTCTGTTCGGTTCTTCTTTCGGCGGAATTTGCGATGGCAGAGGTCGGCGGAGCAGCGGGGAGAGGACAGCGCTTAGCTATTCCCGGTGTACGGTGTCATCCTTATTTAATGTTTGTCATATAGGACAGGTTGCTGATGTGGCCAGGAGCGGAACTAGAGAAAAAAATCATCGGGTTCACCACTTCATCATATATGTGATAGTAACTTATTATTCTTACCATTTGCTTGTTATTTGCCTCCCGGTGTCACAAGATTTAGATTAAGGGGGTTCACATATACTATATATAGAGACTAACTGTCGACGATTGGGAATACTCAAAGGAATGACTCACCAGACTTCAGCGAGCGAGGACACAGTACTTTACCCTGGTTCGGGCCTCTCAAGAAGGAGATAATAGCCCTACTCCAGCTTGTGTGTATTTTTGCATTCGTGTGTGTCTCGCCTCCCCTTCACGGGCGGGATGCTTTATAGTTTACAAAGGGGCGCACTTGTTCAAGCCTCACTAACTCCACGCTCGACCAGGTCCAACGTGGTAACTAATGTATCCTATACCCCAGCCACGCTCCCGCTGAGAACGCAACGAACTAGCGGAGGTTACGCACCGGGCGGTTACCGACTCCTGGATCACGCCAGTCGACTAACAACTAACTCCAAACTCGCAACCTCACCGAAAGCACGAGCCATCGATTCACCAGGTTATGCGACCTTCTCAGTTCCCGGCAAGGCCGCCCCTAAGAACGACTCTCCTGGTGGTCGTATGGGACGAGCTCGTGCCGCTGTGGCGCCCGGCCAGGTCGCCCCGGGACGGCCTTCCTGGTTCGGCAAGAATGAGCCCGTGCCGCTGTGGCACCCGAGGTAATTTATGGGAGCTATCCGACCCCCGACACCTAGCCCCGAGGTTCGAGTGGAAAAGGCTTTAGAAAAGGCCTTCCTCTCGGCCTACCGACTCTCGAGCCACCGTTGGTTGTGGCGAACACCGCCGACCTCCGAGCCATCACCATCTCCAGGGAACGAGCTGCTCGGTTCTGCGTGCCTCGCGCGTGACGGACTAGCTCCCATCCTACCGACGCTGTTTCCTAAGCTTCATTCGCTCAAAGACGAACCGCCTCGGGAACCGCCGCTTAAGCGTGGCAGCTTTGGCTTATGCGTGCCTACGTGTCGCCTTCCTCGTGGCGAACGCCTCAATCGCCGCGCTTTTAGGGCTTCCTCGACCACAACAATGAACCTCTTCGCTCTCTCGCTCGTTTTTAAACACCGTAAGAGGAACTCCTAGAATCGCTTGGCCTTTCAAAGATTAGTGCGCCCACACTTCTCTACTCCAGCTGCCTTTCTCCTCGATCACCTTCTCCACCCTCATGGCCAAGTTCGGCGCCAAAGAAGCTTGATCGGCCAGGTCGAGACTCTCGAAAGGCGAGCACTCGACGCCGGCCATGGAGAGCCGCCGGTGCCGAGGAGAGCCCGCAATGAGGAAGGGGAGATCGCCTCCACCGAGCTCTACGCCATAAACGGGCTTCAACGACCGAAGCGAAGTTCGCCGAGGCCGCATCGCTTTCCGTGGAGTGCGAGATCGCTCACCTCCACCCCAATTCCATTCTCATTCGCCATCTTCGCCATCTCTCGCTGAAGGGTTCGTGGGCGCCGAGCCTACCCCCAATCTCTTTTTCCACTTCTACACTCTCGCACGCAAGACGCCTCGCAGCCTACCGCTTTATTTCCGCCTCCGACTCTACCCGCCCAGACGAGTACCCGAAGCTTCACGCCAAGGACTCGGTGTCGGGTGGGCCGACTTTGGTTCTACTCGAGGAAAGTGGAGGGCAGCTCGCTTTCCTACTCCGGCCGAGGGTCGCGCCGCCGAGACGCCCCAACCACCCGTGCAGCCCGAGGAGGAGAAGGTGCTCATGCCGATCAACGAGCTCACCTCGCCGGGTCGCCTGGCCGGACGCCGCCCGGATTACGCCAGAACCTGTCGCCTCAGAGGAGGGTACACCCCTTCTTCAAGGTCGAAGGGTGGCAGGACATCACCCGAATCACGCCAGGTACACCACCGCCTCGATCTTTACTTTGAAAATAAAGGATATTCGACCTTATTGCTCTTTCTACCGGTAGCAGCTCCATCTGAGGATCTGGTGGACGTGAGGGTGTCCGAGATGTTCGGCACCCTAAGGCCAAGGAAATCCTAGAGGGCCGCCAGATCCCGAACAACGCCCTTAACCTGACCGAGGCGGTAAGTCCCTACCTGACCCTTTCTCAAGGTCCGCTTAGGCCGGTTTTTTCCGAGGTTCCCCGACCTTATTCGAGCCCACCTCAAGCAGGAGAAGGTTGCCCTCGAGGTCGCTGCGGGCTCACCGGCACCGCACCAAGTGACGAGGTCGAAAGACCAAGAAACAGTGAGTCATAAGCGCCGCGCTACCGATCTCCGCCGGCCATGCCATCCCCGCCTAGGCATTCACGCAGTATCCTTGCTGACGATCAGCCACCCCGCCAAAGACTTGGAGTATGCCGATCGTCAGAGGTGAGCGAACTAAAACTGTGGAGGGATGAGTACACCAAAAACCCCGAGCCGATGGCTTGTTTGGCGCCACCTTGCCGCTGGAGAAGAAGGAGGCGCAGCCGCGCCGGTCCCAAATAAGGAAGGAGGAACCGAGGGCCAGACGCGCCCTTCGTGCAGAGCTTGCGCTGGTGAGGTCGAGCCTCGGCCCCTCCGACCACGAGGAGGAGAAGGACGAGCCGACCTCGCCTCTGTCCCGAGGTCCAACAGTCGCCCGCCGCGCCCCAATCATACGCCAACGCCGACCATTTCGAGGCCGGGCTTGGGAGAGGTCGACTTCTGCTGCTGTGGCCGACAAGGCACGCGAAGACATGGCTGCCCTCATGGTTCGCGCCGAGCCCAGCCTAGAAGAAGCCAAGCGAGGTCACTTTCTTATTCCTATCTTGTTTGTCTCTTCCTCCCAAGACTACACTAATCCCACATCGCCTATAGTGGGTGTGGCAGCCGTGCGAGTTATGGGATTTCAAGCAATGGTCGATGATATTCTTGACCTCGTGCTAGAGAGGGAGCTCGCCTGCCGCCGAGGTCAGCCGTGGGTGACGAGGTCGAGGTGGGAATCGAGGCCACGGAGGCCCGGGCCCCTACTGGACAAGGCGGTGATGACGCTGGTGGAGGAGCACGCCGCGAGATCCGGCCAGAGGTCGTGTCTCCTGAAGAGGAAACACGGAGGAAGATCGCGGCTGCCGATGCTCAAGCTGCGATGGAGGGCATCCCCCACATCATTATTGAGGACGACGACGATACGGGGGTGCCCGGTGGTGACGAGCATGCCGCTGAAGTTCCCCGTGAGGACTCCGCCGGTGCGAGCGACATCATCACCGCGACGCTCCAAGAGATCGCCGAGATCTCTCCCCGAGCTTACGACGCTCACGCCGATACCAACGCCGCTACCTAAGAGCCGGCCACTCCGCTCGTCGCGAGACGAGCCCGACCATGACAAAGCGGTCGGCAGCTTCCTGGCGAGGGGAGCTGCCAGCGCCGAGGCCGCTTTGCCGACGCCGACCTTCCGGCCGCCGACCCGTGCTCCCTAGTCGACGACCTCACGCCCAGACGCCGCCACGATCCAAGCTCGCGAGGAGGCATGCATCGGGAGGAAGTTCCCCTGCCAGAGACGCCGTGCCCTCGGCGGAGTACCCGCGGCCCTGATGCCGAGGAGGAGGAGCCCCGAGCGAAACTCCCGCCCGGGAGGAAGAAGAGCGGAGGTGATCTCGCCCTTGAGGCCGCCCCTCCAGAGATGGAGGTCGACTCCCTGCCAAGGCCCTCCGCTCCCTGTGGGACGAGGGAGCCTGACTCAAGCCCCCACGCCGATCAAGGAGAAGGGATCGAGGCGAGGGTCCCTTGCTCGCCCAGGAGAACAAACCGAGCGAGGACCCCGCCGAGTTGTTCCAGAGGGGCCGAGGCTCACTCTATTGGGTAAGTTTTCCTAGCACTCATGAGCTTTCGCCCTAAAAATCGATCACGACCCGAGATACCCTGTCGCTGCAGTGGCCGGAGACCACCATGAAGGATTTCTGTGCCGCGACTGCCGCCGTAAGTTCTTGCCAAGCACCAAGCCGAGCAGATGCCAGGATCGCGGAGCTCGAGCGCCCTGTTGCCGGGCCGGGTCTTCGAGGCCGAGATCCGCCGCAAGATGGAGGAGTCCGTGCACGCCTTAAGGAGCGCCGACCAGAGTGAGCAGCGAGGCCGACCTTGAAGCGACGGTGGTGACCCTCGACTCCGGGCCAAGCGCCGAAAGGACGATCGACCAATGGAGGAGTCCAGACGGCTTCGCTGGGCAAGCGAGGGTCGTGAAGCGCCGGCGAAAGTGCTCGACTCGAGTCCGAGCTCGACTCGCAAGGGAGGAGCTCGCTGCTCAGGACGAAGCGTGCCGACCTCCTCGTAGCTCCTCCTTCCCGTGTTTTACCCGAAACTCAAAACCTCCCAGCTTGAACAAAGAATGATTCGTATTTAATAGATGTCCTTTGTTTCCTTTGAAATGATAACGAAGTTGCTTCATCCCGTTGTTCCCTATTCGATGGAGGTTGAAGGTCACACGAGCTAGCTTAACGATCGTATTAGGGAGTGACTACCTCGCATAAAGATGCTCTAGGTCGTGGTTTCAGGTCGTAGCTACACGGTACTGCTTGGGGCCTGATAGCTCCCATAAATTACCTCGGGTGCCACGAAGCGGCACGGGCTCATTATCGCCCGAACCACCGAAGGCCGCCCTCGACGACCTAGCCGGGCGCCACGAGCGCACGGGCTCATTATCGCCGAACCACCGGAAGGCCGCCCTCGACGACCTAGCCGGGCGCCACGAAGCGCACGAGCTCGCCCCCGCTCGACCACCAGGAGGTCGTTTTAGGATGGCCTTGCCGACCTCAGAAGGTCGCATAACCTGGTGAATCGATGGCTCGTGCTCGTGAGGTGGCCGAGTTTGGAGTTAGTTGTTAGCCGACCGACGTGATCCCGAGGCTCGGAATCGCCAGCCACGTAACCTCCGCTTAGTTCGCTGCGTTCTTCCGCGAACGTGGGCGGGTATAGGATCTGTTAGTTACCACGTTGGACCTGGTCGAACATGGAGTTAGTGGGCTTGAACAAGTACGCCTCTTTGTAAACTATAAAGCATCCCCGCCGTGAAGGGGGGAGGCAGAGACACACACGCATGCAAAAATACACACAAGCTGGAGTAGGGCTATTATCTCCTTCTTGAGAGGCCCGAACCAGGGTAAAGTACTGTGTCCTCGCTCGCTGAAGTCCGGTGAGTCATTCCTTTGAGTATTCCCTCACGTGAGAAGGGGTTGCGGTTGGTCCCTCCACCAACAAGTAAGCTCGGCGGGGCTCGTTTCAATCGCCGATACCGGGCGCCGCCTGCGGGGACCGACTTTCCTTTCGTGAGGAATCCCGAAGGATGTCGACTCCCAAGACCACCGGTTTCTACGCCTCGGATCGGGAAGAGGAGAAGCGCTTCGACAATGGGGCTGCCCGACGTCGCCGGCCTCGAGAATCATGACGGTTCCTGTGGGCTTCGCCGAAGCCGCCGCGACGGAGCAGGTTTCGCCCCAACTCGACGCCCTCTCGACGATGAGTACGACGGCTCTACGATGGCCTGGACATTCCCGACCTTCTCGAGCTCGACCAGGGGACCGCGCCACAGGAGACACCGTGATGTCACCCTCGCGTTCGCCTAATCCCGCAACGCCTTGGTTGCGGAGGAAGGTGGAAATATCGGGACAAATCCTCGCTAAACACGCCCACCGCTATGAGGTGGCCAAGGAGCACTCGCAGACATCTCTCGACCGGACCGCCGCCTTACCGGCAAGTCCGTGATGGCCCGGCCGACAAGACCAGGGCCAAAGCTCGTGAGAACCTCCGCACGTACGGGACGCCGGAGCCCATGCGCCGGCGAGCGAACTCGTCGCCCCGTGTTCCCCCGAGCGGGGAACGCATTCAAGCCTTGGCCACGGTGGTGCGCAACCTCAGAGAATTTCCCGAGCAAGTCGACCTAGAAGCCATGGGTGCGGCTGTGGCCGACGACCTCGAGGAAATCGCCACGGACATAAAAGCGGTGGAAGCCTCCCGAGGAAGGGATGCCCAGAGTGATTCCTGGGAACGCCGCCGCCAGCGCCCGTGGCGCCCACCCGACGACTCACGCAGCCGCATTCTAATGACCGGCGCGAACGCGATCGGGCTCGGAGGGCACTCGAGCAATTCTCGCGCTCCTCGAGATCGACGGATACGAGCCACCGTAAACGGGCCGAACATTCCTACTCGGGCCACTTCCATCTTACCGCCTAGGAGGTATTCTTCACCGCCCGCGAACCTGCTTGGTCGGCGGGATCGCCGATCAGCCGCCAGCAACGACCGTCTCCGATACCCTGCTGGTGCAGATGCTCGCAGCGCCGCTACGACGCTGCGACTCGCCAAGAAGGTTCAAGCCAGGCCACATCGAGGTTCGATGGGACGCAGTAACCCCGATGAGTTTCTCTCGATTTACACCACGCCATTCTCGGCTACCGAGGTGATGAAGGGTCATGGCTAACTTTTGCCCAAGGTCGATGGGCCGCCCGACGTGGGCTATTCAACCAAAAGGAAAACTCGATCCGGCCCCGGGCACACTAAGCAACACTCTCCGAGCTAATCTTCCGTGAGTCGCTATGTCCGCCCGGGAAGGAGCGCTGACTTCGAGCCGCCTGATATGCACGGAGGGCGAGACCTTGCGCCAGCTGGCCCAAAGCTGCTTCATGCAAGTACGGAATTCCATCCCAAGCATCTCGGATGAGGCGGTCGTCCGGCTTTCAAGTTTGGGGTCCGAGACGCCCGCTTTACGCAAGACCTCGAGATTCACCTGCATATCTCAGCCAACGAGCCGTTCCGCATGGCCGATCGTTATGCCCACGCCGACGAGGAAGTCCAATGGAAGAGGCCGCTAGACGAAGGAAAGCCGCCTCTTCGCCTCGACTCGAATGGGCGCTTCCGGAAAAAGCGTGAGCTCGATCGAGAAAAAATTAAAAAGAAGAAAAACCTCCGCTCTCCGACATGGTGGCGCCATCGAACGACGACAACGCCGACCTCGCAAGCATATAAGGGGGAGCCGCGAAAGCAAAGGGTCGACCGTTCAATGGAACAACGAGCAAAACCGGACGACCAAGACCGCGGCGACCAACACTGACGGGCTAGTGCCTATTTTTGCCCACTCCACCAGCGTATGGGCACGACTGCGAATTGCGTAACATGGGCCTCCCGCTCGAGCAATTCTACAATGGTAAGGGTCCCATGCCCACGCCCCGAGCAGAAGGAGACGCCGAGGGCAAGAAGCCCGCCGAGGAGGAAGAAACGGACATGGAGTACCAGAGCCGAAACCACATCGCCGTAATATTCGGGGCTCCGCCGCCTATGGGTCACGCCGAGTTGAAGGAGGCCGACGCGAGGTACTTCGTGTCACTCGTGGAAGCCTCCCGCTCAGCAGCCTCAAGTGGTCCGAGCTGCCCATCACCTTCTCAAAGGACGATCGCTTCGGGATGACGAACCCCAAAGCCTCCCGATGGTCGCCACCAACGACCGCAACACCGCCAGAGGGACGGGTCCTTGTGGATTGTGGAAGTTCCCTAGACCTAATATCCGCCAAGGTTATGGACGAGATGCAGATCCTCGCTTCCAAGATTAAAAGCATCGTAGTCCCGCTCTACGGATAGTACCGCACCTCGGCCAAAGCCACTCGGGCAGATCGCCCTACTCGTGACATTCGGTAGCCCGAGCAACTTCCGAACGGAGCTGATCACGCTCAAGTGGTAGACTTCGACTCACCTACAACGCCATTCTAGGCCGACCGGGCGCCACCAAATTCATGGCCGCCACGCACCACGGTACCAATGCCTGAAGGTCCTCGGCCCACGGCACCATCACGCTGGGAACCCGAAGCAGCCCTCGAATCAGGATTTAGCGAAAGATTAGACATGGTCGGGCAGCTTGCCTCAACAGGCCCGACCAAGAATCGAGAAATCCCCGCCCAAGGCTAGCCTCCGTGCCGAGGAGAAACTAAGGCCATCCGCAGACGACATGGAGCCGCATAAGGTCGTGACACGTGGGGCTTCCTAGATCCTAAATAGGAACTCGAGCTCGTGACCTTCCTCCCGAGAAGCGCGGACACGCTCGCTCGGGAACCGTCCGACATGCCCGAGTCCCAAGGAGGTTGTCGAGCACAAAGCAGCGCTCGGCTCGACAAAGCCTCGTGGCGCAGAACTTCAGCGCTTCTCCCTGAGAAGCAAGCTATCATCGAGAGGAGCCGACAAGCTCCTCGCCGGGCTTTATACGGGAAGTCGATCACTGATTGGTTGGCTAACCCGGTTATCGTGGAAAAAGGGGGCAAGTGGCGATGTGTGTCGATCACACAGGGCTGAATGTCGCGCGGCCCCAAGGACAATTTCCGCCGCCTCGGATAGACCAGCTTGGTCGACGCAATGTACCGGCCCGAGGCGATGAGTTTCCTGGACACCTATTCGGTTATCACCAGATCGGCATATCGCCCGACGATGAGGAGAAGACTTCCTTCATCACGCCATTCGCACGCTCGCTACACGACCATGTCCTTCGGTCTAAGGAACGCCGAGCAACCTTCCAGCCGCCATGCGTAAAACCTTCTGACCAAATAGGCTCGGAACCTGGAGGTATACGTGGACGACATAGTCGCCAAAAGTAAGATGGCCCGAATCATGTATCCGACCTAGAGGAAACCTTCCGTAACCTCAATAAGCATCGAATAAAGTTAAACCCTGAAAAATGTGTGTTCGGGTCAAAGCCGGCAAGGTACTCGGCCACATGATCGGCCCACGAGGAATCGGGCCCAACCCGAGAAGATAGAGGCCATCGAGAACATGCGACCACCCACCGCACGCTGGAGGTTCACCCCGACCGGAGGATGGCGGCCCTAAGTCGCTTCATCTCGCGGCTCGGGAGCGCGCCTACCTTTCTTCAAGGCGCCCTAAGCACGACGGTTTCGCTGGGACAAGAAGCGCACTCACTCTTTCAAAGAATTAAAGCTATATTTGTCGAGACCCCTGGCCTTGACCACACCGAGAATAGGAGAGGTTCTCTTGCTCTACCTGGCCGCCACACCCCAAGCGGTAAGCGCTGGCCATAACGGTAGAGCGGACGGGGTGCGCCGCCGATCTACTACATCGAAGTCCTCAGCACGGACCAAAGGAGCGCTACTCCCGAGGTCCGTAAGCTCCTTTATGCACTCCTCGTGGCCTCAAGAAATTAAGACACTACTTCCAGCCCACAAAATTCGAGTCCCGACCAACTTCCCGCTTTAGAGAAATTTAGGAATCAGGATGCAAGCGGACGGATTGCGAAGTGGGCCATGGAGCTCGCCGACCCGAGATCGACTCTCGGCCGTAACCATGATCAAATCTCAGGTCCTAGCATACTTCCTAGCCGAATGGACAAATCCTACCCCATCCGAGTCCGAATCCGACCGGTCCAAGCACGGTCGGGTCATGCACTTTCGACGGATCCCGAGCCATTTATTGCTCTGGGTCGAGTGGTCCTAGAATCCCTCGGGGAGCGGATCCAAAGACGCCCTCCAATCGCATTTCGGCGCAACGAACAACAACGCGTAATACGGTCTCGCTAGCCGGGCCGCATGCAAGACGCCGAGTCCAACGACTAACCGCGAAGGGCGACTCGCAGCCTAGTTATCAACCAGGTTAACAAGGAGTATCGCGTTCGATGACTCGATGGCGCTTTACCTGGCTGAAGTAAGGAAGATGGAAAAATTCTTCGTAAACTTCGGCATCAGACATCCTCGTGAAGGACAATGCCCTGGCCGACCATCTATCGAAGGTCGGTTCCGCCTAACTCCTCGCCTCGGTGCTCGCCGAGCACCTTTATAAGCCCTCCATACCTACCGAGGAGGAGGCAACCGAGACGGGTGGTACCGCCTCCTTCCTCGAGCAGGGTGCGAGTTGGATGACGCCATTCATCCAAGACTCGCACACGGACACCGCCGAGGAAGAAGCCGAGAAATCCCGGCTCGTAAGACGCCTTCCGCTTATAAAATGGTCGAGGGCCTCTTATACCGCAAAGGCGCGCTGGGGTCCTCTCCAAGTGCATCACCCAAGAGGAAGGCAAATATCTCCTCAAAGATATCCATGACGGATGTGTGGAGCTCACTCGCCCTTAGGACCCTGATGAGCAAAGCCTTCCGCTGTTACCATCGCCGACGGCCCTGGCCGACGCTGGCCAATAGTAACCTCCTCGCCGATCTTGCCGCCCATGCTCGAAAAGTCCATCACCAAGATATGCACTACGCATCATGCCCCGACCGCCGTTTCGCTTGGGGCATCGACATACTCGGACCATTTCCTGTGGGAAGGAAGGGTTGTAAACACTGCTCGTCGCAATCGACACCTTCACTAAATGGATCGAGGCCGAGCCTGTGTCGACCATCTCGCACAAAGCGGCTAAAAGGTTCTTCCGCAATAACATAGTGACCCGCTTCGGCTCCGAGTCGCCTCATCACGCATAACGGCACTCGCCTACAAGCGAATGTTTCAGGCTTATTGCGAGGAGGTTCGGGACCAAGATATGCTTCGCCCGTGGCCCACCCGCAGAGCAATGGGGCGGCCGAGCGCGAACGGGCAGATTATCCAAGGGGTCAAAAGAGAGTCTTCAAGAACCTCGACAAGATGGTCAAGCCTGGTGGACGAGCTACCTCCCGCCCTTCTGGTCGGTCCGCACCACGACGAGCCGAGCTATGGGTGAGACCCCTTTCACTGTATGGCGCGGAAGCTGTCCTACCCGCCGAGGTCGTTCTGGGATCCCCAAGGGTGAATCTAGCCGACGACATCGACACAGAAGGCGAGCGCCTTCTCGACCTCGACCTCGCGGAAGTGACTCGCAAACGGGTTTTGCTGCGATCCGCGGTTTACCTGCAAGCTCTCCGCAGGCACGCCGCTAAATTGGTACGACCAAGGACCTTACATATCGGCGATCTCGTTTTGCGACGGGTCCAAGACTTGTCAAAGGCTAACAAGCTAACGCCGAGATGGGAGGGTCCTTACACGGTCGTCTCAACAAAGACGCCCGGGCTGTCCGCCTGCGATGGAAGATGGTCGAGAACTAGCCAAAGACTCTCGAACATCGATCAACTACGTAAGTTCCATATCTAACCACACCCACTTTACTCCTTTAATAAACTTCGACACTTTGGCCTCCCGCCTCTCCCTCTCTCTCTCTCTCTTTCTCTTTTACCCTCCCACGAAATCTCGCGACGAAGCTCGATCTAGACCAAATATCAAGAGCGGGCTCGGTCGTCGGGGCAAAAATGGATGGGCGTCCGACCACCTAACATCGGGCCACCAGAGCTCGACCTCGAGGGCTTCCTTCCTCATAAGACGACCATCTTTTCGCGGCAGGCCTCCACCGCAGGCCTCCACCGCAGGCAAAGATTCGCACGGACACCCCTCGGACGGTTCCGAGCTCAGGTCGGCCGGTGAGTGGTATAGACGCACCGTATACAAAAAAGCCACACGATCTCCGCAGGGCGCTACTCCCGCATGCCCGAAGCCCGGCTAGCGCACCTTCAGATTCGGGCCGCTGTTCGCTGCGCCAAATGCAATTGAGGGCGATCGATCCGCTCTCCCCGAGGGGATTCTAGGACCACTCCACCCCGAGCAATCGTAAGCTCCTGGATCCGTCGGCGTGCATGACCCAAATGACCGTGCTTGGACCGGGTCGGATTCGGACTCTGATGGGGTAGGATTTGTCCATTCGGCTAGGAAGTCTGCTAGGACCTGAGATTTGATCGCGATTCGCCGAGAATTCGATCTTGAATTCGGCGAGCTCCATGGCCCACTTCGCGATAAGTCCGCTTGCATCCTCGATTCCCTAGAATTTCTCTAAGCGGGAAGTTGGTCGACTCGATTTTGTGGGCCTGGAAGTAGTGTCTTAATTTCTTCGAGGCCACGAGGAGTGCATAAAGGAGCTTCGACCTCGGGTAACGCTCCTTTGGTCCGTGCAGACTTCGCCGATGTAGTAGATCGGCGCCGCACCCGCCCCGCTTCTACCGTTATGACGACGCTACCGCTGGGTGTGGCGGCGTAGAGCAAGAGAACCTCTCCTATTTCGATGTGGTCAAGACCGGGGTCTCGACAAATATAGCTTTAATTCTTTGAAAGAGTGGTCTCGCTTCTTCCGCCCAAGCGAAACCGTCAGAGCTTCCGAGCGCCTTGAAGAAAGGCAGCCGCGCTTCCCGAGCCGCGAGATGAAACGACTTAGGGCCGCCATCCTCCTGGCCAGTGGATCGAACCTCCCGCGTGTGTGGGTGGTCGATGTTCTCGATGGCCTCTATCTTCTCGGGTTGGGCCCGATTCTCGTGGGACCGATCATGTAGCCGAGTACCTTGCCGCTTTGACCCCGAACACACATTTTTCAGGGTTTAACTTTATTCGATGCTTATTGAGGTTACTAAGGTTTCCTCTAGGTCGGATACATGATTCGGGCCATCTTGCTTTTGACGACTATGTCGCCCACGATACCTCCGTGTTCCGACCTATTTGGTCCGAGAAGGTTTTTCGCATGAGGCGCTGAAGGTTGCTCCAGCTGCCTTAGACCGAAGGACATGGTCGTGTAGCGTAACGTCGAATGGCGTGATGAAGGAAGTCTTCTCCTCATCGCTTCGGGCGATATGCCGATCCGGGTGATAACCCGAATAGGTGTCTAGGAAACTCATCGCCTGAGCCGGCCAAGGCGCCGACCAACCGGGTCTATCCGAGGCAGCGGGAAATTGTCCTTGGGGCACGCGACATTCAGCCCTGTGTGATCGACACACATGCGCCACTTGCCCCCCCTTTTTTTTCACGATAACCGGGTTAGCCAACCAATCAGAGTGATCGACTTCCGCGATAAAGCGGCTTTGAGGAGCTTGTCCAGCTCCTCTCGATGATAGCTTGCTTCTCCGGGAGAAGCGCTCGAAGTTTCGCACAAGAGCTTTTGTCGTGCCGAATCGCTAGCTCAGTGCTCGACGACCTCCTTGGGACTCCGGGCATGTCGGACGGTTCCCAGGCGAACGTGTCCGCGCTTCTCCGGAGGAAGGTCACGAGCTCGAGTTCCTATTTAGGATCCAGGGAAGCCCCCACGTGTACGACCTTGTCTGGCTCCATGTCGCACAGCGGGATGGCCTTGGTTTCTCCTCCGGCCTGTAGGCTAGCCTTGGGCCGGGATTTCTGCTCTTGGTCGCCCGCTGGCCGAGGCAACCGCCCGACCATGTCTAATGCTCGCCACGATTCAGGGCTGCTTTGGTTCCCCTCGTGATGGTGCCGCCGCCCGGACCTTCGTGCATTGGTACCAGTGGTGCGTGGCGGCCATGAATTTGGCGAGCGCCGGTCGGCCTAGAATGGCATTGTAGGCTGAGTCGAAGTCTACCACTTCGAACGTGATCACCCGCTCGGAAGTTGCTCGGCTACCAAACGTCATGTAGGACGATCTGCCCGAGTGGCCTGACCGAGGTGCTAGGGACTATCCCGTAAAACGGGACTACGATGCTTTTAATCTTGGAGCGAGGGATCTGCATCTCGTCCATAACCTTGGCGGATATTAGGTCTAGGGAACTCCCACAATCCACAAGGACCCGCCCCATCATGCGGTATTGTGCAGATCGTTGGGCCGACGACCATCGGAGCCTTTGGGGTTTCGTCATCCCTGTGGGGCGCTGCCCTTCGAGAAGGTGATGGGCAGCTCGCACCACTTGAGCCGCCGAACGGAGGCTTCCTCGAGTGACACGAAGTACCTCGCGGCGGCCTCCTTCAACTCCCGACGTGACTAATAGGCGGCGGAGCCCCGAATATTACGGCGATGTGGTTTTTCGGCTCCTGGTACTCCATGTCCGCTTTTTCCTCCTCGGCGGGCTTCTTGCCCTCGACGCCTCCTTCCTCGCCCGAGAGCGTGGGCATGGGACCCTTACCATTGTAGAATTGCTCCAGCGGGAGGCCCATGTTCGCAATTCCGCAGTCGTGCCCATACGCCAGTGGAGCGGGCAATAATAGGCACTAGGCCGGACGCGCTGGTCGCCGCGGTCTTGGTCGTCCCGGTTTTGCTCGTTGTTCCGCTGAACCGGTCGACCTTTGCTTTCGCGGCTCCCTTATACGCTATGCAGGTCGACCGCTGTCGCTGCTCGATGGCCGCCACCATGTCGGAGACGGAGGGTTTTTTCTTCTTTAATTTTTTCTCGATCGAGCTCACGCTTTTCCCGCTTGACGCCCTTCGAGTCCGGCCGAGGGGCAGCTTTCCTTCGCCTAGCGCCTCTTCCATTGGACCGCCTTGTCGGGCCAGGCATAACGGTCGGCCATGCGAATGTACTCGCTATCGAGATGTCCGGGTGAATCTCGAGGTCTTATGTAAAGCGGACGCCTCGGACCCCAAACTTGAAAGCCCGGACGACCGCCATCCGAGATGCTTGGGATGGAATTCGCATTTGCATGAAACGCCGGACGAATCGGGCGCAAGGTTCGCCCCGCCTCAGACGACGCCGATGTCGCGCTCCTTCCCGGCGACATAGCAGCTCCGAAGTTAGCTCGGAGAGTGTTGCTTAGCCGTGCTCAGGACCGGATCGAAGTTTTCCTTTTGGTTGAATAGCCACGCCCGGCCGCCCATCCAAAGACTCAGGCAAAAGTTAGCCATGACCCTTCATCACCTCCACGCCGTAATGGCCGTGGTGTAGATCGAGAGAAACTCGTCGGGGTTCTGCGTCCCATCGAACCTCTCGATGTGGCCTGGCTTGAACCTTACTGGCCAGGTCACGCGTCGTAGCGACGCTGCGAACGCCCTGCACCCGAAAATGGGACTGTTGGGACGGTCGTTGCGGGCGCGGCGGTCGGGGCGATCCCCGCCGGCCAAGCCCGAGGTTCGCGGGCCTAGGCGAGAGAATACCTCCCTAGGCCGGTAAGATGGAGAGTGGCCCGAGGAGGAATGTTCGGCCCGGTTCTGCCCGTGGCTCGTATCCCGTCAATCTCGAGGGAGCGCCCGAGAATTGCTCCGGGTGCCCTCCCGAGCCCGATCGCTCGCTACGGTCACTCCGGCACGGCCGCGTGAGTCGTCGGGGTTGATGCGCACGGACGCCTGGCGGCGGCGTTCCCAGTATTCACTCCAGGCATCCCTTCCTCGAGGCTTCCGCCGCTTTATGTCCGTGGCGATTTCCTCGAGGTCGCCGGCCACACCGCACTCCATGGCTTCTAGGTCGACTTGCTCGAAATTCTCCGAGGTTGCGCACCACCGCGGGCTAAGGCTTGAAGGCGTTCCTCGCCGGGGAACGCTGGGCGACGAAGTTCGCCACGGCCGACGGGCTCCGGCGTCCGTGCACTGCGGAGGTTCTCACGAGCCGCCCTGGTCTTGTCGGCCGGGCCATCACGGACTTGCCGGCGTAAGCTGGCCAGCGTCCGATTCAGAGATGTCTGCAGGTGCTCCTTGGCCGCCTCATAGCGGTGGAGGCGTGTTTCGCCCGGGGATTTGTCCCCGATATTGCCACCTTCCTCCGCAACCAAGACGTTGCGGGATTGGGCGGACCGCGAGGGTGACATCACGGTGTATCCCCGTGACGCGGTCCCCTGGTCGAGCTCGAGAAGGTCGGGAATGTCCAGGCCATCGTAGAGCCCGTCGTACTCGTCGTCCGAGAGGGCGTCGAGTTGGGAGCGAAAGAATCGCTCCGCGGCGGCGCTTCCAGGCGTAAGCCCTCGAATCGCTATGATTCTCGAGGCCGCGACGCCGGGCAATTTCATTGTCGAAGAATCGCTTCTCCTCTTCCCGATCCCGGGGCGAGGTCCCGGTGGTCTTGGGAGTCTGACATCCTTCGGGATTCCTCACGAAAGGGAAAGTCGGTCCCCACGGACGGCGCCAGCTATCGACGATTGGGGAACAGGCCCCCGCCGAGCTTACTTGTTGGTGGAGGGACCAACCGCGACCCCTTCTCACGTGAGGGAATACTCAAAGGAATGACTCACCGGACTTCAGCGAGCGAGGACACAGTACTTTACCCTGGTTCGGGTCTCTCAAGAAGGAGATAATAGCCCTACTCCAGCTTGTGTGTATTTTTGCATGCGTAGGTGTCTGCCTCCCCCTTCACTACGGGGATGCTTTATAGTTTACAAAGGGGCGACTTGTTCAAGCCCACTAACTCGACGCTCGACCAGTCCAACGTGGTAACTAATGCATCCTATACCCCAGCCACGCTCCCGCGAGAACGCAACGAACTAGCTGAGGTTACGCACCGGCGGTTACCGACCTCGGATCACGCCAGTCGGCTAACAACTAACTCCAAACTCGCCACCTCACCGAGCACGAGCCATCGATTCACCAGGTTATGCGACCTTCTCAGTCCGGCAAGGCCGTCCCTAAGAACGACCTCCTGGTGGTCGTATGGACGAGCTCGTGCCGCTGTGGCGCCGGCCAGGTCGCCCCGGGACGGCCTTCCGGTGGTTCGGCAAGATGAGCCCGCGCCGCCATGGCGCCCCGGCCAGGTCGCCCCGGGACGGCCTTCCGTGGTTCGGCAAGATTAGCCCGCCGCTGCGTGGCACCCGAGGTAATTTATGGGAGCTATCCGACCCCGACACTAACATACAATAATTTTTATGACCCGTTGTCCCGTGACACGGTAACTATACACACTTCCGCCTGGATGTGGCATATGAGTTAAAGAGGAGAGAGAGCAAAGGCGATATCATCCTGGAGATACTGCCCCTGCTCCGTATCCAACACCTTGGTTTTCGGACAACACCGCACAGGGGTGGCTACGGTGTCTTCTCCATGCGTTTTTTCCTTTCGCGCGTCTTAGTTTACGCAGCAATTTAATGGACACATGCTGTCTTGGATACTGTAGCATAATACTATGCACTGGAGACGGTGTTTCATCCAAACAGTACCATACTATGTATGCTACGTGGCTGTCTTGGATTTTGGAGTACGATACCCTCTACTGGGAATAGCCGGCTCGGTCGGCTTGGTGTCCGCACGTAAATCCATTTTTTGTTAGACAGATTTTCTGATTTATTTGAGCTACCAAATGGCACCTAAATTTTTTGAAAATGGCTCTGTAAGGTCCTGAGGAGATACTTAAGCTTTCATAGAAATTTCAAGTGTAAGGTTTTACTTGAGGAATTTTTTCAAAATTTGACATTGCTACTGTCCTATTTAAATTTTTCTATTTTGATTTCTAGAAACATTAAATGATTTAAAAAATCTTAGAAACTTTTCAGATGTGTTTTAGGGATGTTTTAGGATTTAAATAAATTTTATTTAGATTTGTTGTTTGATGGTAATTCAAATTTTAAATTTTAGAACCCACAATTTAATCAATGACAAACGTTTCCTCAACAACCAAAATTCCTGAGAAATTCATAAAACAATAGAAATTAGATTTCAGGCCAAAATTAAGATCGCATTTGTGAATTTCATTTATTTAAGTTTTGAGGCTGTCACAATCATCAAGGAAGCTAGCGGCGTCGGCCATGGGGAAGACGACGAGTGCGGCCAGCTCTTCGGGTAACCAGAGCTGTGAACAAAGCAAGGAACAAGACTAGGAGGCCTCAAGGGTGCTCCATACTAGTACATGGATTCATAAATGTCTCACCGAAGGTCCCAATTGCATGCGCTCAGCTTGTTCCTTGGCTGCTCGGCGGAGGCGCTAGTGTTAGGTGGGATTGCGGGGAGGCTAAGGGCACCGACGAAGCGCATTTATATCCACGGACCACGGAGGAGCTCGGTGCACTACTACAGAACCGGCCTTCACAACCGGCCTATCACAAGCGGTTACGTGCGCCCCGCTTGTGGAGTCCCGTGCCACAAGCGGTTCATGGGCAACGGACGGGAGGGGGTCTCTAGAAGCGGTTCTTAACACAAACCCCTTCTGGAGCGTCCTCTCTAGAAGCGGTTCGTGTTTGGAACCGCTTCTAGAGGTCTAATGGGGGCTCCAGAAGCGGTTTGTGTGTAGAACCGCTTGTAGAGCCCCTCCCGCCCAAAGGCATTTAAACTCTGTCTTCCTCCCGAGCTCGCACAGACATCACAGCTGGTGGGCCGAGAGCTGCTCATGGAGAGGTGCTGACAAAATTTTTAATTGAGGATATTAGATACGAAATAATAGTAATAAGGTGAGTAATATGTTGAAGAAATCCTTCTCACCTAGATATTGATGTTTTTTGTGCATTGGATGTTGAGAAATTATGTTTTGTTCGCTTATATTTTTGTTCTTAAGGTGATATATACGATTTGGTGTATGAAATGAAATTCAATAAATGTGAAACGATGAAAAATTACAAACGTGTGGAAGAGAAAAGATTTGTATGAAAATGTAACAATTAGTTAGTTTTATTTTTTAAAAAGTAGGAGGATTAGAAATAATTAGTTGGCTTTAGTGAAAAGAACACATAATTATTATAAAATACAAAACTATTAGTCATAGTTAGCTTTAATAGAATATTGTGATATATGTTGTTATTATTTTTATTTGTGTAGATGAATCGGCAATGGATGTACAATGCATCAGCCGGTCAAGAGAGTTCCGAGATGGCATGAAGGAGTTTCTCGACGCGCCGTTGCATTCTTGCCTCCAGGAAGCTTCATACGTTGTCCGTGCGTAGATCGCAAGAATGAGAAGGAGCATTCGAACGATGGATGGTTATGAGGCATGTGATCACGAGAGGTTTCATGGCAAACTATACCTCATGGACCCACAATGCCGAAACAACGCCGATACGACGGGAAGACGATGAAGACTACGAGGAGGAGGAAGATAGAGCCAACAAGATGCCTGACACCACTCAATACGGGTCCGTGGAAGATACACTCGATGAGTTTGGCGATGATGAGCTAGAACAGATGCTCCGTGACGGAGAGGGAGAGTTCACAGAGGAAAGACAATACAAGAAGTTTCAGAGCATGGTAGAGGACCACAGAACTACTTTGTACCCAAACTGTGCACAGGGCCACAAAAAGTCTGCGTACTACACCGAACTCATGCAATGGAAGGCCACACACGGTGTGTCGGACAAGGGATTCAATGGTTTGTTATCACTGTAAAGAGGTTGCTTCCTAAGGAAACACTCTACCAGAATCTACGTATGAAGCGAAGCGAGTCCTGCGCCCTTTAGGATTGCAAGTGCGAAGATACATGCATGTCCTAACGATTGTACCTCAGACGCAATGAGTATGCCGATTTGGTGGTCTCGATTCAGCAGCGAAGAATCCCGGTATAAGGTGCAGCGTGACGATTCAGGTGAATTAGATGGGAATCGCACGAAGAAGAGAACTCCAAAGAAAAGTATTGTGGTATTTCCTGTGATACCCCTGCTGAAGCGCCTGCTTGCTAACGAAGGTCATGCCAAGATGATGCGTTGGCATGAGGAAGAGCGTAAGGAAGACGGGATGCTTAGACACCCCGCAGATGGCTCACAGTATGAAAGTCGATCGGGCTTACCCGAACTTTGCAAATGAGGTCGAAACATAAGGTTTGGGTTGAGCAACCGACGGATGAATCCTTTCGGTCGCTTGAGCAGCATCCATAGCACCTGGCCTGTGACACTTTGCATCTATAACATTCCTCCATGGTTGTGCATGAAGCGGAAGTACATCATGATGCCATTATTGATCGAAGGCCCGAAGCAACCTGGAAACGACATAGATGTCTACCTGAAACCATTGGTTGAAGACCTTGTGAAGTTGTGGGAGGATGGTGTACGGGTTTGGGATGAGTACAAAAGAGAGTATTTCAACTGCGTGCATTGTTGTTTGTAACAATCAACGATTGGCCTCGCGCTCAGAACCTCTCCGCCAAACCGTGAAAGGGTTTAAAGCCTGCACTCAAAGTGCATAAATGAAACGGATCGCATGTACCTCAAAAACTCTCGGAAGTGTGTGTACATGGGCCACCGCAGTGTTTCTTCCTAGCAGTCATGCTTTGAGGTGGAAAGGAAGTAAATTTAACGGGTAACAGAAATTCGTGGTAAGCCTCAAGATCGTAATGGGCGACTTGTGTTTGCTATGGTAAAAGATCTGAAAGTAGTATTTGGGAAGGGTCGTGGAAGCATACCGCGTTTAACGAGGATGGTCATGCACCCGCATGGAAGAAGAAATCAATATTTTGGGACCTCCGTATTGGGAGGTTTTGGAGGTTCGTCACTATTTGGACTTCATGCACATCACGAAGAATGTTTGTTTGAACTCGCTAGGCTACATAGATATGTACGGCAAATCGAAGATACACTGCAAGCTCGGAAGGACCTTGAAGACATGGAGGTGAGGAGTGACCTACATCCGAAAAACAAAGAAGGGACAAAACAACTTTATCTACATCCTGCAAGCTACACTCCAAGCAAAGAAGAGAAAAAAAGCATGATTGAGTGTTTGAACAGTGTGAAGGTCCCTTCTGGATATTCCTCAAATGTAAAGAGACTCATAAACACGAAAGATAACAAACTCCAAGGCCTAAAATCCCATGACTGCCTTGTGTTGATGACACAGTTGCTCCCAAAGAGCTATCGAGGTATAACGCCTGAGTGGGTGCGGGGACAATCACGGTTATGTTCATTCTTCAACGCCATTTCGCGAGAAAGTCGTCGAACCAGCTAAAATGCCTAAGTTGGAGGCTGATGTGGTACAAAGTTTGGTTAGCCTCGAGATGATTTTTCCTCCTGCATTCTTTGATATCATGGTTCATCTCACCGTTCACCTTGTCAAGGAGATAGGTATCCTCGGACCAGTGTATCTGCACAACATGTTCCCTTTCGAGAGGTACATGAGTGTCCTCAAGAAATACGTCAGAATCGTTCGCGTCCGAAGGGTGCATTGCCGAGGAGCTACGTGACGGAGGAGGTGATAGAGTTTTGTGTTGATTACATGAATGATGTAAATCCTATCGGCGTCCCCATATCACGACACGAGGAGGCTACGGGCAAAGGGACAATAGGAAGGCAAGCGCTTGCATGCAACGATCTTGTTGCATTCAAGCAAGCACATTTCACTGCTCAAGCAATCCACCATAGTCGCCCCTATGTCATTCGGCACAAGAGTGTCCTACGCCGCGAGTTCACAGTAAGACAGAGAGTTGGATAACCCTCAAGCACATGGATTCTTTCGGCAAATGGCTCTGTATACATCCTTGAGGAAGGGTCAAACGATGAACTATTGCAACGCTTGGCCCGGGACCATCACAAGAAATCGGGACATTCAAGGGGTATGAGATCAATGGTTACACATTCTACACCGGATCCCGGGATAACAGGAGCACCAACCGTAGCAGCGGCGTCCGTGATAGACGCCGAAGACAACAAAGCAAGGTGTTCGACACATATTACGGTTTCATAGAAGAAATATGGGAGCTCGACTATGGACCTCTCAAGGTCCCTCTATTTAAGTGCCAATGGGTCAAGCCGAGGACAAACGGTGTGAAGGTCGACAAATACGGCATGACAACCGTGGATCTCACAGAGTCGGCTATAGGCGCGAACCGCTTGTTCTCGCGAACGATGTGGCTCAGGTCTTCTATGTAATGGACATGTCAAGCAAACCTAAAAATCGAAAGGACAAGCAAAAGGTAATGCCAAAGCGACATGTAGTTCTCCAAGGCAAACGACGGATTGTAGGAGTTGAGGACGCCACCGATGAGGAAGAGTATGGTCAGTTCGACGAGCTCCCTCCTTTTACAGTTGATGTTGAAATAAACGTCCTGCGTGACAGTGATGTCGATGCTCCTTACATACGTCACGATCATAAAGAAGGAACAATTGTAAAGACGAAGACTTAAGATGTACTACTTGTATACATTATGGTCGAGAAACATTCCTTGTACATTATTCCATATGATCATGTTGATATGTTGATGTTTAACATTGCTTGTACATATGATGTTTAAAAAAATGAAACAATAAAATAGAAACACTTCAAAAAAACATAAAAATCGCATACAAACACTTAAAAAAATAAAACCATCGAATACAAACACTTTTAAAAAAGAAATACAAACACTTAAAAAAGAAAGGAAAAAAGAAATACAAGCACTTTTAAAAATTATTGTATACTTAAAACAATGCAAAGGCCTTCTAAGGTTAACAAGAAATCTCATCTCCCCTTGGCTAGCGCGGCGCTTGAGTGCGGGCTTGTGCCCAAAGGTTGCGTGTTCGAGCCCCACTCGCGCCTCGGCTTCTTTTTAAACCCCACTACAAGCGGTTCTTAGTACCAACCGCTTGTAGTGGGTACTACTACAAGCGGTTCTTAGTACCAACCGCTTGTAGTGGGTACTACTACAAGCGGTTCTTAGTACCAACCGCTTGTACAAGTACCACTACAAGCGGTTCGCAAGACCAACCGCTTGTAGAAATGGGTGAGCCGGGTAGGCTACTTGCAGTCGGGGTCCTCTACAAGCGGTTGGTATTACGAACCGCTTGTAGAAGTACCTCTACAAGCGGTTGGTGTTACGAACCGCTTGTAGAAGTGGGGTAACCTTTAAATTTTGAAGTCCCGAAGGCTCCGCACCTTCAAATTTTCTAAGTCCCAGCGCCAGAGCCAGCTCCGTCGACCGCCACCACGCCGACGGCCCCGACCACCGCGCCGACGCCTCCCACCCACCGCCGACGCCCCAGTGCCATCCACCCGGAGGACCTAGGTAGTCGCGAAATGGCCTCTCCCGCTCTGTCTGTATTGATGCCCGCAAGGTGTTCGTGAAATGCTCACAAGAAATTTTGTTGATCTGTTGATGTTGTAGTACATTTTTGTTGTATATATATTGTATATAAGTTTTCATGGCCACATTTATGTTGTATGTTGGAGTTTTCATGCTCTCTCTGTTGTAACTATTGTATATATATTGTAGGAAAAAACTAAAGAACGATATGCCGTTCTTGTCTAAAATAATGTCATATAGGTTGTGTCACCATCCATTCACCTTTGATGATATTCACGGATAATATCACGGAACTTATCCGTGAGGCATAATGAAACTTATATGTGAAATATCATGAAACTTATCCATTAAACCTAATGAAATTTATCTCATGAAACATCATGAAACTTATCCGTGAAATCTAATGAAACTTATCTATGAAACCTAATGAAACTTATACATGGAATATCATGAAACTTATTTATGTTGTATGTTTGTTTGACAATATATAAGTATTCTATATATGATTTCATCCCACATTTATGTTGTATGTGTGTTTGACAATATATAAGTATTCTATATATGATTTCATCCCATATTTATGTTGTATGTGTGTTTGACAATATATAAGTATTCTATATATGATTTCATCCCACATTTATGTTGTATGTGTGTTTGACAATATATAAGTATTCTATATATGATTTCATCCCACATTTATGTTGTATGTGTGTTTGACAATATATAAGTATTCTATATATGATTTCATCCCACATTTATGTTGTATGTGTGTTTGACAATATATAAGTATTCTATATATGATTTCATCCCACATTTATGTTGTATATATGTTTGAGAATATATAAGTATTTTATATATGATTACATGCCCACTTTAGATGGCGACACCAAGGCGTGGTGACCGGATTTCGACAATGAGGAAAATTTGATGTTTGAGACAATTGCGCTGGGTACCATCTTAGGCCTGGATGAGGCTGTTAACACCGGTGCCGCTGTCCATGAGGCTGTTAACACCGTGCCGGCCAATGAGGCTGTTAACACTGCATCAAGCGAGGATATCGCCGCAACAAATGAGGTATACTCTTAACCATTATGAAATCACCGTAAACATGTTAATTATTGTAACATGTGTTTGTGTATCCAGCCCGGTACATCATCGGCCACCCAGTCCGGAATTAACCGAGGACCTAACAAGAAGCCTTCGACCAAGTATGTGATAACCGAGGTCGGCAACGACGGGAGTCTGGTAGCCCCACTGTCAGCAATTGGCCCTTTCAACAATGCTTGCGGCTACCACGTGAGGGATCACGCCCCAATCAAGATCCGTAAATGGACCGAAGTCCCTGCAGCTACCAAGGAATTGCTCTGGAATGATATGAAGGAAACTTTCACTTTTCCAGATGGGTACGAACAGAAGGCCAAGGGATGGGCTTTGAAGAAGATGGCAACTTCCTTTCAGCAGTGGAAGTCGTCCCTCACCCGCAAGTACATCGACAGAGGAGAAAGGCCAGACTTCAATCAACTTCCCTAAGCTGGCAGATCATTGGGAGGCTTTCGAGGAATTCAAGCTATCCGATGCAGATGTGCCGCGAGAGAGAAAAACAAGGTGAATGCCTGTAAGAAAAAATACCACCACCATCTCGGCACCGGTGGTTACATTAAGGCTGCGAAGAAATGGGACAAGCGGGAAGAGGAACTTCGGCGAGGAGATTGTACCTAAATCGAGGATTGGGAGCCCCGCTGCAGAATCGGGTTCTTGGCTCACGGGGCCAACTTGCAGATGACGGTAGCTTGGTGATGGCACCGATACCCAAGAAGTTGGTCAAAGGATTGTACAAGCCATCGATCAATCTCGGTCAGGGTCCTTCATGACGGACAGGAGAATGACGAGCTAACATATGCCCTTCAAAACCACGAGCACCGGACGGACACGAGGATTCGGAAAGATACCGTGGAGGCACGGATTTGCCAAAGACGCATAGCGATTCAGGAGCCGGATGTAAGCAAGAGGAGAGATCGAGGGTAGAGTGAGCCGTTTGGAGGACGAGCTTAGAGCTACAAAGGCTTCCATCCTCGATTTGATCGCGCAACAAGTGTCTCAAGCATTAACCCAATATCGCCTTCAGGGAGGTAGTGTTCAAGGGGCGCCGACACCCGTGATCACCCGAGCGCCGCAAAGAGCAGCTTGCGTCCGCCGTGGCCCTCAAGCGAATGACCCGCAGTCCGTTATCCCGTGGGCGATATCAAGGTTCGCCGCCCGGTCACGAGCTACACATTGATATGCGTAATCTGTCCTACAAGGTGGCTTATGGCATGGCTTATCCGGTGGAGGCGGGCCAGACGTTCCACTTCAATCAGATACCCTCCGGATACTCTAAGGTCCCGGTGGACGAGGTGGTGGGGGCTTCGAAGATCGCTTGCTAGAGATTGCTGGGGGCGACGACGGGACCCAGCTTTGACAGGCCCTCCACGGCCCATTCATCCTCCGCGCAAAAGTACATCATATTTCCAGATGGTGTGGAGGTCACATCAACAAGAGAGGCCCCGCAGTTTGAGCCAGTTGCAGCATCAAGCACGCCTCCTCCACATCGACAACCCACGACTCCTCCAATGTCGCCTGCACGCAAAGCTTCTCCGGTGGTCCAGGACACGCCTCCTCCACCTCCCGCCTCCAAAGATCGATGCTCCAAAGACCTCCCGCTCCAAAGATCTCCGCCGAGGAAGAAGCTCCTTCGTATGAGGGATCCCGCAACGGCACCTCCTCCTCCCACGAAGTCGGCATCCGACGGACGAGAGAATATTGAAGGAACTGCCAAAGAGGCCATATGATCTCGATCATGAGGAGCTATCAATTACCGTGAAGACGGATGTGGCCAAGCAGCTTGCGCCAACGAAGCCAGCGCCCAACGTTAAAATAGATAAAAAAATTGTGAAGCACTTTCAGTCATGCGGAACGGCGCCACCGCCTGTGACGACCGACTACGAAAGGACAATAAGAAAGGCTACAAGGAAAAATACACGGGCTTCGTCGGCGGCAAAGAAGAAGAAGAAAGTGGAAGATGAGCAGAGTGCTGAGCAATTGAGGATCCAGGATTTCTTGAAGGAGGCAGGACTGGAATCAATAGACCAGGATCTTCCACTGGCACCAATCAGATGGAAGTATGAGTTGGGCAAACCGCTAATTGATCCAAAAGATATAAAAGATCTCCCAACCAAGATGCGTCAAATGCATGAATGTTATATGGAAAGGGCATCTAAAGGAGAGAAAATGTTCCACCTCATTGCTCAAGATACGCATTTCTTCCGCGGAGACAGATAAATATGGCTGCAATTCGAGGACTTGTACCATGTGTACCAAACAGACGCCATCGACGTGTCCTTCATGTGTCTTCTTTGGTGTCTGTAAGTATTGATCTTCTAAGTTTACCGCTTGCTTCCTCTCGTACCACAAAATCGAAAATCTAATTAACTTAGTTATCCCTTCTTATGTAGAATGGAGATACAACGATGTAGAAGAGTGGGCATACGTAACGTTGGTTTCATCGACCCGCAGGTTGTCAACGAGAAAATCTGGTCATTCGAAAGCAAAGAAAGACCGGCAGCTTGAGGCATACATTTTTGCGTGCATTCTTGAAACAGACTACAAACCGTACATACTTCGCCCTTCAACTTCATGTACGTGTTCTCACAAACCTCTTGTTCTTGTATTTCTTAAGCCATTGATAGTACGACTAGTCGCTACGCGCTTCTTGGAATATACGAATAGGTTTCACGGATCCTTCTAGTCATCGAGCTTGACAACAAAGCAGGATTATAGTTCATGACTCAAGAAGGAATCCAATCAGCAAATACCAATGGTTCATTGACATCCTCAACAAGACATTTGCAAAGTTCCGTAAGAAGCATAAAGGAGAATTCAAGAAAGAATTCAAGTCATAGTGAGCACTCAGTGCACGTACTACAAAAACAATTATTAATATAAATGCACCATATCGCTTCTTCATCCGATATTATGAAATTTCTCCCTGTCAAGGTTAAACGCCAAACGGCCGGAAACAACTTATGTGGCTACTACGTGTTCCACTATATTCAAAGTTTTATTCATGCCGATCTTATTTGGAACATTATGCCGAGGTTCGTATATGCATGTCAATTTGTTAGCTACCACTTACATTTTAAGTAATCGTATGTGATCGGATATTTATATACTTCCCGCTTAATCAATTGTCAGCAACATCGATGAGCATGTTAGCGTGCTCCCGCTTCACCGAAAAGTGCGCCGCGACCGCAAGAACAACTCATCGGCTTCATTGTCGATTTAGGTTCTATCTCCAAATGGCGAGTTCCACGTAAGGCTTGGTCCATCGTTGAACACAATGAATCGATGATTTACATCGACGTCGACCAAGAACTTGACTGACGCATGCAAGAAGAACTGAGTTCGATAATCATTTTTTTAATCATTCAAACTTGTAAACGTCGATAGCGGGTTTTTTTTTACTGAGCTAGCTTGTGAACATGTGTATGAGTGAGCATATGTAATATATATTTAATTGCACAGAAAACTCCTACACTCATATTTCATTTTATGGTCAAAAACGATATACAAAAACACTGAAAGAACATATTCTATAATACATATAATTGAAAAATCTCTCCACAAGCGGTTGGTGACTCCAACCGCTTCTGGAGTGCTTGCTCTCCACAAGCGGTTGGTAACTCCAACCGCTTCGGGAGTGTGCTGTTCACAAGCGGTTCGTAACACGAACCGCTTGTGGAGGCCCCCATGTGGCGGCTCCACTGGCCTTCCTGGACACCTTCCCAACCGCTTCTGCTGCCACAACACAAGCGGTTTGTGCAACCGCTTGTGATACCGGGCGGGTATCACACACGGTTGCTTAGAAGCGGTTATAAAACCGCTTCTGAAAGGGGTTACGACCCGCTTGTAGTAGCCGGTTCTGTAGTAGTGGTGCTTGGGCCTGTGGGGGAAGAAGACAGGGGAGCGGTTGCTGCAGGATTTGTTGGTGATGCAACGGTGCATGCGAGGCGCAGGCGGCGGCGGCAGCGAGGCAACGACGACCTCGGTGGCACGCTTGCTGGCATAGGTGCGATCCCTAATTGCAGCTCGCTTGGCGCAGACAGGATTGTATCTCCACTAATTGAACTCTTGGTATCTGCATAGCTATTTTACACCATACCGAGTCTAGCTAGTTTAATTGGTCGATACATGTAACACTGATCCATTGACCTTTCCCTAATTAACCTTAATATTAGACTGGATAGTAAGTAATTACATGCTATTATGGAATCTCTGACGGAAAGAGAAACTCCCATGCAAGAATTGCTGCTTGCCTACGGGTGGAGGAGGTCAGAGAGCAAGCTTGGCAAGGAGCTCCTTGAGGAGGGAGGGGCAGCTTAGATGCTCAAAGCCATCGCTCGCCATGACCGCCTTGAGATTGCCAGGAGACTTCATTAGCTCGAAGCATGCCTTCTTGAGCCCCTGGCAGCCATGCTGGTCGGCCAATGCCAGTGTGGTAGCCACCGTGCTTGTGCCGATGTATCTGCATAGCATGTCCTCGCAGATCAACTTGAGCCTCTCGAGGTTGTATCTGTCCGCCGCTACGAGCAAATGCTGAGCCATCTCTACCGTCTCGTCCTCGTCTATGATCCCCTGCAGCGAGTCGGTGTAGATGAAGTGGAGCATCGCCTCGAACACTCTCGCTTCCATATCACTGATCTGAATGCGGGACATCGTCTTCTCCTTCATCGGACCGAGGAGCTCCGCCTTGAAGACCGACGACCGAGCAGCGAGCACGCACCGATGCGCAGGGAAGGCCTCCCCGGCGACCTCGAACGTCACATCCGCCCCTTCTCCGGCCGTGAGGAGTTGGCCAAGATGACGGTGCATGTCGGACGGTGGCACCACGACAAACTGCCTAGTGGTCGCCTCTGTGAGGATCTCCTTTGTCACGGTGACGTCAAACCTGACGCTGAAACTGTCATCCCTAAGGCAAACCGATTTCTCCAAGTCCTTCCTCGTGATGAATTTAGTGAAGCCCCATTGCCATTGTGCAGTGATTGAGAAGGTGTGTATTTTGCTCTGTACGCTGTACGATGGCTTCCCATCCTGATCGAGCAACCCAATCTTGAACTTTGCCCTGACCTCTTTAGCACCAGGATGATGGAGAGACAAAACGAGGGATATCCAATCGACGTCGTTTGGATAACAGCCACCGGGGTAGTACATGATGCTCCAGAGATGCCCTCCGACGTGGAACGTCCCGGATCTGATGAACTTGCCGTTGCCGAGTCCGTTGGTCCGGGAGTACCCGTCGACCTTGAGCACGTGCGACCCGGACACGGCCTCGGCGACGATGGCCGACGCGGTCTGCGACGAGGATGGCGTGTCGCCGGCGGCGGACGTCGCGGAAGAGTTCGCCATATGCGGGGACGGGGAAGGGATCAAGGAAGCGAGTGCATGCGTTGCTGGGCACGACGGCTGTTGGGACTTGGGAGGGTTTTATGGTGGTCGCGTGTGATAGGCATTGGTTTCTTCGCCTCTTGCACGTCATGCACCGAAGCTGATTCGGTTCAGGTTGATCTGATGATTTTATCCGTTCAGCACTCGCCGGTCACAAATAGTTATCCTTATAGATATCGATACGGTATTTAAAATATTGTTTTCATTATGGATTTCTGTTATGATATATTTATAAAATCCAATGAAACCAAAATATTATAAAAAGTACTTTCCGAAACAAATCAACACATATGATTTTTATGTATCCAATTTAAATATTTAAAAATACATTGACTACATTTATATATAATATTTGAGACCGGAAGGAGTGCGTGTGTATCTCTTATAATCGGTTGCTTTCCAAACCGGTTCTTGTCTGTGTATACGCACGAGCAGTCGGGTGTACCGCCGTACGTGCGTATATATAGCATAGATCGCCGGAGTTTCTCTCGGTCGAGGAGGCGGAGAGGAGGTGTCGGCGGCGAACGCGCTGTTTTCCCATGGGCCTCGATGGGCAGGAGGCGGGCCGTGTTATTAGGGCTCGCGGGCTGGCTCAAAAGAAGAGACTTTCCTTTCGGCCTAGGGAAGAAAAACGAAGGCACTAGCTATCAACTGTGGAGATTTGGGGAGGCATATCGTAGCGTCTGAGATGCCTGCACACCTGGTGGCACTCGTAGCCAGCGATGACGAGTTATGGGTACCAGTTCTAGATTACTGTCGCTGTTCATTTTTACGGGACATACTTTAACTTTGTACACGAATTAAGGTGCCCTCACTTAATTATCTTGGGGGATGAAAGATATACTTTGTGTGAGTGGCGATGAATAAATGCATATGGCAGAGGGAGAATAAATAGGGGGTATAAAAGGAAAAGCCTTATTAAATTACATACAAGTCTTATATTTGTGAACAAGTCCATTCAGAAAAAATAAGTTTTATAAAAGTGAACGGAGGGGGTCCTAAATTAGAAGGCTTGAACTCGAAAAGTTTCAACTCGAATAATTTCATATCGAAAATTTTCAAATTAAAAAGTGTCAACTGGAAAAAATTGAAAACAAAAATCCTCAAATTAGAGAGTTTCAACTCGAAAAATTTTTAATCAAAAATCCTAAAATTAGAAAGTTTCAACTCGGAAAAATTCAAATCGAAATGTTTCAACCCTAAAAACTTCTAATTTAAAAAATTTTCGATTCAAAAAATTTTCGGTTCGAAAAGTTTCCATTCAAGCGGATCGTGTCGGTAGGCCGAGAGAAGAACCAATTTTCACCGATTGTTTTTTTCTTTTCTTTTGAAATGCAGCAATTGCTTTTGCTATGCTGATGGCCGCATGCGTACTTGCGTAGTGTAGGGATTCATCATGCTTCGCCTTGCATAATTCACATTCACCACGTACTAGTAGTTGCTAGGACCTAAGGCCTGACGCTAATGATAAACGTTGCTAACTTCTAGCCAATCTATGATGATCATCTCAAGCTAGCCAATGATGCATATCTAATCTATTATGCCGGAGAAAATGCCACTCACCAAGGTGTCCACGTCGGCCTCCCTGGATTTTTGTGAATAAGTCCCTCCCTTTTCTTTGAATTACATATCTAATCTATTATGCCTGGAGAAAATGCCGCTCACCCTCCCTGGATTTTTGCGAATAAGTCTCTCCCTTTTCTTTAAATTACAGATAGATCCCTGTAAATTACAAATAGGTCTTTTGCGATTTTTTGTGAGGGTAAGAAAAGCATTTTCAAATCTAATCTATTATGCCTGGAGAAAATGCCGCTCACCCAGGCGTCCACGTCGGCCTCCCTGGATTTTTGCGAATAAGTCCCTCCCTTTTCTTTGAATTACGGATAGATCCCTGTAAATTACAAATAGGTCCTTTGCGATTTTTTGTAAGGGTAAGAAAATTGTTTTCAAATTGCATTTAGGTCCTGGTTCGTTACTTTACGGAAGACCCCCTGCTAAATACAAATATCGAACAAGCCATTTTTTAATTTTTCAGGATAGCGATTAGGTCCAAAAATATAAAAAACAGGTCCCCAGCCCTTACGTTCAGGTCCTTTCGCCGTTTTTCCCAAAACAAATATTTTCGTCAACAGAAATACGTACATGTACAGCTCTATCTCTAGAATTTTTTTTTCAACTCGATCTCTAATCTCTAGATTTTTTTTCCAACTCGATTTCTAATATTTTTCGAAACATATATTATTACTAGATGGACGCATAGGGTGTTAAACTCGATAAAAGAAGGTTGACATCTCTAATATTTTTCGGAACATGTATTATTACCCGGTTAACACATAGAGTATTAAACTCGACAAAAGGAGGTTAACTGGGTAATAATAAAGTGTTAACCAAATTCGTCAAAAGAAATATGTGTCCAGATTCTTTCTTCGTTTTTCCCGAAAAAAAATATTTTCATCAACAGATATATGTGCACAGCTCTATCTCTAGACTTTTTTTTCAAACTCAATCTTTAATCTCTAGACTTTGTTTTCCCAACTCAATCTCTAATGTCTTTCAAAATATGTATTATTACTCGGTGAGCGCATAGCTAGATTGTTAATCTCGACAAAATAAAGTTGGCATTTGTAATATTTTTCAGAACATGTATTATTACCCGGTTAACCTGGTTAACACATGGAGTGTTAAACTCGACAAAAGAAGGTTAACCGGGTAATAATAAAGTGTTAACCAAATTCGTTCAAAGAAATATGTGTACAACTCTATGTCTCTATTTTTTCCTAACTCGATTTCTGATATTTTTCAGAATAAAAAATATATGTATACAGTTGTATCTCTATAGTTTTTTTTGTAACTTAATCTATAATATTTTTCGGAATTGTATTATTCACCGGTGAACGTATATAGTGTTAAGATCGCTCCGAAAAAAAATATGTTTAGGTCCTCCTGCAACCTTTTTTAGAAAAAAAAAATAGAGTACATTTTACACGGTACAACGTGCGCCGCACATTCTGCCTAGTTTGGCTCATGCTGTGCAATGGGAGCTTGGAGCTAGCAGGTGTAAAATGGAGCTTCAAACAGGCAGGCATGCCTACAGGCTACAGGGGCCAACTGATCTTGTCCAGTTGCTGTATGACTAGTGGACAGCGCATAAGTCTAGAAAAGACTGTGTAAATATATATGTGCACAACATCAATTAATTAAGCTGACAAACTGAACCCTCTCATGGTCCTCTCTAGGACTAAAAAAAAGGTCGAGGTTGATTAGCTGCTCTGGAGTCGATTTGAGCTCCAAATAAGTTAAGCTCGAGCTTTATCTCAAACTCATGATCTTCAATTAGCCGAGCTCGTGAGGCTCAGTAAATTTATAGATCATTGCTTGTTAAATATCACCATGTGTTAACTCTTATCGAGCTTACCCGAGTTGAGCGCAAGCTTAAGCTTTTCTTATTATTGAAAATTAGTGCATGTTAAATTGTTAATTGTTACCAAGTTCACTCGAGTGTAAATCTAAACTCAAACGATTGGACCCAACTCAAACTGGCTGGAGATCGACTGAGGTCGTTTACAACCCTCTCATCCCCGGTGCGAAGAACAAGGCTTACACACTTATCTCTATCTGCCTAGCTTGGTAAACTTACGATGGCAGGACCAGCGGCAAGGAGCCATGGACCATGCACAGTTGCCGGCTAATGCTGTCTGGTTCAGCGGTGGAACTGCCCTATTCGGTAGGCTTTTCCACGTCTGCACCTTGACGCCCTTACCTTCGCAAGTGAGCGCGCTAATGGCCGCGCTTGCACACACCTCCACCTGCTAGCTGCCACCGGAGCTGGGAAACAAGAACACAAGATCCACCGCCATGCCTACCGCTGCAGCTAGCTTCGTCTGTGCAGGATCTACTGTTCTAGGGTTCTCCATGCAAGTGTTGACGAAGTTTCAAGTGTTGCATTGGCCAAAGGTACAGTCTTTTGCTGCCTCAATGGATAGAACTGTGCAGCGAAACAATGGATGATACAGAGCTAAATAGGGATGGTCCTACTCCTAGTATCCCACCAAGCAACAGTAAACTATGGCAGCATGGGTTAATAATGCAGGCAGCCTGCCAGGAGACCAGAGGGCATGATTCAGAAAGGGCAAAAAAAAAAAAAACAAGAGACAAAAATGTGACATACAGGAGCATATCAGCAGCATTAGCGCCATTGCCCCTGGATGATGCATGCATCTGTAATCCCACAGCAAATGGTGAAGCAGAAGCTTCCCCAGTAATTTAATTTGGGGGCAAGAGATAAAAATGACCAACAGTGCATGCAATGGTTGGCTGATCATAGGCATGGGAGCTGCTGTTATTGCAGAGGAAGGAGAGAAAATTAAGGGAGTAATTCTTATAACAGCATCTTCCCCAGTCTTCATTCTGACAAAAGCCTGGCCTATTGTAAATCTCTGCTCAGGAAGGTGATTAGAACTAAGTGTACAGAGAGTGGGTCGGAGAGTGAAAAAAAAAAAAGCTAATTGGAAAGAGCGCAACGCTCGGATTTTTAATAACAAGTACTCGACAGTGATGACTGTAGTTCAACTGGCTGTCCAAGACTGTATGAACTTCCTGGTGGCGGTGGGGGAGTGGGCTCCGGAGTAGTTTCTTAACTTCTTTGTGGCTGTGGGCCGATTGGCCTGTAAGTTAGTTCAGGTGTGGAGTTTTCGTGGGGCAGGGTTTTTTCTAGTTTCGGCACCGTGGTTGGTGCTGTAATTTGAGATTGCTGTATTCTTTTATCCTCTCTTCTTAATTGAGCGGCAGAGCTCCTGCCTTTTAATTCAAAAAAAAAAAAGCTAATATTTTTTTGATGATTTTTGCACTAGGTGGCTTATTCCATCGCCTTGACCTTAGAAACATGGAAGGACCTGCTTAGTTTTCTTTCAGGGCACTTATACATTCTCCTCCACATGTAAAAGACTATGAATATTATATGCACATCACTGAATTTGATTTAGAGATCATATGCTATTGGCTTTGGAGTTTGGAGTAAATGTGTTAGTCATTTAAACATATGATGTATCATGATACTGAATGGAAGCTTTTGTGAGTTTTTCATATGATACAGTCGTGCAAAGAAGTTCACAATGACGCCTTTAACAAGAACCCAAGAAGATAGAAAGGTGAGTTTATCTCCTTTAGTGTAGCGACTTGGGCAATCGGCTGTGTGTTTTGGGCTGACCCTTGGCACGATCGCGCAGCACAACACGTATGTCTTTAGGCTGGACCGGCACAACATGGGTCATACCGGATTTGAAAACTTGGCATGATGGGCGACACGACATAGCACAACCGACGGGGCCTTGCCTTGGCCGGCCCGACAGGAAAGCTACCCTTTCGTAAAAAAACATCTTATATAGCCCAGTCCATCATCAATTATTTTACCTTAGCGGCCCAAACCATCGTCAAATACTACCTCCCCTTTGCCTCCTCCATGACCCATTTGGCGCAATTGCCATCTCCCCACGCCTCCGTCGTCATCCCCCTGCTTCCTCCTCACTGACCGAGAACATATGAACGATTAGTATGTATACATGTTATTACTGTACCATTTTTTTACTAGGAGAACCACACTATGGGGTGTAAGGTTTTTACCAAGACACTAACTTTGTATCTATACCCAATAAATAAGTAAAAATTATTTATTTCAAATAATTGTGTGTACCTGTTCCTCATCGGTGATCAACACTCACTCCTCACACTTAGTGGCGTCTACGACGACAAACCGAAGACGAGGGCATCTACGACTCCACATGTTCAATAGAACAAAACATAGATCAACACAGCATACTATGGCGAGATGGCCATACCAAGCAAACATCACACACCGCGGCCCGAAGCTCACTGGGCCAGGCCGTGCTCACGGCCCAGCTCACATCTCTAGGGGTGAAAACGGGTCGGATACGGTCGGATAGTAGGTGATCCCGTATCCTACCCTAATTATTTTTTTTCGAATACGGGTATGGATACGGGTAGTTAAAAATCGGGTAGGATACGGGTACGGGTATTTCGGAACGGGTAGAAAACGGGTGTCGGATACTATACGAACTGCATCAGATTTGATAGTGGGTACTTAGTCGGATAGTACGCATATTGCCTAAAAATCAAAACAATCGATGAAAATAATCAAATATCTCACCTGGACCTTTCACTCCACTGGTACGGATATACTACAACATACTGCTCAAACATACTAGGAAATAGTATATACTATTTTTTGAAGACTACAAATTTTGATTTTTTGAAGCTATATATACTACAGATTGCAGAGGCTGCTGAAAGGCAAGCATCAGAACTAACTGCAGGGTCGTGAAAGATGACAGATGTCACCGGATGAAAACCATGATCATGGTGATGCAATTCTACCTCAAGGTAAGCTGTTCTCTGAACTGAAGCCATATGTAAATTAGCAAGAAAGGTAAGTTGTTCTCTGAACCGAAGCCATATGTAAATTAGCAAGAAAGGTAAGTTGTTCTCTGAAGCCATAGGTAAATCAGCAGGAAAAGGGGAGGCAGGGAGCATCACGCCAATGCAGACTACAACATACTAGGAAATAGTCACAGGTTGAGGGTGATCAGACAGGAAATTCATACAAAGCTTGAAGACAAATAGCACTGGAGATCCAAAAACATCAAACACTTGGAATTTTGGAGCCATGGTCACAGCTAATAGCCCAACAAAAATGGCCTACGTATTGACAGCCGAGCTGACTTAGGGTCACAAGAGCATACAAATTATGCAAGCTAATTTTCATAGTCTAATAATAGTGGGCCAATTTGCAGTAGACAATGATAGACAACACAGTCATCTTTTCTAACAATGCAACTATGTTTAGCTAATTCAATATTGTCACATCCCAAAACAAAACAGCTGAACTATGGCAGAATTGTCACATCCCAAAACAAAGCATCCCGAAACAAAGCATCCTTCTCTCCAACTTCCGCACCTGGCAGCTCCAGCTTCATTGGAACTCGCACTAGCTCCTTGAGCAATACACCCATGGAACACGATAGACATCTAGCTAATTGAATTATGCATACTTCTACGGCGCTAATATTTCTACAGAGTTCCATACTAATGAAATCTGTAAAATCATTCCATTGAGAAGCTGCAAAATCATTCCATTGAGAAGCTGCAAAATGAAAGCTGACATTTCTACAGAGCTTATCCAGAGTTCCATACTAATGAATCGGCTGAATGAAATCGGCTGAATGAAAGCTGACATTTCTACAGAGCTGCAAAATGAAAGCTGACAATTAATATCCAGAGTTCCATACTAATATCCAGAGCATCACCTCGGCTGGAGCCCGCAGTCCACCGGCAGCGGCGAGGAGGCGACTGGCGACGGCGCGGTTCAGACACGGAGACGGGCGCGGGGACGCGGAGGGTGGGGCGGGGTCCCAGAGGGCGGCGGGGCGGGCGCCGGAGTGCGCGCGGGTCGCGAAGGGCGGGCAGTGGTCGCAGAGGCCGGAGTGCGGATCGCAGGGTCGCCGACGCCGGAGAGCGAGGCGGAGTCGAGCCGAGGCCGGGCGGGTCGCGGAGGCCGAGGGCGGGCGGGGCGCCAGAGGGCAGCGGCGCCGGCGCGCTTGGCTCCTCTGTGCTTGGCGAGTTGGCGTGCCTGCGCAGGTGCGCCCTTGCGGCCGGATCTGGAAGGTTTGCCGCCCTCCTGTAGTCCTGTGCGGCAGTGCGGCTGTGCCCTAGCGTTTCAGAATTCAGAGACTGAGGAGGGGTGTCACGTGTGGGCTTTGGCCTTTGGGTTGTGCATTCGGCATCTGAGTCCAGCCTCGGGCCGGCTCCGGCCTCTCACTCGCCAGATGCAATTCGGGTACCCGCATTGTATTTTTTCTCCGGGTACCCGTATCCGCCGGGTACTCTTTCTCCCGTATCCGACCCGTACCCGACCTGAAAAAAAACGGGTAGTACCCGAACCCGAACCCGAATCCGACGGGTACAAATACCCGCCTGAAAAATCGGGTAATACGCAGTGCGGATACGGATACGGGTCGGGTATTACCCGACCCGTTTTACACCTCTACCTGAGTCACAGACTGAAGTAATGAATTCGGGGAGCATATCCTGTTTACATATGCAATAATTAAATCCGAGCCGTCTAGATCTCATCCAATGGTAGCACATTTTGCAATTTGCCACCATTGGATGTGATCTGGATGATTCGGATTTAATTATTGCATATGTACACAGTATATGTAACCATGAATTCGAGAGACTAAAGGGTGCTGAGTGCTGACCCTGCCCATGCCAGGCAATAGCCAATAGTAAAATCGGGGAGCATGAGTTAATAATGCATGCAACCTGACAGGACACCAGTAGCCATGAAGCAGCTAGGAGTGCTAGAAGGGTCAAAATTGGACTTTATATTAGTCACAAATAGATCTGATTCTGAACATTCAAATTTGTAAATGAAATAAGATAGGTTGGTCCTGAACATTTTAAATGCACTCTGGCATTTTCATTTACTAAGATTCAGAGAAGGAATTATTCTAGAAAAAAAAATCAGACAAGGAATCCCCTGTTTGTATGACTTTTACCAGGTTATTGCAATGTTTTCCTTTTAAAAAAGGTTCATAATGATTGTAGGTAGTGTAACAAGTAAGTAAGGTATTATAATGACTATCATTCAGTAAGATTCAGACAAGGGACCTCCTGATCATAGCCATAAGGTGGTGTAAACAAGGCCTGCCCTGTTTACTTCATACTCTCATTCACTTCTCAGCCGAGGCAAGTAAAGCTCAGTCTTGGGTGTGGAGCTCACATAAGCAAACCAGTTAACTACACACACTCTCCCATGGAGCTCAAGTCCTCTTCCCCCCCTTACCTCCAGCCCTCTACAACATTGCCCTCCACAAGAAGAGTAAGTGGCATGGCAAACATTTTTTCTTCTTCTGCTACTTGCCTTCTTGATTCACCATCTATGTTAGCATCTGCATTTCAGAGATAAGTGCAACCAAAAGAAATACAAAGTGTTTCTATTGAAAGAAAAAAAAGGAAACAAAAAGGTGATGTTTCTTGATCTTTTATTCTGATTTTACATTGTAAAATATTGTTCCCTTGATTGCAGAACTCATTCCAAGGAGTAGGAGTTGTTGATGCAGCAGCTGGAGGAGGCGGAAGAAACCCATTCGGGCCTACATTCAGTGACCCACTCTGCACCCTCAACCTGAAGGAGACCTCAGAGTTTGCGAGGTCCTCCTTCCCCATGTCCACCATGGCCAGGAGCAACAGCAGCAATGGGACCGGCAATGGCCGCGGCCATGGCTACCACCACGAGACCTCCACCACGTCCTCCTCCGCCTCCTCCGCAGCCTCAGCTCAGAGGAGGAGGGTGGACCAGCAGCAGCAGGTCCCAGGGACACCAGGGCGGCCATTGCTCTTCCTCACCTCCTCTTCAAGCCCTGCCCATCACCACCAGCTCATCCCCTCAAGAAGGTCAGTGCCCTCCAAGTGGGAGGATGCAGAGAAGTGGTTGAGGCAGTCCTCCGACCACCATGGCAAGGGTTCCAAGCAGTGCAGTGGCGGCTTGATTCAGAGAGGTGATGGTTTGGAGGAGAGGAAGGCGTCCGTGAGGAGATCACTGGATGCAGACGCCAATGCGCTTGCCCTGTACACAGCACCTGCAGAAGTGCTCCTCAAAGGTGAGTGGGATGCTCTTGAAGCTGAAACTTCTTGAAGTATTTTTGGTACTTTCTTTAGCTCTTATGTTTTTCATAGGCAGATGATACTACAGTTAGATCACTATCAGATTGCTAATTGCCAATTTTTAGTTCTGAACAAGACATCCTGAACTTTCTTGATGTGAAATTTGGACATGTTATTGGGCTCTTACCGGTTTTCAGAATGGGTTTTGATAAGTTTTATCCGGATTTTTTCTTTAGCAACCACATCCAAATTCCTGGCCATTGGATTTGCTTTAATGCACGGCCCCCCTGAATTCGAGATGGGTTGATCATATGGATGTGTGTTTTGATCGTACGGTCTAAAGTTTGCATCCGGATGATACCTATACACTCCCTTTCAGAATTGCGTAGAGAAAAATGGTACTGTAGCGTGGCCTAAACTGATGCCTAAATCCAAACAACATTTGTTCTGAATTTACCAAGAAATTCAGTGTTGGTTCTGTTCGTCAAGAACCGCTCGGCTTACAAGTTGCTGCATCGCAGACAAGTTCACAGACAATGTGGAGCCTTCCAAGGAGAGCTTCGTGTTCCGGAGCTCGTACTGCGAGCCGATGAAGGACACGGCGGTCCGGGCGGTGACCGCCGACCTCCACCGGAGGGACATCGGCACCGAGATAACGCCCTTGGGCAGCTCCACGACGTCGGGATGCCACACGCCGATCAAGAGCACCTCCCCGGCCAGGCACAACACTCCGGCTAGCCGGTCAGGCCCTCTGGTGCCGTACAACGGCGGCGGCCTCGACATCTCAGAGCTGGCAGATCGCCATTTCGCCAATCTGGAGTTAGGTGCGCAGTTCGACGCCATGCTCGTCAACTGGAGCTCCAAGGAGGAGGAGGAAGAGGAGGTGTCCAAGAGCCTGAGGCACTTTGAGGCGAGCGTCGGCGGTGGAGCCTGCGGTAAACGTGGCGTCGCCGAGTGCCGGTGGGAGGACGATGAGAGAGCCAAGAGTTGCATAAGGTGTGCACGCTGCACATTTCGTTGTGACAAGAACTCAAGATTGGACATGAGCTTTTGATACGAAATTTCGTTGTGTTTTCTTGTGTTCCATGTTATTAGGTACCAGAGGGAGGAGGCAAAGATTCAGGCTTGGATTAACCTGGAAAGTGCCAAAGCTGAAGCACAATCAAGAAAGCTCGAGGTATATTATTATTATTATTATTATTATTATTATTATTATTATTATTATTATTATTATTGAGCAGTGTTTCTATGCTTTTATGCTTCTATACTTTTCCTCTCAATATAAGTTGTACAAATCTTGAAGCAAGCAAAGGGACAAGTAATCACTACCCGTCATTTATTCATGTTTTAATATTTGTACAACTTTAAAAAAGAAAAATATAGAAACACCTCTCTTATTATTATTATTATTATTATTATTATTATTATTATTATTATTATTATTATTATTATTATTATTATTATTAAAGAGGTGCTTCTATGCTCTTCCTTTTAAAAGTTGCACAACTATTAAAGCATGAATGAATGGTAGATGGTGATTACTTACCCCTTCGCTTGATTCAAGATTTGTGCAACTTGTACTAGAAGGAAAAGCATAGAAGCACCGCTCTTATTATTATTATTATTGCATATTGTAAAAGTGTGGTTATGGCATCAGAAACTGTATTAATATTTCATATTTTGCTTCAAGTCCAAAACGACACTTTTAGAACATTGCAAGTGCAATGACAGAAGTTGCCAATAATAGTAGTCTTCAATTCCAGGAAAGATGTGTTATCATTTTGAGCCCTGTGAACTTAATTTGCCCTTTGTGTTCACTGAGATGCACCAAAATTCACAGAAATAGTTGCTTGTCTCAATCTTATGCACAACAATAGCATAAGAATTAACCCTGCCTGCCTGACCATGATGACATACTGAGAGTCTGAAACTAGTGGAACAAAATGAGCAAAGTCATTAAAATCCTGCAGGTACGATAAATTAAGGTCACTATAAATTTGCTACATCTAGTTCTGCCATACAGACTGTTTTGATGCAATGGTTCGAAGTTCAGACATTGCATTGTGAATTCAAATGGTGTCTATGGCAGTGTCATGACCATTCAGAAATAATTTGTCGGCGGTCGAGCCTCGGCTCGATTGGCTGGGTCGAGCAGCGCTCGCCCAGCCCGCCCGCGTTCGAGCGCAGCTCGACGCAGGCGCGCGTGTGTGGAGGCGGGGGTGTGTGTGTGCGTTTGTAGCTCGCCTGTTATTTCTCTCCTTCTTTACAGTATTGCTAAGCTCCTGGCCAATTTTCAAAAAAAAAAAAAAATTGTCGTTCTCGCTTGCTGTTCGGTAACTTTCTATTTTCCGAGCAACGACAAGTTTTCAGAAGTATAAACTATGGACGAAGATTGGGATCACAGCTCTGTAATTTCCACGTTTCTTCACCTTCACAACATCCAACGTAGTTAAATCTACTGAAAAATACTTGTCTGCTACCTTGGTGTCGCTTTGCTAAACCGAGTTGTTTGCAATGGCGGCAAGCATGATTGTTCAATGCTCTCTATGTCATCCCCCTCTCCTTTTAACCAACTCATCAGAATTCTTTAACCTGTTTTGTTCTCGAGTTGGGCTATCATTCTCAGAGCCATGTGAAGCTCTTCGATCCTTAATCTAAGATCAAGGCATGTGCTCGTGGTGATATTACGATGTATTTGTGATACCAATATACTAACACCAAGGCATACGCATCGTGTGCTAGTACAGACATTGAGCTTTTCCCTCCGTGCTGCACTCTCCTAGGCCATGACAAAGCCCAATTGCTCCTTCGAATTACATGTTCCTGGGTCAGAATTCCTCGTATATTTAGAGCTCTTTTACAGTGGATTATACTTGTAGTATATTATGGTAGTATAAATTAGATCTAACCATTGATTTGGTGGGGTATTATGGACTTTTACAAATAAAAATATTACATTTTAAAAGGGTATTAATGTAATTTTAGTAAGTCGTCGAGGTGCTCCGACGCGCGATGCACTGACGGAGGGAGGGCTTCTGGTCAGGATGAAAAAATGGGCTTCGGGTGGGTGAAAAAATTCATTTACCGTTTTACTCATCCGCTGTATTGAAATTTTTTACCAGTCTACCCCTTCTCACATTCTACTACACATACTACACATGGTAGTATAACTTGATCTAATCTATTTTTAACCTTTGGATTAAAGGCAATGAAAACGGTCCATATTTATTGGTGTGCGCTGTAAAAAAAACTCTACATTTAACGGTGAGTTCATCAGGTGAAGATTCAGAGGATGCGGTCGAGCTCGGAGGAGAAGCTGATGAAAAGGATGACGAGCGTGCACAAGCGCGCCGAGGAGCGGCGCGCGGCGGCGCAGACGCAGCACCTGCAGCAGCTGAGACGCGCCGCCGAGGATGCCCGGAGGGTGAAGGCAAGCCATTACCTTTCGGGGAGCAACGCGTCTTGCGGCTGCTTCCCCTGCAACAGCAACATCATCAGCGGCAACCTTCTCAACTATTAGCTGGCTAGCTAGCTGCATAATTTTTCAGGGGAAGAACAGCAAGGAAGGTTCGGCGAAATGGGCGAGGTTTATCTGTCAAGAACAGGTTCTTGATGCGTGTAATGGTTGTTTCGAACGTGTGAAGAGTGATGTCAATTGGTGTCATGTACCAAAAGCTGGGATTTTTTTTTAAAAAAAAAGTGATATATATACCAGTCTGATGGATGTTTTTCCTTTTCAAATCCATAGTCGAAACTCACGAGTGGTTTGGGCTAAGAATTCGGCGTGAACAACATCGATCGTCCAAATGATCTGAAGTTCTGAACAACTAAACATGGAATCCATAAACATGAACAGCTAAAGGTCACTGAAAACATCACCAGATTGTGAACCCCATCACCAGATTGCCCAATTCCATGGAGCATGAACGTAGTGCTGTAGTACTGCTGTTCTTTAGCTAGACCAGTAGGCTCGTTTGCCTAGATGATTGTGCATTTGTGCTTGTCTACCATGTCCCTTGCAGTGGACTTCGCGATAATCAAACCTCTCCTAAACCCATATAATCAATGTCCTGCTTTGGTTTCCTAATCTTTTTTTTTTTTTTTTGGCCAAAAACAGGAGCACTCCTTGCAAGTACTAGTAGCATAGTACTGTCTTGCTTGCTTGTCTGACTGACATTGCTTGCTAACAAAACAATGCTTCTGAATATTTGTACTCCTGCTTGCTGCTACTCACTTAGGGATTAGGAGTACACCAATACTCCCACCACTGATATAACTATTTTTTTAAGTCCCAGAATACAGGGTGTGGCACCTCCTCAGTTTATGCTCTGACTTCTCTTCTATCTCTCCTATCATACGTATGCATGCATGCATACATATATTAACTCCCTCGAACTCTACGCGATATAATTATTTTCTTGGTCTCTACGTTAATAGAAATTACGTTTTATATAATATATCCTCACTTCTCACTTGACGCTCCCATGCACGTTGGCGACGAAAAGGACAGGTCCACATGGAAACCTGAGCCCTTCTTTGACTGGAACGCACGGAGACACAAACGAACAAACAAACGCCTTCCCCTAGCATGCCCTGAACTTTCAAGCAGCAGCTTGTCCATTTTAAAAAGGCACGAGTACTACACATGCAGTGACGCCGGTGCAGGCACGGCCATCTAGGCCACGGGCATCGCAGAACTGTAGCCTTCTCTCACCTTGTCGTCGAGCCCTGTGTCCCCTAAACGCAGAGAGAGAGAGAGAGAGAGAGAGAGAGAGAGGGGTGTTTCGGTGTTTGTGCCTGAAAATGTGCGTGCAAGAGTGGAATTTTTCGCCTTTTTTTTTTATAAAAATCTGCATTTTCCGAATATATTTTAAAAAATAACTCTCTACTCAACCACCGACAGATGTCACGCTATATAACGTGGCGGCACAATCCATCACGACAGCGACAACTTTAGACTTGACAGAACATCTACCGCACATGATGACCTATCCGCTGGGAGGAAGCCTAGCGCTCAATAGGTAAGTGTATGGTTAATTAGTGACTTAATAGTCACTTAATTAATGGTATAATTAAGTGAATAATCAAGGTGATTAATTGATGATCATGAAGAGGAAAGGAAGCTTTGCAGGAAAACTTGTTGCATTATAGGTGTCACCTCTCGCTCCTTCCGCAGTTGAGCAGAGGGCTATTTTTATAAATTTATTTGGAAGAGAGTCAGATCTACAAAACAACTAAACAAGTGTGTCCGAGGCCAGAAAAGTGCACGAAAAAGTGAGGTTAGAAAGAGCAGCAGAATGAGAAAAAAGATACTGCTTTTCAGAAGTCATCACTTTTTTTTGTGGTGCTCAGTAGGTGTTTAGAAGGAGACCAGACTTTTTAAAAAATACTCCCTCTATCTCACAAAGAGTGCATTTTTAGTTTTTTTAAAACAGATTAGTTTGCAAGGTAAATGATTAATGTGACCCTCATTACTCCATGAATAAGCGTGCTAGTGCTTTGGTTTCCACCGACACTTAAATGCGCATGCATACATTTACAGCTCTGCATGCAGAAGATTAGTGAGATATTACTCCACGACAAGTCACTAAGCATGCAAAGGAGTCAAAAATTTTCAAATCTTGGAGTGGAGTTATGGAAATTAATGGGCTTTGGGTGGGCCCTACGGACTAAAGATGCACTCTTTGTGGGACAAATTTTGAACACTATAAATACATTCTTTGTGGGACAGAGAGAGTAAGTTGTAAGGGCTAGAACAGTGACGGATCAAGCTTTTCTTAGGAGGTGACACGAGGAAGGGAAGTACGACGGCCATGTCGTCGACGTTACCTGACATGCATGGCTCCGTAGACTGTAGAAGGTGACTGGTGAAGAAGACGTGCAGGTGACATGGCAAGAATCGCAGGCATTTGCATGCATGCATGGTACGTAGAAAACTCCAATTTGCAAGCCGTTTAAATTTTAGAAAACACAAAAATATTCTTTTCCGGCGCAGAGAATGTGATTTTTACGAGAACCAATTAATCAACCCGTGTTTGTCGACGGGCCAAGCACCGATTGAAACGCATAAATAAATTTCCTAATTAACACCCTGTGTTAGCTCCGATGAAATGGAATCCGTATGTACATACGCCGTTGGACATCGGTGTAAATATGCTTTTTTTTTCAAAATATCAACATGTTATAAATAGACCTATGTGGTCTATGGGGAAATTTAAATATTGCATTGCTGTATATATGTGCCAAGTGTTCACATCTTAAGGGGGCATCATTAGAATTTTTTTAAAACAATATATTTTTTAAATAATTTTTGCAAAAAAACACTGTAAAAAAATGTACAAAAACACACCTCTGCCACTACTTAAATTGGTAACAGGGTTAGGCCTCAACCTTATCGACTAAATGAATTCGCAATAAAATAATCGTCAACCAATTCAATCCACGACAAAAATACACATATGTGGATGACCACGGAGGTGTATTTTTTATTTATTTTTTCTTCAGGCATATTTTTTTTGCAAAATTATTTAAAAAATGCACTTTTTTTAAAAAAAAAAAGAAAGAAAGAGAAAACTCGGTGTCATCAACTACTGGAGCTCTGGAACTGTGTGTGGAACTGCATGGACGGCATGCTATTGCTGTCTCAACTCTCTGGCTTGGAATGGCCGGCTTGTCCTCTCTGCTATCACCGATTGTGCTGACAAGCTCGTGCTGCACCGCTTCTATCATCTGTCACTGCTGTGCCCCCAGTCGTACGCCTGCAATGGCCAATGCCCAATCATGTCCATGTCCATGTCCAAATGCTTTCTACTTTCTTGCTACATGGCTCACCGAGCTCGAGCTGTTCCATGGCCACTGCATGCACGCATTCAGATACCACGCAAACTGTTCGCTCTAGGGGGAAGAAAAAGATTCCAAACAACCTGAGAGTCTGAGACCAGTAGTAGGTAGTAACTGCGGGTGTTTAAGATGTGTAATTTTTTCCTTTAGAAAACCATAGGAGTGCTTGATAATGGTTTTTCAATGAGAAATTTTATGGTGTATTATACTGATAGTATATAATGTGTAGCAGAAATCACATCTAACCGTTGATTTGTTAATGGTGTTTCTACTGCGTACTCTACTACCAGGTGAAGTATAAATAAACTCTAGTTAATCTGATCTATTGGATTGAAAAGAATGAACGGTTCATATTCAATCTAGTGTACTGTAAGAGAGGTCTTTTGAAGAACTAAGACTCGATCAGTATATATGGTTTGTTTACAGCAACCACCCATGCATGCAAGCAATCAACATATAACACCACATGAAATTGGCAGCGTATTCACCATTACTGCTAGTCAAACGGGGTACCAAAGAAGGCTATATACATAACAAGTGACCCCAATGCCTAAAGCCCTAAACACCTTTACATATCTTCATGCTGCAGAAAATGGCACTCAATTCAATTTTTTTTTTTTTTGGAACATTCCAATATTTCTCCTATATTTTCAGATTCCTGAAGCAGGCCATAGCCTCAGCCTCAAGTTTGTTCCACACTTCAAAAAAATCATGGATGATACAGCCTTCCGGTAGAAATCAGAGTCAACAAAAATAAGGAACCATTGCACTTCATTTCCTTCATTTTCTGAGAACTCACAAGGATCAACCAGATTCCTGTAAAGATGAACATCGACAGTTAAGCCTTCTGCATTTGATACACAGAGAAACCTTCTGCATTTGATATATAGAGACCTTCTGCATGTTGTGTTGCCCCAACATCAAGAATAGACCAAGACAATTGCAAGAAGTAACAGTATCCAAATATTCTTGGCCTCCAGTCCATGTTTCCTGATCTTGTAAACCTTCAGAACTCTAGTCATTTACTCTCAGCCCCCCTTCCATCAATCGAGCCAACTTCAGCAATAAAAAACCTAGACCATGTGAGATCTTCACCCTCAGATATGACCTTATTTGATTGACGAATCCAACTCCAAAGAACATATATCACGTCTTCTCCCTCAGATGTAGAGCTGGAAAAAAAGCTCGTCTGTGGGGCTCGTTGGCTCGGTTCAAAATTGCTCTAATTACACTTGTTTTTTGATTAATCATTAAATGAGTTAATTTTGAATTAAATTGGTTTTTGCACTGGCTCGGCTCGGCTCGGCTCGTTGGCTCGACTCTAAAAATACTTCCAAATTGTAAATAAAATTATATTAAATTAAACTGTGTCAATTTCGAAAAAAACTCGAAAAAACAACGATTTGGCTCGATTTCCACCCCTACTCAGATGTGACCTCTTGATGACCATTGTAACATCTTTCAACAGTCACTACCCTGAGTTGCTATTGTCTTTAGATATTGTCTTTAGATGCTAAGCTGTCTAGCAAGTCACTTCCGTTGTAGTTTGTGGCACCAGGGCCAGGATTGAATAATGAGTACCGGCTGTTCGCAACACACAGGGATGCTGATGATGATCAATTTGTTATTCCCAGCACACCAAACAATAAAATCTGCATTTTCAAGGAGACCCGCGGAAGCAATCCTTGCATCTCGAAAGGGTGCAGTAAATTGATGAACCAATCGATTGTTCATCCCATTTTCAGGAGAAGATCTCTTGCCTATTTCTTTTATTGATAAGCCAAAACTGATCGTTAATTAGATAACTGAGTTCGGTGGTCTAGAAATTAGAAACCTAAGCCTTCCTCTTAACATTGATAGCGGTGAGAAGGGAATTTGGCCTCTAGCAGTGATAGCGTCCAGAGAGATTGACCTCTAAGCTTTTTGATTTTTTTTTAAATTATACTTTTTTAAAAATGAATTGCGGTATTAATACGCGGAAAACAAAATTTGCAAAAATAACACCTATTCGTCAAACAGTACCGCGAAATAGCTATTTTCGCCGAACGGTGCAGCGAAATAGCTATTTTCGATAAATAGTGCGGCGACCACTACTTAATTACGCAGTTAACAGTCGGCTATCAGAGTTTCGGAGAAAGAAGCTATTATCGCCGTACCGTATGGCGACAATAGCTATTTTCGCCGAACGGTTCGTCGATAATACCCTTGTTTCCCGTAGAATTTATCGCCTAACGGTTAATTGCCTAATTAGGCATTTGTCTCCACACTGTTCGGCGAAAATAGCTATTTCGTCGTACCATTCTACAAAAAGAGCTATTTCACCGTGCCGTTTAGTGAATATATGTTATTTTTGTAATTTTTGTTTTCGGCGTAATAATACCGCAATACATTTTTTAAAAAAAAGTATTATTTAAAAAAAATTCAACCTTTTTCACTTGAAAAAGATCCATCTGTTCTCTCGACGCAAAACGATTTGCTGAACCTCTAGCCGTAACATGGACGAAGGCGATGGACATTGCGCCTTAAAATAGCTGGGAAATTTTCATAGCTGTCTCCAAAGCTATAGTAATGTAACAAAACACTGACCAAGCAACGCATTCGCGCAATCATCTACTCCTCCTATGCTCATGTTCAGATGAAAAAGATCCATCTTTTCTTGCGATGCAAAACGATGTGCTAAATCTCTAGCGGTAAAATCGGTTTAAAAAATAACTACTAGCGGTAAAATGGATAAGCACGGAGGGCCGGCGGAATCAGCCCATCGACCAAACATCATCATGATCAATGCATGGCCGGCGTGGTGGAAGACGCCGGGACAACACAAACGGCTCGCCGGAGAGGTTCGGTAAACGCACACGCTGGCTGGAGGATTGAGCGGTGGAGAGCCCAGGTTTGGTGTGCACATCACTTGAGCATAGCATAACTCATGGCAAGCTTACCGATCAGGCGATCACTATACTCTAATCTCTTCATTGAATGATCCCAACGAACAAGACAAGCCAATGGTACGACTATTTCCAGCAGCTTCCCTTCAGTCTCCAAATCCCTTCACGAACAGATCCCAAGTGCTCCAGCGGATTCCCTTCGCGATTCCCTTTGGACAGGATTTGGAGAGAGAATCTGGATAGAAAGTGATTTCCTTCGCGGTTCCCTTCACAGATTCATTCCAGGGGAAGCTGTTGGAGATGGTAGGAAATAAAGGGAATGAATATAGGGAAGGGAATGGAACGGAAGGGAAATTGCTGAAGATAGTCATACGGTCTATCCCTCTCATCGGCTTCTAGCGTAGTTAGCGGTTTGTTCCTCAAGTAACCGCGAACCGAGTTAAGAGTAAACATTATATTTATAAAATCAAACAGTGTTCATCAAGGTGCTAGAGGCTAATTGGGCGGCAAACCTGCGTATAGTGCCTAATCGCCGATTTGGTAGGCTAGGTGAAAGTACTTCTCGAGACAAATCTACACATATAATTTTCATGTATCCAATTTAAATATTTAAATATATATCGATAATCAAAGTTTCAGAGGTTTGACCATCACTGTATCCATAAGGTCATCTCTTTGAAGAGCGTTGGAAGTAACATGTGCGAGCGTTCATGAAATTGAGCAATACTACTTTCTTAATTGTATCATTCCCGAGTAATGCCGACTCCTTGCAACGGGAATCAAGGCTAATTTAATACATGAAAAAAATTAGTGATTGCAGCACAACACCTTCCAAGAAAGAAATGTGTCTTCTTTTCATAGGCATCTGGTTTAATTCCTCTGGTAATTTGTGGGGGGCGGCTCCTCTGCTGTGGGTACACGGCAAACCCAACTCTATGAACCCGAGGAAAGGGGCCAAGGCCTTCATGCATGGGCGACAGATCGGCCATGGGAGTACTACGGCAACTAACGTCGAGCGTACCGTGATGCCACCGCCCGTTTTCATTTCGTGAAACTGATGGAGCTGGATATTCCTAGCTCTATCAAATCTATGGAGTTGGAGCTATGAATATATTAAGGCTTTGTTTGGTACGGTTCCAGATTCTAGTAGAAACGGAAACGGTTCCATATTCTTGGTAGAAACGTTTCAGATAGGATTTTGTGAATCGGGTGGAATGGGGTTGAGACCGATTCGGCCAAAGAGTGGAAAAAAAGAAATGGTTGAGTTTCTTTCAGAATCTAGTAGAAACAGCCCGGTTCCAAATTGCCAAACGGGGCCTGAGAGTGTTTAGATGGATCATCTTGTTTACATTTTAGAAAAAAAATATAAACTTAATTCATTTTATTTTAACATACAAATTTCAGATCTAAGATGAAGCTAAAATCTAAAGTGTGCCAAACAGGACCTGAGAATTTTTTTTTTTTCGGTACGACGCTCCACAAGCAAAGAGTGCCGCGAGGAGAGCGAGAGAGCGAATCCCCCCTTTTCATCATCGCCGGCGCGTGTTCCTTTAAGCGCACAACAAGCTGGGCGTAGAAGTTATTATTTTCTTGTATCTCAGCTTCTCATTCTTTGAATTCTCTCTTTGGAGTGGTATATCCTGAATTTTCCAAAGTAAAAATTCCTTGCGTGTGTAAGCCAGAATATAACAAATATAGATTGTTTGCGATGAAGCTGGATGTTAAATGCATGAGCAGTGCTTCTATGCTTTCCCTCCTAATGCTAGTTGCACAAATCTTAAAGCAAGTGAAAAGGGTAAGTAATCACCATCTACCCTTTATTTATGCTTTAATATTTATGCAAAAAATTTTTAAAAAAACATAGAAACACATCTCTGCATACATATAGAATCATAGAAGCACTGCAGTCACATAAATTTTTTCTAAACTAAATAGCTATGCCACCGTTCCAAACTAATGACATTAACCCTTTGTACGTAATCAAAGCAAAATAGCTATGCCACCGTTCCAAACTAATGACATTAACACTTTGTACGTAATCAAAGCAAAATAGCTATGTAGTTAAATTGTATTGCCTTTTGCCTGACTACCTATTATGCGTTCTATGTATATGTGTATCACAAATCATACCTCGATATATAATTACTTACGTTCCTCCCTAATCCTATGTCAGCTATGATCTATAATGTTTATTCATTTCGTTTATATTACTTTCATATATTAATACTGGTTCGATTATTAACCCTCTGTTGGTTCTTTTTATCGCATATAATTCTGAAGCTTTTTTATGCTTTATCTTTATGAAACCACCAAGATTATCGACGGCGCAGCGAAGCGCGCTTACCTTCCTAGTATATCCTGGATATGCTAGATTGCTAGCTCTGTTTTCGTTGGTAAAAGCTCGTGGCATCACGATGTGAAAAGTAATTTCGTCGGCAAAAAGTTAGTTACTGATCGAAAAATCTTAACCGTACATAAAGCACGATGGCAAAATCCGAATTAACTAGGGGTGAAAACAGATCGGATACGGGCGGATATTGGTCGTCCTGTATCATAACCCATATTATTGCCTCGGATTCGGAGTCGGATACGGATATGATTCGAATTCGGAGTAGTCTGGATTCGGATATGAGACGGATACGGATCGAAAACGGATAATATAGTCGGATAGTATGCGAGGCAAAAGAATTAATGAACCACACGATATTCACATGAATTAATCAACTATACAGCACAAGTATATACATAATTTTGACATAATGAATGTAGCCGGATAACACACATACATGGTGAATATATTAGTAAAATTATATTACAACCTGCTCACATTATATCACAGCAGCAATTAGTTTCACATTATGTTACAACTTGCCTAATCAGATAGGATAAAAACTGATCATTACCAAAATATTATCCAGCAAACCAGCAGTCCAGCACTCAGTTGATATTAGTTTCACATTATATTGAACGTGACAACAACAATAAGAGTTTGCTCCAGAAAGTGGTGAAATTATATTACAACTTGCTCACATTATATCACAGGCTCACAGCAACAATATGTTTCACATTATATTACAACTTGCCTAATCAGATAGCACATATCCTAAGTTCCTAACCCATATTACATGATATTTATCGGATATCGGGTCGGATATTTACCAGATATCGGGTCGGATATTGCTCTTCCCATATCCTAACCCATATTACATGAGATTTTTCGGATACGGATCGGGTATTGCTCTTCCCATATCCTAACCAACATTACATGAGATTTTCTGGATATGGATACAGATAACATCGGTACAGACTTTTTCCGATACGGTATCAGATCGAGCGTATATTTCCTATCCTATTTTCACCCCTAGAATTAACCCACCATCACAAGATTCACAACCCCAACGAGATCTCTCTCTCTCTCTCTCTCTCATGCTACGTTACGTATACTACTGGCAAACATATATATTACGTATCATATCATCTCCAAAATCCAAACTGATCACAAGATTTTCGCAGCTCCAGCGAGATCTTTTCACGATGGAAATCGTGACGCGCTTAAGCTAGATCGTGTACGTGCGCCATCGTGCAAGAAGCCGCCACCCGCCCATGGCGCCGCCGCCTCCTCCTCCGCGTCGTCCATTCTCCCTCCATCGCAACAACCGCTGCTTCTTCCTCGACCGCTTCGACGATGGCCGCAACGGCGAGCGTCGAGACGCAAGCAGGCGAGGCCGCCGCCGCCGTTGTTGGCGAGTTCAACCGGTGGAAGGAGGGATCCGGCGCCGGTGACGAGGCCCTGGCGGCCGTCATGGCGCTCGTCTCCATCGTCCGGTCCAGCGCCGCCGCCACCGCCGTGGAGCTCGAGGCCGAGGTCAAGTCGGCCGCGAACGCCCTCAAGGTCCGTATGGCCGGATACAATAGATCAGTTGTTGATAACTAGGAAGATCTGCGCGTCATGCCGCGCCGCTAGTAATACTGTTTTTCTAGCGGAGATCAGGCTCGAAACAGTTAAGAGATGCAAAGCAAAATTCTATTGTTTTTAACAAAAGGGCATAAATACAGGGAGGGTAAAATATAATACTCATCAAGAATCTAATTCAAGGGATGGATGGAATGAAAAACGTTAATTATGTATAGATTAATGGAATGAAAAACGTTAATTATGTATAGATTAACAAGTTCGATGTGTTCATTCGAATCTAATGGTTCCATCGATGAATTCTAGAGGAAATCTCTGATAACATGTGAACACTGGTGCTGACATAGTCAACTATATTAATAAAGTTCGATTAATAAAGCTTATATGTATGATGTTACCTTGGTTATGCTTATGAGGTATTAGCCAGGCAGTGAGCGAAGTGCGCATATCTTCCAGGCAGTAAGCGATAAGCGAAAGAAAGCATCAAAAATAATATTAGATGAACAAAACAACTGTACATTAGCAAGCAGAGAAGCTGAAGCGCACCAGCAAGATCGATGCCTTCTCAAAAGGTATACCTAACAAAAATATAGAAAGGGATCATCAGCAGTCTGAGAGATACAATATGTCATGTGACCGAAGCATCAAAGGTGGCTAATATCTTATAGGAAAACCATGGACAAAAATAAAGAACCCCTGCAAAGAATTCCAGCATGCAACCCTTCATCCACTAAAAAAACAGCAGCTGGTAATATTCCACTGTACTCTAAACTCAAAAGGAACAAAATAAAACCGCAATCGACCTCAATGTGCAAGAGGGCACTGGCATTTGTGTTGTGACTGTGTTAGCAATGATTTTTTTAGAGAAGCATACACTTATTTTCAGTAGAACTTTGGCCTACATAAATAAATAAAGATCATGATTCAAGATTCACCAAGACCGAAACAATAGTTCTATCAGCATCAAACAAAAACACAAACGTCAAGGCTGTCCAGATGCATCAACCCATGCAAGCCACAATCACCAAGAATGATTGTTTCCCCTACAAAAGAACCTTTGTAATCTGGTATAAAGCACTTGTAATATTGCGTGAAAGCAGCAATTTCCGTAACATGTAAACACATGGAAATATAATAGGCAGATCCAGTTTTCCGTAATAGGAACCTGATAATATGTGAGAGGTCAGTGTGGTTCAATTGGTGGGCAAAAGCACAGCAGTAATGTTAATATACACAAAAACTTCTGAAATGCTTGGACTTGTGAGGCATAGTAACCTACACATTACTACATACAGAAAGAAATAAAACTCCCCACTACTCAAAGTCGTGCACGCATGGAAGGCGGATGTGGTCAGCCAGGGGTAGAAGAAGTGTCAAACAACACACTATTAGGAAATACATCATACGGATAAGTAAAAAAGAATGTCTGCATGGATACTTGGTAAAGCTCACATGCTCACAACTTCTCTATCAGAATCTTAGTACAAGACTAATGGTGCATAACATCATAAGAAACATGACCCATAATCTGGCCAACCGCTCCTAATGCATTAGAAACAAAGAAGCTCTCCTTTTTTTAATTAGCTTTTGATGTTAAACGCCAAACTCTAAAGTGGAGATCAATCTTAAGCTATATGCACAAATAAGAAGGCCATACACAAGCTAAGCCAGATGAATCAATGTATACATTAATGCGGGAGGGGTGAGCAAACTGAACTCTAGATTAACAGATGATGAGGAAAAATAGAGAGAGGGAAAGAAGGATGAACTCACAAGCGGAACCTTGACCCATCTCCAAATTGACACAGAACATAGAATGAGAGCAACATCGCCTCGCATCCCTGCCTTTCCGTCATCCTCTCTCTCATTCACTGCCATCCTGATTATTTCATAAAATGGAGAAAAAAACAAAATATGTGATAGCATCATTGAAGTGAAAAGCTTCTCAATTAATACTGAATGCACATCTTCATGCCACAATAAAGGGAAATCTCAATAAATAACCTTAAGGCAAACAATCTTGTATGGTAAAAGGCACTAATTAGTCTACGTTAGGTATCTGTAGAACATTAAAGACACAAAATAAAGATGTTTCCTCAAGCTAATTTGTGTTGCACTAAGGAATAGGGAAAGAGATTAGGAGATCTAAATTCGACCTACCTGCAGTCAACATCTGTCATAGTCCGTGTTTGGATGTCAAGGACTACCTGCAAAACAGCGAATCTACGAATGCAGCAAAGATATCTTTTTGTATTCAAATGTAGCAAAACAAATAGAGAACTATCATCTTGCATGAAGCTAGAGTTATGGCAAAAAAAAAATTATCTAGTAGCCAGATGACACTGCATGTGCAAAGACATGATCACCGAATAGAAGATTTTTTCTTAGCATACGGAGACATAACAACTTATAAGAACATGTGCAAAAATCAGGAAAATAGAAAAGGCTGGCTTGCTTTTGAAGGCACAGTTTGGAACATGCTGTATAGCTTTTTTATGGAATGCTCCCTGTATAGATAATTAGATATAATGGAGAGTGGCCTGCTTGGACTGTTACATGGTTTAAAGTCACAAACAAATAGATTGAGAAACAAATAATTCATATGAGATAGACGACAGTAAATAACATTATTTTATATGTTGCAGGCCTATGCATCTATCTGACAATAAGAGAGTGAGTTTCTCAACCAGTTGATACAAAATGCAAATTCCATTCTAAAGACTGTCCTTATTACGACACTCCTGTGTAAAGATATAGAAATTTGCAGGATAAAATACAGGACAACACTGACAGTGCACGAAGCACCAACAGGATTCTTCGTATATCAGCCAAGCATTGAACCTCTCGCTCTATAATAATAAACGCCCTAATCTCAACAATGATTAATACATAGCAAAACAAGTTGATTCCACACTAAATTATTACTGTAACTAAGCAACCTGATGCATTATATAGAAATTTCATGATTCAACAGGTAGTTCTATATACTACAGCCAACATGTTAGATATGGAATGTACCTGACATGTATCAACCAAACTAAATGCCAATGGGTCAACAAGGGTTCGCCGTCTACCCCCTTCATGTAGAGCACGATCCATGAGGCTAGATCAGACAAATTCGGGAGGAGAGAGAGAGAGAGAGAGAGAGAGAGAGAGAGACTTGTTTGTATTGTTCTAAAGATGAAGCGTACCTTAGCAGCATTCATGTACTACTTTATGAGTTGGTGCCTTAAAGATTGAGACTCCAAAGAAGAAGAAAAGGATTGATAAAGGCCCACCATTGGAGCATATATGTGTGTTAGAACACCCTTCCTCAAAAATTTCAAATTGGTATCTTTGTCGTTCCATATAACATGTTCCCGAAACCTGAACAGAAGTAGCCAAACAAACATAATATCGTACTTCAGGAGAGGAGTAGAAAGGGAGGAGTGTAGAGGGGTAAGGGTGTTACCAGTTCCTCATCTCTTCTTCAGTAGCTGTTGATGCAATTACAAAGGCCTGACATGTCAAAGTGGAAAGGCAAATTTTCTTAGCTTTCTCAATTTTGTTTATCATCCAATTAACTATACCATGCAAACAAAATAGCCTATTAAAACTATATCAATTGTTTTGGCAAAGCTAGAATCTAGAAAAAAACTGTTAAAAAAGTAAGCTTCTCATTCTTAAGAGTCAACCAGTTTTGTATCATACTTCTGGACGTTGCATTGCTCCTACATTTTAAATGATACCAATGAACTACTTCAACCAGAATAATGCATGATGTTTGACCAGGTAACTGTAGGGCAACAAGAAATGTTGCAAAGGTGCAACAAAGGGAATGAAAAAAAGAATTCACCAATCTGTCAAATTCCAGGATAAAACATCGGTTCACATCCTCCTTTGTTGGCTTGCAGCCACACCTATCCCTTCTTGAAGTTAAGTCCAAAAACTTTGTGTAAGTGTAATGCAGAATAGCAGCCTCCAACTTGATTTCATTACAGGAAAAGAAAACAGATGACTAAACCATGTAGTAGAAACTGATTAAAATTTGTTCACTGGGAATTTTTAATCTTTTAAAAACTCCATATATTCAAATACATGGAAACCTGCAGGTACACAAACTTGGTAAGAATTTATGAAGTATTTTATGGATCGCGCATCAGCTATCAAACCTACAAAGAAAACTTTGGTAGAAACCAAATAACAACAGCCTAAAGCATATGGATGCACATAATTAATCAAATGGATCGCGCATCAGCTATCAAATCTACAAAGAAAACTTTGGTAGAAACCAAACAACAGCAGCCTAAAGCCAAAACCATCGTATGACCATATGTGATCCTGCAAGAATGAGGGAATACAGAAAAATTAATATGTCATGGAAATTGAACAGAGACCAATTTCATCTGTAGAATATATCGAAGATAGGCTAACATTTTACCTGAAATGATGTCATGAAAAATGATAAGCCCTTATTAAAATCTTGCTAAAATCTCGAATAGATTCTCCTGATCCTATAGTCTAATAAAATAAAGCAATAGGATATACTAACAATCCAAGAAATTCAGCAAGTAGAGAAGCTGTTATGTATCCGAGAACTATTATTAGCACTTTGAAGCTTGGAGATGGGCATGGACTCGCTGGGGTTCGTGAGGCCCTCTCCATTCTCTCCCATCATCCATGCCTAACCCAAGAATCAACCAAGATCATGAGCAAACAGGCACTACACTAATCACATCAAACACAAAACATGGCGGAGTGCCCTGAGGCACGAGAGAGCGCACTGGGCTCTGCAAGGGCCGTGGCGTTGGAACAGGGTAAGGTGATCAGGAGCGAATGAGTCGGACGATACCTGCGACTGGATGAGAGGGGAGGCTGGCCAGCGGAGAGGAGGTCGTAGCCCTTTTCCGGTCAACCGACGCTACCTTCGCGGTGGGCACTGAAGCTGCTGGACCGAGCAGACCTTCTCGCACGTGCCCCTCGCCATTGTCCCCTCACTGGAACATGTATCCCTCTCGTTCCAATGTCCTCCTCGGTGTCCTTCCTTACCCTGATTCAATCACAAACCAGCAAAAAAACAAACCAACGTCAAATCCGGCCAAAGAAAACCCTAATAAAAATCACCGCACGGTAGAGATCGGGGGAGGGCTCACCGGCACGGACGGGGTGGCAAGCGGCACGCGTACCTGGGGGCCTCGGAGGGCAGCAGCGCGTAGGGATTGGTCGCGACCCGATTGAGCCCGCCCAAAAAAACCCTAGCCAAAATTGCCGCACGGTAGAGAACGGCGGAGGGCTCGCCGGCACGGACATACTGGCCGGCGGCACGCGCATCTGGGGGCCTCGGAGGCCGGCGGTGCCTAGGGTTTGGCCGTGGCTCCATCGAGGATGCGCCATGAGAGGGACGAACTAAGCCCTGAGTCTGGGTGCAAGGCGAAACGGGTGAAGGGGACGGACGGGAGGGGAGCGGGAGGAGACGACGGTGGGGCGAGAGCAAGGGCGGCACAGTGGGGCGGGGACGGCGAGAGGAACGGGCTGAGGACACCGCGAGAACGACGGGGGTGAAGGGCGGATGGTCGTGCAGGGTTTCGCAGGCGGCGATTTCATGGCCACGCAGGGGCCAGCCCCTGGGGACGCGTGGACGGCAGGATCCGGGGCCGCACAGTAGATCGACGGTAGCAAGCAACCTGTACCAACGCGTAATTAGCGCAAACCGGAAGGGCTTAGCCGCAAAGAATGCCGACGTGGCAACGCCCAGGGCTCACGGATCGCAGGCTCTGCCCAGGGCTCACGGATCGCAGGCTCTGTAATATAAGTTAATACTAGTTATATGCACGTGCGTTGCTACGAAAAACAAAATTGATAACGAAAAATAAAGATTAAAAAATAAAAAAAAATATTATTTCATAAGATCAAACATCTATCTTTAACGCTTCGTTTCTTGCAAAAGCTGACTAATTAAAGCAACGCTTTGTTTCTTGCGTAGGGCAATTAAACATGGCAATTAATGTGACGTGGGAAGAAACTCTCACTTTATATAGTAGAGATTTCTAACCGTCGAGCTTTTTAAATTATTAATCACTTTCCTGGATCAAGTATATCCACGCAAAATTTATTTTTTTCGCACTAATATTATTCTACTAGTTAATTAGCACGTATCGTCTTATTAATGTTTGATAGATGAACTAACGAATCAAATAAACCACCTTACAGTGCTTGGAGAAATCGTACGGCTCTCTCTCGGCGGCGTGCGACATGTTCGTCCGCTACGTCGTCACCCGGCGCACCGACGAGGCCGCCGCCTTGGCGCGCGCCGACTTCGCCGCCGTGAGACGCCATGTCATCGGCCGCGCCAAGAAATTCGGCGACATCTCTATCAAGGTTAAGCTTTTGAGAGAGAGAGAGATATTTATTGGCGTTTTCTGAGAGATTGGCACGTTCATGCATGTAAATTCCTCAGGCGCGCGAGACGGTAGCGACGGTTTGCCAGGACTTCGTGCCGGACGGCGGCGCCGTGCTGGTGCACGGCTACTCGCCGGCGGTCATCGACGCCGTGAAGCTGGCCAGCGCGAAGCACAAGCGCTTCCGAGTCCTATGCACAGGTACTCTATCTACCGATCAGTCACAACCAAGATAGGTATCATCCGAATGTTTTTGTTTTAGCTAACATCTAAATTTTGAATTTTGAACCGTTGAATACCTCACCTGGATATCACCGGACCGTTAGATGAAATTATAGGATCGGATGTAATCCATACTCTCAAATCTTAACAATAATCCGATGATCCTAGATTTAAGTGATTTTAGCAATAAAAACATGTTTATCAAATCCTCACAACTAAACCACGAGCCTTCCTGTCTGGAGCGTACGTGCGCTGTTTAATTACGGTTTCAATTAACGATTCGGTATGCATGCATGCGTGCATGGTTTGCAGATGGGAGACCGGAGGGCACGGGGCTCAGGGTGGCCGGCGAGCTCGCGGCGGCGGGCGTGCCGGCGAAGGTCCTTCTCGACTCGGCTGTGGCCTACGCCATGGGCGAGGTGGACGCCGTGCTGGTCGGCGCCGACGTGGTCGCGGAGACCGGCGGCGTGGTGGGCGCCGTGGGCACGTTCCAGGTCGCCCTGGTGGCTCGCGCGATGAGCAAGCCGGTCTTCGTGGCAACCGAAAGCTACAAGGTACGTAGCGTACTAATTTCACGTGCTTATTTTCATCTGAGTTAATTCTGAACTATTGTGGTATATATTTTTGTTTTCTTCATGACATGGGCGTGTAGTTTGCGAGGTTGTATCCGTTGGGGCAGAAGGACATCGAGCAGTGTGGCGACCGAACGGCGGTGGACTTCGGGGGCGCGCCGGTGCCGGCGGGCGTGGGCGTCGTGGCGGCGACGAGGGACTACACCCCGCCTCAGCACCTGGAGCTCCTCATCACCGACCTCGGCGTCCTCCAGCCAGCGGCCGTCGGCGATGTGCTCCTCCAGCTCTCCATGTGATTGCAATGAAACGCGTGCAATCTGATTTCTTGGATTTTGAGCTGGGTCGTCTGATTTGAATGAGTTGCTTTACCAATAACTTTTGAGTCCTAGGAGTAGCGTTTTCTAGTGACTCATACTTCACTTGCAACTCAACAGTACGTCAAATGGATGCGATGTGTCGGTGCAGATTGATCCAATTGCTTAACGTACGCGAGTCCGTGATAAATGTTTATTTTTTTTAAAAAAAAAAATCCACAGGAGACTAAGGAGTTGCGTCCAATCTAATTGTAGCCAGTAACATTTCTTCAGTTGAACAAGCAATGCGAGAACATGAAGAGTCAAGCAGAGAACTGCGACCTCATGAGAAGTTGCATAAACATTCAAGATCACGCTAATTGAAGCGACAAAGTTCCCAACTACTAAACGGATCTAGCATGCATCCAGGTTACTGCTTCTGTCATTCGTAGTGCATGCACTGACATGCAGCGTTAACTAAACCATTTTTTGGCTGAAAATCGAGATCCTGATGATATTGGTTTACCGTGAAAATTGAGAGAAAATTATTAAAAACTGAAGAGTTTTAAAACCAAACATTTGAAAAAAAAAAATCAAAACAAGTTCAAAAATTCTCAAATATCGATCGGTTTTCTGGAAAAACCGATTGGTGAGTTGAACCTTTTGAGCGGCCAATTTTTGAGCGATTTTCATCATTTTTTGTCAAAAAGCAAGCGATTTCCACCGGTTTACATCACATAAATTTTTCTGAATTTTTTGAAATTTTTTTAATTGGATCGGTTCACCGACCGATTTAGGATTTCAAACGGTTCGATATAGTCGATTTTCACGAAAATCAATGAAAACTGACCGGTTTTGTGAACACTGCTGACATGACCTGGCACCGCTGATTCAGTAACTATCATGCTAACTGAACAGTGCAATATTAACAGGGAAAACTGCTGAAGCAGAACTAGAATTGATTCAATATTTGTAGCAAATGTCACATTACATGCAAGTGCAATCCCATCTATGAAAAGAAGCGGTTTTACAGAAAGGAGCAACACATCAGTCGAAGCCTCCGGTGGTGACGAAGCAAGCAGCAGGCCGGCAATAGATACGAAAATGCAGTGGCCTGTAAGCCTGTAAAAGCAGAGGGGTTGTCTCAATCCTTGACATCTGCGACGCCTTCGGATGCTACCTGAAACCTTGCTTCGGCTTCAGCCAGGCAGGGAGAGCTTATTACTTTGCAGATTCGTTCCTCCCCTCTTCCCTTGCGAAGAGCAAGCCTGATACACAGTATTGACATGTTAGGACAAATATGGATAAGAACAGAGCAGAAGCTGGGATAGAGATATCTGATTAGATTTCCTCGGTAATGGACCTTGTCGTGGAAGCATGAGCCATGATGTTTCCGCCGATGGGCTTGATCTGTGGTCCAGCAAACATTGCAGAGCCATCCACTTGTGCGACTACTTGATTGGTGATAACCACAGCCACTCCAAACTACAGTGAGCAATCAAATCAAATTTAGCATATCCAAAATTGCATAAGAGCAATAACATGTGACTATGGTTTGTCAGCTGATGTAAACATCGTGTTTCTTTTTCAACAAGGACAGTACTGATTACTGAAGAATTCAACAGAAAACAACATTTTCTTAAAATGAAAGCTAAGATATAACCAAAGAGTAAAGGCTTCACGATATGCTGATGGCAATAATTTTTTTTAAAAAAAACTTACTGACCTCATCTGCTAACTTCTGAAGGCTCCTCAGAAACTTAGCCATATGCATTTGCCTTGCTGATAGCTCCCCTCGACCTGAGAAATCAGTTCTGTATAGAGCTGTGGCACTGTCTACAATCATGAGAGCAAACCTGAACATGTGGACATTATAAATCAGAAAATATGATGTTACTACCAGTTTGCATATCAAACATATATTGAAAATAAAAGATAATAGGCACTGGCTATTTGTCTATGTTCAGGAATGCAGAAAATAAACATGCTGTGTAAGCCATAGTTACCAAAAACGCGGTTTGTCCGAGTCACAGTACAGGATTCGGGTTCGCGATTAGCTACTTTTTCTTCTAATTTCCACTGCGAACATGAACCCCATACTCCAAACCGGTTCGGGTTCGACGAATCCGGTTCGTGATTCGTGGGGGTTTACATCGAATCTGGTAACTATGGTGTAAGCAGAATTAAATATAAATAGCATTTGACAAAATAGCAAGTGCCACAATACAAATTTTAGCTTATGTCCATATTTCCTAATATGATGGTCTCATAAAGCTGTATTTATCATCATAGTAGAACTAAAATAAGTATTAGCACTCAGGGATGCTAGGATCTTTTATTCAATGCATATATGGAGTGAAAACTCACAATACCACAGCTGTAAATGGTAATGAAGTTTAGTTTGATGCAAAAGTTACATGCATAATTTAATCTCGCTCACATTGTTGGATGGATTAAAATTATCACTAGAGAAGCGTAGGTTTGCTGACATTACATGATCCCATCGATTCATAAGGAGAAATAACCATATCAATATTTAATTTGCTACTGTTGGTCAATTATCTAAATCAAGGTAAAATAAGCTGTGCATGGAAAGTAACATCAAGTTCAGAGATACACTCAAAAGTAAAAGATGGACTTGCCTGGTCTCAATCATCATGGAAGCTGCCTCCAGCAAAAGTCTGGATTGATGATCGGTATTATAAGCTCTGGCATAAGCCACATTCTCTAATACATCAGCACCATTCAATCCAAACCTATAATTCAGTATTCACTTGTTAAGCAATCAAATTTATGCTAGAACCCAAAATAATCCCTACAACTAAGACATCACCTGTCAGCTATCTGCAGGAGCCTTTGTGGTCTGAATGTCCCCTCTGCATCAATGTAAAGAGCCTTTCCTTCACCACCACCTTGATCCAATGGAAGCTGTAACATAAATCATTAACTTCATTGAGCTTAATAACAGAATTCAGGTGTCAAATTAAAAAAAAAAAGAGGTGGATAAATAAAATCTCACCTGACATGTAACGCATAGGGTGTGGCATAATTGAGTCTTCCCTGAGCGGAATTCACCATATATCTCTGTGATAGATCCTGTCTCTATTCCCCCTGTTGAAGGTAGGTCAAAACAGAACTGCTCAATGATCACAACTCACTAGTACAGTTCTGCAGAAAAAAGAAAACCATGAAAAATCCATTACCGTCCAAGATCTTATCAAGCTCTCTTGATCCAGTAGTAACTTGAATAATCTCCAGCCTCTGTGCATGAAGTTGACTAGCACTTGTAAATCCCAATGGAACTAGCTTCGATGCTGCAAAAGTTTAGTAGACAGTTAGGACTTAGGAGTTTTGCAATGTGTAATACAATTTCCATACAACAGAGCTGCTTGATTACTTGCCTGCTTCAATTATTTTGTCAACTTTGGCTTCACTAATTCCTTTGATATGCAAAAGATCTTTCCTTGGAGTGTAAGCCACAGACTCCACTGTGTAGAGACCAGCATCTTTGAGCTTTTTCACATCAAGTGCAGCTATCCCAGATGCCTTGATCACAAATTACACAGCGAGTTAATGATAACAAAGCAATCGACTTGGACATTTGTTTACAAGACACAGACACTGATAAGTCACTAACTACAGCTAAAATGTTTCTTAGATGGCACTCGACATAGGAGCATTGGAAGAACCCAAGCTAACCTGCAAACACCATCTTAACAGCCTTGGCTAATCCGCATTGGCAACTTTGATAAACAGAAACACCACAAAACGTTATTCTAATACAGGTTTTCTGCACCACTTGAAGAAATTATACCAATAGGCAAGGCATTGCATCTCCAACTTTTTTTTGGAGTCAACAAGATTTGATGTTCGGATAGCAAATTCCTAGTTTTGACATACTGCTCACACAGAGAAAAACTGATGCATCTGAAGTATTACCGGCTTTCATAAATTCACATCCATAACATTAGATTAATTCACAACAAGCACTAGTAATAGCAATTTTACCAAGAAACACTAGATAGTGACTTGATACTCCATTTTTCAATCGATTTTCAGAACCAAGAACCCAAGAGTCCACCGGAGAGACTAACAATGATGCCAAATCGAGAGAACACCATCTCAATTCAGCTTGAAATGTATCAGACATTGAATAAAAACTGTATCATAGCGCCAATCCTTGTGGGAAACGACCAAAAGGTCGGCGTTTTAGGAACGAGAAACCCAAGAAATGCCCCCCAAAAAAGCCTAGCAGCAAGAATCAAGAACTTAGGGTTTGTGACCAAGAATATGCAAAACAACCGCAACAAACCGGGATACCCTTATCCCAGTTCAACAGCGAACGATCCGGAGATTCCAAGAAAGGCTCGACCTTGACGCCATTTGGGAATCAAGAAACTAGGTTTTTGCGACTAAGAATCCGGGGAAACACCTATTAACCCCAGCAGCAACACCAAACCGGGGGAAAACCCCATCTGTATTGGCCTGCAAAGAGACCGGAAATTCCAAGAAAGTCTCGACCTTGAAGCCATTTAGGGGATCAAGAATGTAGGCGTTCCTCGACCAAGAATCTAACGCAACACCCAAAAGAACCTAACCGCAACCCCAAATTGCGACGAACCCACATCGATTCTACCACACGCGGACCGGACATCCCCAGGAAAGATTCGGCCTTGGCGACGCCAATTGGGGGAGAAGAAAGACGGACCAAGAAGCCAGTTAGGGTTTCGGCCGGGGGGCGCGAGCCAGTACCTGGAGCTGCTCGATGGGGAACGGCCCGTGCTCCGCCTCCTCCTGCTGCTCCGCCGCCGCCGCCGTCTTCTGCTGCGCCGCCGCCGACGTCGACATGGGTCCCACTCGCAGCAAAAGAGAGGGGGGAGGACAAGTCGGTGCGTTCGAAAGAAATTGGAGGGCGCCAAGGCGGAGCTGGAGAGCCTTTTATTGGATCTCATTTGGGCCTGAAATTGGGTCTTTGGTAGGCCCTTCAAAGCCCATCTACGTGCGCTGGGCCGAGCCCGATAGTCTGCGCGGCTGCCAAGATGGGCCCACATGTAGGCGAGATGGAACACCAGCCTCCGTCTCGGCTCCCTCAACTTGGCTCCCAAGAAGGGCACCAGCCTCCGTTAAGAAGCCTTCGAGCTCTCGAAATTAGCAACAATCTAAAGCGAAAACAGTGAGAAAAAGCCTAGTTCTTGCTCGATCTCCGGATCCGCCGCCGCCATGTTTCTCACGAGGTAATCGAATTCTCTCCCAGGAGAGCTTCAGTTTTTTTTGCGTACCTAGATTCGTTTCGATCTGTGGACGGGTTGGGCGATGGCGGCGCTGATTTTCTTGGTATTTTTTTGGTGGGTTTGTGTGGGTGGGTGGGCGCAGGACGGAGTACGACCGCGGAGTGAACACCTTCTCGCCGGAGGGGCGGCTGTTCCAGGTCGAGTACGCCATTGAGGCCATCAAGGTGAGATTTATTTCTTCTTTTTTTTTGTTTCTTGGATCAGATCCGCACTGTGGGGACGCTGCGGTGCTAGGCTGTGCGTGGTTTGGGTTGAGAGAGGGCGCTAGATTTGTGGGGGGTTTGGGGTACGATTTGGGCGCAAATCTGAAGCCTGGGTAGTTGGTTTTTTAGGATGGGACTGTGAATCTCTCTGAGTTTTGGTTGGGATTAGTGGGGAGGTTTTTGGCCTAAGTGTTGCGAGCTTTAGCTGAGATGTGATATACTACTGTTTTTACTTGTCAATTTAATCTGTACCTTGCTGCATGTATGTGATTCTTATGATGCTGATCATGCTGTTATTAATTGTAGTTGGGGTCAACTGCGATTGGGTTGAAGACGAAGGATGGTGTTGTCCTGGCTGTCGAAAAACGTGTGACCTCGCCACTGCTGGTAATTGCGTCGCGTCTTTACTTATCTCTTCTTTGAGCAGCTTTAGTTGTTCAATTGTATGGTTGCAGACTGTCCGTTTGGATATTTAGTTGCAAGCGTTGCTTGCTGAAGCTACAATCAGTATCCCTTTTTATCTGGCTGATCTTTGAATTCTCATGGTTGTCCATGCAAGAGAAATCTTATCCTTAGGTAGGTTCACATACTAAGGTAGGTTCTTTGGGATGATCCTTGTTAGGCATGGATGCTGCTGGTGTTGCTCCTCGAAATCTTGCAATTTTCATTTTTCACAAGATTTTATGTTCCAAATTCCATCTGACAAGAGGATATAGATATTGTTGTTTAGAGTAATCTCTACTTTATCCATTTTTATGGTTTGATATTAGGACTTGTTTTCGGTGTGTGTCACTCAAATTTATGCAAGTGTTACCAACAAAGCCATGCTGCCAAACACTGACACATATCCATGTATTACACATTACAAGGCCTGAAATCAATTGATTCACGGATGCTTATGTTGCTTTGAATTAAAAATAAATAAACAAAGAAGTACTACTGTGAAACTCTGGAAGTATCATATAGGTGACCTTTTCCCGTTAATCCATGGTTGGTCATTGTCTTTCAACAAATGACCCAGTTTGTTCTTTTCTACCAATAACTTGGGTCACTGGTCATCTGAATACTGATAGTTGATTGAATCTTGCTCTCCGCATACTGTATTGCTCTTTCTTGTTTTGATGACATGTAGAACCTTTTAACACTGTGATTGTACCCATAACTTGGTTGTGTTAGAAGGAAACTACCTGATACATATATCTAGTAATAAAAACTAACTACCTTATGCTGATTGAACTTGATGACGATGTTACCCTTTTTCCTCAAACGACGTAGCAGGCATCATTCAGCTTTTGGTTCATTATGTTATAGGTTGTGCCATGTCCAAATTGTTAAAGAATTTATGTTATCTTTGCTATGATAATACAGGAACCAAGCAGTGTGGAGAAAATCATGGAAATTGATGAGCACATAGGCTGTGCCATGAGTGGCCTTATTGCTGATGCTAGAACACTGGTTGAGCATGCTCGTGTTGAGACTCAGGTTTAACTTGGTTTATTATTTACATGTTTTACATCTTCTGGTCCTTCATCTGTTAATCTCACCTCATGTGTTCACAATCAGAATCATAGATTCTCATATGGGGAACCAATGACAGTAGAATCTACTACACAAGCTATCTGTGACTTGGCTCTGCGCTTTGGTGAAGGTGATGAAGAGTCAATGGTGAGCCTCACTTACTCTTGTTGTTATAACACAGTGAAAACAAATCACGTAGACCTGCAGAATATGATAAACAAGATTAATCAGCAGCAGCAGCATTGTTTTATCATTTTTATCTTTTGAAAAGGAGTTAACACCTATCTTTTGGTTACTGCACATAGTTTGATGACTGCTGCTTACTTAGTGTTTTGACTGTGGAGGGAACTGAACATCAAGTAGAAGTTTTAGGTGTTGTAATTGATCCTATAATAACTACTAAATTATATGAAACAATGAGGAGTTTGTGCATCTAGACCAATCCTGGCTGCATTTAGTTTGGTTCTTTCATTGCTGACCATTATCTTACTAAGGGTGAAGCTGGACCTATGAGTTAATTCGTTGTGGTGTAATTGCAAAAACACCCTCATTTGTCAAAGAAATTTGATAAAGCCCCACCACAAATTATATTGTTGAATTTACTCACCTGATGAATCTTTCTGGCCAAATATCTTGTAGTTGGGTTTAGCAAACTTGTTATCCAATTCATTAATAGAGTAGGGTTATGATATATATTTGTTTGTTTTGTGCAGTCACGACCATTTGGAGTTTCTCTCCTTATTGCTGGTCATGATGAGAATGGACCCAGCTTGTAAGCATCGATCCCTTAACTGCATGGGTTGGGTTATCAGTAACTGTTCTCATAATAAATGTTTTGCAGTGGGCTGTATTATTTTTGCTCATTTGCTGAAACAATAGTACTAACATGTTGTTCATGCACTTTTCTTTGCTTTTTATTGCCTTTTTTTAGACTACCATGTTAATGGCCATCAAACATAGTCTGTATTTTTCGAAGTCATCAAGTACTGAGTACTGACTATGTTACCCTGGAAATTATCTGAAAAACATTGAAGGCCATTTTCATCATCTTTTTTTGTTCATCTTTTCTCAATTGTAAGTTGATACGATATGATAAAGATCATAGTATTTAACTGCCGAGGCTTCTATCTGCCCTGTATAGCTAGTTATTTTGCTTTCAAGGTTCATGCTGCTTTTACATCCTGTTGGTCCACATGATATTTGCTTGTATTCAAACAGAGTTGATATTTGAAAACCTGGCTTAACAAAGAGGAGTTTATTGTCCAAAAAGTTGCCTGTGCGGTTAGGCTATATAATTCATCCATATGTCTTGTCTCTAGCCTTTTTCATAAGAAATTCTTTTAAATTCCCCTGCTTCCTGATAAATCATAATTATTTTTGTATTTCATGTTAGCTGAAGTTGCTGATTATTCATTAGTGATAAGTATTTTGTTCAGGTCATGCATTTCAAAAAAGCTCCTTTCTTTGTATGTTTTGCTCACTCTGCAATCATGGCGTCTTTATCTGTCTATGTTGCGAGGCGACCATTACATCATTCTTGTTGTCATGATCAGTTTACATAGCCAACTGGACTTTGCTTCTAATAATTCATGGATCAATTCCTGTGTGTTGCAGGTACTACACTGACCCATCTGGGACCTTCTGGCAATGCAACGCCAAGGCAATTGGATCGGGCTCTGAAGGAGCTGATAGCTCATTACAGGAGCAGTACAATAAGGTACTATAAAGTACAAACTAAAATAATTGTACAGTTCTGAATAGCAATAACAAATAGGGGATACACCATAAGGCTGGGGTAAACATGCAAGCCACTTTGGTTTGAGCACCAAATCAACATGATAAGTTTTAAAATTTTTGAGGAAATATGCTGCCCATGAACCCTAGTGATGGAATTGTACAGCAAGTTCAGTTTGGATCCAAAATTGAAGCTACAGTCTTATAGACCCATGTGACCTGTGGCATCAAATCTAGTTACATATCCAATGGCATTACACCAATTGAAATACTGCTTAGAAGCCTTAGTTTGGCTATCCACAGAGAATTACATGGCAAGATTTGGTGTCACCATTTGACAGGTCCCCTGTCAGTTGCTGAAATACATGTCTACAGAATTTTGCTTTGTGCACGAAAAGAACATTGACAATGACATATTGCTGACACCTTGATACAGGAGCTGACCCTCCAGGAGGCGGAGACCATAGCCCTTTCTATCTTGAAGCAGGTTATGGAAGAAAAGGTGCGCTATCTCGAGCCACTTCATGCTCCATTTCTCTGCTTTAAAACCGTTAAGCATAGGTCTGAGCTCTCTCTCTCTCATTCCAAGCAGGTAACTCCAAACAACGTCGATATTGCCAGGGTCGCTCCCAGCTACCACCTCTACACCCCAGCAGAGGTCGAATCTGTCATCGCACGTTTGTGAAAAACATTTGCCGGTCTCTTGTTATTCCTGCCAGCCCTGAGGCACGGCTGCTGTATGAACTTCTTCATGTGGGGACTTTGGCTACCCAGCCTACCACCGTGCTCCTTTAGCAATGACAGTGGCTGCTACGGCTTACCGCGTCTAATAGCCTGATTTACAGCCGGACCATTTGTTTATTTCCAGTATTATTAAGACCATGTACCACCAAAAGGAAATTGCACATTGTCTGAAGATTTGGTCGCAGTATTCGGATATTTGGTGAAAGCTAACCGATGATCATCTCGACGTGATGTTTCTCTGAAACCGGTGATGATCTTGACGCACCATCCTACGCCACCATCTGTTGCTTTTCATTCGTAAATACTGAACTCTATATTCCTTGAAGGTTTCTGGTCACCACAGCCCCCCACGTTCTCTCTCCTTTTCTTGCAAAAAAAACCTCTGGTTTTTTGGAATTACGGATAGGTCCTTTCCATTTACGAATGAGTCCTTTGTGATTTTCTGTGAGTGCAAGATATTTTTTCTCAGTTCGCGTTTAGGTCCTTCGTTTGCCGTTTTACACAAAGAGCCTCCCGTTATATACGAATTGCAAACGAGTCATTTCTTACTTATTTGAAATAGCGAACAGGTTCAAAATTATAATAAATAAGTCCCTGCACTTTTTGTTCAGGTCCTTTCTCTGTTTTTCCCGAAAAAAATATTTTCGTAGTCCGTTTACTCTCCAGAGCATGGGAAAAATGTTTCCGTGGTCCGTTTTTTCTCCGAAAGAAAAAACATAAAAAAAATTTCGTTCGCGCGTACGAACTTACGCGGCGTGCCGCCGCGTGCACGTTTCTAGTTGCTTCGGCTCCTGCCACTAGTAAGAACGTGCTGATGTGAAGGCTAGTTATACTGTGCTACGCTATTGAAAGTTTGCCAAAATCGCACGTATGTACAATCCTAGCTCCGCTAGTATAACCTCAGCTCACTAAACACAAAAACCAACAGCGTGTCATAGCTATAGCTACGGAGCAAACGCTAACCGTAATTGCTTAGACTAATCACCTAGACAAATGTGGCTCAAAAATGCATTTTGAAACGCTAGAATTTCTCCCGATTCCGTGCTGGAATCGAACTGTTTCCCCGTGGAAATCAAATTCCAAACGGAGCCCAAAACGTTGGCCATATTCGTAGTCGTGCCATTTTCTTGCCTGGTTTTGCTGCTGGCACTGGCAGACAGTGCAGTTGTAGATTACATGGGCGAGCCGGTAGGACAGGTTCGGACAGTGGCATCGGAACTGCAACTTAACAATTTCATACGTTCGTTCATTGGATTTAAAATTAACGCTTCAGATCTTTTCGAAATACTATAGCAAAACGCCGTACTTGTTTACAACTGTAGAAACTATTATAGCAGGTGCTGTAACAGTACACTGTTTGAAAATTCCGAATCGTCTCTGTTGGAGCCCAGCAACCTATAAATTCCACCACGTGCGCCGGCAGTGCTTGTCAGGAGTCGGTGAGAATCTTTTCCCTTGCAAGTGCATGTACACGATGTAGTGTTCCCTCACACACACACACTCCTCTGACCTGGTGGGCCCGGCGATGCTTGAGGTCAAAGCTATCTAGGTACCTTGTACGACCGATTTGGCTTGACAACAGCTACTAAAAATAGCTGGAGTGGATTTAAACATAGCCTACTAATAGATCAGCTAACTATTAGCTGGATATCCAGCTAACTATTAGCTTATCTCATTAGCTAGTCAAACCCAGCTAATAGCAGTTATTTAATAGGTGGCATTTAACCAAATTACACTTTGCGTCTGCCACCAATAGTAGATAATAGCAGGGGTAATCTGAACAATTGATCAACCTAAACATCTATTAGCCACATATTAGCTGATGGATCCAAACATCCTTCAGCTAATAGTTAGCTAGCTATAACTATTAACTGCTAATGGATCTAAACATGCCCTTAGAGCCAGAACTTCCTTTTCCGGTTAAAAACTCCATCTCCGAATTGCCAACTCCATGGGCAGATTTCTTAAGAGTTTATGATGCGGAGATGGAATTCTTTTTGGACGAGCGGTTGAGATTATTTAGCGTAAGTGTACTTAGGACCCTTCAGGCTTCACTGGAGTAGTATTAGTTTGTGCGGCAAATCTTCCCTTTTGCTGTGCTTTCAAGTGAGGGCGGTGAAAGAAGGAAAAGGAACGGAGAAACGTGCCTCACAATCCACGCATCTTATATAATCTCTATATTCTTGCGATGCACGAATAGCCATCCTGTCTCCTCGACCCGCGACGTTTTTGCCCCGTAGAAATTACAGTGCCAAGTTAAATAGATTCTGATATTTATTGTCCTCATATTTCACAATCGACTCCGTTGCTCAGTTAGAGCAAGTATAATAAGATGATGTAAGCAGGCTGTAAGGATTGCCACATCAGATTTATGATGAGTTGGAGGAGAGAGGAGAGAAGCGGACTGCAGATCTACAGCCGACTGCAGCACGGGCTCCAAGAAAATTGGTGGGAGAATGAGAGGATAAATGTGGGCTAAGTATTAATTGCTTTGTGTGTATGTATGGCTAACTATTATATAGGTGGGCTATTAGATTGGTTGTACAATGAGATAAAGCCTGTAGTTGGCTCTCTTATTAACCTTGCTCTTAATTAAAGCTCTTACTTACTAGCCACCTATCTTATTAACCTTGCTCTTAATTAAAGCTCTTGCTTACTAGCCACCTATCTTGCCTTCAAATAGTAGGTGCATAGATACTACTAGGAAGATTCGCGCGCTACGCCGCGCCGTGCGAAATTTGATAAAAAAAATGATGAAAAGCGGGAAAAAACGGAAAAACGATGGGCGAAAAACGAATTTACATTTTTTTTTGGGGGAAACGGCAAACGAAAACATTTTTTCCATGTTCCGGAGAAAACACGGTTCACGAAAATAATTTTTTCAGGCGAAACGAAGAAAGAAAACGGCTTTTCATATTTTTTGTGGGGAAATAGCCACCGAAAACATCTTCCCCATGCTCCGGAGGAAAAACGGATCACGAAAACATTTTTTCGGAGCAAAACGGAGAAAGGGAACGGTTTTTCATATTTTTTGTTTTGGAAAAACGGGCAAGGAAAACATTTTTCCCATGCTCTGGAGAAAAATCGGATGACGGTTTTTTTTTCCGGGCAAAACGGATAAAGGAAACGGTTTCCCAATTTTTTTTGGGGCGAAATAGTCATGAAAATATTTTTTTCGGGAAAAACGGAGGAAAACCGATCACGAAAACATTTTTTTCGAGCAAAACGGAGAAAGGAAACGGTTTTACATTTTTTTTTTTGGAAAAACGACTACCGAAAATATTTTTCGCATGCTCTGGAGAAAAAACGGACTCCGAAAACATTTTTTTGGGACAAAACGGAGAAAGGACCCGAACGTAAAGCGCGAGGACCTATTTGTTATAATTTTGGACCTGCTCGCTATTTTGAAAAATTAGTAAAGGGTTCGCTCGCGATTCGTACTTTACGGGAGGTCCTAAATGCAAAAGGGCAAACCAGGGACCTAAACGCGAACCGAGAAAAATATCTTTCTCTCACAAAAAATCGCGCAAGAACCTGAACGTAATTTCGGAAAATCGGAGGACTTTTGCGCAAAACCGCCGACCAACACGTGGGGAGGCCGGTTGGCCTCCAATCCTAGCCCTCATAAGGTGGGTTACCATAGCTTACACAGTATCGTTGATACAGTACTTTTTATTTTTCTATTTTTTAAACAAATATTTTTTTCCCCAAAAAATTTAGTATTTTTTGGGCATTATATACAGTGCCTTTACTTTTTTAAAAAAAAATTCCCCAATTTTTTTTTACTTTCAAAAAAATGTTTTTCCTGCAATTTTTTTTAAGATTCTTAAAACTTTTTTGGAGACATATTTTTTAGGTGTTCCCACAAAATATTTTCTCTCTATGTTAAAATATCTACTTGTCTTGACAATTTTTCTATCTACAGCAACGCACGAGCCAGTTACGCAACTATACTACTATTCTTGAGGAGGTCGGTAGCTAGCTGATCTCCCTTCCACATGTCCACTTTTCACTGTAAAAGATTTGTTCTCTGTTGAAATCTTTGCGTATTTCATTAAATCTTTCCGCCCGCAGCAACGCGCTAGCCTGAATTGCATCTAGGTCACATGGATTTCACATCCTCTCTTCCAAGTGTCCGTTGGTTTATGCACCACGCCAGACCAACGCTTGGCCACTCCGCACTCCATCAATCAAGAGCGAAGCCTCAGTGATATTGGGCGGGCCCTCTACAAGTTTTTTTCTTCTATATATTAGCTTCCATTTGAATGAAATTATAAATTTAACTCCTCCTCAACTACGAAAGGATCGAAACACGATACGTGCCACTTGCCACGGTACTGTGAGACCATAACAGGTTAACCTACCATATTATATGTGCACGATAAATCCACATACTACTAGTGTTCCCCTAGACGGCCGTCTAGCCCACCTAGCTGATTTATCTCGTTTAGACAACCGCCTAGCATGTCTAATCAGTGATTAGACGTTAGACACCAATGTGTCACCCTCCTAGTGCGTAAAGAAATACTGCTTGCTGTGGTAGGAAAGCATAGTAAATATCTATCGATGTTTCTATCGTTAAAAAGAGACCGGATTTACAATTTTATTCCAACAGGAGCTAACTTGCAAAACAATTAGGCAAGGGACCAGAAAACTCAGAGCTTCCTCAACAGCATCATAGACAAAATACCGTAACAGTAAATTTCCCAAAAGACATATTTGCCCCTCACTTTATCTGCACCCTCCACCAAATGACAGATTTGCCTTTTTGCTACCGAGAGGAAAGGCTACAAGGCACTCCGGTTTCCAGTCCTTCAGGACAAGGTAGATTAATTTTTCGCTACTATATATTTTTCTTCGATCATAAGAGTAATGTTTTAAGAAATGTGACAAACAAATATTTGCGCGAGTTAATGGATTAATTGTTAGCGGTGAGTAATCCATCATGATTTTAATGTATTTTTGGAGGGCATTTGACAGTTTTCAACAACCAACCAACAATTTTCTCCAATCTTTTTGTTCACTCATCGCAGTCAGTTAATTTTGACATTGTGTCGTTGTTCACATAAGTTTTTGCAATTCAGCCATTTGCCCAAGACATTTCGAGGATGTGATCACAATCACACCATAACTAGCTCGAGGCTCGTAATTAACTTCCAAAGTGTGCAAGTAACGAATTCCCATTAGGGATCATACGGAATTTCCGCTTTCTAAACAGGAACACAAAAAAGTAGGAAGTAGAATTTGGGTTCCACTGTAATTTCCTTGTAGTACTCCCTCTGTTCACTTTTATAAGATTTATTTTTTTAAATAGTTTTATTTATAAATATAAAATTTGTATGTAGATTTAACGATGCCATTCCTTCTATACCCCTATTTATTCTCTATAAATCATACACATTTATTTATTATCACCCACACAAAGTATATCTTTCATCTTCCAAGAAAATTAAGTGATGGCATCTAAAAATCATTTTCTCTTATATCTTTCTTAATTTCAACGCAACCTTTAATCCTTATGTGAAGTCAAAATACGTTTTATAAAAAATGACCCATGAGTAATTGCTGTCCTATCGCAAGGGTAGATTCGTAATTTCCCTCCTCCAATTCCTTTCTCAGGTACTCGTATCAATTTCGTTCTGAAGTCTGAACCCGAAGCTCCCGTCTTAACAACTCGAGAAACCTCGAAAAGTAGAGCGAAAGAATACAGCAACCAAGAGCAAAGCCACAAACGAGGGAGAGGGAGCCGCGGCGATGCAGCAGCCGATGCCCATGCCGCCGGCAGCGGCGGTGCCCGCGGCGGCCGGCATCACCACCGAGCAGATCCAAAAGGTTCGACAACCCCCCCTCCCCCCCCCCCCTTCCTGCTAGGGTTTGTTTGCGTCCGAGGAAGATGCTCCCTTCGGCGATTGCCTCGACCAAAGATCCGATCTTTATGTTAGGCCTTTTTGTGCTTCTCTTGCGTTTAGGTGATCGGCGGGAATAGATTCCTCCTCGCTTGCATGCCTTGATTAATCGATGAGTAATTGTACATAGGTGGCGCATTTGGGAAGTTTGAGAAGCCCTTGGCCCATGCTCGTTGTTGCTCTATGGTGCCACCGCAAATTAGCCCTTGGCCCTCTGCCATGCATTTCCACTGATCCTCACCCTGTCGGCCATTGTCGACCAACACGTGCCCAGCATCCGTGCAATACCACTGTTAGACCATGGCTTTCTTCCACAGAATGTGGCCTGCTTGCAGGTGCTCAGCAACCATAATAATATCCCAGACAATTACTCAGCCACCACACAGTGTGGCTTGCGAGCCTACGCTACGTTGACTAGCTGCTGCACTCTTAGTTCCATGTGATGCCACTCGCCAATCCATGGCAGTGATTCTTGTTTCGGCAGCTGTGGTTATCACCCACCTATGCTCCCCTGGCTTCTCTGTGACTGGTGCCACTCGCCTTGCTGAGCATTGGCTCTCCATGGTCGATGAGGGAGCCGATAGAGATTGATTCTTTGGGGTTAAATTGGGGTGCTTATGCTGCATTGTAAATAACTTGGATGGCATGCAATTGATATGTCACATATGTTATTTGCCATGTTAAGGGAAACCATTACTTTTGTAGATGTAGGTTGGAGTAGCATTGGTGCTGTTGATTCGATAGAGAAATTTTATGAACTTAATGAGTTTTGAAACTAGCAAAATGTTTGATAATAAAAGCATCTAAATCCCTGCTTGTGGCGCTTGACCAGGCTATGTTTGTACAACCTGTGTGTGCACCTTGCCACCTGTGTTAAGTGGTATTCTACTCTTATTCTCTATCTGTGGCATCTGAAATAGTTAGAATCTTTTTCAAGGACAGTGATTTTAAAGCATGGACATTCGGGGATGATGAGATATTCCGAGCCTAATGTGACAGTGACACTATAGAAAAATACGGATAACAAGAGTACAATACCGGTTGACACGGTTGGAAAGGTTGACACACATTTTGCATTCTGACCATTGGTGGTTTAAGCATTAACAAGCATAGAGTTGGATCCTCTTTTATATAAATGTATTTTTTTTTTCTGTTTTCACAACCTGATCTCAACTTAAATGATGTCATTTTACTAGATCAGCAGCATTGACGGTAATGTGTCGACATAAAACAATGCTGCCTGCAACATGTAATGTTATTCAACCTTCAGGCCCCTTCAAATCAGTTACAACAAGCCATGCCATCTCCATGCTATCTGAATAATGTAGTTGTTGTTGGAACATAAGCACCAAGTTTAGCCCCAAAGGAATCAAACTTTGCCATATCATTCATCCACTATCTATCGCACCGGTATCCGAAACCTACTACCAAATGATCAGCATTAACTTAAGCTTGCATATTTCAAGAAACAATCATGTCACCACAGTAAAATGGATAAATCAAGACTTCTTCGCAAATAGAACGGCTTGTACAATTCGTACATAGATTTACAACAGAGAAAAGGTAAATGAGTTATTGAAGATAAATTGATCATATAGAAGCCTAGCACTTTAGTATGATCATCATCATTAACTTCAGGTTAACTATTTGCTAGCACTAATTGAATTCCGCTTTTGCAGTATTTGGATGAAAATAAGCAACTTATTTTGGCCATCCTGGAAAATCAGAACCTAGGGAAGTTGGCTGAATGTGCTCAGTAAGTCACTTGTTTTTTTTGGAAGGTTCACTGATCGATTACCATATGAAATGCTTCTTGTCAGCTGTCGGTTTTACGTATTGGTTGACCTTTTTTATTTTGCTTCATGTAAAATAACCTGAAGCTGCAATTACCAATCATTGTTAGTGGTTCAATGTGGTACTTATGCGCATGTAGGTTGCATTATGGGGGTGGATTATGGTTTCATGGCACTGCAGTACGGTCACTCTTTTGCCCATTAGAATATGCAAACCCATGAGCCTTAAGACATGGATGCCACCATTGGCTTAATTTTTATTGTATTATTGTTTATGAACTTCCAAAATCCCAGCTCCTACCTTTCATAATGAATTAAATTGGTTGATCAAAAAAGGTTTGGGTGTAGAGACTACAACGATAGTATTACACCATAAAGATTGTATATGAGTAGTGGTGTACAATAGGATCTCACTTACATAAACCCCTGTACCACTGATATCACGGCGACACCTAGTCACCGACTAGGCATCCAGGCGGCCGGAGGGGGGCGCCAAGGCCCGGTGCCTCCCCTAGAGAGATCCAGGTGGCTGCCTGGACGTCTAGGCGTCGCGGCGGCCGATTGGACTGGAGGCCGGGTAATTTTAGGATGGGATACAGGAGTCACAGGCCAGTTGGACTAGCAACTAAGCATTGCGTGGAACCGTGGAGACTGGAGTCGACCAATACTGGGTAACCCTAGAGCCCCACCGCCAGCAGGTGCACCTCCACGCCTAGTCATCCAGGCGCCCCAGAGGCGACTCGCCTCGCCGGGGCGCCGTAATGACCATGCCCTGTACGATGTTTTAGAGTATCTTTCAACAGCAGCAGCATTCATAGGCTCATAGCTATTTGACCATAGTCTGTTAATTCATGGGACTAATGATTGCACATATACGGCTAGCTAGGAACAGTCATTTGCAATCTATTCATGTATAGTTGCGGCTTCTGATGTGTTATTGACATGTTGGAGTAAATGTTGCTTTACTCCGGTTCCCAATTGATGATCTATGATGGAGAATGGTGGTCATGTTTGTTTCTACCTGATTTTCTCATGTGGACTGCCTTGCTTCTTTTGGTGCTCTATCTTGTGTAAGATGTTTAATGCATTTTTGGTGGCCTGTACTGTACAATTGAAATTTGGATTTTTTTTCAGCTCATTGATGACATGGGATGAATGAGTAGTTTGATCTTCTATCCAGTTGTTACTTTCATTTATGAAGTTTCTGCAGGTCCTAGAATTTCTTGTTGCTTTATTGATGACAATTTTGATATGTTGGGTCTTCATATATAAGGATATATGTATGTCAGTGGACTGATATGTGACATAATGCCGTCAAGCATAAGTTATTTATGGACCAACTGAATTCTTATGCCTCTAAATGTTTAGAAGTCAATGTCTTGGGAGAGAATATGGCATTCAAATTTTTACGCCATCCAGTGAAGGCGATTCTGCCTAGCTCCGTCTTGTTTTGTCTGAATTAATACCGTTCTGAGGCACAGTATCTGTCATCATAATATCCTACTACCGTCAGTGCTTTCACAATAGAAACTCTTGAGATTTCAACTATTTAGATTAGTTTAACTGTAGGAGCATTTGAGTTTCTTGTCCATTGGTGAAGTGCCTTATTTTGCCTTTTGCTAGTTTCGGTCAGTTGAGAGGGTATGAAGGATACACAAAAAAAATTGTAATATGCTTTCTGATGCACTAAATTAACTTCTCTTATCATAATCTGCCTACTTCTAAATGAATTTGTAATAATGCTAATGCATTTAGAATAATGATATGTTCCATTCTCTCATCTTTTAGGTATCAAACTCAGCTCCAAAAAAATCTCTTGTATCTAGCTGCTATCGCGGATGCCCAACCACCACAGAACCCTGCAAGTCGCCCTCAGGCTAGTCATGCTCCAGATGATATTCTAAGCCCTCTTTGTGCTACATGTGCTCAAACTTTTATTTCTGCAAACAGATGGCGCAGCCCGATGCCGTGCCAGGTGCAGGGCACTACATGTCACAAGTGCCAATGTTCCCTCCAAGAACCCCTTTAACTCCACAACAGATGCAAGAGCAGCAGCTCCAGCAGCAGCAAGCTATGGTTCTTCCTTTCCCCGGCCAGATGGTCATGAGACCGGGCGCTGTTAACGGCATGCAGCATATGCAAGCCGACCCTGCCCGCACAGCTGATCCCCAGCCTGCGGCACCCGGCCCGGCAGACGGGCGAGGAAACAAGCAGGACACGGTGGCTGGGGCCAGCTCGGAGCCTTCTGGCACTGAGAGCCACAAGAGCACTGCAGCGGACAACGGGGCGGGCGGCCATGTAGCAGAAAAGTCCTGAGCTATTAGAATGTTAGGGTGAATAATGCCCATGTATACTAGCAACGAAAAGAAAGAAAGCCCCTCTGCTCGTGGATGACAACCAGTAGCCGTTACCACTTTACCTGTGTCTTAGGAGGCTCCGTCTTATCGGTCTTGTAGAACAATATTTAGATTGATGATGTAATCTTTCCTAGATTGTAATCTCATTCTACATTGTTGTACCCATTATGGAATAATTTGCTGCCTGTTGTTCCAGATAATTTTCTTTCTATTTGCCTGATAATATAATGATTAGTGTAACGGACTATTTGCTTCGACAAGTGAATGCTTTTTGCAACTTTAGCCTTGTGACTGCTTTCTTGAAGGATCTGGTATGAGGTGTCCGACAAAATACGCCTTCTTTGATCACGTAATCACACGTTGTATAATCTTGGCGTGAGATTGTGCCAATATCTAAGCTCATGAAATGGTGAAGTCCATGCTCACTTCTTTCCAGAATATTTTGATGGGAATCATGTGATGTAATACAATTTACATCAACATTTCAGCAATATCAGCAACTGTCTTGTACATTCAAATATCTCGGTGAAAAATCGTACACTGTAAGAAGGCAGAGGAGCCTGCATGGCTGGCAAGAACGCATGATGATACCCCAGCTTAGACCATCTCCAAACGTTTCCCGTCGCGAGTCCCACGCCCGTCCCGATGGGAAAGGCAGCGCGTGGGAAGGGAAAGGCGAGCTCCAAGCGCAGCCCGTTGCGGAAGGGATGGACGCGGGATAGAAGAGAGGAACCCGTGCTGGGGGGAGCGCTGTGCATTCCCCTTGCAATCGGGCGAACGGTGGGCGAGGAACCACCTCCCAGTCGCGCGCCGGCTCAGAAAAGTCCGCTGGAGGTTTGCGTCGTGAGGGGATCCGACGAGGAAGGCGTTCTGCTGCACCAACCGGCGACAGAAGGTACCGCACGACCTCAAGGTAGTACTTTGTCATCTTCGATTTGTTTTGAGCCTTCCGATTTGGGGGAAGAAATCACCAGGGGGGGAAGAATAGTTTAGGGTTTCGATTTGGGGGAAGAAATCCTTGGATTGAGAGCTACTGCATGGAGGAATAATCGCTGATTCAACTACTTTAGGGTTTCGATTTGGGGGAAGAAATGTACTGCATTATTCTTGTCAGCAATTTATCTTCCGTTTCCATTGCTTCCTGAATTCAGCGATTATTGTCATCAAAATGCTAACCAAAATTCAGCGATTCTTGTCAGCAATTCAGCTTACGCTCAGCGAACGTTAGCAGCTACGAGAGGATTCACGATAGAACTCGCAGCAAAATGCTAACCAAAAAGGTAGCATCAAAATAAATCCAGCTAGTTAAGCAAATAACTATCAATACATCAATATTATGTTTCCTTTCTGACAGCAGCTCCCAATTGACGACTGAAAGCAACGACAAAGCAATCACCTTCTCATTTTTCAGTACATCACAAAAACTGGGCCGAGCATGCACGACTTCGACATTGGTAGTGCTTTTAATCGCAAAATCTTAGAATGGTCTTTTCCTATCACACCCACAGTTGAACAATGTAAGCCCTTTCTGAAATGATTACCCATCGTTGTTTTCCAAGTTGATTACATCATCAATCTAAATATTGATCAGAAGCTCGTGTTTCTCTGTCGACAAGGCACTAGACCCTGGTTCTGTAAACATCAGCAGCAGCTTACGATATACAGTCTGTGGGATCACTGGTCCATGGCTAGCCTGGTTTTCTTTTCTGTGCTTCTTGGACATAAAGCTGTTCCGTGCCAACAAAGACAGGAGATGTGTGATGTACTGATGTAGCATAGTGCCCATGCAAGCCTCTCCTTATCTTCACCCTAAAAACAAAATAAGCAGAAGGATCATTCCTTTGTTCATTTAATGACCTCCACTTATAATCCTGCGAGGAACTCATAGCTTCAATCAAACCAAACCATAGATGTATCCAAAACTGTAAGCATTATGCATGCCAGAGTATCACTTTGTTATGCTCTTAAGATGGGAGAAAAAAGGAAGAAATTATAGCCCTGTAAGCACCTATGTAAGACTGTAACTTCATGAAAATGATTATGACCTATGTGAAAAGGAAAATGTTGTGGTTCAATGCATTTGATGATTCTGCACAATCAGATTTTAATTTAAACCACTGGTATATGCATTCAACAAATCTTTTCTTGTTATGTGAATAAAAAGGGAAAAGCCGAATTTGTCCAGTCATGCAGAAAAAAACTAACAGAAAATCATGCTAGCTTCATGGCAGTTCATCTCAAACCTCTTTCCTTGTTAAAAAAAAGGAGCATAGAGAGGCATCACTTCATTCATTCATCTTTTGTTCTAAGAGCTTCACCAACTTCAAAGTTTAAGCCCATCCCACGAAATGCGGTTTCGAACACAATAAACAGCAAGCTGGTAAACCTATAACACACACATACCGAGTCCTTATCTTTCTTGGCTCCATACACCTGGTAAGATCTTGTATCTTCAATTCAGCACTTGTTGTGGATGAATCCGCTTCTGCTGCTGCCTCAGAATGCTGTGAATGTGCCGGTTGCTGCACTTCAAAATGTGGCTCTAGCCTTAGAATCTGTTTGCAAATACAAACGTCCAGAACAATGTTACATATACAAATGTTATTTGACCTTAAAAAAATTCTATATCATTTTTAAATAATTGACACCACTATAGTGGTTAAATTCACAATAAGAAGTTCCTTTGTAAAAGTTCAGAGACCCTCTCACCATGCCTATCACTTGAACCTTTGAACCAGCAACACCAACAAGAGCTCGCAGCTTCACAGCAACTGTGTTAACATCCGAAACTATGCTACTAATGCTACAACACCACCCAATAGCAGTAACTTTTCGATTAAGGAGGTAAACCATATACCAATTGCAGTCTTGCAAACTTTTAATGCCCCAACTAAAATGCTAATATATCACATTTACTGTTCCTTTGAGACAGTATATTAGTACTTAAAAACAATAATTTCTTTACAAAACAGCTAGAATTGCTTAAACACCGCGCGGTAATACCCATTTCAATAACCAAAAAAGATCGAAACTTCTGATGGCAATGGATGGGGTGCTCGCCTTGTTGGCCGCGATTGGGACGACCTTGAGGTTACCGGACGCCTTATTGAGTACGCCAAGGGCATACCCGCAGAGCTGCGGCGCGGCGGCCTCGCCAGCTGTGAGACCCCGGATCGGCTATCCGGAATCCCCTGTGTATTTCTGTACTAGTCCCAGATCAACAGCTAGTACACACAGTCAAACAGAGATGAATCAAACCATATCACGATTATAAATAATCAAATAATAACACCAAATAAAAGCAAAGACCTTATGATCGAGGTTTACCATTACAGCCTTAACAGGCTGAACAACTTGAACAACCGCAGCGGAAGACGATAACACCAAGTGGTAACCCATCCATATGCCCACAGGCAAACAAGTGGGGTACGCGTCCTAGTCCTTGGAATCTCCTTAGACGGCTTTCTTCACTTCTAAGATATATTTAGAATGTAGCATGTGAGTACATGAAGTACTCAGCAAGTCTGGGAAAAATGCATAATGCAGGCTATCCAAGGATGGCATATTATGGTTCTTTTGCACAAAGCAACACTTTCCAACACTTTACATGTAATATTTTCACAAAGCCATTTTTACAATTATTTGTACCATTGAAATTATTGATAACTTCTAGTGAAGGTTTTAGCCACCATTCACTAATATACAGGGTCTATCCGCCACATCTCAAAAAGATCAGGGTTCAATCCATCCACATGGCTCTGTCTGCCATGGTTCACAAAACAAGTTCAATCCACCTACCTGGCTCTTGCCGCCAGAAGCATACCCGAGAGTTCTAACCACTCCCGGATCCCGAATCAGCAGTTTTTAAAACAAACAAATAAAGTCTATGTAACATCCCAAAAAGGGTAATTGTGATAAAATTATATTCAAATAAATAAAATGAGTTTTTTTTGGAGTTTCGGTGGTTTTTAAAACTTTTGCAATTAAGAAGAATTTATATGCTTGGTTACTAGTTGCTGTTAGATTAACTCTTGGATTTTATTTCAATATTAATAGTGGCCAAAAGTATTTTAATGTTGTCCCAAAGATCTCAAAATTCCTTAAGTTGTTAAGTCATGCATATCATATTCATTCATATTTGCAATAAAACCTTCACATGTTTAAAATTTTACAAGTAGTGAGTCATTAATTTGAAGGGAGATTAATTTCATTAAATCTTAACAATTATTTCTAATTACAACAACATTTCTCTTGCCCTTAGTCAATGACAAGTGGACCCAATTGTAAGTGAGAGAGAATAAAATTCTGCACACACCTACTCCACTTTTCTCACTTTACCTATCTCTACCCACTTCCTTACCTCTCTATGACATGTGGGTCCTACCTTGCCTAGGAACTTGTGGACTGCACATACCTAATCTGCATTTTCTTACTCTATCCACTCATACCCACCTTTTCACCCTCTCTATGACATGTGGGACCAAGCCCCACATGTAAGTGGTGGAAGGGGCAGCCCCATATAAGCGTTTTCTCACCTTGGAGTCTCCTCCAAGCCTCATTTGTTCAGCCCACAACCAGAAAAACAGCAAAGAGAGCATTGCAAGAACACCTCCCCATCCTCCATTCTCCTCCACACCTTTCCTCCAAAAATCAAGATCAAGCTTGTGCATGCTATACCATTGTATTCCCCTCATCCCAAGCTTCAATTCCATCCAAATGGATTCTTGATGCACCAAGTATTAGGTGAGTTCTAATCGATTTCCTTCTCTCCATGTTCTGAAATTTTTGTCACTTGAGACTCATTTCATTTCTTCTCCATGGGTTACATCACCAAAACCTTGAATCGGGTTGTGCATGTTGCGTTGTAAGCTTGAGGAGGAGGACTTGACGCTGCTACAAGCCCAAGAGGAGGAGGCATTGTTCTACAAGCAAGGAGAAGGAGTTGATACCGGGAAGAACACCGAACATCACCTTCACGTCATCATTCTCGATCTCTTCATCAAACCAACATTCCACCAAGTGCAAGAACATCTTTGTAGTGGTAAGGTTCTACCCTACTCCATTTTCTTGAAGTGTAGGAGCACAATGTGTAATAGCCATTCAAAGACTTGAACAAAAATCTTGTTGCATTGTACAGTTCGACACACATCGGAACTTCTGGCCCCAAATCGGAACATCCGATGTGGCTAAAACTCCAGAAAATATTTCAATACTAACCCTGTCTACGCTGGAAATTTACACATATCGGAACATCTGATGTTCACATTGGAACTTCCGAAGTTTCCAGAGAAGCACCTTTCGTGTATTCTAACGGGAAGAATTTTCTAAGTTTGGATCGGAACTTTCGATGTCGGATCGGAACTTCCGATGTGTCCAGAGAAGCACCTTGTGAATCCCAACTGAAAAATTTTCTAAGTCCGGATCGGAACATCCGATGTTACTTTGGAACTTCCGACCCAACCAACTTCAACTGACCATAACTTTTGCATCGTAAGTCCAAATTGGGTGAAACCAATTCCTATGCGTTCGTAGGAACATCCCCTTTCATTCCCAATAGAAAAACAAGACTTAGGTTATATATATGAGGATCTCTCATATGATCTTTAACAAGCTACATTGTCAACCCCCACCCAAACTATATTGTTTTAGTGATAACTTTTGACACACAAGTCCAAACTTCACAAAGTCAAATCGTATGTTCATATTATGACTATTACTCTAAAATCATGATCATTTCATGCATGATTGTGCATATTTCAATTATGATTTATTGCTTCGTTTGTGTTCTTGATTGGAGTTATTTGAATTGAATCATCTCGATAGGTGTTGACGCTTCGGAGGACACTCCCGAGTACGACTACGCTTACGATATCAAGAACGAGCAGCAAGGCACTACCTTACTCCTTGAACATGCTTGATCCTATTAATTGCAAATTATGTTGAAGTTATTTTATCAATTGCATGCTTACTTTAATTACAAGTATATTTGGGGTAGAATGCTTAGTTACTACCTTGTCGACATGTTATCCTCTTACCATGTTCCTTTCGTGTACCATTGTCGCCCTAGGTGGTTGGTTTATCATTATGTATGGGTTCGTACGATTTGCTTAGCCATGCTTAGAACATCGTTAGAAACCACGATATATGGACTTAGTCCATCGGTCGCAATGATCAAAATGAGTATGATGATGATGGTTCCATTGTGGTTAATAGGACCAAAATGAGTATGATGGTTCCATCGGTCGCAATGATCAAAACCTCAAACTTTGTGAGAGTTGGGGATGTCTAACAACGGGTGTACTCCTTGGTCCACATACACGGAGCACTGAGCACACGGGATCAAGAGTCACAGTCACCCGGGTGGTTTAAATACACTACCATGCATACTGGAAAATGGTTTGTCACGTTTACCTCGGCCGGCACATCAAAGGAATTGTGCTCATAGCTTGGCTTACGAGTGTGGCGTGTCGTGTGGGTAAAGTCGTACCTCTGCAGAGATTAAACTATTCGAATAGCCGCGTCCATGGTCAAGGACGATTGCTTGATGTTGTTAGCCGCCAGGCGAGTTTTAAGGACTTGGTAAGAATGGGATGGTTGTGGAAAAATGACACGAGTAGTGGAGTACTCGTGGGTGTAGGCGAACACAAGCGATGGACTCGTGGTTCGGAGAGTGCTTAGAAGCACGAAGTGAATGTGGAATGGTTATGTTTATGATGATGTTATATTATGTGTTAGACTTTGAAAAGGTTTACCAAATGCAAGTTTCAATTTATACATGCTTATGTTTTTATTCCAATTATAGCTTTACGCTGAAATTACACATGTGCCTTCTCTTGATGTAGCAACCACATGTAGCTAGAACTCAGCATACAACTTATATTATTGTGCAAGTACACTCTTTATACTCAATCGGATTGTCCACTTGCTGCAGGTGAGGATGAGGCACTGCCCGGAGACCTTTCTTGGGCAGATTTCGATGATGCTAACGCTTAGGGGCACGTTCTTACTTCCAGTCGGTTGCCTGCGGGCTATGGCACACTACGCTGGACTCTTTTGTTGTCTATATTATGTTTCTGCTGCTAGTTTATGTAATAACTTTAAATATGTCGTTTTGGACAGCAGTCCTGCTTTTGTATGTAAATATGCTTATTCTTTCGTTAATTGTGTATGTGTTGTGATACAAACTGTTATGTATTGTCGCGCGTGTTGGTGAACTTTCCTGGGACCAACACGGGCATATATGCGGGACGCCCGAGGCTCCCTTGATTTACTTGGATGATGCGAAGCTACTGAGTGAATCAATGGAATCCCGGGGACGGGTCCCCACAGTCTACCAGTATGAAAGCATTCTTCGCTTTGCCCTTGACCGTAGGCACGGCTATTCGAATAGTTTTAACTCTGCAGAGGTGTACAGCTTTACCCACAAGACATGATATTCTCTTGATGCCAAGCTATTAGCACACTTCCTTAGGTATGCTGGCAGAGATATCATGACAAGGCCTTTACAATGTATACGCCTAACCCGACTCACCCGCTGAGGTTTCACCGCTGTTAGGGTTCTATCTACCCAGTACAGAAGCCCCCTCTTGAGCCGTGTGGGAAGTACAACTTGCCTCTATCCGGCATCCACATTCCACCACTGGCGAGTCTAAGTTAGGTTTCTACAAATTATTTAGCCAGGTCGTACCATGTTAGACATGTGGTAGTACGGTTATGCTTAGAATGGAGACAGTCATAAGCGTCGGTCCTTAATTGACTTGGGGCGGTACTTGCACAATGAAAACTAGTGCTCTATCTGCACCCGCCAAACAAACCATTCCACCCAAGTCCAAACCATTTTTCATTTTATTTTTATTTTGTAAACCAACAGCAATACTCTTTGCCTATAACTTCCAACACAAGTTTTTAAGAGTTATAAGAAATTCCCACCCATAGGTGCATACTGACCGATTGCGAGTCTAAGCATTTCTACCGACCTGCTCTATTCCACCATTAGTTTATTTATAGTTTTCAAATCTCAATGTGGATAAAAATTATTATAATCAATGCTATAATCTCCAAGGTTCATGAGATCACCAAGATTCCCCCATTATTATCATGGCACTATATAATCCAGTCCAATTTAGTACTCCAACAAGTAAAGTCTATATCATGTGCCATCATGACTCCAAAATCATGCCAAGCTACTATCATCATTGTATATGAAACAATCTCCCCAAAATATAAGTCTCATTATTGATTACCCATCATCCATACATCGATTAATTTTGTAATTTACTTGATCCACCACGAATAATTCACAATCTCATCCCCAAGCATCTTTTAACAAAGATTCCCGAAACCAAGACTTTATTAATTCATCGACTATAATGATTTTCATACACAGTGACATCCGATCGACTTAAACAAATCACACATAATCCACATTGTTCATAAATCCACATAAATGGTTATCGCGAGACCATATTTCACAAAATCATCCACTAAACCACCGAGTATGATCCTCAATATTATCCACTTACTTCATCGAGTATATTTAGTAATATCATTGACTAAATCATCGAGTATCATTCTCAATATCACCTATTGGAACCCTTCGCATTGTCAGCTCTAAATCACATAGCATGCTTGTTAAAATCCACCGAAATATAATTCATCACTTATTCTATTTGATCCATAAGTAGGACTCTCAATATTATTTATTAAATTTTACCGACTATTGTTCTTAATATCATACATCTTCCAATACTCCCCCAATCCATACCAAATAAATTGCGAACTGCTATCATAATCCAACTCCTCAACATTTCAACCATCACCATTCATAGATCAATTTCATAATGACTAATCCCCATCAACATTATTATTCATGTAATCTCCAATCAAGTTGGGTTCTAGCCCCAATCTACCTTCTATACTATTATGTTCCATCCAACTGTCTTCCAATAGTCGTTCCCCTAATCAAAGAATATTTTATCAAAAGTATTTATTATGGTGGATTACTGTACTAGGGCGACAAAGGATCGTGGATAACAATATCAAGGAGGTATGAACAGCAGGTATAACTAATAGCCTAACGCTAACATCGTCCTTTTATACAAATAGCAATGAAATTTGTAAAACATGGTAAAACATTTATAAAACATAGGATCAACATACGTCAAGGAGACTTGCCTTCAGTCGCAGTGAAGAGGTTGTACTCTCGAAGTCCGGCGGCGGAGTCGGCGGGACCGTCGGCTACACGCAAAACGGTACAATAAATAAATAACAATAAAATAAATAAAATTCAAAAATTATAAAAGTAGTACTGGTAGGTAGATCTTGAATTTAGATGAATTTAGGAATTTGAACAGAGTCAATTGAAGTTCGGACAGAAAAGTTATGAGCGTCCGAAGTTGGAAAATAGAAAAACGAGGAATATTCCGGGAATATTCCAGAGCATCTTCTTTTTCTGATTTTTGGATTACTTGGAGTCTATGACAAGTGGGCCATGACTGTCATTGGGTAAAGGGTCTTCTTCAACCTTGCTTCATGCCATGGCAAGAACAGAGAGCATGGGGGAGATGGGGGCGCCAGCCATGGAGGGCAAGGCAGCCGGCCGGTGCATGGGGAAAACAGGGAGGAGGTGGTGGTGGTCCCGAGGCCGGTGGTGGCTCGGCCAGAGGGGCCCAGCGGCGCGCGCATGGAGGCGGCGGCGCTCGAACAAGCGGCGTTGGCGCGGGGGCAAGGCGAGGCCGGCAAGGGCACGGGAAGGGGCGAGCAGACGGCGAGCCGGCGTGCGGCCAGGAGGCACAGCGCGCTGGCGAAGGCAGCGGAAGCGGCGGCAGCCGGGCGGCACGCCTGTGGCCGGCGACAAATGACGAGCACGGGCAAGGGCAAGAACAGGGGAGCCCCCAAAATCCAAAAAATTGGAATTTTGGCAAGAAATTTGAATATGACAATATCAAATGAATGGTAGATCACCTAGACCACATCTAAAGGGACCCAAGATTGCAAGGAATTGAACCCCAACTCACCGAAGAAGATGAATTTGACGAAGAACACGGGTTCGGCCGAAACGATCCCAACACGAAATTCGTCGTCAACACTTGATAGAACCTAAAATTGATTGATGAATTAGAATCTAGACATCCATACGAACACGAGGAAACAACCGGAATCGGATTTGGCTCACCGGAGAGGAAGATATGAGGATGAACACGAAGAACACGAAAATGTGGCTTTCTCATCGGTTTTCTTGATCTACCGGATGAACAATGAGGAGAGGCTAAAGGAGAATGAGACCACCGAGAAGAGCACTCCAACACGGAGATTTGAGAGGTGGTGGTGCACCGTTTGGAGTTGAAACGGCCGAGTTATGAGCATTTAAGCAACTTTCGGTTTTTGGTCCAATGCGCCGTCTCCGGCGAGATCCCGGGCTGAAGATCATGAGGGATGGAAAGATTTCATCGCTACGAATTCAACGGATCCGGCCATTCGCGATTTGGAGCCTTGAATGGAAAGTTATGGTGGTTTGAATGGGAGGAGCCAAGTATGGAAGATGAAGTTCATTCCCTGTCATCCATTCCAACGTGAGGTAGAAGATGATGAATAGTGCCTACCACGTGTCACCTTCCGGTTGGCCGAGAGTTACGCAAACGCAACGCCGTAGAGAAAAATTAGCAAAAATGGTCTAAAAATTCCAGACAAATTCCTAGAACCATTAGGGAATATTTGGAACCCAATAAAATTGGTTTCGCGGAATTTAGATGAAATTTGGAGATTAGAATATTCTGGAGCGAATAGTGGGCATTAAACAAAAGCCGCGCGAGATAAAATGCCAGAGAGCCTCCAAAAATCTTGGGGAAATTCGCAAAATGTTTTTAGAATATTTGGGACCTGATACAATAGGTTCCGAGATTTTTGGAGCATTTTTGAACTCAGGTGGAATTTCGGGTACTGACGGGAATCTGAAAAATTGATTTTTCGAACGGAGGGGAATTGAATTCCGATTTTGGATGGGAAAGGATGCCAGGTTAAATTAAACACCAATGAAAATCCAAATTTTGAATTTAATTAATTTAAATTAGCTTTTTGGCAAAAGACCGAAATTGGGGATGTTACACCAGCGTAACTCCGGCCGACGAAGTCGGGCCCTCCATTAGGGGCGCCGACAAAGAGCTCGAGGCGGTTGGGGTGCTTCTCGTGACGGAAGAGCCGCGCGTGGGGGGATCGCCACCACCGGCGGCGGGAGCGAGGGGGTCGTAGCCGGTGGGGAAGTAGGCGACGACGGGGGCAGCGGCGGAGGCGCCGGCGCCGGTGAGGGAGGCATCGACGGTGATGTCAATGGCCTTGCGCTTCTTGGAGTGCTTCTTCTTGGAGGATGCGGAGGGGTACGGGGCTAGGGTTTGCTGGTCCGCCATTGGAGCCCGGCTCTAGGGTTTTGGAGGTGACTAATGGCTACTAGGGGTTTGTCGCTTAGATGTGGAATTTTTTGTAGAGGTCCTCCAATAAGTTTATATGTTGTACTTGTCACGTTAATACTTCAAGAAATCAGGAAAATGCAAAGAGAGGGCTCTTCAATTGGAATTGCCAATTGCCATCACAAGTGATAAGTGGCGGTACTAGGGGGGTGCCGGGTTTGCCCGGGCACCCCCAAAAATTTTAGAAACTATATATATATATATTAAATATATATATATATATATATTAAATAGGTTAAATATGTTGATGAATTTATTTTGATTTTGATAGTTTGAGATTTTTAAAACCTTAGAACTATTTATATTACTTTTAGCAAATTTTAAATATATATGTTGTATTTATGATATTACAAAATGATTATACAAGACTATAGATTTATACGTATGAAGTGTGCACATCAAGGGATTACAATACCATTTTGAACTCGAAAATCGCCACTGCTCATCACCGATTTTTGTCGAAAATCTAGAGAAACCGAATGGTTTCAAATCAAACTCTTTGAACTTCGGTAGAAAAAAATGAAAAATGACGAATTTTGCCGATTTTTGACCGGTTTTCTTCGAAAATTTGGCAAACTAAGCGAAACAATTTGGAAACCGATTTTTGATTGATTTTCGAGCAATTTTCACCAATTTTCGAGTGGTTTACGTCATATAAAATTTTCTGAATTTTTTGAATTGAACCGGTTTATCAACCGGTATAGTTTATCGAGCCGGCTGAATACGATCGAAAATCATGATTTTTATTAATATTTGAAACTATGTGCACACCCATCGAAATTTTTCTAGTTCCGCCACTGCAAGTGATGGATCAAGGTGACATCATCTTATTCATCTCCTTCCTTATTCAGTCTCGAAGTCAAATCTTAACAATAATGTTTTGATTGTTTTTTTTTTCTTTTTTGTTGTGCAGCATGTCCATGCAAGTAAATGTTGTCAAACAGTATGTCAAGCTTAAGGGTTTACTCACACTATTGTAAGTATTTACACATGAAATGCTTTACAGTTTATTCATCTCTGCAAAAGACTCGGCTAAACAGCATGTTGTGCATCTTAGTAAAATTCGAAAGTTAAGGAGCCATGCGGTAAATATACTTGACTATACATGCAACTCTGGTTGATGGCTCGATGGAAGCCTGCTATTCTTTAAACAGCATAGGAATAAAGGGACAAAGCTTACCTGATATTACCGAATTGCTCTCTTTCTACAAATTACAATGGCACAGCAATTACATCAAGGAAGAAGAAATGAAATCTCAAGAGAATGACATGAGGGCAACACCCATCCTCACATTCTCCCTCCATTCAGTAGGTTGCACATCCTTCAGTTAACAGCTCATGGAGGGAGAGAGCTTTTCCGGTCTCCATTTCGGCTACATTGCAATGTGAATATAGCATTTCTTTTTCTACTAAAACAAATTGGGCGACAAGAACTAGTTACAGTGCTTCTGCCGCGTCATCGGTCGTACAGGTCGTAAGTTGCCTATTATAATCTTATATACAGTGTCAATCTTGCAAAGATTTATCAGGAGCATCTGCATGTCACCAACCAGCGATTGGCCTGCGGAAACAGGTTGTGTCAAACATGTGATACATAAGCTCATGCATGAAGCTAGTAGGGAAAAGATTGGTGAAAACTACCACATGGTGATATCCTTCACCATGGTTGCCTTCTCATGGCCACTGCTGCGTGCCACAGAATTAGCCTGCATTATGCGCACACTGTAGATGTGCCTCAAATATCAACAGCAGGCAATGGCATTTTCCAGTAATTCCAGGTATTGTAGGCTTCCTGAAATGACCAAGAATTTGCCATCAGGTCAAGGAGCAATTACACTAAAATAGCAACTGTACTTTGATTGATGGACCGATACTGTACATGAATGCTGACAATATACACTGCACTAGACAACATAACAAACCTGCTCAGATGATGACAATATTGGAGGGAACATCCCATTGACAAGAGCATGCAGGGATGTGTATGATTTTGTATCAACTCTACGATTCACTGCGACTTCACCCTGCACAAAAGAAAATTTCACAGCAGATTTTCTTAATGCCATGCCATCTCCAACCCAAGTATGCCTTCATGGCTGGACTCCAATATAATTATACAGATAGACACGCTTGCAGGAATGGAGGGAGGGGATCAGGGACCATCGATTTTCATGTCTTGTTACCTTGGGATTTATTATGAAGATCTTGCCCATAGGAATCCCAACCCTGAGGTAACTAAGCTCATCTGTATCTCTATTTCCGTATCCAGCATAGAATGGATTCGTGTCAGGAGGAAATAGTGCTTTGATAGCCTGTGCAAAACAGCTGAATCAAAACATACTTCCAGTTTTTCATGAGCACAATGAAGAAGTCAAGCCCCCTTTTTTTCTTTTTTTTGTGCACGTGCGGGGAGAGTACTCACCTCTAGGCATGAGATCTTGAACTCATGAGGAGCTCTTCTGATAACTGCAACCAATGTCAAAGAACAAACATCAGAATGTTCTGAATTATAGCTAATGTTAAGGAATCTGCAAGAACTAGTTTAAACTATGACCAAATTATAAGGATTTATCAGAGGGGGGATTTGATCATTTGCCCCGAAGTTGATCAGCCTTTGATCATTTGTCCAAAGTTGATGAGCCTTTGATCATTTACCCTATAATGTCTCACTAACATGTGGGCAAATGATCAAAGGCTCATCAACTTTGGACAAATGATCAAAGGCTGATCAACTTTAGGGCAAATCAGCAAATTTTCCAATGTTTCATGGAGTGGTAGAACGTAGCACCACAAAATTTGCCCATGTGGACCCTGATTGATTATTAGAGGTAATGAACACAATAGTTTTCACCAGGTACAAATCAAATTAAATAGAGCAGTGTAGTTCAGACTCCCTTCAATCCTACCCTCACCCACTAAGAATCTCAGCTTCAAACATTGAAATTAGTAGATCATATGATTCAGATCCATGAGTTCGTTAGATGTCATATTGCCCTTGTCATCTGAGTATTGTCAAACATGGACAATATAACTAATCCGGCTTTTGCTTATGGGCAATTAGCAGAACGAGAGCGAAAAACCATCATATAGTAATTTATAAGGGTAGTGCTCACCTTCTCTGTAAAGTGACGGAAAGAGGCCATCAGGAGATATCACAACAGGGCCATCAGGAAGTGCTTTTCCATCCTGAAATCCACATTCACATGTGAGACATATGAACACCTAGTGCTATTTATTAGATTATATGCATGTGTGAGGCACATACACATTTGCATTCTGTTCGTTAATTGGGTATATCAACATACAAAGTTGATCATTCTTGTGTACGTAAGGCACAAACAGATGAAGCAAAGATGGGATAAATTAAGAGTGAACTTTGCTACCTGCTTTAGGTTGAAAAGAAACTGTCTTGTCAGGTGGGCTTGTGAAATAGCCCGTGCGCTTAGGAAAAGCAGTTGATATCCGTTCTCCTGTGGAATGCCATAAGAACAAACCCAAGTAAAAAAAAGGCCAACTTGGTATAAATATTCACACAAAAAAGAAAAGAAAAGATGAGATTCTTGAGCCATTTGGAGAATCTGCTGTGGTACAGAGAGAGAGAGAGAGTGATAATCAATTGCTATTGCCTTGAGCTAGATCTAAAAGTGAAATTTAAATTCTTTTATCTCTTTTCTTACAAAGCACAAGCAGCATGCATAGTTGTGTACCTTTATTGCAGAAAATAAATGAGCAACTCCATTTTGAGACCAATCAACACCAACCAGTGGCATGAACTGGCCAAGAACATCAGACCTGCATTTATATTGTAAAAATTACAGACATTTGTAAAGTTGGAATAAAAAAATGCAGGTGTAGATCAAATTGGCCCTATTATGAATTGTCCTACTTGCATGAAGTTCACCCCCCCCCCCCCCTACTTATAAGAAGTCAGAATATTTTCCAACAACAATTTGTTTCTAGTTTCAAAGTCTTCAGCTTATGTAGCCTTTTTCATTAAGACAGTATATACAATGTAATTAATTATAGGTTGATCAAAGGAAATATATGCAAATCATTACAAAGCTGACCATAACTGGCTAACTGATAATCCTGGCAATCAGGTATCCTACTTCTAAAACTTAAATAAAAGCAGAACCAAGGCTGGATTGCTCAACTTACTTGGTGATAGTTCCATCAACATCTGATATGACAATGCGCGTATTCCATTTCCACAAATATATGTGGGCATCTACCTGTTGTAAAAGACCAGAGGATGAGAAACTACATGAGAAAATTAGGTGAAACAATGTAGGAATGGAAACTAACCTGCTGTCTGCCAAGCATTGCAGTTGAGAAGGTAAATGTTACCACGTTCCTGCCCTCTCTGAGATCAAGAGATGTGAGCTCCTCAGAAGTTGGAGTGAGCGATTTCACCTTCCTCTCCATCCTTTTTGCCCTGGGTTTATTTCTTTCTCCATCTGATTCTTTAACAGAAGTCAATAAGGAACTCTCTACAGCGCTTTCACAAACTGGCTGGACAGTAGTAATAGTCCTTGTCCTTCTGAAACTAAATGGCCAGATTCTTCTCCAGCTGCCACCTTGTGCTGCACTTGCCTCAACTCGCTCCACCTTTATCATACCTTGGGGTTCAAAGACTTGTTCCTCGCGAAAAGACACCATGCCCATTAAAATAGGTGCAGCTGCATCCCAGGGAAAGTAACGCCCAGAAATCCTAACAACTAGCTTGTTGTTTCTTATCAGTGACTGCTTCATGGTACGGAAATTCTCTAAGGTTACCTTCTCAGCATCGAATGCTTTGCATGCAGCATCCGCTCCCATGCCTTCAGATAACAAGTGCCTGCACAGGGATAATTCTGCAAAAAATGACACAGCTAGAGATTATTATCATTGTCAAGTTGACTCAGTTCAACACCACGTATACATATTGGCACATATCCGGTACTGCAGGCAACCAAGAAAAGTTGCAATAAAAATAGCTAAGCAGTCCATCAAATTTGATGCATATCTACAAATTCACTACGCATAAGAACAGCAAAATTATTGGTGAGGTCTAAAAAATAAGCATTACAATTATTCTGCAGGATCAAGATCATTAAAGCCCACTAGTGTAAAACAAACAACAAATTTAGCTCATATTAAAAAAAATGAACGTACCAACAAAAGGGTTGAATGAATTGACTTTCACGTCGTCAGCATGCTTGTCATCAGGCACTGCATTGTTGGTAAGCTCAGGTGGGACACTATTTTCTTCTGCATCACCAGTACCATCCTGTTCCGGCTCTGGAAAACTAGAATGTATACTCTTGACTGGATCAACCCCATTATTTTCACCATTGGACAGTAGTGAGCGGCTTAGTTGAAAACTATCAGACCTCTCCAGATCATGTATGTGAGAACGGAGATTTGGTAGAGATTTAGCTTCTATATTATTATCACCTGAATGCAAGTCACTTCCTGGAATAGGAACAGGGTTGGTCTCAGGCCTTGATGAACCACAACGATATTCCAGGTCATTTTCAAGATCTGTGTCATCCCCTCCCTGTTCTTCTCGATCACAATCAGATTCATCATGTTCTCCTGCACATACTGCTTTATTAGCTATTACATCATCCATTGTATTTCTATCGGCAAAATTTTCAGTGTCGCTAAATTGAAACTGAGTTTCTTCTACAAACGCAGAGAATGTCACAACTGCTTCTGCTTCTTCCCGTAGCTCATGCATAACCTCAGGCACAAGCCCAATTTCAACTCCACTCGCAGAACTAGCTCTGTTCTCATCATCTTCTAGTTTGGTGTTGTCCGTTTCACCTTTACTCAAACTAGAAAACTCAGAAATAATTTGTGAAGCTTCATGTTCTACTTTATTAGGGAAATTAGCTGACTGGGCAATGCATTCTCTGGTCTTATCTCCCATTGTTGATATCCCATGGGAAGGGACCTTCTTTGTACGCATTTCCCTTCCTATAACATCTTCAAAATTACCCAGCAACTCACCTTGTGTATCCAAGGACTCATTGATCCTTTTACCTGTACCCAGATGATTTGACAAAAATTCTGATCGTGGCTGGTTTGCGGTTGAGGTGATCCCATCAGTCAACTCACCAGTCTCACATGTGTAAATCTCAACAACCTCCTCTGTGACATTTGTGGTTTGTATGTAATGATCATTTTCATCTCCCGAACTGTTTCTTCCTCCATGTGGGCTACCAAAATTGCTGTCCACACTGTCTTGATTAGAGCCCATCGCTCTCTCATGATCCGAGCTACATTCTGGCAATACCCTTTTTGAGGTTTCCAGCTGATTATCATTGCCAACATCTGTCACATTACTCTTGGAAGGTTCATCATCATTAGAACTACGAGTTCTCGAACCACGTGAGAGATTTGTCGACCACTTCGTATCAAGGAGTTCAGCAGCAATCTCTGCACGGTCTAATGAGCTCACCCTATCGGCAATATGGGCATTGTCCTTAACTGATTTCCGACCAAACATCCGCTCAAGTATGGTGATCCGCCTTGAGCTTGTCCTTGTGAGTATCTTGCCATCCCCAACATTGGCTTCCATGGTCGAGCTATCACAACAAGTGCTCTTCGACTTCCTCAACTGAGCATCCTGCATCGGTACCTCCCGTTCATCTCCTGAAGATGCCGGGGACACAACGAAGTCCCCTTCCTCAATGTTTCCGTCTGCATCCCTGAGGAAGTAAGCCTCACCGTTACTATCCAAGTACATGTGGAACCCGGCATCGACGCCATTCACAGAAATGTTGACCACCTTCTCCCTTGTCTTTAGAACCCCCTGGAACTTGCCAAACCGCACGTACCACGGCGAGCTCTTGAAGCTGCCGTCCTGCTGCTGCACGACAACTATGTCAACCGCGCCGCCAAACGGGTGGAACGGGCCGGAGAAGTTATACACGCTGCGGGAGAAGAGGCTGCTCACCTTCCCCACGGCGTACATTCTGCCCACAACCTGCGAGCTTTTGCACGGCACAGAGCATCAAACTACGAAATGCAACAACCTCTAGGAAGGGGATTTCGGTGGACCACGAACATCCATCTCAAAAAACTAAACTTTTCACCATACCCCAGCTCAATTCACAACCATGGGAACCACTGAAATTTACAAGAACATGAAATCCTAATCCTTATTCCTTTCACCCCAACAAACTCCAACCGATTGGGCGAAATGAAAAAAAACTTCCAAATCGCAAACCCCGGGAACCTCCCAAAGATCCTCTCCTTACCACGAAATCCTTGCAAAACTCCGACCTTTACACCAATCCAGCAACGACTTGCGCGCAATGGAAATCCAAGAGACCGCAGGGCGGGCAGGATCAGCAACGGCCACCGCCCAAAACTGCCTCTGATTTCCACCCTAATTCGACGAGCAACAGCACCTGAAGGGATCAAGAATCGTGGGTAATCTGAACCCAAAAAACAAGAAAGCAAGCCCACAAATCGGAGCTCGGGAAAGAATGGATCTCTCCACGATCCAAGAACCAGGAAACCGAGGAGAAAAAGGCCCGATACAACTCACTCGGATTTGCAAATTGGGGGTTATTGGCTAGAGCATATTCCGGCATCAAAGAATGCCGGGAAAGGGATAATGCCACCCTTCACCGGCATAGAAGTTATTTATGTTACCTCCCTTTTATTACCCTTCTAGGTCTGCTTTTTTTTTCTTCCAGTTTTGGCTTGGTCTTGTTTTTTTTTTTAAAAAAAAAAAACATTTGCTTCTTGCTTTTTGAGGTGGAACTCTTCGTGGTTTCATTCCCCTATTTCCTTTTTTTTTTCTTTGGCATTCTTTATACATTCAAGGAAATTAAAGTTAAATTTATCCATGATTCGAACTCAGAACGTATGAGTTGTAAGTATGGGTACAATCAGGGGCGGAACTAGAGAAAAAATCATCGGGGTTCACCACTTCATCATATATGTGATAACAACTTATTATTCTTACCATTTGTTTGTTATTTGTCTTCCGGTGTCACAAGATTTAGATCAAAGGGGTTCACATATGCTATATATACATACTAACATACATTAATTTTTTTGACCCTGTGTTATATACACTAATTTTTTTGACCCAATGTCTTGTGACACAAGGTAATATACACTAATTCCGCCCCTGGGTACAATCGGATCGGATAATTTCCGATCGATCGACTGACTAGATATATTCGGATCGAATTCGGATAGTTATAACGAATTATTATCGGATTCAGTATCGGTTTTAGATATTTTGTTTTGGATTCGGATTCAGGATATTACTATCCGTCGAATCAAGATATTCTGGGTTGAATTTTGGATATTTCCAAATAAACTAATTCGGATATCCGAAAGTCGGGTAAGGCTGGCCTAGGCAAAGAGTGAGATCGGATCAACATGGTGGTGGCGTTGGGTCCCGGTCGGTTCTACGGCAGCAACCTCCTGTGGCCCTCATCGCCGAGGAGCAAGGCTGCAACAGCGGTGGTGGAGGTGGCTTCCACAGTAGTGGCTGGGGCAAGGAGGACCTCACCAAGGAACAAGCATTGAGTGCGCTGCTCGGTTCATGTGCGATTCTTGTACTTGCTTTGTTAGATCTGGAGTTCTAGCTATTGAGATGGAATTTATGTAGATGCAATGTGTGTGTAGTGTTGGAATGATGAAATGTGTTGTTCCTGTATCTGAATTTACCTTCAAATATCGTAGTTCCATGTCCTGATTTGTGAACATCTTACATTTCTTGGTTTTGTGATGCTCTCTCACTTTTCTTTGCTGTTTGAAGCTGGCATGTGTACAGCAAAATGGAAGTAAAAATGCAATTCTCAATCACAATCACTTGCAGTTAGTTGCGGCTAAGTTATCAGTGTTGAAGGAATTGTAGTTACATTGGTGGTCTTGTGTTTGTGTGATGTAATTCTAATATTGTTTATTTGTTTTGTTTCTTTCATAGAGATTTGGAGTCATGGTCATGTTGTTGTGATATTTTTTATGTATCGTACTGTGTTCTATAATTTTTTTGTATGTGTATCGTTGAAATTGAATGTACTTTTGCAACTTTGTTGGACTAACTGATAAAATGACTTGTTAAATTGTGATAGTTTTGTTCCATTCGAACTCATATGGTTGATTAATCATTGTGATATGTGTACTATATGTTGCGTCTATTCTCGCGTGATATTCAATAAAAAAAAATATCCAGCACCGTATCGATTCCGCTCCGTATTCGCTTCAAATCTGTGATCGATATTATCAGTGCCGTATTCGTATCCGGCACTATCCATATCCGATTTCAAATCTGACAAAAAATATAGTTTAGGATACGAAAAAAACAATACCTTATTGAATCCGAGCCGATTGCACCCCTAGTTATGAGACTCAGGATGACTAGGATAGCCAATTCTTCCCACCCTTTGCATAGATTACAGTGGACACTATGAAAATTTTAAACTCCTAGCTCAATTGATAAAATGATTAATTACATTTCAAAAAGGATAAAACGAGTAACACAAACTACAAATTTTGACGAGCTATTCTTCTATGAATTATTCACCATACACCTATATCATTTGCATGGGACACAGCTGAGATAGAGTTTGAAAATCTCGGAAGGACTTATATATATGCCTATCTACTTGGTGGCAAATCTTGGATAGAAAACTTTGTTGGGGAATATTTTGCACAAGATTTCAATAAATTTTAGACAAAGAAGTAGCAACAATAACTCCCAGAAGAATCTCAGAAGAAAAGATGACCATAACCACAAGCATTAAATATATATATGATATATGATGCTACTCCCTTCATACACGTTTATAAAGCGTAATTTTCTTGGCACATAGATAAAAAGATATTAAAAATCACTAGATTACCTTTAATTATTATCACTAAGCACTATACTTAATGCATGCGTGTAGAGAATATAAAATAGAGATGGATATTTGTTAGGGGTATAAAGGAAACATCACACTAATTTTATATTGCAATATAAAATATACTCCATATTTATGGATAACATCATTTAAAAAATATGTCTTATAAATTTGAAAGAAGCGAGTAATTACTAGCAAACTGCAATTGGTGCGACAACCGGAGAACCGCCCATTGCAGTTAACTCTATACACGCCACAACTTGCTTCGAAACTTGTGTCGAACGGTAGTTGTGACCGGTCAGTCGTAACCAAGGTTTCGAAAATCGGGAACCAAAAAAAAATATCAGATGCCCTATAGAACTGGTTACTGGTTTTAAATCGATCAAATTCATCAAACAAAATACAAACTTAAAATTTGAAATTAGCTGGTTTTCGACAGTTACTGTTTATCAATTTAAATTTGAAATTGAACTTCAGAACTTTTCAGACCGATATTTTTTTACTGGTTCAGGACGGTACGGCCGATAACCAGCTAGTCACCGCCATTTTTTTACCTCGGTTATAACCAGAGGTCCTGCAGAAGTACGAGCAGTGTAGTAACTTCAAGCAGCACATGTGATTTTCTTTTCAGATCAGATAAATAGCCCATGATTTTACTAATCGAACACACTATTCTATATGAGGCTGTTGCAGAAGTTAGCAGTGGACAACTCATATCTGTACTAAAATCAATGAGACAAGCACTAGAGCGAACACCTTGCGAAAGCTAAACTTTTGACTCGATTGGCAAAAACTGAGCGACTAAAAGGACAGAATTTGATGAACTGCAAGTTTCCTATGAGCTATTCTTCTTCTTCTTCTTCTTCTTCTTCTTCTTCTTCTTCTTCTTCTTCTTCTTCTTCTTCTCCTCTCTTTTAAGAAAATGAAGTATTCTTGGGGCACTCATTTTCTTTGCGTAGCACACAATGGAGGTAGCCTGAATCTTCGTGAAGTTTTTATGCATGTCAACTTGGGAATAAATTCCGTAGAGCTGGTATGCAAACTTTTTTCCGTGCATACCTGACGCTGATTGATACCACGTGGACAATCCTGCAATCCAATGCCATGACATTAAGTATAAATTAAGCAACCAAATTTACATCGAAATAAGCGTCAGTTATTTATTTCCATCTGAATTAAGTCTTGGTGTTGGATTGCAGGATTGTACATATGGCATCAATCAGCATCAGGTATAATCAGAAAGAAGTTTGCATACCGATTCCACGGAATTTATTTCCAATCAACTCACCCAGTAGCTAGCATTGGCAAGAACAAAAAGTTTTTTTGGAGGGACGCTTTGCCTAACACTTCATTACAATTTAGACCAAAGGAGAACGAACAAGCTATTTTAACATTGAAAGCCAAAAGAAAGCGTGAAGAAAAGACAATAACATAACCACCGCAGGCACTAAAAACATGACGTTAGCTAATTGCAATTGTTGGAACAACTGCACAATATTCCCATCGCAACCGCTTTCTACACGTCACAATGTGCCTCAAAGTTATCTAGAAGTAAAATGGTATGCTCTTTATTTCTTTAGATTAGACGCATACTAACAATCAATCAAAACCAAAGCATAAAGAGTGTTATTTACTGCACAATCCTTTTTTAGATCAATCTTTTTTTCTGTTCAAGATAAAGACAGAGCATACATTAAGTAGTTCATGGTATGGTATAGTCCCTATATTATATCCATAGGTTTCTAGCCTCCTCACACGTCCATGTCGCTCCGCGCCTCTTAAACCCTTTGAGAAGGGTGTTGAGAGCATGCCTAAGCTATCATAAAAATTTCAGATCAAGTTTAAACTTGTTCAAATTTTAAATTTTTTGACAATGCTACTATGCATTTAAATCAACTTCATTGATTTAATGGTTTAGGTTTAATGCCTTAATTGTTAAAACCGTAATTATTCATTTTCGCATATTATTTAGGTTTTGGTATAGCGTTAATTAGAGCATATTTCGTTAAAGAAGATTTTTAAAATGCCTATTCACCCTCTCTAATTGTATCCTCGATCCAACAAACTTTGATGCATGCGTCCAGCCCATACATCCATTTCTTGTCATTTCCTCTGTCTGAATACGCTGCCAGCAAATCTACCCGTGGGCCAAACGGGCATGGCTAGCTCTATCTTTTTCGTTCTTCCTTCCTTTATTTTTTTCTCTTCATCATGTAGCCCCGTCTTTCTTTCTTTTCATCGTGCAGCTTCATCGTTTTCTCTTTCTTTTTCTTTTTCACCATGCACCGACAGTTGTTTCACTAATATATTTTTTTCACATGATCATCATCGATATATTGTAGGAACATCGTCGACAATCTATTGAAACATTGTGAACTAAACTTGCGGAACATTGGCACATTCACTCCTACATGTTAACGTGTGGGAAGGGAACATCGCCACTGACCTGTTAGACCATGGAAACCAAAGGTAGAGCCTTGGCACATTTTCCCTTGGTACTTGCTCCACCGTAGAGAAATATAAGACATATTTTAACTTTGCATAAGAATTAAGGTAGCGGTGAAATTGAGAAAGATACAGGAGAAAGTGACTTAAATATCGCTCGTAATTGTCTCGAAAAGATGAGAGAATAATCTATGTGTGTCGTAATGGACAAATGCATATTGTTGAGAGGGAATAAATAGCCCATTCCCCTTTGTAACATAATGCGCATAACATTGTTGATGAGCTATTGGAACGTCAAAACCAAATGAGTAGGACATTTCATTTTATCTGCTGGAACATTCAATATCCACCCAGTTCGTTCCCAACCCTATCAAAATTTATACCCACTGGAACATTCTCCAAGAACATTAGGAAGTAACACATGTAACATTTTTTGTTTTATCCGTTGAAACGTATTATATATATTTAATGGATAGTGGTGGGTATCTCAACTTTTTCACCAGCATCCATCAAACAAAATTTCACCAGTCAGCCATGTGCATTATCACGAGGTTCCAGCCAGAAATCACTACAATCTTGAGCGCCGTATGCATTCCATTGGATTGAAATTACCATGTCGACGAGCAGCTGTATGCATGTGCCTCCGATTTATCGACCCAGAAGGCTTGAAGTCCCAGCCTCGGACGTCCTTGGGGACGCATACATCATAAAGCATCTGCCCTAGCATCGGTGGCGGAACTAAAATTTTTACAATGAATGTGTCCACGCCGCGCCATTGCCCGCCCAAGCTGCTTGCCACGCCGCGCGCCCGGCTCACGCATTGCCTACCGCGCTGCCGCTCTCCCGGCCTGCCCTAGCCGCTTGCCGTGCCACCCGCCTTGCCTGCGCATTGCCTATTGCGCCACCGCTTGCCCAGTCCACGCAACATCGTCGTCCGCCCGAGCTGCCTGCTGCGCTGCTGCTCTCCCGGCCCGCGCCACTCCGCCGCCTGCCCGAGCCGCTTGCCGTGTCGCCTGCCGCGCTACCGCTCTCCCGGCATGCCCCAACCGTTTACCATGCCACCCGCTCGACTTGCGCGTTGCCTATTGCGCCACCCCTTGCCTCCGCAAGACAGCTGTCGCCGCCGAAGCCGCCATCGCTACTGCCGCTCCTGGCCCGCGCCACTCCACCGCCTACCTGAGCCGCTTGCCGTGTCGCATGCGGCGTTGTTTGCCTGGCCCGCGTGTTGCCTGCCGCAATGCCGCCCACCTGAGCCGCTTGCTGTGCCGCCTGCTAGGACCACACATTGCCTGCCGCGTCGCCGCTAGTATACTGATGCTTAGTTCGCAAGTATTGATGGTTGCGTAGTATGAATTTTCATATGAAATACCCAATATTTGTATTGATTCAATGCACTTATGGTGATGAGCACAATAACATAAATTAATGGTTGGTAGCTAAATTGAGAAAAACTTTGTATAAGTGATAAAAAAACAAATTATTTTATCTATCAATTGTATGGTGCTATATAGTTGGTACTTGGTAGCTTAGTTGAGAAAAAGATTTAGCAACTATGAGGTATGAAATGTAATTATTATCTAAATCATTTAAGTATTATCAATTTATATTGAAATCAAAATACATTGTAATATCTATTAGTAAAGGTATTTTTAGAATTTTTTAAAAAAATTAGGTGCCGGTACATACCCGGGCACCCCAGCTCATTCCTCCTCTGCCCAGCACCCCATGGGGCTTCATGCTCTGATGCTCTCTAAGCTTGGCATGTCCAACAGCTAAGGCTTTGGTTCTTCGCTGCTGCTCTCATGGAGCTCGGCAAGAAGAAATGGCCGGTTGGGCCGGACGGCACCCTGCTTAGCCCGTCGTTAGAGCTCGCAGCAGTTTCATGGAGATCGCAGACCGACTGAGGCGTGCCGCTGCGCTGACTCATGCCCACCTCGTAACCGTTAAACTGCCTTCTGCTCATGCAGAGCGATGAAGCCTTTGTGAGTAGCTCAGTATTCCTCAGGGTGATGCTTGTAATGGCCTGCATGGCAAATGGTGAAGAGATAATGACAAGCAGACAACACGGTAAGAGATAAAAGGAGTGATAATCATCTGGGTAAAGAAGGGAAATAAATTTGGTGAAGGAGGTGTGCAAATTCCTTCCTGTGCATACCTGATGCTGATTGATGCTACGTGGATAATCATGCAATCCAACACCACGACATTAAATGAGGACTTTGAACCCACCTACTCACTTAACTCGATGCAAATTTGGTTACATGAACTTACCTCCTCACTTAATATCGTAGTGTTGGATTGTAAGATTGTCTACGTGGCATCAATCAGCGTCCGGTATGCACGGGAAGAAGTTTGCACACCTCCTCCACCGAATTTTTTTCCGATTTGCATACACAACTTGTAAGCAGTGTAACAGATTATGCCTTTGAGGTCTTGACAGTTTTTTTTTCTTCAAAAAGTCCACTTTTAAATCTTGAACTATGGCATTGGTTTGTTTTTTGGAACTCTAAAACCGTCTGAATCGGAACCTTAAACTAACAAAACCGTTCACTTTACCCCCATCGACCCAAACCATCGTGGAATTGACTGACATGGCACTGACGTGTCCATTTTTCGCTGACATGGCATGCAGGTACAGCTGGCACGATGCTCTTCTTCATTTAATCAACTTCATCGCAATATCATTTAAGCGGGCCCAGATGTCATACACATAACACACAGACAAGAGACAAGGAAAGAAGGGGGAGGTAGAGCAGAGGCAAGGCAGGGGACGTTTGTGGCAGCGGTTCTGGTGCTTCGCCGGCAGTGGTAGGGCGACGACGGCGATTGCACCAATGGGGTTGCTGGGGAGGAGTGGGAGATAGGGGAGGTGGTGACGCATGGGCGCACGCACGGTAAATGGCAATTTGCGGCGGCCGGAGTCGGGGGAGGAGAGAGGCATTGGCCGGGGCAGAACGGAGAGACGCACAACCATATACGCAGAGAGAGGAGCTCACCGGTATGGATGTTGAGGTCGGGGAAGCTCCGCTGTGGCCTAGCGACAGTGAGTCCCACGGCGGCTCCCTAGAAGGAGAGAGCAAAAATCAGAGGCTGGGGGAGGAAGAGGAAAGCCAGGTGATGATTTAGCAGGAAGGTATTGGCTTGGAGTTCACCTGAGGAGGAATGGCGTCCATGCATGAATCTATGCAACATCCTTGTATCATGTTTCTTTTTTGAAACTAGGTTGCACATCTCTGTTCTTTTTTACTTGACATCCTAGAAATCATGCTGTCAAACTTTCTCTAAAGTTTGACCACCAATTGGTTTAAAGACATTTAGATTGGCTACGTAAAAATTATGAGCTCTTTTACGGTGGATTAAAATCAATATAAGCCGTCCATTTCTTTAAATCTAATGGTTGAAATCAATTTATATCTAGTTTTACTACCACCTATAGTATTAGTAGTAAAATTCAGAAAGGATTAAAAGGGTAAAAAATTCTATCATATTATTTGTCCTCTACGGCAAAACACATCCTGTGATCCTGATGAATGGCAGATGAATGGATAAGAAGCCTTTAAAGATCATCAGGTATTCGGTGAATCCAAAACTGTGAACGAATTAGAAAAAGTCTAAAATACCTTTGATGAATGGATACAAAAAGCCTAAAATACCCTTGAGGAATGGATGGTTAGATTTGATTTCTACTACCACTATTTACTACCTATGTTATCCACCGTAAAATTTCTCAAAAAATATTACATTAGATTTGCTATTAAAACTATTTTTATAATATTATAATTTTATTAGTATATATCTTGATGTAAAGGTATAAAAAGTAGCGGTCTAAGTTGTATATGGGAGACCTAAAAAATAAAAAACATCAAGTAAGTAAAAAAAAATGGAGGGAGTAACATGTTTCAGATAAATTCGTGCAGAAAATTGTTCTTGATCAAATGTATTTACAAAGAAAACTTGTATCTTCCTGGAAAAAGGTACAGACAGACATCTCTGCAAAATTAAAACAAAGATGGCAATATGTACCAGTGAGTAGGGGTGAAACCGGGTCGGATACGGACGGATATTGCTCGTCTCGTATCCTAACCTATTTTTTTTCCGGATTCGGAGTCGGATACGGATGTCCTGGATACGGATACGAATTCGGATTATTCGGGATTCGGATACGGAGTGGATACCTGGCGAATTAGGGTCGGGATCGGATATCATAATCGGATAGTAGTATAGTACATAATTATGTACGTAAAAGAAAGAATGAGGCATTAACCTTAGAACATTAGCTTTAAGTCATAATTATTTCAACATAGGATAGTAGCATAGTTCGAGGTGCAAATGGGTCGGATACAAGGAGAGAGATCGAGACATAAAGAAAACAGAGAACAAGGGGAGCACTTCCATCAAACTTAACCTTACAGAATAAATTCTTGAAGATATTAAATAGTGTTGAATTGTCACATTCTGACGAACTGAAGATAAATTTCTCTCATAATAAGGACTACTCGGATTTGTTTGCTATGATTCAATTTAGTGACTCAACTAATTCCAGTAATTTGAATAGAAAAGAAGTTTATCAAATAAGTTGAATAAATCAATTTAGGTAAAAGCATTATGTCATCACTCTTTTTTTTTTTTGATAGATTTGTTGAAGTTCACGCTTAATAACAAAGTAGTGTTTTTTAGTGCCAGTATCAAACAACTACTCTATCTATCCAATAATGAACCAAATTAATGGAAGAATAACTGATTTTATCCGGATATCGGGTCGGGTATTGCTCTTCCCATATCCTAACCCATATTACATAAGATTTTTCGAATACGGATCGGATATTGCTCTTCCTATATCTAACCCATATTACATCAAATTTTCCAGATAGGATACGGATAACATCTGTCCTGTTTTCACTCTAGCTAAATATCACGCATTGAATTCTCTTCATCACATCAACAAATTAACAAACATTTTATTGTGGACACTTGGTCGAGAGATCAGTTGGAATGGATTGGTCCCATTAATTTGTTCATTGTTCATCACCAGCAGTTAAGTACTCCCTCCGATCACAAATAGTAATCGTTTTGGACAACGATATGTCTTCAAAACTCAGCTTTAACCATTAATTTCTATTATAATATATTTTAAAATCCAATAAAACTATAATATTCGGATCTACACATATGATTTTCATCCATCTAATATAAATATTTAAACTAATATCGATAGCTAAATCTTTAAAAGTTTGATTGCGAGCATCCTAAACCGACTACTATTTATGATCGAAGGGAACGGCAGCTGGAGCAATTAACGAGAGGTTGGTTGCAGCTGGAGCAATTAAGCAAGCGAGGGTAGAGAGGCATTTTTCAGTTAGAATGGTAATGGGCCAAGAATCCCCTGTGTTACAGCCTTTGAAGGACGGCCTCTCACCAGCATTCACTTCATTCCTTGCTGACCACATGCATGACCCTTGTTGACCACATGACCCACACGAATGTTCTGCTGGGGGAAATTTAGTACTCCCTCCGTTTCTTTTTATAAGACGTATTTAATTTCGTTATGACAAGACTTTGACCAACGATTACTTCATTAATATATCATTTATGCAATACAAAATCATAATTATATATAAGTACTTTTGAATACAAATCTGCTAATATCAATTTTGTGTCATAAAAATTATATGCTAATAGAGTAATTGTTGGTCAAAACCTTGTCCTAACGAAACCAAATACGCCTTATAAAAAGAAACGGAGGGAGTACCTTAGAAACCACTGTAGCGGCAGAAGAACATTCAGATCTTGGGAAATGGGAAGCACAAAACTACACCATTATACAATTCTCCTACCATTTATCATGAGAAATTACCTTGTGAAAACTTTATATAAACCTACTTCCATGCATGAGAGTCGTACCAACGTCTCCTATACATATATACTCGAGGACTTGGAACCCAATCTTTTCTAGCCATCGCACTTTTTTTTGCAAATCTAGTCTCGTACAAATATAATTATAAAAATAGCCTCCTCTCCTACCACGAAAACATCGGTTGGCAACATATGACACCTACTGTATTTGTGTACAGCGATAGCTCCTACTGAGCTACGGCAGCACGATAGCGATGAGCCCACTGACCTGCTGAGCTCCTGTAGCTCGACAGCACAATTCACGACCTGCCGAGCTACCGCTCCTTGGCAAGATAAAACTAGGTGAGTGATTAATTATTGAAGTGACTAATTAAGTACTTCACTGGTTAAATAAGCTTGCATGTGTGTGTGCTACCGAGCTATGCGAGCTCAGCAGGTCAGCGGGCCCACCGCTGCAGTGCTGCCGTAGCTCGACAGGAGCTACCGCAGTACATGGTGCGACAGGTGACACATGTCACCTGCTACCGTTTTCACGATCGGAAAGATGACTATTTTTATAATTGTACTCGAATAGATTAGATTTACCAAAAAAAAAAGATGCGAGAGAGCTACAAAAGAGAGAACTCCTTGGCAATCGTGCCCCAATATCGGATTATGGATGGTAAATTACTACCGTACCTACTACCGAAAACCGAATACTCTGTATATTATATCCCGAAGGTTTTCGGTCTGGGCGTAGGAGGCACGTCATTTTCGGATTCGGCTGACGTGCTCGCTCCGCGTGTGGCCACGTCGCCCGCTTTGCCCCCCAGATGATGCAGCTCAAGTATTTTGTCACCTCCACTCAGACAAAGCGGTTGCATGGCACAGCGGTAGCGCACCTCGCCCTCAGCCCACCGGTCGCGCGAGCACCCGTGTGTGATTTTGGCCTGCGCGACACATGGCACCCTCGTGCGTCGGAGACACGTGTTGGCTGCGCGCTCTTGCGCTCTTTTTTTTTTGCGAAATGGCCCAACAAAAAAACCGTAATTGATTTTTTCGCGCTTTCCCATTTTGGAAATGTTTTCTTTCCCAAAGGCCCCACAAAAATTCAAAAATTACATGTAAACCCTAAAAAATTCTAGAAATTTATTTTTTTCCCGCACCTTTTGCATTCTAGAAATGTTGTTTTTTGCAAGATGAGCCCGTAATTCCAACAAATCACACTCGCGCAGCAATACGCACCTACGCGGCCTCTCCCTCTCACACACTAAGAAAATCATACTAAGACAAAGAGATTACCAAGTAGCCATGCATACGTACTAGGAAAGAAAAGATTTGCGGCTGACTTCTTTTCAGGCGAACATTGTGAAAGATTTACAACCCTTTTAATTCGCTAAACTCTCTTTCTTCCTCTTCTTTCCTTTAGGAAAAGCAAATGCTTAGATATCTGCCTAGAAAGAAGCAACATCGATCAAAGACGACCAAAAACCAAAGCATGCACGTACCCTCCCACTATAAATCGCTCCCATCACCACTCGATGATGCATGGTGCCTAGAAAGAAAATAAAGCATGTTTAAGGATTGAAAGGCCAGAACCATCGTGACCAGCCATCCATGGACTCTGCATTGCATGGGCATGGCAGCAGAGACTGGCTCCAAAACCGGTTGATCTTGTTAACTTGTCCTCAGGGGCGGATCCAGGCCCCGGACAGAGTAGGTTGTAGCCCGGGGCCTGGTACCGAAAGCCCACTAAAATCCTACGAAAAATTATTAAAAAATTATTAAAAATAGATATTTAATCTAAAATCAGCTGGTTCAGCCCGAGACAAGGGCCTGGGCTAACTCCGACCCTGCTTGTCCTTGAAGGAGAGGGAATATGCATGCGATGCTATGTCTGATCAATCGCTTGCATATTCTATCTCGGATCCCAAGGCAGTGAGGATGCCATCCATAAACTACTGCTAATTCAAAGCCACGATCTATCTATCTATCTATCTATCTATCTAGCTCTCTCTCTCTCTCAAATAGTCGCACATTGTGAATGTGCCTATCTATGCATCACCTCGCATCATCCCTCTCGCACCCTCACACGTGCGCAATGCACCAAATGCTGGTGCATTGCCTGTCTTTCCTCGTTGAATCCATCAGAGATCCAACGGGAGAAAAAGAAGCAAAAAAAAGAAAAAAAAAGAGCTGCACTATCCTTCTATCCGTACACCCATATGCAGATCCTCTCTTGTGTCTCTTGTTGATATGGTAAATATCATTTCTGACCAAAAAAAAAAATATTTCGTTAAAATGCCGCTTGTATCAGTGGCGGAGCTAGAAAAAGTTCAGAGCCTGGACGGATTTAATTACGATGGCCGAGCTTGAGTGCTCACGCTGTTGCCATGTAACCAGGCGCGAACTTTCTTTGGATAAACCACTAAGCCACCCATTTGCTAGCCCTAATATATGACCATTAGGCTTTGAGCCCGGGCAACAGCCCGAGCCCGCCGGGCCCTGGCTCCGCCGGTGGCTTGCATGTATTCTGTAACGGATGGAGTTAATTATAGTGTTGGCTGTGTGTATATGGCTAGACGGATATTCCGTTTTGGTAGGAATCTGACATTCTCACTAAGAATATAGCACCACCACTAGATGCTCACTCTCCTTGGCTCGCTCCTAGCAAACAAGCAGGCAGCAGCTGAGCTCCAGATCCAAAGCATCAAACCCTGAGCCAATAAAAAACATAGCACCTGGAGTGGTTAATGGCAAGGACAGCTTCAGCTTGACCCACTTCTTAGGGTGCGTTTGGTTCATAGGATGAGGTTGAATGGGATAGGATGGTTTTGTATCATTTGGTTCTGTTATCTTGGGTGAATGAAATGGTTCAGCATCTAGATGGAATATTCCTCAAATTTGAATCACTTGATGATCCAGGATGGGATGGTTCTATTCAAGCAACCAAACGCATTGATGATTTTTTTTTTGAACCATCTGATACATGCACCACTTGGTACAGACAACCAAACGCACCCTTAATCTTGATTTGTACTCGTATGGGTAATCTATGTGCAGGTGCCAGAGGGGTGGTGAAGGGCCACTAGTGCGCCAAATGATTAAGGTCCCTCGGAAGAGTGCAAAGCAGGGCCAAAGATTCCATCCTCCTTTGTATTTTTCCTCCCTTTGGGTGGTTTTTCTTTTTGCTTGCTGCAATCATGCCCTAACAACCAACTGATGTGTACTTTTGGCTTTTTTTTAACATACACGAAGGGTATATATATACGGTGGTATAGACCATAGCTGTCGGTAGCACACCTTCGTATCATCTATAGAAATGCATAAAAGCAATTTATGTAATGGATCGTCTACATAGTTGTTTGTAATGGTCTATCATATAATTAATAGATTGTCTATACAACTGAACACACAATATAAAACCGTCTGCAAGACCGTCCGTTAAACAGTAGGCATCATCTTTGTCTCTCGTCCACGTCACCCAAAATCCTAAATAGTATAGACTTAGGAATAGCTTATATGTACCACTGTACACAGACTAATTAAGTAGCGCAGGATTTTAACATGACTTAAGGTACTATACAGCCGTTAGGTCATGGCAAAGGCACATACAGCTACAGGCTATAGTAGAGAGAGAATCTGTATTTTGGTCTGTTGAAAAAAAAGTTGAAAGTTAACTGTATTTGTTGCTTCAGAAATAAAACAGAGGAAGAAAGTAAAAGAGAAATCAAAACAGAGGAAGAAAGTAAGAGAGAAATCAAAGCATACGCAGTTTAGGTTCAGAAAAGAAGAGAACACGTACAAGGACTTTAAGAGCGAGAGCGAGAGAGAGAAAAGAGCATACATGGACTTGAGAGGAGTACAAAGTCATGGCAATTGTACTTTTGATGGTGGTTGATGCATAAATGAACTTTTGAAGCTTCTCCATAGGGCAAAATTAACATAGCATTTTTCACTCAGATAAAGACTACAAGTCCTAAGAACATCAGGTGGAATCAAGATGAAAAAGAAGACAAAAGGATTGGGGGAAAAATGGAGAAAGAGTCGATCGATCGTTGTATCAAAGTATTTTTTTTTTTTGCCCTGAAAATCTACTTATACTTGCAAGGGGAAAAAAAAAGGCTTCTTGTAAATTTACTCACGAAAATGGCCGTACTACATGCATGTGCATGTGCTCGCACGTACGTGCGCATAGCAATTTTCGTCGTGCAGATGGGGGGCAACGTAGCCTCGAACAAAAGTTGCAAAAGAACAAAATAAACTCGATCTGGCCTGCATGGCTTTAAGCCAAGACTATATTCACATGCCAGTGAGATTCTTGGCACATCGGAAATGGCAGGTTTGGATTTCCAGTCATGCCCAATTAACTGTTTCTACCTCACTACTAAAAACCAGCAGAAAAAAAAGAGAAGTGCTTCTATGCTCTTTCTTTTAAAAGTTGCACAATTATTAAAGCATGAATGAAGGGTAGATAGTGATTACTTACCCCTTCGCTTGCTTCAAGATTTGTGTAACTTGCACTAGAAAAAGAAGCACAGAAGCACTGCTCAAAAAAAAAAAATTCTATGGCACCAGATGTCTCGTAGCAACTCAACGGCATCCCTTTCGGAACAACGACATGATGTATATTGGGGGGAGAGAAAAAGATTCAGTTGTTTTGAGATATGTATTTGATGTGTCTAGTTTTTGTAAGAGATGCTATAAGACACCTGGTGCCATAGAGTTTTTTTTTTTTCGAAAGTAAAAGTTACCTGATTAGTTTGTGACGGAAAACTAATTTGCGAAAGGTAGCACCAAGAGGCTCACTAATTAATAGGAAATTAAATGACATGGGAACACAGTCCTTGGTACACAAAACGGATTTGCGCAGAGAATTTCCTGCAAATAAAACAATTCTGAGACACATGATTTCCGTAAGAAATAATTCGTCGGACATGCAGGGAATCCTGCAAATTCATGCGAAACTTCTACGAGATTATTACGGCAATATTCCAAACAGAGTTTGAGTGTACATAACTCATGGCACTGTATAATCAGAAGACGCGAAAAATATACGAAGGGCTTAAACGAGAGTGAGGTAATTTTTTTGGGGGTAGAAATTTAGCAAGGGGAGCTCATAAGCTTCCTCCAAATCATCTTAATTACCCTGATCAACACCTACGAGCTATACAAGACTGCCAGGGACGATGGTGAACTGAACTAGTGATAGCTAGCTACTGATCATAACAGGTGAGAATCCCTATTAGCAGATCAGGTAATTAGATTAGCAGGAGAAACAAAACTAACTTCGATTTCTCACAGCTGCATCACTTGTGATTTATGAATTGACACTTTTACCCCCCGTGCAGTTCATCTCCGTTGGTTGCCTCACGCGCTCACCGGCGCCCACTCGTAGCGGCCTTCGAAGGGGCGGTCGAGGGCAACGTCGTAATTATACCTGCAGAACGGCGGCCCATATTAGCAAAGACAATTTTTCTTGTTTAGGCTAAACCGCGCCGGCCGGCGGCTGTGTAGGCTCGCACACGCACGTCGCTGCAAATTCAAGTGCTTACGTCTCTGCAAATCGCCGGCGCTCGGCGAGCTCCGCCGCCGCGAAGAACTCCTCGATCTCCTCTTCCGGTGGCGACAACGCCGGCCGGCCGGCCTCGACGCGGCCGTCCTCGCGGCCGTGATTCACCTCGCCGGAGCGGGGCGTCTCCCGTCTAATGGAACGGAATTCAGCAACGAGATGAAGTTAATATATAGCAGTGTAGAACTAGAACAGTTCTAGCCTAGTTAACAACTTGTGTTCGAAGTTAAGCACGATTTATCGTGTCAATTGCAACACCGAAATTGCGATTACGGGCGAGCTAATGAAACACCGATGCACTCATTCTTGAGATTATAAAGAGCTAAATTTAATCAGACCTGTTGCCGCAGCTCTCGTTGAAGAGAACGGCAGGATTCTCGCGCGACGACGGCTTCAGCTCCTCCTCCTCCTCGCGACCGCCGGGAGAATTAAGCACCCGGCGCCGGCATCGACGCTGACGAGCAGCGGAGTCCGAGTCGGCGCTCTTGCGCGGGCCGCGGGCGTTGGCAACGTCCTTGGCGCACCGGCGGCCCCCGCCGCGGCGGTGGCGCCGCCTGGGGCTGGCCGCGGCCGGCACGCGCCTGCCGCTGCGCAGCGTCAGGTACGCCGCGGCCTCGGCCGCCGCCGCCGGCGACCGCGGCTGCTTGCAGCTCCTCAAGCACTTGCCCATGAACTCACAGCCCTCGGCTGCTCCCTCCTCTCGCTGTCCGTCGCCTGTGTGCAGGTGCAGCGGCAGCCATGCACTTGTGTGAGATCGATGGATACTTGTAGCAGCAACGGCTTGGCTAATGGCTGCCCTACCATTGCCGTGTGTGGTAGGAGGCGGGGCGACGAATCAGAGCTCGTCACGTCGCGGCGCGCGTCTCCGTCTGCCTGTCGCTGCGCGGTGGGGGCCACGCGTGTTACGCAGGGCGACCTCTCGTCGCGGAGCCTGGGAAAAATGGGATTTGACCATCATCGGGATGTTTTTATCGCTGAAATCACTTAAATTTAGGATCACTGTTGAGATTCGGAAGTATCGATTACATTCGATCTTATGATTTGATCTAACGATCCAGTGATATCTGAGTGAGATATCCAACGGTCCAGAATTTAGATATTAGCTAAAACAAAAATATCCAGATGATACATATACACGCTCCTGTGAAAAATATACAACATGTTGCGGTGGCGCGTCACGCTCAGCCTGTAACGCCGTCAAGTCGGCATGTGGAAAATGTAACGTGAACGGCGCCGCACCGACCATCACTTTCAAGTAAACTTGAAATTGAAATGTCGTGCTCCTCTGCTTGCTGTAACAGTGGCGCTAGAAAACTTTTGATTGTGACGCACACTTCGTAAGTACAGTTTTATAGTTTTATATAATAATTTCATAATATCGTAAATCTAATATATATTTAAAATTCGCTAAAAATGCAATACAAATAATTCTAAAATCTTAAAAATCTCAAATTACCAAAATTGGAACAGATTCAACCAACAAATTTGCTCTATCAAAAAGATGATCTTATAGTATTTTCCAAATTTTTGGGGTGCCATATCAGCACCCCCTAGATCCAGCCCTAGATCGCAATAAACCTTATCAGCGTTTATAAACTTCGGTTTTGCTATATGTAAGTTGCCTGATTATTTGTTAACTCCGAGTCTATTTTGTTTGACCTTTGGAAAACTTTGGGATGTGTAGGCATGTGTGGTTCCGGATTGATCATCCGGTACATAGAGTGTATTTTTTTTAGGCATATAGATTATATTACCCCTAATTATTATCTCTAAGCATTATATTTAATATATACATATAGAAAATATCAAGTAAAGTTGGATATTTATTAAGGCTATAAATGAAACACCATATTCCTTTCGGTCACATATAGTTGTTGTTTTAGACATAAATGCAGTTGAACTTTTGAAATTTTGACTTTCAATATCTTTTTAGATATTTAAATTGGATATATAAAAATGATATGCATATATTTGTCTCGAAAAGTACTTTCACAATATTATATAATTTTATTGGATTTTATCAATATATAATAATAAAATAGTAGTAGTCAAAATTGTGTTTTAGATAGCATGCCGATCTCCAAAATAACAACTATTTATAACTATAGAGAGTACTAATTTTAGATTAGAACACGAAGCACGTCCTATATTTACGGACAAAACCACTAAGAAACGCTCTGTAAACTTAAACGGATAGAGTACTTCGAAATACACGTGTCCTATTAGAAATAGACGTTCCCTCTATAAAGTCGGATGAAAAAGGAAACCTGCCTGCTGACATAACCATATATGCACGTATATAACCAGACAGTAACATCAGGAAAATCTCCTTGCCCAAAAGTAAAGAAAGCCACTAGATTATTATTAGGGAATTGCCAGGGATCAGACGTCTGATTTTTTTTGTAACATTTTTTTCTAGACATGAAACATTTTTTTCTACGTAGTGAAACATTTTTCTTCGACAAACAGTAAAAAAACATGTTTTGTACGTTCAAAAAAAATATTTCATATGTTCAAAAAATATTGCGCGATGTTCGGAAAAAAAAATCAGACATCCGGCTCCTAGTTTCACCCTTATTATTATTATTATTATTATTATTATTATTATTATTATTATTATTATTATTATCCTTCACGGCAGGTACGACCCCGTGGAGTCTTGGTTCGGTTTCTTTCTTGCTTCACTCTTCAACGGTAGCCATCACCTCTGCTGTCGCCGTCCGTCGCAAGCCGCTGTCCTCACGCGCACGCGTATGGAGTGGGGGGGCCGTCCGGCCGGCGAGCGCGCGCGCGCGCGGACATGTGCCGGCGAGACGGACGGCCGTGACGGCATCCGGCGACGCGACGGGGGATGGAATATCGCCGTACGCGCTGCCCGTCCGTCCGTGCGGCCTGCGACCCCCGCACGGCTCTTGCCTGCCTGCCTGCCTGCGCAGCTGCGCTGACTGGCCGGATCGTCCGGAGACGAAGAATCTCACGCCATCTTTTGGACATGCTAGTACGCAGAGATGTAGACTTAGATATCTTGTCTATCAACTTCCTTACACCCTTTTCTCGACATGTGTCTACTTCTCCTGTAGAACTTGTATTCTCCGATATGTTTAGGGTCCGGCTATCCCCTCTTTCGAAGGATACACACAAATATTACGTGAGTTTTATCGATGATTTCAGTAAATTCACTTGGATATTTTCCTACAAAAGTAAAGCTGATGTTGAACACACATTTATTCAATTCCAAGCTCATGCAATATGTTTGCTCAGTAAGAAAATTATTCTACACCTATAGGCTATAGAGCGCCTACTTGGGTAGAAGCCGGATTATACTATTCTTGGATCTTTTGGATTAGCTTGCTGATCTCACCTTAGACCATATAATAATTGCAAGCTTCAATTTAGATCTCAACCTTGTGTGTTCTTGGATATACTCCCTCCGGTCAAAATAGTAGTTGTTTTGGACGTCGACACGGTCCCTAAAACTCAAATTTGACCACTAATATCTATTGTAATATATTTAAAAAATCAATAAAATCCCAATATTATGAAAGTATGTTTTAAGACGAACCTGCAAATATATTTTTCATCCATCCAATCCAAATATTTAAAAAGATATCGGTAGCTAAATTTTTAAAAGTTTGACTGCACACATCCCAAAGCGACTACTATTTGTGACCGGAGGCAGTAGAAACACGCATAAGGGTTATAGATGTCTTAATCCTTCTACAGACCGAGTTTTCATTCCCTGACATGTTATTTTTGATGAAGTTGTTTTTTCCTTTGCAAAAATACATTCCTCTCATGTGCCAGATATTCGTACTGAACATGTTCTTCTTCCTACTGTGCCCATTTCTCCAATTTGTTCTGTGCCATGTTTGGTTGAATGGGGTAATTAACCATGTGAATAATGAGCATGCTATTCCTATTAATTATTTATGCTTTTGTGCCCACTGATGTGCCATTGGAGTCCTCTTTTTCCGGTGTGCAGAGCAACGGTGTTGTGGATGGTCATGCCAGTAACAACGTTGACAATCCTGCTAGTTCTGTTGTTGGCGATGGTGGTACAGGCGATAGCGGCAACACAGATGGCAGTACAGGTTCTCCTACTGCAAATACAAGTGTCGAACAACAGCATGCAATGCAAACTCTCCTAAGAGATAATATCGTTCTTTCGAAGACATGTAGATGTGGTATAGTATGATTGGATTCACATAGTCTAAGTATATATATCTTAGATTTGTAAGGAAGAATGGGAATGCAGCAATGCAAACCTGTTTCTAGTCCTCTATCCACAACCGAGAAGCTTTCAAGATTGGAGGGAGAGAAGCTATCTCAAGACGACACTACAAAGTTTGTCGACATAGTAGGGTTACTATAATATTCGACTTTGACATGGCCTAACATATCCTATGCAGTCAATAAGGTTTGTCAATTTTTGCTGTCACTCATACTTTGCATTTGACAACAGTCAAGAGAATTCTATGCTATCTAAAGTACGTCCACACCATCAGTACTAGGGATGAAGATTTGTAGATCAACATCAACACAAGTCAATGCTTTTTCAGGTGTTAATTGGGCAGCCTATGCAGATGATCATCGTTCAACATGTGGTTTTACTGTGTTCTTTGGACTGAATACTATTTCTTGGAGTTCATGAAAACAAGCTACAGTATCTCGATCAAGTATTGAGGCTCAGTGCAAAGCACTTGCTAATGCCACCGTTGAAGTCATTTGGATTCTATCTCTATTGGGAGAACTTGGTGTTTTCCATTATGAGCTCCGTGCCTTTAGTGTGACAATTTAGGTGCCACTTATCTTTCGGCAAATCGTGTCTATCGTCCATGCTCGAACAAAGCATATTGAGGTAGATTTTCACTTTGTACGGGAGATGGTGGTGCAGAAAGCCTTGGAGATTCAGTTTATACCATCTTAAGATCAAGTAGCAGATGGGTTCACCAAGCCGTTGTCGACTCAAGAGATGGTCGAGCTTTGGCACAATCTCAACCTAATATGAAACATCTGAGATTGATGGAGGGGGGGGGGGTGTCTAGAGATAAGAATCTCAAGACATATGTTGTATATGCTAAGTAGAGACAGAGTTAGACAAGGGCGGAGCTGGGCCTCGGGCCACTGGGGCCGGGCCCGAGACCTAACCTAAATAATAGTGTAAATTACTATTCACATATGATTTGGACCCGAGGCCTTGTACTGAGTTGGCTTGACCCGGCGTCCCGGCCCAACAGCCCAATCCTCTTGGCCACTAGAAGAGCTCAGGAGCATCAAGCATGCACACGCCCTAGCCATCCACGTGCAGTCACGTCGCCGCTGCTCCCGCCCAAGTCGAGGCCCATTGCCGGCCGTTGCTCCTGCCTGTGGCCCACCAGTTGCCATTCCCGCCTCTGCCCATAGATCCAGTGAAGCTCATCCAGATCCAGTCATCCCATAACCGCCACTTTTGCTGTTCGCCGGCCGCCACCCTCGACCCTGGCTCAGCCCACTGGCACTGCTGGAAGACTGGAGGCAAGATCCCCTGCGTCCGATGACCCAGCGCAGTAGCCACCGCTCCGGGCCTCCACTGATCCCACCCACGGCGGCCTAATCGGCCGCCACTCGTCCCCCACCCACCGGCCGCTACCCTCGGCTAGCCCGCCGACCGCAAGCCGCAAGGGCGCAAGGTGCCTCTCCTCCGGTCCTGCTTCGGCCAGTGCCCACTACCCAGTGAGGCAGTGCTGAACCGCTGATAGTGGACCACCTCCCGCATGCAAGGTGATGATTTTTATTCCTTTCTTCCTTTATGAATTGTGAATTGCGAATGGTAGATTTGGTTATGTACTGAATTGTGAATGGTAACTTAATAGCTTTGGTTATGCGCCGAATTGTGAATGGTAGCTTAATAGTATGTGATGATTGATTGGTTATGGTTTGTGAAGATTACGCTGGTTTGTTGGATGATTGATTCCCGTGAACATAAGTCCAATAATAGCGATGGTCTAGATCGAAGCGGGTGAGAAATTTTGGTTAATGGTTATGGTTGCCTTCGGAGTAGATTTGGATTTGAAGCCTAGAATTAATGCACTGAAGAGCGCATAATACGCATGGTAATTAAGGGTTAGACATGCTATTGCACAGATCAACTATCAATACATACACAATGCTAATATAAATTGGGTCATACTCAAGACTTGGTTTTTCAATCTTGGTTTCCATGCAATGGCAATGAAATGCTATTCTGTAAACTGGATCATACTCAAGACTTTACTAACTGTGGCTATTAAACAGAGCTATTCTCATTCTGTGAACAGATCTTGTAGGGTCAAATTTATCACATGTACCCTTTCCAAATACAAACCACATATTCTATTGTTCATTTTTAGAACTTAAGCAAATTAGTCTTACTGAATATCCTCCTTCCTGTCAACCTTGAGTGGGTTTTCATACTTGGGAGTCGACAAAATTTACTTTTGATGGAAAGATACATTTCGTGATTAATTGATTGGACTTAATTTGATGTAGCGTTCCTAGCGGCGGTGACCTACACAACCCGGCCGGCCACGGCCTGCTCCAGTGCGACGCGATGTGGCGGACCACGTGCGAGAGTACGGCGGCGGTCGGCGGATCCGGTGGACGTAGGACCTGCACAAGCAGTTCGCCGACTGCGTGAATCTGCAAGACAGCATAGATAGTGAGTGTTCTTAATCTAAAAACATTTGTTCTTGATACTACCATGTTAGTTTGATTTTAGCTCTATTAGTTAAGCACAATGTTCTTGATCCAAGAACCCTGATATAGAATAGTTAATTTATTTGGTAATTCGGCAATAATTAGCCAGTTGGTTCCAACTTTTTTGTAGCACTGATAATTAGAGCTAAGCATCGATTTTAGGTTCCTGAGTTCAGGAGGTTCTCAATTTGTTTGTTTGATGTCTTGCTTTTTGTTGTACCTTGGTTTAGATAGTATTTGGCGTTAATTATTGTCGCTTAGTTTTCGATACGAGGTTTAACAGAATCCTAGCTCCGACCGTGTACAACAAAGTTGTTCCCGATTCCTGTATTGTACTAAGTCGGACACTTGCCGATGACCGCAAATACGAATCGATGGCATCCTTGCTACGATGCGAAATTCTCCCGAACCTCTGCTCACTTTGACGTTCGATCGAGCAAGGGGAACAATCTCAGGCTCTGCCTGCAGCCTGCAGTTTCGTCACCGCACCGAGATCAATCGATTTTCCCAGCCGCGATTCGCCACGCCCGTCCGCGAGGACACAATTCAATCAATTCAATGTGTCGTTGAATGGTCGCCGCCGTGTCTTCTCTTCATGCGCCGAAGAAGAAGAAGAAGGAGAAAATTCATCACCGGCCGGTTCGTCAAACCGGGAGAGAGGCTGTCTCTGTCTTTGGCAGCAGATATCAGATCCAGGTTCATCTTTTCGTTTTGGCGTTTTTCGAATGAACAGTGAAATTTGATAATCGCTAAAATAGAATCGAAAATCGAGCCGAAAATCGTAAAAATCGCATAAATTTAAAAACCAGATTTTTTTTAAAAAAAAAATAAAAAATCATGGGAAATCGACGATTATCGATGGAAAATCGACAATTTCGACGGAAAATCGACAGCCATATTGAACTTTTTGTGCGGTCGACTTTTGGTAGTGATTTTCGACCATTTTTTACGAAAATCGACCGATTTCCACTGATTTTCGACCGTTTTTTGACACGTAAATTTTTTTTCGAATTTTCTTTGAATCGGACCGGTTTATCGACCGGTTTTTGATGTCGAACCCTAGCGATACGGTCGATTTTCGACGAATTTCGACGATTTTTGAATCCCTGATCAGATCTGACGAAAGCCTTACAAGACGGGCCTGAAAGTTTACAGCAGGACAAGAGAGCCTCAAAATTCACGCAAAAGCAAGGGGGCACGTACGTACGTAAGCTCAGGCCGCTGGCGATGCAGCAGAACCAAAGAAGAACACAGACAGATTCTTGCGAGCGAACAGCGGCCGGCAGAGGTCCCGGTTCTGTCCCTGGGGCCATTTCGGGTGCCGGTGCTTGGGATGATAAATCCAGATGACAACCGGGATCTAGAAACGATGCTTGCTCCAGTAGGAATCTTTACCGAGATACGAGAAAGTGCGCCCCTGTTCATGGTCACTGTGTTTGGAATAATTGCGATGCAGTAGTTGCTGTCGACGGCAGAGCCGGGAAATTTTGGAAGCCTCGATAAGCCTAACTACTTGACGTGCTAGGACGAAGATCTGCGGGAGTGTATAGGTATCATCCGGATGTTTTTGTCTCAAAAAACAACCAAACTTTGGACCGTACGATCAAAACACACATCCGTAGGATCAACCCACCTCGAATTCAAGGGGGGCAAGCATTGATCTGAAAGCAAATCCAATGGCCAGGAATTTGGATGATAATTGCAAAAGAAAACATCCGGATGAAACTTATCAAAACCCAAGATTTGCACAGAAAAGCTCCGTTTCCGTAGTGTTTGCGACGGTAGAGCTGTACTGCATGGATCAATAAGAAAAAAGTAATGTCATTGGACCATGCGTACACCTGTTAAATGGCATATTATAACTGCTCAGCGTTAGAGGAGGGCCATATAATAGAAATACTGAAAGAGCTACATCTTTAGTCGTCGCAATAGGCTTATGGGTCTGTTTGTTTAGGCTTCTACTTAGGCTTATTTGGCTTCTAGGCCTTCATAAGTCACAAGCCAAAACAAATAGTAATTTTTCAGCTAGCTGGAGAGGACAAGCTTCAGCCCAATTTGCACTACACGAGAGAAGCAAGGAAAACGATGCTTTTCGGGCTAGCTGGAGCTTCTGAAAATCCCACTTCCCTGGTACCCTTGCAACTTGACTCTTATTTACAAAAAATTGCCATCCCCTTCATCAAGTCTCTTCCAGCTCCAGCAGGCCAGCTAGCTTCTTTCAGCTCCAGCAGCTTCTCCTCCAGCACCAGCCTAAACAAACACAGCCTATATTACGTGACGATGCTTTTAAAAATAGAGATTTATATTGTGGGACAGAGTGAGTAGTGACATAGCCAATGACCGTCAAAGAGAAAGTTTAACTTGAGCTAGCTTTGAGGCGCCTTGATGACAAGCAAAAGGTTCCAGGAAGAAGCAAAACGCTGGGGTTTGGGCATTATGCATGCCTGGCACCAAAGCCTGAGTGCAAAAGTGCACTTTGCTCCCTCTTAACCACTTGCCATCATCCACACAATTTCCAATGCTTCTACTAAGTTGTAAGAGTATCAATGTCCGTGGGCCACGTAGCAGGTTAGACTGCACATACGAGGATCTTCTAGCTGCAGTCGTGTATCGGCTGGCTGCTCACTTGCAGACCGTCGGATCAAGAATCTACGGCCTGGATCGACCGGGAGTGAGAACAGTCCCCACTGTTACAGTCAATGGTTGCCATTCTACTGGTCAGGGGAAGCACAGCTGATCAATGGCATCAAAATGATGAAAACTGGTGAAACCTAGGAGGGGATCGAGAAAAGGCCTCTGAACTGAAGCCTGACTTAAATCCATCATCATTCTATCTGCACATCAAGATGCCCTGCGTCTCTATTGGGGCATGTATAGATGGTTCTTAGTCTGTACACATCGGCTTTGGTTTATATAGAAGAGTGAGAAAAGATGATACGGAAGAGAGCCACATCTTATTTAGTAGCTAGCTTTGTACGGAAGTATAGATAGATTATTTAAGTACAAAAGAGAAGAGATAGTTATTATACAACATCTAAAAATAATTTTTAGAGACAATTATTATACAAACTAATTTTTGATTTACTATTAGTCTGCAATGAGTATATATTGCTATTGTATTTGCTCTTGTGGCTGCTTGGCTGCGTGCTTTTGGGAGAGAACATTGACATTGAGCAGTTGCTGCAATCCCCTGAGCAGACAGTGAGATGGATGGATCTGGCCGTGAGTGGGAACATCTGCGTTATGCATATGTTATGCTAGCAGCTAGCTAGCCCAGGGGCATCGCTAGAGAGAACATTCCTGGGGATTAGAGAGAATCACGGAAGTAGAGATGGAGATGGAGATCTTATGGGTATCTCGGAAAAGGGTAAAAGACGCTCGTCCCCGATCAGTCTCATGGATCTGACCTCTTCTGAATATTCAGCATCACGTGTGTGCGCTTGCATTACATTATGCGGTTGCAGAGTCTTCCCTCGTGAACACTGCCATCTGCAGGGAGGAAAGTATCAGTTTAATATTTTTGAGAATTTTTTAAAATTTATTCGGATTTTAAATAATACTTTTGAATTAAGCCTTTTGCAAATAATATTTAAATCTCTGCAAAGTTTATATAATTTTTTTTAAAAAAAATATTTTATGAGTTCTACATGTCTCAAAATATTTAAAAAAAATTTTCTGCATGTTCCTAACCATTTTTGCTATTTATTCGAAGCTATTTGAATTTCTAGAATTGTTTTAATTGGAAATAATTTAACATCTGGATTTTGGTTTTTGGGCTAAAACCCTAGCCATCCCAGTTTTCTCTATGTCACTCGGCCCGATCCGCGTCGGCCCATTCCAACGCCGTAGCCCGCTCGGCCTACCCTCACTTAGAGGCTGACATATGGGGCTTGCCTGTCAGGTCGTCCGTGTCGTCTCCGAGCCGGAGTCCCACGCGGCGTCGACGTGCCCGCAATGGACACGGAGTCAATGCTATGTAAAGTGCAGACATCGAGGCTATTTAAGGCACGCCCCGAGTGCGTTAGACAATCGTGAGCTTAGCCCTAGATCCAATCGCATCGAGACGTCGTGAGTTTGCCGGTTTCATGTTTTTCCCCCATGCGTCGTCGAAGCCTTCAGTCGTTGATTCATCGTCTCCGGTGATCCTTGAAGCCGGTGCTCGGTGCCATCATGATTGCCTCGTCAAGGTCCTGGCTGTGTGTGTGCTAACTTGGTTGAAGCATCGCTGGAGGACACCGCCACTGAGAAGCCCTAGCCACCGCCGTTTCAAGCCATCACAAACTGTCCAGACCGCCGAAGAAGAAGGTGAGCATGTCACCAGAACCGCGACCTCGAGATCTCGCTGTACGTGCCCTCCTTCGTCTTCACCGTCGACCCTAGGGTCCAGAGCCATGGCAAGCCGACGTGGCATGTCCTAGGCATTAACACGTGGCCATGTGATGTTAGCACCGGATGGACCCACATCTCAGCTGCTTGAGCTGTGAGCCCAATCCATCGTGGACCTTAGATCTATCCTCATAGACCTGGTCATGGATCACGGGCCCACATGTCAGCTTAATCGTTATTTTTCCTATTTATTTTATTCTCTACTAACATCAACAATGATGTCATAAATCAATTTTTCTTTAGAAAAATAAGACCAAAATTTTAGCATTTTTTTCCTGTATTTTTCTTTATTTTGAATCTTTCGAGAGCTTGTTCTTCTTCATACAAATTTGATTGAGGCGATTCAAATTTCTAAAAATTTCTAAATTAAAGCTCTTTATTTTGGTGAATTTTATTTGATTTTTAGAGTTTGTTTGGTGTCTTTTTTGGTTTTATCCTGATTCTCAGTATTTGTTTCGCGTAGACTTTAAAGTGCCAGGAGTGTACGAGATCGAGAAGTTGACTCAAGTTCAAGGTCCATATCAAGATCAAGGACTATTCCAAGGCAAGTTGTGCTTTAATCATGTTGAACTGAGTTTTATAAAAGCTATATTATTTTAATCTGTTGCATGCTATTTCAATGTATAATGTTTTCCAATTAATTTGAGATTAGATATTCAATCCAATTGAATTATACCTACCTTGTTATTTGTATGCCATGATCATTTATCACCCTAAGATGGCTTATTATTAGTTAGTTGCTAATAGATGCCAAAAATGGGTTGGTTAGGGCGTGGTTAGTATGCTTAGCCATGCAGCGGATTATTGATATCGTTTTGAAATTGAAATTCAAATTGACTAATAGAATATGGAACATGTTTTTGGAAAAGGGTGTGTCATGTGATGTTGAGTTGTTGATGGTATGTGTTGTATAATAATCAACTGGGGTAGTAAATGATTTAGATTGGAGCAAGTGGTGTTAGAGATTACTAAATATCCGATTATCCTAATAGTTTATTGGTTTTATCCAGAGTTTGTTAGGAGTCCAATCTCAATAGATAAGGACTCTTTTGGCTATATAAGCCACAACCTTGTACATGTAAATATTGAACCATCATAGTGGATTGTTTTTCGTGGTTTTTTCTTGCAAATGTTTTTCCACGTTATACCTAAAGCATCTAGGCCCCCAATTTCGCATAGTTTTGGTAATTAATGACAATCAATATTTGTGGACTAACATTTTGCTTTGAGTGTGCAAAAGGTGGTTAGTCCTCGTCAACGGAATACAAAAAGCAATGACATGAGTCTCTATTCGAAGTCAAGCTCAAGCTCAAGGTATAAAAATTAAGGATCTTTTTATAGCATTTTGCCGATTTCGGTGTTTGGAGAGAAATCGGGTTGCTAGGTTAGATGCTCTACTATTAAGGGGGACTTGATCAGTGACTTAAAATTAAGTGCATCTAAATGGTTCAATTAGTGTGATAACTCATATTCACATTTGCATAAAAACTATCTCAAAATCATGCTAGTTGAGTAAAGGCGGCACTACCAGCCTTCTAAGAGCGGTACTGCCGGAGGAGCGATAGTACCGTCCACAGGAGATCGGTAGCTATTTAACAGAAAGAAACATTTTGTGTTCTTTGGTGGTCGACACTACTGCACCTTAGGAGCGGTACTACCTGGTGAATTGCAGTACCACCCCTAAGATTGCGGTATTTATTTAACAGTAAGAGTGCATTTTTTGTGCTACCCCGAGCGGCACTACCGGCGGGTAGGAGCGGTACTCCCAGGCTGGCAGCAGTACAGCCACAATAACCCTGATAGCTTTATTCCAAAAGACCCCGACTTTGCACATTTCAAAATGTGGCACTACCAGCCATTTTAAGCAGTAGTGCCGAACTTATGGGGGTTAGTGGTAATGGCTAGAACCTAGTGCATTAAATGCACTAGGTCTACCGTTGGAACTCTAGCCGACACTACCGGCCCCCAGAGGGCGATAGTGCCGGACTCGGCGAGCTTTTCTGGAAAAAGCCTCCAACGGCTAGTTTTTTTGGTGGGGGTTATAAATACCCCCACCTACATCAAAGGCATAGTTGGTGACCACGTTGAATACATTCGAAGCTCTTGCAAATCTTTCTACACTCCTATACATTCAATTCTCACAATTGCGAGTTGTTGAGAGCAAATTGAGTGCATTGCATTAATTGAGGCATTGGAAACACTTAAACACCTTCAAGCAAGCGTCAAGTCTATTCTCTTGGAGGTTGCAGCATCCTAGACGGCTTGGAGGCGTGTGGAATCGGTGATCTCCTCAAGAAGCTTGTGAGGAGGCTCGGTTGGTTTGTGAAGGCAAGAAGCTCGCCTGCCCTGATCGAGAGAAGGCTCATTTGCACAAGGAACTAGCTTGAGTGGATCAAGCTTCCTCAACATGGATCAGGGGAGACCGTCAAGTCTCCAAGATAACTGGAAAAATTCTTAGTGTCATTCTCTCTTGTGGTTTGCTTTCTATTATTGACTTGTGCAATTTACTTTCCTAGTCTATTTAGTGTTTGATATTTGTTTTAGGATTATATAATGTACTTAGACTTAGGTTGTCGGTGCACTTAGATAAACTTAGAGCTTTTAGTTCTTAATTGTTAAAATTCTCATTAATAGTATTACTTGTTTAATTTGTTGCAATTAGAGCCGAGATTTTTTTTTAAAAAAAAATCTCCTATTCACCCCCTCTAGTCGGTTATCCTTGATCCTACAATACTAAAAATTTCTATGCGCATCCGATGATTACCAGGAAATTTTTTTTTTTCAAAATCTACCACATATTTTTTATCTACAATTTTTTCCACCATGTCCTATACTAAATTTGACATTGAGAATTTCAATGGCAATATCAATTTTTCTATATGGTAGGTTCAGATGAGAGCTATTTTCACACAGGTGGACATAAGAAAAGCATTGCTATTTACCTCGGTGACTGTTTCAGTGCAAAAAGTGGGATTTCATTGCAATGTAATTATTGGCATATTGTTGTGCCTATTATTGGAGGGATTTCTTTTGCAATTAAGGATTTTATATATATTATTGACAGATTTCATCACAATTCAGGTTGTTTGCCTATTATTGGCGATATTTATGTGAGATTTATCGTTGATGGTTTCTTGGCAATTTATTCGATGTCTCATCATCGGTTTTCTTTGACGTTTCATTTTCTACTTTGGAGAAAAAATAATATCAATTGAGGAGTCAACAGAATTTGGTGTTTCATTACCATTAATTTGAATTTGGTGTTTTATTACCATTAGTTTGGTGTTTTATTCACCGTTTGGATATGTTGCCATTTTCAAATCGCTTGCACGACCATTATGGAGATTTTGGAATTGTTAATTTGGAATTTGATGGCACCCTACTGGTAGCATTATACTCTTCGAAGTTTTACTAGTGAAGGTTTTGCTTCAATATTAGTTTGAGATGAAGTATTGAAGTGCAAGACGGAGTTTTCATCTGCTTGGATACTACAGCATTGTCTTAGCTCGATATGAGGGGTCTACTACAATTTCTACATCATTGACAGCACGAAAGTTCCTTTAATCTTGATATTTTTGCAAAAGCGGTTCAACCATATTATGGAATTTTAGTATGCAATTTGTCATACATGGTGGCTACACATACAAATTGCTCTTTCAATGAGTATTGTTTGCCGAATTTTATGTTTCAGTAGGAGCATGTTAGATTCCAGGTGATGAGTTCTTCGCTATCTATCAAACGCCACATGTGATGTTTTGGCTTATGCTATTTGATGATTAAGCATTTGTTTTAGGAGGTCAGTTGCACAGACTCAAATTTTACTGGGGTTATGAATTGTTGAAGACCTAGTTTTCTTCGCTTGCTTTATTATAGCTATGTGATTTGGATTGACTATTCCAGTCTTTCTCGACCTACTGGTAGTTTACCCAATTTTGCTTCACAAGAAATGTTTGGACAAGACTATTCCAGTCTTTATCTTTTGCAATACAAGTGTTTGGATTGATTGTCCTAGTCTTCCTTGTTTAGTAGTCTTTTGGACTTTCAACACACTTGGTATTTGTTGTGCTTTATTACCCTTAAGGTTTTCTGAAAACATTTTCTGAAAACAATTTTATTATGGATTTTGAGTTAAGAGGAGGTTTGTTAGAGATAACTCAAATGTCCGATTATCCTAACATTTTGCTAGTTTTATCCAAAGTTTGTTAAAAGTCCAATCTCAACAAATCTTGACTCTTTTGGCTATATAAGTCACACCCTTGTACATGTAGACATTGAATCATTACAGTGAATTGTTTTCGCAAGGGTTTTTCCACATTAAATCTTTCTTTCTAGTTGTTTTTGCCGTGCTAAATCTAACAAGTGGCAAGAGGTTGTGAGCCAAGTGGGCTATGTGCCTAGCTATGTGGTATTGGATTGGTATATTGAGATGTGACTGGCCGTCAAAGAGAAAGTTTAACTTGAGCAAGCTTTGAGCCTTTGAGGCGCCTAGCCTTTACAAGCAAAAGATACCAGCAAGAAGCAAATGGCTGGGGTTTGGGCATTATGCATGCCTGGCACCAAAGCCTGAGTGCAAAAGTGCACTTTGCTTCCTCTTAACCATTTGCCATGATCCACACAATTTGCAATGCTTCTAACTTGTAAGAGTATCAATGTCCGTGGGCCACATAGCATGCATGTTAGCATGCACGTACGAGGATCTTCTAGCTGTAGTCGTGTATCGGCTGGCTGCTCACTTGCAGACCGTCGGATCAAGAATCTACGGCCTGGATCGACCGGGAATGAGAACAGTCCCCACTGTTACAGTCAATGGTTGCCATTTTACTGGTCAGGGGAAGCACAGCTGATCAATGGCATCAAAATGATGAAAACTGGTGAAACCTAGGAGGGGAGAAAAGGCCTCTGAACTGAAGCCTGACTTAAATCCATGATCATTCTATCTGCACAAGCTCTCAAGATGTCATGTGTCCTCATTGTGCATGTACAATAAGATCATCTTAGATGGTTCTTAGTCTGTGCATATTAGTTTTGGTTTATATAGAAGAGTGAGAAAAGATGATACAGAAAAGAGCTGCCTCTTATTTAGTAGCTAGCTTTGTAGAGGAGCATAAATATATTACTTATGTACAAAACAGAAAAGATAATTATTGCACAATATTTAAAGATAATTATTGTACAAGCGAATTTTTAACTTATTTTTAGTTTGTAGTAGGCATTGCTATTACGTGGCGCTGTTTTTTTTTTTTAAAAAAAAAAATTAGAGACTTATGTTGTAGGATAGAGAGAGTAGTGACATAGCTACTGACCGTCAAAGAGAGAGTTTAACTTGAGCTAAAGCTTTGAGGCGCCTTGGCATGCAAAAGATACCACGAAGAAGCAAAAGGCTGCGGTTTGGGCATTTATGCATGCCTGGCACCAAAGCCTGAGTGCACAAGTGCACTTTGCTCCCTCTTAACCACTTGTCATGATTCACGCAATTTCCAATGCTTGGCATAGCTCTATATTTCAGCTCCATTTCAGATCTGAAATTTGTAGGCTAAAATAGAATAAATTAAGTTTATATTTTTATTCTAAAATATAAACAAGATGACCCACATAAACACTTTTAATATACCCATAGCTCCAGCTCCACAGATCTGATGGAGCTAGGAATACTTAGCTCTGCCAAGCATGGCTTTAGTATACGTACATACGAGGATCTGTTAGGTGAAGTCGTGTATCGGCCGGATGCTCACTTGCAGAACGTGGGATCAAGAATCTACGGCCTGGATCTACCGGGAATGCAAATAGTCCCCACTGTTACAGCTAATAGTTGCCATTTTACTGGTCAGGAGGGTTTACAATATCGCCGAAAATCGCGAGAAAATCCTGATTTTTAGCCGTATCGGAGGGATACGACATCTAAAACTGGCCGATAAACCAGTTAAATTCAAAAAAAAAATTCAAAAAAAATTCAAATAAATGTATAGGACATAAATATCGCGATGATCGGTGAAAATTGAAAGAAAACCGCTCAAAAAATTGGCTTTGAGAAACATTCAACTGGCCAGCCAAAATCGAGAAAAAATCAGTGAAAATCGAGAGAAAATTGGTTAAAATCGAAAGATTATTTATTTATTTTTTTTCAAAATTTTGGATTTCAAAACGATACGATTTTTAACCATTTTTGAGCGATTTTTTCCGATAATCAAAAATTAAAAATCGTGTGCTTTTCTTAAATAAGATATGTTGAACCCTGAGGAGAAGCACAGCTGATCAATGGCATCAAAATGCTGAAAACCGATGAAACCTACGAGGGGAGGAAAGGCCACTGAACTGAAGGCTGACTGAAATCCATGATCATTCTATCTGGACAAGCTCTCGACATGCAAAATACGCAATGCAGGCTTTTGGGACGTTCTTGGACGCAGTGCAATGCATCAGCATTGAGCAGGTGCTGCAATCCCCTAAGCAGACAGTGAGTGGGAACAACTGCGTTATGCATCTGTTATGCTAGCTAGCCCAGGGACATCGCTAGAGAGAACTTTCCTGGGGATTAGAGAGAACTAGAGAGAGAGATGGATATCTTAGGGGTATCTGGGAAAGGGGAAGAGACGCTCGTCCCTGGGCAGTCTCACGGATCTGATCTCTTCTGAATATTCAGTATCACGTGTGACAAACGACTAACCTACGGAGAAGGCAAAATTGCCATGAATACAACGCTTAAGGAGTACAATATAGCCAATCAAGTGTATACTCACTAGTACTACCCGTGGCCCGTAAGGTAATGTTTTATTTGTATATTCATTTCTTTGCAACTCCATTTTTTTACTAATATAACGTTCATGTAGGTCCATAAAGGCATTTATGTGACGATAGAAGGATGGCGAAACTATGCCAACTGCAATGGCTCATTTTTGGTCCGAAATGTTGATTTCACGTGTTATATGATATGGAATTTGAGATGTGAATTTGTTGAATTTATTTATGAATGGTATTGAAATAAAATGTTATTTGTTGGATTCATTTGTGAATGGTATTGAAATGAAATTAGTGTTTGTTGAGATATTATTGCTAAATGTCTTCTTTACAATTTGAGATTGTCTAAAATATAGCAAAGGTCATGCCGAATTTTTTTCTCCATATTTTTCCATCGTTGTGTTCATTTTCTCTTTTTTTTCATATTTTTTATATATTTATAACACTTATTCCAATTTTTTTTGGATTTTACCATGTTTTTACAAATTATCAATCATTTTCCCCCCAAAATTTCTGCAATTTCCCCCTTTTTCCTCACACTATCGATAATCGCCCATTTCATCCCGATAATCGCTGCAAATCGTCCGAAAATCACCAGCAAATCAGTGATTTTTGTTGCTTTTCTCTTCATTTTTGACGGTGCGGTTCAAATCGGGTTGAATTTGATTTTTGTGCCATTTGCCACCTTACTGATTGAAAATCAAATTCAACCCGAACTATAGATAGAGATGGATATCTTAATTATGGGCATCTGGGAAAGAGGAAACGTCGCTCGTCGTCGAGCAATCTCATGGATCTGACCTCTTCTGAATATTCAGCATCATGTGTGCTTGCACAACATAGTGCGTTGCAGAGTCTTCTCTTGTGAACAGTACCATCTGCAGGGAGGGAAGTATCATGCCTGCATTCGTAGATTAGCTAAGTTTGCTGCCTGCCCGAACGATTGCTCCGTTGGCCTCTTCTAAACTCGTCGTTTTTAATTTTATTTTGTATTTCTGAGAGAAACGTATGGTTAATTGGTCAGTGTCTGACGCATGATGATTTTGGTATATGCAAACCTGGCCCACGCCTGATGCATTGATGGAATCTATGGCCCAAGTAGCCCGACTGCCACAGATCAATTTTCCAGCCCAAATGTGCATGCATCACGGTTAGTGAGGGTTGAAAATCGAATTTTTTTTATTTAATATTTATTTTAAATCTTTTTTTCAAAAATAATCAACCGAACATAAAAATAGCAAAAATAGGTGCCCGTCGCCCGAGTATGGGGCGATCGCCCCATACTGGGGCGACAGGGACCTAAATGCAAAAAAAAATTTAGCGTTTTTTGCACTCAATCTTCAAATGAATAAAAAATGGTTCAAACGACGTTAAAAAATTTTGAAATTTTTTTTGGATGATCCTGATACATCACTAATCTTCCCATAAAAATTTCAGACAATTATCAAGCATGAAGAATTTTTTAAAAATCAGAGACGGTCGCGAATATGAAGAGACTGTTAGATTTTAAAAAAATTCCTCATGCTTGATAATTATCTGAAATTTTTATGGGAACATAAGTGATGTGTTAGGATCATTCAAAAAAAGTTTCAAAATTTTTCGACATTGTTTGAACTATTTTTTATTTATTTGAAGATAGAGTCCGAAAATGCTGAATTTTTTTTTTTTGCATTTAGGTCCCTGTCGCCCCAGTATGGGGCGATCGTCCCATACTCGGGCGACAGGCACCCATTTTTGCTATTTTTATGTTCGGTTGATTATTTTTGAAAAAAAGATTTAAAATAAATATTAAATAAAAAAATTCTTGAAAATCGAAGACAGTCGGCACCGATTTTCATCAAAAATAGTAAAAAATCAATCAGTTTACAAAGTCAAATCGGCGGTCAAATCGCTGAAAAAAATTCAAAAATTAACCGATTTCATCGATTATCGAACGATTTACGACTGGTTCTGGTCGAAAATCGACAAGCTGAAGGAATATTGGGAAAAAAACTAAGGAAATTGAAAAAAAGAAGATAAAATACTGAAAAATTTGTAAAAACCAGGTAAATGACCAAAGAATTGAGAAAAATGTATTAAATAAAAAAGGATAAAATTCTGGCATGACCTTTCATACATGTTAAGACAACGTCAAACTGTAAAGTGCACATTTTACAATAATAGCACAACTATTAAAATATATGATAAAATATGAAAAAAAATCGGCATGATCTTTATTATAGTTTAGACAATCTCGTGTTGTAAAGTAGACATTTAGCAATAATATCTCAACAAATAACATTTTATTTCAATAGCATTCACAAATGTACACAACAAGTCCACATTTCAATAACATTCATTTCAATACCATGACATATGACATTTGAAACCAATATTTCTCACCGAAAATGAATGTTCGCACTTGGCATAGTTTCTTTGTCCTTCCATTGTAACACGTATGCTATGTTGAACATACATGAATGCTATGTTATTAAAAAAATTGAGTTGTAATAAAATGAAACCTACAAATGAAATATTACCTTTGGAGTTATGGGTAGTATTGTTGGGTGTTGCACTTGGTTGGCCATGCTGTACTCCTCAATGGATATCATCACCAATCTCGTGTAGCTAACAACTCCACCTTGTATTTTTGCCAGCTTTGACCTGTTCATGGGCTAGTCGTTTGCCATTATTGGTAAAACATGGTATAAAATTCGGGGTCTTGTTACTCATAGACCCATTGGGTGGGACATTGTGCACGAGCATCCGGGATGGCGTAGTCATATTAGTCATATGAGCCGTAACTCCCTTGCATCTTGGCGACGTTGTATGAGCTAGAGCTATCTTGTAGTGCATCATGGCTATGGCGATGGTTCCTTCCCTTTCCTGCAGTAGTTATCCTCTGTGATTGTGGAGCGCCATGATCTTTGTCATGTGTGGCATGTGTGTACTAAGACTCTCCTATAAATTCTATAGGACGTTGTCCTTCTGAGCGAGAAGTGAGAGGGACGGAGGCATTGTCACTGGACTCACCACCATCGCTATGCAACAAGTAAAGTCGATATCATGTGTCATCACAACTCCAAAATTATGCCAAGTTATTATTATCATTGTATAGGAAACAATCTCCTCAAAATATGAGTCTCCGTGTTGATTACCCATCATCCACACATCGATTGGTCTTTTAATCTACTTGATCCACCGAGAATAATTCATAATCTCATCCCCGAGCATATTTCATGAGAGATTCTACAAATCCAAGATTTCATCAATTCATTGCCTATAGCGGTTTCCCTGAACAACGATACCAAGTGGACTAAGCAACTCACACCCAATCCACGTTATTCATAATCCCACACAAATGGTTATCACAAAACTATATTTCCCGAAATCATCTCCCAAACCACCGAGTACGATTCTCAGTATTATCCACTTAATACATCGAGTATATTTGATAACATCATTGATTAAATCATCGAGTATCACCTATTGTAACCTTTCATATTGTCATCGCTAAGTCATCTACATTTTATCCACCAAGAATACGTAATATTATCATTTACTAAACCACCAAACATGTTGGATTATGCACAATTCTCCATGAATGATTATCACATAGTATACTTGTTAAGATCCATCGAAATATAAGTCACCACGTATTCTACTTAATCCACAAGTATGCCTCTCAATATCATTTATTTACTTTTACCGACTATTATATGGATTCTCATTCATCCTCCAAAATTCTCTCAATCCGCCCAAATTATATGGATTACCATTCATAGATCAATTCCATAACGACTACCCCCACATCGCTAATATTCACAAAATCTCCAAATTTACATTTCATACCACTAGTTCCACCGACCGTGTCTTCCCAACAGTCTTTTTCCCTAATTCACGAATATTTTTCCAAAAACATTTATATTGGTGGATTACCATACTAGGGCGACAAAGGATCAGGGATACAATGTCAAGGAGGTAGGAACAACAGGTATAACTAATGACCTAACGTTAACATCATCCATTTAATATAAATAGCGATGCAATTTGTAAAACAGGGTAAAACATTTATAAATGGTAGGACCAGCATGCGTCAAGGAGACTTGCCTCGGTCACAGAGAGAATGTTGCACTCTTTGAAGTCCGGCGGCGGGATCGACGGTCGCGTCGGGGTCCTCGGCTACGCGCAAATCGAGGCAACAAATAAATACAAGAAAATAAATAAAATCCAAAAATTATAAAAGTTATACTGGCAGGTAGATCTTGATTTTAGATGAATTTAGAAATTTGAATGGGGTCAAACGGAGTTCGGACGGAGAAGTTATGAACTTCCGAAGTTTGAAATTCGAAAAATTGGAAAATCGGGAATATTCTCGGAATATTCTCTTTTGACTGGTCCACTGTTGACTTTGACTTTGACTGGCATTGTCTCTATGGCAAGGTGACCCCACATGTCATGGACATGGGGTTGTCTTCTTCCTTGGCTTACCATGGAAGCCATGGGAGGCAAAAAGCTTGGAGGGCTTGGAGGGTGGGGGGCCGGCCGTGGCGGGGGCGGCGGCGCTCGGCGGTGGGGGCGGCCGACGAGGGGCACGGGCCCGCACGCATATGCACAAGAGGCCCCCATCAAAACAACAGAGAGCAAAAAAAATGGCAAAAGACTCAACTTCATCCAAAAATTCGATTTTTACATCATTTCCGCATGGATTTGAGTCAAATAAAAACCTAGAATCACTAGATTACATCCTTAAGGACCTAGAGGAGGAAGGAATTGAGTTAATTCTCACCGGAGACGATGAATTTGATGACGAACAGAGCTCCGGCCGGAATGAGAAAAACTCGAAATTCGCCCCCAAATCTTGATGCAACCTAAAATTGATGGTTGAGTTAGACTTTAGACTCATCCACGGTCACAAAGAACCAAGTGGCAAGAAGAATGGCTCACCGGTGCGGGATCTACAAGCAAGAACGCGAAGAACACCAAAAAAGTGCACCCGGCGTCGGTTTTCTTGATCTCCCGGGCACAAGAGTGGAGTAGTAGAAAGGAGGATCACACTCCCGGAACGGGGATACTTATACAGAGAGAATGGAGGTGGTGGTGCGCCGTTTGGAGTTGAAACGGCCGAGATAATGGCGTTTTAGTGCAAATCGGTTTTTCATCAACGCGGCCGTTTCCGGTGAGATTGGCGGCGAGTGAAGGTAGGGAATGGCAAGAGATCGACGTTGCGGATCCAACGGAACCGACCGTTTGCATTTTGGAGTTGATTTGTAAAACCGGCCGTTTCCGGTGAGATTGGCGGCGAGTGAAGGTAGGAACAACAGGTATAACTAATGACCTCCATTTCTCTATCCACTGTCGGATTGAATTTTCAGCATAGCACAGTGTAAGCTCCATAAGACATTGGAATGGATTGTCTTCAGCTACATACCAGTAGAAACACACACATCAGAAATGCAAATAAGAAATTATCAATAATGACTAATGAGTAGGTCAAAATAGATTAAGGGACACAGTCGAGCAGCAATGACGAACATAACAAACCATAAAGAGTAAACCAGTCGCCCATCATATGAACAATCTTTCCTAGCCACAACAAAAAGAATGTTTTAAGATAAAGGGAAACGAGTGATCAATCATGGATAGTATCTAGATTCCTATGTTGAATCTCTCCCGATTGAGCCCTTGGAGGCTGGTGACTTGAAGCCATATGTTCTTGTTTTTGTTGGAGTCAATGGAGTTGGCAGAGTTCTTCTATTCAAGGAAGTTAATAATGCGAATTCAACTAACCTAATTCAGACAGCAAGGATAGTTTCTCTTAAAAGGCCATGGGATCCCGGTGGTATCACTGATCTTCAACTCAACACTAGGGAATCTGTTGGGATCCTGGTATGTCTCATACTTTTGAAAGAACTGCTGATTTTCCCAGTTTGTCAAGTGCAGATGCTCCTGATATTTCACAGCCAGCATTGTCAGAGGATGTGGAAGGATAATGAGGAAGTTGGTGGTTGTGGTGCGGCTGAAGTGTCTAATTCACGGACCATGCCTTTAAACGAGTCATTGGAGAATGGATGTGCAACTCGAGACCTTCCACCAAATGCCCCTACTGGTTCTATTGGAGTATCTTCTATTAAGCTCTGGACAAACACTGAACTGCATTGTTCAAAGTCTACTGAATCAGCAATGGCAGATGTTCCAAACGGAAATGATAAAAGAGCCAGTCATGTACCACACAAGAAGAAGTCAATGTCAGGCCATGTTTTTGCTTGGGGACAAACAAAATTTCAAGGGGACGGTAATGTAACGCCTGGGGCCAACTCAGGAGGTGTGAGAGATGTATAAATAGCTGAGCAGGGGGAATGAGGAAGAGAGAGAAAATGAATCCTCTTCTTCCTCCGAATTCGAGTTATTTCAGAATTTAACACTCAATTCGCAAACTTTTCAGCTCATTTGACTGACACATAGGACCGTTTGTGCGTATGATAGTGAGCCAGAGTATCAAATTCCGAAATACGAATTTTAAAGTGTGTCGAATTCTGAAAACTCTCTCTGAGTTCTTCGTTCTTAGTTCATCTTCTTTCTTTTGCAAGTGGATTATTGGTCTTGTGCAAGTGGATTATTGGTCTTTTGCAAGTGGATTATTGGTCTTGTGCGATTTCACGGCCCCTGATCCACGGCGGCAACGGGACGTGACATCTCCACGCATCTCCCGGCGACCACCACCAACCTCCGGCCGCCGCTATCTCTCCTCCAGCGATGGTGCGCCGCGGCGGCGGGCAGACCTACGGCTTCCCCATCTACTGCGCCTCCTGGCTCCCCCTTGCCCACATCCTTAGATCGTCTTCCCCTTCCACCGAGGACGCCGCCGATGCGGACGCGTCCACCGCCTCCTCCTCTCCGTCCCCGCCCCCCATGGCGGCGTTCGGAGGCGGAGGCGGCGAGGGCCGCAGCGGTGTGCCCAACGCGCTCGTGGTCGCCGCGCTCGACTCTGCTGTGGAGGGGCCCCCGGCCCTCTCCCCCGACCCGGTGAGCGATCCGTCTCCCTCCCCCCATATCCCGTACCGATCTCGCGCGAGGTTTCCGTGCTGATTTGTTGTGGTGGTGGGGTGCAGGTGTTCAGGCTGGGGACGGAGGAGCAGGTGCCGTACAGGATGTCCATCCACCCCCGCGGCGACGGCGTGCTCTGCGCCTTCTTCGACGGCTGCAGGTACCCTCTTCTTGGATCCAACCTGCGGGTTTGTACACGTGTTTCTGTGCTGCTGCCTACTGGTGATACTGGTTGGTTGTGAATTGTGGTTGCCTCAAATATCAAAATGTGATCTTTTGGTGTTGCTCTCTGGGGTAATTTTGTTAGTGTGCGGTTCGTGTGGTGTCTATGCTTGGAATGGCTAGTTGTTTAAGTTAGATTGGCTGGAAGTATTTAGCTATTTGTGAATTGGGAATGTGAGTTCTTATGCAGCTTTTCTGGTGAATTCCAAGCCAAATGTGCAATTGTATTGTTTATTGGTCAGCGATAATATATTTTTTAGAACAGACGGTTCAGCCTCGGTTCCATTATTATTAACGAAACCACAGCGTTTATGCAGCCTCATCGGCTTGCACAAATTTAAGCGCTTCAGGTTGCATTCCATCCCAGACCTTCTCTCCTACCACTAGTACAACCATAGTTACATTTTTCAATGGCAGGACAAAACGTTTCACCAGGTTACAAAATCTCAACCCTTTTCCTTAGCTTTTCTGCACTCTTTCTTCCTGCAGCGGCTGCATATTTCCTGTCTTCTTCATCCTATCGAACCAAATTCGCATTTATCTTCAATGTTGATATGTATTGAACTATTGATCCATCAGCTCCCAGCTTGATGCAGAGCACAACAGCTTCTAGTTCCTGAGAAATCTTCCTACCCAGCGCCAAAACATGTGCATCCCTGTCCACTGCATCCTCCGAAAACATAGATCATTACAAAATTTCCATAAAGACCACAAAGTAGCGGCAAAAAAGACAGTTATTAGCTTTCCATCTTATATCACTCAGCCACCATTTAGCCACTGAATTGAAATGATTACGAACTGACATCTTAACCATGGAAGAGATTTGAGCCCAAACAAACTTAGCAATGTCACAGTTAAAAAACACATGTAATAGATTCTAACACTGTACAAAGCATACATGTTTTATCATCCACGTGCTGCCTTTTGCTTAAGTTGTCCCGATTAATAAGTTTATTATGTGACAACAGCCATCAGAAAATATGAATCCTTGGGGGGACAGACGTCTTCCACACAGCTTGGATGTAAACAGGGGCAACCCCTCTAAAATTAATAGCTGCATACAGAGATTGAACACTATAAATACCTTTATAATTAAATTTCCAAATTAAAGCATCTTTGTCTTCAGTAAATACTATAGATTCTGCAATACTAACTGCCTGTAACATCCTCAAAATTTATAAAAGGATAAAATCAAATATTAAAATATGAAATTACTTTCCTGATGCATTTCTTGATTTTATGTGCATTTAGTGAATTGTTAATTGATTGAAAATGATTATTGGAATTTAGAAAAGAAAGAAAAGGAGAAATTGTAAAATGGTAAAATGGTAAAAGATTAAAATTACCATAGTAATTCTGATCTAATCTTGGACTACCCTAGAAACACTCTTAGCTGGTCAAAAGACCATGTGAAAGCATTTACTAGTAAAGAAAATAAGTTAAAACACTAAACCTCACTTCTGGCCAGACTCTTGTCAGATTTTTATAGAAACATGTAGCGCGTTCTAGACCTCAGGATTTTTACCATGTGTTATTAGATGCCTCATCTTCATCCGCAAAAATTTACAAAAATTATTAAGCAGTTTAACTATTTGTTTGCATTTAATTAAAGCAGATTTGGAATCCTGCAGAAATCAGTAAAAGAATTATAGAGAAATAAATAATGCGAGTTTAGTGCTGAAATTTTTATGGTAGACCCATATTATAGAGTAATACCTTCAGTAAAAATTTCAAAAGTAAATATGTTGATTTGGTTCCTTAATCAATTCAAAAACCGAATTGGGTATTTTGTGCATTAGGCAATGTCAGTATTATTATAAATTAATGGCTGAACCTTTTAACCTAAAATTTTTACTGAGGATAGATAACTTACCCCTACACTTATTCAAAAGTCTCAAAAATCTGGAGACGATTTGACCCATGAATTTATTTTACGATCGTCTTTGTCTGTTGGAAGGAACCAGATTTCTCCCTTCCTTTCTTGCTTTCTTCCACGTGGGGCCATGTGGCCAGCGAGACCGACTCGCTTCGTTTCTCTGCCAGGTGGGCCTGCACCTTGAGCCAGCGAGACCGACTCGCTTCGTTTCTCTGCCAGGTGGGCCTGCACCTTGAGCCAAGCCTGCACGTCATTTCCTCTCTCTCTCGTTTCTCTGCCGCGTGGTCCCTCTTGGCCAGATCCTTCTTCCTCCTCTTCCCTTTCTCTGTCTCTCTCTCTCCTGTGCGTTCTCTGTATTGTCGGCAAAACCAAATTACCGCCTTGGAATTTGTCGTTTTCGGCTGCAATTTGGTGCACCTCGAGGCCGCCCCTGCCAATCACGCCACGGTCCCTTGACCCTTGGCCGAGCCATAAGGAGAGCTTCCAGAGACGAATTGAGACCTCTGCCTTTTCGTCACAGAAGCAATCCGCTTCACACCGCATCTCCTAGCTATTTAACTGGAGGGGTAGATCCTCTAAGCCCAATCGAACCTAGAACGGCCGCTCATTTCCTCCTCACACCCCAAAACCGCCCTTAGCCGCCAAGCCCGGCCTGTCTCTTCCAAGTCCCCAGAATCAAAAAAAGGGAACTTCAAATTTCCGTTGCACGCGAGGAATCGATCAAATTGTTGGTTGATGAAGCATCCTTGATCACTCACGGTTGCTTTATGTACCTTGTTCCACCCTAAGACCCATCGGAAAATCCCTCACACCGCGCCTCTCTTCCTCGTCGCGCCGCTCGCACGGTGAGAATACCCTATGCCAACTCTTTCTCTCGGTTAGTCGGATGGCTTGTGCATTAGCTTCCTAGCATCACACTAAACCTGTTACACATGATAAATTAAACCTAATTCGGTCCCTGGTTTCGCGTCGATCTCCATCAAGAACTTCCGCCGCCACCGCGTGAGGAGCTAGAATCTTTCGAACACCACCCACAACCGAGCAATCCTCTAGGATTTCCTTGGTCCCGTGAAGTCGTAGTCACCTGGCCAAACCCTAGCGACGCTGCCGAGAGCCGCCAGAACTTCGCCCATGGCCTCCCTGTCGAGCCATCGACAAAGTGCGGGCCAGCTACCAATGCAAAGAAACCAATTTAAAGAACCAACCGCACAAAACACTAGGAATACGCTTTCCTTTGAGGAAAAGCGCATTTTCCCTTTTTCTTGGATTTTAGTAAACCGAGCACATTAAAATGTTCATAACTTCTAATCCATAAATCCAAATTAGATTAAACAACTTTATAAATTCATGATAAATCATCTAATTTCATAATCTACAAAAATATTTTAAACTTTATTAGTAAATTAGATTTGAATTTGAATTTAAAGAGAGATTTGAATATGCCACATATAGAAATTTTGCAAACAAGTGTCCAAATTGAATGAAACCAATTTTGTTAGATTCCTTATGTCATAATCTCTCTGTTTGTGCAATTAGTTTTGCAATTGAAGTTGGTTTGTATTAATTCCCTTTTTAGTTTGATTTCAACGTATAGAATGTTTAAATTGTTATAACTTGCTCATTTTATATCTAAATAATGTGAAACTAGTTTCTTTGTGCTAATTAGACAAAGATAGAACTTGATTTCACAATAATACTTAGGGTGTACCATGCATCTCTTTATATTCTAATAATCAGTGACTTTAAGTATTAGATTGACCTTTGTTCAAACCAAACCATGAATAGATTATTATTCAATGCATGAAGATTTGAGTAATTATAATTTGAATACATAAAAGAAGTCCCTAAGTCCTATTTTGAAATTATAAGTACCTAGCCACATAAAGATATTCTATGCTTAAGTAAGTCTAAACTAAGTAGATAAACATGCTAATCAAACACTAGTATAGTTCAAATACACATATGAACAATAATGCACATAGAACCTATCAAGAATGATTCATAGTACAAAGATCATCACAAGAATGATTATGCTTAACCCTAACCATGTTAGTTCTTATGTATAAATTAAACTTAATGTACTTTTGGCCCTTAGGTAACATATGCTTCATATAATATATGTACCATGATTTAATAGATGAACTAATATGGACCCAAATGCTATAGAACTACTATTGAATTATTCGTAATAGTTAAGACCCTAATAATCTACAAGGATAATTGCATAACATGTTTAGTCACAAACTTAGGGTATAACTATACATAATTTAAAGAATGACTAAGATATCATCGATAAGTACTAATACCTATAGAATCACTTTAGAATGACTTCCTAAAACTAGCCTATTTCATTATGTAGAAATAATTTTATTATAAAATTACTTTGCATCTGAATCCTATTCAGAACATAGCCATGCGCATTGGGAGCCCTAAAAGCCCATAATATATAAGTAAATAACTATGTTTAATAACTAGTATCATAGGTTAAGCTCTACAAGCATTAACGATTAACTATTAGATTCCTGGTGTTTGCTTACATTAAACCATGCAGTTGCATTTACTCTTTCCCGCCTGCCATTTTATATACTAATCAGTATTAGTACAAGCAGCTTCACACCCTGAAAATGAATTATAACACATTTAACCTTACAATCTTAGCTTCCTGAATTCGTAAAATGAAATAAAGTAATTCATAAAGAATAAATGTTGCGTGTTGTTCAACCCATACCATTAATATCAGTAAAAGTCGCAGCATAAGATATTAGACACGCGCACGAATCACGAACCAATCATGCTTGTTTTATGTATTGTTTTATATTTGATTTTCCATCTGATTTCCTTTTGCCCTATTGAAAGTGTTATTTGCTTTTTGCTATTTTTTTTCGCTATACGACGTGTAGAATCCGACGTCTCGGACTTCGTCGTCGACAATCTCAAGATTACGTCCTCGACTCGCCGCTAAAGACAACAAATAGCAAGGCAAGCACCCCCTTGATCATATTGATCCTAATTTTTCATAATTAACTAAAATGTTGATTAAAACTTGCATGCATATGCTATGTTCCATAAAATTGTATTTGGATACAGGTAGATATACCTTATCATTAATAAATTTCCTCAATTGGCATTGATATGTGAACCTTGATAATCCTAGCTCATGGATAGACACTTGATGTCAAAATGGGTATATTCGATTATTACATGCATATGCTTAGCCCTGCTTTAGACTGGAAACACGAACAGATGGTTATACTGCTCGTGAAGAACTTAAATTGTAGACATGATGAACTCTGTTCATGGATATGTTGGAATATTGTGATTATTGAAACTTTCTTTTACGAAAACAAAACTATGATTTTGATGCGGGTGATTATTGGCAATAGCCGGAAGTGCAATTAATGATGCACGTAGATAGGGAGATCTATCGCCTGTCGTATAAGAACCGAAATGATGTGTTGTTTTCGTGCCAAGATAACCGTACATCCACAAGTACCGGATCGACAGTCTTAACTTATTAAATTATTTGGGAATTAGCTTTGCACATTGGTAGGCAAATGTACGGGCATTCCTGATATTGGTTTGCTCGAGGAGGTGTCATCACCGAGGTGTTGGCATCTGCCGTTGTAACGGTGTACGCTGGCTATGAATTGGGGTCATTGTTGTACCATTTGAGCCGCGGGCTCGAATACTATTGCTTCACCGCTTGTTTGCTTCCATCATAGTCGTGGGTAACGTCATTGGGCTAGTGCAAAGTTAAGATCCAAGTAACGAGCAGCCAGTAATGAACTCTCTGGCGGCACACCAAAGGAAGTGTGTCTAATACATGTTGCCACAAAGGGAGGACATTTCTTGTGGGTAAAGTGTACAAACTCGCAGAGTCTAAACCTAATCGATTAGCAGCGCTCATGATCATGAGCACTTGGTAAAGTCATCACATAGCTAGACATTTTCTATACTTTTATAAAACTGGACAAGATAATTTGAAATTGGTGAGCTTACCCTTACAGATGATTCAATTCTTGACATTACGTTGGCAAGGTTGAATTCAGCTGTTGTGCCCTGTGTGGACAAAAGTTTAATCTTCAGATAATATTTCATATGATGGGATTGGACATTTTATCATTTTACTCACGAAGGGATGTGAGTCTCTTAATTCCGTTTATGTTATTCTTACATATTACTTTTGTATTTACATACTTGTTACCTCCTTTTCTTTACAATTTTCGCTTTCACTCTATTATTCAGTATTTACAATTCAAATTTCGCTTTATGCAAAACAACCGTAGAAACCCACTTTTATTCAAATTTGCATATATTTCAGGTTTTGCAAACACTACAAGTCTTCTTTGAGTACGCAACGTACTCACCCTTGCTATTATTGTTGTTTTTAGACAGAATCCTCGATGTGCATCGCGACGCAGAAAACGAGATTATTAACGCATTTATTCTTTCTAAGGCTTTACCTTGTCAGTTGCCTGTGGATTATGTGGCAAACTACAAGTCATCTGATTCTTTTGCTATGTTTAGTTGACCTTCCTGGTCATATTGTATCATTACTTCCGCTGTAATAAAATATGAAACTTTTGTATGGTTGTGATTCCAAATTGTGTTTTGTGCGTGCCAGCCACTGATCATGGGAATGGTACAGTATGCACATTAGAACCTTGCTTTTATGTTTGCACTGTAGCATAAAAGTGAGGGTCTTACACTGCCTCCAACCACAAGTCATAACTCTCTCACCTACACATCTACCAAAGGTCCATTTTAGATTATTTTCATGATTCCATCCCATAGATTAGCAATAGAAGCTTTTTTTCTCTCATTAACTAGAATATAAACTTCCCAATACTGGATGTCTAAGCTGGAATTACCAGACCAATGGTCCTCACAAAACATAACTTTTACTTTTAGTACCATTGCTGACCTTCCACTGGTAACCATTTTGGTTGCCATTAGCGCTAATAATAAAATGTGTTCGTGGGTATACTCAAAGATCCAGTCGTGATCAGCAAAACTTAGCCTACTTTGGTTGTTCATTACAGGCAGATGCCATAGGAAATACTGTTGTTTTTGCTCTTGGTCTGATAGGTGAGCTACTACTGACATTCCTGCTGTCTTTTCTAGGGGATGATGCCCTTTTGTTATGTACTGTTAATTCTTGTTTGTAATATACCAGCTGCATTTGGGTACTTATTTGTTATCCATAGTTATCAAATGTTGATTTTTTTCTTTTTTTAAAAAGAATTTGTTTTTTTTTCTGTTGTTTTCGATGGCTCGTTGTTTCTGCCTTCTGTGCCTCGGGCTGGCAAGTTTGTACAAGACAATGAGCATACCAATCTATTGATCAAATGGTACACATGACATGGGTTGACACATGGTACTCCTGCACTTGCAACCAAGGACCTAACTGTGGCCAATTAAAATTTCTGCAAGATTGTTGATCCTTGTACTAGTTTGAATCTCTTCTGACCCACCACATGTGTATATTTCTCATATCAGTATATCACAATATAGTGTTCAAGTGACACAACGATGACATTCTTGATAACCACAGTGGAGTATCACATTTTAACATTATGCTTTAAATGTAGTTATAAGTAGTAAGTTTGATATGTTTGGTCTGAGAGGCGGGTAGAAAACTAGAAACCATTACTATGGTTAGGAGAGAAGACACTAAATATTCTCAACAACAATTTCTAGGCTTAAGGGCATGTTTGGTTTCCTTGCCCACCCTTGCCTAGCAAGGTTAGTGGGCAAGAAGGCATATTTGGTTTCCTTGTCTAGCCTTGCTTCTGGGGCAAGGTGATAAGAATTTCCTTGCTTTTGTGGGAGAGTCAAATTGGCTCTCCTCCACTAGCAAGGCTAGGCTAAGCAAGAGAACCAAATATGCCCTAAATTGGTAGTTTTTTCCCTTGCTGTCAGCACCACTTTATGATGAAGCTAAAATTTGGGGCATGTGGATATGTTCATGCTTCTGTAGGTAAAAGTTAATGTCAGCTGTTGACTTGTTGGGCTTATCTAATTGGCCTTATTACTAAGCATATAGTGGGCTTGTTGAGTTGTTACTGTAGATGAAATGGTGGTCCAGTTTTAAGTGTTAGCTGCAAAACATACCTGCTATTCTTTGTCAATCATCTTAAGTTATTCGAAAGATGCTGGGATGCCTTTTTTTCCTGAAAGATCTGAAAATGGTTGAAAATTTTGCTCGATCATTCAGCATTTCAGAATTTTGGCCATGTGCCACCCATATAGGTTGTTTCGATGGGAAGCACCAGAAGGAGACGAACCACATGAACTAGCTTTGAGATCTGACGAAGAGACTTTAGTGGAGCTAAACAATGTTGGTTTACAGTTGGCTGTGTCATTCAGCGGAGAGGGTTCATTACTTGCCGCTGGTGGTGAGGTAATTGAATATAACTTGCTTTTTCATACAAATAATATTCAATATTATTTTTCTCATTGATACACATCTATTTATTTTACTTCTCTTTCCTTTTTTGGCCAATTGGTCCAACAATGCTATAGGTACCTATGTCTTTAGTTTGATTGATAACCTTTTTATCACCTTCATTTTCCTCTCTAAGTTGCTTTGTTTTTTCTGGTAGTTGTTCACTGTACAAACTTTGTTTTTCAAAAGCTGACATATCATGAATGACATACAGTATCTTCGGAAGATCCGATAGCTGTAGGTGTTTATAGAAGTAGTACGCATCTTATACTTCGTGGCTTAATACATAAAACAATATAAACTATGGGTATCTACTTATTGTTATCAACAGTGTGATTATAGGCAAAATAACCCAAAAAAATAATAACTAAGTCTGACAACATAACTAGCATTTCACAATATTGACATTATTTGTGATGATTCATATGGTGAGTTTGGTAACTGAGATGTAGATATAGAGTGTATATGTTGGCCAAAGGAGTACTTAATGTTTCATGGTCAGCATGATACAGAAATGTTTGGCAACAACATGAAGCTAGTGCCTTTGTAATAAGGGGACAAAATAGTTGCAATTAAAGATATGGATGGACCAAATGAATATTTTAGTATTGCCATGATGCACTTGTTTGGTATTTTCTTTTATGCATTGTAGTGTTCTATAAGCTTCTATGAATTATGTATTTTGCATAGTCACTTCTTACAGGCAAAACATTCTTCCAAAGCTAATTCTTCGCCTTCCTATTTATTATATAGCTATTACTCCCTCCTGTCTGGTAATATTTGTCGTTTTGGACATCGACACGGTCTTCAAAACACAACTTTGACCGCTAATTTTTATTATAATATATTTATAAAACCCAATAAAATTATAATATTATGAAAGTACTTCTCAAGACAAGTCTACACATATAATTTTTATGTATCTAATTTAAATATTTAAAAATATATTGTTAGTCAAAGTTTCGAAAGTTTGACCATCACTATGTCCAAAACGACAGGTATTACCAAACCGGAGGGAGTATGGTTCATTGTGGTTTAATTTGTACAGTTGCATGTACAATTATACTCATGTATTAATGCTTTGAGGATTCATCAATGATTTATAAGATATTGTTGCTTTTATTGGATCTGTTTTATGGCAATTAAAACTTAGAACTTATGATTATTAAGCACGTCACATCATTTATTTCTCTATGTACTTTGTAGGACGGGCATTTAAGGATCTTCAAATGGCCTGCCATGGAATCCGTTCTTGAAGAACCTGATTCTAAAACATCCGTTAAGGATCTCAACTTCAGGTCAAAACCTGCAACTCGAACATTCTTTTGCCACTTGGATATTTATTGCATGATCCTGATGGGTTCTCTCTGTTTTGGGACATGCTTTCAGTTCCGATGAAAAGTTTCTTGCTGTGAATAGGAGCAGTGGCCCATGTAGAGTGTGGGATTTAAATTCATCCGAAGCTGTAGCTAATCTTCCAAGAGAAAGAGTGAGTGATTTGCTTGCAAAAATGTATTGATTCATTCATTTTCTTGAAGCAGTGAGCTTCTGACTTGTATTTTCAGGGAGAAATATTTGGCTTCTGCAGATTCTCTAATAGGGCTGACAACAGTCAGATCCTCTTTGTTACAGCAATGCAAGGAGGTGACATCAAGATCTGAGTTCACCCTGTTATGAATTGAATTGTTTCCTAAGCCTGAGGTCTGACAGTTACAGAATAATTCTGCTCCTTAGATGACTACGGGAAAATAATATCTTGGAATACTACCTCGTGGACTAGAATTGGATCAAAGAAAATAACTCGCGAGGCAATTTCAGCTTTTGCTGTCTCGTCTGATGGTACACTTCTTGCAGTGTAAGCAAGGAAACATACAGTTGGCATCTTATTGCATTTTAGTATTAAGCTTATGGAGATTACATGGCTGCTTTTTTTACGGAAGTCTAATTTGTTGCCTTTGCATATCCAGTGGAACAAGTGAGGGAAGCATCATTGTACTAGGTTCAAAAGACATGCGAGTGCTTGTAACAGTTAAAAAGGCACATCTTGGCCTTGTTACGACATTGGCCTTCTCCCAAGATTCACGGTCAGTATTTGTGCTCTCGTTTTGCTTTAGCTGGTGAATGATATGTGTGTGATTACTCAATGTTGTTATTCTATATTATATCAGGACCTTGCTGTCGGCTTCCTTCGACTCAACCGCAAGGGTGACATCAATTGGATCCCCAAAGAGTAATGGTATGTCACTCAACACACCTTCAGTTCTTGACTTATTGTATACTTGCCAAATTTTGCTAGTCCTATCCTAAAATGGCTGCTGCTTTTTTTGACAGGTATAAACCCATGTTCCATGATACTAGTTATTATTCTCGCAATTTTGGTATATTACTGTATGCAGCACAAAGAGGACCTGTTAGCAATGTTGCCGCATTGAGAAATTTGCTCACGCTCTACTTATATTTCATTGCTTACCTCTGTGATTATCTGACCTACTGGAGATAAATGAGGTATTGTTACAGGGTTGGAACAATTTTTGTATTTAGGTCAAAAGTCACACTGTCCAAATTTTCTGTCTTCTGAATGGCAGAAGGCCTCCAGGTCTTTACCATTTCACCCTTGTATAAAAAGGGTCATGACTTTGGAGTTCTGTAGAATTGATGGCCCTACATGAGTTATATGCTATGGCAGAAGGCCTCCAGGTCTTTACCTTGTTTTATCCTCTTGCTGCCTGCCCTCATAGAGAAAGTTGTCGTATTATTATGTAAAAATAATGAAAGTAAGAGAGCCTGTCACTGTGTTATATATGTGATATCAACCTTTCTTGGATGGTACAAGGGGTCGTGCCTGCAACCATACTCGCTGTTTTTTTTATGCCCTTGGTTATGGTGTTCTGTAACGTGGCTGAATGCATGTATCTCCAAATAGTGATTTATTTTAGGTAACAGCCAATATGAATGCATATGTAGTACATTTGTACCAGTGGAATTTCATGAAGCCACTCTGTCCATGTAGTATGTTGAACAATGTCAACATGTTCAAATTGACTCCAATTTCAAATTTCAACACTGAAGGTGCAAGGGAACGTTTCTTCAAGTACAGAGGAGCAAGACTTGTCTCTGAGCAACCACTATATCCCATGTCTCAGCAGCACAGTGCAAGTAAAGTACAAATTTGCTGGGACAGTACTGAGATTTGCGAGTTGATACACCTTGTCCAATGACACGAAACAGCTAGCTTGATGCACAAAATATATCCAGTGATACGAAGGTTACGTAAAGCTAAAAGGCACAAGAATACAAGGTGTCCATTGACCCCATGACCTTGACCCAACTAAACAACTTGTGAGAGGTACACCCAATCTCATCTCCTCCAATCCCATCTCCTCAAGGTGCTTGCTTTTCTTCTCCATCTATCACTTCACACGCTTCGCCCTCAGCCATTAACACCATGGGAGTATGGGACTCACCGATCTGACTTGACCACCAACGATGACCTGCAACTAGGTCTGGTTCGGTCGAAATTGTGACTGGGCTCAACTGCCTAACCTGCTTTGTGACTTTGTCACACTACCTAGCACTGCAAATGGAAGCATCGTTAACATTGTTAATGCAGTGCTTGTACCATGACATTGGTGAGGGAACCAGGGCTAGCTAGGCTCCAGATGATTCAATGCTGGCTCCATGCTTTCTTTTCGGTGAGCACTGAGCAGGGCTGGAATAGGAGCCAATTCATTTTGGATTGGAGCAGAACAAAACCCCAGGCAGTATTCACAAGTTGCACACCTCCTTTCCTGTTCTTGAACTTGTCAGTTATCACAATGTTTTGGGGTAGGTTGAGAAGTGTTGGAATTAACTATGTGCATACTTACTTTGCTAGTTTGCAAACTGAAACCTTGAGAACTTGCAGATCATGAGGTATCACAAGGGTGGCTTGCACATAAGAATCAAAAGCAATGGTCCTAATTTCTCAGTAGCTAAATACAAAATGACCAAAGAAGCATAGTTCTAAGAATTACATATCACGGTGGATCATGAATAAAGATTCAACGAAGCTAGAAATCAGTGAGCAAGATCGAGGCGACACATAACTTGGATCATATCATTCATGAACCACAATGAACACGTGGTAGCGATCTCCATAGCTTACAGATCTTTACATCGCGCAATCTCGCATACAAAAACTTATTTTTCTGTCAGGAATTCTTATTTACAATTTCTGACATTCTGCAGTGTATGCACAAGCTCATGTTATTTACCAATCATATATGATATGGAGCTAGGAAAGATAGCATTGTTACCTTACCAGCCACGGTCACTTTTGGTCACTACACGCAAGAAGCAGCAGCTGAAGCATCCAGCAATTCACCGTGACATCTCCTCGGCGTTGATGCTGGCGGCCGACGGGCCGGACCTGCCGGGCAAACGAAGGCAGCTCGCCGCGCCGAACGAGACCGACCTGCCCACCCCTATGCCAGCCATCTCCAGGGCTTCTGACAATTTTAGTAGTCTACTGATCTTTGCTAGGCCCATCTGCCCCTCGCGCACACTGTTCGATGCCGGAGCTCGGAGCGAGACGTCCGGCCATGCCCGCATCGGCAGCGCCACCATCGACGAGGCCCGCCTGACAGCGCACTCCGGCAGGGCGCCGACGCGGTCGGTCTCCTCGGTGCCAGCACCACCAGCCACGCCACGATTTGCCGCGGGCACGCCGCGGGGCGCGGCCGTGGCCGCGCCTGGCGGGGCGTTGGCGTTGGCGGCGGCTGCCTGTTCGGCGATCTGGACGGGCGCGCGGCATAGCGGGCAGTTGACGTGGGCGCGGAGCCAGGTGTCGATGCAACCCCGGTGGAAGGCGTGGCCGCAGCGCGGCAGCAGGCGCAGCGTCTCCCCGTCGCGGAACTCCGCGAGGCACACCGCGCAGCTGCCGTCGTCCCCTCCTCCGCCGAGCCCCACGCCGCCGCCGCACTTCTTGGCGTCGTACACCAGCGCGGTGATGGCCGCGATGGCGCGCTCGTCGAGCCCCACGGTCCGTATGTACCACACGTGGTGAACCCCGCCATCGTCCACACCCTCACCCTCCTCCACCGCCCCAGCCGGCACCGCGACCCCCTCCTCGTCGTGGTGCGTCAGGGGCGCCTCCTGGGGCGCGGTCCGGAGCCCCCGTTGCCGCCGGCGCCGCACCATGCGGCAGACGAGCAGGGTGATGAGGAGAACCGCCGAGACGGCGAGGAGGGACGCCGACACCGCGATGAGCAGGGTGGGAAGGTGGGGGGACCGGAGGTGCACGGTAGCGGCGCGGGATGACGGCTGCGGCGGCGGCGGGAGGCATAGTCTGTAGTAGGCGCATGACGCGGAGCAGTCGGTGGCGCAGGCGAGGGGGTCTGGCGGGAGCTGGGTGCCGCCGGGGGTCGGGTCCCGCTCCGGCCTCTGCCCCGGCTTCGGCTTCGGCTTCGGCTCCGGCTCCGGCTCGGGTTTCGGTGGCTTGGGCTTTGGTGGCTTGGGGTTCGGCCGCGGCAGTGGCGGCGGATTCTCCGGCGATGGCATGGGCGATTGGTTTCTTGGGCGCTCGGGCGGAGGATGGCGTGAGTTGCTTTTACGCGTGTGAACGGTGGACCGCCGTGGTTGGTCATTAGTGGCAGCTGAAGCTACAGGCAGGTTTACTAAACTTGGAATTTTTCGTATTTTTCTTCCCAACACATTTTTTTTATTCAAATATAGAATACCCCTTCCACTACCGCAGAAGGCACGATAACTCGAGAAGTGATACGTGGCAGCACTCTCCATCGTAGAAGCGCACATCTAAGGCTCCTACCGAGCTAGCCGAGTTAGGTTAGCAGGTCTGAACGGTGGAACCTTGAATTTTTTTTTTAAATAATACTTTTTTTAAATCAAATTGCGTTTTTAATATACGGAATAAAAAATTTGCAAAAATAATATTCTGTCGCCAAACGGTATGGCGAACACCCTATTTTCGCCGTACCGTGTGGCGAATACCCTATTTTCGCCACACGGTTCGGCGAAAATAGGCTAATTGCGCTATTAATTGTTTAGAACCATGGGTTAGGGTATTTTCGCCGTACGTTGTGGCGAAAATAGGGTATTCGCCACACAATTCGGCGAAAATAGGTAGTCGCCATGCTATACGGCGAAAATATATAGTTCGCCAATCCGTATGGCGAAAATAGGTAGTCGCTAAGCTGTATGGCGAAAATATACAAAATATGGAATAAAATAATTATACCATATGCATATAGTGTTGGATGTTCCATTTATGCAAAAATATGTAGGTATCGTACCATATTATGGGAAAATTTTTCATCTACGCCTTTGTTCACTAAAAAAATATACCGCCACAATAACCCTAAGTACTATTGTCAACCATAACTTTTAAGCCTTTTTGACTGTCAAATGGCTCGTTCGAATGTATTTTTCTAAGACGAATACCGCAGATTTGCTCTTTGATATATGGAGTACCATATTATGCGAAAATTTTTCATCTACGCCTTTGTTCACTACAAAAATATACCGCCACAATAACCCTAAGTACTATTGTCAACAATAACTTTTAAGCCTTTTCGGCAGCCTGTCAAATGGCTCGTTCGAATGTATTTTTCGGCACGAATACCGCAGATTTGCTCTTTGATATATGGAGTACCATATTATGCAAAAAAATTTCATCTACGCCTTTGTTCACTACAAAAATATACCGCCACAATAGCCCTAAGTACTATTGTCAACAATAACTTTTAAGCCTTTTCGGCAGCCTGTCAAATGGCTCGTTCGAATGTATTTTTCGGCACGAATACCGCAGATTTGCTCTTTGATATATGGAGTACCATATTATGGGAAAATTTTTCATCTACGCCTTTGTTCACTACAAAAATATACCGCCACAATAACCCTAAGTACTATTGTCAACAATAACTTTTAAGCCTTTTAGTGACTGTCAAATGGCTCGTTCGAATGTATTTTTGGCACGAATACCATGATTTGCTCTTTGATATATGGAGTACCATATTATGGGAAAATTTTTCATCTACGCCTTTGTTCACTACAAAAATATACCGCCACAATAACCCTAAGTACTATTGTCAACAATAACTTCTAAGCCTTTTCGGCAGCCTGTCAAATGTCTCGTTCGAATGTATTTTTCGGCACGAATACCGCAGATTTGCTCTTTGATATATGGAGTACCATATTATGGGAAAATTTTTCATCTACGCCGTTGTTTACGCTGATAGAATTAAATGGTAAGACATAATATGAGAAAGGACAATAACAAAAGCATGTAGATGTAGCCAGCAATCTTAGTACGCAAACTCAACCTTAGTACGGCAGAAACAACGGATATTAAACAGTGACGGCATTGCTAGGAGAAGTGCCAATAACACTGATTGTAATGGTGGAACAAGTGATCGTTCCGCCTATGTTCGTAGAGTGGGAATGGTGCCATACATTTTCTACATATTACATCACCTGTCAATCTTGTGCGATTTGTTCTCGGACACCGCTCAATCTCTCTTATGAAAGAGCTCCATGGCGTCTTGTGATGCTCCCGGTATCGCCGAATGGGTAGCCTATGCCATACGTCTCTGGGGTGTAAGAAGTAACTTGTTTGTGTGCATTCTGTGGAGTCCTGCCCTCCCATATGAGCATGCCTTCCCGATTTCCGGCGCCCCCTATGTTAATACCACCGGGGTTGCCGGATGGCCTTTGTAATGCGTCAAGGATTTGTTGCGTACTGCGGACCTCGGCCGGCTGCTTCCCCTTATCCCGTACCATTCGAGAGGACGAATCCTCTTGCCCTTCCGGAGACTTGCCGAGACGCCTCCTCTGTTTTGGCTCGCACTCCACGATATGGTCCAGGAGGTGTGTGTTGGGCTTCTTGTTGTACAACCGAAAACGTGCTCTGCAGTCAATGTAGTATGCCCGCTGTGGTGGTTGGAGAATACCGTTTGCGTACTCGGGGTCCGGCTTTTCTGGGAGGTAGTAGCACCACGGCGAGGGTTGCTCTCCCCAGTTATCAAATACGGGAAGTTTGAGATGTGGGTGGTGTGGTGGACCGGCCAGGCTCATCCCTCCCCCTCGGCTAGCTAAACGAAGCCCCCGTATCTACTGGCCCACGTGAACGGATTTATAAACGTCAACCTCTCCCTTCGATAAAGCCATAAGTCCATACCTTAGGAGATCATCCCCCGGTAAAAGGCGAAAAAGAATAAAGACCGCCCCCTCCGCGACGAGGGGAAGTTTCCCTCCGTAGCGAGGGAGAAAAACGGAGGAAACTCCCCTCGGCTATGTCTCCTTCCGGCGCAAACATAGCACAAACTACCAAGGTCTGACACCCCCCAACAACCCCTCCCGAGTACGCCAGGACGTGTCAGGCTAATCTGAGACCCTAACATAAGCGAAATCCCCATTGAACCCCTACAAAGGGTATATAGATAGAGGGCAAAAAACCCAATACAGGTGGGGGTGACTCAAGGAAAAGTCAAGTTAGTCCTTGGCAAGAACCAGGAAGGAAAAAGAAGGCCGACCAGTACGTGCATGTCCCCAGGCCTGCCCTATAAAAAGGAGAAGAAGAAAGAGGAGAGGCAGGTTCCCTAAGAAAACAAGAAACAATCCCTCAAAGAAAAGAGAGAGAGACCCCGGTGGTTCAACGCCACCACACTGGCGCCGTCCGTGGGGAACCCTAACCGCAAGGTGAAACCACCGCCTGCCGATCAAGTGTAACATCCTGAAAGTTGTAATTAAGTTTAACTAGGCTTAATTAAGCTAATTGAGTGTTTAATGGTGCTTTGATTTGATTTTTGGATCTTAATTTGGAGTTATTTGTTTTCGGATTGTTTTTGTCAATTCGCTCGAGCCGTTTCGATTGATTTTGACCTGAAACCCTGAGTTTTGAGTCCGGTCGAAATCCTCTGAAGTTGTTAGTAAGCCTAACCCCAAAACTTCTCTTTGAGATCCTAAACCCTTTCCCTTGAACCCCTGAAGGTTGATTCCGTAGATTGGGGAGAAGTCCGCGGAAGAACACAGGTTGTCTTTGAGCGGCGATCACGGCTAGGGGCTTGCTGCCGGTCGGGCGGCACTACCGCCGAGGAGCGATGCTGCCCGGCCGAGCGACGGGTGTAGGGGTTGTTGACCAATCTCCTTCCTCCACGTCGCCCTGGCCCTCCCTCTCTCGTATTTATCCAGAGGGGAGAGTCTCCTCTCTCCCTGACTCTCTCATTTGCTCTCTCTCACTCTCTCTCTTGCTCTCACTCTCTTGCTCTTCCTCTCCAACTCGAGCTCCTCCTCTCCTTCCTTCTATGCTGGCCGGTGGAGCTCCCAAGGAGCAAGAAGAGCAAGTCTTGAGGAGTGGTGAAGCATCCTCAAGCCTCCAAGAAGTCTCTCAACCGATGGATTCGAAGTTTGAGCTCAAACCCTAAGGTTTGATGCAAACCCTAGCCTCCACCCTCTTTTTCTCTTTTCTTTTCTTTCTCGTTAACCCTAGAGAACCTAGATCGGGTAGCAACTTCGTGTTTTGTCGGGTTGCTAGACACGGAGTTAGGAGTTAGAAGGATTCTTTTTGCGCGATTGATTCGTTAAAAACCCTGATCTACTCCTTGTTGGGTTTATTCGCATCAAGAAGCCGTTCCTCGAATTTCCTAAACCTCCCATTGAAGCCCTAGCTCCGAAATGCTGAGAGGGCGACTCACGAATATGTTCCATACCACGAAGGTCGATTCTCGCAGAAGAATCGAGTTTGAACTCGATTCGGGTCCAGAATCGATATTCGGGATTAATTAGGGTTTTCAAGTTCTAGAAGTTTGATCATCGTGCAAACGAATTCGTAGGTGAGCTTTTGGTCGTTTGGGACTGTATGGTGCTATTGGATTCAATACGCAAGTTGCGAATTAAATTCGCTTGACTCGATTCGCAAAAATGTGCATTTTGGGCATTCGTGACAAATTCGTGTTTCGAAGTTCCAAAATCCACAAAGCTAGCGAGTATTGGTCCATGAAGCCGTAGAGGTTCCACTGCCGCGTTGAAAACCGGATTTGGACTCTTCTCGAGTTGAAAACCGATTTCGTGTCGTTTTAGGTTATGAAAGTCAAAAAGTGTGAAATTGAGCAAACGAGCTCGAAACTTGACGGAACCTGCGTGAATGGGTCCCTAGTGTCCCTAGGAACCTATTCATGCATTCGCGTCAAAAGTCCCGAACTCATTTGCACGAAATTCCACTTTTTGCAAAAAGTCTCCTGGAAAGTCGGCACTACCGACGGTGTGAGGCCGGTACTACCACCCTTGTCGGCACTACCGCCCACACATCGCCGGCAGTTAAAATCCAGAGGGCTCCATTCTCGTTCTCTGGCGGCCGGCACTACCGGGCCGTGAGGCGATCTTGCCGCCGAGCGGCGATCAGACGGAGTTAGGTGTCATTTGTTAATTTCGAGAGCACCCCATTTCGATCCCGTGAGCGGCACTACCGACCTTGTAGCCGTGCTGCCAGGGTTTAATGGCGGCACTACTGGCGGTCTCTGCGCCCGTCTTCGAGCTTAGGAAGAAAGTTAGATTTCCTTTGCTCGTTGAGTTCTCGTTTTCGGTTTCGTGTTAGGTCTTTTTGTCCCCATTTGGATTATTTTCATTGGTTCTTTTCTTTCAAAACCGTTTTAGGGTTTCGTTCGAGCTCGGAATCGGAAAGTGGTAAATCGATCAAACGAGCTTAGAACTGGTTGGCACCAAGTTAGTTGTGTTCTGGCGCAGTTAGGACCGTGACTGGCGCTAAATACTGAGTTCCAATCCCGTTTGAGCGAGAGCCCCTTTCTCGCATTCCGGCCCTTTACGGAATACTGGCTACGCCGTGATAGTCTCGATGCATTGCTGGCGATAGTACTATGACTATAACGCTGGTAGTTATTTTCAGTGAGTCGTTTCCGACCTTTGGAGCCGCATGGCGCTGCCGATGTTTGGATCCTATTACCACCCATTTGGTATTCTTGTGTGAAACAAGCCGGTAGCTATATTCCAAAGTGTCTGATCTCGGCCTTTGAATTTCCGATCACTATGTATGGGGCTGGTACGATCGCTTGAGCGAAGTACTATGGGCAACGTTAAGCGATATCTTCGAAAGTATTCTGTTTTAGTTTTCAGCCGTCGACATTATCGTCCGATGGTACTGCGGTACTCTGGGATCGGCGATCTTAGTAAGGTCGGTCTTCTTGATTGAACGATACTACGGGACTTGTGTGTCGATATTGCCGATGAGAGAGTGAAGTTTAAAACCTCTTTTTCAAGCTCTTTTGATCTTAGTCTCTTGGATTTGATTCGCTTTTGTATTTGGTTCTTATTAAATGCCTGGTTTGATTCGCCGTTGATCGTTTCTATTGCTTTTAAATCGGCGTTGGCGGCTCGATGAAGCGGCGATTCGACTTCGTTCCAAGTTGGATCTTGTTAAAAGAGCAAACAGGCAAGCACCTCCTTTGATCATTTTGACCCTATATTTGCAAATGCTATTTTCAATTGTCAAAACTATTATGCATGCGTGTATGTTCAGTAAAGATGCTAGTTGTGGGAAAAATTTGGTAGTTAGACCTAATTTGATGGATTTCCTTAATCTTAATTGAGTCATGAACCTTGTTGAACCTTAGGCTAAGAACTTAGACATAAGAATAAATGTCAAATGGGTATCAAAGAGTACTGCTCGCATACGCTTAGTCATGCTGTAGAATGTACTGTATGCTGTCCCGACACAATCAATTACAATTCTTCTTGGATTTGGTCGGTTTGGTTGGATCTGGTTTTATCGGTTGGGGAAATGGTTGGATTGGTGTTGTTGGAAAAATGGAAAAGGAGTATTTAGACCGGGCGAGATGTTGGTGATTGGTGATTTGGAATTTGGTTTGGTTTGGTCCCTTGCTATGGGGAGGTATGGGCCAGTAAAGCTAGTGGGAGCCCGTAGGGACCACTAGTGGATATCCTCTATGGCCATAGCAAGTGGGTTTGGAAGATCTCGCCTGGGTCACCCTAAGGACTGAACTTGATGCTATTACTGGGTCAAACAGTACAGCCACATGTGCCAGTATGGGATGGCCCTGGCCTAGTACATTGGAAGGGATTTGAGTCTTGCATCATTAGGCGGCGGAAGAGTTGGACACATCTGCCGTGTCGGTGTGTTCTAGGGGCTCCCTCTTCGGGCATCGAGGGGAGTTTGCCCAATACAACGGTAATGCTTACTATGGGGAGGCATGGGCCGGTAAAGCTAGTGGGTGCCTGTAAAGACCACTAGTGGACATCCTCTTGGGACCGTAGCAAGGTTGCACATTACCGGGCCGGTGCAAGGTTTAAATCCTAACCTATCGAAAGGTCTCGCCACGATCTAGCAAAGCGGGTATGTGAGTATCGCGTGGCATGGTTGACATGATTGCTAGAATGTGTCATGTGGGTAAAGTGTACAATCTCTGTAGAGATATATATTAAACTAATCGATTAGCCGTGCTCACGGTCATGAGCAACTTAGGAAATCTTGTCAAGTATAGAATTTACGGAGTTGGTTCTGGTCTAGTCTTGGTTCGGTTGGAACTTGGTTGGGAGTTGGAGTGGTTAATGGGTTGGTCGAAGTTGGTTTTGGCAAGGGAATTGGTTTGGTGGGTTGGTTCGATCGTCGGTTTGTAGGAAGGAATGGTTGGAAAAATTTGGGTTATGGATCAATTATTTAATGCTCGATTAAAACAATCTCTTTTCGATTGCTTTACAAATTGCGAATGTTTAGAATCTATTATGTTATTGCAAATAAATCCTGCTTTGTGCTCAAAACAGACTTAGTGTAGAAACTTATATTCTTTGTTGTAGCCTGCATTTATGTTAATATTTCCATACACTAAAGTCTTGCGAGTACATACGTGTACTCACCGTTTGCTCTATATTAACAACATGCATAGAAGATGGCGTCAAAGGCAGTGAAGACGCGTCGTACGTCGAGTTCGGCGGGTGTCGACTTTCTTGTGGTTATCCGACTTTCGCCCCCAGTCGGTTGCCTCTGGGTATGGGAAGGCATATTGCTACCGTTGCAGCGGTTTTATCTTTTGTTCCGTTGTTTAGCCAGTTGGCTATGTTTCATTCTTGTAAACTAAATAGTTGTAATCTAACCAGTATTAATACAACTATTACTTTAAGCTTGATCCTTGATGCAACTTATTGTGGAAATATGTGGGTGCTAGGCTACGGATCCATGGAACTAGCACTAGACACATATCTTGGGGAAGCTCGGGTTGGAATCAATCATTTGGCATATGACCACGAGCTGAGTGTGTCGTGCCGATTGATTGGCCTCAATCCGGGTACGGTTTGTGATGAGTGATTGGATTACTGACGGGTTGCGTTAATTCCAGTTCGACGCAACAGTAAGTATCCTAGTCACTGTTACAAAGACCGGAGCCCCCACATCAAGCCCAAGGGTAAGTTTCCTGCAACCATGCCACCAAAGAAAGGAAAGGAGGCAATATCCAAGGGGGCGGCAACGACGGCAGGAGCAGAAGAATCAAGACGGCGTGCGAGAAGCCAATCTGGAGATCCCCCTCGACTTCTGGATGACGAGACGCGGATGCCAGCCGCAACAGAAGCCCGAAACATGGCGGGAACTTTACCTCCACAGACTCCGGTGTCCGTGCTCAAGCGAGCCCCCAAACGACGGCCTCCGACGACAGGTCGAACGGTTTCGACACCAGGAGGAGATGTGGCGGAAGTGTCGACACATCCGACTCATCGCCAAGAGACCCACGGAAACGAAGAAACCCATGGAGAAGGAACCGGAGCTCAGGAGGAGATTGACCCCAACGTGCGGGCGCTGATGGAAGCCAACGAGCAACTCATGGCAGAGTTGAAGCGTCTGCAAGGACGATCTGACGGGGGGCAATACGAATCACAAGATGAAAGCCCGAGCCGCGAGGTGCTATCTCCGGCTGATTCGCGATGGCACACAGGGAAGACCACGATCCAAACCCCCTCAGCACCCGCCTACGGACCAAAAAATGGCCCTCCCCGGGAAGCTTCAAATTTCCCACCGTTAAGCCATATGACGATCGGACGGACCCAAGGGAGTTCCTCCGCGTTTATGATACGGCGATTGAAGCCGCGGGAGGAGATGATGATATCAAGGCGAAGGGGCTCCTTCTAGCCCTTGAAGGCATAGCCCTGTCCTTGTACTCTTCGCTGGAGCCCCGGTCGATCACCTGTTGGCCGCAACTCCGCTGCAAGCTTGAAGGCAACTTCCAGGGTAACTTCGACGGAATGAAAGAGGAAAGTGACCTATTTGCGGTCAGACAACGCGAAGGGGAAACCCTCAAGAGTTACTTCCAGCGTTTCTCCCGGATTAAGTGCCAAGTACGAGGAGTAAGCGACACCACTATCATCAATGCGGCACGTTGTGGCCTGCGCAGGGGACCGTTGGCAGAGAGGCTCGCTTGTAAAGAGGTACGTACGGTGGAAGAACTCTTTGCGAAGATGAGGGAATACGCGCGGGCGGAGGAAGACAACCTCCGAAGGGAAGATGGGCCCCAACAAGAGAATCAAGAATTCGCCCCGCGCAAGAGAGGGCGAGGGAAGGACCTCCCCCCAACGCCAAAATGAGGGAACGATACCCAGAGCCTGGAAGAAGAGATGAAAGTAGGAGAATCCACCACATTGAAAAACCAAGAAATCGGCAAGCCACGGGCGACAGGCCCGCGGAGCAGCAGAGACGAGGGCCACCCCCGAGCCGAGGAAAGCAAGACGAGGGAAGCCGAGTTAACAAGAGGGATGGGACAGAGCCCCGGCAGTACTTTTGTGAATATCACGGGGAAAATATCACTCATGACACCATCCAATGCAAAGTGATCAACGGATATCGGCGGTTCGAGGCGAAACAGAGAGAAGTCAAGACGCATCCTGCACCGCCGGAAGCACCTCCTGTTGGACGACAACACCCCCTTCCTCGAGTAGGGATGAATCATCTCCGTCGCATTATCAACGTCATTGCGGGGGGCTCCTCATCACATCTCTCGTCAAAAAGACAGAGGAAGGCTTACGCCCGGCAAATTAACCACATTGCAATTACCCCCGCCGCCCTTCCTCCGGTAAAATGCGAGCCAATCACCTTCACACAGGAGGACGCCACGGGGGTACACTTCCCGCACCAAGATTCCTTGGTAGTAACCGCCATTATCGCCGACTGCGAAGTACGTCGAATATTGGTAGATGGAGGGAGCGCTGCGGACATACTATCCATGAAGGCTTTCCAACAAATGATGATTCCACAAGATCGGTTGAAAAAATCGGAAGTGCCGCTGATGGGTTTTGGAGGAAGCACGGTCAGCACCCTGGGGCAATTGGAGCTTGAAGTCACATTCGCGACGCCACAAGCCAGCGTCACGAGTCGTGTCACATTCGATGTGGTAGACATGCCGTTCCAATACAATGCGATCCTAGGCAGGGGCTCGTTGACGACCATGGGGGCCATAATTCATCACGGTTTCCTATGCATGAAAATTCCCTCCGAAGATGGTGTCATCACGGTGCGAGGAGACCAAGCCTTGGCCAGGAAGATAGATATGGAGAACCCACCTCAAATCAAACACGTCTGCATTACTGAGCTAGATCCCGTCGTACCTGCAAATCGCAGCCGGTGGCTCCCTAAACCACAACCCCAGGGAGAAACCCAACGGATACCGCTCAGGCCAGGAAGCAGCAAGACAGTGATCCTCGGCACCATGTTGTCTCCAGAGGAGGAAAAACACTTGATGCTACTCCTCCAGGAACATGAAACCGTGTTCGCATGGGGGCCCGAAGACCTTCCGGGCGTCCCGAGAGAAACTATCGAACATGCCCTCGCTATTAATCCAAGTGTGAAGCCTAAGAAGCAAAAATTGAGAAAACTTGCAGTAGAAAGACAAGAAGCCGCGAAGGTGGAGGTGACTAAACTGCTCCAGGCGGGAATCATCCGCGAAACCCGATACCCGGAGTGGTTGGCCAACATCGTCCTAGTCAGGAAGGCTAGCGGGGCATGGAGGATGTGCATCGACTTCACTGACTTAAACAAAGCATGCCCAAAAGATGACTTCCCCCGCGCATCGACCGGTGGTTGATTCAACCTCCGGTCGTAGAAAGGATGAGCTTCCTTGACGCATACTCCGGTTATCACCAAATCTATATGCAAGAAGGAGACGAAGACAAGACAGCATTTGTTACTCCCTTCGGTACCTATTGCTTCGTGCGGATGCCTTTCGGGCTCAAAAACGCAGGTGCTACCTTCGCTCGACTCATCACGAAGATCTTCGCCGATCAGTTGGGAAGAAATGTGGAAGCCTACGTTGACGATATCATTGTCAAAAGTGAAAAGAAAGAAGATCACATCGGGGACCTCCGGGAAACCTTCAGAAATTTGATAAAAGGAAAGGTGAAGCTTAACCCGTCAAAATGTGTTTTCGGCGTGGACGCAGGAAAATTGCTAGGTTTCCTGGTCTCCCAACGGGGCATAGAAGCGAATCCAGAAAAGATAAGAGCTGTCCAGGACATGGCTCCACCAAGAAACCTGAAAGAAGTACAACGGTTGGCAGGGCGGATAGCAGCGTTCAGTCGATTCTTGCCAAAATCCGCGGAGCGAAGTTTGCCGGTCTTTAAAGCCTTGCGCACAAACGATAGTTTAAATGCAGACAGGGAATGCCAACGCCGCCGACGACTTGAAGCAGAGTCTCATGGAGATCCCTGTCCTGCAAAGCCCGAAGCAAGGTGAGGAGCTTCTGTTATATCTAGCAGCTAGCCCCCTGGCCGTAAGCGCTGTGCTAGTGCGGCCCCTAGGCGCCAAACAACAACCGGTCTACTTCGTCTCTGAAGCCCTCCAAGGAGCGAAGCTACGATACTCGGAAATGGAAAAACTGGCATACGCTCTGTTAATGGCATCTCGAAAGCTCCGGCATTATTTTCAGGCCAACCGCATCAAGGTGCCGACTACATATCCTCTAGGGTCTATGCTCTCCAACAGGGAAAGCACTGGGCGCATCAGCAAGTGGGCGGTCGAGCTAGCTCCCTTTGAATTAACCATAATTCCTCGCACGGCAATCAAAAGCCAAGCCCTCGTCGATTTCATGGTAGAATGGACTTCCCCAGCCCCGGAGAACAACCAAACCCCAACGATGTGGTCCATCAACTCAGACGGATCTTGGGGGGCGAGTGGAGCGGGAATAGCGGCGGTGATACACACACCCAGCGGAGAAAAAGTGGAGTTCGCAGCAAGGCTGAAATTTCCTTCAACCAACAATATAGCCGAGTATGAAGCGCTATTATTGGGTATCAGAAAAGCGAAGATCATGGGAGCGAGAAAGGCGATAATATACACCGACTTGAAACTCATTCAGGGGCACATCACCAAAGAATATCAAGTGAAAGATGAACAGCTCCAGAAGTACGTCGAGATGGTCCGAACCATGGAGAAGGGTTTCACTGGGTTCACCGTTAATGCAATTCCCAGGTCCCAAAATGAACGCGCCGACGAGCTAGCCAAGATCGCAGCCACCGGAGGAAGTCTACCTTCGACAATCTTCTTCGAGATACTTCGCACCCCCTCCATTCCTTCCCAGATAAATCTCATTGTTCGAGCAGCCAGTGAAGACTGGAGGAATGAGATATACAACTACCTCCTGGAGGGAGTTTTACCAGACGAGGAGGCGCAAGCGAGGCGCGTCAAAAGGCGAGCATAGAAGTACGCCATCATCAACGGCCTCCTATTCCGTAGCGGCCTTTGCGCTCCATGGCTACGCTGCATTTCGTGAGAAGAGGGAGTGCAAGCTTTACTTGAAGCGCACCAGGGAGATTGCGGGGCACACCAGGCCCCTAGAAATCTCGTGAGAAAGTTATTCCGGATGGGGCTCTACTGGCCTTCGGCGTTGCAAGATGCAGAGCATATGGTCCGACACTGTCATGCGTGCCAATGGATGACCAAGCAAACAAGGGCCCCGCCCAACGAACTGCATGCGGTACCCCCGGTCTGGCCCTTCGCCAAGTGGGGAATAGATATCGTTGGGGCGCTTCCTAAAGCTCGAGCAAACCTTCAGTTCGTAATCGTCGCCATCGATTACTTCTCCCGCTGGATCGAGGCAGAGCCGGTTGCGAAGATAACCGCAGAGGCCGCCGTCAAATTTCTATGGAAAACGATTATTTGCAGATACGGGGTCCCTTACCAGATCGTGACCGACAATGGGTCTCAATTTGACTCCTGGAAATTCCGCGATTCATCGTGACAATATCGGGACAAAGGTCCGCTTCGCCTCGGTGGGTCATCCTCGATCGAGCAGGCGGTGGAGGCAGGCGAACGGGTTACTTCTTGATGGCATAAAAAAAGGCTTTACGGCTCTAAAAAGGGGCTTTGGCCCGACGAGCTGGATCACGTCTTATGGGCAACCCGCACTTCGGCCTCAAGAGCGACCGGGTTCTCCCCCTTCCGCCTCCTTTTCGGGGAGGAAGCCGTTTCACCTGCGGAGATCTGTGCAAAATCCTTACGAGTAATCAAAACCCCGACCCATGAGGCAATCGACATCACGTGTGATCTAGAGGAAGAACGCAAGCTTCAAGCCTTAAAGACCATGAAAGCCTATGCGGAGGCGTCAACTCGAAGCTTCAACAAGAAGGTGAAGAAACGTGAAATACACCCTGGGGACATGGTGCTCAAGTGGGCCGCTCTGACCTTCGCGAAGCTGGAAACGACGTGGGAGGGACCATACATCATCCAAGAGTCAACAGCGAAGGGTGCGCACAAGCTCATTACCCCCGACGGAGAAGAAATACCACGGACATGGAACACCGACGCACTCAAAAAATTTTACCCGTAGGTGATGGAATCCGAAGGAAAGAAATGTATTGATCCTTATCAATAAAATAATGGAAAGACATTGCGAACTCGAGCCATCTTCATATTCTCCAGGACTCAAATCAAGAAACCTGTTGCGAGTTCGCGGATGCTTGGTCGGGCAAACGTCCCACCCATCCCTCGCTCCGGAGACCCGTTGCCTCGCACCGGGTAGGAGTTCGCGGATGCTTGGTCGGGCAAACGTCCCACCCATCCCTCGCTCCGGAGACCCGTTGCCTCGCGCCGGGTAGGAGTTCGCGGATGCTTGGTCGGGCAACGCGTCCACCCATCCTCGCTCAGGAGACCCGTTGCCTCGCGCCGGGTAGGAGTTCGCGGATGCTTGGTCGGGCAAAAGTCCCACCCATCCCTCGCTCCGGAGACCCGTTGCCTCGCGCCGGGTAGGAGTTCGTGGATGCTTGGTCGGGCAAACGTCCCACCCATCCCTTGCTCTGGAGACCCGTTGCCTCGCGCCGGGTAGGAGTTTGCGGATGCTTGGTCGGGCAAACGTCCCACCCATCCCTCGCTCCGGAGACCCGTTGCCTCGCGCCGGGCAGGAGTTCGCGGATGCTTGGTCGGGCAAACGTCCCACCCATCCCTCGCTCCGGAGACCCGTTGCCTCGCGCCAGGTAGGAATTCGTGGATATTTAGTCGCACCGACACTACAATTCGTTCGTTGCCCCGGTTCATCTCTTCACGAAATAACCGGCCGGGTTAAGGTGCCAACCTCCCCTTCGCTCCGAAGGACCGGAGAACACACCATGTTACACTAGCCAAGTCATTGAGAAAATACGCCCAAGCCGGTATCCTGTCTTTCCCTCGGCAGGGAAGGAGAGGGTGCTTACGCATTATGCGACTATACCTATTCTCGCGTCCCAACCCGGAACTGGGCTGGGTAAAGAATCGAGACCGTTTTACGATTACTAATCAAGGAACGACAGGAAGCTAAGAATGCATGACCAGAAGGAATTCAAACAAGGAGGACGAAAAACAGATATAGGTAAGAATTCCCTGCCAGGAGTTACATAATATCATCCCAATCATACATGATATGGAAATCCAACAGAAACTCCTATACGAAACAAGGCGGACTTAGACGCGATGAGCACGCGTCACGGCTTCCGCGAGGGCATCCTTGGCTTTCAGCAGCCGCGGCACCATCCCGATCAGTATGTCAAGGTTGGCGAGGTCTCTGGCAAGGGCCTCCTCTGCGGCCATTATCATGTCGAAATCCGCCCATAGACCTTCAATGAAGGCCTCGAGATCGTTGGCGACTGGAAGACCCCCGGGAGCGAGAGCGTCACCCGGAAGATCAAGAACCATGTTAGGGGCTCCCTCCTCCCCCAGCAGCGGTGGGATCTCTGCCACAGGTGGCCCCTCGTCCAGGTTGGCAAAAATAGGGTCTTCTTCCATGACTTCCCCGGGGATGTCAGCCATTGAAAAAGCAAGGGAGAACAGGGATAGAGAGTGATCGTCTACTCTGAAACTAACAAGGTGGGCGAGGAAGGCAAAAAGGCCAGAGTTAAATAAGAACGCGGGAAGCCCAGGCGCCCCCACGTCCTTCGAGAAGTTCACCGAGTCATTAAGTCCCTCTAACACTCGTCACTGACGTCTGGTCTCCGTCGGGAGAAACTAAACGCTTTTCGGGCGAGGGGACCCGTGGAGCGAACGAACACGCATAGTCATTTGATAAAATGGGTAATTTAATTCGAGTGTCTACAAAAATTCCCTCACACAAAGATACACGAGCTAAGAAGGAGGCGGCTTCTCTTTGCTTTTCCCTGAGTCGCGCATTACAGCACGAGCTCGACGCACCAACTCCCTCGCAGTGGGCTCCCCGTGCTGCTTCCAGAAATCTGACATAAAGCTTGATGATAGCCGAGATGCGGCGGAGGAAGGCTTCCCCGACGAAGGGATATCTCCGAACCCTGGTAACGACGGAGCAGCAGAAGAAAAACCGAAGTGCTCGCGGATATGAGTACATCCCTTCGCCTCCAATAATCGGCGGTTTTTGAGCCCAGTCTCGCGCGATGTCGCCGAAGGTCGGCTGAATCCCCAAAAATCTTAGTAGATTTCTCAAGGAAGGAGACAGCTTCCAGGCTGGAGGAGGGGATACGACTCGGAGCTGCATCAATACCGAACCGAGGGAGCTGCTGAAGGAAGGCCTCCGTAGCCCCGTGAATCCCCGAGACAACGGATTCCAATTCCTTCTGAATCATGTCGTGACGCTCCTCCGCTCGTTGTGCGTTACGAAGATGAGCTTGAACCTCGCTTCGCGCCGTTGCGAGTTGAGAGGGGAATTCTTCCATTTGCTTCTTCAATATGTTCTTGCCCTCTTCTGCAACCACCAATAGGTTTTTCAATTCCTCTATTCGATCATCCTTCTTCTTCTCGTTCCGCTCCGCCGCCATGCGAGCTCGCTCCTCTTCGGCGAGACGGTCCCGCATCAGGGAAATTACCCCCTCGAGCTCTGCGTTTTTCGCAGCCAAATCCCGACTTTGAGATGCTTCGGCCTGCACTTTAGCCAACGAGTCCTCGGAGTCCTGAAGTGCCCTTGAAAGATTAGCCTTCTCCGCTTCTAGTTCCACTACCCGTTCCTTCGCGGCATCGCAATCCTTGACCCCCTTGTTAAACTGGCCCAAGTACGTCCGAAATCGATGCGATATCTCCGAAGCGAGTACAGCCCCCTAAAAATGGAGAAGGAATGAAGAAGGGCATTGAAAGACACAGATACCAGTAAAATAAGCTCAAAAGGGAAGGTACCTTTAAATGATGGTCCATCGAGATCTCACAGAGAGAAAGGTCATTGACTTCCTCAAATAAGGCCACGGATTTATTGTAAGGAGAAAAAGCCGCGCGCATCTTTCTTAAAGACGGAGATACAGCCGCCCCCCTCTCAAAATCTGAGGCTGAAAAATCCGACAAATCAAAGCGGACAAAAGAGGAGCCCACACCACCCGCAGGGCTGGTTGGTTCTAAGGTAAAATCCCTCCACCCGGAGGGAGGACGCCTTGAGTACTTGGAATCGGAGGTTCTGGATCCTCCTCCTCCGCAACAAAGTAAGGAGTGGCGGCGCCTGGCTTGGACCTGCTCCAACGGTGTTAAAGCCCCCGCCTCCTCCGCATTATTACCTCTTGCATCAACTTCGTCAAAACCTGAAAGGACATCGCACCCTAACGAGCTGGCGGGAAAAGTGTCAGGAGTAAGACCTTCTCCCCCAGTGGGGGTGTCAGGAGTGGAAATATTTAACCGCAAACCTCGAGTCTCCTCGTCGCGGGCGCCACACCTTCAAGTTGCCCCGTCGCACTCTGCAGCCGGAGAATCACCATCATCCTCGTCATATACATCGATAGTCTCCACTCCGGGAATCCCTAGAAATGAGTACCCGGGGGATTGACCCCCGTCAACACGCACATCAACGGAAGAGTCAAGTGGGAGGGCCGTGGGAACCTCCCCCATAGCAGCTGGACTTGATGTGGTCTCGGGAAAACTCGTATCCGGGACGGATGGCATATTTGAGGGCTCGCTCGCAACAACCGAGGGAAGCGTTTCGGAGGGCCCCCCCGCGTCCACAGAATCCGAAGGGGGCGGTGGCAGGAGAGACATAGCCGCCACAGAGCCGGAGGAATCACCTTCGTCGCTGGATTCCTCTGCACCCCAATCCGCATCTTCGTCGTCATCATCCCCCAAATCCTCGCTCCCACCCGAAGTGGCAGCAGCTTGGGGCAGCGCCACACGAGTTAACCTTGCTCGTTTGGCCGGACGGGGAGAACCGACTGACCCTCGGGGATGAGGCGTCGCGGCGTCCCGATCGATAAAGCGAGCATCGGGTGACCCCTATAGCGCTCATAGCGGCCTCATACTCTATTGCTTGGCAAGGGCCCAGAAGCTTGCGAGCCAATCTCTCGGCCGCCCCGCCCCCCAGGTCTTGTACCCCCTCAGGTCGAATCACGGACACCGTGCCTCCCAACGACCTCTCCAGAGTAACGGCGGAGCTCCTGGCCAAAGGGTCGATACGACATAGACAATATTCCTCCACCAAATCTCGCATTGTACTCTGGGCACGAAGAGTTTTCAGATAATCAAGATATCCAATTTCCTCATGGTCGCTCCAATTAGGGGATCGAATCGCGCGGACTGGACCCATCGAAGTATGGAGGGAAGAGTCTGTGCCCACGAGAATTTGATAATACCACCGTGACATCCATCCTGAATCCCATTTCCCCTTGGCGGCCGCTACTGGGATTTCCTTTATAAGGGACCTCTTCGTCTGAAAATTCAGAGAACCAAAACACGACTTGCGGCCTTCGTTCCCTGTTTTCTGTTGTTTCGGTTGCCAAAACGCATCTTCTATGAGAGAAAACAAGCGTCCTGTCAAGTGGATCCCAGCCGGACGGAACGCCCATTCCAGCACTACCAATCACACAATAGCGTTAGGAGTAAGCTGTGAAAGCTCTGCATGGAAAACCCGGAGTACTGACACCAATAGAGGGGCGGACGGGAAACGAAGCCCTGCTTCGAGAAACGCCGCGAATACCACTGCTTCATTCGCCTGAGGCTGAGGGGTTTCCTCATCACCAGGGAGGCGCATGGAAGGGCGTATTACCCCGAAATCAGCCGCTAATGCATCGAGATCGGCAGAGCTCAACGCCGACCGCCCCAAAATGGGGGATAATCCCGCGGCATCCTCCTTGCTCAAAACCGGCTTTATCTTAGGAGGGCGCCTAGGACCCATGGAGATCTAGGTTGGTGGAAGATCAGGAAGACAGATACCAGAGGAGAACACGAACGAGAAAAGAAAACGGACAAAATGCGGAGCAAAAGAAAAGGAACCTCGCCACCGTCGGAAAACCCTATCTCTACAGGATATGCAAAAAAAAAAAACTCTTGGACGTTTACTGTTACATCCCAGCGAGCAGAACGACATCTACCCGCTGACATGAGGGGTTAGTGTGGTGGACCGGCCAGGCTCATCCCTCCCCCTCGGCTAGCTAAACGAAGCCCCCATATCTACTGGCCCACGTGAACGGATTTATAAACGTCAACCTCTCCCTTCGATAAAGCCATAAGTCCATACCTTAGGAGATCATCCCCCGGTAAAAGGCGAAAAAGAATAAAGACCGCCCCCTCCGCGATGAGGGGAAGTTTCCCTCCGTAGCGAGGGAGAAAAACGGAGGAAACTCCCCTCGGCTACGTCTCCTTCCGGCGCAAACATAGCACGAACTACCAAGGTCTGACACCCCCCAACAACCCCTCCCGAGTACGCCAGGACGTGTCAGGCTAATCTGAGACCCTAACATAAGCGAAATCCCCGTTGAACCCCTACAAAGGGTATATAGATAGAGGGCAAAAAACCCAATACAGGTGGGGATGACTCAAGGAAAAGTCAAGTTAGTCCTTGGCAAGAACCAGGAAGGAAAAAGAAGGCCGACCAGTACGTGCATGTCCCCAGGCCTGCCCTATAAAAAGGAGAAGAAGAAAGAGGAGAGGCAGGTTCCCTAAGAAAACAAGAAACAATCCCTCAAAGAAAAGAGAGAGAGACCCCGGTGGTTCAACGCCACCACAGGTGGTACGTCTCCGGGTCCACCCAGTTGAAGTACCAGCACCATGCATCCTCGGACAAAGGGCACCGGTAGAATCTTCTATCCGCTAGATCCTCGTCGCCGGTATCAACCACTGCCTGGAGGCCGTGGTCGCCTGATTCGGCTTTGCGTTGGCCCCTGAGGAGGATTTTCTTGCCTTGACTTGAGCCATTTTGCAAACTTCTTTTTGAAGTCCTGTATGCGATGAATTGATTTAGAATGGGTACATTGTAGCTGAAACATGAGGCACGTGAAACTGACCGATTGGTTCGTCCCTTGCCCACCGGCCCTTAACTCCGGTCGATCTAGGTAGGGGACATATCCCGGCGGCCTCTCCCACCGTGTGAAGTTCTCTGGCGAAGTGGGGTAGGCGTCGTGGCGATTGTAGAGAAATTAAGTAATCACGCTGCTCCTACTGGCCGATCCATTGGAAAAAGCAACAACGGTCCTCTTCCTAAAAAACAAATAACGATGCATGAAATGGTATCATACTGTAATTAGGGTATGGACAACATTTGGTTTACCCGAAGCCGCGAGCACAACAGTGAGCGCGGAGGCCGTATCTCCGTCGTGAATCACGTAACCTTCGCCACCAGGTTGCAGTCACATTTCGCATGGCAACTCCGGCAGAATCAAGCGTCAACGCTACTCTCATACGGTATTGGGGGTTAGCCTTCGCTTCTTGAAGAGGCGACGGTAGAAACGACATCGTGGCCTACCGTGTGTGTGGGAAAAAGCAGACTAAAGTTTATGGAAGTTACGGTGTGATGCACATATCCCTCCTCGGTGGGTTTATAAAGAAGGCTGGCGAAGGGCAACCAAAGGAGAGTCTCGCGGACTTGAGTATTTCAAATCCGCGAGCATCGGATGCTTCTGCAGCTCATGATGACATGAGCGTGGCTATGCCTACAGCTTTAAACAGGAATCTCTGCCATAGCCGCTTTTGGCGACATTATGCGTTGAAATGACAAAGGTCGGAAAAGTTGATATGACAAAAGTCGAAAAGCAATAATGACACGCGGTTGATATGACTAAAGATGACAAATATATAATAGACCACGTATATGAGGAAGTACACAAAATAGATAGTAAAGCATAATAGGACAAAGTACCCAAAAATAACGCACATCCTAAGCCTGATCACCCCGGTGGTGGACCACGACCACTGCCCTGGCCCCGACCACGGCCACGACCCCTAGCTCTCCTTCGGCCACGCCAGCGTCGAAAGGGTGCATCGTCGAGAGGTCGTGGGCGAAGCACCCGCGATGGTCCCTTTGGCCGTAGTCCGAAGGGCTGTAGAACCGGCGGGACACGCAGCGAGGAGGCAACGGGTCTCAGAGGAGGCTGCGTGATCTGCGTGGTCGAGGAGGCGGCGTGTCTTTGCATGGTGGAGGCTGCGTGAACGAAGCCCTGCGAAGAATCGATTGGGCGATGGTCGAGTCGCACGCCGTGCTCGACCGGGTGTCCGGCGTAGAGGCATGTCCTACGAGGCCTACAGATCTGAGACATTAACATTTAATTATAGTGAGAAGATTAGATTCAAATCGATCAATCAATGTTTATCGGCTTCGGGTGTGGGGACCATGGTAGGCCCGCGTGGTGGCGTCGCCAATCGATCCTCGGTAGTGCACGAGCCGAGGCACAGGTGTGGAAGCTGGACCCTGGTCAGAAGCGGTGGTCGAGAAGGTGGTGTCCAGAGCCGAGACCGGTGGCGGTCTAGACGAGGTGCCACGGTAAAGCAATCGGGCTGGGGCACCAAAGCGACACCAAGCTCCACGATCTGTCGGGAGTGCAGCTCGACATGCCCCATGGCCTCACGATAGGCTGCTGCCAGAAAGTGGTCCTGCTCTGACCTAGACAGAAAGTCACGCATCTTCTTTGCAAGCCCTCGCCTCGCCCACCTATCACGTACAAACAAACATTAAACATAACGACATAGCATTGAAATTACAATTGCATTAATGAGTAAAAATACAACGAGACTTACCATCCGTGCGGTGCGATCCTGCGTGGCTCGAGTACAAGTCTACGATGCCAAAGAAGAAACACTGGGCCGGTGCTCCTCGCGTGGGAGGCAGTGCGGGTCCGGGCACGTGCAGGACAAGTACTCCTGGTAGGAGGAGGGGTCGTAGGGCGCGACCTCTTCGACAACGTCCTCCAGCGCCCCTCCCACAGCGCAAGCCACGGCGCCATCCTCTGCAGCAAGGTCACCATGGCCTTCTTGGGTCCCTGGGTGGAGTACCTGCACAAAAGACCTCATTACTACAAATATGTCGTAAGCACTCAGCATTCCTGTAGTGGCGAGTAACTCACGAGTGCACTTTCGCTGGCACGCGTTCCCCCAAAGGAACAGGGACCACCTGACGTAGTCCAAACTGCCTGAGGACTCGGTGCGGCACGTAGTCCTCTACGAAGACGTCGAAGACGAGCTTCCTCCTTGTCTTCCAGTAAGGCTGGTCCCTGTCGCAGAGCATGGACTGGCCCCCCGCAGCTCTCTCTCCTACACGCTCATCGCTGTAGGGGTCACAGACGACATTCCCGTCCCTCAGGTGGTCGAAGGCCTCCGTGAAGGCGAGGTACGCCGCACGTACCTGGACACCTGCCCACTGTGGCTGCAATAGAGTAGAAATAACTGTAAGCATATGGCATTGAAATTACAATTCCATTAATGAGTAAGAACATGTACCCGTCGCCTGGTCCAGAGCGAGCCCATCGTCGGTCGGTCCAGCGCATCACCGCCGTACATGTCGGCGGTGTAGTGTTGAGGGTCGACAAGGGGTCGACCCACGGAGAAGCGCTCGAATGACAAAAGCTGAAGAAGAAGCGGCATCCCGGTCAGATTGGAGTTCCTGCCTTTCTTCACGCACGCGTCGCAAAGGGCGCGGTACGTGGAAGCAAGAACCGCCGAACCCCAGGATACTGCCGGTACATCGTCAGGCTCTGAGTCCGCAATAGCCCGTGCGTAGGCTATCCAACGCGCGTCCACGGTGTCGCCGTGACTCGACGTGAACATCACCCAGCCGAACAACCAAAGCAGATAGGCCTCGAGGTGCCTAGCAACCTGGTAGTCCGTGGGCTCGGCCGCCATCTGCTGCACCTGCAACAATTGAAATAGTGTGATATCACGTTAATGCTATGCAAAGCTGGAGTAACATAGTAATATGTACAATCACTAACCTCGAACTGTGCCAACCACCTCCTCGATGGCCTGTGCTTCTCGCCTACCGGTATCTGTGGGTCGACCTCCGCGACCCCGGCGAAGCGCAGCAGTAAGTCCGCGTCCCACCCAGCAGGAGCCACCGAGGGGCCGATCGCTGCCCCGGCGATCGGCAATCCAGTGAGCATGGCGACGTCCTGCAGCGTCACCGTCATCTCCCGACAGGCAGGTGAAAAGTGTGCGTCTCCGGCCTCCAGCGGTCGACCAAACACGCTAACAGCGAGTGGTCGTACGGGAAACACCGCGACCGCTGCGGGTCGTCACCCTGTGCCTGGGGGTCGTGCTCGACGGGGTCGGCAGCTGAACCCTCCACCATGCGGACTAGCGGAAGCAGCCCGGCACGTGCAAGCCTAACGAGGAACCATAGAGTTGAATGAATTGAATGTAATGAACACTAATTGTACGAACAATGGAACATGTACAAGTACTGCAACTAACCTGGTGTGGAAGCGAGCGTCAACGCACCATGCCTTGTTAGGCACACGAATCCGCAGTAAGGGCAACTTGTCATTCCCCTCTGTCGTGTGGACGTGCGCACGGTGCCGCGCATCCAAGATAGGGTCCAGGAGTGAGTCGACCTGCTCCATCCCTGCACATAGAAATGTTTCAACATAAATCATACTACACAACTTACGGCAAGCACGACATATGTGAATAAAAGTACACAACGTATAATAATAAAAGACATGAGGGTTGAACATAAATAAAGGTACACAACATGTGACAAACACAACATATCTGAATAAAAGACACAACATATATGAATAAAAGACAACCAATCACGTCAATATTACAATACATATATGTATAAAAGACATAAGGGGTGAACATAAATAAAAGTACACAACATGTGAGAGACACAACATATATCAATAAAAGACACCCAATCGCGTCAATATTACAATAAAAGACATCCAACGTGCATATAATAACATATTTCGATACATAGCCACCACCACTTTCGTAACCTACACCCTACGTGCATCGGGTTTGCCTTGTGGCCATACTCGCCGCACTCGTAACACCTCCTAAGAGGGCCACCCACTTCAGATTCATCCATGTCGTTGCGAATGCGCCTAGTCTGTGGACGACCAGACTGCCCTTCCGCACACCTCCGCAAGGTTGGATCCGGCAAACAGATGCCCTCATCTCTGTTAATCGCAGTAAAATCACCGTGTGCACGAAAACCACGAAACTCACCCGACCAGATATGGACAACATGATCCTTCAAGTAGAAAGGGGACATGTACTGCGACGTGTTCATCCCAATTTGCCCACAAGCAGCCATCACGTGTGAGCAAGGAATATGGAGAAGTCTTGGCGTATTGCAATGCATTCACACCATCCAGATGCCCCTTGGCCTAGATTAACCTCGTGCGTAATAACCGCTGTGTCCGTTCCCAATCCCCTTTTGCACCGAAGAGTCACCTCGAAGCGGTATTCAGTGACCCCGTAGCTACGCACCATATGCTGCTGAGCTTTCATGGTTCGTTCCTCCATGTAGGTCATCATCCGCGAACAATACGGCGTTTGCAATGTGGAGGCATGAAGTACCGCTTCCGCATGCCTTTTTTGGTAGTAGCTAACGATGCCGTGCAACATGCCTTCAAGGATGGCCACAAGCGGAAGCGGACGGAGGCCTCGGATGACCCAATTGTAAACCTCGGCTATGTTCGTTGTCATCACGCCAAACCTGTTCAACGCAAAACAGTTTAGAACATGTAGGATCGAAGTATACGAATATAGCAATCAGAGGGGGGGGTGAATGATTGTGCGGAAGCTAAAACCAAATTCTTGATCTATTAAAAGTTCACCCCAAAACAGAACCAAATAATTGCCTCGTTTTCGACAAAAACAGAATGACAGAGGTTTGGTAAAACGAGAATTCCTGGAGATCCAACCGTCGAAACGATCTGAAATTTGGACACAAGAAACTAGATTCCAATACGAATCGAACCCAAAAAGAATCAGCTCGATCGGACTTACGGATCAAAAGTTATGAGCTTCGCAAGCTTGCTGATCCAGAACTTGACGAGAATCAATCTAATCAAAACTTCAAGATTAAACAAGAACGACAAAAGATTGATCAACTAGACTTTGAGAAACACTAGATCAAAACCCTAGAGAGGTTTTTGATGGATCAAATCAAGATAAAACTTGAAGAACAAAAACCAATCTAGAACTAGAACAAGCATGCAAACAAGAACCAAAACAGAAAACACTGTAGCGACGTGGTTACTGTAGCACGCAAAAATCTTGGAAGAATTGATCTTTATTTCTTGTCTAAAATACTCTCATCAAAAGAGTACAAACCCTAAAACCAAGCTCAAAGCTTGATGCGCTTAGCTCTACTTGGTGCCTTTCAACAGGAGACCCCCCACCTATTTAAAGCACCAACCCACAAGGAGTTCTGAATACGATTCCTATTCCCTAGAAGAAATCCGTATCCAACTCAACTCTACTTGGCCCAACCAGGCCGAGTACAACTCTTGCACGCGTATGGCAACCCTACCATACTCACGTGACTAACACTTTGCACGCGTATGGCCACCTGCCATACTCACGTGACTAACACTTTGCACGCGAATGACCTCCTGCCATTCTCACGTGACTAACCATTCTTCATGTGCACCATTCTCTTAGCCCGAACGTCCCGCATGACATCCTTGACCACCAAGACCTCAGTTCCTCCTGAACCTAGTCCCGAACCTCAGTTCCTCCATGAACCTAGTTCCGGTCCCGTCATCGACCACGTTCGCCTTCGAGCAATACCTGCACATGAACAAACCACAAAACAATTCCGAGCACAAGTCCACGACTTGACTCAAGGTCAAGCCATGCAACTACTCACATGAGCATTGCATAAAGTCCGCTTGAAAACAAGCATCATGAAATTCTCACAAATTTCATAATCTCAAATTCAAACCAGAATTCAATTCCAAAATTGCTCAAAACCCTAATCGAGCAAAAAACCATTCACGACGGACCAAAAAATATTGTCCGGCGTACACATGAAAAAGTCACTCAAAAAACCATTCACAACGGACCAACAAAATCATTCAGTTGTACAAGTGAAAGTCTCGGTTCCAAGAAGAAGTCATTCCGGCGAAAACACGTTCACGACGGACAAACAAAATCGGTCCGTCGTACAAGCGAAATCAAACCTCAAAAAGCCGTTTACGACTGACCAAAAAACAAAGTGTCCGTCGTACATGCAAAACTTACTGGTTCCTTGGAAAATTGAGTCCGGCTCATAATCTCAAAAGCATGTCCACGACAGACCCAAAAACTTGGTCCGTCGTACATGGGAAAGTGCCAAAACATGTTTACGACAGACCCAGACCAACAAAGTTTGTCCGTCGTAGATGGGAAACTTACTGTTTCTTGTCAAATTGTCAAAACACATGAACAAACACATTTTGCAAATTCAATTCTAAGCCAATTTTTCAGCACATGATTTCACAGAACAACAGGCCAAATTGTTTAGCGCTGTTTTGATATTTTAATGTACCATACTAACCTGGCGCCTCCGGTGTCATGGAGCAATGCCCACTTCTCTAGAGGCTCAGCCTCTATCCAGTGCGAGAAACACTTAATGTTCCTTGACGTTCGTCTCCTCATATTAGGAGGATCGAGCTCCCCAAGGGGTGTTAGCCTTTTGGGTGGACATTCGTTCGGCGTAGGTGGTTGCTTCTTCATCTCTTCGATATGCGCACTGGTGTGCTTATCCAACTCGGCAAATAGCGCGTTGAACTTACGTGCCTGATTCTGCTTGCATAACCTCTTAAACAGATTCATCAGTTTCTTGCTTTTGAACCGCTCAAGAAATTGGCACCCAAATGTCTCATGCACCACATTGCTGCAGTCAGGCCACGAAAATGGTTCATCTCGGTCCTCCTGTAGAGTCTTGATTGCCGAGAGGATACCTTTGTGACGATCATGAATGATGCACATCTTTGGGCCGATCACCAACTACCCCCACCTTCAGATATCCCGAAAAACCACGGCCCACTATCCCGATTCTCACCCTCAACAAAAGCAAAGACCAATGGAAGTATGTGGTTGTTCGCATCAATTGCAATGGTCGTTAGAATCGCCCCTTGTATTTTCCAACAAAAATGTGCCATCAACACAAAGCAATGGACGACAAGACTGAATGACGCAATGCAAGACCCCAATGAAAAGAAAGCACGATGAAATGTACAGATCCCATTTGCATCTGACCGCTTTCTTTGAAAGCGGTGTATGTGCCAGATTGGTTTGCTTCAAGATTTCAAGCACACGAGGTAGGTTGCAATACGATGCCTCGTATGTGCCAAACCTCTTCTCTAATGCTTTCGCCCGACGCCAGGCCATGGAGTAGCTTATCCGATACTTAAATGTTCGTAACATTGCTTTCAATATCTGAACACTCGATATCCCGCTTCTCAATGATTTCATTAAACATCACGCTAGCTATTACAAATTGCATTCAAGTTCACGGTGTTTGACAAGAACATTTTCTAGTCTCGCATGTGTGCTCGTCCACTCTTGATGCAATCCAATATGTCTCACACTTCGGCTTGTATGCATGTACTTTAAATTCACAACCATCGATTCGCACTTCACTTTGTGTACTTATCTGGGCTAGACAGACAACCCGAAACTCTCTTTGCAGCGATAGTGCCCACAAGCTCACCGCCAACTTCAATTCGTAATTGTTCGGAACATTTGATTCAACCGAATGGCACCGATTCATACTCACAATGCGAGTCATGGCCCCACAAAGCTTCCATACCCGCTTTGTTCTGCCTGTTCCATTCATCGGGGATGGGTACCTCCGCTGAGCGAGTCCTACCATGCATTTCATCATCTTCCTCCCGGTCATCATCTTCGCCGATGGTATCGACTGGGTCCAACATTTCGGCTTCCTCTTCTGTCGCCATGCGGTCCACCAATCCAATTGATCCACAAGTTGATCGATATCCTCCCCTTCATCAGCCCGACCTTCTGCGCTTGCTGCATCCATGTGATCATCCCCTTCTGCCGCCTCAACCGACACCATTGGTGAACTTGTTCACCAGAGCCGATGTCTTTGCTCTCGCTCACACCAGTAGTACTCACCTCTTCCCTAGGGCAAGCTTGCACCAAAGATCACACAATCGAGGCTAGATCCCTTGCACCATCTTAACCATTTACGCCACAAGCGTGTTCGATCTCTCATCTTCAACTCCCACACATCCGGTCACCCTTGCTACGGCGTGTATACGATTTGGATGCTAACAGAATAAACACTTGGATCCAGGGAAAAATTGGGTCAACCAAAGTTTTATATCACGAATGCTAACGATGTCGGGGAAAAGTGCTCTGCCATGGTGACCGCAAAGCAGCTTAAATCCACTCCATTCTGCCCATTTTTTACTTCACCATCGCCATAATATACCCAGAATTTCACAGGTTCCGACATCACTGCGACGACATAGACAAAATAAATTTATGCATCCCTACTAAAATGTAAAATCTGTACCGTAAATTGAACAACGATAATTACCTATCGGGATATCGATACTATAATATTATAATAATATAGCGCACGTATAACATGCCTATTTGCTACTAATATGCAATGTTCAGAAAAATCGGCCGATTAGCCGATTAGCTAGTGATCGAAGCCCTAAATATTCCATTTTTTTCCTTACGGTCAAAAAACTGGGCATAACGATTAATCGGAATTAATCAGGTCTAACTAATATCACTACTCTACATTAAACAACTAGAATCGCTAATCTAAATTGCGCTACTCTAGATCGCTAATCTAAATTGCGCTACTCTAGATCGCTACTCTAAATTGCGCTACTCTAGATCGCTAATCTAAATTACATTACTCTAAATCACTCTCTTCATTGAAAAATATGAAATTAAACAAAGTTGCGATGTTACCTCCTCTTTCTTCTTCTTCTTTTTCTTCTTCTCCTTCTCCTTCTCCTTCTCCTTCTCCTTCTTCTTCTCCTCTCCTCCTCCTCCTTCCTCTCCCTCTCCTTCCTCTCCTTCCTCTCCTTCCTCTCCCTCTCCCTCTCCCTCTCCTTCCTCTCCCTCTCCTTCCTCTCCTTCTCCTTCTCCCTCTCCTTCCTCTCCCTCTCTCTCTTTTCTACCGGCGGCGCGAGCGCCTGCTCTTTTTTTCTCAAGGCGCAGAGATCGATCGATCGATCTCGAGGCCCTTTTTTTACTGAGCCAATTTCGCCAAACGGTTCGGCGACAACCTAATTTCGCCAAATGGTATGGCGAAAATAGGGTTTTCGCCACACGGTTCGGCGAAAATAGTATCTTCGCCATACCATTTGGCGAAAATAGCCTTGATACCCGTGTAGCAGCTTAATTGCGGCGGTTAGGGTATTGTCGCCGAACCGTGTGGCGAAAATAGGGTATTCGCCACACGGTACGGCGAAAATAGGGTATTCACCATACCGTTTGGCGACGGCATATTATTTTTGCAAATTTTTTATTCCGTATATTAAAAACGCAATTTAGTTTTAAAAAAGTATTATTTAAAAAAATTCGTGGAACCTTGGTAGTTGGCAGATGGCAGTACATCAGCGAAAACTCGGTAGTAGCTTAATTAGCTATTTAATTAAGTAAAATCACTTAACTAGTAAATTAATTAAGTGATTAATGATTAAAGGTGATTAATTAAGTGACTAATTAAGATGCTTAGTTGATGAACTTATGGTGATAGGGGTGCTTCAGAAAAACATAACACATTCTTTTACGATCGAGGATATTTTTATAAGTTTATTTGAAATGAATTTAGATTTGAAAAAAAAAATAGTTGTTTAAAAAATGGCTTCCTCGATTTGTGCACTCGCGCGTGTGTGTGAATGTGTGATGTGGTTGAAGGATGACATGTACAAAGCGCTCTTAGGGCATGTACAATAAGACCACATCAACTGGTTCTTAACTTGTACATGTTAATTTTGGTCTATGTAAAAGAGTAGGAAAAAAGAGAGAAAATATAGCTAGCTTTTATTTAGTAGCCAACTTTGCACGAAAGTATAGGTAAATCATTTATGTACAAGGGAGAAGAGATAGTTATTGCATAACATTTAGACACAATTTATAAACATGTAGTTGATTTTACTATTGTACTTGTTCTTAGTAGTATACATAATGGATTTTATGGAGACTTGTTGATGGGTGTGTAGTAGTAAAAAAGTAGTCAAGGATTGATGGTAAGAGTATGTCCAAAAGGGTTGCACGTCTGAATATCTTGTGTTGGTATATCGACTAGCGTGTCTGCATCAAATATGTCCAAAAGTGTAATAGTACTGTCTACTTTTTCTACGTTTTGGTAAAATAAAAATCTATCATTCTTTTTCGAATGTTCGCAGGGTATTTTTTTTTCCTCCGACTAATTTTGTAAGACGTATTTTTTTAGCATATAAATTAAAAAATATTAAAAATAACTATATTACCTATAATTATTATCATCAAGCACTATACTCAATATATGCATACAGAAAATATAAAATAAAGATAAATATTTGTTAGATGTATAGATGGAACATCGTGCTAATTTTGTATTATAATATAAAATACACCTTATATTTATAGATAAGACCATTAATAAAATAAGTCTTGTAAATTTGAATGGAGGGGGTATATTCTGTATTTCCTAGTGCTTATTTTCACTAAAAGTAAGCTTTTATCATTCCTTGCCACACGCGCTCTTCACTTTGTAGAGAATCAACTAATCCCCTCGGGGCTCCTGAGCCGCTCACACGCGCGACTCAGGGGTTGACCCCGCCGGTGCCGCCAAAGGCCCCTTCATTTTCTCATGCTTTTATGGATACTAGTAAAGTGTCCGTGCATTGCAATGGATCTCAAATAGATGATGACATCACAAGTTCTAAACTCTTAAAATAAAAAAAATGAGAATTTAAAACTTAGGCTATCACTTATTTGAGATCCGTTACTGAAGAATCACTGAACAAGGGAGTACAATGAAATACAAATAAGGCTAAACAAACAGCAAATAGCTACGGAATTCCTCCAAAAAATTTGGACCCCTACTGTTCTGACCCAAGAACGGTCTGGCAAACTCACTATCACCACCAACTCATTCTTATAATAGTTAAGAAATGAATAATAGACAGTTGTCAATTGTCATACTGGTTGGTAAAAAAAAATTCATTTCAGAAATTATATATGTGACCAGCTTCTCGACATATGTCAACCTCTATAATTAAGGTTGGTTTTCACAGCTCGATATACAATCAGTCCCGTACTATGAGAAAGTAACAGTAGTTGATTAGCTGATGGAATTGCTGTGATAGTTGCGGGTATATAGATCTATCGTCGGTTGATTTTGGTCAGACAATGAAAGTTTAGTATTAATTACCATATATTATTCCTTTTATGAATGTTCACAATATACTCGCTCTGTTCACAAGCAGGTTTTGGATACCGACGCGGTCTATAAAACAAAGATTTGATCATTAATTTTTATTATAATATATTTATAAAATCCAATAAATTTATAATATTATAGAAGTGCTTTTCGAGACAAATATAAGCATATGATTTTCATATATCCAATTTAAATATTTTAAAAATATTAACAGTTAAAGTTTCGAAAGTTTGACTGCACATATATCCAAAAAGATAATTATTTGTGATGGGAGGGAGTAGTACATTGGATGTTATGCCAAATCATGAAGTTATGAGCTTATAATACCATTGCTAACCCTTCTCTCTCAATCGTCTCTTGACGCAAATCATGAATTCGTCACGTGGAGGGTTAGCACCGGATACTACTACACAATGGCTTATATTAAACGTCTCATTGTAGGCTTATATTAAAACTATATGTAATGAGAAACATCACTGACAGTACTATTGTGCAACCATCAATGACATCATTATCGACAATACTCTTTATAAACTGTTAGTGATATATAGCATTATCACATATGGTTTTAGTATAAAATCGTTAGTGATAATTCTTGTAGCTATCATAGACGGGTTTTTTTAACTAAAACCGTTTGTGATATTAAGTGTTATCATAGACGATTTAAATTAAAACCGTCTATGATAGATACGGAAGTCATTATTGACAGTTTTAGTATAAAACCATTTGGGATTCTATGTATATCACTGACGGTTTATGAATAGAACTGTATGTGATATATTCTAGCAATATATACTACAGAGCCCTGAGCTATTTACTATTTTTTAGGGTTCCGGGATCTATCTTAGACTGGTTGCGGCTGTGAGGCGATGTTGTGAAATAAGACAATTGATTTTGAATGGTGATTGTAGATTCATTTGGTTTTAGTGATCTAATGTTAGTAGTGGGTTATAATTACATTATATTCAATATCTAGCTTGGTTAGGAGAGAATTTAAAGATTGTTTAGATCTAGCTTGTAGATCCACGTATTGTTGGTGATCTAAGGTTAATAATGAGTTCTAATTGCATTATATTCAAGATCTAACTCGGTAAGGAAAGAATTTGAAGATTGTTTAGATCTAGCTTGTAGATCTATGTGTTCTTGGTAATCTAAGATCAGTAATGGGTTATAATTGTATTACATTCAAGATTGTTAGGTCGAGGATATGACTAGAGGGGGTGAAGAGGCGTTTATAGACATTCTCTCTAACGAGATACACTCTAATCAACCCTATGCTAAAACCTAAAAAAATATGAAGTGAATAATTACGGTTTTGACAATGAAGGCTTAAATCAACTAGACGCAGTAGTGCACTAACTAAATTATGTCTCTAACAAGAATTGCTATAGTAATCAAGCAAGAAAGAATAAGCAATTCTAGCACAATCAAGCAATCAATAATAATACAATAAAAATAAATTGCTTCAAAGTAAAAGAGACAAGGAGACACCAACTTTTTCCTATGGTCTTGGAGACTTATTGGTCTCCCCTAATCAACGTTAAGGCAAGTCCAAACATGATAGGCTGGCTCCAAACTTGAGCACCCGCCTTGTTTCCACTAGTGGTAGTTTTTCACCCCTCCGAGTAGGCTAAACTACAACCTTCATAAACTTTGCCGGGGCTTGTCACAACCTTCGTTAAGAACTCCCACGCACGATGTCTCTTAACATCGTCTAGGTGGCGGCAACCACCAAGAGTAATAAGTCAAGCCCCTTGCTCATGCTTTACCTAGTGCAATACATGAGCTTCCAGTGACCACCTAAGTGTAACATGTAACACTCCAAATTTTGCTTTTACTAAATTTATTGAGTTATTTGAATTTTTGGAATTTTTTAGAATTTATTTGGATTTAATTTGAATTAAATCCTTTCTTGAATTATTTAAATATTTGAATCATCACGGCGGAGAACTCCGAACTCGTGTCAGCGGCGGACTCCTGGGGACGACAAACGGCATACGTCCACATGGCACGATGATAGGCCATGATGCGTTCAATCCCGATCCAATCTTGACCATTCACAAAATAGACGGCAGTGATGCGCTAGGGTTTCCATCACACCCGATCAAGCTCAAGCACCAAATCTTGATCCAACGGTAGGGAGTGGATCGTGGGAGTTAGGGAGAGGAACGAGGAGTTGAGTGGATGTGGAGCTGAGGTCGACTCAATGGTGGCCAAACCGAAGACTCGCCTTGTCAATTATACATGTACTATAGTCTATATAGTACATAATATGTATTATGTAATATATTGCCATGAGTTATTTAATTTTATTGTTTGCTCTAGTTAGTATATAATATATTGTTATTAATTACTTAATTTCATTGTTATTAATATTCGTCTAGTTTGTAATATAATTGTATACTGCCTTCGTCCACTTTTGTAAGGCGTATTTTGATTTTGCACAAGGATTAATGTTGTGTTAAAATTGAGAAATGTATGAGAGAAAATGACTTAGATGCCCTCACTTAATTGTCTTGGAAGATAAAAGATATACTTTATGTGAGTGGTAATGAATAAATGCATATGGTTGAGAGAGAATAAATAAAAGTATAAAAGGAAAGGCTTTATTAAATCTACATACAAATTTTATATTTGTGAATAAGATCATTCAAAAAATAAGTTTTATAAAAGTGAATGGAGGGAGTACTTGTATTTGTACGGAGGAGCTGAGGTGAGGAGTATGTAGGTCAATTGGCCGAGGCGCTGAGCGACTAGTGGAGTGGTGGATTGAAGACAATCGAGCTTGCCGAGGAGGTATAAATATATTTTTGTTTTTCATTCTTTACCGATTTGCTCTATACTCTGTAGCATATAGCCATATACTATTAATATATACATATATTTTCCTATATAATGATATATATATAATGGATGTGACTAATGCGCTCTAGTTGCGGGATAACATGATAGTGCGCTTGTCCCTTGCTATCGGCAATCTGCTTCTTCCTCTCCCTCTCCTGCATGCACAGCACCGCTGCGAGCACTCCCCTCCCATCTCCTTCATCTCCAACACTCCTCCATTGCCGTCGCCGCTTCACCTCTTCATGAGCTCCACCCCCTCCCTCAGTCGCGGCCAATAGTTCTTGCTCTCGCCTAAGAAGAAGCATGTGGTGGGAGCCATCGCTGTCGCCCGAGAAGAAGCTTGTGGCGGGAGTTCGGTCAACAGGGGCTCATTTGCCGTTGCCAGGATACTCGCGCCACATTGTCCATCATTTGATTCGAGCTCAGCATACTTTAAATCACATCCTCTATTTTTATCCTAGCTTCGCCACTGACCATACGCACCCAGTCGGCTATGAAAGGAGTCCACTCGAATTTAATCAGCCGCTGAGGACCTGCGAGCAAACTACAATGCATGATTTAGGCCATGTTTGGATGGGCTAAAGCTAATTGTTAGTTCGCTAATGGCTAGAGCTAATTGTTAGCCAGCTAATAATTAGCCCATTTAAATTTAGCCTAGGGTTGTTTGGATACATGGCTAATGGTTGGGCTAATTTCTTAGAAAAGTCATGTTTGCCCTTCATAACAGACTGGGGAGCGGACGCACGGGTGAGGAAGTGAGGATAAGGCCAGCGTGAGGGTATTTCAGACTTTTCCCAACGTGTTACCTACTATTAGCCCAAATTAGCTCTCCTCCACCAGCTAATGGACTAATTGTTAGCTGAGGGGTTGGCTAAAAATTAGCCCACCTATTAGTCTTCCTGTTTGGATAGACTAGGACTAATTTTTAATCAGCTAACAATTAGCCCAGGGATCCAAACATGGCCTTACTGATTCAGTCAACTACTCCTAACTGAGGTGGTTGGGCCGCCGCGATGCCGCATTCACTGGAAAAACTGGCCGGCGGTCTCACGCCTGGCGCCACCACCGAGCGTGCACGCTTGAAGGGTTACACGGGCGGGGTATGTACGCACGGGAGTAGCAAACGAACGTGGCGGGAACGCAGGTTCGAGCCGGCGAGCGCGATCGATCAAACGTGCTGCTACTAGCTCCGAGGAAAAACCACACTGACAGATGGGCTCATTGTGGTTGTGGGACCAAGAGGTCATTGGGTGTAGGAGGTTGGTAACCGTGGTGAGGGAGGGTAGGGAAGGTGGTGGTACGGGGTGTAAATGCGCAGGCGGTTGGCCAGCGTCGGCCCAACTGCCAGTCAACTCGCGGTCACTGTTCGGTGGGCCCGACCTCGAAGCAGCAACACGTGGTCCACCACGTGGTTACGTTGATGCCTAGTCCACGTTGATACTAGCGTTACAGAGCGCAAGAAGAAGAGCAGCATGAACACCGTTGATTTGATTACATTAGTTAATAGGTTAAAACTGAAATAAGTCCATTTTAAACTAAAAAAATTTAACGAGACTCAGTTTAATAGTGACTTTTAGCTCAAATTTACAATAACCATTTAAATAAAAAAAAAAATTTATATCGAACTACGAGTTAACTTCCAAAGAGATCAAAACAACAACAAACTAGTGTTCCTTTCTCATCCATCGTCGTCCATGTCGCGGCTACCTCCTCCAGCCTGGTCACCTTGCATTTACTGCGACCAGGGATGCGAGTAGATCAACCTACTGGCTCGTCCTACTCAATGAGTGGTTCACTTCCCATTTAATGAGTAGTTCAGTTTGTACACGTAGATCTTGCATGAGTGATCAAGGAAAATAACTTCGCATCCACTGAGACCTCGCACGAGTGCATGTGTTAATTGATAAACAAGTTTTACAGTTTTAAAGCAGGTTCAGGGCTTTTTAAAGCAGTTTCCTTTCTGGGCCATTTTTGTTTCCGACTAGATTTTTCTTCTTGGATCGCGGATTTGGGCAATTAGGGTGGTAATGGGCTGGTCCTGGGCTAAACGGACCAGCGGTCCAATGGGATCGATTTATACACAGTCTACGTGGGCTGTTGAAGGGAAATTAGAAAGGGTTTGCGTTAGTCGGATTCGATGCGTGGCCCATGGAAATTAGAAAGGGCTCGACCTAAGCGGCCGCGCGATCGGAGGACGACGTATATTTTAAAAAATTTTTTTCATAACTAATCGACGCAAAACAAAAATAACACAAATAGGCTCCTGTCGTGATTGGGGCGATCGTCCCCTTCTCGGGCGATTTCTCTGCCATGGTAGGGAAAAGTGTTGCTGTGGCAGCGTTTACTGACGACGTTTGACTAATCGCTCAAATAAAGGGTGATAGCTGCCACGGCAATACTTTTCTCTGCCACCTGTCGCCCGTGGTTGGGGCGATCGCCCTTGAGTGGGGCGATAGCTGCCACGACAGCTATAAACGTTGCTGTGGAGGATACGAAGACCGGGTATGCACGTGTGAAGGTCCAAAAGGACCGATCAAGGAAAGAACGTGAATCCGACCCGTTCAATCGTATTGTAACCAAAAGAAGAGATTGTAACCATAAAGAAGGTCATCCTAGATAAGGAAAGGATACAATTCCTCTATTTGTAACTAACTCGGACTCTCGCTCTAGTATCCGAGTTGGATTCCACCCCCTCCCTGTATATAAGAGAAGGGAGAGGGAGAAGAAAAGGGGAGACCCAACACAATCCCAGAACACAGGACTAGGGTATTACCTCCACCGTTGAGGACCTGAACCTGTATAACTCCCTGTCTTGTGTTACCATCGAGATCCTGATCCAGCGCTTTGCCCCACGAATTCACACCCCCTACGATTATTGCCGACACAAAACGTCGACAGTTGGCACGCCAGGTAGGGGAAGCGCGAAGATCAGCCCGAGTGATTTCGATGGCGTTCGAAGATGGCATCACCTTCGCTCCAGGCCAGGGTTTTTGCTTCAGAAGTCTACACTTCGTCGCCAACAAACTTGGCGCCCTCATCCTCTCGAACTTAGATCATATCAGGTCTGAGAGCTTTCCCAGTTTTCGTTCGGTATTTGTGATCGGAAGCAGTCTTCCCGAATCGCAGAATCGACGGGGACCTGGGAGACCGAGACGGAGATTGCTCAGCATGAAGACCTGGACGATCGCGTCCGGTCACTTCAAAATCAAGCACGCAATGTCAATGACGGCATCTTGCATGATGGAGTGGGGAACCAGTCGGTTTTCCAAACTCCGCAGCAAAACAACATGGCTACCAAGACACTCCTTGATACCTTGGAACCCATGATCGAATCCTACAGCCTAGTTGCGCTGATCATGGCACAGGTCAAAGCCATGGTGACGGCTGCGGCGATTCAACACAACCAGCGGGGCAGGACGACAAAGCCTCTGCATACAGGAGAAGAAACTCACACGGCTAGCAGTCGGACAGGTCGCAGTCGGACAAGAAGCAGTCAGCACAAGTCCCCCTACGAAAGGGACGTACGCTCCACCATCCATCGTGACCTTCGCCAAGACCTCAATGATAGAAGGCGGGGGAGGATGATGAGCAGCGCAGCCGGTTGATGACCACGAACGCTTTGGCATTAACCGTGAGCATAACAGTTGGCATACTCGTGATCGGGCCTCTGACCACAGCCACTGCAAAGGCCAACGCAGTCCATACCAGGATGAAGATCGCCGAGTGGGTCCTTCGCTGCATCGTCGCCATCCTCAGCGCGACGAAGGCCCTATCGACGGGATCAGGGCATTCACTGTTCGTCTCTGCCGAGTGCAATGGCTAGACGGATTTTAATCCGAAAGGCATTGCCAAGTTTGACAGAGAGAGAGATCCGGAAGCTTGGCTGCAGGTCTACTCCCTTGCAGTCAAAGCGGCCGAAGGATACCACAACGTGATGGCAAATTATCTCCCGGTCATGTCAGCTCAAGCATGGCTCACTGGGCTTCTAAGAGATTCCATCGACTCTTGGGGAGACCTCTGTGACCAGTTCATCACGAATTTTTAGGGCACTTTCCAGAAGCCTGGAACCCCTTGAGACCTCTACTAGATCCATCAGAAGAAAAATGAATCCCTGAGAGAGTTCATTCGGCGATTCACGCAGAAAAAAATACTGTTCGAGACGTCTCAGATGCGGTCGTCGTCGCGGCCTTCCAGAAGGGCATCAGCGATCCCGATCTCATAAAGAAGATGTCCCGGAAACCCCCAGCCACAACTAGGGAGATGTTCGCCTTGGTCGATCGCTATGCAGCCGCGTCAAACGCATTAGCAAAACGCCAGGAAGATCGACCCCAGCAAAAGGACAAAAAAGACCATACCGAACCCCCGAAGTAAAAGGAGAAAAAGCGGAAGGGAGAGGATCTGGTCGCCACGACCGAGCGAGGAAGGGCAAGAGCTCCCCAAAACAAAGAATATGATGAAGTAATGAATGCTCAATGCCCCTTTCACCCAAAAGGAAGGCATGCGGCAAAGGATTGCTTCACTTTGAGAAGATTAGCACGGGAAAATTCGAGCCGATCAGAACCTAGAGATAAGAAGGAAGCTGGGAAGAAAGACGGCCCCTCAGCTGAGAGCGAGTTCCCAGAAATCGAACAAGATCTCAACTTCATATTCGGGGGCTCGGACGCATATGAGTCCAAGCGAAAGCAAAAGCTTACCGCTCAGGACATCAATGCGATCGCACCAGCAACCCCCCAATATCTGAAGTGATCGGAAGCTCCCATCACCTTCGATCGCTCAGACCACCCCGACCTCATACCTTTTCCAGGAAGATATCCCCGGGTGCTAGATCCAGTCGTCTGCAGCATAAAGCTCAAAAGGGTGCTGATCGATGGAGGTAGTGGGCTCAATATCCTGTTTGCCAAAACCCTCGATGACATGAGGATACCACGGACAGAGCTCAAGCAAAGCTCATCACCCTTCCATGGAGTGATTCCTGGGACATCCTCCGTGCCACTCGGGCAGATTGTTTTGCCCGTCACGTTCGGCACGAAAGACAACTACAGGACGGAGCACACGAACTTTGAAGTAGCCGATTTCGAGACGGCGTACCACACTATCTTGGGAAGGCATGGTTTAGCAAAATTCATGGAGGTTCCGCACTACACCTATTCAATGCTCAAGATGTCAGGACCCAAAGGAGTCATCACAATCCGCGGAGATGTACGGCAATCTTTCCAATGCGACAAGGAGAGTTGTGAGTTGGCCGAGGTCCTACGGGCATCGTCCGACTTGCAAAAAATTCGACTAACATCATCCGCTTCGCAGGACGAGGACGTGCCAACCAAGAAGCAAGCGAAGGCAGGGATTCGACCTGGCGAAGAAGTCAAGAAAATAACACTCGACCCATCCAACCCAGCCAAAACAGCCTTGATTGGGACAGGGCTCGATCAGGAATGGGAATGCACGCTCGTCACCTTTCTCCGGGCAAACCAGGACATCTTTGCTTGGAAGCCTTCATACATGCCTGGTGTCCCGAGGGAGGTGATCGAGCACGCGTTAAATGTAAATCAGGGCGCGAAACCGATCAAGCAGAGCCTTCGACGTTTTGCTCAAGATCGGCGTGACACAATTAAAGAGGAGATCACCAAACTCTTAGCCGTTGTCTTTATAAGAGAGGTGTACCACCCCGACTGGTTGGCGAACCCAGTTCTAGTTCCAAAAAAAAAACAAAAGCTGGCGCATGTGCGTTGATTATACCGACCTCAACAAGGCATGCCCTAAGGATCCGTTCGGGTTACCTCGCATCGACCAAGTTGTGGACTCCACCGTCGGCTGCGAACTCTTGAGCTTTCTGGACGCTTACTCCGGGTACCACCAGATTAGCCTCAAGGAGGAAGATTGCATCAAAACTTCATTCATCACGCCGTTCGGAGCTTTCTAATACATCACAATGCCATTCGGGTTGAACAACACCAGCGCGACTTACCAACGTGCAATACAACGGTGCTTTCACAATCAACTCGGACGCAACGTGGAGGCTTATGTGGATGACGTTGTGGTGAAATCTCGGTTGAAAGGAGACCTTATCTCTGATTTAACCGAAACGTTCGAAAGCCTGAGGGCCTACCGTATGAAACTCAACCCCGATAAGTGCACTATCGGAGTCCTTTCGGGAAAGCTTCTCGGGTACATCGTGTCACACCGCGGCATCGAGGCAAATCCGGAGAAGGTCACCGCCATCCTAAAGATGAAGCCACCAACAAATCAAAGGAAGTTCAGAAGCTCACAGGGTGCATGGTGGCACTCGACAGATTTGTCTTTCGCTTAGGGATGCGGGGAACACTGTTCTTCAAACTTGAAAAGCAAGGCCGGTTCGAATGGACCACCGAAGCACAGCAAGCCTTCGACGACCTCAAGACCTTCTTAACAAAACCTCCGGTACTGGCATCCACGTTGCTGGAGGAACCACTCATGCTCTACATAGCCGCAACAACCCATGTGGTTAGCGCAGCGATTGTCATTGAACGCAAGGAGGACGGGCACCAACAGAAGGTACAACATCCGGTCTACTTCATCAGCGAAGTATTGGGCGAATCTAAAACGCGGTACCCGCAAGTCTAGAAGCTCATCTACGCGGTGCTGATCACCTCCCGAAAGCTCAAACATTACTTCCAGGAACACGCGATTTCGGTGGTCATCTCTTCCCCGATCAGAGACATACTCCATAACCGAGAGGCCACTGGGAGGATCGCCAAGTGGGCAGCCGAGCTGGGAGCCTTTGAAATCGCGTTCAAACCGTTCACCGCCATAAAGTCACAAGCACTAGCCGACTTCACCGCCGAGTGGACGGAACTGTAGAAACCATCAACCAGCAAAGAACTCGAGCACTAGACAATGCACTTTGACAGTTCCCTCACGCTCAGCGGCGCGGGGGCTGGCGTCGTGCTGACATCCCCAAAAGGAGAAAAACTGCATTACGTCTTGCAGATCCTTTTTTCAGCATCAAACAACGCCGCTGAGTACGAAGCACTCATCCACAGGCTCCTTATCGCCATATCACTCGGAATTCGAAGGTTGGCGGTTCGCGGAGATTCCCAACTCGTGGTCAACCAGGTACAAAAAGATTGGTCGTGCGTTGACGACATAATGACTGCATACTGCCAAGAGGTGCGCAGACTAGAAGATAAGTTCGATGGACTGGAGCTGACCCATGTGCTCAGACGGAATAACGAGGCCGCCGATGAGCTTGCCAAGTTTGGTTCCAGTCGGGCGGAGATACCAGCTGGCATCTTTGTGGAAGAACTTTGCAAGCCCTCAGCCACCTTACGCCAAAGGGACGAGGAGACATCCCTCCCAGCTGACACAGAGGTGTTGGTCATTAACACCGACTGGACGAAACCCTACCTCGATTACCTGGTAAAAGATGAACTCCCAGAGGACCGCACCGAAGCAGAGCGCATCACACGCAGAAGCAAAAGTTACGCAGTCATCGAAGGGGAGCTCTTCTGGAAGAGCGCCTCCGGAATACTCAGATGCTGCATCTCGGAGCAAGAAGGAAAGGATCTCCTCAAGGAAATCCACACGGGAATCTGTGGACACCATGCGGCCTCAAGAACCCTGGTCGGAAAGGCTTACCACCAAGGATTCTTCTAACCGACCGTAGTAACGGATGCAGAGGGCATCATTCGCACCTGTGAAGGCTGCCAATTCTTCGCTCGGCAAATTCATGTGCCGACTCAAGAGTTGCAGACAATACCAATCACTTGGTCGTTCGCAGCTTGGAGGCTGGACATGGTAGGACCACTGAAAAGACGCAAGGGGGATTCACACACCTCTTTGTCGCTGTGGACAAGTTCACAAAGTGGATTGAGGCTAAGCCAGTCCACCATAACAGTAGCAAAGGCCAAAGACTTCTTCCAAGACATTGTGGTTCGCTTCGGCACGCCAAACAGAATCATCACCAACAACGGTACCCAGTTCAGAGGAGAGGAATTCCAGAAGTGGTGCGAGGAACTAGGAATTAAAATCTGCTTTGCTTCCGTGGCACACCCGCAGAGCAATGGTCAGGTCGAACGAGCGAATGGCATGGTACTTCAAGGACTGAAAGCAAGGATCTTCGATCGCCTTAATCCTTATGCCACCCGACGTGGACCTCTCCTTTCGCCGTCGTCGTCTTGGCGTGAACATGAAGCACCTGCTTCGCCACCAATATGCACAACTCTGGAGATTCACACATACTCCAACGTTGACACCCCCGATTAAGACTTGCCAGCAGGAAGTTTGGCATGGGGTACGTTCACGCCGACACGCTTATCGCAGCACCCACCATAGGTGCCATGGCAAGTATGTCTGTGCAGTAGAACTGATTCGCAAGATGAAAATGACCTAACACTACGTGGGTGCAGGTTTCTACGGATGACTTCAGCCAGTGGGCACAACACTCCATAACCCCACAACCAGCATCGACAATTACTTGTTGCAATCACTTTTGTCCAGTACACTAACGGTGCATTCCAATGCAGCCCCTTGAGCGGGTGCAAAATATGTTCTGTGAACAACACCTGGGACCTACCCAGCTTGACGAGGCCCTCCCGCAACACTGGACACCTAGTACGACTTGAGGAGTGACACGCACGCACCTGACCGTTTCACGTTCCAAGAAGAACAACTCCGCCATCAACGGAAGCGGCGATCGGGTTAGAGTTGAGGTTTCGAGGATGCGATCCATTAGTTTTTTTTTTGCTTTCATACATGATGTACTAATAGGATATGATATGTTAGTGAAAATTTAGTTCGACTTCTTTTGTTTTGATGATTACTTTCCTATTCAAGTTATCTATTTTAGCTTGATTTGACAACACACATGTAATAGGTGTGTCCTACCGATTGGACAGCACGCACTAGTAGCTTTGCAGAGCGATTTGATAACACGCTTTAACCAGCTTTGTCATACCGAGATGACAACACATTGCAATCAATATTTTCAGTCAGATTTGACAACACTCTGTGCAACATGGAGTGACTATACAATGTTTATTTCTCCCTCACCCAGAGTGGAGTGACATGGCCTATAAATACCACCGGCCACCCATGCAACACTTCTTTGCTACCCCAACCTCCACTACATTACAATGACAGACAGAGGAGGCACCTCAAGACGTGGGAGGGGTAGTCGGAGAAGACAGGGTAATTCCGCACCTCAAGCTGCTAACTCCCTACAACCTCGGTCCCTCCAGCGCAGATTTTCCCATTCAAACAAGGGAGTATTATAACCTGAAAAATCCAATCCACAACGACCGCCCACTTGACCACCTAAAGTGGTCAACATGCAAGCATGACCTTGACACTAATGTCCAGGTTTGCCAGCAGTCTAATTCTAGCCCAGGACATCGTTTCTACTGATGCCATCTATTCATGGTAACCATTACAACTCTTACATACCATTCCACTCATGTCTTGCTGTATGACACGCACTCTAACTTACAGACCGAAGATTGCAAATACACTGAATGGCTCGACAAACCATTTATAGACCCAGCTGAAGGTTACATCTACACATTGCTAGTACACCTTTATGAAAAGGTAGAGGAACTTACTGAGGTGAAGAATGAGAATGACCAGTTCCGCAAGCAGAATTTCAAACTCCAAACCTAGAACGACGACCTACACCGTCAAAGGCTCAAGGAGAGGAACAATGAGGAGGTTATCCACCTCGGCAGCGGCTACCATACTTACTAATGTTGTGGCAATGCGAGCTGCAGTTGTGCTTGCCACTACCGTAACCAATAGCCCTTTCCACGCTGCCCTAACGATTAACACTCCATATGGGTGACGTATGGTTACTCATTTGAGCCTTCCGAATAGGGAGTTGAGGCAGTTGACAAAATATTAGGGAAAAAGAAACTAAATTTTAATTATTCTTGGATAGGTACAATGTGACATTGCAGAGCTTACATGAGTACATGATACTCCCTAGTACAAAAACTTATACATTGCAAGAAGTTGATCTCTCTCGTCCGTCTCTCCCAATCTCTCTCTCCTATCTCTCCAACTCTCCCTCTCTCCCCCGTCTCTCTCAATCTCTCTCACCTCTCTCTCGCCCGTCACTCTCTCTCTCCTAATCTCTCTCAGCGATAAGCGAGCGAGGCGGTGAGAGAAGTGGAGAGAGCGATGAACATCTCGCCGAGGAGAGAACGAGAGAGAGAGAGAGAGAGAGAGAGAGAGAGAGAGACGAGGGAGCAGCGAGAAGAGTGAAGAGAGCAAGGAGCTGTGCCAGCCGAAGAGAGGATGAGAATAGGAGGGGATGAGCAACAATCGAAGAGGATTTCCATACGAGCAAAGAGTGTTGAATCCGCTAAACTAGTGGCTTTCGTTGACCAATGGCCAGCTAAAAGAGAGGGCATAAAAAAGGTGGGTTCGGCTTCATCCCCTCCTTTTCTTTTCTTGTTTTATTTCTTTTTTCTCCCTTCCTTTCCTTTTCCCTTTTCTTCTTTATTACCCTTTTCTTCTTTTCTTTTTTCCCTTTTCCCTTTTTTGCCCTTCCTGTTTCCTCTTTCTTCTCTTTTTTCTCCCCTCAGCTCCCAAATCTCGCCCGCCATCCTCTCGTCTCCCTCGCCGTCCCTGCCTCCCACATTGCCCCTACCGGCGTCACTTCCACCGCCAACCTCGCTTGGCCATCGTCCCCCACCTCCTTACCTCTTTTGTCACTCCCCCACCGCCGCCTCCCCTTCCGGCCTCCCCCCAACCGGCATGGCAACAGCATGGCACTACACGGCACGACGTGAGCGGGTGCGGCACAGCATGGCACAACGCTGGCGTGGGAGTGCGCGGTGTTGGCACAACTACGACGCGGGCGAGGTAGGGTGCGGCACAGTGATGGCATGGGTGCGGCATGGAGATGGGATGGGCAAGCATGATGCGACGACACGATGGTGGCGACATGGCGGCCGACGCACAGCGTGGGCGCTGCACGGCGTCCTCCCCTTCCCCCTCTGGCAGTCCGACCAGACCCTTCTCTCTCCGCCGTGTGCCTTCCCCTTCCCCCTTCGCCCCCTTGACCAGCCACGGGCCTTGCCGCTTGTCGCGGGCCATGCCGTACATGGGCCGGCATGCTGCCGGCCGTGCCATGGCACGCGGCACTATTGCGGGCCGTGCCGACCTGAGCACGACCCACCTCGCCATGCCGTGCTGAACCCCTCATCGTGCCTGGTTGACAGTCTCGGTACAGCTCTGGCAATCACAATCGTGCCATGCTAGGCCATAGATCGGGTTGGGCTGATTGTGCCTCATGCTGGCCCAAAAAAACCTGGCCCAGCCCAGCGCTGAGCACAGCCATTTTGTGACGAGCAAAGACAGCTATATTTTTTCTCTATTTCTATATAATATTATTGGAATCCACCGTTCGGAGTCACTATAAACTGATTCTTTAGGACGTGGAACAACAATCAAAGACTGGAGTCAGTATTGTGAAAAATTATTGAATACTTAGGGAAAATTTGTCAGAATCACCTACTCCAATCTGACTGGCAAAACGATCTTAAGTCGTCGCAATTCCTAAAATAATGCATCTCGAATTTGTTCAGAGCTGTTGGAGCAAATTAAATTATATTCATCTTTCACGGCAGTTGGTGATGAGAAACTAAATCCCACAAAATAAAGGGAACATTTAACGTAACCATAGGCAGTTTGGGAAAAAAAAAATGGACAAATACTCGCCTTGAAATCCTAGAACGTCACTTAATTTAGAGCAAATTCCAACTGCCAAAACATCACTTAATCTAACACAAATGGATTATGGAAAATTGCATGCACGCATTGTGGCAACCCGTATAAGTAACCCATGGTAATGACAGTAACACTGTTCTTACTCTGAGATAATTACACGAATCTGGGTATATTAGCTAATAAAATCTCGAGTAGACCCGATATTTTATCAGTTAATACACCGTATTCAGAGTGTTGGAACAGAAACAATAATTAGAGTCTGAAATGGAAAATTTTATTACATTCCATTGCCACGCAAGCTACATGTACAAGATATTAATTAGACATACGATCCAAGAATAACAAAAATATATAACCTAAATACTAGTTATCCAAAAGCCGATCAAGGTGAGAGTACAATCTATTCCGATAACCTAGCCCTCCTGGCTATGCCCCTTCTCACATGCTCGGCCACTGAAACATTTCTTTAGCAAAGAGATGTTTGGCAAGAGTCAGTACGAAAGTACTCAGCAAGCATTAATAAAAAAAAAATACAATATATAGATTTTTCTTCCATATCCATCTCAATTATCTCCACAACCTTCTAGTGTAACCTCTCATCAAAATCATTTTCAGAAAATAATTTTATTAGAAAAGTTGTTGATTTTAATTATACAAAAATGCTACTAGCATTCGTATATGAGGTAGACATAGGTTCCGCAGCCTCCAATCTAGGAGACATACATTAATTCATGATTTTACCCTATGCAGGTTTATACCACTTTACCTATAGTGAACCCAACCGCAGTTGAGAACGCATAATATTTATTGCTATTTCAGTACTAGATCTCCAACACCGACCACCTACCAGTTGTAACCTACTCCGAATTCGATGGTACTATTACATGGGATGGTTAGTTGTACCCCATCTCGAAATCGGTAGTACTCATCTGCCCTGACCACCTAACAGTTGTACTCCATCTCTAAATCAGCGGTACTAATACATGGGGTGGCCAGTTGAACTCCTCGAAATTGGAGTTACTCCTCTCTCGACATTTAAATATAGCGCCAAATAAGACAACCAACCTTGGTTATCAGCTGTGTCCCTTACTGGGACTCCGTCATACCCAGTTTCATACCACTCGTAGCTAACTACTCTTACCCATTGCGGAGATCAAACACTTTAATAGAATAATCTTTTCTAGTTGTTTCCCATACACTATGGTTGATACGATTTAATACGGTTCATTGTCCAAGTGTAATTTGTGTTATCCTTATATCTCTACTATTCTAAAGCACGAGTTGGTGGCAGCGGTCCGTTCTACCGTTTCCCGCTTCTAGTTATTTTGAAATGAAACAAACACAGTAATTAGTGGCACTTGATGGCAGTGGTCCGTCCTTCTCACGTCATTAATTGCCGCTTAATTGCCCTGCTTAATTGCCCTACGCAAGAAACGAAGCGTTGCTTTAATTAGCCAGCTTTCGCAAGAAACGAAGCGTTAAAGATAGATGTTTGATTTTGTGAAATAATTTTTTTTTATTTTTTAATCTTTATTTTTCGTTATCAATTTTGTTTTCCGTAGCAACGCACGGGCATGTAACTAGTCATACCCTATGTAGAGGTTCCTCCGACAATGCTCAAACATGGCACCCTCTACCCGCCTCATATATATAAACCACACCGACCTCATCTGTCGGGTGAACCGAACCAATATACCCACAATTTCACCGACTGCACCTGCAGTCTATTAACAAACTCACAAACTGTATCGACAGTCTATTATCACTTCCAATTATCATAAACCAACCACTGCCGTAGTAGCTCATAATTTTCCATCTTTCTGACAGCAGCCAATTTAGGGTTTTATTTTGAAAGACACTTTTCCATGCACTAATGATTTATGTAAACATTTACAAATGATTTCACAAATATGAACAAAAGAAGCTTGCTTAGATTTTGATGAAAATAATCATCCTCACACGATTGCTGAAGATAACCACTGGTCAGGTTGAATTTAATTCCAAAAATTATAAAAATGCCATATTTTAGTGGCTAATAGAGTTTTACATATTTTATAGTGTCCAACCCTTTCTTTATATTTTATGAAATTATTGTATCTTACCGTGTATTTCATTTTAAGATACTTTAATTTGACGTATTTTAATTAGACTTATTTTAGTCTGGAATAACTTTATCACCTTTTAGTTGGGTAGCATTTTGATTTTAATTACACTTGGGTCTAGATAGGACTTTACCATTTTAATCAATATGATAATTGTTGCAGTTTATTATTCCTTTATTTTTTTTGTCAGGTTTTCCTCCTGCTTGATTTATCTTGTTTCTTAAATTTTTGGAATATTACAATTCAATTTAATGTTAGTTTGTGACTGTTCTATGGATTTCGACTCTCTTTTAAATTAGAGTAGGTTTTATGCGTTTATTTGGCTTAGTTTATTTTATCTCAATCATTATAATTTTGACTATATTTTTTTTCTCTATTTCTGTATAATATTATTGGAGTCCACCATTCGGAGTCGCTATAAACTGATTCTTTAGGACTCGGAACAACAATCAAATACTGACTGATTCGTGGAGTCAGTCTTGTGAAAAATTATTGAATACTTAGGGAAAATTTGTCAGAATCATCCACTCCTATCTTACTATAGCGTAACCGATCTTAAGTCGTCGCAATTCCTAAAATAATGCATCTTGAATTTGTTTAATCACGCGCGAGGGTTATTATTACCTTGAACCAATCGCTCCCGCATGCTTGCCGAGCACAGCCATTTTGTCACAAGCAATGACAGCTATTTTTTTTTTCTCTCTATTTCTGTATAATATTATTGGACTCCACCCTTTGGAGTCGACGAGTAGCTAGCCCAAACTATTTGGCTTGATGGTTCCTTTATCGAAACCTTAGAAGGTTCATGAAGGTTCATGATGGTTCCTTCTGGCCTACGAAGGTTCATGATGGTTCAGAGTTGTTGGAGCAAATTAAATTATATTTGTTGGGAAACCATCTGGCCTATGAAGAAGGTTTATGATGGTTCCTTTATCGAAACCTTAGAAGGAGGCTATAAAAGGAGGAGAGATCTTCCCATTGTATACACACATCAGAAAGAAATAATAGGTCAATCTTTGTTCATCCACACTGTGTCTCTCTTTTCTTGATTTTAGATCTGTCTGGGGAAACCTGGACTACATCTGGTAGCAAGGTTCCTCAACATGTTATCAGCTTCAAATTCTAACGAACACCAAGGCAGATTGAAAAGGTAGGAAACGGTAATTGATCTATGATCTTTGAATCTCTTATGTGAATCCCCATGCATGCATCTATGAGTAAACACTACCGTTGCTGACTTGAAGTCGTCAACATCGGTAATTACTTGTTGCAATCACTTTTGTCCACTACACTAACGGTGCATTCCAATGCAGCCTCTTGAGTGGGTGGAAAATATGTTCCGCGAACAACACCTTGGACCTACCCAACTTGACAAGGTGCCCCGCAACACTGGACACCCAGTACGACTTGCGGAGTAACATGCACGCACCTAACTGGTTCACGTTCCAAGAAGAACAACTCTGCCATCAACGGAAGCGGCGATCGGGTTAGAGTTGAGGTTTCAAGGATGCGATCCGTTAGTTTTTTTTTTTTTTGCTTTCATACATGATGTACTAATCAGATATGATATGTTAGTGAAAATTTAGATCGATTTCTTTTGTTTTGATGAATACTTTCCTATTCAAGTTGTCTATTTTAGTGTGATTTGACAACATGTAGATAATAGCAGTATCCTATCGATTGGACAACACGCACCAGCAGCTTTGTAGAATGATTTGACAACACGCAGACAATAGCAATGTCCTACCGATTGGACAGCATGCACTAGCAGCTGAAGGATCGTTATTTTTGATCCAGTTGATTTTGATGATGAGTATTTGAAAAAGATTTGAAACCAGTTTGATATTTCGACAAGATTTATTTTTTGGTTTCTTTATTTGAAAAGATCTGAAATCAGTTTGATTATTTGAAAAGCTTTTTGATTTTTGCAAAGGTTTTTGTTCGTGTTTTGAAATCGTGTTCTTAGAATATTTAATGTAATGCACTCCTGTGAGTGGTTGCATGGTTTAATGTGAGTCAAGTCGCGGACTTGTGCTCAGAATCGTTTTGTGGTTTGTTCATGTGCATGTATTGCTCGAGGGCGAATGTGGTCGATGACGGGACTGGAACTAGGTTCATGGAGGAACTGAGGTTCGGGACTAGGTTCGAGAGGAACCGAGGTCTTGGTGGTCAAGGATGTCATGCGGGACGTTCAGGCTAAGAGAATGGTGCACATGAAGAATGGTTAGTCACGTGAGAATGGCATGAGGTCATTCGCGTGCAAAGTGTTAGTCACGTGAGTATGGTAGGGTTGCCATACGCGTGCAAGAGTTGTACTCGGCCAGGTTGGGCCAAGTGGAGTTGTGTTGAATACATGCTCTTTCTAGGATTAGGAGTGGGAATCCTTTTAGGATTAGGAATCCTTCTAGGATTAGGACTCCTTCTAGGATTAGGTGTGTTTGCCTTCTTTAAATAGAGGGGTTGCCTTCTGTTGAAGGCAATCAAGCTTTGAGCAAGCTTTAGGGTTGTACTCTTTTGTTTGGAGTATTTTAGACAAAAGAAAGGAGAAATAAAGATCAAGTTCATCAAATCTTTCGGCGAGCTACAATTCTAGTTAGATTTATTCTCGCCATCTTCTGGAATAGTAAGCTTGCGAAGGTCATAACTTTTGATCCGTAAGTTCGATTGAGCTGATTCTTTTTGGGTTTGATTCGTATTGGAATCTAGTTTCTTGTGTCCAAATTTCAGATCGATCGGACGGTTGGATCTCTGGGAATTCGCGTTTTACCAAACCTCTATCATTCTGTTTTTTTCGAAAACGAGGCAATTATTTGGTTCTATTTTGGGGTAAACTTTTAATAGATCAAGAATTTGGTTTTAGCTTCCGCACAATCATTCACCCCCCCTCTGATTGCTATATTCGGTCCTACAAGTGGTATCAGAGCAAGGTTAAGGTATGGCGTCAGAGGCAGTATGTTAATCGTCCTCCTATGCTTGATGATTCGAATTTTTCTTATTGGAAGAGTCGTATGCAATCCTATATTGAGGCTCAAGGTAATGATGTTTGGTGCAAAGTTTCTACTGTTTTTGATGTTCCTGATATAGTCACCAATGATAATAAAGTAGACGTTGATATGAATGCTAAAGCTAGAAACTTGATTTTTCAAGGAATTTCTGAAAAAGAATTTGATCGAGTTTCTCATCTACGTTATGCTTATTCTGTTTGGAAGACATTATGTGACTATCATGAAGGTTCTACTAAGATTAAGAAAGTGCGCAAAAATATTTATCAAAAGGACTTTTCTGATTTTGCTATGAGACCAGGTGAATCAATTGATGATCTTTTCTCTCGATTTGAGAAAATCTTGTGTAATTTGCGTGGTGTTGGAGTAACTAATTCAGTTGAGGATAACGCTAGTAAAATTTTGAGATCTCTTAGTCCTGAATGGCGCATGGTTGTTCTTGCGATTAATCAAAGCTGTTGATTTGGATACTTTGACCATGGATGATCTTTATTCTAGACTAAAAACTTATGAGATGGATTCCTTGTCACCTAGAGATGATAAGTCCTCTACACATGCACTTGTTGCTAACCCCAAAGACTTCGCGGACTACCATCTTTTGTTTCCTTGTCTGCATTGGCTTCTTTTCAGATGAACAGTTTGAGATGCTTCCTCGAAGAAGATCTTGTGCTCATCTCCTCACGTGCTTTTAAAGCACTCAACAATGTGAGGATGAGGAGGCGTGGAGGCACAACTTGAGTCCTTCAACTGCTTTGAGTGTGACATTCCGGGCATGTTAAAGCAAAGCTGTCCCAAGTTGAAGAAGAAAGAAGAACGGGAATCGGCACAACGCAGCTCAAGACACACTACTTCTAGGCGCCCCAATTTTAGGAAACTTGCTAAGAAAGTCTTAGCCGCCATAGAGGAGTGTGATCTTAGCGATGTGGACTTTGAGAGTGATAATGAGCCACATGATAAGAAGAAGGACAAGAAGGAGATTCGATGATGACTTCACCGGGATGTGTTTCATGACTAGAAGGGATAGCGACAACGACTCCGATTTTGAAGAGGTGAGGCCTTCTTATGATGAGCTTGAGTATGCCATGGTTAAATTAGCTTCTAACTAAAAAGTCTAAGAAGGCTCTTAAAGAAAAAGATCTAGAAATTGATAGTTCCAATTCTGAAATTGCAAGGCTTAGATCTTTAATTCCTGATGACGATTCTTGCAAATCTTGTGATGTGCTACAATCTGAAGTTATTGCTTTAAGGAGTGTTCATGCTTCCCTATTGCATCAAAATGAGAAACATATTAAACATGCTAGTTGTTCCACTGATGATTTGCATGGTTCAATCTCTTGTCCTAAATGCTCGATTCTTGAATTGAAATTGAAAGATGCAAATGCTAGAGTTTCTCAGATGACTAATAACATGCTCACTCATGAGGTTCTTTCATGCTCTACTTGTCGCAAACAGAAAGAGAAGGTTGATATTCCTTGCAATAATTGTCTTGTGCTTTCTCGTAAAGTTGATTACTTGCAAGATTGTTTAGAGCGTTTTACTAAAGGAAAGAAAAACCTAAATATGATTTTGGATCAATCAAAAGTCAGCACTCATCACAAAGGTTTAGGTTTTGATCCTTATGCTCATCACAAATCACATGCTCCTACTGTTGTTAAAGCTCTTGAAAATGGAAAGTTTGAAATTGTCAAAGAGCCTGAGAAAACTGTTTTTAAATCTGCTGGAATTTTATCTTCTACTATGATGAGTGCAAATGTTGCTTCTACTTCTAAAGCTAAACATCATGTTAAATACACTTGCACTCACTGTGGTAAAGATGGTCATTTAGTTCAGTTCTGCTTTAGACTAGCTAAACAACAAAGGATAGAAAGGTTCAATGCTAAGTCTAATGTCAGAAAGACACACTTTGCTTCTCATTATGTGCCCAGGGTGAAGCAAACACCTTTTGTTGCTAAAAACACGGGAAAGGATAAATCTATTTTTGTGCATAAAAATTCTCGTGTTGTGCCTCTTTGTTGTCGTCGTGTGTCTCAAGATCGATTCCTAAATGCTTTATTTCTAACCCCAGATCGAGACATCGACACTTTCGCTTCTATGTAGGCTTCTCACGCGAGGAAGGAGAACATATGGCTAGTGGATTCCGGATGCTCACGCCACATGTCCGATGATAAGAATTGGTTCTCCTCCTTCACTTGTGCATCTCGTGCTAAAATTGTTATTTTTCAAGATGCTTCCTCCACCTCTGTTTTACTTAAAAGGCACTAGTCCAAATAGTGCAGTGCAGTGCATATGTTCAGGGGGAGAGTATCTTTGTTGATGAAGATGATGATGATGCTGTTGAGGATGAGATAATTGGAGTTTGTTGTGTGCTTGTGTGCTCGTTTTCAAGCTTCCCCGTGTGCTTCACATCGACAAGCTATCAAGAGGATTTTAAGGTATCTCCGTGGTACTCAAGATTTTGGCATTTGGCTTTCTGCTTCTTCACGCATTAGTTTAAGACCTTTCTCTGATGCTGAATTTGGAGGATGTGGAATTGATAGAAAAAGTACATCTGGTTCATGCCACTTCTTGAGTAATTCTCTTTCTTGGACACATTGACATCAGATTTCATTTTTCTTAGAGATCATGTTGAAAAAAGAGCTATTGAACTGAAATTTGTTGATTCGGGTGCTCAGCTTGCTGATATTTTCACTAAACCGCTTGATTTTTCTCGTTTTTCTTTCTTACACTGTGATCTTTGGATCTTTCATCGCCATTGGTTGATTTGAGGGGGAGTCTTGTGTTTATGTCTTTTTGGGTTACTTGACTTTGGTTCCTAGAAGTGATTTTTTTATAAGTGGTATTTTGACTTTACACCTCAAGTAAAAACCCCTGTTTACATTGCATCATGTAGTACAAAGCTTTGGTGATTATTCTTGTGTATATAGCCAAGTTAATGCTCAATGCTTTACTTATCACTAAAAGGCTAAAATAATTCAATTTGAGATGCTTTTCGAGAATATTTTGGCTCTTGCTCATTATGGTATTGCATTTGTGAAATAGGCTTAAAAGTTTCTTGTCATCTGTTGAAAGGCTAGAGCTGATTAGAAACTATGTGTGAGTTTTTGTTGGACTTCAAATGATCATTATGAGTCTCAAGCAAAATCAGTGTTTTAATGTTAAAAGCAAGTTGAAAAGATGCAAGCAAAGCTACTTGGCTAAACACAAGTTTAGTACAATGTGCAACTTCCTTGCCAGGGATTTAAATGCAAAGATGCAAGAAAAGGCTACTTGTCTAAACAAAAGTTCAGAACAATGTGAAGCCACTTGCCAATTTAAAGCGAGAAAGATACAAGAAAGAACTACCTACTCATACACAAGTATGGGCTAGTGTGCGATTACTTGTCATCCCTGTTGATCACAAAGCAAAATTGTCAAACTTGCTAAAAGAGAAAAAGGAAATTCAAATGGTTGAAAAAGGCTTGAGACAAATATTAGTGAATTTGAAAGTCTCTCTATGCTCATGATAGATTTCTTTTTTACGCTTTGGCAAAAATCTGTTTATGACATTTTACTTGTTTGCTCTAATTTGCTTATGCAATAACTATTCTAGGTGTTAGAACCTCCATATTCTCACAATTTGCTTTCTCATTGGATAATTTGATACAAAATGAGAAAGTTCTCCTAAAAACTCTTCAAATGCTTTACTTTGATTATATACCTTGAATATACTTCAAAGCTTGAGATCTTGCATTCATTAAGGGGAGTTTTGAGATCTTGATGACTATTTTGTCAAAAGGGGAGAACAAGTCAAGGAGGTTTTTGAATTGGGATTATTTGGTCTTTTGGTTCTTGCTCAATCTCTTGTCAAATCTTATATTGTGTTTTGTCAAATTACTCATCAAGGGGAGATTGAAGGATCGTTATTTTTGATCCAGCTTGATTTTGATGATGAGTATTTGAAAAAGATTTGAAACCAGTTTGATATTTCGACAAGATTTATTTTTTGGTTTCTTTATTTGAAAAGATCTGAAATCAGTTTGATTATTTGAAAAGCTTTTTGATTTTTGCAAAGGTTTTTGTTCGTGTTTTGAAATCGTGTTCTTAGAATATTTAATGCAATGCACTCCTGTGAGTGGTTGCATGGTTTAATGTGAGTCAAGTCGCGGACTTGTGCTCGGAATCGTTTTGTGGTTTGTTTATGTGCAGGTATTGCTCGAGGGCGAATGTGGTCGATGACGGGACTGGAACTAGGTTCATGGAGGAACTGAGGTTCGGGACTAGGTTCAGGGGGAACTGAGGTCTTGGTGGTCAAGGATGTCATGCGGGACGTTCAGACTAAGAGAATGGTGCACATGAAGAATGGTTAGTCACGTGAGAATGGCATGAGGTCATTCGCGTGCAAAGTGTTAGTCACGTGAGTATGGTAGGGTTGCCATACACGTGCAAGAGTTGTACTCGGCCAGGTTGGGCCAAGTGGAGTTGTGTTGAATACATGCTCTTTCTAGGATTAGGAGTGGGAATCCTTTTAGGATTAGGAATCCTTCTAGGATTAGGACTCCTTCTAGGATTAGGTGTGTTTGCCTTCTTTAAATAGAGGGGTTGCCTCCTGTTGAAGGCAATCAAGCTTTGAGCAAGCTTTAGGGTTGTACTCTTTTGTTTGGAGTATTTTAGACAAAAGAAAGGAGAAATAAAGATCAAGTTCATCAAATCTTTCATGAGCTACAATTCTAGTTAGATTTATTCTCGCCATCTTCTGGAACAGTAAGCTTGCGAAGGTCATAACTTTTGATCCGTAAGTCCGATTGAGCTGATTCTTTTTGTGTTTGATTCGTATTGGAATCTAGTTTCTTGTGTCCAAATTTCAGATCGATCGTACGGTTGGATCTCTAGGAATTCGCGTTTTACCAAACCTCTATCATTCTGTTTTTTTCGAAAACGAGGCAATTATTTGGTTCTATTTTGGGGTAAACTTTTAATAGATCAATAATTTGGTTTTAGCTTCCGCACAATCATTCACCCCCCCTCTGATTGCTATATTCGGTCCTACAGCAGCTTTGCAGAGCAATTTGACAACACACTTCAACCAGCTTTGTCATACCGAGATGACAACACATTGCAAGCAACATTATCAGTCAGATTTGACAACACTCTGCACAGCATGGAGTGACAATACAATGTTTATTTCTCTCACCCAGAGTGGAGTGACATGGTCTACAAATACCATCGACCACCCAGGCAACACTTCTTCGTACCCCAACTTCCACTACATTACAACGACAGACAGGGGAGGCACCTCAAGACGTGAGAGGGGTAGTCGGGGATGTGTGAGACCCCGGATCGACTATCCGAAATCTCCTGTGCATTTCCGTACTAGTCCCAGATCAGTAGCTAGTACACACAGTCACAGTGATACTTCATTGCCGAACATAACGAAACTGGTATTATAAATATTCAAGTATGGGCCACATGGCCACTTATTACAATACTCGGTCAAAAGACCGGGAACAAAGCAGCGGAAACAAAAGCGAAAGAGGCAGACGCCAAAACGCCACAGGCGACGACTAGGAACGCGACTAGTCCTCCTGGCAGCCTTCCTCGAACTCCTCTGCGTAGAACTCGCCCTCCTCGGTCGCGTCTTGATAAATCTCTGATGATGACATGTTGGTGTAGCACGTGAGTACAAACGTACTCAGCAAGTCGGGGAAAGTATGCTTATGTGGGCTTTCCAAAGGAAGCTTAGTAGGGTTCATTTGCATAAAGCCAAATTTTATTAAATCATACTTAGGTAATAGTATTTCACAAAGCAACTTTTCACAATTCTTTTTAATCATTGAATTATGTAATATCGTAGTGAGGTTCTATCCACCATCACCGATATAAAAGGCTCTATCCGCCAGATTTTAAAGGATCAGGGTTATTCATGTGACTCCATCCGTCAAATACAAACACAGGTTCTTTCCACCTGGTTGACTCTATCCGCCAAATAACATCCGAGAGTTCTAACCACTCCCGAACCCCAAAACCAAACACTTTTCAGTTTTCGAAACCAAAATCAAAATCTACCAATATGAAAGCATTCCTTGCTTTGCCTTTGACCGTAGGCACGGCTATTCGAATAGTTTTACTCTGCAGAGGTGTACAACTTTACCCACACGATACGATCATCTCCTAATGCCAAGCTATTAGCACACTTCCTTTGGTGTGCCGGCAGAGAGATCGTGACAAGGCCGTTACAATGTTTCCACCTAGCTAGACCCACCCGCTGAGGTTTCACCGCTGTTAGGGTTCCAACCGCCCAAGATCTGAAGCCCCTCTTGCGCCGTGTGAGAAAAACAACATTGCCTCCATCCGGCATTCACATTCAACCGAATGGTGAGTCTAAACTAGGCTTCTACAAATTAGTTGGTCAGGTCGTACCATTATAGACATGTGGTAGTACGGTATTGCTTAAAATGGCAATCATAAGCGTCGGTCCTTATATGACTTGGGGCGGTACTTGCACAATAGGATCAAGACTCGATCCACTCCCACCCGACATTCCATGCCGCCCAAGTCGAAATCACTTTTCCTTTTCGTTTTATTTTAGAAAACAATACTAAAATCATACTAGTAGCTTTCAAATCCCATTTGATAACATTCTTTTTGAATAGCCCCACCCATGGGTTATTTTCATCGGAAACGATCCTAAGCAAATCTACCGAACTAGATCGCAAAGGATACCGTATAAGCATAAGCACGGTATAAACAATGTTCTAGGGTTACAAGTAACATGGATATCAATCACAAAGGAGGAATATTGCAAGTGGGAGTAACTAAATACTTATACTTGAAATATGATAAAAGATAGCATGCAATTGTATAAGACATTTAAAACAAGTTCAAAATCTTGGGATCAAGATGCATCAAAGAGACTTGCCTTCTTCGGCGGTGGGAGTGTCGAACTCGAGAAGTCCGGCGGCGGAATCGGCGGTCGCGGCGGAATCGTTGACTACACGCAAAACGAGGCAATAAATAAATAACAGAAAATAAATAAAATCCAAAAATTATAAAATTAGTACTGGCAGGTAGATCTTGATTTTAGATGAATTTAGAAATTTGAATGGGGTCAAACGGAGTTCGGATGAGAAAGTTATGAACTTTCGAAGTTTGAATTTCGAATAAATCGAAAACCGAGAATATTCCCGGAATATTCCTCTCGGGTTTGACTGGGTCAAAGTTTGACCGAGGACTTTGACCTTGACTGGTTTGACTAGGATTGAGTCTATGGCAAGGTGGGGCCCACCTGTCATTGAGAGGGAGTAGCTTCTCCATGAAGCTTCCCATGCCATGGCCATGGAGGAGAGAGAGTGGAGGGAGAAAGAGAGAGAGAGAGAGGAAGAGAGAGGGAGAGTGGGGGGGCTCGCCGGAGGGGGGCGGCGCCGGCGGCCATGGCGGCGGCGGCGGCGCTGCCCACAAGACGCGACGGCAGTGGCCCACTAGTCTGGCAGCGGGAAGGATCGCGATGGCGGCGGCCATGGCAGCGGCGGCGGCCGGCCGGCGAGCTCGGGCCCGCATGCGCAGGAGCAAGGCTCCATCCAACAAAATGTACAAAGAGCAAGGCAAAAGAACAGAGAGCTCTAAAATAACAGAGGCACAACGAAAAGCTAAAACTTGGACTTCTAACTCATTTTTGCACGGATTTGATCCAAACCAAAGGCTAGAACCTCTAGATAATGTCCTTAGCAACATCTAGGAGGAAGGGATTGAGCCAAAACTCACCGGAGTTGATGAATTCGACGACGAACGGAGTTTCGGCCGGATTGAGAAAAACGCGAAATTCGTCGCCACCGATTGATGCAACCTACAACCAATAGTTGGATGAGCTCCTAGACTTCCTCACGGTCATAATGAACTAATAACCAAGAAGAATGGCTCACCGGAGAAGGAGAAATGACGAACGAACACGAAGAACGCCGAAAAAGTGACCCGTGCTCGGTTTTCTTGAGCTAGAGATTGAATGGAGGGGAGCTGCCAAAGGAGGATCATACCACCGGGAAGAGGGCTTTTATACGGTGAGATTGGAAGTGGTGGTGCGGCGTTTGGACGAGAAACGGCCGAGTTATTGCGATTTGAATGCGAATGGACGGTTTTCGGTTTTTGGGCGCCCGTGCGAATTCCGGCGAGTTCTCCGGCGAGAGGTGGTGGGGAATGCGAAGAGGACGACGCTACGGATTCAAAGGAACCGACGGCTCGTCGTTTGGAGTTGCGTGGAGGAAGTTATGAGCACTTAAAGAAAGCTCCCTCCATTTTTGCAAGCTTGAAGCTCCATTGTTCATGCATGGCTAGAGGAAGAAGATGACACTATTCACTTGCCACATGTCACCACCTTATTGGCCCTCTTTTACGCAAATGCTCCACCCTAGGGAAAAATTAGGAAAAATGGCCTAAAAATTCCGGAAAAATTCCTAGAGCCATTTTAGAATATTGGGAACTCAATGGAATTGGTTTGGTTGAATTTGGATGATTTTTGTGGAATTGGATATTCGGGCGCGGATCGCAGGCATTAAGCAAAACCCGCGCGCGATAAAATAGGAATGGAGATCCAAAAATCCGGGGAACGATTCCTAAAATCATTTCGGAATATTTGGAACATTTTAGAAGTGGTTTGGGGATTTTTGAAGTATTTTTGGACTCGGGTGAATTTTCGGGTACCGGCGGGACTAGAAAATCCGATTTTTCGATCGGAGGGGAATTAATTCCCGATTTCGGAGAGAAATGGATGCCAGGTTATTATAAACACCAATGAAACTCCAAATTTTGAATTTACTTTATTTAAATTATGTTTTTCTCCAGAAGGCGCAAATGAGGATGTTACAGGATGACAGGGTAATACCGCACCTCGAGCCGCTGACTCCCTACAACCTCGATCCCTCCAGGGCAGATTTTTCCATTCGAACAAGGGAGTATTATAGCCCGAAAAATCCAATCCACTACGACCGCCCACTTGACCACATGAAGTGGCCAACAAGCAAGCATGACCTTGACACCAATGTAGCGGTATAATTCTAGCCCAGGACGCCGTTTCTACCGATGCCATCTATTCATGGTAACCACTACAACTCTTACATAACATTCCACACATGTCTTGCGAATGGCTAGACAAACCATTTATAGACCCAGCTGAAGGTTACATCTACACATTGCTAGTACATCTTTATGAAAAGGTAGAGGAACTTACTGAGGTGAAGAACTAGAATGACCAGTTCCGCAAGCAGAATTTCAAACTCCAAACCCAGAACGACGACCTACATCATCAAAGGCTCAGGGAGAGGAACAATGAGAGGTCATCCACCTCGGCAGCGACTACCATACTTACTAATGTTGTGGCAATGTGAGCTGTAGTTGTGCTTGCCACTTCCGTAACCAACAGCCCTGCCCACGCTGCCCTAACGATTAATACTCCATGTGGGTGACGTATGGTTACTCATTCGAACCTTCCGAATAGGGTCTACGACAGCCAGCATGAATTCTTTACAATTTCGAAAGGTGCGCATGTACTTTAACTGTTGTTTTCGTTCATGGTTTGTTCATGTCGTCGCACTATGTCTCTTTTCACATTTTCTATGCCATGTTATGTTCACGATGCCATGCTATGTACACTATTATTTCTATATCACTCTATGTACCTTTATATATTTATGCACGATTTTTGTCTTCATTATGTTTAAACCAATATTAAACGTCATTTCTACTAATTTTTTCATATTAATTTCTCTCCGTATTGTTATTTTCTACATAACACCTTCGTTTGCAAAATATCGTTTTAAATTGCCCAATTTTGTGGTACATTACTTAACTAAAAAAATTCAAAAACTATCGATTCAAACTACATAATTTTTCAATACATCAATCAACAAATTAATTTAAAAAAGATTGATTAATTGGTACATGATGAAGCAAATAAAATAAATAAATGAAAAACTACAGTCTGCCACGTTGTTCTATTTATCTGAAACTATTTTCCGTTTTATTCATTGGATGTGAAAAATAATATTAGACTATAAAATAACACTCAATTAAAATTACACACAGAAGACTGTTAATTTATGACGCATTTTTCACACTACTATTTACATAAAATTAAAAAAAATGCATTTTTTTAAAAAAGGGGGCGACTTGCAGCCCGGCCGAACTGCTGCAGGCTAGCTCACAGCATCGGCCCCCCACTGCAAGTCGGCTATAGCGCTTTCCCACCACTGTATAGGGCTACTTCTGCTAATTGTGAGATAATGAGATCATATTCCCGAAAAATTTTATGAACGGAGCTACTAGATTGAAAAATTCGCACCACAATCACATTCGGAAATTTTTTTATTAATAAACATTTTTTATTCGCCTATTACAAAAATATACCTAACCTGATTTTTTTTGCAAAAGTAACCTACAATCGTGACACTGTGACGCGAAAATACCTAATCGCGCCAGCGTGGAGCGAAACGTCCACGTGGGGTCCACGTGGCAGGGGGCGACAGGCAGGGGGGGACTACGCGGCTAGTCATGCTGAGGTGGCGCGACCAGGGCAACACTCGCGCCACCCTGGCACGACCAGGCGACGGCAGGGCCGGGCAGGACAGGGCGGGCAGGGGCTCGCGTCCGGGAGGGTAGTTTTTTTTCGTTTTTGAATTTAACTTAATATTTTATATCTGTTGGTACAAAGCTTCAAATCCAACGAAATAAATTTCTAAATTTGTATTAAATTATAAGCATTCAGATTATATAATAAAAACTATTATGTTCCATGCAGAATTAAATGGTTTGAATCAAGTTTACATAAAGACCCTTTTATGAATTCTGAAGAAACTGTATAAACCATGGCTCCAAAAATCATGAAATAAATATCACTTGTTTCTAGGGTGTTAGAAGTCCCATTTAAAAAAAATATTTACGAATGAACTGAGTTGAATAAATCAAATAGCTATAAGCATCTATATCATGATACGCTTAAGGTTTTTAGCCAGCGTGTAAAATATCGTCTTTGAATATTTTTTTCTGGAAGAATGGGGAGATTTGCTCTTGGATATATGGACCACCATATTCTGGAAAAATATTTTATTTAGACCTTGCTTTGCATCTAAAATGCAATAGCGCAATGACCCTAAGTATTAAAGTAAAAAACAAACGAGAACGCTTAAGCCTTTTTGGGAGCCCGTAAGATATCGTGTTTGAAGGTAATTTTGTGTAAGAATGGATGAGATTTGCTATTTGATATATGGACTATCATATTATGGAAAAAATATTTTATTTACACATTGATTTGCATGTAAATTGTAAAAGCGCAATAACCCTAAGTATTAGTCTGTTACAAACTATAACGCTTAAGGCTTTTCGGCAGGCCGTAAGATATCATGTTTGAAGGTAATTTTTTGTAAGAATGGATGAGATTTGCTATTTGATATATGGACTAGCATATTATGGAAGAATATTTTATTTACACCTTGCTTTGCATCTAAAATGCTATAGCGCAATAACCCTAAGTATTATAGTCCACAACAACTTTATTTATTTCAAAACTATGGTGGGAGAGGGAGATACGAGAGAGGGCGATTCACAAATAAGATGTTAGTGCTGAAAAGAAGGTAGACCACACTCTTGATTATGGTTTAAAACTGAAAAGAGTACCACAAACACGGAAAATAGCAGTTACAGCTAGACGGAAAGGAGTACCACGAATAAGAAAAATAACAGTTACAACTAGACGGAAAGGAGATCCACGAACAAGGAAAATAATAGTTACAACTAGACGTCTACTGAGTGCATCGAGGCCACTTCCCCTTTGCCCATACCTCCGGCGGGGCTTCTCTTGCACGACGTGCCCTCTCTCGCTTCCTCTCTCTCTCTCTCGGCCTCCTTCTCCTCCGCCTCCTTCCTACGTGCCTCCTCGCGTGCGGAATCACGATCCTCCTATATCCGTCGCCTGAGCTCATCTTCCCGATTAGCGTGATCTAGGAGCCTTTGGTCCTCGGGGTTGATTTCCATGTCAAACCACTACTCAAATTCACACAGTGGCGGAGGTGACTGCATAATACATAAATTAGCAAAGTGTCATGTAGAAATATTATGAAAGATGTATGATTATTACCAACTAACGATTCTTTAGGCTCTTCTCCGATGGGTCGAATGCGTAGTTGCGGCACTTCCATTGCCTCCTCTTCTCCGATGGGTCGACTGGTCACGCTTTGGCATATCCCTCTGTGAAAAGCTGCACGACGTGTCACCATCAGCAAAGCTGCACGACTTGTCGCCCTCTGAGAAAAGCTGCACGGTGTGTCACCCATCATCAAAGCTGCACGACCTGTCACCCTCTGTGAAAAGCTACACCACCTGTCACCCTCTGTATTGTCAATTCATTTTCAGCTCGAATTTAATTGTTGTTTTTTTGTAATAAGCACTACTGACCAAATTTACCATGGCATGGATGCTCCGTGAAACTTCAGCGTGTTGTATGAAATAGGTCGACGTGTAATGAGAAAACATACTTAACATAGTCCACGAAATGCACATATATAACATATAAATATACAAGTAACAACATAACTGTAACACCCCAACATCTAGTATGCCCTGGATGTCACCAAACATGATAGACACAGCATCTAAATGGCACAAATAAAGGTAAATTACAGCAAAGGTGCAAATGCTAAAACCGAAAATTTCGGCAGCATCTCCTTTGTTTTTCCATGATTTGAAGCAACAACAATAATATGGCAATGTATAGCATAATATGAGACATCTAAAACAGCAATAACAATTGATATGGCAACATCTTACGTATAAAATAATGAATCCAACCACTCCAAAATTATAACGAAGCAAAAGATGAACTTAAGCACACAATCAAGCCATACTCCAAGTTTCATGGCACTAATCTTATTATTATGTCTTCAAATGATAAAAACTGTCTATATGTGAGGAGCTACCTGTAGAAGTGTAGCTAAACTCCTTTCCCGCATGCCGGTTTCATGGTACCTAAAAACAACATAAGACACAAGCGTGAGTTCATCACTCAGCAAGTATATTGCAATGGAACAAAACGAACAGTTCAATGCTAATATCTCTATATATCATGCTTAACATCATAACCATGTTCAAAACTCATTGTACACATCTCATTATCATCATCATGTATGCAATGCACATGTCTCCTCGAAGCACATACCGGTATTGCCGAGTGCACACCCGTCGGCGTGCACCCTCTTTCCCCTTCCATCCCGTAGCTGGAGGGTGCCTACTCCTCGCTTCCATTCACAACTGTGGATGGAATCACGAGGTAGGTCTTATTCAATGGCACTTCAGATTAGTCATAACTTTCACACCGACCTTACCGGACTAGTTATGACTTTCTCACCGACCTGGCCAGTTCTCATGCCATGTATGCAAATATGTCATAAACATAAACAACTTGCACATAAACTCAACTAATCATTGCATAGCCTCATAATAAACCATTTTCATCATGTCGCAAGAAAGAGTCAATCATGGCATCATATCATAAAACATGTGTAAACCCTCTCATTATCAAACATTACGGCTCCTTAAGCCGCAACCACTACAATACACTTGCCTTCAACCGCGGGCGACGGATTGGCGAGAGGATGAGGGCACTCCCGGGGTCACACCACCTGCACATAGGTACCACACACTCAAAATGTGCCCTCAAAATAGTAGAAGAACGATCCCCTACCCCGACTTCGCAAACAACCCCTAAAACCCGAAAACAGAGAATCTGTCCCTACGGGACAGCGGGCTTCCAACTAGCATAACTTGAGTTCTAGGACTCTAAATTAAGTAAACGAGTCATTTTCCCGTAGCTTAGGAAATTTCCTAGCTTTTTATAAGTATTGGGAAAAACTTATTCGGCCTCTAAAATTGATTAATCTACAGATCAACACGATCTATCCCAATCACGTCATAGTTTTGAACACGTTCAGTAAAACAGCCATAACTTTCAAACGACTGATCGGAATTATGCATTCTTGGTGTCCACTGAAAGGTATTAAAATTATCTACAACTTTCTCAACATACAGCTGACCATAAAACACTTCTAAAATTGCGAAAACTCAAAACCTAGGTCGGACATCCAATCTGCCCGAGACAGAACGTGGGACAACATTGCAAACACCCTAATCTCATCTAGAGGCAGCACCTAAACATGGATCTAAAGCATGGATTACCCCTCCTAGCAGCACCAAGACCACCCCAAAAGAAACGCAAACCCTTAACTCTTCTTGGAGAATCGAAGAACCGACGAACACCTTCATTCTCCCGGCCGCTCCTTCCTTTGGATCCGTAGCGAATCGCCGGAGGTCTCTGGACGGACGATCCTCCACACAGGGCAGCGATGATCACCGGGAATGGGGAGGAGAGCGCTGCACCAAGGGAGAAGGGGGCGCCCAAGGGGAAGAGATGGTGGCGGCTAGGGTTGGGAGGTGGAGGGGGAGGCGCATGGGAAGTGGGAGGGGTGGCGGCTATGGGTGGAGGGGAGAGAGGGAGGCGCCCAAGGCTACGGGGGGGGGGGCATGGGAACCCTAGGATGGCAGGATCCCCCCAACATGGGCCAAAACCCCCCCACCAACCGCCCATTTAATTCCCGCAAGGCCCAAACTCCCCTGGAGAGGCCCAAACACCCGAAAAAGCCCAAAAATAAGGTATAAACTCTTACCGTATATGCCAAAATCTATAATGACTCACACCGTCACTCCGTAGTGTCACAATAACATTATAATGCAGAAATACAATGATCAATCAACGCCCTCCATGTCATCTCCCTCTCCATGGTCACCTCCCTCCCCCTGTGCATGAGGTCTGGTCCGCCTCGATGGTCGACGTGCAACACCAGGTCAAGGTTCAGGCCCTGAAGGGGTCCACCGGTCTGGTGCGCAGATGATCCAGGGTCCAAGGGTCACGTCCGCTGCAGGAGTATGGCATGAAGAACTTGGGTCTGTAGGGTGTGTAGGGGTGGGGGCGCTCGGCTGTGACCCAAACATGACGTCTGGATGCATCGGACCTGCATAGTTCGTGTCGAAGTCGTCCGCTCGCGTGCACGGTGTAGTGGGGCCCTCCTGACAGAAACCTTATAGTACTACTATATGTTGGAATGAAGAATATATTTCAAAGTAAAGTTTACTAAGCATATTGAACACACCTGGGGTCAGGACCACGACAGGACGAGGCATCCATGTCACGCCGGTAGGGTATCAGAACGGGTAGGCTGTCATACATAAGTATTAGTTAACACAAGATGCAATGCATATTTAAGTGAGCATGTTACCTGGCATGAAGTACGAGGGCTGCCGCCACGATGAGCTCCCTGGATGGTCCTGTGCCGGCAGCGCAGGGTACGCCAAGGTGGGAGGTCTAAACGGCGGGACAATGGGGTCATACGAAGGTGGTGTCGGCTACAGTCATGTACTACTCCTGGCCTCATGCTGTCGTACGTCCACCGTATGCGACCCCACACCAGCGGCGTCCAAAGTATGCCGACACGAAACGGCCCGCACAATCCTCAACGTCTTCACGATGATTCGATCGACGAACGCCGTGAACTCCTCCCGGGAGATCTTCAAACCCCCGCACAAATAGCCTATCGTGGACCTCGCGTCCTGCAGAGCCTCTGTCCCCATGTCGCCTTGAAAGTGATAGCATGCTGCATGATTTATGTATGCGTGCATATCATTAAAATTTTGTGTACACTTTCTACTTGACGTACCACAAAGTGCATCGCCGAAGCGACATGACTGGGATATGTGTCGTCCGCACGAGCTGGTAGGATATCATATGGCTCAGCAGCGGGAAAAAGGCGTAGTCGTGTAAGCTGGCAGTACCATTCCAGGTACTCTTGGTATCCCTATTTGTCGTACGCAACCTCGGCTGGAACCAGGTCTTGTAGTGCATGGCTCCACTGCTCCACCCAAGGGGCCATCTTCATGGCCCAGTTAGTCCGGCGGCCCTGCGAACCTTTCCTCGAATGCCTGTGGAAGTTATAAACACGTCAGCATATGTAGTAAGTTGCATTCAAAAAGTAAGGAGAAGAAAAGTTACGTAAATGTGTGCCTCTGTTGGGACCGGCAAGCCGCTTGGAACAGGGACCTCCTGTCTGAGTCCGAACTGCCTCATTACCCGGTGAACCGAGTAATCCTCAATGTATACATCGAACACAATCTTCCGCCGTGTGATCGTGTATGGAATATCTCGCGCGCAAAGGATGGACAAACCGTGCAGCGCACGCTGCGCAACCTCCGCTAAGTTGTAAGGCTCCCACCGGACACGCTCAGGCCGCAAAAGGTCGAACGCCTCCGTGATGTGTGCGTAGACACTCCGTACCTGGAGACCATCCCATTGCGGCTACAGAAGGTACCGACATAAAGTTAATACAAATGAGGCAGGAATGCGAGTTTGCATACTACAAAAAATATGTACGTACCCGTATGCAGCACCAAAGAGAGCCCATCATAGGGCGGTCCACCTCCGTGTCCCCGTAGAACTCCGGGCCATACACTTGGTCCTCAACCCATGGTCATCCGATCTGGAAGCGCTCGAATGACCAGAGCATGAGGAGTGGGCACCCGGAGAGGATCGACCCGAGGCGCGTCCTCAGGCACGCGTCGCACAGACCCCGGTAGGTGGCACAAAGTACAGCTGACCCCCAGCTGTATTGAGGTACCTCGCCGGGGGCAGCGTTAGCAATAGCCTGTGCGATCGGGACAAGCCTCCTATCGACACTATCCCCATGGGTCGAGGTGAACATAACCCACCCGAACAACCATAAAAGGTAAGCCTCCAGGTGCCGGCTCACCTGGTACTCTATGGTGTTCCCAGCCATCCTAGTAACCTGCAAGAAGAGAAGTTTATTAGTCACACCGATATAATAATTCATACCAATTTTGAACCATGACAACACATACCTCGAACTGGCGAAGCCACGTGAGAGTCGGACTGTGCCTTTGTCGTGGGTGTAGCGGGGCGTACTGCGGGTGGCCTCCACCATCCGGGGGAAGGACTCCTGCGAACCTATCAAAAAGGTCGTCACGCCAGTCGTCATCCACCTCGGCTGGCACAACCGCCTGGCCAGCTATCGGGAGACCGGTCAGCATCAAAACATCCAGCAGAGTCAATGCCATCTCTCCGCAGGGCAAGTGGAAGGTATGCGTCTCAGGCCACCAGCGGTCCACGAGGGCAGTAAGGAGGGATCGGTCGAAGGGAAAGTGTTGGGATCTCTTCACGACGATAATCTCACCATCCGGATCATCGACGTGGTCCTCCTGCGTGGCCTCCACCATCCGTGCAAGGGGAAGTAGTCCCGCCACCTCCAATATGCAACAATAAATTACAAGTTACAGCACAAACATGTTATAACCCATTAAGTACGATAAATTTTGGTACGCTTACAAACCTGCGTAACCAGCGGCTGTCAAGGCCCCAGGCACATACTGGAGTCCGTGTGGACACGACACTAGGATCCGAATCCACTCTGGTAGTAGCGTGCAACCGTGCATGATGGCGTGCGTCTAAGTGACGATCAAGAAGGCCATACGACCAGTCGCAGCCGTCGCCCACAGCCGCCATACCTGCGTACAACCAAACAAATTAATAATTTATATTCATGACATGAAAGAGGGACATTATGTGAAACGTAAAAACAAGCAATACCAAACGTACGAGTGATAGATCAAAACCTAATGGGTGAGTGATAAAAACATACCGGTTTGCCAGATTTAAAGTAACAACAAATAACATAACTAGTGATGATGACAATGTCAACAAGCAAATGCAACGATCACAAGTTTGTCCGTGCCCTAGAACAAACACATCTAGTTTCCTTCAGTACATAAACAAACACAATTCTTCTGACATTACAAGTAGTCACTCCTCGAAGCATAACATACAGAAGGAACATAATTGTTGACAGGAGTCACTGCCATAAGACTTTAACATAGACATGTACGATTATTATATTCCATACAAACGGGAGGAACCCCGAACATGGCAACACGCCTTACAGGCAAATACGTCAAGACCCTCCATCTGAAATGCTCTTCCCAAGACATTTGTTCTTCCTGTGACCGTACTCTCCACATAGAACACACCTCCGGACAAGGCCTCCAACCTCGGACTCATCCATGTCATTGCGGATGCGGCGCGTTTGGTGATGACCTTTCCCGCCCTTCACTCTGTTAATGTCAGGGACCCATCTGCGTGTGGCATTGTCAATTTCAGTGAAGTTTCCAACAACACGAAACCCATGCAGTTCACCAGACCATGTTTGAACGGCCTTCTCCGCCATGTAGTATGGAGAAACAAATTGTACACTACTCATCTGAATCTGTCCGCAGGCTGCCAAGACATGCGAACATGGTTTATGCAGAAGGTACGACTTTTGACAAGTGCAGGTGCACCTGTCATCCATACCACAACCCAAGCTCACTTCATGGGTGATTCTTCCACTTGCCATTCCCAGTCCCTCCATATTCCTCAGTGTTACCTCAAATCGTAACTCCGTGGTACCCATGACGACGACGGAATGTAGGAGGGCCTTCTCAACCTTCTTTGCCATCCAAGCTGTAACGACGCTGCAGTAGGGACTCTGAATGGTACTTGCATGCAACACTGCCGCCGTGTGTCGTTCCCGAAAATACCTCACTGTGTCGTACAACATACCTTCGACGATAGCAACAAGGGGCATGCCACGAAGACCCCTTATTACCCAGTTGTATATCTCGGCAAGGTTGGTTGTCATAACCCCATACCTTGCCCCATTTGTGTCGTACAACAATGCCCACTTCTGAACCGGTTCAGACTCGATCCAGTGCGAGAAACACTTGATGTTTCTCGAAAGCCTCCTTCTGATGTTAGATGGGTCAATGTCTGGTAAGGGATGCAAACGCTGTGGTGCCTCCGAACTACTGTCCCCGGCTTGTCTCGGGGTTCCATCGCGTATCTGCTTGCTAGTGATCTCGTCAAGCTTCTCCCAGATGACATCAAACTTTCTCTGGTGATTTTGCTTGCACAACCTCTTGAATAGGTTCATAAGCTTCTTACTTTTGAAATATTTGAACAGGTTAGCCGCCATGTGGCGCATGCACCACCGGTTTTGCAAATCCGGCCACAAAAAGGGCTCTGCCACATCTTCCTGCATCTTCTTTATCGCTTTCATAAGCCCAGCATGGCGGTCATGTATTATGCACACATTTGGTCTATCCTTCACAACTCCGATCTTCAGTTTTTTGAAAAACCACAACCAACTCTTATAATTTTCACCTTCCACAAAAGCAAAGGCTATTGGAAGTATTTGGTTGTTTCCATCCACACCGATGGCCGTCATGTAGGACCGAATATAGCAATCAGAGGGGGGGGTGAATGATTGTGCGGAAGCTAAAACTAAATTCTTAATCTATTAAAAGTTTACCCCAAAATAGAACCAAATAATTGCCTCGTTTTCGAAAAAAACAGAATGATAGAGGTTTGGTAAAACACGAATTCCTGGAGATCCAACTGTCCGATTGATCTGAAATTCGGACACAAGAAACTAGATTCCAATATGAATCAAACCCAAAAAGAATCAGCTCAATCAGACTTACGGATCAAAAGTTATGACCTTCGCAAGCTTACTATTCCAGAAGATGGCGAGAATAAATCTAACTAGAATTGTAGCTCGCCGAAAGATTTGATGAACTTGATCTTTATTTCTCCTTTCTTTTGTCTAAAATACTCCAAACAAAAGAGTACAACCCTAAAGCTTGCTCAAAGCTTGATTGCCTTCAACAGGAGGCAACCCCTCTATTTAAAGAAGGCAAACACACCTAATCCTAGAAGGAGTCCTAATCCTAGAAGGATTCCTAATCCTAAAAGGATTCCCACTCCTAATCCTAGAAAGAGCATGTATTCAACACAACTCCACTTGGCCCAACCTGGCCGAGTACAACCCTTGCACGCGTATGGCAACCCTACCATACTCACGTGACTAACACTTTGCACGCGAATGACCTCATGCCATTCTCACGTGACTAACCATTCTTCATGTGCACCATTCTCTTAGCCCGAACGTCCCGCATGACATCCTTGACCACCAAGACCTCAGTTCCCCCTGAACCTAGTCCCGAACCTCAGTTCCTCCATGAACCTAGTTCCAGTCCCGTCATCGACCACATTCGCCCTCGAGCAATACCTGCACATGAACAAACCACAAAACGATTCCGAGCACAAGTCCACGACTTGACTCACATTAAACCATGCAACCACTCACAGGAGTGCATTGCATTAAATATTCTAAGAACACGATTTCAAAACACGAACAAAAACCTTTGCAAAAATCAAAAAGCTTTTCAAATAATCAAACTGATTTCAGATCTTTTCAAATAAAGAAACCAAAAAATAAATCTTGTCGAAATATCAAACTGGTTTCAAATCTTTTTCAAATACTCATCATCAAAATCAACTGGATCAAAAATAACGATCCTTCACGTCAGAATTTGGCCCTTGTACTATCCGGTGAGGAAAGTCCCGTCCACGCACATAATCGGCCGGCAATGCTTGAAAGCCTCCACACATGGCCCAAGTGCGATAAAAGCACGCTCCATAATCAGGAAGCCAGGGGGGTTCTAAGATTCTCTATCGTGTACATCAGTATATCTCCTGGGGTTTCTTTCGTTCAGGATGTCCAGAAGTCGGGGAAGATTGTCATATGATGCCTCAAATGTCCCAAAGCGCTTCACCAATGCCTTCTGTTTCGCCCTCCATGCTTTGGCATAGCTGATTTGGTATTTATATCTGTTCTTCATGGCAAGTACTATGTGTTGTGCCTCCATGTCAATCTTCTTGATAATCTCCCCATATATCACATTCGCGATGAAAGATGATGTGAGGTTATGATGTCTCGATGTTACATTGCTCAGAACACAACTGTGCTACACCACCTTCGTGACAACCCAGTTCAACTCATACTTGGGCCTATGGGCATGAACACGCCAACCACATTCGGTGTTTTCACACTTCACCGTGTAACAATCTTTACTGTATTTCACAACTCTCACCGGCCGCTGCAAGCTCATCGCCCAGATCCATATAGCATCCTGCAAAGCGGACTTCTCCATGTACATTGCGTGCACACGAACCTCAGTTGGTCGGTACTCACATGTCGAGTCATGGGCATCGTCGACTACTAGGTCTTCCGCTTTGCCCCTATTCCAAGCAGCAGGCACCTGTGCGGACGTATTGCCATCATTGTCTGAGGAAGATTCATCCTGTTCGTCCATCACAACTGCCTCTTCTTCCTCCGCCGCCCGCCGATTATCTTGCTCTAGCACATCCACTAACCCTTCCAACTCCTCCCCTTCATCTGCTTGTCCCGTCGCTGTAGCGCTTGATCGAATATTCTCATGAACTTCCGTCGGACTTTCTTCTTGCACCGCGATAGGGGTTTCGTTACTTGGCAAGTCTGTTTTGACCGTCGCCTGCACAAAGAGGACGAAACCCCAACCCCGCCGTCTTGATGAATTGATGTAGTTCCTCCAAGACTGAGTCCGCTCCAACGGTCTTAGCACCCATAACGAGTCCTGTGTACCTCTCGGCCATAAGCATTTAATGCTCACATCATGCACCATACGATTCAATGAATGACTGTGACAAAGCCACCCGCATAGATCTTCAAAACTCATTTCATCCGGATTCTGATGGTACAAAACTGTCGGGACCCGAATTTGCAAATCTGGACCCTCTGTGTATTCCGCACTAGTCCAGGATCACGCTAGTGCACACAGTCTCAACATTGGTAAATATCACAGTCATACTCAATGAATAATAAGGTACTTTAATTAGTTAACCAAAACTGGTTGCTCAACCTTAAGGTCAAGTTACAAATATACGCCACGCAGGGCGAAAACTTATTAAAAGAGAAATAATAGCAGCGGAAAATAAGATAACTTTGTGGCGCCATCCAGTATACCACAGACAATTGACTGGGCTCGCTCCCTAGATAGACGGTTCCTCTTGGAGCTCCTCCTCCAAAGCTGGTGTAGACTTTTCTTCAACTGATGTTGTATTGTGGCAAGGGTGAGTACTTAGTACTCAACAAGTCATGCACAGAATGCAACTAATATACTACATGCATGGTCTATTACAAAGGAATAGCTCAGGGTATAATTGCGGTGAAACAACATTGGACAAGTAACATAAGTAGATTCGAAAGCAGTAGAAACAAGTATAAGATCAATAACTTTTCCAGGAGTTAAATAAACATCTTTCCCATTCCTAATCCACATTTCCATCAACGTCATTATTAAACCAAACCAAACCTTTCAAGTCCAAGTTATTTTCAAGAAAGTCTAACCCTTGACTGTAATTCCCGAGTAATGTCCATTGCCGCGGACACGGCTATTCGAATATATTTTACACTCTGCAGAGGTTATGCACTTTACCCACAAGATACAGCAAAACACCACAAAGGCGAGTTTCCGTAACAAAGTCTTTCGGAAACTTCTAACAGCATAAGTGGGCCTCCCCGGTTATTGCACATTAACCCTTCCCTTAGCGAAGGCGAAGTTTAGGCCAATCAACCGTTAGATGGGTACCTGGCCGTAGCTTCGGTACGCTCCCCCGTACAACTACACAAAATGTATAGTTGACACCCCGAGGTCCCACAGGTACGTTATTAGCAACTTAATCAACTAGGTCCGTCCCATTACAGACATGTGGTTGCACGTTTGACTCAGTTCAAAGGCTTGCAAGGTTAAGTCCTTAGGGTGACCAGGGCAAGACTACCCGAAGAACCAAATCAACGTTCCTGGTGCCACAACTGGCCCACCCAATCATTCTTGCCACATGCCCTGGTTGAAAACTATTTATCAAACCTCCAGTTGTTTACCACGCACCACGTGCCATCAATATCATCATCAATAACACATGACACTTCTCAAAACAGGTTTCATATCTCATTAAGTCAATGTTATCATGTAATTGTCAAAAACATGTTATGTGGCAAAGTTAAGCATACTACATCGGTCTAATTACCCATGTTGGCAATTTAATAATGTCCAACTATTTAATCCACAACTAGGGTGACAAGGGGGTCATGGCATACGATCATTTATGTCAAGGTGGCATACAGCAACTAGGCAAATAACTATTCTCCCAAAATTAATTAAAGCATTTTCTAATTGAACTAGCATGCAATAATTTAAATCAAATTAATTTCAAAATGGGATCAACATGGTCAAAGCACAACTTGCCTTCAAAGAGTACTTTTTCTTGATCTTGGGCTGGCTCCTGGGTCAATACTTCTCCTTCGAAGCCTTCGGGTACTTCAACGTCTACTCGTAACGCGTGCAAATAGTAGATAATAAATAAAACAGTACACAAAAAGTATCCAAACATACAAATAAAGTCCATAAACAGAGAGAGCATAATTTTATGAATTTTTAGGAATTTGAATCGTCAAAATCGGAGTTAAAACACAAAAGTTACAAGCATTTAAAGTTTAAATAATCAATTAAATAATATTACAGAGAAAAACTTTGGTCCAAAAATTAAATAAAATTCACCATTAGGTAGATCTCAATTTTATAAAAATTTAGAAATTTGAATCACTCAAATCGGAGTTAAAATGCAAAAGTTATAAGCGTTTGAAGTTTCAAAATTCAAATAAGTCAATAATCCGAATTAATCCATTTATTTTTATATTGAAAAATCCGATTATGATGTCAGCATGACATCAGCGTGGAGTTTGATTTTCCACCGAATTATTTTTCTATTGAAAAATCGATTTATTGCGTCAGCCGGTCCATAGACGTGGTCCACGGTTCGGTTTGGGTCCACCGTGGACTCGGTCCACGAGTACATGTCTCACTGACATGTGGGCCCCCTCGGATGACGTCAGCGGTGACGTCATCACGCTCGGCTTAGGACGGCTGACAGCTGGGCCCCACCGTGACGTCAGCGGTGACGTCATGGTGCGGTTCGACTGAGCCGCTGACACGCGATCCCATGCTGACGTCACGCGTGACGTCAGCGGTGACCGGGCGGCGACCGCGCTGACCATGATGGTCAGCCTTCCAACCACGTGGCTAGATCTCGGCAGTTGATTTGAAAATCAACGGCCCAGATCAGATCTGGGCCGTTGATGGTGTGGTTCGGCTGAGCCGCTGACACGCGGGTCCCATGCTGACGTCACACGTGACGTCAGCGGCGACCGCGCTGACCGTGACGGTCAGCCTTCCGGCCACGTGGCTAGATCTCGGCCGTTGATTTGAAAATCAACGGCCCAGATCAGATCTGGGTTTCACGCGTTGCGAACAGCACGGTCCATCCAGACCGTTCGATCTCGATCGGACGGTCGAGATCCATTCTAATGCTGACAACGCGGCTAACCCTAGCCGCACGATCTAGATCTGACGGCTAAGATTACTCCTAGCACGGTGCAGTTATGGGCTACGTGGCACAGTCGAGAGCCGTTGGATCTAGATACGATGGCTGAGATTAGATCTAAAACCGTAACACGTGAAACTTACCACGGTGACATGGATGAATCCTGGCCGCTGGATCTTGATCGGACGGTTGGTGGAGCTCGCGAGACGGCGATGGCGTGCGGCGGCGCTAGCAGACCGGAGTTGGGGACGACGACCAAGCGAACGGCGCTACGGGGCTCCTCCGGCGAGGTGAGTGGTACTCCCGGACGCGCCTCGACGCGGGGAGTCCGGATCTGGGCACAAAGACGGCGGAGGACGGCGGACGGCGGTGGAACGGCACGAAACCCACGGCGGCTTCTTCTTCCAACTTCGGCGAGCTCTAGCGGTCGAACGGTGGCGGCTCTAGCGAGGTGGTCTAGGGCTACGAGTGCGCACGGGAGAGGCGGTCACGACACGGGTGGCGGCGCAATAAATACCCCCTCGACGTACGTGATATGCACGGAAAACAAGGGCCCACGCATGGGCGGCGGCGGAGTCCGGCGTCGACTCGGTGAGGGTGACGTGGCACAATCTCCGCCGTTGGATCGAGATCCAACGGTCGCGAGGATTGGGCTCGGGTCCGGCTCGGTGACCTGGCTGGCTCGGTCGGAGTCGGGCTCGGGTGACGTGACGCAATCGTGGTCGTTGGATCTTGATCCAACGGTCACGCGGTTTAGGGTTAGGTTGGACTCGGGTCTGGTTCGACCGTGGTTCGGGTCGGACTCGAGTCTGACTCGGACTTGGATCCGGTCGGATGAACAATAAAACCCGGTTTGGTTTTTCCAGCGATTAAATACTTTAATTAATTTCTAGAAATTCAAATAATTCCAGAAAAATAGCAAAATGATCAGAAAAATTCCAGAAGAATTCTGAAAAATATTTTAGGGTATTTGGGACTCAAATAAAATATTTCCAACAAAATTTTATTTGAAACTTTTAATTCTTTAATTATTTCAAAAGGGAATAAATTCAAATAAATTCTAAATAAATCCCATAAAATTCCAAAAATTCACAAAACTGCAAAATAGCACTTAAATTCATGAAAAGCAAAAATTGGGGTGTTACAAAAACACACCGCTGAAAACTACTCAGATCAACCCCATACGGCTCATCTGAAACTTCCCCATCACCGTAAAATACTTTGAATGCATCCATAGCAAACATACCTACTGCATATTAAAAATAGTTTATAATATGCACAAGTAATATTTTACATACCTACTGCATATTAATGGCAACTGTAATAAAGTTGTGAAACAAAATAATTTGAACTACATCCTACCACTTGTCCATCACACTACATACATTTAGTATATAAACCAACCAGGATGCTACCAATTTACAGTTGCAGCATACATCATTTGGATATCAAACTACACAATCAAACATATTTCACGTCATTTCGATATCAAACTATAGTTTTCTGCATGTTCCGATACTACATGATTTAACATGAATTTAGAAAATTATTTCATTCAATTTGAATTTATGGTTCAAAAGTTATGACTATTTATCTTCTCAGTGTTAACCAATTTTTTAGTCGCGCAAATAATTACTTACTGCTATGTTTATTTTAATCCCATTAATATTACAACTCATATATGACTGAGGCCAATAATAAATTATGTACCAATATTATTTCCGCATTTACAATATCCTAACTAATTTATCCACACATACATTCATAAAATATGCATTAAATCTATTTAATTAGGTACTATATTTTTTCTTGCTACTCTATCAGTTTTCTAAAAGTACCTATATTTCTCTTACTTAAATATAAATTTATCAACAAAAAAATAATTACAAAAATTACTAACCGATGAACGAAGAACGAACGACGAACGAACGAAGAATTGATGAAGAACAGATAAGAAACGGACGAAGAATAAACTTTTTTTTCCTTCTTCCTCTTCTTCTTCTCCTTCTTTTCTTCCCCTTTTTTCTTACTCTTTTTTCTTCTTTTTTCTTCCTCTTTTTTCCTCTCCTTCTCTCCTTCTCTTTCTTTTCTTCTTCTATTTCCTTCACTGGCCGAATCGGCCAATTATTGCCGAGCGCCCTGCCTGCGCCCTGCTCGGTTGCCCGCCGCCTCGTCGCGCCACGGTGGCGCGAGTTGCCTGCGTGCCACGCCACGCTGGCGCGACTGCTCTCCGTCCACCGACGTGTCGCCACGTAGGACTTTTTCGCGACATGGTGGCGCGACAAGAGATCTTTCGCGACACGCTGGCGCGATAAGCGGCTACTTTTGCAAAAAAAAAAAAAACAAGTTCAATATATTTTTGTAATAAGCGAATAAAAAATGATTATTAATAAAAAAATTCATCACATTCATATTGCATTTTTATGCGTACGTATATAGATAGAGTACAGCATTTACAACTCGACTGTCGTATATGTTGACGTAACCTCAACTATTCTAACTTCGTTTGGATCTCTACACGGACGGATGCAATTGTCCCCAAAATAATTACAAATCAACAAATGATGAGGCGTGCTCCGGGCAAAACCCATCGATCGATCGATTATTTAGGAAGACCTAAAACATTAAGCCAAGCAGCTTAATCGTGAGCTCATCGATCGAGCTGCCCCCTACGTCTTATCATTTGTTGATTAGTAATTCCTAATGACAGCTTGAAAACTTGTCGCAGCTCATTCTCCAAAAGCTGGAATCTAAAAGCACATATAAAGTGGATTGTGAATTCTAGTATGTATGGATAAGCTGGATTGTGAGAATCGGATCCTAGAATCAAGCTATTTACTTTTTTATTTAGCTTTTGGGGTTAGAATCCAGAATCAAAAATAAAAACAAACAGACCCTTACTACCGTAACACAGCCTACGTTGTCGCAATTCCTAAACAAATGCATCTAGGTTTTGTATAATGAGGCGCACGGCTAGTGAGGGTTATTATCACCTTGAACCAGTCGCTCCCACGTAGGGGTGGACATCGTGGCATGCTGGGCCGGTCTAGCACGAGCCCATCGTGCCCGCTGTGCCAGCCCAACTCACTTTCGGCTAGCCCAGGCATGGTCCATTTGCACTTTGTGCTGTGTTAGCTCAGGCTGGGCCCATTTACACTATTGCAACAAGAGGAAAGGAACTGGGGACAGACGGAGTTGAGGCAGTAGACAAAATATTAGGGCAAAAGAAACTAATTTTTATTTATTCTTGAATAGGTACAGTGTGACATTGCAATGCTTACGTGAGTACACGATACTCCCTAGTACAATAACTTGTACATTGCAAGAAGTTGATCTCTCTCGTCCGTCTCTCTCAATCTCTCTCGCCTATCTCTCTCTGCTCTCCCTCTCTCTCCCCGTCTCTCTCACCTCTCTCTCTCTCTCTCTCTCTCTCTCTCGCCCGTCACTCTCTCTCCTAAACTCTCTCAACGATAAGCAAGCAAGGCGGTGAGAGAAGTGGAGAGAACGAGGAACATCTCGGCCAAGGAGGGAGAGAGAGAGAGAGAGAGAGAGAGAGAGACGAGACGAGACGAGCGAGCAGCGAGAAGAGTGGAGAGTGCTAGAAGCGGTGCCAGCCGAGGAGAGGATGAGATTTGGAGGGGATGAGCAACGATTGAAGAGGATTACCATACGAGCAAAGAGTGTTGAATCCGCTAAACTAGTTGCTTTCGTTGACCAATGGCCAGCTAAAAGAGAGAACAAAAAAAAGGTGGGCTCGGCTCCGTCCCCTCTTTTTCCTTTTCTTTTCTTGTTTTATTTCTTTTCTCTCCCTTCCTTTCCTTTTCCCTTTTCTTCTTTTTTACCCTTTTCTCTTTTTTCTTTTCTTCTTTTCTTCTTTTTCCTTTTCTTCTTTTCTTTTTTCCCTTTTCCCTTTTCGGCCCTTCCTGTTTTCCTCTTTCTTTTCTTTTTTTTCTCCCCTCAGCTCCCAAATCTCGCCCGCCATCCTCTTGTCTCCCCCGCTGTCCCTGCCTCCCCCATCGCCCTCACCGGCGTCACTTCCCCAGCCAGCCTTGCTTGGCCATTGTCCCCCGCCTTCTTGCCTCTTTTGTCGCTCCCCCACCGCCGCCTCCCCTTCCGTCCTGCCCCCAACCGGCATGGCAATAGCGTGGCACTGCACGGCACGGCGCGAGCGGGTGCGGCACGGCATGGCGCAACGCTGGCGTGGGAGTGCGCGGTGTTGGCACAACTACGACGCAGGTGCAGTTGGGTGCAGCACAGCGATGGCGTGGGTGCGGCACAGCGATGGGGTGGGCGAGCGTGATGCGACGGCACGATGCTGGCGACATGGCAGCTGATGCATAGTGTGGGCACTGCACGATGCCCTCCCCTTCCCCCTCTGGCGGTCCGACCAGGTATAACTCCCCTTCTGTCTCCACCGCATGACATCCCCTTCACCCCCTTCCCCAGCCACGGGCAATGCCGCTCGTCGCGGGCCATGCCGCCGGCCGTGCCGCGGCACACGGGCACTATTGTGGGGCGTGCCAACCTGAGCACGACCCACCTCGCCATGTCATGCTGAACCCTCCATCATGCCTGGTTGCCAGGCCCGGTAGAGCCCGAGCAATCACAATCGTGCCATGCCGGGCCGTAGATTGGGTTGGGCTGATCGTGCCTCGTGCTGGCCAAAAACAAACCTAGCCTAGCGCTGAGCACAGCCATTTTGTGACGAGCAATGACAGCTATATTTTTTCTCTATTTCTGTATAATATTATTGGAGTCCACTGTTCGGAGTCGCTATAAACTGATTCTTTAGGACTCGGAACAACAATCAAATACTGACTGATTCGTGGAGTCAGTCTTGTGAAAAATTATTGAATACTTAGGGAAAATTTGTCAGAATCATCCACTCCTATCTTACTATAGCGTAACCGATCTTAAGTCGTCGCAATTCCTAAAATAATGCATCTTGAATTTGTTTAATCACGCGCGAGGGTTATTATTACCTTGAACCAATCGCTCCCGCATGCTTGCTGAGCACAGCCATTTTGTCACGAGCAATGACAGCTATATTTTCTCTCTCTCTATTTCTCTATAATATTATTGGACTCCACCCTTTGGAGTCGACGAGTAGCTAGCCCAAACTAGCTATTTGGCTTGATTGTTCAGAGTTGTTGGAGCAAATTAAATTATATTCATCTTTCACGGCAGTTGGTGATGAGAAACTAAATCCCACAAAATAAAGGGAACATTAAACGTAACCATAGGCAGTTTGGATAAAAAAACGGACAAATACTCGCCTTTAAATCCTAGAACGTCACTTCATTTAGAGCAAATTCAAACTGCCAAAACATCACTTAATCTAACACAATGGCGACCCGTATAAGTAACCCGGGGTAATGACAGTCACACTGTTCTTACTCTGAGATAATTACATGAATCTGGACATATTAGCTAATAAAACCTCGAGTGGACCCGATCAAGGCGAGAGTGCAATCTATTCCGATAACCTAGCCCTTCTGGTTATGCCCCTTCCCACATGCTCGACCGCTGAAATATTTCTCTAGCAAAGAGAGGTTTGGCAAGAGTGAGTACGAAAGTACTCAGTAAGCATTAATAGCAAAATGCAATATATAGATTTTTCCTTCCATATCCATCTTAATTATCTCCACAACCTTCTAGTGTAACCTCTCCTCAAAACCATTTTCAGAAAATAGTTTTATTAGAAAAGTTGTTTATTTTAATTATCCAAAAATGCTACTAGCACTCGTATATGAGGTTGACTTAGTTTTCATAGCCTCCAATCTACGAGATAGGCATGAATTCATTATTTTACCCTGCGCAGGTTTGTATCACTTTACCTATGGTGAACCCAATTGCAGTTGAGAACCCATAAAGTTTATTACTATTTCAGTATTAGATCTCCAACACTGACCACCCACCAGTTGTACCCTACTCCGAATTCGATGGTACTATTACATGGGATGATCAGTTGTACCCTTTCTCGAAATCGGCAGTACTCATCTAGCCTGGCCACCTAACAGTTGTACTCCGTCTCGAAATCAATGGTACTAATACATGGGGGTGGCCAGTTGAACTCCTTCTCGAAATTGAAGTTACTCCTGTCCTGACGTTTAAATATAGCGCCAAATAACACAACCAACCTTGGTTATCAACTGTGTCCCTCATTGGGACTCTGGCATACCTAATTTCATACCACTCTTAGTTAACTACTCTTACACATTGCGGAGATCAAACACTTTAATAGGACAATCTTTTCTAGTTGTTTCCCACACACTATGGTTGATACGATTTAATATGGCTCATTGTCCGAGTGTAGTCTGTGTTATCCTTATATCATACCCTATGTAGAGGTCCTTCCGGCAAAGCTCAAACATGGCACCCTCTACCCACCTCATATATATAAACCACATAGACCTCATCTGTTGGGTGAACCGAACCAATATACCCAGCATTTCACAGACTGCACCTGCAGTCTGTTAACAAACTCACAAACCGTATCGATAGTCTATTATCACTTCCAATTATCATAAACCAACCACTGCCGCAACAGGTCATAATTTTCCATCTTTCTAATAGCAACCGATTTAGGGTTTTATTTTGAAAGATACTTTTTCCATGCACTGATGATTTCTAAAAACATTTATAAACGATTTCACAAATATGAACAAAGGAAGCTTGCTTAGATTTTGATGTAAATAATCATCCTCACAAGGCGAATAGAGTTTTACATATTTTGTAGTGTCAACCCTTTCTTTATCTTTTATGAAATTATTGTATGCTTACTGTGTATTTCATTTTAAGATACTTTAATTTGACATATTTTAATTAGACTTATTTTAGTCTGGAATGACTTTATCACATTTTAGTTGGGTACCATTTTGATTTGGATTACACTTGGGTCTAGGTAGGACTTTACCATTTTAATTAATATGATAATTGCTGCAATTTGTTATTCATTTATTTCTTTATCTGGTTTCCCTCCTGCTTGATTTATCTTGTTTCCTTAAATTCTTGGAATATTACAATTCAATTTAATGTTAGTTTGTAACGTGTTCTATAGATTTCGATTCTCTTTTAAATTAGAGTAGTTTTTATGCGTTTATTTGGCTTAGTTTATTTTGTCTCGATCATTATAATTTCGACCACATATTTACTTGATTTATTGCGTTATCTGTCTATTTTGATTGGAAAGAGATTATTGGTATTATTTACTTCTTTATTCCTTCATTTGATTGCGTGTGTATACCTTTTTATCTAATTTAAACATTTAACCTCATTATCATAATTATTATCTGGATATCTTGATTTTCCTTAGTATATTATCCTTATAATTATATCATTATTATTATTACTATTCTTTTGTTTATTATCATCATCATTTTATTATTTTCTTTTCTTTGTTTTACTCCTTTTCCTCAATTGGTCGACCTTTAACTTTTCTCTGGCTTGATTCAAATTGATACATGCATGCTATTTATTTAACTTTTTTGTGTGTGTGTATCAATCTGTCATATTTTGAGTTGTCGTATGTTAATTCTGATCATTGTAACTCGCAGTGCTTTAAACTCGCGTATTTTAGTTTGGTTCATGCTTCAGCCTAGGTATGACTTAACCATTTCAATCGCTATGAGGATTAATGATAGTTTCTAATTTATTATCTAATCACTAGCTTATATTAGCCTTTAACCAAGTTTCTGTTAAGTACATACAGTGTACATCCATATGAATTGATCTATGTTGCAAATTAATTTGACCAAATTTCCTTACTCACGTAAAGTATTATTTTTTCCTAGTTGGCTTATTTTGGTGATTGGTAAAATTATTTACTTTATTTACCCAGTCACAGATCAACGGTCCAATTAGAATTAATTCCTGAAATTGCATAAATTCCATATTTAGTGACGAATAAGTTTTTCCATATCCTAAGGTGTCCCACCCTTTTCACTTATTATTTTAAGATTTCTAAATTTTACATTGTGATTTTTGGAGCTTTGCAACATTTTCTTCCGGCGCGCTTTAGTTAAATATTCGATTGATTAGAATTATTGATCTAAAAGATTTTTATCTGATTCAACTTAAAGATGAATTGTTCACATGTACAAATTAGTTAATAAATATAATAATTTAACTAATTTTTTTTTCTTATTTTTCTCTTTTCTTGCCTCTTCTTTTAATTTTCTACTAGATCCTTTAATTGCAACAATTTTTCACGCGATTACTAATGTAACATTATACTGTGATTATTTCTTTGATCAATTACTCATTTTACATATTTTTAGAATTTTTTTCATTTTTTCTCTTTCTTTTCTTTTTCTTCTTTTTCTTTCTCCTTTTTCTTTCCTCCTTTCTCCTGCCTTATCCATTCGGCTAGTCTTTTTCTCTTCCCCTCTTCTCTTCAGTTCCTCTCCTAGCTCCCATAGCGTCTCCCTCTTTCTCACCCGATCTGGTCCATGGCGGCTGTAACATCCCTAATTTCGGCCTTATGTTAAAATTAAATTTAAATTAAATTAAATTCAAAATTTGGATTTTCCTCAGTGTTGTATTTAACATGGCATCCTTCTCCTTTCGAAATTGGAGTTCAATCCTATTTCGTCCGAAAAATCGAATTTCCAAATTTCCAGTCCGCGCTCAAAATTCCACCCGAGTTCCAAAATGCTCCAAAATTTTCGAAACCTATTGCATTAGGTTACAAATATTCCAAAAACATTTTGGGAATTTTCCCGAGATTTTTGGAAACTCACTGGTATTTTATCCCGCGCGGCTTTCGTTAAAATGCCCTCGTGTCGTCCCGGAATATTCTAAATTCTAAATTTCATCCAAATTCAGTGAAACTAATTTTATTGGGTTCCAAATATTCCCTAATATTTTTTAGGAATTTTTCTGAGATTTTTAGACCCTTTTTGCTATTTGATCTCGCGCGTCTAACTTTCCACTTACTACCGACCAACCAAGAGCAGACACGTGGCAGCACTATTTCATCATCTTCAACCTCCCAATAGAATGTCCAGTGAGGAGTTTACTCTCTCCATTTATGGTGCTCTCTATTCAACTCTCCATAACTTTCTATTAAATGCTCCAAATCTTGCATGGCCGAGTCCGTTGGAAACGTATCGGCGAGAGGATTTCATTCCCGGTGTTATTGAGCCCTAAATCTCGCCGGAATTTGATTAATTGACCAAAAACCGAAATCCGCCATTATGCTCATAACTCGGCCGTTTCAACCCCAAATCGCACGATTCCACCTCTCAAACCTTCGTGGGGGAGTCCTCTTTCCGGGGTTGCCATCTTCCTTTGCCTCTCGAGCTCATTCATCCGGGAGATCGCAAAAACCGATGTCAAACGACGTTCTTCGTTCTCGACGTCGTATCTCTTGTCCCGGTGAGCCATTTGGAGTTCCGTTTGATTCTAGATGTGCGTAGGGATGCCATCAACTAAACCCCTCACTCAATTTCAGATTCCGTCCAGTTTTGAGCTCGAATTTTGCGGTTGAACCTCTCTGGCCGAACCGCCGTTCGTCGCTAAATTCGTCGCCTCCGGTAATCTATTCCGCGATTCCTTGCAATCTTGGACTCCCCTAGGTGTTGTCTAGTTGTTCCATCATTCAATTTTCTTAGTCATGTTTTAAATTTTTGCAAATTTCGGATTTTGGGCGTGTCTCTGTTCTTGCCCGCCGGCCGCACGCCGGCCGCTCGCCGCCGCCCTCCTCGCTGCCCCGCTGCCGCAGTTCGCCCGCCGGTCTCGGCAACACCGCTGGCGCCTGCGCCACACCGCTGAACGCTACGCGCCGGCTCGCCGCCCGTCGCCTCGGCCGACCCGGCCCGGCCTGAAAGCATCGGCGGCCGCGCATGGCCGCTTGCCTCACGCTGCCGCCTGGTTCCGCCCGGCCCCACCACGCCGCTGCGCCGTGCGCCGCCGCCGCCGTTGCCATGCGCCATCACCTGCCTCCCTCGGCGCCGCCGCCTGGCTTGACCGCTCATTGTGCCCTCGCCGGCGCATGGAGGAGCTTGGCTCCTCTATTTCTTGGCCATGTGAGCCAATGGGGAAGAACCCCCAAGCCTATGATAGCATGACCCCACATGTAATAGAGCCAAGAGCCCTCCAAAAATTCAGCCAAATAAAGATTCTAGGGACTATTCCCTCGTTTTCCTATTTTCTAGAATTTTCAAATTTCGGACGCTCATAACTTTTCCGTCCGAACTCCGATTCACTCCATTTAAATTCCTAAATTCATCTAAATTAAATATCTACCTGCCGGTATAACTTTTATAATTTTTGGATTTTATCTTATTTTCTTCTATTTATTTTGTGTACCGTTTTGCGCGTAGCCGAGGATCCCGCTGAGTCCGTCGACCCCGCCGCCGGACTTCAAGACTTCAACATTCCCGCTACGACTGAAGGCAAGTCCCTTGACGCATTTTGATCCCATGATTGCAAATGCTTTTACAATGTTTTAGAACATGCATTGCTATCTTTATCATCGTTTGTCAAATATAGATTACTAGTTATTCCAAATTGTGATCACCGCATTGGTTATTGATATCCATTTTTATTTGTAACCCTAAGACCCTTTGTTATGTCATGCCTATCTTATATTGCGACATTTGTTGATTAGAATGGTAGAAATGCTTAGTGCACGAATTGATGAAAATGGCCCATGGGTGGGATTATATCAAAATGATGGTTTAACATGTGATTTAAGAATTATTGTAAAGTATTTGGTACTGTTTTTATGAAATAAAAATAAAAACACAAAGGATTTGGACTTGGGCGGATGGAGCACTAGTTTTATTGTGCAAGTACTGCCCCAAATCAATTGAGACCGACACTTATGACTATCCGTTCTAAGCATAACCGTACAACCACATGTCTATAATGGGTACGACTTGGCCAAATAATTTGTAGAAACCTAACTTAGACTCACCAGTTGGTGGAATGTGGGCGCCAGATGGAGGCGAGTTGTTTTCTCACACGGCGCAAGAGGGGGCTTCTGTACTGGGTAGAGGGAACCCTAATAGCGGTGAAACCTCAGCGGGTGGGCCGGGTTAGGTGTATACATTGTAAAGGCCTTGTCATGGTCTCTCTGCCGACACACCAAAGGAAGTGTGTTAGTTGCATGGCATTAAAGAGATGATCATGTCTTGTGGGTAAAGTTGTACACCTCTGCAGAGTTAAAACTATTCGAATAGCCGTGCCTACGGTCAAGGGCAAAGCAAAGAATGCTTTCATATTGGTAGACTTTGGGTTTGGTTTTAAACATAAATGATGTTTTGGGGATCCGGGAGTGGTTAGAACTCTCGGATGTTTTATTGGCGGATTGAGCCAACCAGGTAGATGGAACCTGTTTTATTTCATGACGGATAGAGTCATGTGTGGATAACCTTGATCTTTTAAAATGTGGCGGATAGAGCCTTTTATACTAGTGACGGTGGATAGAACCCTGACTAAAATATTAAATAATTCAATGGTTAAAATAATTGCGAAAATATGCTTTGTGAAACTTATTAGTAAGTATGGTTTGATGAAACTCAGCGTTATGCAAATGAACCATATTAAGCCTTCCTTGGAAAGCCCTACATGTGCATACTTTCCCAGTCTTGCTGAGTACTTTTGTACTCACTTGCTATACAAAATGTTGTCATCAGAAAATTATCAGGATGCCGTTGAAGACGGTGAGTTCTACGCCGAGGAGTTCGATGAGGACCGCCAGGACAACTAATCGCGTTTCTAGTCGTCGCCTGTGGTGTTATTTGGGTTTCATTACTTGTCGTTTTGTTTCCACTGTCGTGAACTCTGGTCATGGGAACATATGATGTAATAAATAGCCATGTGGCTGATACTTTATATTTATGTTACAATTTCGTTTTGTTCGGCAATGATTCATCACTGTTGACTGTGTGTACTAGCTACTGATCTGGGACTAGTACAGAAATACACAGGAGGTTTTGGATAGCTGATCCGGGGTCTCACAGCGGCCCGCCATCGGTCTTCACCACCTCTAGCCCTCGCCGGCGGCCTATGACCCGCGCCGAGCTGCTCCCCTATGCCGCCCACTGGGTCGCTGGTTCTTGCGTCGGCTGCCTCCTCTTCGACTTTGGCTCGTGGTCTTTAGGGCTCCACCTTCCGCCGCCGCTCCTCCCTTACAGCTGACCTCTGGCCCAGCCGCCGACTCTATGGTCGACTCCGTCTCCGGCCGAGCCCTAGCTCCATCTATGGCTGCTGGTTCACTCCCTCTATTTTTCTCTTAATTAGTTTACTATGATTTGATTGACCATAGTAGATGATGAATTAATGCCATGGATTGCTTATTAGTTGTGATTATACACTTATGAATCATGATTGGAATATGTGATCGATATGCTTGCACTAGGAGATTGAATGTTATGGTCTATGATGTTTAGTTTAGCGATTTCATGGGTTGGATGGCGTCGTGGCGACGACCTTAACTTGCAGTGCGTCGGGGGAGTATGTGCAAGCTAAGGGGACGTACAACGCAACCCCCTTGCGATTGCTACTAAGACCACTCAGTTTCATTTCTAGTTTATTTTTGTTATTGCTATTGATTTTAGTCACTACTCTGGTTTTGGCTACAGCTATCCTATGTTGAAACTATTGCTACATGATCCGAGGCTTACTTGTGGGCTTGAGAAAAGGGGGTAAGTGTTGTGATGATGATGCAAAAGGGCTGCCTTGCCTCTCTTTGCATCTCTGGACCTCCTAACTTGGCTAACTCCTCCTTGAGGCTTGATACTCCTAAGGTTTTGTTCTTTGATCTTGTGGCTCCCTTGTGTGGCTGGTGACTTGCCTTATATGATGGTGTGGTGCTGTGACTCTATGGTTCTTATCTTGAGGGATGTGTTCTGTGGTTTGAGCTTGTGCTGGAGACTTTGCCTTATAAGGTAGCCATTTGCCTTATGACCAAGTGCACTAGCTTGGGGAGGTTCCAGCTGGGTTGGCTTCGGTCGGCTCTATCATAAGTTATAGTGATTCAAGCTTATCTCTTGCTAATGTGGTTTTACCTCTTTATGGTAAGAATTTTTATTTTTTTTACCGCGCGATATTTTTAACATACGCGCGTCTACGAATTTAATTCATATGTTTGTTAAATTGTCGAGTGATGAACCTTTAATTCATGAGAGGTGCTGATTTGATCCAAGACGAATCTGGTATGTCAGTGATAATACCAAATCATACAGGTCTGACGGTGATTTTAACTTTAATGTCCTTTTTTGCTTAATTAATTATGTTAATTTAACCTTATATGCATACAACTAATATGCAGGGCTTACAAATGAAGCTCACATGACACAAATGTTCAGAATTAATATTGTTGTAATTCTTATTTTTGGGCTGTAATTAATTATTTATGCACTTCTATAATCTTGAATGTAATTAATTCATTAAGCCATGTATTTAATTCTAGCGTACCTGTTTGTAATGAATAAAATGTATGATTAATCTTTATTGTAATTGGTATTTATTTAAATTGAGATGTATCAATTCAATTATTGCGTTGTAATTCACTTTATGTAATTAATACCTTTGATCAAGAAAAGAGATTAGTTTATTTTATCTCTGACTTCCCATTTGTTTATTATTATTATTATTATTATCAAAATTTTTAATTATTCGATTAATAGATTAATTTACGAACGTGAAAAGATTCAATATATGTACGAGTGTATGTTTCAATTTATTTGATAAATTGATAAGATTTGTCTTTGGTTAATTTTAATTGGTGAATTTTCTTTTAAAATCTAAATTTTTTTATTCAAATCTCTTCTTTACGAAGTGCTGATTAGAGGGTCCTTTCACGCACCTCCAATATTCATGAACTACAACTCTATAAGTATACCTACACCTCCAAGCCTGTAAAATTAAGGTTGTCTACCCCAATTTGTTTGGAAAAAAAAAGATTGGTTGTTATTGTTGCGTGTGTGTCGCTGATGAAGATGTCCGATCTCTGGTAGCTAGCTGCAGTGCAGCTGGTCACAACAGGAATATGCAAGATTTTTTTTTTTTTTTTTGTGTAAGGGCACATCATTTACGATTTCGTAGCTGGGTGCATATATATACGGGGTGTCTAGGGAGCACCTAAGTGTTTTTTTAGTTTGTGAGCACTCAAATTTGTAGCCTTGATCTAGATCCATTGATCCAATCAACTTGCCATCTCTTCTCTATATATACATGCGTAGTTTATCTGAGCTATAAACTGATTCTTTAGATTCGGAACAACAATCGAAGACTGACTGATAGGTGGAGTCAGTCTTGCGGAAACGTTTAAGCTGGTTAAAAAGCTTATCAACCCGGCCGTGCGTGCCTCCGTCTTCAGTTCGGCAGCTTCTGAATCAAGCGCAAGCACGGAGCCTCATCATTCAGCAATCCCAAATTTGACCTTGATCGAGCAAATAAGAGAGGCATTAATTAGATTTTGTTTAAGCACGAGGTTAGCCAGGCCAAGTTTTTTCTTAGAAATTTTAAAATGCATCATCTTATTAAGTATATTATAAGTAGCAGACATATGTCACCGACGAACGATGGTAGCCGATCTCGATCGCCGCCTTTCCCTACGGTCCCGGTGGTGCCACCGCAGCCATTGACGGCTGGCCATCCTCCCAGCTGATCAGCGCCACTTGCTTGTCGCCGTCGTACCTTGCATGCTCGTACGTAGGGGTGTAAATGGGTCGGGTAATACCCGACCCGTACCCGTACCCGGATGCAAAATTACCCTAATAGGAACTGTTTTAAACTACCCGTCGGGTACGGGTACGGGTAGTACCCGGATAGGTTAGGGTCGGGTTCGGGTCAGGTACGGGATCGTCAATACCCGCCGGGTACGGGTCGGGTTCGGGTACCCGGATAATTCTCACATCCGGGTACTCGAATAGGCAACAAGCCCAGCCGGCCAGGCTTTTAGCCCACAAGGCCACACAAGGCCACAACTCCAGGCCCACCCGCACGGGAGCATAGCACTGACTCCACTAAGAAAACCTAGCACAGCCACAGCTCACTCCGTCTCCCTCAACACGAGCCGCCGACGCGCCCCCGGCCCCGCCCCCGCCGGCGCGCCCCGTCCTGCCCTCGCCGCGCTCGCCTTCGCCCGCCGCCAGGCAGCGCTCGCCCCGCCCTGCCTCCGCCGGCGCTCGCCGCCCAGCCGAGCCGGCGCTTACCCCGGCCCCTGCCTCGCCGGCGCTCGCCGCCCCTTCCGAGCGCCCGCCCGCCCTGCCGACGCTCCCCTGCCCCCACCGACGCGAACTTCTTCTCGCCCGCCCCTGCCGGGCTCTGGTAAGGATTAGTATAATCTGGTAAGGATTTTGTGATATGTTAATGCATTAGTGTTAACCCTTACTATGTTAATGCATTGGTATAATCTGGTAAGGATTTTGTGCTGAAGCTGATGGATTAAAACTCCATGCTAATGTATTTAATCATTGATTTGATACTAGTGATGCATATTGCTCCAGATTATATATGCAATGGATGACTGTTTGGAGATACAGTAAGTAAAAATAATAACTGTGCTAAAAGGAAATACATCTCCTGCCAACAATTCTGGGTGACTCAGAAACACAAATCATTAACAGAGTAGAATGGATAATGACCATCCTTGATTGGAAATGAATGGTGTATAGAAATATAAAATGAAGATAGCAGCAACCACAGCCATTGGCAAAAAGACTTACTGATCTATCAGTTCTTGGAGTTTCAGTAGATTCAAAACCAAGTTCCTGAGCATTTACAACGACCCTGAAGCTCTCTCTAGAAATACCTGAAAGATGCATAAGATAAGCTCAGACTGAAGTCATTTCATAACAAAATTCTTGGGCATTCACAACAAGCTATCCTGATAGTAGCGTCCTTTGTGCTTATCAATGCCATGAGATAACATAGTCTTTTATATGAATGGACTGACTAGGTGTCGTAAAAATCTCAAATGTAAGAATATTTAACATATCCCTAACTTCAGTAGCACAATTCCTGGACACATAAGTGGTAAAAGTGTAGCAAATGCCTCATCATCTATTGTATTATGTGCACCTAGTGATCACTGTAGTGTAGCAAATGTATGTTTGTTAGACTATACGTCATTATCTATTGTGTTATGTGATGTACTAGTGTAATGGTTGGATTGTTTTCATTGCATATTTTGATCTTAGGTATTTCGTGCACTACCCGATGAAGTACCCGTTGTCTGTATTATACTCGTACGCACACTACCCGAAACCCGATTTTTACCCGTTCATAGAAAATGCTACCCGTTACCCGTACCCTACCCGATTTTTACTACCCGTGCCCGTACCCGTACCTGGAGAAAAAATAATAGAGTAGGGTATGGGATAACCTACTACCCGCCCGAACCCGTACCTGGAGAAAAAATAATAGAGTAGGGTATGGGATAACCTACTACCCGCCCGAACCCGACCCGTTTACACCCCTACTCGTACGTTCTCGTTGCTGGCCTTGCTGACCTTGCCTATGGTTGGCCTCTGATATCTTGCGGCGAGGCATGGTCAAATAAAACTAGGTAGATCGGCGCGCTGCGCTGCGCCGTTTTTTTTTTTGGGTTAGGCAGCTTAAGTACGAAATAACGTGATGCTTATACGTGAAGGAAATGATGAATAATCTATTTGAAATAAGGTGTGGTTTATTCGGAAGTAATAAATTTTTTTTTTGAAGAAACGGTGGGTGTTACGTTCTATCTTGAAGCAACCAAAATCAAATTGGCTAAAACGCAAAGAGCTATGTTATGAGTGTTCATAGTTAATCAGATTTTTTTTGTTTGAATCAAAGCATGGAATTATGGAATAACATACATAATGATGAGTTCAAATAAAATAGAAAGGTTAGCATTCATGGTTATGGTTTCGTCATAGATTATATTTTTGTTGTCTATATAGTTATGCATGTCATATATAGAATAACTAAAGGTACATATCTCTAAAAGTTTCGAACAAAATTGTTTAGAGAAAAGGAGCTGAGATGGAATAAGCACATATACAGATTGATGAAAGTGTAAAGAAAACGTGATAGGCAACGATGAGAAGATTAAGTATATATATAGATAGTTATTATACATGGAGGTCTGTTTAGCGATAGATATATGGGTACAGCGTGTATCAGACAGGCAACAAAAGAACAATATAGTCTATCTATATTATTACTTTGTTTTTGTTACAGAGATAGGGTCGATACCATCAGTTAATTGCACTGGCAAAAGAGCGACGACAGATGGATGGGTATGCAAGGCGACGTGTTTTGTTGTTAGGGAATAGCATGATTCTTACAGTGACGCGAACGCCTCGCACATTGTTTGACCTGCATGTATAGAAAATGAAAGAGTTTAAAGGGACCATCTGGTTGGTTTAGATAGAAGATAGAATTGCCAATGTACAATAGAGAAATAAATAGGTGTTCTTAGAAGATGATCAATACCATGGTGCTAGTTGTCATGGCAGTTCTTCTCATCTGTGCTTGGAATATAATCTTCAGGTATGGGCTTGTCATGTAAGAGAGTGAAAAGATCATACGCTAGCTGTTCTTTTGGGGTGGATGCTGGACATGCTCCTGTATAAACCAAAGTGACTTTATGTGGTCCAATGTCGTGAGCAACTGAATTCATTGCTTTGATATGTAGGAAATCAGCATTTTTACTGCATAGACATGTGATGTCATACAGTAAATCATTGTATTTTTTTGTGGCAATACGGCTAACAGCTCGTGCAGATAAAACGTCATCATAAAAGAGCCCTGACCAGGATTGTTCTTCCCTGAGCCTTTTACGTGCTATGGTGAGATCTCTGTAGTTGACGTCTTCAATCTTTAGATGCATGTTGCTTTGAAGATGCACAATAGCTGTTTGCGCTGCATTTTCCATCGCATTATATGTTGTTTCAGCCAATTCTCCATAAAATGTTTCCTCTTTTTTGGTGTCATCATTGAACATGGGGGGCTCATCCATTTTTATCCATCCTCTAATTTGGTTGGCATTTTCATAGACAGTCCCAGATGAATGTATATTTAGACATAATTTGTTGACTATTTCTTGTAGCAGGAGTTGTCTTGAAATATAAATAGTTGTCTCTGCCTACGGAAAATCAAGATGTTGAGCACTTTATTATTAGTGAAGACGGGAATACTTTATGTGAGCGAAATACTTGAGATTGTATTCATGAAGAAATGGTTAGGTTATATTGTAAGCAGGGAAAGAATTATTTGTTACCGGTATATAAAGTATGACATTGTCCTCTTTTCAGATGGGCATTTCTATTAAGTAAATGCTATAACCTTTAACATGGCAGAATCTAATAATAAGTAGCAGGACTGAGCAAGATCATGCTTATAGTATAAAATGCAAGAATAGAAAATTCATTGCAATGCTATATGTAGGCTAGATGTATAAACAGGTTGGATATTCAAGCGGCTGAATAATGCGATGACTTACAGCAGGCACATTGATGTGGTGTTCTGCGTCAATAGGTTGATCTTCATATTCAATGGTAGCCGATTGTTGTATCTGAGATGTGTCTTCTTCAGCCTGTCGTTGTTGTTCTGAATGATTGATGTGGACGTTAGCCGGTGACTGCTTGCTTGGATCCAGAAGAGAACGAGCTGTCTGTTTTTTGTCATTAGACTGCCGATTAGCTAACGTTAGGCTTTCTATACGATGTATGATATATAAAACGATTACATGTATTTAGGTAGGCATGAGAAGATATAAAAGAGTTAAATGATGGTGAGAGCGCGAAATACGTGAGGGGAATTCATCTGTGATGTTAGCTTAGTTGAAGACGATATATCAGATGGTGCCGTTGTGTTGTCCTGTGCTTCTTCTTGTATAGTGGGCTCCATTGCGTCTGCATTTTGACAAGCGATGGGTTAGAGCTTGGCATGACGGAGATAAAAGAGAAACGAAATTTGTATAGCTGAAGAAGAAATCACTGATGTGTAGAGGCTAATACAGCATGAAACATCAAACGAAAGGGATGTGTGATGAGTAAATGCTACCTGGAAAATGAAAGCTATAAATGTGTACTTGGGATACATACCGAAGATGAATTAGTGCAAGAAACAGAATAGGAACCCTGAAAGCGGAAGAAGGACGAAATCCATTAACGTGATGTGAATTTAGTTGGATTGGGGACGCCTTTGCTTCGCTATGGCTGGGTTGACGGCTAGACGGAGGCAACTAAACATGGCAATGTCTTTGTATCGACGGAGGATGCGAGGTATGCAAAGTAGTATAGCAACGTGTAACATAGCGAGTGGACCAGACAAGCAGCGTCGCACAGTGGGTTGGGAACGATGTACAAAGCGGTGCATACATTGTAGGTAAGAATGACAGGATATATCATTGGAATAGCTGTGTATGAGGAATAACGAGGCATACGTTGTGGCATGGAAAAATATTAAGGTGTAATCTAAAATACTGGAGCTAGTGGTTGGGCATGTTTATAAGACGTTAGGCGCTACCGCTACCGTTGTTGTTCAGACATGATGCTGAACGATTGGACTATTGGTTATAGGTGTGTTAGTATTCATATTGAATAGAATTGTTTGGTCACGTTTGGTTTTACGGAGTCGGAATATTAATTATAATGTTAGGACTAATGGATTTTTATGAATGATCATAAAGACCCAGAACGTTGTACAGATTGTTATCCGGAAGCATTTTTTTGTCACACCATAACATATAGCTAGTTATTGATATGTAACTGAGTTTATGTATTTGTGAGCACGTAATCGAAAAATACCTACACGTTTTTCTCCAGTAGCAAAGACAATAATATCGATTGCAAAGCCTTGTTGCTGACACTGACATGTTTAAATACATCACAGAGATTAGAGATTCATTGTTGTAAACAAGCCAGGTTTTGTAAAAGTCCAACTGTGAACACACAATGATAGACTTGGTGGGGAAACAGTACCTAAGGCTGTTTTATAGACTACATTCTAGCTGAGCCGAAGCTCATCATCGTTGCTTAATCAACATTAGCAGAACATAGGGGCAATACAAAAGTCAGACGGCCATCGGTTCCTATACAGCACAAAAGACATTGTTTAGGCTTGCGTATATTACATCTGTAGGATCGAAGTATACGAATATAGCAATCAGAGGGGGGGGTGAATGATTGTGCGGAAGCTAAAACCAAATTCTTGACCTATTAAAAGTTCACCCCAAAACAGAACCAAATAATTGCCTCGTTTTCGACAAAAACAGAATGATAGAGGTTTGGTAAAACGAGAATTCCCGGAGATCCAACCGTCGAAACGATCTGAAATTTGGACACAAGAAACTAGATTCCAATACGAATCGAACCCAAAAAGAATCAGCTCGATCGGACTTACGGATCAAAAGTTATGAGCTTCGCAAGCTTGCTGATCCAGAACTTGACGAGAATCAATCTAATCAAAACTTCAAGATTAAACAAGAACGACAAAAGATTGATCAACTAGACTTTGAGAAACACTAGATCAATACCCTAGAGAGGTTTTTGATGGATCAAATCAAGATAAAACTTGAAGAACAAAACCAATCTAGAACTAGAACAAGCATGCAAACAAGAACCAAAACAGAAAATATCAGAGCGACGTGGTTACTGTAGCACGCAAAAATCTTGAAAGAATTGATCTTTATTTCTTGTCTAAAATACTCTCATCAAAAGAGTACAAACCCTAAAACCAAGCTCAAAGCTTGATGCGCTCAGCTCTACTTGGTGCCTTTCAACAGAGACCCCCACCTATTTAAAGCACCAACCCACAAGGAGTTACGAATACGATTCCTATTCCCTAGAAGGAATCCGTATCCAACTCAACTCTACTTGGCCCAACCAGGCCGAGTACAACTCTTGCACGCGTATGGCAACCCTACCATACTCACGTGACTAACACTTTGCACGCGTATGGCCACCTGCCATACTCACGTGACTAACACTTTGCACGCCGAATGACCTCCTGCCATTCTCACGTGACTAACCATTCTTCATGTGCACCATTCTCTTAGCCCGAACGTCCCGCATGACATCCTTGACCACCAAGACCTCGGTTCCTCCTGAACCTAGTCCCGAACCTCAGTTCCTCCATGAACCTAGTTCCGGTCCCGTCATCGACCACATTCGTCTTCGAGCAATACCTGCACATGAACAAACCACAAAACAAATCCGAGCACAAGTCCACGACTTGACTCAATGTCAATCCATGCAACTACTCACATGAGTATTGCATAAAGTCCACTTCAAAAGAAGCATCATGAAATCATTACAAATTTCAAATTCACATTCAAAATTCAAATCCAAATCGCTCAAAACCCTAATTGAGCAAACGATTCACGGACAAACAAAGTTGGTCCGTTGTATAAGGAAAAGTTTATGTTCCAAGAAGCCAACCAAACGCGGAAAAACACGTTCACAACGGACAAACAAAGTTGGTCCGTTGTACATGCAAAAATGGCTTCGGTCATGAGCTCAAAACAAGTTCACAACGGACCCCAGAAGCTTGTCCGCGCAAGCGTGCCACGCCGGTTTCACAAAAGTAAAACCCTAGAAAAAGTCCATTCACGACGGACAAAAAGAATTAGTCCGTTGTACATGTGAAAATCTTGGTTCCAAGAAATTATCCAAACCGAAAAGCTTGTTCACAACGGACCAAGAAAAAGCGTCCGTTGTACATGTGAAAATGACTTGGTCATGGGCTCAAAAACATGTTCACAACAGACCCAAAAACACCGTCTGTCGCAGATGGGAAACTTCTTGTTTCTTGAGAACTTTGTCCGCGCTAATGCGTAACTTCATCGCTTTCTTGTCAAAACACATGAACAAACACATTTTGCAAATTCAAATCTAAGTTAATTTTTCAGTTCAAAGCCAATTTTTCAAAGACATGATTTCACAATCTCCCCCTTGATGAAAACATTGGCAACACCACTTAGAATTGATCATTTGGCATTCACTTTACCAAAGATTTTGAAATCCAAAGGATCAAAGACCAAAGTAAGAAAACACAGAAATCCCTCTTTGACCAAAATGCAAAACAAAATCTCCCCCTGAGAATGAAAATGTGTGTGAATGTGCAATGCGCCCAAAAATTTCAAAAATTCTCCAAACTTCTCCCAAAATTCTCAAATTTCCAAATACAACTCTCCCTTTTTCTTTAAACTTTTCAAAGAAAGATTTCCAAATTTCTCCCCCTTTGACAATGGATTCATCAAGAGTAAAAGAGAGAACAGGTTCAAAATTTTTCCTGAAACAATGATTTCACAAAGAGAAACAAGGAGTGCCAAGATAGGAAAAGATGAGCTCATTCGATCATATAACCTTATATATCACATAATATGCAAAATACATGATCTTGATGTGATTTTAACAAGTTAGGGAATGACATGCATCTCAACCTCAATTTAGTCAACTATAGCCAAGTACTAAGCAAGATCTTAGCAGAAAAAGCAAGACTTTAAAAATTGAAGCAACTAACAACTTAGGGCGAGCAAGTAGTTTCAACTCCAATCTAGTAGACCAATTTAATCTTTAAACAATAAGTTGCATGTGGCATGCTTGAAGCATACTTCTTTTATTTTCTAGGAGTGGCATGCTTGAAGCATACATCTTATCTTTGAGGGAATGGCATGCTTGAAGCATACATCTTATCTTTTTAGGAAAGCACCTCAAGCACATAACTTGAGGTTTTTGCTTTTAACAACCCCTTTTTTATTCCCTTTTCTTTTCATTTTTCTTTGATTATAAACATGCAAAAGTGATTAAAAGGTCTTATGAAAGAGTAAAGTTGAAACCACACTTGCTTCATAGCCCAAATTTGTCAAGAGGATTCAATATCAAGCCTAGAAGAGTAAGATATCACAGAGTATTTAGCTATAGGTAATCACCCAGGGAATTCCGCAATGTCATTTTTAGTTCAAGTGAGATAATTAGATTATCATATATTAGCTCAATTACATAACATATAAAGAAATATGATAAAGTGAGCTCATTAAGTGAAAGAACTTGGCAAAGAAACTCCCCCTCAAAACAATCCCATTGGATGAACAATTCCAAGTTCTCCCCGAATAAAAGCAAAACGAGAAGAAGACAAATGTTTTGTGAAAATGTCTACCAATTGATGTTCAAGATCCACATGGTGAAGCACAATTTTTTCTTTTCAACATGATCTTTAAGAAAGTGAAATCCAATATCAATATGCTCAAGAAAAGGGATTACTCAAGAGGTGGCACGAACCAAATCAAATCAACACCCTCCAAAGTCAACATCGAGAAAAAGCTCTTAAACTAATCCATGAGGAAGCCAAAGCCAAATGCCAAAATCTTGAGTTCTATGAAGATACCTGAAAATCCTTTTGATAGCTTGTCGATGTGACGACGTGGGAAGCTTGAAAACAAGCACACACAAGCACGTGGGAAGAGTCTCTCATGTAAACCTCTAATTATCTTGTCCTCAACAAGATTATCATCATCTTTATGAACAAAGACACTCTCCTCTGAACATATGCACGTGTACCGCATCATTTGAACTAGTGCCTTTGCGAAAACAGAAGTGGAAGAAGCATCTCCAAAGGCAACACTTTCAACATGAGATGCACGAGTGAAGGAGAACCAAATCTTATCATCGAACATATGAAGTGAGCATCCGAATTCACTAGCCACATGTTCTCCCTCCTCGCGTGAGAAGCCTACATAGAAGCGAGAAAGTGTCGAGGTCTCAGATCTTGGGATTAGAAATAAGATGTTTAGGAATCCAAGATCTTGAGACACACGACGGACAACAAGAGGGCACAACACGAGCAGTCTTATGCACAAAATCAAATTTGCCTGTTCCCGTGTTTCTAGCAACAAAAGTTGCTTGCATCACCCTAGGCACGTAGTGAGAAGCAAAGCGTGCCTTTCTAAAATTAGACCTAGCCTTAGCTCTTTCTTTCTTTTGTTGTTTGGCTAGTCTAAAGCAAAAATCTACTAAATGTCCATCTCTACCACAATGAGTGCAAGTGTACTTAACAGATGTTTGGCTTTAGAAGTAGAAGCAACATTTGCATTCATCATAGTAGAAGATAAAAGGCCAGCAGATTTGAAGACAATTTTCTTAGGCTCATTTGAAATCTCAAGTTTGTCATTGCAAGGAGCATAAATAACAGAGCGAGGTTTAGTTTCATATGAAGCATGAAGATCAAAACCTAAACCTTTCTTGTTTGAGCTAACCTTAGATTGATCCAAAATCATGTTTAATCTTTTCTTGCCATTAGTGAATCGTTCCAAAGAACTTTGCAAATAATCAACTTTCTTGGCAAGAGTTAAACAATTATTGCAAAGATTATCAACCTTCTCTTTACATTTACGACAAGTAGAGCATGAAAGAACCTCATGTGTAAGCAGATTATCACCAATTGAGAAATCCTAGCATTTGCATCTTTCAATTTTAATTCAAGAGTTAAGCATTTAGAACAAGAAGTTAAACCATGCAAATCATCGATTGGAACAGCTAGCATGTTTAACATGTTTATCATTTTTCTCATTTAGATGCAACAAGAGCATGTTCTTTCCTAAGCAAAGTAAGCTCATTGTAAATTAAGTCACATGATTTGCAAGCATCATCATCGTGAATCAAGGTTTTAAGTCTAGCAATTACAGCATTTAATGACTCCACAACAAAATCATGTTTCTTTATTTTCTTATCATGTTTATCTAGCAATTTACCCAGACGAGCATCAGCATTAGGTAATTCATCGTAAGAAGGTTCTAACTCATTGAAGTCGCTGTCATGATCGCCCTCTGAAGCCGTCGCTGCTTTTGGCCATGAGACACAACCCCGTCAACTCATGCTTGCTTGGAGTTGCATCATCCTCGCCGCTCTCCGAATTCACATCGCTCAAATTGACTTGTTCAAGAGCGGAAAGAACTCGATGGACAACTTTGCGGTTGATGAAGTTCTTCTTCTTTCTATCACTTGGAGAGAACTTCTTCTTCTCTTTTCTTCGTCGTTGTCCTTCTCCTCCCTTGATGCTTTACTTGCAAGTTTTGGACAGTTTGGACGAATATGGTCGAGATCACCACACTCATAGCATCTTGGAGGATCACCACCACCTCTCTTTCTCTTTATCACATTTTGCAAGGCTTTGTTAAAGCGAGAAGAGAGTAGTGACAAGTCTTCTGGGAATTGCTCAATCTGTTCATCGGTTAGTGAAGACAAGAAGGATAGAGCAAAACTTGAAGCAGCACCATTATGAGATATGCTAGATTGAGATGTCAAAGCAATTGATTTATGATCATTCTTTCTAGCAAGAACATCTAATTCATGAGTTTTCAACTTAGAATACATAACATATAATGTAAGTGAACTCATGATAGTAGATTCTCTAATGGATGTAACTTTCATCTCCCAAATAGACATGTCTAATGCACCAAGCAATTGTCTAGCATTAGCAGCATCATCAAAGCTAACTCCAACAGCACGAAGATTACTAAGAATTTTATTGAAACGTGCAAAGAAGTCATCTAGCGACTCACCGGTTTCATCTCAAATCGCATGTATTCTTTTTGTAAAGATCTTGACGAACCTCTTTAATAGTGTTAGAACCCTCATGGTAATCACAAAGAGATTTCCATACCTCATATGCGGATCGAAGATGAATCACACGATCGAAGTCGCCACGTCCCAAGCCTTGGATGATCAAGTTGCGCGCCTTTGCTGTTTGCTTCAACATGTGTGCGATTGGTGTCGTTGACGTTGTCGTGTGCAGGGACTTCATATGGCTTGTAGACCTTCTCCCAAATTGCGAATCCCTGAGCTTGGATGAACGCCTCCATCTTGGCCTTCCAAAACTGAAAATCAACACCATTGAACACACAAGGTTTTGTCGAATAATGATCCATTGATCTAATCACCGATTAAGATAGATTAGAAAAACCTTGCTCGATACCACTTGTAGGATCAAGTATACGAATATAGCAATCAGAGGGGGGGTGAATGATTGTGCGGAAGCTAAAACCAAATTCTTGACCTATTAAAAGTTCACCCCAAAACAGAACCAAATAATTGCCTCGTTTTCGACAAAAACAGAATGATAGAGGTTTGGTAAAACGAGAATTCCCGGAGATCCAACCGTCGAAACGATCTGAAATTTGGACACAAGAAACTAGATTCCAATACGAATCGAACCCAAAAAGAATCAGCTCGATCGGACTTACGGATCAAAAGTTATGAGCTTCGCAAGCTTGCTGATCCAGAACTTGACGAGAATCAATCTAATCAAAACTTCAAGATTAAACAAGAACGACAAAAGATTGATCAACTAGACTTTGAGAAACACTAGATCAATACCCTAGAGAGGTTTTTGATGGATCAAATCAAGATAAAACTTGAAGAACAAAAACCAATCTAGAACTAGAACAAGCATGCAAACAAGAACCAAAACAGAAAATCTTGAGCGACGTGGTTATAGAGCACGCAAAAATCTTGAAAGAATTGATCTTTATTTCTTGTCTAAAATACTCTCATCAAAAGAGTACAAACCCTAAAACCAAGCTCAAAGCTTGATGCGCTCAGCTCTACTTGGTGCCTTTCAACAGAGACCCCCACCTATTTAAAGCACCAACCCACAAGGAGTTACGAATACGATTCCTATTCCTAGAAGGAATCCGTATCCAACTCAACTCTACTTGGCCCAACCAGGCCGAGTACAACTCTTGCACGCCGTATGGCAACCCTACCATACTCACGTGACTAACACTTTGCACGCGTATGGCCACCGCCATACTCACGTGACTAACACTTTGCACGCGAATGACCTCCCCGCCATTCTCACGTGACTAACCATTCTTCATGTGCACCATTCTCTTAGCCCGAACGTCCCGCATGACATCCTTGACCACCAAGACCTCGGTTCCTCCTGAACCTAGTCCCGAACCTCAGTTCCTCCATGAACCTAGTTCCGGTCCCGTCATCGGCCACATTCGTCTTCGAGCAATACCGCACATGAACAAACCACAAACAAATCCGAGCACAAGTCCACGACTTGACTCAATGTCAATCCATGCAACTACTCACATGAGTATTGCATAAAGTCCACTTCAAAAGAAGCATCATGAAATCATTACAAATTTCAAATTCACATTCAAAATTCAAATCCAAATCGCTCAAAACCCTAATTGAGCGAAAACGCATTCACGACGGACAAACAAAGTTGGTCCGTTGTATAAGGAAAAGTTTATGTTCCAAGAAGCCAACCAAACGCGGAAAAACACGTTAACAACGGACAAACAAAGTTGGTCCGCTGTACATGCAAAATGGCTTCGGTCATGAGCTCAAAACAAGTTCACAACGGACCCTTAAGCTTGTCCGCGCAAGCGTGCATACGCCTTCGGTTTCACAAAAGTAAAACCCTAGAAAAAGTCCATTCACGACGGACAAAAAGAATTAGTCCGTTGTACATGTGAAAATCTTGGTTCCAAGAAATTATCCAAACCGAAAAAGCTTGTTCACAACGGACCAAGAAAAACTGTCCGTTGTACATGTGAAAATGACTTCGGTCATGGGCTCAAAAACATGTTCACAACAGACCCAAAAACACTGTCCGTCGCAGATGGGAAACTTACTGTTTCTTGAGAACTTTGTCCGGCGCTAATGCGTAACTTACTGTTTCTTGTCAAAACACATGAACAAACACATTTTGCAAATTCAAATCTAAGTTAATTTTTCAGTTCAAAGCCAATTTTTCAGCACATGATTTCACAACATCATAGGCGAAGATGTTGTGCAAACGTTCTGGACGAATAGGCTGCAATGAGAGATATACCAAAGAGTAAAGATACAAAACGTGAGACTCAGAATATGTATGGGTTGAAGACGTAGTATACACGTCATGTATCATGGAAGGAAGTATATGGAACTATGTATACCTTGAACGAGCTTAGGCGTTAGCGCTTCTTTGGGACGTCGTCGAATAGCTTCCTCTTAGCTGAAGGCTTGTGCTGGGAAATGGTGGAGCTATGTACAACAATGTAGATTTTTTGTCAGGATTGTAAGAGACATGTGTTCATCAGTAGTTATTTTATGATGACATTAGCTAAGACTACCTGGTGATGTCTGTAAGACCATCTTGCGGTTTATCGGTTGATGATATTGGCTCGTTGAAGGTAGATATTGATTGTGGTGACAGCTACATATATTGTTGTGATCACAGAATCATCAAGTGATATATACTGTAACAACTGATAGTCTTAAAGTATAAGTGTTTGGTAGTATAAATGGGTAACCTGCAATGTAGGCGGTGTCGACTGGATTCGTATATGAGATCCGCTAGGCCTTTCCTGTTATGAGAGCCATGTTTATTTTAATAAGAATAGATGTTGTAGTAATACAAAGTATGATGATGTATATGATTTACAAAAATGCATGATGTTGAACAACAAGAACTAACTGCTGGGTATGATAAGCTGCTCATGATTGTAACCACAGAGGTAGAGATATGTTGTTAGATGGGAACTAAACTTATAAGAAATGCACAGGCATTAGGGAATTCAAATAATATTAGCGAATCATGAATAAAAAAGGCTACATTGATATGAATGACCAGGGGAAGCTATTTATTTCTGTGAAAATAAGAACCGAGAGATTACCGCATGAGACATAGATTCCCTCGGAGAATCAGCAGGGTTGGTATTGGTTTCTTGATGACTTTGCTGGCTGGTAGAAGCTGAGCCAGGGACAGACAATAGAACCGACACAGAATCAACCTGATACGAAATTCTAATCCTCTGTAATGCTCTACGTGTCACAGACACCTTGAGGCTATATTGTTTTCCATATAAACGTGTTATCTGTGGGGGTATAAATCTGTCATCCCCTTTAGCAGTCTCAATAAGTGGATGCACTGGGGAACCAATCAGTTGTTCCCCTAACTCAGAAAAGAATATGAATTCAGCAGTTCTAGGTTCATCTTTATCAATGTCAGCTGGATCTATTCCAAGGACAGTGATTCGATATCTGACATCACAAAGATATCAAAAAAGGTCATATGCGAAATTGTATAAACATGACAGAAATGGTGGGAATATGATTGAGCAAAGGGAGCTAACCGTGCTTCAGCCGGTGTGACACCACATTTCAGGCATTTGTATGCATTTTTTTCAGGGCTAACAGCTCTTTTGCAGGCCGCACATGCGAGATACCACCATGGTTGGTTAGGAGCAAGGCTTTTGATGGCAATATCAACTAAATAAGTATTACCCTGTATAGGGAACGGAGTAATAAGTTATGAAAAGGAAACGATGAAACAAAACAAACGATAGGCAAATAATATATAAAGACATGAATTACCAGGACATCATGTGGGTTTAGATCATAGATTTGAGAGATCTTGATAGTTGGAATATCTTGTTGTGTTGATGGTTGGCCAATCCATTTAATCTTTTGTGGTTTATTTCCTAGGCTACAACGATAGCATGACAGAGTTAGGATAAGATAGCAATATTATATGATAAATCTTTATAGAGAATTAACCATACCAGAGTCATAACAATAGCATGATAAAGACAGCATAAAATAGGAGTATCATGTTATAAATTGTTATACAGAGGCAATGATATTGTTTCGAACGCTCTACGAAGAAATATGTCCGAATATAATTATATAAGGTAATCGTAAAAGGTATAACATGTTATAATACGATAGATGCTCTAGCATGACAGGGTAATCAAATCGCAAAGGACATAACAAAGCAAAGGAATATAATGAAGCATGTATCATTATTAAATAAACGTTGTATAAATGAGACATGATGGACAACAATAAAAACTAATCGAACCAAAAAATTGTTAAGTGGAAAACCTGTTCTGCAGATGGGCAACCTCAGGTAATTCAGCATTGATGTACCATCTGCAAACTGTACTCCCTTGTAGAGACAACTGGTCTACAAATATCAAATTCACAATGGTTATTCAGAAGAGTTGCTAGTAACAGATAACAATGTAGAAGCACATTTTATATAAAAGAGGCTTTAAAGTATAACAATGTACACATGACCCAAAGGAGGTCGTGTTCTCTTGCAAAGACAAATCATTTAGAAATCTCAGATTTACAATGGGTATTCAGAAGAAGTGGTGATACAAGATAACAATGGAAAAGAACATTTTATATAAAAGGCGATGGAAAGTCTGGGCATCTAGACATGACCCAAAAGAGATTTTTAGAGGGAACAGTGGTAATAGATAACAATAGAAAAGTATATTTTATTTTATATAAAATAGGATGCAAAGCATGGGTATCTAGACATGATGCAAAGAAGTTTGTGAGCGAATATTTACCACGTCGTATATTAACCGTAATACCAAGAAGCAGTATGATTATCGGTTCTCTTTGTGATCCATGTTGGATACTATTAGCATCAAATTGAGTAGCATGTGGACCCCATAGCGCAACCTCTGCAGATTCTCTATGTACGAAAGGAATTCTTTTAGGGACTGACAGTGATATTCATGTATATCAATGCAAATAGATTGGCCAAATGGAAGAGATTAAACAAACAGCAACAGAGGCATGGAAACATAGAGCAAAGCTGTATACAGCACATATGGACAACAGTAAATAAACAGGGTCATATGGCAGTAAAGAATAATACACAGATCAAAGCTGTATAGAGCATATACAATCAATAATTAATAAATAGGACCGTATAATAATAAAGGATAATAATTCGAAAGAGTTCTCTTGTTATACCTTCCATTTGTTATTTCAATATTTCGAATTGGTTTTGGTGAACCCTTAACAGTAACCGTTTTTAAATGTGAGATAGAAGTGATAACGCCCAATGTGTCTGTAAAAAAAAAGCGATTTATGAAACAGGAAATTAATATTGCAATGATTATTAATGTATGAGCAAGCGTCCAGATAAAGAATGGAATTAGATATTAAAAAATACATACCGGATAGTAATTTTCTTTCACCAATTCTAGCCCTTAGGACATCGAAAGAAACAAGATCGCATGCATATACAGGGAATCTGTCTGGAATTGGAGATATCTCTTTGACTTTGGTGTGTGCCGTAAATCTAGCCATAATAGCATTGTCAACTGGCCGATAGTTAGGACGAGCATCAGTTACTTCGAAGTATTCCATGTAATACACGGTGCCTTCGGTTAACATTGGCTGAAAAACCGAAAGTCGCTGTTCTGGAATTTGGGCTTCCATCATGGTACCCTGACAATATTAGAAAGATAGTATCAATTCAGCTAACAAAACGAAGGTACATATGAAACCAAGGGAAAATAAGAAACTGGCTGTACCTCCTCATCAAGCATAATGAAGTCCAAACGTAGGGTATTATGCGGGTAATCCGGATTGATAAATTCTGAGAAACGTGTTGCTCTAACACGTACTCGCCAGCGATGCGATTCCTGTGTTATAGTCTTTAGCAGAGCGTACTCCATCTGTATATGAATATGTAAAAGGTCAACAAGGAGGAGGTAGAGAATACAGAAGTGTTGTCGATAAACAGATTCTCCAGTAGTAAACATGAATCTAACTGATTTAATATCGTAAATAAAAGCTAATAAAAGAGTATGGCCATTCAGGCGTACATGTAGGAATACTAAAATAAAAAGATGTAGTGAATACTAAAATAAAGAGATGTAGTAGCATGCAGACCCAAAGTATGAACACGTAACAGGTAGGCATCGAAAGGCTGATAGAAAAGTGAGAAAAGCAAAAGGACCTTACATATAAAACTGCATTAACGATAACATTTTTTTCAGATATGGTAGCCTCAGAAAGAATAGGCACGAGAAACTCTGTATGCAGGACAAAATAAAACACAAGAACCGTACATGCCTAAGGCATCCATGCTGTATCAGCCGAAATTATATAAGGACACAAAAACATAATGACTGATGTAATGATGAATCAATCAAAGCCTATAGGCATCCATAATGTATCGCTAGAAGTTATATCACGACAGAAAAACAAAATGGCTAATGTAATGATGAACTAATCAAAGGCTGCCATCACAATCAATACGAACAAATCCTCGTTTTAGATTTATTCTACAGGAGCATTGTCTTTATATAAAAAATAAGTTGATGAATGCAATATGGGACATATTAGATGACTCTATATCCATCGGCAAAGAGTTGTATTTGTAATAATGAAATATAATAGTAAACCAATATACGCAGTAACAATCATAAAGGCATATAATAGAGCCCTTGCAAGCATAAAGAAATTTGTGATAACATAGGATATGTAGGTGACCACGATTTTTACCTATTAGTTAAATGTAAAGTCTTGAATCTCTTATCTTTGCGAACGGCATAGTTTATTTATGTAAGAACGAAGAACAAAAAAGAACATGAGTATATATGTAGCAGAACCACTTTACGATAGGTATTGAATAAGACATGTATAATATACGGATGGAACAGGCATAAAGACTCAAAAAGAATTCCTGTAGAAGAGCATAGATACGGCAATAATCACAACTGCATAAGGATTAAGCAAAATAAAGGTATAAATTCAGTGTAGCAAACAAAATCAATAATTAGATGCATTATACATAAGAGAAAAGGCCATGTAAAAGAAACAGGGCCAAAAGAATATAGAACAAATACATGGACAACTTCCGAACATAGTTAGGACAAATACAAAAAGGAAACATAACATTTAGTCGTACATACTACATTGAGAGAGAAAACATCTGAATGCCTAGACAAAGCACAAGGCTTTATAATAGATTGTATTCCTTGCTGTAGAAACACAAAAGCACATGTAGTCTCTGGATATATCAACCAAGAACTGTATGTATAACAGCGAAACACAATAGCAAACTAGCATACACAGTCAGAATTGTAAAGGAATATAACAGAAACTTCGTAAGGATAAGCAAATCTGTGCTAGTACAGGATATATGAGTGGCTATGGTGCCTAGGTATTAGTTACATGTAAAGTCTTGAATCTTTTATCTCTGTGAATGGCATAGTTTATTTATGTAAGAATGAAGAAACAAAAGGAATATGAGTATATATGCAACAGAGCCATGTGATAATAGGTATTAAATAAGACATGTGTGATGTGTGCATGGAACAGACGTAAAGACTAAGAAAGAGCAATCGTGAAAAGAGTATAAATGCGACAATAATCACAATTGCATAAAGATTAAATAGAATACAGAGATAAATTCAATATAGCAAACAAAATCAATAATTACATGTGCTATATATAAAAGAAAAAGGTATGCTAAAGAAATAGGGCCAAAAGAATACAGAACAGAACTATGCACAGTCTCTGGATATAGCTAAGACAAATACAGTTAGGGAAATATAACATTGAGGCATACATATTGCACTGGGAGCAAAAGCATGTGAACGCATAGACAAAGCACAAGATTTTATCATAAACTATACTCCTTGTTGTAGAAGCACAAAAGCATATTCAGTCTCCGAATATAGTTAAGACAAATACCAAAAGAGAAAATAACATTTAGTCACTTTATGATAGGTATTGAATAAGACATGCATAACATACGCATGGAACAGACATAAAGACTTAAAAAGAACTCCTGTAGAGGAGCATAGATATGGCAATAATCACAACTGTATAAGGATGAAGTGAAATAAAGGCATAAATTCAGTGTAGCAAACAAAATCAATAATCAGATACATTATATATAAGAGAAAAGGGTATGTAAAAGAAACAGTGTCAAAAGAACAGAGAACAAAAGCATGGACAATTTCCAAACATAGCTAGGACAAATGCAAAAAGGAAACATAACATTTAGTCGTACATACTACATCGGGAGAGAAAACATCTGAATGCGTAAACAAAGCACAAGGCTTTATCGTAGACTGTATTCCTTACCGTAGAAACATAAAACCATACGTAGTCTCTGGACATATCAAGCAAGAATTACATGTATAACAACGAAACACAATAGCAAATTAGCATACATACTAAGAATTGTAAAGGAATATAACAGAAACTTCGCGAGGGTAAGCAAATCTATGCTAGTACAGGATATACGAGTGGCTATGCTGTCTAGGTATTAGTTACATGTAAAGTATTGAATCTTTTATCCCTGCGAATGGTATAGCCTATTTGTGCAAGAATGAAGAAACAAAAGGAACATGAGTATTTATGTAACAGAGCCATGTGATAATAGGTATTAAACAAGACATGTGTGATGTACGTATGGAACATACGCAAAGACTAAGAAAGAGCAATCGTGAAAGAGCATAAATGCGACAATAATCATAATTCCATAAAGATTAAATAGAATACAGAGATAAATTCAATATAGCAAACAAAATCAACAATTACATGTGCTATATATAAAAGAAAAAGGTATTCTAAAGAAACAGGGCCAAAAGAACACAGAACAGAACCATGCACAGTCTCCGAATGTAGCTAAGACAAATACAGCAAGGGAAATATAACATTCAGGCATACATATTGCACTGGGAGTAAAAGCATCTGAATGCATAAACAAAGCACAAGATTCTATCATAAACTATACTCCTTCTTGTAGAAGCACAAAAGTATGCACAGTCTCCGAACATAGCTAGGACAAATACCAAAAGGGAAAATAACATTTAGCCAGGCATACTACAGTGGGAAACAAAACATCTGAATGCCTAAACAAAGGGCAAGATTTCATCATAGACGATATTCCTTGTTGAAGAACCGGGTGCGCCGTCTTCATTTTCTATGAGCACCGATAACCCATGCTTTGAGGTAACTCTAGAAACAGCAACATAAAGCTGGCCATGTGTAAAGACAGGGCTCCTTAAATATACACCGACTTTAGCCAAGGTCTGACCCTGACATTTGTTAATGGTCATGGCATAGCTGAGTCTAACCGGGAATTGACGACGCTGCAAAGTAAACGGCCATTTTGTGCTGGTTCCATTAAGCACTATGCGTGGAATGCAAACCAGTTCATCGATATGTGTTCCAGTCATTATTCGGCCTTCAAGGATCCGATCACCAAGCCTAGTCAATAATAATCGTGTACCATTGCATAGACCAAGGGGCTGATTAATATTCCTGAGCAAAACAACCACAGCGCCAACCTTAAGACAAAGATTATGCTGACTAAAATTGTTCATGACAATTGAATTAAGAAACTCCGGTGGGTATAACAAATTAACATCGCTAGGCTGCTCCTTTGTGTTAGCAATCGTGTCATAACTAAGGTACTCTCTGGCCTCAGCGGGCACTCTAGCGAGCATAACAGTATTGATCTCGTCAACAACTGAATTGGTAGGACAAACAATAGCCCTTTGAGCTAAGTAAAGAGTATCAGTATAGTGTATCTCAAAGCTATCATAGACAGCATTAGTTATTGCCATGATCTTATTTTCCTTTGGCTTTAGCAGTAATTCTTCTGGAAAATCAATGCATGATGCATCATTGTTTCCTGTCTGAACCACTGGTGGGACACGACCTTCACCAATGTCGAGCACCCATTGAGCAAATGTATCCATTTCATTTCTCTGTTGTACAGATAAAACAGGCTGCAATAAACGCATGTTTATCGTTAAACGCATCACCTCTACATGTTTCCATAACGGTGATTTAATAAGGGATGCAGCAATTATATCGGCTCGTTCTCCACCTTCAACAACAGGTAGAACTTGTCTAAAATCACCACCAAGTAACACTGGTTTCCCACCAAAAGGCCTATCTGCATTGATTGGGTTGTCAGCAGCTAATATATCCCGTAGGGTACGATCTACTGCCTCAAAAGCTAATCTATTGATCATTGGAGCCTCATCCCATAGTACTAATGTGGCCTGCCTTATAAGATCAGCAAGTATAGTACCTCGTCGTATGGCACACATTGCCCTATCATGAATATCCAACGGTATACGAAATCTAGAATGGGCAGTGCGTCCACCAGGTAACAACAAAGCGGCAATACCAGAAGATGCTACCGCCAAAATAATCTTGCCTTCAGATCTTAACCTTGCAATAATAGCATTCCACAAAAAAGTTTTCCCCGTCCCACCATGACCGGAAACAAAACAGAAACAGCGTTCGTTCCGCACGAGCTTTCTCATGATTGTATCATACACGAAGCTTTGATCATGATTAAGTCTGGAATACATGGAATCAGCTTGAACAGTAAGCCTTTCACGGTCATAGTCTAGCTCTTCAAGAATTAATCTGTTACCAATTTCATGGTCAGGCATATTAGTTGGTTTAGGAAGGTCATAAGATGATAAAGATAATCCATTATTCAAGAACATAGCCTCTAGCTCTTGCAATAGCCGATTCTGTAATATAGTATCAGGCAAGTTGTAAGACATGTTTCCAATCGACTGGCGTTCTTTATAAACAATATCATCAGCCATGTATTTCCAATATCTAGTGAATAAAGAACGAACATCACCAACATGGCAATGTACTAAGACTGTCATAAATAAATTTCTTAGCTGATAGGCCGTCGCCCAAATAACACCCTCATCAAAAAGACTAATCCATTCTGTATCATCACCAATCAAGCCACGCGCCTGACACGCTTCATGATAAGTACTATAAACATTGCCATTGTAGCGACGGACATCTTCATAGCTCTTGGCACCTCGCACAACCATAAGAAGCATCCTCAAATAGAAAGGCTCACCAGCACTTGGATGTATATGACGTAGCCTACCAATTTTGAATCCCCTTTTCCTTTGACCCCATACCTTTTTGTTAGAATTCCAAGTCCATTTTGTAGGGAATTCACAGTATGTTAGATCTCTAGCAGCCACAGATCTTTGGTTAGCGACAAACCACTCTGTCAGCATGCTCTTGTTAGAATCAGGATCATCAATGACATGACCCAAATCTGCTTCCTCATGATAAGTAACAATATGCATTCCTGGCATATGAACAAATAAACGCTCGACAGATGGTGTCCTACCATGGACCTCAAAACCGAATATCCTCCAATTTGACTCACAAGATGATAGATATCTTGATTTTATGTACTCCGCTATTTCATCAACACCCTCGTGCATGTCCTCTATTGCCATACTATCTTCTACTGGAGATTTGTTGTTAAGTAAAACCTTTTTTCTTGGATCACTATGAGCACTAACAGTAAGAGGACTAATGACCTTCTGCAAAGACATGGTTGCACAATCATGTCCCTTTGTAATGTACTTGAACAGATATTTCACGAGGTAAGTTTTATTACACCATTCAACATTAATATGACCTTGATATTTTTTAAGCAGAGGCAAATTGTGCGGGACAACCCATCGATTATTAAGTCTTACACTGTGCTTAATAACGTACTGATTACTATCACGCCGTCGATAAATAGGGAAACCATCCTGATCAAGAGAAGTCTCATGATGGAATGGCTTTGGATATCTCTTTGAACAGCGACCATCTTTCATGCAAGGGCACTTAGGATTAAGGTCACCACATGGACCATGAATCATAAATTCTTCAACAAGCGCATGGCCCAATGGATCAATACTAATGTCAGGCAATTCTGCCGAGATCATACTATTGATAAAAAGGGGGGTAGGGCTCCTATCCTGAATAGATAACCATGCAAGAATATGTGCATGAGGTAGACCTCTCTTTTGGAATTCAACAGTATACACCACTACAAATAAGACAAGAAAAATGATAAACCAAGAGGATTCATGAATGAGCAAATATAGCAAAGGGAGCAACAAGGAGTAAAACAAATCAAAAAGATTGCTAGATGTTAAAATAAACCAAAAGAACCAACAAGAACCATATTTAGCAAACCTGCATGAGCAGGGCCAAAAAACGTGCCATCTTTAATATCAGCAATAAGCTCCTGCAGCTTCATATGATACACACGAGTAACCATGTCTGGTCTATCTTGAGGTTTTTGGCCTGGCTCAAAACGGATAGATTCTAGAATCTCCGACCATTTAGGATTGCATGTAAAAGTGATAAATAACTGAGGTGGTCCATAGGCACGACAAACCGCCATTGAATCATGATAATTCTGTATCATATATCTTTTTCCACCAGTAAAGCTCGCCGGTAATATCACTTTCATACCAACATCCTTGCCTGCACTATTGCCTCTATAAATAGCATCTGATATTCCTTGACACGTTTCTGATCTAAGTCTATCTTGGTTGAACAAATGAAACGATAATCGATTTGCCTCAATACATGAATAAGCATTCACAGTTAACTGCTCAGACAACCGGCCACAACAGGTGTAAGGATTGGATTCACCTACACGATAATGTAAATAATAACGGTAGTACTCCATCATGGAAACCACCGACCGAGAAGCAGGAGGCTCAGCATCAATCTCCGTCAATGTAATACCTAAGTGATATCCTTTATCACCATAAGGAAACAGCAATGGATATTGTAGCGACATGAGAGCAGGGCGGATAGGCGAAATATGTTTGAATTTCCCAGAATGTGTTTCCACAATAATATCAAACCTAGAGGCCTCAACAGAAACATCGCCAACTATCAATGCAGCCAATTCTGATGCAACTGGGAAGCTATAGCGGTTATCATCATCTTTATGGGCAGCAATAAGTCTGATAGCAATCTCCGGACAGGCAGGTGACAATAATCTATCACGAGCAAGCCTAAATTGTTGTACAATAGGATTTATATGGTCTAACATAATAACGATTGCATTGACTATACTTGGATCAGGCTGCTCTCTACCAATACAGTCAGATTGGAAAACATCTAGACGATTCTGCACCTCATTTTGTGTATCATAAATATAAAGCTGAGCAAACTCAGGCCGTCTGCCATCCATAGGCAAGAGTGAACCAATACGATGATGGACAACTCCGTTAATACGAAAAACATAAGGGCCATGACCAGTGTTAATACCTTTATCAATATTAACTCCCAAAGAAGCAAATGCAAATAAAGAATTATACTGCCTTATCAAACGCATGAAACTATTTGAACGAGAACCTCCATTAAATCTAATAAGTTCTCGTAGCAGCTGAGGAAATGGTCTGTTGGCAGGAAGACTAATCCTCCCTCCACGACAACAAATATTATAGGCGATATGATTCCACACATACGAACTCTGACTACGAACTCTTTCTTGGAACCAAAATACAGCCGAGCATCTAGAACATTTATAATCCGGTCCACCGTAATACGATCGATCTTTGTAGGCAACTACAGATTGATTGGAGAGAAGACAAGGCCATGGTCAAAGAAACCAAGGGTTAATAATTGAGAAAAGCAAGCAGTATTAATCCACAGCACTGGCCATCATACCTTTCAATGACTCAATCAACTCCTTTGGTAAAGAATAACATACGGCATCCAAAGGAATACACGGGATAGGCCCTGCCAGAGGCACGATAGACAACAAAAGGAAACCCGTAAACGAAACAAACAAGGACAATATTGAAAAGACAACGAAACCATGTCATAAAGGGATAGCACCAGCCAAGAAACAAGGTTAAACAAACCGAAAACCTTGTTTCATCAGACGCCTAAGTTTGTTAGCCACACGCCTTCTAGCCCTATTGTCACGAGCAGCATCTTTTGGTACAACCGGACAGAGCCGACATTCTAAACAAAAACAAGGAGAAGACAATAACAGAAGAAAATAGAAAAATAACCAAAGGCAGAAAGACCTGGGAGAAGGACAGTGGAAAAACAAATATAGCAAAAAGGAAATAAATACCTAGCCAACACCATCAAAGCAACAAAGGTAATAACACCACATAAATAAAGAGAATCACACAGCAGGCATCATGAATAAAACAGTAAGCGGCACAGTCACAATAGAAAAAACATGTCAACATGCATAAAATAGGCAGCGAAAAATTATAGTAACCAAAACATGGTGATCAAAGCCGTTCCCGTCAGAGATGAGCAAAACGTACCATGAACACATGCCAAGGAACGACGTCGGGAAGCGACACTGCTCTCCATATATCAACAACACAGAGACTCCACCAAGCACATGGAAAGGATCATTTTTGGCTAACTATATCACCTAGCCGTTCCAATATAAGAGAGGACGAATACCTTTCCTAATCACATAGGGACCAGCACTGTGATCAACCTAATAATAAGGGAATCGAATAATAAATACCAAATACGCTGAAGATAGACCGGCATCAAAGGTAAAACAACAAAATGCAGCTACTAAAACACATAGCAGACCTAACGCCATGAACGGCATTCAGGAAAAAGCCACAGCCATAAACAAAAGCAGAGCACACTGAGTAATAAGCACAACGAAATCGATGCGTAACTAAAGCACGTCGAAGCATGCAGCATAATACAGATAGCGATATGTACATGGAATGAAAATAACGCAGCCACAGCCATAAACAAAAGCAGAGCACACTGAGTAATAAGCACAACGAAATCGATGCGTAACTAAAGCACGTCGAAGCATGCAGCATAATACAGACAGCGATATGTACATGGAATGAAAATAACGCAAGGCCTGCAGAGACAGGCTAACCTGGAAACACGTATCGCCGACCACAATGGCTGAAGAAACGCACCAACCTCGATGATGGACCTAGATAAAGCTAGCAAGATGAATCGAACTACCTACAGACAACAACAGTAAACAAATATAAATAAGCGGACAGAGTAGCAAAACAGTAAACCACAAATCGGCCAACGACAGCGACCATCGGAAAGCCACAACCTGGCCAACCACACGAATACCACGAAAACAACAACACGACGAATACGGAAGCACAAAGAAAGACCTAACACAGGCAACCTAATACGAAAGCAAGATAGAGCAAGAGGCAACCATACCTGCGATATAAAGACCAGGAATGATGGATAAGGGCAACGGAACAAAACACGCCGACTCACCGTACGGGCCCCATTCTGCAAGAGGCACGAAAACGGCTTGGTCAAGACAAACCATGGAACCGAATCATGAACAAGTCCAAACGAAGCGAAAAACAAGACGCGACGGCGATACCTACAATCGAAAGAGCACAACGAAGCAGGGACGATCACGGAGCCAATGCGAGAACGGCGACGCAAGCACAAAGACGAAGAAGAAAAGAAGCAGCTCCAAAACAATCGCCCCGAACAATCGGCCCGAACAGAAGCAGCTCCAAAAGCAGGCTTCCTCAAGAACCCACGACCGAACAGTGGCGGAGAAGACCGGAGAAAAGAAAGGGCAAGACGGCTGTGAGTAACGGCAGGCCGTCAACAAGGCCGTCAACACGCAAACGTGGTCGACATAAACGGCACGTGTCGGGAAACGACCGGCGGTCCTCAGGCGGAGAGGGCGAGCGAAGGCAAACGACGTGAACATCGGACAGTGCGCCATCGGGGGTGGCCAACCGAGGCAGTACAGGGGACACAAAAGACGCTGCACTGGCGCACGGCGAAACGAAAGGAAACGAGCGGCGCACAGAAACAAAACACGAGCGGCGCACGGCAATAAGAACGAAAAGCAACACGCCGGAACGACGCAACGCAAGGCAAGCAGGCGACGTGGCATATCCCAGTGTAGGATCGATATAGACTAATATAGCAATCAGAGGGGGGGTGAATGATTGCGCGGAAGCTAAATTAAATATTATTGACTATCAAAACACCCCTAAACAATATATAAAAGTTTGCTTCGATTTTACGCGAAAAACAGATTGACAATTGTTCAGTAAATCACAAATTACCGGAAATCTAACCGTCCAATTGACACGAAATATTTACTGTATAAACTAGATTCAATTTAGAAACTAACCCAACAAGAATCGACTCAATCGGATCTACGGATCAAAAGTTATAAGCCTCACAAGTTGACTATGTCAATAATGACGCGAATTGATTAAACTCTAATTTCGTGATTAAACAAAATCTACAAGGAATTAACCAATCAAACTTTGTAGATCAATAACTTGATGCCCTAGGAAAGTTTGGAATAGATCAAATCAAAATTATCATGGTTAAGAATGAATCAATCTAGAAAACAGAGAAGCACCTGATCACATATTCATGCCTCGGCGTGGCGTCTCCTGCCGACGTGTGCACAGCCTAGCGATTCTTAACTCCTGCTGGTAGTTCAATAAAATGCAATTAAGAATCAATTAGAAGACTTCAATGCACAGGCCTCCTCCTTGGTGGACTTCAACGCATAGGACAAGAAGTCCTTTTCTTTTCCTTCAACCGATCTGCTGACTGCCCAAGCTTCTGATGTTGGCCTCCACGTGAATTAATTGGCTGCTGATGCAAGTCTCCTCGGAAGCTCACGCCGGCGGGCCGCCTCACGCCACTGCAAAACGATCGCCTTTTTTTTTCTTACGTAGGGAGTCGCACAGACCCTTATCTCGGTTCGTGTTGCACGGCTCTGCCGACGACCGCAGCCAGACGAGCTCGGCTGCGGAACGACCGCCGCTGCTGCGCACCGACGGCGCGGGGCAGTGAACCTTTCGGCGTCGACTCTCTTCCGGTTTGTGCTTCTTTTCTACCGCGTACACACGCCGTCAACCAGGAGCTCTGAAGAAAAAAGTTTCTATTTCTTTTTATCTAGTCTTGTTACAGTACTCCGAAATAAAAGAGTACAAACTCTAATCAACTCAACGCACACATAAACAGGGGACACCTCTCCCTATTTATAAGAAAATCCTAGAAGTGTTCGTATGCATGTCCACTTGGCCCAACATGGCCCAATACATGCAAACTACCTCAAAACGATTACAACTGCACGCGTACGGCCCAGCTGCCGCACTCACATGACTCACTAGCATCCACGTGCACCGTTCTCTAGTCCGAACGTTTCGCATGACATCCTCGACCACTAGAACCTCGGTTCCTCCCTGAACCTAGTCACGTCACCGACCACGTTCGTCCTCAAGCAACACCTGCACATGAACAAACACGAAACCGTGTACAAGCACAAGTCCACGACTTGACTCAAGATCAGTCCATGCAACTACTCATACGAGTGCATTGCATCAAACAAAACAACTAACATGCTATCACAAGCATATCACTTAATCATCTGAAACAACACATGCACATGCACCACACATGCCATGAGCACAACCACTTTGCAATGCCAAATTCAACATTAAACCAATTTTTCATCACTTGATTTCACACCCAGGACGCAGCGTTCCGACGGCTTATAAGATAAGTTAATATACCATCTCACTTGCTGAATCTATGGTTGCCGAATCTATGGATCTAAAAACCTAGCTGGAGCACGAATCTTGATTTATAATCGAATGGCTCAAAGCTGTAATAGTTTTCGGCAACTTTCCGCCAAGTCAAGGATAGCGAATCCGTTTTCATTTTGACCTTTTGTAGGTGTATTTCAGTAATTAATCAACTCATTTGGATGTTTATAGTGCAATCGTCCCAAAAATGCTGTGATCAGCCATGACGGAGTGTCCTATGGCCTAAATTGTTTTGTTTAGGACCTGAACAGCATTCGGTGATCAGTCATGGCGGAGTGTACCATGAGTCTTGTTAAAATACTATACTAATTAGCTTATTTAGCCACCCATTATCTCCGGCATCCCAAGGCGCTAGGCAACGAGCATAAGCAGCGGCATTATCACACACACAAGACGCAGCCACACGTCCACAGAGAGAGAGAGAGGGAGAGAGCGGGGTAGCAATGGGGGACCTCGTGCTGGGGCTGGCCAAGACGGTGGTGGAGGGGGCGCTGACCAAGGCCCAGTCGGCGATCGAGGAGGAGGAGAGGCTGCGGCAGAGAGTGCAGAATGACCTGGTGTTCATCACCGGCGAGTTCCAGATGATGCAGTCCTTCCTCAACGCCACCAACGAGGAGCGCGTCAGGAACGACGTGGTGAGGACCTGGGTGAGGCAGGTCCGCGACCTGGCCTACGACGTCGAGGACTGCATCGACTTCGTCGTCCACCTCGACAAGAAGACGTCCTGGTGGCTCCGCATGCTCCCGTCCTGCGTGGCACCAGCGCTGCCCCTGGACAAGGCGGTGGCCGAGATAAAGCAGCTCAAGGCGATGGTCGAGGACGTGAGCCGTAGGAACGCGCGCTACAACATCATCACCGACTCCGGCTCCATGCCGGCCGCCGTCGTGCAGCAACAGCCGACGGCGACGGCCGGCGCCGAGGCATTCGACGTCGTGCAGGAGGCGAGGGACACCGCGAGGAGGCACCGCGGCTTGGTGGATCTCACCGAGTTGGTGACCAACAAGGACGATCTTGGTCTCCAGGTGATCACGCTGTGGGGAACCGGCGGCGATCTTGGGACGACGTCCGTCATCAAGAAGGCCTACGACAGCCCGGCTGTACGCCAAGCCTTCGGGTGCCACCGCTGGGCAAAGCTGACGCGCCCTTTCAATCCCCACGAGTTCCTCCGGAGCTTGCTTACCCAATTCTCCGCGAACTCTGGCCAAGAGCAAGGAGCAACTGGAGGTGTAGACGCCCCGACGGGGATGGAGGCGGCGGCGCAAGACGAACTCGTCAAGTATTTCCGGAAGCAAGTGGGGGAGAAGAGGTACCTCGTCGTCCTGGAAGACGTATCCACTGTGATAGAGTGGGAAGCCATCAGAATGTACCTGCCGGACAGGAACAACGGGAGCCGGATCGTCGTGTCGACGCAGCAGCTGGAAGTGGCAAGCTTGTGCACGACGCAGCCGTGCGGTGTTTCGGAGCTCACGCAGTTGTCAGCGGATCACTCCGTTTGTGTCTTTTACAGTAAGAAGGTACGTGAGCGCTAACTTTTTAGGGAGATTGGATGATTTGTTCTGTTTTTTTGGGTGTAATCGATCGTTTGGCAGCATATCTTATTGATATGTAATTTTAGTACTCATACGTCAGATATTATGGAACAAATGATTAAAAATAAAAAAATAGAGTAAATCATCAATAATTTCACTTTGTACATGCCTCGGAGCAAAGCGAAATATCCCCTGCCTTCCTTTTTACTGAAAGTACACCAATTTACAGAGGCCATGTTTGGATGGGCTAAAACTAATTGTTAGCTGGCTAATGGCTAGAACTAATTGTTAGTCAGCTAATAATTAGTCCATCTAAAATTAGCCATGGTTGTTTGGATACATGACTAATGGTTGGGCTAATTTCTTAGAAAAGTCATGTCTGACCCCTCATAATGGGTGAGGAAATGAGGATAAGGTCAGCGCATGGGTATTTCAGATTTTTCCCAGCGTGTTACATGCTATTAGCCCAAATTAGCTCCTCCCCACCAGCTAATGGACTAATTGTTAGCTAAGGGGTTGACTAAAAATTAGCCCACCTATTAGTCTTCCTGTTTGGATAGACTAGAGCTAATTTTTAGCCAGCTAACGATTAGTCCATGGGATCCAAACATGGCCAGACTAACACTCAGTGAAAATACTGATGGAGCATGGAACCAAATTCATGACCTCTTTTTGCATAAGGACACACGAAACACATTCCAAGAAAAGGAGAATTTTTTTTAACTACGAAGAAGATAGACACCCAATTATATCTCTACTATTATAAAGCAACAGTTGGTGGCAGTGGTGAGTTCTACCCACGCCATTAATTGTCCTGCTTAATTGCCCTACGCAAAAAACGAAGCGTTGCTTTAATTAGCCAGCTTTCGCAAGAAACGAAGCGTTAAAGATAGATGTTTGATCTTGTGAATTAATTTTTTTATTTTTTAATATTTATTTTTCGTTATCAATTTTGTTTTTCGTAGCAATGCACGGGCATGTAACTAGTATTCATATAGAAGATGACTTGAACTTGGGTGGAGGGGCGTACACCCATACTTTCTACCAGTGCATGAATTTCACAGAAACTATTCAATTCCCTTGGGATTCGGGAAAAATTCTCACGCTCTAAGGATACGTTTGGTTAGGTGAATGTGGAGGAATCTGTACGGGATAGTTCAGGATATGTTTTGATACATGCGTTTGGTTAAGTGTACGGAACCAAATCATACCGGACGGATTTATACAGATTCTAGAAATATTCTTCAAATATGATGTACCATCATGTACCTCTAAATTGGCCGAACCATCCCGTACCTCTAAATTGGCTGAACCGTCCCATACCTCTAAGGTGTGTTTGGTTCATGGGATGAGGTTGAATGGGATGGGATGGTCATGTATCATTTGGTTCCATTATTTTGGGTTAATGAGATGATTCAGCATCTAGAGAAAATATTCCTCAAATTTGTATCATTTGATCTAGAATGTGATGGTTCCATTCAAGTAACCAAACGCATGAATGACTTTTTTCTTGAACTATCTTATACATATTCCACTTGATACAGGCAACCAAACACACACTAAATTGGCCAAAGGTTACCGTACCACTAGTGACAAAGGTTACCGTACCAACCTCATCCCTCCAACCAAACATTATCTTGTACTATCCCGTACCATTCCATCCAAACAATCAGACAAAATCTTGTATCATTTTATTCAGGCAACCAAACACCCTCTATATACCATCCCATCCCATTCATCATCATTCACGCAACCAAACGCATCCTAAATGGGACCTAAGTTAGGCCCAACTCCTCATTACACCTCTTACCACTAGGAGGTAAAGAAGGTTTGAATCTCAGCCCTTGATTTATCGATATTAGTTTTGACTTCATGCGAATGTGACTTATAAGGAAACACTTTAAAATAATTGCACCTAAAATAGTAAAACATTAAATGGGCATATCCTTACATAGCATAAATCATTACAAAAATAAAAATTCATGCCATATATCATACAAAATTTATTTAATTAGCGTAGACATGCAAATTTTGTTTACAGTACTCTACGTACGGAAGTATGAACACTTGGCAAAATTTGCTATAGGACACCCAACTTGTGGATTTAGGGCTGACAAAAAACTCGTTAGGCTCGAACTAAAATTTCTTTAATTACAATAGTTAATAGGTTCAAAATTAAAATGAGGCAATTTCAAGAAAAAAAAAAAAGTTAACAAGACTCGGGTCGATAGTGGCTCGTTAGCTCGAACTTAAAATAATCACTTAAATGGTACGTAAAATGATTTTACATCAAACTATGTTAATTTTTAAAGAAACTCAATAGCCAGCCTCACTTGTGGTATTTTGTTTTGTGTTCTTGCTAGAAGACTCCCGTAGGACACCCGTCTATTAAAATATAATATCCAATTGAGAGAGGAAAGAGAATATGGGTAAAAAGTATGTTTTGGCTTAACTTTTCTTCTTCCTCTTCACCTGTTAGACCTCGAGCTTCTATCGCACCGCTATCGTCGATTACAATAACGCGTAGTATCATCATGGTTAGTTGGAAATTTAATACATTACATCCGATTTCTATTTTTCATTATTTTTTTACAGTCTAAACAAAAATATGATATTTGAGTTTTGAATAATCATATGTTAGAACTATCTAAATATAAAGTGGAAATTCAAATCCAAAAGCAATTTGAAATTTCGCGCATAACAAAAATTGGATAAATTTAAAATATATTTCTTTTCCAACTCAAAGTTTGTTAATGTACTCTCCCTTGTCGCACTGCCCAACATATATTGCACTGCCCAACATATATGGGTAACACACAATGCATCCATGTATGAACCTTTGCATGTCTATCATATAACCAATGCTATTTTCTTTAGAATGATGGTATTCAATCTAATGAGTTCATTACCATATAAATATTGAGCCATTCCATTTATTGTTTCTAATTAATACGAATTTATGACGCACAAAGACTATATTAGCCTTTAGAAAGTCATTAGTGATGTATTAATTACCCATTGCTTGGTAAGATAACTAGCTGATGGAAGACATCAAAGGGCTTAGAACAAATTTTGTGTACCATAAAAAAGTCCAGCTCCTCTTCTAATTAACAGTTTGCGTGCAGATGGGATTCCCTAACAAAATTAATGTTCCGACTTGCAGGGTCGTCGACGCAGTGAAATTACAACCAAGAACAAGGAGTTCATTGCTCGACTGATGGCCAGCGACCACATCAAGAACTTAGTTACGAAGTATTTATTGTTTCTAATTAATGCGACAATAGTAAAGCCCACTGCAGGTTAACAGTAAGCTAAAAGCCAGCTTATACAATAACTAACTCTAAAAGTTGTCTTTAGATGTTGTGCAATAACTATCTCTTCTCTCTTGTACATAAATGATTTGCCTATGCATCTGTGCAAAGCTGGCTACTAAATAAGAGCCAGCTATCTTCTCTCTCATCGTTTCTCACTCTTCCACATAGACTAATGTTGACATGTACAAGCTAAGAGCCAGCTGACGTAGCCTTATTGCACTTGCTCTTAGCCTTTAGAAAGTCATCAGTGATGTATTACCCATTGTTTGGTAAGATAACTACTAGGGATTAGATGGAAGAAATCAAAGGGCTTAGAACAAAAGTTGTATACCATAAGAAAAAAGTCCAGCTCCTCCTCTAATTAACAGTTTGGGTGCAGATGGGATTCCCTAACAAAATTATTGTTCCGATCGACTTGCAGGGTCATCGGCCATTACTTGAAATTATAACCAAGAACAAGGAGTTCATCGATCGACCGAAGGCCAGCGACCACACCAAGAATTTCGTTACGAAGTACCGGGGGAAAAAAGTCAGCATCGAGAAGATGAAGCTGGCCCTAGACTGGAAGGATACACCTCATGTTGTTGGGCGCGAACAAGAGTCTTCCTCCATGGATCGCCTGCTTCACATACCCGCGAAATTTAATGCGACCAAGGTGGTCTCCGTGTGGGGGATCGCTGGCCTTGGGAAATCAACTCTCGTCAGAGACGTCTTCTACAGGGAAGTGCTTACGCCATCCCTGCCGGGGTTTGCGAGGTGCGGCTGGGTCGATGTACCCCATTCCCAGCCGCTGGATCTGAGGGAGCTCTCCCGGAGCCTGCTCTCAGACCTGGTTTCAGAGTGGGAGCAGGAGCATGCAATCTTCTCATCGCGGGCGCTGCAGCTGCTCGAGTTGTTTGTTCGAAAACGCCGTGTCAGACAGAAACAGGAATCTCTGGAAGCTGGCATGCTGGGATTCGTAGATCCTGTGGAGGAGTGCCGGAAGCTCCTGCATAAGGAGTACTGCCTGGTCGTCATCGACGGCCTGCGGTCCACGGCAGAATGGGACCTGATAAAAGATGCCTTGGTGACACCCGGAGGACCTGAAAAGCCCACCTGCATCATTGTCATTACAGATAAACGGAGCGTCGCCACATATTGCTCGATGCAAGAAGAGAGCGTGCACAACGTCAAAGGTCTAGGAGCCGCTGCTGCACTTGATCTATTCAAGAAGGAGGTACGTACGTGCGTGTGTTGTTGTTCTAGCTTCACGCAGGAGATTAATAATCTAAGAGCTGGTTTCCCGTGCACTAAATTCACACATAGATGGTTCGTTCTTTTCAATATAATGGATCAGATTAGATAGAATTTTTTATTAGCTATATATTATACACTACCGGTATAATACACTGCAAAATTTCTCTAATCTAATCTAATCTAATGTATGCGTGTGTATACTGCCGATCGAAATAAGGTGTTATATATTTTGACTTACCAAATTAGGCGAGCGCATAGTTAGCATACTAAGCAATGTTAGTTCTCAAATTGTTTGAACAACAGGTATTCAAGGGTACTACTAAAATCCCCGATCTGACAGCCGACATGGAGAAGCAAGCAAATCTGCTTGTAGACAAGTGTGGCGGGCTTCCTAAACTAATAGTCGCTGTAGGTCGCTTCTTGGCCAACAAACGGGAAGCAGCCGAGCTGAACGAGTGGAGGAAGCTGAACGACAGCTTCATGCACGAGCTGGAGACCAACCCTATGCTCGACGGCCTGCGGGGTCTGTTCACCTGGATGCAATCCTATTTTCGAACCTGCCCTGACTACCTCAAGCCATGCATCTTTTATCTGTCCATCTTCCACCGTGAGAAGACGAGCATTAGGCGGAGGCGCTTGTTGCGGCGATGGATCGCGGAGGGATACTCCAGGGACATGGACGGTCTTACCGCGGAGGAGAAAGCGGAGAAGTTCTTCTCCGAGCTCGCTAGCCTGAGCATCATCCAGAAGCCACCGGAGACGGCCACCGCCACATACGTCGACGAGAAGATGGTCTCGTGCCAAGTCAATGGCTTCGTCCGCGAGTACATCAGCTCGCGGCCAATGGAAGACAACCTTGTCTTCGCACTGGAGGGGAGCTGCAGCGTAGGAGCCACCCAGTGCAGGGGGCGGCACCTCGTCATAAGGACAAGCTGGGACAGAGATACCAATGTGTACAGGAGCATCGACTTTTTGCGGCTACGTTCACTGACGGTGTTCGGAAAGTGGGAGCCATTCTTCGTCTCGGAGGGGATGAAGGTGCTTCGGGTGTTGGACCTGGAGGACACGTCAGGCCTGACTGGCGATGACCTCGAGAAGATCGCAAAGCTGGTGCCTCGGCTCAAGTTCCTCTCCCTACGAGGGTGCAGAGACATCCGTCGCCTGCCGGATTCCTTGGGTGGCATGACCCAGCTCGAGACTCTGGATGCCAGGGACACCTCCGTCTCCATGCTGCCGACGGCCATCGTCAAGCTGCAGAAGCTGCAGTACCTCCGTGCCGGCAAAGTGCCGTTGGACACGGCGGCTGCAAGCCCGCCGCCATCAACACCATCGTGGATCTCCGGGCTCCTCCGCAGGCATCCTCGACCTTCTGGCCCTCATGTCGGTGTCCAGGTGCCGAGAGGAGGGATCGTTGGGGAGATGACAACCTTGCACACGCTGGGTGTTGTCGACGTCAACGTTGCGGCAGCCGGCCAGGGGGAGGCCGTCCTAAAAGAGCTCAGGAACCTCACCCAGCTGCGCAAGCTCGGAGTGTCCGGCATCAACCCGGCAAACAGCAAGGAACTGTGGTCTGCCATCTCGGGCCATGGCCATTTGGAATCCTTGTGTGCGCGGCTCGAGGATGCCAGCGACGACGGCGAGCAGGGTTTCTATGGTGGTTGTTCGGATGGCACCGACTTCTTGCCGCCGAAGAAGCTGCAGAGCCTTAAGCTGTACGGGCTTGTGGGCAGGTTCCCAGCATGGATCAATCAGCTTCAGAATCTCAGGAAGTTGAATCTACACATGACCATACTGGCGCAGGAGGACATATACGTCCTAGGGGATTTACCAAATCTGCGTATTCTACGCCTCTGTCTCAAGCCAGTTCATGATGGTGAGCTCCATTTCCGCAGAAGGCCGGAATATGATGCTCTACACTTCAGTTTCGAGTGTCTCGGAGTCCTCGAGATTGCTTGCAACTCCAGTTTACAACAAGTAATCTTTGAAGAATACGTAATGCCAGAACTTGAGCTGCTCAAGGTTCGCGTCTGCATCGGGTCATCGCTGCAGTTTTCGGGGCTGAGTAATCTGGATAGCATCAACCGAATCTTCATTAAGGATTATGAGGGGGCAGTCAAGAAAAACTTGGAGAGCGAAATTGGCAAGCTTGAGGACAAACGACGTCCTGTTTTGGAGCTGGAGTAACAGTAAGCAGTTGTTGATACAAGGCATGTACTATTGGTATTTGTGGCAATTGATCACTCTAGTGGAGAGCAGCAAATTCGCACCAGTGATAAAAGATCCTAGCAGCAACTGAAGATACCATTTGTTTCTTTTTTTTTATAAGGTTATAACTTCATCAATTTCAGCGTTGGCTACAGGAACGGCTATTGGTATGATGATCACTGGACATGACGGGGTAACTAGCTGGAGGAATGGATTAAAGATATATATATATATATATATATATATATATATATATATATATATATATATATATTCCTTCCCAGTGACTGCAAAGGCCATGGATCCTGGTGACTCCGCGCGTACATTCCATGGATTTTAGGTATCGGCTTGAGGGCAAGCCGGAATTCATGGAGAGGGGAATGTCACGAACTGGCCAAAGAGTGGATTTGTCAGGTATTGAGTTGTGCGAGTTCAAATCAGATGGAAGAAAATATTGGCGATCATATAATTGTATTTTGCTTATAAGAATCCAACTTAAAGGATACTAACATCCACATCATCATCCTTTTCCTTGCTTCTTTGTGCTTATGAGAATCCAACTTAAAGGATACTAACATCCATATCATCATCTTTTTTCTTGCTTCTCTGTCTCTTATCTTTCATCTTTTCGTCGTCTCCCCTCCTCTTATTTGGATTGCCCGTTGACAAAAACCGATGACATGACAGCCATCATGGCAGAAACCACCTTGAGTTGGATCTCTCTCAGCAAAACTACTCTCCAAAACCACTTCAGGATGTAGTTCATCTTGTTCTTTTATGTTTAGAGTGTTGAATACTCGGTTTTGCAGTTGAGGGCATTAAATGGACTTCTTGTGAAGTTCGGGAAGTAAAATGGACTTAGGGCATGTTTGGATCCATGCAGCTAATAGTTAGCTGCTAAAAATTAGCTGAAGTGGATCCAAACATACCTAGCTAATAGATCATCTAACTACTACCTGGGCACCCAGCTAATGGTTATCTCATTAGCTAGCCAAACCCAGCTAATAGGTGGCATTTAACCAAAATACCCTTCGCGTCTACCACAAATAGCATTTAATAGCATGTGTATTCTGGACAATAGCATCTATTAGCCACATATTAGCTGGTGGATCCAAACACCCTCCAGCTAATTGTTAGCTAGCTAATATTAGCTAGGAATTATTAGCCAGCTAACTATTAGCTGCTAATAGGGCTGGAAACGAGCCGAGCCGAGCCCGGCTCGGCTCGGTGCGGCTCGGTCCTGTGGCGAGCCGAGCCAGGCTCGGCTCGGCCCTGAGGCGAGCCCAAAAAACCGGCTCGGCTCGGCTCGAGGTCGGCTCGCGAGCCGGCTCGTTGGCTCGCCGAGCCAGGACATTTTATGAGAAAATTAAAAATTTATACAATAATTAATGTATTTGCAGTGAATAATATTAACTTACTAGTTACTACTAAATAATACTAGTTGCTTAGTTGCTTTTTATCACACTTGTAGGAAATGGAATTGTCTTAACATCATCTTCATCATCTTTTTCCTAAAAATATAAGTCATTAGTCATACAAAATTTCTTGCATGGGCTGGACCGCCGAGCCAATTTGGCTCGCGAGCCGAGCCGGCTCGGTGTTTTTGCGAGCTTGAAAAATGGGCTCGGCTCGAGCTCGGTCCGAGCCACGAGCCTGTGCGAGCCGAGCCAGGCTCGGGCGAGCCCAAGCCGAGCCACGAGCCACGAGCTTATTTTCCAGCCCTAGCTGCTAATGGATCTAAACATGCCCTTATTCCTAGTATTTAATATATTTGTATGGTGCATAAGGGCACTTCCAATGCAGGTTTCTTGATGGTTTCTACATGTGCCATGTAGGATGAAAGGCTTAGGTGGCAGCAAATTATTACATAGAGAGAGAGAGAGAGAGGGTTAGAGTTTCTTAAACTAGAAAGGGTTTCTTCATTGAATGTTTTTGTCGGCGTATTCTACACCAAGGTACCCGCTCCCCCGCACTAAACATGGCTGCTGGGCCCCATGGCGCATCCGGGTCCACCGCCGCGAGCGGTGGGGGCCCAGGGTGCTCGCCCAGTGGACACGTGGCGACCAGGCCAGGCCACTGGGCACCCAGGAAGGTGGTCGCCCAGTGGACACGTGGCGAACAGGTCACGCCGCTGGGCGACAAGCAGGGTGCTCGCCAGCCGGACACGCGTGGCAGCGGCGAGGCATGCCCGGCGATCAGCAGGGTGCTCGCCCAGTGGACGCGAGGCAACCTGGCCAGACCACTGGGCGCCCAGGAAGGTGGTCGCCCAAGTGGACAGGTGGCATTCCGGCCACTCCCCTGGCGCACACCCCCGAGGCTGTGGTATCAGGATCAAGGGCATTTAATGTGAATCGTGCGCATTGAATGCAAAGCATGGAAGCTGTGGTATGGCGGCGCGCCTTCCCCAGGCACGCATTCATCACGGGTGACGTTACGGCAGCGTTTTCACCCCCTGACGGAACGAGCGGCGTTGGTGGGCGTGAGGCCCGAGGTAGGGGTGTGACGGCTGCGGCAGGCATTAAATGGCGTGTAAGGACAGTGACGTTCGCATTTAATGCACCCGTGGCAGTGCAATGAGTATGACTTGCGGTGTAAGCCTCCCATGTGCCCCCGGCCAGCCCAAGTATAAAAGGGAGCCGGGGTGCATGGGATAGGAGGTTGGTTCATTCGGTTCGATCCTCTTGTTAGTAGGTTTTCATCCTCTCAAGCGAGAACACAAGCAATACCAAGAGAAGCAGGACTAGGGCTATTACTCTCCGGAGGGCCTGAACCTGGGTAAATGTTTTGCGTCCCCCTGTTCCCCTGAGCTTCCCGGTGCTCCGACTATCTCATTCCTTTCTCCGGCGATTGCCCCGAAAGCCCCCCCCCCCCCGTCTGAACCTCATAAGCACCCGATTCGGAGGTGCCTGTTGGCTAGTACGCCGACAGTGGCGCGCCAGGTAGGGACGACCTCCACGCCCTGGAGCAGGCAGAGGGGGAGTCCCTGAGAGAGTTCATCCGGCGATTTAGCCACTGCCGCAACGCGATCCCCCGGATCTCTGAGCAGTCGGTGATCATCGCTTTCCGGAGGGGGGGTCCGGGACCAGAAGATGCGGGAGAAGATGGCTACCCGTATCATCTCAACCACTTCCGAGCTGTTCTCCCTGGCTCACAAGTGCGCCAGGGCGGCCGAGGCTCGGAAGTGCGCGACAAGGCCTACTGACACCGATGACGCCGGCACCTCGAAGTCCTCCGACCGCAAGAAGAAGAAGAAGAAGCGAAAGGAGGCCACTGCTAGGGAAGTTCTGGTTGCCGAACCAGAGACCAAATCCCGGCGTCGCGATGATCAGGACCGGAGAGATGAGCGCCGGGACCGGCGCGGCGACCGCCGGGACCGCCGCTCGCCCCGTCGCGAAGATGAGGGGGGCAAACCCTACTACCCCATCCACCGAACAAGCGGACACGACTTGGAGGACTGCCAAGTCGTGTCCAAACTAGTAGATAGGCAGCTCAAGAAGTGCCGCGAGAAAGACCACGGAGATGATGACGACGAAGACTCAGCTCCACTAGCCTTCCAGCAGGCGGAGCATACAGTGGCGTTCATTCACGGTGGCTCGGCTACCTACTCTTCGAACTCGCAGTACAAGCGGGATCTAAGGCAAGTCTGCGCCACCGTAGCGTCCTCCGGGTCGGGTAGGCTGCTGAAGTGGTCGGATCAACCGATCAGTTTCAGCCGGGCCGACCACCCGGAGAATGTTTCCGGTCCGAGCCATTTGCTGATCGTGGTCTCACCCACGGTCCGCAACGCGAAGCTCGGGCGGGTCCTTGTTGATGGAGGCAGCGCCATCAACCTGTTGTCAGTGGGAGCTTACCAAGCTCTCCAAATACCATATGAGGAGCTACGCCCGGCTCCACTCTTCTACGGAGTCGCCCCCGGGGTGGCCCTCTTGCCCCTAGGGCAGGTTCGGTTGCCTGTTACGTTCGGAAGTGCGGAAAACTTCCGGACGGAGCTGGTCGACTTCGAGGTCGCCGACTTCGACCTCCCCTACAACGCCCTGCTTGGCCGCCCGGCCCTGGTCAAGTTTATGGCGGTAGCTCACTATGCCTACATGCTGGTGAAGATTCCCGGGCCCGGGGGTCCAATTACGGTGAAGGTGGACAGACTGGAAGCCCTGCGCCTCAGCAAGCAGCTGCAGGACCTGGCCGGCACCACCTGCTGGGCGCGCGACAAGGACGACGGCCCGAGCTCCCCCTCGACCAGGACCCGCGTTTCGCCCAGGCCTTTGGGCTAGGCGAAGGCGGTCCCCGTGGGTGAGGATGGCTCGGGCAAGGTCGTCAAGATCGGCACCGACCTCGGCGCCAAATAGGAAGGCGCGCTCATCACCTTCCTCCGGTCTAACCTGGATGTGTTCGCTTGGGAACCATCAGAAATGACCGAGGTCCCCAGGGAGGTGATTGAGCACCGATTGGCAACGCTCCCCGGAGCGCACCCGGTTCGGCAGAAGATCCGGCGACAGGCGCCGGATCGGCAGGACGCCATTCGGGACGAAGTGGAGAAGCTCTTGTCTGCCAAGATCATGCGGGAGGCCACCTATCCGGAGTGGCTAGCCAACCCCGTGCTCGTGAGGGAGTCCAACGGGAAGTGGCGAATGTGCATCGACTTCACTGATCTCAACAAAGCCTGCCCCAAGGACCCGTACCCCCTTCTGCGGATAGACATCGTCGTCGACTCCACGGCGGGGTGTGAAGTTTTATGCTTCCTCGACGCCTACTCCGGCTACCATCAGATCAGTATGGCGCAGGAAGACGAAGAGAAAACCGCTTTCGTGACTCCTCTCGGTGTATATTGCTATGTCAGGATGCCCTTCGGGCTGAAGAATGCTGGTGCCACCTATCAGCGGGCCATGCACATCGTGTTTCGGCCCCAGATAGGGAAGAACCTTGAAGTATATGTTGATGACCTGGTAGTAAAATCAAAAAAGGCCGACAAGCTTGTCCAGGACCTGGAAGAGACCTTCTCCCGCCTTAGAAAATACTGTATAAAGCTGAACCCCGAGAAGTGCGTGTTTGGTGTCTCGTCCGGGAAGCTACTCGGGTTCCTGGTCTCTAGCCGCGGAATCGAAGTCAACCCAGAGAAGATAGAAGCAATTGAGCGGATGCAGCCGCCTACCCGGCTCAAGCAACTGCAGTGCCTGACTGGTCGGCTGGCTTCCCTTGGCCGGTTCATAGCCCGGCTAGGGGAGAAAAGCCTGCCGCTGTTCAAGCTGTTGAAGAAGACCAACTCGTTTGAGTGGACTCCGGAAGCACAGCAGGCGTTCGAAGACTTGAAACAGTACATCTCCTCTCCCCCGGTGCTGGTCGCCCCCTAGCCAGGCGAGCTGCTGCTGCTGTATGTGGCGGCTAGCCCCTCTGTGGTGAGTGCGGCGCTGGTGGCGGAGCGGGATGGTGTCCAACGGCCGGTCTACTACGTCAGCAAGATGCTTCACGATGCAGAAACAAGGTACCCTCAGGCTCAGAAGATGGTCTATGTTGTGGTGGTGGCATCAAGAAAGTTGCGGCACTATTTCCAAGGAGAGAGATCACAGTGGTCTCCTCATACCCCCTGCGCGAGATCCTCCATAACCGAGAAGCAGAGGGCCGCATCGCAAAGTGGTCGGTTGAGCTGGGGGAGTTTGGTGTCAAGTTCGCCCCTCGTACCGCAATAAAGAGTCAAAGGCTGGCGGACTTTGTCGTCGAGTGGACTCCAGCCGAATCCGAAGCTGATCAGGTCCCCGCGCCCTCCCCCTGGACGCTCTTTTTCGACGGGTCCTTCAGGCTCGAAGGCGCGGGGGCTGGGGTCCTCCTGGTCTCTCCGACCGGGGACCTCCTCAAGTATGTGGTCATCCTCGACTTCAAGGCTACTAACAACGTCGCCGAGTACGAGGGCCTGCTGGCGGGGCTCTGTGCCGCCGCAGCCATCGGTGTCCGGCGCCTGCAAGTGAAGGGAGACTCCCTGCTGGTCGTCAATCAGGCGAGGAAGGATTTTTCCTGCCCTGACCCCGTCATGGTGGCGTACCTGGCGGAGGTCAGGAAGTTGGAACGGCACTTCGAAGGGTTGGGATATACTCACATCCCCCGTCACGACAACCATCTGGCGGACGAGCTCGCCCAGCTCGCCTCAACCAGATCTCCTGTGCCGGTCAGGGTCTTTGAAGAAAGGCTTCCGCGACCGTCCATCGCAACCCCCGTGCCTGGAGGGGACGATGGTGATGCCGCTTCAGCCCTCGCTCCTGGAGGGAAAGTGGTTCCGGTGGAAACGCCCGGCCAGGCGGAGTACCCGGACGACCACCTTGTGGTCGCTGTACTTGACCGGGAAGGCACATGGATGGATCCGATCCTGGCCTACTTGCGGGATCAAGTGTGCCCCGACGATGATGCGTCAGCAGAGAAGGTAGCACGTAAGGCCAAGTGCTATACCCTGGTGGGCGGGGACACTGCATCACGGGTAAGAACGGAATTCTTACGAAGTGCATCACTCGGGAAGAGGAGGCGGTTGCTCTCGGATATCCATGGAGGCGTGTGCGGGAGCCATGTATCCGGACGAACGATGGCGGGAAAAGTTTTCCGTCAAGGGTTCTATTGGCCAACCGCCCTCCAGGATGCCTGCGAGCTGGTGAGGAGATGTGAGGCATGCCAGATCCACGCCAAGCAGATCCACCAACCAGCCCAGGCCCTGCAAACTATCCCGCTCTCCTGGCCCTTCGCGGTCTGGGGGCTGGATATCCTGGGCCTGTTCCCGCGGGCCACAGGGGGCTACACCCACTTGTTCGTCGCCATCGACAAGTTCACAAAGTGGGTAGAAGCCGAGGCAGTAAGATCCATCACCGCCGCGGTCGCGGTCAAATTCATGCGAGGGATCTTCTCCCGCTTTGGGGTCGCCAACCGCATCATCACCGACAACGGCGCACAGTTCACCAGCGCGGCCTTCTTGGACTTCTGCGAGGAGGTGGGCACCAAGGTCTGCTTTGCCTCGGTCGCCCACCCCAAGAGCAACGGCCAGGTCGAGCGGGCCAACGCGCTGGTGCTGAAGGGCCTCAGGACACGGGCGTTCGATCGACTCCAAAAGTGTGGGGCCAGGTGGGCAGAAGAGCTCCCGGCGGTGTTGTGGTCGCTCCGGACCACCCCCAGCCGGGCCACCGGGGAGACCCCTTTCTTCCTGGTCTATGGCGCGGAAGCCGTCCTCCCCTCCGAGCTGAAGCTGGGGTCGCCGCGCGTCGCTGCGTTCGTGGAAGGAGACCAGGAGGATCTGCGCCGAGATGACGTCGACCTCCTGGAAGAAGGACGGGATCGGGCGGCTCTGCGTGCTGCGAAGTACCAGCAAAGCCTCAGGCGGTACCACGCCTCCCGGGTCAACGAGAGGACACTGGCGGTGGGCGACCTGGTCTTGCGAAGAATTCAGTCGCATGCCGGGTTGCATAAACTGTCTCCCCAGTGGGAGGGACCCTTCAGGGTGGTCTCGGTCTCTCGTCCCGGGGCGGTCAGGCTGGCCACTGAGGACGGCGAAGAGTTGGTGAACTCTCAGAATATAGAAAATCTGCGCAAGTTCTACCCTTGACCGGTTGTAAGTCACAGGCTCCGTCCCCCGACCGGCTGGAGTGTGTCTTCCTCTCCGCCGCGGGTCGGGGGAGGCCTTTTGTTCGAAATTAATATTCACTTTCTTTTCCCGAAATGGTTATTCTTATTACCCTCTTTGCGGTCTCTTGCCCACTGTTGGGCAGTGCCAGGGCACTTGCCCCTAGTACCCTGCAGCCTTGCAAAAGACCCAGTGGCAAAAGCGGAATCGCTAAGTGAGAACGGCGTGCAGGAGTGGGCGATTGGATGGCTAGCTTAGCACGACCCCCAGCACGGTCATGACACTCCGGGTGTCCCCGTGGGGGACGGCGACTTGAGCACCACTTCCAAAAACCTAAGGTCCTGCCTCGACTCACTAAGCGTTCGTTCCCTAGAGGCTATCTGGGAGGGAAGTTTTGCTAAGGCCAGGAGTTCGAGGGAGGCGGTCCCCTGGCGCAAGACCTTAATTCTTTAAGCAGTCGTCTGAACCAGAACAGTTAAAGTGAAAACAGACCCAAAGTAATATAGCGGGAGGCTAATGCCTCCATTCCATTTAAAAAGTCTTGCTTCTGAAAGTCATTATAGGCAAAAAGCAAGAAAGGAAAAGGAAAGCTACACTACTGGGGGAGCTGGGGGATCCTCCTCATCTTCCGCGGCCGCCTCGGCAGCCGTCACGTCCTCAGTCGCGGGGTCGATGTCCACCGCCAGCGCCACGTCCTCCGCCGCCGCCTCCATCTGGGGGTTCTCCATTGCCAACTGAGAGGCAATCTGCTTGGAGGCGTCGTGGACCTGCTCCTCTGCCTGCGCCCAGTCGCCTTCAACCCCTTGGACGGTGACCGCGGGGTCGAAGCTGGCGTCGCGGCTAGCGCAGCAGGCCATCACGTACTTCGCCGTGGCCGTTGCAACCGCGCGCCCCTCCTGGGCAGACCGGGCGTTGAGGGTGGCGGGCAGGCGCGTAAGGAAGTCCGCGGTTTGGCAGAGGCAGAACGCGTAGTGACGCGACCTCTCCTCCCGCGGACCAGGCTGCTCCAGCCCTAGTGGGGTAAGGCTGGCCACCGTCCGGTCGAAGGCGTGGCGCAGCATCCTAAGGGTGTCAGCCTCCGACTGGGCCCGGTCGACCCTCTCCGCCTCCAGCTCCGCGGAAAGCTCCTCGACGCGGCGGACGCTTCGCTCCCGCTGCTCTTGCTCCCACCGCAGCTGCAGCACCAGCCCTGCCTCCCGTTCGCGCAAGTCTTCCACTTCCTTGCGGATGCGGTTGATTTCAGTTCCCGCCTCCGTCAGCCGCTCTCTGCTCGACACCAGACGACTGCTCGTGCTGGAGTAGAGCTCGCTAAGAGCCGCCAGCAGAGCGTCTGCGTCTGCCGAAGGAACGGAGAAGGCGGGGGGATCCGGGGTAGGGGCGGGGCCGAGCGGGCCTGGACCCTGAACGGCAGCAGCAGCAGCGACCGCCGGAGGATCGCCCCCTTCCGTTTGCTCATCCTGGGGTTCGACAACCCCAGGCAGCCTAGCCCTGGCCGCCGCGGCGCCTTGGCCGTCCCCGGCTTGGGCCGCGGGGTCATCCGCAGCAGGCACCCTGAAAAAGGGAAAGAAACAATGGTAAGGTACGGTTTAAGGGGCCCTAACCCTTGTATTGCATGTATATTTTCTGTAGAATTACCTAGGTGCTGGCCTCGGGAAGCGAGGCGTGCTCGGGGTGAGGGCCAGTCCCCCACGCGTCACCGCTGGTGCCGGTCCTGGTGGCCTAAGGACCGGCGCCGGTGGCGGAGGAAGAACCACCACTGCTGGCGGCGGCGGCGGCGGTGGCGGCGGCGGCTGCTGTTGCCCCACCGTCGGAGCCGGCGGAGGCGGGAAGAGAACCGGCGCTGGAGGGTCCGTTGCCACCACCCCAGCGAGGGCGGCGGAGGACGAGGTCCCACCAGTCGGCAAACTCCCCGCCATCGCTGAGGAGCTCACCGCGGCAACGGAAGAAGTCCCCGCGACCGCTGTAGAAGATCCCGCCCCGACCGAGCCCAAAAGGCGGGGCCTTTGGGAAGGACCGTCGGCGGGGTCATCGTCATCTGGGCGCCTGCGTCTCCCTTGGCCGCCTCCCCCCTGGCCGCCGGTGGGAGGAGGGTCCCGGATCGTCAGGGCCGCCTGGCGTACCACGATGGGTGTGCCCATAGCATCCATCGACGGCATAGCGCGGATTATTGCCGCGCATTCCCCTGGCGATAGCCGGCAGAGCGGGACCGCGCGCTCCGGGAATGGCGGGACAGGATCGAGCAAGCCCAGCTGCGCCATCCACCTGTCGATCACTTCGGTGGTCAAGTTCCCGGCCGCTAACAAGACAAAAAGGAGAAGGAATTCCCGGAAGATGGGAACACTGTCAGCACGAGGCTTCATCAAAAAGAAGGAATCCGAAGAAGAGCGGGTTACCTCCGGCGATACTTCGGGTCCCGTCACCCTGGCCCATGTACTGCCAGGCCGGGCGGACGCGACGGCGCAGGGGGCACAGTCTCCGGGAAATGAAGTCCCGAATGACCATGGCCCCTGTCAGGCCCGCCGCCCGCAGCTGGTCGACACGGGCTAGCATCATCTGGAGCTCGGGCGTCTCGGTCACTGGGGCCCCCCAGTTGGGGTTGCTGACCGCCGGACCGGACGGAAGGTCGGCGCCGATCTGCGTATCGTCCTCGGCGTCTGACCACTCTTCACGCCAATCCCTCCAGTGGGACCGGCAGTCCAGTGGGATGTAGCGCATCAAGGTCCCGTCGCGGAGCCGCAGGTGGCAGCTCCCGGTGGCGGGCGTGCTGCCGCCCGTAGCACGGAGAGTGTAGAAAAAGCGAAAGAGAAGAAGGTTGGGTAACACCCCTACGAACATCTTGCAGAAGTGGGCAAAAGCAGAAAGGAGGATGATGGAGTTGGGAGGAAGATGGATGTGGTGAATGGCGTAGAAGTTAAGAACGGAGAGGTAAAAGTCGGAAACCGGCGGCAGCAGGCCGGCGAGGAGCTGCCATCAAAAGAAAATAACTTCCCCGCGCTGGCAGTGGGGCTCGACGGTCCCGGCGCGGACGCGGAGGGTACCCGCGGTTATGTTCTGAGAAAATCTCTTGGCCATCTCCTCCTCGATGGACGAAGAGGGGAGGATGGGAGCCATCGGGCACGAGGAAGTACTGAAACGCGTCGGAGGCGAAGAAGAGGCAAGCTTTGGAACGGCGGGGAAAGGTAAAGCAGGAGAAGTTGGAAAGAGTAGGAACCGCTCCCCCCTTCGGTCAGCCTTTTATAAGGTTGCGGCGGGAAAACCGAAAGGGCGCGGCGGTTCGAAAGAAGGAAGTTCAAAAGCCCCATAAAGGTGGCGTATCCCAAGGAACGCGCGGCGGTTACAAGGCGGAATTAACTGCGCAAACCGCCTTGGGAATCAGAGAAGCCGGAGGATCTTTCAAAATTCTGCGGGGAGCATGGGCATTTAAAGGGCCCCACCCGGGAGCCTAAGCGATTCTCAGGAGACCGATTAAAAGAGAGGAGAAGGCGAAAGGCGAAAGTCCAAAAGGCGCTCCTGGGTGGGCCCGGGGGCTACTGTCGGCGTATTCTACACCAAGGTACCCGCTCCCCCGCACTAAACATGGCTGCTGGGCCCCATGGCGCATCTGGGTCCACCGCCGCGAGCGGTGGGGGCCCAGGGTGCTCGCCCAGTGGACATGTGGCGACCAGGCCAGGCCACTGGGCGCCCAGGAAGGTGGTCGCCCAGTGGACACGTGGCGAACAGGTCACGCCGCTGGGCGACAAGCAGGGTGCTCGCCCAGCGGACACGTGGCGAGCAGGGCATGCCGCTGGGCGATCAGCAGGGTGCTCGCCCAGTGGACGCGAGGCAACCTGGCCAGACCACTGGGCGCCCAGGAAGGTGGTCGCCCAAGTGGACAGGTGGCATTCCGGCCACTCCCCTGGCGCACACCCCCGAGGCTGTGGTACCAAGATCAAGGGCATTTAATGCGAATCGTGCGCATTGAATGCAAAGCATGGAAGCTGTGGTATGGCGGCGCGCCTTCCCCAGGCGCGCATTCATCACGGGTGACGTTACGGCAGCGTTTTCACCCCCTGACGGAACGAGCGGCGTTGGTGGGCGCGAGGCCCGAGGTAGGGGTGTGACGGCTGCGGCAAGCATTAAATGGCGTGTAAGGACAGTGACGTTCGCATTTAATGCACCCGTGGCAGTGCAATGAGTATGACTTGCGGTGTAAGCCTCCCATGTGCCCCCGGCCAGCCCAAGTATAAAAGGGAGCCGGGGTGCATGGGAGAGGAGGTTGGTTCATTCGGTTCGATCCTCTTGTTAGTAGGTTTTCATCCTCTCAAGCGAGAACACAAGCAATACCAAGAGAAGCAGGACTAGGGCTATTACTCTTCGGAGGGCCTGAACCTGGGTAAATGTTTTGCGTCCCCCTGTTCCCCTGAGCTTCCCGGTGCTCCGACTATCTCCTTCCTTTCTCCGGCGATTGCCCCGAAAGCCCCCCCGTCTGAACCTCATAAGCACCCGATTCGGAGGTGCCTGTTGGCTAGTACACCGACAGTTTTAGCTTAAGAATGAGACTTAGTGACATGGCTTCATTTGAAACGAGTTGAAGAAATTCTCCATGGTGAATGCCCTAATGGAGATAGATATCGATGAATGAATTGCAGCATTATATGAGCTAGGATTCAAAACAAATTATAGGCAAGAGACGGGATTATACTGTACACACCAAGTTTCTTTGAAAAAAAAATGCACAGCTACACTGATGCATATCAATAACAAAATGGACCTGCTTAGTCTATTTTACCATTTCCATTTTCCAGTTCTAATATAATTTCTTCAAATAGTTTCCAGTAGCCTGTATATGTAGTCACCCCATGTGAAGTTGATGGATGGATCAATATTTGATGTGCTCATCCATAACAACATTAGATTGAACCTGCTTCTGATCCAGCATGTTCTTTCTGTACTCCTGCATTCTTTCCAGAGAAATAGACTTACCCTTGTTGTTGGTCTTTGAACAGCCAGGGTTGCTCCTAAATATCACAAATTCACAACATCCTCCTCGCTGTTCCAGCTCTGGTTCATCTGTTGCCCTGTGGAGAACCTCACATCTGGCAGCTCAACAGGTTGCCCTGTGGAGAACCTCACGTCTTGCAGTTCAAGAGGATTCCAATTCAGATGGGTAGATCTCTCGCGTGCTAAGCGTCTAGGTTCGAGCCCTTGCATCTCCAAAATTTTACAAAATTTAAATGTTGAGGGTGGCAACTGGCAATCGAACCCGCGACCTCCTGGACGTGCACTCCAAGATATTTCCCCCCAGCTCCAAAATTTAAATGTTGAGGGTGGGAACTGGGAATCGGACCCGCAACCTCCTGGACGAGCAGCGCACCCGCAAAACCAACCTGGCCATCTCAACTTCATGACTTAGTATTGTGGTTGATTTTTTTGTAGCCTCTGTAGTCCATTTCCCAAGGTTGAAAAAGGCCAAAATTTCAGTGATTTTGTTTGAAATCTCGTTTTTTCTGGTATGAAAAAACCCGGATTTGAATTTTGCTTTTTAAATTTCATCCAGATTTTGCTGAAATTTTAGATTTCGGTCTCCCTCCGAGATATAATCCGAAAATGAAATTTGAAACCTTGGTTGGGGGTGCTTAACCAAGATTAGTGCATCACTCTTAATTGTTTTACTTTGCTAGATTCAAACAAACACCTTAGGAATGTTACTCTTGAAGATTGGCCTCTGCTAGGCAACTTGGAGGTATGGTTCTCATTGACCTTCCATTGGAGGCGCTGGTAGAAGACTCAGTTAGGTTGTGAAGGTTCAAAGTTCACCTATCCAGAGCAGAGGACTATTGAGTCCTTGCATGGATTTGAGTCGGGTGATATTCTTTCAAGAGTGCTATAATGAGAAGTAGGGGAATCTTTTGAGACATCGGTAAAAAAAATCGGTTATATTTGTCTTTAACTTTTCCACATTTTATTAGTTATCTTTCGATTCTTAGATGAATAGACTCGTATAGGATTAGAACTTGGGTTGCATAACTTTACTAGCTTGTGCAGAAGTTGATTGACCACACTAGAAAAACTAACTTAGTCAGTTAGGTTGGGGCAAGATTCTAAATTTCGTTTTCGGTTAGCATCTTGTGACTATCGAAATTCGAAATTTCGCCGAAATCTCGTTATTTTGAACAAAATCCAAATGAAATCTAAAAAGAAAATTCAAATACGGTTCTTTTTTTATCGAGATTTTCGAGATCTCGCCGAGATTTACTGAGGTCTTGGTGAGATTTGCCGAGATCTCGGTGATTTTTAACCAAACAAAAATTAGTCCAAAAATCATCAAACAATTTTGAAATTTTTTGTGATTATTCTAACTCATCACTAATATTCCCATAAAACTTTCAGATGATGATTAAGTTTGAGGAATCTTTAAAATTCAAACAGCTCTAATGTCCTAATAAAAAGGCTAACCAACAAATTTTAACTGCATGAAAAATAGCTCAAACCATATTAGAAACTTTTGAAAATTTTTGTGGATGGCCCTGACATCCATAATATTCTAATAAAATTTTTAAATGATGATCAACCTTGAGAAATTTTAAAAAATTTGAACAGTGCTATTGAAGGCTGACCGACAAATTTCAACTGAATGAAAAATGGTTCAAACCATATTAAAAAAATTTAAAAATTTCTGTGGATGATCATGATGCATCACTAATGCTCTCATAAATTTTTTAGATAATGATCAAGCTTGAGAAATTTTTAAAAATTCTGACAACTGAGGTACTTAATTTATGACCACGAGAATTCATATGCATACGCTAACTGGTGATCTACTGACTATCCCACACGGAATATGACTTGAAGAATCCAATCCGGTCAAAATTCGGGCAAATCCGATCAAATCTGGTCAAATTTCGGTCAAAAAACCAAAAAAATTTCAAATTTACCGAGATCTCACTAAATTTTTAGGTTACTTTAGTACTTTGAATTTTTTAAATTTCGCTAGGATTATAAAACTCGAAGGTCCAAAATCCAAGATTTTATCTAGATTTCACGAAATTTCACTGAGATTTTGATCCTTGGGTTGGGCTAGATGGAGAAAGCTTCATGCCACAAACAAATCTTCTTACGGATGTGTGGACTTGACGGAAGTATAATGACAATGTTAGTTTCACTATCCTCGAAGCCCCACATATACAGGCGATAAATTTGATGGTGCATTAGAAACAAAATTTAAATGTAATTTTTTTTAAATACCAGTTAGAATTTAAATGAAATTCTCAAATTTTTGATTGATCTTTCTCCTAATTTTCAATTTAAATTTAGAAATTTTGAATTTGTACTAATTTAATAATATTCGTGCACAAATTTTTTAATTTTTGATATTTTCTCATTTTTTAGAATTCCTAATCTTGAATTTAAATTTGAACCGATTTTGGAAAAAAACTGAAATTGTATGTTTTAGCCTTTCTTTAATTGGAGTGAATAATTCACATCAATCGGAATGCCCTGCTGAGCATGATTCACATCCATTGGAGTAAATTCTAACTATCTGCTCGCAAATTGCTATAACATGTTGAAAGTATTGTTACACTTGCTGCCAGTCAAAGGTAGTATGAAATTCTCTTGTATAGAATGGACTTTTCTCAGCTTGGGTGAAACCCATTTTCTCTGCTCAATGTTGAGCTTTAATCTAATTTGACAGTTTTGATTTCAGCTCAGCTGTTTTATGATTTTTCTCAAATGTGTACTTCCAGCTAGCTTCAATAGCCATGTTAATTTCCTTTGCGTAGTCAGTCCAGAGGCTTGCATCATCAAATGTCATTGCAGAAGATGCCATAAGCTATCCAGCCCCAATGGTCCTGGCTACTGGTGCTCTGATATTAAATATGTTTGCAGAAGCGCAGAACCAATGGTATCAGCCCATCTGCATAGATTTTGATCAAATGCTCGCTATATATTTTTCCCTGCATCTTATACAATTTGTTTTTTTGTTGCGCAGATTTAGTCTGCTGAGTTTTTTTTTCCTTTTCTGGCAATGTGTACCAGCAAGTCACAAGAAGATCAGTTATGACTTAATGATCCTTGTCGGACCAGGTTCTCTCAGAAATACATGCTCAATGTCAGCATCACTGATTAGAGCCTCAGTCATCCTAATGACATTCTTTGCTCATACCAGCTGCAATTGTTTGCATAATTTTGGTCTGATATATAGTTTGGAAAGGTAGGTACTTCGTCCCGCATTCAAAGATAGCTATTGATAAAGGAGCTGCCCGATGATCCTGCTCAGGCAATATAAGAGCCATGTTCGTGTGAGGAAGTGCTCAGGCAATTTAGGTCATCCCTACATCATTAATATGACAAGCTTAACTGTATTCATTTTTAAACGTCTGCATTAGCGACGCCTCATCCATTGATTCTAGTTCGTTTTTTCAGCCTCTCGTTGGTACGCGCTTCTTTTTTCCAGTGCAAACTTTTTTTTTATTTGGACGGTCACTGATGCATTTGTGCTGCACATGCTCTCATATGTTCTTGTATGCATTTGTGCTGCACATGCTCATCAAATTTACCATGACTTGGATGCATCCAAATCATGGTAAATTTAGAGATTCAAACATCAGTACCGGTTACACCAACCGGTACTAAGCAGCTGTTGGGTCGGGGGTAGAGCATCAGTACTGGTTGGTCTCTCAAACCGGTACTGATGCAACTCATTAGTACTGGTTTGAGAGACCAACCGGTACTAAAAGCCCACTATAGCACTGTAGCCAATGAACCGGTACTAATAGTACTATCAGTACGGTTCAAATCCAACCGGTAGTGATGTGCCGGTACTGAAGCCTAGTTTTCTAGTAGTGTGTGCTGCTATCTGCCATCTTGTTATATTTCACCCCTGTATACGTACTTAGCAAGGCCGTCGATGGCCATGTGCCATCTAGGCACCGGCACAGGGCCCCTAAAATTACTAGGGCCCCCAAATCAGAGTTCAAGGTCATTAGCAATGCTAGCAATCTGATTCATCTTGATTAGTTTATTTGCTCGCATAGTACTTAAAAATGATAGCACTTGAAAGACACAAGAAAGACTCAATGGGTTGGCAATGATAGCACTTGAAATGATGTTTTTGAGTAGATTAATTATGAGGATATAATTGAAGATTTTATTTCAAGTAATACTAGGCGGATGATGCTTTTTAGTAGAACATGAGGTCAGTACTATCTTGACTCTTTTAGTATTGATATTTGATATATTCCTAAATTTTGTAAGAAAAAACACATATTAAAATTATATAATTGTCTGAAAGTATGCCCTATTTGTAGTATACATGAATTTTTCAAATTTTGAAGACTCAATTTGCATTTCGCTCCGGAGCCTCAAATTTCTGGAGACGGCCCTGGTACTTAGGGAGTGGCTACTTTTGCTAGCTGATAAAAGTCCAGATGCTATTTACATTGCCTAGGTAAATTCATTTTACTGCCTGTTGCCTTCCCCTTTTTTGCTTATGGAACCTAAGAATAGTGTAACAACTTTTGAAAGGAAAGGAACGAGGCAAATCCTACCCCTAAAGGCCAAATTTCTCGGTAATATTTTACTACCACCGCATGTAGCTACGTCTTATCCAGGCCATCCATTTGCGTCGAGGGCCGAGGCAGCGAGGGCGAGGTTTCCGGCAAGGTTTGGCCACGACAGGGTGCAGCCATGCTTGCTGACCGGCTCGGTCCTTGCGAGGCCGGTCACGAGGTTTTTGGGGCCAGGGCGAAATTATAAACGGAGGCCTCCTAATATAAGCATCAAATATTTTTATACTACCATGTGTAATAACTGAAAAGACAATATTCAGTGTATTATAGAAATTGTTGCCGATAAATAAATGGAAGTACAAAAGTGAGATTATTTACCTCAAACATTTTGTAGAGATATTAGAATACGTGAATCGATGAAGTTAAGGGCATCAGTGCATCACCTAGAATTCGTCCGACCGTCCAGATGACCGCGATCGCCCGAGTACAATATCGCCGATCCCCGATGAACACGTCATCGTCGCCTCCGATTTTGGATTTTTGGCTTTGCTCTCGTGTCCTGACTAGCAGACACGAAAGATTTTACATAGGATTGACCGATCGAGGAATGTCAAATACGTGTGATACAACGATCAATATGAATATATGATTAATTGATTATGTACCTGTTCGCCGTTCGGCTAGGGCCAACCATTTCACGGCGCTGATGATGGACTATGGAGGCGAGTCACGACTCACGAGATCAAACGCCAAAGACGGCAGCGGCGCGCTTCCGAGCCCCAGCCGACGAGCACGAGATCAAACGCCGCCGCCGGCCGAAGCGCCGCCGCATGAAACCAGATGAAGAGCGGCAAGAAGAAGCGATAACAAAATTCGTCCCGACGTCTCGGCTTCAGGGCATCAAAAAGATAACTAGATGAGGCATTGAGGCCCAGTCGCCCACGTTCCAGAGACGTCGCTTCGTTGCATGCATGGCAGCCGGCATCGCATGCAATACATGCCGGTTTGGAGGCCCAGCGTTGCAAGTTGCAACACATGCCGGTTTGGATTTTGGAGGCCCAGCTATTGTGTCTTGGTGACAATTTAACAGATACGATGCATGGCAACAATAGCATTGTATGTATTAGCGTATGCGCGTATTGTACATCGGCGAGAGGCCCCGGTGTTTTAGGGGCCCGGGGCGGCCGCCCCGCCCCAGGGCCGGCCCGTGCTCTTCATCAATGACAACTGAGATGACCGTGCACTGCCCAGATCGTGTTGTTGCTGTGCCAGTCGCTGTGATGACCGTGCACTGCCCAGATCGTGTTGTTGCTGTGCCAGTCGCTGTGATGACCGTGCACATGCTGCTGCAGTACTGATCAATGACAACTGAGATGAGCCCGACGAGAAGAGGAGGAAGTAATGGGTTGCTCAGTCATTTGCTTGTATGTATGTGTGTAACACTGTAACTGCTCAAGCTGTCTGTACTAGTCTTCGACTCTGCTTGTGGTTGTTTGCTTGCACACTTGTAAGTTGTATGGTGGTGATGAACTGGGTTTGCTATTTTCAGCTGGTTTTGTCATCCCGTATTGTGACGAAAAATGATGCATTTTGTTTGGAGAACGGTCGTTCTTCCTTTGGTCGGAGTAGTAGTATTTCCCATGAGGCGACAAACCGAGATAATGTGTTTATTCCGGCTACTGTAATGTGGAAAGATGATTGCTTTCTATGATATCAGAGATGTTCAGGTTACAACTGTGTGTTTGTTGTTCATCTGCTGCTGTCATGTCTAAACAAGTATTTAGCGCATGCAGGCCAGGATGCCATTGAAATCTGGCACAACATTTCTTTAGTTCGTTTAGCGCTCGGTGGCAGAGAACCTGTGAGATCAAACAATTCCTTGCCGTTTGTTCCAACTCGGGGCAGGGCCATCTCCTCTCCCCCTCCTCCGATGAGCCAATCTTCCGGCAAGCCCATCGTCCGGTTTGCCGGGCCGAGCATCACCGTCGTCATAATCTTTTCAGCAAACCAATCCTGGCATGTGAGCAAGCCCAACAATATGGTGCTGTGGACTAGTGGCATGTTGATCTAGTTCGAAACCTCTATGCATTTGGGTTGGGTCCCTCTGCTCGGATCCTGCGTGCTATGCTATTCTCATAACATGTCCGAATGTTAAAAAAATGCCAGAGAAGCCACCCTTAAACCGATTATTAACGCGGTTCTTTGGTGACTTGTTTTACGTCTAGTACTCCCTCCGTTCATGTTTAGAAGACGTATTTTGATTTTGTAATTTGTAAAAGAATTAATGTTGTGTTAAAATTGAGAAAGGTATTAGAGAAAATGACTTCGATGCATTTACTTAATTGTCTTAGAAGATGAAAGATATATGTTGTGTGGGTGGTAATGAATATATGGTTGAGAAAGAATAAATAAGGGTACAGCAGGAAATGTCTCATTAAATCTACATGCAAAACTTATATTTATGAATAAGATCATTACCTTATAAAAGTGAACGGAGGGAGTATTCGTATCGGCCTAGGCATGCATTTCAATCTTTTCCTTGGTATAATTTTGTTACTCGGAATTAATTAATCACCTGTGCTGTCGTGAGTATAGACACACATTGTGTAGGATCGGATGGCGTCAATCAGAGGGGGGGTTGAATGATTGAGCGGGTGCTAAAACAAATTTTTAGTGATTCTTTAAACCCCCTAAACAAAATATAAAATATTGCTTCGGTTTAACGCAAAAACAGATTAACAGACATTCATTAAATCTCGAATTCCCGGAGATCCAACTGTTCAATTGATGTGAAAATTTTACTGTAGAAACTAGATTCAATTTAGAAACTAACCCAATAAGAATCTACTCAATCGGATCTATGGATCAAAAGTTATAAGCTTTGCAAGTTGATTGTTTCAATAAAACCGAAAATAGATTAAACCTAATTTCGTAATTAAACAAAATCTATAAGGAATTAACCAATCAAACTTTTTAGATCACTAACTCGATGCCCTAGGAAGGTTTGGAATAGATCAAATCAAAATTATCATGAAGAAATAATGAATCAATCTAGAATTGAAACAGATGCAAATCAGGAGAGAGGAAAACCAGAAATCACTGTAGCAGATCGGTACTGTTCATCATGTACTGTAGCGATGGCTATTATTCACAATTTTTCCTTTCTGTCGTTTTGGAATTCCTGGAAGACCGGCACTGCCGCCATTTGTAAGGCCGGTACTACTGCCCGAGCGGTAGTACCGGGGTTACAACGTCGGTAGTTAAAATCCAGAGAGTGCTGCTTGCGGCCTCTAGGCGGCCGGCACTACCGGTGATTAGGGCTGGTATTACCGCCCGAGCGGCAGTACCGTGAGCTACATGTTGGTAGTTATTTTCCAGAGAGCACCCCATTTTGGTCATCGGCTATCGGCACTACCGCTGGTGAGGGTCATTACTGCCGGATGAGCGGTACTACCGGGCAGTGTGTGCCGGTACTACTGGCGTGAGCTGTTGATTTTGAATCTTTTTGGTTTCTTTTGATTTCGACTTTCCGAATTTGTTGCACTTTTACATATGATTCTTAATTGCCTTGTTTTGAATCGCATTGTTGGTTTTCATTGCTTTTTACGTACATTGACGCATTGGGTTCTGCTGACGACCCCGAATACGTCCCGGAGTCAGAATTCGTCGAAGAGCAAACAGGCAAGCACCTTGTGGGATGTCCAAGACCAGGGTCCCGCAAAGAAGCCCATAGTCGGCCCGTCTGTAAGCATTTACCAGGCCGTAAGTTTGGCAACACCACGAAGAGGATAAAGCTAGGGCCCAACTTCCCCTCCAAGGCAACAACACGCTACCTCCCCGACGAAGCTTCGTCTCACGCCAGGACAACCCTGCATAAAGCAAAGCCTGCAGCCTGGCGCCTGCAGCTTGTGGCCACCTAACCCTGGCGAATCAGCAGGTGTGGGTCGGGAAATTAGCAACCAAATCCCTTGGTGGCAGTTGAGTCCGGCAAATAGAGACAAATAGGCTACTCATGAGTCCATCTGGTCCAATGCCAGGGGGCGCCCCTTTGTAACGTGCCCTCCCCCCAGTATATAAGGGGGAGGGGACAACCCTGTAAGTGGGGGGGAGAAAAAAAGAAAAAAGGAAACTCAAACCAACAAGAACACAGGACTAGGGTATTATCTCCATCGAGAGAGCCTGAACTGTCTAAAAATCGCCCTCGCATCCTGTGTTACCATCTAGCTTCGATCTCGCACGAATCCCCACGAATCCCCACGAATCACAAATCTCATTGCCGACGGCACCAACCGTCGACAGTTGGCGCGCCAATTAGGGGAGGCGTGTGAAGATCTCCGTCGATCTTGATGGCTGCAACGAGCGGAGTTTCTACAGTTTTTCTCCCGGATCAGGTTTTCCGTTTTGGAAGCCTGGTCTTCGTCGCCGATGACCTTGGGAGCCTCTCTCTCTTTGAGGCTGGCGCGCCGCAGCATGGAGAGGCCTCCGGGGAGTCATCATCGCGACCATCGCCCGGGTCGGGGAGTCTCGCCGTCCCGTGCTCGCTAGCACCAGACGAGGGGCTGAAACCCCGGTCTCGTAAGGGAGTCGACTCCACAGGTGCCGAGTCACGGATGGTGGGGGTCCTTGCTGCCAAACCGCTCGGGACCTCCGATCACCTGGAGTTGTCTCCGTCAGGTTCTTTCAGCTCGCTGGTCGAGTCGGAAGGAAGCCTGGAGAGTTGCTAGAACTTCCGGAGAGTCTGCATGATCGGAGGCTTGCGTCCAAAATCGCGGCAACGCCTCAGCGATTTGGAGGCCACCGAGCAGGACGGCGGCCGTAAGGCGGAGCTTGACACGCGGGCGCGAGCCCTTCGAGGTTGCGCCCGTAATGTCAATGAAGACATTCTGCAGGCCAAAATGGGAGACCAAGCTATCTTCCATACCCCACAGCAGAATATCGTCGCCTCCAAAACACTCCTGGACATCTTTAGCCCAATGCTAGAGGCCGGTAGTCCGGCTGCCCCGATCGTGGCCCAAGTAAAGGCCATGGTGACGGCGGCAGCAATCCAGCAAGCTCAGACCGACCAGCCGGCAAGGGCACACTCACGCACCCCGGCCAGAACCCAGACGGCCAGCAGTCGGCCGGGTCGTGAAGCCCCCCACCGGGGGCACCACGTTCCTCTCCGCGGGGACGACCTACGCCGCAGCCTCAACCGCGACCTCTATTCTGACCTCGATGCAAGACGACGCGATCGCGAAAGAGACGAGCAATGCTGACGCGCCGATGAGTACGAGCGCTTCGGCATCCTTCCAGTGGATCAGGGACCTCGTCAAGCCCGATCCGCCCCCCACGTCGCTCACTATCCGGGCGGTGCGATGGGGTCATCAAGGGGGTTCGTGCGTTCACCCCCCACCTTCGCCAAGTGGTTTGGCCTGATGGGTTTAATCCCAAGGGCATCACCAAATTCGATGGCGAAAGGGACCCAGAGGCCTGGCTGAAGGTGTACGCATTAGCAGTCAGGGCGGCCGGGGGAGATCGGAACGTGATGGCTAATTACTTGCCGGTCACGCTTTCGCCCTGGGGCCAGGCGTGGCTCACCGGACTCCCAGCGAATTCCATAGATTCCTGGGGAGATCTGTGTGAGCAGTTCATCACAAATTTCTAAGGCACGTACGAGCGCCCTGGCACCCCCTGGGACTTGTACCAACTACACCAGAAGAAGAATGAGTCCTTGCGAGAGTTCGTCAGGCGCTTCATGCACAGGAAGAGCACAGTTCGGGATGTCACGGATGCGGTCGTGATCGCCGCCTTCCAGAAGGGAGTCAGCGATCCTGATCTCATCAAGAAGATGTCCCGAAAGCCTCCAACTTCGGTCCGCGAGTTGTTCGCCTTAGCGGATCGCTACGCCTCGGCCTCCGAGGCCTTGGACGAACGCCACGACGAGAAGAGGGATCATGCCGAATCCTCTAAGCGAAAGGAGAAAAAGCGCAAAGGCGAAGAGCTAGTGGCAACAGCTGAGCGTGGTCAGCCCCGCGCGCTCAAAACGGATGGATAAGACAAAGTGATGAACTCGCTTTGTCCCTTCCATCCAAAGGGAAGGCATGCCGCCAAAGATTGCTTCACTTTGAAAAGATTCGCCCGGGAAAGCAAGAGGCAAGCTGGGCAGGGTCAAAGTGAGGCAGTCGGAAAGCAACCTCCTCCCGAAGCGGAGGAAGACTATCAAGAGGTAGAGCTGGAGCTCAATTATATCTTCGGGGACTCGGCCGCGTACGAGTCTAAGCGGAAGCAGAAACTTACCGCTCGGGACATCAACGCGATCGCGCTGGAGACCCCCCAATATGTACGGTGGTCCAAGGTTGCTATCACTTTCGATCGCTCGGATCACCCGGAATGGGCCCCATTTCCCGGCAGATATCCTCTTGTCTTGGGGCCAGTTGTTCGCGGCATCAAGCTCAAGAGGGTTCTGATCGACGGGGGAAGCGGGCTCAACGTCCTTTTTATCAAAACTCTCGACGATATGGGGATCTCGCGCTCGGAGCTGAAATGTGGGTCGTCGCCGTTCCATGGGGTGATTCCCTGGGCATCGGCGACACCACTCGGGCAAATCACTTTGCCAGTCACTTTCGGCACGAGAGAGAACTAGCGAACCGAGAACCTCAGCTTCGAGGTGGCCGATTTCGCGACGGCGTATCACGCCATCTTGGGAAGGCCGGCGCTAGCCAAATTCATGGCGGTGCCCCATTACGCGTAGCTAGCATTGAAGATGCCGGGGCCGAGTGGTATTATCACGCTGCGTGGTGATATCAAGCAGTCTTTCTCCTGCGACAGGGAGAGCTGCGAGATGGCCGAGACGCTGGAGGCACAGGCCGGCCGGGAAAAGATCCGGATAATGGCAGGATCCAACAGGGAAGAAGGAAGCGTCCCAACTCGGATGTCGCCGAAGCCAGGATCAGTCCCGAAGAAGGCATCAAGAGGATTACCCTCGATCTGTACGACTCGGCTCAAATAGCCTTGATCGAGATAGGGCTTTCAGACAAATAGGAAGACGCGCTCGTCGCCTTCCTTCGGGCAAACAAGGACGTTTTTGCTTGGAAGCCGTCCGATATGCCTGGAGTTCCCAGGGAGGTGATCGAGCATGCGCTGAACGTGGATGAAGCGGCCAAGCCCATCAAGCAGAGATTGAGGCGGTTCGCCCAGGATCGCCGAGACGCCATCAGGGAGGAGATCACAAAACTGTTAGCCGTAGGTTTCATCAGAGAGGTGTATCACCCCGACTGGTTGGCAAACCCTGTACTTGTCCAAAAAAAGAATAAAAGTTGGCGCATGTGTGTTGATTATACCGACCTCAACATAGCAGCAACGTATCGACTAAGTGGTAGATTCTACCGCTGGGTGCGAGCTCCTCAGCTTCCTAGATGCCTACTCCGGCTACCACCAAATCCGGCTTCGAGATGAAGACTATGAGAAGACCTCGTTCATCACTCCATTCGGAGCGTATTGCTACGTTACGATGCCGTTCAGGCTGAAAAACGCTAGCGCGACTTATCAGCGCATGATACAGCGGTGTTTTCACAACCAGCTCGGGCGCAATGTGGAGGCATACATGGATGATGTAGTGGTTAAGACGCGAGCGAGGGAGAACCTCACCTCAGACCTAGCCGAGACATTTGAAAGCCTAAGGGCGTTCCGGATGAAGCTGAATCCGGAGAACTGTGTTCTCAGAGTTTCCTTCGGGAAATTACTCGGGTTCATCGTCTCTCACCGCGGGATAGAGGCAAACCCTGAAAAGATCGAGGCCATAATGAGAATGACGCCTCCTTCTAGTCAGAAGGACGTCCAGAAGCTCACTGGCTGCATGGTGGCACTCGGAAGGTTCATCTCCCGACTGGGGACTCGAGGGATGCCCTTCTTTAAGCTCCTCAAGAAACAGGATCGTTTTGAGTGGACGGTCGAGGCACAACAAGCCTTCGAAGAGCTCAAGGCATTCTTTTCCACTCCTCCGATCCTAGTCTCGCCGATGCCAGAGGAGCTTCTCTTACTTTACATAGCAGCGACGACCCATGTAGTTAGCACCGCGATAGTCGTGGAGCGGGAGGAGCCAGGACACCGCTACGGAGTGCAGCGCCCGATCTACTTCATTAGCGAAGTATTGGGCGAATCTAAGGTACGGTATCCTCAAGTCCAGAAGTTGTTGTACGCCATGCTGGTTGCATCGCGGAAACTAAAGCATTATTTCCAAGGACACCAGATTTTAGTAGTGACCTCCTTCCCGGTAGGAGAGGTTCTCCATAATCGGGAAGCTACTGGGAGAATCTCGAAATGGGCGGCCGAGCTTGGAGCCTTCGATATCTCATTCAAGCCACGCACCGCCATCAAGTCACATGCCCTAGCTGACTTCACAGCCGAGTGGACCGAGATCTAGGCCCCCTGGTCGAACAAGAGCTAGAGTATTGGACGATGTATTTCGATGGATCTCTCATGCTCAGCGGCGCATGAGCTGGAATTCTACTGATCTCGCCAAAAGGCGATCAGCTCAAGTACGTCCTCCGGATTCGTTTCTCGGCCTCGAACAACGCTGCATAGTACGAGGCACTCATCCATGGGCTCCGCATCGCCATATCGTTCGGAATCCGATGATTGACGGTTCGCGGAGACTCACAGTTAGTAGTGAGCCAAGTGCAGAAGGACTGGTCGTGCGTCGATCAAATTATAATGGCGTATTGTCAGCAGGTTCGGGAATTGGAGAACAAGTTTGATGGATTGGAGTTGGTCCACGTCCTTTGCCGTAATAATGAAGTGGTGGATGAGTTGGCAAAAATGGGAGCCACTCGGGCGGAAGTCCCGAGTGGTGTGTTCGTTCAAGATCTTTATGAGCCAACGGCGACAAAACGACGAGAGCTGAGTAAGGCCCCTGAGGCGGAAGTCCTAGTCATCAATCCTGACTGGGCGACCCCGTATCTGGATTATCTCTTGAAGGACAAGCTTCCCGAAGCTTCCACCCTGGCCGAGCGCATCTCACGACAAGCCAAGTCCTACGTGGTGATCGGAGAAGACCTCTTTCGAAAGAGCACCACCGGTGTCCTCAGGCGGTGCGTTTCAGAGCAAGAGGGAAGGGACCTGCTCAAGGAAATCCACTCGGGAGTATGTGGCCATCATGCCGCGTCGAGTGCCTTGGTTGGCAAGGCCTATCGGCAAGGTTTCTTCTGGCCTACGGCGGTAACGGATGCGAAAGAAATTGTCCGCATGTGTGAAGGCTGCCAGTTCTACGCCCAGCAGACGCATTTGCCAGCGCAGGAGCTGCAAACCATCCCCATCTCCTAGCCCTTCGCAGTCTGGGGGCTCGATTTAGTTGGACCCCTCAAGAAGGCCCAAGGTGGTTTCGCCTACCTCTTCGTAGCCATTGACAAATTCACCAAGTGGATTGAAGCCAAACCAGTCGCCACAATCACAGCGGTTAAGGCCAAGGAATTCTTCCAGGATATTGTGGTCAGATTTGGCGTGCCGAACCGGATCATTACGGATAATGGCACACAATTCCGGGGTGAAGAATTTCAAGAGTGGTGCGACGACATGGGAATCAAGATTTGCTTCGCTTCAGTGGATCATCCACGAAGCAATGGGCAAGTCGAGCGGGCTAATGGCTTGGTCCTTTAAGGTCTGAAAACCAGGATCTTTGATCGCCTCAAACCGTACGCCGCACTGGGTAAAAGAGTTGCCATCAGTACTCTGGGGGCTCAGAACCACTCCTAGCAGAGCAACTGGGCAATCCCCCTTTTTCTTGGTGTACGGGTCAGAGGCGGTTTTACCGACAGAACTGGAATTCGGATCCCTGAGGGTCCGGAACTACAAGGAGGACGAGTCGGAGGAAAATAGAGTGGTAGAGCTTGATCAGCTCGAGGAAGCCAGAAATGCTGCAGCAATCCAGTCGGCCAAGTACCTCCAGGGCCTCCGGCGCTACCATTCTCGCAATGTCCGGAGTCGTATCTTCTCTAAGTGAGATTTGGTCCTCAGGAGGAGTAAAAAAAGTGAGCATAAGCTCTCCCCGATCTGGGAAGGCCCTTACATTGTGGAGGAGGTAGTTCGTCCGGGAGCTTATCGACTCAGGCGTGAAGACGGCGCGGTTTTGGTGAACACTTCGAATGCCGAACAGCTACGCCGCTTCTATGCCTAAGTTATGTACCCAGCTCCCATGCATTAAATAAAGCCGTAAACTGTTTCGTTCTTCGATTTGTCTTAACTATACTATGACCGAATCAATCCCGAGTGGTTACCACCCAAATAACATAACGTCTAATCCGAGTCGTGCCGGTACAAATTATGCGGAAACGCATATTCGTGGAGAAGCCGTGACAAGCGGCAAAATCCGAACGTTTGTATCGGCGCACGAAATAGGAAAGACAAAGTTAGAAAAAGGTATTAACCACTCGAGAACAACGAGTCGCAGTTCCAGAATGTTCCTGGGCACGGAAGTCCTAGTCACTAGTCCCTAGTCGTTAGAAATTCGGCCCTCCAGCGCCTCGCTGCGGGGGCTGGAGCGATTGGCTAGGGCTAATGACCAAGGAAAAGACGTTTAAGCCAAGAAAAATTAAAACGGCACGAGATTACTTGATAACTTATATTTCATTCCACATTAGTAATTTACATTATTGACCTTTTTCCTTTTTTTCGCGCTAAAAAAAAGGGGTGCTGAGGAGCTGGGTGCTGAGGAGCCAGGTGCTGAGGAGTCAGTGCTGAGGAGCCAGGCGCTGAGGAGTCCGGTGCCGGGGAAGTTAGGCGCGGCGCCCAAAGCTTCGAGGATATTGTCGGCAACCACCCAAAGAGGTGGGATGAGCCGAACAAGAGCCTCAACGGCAGCGGTGTCGCGGCGCTCACGCCCAAGCATATCCTTGATGATGACCGCCACCTCTTCCAGCACCGACACCGCCTCGATCAAGGCAGCAACGGCGGTGACATCCTCGGCGGCCGCGTTCTCCTCCGCCAGCTCCATCACCGCAAAGCTATAATCCTCCTAGAGCTCCGCGTCTTCTGGATCACTGTACATATCATAAAAGCGGTGGTGAAAAAAACACGACATCGAAGATGACATCGCAGAAGATCTGGGAAAAGGAGAAGAAGGCTTAAGAAAGGGACGATCGCTTTACTAGCGGTAACACCCTATTTATAAGCCAACCCCAGCTCCGAAAATCGAAGCGTCATGGCTATCCAAGCGAGGCGTCGCGCAATTAATAAAGCATAGAACACAAAGCGACTTCGCAGATATCGAAGAAGATCAACGCGTTGAACAGGGTCAAAAGATATTTTGCAAGACACGTGTCAAATTTGCCTTCCCGCTCACTTGGTTCAACTAAGCGGCAAGTCGGGGGCTACACGACCTACAGGGACCCACAGGTAACAGGTGCACTATACCCTACCTGACTGTCCCAGAGATCATGAAAACAAGAGAGAGCGGAACAAAGCGCGACACCCTACACGCCCAGAACAATTGTAACGGGGGCTGAACCAGTCACCCAGAATGGCGAGTCTCAGCCACTCGGAAAAGCGTGTCTGGGATGATAAGGCCATGAGCCGAATCCCGGCGCTCAGGGGTTGGACTAGTTGTCTGGAATGGCGAGTCTCAGCCACTCGAAAAAGCGTGTCCGGGATGAGAAGGCCATGAGCCGAATCCCGGCGCTCGGGGGCTGGACCAGTCGTCTAGAACGGCGAGCCTCAGCCACTCGGAAAAGCGTGTCTGGGATGAGAAGGCCATGAGCCAAATCCCAGCGCTCGGGGGCTGGATCAATCGTCTAGAAGGCAAGAGCTGGTCACTCGGATAGGCCCGGAGCTCGAGGGCTGGACCTGTCGGCTAGAGCAGCAACTCGGATAAGCGCTAGGGGAAAGAAAAGGCCACGAGCTATCTCGGCGCCCGAGTGCTAGACTAGCTAGGCAGAGCGTTAGAACAGTCATTCGGCCCAACAAAGAGCGAAGGGGACAAACCATATGGAAAATATTGAACAACATCTACAACATCTCAGACAAGAGTTGGCGTTCGACATCAGAATTTACATCAAAGTCAGAATTCAAGGTTTTCCAGTAAAACCTGCGATGTGTTGGAGACCTCGTTAAGAAGTGCGTTGGCCTTGTCTTCATCACAGGCGAAACCCTCCTTAATGGCTTCAAGGTCAACTCGCGGATAATGAGATTTGACCACTGCCAGTGCTTGATTTGCACTCATGATCGCCGACTCCTTCGCGTAAGACTTGACCTTGCCGGCTCCTCCCAAAAGAAGTGGAATGGCGTCGTCCCCCTGGTCCGGTTTAGCTCCCTCGATAAGCAGAAGGTGCAGGACCGGCTCGCAGGCGTCACGGAGCTCGGCGCGTCTTCGTTCGGCAGTAGTCGCCTTCTCCTTATATTCTGCGCGAAAGCCAAGCTGTTACCAGAGAGCGCACCCGGCTTAAGCAAGATGAAGTGGTTTTGGGAAGCTTACCCTCTAGTTCTTACTGAGTCCTCTCCAGGCAAGTCCTAGTCTGAAGATCGGAGTTTCTTGAAGCTTCCAGTTGCGTCCTGAGCTCGGCAATTGCCGAGTTGCGCGCTAAAACACGGGAAATCAGTCACGCCTCCAACCACTCAAGAAGAAAGCATCCGCGCCAAGCCCGAAGAGACTCGTACCTTGAAGTGACCACTGAAGTTCCACCTTTTCCTTGCGAAGGGCCAGGCATTGAGCTTCAAGCGCGTGAAGTTCCTTCCACCTTTTCTCGACTGAGCTCATTTAGCTCGTCCTCATACTTCTGGTGATCCTTGAGCTTGGGCAACACCTTCTTGAAGAAGTCGGATCTCTTTTCGGAGCGGGTCCCCATATCCTGGGCATTATAGCAGAGTGACGGTAAGGGGTTAGCGCTTCAAAGATACACTGAAGAAGGGGAGATCGGAGGGCTTACCCGGAGCAACTGGCTGCACTTCATTGTAAGCTCATAAAGCTCCCTTCGGGCCGCCACTTCCGCTTTCTCGTCCTCCTCCATTCCATCCCAAGTGGAATCCCCTCCCCACCACATTGTCCGAGTCGGAGGCTTTGGAAGAGGACCAAGCGGCGGGGGTTCTCGATGAATTTCCTCCACTTCAGGGGATGAAGGACCGGCAGGTTCTTCGCGTTCGGGGCCCCCGGACGGCTCAGCGGTCGAACCTACCGGCGGAGGAAACGACGCCCAAAGAGGCGTCTCCCCCAACGGAACATCCCTTGCCGGTGAGGCGACGGGTGAAGCAGTCCTTCCTGCAGAAGTCGACTTTGGAGGTTCCCTCTCAGAATATGTCTCCACTGGAACGTCCGTGGAGGGAGCCCTGTGTGAGACCCTCCCTTTTATGCTACAGTACAAACATAAAAGACAGGTTCTAATGCGCATACTGTGCTAGTCCCATGATCAGTAGCTAGCACACACAAACACAATTTGAAATCACAACCACGCAAAAGATTCATATTTTATTTCAGCGGAAGTTTTGATACAATATGACCGAGAAGGTCAACTAAACATAGAAGAAGCAACTGTCTTGTAGTGTGCCACATAACCCGCAGGCAACTGACAAGGTAAAGCCTTAGAAAGAAATATCGTTAATAATCTCGTTTTCCTGCGTCGGAGTACCTGTCGAGGTTTCCTGCCTAAAAACAACAATAATAGCAAGGGTGAGTACGTTGCGTACTCAGCAAGACTTGTAGTGTTTGCAAAACCTGAATTAAATGCAAGCTGAATAGAAAGTGGGTTTCTACGGTTGTTTTTGCATAAAGCGAAGATTTGAATTGTAAATACTGAATAGTAATGAAAAGCATAAACTGAATTTAAAACAGTTTGATAAGTAATCAAGGTATCAAGTATTGACAGAAATAACAATAAGTTACTCACGGCCCTTTGTGAGTAAAATAACGAAAAAGACCCTCCATGGTCTTATGCGGACAAATATAACAATAAGTGACATTTAACAAATATGAATCATTTTCCAAATCATTTTATCAAGAGTTTTAGAAAATAGAAAACAACTAACTAATGTCAGTTCGCCAAGTCATCCATGACCGTGGATACGGCTATTCGAATAGTTTTAGACTCTGCAGAGTTGTACAGCTTTACCCACAAGATATGTCCTCCCGTTGTGGCAGATCATTAGCACACTTCCTTTGGTGTGCCGCCAGAGAGTTCATAACGGAACTGTTCGATTACTTGGACCTTAACTTTGCACTAGCCCGATGCCGACTCACCCTGTCTATGACGGAAGCCAAAAAGGTAAAAATAATTCCGGAGCCAGTGACCCACCAGGAATAATAACAGCCCCAATTCATAGCCAGGCGTTCACCGTTACAATGGTAGATGCCAACACCTCGGTGATGACACCTCCCTCGAGCAAACCTATATCCGGAATACCCATGCTACAACTGCCTACCAATGTGCAAAGCTAATCCCCAAATAATTTAATAAGTTAAGACTGTCCCATTCCAGTACTTGTGGATGTACGGTTATACTTGGATCATGCAACATTACGTTCGGTCCTTAAAGTGACATGGGCGATACTCCCCCTATCTACGTACACGTTAAGACATGTACATCCGGCTATTGCCAATAATCACCCACGTCGAAACAATAGTTTTATTTTTATCAAACTATCAGTATCCTTTACTGCTTAAATAAACCATAAAAGATTTCATAAGGAAAAGTGTATGGGTGTAAAATGTCGCTACCAGATAACACAATATAGAGATAACACAAAATTCAGGAAATCCTCCAATATGGGTTATAGCTACCAGATAACACAAAATAGAGATTTACCAAAATATGAGCATGCAGGAAGATTCTTAATCACATTTTAGTTGATTATGAAATCTGGGTTCTAATATGCTCAAAGGGGTGCTTGCCTTGCTATTTGTTGTCTTTAGCGACGAGTCGAAGACGTCATCTTGAGATTGTCGACGATGAAGTCCGAGACGTTGGATTCTACACGTCATATAACGGAAAAGATAGCAAATAGCAAATAATGCTTTCAATAAGGGCAAAAGGAAATCAGATGAAATAGTCCAATAAAATTATTACATAAAATAAGCATGTAAGTGAGTTACTTTCAGGTTATAGTCTTTTATTGTTGATTAACGGTTTAAGGGTTGCATTGCATACGACACTTATTCCTTATGATTAATTTTATTTTATTTTACGAATTCAGGAAGCTAAGATTGTAAGAGTTAATATATTATAGTTCATTTGCAAGGTGTGAAGCTACTTGTAGTAATACCAAGTAGTACATAAAGTCACTCGACTATTTTCAAACAGTTATATAATTAAACTTAAGGATATGCATCGGTATTACGGGTCTTAGAATTGGTTTCACTTAGGGTCGTATCTTTGTTAGGATTCAGATGCAAAGCATGATATATATATAAATGCTTATATAAATTAAGTTAGTCAGGTCTTAAGGAATATTCCAACGTCAATATTACAAGTAGTAGTGTCTATTGCTAATGTTCTATTGTTTGAATGGAGCATAAGCCAACTTAGAGCTAACTGTATAATAGGCATGAGGTTTTTAATTTACATATGAAAATAGAGTAGGTTGGTGTTAAACCTAATCATTATTGTTGTAGCACCAAATGATCATATAAAACCAGTTGAATATGTATGCTTACCCACACATGTATTGTAATTATACTTTAAGTATATATGTTATAAAAGTCTAATTATTTACTAGTTTAGTTTCATCTTTATTTAATTATGAAATTTCCATATAATATATTTGGAATATTTGTATACTTTTGAAATTTGTTTTATGAATCAAGAGGTTGAATCTGGGAACAAAATAAACAAGTTAGGTATATGTCGATCATACTTAATACGATGATTGATTAAGTTTCAATCACTTATTATAATTTGATGGCGAAATAATGATATTGTTCCTTATTGCCCCTTTTCTCTTCTCTTCATCCATTCTTTCCTCTTTTCTTATTCTTTTTCCTTATTTCTTACTTTCCTTTTCTTTCCTTGCCGACTGAAGCCTCCCTCTATCTGGAGTCTTCTAGCCTCTCCTCTCCAGCCGATCCGGCTTGCCCTTGCCTGGCATCCCGCCAGTTCTTTGCCGACCTCACCCCTGCCTTTCTCCGGTTAGCGTCGCCCTGGTTCTTCGCCTGCGCGCACCCCGCGCTGGTCCTCCACCCTAGCTGCCGCGCCCTAGGGTTAACTCTACGATCTCCGGCTCGACTGGATCTGTCCGATTCAAGCGAGGTAAAACCTCTCCCCTTCCTTTTTCTGGGTTGTCGCCTGTGGGATTTGGGGCTCCTTCAACACCGGCGGCTTCAGCAAACTCCGACGCCTTTCGACCATGGCTCGGCTATTGCTAGGGTTTATTCCCCCTTTTCAAGAGCTAAGTAATTTTTTTCTTTACTTTCGAATGTTTATTACGGCAGTCTAGTCGATTGCTAAATGTGATTCGTGATGCGATAATATGTGGACTTAGTGAATAAAAGTTCCATTCTGCGCATAGTTGTATTGGGCATTTCCCAGTTATTACTAATGGTTTATTTGGGTTATTAGTGGTCTCTGATCTATGGAAAACTTATTCTTTTGCCTTATCGATTTAATCCAGCTATTATAAAAGTGGGATTGATGAAGTGCTCGTATTGAAGGTCAGAACTTCCCTAAGTGCCATGACGATTTCTATTTATTGATGTTTGGCATGTGTGAAACTTAGAGTAGTGCATGTATGCATATAATGATCCTTAGTGTAAATACCTTATGAACCTTAATCTCTATTCTTTATATGAAACCAAAATGCCCTTTGATCTCTGCATGACCTAGTGGCTCTATAAAAGAATGGATTCATAACAATCCCTGTTTGTTGGAATGTTTATCCAAATTCGCCTACTATTAAATTCTCTACTCCCTCTGTCCTGGAATGTGCTTAAATGCCCATCTAGAAGATCAACTTCACTAGGGTGGAAAATAACAGTACTGGGGCTTTAGATGAATTCAATTCATGACGATTTGAAGCCATACTTGGTTCTGATGATTCCTATGCTTGATTTGACATACTGAAAGTGACTTTGATTATCTTGCAAAGCAAATGATAGAATTGATGCTATGCTAGACTTTGATGTCCTTGAATGCTTAGTTTCAACATGATGATCATGATTTTGATAATGATCGGGGTCGCATGGTACATAATAATTTGATGCCATAAATTGTCCATCTATTACAACTATGCCCTGATGAATGGATGTTGGTAAGTGATACATGGATGGATTGGCTTAGTAGATGATTCACTGATACTAGGCTGTGCTTGGAAGTCTTTGAATGCTTAGGTAAAGCATAATGATAGAGGCTTCCCAATGACTTGTTTACATGGTAAATGATAATTTAATGCCATGTCTTGGGAGCGAACTATTGTTCTTTGGCCCATGATGATTCATGCATTTTAAATTTTTACGGGTTGGATGGCGTCATAGCGATAACCTTGATTTGCAATACGCCGGGGGAGTATTTGCAATTTAAGGGGACATATGACGCAACCCTCGTAATTCTTGTTATGCATATAAACTAAGGCTACTAATTCCATTCTTCCTCATCTAAATCTCTTTACCACCCATTTTCATCTCTACTTCATTTTTACTCCTACTGAGCACGATATGATGATTCTAATAGGATCAGACTTTGGAAAACTTACTTGGATGAATGGATATATATATTATACTTGATTTCTCCTTCTTGCTGCTGGGATTCAGTTCTCCTGGCTTCTTTTCACTTCCCTGGGTATGTTCTGGGTATTACTCTTACTCTGGCTTTGGGATGGTGCTATGCTCCAGTATTATGTTCCTCTGGGAGCATTTTCGTGTGGGGTGGAGTTCCTGGAGATGGCTGGCTGGGCTTGAAGCTTATGTGACTTTGAATGAGCCTTGGTTGGTCTTTATAGCCATGGCAATGGCGGTGTGAACAGGGTTTGAAAGAGAGCTGGGTCTTGCGGCTGGATTGAATGCTTAATTACTCCTTGTCAGTGCACTTGTTTTGGGTCTGGGTGTTTTACCTGGCCGGCTGGCCTTGCTTCTTGGGTGATGGTGTTGGGCTGGATTTGACGTGGCTAATTCTGAAGCTTTCGTTTTGGGCATCCCCCTTGATTACTTTAATACCCAAGTTCTAGTTCTGGGACTTTCGGCTGGGCTGTCCTAGAGAGTTCGTCTGAGATTTGGTTAACTCTAGAATGTGTTGTACTGTCCTGGGCACTGTTGTTCCTTGCTTTGGTCTGTATTGTTCTGGATGTCTCGATTGGGCATCCTCATTGCCTCCATGCTTATCTTTTACTAATGTGGCTTATATGGCCGGTTGAACTTGTTGGTAGTTACGGAAAGAAGCTGTCTTGATATTAGGCACAATTACTTTATCCCTATTCACTGTAGTTCTACTGTTTTACTAAGGTAAAATATTTTTTTACCTCGCGATATTTTCTGAATATTCGCGTCTACGGCTTAAACAGGTTTGTAAATGCCGAATGATGCAAAACCTAATCGCGAGAGGAGCCAGATTGGCCCCCGGACAATCTAGGGTACCTCGTTGAGCGATCAACTTGGCTGATGGCAATTCTTTTTCTTTTCTTTTTATTTATTGTATTTACTTTAATGCATTTATCTCATTCTTTTTCTTACATATGTACCATTGAATATGCAGGTTTACAAATGCAGATCAAGTCAGCATAAAAGCTGTAGTTTAGGATCTTGTAATTTATTTTCTTATGATGTAATTTATAATCGGACTTGTAATCAAGCAGTTGTATGTGATGTAATCTATATAGTTGTTGTATGCCAGCATAAAGATTCTTGTACTTTCTATTTATTGTAAATGTGAACTACAACATATCAATAAAATTATTGTTGCAGTTTAATCCCATGCAATGATTGTTTCTGATTAGCAATAGTAATGGTTCACATTATATATTATCATACTATTCATAATCAAATCCGATTATTACATGTGTTCATAATACTCCTAATGATTATAGATAATTCTATCAATTTCAATGTTGTCTCCCTACTACTCATAGTCAAGAAAATATTAACTAAATTCCTTTTGAAACTTCTTACTTATCCAATATTGTCCTTAAACTAAAATTTCCATCTTCTACCTTCTTAATCCTTTTATCAATTTTCTTTCCCGAAATCCTAAAACTCAAGTATCTCTTTTAGCAAGATATCTATCCAATGCATTTATATTTCAGGAAAATAATAATAAATCAAATTTATATTTTAATATTTTATTTTTACTGTTTAGTAAATTTTAGGATGTTACACCCTGATTCACCAAAGAGAGGGCGTGTTGGGACAGACGTGAAGAGACAAAAACAAGAGTCAATAGGTAGAATACCTTTTGGACTTCTTGAACTTCATTCCAGGCTTTCTGCGGACTCCAGCACCACTCGGAGGGGAGCCCATGTCAACTCCGACCTTCGGGGCTGGTGCCTGCCCGGAAGATGGAGACCCTGAACCTTGCTCCCTGGGCCTAACAGCAGTCGATGGCCCAGCCGGGGAGGAAGCAGGAGCCTCCTCCGTTGATAATCTTTCCCTCTTAGAAGCTCCCTGCTCCTCAGCCGAAGAATCAGCTGACCGCTTGGTCTGAATATTCCTCAGCCAAGAGAGGCCGACAGTCGGAGCATCAGAAATGAAGGCTTCACGCCCCTGAAAGGTGAATGACCACATATTGTCAGAATCGCAAATTAGGCAAAAACTATGAAGCGATTTCTCAAAAGTAAGGAATACTCACACGGGGAGGAGCTTTCTGCGCCGAAAACTTGCCCGGGCAACCTCGGTTGGTAATCTCGGTGCCCGGGGCAAAGAAGTCAATCAGCCACACCGCCAAGACATCTCTCGGAAGGGGCGCGTTCGTCTCCCGGGTGGGATCCTGAGTCCCACTATACTTGAACCCCAAATGGATCCGCTCCTTCAAAGGTTGCACCCGGCGCTTGGCAAAGCTGATGGCGATCCCAATGCCGGTCAAGCCCTGGCTTTTCAGATCATCAATCAGCGCCAGAAGCTCGGTGACTTGGTCCAATCCATGGCCCTTTGGGGGATCGCTCCAGCATCGAGAGACTATAGGAGCACGGCCGGCGAAGGGAGCAAGAAAAGGATCAACGTTGGCTCAATAGAACCATTCCCGCTTCCAACCTTTGAGGGAGGTTTTGAAGGGGATGGACAAGTAATGTCTCCTCAGGCCCTCCCGCAGCTGAAATCCGGCTCCCCCAATGGCACTGGGAGCGCTCCGAGTTGGATGAGGTTTGAGCAGGAAAAGGGAACAGAACAAGTCAAAATGAGGACGGATCCTAAGATACGCCTCGCAGAGTTGGATGAATATGGCGGTTTGAAGAATGGAGTTAGGGTTTAGGTTGGCCAGTTCAATCTCATAAAAGTGAAGAAGCCCCCGAAAGAAGGCGCTCCCAGGAACACTAAACCCTCGCCAAAAGAAGGACTCGAAGACCACAATTTCGTTGGCTCAAGGAGTGGGGTAGGGTTCACCTGCTGCGGGCAGGGTGAAAATCAGTTCAAGAGGAGGAAGAACGCCAGCGGCAACTAGCTCCTCAAGGCGAGCCCCCGTAGACACGGAGGCCTCCCATCCTGAGGCCGTCGGACCCGTGTTCGCTTCCGGCAATGAAGAAGAAGACATCTTGGCGGAGTGGGGCTTCTGGGGAGAAGTCTTGGGCGCGAAACCGGAAACCCTAAGCTACCAAGGTCGCCCAAGAAGTTTCGGAGATTTCGCAACTGTGTTGGTGGAGGGGCAAAGGCGTCTTTCCCCCAATGAAGGATTCTTTGTTTATAGGAAGTGGGGCTAGGTTTTCGCCTCGCGGCAGGAAAACAGTAATGGCTCCCGTACATAATGCTGGGCCAGATCTAGGGCATGCCCCATGCTGGGCCGTTCGCTGTGTCACACAAGTCGCGACCAGATGTCAAGTCTGGTTCAAAGTTTGGGATAGAGTGCGCCCCATGATGGGCCCAAACACCGGTCGCCACGGAAGATTGGGTTCAGGTACTTTCCGAACATCCTCTAGCGATACACCCCACAATTTGGGGTCAATTGCTGGTCATTGCTGTATGGCGTGATTGGGTACCGCAGGAGGATTTAACCAAAACGGTCTTGAGGATACGCTCCATGCGAGTCGAAAGCTGTACATTGTAAACGGGTATGGGTATTACTCTGAACGACCATGGTATGCCCCGCGAGGTCAATTGTGCTCTATGAGCCAATTGCTGCACACCGTAAAGGGGTGCGAGTACCACTCGGCCATGAGCCGACCTACTTTAGGTATGCTCCAAGAGGGTCAATTGTGCTTCATGAGCCAATTGCCGCACGCCGTAGACGGGTGCGGGTACCACTCGGCCATGAGCCGACCTACTTTAGGTATGCCCCAAGAGGGTCAATTGTGCTTCATGAGCCAATTGCCGCACGCCGTAAACGGGTGCGGGTACCACCCGGCCACGAGCCACTCGGCCATGAGCCGACCTACTTTAGGTATGCCCCAAGAGGGTCAATTGAGCTTCATGAGCCAATTGCCGCACACCGTACACAGGTGCGGGTACCACTCGGCCACGAGCCGGCCTACTTTAGGTATGCCCCAAGAGGGTCAATTGTGCTTCATGAGCCAATTGCCACATGCCGCAAATGGGTGCAGGTACCACCCGGCCACGAGCCACTCAGCCATGAGCCGACCTACTTTAGGTATGCCCCAAGTGGGTCAATTGAGCTTCATGAGCCAATTGCCGCACACCGTAAATGGGTGCGGGTACGACTCGGCCATGAGCCGGCCTACTTTAGGTATGCCCCAGGAGGGTCAATTGTGCTTCGCGAGCCGATTGCCGCACACCGTAAACGGGTGCGGGTACCACTCGGCCTAGAGCCGGCCAGTTTTTGATATATTCGAGAAGATCAAATAAATGGGTGACAGCGCTACTCGGACATGAACCGGGAAACGCTGACAGTGATCCCGAATACTAACAAGTCCTTTATGATCTTCTTACCTACAAAAGTGTCTATGACATGACAGGACAAGGTATTCCGATCTTAAAGCACTTGGGGGCTGCTGTGGGATGTCCAAAACCAGGGTCCCGCAAAGAAGCCCATAGTCGGCCCGTCTGTAAGCATGTACCGGGCCGTAAGTTTGGCAACACCACGAAGAGGATAAAGCCAGGGCCCAACTTCCCCTCCAAGGCAACAGCACGCTACCTCCCCAACGAAGCTTCGTCTCACGCTAGGACAACCCTGCATAAAGCAAAGCCTGCAGCCTGGCGCATGCAGCCTGTGGCCACCTAACCCTAGCAAATCAGCAGGTGTGGGTCGGGAAAGTAGCAACCAAATACCTTGGTGGCAGTTGAGTCCGGCAAATACAGACAAATAGGCTACTCATGAGTCCATCTGGTCCAATGCCAGGGGGCGCCCCTTTGTAACGTGCCCTCCCCCCAGTATATAAGGGGGAGGGGACAACCCTGTAAGTGGGGGGGGGAGAAAAAAAAAGAAAGGAAACTCAAACCAACAAGAACACAGGACTAGGGTATTATCTCCATCGAGAGAGCCTGAACCTGTTTAAAAATCGCCCTCGCATCCTGTGTTACCATCTAGCTTCGATCTCGCACGAATACCCATGAATCACAAATCTCATTGCCGACGGCACCAACCGTCGACACACCTCCTTTGATCATTTTGATCCCATAATTGCAAAGTCTATTTCGAATTGTCAAAACTATTGTGCATGCGTGTATGTTCAGTAAAGATGCTAACTGTGGGAAGTTGGTAGTTAAAACCTGAATTCGTGGTTTCCCTCAATCGCAATTTGACATGACAACCTTGCTATGCCTTATACTAAACCTAGACATAAGAATAAATGTCAATTGGGTAATAATGAATAATATCTACATATGCTTAGTTGTGCAATCGTAGATGTTGCTAGTGGTTGCAATTCAATCAGAATGATCTCTCTTTCGGACATTCTCAATAGTTTGGATTTGGTTATGGTTTAGTATTGGGTTATGGTTTGGGAAAGTTGGAAAATGGTGGTGTGGGTGAAAATGGAAACCAATGGAGTATTTTAAACACGGGCGAGATGGTTGGAGTTGGTGGTATCGGTTTTGGCTTTAAGTTGGTTTCGGTGATGGTTTGGATTGGAATTTGGTTTTATCATACAAGTAGGAGCTTGTTGTGGTTTACCTTGCTATGAGGAGGGCGTGGGCTAGTGGGAGCTCCAAGGGGCCGCTAGTGACCAGCCTTTGTGGCCATAGCAAGTGGTTTTTGGAAGATCTCGCCTGAGTCACCTTAAGGACTTAACTTGATGCTATCACTAAGTCAAATAGTGCAACCACATGTGCTACTATGGGATAGCCTTGACTTAGTAAATCAAAAAGGATTTAGCCTTGCACTATTAGGAGGCAGAAGAGTTGGACACACTTGTGGTAGTGGTGTGTTCTAGGGACTCCCTCGTCGAGGCGTCGAGGTGGGAGTTTACCCCATACAATGGTTAATGCCTGGCTATGGGGAGGGCGATGGCGATATGATGCGGGTCCATCGTGAGCACAGTGGGTGCGGACTAGTGAACCCTGCCGCCCTAGCAAGAACGCACATTATCGGGCTACTGCAAGGGGTAAATCCTAAACTTTTGGAAAGTCTCGTCACAGTCTAGCAAAACGGATACGATGAGTAGCGCGTGGTATGGTTGACATGATTGCTAGAATGTGTCATTAGGGGTGAAAACGGGTCGGATATGGTCGGGTAGTAAGTGATCCCGTATCCTACCCTAATTTTTTTTTGGATACGGGTACGGATATGGGTAGTTAAAAATCGGGTAGGATACGGTTACGGGTATTTTGGAACGGGTAGAAAACGGGTGTCGGATACTATACGAATGGGTACTATACGGATAGTGGGTACTTAGTCGGATAGTACGCATATTGCCTAAAAATCAAAACAATCGATGAAAATAATCAAATGTCTCACCTGGACCTTTCACACCACACCAAACAAAATTTAGTTCAGCTTGGTTCAGCATGAATGCCATGGTTGCAGCAGACAGCAGTAGCCTTGGTCTTGCTCCTCTTGACCTACCGAAAACAAATCTTCACTAAGCATAATAATTTGATCTACTATGTAAATCTAACCTGAAGTAAATACAAAATTTTCCATGAATATTTGTACCGTTCACCTAGCTGGGTGGTGATAGCATGGGTTATGTTATCAGTAGGAGGTAACAGGAAAACAACATTCATTTAATTTTGATTTTTTGAATCAATACAAACATTTCCAAAGCCAACAATAATGCAGTACTCAGAGGGGAGTCTCAACTCTGCTTGGCCTCCATTTCGTACAATGAATGAATCCACATGTAATTACTATAATGTGTTTCAATATATAAGCTATATATACTACAGATTACAGACTACAACATACTGGGAAATGGTCACAGGTATAGCTATGTTGATTTCCCCTAGATGGTGTTAAGAGCAGACAAAAAAAGTACTGCTTAGATAGGGTGTTTCTCATTGACCTCACTGGTTGAGGGTGATCAGACAGCAAATTCATACAAAGCTTGAAGACAAATAGCACTAGAGATCCAAAAACATCAAACATTGGGAGCCATGGTCACAACTAATAGCCCAACAAAAATGGCCTACGTATTGACAGCCGAGCTGACTGGAAACATTCTTTAGGGTCACAAGAGCATACAAAATATGCAAGCTAATTTCATAGTCTAATAATAGTGGGCCAATTTGCAGTAGACAATGATAGACAACACAGTCATCTTTTCTAAAAATGCAACTATGTTTAGCTAATTCAAAATTGTCACATCCCAAAACAAAACAGCTGAACTATGTCATAATTGTCACATCCCAAAACAAAGCATCCTTCTCTCCAGCTTCCGCACCTGGCAGAGACAATGCTTTGCCGTCATTGGAACTTGCACTAGCTTCGTGAGTCAAGACTAGAATCAACACAATCTGCAGCACGAGCAAAATGAGATGAATCAATTATCAATATCAATACAAATGCTGCTGCTCCTGATGGCACATGACCAGAACATATAAGAACTCAAATATTAGCAAATTGGAAGAGCAAACATCGAGTAATCCCCATGCATGCTTGAAGACCTCAACTCTCATCTTTGTCCTCTATCCCCATAGCATTCATGACCTCAGTTAAGGTTTCTATTTTGCTCTCCGGATCTAAAAATGATAAACACATATTAGTAGTTATCAACGAAGACATATATCTAATGCATAATAGAAGGCCCATAAGCAAGATCAAAGTATATCTTTTTGTGAAGCAATCATCCAATCCTTTATACAAACCAAAGCCTCAACAACTTCAGCATCAAGTCGACTACGGTATTGATCAATAACATGTCCATTGGCGCTAAATGCCGACTCTGAAGCAACTGTAGACACTTGCATAGAGAATACATCACGAGCAAGGCGAGATAGAATTGGAAAAGATATAGTTTTCCCCTTCCACCATGATAGCACCTCAAACGATCCATCACCATCACCCAACTTAAATAATCCTTCATTCATGTACACATCGAACTCAGACATCTTACTTTCATTGTATGTGGAATGATACAACACATCAATATCAACTTCATCGTCGTCGTCATCCAATAAATAACCCTTTGAGCTAGAAACCAAATCACTCTCTTTCGAAGTAGATGCCTTGCTCTTTGAAGGAGTATTGATGATTGATGAATAAAATGTAAATAGCTCATTGATGACATTCATAAATTCTACCTTTTCCAACTCGGCCATCTCATGGTGATACATTTTAGACAAATACAATTCAACCATCTTGTGTTTGTACATAGGACCAAGAAAGGCCGCGACTGCCAAAGCCATGTTGCTTAAATCCCAATACTTTTCAAACTTATCTTTCATAGCATCGCATAAGGTGGAAATTATGGATTCATCACTCTGACATTGTAACATCCCAGTTTCTGTAATTAAGCTTAATGAAGCTAATTAAGTGTTGATTATTACCCTGACTTGTTTTCGAATCTTAATTTGGGGTTATTCGTTTTCGGTTTCCACTTTGTAGTTTCGTTCGATCGTTTTCCCCGATCGGAGCCCTCGCTTCGAGTTTGGGCGAAGTCTTGATTCGTAAGTTAGAGCCGAAACATAAGTTCCTAAACCTTCATTAGGATCCCTCAAACCTATTCCAAAAGTCCCCAACGTATTTGGTCAAGCGCTGTTGCGAAAGCTGCGAAGATCCAGAGCTTTCAGCCCTAGAGCGGCAGTACTGCAGGTGTAAGCCTGGTACTGCCGGCCAGAACGGCAGTACCGGCCTACCCGGGTGGTACTGCTGGCCGAGCGTCGAAAGCAGGGGGACATGCCCTAGTTCCCGCACGTCGCCGGCTATCCCTCTTTTTATCGATTTCCGCGCCACCCCACGTCGCCAAAACCCCAGGAGAGGGCCTCCTCTTCCCTCCTTCCCTCATTTGCCCCTCCTCCCTCTCTCTCTCTCTCTCTCTCTCTCTTGTTCTTCCTCTTCCCCTTCTCTTCTCTCCCGAGCTCCACCTCTCCTCCTCAAATCCGGCCGGGTGGAGGTCGTTTGGAGCAAGAGGAAGCAAGGACAAGGTGTGTTGAAGCATCCTCAAGCCCCCAAGAAGTTTCTTGCTCTGTGGATTCAAGGTTTGAGCTCATTCCCTAGGTTTAATCTCAAACCCTAGCTTCATTTCCCTTTTCTCTTTTCTTTTCCCTTTGGTTAAACCCTAGCGAACCTAGTTCTAGTAGTAGATCGTCGATTCTTTGAGTTGTTAGACCTAGGTTAGGGTTAGAAGGATTATTTTGCGCAGTCGATTCATTCCAAAAACCCCAATCTACCTCTCAGTGGATCAATTCGCCCCAAAAGTCGTTCCTCGAATTTTCGGAGACCTTCCTTTGAAACCCTAGCTCCGGACAAGTTGAGATGGTGACTCGCGAATATATCCCATGCCTTGAAGGTCAATTCTCGCGGAAGAATCGAGTTTGAACTCAATTCGGGTCCAGAATCGAATTCGGGATTAATTAGGGTTTTCGAGTTCTAGGAGTTCGATCATCGTGCATCGGTATCGTAGCCGAGCTCTCGGTCACATGGGACCGTATTGCTCTAATGGAATCGATACGCGAGTTGCAAATCTGCTGTTTCGGCCGATTTGCAAAAAGGTGCATTTTGGGCAGTCAGGGCAATTTCGCGTTCCGAAGTCCCAAAATCCTCGAAATCAACGCGTATGGGTCCCTAATGCCATAGAGGTCCCATTGCCATGACAAGAATCGGATTTGGACCCATTTTGAGTGAAAATCTGTTTTCTCGTCGTTCTCGAGATCCATAAGGTCAAAAAGCAAGGAATTGAGCAAACGAGCTTGAAACTTGATGAAACCAACGTGAATGGGTCCCTGGTATCCCTAGGAACCTATTCATGCCCTTGTGTCGAAGTTCCGAACCCATTTGCGCGAAATCCCACTTTTTGCAAAAACCTAAATATGGAAATGCGGCACTACCGGTGTGGTAGGGCTGGTACTACCGCCCCCTGTGGTAGTACCGCTCGCCCACCGCCGGTAGCTAATTTCAAGAGAGGTCCCTTTTGGTCTCTAGTAGCCGGCACTACCTAGCCGTGGGGCCGGTACTGCCGCACCTGCGGTAGTATCGGAGGTAGCCCCGGTGCTTATTTTCCAGAGAGCGCCCTTCCTCGACTCCGGCCAGTGGCACTACCGGGCGGCTTGGACGGTACTGCTGGCCTAGTGCGGCACTACCGCTCAACAGTAGCCGGTACTGCCAGCCACAGGGAGAAACCCTGATTTCCTTTTTCCGCTTGAGTTCCCGTTTTCCGTTTTCGGTTCTTATTGGTATATGATTGCTTCTTTCCCTGTGGTTGATCGTGTTGTTGGTTTTATTTGTTCTCTGCATAGACGTTGACATGTCGAACGCCGCAGACGACCCTGACTATGTTCCGGACACAATTCGTCGAAGAGCAAACAGGCAAGCACCTCCGTTGACCATTTTGAGCCCATATTTGCAAATCCTATTTTCTGATTGTCAAAACTATTATGCATGCGTGTATGTTCAATTATAATGCTAGTTTGTGGGAATTGGTAGTTAAACCCAGATTTAATGGATTTCCTCAAATTGAATTGAACTGAGAACCTTGCTAAAGTTGTAGACCTAGATTAGACATAGTAATGAATGTCAAGCGGGTAATACAAAGTAGTAATTGCATACGCTTAGCCTTGTGGTAGTAATTTCTACAGGAGATCATGGCTCACTCAAATACAATTCTCCTAGAGCTAAAATGGTAGTTGGTTTGGGTTGTGGTTGGAGTTTGGGCTCTGGTTCGGAAAACCTAAGCGGTAATTTGGTTTGTTGGAAAAGGAAAATAGTTGTGTGAGTAAAATGGAAAATAATGAGAGTTTAGACCCAGGTGAGATGTGTGGAGTTTGGTGGTTTGGAAACGGTTTGGGATGGTTCGGTTGTTCCGGTTGGTCGGTTGGAATGGACATTGGATGGAATCTCAAGCCTGGGGCTTGTTTTGGAATGGTTATGGTTTCGGTTGGCTCCTTGCTATGAGGAGGTTGCAGACTAGTGGGAGCTCAGTGGGGCCGCTAGTGCCGATGCTCTGTGGCCATAGCAAGTGAGTTTGGAAGATCTCGCCTGAGTCACCATAAGGACTGAACTTGATGTTATCACTAAGTCAAAAACGTGCAACCACATGTGCCAGTATGGGATGGCCTTAGCCTAGTATAGTGAGAAGGATCCGGTCTTGCATTTGAGGAGGGCAATGTGGTATGGACACACCTGTGGTGCCAGTGTGTTCTAGGGGCTCTCTCGTCAAGGCGTCGAGGGAGAGTTTACCCAATACAACGGTAATGCCTACTACAGGGAGTCATGGGCTAGTGGGAGCCCGTAGGGACCACTAGTGGCCATCCTCTGTGGCCGTAGCCAAGGACGCACATTACCGGGCCGGTGCAAGATGCGAATCCCGATCTCTCGAAAGGTTTCGTCACTGTCTAGCAAAATGGGTACAATAAGTATCGCGTGGCATGGATAACATGGTTGCTAGAACGTGTCATGTGGGTACAGTGTACAGTCTCTGCAGAGATAAATAAACTAATCGATTAGCCGTGCTCACGGTCATGAGCAGCTTGGGAAGTACTGTCAAGTATAGATTTTGATTTGGTTTTCGCTTTGGAAAATGTTGGAAAGGAAAAGGGTTGGTTTGGTTTGGTTTGGTTTTGATTTTGGTTTGGTCTTGTCTCATAAAAGGGTATGGTTGGTAGAGCATGGAACGGAATGGAATGGAAGGTGAATTGGATGGTATTTGGTTTATGCATCAAATGTTATTGTTTGCTGTTACATTAAAATGTTCTCTTCTCAATTGCTTTGTAAACTGCGATAATTTGGAATCTAATATTGTATTGCAAATAAATCTAGTTTTGTGCTCAAATAGACTTAGTGTAGAAACCTGCATCCTTTGTTGAAACCTGCATCATTACAACTATTTAATCTTACAGTTTATGGCCTCATGGCCTACACAAAGTCCAAAAGATAGAATAAAACACAACGGAAGTTCAAAAGAGAGGCGCGCAGTGTGTCGTCCACCCATAGGCAACTAACTGGAAAGGAATCTAGTTAACCCTCGGCAAACTCATCGAACTCCGACGCGAACTGCGACTCATCGGGATTGTCCTCATTACCTTCTTCTCCTTTTGGCAAAAATTCGTTAGAGCAAACAGTGAGTACACGTATGTACTCACAAGACTTTAGTGTATGGAAGTTTATGGCCTCATGGCCTACACAAAGTCCAAAAGATAGAATAAAACACAACGGAAGTTCAAAAGAGAGGCCCGCAGTGTGCCGTCCACCCATAGGCAACTGACTGGAAAGGAATCTAGTTAACCCTCGGCAAACTCATCGAACTCCGACGCGAACTGCGACTCATCGGGATTGTCATTTCCATACACTAAAGTCTTGTGAGTACATACGTGTACTCACTGTTTGCTCTAACGAATTTTTGCCAAAAGGAGAAGAAGGTAATGAGGACAATCCCGATGAGTCGCAGTTCGCATCGGAGTTCGATGAGTTTGCCGAGGGTTAACTAGATTCCTTTCCAGTCAGTTGCCTATGGGTGGACGGCACACTGCGCGCCTCTCTTTTGAACTTCCGTTGTGTTTTATTCTATCTTTTGGACTTTGTGTAGGCCATGAGGCCATAAACTGTAAGATTAAATAGTTGTAATGACTTTACCTTTCAGATGTAAATTATTTACTCTTGCATGGATATGATCTGTCTTGATTGACAACGTGTGGGTACTGGGCTACTGATCCAGGGAACCAGTATTAGACACACGGTTGCGGGAAGCTCAGGTCGTGTTCAATCGGTTGGCATGTGCACTTGTGTCGAGTGTTGCCGATCAATTGACCTCAATTCGAGTACGGACTTAGCTTAGCAGTCAAAAGTTATTATGGGTTGCATAATTACCAGTCCAATGCAATAGTAATGACTAGGTTCGCTAATATGATTCCGGAGCCCCCATAGACACCATCTTGCAATAGCAATCTTGATCTCACAAAATTTCCGATAAAAATGATTTGCAGTAGGATAAGATGTGCCAGAGAATAGTAAGGTGATATCATAAATTTTTTTCAAACACTTACAAATATTTGTTGCATTCAACCAATCATCATTTGAAGGAGTGACATGCCCATATCTAACCCTATCTTTAAGAGCAATATGATCAAATGCATCCTTGTATTAAATAGCATCTCTTAGCATAATATATGTTGAGTTCCATCGTGTGGCAACATCCAAAGAAAGTGCTTTCTTAGTGTCTAAATCACATTCTTTAGCACACTTTTGAAATGCCTCCCACTGTTGGGGTGATCTATTGAACATTGTTATGAACTCTCTAATGTTGCCAATAGCATCTCCAATTATCTCTAATCCATCTCTAGCAACAAGATTCAATATATGATTTGCACATCTAACATGAAGAATTTGCCACCACATACAAGAAAGCCTCTAGCATTATCAATAACAACATCAACAACCACTTTATTTGAAGAAGCATTATCCAATAAAAGGGCAAACAGTTCCTTATCAAGGTTCCAATTCAACAATTTGAAAAAAGGTGTCACCCAATTTGAGCCCTGAATGACTTCCTTCTACATGGATAAAATTAATAATTGTAACATCCTCGGTTTCGCTTTCTCGAAAAATCTAATTAAAATTAAGTAAATTCAAAAATTAGAGTTTCCTTGGTGTTTAATTTGACCTGGCATCCGTTCCCATCCAAAATCGGAATTTATTTCCCCTCCGTTCGAAAAATAAAAATTCCAGATTCCCGTCAGTACCCGAAATTTCGCCCGAGTCCGAAAATGCTCCAAAAATCATGGAACCTATTGCATTAGTTCCCAAATATTCTAAAAACATTTTTGGAATTTTTCCAAGATTTTTGGAAGCTCTCTGGAATTTTATCTCGTGCGGCTTTCGGTTAATACCCGCTATCTGCTCCAGAATATTCTAATATCCAAATTTCATCCAAATTCAGCGAAACCAATTTTATTGGGTTTCAAATATTCCAAAAAGGTTCTAGGAATTTTTTCGGAATTTTTAGACCATTTTTGCTAATTTTTCTCTAGGGCGTCACTTTCGCGTAATTGTCGGCCAATGAGGGAGTGACACGTGGCGTCACTGTTCAGCCTTCTTCAACCTTACGATGGCTTGGCTTCCAGGAAATTACAGAGAAGGTTTCCAAGCTTCCATACAAGAAGTCATCCATTCAAATGGCCATAACTCCTCCATCAAGGCTCCAAATCACGAACGGTCGGATCCGTTGGATTCGTAGCGACGCCCCCTTTTCATCCCCCATGATCTTCAGCCCGGGATCTCGCCGGAATTTGAACAATCCTTCCAAAACCGAAAAGCACATTAATGGCCATAACTCGACCGTTTCAACTCCAAACGGCGTGCTTCCACCTCTATTTACTCCGTGGTGGAGTCCACTTTCCCGTGCACACAATCTTCCTTTGCCTCTCCTTGCCGTTCGTCAAGGAGATCGAGGAAACCGACGTGGCAACGCCGTTTTTCGTGTTCTTCACGTTCTTCGTCATATCTTCCTCTTCGGTGGGTCAATCTTCACTCCGGTTGTTTCCTTGTGTTCGTATTGGCATCTAGATTCTAACCCATCCATCAATTTTAGGTTTCATCAAGATTTCGCGATGAATTTCGTGTTGGAATCATTTCGGCCAAATTCATCGCCGCGTCGCCCCCGTGTCGCCCGGCCGGTCGCCACCGGCCGCTGTGGCCCCTACCTCGCCGGCGCTAGGACCATCAAGCTCCTCTGTTTTTGGCTAGTTAGGGAAGAAGCCCCTAGACAATGACCATGGGGTCCCACATGTCAAGGGCTAAGAAAAAAATCAGAAAATCTGGAAAAAGAAAATATTCCAGAATATTCTTCGGTATCTTATTTTCCTAATTTTTCCAAACTTCGGAGGGTCATAACTTTTCCGTCCGAGCTCCGATTGACTCCGTTCAAATTCCTAAATTCATATAAATTCAATGCCTACCTCCCAGTACTACTTTTATAATTTTTGGATTTTATTTATTTTAGTGTTATTTATTTGTTGTTCCGTTTTGCGCGTAGCCGAGGATCCCGCCGAGTCCGTCGACCCCGCCGCAAGACTTCAAGAGTACGACAACCTCGCTGCGACCGAAGGCAAGTCCCTTGACGCATTTTGATCCTATGTTTGCAAATGTTTTAACATGTTTTATAAACTTGCATGGCTAGATTTATCATCGTATGTCAAATATAGATGAATAGTTAATCCAATTTGTGATTACCTCCTTTGTTATTGATATCCATGCTTGATTGTAACCATAGGACTTTTGCTATGCCATGTTTATCCTGTATGGTGACCTTTGTTGAATAGTACGATAGTATTGCTTAGGGCCAACATTGATGAAATTGACCCATGGGTGGGATTATACAAAAATGATGATTTAAAGTGTGATTTGGAAATTATTATAAAGATTTTGGTACTATTTTTCTAAAATAAAAATAAAATGAAAAATGATTTGGACTGGGGCGGAATGGAGTGTCGGGCGGGTGCGGATAGAGCACTGGTCTTGATTTGTGCAAGTACCGCCCCAAGTCAATTAAGGACCGACGCTTATGACTTTTCATTCTAAGCATCACCGTACTACCACATGTCTAACATGGTACGACCTGGCTAAATAATTTGTAGATACCTAACTTAGACTTGCTAGTTGGTGGAATGTGGGTGCCGGATAGAGGCAAGTTGTACTCCGCACACGACGCAAGAGGGGCTTCTGTACTGGGTAGATAGAACCCTAACAGCGGTGAAACCTCAGCGGGTGGGTCGGGTTAGGCGTATACATTGTAAAGGCCTTGTCATGATCTCTCTGCCGACACACCAAAGGAAGTGTGTTAATTGCATGGCGTTAAAGAGATGATCATGTCTTGTGGGTAAAGCTATACACCTCTGTAGAGTTAAAACTATTCGAATAGCCGTGCCCACGATCAAGGGCAAAGCAAAGAATGATTTCATACTGGCAGACTTTGGTTTTGGTTTTGAAAATAAAATGATGTTTTGGGATTCGGGAGTGGTTAGAACTCTCGGATGTTTCAGTGGTGGATTGAGCCAACCAGGTAGATGGAACCTGTTTTTATTGCGTGACGGATAGAGTCATGTGTGAAAAATCTTGATCTTTTGAGATGTGGCGGATAGAGCCTTTATACTAGTGATGGTGGATAGAACCTTCACTGAATTATTACATAATTCAATTATTAAAAAGAATTGCTAAAATATGCTTTGTGAAACTATTTAATAAGTATGGTTTGATGAAACTTTGCTTTATGCAAAAGAACCCTATTAAGCCTTCCTTGGAAAGCCCAACATGTGCATAATTCCCAAGACTTACTGAGTACTTTTGTACTCACATGCTTCATAAACTGTTGTCATCAGAGAACTATCAGGACGCCGTTGAAGACGGTGAGTTCTACGCCGAGGAGTTCGAGGAAGATCGCCAGGAGAACTAGTCGCGTGCCTTGTCGTCGCCTGTGGCGTTCTTTGGTTCGCTTTTTTTCGTTTTGTTTCCGCTGCCGTGTCTCCGGTCATGTGACCGAGTATTGTAATAAGTAGCCATGTGGCTAATACTTTATATTTATGATACTGTTTCGTTATGTCCGGCAATGATGTATCACTGTTGATTGTGTGTACTAGCTACTGATCTGGGACTAGTACAGAAATACACGGGAGATTTCGGATAGCTGATCCGGGGTCTCACAGCGGTGGTATCAGAGCCTGGACGACTGTAGGGCGTGACCTTGTTAGAATGGCAAAGCCTTAAGGACTATTATTTTTATAAAACTTTACTTATAAAATTTTAAGCTCCTTTGCTTCTATCTCTCCTACCTTAGTGTCTTGAAGCTTATCTTATCTGTTATTTAAAACTGGTTACTAATCTCAACTTGTTTCAAAATTTTTAGATGTCGACTTGCACCACCTTTGCTGTCCTTGATGCTCCAGGAGCTTGAGTTTCCCCACCGTCCCGAGTACCGTTGTACCTTCGTGCCTAGCGATGGCCACAGCATGTGGAAGGTTTGATTGCTGGTGCACGCCAGGAGTCGGAGTCTGGCGGAGGATCGTCCTTTTTACTTCACTTCGGAGAGGCTGAAGATGGGAGATGCGCTGCAAGATGCGGCGAGACAGGCCATCATCCATTTGGGCAGCAGCTACAGCGATAGATTGGAGGATGCTTAGCGCCAGCTTTTTGAATCCAAGAAGAGAAAGATGATGTTCCAGAATCAACGAGGTGCTAGCAGCTCAAGGCCTCGTACTTTCCAGCAACAGCCCAGTAGGCCAACAGCCTCCAACCTGCCTAGGACCCCAATGTCCACCCCTCGGCCAATCGGTCAAGCTCCTGTCGGCAATGCAGGCAACCAAGCTCAGAAGAGCAATACCACAATAGCAGGAGTGGAATGCTTCAATTGCCGAGAAATGGGACATTACACCAGTAATTGTCCTCAGAAGCGTCAGCCGGTCACTCCAGTCCGGTTTAATCTGGGATCTACCCTAGCTCGTGCCACAGCACCCACTCAAGGAAGATGTACCCCTCAAACCCCGCGTACGCCTAGGACTACCAGAAGAGGATGTGTGAACCATATCACTGCTGAGGAGGCTCAAGAGGCGCCCGATGTGATCTATGGTAAGTTCTATGTCAACTCAGTACCTGCTTCAGTTCTGTTTGATTCTGGTGCAACACATTCCTTCATATCAGAATACTTGGTTAAAAAGCATGATTGGAATACAGTTCAATTAAGAAACCCTTTATTAGTTCAATCCCCAGGAAAAGAATTAAGAACCACTGCTATTTGCCCAAAAATGGATATAGTGATAAAGGGGTAAAGTTCCTAGCGAACTTAATATTATTGGATACTAAGGGGATAGAAGTAATCCTTGGAATGGATTGGTTAACCAAATAAAAAGGTCAAATAGATTGTGCTAGTAGAGCTATCTCTCTTACCAGCCCTGAGGGAATTCGAGTAGAATTCTTGTCAAATCTTTCCTCTAAGGGGGGTAGTACCCTGAACCGGCTGAAAGGTGCATCATTGGAAAATGTGCCGATAGTCAATGAGTACCCAGATGTGCTTCCAGAAGATCTGCCTGGTATGCCACCAGATCGGGATGTTGAGTTTGTGATCGAGCTTGTACCTGGTACAACTCCGATTTCGAAAAGGCCTTACCGGATCCCAGCCAATGAGTTAGTAGAGATGAAGAAACAGATTGCGGAATTGCAAGAGAAAGGATTCATCAGGCCCAGTTCGTGGCCTTGGGGATCGCCGGTGATCTTTGTCACGAAGAAGGATGGTAGTCTGAGGATGTGCATAGACTACAGGTCTTTGAATGAGGTTACCATTAAGAATAAGTATCCGTTGCCTCGGATAGATGACTTGTTTGACCAGTTGAAAGGAGCCCAAGTTTTCTCCAAAATAGATTTGAGGTCCGGATATCATCAGCTGAAGATAAGGAAAGAAGATATTCCGAAGATAGCCTTCACAACCAGATATGGACTGTATGAGTTTACCGTAATGTCCTTCGGATTGACAAATGCCCCTTCCTATTTCATGAATTTGATGAATAAGGTATTCATGGAATATCTAGACAAGTTTGTGGTAGTCTTCATTGACGACATTCTTGTCTATTCCAAGAGCAGAAAAGAACACGAGGATCATCTGAGGATAGTTCTGGAAAAGTTAAAGGAGCATCAGCTTTATGTTAAGTTTAGCAAATGTGACTTTTGGTTAAAGGAAGTTTCTTTCCTAGGTCACATCATTTCGGCTGGAGGAGTAGCAGTGGATTTTGCTAAAGTGAGGGATGTTTTAGAGTGGAAGCAACCCAAATCAGTCCCGGACATCCGAAGTTTTCTTGGATTAGCTGGATATTATCGGCGATTCATAGAAGGATTCTCAAGGATAGTAAGACCTCTCACGCATCTTTTGAAGAAGGAGAAGAAGTTTGAATGGACAAAAGTGTGAACAGAGTTTTCAAGAACTGAAGAAAAGGTTAACATCGGCCCCAGTTCTGGTTTTGCCAGATATTCATAAGGATTTTGAAGTGTATTGTGATGCCTCAAAACAAGGACTTGGTTGTGTTTTGATGCAAGAAGGAACAGTAATAGCTTATGCTTCAAGGCAACTGCGACCCCATGAAGAAAACTACCCAACTCATGATTTGGAGTTAGTCGCAGTTGTACACGTGCTCAAGATTTGGAGGCATTATCTTATCGGAAATAGATGTGAAATCTATACGGATCACAAGAGTCTGAAGTATATCTTCACCCAGTCTGATCTTAACCTAAGGCAGAGAAGGTGGTTGGAATTGGTGAAGGATTATAATATCGGAATCCATTACCACTCTGGAAAGGCTAATGTTGTTGCGGATGCATTGAGCAGGAAAAGCTACTGCAACAATGTTATGGTCCAGGAAAATCAACCAGCGCTTCATGAAGAATTCCAACGTCTTAACTTGGAATTAGTGAATGAAGGCTGCATTTTCAATATAGAAGTACAATCGACCTTAGAAGAACATATTCTAGAGGCTCAAATGAAGGATAAGGATATTGCGAACCTCAAGGAAGAGTTAAAGAAAGGAAAACACCCTGGATTTTCCGAAGATGAGAAAGGTACTGTCTGGTTCGGGAAAAGGATAGTAGTCCCTAACCAAAAGGAAATCAAGGGATGTGGTTTTGAAGGAGGCTCATGATTCTGTCTATTCGATTCACCCGGGAAGTACAAAGATGTACTCGGACTTAAAGGAAAAATATTGGTGGTCCAATATGAAGAAAGAAGTGGCTGATTTCGTAGCTCGGTGTGATGTTTGCCAGTTGGTGAAAGCAGAACATCAGAGACCAGCCGGATTGTTGCAACCGTTGCAAGTTCCTGTCTGGAAATGGGAAGAAATAGGAATGGATTTTATCACTGGATTACCTAAAACCAAGTCTGGTTATGATTCGATTTGGGTCATTGTGGACAGATTAACCAAAGTAGCTCATTTTATTCCGGTGAAAACAACATATTCGGGAGATAAGCTCGCAGAGTTATATATGGCCAAGATTGTGTGTTTGCATGGTGTGCCAAAGAAGATCGTGTCTGATCGAGGTTCTCAGTTTACCTTGAGATTTTGGCAGAAGTTGCATGAGGTGTTAGGCACAAATTTGAACTTTAGTACTGCTTACCATCCCCAGACAGACGGGCAGACGGAAAGAATAAATCAAATATTGGAATATATGTTGAGAGCTTGTGCTCTGACGTATAAGGGTTCTTGGGATCAGAATTTGCCCTATGCAGAGTTCTCGTACAACAATAGCTATCAGGACAGTTTGAAGATGGCACCTTTTGAAGCTTTGTATGGGAGAAAATGCAGAACACCATTATATTGGAAAGAAACAGAAGGTGGACAAATCATCGGACCAGATATTTTCAAGGAAGCCGAAGAGCAAGTCAAAGTAATCCGTGAGAATTTGAAGACTGCCCAGTCGAGACAAAAGAGTTATGCTGATAATCGTCGACGGGAATTAAGTTTTTCACCGGGTGATCATGTGTATCTGAAGGTTTCACCGCTGAAGGGAATGCGCCGATTCTGAGTTAGTGGAAATTTAGCGCCCCGCTACATTGGTCCATTTCCAGTGATTGCCAGAAGAGGGGAAGTCGCATACAAATTGGAACTGCCTTCACAGCTATCCGGGGTACATGGCGTCTTTCATGTGTCTCAGTTGAAGAAATGTCTCAGAGTACCCGAGCATCAGATGTCGTATAAAGAGATGGAATTGAAGGAAGACATGTCTTATCCGGAGTATCCTGTCAAGATCTTAAATGAAGCCGAGCGTCGAACCCGAAGCCGTGTGATCATGTTCTGCATGGTTCAGTAAAGTAATCATTCCGAGAAGGAAGCTACCTGGGAACGAGAAGAGGATCTTCGAGCAGAGTTTACCGATGTCTTTCTTTCTCCGTCCGAATCTCGGGGATGAGATTCTCTCTAAGGGGGGTAGGTTTGTGTCGGTGTTTCGTGCACCGGCAATACGAATTTTGTGGTCGGATGGGGTCGCGCGCTCCCTCTCCCCGAATGGTCGACTCAAGGAGCCAGATGATGTATACTGGTTCGGGCTGAACGTCCCTACTCCAGTTGGTTCGGTGTGAGTGTATTGATCTTTGGGGGGTGAACAAGAGGCGTACAAGCGAGGCAGGGGTTCGGCCGACCGATCCCCCGACGTTTTACTAGGGAGTTTGGCTTCCTAGAAGATCGTTTTTCTTGTCCAACGCCCCTCCCTCTTGGGCCCTGCCTTTCCTTATATAAGCGGAGGAGGCAGGTTACACGGGAGTTTAGGGAAAACCACGAAAAAGGGTCCTGCGTGCCTTGGAGTCTGGTTGCTGTCTTGTCCGACCGGCTCCTGCCCGTCCCGAGGCAGGGTTGGTGGCTCTGTGACGATAGGTCTTGCGCAGCGTTGTCTGGGTGACGCATCGTGTGGTGCGCCTGTCAGCCTCTGCGGCTTTAATGGCGCTTGACTTTGCTTTGGCCTTGGAGAGGGTGTCTTCCTCTGTGGTGCGCCAGGCGATGGGACGGGGGCTTGACTTCTTCGGTGGCCCTTCTGACAGCCTTGGGAAGGAGCCGCCTACCCCGGTACGGATGTCAGGGGACGCCGCGCACAAGGCAGCTTCCTGACACCGGCGTGGGCCCCACTGGCTCGTGCGTGGGTGGAGCTCGCTGTCCGTGCGCTCCATTACTAGGCAGTCGGATCCCGCCGACCGCCTGAGGTCGGAGTCCGCCGACCGTCCAGGGTCGGCCCTGCACAGGTCGGGTTCTTTTCTCCGTGGCCCAAGTGCTGGGCCTTCGCCGCGGTTGGTCGCCCGTTCGCGTTTCCGGGCTGATGGGGGTACCCATGCCATGGGTACTCGTCAGTAGCCCCCGAGCCCCTGAACGGGTCGGAGAGCCGATCGGGGGGTTACTGCGGTGGAGGGAGCCGTCGGCCCGGAGGTCAGCGGCGCTAGGTCGATGCGGCTGCTCGGGAGCCGTGCCAGCCTAGACAGAGCCCGGGTGCGCGCACCCGTGGAGTGTAGCCCGAGCCCCGAGTGGGTCGGAGAGCCGGTCGGGGGTTTAGCCCGGCGAAGGTATCCGTCCGCCCGGAGGTCGACGGCGCTAGGTCGGCGCGACTGCTCGGGAGCCGTGCCGGCCTAGACAGAGCCCGGGTGCGCGCGAGCGCACCCGGTGGGTGTAGCCCCCGAGCCCCCGAGTGGGTCGGAGAGCCGGTCGGGGGTTTAGCCCGGTCGATGGTAACCGTCAGCCCGGAGGTCGACGGTGCTAGGTCGGCCCGACTGCTTGGGAGCAGTGCCAGCCTAGACAGATTGTGGGTGCGCGCGAGCGCACCCGGTGGGTGTAGCCCCCGAGCCCCCGAGTGGGTCGGAGAGCCGGTCGGGGGTTTAGCCCGGCGAAGGTATCCGTCCGCCCGGAGGTCGACGGCGCTAGGTCGGCGCGACTGCTCGGGAGCCGTGCCGGCCTAGACAGAGCCCGGGTGCGCGCGAGCGCACCCGGTGGGTGTAGCCCCCGAGTGGGTCGGAGAGCCGGTCGGGGGTTTAGCCCGGTCGATGGTAACCGTCAGCCTGGAGGTCGACGGTGCTAGGTCGGCCCGACTGCTTGGGAGCAGTGCCAGCCTAGACAGATTCCGGGTGCGCGCGAGCGCACCCGGTGGGTGTAGCCCCCGAGTGGGTCGGAGAGCCGGTCGGGGGTTTAGCCCGGTCGGACTCTGGCAGGCTATGCCGTTTGCGTGCCTTTAGAGCCGGTTGAGCGAACGCACGTTTACCTTCGTCGGTTTGAACGTCGTGCTCGTGCGAGCTACTATCGGCCTATCGGGCAATCCGAGTGGAACCTTGGCGATCTCCCTCGAGGGGGACCGTTTCCAAGCGGATGTAGCTCCCGGCGTGGGCGTCCGACCCGCTGTGGGGTGTTCCATTAAAAACCTTTCCTTACTCGATCCCGTGTTGGACTGTCGGGTCGTCCGCCGACCCGGAGCGCGGCTGGCCGCTACTCATCGATGAGTTCCGCGGGAGAGTGTGAGGTATGGTCTCGGACGCGGGTCACAGTGATTGGGTCGTCCGCCAACCCATCTGGAGGCCCTCTGGGGGCTCACTGCGACTCGCCCCTCGCTCTTTTTTACGTGCTGGGGCGGCTTTCGTTCCAGCTGGCTGGATTCGTCCTTCGTAACCCTCAGCACGGTGCCGGGCCTCGGGTGCTACACCCACCGGGTGGCTTGCCCTCCCGAGGCCGGGCGGCCCAGTGGGCCGTTCGCATACCTTTCTTGGCATGGGGTGCCCTGGCCCTTTGTAACTGGCGAGGCCTGCGATGCTGCGCGGCGCGCGGCGCGAGGCGGTCGTCCTGTCGGAGCAGTTAATGCGCAGTGGGATTTAAATGGACTGCGGTACGTTACCGGGGTGACGGGCGAGGCGGCAGGCGGACGGTCGGCGACCGCGTTGGTTCGCGTGAGGAGGCGTCGATTTTGGCGCGGAGGCGCGTCCGTTCCCGCCCGGCGCTTATAAAGGAAGGAGTGGGCGGCGTGGTGGGCGCCAAGCCTTCTGCTCGCGCGCTCTGCAAAAAGGAAAGGAAGAAAAAACACGAGGGAAGAAGAAAAGCTTCCTGCTTCGTCGCGCCGCCCCCCGCTTTCCTTCGCGCATTCGGGGATGTCGCTGACCCCGCACTCGGCCGCGGCGGGTCGCTACCTCGGCTTGGAGAGGAAGGAGCTCCTTCCTCCGCGGCCTCAGTCCGGCTGGCGAGTGCCGCCGGCCGGGACCGAGGTCCCCGAACTGGAAGACGGCGAGATAGTCTCGCTGGCGGCCTTCTACGAACGGGGTTTCGGACTTCCACTCCACCCGTTCATCCGGGGGTTGCTGCACTATTACGGGGGGGAAGTTCATCACCTGAACCCGAACGGAGTCCTCCACATTGCGGTCTTCATGACGCTGTGTGAGGCCTTTCTGGGGATTGAACCCCATTGGGGGCTCTGGCGCCACTTCTTCTTCGCGAGGTCGCCGTCGGACACCACCGGCCTCCTCGGAGCTCTGGCGATCCAACTGCGCAACCATCGCAAGCCGTCCTACGTCGATGTGAAGCTACCGACGTCCAACCGGGGGTGGCACAGCGAGTGGTTCTACGTCCGGAACATTGACAACAGTGCCCCGCCCTTCAGTGGGAATTTACCGACGCCGCATCCTTGTTGGATCTGGGGTCCCGAGGCGAGGGATCGGGCGAAGGTGGATGCGATCCTTGGAAAGCTTGCGGACCTGAGGCGGCGGGGCCTGACAGGGAAGGTGGTCCTTAGTACGTTCATGGAGAGGCGCATCCAACCCGTCAAGGATCGGCCTCGCCCCATGTTTGAGTACATCGGACCGACCGACCCTGCGAGGTCGTCGGAGCGGGAGCTTCCCCCGTCGGAGGTCCTTGCGCGTGTGGCCGCGGTTTCCATCACAGGGGATACCGAGCCAGCGGGCGAGGCGCCCGCGCCGTTCTCGGCGCAGAATCCGCAGAACCTGGTACGCCTGGCGGCTCTTGTCTTCTTTTGATTTGCTCTGCTCCTTCGCCCCCTTATCCGAGCGCGCTCTTGTAGGGGCTCGGAGGCCTGATCTCCCGCCCCCCGCTTCCGGGGGAAAAGGAGGCGAAAGCGGTCGCGCGCCTTGCAACGGAGCAGCGCGACGCCGCCCTCCTGGCGAAGAAGGAGGCGACGAAGGCGCGGAAGAGGAAGGAGCGCGCGGACCGGGCCGCGCGCGGCGAGGAGGTCTCCGAAGAGACTTTGAGTGACGGCGATGAGGAGTTGTCGTCGAGTGAGGAGGGAGCGGTTGCCGGAGGCGACACTGGCGGCTGCGACGCCGGCTCCAGCCGCGGGACCGGCGACCGTGGTTCCTCGGAAGAGACCGCGGGCGCGGGGTACATCCTGAAGGCGCGCAGACCCCCTTCGCCTCCTCGCAGGGGCCCGGCAAAGAGGGCTCGTCATGTGCCGGTCGTTCGCTCCTCTCGGTAAGTGACTTACGTGCCCCCAGTTTGGTCCTTTCTGGTGCTTCTTCCTTCGCGACTCCTGACCGACCGCTGTGCGCAGGGGGCTTACCAGCGCTGGGAGGGCGCTGAGCCCCACTTCGGCGGTGAGGAACCGCATCCTTCCGCTCCCATCCGCGGGGCGCGCGGCGGCGGTTGCCGGGAGCGAGGCCCCTTCGGATGCGCCCCCTGCGGCAGGGTCTGTTGGAGAGGGGCTGCTGCCGGAGGGGGGAGCGCCGAGGTCGCCGCCGGCCCCGATAACGCAGGAGGAAGCTTCGCTGGGCGCGCTTCCGCCTGTGCCGTCGTCGGGTGAGACCGGTGAGGTCCTGCCACCACCCGGGGGGGCTGGGACCGCTACCGTCCGTAGTACCGACGGGAGACGTTCCGCCATCCGCGTTTCCTCATCGCCGCCAGCTGGCGCGACTGCCGCCGGGGAGGTATCGATTTTGCGGCGTTCGCGACACCGGCGGGACGAGTCCTGCCGCCCCCACCGCCGGGGCCACCGTCTGCTTCGGCAGTCCGAGTGTTGCTGGAGGGCACGCATACCGCCGGGCCAGAGGGCGTTGGCGGCAAAGCGGGAAGTCGAGATCAAGGCGGTTGTCGACGCCCGTCGGCCGACTGGCCCGACCGACCACGGGAGGGCCCGCGTTTGTTCTGGACGACGAGGCGAAGCGCGCGGATTGGAACACTTTGGAGGAGGAGATGGGGAGGATCCATGCCGACCTCACTGGTGCCGTTGACGCCGCGTCCAGGGCGAGAAAGTCCATTGCCCAGGAATCCCGCTCGGCCAAATCGGTAAGTCTGACGGGGTTTTGCCTTTCGTGCGTCTTTCGACCGGGAAAAGGAGACAGACCGGGCAGGTATTTGCAGCGCTTGACATCCCGGGCGGTGGACAAGTCAATGTTCCTCCGGCACTTGCACAGCCGGGGGAGCGCCGTAGGGAAGGAGCTGCTCGACGCTCGGAGGGCGCTTGCCGCCGAGCAAGGAAGGGCCGCCTCGGCGGGTCAGCGGCTGGGGGAGGTCACTGAAGCCTTGCGGGAGGCTCAGCGACTTGTGGCGTCATTGACCACCGAGGGAGAGAGGGCCAGGTCGTCCCTGGCGGATGCTGAAGCGGCCAAGGCTTCTGCGGTCCTTGCAGAAGGATCCGCTCGGGCGGAGGCCGCCCTCTTCCGGGAAGAATGCGAGTCGGTCCGCAGGGAGGCCGACCAGCTTTGCGGCGAGCGGGATCTCGCTCGGGGGGAGCTCGCGACGGTGAGGGAGGTTGCCGACCGTGCTGCGGCCGATCGGGAAGCGCGTGCCAAGGTCGAGGAGGAACTTCGCGCCAAAGAGGCCTCCGTGGCTGGTGAGTAGTTCATTCCCCCGGGAGCCACCACAACGGGCGTCTCCTGACGTTGTTTTCGTCCCTGCAGATCTGCGGAAAAGCCTTAGCGACGCGCTGGAGTCGCGAAGGGTGGCGGTGGAGAAACGAGATGCGGCGGTCGAGTCACGCGACTCGGCCCTTTTGGACAAGCGGGTGGCGGAGAGGGATGCGGCCGACACGACGGCCGAGCTGACGGTCCTCCGAGTGGGCATCCAGGCCGCCTGCGACCGGCTGTTCGGGCTTACTCCGGGCCCCAGCGCCATCCCCGCCATACTTGGATGGATCCCTGAGCGCGTCGAGGCGTCGGTGCGGGAAGCGGTGGTGCTTGGCGCTTCCTCGGCCCTGGTCAACACCGTCTCTTATTATGACGACATCGACCTTGAGGCGGTCGGGAGCGGCGTTGCTGCTGACCGAAGTGATGAAGAAGTCGACGCGTTCATGGCCCGGGTCGATCCGTGCGCCCAAGAGATTGCCCGCCGAATCTCGCCGCGCGAAATCCTCCATCGGAAGGAGGGGGATGATTAGTTTCCCTACTTTTTGCTTGCTTTTTTTTTTGTACAGAGCATGCAATGAACATGATTGCCCTAGTCGAGCTCGACGTGCCGGGCTGTTTTAAGTTATTTTGCCCGTCTATCCCGTGCTTCCTCTATGATTTTGGGCAATTTTACGACCGTAGCTATAGGGCCCGCGGGGGTGCCCTGAGAGCGTAGGCGTTGCACCAGCTCCATCCGAAGAGATCACGGGGTAGGACAAGCTACCTCGAGCAATTGCTTGGTGAAGGAGAGGTGTCTAGGTCGGACCGCCTCCTTCGCGAAGCTTGCGCTTGGCGGGTTGGAACGCTGACCTGAGTGGGGGTGCTTTGACCGTCCCTAGCGTTTCTTGCTCGGAAGGCTTGTTTCCCCCCGCAGAGTGCCTACTTCGAAGCCGTAGCCGCGAAGGCGTAGGCCGTAGTACTTTGGGCCGAGGGAAATAGCCACGAGGTAGATAGCTCGGTCGGTCGGAGTACGGCTTAGGTTAGCGACCCGCCGCGCTTTTTAATGATGGTCCGGGCCGGTCTGCCCTGACTGATCAAGCTATCTTCTGCTCGGGCAACTTCCTTTTCGCGCGAAATGCTACTCGGGAGCCGCTGGGGCATAAGTTGTAGCATTCGCTTCGAGGGGGTCGCCACGAGGGAGATTGTTTGATTGGTCGGCTCGCCGATCTACATCGAAAGGCTCCGTCCGACCGCCGCTTGGCCCTTTGCTCGAGTAGCCTCCCTTTTGCGCAAAGTGCTACTTCGAAGCCGTAGCCGCGGGGGCGTGGGCTGTAGCATTTTGGGTTTGAGGAGGTTACTACGAGGGGGGCTCGGTCGGAGTGGTTACCGGTTATCGATCTAGGTCGCCGACCCCTGAGGTGGCAGGGCAGCCCCCGAGTGGTGCGTGGGGACTGAGGGTGCAGTCGCCACGCACCGCTTGAGCTCATGGCGGGTGCGCGATTTTTTCGAAAAGGAACTTTAAGTTTTTGAAGATAAGGGCGGATTAACTCACCTTGAGGAGCGCGCCGCCTTTGGAACTGGTGTCGGGCGCTTCGTCTTCCGCTCCGTTGTGCGACCCTAAGGCGCTTCGTCTTCCACGCCTCCCACACTGCTTGGCTATAAAAGGAGAGGCGCCGGTGCGCCCGTTACTTTGGCAAGGGCCGCCACCAAACGAACTCTTCCCCGTGCGCCATGGCGGACCGCAACGCTCAGCCCCACGAGGAAATGGCCGCCCATCAGGCCTGGCTGCGGGAGGTGGCGGAGGCTGAGGCTGAGGCTGTTCGCGAGGACGTACGGCGAGTCGGTATCCTCGTCGTGGGCGTTCCTCGACTTCGGGAAGTGAGGGCGCCGCTGCGAAGCGGTGGTGGAAACACGCCGCTGAGCTCTACCGGCAGTAGCGCGCGCAAGATCGTAACGGGCGGTTCGCTCTTGGTTGGGGCGATGTTCCTCCATAGATAAATAAAGTGCTGCTTTGCTCCCTGTTTCTTTTTCCTTCTTCGAGGACTTTTGTGCTTGCGATTTGCCCATATCCGTAGTCTTTTTGGATCGCAACGGATCCAGCGTAGGTTGGAGGCGGGATTTCTTGCGTATTTGTCATCGGAATGGGACGACCCGACCAACTGTAGGTCGGTTGCTCTTGTGTTAGCGGTCTTTGCAACGCGCAGAGTACTGCTTCGGGACCTTGGCTTTCGGGGCGTAGGTCGCAGTACTTGCGGTAGGCAAAAAGACGAAAAAAAGAGGGAATGCACTTGGTCGGTGGTCCGAGAGCTGCGGCTTCCTTTTGCTCAAGTATTTGGCAAAAAAGAGAGGAGAGGTTGACTATGAATAGAACTTTCTCAGCTTCTCTATGTTCCATGCGTTAGTCACGAGATTTCCTTCGGCGTCCTTGAGGCGGAAGGTGCCGGGTCGGAGGACTTCTGCGATGGTGAAAGGGCCCTCCCAGGGCGAGGAGAGCTTGTGCCTGTCCCTCGCAGATTGGACTTGACGTAGCACCAAGTCGCCGACTTCGAACGAGCGGCTGCGGACCCGTCGGCTGTGGTAGCGACGCAGCGCCTGCTGATATTTAGCTGACCGTAAGACCGCGACATCTCGAGCTTCGTCAAGTCGGTCGAGGTCATCCTGCTGTTCCTCGGTCCCTCTTGCGCCGTCATAGTTCTGCACCCTTGGCGCACCGTACTCAAGATCGGTCGGGAGAACAGCCTCCGCTCCGAACACCAAGAAGAAAGGTGTGAAGCCGGTTGACCGGGTTGGCGTGGTTCGTAGACTCCAAAGAACGGGCGGTAGTTCGGCGGCCCACCGTCCCACGAATTTCTTCAGTCGACTGAAGATTCGCGGCTTGAGTCCTTGGAGGATCATACCGTTGGCTCGCTCGGCCTGGCCGTTGGCCCGGGGGTGCGCTACTGCCGCCCAGTCGACTCAGATGTTGAAGTCGTCGCAGAATGCGAGGAACTCCTTCCCCGTGAACTGCGTCCTGTTGTCGGTGATGATGGAGTTGGGCACCCCGAAACGGTAGACAATATCGCGGAAGAAGCCTGCTGCCTGCGCCGACGTGATCTTTGCCAATGGCTTGGCTTCGATCCACTTCGTGAACTTGTCCATGGCAACGAGCAAGTGAGTGAAGCCTCCAGGCGCCTTCTTGAAGGGCCCGACCAGGTCGAGCCCCCAAACCGCAAAGGGCCACGTGATGGGAATCGTCTGCAGGGCTTGCGCAGGAAGGTGCGTCTGCCTGGCGAAGAATTGGCATCCCTCGCAGGTGCGGACGACTTGGGTCGCATCTGCTACGGCGGTCGGCCAGTAGAAGCCTTGTCGGAAGGCTTTTCCTACCAGGGACCGCGGCGCGGCATGGTGCCCGCACACCCCGTCGTGGATGTCCAGCAGTAGGTGCTTCCCTTGGTCGGTTGGGACGCACTTCTGAAGGATTCCGGACGGGCTCCGTTTGTAGAGGGCACCTTCGACCAGGACAAAAGACTTAGCTCGCCGAGCGAGGCGCCGAGCTTCGGTAGTATCGGCGGGGAGTGATCCGTTCGTCAATCGATCGACAAACGGTTGCCTCCAGTCGGTTTCGACGCTCAGGACGCCCAAGTCCGACCCAGGCGGGTGAGCATCTGGCCGAGGATCGGCGGGAGCGCCCTCCCTCGGGGGGTCGGCGGCGCCCTCGGCGCTCGGGTCCAGCCGGATTGATGGGCTGCTGAGGTCGGAGACGAAGATTCCAGGGGGAACCGGCCCTTTCCCGGAGGCGAGGTTGGCGAGGGAGTCGGCTTCACCGTTGTAGCGTCGGTAGCTGTGATGGAGCTCGAAACCCTTGAACTTTTCCTCGAGCTTGCGGACCTCCAGGCAGTAGGCGGCCATCCGAGCGTCACGGGGCTCGGTGGCTTTCATCACTTGGTCGACGACCAGCTTGGAGTCGCCGTGAACGTTGAGCCGTCATGCGCCCAGGTCGGCGGCGATCCGAAGGCCATTGACGAGGGCTTCGTACTCGGCGACATTGTTGGTGGCGTCGAAAAGTAGGCGGATGGCATACCGGAGCTTGTTGCCGAGTGGGGAGATGATGACGACCCCCGCGCCGGCCCCATTCTTGGTGTAAGACCCATCGAAGTACATCGTCCAGTACTCCGGGTCCTCGACCACCGCAGGGACCTGCGCCTCGGTCCACTCGGCAACGAAGTCCGCCAAGACCTGGGACTTGATCGCCGTCCTGGGGACGTACGATATGTCGAGGCCGTTGAGCTCGAGGGCCCACTTGGCGATTCTTCCGGTAGCGTCGCGGTTGTGGACGACTTCTCCGAGTGGTGAAGAAGTTACCACGGAGATAGGGTGTCGATCGAAGTAGTGGGCAAGCTTCCTCTTGGTAATGAGCACCGAGTACAACAACTTCTGTATCTGGGGATATCGGACCTTTGTCTCGGAGAGCACCTCGCTGACGAAGTAGACCGGCCTCTGTACCTTGAAAACGCGGCCTTCCTCCGCTCGCTCCATAACAAGTGCTGCGCTGACGACCTGAGTTGTGGCGGCGATGTAGAGGAGCAAAGGCTCCTGTGGCTCTGGGGCGACCAGGACCGGGGGTGAAGTCAGAAAGGCCTTTAGTCGACTAAAGGCTTCCTGAGCTTCGCGGGTCCAGGAAAAGTGGCCGGACTTCTTCATCAGCTTGTAGAGTGGCATCCCGCGTTCGCCGAGGCGGGATACGAAGCGACTTAGTGCCGCGAGGCACCCCATCAGCCTCTGCACTCCTTTCAGATCGTTGATTGGCCCCATCCTTGCGATAGCGGAGATCTTGTCACGGTTGGCTTCGATGCCGCGCTCGGAGACAATGAATCCCAGCAGCTTGCCCTTGGGGACCCCGAAGACGCATTTCTCGGGGTTGAGCTTTATGCGAAACCGTCGGAGGTTCGCAAAAGTCTCCTTCAGGTCGGTGATGAGGTCATCGACCTTCCTGGTCTTGACAACGATGTCATCGACGTAGGCTTCGATGTTACGGCCAATTTGGTCTGAAAAACACGCCTGCATACATCGCTGGTATGTGGCGCCTGCGTTTTTCAGACCAAAAGGCATCGTGACGTAACAGTACGAGCCGTACGGGGTGATGAAGGAGGTCGCGAGCTGATCGGACTCCTTCATCGCAATCTGGTGATACCCTGAATAGGCATCCAAAAAGGAAAGGGACTCGCACCCGGCGGTGGAGTCCACGACCTGGTCTATGCGGGGCAATGGGAATGGGTCTTTCGGACATGCCTTGTTGAGGCTCGTGTAGTCAACGCACATTCTCCATTGCCCCGACTTTTTCTTTACAAGGACGGGATTGGCGAGCCACTCGGGGTGACGCACTTCCCTTACAAAGCCGGCGGCCAAAAGTTTGGCGATCTCTTCCCCAATGGCCCGACGCTTTTCTTTGTCGAAACGGCGCAGGCGCTGGGCGACCGGTCTGGATCCCGGTCGAATGTTCAGGGAGTGCTCGGCGACCTCCTTCGGAACCCCCGGCATATCCGAGGGTCTCCAAGTGAAGACATCTCGGTTTGCCTGGAGGAAGTCGACGAGCGCGCCTTCCTATTTGGCGGTGAGGGCGGCCCCGACCCGCACGATCTTGGTGGGGTCCTCGGGATCTACAGCGACCTCCTTCGTATCCTCCGCGGACTTGAAGGAGCTAGGCCCCGACTGGTTGGAGTCGGGGGCGGATTCGGGGGCCTTCTCCTGGAGCTGGGCGAGCTCGGCGGAAGCGGCAGCCGTGAGGCCGGTCCAGCTGCTCGCCGCATGCTTGTAGGCGAGTTGGAAGGATGCGGCCACGGTGATGACACCTTGCGGCCCTGGCATCTTCAGCTTGAGATAAGTGTAGTTGGGGACTGCCATGAACTTCGCGTAACAAGGCCGTCCCAGGATGGCGTGGTAGGAGCCGGGAAAGTCCACAACCTCGAAAGTGAGGCTCTCGGTGCGGAAGTTGTCCGGGCTCCCGAAGGTGACGGACAGGCTGACCTGTCCGAGGGGGTGGGCCTGTTGGCCCGGTACGACGCCGTGGAAAGGCGCCCTGCTCGGCCGGAGGGCGGAGCGAGAGACTCCCAGGGCGTCCAGGGTCTCAACATACATGATGTTGAGGCTGCTACCGTCGTCCATGAGCACCTTGGTCAGGCGCTTCGTCCCCACGATGGGGTCGACGACGAGCGGGTAGCGTCCCGGGTGCGGGATGTGATCGGGGTGGTCGGTCCGATCGAAGGCGATTGGGCACTCCGACCACCTTAAGTAGGAGGGCACGGCGGGGGTCGCCGTGTGGACCTCTCGGTGAGCGAGCTTCAGCCGTCGCTTGTCGGCGTAGCACTCCGCCCCTCCGAAGATCATGAGGCAACCGTCGAGTTGTGGGAACTCGTCGGCTGGCTCATCGTCCTTCGCCCCGGCGTCGGGCGCCGGGTCGCGCTTCTTTCCCTTGCCCCGCGATGTCGTGGGGTTTCCGGAGAGAAACCGCTTCAAGACTTCGCAGTCCCGATACTTGTGCTTGACGGGATAGTCGTGGTTCGGGCACGGACTATCCATCAGTTTCTCGAATCGGTCGGGCGTCGGCCGAGCCTGCTGTTTGGCAGGTCGGTCGGCGGCCACCGATCGGACCTTCGTGACCACCTGCTTCCCCTTCCGCTTCCTTTTGTCGGGGCGGTCGGAGGGGGCGCCGGCCTCGAGGCTGGCTGTCTTGTGGGCCGTCTTCCTTTCGAAGATGGCCCCCACGGCCTCCTCGCCGGAGGCGTGATTGGTGGCGATGTCGAGGAGCTCCTTGGTGGTCCGGGGTTTCGCACAACCCAGCTTGTGGACCAGGGCCTCGCACGTGGTGCCGTAGATGAACGCCCCGACGACGTCGGCGTCACGAATGTCGGGGAGCTCGTTGCATTGCTGGGAGAAGCGGCGGATGTAGTCCCGGAGGGTTTCCATTTCCGCTTGCAGCTCTTGAGTCCCGAGAGTTGCCAGGCGTTTGTAGGTGCCACTGGAAGTTCCGACGAAAGGTTCGTCGAGTCGGCCACCGTGCGATGGTGTCCGCGGGCAGGTACTCGAGCCAGGCTCGAGCTGAGTCCGCAAGGTAGATGGGGAGATACTGGATGACGAAAGAGTCGTCCGTCGCTCCCCCAGCTCGGCAGGCGAGCCGATAGTCTTCTAGCCAGACACTGGGGTTAGTGGCCCCCGTGTACTTGGCTATGTTGGTTGGCGCCCGGAATCGGACCGGGAAGTCGGCGTTGCGGATGAGGCGGGTGAACGCACGCGGCCCAGGACCGTCGAATCCCGGGTCAGGATGGTTGCGTCGCCCGCTATCGGCGACCTCTGAAGCGGCTCTTGCACCAGTGGCTTTCCTTCGCGCCTCGAGGGTGGTGCGAAGATCATACTTGTCCCCCAGGCGGTGGTGCACCGGGGTGTATGATGCCTGGGGGAGCTCGTGGAGCGGAGCCGTCTTGGCTGGGCTCCGCCGGTCCTGTGAGGGGGAGTGTCCCAGGCGGCCCGAGGTGGCGCCCGTCCGTCGGGAGCCGGAACCTTGGGCGTGCTGAACGACAGCACGCTCTACCAGTCCCCGGAGGTTCTGGTAGGTTGCCTTGGCTTCTGGCTCCGTTGGCTCAGGCAGCCCTCGGAGCAGCATTGCCGCCGCAGCAATATTCTGGTTGGCGTGAGGAAAGAACGGAAGGCTGTCCGTCTCCTCGGCCAACTGCTGGTGCACCTGACGCGCGCGGGCGCGCGCGCCAGAGGCGAGTGGAGGGTTAGGCTGACGGCGCTCCAGTTCGGCCTGGAGCTTGTCGAGCTCGGCCTTTTGGGCCTCTAGCTCCTCACGCTGTCGCCGAAGATCGGCAAGGCGTTGCAGGTGCTGCGCGTCGTCTTCCCGCCGGGATTCCTCCCGCCGCGCTTCGTCGCGCGGGAGGAGGGTCCCAAGGGTAGCGGGGGTGGACGGTTCCGCCGCACCCGTCATGTTGCACTCGCGGGAGTACGTCCTGCGAGGGGGATATTCTTTGTCGGAGCTGGAGCCGTGGCTGGAGGAATCCGCCAGCAAGTCGTGGAGGGAAGTTGGCGCGTAGCCGGCCATGGCCACGAGTTGAGAGCCCGCGGAGGGTGGAGACGCCGCTCGGCGCAGCTCGAAGGTGGCGTCGCCAGGAGCTTGGCCGGCGGCGGCAGGCCCGCCCCGTGCGGCCCATGCGAGAGCCTCGGCGGAAGGTTCTTGAGGCGTCGGCAACGCATCGAGCTTCTGAGGCGGCGCCCCGGTCCCGGATGGCAGCGGGAATGAGGACAAGCTCTCCCGCCGTGGTGACGATGAAATCGAGGGTGCCGAAGCGGATCCAGCCCCTCGACATCGGTGAATCGTGGTGGGAGGAGGCCATCAGGGAGGAGAATGGGAACCCGAAGATGGGAATGTCGATGAAGACGCGCGAGAACCCCTACCTGGCGCGCCAACTGTCGGTGTTTCGTGCACCGGCAATACGAATTTTGTGGTCGGATGGGGTCGCGCGCTCCCTCTCCCCGAATGGTCGACTCAAGGAGCCAGATGATGTATACTGGTTCGGGCTGAACGTCCCTACTCCAGTTGGTTCGGTGTGAGTGTATTGATCTTTGGGGGGTGAACAAGAGGCGTACAAGCGAGGCAGGGGTTCGGCCGACCGATCCCCCGACGTTTTACTAGGGAGTTTGGCTTCCTAGAAGATCGTTTTTCTTGTCCAACGCCCCTCCCTCTTGGGCCCTGCCTTTCCTTATATAAGCGGAGGAGGCAGGTTACACGGGAGTTTGGGGAAAACCACGAAAAAAGGGTCCTGCGTGCCTTGGAGTCTGGTTGCTGTCTTGTCCGACCGGCTCCTGCCCGTCCCGAGGCAGGGTTGGTGGCTCTGTGACGATAGGTCTTGCGCAGCATTGTCTGGGTGACGCATCGTGTGGTGCACCTGTCAGCCTCTGCGGCTTTAATGGCGCTTGACTTTGCTTTGGCCTTGGAGAGGGTGTTTTCCTCTGTGGTGCGCCAGGCGATGGGACGGGGGCTTGACTTCTTCGGTGGCCCTTCTGACAGCCTTGGGAAGGAGCCGCCTACCCCGGTACGGATGTCAGGGGACGCCGCGCACAAGGCAGCTTCCTGACACCGGCATGGGCCCCACTGGCTCGTGCGTGGGTGGAGCTCGCTGTCCGTGCGCTCCATTACTAGGCGGTCGGATCCCGCCGACCGTCCAGGGTCGCCCCTGCACAGGTCGGGTTCTTTTCTCCGTGGCCCAAGTGCTGGGCCTTCGCCGCGGTTGGTCAGCCCGTTCGCGTTTCCGGGCTGATGGGGGTACCCATGCCATGGGTACTCGTCAGTTTGTAACATCCTCGGTTTCGCTTTCTCGAACAATCTAATTTAAATTAAGTAAATTCAAAAAATTGGAGTTTCCTTGGTGTTTAATTTAACCTGGCATCCGTTCCCATCCAAAATCGGAATTTATTTCCCCTCCGTTCGAAAAATCAAAATTCCAGATTCCCGTCAGTACCCGAAATTTCGCCCGAGTCCGAAAATGCTCCAAAAATCATGGAACCTATTGCATTAAGTCCTAAATATTCTAAAAACATTTTGGGAATTTTTCCAAGATTTTTGGAAGCTCTCTGGTATTTTATCTCGCGCAGCTTTCATTTAATGCCCGGTATTGTCGGTGTTTCGTGCACCGGCAATACGAATTTATGGTCGGATGGGGTCGCGCGCTCCCTCTCCCCGAATGGTCGACTCAAGGAGCCAGATGATGTATACTGGTTCGGGCTGAACGTCCCTACTCCAGTTCGTTCGGTGTGAGTGTATTGATCTTTGGGGGGTGAACAAGAGATATACAAGCGAGGCAGGGGTTCGGCCGACCGATCCCCCGATGTCTCACTAGGGAGTTGAGGCTACCTAGAAGACCGTTTTTCTTATCCAGCGCCCCTCCCTCTCGGGCCCTGCCTCTCCTTATATAGACGGAGGAGGCAGGTTACACGGGAGTTTGGGGAAAACCACGAGGAAAGGGGCCTGCGTGTCTCGGAGTCTGGTTTCTATCTTGTCCGACCGACTCCTGCCCGTCCCGAGGCAGGGTTGGTGGCTCTGTGACGAGTGGTCTTGCGTAGTGCTATCTGGATGACACATCGCGTGGTGCTCCTGTCAGCCTCGGCGGCTTTAATGGCGCTTGACTTCGCCTTGGCCTTGGGAGAGGGCGTCTTCCTCTGCGGTGCGCCAGGCGATGAGACGGGGGCTTGACTTCTTCGGTGGCTCTTCTGACAGTCTTGGGAAGGAGCCACCTACCCCGGCACGGATGCCAGGGGACGCCGCGCACAAGGCAGCTCCCTGACGCTGTCGTGGGCCCTGCTGGCTCGTGCGTGGGTGGAGCTTGCTGACCGCGCGCTCCAAAACTAGGCGGTCGGAGCCCGCCGACCGCCCAGGGTCGGCCCCGCACAGGTCGGGGTCTGCTCTCCGCGGCCCAAGTTTCTTTTGGCCGTGCTGGGCCTTCGCTGCGGTTGGTCAGCCCGTTCGCGTTTCCGGGCTGATGGGGGTACCCATGGCACGGGTACTCGTCAGCTATCCGCTCCAGTATATTCTAATCTCCAAATTTCATCCCAATTCAGCGAAACCAATTTTATTGGGTTCCAAATATTCCAAAATGGTTCTAGGAATTTTTAGACCAATTTTGCTAATTTTTCTCTAGGGCTTCACTTTCGCGTAACTCTCGGCCAATGAGGGAGTGACACGTGGCGTCACTGTTCAGCCTTCTTCAACCTTACGATGGCTTGGCTTCCAGGAAATAACAGAGAAGGTTTCCAAGCTTCCATACTAGAAGTCATCCATTCAAATGGCCATAACTCCTCCATCAAGGCTCCAAATCACGAACGGCCGAATCCGTTGGATTCGTAGCGATGCCCTCTTTCCATCCCCCATGATCTTCAGCCCGATATCTCATCGGAATTTGAACAATCCTTCCAAAACCGAAAAGCACATTAATGGCCATAACTCGGCCGTTTCAACTCCAAACAGCGTGCTTCCACATCTATTTACTCCGTGGTGGAGTCCTCTTTCCCGTGCACACAATCTTCCTTTGCCTCTCCATTCCGTTCGTTCGGGAGATCGAGGAAACCGCCGCGGCAACGCCGTTTTTCGTGTTCTTCACGTTCTGCGTCATATCTTCCTCTCCTTTGGGTCAATCTTCACTCCGGTTGTTTCCTTGTGTTCGTATGGGTGTCTAGATTCTAACCCATCCATCAATTTTATGTTTCATCTAGATTTGGCGACAAATTTCGTGTTGGAATCATTTCAGCCCAACCCGTGTTCTTTCCCAAATTCATCGCCTCCGGTGAGCAATTGATCAATTCCTTGCTATCGTAAGTCCGTATGGATATGATCTAGATGATCCATCATCTAATTGGTAGTGCCATGTTTAAATTCCTTGCAAATTTCGCAATTTTCGGGTTTTGGGGGCTCCCCTGTTCTTGCCCTTGCCCCGTGCCCATGGCCGCCGGCCTCTGGCCGCGTCGCCGCCGCTCTGGCGCCTCCGCCGGCGTCGCCGCCGACCCCGGTGCCACACCGCTGCCCTCGCCTCGTCCGCCTCGCCCGGCCCGCCGCCGCCTCCCGACCCCTACTTGCCGCCGTAGTAGCCTCGGCGCCACCGTACTGCATCGCCCGGCCAGAACCTCTGCCACAGCGCCCTGTCGCGCCACTGCCAAACCACCGCCGTACCGCCTTGTCGCCCGTCTTGCCCGGCTTGATCGCCGCCGCCGTGGCCCCTACCTCGCCGGCGCTAGGAGCATCAAGCTCCTCTGTTTTTGGCTAGTTGGGGAAGAAGCCCCTAGTCAATGACCATGGGGTCCCACATGTCAAGGGCTAAGAAAAAAATCAGAAAATCTGGAAAAAGAAAATATTCCAGAATATTCTTCGGTATCTTATTTTCCTGATTTTTCCAAACTTCGGAGGGTCATAACTTTTCCGTCCGAGCTCCGATTGACTCCGTTCAAATTCCTAAATTCATCTAAATTCAATGCCTACCTCCCAGTACTATTTTTATAATTTTTGGATTTTATTTATTTTAGTGTTATTTATTTATTGTTCCGTTTTGCGCGTAGCCGAGGATCCCGCCGAGTCCGTCGACCCCGCCGCCGAACTTCAAGAGTACGACAACCTCGCTGCGACCGAAGACAAGTCACTTGACGCATTTTGATCCTATGTTTGCAAATGTTGTAACATGTTTTATAAACTTGCATGGCTAGATTTATCATCGTATGTCAAATATAGATGAATAGTTAATCCAATTTGCGATTACCTCCTTTGTTATTGATATCCATGCTTGATTGTAACCATAGGAATTTTGCTATGCCATGTTTATCCTGTATGGTGACCTTTGTTGAATAGTACGATAGTATTTCTTAGGGCCAACATGGATGAAAATGACCCATGGGTGGGATTATACAAAAATGATGATTTAAAGTGTGATTTGGAAATTATTATAAAGATTTTGGTACTGTTTTTCTAAAATAAAAATAAAATGAAAAATAATTTGGACTGGGGCGGAATGGAGTGTCGGGCGGGTGCGGATAGAGCACTGGTCTTGATTTGTGCAAGTACCGCCCCAAGTCAATTAAGGACCGACGATTATGACTGTTCATTCTAAGCATCACCGTACTACCACATGTCTAACATGGTACGACCTGGCTAAATAATTTGTAGAAACCTAACTTAGACTCGCTAGTTGGTGGAATGTGGGTGCCGGATAGAGGCAAGTTGTACTCCCCACACGGCGCAAGAGGGGGCTTCTGTACTGGGTAGATAGAACCCTAACAGCGGTGAAACCTCAGTGGGTGGGTCGGGTTAGGCGTATACATTGTAAAGGCCTTGTCATGATCTCTCTGCTGACACACCAAAGGAAGTGTGTTAATTGCATGGCGTTAAAGAGATGATCATGTCTTGTGGGTAAAGCTATACACCTCTACAAAGTTAAAACTATTCGAATAGCCGTGCCCATGGTCAAGGGCAAAGCAAAGACTGCTTTCATACTGGTAGACTTTGGTTTTGGTTTTGAAAATAAAATGATGTTTTGGAATTCGGGAGTGGTTAGAACTCTCGGATGTTTCAGTGGTGGATTGAGGCAACCAGGTAGATGGAACCTATTTTTATTTCGTGACGGATAGAGTCATGTGTGGAAAATCTTGATCCTTTGAAATGTGGCGGATAGAGCCTTTATACTAGTGATGGTGGATAGAACCTTCACTAAATTATTACATAATTCAATTATTAAAAGAATTGCTAAAATATGCTTTGTAAAACTATTTAATAAGTATGGTTTGATGAAACTTGGCTTTATGCAAAAGAACCCTATTAAGCCTTCCTTGGAAAGCCCCACATGTGCATAATTCCCCAGACTTGCTGAGTACTTTTTTACTCACATACTTCATAAACTGTTGTCACCAGAGAACTATCAGGACGCCGTTGAAGACGGTGAGTTCTACGTCGAGGAGTTCGAGGAAGATCGCCAGGAGAACTAGTCGTGTGCCTTGTCGTCGCCTGTGGCGTTCTTTGGGTTTCGCTTTTTGTCGTTTTGTTTCCACTGCCGTGTCTCCAGTCATGTGACCGAGTATTGTAATAAGTAGCCATGTGGCTAATACTTTATATTTATGTTATTGTTTCGTTATGTCCGGCAATGATGTATCACTATTGACTGTGTGTACTAGCTACTGATCTGGGACTAGTACAGAAATACACAGGAGATTTCGGATAGCTGATCCGGGGTCTCACAGCGGGAGTTATGGGCAATAAAGCCAATTTCGGTTTTGGAAAGATTAAATCGTCTCCGGCGCGATTTGAGGTTAAATTAAACACCAAGGAAACTCCAATTTTTGAATTTACTTAATTTAAATTAGATTTTTCAAGAAAGCAAAACTGAGGATGTTACAATAATCCTTTTCTGTATGTTCCAATTATCATCAACCCAATGTGCTGTGACACACATGTATGCCTTGTTTTGGATTGATGTTCACATGTCCATAGTAAAGCTAACACGGAAAGACAGTGCTTTAAATTGCTCATACATCTTGTTCTTTTCCTCTTTATATAGATCCATGATTTCTTTACGAACAGTTATACGAGATTTCATAGGAAAACTTGGTTGCAAAAAATTGATAAAATCAACAAAGTACTTATACTGAGAGATATTAAATGAATACTCATACATAATGATGGCATAATAAAATTTTCTCAAACTAGTTTCCTGATCATAACGATATGTTGCAATGCCATCCTCCTTCTGATTTATCAGTTGTTGACCTTTTACAATACTGTGCTTGAACTTCAAATGATTACTAAAAGCCTTTGTATCATTTGTACTCTCAACCCTAGCTGTATGTGAGAAACTCTTGCATTTGGCCCACTGTTGCTTGGTGATTGAGCCATCGTCATTCGTCACCTCCTTTACAAACTTTGTGAAATGGTTCCACACAAAGGAGGTGAGCTTCTTTCCAGGCTTATGGTCTGCTTCTTCTTCTCCACTTGCTTCTACATTTACACTTGCACTTCCACTTGTACTTTTTGATTGCAAATCTACAAATAATCAAATGAAAAAGAATATGAGTTACTGATTGTTAATATGACGAGGTACTACATATACAAAACAATTGATTTCTGTTATTTTACAGCAGCAATAAATTTCTGTTCTTTTACAACATCAATAAATGTATCAATGTGAATTTATACAACCAATTTCTACATACAAACAACACGTGCAAATTTACAAATACAACAAAATTTATACCTTTCACTGGCTTCGTAAAACCATGGCTTTGCTTGATTGCACTGCTTTGAATGCAGAAGCCATGAACTTGCTTGTAGAGGCAGAGGTGGTGAGAACCTTCTCAGAGGTTGGCTGTGCCGCTGAGATGTCCACAGGTTTTCGCAATTTTGTCGGGCGAGGACATGATTTCATGGATCTCTTCCTCACATGGATGATCTTCTTGCCATGGCCGACCTTCTTGCTATCACCCTTCCCTATAGTTTCAACCTCATTCTCAGCAGCAGCACCATCCATTGCATCTTTTTCATCCTCCTTAAAATCATGGACCTCGTTTCAGCTCAAGCTACTGTAATCCATCTCTCTATCACCACAATCATTACCTTCCTGCCCTTCCATATGTAAATCTGAAAATAATCCAATATTAATTAGAGCGTTACTGCAAATGGACGCACAGGTTCTAAAGATGCATTGTTAAAAAGTTACAGTTTATCTAAATCTCCTAGACCAAGATGGTGCTCAGATCATGATGTGCAGGTGACTGAATAACATTGTGATTCTAATATGTTCAGAAGATCAATTGTGGTTTGTCCACCACTAGATTACCATGAAATGTTGATCAAATGGTTATGCTACTTGGTTTCCAAATAAATGAAAGGGAAAAAAACAGTAGTTTACTCAGAATATACGATGGTTACTATTGGCACAAAAAGAGGACCATTCAAATGCACACAGTCAGTGTTATGGAATTGTTATGCAATGGAAGGCCTGCGACAACAAGAAGCAAGAACGGTCATGTGAGTATGCGACTCTGTAAGCTGCAAAAGCTAGTGATTTTTGGAGGTGCAGGCTCACCTTATGTCTCAGCTAGATGCGCAGGTCGGTTTGCGAGGGGGAAGCTAGTAATGACTGATGAGGCGTTCTCTAAAAACAAAAGAAACAAACAACGTGTGAGCTTTTTGCACTAAAACCACGCCTTCTTTACAATCTATTCCAACGTTTCTCCCTGCTAACCATCTTCTGAAACCACATCTTGTTTACAACTGTCTTAGCCTAAGTTCAAAGCTACTAGAAGCTCAATTAACCATTCTATAGAAGATATGACTGAAAGGTTTCACGCACAGAGTCAAAGTCTTTCTGTATCAAGAAGCTTGAACCTGCTAGCGTCATTTCCGAACCAGTGGGGAAGCGCCGTCCATGACAGGAGGCAGGCCCAGCGGTGGCAGACGGGGCAAGAGACGGGGCCGTCCGCGGCAGGAGATGAGGCCGGCGGCGGCAGGAGACGGGGCCGGTGACGGCGGGCGGGGCCGACGGCGGCGGCGGGGTAGGCGCTGGACTACTAGAGCTGGAGGCGTGCGCTGCGGCGGCTGCGCACTGGAGAAGGGTTCCAGACTTCCAGGGTTTGCACTTTGGCACTTTGCAGTTTTGCACTGGGAGGCTGGGAGCTAGGAGAAGTACTTCAGGCCTTCGGTGGACCAGTGGGCTTCCTGGAGGATTTTGGCCCAAGCGCCCAGCGTTAGGAGGCATCGCGAGCCGTAAGCGTTTCACCGGGCACCCGATTCATTTTATCCGTCGGGTACCTTTATCCGACCCGTATTTGTCGGTTATATTTGATTCTGTATCCGAACAACAATTATTCGGGTAGTACCGGAACCCGTACCCGAAACAAAAATACCCGAACCCGTACCCGAAATTTCGGATTACCCGACCCGTTTTCACCCCTATGTGTCATGTGGGTAAAGTGTACAATCTCTGCAGAGAATTAAACCTAATCGATTAGCCGTGCTCATGGTCATGAGCAACTTGGAAAGTGCTGTCAAGTATAGATTTTGGTTTTGGGATTTGGTTTGGAAATGGATTTTGGAAAATGGAATGGGTTGAACTTGGTTGGGTTGGTTTTGTCAATGAAAGTGGTTTAGAAACTTGGTTCAGGGGAATGGTTGGCAAGATGATTGGGTATTGGTTCTTGGAAAATGGTTGGTTGAGTGGATTTTGGTCCAGGTGTTATATGTGACTAATTACATTGAAATGCTCTTTTTATAATTGCTTTGCAAATTGCGAATGATTTGAATATATTATGTTATTGCAAATAAATCTTGCTTTGTGCTCAAAACAGACTTAGTGTAGAAACTGCATCCTTTGTTGTAGCTTGCATCTAAATTATTATTTTCATACACTAAAGTCTTGCGAGTACATACGTGTACTCATCGTTTGCTCTCACAAATTTTGGTTAGAAGAAGAAGGTAACAAAGGAGATCTCGACAAGTCGCAATATGCTTCTCACTTCGACGAGTTTGCTAAGAATTAACTGGGTTCCTTCCCATTCAGTAGCCTTTGGGTGATGAGGCACACTGTGAAGCTTTCTTTTGGACTTCCGCTGTAATTTACCTCTCTTTTGGATTGTAAGTGGCTAAGCGGCCGTAAAATGTAACTAAGGTAGCTGTAATAACTCTACCTTCCAGACGTGAGTTTATTTACTCTTGTATAGTTGTGATGGTCTCGAATGACAACGTGTGGGTTGCTAGGCTACTAATCCAGGGAACTGGCACTAGACACACGGTTGCAGGAAGCTCGAATTGGTTTCAATCGGTTGGCACGAGCACTTAAGTCAAGTAGCTACTGATCAATTGGTCCTAATCCGAGTACAGTTTTAGCTTAGCGTTCAGAATTCTCATGGGTTGCGTTAATTATCAGTCTGACGCAACAGTAAGAACCTGGATCGCTAATATAATACTGGAGCCCCCACATGTGTATCCCAACAAAAATGTTCTAGTTCCACCACTGACCATTACGGAGTATACCATGGCCTAAATTGATTTATTTAGGTCCTCAACAGCACTCGGTGATCAGCCATGACGGAGTGTACCATGAGTCTTGTTAAAATATTGTACTAACTAGGTGGAGCCACGCACTATGCCGCACTGGCTGAATTTTGGTCTAGGGCTGGGCGCAATTTTTCGAAAGTCTTTTTTTTTTTGCAAAAGGTCTCATTTTGAGTCCAGCCACGTAGGGATCTCTGGCGCTATAAGATATAGATAGATAGATACTCCTTTTGGTTATAAATAGTTGTCGCTTTGGATATCGACATGTTCCCTAAAACTCACCTTTGACTACTAATTTATATTGTAATATATTTTTTTAAAGATCCAATAAAATTATAATATTATAAAAGTATGTTTCGAAATGAATCTACATATATAATTTCCATGCATCCAATCTAAATATTTAAAAATATATCAATAACTAAAGTTTCAAAAGTTTAACTACATGTATCTCAAAACGACAACTATTTGTGACCAAGGGAGTAGATAGATAGATAGATACGCTAATATTTAAACCTTTTCTTTTGGACCAAGTAGCAACTGTTAAACCTTGATATTCCTTGCATTTAAGGGAGAGCGCAAAATAATACTCCAAACCATGTACTGCTAAGCTTCATTGTTGTATCAAATAATAGAAGTACGCAAGCTGTTAACAAATATAACATCTAGAACTGCTTGAGTCATAAAAAAAACTGCAAAAATACCAGGTTTATCCCAGCTATCCTCAATATAATCTCACATGTATTAGAGACAAGCAATTTGAAAAGGCCTAAAATACATCGAATCCAGCAGGGTACCAAATATAATATTTCCAGAGTATGCAAAATCTAAATTGAATTACAAAATGTGCAAAATCTAAATGTGGCAATTGTTGATCTTAGGAAATAGATATGCAATACCTGAAGATACTCAAAGATAGTGGTGAAAGGAAGTATCAGCGATAGGCCTTCATCAATGGCAACATATCCAGTGCAACCACCGTTTTCGTGCAATCACCGTGCAACCATATTAAAAAAAGTTTCAAAAAATTCTGAAAAAAATCATGGATGTACATATTGTAACTTCTAGCATAGGACGAATTTGATCATGAAATTTTATACGCAGATGGGGTAAATTGAAATGTACATCCATGATTTTTTTCAAAAAATTTTGAAACCCTTTTTAGTAGGGTTGCACGGTAGTTGCACGAAAACGGTGGTTGCACTGATATATTGCCTTCATCAATTGCCGGCAATCAAGAAAACAAGGCACTGATTGGTACCATATCAATATGACCAGAGGTCAATGCATTAGAAGAGATAGTGACATTTAAACAGAAGCGCGTATGTATACCTTACGATAATTTTCACTTGCTGTCTTGACCACAGCAGAATGAGACTCTGGGACTGAGATAAGCAACACAAATGAGAACAGTAGTGCCAAAACTAAGATGTGGGCACTGCAGAGTCATTCAGAACATAAAACTCTAGTTCAGTAAAAGAAACTACTAAAATGACTAAGAAGGGATACGGTCCTAGTCTTCTAAGTCTGACATCTTCAAGCAAGGAAGTTACGATTTTGCAAAAAGAAAAAAACGGTGAACAACCAAGCAACTTTAAACCAGATCATATTTAGGAAACCACAGGCAGTACGGATGGATAAATCAATTTGCATCACTTTGATGCTTCAGGATTACAACCCCCAAACCTTGGATCTCAGATTCTTCACTGAGTTCGAAGCAATCAATATAAGAGGCCTCTGGGAGAAATCTACAACAAGGCTGCTTGCTTCCGCTCCAGAGATTTGCTGGTGTCAGTCACTTCTTCATACATTGTGGCATTCATAACTAAAACAAGAACTGCCAGCAACTAACTGCAGCAAGTGCCACCTCTTGCTGAAGAAGGTTGCAAGTCCTGTATAGATCCAATACTACACACCACTTCTTACAGAGCCAATTTCAACCAAAATTATGAATGTCTAGCTATTTTAGCATCCCTGAAGTGAATACAACAACCAAGGGAAAATCTCAAACTAACAAGTCTCGCCGGCGATGGATGAAGATGGCATCGTAACCCACCATGAGAAAATACCTGCATTTAACTGAGAAACCGAATCGCCACTAACAGTTAAGTTACAATACGTAGAAAGTAAAAAGAAAGAAGAAGAGCGTAGTATCTACTCGGTAGACGCAGCCCCTCGCTGGCCGGAGCTGAAATTGTCGTTGTAGCGCACGCAGCGCTACTCCAGAGGCACCATCGTGGCGCCGGAGGCGATGCAGACTAGATGGGCCCTTCCCCTTCGCTCCCTACACCACATGATTGGGTCAAGAGCGCAGCTGATTGATACACAGATCAAAATCCGATCCTTTGTTGATTGGACATTAGGAACCGAGCCGAATCGTGCATTGGTTCGGTGATGAATCGGATGGGCTAGAGAATAAAGCAGGGGGAATCCAGAAATTGGGGCTACTTGCCGGTGGGGTGGGAGTCGTGGACGACGAAGCCGGCGAGGTAGGTGGCGACGTGGTCACGGTAACGGAGGGGCGGTGCGTCGCTGAAGAAGGCTGCCGCTTCGTCCTCGATGCTCGGGTGCGCCGCGCTGCTTGGATTCATGGCTATGCCGCTATGGCATGTGTAGCCAGGAGCGGCGGCGGCGGCGCAGGCAAAGGGGACGCGCAGGAGGGGAGGAGGGCATCGCGACGACGATGGAGAGAACGCCGAAGCTTACCTGACATTGCTATCTAGGTGTGAATTCTCTCCACTACAAGAGATAAGATAAGATGTGTAGCCGGGAGTAACACCGGCGCAGGCGAAGGGGACGCGCAGAGGGGAGGAAGGCACCACAAGGGCGGCGAGGAAAACATGGGGAGGAGGGCATTGCGACGGCGATGGAGAGAAAACGCCGAAGCTTAAGTGGTATTATTCTCTGCGTGTGAATTCCCTCCGCTATAAGAGATAAAATAAGATATGTAGTCGGGAACGACGGCGGTGCAGGCGAAGGGGACGCGCAGGAGGGGAGGAGGACACCACGAGGGCAGCACGGGGAGGAGGGCATCGCGACGACGATGGAGAGAAAACGCCGAAGCTTACCTGGCATTGCTATGTAGGTGTAAATTCTGTCCGCTACAAGAGATAAGATAAGATGTGTAGCCGGGAATAGCGCCGGCGCAGGCGAAGGGGACGCGCAGAGGGGAGGAGGGCACCACAAGGGCGGCGAGGAAAACATGGGGAGGAGGGCATCGTGACGACGATGGAGAGAAAACGCCGAAGCTCAAGTGGTATTGTTCTCTGCGTGTGAATTTGTCGATCAAATTCAGAGTAAGAAGGCATAGTCTGGCGCAGCGTAGCGGAGATCCATCGTCAGGATGCTTGAGTCGGAGCGTAGCGGAGTAAGACCCTTGGCTGCCACTGTATATATTCTCTTGTAAGCCACAAAAGGGACATGAGCAAGATGTAATCTCCTATATTTTGTAATTCTCCAAGAAATAGTAAAACCCTTCGCCACTCGGCGCCCGTGGTTTTTTCCCACAAGGTTTTCTACATTAAATATGTGTGCACTACTACAAAACAGCACATAGGTGATGTTTATTTGTGGAAATGGTGGGAAGACTATTAGTGACAGTTTTTGTTTAGACCCGTCATAAATAATAATTTATCTGTGACGGTTTTTGTTTAGAACCGTCACAAATAATTCATTATCTGTGGCGATTTTTGTTTAGAACCGCCACAAATAGTTAGTATTTGTGGCGGTTCTAAACAAAAACCGCCACAGATAATGCTAACCACAAAATAATGTTTGGGGGAAAATATTGTACCTGTCCATTAAGCAATTGATGTGGTGTTGTGAAATTTAGCTAAGTTTATACATTACCATTGAATTTGGGATTGATTTACTAATTTTAGAAATAAAAAACAGTAATTAGAAACTTTGATCTAGAACAATGTCAGAATTATATAAAAATAAGTATAAGGTTTCTTGATCTAAAATTTTTACCATAACTTGGAAATAACCCTAGGACAGCACGGTAAAATTTTCAAAATTATTTGACTTGGTTTCAACCTCAGAAAAATCATTTTCGAAAAAGGTTATTTCTTGACAAGTGCATTGTCAGAATTTTCTAAAAATAATGGCTTAATATTTTCGTTTGAAAATTTTAGGGTAGATTGTATTCAATGTCAGGATTCCTCACAAAAATTATTAAAAATTACTAAAATGATTTGAAATCTCTATTAAATCATTTTGGGCTTGCTGTCCAAAGTTAGGAATTGAATTAAGCCTTCTTTTCCATTCATCTCACCACCGAGTGGGCCCGACATGACGCCCAGCCCCACCTGACAACACTCCCTCACCCCTCTGCCCTCACTCTCTACCGAACGGGTCCTGGATCCACCGGTCAGTTTCCCTTGTTCCCTCTTCTTTTCTCTTCTCTCTCTCGCGCGCAGGCGCTTTGCGCTGCCGTCGCAGCAACCAATCCCCTTCTTCTCCCGTCTCGGCGGCAAATTGGGCTTTGCATCATGGTGTGGCAGCGCCCCTCATTGGTCTCCTCTGCAGTGACGACCGAGCCACCTCCTTCCTCCTGCAGCGCCGCCCAATCCGTCTCCGCCCGTGCCGAGCAGCGCAGAGGACTAACGCTGTGGTTCACCACTCGCTGCAGCGCACCCGAACCAACGCCTGAGCCAATGCCTTGCGTACGCATAGATCTCACTAACAAGCACTCAAGTGCCGCTTCTTCCGCCGAAAAGCCCCAGCGCTGGTGTCCTTTCGCGGTTGTCGCCAAACCTATCCTCACGGGCATTGCCGATTTGCACGCCATTCTCCACTACTTAAGCGCACCCAGCCTGCCTTGACTCACCGCTCTTGCCCACTCTTCCAACTGGCCAACAGTGGGTAGTGAGCCTCGCCGAGGACACTCGGACCACCGGTAAGCCGCAAAAGGGGAAAAGTGGAATTGCTTTCCTCTGCTGCTCCATTATCCAATTCCTTGAGCTCGAAGCTTCTTCTTGGTCCCTTGAACTCGTTCTTGACCTCAATTTTAGACGAGATTCACCGGAGCACCGCCGCATCGAGCCCCTTCTTCTCCAAGTCCGGCGCACGGTGACAGCCCGACTCGGCCGTTCTTCCTTCGCTCCAAGGTACCAAACAGCTTCATTAGGACCCCTAGATGCTCATCGAGTGCCCAAAGTAGCTTCAACGCCGCGGCTAGCCGCCATTGCCGTCACCGCTCCTCACCGTTGCCGGCCTTCTCCGGTGGCTCTCGGGCCGAACCGAGCGGTGCCCTAGGACCGTCACATCACACTCGTGCTCACTGAGCCCTCGCCCGGCCATCTCCGGCGCTGGCAACGCGTTCACCGCCGCGCCCTTGTTCTGGCTCGCTGAGCCGTGGGACCGACTTGTCAGCCGCAGCCCTCACGGCTGGCACACGCCCACTGACAATGGCCCCGCCCTATCAGCCGAACACGCGCCCTAGCACAGAACCAGATGAGCCGAAATGCATTTTCGCTTTGAGAAGGCGTATTTTCCATTTAATCGGATTTTCCCAAGCCGAACGGATTCAAATGCCCATAACTTTTGAAATATAAATCCAAATGAAGTCAAACCAGTTTCTAAAAATTTGTTAAATCATGTAGTTTTTGAATATATAAAAATATTTCGAATACGCTCACCAAGTTTGGGGTACGGGATGTCCGCTTCACGCAGGATTTGGAGATACACCCGGATCTGACGGCCAACGAGTTATTCCGCATGGCCAATTGGTATGCCAATGCCGACGAAACTGTCCAATGGAAGAAGATGCTGGACGAAGGCAAGCTACCACCTCAACCCGAGCTTGAAGCATCCATGAGCAAGAAAAACTCAAATTTCGTCGAGAAAAAGATCAAGAAGAAGAAAAAGAAACAGCCAGCTCCGAACGTGGTGGCTGCACTCGAACAGCAACAACCTTGGGCCACGCAACCGCAACGCCGAGGGTTTAATGCTCAGGGCAGGGGGCGACCACCTCACCGTCGCAATGACCAAGGACGTGGTGACCAAGCCGCTCCACAGAATGGTCAATACTGTCTGCTCCATTAGGCGTACGGACACGACCTGTGAAATTGCCGAACATGGGCGTTCCGCATGGAGCAGCTCTACAACGGCAAGGGTCCGATGCCAACGCTCCTAGAGCAGGGCGACAGTAGCAAGGGCAAACAGCCCGCCGACGAGGATGACGACATGGACTATCAGGAACCCCAAAATCACATCGCGGTGATATTCGGGGGCTCTTCTGCTTACAAATCTCGTCGAGATTTGAAAGAAGCAATACGGGAAGTGTATCACGCCACTCAGGGCAAGCCGCCCCCGTGCAACAGATCAAGTGGTCTGAGCTGTCTCTTACATTCTCCAAGGAAGACTGTCCCCTTGGAATGACGAAGCCCAGGAAGCTCCCCATGGTCATAAGCCCGGCCATCAGCAACACCACGGTGGGCCGGGTGCTCATCGACTTTGGGAGCTCACTGGATTTAATTTCCGCTAAGGTCTTGGACGAGATGCAGATTCCGTGATCCAAGATCAAGAGCATCACGGTCCCTTTTTACGGGATCGTTCTGGGCACTTCGGTCAAACCCCTCGGCCAGGTCGTTTTGCCCGTGACTTTTGGCAGTCCAAGCAATTTCCGGACGGAGATGATCACCTTCGAGGTGGTCGATTTTGAGTCAGCTTACAACGCCATCCTCGGCAGGCTGGCTCTGGCCAAGTTTATGGCCGCCACGCACCATGCATACCAGTGCCTGAAGGTTCCAGGACCAAATGAGATGATAACCGTGAGGGGGAACCATAAGTCTGCATTGAATTGCGACGAAAGGGCGCTGGATATGGTCGGGCAACTACCCACTCGCGGTCCCAACCAAGAGCCGAAGCATTCCCGGCCAAAAGATACCCTCCAGCCCGGAGGAGAGACCAAGGCCATTCCGCTGAGCGAATCGGAACCGACCAAGGTCGTGCATTTGGGATCTTCTTTGGATCCCAAATAGGAACTCGAGCTCATCACCTTCCTCCGGGAAAATGCGGATGTGTTCGCCTGGGAACCATCCGACATGCTTGGAGTCCCAAGGGGGGTGATCGAGCACAGGCTAGCAGTTCAGCCTGACAAAAAAACCAGTGTAACAAAAACTCAGACGCTTTTCCCCGGAGAAACAAATGATCATCCAGGAAGAACTTGACAAGCTCCTCAAAGCCGGCTTCATCCGGGAAGTCGAGCATTCTGAATAGCTGGCCAACTCAGTCATTGTCAAAAAGAAGGGGGGGGGGATGGCGCATGTGCGTCGATCACACGGGCTTAAACGCCGTGTGTCCTAAAGACAACTACCCACTACCACGCATAGACCAGTTGGTCGACGCAACGGCGAAATCCCAGATGATGAGCTTTTTGGATGCCTACTCAGGCTATCACCAAATCAGCATATCACCGGAAGATGAAGAGAAGACTTCCTTCATAACCCGTTCGGGACTTTCTACTACACGACCATGTCCTTTGGTCTAAGAAATGCTGGAACAACGTTCCAGCGCCTCATGCAAAAAACGTTCCCGGATCAGATAGGTCGTAATCTGGAAGTGTACGTGGACGACATAGTCGTCAAGAGCAAGCTTGCCTTAGGGCATGTTCCTGACCTTGAGGAAACCTTTTGTAACCTCAACAAACATCGAATAAAATTAAATCCAGAGAAATGTGTCTTCGGTGTGAGGGCGGGCAAGGTGCTCGGTTACATGATCGGTCCACAAGGCATTGACGCAAATCCAGAGAAGATTGGAGCCATTGAAAATATGGGACCTCCTACCTGCGTGAAGGAAGTGCAAGCTCTGACCGGAAGAATGGCTGCTCTAAGCCGTTTCATCTCCCGATTGGGCGAGCGTGGGCTGCCTTTCTTCAAGGCCCTACACAAGTACATGGCTTCACTTGGTCGGAAGAAGCTGACCGCTCATTCGAAGAGCTAAAGCAATATCTGTCCAAGTCACCCATCCTGACCACACCCAAAACAGGGGAAACATTGCTGTTATACTTAGCGGCAACCCCACATGCCGTAAGTGTTGTGTTGACCGTGGAAAGGGATGGGGCACAACGACCTATCTATTATATCAGTGAGGTGCTACACGGACCAAAGGAGCGGTACCCTGAGGTCCAGAAACTCTTATATTCATTGCTCGTAGCTTCCAGAAAGTTACGACATTATTTCCAGACCCATAAGATCGTGGTCCCGACCAACTTTTCACTCAGGGAGATCCTGAAAAACTAAGACGCCAGTGGTCGCATAGCAAAGTGGGCCATGGAGCTCGCTGAATTCGAGATCCAGTTCTCAGCCCGTACGGCGATCAAATCCCAGATATTGGCGGATTTTGTGGCGGAATGGACAAACTCAGCTCCTCCCGACCCCGAGCGCGCCGAATCTGCAGAAGGTCGTTGGACCATGTACTTTGACGGGTCCCGAGCATACGAGCGCTCGGGGGCTGGCGTCGTACTGATCTCCCCACAAGGAGAACAACTTCAGTACGCTATCCAGCTACACTTCGCTGCGACCAACAACGCAGCGGAGTACGAAGGCCTCTTGGCCGGGCTACGAGCATGCAAGGTGCTCGGAGTCCAACGGCTTACTGTGAAAGGCGATTCACAGTTGGTTGTGAACTAGGTTAACAAGGAGTATCAGTGTTCCGATAACTCAATGGCACTTTACCTGGTCGAAGTAAGGAAGATGGAGAAGTACTTCAAGAATTTCGAGGTACTCTACATTCCTAGGAAGGATAATGCCCTGGCCGACCATCTATCCAAAATCGGTTCCTCCCAACTAGCCGCTCCGGCGGGGGTGCTCGTCAAGCACATACTCAAGCCCTCCATTCCCTCTTTAGAGGAGGCATCAGAGACTGGCAGTCAGGTCTCTCTCCTCGAGCAAGGCGTGAGCTGGATGACGCCATTCGTCCAATATCTTGCGCACGGGACACTGCCCGAGGAAGAAGCCGAGCGTTCCCGGCTTATAAGGCAATCTTCTCAGTACAAGCTGATCGAAGGCACCTTATACCGTAAGGGAGCACTAGGAGTCCTCTTCAAGTGCATCTCTCAAGAAGAGGGCCAGTACCTTCTCCGCGATATCCATGAAGGAATGTGTGGAGCTCACTCGTCGTTCAGAACGCTTATGAGCAAAATCTTCCGATTGGGTTATTATTGGCCAATGGCCATAGCCAATGCCCGGTCGATCGTGACGACTTGCCGAGCTTGTCAATTCCATGCTTGCAAAATCCATCAACTGGCATATGTGCTTCAAACCATTCCACTTTCGTGGCCATTCTCGACTTAGGGACTCGACCAATTACGTAATTTCTATGTTTAATACATCCATTTCAGTAACTTTTTGCGCAAACCTTGCGCGGTATTTTCTATAAAATTCGGTTTTTTCGCCTTTTTGCCCCTCCCATTCAAAAGAAGTTGTGAATGTCTCAAAGTCCCTGCCCGATGATAAGCCGGCCCAGTCCCGCACAAAAGGCACACTACCTTACTCACAATCTCGTCAAATGAAAGGCGAGCAAAAGGCAAGAATGTTCGCTCCAACTCTATATCTTTAAGGTCGGCAGACGAGCACATAGCGACAATGTGCATGCACCACATGCTACGTCACTGAGCTTAACACCAAGGGGATGTCTACATAAGTCGATCTTAAATCCGCAGTAGCTCTTCACTGCACAAATGATCGCACACAGACACCCTGTGGACAGTACACAGCTCGGGCACAACCTAAGTATGCTCGGTCACCACAAGCATTGCCGCATAGTGCTTGTTTATCTTACCACGTGGACGACTATGCTCGCAAGCTAGTAGCATGGGTCAAGACACCTGGGGGATAGAGCCGCGCGCATGTTTTCTTTACGACTTAACTCATGCTCGCAACTAAGGACAATTGGCGTTTGGTCGTGGGCGAAAAGACATGCGCGAATTTATCTAACTCTCCTCTGAACGAGCTCGTGCTCGCAATCGGGGCGCACTACCTTCGTTCATAGCGGGGGCTAGTAGGGATGACCAACCGTGCTTTTTTTCACAAAAATGTGTCATTGTTTAAACTTTTTCGCTCGTCCTTTGCTATTCGAAAGCTTTGCTCTTTCTGCTTCCGTTTGTGTGTTTCTGATCAGGACGACCTTCGACCATTCCAAGGGACTTCAAAGCAAGATTAGAGAGAAGGGGCAAAGGACCAAAAGGTTTACTTAACAAAAATCGTTCATTTACAAAAGAAGTTTACAACTGGGGCAGCTGTGCCTTGCCCCGCTGCTCGGCCTGGAGAATGGCGAGCTCCTCTTTCAGTGAGTCAAGCTCGGCTTCAAGGTCGAGGACCTTCCTCCGAGCTGCGCGACCTTCTGCGGCATTTTCGCGAAGTCGCTGCACCTCCTTGAGTTGCGCATCGGCCGACGCTGTGGCCTCTTGTGCAACTCGCCGAAGCTCGGGGACCTCCTGCCGCAACTTCTGCACCTCCTCCTCCAAGTCGGTGCACTTAACCTCCAAGCCCACCTTGATCGCTTCGCTTTGGAAGAGCTAGTCCCGGAGCACTGCCTCGAATTCCTTTGCCTGGCTCAGCTCTGCGTTTTCCGAAACTCGCAACTCAGACACACGGCGTTCGAGCTCGGCGATCTTGGCATCCTGCTCGCCGTGGTACTTGGTGTATTCTTCTGCGGAAATGGCCGATGCGTCAACGTCTTCCATGGTCTTGGCGACGAGCTGCAGAAGAGTACAAGATTAGATGCCTGACCAAGGAAGGAAGGACAAGTATGGCTGAAGGTCAATCCTTACCAGGAGAGCACGACAGATTAGGTTGTTTTGGACGAATTCGTGATTTAATGTGCGAACCCGAATACGGGGCTCGAGTCCTCCTCGCCCCGAGCATGCTTCTCGCTCAGGGGTGGGCTGCGCTCGCCCCGAGCGTCCGACTTGTTCACGGGGATGATTGCGAGGGGGTTCTGTTCCTCCATCTCCTGGGGATGGTCTTCCCCCAGGTCTTCTTTTCGTTGGGGATGCTCTTCCTCCAAGGCCACTTCTTCCTGGAGATGCTCTTCCTCCAGGGCTTCTTTCTCCTGAGATTGTCCGTTCCCCAGGGCTTCTTAGGGATGCTCTTCCCCCAAGTCGTGAACCTCCCGGGGATGCTCTCCCTCTAGCTCAAGCCCTCCGAGCGGGGTCTGCTCCGAGGAGACCAGCTCCTCCTGGGAAGCCTTTGGCTCTAGGGCCTTCGGGCTAGACTCCTGGACGACCTCAGTGCTCGGGTCCGTGGCCACGAGTCCCTCGGCACCTATACTCGAGGCCTCGGGCTGCTCGTCCACGACCAAGGCACACTCAGATGCTGCAGTAGAGCTTCGCTGCAAGAAACCAAACCCTCCTACGAGCCTTTTAGGTTCAAGGGGAAGACCGTGCCAAGTAGTTTTCCGCTTGAGCCTCGGGGGCTAGCTATCGGGGATCGGTTTATTCGTCACAAGGACCATTTTGCCCCGACGGCCAAAACCTACCGACCATGAAATGCCCTTGGGAAAAAATACCCAGGGAGTATGCTCGAGCAGCCCCATGCTCGAGCAACGAGCGTGCGCGCTCGCCTAAGGGATAACATGCTCGGCTGTAAGCTTCATACGCAAGCACGAGCAACCATGCTCGGGGAAGGCGTGTAGCAGCTTGGGGAATGGTCGAAGGACTCGGTCAAACCACTAAACACGGAAAGTGGCAATTAATTCGCCAAGGATCCATGGAAGGTGCGCCGGGAATTCAAATAAAGTGCAGATCAAGGACTCCGGATGGTGGGCACGACAGATATGGAAACAAAACGTAATTATAGGGATCGGTTACCATGTTTATTACTAGTACACCTTGTATTTAACCCCTTTACCCAGGTAGGTGAAGGGGGGGTCTGATCAAGGCGTGAGCCACATGCAAGAACTCTATACGCACAATTCCAATGTTCTAAACCCACTGGAGTAGGGCTATTATCTCGGCAGTGAGAGGCCTGAACCAGTATAAGCCCTAGCGTGTTTCCTGTTGCTCAGGTATTGCTCGGACGCATCCTCTCTCTCAAGCGAAAGGGGCCCGTTGATCCTTTAATCAACAAGTAAGCTCGGCGGGAGCCCGTTCTCCAATCGTCGACACTTACGTTCTTGACACCGGATGTGATGACTATTGCGTAGGATAGAGTCTCGTAAGACTTTTTCGGCAATCCGAGTGGATGCCGGCCTGATGACGAGTTGATTGCAGATCGAATCGGACGATCAATCGCCGGTAGTAGTCATTCGTCGTAGTTGACGATTCTCCGCTTCTTGTGGTAGAGCCTCGTGCTGATAATGTATTGTAAAATAACGTCGTCCACCCCTTGGGTCACCGGCAAGCAAACAAGAACGCACGAAATAAGAGTAGGGGACACACGGAATATAGGGTGGAAATCTCTCTTGCTTTATTGATCATCCATCCATTACAATAGGGAGCACCCAATATTTATAGAAGAGGGATTCGAGATTCGCCCACATAATAGAGATAGACTTCTAATCGAATACGATTAGAGTCTTTGTATAACAGAAAGAAGAGGCCTACGTTGGGTTTAGAAAATGTTGAAGCTTACGTGGCATCGTGTGAATTCTCACCGCTATAAGAGAGAAGATATATCCTGCATCTCAAGGCGCTAAGCAAACAGCGGCATTATCACTCACAAGACACAGCCACACGTCCACAGAGAGAGGGAGAGGGGTAGTAATGGGGGACCTCGTGCTGGGGCTGGCCAAGACGATGGTGGGGGAGGCGCTGACCAAGGTCCAGTCGGCGATCGAGGAGGAGAAGAGGCTGCGGCAGAGCGTGCAGAGCGACCTGGTGTTCATCACCGGCGAGTTCCAGATGATGCAGTCCTTCCTCAACGCCACCAACGAGGAGCACGTCAGGAACGACGTGGTGAGGACCTGGGTGGGGCAGGTCCGCGACCTGGCCTACGACGTCGAGGACTGCATCGACTTCGTCGTCCACCTCGACAAGAAGCCGTCCTGGTGGTTCCGCATGCTCCCATCCTGCGTGGCACCGGCGCTGCCCCTGGACGAGGCGGTCGCCAAGATAAAGCAACTCAAGACGATGGTCGTAGGAACGCGCGCTACAACCTCATCACCGACTCCGTCTCCAAGCCGGCCGCCGTCGTGCAGCAACAGCCGACGGCGACGACCGGCGCCGCGGCATTCGACGTCGTGCAGGAGGCGAGGGACACCGCGAAGAGGCACCGCGGCTTGGTGGATCTCGCCAAATTGGTCGCCAACAAGGACTACCTTGGTCTCCATGTGATCTCGCTGTGGGGAACCGGCGGCGATCTTGGGACGACGTCCGTCATCAAGAAGGCCTACGACGACCGGGATGTACGCCAAGCCTTCGGGTGCCGCGGCTGGGCAAAGCTGACGCGCCCTTTCAATCCCCACGAGCTCCTCCGGAGTTTGCTTACCCAATTCTCCTCAAACTCTGGACAAGAACAAGGAGCAACTGCAGGTGTAGATGCCGTGACGGGGATGGAGGCGGCGGCGCAAGACGAACTCGTCAAGTATTTCCGGAAGCAATTGGAGGAGAGGAGGTACCTCGTCGTCCTGGAAGACGTAACCACCGTGGTAGAGTTGGAAGCCATCAGAATGCACCTGCCGGACAAGAAGAACGGGAGCCGGATCGTCGTGTCCACGCAGCAGCTGGAAGTCGCAAGCTTGTGCACGACGCAGCCGTGCGGAGTTTCCGAGCTCATGCAGTTGTCAGCCGATCACTCTGTTTGTGTCTTTTACAGTAAGCAGGTACGTGAGCGCCACCTTTTTACCCCGCGGGTGAAAGGTGCCTTTCTTTTTACAGAAAGAGCGAACACACATCGGCGAGTACAGTACACCAATTCACGGAGTAACAACCAAACTCATGACGTCCTTTTGCCTATGGATACACGAAACACGTTCCACGAAAATGTAACATCCTAAAATTTAAATAAAGAATAAAATAAATACCCAAAATATGTAATTGCTTTACTAATGAATTTTCTAAATTTATTGGTCTTTTTGGAGTTTTATTTATTAAAAAGTCATTTAAATTGAATTAGTAAAAAGATAAGAAGTTAAAAAGGTAAAAAGATAAAAAGTAAAAATATAATAAAAATTGGTGTAAATATTATTATATGTCATGAAATCTCTGGAAGCTTGATTTGGCATTCAAAAATAAGTGTGAAACCATTTAAGCAAGGGAATAATTATCTTTATTAAATTGATGTGATTCTGAACTGCGCAAAGAAGTAATTTTATAAAATTGTGCTAAACTTTGCTATAGATCAAATTTTTACCATGTGATCTTTAGACCTTTGTCCACATTTGGTAATAATTATAACCATTATAAGTGAACTTTAAAAGAATCAGATGGAAAATCAAATAAAACTTTCTACGCATAACAATTGCGGCTTTGGGTTAAGGTTTTAAAATTTCTTTATGTTGTTTCATTCTTAATTATTAACAGATTTAGATTTTGCTACAATGACACTACTTTTTTCTATGAATTGTTTACTTTTATTTTACGAATTCAAGAAGTTAAGATTATTTGGATTAATATTAATAAGATATAAGTCACCTTATGGCACGTCATGTGCATCTAATGTTTAACTCTAAATGTTCTCGTACCTATTTGCTTAACGGTAAGGTCTCATGATTTTAATAGATTTAAAAGAACAACTTGTAAAGTTCACTTTCAAAACTGACACTAATAAGAATAATTGTGTCAGTTTTTGGCTAGAACCAACACAGATAATACTATTTGTGTCGATTTTGGCTAGAACCAACACAAATAATATGATTATTTGTGTCGGTTTTTGGCTGAACCAACCCAGATATTTGTGTCGTTTTTGGCTAGAACCAATACAAATAATATGATAAAAATGTATCTATTATTATTTGTAATTGTGTTAGATCTGACAATTCTGTGCCACGTATCAACCTCATGTGGCCCATACTAGTATGTTCCCTCGCGTGAGCTTAACTTCGAAGTTAAGTTATCCCAGAACTACTCTCACCCAAGCACGCTTAGCTTTGAAAGTCTTATAGGATCTATTGCTTTAGTGCTAGTGTGATCGCATGTGACATATAACACGCCCCTCTCCCCTTAACCAGCAGAGCACCCGAAAATTGATTTTAATGTTCTCATACTTCGAACACGGTTTGAGCTTTATTTTAATGTTGTCGTACTCCAAAACGGGTACAAAACTTTGGAAGCCGTTTTGAGGTCCTAAACAACTTTTTTTTTAATTCATTCGCTACACTCGCACTCGCATAAATAATCATTGAAAGACCTACTGATTTTCGGGTGGAAGCTTCTCGTTAGCTTTCCAATGAACCAAGGAACACCACGATCGGTGTTACGAGTCAAAAGTTATGGCCGTTTTACAGGCACATAGAGGCGTAGATTATTTGTGTTGTTTTTTGTTAGAATCAGCACAGATAATATTATTTGTGTCGGTTTTTTGTTAGAACTGGCACGGATAATATTATTTGTGTCGGTTTTTGGCTAGAACCGACACAAATAATAGAACTACTATTTGTGTCGGTTTTTTGCTAAAACCGACACAAATAGTCTTCCTACCATTTTGAGTTGTAGAACCAACACAAAAAATTTATTTGTGTCAGTTCAAAAAAACCGACACAAATAGACCATCACCTATTAGGTGTTTTGTAGTAGTGTCTTGACTCTCCTGCGAGAAGCTGTTTGGCCGAGCGACTCGACGAAATCATTCTGGATTGTTGTGTCACCTCTGTTCTTATGTGATCTAATACCAATTGTTAGAACAACGACACTAAAAAATCTGTAGCAATTTTTTGTTTTATTTCTTATTTCTCTCTTACTCGCTTGCTTAAAACAAACTTAGACCTACCTCTAAATTTATACCCAAAACTATAGCCTTAATAACGGAATAGGATTCTACTTCAGTCCTAATCCACCTCCTACTTCATTATCCTAATCTTCCTTCTAATCCTAGTCAGACTCTTAATCAAAACTCTAACTGATTACCAATATTTTTTTAGATCAAGAGGACATCAAAAGAATGATGTCTCAGTTCCATTTTCTGAAACCGGCTGAGAAGTCCAGTTCATATAAAAACCGTTCTTCACCACCTCCCCTACACAAACTCTCAAGTCTCAACATGCAGGAAACAAATAAACAGCTCAAACCAACCGGGGAAGCACATTACATTCTTCCATTAATCCTATCACTAAAGTATAAAGAAAACGACTTCAAATCCTCAGTTATCACGTCTTCCTCTTTAGCATCATCCGCACTGCCTTTTTTCAAGCTTGCTTGTCGTCAAGCTCCAATGCCAGAGGCGTCCAAATCTTATCTTCCAACCAGTTGCAAAACTGCATCATGCGGGCATCATACCAGTTCCTTAGCGAAAAGAGTATTTTCCTCCGTATGCACTTCACATTTGTCCAACTCTGAGAATCAAATATCATATTATTTCTGATAAACCACAAACTCCGCAAAGTAGCCGCACAAACAGTATTCAAAACCATATTTTTCTGATTGCTAAACTAAAAACGAGCTATTGATTCATAATTATACCCCATCTCCATATAAAAAAATCACAAATTATATTCCACGTGTTTCTAGCTACAACACATTCGAAAAAAAAAGATGATTAACCGATTTCTCATCTCCTTACAAAAGCTACAAAGAACACCTTTGTCCATACCTCTTTTCAACAAATTATCTCTGGTCAGAATCTTATTGTGAGAAATAAGCCAAAGAAAAAAATGAATCCTTGGGGGAACAGTAAGACTCAAACCGCGGGAATGTAAACAGGACACACATCCCCGAAATTAATAATAGCATAAAGGGACTTAACAGAATAAATGCCACTACTATTATATTGCCAAATTAAAACATCCTCATCATCAACAAATCTTACACTATTAGCCACTTCCAACAACTCAAACCATCTAATCATCATATGTTCGGAGAAAGTCCTTCTAAAAGTACATTTCAAGTTAATACCATCCCAGATTTCAGTAATAGTGGCGCCGCTCTCATTGACTAAAACATAAAAGTCCCAGAACTGAGTAGCTAAACAGGACGTACCAAACCAAATATCTTCTCATAACCTGATCCTGTTACCTTTACCCACACTCCATTTATATCCCAATTTTGTAGCCTGCATAGCCCATAAGATGCTTTTCCAGAAAACCGAAGTATGATCTTGCTCGCAAAGGAAAATGGTCGGCTTATCCGTTTTGTATTTGAATCTGACTAGATCTTTCCACTACTTATTCTCTAAATTATAAAAAAAATTACCCAGGAAGCCAACAACACTACTATGGAGAGGGACATCAGTGGCGGTTCGGAACAGACATCAGTGGCGGTTTTTGAACCGCCACAGATTAAGCGCCACTGATAATCGGAGATTTTCAGTGGCGGTTTGAAAACCGCCACTAATAATACTCATTAGTGGCGGTTGGAGATAAAAACCGCCACTGATAATGATAATATCAGTGGCGGTTGTAACCAAAAACCGCCACTGATAATTCCATGCCAGTGGCGGTGCCAATTAAAAACCGCCATTGATAATCCACTATCCGTGGCGGTTTTTAATTGGAACCGCCACTGATAACCCCGTCCGGCAAAAAAAAATACGAGCATTTCTGGCTAGCCTCAGGAAAGTGCTAGCCATGCCCTCTAAAACAGCACCCAACAAGTTTCAATATATTAGGTCACAGATAGCACAAAATTGAGTATAGCAGCTTCCCCAACCATTCGAAGATGTAAACTCTTGTCTATAGTACAATAATCGTAAGCATACAGCACCAAGCATCAAAAGAAGCCCAACTAATTCTGGTAATACCATTATGCAAGAGTTAAATTTGAAACATGATTAAATATTGAAGTTCCATCTTACAAGTAAGAAAGCAAAACAAAATCTCAGCTGCTTGCCTCATGTACTCAGCCAAAACCGGTAGCATTATTTATATTAAATAGCACATTCAGCCATATACAACCAAAACAAGTGTATAACCAAAACAACTGTTCCGTACCTTTTTATTCTTTCTTTGCTTTGCTTTCCTATCTTGCATCATCTTCTCACGATTATCATAAAAGCCAAAGTCATCCAGTATGGAAGTTCTGCAAACATGGTCCTTGAAAATCTTAAGCACTTGAAGGCCTTGCTCAAGCTTCACCTGTGGCCACCACAAAAGGTGCACAACCTCATTGAGCTCTTTACTGCATGGTAGCAAGATAAAAAAACAGGGGAAAACTTCAACGAGGTCTATTCCAAGGAAATGTGACAAAATTAATAAAACTTACAGAGAAAAGAAGGAACAAAGAAGAATCACTTGATTTTTCTTTAGCATTCTGATAAGCGGCATCCTGAATCACTTGACATGGATAATCTTATTACATGAGCTTTTGTAAGAAGATTTGCAATCTATCACAATTCACAACGCTATGCATTGACACTTTTGACATTGATACAACGGAGATAAATCACAACTTATAATAAGAAAACCATTTAAAACAAGTATAATTCATGATGGGCTTCATAAGTTCAAAAATTGCGAAAATTTATGTTAATACAAGTGTAAAAGATAACACAAACAAGGGGTGGTTAATGTGAACAAAACCTTAATTAGGTGCATCACCAAATGCTGATTACGAATACCTCAAAATGAAGAAACGATAATGAAATTTGAACATGAAACAACATTCGGCACAATTTGTTGCAATCGCTTCTATTGGAATATTACCATTTATCAACAAGTATATACAAATTTAACCACAATGAACCAAAGAAATTAAAGGAGGCTACTCTTTTAGCCTAAAGCACACATTGAGAAATCTAGGACATGTAGACCGTGATGAGTAGAGGGGTGATATCCATAACAATATGATCAAGTCATACAAGAAAAAGTAAAACACAAACGAAAGATCTATATTATTAGCCACATCATGGCAAACGAAAAAATGCCATCTCTAGATTTCAAATGAAAACAAAATAGTGCTAGCTAGAGGTGAATTGGGGGCATGAGGTGACGGTGAACTGTGACCGGTCCGCTTCCAGAGTTCGATCTACTTGAGTGTCTAAGTTTAACATTGATACTCCTTCTCAATTCTAATTTCTTGATGGTTGTCTAAAATGGAATAATGGACGATGGATTGGGATTTTTGCTTCAAGATTTTGAATGGTTGATATTTTTATTTGCTATGTTTTCTATGTTTTTGTGCTAAGATACAAAGAGTTGGAGAGGTAATTAATATGTTTTCTATGTTTTTGTGCCATTTCCTTCCTCTCACTCGCTCTCTCTCTCTCCCTCTCCATCCTTTCAATCCTCATCTCAAACACCCTTTGCAAATCAAGAACCCGCAGATCCAAAATCCCATGGAAATCATCTCGACCGAGAACCCAAAGTCCCTCTGGAAATCAAGTACAATTACCTTGAAGCCCTCTGCTCCTACACCATACATGTTGTACATGCAGTTTGATATAGAGAGAGAGGGTGAGTGAGAGGCGAGGACTCACCTTCACGACATCCTCTCCAAGGGCAACTCCAATGGCGGCCGGCTCCTCCTCTCCCAATCTTTGCACCTCGGCGACTTCTCACAAGCGACAAGCGCCTCCTCTCCTTCCTCAAAACAGGTATGAGAAAAAGGGTTAGATGTAGATCACCAGTGGAGGAGGAGGAATCTTTACTCGTGATGGCGCCGCTGCGAGAGGGAGGAGGAAAGCGCTTAGTAGTGGAGGGAGGGAGGCACACGATGGCGCCGATGCGAGGAGTTCGTGATGCGATGATGCGGTGAAGGAGGAGTTCACGATGAGACGAGAGAATAATTATATCACAAAAACCAATCAGCATTACAACATTCGGTGTAATAGATCGATAATTATATCACAAGCAAAACTATTATATCACACACATTGTAATAGATCGATAATAAATAAGATTAGTCATATTGACCAAGAGAGTATCTTCTCGTTTCTAAAGTTTGTCATGCTCTCGTTTACAATTTACAAGTCCACATCCAAGACCTAGTATCTTCTCACACAATCTTAAGCCTCTGAGCCTTTAGGGATTCTTTGGAGGCGAACGACGTTAACGGCTGACATGGAGCAATTGATCATTGTTGTCTTCATAATAAAACTAGCCCTTTGTGTTGATGAATACCTTAATGAGTAAGTAAGCGAGCTGTCACTGAATGGCTTGGATGTAAAGAGGATGTATTCCTGTCGTAGGCAATTTGAGGCGCTACAAGTCTGAAAAATAAATCTAAGAGTATATATAGAAATTGAGTGGTGCGAATAAATGTGTAATGTTAGCATGACAAACCTCTACGTCATTGTCTATTATTGTAGAAGATAAGATTTCGCGCATGTATTGGCACACGAAGTACCCACATAAATTTGTGCCTTGCGACTGCTTGTGACACTACAAAAATTGAATAAACTAAAATGTCATGGAAGGAGTTATTTACTATGAAATGCGATATAAGAATATTTCTTGCGTGCGTACCGAAAATTTAGTTCGGACTGAAAGGGATTTCTGGAATGGGCGGTATCTCAAGCTCTTTGTACAATATCTTTTGAACGCCGCATTCATTACACTTAGCAGCTCTTCGTAGTCTTTTTTATCTTTGTCCATCGAATCCATGACCAGCAACTTGCTCTTTTCTGGGGTCACTACTACAAGAATCCAGTGGAACCTACATATACATGTATGATGCTATAGTCATTAGCCCTAGAATAAGAGAATTGAGCGAATTCAACAAGTGATTTAACTAGCCAGTGAGAAACTTACTTAAAATTGTATGGAACAAGTATGAATTCCTTGTCTTGTAGTTTTAGCAACGCCCTGTATATGTATTCCTCAACCTCATTTGGTGCTCTTAAGATTTCGATCTGGCACACCGTTCCTGGGTCGAGGAATCCCACTGGGCCCTTGGTTCTTCTCAATTCAATAGTCTCGTATCTAGATAAGGAAAAAGTTAGACAACACATTTATCGGTATTACGTGAATGTATACCATGATTTATATAGTAGACACTTACAGTGTCCAGCATCGCAAAAAAGACACATCGAGGGCGTCGTGATAGAACAAGTTGTGCAAGTTATCGAATTCTATCATGAAGTAGCCAACCCCCTCATGGTGAAAATGTTCCTCTCCGTAAATGGCAGTGATCATCTTCGGGAGTAAATGTTGATTGGATCGCATCATGTACCAGTCATGTAATCGCTGCATCATGAGTGTTAGGCCTTTGGGAGTTGGACCCAACGACACCGAAACACCGGGATCTTGAAAATGCAGTAGTCGAGCTCCCATATCTCCTCTATAAACCCATAGAAGCTGCTCTTCTTACTGCCTGTATTGTCGTAGGCATCTATACGGACACCACTATTTTGGTAAGTACTTTTGCTATCCTGAGCTCTCGTGTAAAATGTATATCCATTTATGTCGTATCCTTGCCATGTCAGGATTGTACCTGATGGCCCTTTTGCCAACCACCTCAACGTAACACTCGTTTCTTCACCAGACATGTGCTCCTTGAACCAATGATTGAACACACGATTGTGCTCTTTTGTTATCCAAACCTCTGATCGTCCACGATTTTCCCTCTGTAGCTTTTCCTTGTGCATGTCCATAAACGGGGATACCTCGGTATTCTTTGCAAGGCGTGAAATGAGCTTGTTCGAACAAAAAATGATCGTAAGAATTTGTGGATTTCTTTCCGATTACTCCTTTGCCAGCTAGCCTCCCTCATGGCGTGATACGAGCACTCCTACCGGTTCAACCTCGCCCATGTAATCGGCCTTGAGAACTCAATAACCTCCTCGGTTGCATAACCTTCTACAATGGAACCTTCCTGGTCGCGATCGATTACGTACATATTTCTTTAGAACACCCATGTACCTTTCGAGCGGGTACATCCGATGCGAGAATCTTGGCCCACAAATATTTATCTCATTCACAAGGTGAACAATGAGATGAACCATGATATCGAAAAATGATGGAGGAAAATACATCTCTAGGCGACACGCAGTGTTGACCACATCGACTGCGATTCATAAAGTCCAACGGGATCGATGACCTTCGTGAAATCGCGTTAAGAAGAAACACAACCTCATGATTGCCTCTCGAACCTTGTCGAGGCAAAATACCTCTAATTGCAATAGGGAGCATTTGTGTCATCATCACATGACAATCATGAGACTTCATACCGATTAACTTCAAATCTTTCATCGATACCGCTTTCTTGATGTTTGCGGAGTAACCTGACGGAACTTTCACACTACGCAAGCACTTGCAGAGGTCATTTTCTCTTTCTTGGATAGAGTATAGCAAGGTGGGGAAGGTAAAGTCGGCCTTTCCGGTGTCTTGAGGATGTAGCTCGGCTCGATCTTCATATCTTCCAGTCCCTTCGTGCCTTGATCCATCCTTTGTTTTGCTAGGAATATTCAGTAAAAGACCAAGCACACTGTCACATACATTCTTTTCTACATGCATGACGTCGATACAATGTCGAACTTCTAAGTCCTTCCAATAGGGCAAATCCCAAAATAAGGATCTCTTCTTCCACGTGGTTTTCTCAGTACGGGACCTCGAGGTATCCCCCTTTCCAAGTACAACATTAATATCCTTAACCATATCATATACCTCTTCCCCAGTAAGAGGCCTTGGAGATGAACCGTCCTCCTTTGTACCGTCAAATTGTTTTTTCATATTACGGTACGGATGATTCTTTCAAGGCAACCGACGGTGGCGCATGTAGACTGTTTTCCTCGAGTTGCTAAGCCACACGCTACTAGTTTCATCCAGGCATTGGGGGCAAGCTTTAGCTCCTTTTATAGTACTGGCCGACAGGTTACCTAGGGCTGGGAAATCATTGATGGTGCAGAACAACATTGCGCGTAGAGTGAAGTACTCCCGCTTGTACTCATCCCATACCTGTACACCTTCATTCCACAGTAGCACAAGATCTTCCACCAATGGTTGTAGGTATACATCAATATCGTTTCCAGGTTGTCTCGGCCCTTGGATAAGCAGCGACATCATAATGTATTTTCGCTTCATACACAACCAAGGAGGAAGGTTGTAGATACAGAGAGTCACGGGCCAAGTGCTATGAATACTACTCATGTTACCGAAAGGATTCATTCCATCCGTACTCAACCCAAACCTTATATTCCTTGGCTCATTTCCGAAGTTCTCCCTAAAGAGCCTATCGATGGTTCTCCATCAAGGCGAGAATCGGCAGGTGCCTCGACTTTCCATCCCTCTTTCGCTCTTCAGTGCCATCGCATCAGCTTGGCATGCTTTTTATTTGCAAATAAACGCTTTAGGCAGGTATTACTGGCAAATACCACACCACTTTAGCGGGAGCTCCATTCTTCACTTCTATGCCTTCGTTTTCCTCGCCCTTACGCTTGTATCGCGATGCTTTGCACACCGGACATACATGCGTGTCTGCATAGTCTTTGCGATAGAGTATCTGATCGTTTGGACACGCGTGTATTCTTTCTACCTCCAATCCCAAGGGACATACAACCTTCTTGGCAAAATCGTGGTCTTAGGCAACAGGTTGCCCTCTGGAAGCATGTCCGCTAAGAGGCGTAGCAACTCCGTGAAACTCTTGTCGGACCAACCATTGCTTGCCTTCAATTTCAGTGGTAAGCACAGTGTGCAACTTTGTGTATTCCTCCTTGCAACCGGGAACAAAGGTTTCTCCGAGTCCTCTATCAAACCTTTGAACTGATTAAACTCTCTCTCACTCAGTAGTTTCATACGCATCGCGCAACATTTGAGCAGTTATTGTCATCGTCAGCGACCAACCTATCCTCATCGGTTCCATACCCGATGTCACCGCCATATTGGCGGCTTAAATGCGTCGTCGACATTATCACATTGAAGTATGATCTCCTCTTCACCGTGCCTTGTCCAACATGTATAGCTAGGTACAAAGCCCCTCCGAATCAAGTGCAAGTGGATTTGGTCTTTGTCCGAAAACATCTTCTCATTCTTGCAATCAATGCATGGACAATGTATGTACTCCGTCTTCTTTTGCAATCTGTTCTCCTCATTTGCTCGTCAGAAAAGCGAATCTGCCGTCGATGTATTCTCATTTAGCAGTTCGCATTGTACATCCATCTCCTGGTCCATCTACAATTAATTAATGTAACAATTAATAATATGCAATAATCTTAATTACATTAATCATTAATCCATTATTTGTTACTATCCAATAACCTTAATTAAATAAATTTAATATATGCTCTCAATCATAATTTATCATCCAAAAAGGTAGACAACTTAATCTAATAGAGCAAGGTAGTAAATTCATCATCTCACTAACGGTAAGAAAATTAATGGTAATTAGAAACAAATCTTAAGTACTATGCATAGCCAAAATTAAATTTATCCTCTCAAAGAGGTAGATAATTCATCATCTCAAAATGCAAGGCAACTTCATGATCACATCTATACCATATACATTAAATTTAATGTGTATTAATTTAATATATGTTTGCCATATTTTGTCATCTAAAAGGTAGACAACAAATAATCTAATGGAGCAAGGTAATAAATTCATCATCTAGATATAATTAATCTAAAAATGCTAGGTAAATAAAAAAAATTGAATCTAAGCTTTGCCATTGAAGAAAGGAAAATCTTAAATAAACTAGATCTAGCCATTAAATTGCAACTACATCACCACAAATGAAGAGAGGAGAACAAATTACTCACCTTAGAACAACCCTACGAAGTAAAAACTCAAGTTTCTTTGCAAACAAAATCTCAGATCTGAAATTTTGCTTTTCTTCTCGGGGAGAAAGATGACCATGAGCTCGTGTAGAGTGCAGTAGCGACTAGTATATATAGGGGGTTTTATTTGTGACGGTTCTAAACAAAAACCGCCACAGATAGTGGACTATCAGTGGCGGTTTAGTGTGAAAACCGCCACTGATAGTTGTTGCAGTATTTGTGGCGGTTATAACCACAAACCGCCACTGATATTCCACTATCTGTGGCGGTTCGGAACAAAAACCGTCACTAATGATCCTGGCACGGTTTCCACTCAAGAACCGCCACTGATACTCCTATTAGTGGCGGTTCCAAACAAACCGCCACTAATAGGCCGTCTCCTATTTGCAGTTTTGTAGTAGTGCAAACACATGTTTAAATCTCTAATATTAGGTAATCCCAGACCACCATACCGTTTTTCCATACAAACTAGGTTCCAATTGGCCAAATGTAGTTTATTGTGACCCTCGAAATCATTCCACAGACAGCTAGCCATATGAGAATTAATAAGCTTTAGAGCCCACTTTAGAAACTTAAAAAAGGAAAGAAGGTAGATAGGAATACTAGCTAGACATGATTTGATAAGGATCAAACGGCCACAATAGGAGAGGAACTTGCTCCTCCAACCCGCAATTCTTTTTAAAATCTTATCAATTATAGGTTGAAAATCCCCCTCTTGAGTTTATCCCAACGCAGAGGAATATCCAGATACTTAATAGGAAAAGAAACAATCTTACCGATATCTCTAACAATTCCCTAACAAAATTAATGTTCCGACTTGTAGGGTCGTCCACACAGTGAAATTATAACCAAGAACACGGAGGCCATCGACCGCATCAGAGTCTTTCTTGAAAAGAACAGGGCGAAAAAAGTCAGCATCGAGAAGATGAAGCTGGCCCTAGACTGGAAGGACACACCTCATGTTGTTGGGCGCGAGCAAGAGTCTACCTCTATCGATAGCCTGATTCGCATGCCCACCAAATTTCATGCGATCAAGGTGGTCTCTGTGTGGGGGATCGCCGGCGTTGGCAAATCAACTCTCGTCAGAGAATTCTTCTACAGGAAAGTGCGTGGGCGGGAGTTTGCGAGGTGCGGCTGGGTCAATGTACCCCATTCCCAGCCGCTGGATCTGAGGGAGTTCTACCGAAGCCTGCTGTCGGATCTGTATTCTGAGTACCTCGAAGCCAAGAAGCATGGAGCCTGCAATTTGCTGGTCTCGGATCTGCTTTATCCTTCTGTTGAAGACCGTCTCAGACAGAAACAGGAATCTCTGGAAGCTGGCATGCTGGGATTCGTAGATCCTGTGGAGGAGTGCCGGAAGCTCCTGCGTCAGGAGCGCTGCCTGGTCGTCATCGACGGCCTGCGTTCCACGGCAGAATGGGACCTGATAAAAGCTGCCTTGCTGACACCCGGAGGAACTGCAGAGGGCACCTGTATCGTGGTCATTACAGATAAAGCAAGCATCGCCACACATTGCTCGATGCAAGACAAGAGGGTGCACAACGTCAAAGGTCTAGGAGCCGCTGCTGCACTTGATCTACTCAAGGAGGTACGTACGTACGTGTGTTCGTTGTTCTAGCTTCACGCAGGAGATTAATAATCTAATGCATGCGTGTGTATACTGCCGATCGAGAATCACTTCCAAATAATGTGTTATTTTGACTTACCAAATTAGGCGAGCGCTTAGTTAGCATGCTAAGCAATGTTAGTTCTCAAATTGTTTGACCAACAGGTATTCAAAAGTAATAAAACCTCCGATCTGACAAAAGACATGGAAGAGCAAGCAAATCTCCTGGTAGACAAGTGTGGCGGGCTTCCTAAAGTAATAGTCGCTGTAGGTGTCTTCTTGGCCAACAGATGGAAAGCAGCCCAGGAGTGGAGGGAGCTGAACGACAGCTTCATGCACGAGCTGGAGACCAACCCTTGGTTCGACAGCCTGCAGGGTCTGTTCACCTGGATGCAATACTATTTTCGAACCTGCCCTGACTACCTCAAGCCATGCATCTTTTATCTGTCCATCTTCCCCGATGAGAAGACGAGCATTAGGCGGAGGCGCTTGGTGCGGCGATGGATCGCGGAGGGATACTCCAGGGACATGGACGGTCCTACCGCGGAGGAGAAAGCGGAGAAGTTCTTCTCCGAGCTCGCTAGCCTGAGCATCATCCAGCAGCCACCGGAGACGACCACCGCCACATACGTCCACAAGACGAAGATGGTCTCGTGCCAAGTCAATGGCTTCTTCCGCGAGTACATCAGCTCGCGGCAAATGGAAGACAACCTTGTCTTCGCACTGGAGGGGAGCGGCAGCTTAGGAGCCACCCAGTGCAGGGGGCGGCACCTCGCCATAAGGAGAAGCTGGGGCAGAGATGAAAATGTGTACAGGAGCATCGACTTTTCGCGGCTACGGTCGCTCACGGTGTTCGGAGAGTGCAGGCCATTCTTCTTCTCCGAGGGGATGAAGGTGCTTTGGGTGCTGGACCTGGAGGACACGTCAGGTCTGACTGACGATGACCTCGAGAAGATCGCGAAGCTGGTGCCTCGGCTCAAGTTCCTCTCCCTACGAGGGTGCAGTGGGATCAGTCGCCTGCCGGATTCCTTGGGTGGCCTGACTCAGCTCGAGACTCTGGATGCCAGGTACACCTCCGTCGCCATGCTGCCGACGGCCATTGTCAAACTGAAGAAACTGCAGTACCTCCGTGCCGGCGCAGTACGGTTGGACACGGCGGCTGGAAGCCCGCCGCCATCAACACCATCGTGGATCTCCAGGCTCCTCCGCGGGCATCCTCGACCTGCTGGCCCTCATGTCGGTGTCCAGGTGCCGAGAGGGATCGTTGGGAAGATGGCAACCTTGCACACGCTGGGTGTGGTCGACTTCAGCGTTGTGGCAGCAGCATGCCAGGGGAAGGCCGTCCTGAAAGAGCTCAGGAACCTCACCCAGCTGCGCAAGCTCGGAGTGTCCGGCATCAACCCGGCAAACAGCAAGGAATTGTGGTCTGCCATCTCGGGCCATGACCATTTGGAATCCTTATCGGCGCGGCTCGAGGATGCCAGCGACGACGACGAGCAGGGTTTCTATGGTGGTTGTTCGGATGTCACAGTTTTCTCGCCGCCGAAGAAGCTGCAGAGCCTTAAGCTGTACGGGCTTGCTGGCAGGTTCCCAGTATGGATCAACCAGCTTCAGAATCTCAGGAAGCTGAATCTACACATGACCATACTGGCGCAGGAGGACATATACGTCCTTGGGGACTTACTAAATCTGCGTATTCTACGTCTCTGTCTCAGGCCAGTTGAAGATGATGAGCTCCATTTCCGCCGCAGGGAGGAAGATGGTCGATTCTCCATGCTCACAAGTTTCAAGCGTCTCGGAGTCCTCGAGATTGCTTGCAACTCCAGTTTACAACAAGTAATCTTTGAGAAAAACGTAATGCCAGAACTTGATCTGCTCAAGGTTCGCGTATGCAGCGGGTCAGCGCTGCGGTTTTCCGGGCTAGATCATCTGCGTAGCATCAAGCGAATCTTCATTAAGGATTATGAGGAGGCAGTCAAGAAAAACTTGGAGAGCGAAATTAGCAAGCATCGGAACAAACCTGTTTTGGTGTCGTAGCTGTCAACAAATAATCCAGACGTGTGTGTTTAGAAGTAGTTTATTTCAGTATTTGAAGTAGTTAGAATCGTGGGATACAATCTGCATTTGTTATATAAGTTGGTTGAGTCTGTTGAGTCCTATATACGTTCGCTTAGCTATTTTGAAAGGAATACAGAGAAAATTGCCCTATCTATACTTCTTCTAGCGTGGGTGAAAACATAGGCGTGTGTTTTCCGGTTGGGCATATAGATCATGCGTTGACGGGCCTGTTTGGTTGCCTGCACGCGCGGAGCACGGCTCATGCGAGCCAGGCCCGTGGGAAACGGTCGCGCGCGGCGTATTCGAGCGTGCAGACGCGCAGTGTTAATTTAGCCTTCGTTGCATGCATTTAGCCAGGCCGCGCACATGCGATACATGCAACCAAACACGATCTCGTGTACGGTCAATGCATGCATCGAGCCAGGCCGCGCACATGCAGACAACCAAACAGGCCCCAAGGGCAGAGTGTCCTAATATCTTCGCCTCAACACGATGTCCATCACCGAGCATTCAGCGGCACGGTTGGCGAGGGAGGGCAGAGTGTCGCCCCGGTATCCGATGCACACCTCCACTAACTACTACACCCGAGTGATCAAGTTGAACGCGTTCATGGAGGCGCAAGTTATCTGGGAGGCGATCGAACCCACGGTGAAGGGAACCCGTGGAGAAGAAGAAAGACAAGATGGTTGTAAGACCCTCACTTTTATGCTACAGTGCAAACATAAAAGCAAGGTTCTAATGTGCATACTGTACCATTCCCATGATCAGTGGCTGGCACGCACAAAACACAATTTGGAATCACAACCATACAAAAGTTTCATATTTTATTACAGCGGAAGTAATGATACAATATGACCGACAAGGTCGCCTAAACATAGCCAAAAGAATCAGATGTCTTGTAGTTTGCCACATAATCCACAGGCAACTGACAAGGTAAAGCCTTAGAAAGGATAAATGCGTTAATAATCCCGTTTTCTGCGTCGCGATGCACATCGAGGATTCCTGTCTAAAAACAACAATAATAGCAAGGGTGAGTACGTTGCGTGCTCAAGAAGACTTGTAGTGTTTGCAATACACGAAATATATGCAGGCTGAATAGAAAGTGGGTTTCTCACGGTTGTTTTAAAAAGCGAAGATTTGAATTGTAAATACTGAATAGTAATGGAAAGCATAAATAAAGATTTAAGACAGTTTGATAAGTAATTGAGATAACAAGTAATGAAAAGGATAATAACATTTTACTCACGGCCCTTTTGTGAGTAAATAACGAACAAGACCCTCCATGGTCTTTCAAAAGAAAAATACAACGACAAGTGATATTTATCAGTCGTGAAACATTTTCCAAAGTCTTTTACCAAGGTTTTCAAAAATAGAAAACATCTAACTAATGCTGGTTAGCCAAGTCATCCATGACCGTGGATACGGCTATTCGAATAGTTTTAGACTCTGCAGAGTTGTACAGCTTTACCCACAAGATATGTCCTCCCTTTGTGGCAGATCATTAGCACACTTCCTTTGGTGTGCCGCCAGAGAGTTCATAACGAAACTGTTCGTTACTTGGACCTTAACTTTGCACTAGCCCAATGACGTTACCCCTGACTATGATGGAAGCTAAAAAGGTAAAAGGGATTCCGGAGTCAGTAACCCACCAGGAATAGAAATTCCGGAGTTAGTGACCCACCAGGAATAATAAACAGCCCCAAATTCATAGCCAGGCGTACACCGTTACAACGGCAGATGCCAACACCTCGGTGATGACACCTCCCTCGAGCAAACCAATATTCGGAATGCCCGTGCTACAACTGCCTACCAATGTGCAAAGCTAATCCCCAAATAATTTAATAAGTTAAGACTGTCCCAGTCCAGTACTTGTGGATGTACGGTTTACTTGGATCATGCAACACTACGTTCGGTCCTCAAAGTGACATGGGCGATAACTCCACCCTAGCTACGTACACGTTAAAACATGTACAACCGGCTATTGCCAATAATCACCCACGTCGAAATCATAGTTTTATTTTAATTTTTATCAAACTACCAGTATCCTTTACTGCTTGAATAAACCATAAAAGATTTCATAAAGAAAGGTGTGTGGGTGTAACTGTTTCTCACATTAATCTAGAGCAGTGCTAAGCATGTGCAGATTAATAAGCGATTATACCCAATTTCAAAGAACTTAACCAATCCTATGGTTTTCATGGATGGTATGTCAACATGATTAAGGGAAACCATCAATTTGGGTTATAACTACCAAGTAACGCAAAATAAGGATTTATCGAAATATAAGCATGCAGGAAGATTCTTAATCACATTTTAGTTGATTATGAAATCTGGGTTCAAAATGCTCAAAGGGGTGCTTGCCTTGCTACTTGTTGTCTTTAGCGACAAAGGCGAAAACGTCATCTTGAAGCTGTCGACGACGAAGTTCGAGACGTCGGATTCTACACGTCGTATAATGGAAAAGAATAACAAATAGCAAATAACACTTTCAATAAGGGCAAAAGGAAATCAGATGGAAAATTAAATAACAAACATTACATAAAATAAGCACAAGTATGGATTTGGGTTTGTGAACGTATAAGGGTGTCACTTTTATGTTATAATCGTTACAATTGATTAACGGCTTTAAGGGTTGTGTCGCATACGATACCTATTCTTTGTGATTCACTCTATTTTATTTTACGAATTCAGGGAGCTAAGATTGTAAGGGTGAATATATTATAATTCATTTTCAGGATGTGAAGTTGTTTGGACTAATATGGATTAATACATAAGACAGTAGGGGTGAGAGTAACTACAAATTGCAAGGTTAAACTTATGCATATGCAGGTATTACAAACCTTAGGGTTTAATTTTAGCAGAATCATGTTTTAATAGGATTCAGATGCAAAGCAAGTTATAATATAATAACATACTTATATAATTTAAGATTGTCATGCCTTGGTTGATCTTACATAAATTGGAGTCTATTGTTAATGTTTTATTTATTAAATAGAGGTTTATGTTAATTAAAGGTTATAGGAATAATAGGCATAAGGTTTAACTTACATATGAGAATAATAGACTAATTTTGAGTATAATCTTCTTTGTAGTATGGAATGATCGTGTTTTATGGTTCGTATAAGAAATAAGTTGAATATGTATGTTTACTCATATATATATTGTGACTATATTCTAAATGGGTATATATATGTACAGTGAAAGTATGAGTATTTACTAACTTAATTCAACCTTACTCAATTCTTGCTTCTTAGGAATATTCATTTTCCTAGAAACATTTAATATATATATATATATATATTTATCTTTTTTTTCCTCTTCTCCTTTTCTTTATCCTTTTCTTATTTCTTTCTTCATTTCTTTTCTCCTTCTTTCTCTTTAACCATTCGGCCTGTTGGCCTATGCTCTTCACGCCTCCTCCTTTCTCGACTCCTCTTCTCCTTCCCTCGGGTCCATGGCGCCTCCGCCTCCTGGCCCCATGGCGCCTTCTTCGGACGACTCCGGCTCGGCCTCCTCCCTGGCTCGGATCCACTTTGACTTCATCGCCGCTGCGCCCGGCTTAGTCTGTGCGCCGTCTCCGCCGAGATCATACGCTGGTTCCGATGGCTCTCCCCGTCCTTTGTGGTTTGGTTCTCCATCCCCTTCTCCATTCACTTGATTTGGGGTTGGTAACCATAATCCTCTCCCTCTCTTTCTCTGGATGTCGATTTCTTGCCCTTTTGCCTCTTACGCTAAATGATATGGGCTCGGGTTTAACTAGGGTTTGGTATCTCTAATTCCTTTTCTCTATTGGTCGAACCCCTTTACTAGTCATGATGATCCTGTGATGCTTGATGTTTAGGCACTAACATTGAGATCATGTTTTATTGATCTGTGATGCTTATGATTTGAGATGATATTAAAGTGGATTGCACTGAGATGGTATGACCCTGATCTGCGGTTTTCTCTGAGGTTCAGCTAAAGATCCATTACACTGATTTTCTTTGTGATGTGAATGGATTTAGTGTATGATTAACTCTATACTAGGTTCTTTGGATGATCTTTAAATGTTTAAACGATTACATGGTGACAAGTAGCCTTACTAAGATTCATTTACATGGGAGAATGATAACATGATGTGATGCTCTTGGTTTCTTCTCTGAATATTCAATTGAATATAATGACAATGGCTTAGAATGAATTGGTTGCATGGTAGATAATCTTGATTTGATGCCATGCTAGAGGGTGTTGTTGTCTTCACTTGGTCTGTGATGCTTAATCTAAAGAATTGATCTATTTGCAAGTCGGAGGGCATCTGTTTTCCTAAAGTCGGTCTTGGCCAGGGAGCATGTTTGGTGAGGAAAAACTTAATGCAACCCTTGCATGTCTAAGTCTTCGATTCTTTGAGGCCAAGATCTTTAATTCTTCTCTTATGCATCCTTACTTCTATCTCGGCTTCATTTCTGATATTGCTGACTATTTTGATTGCTATTCTCTTTTTGTTCTTGCTGTCTCTATTATGCTATTCTACAAGGAATTGATGTGTGGAGCTTACTTGGATGTGCTCTGAGATGAGGGTCAGAGAGAGAGGGAGATGGTTGCGCTGCTCTGCTTGATCCTCCTTCCCTCACAGTTCTGGTGGCTTCTTGGTCCCTGTCCCTGGTCTTGGTTGCGCCTTGATCCTGATTGCACCTGGGTCTTTGCTTTGGAAGCTCTAGGGCTTGCCTGCATGCTTTGCTCGGCTTGGTCTTTGCTGGATGCTATACACCGATTGCTATTTTTGGGGCTTCTTAAATAGAACTTGGTTGGTTTATAAAGCCATGGAAATGGCGGTGGGAGCAGGGTTTGAATGGTGGCTTGTTTGCTTGCTGGATTGATCTTTAATTAGTGCATCCCTCTTATCTTGTCGATTATCTTGAGGTTGGTCCTGATTTTGCCTTGACCCGAATGTTCTGAATTCGGCTGGGATTATTCTGGAGACCTACTACCATGCATGACAAGGAGCAATCCCTTGTGATATAGCTTATGCAGCTTGTGCTCTGGGCTTACAGTTGAGCCTAGGTGTTGTAGTTGGTTCTGGAAGAACTGAGCTCTGAGGTGTTCGGTTGGGTTTTTACCTCAGTAACTAGTGGTTAAATTTTTATGGTCTAGCAACTAGCCTTAGGGGCTTAAGTGGCCATTTGGTTTGAGCTATTCTGGGACCTTCGGTTTATGCCTTTATCCTAACCCATGGTTACTTTTCTCCCAAGACCAGCTGGATACTCTAGAGACTCCGGTTGGTTCTGGAGCGGGTTGTGTTGTCCCTGGCACAATGCCGACTTATCCCTACTTACTGTTGTTTTACTACTTTACTGCGGTAAAATACATTTTTATCCCGCGATATTTCTAAATATTCGTAGCTATGATTTAAACAGGTTTGTTATTGCCGAATGATGCAAAACTTAATCGCGAGAGGAGCCAGATTGGCCCCCGGACAATCTAGGGTACCTCACTGAGCGATCTAACTTGGCTGACGGCAATTATTTCCCTTTTCATTTAATGTATCCAATTTAATGCATTTATTTTATTCTTTTTCTCACATGTGTACTATTGAATATGCAGGTTTACAAATGCAGATCAAAGGCAGACAGTGGCTTGTAGTTTTGTAATTTACTTTTTGAGATGTAGTTTGTAACCAAATATGTAATTGGATAGTTATGTGAGTTGTAACTAATGATTGCATATGTAATCGAATGATTGTAAGAATTGTACTCCATATAATTGTTGTATGACATTATAAAGATTTTTAAATTTTATTGTAATTGCAAACTCTGACATATCAATAAAATTTGTGTTGCAGTTCAATTCTTTGTAGCAATTGGTTCTGATCAATAAATGGAAATTGGTTTATGCTATCTTCTTATCGTTTTATCATATCTGTTTCTTTTCCCAAATTCAAGAATTTAATTATCTTTTAACAAAAGCTTTAAAATTTTGCAGAAAGATAATAATAAATCAAATTTACATTTTAATATTTGTTTTTAGACTTTTTATAAATCTGAGGATGTTACAATGGTGAGGGCTTGTATTTTTCTTGATTTACTTTAATTACTAGAATTATTTTAAATAAAGAAAATTTTAAAAATCCTATAATCGAACTAGGATGAGGTCAACAGACCTGAGCCCCATTTACTGTGAAAACCAACTCGACCCGCGTCGAGTAACTCTATGCGCTTGGATCCGTGACCATTGGATTCAAATCCGATGCACAAGATCGCACCGCATCACATCGACACCGTGGATTGTCGATGTGTGCCACGTGTACATTCCGGATCATGCCGCATCGACTCACCGTGTCGAAGTCGACGTCTGCCACGGTCGTTATGAGTGCCGACAAATCCGCGTCTAGCGCCCGTCGAATCCTATTTATTGCGCCGCGTCTAGCACGCCCGTCGAATCCTATTTGTTCCTGTCAGGACCTTACTTTCAATCCGAACAGAAAAACAATCTGATTTCCAATCCTGATGAACACGAGAGAACTTGGAGTATACGAAAGAAAGAGTCTAAGAGCTAACAAACTAACAGAGTAAAGTAGACATAATATGGCAGCTTTTCTTTCCTTCCTGCACCACCAGGTTTTATACCCGAGTCGTATTTCACCTCAGGTAATACAAGAGTTGGTAAACAACTAAAATTACTGACATCAGAGTTTCTAACGACAAAATGACAGATAACAGTAAATAGTAAATTTCCGGATGCTTCCTGGCCATCTGATGCTTGACTCGTTTTGCTGAAGCATGTTCCAGCCGTTGATGTTCCTTTATTTGAAATCGACGAACCGTTACTCCTCCTGCCGTATTCTCTGTTCTTCTCCTAGCTCACGCTCGTTCCTGACAATACCCCCCTTCTGAGCAAGTCCTTGTCCTCAAGGCTTGAACTCGGGAAAAACTTTCTGAATAAACGTCACATCCTCCCAAGTAGCATCTCGCTCTGGCAGATTTATCCAATGTATGAGCCACTGTGCTACCGCAGTTCCCTTTCTGGGCACGATCCTCCGCTCCAGCACAGCAAAAGGGGTTGTTCTTACTCGTCCTTCTGCATCAACCAAGGGCAGTCCAGGTATTGGAACTGAAGGGAATATGCCCGAGAGGCAATAATAAATTGTTTATTATCATATTCCATGTTTATAATAGATGTTTATTTCTCATGCTAAAATTGTATTAATCGGAAACGTTAATACATGTGTGTTTAATAAACAAAAGGGTTCCTAGTAAAGCCTCTTTTTAAACTAGCTCGTTGATTAACTGATGATCAAGGTTTCCTGATCATGAACATTGGATGTTGTTAATAACTGGGGTCATGTCATTAGAAGAATGATGTGATGAACACACACCCAAGTTGGTATAGCAAATACGATCAAGTCATTTAGTTTGTTGCTGTATCAAACACATTCGAAATAGCTCTTTTCCTTAGACCATGAGATGATGTCAATCACTAATTCCGGAAGAGTACTTTGATGACATCAAACGTCACTCCGTAACACGGTGACTATAAAGATGGATTTAGGTACTATGAAAGTATTAGTTGAGGCTCATGCATCAAGAGTGGGATTTGTCCATCCAGATGACGGAGAGATATACTCTGGGCCCTCTCGGTGATATCACATTGACATCGCTTGCAAGCATGTGACTAGGTCACAAGAATGTCATATCACGGAGCGAGTAAAGAGTACTTGTCGGTAGCAGGATCGAACTAGGTATAGTTGATACTGATGATCGGATCCGGACAAGTAAAATATCGTGAGACAAAAGGAATTGGTTATGTCGTTTTACGGTTTCTGCGATCACTAGTTCATCGTTGAGTGAATGGGAGTCATTATGGATCTCCGGATCCCGCCGATGATTATTGATCCGAGAGGTGTCTCAATCATGTCCATTTTATTCACGAACCGTAGGGTGACACACTTAAGGTTCATCGATGCATTTGAGTGGATACGAAACACCAGGAGAAAAGTATGGACAATCTGAGGATTTGTTTGAGTATCGCGGAATAGTTTCGGGATATCGGAATAGTTAAAGGGGGTATGCGTTAATGTTTGTTAATTAAAAGAATTAACAAATATTAAAATATCTGAAATAAAAATGTTTTATTTATTTATGGGAGAAAACCCTTTCATTTCTTGAGTGGGGTTTTAATGGAAACCAAAGTGGGTTGATTTAAGTGAGTGGAGAGATCACTCACATGAAGAGAGGGAGGGCAAGGGGCACCCCCCCATGCGCCGGCCACCCCTTGGCATGCCTCCTCCTCCTCCTATAAAAGGGAGGGAGGAGCTCCTCTCTTTGGTGTTCATCCATTTGACCCTTTGGTTGGTCCATTCTCCCTCCTCCTGTTGATCCATTTTTCGAGCTGTGGCTTATGCGAAGCGCTGCTGAAATTATTTCTCCACCACCACCACCACTAAGCTGTAGTGTTGTTGGAGTTTCTCGGGGATCCACTACTTCCGCTGCCCCGCTGGAACGAGGGATTGGAGGTCATCGTTGATCCGTACGTGTGACCAAGTACGGAGGCGCTGCCGTTTGTGGCGCTCATCTTCGCGACTTTGAAGTCGGGAGTGTACCTCTACATCAACCACGTTTGTTTGCGGGAACGTTATTCCCGCTTTCGGTCTACGAGGGTGAGTCCTTCTGAAACCGTTTACTTGCATCTCCTAGATATGATCTTGGTGTTTGGTTGCAATCGTAGGAAAATTTTTGTTTTCCATGCTTCGAAACCCATCAGGAATCGCATTATTCCCCACATGTTTCTTCAGCTGACTAACATGGAAAACTGGGTGTATGTTTGCTTCATGTGGTAATTGCAAACGATAAGCTACTGTCCCTATTTTCTCAATCACCATGAATGGTCCAAAATATTTGGATCTGAGCTTCAAGGAACCCCTCAGTCCAAATGCATTTTGACGGTATGGTTGCATCTTCAAGTACACCATATCTCCCTTCTCGAAACTCCTTTCGGTTCTCATCTTATCTGCAAATTTCTTCATTCTTTCTTGTGCTGTATTCAGATTTTCCTTCATTTTCTTCATCATCTCTTCCTTTTCTTCCAGAGTAATCTTGGCTTCCTCTGTTATATTGCATGGTATGGATAATTCAGCCAATTGCGGTGGATGGTATCCGTATAAGGCCTGAAATGGCGTCATTTTTAAAGAAGTGTGGTAAGTAGTGTTGTACCACCACTCAGCCATCGTCAACCAGCTCAGCCACTTTCGAGGTTCCTGGAAGACCATGCTTCTCAAATAAGCCTCCAAGCATTGATTAACTCGCTCCGTCTGCCCATCGGATTGCGGATGATATGTTGTGCTAAATCGGAGTGAGACCTTGAGCAATTTGAAGATCTCTTGAAATAACTTGCTAGTGAAAATACGATCTCTATCAGTCACTATTGCCAACGGCATACCATGTAGTCTGAATATATTGTCCATGAACACCTGTACCACCTGTTGCACTGAATAAGGATGTGCCAATGCCATAAAATGAGCATACTTCGTCATCCGGTCAACTACAACAAGTATAACTTCTTTCCCTTGTGCTTTTGGAAGTCCCTCTATGAAGTCCATTGAAATATGAGTCCATGCCATCTCGGGTACCTCTAGAGGATTCAGTAACCCCGGTATATGAATATGCTCTGACTTTGTAATTTGACAAGTTGAGCACAATTTAACATAGTCTTCCACCGACTGCTTCATCTTAGGCCAATAGAATAGTTTCTTCACCCTATGGTAGGTAGCTCTCACACCTGAGTGACCTCCAATCGCAGATTGATGAAATGCATTTAACAATACTGCTCTTAAGTCATTTTTCTCCCCTACATACAATCTTCCTTTATACTTGAGTTTGTCTGTTTCCCACTTAAATTTGGACTCCGTATCTCTATTATTATGAAGGTCTTCCAAGATCTTATCTACTTTAGGATCTCCTTCATAACTAGCCCGAACATCATTTACCCATTCAGGGATTACACATATAACTGCTGAGCATGTCATAGCTGTCTCTTCAGCAGGAACCCTTCTCGATAATGCATCCGCTACTCTATTTTCCTTTCCTTTTTTATATTCAATCTTGAAGTCAAACTCCAAAAGCTTCAACATCAATTTGTGTTGAATTCCTTCTGTCAATCTTTGTGAAGTTATAAATTTCAGACTCTGTTGGTCAGTTTTTATAATCACCGTGTTACCCAATAAGTAGTGTCTCCATTTCTTCAAAGACTCCAGTATTGCCATTGCTTCTTTGTCATAGATAGATTTAGCTGCTGCCCTCATTCCCAGCACTTTACTGAAATACGCAATGGGTCTTCCTGATTGCATGAGCACTGCTCCAATTCCAGTTCCACTGGCGTCGGTCTCCAAAGTGAATGGTCTGGAAAAATCTGGTAAAGCCAATACTGGACAGGAAGTCATAATTTGTCTCAATCTTTCAAAAGCCTGTGTTTATTCACTACCCCATTGGAAACTGTCCTTCTTCAATAATTCAAACAAGGGCTTACAAATCTGGCCGTATCCCTTCACAAACCTCCTGTAATAGCCGGTAAGTCCTAAGAAACCTCTTAGCTTAGTGATATTGTCGGGTTGTGGCCAGTTCAACACATCTGCTATCTTCTTTGGAGTGCAGCCGCCACACCTTCTCAGACCGATAATATGACCCAGGTATTCTAAATCTGGCACGGCAAAAGTGCACTTACTTCTCTTTGCTACCAGATGGTTATCTCTTAACCGCTGCAAGGATACCTTCAGATGGTATTGGTGATCACTCAAATTCTTGCTATATACCAATATAGCATCAAAAAATACCAAGACAAACTTCCTCAATTGTTCAACAAAAATGTCATTCATGAGTGCTTGAAAAGTGGAAGGCGCATTAGATAAACCAAAAGGCATAACTATATATTCATAATGACCAAAATGTGTCTTAAATGCTGTCTTGTAAATGTCTTCTTCCTTCATTCTTATTTGGTGGTAACCTGATCTTAAATCAAGCTTTGAGAAAATGGTGGCGCCATGCAGTTCATCAAGTAAGTCCTCAATAACGGGCATGGGAAATTTGTTCTTTATGGTCATAGAATTCAATTGACGAAAGTCTACGCACAATCTCCAAGTCCCATCTTTTTTCCTCACCAGCACAACCGGAGATGAATATGGGCTTTGACTGGGTCTGATTTCCCCTGTTTTCAGCAAATTCTTGATTATATCCTCTACCGCATCTCTCTGATGATGGGGTACTCGGTAAGGTCTCAGATTGGGTGGTTCAGCTCCCACTTTCAAATGAATGACATGATCGCAATATCTGCTAGGAGGCAATTCTTCTTTCTCAGTAAATATATCAGCATATTCTTCCAATATTGCATCAATTTCTGGTGGTACTTGATATCCCTTCCTGTTTCCTCCATCAATACATGAACTGACTTGAATTAAGAATCCTAGGCCTCTTTTCTGTATCATTTTCTGAAGCTGGTCTGCTTTCAATAAATAACTGGATGTAGGGTGTGTATAATCTTGGAGTTGTATCACTTTACCATCCTTACAAATGGACATAGTCTTTTCTTTCAAATTCAATTCAATGGGACTGTAATCATACATCCAGTCAGCTCCAAAGATAATGTCATAATTGCCCAACTTCAATAATCTGAATGTACTGGTGAAGGACACGTTCTGAATTTCATACTCCAATTGGTCCACTATAGCATCCGACGACAATTCTCCACCACCAGCTACAACAATCCGAGTTGTAGGCATATTCTTAAATGGGAAACCATTCTTGATAGCATATTCATAATCCATAAATGAATTTGTGCTTCCACTGTCCACTAAAGCCACCGCTCGGGTGTTTCCAATGTGTACAATCAATGAAAAAGTAAGAGACCTAGTTAACCCATGAACAGCATAAGCTGAAATCTGTAAAAGCTGATCAATATCTTCAGTGGTGTTGTCATTTACTGGACTCCCTGGAGCAGTCACAAACCCAGCATTCTCTCCACAAAGTTCAGTCTCCTCTGTAGACTGGTTTTCCTCTTCTCCTTGCATTAACAATGTATGCAATGCATTCCTGACTTTACACAGCTGGTTGTGACCTGGAGTCCACGGCTCCTTGCAATGCCAACAAGTGCGTCCCATTCGTTCCTCAGGTTTGCCCTTCAGTAAGTTTCTTCTCTCTTCAACAACTTGTTTTGGTGGAAAGTTCTTCTGTAACCCAATCGTCTTTGGCTTAAAACTGCTCTGACTCATTCGTTTAGCATTGTACGCCTTTTCCTCTATCTTCGCATACCAGTATGCTTCCAGTAATCCTTTTGGCAGGTTACTACTAACACTATATTTGATTTCTTCTTTGAGACCTCCAATAAAACAGCTCAGTAAATATTGCTCTTGCAAGTAAGGGTGCTCTCTTTTCACCATTTCCACACATTTTTCAAAGTAGTCAATATACTTGCTAACTGTGCTCAACTGCTTGATTCCCTGCAGATTCTCCACTGCCTCATGTGCATTAGCTTCTGAAAAGCGATCACAAATTATGGAGCTAAACTGCTGCCAAGTTAAGGAGTGCCATGGTATCCCAATGCCCCTATACCACGTTCCAGCTCTACCATTCAGATGACCGACAGCTAAATTCACCCATTGCTCTGCTGGAGTGCCCGCCATCTCAAAGAACTTCTCGCATTGGTCAATCCACCCTATTGGATTTTCCCCAGAAAACAAATTTAGCTCAAGCTTGGGACCCTTAATTACAGCTTTTGCATTCTGGTGTGTAATATGATTATCCCCAAGATACATGTTGTATCCCACACCTGAACACCCGGATAATGCATATTTTGAGTTTGCCCCATATTAGCGTGAGTGGATGTCTGCATAATACTGGGTTGTAATACTGGATGTACATACTGGGAGGTGGGCTGATTGCCATTCCAATTTCCAAATTGCCTTCCGGGACTCACCTGAAGCGGTATTGGTGCCGTAAGATTAGTATTACTTCCCCTTGGTCCCAGATCACCGGGGGTTCTTGCAAGTGCAGCCATCGAGGTCCTAACAGCCGGAGTAAACACCGGTGATACATTATTACCCACTCCTCGAGGCTTTATCAATCCGGATTCGTATGTATTAAGCCCAGACTCATTCCTACTCATATCAGTCCTGTTTGTTTCTAGCCCCATCTGAGATGTATTTACCCCACTCACGGCCAAAGAATCGAACGATTCAATCGGGTTCGATGGCATACCTGATCTGCTCAATAGCAACTGTTTAATCTCAGCCACGTCTGACTTGAGAACTTCCAGATCATTAAGCCTCAGATTAATCCTCTCGATTTCCTCCTGGACATCCATCGTCTGTTCTTCACCCGCCAGATTGAGGGATTTTACGGGTACACCAACCTCAATCTAGTCAATCAGTTTCCAAATCTAGTCACCAGATCGGGGGATTTTACGGATTTTCCAACCCCAACCTGATCTTTCCGGTTCTGATCAATTTCCACACGCCAAAGAAGAAGTGACGATCTGCAGTTTGGGGGATTTTACGACCTTGCCAACCCCAAACTAGAGTTTGAAGAAGATGTCTGAGCCGAGGAAAGTCTGGCTCTGATACCAAATGTCAGGACCTTACTTTCAATCCGAACAGAAAAACAATCTGATTTCCAATCCTGATGAACACGAGAGAACTTGGAGTATACGAAAGAAAGAGTCTAAGAGCTAACAAACTAACAGAGTAAAGTAGACATAATATGGCAGCTTTTCTTTCCTTCCTGCACCACCAGGTTTTATACCCGAGTCGTATTTCACCTCAGGTAATACAAGAGTTGGTAAACAACTGAAATTACTGACATCAGAGTTTCTAACGACAAAATGACAGATAACAGTAAATAGTAAATTTCCTAATGCTTCCTGGCCATCTGATGCTTGACTCGTTTTGCTGAAGCATGTTCCAGCCGTTGATGTTCCTTTATTTGAAATCGACGAACCGTTACTCCTCCTGCCGTATTCTCTGTTCTTCTCCTAGCTCACGCTCGTTCCTGACAGTTCCCCGGTGAGAAGACGAGCATTATGCGGAGGCGCTTGGTGTGGCGATCGATTGCGGAGGGATATTCCAGGGACATGGACGGTCGTACCGCGGAGGAGAAAGCGGAGATGTTCTTCTCCGAGCTCGCTGGCCTGAGCATCATCCAGGAGCCACCGGAGACGGCCACCACCACGTACGTCCACAAGAGGTGGTGTCGTGCCAAGTCAATGGCTTCTTTAGTTCTTTGGAGTACATCAGCTCGCGGCCAATGGAAGCAGGGGCGTATCCAGAGATGGTCCCGGTGGGCCATGGCCCACCTAAAAAATTCTCAGTCTAAAGTCTAGTGACATCTAAACTAGTATAAATTAGTTCAGTAGTTCTGTTCTCGTTCTCTGTTCCCGTTCGTGACCTGCATGTGTTAGATATTGTCGTTCTTATATTAGTTCATAAATTGCTAGTTGGTCAGAATATTAGATTATCTATCGATTGGGCAGCTGTTCTATTAGTCTTTTGAAGTAGCAGCTATGTTGCTTACTGTTGGCATTAAGCCATGTTTTTGGTTTGCAGTAGTAGGCATCTACTAATTAATCGATTGCTTTGAGCATATGTGTAGCTTCTGTCTCTGCTACTCTCGACCAGTAATTTTTCTAGCTCTTTATGAATGGCAAATACTCTAATTTCAGAGTTAAGAAACAAAGTTTTAATTGTGCTTCGCAAATTATGTATAGTGCACCGACTGCTTACTACAGTTTGCACTTGCACGGTATTTAAAAAATTTATGCCAAATTAGACCACCCATACTCAGAATACTAGTTATAAAAGAGTGAGTTGTTTTTAACTTTTTAAAGTCAACAAGATACTCAATAATTTAACCACTAAATTCTTTTACGTATATTAAAAATTGTAGAAGTGTAATTTTAATATTAGTATTTTTCTTGACAATTTCATTCGCACCATTTTATATATCTAAATCATAAGTTTTGAATAATATCTTTCGTTGAAATTAAGGAGATTTTACTACATGCATTCTAAAGCAACAATCTTTTGTGACGAGGGGAGTACAAAGACACGATTGCAGTAACTTGTTTTCCATTAATACGGTGGTCCAATCCCGTTTAAAAGCTCTAAAAATACGGGTAACTACAAAACCGAAATCGGAGGGTCTATCCAGATTAAGTCACTGGACTTGGACTTAGTACTCTACGACAGATTACTTATCGCCCTCGACCTTTTCATTTCGTAATCATACATAAGCCAGCTGCTTGACGGATGCCAACTCTAAAATTAAGGTTGAGTTTGACAGCTCGACATGTAGTAGTCACTCTCGTACGATGTATGACGACAAAGGTGACTGCATGCAGCTGAGAATGGCTGATCGAGCCGTGGTGAGAGAGGGACTGGGCGAGGGAGGCTAAGTAGGAAGCGATGAGGGAGGGAGGGGCCGATCAGCACAGAGGGAGAACATGGGAAGGCTTCTAAGTAATGGTAAGGCAAATTTGTTTCTTTCAAAGAACTGAAGAAGTATCAGCTTTAAAAGAAGGAAACAGCATTGCCTTACAAAATGAAGATGGAACCTGATGCTACCTTACCAGAAACGGCAAAGACAAACAAAAACAAAATGAAGATGGAACCTGATGCTGCCTTACCAGAAAAGGCAAGCCAAACCCCCACAAAGGGATTTGATAAACTTCATTCGGATGTTTTTATTGTTGAAATCACCCTAATCTAGAACCATCGGATCATTGTTGAGATTCGGGAGTATCGATTACATCCGATCCTATGATTTGATCTAACGGCCTGGTGATATTCGGATGAGGTATCCAACAGTTCAAAATTTAGATGTTAGCTAAAACAAAAACATCCGGATGATACCTATACACTCCCAAAACAAAATGAAGATGGAACCTGATGCTACCTTACCAGAAACGGCAAGCCAAACAAAAACAAAATGAAGATGGAACCTGATGCTTCGATCCTTACAAGAAACGGCAAAGCCAAACAAATACAAAATGAACACCCATGATCTCCTGCATCTCAAGGCGCTAAGCAACGAGCATAAGCAGCGGCATTATCACACACAGGACACAGCCACACGTCCACGGAGAGAAGGAAAGAGAGAGGGAGAGGGGTAGCAATGGGGGACCTCGTGCTGGGGCGAATTTTTTTTAAATAATACATTTTTTAAATCAAATTGCGTTTTTAATATACGGAATAAAAATTTGCAAAAATAATATGCCGTCGCCAAACGGTATGGCGAATACCCTATTTTCGCCGTACCGTATGGCGAATACCCTATTTTCGCCACACGGTTCGGCGAAAATAGGCTAATTGCGCTATTAATTGTTCTGAACCATGGGTTAGGGTATTATCGCCGTACGGTGTGGCGAAAATAGGGTATTCGCCACACCGTTCGGCGAAAATAGGTAGTCGCCATACTATACGGCGAAAATATATTATTCGCCAAGCCGTATGGCGAAAATAGGTAGTCGCCAAGCCGTATGGCGAAAATATACAAAACATGGAATAAAATAATTATACCATATGCATATAGTGTTGGATGTTCCATTTATGCAAAAATATGTAGGTATCGTACCATATTATGGAAAAATATTTCATCTACGCCTTTGTTCACTGCAAAAATATACTGCGACAATAACCCTAAATACTATTGTCAACCATAACTTTGAAGCCTTTTCGGCAGCCTGTAAAATGTCACGTTCGAATGTATTTTTCGGCACGAATACCGCAGATTTGCTCTTTCATATATGGAGTACCATATTATGGGAAAAGTTTTCATCTACGCCTTTGTTCACTACAAAAATATACCGCCACAATAACCCTAAGTACTATTGTCAACCATAACTTTGAAGCCTTTTCGGCAGCCTGTAAAATGTCTCGTTCGAATGTATTTTTCGGCACGAATACCGCAAATTTGCTCTTTCATATATGGAGTACCATATTATGGGAAAATTTTTCATCTACGCCTTTGTTCACTACAAAAATATACCGCCACAATAACCCTAAGTACTATTGTCAACCATAACTTTGAAGCCTTTTTGTGACTGTCAAATGGCTCGTTCGAATGTATTTTTAAAGACGAATACATGAGATTTGCTCTTTGATATATGGAGTACCATATTATGCGAAAATTTTTCATCTACGCCGTTGTTCACTACAAAAATATACCGCCACAATAACCCTAAGTACTATTGTCAACAATAACTTTGAAGCCTTTTCGGCAGCCTGTCAAATGGCTCGTTCGAATGTATTTTTCGGCACGAATACCGCAGATTTGCTCTTTGATATATGGAGTACCATATTATGCGAAAATTTTTCATCTACGCCGTTGTTCACTACAAAAATATACCGCCACAATAACCCTAAGTACTATTGTCAACAATAACTTTGAAGCCTTTTCGGCAGCCTGTCAAATGGCTCGTTCGAATGTATTTTTCGGCACGAATACCGCAGATTTGCTCTTTGATATATGGAGTACCATATTATGCGAAAAATTTTCATCTACGCCGTTGTTTACGCTGATAGAATTAAATGGTAAGACATAATATGAGAAAGGACAATAACAAAAGCATGTAGATGCAGCCAGCAATCTTAGTACGCAAACTCAACCTTAGTACGGCAGATACAACGGATATTAAACAGTGACGGCATTGCTAGGAGAAGTGCCAATAACACTGATTGTAATGGTGGAACAAGTGATCGTTCCGCCTATGTTAAATAAGTGGGAATGATGCCATACATTTTCTACATATTACATCACCTGTCAATCTTGTGCGATTTGTTCTCGGACACCGCTCAATCTCTCTTATGAAAGAGCTCCATGGCCGTGCTTGATGCTCCCGGTATCGCCGAATGGGTAGCCTATGCCATACGTCTCCGGGGTGTAAGAAGTAACTTGTTTGTGTGCATTCTGTGGAGTCCTGCCCTCCCATATGGGCATGCCTTCCCGATTTCCGGCGCCCCCTATGTTAATGCCACCGGGGTTGCCGGATGGCCTTTGTAATGCGTCAAGGATTTGTTGCGTACTGCGGACCTCGACCGGCTGCTTCCCCTTATCCCGTACCATTCGATAGGACGAACCCTCTTGCCCTTCCGGAGACTTGCCGAGACGCCTCCTCTGTTTTGGCTCGCACTCCACGATATGGTCCAGGAGGTGTGTGTTGGGCTTCTTGTTGTACAACCGAAAACGTGCCCTGCGATCAATGCAAGATGCCCGTTGTGGTGGTTGGAGAATACCGCGTTTGCGTGCTCGGGGTCCGGCTTTTACGAGAGGTAGTAGCACCACGGCGAGGTTGCTCTCCCGATTATCAAATACGGGAAGTTTGAGATGTGGGTGGTACGTCTCCGGGTCCACCCAGTTGAAGTACCAGCACCATGCATCCTCGGACAAAGGGCACCGGTAGAATCTTCTATCCGCTAGATCCTCGTCGCCGGTATCAACCACTGCCTAGAGGCCGTGGTCGCACAGTTCCTGGCTTTGCGTTGGCCCCTGAGGAGGATTTTCTTGCCTTGACTTGAGCCATTTTGCAAACTTCTTTTTGAAGTCCTGTATGCGATGAATTGATTTAGAATGGGTACATTGTAGCTGAAACATGAGGCACGTGAAACTGACCGATTGGTTCGTCCCTTGCACACCGGCCCTTAACTCCGGTCGATCTAGGTAGGGGACATATCCCGGCGGCCTCTCCCACCGTGTGAAGTTCTCTGGCGAAGTGGGGTAGGCGTCGTGGCAGTTGTAGAGAAATTCGTAATCACGTCGTTCCGGCCCGTCGATCCATTGGAAAAAGCAACAACGGTCCTCGTCCTAAAAAAACAAATAACGATGCATGAAATGGTACTGTTACCGTAATTAGGGTATGGACAACATTTGGTTTACCCCGAAGCCACGGGCACAACAGTAGTGAGCGCGGGAGGCCGTATCTCCGTGCGTAGATGTGATACTACGGAATGACGGTATGAGTCATTTTCGATCTCGGCCATAAGATACGACTCTTGTAACATGTTTTTGCGCCGTGTCTGCAAGTGTGGGCCTTTCCGGGGGATTTTGGGCCTTTCCGGAGGGGAATTGGGCCTTCCGGGGGAGTTCGGGCCTTGGGGGGTCCATATGGGCCGAAGGTGGGACATATTTGGGCCTTTTGGAGGTGGTCTAGGACAGCAAAACTGCTGCCCTAGCCCTACCTGCGCCCCAAACAAGTCCCCTCCCTAGCCCTAGCCCCCACTTGTTTCCCCTCCACCCCATTGCCTCCTCCTCCCTAGCCGCCACCCCTCCCTCACCCTTGCGCCTCCCCTTGCTCCACCACGTGCCCTTGCTGCGTCCCCCTCGCTGCCATGCCACGCCATGGTGCTGCCCTCGCCGGTAGGAGGATCCGCGACGAGGAGAACCGGTGGCCACGACGCGTGGGAGCGAGATCGGGCGATCGAGAGGCATTCTTCGTGTTAAATGGATTCGTCGGACTAAGGTATGTCCATGGGGAAACCTTGGGGAAGGTCTAGGTGCTGTTCTCATGGTAGATTTGGAGTTGTTAGATCAAGAGGACGTGCTGCCATGGAGTAGATCTGAAAAGAACTAGAGTTCGTATTGTACTCAGTTTCGGGCAGATTTGGAGTCCGTTTTAGGGGGTGCGATTTCGCAATTTTAGAGTCGGAATTTGGCCAACCTCCTGTTGAAGAAGTTGTAGGTATCATCAAGACCTATTTTGTGTATTTGTTTGAGAATTTTTGGAGTTACGGTCTGAAAGTTATGACCGTTTTGGTGGGCGCTGTCCAATCTGTGTCGAGGTTGGGACAGTCTGTGTTCAACATTAGATTAAACTAATTTAGAATTCGAATCTGACCGTACGGACTTCTAGGAAGTTGTAGATAGTTTCAATATCTTTCAGTGCATATAAAGAAATTGAAATTCCGCCCAGCCGTTTGGAAGTTATGCCTGTTTTACCGAGCGCTGTCAAATCTGTGACGAGATTGAGACAGTTCGTGTTCAACGTTAGATTAAACAACATTAGAGTCCGAATCAGTCTTTACCTATAACTAGAAAAAGTTGGGAAATTTCCTAAGCTACGCGAGGATGTACTCGTTTATTCAATTTGGAGTTCTAGAACTCAAGTTATGATTTTTCGAAGCCGCTGTCCAGAACGGGGCAAAATCTGTGATTTCGAGGTTTTGGAGTATTTAACGTATTAGGTGTAGTGGGTACTGTTTTGAGGAGTCGAATTAAGTGTGTGGCACGTGTTTGCAGGTGGTGTGCCTTCGGGAGTGCCCTCAACATCTCGTCACTCCGTTGCCCGCGGTTGAAGGCAAGTGTGTTGTGTGGATTGAACATTATACGTGTTGCTAGAATTGCTTTGTTAGATAACATGCTGTCTTGCCATGAACTACATGTTATAATTGATATGATGTCCACTTGCCATGTTTTAATGATTGCTATGATATGATGAGCATGTTTAAGATGTTATGATGCCATGTGTTAATATATGAGTTTTATATTGTTGGCATGCTTGCATACATGACATGTTACATGGCCCGGGCGGTGAGAAAGTCATTAACTAATCCGGGAAGGTCGGTGAGAAAGTTATGACTAATCCGGAGAGCCATTAGAGTAAGTCCTACATCGTGATTCCATCTACCGTGGGTGGTGGAAGCGAGGAGTAGGCACCCTCCATCTTCGGGATGGAAGGGGGGAGAGGGTGCACACCGACGGGTGTGTACTCAACCATACCGGTATGAGTTTCCAAAGAGATATGAGCATAGCATTGCATTGCATTGCATTACAATACATATTAAATGATGAGGATGTTGTTATGTGTTCAAGTTTGAAATGTTATATGTGACATGAGGTATTATTGTCTTGTAAATGATCTTGTTGTCCATTACAATATGCTTGCTGAGTTTTCGAACTCACGCTTGTGTTTTATGTTGTTTGTTTGTTTAGGTACAATGAAATCGGCGTATGGAAAGGGATCTAGCTACACTCCTCCACGTAGTATCATAATCTAGCTAATTCACCTGTTTTGGAGACACGACATTAAGTATTACAATAATCATTAGTGTATGGTCTGTATGTTTGGTTGTTTCCCTCATGTATATCATGTGGGGCTATGGAGGGAGTTGTTTTAACTTCCTAGAGTTAAATTGATGCTTATTATTTTGCTATCGATGCTTATTGATGTTTTAGTTGATGATTAGCTATCCTTATCGCTGCGTATGGATATCTCGTTTGTCTTACATATTGATATGATGCTATGTTGTTAAGTTTCATGCAAAAACAAAGGAGATGCTGTCAAAATTTCCAATTATTCCAAATAATTACTTGCTGTAATTTACCTTAAATTATGGTAATAAATGTGTCATGATCTATGTTTGGTGACATTCTGGGCTTAGTAAAAGCTGGGGTGTTACAGTAGACTGCGTAACCTTCGCCACCAGGTTGCAGTCACATTTCGGGCGTGGCAACTCCGGCAGAACTGGGGCGTCAACGCTACTCTCATCCGGGTATTGGGGGGGTTAGCCTTCGCTTGCTGAAGAGGCGACGGTAGAACGACATCGTGGCCTACTGTGTGTGTGGGAAAAACAGACTAAAGTTTATGGAAGTTCTGGCTGTGTGATGCACAGATCCCTCCCTCGGTGGGTTTATAAAGAGCTGGCGAAGGGCAACCAAAGGAGAGTCTCGCGGACTTCAGAGTATTTCAAATCCGCGAGCATCAGATGCTTCTGCAGCTCATGATGACATGAGCGTGGCTATGCCCACAGCTTTAAACAGGGAATCTTTGCCATAGCCGGCTTTTGGCAGCATTATGCAGCTGAAATGACAAAGGCTGGAAAAGTTGATATGACAAAAGCTGAAAAAGCAATAATGACACGCGGTTGATATGACTAAAGATGACAGAAATATATAATAGACCACGTAAATGAGGAAGTACACAAAATAGATAGTAAAGCATAATAGGACAAAGTACCCAAAAATAACGCACATCCTAAGCCTGATCACCCCCCGGTGGTGGACCACGACCACAGCCTCGACCCTAGCTCTCCTTCGCGGGCCGAAGAGGGGTGCGTCGTCGAGAGGTCGTGGCGAAGCACCGCGATGGTCCCGCCGCCGTAGTCCGAAGGGCTGTACCGAACCGACGGGACACGCAGGCGGGGAGGCAACGGGTCTGCAGGAGGCTGCGTGATCTGCGTGGCTGGAGGAGGCGGCGTGTGCTGCGTGGCTGGAGGCTGCGTGAACGGCCCGTCGCGAAGAATCGATCGGGCCGCAGTCGTGACGCCGTGCTCGACCGGGTGTCCGGTAGAGGCATGTCCTCTGAGGCCTACGATGCTGAGACATTAACATTTAATTATAGTGAGAAGATTAGATTCAAACGGATCAATCGAATGTTTATCGGCTTACGGGTGTGGGGACCATGGTAGGCCCGCGTGGTGGCGTCTGCCAACTGGATCCTCCAGCCGTGCCTGGAGCTGGAGGCACCTGGGTGTGGAAGCTGGACCCTGGCTGTAGCGGTGGTCGAGAAGGTGGTGTCCAGGAGCTGAGACCGGGTGGCGGCCTAGACGAGGTGCCAGCCGAAACAGTCGGGGCTGGGGCCTGCCAAACAGCACCAAGCTCCACGATCTGTCAGAGTGCAGCTCGACATGCCCCATGGCCTCACGATAGCTCTTTCTTGTGTGAAAGTGGTCCCTGCTGCAGCCTAGACAGAAAGTCGGCATCTTTCTTTGCAAGCCCTCGCCTCGTCCACCTATCACGTACAAACAAACATTAAACATAACGACATAGCATTGAAATTACAATTGCATTAATGAGTAAAAATACAACGAGACTTACCATCTGGTGCAGTGCCAGTCCTGCGTGGCTCGAGTACAAGTCTGCGATGCCAAAGAAGAAACACTGGGCGGCTGCTCCTCGCGTGGGAGGCGAGTGCGGTCCGGCACGTGCCAGACAAGTACTCCTGGTAGGAGGAGGGGTCGTAGGCGCGACCTCCTCGACAACGTCCTCAGCGCCCCCTCCTGGCGCAAGCCACGGCGCCATCCTCTGCGACAAGGTCACCATGGCCTTCTTGGGTCCCTGGGTGGAGTACTGCACAAAAGACCTCATTACTACAAATATGTCGTAAGCACTTAGCATTCCTGTAGTGGCGAGTAACTCACAAGTGCACTTTCGGCGCACGCGTTCCCCAAAGGAACAGGGACCACCTGGCGTAGTCCAAAGCTGCTCGAGGACTCGGTGCGTGGCGTAGTCCTCACGAAGACGTCGAAGACGAGCTTCCTCCTCGTCTTCCAAAAGGCTGGTCCCTGTCACGAGCATGGACAGGCCCCGCAGCTCTCTCTCCTACACGCTCGTCATTTGTAGGGGTCCTGCACGACATTCCGTCCCTCGGGTGGTCGAAGGCCTCCGTGAAGGCGAATGCGCCCGCGCGTGCACTGGACACCGCCCACCGTGGCTGCAATAGAGTAGAAATAATCGTAGCGGATGGCATTGAAATTACAATTCCATTAATGAGTAAGAACATGTACCCGTCGCCTAGTCGAGGCGAGCCCATCGTCGGTCGGTCCGGTAGCATCACCGCCGTACATGTCGGCGGTGTAGTGCCGAGGGTCGACCAGGGGTTGACCCACGGAGAAGCGCTCGAATGACCAAAGCTGAAGAAGAAGCGGCATCCCGGTCAGATTGGAGTTCCTGCCTTTCTTCACGCACGCGTCGCAAAGGGCGCGGTACGTGGAAGTAAGAACCGCCGAACCCCAGGATACCGCCGGTACATCGTCAGGCTCTGAGTCCGCAATAGCCCGTGCATAGGCTATCCAACGCGCGTCCACGGTGTCGCCGTGACTCGATGTGAACATCACCCAGCCGAACAACCAGAGCAGATAGGCCTCGAGGTGCCTAGCAACCTGGTAGTCCGTGGGCTCGGCCGCCATCTGCTGCACCTGCAACAATTGAAATAGTGTGATATCACGTTAATGCTATGCAAAGCTGGAGTAATATGTACAATCACTAACCTCGAACTGTGCCAACCACCTCCTCGATGGCCCGTGCTTCACGCCTACCGGTATCTGTGGGTCGACCTCCGCGACCCGTGACGTAGCGATAAGTCCGCGTCCCACCCAAACAGAGCCACCGAGGGGCCGATCGCTGCCCCGTCGATCGGCAATCCAGTGAGCATGGCGACTTCCTGTAGCGTCACCGTCATCTCACCGACAGGCAGGTGAAAAGTGTGCGTCTCCGGCCTCCAGCGGTCGACCAAACACGCTAACGGCCGAGTGGTCGTCTGGAAAACGCCCGCGGCCGCTGCGGGTCGTCACCACGTGCACGGGGGTCGTCACCACGTACTGCGGGTCGTCTGCCTGCACTGGTCGGCGGTGAACCCTCCACCATGCGGACTAAGCGGAAGCGACCGACGCGTGCAAGCCTAACGAGGAACCATAGAGTTGAATGAATTGAATGTAATGAACACTAATTGTACGAACAATGGAACATGTACAAATCTTGCAACTAACCTGGTGTGGAAGCGGCGTCAACGCACCATGCCTTGTTAGGCACACGAATCCATGATAAGGGCAACTTGTCATTCCCCTCATGCGTGTGGACGTGCGCACGCGGTGCCGCGCATCCAAGACAGGGTCCAGGAGTGAGTCGACCTGCTCCATCCCTGCACATAGAAATGTTTCAACATAAATCATACTACACAACTTACGGCAAGCCACGACATATGTGAATAAAAGTACACAACGTATAATAATAAAAGACATCGAGGTTAAACATAAATAAAGGTACACAACATGTGACAAACACAACATATCTGAATAAAAGACACAACATATATGAATAAAAGACAACCAATCACGTCAATATTACAATACATATATGTATAAAAGACATAAGGGGTGAACATAAATAAAAGTACACAACATGTGAGAGACACAACATATATCAATAAAAGACACCCAATCGCGTCAATATTACAATAAAAGACATCCAACGTGCATATAATAACATATTTCGATACATAGCCACCACCACTTTCAGAACCTACACCCTACGTGCACTGGTTTGCCTTGTGGCCATACTCGCCGCACTCAGAACACCTCCTAAGAGGGCCACCCACTTCAGATTCATCCATGTCGTTGCGAATGCGCCTAGTCTGTGGATCGACCAGGCGCCCTTCCGCACACCTCCGCAAGGTTGGATCCGCAAGCGAGATGCGCTCATCTCTCGTTAATCGCGGTGAAATCACCGTGTGCACGAAAACCACGATACTCACCCGACCAGATATGGACAACATGATCCTTCAAGTAGAAAGGGGACATGTCTTGTGGCGTGTTCATCCCAATTTGCCCACAAGCGGCCATCACGTGTGAGCAAGGAATATGGAGAAGTCTTGGCTTATTGCATTTGCATTCACACCATCCAGATGCCCCTTGGCCTAGATTAACCTCGTGCGTAATAACCGTGTCCGTTCCCAATCCCCTTTTGCACCAAAGAGTCACCTCGAGCGGTATTCGATGACCCGTAGCTCGCACCATATCTTTCTGAGCTTTCATGGTTCGTTCCTCCATGTAGGTCATCATCCGCGAACAATACGGCGTTTGCAATGTGGAGGCATGAAGTACCGCTTCCGCATGCCTTTTTGGTAGTAGCTAACGATGCCGTGCAACATGCCTTCAAGGATGGCCACAAGGGAAGCGGACGGAGGCCTCGGATGACCCAATTGTAAACCTCGGCTATGTTCGTTGTCATCACGCCAAACCTGTTCAGCATAAAGCAGTTTAGAACAACAGGCCAAATTGTTTAGCGCTGTTTTGATATTTTAATGTACCATACTAACCTGGCGCCTCCGGTGTCATGGAGCAATGCCCACTTCTCTAGAGGCTCAGCCTCTATCCAGTGCGAGAAACACTTAATGTTCTTTGACGTTCGTCTCCTCATATTAGGAGGATCGAGCTCCCCAAGGGGTGTTAGCCTTTTTGGTGGACATTCGTTCGGCGTAGGTGGTTGCTTCTTCATCTCTTCGATATGCGCACTGGTGTGCTTATCCAACTCGGCAAATAGCGCGTTGAACTTACGTGTCTGATTCTGCTTGCATAACCTCTTAAACAGATTCATCAGTTTCTTGCTTTTGAACTGCCTGAAGAAATTGGCACCCAAATGTCTCATGCACCACCTGTTCTGCAGGTCAGGCCACGAAAATGGTTCATCTCGGTCCTCCTGTAGAGTCTTGATTGCCGAGAGGATACCTTTGTGACGATCATGAATGATGCACATGCTGGGCCGATCACCAACTACCCCCACCTTCAGATGTCTGAAAAACCACAGCCAGCTATCCCGATTCTCACCCTCAACAAAAGCAAAGGCCAATGGAAGTATGTGGTTGTTCGCATCAATTGCAATGGCTGTTAGAATCTGCCCCTTGTATTTTCCAGTCAAAAATGTGCCATCAACACAAAGCAATGGACGACAGTACCTGAATGACGCAATGCAAGGCCCCAATGAAAAGAAAGTACGACGAAATGTACAAATCCCATTTGCATCTGCTTCGCTTTCTTTGAAAGCGGTGTATGTGCCAGGATTGGTTTGCTTGATACTTCAAGCACCACGAGGTAGGTTGCAATACGATGCCTCGTATGTGCCAAACCTCTTCTCTAATGCTTTACGCTTATACGCCAGGCCATGGAGTAGCTTATCGATACTTAAATGTTCGTAACATTGCTTTACGAATATCTGAACACTCGATATCCCGCTTCTCAATGATTTCATTAAACATCACGCTAGCTATTACAGCCGCATTCAAGTTACGGTGTTTGACAAGAACATTTTCTAGTCCTGCATGTGTGCTCGCCCACTCTTGATGCAATCCAATATGTCTCACACTTCGGCTTGTATGCATGTACTTTAAATTCACAACCATCGATTCGCACTTCACGTGTACTTATCTGGGCTAGACAGGACAACCCGAAACTCTCTTTGCAGCGATAGTGCCCACAAGCTCACCGCCAACTTCAATTCGTAATTGTTCGGAACATTTGATTCAACCGAATGGCACCGCACCATACTCACAATGCGAGTCATGGCCCCACAAAGCTTCCATACCCGCTTTGTTCTGCTGTTCCATTCATCGGGGATGGGTACCTCCACGAGCGAGTCCTACCATGCATTTCATCATCTTCCTCCCGGTCATCATCTTCGCCGATGGTATCGATTGGGTCCAACATTTCGGCTTCCTCTTCGTAGCCATGCGTTCCACCCAATCCAATTGATCCACAAGTTGATCGATATCCTCCCCTTCATCGGCCCACCTTCTGCGCTTGCTGCATCCATGTGATCATCCCCGCCGCCGCTGCCTCAACCGACACCGGGCTGAACTTGTTCACCAGAGCCGATGTGTCGCTCTCGCTCACACCAAGAGTACTCACCTCTTCCTTAGGGCAAGCTTGCACCAAGATCACACAATCGAGGCTAGATCCCTTGCACCATCTTAACCATTTCGCCTTACAAGCGTGTTCGATCTCATCGTCTTCAACTCCCACACCGGGTCACCCTTGCTATGTGTGTATACGATTTGGATGCTAACAGAATAAACACTTGGATCCAGGGAAAAAATTTGGGTCAACCAAAGTTTTATATCACGAATGCTAACAGTATCGGGGGACAAGTGCTCGGCCATGGTGACCGCAGCGGCTTAAATCCACTCCATTACGCCCATTTTTTACTTCACCATCGCCATAATATACCACGAATTTCATGGTTCCGACATCAACTGCGACGACATAGACAAAATAAATTTATGCATCCCTACTAAAATGTAAAATCTGTACCGTAAATTGAACAACGATAATTACCTATCGGGATATCGATACTATAATATTATAATAATATAGCGCACGTATAACATGCCTATTTGCTACTAATATGCAATGTTCAGAAAAATCGGCCGATTAGCCGATTAGCTAGTGATCGAAGCCCTAAATATTCCATTTTTTTTCCTTACGGTCAAAAAACTGGGCATAACGATTAATCGGAATTAATAAGGTCTAACTAATATCACTACTCTACATTAAACAACTAGAATCGCTAATCTAAATTGCGCTACTCTAGATCGCTAATCTAAATTGCGCTACTCTAGATCGCTACTCTAAATTGCGCTACTCTAGATCGTTAATCTAAATTACATTACTCTAAATCACTCTCTTCATTGAAAAATATGAAATTAAACAAAATTGCGATGTTACCTCCTCTTTCTTCTTCTTCTTCTTCTTCTCCTCTCCTCCTCCTCCTTCCTCTCCCTCTCCTTCCTCTCTCCTTCTCCTTCCTCTCCTTCCTCTCCTTCTCCTTCCTCTCCCTCTCCCTCTCCCTCTCCTTCCTCTCCTTCTCCTTCTCCCTCTCCTTCCTCTCCCTCTCTCTCTTTTCTACCGGCGGCGGCGGGCGAGCGCTCTGTTCTTTTTTTTTGGGCGCAGCAGAGATCGATCGATCGATCTCGGGGCCCTTTTTTTACCGAGCCAATTTCGCCAAACGGTTCGGCGACAACCTAATTTCGCCAAATGGTATGGCGAAAATAGGGTTTTCGCCACACGGTTCGGCGAAAATAGTATCTTCGCCATACCATTTGGCGAAAATAGCCTTGATACCCGTGTAGCAGCTTAATTGCGGCGGTTAGGGTATTGTCGCCGAACCGTGTGGCGAAAATAGGGTATTCGCCACACGGTACGGCGAAAATAGGGTATTCGTCATACCGTTTGGCGACGGCATATTATTTTTGCAAATTTTTTATTCCGTATATTAAAAACGCAATTTGATTTAAAAAATGTATTATTTAAAAAAAAATTCTGCTGGGGCTGGCCAAGACGGTGGTGGAGGGGGCGCTAACCAAGGCACACTTTTCCAACAATGCAGTCAACTTGTTCATCAAGCTCAACTATAAACCGTTAGTGTTCGTTCAACTTGTTCGTATTCTGTTTCATGAGTATATATGTGTTTGGAAGTACAATGTGTAGCCTGTTGTTGTAAGACCCTCACTTTTATGCTACAGTGCAAACATAAAAGCAAGGTTCTAATGTGCATACTGTGCCAGTCCCATGATCAGTAGCTAGCACGCACAAACACAATTTGGAAATCACAACCATACAACAGTTTCATATTTTATTACAGCGGAAGTATTGATACAATATGACCGAGAAGGTCGACTAAACATAGCCAAAAGAATCAGATGTCTTGTAGTTTGCCACATAATCCACAGGCAACTGACAAGGTAAAGCCTTAGATAGAACTGTCGTTAATAATCCCGTAATCCTGCGTCAAAGTAAAGTTCATCGAGATACCTGCATCTTCACCTAAAATCAACAATGATAGCAAGGGTGAGTACATTTCGTACTCAGCAAGACTTGAGTTGTGTGTTTGGAATGCAGGCTGATCCTAGAGTGAAGCTTCTACGGTTATTCTTTGCTTGGAGCCAAATTGAATTATTAAATACTGAATGGTAGAGTGAAAGCGAAAATTTTAAAAGTAATTAAATGAGTAAAGTAACAAGTATGTATTTAAAAGTAATGCGAAGAGATAGATAACTCACGACCCTTCGCGAATAAAATGTAACAAAATACCCACAACCCTTCGTGAGTGATAAAGCGTTCATCCCATCATATGAAATATTATCGAAGATTAAAGTTTTGTCCACACAGGCACAATACCTGAATTCAACCTTGCCAACGTAATGTCAAGTATTGAATCATCTGTAAGGGTAAACTCACCAATTCCAAATTATCCGGTCGATTTTATAAAAGTACGTAAAATGTCTAGCTATGTGATGACTTTACCAAGTGCTCATGACCGAGAGCGCGGCTAATCGATTAGGTTTAGACTCTGCAGAGTTTGTACAGCTTTACCCACAAGATATGTCCTCCCTTCGTGGCAAGCGCATTTGACACACTTCTTTTGGTGTGCCGCCAGAGAGTTCATAACGAAATTCGTTACTTGGACCTTAACTTTGCACTAGCCCAATGACGTTACCCACGACTATGATGGAAGCTAAAAGGTAAAAGGAATTCGAGTCAATGACCCACCAGAATAAAACAGCCCCAAATTCATAGCCAGCGCGTACCGTTACAACGGCGGATGCCAACACCTCGGTGATGACACCTCCCTCGAGCAAACCTATATACGGAATGCCCGTGCTACAACCGCCTACCAATGTGCAAAGCTAATTCCCAAATAATTTAATAAGTTAAGACTGTCCCACTCCGGTACTTGTGGATGTCACGGTTATCTTGGCACGAAAACAACACATCATTTCGGTTCTTATACGACACGGGCGATAGATCTCCCCTATCTACGTGCATCATCAATTGCACTTCCGGCTATTGCCAATAATCACCCGCATCAAAATCATAGTTTTGTTTTCCAAAAGAAAGTTTCAATAATCACAATATTCCCACATGTTCAAGATTAATGTTCATCATGTCCAACACTTTTAGTTCATCACGAGCAAGTATAACCATCCGTTCGTGTTCCCAATCTAAGCGAGGCTAAGCATATGCAAGTAATAATCGAATATACTCATTTTGTGTGTCCATCAACAATCTAGGGTTTCATCTATCACTACTGATTAAGGAAAACCATCAATGAAGGTTGTATCTACCATTCTTCCCATAATATAGCAGTGTATACAAAATATAGCATATGCATGCAAGTTTTAATTAGATTCTTCTTGTTAAAGAAAATTGGGATCTACATGAGTGCTTGCCTTGCTATCCGTTGTTTTCAGTGACGGAGTCGAAGACGTAATCTCGAAGTTGTCGATGACGAAGTCCGAGGCGTCGGATTCTACACGTCGTATAACAGAAAATATAGCAAATAGCAAATAATACTTTCAATAGAGGCAAAAGGAAATCAGATAGAAAATCAAATAACAAACATACATAAAACAAGCATGAATGAGGATTAGGACTTGTGAACGTATAAGTGTGTTACTTCTATAATCTTTATCATTGATTAACGGTTTAAGGGTTGCATCGCATACGACACCTTATTCCTTATGATTTATTTTATTTTATTTTACGAATTCAGGAAGCTAAGATTGTAAGATTAAATACACAAATTCATTTTCAGGGTATGAAGCTGCTTGTACTAATATTAATTAGTTCATAAAACAACAGGTGTGAAAGTAACTACGATTTACATGATTCAGCTTTTGCATATGCATCTGTATTACAAATCTCAGAATTCATTTCTCGTAGGGTCATGTTTTAATAGGATTCAGACGCAAAGCATATTATAATGAAAAGGTTTCTACAGATTAGGTGAGTCTTATATTAAGAAATGCCCTTGGATTTGTCTAATTGTGTTTGATTAATAGTAAGTGAAATGGTTTGGTTTAAATTAAATTAAATATTGTATAAACATATACATTTAAGATTTAAGTAATGTGGAAGTTGGCAACCTATCTTCAAAAAGGGTTTTTGAAGAATGGGTTTAATGAAGGAAATTTCAATCTATTATTTCTCTGTCAGACTTTAATTGAATGGATTAGAGTTTATTGATTGACTAGGTTTTGATTTGAATCATTTAAAAGAACCATTCAAACTCAACCAGAGTAGTTCCTTTATTATTTTTATTATTATTATTTTCTTTCTCTATTCTTTTCTTTTCTCATTACCCTTTTCTTTGCCCCATTCTTTTTCTCCTCTCTCTCTCTCTGTCGACTGAACTCTCCTCCTTCAGTCCTTCTAGCGTCTTCCCCAATCTTCTGGTCTCTGCGATCTGGCCTCGTCGCCACCTTGGCGCCTCCGCCCGGTGGTCCCGAGTCCCCTAGCTCCGCCGGCCGTCGACGGCCGCCAACGCTGGCCCAGGCGCGCCCGACTTCCGCACTCGCCTTCTGGTTCCCGTCGAACTCGACCGCCTCCTCACGCGCGCGGGTGCGGTTCCGCCTCCAGGCTGCACCGCCCGACCGCCTCCGACGCCGGTTTTCCAATTCAGCTCCCCACCGACCGATTTTTGGTTGCCATCATCTCGCGCACTTGCCGCTCAGGCTCCTCAAGTCTCTGCCGCCTGGGCTGCTCCTGCGCATCACCCCTGGTTTGGTCAGGGTTGGGTAACCCTAACTTTAATCCTCCTCCTTTTCCTTATCTCCCTACCTCTAACTCTTTACTAGGGATTGGTACTCTCTGATGTTACTTCTCCTCCTACCTGTGATTAAGGTTGCATACCTGTGATTAAGGTTGCATTGTGCTGCTTGTGATCTGAGATTAGTGGGATTTACATCGAATGAATTGAATGAGTTTAGCACTGAGATTACTTGTCTCTGATCCGTGATGTGCTTCAATGATTTATTTGGAAATAGATTATACTGAGATCACTCTCTAGTTTGTGATGCTTAAAGACTTAATTGGAGGTCCCTTGCACTGATTTGCTATATGCATGAATCCAGCAAATGATAAATAGATTGGTGCTAAATAGATTTGAGGGTATTTGAATATTCGAGACCACGACATGAGGACAATGGTTCCTTTAATGTTTCTTGGCATGATAGATAATAGCATGATACTATGCTCTTGATTGCTTTTACGAATACTTAATGGTTGGCGGTGGCTTAGAATAATCTGTTGCATGGTAAATGATAATGATTTGATACTAAGCAACACCAATATTTGGAATACTTAAGACCTAGTATATTACCGATTGCTTTTCTTGAGTTCTTTACATGGCAAATGATGAAATGATGCTATGCTATGGGGTTTGATTGCCTTTTCATGGTCTCGTGATGATTTGCTATTTAGCAATTCCATCGGTTGGATGACGCTACGACGATGACCTTATCTCGCGATACGGCAGGGAGTATTTGCGAATTAGGGTAACGAGTAGCGTAACCCCGATAGGTTTCCTTCTCAGAGACCATCTCCTTTAGCCTTCTCTGTCGCTTTTGATTCTAGTTCATTTTCATGCTTTCTTGGGTATGAAAAGATAAGTTTAAATGTAATTGAGTTCAAATTGACATACTTTGTGTGAAGGCGATGCATGGAGTTTCTAGATCTTCTAGCTCCTATTTCGACGTTGAACTCTTATGGTTTGCTCGATGTCAAGTATTCTGGGAGCTCTATTTTGGAGTCCTTGTTCTTGGCACATGGTTTGCTTGGCACCTTTTGGGTGGCTTCTTGAAATTGGCTGGTTGGGCTTGAAGCTTATGTGACTTTGAATGAGCCTTGGTTGATCTTTATAGCGTGGCTATGGCGGTGTGAGCAGGGTTTGAAAGAGGGCCCCGGTCCAATGGTCTTTGCGGCCGGGATGATTGCACATATTAATTTTTCTGGTCAGTGCATTCATCTAAGTTTTGTGACCCATGCTTGGCCGGCTGGTTAGGTTGGTCTAGAGCTTTCTTATGTGGTCTGGTGATTAGCTTTGGTGGCTTAACTAGCCGGCTAGCTGTTTACCTTGGACTTGACTGGAGATTGCCCTGGAGGGCTCGGCTGGGTTGTTTAAGAATTCTTGGTCATCATCCTCTCCTTGCCTCCATAGTTATCTTTTACTAAGTGGTTTGCCTGGCCGGCTGGCTTTGCCCTGTTGCTTTGCTTATTCTAGTCATGGTTGAAATGAATGCACCTACTTGTGGCTGTCGGTCTGGCCTGAGTAGCGAGGTATACTCTAGTTGCTTTCGCCCCAAGTGGATAACTCTGGAGATTTCGGCTGGACTTGATGTTGTAGTCGGTTAGACAGGCTGTCTTTATTCTTGTGGCACCTTTGTTGCTTGGCTTTATCCCAATTCATGAAGTTTCACTATTTTCTTGTGGTAAAATATTTTTGTCTGTGATATTTTCTGAATATTCGCGTCTACGGCTTAACAGGTTTGTAAATTGCCGAGTGATGCAAAAACAAATCGTGAGAGGAGCCAGATTGGCCCCCGGACAATCTAGGGTACCTCACTGAGCGATTCACTTAGCTGACGGCAATCTTTTCTCTATTCATTTATTGTATTTAATTTAATGCATTTGCTTTATGCTTAATCTCATACGTAAACAATTTAATTTGTAGGCTCTCAAATGCAGATCAAGTCAGCACAGGAGCTGAAGCTTGTAGTTTTGTAATTTACTTTTTGATATGTAATTTGTAACCAAATATGTAATTGGATAGTTAGGTGAGTTGTAACTGTGATTGCATATGTAATCAAATGATTGTATTGAGTTGTAACTCCAGTGACTTGTATGTCTTTATAAAGATTTTTGTATTTCCTATGTATTGTAAATGTGAACTACGATGTATCAATAAAATTTGTGTTGCGATTAAATTCTTTGATTCAATCCTTTACAATGATTATTCTTGATCAATGAGATGGCAATTGGTTTATTTTATCTTCTTACCATTTTCTTCTGTAACTTTTTCTTTCTCTAATTTCAGGAATTCAATTATCTTTTAACAAAAGCTTTTAAATTTGCTGAAAGATATTAATAAATCAAATTCACATTTAAATATTTTATTTTTACTGTTTAATTAATTCAGGGATGTTACAGACTACCCCCCTTAACAGGAATCTCGTCCCCGAGATTCGCAGGGTTAAAAGAAGCGAGTGAGAGTTGGATGATTGAGTGATATGTAATATTATTTTGGAAGAATAGATTATCGAGTATAAATTTAGGTTTTACGAATGATCATGAAATTCAATTATCGATGCAAGGTAGATTCAAGATAAATTTAAAGAGACAGGATGATTTAAAGTGAGTTCTGGTAGAGACTGTATTTATGAGGAATGTACCTGGCATTTCATTAGGTATGCCACGGTTGATGTCTTGAGCTGAAGTAGATGCAGATCCAGGGACTTGCTGGTCTTCAATTTCTTGAGGTTGTCCACATGTTTGCGGTGTAGCTTCACAGAGCTGAAGTAAATTTTGTTTCTTCCTCTTTGGGCATTTATTGGAATAGTGTCCATGTTCAAAACAGCAGTAGCAGGTAACATGAGTTGCATGATTTGGAGGATCAGAAAACTGTTCATTGATTTCATTGGATGGTTGATCAAACGATGGTTGGAGTTGAGAATGGAATTGCGTAGAATTCTTCTTGGAATAAGCATCTTTGTTCGGACGCCTCTTCATTCCTTGATTCTTTTGGAAAGATTGTTTCGGATTTTGTTTTTCCTATTCTTGGGGTTATCATTTTGACTGAAGTGATTTCTGGCAGGGCTATTGTGTTAGAAGAGGTTTGGTTTCTTTGGGGGCATTGTTTAGCAATATGATCTGTTTCACGACAGCAAAGCACTTAGGTACCTTTCGTGGCGCTTTCTTTGGGTACAAGAGGGTCCTATACTTTTGCTCTTCCGAGTTTTAACTTGTTGTTGCTTAGGACAATTTCTAGCCCAATGGCCTTCTTTATCACATAAGAAAGCAGGCTATTGGTGATTGCCAATTATTACTTTCTTGGTGATGGTGGTAGAATAGAAATGCTGATTTTCCAATTATTCTTCCATCATTTCTTGTGCAATTTCTTTTCTACATGAAAATTTTTGGGCAATTAAGGCTCGAAAATTTTCTTGTTGAATCGAACTACTGATGGTAACTATTAGATCGAGAGGACATTGAGATGGGCAATGATCTTTACTTTCACAAGGATAACAAGTAATATCGTTCATGGGACATTTTCCCGGAGAATGATTTCCTTCACAACTAGAGCAATTTATTGCATGTTCATCAACAGTATGACCTATTTCTCCACAAATGAATGCATGCGCGGTCTTCAATTTGATTTGGTTGGCAATATTTCAAGGGGCAGCTTTTAGACTTTGAATAAGATGTAAGAGTGGCATTTTGAGCTGAATATTTTCCTTTTCTGGCGTGAGCTACGTTCATATTGGTAGAGTTCTGCCCCCATCGGCTGGCTGATAAGGGTGGAATTTTGATAATTTTGTTCCATCATAGAGAATGTTTGGATTCCGGTTTGGGATACTGACAAAGATTTTTCTGGGTTGGTTTCTTGTGGTTTAAGGAGGGATTTTAAACTATGCCTGGTTTCTTCTTCAGGTATTTTACTGAGGGATCTTGTCATAGGCATTTTGCAGTAATGACAATAAGACCGTTTAGATAAGATCTAGCAGGTTACAAGGCAACATTTCGTTCCTTAAAAATTTTATTATTTAAAATTTCTACAAATTAGAAGGGATGAGGTAGTTATAAAGAATGACTTAATTTAGGGTCTACTTTCCATTTGTTAACATTATCACTATTTACTGAGATCGTCTCGTCGTGAATTTTCAACCCAAGGGTTTAATATTCGCGAGAGCAATCCTTTACACAGAATTTCATCGCAATGAATAACAATACAAAAGATTACATTCAAAATTAACACACAAAGTAATATTTAAGTTACCCATTCATCATTCTATTTTAAGTACTTTTATTAGACCAAATAACGTCTAGTCTAATGAGGTGACTTCACATTGTGATTCCTTTCCGAAGTAAGGTGACAATGTGGAGATTCTTTAGTTCAGAGACTGAGGTAATGCCTAGCTTATAGCAGCTTAAATATTTTCCTATGGTTACCAGTACAGTCAAGTCTTGGTTTTAAATTCTTCTATAAGTAGCATAGGTTCAAGCATAGTTGGAATGATGACGAAGACCGTGGTATCAATTTTTCTACGGCTAGATTCTAAGAAGGTTCTTGCTGTCTAGCGTGAGTAGCACGGAAACAATAAGGTATTATTATCTATGCAGTAGAGTTTGCATAAGTGGTAAAATAGTTTTCGGCACACTTTGTTGGCTATGGTATAATTAAGGAGGTCACCATGTTTCTTAGCAACTATTGGCTTTATTTATAAGAAACAGGGGAGATTAATTAATATACAGGTGAGAAGTCTTACAAAAGAAAGAGGTAAGTTATATGGGAAGGTTTTAAATTCCAATCTATCTTCTGTTTAAAAGTTGTCACATTACTTTAGACAGTAGTTCAATTAGTAAAGATTCCTACATATTAGAAGAGAAAAGATAGATATAGAAAAATGATTTAATTCTAAGTCTACTTTTTATTTGATACAAGATAACATTTCGTTTAAAATTTCTTATTTATCTTCTTGTTAGTTTGGGGGTTGCGACTTTGTGAAGTTTTAACTTTATGCCAAACATTCAGGAGTGCATCCCGAGGAGCAATACAAAAAGATTTCAACAAATTTCCATCAACAAAAGAACGCGCCCTTAAACTACAATACATAGAAGTTCTAAGATGTTCTAAGGTTTCTTCTTAACTTAGTAGTACACGGTCTTAAAACGAGTTTGGATGTATTGTCCAGGCTACTTATAACTTTAGAAGTCTGCCTCTCTACATAGGTTACTGATGACGAATCTCCTCGAATTCTTGCACAACTTGGTGATGATGGCGATCCAAAGCTTCGACGAAGTTGGAGGGATGGCGAAGTGTCGCATCCGTCTTCCTGAGATTGTCAACGTAGATGTTGTAGTCTTCCTTGGTTGTATAGGGAGGAGAATAGCGTTATATCACCAACATTCTAAAGCTAGTGATAGCGTTACACTACACGTTTTAGCATTCAACAGAGACCGTTAAATCATTTTCAAAAAGATTCATTAGCAGTATTTAATAATAACATAGATAAGAGATAGAATTATTAGGGAAAGAATGAGAATATGTAGAGGTGAGGAAAGAAAATGCTATAGGAAAGAAAAGTATATATAAACAGGAAATGTAATTTCCTATGAAAGGAAAGAATATATAGAGATTCCAATTGGAGAGGAAAGAATTTATAACAGATGATATGAGACAAGAGAAGGTTAAATATATATATAGCAAATTTTCATTCCTAAATATAAATTTGTCTATTCCAAATTTTAAAGTTTTATCTAACGACCATTCTAACTAAGGTTTATCCTGCAGTCAACCTGGCTCTGATACCAAACTGTAAGACCCTCACTTTTATGCTATAGTGCAAACATAAAAGCAAGGTTCTAATGTGCATACTGTGCCCGTCCCGTGATCGATGCTTCACGCACAAACACAATTTGGAAATCACAACCATACAACAGTTTCATATTTTATTACAGCGGAAGTATTGATACAATATGACCGAGAAGGTCGACTAAACATAGCCAAAAGAATCAGATGTCTTGTAGTTTGCCACATAATCCACAGGCAACTGACAAGGTAAAGCCTTAGATAGAACTGTCGTTAATAATCCCGTAATCCTGCGTCAAAGTAAAGTTCATCGAGATACCTGCATCTTCACCTAAAATCAACAATGATAGCAAGGGTGAGTACATTTCGTACTCAGCAAGACTTGAGTTGTGTGTTTGGAATGCAGGCTGATCCTAGAGTGAAGCTTCTACGGTTATTCTTTGCTTGGAGCCAAATTGAATTATTAAATACTGAATGGTAGAGTGAAAGCGAAAATTTTAAAAGTAATTAAATGAGTAAAGTAACAAGTATGTATTTAAAAGTAATGCGAAGAGATAGATAACTCACAGCCCTTCGCGAATAAAATGTAACAAAATACCCACAACCCTTCGTGAGTGATAAAACGTTCAGTCCCATCATATGAAATATTATCTGAAGATTAAAGTTTTGTCCACACAGGGCACAATAATTTGAATTCAACCTTGCCAACGTAATGTCAAGTATTGAATCATCTGTAAGGGTAAACTCACCAATTCCAAATTATCCGGTCGATTTTATAAAAGTACGTAAAATGTCTAGCTATGTGATGACTTTACCAAGTGCTCATGACCGAGAGCGCGGCTAATCGATTAGGTTTAGACTCTGCAGAGTTTGTACAGCTTTACCCACAAGATATGTCCTCCCTTCGTGGCAAGCGCATTTGACACACTTCCTTTGGTGTGCCGCCAGAGAGTTCATAACGAAACTGTTCGTTACTTGGACCTTAACTTTGCACTAGCCCAATGACGTTACCCCTGACTATGATGGAAGCTAAAAAGGTAAAAGGAATTCCGGAGTCAGTGACCCACCAGGAATAAAACAGCCCCAAATTCATAGCCAGGCGTACACCGTTACAACGGCAGATGCCAACACCTCGGTGATGACACCTCCCTCGAGCAAACCTATATACGGAATGCCCGTGCTACAACTGCCTACCAATGTGCAAAGCTAATTCCCAAATAATTTAATAAGTTAAGACTGTCCCACTCCAGTACTTGTGGATGTACGGTTATCTTGGCCTGAAAACAACACATCAGCTCGGTTCTTATACGACACGGGCGATAGATCTCCCCCTATCTACGTGCATCATCAATTGCACTTCCGGCTATTGCCAATAATCACCCGCATCAAAATCATAGTTTTGTTTTCAGAAAAAGAAAGTTTCAATAATCACAATATTCCCACATGTTCAAGATTAATGTTCATCATGTCCAACACTTTTAGTTCATCACGAACAGTATAACCATCCGTTCGTGTTCTCAATCTAAGCAGGGCTAAGCATATGCAAGTAATAATCGAATATACTCATTTTGTGTGTCCATCAACAATCTAGGGTTTCATCTATCACTACTGATTAAGGAAAACCATCAATGAAGGTTGTATCTACCATTCTTCCCATAATATAGCAGTGTATACAAAATATAGCATATGCATGCAAGTTTTAATTAGATTCTTCTTGTTAAAGAAAATTGGGATCTACATGAGTGCTTGCCTTGCTATCCGTTGTTTTCAGTGACGGAGTCGAAGACGTAATCTCGAAGTTGTCGATGACGAAGTCCGAGGCGTCGGATTCTACACGTCGTATAACAGAAAATATAGCAAATAGCAAATAATACTTTCAATAGAGGCAAAAGGAAATCAGATAGAAAATCAAATAACAAACATACATAAAACAAGCATGAATGAGGATTAGGACTTGTGAACGTATAAGTGTGTTACTTCTATAATCTTTATCATTGATTAACGGTTTAAGGGTTGCATCGCATACGACACCTTATTCCTTATGATTTATTTTATTTTATTTTACGAATTCAGGAAGCTAAGATTGTAAGATTAAATACACAAATTCATTTTCAGGGTATGAAGCTGCTTGTACTAATATTAATTAGTTCATAAAACAACAGGTGTGAAAGTAACTACGATTTACATGATTCAGCTTTTGCATATGCATCTGTATTACAAATCTCAGAATTCATTTCTCGTAGGGTCATGTTTTAATAGGATTCAGACGCAAAGCATATTATAATGAAAAGGTTTCTACAGATTAGGTGAGTCTTATATTAAGAAATGCCCTTGGATTTGTCTAATTGTGTTTGATTAATAGTAAGTGAAATGGTTTGGTTTAAATTAAATTAAATATTGTATAAACATATACATTTAAGATTTAAGTAATGTGGAAGTTGGCAACCTATCTTCAAAAAGGGTTTTTGAAGAATGGGTTTAATGAAGGAAATTTCAATCTATTATTTCTCTGTCAGACTTTAATTGAATGGATTAGAGTTTATTGATTGACTAGGTTTTGATTTGAATCATTTAAAAGAACCATTCAAACTCAACCAGAGTAGTTCCTTTATTATTTTTATTATTATTATTTTCTTTCTCTATTCTTTTCTTTTCTCATTACCCTTTTCTTTGCCCCATTCTTTTTCTCCTCTCTCTCTCTCTGTCGACTGAACTCTCCTCCTTCAGTCCTTCTAGCGTCTTCCCCAATCTTCGGGTCTCTGCGATCTGGCCTCGCCGCCACCTGGGCGCCTCCGCCCGGTGGTCCCGCGCCCCCTCGCTCCGCCGGCCGTCGACGGCCGCCAACGCTGGCCCAGGCGCGCCCGACTTCCGCACTCGCCTTCTGGTTCCCGTCGAACTCGACCGCCTCCTCACGCGCGCGGGTGCGGTTCCGCCTCCAGGCTGCACCGCCCGACCGCCTCCGACGCCGGTTTTCCAATTCAGCTCCCCACCGACCGATTTTTGGTTGCCATCATCTCGCGCACTTGCCGCTCAGGCTCCTCAAGTCTCTGCCGCCTGGGCTGCTCCTGCGCATCACCCTGGTTTGGTCGAGGTTGGGTAACCCTAACTTTAATCCTCCTCCTTTTCCTTATCTCCCTACCTCTAACTCTTTACTAGGGATTGGTACTCTCGATGTTACTTCTCCTCCTACCTGTGATTAAGGTTGCATACCTGTGATTAAGGTTGCATTGTGCTGCTTGTGATCTGAGATTAGTGGGATTTACATCGAATGAATTGAATGAGTTTAGCACTGAGATTACTTGTCTCTGATCCGTGATGTGCTTCAATGATTTATTTGGAAATAGATTATACTGAGATCACTCTCTAGTTTGTGATGCTTAAAGACTTAATTGGAGGTCCCTTGCACTGATTTGCTATATGCATGAATCCAAAGAAATGATAAATAGATTGGTGCTAAATAGATTTGAGGGTATTTGAATATTCGTAGACCGACATGAGGACAATGGTTCCTTTAATGTTTCTTGGCATGATAGATAATAGCATGATACTATGCTCTTGATTGCTTTTACGAATACTTAATGGTTGGCAAGTGGCTTAGAATAATCATGCTGCATGGTAAATGATAATGATTTGATACTAAGCAACACCAATATTTGGAATACTTAAGACCTAGTATATTACCATTGCTTTTCTTGAGTTCTTTACATGGCAAATGATGAAATGATGCTATGCTATGGGGTTTGATTGCCTTTTCATGGTCTGTGATGATTTGCTATTTAGCAATTCCACTGGTTGGATGACGCTACGACGATGACCTTATCTCGCGATACGCCGGGGGAGTATTTGCGAATTAGGGTAACGAGTAGCGTAACCCAAAGAGGTTTCCTTCTCGAGACCATCTCCTTTAGCCTTCTACTGTCGCTTTTGATTCTAGTTCATTTTCATGCTTTACTGGGTATGAAATGATAAGTTTTAATGGAATTGAGTTCGTAGGGACTTACTTTGTGTGAAGGGGTTGGATGGAGTTTCTTGATCTTCTAGCTCCTATTTCGACGTTGAACTCTTATGGTTTGCTCTGATGTCAAGTATTCCTGGGAGCTCTATTTTGGAGTCCTTGTTCTTGGCACATGGTTTGCTTGGCCTGCTTTTGGGTGGCTTACTGAAATTGGCTGGTTGGGCTTGAAGCTTATGTGACTTTGAATGAGCCTTGGTTGATCTTTATAGCGTGGCTATGGCGGTGTGAGCAGGGTTTGAAAGAGGGCCCCGGTCCAATGGTCTTCTTGTAGGGATGATTGCACATATTAATTTTTCTGGTCAGTGCATTCATCTAAGTTTTGTGACCCATGCTTGGCCGGCTGGTTAGGTTGGTCTAGAGCTTTCTTATGTGGTCTGGTGATTAGCTTTGGTGGCTTAACTAGCCGGCTAGCTGTTTACCTTGGACTTGACTGGAGATTGCCCTGGAGGGCTCGGCTGGGTTGTTTAAGAATTCTTGGTCATCATCCTCTCCTTGCCTCCATAGTTATCTTTTACTAAGTGGTTTGCCTGGCCTTTGGCTTTGCCCTGTTGCTTTGCTTATTCTAGTCATGGTTGAAATGAATGCACCTACTTGTGGCTGTCGGTCTGGCCTGAGTAGCGAGGTATACTCTAGTTGCTTTCGCCCCAAGTGGATAACTCTGGAGATTTCGGCTGGACTTGATGTTGTAGTCGGTTACGACAGAATCTTTATTCTTGTCAGGCACTGTTGCTTGGCTTTATCCCAATTCACTGAAGTTTCACTATTTTACTGTGGTAAAATATTTTTATTACGCGATATTTTCTGAATATTCGCGTCTACGGCTTAACAGGTTTGTAAATTGCCGAGTGATGCAAAAACAAATCGTGAGAGGAGCCAGATTGGCCCCCGGACAATCTAGGGTACCTCACTGAGCGATTCACTTAGCTGACGGCAATCTTTTCTCTATTCATTTATTGTATTTAATTTAATGCATTTGCTTTATGCTTAATCTCATACGTAAACAATTTAATTTGTAGGCTCTCAAATGCAGATCAAGTCAGCACAGGAGCTGAAGCTTGTAGTTTTGTAATTTACTTTTTGATATGTAATTTGTAACCAAATATGTAATTGGATAGTTAGGTGAGTTGTAACTGTGATTGCATATGTAATCAAATGATTGTATTGAGTTGTAACTCCAGTGACTTGTATGTCTTTATAAAGATTTTTGTATTTCCTATGTATTGTAAATGTGAACTACGATGTATCAATAAAATTTGTGTTGCAGTTAAATTCTTTGATTCAATCCTTTACAATGATTGTTACTGATCAGCAGATGGCAATTGGTTTATTTTATCTTCTTACCATTTTCTTCTGTAACTTTTTCTTTCTCTAATTTCAGGAATTCAATTATCTTTTAACAAAAGCTTTTAAATTTGCTGAAAGATATTAATAAATCAAATTCACATTTAAATATTTTATTTTTACTGTTTAATTAATTCAGGGATGTTACAGACTACCCCCCTTAACAGGAATCTCGTCCCCGAGATTCGCAGGGTTAAAAGAAGCGAGTGAGAGTTGGATGATTGAGTGATATGTAATATTATTTTGGAAGAATAGATTATCGAGTATAAATTTAGGTTTTACGAATGATCATGAAATTCAATTATCGATGCAAGGTAGATTCAAGATAAATTTAAAGAGACAGGATGATTTAAAGTGAGTTACGTAGAGATCAGATTTATGAGGAATGTACCTGGCATTTCATTAGGTATGCCACGGTTGATGTCTTGAGCTGAAGTAGATGCAGATCCAGGGACTTGCTGGTCTTCAATTTCTTGAGGTTGTCCACATGTTTGCGGTGTAGCTTCACAGAGCTGAAGTAAATTTTGTTTCTTCCTCTTTGGGCATTTATTGGAATAGTGTCCATGTTCAAAACAGCAGTAGCAGGTAACATGAGTTGCATGATTTGGAGGATCAGAAAACTGTTCATTGATTTCATTGGATGGTTGATCAAACGATGGTTGGAGTTGAGAATGGAATTGCGTAGAATTCTTCTTGGAATAAGCATCTTTGTTCGGACGCCTCTTCATTCCTTGATTCTTTTGGAAAGATTGTTTCGGATTTTGTTTTTCCTATTCTTGGGGTTATCATTTTGACTGAAGTGATTTCTGGCAGGGCTATTGTGTTAGAAGAGGTTTGGTTTCTTTGGGGGCATTGTTTAGCAATATGATCTGTTTTGCGACAGGCAAAGCACTTAGGTACCTTTCGTGACGCTTTGCTGGGTACAAGAGGGGGTCCTATACTTTTGCTCTTCTGAGTTTTAACTTGTTGTTGCTTAGGACAATTTCTAGCCCAATGGCCTTCTTTATCACATAAGAAACAGGCTATTGGTGATTGCCAATTATTACTTTCTTGGTGATGGCTGGTAGAATAGAAATGCTGATTTTCCAATTATTCTTCCATCATTTCTTGTGCAATTTCTTTTCTACATGAAAATTTTTGGGCAATTAAGGCTCGAAAATTTTCTTGTTGAAGTCGAACTACAGTGGTAACTATTAGATCGAGAGGACATTGAGATGGGCAATGATCTTTACTTTCACAAGGATAACAAGTAATATCGTTCATGGGACATTTTCCCGGAGAATGATTTCCTTCACAACTAGAGCAATTTATTGCATGTTCATCAACAGTATGACCTATTTCTCCACAGCGAATGCATGCGCGGTCTTCAATTTGATTTGGTTGGCAATATTTCAAGGGGCAGCTTTTAGACTTTGAATAAGATGTAAGAGTGGCATTTTGAGCTGAATATTTTCTTTTTCTGGCGTGAGCTACGTTCATATTGGTAGAGTTCTGCCCCCATCGGCTGGCTGATAAGGGTGGAATTTTGATAATTTTGTTCCATCATAGAGAATGTTTGGATTCCGGTTTGGGATACTGACAAAGATTTTTCTGGGTTGGTTTCTTGTGGTTTAAGGAGGGATTTTAAACTATGCCTGGTTTCTTCTTCAGGTATTTTACTGAGGGATCTTGTCATAGGCATTTTGCAGTAATGACAATAAGACCGTTTAGATAAGATCTAGCAGGTTACAAGGCAACATTTCGTTCCTTAAAAATTTTATTATTTAAAATTTCTACAAATTAGAAGGGATGAGGTAGTTATAAAGAATGACTTAATTTAGGGTCTACTTTCCATTTGTTAACATTATCACTATTTACTGAGATCGTCTCGTCGTGAATTTTCAACCCAAGGGTTTAATATTCGCGAGAGCAATCCTTTACACAGAATTTCATCGCAATGAATAACAATACAAAAGATTACATTCAAAATTAACACACAAAGTAATATTTAAGTTACCCATTCATCATTCTATTTTAAGTACTTTTATTAGACCAAATAACGTCTAGTCTAATGAGGTGACTTCACATTGTGATTCCTTTCCGAAGTAAGGTGACAATGTGGAGATTCTTTAGTTCAGAGACTGAGGTAATGCCTAGCTTATAGCAGCTTAAATATTTTCCTATGGTTACCAGTACAGTCAAGTCTTGGTTTTAAATTCTTCTATAAGTAGCATAGGTTCAAGCATAGTTGGAATGATGACGAAGACCGTGGTATCAATTTTTCTACGGCTAGATTCTAAGAAGGTTCTTGCTGTCTAGCGTGAGTAGCACGGAAACAATAAGGTATTATTATCTATGCAGTAGAGTTTGCATAAGTGGTAAAATAGTTTTCGGCACACTTTGTTGGCTATGGTATAATTAAGGAGGTCACCATGTTTCTTAGCAACTATTGGCTTTATTTATAAGAAACAGGGAGATTAATTAATATACAGTGAGAAGTCTTACTAAAGAAAGTGGTAAGTTATTTGGGTATGTTTTAAATTCCAATCTATCTTCTCGCTTAAAAGTTGTCACATTACTTTAGACAAGTAGTTCAATTAGTAAAGATTCCTACATATTAGAAGAGAAAAGATAGTTATAGAAAAATGATTTAATTCTAAGTCTACTTTTTATTTGATACAAGATAACATTTCGCTTAAAATTTCTTATTTATCTTCTTGTTAGTTTGGGGTTGCGACTTTGTGAAGTTTTAACTTTATGCCAAACATTCAGGAGTGCATCCCGAGGAGCAATACAAAAAGATTTCAACAAATTTCCATCAACAAAAGAACGCGCCCTTAAACTACAATACATAGAAGTTCTAAGATGTTCTAAGGTTTCTTCTTAACTTAGTAGTACACGGTCTTAAAACGAGTTTGGATGTATTGTCCAGGCTACTTATAACTTTAGGGGGGGTACTGCCTCTCTACATAGGTTACTGATGACGAATCTCCTCGAATTCTTGCACAACTTGGTGATGATGGCGATCCAAAGCTTCGACGAAGTTGGAGGGATGGCGAAGTGTCGCATCCGTCTTCCTGAGATTGTCAACGTAGATGTTGTAGTCTTCCTTGGTTGTATAGGGAGGAGAATAGCGTTATATCACCAACATTCTAAAGCTAGTGATAGCGTTACACTACACGTTTTAGCATTCAACAGAGACCGTTAAATCATTTTCAAAAAGATTCATTAGCAGTATTTAATAATAACATAGATAAGAGATAGAATTATTAGGGAAAGAATGAGAATATGTAGAGGTGAGGAAAGAAAATGCTATAGGAAAGAAAAGTATATATAAACAGGAAATGTAATTTCCTATGAAAGGAAAGAATATATAGAGATTCCAATTGGAGAGGAAAGAATTTATAACAGATGATATGAGACAAGAGAAGGTTAAATATATATATAGCAAATTTTCATTCCTAAATATAAATTTGTCTATTCCAAATTTTAAAGTTTTATCTAACGACCATTCTAACTAAGGTTTATCCTGCAGTCAACCTGGCTCTGATACCAAACTGTAAGACCCTCACTTTTATGCTATAGTGCAAACATAAAAGCAAGGTTCTAATGTGCATACTGTGCCAGTCCCATGATCAGTAGCTAGCACGCACAAACACAATTTGGAAATCACAACCATACAACAGTTTCATATTTTATTACAGTGGAAGTATTGATACAATATGACCGAGAAGGTCGACTAAACATAGCCAAAAGAATCAGATGTCTTGTAGTTTGCCACATAATCCACAGGCAACTGACAAGGTAAAGCCTTAGATAGAACTGTCGTTAATAATCCCGTAATCCTGCGTCAAAGTAAAGTTCATCGAGATACCTGCATCTTCACCTAAAATCAACAATGATAGCAAGGGTGAGTACATTTCGTACTCAGCAAGACTTGAGTTGTGTGTTTGGAATGCAGGCTGATCCTAGAGTGAAGCTTCTACGGTTATTCTTTGCTTGGAGCCAAATTGAATTATTAAATACTGAATGGTAGAGTGAAAGCGAAAATTTTAAAAGTAATTAAATGAGTAAAGTAACAAGTATGTATTTAAAAGTAATGCGAAGAGATAGATAACTCACAGCCCTTCGCGAATAAAATGTAACAAAATACCCACAACCCTTCGTGAGTGATAAAACGTTCAGTCCCATCATATGAAATATTATCTGAAGATTAAAGTTTTGTCCACATAGGGCACAACAGCTGAATTCAACCTTGCCAACGTAATGTCAAGTATTGAATCATCTGTAAGGGTAAACTCACCAATTCCAAATTATCTGGTCCAGTTTTATAAAAGTACAGAAAATGTCTAGCTATGTGATGACTTTACCAAGTGCTCATGACCGCGAGCGCGGCTAATCGATTAGGTTTAGACTCTGCAGAGTTTGTACAGCTTTACCCACAAGATATGTCCTCCCTTCGTGGCAAGCGCATTTGACACACTTCCTTTGGTGTGCCGCCAGAGAGTTCATAACGAAACTGTTCGTTACTTGGACCTTAACTTTGCACTAGCCCAATGACGTTACCCCTGACTATGATGGAAGCTAAAAAGGTAAAAGGAATTCGAGTCGATGACCCACCAGAATAAAACAGCCCCAAATTCATAGCGGCGTACACCGTTACAACGGCGGATGCCAACACCTCGGTGATGACACCTCCTCGAGCAAACCTATATACGGAATGCCCGTGCTACAACCGCCTACCAATGTGCAAAGCTAATTCCCAAATAATTTAATAAGTTAAGACTGTCCCACTCCGGTACTTGTGGATGTACGGTTATCTTGGCACGAAAACAACACATCATTTCGGTTCTTATACGACCGCAGGCGATAGATCTCCCCCTATCTACGTGCATCATCAATTGCACTTCCGGCTATTGCCAATAATCACCCGCATCAAAATCATAGTTTTGTTTTCAGAAAAAGAAAGTTTCAATAATCACAATATTCCCACATGTTCAAGATTAATGTTCATCATGTCCAACACTTTTAGTTCATCACGAACAGTATAACCATCCGTTCGTGTTCCCAATCTAAGCAGGGCTAAGCATATGCAAGTAATAATCGAATATACTCATTTTGTGTGTCCATCAACAATCTAGGGTTTCATCTATCACTACTGATTAAGGAAAACCATCAATGAAGGTTGTATCTACCATTCTTCCCATAATATAGCAAAGGTATACAAAATATAGCATATGCATGCAAGTTTTAATTAGATTCTTCTTGTTAAAGAAAATTGGGATCTACATGAGTGCTTGCCTTGCTATCCGTTGTTTTCAAAGGCCAAGTCGAAGACGTAATCTCGGTTGTCGATGTGAAGTCCGAGGCGTCGGATTCTACACGTCGTATAACAGAAAATATAGCAAATAGCAAATAATACTTTCAATAGAGGCAAAAGGAAATCAGATAGAAAATCAAATAACAAACATACATAAAACAAGCATGAATGAGGATTAGGACTTGTGAACGTATAAGTGTGTTACTTCTATAATCTTTATCATTGATTAACGGTTTAAGGGTTGCATCGCATACGACACCTTATTCCTTATGATTTATTTTATTTTATTTTACGAATTCAGGAAGCTAAGATTGTAAGATTAAATACACAAATTCATTTTCGTGGTATGAAGTCGCTTGTACTAATATTAATTAGTTCATAAAACAACAGTGTGAAAGTAACTACGATTTACATGATTCACTTTTGCATATGCATCTCAGATTACAAATCTCGAGAATTCATTTCTCGTAGGGTCATGTTTTAATAGGATTCAGACATAAAGCATATTATAATGAAAAGGTTTCTACAGATTAGGTGAGTCTTATATTAAGAAATGCCCTTGGATTTGTCTAATTGTGTTTGATTAATAGTAAGTGAAATGGTTTGGTTTAAATTAAATTAAATATTGTATAAACATATACATTTAAGATTTAAGTAATGTGGAAGTTGGCAACCTATCTTCAAAAAGGGTTTTTGAAGAATGGGTTTAATGAAGGAAATTTCAATCTATTATTTCTCTGTCAGACTTTAATTGAATGGATTAGAGTTTATTGATTGACTAGGTTTTGATTTGAATCATTTAAAAGAACCATTCAAACTCAACCAGAGTAGTTCCTTTATTATTTTTATTATTATTATTTTCTTTCTCTATTCTTTTCTTTTCTCATTACCCTTTTCTTTGCCCCATTCTTTTTCTCCTCTCTCTCTCTCTGTCGACTGAACTCTCCTCCTTCAGTCCTTCTAGCGTCTTCCCCAATCTTCTGGTCTCTGCGATCTGGCCTCGTCGCCACCTTGGCGCCTCCGCCCGGTGGTCCCGAGTCCCCTAGCTCCGCCGGCCGTCGACGGCCGCCAACGCTGGCCCAGCGCCCGACTTCCGCACTCGCCTTCCCGTTCCGTCGAACTCGACCGCCTCCTCACTGGTGCGGTTCCGCCTCCAGTGCATCGCCCGACCGCCTCGACGCCGGTTTTCCAATTCAGCTCCCCACCGACCGATTTTTGGTTGCCATCATCTCGCGCACTTGCCGCTCGGGCTCCTCAAGTCTCTGCCGCTGGGCTGCTCCTGCGCATCACCCCTGGTTTGGTCAGGGTTGGGTAACCCTAACTTTAATCCTCCTCCTTTTCCTTATCTCCCTACCTCTAACTCTTTACTAGGGATTGGTACTCTCTGATGTTACTTCTCCTCCTACCTGTGATTAAGGTTGCATACCTGTGATTAAGGTTGCATTGTGCTGCTTGTGATCTGAGATTAGTGGGATTTACATCGAATGAATTGAATGAGTTTAGCACTGAGATTACTTGTCTCTGATCCGTGATGTGCTTCAATGATTTATTTGGAAATAGATTATACTGAGATCACTCTCTAGTTTGTGATGCTTAAAGACTTAATTGGAGGTCCCTTGCACTGATTTGCTATATGCATGAATCCAGCAAATGATAAATAGATTGGTGCTAAATAGATTTGAGGGTATTTGAATATTCAGACACGACATGAGGACAATGGTTCCTTTAATGTTTTACTGGCATGATAGATAATAGCATGATACTATGCTCTTGATTGCTTTTACGAATACTTAATGGTTGGCAAAGTGGCTTAGAATAATCATTGCATGGTAAATGATAATGATTTGATACTAAGCAACACCAATATTTGGAATACTTAAGACCTAGTATATTACCAGTTGCTTTTACTGAGTTCTTTACATGGCAAATGATGAAATGATGCTATGCTATGGGGTTTGATTGCCTTTTCATGGTGCAGTGATGATTTGCTATTTAGCAATTCCTTTGGTTGGATGACGCTTCTGACGATGACCTTATCTCGCGATACGCCGGGGAGTATTTGCGAATTAGGGTAACGAGTAGCGTAACTCCCGATAGGTTTCCTTCTCTTGAGACCATCTCCTTTAGCCTTCTCTTGTCGCTTTTGATTCTAGTTCATTTTCATGCTTTCTTGGGTATGAAATGATAAGTTTTAATGGAATTGAGTTCGTAGGGACTTACTTTGTGTGAAGGGGTTGGATGGAGTTTCTTGATCTTCTAGCTCCTATTTCGACGTTGAACTCTTATGGTTTGCTCTGATGTCAAGTATTCCTGGGAGCTCTATTTTGGAGTCCTTGTTCTTGGCACATGGTTTGCTTGGCCTGCTTTTGGGTGGCTTACTGAAATTGGCTGGTTGGGCTTGAAGCTTATGTGACTTTGAATGAGCCTTGGTTGGTCTTTATAGCGTGGCTATGGCGGTGTGAGCAGGGTTTGAAAGAGGGCCCGGTCCAATGGTCTTTGCGGCCGGGATGATTGCACATATTAATTTTCCTGGTCAGTGCATTCATCTAAGTTTTGTGACCCATGCTTGGCCGGCTGGTTAGGTTGGTCTAGAGCTTTCTTATGTGGTCTGGTGATTAGCTTTGGTGGCTTAACTAGCCGGCTAGCTGTTTACCTTGGACTTGATCGAGATTGCCCTGGAGGGCTCTTACCGGGTTGTTTAAGAATTCTTGGTCATCATCCTCTCCTTGCCTCCATAGTTATCTTTTACTAAGTGGTTTGCCTGGCCGGCTGGCTTTGCCCTGTTGCTTTGCTTATTCTAGTCATGGTTGAAATGAATGCACCTACTTGTGGCTGTCGGTCTGGCCTGAGTAGCGAGGTATACTCTAGTTGCTTTCGCCCCAAGTGGATAACTCGAGATTTCTGGACTTGATGTTGTAGTCGGTTAGACAGATCTTTATTCTTGTGAAACCTTGTTGCTTGGCTTTATCCCAATTCACTGAAGTTTCACTATTTTACTGTGGTAAAATATTTTTATTACACGATATTTTCTGAATATTCGCGTCTACGGCTTAACAGGTTTGTAAATTGCCGAGTGATGCAAAAACAAATCGTGAGAGGAGCCAGATTGGCCCCCGGACAATCTAGGGTACCTCACTGAGCGATTCACTTAGCTGATGGCAATCTTTTCTCTATTCATTTATTGTATTTAATTTAATGCATTTGCTTTATGCTTAATCTCATACGTAAACAATTTAATTTGCAGGCTCTCAAATGCAGATCAAGTCAGCACAGGAGCTGAAGCTTGTAGTTTTGTAATTTACTTTTTGATATGTAATTTGTAACCAAATATGTAATTGGATAGTTAGGTGAGTTGTAACTGTGATTGCATATGTAATCAAATGATTGTATTGAGTTGTAACTCCAGTGACTTGTATGTCTTTATAAAGATTTTTGTATTTCCTATGTATTGTAAATGTGAACTACGATGTATCAATAAAATTTGTGTTGCGATTAAATTCTTTGATTCAATCCTTTACAATGATTATTCTTGATCGTGAGATGGCAATTGGTTTATTTTATCTTCTTACCATTTTCTTCTGTAACTTTTTCTTTCTCTAATTTCAGGAATTCAATTATCTTTTAACAAAAGCTTTTAAATTTGCTGAAAGATATTAATAAATCAAATTCACATTTAAATATTTTATTTTTACTGTTTAATTAATTCAGGGATGTTACAGTTGTTAGATTTACTATGTGCATCACTATTTATCTATGATATTTGTCTCCTGGTAAAATTTGGAATTAAAATATTGCACACTTTTCCAACAATGCAGTCACTCTCGTACGATGTATGACGACAAAGGTGACTGCAGCTGAGAATGGCTGATCGAGCCATGGTGATGGACAATGCGGCTGTCAGATCGATCTATTGTTGGTTCTTGGTTGGTTGGTTAAGTAGGACTAGGAAGCGGTGAGGGAGGGACTGAGTGAGGGAGGCTAAGACCCTGTTTGTTTCAGCTGGGGATTGTAGAAAGCAGCTTTTAAAATCTGAATTGTAAAATCTGGATTGTAAAATCTTGATTGTTAAAAGCTAGAGATTGAAAAGCTGATGGCTGTTTGACAACCCAGATTATAGTGTGTTTGAATTGCTATTTCTGCTTGGCAAATGGGAAGGCTTCTAAGTAATGGTAAGGCAAAGCTGTTTCCTTACCTTACCAGAAACGGCAAGCCAAACAAAAACAAAATGAAGATGGAACCTGATGCTACCTTACCAGAAACGGCAAGCCAAGCAAAAACAAAATGAAGATGGAACCTGATGCTTCGATCCTTACAAGAAACGGCAAAGCCAAACAAATACAAAATGAACACCCATTATCTCCTGCACTCAAGTCGCTAAGCAACGAGCATAAGCAGCGGCATTATCACACACAGGACACAGCCACACGTCCACAGAGAGAAGGAAAGAGAGAGCGAGAGGGGTAGCAATGGGGGACCTCGTGCTGGGGCTGGCCAAGACGGTGGTGGAGGGGGCGCTGACCAAGGCCCAGTCGGCGATCGAGGAGGAGGAGAGGCTGCGGCAGAGCGTGCAGAACGACCTGGTGTTCATCACCGGCGAGTTCCAGATGATGCGGTCCTTCCTCAATGCCACCAACGAGGAGCGCGTCAGGAACGACGTGGTGAGGACCTGGGTGGGGCAGCTCCGGGACCTGGCCTACGACGTCGAGGACTGCATCGACTTCGTTGTCTACATCGACAAGAAGCCGGCCTGGTGGTTCCGCTTGCTCCCGTCCTGCGTGGCACCGGCGCTGCCCCTGGACGAGGCGGTCTCCAAGATAAAGCAGCTCAAGACGATGGTCGAGGACGTGAGCCGTAGGAACGCGCGCTACAACCTCATCACCGACTCCGTCTCCAAGCCGGCCGCCGTCGTGCAGCAACAGCAGACGGTGACGGCCGGCGCCGCGGCATTCGACGTCGTGCAGGAGGCGAGGGACACCGCGAAGAGGCACCGCGGGTTGGTGGATCTCACCGAGTTGGTTGCCAACAAGGAAGACCTTGGTCTTCAGGTCATCTCGCTGTGGGGAACCGGCGGCGATCTTGGGACGACGTCCGTCATCAAGAAGGCCTACCACAACAGGGATGTACGCCAAGCCTTCGGGTGCCGCGGCTGGGCAAAGCTGACGCGCCCTTTCAATCCCCACGAGCTCCTCCGGAGTTTGCTTACCCAATTCTCCTCGAACTCTGGACAAGAACAAGGAGCAACTGCAGGTGTAGATGCCGTGACGGGGATGGAGGCGGCGGCGCAAGACGAACTCATCAAGTATTTCCGGAAGCAATTGGAGGAGCGGAGGTACCTCGTCGTCCTGGAAGACGTAACCACCGTGGTAGAGTGGGAAGCCATCAGAATGTACCTGCCCGACAAGAAGAACGGGAGCCGGATCGTCGTGTCCACGCAGCAGCTGGAAGTCGCAAGCTTGTGCACGACGCAGCCGTGCGGAGTTTCGGAGCTCATGCAGTTGTCAGCCGATCACTCTGTTTGTGTCTTTTACAGTAAGCAGGTACGTGAGCGCTAACTTTTTACGAATTTTTTTTAATAATACATTTTTTTCGAATTTCCAAAAATATACACGGAAAAAAATTACAGAAATATACACTGTCGCCCGTTGATTGAGCGACACAAAAAATATCGCCCAACCAACGAGCGACAGTAGGCCACGTCGCACGATAAACGGACAACAGACTAAAAACCGCTCGATGAAAGGGCCACATCCCCTTGTTGCCCCACCAACAGGTGACAGAGACTCAGCCACAATTTCTGAGAATTTTTTTATAAATAATTATTTTTTATTTTGTATTTCATTTAATTATAAGATTTAATATTTTTTGCTAGGAAATTCCAAATCGAACGAAATAAATTTCTAAATTTTTATTAAGCTATAAGGATGCAGATTATCTAATAAAAACTACTATGTTCTATACAAATTAAAATTGTTTAAATAAAGTTTACTTAAATACCCTTTTGTGTATTATGAAGAAACTATACAAATCATGGCTCCAAAAATCATGAAATAAATATCACTTATTCCTAAGATCTTAGATGTTCTATTTTTGCGAAAATATTTAGGAATGAACTCAATTGAATAAATCAAGTAACTATAAGAATCATCTCTTGCATGAAATGGCTAAGCTTTTTCGGCAGTACGTAAAATATCAAGTTTAAATGTAATTTTAAGGAAAACCGAGCCAGATTTACTCTTTGATATATGTACTATGATATGCTGGAAAAATATTTTATTTACACATTTCTTTGCATCTAAATTCTACTAGTGCAATAACCCTAAGTATTATACTCAACAACAAACGATAACGCTTAAGCCTTTTTGGCAGCCCGTAAAATATCATGTTTAACTGTAATTTTTTTGGAAGAATGGAGCATATTTGCTCTTTGATATATGGACTACCATATTCTAGAAAAAAAATTTTGCATCTAAATTCTACTAGTGCAATAACCCTAAGTATTATAGTCAACAATGAAACGCTTAAGCTTTTTCGGTAGCCCGTAAAATATCACATTTAATTGTAATTTTTTGTAAGAATGTAGCAAATTTTCTCTTTGATATATGGACTACTATATTCTGGAAAAATATTTTATTTACACCTTTCTTTGCATCTAAATTCTAATAGTGCGATAACCCTAAGTATTATAGTCGACAACAAACGATAATGACGTTTAATTGTAGTTTTTTGGAAGAATGGAACAGATTTGCTCTTTGATATATGGACTACCATATTCTGAAAAAATATTTTATTTACACCTTTCTTTGCATCTAAATTTAACTAGTGCAATAACCCTAAGTATTATTGTCGACAACAACGACGTACCCTCTCTCGCTTCCTCTCCTCGGCCTCCTTCTCCTCCGCTTCCTTTCTACGTACCTTCTCGTGTGCGGCATCACACTACTCTTGTTGCTACCGCCTGAGCTCCTCGTCTCGGTTGGCTTGATCAAGGAGCCTTTGGTCCTCGCGATTGATCTCCATGTCAAAGCGTTGCTCAAATTCACACAGTGGCGGAGGCGACTGCATGATACATAAATTAGCAAAGTGTTTGTAGAAATATTACGAAACAAGTATGACTATTACCATCTGGTGATTCTTGAAGCTCTTCTCCGGCGGGTCAAAAGCGTAGTTGCGGCACTTCCAATACCTTCTCTTCCAAGTTGTAATTTTCCAAGAGCGGACAAGCCTACAAGAGTCTCCGCACAAACACATTGGTGGGATAGCTCCACGAGGTAGGAAGAGGTCCTGGTACGCTAAATTGCGCGGACAGCCCGAAGCGCCTCCCTCTTCCTTTACTTTCCCTTTTCCCTTTGGACTTGCACGCCTCGGCATATTCGGTTGATCCTCCACTTGTTTTTATTATTTGTTCTCTCTCTTTTTTTCTCTTCTCCTTTCCTTCTCTCTTGTTTTCTCTCTTCCCTCGGTTTTGCCTTTCCTCTTGGTCTCGCTCGGTGAGAAGGAAGGCAGGCGGGTGGTATGAAGGGCAACATTCTACCTTATATAGGACACCCACCAATAATTATTATCTATCGCCTGTTCATCTAAAAATACGGGCTGCAGCATGGTGTCATTTAAGTCTTAAAAAAACGGTGAGTAGCAGGGTGTTGTCACTTCGCTCTGAGGTCGCCAGTATCTTGTCCGTTGGTCTGAGATGGGTAGTGCTTTGTCGCTTGGTGGTGTGCAGAGTGTTGGCGAATCAGTCTGAGAAAGCTGATAGCAACGTGCTGTCACATCGCACTGAGAAGGCTGTGGTTTGAGTCGTCTAATTGTCCACTTTGGTACGAAAAAGCGGGCTGCAGCGTGTTGTCAATTCACTCCGAAAAAGTGGGCTGCAGCGTGTTGTCGACTCAGTTCGAAAAAGTGTGCTGCAGTGTGTTGTCGTTTCACTCTGAGAAAGCGGTGGGTGGTAGGGTGTTGTCACTTCGCTCTGAGGTCAGAGAGTCATGTGCGTAGGTTTGAGATTGGCAGTGTTTTGTCACTTGGTGGTGTGCAGAGTGTTGGTGAATCAGTTTGAGAAAGCTGATAGCAACGTGCTGTCACATCGCACTAAGAAGGTTGTGGTGTGCATCGTCCAATTGTCCACTTTGGTCTGAAAAAGCGGGCTGCAGCGTGTTGTCGTTTCACTTCGAAAAAGCGGTCTGCAGCGTGTTGTCGACCTAGTCCAAAAAAATGTGCTACAGTGTGTTGTCGTTTCACTCTGAGAAAGCGGTGGGTAGCAGGGTGTTGTCACTTCGCTCTGAGGTCGGCCGAGTCATGTGCGTAGGTTTGAGATGGGTAGTGTTTTGTCACTTGGTGGTGTGCAGTGTTTTGTGGAAGGATTAACTAAATCCATATGATTAAAAGTAGCAACAATCGAAATACAAAAGTGCGTAGAACATATTTGGAAGGTTTAACTAAGTAAATTAGATTGAAACTACCAACAATAAAAAAAAACATAAAAAACTACTGCCGGCGCCGTTTTTGGGCGGCTCCTTGCGGCTGTGCAGGCCTTCTCTAAATCTGGCCCTACGAGTACGTCAACTACTTAGGCGTGCGGTGGGCCCTTTGTGATCCAGCTGGAGGTGTGACGTAAACCGACTGAGAAGGTTGCGTCGGTGGTGGTGTTCCCTGCAATTGTGATGGCCCAAGCTCATATGGATCGACGAGGAACCTCGACATGTTGTTCATCTCGTAGTCCTCGTGATCTAGATCATCATCTTGCTCGTCCTGCTCGTAGTCCTCATAGTCGCCAAGTGCAGGTGGAGCTGTAGGTAGGAACCACCGTGCCTGTATACCTGTAGCAAATGAAGAATTGTTGAGAGCATTTAAAAAGTGATCGCAAAACATGAAAAGTTAATTTCAGTACTCACCTCCAGCATGTCCAGCAGCTCGCCCGCTCGCAGTCGGCGGCATGACGGTGGCACAGGAGGCTGTAGCGTGTGAACATTTACGTGCATCTCCCCTGCCTCCCCCAAGCGGCACATCATGAGCCACATCGGGAGGCTGGCGGCATCCCACCAACTCGAGGGCGTGCCTCGAGCCATCCCGAAACCTCATGAGCAAGGAGGTCACCTCTTCTCTGGTCACCTCTAAGCCGCTGGTCAAGCGTGAAATGAAGCTCCCTAAGTCCTCGTAGACCCGAACTAGCATATCAATCTGCAAAAGATATTACGAATTAGTTACCACAGTTACGAACTGAGTGTACATGAGGTTGTACACAGGACACATTGTACCGCACTGTGTAGAGCCGAGTCCGTATGGGCGGGATACGTGTCTCCTACCCTGGGAACATGTCTGGGAGGATCCGGGTCGACGTGTACCAAACGTAGATGGGTACGGGAAGTGTACCATTATCGGTAGGTGCGGTATGTCTGTAGGTCGTATGCCGCATCATTAGCATGGACATCGTCCAGGGCTCCTCCCCACTCCTCGACACATGGCGCCATACGTATGTGCCAGGGGGTGGCCCCATGCATGCCCTTCCTAGTCTGACTGTGAATCATAAATAAATATAGCATTATTAGATGGAAATACACGATAATAATTATAGAACATCAATACAGGGAACTTACGTGTGGGTGCCGTGTGGGACCACACAGCCGACCTGAACTGGGAACTCCTGTCATAGGCTGATCTGTCTCATCACTTGATGGACAGCGTAGCCCTCGACCTGGACGTCGAACACGAGGAACCGACGTGTGCGCCAGTATGCCACGTCTCGTGTGCAAACGGTGGATAGGCCACCCGTCACACGAAGCTGGACCTCTGCCTCAGCGTATGGTGTCCAGCGTAGGTGGTCGTCGGTGAGGCTATCGAACGCAGCAACGAACTGTGGGTAGCCCATCCGCTCCGTCTTGTGTGCCCATCCAGGCTGTAGTGACGACAGAACGTTACCGTTAGTACTCACAAATGTTAAAGCAAAAGTACCAAAATCGTGATTGCAATATCTTACCCGTTGGTGGCACCAGATGGTGCCCATAGTCGGACCGTCGACGTCGTCATCGCCTGCATGCTCAAGAGGCCGCAAGTTGATGTTAGGCCGCCTGATCTGGAACCTCTCGTATGCCCACAGCTGTACCAGTAGTGGACATCCTCCGAAGGTTGAGCCGTCGGCGATCCGTGAACAACCGTCTCAGAGCGCACGGCACGTGGTGCATAGCATGGCGAACCCCCGAGAGTACTGCGGCAAGATCTCCCTTGTGAACTGGACGAGGTGCCTGTCTAAGCTATCCCCATGGGAGTTCATGAACATGCACTAGCCAAACAGCCACACCAGGTATGCCTCCAGGTGGCGGCTCACCCTTTACTCGTCCACAGGCTCGTTGATCTGCACCGGCTGTAAATTTAAGATCACTTGTTATATTAAGCAATATATGCATAATTAAGTTTTAAAGGCTAGTTGCATACCACGAACTGTCGAAGCCACCACAGTGTCGGACCGTGTGTACTGCTGAAGGTCCGGTACACAGCAGGTGGTAGCACACCCTGGAGCCTGTCAAGTACCTCCTGGCGCCATGTCGGGTCGACGTCCTGGGTGACCACAGGGGCACCGGCGATCGGGAGGCCGAGGAGGTACGAGACGTCCTCCAAAGTGATCGCCATCTCCTCGACGGGTAGATGGAAGGTGTGCATCTTCGGCCTCCACCGATCGACTAGAGCGGTGATCAGGGATCTATCGAATGGGAACCGACGACCCACGTCCTCCAACATCCAGGCGAGTGGCAGCAACCCTAAAGCTCAAAGCCTAGAAACAAAAACACGTAATTAATATCAATACACCACTAATCATTATACTACAACAAACATATTTAAATACTAATATGTTACCTGGGGATCCAACGAGGATTGAGCGCCTAGGAGTACTACGGTGTCCTCGGTCGAAGTACGCCGAGCTGCACAGGATCCCCTCCCTCCTCTGGAAAAGAATTGGCAAAGTGGGCACGGTGACGATGATCAACGACCGGATCCAGCAACTTGAAGGGCCACTCGTAATCTTCATGCTGCTGAGCCATACCTGTAAATTACATAAATGAAAGTTATAATTAAAATGCATATAGAAACAAAAGCGTACGAAAAACTATACAAGCATCACAACAATATGTTGAAACAAATACGCACATAAAACTGTACAAGCATCATAACAATATATTGAAACAATTACAATAATTTGTCGAGACACAACACTAACAACTACATGCAACATGCTTACAGCTAGGTAAAAAACAGAGTTCACACAACACACATTACATCGATAAAATATAAATTTGACATATGGCATGTGATAATTCAAATTGCTTCTCATGTGGTATGATGGCATCGTGCAGCACTCCTCGCAACGGATGATCCTTCCCCCACCGTCGGATTGCCATCTCATCCTTCATCTTCTTCATTTTGTGCATGGTAGTTTTTGAACGTATGTCCTGTTTGGTTGCACAATGAACATTTCTTCACATGTTTGCCAGCTTCTAACTCATCAATGTCATTCCTGATATGCCTTATTTTTCGATGCCCTGCTTTCCATCTTCTTGCATCAAAATCAGGGATTCAGAACTTTTCATCAATACTAGGGGTTGTGGTGAAAGAACCCACAACACCATAACCATAAAGCTCCTCGCTCTAAGTTGCCATCACCCTTTCCTTCCTGAAATATTCGGATAGATATGTACCAGGTTGCATTCCAAATAAAGCACATGCGGCTATCACATGAGAACATGACCTATGCAAAAGGTAGGGCTTGTTACATGAGCATTTGCAATCAGCATGTAATATGCACTCTTGGGTGACAACCTTCTGGTTGTTTCCATGCCGTCCTTTATCCCTGCAAATCACCTCGAAGTGCAATGTTCGTGCACCAATTTTGATAGCTATATGTTTGGTCGCCTTTTGACTCTTCTCATCCATGTATTTAGTGATCATGGAAAAGTATATGAACTTCTCATCTCTCATTACTATCTCAGCAGCTTGATGCCTATTTACAAAGTACTTGGTTGTGCCCCGCAGCACTCCCTCAACAATTCCTACCAACGAGAGACACCTCATCCCTCTCATTACCTAGTTGTAAACTTCTGCAAAGTTAGTGATCATCACATCGTATCTGGCACCATGTGTGTCATGTAACAGTGACCACTTCTCTTTCGATTCATGTTTGATCCAGTCCGAGAAACATTTGATTGGCATTTGCCTTCGGCGATGATTAGTCACCTCATCTTTTGTTGGCAGGGGAAAAGAGGCTCCGCATGCTTGTGTGATTCACTGCCACTAGTCATGTTCGTCTACTCCTTGTGTTTTCTTGTCAGCTCATCAAGATTTTTCCATAGAGTTTAGAATTTGTTCTCCTGGTTCTGCTTACATAGTCTTTTGAACATATTCATCAGTTCCTTGTTCCTAAATTGCTTATAGAAGTTTGCGCCCAAATGCCTCATGCATCATCGGCTCTGCAAGTCAAGCCATGGAAATGGCTCATCTTCCCCTGTTTGCAACTAGTTCATAGCACTAAGCAGTCCAGCATGCTTGTCATGCAACATGCACACATCTTGACGAGTTTTGACCACCCCCATCTTCAAGTTCCATAGTAACCAAAGCCAACTCTCATAGTTCTCGCTTTATAAAAAGGCGAAGGCAACAGGCAGAATCTGGTTGTTTCCATCAACGCCCACAGCTATCAATATTTGCCCTCTATATTTTCTGGTCAAGAATGTCTCGTCCATGCACAATAATGGATGATAGTGATAGAACGCTTTAATGCAAGCTCCGAATACGAAGAACACACTCCTCATATGCCTTTTAATTGGCCACTTGATTGACGGACAATTTTGATAATCATAGGAAGTGCTAGGATTTCTTACCAAAATGCAACTGAGCAGTGCAGACAGATTGTGGTATGAGTCTTCAAACTTCCCAAACCTCATTTCTAATGCCTTCTATTTCGCCCTCCATGCCTTTCCATAGCTAATTGTGTACTGATATCTGTTCTCAATTGCTCGGATAATAGCACAAGGCTCAAAACTCAGCTTCTCCACTATCTCTGCATACATGATGTTCGCGACATACCCGGATGATAGGTTCCTGTAAGCCATCAGTGTTTCCTCAACCATACAGCTATGTTGCTGAACCTTCGAGCATAGCCAATGGGTGCCCCATTTGGGCTTGTACGCGTGCACTCTCCACGGACACCCATGGATCTCACACACCACGTCGTAGCAGATTGGGGTGGATTTATTAACCGTGAAAGTCCTTCTTAATGATAATGCCCAATCTTTCATAACATCCTGCATAGTCTCTTTTGTTAGGTACATATTGTTGGCCTAACCTCATTGTCACTATACTGCTAATGTATATCGTTGCTTTCATTGATAATAAACTTATCAAATTGATGTGTGCTCCACTCGGCTGGCACAAGCGGCTCTGTACCTCCATCTTCCTCATCCCACTCATCATCATCTTCCACTTCTACTCTGTTGTACTCACGGTCTTCCTCTTCCATCCTAGTTGTTATTTCATCAATTTGCTCACCATCATCTGCTTGTCCCCACGCTTCTTGTCCAACATTTTCATCATCCTCTCCAAACTCGACTTGTTTGCCACTTTGGCTAATGATATCCTCGTTGCATTGCTGAACATACTGCTCATGACTAGATCCCCCAATTTAGGTGTCATCAAAACTGAACTCATTTTGAGGCTGACTACACTCACCGCCGTCCAACTGTTGTTGGGGGGCAACATCCCTGTCATATGCTTGCACTAAAAGCACCCAATTCCATCCCTGTTGCTCTACCCCCCCCTCACATATGATCTCCATAATGCGGTTCTCTTCAGCTCAAGTAGCTCCCAATAAATAGGATCGTTTTGCATACTTCATAGGCAAAATACCTTCAGCCAGCACTTCTCTGGTTCCATCCAAAAAGTATAATACAACCAATTCAACACAGAAGAAAATGGGCGCTCTTCGACCCTACTCAAACTTCTATCCACATACTGGAAGTTACTTAGATCCACATCCTCCAAACCATATATTACAACCCTTTCTCCATAATAGATTCTAAATGGAACTCGTTCTGCCATATCTGCGAATCCATTCATTCACCCACGAATTAATTACTTTCCGTAAAAAATACTATGACACCTAAAATAACTATATCTATGTGCTACAAGTATATAAATCTATCTGTAGAAATATAACTACATTCCTAAGAATATATATCTACCTACATTTAACTACATTCCCATGAATATATATGGACGTACTAGTATCCGTATAAAACATCTACATTCGCTACATCTATCCGTAACCTCTAAATGTAGTGAAATCTAAAATTATTTCTACTCTACCAGAATTTACTGCTAAAAAAAATAAACAACAAAATAATTTCTACTCTAACTACATTCCCATGAATATATATATGGGCGTACTTGTATCCGTATAAAACATCTAAATTCGCCAAATCTTTCTGTCATGTGCATGCATCTACATTCGCTAGATCTATCCATATACATTTGCTATATCTAAAATTATTTCTACTCTACCATAATTTACTGCTAAAAAAATCAAACAACGAAATAATTTCTACTCTAACTACATTCCCATGAATATATATGGACGTACTTGTAAATGTATAAAACATCTACATTTACTAGATCTATCTGTCATGTGCGAACATCTACATTCGTGACATCTATCCATATACATTTACTAGATCTAAAATTATTTCTACTCTACCATAATTTACTACTAAAAAAATTAAACAACAAAATAATTTCTACTCTAACTACATTCCCATGAATATATATGGACGTACTTGTAAATGTATAAAACATCTACTTTCACTAGATCTATCCGTCATGTGCGAACATCTACATTCGCTACATCTATCCATATACATTTGCTAGATTTAAAATTATTTCTACTCTACCATAATTTACTACTAAAAAAATTAAACAACAAAAAAATACCTCAAAGTCGCACAGTGCCTCTTCCTCTTTTTCTCTCCACCCTCTCCCTTCTCTTTTTTTTTCCTTTCTCTGTTGGCTGCCTTGGCTCAAATGGTAACTGTGCCCGTTCGATCATTTTTTAAATCCCTGTCTGTCGCTCGACCAATGGGCAACAGAAGCCCGCGCTGCCCACTGTCGCCCTTTCATTGGGTGGTTGGCGACAGAGGCGCGCGATCCCCACTGTCGCCCTTTCATCGAGTGTGGAGTATATGAACCATGGGTATTCTTACAATAGGCCGCGAGGACCCACCAAGAGGAGGGCACCCTGGGACGGCCACAAAGTACCGGGCTCCACCCGGACTCTCACCATCGTGCCCTACAAGAAAGGACGAGGAGATGATAACTAACTATTGTTAGGCAAGATACGATTATATTCCGGAGACACGATCTCCACCTTGTAACCGATCAGGAATCCATCCTGTAACGGACTCGGATCCCTCATCCCCCTACTTATATAAAGGGGACAGAAGGGGGATGAGGGAGGGACACAGAAAAATACACACGCACACGCAAACAAACATACTACATATAATCCCAGAATACAGGACTAGGGTATTACCTCCACTGTTGAGGGCCTGAACATGTCTAAACCCCTATTTTGTGTTACCATCTAGTTCTAGATCCAGCGCATTACCCCCCAGATATACATCCACATAGATTATTGCCGACAACAGACGTCGACAGTTGGCGCGCCAGGTAGGGGAGCGTGAAGATCAATCTCGACGAGCTCGATGGCTTTCATTAACAGAAACGACATCGCCTTCGCTCCTGGTCAGGTATTCTGCTTCGGGAACCTTCACTTCATCGCCAACAAGCTTGGCACACTTATCCTTTCGGACTCGGATCAAATCCGATCTGGGAGTCGCACTGATTTTCGTACGGTATATGTGATCAGGAATGAGATTTTCGAGTCACAATGCCGATGGGAGTGCCGATGGGAGGCCGAAGAAGCGGCAGAGACAGAACATCTCCGTCATGAGGCCCAAGACACGAGCACTCGGTCACTCCAGACCCGAGCCCGCAACGTCAACGAGGACATCTTGCAAGCGAAGATGGAAAACCAGTCAGTTTTCCGCACACCGCAGCAAAACATTATTGCCTCCAAGACGCTCCTCAACACCTTGGGCCCAATGCTCGAGCCCGACAGCCCGGCTGCCCCGATCATGGCGCAAATCAAAGCCATGGTGACAGCAGCACCAATCCAACACAGTCAGCGAGATTAGGCGATTACAAAGCCTCCTCGCCCGCATGAAGAGATGCACACAGCTAGCAGCCAGACCGACCGTAGTCGGACGGGAAGCAGTTGGCGCAAATCCCCCTGTGGCAAGGACGTGCGCTCAACCATCCACCGTTATCTCTGCCAAGACCTCAACGCCAGAAGGCAAGAGCAAGAAGGTGACGAGCAGCGCCGGCGCAACGACGACTACAAGCATTTCGGTATCAACCACGGGCGAGGCAATCGGCAGCTTCATGACTGCTGCAATCGGAGCACCAGCCATGGCGAGCGCAGGAACCAGCATAGTTCGTGTTGAAACGATGACCGCCGAGTGGAATCTCCAGCGCGGCGTCATCCTCCACGCCGTGATGAGGAGTCCATTGACGGAATCCGAGCATTCACAGCTCGGCTCCACCGAGTAGAGTGGCCCGATAGTTTCAACCCTAAAGTCATCACCAAGTTCGATGGAGAGAGAGACCCAGAAGCCTAGCTGCAGGTCTGTCAAGGCAGCTGGAGGTGACCGCAACGTGATGGCAAATTACTTGCCAGTCATGCTCGCCCCTTTGGCCCAGGCATGGCTTACAGGGCTTCCGAGGAATTCTATAGATTCCTGGGGAAATCTCTGTGATCAATTCATTACAAATTTTCAAGGCACTTACGAGAGGCCTGGACCCCCGTGGGACTTGTATTAGCTCCGCCAGAAGAAGAACAAGTCCCTGTGAGAATTCATCCAACGCTTCACGCAGAAGAAGAATACGGTTCGAGATGTCTCGGATGCGGTCATCATCACAGATTTCCAGCAAAAGCAAAATCTCACCGCTCGGGATATCAATGCAGTCACGCCAGCAACCCCCTAGTACTTGAGGTGGTCCGAGGCCCCAATCACTTTCGATCACTCGGATCATCCCGATCACATACCATACCTGGGTAGGTACCCTCTGGTGCTAGACCCTATCATCCGCAGCGTAAAGCTCAAAAGGGTGTTGATCGACGGGGGGAGCGGACTCAACATCCTGTTCACTAAAACCTTCGACGACATGAAGATCCCTCTCTCTGAGCTGAGGCAAAAATCGTCATCGTTCCACGGGATAATCCCCAGGATATCCTCTCTGCCACTTGGGCAGATCACTTTGCCTGTCACATTCGGTACAAAGGAGAATTACCGGACCGAGTACATGAGTTTTGAAGTAGCCGATTTCGAGGCAGCATACCACGCTATCTTGGGAAGACTAGGCTTAGCTAAGTTCATGGTGGTGCCGCATTACACTTACTCGACGCTGAAGATGCCGAGCCCAAATGGCATTATCACATTCTGTGGTGACATTAGGCAGTCCTTCCTATGCGACAGGGAGAGCTACGAACTAGCTGAGACACTGCGGGTGTCGACCGACTTGGAGAAACTCTGGCTGGCGGCTTCTATCCTACAGGACGAGGACATCCTCACCAAAAAATAGGCCAAGGCAGGAATCAAACATGATGAGGAGGTCAAGAAGATAGCACTCGACCCGTCCAACTCAGCCAAAACGGCTCTGATTGGGACATGGCTCGATCAAGCATAGGAAGACGCGCTCGTCACCTTCCTCCGGGCAAACCAGGACATCTTCGCGTGGAAACTGTCCGACATTCCCGGTGTCCCAAGGGAGGTGATCGAGCACTCCCTAAACGTCAACGAGAAGGCAAGACCGGTCAAGCAACGACTTCGACAGTTTGCTCAAGACCGATGCGACGCGATCAAAGAGGAGACCACAAAACTTCTAGCCGTTGGCTTTATAAAAGAAGTGTATCATCCCGACTGGTTAGCGAACCCGGTTCTTGTTCGCAAAAAGAATAAAAGTTGGCGCATGTGTGTTGATTATACCGATCTCAACAAAGCGTGCCTAAAAGATCCATTCGGGCTGCCTCGTATCGATCAAGTGGTGGACTTAACCGCTGGCTGCGAGCTCCTGAGTTTTCTAGATGCCTACTTAGGGTATCACCAAATCAGCCTCAAGGAATAATATTGCACCAAGACTTTATTCATCACGCCATTCAGAGCATTTTTTTTTACCCTTTTTTCTTCCTCCTCGCCTTCATCTTCTCCCGCCAGGCCTGGAGCTTCTATCCCACTGCTATCTTCGATTGTGTGCTCCGTGCTAGTCCAAAAAAATTCTGAAGGGTCAAGGGAAAAATAGACTTTTCATTTACTTTGTCTTTTCTCGCTCACGAGGATATTATATTTTAATGCGCATAATGTCTTACAGCAAAGAGGCACAAAAGTTTAGAATCTTTCACCAAAGAAAAAAAAAGCCAGGTTCTGGAGCAAATAAAAAAATTAAAGCTATGTTTGGATCCCTGGGCTAATTGTTAACTTGCTAAAAATTAGCCATAGTCTATCCAAACAGGAAGACTAATAGGTGGGCTAATTTTTAGCCAACCCCTTAGCTAACAATTAGCCCATTAGATAGTGGGTGGGAGCTAATTTGGGCTAATAGCAAGTAACACGCTGGGAAAAATCTGAAGTACCCTCGCGTTGGCCTTATCCTCACTTCCTCATCCGTGCGCGCGAAAAGATGTGAATCACCAACTGTTATTAGCTAGCTAACAATTAGCTTTAGCCATTAGCAGGGCCGTCTCCAGAAATTTAGGGCCCCGGAGCGAAATACAAATTGTGGCTCTAAAATTTGAAAAATTCATGCGTACTATAAATAAGGCATACTTTCATACAATTATATAATTTCAATATGTGCTTTTTCTTACAAAATTTAGGAACATATCAAATATCAATGCTAGTACTAACCTCATGTTCTACTAAAATTTAGGAACATGATGAGGAATTAGGAAATAAACGCCTTCCTATTTTATAAACCAAAGAAAAGTAATTAGAACTAATTCAAGCAAAGAAAAGTAATTAGAACTGAAGGATTGCTAATCGCTGTAGCTTCGACCATTATTCGCTCGCTTGACCGCCGGCTGCAAGCCTGCAACGCTCTCCCGTATGTGGATCCGTTTGGTTGGAGACGCCGAACAACCTTTTTCTCCGAATGTATCGTGTTCCACCGAAGTTCGAAGCGCCGGTTCTGTTTTTTTTTCCTTCTCTAATCCTCTACCGAGAGGAGCCCTCCTCCCTAATCCTTTTTATGCTGGCGGCTGGCCCTTGTGAAGCCCGTCGACGTAAAGGAAAAGGACTCCAACAGTCCGACTCCTGACTCCTGACTCCACACGGAACTACGGAAGTAAAAAACCAGGAAGCTACGATGGATCATGGATGTATGTATTCATTCAAACGTGCATGTGTGGCAGTTAGCCTAAGCTGCGTAAACAAGTCTATCTCGGATCCATGCATATACAAATCTTGCCCCTGAAACGGACAAAACCGTGCGGCCGCCATGCACCTTTCGTCGACTTGGGGGCCCGTGCCAATATGGGGCCCTGTGCCGTCGCCCACATAGCGCATGGCCGTCGACGGGCCTGGCCATTAGCCAACTAACAACTAGCTTTAGCCCATCCAAACATGGCCTAATTGTATTGTAACCGTTTTTCTCTCTCTTTTACCGTAGATGTTGTGCAAAAGTAAATATATTACAAACATTCTTCTTGTTTTGTTTCTAACGGTAGTATCACCATGATTGGAAATTTACAACACAACATCCGGTTTCTATGTTTCATTATTTTTTTAACAGTCCAAATAAAAATATCATATTTGAGTTTTGAATAATCTTATGTTAGAAATTTCTAAATATAAAATGGAAATTCAAATCCAAAAGCAAGTTGAAATTTCTAGCATAACAATAATACGATAAATTTAAAATCTATTTCTTTTCCAATTCGAGATTTAAAATGCACTCTCCCTCGTCTCACTGCACAACATGTGTGTAACACGCAATGCATGCATGTAGGAACCTCTCCAAGTCTTATCATATAACCAATGCTATTATCTTTATCATATAAATATTGAACCATTCCATATATTGTTTCTAATAAGTGTGGATTTATGACGTACAAATTAAGACTATATTATCCTTTAGAAAGTCATTAGTGATGTATTACCCATTGATTGGTAAAATAACTATTAGCCATTAGATCGAAGGAATCAAAGGGATTAGAACAAAAGTGGTGTAACATAAAAATAAAAAAAAAAGTCTAGCTCGTCTTCTAATTAACAGTTTGGGTGCAGATGGGCCGGATTCCCTAACGAAATTAATGTTCCGACTTGCAGGGTCGCCCACGCAGTGAAATTACAACCAGGGCCATCGAACGGCTGAAGGCCAGCGAGTGGTTCGATGCATTAAGGAAATATAGACTCTCACGTCACCATCGAGAAGATGAATCGGGCCCTAGACTGGAAGGACACACCTCTTGTTGGGCGCGAGCATGAGTCTTCCTCTCTGCTTGGTGTGCTTGGCACGGCCAATAGTCCTGATGCGATCAAAGTGGTCTCCGTGTGGGGGATCGCCGGCGTTGGGAAATCAGCTCTCGTCAGAGACCTCTTCTACGGGGAAGTTAGTAGGCTGTCGCAAGGGAGGTTCGGCTGGGTCGATGTACCCCATTCCCAGCCGCTGGATCTGAGGGAGTTCTCCCGGAGCCTGCTCTCGGATCTGTATTCGGATTCCCTCGAAGCCAAGAAGCATGGAGCCTTCAATCTGCTTGTCTCGGATCTGCTTCTTCCTTCTGCTGAAGACCGTCTCAGACAGAAACTGGAATATCTGGAAGCTAGCGTGCTGGGATTCGTAGATCCCGTGGAGGAGTGCCGGAAGATCCTGCGTCAGGAGCGGTGCCTGGTCGTCATCGACGGGCTGCGGTCCAAGGCAGAATGGGACCTGATAAAAGCAGCCTTGCTGACACCCGGAGCAACTGCACAGCCCACCCGTATCATGGTCATTACAGACGAAGCGAGCGTCGCCACACATTGCTCGATGCAAGACGAGAGCGTGCACAACGTCAAAGGTCTAGGAGCCGCTGCTGCACTTGATCTATTCAAGGAGGAGGTACGTACGAACGTGTGTTCGTTGTTCTATTTTCACGCAGGAGGTTAAGAATCTAATGCATGCGTGTGTATACTGCGACCGAGAATCATTTCCAAACAAAGTGTTGTTTTTACTAACCAAATTAGGCGAGTTCCTCCAAACAATGTTAGTTCTCAAATTGTTTGAACAACAGGTATTCAAGGGTACTACTGAAATCCCCTATCTGACAACCGACATGGAAGAGCAAGCAAATCTCCTGGTGGACAAGTGTGGCGGGCTTCCTAAAGTAATAGTCGCTGTAGGTGGCTTCTTGGCCACCGGGCGGAAAGCAGCCGAGCTGCTGAACAAGTGGAGGAAGCTGAACGACAGCTTCATGCACGAGCTGGAGACCAACCCTGGGTTCGACAGCCTGCGGGGTCTGTTCACCTGGATGCAATCCTATTTTCGAACCTGCCCTGACTACCTCAAGCCATGCATCTTTTATCTGTCCATCTTCCCCGGTGAGACGAGCATTAGGCGGAGGCGCTTGGTGCGGCGATGGATCGCGGAGGGATACTCCAGGGACATGGACGGTCGTACCGCGGAGGAGAAAGCGGAGATGTTCTTCTCCGAGCTCGCTGGCCTGAGCATCATCCAGCAGCCACCGGAGACGGCCACCGCCACATACGTCCACAAGACGAAGATGGTCTCGTGCCAAGTCAATGGCTTCTTCCGCGAGTACATCAGATCGCGGCCAATGGAAGACAACCTTGTCTTCGCACTGGAGGGGAGCTGCAGCGTAGGAGCCACCCAGTGCAGGGGGCGGCACCTCGCCATAAGGAGAAGCTGGGACAGAGATACTATTGTGTTCGAGGGCATCGACTTTTCGCGGCTACGGTCGCTGACGGTGTTCGGAGCGTGGCGGCCATTCTTCGTTTCCGAGGGGATGAAGGTGCTTCGGGTGCTGGACCTGGAGGACACGTCAGGCCTGATTGACGATGACCTCGAGAAGGTCGTAAAGCTTGTGCCTCGGCTCAAGTTCCTCTCCCTACGAGGGTGCAGAGACATCCGTCGCCTGCCGGATTCCTTGGGTGGGCTGACGCAGCTCGAGACTCTGGATGCCAGGGACACCTCCGTCGCTATGCTGCCGACGGCCATCGTCAAGCTCCAGAAGCTGCAGTACCTCCGTGCCGGCGCAGTACGGTTGGACACGGCTGCTGCAAGCCAGCCGCCATCAACACAATCGAGGATGTCCAGGCTCCTCCACAGGCATCCTCGACCTGCCGGCCCTCACGTCGGTGTGCAGGTGCGGAGAGGAGGGATCGTTGGGAAGATGACAATCTTGCACACGCTGGGTGTGGTCGACGTCAGCGTTGCGGCAGCAGCAGGCCAGGGGGAGACCGTCCTGAAAGAGCTCAGGAACCTCACCCACCTGCGCAAACTCGGAGTGTCCGGCATCAACCAGGCAAACAGCAAGGATTTGTGGTCTGCAATCTCGGGCCATGGCCATTTGGAATCCTTATCGGCGCGGCTCGAGGATGCCAGCGACGGCGACGAGCAGGGTTTCTCGCCGCCGAAGAAGCTGCAGAGCCTTAAGCTGTACGGGCTTGTGGGCAGGTTCCCAGCATGGATCAAACAGCTTCGGAATCTCAGGAAGTTGTATCTACACATGTCGACCATACTGGCGCAGGAGGACATATACGTCCTTGGGGATTTACCAAATCTGCGTATTCTACGGCTCTGTCTCGAGCCAGTTCAAGATGGTGACCTCCATTTTCGCAGCAGGCCGGAAGATGGTGCTCTACACACTTCCTTCAAGTGTCTCGGGGTCCTCGAGATTGCTTGCAACTCCAGTTTACAACAAGTAACCTTTGGGGGTTCCGTAATGCCAGAACTTGAGCTGCTCAAGGTTCGCGTCTGCTGGGGGTCATCGCTGCAGTTTTCCGGGCTGGGTAATCTGTATAGCATCAAGCGAGTCTTCGTTAAGGATTATGAGGAGGCACCAGCAGTCAAGAAAAACTTGGAGAGCGAAATTGCCAAGTTTGAGGACATGTACAAACGACGTCCTGTTTTGGAGCTGGAGTAACCACGTATACTAGCGATAGACCCACAATTCGCTGCGGTGTTTGTTGTATATTCAGATAAAAATATGCGTGCGTTTTTCATTGTTTTACTTGCATTGTAAAAAAGTAGTATGAAGAAAGTTCTTTGGTTAGGGACATATGGGGTTGGATCGGTGAGAAGATACTCATGCGACTGCTCGCATCTGTGTTTTATGTCCGGTGCCGGCTACCAAACTTATGGTGATATTCGTTCGATCCCTCCCCGGAAGATGATACAGCTGCTTATGAAAGTTAGCAATGGTGCCGTGATATCGATGGAATCATTTCTATTATGACAAAGGCAGTGGAAACTGAATACCAAAAGTACTGCGATAAGCCTAACATAGCTCTTGTTGTGGCATACTTTCTTATCCAAGATCTATTACATATTAAAAGCTCATGAGAGTTGCTAAGAAAAAAAGAGAAATAGTCTAAAAATTCTCACAAAAAAGCAAAACAGCTGGCTCTTAATATGGTGGAATCTAATTATAACTATCATCGGATGTTATTATTTAAAAGAAAAAATATCTAACCATCTATCTAGCGGACCCGGGTTATAACGGCTTAGATGTAACATCCTGAAAATGTAAATATAGTACAAATGGAAAATTCAAACTTGCACATGTTTTGAATTCTGAATTATTTCGACCTAATTCGATTTCTTGGAATTTTAGCTTAAAAAAATTAACTAAGTAATTTAATGAAGAGTTAAAGTAGTAAAAGTAAAGAGGTAAAGGTAATCTCTACTATATGAAGTGAGAGTTTCTTCCCACGTCATTTCATCAAAATTACCAGTTCTGCCATTCTTTAATTACTCACCTCTTTAATTAATTAACCACTCCAGGCGCGATAAACGAAGCGTCAAAACGCTTCATTTACATAGAAATATAGAAATACTGCTTCAATAGTGTCCTACTGTATAAGGTATTATTTGCACAACATATTTTCTTGTTTCATGTTATCGTAATAGCAGGGCAACCGTTCAAAATGTAGATACCGTTGCAACGCACGGACACCTTACTGGTAAACTTTAAAATTCTACTAGGTAAGGATCATCTCCTCAAGACTTCGGGCTGTCCTGAGTTGCAAGATGGAATTTTCTTCTTGACTATCACTTGGGCCAGGTTAAATAAGAAGCAGCTCAACGCCGCCCCTCTGTTCCTCTGGTCAAAGCCGACACAGGACCACACAGCCTGAGGCCACCTCGCCCTCATACTCCTCTGCCACGACGGTGCTCCAATTGTGCTTTCTCACCGAAAATCTCGGTCCCAGCCGATCCAGACCTCCCCACAAGCCCCCTTTCCTCCTCCTCTAACTCCGGCCGTCTTGCTCCTCGCCGGCCAACTTCTTATCCGAGCCGCCACTTTCCAATCCCCCTCGCTTACGGCATCACCAAGGGCTAACAAACGATTTCCCCAACTCGATTTGAGGAATTCCACCGCCGCACGATCGCTGCCACGAGCCTCTTCCTCCGGCGCCGCTCGTCCTCGCCGTGGCGCTGCTCCGGCCATCTTCGGTCCCGGCCGCCACCTCCTTCGAGTCCCCCTTGGCCCCCTCCAACTTCCCCGACCACCGGCCGGCCAACTCAGGATCCCCTCCGCCGGATCGCCATGAGCCCTGTGCCGTCGCCGCCTCGAGTCGCTGTGCCGCCACTACAGGCCATTAGAGGTCCGGCCGACACCTCCTGTAGGTTCAGAGAAGCTCCCTCCTTCCATTCTTGCTTTCGGCTGCAGCCCCGGTGCAGTACCTTGCCGCCGGCCGAAGCTCACAGAGAGCTCTAATGGCGTCCACTGTAGCATGTCTATTGCAGCTGCGCGACTCCTTTGTTCTGTGTGTTATTTCTCTGACCAAAGGTTCCCTAAGGTAAGCATTAGCACTTGGCCATTTTAGTCACGTGATAGACAGGACCAATATAGTGTATAGAAGTATCTTTGGCTGATGTTTGTTTATAAAGCTTCAATATTGCCTAATGTTGTTCCAAATGTGTAGATGCTATAAGTTAGTCAGGTGACATCTAATCTCTAGTTCGTTAAGTAGAAATCAATTAAACAAGACCTTGTCCTAACATTGATAAACATATATGTGTATAAATGTTCATGTAAATTTTCCTATATTAAAAACAGTACTTGGTTATAAGGAATGGTACCTGGCTGTCATGAAAACTTAATTAACTTGCCTATTTTATGACCTAAAGGCAAACGGTGAAAACGATTGATTCACCAAATCCACTAGTTCATGAATTAAAAGGTCGATTTAATAAGCTTAATTAGTTTAATCTCTAGACTTGAATTCTAAGAACTTAAGTTAACTATAAATAGCTCAACTCCTCATGTCCATATACATGTTTGTATCTTACAGGCCCTTGAACAGTAATTTGTAAATTAGAGTAATGCTTTAATAACATACATGACAGAGTAGAGCTATTTAGTCACATGATTAGTCAACTTTTAGTCATCAGGTAAAAGAAGAAAAGAAAGACCATTAAATAATTTCTGTTGATTCAGACGTTTAATTTTAATGAGAATTAACTAAACTCTAAGAGAGTTTTTGATTGAAACAATCCACTTCCCGATTAGATCGATCTACAAGCATGTAAGTCATATAAGGAACTCTGTGTTAGTTGATATCTTGGAGGTTATATATATGGTATGTGGGGCCCTACGATAATAATTAGGATTCCAGCATAAAACGTCACATTCAAAGTAAAATAAACTTTAGTTAGATTCAAACTAATTTTGCTCATAACCCTACCTTTAATATATCTATAATTAGAATATACGTCAAGATGTAGAAATGAGTGCTAGTATTAACGCTTGTAAATTCTGTATTTAAATACCCAATAATTTAGTACTAGTAATCTTGTAAAAATAGTTCGTATACGTGCAATATATAATTAAATTTGTTTGAAGCCGTAATGCTCATGTATATGAAAAACATCGTGGATTAAGATGAAATGTCGTGGAACCAATTTTAGAATACTCATAGAGATATTCCCTACTAGTGCCTGAAAAATAGTTAGATAAACTTGTAAGGTGCTGTCGCAAACATAGAACGAAAACTAAACAGTTATCGCGTAAACTTTAGTCACACTTAAGTTTTTTTTGTCAGCCCGTAGAATATCTCGTCTCAATGCAAATTTTAGGAAAAACAGTCTAGAGTCACTCTCTAATATATGGACTACTATATTCTAACAAAATATTTAATATACATCATGCTTTGTATCTGAATCCTATTAGAGTAAAACCCCTAAGTATTATGTTTCTCGACAGTGCATATTGTGATTGGTTAAACGTATGTTAGTCCTTAGCTAAAGAATTTGTGTCGTAAGGAATCATCCGAAAACCCTATAGATTCAGCTACTAGCCATAATCATAATCCAGATAGTGCCCCTTTTAATACCTAAGATTGGTACTATTGGAGCTCGAGAGCGGTACCACCGTGAGTTAACGGTACCGCAAACCAAGTCGGTATTACCGCGAAAACAATAGCGCCTTAACTAATGTTTTAATTCTATTAATTTAAGAGTGATGCTAGCCCATGCTATACCGTTAGAATTCATTCCAACGGTATAGCAGTTTCACCTGATTTCATTAGGTTTCATATATAAGTTTCATTAGGTTTCACGGATAAGTTTCATGAAATTTCACGAATAAAGTTTCATTATGTTTCATAAATAAGTTTCATTAGGTTTCACGGACAAGTTTCATGATGTTTCATAGATAATTTTCATTAGGTTTTACATATAAGTTTCATCAGGTTTCACGGATAAGTTTCATGATATTTTACGGATAATTTCATTAGGTCTTACATATAAGTTTCATCAGGTTTCACGGATAAATTGCTATTTCATGGATAAGTTTCGTTAGGTTTCAAGATAAGTTTCGTTAGGTTTCATAGATAAGTTTTATGATGTTTCACGGATAAGTTTCATGAGGTTTCATAGTGTTTTCATCAAAAAGTTTGTCTCAGGGGTTTCACATATAAGTTTCAAATGTATCACAGATAAGTTCCATGATGTTTCACAGATAAGTTTCACTAGGTTTTTTAGTTTCAAAGGTTTCATGTGTTAAGTTTCAAAGATATGAATGATTGAACCTAATAGGGCAAAATGAATAAAATAAAATATAAAGGGCTTCACCAGGACCTACTGGATCAACCATAGAGAACTTGCCACCAGACTGCCCAATAAAATGAGAGCAAAATCGCTAACAATGGCTGGCTTGGGGATTCGATCCCAAGACCTGAGGCAGGCAGCAGAGAGCACCCACCACTACACTATGTTGTTACTTGAGACGATGTGGCGTACTAGTATATTTAAGCTAGGATGCAAAGGCTGTCTATTAACAGGCGCGTGGTGGCAAACGCACAAGATCAAGGGCGTGGCATGGTGTACCGTTGGAAAGCCAGGGAACGGTATACTATTCCCTAGTATTTCTGTTAATTTAAATAATCTTAGCTTCTTCAATTCATAAAAGTGAAATAAATTAATCACAAAAATAAGTTTGGCATGTTGCCCGTATCCCAGACTGTTAACTCCGTTAACTAAACAAACAATAATATGAAAGTGACACTTGGACATGAAAACACAACCCTGACCTTGCTTGTTTTGTGTACTGTTTTATTTGATTTTATATTTGACTTTTTTTTGCCACTATTGAAAATTGGTATTTTGCTATTTGCTTTGTTGCTCGACCAACGACGCGTAGAATCCGGCGTTCCAAGATTTCATCGTCGGCCACTTCGAATCACGTCTTCGACATCGACGACGCCGACTTCGACTTCATCAAATAACAATAAATTGCAAGGCAAGCACCCTCCTTGATCATCTTGAGCCTAAATTTTATAATTATCTAAAATATGTTTAATAACTTGCCAGCATGCTTTATGTTTCTAGTAAACGTTTATTTTGTGCTTACTGGTAGCTATTACCTCACTGATGGATTATACCTCAAATATGTTGAAAATATCTAACCGTATATTTAGCGAACGTGGGTTATAACATCTGCTCATGAGAGTCGCTAAGAAAAAAGAGAAATAGTCTAGAAATTCTCAACAAAAAGCAAAACATCTGACCCTTAATCTGGTGGATCCTAATTACAATCATCATCGGATGTTATTATTTAAAAGAAAATATCTAACCGTCTATCTAGCGGACCCGGGTTATAACGACTTAGATTAAAAGAAAGAGTCCAAGGACCTCCACCATCGGATGCTATTATTTAAAAGAAAATATCTAATCGTCTATCTAACGGACCCGGGTTATAACGGCTGCTCATAGGAGTCGCTAAGAAAAAAATGAGAAATAGTCTAGAAATTCTTACAAGAAAGCAGAACATCTGGGTCTTAATCTGGTGGACCCTAATTACAACCACTATCGGATGTTATAATTTAAAAGAAAATATCTAACCGTCTATCTAGCGGACCCGGGTTATAATGGTTTAGACTAAAAAAAGAGTCCAAGGATCACCACCACTTATTTTAGTGGGACCAAATTATTACAGTGCATATTAATCATATATAGATATTAGAGTTATATAAAAATATACAATTATAGAAAATATAGTTATATATAAAAAATAATCGTATCATAATATCTGGCCGCGCAGTTTTGTGAAGAATATTCATTGTCAGAGACATCAGCGTGGATTTAGCGCACTAATTCATGGACGTGGTTAACCAATTGTTCCAAGCTTTGCTTATCTTGATGACATTCAAGAGATTCAAGGTGTGACATGTCAGTGAGAAAACTGATTTAGCACCCCTCCCTCTCCCTGCTCGAACCCTAACCTCTCCCTTTGCTGCCGCCGCCACCGCTGCGGCCGTTGAACCTGACACCAAAGGTAAACGCCTAAACGCCGAAGATAAAAGCCACCTCCTTTAATCTTGTCTATGGTTTTCCGAAAAAAACCTGGGTACATTACCCAAAAATGTTCCATCTTCCTAGAAAAATTGATTCGTTCCACAAAGGTTCCAGAAAATGTTAGTGACAGCGAGCCATCTGAGCTATGGTTTTGGTTGCAGGCGGCGGCGGCGGCGTTGCGGATGGTGGTGGTGGTGCTGCGAGGCCGCAGTGGAAGGCAAACTACAGGGACGCCGTCGCAGCCAACATTCGGAGGCGGAACTCCACCGCCAACCTTGACCTCGTCATCCAGCTATCAGGGCCGGTCCGGAGTTTTTTGGGGCCCGGGGCGAAATTATAAACAGAGGCCCCCCTAACATAAGTATCAAGATATTTTTATACTACCATGTATCAACTAAAAAGATAATATTTAGTGTATTATAGAAATTGTTACCGATAAATAAATGTAATTACAAAAATGAGATTATTTACCTCAAACATTTTGTAGAGATCATCTTAGGAAATATCTTGTAACATTTCTTGATGCAAAATCGCATCAAGACCTAACGGCTCGGCTAACCGTTTGACCGTCCCGATGATCGCGATCGCCCGAGTACAATATCGCCGATGCCCGATGAACACGTCGCCGCCGCCTCCGATTTTGGATTTTTGGCTTTGCTCTCTTGTATCCTGACTAACCGAGATGAAAGATTTTACATAGGATTGAGGAATGGCAATTGGCAAATTAGTGTGATACTTACGATCAACATGAATACATAATTATATACCTATTTGGTTGTTCGGCCAATCGGCCCGCCGGCCGCCGGCACCTAATGATGGAGACGAGAGTCAAAAGATCCAACGCCAGCGCAGTAGCACCCCGGCGAGTGGCGACGAGAGTCACGACTCACGAGATCAAACGCAGAATTGCAGAAACGGGAAACGCCAGCGACGGTGACGGAGCGACCCTGAGTCCCTGATGTGATCAAGAAAAAGATCGAAGGCCAGCCGCCAGCTCCCCCGCCGCAATCGCATCAAGACCTAACGGCTCGGCTAACGCCAATGCCCCAGCGTTCCACGTTCGTTTGCTAGATGACTACATTGACTAGATGAGGGCCATGGGGCATTGAAGCCCAAAACGAGTCTCGTTGGCTAGATGACTACAGACTACATGGGGCATTGAGTCATGGAGGCCCAGGTTCGAACTTCGCTGTTTCGTTCAGTTTGTTGGCTCGTTGCATGCATCATGGCAGTATTGGATATTTGCATGTATTGCCGGAGGCCAGGCGTACAGCATTGTAGGTTTGGACTTTAGAGAATTGGAGGCCCTGGTTATTTGGGGGCCGGGGCGGCCGCACCGCCCGCCCCGCCCCAGGGCCTACCTTGCGCTGCAGAAGGTCAGGAACCTGCTTGTTATTGCTACTGCCTACTAGTAATGGAAGCTGCTGATGATGCTGTGGAACTTTAATCCATTAGAACGCATAGCTTTCACTGTGAAAGGGCCAGGTTTTAGTGCGTGATGTGCTAGGCTTTGGATTGCTGTCAGTGGATTCCTAGATAAGGTTTATAAATTTCGTCTTTCTGTTAGCCTTTGTTTGAACTGCCCTATGATTGATGAACTGGCATGGTTGAGCTCATTTTGTGACAGCTAGTCATGGGGAGGTGCAAGGGCCGGGTGCAGTGCACCCATCGGGGCTATTTAAGGGTGCGTTTGGTTCAGGTTGAATAGGATGAAATAGTTCTGTACTATTTGGTTTTATTATTTTGAGTGAACAGAATGGTTCAACATCTGAGGGAATATACCTCAAATTTATACCACTTGGCTCAGGATGAAATTATTCCATTTAGACAACCACACACATGAATAATATTTTTAGTAAACCATCTCAAACATATACCATTTGGTACAACCACACCCTACGGAGGTGCGGTTGGTCTTCATCTCTTAGCTGTGTCCTCATATTTCCCCCTCCCTTGAGCCTCAACGTTTCATTGTCATCGTTGAGCCTCACTCATCTGACATCTCACTCATCCTTCCATGGCTTCCCAAGACAAATAGAAAGCTCTTGATGTCTTCTTCCTTCATGGCTCCTCGTCCGGGCAGAGGCCTCCTCTGGAGCGTGGAGTATTTGACAGAGTTTCCGTACGAGAAACGATTGGTTTTACTGGCGGAATCTATGTGAAAGTCTCCACGCTCCACGGCTCCAGATGCGCTTGATTTTTGCCTTAGCTTCGCGTGGAAGAACTTGTCCCTGATCTTGCGATGCGGTAAGTGGAAAAGTTTACATCTTCAATTGTTTGTTATTTTTTTTTGGTTTTTTTTGGAGGGGACAATCGATCTTTCTGTTTTAAGTATAGATCTATGTATTTAATTACGTTGATGTTTTAAGCGTAGATCCATGTAAGGTTGATGTTTTAATCGCAGATGTATATGTTTTAGACTTAATCCATGTTTATGATTGATGTTTTTTTTGTTTAGATCCATGCTTTTTTTGAAACAAGACTATTAATCTCTATCTCTACTCATCTCTATCTCTGCTAATTTCAAAACAATTAATCTCTCTCTCTCCTAATCCCAACCCCCAAATCGTCCTCCTCCGACCGACATGCGGGCCATGCCCACTCGCTCCCTCCCGGCTCTCCCGTTCCTCTGCTTCTCATTAGCAAATAAAAATGGGAAAAAATCAGTTCCTATTCCCCACCCTCCTTGCGATGTGTCACGAACCAACTAGATTATCATTGATCAACAACGGAGCTCGATTTCAAACCAAACACGAGATACAAGAAGCAATGGACTGGGGGATTGGGAATCAGTGGAAGGGAATTTGGGGAAGAGGCAGCGGTGTTGAAGGAGCGGATGCTAATGCCTGTTCTGTTCGTCCCCCTTTGCCTAGGTGCTTGAACTCTTTAATACCTTCAATCCTGTCAGACCCAGCTCTAAACGAGACCGACTCGATCGATTTGTGGTTAGATTGGAACGACAACTAGAGGCAAAGAGGAATGGAATTAGGGCTCTGTGCTGCTACGCTAACTACTTTACTCAGAAATATGTTTTTCCATCATGGCTTCTTCTCCTTTCCTCCGGTTAAAGACCGAGAGTTAGTTACACTTCATTACAATGAGTAAATGTAAACAAGTGACAGTGAATAGTAGTTAACGAAATGAACTTCCACAGTTCTGCATAGTAATTACTACATGTAATTCTACATCATCCAATTTTATCAGTTAAGCCTTCCGGATAAATCTGCACCTTCCATCCCTTCCCTAAGTGAAAGCGTCCACACGTTTTGTTCTTTACCAACTTTTGTTTTTCAGACTTCACAGCACATTTCTGCTTCTTCCACCTGATCTGAACTCGCACAGCTCAATACATGACAATTGCCCCTTGCTTAAATGGTTACTTGTCCTCAAGGAACAAAATTTGGAAAAGTACTGCGGATAAAAGCATAATCCTCCCATGTAGCATCTGATGGAGCTAAATTGCGCCACTGGACCAACCACTAAGCAACCGGTTCCCCTTTTCTTGGAATTACTCTCCTGTCCAGAACTGCCACTGGTTCAGTCTTTATCAATCCTTTTTCATCAACAAGTGGTAACCCTGGAATTAGAATAGCATGAGCTCCCAAATGCTTCTTCAACTGACTCACGTGGAACACCGGATGAATTTTTGCATCCTCAGGCAGCAGTAACCGATAAGCAACTTTCCCAATTCTCTTCATTACTCTAAAGGGTCCATAGAATTTTCACCTAAGCTTTAGTGCTCCTCTCAGCCCAAAAGCATTTAGTCTATACGGCTGCATCTTTAAATACACCATGTCCCCACTTTTTTAAAGTTCTTTCAGATCTGAGTTTATCAGCATAATACTTGATCCTTTCCTGAGATTGTTGCAAATTATGTTTGATTCTCTGAATCATCTCCTCTTTCTGCTCCACGGTGACTCTAGCTTCCTCAGACATATTGCAAGGTATAGAGAACTCACCAATCTGAGGTGGAGGTTACCCATACATTGCCTGCAACGGGGGATTTTCAAAGAAGTGTGATATGTGATGTTGTACCACCATTCAGCTAAGGACAACCGCATGAACCACTCTTTTGGATTTTGGAATGTCATACTTCTCAGATAAGCTTCCAGGCAGTGGTTCACTTGTTCTGTTTGGCCATCACTTTGAGGATGATAAGCTGAGCTGAATCTGAGTGACCTTCATTGCCTTGTACACTTCAGTGAAAAATTTACTAGTAAGTATTCTGTCTCTGTCAGTCACTATTGCAATCGGCAATCCATGCAGCTTCAAAATGTTATCCAAGAATACTCGAACCACCTGCTCCACTGTATATGGATGAGATAATCCAATGAAATTAGCATACTTAGTGAGTCTATCCACAACCACTAGAATTACATCTTTTTCCATGAGATTTAGGTAAACCCTCAATGAAATCCATGGATATATGCGTCCAAGCCATTTCAGGAACTTTCAACGGATCCAACAACCCAGAAATGTGTAATGTTCAGCTTTAGTGATTTGACAAATGGGACATTCAGATATTAGTTGCTCAACATCTTTCTTCAGGTTAGGCCAGTAAAACAGCTTTTTGATCTGGTGGTATGATGCTCTCATACCCGAATGCCCCCCAAAACCCGATTCATGAAATTTTCTGCCTAAGCTCAGGTTTATTTCCCACACACAATCTCCCTTTATACCTTAGTAAACCTGCTACAAATGAGTAACTGGCATTGGACCTGATTGTAGTTTGTGCTTCTTTCAACAGCTTCTGACTATAGTCATCTCCAACATAACTCTCTTTAATCTCTAGTATCCATTCAGGCAGTACGGTTGTGATTGCTAAACAGGAGGCCTCTTGCACCTGTCCATGATTCTCTTCTTGATAGAGCTCATCAGCTGCTACATTTTCTTTCCCCTTCTTATATTCAACTTGATAATCATATTCAAGCAGCTTGATCAGCAGTTTGTGTTGTATTCCTTCTGTCAATCTCTGAGATGTAATGAACTTCAGACTTTTTTGATCAGTTCTGATAATTAACCTTCCTCCCCAGATGTAGTGCCTCCATTTCTTTAATGCTTCCAAAATGGCCAAAGCTTCTTTGTCATACACTGATTGTGTAGCAGCCTTAACACCTAGAATTTTGCTATAATAGGCAATGGGCTGTCCAGCTTGCATGAGTACACCTCCAATCCCAATCCCACAAGCGTCAGTTTCAATGACAATAGGCTGTCCAAAATCTGTTAGTGTAAGGATAGGACAGCTGGTCATAACCTTTTTGAGTTGTTCGAAAGCTTGTGATCGAGTCTCTCCCCACTTCCAAGAATCTTTCTTTAGCATATCAAATAAGGGTTTGCAAATTTATCCATAACCCTTAACAAATATTCTATAATATCCTGTCAACCCTAAAAACCCTCTGAGCTGTGAGATGTTACTTGGCTGGGGCCATTTGAGGATATCCTCAATTTTCTTTGGGTCTGTGGAGACTCCAACTCCACTAATCACATGTCCGAGGTATTCCACTTGAGGGATAGCAAACACACATTTACTCAACTTAAATGGAGTTGGACTGCCACAATTCTGCATAGTAATTACTACATGTAATTCTAGATCATCCAATTTTATCAGTTAAGCCTTCTGTATAAATCTGCACCTTCCATCCCTTCTGTAGGATCGATATATACTAGTATAGCAATCAGAGGGGGGGTGAATGATTGTGCGGAAGCTAAAATAAATTTTTTGATCTATTAACAATTCACCCCAATTCGGAATCTAATAATCGCTTCGATTTCACGCAAAAACAGATTGACAGACGTTCACTAAAACATGAATTCCCGAAGATCCAACCGTTAAACTGATGTGAAATTTTTACTGTAGAAACTAGATTCAATTTAGAAACTAACCCAACAAGAATAAACTCAATCGGATCTACGGATCAAAAGTTATAGGCTTTGCAAGTTGACTGTTCCAAAAGTGACGCGAATTGATTAAACCCTAATTTCGTGATTAAACAAAATCTATAAGAAATTAACCAATCAAACTTTTTAGATCAATTACTTGATGCCCTAGGAAGTTTTGGAATAGATCAAATCAAAATTATCACGGTGAAAAAAGAATCAATCTAGAATCAAAACAGAATAGATTAAACTTAAATTTGCAGCAATGAAACAGAGGCACTAGTATTTTAGATTCACAAGCTAATTAGCTAATCACGACAACACAAGACAAAGAGCCAGCATGCATGCATTCCAAAGTGCATAGATTAATCAACATGACTCTCGTATTGCACAATTACCACATGTGCTGCACGTCACTTAATTTCTTACCAGAATAAAACCTAAGGCTCCTCTTCAAACACGCCGTGCAGATGTGGAGCTAATCCACCGAGGGACGTAGTCGTAGGAATTGGCTCGCGGAGGCAACAGACGAACGTGCCCGCCACCGTAGTCCGGCTGTTTGGGTTGCCGCCTCCTGGCTGCGTACTCCCAGTCGCACGCACGCGTCAAGCCGCCGGCCGTTCTTTGGCGTGTACACGAACTTGCCGCTGCAGCAGTCTTCCGTTTGGCTTTTGTTCCACCGAAGCACAGCGCTCTGCTGCTATTTTTATTTTTCCCGTACGAACACACGGCTTGCCGACGAAATTGGTTTTTATTTCTTTTGGTTACAGTACTCCTAATAAAAGAGTACAAACCCTAAATCCCATGGTTCACATAAACAGGAGACAACCCCTCCTATTTATAAGAAAACCCTAGCAGAGTTCGTATGCATGTCCACTTGGCCCAACATGGCCCAATACATGCAAACTACCTCAAAACGACATAATCGCACGCTGCGTATGGCCCACCTGCCATACTCACGTGACTAACACTTTGCACGCGCATGGGCACCTGCCATACTCACGTGACTAACTAGCAACCATGTGCACCGTTCTCTAGTCCGAACGCCCCGCATGACATCCTCGACCACCAAGACCTCGATTCCTCCCTGAACCTAGTCCCGAACCTCAGTTCCTCCATGAACCTAGTTCCGGTCCCATCACCGACCACGTTCGACCTCAAGCAACACCTGCACATGAACAAACACACAACTGGCAGACGAGCACAAGTCCACGACTTGACTCAAGATCAATCCATGCAACCACTCACACGAGCGCATTGCATCAAGCAAAACAATTACCATGCTATGACAAGCATATCAAATAATCATCTGAAACAGCACATGCACATGCACCACACATGCCATGAGAACAACCACTTTGCAATACCAAATTCATCATTAAGCCAATTTTTCATCACATGATTTCACACCTTCCTTAAGTGAAAGCGTCCATACGTTTTGTTCTTTGCCGACTTCTGTTTTTCAAACTTCACAGCACATTTCTTCTTCCACTTGATCTGAACTCGCACAGCTCAATACCTGACAAATCCACTCTTGGGCCAGTTAGTGACATTCCCCTCTCCATGAATTCCGGCTTGCCCCCAAGCCGATACCTTAAATCCATGGAATGTACACGCGGAGTCACCAGGATCCCATGGCCTCTACAGTCACTGGGAAGATATATATATATATATATATATATATATATATATATATATATATATATATATATATATATATAGGATAACGGAATGGGACACCATGGTGCCTGGGCACCATGATTTTAAATGCGTTAATTCAAGTCAAATTCAGATATATTTTTCAACACTTTCAGTTTTATAGTATATACCCATCTATAAGAATTCAAATGAAACACATATCTTTTAAAAAATATACTCGAATTTGAAGATTTGAATGAATTTAGATGACATACTTTGCTGATTTATATGTATGATCAACACATACCTACAATCAAACTATCATCAAAAAGGAAACTTTAATTTGAATTTCAGTTCAAACTTGTTTGAACTAGTTAGTAAACTAGTTGAACTCAACATTCTAAAAATTTCAAAAAATTTCGCATACAAATACATATGGAAAATACCCGTTTTGGATCATGGTGCCCAGGCACCTTGGTGTCCCAGGTAATTGTACTATATATATATATATATATATATATATATATATATATATATATATATATATATATATATATATATATATATCTTCAATCCATATCTCCAGCTAGTTACCCCGCCATGTCCAGTGATCATACCAACAGCCGTTACTATAGCCAACGCTGAAATTGATGAAGTTATAACCTTCTTAAAAAAAAGAAATAAATGGCATCTTCAGTCGCTGCTAGGATCTTTTATCACCACTAAGTGATCAATTGCCACAAATGCCAATAGTACATGCCTTGTATCAACAACTGCTTGCTGTTGTTTGCCTGCATAGAAGTTTGATGAAATCCGAGTGACAGTTGTTAACCTAAAGAGTTTAGCATGTTCGTTCAATTGTGCTGGTAGTTGATAATTTGTTATGTTCATTATTTCTTTTGATTAAAGTTTGTTATGTTCATCATTTCACATCAAATTCACATCGATAATAATTTGTTATGTTCATCATTTCTTTTGATTAAAGTTTTTTCATATTTACTTTTTTTCTCCGGTTCAAAGAAAATATGGTATTTGATGTTCTTAGGTCCTGCTGTTCAGAATTACCACGATCAATGTGTTGAATTTGTAAATTGTGAAGTAATTTGAGGCCATCGCCAGTGCTAGACATGATGTCTTCGTGAAGATTCTTAATGGAAGCAAAATGGAAGGTCTGAAGAAATCATATAAGAAACTGAAGGCTATGGTCGCTCAGGCCGAGTGGATGCAACAGTATGTGATGAACCTGGGTGGCAAGGCGTTGGCTATTCCCAAATTCTTTTATGATCCAATTATCAATTGAGGCGAACGGGTTTTAAAGAACTGCGACTGTTTATGACCAATGGTGGTGTGAGACGATGACACTGTTACTTTCGTGATGCTGCACAGGATACTTGGTAGTGTTGAATGGTACTATGTCTACAACCAGTGGTGTGAGATTTTACCATGTTGCACATATTACTTTCATTTACAGTTACTGTCTGATGCTTCACATAGTACCATTCAACACTACATAGTACCATTCAACACTACCAAGTATCTTGTGCAGCATCATAAGCTGTGAAGCATCAGACAGTAACTATAAATGAAAGTAATATATGCAACATGGTAAAATCTCACACCACTGGTCGTAGATATAGTACCATTCAACACTACCAAGTATCATGTGCAGCATCACGAAAGTAACAGTGTCATCGTCTCACACCACCATTGGTCATAGACAGTCGCAATTCTTTAAAACCCGTCTGCCTCAATTGATAACTGGATCATAAAAGAACTTGGGAATAGTCGGCGCCTTGCCACCCAGGTCCATCACATACTGTTGTATCCGCTCGGCCTGAGCGACCATAGCCTTCAGTATTTTGTATGATTTCTTCAGACCTTCCATCTTGCTTCCGTTAAGAATCTTCACGAAGACATCATGTCTGGCACTGACGATGGCCTCAAAGTACTTCACAATTTGCAAATTCAACTCATTGATGCGTGGTAATTTTGAATAGCAGGACCTAAGAACGTCAAATACCATATGTTCTTTCAACTGAAGAAAAAAAGTACATATAAAAAACTTTAATCAAAAGAAATAATGAACATAACAAATTATTATCTATGTAAATTTGTTGTGAAATGGTGAATATAACAAACTTTAATCAAAAGAAATAATGAACATAACAAATTATCATCTACTAGTACAATTGAACGAGCATGCTAAACTCTTCAGGTTAACAACTGTCACTCGGATTTCATCAAACTTCTATGCAGGCAAACAACAGTAAGCAGTTGTTGATACAAGGCATGTACTATTGGTATTTGTGGCAACTGATCACTAGTGGAGAGCAGCAAATTCGCACCAGTGACAAAAGATCCTAGCAGCGACTGAAGATGCCATTTGTTTCTTTTTTTAAGAAGGTTATAACTTCATCAGTTTCAGCGTTGGTTACAAGAACGGCTGTTGGTATGATCACTGGACATGGCGGGGTAACTAGCTGGAGGAATGGATTGAAGAGATATATATATATATATTCCTTCCCGGTGACTGCAAAGGCCATGGGATCCTGGTGATTCCGTGCGTACATTTCATGGATTTAAGATATTAGCTTGGGGGCAAGCCGGAATTCATGGAGAGGGGAATGTCCCAAGAATTGATTTGTCAGGTATTGAGCTGTGCGAGTTCAGATCAGATGGAAGAATAATAAATATTGGCGGTCATATAATTGTATTTTGCTTATAAGAATCCAACTTAAAGGATACTAACATCCACATCATCATCCTTTTCCTTGCTTCTCTGTGCTTATGAGAATCCAACTTAATGGATACTAACATCCATATCATCATATAAGATGCCATAAGCTATCCAGCCCCAATGGTCCTGGCTACTGGTGCTCTGATCTTAAATATGTTTGCACAAGCGCACAACCAATGGAATCAGCCCATCTGCATAGATTTTGATCTAAAGTGCTCGTTATATATTTTTTCCTTGCATCTTATACAATTTGTTTTTTTGTTGCGCAGATTTAGTTTGCTGAGTTTTTTTTTCCTTTTCTGGCAATGTGTATCAGCAAGTCACAGGAAGATCAGTTATGACTTAATGATCCTTGTCAGACCAGGTTCTCTCAGAAATACATGCTCGACGTTAGCATCACTGATTAGAGCCTCAGTCATTCTAATGACATTCTTCGGTCATACAAACTGCAATTGTTTGCATCATGTTGGTCTTATAGTTTGGAAAGGTAGGTACTTTGTCCCGCATTCAAAGATAGCTATTGATAAAGGAGCTGCCCGATGATTCTGCTCAGGCAATATAATAGCCATGTTCGTGTGAGGAAGTGCTTAGGCAATTTGGGTCATTCATATGTCATTAATGTGACAATCTTAACTCTCTTCATTTTTAAACGTCTGCATTAGCAACGCCTCATCCATTGTTTCTAGTTCATTTTTTCAGCCTCTTATTGGTACCGCGCTTCTTTTTTCAGGGCAAACTTTTATTTATTTTTTTCATTTGGAAGGTCAGATGCATTTATGCTGCACATGCGCTCATATGTTCTTGTATACTGTTTAATGTGCTCCTATCTGCCATCTTGTTATATTTCACCCCTGTATACGTACTTTTGCTAGCTGATAAAAGTCCAGGTGCTATTTACATTATGCCTAGGTAAATTCATTTTACTGCCTGTTGCCTTCCCCTTTTTTGCTTATGGAACCTAAGAATAGTGCAATAACTTTTGAAAGGAAAGGAACAAAGCAAATCCTACCCCTCAAGGCCAAAATCTCTACTATATAAAGTGAGAGTTTCTTCCCACGTCACATTAATTGCCCTGCTTAATTGCCCTACTTAATTGCCCAGCTTAATTGCCCTACGCAAGAAACGAAACGTTGCTTTAATTAGCCAGCTTTTGCAAGAAACGAAGCGTTAAAGATAGATGTTTGATCTTATGAAATAGTATTTTTTTATTTTTTAATCTTTATTTTTCGTTATCAATTTTGTTTTTCGTAGCAACGCACGGGCATATAACTAGTTCTCGGTAATGTTTTACTACCACTGCATGTAGCTGCATGTCTTATCCAGGCCATCCATTTGCATCGAGGCAGCGAGGGCGAGGCTTCCGGCAAGAATGAAAGGTATCACGGCCACGACAGGGTGTACCCGTGCTTGCTGACCGGCTCTGGTCCTGGCGAGGTGCTCTTCATCAAGAATGAAGGTATCACCGCCCAGCTCGTGTTGTTGCTGTGCCGGTCGCCGTGGTGACCGTGCACGATGAGCCGGAGGAGAAGAGGAGGAAGTAATGGGTTGCTCAATCATTTGCTTGTATGTATGTGTGTAACACTGTAACTGCTCAAGCTGTCTGTATTAGTCTTCGACTCAGCTTGTGGTTGTTTGCTTGCACACTTGTAAGTGGTGAACTGGGTTTGCTATTTTTAGCTGGTTTTGTCAACCCATATTGTGACGAAAAATGATGCATTTTGTTTGGAGAAGGTCGTTCTTTATTTAGTCAGAGTAGTAGTATTTCCCATGAGGCAACAAACTGAGTTAATTTGCTTATTCCAGCTTCTGTAATGTGGAAAGATGATTGCTTTCTAGGATATAAGAGATGTTCAGGTAACAACTGTGTGTTTGTTGTTCATCTGCTGCTGTCATGTCTAAACAAGTATTTAGCACATGCAGGCCAGAATGCCACTGAAATCTGGCACAACAATTCCTTGCCGTTTTTTCGTTGCAATGTTCTGGCAGTTCGCAGTAATGGTGAGAGTGATAGTGATATTAATTTGTTATTGCTCATGGCAGCAAGCAACCCAAATGCGAAGGTCGACATTAAAATTCTCTATCTAGTTGAACAAGCTGATTCCAGGTTATGAATGCCGTCCAATTGAAAAAACGGACAGTGGATGAACTGGATAGAAAAACAGTAAAGTTTGCCATCCGAATGCAAAAGCAGAGGGAACACATTGCAAGGTCAGTCTCCGTGTCACGCTCGATCTCCGCCGCATCCGTCGGCAAGGCAGCCCACCGCTCCGACAATCTGCTCAGGTCCGATGAGTCCCCGGCGACCTGTCCCGTCCAACTCGAGGCAAGCCGATCGTCCGGTTTACCGGGGCCGATCATCACCGTCGTCATAATCTTTTCAGCAAATCTATCCTGTCATGTGAGCAAGCCCAATAATATGGTGCTATAGACCTGTGGCATGTTGATCTAGTAGGACAACCCAATGCACTGGGTTGGGTCCCTCTGTTCGGATCCTGCGTTTTATGTCTATTCTCATAGCGTATCCGAATTTTAAAAAGGGTTTTGATAATGCCTATAGACTCCCTTTTAGAAAATGCAAGGCAAGCCACCTATAAACCAACTATTAACGCAGTTCTTTGGTGACTTGTTTTACGCCTAGTATTCGTATCGGCATAGGCATGCATTTCAATCTTTTCCTCTCTATAATTTTGTTACTCAGAATTAATTAATCACCTGTACTGTCATGAGTATACACACACATTGAACTAAGAGCTCTCATTTCACCTCTATCGTGAGCAAGTTCACTTTTTCATCCAATTTCGTTCGAATTTTGACTTTACCGTAACAGTTTGAAAACAAAAACCGTTTGGTTTACCGTTTAAATTCAAACTAAAATTCAAAAAATAAAAAAATTGACAAAATTTATCCAAACTTTCCCTATAGCCGGTATTAATAGCCTTATGACGTTCGGTGTGAATATTTATTTTTTAAAAAAATGACATTTTTGAGCTATTCAATTATATTTAGTAGCAATATTTGTTGAATCATATTTAGTAGCAATATTTGTTGAAGTATATTTAGTAGCAATGGATGACACCCAAAAATAGAACTATTTGTTAAAGTAGCGATATTTGTATGCACAAAAAATGCCTTGTTATCCAACATTGAAAAGCTTACTTCCCATTGTATGCTGATATGAACTACCAAAACTTTAGTATGTAAGTTGTACTCTGTACCACTAGTTATATTATGTACTTATTTTGTTGTCGAACGTTGTCGAAGGTTAAGAAATCGATAATAAACTTATATATTCCGCTACCTTTGAATACATAGAGTCAAACACGAAATTGGTGGTAGACGATGTAGACAGGTTCGGGCCCCCGGATGAAGTAATACCTTACACCTGTATGGACGTAATATAGAGTCGATGAAACAGAGTACAAAGCAGGATACCTAGCCCTAATTACAATGAAGATTCTCTCTGGGATGTGGCTAAGATCTACCTTATGAACTATTGAGGTGCAGCTTGTCGGTTTGAGGATGCTCCGCTCAAGAGATCTCTTTCTTTTGCTTCTCCTTGTGATTGTTTCGGTTCCTCTTCCAGATGCCTACCCCTGTCTTATATAGTTGAGGTAGCCTCGTCTCGGATCGTAGTCAGTTTGAAATACCAAATCGTACGGGATGAGGAGTCCACCGTCCCGTGATCTTCGTAGCGTATCCAAACTTTCCTTGATATCTGGTGTATTCGAGTTGGTTTCCTCATAACGAGAACATGACCGAGTATTTTCCAAGCTTGGAGATATCCCCTCCGAGTATATCTTATCCTGCAGAGTCAGGCCCATGATATCCGAAGTTTCCAAATGCTTGCGTGAACATATATGGTATAATATTTGAGTTTCCTGTACATGTTCATATCCCATATTTAGATATTCGATAGTAGCCCTCGAACTTTGCTCGGAGAAGGGTCTTCAAGTGCTCAGTCAATTACTAGCCAATCTCTGACTTGATTGAGTAATGCCTTACCTGCTTATGGTCGAATGACTCGAGTATAGTAGAATCGCTAAGTATCGAAAAGGAACATGATGGTCGAGCGCCCTGCTGTCAGCCCATCTCGAGTCCTTAGGGTAACCACATGTGACTCGATGCTGACTTCAATGACTCAATTCTGAGTAGAGTTTAGAAAAAATTCAAAAAATCTAAGCGTTGGGAAGTGAAGCATTTATTGCCATAGCCTGCAATGCCTGGATGCAACGCCATCTTTTCACTTTTTCCTTTGATCGACTCGCCGTGTCTTGGGGAATGAATTGTCTGTTGGTAGAGAAAATTTTAGCTTATAACAACAGCTCAAGTACCTCGAAGACGCCGGCTGTGAGACCCTCCCTTTTGCGACACGGTGCTATCACAAAAGGCAGGTTCTAAATATACAATCTATGCTGGTCCCTGGATCAGTAGCCAGCACGCATATGCACAAATTGAAATCACATCCATACAATACCAAAATATTACAGTGTTGTGGAATAGTTCAGACACATTAATATTACAAGTCCAAAAGCATTAAAACCCTTATCCTGCATATTGCCACTACCCATACACCACAGGCATCTGACGAGGTAAGACCCTAAGTAGAAGCATGATCGTTGTCATTGTAACCGGTGTCGACATACGTTTCATCAAATTGATCTAATCCTGCATCTAAAAACAACAACGGGGCAAGGGTGAGTACATTTTGTACTCCGCAAGACTTCAAGTGTTTGCAAACCTAAATATATGCAAGTTGATACAAAGTGGGTCTCTACGATTGATTGCATAAAGCGAAATTTAAAGTAAATACTGAATAGTAATTTGAAAGCATAGTTTGTAAAAGCAATTGATGAGTAAGTAAAGTAATGAGCAATATTATCAACATATCTCAATTGAACATAATCATGTCGCCTCAACCATCCCATGACCAATATATGGCATAATCCGTTATAATACCAACATGGAACACAAAACCGCTATATTTGCCAACACATGGCACGTCAGCTGAGTTCAACCTTGCCAACGGATGTCAAGTGCTGAATCATCTGTGGGGGTAAATTCTCTATTCCAAATTTTTATGTTCTCTTTTTAAGAAAATTATTAAAAACATCTAACTAGTGCAAGTTCACCAAGTGCTCATAACCGAGAGCGCAGCTAATTGATTAGTTTTAACTCTGCAGAGTTGTACAGCTTTACCCACAATTAATGACTTTCCCTTTTTTCAAGGCCTTTTAACACACTTCCTTTGGTGTGTCGCGAGGAAAATCATATATAACCTTTACATTACTTAAACCCAACTTTGCACCAGCCCAGTAACGATAAATCCTTACTAATGGCGGCAGAAGAACACTGGACTCACAGTGCGACGAACACATCGTCTCGGATGAACAGATCATCCTATTTCTCCCCATTAGTAAGGCATATACTGTTGTATTAGTATGTGTCTAACCCACACCTTTGTGTGGACACCCCTATGAGTAATCCTGTTGGAATAACCCGTGCATACTACGGCCTTCCAATGTGCAAAATCGGTCCTAAGTAACTTAATTGGTTACAACCGTCCCATACCGGCATTATGGTTGTACGGTTAATCTTGGATCATACAACACTAAGTTTGGTCCTTAATTCAACCCGGGCGACAAATCTCCCCCTATCTACATGTGAGCACACCCTCACACATCCGACTATTGCCAATAGGTCACCCGTGTCCAAATCATAGTTTTATTTTCATTTTTATTAATTTAGCGGTATCCTTTACTGTCATATCCAACCTTTTTAAGTTTTACAAGGACTAAGATTTTCATTCTAAGCAAGACTAAGCATGTGTAACTATTAATCACCTATACCCGGATCACATTTCATGTGTCAGCCCAAGTCCTATGTTTGTCAAAGGTTCACATGACAATGATAATTAAGGATATCCACAACGAGGGTTATAACTACCACAATACCAAAAAGTAACATTGTATAAATATATTGCAAGCATGTAAACAGTTACGAAAACATTTCTAAGTCTGGTTTCAATATGTTCAAGGGGTGCTTGCCTTGCAAGTCATTGTCTTCGAGAGGGAATTCGGGTTCGAGGACGGAGTAGTTGGCTACGTCGAATTCTACTCGTCACGCCGCTATACATGACAAATAACAAGAATTCGATAAGGCAAAAAGAAAACAAATAAGGAATCAAACAATAAATCATTGCACACACCAAGCATGGCATCTAGGGTTATGTTTCACAATCCCAAGTGTTATCCATTAGCCGGGAAACTAGGGTTACCTACGAACAGTTATCAACTAGCAAATGGAACAACAAATAATACAACCACACTACCCTAAGCATTTTCATTCTAACTGGTATTAGGCTATTTTTAGGTCACTTATAAATTGGTTGCATCAATTTTCAAAACATTTAAACTTATCATTTGCATAAATATAAATAGTGACACCTAGAGCAAGATTCTAATTAATAAAAAGATCTAGAGCATGAACAACCCTAAATATTTTCATATATTTGAGTCATTTACAGCACATGGAATCTAATAAAATTGGTTTCATGCCATTCAGAATTCGTTTGCTCAAATTCTATTCAAACCACATAATCAACCTACAATTCAAATTTGAATTTAAATTTTAAACAGTAAACAACATTTCAATATTTTTACATATTCTAAATCTATAGACCAAACCATGAATTTACGTAATTTTTCACAATTTTTTGGAATTAAATTGCAAAAGTTACAAGCATTTAAATCCTAGGTTTGAAAATATTCCCAAAAGGGAAAATACGCTTCCCAATAGAGAAAACATATTTCCTTTTTTGGAAGGTTTCCAAAATCTGCGCACTGACAACCTGGGCCCGCTCGTCAGTGGGTGCGGGAGACTGACAGCGGGGCCCAGGTGGCAGGGAGTGAGAGAGATGGTGGCACGAGCGGCTGACACGTAGGGCCCGCGTGTCAGCGGTCGTGTGCACGTGAGAGAGAGGATGGGGACTGACAAGCGGGGCCCGCTTGTCAGTGATCCGGGGCAGGGGCAGCGGTGGCGCTGATCACTGGCGGCGATGGAAGGGCGGAGCGGCCCAGGCGAGTGCTCGGTGAGCTCGAGGGCGAGGAGAGGAGTCCGGAGGTGGTCTTCAAGGTCCTACGATGTCACCGGGAGAGGGTCGGCAGCGGCGTGGGGCGGCGCAGGTCGGGGCGGCTGCCAGCGAGAATGGAGAAGGGTGTTAGAGCTCAGATGGATAGCGGGGATAGCATCAGTGGATCGTAAGGAGGGTTTTCCCCTACCTAACTCGGTCGGAGATGGGTCGTGGAGACATGGCGGTGGTGGATCGGAGCCGGGGAAGAAGACGGCGGCGCGACGGCTCCAGAGGTGGTGTGGCCTAAAATTTGGGGTGGAGAAGGGATTAGTGAGGCTTTAGAGAGCTTCCCACCGAAAGAATTGGAGAAGGAAAGGAACAGGGAGGCGATTGCCTACGCGGGGCAGCGGCGGTGCTTTGCCGGAGGGGAGGAAGAAGCAGTTGTTTCCTTCGAATGCCGCTTCAGTGGAGTGTGTGGGGGAGTTAAGGGAGAAAAGAGAGTGAAGAGGAATGCTTCACGGGTTTTAAAACCGATCCAATTTGGAGATTTGCCGAGAGGGGGAGAGACGGAGGGCTCGGGGCTTCCGTGCGAGGTGCGAGAGGATAGTGGCATGGGTGCGGCGACAGGGCGCATCGGCCATTAAGGGAGAAGGTGAGCAATCTCAACCCCCCCTGAGGAAATGCTGGGACCAACGAACAAAGGGAGGTGGCGAGGAGCTTCACCGGCTCACACGGGGAGAGAAAGAGAGGAGAAGGGGGAGGAAGAGCAGAGAAGGGCCTAACGCGTGGGGCTGGGCCCGTTCGACAGAGAGATGGAGGAGTGGGTGAGCGCACAATGCCAAGGCTGATGTGCGGGGCCGCCTAGCCCACCTGGTAGCGAGAGAGGAGAGGAGGAGAGATGCTTTTCTTTAAGATTTCCTCCCAGGCAGCAGCAAGGTGGCAAATAGTTCATGGGTCAAATCGAGTTGAACAATTTTGAAACTTTTAATTTAAGGTCTGGTAATGTTTTCAAACTTTTGTAAAATTTTGAACTAAAAACACCCAGTAGATAAATTTATAAAATTCTGAAAAGAGAGTGTTTCCAATTTCTTGTTTTTGAAAAAACATTTAATTCAAGGGTCAAAATGCACCAAAACTTTTTTAAAAATTTATCTAGGGTTTAAAAAGTACTATGGATATCCAGTAAAAATTTCAAAGCAATTGGATCAATATTTATTTTTAAACAATTCGTTTTGCACCAAAACAGAATTATACCTCTTACTATTTTTGAATTTCTAAAAATACCAAAAATAGTTATTAATTTCTAAATTTTTTGCTAGAGGTAGAAATTACAGAGAGGGGTAGAAGGTAAAATTTTTGGCTTCAGAAGAATTGTACGTTTTCTTAATCAAATCAACCATGCTTGTCAAATCAAACTTTTATATTTAATTTAATAAAAAAAATCCCCCAAATTCATTTTTGAATTTGGAAAGAGGTTTTTACAGGTCAAAATTACTTTAGTAAAAATTTTGTTACGAAATTACTTTTAATTTTTTTTACTTTTCACCATTTTCTAAATCCAATTATTGCTTTTCTTTCCTTTTTTTTTTTGAAATTAAACCAAATTGAAGAATGGAACCATGACATTGGATTTTCACATTTCCAAAAGATTCATTTTATTTAAGCAACATTTCAAGATGTTACACCGGCCCACATTGAAGCTCCAATTTCGGGTATATAACTGTAAATAACTTCACCTTGTGCTATGTTTCGCTTCTTGCTTCATTATTGACGCATTTAGACTTCTTTCCATAGCATGCAGTAGAGTGTTTGCACGATGCTGAAGCTTTTTGCAAGCAAACTCATTAGCAGAATGAGCGGCTCATGACTTCGAGTCAGCAAATACTCAAGATGAAAGATGCCGAACTAGCGGCACTTAGAAACGAGTTGAAAGCTGCCAAGGCTGAAAACGAAGAACAGAGAAGGAAACTGGAAAATTCAAGGCTGAGAAAAATGTTACCGAGGTTGTCGAGAAAAGGCAGAGGCAAGCACAAAAGTCATTGAGGGCAAAAAAAGCTGCTACATAAGCGGTATATGTCGCTCTGCAGTCGGATTTCCTCGAACATATGACCTTGTCTACTCATCTCGCAACTTCCCACATGCTCGGCTTAGTGAAGAGACACCGCCCAGGCTTGGACTTCTCGATCTTAAATGAGGGATTCAAGTGTGAGGCGAGCGAAGCTGCTGACTACATCGAGTCCTTCAATGATCTTACCAAGATGTTCATAGACCAGTTGGAGCTGTCACTTGTCAGTGAGAATGAAGATGCGAACCAGAACCCTTAGGCCTATTTTCATTGTTGTATAGATCTGAATCTTCTATTTGTACAGTGGTCGTAAATGAGAATGCTAGTTAACTTGCTTGTCTGTCGTGCTTTGTCTACTATTTCCTTGACAATGAAATAGGGTAGCACAAGTAGATGCAAATCTGACTCAGCATTCATAGACCTTCAGTTTAAAGCTTCACTGCCGAATGTATACCTAGCTGTATCTGCACATAAGGCTAGAAAACTTCATCGAATTGCTAGGCCAGCGAGCTTATGCTCGGATAGGCCACAGAAGATATAAACACTATCTAAGCTGAAGTAAACTACACGATTTTTGCAAGTCTTCATTGATCCTATCACGTAGGCTTCTAGCAAGCATGAACTTGCCAAACAGCGCACAAAGAACCAACTAGAGGCCTCATCTCCCACCGACTGCTAAGCGTTAGATGTCTGACAGTCTAGTGCCCGTAAGTGCACATAATAGATTTTTCTCATTGTCGGGTTCAGGCATGGCCATACATTGGTTTTGTTTGCTGACATGCTAAGTACGCGATCGAATAAATGCATGCAAAGAATTGTATGCAAAAGAAATAAAGGAGTGGTGCCTATATAGCTTCCTATTATAAGTTTATTGACAAGCAAAAGGAAACAAGGTACCTAGTTACCTGTAGCCCCAACTCTTTACTCGATGAAGTCATCGAATAAGGAGTAAGAATAAAAACTGTGATGTAGCCCTCGGATCTTTTGTCGATAGCTAGATCGAGGAAAAAGTGGAGTCTCAGCATCAAAGATATCTATTGAGACTTCCAACCCCTTATTCAATATACATATCGACCCGACGGTGGAGCTGAATATAAAATAAATTGAACGAGGCAGCCCTCGACTCTCTACTCGATGAGTGCATCGAGTGGAGAGTTGAGCATACACTCCAAAAATACCCAATGTAGCCCCCGACTCTCTACTTGATGAGTGCATTGAGTGGAGAGTTGAGCATAAGCATCAGAAATTGCAGCCTCTTCAGCTTTCATGCAATGCATCACCCGGTCAATAAATTGGCGTCGTTTTAGTTCTTGTGCTTGCGTGGTGCGGCAGCGGGCACCTCGGGAATCTGGAGCGACGCGATATGACCCATTTCCAAAGCTATAAATAGACAGGACTTGTAGCTAATTTGCCACAATCTGTTTTCATCCTTGCTTCTGTTCAAAAAATGTTAATCTTTCTGGCGCATCTATGGCCTCCACTCCAACATCATCTCCATCTGTGGAAATTATTGGAGATTCTCCTCCCCTAACACCATTGGCCATAGTTTCTCCAGGCCAGATCATTATCTCCTTCGATGAGGAGAACGAGATCGACTAGGAGGCTATTGAAAGGGAGGTGTGGCTGAAAGAGTGCGATAGGACTCATGATTGCCGTAGAAATCTCCATGGACATCGAGCAATATTTTGTTGCCCTCTTCCTGAGTGATGCACTTCATCAAGATTTCATTACTCCGCTTTTGGTAGAGCTTGCCATATACCAATGCGTATAGCTTGGACTTACGAGCAATTTTCTCGGTTAAGGCATCATCATCAAGGATCTCTCGACCTTCGAGATAGGCCTAGAATGAAGCCATCCAAGTTGGCTCACGTTTGAGTAGTGCAGCTTTCGTGTCTACGGTTTCTGCCTCACTAACTCGACTAGGCTACTAGTCGAGTTGGACAGCATCTGTGTCTCGCACAGGTGAGACGGGTGGTTTAAGGAGTTTCTCTACGAAGACTCTTGTAGGGGCAGGTGAGCGAGATGAAGTGAGCCTGACAAGTTCATCGGCGGCAGAGTTATCACTAAGCTGGATATGCCTTACCTCGAGTCATTCGAACTTGTGTTCTAGCTTGCGAATTTCATTCAAGTACGTCGCCATGTTGTCATCCAAGCACTAGTACTCCTTCTGGACTTGGTTTACGACTAGCTGTAAGTCCCCCTTCACGAGCAATCGCCTGATCCCAAGTGAAACAGCTATTCAGAGCCCATTGACCAGCTCTTCATATTCTGCAACATTAGGAAGCTTGAAAATTGAGCTGGATGACATACCTAAGCTCCTCTCCTATTGGAGATTTGATCACGATGCCGGACCCTGAGCCCTGAAGTGTGAGCGATCCATCGAAGAACATAGTCCAATGATCTTCGACCACCACATGCTTCTTTTCCTCAACGTGTGTCCATTCGACGATGAAGTCTGGTAGGATCCTAGATCTAACACTAGCCTACGGCACAAAATCGAGCCTAAACTCGTTGAGATTTGACATTGGCCTTTGGGCAAGCTTTGTTAAAGTCGGTGTAGTCGACGCACATCCTCCACCTGCCATTAGGTTTTCTAACGAGAACGGGTTTCGCCAACCACATCAGGTGACGGACTTCTCGGGTGAAGCTAGCTTTTAGGAGTTTACCAACCTCCTCTTGTATTGACTGCTTCCGATCTTTCGTAAATCTGCATTGCTTCTGCAGCACAGGCTTGGCGCTCGGTTCCACAAACAGTTGATGCTCGATCACTTCCCTGGGACCCCGGGCATATCGGACAGTTGCCATGCAAACACGTCGTGGTTTGCCTGAAGGAAAGTGATGAGCTCGAGTTCCTATCTGGAGTCAAGATTGACACCCACCTTGACCTTTTTGGAAGGTTCGGAGGAATCCAAGGGCACTGCCTTGACTCCACCATTGTTTTTCTTGTCCTTCTTGCCGTCGTCGAATGGGTCTTTAGTGGCACTGCGGAACATGGGAGCTTGATTGCGCCACTTGGATCTTTGACTCTTAGCTCCGTCGCCATCTGCTCGGGTGGCACATGTACAAAGATGTTCAGCCATCTCCAAGCTCTTTTTATCACACTTGACTACGGCACGCTGGTCTCCCTTGATCGTAAGGACTCCCTTCGGCGCCAGCATCTTGATGGTCTGGTACGCTTAGTGTACTGCTGCCATGAATTTGGCTAGCATTGGGCGGCCCAGAATCATGTTGTACGTGGTTTCAAAGTCCTCCATGTAGAAAAGGATCTTTTCGGTGCGAAAGTTGTCCAGCATGCCAAACGTGACCGGTAGCTCGATCTGGCCTAGAGGGACCGATGACGAGTGCGGAGTTATACCGTGAAATGGCTCGGCTTTGGCTCTGATCTCCATCCAAGGGATCCCCATGTTCTCCAGCATCTTCGTGAATATGAGGTTCAGCGAACTACCTCCATCGACTAGGGTTGGAGTGACCTTGACATTGAAGATCGTAGATTCGACCACCATAGGGTATCGGCCCGGATGTGGAACCACGTCGGGATGATCTGATTGGTCAAAGGTGATTACCTGGCACTCATTAAAGTCATGTTTGCCCATGCGGTGGACAAGGCAATACTTGTTGCCTCCATGGCTTCGACCTGCAACATCCCAAAATTTGCTTTATTTGAATTTTTGGGAAATTTTGGAATTTATTCTAAATTATTTGGAATTAATTTGAATTGAGCCACTTATTGACTTATTTAATTGCTAGAAAAGTTTAAATAGACATTTATTGGAAATATTTTATTTGAGTTCAAAATGCCTTGAAATATTTTCTAGAATTTTTCTGATATTTTTATTACCTTAAAAAATTAGTTTAATTTCTGGATTTAATTTAAATCGAAAAACCGGAGAAAAACCAGTGAACGATACTGGGCTCGACCCAGTACTGTGTGGCCGGTTCAGCCCAGAACCACAGAACCCTAACCGCCGCGAGCCGGTAGCCATTCGATCGTGATCCAGTGGACCGAGAAGCGCCGCGTTGCGGGTGCACGCAAGTCACCGGATCGGGGACGCGTGGACGCTTGAGATGCAACCGAGTCGCGTAGTTTGTACCATCACCGAAAACTGCCACGGTAATCACGCCGCCATGTTTAACGCTGTCGTTCACGCACGTCGAGGCACGCCTTTATCAGTGAGTCACTACGTTGTGGAGAGCGTTTCCTTGCGAATCTTTTGCCACAACGTACGCATGCCAAGACGCTCTACTGTCCTAGCAATTGCTCGCCAGAGTTGAGCGTTGCGCCGCTTCGGATTTTGCCTCCTTCCTCCACCATCCGTTGCTCTCCGCCGCACCGGAGCCCGGGTCCGAATCCGCCATGACGAGACACACCCGCTGAGACAACCCACTACGTCGGAGCTCCCTCAGAACGCTGTCGACCGTGTCATCTTCTTCAGCTCTAGTGACCAAGCGTCGCAGCATCATCTTCGAGCCTCATGAAGTACCACAGCTGTCGGATCTCCATCGTAGCGTCCAGGTAATCCACGTAGCTACTCTACAGAGACCAGAGTAGTATAGCTTTTGACCATATATCTCCGATCGTGTGGCTTAGATTGATCCGTGTAGTTTTGATCTAGATGTTTCTTTGCCGTTGGATCTAGAATCATTGGTTAGGATTAAACCACGTGGTTTCGCGTCGTCATGCACTAGATTAGGTCCTAGCCGTCCGATCTTAGATGTTCGGTTAGGATTGTTTCGCATAGATTTGTTTCGATTAGATCTCAGTCGTTAGATCATAAGCGAAGGGTTCAAATGCACACACGTGGCCGGCACCGGGTCATGCCACATCACCCTTCTCTGATGTACCGTTGATCCAATCCGAACTGTGGATTTTTGAATGCATGGTTTAGATTTGCCGCACACCAAGCCAATAGGAAACCGCTGCGTGTCATGCGGGAACTGAGGCGATGACCAAATCTAGCCGTTGGATAGAGTGAACAGTCATGATGTTGCCATGTGTCAGCACGAATCTTGAAGCATTGTTAACTGTCACGTGCCGTCAAGATCCAACCGTTGATTTTGAATCCAACGGGCGGGATTCTGTGCCACGTGGACCAATAGGGTGGCGACGCGTGTTGGGCAGTAGCCGAACTGTGCATGTGACGTCAGTGCTAACGTCATCATGGGACCCACTTATCAGCTGTGGGGCTATGCTAGCTGACGTCACCCATGACGTCACTAGTGTGGGGCCCTCAGGAACAAGTTAGTTTAAGCAATGTAGATTCTGAGAGCAGCGAGGATGATGTAAGTCCAAGCAAATGTGATCTGATGGGGTAGTTGTTGCACGTCTTGGTAAATTACTCGACAAACGTGATAGAAAAATTAAGAAACATGATATTCTTGTTGAATCATTGAATGCTGAAATTGCTAGACTCAAAACATTGATTCCTGGTAATGATACTTGCAAATCATGTGACTTAATTTACAATGAGCTTACCTTACTTAGGAAAGAACATGCTTTCTTGTTACATTAAAATGAGAAAAATGAGAAACATGTTAAACATGCTAGCTGTTTCACTTATGATTTACATGGTTCAATTTCTTATTCTAAATGTTCAATTCATGAATTGAAATTGAAAGATGCAAATGCTAGAGTTTCTCTGATGGCTAACGATATGCTCACTCATGAGGTTCTTTCATGCTCAAACTGTTGGAAGCAAAAGGGTAAAGTGGACGTTCCATGCAATAATTGTTTCTCTTACTAAAAAAATTGATTACTTACAAAATTCTTTAGAACATTTCACTAATGGCAAGAAAAATTTGAACATGATTTTGGACCAATCTAAGGTTAGTTCAAACAAGAAAGGTTTAGGTTTTGATCCTTATGCTTCATATGAAACAAAACCTCGCATTGTTATTCAGGCTCTTTGCAATGACAAAATTGAGATTCTTAATGAGCCTAAGAAAGTTGTCTTTAAATCTGGTGGTCTTTTATCTTCCTCTGTGATAAATGCGAAATGTGCTTCTACTGTTAAAGCTAAACATCATGTAAGTACACTTGCACTCATTGTGGTAGAAATGGACATTTAGCAGATTTTTGCTTTAGGCTAGCCAAACAACAAAAGAATGAAAAGGATAAGGCTAGGTCTAAGTTCAAACAGGCACACTTTGCTTCTCATTATGTGCCTAGGGTGAAGCAAACACCTTTTGTTGCTAAAAAAACGGGAAAGAGCAAATCTGATTTTGTTTTGCTCGTGTGTCTCAGTACTGGATTCCCAAAAATCTCATTTCTAACCACAGTACTGAGATCTCGACATGTTTTGCTGCTATGTAGGCTTCTCGTGCGAGGAAGGAGAACATATAGCTAGTGGATTCCGGATGCTGACGCCACATGTCCGGTAATAAGAATTGGTTCTCTTCCCTCACTCGTGCATCTCGTGCTGAAAGTATTACTTTTGGAGATGCTTCTTCCTCTTCTGTTGTGGCAAAAGGTACAGTGAAGGTAAGTGACAAGTTTATGTTTAAGGATATGGCTCTTATTGTAAACTTGAAATATAACTTGCTTTCAGTTTTACAAATGATTTATGAAGATCTTGAAGTAAGTTTTAAGAAGAATGAATGCAAAGTTTTAAATGCTTCAGGTGATCTTGTTTTCAGGATTTCACGCTTTGGAAGAGTTTTTAAAGCTGATTTTAATACGTCACCTTCTTCTAAGCATAGGTGTCTAGTTGTCAATGTTTCTAAAGATTTATTCTTTTGACACCGTAGACTTGGTCACGTTGGTTTTGATCATCTTACTCGTGTTAGTGGTTTAGACCTCATTCGTGGCTTGCCTAAGCTTAAGGGTGATAGCAATTTAGTATGCTCTTCTTGTAGATATGATAAGATGATTGCAGGTTCACATCCTCCTCTTACCATGGTGATGACAAATGCACCAGTACGGCTACTACATCTTGACACGATTGGACCATCTCGAGTTCAATTCTTTGGAGACAAATGGTATGTACTTATTATTGTTGATGATTACTCTAGATACTATTGGGTATATTTTATGGCGTCTAAAGATGAGGCTTTTAGTCATTTTAGGAGTCTTGTTATTAGATTATTTGTTGATCATCCAGGAGCTCTTAGAGTTATTAGAAGTGATAATGGAACTTAGTTTAAAAATTCTTCTTTTGATCACTTCTGTGCTAAAAAAGAAATTGATCATCGATTTTCATCACCTGGAGTTCCTCAATAAAATGGTGTAGTTGAAAGGAAAAAATCGAACTTTGGTTGAGATGGCTAGGACCATGTTGGATGAATATCAAATTCCTAAAAGGCTTTGGGCTGAAGCGATATCTACTGCTTGTTATGTTTCAAACAGTATTTATCTGAGATCAAAATTGGGTAAAACTCCATATGAACTTTGGTTTGGACATAGACCTAGTGTTTCTCACTTGAGGGTGTTTGGGTACAAATGTTTTTGTCTTGAAATATGATAATCTTGATAAATTTGAAGCTAGATCAATTGATGGCATTTTCCTTGGATATCCTGTTCATACTCGTGGCTATCGTGTGTTTGTTTTGGAGACTAACAAAATTATAGAAACTTATGAAGTTACTTTTGATGAGGCTAGTCCAGACACTAGTCTAAGTGATGCCGGTACAGGAGCATATGTTCAGGGTGAGAGTATATTTGCTCATGAGGACAATAATGATGAAGTTGAGGATGAGGTGTTGACTCTTCCTAATACACAACCAGTTGTAGCACCCTTGGCACCTACTACTACATCACCTACATCTGAGCATCTTTAAGCTACAACATCATCTGTTCATGCTGAAAATGAACAAGGAGAAGAAGAAGTTTCTGAAGCTACAACTCCCTTGCACATTCAGAAAAGGCATCCACCTGAACAGATAATTGAAGATTTAAATGAGAGAATCACCCAATCCAGGTTTATCCACTCTAACACTCATGCACATTCTGCTTTAGTTGCTTCTTTTGAACCCAAAGATATATCTCATGCATTAACTAACGAATCTTGAATCAATGCTATGCATGAAAAATTAGAGAATTTTGAACGAAATAAAGTCTGAAAACTTGTTTCACCACCTCCCGATTTTAATATTATTGGAACTAGATGGGTTTTCAAAAATAAACAAAGTGATGATGATGTTGTTGTTAGAAACAAGGCTAGACTGGTTGCTCAAGGTTTTACTCAAGTTAAAGGCTTAGATTTTGATGAAACCTTTGCTCCTATTGCTAGAATTGAAGCTATTAGAATTTGTAGGATCGAAAGACACGAATATAGTAATCAGGGGGGTGAATGATTGTGCAGAAGCTAAAACCAAATTCTTAATCTACTAAAAGTTCACCCCAAAATAGAACCAAATAATTGCCTCGTATTCGATAAAAACAGAATGATAGAGGTTCAGAAAAACATGAATTATTGGAGATCCAACCATTATATCGATCTGAAAATTGGACACAAGAAACTAGATTCCAATACGAATCGAACCCAAAAAGAATCAGCTCAATCGGACTTACGGATCAAAAGTTATGAGCTTCGTAAGATGGCTGTTCCAGAACTTGACGAAAATAAATTCAATCAAAACTTGTAGATTAATCAAGAACAACAAAAGATTAATCAACAAAACTTTGAGGAACACTAGATCAATACCCTAGAAAGGTTTTTGATGGATCAAATCAATATGAATCTCAAAGAACAAAAATCAATTTAGAATTAGAACAAGCATGCAAACAAGAACCAAAACAGAAAATACTGTAGCAACGTGGTTATTGTAGCACTCAAGGGTATGAAGAATTGATCTTTATTTCTTTTGTCTAAAGTACTCCCATCAAAAGAGTACAAACCCTAAAACAAATATTTAAGCTTTCAATACGCTCAGCTCTGTTTGATGCCCTTCAACAGGAGACAACCCCTCCTCTTTAAAAGAGCAAGCCACAGAGAGTCATGGATACAATTCCTACTCCTAATCCTAGGAGTATGTATCCAACATAACTCCACTTGGCCTGACCTGGCCAAGTACAACACTTGCACGCGTATGGCAATCCTACCATACTCAGGTGACTAACACTTTGCACGAGCATGGCCACTTGCCATACTCACGTGACTAACCATTCTTCATGTGCACCATTCTCTTAGCACGAACGTCCTGCATGACATCCTTGACCACCAAGACCTCAGTTCCTCCTGAACCTAGTCCCGAACCTCAGTTCCTCCATGAACCTAGTTCCGGTCCGTCATCGACCACGTTCGTCCTCGAGTAATACCTGCACACGAACAAACCACAAAACAAATCCGAGCACAAGTCCGCGACTTGACTCAACATTAGTCCATGCAAATACTCACACGAGCATTGCATAAAGTCCATTTCAAAACAAGCATCATGAAATTCTCACCAATTTCATAATCTCAACTTTAAACCAAAATTCAATTCCAAATTTGCTCAAAACCCTAATCGAGCAAACACCATTCACGCCGGACCAAAAATTCGGTCCGGCGCAAACGCCATGTGAAACCCTAGAAAATCAGTTCACGCCGGACCAAAAATTTGGTCTGGCGTACGTGCGAAACATGCTGTTTTTTGTAAAGTTGGTTCGGCGCAAAAACATTCAAAAACACGTTGACGGCGGACTAAAGAAAATTTAGTCTGGCGCAAACGTGCCACGCTCGGTTGCATGAAACTTGGTCCAACACGAAAACCCTTGAAAAGGTCATTCACGACAGACCAAAAGGGATTTGGTCTGGCGTACACTGAAATCTTACTGTTTTCATTGTGACAAAGGTCCAGCTCAAATGCATCAACCGCACGTCCACGACGGACCAAATATTTGGTCCAGCGTGCATGGGAAAAATGAAGTTTTCGAACGTCAAAAGCACGTCTACGGCGGACGAAAACTTGGGTCCGGCGTAAACACAAAAATGGTCTGGTGAAGATGGAGAACTTACTGTTTTTTGTCAAATTATCAAACACATGCACAGACACATTTTGCAAAAACAATTCTTAAGCCAATTTTTCAGCACATGATTTCACAATCTCCCTCTTGATGAAAACATTGGCAACACTACTTAGAATTGAACATTGGCATTCTCTTTTACAAAAGATTTTGAGATCCAAAGAATTAACACCAAAACCAAGGTGAGAAGGCACAGAAACTCCCCCTGAGAATAAAAATGTGTGTGAATGTGCAATGTGCCCAAAAAATTCCAAAAATCTCCAAACTTCTTGCAAAACTTCTCAAATTTCCAAAAACTTCTCCCCCTAAAACTTCTCCCCCTTTTTCTTTGAACTTCTTAAAGATTCCCAAACTTCTCCCCCTTTGATAATGGATTCATCAAGAGTACAAAAGAGAGAATTTGTTCAAAAAAATTTATGTAGCAAAGATTTCACAAGGAGAAACAAGGAGTACCAAGATATAAAAGATGAGCTCATTCGATCATATAACCTTATATATCACATAATATGCAAAATACATGATCTTAATGTGATTTTAACAAGTTAGGGAATGACATGCATCTCAACCTCAATTCAGTCAACTATAGCCAAGTACTAAGCAAGACCTTAGTGGAAAAGCAAAGGCTCAAAAATTGAAGCAACTAACAACTCTGGGCGAGCAAGTAGTTTCAACTCCAATCTAGTAGACCAATTTTATCTTTAAACAATAAATTGCATGTGGCATGCTTGAAGCATACTTCTTTTATTTCCTTGGAGTGGCATGCTTGAAGCATACATCTTATCTTGAGGGAATGGCATGCTTGAAACTGAGAGGATCGAGGATGGACGCCTAGAGGGGGGGGTGAATAGGTGATTTACAATTTTCTAAAATCACGCAGCGGAAAAGAGATCGGAACTTCCGATATGAAGTCGGAGGTTCCGGTGTCTAATCGGAATATCCGATATGAGGTCGGAATATCCGATTAGAACAGAGTCTAGTGAATTGCAAAACTAATTACGCCTATACACAAAATGATTTCTACTTGAAGCTAGCACAAGCAAATATTAGCAACTAGTAGTAAAGCTAGCTAGCGAGATAATCAACACTAGATAGATCAATTCAATACAAGATAGCAAAGTAAAGCAATAAGCACATGTAAAGAATTGACACGATGATTTGTTTACCGAAGTTCGGACTTCCTCCAAGGAGGTTCCTACGTCTTCGTTGAGGAGGCTCGGTCACACTTGAGCCGGGTCTTTTCCAACCCTATTCCTCGCCAATCTCGGTCACACTTGAGATGTGGCTTCACTTCTTGATTTCTTCCCTTTCGGAGGTGAAATCGAACCTTCAACAAACTTCTCACGGCACACCACACTCGTTGGTTGCTTGTGAGCGACGCCTAGCCGTCTAGGAGTCTTCAAACTCCAAGAGTAACAAATCCAACAAATGGATGATCTTGGAAATGACCTCTAGTGCTCAAGATGTATCTCAATCTAACACTCTTAGCACTAACTCTCACTTCCCACACCTCACTCAAAGAGGGATCACAAAGATCAAAAGGGAGGGAGACAAGATGAACACTCAATCCACTCCTAATCACAACACATGTTTTAGAGCTCTCTCTAGCTCATGAGATGACCAAGGAGCAACAAATGCATCACAAGGTATTCTCTCTACTCCACTAGCTCAAACTCTTGTTTAGCCCTTCAACAATATCCCCAACCTTTTTTTTTCCCAACCGGCCAAGGGGGGTATTTATACCCCACACCCAAAGACTAGCCGTTGGAGCAAGAAAACTAGCCGTTTTACACACATCGGAACTTCCGATCCCAACATCGGAACTTCCAATGTGCTAAAACTCCAGAACAAACTCAATCCAATAAACACATCGAACTAACATCGGAACTTCCGATACATCGAACTTGCATCGAACTTCCGATCCGGGCAGAGGCACCTTACGTAAACCTTTCAAAAGTTTCTAAGTCTACATCGGAACTTCCGATCCAACATCGGAACTTCCGATCTAACATCGGAACTTACATCGGAACTTACATTGGAACTTCCGATCAACACAGAGAGGTCCTAGACTCTCACCAACAAACCACCGGACTTACCGATGGATCGGAACATCCGATACACTAATCGGAACATCCGATCCAGACAGAAAGACAGACCTTTCCGGTGTACGTGATGTGTATTGTGTCTCTCATCTATTTAAGGATAGATAACACTTGAGCACAGAGACACTTCTAAATCATCCACGTTGCATCCCTCTTAATAGTACGGCATGCCTATAACAAGACACTCTATATAGTTACCTTTGATGCCGCACACGATCAATCCTCTTTGGGGTTTTTTTTTTATGATCTTCAATCATACCTCATTTCCCCGGGATTGTCACTTTGCTCTCTCTTGAAGTCCTCATGATTTACGATCATCTTCTCTTCAAGATCGTCACACAGCTCTACTTCTCTTTTATCGGATCATCACCCGGCTCTCACAATATCCTGTTCATCTCCTCTTGATGAACATTCTTTTCTTTCCTTCTCAACGGGATCTCCTCTTGACGTTCATCACCTCATGATGTCGTCCTTGTCCCGTTTCTTTATCTTAACCATCATTGGACCTAACCTGGCTCAATCATCACTTATGAAAATAGTTAGTCCAAGATGCATAGTTGTCTCAATCATCTTTGCACTCAATTAACACATAATGAATGCCTTCATAATGATTGAGCACAACCTAAATCAATTTAAATGAATAATTGTATTTGTGTCTTAAGTATATTGATGCAACTAATGCTTCGTTATACTCAAGAACTATCGATTATCCTTAATCGATCACAAGAACACCATCAACTCATGATGCAATGTTCTTTGATTATTAAGAGATAAACGACTTCAATTTAAATCTTCATTTAAATTGATATGAGTATACAATAACTACACAGGTTTTCATATACTCATGTTGATGGAAAGTAATGATCCATAATATGTGGAATGTATGGAAATGATCGTTACTTTAAGCCATCAACTATAAGATAAACTCCACAAAGATATGTGCATACATATAATTGATCTTGAATCAATATGCACGTATCCAATTTTATTTCTTTGGAGCATATCCTATGATACCATGAGTATACTACAACTATGCATGTTAAATGTATACTCAAAGATCTAGTTTCAATGTCTTGATCCTTTATATGTTGTAATGAGGAATAGATCAATGCAATGAAACAATAAGTTAGAGTGTGAACTCCCCCTAAATGTGTGCATCCATGTAATATGTGGATTGGGAAACATGATACACAGTTTTTGGTTAAAGCAGTGGAGAAATTCATACTTCAACTTAAATCCTAAGTATGCAATAAAATAATGAACATTGATACAATGCATACCTTGGGTTTTCCATTTTCTATCCAAATGTGAGGCTACTAAACCTAAGCTCAATAAATATGTTAGTCTCATTAACAATTAGTTTTGTCAATGATCATCAATCATCCTTGATGAGACGAAAATAGTAATTACTTAAACATTAGTCTCCTATTAGGATTTGTCATTAATCACCAAAACCAACTTAATGGATCAACCTAATGGAGGTTGTACTTACAATCTCCCCCTTTTTGGTGATTGATGACAAAACCTTTTTTTCACAATTGCACTAATGGATATATACTTAATATGGAACAAATATTAAGCATTTAAGCATTTTATATCCATACCATGGCATGCTATGCACATGATGCATATGAAGATGCATGAGATAAACACATGTGCAAGGCAATTGAGAAAAGCTCACATAATTCTCCCCCTTTTTGTCAATAAGCACCAAAAGCAAATGAACATCCAACTTAAAATAATGTGAGGAAGAGAGACTTGAACTTCATAAGCTTGAACTTACAATCTCCCCCTTTTGGTATTGAATAAATTAAGCATGAAGGAGGGTTTCAATAACACCGCATGTGGCAATTTTTGTGGCTTTATACCAATTAAAAGACAAAATACGAAATGATGGCTTGATACCAAATGCAAGGCAAAGCAAACAAGTTTGGCAAATTCTTGAAATATGGTCAAGAAGAGCAAACACTTGAAAGGAGACCATATTTTGAGTTTGGATACCAATTGAAACCAATTGAAGGAATTTAAGCTCAAGTACCAATTGAAAGGATTTAAACTTAAAGTGCAAATGTGGGTATCACAAGAGTTATTTGAAACTAATTCAAATAAATCACTTCATTTTATTAGGCTTTACGATAAACACCATGATTCTCTTGTAGAATCTATAATTTTGCCTAATAGGGTTAAGCGAGAAACCCAACACAAATACCACTTGAGAAATGAGATACCAATTAAAAGTCTATCTCAAGGGTTTTTGCTTGAAACTCTTCATTCAAGGACGAGCATAAAGAATTATTCATAAAGAATAATGCTCAAATGGAATTTCTCCTCTTTATGTATTTCAATTCATAAAGAACCTCACACAGAGAGTTCTTAAGCGATTGAACTTACAATGCATTTAAGCTTATGGAGAATCCAACTTAAAAGAATTTGGGTATCAAGGTAGAGGCTACAAGAGGCAATCAAAATACCACTTGTAGGAGGATTTAAAATTCATTGATACCACTTTGAAAGAATTCAAATAACCGAGGATGTCATTTGTAGGAATGAACAATAATCCTCAATGACATCACAAGTTGAAAAGATAGGTATCCAAAGATACCACTTGTAACCACAATAAATGAATAACGCTCTCTTGATACTATTTGTTGGATCAAATCACATAGATATTGATACCAATTGAAAGATAGTCGATTGAATCGATGAGTATCAGAGCAATTAAGCATTTAAGGGTATCAAAGTGAAATACAACTCAAAACTAGAGCATGAAAAGAATAAGAGTTGCAAGGTTTTGTTTTTTGAAATCCTAAACCACACAGATTTAGAGAAGACAATAGAGTTTTACAGATAAACTCAAGAGGAGTGAAGATAAACCTTTGTAAAGATCAAATCCCCTTAACTCGAGTTTGATTTTTGAAATCACCAAGATTTTATCAAACACAAGAGATCAAAGCAAAACCAAAGGTATCAGAGAACAACTTGAAAACTTAGAGTTAAACAATTGAGGATAACACTTGGAAGCATTTAAGTGCCCAAAACTTGACATAAATGAGCTCCCCAAGATATTCAATAAATGAATCATGGAGCTATTTTGCATTTGAATTGCACAAGTTTTGTCTAGCTATAAGATCAAGTGAATACCACTTTTGAAATCAATTGAATACTCAAAACTGATACCATTTGAAAACACTTTCATGTAAAATGCAAACCTTTTGAATTTTTGCACAAAGATACTTTGGGAATACAAGAATCTTTCTCAAAAGGAATTCTTGAAAAAGGAAGTATCAATCGAAAGATATCCCAAAGCAAAATTCGAAAGAAAACTTACAATCAGGCTGTATACAGATCGGATATTCCGATATATGGATCGGATATTCCGATATATGGATCGGATATTCCGATGTGTACTAAATTCCAGAATATCGGATCTTCCGATTTAAAATCGGATGTTCCGATGAGTTGAATTTTTCAGCCGATTGAAACTCAAAGTTCAGCCCACCTTTTGCAAATATGTCAAGAATTTTGCAAATGAAGTCCAAATGAATTGAAATCATCAGGGAACTACCTTTGGACTATTTCAAACGTTTTTAGGATAACTTTTGTTTGCAAAGTATTTTCTTATAGCTCATTTTGGCAAAATGCGCTTTGAGGTACAAAGATGAAAACAAATTTCATAAACCCTCAATGTGCAACTTCAACTTGGATTTCACTAACAATTGAACCCTCATGGCTTGAAGAATTTGAAATGCATTTTTGAAGCCATGATAATTTATAAAACAATGAAATCCAATTTGAATGCCAAAATTCAATAATAGGCTCTTTTGGTTGAAAACAAGGATTTTGAGTCAAAATAGTTTTCAACATAGAATTTTCAAATTGAAAGCTTGTAAAATATTTGAAATACATAATATAATATTTTTACAAAGCTTTTTGCAAATTTGGGTCTATTAAAACATAATTTTAGCTTTTTGTCCAAAGAGGGTTCTTTTGAAGAACCAAATGAAAATCCAATAAATCAAATACTCAACAACACAAAAGATCAAATCCAATTTAAGAGAATGAGATAAGATTTAGAGATTGAACTTTTGTGTATGAGTTTGGAATACCATTTTGAACTAAGATATGGCACAAGATCTAGTCCACATGGTGAAACTCACTAAGTGCAATATTTTGATCTATATCGGTCAAACTAAGTTTTTCGTCGAGTTTCAAAATAAAATAACTTTTGTTTGATTGGTCTTTTGGAAATCTTTTAAACACGAAAGATGTTAAGAATGACCAACTCAAGGATTTTTGTATTGAAATTATTTTCAAAGTCTTTTTACTTTAACTCTATGAAAATTATACATTTAAATCCAAAACAAGATACTTCTATCTAGGTTTTTGGTATAAATCTCATTTTCTTTTCAAAATAGATTTTATGAAGCAAAAACCTTTGAAAAACATTTTGAAAGCATTTGTATACATTTCTCAACTAGTTTTCAAAAGATTACTAATAGATTAGCAAATTTTGAGTTTTGGCTAAAAGGTTGATTTTGAAAAATATATAAGCACTTATAATAAATATGGGCACACGTAGGGATGTGATACACATGGTTATGAATTAGCACTCCCCCTAAATGTGCCACTCCTAACTTGCTCAAGATTACAATTAAAGCACAAGTAAGAAGCTTGAGCAAGGTACAAACAACAAGCAATTAAATTGATTTTCATGAAACTAATGCATCTAAACCTACACAAGGCTAGAAGCAATAAAATAATCAATTTAAATTGCAAGTTACCGAGATGGCATTGGCTCATGATAATAGAATGATCTTCCTCATGCTTGGCTCCATGTGTAAATGATGAAGTCTTCATTTTCTTCACGAGACCAAGCGTCCAATCCATCTCATATTGCCTAAAAACCTTTTAGGTGGTTTTTTTTTTGGTACCCAATCCTTGTTGGGTCCAACAATATTAGTCACAATGGATTTAGGAACCCAAATGGCCCTAACTTTAGCATTAATGGAATGACTAACATTTCTAGGAATAGGTTTGCAATATTTATTCCTCCTAAGCATAGAATTGTCATTGAGTCGTGAACGTTTAGGAGGGCAAACATATTTAGCAACCCTATTTCTAGTTTGATCTTTTCTAAGCAAGTGATAATCATTGAAGTGAGAAGGCTTAGAGGATCTAGTATATCTAGCAAATAATTTGCTATTGTTATTTCTCCTAAGCAATTTATTTGAATTGCTTTGAGTTGGCTTAGGAGTCCTAACATTTTTTGCAAATTCATTTCTAGATATACTCTTCCTATGCAAATGAATAACATCATTTTTGGCGGGCATAGGGGACTTGACAAGCTTGGCAATTACATTACCATTCTTGTCCTTCCTAAGCAAATAATCATTATAATGAATAGTAGGCTTAGGGATTATACCTTTGGGACAATCCTTACCGATATGCCCCTTTTGCCGACAATTGAAGCAAATTTGAGTTCGACCTCTTCTAGTCCTCTTAAGGTTTTGCTTCTTGTCGTCAAGCCTCATCTTTGATGACGTTCCCGTGCCATCAACTTGATTAGGGCACACCGAGGCAAGGTGACCCTTCTTGTTGCATCCAAAGCACCTCTTGATCTTCGAGAGTTTTCCATGGTGCTTTGGCTTGTTCTTCTCCCTCTTGGAGATGTAGCCAAGTCCTCTTCTATCTTGAGGCACCCGAGGCTCACTCAAGATCTTGTTGAGGATGGCTTTGCCCTTGTAGCACTTCTCCAAGTCACTTTCCAGCTTTGTGACTTGTTTCTTGAGCTCATTATTTTCCTCTACAAGATTAGTATCTAACAACATAGAGGAACTTGAAGCAATATCATTAGAGCATAAGGGCATATCAATGCTAGGAGTAGACATGTCAAATTTGGATGAAATGCAAGGAATGATATTTGAGCAAGGCATTTCATCAATTAAATCACATTGAATACTAATGTCTACTCTAGGCTTAGTGAATTCCTTGAGAAGGATCTTTTCATGATTTTCCTTAAGAACATCATAATCCTTTTGAAGTGAGTCATACTTCAACTTCAAAGTTTTGTACTTAGTTTTCTCCTTCTCAAGAGATTCATTTTTCACCTTTTCTTTTGCAAGAGCACTCTCAAGTTCAAGATTTCTTTCTTTTTCAAAGATGAGCAAATCTTCTTGCCTCTCGAGAGTGTCTTCTTGCTTTTCTATTGTATCAAGCAAGACAAGCATTTTGGAAATTGATATTTCTCTAATATCACCAAACCTATCATCATAATCGGTATCACTATCATCATCACTCTTACTAGAATCATCTACAATTTGAGATTTGGATGTGTGTGATACCTTCTTCTCCTTTGCCATGAGGCAAATAGGAGTGTTGTCATTGCTTGGGGCGGAAGAGGAGGTAGATGGTGATGTCGGTTCTTCATCACTTGATGTAGAGGTAGAAGAATCATCAACCGACATCCGTTCTTGCATGCAATCCTCATTTGATGATGTGGACACACCATATTTGTCTTGAAGCATTGTCCACATATCATGAGCACTCTTGAGGTTGTATATCTCATTGAATATCTCTTCGCTCACAGAACTAAAAATAGCGTTAGTAGCTTGAGCGTCTAGATGTAAGCATTTCTCTTCTCCTTTAGTTGGAGCCACTTCGTTTAGACGAAGAGAAAAGCCGACATCTACGATCCACCATAATTGTGGGCTCATGGATTTAAAGAATGAAATCATGCATAATTTCCAATGAGCATAATTATAACCATAAAGCATTAGTGAATCATGAGAGTGCACTAATCCACTAGTCGTCATCCTTTTTACTCTCTTAAGCGGTAAAGCCTAATATGAGAGTGACCGTGGCTCTGATACCAATTGAGAGGATCGAGGATGGACGCCTAGAGGGGGGGGGGTGAATAGGCGATTTACAATTTTCTAAAATCACGCAGCGGAAAAGAGATCGGAACTTCCGATATGAAGTCGGAGGTTCCGGTGTCTAATCGGAATATCCGATATGAGGTCGGAATATCCGATTAGAACAGAGTCTAGTGAATTGCAAAACTAATTACGCCTATACACAAAATGATTTCTACTTGAAGCTAGCACAAGCAAATATTAGCAACTAGTAGTAAAGCTAGCTAGCGAGATAATCAACACTAGATAGATCAATTCAATACAAGATAGCAAAGTAAAGCAATAAGCACATGTAAAGAATTGACACGATGATTTGTTTACCGAAGTTCGGACTTCCTCCAAGGAGGTTCCTACGTCTTCGTTGAGGAGGCTCGGTCACACTTGAGCCGGGTCTTTTCCAACCCTATTCCTCGCCAATCTCGGTCACACTTGAGATGTGGCTTCACTTCTTGATTTCTTCCCTTTCGGAGGTGAAATCGAACCTTCAACAAACTTCTCACGGCACACCACACTCGTTGGTTGCTTGTGAGCGACGCCTAGCCGTCTAGGAGTCTTCAAACTCCAAGAGTAACAAATCCAACAAATGGATGATCTTGGAAATGACCTCTAGTGCTCAAGATGTATCTCAATCTAACACTCTTAGCACTAACTCTCACTTCCCACACCTCACTCAAAGAGGGATCACAAAGATCAAAAGGGAGGGAGACAAGATGAACACTCAATCCACTCCTAATCACAACACATGTTTTAGAGCTCTCTCTAGCTCATGAGATGACCAAGGAGCAACAAATGCATCACAAGGTATTCTCTCTACTCCACTAGCTCAAACTCTTGTTTAGCCCTTCAACAATATCCCCAACCTTTTTTTTCCCAACCGGCCAAGGGGGGTATTTATACCCCACACCCAAAGACTAGCCGTTGGAGCAAGAAAACTAGCCGTTTTACACACATCGGAACTTCCGATCCCAACATCGGAACTTCCGAACAGGCTAAAACTCCAGAACAAACTCAATCCAATAAACACATCGGAACTAACATCGGAACTTCCGATACATCGGAACTTGCATCGGAACTTCCGATCTGGGCAGAGAGGCACCTTACAGAAACCTTTCAAAAAGTTTCTAAGTCTACATCGGAACTTCCGATCCAACATCGGAACTTCCGATCTAACATCGGAACTTACATCGGAACTTACATTGGAACTTCCGATCAACACAGAGAGGTCCTAGACTCTCACCAACAAACCACCGGACTTACCGATGGATCGGAACATCCGATACACTAATCGGAACATCCGATCCAGACAGAAAGACAGACCTTTCCGGTGTACGTGATGTGTATTGTGTCTCTCATCTATTTAAGGATAGATAACACTTGAGCACAGAGACACTTCTAAATCATCCACGTTGCATCCCTCTTAATAGTACGGCATGCCTATAACAAGACACTCTATATAGTTACCTTTGATGCCGCACACGATCAATCCTCTTTGGGGTTTTTTTATGATCTTCAATCATACCTCATTTCCCCGGGATTGTCACTTTGCTCTCTCTTGAAGTCCTCATGATTTACGATCATCTTCTCTTCAAGATCGTCACACAGCTCTACTTCTCTTTTATCGGATCATCACCCGGCTCTCACAATATCCTGTTCATCTCCTCTTGATGAACATTCTTTTCTTTCCTTCTCAACGGGATCTCCTCTTGACGTTCATCACCTCATGATGTCGTCCTTGTCCCGTTTCTTTATCTTAACCATCATTGGACCTAACCTGGCTCAATCATCACTTATGAAAATAGTTAGTCCAAGATGCATAGTTGTCTCAATCATCTTTGCACTCAATTAACACATAATGAATGCCTTCATAATGATTGAGCACAACCTAAATCAATTTAAATGAATAATTGTATTTGTGTCTTAAGTATATTGATGCAACTAATGCTTCGTTATACTCAAGAACTATCGATTATCCTTAATCGATCACAAGAACACCATCAACTCATGATGCAATGTTCTTTGATTATTAAGAGATAAACGACTTCAATTTAAATCTTCATTTAAATTGATATGAGTATACAATAACTACACAGGTTTTCATATACTCATGTTGATGGAAAGTAATGATCCATAATATGTGGAATGTATGGAAATGATCGTTACTTTAAGCCATCAACTATAAGATAAACTCCACAAAGATATGTGCATACATATAATTGATCTTGAATCAATATGCACGTATCCAATTTTATTTCTTTGGAGCATATCCTATGATACCATGAGTATACTACAACTATGCATGTTAAATGTATACTCAAAGATCTAGTTTCAATGTCTTGATCCTTTATATGTTGTAATGAGGAATAGATCAATGCAATGAAACAATAAGTTAGAGTGTGAACTCCCCCTAAATGTGTGCATCCATGTAATATGTGGATTGGGAAACATGATACACAGTTTTTGGTTAAAGCAGTGGAGAAATTCATACTTCAACTTAAATCCTAAGTATGCAATAAAATAATGAACATTGATACAATGCATACCTTGGGTTTTCCATTTTCTATCCAAATGTGAGGCTACTAAACCTAAGCTCAATAAATATGTTAGTCTCATTAACAATTAGTTTTGTCAATGATCATCAATCATCCTTGATGAGACGAAAATAGTAATTACTTAAACATTAGTCTCCTATTAGGATTTGTCATTAATCACCAAAACCAACTTAATGGATCAACCTAATGGAGGTTGTACTTACAGAAACATACATCTTATCTTTTTAGGGAAAGCATGCTTGAAGCATATAACTTGAAGTTTTTGCTTTTAACAACCCTTTTTTTAACTGATTCCCTTTTCCTTTACTTATTCTTTGATTGTAAACATGCAAGGAGATTAAAAGGTCTTTTGAAAGAGTAAAGCTGAAAACACACTTGCTTCATAGCCCAAATTTGTCAAGAAGATTCAATATCAAGCCTAGAAGAGTAAGATATCACAGAGTAATTAGCTATAGGCAATCAGACCAAGGAATTCTGCAATGTCATTTTTAGTACAAGTGAGACAATTTAGATTATCATATATTAGCTCAATTACATAACATATAAAGAAATATGATAAAGTAAGCTCATCAAGTGAAAGAACTTGGCAAGGAAACTCCCCCTCAAAACAAACCCATTGGATGAACAATCCCAAGTTCTCCCTGAATGAAAGCAAAACGAGAAGAAGACAAAGGTTTTGTGAAAATGTTTGCCAATTGATGTTCAGTATTCACATGATGAAGCACAATGTTGCCTTTTTCAACATGATCTCTAAGAAAGTGAAATCTGATGTCAATGTGTTTTGTTCTAGAGTGTTGCACGGAGTTCTTAGCAATGCAAATTGCACTAGTGTTATCACACAAAAGAGGAACACTATCCAAATTAACCCCATAATCTTTAAGTGTAGCTACTATCCAAATAATTTGAGAACAACAACTAGCAGCAGCCACATATTCAGATTCAGCAGTTGATTGTGCAACAGAAGATTGTTTTCTAGATGACCATGCAATAAGAGAATTGCCCAAGAAATGACATGTACCAGATGTACTTTTTCTATCAATTCTACATCCTCCAAAATCAGCATCAGAAAAAGCCCTTAAACTAATGCATGAGGAAGCATAAAGCCAAATGCCAAAATCTTGAGTTCCATGAAGATACCTGAAAATTCTTTTGACAGCTTGTCGATGTGAAGCACGTGGGGAAGCTTGAAAACGAGCACACAAACACACAGCAAATTGTACATCCGGCCTTGATGCAGTGAGGTACAAAAGTGAACCTATCATGCTTCTATATTCCTTTTGATCAACCGGCTCACCATCTTCATCCGGATCAAGCGTGCAATTGCTTTCCATAGGTGTCCTGATTGGTTTGTTGTTTTCCATCCCAAAACGATGTAGCAAGTCTCTTGTGTATTTGTTTTGATGGACAAAAGTACCATCCTTTGTTTGTTTGACTTGCAGTCCCAAAAAGTAGGTCAACTCACCCATCATACTCATCTCAAATTCCTTTCTCATGGTTTCTGGATCGAGTGACTCTCTCATTTAGGTCTCCAATCATTTGTTCAGATGGATGCATTTTCTGAATGTGCAAGGGAGCTTTGGCTTTTGAAACTTCTCCTTCTCCTTCTTCATTTTCAGCATGTACAGATGATGTTGTAGCTTGAGGATGGTTAGCTGTAGGTGATGTAGTAGTAGGTGCCAAAGGTACTATAACTTGTTGTACATTAGGAAGAGTCAAGACCTCATCTTCAACATCATCATTATCTTCAAAGATTTTCTCCCCCTGAACATATGCGCCCGTACCTGCATTACTTAAACTAGTGCCTGGACTAGCCTCATCAAAAGTAACTTCACAAGTTTCCATAATTTTGTTAGTCTCCAAAACAAGCACACGATAGCCACGAGTGTGAGCAGGATATCCAAGAAGAATGCCATCCATTGATCTAGCTTCAAATTTATCAAGATTTCCAGATTTCAAGATAAAACATTTGCATCCAAAAACCGTAAAGTGAGAAACAGTAGGCCTATGCCCAAACCGAAGCTCATATGGAGTCTTACCCAATTTTGATCTCAAGAACACACGGTTTGAAACATAACATGCAGTTGAAATCGCTTCAGCCCAAAAGTTTCTAGGAGTGTGATGTTCATCTAGCATGGTTCTAGCCATCTCAACTAACGTTCTGTTTTTTCTTTCAACTACACCATTCTGTTGAGGCACTCTAGGTGACGAAAATTGATGATCAATTCCTCTTTCAGCACAAAAGAGATCAAAAGAATCATTTTTGAATTCAGTTCCATTATCACTTCTAATATCTTTGAGAGCTCCTGGATGGTCAACAGAAAGCCTAAGAACAAGACTTCTAAAATGACTAAAAGCCTCATCCTTAGATGCCATAAAGTACACCCAAGAGTATCTAGAAAAATCATCAACAATTACAAGCACATACCATTTGCCTCCAAAGGATTGAACTCGAGATGGTCCAACTGTATCAAGATGTAGAAGCTTTCCTGGAGCGTTTGCCATCACCATGGTAAGAGGTGGATGTGACCCTGCAATCATCTTACCATGTCTACAAGAAGAGCATACTAGATCGCTATCACCCTTAAGCTTAGGCAAGCCACGTATGAGGTCTAAACCACTTACACGAGTAAGATGATCAAAACCAACATGACCAAGTCTACGATGCGAAAAGAATAAATCTTTAGAAACATTGGCAACCAGACACCTATGCTTAGAAGAAGGTGGTGCATCAAAATCAGCTTTAAATACTCTTCCAAAGTGAGAGATCTTGAAAACAAGGTCACCTAAAGCATCTAACACTTTACATTCATTTTTCTTAAAGCTTATTTCAAGATCTTCATCAAGCATTTGTGAGACAGAAAGCAAATTGTATTTCAAATTTTCAAACAAAGCCACATCTTTGAACATAAACTTGTCACTCACCTTTACTGTACCTTTTGCCACAACAGAAGAGGAACAAGCATCTCCAAAAGTAACACTTTCAGCACGAGATGCACGAGTGAGGGAGGAGAACCAATTCTTATCACCGGACATGTGGCGTGAACATCCGGAGTCTACTAGCCATATGTTCTCCTTCCTCGCGCGAGAAGCCTACATAGCAAAGCATGTCGAGGTCTCAGTACTGGGGTTAGAAATGAGACTTTTGGGAATCCAGTACTGAGACACACGACGCACAACAGTAGGCACAACACGAGTATTTTTATGCACAAAATCAGAATTGCCCTTTCTCGTGTTTCTAGCAACAAAAGGTGTTTGTTTCACCCTAAGCACATAATGTGAAGTAGAGTGTGCCTTTTTGAAATTAGACCTAGCATTAAACCTTTCTCTCTTTTGTTGTTTAGCTAGTCTAAAGCAAAAGTCTACTAAATGTCCATCTCTACTACAATGAGTGCAAGTGTATTTGACATGATGTTTTGCTTTAACAGTAAAAGCACATTTTGCATTCATCAAGGTAGAAGAAAGATAACCAGCAGATTTAAAAGCAATCTTTTTAGGCTCATTAAGGATCTCAATTTTGTCATTGCAAGGAGCCTGAGCAATAGTGCGAGGTTTAGTTTCATATGAAGCATGAAGATCAAAACCTAAACCTTTCTTGTTTGAGCTAACCTTAGATTGGTCTAGAATCATGTTCAAATTTTTCTTGCCATTGGTGAACCGTTCCAAAGAATTTTGCAAGTAATCAACTTTCTTAGCAAGAGTTAAACAATTATTACAGGGAACATCCACTTTTTCTTTTTGCTTGCGACAGGTTGAGCATGAAAGAAAACCTCATGTGTAAGCAAAGCATCTGTTACTTGAGAAACCCTAGCATTTGCATCATTCAACTTCAATTCAAGAGTTGAGCATTTAGAGCAAGAAGTTGAAACATGCAAATCATTAGTGGACCAGCTAGCATGTTTAACATGTTTCTCATTTTTTTCATTTAGATGTAACAGAAGAGCATGTTCTTTCCTAAGCAAGGTGAGCTCATTGTAAATTAAGTCACATGATTTGCAAGCATCATCATTAGGAATCAAGGTTCTAAGTCTAGCAATTTCAGCATTCAATGATTCAACAATGAAATCATGTTTCTTAATTTTCTTGTCACGTTTGTCAAGCAATTTTCCAAGACGAGCAACAACAATAGCTAATTCATCATAAGAAGGATCTACCTCATTAAAGTCGCTGTCTTGATCGTCCTCGGTGAAGCTATCCTTGCTACTTGCCATGAGACACAACCCTGTGAAGTCATGTTTGCTTGGAGTTGCATCGTCCTCGCTGCTCTCCGAGTCCACATCGCTCAAATTGACTTGTTCAAGAGTGGAAAGAACTCAGTGAACCACTTTGCGGTTGATGAAACTCTTCTTCTTCCTGTCATTTGGAGAGAACCTTTTCTTCTCATTTCTTCTGTCGTTGTCCTTCTCCTCCCTGTAAGTTTTGGATAATTTGATATTATGTGCTTGAGATCACCACACCCATAGCACCTTGGAGGACCACCTCTCTTTCTCATTCTCACATTCTGCAAAGCTTTGTTAAAGCGAGAAGAGAGTAGTGCCAAGTCTTCTTCAGAAAATTCTTCAATTTGCTCATCTGTTAAAGAAAATAAGGAGGACAGGGCAAAGCTAGAAGAAGAATTTGCATTTGACATGTTAGGGTTAGAGATCAAAGCAATTGATTTAATATTACCCTTCCTGGCAATAACATCCAACTCATGAGTTTTCAACTTAGAATACAGAACATCTAATGTAAGTGTACTCATGACAATAGATTCTCCAATGAATGTAACTTTCATCTCCCAAATAGACATGTCTAATGCACCAAGCAATTGTCTAGCATTAGCAGCAGTATCAAAGCTAACTCCAACAGCACGCAAATTGCTAAGAATCTTATTAAAGCGTGCAAAGAAATCATCTAGTGACTCACCAGGCTTCATCTCAAATCGCATGTATTCCTTTTTGTAAAGATCTTGACGAACCTCTTTAATAGTGTTAGAACTCTCATGGTAATCACAAAGAGATTTCCATACCTCATATGTAGATTTGAGATGGATCACACGGTCAAAATCGATGCGTCCCAAACCTTGGATGATCAAGTTGCGCGCCTTGCTATTTGCTTCAACATGTGCTCGATTGACGTGGTTGACGTTGTCGTTCTCGAGAACTTCATATGGCTTGTAAACTTTCTCCCAAATTGCGAAGCCTTGTGCTTGGATGAATGCCTTCATCATGGCCTTCAAAAACTGAAAATCAACACCATCGAACACACATGGTTTTGTTGAATAACAATCCATTGGTCTAATCACCGGTTAAGATAGATTAGAAAAACCTTGCTCTGATACCACTTGTAGGATCGAAAGACACGAATATAGCAATCAGAGGGGGGATGAATGATTGTGCGGAAGCTAAAACCAAATTCTTAATCTACTAAAAGTTCACCCCAAAACACAACCAAATAATTGCCTCGTATTCGACAAAAACAAAATGATAGAGGTTTGATAAAACGCGAATTGCTAGAGATCCAACTGTTAGATCAATCTGAAATTTGGACACAAGAAACTAGATTTCAATACAAATCGAACCCAAAAAGAATCAGCTCGATCGGACTTACGGATCAAAAGTTATGAGCTTCGCAAGCTTGCTGTTCCAGAACTTGACGAAAATAAATTCAATCAAAACTTGTAGATTAATCAAGAACAACAAAAGATTTGTCGGGGATTGACTATCTGATAAAAGGCCGTTGTACCCCCAGAAGATCCTGAAGCTACCGACCATACAGCACCAGTAAAAGATGCTCGGGAAACCATCCAAGCAACATAACTCCCGAGCATACGTGTCTACCCGTTCGTCTACGACCATACCGGACGATCACGAGCAACCATGCTCGTGAAGGCCACACCGTTACCCGGGTGGATGGTCGGGGGACCTGGTCATGCCACTAGAAAGGAAGATGGCAATTAATCCGCCAGAAATCAAGGGCAGGTGCACCGGAAATTCAAATTAATTACGAATACCAAGGGCCCCGGATCGTGGGCACTATGGTTATGGAAGCGTGGCGTAAATCTAGCGGGCAGTTACCTTATGTACAGCGTGAGTCTCTGTATTTAATCCTCCTGAAAACACCTGTAAAGGGGACTCCTCTTTTGACCAATCATAAACACAATACACTGGAGTAGGGCTGTTATCTCGGTAGTGAGAAGCCCGAACCAGGATAAATGCTACGTGTTTCTCCCGTCTTGGCATTGCTCGGACGCTCCCCCTTGCTCGTACAAGGGGGCCCCTGTTGATCCCTCATTCAACAAGTAAGCTTGGCAGGAGCCCGTTCTCCAATCGTCGACAGCTGGCGCCGTCCGTGAGGATACGACAGTGTGATTCCCGTGCGATTTGGGGTCCTCGAGGATGCTGAATTCGGGAGATAACAGGAGTCTCTGTGCCTTCAACGACGTTGAAGATGATGACATGTACTACGCCGGCGATGGCGTGGCTGGCGTGACCAATCCCGCAGGCCACACCGAGTCCGGGAGCTTTACCCCGGAATCCGGAGCACGAGGACGGGTCCCCCGTTCTCCGTGTATTGCCCTCGGTGACGACGAGGATGACTATGATGGACTCTATGATGGTTTGGATATACCGGACCATCTCGAGTTCGACCGCGAGACGGCATCCCAAGGAGATACGATGATGTCCCCGTCACGCTCGTCTCATTCTCGCCATGTCAACTTGGCTGGGAGCCGTATCGGGGGCTGCTAAGCGGGATCGCTATGAAGCAGCCAGGCACCACCTGGAAGCATCTTTGGGTAAGACCCTTGCGAGCATACGCCGCTAAGCAAGAGAGAGGCTGGTTTCCAGGGAAAGAAACTCCTCCCGGGGAAACTCTCGTGAGTGTCGCACTCCCGACCGTGTCCCAGAACGCCGTCAGAGCTCTCCGCCGCCCGTTCGCCAAAACCGAGAACGTTTGCAGGCTTTGGCGGCGGTTGTGCGCGACCTTCGCAGCTTCCCCGATCAACTGGACTTATAGGCCGTAGGCATGGTCGTAGCCGAGGATCTGGAGAAGCTTGCCGCCGACCTAAAGGTCCCGGATCTTCCTCGCGACCAGGATGCCCGGAGTGTTTCCCGGGACCGTTGAGGGCATACACCTGTCCGCTTACACAGAGATGAATCTCGGGGCCATGCTCGGAGGTTGCCCCAGAATGCTAATTCGGTCCGCGAGAAGCCTCGGAGCAATTCCCAAGCAACCTCGGAACGACATGCTTACATCCACCCGGATTACGAGCGTTCCGAACGCTCCACGACCGAGTGGTCGTCAGCACACCATCCTCGCGAAGTCTTCTCCCGGCTTGGCCCGCGCGTGGGGCGATGGACGGGGGACGCCCGTAATGATCATTATGGCCGAGGATACCACAGTGAGACCCTGACCTTCGGTTGTCAGGCTTTCACGAGCTCTCTTCGGAATGTCACGTGGTCGAACAGGTTTAAGCCCGGGCATATTGAGAGATTCAACGGGACCCAGAACCCGGACGAATTTCTCTCAATCTATACCACGGCCATCCTGGCTGCCGGGGGCGATGAAGGGGTGATGGCGAATTATCTCCCAACGGTCTTGGATGGGGCTGCTCGTACATGGCTCTTCAACCAAAAAGAGGGGTCCATACAATCTTGGGACCAGCTCAGTGCAGCGCTCCAAGCGAATTTCCAGAGCTGCTACATTCGCCCAGGAAAGGAGTGCGACCTTGAGCGCTTGATTCAGACGAAAGGAGAGACCCTGCGACAGTTCGTCCAGAGGTTCATCCAAGTCCAGAATTCGATCCCGAACATATCGTACGAGGCAGTTGTCCTGGCTTTCAAGTTCGGGGTGTGAGATGTGCGTTTCACGTAGGACCTAGAAATCCATCCAGACCTAACGGCCAACGAGCTCTTCCGCATGGCCGACAGGTACGCCAATGCCGATGAGGCCGTCCAGTGGAAGAAAATGCTGGATGAAGGAAAGCTACCGCCTCAGCCCGGTTTGGAAACCTCCGCCAGCAAAAAGGGCTCGAACTCTGTGGACAAGAAGATCAAGAAGAAGAAGAAAAAGCAACCCTCGCCGGGCATAGTCATTGCGGTAGAGCAGCAACAGCCCCGAGCATCCCAGCCGCAGCGCCAGTGGTTTAATGCTCGGGGGAGAGGACAACAGAACCGGCCCCGCGATCGAGGCGGCCAAGCAGAGCAACGGGGCAGCCTCTACTGTCCACTTCATCAGGCGTACGGGCATGAGTTACGGAATTGCCGAACATGGACCTATCGCTTGGAGCAATTTTATAGCGGCAAGGGTCCCATGGCGTCGCTCCCAGAGCAGGGCGAAAATAGCAAAGGCAAACAACCCATCGAGGATAACGAGGAGGAAATGGAATATCAAGAACCCCAAAACCACATCGCGGTTATCTTCGGGGGCTCCTCCACCTACAAATCTCGACGAGATTTGAAGGACGCTGCACGGGAGGTACACCATGTTACCCAGGGAAAGCCTCATGTGCAAGAGCTCAAGTGGTCCGAGCTGTCTCTTACATTTTCCAAGGAAGATTGTCCCCTTGGAATGACAAAACCACAGAAGCTTCCAATTGTCGTAAGCCCAACCATCAGCAACACGGTCGTTGGCTGGGTCCTTATAGATTCCGGAAGCTCCTTGGATTTAATTTCCGCCAAGGTTTTGGACGAGATGCAGATCCCTCGCTCCAAGATCAAAAGCATAGCGGTTCCCTTCTTTGGAATAGTCCCGGGCACCTCGATCAAGCCTCTGGGCCAGGTCGTTTTGCCCATCACCTTCGGCGGTCCGAGCAACTTCAGTACGGAATTGATCACCTTTGAGGTGGTCGACTTCGAGTCGGCTTACAACGCCATCCTCGGCAGGCCAGCTTTGGCTAAATTCATGGCCGCCACGCACCACGCGTACCAATGCCTAAAGGTTCTTGGACCAAATGGGGTCATAACCGTAAGGGGGAGCCACAAGTCCGCGTTAAGATGCGACGAGAGGGCATTGGACATGGTCGGCCAACTGCCTACTCGCGGCCCCGACCAAGAGCCGAAGCACTCCCGACCCAAAGTTGCCCTCCAGCCTGGAGGTGAGACCAAGGATGTTCTACTCAGCGAGTCGGAACCCGCTAAGGTCGTGCATTTGGGATCTTCTTTAGATCCCAAATAGGAACTCGAGCTCATCACCTTCCTCCGAGCAAATCCGGATGTGTTCGCCTAGGAACCATCCGACATGCCCGGAGTCCCAAGGGAGGTGATCGAGCACAGGCTAGCAATTCAGCCTGATAAAAAACCAGTGCGACAAAAACTCAGACGATTTTCCCCGGAAAAGCAGGCGATCATCCGGGAAGAGCTCGACAAACTCCTCAAAGCCAGCTTCATCAGGGAGATCGAACACTCGGAGTGGCTGGCCAATCCTGTAATAGTCAAGAAGAAAGGTGGCAAGTGGCGCATGTGTGTCGACCACATGGGCCTAAACGTCGCGTACCCAAAGGATAACTACCCGTTAGCTCGCATAGACCAGTTGGTCGATGCGACGGCGGAATCACAAGTTATGAGCTTCCTGGATGCTTATTCGGGATATCACCAGATCAGCATATCCCGCGAAGACGAGGGGAAGACCTCCTTTATCACCCCATTCGGGACATTCTGCTACACGACCATGTCCTTCGGTCTGAGAAACGTTGGAGCAACTTTTCAGTGCCTCATGCAGAAAACTTTTGCGGATCAAATAGGCCGCAATCTGGAGGTCTATGTAGACGACGTTGTTGTCAAAAGTAAGATCGCCCCAAGTCATGTCGTTGACCTAGAGGAGACATTTTGTAATCTCAATAAGCATCGAATAAAATTGAACCCGGAGAAATGTGTTTTCGGTGTAAAAGCCGGCAAAGTGCTTGGCTACATGGTCGGTCCGCAGGGCGTTGGGGCAAATCCAGATGTGTAAAGGAAGTACATACCTTGACCGATCGGATGGCCGCTTTGAGCCGTTTTATTTCTCGGCTAAGTGAGCGAGGGTTACCCTTCTTCAAAGCCCTACGCAAACACGACGGTTTCTCTTGGACGAAAGAAGCTAATCGTTCCTTTGAGGAACTAAAGTAGTACCTGTCCAAGCCACCCATCCTGGTCACTCCCAAGAAAGAGGAAAACTTGCTATTATATCTAGCGGCCACTCCGCAAGCTGTAAGCGCGGTTTTAGCAATTGAAAGGGATGGGGTCCAACGACCTATCTACTATGTTAGTGAAGTACTGCATGGACCAAAGGAGCGTTACCCTGAGGTCCAGAAACTCTTGTACTCGCTATTAGTGGCTTCCCAAAAGTTGCGCCATTACTTCCAAGCGCACAAAATAGTGGTCCCGACCAGTTTCCCACTCAGGGAGATCCTGAGAAATCAAGACACAAGTGGTCGTATAGCAAAGTGGGCCATGGAGCTTGCCGAGTTCGAAATAACATTTTCGGCTCGCACGGCGATCAAATCCCAGGTCCTGGCAGACTTCGTGGCAGAATGGTCGGCTCCAGCCCAATCGACGAGCGAGCCTGACAGGACTACTGAAAATCGCTGGACTATGTATTTCGACGGGTCCCGAGCGTACGAGCGCTCGGGGGCTGGTGTCGTGTTGGTCTCCCCAGATGGAGAACGACTCCAATACGTCATCCAATTACACTTTGCCGCGACCAACAACGCGGCAGAGTATGAAGGCCTTTTGGCCGGACTACGAGCGTGCAAATCGCTAGGAGTCCAACGGCTTACTGTGATGGCGATTCGCAGTTGGTCGTGAACCAGGTCAACAAGGAGTATCAGTGTTCCGATACCTCAATGGCGCTTTACTTGGTTGAAGTAAGGAATATGGAGTAGTACTTCAAGAATTTCGAAGTACTCTACATCCCCAGGAAGGATAATACCCTGGCTGACCAATTATCAAAGGTCGGTTCCTCCCAAACTACCGCTTCGGCGGGGGTGCTCGTTGAACACCTATACAAGCCTTCCATTCCCTCTGTAGAGGAGGCACCAGAGACAGGCGGTACAGTCTCGCTCCTCGAGCAAAGCGCGAGTTGGATGACGCCATTCTTCCAATACCTCGCGCACGGGACATTGCCCGAGGAAGAAGCCGAGTGTTCCCGGCTTACAAGGCGGTCTCCTCAGTACAGACTGATTGAAGGCGACCTATACCGCAAAGGCGCGCTAGGAGTCCTCTCCAAGTGCTTCTCCTAGGAGGAAGGCTAGTACATTCTCCGGGATATTCATGAAGGAATGTGTGGAGCTCACTCATCGTTCAGAACGCTGGTGAGCAAAGCTTTCCGATTGGGTTATTATTGGCCAACGGCCTTGGCGGATGCCCGACTGATCGTGACAACCTGCCGAGCATGCCAGTTTCATGCCCGCAAGGTCCATCAACCAGCGTATACGCTGCAAACCATCCCACTTTCGTGGCCATTTTCGACCTGGGGGCTCGATATCCTCGGGCCTTTTCCCCGAGGTCAGAAAGGCTGCAAGTATTTACTCGTGGCCATCGACACTTTCACCAAGTGGATAGAGGCCAAGCCTGTATCGACCATCTCGGCCCAAACGGCCAAGAGGTTCCTTCGAAGCAATGTGGTAACTCGGTTTGGGATACCCAACCGTCTTATCATAGACAACGGAACCCAATTCACAAGTGAATTGTTCCAAGCTTACTGCGAGGAGGTCGGGACCAAGGTATGCTTCGCCTCTGTGGCACATCCACAGAGCAACGGGGCAGCTGAACGAGCGAATGGACAGATAATCCAAGGCATAAAAAAGATGGTCTTCAAGAACCTCAGTCAGCACAAGCAGGAGTGGGTGGACGACTTACCCGTTGTTCTTTGGTCGATTCACACCACCGCAAGTTGGGCCACGAGTGAAACCCCGTTCCAACTTGTTTACGGTGCAGAGGCCATTTTACCTGCAGAAATTGTGCTGGGTTCCCCAAGGGTGCAGCTGGTCGATTCCGTCGATCAGGAAATCGAGCGACTCGTCGACCTAGACCTCGCAGAGGCGACACGAGAACGGGCGTTACTCCGGTCCGCGGTTTACCTACAGGCACTTCGTAGGCACGCGACCAAGTCAGTTCGACCAAGGACCCTACAAGCCGGCGACTTGGTCTTACGACGGGTTCAGGACCTATCAAAAGCCAACAAGCTAACCCCCAGATGGGAGGGACCCTACACGGTCGTATCTGTAACACGCCCGGGGGCTGCTCGCCTAGTGATGGAGGATGGTCGAGTGCTCGCCAGCACCTGGAACATTGATCAATTGCGTAAGTTCTATGTTTCAGCGCTTTTCTTTCAGTACGAGCTCTATTTTTTGCGCAGTTCGCGTTGCCCTTAGCAAAAAGTTGATTCTCTTGCTACGTGCTTCCCCTCGCTCTTTCTCCAAGCGTCTGCTCTAAAGTCTACGAGCGGCGAACGAGTATAGACAACAATGCATTTGGACCAATCCCCCTCGAAACCAAGCTCGAAAACCTAAGGGCTGTCTGCTCGTGCCGATACACTTTTCGTAGTAGCTCTCCGCTGCATGAATGATCGCGCACAGACGACCTCACTTTAGAGTCAAGCTCGGCTCCGATTTTGGTTCAATGGTCCATTGCGCATAGTAATGGTGCTGTGCCCGTTTGCCTTGAGTCACACGCGCGATTGTGCTCGCAAACTAGAAGCACGGCTCGGCCATGAGCAAAACGCGCTATGCGTGCGCGACCAAAGCTCCTAAGTACGACCAGCGGTGATTCCGGTCATCTACAAACAAACGCAAGCATAACTTTTTAGATCCTCCTTTGAACAAACCCGTGCTCGCAACTTTAGGTGCACGACCTTTGTCCATAGCGGGGGCTCGTACGTGTAAGGGCTAACCGCGCCTTTTCCAAGTTTTTTGCTCGTACTTCTTGTTCTCTCCTGTGGTTGCTTTCCTTTTTGCAGACGACCTTCGAACAAACATAAGAGCATCCAAAACAAGGAGGAAAGAGGACAAGATCGGTCTTTTCTATTTTCGAAGATATACACAAAAGTTTACAAGTTGAGGAAAAAGAAAAAGGAGAAAAGCTATCTACGGGTGGTCCCGACGACCGGCCCGGAGGTCGGTGAGCTCTTCCTTAAGGGAATTGAGCTCGGCCTCCAGGTCCAAGACCTTCCGTCGAGCCGCGCGACTTTCGGCGGCGCTCTCTCGGAGGCGCTGCACCTCCTTGAGCTTAGCCTCCTCGCACTCCCGAGCTTCTGTGCGGCGCGGCGGAGGTCGGGGACTTCCTGCCGAAGCTTCCCCAACTCCTCCTCAAGGTTGGCGCACCTTAGTTCCAAGGTGGCCTTCGCTGTTTCGCTTTGGGAGAGTTGGTCCCGAAGCTCGGCAACGGAGCTCTTCACCAGCTCCAGCTCCTTCTGGTCGGCGGCATGCACATCGGAGATCCAACACTCAAGATCGGCGATCTTGGCGTCTTGCTCGCGATAGTACCCCAAGAACTCCTCTGCAGAGACCGTGGAGGCGTCGATGTCCTCCATGGCCTTGGCAGCGAACTGAGGACAAAAAAGGATTAAAACCACCCTAAGGGTTTCGACACAGGAAAGAATGACAACACGACATAAAAGCTGAAAGCTTACCAGGAGGGCACGGCTGACCAGCTTGTCCTGGAGCTTCTGGCGGTCGGTCGCGCCAGCTCGAAAGAACGGATTGACCCAAGTTGGGTCATCCTCATTCCGAGCGAGCACGTCGCTCGGGCGGGGGCCTTGCTCCTCTTGAGCACCCAATGTGCCCAGGGGGGCAAGGGCGGCTCCCTCCTCGATCAACCCCGGGGGATGGTCGACCCCCGGGGCCTGCTCACCCTGAGGATGGGTTTCCCCCAGGATTTGCAGCTCGTCGCTATCATCCCCCAGCTCGGCTTCCACGCTGGGGAGCTGGGCGATAACGACGACCTCCTCCGCCTCGGGCTCGCTCCCCGAGGGCCGACCGAGCTAGGGTCCGCCTCTTGGCCGCCGGCCAATGGCGATTGGTCGGGGGCGACCAATTCTTGGGCCTCAGGGCGCGCCTCCTGAGCCTCCTCCCCTCCCGTCACCACGCTCGTCCCCTCGTAGGGGACCAAGTCCATAGCATCCTCGGTCCCCTGCGAGCCTTGCTCCGCCGCGACCAAGGGGAGCTCGGTGACCGCAGAAGTTTGCTCGGAAGTCCCTGGGAGCTCGGCCCGTGGCGGTTCCTCTGAGTCCTCACCCATCGCCAAATCGACGATGCTCTCCAGCTCGTCATCAACTGCGGAGCCGAGAATCCACTTAGCCATCTGCTGGAAATCCATGGACAGCAGCCGAGCTATTACGCCCACGCCAAGCGGAGTGGGGTTAGCTCGGAAAATCGCAAGAAGAACAAAAGCAAAGGTGCTACGCAAGGATTACCTTCCAGAAGGTGAGCGCCTTCGTCCTCGATCTCCTCGCTCTTGGCCACGGGCGCCCTGCCCGCAGCCTCATAGGCCTCGGCGATGGCCTCGGTGCGTTCTGCGGCGGCATCGCTGGCCCTTGCCATCATGGGGTCGACCTCTTCCATGTCGGCCCCCTCCAGCGCCAAGGTCGGACGGGGCGACGACCTTCGGCTCCTCCTAACCAGAGCGAAGGCGTCTTCCTCCTCCTCCTCGGCTGGGTCCTCGACCACCTCGGCAAGCCGAGCCTGGAGGGCCCTGATTTGCTCCTCCAGTTGCTCCTTACTCGCAGTAGACTTGGCCGCCTCCTCGGCCTTCTTCGCCTCCTCGGCCAGCTGTTGCAAGCGACCCATCAGCTCCGGCTTCTTCTGCTTGAAGTCAGCAAACCACTATCGGAGTTCCCTTACCTTCTTCTGGTCGGCATACTCCAAGTGGTGCTTGGTCGGAGGCTTGGATAAAGCTCAGCGCTTTGAACGCCTGGCGGGGGGAGGTGAGGTAGAAGGTCGGCGACCTCGACCCGCCGCCTTCTTGCGTGGGCCCCCGGTCGGGGTACCTCCTTGGAGCGTCGGGGCAACGCTCGACACAGCAAGATCAAGGGCGACCCTCTCCTGCGAAAAAAAACCAAGTAAGACAAGCTCGGGGGTGCGTTTCTCGAGCAGAAAACAGACGAGAATGCTTACCGCCTCACTACGGTCGAAAACATTTTTGGGGAACTGGCGGTTGGGTTGCAGCTCCTTCTCCTTAGTGGCACCGAACATCTCGGCGACCCTTTCCTCGACTCAGTCCATCCTCGGAGCTGTAAAGCGAACAAGAAGTAAAAATCAGACCAAAAACCAAGCAACGACGAAGGACAAAAAGAAGGTCCAAGGGGTGAACCTGCGTTTTCTTCGCGGGTGATGTCCTGCCACCCAGTCACCTCAAAGAATGGGTGCCCCCGACGCCGCAAGGGGGACACCCGGTTGAAGGTGAAGTCCCGGGCGATGTCCCGACCAGTGAGCCCCATTTGGGTGAGCTCATTGATGGTCCTGAGGATCCGCTCCTCCTCAGGCTGCACGGGCGGGCGCGCTGTCTCGGTAGCCAGCGCGGTTTCCCCGGTGTAGATCAGCTGGCTGCCCTCCGCCTTCTTTTGGTAAAACCAGAGGTCGGCCCAGCCTGACACCAAGTCCTTCAAGGAAAGGATGGGGTACTCGTATGGTCGGTTGGGCCAGAGGCGAAGGTAGACGCAGCCAGCGGCTGCATTCCCGCCGGTACGGAAAGGAGAGTAGAAGTGGAAGAAGAGGCTAGCCGTGGGCACCACGCTCACGTACGCCTCGCAAAGGTGGGAGAAAATTGTGAGAGCAAGGATGGAGTTAGGGTTAAGATGGGAAATCTCGCACCCGCAAAAGGCAAGTACGGAGACAAGGAACTCACTCTCGGGCAAGCGAAGGCCGTTGACGGCGTATAGCTCACAGGAGACGATCTCTCCCTCCCGCGGCGCCGGTGTCTCATCGCTCCCAGGCGCTCGACCAGTGTTCGGATCGACGTAGCCGCCGTCCATGAGCGCCTGAAGCCTCCTCCGGTTCATTTGGCTAACACCGAAGCGCGCCATTGCTGTGGGGAGAAGGAGGACGAAGAGAGCGCTGAGGTTCTTGGAGGATCTGGGCGGAATCGAGCAAAGGCGGAAAGTGGCACCGTCCCTTGCGCTGGTCGTGGGTTAAAAAGGCCCGTGAAAAGACGCATTTAAACCGCCGCGACCGTTCGCGAAACGGCATCTGTCCGTTATGGTGAAAACCGCCCAGTAAATGCGCAAGTCTCAAGAAACTGATTTACCGTTACAACGAGGCTTCTTGGAGAAGGAACCAAAAATAACCTGACCATGGCATGGTCATTCTGGCGGCGAGCAAGTCAACGCTCGCCCCACAAGCGACAAGCCCGCTCCCTAGCGCAAGATGGTCGTGAGTCACGAGCAAGCGTCGCTACAGGAACCTAATCCCTCCTTCGAGTCTTTTTAGGCTCAAGGGGAAGCCTAAGCCCAGTTGGCTCCCCACTTGAACCTCGGGGGCTAGCTGTCGGGGATTGACTATCTGATAAAAGACCGTTGTACCCCCAGAAGATCCTGAAGCTACCGACCATACAGCACCAGTAAAAGATGCTCGGGAAACCATCCAAGCAACATAACTCCCGAGCATACGTGTCTACCCGTTCGCCTACGACCATACCGGACGATCACGAGCAACCATGCTCGTGAAGGCCACACCGTTACCCGAGTGGATGGTTGGGGGACCCGGTCATGCCACTAGAAAGGAAGATGGCAATTAATCCGCCGGAAATCAAGGGCAGGTGCACCGGAAATTCAAATTAATTGCGAATATCAAGGGCCCCGGATCGTGGGCACTACGATTATGGAAGCGTGGCGTAAATCTAGCGGGCAGTTACCTTATGTACAGCGTGAGTCTCTGTATTTAATCCTCCCGAAAACACCTGTAAAGGGGACTCCTCTTTTGACCAATCATAAACACAATACACTGGAGTAGGGCTGTTATCTCGGCAGTGAGAGGCCCGAACCAGGATAAACACTACGTGTTTCTCCCTTCTTGGCACTGCTCGGACGCTCCCCCCGCTCGTACGAAGGGGCCCCTGTTGATCCCTCATTCAACAAGTAAGCTCGGCGGGAGCCCGTTCTCCAATCGTCGACAAGATTAATCAACAAAACTTTGAGGAACACTAGATCAATACCCTAGAAAGGTTTTTGATTGATCAAATCAAGATGAATCTCAAAGAACAAAAACCAATCTAGAATTAGAACAAGCATGCAAACAAGAACCAAAACAGAAAATACTGTAGCAACGTGGTTACTGTAGCACTCAAGGGTATGAAGAATTGATCTTTATTTCTTTTGTCTAAAGTACTCCCATCAAAAGAGTACAAACTCTGAAACAAATCTCTAAGCTTTCAATGCGCTCAGCTCTGTTTGATGCCCTTCAACAGGAGACAACCCCTCCTATTTAAAGGAGCAAGCCACAGAGAGTCCTGGATACAATTCCTTCTCCTAGAAGGATTCCCACTCCTAATCCTAGAAGGAGTATGTATCCAACATAACTCCACTTGGCCTGACCTGGCCAAGTACAACACTTGCACGCGTATGGCAATCCTACCATACTCAGGTGACTAACACTTTGCACGCACATGGACACCTGCCATACTCACGTGACTAACCATTCTTCATGTGCACCATTCTCTTAGCCCGAACGTCCCGCATGACATCCTTGACCACCAAGACCTCAGTTCCTCCTGAACCTAGTCCCGAACCTCAGTTCCTCCATGAACCTAGTTCCGGTCCGTCATCGACCACGTTCGTCCTCGAGTAATACCTGCACATGAACAAACCACAAAACAAATCCGAGCACAAGTCTGCGACTTGACTCAACATTAGTCCATGAAAATACTCACACGAGCATTGCATAAAGTCCATTTCAAAACAAGCATCATGAAATTCTCACCAATTTCATAATCTCAACTTTAAACCAAAATTCAATTCCAAATTTGCTCAAAACCCTAATTGAGCAAACACCATTCACGCCGGACCAAAAATTCGGTCCGGCACAAACGCCAAGTGAAACCCTAGAAAATCAGTTCACGTCGGACCAAAAATTTGGTCTGGCGTACGTGCGAAACATACTGTTTTTTGTAAAGTTGGTTCGGCGCAAAAACATTCAAAAACACGTTGATGGGGGACTAAAGAAAATTTAGTCCGGCGCAAACGTGCCACGCTCGGTTGCATGAAACTTGGTCCGACACGAAAACCCTAGAAAAGGTTATTCACGACGGACCAAAAGGGATTTGGTCCGGCGTACACTGAAATCTTACTGTTTTCATTGTGACAAAGGTCCAGCTCAAATGCATCAACCGCACGTCCACGACGGACCAAATATTTGGTCCGACGTGCATGGGAAAAATGAAGTTTTCGAACGTCAAAAGCACGTCTATGGCGGACGAAAACTTTGGTCCGGCGTAAACACAAAAATGGTCCGGCGAAGATGGAGAACTTACTATTTTTTGTCAAATTGTCAAACACATGCACAGACACATTTTGCAAAAACAATTCTTAAGACAATTTTTCAACACATGATTTCACAAAATTCTTTTAGCATTTGCTGCATCTAAAGGTTTTTAAATTGTATCAAATGGATGTGAAAAGTGCTTTTCTTAATGGCTATATTAATGAGGAGGTTTATGTTAAGTAACTAACTGGTTTTGAAAATTCCAAGTTTCCAAATCATGTGTACAAATTGTCAAAAGGCTTGTATGGTCTATAACAAGCCCCTAGAGCATGGTATGATAGGTTAAAAACCTTTTCACTTGAAGTGGGGTTCACATTGGGAAAGGTTAACAAAACTCTCTTTTTACTCAAGCAAGATAATGATCAACTGTTTGTTCATATTTATGTTGATGATATTATCTTTGGTGGTTCCTCTCATGTTTTAGTGTCTAAGTTCTCAGAAACCATGAGAAAGGAATTTGAGATGAGTATGATAGGTGAGTTAACATACTTCTTGGGATCTCAAATCAAGCAAACAAAGGATGGTACTTTTGTGCATTAAAGAAAATACACAAAAGATTTGCTGCATCGTTTTGGGATGGAAAACAGAAAGCCAATCATGACACCCATGGAAAGCATTTGCACACTTGATCCGAATGAAGATGGTGAGCCGGTTGATCAAAAGGAATATAGAAGCATGATAGGTTCACTATATCTCACTGCATCAAGGCTAGACATACAATTTATTGTGTGTTTGTGTCCTTGTTTTCGAGCTTCCCCGCGTGCTTCACATCGATAAGCTGTCAAGCGAATTTTCAGGTATCTCCATGGTACTCAAGATTTTGGCATTTGGCTTTCTGCTACCTCATGCATTGGTTTAAGAGCATTTTCTGATGCTGATTTTGGAGGATGTAGAATTGATAGAAAAAGTACATCTGATTCATGTCATTTCTTGGGAAATTCTCTTACTGCATGATCATCTAGAAAACAATCCTCTGTTGCACAATCAACTGCTAAATCTGAATATGTGGCTGCTGCTAGTTGTTATTCTCAAATTCTTTAGATAGTAGCTATACTTAAAGATTATGGGGTTAATTTGGATAGTGTTCCTCTTTTGTGTGATAACACTAGTGCAATATGCATTGCTAAGAACCCTGTGCAACATTCTAGGACAAAGCATATTGATATCAGATTCCACTTTCTTAGAGATCATGTAGAAAAGGGAAATATTGTGCTTCATCATGAGGATACTAAAAATCAATTGGCAGACATTTTTACAAAACATTTGTCTTTTTCTCGTTTTGCTTTTATTCAGGGAGAACTTGAGGTTATTCATCCAATGGGTTTGTTTTGAGGGGGAGTTTGTGAAAACTTTGCTCTATTTTGTGGTATTTTTGGTGTGTTTCTTAAATAAAAAATAGAAAATAGAAAAATAATGAAAAGGCATTGAACATTATATTTGATACACATATATAATTTAAAGCCATGTTTATACTACAAGGTCTTTGCAACTTCATATTTATGCATATATGATTTATATTCTGACATGAATACTTAAATGGAATGAAATTTGAATTAAATCGTGTCATGGTTGAACTTTCTTGGCTATCATAATCCTACTTAAAAAGTGCTCAATATGAAAGTTTTCAAAGTTAAAGAGCTAAAAGCTCAAAAAGTGATAATTGATAGATGCAAGATCAATGAAGTATGTACTATCGCACTTCTTCTTTACGAGATTGCTTATCATTGCACTTTGATATGAACTTGGAAGAGATTGTGTATGAGCGAAACCATGAAACCTTAAGTTCATTGCTTGGAATGGTTCAAAAGTAAGGCTGATGGTGCATATAATTCCTTGCATTTTTATATCTTGCTGTAAATAATTAATAAATCAGCTTTTCAAGCACCAAAGAAGTGCATAAAAATTCAATGTTTTCAGGTTTTGAGATAGTTGAGGAAAGGAGATCATGCCATGCAAAAAATCGTTAATAGGCACGCGCACGACGGTGGCTGAAGGGGAAAATGGCGATCGGAGCCCAAAGCAAACCAGGTAATAAGATCTTCCAAATTCAAATTGAATTTCAAGTTTTTAATCTTTGAATTTTGAGGTTATTTCATGTATCTACAAACAACTAGTGAGGTACCTTTCGCTCGGGAGGTCTAGATCTATATCTATATACTCCCTCCAGTTTGATAATAGATGTCGTTTTGGACATAGTGATGGTCAAACTTCTAAAACTTTGACTATCGATATATTTTTAAATATTTAAATTGGATATATGAAAATTATATGTGTAGACTTGTCTCGAGAAGTATTTTCATAATATTATAATTTTATTGGGTTTTATAAATATATTATAATAAAAATTAGCGGTCAAAGTTGTGTTTTGAAGACCGTGTTGATATCCAAAACGACATCTATTATCAAACTGGAGGGAGTAATTCATGATGAGTCGAACTCATGTGCTGTGTGAACTTTGAAGACTCGCGGAGATGCGGTACGTGAAAAATTAAGTGTGGTAGTTGCATCTCTATTCAAAGACACTTCAGGTGCCCGTCACCAGTAGGCAGATCGATCAAACAAGGACAACCTAGTCCGTAAGGTGATAGTGACTTTGTGCCCGTCACCAGCAGGCAGCTCGATCAACACAAGGACATGCAACAATAATCGATATGTATATATGATATATCTACAATCAACTAGGGAGGTACCTTTCACTCGGGAGGTCTATATCTATATCTACATAATTCATGATGCGTCGAACTCTTGAGCTATGTGAACTTTGAAGACTCGCAGAGATGCCGTACGTGAAAAATTAAGTGCGGTAGTTGTCTCTCTATTCAAAGATTGACAATGACTTTAGGTGCCCCGTGCCCGTCACCAGTAGGCAGCTCGATCAGACAAGGACAGCCAGTCCTCATGCGCAATCAATCCTTGGTCTCGTCCCTTCTATGTTGGTCTTACTGTTTAAGTATATTTTCTTCCAGTGTATCGCGTGCCCACCAGTGGAACTCGCTAGATTTGATCGTCGGGATAAAAACGTTTACACTGTATAACATATATGAAGCTATTTACTCTATGGTACAGAAAACATTTTTGTGATGCAACCGAACTGTGCTGACTCTTTTTAAAAACAATGAATAGTATGCAATATTGGTACCATATATGGCTTACTTTTTTTTTTTGTATATACTGTTATTTTTAGAACATACACAACTGAGTGGCCACATGATCATATCCTAAAAAAAATCAAATATACAAATAAACTCATGTAATACGTAGCTAATTGGACCGGCACGATAACTTTAGCCACTGCTAATTGGAACTAGGCAGCTAGCCAACGGTCGGCATTAGTAGAGGAAGTTGGTAAATAAGGAAACTGGTACTCCATGATAGGGGCAGTTTTATGTCTAAACCCGTGCCATTTTACATAATTGTAACAATGCCAAAATCTATAACAAACCTGAGTAGCAAATGGCATATATATATAATTTTTAATATATTGGTGGGTGCACTAGTGCATCGCCGGTAACCCACATCAGTGGTATTGGTAGATAGTAACGAGCATAGTTTTAATTCATGGTGAAATTTCGGAAATTTTTATCGAGAATGAGATCTTAAATCCTGGTCAAATAAAAACAACTGAAAAAATTCAAATTGCTGCAGTGATTTATTTCAGTTTTTGACCGGATATCGTATATTTTGGACCGGTTTACATTGCTGGTCGGATTTGGCATCAATTTTTTTATGGAAAATTGTAATGCCTTGTATGAGGAATACATGTGAAAATATTTGCAACAACCACTTTAGCTTACTTGGCGATCCGCTTGGCTGCAGTGCATGAGGTCCCTGGTTCGTCTCTATTGGGAGTGTATAGGCATCACCCGGATATTTTTGTCCTAAAAATCATCCAAATTTTGGACCGTACGATCAAAACACACATCCGTAGGATCAACCCACCTTTAATTCAGGGGGAGGGTGTGTGTGTGTGCATCGATCTGAAAGTAAATCCAATGGTCCAGAATTTGGATGATGGTTACTAAGAAAACATCCGGATGAAACTTATCAAAACCCTTTTCTTTTTGCTTGCCTGGTTCGAATCGTAGCCTGGTAAGGAGTTGGACATGTCATTAGGTTAAAAAAAAAAGTGAATTTTTTTTTGTTGAGAGTGGGATTTGAACCCATTCCCTTTTAGCGCCTCAGACCAACTCGATCAAAGTAACTTCATGCCATGCATCATGATTAAAAAAATTTATAGCCTCGACCCTCGGGAGACCCTTTGACAGTGGTTCAAAAGGGCAGAAATTTCTGCAAATTTAATCAAAATCTCGGTAATTTTGATCGGATTTTAATTTTTTTGGACTAGATTTGACCGGATTTGGGACGATACCTCTTAAGAATGTCATCTTCCACGAAAATTATTTGAAAAACCAAAATTTTGAGACGTTTAATAAAAATATTAGAAGCACTATTAGATTTTTATAAAAAGGTACAAGCTTGATCCTGCTCTAAAAAATTACGATACCATCTTTAGTAGTCTAGGATCATACATTAGAACTTCTAAAAGAATTAAACTTCATTTGATATGTTTAAAAAATAAAAAATAGAAAGAACATAAATAAGATAGTAACAAATTTTATAAATTTGCTGGAGTGTGATCATGATCTAAAATTTTTAAGAGAGCTTAATGATTGCCTCATCACCCTTCTCTAAAAGTTTTAAAAATTATGAACCTTTTTTTATTGCTCAATCAAATCTATTAAAACAATACATGTACTTAGACAGGCTTTATCAAGACAGTAGTACTGTCAGAATATTTAAAAATTCCTCAGTATTGATAATCATCTAAAAAATTATGAAAAAATTAATGATGTGTTAAGATCATTCATAAAATAAAATAAAATTTCCTAACGTGATTTGAACATTTTTTTTCGTTCGATCACAGTAGTGCCGTTCACAGTGATTTGAAAGTGGTGCTGATGTGCCGGTCACAGTAGTGACCGTGCACGTGCTGCTGCAGTACTGATCAATGACAACCGAGATGAGCCTAAGGAGAACAGGAGCAAGCAATGAGTCGCTATTTGCTTGTATGTATGTGTAACACTGACTGCTCTGCTCAAGCTGTCTGTACTAGACTGTTTGTGGTTGTTTGCTTGCACACTTGTAAGTAGTATTGTGGTGAACTGGGTTTGCTGTTTTCAGCAGCTTTTGTCTTACCGAATTGTGACGAAAAATTATGCATTTTGTTTGGAGAACAGATGTTCATCTTTTACTCAGAGTAGTATTTCCCATGAGGCGGCAAACCGAGATAATATGCTTATTCCAGCTACTGTAATGTGGAAAGATGATTGCTTTATATGATAGAGATGTTCAGGTCACAACTTTGTGTTTGTTGTTCATCTGCTGCTGTCATGTGCAAACAATTATTTAGCGCATGCAGGTCCGGAGGCCACTGAAATCTGGCACAACATTTCTTCTGTTTCTTCAACAGAGAATTTGTGAGATCAAACAATTCCTTGCCGTTTTTCATTGCAATGTTCTGGCAGTTCGCAATAACGGTGAGAATGATCGTGAATTCGTAATACACGTCATATTTGTTACTGCTGATGGCAGCAAGCAACTCGAATGCGAAGGCTGACATTAAAATTCTCTATCTGGTTGAACAAGCTGATTCTGGGTTATATACATGCCGTCCAATCGAAAAAATGGACGGTGGATGAGCTAGATGGAAAAACTGCAAGGTTCACCGTCAATGCAAAGGCAGAGAGAACACATCTCATGGTCAGTCTGAGTGTCATACTGGATCTCCGCCTCAGTCGTCGGCAAGGCTGCCCGCCGCTCCGGTGATCCGCTCAAGTCCGATGAGTCCTCGGCAACCTGTCCATTCCACCTCCGGCAGGGCCATCTCCTCTCCCTCTCCTCTGACGAGCCAATCTGCCCGCGAACCCATGTCCAGTTTGCCGAGCCGATCATCACCGTCGTCATAATCTTTACAGCAAATCTGTCTTGGCATGTGAGCAAGCCCAATAATATGGTGCTATGGACTTGTGGCGTGTTGTTCTAGAAGTAACACCCAATGCATTGGGTTGGGTCTCTCTGTACGGATCCCGCGTGCTGTGCACTTGTGCAGTTCTTGTAACATGTTCGAATGTTAAAAAATGCATAGGAAACCACCTTTAAACAAATTATTAATAATGCAGTTCTCTGATGACTTGTTTTCCGTCTCGTATTCGTATCGGCATAGGCATGGATTTCAATATTTTGTTATGTGTAATTTTGCAACTCGGAATTAATTAATTAGCTGTACTGTCGTGAGTATATCAAAGACTTCAGTCAGGTTCTGGATAGTGTGTGGAAGGGTATAATATAAATAACATGTACTTTATCGGATAGTGTACGAAATGCCTAAGATCGAAACATGCGATGAAAACAATACAACCATCACACTAGTATATCACATAATACAATAGATAATGCCGTATAGTCTAACAATCTCCAGACCTACTTCTGAAGGAAGATGCAAAATGTAAAAAAAAAAAATCGTTTCATCTTGTATTATAAAATCCTTTGAGCCAGAGCAAAGCATGAGAGAAGACAAAATGCTGCCGAGCATCATGGTACACAGCATGGGAATTCAGCTAAACATCCTTATTAGTTAAAGGTTATATTGTTATAAATAGAGTGTGGCACACAATCTGTGTTCAAGTTTGACAATTCTTGATTAAATGGTTACAATTGATTCGTCTACATGTTATAATCTTTGACCTAAAAATGCTCTGAAATCTGAAACGGAAGTGATGCCACATGTCAACAAAAGCTTCAACTAATAGTCATAGTCATAGAAATTCCTATGCCAGCAGCTATTCAAAGAAATTTGAGAAATGGAATTACGCAGGAAAAGAACAGAAGAGTAGTCAAAAGAGAAGCACGATTCACTAATCACTATCTTTGGACACCAGTTATAGATGCATCACTAAGGAATGTTAAACTAGATTAATACTGCACTGATTACGCTATCGAGATATAAGAAATATTCTGAACCAATGAAATAGTTCGATAACAGCCAGGGGCGGATACAGGCTCCGGGCTGCCCGTGCTGCAGCCCGGGGCCTAGTACCGAAAGCCCATTAAATTTTTTTAAAAATTATTAAAAAATGATTAAAAACAGAGACTTAATTTAAGATCAGTTGGTCCAGCCCGGGGCTTGGGCCTGGACTGGCTCCGCCACTGATAACAGCAGGTGTAAATGCATGGTTGAAAACTGAAACTAGAAACTGTTTTGTTGAAAGAAAGCGGAGCGATCGGATTGCTAAACAAGTAAACAGTAAAGTAAGACATGGAACATGCCAAATGAACAGGAAAGCAGACGCATTATCCGCTTGCTCTCCTTCTCCACTGACGAAGGTCTTGCCGGCGACGTGACGAACGTGCAGCGCGAGCCGGCCTGCAACCTGTACGGTGAGGACGAGCGGGATGTCTCGCTGCAGACCTTCTTGGCTTCCTGCTCTGATCAAATCAGAGGCACACAAGAACAAAGAAACACAACGGCAGTAACGAACAGAGAAATTAGAGAATTATCCGGGTACCCGGGTTGTGAGAATTATTCGGGTATCCAAATTTGACCCGTATCCGCTAGGTATTGCCGATCCTGTATCCGATCCAAAACTGAACCTAACCTATCCGGGTACTACCTGTACTCATACCTGTACCCGGCGAGCAGTGTAAAATAGTTTTCCATTAAGATAATTTTACATCCGCATACGGGTACGGATCAGATATTTCTAGACCCATTTACACCCACTGTATATCAAAGACTTAAGTGAGGAGACGAGGACGGGACCGCCAGGCAGCTCGATCAGACAAGGACGGTCTCGTCCTGACGCGCAATCACTCCTTGGTCTCGTCCCTTCTACGTTACGTCTTACTGAGTTCAAGTGTATTGTTTAAGTTTGAAGTTGTTGATACTGGAATATGGCATATGATCGGTTTGATAAGGATTACTGGCCTGGTAAAGATGTTTGGATCAAATGAGGTATTATTTTGAGAGGTTACAGTCGATATGGATTAAGAAAAGAGTACGATCAAGATTGATCGGGATAAAAGCCGATATTGGTTTCAAATAAAAGGTTGTTTATGGGGAGTCAAGGCCGACATGGGTAATATTACGAGTCCAAGGAGAACGCGATCGGACCAAACATTATAAAAAAAGACGGCAAACAATATGAAACACATAATCAATCAACCAATATTACTCTTTATTTTCCATCAACTAGGAGTCAAATTTTAGATTTATAACCTTTCCTCTGTAATTCGCTTGATCAATAAAGTTGTGTATCGCTGATTTTTTATTTTGTCAACTTATATTATTCATGTTTGATTTTTCTCCGATTTTGTTGCACATCGCTTTTTTTTTTTGGAAAAATCTATCTTTATCCTTCATCTAATTAACTAAATCAGGTTGGTTAAATCTATTGATTACTTTTTGGTCTAATCAGCTTGAGCGGCTGATAAGATTAGATTGTTATTTGAGAATACATCGGATTAAAGGCTAGTTGAATTAAATCTTCCTCTTGCCGATTGCAGGATCAAACTGGCTAGCACGCTCGCACCCAAAATTAAACCCAGTGTTTGCGTGTGCTGGTTATCGATTAACCCTTTGTCAAGTTTTCGTCGTTCAACACACTTTTGGCACGCCCAGTGGGACCGATTGATGACGATGTCTTCTATGTAAAAATCAATATCTCCGTCCGATGTCAAACCATATACAATAATTGTCTCCACATTGGACGATTTAACGCCTGAATAGTGGAAAGAAATCGAAGATCAAAAGGCTGTGTTCGAGCAGATGAAGCTGAACTGCTACAAAAGACCCGACGTGGAATCACACAGAAAACCACATTGCCGATGGTCACCTTCGGCGACAAGGAGGTTTCAGGTACTGCTAGGGGTGGGCATTCGGTTTTTTCAGTTTTAAAATAATTTTGTTTTGAGAACCGTCGGGCATTAGACTATTTTCTATAAGGACCATTCTGCCCCGACGGCCGAACAAACTCCCGATCATGAGCTTGGATGTGGTGCCCAAGCACGAATCTCTAGCATTCCCATGCTCGGACACAAGTATACCCGCGATACCAAAGCAAGGCATGGTCGGCTATAGGCCTCGAAGATATGCCCAAGCAATCATGCTCGACAAGGACGCGGGATGGTCGAATCCAGACCAAGCGCCGTGCTCGGAGATTGCCGAAGGACGTGGTCAACCCATAAACCGAAAAATGGCGACCATTTCGCCAAGGATCCAGGAAAGTTACACCAAGAATTCAAACGTGGCGAGAATCAAGGACTCCAGATCGTGGGCATAACAAAAATGGTAATGAAGTGTAATTATAGGGAGCAGTTGCCATATATGTAGCAAAGGTATCTTGTATTTAAATCCTCCTCTTCCCAGCAGAAGGGGAGAGAGGGCAACAACAGCGACAACACACATATGTCAATACTCAAAAACCACTAGAGTAGGGTTGTTATCTCCACCGTGAGAGGCCTGAACCAGGATAACCACTTGCGCGTCTCCTTTTGCTCGGGCATTGCTCAGACGTAACATCTTTCTCAGGCGAAGGGGCCTAGGTTGATCCCTCATTCAACAAGTTAGCTCGGCGGGAGCCCGTCCTCCAATCGTCGATAGCTGGCGCCGTCCGTGGGGATCGATAGTGCAAGCTCCGTTTGAGAAGAGTCCCCGAGGATGCCGAATTTCAGAGACACTCGAGACCTTTGTGCCTTCGACGACGTTGAAGACGACGACATGTACTACGCCAGTGATGGTGTAGCCGGTGTGGCCGACCCAGATGGACACACCGAAACCAGGAGCCTTTCCTCGGTTGCCGCGGCACGAGAGTAGTTCCTTCGCTCTCAGCGCGATGCCCTCAAGGATGATGAGGATGACCTTGATGGGCTCTATGATGGTTTGGATATTCCGAACATATTGAGCTCGACTGTGAGATGACATCGCGAGGAGACACTATGATGTCCCCATTGCGTTCATCTTACTCGCGCAATGTCAACATGGCTGGTAGCGACGTCAGCCCTGGGATGAATTCCCCGGGGGCCACACGCCATGATCGTTATGAGGCGGCCATGCACCACATGGTAGCATCCTTGGACAGGACCTTGGCAAGCATCAGACGCCAAGCTTAGCAGAGACAAACCTCCAAGCAGGGGGTCCTCGCTCGTGAGAATTCTCGTGCGAGCTGCACCCCGGAGCGTGAACTTGCACGACGCCCAAGCTCGCCGCCACCCGTTCTTTAGAACCGGGAGCGGTTGCAGGCTCTAGCAGCGGTTGTACGCGACCTCTGGAACTTCCCCAAGCAAGTGGACTTGGAGGCAATGGGTGCGGTCGTGGCCGAAGATCTGGAAAGACTGGCTGCAGATTTGAGAATTTCGAATCCGGCCAGCAACGGGCGCTCTCACCGAGCCGAGCATCAGAATCTCGGTAGGAAAGAGCGGGGGGGTCGACCCACGTCGCGGGGACTCTCAAAGTGATTCCCGAGCGACCTCGAGATGTCGCGAACATGCTCGTCCCGATCGTGAGCATTTCGAGCACTCCACGACGGAACGAACTCCCGTGCACCAGCCTCGAGAGGTTTTCTCTCGACTTGGCCCGCACGTGGGGCCATGAACTGGTGATGGTCGGGGTAGTGATCGCGTTAGGAGAGATCGCTACGATGCCCCGACCTTCGGATGTCGAGCTTTCACGAGCTCCCTCCGGAATGTTTCGTGGCCAGGCAAATTTAAACCCAGGCATATTGAGAGATTCAACGGGACCCAGAACCCGGATGATTTTCTCTCGATCTACACCACTGCGATCGTAGCAGCAGGAGGTGACAAGGGAGTCAAGGCGAATTATCTCCCAATAGTCTTGGACAGGGCCATCCGCACTTAGCTCTTCAATCAGAAAGAAGGGTCAATTCGCTCCTGGAGGCAACTTAGTGCTGCACTCTGAGAAAACTTCCAGATTTGCTACATCCGCCCAGGGAAAGAGCGCGACCTTGAGCGCTTGATCCAAACAGAAGGAGAAACTCTGCGGCAGTTTGTTCAGAGATTCATTCAGGTTAGGAACTCGATCCCGAACATCTCGGATGAGGCTGTCGTTCAAGCTTTCAAATTCAGGGTACGGGACGTCCGCTTCACGCAGGACTTGGAGATTCACCCGGACCTGACGGCTAACGAGCTTTTCTGTATGGCCGACCGGTACGCGAACGCCGATGAAGCCGTCCAGTGGAATAAAATGCTGGACTAAGGCAAGCTACCACCTCAACCAGGGCTAGAGGCCTCCACGAGCAAGAAAAATTCAAACTCTGTTGATAAGAAGATCAAGAAGAAATAGAAGAAACAGCCTTCACCGAACATAGTTGCTACGGTCGAGCAACAGTAGCCTCGAGCGTCCCAGCCACAACGTCGAGGAATCAATGCTTGAGGCAGAGGACGTCCGCCTCAGTGTTGCAACAACCAAGGTCGTGGCGATCAGGCCGCACCACAGAACAATCAGTTCTGCCCGCTCCATCAGGCGTACGGGCACGACCTGCGAAATTGCTGAACATGGACGTACCATCTGGAATAGTTCTCTAACGGCAAGGGTCCCATGCCGACGCTCCCGGAGCAGGGCAAAAGCAGCAAAGGCAAGCAGCCCACTGACGAGGATGACGATATGGATTATTAGGAACCCCAAAATCACATCGCAGTGATATTCGGGGGGCTCCTCCGCCTACAAATCTCGTCGGGATTTGAAGGAGGCCGCACGGGAGGTGCACCACGTCACGCAGGGTAAGCCGCCTATGCAGCAGCTCAAGTGATCCGAGTTGTCCCTTACATTCTCCTAGGATGATTGTCCCCTTGGAATGACCAAACCACAAAAACTTCCGATGGTCGTCAGCTCGACCATCAGCAACACCACAGTGGGTCGGGTGCTCATCGACTCCGGGAGCTCGCTGGACTTGATTTCCGCTAAGGTCTTGGACGAGATGCAGATTCCCCGCTCCAAGATCAAGAGCATAGCGGTCCCCTTCTACGGGATCATGCCGGGCACGTCGGTCAAGCCTCTCGGCCCGGTCGTTTTGCCCGTAACTTTCGGTAGTCCGAGCAATTTCCGGACAGAGATGATCACCTTTGAGGTGGTCGATTTCAAGCTGGCTTACAATGCCATCCTTGGCAGGCCGGCGTTGGCCAAGTTCATGGCCGCCACGAACCATGCATACCAATGCCTGAAGGTTCCAGGACCTAACGGGGTAATAACCGTGAAGGGGAGCCATAAGTCGGCATTAAATTGTGACGAAAGAGCGTTGGATATGGTCGGGCAACTGCCTACACGCTGTCTCGACCAAGAGCCAAAGCATTCCCGGCCTAAAGTTGCCCTCCAGCCCGGAGGAGAGACCAAGGCTATTCCGTTGAACGAATCGGAGCCAACCAAGGTCGTGCATTTGGGATCTTCCTTAGATCCCAAATAGGAACTCGAGCTCATCACCTTTTTCGGGGAAAATGCGGATGTGTTAGCCTGGGAACCATCTGATATGCCCGGAGTCCCAAGGGAGATGATCGAGCACAGGCAAGTGGTTCAGCCTGATAAAAAACCAGTGCGGCAAAAATTCAGACAATTTTCCCCAGAAAAGCAGATGATCATCAGGGAAGAACTCGACAAGCTCCTCAAGGCCGGCCTCATCCGAGAAGTCGAGTATTCAAAGTGGCTGGCTACCCCAATCATTGTTAAAAAAAGGGGGAAATGGCGCATGTGCGTTGATCACACGGGCTTAAATGCCGTGTGTCCAAAGGATAATTTCCCGCTGCCGCGCATAGACCAATTGGTTGACGCTACGACGAAGTCTCATGTGATGAGCTTTTTAGATGCATAGCGAAGTGGGCCATGGAGCTCGCCGAGTTCGAGATACAGTTCTCGGCTCGCACGGTGATCAAGTCCCAGGTTTTGGCAGATTTCGTAGTGGAGTGGACTAACCCAGCTCCACCAGTTTCTGAACCCGCCGAATCTAAAGAAGGTCGCTGGACTATGTATTTTGACGGGTCTCGAGCATACAAATGCTCGGGGGCTGGAGTCGTGTTGGTCTCCCCACAAGGAGAGAAACTCCAGTATGCAATTTAGCTGCACTTTGCTGCGACTAACAACGCAGCATAGTACAAAGGCCTCTTGGCCGGGCTACGAGCATGCAAAGCGCTCGGAGTTCAACAGCTTACTGTGAAGGGCGATTCACAGTTGGTCGTGAACCAGGTTAACAAGGAGTATCAGTGTTCCGATACCTCAATGTAACTTTACCTGGTCGAAGTAAGGAAGATGGAGAAGTACTTCAAGAATTTCGAAGTACTCTACATCCCCAGGAAGGATAATGCCCTGGCCGACCAATTATCCAAGATCGGTTCCTCCCAACTAACCGCTCCGGTGGGGGTGCTCGTCGAGCACCTACACAAGCCCTCCTGTCGTGGGGGCTTCGGTCTTTGTAACGGCAACCCGGGCACTCACTGTTGCGTCGGACTGGAAAAAACGCAACCCGTTAGCCGATTACTAGTTACAAACTGTACCCGGATTGAGGCCAATTGGCCGGCAATACTTGAGGCAAGTGTATACGCCAACCGATTGGTCCCAATTCGAGCTTCCCGCAACCGTGTGCTTAGTACTGGTTCCCTGGATCAGTAGCCCAGTACCCACACGTTGTCATTCAAGACGGTTCATATCCATGCAAAAGTAAATACATTACATCTGAAAGGTAATGTTATTACACCATTTCATAATTACAAGTACGGCCTTGCAGCTAGAACAAGTCCAAAAGATCCAATAAACATCAGCGAAAGTCCAAAAGAAAACGCGCAGTGTGCCTTCCACCCTTAGGCAACTGGCTGGAAGGAACCCAGCTAACCCTTCGCGAAATCGTCAGCGTCCTCAGCGCACTGCGACTCGTCAGGCACATTTTCATTCTTACCTGGTCCATCTTCTTCTGACCAAAATCTGTTAGAGCAAACGGTGAGTACACGTATGTACTCGCAAGACTTTAGTGTATGGAAATTACGTATAAGAATGCAAGCTATGACAAGGATGATCAGGTTTCTGCACTAAGCCTTTTGAGCACAAAGCAAGTTTTTATTTGCAATACGATAATAGGTTTAACATCGGTAGTTGTAAAAGAAATTGCTGGAAATATTTCAAAGCAAGCATTAATAATCAACCTTTTAGCCAAAATCAACACCCGTCCAATCCTTTTTCCAACTCAAACCACACCGAACCAATCCAAGCCCGACCATTTTCCCCAAAACCAAACCAGTCCCAAAAGCTATACTTGATTATACTTTCCAAGTTGCTCATGACCGTGAGCACGGCTAATCGATTAGTTTGGTTATCTCTGTAGAGTTTGTACACTTTACCCACATGACATATTCTAGCAATCATGTCAACTATGCCACGCGATACTCAACGTACCCATTTTGCTAGACTGTGACGGGACCTTTTGATAGGTTAGGATTTAAATCTTGCACCAGCCCGATAACGTGCATCCCTAGCTACGGTCCCAAGAGGATGTCCACTAGTGGTCCCTACGGGCTCCCACTAGCTTTACTGGCCCATACCTCCCCATAGTAGGCATTACCGTTGTATTGGGCAAACTCCCCCTCGATGCCTCGATGAGGGAGCCCCTAGAACACACCGACACGTCAGGTGTGTCCAACTCTCCAGCCTCCTAATGATGCAAGACCCAAATCCTTTCCAACATACTAGGCCAAGGCCATCCCATATTGGCACATGTGGCTGCACTGTTCGACCCAGTAATAGCATCAAGTTCAGTCCTTAGGGTGACTCAGGCGAGATCTTCCAAACCACTTGCTATGGCCATAGAGGATGTCCATTAGTGGTCCCTACGGGCTCCCACTAGCTTTACTGGCCACCTCCCCATAGCAAGGAACCAATCAAAACCACATCCAAAATCAAGCCTCAGGCTTCCCATCCAATCCATAACTAAACACCATCCCAACCAACTAGTCCAACCAACCGGACAAAACCAAACCAAATTTCGAATCACCAAACTCCGTACATCTCGCCCGATCTAAACACTCCTTTTCCATTTTCCAACAACACCAATCCCACCATTTCCCAAACCAACACCCAACTCCGAACCATCGACCAAACCCAACCAAACCGACCAATTCCAAGAAGAATTTGTAATTGTGTGTGTTGTAACCTCATACAGTACGTTCTACGGCATAACTAAGCATATGCAAATATTTCTCGTTATTACCCATCTGACATTTATTTTTATGCCTAGGTATTTAGTCTATGGTTCAACAAGGTTCACAAGTCAATTAAGATTAAGGAAATCCACCAGTTCGGGTCTAACTACCAAGTTTTCCCACAACTAGCATCTTTATTGAACATACACGCATGCATAATAGTTTTGACAATTCAAAATAGAATTTACAATTATAGGATCAAAATGGTCAAAGGAGGTGCTTGCCTATTTGCTCTTCGGTAAGATCGGTCTCCGGGATGTAGTCGGGATCGTCGGCGACGTTTGACGCATCTACGTCTATACGAAAAGAAACAAGACCAAATCATCACTCAAACCAGGCAAAGAAGCGATTTAAACACCAATAAGAATCAAGAATGAAGAACTGAAAGTGCATCTAGGCCCCTCAATTTATTTTGGTGATTAATGATGACACAATTAAAGAGATCTAATGTTTTATCTAAGAGTAATGCAGATCTCGAGAACATATCAAGATTGGAATGAGTTTGGACGCCTCTACGTACATTAAAATTCAAAAGGACGGCATCAAGACGAGATTTGTAATTTTCATTTTCTTTTGAGTCTTAAGGATAGCCGTACTATTAAGAGGATACGATGGAAAATCGCTTTTAGGATGTGCATGTGCTCAAGGTCAAGTCTGGCATACAAACTAGCACTCAAATACTTGCATTTCCCAAAAACAGCATTTTCCAACCAAACCATCCAACCCGGAGTATCCGGACATTTAGTACGGAGTGTCCGGACTCAGTCCGGAGTATCCGGACAATTTGTCCGGAGTGTCCGGGTTAAATTGTCCGGAGTGTCCGGACAGTTCGAATTTGAGGGTAACGGCTAGTTTTCCAAAAGAGTATTTAAAGCCTCTACTCTCTCCCAACGGCTAGGATCTCTATTGAGCTCATTCATAGAAGCATTCAAGCCATTCCTAACACACTCCAAGCATTCAATAGAGCCCTCTCTTCCTCCCACCTCTTGATTTGGTTGTTGATCCATTCTTGGTGAGGAGAGGAAGAAGTAAAGTGCTAGGTGCATTCATTCCAAGTTCTTGAGCACTAGTTCATCCTCCAAGCGATCTCTCGTGGTGTTGTTACTCTTGGAGGTTGAAGGTCTCCTAGACGGCTAGGAGTTACCGGGAGCAACCAAGGATTGCGGTGTGCCCTGGTCGTTTGTGAAGGCGTGTCTCGCCTCCGAAAGGGAAGAGACAAGAAGTGAAGTCGGCGAGTGCATTTGTGCAACACCGGGAGGAAAGCGGGTTGAAAAAGACCCCGGCTCAAGTGCGACCGAGCCACCTCAACGGAGACGTAGGATTCCCTTCAAGAATCCGAACTTCGGTGAAAAATCAAGTCTCCAACTTCCTTTCTTGGTTCTTTCTTAACTTGTGTGGATTTATTCTCTTAGAGCTTAGATCTAGCTTGTGTTACTACTTTGCTCTAGTTCCGCACTTGCTTAAAGTCCTAGGTTGCTTTTGCTATCTCTCATTCAAGTAATTAGTTGCAAGTTTAAGTAAATTCAGTTTCTTTCCCGAGCCCCCTAACCCGGAGTATCCGGGTAAAATACCGGACAGTCCGGATAACCCAGAGTATCCGAACATAATATCCGAAGACTCCGAGTTGACTTACTCGGGTGGTTTAATTCCGCTGCGTAATTTTTAATTCGCCTATTCACCCCCCTCTAAGCGACATCTCCGGTCCTTTCAATTGGTATCAGAGCCAAATCTCCCGTAGTTTTGGCTTAACCGCTTGGAGAATCTGAGATGTCGGAAATAGAAAAGATTACCGAAACCCATGACCAAGAGAAGGCCACGGGTTCCGGTAAAGGGGTTGCTAGTCCTTATGATTATTCCTCTTTCAGAGTCTCAAACTCCTCATCTTATGTCTCCGTCTCCTCCGGCCGAGCGCCTCATTTCGATGGCACTCGCTATGCGGCGTGGAAACATAAGATGAAGATGCATTTGAGATCACTTCATCCTTGCATTTGGAAGCTTGTTGAAATAGGTTTCAAGCCCGCTGATCCAAACAATCTTACTTCCGAAGAAGACAAAGCTCAACACTTCAACGACTTGGCCGTCAATGCCTTGTTTAATGCTTTGAGTGATTCGGAGTTCAACCGAGTCGATGGTCTTGACAACGCCAAGGCAATTTGGGAAAGACTAATGGTAACACATGAAGGCGTGTCAAGTGTCCGTGAATCCAAGATCGAGCTCATCATTGGAGAACTAAGCCGATTCACGTTGGAAGAAGGAGAATCCTACACGAAGATGTTTGACCGCTTGATGGTGTTGGTGAATCAAGCTAAGGGACTTGGAAGCACCGAGCTCACCGACAAAGCCATTGTCAAGATCATCCTCCGAGTGATCACCCCCACCAACCGCAATCTCGTTCAACTCATTCGCGAACGGCCAAACTTCGGCACACTTACTCCTCATGACGTGATTGGTCGGTTGATGATGGATGACATGATGGTCAAAGAAGCGGAAGTGGTAGAGGAGCTCAAGTCCAGCAAGAAGAAGGGCATTGCTTTTGAAGGCCATCAAAATAGCTCAAGAAGTAGAAGAAAGCTCAAGTGATGAAGAAGAATCAAATGGGCCACTCACAAATGAAGACATGGCCCTACTAGTAAGAAGATTCAACAAATTCTTAAAGAAGAAAGGCTACAAGCCGGAAAGTCATTCCAAGAGCTTCGGCAACAAGTCAAGAGGGAGACACTCAACAAGAAAGTGCTATGAGTGTGGAGAACCCGGCCACTTCATTGCCGAGTGTCCGCACAAAGAGAAGAAGGAAGAAAAGCCTTACAAGAAAGACAAATACCGAAAGAAGGACAAAGACAAGAGCAAGAAGTACAAGGACAAGGATCACGCTTACATCGACAAGGAGTGGAACTCCGACTCCGACTCCGAGTCTGAGTCCAACTCCGACAATGAAGGAGGACTTTCCACCGTCGCCATTGCTACTCCACCGACAAAGTCAAAGAGCCTATTCGACAACTTAAGCGACGGAGATGAAGATGCTCCAATGTGTCTTATGGCAAAGGGGCACAAGGTATCATCTAAAAGTCCTATCCATTCCATTGTTGATTATGGCTTAGATGATTGTGATGACGCTAGTGATGATGATGAAGAAGTAGCATTCAAGTCGATAAATGATTTTGATATTAAGAAATTAGACTTGCTACTTAAAAATATTGAAAAGTTGGAGAAGGTAGTCGAACAAAAGGAGGCTATTCTTGAGGCTCAAGAAGATCTCCTCATTTTTGAAAAGGAGAAAAATATTGAGCTAGAGTTCTTGCCTAGCTTTTGAAAGAAAGAAAAATGAGGACTTGGTCAAAAGCTCAAATTTGACCAAGAAAGAAGTAATTAGTCTTGAGATCACCAATGCTTCACTCTTAGAGCAACTTGCTCAAGCGAAGGATGCTTACAAGGCTCTTGAAGTGAAGCTTGTTGATCTTTCGAATAATACTTCTACCTCAATTGACAACTCCAAAGTTTCAATACCTTCAACAAGCAACGGTTGCGCTAGATGCTATAATATTGATGTTGCTACTTGTGCTACTAACCGTGAGACTTTGAAAGTCTTGGCTCATGAAAATGAGAAGCTTAAGGTGATGCTTGAAGATGGACTTCAAAAGTCCTACAAGGCTAGCAAGGGTTTAGAGGAGTTTCTCGGTAAGCGCCAGGTAATCCTAAAAGGCAAGGGCTTGGGTATGTTCCGCCAAAGGGCAAAAAGAGCAACAGCGTGGTTGCTCCTTTAAGCGAGTCTATCCACTTTGTAAGAAGTGAAGGAACATCCAAGTACAAGGCTCACTCTGAGTTCTTTGCTTCTTATGTACTTAAAAAGACTAACATTGGTCGTGTAGTTGCTTATCATATTGGGCGCAAGCCAAGAAATACTTCTTTTGTTCGCTCCATTTGGGTCCCAAAGTCGCTTGTTGCTAACGTGCGCGGACCTAACCAAGTTTGGGTACCAAAGAGCAAAAACTAAATATCTTTTTGTAGGCCTATATCTCCGGTGGAACAAGTTGGATTTTGAATAGCGGATGCACGCATCACATGACCGGAGAAAAGGCAATGTTCGCACATTTGGACGTGAATGGAGCAAATAGCGAAAGCATTGTCTTTGGAGACAATGGAAAAGGAGAAGTAATTGGATTGGGTAAAATTTCTATATCAAATGATTTCCATTTAAATAATGTTTTGCTTGTTGAATCATTAAGCTACAATTTGTTGTCCGTTTCACAATTATGTGAAGCGGGCTACAATTATTTGTTTAATGAAAAGGGTGTGGAGGTCATTAAGAGGGTTGATGGTTCAATAGCCTTTAAGGGGCGTTTGAAGGGTAAGCTCTATCTCGTAGACTTCAATACGGATAGACTTAATCTTGAAACGTGCTTAATGGCTAAATCTAGCATGCGTTGGCTATGGCATCACCGACTAGCCCATGTCGGTATGAGAAACCTTCGCAAACTTGTTAAAGGCAACCACATTCTTGGACTAACCAATGTTGTCTTTGAGAAAGATAGAGTTTGTAGCGCTTATCAAGCGGGAAAGCAAGTCGGTGCCCCTCATCCCGCCAAGAACGTGATGACGACCTCAAGACCGTTGGAGATGCTTCATATGGATCTTTTCGGTCCGGTCGCCTACATAAGCATTGGGGGAAGTAAGTATGGTTTAGTTATTGTCGATGATTTTTCTCGCTTCACTTGGGTGTTTTTCTTACATGATAAAGGAGAAGTCCAAGTGACTCTAAAGAAGTTCATGAGAAGAGCTCAAAACGAGTTTGAAGTGAAGATCAAGAGAATCCGAAGCGACAACGACACCGAGTTCAAGAATATTGGTGTTGAGGAGTATCTCGATGAAGAAGGAATCAAGCACGAATTCTCGGCCCCCTACTCCCCTCAACAAAATGGGGTGGCCGAAAGGAAGAATCGAACCCTCATCGAGATGGCGCGGACAATGCTTGACGAATACAAGGTTTTTGACAGCTTTTGGGCGGAAGCCATCAACACCGCATGCCACAGCACCAACCGCCTCTACCTCCACAAGATCTTGAAGAAGACGGCATACGAGTTGCTCACCGGCAAGAAACCCAATGTATCCTACTTTCGAGTCTTTGGGATTAAATGCTATATCCTCAACAAAAGAGCTAAGTCTTCTAAATTTGCTCCTAAAGTAGATGAAGGTTTCTTACTTGGTTATGGGACTAATGCTTATGCGTACTGAGTTTTCAACAACACCATCAGTGTGGTTGAAATCTCACGTGACATAATTTTTGATGAGACTAACGGTTCTCAAGTAGAACAAGTTGATCGTGCTGTTATTGACAGGGAAGAACCACCATGCGAAGCTATCAAGAAATTGGCAATTGGGGAGGTGAAACCTCAAAATCTGGAATCCCACCCGAGCACCCCAACCCGGAGTCTCCGGACTAAACCCCGGAGTATCCGGACTGGTCCGGAGTCTCCGGGTCCAATACCGGATACTCCGGATGGGAATGGCTCAGGTGATATTCCCTCCTCATCCAAGCAAGCTCAAGATGGTTCGAACGCGTCTCAAGATGAGGAACCCATCCAAGCTTCAAATTCAACTGTACCTCACCCAAGAGTTCATCAAAGTATTCAACGAGATCATCCGGTCGACAACATACTCGGAGACATTCACAAGGGAGTATCTACTAGATCTCGAGTTGCAAATTTTTGTGAATTTTACTCGTTTGTGTCTTCTCTTGAGCCTCTTAAGGTAGATGAAGCACTTGATGATCCGGATTGGGTGATGGCTATGCAAGAGGAGCTCAACAACTTCAAGCGAAATCAAGTCTGGGAGCTTGTCGAAAGACCCAAGCAAAACGTGATCGGTACAAAATGGGTCTTCCGGAACAAGCAAGACGAAAATGGGATCGTGACAAGGAACAAAGCTCGATTGGTTGCTCAAGCGTACACACAAATCGAAGGTTTGGATTTCGATGAAACATATGCTCCAGTAGCTAGGCTTGAATCTATTAGAATATTACTCGCCTTTGATACTCACCATGATTTTAACTTGTACCAAATGGACGTGAAAAGCGCCTTCCTAAATGGACCACTCTCCGAGATGGTCTACATCGAGCAACCACCTGGGTTTGAAGATCCAAGACATCCGAACCATGTCTACTATCTTCACAAAGCTCTTTATGGACTTAAGCAAGCACCAAGGGCATGGTTTGAGTGTCTACGAGATTTTCTTCTAGAACAAGGTTTTGTAGTCGGAAAGGCCGATCCTACTCTCTTTACTAAGCATATTGATAATGATTTATTTGTGTGCCAAATATATGTCGATGACATTATATTTGGATCAACTAATGAACTTTTGTGTAAAGAGTTTAGCAAAATAATGACTAAAAGCTTCGAGATGTCCATGATGGGAGAGTTGAAGTTCTTCCTCGGATTTCAAGTTAAACAACTCAAGGAAGGAACCTTCATTTGCCAAACCAAGTACATCAAGGACATGCTCAAGAAGTTCGGAATGGAGGATGCCAAGCCTATAAAGATGCCCATGCAGGCCAACGGCCATCTAGACCTCGACAAAGAAGGTAAACCGGTCATCCAAAAGGTATATCGTTCGATGATCGGTTCACTTCTTTATCTTTGTGCATCTAGGCCCGATATCATGCTTAGCGTTTGTATGTGTGCACTTTTCAAGCTGCTCCTAAAGAGTGCCACATGGTGGCCGTTAAGAGAATTTTAAGATACTTAGTGCACACTCCTTATTTTGGACTTTGGTATCCGAAAGGATCTTCCTTCGAATTAGTTGGCTATTCCGATGCGGATTATGCCGGTTGTAAAGTGGATAGGAAGAGTACCTCGGGGACTTGCCAATTCTTGGGTAGGTCCCTAGTCTCGTGGTCTTCCAAGAAACAAAACTCTGTAGCGCTATCTACTGCCGAAGCCGAATATATTGCCGCCGGGAGCTATTGTGCCCAATTACTTTGGATAAGACAAACCTTGAGTGATTATGGCCTAACCTACAAGAGTGTCCCACTGTTGTGTGACAATGAGAGTGCCATAAAGATTACCAACAATCCTGTCCAACACTCCCGTACAAAGCATATCGATATTCGCCATCATTTCCTAAGAGATCACGCAACCAAAGGCGAAATTGATATCCAACATGTGAGCACAAATGATCAATTAGCCGATATATTTACCAAGCCCCTTGACGAGAAAAGGTTCTGTGAGTTGAGAAGTGGTCTAAATATTTTAGATTCTCGTAACGTGGCTTGATGAGTGCTCGCATATTGTTTGTTGAATGGAAAATGAATTTCAAAATCTTATTCATCTTTTTCTTTGAATTTATCCTGTGTTTTTGGCTCTTGATCCTCTGATCTAGTCATTGCTGTGTGACCATGGATTGTCTACTTATTTGTTCGCTGGTCACATAGCAAGTGGACATCTTAGGGTCCCTTCATCCTCTCATTCCGCCAAAATCCAAGGTTTCTCATGCAAACTTCTATTCCTTACTGAGCTGGGGAACCCAAAGTCTCCGGGGTTTTTATCCGGAATCTCTGTATCACCCGAAGTATCCGGACTAATTGTCCGGACTCTCCGGGTTTGAAAAGATGAGAAAGTTGCCTAGAGGGGAGGGGTGAATAGGCAATTTAAAATTTTAAACTAAATTTGTCGCAGCGGAAAGAGTATCGGAACTTCCGGCGTTGGATCGGAACTTCCGATAATATCGGAACTTCCGATACCAGTTCGGAATGTCCGATCGACTTTTGTCACGAACAATTAACGACTGAAAACAATGAACTAGAGAAACAATCCGAAAGAGTTAAATCAAAGTAATAAGGAAGCCAGCTTAAGTAAAGTAAAGTAAAGACACGGATTTGTTCCCGGAGTTCGGATTCTTGAGGGAATCCTATGTCTCCGTTGAGGAGGCTCCAAAGAGCCGGGTCTTTTCCAACCCTTTCCTCCCAAACCTCGGTCACACTTGAGGCTTGGTTCCACTATTGGTTCCTTTCCTTTCAAAGGCGGAGCCGGCCTTCACAAACTTCTCACGGCATCCCACAATCCTTGGGAGCTCGTGAGCGACGCCTAACCGTCTAGGAGTCCTTCAACCTCCAAGAGAAACAAATGCACCATTGATCGATCTTGGAGGAACACTCTAATGCTCGAGATGAATGACACTTGCTTTTCACTTCAAACTCTAGATCTCAACTATTGTCCTCACTCTCTAGATGATCTCTAAGATCAAAGAGGAGGACTCAATAGAAAGCTAGAAAGTGCTCAAAGTGCTCTAGAGTTCTGCCAACATGAGTGTGTAACCCTCAAATGAGAGAGGAGTGGGGTATTTATAGATTCTTGCAAAAACTAGCCGATATACACCCACTCAGCTGCATATCGGAACTTCCGATGTCAACATCGGAATGTCTGATATGTGCAAACAATCAGAACTTGAGCGCACTTCAACTGTCGAAAAAAGTGCATCGGAACTTCCGATGTTCCCAGAAAGTACCTTGACAAATGCTTCTAAGTCCATATCGGACTGTCCGATATAAACATCGGAACTTCCGACTTAACATCGGAATGTCCGATCCAATATATCGGAATGTCCGATAATTCCAGAGAGCTCCCTTTTTCAGGTTTGAACACATCGGAACTTCCGATGTCAAATATCGGAACTTCCGATATTTCCAGAGAGCACCCTGGAAAGCTTCACAACGTATCGGAACTTCCAATCGAAAATATCGGAACTTCCGATACATCTTCCACGCATCGGACTGAAGCAAGCATGCACATCGGAATGTCCGGTCACATCGGAACTTCCGATGTAATATCGGAATGTCCGACTTGAACTTTGATAAAAACACATTCCGGTGCATGCGCGGTGACTTAGGGTCTCAACAAGATTTAAAGTAACATTCATCTGAGCATAGAGACTATCCTAGATCATTTACGATGCATCCCTCTTAATAGTACGGCATTCCTACGACACAAAACATAGAAAATAAGAATACGATGCCGTTTTACTTGGTTAAATTCGTTTGAGGGTATCCTTCGCATGTAGAAGACATCACATTGAACCTTTTACCTGCCCATAAGCTCATTGAAGATATTAGTCTCTTTAATCGTTTGTCATTAATCAACCAAAACCAATTTGGGGGCCTAGATGCACTTTCAATCTCCCCCTTTTTGGTGATTGAGGACAATTCGATTAAAGCTTACAACTAAAAGGATATAATGAAATATTCGTATAGGTTTAGCTCCCCCTGAAGATGTGCATTGAATAGGAAAAGATTGCGTATGCACAATTTGAAAGGAATTTTGCAGGAGCTCCCCCTAAAACTTGAGCATATAATGAAACAAACAATATGGAGGCTAATGATTGAATAACCAACAATGAATAAGCATCCATATTATCAAGAGTAACAATCATCCATCAGTGCATAAGTAAAGCAAAAGGTAGCAACAAGTCCCAAGTTCACATGATACGCAAAGTTTGGAAAACAACACTAAACGAGGGAACAACGCTAAACGAAGGATGATTAAACGAAGGTAAGCTTTCTCTTCTCCCCCTTTGGCATCAAGCACCAGAAAGGAAAAAGGAGAAGAGAGAGAGAGAGAGAGCGGACTAGTCCGACTCCTCGGAAGCAGCATCAGAGCCGGACTCCTCATTGTCCTCGGACTCATCTGAAGCTGCAGGCGCTGGAGCAAACGGATCTTCTATTTCTTCTTCGCTGTCCTCATCCTCTGAACACTCCAGATTTAAATGCCTCTGAATATCCTTCAGTCTCTTGGTGTTCTTCTTGTGCGCTGCTGCATTGCCTTTGCACAGGACAAAGATAGACTTCAAAGCGCGGAGAATCGGAGAGGATGATCCACTGGAGGCTGCAGTGGAGGGAGCAGTGGTGGAGGAGGAAGCAGCTCTGGTCGAAGGACGTCTCGCAGGCTGAGCTGGGGCCTTAACTGCCCTGATCTGCACTCCAGTGTGCCTAGCATCATACTCAAAGTGCTGATGAGTAATGTGCTCAATCATATGCATAATGAAAGGGGCATAGCCACAGCTTCTCTTTGGCTCCTGAGCAGTCAAACGGATTTCATTCCAAATGAAATCGAAGACATCAAAAGGACGTTGTCCATCTCTCATCCTACTCAACAGATTTCTTGTATATGACAGAATGTGAGAGGCATCACCTTCTTTGGGAGCCAGCGTCTTCCTGAAAAGCCTGTTGAGACAAGCAAAGAAAGGCTTCATGCCTTTTGTGCTTCCCTCCTCAAAGTCTGCATCTTCATCATAGAGAAAATTTAAGTTGGAGGCACCGAGAGAAGCTTCATTGTGAATTTGATCCTTGTCACGGCAGTCAGCTTCGGTGAATCCAAGACAGCGAGCAAAATTGACATAAGTGATTTCATACCATTCTCCTTCTGTCATCCAATGCAAGGTGGAGACTCTGTCCTTGGAGATGTACAAGGTGGAGTAGAACTGAGCAATGATCTCAACATTCCAATCGTGTTGAAAGCTCATGATCCTCTTTGTCCCAGTTCTCTCACAAGCTGCAATGACTTCAGTGAAAGTGGCATCATCAGCTGCAGCCATGTAATCCCAATCGACCCACTGCATCAGAATAACTGGATTCTTCCTGGTCAAAATGATAGACTCGTAGAAGTCTTGCTGGAAGAAGGTCCAGAAGCGATAGTCTGTCGAGAACTGAGGATTTGCTCTGGGATTTTGCTCTCTGGCTTCGCGCACTTTGGCGGCTTTCCCTTTATAGCTCATAGGTTTCCTCTTCAGACGAGGATTCCTCTCAGCCTGCCTGAGCTTTGGAACTGCCCTGTCTGGAACTAGCTGAGACTGAGAAGCCCCCGCCACTGCTTTGCCCTTCCTAGAAGGCAATGGCGCTCCTCGAGGTACATTCACAGTCTGAGCAGGAGGATCAGGTGGAGGGTCACTGATCTGAATCCCTGGGCCTCCACTGCCTCTTCCTCTTCCTCTACCCGTAGGCTTTTTGGTTCTAGTTCCTGTCGGAGTCTGCCTTGGCCTTTTTGCGCCTACCACTGCTGGGTCTGCTGGGGGCTGGGAGCCACCTTGATCGGGATCCATTGATCTAAGGACAGAGAGAATCGATTAAGCTTACGGGAGAAACAAACTTGGTTTGGTTTTCAATCTGTTAACATCGGAAGTTCCGATTTCATATCGGAAGTTCCGACATGAGGTCGGAAGTTCCGATATTTTCGATCGGAATGTCCGATGTCTACGGATTTCAACCAACACACCATTTCTCCCAAACTAACCGATGGAAAGAATTGAAATTTGACAGTAATGAACTAAAGGAATAGATGAACGAGTTCACCGAAACGATTTCTCAAAAAGATGCCCTAGATCCAAAAGGAAAGGATTGAGCCCTAGGGTTTACCTCACGAAGAACACGGAGAAATCGCGCGGAGAGATGGGTTCTCTTCAAGATGGAGTCCTTCCCAAGCGAAGATCGGAAGTTCCGAGAGGTCGGAATCTCCGATAACGGCACAAAGACGAAAAGGGGAAGGAGAGGCCAAAGAGACACGAAGAAAAGGACAAAAGAAAGTGAAAGGGTACGGTCACTTTCTTAAGTGCGGAGGAGACATCGGAAGTTCCGATATGACATCGGAAGTTCCGATGTGGAAAAACTGCCAGACATCGGATATTCCGATGATTGGATCGGATGTTCCGATGTGTTGATTTTTCTAGCAATCAGAGAAAGAAACTAGGAATTTGAGTGAAGTCTGAAAACTCTGAGTCATGTGAACTTATGAGGATCACTCCACTTGTCATCAGCAAGCATTCAAGCAATCAAAACTATGATTACGAGTGGATTGATCCGAGATTAAGATCCAACAAAAACATTTTGAAATTCATTCAATAAGTTTTTCAATCGTTTTGTTTTGAAATTGAGCTAACTAGCAGCAGTCAATGAGTGCAATCTTTCAAGACACATTCCGATAGTCTAGGACATTTAGCTCACTTCTAAGCTCGCAAAAGCGTTTCTCATCTAGAGGTTTGGTAAAGATATCGGCCAATTGTTTTTCGGTTCTCACATAGGTAATATCTATGTCTCCCTTAAGAGAGTGATCTCTAAGGAAGTGATGTCGGATGTCTATGTGCTTGGTCCAGGAGTGTTGAACGGGATTGTTGGCTATTTTAATCGCACTCTCATTGTCACATAAGAGTGGTACCTTTTCCATATTAAATCCAAAATCCTTCAAGGTTTGCCTCCACTACAGGAATCAGGGGAAAATTCGTGGGCCAGAAACCCACGAATTTAGGCCAAAACCCACGAATTTACTATAAATTAGTGCGCAAACCGTCAAATTTAGGCCACGAATTTAACTCGACGAAATTAATCAATTAAATTCGTGGGTGCCCACGAATTTAAGTTAAATTCGTGGGTTTCTGCCTGGCCCACGAATTTAACTGATAAATTCGTGGGTTTCTCTGGCCCCACGAATTTAATTATTAAATTCGTGGGGCCAGAGAATCCCACGAATTTAACTTAAATTCGTGGGCCAGGAAAACCCACGAATTTAACTTAAATTCGTGGGCCAGGAAAGCCCACGAATTTAACTGATAAATTCGTGGGTTTCTCTGGCCCCACGAATTTAATTTAAATTCGTGGGCCAGGAAAACCCACGAATTTAACTTAAATTCGTGGGCCAGGCAGAAACCCACGAATTTAACTGACGCTATATATATATATATATCCATATGCATCACACTCAATACATTCAATCAAACTTATTCAACATTCAATCAAACACTCAATATATCGACCACGCATATATATGGATTGATATGCATGTCATTCAACACAAGCATCTTCACATTCAATCTTATTCAACACATCACAATAAGTCCATCACAAGATTCAAATATATATCGATCAAATATATATACTCAAATATATATCGATCAAACATTCAATCAAACTTATTCAACATTCAATCAAACACTCAATATCTATATCGATGAAACACTCAATATATATCGATCGGTATGCATCTCAACATTCAATCAAACACTCAATATCAATATCTATACATTCAATCAAACAATCAATATATATCGATCGGTATGCATCTCATTCAACATTCAATCAAACACTCAATATCAATATCTATACATTCAATCAAAACTCAATATATATCGACAACTCAAGATTCAAGAGTATTACGAACAATTCAAGAGTATTACCAACATGATTCAAGAATCAAACTCCACAACGAATAACTAAGTCACCGAAATGTACAAAATTTCGGCATGACCTCTCTAGTAAATAGGACATCCACTCAGCAGACAAAAAAACATTTGCAGTGATCATATATATATATATCAATCTCTCAAACCAGAAGGAGACATTCTAGCAGATCCTTAGATAACCAATCACACATCCAACGACAATTTGTAAACTACGCATTACAATCCACATTACAATCTATCCATCACAATACAAATCCGACGATGAAGTCATAAAGTCCAACAGTAATACACCAATCCAGCTCACAATGCAATTCATGTCTCGGGGTTGTTGGAGTTGTGAGCGCTACCACCACCGCCGGAGGGCGAGACTATGACGTCTTCTATGATGTCGTCGTTAGTACGTGCTGGACGGCGTGACCCAGAAACCTGCAAGTTCAAGACTAGGTTGTGTTACAAGTAACATATCGTCGAACTTAGCAAATATCGAAATGATTTGTGCTAAATGTCCTAGGATCGAATCAGTTTTGCACGAATAAGCCAATTTCGTCAAGTTGACTAAGTTTGGATCACAATTGATAGAATTACCTTGTTTCGCAAACTTAGCAACCACTTAGATGAATTTGATAAGATTTAAGCTATATTTGGCTAAATGTGGTAGAATCGACTCAGTTTTGAACGAATGCCTCAATTTGACTAGGGTTTACATATTAATTATCAATTTGATAAGAATCGAATAATTATTGCATAAATACCTCAATTTGCAGGATTTGACTAGTCTTGACTCACAAATAACAAAGTTAACTCAATTCGCAAACTTAGCAAACATTGAGATGATTTGTGCAAGGTTTAAGCATGAGTTGCCTAAGTGTCGTAAAATCGACTAAGTTTTGCACGTATAGCTGAATTTGTTGAAGTTGACTAAGTCTGGCTCAACTTTGACAGAATTGAGTTTTATTTGCCTAAATGTGATATAATTGACTAAGTTTTGTGAAGGTAGCTCAATTTACTCAATTTGACTTGGTTTAGCTCACAATTGACAAACTTAGCTCGTTTCGTAAACTTAGAATGTTTTTGACATCCATACCTGTGGTGTCGTCTGAGGTGGCTGCATGGCCCAATGGTTGAAGTACATAGGCATTCCTTGGCCTGGCATAGGTGGTGGGTACATGTAGAACGGGTTTGGAGGCTAGGAGCCCTGTAAGGCATAGTTAGGTACATTATGCCACATTTAAATCTTTCGTTCAAATTTTGAATATCGAATTGAACCGGTCCATCTTTACCTGTGGTGCCTCTCCTACAGAAGGTGCTGCATCTGTGGGGTGAACATGTAGAAAGGACGAGGAGGCTGGGAGCCCTATGGATCATAGTTTGTGATATCAAGTATACAGAATAGAGTTTTTTAAAAATAAAGAATGCATGAGAATTTCATATAACCTGAGGTGCATCTCCTAGGGGTGGTGCCTGCATCCCAGTAGGGTTTATGAAGGACGCCGGGGGAGGTTGAGCACCCTGTGATGCTTCTCCTTGTGGTGGTGGATGCATGTGAGGAGAAAACATGCAGAAAGGAGGTGGCTGGGAGGCCTATGACATAATAGTCAAGTTTGTCAGAAACACGATTTTATGAGCTAAGTGAGTTAGAGAGTAATGAACTCAAGTATCTTTACCTGGGGCATAATAGGAGGGCGAAACACTGGCACGTTAGGTCCAAGAGATTGTGACAATTCTTTGCATATAGATTGTTTGTTAGATTTTAATCACGGATGTACAAATGATCGATTTGTTCAAAGTTGAGATTGTACCTGCAGATACATTTTCATGTATTCGAGTCTTCTCGGCTTCATGAAGCTTCCTCTCGTGCTTGACGAGACTCTTCTCGCTTGACGAGCCTCCTCTCGCGCTTCACGAGCCTCCTCCCGCGCTTGTGCTTCCCGTGCGGACCTCGACGAGTGAGCACTCCCCTGTGAGGAAACCGAGCCTCGTGGAAGATGATCGCATTCGACAACTCCGTCCCTCATGGCCCACCTACAAACGATATGTACTGAAATGTGACCATGCAACATTTTTTAATTCATAGAGCAAAAACAATTAAAATCAGTTTTATTAACGAACCTCCCATGCTTTAGGCCCCCTCCAGCGTGGTACAAGGCTTCCACATCGGCCGTGCGGCCCTCCAATCAAACTCCGTCCCATGACGTTGTGTCATTTGTTCTGCATATGACGCCTGCAAAACAGCATGTTGGTGCTCCCGGATTTAAAATTGCACAAAACATATTGTTTCATTTATACTTACCATCCTCTCACTAGCCCCGTCGTCGCACAAAACATCCGGGTTCTGTGGATCCTCGCCTTTGTGCCCCCGGATGTAAACTTCCACAAAAGAGGGAGTACTCCCACTTTCAGCCTCCTACGGTGCAAAGTTAGAAACATAGTGACAAATGAAACTAACAATTATAATACCGATACTTACCATTCGTTGCTCTAGGCCAATGTGTCCGTCTGCGCCGTATTTGTGCTTCCCCAATCTACTTCTTCTGTTCCCTCGATTTCTATTTGATTTTTCTTGAAAATCCTCCGACGCCCAGTACCGGCACATCCACCTCCAAGCCTCCATGTCCTTCATTATCCAATCGACCGAGCTCTCGAGATACTCTTGTTCTGTCAGGTGTATACTCCTCGCCTCTGGTCCTCTTCTCATGTTCACCTTCTTCACCCTCTTGTAAAAATTGATGACAGCTTGAATCCGTGCATTGCTGAACGAATCTCCGACAACCTTTTGTGCCGCCCTGTTGAAGACACTTTTGGCCTTCTTCAAAAGGCTGTAATCGTCTTCGTTCTCAAGCCGAAACCTCTCCTACATATAATCACACATTGTCAAATTGTATTTACATTTAAAGCAATACTCAAATAGAGTAAATACATAACGCAAACTCACCCAGAAGCCAGCCCACACTGCGCCCTGACATGTATGGCTGTCTTCGCCTCCTTCCACGTTCTCCTTCAACGCTCAGTGCTTCCAGTTGTGGGCCGCGAATCTATCCCCACCTGACTCAACCATGCCAGGGTAGTAGTAGCGGCTAAGGGCTCCCAGCACGGCGTTAAACTTTGTAATGTGGCCCGCCCAGTCCAACCCGGCTCTTTCCACTGCCTACAACAAAATACAAGACAAAGATGCATCAAAAGATAGCTCTATCAACCTCCTATCGGCTACGAGGCAGTTGTCACTTAGCTCATGCTAAAAGAAAAGACATGAAAGATATAACTGTTACCTGCTCCCATGTAGCTCTATCAACCTCCTATCGGTCGGGTTGCATCTCGGACAAACTGAGACGGTTTTACGAAACCTAAAATGCAAATCATTAATTTATAGACATTACAATGTAAATATGGACATTAAATGATAATCCAATACTACACATATACCTGATAGTACCCGAAGAAGACCCGCCCTCTTCAACTGGGTCTAAGGTCGCCGCCAAGTCTGCATCTGCCGCTGCCTCGGCCTCGACGTCTGCATCTGTATCTGTCGTCCCACCGCCACCACCCCCAACGTCGACCTCCTCGTCGTCCGCCTCACCCATGTCCTCATCCTCACATCCCACCTGCCCCTCGTCCTCAACCCCCACTTGCCCCTCGTCCTCCTGAGGTTGCTCCTGCGCCTGTTCTCGTGCCTGCTCATCGAAGCACCTCTGGAGCTGCTCCTGCCGCTGTCTAATCTGCGCAGCCCCAGCAAATATGGCACTGCCAGCCGTCGAGTCCTGAGCATCAGAACCCCTGCTCCTCGACCTTCTGGAGGACGACCCGCTGAACTTGCCTTTAAGCTTGTCAACCTGATGCCTGAACATCGGTATCTGTTCAAATTTGACAAGAGTTAGTGAAGGAGACAACAGTAACTTGTAAAAAATGAAGGAGACAACACAACAATAACTTGCAAAATGAATGAGACAACAATAACTTGTAAAAAATGAATGAGACAACAATAATTGTAAGACCCTCATTTTTATGTCAATAAATAACATAAATATGAGGTTCTTTAAGTGCATCCTGTGCCATTCCCATGATCAGTGGCTGGCACGCACAAACACAATTTGGATATTACAGCCACACAGATACACATTTTTATTACATCACAAGTTTTAGAGTGATATTACAATACCAAAAGTAGCAGGAAATTAAAACCCTGTCTCATAGTTTGCCAACTATCCCATAACTCCACAGGCAACTGCTGAGATGAACCTAGAAAGATCAGTCGTCGCTAAAATTCGCAGGTTCCTCATATTCATTCCCATCATTATCGTAATCTTGCTCTTCACCTAAAAACATTGTTGAAGCAAGTTGAGTACATTGGTACTCGCAAGACTTTGTAGTGTATGCAATTCCTGGAATATATGCAGGCTGAAATAGAAAGTGGGTTTCTACGGTTGTTTTGCATAAAGCGAAAGTTTTGAATTGTAAATACTGAATAGTAATAGAAAGCGTAAATAAAACATTAAAACAGTTTGATAAGTAATTGAGATAACAATTAATAAAAATAATAATAACATTTTACTCACGGCCCTTTGTGAGTAAATTAACGAAAGAAAGACCCTCCATGGTCTTATAAGAACAAATGTAACAATAAGTGACATTGATATAGATTTGAATCATTTCCAAAACATTTAAACAAGTTTTTGAAAATAGAAAACAATTAACTAGTGCTGGTTAACCAAGTCATCCATGACCGTGGATACGGCTATTCGAATAGTTTTAGACTCTGCAGAGTTTGTACTGCTTTACCCACAAGATATGTTCTCCCTTTTTGCAAGCTATAAGACACACTTCCTTTGGTATGCCCGCGAGGAGTTCATAATGAAACTGTTCGATTACTTGAACCTTAACTTTGCACTAGCCCAGTGACGTTACCCCTGACTATGATGGAAGCAAACAAACGGTGAAACAATAGTATTCAGAGCCCGCGGCTCAAATGGTACAACAACAGCCCCAATTCATAGCCAGGCGTACACCGTTACAACGGCAGATGCCAACACCTCGGTGATGACACCTCCCTCGAGCAAACCTATATCCGGAATGCCCGTGCTACAACTGCCTACCAATGTGCAAAGCTAATTCCCAAATAATTTAATAAGTTAAGACTGTCCCAGTCCAGTACTTGTGGATGTACGGTTTACTTGGATCATGCAACACTACGTTCGGTCCTTAGAGTGACATGGGCGATAACTCCACCCTAGCTACGTACACGTTAAAACATGTACAACCGGCTATTGCCAATAATCACCCACATCAAAACAGTAGTTTTATTTTCATTTTTATCAAACTACCAGTATCCTTTACTGCTTAAATAAACCATAAAAGATTTCATAAAGAAGTGTGTATGTGAGTGTAGATATCAACGTATCATTCTAAGCATTGCTAAGCAGATGCAATTAATATTCGTTATAGCCCATCTTTTAATTGAGTATCCATTCCTATGGTTATCATGGGGATTATGTTGATATGATTATGTTAATATATCAACATTGGGTTATAACTACCAAGAGCGTGAAATAAATAGTTAAAATATGAGCATGCAGGAAGATTCTTAATCACATTTTAGTTGGTTATGAAATCTGGGTTCAAGAATGATCAAAGGGGTGCTTGCCTTGCTCCTCGGCGGTGTAAGCTGGATCTGTGTCGTCGATAGCGTAGTCGGTAGCCTCAGCGTCTATACGTCAATTAAGAATATGGCAAATAAGATACTTCAATATCGATGAAGAAGCAAATACACAAACGACAAAGATAGTAATTGAAGGATTCAAATGAGATCATTCCAAAACAATTAAGATAGCAATTAACTTCAATCATCATTTCAAGTATGAACTAAGGTATATGGTTCTAATAAAAAAATTAAAGCTTAGGGCACATAACATAGCTACTCTCTTTGTGTATTATTTCATTTTAATTTACGAATTCAGGAAGCTAAGATTGTAGGATTATATTTAACAAAGTTCATTTGCAAGGTGTATAACTAATTGTACTAATACAAATTAGTATACAAAGCAACCCTAATCATATTTAATGAAAGAACATGGTAAATCTTAACTTTTATCTTACTAAATGGTCCTAATTAGTGTAATGAGCACAAAGAAACAAGTTTCATTCATTTTGGATGATTTTTGATCAAGTTATAGCAACTATATTAAATTTATATATTAAATAAAGTCCTAATATGAAATTTTCACAAACTAGTTCCAAATCCAAATCTAATTATATATTTGGACAGTACTTGACCCTAGGATTCCAACAAAGTTGGTTTCATTCAATTTGGACTTTATTTGCAAAATTTCTATATGCTACATATTTAAATTTTATTCTTTAAATTTAAATTCAAGTTTAAATTGCTAAACAAGTTTCAAATATTTTTACATATTATGAAACTAGATGATTTATAATGAATTTACAAATTTGTTTCACTCAGTTTGGAGCTGTAGATAAAAAGATATATATATATATGAAGCTATTCGGTTCAAATAAATCAGAAAAATTAGGGAATACGTTTTCCTCAAAGGAAAACGTATTTCCAACGCTTTCTTGTGGTGGGTTTTGAACTTCGGTTCGTGTCACCGACACACTGGTCCATCTGCCCGGCGACTCGGCGAGTCCTCCGTCTCCGAGCTCGCCGGCGGAGCTCCGGCAGCGTCGATCGGTTTTGGCCGGTAGCTACAGCATCAAGAGACCAAGACGAACCTAGGGACGTGCTCGGTTATGGGTAGTGCTCGGAGGAATCGAGCTCTCGGCGGTGACCGGCGGAGGCTCACGGTGAGGTTTGGCTCGGCGGCGCTATGGTTCAATCCGGGACGAATGGTTATGCGTATGAGCTCCAGGGGGTTTCTATGATTCTAACCGTGCACTTGAACCATGGGATAGAGGACCGGGTGAAGCTCTCACCTTGCGCCGTCAATGGCGGAAAGGGTTCTTGCCGCAGTGCGGGAACTCTTCGGGGCGTTTCGGGCTGCAAGGAGGTGCGCAAAAGCTTCGTTAGTAATCAAGGATGCTCAATGGTCCATCAATTTGGACGCTTTCTTACCAAACTTCGTCAATTCGAGTTTTCCCCCAAATCGGGTTTCGCCGGAGATAGAGAAGATGGGCTCGGTTCAGGTGGTTGAGGGCGTATGAGGGTGAATGAAGGGTTGCTCCAGGTTTGGCTGGGAGTAACGGTGCTATTCGTTCCCTTAAATAGACATGAGAGGCGGTAGGACGAAGATTAATCTACAGAGGAGGACGGCGGAGGTTTAGGGTTGGCTCTGGAAGTTCTCCGCTGGCTCGGTTAGGGCATGGGCGAGGGACCCCGTGGCAGCAGCTGGCCAGGGCGACCTCGAAGCACGGGATTGCGGCGAGTAGACGACAAGGATGAAGGCGGTTCCGCGGGTTTTGTCGACAGAAGAGAGAGCGAGAGAGAGAGAGAGACGAGAAGAGGAGGAAGAAGCTGACGGGTGGTCCCCGGGTCCATCGGCAGAGAAACAAGAAAGAAAGGGAAAAGAGAGGAGGAGGCTGACGCGTGGGCACAGAAGCCTCCGGGACCCGTCGGCAGCTGCCGTCAGCGCCTGCAGCGATCCTTTGGGCCAGCGTGGCCCCTGCGTCGAGCTAATGGGGAGAAATCTAGCTTCTTCCCCCAGACAGCACAGCAAACCAATAAATTCCCGGGTCAAGACTCCACTGGAATTTTCGAAACTTTTTGACCAAGTTGCTGGGTAAATTATCTACTTCCAGTAAAAATTTGAGGTTAAAATGTGCTATAGTTATTTAATTAAAAATCTGACAATGAAATCTGCACAGAAAAACCAATTTGCTTTTCAGCTTGGTTAAAGGACTAAACAAACATATTTATTTTTGAAATTTTTACTGAAGGTGTATCTCTATACAATGGACCTACCATAAAAATTTCAACATTAAATTCTTATTATTTAATTCTCCATAAATCTTTTATTGATTTCTGCAGAACTTCAAATTTGCCTAAAATAAATGCTAAATCATAGCAAAATGACTTATTAATTTTTGAAACTTTTTGTGGGTGAAGGTGATATGTCTGAGGTCCTATGGTAAAAATCCCAAGGTCTATATTGCTCCACAACTCTCTCCAAAAATCTGACATTGGTCAGGGCAGCAATTGAATTTACCATTTTAATTTGTTTTCTTTACTAATAAAAGCATTCACATGGTCTTTTGACCAACTAGGGATATCTTCTAGAGTTTGGCCAGTTTATACAAGATTTTTACCATGGTAATTTCATTTCTTACCAAATTACTATTTTCTCTTTTCTTTTCTCTTCTTTCTTAAATTCCAATATTCATTTCAACAATTAATTCAACCAATAGATCAATTATCAATAAATGCACATAAAATCAAGAAATGCAACACAAAACTAATTTCACATTTTTAATATTTGATTTTTGTTACTTTATAAATTTGAGGATGTTACAATAATCTTACAAAATATACATATCAAAAGTCGTCGGCGTCGGAATCTGCTTCTGCGACTCGTATTTCATTGAGACGTGCTTGAAGACGTGCAATCCTTACTGACTTTTGAGGGCATTTTCGTGAAGGGCCTGGTTCATCTGTTATTAAGTCTATGGCATCGGTAGGTAATTGATCGAGTCCTGCCCCGTCGGAGACAAGGAAAGAATCCCCCATAGCTTCTTCTTGATATACATCACCCACATCATCTTCTACGTGGCTTTCCACATACGAAACATCCTTAGGAGGATATACTTCAGGATTAACTTTAAATACAACCCACCAAGCCTTCAAGCTAGGGTGAGGATAGCTAAGGTAGTACACCTGCTCAACTTTGATGTGCAAGCACAATGTTATTAATGTGACCCTGAAGCCGCGAACTATGCTTCACCTCCACCATCCCAAAGTCATCGACACGTGTGCCGTTGTGTGGATCGAACCAATGGCAATCAAAAAACACAACCTTCAGATCTTTGGCACCCCAAAGGTATACTCAATTATGTTTTGTACAACACCGTAGTAGTCTAATATATCACCGCTGGAATCGGATGACGTTGTGACTACTCCGCTGTTTGAAGTGGCCGCAAGTGGACGGCTAGCTTCTAATTTCGCTGTTCGAAAACGGAACCCGTTCACATCATAGCGACTATAGCTCCTTGCCGTCACATCACCATGCGAGAGCTGTCGGAGATCCTCAGGGACGGAGGCATCACGCATACACTATATAGCAATATGCATCACTGTTAGTCTAATATTAGGTTACTACAACAATTCATTATAAAAAAAATGAATAAATAGTCATATTACATCTTGTGGAACCATTGCACGAAGCTTGGGCCGCCTTCCAACCCATCACGACGTAGATTATCCAATTGCTTAGTTGTGGGTTGTCGAGTTGACTTCCAATTTTCTTTGTCAAACACTCTGCGTAATTTATTCCCGGGTTAAAAAGGACTCTACACTGAAATGTTGAAAACATAATTCAGAAAGTCACTTACTCAAAATATTTTTCAACTTCTACCATGTTAGTGAACATGTAAAGCATGGCCAGGTTCCACTCCTCATACTCAACATGGTGTGCAGTTTACGACCCAACAGGTTGACCCTTGCATTGAAAAAGCTTAAGTTCGCTGCTTGGTTCTTCCGCGACGCAGTACCGATTCGTAGGGGCATTCACGTTGTGCTTGAGTCACGAAATACTTTGTTGAGAAGTTTGTGATCTCTTTACTTGCATAAGCCTCTGCGATACACCCCTCTACCCTTGCCTTGTTGCGCCTTTGTAGCTCTAAGCTTTTTCAACTCCCTTTCGACTATACATCCATCCGAATCAAGCAGGACCTCCAACCTTCGCTTCCCAAGGCAGATGCACCAGCAGATGTTGCATCACATTCATAAAACCAGGTGGGAAAGTTATTTCCAACTTGCATACAAGCAATGGAATTCCCTTCTCTAACTTCTGCATCAACCTCTTCGAGATTTCCTTAGCGCATATCTGCCTGTAGAAGTAACTGAGCTCGGCTAACATCCTCCACAACTCATTATCAAAATAGCCACGAAACATTACCGGAACAAGTCTTTCCATAATGATATGGTAATCATGACTCTTTAGCCCATTCAGCTTACCGGTGCTGATATTCACAGCCCGTTTTATGTTAGATGCATAGCGATCCGGAAACTTTAGAGTTTTCAACCACCTCAAAATCTGTTTACGGTCTTCTGGCTTCACACAGTATGGAGCTCGTGGCCGACTCTCATTTCCATTTAAACCAACTTTAACCTCGAGCCACGGCCTAGCACAATGATCACCCATGTCTTTCCTAGCACTCACGTTATCCTTTGTTTTGTCGGTTACATCAAACACCATGCTTATGATGCTTTCTGCCACATTGCGTTCTTGGTGCATCAAATCTATGTTATGCGGCAGAATCAAAGCTTTCGCGTAAGGCAGCTCCCAAAGAAAAGAAACATGAGTCGATTGTGCTCCTTTCCATAGCCAGTGAAACCCACTTCCGTAGATCGTTCAAGGCGACTATGCCATTCAGCTATCTCTTCTCCTGTGAGTCGCTTCGGCGGCCCTTTTTTAACTTTCTTTCCTTTTCGAAATGATTTAACGTCGTTCCTGAAATGGTGCCTCGCCGGAAGCCACCGTCGATGGCAATCGAAGAATGTGAACTTCTTACCGTGCGTGAGCCTGAATGCATCAGAGTCAGCCATACAAATTGGACAACACAGGCGACCATGAACACACCAGCCGGCCCAAATGCCATATGCCAACAAATCATGGACCGACCACAGGTATGCGGCTCGTAAGGTAAATTCTCTACCAGCAACGCTGTCGTATGCCTTTTCCCCTCGCCACAACTTTTTCAGCTCGTCAATTAAGGGCCGCATGAACATATTGAGATCCTTCCCTGGATGCTTAGGACCTGGAATGACAAGAGCAAGGAATATGAACCCCTCTTTCAAACAAATCTCAGGTGGAAGATTGTATGGCATGATGAAGACCAGCCAACAAGAGTAGGGGCTAGCGCTTGTGCTGAAAGGTGTGAAACCGTCCATGGACAAACCAAGACGAACACTCCTAGGGTCGCTTGCAAATGCAGGATCGAATCGGTCCAATGCCTGCCATGCCTCGCCATCAGACGGATGAACCATCATATCCGGGTCTTGGTCCTCACGTTTACCTTCTTTGTGCCACCGCATATGTTTCGCTGTTTGTTTTGACATGTACAGCCGTTTAAGCCTATCCGTGATCGACATGTACCGAAGCTGTTTAGTCGCGACCTTTGTAGTCACTGATACCCCTTCCTCATCTACCACCTCAACGAATCTACACTTACCACAATGCATACAATGAGTATCCTTGTCATGATCCTTCCAGAACAGCATGCAATTATTCTCACACACATCAATCTTACGGTAATTCATCCGAGGCCGGCCAGCACCTTTTTCGATTGGTACAAATCCTTTGGCATCTTGTGGTTAGGTGGCAGGACCTCATTCATAAATTCAAGCAAAGCGTTGAAGCATTTGTTCGAAAAGTTGAACTTCGACTTCATCGACATAAGCCGTGTAACCGCTGCGGGGCGGTCACATTGGTCAAGTCATGCGACTTCTCATCCGAGGCGTCAAGGAGCCTATAGAATTCCTTAACCTCCTCCGATTGTGGCGCCTCCCGAGTTAAATTCAATCCCCCTGCCAAGATCATCCAGCATCTCTTCCATCCGATCGTGATCCTCCCCATGGTCCGACTCAATGGCCTGCCCTGCGGCCTCTCCATGATGGTGCCACACCAAATAGTTAGGCATGAACCCGTTTTTACAAATGTGATACTGCACTATATCCTTGCTGTAGTAGCTGTTATTCTTGCAGAGGGTACACGGGCAATACACATATTAAGCTCCTCCAGCGAATGCTTGCTTCAAGAAAGCATCCGTGATCTGCCCCCATTCCCTTGAGTGCCCCCCATCACTCCTCCATCCGTCATACATCGCCCTTCGATCGTCACCCATTCTCAAACCTAAACAAATGAAATGATGTCAATGTACGACCGTGGCTTAGGTGACAAAGACAACAGGGTTATGTGGCCGAAATCACGTTGGATCACTCGCACGTCACAGGCCCCATGCAACAACCTACATTCTAGTAAATAGGACATCCACTTAGCTAAAAGACTTATTACCTCTACTAAAAGACTGAAACCAACCTTTTAACTCTTTAAAACCGGCTTAAAACTAAGTCACCGAAATGTACAAAATTTCGGCATGACCTCTCTAGTAAATAGGACATCCACTCAGCAGACAAAAAAACATTTTGCAGTGATAATATATATATATATATATATATCAATCTCTCACATAGCTAATAGCACATGCACATAGCTAGCAAATACACCACATAGCTAATTGCATCACAAACATCATGAGAACATTATGAAATGTATTGCATCCTAATTGCAGGTGGAAGACATCTAGTAGTGTATTTATGTGGAAAACATCATGAGAACATTATGACTCCATATAACCTTACTCAATAATATTTGAATAGCGATTGCATAATTGCATCACAAACATCATGAGAACATTATGAAATGTATTGCATCCTAATTGCAGGTGGAAGACATCTAGTAGTGTATTTATGTGGAAAACATCATGAGAACATTATGACTCCATAGAACTCTTTAACCCAAAATATGTGTCAGCAATTCACGCCATGTACAACCATTGAATGAAAGTTGGCACAATACATAACACAATGTTGGTATGAAACTACAGTTGGGTGCCAAAATGTGCCATGCTGGCACCATTATAATGGCACACTCCATCCCTATAGTTACACCAGCCCACCTTTATATTGGTAAATATTGATTCTAGCAGTAAGATTTCTATCCAATGTCACCAATAAGCGCCAAATATGACAATGTCAGTCATGTCAGCTTTGTGTATCACTAATAATACAGTACATATCACACATGTAAAAAAACATACTCAGAGTCAGTTTCCTCATCAAGCATACTGAACATATTCTCTTCAATATTCTTATTGATCATTGTAGCCTGACAGAGAAGATTCAGCAGCAAATAAGACACATAAAAAGTAATTGCATGGAACTATTATAGAACATCCTATATTTTCAGGAGTCACAACATATTCTCTTCAATATTCTTATCGATGTCTTACTGTAATATTTTGAAGTAACTCAATTCTGCTACTTTCTAACATCCTATATTTTCAGGAGTCACAACAGAACTAAACAGAAGGCAGATGGTGAGACTGTCCTAGAATCTTTCCACAATGGAGAGACTACCAACGAACAGGCTGTTTCGAATTTTGGAGACAAAATTCAGAGTATGTCAATGTCAGTCATTAGGAATAAACATCAGTACACACTAAAAGAAAATGTTATATCAACTAAAGACAATCAGATCAGGGAACTTGCACTAGAAGTCTAGGAGTAACATAACACAAACTCGTAATATATCTTTAGATGAACTCCTTGTGCAGTTGATTTACCTGTGATCGACGTCTGCTCTCTGTGATTCTTCTTTTGGAATTGGATCGATCGACAGAGTCCTTGCGAGGAGGCCAGCGCGGCGTGGGCGTCTTCTCGGCCGGCGTAGGGAGGCCGGGCGCTGTGGCGTCTGCTCGGCCGGCAGTGAGGAGGCGAGGAGGAAGTAAGGCTGGGCGCCTGAGAGGCCGAGGCGCGGGAGGAGCGAGGAGGCGGCGCGGCGCAAAGGCGTCTGCTCGGCCGAGGCGTTAGGAGGCGCGACAGTCTTTGGCGTCTGCTTTCGGTCATGGCGCAGGAGGCCGGGAGGAGCAGGGAGGCCGGGCGCACGAGAGACTGGGGAGGCGGCGACCGGGGGAGACGGCGATGGCGGCCGGCCGAGGGAGGAGCGGCGCGCGGTGGCCTCGATCGGGGAGGAAGAGTGTATGGATCGATCGAGCGAAGAGAGAATAGATCGAGGGATTGCAAGACAGGTGCGGCGGCCTCTAGGGCAAATTAAATTCGTCGGCATACGGCCCACGAATTTATTTTATTTCGTGCGCTTTCCGACGAATATAATATATAAATTCGTGGGTCTCTTTTTGGCTCACGAAATTAATTAAATACGTGCGTTTGTTCGGAAGCCGACGAATTTAAATATTTAAATTCGTGGGTATTTTTACTGCCCACGAATTTAATTAAATTCGTGGGTTTTTTTATCAACCGACGAATTTAATTATATAAATTCGTGGGTATTTTTTTGGCCCACGAATTTAAAAAAACCCACGAATTTTGCACTGTTTCTTGTAGTGCTCATCCATAACAATTGTGCACAACAGCTTCCTGCGGCAATGTATTCGGCCTCCGCGGTGGATAGAGCCACTGAATTTTGTTTCTTTGAGGACCAAGACACTAGTGATCTACCTAGAAATTGACAAGTCCCCGAGGTGCTTTTTCTATCCACTTTGCAACCAGCATAATCAACATCCGAATAACCAATCAAATCGAATTTTGATCCTTTAGGATACCAAAGCCCTAAACTAGGTGTGTGAACCAAATATCTAAGAATTCTTTTCATGGCTACTAGGTGGCACTCTCTCGGAGCGGCTTGAAATCTTGCACACATACACACACTAAGCATAATATCAGGCCTAGATGCACAAAGGTAAAGCAATGAACCTATCATGGATCGATATACCTTTTGATCCACAGGGTTACCTTCTTCATTTAGACCGAGATGTCCGTTTGTCGTCATGGGTGTATGGATTGGCTTGGCATTCTCCATGTCAAACTTCTTAAGCATATCCTTTATGTACTTTGTTTGGCATAAGAATGTACCTTCCTTGAGTTGTTTGATTTGAAATCCGAGAAAGAATTTCAATTCACCCATCATTGACATCTCAAATCTCTTCGTCATCAACCTACTAAACTCTTCACAGAAGCTTTTGTTAGTGGAGCCAAATATAATGTCATCGACATATATTTGGCACACAAATAAATCATTATCAACATATTTTGTGAAGAGAGTAGGATCGACTTTACCAATTTCGAAACCCTTTTTAATAAGGAAATCCTTAAGGCATTCATACCATGCTCTAGGTGCTTGCTTAAGCCCATAGAGCGCCTTATGGAGTTTGTAGACATGAGTGGGGTTCTTGTGGTCCTCCATCCCCGGCGGTTGCTCAACGTAGACTAATTCGGCGATTGGACCATTTAGGAAAGCACTCTTGACGTCCATTTGATAAAACTTAAAATCATGGTGAGTAGCAAATGCAACCAATATACGAATTGATTCTAATCTAGCAACGGGAGCATAAGTCTCACCAAAATCCAAACCTTCAATTTGAGTGAATCCTTGAGCTACCAACCGAGCCTTGTTTCTTGTGACAACTCCGTTCTCATCTTGTTTGTTGCGGAAGACCCATTTGGTTCCTATCACGTTTTGATTTGGTCTTTCCACCAATGACAACACCTTGTTTCTAACGAAGTTGTTGAGCTCTTCATGCATTGCCATCATCCAATCCGGATCCTTCAATGCATCTTCTACCTTCAAAGGTTCCAAAATAGACACGAAAGAGTAAAATTCGGAAAAATTAGATACTCTTGATCGTGTAGTTACCCCCTTTTGGATGTCACCGAGGATGTTATCGACGGGGTGATCTCTTTGGATACTTTGATGCACTCTCGGATGTGGCACTTGAGATGTTCGTTGAATTGACTCATTATCTTCAACTTGATCATCCTCCAAGAGTTTGCTTGAACTATCTCGAGGAATGTCTTGATTTTGATTTGAGGTAGGAGGCTCTACTTGCATAGAAGAATTGTCTTGATTCTCCTTTTCTTGCGGCCTCACTTCACCTATAGCCATCTTCTTGATTGCAATGCTTGGCTCTTCCTCATTTTCTAACACATTTAAATCAACTTGCTCTACTTGAGAGCCGTTAGATTCATCAAATGTCACGTCTCTCGCTATTTCAACACAATCCGAGGTTTTGTTGAAAACGCGATAGGCATAGGCATTTGATCCATATCCTAACAAGAACCCTTCATCGATTTTTGGAGCAAATTTGGAGTTCTTAGGCTTCTTGTTAAGAATAAAACATTTGCTACCAAAAACTCTAAAATATGAAACATTTGGTTTGTTACCGGTGAGGAGTTCGTAAGCCGTTTTCTTCAATATCTTGTGGAGATATAAACGGTTGATGGAGTGACATGCGGTGTTGACGGCTTCCGCCCAAAATTGATCGGAAATCTTGTATTCATCAAGCATTGTCCTTGCCATCTCGATCAACGTCCGATTCTTTCTCTCCACCACTCCATTTTGTTGAGGGGAGTATGGAGCGGAGAACTCGTGCTTGATCCCTTCTTCATCAAGAAATTCTTCGACTTGAATGTTCTTGAATTCGCTTCTATTATCACTTCGAATCTTCTTGATCTTCAACTCGAATTCATTTTGGGCTCTTCTTGCAAATTTCTTGATTATCCCTTGTGTCTCACTTTTCTCTTGCAAAAAGAACACCCACGTGAAGCGTGAAAAGTCATCAACAATGACTAAACCATATTTGTTACCTTCGATGCTTATATAAGCAATTGGTCCGAAGAGGTCCATGTGTAGAAGCTCCAGTGGTCTTGTCGTTGTCATGATGTTCTTTGCGGGATGACGCGCTCCAACTTGTTTTTCGGCTTGACAAGCGCTACAAATCCTATTTTTCTCAAACTCAACATTCGTTAGTCCAATGATGTGATCACCCTTTAGAAGCTTGTCGAGGTTCCTCATGCCAACATGGGCTAGTCGGCGATGCCACAACCAACCCATGCTAGACTTTGCCATCAAACATGTTTGAAGTTTAGCGCTATTTGAATTGAAATCAACCAAATAGAGCTTACCCTTCAAATATCCTTTAAAAGCAATTGAGGAATCGTCTCTTCTAAAGACGGTCACATCCACATTAGTAAATAAACAATTGTAGCCCATTTCACACAATTGCGATACGGACAACAAGTTGTAATTTAAAGATTTAACTAGAAGAACATTTGAAATGGAATGATCATTAGAAATAGCAATTTTACCTAATCCCATTACCTCACCTTTACCATTGTCACCAAACACAATATTTTCATATTGTGACCCTTTCTCATCAAAAGATGAAAACATTTTGTTTTCTCCGGTCATGTGGTTTGTGCAACCACTATCAAGCACCCAACTTGATCCACCGGAGGTATAATCCTACAAGATCACATTAGACTTTGTTTTTAGGTACCCAAATCCTTTTGGGTCCTTGCATGTTAGTGATCAATACTTTCGGTACCCACACCTTCTTTTTGCTTGCATCATTAGAGTGGCGGGCACCGACAAAATGAGCAACCACTTTACCATGGTGGTTTCTCTTCAATATATAAGAAGCAAAGTGAATAGAATGAGATGTATGATGTTGAAGATGCTTCTTAGATTCTTTCCCGGTCTTGATGACATGTGTGGTGGTCAATAGTTGTTTGTCATTTCCTTTGACAAACTTGATGCATTCCTTACCTCTTACCACCACACGGTCATTTCCTTTGCACTCGTACTTATCATATCCTAGCCCTTCTTTGTTTTTGTTGCCTCGACCATTTATGGTCTTATATAGGGCATCCTTGGATTGATAAGTTTTCATGCAACCGTATCTTACCAAGGCACTTAATCTCTCGTTTTCGCTTTTTAATACTTGCACAAATTGGGAGTTGGTAGTGCAAGCATTAACATCAACATTGTAGCAACGAGAGCAACCATTGCTAGTAGAAGGAATAGATGCTAACGATGAATCAACAATTGGAGATTTAATATCATTAAGAGATTCAATTTGCACTTCAAGAGCTTGAAGATTGTTTTCAAGACTTATGACATTCTCTTGAAGTGACTCATTTGAACCCTTAAGCATTTCAATTGAATTATTAGCCAAATCAAGCTTTTTGGTTAACAATTCAATAGTCTCCTTTTCTTTAGTGAGGATCTTCTCGAGAGCAAGAGTTTTCTTCTTTTCACAAATTAGCAACTCTTCTTGCTTCTCGAGAGTCTCCTCTTGGCTATCTATTCTTTTCAATAGCTTATGAATCTTAGCAATAGCCGATTTGCTCAAATCACAAAGTAGAGCATCATCATCATCATTATCATCACTATCTAATTCACTATCACTACTAGGGGGTTTTGTTTTAGCCATTACCTTGCGCTCTTTAGCCATAAGACAAATAGGCGCGTCGTGGTCGGAGTCGTTGTTGCTCAATTCCCCGAAGAGTGACTTGATTGGTGGAGCGGCTTCAATGGCGAGGGTGGCGACTCCTTCATCATCGGTGTCGGAGTCGGAGTCGTTTGAATCCCATTCTTCTCCAATGTGAGCTCGCCCCGAGTACTTCTTCTTGTAGGTGTTGTTCTTCTTATGCGGCTCAATCTTCTTGGTCTCATTTTGGTTGTTCTTCTTCTTTGGACAATCGGCGATGAAGTGTCCAACTTCACCGCACTCATAGCAAGCCCTCTTAGTGTTTCTTCTTCCTTTTGATTTGTCGTTGTAGTTCTTCTTGTATTTGCTTGAACCATCATACTTGAGGATTTTTTTGAATTTTTTTACAAACAATGCCAAATCTTCCTCGTCTTCGCTTTCATCTTCCTCTTCATCACTTGAGGTTGATTATTCCTTTCTACTTGCCTTCAAGGCTATTTCCTTTGATCTCGAACTCGAACTTTGCTTGGCAAGATTTTTTACTTCCTTTGCTTCCTCTTCCATGAGCTCGTGTGAAAGGATTCTACCGAGCACATCATTTGGAGTGAGCCTTTTGAAATCTTTTCGCTCTCGTATAAGAGTTACAAGAGTCGAATTCCTTGGATCAAAGGCTCTCAACATCCTCTTCACCACGACATGGTCCGTCATATCCTTGCTTCCAAGCCCTCGGATCTTGTTCACAAGGATCATGAAACGATCATACATTTGTTGCGGAGATTCATCATCATTCATCACAAACCTCCCCAACTTTCCTTCAAGTAACTCAATCCTTGATTCCCTCACACTTGATGTTCCTTCGTGAGCTACTTGGAGTGTGTCCCATATCTCTTTGGCTTCTTCTAGACCATCAACCTTGTTGAATTCTTCGGGACTCAATGCTCCAAGCAAAACACTCGCGGCTTGTGCATTTCGGTGGATGTTTTGTTCTTGTTGCGGTGTAAGCTCCATGTCGTCTTCCGGCATGTCTAAACCTGTACACACAATCTTCCAAACACTAGGATGGAGAGACATCAAATGCATTTTCATTTTGTGCCTCCAAGCGGAATAGTACGTGCCATCGAAAAATGGTGCACGCCCGGAGAATGCGGTAATATAGGAATGCGAAGAAGAAGTATTCAATTTTTCGTAATTAAAAGGAATTTGAGCTCCTTGCGATGACGTTGAGGTGTCACCTTCCTTGGTCTTCGCGGGAGTTCCATGTCCGGCTTTTGGACTACCTTCTTCCCCCGACACGACAACCTTCAATCCGGTGTTGGCCATAACGTTCCCTTCAAGCGGTTAAGCCTTCGAGAAGGTCAGGCTCTGATACCAATTGAAAAGATGAGAAAGTTGCCTAGAGGGGAGGGGTGAATAGGCAATTTAAAATTTTAAACTAAATTTGTCGCAGCGGAAAGAGTATCGGAACTTCCGGCGTTGGATCGGAACTTCCGATAATATCGGAACTTCCGATACCAGTTCGGAATGTTCGATTGACTTTTGTCACGAACAATTAACGACTGAAAACAATGAACTAGAGAAACAATCCGAAAGAGTTAAATCAATGTAATAAGGAAGCCAGCTTAAGTAAAGTAAAGTAAAGACACGGATTTGTTCCTGGAGTTCGGATTCTTGAGGGAATCCTACGTCTCCGTTGAGGAGGCTCCAAAGAGCCAGGTCTTTTCCAACCCTTTCCTCCCAAACCTCGGTCACACTTGAGGCTTGGTTCCACTATTGGTTCCTTTCCTTTCGGAGGCGGAGTCGGCCTTCACAAACTTCTCACGGTATCCCACAATCCTTGGGAGCTCGTGAGCGACGCCTAACCGTCTAGGAGTCCTTCAACCTCCAAGAGAAACAAATGCACCGTTGATCGATCTTGGAGGAACACTCTAATACTCGAGATGAATGACACTTGCTTTTCACTTCAAACTCTAGATCTCAACTATTGTCCTCACTCTCTAGATGATCCCTAAGATAAAAGAGGAGGACTCAATAGAAAGCTAGAAAGTGCTCAAAGTGCTCTAGAGTTCTGCCAACATGAGTGTGTAACCCTCAAATGAGAGAGGAGTGGGGTATTTATAGATTCTTGCAAAAACTAGCCGTTATACACCCACTCAGCTGCATATCGGAACTTCCGATGTCAACATCGGAATGTCCGATATGTGCAAACAATCAGAACTTGAGCGCACTTCAACTGTCGAAAAAAGTGCATCGGAACTTCCGATGTCTGCATCGGAACTTCCGATGTTCCCAGAAAGTACCTTGACAAATGCTTCTAAGTCCATATCGGACTGTCCGATATAAACATCGGAACTTCTGACTTAACATCAGAATGTCCGATCCAATATATCGGAATGTCCGATAATTCCAAAGAGCTCCCTTTTTCAGGTTTGAACACATCGGAACTTCCGATGTCAAATATCGGAACTTCCGATATTTCCAGAGAGCACCCTAGAAAGCTTCACAACGTATCGGAACTTCCGATCGAAAATATCGGAACTTCCGATACATCTTCCACGCATCGGACTGAAGCAAGCATGCACATCGGAATGTCCGGTCACATCGGAACTTCCGATGTAATATCGGAATGTCCGACTTGAACTTTGATAAAAACACATTCCGGTGCATGCGCGGTGACTTAGGGTCTCAACAAGATTTAAAGTAACATTCATCTGAGCATAGAGACTATCCTAGATCATTTACGATGTATCCCTCTTAATAGTACAGCATTCCTACGACACAAAACATAGAAAATAAGAATACGATGCCGTTTTACTTGGTTAAATTCGTTTGAGGGTATCCTTCGCTTGTAGAAGACATCACATTGAACCTTTTACCTGCCCATAAGCTCATTGAAGGCATTAGTCTCTTTAATCGTTTGTCATTAATCAACCAAAACCAATTTGGGGGCCTAGATGCACTTTCAGGGTTGGGGGGTGCGGTTAAACCCCCAAATCCCGCGCGGTTTCATTTCCTTTCTCATTCACTCCGTGCGCCTCTCCCTCTCCCGTGCTCTCCTCAAGGCTAGGGCAGTTTCTCCCCTCATCTTCATCTCCAAGGGACCTTGAACCCCTCCTCTTCCTCGGTTTGGAGATCAAGGTAAGAATCGTGGTGCCCTAACCCTTTTCCTTCCGAGATTGGATTCAATCTTTCGGTTCTTAGGCCTTCTCCCCGTGTTTCATCTCTTCTAGGGTGCGGCTTGACTCGTCGTGGCCATCAAGTTCGGAGAATCTCATTCTTCCCTCACCCGTGTTCTTCTCTTTCAAATTTCTTGAGGTAAGTTCTAGATTGTGCCCTAATCTCGCGAAATCTCTTGCTAGATTGTGCCCTAATCTTCACTCTTTCATTCTTGACGCAATCTAGATTCAATACTTGTTATTTTGCAGATTGGAATTCCACATCTCTCTCGCGCCAAGCGCAAAATCTGGCGCATCCGGAGTATCCGGACATTTGGTCCGGACTCTCCGGGTTGGTCCGGAGTATCCGGATAATTTGTCAGGAGTCTCCGGATGCAATCCGGAGTATCCGGATAATTTATCCGGACTCTCCGGGTTGAGTGTCTCGGCCAGATTTTAATTCTTTTGTAATTCAAGTCGCCTCGCAGCTAATCTGTTTCTCTCTTTTGTATCTGGTCAGATGGATCCTTCTCAGGGGATGTCGGGTGGTGGTGTTCCTCCTCGGGACTCTCCTCCTCCGGATACCCCTCCCGACTCTCCGTTTGCTGCTCCGGCGTCCAAGAGGCAGAGACGCGGTGTGATGAAGAGGCCCACTTCAAAGGGTCCGTCGCGGATTGGTCTTCCATCAGGTTCTCAACCTCAGCCGTAGCCGCAGCCGCAGCCTCAGTCTCCTCCTCAGCATCAGCCTCAGCCACAGCCTGATCCAGATGAGCACCCTGCTGACACTCATGCCACTCTAAGAGATCAGAAGAGGAGAGAGTTTCATGACTCAGGACGCTTCATTGGTCCCTTGGCCAAAGCCAAGCCTGTCTGGAACTATCCCGGGTCTGTAAACCCGATGAGAGTGATTGACTACCGGACAGGCTCAGTCAAGGGCAAGGCTATTGTTAAGCACAGGAAGAAGGATCCCCTTGAGTTCCATCAGGACAAGTATGTGGACCGCCGCTTCTGGAACAGATTTCAGTCAGACTATTATGAGACAGTCCTCTACCCGCTTGAGCATCCAGTGGTCAGGATGAAGACCATTGACTGGGACTACATGGTAGCAGCTGAGAACCCAGTGTTTGACCAGGTCATCCAGATTTGTGAGCTGCACCAGATCAAGAACATAATGTCTTTCAAGTATGACTGGAACAATGAGGTGGTCATGCAGTTCTATGCCACTCTTTACTTTGACAAGAATGAGGAGGCTATCTGGTGGATGACAGACAGTCTGGTATGTGACCAACAAGAAGAGGTTTGCTAGAGTGCTCAACCTCAGATATGATAGCAGTCCTAAGCTTCATGCAAAGAAGGTCATGACTCCTGAGCAGATAGAGGCACTGTATGACACTTCTCAGTGCTTCACCATGGGGACCATCAAGGGTCTGAAGGATGTGCCTGCGGTACTCTACAGGATGCTCAGGGTCACTCTTTGGCCCAAGGAGGGAGACGCATCTGCCATCAGTTCCTATGGAAGGAACTTGCTATACCATCTCGTCGAGTGCACCCACACTTTCGATATTGTTGATTTCATGTGGGAGACAATGAGGCAGAATGCGCAGAGCAACATGAGCTGTTGCAGCTATGCCCCCTTTGTGATGGCTTTGGTGTCTAATGTCAGTGGGCTGAAGTTCATCAGAGATGTGGAGCACCTATCCTACAAGGTTCGACCTCCTTCTGCTCCTCCTGCTCCAGCAGCCCCAGGACCTGCCGCTAGGACGCGCCGAGGTCGCCCGTCCAGCTCTTCTTCTCGCTCTGTGCCTCCTGCGAGCTTTTTCTCGAGCAAATGAGATCCCGAGCAGCACGCTCCAGAAGATGTTGAAGCACATCTTCTGCCTTTGTCGCGACATCTCCACTCACCAGAAGGAGATGCGCAAAGAGATCAAGAAGAATGGTAAGGGCATTCGTGACATTCGCCGCTTCAATGGTGAGGCGCTCTCTCCCAGCGATTCTTCAGGATCCTCAGAGGAGAGTAGTGGTGCGAAGTCTACCGATCAGCTCTTTGGCATTACTTCTTCTGCACCGCCTGCTCCTGGAGATGACACTGGCAGCGAGGGTTCACAGTACTCAGCGTCCGGTGATGACGAAGGCGATGACGAGTGATTTCCTGTCTCCTCCTCCTTTTGGTGTCTTGATGCCAAAGGGGGAGTGATGCTTCTTTATTTGTCGTGTCGTCTAGTTGCCGAGTCGTTACTTGTGGTTGTGGACTCTGTTATCATTTGGTTGTTGCTCTCCTTGTTTTATTTGTGGACTGTTGCTTTATCTGTTGTCGTGAACTCTATTATCCCTGTTATCCGTGTTATGACATTGTGTATCTTATGCATGATTTACTTCCTGTTATTTGTGCTATGTGATTCCTCGGATGCAAATTTTTAGGGGGAGCTCTTAGAAATTTCTCGCTAAAGATGTGCATTTGATTCCACTCAATACCTCTAATACACACATTTAGGGGGAGCTCCACCTTTTATTTGATGTTCAAATATGCTAAGACAATCTCTTATTATATACTCTACTTGCCTTTAATTGTGTTGTCATCAATTCACCAAAAAAGGGGGAGATTGAAAGTGCATCTAGGCCCCTCAATTTATTTTGGTGATTAATGATGACACAATTAAAGAGATCTAATGTTTTATCTAAGAATAATACAGATCTCGAGAACATATCAAGATTGGAATAAGTTTGGACGCCTCTACGTACATTAAAATTCAAAAGGACGGCATCAAGACGAGATTTGTAATTTTCATTTTCTTTTGAGTCTTAAGGATAGCCGTACTATTAAGAGGATACGATGGAAAATCGATTTTCGGATGTGCATGTGCTCAAGGTCAAGTCTTGCATACAAACTAGCACTCAAATACTTGCATTTCCCAAAAACAGCATTTTCCAACCAAGCCATCCAACCCGGAGTATCCGGACATTTAGTCCGGAGTGTCCGGACTCCGGACATTTAGTCCGGAGTGTCCGGACTCAGTCCGGAGTGTCCAGGTTAACCCATTCGGCCCAAAAAGTCACATTCCAGCCTATCCGAAGTATCCGGACATTTTGTCCGGATAGTCCGGATTATCCGGAGTGTCCGGGTTAAATTGTCCGGAGTGTCCGGACAGTTCGAATTTGAGGGTAACGGCTAGTTTTCCAAAAGAGTATTTAAAGCCTCTACTCTCTCCCAACGGCTAGGATCTCTATTGAGCTCATTCATAGCAGCATTCAAGCCATTCCTAACACACTCCAAGCATTCAATAGAGCTCTCTCTTCCTCCCACCTCTTGATTTGGTTGTTGATCCATTCTTGGTGAGGAGAGGAAGAAGTAAAGTGCTAGGTGCATTCATTCCAAGTTCTTGAGCACTAGTTCATCCTCCAAGCGATCTCTCGTGGTGTTGTTACTCTTGGAGGTTGAAGGTCTCCTAGACGGCTAGGAGTTACCGGGAGCAACCAAGGATTGCGGTGTGCCCCGGTTGTTTGTGAAGGCGTGTCTCGCCTCCGAAAGGGAAGAGACAAGAAGTGAAGCCGGCGAGTGCATTTGTGCAACACCGGGAGGAAAGCGGGTTGAAAAAGACCCCGGCTCAAGTGCGACCGAGCCACCTCAACGGAGACGTAGGATTCCCTTCAAGAATACGAACTTCGGTGAAAAATCAAGTCTCCAACTTCCTTTCTTAGTTCTTTCTTAACTTGTGTGGATTTATTCTCTTAGAGCTTAGATTTAGCTTGTGTTACTACTTTGCTCTGGTTCCGCACTTGCTTAAAGTCCTAGGTTGCTTTTGCTATCTCTCATTCAAGTAATTAGTTGCAAGTTTAAGTAAATTCAGTTTCTTTCCCGAGCCCCCTAACCCGGAGTATCCGGGTAAAATACTGGACAGTCTGGACAACCCGGAGTATCCGGACAAAATATCCGAAGACTCCGAGTTGACCTGCTCGGGTGGTTTAATTCCGCTGCGTAATTTTTAATTCGCCTATTCACCCCCCCTCTAGGGGACATCTCCAGTCCTTTCAAGAACAAAACCCAACTCGGAAATAAATTCCAGAAATTTACTCAAAGGCCGGCAATACTGGCTTTAGAAGGGCGGTAGTGCCACTCTCTGGCCGGCAGTACCGGCTGGGTTGCCCGGTAGTGCCGCCCGCTTGAGACCGAATCGGGTGTCTCTCTGGAAATTAGCTACCGGCTCGCAGATCCCGGTACTACCACATGGGCGGCAGTACCGGCCATTGGGCTCGGTAGTGCCGGTCGCCAACGAAGAAAAAAAGTGTCTCTGGTTTTTAACTACCGGAGAACAAAACCCGGTAGTACCACCCTCCTGCCTGCGGTAGTGTCGACCACCTAGAGAAAACTTTTCCAGAAAGTGGGATTTCGCGCGTTTGACTTCGGAACTTTGACATACGTGCATGGATAGGTCCCTGGGGACTTAAGGTACCCATTCACGCTGGTTTCATCAAGTTTTGAATTCATTTGCTCAAAACCTCACTTTTTGACCTTTCGACCCCCGAATTCGGCGCAAAAATGGATTTCGATCCAGAGAGTGTCGAAATTCGGGTTTCTTCACGGCAACGGATTCTCCATGGCACTAGGGACTCATACACGTTAGGCTAGAGAACTTTGGGACTTCGGAACACAAAATCTCTCCGAATGCTCAAGGTACTCTTTTGCAAATCCAACCAATTAGCAGATTTGCGACACGCGCATTAGTTCCGATGGTGCACTAAAGTTCCATGCAATCGAGAGATCAACTAACACCTTTGAGGCATGATGATCAAACCTCTAGAATCCGAAAACCCGAATTTACTCCCGAAATCAATTCTCGTCTCCAATCGAGCTCAAACTCGATCCCCCCCGCAAGAATCGAACTTCGAGGCATGAAGAACATATTCGTGGGTCATTTTCCCGACTTCCCGGAGTTAGGGTTTCAAAAGGAAAGATTCTGGAAATTCGAGAAATGATGTTTTGCGGTGAATGAGTCCATCGAAACGTAGATCAGGGTCTCTGAAACTACTCGATCACGCAAAAAGACTCTTCTAATCCCCCAACCCAGGTCTAAGCACCCGGAAAACAACGATACATCGCAAGAACTAGGGTTTCTAGAGTCCAACTAAAAAGGAAAGAAGAGAAAAACATCAAGGAGGAGCTAGGGTTTGCATCTACACCTAGGGTTTAGGTTTAACTTCAAAACCTACCTCTTGTGAAGCTCCTTGACGGCTTAGAGACGCTCCTCCACACTTGCTCCTGCTTCCACTCGGCCTCCTTGAGCTCCAACCGGCTGGTAATGGTGAGAATGGAGAGAGAGCTCCAATGGAGAGAGAGGAGGAAGAGGAGAGGAAGAAGAGGTGAGGAAGGAGGAGAGATGAGGGAGGGGGGAAAGAGAGAGCTCCCCCTATCGTTTTGTTAACTGAGAAGGGCACGGGAATCGAGGAGATAACGATGGGTCCTGTTCTTGCTCTGATCGCTTCGGCCGGCAGTACCGGCGGCAAAGTCCGGTACTGCCGCTCGGCCGGTAGTACCGCATCGCATGGGCGGTATTGCCGCAAGCAGCTGAGAGTTTAAGAACTTGGTGATTTTTGCAACGGTTCTTGAACAAATATCTTAAGGACTTTAGGAATAGGTCCGAGGTACCCTGATAAAGGTTTAAAAACCTAAGTTTGAGTTCTAAGCTACACAGTTCTAAATTTCACCTGGAAACGGATTCGGGAGCTCTGTTCGGGGATATCGATCGAACGAAACAGCAAAATAGAATTTGAAGGCAAATAACTCCCAAATGAACTTGAAAACTTTCAAAGCACTAATCCACACTTCAAGAAACCTAATTAGGATTAATTACAAAACACGAGCGTTACACCTCCATTCCCTCTGTAGATGAGGCATCAAAGACTTGCGGTGAGGTCTCTCTCCTCGAGCAGAGCGCGAGTTGGATGACGCCATTCGTCCAATACCTCGCGCATGGGACAATGCCCGAGGAAGAAGCCGAGCGTTCCTGGCTTATAAGGCGATCTTCTCAGTACAGACTGATCGAATGCGCCCTATACCGCAAGGGAGCACTAGGAGTCCTCTTCAAGTGCATCCCTCAAGAAGAGGGCCAGTACCTTCTCCGTGACATCCATGAAGGAATGTGCGGAGCTCATTCGTCATTCAGGACGCTTGTGAGCAAAGCCTTCCGATTGGGTTATTATTGGCCAACGGCCATAGCCGAAGCCCGGACGATCGTGACAATTTGTCGAGCTTGCCAATTCCACGCTCGCAAGGTCCATCAACTAGCATATGCGCTTCAAACCATCCCACTTTCGTGGCCATTCTCGACTTGGGGGGTTGATATACTCGGACCTTTCCCCCGAGGACAGAAAGGCTGCAAATACTTGCTCGTGGCCATAGACACTTTTACTAAGTGGATTGAGGCCGAACCCATATCAACCATCTCGGCCCAAGCGGCCAAGAGGTTCTTCTGAAACAACGTGGTAACGCGATTCGGGATTCCCAATCGCCTCATCACGGACAACGGAACCCAGTTCACCAGCGAATTGTTCCAAGCTTATTGCGAGGAAGTCGGGACAAAGGTTTGCTTCGCCTCCGTGGCACACCCACAGAGCAATGGGGCGGCCGAGCGAGCAAATGGGTAAATCATTCAAGGAATAAAAAAGAGGGTTTTCAAGAACCTCAACCAGTGCAAGCAGGAATGGGTGGACGAGCTTCCCTCCGTCCTTTGGTCGGTTCGCACCACGACAAGCCGGGTTACGAGCGAAACCCCGTTCCAGCTCGTTTACGGTACAGAGGCCATATTACCTGCAGAAATTGTGCTGGGTTCCCCAAGGGTGCACTTAGTTGATTTTGTCGACCAAGAGATCGAGCGCCTCGTAGACCTGGACCTCGCCGAGGCAACACGAGAACGGGTCTTGCTCCGATCCGCGGTTTACCTACAGGCTCTTTGTAGGCACGCGGCCAAGTCGGTACGACCAAGGACCCTACAGGTTGGCAACCTTGTCCTATGTCGAGTTCAGGACCTGTCGAAGTCCAACAAGCTAACCCCCAGGTGGGAGGGTACTTACATGGTCGTTTCAGCAACACGCCCCGGGGCTGTTCGCCTAGCGATGGAGGATGGTCGAGAGCTCACCAGCACCTGGAACATCAACCAGTTACGTAAGTTCTATGTTTAATACTTTCATTTCAGTACTTTCCACGCATTGTTTATGATCTTTTCTATAAAATTCGGTTCTTTCGCCTTTTTGCCCCTCCCATTCTTCCCAAAGAATTTGTGAATGTTCCAAGTCCCTGCCCAATGATAAGCCAACCCAGTCTCGCACAAAAGGCACATTCCCTTCCTCACAATCTTGACGACAGAATGGGTGAGCAAAGGGCAAGAACGTTCGCTTCAACTCTTTACTGCTAAGTTCGGCAGACGAGCGCAACCGACAATGCACGTGCACCAACCGCTACGTCGCCAAGCTTGGGCCGAGATGATTGATACGGGTCCTTGGTTGTACCAACCTGTAGGGTCCTTGGTAGTACCGACTTGGCCATACATAAGCCGATCATCATCCGCAGTAGCCCTTCGCTGCATGAAACGATCGCACACAGACACCCTAGGGACGGTCCAGAGCTTGGGCCCGACCTAAGTGTGTTCGGTCGCCATGAGCATTGACGGTATACTGCCCGTTTATCTTAACCACGTGGATAACCATGCTCACAAAAAAAGGAGCAAGGGTCAAGACGCGTGGGGGATGGAGCCGCGCGCATGTTCCTTTCGCGACTTAACCCATGCTCACAAATTGGAGAATCGGCGTTTGGTCGTGTGCGAGAGGGCATGCGCGAATTTTTGTAACTCTCCTAATAACGAGCTCATGCTCGCAATTAAGGTGCATGACCTTCGTTCATAGCGGGGGCTAGTAGGGACGACCAACCGTACCTTTTTTACAAAAAAAATACGGTGTTTTTAATTTTTACTCATCCTTTTACTATTCGAAAGCTTCGCTCTCTCTGTTTTTGTTTATCTATTTTGTCTTTGAATAGGGCGATCTTCGACCACTCCAAGGGTATTCTGAGCAAAAAAATAAGATTCAGAGAAAAGGGCAAAAGACTAAAGTTTACTCGATAAAAAGGTCATTCGTTTACAAAGTTCTTGACATTAGAGCAACTATGCCTTGCCCCGTCGCTCGGCTTGGGGAATGGCGAGCTCCTCTTTAACGGTGTTAAGCTTGGCTTCGAGGTTGAGGACCTTCCTCCGAGCTGCGCGACCTTCTGCGGCATTCTGGTGAAGGCGCTGCACCTCCTTCAGTTGCACGTCGGCCGACTCCATGGCCTCTTGCGCGACTCACCGAAGCTCGGGGATCTCCTGCTTCAGCTTCGCCACCTCCTCCTCCAAGTCAGTGCACTTGACCTCCAAGGTTGCTCTCGCCGTCTCGCTCTAAAAGAGCCTGTCCTGGAGCTCCGCGGCGAATTCCTTTGCCCGGCTCAGCTTTGCGTTGTCCGTGGCTTGTAGCTCGGACACACGGCGCTCGAGCTCGGCTATCTTGGTGTCTTGCTCGCCATGATACTTGTTGAACTCTTCCACGGAGATGGTCAACACGTCAACGTCCTCCATGGACTTAGCAACAAGCTGCAAAAAGGAAGAAGTCAAATACCCGACCATAGGGGGAAGGAAAATCATGGCGAGAAATTAAAACTTAATAGGAGAGCGCGGCAAATCATGTTGCTCTGAACGAGCTCACGGTCGAGCATGCGAACCCAAAAATGGGGCCCAGCCCGAGCTGAGTTCCCCTCGTCCCGAGCATGCGTTTCGCTCGGCGAAGGGCCGCACTCATCCTGAGCATCTGATGTGCTCGGGGGAATAAGGGCGAGGGCCTTCTGGTCATCCTCCTCCTGGGGATGGCCTTCCTCCAGGTCTTGCGGGTCTTGGGGATGAACTTCCTCCAAGATCTGCGCCTCCCGAGGATGTTCTTCCTCCGGGACGGGATCCTGTCGGAGAGGCTCTTCCTCCGGTTCAAGCCCTCCAAGCGGAAGTTGCTCCTCGGGAACAAGTTCCTCATGGGAAGCCTTTTGCTCCAGGACTTTCGGTCTTATCTCCTGGGTGGCCTCAGTGCTCGGAACCATGGCTGGGATTTTCGCAGCACCCGTGCTCGAGATCCCAGACTGCTCGCCCTCCGGGAGGCCTTGCTCCTCTAGCACCAAAGGAATGTCCGCGGCCATCGAAGGGTCGGCTTGAGGGAGTTCTTCGATCTCCTCGACCAACACCAAGTCAGCGGCATCTTGGATCGCCTTCTCGGTTGCACGGTCGAGGATGATCTTAGCCACTTGCCCTAAGTCTAGGGATAGCAGGTGAGCTATCACACCCACTGTCAGGACCCGGGTTTGCAAATCCGGACCCTCTACGTATTCAGCACTAGTCCAGGATCACGGTAGTGAACACAGTCTCAACATCCGTAAATATCACAATCATACTCAACGAAACAACAAGTACTTTATTTAAAATAACCAAACTAGTTGCTCGACCTTATGGTCAAGTTACAAAGATACGCAACGCAGGGCGAAAACTTATTAAAGGAAATAAACTTCAGCGGAATAAAAGCATCAATGTGGCGCCATCCCGTATACCACAGGCAACTGACTGGGCTCGCTCCCTAGTTAGCCGGATCTTCCTGGAGCTCCTCCTCCAAAGCAGGTATAGCTTCTTCTTTAATTGATGCTGTAGTTGCAAGGGGTGAGTACTTGGTACTCAGCAAGTCATGCACATAATGCAAACTAGTATTCTACATGCATGGCTTAGTACAAAGGAATGTTTCATGGTTTATTTGCAGCAAAATAGCATTTAACGAGTAGCGTAAGTAGATTCGAAAGCGGTAAAAGCAAATATAATATCAATAACTTTTCCAGGAGTAAAGTAAACACTTTTCCTTTCCTAATCCACATTTCCATCAACGTCATCAATAAACCCAACCAAACTTTTCAAGTCCAAGTTGTTTTCATGAAAGTCTAACCCTTGACTGTAATCCCCGAGTAGTGCCCAGTGCCACGAACTAGGCTATTCGAATAGATTTTTTTTTACACTCTGCAGAAGTTATGCACTTTACCCACAAGATACAGTCAAACACCACAAAGGCGAGTGATCGTAACAAAGCCTTTTGGAAACCGCAAACTATACAAGTGAACCTCTCCGGGTTTTGCCATACACCATTCCTTCCCTCAGTGGAGGCGAAGTATGGGACCGACATACCGTTGGATGGGTACCATGCCGTAGCCCTGGTACGCTCCCCTTCAAGCTACACAAAAGGTGTAGTTGACACCCCCGAGGTACCACAAGCAAGTTATTAGTAACTTACTCAACTAGGACCGTCTCATTCCAGTCATGTGGTTGGATGTTTGACCCAGTTCAAAGGCTTGCAAGGTTAAGTCCTTAGGGTGACCAGGGCAAGACTACCCGAAGAACCAAAACAACTTTCCTGATGCCACTCATGGCCCACCCGATCATTCTTGCCACTTGCCCCGGTCTAAATCTATTTATCAAACCCAGTTGATTACCATGCACCGCGTGCCATCATCAACATCACAACACATGATACTTCTCACAAATCGGTTCAATATCTCATTAAGTCAATAATAACATTTGATTGTCCAAAATCATGTCATGTTTACGTAGCAAGTCTAAGCCATATACTACAACGGTCTAAATACCCAGTGTTGGCAATTTAATAATGACCAACTAATATGATCCCCAACTAGGGTGACAAGGGTTCATGGCACATAAATAAATAGTCAAGGCGTCATACTGCAATTTGGCATTTACCTAATTCCCAAAAATAATTAAAACAATTTCTAATGAAACTAGCATGCAATAATTTAAATCAAACTAATTTTCCAAAAATAGGAGCAATATGATCAAAGCATAACTTGCCTTCAAAAAGTACTTGTTCTTGGTCTAGAGCTGGCTCCTGGGTCAAAACTTCACCTTCCAAGCCTTCGGCTACTTCAACGTCTACTCGTAATGCGTGCAAATAGCAATAAATAATTAAACAGTGGATAAAAAGTTTCCAAAAATTAAAATAAAATTCATAAATAGAAAGAGCACAATTTTATGAATTTTTAGAAATTTGAATAGTCCAAATCGGAGATAAAACACAAAAGTTATAACCGTTTAAAGTTTGAAAAATTAATTAAATAAACATAAACAGAGGAAAACTCATGTCCAAAAATTAAATAAAATTCACCATTAAGTAGAGCTCAATTTTATAAAAATTTAAAAATTGGAATCACCCGAATCGGAGTTAAAACGCAAAAGTTATAAGCGTTTGAAGTTTGAATATTAAATAAAAGAATAAATTTAATTATTTTTCTATTGAAAAATCCGATTATGACGTCAGCATGACGTCAGCGGCAGATTTGAATTTCTACCGAATTATTTTTCTATAGAAAAATTGAATTATGATGTCCAGCATGACGTCAGCCGGTCCATGGACTCGGTCCACGGCTAGGGCTCGGTCCACCTTGGACCCGGTCCACGGGTACATGTCTCACTGACATGTGGGACCCCCTCGGATGACGTCAGCACGGCTCAGACGAGGGAACGCTGACGCGCGGGCCCCACGTGATGTCAGCATGACGTCACGGATGACGTCACCGCACGGCACGGTGGGCAGAGCCGCTGACATGCGAGCCCCACACTGACGTCACGCGTGACATCAGCGACGACCGGGCGACGCTGCGCTTACCACGCCGGTTCGGCTCCTGGACACGTGGCATAATCTGGGCCGTTGGTTTGAAATCCAACGGTCCAGATTAGATCTAATCTCGCTACCATGGAACTACGTGGCTCAATCTGGACCATGCGATTTGGATCAGACGGTCAAGATTGGATCGGGTTTTTGCATCACCGGGGGGTGACGTGGCATGACCCGGTGTGCGATGCGCGGCACGATCTACACCGTCCGATCTCGATCGCATCTAACGCTACAACGCGGAACGAATCTAACCGTACGATCTAGATCTAACGGCTGTGATTGGATCTAGCACGATGCAGTCTACGGGCTATGTGGCTTAATCTGAGGCGTTGGATCTAGATCCAACGATTAAGACTGGATGTAAAAACCGCAACGTGGATTTCGTTACGGGTGACGTGGACGAACCTGGGCCCTTGGATCTCGATCGGACGGCTGGTGGATCTCGCGGGTGTCGATGGTGACGCGGCGGAGCTGAGTCACCGGAGCCGAAGACAAATATGAGCCCGATGGCGTTTCGGGGCCTCCCCGGCGAAGTGAATGGTCCCCTTTGACGCGGCTTGACGCGAGGTCTCTGGATCTGGGCACCACCACGGCGGGGAACGGCGGACGGCGGCGAAAAATGGCAAAAACCGCGGCGGAGCGCAAATCCAACTACGGTGAGCGATTGCGGGCTGGCGGCGGCGACTTGGGCACAAGTAGCTAGGTCAATCGATGCGCACGAAAACGGAGAAGGTGGCGGCGGGGTCGGAGCATTAAATAGGGGCCTCGGCGTACGTGAATCTCGCGAAAAATGAGACCGACTCGGCTGCGACGGCGGAATCCGACAAGAGCTCAGACTGGGTGATGTGGCACAATCTTAGCCGCACACGCGTTCAAGATCGACGGCTGAGATCGCTCCGGGCGCGAGCGGGTTCGCACGGCACGGGCTCGGGCGACGTGGCGCTATCATGGCCGTTGGATCTTAATCCAACAGTCGCGGGGTTTAGGGTTTATTCGGGCTCGGGTCCGGCTTGAGTCAGGCTTGGGTCCGACTCGGTCGGACTCGAGTCTGACTCGGGTTGGATGAATAGTGAAACCCGTTAGGGTTTTCCAGCGATTAAATAATTAAATTAATTTCTAGAAATTCAAATAAATCAAGAAAAATAGCAAATTACTAAAAAAATTTCCAGAAAAATTCTAAAAAATACTTTGAGACATTTTGGACTCAAATACAATATTTTCAACAAATTTTTATTTAAAACTTTTAATTATTTAATTATCTCAAAAGGGAATAAATTCAAATTAAATCAAAATAAATCCCAGAAAATTCCAAAAATTCTCAAAAGTGCAAAATTTCATTTAAATTCATGAAAAGCAAAAATTGGGGTGTTACACCCACATCGTAGGAGTGGGGTTAGCTCGAATGCTAAAAAAACAGGAAAGAACATGCAAAAAAGGGTCGAGCGACCTTACCTTCCATAAGCCTCGCGGTTTCGTCGTCGGAGTCTTCCCCGGCGTCAGCGGCAGGCTTGCTCGCGGAGGCATAGGCCTCCACGATGGCCTCGGCCAGCAGCTTGGCCACGTCACTGGCCTTCGCCATCTTGGGGTCGACCGCCTCCATGTCGACACCCTCAAGGTTCAAGGCCGAGCGCGTCGACTCTGCGCCTGGCTGCTTCTTGCGCCTCTTGTTCAGAGGCACAGTGTCTTCCTCCTCCTCCTCCTTGGGCTCTTCGACCACCTATGCTAGCCGAGCTTAGAGGGCAGCAATCTGCTCCTCCAACTGCTCCTTGCTCGCAGGGGTCTTGGACACCGCCTCGGCCTTCTTCAGCTCCTCAGCCCGCAACTGCAAACGAGCCATCAAGGCCGGTTTGGTCTTCTTGAAGTTGGCAAACCATCATTTCAACTCCCTTACCTTCTGCCTGTCGGCGTACTCCAGATGTTGTTTGGTCGGAGGCTTCTTCAAGACCCGCCTCTTGGAGCGTCTAGCAGGAGAAGACTGGGGGGATGGTCGGCGATGCTTGGATGTCACCTTCTTGCGCGTGCCCGCAGCGGGGGCGTCTCCTCGCTGTAGCGGCTTGGCATCCGCTAATGCAATCCCGAAGGCGATTCTCTCCTATGTCACCGACGAAGTCAGGCATGCTCGGGATGCGATTCCATAGGCAAAATTTTCAAGGACACTTACCTCCTCACTGCGGTCGAACAGGTTCAGGGGGACTGGCGATTTGCCTCTAGTTCCTTCTCCTTTGGGACGCCGAACATCTCGGCGACCCTTTCCTTGACCCAGTCCGAGCTCGGGGCTGCAGTACGAACAAGAAATGAAAGATCCAAGCAACTAGGGACAAAAAGGCATAAACAAAAAGGGGCTAGGGAGCTTACCTGAGTCTGCCTCGTAGGTGAGATCTTACCACCTAATCATCTCGAAGACGGGATGCTCCCTCCTTCGCAGAGGGGACACCCGGTTGTGGAAGAAGTCCCAAGCAATATCCCGACCAGTGAGCCCCATCTGGGTGAGCTCACTAATCATCATCAAGATCCGCTCCTCCTTGGGCTGCACGGGCGGGCGCGAAGTCTCGATCACCGGCGCAGTCTCCCCGGTGTAGCAAAGTTGGCTTCCCTCTGCCTTCCTCTGATAGAACCAATACTCGACCCAGCCTGATATCGAATCCTTTAGCGAGAGGATTGGGTAGTCGTATGGTCGGTTGGACCTAAGCCGAAAATAGATGCAACCGGCGGGAATGTTCCCCCCGGTGCGGAATGAAGAATAGAAATGGAAGAAAAGGCTGGCCATGGGCATGACACCCACGTATCCCTCGCTAAGGTGCGAGAAGATTGCCAAAACAAGAATCGAGTTAGGGTTCAAGTTGGTGACCTCGCACTCGCAGAAGGCGAGCACAGGGGTAAGGAACTCACTTTCGGGCAGGCGAAGCCCATTGAAGGCGTAGAGCTCGCAGGAGACGATCTCTCCCTCCTGCGGAGCCGGTTCCGTGTCGCCGCCGGGCGCTCGTGCCGTGCCGGCGTCGAGGTAGCCGCTGTCGATGAGCACCTGGAGCCTCCTCTTGCTCATTTGGTTAACTCCAAAATGCGCCATTGTAGTGGGAGGAAAGGGATGCAAGCGCGAGGGCTTTGGAAAATTCTTGAGCGAACTCAAGCAAGAGCGAAGTGAGATTACCCATTGCACTGTTCGGGCTTAAAAAGGCAGTGAAAAGCCGCATTTAATGCCACCGTGTCCTTTCACGAACCGACGCGTGGCCGTTACGGTTGAGACCGCGCAGTAAAAGCGCGATTCCCGAGAGATCGCACGACCGTTACAGAGACGCTTCGCGGAGAAGGAACCAGCGTGACCGTTCGATCTTTTACCCGAGCATCTCCTTTGTTCGTATAACTGGTCGGGTACTCGTTCGAACGTGATCATCTACGATCATGGCATGCTCGGATGCTGCAGCAGGGCTTCGCTGCAAGAAACCAATCCCTCCTACATGTCTTTTAGGCTCAAGGGGAAGATCAGGCCAAGTAGTTTTCCGCTTGAGCCTCGGGGGCTAGCTATCGGGGATTGGGCTATTTTCTATAAGGACCATTCTGCCCCGATAGCCGAACAAACTCCCGACCATGAGCTTGGATGTGGTGCCCAAGCATGAATCTCTAGCATTCCCATGCTCGGAAACAAGTATACCCGCGATACCAAAGCAAGGCATGGTCAACTATAGGCCTCGAAGATATGCCTGAGCAACCATGCTCGGCAAGGATGCGGGACGGTCGAATCCAGACCAAGCGCCGTGCTCGGAGATTGCCGAAGGACGTGGTCAACCCATAAACAGGAAAATGGCAACCATTTCGCCAAGGATCCAGGGAAGTTACACCAAGAATTCAAACGTGGCGATAATCAAGGACTCCGGATCGTGGGTGTAACAGAAATGGTAACGAAGCGTAATTATAGGGAGCAGTTGCCATATATGTAGCAAAGGTATCTCGTATTTAAATCCTCCTCTTCCCAGCAGAAGGGGAGAGAGGGCAATAACAACGACAACACACATATCTCAATACTCAAAAACCATTGGAGTAGGGTTGTTATCTCCACCGTGAGAGGCCCGAACCAGGATAACCACTTGCGTGTCTCCTTTTGCTCGGGCATTGCTCAGACGTAACATCTTTCTCAGGCGAAGGGGCATAGATTGATCCATCATTCAATAAGTAAGCTCGGCGGGAGCCCGTCCTCCAATCGTCGACAGAAACTATCAACCAAATTTCTCGTACCAAAATAAAAAACCGAACCGAATTAACCAAAATATTTTGGTTAAGATAATTAAGGTGTCTTCTAGTCAAATGGTGTCTTCTCACAAAAGAGGTGTCTTTTCATCATAGAAGTGTCTCTTCGTAGAGAGTAACTTCCAAACGGTTGCCTGTATCTATCAGATAAAGCTTCTTCTGCACGTTATTCCTGCGCAGAGATTTCTTGCCGACCTGATTCAGGTCGAGGCAAGGGTTTTCCCAATCTATGAGTAGGTTGGTCTGACAAAGGCACTATATCTGACCTGTAAGGATTTCCAGGTCAGTCAATTCTCAACCTGGTAAGGCCTCAGACCTGAGACTTTAAGATAACTTCTCATCCGACCTATATTGTAGGTCGTGTTGTGGTTTATGTAGTCAACGATAACTTTGACTGAATAACCGTGGGACATTTAATGTGTCTCTTTGTTACATGGGCTGTAACATCCTCTAATTAGAAAAAATGGAATTCAAAATTTAAAAATATGAAATTATGGTCTTAATTTGAAATTATGGTCTTGACCGTAAGCACGAAAAATAATGTCAAGTATAGATTTTCGGTTTTAGTCTTGGTAAACGTTTTGGAAAAAATGGGTTGGTGTTGGAATAATGATTTAGCATTATAGAATTGGTGTAACGGTTTGGCTTTGGGAAATGGTTTAGTATTTGAAAATAATATAACTGTTCGATGTGGAAAATGGTATGGAATTGTGCCATGAGAAATTGGAACGGTGGATTGGATTATGATTATGTTGGATGGAATGAGATCCATTCGTTTCGCGGCCTTGGCTGGTCGCGGATGATTGTGTTATTCAAATGTTTGCTCTACTGTATTCAATTTCATATCAATTCCTCTTTTACTGACTTGGTTTCAGCTTATGTTCTACTCTATCACAAATAAACTCAGCTTCATGCTAAATTAAGACCTAGTGTAGAAACATTCATCCATTGATTTAACAGTGCATTTAATATTCTTTCATACACTAAAGACTTGTGAGTACATACGTGTACGAATTTTGCTTAGAAGAAGGTAATGAAGATCCACTCGACGACTCGCAATTTGCGCTAGATTCAGATGACTTTTTGGTTGGGTAACTGGGATTCCCCAGGCGATTGCCTTTGGGTTGTGAATGGCACACCGCCAAGCTTTATTTTAGGACTTGTATTGGATTTCTGTTGTACTCGTTCTTTGTATTGCTTTTGGCCAGCTGGCCGTAGCTTGTAAAGTAAACTGTTGTAACAGTTCTACCTTTTAATTATGTCAATTAGTTGTGATTGTGATTGTGATTCATCTCGAGAGCAAGATATGTAGGTTGTAGACTACTGATATAGAAAACTCGCACTAGACACATATCGGGCACTCGAATTAGTGTGAACGGAACTCTCATGTTCGCTTAATGACGCAACAGTAGAGGTACGACCCGCGTTAATCCCGGGACCGACCCCACACAATCGTTGTCAGTTTGAACTGTTTTCACCTTTGGTTGAAATTTGCTGAGATTTCAACAATGTCGGTCCAAAAAATTCCATATTTGAATTTTGCCTTTTAGATTTCATCCGAAATTCTGAAATCTCGTCGACATTTTGGATTTCGGTCGCTGAGATATGGTCTAAAAATGAAATTTGAAACCTTGGCCGTGGTTTTACATTGGTGGACCTAAAAACCTAGCTGGAGCATGAATCTTGATTTCGAATGGCTTAAAACTGTAATAGTTTCTGGTAAATTTTCGTCAAGTCAAGGATAGCAAAGACGTTTTTCATTTTGCAGGGGTATATACAATATTTACAACCTTTTGTAGGTGTATTACAGTAATTGATCAACTTATTTGGATATTTATGGTGCAATCGTCCCAAAAATGTTGTGATCAGCCATGAACAGGGGCGAATCTAGGGGTGTTGGTACGCTCCAGCACCTCCAAAATTTTTGAAAGCGCTGGAAGACGGGTGGACCTCATGGGGGTACAACTGACAACTAAAAATATTTAGCATGCCCATTAGTACTTAGACACAGGTGCTTATGCCGAGTTGGTTAGCTGTTTTAGTCTAGACGTTTGGTCCTTGCAGCCTCATGATTTCCCTTTTGTTATCTCTTTGTAGTTTGATTGGTGTAATGTTATTGAGATCTTGTTTCTAAGATTTTAATAAGTTGCGTATTTTATTTTCAGAAAACAATGCATTTTTCTCTCTCTTTGTAGTTTGATTAGTGTAGAAGTTATCGAGATCTTGTTTCTTTATTGTTTATTAGGATTTGAATAACTTGCATATTTTATTACAAAAGACAGCATTTTTCAACTGTATTTAAAAAACTTTAAGATCAACAATATCACTAATTTATTACTATACGTTCCCACACTTTCCATATCTATCAATTTTTCAAAATAAATATTGTAACTGATAACACAACTTACTCCTCTAGTATTTGTCTAATATATTTTGAAATGTTTTCTCTACTATGAATAATTTGTAGTACTTTGATTTTTAACATTGAGGACCTTGACTTTTTCATTAAACAATATTCTGTTAACACGGAAAACCCATAGTGGAAATTATGGGTCCACTGTTATAGGATTTTCTTCAATGGACTAAATTTGTTAATTGAATTTGTTCTAATTTTAGTGGTTTAGAATTTTTAAGACATTAGAACTATTTGTATTGTATTTTTAGTAAATTTCAAATATATACATTGGATTTATGATGTTAAGAAATCATTGTACAAGATTATAGAGTTGTACGTGTGAAGTGTACACCACCAACAACAAATTTCTCGTTCCACCACTGGCCATGATGGAGTATACAGTCTTGTTAAAATATTATATTAACTAGGAGGAGTCGCATGCTAGGCCGCGCTGGCTGAATTTTTGGTCTGGGGTTGGTTGGGCTCAATTTTCTGAAAGCATGAGGTCTTTTTGCAAAAGGGCACGTTCTGAGTCCGGCCACGCAGGGTTCTCTAGCGCTATAAGATATAGTAGATAGACATACTCCCTCGGGTCACAAATAGTTGTCATTTTGGAAAACGATACGGTCCTCAAAACTCAACTTTAACTATTAATTTCTATTGTAATATATTTAAAAATCTAATAAAATTATAATATTATGAAAATATGTTTCGAGATGAATCTACACATATGATTTTCATGCATCTAATCTAAATATTTAAAAAGATATCGATAACTAAAGTTCCAAAAGTTTAAACCTTTTCTTTTGGACCAAGTGGCAAATGTTAAACCTGGATATTCCTTGCATTTAATGGAGAGCGCAAAATAATACTCCAAACCATGTGCAATGTCAATGCCAATCAAGACCCCCACCAGCATCATTATATGACAAGCAACAATTGCTATCACTTACCACTTACCAGTATGCAATCGATTGGTTTGTTTGACTATGATGGAAACACAATGACATCATCTGAACAATATAGCTTACCATGCTTTCCCATGGAACGCAGAAGTCAGAAACTGCAGAAGCAAGATAAAACATCCCATCGTGCCCCAAAGAATTCATCACAGTAGCTACCATTCGTAATAACTGTTGGCAATACAAACAGAACCGAAATTTTAGATTCACCATTACAACATCCTTCCCAAGGTTACGTTATCGCGCACATTTAGCTAAGCTTCATTGTTGTATCAAATAATAGAAGTACGCAAGTTGTTAACCAATATGATATCTAGGACCGCTTGAGTCATAAAAAAAAAAAACTGCAAAAATACCAGGTTTGTCCCAGCTATCCTCAATATAATCCCACATGTATTAGAGACAAGCAATTTGAAAAGGCCTAAAATACATCGAATCCAGCAAGGTACCAAATATCTCTCCGTTATAAGAGATAAGATATTAGCTTATTTAGCCACCCATTATCTGCTGCATCTCAAGGCCTAAAATACATCGAATCCAGCAAGGTACCAAATATCCAGCGGCGGCATTATCACACACACGACACAACCACACGTCCACAGAGAGAGAGAGAGGGCGATAGAGGGAGAGAGGGCGAGGGTTATCAATGGGGGACCTCGTGCTATGTAACATCCTAATTTTTTATTCTTACTGTATTTATTGAGTTATTTGAATTTTTAGAATTTTTTAGAATTTATTTGGATTTATTCGAAATTAATTTGAATTAAGTCTTTTATTGAATTGTTTAAATATTTGAAAAGTTTATATAAAGTTTTATTGGAAATATTTTATTTGGGTTCAAAATGTCTCAAAATATTTTTTGGAATTTTTCTGGTATTTTTTTTCTATTTTTCTCGAATTAATTGAATTACTAGAGGTATTTTTCTGCAAATAGGAAATACCAGAAAAAGGAAAAAAGCTTTTGGGCAGAGCCCATTAGACTTGGGCCGAGCTAGCCCATTGGACCGCGCTAACTAGAGCAAGCCTGAACCCGAGCCGCATCTAACCCTAGGAGATCTCGGCCGTCGATCCAATGTGCGTTGGAGATTGAGGGCCTGTTTGGTTTGATGCCTAAGATTGCCACGCCTAACCTTAGTCATGCCACAATTTCTTAAGTAGTTGTTTGGTTCATTGCCACAACTGTGGCTTGCCATGTTTTTTTGCCTCATAGACCATATGTCAGACTCAAATTCTTGCCTAATTTTGCCTAACTTGTGGCGAGCAATTTGTTGGCCACACTTTTGTGGCATACCACACATTGCCTAACTTGAGTTATGGCTCACTTAGGCAGGGAACCAAACAGACCCTGAATCTGAACCCAGCGCATCTAAAGCGCTCATCGGGCCACGTGGACGGCTGAGGAAGGTCACCGCGTCATCGCCGTGCAACTGTTGCGCTGTAGATAAATAGATGGCCGTGATCGCCGTTTCGTGCTGAGTAGTCTGCCCTAGCGCACGCATGTAGAGGAACTGTAGAATCGTCGTGATTGCTTGTCGAAGTTCTGTCATCACTGAAGTGCTTGCCGCTTGGTTTTGTCGCTGTGGGTGGTACACCGACGCTCTGGTGCCTGGATCTAGAATCCCGTGATGAGGTAGATCTGGTCGGCTATTCCACCTCGTCGGAAGACCATCGAAATAACGTGCCCTAGGTCTTCGTCTTTGGTTTTGACCAAGTTCATCGCCTCACCTTGCCACGTCATCACCGTGCTTCACCGAGCTTCGCGGATCGTTGGATTGACATCGGAGAGCACAGGTAACGCCACATTGTTGTACCGTATCACCGTAGATTAGGATAGATTTGAGCCGTAGGATCGCAAGATGAACTACTAAGATTGAGACGCATAGCTGCGGTGATGGCTCGTCACGTGTCTCGGGTATTGTTGAGTTGGGTTTAGGTCTTAGCCGTTCGATGTGGAATGTACAATATAGATTGATTCATGTAATTGCAGTTTAGGTGGATGCTGACAGTTAGATTTGGATCGGAAGGTCACGATCAGGCCACGCGTCGGAACCCGAGACGTGACACGTCACCGTCTCTCGCAGTAAGAGAGATCATATCTAGGCCATTGAATTTTAAATGGAAGATCTAGATTGCACCGTGCTTAGAGCGAATCAGTAGATGCCACGTGGAGCACGAAAGCTGAGTCACTGAAGTCCAACCGCGTTGTGTGTGATGTCATCATGACATCAGTGTGGGGCCCACATGTCAGCTGGGCTAACCATGCCACATGACGTCGGCATGACACAAGCAATTACGTCATCCGAGAGGGCCCACGTGTCAGTCTCTATTGAGGTCCGTGGACCGGGTTCACCGTACACCAAACAGTTTCATGGACTGAGTCTATGCACTAAAGCTACATGGCATCACCTGATTGGGCCACGTGTCCAGTTGCATCATGGTGATGTCATTATTCAGAATTTCCAGTAGGAAAATAAATAGGGTAATGCGGTTTATTCTTTTTAATATATTTTCAAACTTTGAATTGCTTATTCTTGCTCATACGAACTCCGTTGAGGTGATTCTAGAACCTAAAAATTTGTAAAATTGTGATCTATTTAATGGTGAATTTTATTTGATTTTTGGAGTTATGTTACTCTCTATTTTTGTTATTTATTTAGTTATTTATTCGTTTCGCGTAGACGTTGAAGTGCCCGAAGGTTACGAGGGTGAATTGTTGACTCAAGAAGCAAGTCCAGAGCAAGATCAAGAGCTTTTCCAAGGCAAGTTGTGCTTTGACCATGTTGATCCCATGTTTTAAAAGTTTGTTGTTTCAAATTATTGCATGCTAATTCAATTAAAGTGATTTTGATTAATTTGGGAATTAGTTAATCAACGTATTTGTTTTATGCCATATTGTCACTAATACTTGTAAGCCATGATTCATTTGTCACCCTAAGATTGTTGTTTATTAGTTGATTGCTATTAATTTGCCAACATGGGTTGCTGATATTAGTTAGTACGCTTAGACATGCAACGTGTTATTGATATCATTTTGGAAATACAAACTTAATATTGATTAATGGAATGTGTTTATGAAATGGTGTGATGTTGCCACGTGATGATGTTGATCTGTAGAGCCTGTGTGGTTCTACATGGATATTGAGTTGTTGTTGGCATGTGTTGCACAATAATCAACTGGGATGAGAAATGATTTAGATTGAGGCAAGTGGCAAGAGACTTTGTGCCTGGTGGGCCAGTGTGGCAATTAGTTGATGAGTGTGTGAGGGTTGTGTGCCAATTGTTGAGAGAAAGAAGTCTTGCCTTGGTCAATTAAGGACTTAACCTTGCAAGCCTTTGAACTGGGCTAAACATACAACCACATGTCTGGAATAGGGCAAACCGAGTTTAGTAAGTTGCTAGTATCTTACATATGGTACCTCAGGGTGATGGTTACACAGGGGTGTAATTGTGTGGGGGAGCACACCTGTGTTGTAGCTTGGTGTCCATTCAACAGTATATGTCGGTGCTATACTTCGGTTCTGTGTGAGGGAAGTGATAGTAAAGGCAATACTAGAGAGGTGCATATGTTAGGATAGAAGTTTCTGAAAAGCTTTGTTATGGTCATTCGCCTGTGTGGTGAGTGATTGTATCTTGTGGGTAAAGTGTATAACATCTGCAAAGTGTCAAACTTATTCAAATAGTCGTATCTGTGGTATTGGATAATGCTCGGGGATTACAGTTAAGGGTTAGATTTTGATAAAATGAACTTGGGATTGGAGTTAGGTTGTCTCTTGAAAAATGAAAATTTGTTTATGGAAGAGAAATGGTTTACTAGAAAAATAACTAAGAAATTTACTTTTGTTATTACCTATTTTACTGCTTTACAATCTATTATGATTATGTGTGAATGCTGTTTTGTTGTAAAACAACCACTTTAGCTATTCATTTGGAATAAGCCATGCATGTAGTTAATAGACTTGCATTCTGTGCAGAACTCATTGAGTGCTTTATGTACTCACCCCCTTTGCAACAATACAAATGCCACACTAGTTGGGAAGGAGTCTACACCAGCTTTGGAGGAGGAATTCCAGGAAGAGCAATCCTGTTAGGGTGCGAGCTCAGTCAGTTGCCTGTGGCATATTGATTGGTCACTACGAGTTTTATTTATTTTTCTGCTGCAGTTTTCTTTATATTTGAGTCTTTACACTGTGAGGCGTATTATTGTAAGTTGACCATAAGGTTAACCAAATAGGTTATATTAATAGATGAAGTCTTTATTTATTATTTTGCTGTGTATATTGTGATATTTCATCTATGGTAAGACTGCGTGCACTAGCGTGATCCTGGACTAGTGTGGAATACAGATAGGGTCCGGATTTGCACAATCGAGTCCCGACATGCTGGGGACGGTGGTGGAGGAGGCGCTGACCAAGGCCCAGTCGACGATCGAGGAGGAGGCGAAGCTGCAGTAGAGCATGCAGAGCGAACTAGTGTTCATCACCGGCTAACCAAAATACAGTGTTGCTAGTCCTAGGAGTAACCATTATCTCTCCACTTTTGGAGGCACGCATAACTGTAGGCGGATGCGCTCGTGCGTGCTCCAAGTAGTCAAATCCTAAATCCTGATTGAATCTACTAATGACTGGTCTAGGATGAGATTGAGCTTTTTCTTACCTCCTACAAATTTCTCAAGAATGCTTATAAGGTACTCAAACTCCTGAAAAAAAGAGGCATATGAAGAACATCGATAAAGAGTTCGAATTTTAGTTCAAACTTGTTTAAACTAGTTAGTAAACTGGTTAAACTAAACATTATAAAAATTTCCAGATATTTCATATGCAAGTACATAGGAAAAATACCTGTTTTGGATCATGGTGCTTGGGCAATATGATACCCCAAGTAATTGTAATATATATATATTATTTAGCCACCCATTATCTCCTACATCTCAAGGCGCTAAGCAACGAGCATAAGCAGTGGCATTATCACACACACAAGACATAGCCACACGTCCACATAGAGAGAGAGAGGTAGGGAGGGAGAGGGGTAGCAATAGGGGACCTCGTGCTGGGGCTGGCCAAGACGGTGGTGGAGTGTGGGGGTTCCGGTCCTAGAATAGTGATTCGAGTCCTTATTGTTGCGTTGGACTGGGAGATTAGCGCAACCCATAAGATTCCTAATCACTTTTCCAAAACCGTACAAGGATTGAGGCCAATCAATCGACACGACCCATGCCAACGGCGGTCATATGCCAATTGGCTGATTCCAATCCGAGTTTCCCGCAATATGTGATCCTGTGCTAGTTCCTTGGATTAGTAGCCTAGCACCACATACGATTTTCCACATAGATGCTTCATTTCACATACTCAAAAGTAATGGATACAACAGTGCTGGTTTGATTACAATCGACTGAAACATAAGATTACAACTCAGCCGACTAGCTGCAACAGCGACTAAGAAACAAAGAAAAACTGCAGCAACGGCAGCGGTGTGCCTTCCCATACCCAAAGGCAACCACACCGACTAAAGAGAAAACCTAGACATCCAGCTTCAAAACCCTTCGAGCTCCGAATCGTAGAATTCGCCGATAGGCTCGTCTTCTTTACCTTTGGCGTCGTTTTCTATGCTTGTTAATCAATTTTAGAGCAAACAGTGAGTATACGTATGTAATCGCAAGACTTTAGTGTTTGTAAGTATAATAATATGCAGGCTAAGTCAAGAGACAGGTTTCTACACTATTTGTAATCGCATGAAGCAAGATTTATTTGCAATAGAGTAATAATTTCGAAGTAATTCAGGATTTGAAAGAGCAATTGTAAATAGAATAGTTAAAGCATAATTAGACATTTTAATCATTAATCCGAATTCATCCAGATCATAATCCAATCCAAAGGATCACCATTCCCCAAACGATACTTCGTCTTACCGCATTATCAATAGATCATATCCCAACCATTCGGAATCCAATCAACCGTTCCAACTTCCGTAATCGAAATTCCAATCTAGTTCCTCAGTTCCAAACCCAATTAAATTTTCCAGAACCAATCTAATCCACCAAAGCCATTGCCACGACATGGCAAATTCTTCCTTGCTATGGCCAGAGAGGATGGCACTAGCGACCCTTAGAGCACACACTTGCCCACAACTCCCCATAGTAAGGTAACCACTGATCCAAACCTGAACAACCACTATGAACTCACACCACCACCCAACCCAAACCATTTTCCTGAAACCGCTTTCGAAAAACTAAAAACAGAAGTCTATACTTGACATTATTTTTCAAGTTGCTCTTGACCGTGACCACGGCTAATCGATTAGGTTATTTCTCTGCAGAGATTGTACACTTTACCCACATGACACATTCTAGCAATCATGTCAGCCATGTCACGCGATACTGAACGTATCCGTTTTGCTAGACTGTGAAAAAACCTTTCTAATCATTAGAGTTTAGGAACTTTGCACCAGCACCGGTGAATGTGCGTCCCTTGCTATGGTGATTTTACAACTCGTCCAGCTTAGGACTGCGAGCGCGCGGCTCGGCGATGGCCACAAGCACACAGCGGGCACTGTCGCACTAACCCGGAACAATGGTCCATGCGGGCCCCCATCGTGTCCTTTCCCATAGCAACGCATACACCGTTGTATTGGAAATCTCCGACCCCGACGCCTCGAAGAGGGAGTTCCTAGAATAGCACCAGAGCCGACGGTGATTGTCCTATGACTTCGGCCTATCAACATGCAAAGCCAAATTCCAACAATTGTACTAGGTTAGGGCTATCCCACAGTAGCACATGCAGTTGCACTGTTAACTCAGTTAATGATATCAAGTTCGGTCCTTCGGGGGGGGCACAGGCGAGACCTTCAAACATCCGCCCAGTCTAAAACACACTTTTACCCCATTCATTTTTACCAACATAACCACTTTTACCAAACCACCATTTTCCAAACCAATTTTATAATCCATAAAAGTTTTGATTGTGTTGAACCACCGAACCAAAATTGATAGTCACGATTCTACAGTGAGACTAAGCTTATGCAATTACTAAGCGATTATACCCATTCGATATTTACTGATATGTCTAATTTATCTCTACAGTTCAACAAGGTTCTCACAGCAATTAAGATTGAGGTAATCCACCAAATTTGGGTTTATCTACCAATTCCCATAATTTAGCGAATTTACAGAATATACACGCATGCATAGTAGTTTTGACAAAATGAAAGTAAATTTGTAATTATGGTATCAATGTGATCAAAGGGGGTGCTTGCCTGTTTGCTCTGAATTGATTACGCTGTCGGGAGTGAGATCGATGTTGTAACACCCCAAAATTTTGCTCTTCTTAAATTCATGTGTGATTTGGCACTTTGGTGATTTTTTGGAATTTTTTGGAATTTATTTGGATTTATTTGTAATTTATTTGGATTTATTCCACTTTGAAATAATTAAAGAATTTAACTTTGCAAATAAAATTTTATTGGAAATATTTTATTTGAGTCCAAAATGCCCCCAAAATATTTTTCAGAATTTTTCTGGAATTTTTCTGAGTCTTTTGCTATTTTTAATGAATTAAATGAATTTCTGGGAATTAATTGGATTATTTAATCGCTGGAAAATGCGAGTTGGTTTTACTGTTCAACCGACCGGACCCGAGTCCGAGTCAGACTCGAGTCCGACCCAAGCCAGCCGTTCTGGTCGAACCCACTCGGCCGAACCCTAACCCGCGTGACCGTTGGATCTTGATCCAACGGCCACGATTGAGCCACGTCGGCCAGAATCGAGCCGGCCAGCTAGCCGGCTCGCGAGCACCGAACCCAAACCCCCGCACCGTTGGATCTTGATCCAACAACTGACGTTGAGCCACGTCACCTTCTCCGTGTCGCCGTCGGAGTCCGCCGCCGCAACGGAGTGGGCCTCGGTTTCCGCGCGTTTCACGGACGCCGAGGGCCCTATTTAATGCGCCGCCACCGCTGCCGTGTCGCCGACTTCCGTGCGCACCCGTAGCCCTAGCTCACGCCGCCTGAGCCACCGTGTAGCCACCGCAATCGCTCGCCGGAGTTGGAGGAGCGCTCCGCCGCGTTTGTTTGCAGTTTCCGCCGCCGTCCGCCGTCCTCCGCCGCCGTTGAGCCCAGATCCGGAACCGCAAGGAAGAGCCGCGTCGGTGAGGACCCCTCACTTCGCCGGAGGAGCCCCGCAACGCCGTCGCCGTGGTCGCCGTCCTCGTCTCCGGTGGACCAGCGCCGCCGCAAGCCATCGCCGGACCTCGAGCATCACCAGCCGTCCGATCCAGATCCAAGGGTCCAGATCGCGCCACGTCACACCACGGTGAGATCCCACGTGCTAATCCCAGATCTATTCCCAACCCTTGGATTTAGATCCAACGGCGTAGATTGTGCCACGTAACCTTCACCGCACAGTACTAAATCCATTCACAGCCGTTAGATCTAGATCAAACGGTTAGGGTTAGCCGCGTTGTTTGCGTTAGATTAGATCGTGACCATCCGATCAAGATCGAACGGTCTAGATCAACCGAGTAGTTTTTCTACTGCGTTAGCCAGATCCAATCTAGGCTGTTGATTTTCAAATCAACGGCCGAGATCGAGCCACGTGTAAGGAAGTTGGATCGGCGCGGTCAGCGCCGTACGCGTGTGTGACGCTGACACGCCGGGCCCGCGTGTCAGCGACACGGCCAAACCGCACCATGACGTCACGCTGACGTCATGGGGGGCCCACCTGTCAGCAGCCACCCAACCGTGCGGTGACGTCAGCAACGATGTCACCAGTGGGTCCCACATGTCAGAGACCCGTGAACCGTGGACCGGATCCACGGTGGACCCGAGCCGTCGCCGTGGGCTGAGCCCGTGGACCGGCTGACGTCAGCCGCCCAATCAGAGGTTGACACGTGTCACTGCTGATGCAATAAGTGAATTTCCGAAAAAGAAAATGATTTATTAATTCGAATTATTGTTTCAAATTTGGATTCAAACTTCAAACGCTTATAACTTTTGCATTTTAACTCTGATTTGAGTGATTCAAATTTCTAAATTTGTATAAAATTGAGATCTACCTAATGATGAATTTTATTTAATTTTTGGACCAAAGTTTTTCTCTGTAATATTATTTAATTGATTATTTTAAACTCTAAATGCTTGTATCTTTTGCATTTGAACTCTGAATTTGACGATTCCAATTTCTAAAAATTCATAAAATTATGCTCTCTCTGTTTGTGAACTTTATTTGGATGTTTGGACACTTTTTGCCTACTGTTTATTTATTTATTGCTATTTGCACGCTTTACGAGTAGATGTTGAAGTGTCCGAAGGCTTCGAAGGAGAAGTGTTGACCCAGGAGCCAGCTCAGGACCAAGAGCAAGTACTTTTCGAAGGCAAGTTGTGCTTTGACCATGTTGATCCCATTTTGAAATTAATTTGATTTAAATTATTGTATGCTAGTTTAATTATGAAATGCTTTAATTGATTTTGGGAGATTGGTTAAATGCCTAATTGTTGTATGCCACCTTGACATAAATAACTGTATGCCATGAACCCCTTGTCACCCTAGTTGAGGATTAACTAGTTGGACATTATTAAAGTGCCAACATGGGGATTTAGATCGCTGTAGTATATTGCTTAGACCTGCTACGTGCTCTTGACATGATTTTGGACAATCAAATGCTAATATTGACTTAATGATATATTGAACCTGTTTTGGAAAGGTATCATGTGATGTTGATGGCACGTGGTGCATGGTAATCAACTGGGGTTTGATAAATAGCTTTTGACCGGGGCATGTGGCAAGAATGATCGGGTGGGCCAGTTGTGGCACCGGGAATGTTGGTTTGGTTCTTTGGGTAGTCTTGCCCTGGTCACCCTAAGGACTTAACCTTGCAAGCCTTTGAACTGAGTCAAGCGTGCAACCACTTGTCCGTAATGGGACGGACCTAGTTGATTAAGTCGCTAATAACGTACCTGTGGGACCTCAGGATGTCAACTACACCCTTTGTGTAGTTGTACGGGGGAGCGTACCGGGGCTGCGGCCAGGTACCCATCTAACGGTGGATTGGCCTAAACTTCGCCTTTGCTAAGGGAAGGGTTAGTGTGCAACTCCGGAGAGGACCACTTGTGCTGTTAGAAGTTTCCAAAAGACTTTGTTACGGACACTCGCCTTTGTGGTGTTTGACTGTATCTTGTGGGTAAAGTGCATAACCTCTACAGAGTGTAAAATCTATTCGAATAGCCGTGTCCGCGCTATTGGACATCGCTCGGGAATTACAGTCAAGGGTTAGACTTTCTTGAAAATAACTTGGACTTGAAAGGTTGGGTTTGGTTTAATAATGATGTTGATGGAAATATGGATTAGAATCGGGAAAGATGTTTATTAAACTTTTGGAAAAGTTATTGATCTTATACTTGTTTCTATTGCTTTCGAATCTACTTATGCTACTTGTCAAATGCTGTTTTACTGCAAATATACCCTGAGCTATTCCTTTGTACTAAGCCATGCATGTAGTATATTAGTTTGCATTCTGTGCATGACTTGCTGAGTACCAAGTACTCACCCTTGCCACAATACAACACCAGTCGAAGAGGAGTCTACACCAGCTTTGGAGGAGGAGCTTCCAGAAGAACCGTCTAACTAGGGAGCGAGCCGAGTCAGTTGCCTGTGGTATACTGGATGGCGCCACGAAGTTATCTTATTTTCCGATGCTATTATTTCTCTCTTAATAAGTTTCGCCCTGCGTGGCGTATATTTGTAACTTGACCTTAAGGTCAAGCAACCAGTTTGATTATTTAAATAAAGTACTTTATTAGTATCGAGTGGTATGATTGTGATATTTACCAATGTTGAGACTGTGTGCACTAGCGCGTTCCTGGACTAGTGCTGAATACACAGAGGGTCCGGATTTGCAAATTCGGGTCCCGACAGATGTCCTTGTCGACAGCCTCCAAAGTGTCGTCGTCTACACGATCGAGCAGAAAAGAAACGGCAAACGAATCAAAATAGGCGAAAGAAAATGAATAAAAAGGCTGTGAAATCATGTGATGAAAAATTGGCTCAGTGATGAAATTGGTATTGCAAAGTGGTTGTGCTCATGGCATGTGTGGTGCTTATGCATGTGCTGTCTCTTTTGACCAATTGACATGCTTGTGATATGCTTTGATTAAATGTTTCAAAAAACAAAGCGTTTTCTTGCTTTTGTGCCGGACTAAATTGGAGAAACAGAATGTTTTCTTTTTGCGCCGGACCAGTCTTTCGCATCTGCGTCGGACCATTTTCTTAGTCTAGCATGAACATGATTTTGAGGCTTGTTTTTGCATGTACGCCAAACCAAAGAATTTGATCCGCCGTGAACGTGCGTTTGGTGCATTTGAGCCGGATCAAGTTATTTGAAAAACAGTAAGTTTCATGTTGACGCTGGACCAGTTTTTTTCAGTCTGTCGTGAATGGGTTTTTGAAGTGTGCTTTCGCATTTGCGCCAGACCAAATCTTTAGTCCGGCGTGAACGTGAATTTGAAGCTTTTTGCGCTGGACCAAATTGGCTTTTAACCCAGAGTTTTACATGTACGCCGGACTGGTTCTTTTTAGTCCGTCGTGAACATGTTTTGAACCTTTTGTGCCGGACCAAAGTTTTTGAAAAAATAGTAACTTTCACATGTACGCCGGACCAAATTTTGTGGTCCGTCGTGAACGGCATTTTGAGGCTTGATTTCGCGTGTACGCCGAACCAAGTTTTTGGTCCATCGTGGTTTGCGCCGGACCAAGATTTCTGTCTGGCGTGAATGTGATTTTCTAGGGTTTGGTTCTTGTGTGCACCGGACTAATTTGTTTGGTCCGGCGTGAATGCTTTTTTTTGTAGGGTTTCCTGATTATGAAGTTTGCATGATCATGATGAATGGTTGATTTGTATGCAATGCCCGTGTGAGTAGTTGCATGGACTAATGTTTGAGTCAAGTCGCGGACTTGTGCTCGGAATCATTTTGTGGTTTGCTCATGTGCAGGTGTTGCTCGAGGGCGAACGTGGTCAATGACGGGACTGGAACTAGGTTCATGGAGGAACCGAGGTTCGGGACTAGGTTCAGGGAGGAATTGAGGTCCTAGTGGTCGAGGATGTCATGCGGAACGTTCGGGCTAGAGAACGGCGCTCATTGAGGCTGGTTAGTCACGTGAGTATGACAAGTGGGCCATACACGTGCAGAGTTGTAATCGTTTGGGGTAGCTTGCATGTATTGGGCCATGTTGGACCAAATGGACATGCATGCGTACATTGTTAGGGTTGCTCATTATAAATAGGGGGAGGTGTCCCCTGTTTATGCATGAGAGCATTGCGCCAGAATCAGTTTTAGGGTTTGTACTCTTGTGTCTGGAGTACTTTAGACAAAAAGAAATAAAGATCAATTTCTTCCAGATCCCTTGTGTGCTACAGTAATTTTGTAGCTACAGTGCACGCGTTGCTACAGTTCTTTCTGTTTTGAAGTGTTCGTTCGTTCTTCTGTTCCGGTTCTAGATTGATTCATTATCGATCTTTTTCCTTTGAGTTTCTTCTTGATTTGATCCATCCAAAACCTTCCTAGGGCATAGATTTAGAGTTCCTCAAAGTTTTGTTGGTTAATCTTTTTTCGTTCTTGTTTAATCTATAAGTTTTGGTTATATCAATTCTCGTCATATTCTGTCACAGCAGGCTTGTGAGGTTCATAACTTTTTATCCGTACGTTCGATCGAGCTAATTCTTTTTGTGTTCGATTTGTATTCAAAAATAGTTTCTTGTGTTCAAATTTCAGATCAATCTGACGGTTGTATATCTGGGAATTAGTATTTTACCGAACATCTATCAATCTGTTTTTTTTAATACGAGGCAATCTTTTGAATCCGAGTTGGGGTGTTCTTTCAGTAGATTGAAAATTTGGTTTTAGTTTTCGCACAATCATTCACCCCCCCCCTCTGATTTCTATATTCGTCTTTTCGATCCTACAAAGGCGGACGGAGACTCGCTCGAAAAGGAACCAGCAATCTAGCTCTTAAGGCCGATAACTCGACAACTAAGAACTAGGTCTACAAGTCTAAGGACCTAATTAAACAAAACTGAGAAACTACGAACAGATAGACTAAACTAAGACTGAAAGCCACTAGAAACCTGGCAATACCGGAGTCAAACCCCGGTACTTCCGGCCTCCCCGTGATCCGGCCTCTAAGCAGATGCTGAGCCTCTGGCAACGTCTGGGCCTCGGTCGGTAGTGCCGACGGCCAGGGACCAAAACGGGCGCTCTCTGTAAAAAAGGTACCGAAGTGCTACAGGCGGTAGCTCCGGCCACCCGGCAATACCGGCCCAGAGAGGGCGGTAGTGCCAGCCTCAGGGAAAAATTAGAGTTTGCAAAATGGGGATTTTGCACAAACGGATTCGAAACTTTGTGACGATTGCGCGGTTAGGTTCCAAGTGATACCAGGTACCCATCCACGCATGTCTCACAAAGTTTTGAGTTTGTTTAACCTAATTTCCATGTTTTCAAACTCGATAACCCTAATTACTGCCAGATTTCAACTTTCGATCCAAATCAAGTTCGAACTTGAATCTTTTTATGAAAATTAAACTCTAACGGTATCGGATATTTTCTATGGTCATTTCCTTGGCTTTTGGAGCTAGGGTTTCGAGGAAGACTCCAAAACTCAAGAAATTAACCTTTCAGACGAAAAAATCCGATAAGGATCGAATTAGGGTTTTCGACCCGGCCTTTTTCCAAAACTAGAACCTTTTTGGAACCAAGAACTAATATGAGTCATTCTTGTGATTTTTGGAACTTTGAAACTAGGAGACACTCCAAAAGGCACAAAAATGCACTTTTTGCTAATCGAATCGGGACAAAGGAGTTGCAACTAGCATATCAATTATTTTTGCACATTAAGGTCCCACAAGGCTAAACTCGTGTCTAAGAACTTAGTTCACGATGATTGAAATCTTCGAAAGTGAAAACTCTAATTGCTACCAAGTTCGATTTCTGACTTGAATCGAGCTCAAACTCAATTCTTTTGCGAGAATCGAACTTCAATGGCGTAAGATATACTCGAGAGTTGTTTTCCCAAATTTTTGGAGTTAGGGTGTCTAAGAATCCTCCAAAAATTTGAGAAAAATACTTTTAGGCGATTAAATCTGACAGAGAGGCGATTAAGGTTTTTGGATCGATTCAATCGCGCCAACTAATTCTCTCGAACCTAACCTTGGTCTAACAACTCAACAAAGCAACGATCTACCTCTAGAATAATGATTTCTAGAGCTAAACCAAAAGAGAAGAAAAGAGAAAAAGGAGAACTACGGGTTTTGAGATCAAAACCTAATGGATTGTTCCCGGGCTTGATTCCACCGGTTGAGAAGCTTGCTCAGGGCTTGAGTATGCTTCTCAACACCTTGGCTTGCCTCCCACCTTGCTCCACTTGAGCTCAAAACCGCAGGGGGAGAGAGGGGACTCAAGAGAGAGGGAGAAATGGAGAGGCAGAGTGTGAGACCCTCCCTTTCATGCTACAGTGTAACATAAAAGAAATGTTCTAATGTGCATACTATGCTAATCCTATGATCAGTAGCTAGCATGCACAAACACAATTTGACATCACAACCATGCAAAATTTTCATATTTTATTACAGCGGAAGTATTGATACAATATGACCGATGAGGTCGACTAAGCATAGCAAAATAATTAGATAACTTGTAGTTTGCCACATAACTCGCAGGCAACTGACAAGGTAAAGCCTTAGAAAGAACCATCGTTATTAATCTCGTTTTCCCGCGTCAGAGTAAGTGTCGAGGTTTCCTGCCTAAAAACAACAATAATAGCAAGGGTGAGTACATTGCGTACTCAGCAAGACTTATAGTGTTTGCAAACTTAAAATAAATGCAGGCTGTATCAAGGGAAAGGCTACTATGGTTTACTTTGCTTGGAGCTGAATTAAATTGTGAATAATGAATAATAGATTGAAAGCGAAAAAATAAAATAACAAGTATGTAAATACAAAAGTAATAAGTAAGAATAACATAAATGTAATAAGATAATCACAGCCCTTCATGAGTGAAATATAACAAGTACTCACAGCCCTTCGTGAGCGAAATGACGTCCATTCCCAATAAATGAAATAATCTCTGAAAACAAACTTTGCCAACACATGGCACAACAGTTGAATTCAAGCTTGCCAACTCATGTCAAGCATTGAATCTTCTGCGGGGTAAGCTCACCAAATCATTTTATAAGACAACTAAGTAGTGTCAGTTCTCCAAGTTATCCATGACCGTGGATACGGCTAATCGATTAGTTTTAGACTCTGTAGAGTTGTACAGCTTTACCCACAAGATATGTTCTCTCCTTATGCATGGCCAACTTAACATATTTCCTTTGGTGTGCCCGCAGGGAGTTCATAACGGAACCGTTCAATTATTCAAACCTAGCTTTGCACCAGCCCAGTAACGTTTAATCCTAGCCATGGTGGAAGCAAACATTCATGTGAAGCAATAATGATAAGGAGCCTGCGGCTCAATCAAAACAACAACAACCCCAATTCATAGCCAGGCGTACACCGTTGCACCGAATATGCATTTACCCACAAATCCATGTGGCAGCCCCTTATAAGCAAACACGAAAGGGTTTACTGCTTTTGGTACTCCAGCCTACCAATGTGCAAAGCTAGTTCCAAATAATTTAATAAGTTAAGGCTGTCCCATACCAGCACTTATGGATGTACGGTTATACTTGGATCATACAACACTACGTTCGGTCCTTGATGTGACATGGGCGATAATCTCCCCCTGTCGACGTACAAGTTAAAACTTCTACAATCGGCTATTACCATTAATCACCCACGTCAAAACATAGCATTATTTTCGGAGAAAGAAAATATCAATAATCATAATACTTCAACAGGTTCAAGATTAAAGTTCATCATGTCCAACAATTTTAATTTGTCACGAATAGTATAACCATCTGTTCGCCTTCCCAATCTAAAGCAGGGCTAAACATATGCAAGTAATAATCGAATATACCCATTTTGACATTATAAAATGTCTATCCAGGAGCTAGGGTTGTCAAGGTTCACATACCAAGGTCAATTAAGGAAATCCATCAATGAAGGTTATATCTACCAATACCCATAAAATAACAATTTTATGAAACATAGAGCATGCATGCAAATTTTAATCAAAATTTTAGTTAATTATGAAAGACTGTGATCAATATGATCAAGGGGTGCTTGCCTTGCTATTTGTTGCCTTTAGCGATGAAGTCAAAGACGTGACTTCAAGTAGTCGACGATGGAATCTGGAACGTCGGATTCTATACGTCGTTCAACGAGAAAGATAGCAAATAGCAAATATAACACTTTTAATAAGGGCAAAAGGAAATCAGATGAAAAATCAAATAAAAAATCATTACATAAAATGAGCATGATTGTAGTTAGGGTTTCATGATTATATATGCCAGCGTGCTACTCCTACGCTATAGTCTTTATTACTGATTAACAGTTTGAAGGTTGCATCGCATACGACACCTATTCTTTATGATTCGTTTTATTTTACTTTTCGAATTCAAGAAGCTAAGATTGTTTATATTAATATAAATTAATACGTAAAACAATAGGAGTGTAAGTAAATATAAGTTACATGGTTAGACTTAAGTATATGTATCGGTATTACGGACCTTAGGATTTATCTCTCGTAGGGTCATGTTTTAATAGGATTCAGATGCAAAGCAAGTTATAATAGAAATGCTTTTATCGCTTAAGACAGTCATGCCTTAGGGGATATTCCAAGGTTGATCTTACGAGTATTAGTGCCTATTGCTAATGTTCTATTCATCGAATGGGAGCATATGCCAGCAAAGGGCTAAATGTATAATAGGCATAAGGTTTTAATTTACATATGAGAACAAAAATAGACTAGTGTTAAGTCTAATCATCTTTGTAGTATTAAAGGATCATGTTTTACAGATCGTATCTAAAATAAGTTGAATAGGTACGTTTATCCATATGTGTATTGCGATTATATTCTAAGCATATATATATTATAAAAGCATGATTATTTATTCACTTAGTTTAACTTTAACTAGATATGTCTGTATATATATATACTTGGAATATGTGGGGCTTCAAAACCTTTTTGGAATTCATTTTATGGACCAAGGAAATATATCTAAGTCTTGAGCATACATATATATAAAATAGCTTATAAAGCGATATACAAAAGTTCATCAGTATACCCTAGGTGTTATCTTAAAATCACCTTCTCTACTATAAGATCAACTTATAACAACTAGTTTCACTTCGTTTGGGCATAAAATGAACGAGATATAGCATGCATCGGATTTGGTCGAGACAATAATTGATCAGGCCTCAATTAACTAGATTTAAATTATTTAAAAGATTAATTTAATTATAACAGAATATTGTTTTTCCTATTCATCATTATTATTTATTATTATCTTTTTTCCTCACTCTTTTCTTTCTTTTCTTATCTTTCTTTTCCTATTCTTTTTCTTACTTTCCCCTTTTTTCTTCTTTTTCCTTATCTTCTCTACCGGCTGCCCTATTCTCTCTTATCCTGTTCTCTTTTCCCCAATTCTCTGGTCTCTTCATTCTGACCTTATCGCCATCTTGGCGCCTCCGCCCGGCGGTTCCCAAATCTCCAGCTCCACCGACCTCCGATGGTTGCCAACGCTGGCCTCGGCGTGCTCGGCCCTCTGGTTCTTGGCGACCTTGGCCGCATCCTCATGCGCGTGAGCGCGGTCTCGCCCTGAGGCTGCACCGGCCGACTGTCACCGACTCCAATCTTCCCCTCCTACTCCGATCCTCTACGGTTGCTGCGCTACTTCGCCCTTTGTGCCGCCTCGGCTTTGGCTCAGGATCAGGATTAGGGTTTGGTATCCCCTCTTACTCGACTTTTTCTTTCCCTCTTTTCCAATCTCCTCATTAGGGTTGGTACACCCTAATTCTTCTTTCCCCCACCTGATTTTTGATTGATGACTATGATTCCTTATTACCCTTCTTCCTTTTTGCTACTGAATGACAGCTATTCTTGAATATGGTTACCGATTTGCTTAAGGTTACTTATGATTCTGGGGTTGTGCTGGATGTATTGCACTGAGGTCCTGTTGAAATGTAATCCGTGATGTGCTGGAAGGATTGGATGGAGGGTAATAGTACTGTGGTTATTATGGCATGGATGAATCTAGTTCATAACGGATTGAAGCTATGCTTGGCTCTGATGTTCCTAATACTTGATTGTGGCAAACTGGTAAGGACTTCAATTAGTTCGCTTAGCAAATGATGAAACTGATGCTAGGCTAGGCTTGATGATTCTTGAATGCTCAGCTATGACATGCTGATCATGATTTTGGTAATAATCGGGGTTGTATGGTATATAATAATTTGATGCCATGGATTGTCCATTTATTTCGGCTATGCCCTGATTAATCATGATTTATGAATGTTGGTAAGCTATACATGGATGGATTGGCTTAGTAGATGATTAATTGATACTAGGCTATGCTTTGATTGTCCTAAATATCTAATGGTGAAATACTGATAGTGGCTTCAATATTAACGGATTTACATGGTAGATGACAAATTGATACCATGTCACGCAAGCTATTTCTTTTTGGTCTGTGATGATTCGCTAACTAGCGATTCCATTGGTTGGACAATGCTACGGCGATGACCTTAACTCGCAATGCGTCGGGGGAGTATTTGAGATCTAGGGTAACAAGTAGCGTAACCCCAATGGTTTTCTTTTACTGAGACCGATTACTTTCTCATTTCTTTACTTCAACCTTTACTTCTATATTTTATTTCTAGTTCATCTTTATTTCTACTGAAAAGGAGACAAATGCATGCATACCTGGTTTTGGAGAAATTAGTCTGTAGCTAGGTGTGCTTGCTCCTTATTGATGGTTTCGGCTTGTAAAGGAGAGACATTCTCTGGTTGATCTTCTTTCTCCTAGCTTCCTGGAGTCTTAGGCTCGGTTGTCCTGTTTTGAATTTGTGGTTGAATGGTTGCTTTGCTTCTATTTGGAGTTCTTGGCCTTCTAGCACCTATCCTGTTGTTGATCACTTGTGATTTGCTCAGAAGTTTGCTTGTATGTGAGCTATACTCTAGGGCCAAGTGTTGCTGGGAGCTCTACCTTGGGGACTTTGCTTTTGGCAACAGCTTGAGTTGTATATTCTTATGTCTTGGGTGACTCACTCAGAAAGGTTTGCTTTGTGATCTCCTGGATGGAACTTGGTTAGCTTATATAGTCACGGCAAAGAAAATTTAATAATGTTTGAATGGTGGCTTAATAATGCGGCTGGATTGACTGCTCATTTTCTAGCCCTTGTCAGTGCACTAGTTTTAGTCCTATGACTTTACTTATGTAGCCTGATCTTTAATTAATGCATCTTCACTATCTTATATGTGCATGGTTTGATGTTTAGTCTTAGTCTTGACTCATGGGTTTGGCCGGCTGGCTACTCTAGAGATTTCGGCTGGGAGTTGCCTTATCCAAAAAGAAAAATAATGGTTTGATCTAGTGGTAGGGATGGTTCCATGCTTACAAAGATGGTTTCCTTGATTACTTTAATCCCAAGGATCTAGTTCTGGGGGTTTCGGCTGGAAGGTGTCCCTACAGTGCCTCTATACTTATATTGACTAATGTGAGAGGTTTTACCTTAAAGAATTACTTTTTACCGCGCAATATTTTTAATATACGCACGTCTACAGAATAAATTCACATGTTTGTATATTGCCGAGTGATGCACATCCCAATCGCGAGAGGGGCCAAATTGGCCCCCGGACAATTTAGGGTACCTCGTTAAGCGATCATACTTCGCTGACGGCAATTCCTGTTTTCTAATTATTGCAATTAATTTAATGTACTTACTTCATTCTTATTCTTATACAGATGCAGTTGAATATGCAGGTCCAGCAATGCAGACAAGCTAGCACATAAGCCGCAGCATAATCTTGTAATCTACTTTTTGGGATGTAGTTATGATCAGACTTGTAATTGAATGGTTATATAAGTTATAACTCATGTGACTGTTGTATGTCATTATCAAGATTTGTGTAATTCCTTTTTATTGTAAATGCAAACTACGATGTATCAATAAACTCAATACTGTAGTTTAATCCTCTGTAATGAATACTTTTGATCAGGAAATGGCAATTGGTTTACTTTATTTGCTAATGCACTATTCATCATCAAAGAAAACATTAATTAAATTCCTTTTAATTAGTTAGTGAAGTCATGATTACCTGGTTAGCCAAAGAGTCCATATGATCAATCTATAATTCCTCAAGATTTATGCTAGGAAATTTTTATCTTCTTGTTATTATCTCCTATCAATTTCCTTTCCCTAAAATTTAAAATTCAGTTATCTCTTTAGCAATATATCCATCCGAAGCATTTATATTTCAGGAAATAATTATAAATCAAATTTATATTTTAATATTTTATTTTTACTGCTTAGTGAATTTTTGGGATGTCACAAATCTACCCCCTAAGCAGATTTGTTACTGTTTCTTGCGGGTTTAAGGACCCTGGTTGTAAAGTAGGCTTTTTCTTTCTGTGGTAGTGGTGGGTGTTGGTCTTTTGTAAAAGATCAATCTTTTGCAAGGTTTTAGCCCCAATTGTTCGAGCAGTTGATAGTCTTGGAGTGTTGTGTCTCACTTGGTTCGCGTCGTTTGGAATACGACGAACCACAGTAGAGAGGTTGAGATGTGAAAACACCTTTGCACGTGGGAGCTGAAGAGGGATCTAGAGTTGGAGTTAGAGGTTGGTACCATGTTCTTCTGGAGAGTAACGTAGGATAAAAGGATCGGGCACTTTAGCGCCAAGGAATGTATGGAATGAGAAGTGTGAGACCGTTTTGTTTCGTGGTCTGTTTGGGAATTTATCCTATCGCTTGGGTCGTGCTGAGGCATTGTGTGAGTGCTTTGTGTTTCAATGTTGAGTAAAGTTTCTGGCAAGTTTTGAATGTGAGTTATCGTTAGAGCCGTTGGTCTTCAAACCTAAGCGTCTGGTCATCGAGTTTCGATCAGTGTAGTTCCGGTGGTTTTAGTTAGAGAGAGAAGTGACCTGGGATATTGAAGTCTTGTGTGTGCGAGCAATACCCAGAGTTATTCTCATCAGGTATGAACCGTGAAGTTTAGTTCTCTTTTTGTTGTTTTTTTTTTTGCGTAGTGGCGTGTCTCGGATTCGGGGTCGAATTCTGTTGGGGGGGAGAATGTGACACTACAGATTGAGACATTTTTCGATTTCGACATTACGGTATGACTTTGGTATCATGTTTTTGGGCCGTTTTCCAGAGTTTGGGCCTTTCCGGGGGTAGTTTGGGCCTTTCCGAGGGGGAATTGGGCCTTCCGGGGGAGTTCGGGCTTTGGGGTACCATTGTGGGCCGAAAGTGGGGGACAAATTGGCACATGTGGAGGGGGTTTTGGGCAGCAAACCCTGCTGCCCTTGCCCCATGCGCCCCACTCCCCTCCCTCAAACCCTAGCCGCCCACCCCCTTGCCCCTTGCGCCTCTCCCCTAGCCGCCCCCCCTTGCCCTTACGCCTCCACCTCCTCTCCCCTCCCTAGCCACAACCCTCCCCTCCCCTAGCAGCCCTATGTCATCTTCCTCCGTGGTGTTCTCCGTTTCCCCGCTCGATGGATCGCCGGTTTGGGAATCTCCGGCGAATCGAGGTGGTTCGGGAGGAAGGAGCGGCCGGAAGGAAGGAGCAATTCGTCGTCGCTCGGTTCTTCGAGAAGAGGTAACGACTCATGGCTCTTTTGGGGTGGTCTAAGTGCTGCTAGGAGGGGTAATCCATGCTTAAAGTTCATGTTTAAGTGCTGTTCCTAGATGAGATTAGGGAGATTGCAATGCTGTCCCACGTTCTGTCCTCGGGCAGATTTGCACCCCGACCTAGGGCTTGAGTTTTGGGAATTTTAGATGTGTTTTCTGATCGACCAGCTGTTACAGAAGTTGTAGGTAATTCAATTACCTTTCAGTGGAAACTAAGAACGCAAAATTCCGTTCAGTCGTTTAAAAGTTAAGGCTGTTTTACCCAGCACTGCCAATTCTGTGACGTGATTGGGACAGATCGTGTTCAATTGTGGATTAGACAACTTTAGAGGCCGAATCAGTCTTCACCAATACTTAGGAAAAGATGGAAAATTTCCTAAGCTTTGATACAATGTACTCGTTTACTTGATTTGGAATCTTAGAACTCAAGTTATGCTAGTTGGAAGCCTGTTGTCCCGATGGGACAGATTCTCTGTTTTCGGGTTTTAGGAGTGGGTTACGAGGTCGGTGTAGAAGATCGTTCTTGTTCTGCTTTTGGGGGCTTTTTTTGAGTGTAATGTATCTTTGTGCAGGTGGTGTGACCCCGGGAGTGCCCTCAACCTCTCGCCACTCCGTCGCTCACGGTTGAAGGCAAGTGTATTGTAATGTTTGTGACTTGAATGGCGTTATGTTTTCGTTATGATGCGAGTTAACTGTTGATATGTTTGCTTGCCATGTTTGATTCTTGGAATGAGGAATATGAATTGTTAGATGGTTATGCATTTGCTGAATTACGAACGATTGCAAAGTTTATTCATGCTTATGGTATATTGGTGAGTATGTAGTGATGATGAGAATGATAAAATGATGATGGTGAGTAAAAGGATATTGTGCTTGACACATGAACGATGAAAGATAAACAGTGTATTCCTTGCATTCATGGCATGAGGACTGGCCAGGACGGTGAGAAAGTCATAACTAATCTGGTAAGGTCGATGAGAAAGTTATGACTAATAATCCGGAGCGCCACTGAGAAAGACATACCTCGTAGTTCCATCCACAGTCGTGAATGGGAGCGAGTCAGTAAGAGTAGGCACCCTCCATCTATGGGATGGACGGGGAAAGAGGGTGCACACCGACGGGTGTGCACTCGGCAATACCGGTATGTGCTTCAAAGAGACATGTGCATCGCATTGCATTGCATGAATAAGGATGATGATGAGATGCTTATGATGATGATGTGTTATGATATGTAGTAAATATGCTATTGAATAATGTTGTTGCTCTGTTCCGTTGCAATACACTTTGCTGAGTGATGAACTCACGCTTGTGTTTTATGTTGTTTTTAGGTACCATGAAACCGGCATGTGGGAAAGGGGATTAGTGGCACATCTTCATGTAGATTCATGCACTTAGACAACTACACTCTTTCATTCATAGTTGTAATGATTAATTTTATGGTGCTAGAACTTGGATTATGCCTTAATGTGTGTTTGGTTATATCATTCACTTCATTTTAACCATGAAACGTTTGAATTCATTAATTGGTCTTAAATTGTTGGTATACTTCATGTTAGGATTGTTTTATATGTTATCCATAATGTTATTGCTTGTGATGCTATTATTGTTGCTTCAACCCATGGAATTTACAAAGAAGATGCTGCCGAAATTTGCATTAAAGCATTAATGCACTTGCTGTAATTCATTCTTAATTGTGGTGTTTAGTTGCTATTTCTACTATGTTTGGTGACACATCCAGGGCATACTAGATGCCGGAGTGTTACAGTAGTATTCAAGTATATAAGATCATCTAGGTGGTATTTATATTTTTTCAGAGTTAGTATGTACATTGTTTAGACATACTCCTTTTTATATGCATATATGAAGGTATTTGCAAAATACGCTAAAAACTATGTACTCCCTTGCAATATTTTCACGTGGATCTCATTAGAATATCTTATAATTAGTATATGAGTGTATCCAAAGTGATAAAGGAGTATTTCAAATTCATTTGGGTGGTATTTCAGATGTGGGAGTAACTACTCCTGGGAGTAAAAAGTGTGTGTGTGTGTGTGTGTGTGTCTATATATATATATATATATACTGCTTAAATGATGTTATTATATTTTTTATCATTTTGAGTAAACTCTAATACCGATTATAAGATACTCCAAAGTGAGTTTTATGAAAAATTTTATCCAAGTCCACCATTTATAGCATAATTTGTTTATATACTCTTTTTACATATGGAAAAGGGTATATAGCAAAAAAAATGGGCTCTGATGAATTTTTTTCAACAATGTTGTATTGTAGTATCTTAGAATTATTATTGAAGTATATTGAAAGTGATAAAGAAATATAACACTTTCATTTAAGTGGTATACTGGAGGTAGGAGTACATATAGTACGAAAAAGGCTTCCTATTTATATTTATATATATATATATATTTATATATATATATATATTTATATATATATATATATATTTATATATATATATAAATATATATATATGAAGCCTCTTTTCTACTCCTAGGAGTAATTACTCCCTATGCCGTATCTCACAATAGGGAGTATTTCGCGCAACGGAGAGTATGTACGTGTAATATATAAGTATATAAGACCATCTAGGTGGTATTTACATTTTTTCAGAGGTGTTATGTACAATTTTTAGACATACTCCTTTTTATGTGCGTATATGAAGGTATTTGCAAATAGGCTAAAAACTATGTACTCCATTGCAATTTTTTTCATGTGGATCTCATTGGAATATCTTATAATTAGTATATGAGTGTATCCAAAGTGATAAAGGAGTATTTCAAATTCATTTAGGTGGTATTTCAGAGATGGGAGTAATTATATATATATATATATATATATATATATATATATATTATTTAGCCACTCATTATCTCGTGCATCTCAAGACGCTAAACATAAGCAGCGGCATTATCACAGCCCACACACACACACACACAGAGAGAGAGAGAGAGAGAGGGTAGAGGGGTAGCGATGGGGGACATCGCGCTGGGGCTGGCAAAGACGGTGGTGGAGGGGGCGCTGACCAAGGCCCAGTCGGCGATCGAGGAGGAGGCGAGGCTACGGCAGAGCGTGCAGAGCGACCTGATGTTCATCACCGGCGAGTTCCAGATGATGCAGTCCTTCCTCAACGCTGCCAACGAGGAGCGCGTCAGGAACGACGTGGTGAGGACCTGGGTGAGGCAGGTCCGCGACCTGGCCTTCGACGCCGAGGACTGCATCGACTTCGTCGTCCACCTCGACAAGAAGCCGTCCTGGTGGTTCCGCATGCTCCCGTCCTGCGTGGCACCGCCGCTGCCCCTGGACGAGGCGGTCGCCAAGATAAAGCAGCTCAAGACGATGGTCGAGGACGTGAGCCGTAGGAACGCGCGCTACAACCTCATCACCGACTCCGTCTCCAAGCCGGCCGCCGTCGTGCAACAACAGGAGACGGTGACGGCCGGCGCCAAGGCATTCGACGTCGTGCAGGAGGCGAGGGACGCGGCGAGGAGGCACCGCCGCTTGGTGGATCTCACCGAGTTGATCGCCAACGAGGACGATCTTGGTCTCCAGGTGATCTCGCTGTGGGGAACCGGCGGCGATCTTGGGACGACGTCCGTCATCAAGAAGGCCTACGACAGCCGGGATGTACGCCAAGCCTTCGGGTGCCGCGGCTGGGCAAAGCTGACGCGCCCATTCAATCCCGACGAGTTCCGCCGGAGCTTGCTCACTCAATTATCCGCGAACTCTGGCCAAGAACAAGGAGCAACTGCACACGTAGATGCCCTGACGGGGATGGAGGCGGCGGCGCAAGACGAACTCGTCAAGGATTGCTGGAAGCAAGTGGAGGAGAAGAGGTACCTCGTCGTCCTGGAAGACGTATCCACCGTGGTAGATTGGGAAGCCATCAGAATGTACCTGCCCGACAAGAAGAATGGGAGCCGGATCGTCTTGTCGACGCAGCAGCTGGAAGTCGCAAGCTTGTGCACGACGCAGCCGTGCGGAGTTTCGGAGCTCATGCAGTTGTCAGCCGATCACTCTGTTTGCGTCTTTTACAGTAAGCAGGTACGTGAGGCTTAACTTTTTAGGGAGATTCGGATTTGCTCTGTTTTTTAAGATGCAATTGATCACTTATTCTGTATATCTTAGTATCTTACTGATATGTGTTTCAGTGTCTACATATTAATGAAATACTATGAGACAAATAATCAATATTTTAAAAAAAACGAAATAATCTTCAATATTCCCAACTTTGTACCCCGCGGAGCAAGGGGAAATATCCCCTGCCTTCCTTTTTACTGAAAGAAAGTGAACACAGCGGCGAGTACAGTACACCAATTTACAGACTAACACTCAGTGGAAATACTGATGGACCATGGAACCAAACTCATGTCCTCTTTTTGCATATGGACACACGAAACACATTCCAAGAAAACGAGAATTTTTTTTAATTAAGAAGATGAACTTGGGTGGTGAGGCGTACACCCATACTTTCTACTAATGCAGGAATTTCACAGAAACTATTCAATCGCATGGGAATCGGGAAAAATTCTCACGCTCTATAAATGGGCCTATCTAAGATAGGCCTAGCTGCTCATTAATAAGAGGTGGGCATCGTGCCGTGACGGGTCGGTCCGGCACGGGTTCATCGTACTTCGTGTCTGAACCGTGCCAGGTCGTGACGGCCCATCATGCCTACCGTGCCGTGTTGTGCCTGTCCGGCTCGCTTTCGGCAAGCCTAGGCACGGCTCATTTGCGTTTCATGCCTGCTTCGTGCTGTGCTAGCCTAGGCTAGACCCATTTACACTATTGCGGTGAGAGAAAAGGAGACGGAGACAAACGATGCAAACCCTCTCTCAGTTCTCTCTCGCCCATTGATCCCTCTCGCAGCTCTCTCTCTCTCTCTCTCTCTCTCTCTCTCTCTCTCTCTCTCTCTCTCTCTCTCTCTCTCTCTCTCCTGTTGCTCCCTCTCTCAATCTCTCTCTCTCGCATGTTGCCTTCCTCTCTCTCGCTCATTGGTCGACGAAAGAACGAGGGATGATCATTTATAGAAAGCTCAATAGTACTTGTTCTTTCCAAAAAGATCATCAAATTCATCACCTCGTCAGTAGTAGAAATCTAGTGAAATAAAACCATTGTAGATAAGTGACATAATATAGCATCAACAATAATGAAATTGTGACAGCAGATCTGTGGATGTTGGATCGGATCTAGACTATACATTATACATACTTGAGGCTACAAATGGCCGCGCCGCGGCGCGCCTGTGCCTCCACCGTGTTACCCGTGCCTCCGCCGTGCCGGGCCGGGCCGTGCCACCCATCATACCATGGTTTTAAGCATAGCACGGCTCGTGCCGTGCCGGGCCTGGCTTTGAACCGAGCTGACATTACGCCTCTTACCACTAGGGAGGTAAAAGAAGGTTTGAATCTCAGCTTGATTGATCGATATTAGTTTTGACTTTTTGCAAGTGTGACTTATAAGGAAACACTTACAAAATTGCACCTAAAACAGTAAAACATTAAATGGGCATATCCTTACATAGCGTATATCAGTACAAAATAAAAATTCATGCCGTATATCATACAAAATTTGTTTAATTAGCGGTGACATGCAAATTTTGTTTACAGTACTCTACGGTAGTATGAACACTTAGCAAAAATTGCTATAGGACACCCAACTTGTGGATTTAGGGCTGGCAAAAAAACTCTTTTGGACTCGAATTAAAATTTCTTTAATTACAATAGTTAATAGGTGGAAAATACAAATGAGGTAATTTCGAGGAAAAAAAGTTAAGTTCGACAGCCATCACTTGTGGTGTTTGCTTTAGAACAACGGTTTTTTTTGTGTTCTTAGTAAAAGACACTAAATTTGGTAGTTCTTTACTGTAGGACACTCTGTCTATTAAAATATAATAACAAGCTGAGAGAGGAGAGAGAATGTAAGTAAAAAAAGTTTGTTTTGCCTAACCTTTTTTTTTTTTTTGAAAAAGAGGCAGGCGCTCTGCCGATTCATTAAGAAGAGGGAAAGTCTGTACAAAAAGGAAAAAGGAAAGGGGAAGAAACTACGCTTCCAGACCACAGGTAAGGAAGCGCAGCGCTAAGGCAGCACAACTACCCTAACCTAGAAAGAGCGAGAACTCGGCTAAAGACCAAGGAAGGCCAGCTAAATCGATGTTCTAGCAGCCAGGCTAAACATCTTGAAATCATCTAGGGTCTTCTGTATCACCACTAGAGCCGAGCTTGAGACATCTTCAAAAATCCTAGCATTTCGTTCCTTCCAAAGATTCCAACAGCCGTAAATAATTAGGCCGTCGAGGTCTCTTCAGGCCTGCTTAGTAGCATCCTCCCTTGCTCGAATCCACCACCCGAGACCGAGATGAGGTTTCTGTTCGGGAGCGGTGAGGGGTGGCAAACCGACTGAGAAGTAAGTCCCACTGGAAGGATTTGGCGAAAGAGCAGCTCAGAAAAAGGTGGAGAGCCGATTCGTCAACTGAGTGACAGAAGTGGCAAGTCGGGTCATGCGGCCATCCTCTTCTGGCCAAGTTGTCTGCCGTGAGGATTTTGTTCTGTACCATGAGCCACGCAAAAAATTTGCATTTGTTTTCCGCTTTTGCTTTCCAGATTGAATTTGGTGAGTGACCTGGCACCGAGCCGATGAATTGTGCCTTATAAGCCGAGTTTGCAGAGTAGCCTCCATCCGACGTCCAATGCCAAATGATTGAGTCTGGCCTCTGCGGTTGGAGCTGTACGCCTTGTAGCCTAATCCAAAGTGTCAAGAACTCTGCCAGCTGTTGCACGGAGTTGATTTTCCTTAGCGGTTTCATCCATCTGTTATTGAAGAGTTCCTGTTTGACAGAGTTGTTTTTCCTGGACACCAACCTGTAACACTGGGGTGCTAAGTCCTTTGGCGCTATCCCCTGAAGCCAATTACTGCTCCAGAATTTGGCTGTTTCCCCGTTCCCTAAAACAATGGTGGTACTCGCATCGAAGAGTGCAAGATCTGGCCCACGAAGGGAAGATATCGATCCTTGGACCAAAGGTAGCTGATCTTTCCAATGACGCCAAAGCCAGCGCAACCTGAGGGCTCCTCCAAAGGTGGTGATATGCGGAATGCTGAGGCCTCCCAGAATCTTCGGGCGACAGACTGTTCTCCAGTTGACCAAGCAATGCCCTGAGCTGCAGTTTTCTTCCCCTTTCCAAAGGAAGTTTCTTCTCAATCTGTCAATTCTTTTGGTCGCCCATTTTGGAATCCTGAAAGCTGTGAGGAAATGTACTGGGATTGCCGAGAGCACAGCTCTCACCAATACTAGCATGCCCGCTCTTGAAAGTAACTTCCCTTTCCAACCTGCGAGTCTCCTGCCAATCTTGTCAATTAGAGGTTGGAAGTCTACCTTCCGAAGTGCTGTAGGTCTTAAAGGTAGACCAAGATACTTTGTCGGGAAGTTATTGACCTTAGCCGGGAAGTTTAGCAGCATGCTTTGCAAGAGTGAAGCATTGAAGGTTAAAGGGAAGATTTCCGATTTGTTAATATTGGTGATAAGACCTGAAGCCTCCCCGAACACCTGTAAGGTCGCCTTAAGGATGTTGATTTCCTGTTCCACCGGGTTTAGGAAGAGTGCAACATCATCTGCGTAGAATGAAATGCAGCTTTGAACCGCCTTCTGGGCAATCGGCATGAGTAGCTCCCTGTGTGCCGCAGCCGACCAAAGTAGAAGCAGGGGCTCAATTGTCATGGTGAAGAGCAAGGGAGAAAGCGAATCACCTTGTCGCAGGCCTCGCCTATGCATAAAAGGTTTTCCGGGGTTGCCGTTGAGCAGAACCCTGGATTTGGATGTGGAAAGTAAAATTGAGATCCAGTCCCTCCACCGTTGTCCAAAACCGAAATTTTGTAACAACTCGAGGAGGAACTCCCAACTAACTGAGTCAAAAGCTTTGGTTAGGTCAAGTTTGATGAAGATAGCCGGGCATTTCTTTCTATGTAGCTCTGTTAGGGTAGTTTGGACATCCATGAAGCTATCATGAATGGCCCTTCCTGCTATAAAAGCGTTTTGATTTGGCGAGATTAAAGCATTCAGGAACGGGGCGAGTCTGTTGGCAAGGATCTTTGAAATGATTTTCGCGAAGCTGTGGATGAGGCTTATGGGTCTGTAATCTGAGACCGCGCTAGCTTCTTGGCTTTTTGGAACTAGAACGATCCTTGCCGAATTGAGGAGCTCAAGGCAGTTTCTGTGTCCAAGAAAGAAGTGTTCGGTAGCGGCAAGCAGGTCCTCTTTAATTGTGCTCCAACAGGCTACGAAGAAAATCCCTGTGAACCCGTCTGGACCTGGGGCCTTGTCCCTTGGAAGAGAGAAGACTACCGATTTTAGTTCCGAAGCCTGGAAAGCATCCTCTAGCCTAGTGAGGTCCACCTGAGGTAGCTGAAGAGAAGACCAATTTAAGGTAGCCTGCCTGTGTTTTTTGCAACCTAGGAGCCACACAAAGGAATTGTAAATGATGTCATGTTTTTCCTTTTCAGAAGATGTAGTCCCTTCTTCAGTGACCAGGGAAAGGATGCGATTCCGACGGCTTCGCCCATTTATTTTGGAGTGGAAGAATTTGGAGTTTGCATCTCCCGCCTTGAGCCAGGCCAATCTGGCTCTTTGTTTAAGGCGAAGCCTGTTAACTGCCGCCAGTCCCAACAGGCTTGTCTTGAGCTGTTTGACTAAGGACCTTTCTTGATCGACTAGTAGTCTCTTTTCTTGAGCTTTATCAAAACGTAGAATTAGTTCTGTTGCAACGTCCATCTATAGCCTAACATCTCCCAGAAGGTTCTTGCTCCAACAACGTAGGGCTTTGGCCGTCCTAAAAAGCTTGATATGGAGACGTCTGTAAGGATTGGGACTGCTGACTGGTTTAGCCCAAGTTCCCTGAACCACATCAGCGAAACCAGGTAGCTTTGGCCAGAAAGATTCAAAGCGGAAGGCTCTTTGCTGCTTGCTGCAACTGGTGCTTAAGAATAGCGGACAGTGATCTGAAACCGAGGATGACAGAGCTTGGAGCGAGGAGTTAGGATAGAGTAGGTCCCAATCCGTGGAAGCAAAGAATCTATCAATTCTGGTTTGAGTTGGCGTGACTGATCCTGACGCCCAGGTGAATTTCTTTCCTAACAGCCTGAGTTCTTTCAGATTAGTGGCATCGAGCATACTCCTGAAACTAGTCATGATACGCCTGTTGAGGTTTCCATTACTCTTATCAGCAGCTAGATATATCATATTAAAGTCCCCTAAAAGCAGCCACTGCGGAAGCATTGAGTGCTGCAGCTGGACAATCTCTTGGAGGAAAGCAAGCTTTTTGAGCTCGGATTGGGGCCCGTAAACACCTGTGCAAGACCAAGCACAGTTGGTAGCTAAGTCCCAGAAAGTTGCTGAGGCTGTGTTTGTAGTTGTCTGACCCTGTGAGATGGTGAAAAAACGATCGGAGCAAGCCAGAAGGATACCACCTCTAGTTCCAGCTGCAGGAAGACAAACGTAGCTGTTTTTGAAGTCTGGTCCGAGGGTTTCAGCCACTAAGTCACCTGAACAGACCTGCAATTTAGTTTCCTGCAAGCAAACAACGTTTGCTCTAGTTTGCAACACTAAATCTCTAACCAAGGCTCTCTTGGCCGGTAAGTTTAAGCCCCTGACATTCCAGCTCAAAATTTTGCAATCAGCATTCATGGGATAGAAGAGGGAGCATCTTCCTGCAAGGGCTTTAGGCGACTTGAGTTGTGTGAAGTTGAGTACAAATCGACGAGACGCACCGTGGGCACCCACAGGGACAAGAAGGGTATCCTGCTCGAGCCCACAGGAAGCAACAGAAGAGGAACTAGAAGATAGTTCCCTAGAGAGCTCTGAGTACAAAAGGACCAGCTACAATAAAGCAACGAAAAGAAGTTGCAACTCCTTGACGACCAAGCCTGAACCCGAGGATCCAGGAAGGTTGTAGCGCCGCTAAACAAAAGGGTAAACATTCTGGACGAAAACAAGCAACGCCGGCTTGGAGGTCTCAGGCCTCCCCACCTAGGACGGCTGGACGTCCCAGGTCTTCAAGCCTGTGACACTCTGTAGGTCAACAGGCGAGGCGAGGCCAGCTAACTGCGAGAAAGCTAGCAGAGCTTCCGAAGACACCGGTTTGTCGAACACGGCCAGGTACTTGCGCAGAGCTGCTTTGTCCAGGTGAGCACCTTCTGACAAGATCCCCAACTTCTTGGCGAGGTGAAATTGTGCCCGCTCAGTAGCTGACATCTTGGGGATAGTCTTGCGCGCCAGCCTGGTGCTACGACGCTGATAGGTGATCGGTTGTTCCCCTGCAGGAGCCTGCTGAATAGGTGAAGCTAGCAGGGGTTCAACCAGTGTGGTCTTGATTTCCTGGGCGAACTCCCACGTCGAGCAAACCGTTGGGGTCACTTTCCTCGCTAGGGCGACTGCATCCAGGGCGGTCAACTGGATCAACTCCTCCTCGAGCATAGGATCGAAGCGGGAATCCTGAAATAACATGAACTATGGGGAGAAAGGCAATTGCGAGTCCGGACAGAGCATCGAAGTGTTGAGACAAGGAAGAGGGTCAGGCTCCTTGTTACAAGCGGCAACCGGGTTAGCCGGTTTAAAATGCAACTCAAAGCTATCCTGGATACTAAGGGCGGCGATGGAGGATTTAGCCTGGGCGAAAAATCTTCTAGCAGGCGATCTTGACCTCTCTTTTTGAGGCTGTTCGACGTCAAGGGCTGGGCTTACTCCACCTGTTTGCAGGGCAGGCTCCTCTCCAGAAGGAGGCTGTGAAGAAGCAGTGTGTCTCTTTCTTCCTGCAATGCTTGAGTGCGAGTTTCTGCCGTCTCGCTGCGAAGGACCTGCCGAAGGATCCTGTTGGCGTTTGGGGAAGCTGCCACGCCGCGGTGGGACGTCCCAACCTGAGTTTCTTCTACGGCCAGAGCCCGGCGGAGGCGACCTGTCCCTGTCCCGGAAATCTAGGCGCTGATGGACTGGGGCGCGCCTAAGCGTGACACCATCCGCCAGGCCCAGGGTCCAGGCGAAGAAGTGATGTTTCGGCCACTCTTCAGAAGAAGCAGCCGAGAGCTCGCCGCTTGCAGCACTGTGGCTCGGGCTCAGACCCCACCACTCCGAAGACGCAGCATCCGCTGGGGGGTCGAAATCCAGCACCTGTGCGAGGTGGATACGAATCTTGTAAGAAAGGAAATTCGGCGGTGATCCCACCTGCGGCCGCACCTGCTCGATGCCGATCTCTGGGAAGGGAGATGGCGGTGAGTCAGAGCTGTAGTGCTCTTGCACGCAGAGACTAGCAGTCTTGGGGATGGAGTTTACGTCCTCAACCCAAACCCAAACGTTGAGGCAGGCTGACTCCTTTTCGTTGGCCGGCTCTTCAATGAAGGGAATCACCGTCCCAACGTCAGAGAGAAGCGAGGAGGCAACTGGAATTGTCCAAGCGTGCCTAGGAAGGCCTTCCAGACAAACTTTTGCCTTGAACCTCGGTTGAGCTGCCACCCCTTGGACGAAACGAGTCCAAGGAAGAACTTTGAAGCTGATGTCGTCACATTCAAACCTTGAGTCATCAAGCAGCTCTGTCTTGAGTTCAAAGGAACTGCATCTGACGAAGTAAGAATTGTCGGAGTTTACAGCCACATTGAAATCATCTCTGTTGACTCGAAAGTGATCTGCTAGGATCCGCTGCACCTGACGAATATTGGTCTCATGGTCCCCTAAGACCAGAAGTTGGACTGCAAACCTGCTGTATTCTCTTTCTGACGCTAGGAGAACACTATCCCTAGGGGCGAAGCGCCGAACAACTTGATTCGGCCTGAGGTGGGCGTCACCCGGTTTTGAAGGTGGCGCCGGATCAACGGTCGGACGCTCTCTCCGAGCTAGTTCAGCCCTAGCCGGGCGAGACAAGCTTTTGGCGGCCACCTGGAGGTTGGAGCGCGAGGACGGGCACCGGCGCGCTAAGTGACCCGAGGCACTACAGAGGAGGCAACGAGGAGGGTCTCGGCAGGTGGAGACGAAATGGTCAGGAGCCACTTCAAACATGTGGCTTCGCAAATTTGCCACTGGACCCATATTTCATTGACTCAGATGGTCCCATGTGTCATTGGCTCAAGTGGCATCATAATCCAAATGGTCAATCTTTGAAGTGGCAAATTATCAAATTTATCGGCACCGGAAGCACTTTCCTTTAGTTCTGCTCTTAAAGAGCTCAGCAAATTGAAACTTCGACCTACCATCCGGTGGGGAGTTAAGGCGGTCTGCTTGCTTTCCTTTCCTCCAAAAGTACTTCCCTTTTACCTGAGTCCACTCTGAGCTGGAATCCCGCAGCGGGTCAGCAGCCGGGCAGCGGGGATTTGCAATTAGAACGTCGCCGCCATCGGGATCCTTTGTCAGGAGCGTGGAACTTCGACCTGCTTTGAGTGCCACAGAGATACGACGGAGCTTGGCGGAGCAGGGGTCCTGCCCTGCAAACTTCTTGGCAGGTGGTAGGAGGGAAGGGAAATTCGACGGGACACCCGGAGCTGGGCGCAGATATGCCAAATCTTGGGTACAGCTGCCTGCTTTGAATTCAACCTGGATTTTGGTGGGAATGGGGGCGCGAGGGTCTGGGGCTGCAACCAAGCTGGGAGGAGGTGGATCGACGGTAGAGGGCGACAGATCAGACACGACTGGGGCAACTTGGGGCGACGATTCCACACAAAGGTCATCATCCTCCTCGTCGGAGCTCCAGGACAACCGCTCCGCAGGAGGAGCAGGAGGTGGAATCTCAAAACAGGGGGAAGTGAGCCGCTTGCCTGGCTGCCGGGGGGCGACGGATCTGGGGTGGGCGGCGGGTTTGTGGAGCGTGGGAGCGGGGGCGAGAGCGGCGAAGCTTGGGCGGACATGTTTTAGGTTCTATTGTTTTGCCTAACCTTCTCTTCTTCCTGTTCACCCGCCAGGCCTCGAGCTTCTATCGCACCATTATCTCGATTGTGAGCTTCTATCGCAAAAGTAAAGATATTACACACATTCTTCTTGTTTTGTTTCTAACGCGCGCGTAGTATCATCATGATTAGTTGGAATTTAACTAATGCTGTTTTCTTCAGAATGATGATGTTAAATCTAATGAGTTCATTACCATAATAATATTGAGCCATTCCGTTTATGGTTTCTAATTAATGCGAATTTATGACGCACAAAGACTATATTAGCCTTTAGAAAGTCATTAGTGATGTAACTATTAGCGATTAGATGGAAGAAATCAAAGGGCTTAGAGCATCTCCAAGAGGGGCCCTAAATATGGCCCTAACTTGAATTATAGGGCTTTTAGAGGAAAAGATCAACTCCAGCAAGGACCCTAAATTGTTAAAATTTATCAAATTGTTTTAGGGCCCATGGGAGAGTAGCTATATTTAGCAACTCTGTGATTGAGCCCTATCTTCATTGAGTTTTAAGGCCTAATTGCTGGAGTGAATATTTCATTGGAGCCCTAAATCTAATTAGTTGGGGTCCTAAATTAAAATTTAAGGCTCATTTTTAGGGCCCTCTCTTAGAGATGCTCTTAGAACAAAAGTAGTTTACCATAAAAAAAAGTCTAGCTCCTCTTCTAATTAACAGTTTGGGTGCAGATGGGATTCCCTAAGAGCATCTCCAACAGAGCCCCTAAACCAGCCCCTAAACATTAAAATATGGAGTGCAGTAAAAAAAAACAGATCCAGCAGGGCCCCAACTCAAGCCCCTAAAATTAGGGGTCCCTAAATTTGCCTCCTAAAGCATCTCCAACAGTTCCTCAAATCCATTCCCAAAATCTATTTTTGGGCTTGATGAAAAAAAAACGTAGTCCAACAGTTCCTCTTTGTAGCTCCTAAAATTTGGGCACGCCCAATACCGAAGCCAGGCGACCTCAATTTTGCGCGCTGCGTTCGCGCTCCCAATCACTGATTTGCTCCTTTCCCGCGGCCAAATCGCCCGACGCAGGGTTTCTTCGCGCCATCACGACGACGAGACTGCCACCGCGCCGCTCCCAAAACCGATTAAATGGCGACCACCGCCACCTTCCTCCACCTCCTCTCCCCTCGGCCTCGCCCTGCCGTACTCGAGCCCGCCTCCGCCGCCTCGCCTTGTCCGTCTCCCCCTCCGGCCCCGATGAGACCCCCGCCGACGACCCGCCCGTCCTCCCCTCGATGCACATCAAGAACACCGAGTCCAAGGACGTCGCCCGCCGCCGCAGCTGGGTCGAGCACGAGGGCGAGGAGGTGCCGCTCCAGGCGCCGGAGTCCCTCGAGGCATTCCGCATGCTCACGCCCGCCTACTGCAAGAAGGTGGAGTCTGAGCCAGGGTACATGGAGCGCCTCTTCGCCATCTTCTGCGCCGAGCCCCTCGAGGCAGCGTGGGTCGGCCGGCTCCGATGCGGCTCGTCTTGCAGTGGGGCCAGCCTCACTTGGTGGGAGGTGGACCCGGACGGACTGGAGTTCATAAGGGAGGCGCACAGGGCGACGTGGGACAGGGTGGACATGGAGGTGGGGGCCGCGGCGGGGGTGAGGAATGTGGAGAAGGTGGAGGACGCGCTGGAGGATCTGGCGCTAGACAGGTACAAGGTGTTCTTGAAGCAGTACAAGGAGTGGGTGGAGGGCCAACCGGGACAAGTTGGAGGAGGAGTCCTACAAAGTATAACCAGATAATTTGATCGATTATTTGTGCAGTACTTCGTTTGTGTGATTGGCATGGGAGGACAGTAAGTAATGAGATCGTTGGTTTTCTCTGCCAGCTTCAGATGGTGGCCGTCGGCGGTCAAATGGCGGCTTTGGTTTTTACCAAGCAAAACAGAACCACCATGAGAAGGATGGCCCACCAGACCAATTCAAAGGTTTTTTGGGAGAAAATATTAGGAACTGTTGGAGAACAAGGTATTTTGTAGTCCCAAAAACTTTTAGGAAGCTCCCAATCTAAAGATATTGGGAGTCTAAATATTAGAAACTGTTGGAGATGCTCTAAGCCCCAATTCCCAGGGGGCCCCAACTAAGCCCCTAAAATTACGAGACCCCTAAATTTGCCTCCTTAGCCCCAATTCCCAGGGACACGAGTACAACCCCTATTATTGGAGATAGGGAAATACATGAGAGGCTTCGAAAATTTTATCATCATGTTTTGAAATTTTTAAATTTAAATTTGAAATTTCATTTTTTTAAATTGTAAATGTTAATATGCTTATGTTTTATGTATTACAAATATTTTTGATTGAATTTTAGTGGTGTCAAATGAAGATTATACATAGCGGATATGTCAAAATAGGATAAAAAGTAAAATAGGAAATTTGAGATTTAGGAAATTTATTCTTTGGACTTGTCTTTCTGAAAGCAGGCTCAAAAAATAGAAGTCCTAAATCCAAAATAGGGACCCTGTTTTAGGGGCCCTTGCTGGAGATGCTCTAACAAAATTATTGTTCCTACTTGCAGGGTCGTCCACGCAGTGAAATTACAACCAAGAACAAGGAGTTCATCGATCGACTGAAGGCCAGCGACCAAACCAATAACTCTGTTCTATTTACGAAGTACTGGGGGAAAAAGGTCAGCATCGAGAAGATGAATCTGGCCCTAGACTGGAAGGACACACCTCATGTTGTCGGCCGCGAACAAGAGTCTTCCTCCATGGATCGCCTGATTCCCATACCCAGGAATCTTCGTGCGATCAAGGTGGTCCCGGTCAAGGTGGTCTCCGTGTGGGGCATCACCGGCGTTGGGAAATCAACTCTCGTCAGAGACGTCTTCTACAGGGCAGTGCGTAAGGCGCACGGGCCGGGGTTTGCGAGGTGCGGCTGGGTCGATGTACCCCATTCCCAGCCGCTGGATCTGAGGGAGTTCTCCTGGAGCCTGCTCTCAGATCTGAGGGAGTTCTCCAGGAGCCTGCTCTCAGATCTGGTTTTAGAGTGGGAGCAGGAGCATGGGACCTTCTTATCGCGGGCCCTGCTCCAGTTGCTTGTTCGAACCAGCCGTCTCAGACAGAAGAAGGAATCTCTCGAAGCTGGTATGCTGGGATTCGTAGATCCTGTGGTGGAGTGCCGGGAGATCCTGCGTCAGGGGCGGTGCCTGGTCGTCATCGACGGCCTGCGGTCCACGGCAGAATGGGACCAGATAAAAACTGCCTTGCTGACACCCGGAGCAACTGCAAAGGACACCTGTATCATGGTCATTACAGATGAAGAGAGCGTCGCCACACATTGCTCGATGCAAGACGAGAGCGTGCACAACGTCAAAGGTCTAGGAGCCGATGCTGCACTTGATCTATTCAAGAAGGAGGTACGTACCGCACTTTCGTGCGTGTGTTCGTTGTTCTAGCTTCACGCAGGAGATTAATAATCTAAGAGCTTACACATAATTCAATATCGATTCTTTTTGATTTAATGGATCAGATTAGCTAGAATTTTATTTCTACGGTACTTCCTATGGTAATAGAGTAATAGATATTAACAAATCAACGACTAAATCTAATTTTTACTACCTAGTATACACTACCAGTATAATATACTACAAACTTTCTCTAATCTAATCTAATGCTAGCGTGTGTATACTGCCGATCGAGAATCATTTCCAAATAATGTGTTATTTTGACTTACCAAATTAGGCGAGCACATAGTTAGCATACTAAGCAATGTTAGTTCTCAAATTGTTTGAACAACAGGTATTCAAGCGTAATGGTGAAATTTCCGATCTGCCAACCGACATGGAAGAACAAGCGAATCTCCTTGTAGACAAGTGTGGCGGGCTTCCTAAAGTAATAGTCGCTGTAGGTGACTTCCTCCCATGCGATGCAGCCAACGAGTGGAGGAAGCTGAACAACAGCTTCATGCACGAGCTGGAGACCAACCCTAGGTTCGAGATCCTGCGGGGTCTGTTCACCTGGATGCAATCCTATTTTCGAACCTGCCCTGACTACCTCAAGCCATGCATCTTTTATCTGTCCATCTTCGACCGTGAGAAGAAGAGCATTAGGCGGAGGCGCTTGGTGCGGCGATGGATCGCGGAGGGATACTCCAGGGACATGGACGGTCGTACCGCGGAGGAGCAAGCCGAGATGTTCTTCTCCAAGCTCGCTAGCCTGAGCATAATCCAGCAGCCACCGGAGACGGCCACCGCCACATACGTCCACAAGACGAAGATGGTCTCGTGCCAAGTCAATGGCTTCTTCCGCGAGTACATTAGCTCGCGGCCAATGGAAGACAACCTTGTCTTCGCACTGGAGGGGAGCTGCAGCGTAGGAGCCACCAAGTGCAGGGGGCGGCACCTCGCCATATGGAAAAGCTGGGACAGAGATACCAATGTGTACAGGAGCATCGACTTTTTGCGGCTACGGTCACTGACGGTGTTCGGAAAGTGGAAGCCATTCTTCGTCTCCGAGGGGATGAAGCAGCTTCGGGTGCTGGACCTAGAGGACACGTCAGGCCTGACTGACGATGACCTCGAGAAGATCGCGAAGCTGGTGCCTCGGCTTAAGTTCCTCTCCCTACGAGGGTGCAGAGACATCCGTCGCCTGCCGGATTCCTTGGGTGGCCTGACGCAGCTCGAGACTCTGGATGCCAGGTACACCTCCGTTGCTATGCTGCCGACGGCCATCGTCAAGCTGCAGAAGCTGCAGTACCTCCGTGCCGGCGCAGACACGGCGGCTGCAAGCCCGCCGCCATCAACACCATCGTGGATCTCCATGCTCTTCTGCGGGCATCCTCGACCTGCTGGCCCTCATGTCGGTGTCCAGGTGCGGAGAGGAGGGATTATTGGGAAGATGACAACCTTGAACACGCTGGGTGTTGTCGACGTCAACGTTGCGGCAGCCTGCCAGAGGGAGGCCGTCCTGAAAGAGCTCAGGCACCTCACCCAGCTGCGCAAGCTCGGAGTGTCCGGCATCAACCTGGCAAACAGCAAGGAACTGTGGTCTGCCATCTCGGGACATGGCCATTTGGAATCCTTATCGGCGCGGCTCGAGGATGCCAACGACGGCGACGAGCAGGGTTTCTATGGTGGTTGTTCGGATGGCACAGTCTTCTCGCCGCCGAAGAAGCTGCAGAGCCTTAAGCTGTACGGGCTTGCGGGCAGGTTGCCAGGATGGATCAACCAGCTTCAGAATCTCAGGAAGTTGAATGTACACATGTCGACCATACTGGCGCAGGAGGACATATACGTCCTTGGGGAGTTACCAAATCTGCGTATTCTGCGCCTCTGTCTCAAGCCAGTTCAAGATGGTGACCTCCATTTCCGCAGCAGGCCGGAAGAAGATGCTCTACACTCTTCCTTGAGTTTCGAGCGTCTCGGAGTCCTCGAGATTGCTTGCAACTCCAGTTTACAACAAGTAATCTTTGGGAGTTTCGTAATGTCAGAACTTGAGCTGCTCAAGGTTCGCGTCTGCAGGGGGTCGTCGCTGCAGTTTTCCGGGCTGAGTAATCTGTATAGCATCAAGCGAATCTTCATTAAGGATTATGAGGAGGCACCAGCAGTCAAGGAAAACTTGGAGAGCGAAATTGGCAAGCTTGAGGACAACCGTCCTGTTTTGAGCTGGAGTAACCACGTATAGACCCACACTTCGCTGCGGTGTTTGTTGTATATTCACATAAAAATATGCGTGCTTTTCATTGTTTTGCTTGCATTGTAAAAAAGTAGTATGAAGAAGGTTCTTTGGTTAAGGACATATGGGGTTGGGATTGGTGAGAAGAAATTTATGAGACGGCTCGCATCTGTGTCTAAGTCTGTTGATATATCCGTCGCCGAGAGGGTTGGTACAGATTGTTATATAGATTTATTTCCCAGTTGGAGATACATTGTAATCCCTACGTTTGTAACACTTCAAAAAATAGTTAAATCTTTTACTGATCGGTGCATGTAATTTTTTTTCCCGCAAGGATTTTCCACATTAAATCTGTATCTCTTGTTCTTTTTTTCTTATTTGATCTATTTTTTACTTTTGTGTCTATCGATTATAACAAAGTCCGGTGCCAGCTACCAACCTTATGGTGATATTCATTCGACCCCTCCCGGGAAGATGATACAACTGCTTATGAAAGTTAGCAATGGTGTCGTGATCCCGATAAAATCATTTCTACTATGACAAAGGAAGTGGAAGCTGAATACCAAAAGTACAGGGATACGTCTAACATAGCTCTTGCCGTGGCGAGCTTTCTTAATCTAAGATAAAAAAAAATGGCTCGTGGAGTATTTTCGAATTTTGGCCAGGAGCTCTGGCATTCACTATAGAAGAAGAAGAAGAACAGTCGGGCTACAAACGCACATACACACACCCACACACCCACGCGCACACACACGCACACACACGCACACACGCGCACGCTGCCCCCGACACATACGCGCTCGGGCTAGTCCAAGATTCGAACCCGGGCGGGCTACTCGCTCACTAGCGCAGCTAGCCACCCGAGCGATCGCTCGGCCGCGCTCGTGGAGTATTTTATGCAGAATATTCATCGTGAGAGGCAAGAGCGTGAATTTAATGCATTCATGGATGTGGTTAACCAATTGTTCCAAGCTTTGCTTATCTTGATGACATTCAAGAGATTGAAGGTGTGACATGTCAATGAGAAAACTGATTCGGAGATATACGTGAAATAACGACCGTTACGGTGAACTTGTAACACCCCAGCTTCTACTAAGTCCAGAATGTCACCAACATAGACCATACAACAATTAATACCATGATTAAATGGAAAATTTCGGCAGCATCTCCTCTGTTTTAGCATAAATTTGAACATCACAATATCATATCAATATATATATCAATCAAGATATCAATATGCATCGACAACAATAGATGAGCATCAACTAGAGTAACAACAAGCAATGATAATCATGGAATAAGCATCAACTAAGACTAGGATGATAAAACAAATCGCTCCAAAGACCCACATGACACACATGAGGGAAACCAACACACATAATATCCATACACCAAAATCAACATAACTTATTGCCATGTTTCCATAGAAATGGGTGAATTATCTAGATTATGAGTGCTACGTGAGGAAGTGTAGCTAAATTCCCTTCCTGCGCGCCGATTTCATTGTACCTAAATAAACAAACAACATAAAATACAAGCGTGAGTTCGTAACTCAGCAAAGTGTATTGTAATGGATCAACAAGGATCAAGACAACAAACCATCATCCCAGTCTCTACAGTTATATCACAACACATCATATTTAACATTATATACATCCTTTAAAACAACATGATATTCATCTCATGAGCATCTCATGAGTACTCTCATTATCATCTCATAAACATCTTCATTTATGTATTTCATTCATGCAATGCAATGCACATGTCTCCTGGAATACTCATACCGGTATGGTTGAGTGCACACCCGTCGGCATGCACCCTTTTCCCCCTTCCATCCCGAAGATGAAGGGTGCCTATCACTCGCTTCCATTCACCTCGGTGATGGAATCACGATGTAGGACTTACTCGAAAGAATAGCCCCGGACTAGTCATAACTGTTCTCACCGACTCTACCGGAATAGTTATGACTTATCTAACCGGCCGGCCATGAAAATATGCCATGTATGCAAAATGGACAGCAACGTATACATAAATAGAAATATTACATTTCAACACATGGCATCTCAACATGTAGGACCGTATTCAACAACCGACGGTAGCCGTTCAAAACATGGCATGTGAATCATTTATCAACAACAAGCATTTTTAATCATGGCATGAGGACATCATATCAGTTATAACATGTAATTCGTGGCAAGACAACATGTTATCTATTCCAAATACTATCAAGCAATTCTAGCAACACGTAGCATACAATCCACGCAACACACTTGCCTTCAACCACGGGCAACGGAGTGACGAGAGGTTGAGGGCACTCCCGGAGGCACACCACCTGCAAACACGTGCCACACACTCAAATCGAGTCCACAAAACAGCATACATATATCCCACTACCCCGACTTCGCTTACAACTCCTAAAATCAGAAAAACAGCAAATCTGTCCCTTCGGGACAGCAGTCTTCCAATGGGCATAACTTCTGTTCTAGGACTCCAAATCGATTAAACGAGTACACCATCGCGAAGCTTAGGAAATTTCCTAGCTTTTTCTAAGTATTGGGAAAAGCCAATTCGGCCTATAAAATTGTTTAATCTAACGTTGAACACGAACTGTCTCAATCTCGTCACAAATTTGACAGTGCTCGGTAAAACAGCCATAACTTCCAAACGGCTGGGCGGAATTTCAATTTCTTGTACTCCAATTAAATATAATTCAATTATCTACAACTTTCTCAACAGGCGGCCGTCCTAATTCGGACTCTAAAATTGCGAAAACGCCTGCCCTAGTTCGGATTCCCAATCTGCCCGAACCAGAACGTGAATACATCTCTAGTTTTCATCAAATCTACCCCATGGCAGCACCTCCCTTGATCTAAAAACATGATAAACCACCACTACACAACATCTAATCAATCCCCAAAGGTTTTCCCACATTACCTTCTTGAAGAACCACGAATCGACAACCTTTTCTTCACGATCTCCACCCGATCTCCTCCCACGCGACGTTGCCACCGGTTCTCCTCGTCGCGGATCCTCCCACCGGCGAGGGCAGCACCGTGGCGTGGCGTGGCAGCGATGGCGTCACAGCACGGCAAGGGATTGTGGAGGGGGAAGGCGCAAGGAGTGGGGGAGGTGGTTTGCAAGATGTGAGGAGGGAGGGGCGGTTTGGGGGAGATGGGGAGAGGGGTGGCGGCTTGGGGGCAAGGGAGAGGCGCACCAAGGAGGGCAGGGCAGCAGGGTGTGCTGCCCTAAAGCTCTCCCTCATGGGCCCAATTCATTCCACCTTCGGCCCAATTGCTTTCCCCCACGGCCCGATCACCCAGAAAACAGCCCGAACCTCCCGAAAACGACCCAAAACGACATAGAAATATGGTTTAATCTCATGCCGCAAAGTTTTACTCCCAAATATCATATTTTATAATGTCACACCATTCCGTAGTGTCACAGAACTAGTAGTACTTATGGGCCATTTGATATATTGGCACGATTGGAGGACTAAACAAAGGACTTATCCTGGTCTGTCACAACTAGCTCGTGATATGATGCGTTATCTATTCAAGTGTCAATAGTTGCTTATTCATTCCGTAGTCTACTAGAGCCTGGCTTGCAGCTCATGAACAAGGTGACGGTGGCACGGTTTTGCGACCGGCAGCGGCGGCACGGTATCGCGGCTGGGGAGGCGACGGTAGCATAGGTTCGAGACTGGCAGCATGTCAAACGCAGCTCATCTGCCGGACGAAGAGAGATAAATAAGGGTTGCAGCCACAGGCACTCGATCGCTACTACAGAATGATAAAAAACCCTCATGTACATGATGGGAGACCCCACCTGTCGAGCACGGATGACCCAGACCCCACCTGCCAACCACATGTAGTGACCCAGACCCCACCTCCCGACCACATGTGAGGCAAACCAGTAGTGGGAGCGTTCATCGAATGAAATTTCGCCGATGAGATTTCACGGTGAAATTTTGGATCTTAAATCTATCAAAATTTTATAATCTCAATAAAATTAAGAAAATTTAAAAAAAATTCAAAGTGCTACAAGAACCTAAAATCTCGGCGAGATCTCGATATATTTGACCGAGATTTGAACAAAACTTACCGGATTTTGGCCGGATTAGATTCTTCATGTTTTCCGTGTGGAACAGTCGGTAGATCATAATTCCGGTGAAATTAAAAAAACCCTAAAAAATTCAAAGTGCGATAACACCTAAAATTTCGTCGAGATATCGACATTTTGGACCCAAATTTCGGTTCAAAATTACGGATTCAAACTTTTTTTATATTTTATTCAGATTTCATTCAAAAATAATAAGATTTGACTGAAATTCTGAAATTCGGAATGTACCGAAATAAAACCTTAAAATAAAATTTGAAACCAGTAGTGGGGGTGTTGAGATGGATCGCTTGGTATGCACGTTGACGTGACGAAGGAGGTGGGGTTTGTCGTCTGGGATAAAGCCGTGCCGGCGTGAGGGTGCGTGCCGCCCTGGCACGGATGGCATCATAGCTTTTCCAAAGTGGAAAGGCCGACTGGTGGGAAGCACAATAAATAAATAAATAAATACGCCGCGTGGGGCTAGGGGTGGGCATATTTAGACCGAAACCGAATTACCAAACCGAATCGAACCGAATTAACCGATTATTTCGGTTTTTTCGGTTTATGATTTTTGGTTCGATTTTTATTTTTGCTATAATTCAGTTTTCAGTGTTCGGTTCGGTTTTTGGTTTTCAAAGACCGAAATAACCGAATAACCAAATAGTTTATGTTCAACTCCACTTTTATAATGTTATTCCTAAATCTACCAAACAATTATTATGTTCTAACATCTTTATGCATATGTGTGGTATGTTCATATATTCTACTATATTTATACTGTAATGACCTATGATATTGTCTAGGTTTATGTCTACTTTATGTTGCGATGTGAGAAGGATAAAATCTAATCTACCTAGTGTTTATTCATATTTCGGTTAACTGAAAAACCGAATTAACCGAACCGAAATATTTCGGTTAATTCGATTCAATTTTTCATTTTAGTCTAAGAAATTCGATTGCCACTTTTCAAAAACCGAACTATTTTAAAAACCGAAAAAATCGAATCGATTAAACAAAAAAAACCGAGGGAGCATATCCTATGCACATAGAGGCCTTGTGCACATATGCAAACATTAAATCTGGGGCGTTCAAATTCCATCCAACGGTGGCTTGAAATCACATGTGCAAACATTTTGCAATTACCCCCCTAATCGAGTCACCGTTGGATGGGATTTGGACGGCCCAGATTTAATGTTTGCATATGTGCACAAGACCTCCGTGTGCACCGGATATGTTCCAAAAACCGAATGCCACCCCTTTTATTGATTACGCTCGACTAGGCTGGCAAGATGCGCATTTATAGCCAAAACTTGAATGACTCCTTTTATTGATCAGTGATTTGTTACCAGACGCTGGCTGGCTCTTGGGGAGGTGCAGTGCGCCCATCGGTTATATCCCCCCCCCTCCCCCCCTCCCTTGAGCGGTTGAGCCTCGACGCTTCGTTGTCATCGCTGAGCCTCGCTCGTCTCACTCATCCTCTGGAGCGTGGAGTATTTGACAGAGCTTTCGTACGAGAAACGATTGGTTTTACGGGCGGAGTCTATGTGAAAGTCTCCACGCTCCAGCTCCAGATGCGCTTGATTTTTGCCTCAGCTTCGCGTGGAAGAACTTGTCCCTGATCTTGCGATGTGGTAAGTGGAAAAGTTTACATCTTCGATTGTTTGTTATTTTTTTTTGGTTTTTTTGGAGGGGACAATCGATCTTTCTGTTTTAAGTACGGGACATATCCTGTGCAATCAACAGTTTGGTGCAATTATCATGCAATCAAACTAAAAAAAGTTTCAAAAAATTCTGAAAAAAATCATGGATGTACATCTCAACTTACCTCATCTACGTATAAAATTTCATGATCAAGTTCGTCCTATGCTAAAAGTTACAAAAAAAACAAATTTCTAACAAACTTTTACAGTTCAAATGCACCCTAAATTTGTCTTTTTTGTAACTTCTAGCATAAGACGAATTTGATCATGAAATTTTATATGTAGATGGGGTAAGTTGAGATGTACATCTATGATTTTTTTCAGAATTTTTTGAAACTTTTTTTTAGTTTGATTGCACGGTGATTGCACCAAACTGTTGATTGCACAGGATATGCCCCCTTTAAGTATAGATCTATGTATTTACGTTGATGTTTTAAGCGTAGATCCATGTAAGGTTGATGTTTTAAACGTAGATCTATATGTTTTAGATTTAATCCATGTTTATGATTGATGTTTTTTTGTTTAGATCCATGCTTTTTTTCTGAAACAAGACTATTAATCTCTATCTCTACTCATCTCTGTCTCCGCTAATTTCTAAACTATTAATCTCTATCTCATCTCTGTCTGCTAATTTCAAAACTATTAATCTCTATCTCTGCTAATTTCAAAACTATTAATCTCTCTCTCATATCTGTCTCTGCTAATTTCAGAACAATTAATCTCTATCTCTACTCATCTCTAGAGCCTAATCCCAATCCCCAAATCGTCCTTCGACCGACATGCGGGCCATGCCCACTCGCTCGCTCCCTCCCCACTCTCCCATTCCCCGCTTCTCATTAGCAAATAAAAAAGGGGGAAAAATCAGTTCCTATTCCCCACCCTACGCCCAAACCCTACCTCTACCTCTTCGTCTGCGCATTCGAACTCGCTGCGCCCCCGTGACATCGCCGGCTCCTTCACCCCCTCCGGCATGGACGACTGGGTGGAGGGGAACCCGAACAGGGGTGTCGACCGCGGCGGCTGGAAGAGGTCGCACCGTATCCTTCGGGATCCCAAGGTATTTCTGTCTTCCTCTTCACCGGAACACCCTCCTTGCGATGTGTCACGAACCAACTAGATTATCATTGATCAACAACGGAGCTCGATTTCGAGCCAAACACGAGATACAAGAAGCAATGGACTGGGGGATTGGGAATCAGTGGAAGGGAATTTGGGGAAGAGGCAGCCACTACTATGGAGACAGACATCAGTGGCGGTTCGGATGAGACTTCAGTGGCGGTTTTTGAACCGCCACAGATTAAGCGCCACTGATAATCGGTGATTTTCAGTGGCGGTTGGAAAACCGCCACTGAAAATACTCATTAGTGGCGGTTGGAGAGAAAAACCGCCACTGATAATGATAATATCAGTGGCGGTTCCAAATAACAAACCGCCACTGATAATTTCAAACCAGTGGCGGTTCCAATAAAAAACCGCCACTGATAATGATAATATCCGTGGCGGTTTTTAATTGGAACCGCCACTGGTATTACCATTATCAGTGGCGGTTTTTTATTTGGAACCGCCACTAATAACCCCGTCCGACAATAAAAAAAACCGGCGCATTTCTGGCTAGCCTCAGGAAAGTGCTAGCCATGCCCTCTAAAACAGCACACAAATAAAAAGCGAGATGATATAGCAGGACGAATATTGTGGGGTGGGCTCAATATATATCACGAAGATCTAAACATATGTAACATGACATGACTGGTATATATACTATCTCTTCCAAGGTAAAAAAAAGGAAGTTCATTGATCTATTATCCATCTTTAGAAATTAAACTTTAATGCAGGTAAGGTAATTTTGCATAATAGAAGAAATTAAACTCTGATGCTCCTTACCAACCATCAGGATGACCTCATAGCGTACCTCAATCCAGTCTACAAAAGGAAACAATCAAGTAATTAAATGACTGAATGAAATTAGGATGACCTAATGAGCTCCTTTCTAGTGCCCATTTGATCCCTTCCAGTTGCAATACGTACTAGTGATTCGATTAAGTAGAGCGAATATAAGATCTATACAATACCAATCTATACTTGGTATTTGAAACTGAAATATGCTATTTGAAATCTGAAACCGATCGTAAACTGAAATTAGAAATATAAGTACAATCTAATTTATTTTGAGAAATTGAAATTAGAAATATAAGTACCAATCTTTTTTTTTGTCATGAGCATGTTATCACAATGGAATTATCTATATTTGCAAAACAATACTGATAAACCAACATTCATCCTATTACACTCATTACTTGAGCCTTAACCATAAAGCGTAGTTCACTTAAACTCCTCAAACCAGTTTATTGCAAAACAAATCAAAATCAAATAACTTGGTCTTCCAATGAGCGAATATCAATATGCGAGAAATGGCACTAACAGATACAAATCAGGTAGGAGAATAGGAATATAGAAATACTGAATACCCAAACAAGTGAAAAATTTGCAGATCTGTTTACAAAGACCTTGCCATCTTTAACCAGTGCAAATCATTAATCATTCATCATTAATGATAAGAAAACTATATTAATCAATAGCTAGGTGCATAAGAAAACTATATTAATCATTCATCATATACTACAAATCATTCATCATATATTGCAAATCATTCATCATATATTGAAAACTATGTTAATCATTCATCATATACCCGGGCATGTCTATTCTTGGTCGATAAACAAGATCGATCAAGCAAATAGTAGAGTTGAACATACTTGCGACCTTTGGGTTGAAGAAGGCGATTCTTTCCTCCACCTTCTCTCCTCCACCTAGCAAGAGGAAACCAGATCAGGTAGCAAGAAGGCAGCTCGGGTATGTCTACATTAATGACTCCAATGTGTACTCAGCAATAAGAGTATAATACTAGATTTTGAACCAAAAGGATAACAAAAATAGATATGATCATGTAAAACGTTGAACCCCTAATGAGTTAAAAAATCATATGCCTGAATGTCTTTATTTGCTTGTGATTCTTCCATATTTGTAACTGAAACAGGCATGAGTTCATATCTCCAAACTAGAGTTGAAAGTAAAACAAGCAGCAACAGGCTTCACATTTGGTGTCAATAGAACCGTTTTCTATATCTCAACCCAACTTGGCGAAATAGAGATCTAAAACCACTACATTACGAGACCACAAAAATCTGGAGGCCCCATCATATGAAGATCAAGCACTGGCCTACCGAATAGGAACTCCAACACTTGTTCAATCAGTAATTTACATCAATCAATTATATCGATTAGGTATAGGTGAAGCAAAAGTTCAATATATTCAAGGCAGGACCTGGGTATAAATCCGATGGTTGGAATGGCATAAGAATCGACAAGATTCAAATATGATTAAAAAAAAGCATTTGGTATATGACATGGATAAAAACCTAAATGTATTCATTAGCAAACTACATGTAGGTGTTGCTTGACTTTTTTCTAAATTTGTGATAGTATGTCTTACAAAATATATTTTCAATTAATAAATATTTGTCCAGGCAAGATGCCACATGCTATACAATGCAATTTCCTTACCTCCATCATAGCAATCTACATGTCAACTTTACTATAATGGCAATCTACATGTCATAGAGAGGAATGATGAATCTATGCATGCAGCAGAGTACCAGCTATCCATGCAACCCATACAGGAAATTGTAGCCTCAAGAATGTAACAATCTATTTTGCATATCAAGATCCACCTAAATACTAACCTCAGCAGTATGATCTTTCAATATATGGATGCAGTTATAGTTTCCATCCTCACTCCCTTGCCAAATCCGAACAGTCTGCAGAGTTTGTGAACATGTCAGTGAAGAACAAACTGCTGACACCGCTATCATCATATAATTGGAACCACAATAAGGTGGAACCGCAGTTATAGTTTCCATCCTCACACCCTGAAGATTGAAGTACTCAGCTGTTACATATACATCATTAATCCTTTTTGCAGGAATATTGAACAAATTTATTCTACATTGCAGGAGAACACACAAAAATGGAAATAAACAATGCAGCATCCAAGACCAATCAGCATTACAACATTCCGGTGTAATAGATCGATAATTATATCACAAGCAAAACTATTATATCACACACATTGTAATAGATCGATAATAAATAAGATTAGTCATATTGACCAGTAGAGTATCTTCTCGTTTCTAAAGTTTGTCATGCTCTCGTTTACAATTTACAAGTCCACATCCAAAACCTAGTATCTTGTCACACAATCTTAAGCCTACGAGCCTTTACGGTTCTTTGGAGGCGAATGACGTTTAACAACAGCATGGAGCAATTGATCATTGTTGTCTTCATCATAAAACTCGCCCTTTTTGTTGATGACTTCCTTCATGATGAAGTAAGCGAGCTGTCCCTGAATGGCTTGGATGTCAAGAGGATGTAGTCCTGTCGTAGGCAATTTGAGGCGCTACAAGTACGAAAAATAAATCTAAGAGTATATATAGAAATTGAGTGGTGCGAATAAATGTGTAATGTTAGCATGACAAACCTCTACGTCATTGTCTATTATTGTAGAAGATAAGATTTCGCGCATGTATTGGCACACGAAGTACCCACATAAATTTGTGCCTTGCATTGCTTGTGACACTACGTAAATTGAATAAACTAAAATGTCATGGAAGGAGTTATTTACTATGAAATGCGATATAAGAATATTTCTTGCGTGCGTCTCGAAATTTAGTTCGGACTGAAAGGATTTACGGAATGGGCGGTATCTCAAGCTCTTTGTACAATATCTTTTGAACGCCGCATTCATTACACTTAGCGGCTCTTCGTAGTCTTTTTATCTTTGTCCATCGAATCCATGACCAACAACTTGCTCTTTTTCTCGAGTCAAGATTACAAGAATCGATGGAACCTACATATACATGTATGATGCTATAGTCATTAGCCCTAGGATAAGAGAAATGAGCGAATTCAACAAGTGATTTAACTAGCGGAGAAACTTACTTAAAATTGTATGGAACAAGTATGAATTCCTTGTCTTGTAGTTTTAACAACGCATACTGTATATGTATTCCTCAACCTCATTTGGTGCTCTTAAGATTTCGATCTGGCACACCGTTCCTGGGTCGAGGAATCCCACTGGGCCCTTGGTTCTTCTCAATTCAATAGTCTCGTATCTAGATAAGGAAAAAGTTAGACAAGACATTTATCGGTATTACGTGAATGTAAACCATGATTTATATAGTAGACACTTACGATTGTCCAAAGATCACAAAAGACACGTCGAGGGCGTCGTGATAGAACAAGTTGTGCAAGTTATCGAATTCTATCATGAAGTAGCCAGCCCCCTCATGGTGAAAATGTTCCTCTCCGTAAATGGCAGTGATCATCTTCGGGAGTATATGTTGATTGGATCGCATCATGTACCGATCATGTAATCGCTGCATCATGAGTGTTAGGCTCTTCAACCGATTCGGTGACTAATGGCTTTCCAAGCTCGTATTTTAGCCTTTCGTGATTATCTTGTACTTGAGATTTCGCTTTGCCCTTTCCTTTTCCTCCGATGACATCATACTGTTTCAGCCGCTGATCTAACCGATATGGCTTGTCTAACGGGCCATTTCTTGGATCAGTGTTGTACCTTCGTCTTTTGAAGTGGTCACACTAAGCTTTTGATGTTGAGGCGGTGACGAATGGGCTCCTAGAGCGAGGCTCCTTTATAGTGGGCGCACTAGCCATTTGGCCTTTCGGTGTTGGTGATGAATGGGCGAGTTGTCTTTGCAGGAGAGGCCGGGCGGTTATCTTTGCAGAGAAATTTGGCGGTTCATGATCCAAGATGATGTCACGCTTACGCCACTGGATGAAAGTGTGAACGGCACTTCCTAGAGTTGTGACCTCATCATTGCAAGGCATTTCCAGTCCAACCTCAGCAAACTGTGGAAGCACCGTGTCCACCTGGACCTTTGCATAACCTGGAGCTATCTGAGAGTTGTGCAAAACATCCCCTTGTTGGTATGGATAAGCTATCCCTGTAGCAGCCTGTAAAAATATGTTCATGACAGGCACATTGAGCCGGGCAGGTGTGGGGTCTTGTATGTCGTCCACAGGATAATGCGTGTTATCCGGTTGTACCAATGGTGTGGACGCGCAATCGCTACTGGCGATTCGTAGGGTCGGCGAGAACAGTGTTGTGTCCTTGCGGCGGCTCATGGCTTCTTGTACTTTTTGTTGAACTTGTTGTTCTATGGTGCTTTGTAATTCTTGAAGCATCTTTTGCTTCATCTCCTCCATAGCCCGTTCATACGCTCTTCTTTCGCTCTCTTGCGACTCTGTCTGAGTCTCCGTGCTCGGGAAACCAATCTTCCAGGGAACCTTGACCCCTACGCCTCGTGTCCGACCAGGATGCTCTTTATTTCCCAAAGCGCTTTGTTAGTTCGTCCTTCTCCCTATCTGCGTGAAAATTTCCTTGGGTGGACTCGGCGTGCAGCTCACGAATTCGTTGGGAGATTGCTTCATCATCGTTGCTTTTGAATGATAAGCCCCCACTAGGCATGACAGATGCCCTTGCTAGCACATAATGCTTAACTCGGTCGGTAGTCCGCCAAGGGACTTGTGCCCGGCCGATCGGATTGCATCCAATTCTTGCCTTTCCCGGTGAGGAATCTTACCCGCGTACTCCACTCGTGCCTAGTCTGCGGGGTGAGTGTTCATCCTTGCGATCTGGCGGTGGTCCTCATGGATTTTATTGCTGCTTCGTCTTGCTTCATCGCAATAAATTCATCCCAATATGGCTCTACTTTAGGATAATCTCGATGGTGACCGATTTTTCATCACATATTGCGTATTCAGCTTGGACTTGAAGTTCCTCCATCGACATCCATTGACATCAATGCATTGCGGCGCACGAGCTCTTCACTCCTTCAGGAATTCGAAAGTTTCTTTCAGCTCTGTCCATAGATCCATTTTGATGGCGTCGGGCACTTTGTGCCAATCCAAATAGGTGATTGGCACTTTATCCCTGCGATGTACCGCATGTTGACCTATATTTTCTTCTTTGTTTTTGCCGGTTTAAGCAGGACTCCCATCTGAGACCTCTGAGATGGTATGCCGGCCTTGAGGCTTCTTAGTTTTCCTCGGCCTCGGCGTCTTGCAGCGGGAGCATCGGCATCTCCGGCAGCGATGGAGGCCTCGGCACCTTCGGTGGTTGGATGGTCCAACAGTATCTGCTCGGGCTTGAGTTCGGGACGGGTTGGAAGCATCCTCCAACCCAGTGGGCCTCGAGCTCCATAAGAACTACATTTCAAAGTAAACATAGTCATTTCAAGATAATGTCAACAAGAGGTCTTATTGTGTAGAGAGATCAACCGATGTGATAAATAATGTTGAGAAATCCTAACCGACGGGTAAAACTACTCTGGCGACTATAGAAGGCAACTAAGACCGGACTAGGTAGGTTTACACGTTGCGTTGCATCGGATAAAAATATGTAGTTAAAAGCAAAGCGGCTAAGACCAGAATAGGTACATCCTTAAGAACAAAGCAATTTGATTAAAAGAGAAGAAGTCTTGTAATAATTAGGTCTTATGGCCAAGTTCTTAAGCAATGACGTAAGAAACAAGAATCTTGGTGTCCGAAAGCACCAAGAACTCCTCGAGGTCTCTGGCGCCTCGAGTCGCACCTATTGCTCTTGAAGAACATGAACACCATAAGATGCAAATAAGAGAACAATAAAAACCTAGTGTCCGAAGCGTTGGGTTGATTATAGTCCCACGGAGAGAATATAAAGAGAAGTAAATACGGTATTAGCAAAATATTCATTAACTTAATTCTCAATATAAAGAGAACAAAGTAATGACCATATGTAGTGTTTAACGGAATGAACAATACTACAAAAGATTGATCATCTACCAAATTAGATAAAGCAGTACAACATGGCAAATAGCACATTGAGAGCAATGATTAAATTGAGCATTTTGTAACCAAAATTAAACAGGCTACTCAATGAAATCAAATGTTCAACCATAATTAATCAACTAGGTAAAGACCTTAAGAAGATTTGATTTTAGTATTTCTCTCAGATGTCGGGTTGCTTAATCAAAAGATTAGCCTTCCTCGCCACAAAGGCAACTAGATCATAGACTTAGTTGTGACAGTACTTCTAGCAAAATTTGAAATTAGTTCTCAGTTTTGTCAACACAGTTTACCTCCTGTTATTGAGTTGCTTAGGACATACACAATCAAACTATATCATGCACAGCTTTAACGAAAGATCAAAGCCTATTCACAAAGCGACAAAAGTAACGAACTAGATAAGTAATGATGAACTGAACTAAGTAATCAACACAACAACTTGATAAAGGAATTTGACAAAATAGTAATAACAAGTTAACTAATTTCAGACTTTACTTATCTTTGTCACAACCTTGTCTCATTTAAGCCGACTCCTCACAGAGAATTACCCACAGTACCAACAATTCATCCAGAGCATACGAGTTAAGCAAATGTTCCAAAATTGGCATATTATTCTAGTCACCACGCAACAAGCAAAGAAAAATGAGACCATTTTCTTGCACAGTGTGCTTTCAATAACTACAATGAACTAGAAACAACACAGATACCAGGCGGGGACGGGCCAAACGAGGTCACCGGGCGCGGGAGGGAGGCGGCGGGGTCGCCGGGCGCGGGAGGGAGGCGGCGGGGAGGGGCCGGACGATGTCGCCGGTGCGGGAGGGAGGCGGCGGGACGGGCGGACGAGGTCGCTGGCGCGGGAGGGAGGCGGCGGGGTCGCCGGCGCGAGGGAGGCGGCGAGGGACGGGCCGGACGATGTCGCCGGCGCGGGAGGGAAAGCGGCGGGGGGCCAGGCGGACGAGGTCGCCCGAGCGCGGAGGAGGCGGCGGGGTCGCCGGGCGCGGGAGGTAGGCGGCGGGGAGGGGCCGGACGATGTCGCCGGCGCGGAGGGAGGCGGCGGCGGGTCGCCGGCGAGGGAGGCGGCGGGGTAGGGTTCAAAGCTAGTGGTGAGGACTGACCACTGTGGCGTGGTTTATATTGGGGCACGTATCAGTGGCGGTTGTAATTAAAAACCGCCACAGATAAACCTTATCAGTGACGGTTGTAATTAAAAAACCGCCACTGATAAACCTTATCAGTGGCGGTTGTAATTAAAAAACCGCCACTGATAAACCTTATCTGTGGCGGTTTTAATTAACAACCGCCACTAATACTATTTTGATTTTCTTCTATTATAAAGATATGAATTAATGTATTAGTGAACCTATCATATATATTAACTACTAATTATTCATAATTAATTTATCTATGATATATAAATTTATATTCTTATGAAATTTGATTCCATGATTAATATAAAGCATATTTTTGATTTCCTTCTATTATAAAGATATGAATTAATGTATTAGTGAACCTATCATATATATTAACTACTAATTATTCATAATTAATTTATCTATGATATATAAATTTATATTCTTATAAATTTGAATCCCTGATTAATATAAATTAATATAAAGCATATTTTTCCATTACTCCACATAAATGCATTTATAACACTATATATTAACGTACCTATCATATATATTAATATAAAGCCATGAATTAATATAAAGCATATTTTTTAACAAAAAAATGCCATTACTCCACATAAATGCATATTTCTGACATTACATTTCCATTACCCCACATAAATACACACATTTTGCCATTACTCGTAGCTAATTATTTTCTTTCACAATTTGGCCTTCTTCATGATCATCACGATGATAGGTGGCTTCCTGAGTGGTTGCTTCCTCGAGCCTGATGCTGCCATCTACGAAAGGAGGCAACTCATCAAACTGGTTGTACTCTTCCTCATCCACGACATTCTCAACTCAGACGATACTTTGTTTTCCTTGAAGAACTACATGACGCTTCTTATCTGCCGGGTCGATTACATAGAAGACCTGTGCAACTTGCTTCGCAAGTACGAATGGTTCGTCTCTATATCCGACTTGCTCGATGTCCACAGTAGTGAAACCATATTTGTCCACCTTGACACCCTTTGGGAGTTGGACCCAACGACACCGAAACATCGGGATCTTGAAAATGCGATGGTCGAGCTCCCAAATCTCCTCTATAAACCCATAGAAGCTGCTCTTCTTCTTTGCTGTATTGTCGTAGGCATCTATACGGACACCACTGTTTTAGTAAGTACTTTTGCTATCCACGAGCTCTCCTAAAATGTATATCCATTTATGTCGTATCCTTGCCATGTCACGATTGTACTGATGGCCCTTTTGCCAACCACCTCAATGTAACACTCGTTTCTTCACCGGACATGTGCTCCTTGAACCAATGATTGAACACACGATTGTGCTCTTTTGTTATCCAAACCTCGATCGTCCACGATTTTCCCTCTGTAGCTTTTCCTTGTGCATGTCCATAAGCGGGGATACCTCATTGGCTTCTTTGCAAGGCGTGAAATGAGCTTGTTCGAACAAAAAATGATCGTAAGAATTTGTGGATTTCTTTCCGATTACTCCTTTGCCGGCTAGCCTCCCTCATGGCGTGATACGCACTCCTACCGGTTCAACCTCGTCCATGTAATCGACGCAGAACTCAATAACCTCCTCGGTTGCATAACCTTCTACAATGGAACCTTACAGTCGCGATCGATTACGTACATATTTCTTGAACACCCATGTACCTTTCGAGCGGATACATCGATGCGAGGAATCTTGGCCCACAAATATTTATCTCATTCACAAGGTGAACAATGAGATGAACCATGATATCGAAAAATGATGGAGGAAAATACATCTCTAGTGACCTGAGTGTTGACCACATCGACTGCGATTCATAAAGTCCAACGGGATCGATGACCTTCGTGAAATCGCGTTAAGAAGAAACACAACCTCATGATTGCCTCTCGAACCTTGTCGGGCAAAATACCTCTAATTGCAATAGGGAGCATTTGTGTCATCATCACATGACAATCATGAGACTTCATACCGATTAACTTCAAATCTTTCATCGATACAGTTTCTTGATGTTTGCGAATGCTTGGACGGAACTTTCACACTACGCAAGCACTTGCAGAGGTCTGTTTTCTCTTTCTTGGACAGAGTATGGCAAGGTGGGGAAGGTAAAGTCGGCCTTTCCGGTGTCTTGAGGATGTAGCTCGGCTCGATCTTCATATCTTCCAGTCCCTTCGTGCCTTGATCCATCCTTTGTTTTGCTAGGAATATTCAGTAAAAGACCAAGCACGCTGTCACATACATTCTTTTCTACATGCATGGCGTCGATGCAATGTCGAACTTCTAAGTCCTTCCAATAGGGCAAATCCCAAAATAAGGATCTCTTCTTCCACGTGGTTTTCTCGATGCGGGACCTCGAGGTATCCCCTTTCCAAGTACAACATTAATATCCTTAACCATATCATATACCTCTTCCCAAGAAGAGGCCTTGGAGCTGAACCGTCCTCCTTTGTACCGTCAAATTGTTTTTCATATTACAGTGCGGATGATTCTTCGAAGGAAGCGGTGGCGCATGTAGACTGTTTTCCTCGAGTTGTTAAGCCACGCGCTACTAGTTTCATCCAGGCATTGGGGCAAGCTTTAGCTCCTTTTATAGTACGGCGGACGGGTTACCTAGGGTGGTAAATCATTGATGGTGCGAGAACAACATTGCGCGTAGAGTGAAGTACTCCCGCTTGTACTCATCCCATACTGTACACCTTCATTCCACAAGAGCACAAGATCTTCCACCAATGGTTGTAGGTATACATCAATATCGTTTCAGGTTGTCTCGGCCCTTGGATAAGCAGCGACATCATAATGTATTTTCGCTTCATACACAGCCAAGGAGGAAGGTTGTAGATACAGAGAGTCACGGGCCAAGTGCTATGAATACTGCTCATGTTACCGAAAGGATTCATTCCATCCGTACTCAACCCAAACCTTATATTCCTTGGCTCATTTCCGAAGTTCTCCCTAAAGAGCCTATCGATGGTTCTCCTTTGGCGAGAATCGGCGAGGTGCCTCGACTTTCCATCCCTCTTTCGCTCTTCTGAGTGCCATCGCATCAGCTTGGCATGCTTTTTATTTGCAAATAAACGCTTTAGACGAGGTATTACTAGCAAATACCACACCACTTTAGCGGGAGCTCCATTCTTCACTTCTATGCCTTCGTTTTCCTCGCCCTTACGCTTGTATCGCGATGCTTTGCACACCGGACATACATGCGTGTCTGCATAGTCTTTGCGATAGAGTATACAGTCGTTTGGACACGCGTGTATTCTTTCTACCTCCAATCCCAAGGGACATACAACCTTCTTGGCAAAATACGTGGTCTTAGGCAACAGGTTGCCCTCTGGAAGCATGTCCGCTAAGAGACGTAGCAACTCCGTGAAACTCTTGTCGGACCAACCATTGCTTGCCTTCAATTTCAGTAGTGAAAGCACAGTGTGCAACTTTGTGTATTCCTCCTTGCAACCCGGGAACAAAGGTTTCTCCGAGTCCTCTATCAAACCCTTGAACTGATTAAACTCTCTCTCACTCAGTAGTTTCCTTCGCATCGCGCAACATTTGAGCAGTTATTGTCATCGTCAGCGACCAACCTATCCTCATCGGTTCCATACCCGATGTCACCGCCATATTGGCGGCTTCGTCGTCGTCGACATTATCACATTGAAGTATGATCTCCTCTTCACCGTGCCTTGTCCAACAGGTATAGCTAGGTACAAAGCCCCTCCGAATCAGGTGCAAGTGGATTTGGTCTTTGTCCGAAAACATCTTCTCATTCTTGCAATCAATGCATGGACAATGTATGTACTCCGTCTTCTTTTGCAATCTGTTCTCCTCATTTGCTCGTAGAAAAGCGAATCTGGCCGTCGATGTATTCTCAGCAAGTTCGCATTGTACATCCATCTCCGGTCCATCTACAATTAATTAATGTAACAATTAATAATATGCAATAATCTTAATTACATAAATCATTAATCCATTATTTGTTACTATCCAATAACCTTAATTAAATAAATTTAATATATCCTCAATCATAATTTATCATCCAAAAAAGGTAGACAACTTAATCTAATAGAGCAAGGTAGTAAATTCATCATCTCACTAACGGTAAGAAAATTAATGGTAATTAGAAACAAATCTTAAGTACTATGCATAGCCAAAATTAAATTTATCCTCTCAAAGAGGTACATAATTCATCATCTCAAAATGCAAGGCAACTTCATGATCACCTATATACCATATACATTAAATTTAATGTGTATTAATATCCAACAATCTTAATTAAATAAATTTAATATATGCTTGCCATATTTTGTCATCTAAAAAAGGTAGATAACAAATAATCTAATGGAGCAAGGTAATAAATTCATCATCTAGATATAAATTAATCTAAAAAATGCTAGGTAAATAAAAAAAATTGAATCTAAGCTTTGCCATTCAAGAAAGGAAAATCTTAAATAAACTAGATCTAGCCATTAAATTGCAACTACATCACCACAAATGAAGAGAGGAGAACAAATTACTCACCTTGGAACAACCCTACGAAGTAAAAACTCAAGTTTCTTTGCAAACAAAATCTCAGATCTGAAATTTTGCTTTTCTTCTCGGGGAGGAAGATGACCATGAGCTCCTGTAGAGTCTTTGTAGCGACTAGTATATATAGGGGTTTTATTTGTGGCGGTTCTAAACAAAAACCGCCACGATAAGCTGTATTTGTGGGGGTTTTGTTTTAGACCCGCCACAAATAAGCTAATTATAAGTGACGGTTTTGTCCTCCAACCGCCACTGATAATACCTACCTATCAGTGGCGGTTTTTGTTCCGAACCGCCACAGATAGTGGACTATCAGTGGCGGTTTAGGGTTAAAACCGCCACTTATAGTTGTCGCATTATTTGTGGCGGTTATAACCACAAACCGCCACTGATAGGCCACTATCTGTGGCGGTTCGGAAAAAAAACCGTCACTAATGATCCTGGCACCGGTTTGCACTCAAGAACCGCCACTGATACTCCTATTAGTGGCGGTTCCAAACAAACCGCCACTAATAGGGCGTCTCCTATTTGCAGTTTTGTAGTAGTGAGCGGTGGTGAAGGAGCGGATGCTAATGCCTGTTCTGTTCGTCCCCCCTTGCCTAGGTGCTTGAACTCTTTAATACCTTCAATCCTGTCAGACCCAGCTCTAAACGAGACCGAATCGATCGATTTGTGGTTAATTGGAATGGCAACTAGAGGCAAAGAGGAATGGAATTAGGGCTCTATGCTGCTACGCTAACTACTTTACTAAGAAATATGTTTTCCCATTATGGCTTCTTCTCCTTTACTCCGGTTAAAGACCGAGAGTTAGTTACACTTCATTACAATGAGTAAATGTAAACAAGTGACGGTGAATAGTTGTTAACGAAATGAATTGCCACAGTTCTGCGTAGTAATTACTACATGTAATTCTAGATCATCCAATTTTATCAGTTAAGCCTTCTGGATAAATCTGCACCTTCCATCCCTTCCTTCAGGTTAGGCCAATAAAACAGCTTTTTGATCCGGTGGTATGATGCTCTCATACCCGAATGCCCCCCAAAACCCGATGCATGGAATTTTTTTGCCTAAGCTCAGGTTTATTTCCCACATACAATCTCCCTTTATACCTTAGTAAACCTGCTACTAATGAGTAACTGGCATTGGACCTGATTGTAGTTTGTGCTTCTTTCAACAGCTTCTGACTATAGTCATCTCCAACATAACTCTCTTTAATCTCTAGTATCCATTCAGGCAATACGGTTGTGATTGCTAAACAGGAGGCCTCTTGCACCTGTCCATGATTGTCTCTTCTTGATAGAGCATCAGCTGCTACATTTTCTTTCCCCTTCTTATATTCAACTTGATAATCATATTCAAGCAGCTTGATCAGCAGTTTGTGTTGTATTCCTTCTGTCAATCTCTAAGATGTAATGAACTTCAGACTTTTTTGATCAGTTCTGATAATTAACCTTCCTCCCCAGATGTAGTGTGTCGGGACCCCGAATTTGCAAATCCGGACCCTCTGTGTATTCAGCACTAGTCCAGGAACGCGCTAGTGCCCACAGTCTTAACATTGGTAAATATCACAATCATACCATTCGATACTGATAAAGTACTTTTATTTAAATAACCAAACTGGTTACTCGACCTTATGGTCAAGTCACAAATTTACGCCTCGCAGGATGAAACTTATAAGAAAGAAATAGTAGCAGCGGAAAATCAAATAACTTCGTGGCGCCATCCAGTATACCACAGGCAACTGACTGGGCTCGCTCCCTAAGTAGACGGTTCCTCTTGGAGCTCCTCCTCCAAAGCTGGTGTAGTCTCCTCTTCAACTGGTGTTGTATTGTGGCAAGGGTGAGTACTTGGTACTCAGCAAGTCATGCACAGAATGCAAGCTAATATACTACATGCATGGCTTGGTACAAAGGAATAGCTCAAGGTATATTTGCAGTAGAACAGCGTTTGACAAATAACATAAGTAGATTCGAAAGCAGTAAGTATAGCATAATTAACTTTTCAAGGAGTTTAATAAACATCTTTCCCATCCTAATCCACATTTCCATTAACATCATTATTAATCCAACCCAATCTTTCAGATCCAAGCTATTTTTGAGAAAATCTAACCCTTGACTGTAATTCCCGAGTGATGTCCAATACCGCGGACACGGCTATTCGAATAGATTGTACACTCTGCAGAGGTTATGCACTTTACCCACAAGATACAGTCAAACACCACAAAGGCGAGTTCCCGTAACAAAGTCTTTCGGAAACTTCTAACAATACAAGTGGTCCTCCCCGGTTATTGCACACTAACCCTTCCCTTAGCTAAGGCGAAGTTTAGGCCAATCAACCGTTAGATGGGTACCTGGCCTCAGCCCCGGTACGCTCCCCCGTACAACTTACACAAAGGGTGTAGTTAACCTCCTGAGGTCCCACAGGTACGTTATTAGCAACTTAGTCAACTAGGTCCGTCCCATTACAGACATGTGGTTGCACGTTAGACCCAGTTCAAAGGCTTGCAAGGTTAAGTCCTTAGGGTGACCAGGGCAAGACTACCCGAAGAACCAAATCAACATCCCGATTGCCACAACCGCCCACTGATCATTCTTGCCACATGCCCCGGTCGAAAAACTATTTATCAAACCCCAGTTGATTACCATGCACCACGTGCCATCAACATCACATGATACCTTTCCAAAACAGGTTCAATATATCATTAAGTCAATATTAACATTTGATTGTCCAAAATCATGTCATGAGCACGTAGCAGCTGGTCTAAGCAGTATACTACAACGGTCTAAAACCCATGTTGGCAATTTAATAATGTCCAACTAGTAAACCACAACTAGGGTGACAAGGGGTCATGGCACATACTTAAATAATCAAGGTGTCATACAGCAAATTGGTATTTATCTAATCCCCCATATTTAAATAAAGTATTTTTCTATTGAACTAGCATGCAATAGGTTAAATCAAAATAGATTTCAAAATAGGATCAACATGGTCAAAGCACAACTTGCCTTCAAAAAGTACTTGTTCTTGGTCTTGAGTTGGATCCTGAGTCAATACTTCTCCTTCGAATCCTTCAGCACTTCAACGTCTACTCGTAAAGCGTGCAAATAGCAATACACGAATAAACAATAGGCAAAAAGTGTCCAAACATCCAAATAAAATCCATAAACAAAGAGAACATAATTTTATGAATTTTTAGAAACTGGAATCGTTCAAATCGGAGTTAAAATGCAAAAGTTATGATTATTTAAAGTTTAAATAATCAATTAAATAATTTTACAGAGAAAAACTTTAGTCCAAAAATTAAATAAAATTTATATTTAGGTAGATCTCAATTTTATACAAATTTAGAAATTTGAATCACTCAAATCGGAGTTGAAACGCAAAAGTTATAAGCGTTTGAAGTTTGAATCAAAATCTGAAATCATTATTTCGAATTAATAAATCATTTCCTTTTTCGGAAATTAATTATTGCGTCAGCCTGGACACGTGTCAAGATCGATTGGTCGGTGGCGTCGGTATCCATGGACTCGGTCCACGCTCGGCTCGAGTCTACCGTGGACTCGGTCCACGGCTCCACGTGTCACTGACAGGTGGGTCCCCCTCGGGTGACGTCATTCTTGGCGTCGGCGGGCTCGGCCGCAGTCTTTGGCAGTGGGACCGGCCCGGTGGCGTCATTCTTGGCGTCGGCGCCGCGGGGAGACGGCCGTGACATCTTGAGCCCGCCATGGCGTCGGCGTGGCGTCATGGTGCGGTTTGGTCGCGTCGGCCGACACGCGGGCGGCGTGTCGGCGTCACCTGCACGAGTCGGCCGATGGCGGTCGAGGCTTCCCGACACGTGGCGAAATCTCGGCCGTTGATTTGAAAATCAACGGCCCGGTCGAATCTGGACTCACGCGTTTGGGTTAACGCGTTTGATCTGAACCGTTGGATCTAGATCCAACGGTTGAGATCGGATCTGGGATTTAGGAACGGATCTCACCGGCGGGTGGCGTGGCGTGATCTGGGGCGTCGGATGTTGATCGGACGGTGGCGGTGCTCGCGAGGGCGGTGATGGCGTCTTGTGGCGCGGTGGCCGTCTGGGGACGACGACCTAGGGCACGGCGTTGCGGGGCTCCTCCGGCGAGGTGAGTTGGACGCCCGGACGCGTCGTGGCCTCCCGGTTCCGGATCTGGGCACAACGGCGGCGGAGAACGACGGAGATGGCGGCAATCGGCAAAGAACCACGGCGGAGGGAAGAGGCAACTCCGGCGAGCGATTGCGGCTCAACGGCGGCGGCTCAGGCGACGTTGTCTAGAGCTACGGGTGCGCAATGAAGTGGCGGTCATGATGGCGGCGACGGCGCAATAAATAGAGCCCTCGGCGTCCGTGAAACGCACGGAAACCGAGACCTGCTCCGTTGCGGCGGCGGAGTCCGGCGAGGACTCGGACTGGGCTACGTGGCTCACGCACAGCCGTTGGATCGAGATCCAACGGTGCGTGAGTTTGGGTTCGGGTCGGACTCGGGTGAGCTGGCTGGCTCGGTCGGGCTCGGGTCCGGTGACGTGGCTCAATCGTGGCCGTTGGATCTTGATCCAACGGTCACACGCGTAGGGTTCGGCCGAGTGGGTTCGGCTCAACCACGGGCTCAGGTCGGGTTGGTCGACTCGAACTCGAGTCGACTCGGGCTCGATCGGATGAACAGTGCAAACCGGTTTGGATTTTCCAGCGATTTAATATTTAAAATAATTCCCGATAATTCATTTAATTCATTAAAAATAGCAAAAGACTCGAGAAAAATTCGGAAAAATTACGGAAAATATTTTGGGTCATTTTGGACTCAAATAAAATATTTCCAACAAAATTTTATTTGCAACGTTTAATTCTTTAATTATTTCAAAATGGAATAAATTCAAATAAATTCCAAATAAATCCAAATAAATCCCAGAAAATTCCAAAAATTCACCAAAGTACCAAATCACACATGGATTTAAGAAAAGCAAAATTTTGGGGTGTTACAAACCTCCCCCCTTAATAGAATCTCATCCCCGAGATTCAGGGCTTACTACAGAATAGGTTTGGAAACTCTTTCTTCAAATCCTCTTCGCGCTCCCAAGTTGCTTCACTCTCCGTGTGGTTGCTCCACTGAACTCTACAGAAACGGGTTGACTTATTTCTGGTCTCTCGATCCATAGTGTCCAAAATCTTCACGGGATGCTCCTTGTAAGTCAAATCTTCTTGCAACTCAATTGACTCTAGCGGTGTCTGTTCCTCGGGTACTCGGAGACACTTCTTCAACTGGGACACATGGAATACGTCATGCACTCCTGCTAACGACTGCGGTAGCTCTAGCTGGTAAGCAACTTCGCCTCTGCGGCTCAAAATCTTAAATGGTCCAACATAACGGGGTGCGAGTTTCCCTTTGGCATGGAACCTCTTAACTCCCCTGAGCGGCGTGACTCTGAGATACACGAAATCTTCTGGTTCGAAACTCAGGTCTCGGCGACGGTTGTCAGCATAACTCTTCTGTCGTGATTGGGCAATCTTCAACCTTTCCCTAATTATGGCAATCTGCTCTTCAGTTTCTTGAAGAATATCTGGCCCAAAGACACGGCGTTCACCTGTCTCATTCCAGTTCAATGGCGTCCGACAGGGTCGACCATACAGTGCCTCAAAAGGTGACATCTGTAAACTAGCCTGGTAACTATTGTTATAACTGAACTCGGCATACGGCAAACTCTTATCCCAAGAGGTAGCATAAGCCAATGCACATGCTCTTAACATATCCTCCAGAATCTGATTGACTCTTTCGGTCTGTCCATCCGTCTGTGGATGATAAGCTGTACTGAAGTTCAAACGGGTTCCCATGGCTTCATGCAACTTATTCCAGAACCTTGAGGTAAATTGGGTACCTCTGTCCGATACAATCCTCTTTGGCACTCCGTGCAAACAGACGATCCTGGTCATATACAACTCTGCTAATTTATCCCCCGAGTAGGTGGTCTTCACGGGGATAAAATGGGCTACTTTGGTCAAGCGATCCACTATAACCCATATGGAGTCATAACCTCCTTGAGTCTTAGGCAAACCGGGAATGAAATCCATTCAGATTTCCTCCCACTTCCACTCAGGTATTTTCAACTACCGTAGCAATCCTGCTGGTCTCGATGCATTGCCTTGACTCTCGGCATACGTCACACAATGCAACATGCTCGGCAACTTCACGCTTCATGCTCGGCCACCGAATCTTTCCTTCAAATCTGATACATCTTGGCACTTCCTGGGTGAATTGAATACTTGGAGTCATGGGCTTCTTCTAGAATCAATCGCTTCACTCCTTTTGTTCGGCACACAAATGCGATCCTTCAGCCATAACGTGCCTTGCTCATCCAACTTGAAATCCTCTGCCTTGCCTTCTTCCTTGATGGACTTAATCCTGCGGATCTTGTCATCATCATACATCCTTCCCGGATCTGATCCTCTAGGGTAGGCTTTACTTCTAATGCGCCAAGAATCCGCTAGGTACCACCTCAATCTTCATTCTCTGAAAATCCTCACATAACTCATCCTCGACTTGTGGCTAGCAACATACTCACGGTATGGCTTTTCCGACTCAAGGCATCGGCAGCTACGTTGGCCTTCCCGGATGGTAATGGATTCCAACATTGTAGTCCTTGATCAACTCTAACCATCTCCTCGCCTCATGTTCAGATCCGACTGGGTGAATATGTACTTAAGACTCTTATGGTCCGTATACACTTCACATCTGTTCCGATCGGATATTGACGCCATATCTTCAAGGCATGCACTACGGCAGCCTAACTCTAGGTCATGCGTCGGATAATTTTCCTCATGCGGCCTTAATCGCCTTGATGCATAGCGGCGACCTTTCCATTCTGCATCGGCACATCCAAGTCCTTGGCGCGATGCGTCACAATAAATATCAAAGCTTTGATTAACATCCGGTAGTACTAACACCGTGCCGATGTCAATCGCTTCTTCACTCTGAAATCCTTTCTCACATTCAAGGCGTCCATGCAAACTTCTTTTCCTTTTTCAGCAATTGCGTAAGAGGTTTCGCAATTGTCGAAAAGCCTTCAATGAAACGGCGATAGTATCCTGCCATTCCAAGGAAACTTCGGATCTGGGTCACAGTCTTCGGCTGCTCCCAATGTAACACAGCTTCTACCTTGCTTGGATCTACGGTGACTCCTTCTGCGGTCATTACATGTCCGAGGAATTCTACCTTGTCCTTCCAAAAATCACACTTGCTGAACTTGGCGAAGAGTTGTTGTTCCTCGGCTTTTCCAAAACTCGCCTCAAGTGTTCGGCATGTTCATCCTCTGTCTTGGAGTAGATTAGGATATCATCTATGAACACGACAACAAACTTGTCCAAATATTCCATGAACACCTTATTCATCATATTCATGAAATATCTTTGGTGCATTCGTCGAGACCAAAGGACATAATCAGAACTCGTAATGTCCATATCTTGACGAGAATGCGATCTTGAATATCTTACGATCGGATCTTCAATCGATGGTATCCCGATCTTAGGTCAATCTTGGAGAAAACTCCGGCTCCTCTCGGTGATCAAACAAATCATCAATCCTGGGTAGCGGATACTTATTCTTCACGGTGACTTCATTGAGTGCACGGTAGTCAATGCACATCCACGAAACTCCCGTCCTTCTTCTTGACAAACAAAGCGGTGCTCCCCACGGCGACGAGCCTGGCCTCGATAAATCCTTTCTCCATTAACTCTTCTAGCTGTTTCTTCATCTCTACCAACTCCTCGGTGGACATCCGATAGGGTCTCTTTGCTATCGGTCTTTGTGCAGTACAAGCTCTATCACAAACTCTATGTCCCTATCTGGCGGCATACCAGGTAGATCTTCAGGAAAAACATCTGGGTACTCATTCACTACTGAGACATCCTCTATGCTGATTGTCTTGGTACTGTTAACCATCAACTGTCCATCTCTAACTGCAGTGGCTTGAAATTCCACTTTCTTTCCACACGGGCTCTCAACTGAGATAGTCCTTCGTCCACAATCCAATACGGCCTTGTGCTTGGATAGCCAATCCATTCCCAAAATAACGTCTAAGGTCTGGGTCTCCAAAATGATAAGGTTTGCTAGGAACTCTATTCCATCTATTAGTATTCTCACCCCGGAACATCCTACTTTCGTTCGGAGTTCGGAACCAGGGGTTTGAACTAAAAGCATGCATTGAGCGATGTGTAGCTTTCTCTCAATTGACCTTAACCAATCATCGGCCTCCAATGGATTGGCATTCCCAGAGAAAGTGGGTGGGTGAGTTCTCATGAACTCTGACAGTCTTGTATTCTGGCGTTGTCCCTGATTGATTTGATTAGCTGTGGCCTGAGTAGTGACGTTTTGCATCTGTTGCATCATAGCATGCATCAACTGAGTCTGGGCAGCGAGAAAAGCTCCGAAATTATGCATATCCAGTGGCGGTGCTGGTGCTCCATCATTTGGGTTTTCTGTTGGGCGAGAACCACTCCCATTGCCTCCAAAGTTTCCGCGGGTGTTCACCATCTGTCGATTTGCTCTAGGTTTTAGAGATGAGAGGGAAACAAGAATAGACAAGTAATATGGAACTTATGCGGGGCGAAAGGTGTAACTTTAAGGTCCAACTTTATTATTGATATCAATAACTTGGTATGGTTGCTTACAATGCCTAGGGGCCTTGCAACACATACTGCACACTCAGCAAGCAATGAAAATCCAAATCGAACTACACTGGAGTCTAACGCCTAAAGGGTGACTCTTTATTCTATGACGCGACTCGGCGAAGGAGTCTCACTATAGAGCCTACGCTCACTCATCGAGAAAACCTCCACGGCCTGGGTACGGATGCTGCGGCATAGGCGCAAAACGATTGCCATGTCCAGCAACTGTGTCATCTGTGGTAGTCGACGAAGCAGTGTCCTCATCGAGATCTGACTCCTCCGGATCTGGCTCGTGTAGCTCGAGTACTGGCTCTGGTTCTGGTCCGTACAAAGCCATCTCCAACTCGTCAATCCTTCGCAGAAGGTGTGACACATACTCTTGAGCTTCCCGCCATCTGTTCTTCTCTGTCGTGATCTCCTTGCGGGCCTTCTGTAGCTCCTTGCTTGTATCATCGAGTACATCCTCCTGGGCGACAACAAGTCGTGCCAACTGTGTAACCATGGCATTCTCATCCTGAATTGCCTTCGGGTCAAGAAGGTTATTGCTGCGCGGGTGATAACGGAACACCGTGCTCTCCAACTCTCTGGCGTGGATACGGGTAACGTGCCGCATTGCTCGTCGTGATACTTCTTGGATACCCATCTGCATTGTAGACCTCCTGGCAGTGCAGTGTATCGGGCGATTGCCTGGGCCCTTCTTCCTAGCAGGTACCACAATCTTCACGTCACAAGCCTTGATCAATCCTGCTTGTCTGATCACTTCCACTTGGTATTGCGGCTTCTCAAAATCTCCGAGAGTCTGTAGCATACGCCAAAGTTCCGCGGCGTGACCAACCTCCAGATCGACGTAGTTGAACTCTCCCTCCATCTGTCACAAGAGTGCTCACGTAAGAACTCGAAATTTTTAAATCGTGACAAGGTAAGGAAAAATTCAGCAAGAGACAAGAAAAGAGAGAAGGGGATGAGTCGAGATATCAATTCTTATCTTGACAAACTTTTAGCTTTAGAAAATAGGTTTTATCCTCACTACGAACATTCTAGCTAGGGTTGAGCCTACGGTCAGTATGGCTCTGATACCACCTCTGTCGGGACCCCGAATTTGCAAATCCGGACCCTCTGTGTATTCAGCACTAGTCCAGGAACGCGCTAGTGCCCACAGTCTTAACATTGGTAAATATCACAATCATACCATTCGATACTGATAAAGTACTTTTATTTAAATAACTAAATCAAGTTACTCGACCTTATGGTCAAGTCACAAATTTACGCCTCGCAGACGAAACTTATAAGAAAGAAATAGTAGCAATGAAAATCAAATAACCGTGGCGCCATCCAAGATACCACAGTAACCGACCGGGCTCGCTCCTAAGTAGACGGTTCCTCTTGGAGCTCCTCCTCCAAAGCCGGTGTAGTCTCCTCTTCAACTGGTGTTGTATTGTGGCAAGGGTGAGTACTTGGTACTCGACAAGTCATGCACGTAATGCAAGCTAATATACTACATGCATGGCTTGGTACAAAGGAATAGCTCAAGGTATATTTGCAGATGAAACAATGCTTGACAAATAACATAAGTAGATTCGAAAGCAGTAAGTATAGCATAATTAACTTTTCAAGGAGTTTAATAAACATCTTTCCCATCCTAATCCACATTTCCATTAACATCATTATTAATCCAACCCAATCTTTCAGATCCAAGCTATTTTTGAGAAAATCTAACCCTTGACTGTAATTCCCGAGCGATGTCCAATACCGCGGACACGGCTATTCGAATAGATTGTACACTCTGCAGAGGTTATGCACTTTACCCACAAGATACAGTCAAACACCACAAAGGCGAGTTCCCGTAACAAAGTCTTTCGGAAACTTCTAACAATACAAATGGTCCTCCCCGGTTATTGCACACTAACCCTTCCCTTAGCTAAGGCGAAGTTTAGGCCAATCAACCGTTAGATGGGTACCTGGCCTCACCCGATGCGCTCCGCACAACTTACACAAAGGGTGTAGTTGACCTCCTGAGGTCCCACAGGTACGTTATTAGCAACTTAGTCAACTAGGTCCGTCCCATTACAGACATGTGGTTGCACGTTAGACCCAGTTCAAAGGCTTGCAAGGTTAAGTCCTTAGGGTGACCAGGGCAAGACTACCCGAAGAACCAAATCAACATCCCCAGTGCCACAACTGGCCACCTGATCATTCTTGCCACATGCCCGGCCGAAAAACTATTTATCAAACCCCAGTTGATTACCATGCACCACGTGCCATCAACATCACATGATACCTTTCCAAAACAGGTTCAATATATCATTAAGTCAATATTAACATTTGATTGTCCAAAATCATGTCATGAGCACGTAGCGTGTCTAAGCGATACTACAACGGTCTAAAACCCATGTTGGCAATTTAATAATGTCCAACTAGTAAACCACAACTAGGGTGACAAGGGGTCATGGCACATACTTAAATAATCAAGGTGTCATACAGCAAATTGGTATTTATCTAATCCCCCATATTTAAATAAAGTATTTTTCTATTGAACTAGCATGCAATAGGTTAAATCAAAATAGATTTCAAAATAGGATCAACATGGTCAAAGCACAACTTGCCTTCAAAAAGTACTTGTTCTTGGTCTTGAGTTGGATCCTGAGTCAATACTTCTCCTTCGAATCCTTCCGGCACTTCAACGTCTACTCGTAAAGCGTGCAAATAGCAATACACGAATAAACAATAGGCAAAAGGTGTCCAAACATCCAAATAAAATCCATAAACAAAGAGAACATAATTTTATGAATTTTTAGAAACTGGAATCGTTCAAATCGGAGTTAAAATGCAAAAGTTATGATTATTTAAAGTTTAAATAATCAATTAAATAATTTTACAGAGAAAAACTTTAGTCCAAAAATTAAATAAAATTTATATTTAGGTAGATCTCAATTTTATACAAATTTAGAAATTTGAATCACTCAAATCGGAGTTGAAACGCAAAAGTTATAAGCGTTTGAAGTTTGAATCAAAATCTGAAATCATTATTTCGAATTAATAAATCATTTTCTTTTTCGAAATTAATTATTGCGTCGGCTGGACACGTGTCGACCTTTGGATTGGTCGGTGGCGTCGGTAGCCCATGGACTCGGTCCACGCTCGGCTCGGGTCTACCGTGGACTCGATCCACGGCTCCACGTGTCAGCGGCGGTGGGTCCCCCTCGGGTAGCGTCATTCTTGGCGTCGGCGAGGCTCGGCCACGGTCTTTGGCGGTGGGACCACCGGTGACGTCATTCTTGGCGTCGGCGCCGCAGCCAAGACGGCCGTGACATCTTGAGACGCCATGACGTCGGCGTGGCGTCATGGTGCGGTTTGGTCGCGTCGGCCGACACGCGGCGTGTCGGCGTCCTGCACGACGGTGCGCCACCCGCGGCGGTCAGGCTTCCCGACACGTGGCGAAATCTCGGCCGTTGATTTGAAAATCAACGGCCCAGATCAGATCTGGACTCACGCGTTTGGGTTAACGCGTTTGATCTGGACCGTTGGATCTAGATCCAACGGTTGAGATCGGATCTGGGATTTGGAACGGGATCTCACCGGCGGGTGACGTGGCGTGATCTGGGACGTCGGATGTTGATCGGACGGCTGGCGGTGCTCGCGGGCGGTGATGATAGCGTCTTGGCGCGCGGTGGCCGTCTTTGAGGGCGACGACCTAGGGCACGGCGTTGCGGGGCTCCTCCGGCGAGGTGAGTTGGACGCCCGGACGCGTCGTGGCCTCCGATTCCGGATCTCGGCTGCGGGCGGAGAACGACGGAGATGGCGGCAATCGGCAAAGAACCACGGCGGAGGGAAGAGGCAACTCCGGCGAGCGATTGCGGCTCAACGGCGGCGGCTCAGGCGACGTTGTCTAGAGCTACGGGTGCGCAATGAAGTGGCGGTCATGATGGCGGCGACGGCGCAATAAATAGAGCCCTCGGCGTCCGTGAAACGCATGGAAACTGAGACCTGCTCCGTTGCGGCGGCGGAGTCCGGCGAGGACTCGGACTGGGCTACGTGGCTCACGCACAGCCGTTGGATTGAGATCCAACGGTGCGTGAGTTTGGGTTCGGGTCGGACTCGGGTTGAAAGTATTCTGGAATTGGATTTCAACTTGAAAGTATTCTGGAATTGGATTTCTTGAATGACGTTGTAATTTATCCACCTCAGCATCCATTTGTAGTTCCCCACCACCAGCCACAAGTACTCTCTTCGCTGGTATCTGACTTAGTGTACAATTGGCCTTGATGGCAAACTCATAATCCATGTAAGAATTGGTACTCCCACTATCTGCTAATGCCACTACTTCCCTCCTTCCAATCTTTGTGATCAAGGCAAAAGTTGCAGGACCAATGCTTCCCTTTATAGCCTGATGTGAAATGAGCATTAATTTCTCAGCCTCTCCTTGCTGTGTCATATTCATTTTCCTGAACTGCATCCAGAATTTCAGTTTGGTCTGCCACTTCCTTACCGCTTATAAGTAATGCATGAAGAGCTCTTTTGACTTTGCATTTATGGGCTGAATTCCATTCTTCCTTACAATACCAACATAAGTTCTTATCCTTCTCTCTGTCCTCCTGATTTGCTGCAGGCCCTCCCTTAGACACCACTGCCTTGCTATTGTTAGGGCTGAATTTGTTAGTAGAGCCCATCTTACCTCTGTTATAAACACCATAAAACTGAGTTTTCTTTGCCGCAGCTGCTTTTTCATAAACCCTAGCATACCAGTAACCTTCCATCAATCCTTGGGGTCTTTGCCCACTCACATCGTGTTTAATATCTCCTCTAAGTCCACCAATGAATCAACTCAACAAGAAGTGTTGTTGTAAATAGGGATGGTCCCTTCTTACCATTGCTGCACATTCCTCAAATTTGTCTATGTAATTTGATACGGTTGATAGTTGTCTAATGTTCTGCAAAGCCTCTACAGCCTCATGTGCATTAGCCTCAAAAAACCTGTCAGTTATCATGGCACACCATTGTGGCCAAGTTGTTGAGTAACTAGGAATTCTCACCCCTTTGAAGCAAGTCGAAGCTCTGCCAACCAAATGAGCAGTGGCTAAATTAACCCATTGATCAATTGGTGTAACATCCCACAAAGTGGTCTAAAAGAAAATGTGCATTTCAAAATCTTGTTTGAGCCAAAAATCAAAATTTATAATTTTTACTCTTTAATTTGGACTTAGTTTCAAAAAGAAAAGTAATATTTGAAAATGGCAAAATAGTAAAGAGGTAAAAGTGAAAGAGTAAAAGTAAAATGGTAATAAAATATTTACACTAAGGTGAATTTGGTCAATATCAACTATTTCCTAAAGTCAAAAAGTAAAATTGAATGTTTTAATTAAAGGAAGGGTTTAAAAACAATATAATTCTATTGTCATTTCAATCATGTCAGATTTATGTAGGGTAATTGTAACTTTATCTAAAGCTGAGAATTTTACCACACATTCTTTACTCAAATATCTACCTTTGTTAAAAATATCAAAAATTAATATCTAGTTTTACTCCCCTTAAAAATCAAATAATTGAAATTGTGAAAATATGAGAAATTCACTTAAAGAATTACTGCAACTTAAATACTCATCAAATGTAACATCCCACCATTTTCAAAATTAGAAAAATAAAAATTTAATATTTAAAAATAAAATTAAATAGAAATTTTAATTGAAATCAAGAATTTGATTTGAAATTTATTAACCTCACTTATTTTTCCTAAATCTCGATAAAGAATAACTTTAGTTTGGAAATTCTTTTCCAAAAGAACAAATTATTAAAATGGGATTCATAGATGATCTTAACTTTTAATAAACATCTTTTCTAAATTTCTAAGATCATTTATTGATTTTTTTCCTTCTTTGAAAAGGGAATTGACAAAAAGATAAGAAGCAAAAGATAAAGAGGCAAAAGATAAAATGGTAAAATGGTAAAAGATTAAAATTACCATAGTAAATCTTAAATAACCCTAGAGTACTCTAGAAACCACTTTGGCTGGTCAAAAGGAGAGTGCGAACCCAATTGCAAGTTGATAAAATCAATTAATGGTGAAACCCTATCCTTGACCAGCTCTTGCCAGAATTTTAGAGAAATTTCTACACCTTTCCAGTACCTAGGATTTTTACCATGTGAGCTCAGTAACCGTATCCTCATCCAAAAAAATGTACGAAAATAAATAATTGATTTTCCTATTTATTCATATTTATTTATTCTCATCCTGAAAATCAGCAAAATGGAGTAAAAGAATTATTACAAAATAAATACTAAATTTTAAGATTTGAAATTTTTATTGAATGTCCCTGACAACGTTCTAAGACTTTTGTAAAAGTTTCAAAAATTTATAAATTGAATTAGTCCTTCAACAAAATCAAATTCCGAAATATAAATTATGTACAGTCTTCATTGTCATAATTTTAATTAAATAACTACAACGAATTATCTTCTAAAAATTTTACAGTATCAAGATAACTTATCCAGGACTCTCTACAAAAATCTACGAAAAATCTGGACGTGATATGGACACCCTATTAAATAGCTTTTCACTGATCTGTCTGCAAACCGACTTAAATTGCATCCCACTTGCAACTTGGACCCACCTGTCAGCTTTGTCTTCATCCTCAGGCCTCCCCACGCAGCAGCTCGAACCAGCAGCAACCTCTCACTGTTTTTGGTCAAAGCAAAGCAAAAATCAAGCCCCCAAACCGACCTTGCCTGCCTATAAAGCTCCCTCATGCTCCTTGGTACCTTCTCCTTCACATAAGAGCTCCAAACTCCACCTAAGCCATCTCAATTTCACCATGGCCGAAATTTCCTCTGTGACCAACCTGCTGCCATACTCGCTCTCCAAAGCTCCATTCCCAAATTAGCTTGGCGTGGAGCATCACCACTGATCTTGGATCATTTCCCCTAAACCAATTTGAGTGCTCCTTTGCCGTAGAGCTCGGCCACCGAGCACCACCTTGCGCCTCTGTTCTTTACCATGGCGCCACCACTATGGTCCATCCCAACCCAAACCGAGACCACCTATGGACTCGTTGCGATCTCGGGTTTCCATTTTTGTGCTCGGTTCATCCTCTACATGCTTGCTTCACCGCCGGCCACACCTTGCAGAGCCTCCCATGGTGGGGGCACTGTAGCTGAGCTCTTGTAGCATATCTCTTTGTTCTGTGACTTCTCCAACAGATCAATACACAAAGGTACAGTAGAATGTGAGCCTCAGTTAGTTCATTGATTCAATAATCAAGTATGACCGATCAGTTGATTGTTTAAATATCATTCTAGTTCAAAACTTAGAAGTTAAGAGAGGAAGTATCATTTGGTCATAAGCGAGCAAACTTGATGAATCTTTGATTCGAATGATAGAACGATGAATTAAGCCAATCTAGATCAGTTCTTAGCTATACGAAATCAAAAGAAAGAAACTCGATCATTTTAATTATTCTTTTGTCAAGAACATAAATTAAATAAGCAGTTAACAATAATCCTAATTATATCTTTATGCGTGTATGCATCTTTGTTCCTCGAAAACTCTTTTGTAGTATGATGTATCGGTTGCAAGAAATAACATCGGTCAACTCAGATTAGGCTTAAAGTAGTTAATTATGTCCAAAACTCGATAGATAAAAGAAGTAAGTTCATTTCTTTTAACCCTAATCAATAAATTTGGAGTAGTACATAATAAAACGACATGATCTTAGGATAAGTAAAACTTTGATAAGCTTAAAGAAGTTTTAACCCATTTATGTTACTTGACCTAGATACTCATATATCAATTCTTTAATTTAAGCAAACTTAAATCCAAATTGAATGGAACTTATTTTATTTGAACCCTTGTATAATATTCTATCCAAACATGCTATTATATTTAAATTTGAAGTTGGTTTGAATTATTTTCTGCTTAGGTTTGTTCTCAATATGATAAAGATTCGAATAATCATAACTTATTTAAAATAAGTCCAAATAATATGAAACTTGTTTTGTTATGCTAGTTAGATCAGAGAGAACATGATTATGCAAAAATACTTAGGGTGTACCATGCATCATTTATATTTTAATAATTGGTGACCTTAAGTATTGTTTTAGATCATATTCAAAAATTAACCTTTGTTTGAACCAAACTCATAAATAGATTATTATTCAATGCATGAAGACTTGAGTAGTTATAATACATAGAAGAAGTTCCTAGGCTCCCTTATGAAATCATAATACCTAGCCATGTAAGAATATTTTATAATTGATTAGATCTGGATTAGGTTAGTGAATAATCATGCTAATCAAATACTAGTATAATTGAGATACACATGTGAGCAATAGTGCATATAGAACCTATTAGGGATGAATCATAATACAAGACTATTTAATATTTCGAAAATGATTAGATTCAACCCTAGTCTATGATAGTTTCAATTTGTACATCAGGTTCTAGTCATAGTGTACCTTTAACCCTTATTTAACATATGTTTCCATATAATAGATGTAACATAATTTAATAGATGAGCTAATATGACCCAAATGCTATAGAACTAATATTGAAATATCCTTAAAGTGAAGACCCTATTAATCTGCAAGAATGATTGCATATCATTTTTAGTCGCAAACCTAAGGATTAACTATCCATAACTTAAGAAGTGAATAGGGCATCACCGATAAGTATTAATAACATAAGACTATTTCGTTATGTAGAAGTAATTCTATTATAATCTACTTTGCAACTGAACCTATTCAAAACATAACCTTTGCACATTATGAGCCCTAAAAGCCCATAATATATATAGGTAAATAACTTTGCTCAATAACTAGTACCATAGGTTAAGCTTTACCAAAGATTAATGATTAATTGTTAGATGACTGGTGTTTGCTTAAATTGAACCATGCATGCACAAATGATTAAGTGTGATGTCTGTTATTGCTTATATTCAATAGTGCAAATTATACCGCCTCACTTTGTTGTTTTATGTACTAATTTAAATTAATATAAACAATCTTAGCTTCCTGAATCCGTAAAATAAAATAAGACAAATCATAATGAATAGGTGTCGTGTGCGACATACTCCTCAATCTATTAATCAGTGATAAAAACCCAACGTGGTAGGAGTATGCTCAGTTATACGATCACAAAACCCTAACTGCAACCATGCTTGTTTTATGTAATGTTTGTTATTTGATTTTTCATCTGATTTCCTTTTGCCCTTATTGAAAGTGTTATTTGCTATTTGTTATTCTTTTCTGTTATACGACGTGTAGAATCCGACGTCTCGGACTTCGTCGTCGACAATCTCAAGATGACGTCTTCGACTCGTCCCTAAAGACAACAAGTAGCAAGGCAAGCACCCCCTTGATCATTTTGATCCCAGATTTCATAATCCACTAAAATGTGATTAAGAATCTTCCTGCATGCATATGTTTTGATAAATCCCTATTTTGTGATACTTGGTAGATATTAACCCAAATTGATGGATTCCCTTAATCACATGGACATACGATCCATAAAAGCCCTAGGAATGGTTAAGTTCATTAAATTGGGTATAATCGCTTATTAATCTGCATATGCTTAGCACTGCTTTAGATCAATATTGGAAATGTTTACACCCACACACCTTTCTTTATGAATCTTTTTATGGTTTATTTGAACAGTAAAGGATACTGGTAGTTTGATAAAAATGAAAATAAAACTATTGATTTTGACGTGGGTGATTATTGGCAATAGCTGGTTGTACATGTTTTAACGTGTACGTAGCTAGGGTGGAGTTATCGCCCATGTCATTTTAAGGACCGAACATGGTGTCCCGCGATCCAAGATAACCGTACATCCACAAGTATTGGACTGGGACAGTCTTAACTTATTAAATTATTTGGAAATTAGCTTTGCACATTGGTAGGCAGTTGTAGCATGGGCATTCCGGATATAGGTTTACTCGAGGGAGGTGTCATCACCGAGGTGTTGGCATCTGCCGTTGTAACGGTGTACGCCTGGCTATGAATTGGGGCTGTTGTTGTACCATTTGAGCCGCGGGCTCCTGAATACTATTGCTTCACTGTTTGTTTGCTTCCATCATAGTCAGGGGTAACGTCATTGGGCTAGTGCAAAGTTAAGGTTCAAGTAATCGAACAGTTTCGTTATGAACTCTCTGGCGGCACACCAAAGGAAGTGTGTCTATATGCATTGCCACAACGGGAGGACATTTCTTGTGGATAAAGCTGTACAACTCTGCAGAGTCTAAAACTATTCGAATAGCCGTGTCCACGGTCATGGACGACTTGGTGAACCCACACTAAGTTAGTTGTTTTCTATTTTCTAAAACTCTTGATAAAATGATTTGGAAAGTGATTCACATTTGTTAAATGTCACTTATTGTTATATTTGTTCGTATAATACCATGGAGGGTCTTTTCCGTTATCTTTACTCACAAAAGGGCCGTGAGTAACTTATTGTTATTTCTGTCAATACTTGATACTTTGATTACTTATCAAACTGTTTCAAATTCAGTTTATGCTTTCCATTACTATTCAGTATTTACAATTCAAATCTTCGCTTTATGCAAAACAACCGTAGAAACCCACTTTCTATTCAGCCTGCATATATTTCAGGATTTGCAAACACTACAAGTCTTGCTGAGTACGCAACGTACTCACCCTTGCTATCATTGTTATTTTTTTTTAGACAGGAATCTTCGACAATTACTCCAACGCAGGAAAACGGGATTATTAACGACAGTTCTTTCTAAGGCTTTACCTTGTCAGTTGCCTGTGGATTATGCGGCAAACTACAAGTCATCTGATTCTCTTGCTATGTTTAGTTGACCTTCTCGGTCATATTGTATCAATACTTCCGCTGTAATAAAATATGAAACTTTTGTATGGTTGTGATTCCAAATTGTGTTTTGTGCGTGCCAGCCACTGATCATGGGAATGGTACAGTATGCACATTAGAACCTTGCTTTTATGTTTGCACTGTAGCATAAAAGTGAGGGTCTCACATCAAATAAGTTTGAAATTTTTACTGGAGATCATTAATAGCATTATAGAAACTAGATAAATTTATCAAAAATTGATAATGCATTTTAGCCCCTAAAAATAAATCATTTTCCGAAAAGGGAAAATTGAGCGGTCCCACTTGCAAGAATTTTATAAAATAAAATATTAAATATTTCGACCTGAAATTTTTACAGTAGGTAGGAAACTTACTTGTGTAACTCAGTAAAAAGTTTCAAAAATTAACTCGGTGAGTTGGCCACTCAAAGAAGGGCCATTAGCGCATATACCACTCTCAAGAAGTGGCATCGCTAAAATGCCACTCTGGCCCACTGTCATACACACAGATGGTCCCGCCTGTCAACGACAGCGGAGTGGCATTTTTAGCGAAGCCACTTCTAGAGAGTGGCATTTTATCAATTTTTCCCTCAAAGAAACGCGTTTGCTCTGTGCTGTCTGGAAATCGGAATCACTTTTGCCTTCTTTGTGTCACTTCCAAGTGGGACCCCCATTATTTAATCCTGCCGACCAAAGCTGGGATTTTGCTCCCCTGCCGAAGCCATTGTGGGACCCACCTTTTCCTTTGGCCCACATGTCTTTCCCTCTTTCTTTCTTCTTCCGCCTTCTTTTCCAAACTGCTCCTCTTCCTTTAACAAGCGTGCTGAGCATTTGCCCATCTTCAGCTAAACAAAGTTGGAAGAGTTCCTGAAAGGAGAACCCCCTCACGTGTCACCAACCCTCTCTCCTCCGTTTCGCGAAAAGGCCCTCCAGTTTCTTTCAAATTACGTAGAGGTCCCTGGGTGATTTCATGTGAGAGGAAAATAATTTTTCCCGGTTCGCGTTTAGGTCCCTTGTTCGGTATTTTGCAGAGAGAGCCCCCGTTAAATGCGAATAGCGAACGAGCCCTTTTCTAATTATTCAAAATAGCGGATAGGTCCAAAATTATAACAAATAGGTCCCTGTGCTTCACGTTCGGGTCCTTTCTCCGTTTTGCCCGAAAAAAATGTTTTCGTGATCCGTTTTTCATCCGGAGCATGGGAAAAATGTTTTCGTTGCCCGTTTCCTCTAAAAAAAAACTCTTTCTCCGTTTTGCGCGGAAAAAATGCTTCCGTGGTCCGTTTTACCTCCGGAGCACCGGCTTTTCTATTAAAAAAATATTCTTTCTCCGTTTTGCTCGGAAAAAATGTTTTCGTGATCCGAGTTTTCTCCGGAGCATGCGGAAAATGTTTTCGTTCGCTTTTCCCTAAAAAAATATATAGAATCCGTTTTCCGTCCATCATTTATCCTTTTTGTTGGAAAGAAATGTTTTTGCTGTCCGTTTTTTTCTCCAGAGCATGGAAAAAAAATATTTTGCGCCGTTTTCCCTCGTTTTTCCCGCGAAAAATTGTTCCGTAGTCCGTTTTTTCTTCGGAAAAAAACACAGATTTGTTTCCCGGGCACGCGCGCGGCGTGCGCCGCGCGTGCCTTCCTAGTACCCCATACCCTGCCACATCTCTACCTAATAGATTCACAGCCACGTCAATCTTTTTTTCACCTGCTCCCCATGCTACCATGGCCGGCTTGACCCTCGCCTTATCCTCCTCCCTGGGAAGCACTGCCTCAGTATTCTATAAGTTCACCCGGCATACACTTAGATCATTGGAGCCCCACGCATGGTGCCTCACCCGAATCCAGGCGCCACTGACTCCTTGCCGACGCTGGCCACCACTGCCCCTCCTTTTCCTTGTTTCTGTTCTTGCCTCACCCCCTAGCTACTTGCAGAACACCCTACACACTCCCCAGTTCCTCCCATTGCTCCACCGTCACAACCAAACCTCACCTCGGCTACATCTTTTCTCAATCAAATTGGCAGTGAGCTTCTCTATTATTCATGGTCTCATGGATCAAGACTCCTAGATCAATTGGAGCTTTCCCCTGTCGAGCCATCGACGCCCCTCTTCGCCGAGCCGCCACCTCGCTGCCGTTGAACCCCGGCCGAGTGTTCCTTCGGGTTCACCTCGGTCCCCTCTAGCTCCTCGAACCGCCGACCGGCCAGCTCCGGCCCTCCGTCGTCAGTTCACCGGTAGCCCAAACCGCCGTCACCTCGGATAGCAGCGCCACCGCTCCTGGCCATCGAAGCTTCGGCCGGCGCCTCCTACGACTTCGGCGAGATCCCGAGCACTCGTTCAGACCGTCGCCACAACCCCTTGCCCCTGTTGATGCCGCCGGCTGTGCTGCTCGAAGTTCCGACCATGGTGCGGTAAACTACCCTGTTTTTCTTTTCCTCTTGACTCTGTGACCGGGTGAACTAAGAGCCCAAAGTACTAGTATTCTGTACCAGGTCATTTCGTTGAGCCCCCAAGTCTTTGGCAGATGGACCAAGTTGATTGATAACAAGCTAATTCGGTCCAAGGTGTGAATATATATTTAGTGCAATTAGCATACTTAATTAGGTAGCATCCCTGCTCAAAAATCTACTTAGCAAATTAATTTAATCACTCTCTATATTCAAATGCCAGGGACATAAAATTTACCAAATCCCTTATTAGTTCATATAGACATTCATACTTATGCGCGTGTATAATTGACCTATGAAAAACACCATCAGTTGGAAATGATGCTTTAAGTGTAATAATAGGATGTGCCCAGCTCACTTATAATATCTAAAATTTCTGGCAGGGCATGTCAAACACTGAATTAAAGCAAGCGTTAATCAATTTAAATAAATTTTATCCCTAGTAAAGATATAATCATATGGGTGTAGTGTAAGTAGAAACTCTAATCGAAAATTAGTCTAATCGACCCGATCTGATCAATTGCCAACACTCTAAAAGTCAGAAGACCTTAATTGGCTTAATTTTTAAATATGACTTTAAGCATAATATATGATCCTTGTCATAAATATCTCTTTGCATGTGTGTAATCTTTATTCAGAAACACTATAGATTCGTTTATTCAGCCCGAACCTCGATAATTTAACTTGTCAAGTATAAGAGATTATCATATGCATCTTCTTCAAATAAAATGATAAGATATTTGCTCTTTAAGTCCAAACCATATACTACAGTAAAAATCACCATGATTTGTCATAATATGCCTTTAGCCCTTTACTTAGCATGCTCCTGTATAGTAACTATATACAAACAGATGAATATAAGTAAAATGTCCCAAACAAGCTAGTAATAAAATCCTATAAAACCAATGTGAAAGCATTCCTAGAACTAAATCCATATAAAACCTTAATGCTCCTTTAGTTGAAAAATGTCTCGGATAAAAGTGAAGAGTCGCGGAACCCACTTTAAAACACTCCTAGTGATACCCCCAGCTAGGCTGTAGAAAAATGGTTAAAGAACTCTTTAAGGTGTAGCCGCAAATATAAAACGAAAATTGATTAGTTATCGCGGAGATTTTAATAACACTTAAGTCCTTTCGGTAGCCCGTAGAATATCTCGTCTAAATGAGAATATTAAAAAGAATGGCCTAGAATCACTCCCTAGTATATAGACTACCATAATCTGGAAAAATATTTAATTTATGTCTTGCTTTGCATTTGAATCCTATTAGAGCAAAGACCCTAAAGTTTATGGTTATCGGCAACACATGTTATGATTAGTTAAGCGTAAATTGGTCCTTAGCTAAAGTGCTCATGTCGTAAGTATCATCCGAAACCCATGTAGGTTTAACCGGTAAGGCGGTAACTATAATCCAGTAAATGCCTTTTACTACTTAGGGACAGTGCTACCGGAGCTCGAGAGTGGTATTACCGAAAGTAGGTAATACCGCTGTATGAGAATCGGCACTACCGATAAGAGCAGTAGCACCTTAATTAATGTCTTAACCCTATTAACTCTTACAATCTTAGCTTCTTGAATTCGTAAAATAAGAATAAACAATTCATAAAGAGTGGGTAACGGTATAGCCTAGGCCGTTAGTAAGAGATATAGGTGAGGACGATTATAACGTGTGTGCGTAAAATCATGAAAACCCTAACCATAGGTCACCCTTGTTTTGTGATGGATTTCTATTTGGTATTTCTATCTGTATTCTTTTTGTCATTATTGGAATTTCTCTTTTGCTATGTATCACGATATGACGAGTAGAATCCGACATAGCCGACGCTTCGATAGCGAGTCCGAGTGTGTACTCGACGACGACAACTCCGGCTTCGTCAACGACGCAAGCTACGACTTTGACTTCGTTGTAAAACAACGAATAGCAAGGCAAGCCCCTTTGATCATATTGATCCCAATTGTTTAGAAATTCTTTTGTCAAACTCTTCATGCATGCTTTATGTTTCATAAAATGTTATTTTGGGTTATGGTAGATATCACCTTCATTATGGGATTTCCTTAATCGATGTTGCCATGTGATCCTTGATAACCCTAGACGTTAGATAGATGGTGAACGATGGGTATAATCGCTTATTACATGCATATGCCTAGCCATGCTTAGACTAGGAAACGAACAGATGGTTTACTGTTCGTATTGAACTTAAAATATTTGACGTACTGAATTCAAATATCGAACATGATGAACTATATTTATGAACAAGTTGGAATATTGATGTTTCTTTTTCTGAAAATAAAACTACAGTTTGGACGCGGGCGATCTATTGGCAATAGCCGGATGTGTGAGGGTGTGCTCACACGTAGTTAGAAGGAGATTGTCGCCCGGGTCAGATTAAGGACCAAACTCAGTGTTGTATGATCCAAGATTACCCGTACAACCACAATGCCGGTATGGGACGGATCTAGCCAATTAAGTTAATCAATACTAACTTTGCACTTTGGAAGGCCGTATTAGCACGGGCTGTTCCTGCGGGATTGCTCGTAGGGGTGTCCACACAAAGGTGTGGGTTAGACATATACCAATGCAACAGTATACGCCTTACTAATGGGGAGAAATGATCCGTGTATATGATGTTCTTCTGCCGCCATTAGTAAGGGTTAGTCGTTACTGGGCTGGTGCAAAGTCGAGATTTGGTAATGTAAAGGTTATATATGATTTTCCTCGCAGCACACCAAAGGAAGTGTGTTAAAAGGCCTTGCAAAAAGGGAAAATCATTATTTGTGGGTAAAGTTGTATCACTCTGCAGAGTTAAAACTAATCGATTAGCCGCGCTTTCAGTTATGAGCACTTGGTGAACTTGCACTAGTTAGAAAGCTTCTTGTATTTTTATAAAATGAATTGCGAAGATAAAAGTTGGAATTGGTGAGCTTACCGTTACAGATGAACTCAATACTTGACATTACGTTGGCAAGGTTGAATTCACCTGTTGTGCCCTGTGTGGACAAAATAAATTGATTCTAGATATCGTTGGGAATGGGAGATTTGACGCTCACAACGAACTGTGAGTTGTTTACTACTGTTATGTCATCCCTACTTGTTATATTTGCACACCTGTTATTTTAATTATCTGTCTAGTTTCTTTTATTTAAATTTTCGCTTTCAATTTATTATTCAGTTACATATCAATTTGGCTCCACGCAAAAATAACCCTGATAGCCATCCTGTTGATTCGGCTTGCATACATCATAGGTTTTGCAAACACTTTAAGTCTTGCTGAGTACGCAATGTACTCACCATTGCTATCGTTGTTGTTTTTAGGTGGACAATTAGAATATCTCGAAGGATCATAATTTGACGCAGGTTGCGGGATAATGACGATGTTTTGTCTAGGGATTATACCTTGTCAGTTGCCTGAGGGATTGGATGGGCACACTACAAGACTTCTGTTTCTTTCCGCTGTAATATTATTCTAGGTTGTAAGGCTATCTTGTAAAATAGCTACCATAATACTAATGATATTTTGTATGGTTGTGATTTCCATTTGTATGTGCGTGCTAGCTACTAATCCAAGGACTAGCACAGGAAGCACATTAGAACCAGCCTTTTACGGTGCATTGTATCGTAAAAGGCGGGGTCTTCACAATTGGGGTCCCCGAGATTTCAAAAAACTTTTCACAATGTCTTGAGTCAGTTCATCACATCCTCTCCTTCAAACAAGGGTATTTCTAATCTGGGCCCTTTTATCACTGCTTCAGCAAAGTGATGATTGTTGGTCATTCCCATGTACTGATTTGCTTGGGCATCAAACCATTGGATTCCAGGATTTTGAGTTCTAAATCTAGGAGTGTTCCACATCCCCATAGATGGCCTCATTGGTCTATTTCCAATTCCCCTCGATGGTTCTGGATACATGTAAGGACCCTGAAAATCCCATTAAGCTTGTGCATTGATTACTGTTGCTAATCAAGCAATTAGCATGGAAATGGACCCTAGTCAATGCATTAAGGTGTATGATAAGGGTAGAAATACCACCATTACCATGAATGGGAGTATGGAGTCAGTATGAGTAGCATTGCTAAATAACTAGGGAGCAGCTAGTGCTACAAAAGAAAGAAGAAGGACATTTCTGCCCTTAGCTGTTCAGTGGAGCATAGAGGGTAGAAAAGTAATTTCGCAGCTGGTAATGGATAAGAACCGAGTTACAGTAAGGATTCACAGCACATCCCTTATTTCACCGCATTACCCCATTCACTCCAATAGAGCCACTCCCATTGCCTTCAGCCGAGAGAGGAAGTGTGGAAGAGAATTGGAGCTGCGGGCAAGAGAGGAGCAGCCGGCTGGAGCAAGGAGCCAGTTGGAGGTGGAGCTGGGCAAGCTTGGGTTTCGGCCACCTCTACTCCAGCTCCAACGCCAACTCTTCTTCCCCAACCAAACCGAACCGAACCGCGGGAGCTCAAGTAAGCCGACAAAACCCCTTTAGCATAACAGAAGCAAGCAGCAAGCAACCCTAGGCTAGATTGCAGCATGCGAAACTATTAGATCTAGCAAGAACCAGTGTAGATCGAAGTTCTTTTCTTTTAGGTCTCAGGGGGGGTTACCTAGGGGCCCTTGTAGCTCGTCCCGGTTGTCCCCAAGCCCTTACCTAGAACTGGCCAGCCGGTCTCGGCGCTACAACCCCCAAACCTAGGTCATCTCACCCCAAGGTTCATCATCGACCCTAGGCATACTTGTAGCACCATTGTCCGAAGCCACCAAACAACCCAAACCGTAGGTCGGCCGACCACAGACTAGATCCGATCATAAGGCAGCAAAAAATCGAATCCCGTCAATTAGAAAACCGAGCACCAGGCAGCAAGAAACGAATCCCAGCAAAGAACCAAACCCCATCAATCATCATCAAGCAACCAATATCCTAAGAACCGAGCCACTGCAACCTCTTCCCCAAAAATCCAGCAGGCACCCAAACCCTAGATAAAGCAAACCAGAGCAGTAGAGGGAGGGAGGTGTAGAGGTAGCCTGCGGGCTGGCCGGAGTCAGCCGCTGCGGGTGGGGCGAGCCGTCGATTGCAGTCGGTCGAGAGGGAGGCTGTGGCGCCGTCGCCCGAGAGGAGCCGGTAGAGGAGAGCGTCTGGTCGCCAAGAGAGGGAGGCGCCGGGCTTGGTGAGGCGGGGCAGTGGGGGAGCCTGGGGCGTTGCCAAGAGGGAGTTCAGGAGTGAGGAGGCGGAGAGACCGATCGAGGAGTCGGGAGGAGGAGCGAAGAAAAGAAAAGAGAGGAGAGGAAGCGGGTGGGCCGAAGGCCCATTCGGCTGGAAGAAAAAGGAGAAAGCAGAAGAAAAGAAATAAAAAGAGGTAGAAAAGAGAGAGAGAGAGAGAGAGAGAAAAGGGGAAAGAAAAGAAAAGAAAGAAAAGAATAAGAAAAAGGAAAGAAGAGAAAAGAAAAGAAAAGAGAAAATTAGGAAAAGTGGGAAAATCTGGGTTTTAGGAAGTCTGCAGCCGTAGTTAGTTTCGTTATTTAGTCATCACGGTAATAAAGTATTTAAAACCCGAAACCAACCATTAGAGTTTAGTAAATAAATTAGAGTCTAGTCAATAGTTGTCACTAAGCGTTGGACGCCATTAATCAGATTCAAAAGGCTAATTATGAGCAAAACGAGTAGTTAGTAAATATATTTCAGATTTGGACTTGAATCAACCAGACCAGAACCGACTATTGAGCGAGGACGATTTTACCAATCTTAATTCAGGCAAGTTTCTTTAAATCATGTCTTATTAAATGTTTTCCAATGTTTTCATTAAATACTTCATTGCATGGAAAATTTATGTTGCAACTAAAACTACAAATTGGATGTGGATGGATGGTGTAGTTGAAAAATGGATGGATGGATGGTTTGGTAAATGGGTTGGTGTTGGAATGGTTGTTGAGTGGATGGATGAGTTGGCTTATGATTATTATGGTGGGTAGAGGGCGCCGATGAGAAGGGTTGTAGCCGGCGGGGTCCTCTACGTATGGTTATTATATAAGGTCAAACAATCTAACACTTGGGCAATGAGCCGTAAATGAGTATCAACCATAGTGTGAGGAATTTAGTCAGAAAAGGTTGTCCTAGGAAGGTATTAATATCTCCACCATGGGTAAGTTAAGGGGCGCGCCTCTGGGAAATGCCGGTAGACCCAGAGGACTAAAGCCAATTGGACGGCGGTATATTTGAAGCCAATGGGTTACTGCCGTTGGTGCGGGGTAACAACTGTATCTGCGAGTTGTGGATGACCTTGGTGGGTGTCCCCAACTCGAGTGCAGGGGTGGAGAATTACTACTGGACTAGTGATAAACGTTCTGGGGCATCTTAATGTCACTATGGGTAAAGTGGTACAAACCTGCGCAGGGTAAAAATCATGATCTTGCCAGTCTCTTGGAATGGAGACTACGGAAGCTAAGTCTGTCTCTGATACGAGTGTTAGTAGCATTTCGGGATAATTAAAATGACACAACTTTCTTAATAAAGCTCTATTTTATGAAAAGTGGATTTTGAGAGGAAATGGTCTTGGATGGACATGAGTTGGATGATATGAGGGAAAATTCATCTATTGTATTTTGCTATTAATGCTTGCTGAGTACTTCAGTACTCTTGCTAAATCTCCCTTTTCAAGAATCGGGCTCCGTTGTTCAAGCGTCCGGATGGTTTGACGAGGCGGCTGAGTTCTACCAGGAAGGATAGAAGGGGTCCGTAGCTGTACGTCGGCTACGTTAGGCTTTTGGTGTATTTAGTACCTATGTAAATCCTTTCGTTGTATTAGATCTGATGTACAGCTAAGGTACTGGACTTGAAGCCAGCGTGGCATAATGGTTGTGATAAAGGTACCATTTTCTGTCTCTAATTATTGTTCTGCTGTAACACTCTGAATACGGTGTAGTAGTTGATAAAGTATTGGGTTGCCCGATTTTTTATTAGCCACTATACCGAGATCTGAGTAATTATCTCATCATAACAACAGGGAAGCTGTTGATTATCTGGGCTAATTACCTGGGTCGTCACAATACATTCCTACTCTCCCAGTATTCAGATGATTTGCATTTGGAACACCCGAAGGTCTCACTAGTAGATTACATATTGCGTTTGTTTCAGGTATCACACAGTTGTGTTCACTATCCCATGGCACTCCAGGTTCAACACGAGCTACCATACCTTCATTTTGCCCCAAAATAGGGAGAGATGCAGATTGATTAGTTACCTGAACTTCATCAAGTGTCGGTTCTGCTGCTGAGACCCCCACCACATCTTCGACTTCAATACTATCATCAACTCTATTCGACAGATCCCTGTCAGTATCTCGAGCTCTCGATGGACCTGTAGAACAGATCCGTTTCAATAATTCCTTCATCTCCACAAAGTCAGCCTTCAGACTCTTAAGTTTGGCCAAGTCCTCTCTGATAACAGCAATCTCCGCTCTGACCTCCATAATTTCTTCTTTCCCTGCCATGGCTTCTTGGGATCTTGTGATCATCACCATGAATTCACCAGATCAAATTGAGGGGTTCAATTGACCGACATTCGCAATACCTCATTCTTCCAAGTTTCTTCATGGATCGGCGCCTTCTCTCCAAGGATCTCACTGATGCTCTGATACCTTTGTTAGACCCGGCTCTAAACGAGGCCGACTCCATCGATTTGTGGTTAGATTGGAACGGCAACTAGAGGCAAAGAGGAATGGAATTAGGGCTCTATGCTTCTACGCTAACTACTTTACTCAGAAATATATTTTCCCGTCATGGCTTCCTCTTCTCATTTCCTTCGGTTAAAGGCCCAGAGTTAGTTACACTTCATTACAATGAGTAAATGTAAACAAGTGACAGTGAAGTGAATAGTAGTTAACGAAATGAACTGCCACAATTCTGCATAGTAATTACTACATGTAATTCTAGATCATCCAATTTTATCAGTTAAGCCTTCCGTATAAATCTGCACCTTCCATCCCTTCCTTAAGTGAAAGCGTCCATACGTTTTGTTCTTTGCCGACTTCTGTTTTTCAGACTTCACAGCACATTTCTTCTTCCACCTGATATGAACTCGCATAGCTCAATACCTGACAAATCCACTCTTGGGCCAGTTCGTGACATTCCCCTCTCCATGAATTCCGGCTTGCCTCCAAGCTGATACCTTAAATTCATGGAATGTACACGCGGAGTGACCATGATCCCATGGCCTCTGCAGTCAATGGGAAGGAATATATGTATATCTTCAATCCATTTCTCCAGCTAGTTACCCCGCCATGTCCAGTGATCACACCAACAGCCGTTCCTGTAGCCAACGCTGAAATTGATGAAGTTATAACTTTCTTAAAAAAAAGAAATAAATGGCATCTTCAGTCACTGCTAGGATCTTTTATCACTGGTGCGAATTTACTGCTCTTCACTAGAGTGATCAATTGCCATAAATGCCAATAGTACATGCCTTGTATCAACAACTGCTTGCTGCTGTTGGCCTGCATAGAAGTTTGATGAAATCCGAGTGGCAGTTGTTAACCTGAAGAGTTTAGCATGCTCGTTCAATTGTGCTAGCAGATGATAATTTGTTATGTTCATTATTTCTTTTGATTAAAGTTTGTTATGTTAATCATTTCACATCAAATTCACATCGATAATAATTTGTTATGTTTATCGTTTCTTTTGATTAAAGTTTTTTCATATTTACTTTTTTTCTTCAGTTCAAAGAACATATGGTATTTGACGTTCTTAGGTCCTGCTGTTCAGAATTACCACGCATCAATGAGTTGAATTTACAAATTGTGAAGTACTTTGAGGCCATCGCCAGTGCCAGACATGATGTCTTTGTGAAGATTCTTAACGGAAGCAAGATGAAAAGTCTGAAGAAATCATACAAGAAACTGAAGGTTATGGTCGCTCAGGCCGAGAGGATGCAACAGTATGTGATGGACTTGGGTGGCAAGGCGCCAGCTATTCCCAAGTTCTTTTATGATCCAATTATCAATTGAGGCGGACGGGTTTTAAAAAACTGCGACTGTCTATGACCAATGATGGTGTGAGACGATGACACTGTTACTTTCGTGATGCTGCACAGGATACTTGGTAGTGTTGAATGGTACTATGTCTACGACCAGTGGTGTGAGATTTTACCATGTTGCACATATTACTTTCATTTACAGTTACTGTCTGATGCTTCACATAGTACCATTCAACACTACCAAGTATCCTGTGCAGCATCATAAGCTGTGAAGCATCAGACAGTAACTGTAAATGAAAGTAATATGTGCAACATGGTAAAATCTCACACCACTGGTCGTAGACATAGTACCATTCAACACTACCAAGTATCCTGTGCATCACGAAAGTAACAGTACCATCGTCTCACACCACCATTGGTCATAAACAATCGTAGTTCTTTAAAACCCGTCTGCCTCAATTGATAACTAGATCATAAAAGAACTTGGGAATAGTCGGCGCCTTGCCACCCAGGTCCATCACATACTGTTGCATCCGCTCGGCCTGAGCGGCCATAGCCTTCAGTTTCTTGTATGATTTGTTTAGAGCTTTCATCTTGCTTCCGTTAAGAATCTTTACGAAGACATCATGTCTGGCACTGGCGATGGCCTCAAAATACTTCACAATTTGCAAATTCAACTCATTGATGCGTGGTAATTCTGAATAGCAAGACCTAAGAATGTCAAATACCATATGTTCTTTGATCTGGACAAAAAAAGTAAATATAAAAAAACTTTAATCAAAAGAAATGATGAACATAATAAATTATTATCGATGTAAATTTGATGTGAAATGATGAACATAACAAACTTTAATCAAAAGAAATAATGAATATAACAAATTATCATCTGCTAGCACAATTGAACGAGCATGCTAAACTCTTCAGGTTAACAACTGCCACTCGGATTTCATCAAACTTCTATGCAGGCAAGCAGCAGCAAGCGGTTGTTGATACAAGGCATGTACTATTGGCAATTGATCACTCTAGTGGAGAGCAGCAAATTCGCACCAGTGACAAAAGATCCTAGCAGCGACTGAAGATGTCATTTGTTTCTATTTTTAAGAAGGTTATAACTTTATCAATTTTAGCGTTGGCTACAGGAACGGCTGTTGGTATGATCACTGGACATGGCGTGGTAACTAGCTAGAGGAATGGATTGAAGAGATATATATATTCCTTCCCAGTGACTGCAAAGGCCATGGGATCCTGGTGACTCCGCGCGTACATTCCATGTATTTAAGGTATCGGCTTGGGGGCAAGCCGGAATTCATGGAGAGGGGAATGTCACGAACTGGCCCAAGAGTGGATTTGTCAGGTATTGAGCTGTGCGAGTTCAGATCAGATGGAAGAATAAGAAATATTGGCGGTCATATAATTGTATTTTGCTTATAAGAATCCAACTTAAAGGATACTAACATCATCATCCTTTTCCTTGCTTCTCTGTGCTTATGAGAATCCAACTTAAAGGATACTAACATCCATATCATCATCTTTTTTCTTGCTTCTCTGTCTCTTATCTTTTCGTCGTCCCCCTTCCTCTTATTTGGATTGCCCGTTGACAAAAACCGATTACATGACAGCCATCATGGCAGAAACCACCTTGAGTTGGATCTCTCTTAGCAAAACTACTCTCCAAAACCACTTCAGGATGTAGTTGATCTTGTTATTTTAAGTTGAGTGTTGAATACTCGGTTTTATAGTTGACGGCATTAAATGGACTTCTTGTGAAGTTCAGGAAGTAAAATGGACTTAGGGCATGTTTGGATCCATGCTGCTAAAAATTAGCTGGAGTGGATCCAAACATACCCAGCTAATAGATCAGCTAACTATTTGCTGGGCACCCAGCTAATGGTTATCTCATTAGCTAGCCAAACCCAGCTAATAGCAGCTAATAGGTGGCATTTAACCAAAATACCCTTCGCGTCTATCACCAATAGCATTTAATAGCATGGGTATTCTAGACAATAGCATCTATTAGCCACATATTAGCTGGTGGATCCAAACACCCTCCAGCTAATTGTTAGCTAGTTAATATTAGCTAGGAACTATTAGCTAGCAAACTATTAGCTGCTAATGGATCCAAACATGCCCTTATTTCTAGTATTTAATATATTTGTATGGTGCATAAGGGCACTTCCAATGCAGGTTTCTTGATGGTTTCTACATGTGCCATGTAGGATGAAAGGCTTAGGTGGCAGCAAATTAATGCAGAGAGAGAGGGTTAGAGTTTCTTAACCTAGAAACAGTTTCTTCATTGAATGTTTTAGCTTAAGAATGAGAAGGTAGTAGATGGATATTTAATGATGAAACCATATCAAGAAACGATGCATTGTATCTATTGTATTAATTGATGTTTCTTAGTGACATGGCTTCATTTGAAACGAGTTGAAGAAATTCTCCATGGTGAATGCCCTAATGGAGATAGATATCGATGAATGAATTGCAACATTATATGAGCTAGGATTCAAAACAAATTATAGGCAAGAGACGGGATTATACTGTACACACCAAGTTTCTGTGAAAAAAAATGCACAGCTACACTGATGCATATCAATAACAAAATGGACTTGCTTAGTCTATTTTACCATTTCCATTTTCCAGTTCTAATATAATTTCTTCAAATAGTTTCCAGTAGCCTGTATATGTAGTCACCCCATGTGAAGTTGATGGATGGATCAATATTTGATGTGCTCATCCATAACAACATTAGGTTGAACCTGCTTTTGATCCAGCATGTTCTTTCTGTACTCCTGCATTCTTTCCAGAGAAATAGACTTACCCTTGTTGTTGGTCTTTGAACAGCCAGGGTTGCTCCTAAATATCACAAATGCACAACATCCTGAGCGGACGCCACGGCGGACGCCTTGCCAAGGGCGCGTATGGCGTCCGAGGCGTCTCTGAGGCGTCCGTGGCGTCGCCTTAGCCTATGGCGCCCGCCATAGCTTTAACCCTAGCTCCGCCCGACGCTTTGCTCCAACTCGAGCCGCTCCGCCCGACGCCTTGCTCCAGCTCGAGCCGCTCCGCCGTCTTATTTCTTTGCTCACTTTGGCGCCTTGCTCCAAAGACGAGCCGACTCCTTGCTCGCCGTCTTGTGGCCAGCGCCGACCTCGGCTCGAGCTTGACCACCAGGCGCAAGCGCGGCGACCTCCTAGGTTTGCTCCTCTGTTTTAACTGCCGAATGCCGATCTGCTTCTAGGTTTCCTCCTCAGACGCTGATCTGCTCCTTTTATCTCTCCTCTGTTGGCTAGGTGGACATGGATGATTATTGATTATGCGGTTATGCCTAGATGAGAGAGGGTTTGAGATGCAAAATTATGTTGTTTTGTTAACTATGTTATGTCATTGTGGTCATGTGGCGCAAAACTACATTATTTTGTGAACTATGTTATGTATTAGGACTTGGTGGTGTCAACTTGTCAACTATTTTAATGTCTTATTATGTTGCAATTTGGTTGTTTTTATTCGCCTTACATATATATCTAAAAAGGCGCCTCGCCTCGCGCCTTAACCTTTTAAAAGGTAAAAAGGTCCTGGCACGCCGCGGACGCCTTACCGCCGTGACAACCATGCATCCTCCTCGCTGTTCCAGCTCTGGTTCATCTGTTGCCCTGTGGAGAACCTCACGTCTGGCAGTTCAAGAGGATTCCAACTCGGATGGGTAGATCTCTCGCGTGCTAAGCGTCCAGGTTCGAGCCCTCGCATCTCCAAAATTTTACAAAATTTAAATGTTGAGGGTGGCAACTGGCAATCGAACCCGCGACCTCCTGGACGTGCACTCTCCAAGATATTTCCCCCCATCTCCAAAATTTAAATGTTGAGGGTGGCAACTGGGAATCGAACCCGCAACCTCCTGGACGAGCAGCGCACCCTGCAAAACCAACCTGGCCATCTCAACTTCATGACTTAGTATTGTGGTTGATTTTTTTGTAGCCTCTGTAGTCCATTTCCCAAGGTTGAAGAAGGCCAAAATTTCAGTGATTTTGTTTGAAATCTCGTTTTTCTGGTATGAAAAAACCCGGATTTGAATTTTGCTTTTAAATTTCATCCAGATTTCGCTGAAATTTTGGATTTCGGTCTCCCTCCGAGATATAATCCAAAAATGAAATTTGAAACCTTGGTTGGGGGTGCTTAGCCAAGATTAGTGCATCACTCTGAATTGTTTTACTTTGCTAGATTCAAGCAAACACCTTAGGAATGTTACTCTTGAAGATTGGCCTCTCCTAGGCAACTTGGAGGTATGGTTCTCACTGACCTTCCATTGGAGGCGCTTGTAGAAGACTCAGTTAGGTTGTGAAGGTTCAAAGTTCACCTATCCAGAGCAGAGGACTATTGAATCCTTGCATGGATTTGAGTCGGGTGATATTCTTGCAAGAGTGCTATAATGAGAAGTAGGGGAACCTTTTGAGACATCGGTAAAAAAATCGGTTATGGCCCTGTTTGTTTCGGCTTAGGCTTTTTGGCTTTTTGCTTAAAGCTAGTTTTTTGGTTTAATTAGCTTTTAAGCCATTTGCTTTTAAGCCAAGACATGTTGTTTGGTATCCTGGCTTATTAATGGGTTAGATGGTACAGTTTATAGATGAAAAGTCTAAAATACCCTAAATGAGATGGTGAATGAATTCTCAATTTATATATGATAGCATTTGGTGGGTAATTTTGGAGACTTTTAGTGGCAAAGGGTTATTTTATTCAAAAAAGCCCAAAAAAGCTCCTCTTGTCTAGCTTTTGGCTTATAGTTATACAGGGGCTTTTGGCTTTTTTAAAGCCTGGCTTAAAAGCCAGTTGTTTGTTTCGGCTTAGGCTTTTTGGCTTTTAAGCCGACGAAAAAGCCGAAACAAACAGGGCCTATATTTGTCTTTAACTTTTCCACATTTTACTAGTTATCTTTTGATTCTTAGATGAATAGACTCGTATAGGATTAGAACTTGGGTTGCATAACTTTACTAGCTTGTGCAGAAGTTGATTGACCACACTAGAAAAACTAACTTAGTCAGTTAGGTTGGGCCAAGATTCTAATTTTCGTTTTCGGTTAGCATCTCGTGACTATCGAAATTTGAAATTTCGCCGAGATCTCGTTATTTTGAACAAAATCCAAATGAAATCTAAAAAGAAAATTCAAATACGGTTCTTTTTTTATCGAGATTTTCGAGATCTCGTCAAGATTTACTGAGGTCTAGGTGAGATTTGCTGAGATCTCGATGATTTTTAACCAAATAAAAATTAGTCCAAAAATCATCAAACAATTTTGAAATTTTTTGTGATTGTTCTAACTCATCAATAATATTCCCATAAAACTTTTAGATGACTAAGTTTGAGGAATTTTTAAAATTCAAACAGCTCTAATGTCCTAATAAAAAGGCTAACCAGCAAATTTTAACTGAATGAAAAATAGCTCAAACCATATTAGAAACTTTTGAAAATTTTTGTGGATGGCCCTGACACATCCATAATATTCTAATAAATTTTTTAAATAATGATCAACCTTGAGAAATTTTAAAAAATTTGAACAGTGCTATTGAAGGCTGACCGATAAATTTCAACTGAATGAAAAATGGTTCAAACCATATTAGAAAAATTTAAAAATTTATGTGGATGATCATGATGCATCACTAATGCTCTCATAAATTTTTTAGATAATGATCAAGCTTGAGAAATTTTTAAAAATTCTGACAACTGAGGTACTTAATTTATGACCACGAGAATTAATATGCATACTCTAACTGGTGATGTACTGACTATCCCACACGAAAAATGACTTGAAGAATCCAATCCGGTCAAAATTCGGCCAAATCCGATCAAATCTGGTCAAATTTCGGTCAAAAAACCAAAATTTTGTCAAATTTACCGAGATCTCACTGAAATTTTAGGTTACTGTAGTACTTTGAATTTTTTTAATTTCACCGGGATTATAAAACTCGAAGGTCCAAAATCCAAGATTTCATCTAGATTTCACGAAATTTCACCGAGATTTTGATCCTTGGGTTGGGCTAGATGGAGAAAGCTTCATGCCACAAACAAATATTCTTACGGATGTGTGGACTTGACGAAAGTATAATGACAATGTTAGTTTCACTATCCTCGAAGCCCCACATATACAGGCGATAAATTTGATGGTGCATTAGAAACAAAATTTAAATGTAATTTATTTTTAAATACCAGTTGGAATTTAAATGAAATTCTCAAATTGATCTTTCTCCTAATTTTCAATTTAAATTTAGAAATTTTGAATTTGTACTAATTTAATAATATTCGTGCACAAATTTTTTAATTTTTCACATTTTCTTATTTTTTTAAATTCCTAATCTTGAATTTAAATTTGGACCGATTTTGGAAAAAAAACTGAAATTGCATGTTTCAGCCTTTCTTTAATTGGAGTGAATAATTGACATCAATCGGAATGCCCTGCTGAGCATGATTCACATCCATTGGAGTAAATTCTAACTATCTGCTCGCAAATTGCTATAACATGTTGAAAGTATTGTTGCACTTGCTGCCCGTCAAAGGTAGTATGAAATTCTCTTGTATAGAATGGACTTTTCTCAGCTTGGGTGAAACCCATTTTCTCTGCTCAATGTTGAGCTTTAATCTAATTTGACAGTTTTCATTTCAGCTCAGCTATTTTATGATTTTTCTCAAATGTGTACTTCAAGCTAGCTTCAATAGCCATGTTAATTTCCTTTGCGTAGTCACAGTCCAGAGGCTTGCATCATCAAATGTCATTGCAGAAGATGCCAAAAGCTATCCAGCCCCAATGGCCCTGGCTACTGGTGCTCTGATATTAAATATGTTTGCAGAAGCGCAGAACCAATGGTACCAGCCCATCTGCATAGATTTTGATCAAATGCTCGCTATATATTTTTCCCTGCATCTTATACAATTTGTTCTTTTTGTTGCGCAGATTTGATCTGCTGAGTTTTTTTTTTTTCCTTTTCTGGCAATGTGTATCAGCAAGTCACAGGAAGATCAGTTAGGACTTAATGATCCTTGTCAGACCAGGTTCTCAGAAATACATGCTCAACATCAGCATCACTGATTAGAGCCTCAGTCATCCTAATGACATTCTTTGCTCATACCAGCTGCAATTGTTTGCATAATTTTGGTCTGATATATAGTTTGGAAAGGTAGGTACTTCGTCCCGCATTCAAAGATAGCTATTGATAAAGGAGCTGCCCGATGATCCTGCTCAGGCAATATAAGATCGAGCCATGTTCGTGTGAGGAAGTGCTCAGGCAATTTAGGTCATTCCTACATCATTAATATGACAAGCTTAACTGTATTCATTTTTAAACGTCTGCATTAGCAACGCCTCATCCATTGTTTCTAGTTCGTTTTTTCAGCTTCTCATTGGTACCGCGCTTCTTTTTTCCAGGGCAAACTTTTTTTTTATTATTATTATTTGGACTGTCACTGATGCATTTATGATGCACATGCGCTCATATGTTCTTGTATGCTGTTTACTGTGCTCCTATCTGCCTTCTTGTTTCTTGTTCATTTCTTCAGCTTCTCTTATTGGTACCACGCTTCTTTTTTCCACGGCAAACTTTTCTGTTTTTATTTTGGCGGCCAATGATGCATTTGTGCTGCGCATTGTGTACGTATTTGGTTTGTCTAATGCTTCGTTGCACTGTGTTTGTCTAATGCTTCGTTGCACTGCTCGAACGATGCTCTTGTGGGACGAACCATGGGGGTGTGTGTGTCAAAATCCCGGCTCGTCAATATATTCTTATATGCTGTTTAATGTGCTCCTGTCTGCCTTCTTGTTATAGTTCACCCCTGTATACGGACTTAGGGAAATTCATTTTACTGCCTGCTGCCTTCCCCTTTTTTGCTTATGGAACCTAAGAATAGTGCAGTAACTTTTGAAAGGAAAGGAACGAGGCAAATCATACACCTAAAGGCCAAATTTCTCGGTGATGTTTTACTACCACTGCATGTAGCTACATGTCTTATCTAGGCCATCCATTTGCGTCGAGGCAGCGAGGTTTCCGGCAAGGTTTGGTGGCGTGGCTCCTGGGAGGGGAGGTTTCATAAAACACCACCTCTTACAAATCCCTAGTGGGTCTGACATTTTGGTGGATATGCAAAGCCATGTCATCTCTTGCCTCCAAGTTTGCAGGCTAACGTGGCAAATAGGACACACTGGAAACTTACCTGAGTTGATTACAGTCCATATTTACAACAAATGGCTCGAGTTACATGAGAATATGAGATCCAAAAAAAAAAAAAAACTATCTGGCATTTTGATTCAAAGTCTATGTTCGTCTGGTTAAGAAAAAGAGCCGCTGCTTCTGATGTTTCAATATTAAAGTTGAAGGATTCTGACATTTTGATTCAAAGTCTATGTTTCAATATCTGACATTTTGATTCAAAGTATATGTTCGTAACGGACAAAGTTTCTGACATAATAAAGTTGCGGCCTTTGCCCATGAACTGTTCCTAATTAGCAGCCATCCTTTGAACATAATACATTAGTATATAAAGGCTATAGGAGAACAAATCCGCGGCAGTTTGTCCAACTGTGAAACCATGAGTGAGATTTCAGGAAAAGCAATTGTTTTTTTTTCTTTTATTTATTTTTTTATGAAACATAGCAAAGCTATTAGATCTCAAATAATAGATGTAATTTTCTCTGAACAGACAATTTGTTGAACTTATAGAAAAGTAACGATCTTTCATTCCTTTACAAGGACTCCTATAGAGGGCACCCATGTAAGTAATAAGTAAGCTATCTTTCTTCATAAACAGACACTTCACAAACACTATTCCTAAACAAAACAGAACCAAACATATGCTTTAATTAGATATACTTCTTTGATTCTTTGAAACATATAGATGGCCATGCCCTGCCTTTTGTGACAAGATGGTAACCCTTGTTGCACAAGGGGAGAGCAAAAAATATTAGCACTGAATAATATGGCTACAATCTGGAGCTTGAATTTAGGTGAATGAACAAGCATTGCATTGCATGTACTAATGAAAGCTTCAAACATTGTAATGGCTAAAGCTGTAAATGTAGATTAAATGACTAATGTTTCTGGTTAGAGACTATAGTCCCGACACCACAGCCGTTCCTAGTCTCTCTTAGACCATCTCCTTAAATAAAAAAGGAAGGAAAGAAAAGCAAATCTAATAACACACTAAGTGGATTACATGACAAAACACTTTATTGTAAATTCTGCTAAGCAATTCACAAAACAATTAGCCTGTATAAACCATAATTGGATGTGCACTTCCAAGAAATTCATCAAACACCTGACTTGCATAGATTGCAATGGGCAAAAGAATGTAAATTACCTGCCAACTATTGTTGTTGCATTCCTGCCGCAATTGCTGCCATGCCCATGCTACTTTGTGTTAGGCTAGCCAACAGTTGAGAGAATTAGCCGATGGCGGGTGGTGTCGTGGCTAGGGAGGCCGGACCCGACAGCTTAGCAGCGGCAGGGGAGGTGTTGTTGGGGAGGCTAGATGCAGTGGCAGCATAGACAACAGGAGACGGGGCTCCTCTCTCCCTTCTCCACCAAATGGTGGTCGGCGGCGGGTGGTGACGCAACATCGCGACGGGGGAGACCGGATCCATCGACGGCGCCGGTGTGAGGAGGGGTGGCGGCATCAGTGGATGCACAAGGGGAGGAGCGAGAGATGCGAGGAGAGACGACGGTGGTGTGTAAGACTTCAAAGCCAAACCACGATACAACCGACAATTTGAACAGTCTTTCCGACAAAATCACGGATAAAAAACGATTCGATACAAGTTTCAGAGAGAACATCAGAGAGAGCAAAGGGTTACGACAGAAGAAGAAGAACAGAGGATTTGGGGAAGAACGTAGGGAAGTAGTTAGGACATATTTTCTTCTTCTCCACCAAGTTTAGCCTTCCAGTATTTATGTGTCTTCACATCTATTTGCCGTTCCCTTCTTGGACCCACTCGGCAGAGCAAACCTCTCCTGTCAAGAAGACGTCTTTTCTCCCTGCGCTTTCGGTAGATTCATAGTGTTTTCTCTTCCCGTCTCTTTCCCTTGATTCACACCGTTACCGCTCACCGTCTTGCTCATGACATCACCCTCCCCAGGAAAAACTGCTTGTCCCCAAGCAGTAGACTTCGGAAAACGCTGGCGAACAACATAATAATCCTCCCAAGTAGCTAGATCAGCTGGAAGACGAGACCATTTGATGAGCACCTGAGGAATAGCAAAGTTGCCCTTCTTCACCAATCTCCTGTCCAAGATTGCTTCCGGAATCACATTTTCCAAATTAAGATCGGCAACTGATGGTGGCAGATGGAACACCGGCGTATAGTCTGGGACACAAGGTTTGAGTTGGGACACATGAAAAACTGGATGGACTTGACTCCCAGCTGGTAACTCTAACTTATAAGCAGTAGTCCCAATCCGGTCCAGAACTCGATATGGACCAAAATATTTAAAAGCTAGCTTTGGAAATGGACGGTTAACAACCGATGATTGTGCATAGGGCTGTAGTTTGAGGTAGACTTGTTCTCCAATCTGAAAATGACAGTCAGATCGGCGTTTGTTTGCTTGAAGCTTCATACGGTTTTGAGCCACTTGGAGATGACGCTTCAGAAGATTATTGTGATTCTGTCGTTCTGCCATCCAGTCCGTCACTGCAGATTGTCCGGCAACAGCCACATTGCCCATAATGCCATACCGAGGCTCAGTGCCATATAATACCTTAAAGGGGGAACAGCCCAACGATGTGTGATAAGATGTGTTATACCAAAACTCTGCCAAGGGTAGCCAGATGCGTCATTTGGTGGGAGAATCGTGAATAGCACAACGCAAATACATCTCAAGACATTGATTAACCCTTTCGCTTTGACCGTCAGTTTGTGGATGGTACGATGTACTAAGAAGCAGTTTAGTATCCAATGCAGTGAACAACTCCTTCCAGAACCGGCTGGTAAACACTTTATCGCGATCGGATACTATGGAGCGAGGCATTCCATGTAGTTTAACCACATTATCCAGAAATATTTTAGCTACTTGCACTGCATTAAAAGGGTGTTTAAGCGCCAGAAAATGAGCATATTTGGAGAAACGATCCACAACTACCAAAATTGTGTCAAATCCTTCTGAATGTGGCAAACCTTCAATGAAATCCATAGTAATATCATTCCATGCGCCTTCCGGAATGGGTAAGGGCTGCAAAAGACCAGGTGATCGAATATGTTCATGTTTAGCCTGCTGGCAAATAGCACACTGTTTGACAAAGTTGATGACATCAGTCTTTAAGCCAGTCCACACGAACAGTTTCTTGACGCGATGATATGTGGCAGCGACTCCGGAATGTCCACCCACCGCACTGGCATGGAACTCATGAATGAGTTTGGTCTGTAGTGCCGAATTAGCACCTACCCAAATGCGCCCATGTTGTTTGATGATACCCTGATGAAGTGAAAACCCATTATCATCCGGGTTGTGGAGAGCTAATGCTGATAATAATTGTTGAGCCTTTTCATCTGTCACATATGAATTTAAGACCTCTTGTATCCAGAGTGGTTGAACATTGGACACTGCTTGCATTGCCATTAAGTGACCGACGCGCGACAGAGCATCTGCAGCACGGTTTGCCGACCCTTGCTTGTACTGAATTCGAAACTGCAACCCCATGAGTTTCGCCATTGCCCTTCGTTGCAAGTCTGACACCAATTGTTGATCATTCAAATAACAGAGACTGCGATGATCAGTGTGTATCATAAATTCACCACGCTGCAAATATTGGCGCCATTTCTCCACAGCCATCAGGACTGCCAGGAACTCTTTTTCGTAAATTGCTAATTTCTGGTGTTGGATACTTAAGGCTTTGCTTAGAAAAGCGATGGGATGTCCATTTTGCATTAACATTGCTCCAATGCCGACATCACATGCGTCGGTTTCAATAACAAAGGTTTGATGAAAATCCGGCATGGCCAAAACCGGTGTCTGTGACATGGCTCGTTTTAACGTCTCGAATGCCTCAGAGGCTTTAGTGTCCCAATTGAACGCCTTCTTCTTCAACAAATTTGTTAAAGGTCGTGCAATTGATCCATAATCGCGCACAAACTTCCTATAATATCCAGTTAAACCCAGAAAACCTCTTAATTCCGAAACAAATGTGGGCTGTGGCCAAGAAACCATGGCCTGTGTCTTTTCTGGATCGGTGGCCACACCTTTGTCGGAAATCAAATGTCCCAAATAAGAGATACAAGCCTGAGCAAATGCACATTTTGACTGTTTGACAAACAACTGATGATGCTGAAGCAATTGCAACACTTTAGTCAAATGCTGCACATGAGACTCCAAATTAGGACTATATATCAGTATGTCGTCGATAAAAACCAACACAAATTTCCGCAAACACGGAGCCAGAATCGAATTCATCAAACACTGAAAAGTAGCTGGGGCGTTTGTCAACCCAAAAGGCATGACACAGAACTGGAAATGCCCATGATGCGTTTTGAACGCTGTTTTCTCCACATCTTGATCGGCCATCCGAATCTGATGATACCCTGCTCTTAAGTCAAGCTTCGAGAACAGTTTGGTTCCCGCTAACTCGTCCAGCAATTCATCGACAACCGGCATGGGAAACTTGTTTTTAATAGTGAGACTATTCAATTTCCTATAATCAACACAAAAACGCCAATTCCCATCCTTCTTTTGCACTAATAAAACAGGTGAGGCAAATGGGCTAACACTCGGCTGAATCAAACCCGCCTGTAGCATTTCTGTGACTTGGCGCTCTATCTCGTCTTTGTGCAATGGCGAATATCGATAGGGTCGACTATTCACCGGTATAGCTCCGGGTATGAGAGATATTGTGTGATCATATACTCGAGCGGGTGGCAACTGACGAGGTTCTTGAAAAATATTTGCATATTCTTCCAGCACCGCTTGTATCGGACCCGGAATTTTGTCTGTTGTCGGAATGACAACAGTAGTCTGAAGAAAAGCCAACGCCCATATTTCATTGCCGCTGCTCCATTTATTTAGTTGCTCCATACCCAACTCCACTACTGGATGGCCCAATTTTTGGCCAAATCCTTGCAACTGAATTCGACGGCCCCGATAAACAAATTCCAATGTTTTGTTCTTCCAATGACACATCATCGGGCTGAACATTTGCAGCCAATCCATCCCAAGTATGGCATCATAAGCTCCTAATTCAAGTACTCGCATGTCGGTCTGAAATGTGTGTCCTTGGATCCACCATTCCAAATTAGGTACCCAATGGGAGCATTGTAATGTTTCTCCATTCGCCACCTGCACTGGAACCGGAGGCATACTCTGAGCCTGGCACTTAGTGCGGGACAAAAACGTGGCATTGATGAAACTGTGGGAACTCCCTGAATCTACCAACATCACCATCACTTGATTCCCCACTTTTGCTTGAAGGCGTATATTCTCCCCATCTTCCTTACCCGACAAAGCATGAAGAGAGAGTTTATACTGTTCTTGCTCAAAATCTCTGTCCATATCTTCCAGAACTTGTAATACCTCATCACTCAGACGATCAGGTGTTTCTAGATGCTCCACCTCAATAGCATGCAACTGCGCTGGTGGTAATGGTTTGCATTGATGGTCCCGATCGTATTTATCCCCACACTTAAAACACAATCCGCGAGCCCGCCGGTACTCTCTTAACTGCCGAGCTCGCCCCAAATCATCATTAGCCGCCTTAAGCTGGCCAGACATCCCCTCAGTACGAGAAAATCCAGTGGAACGAACTCCTCCGGACTGCTTCCACGGCCGCGTTTTTAGTTTCTCCCATTTCTCCTCCTGAATCAGTGCAAGCATCACCGCCTTCCTCACAGAATCTGGTAACTGAGTTTCCACTTCATACCGTAATTCATCCTTCAGGCAATGCACAAACTGATGCACAAAAAATTCTTCGGTGCAAGATTTGGTGTAAGCCTTTACTTTATACATAGCTAATTCAAACATAGCTTGATATTCTTCCACTGAACTTGATTGCCTCAACTGGATCAATTCCCTCATAAATCGGCGGCCATCATAAATCCCAAACTTTGCCTCTATTGCTGACATAAAGTCAGCCCAATTTCCCAATATATGGTCCTCTTGATAGGCTTGTAGCCACATAGCCGCATTACCTTCCATGTGCATCGCAGCGGCAGTAACCCACAGAGAATCATCAATATTGTACATTCGGAAATAACGCATACAACGATCTCTCCAAATACGCGGTTCAGTGCCATCAAACTTAGGGAACGACATTTTTGGAACAGGTGGTTTGCGCTCCAGGACGCCCATGTCCGTGCTCGATGATGATCCAGGTCGATGATATTTTGGGTTCGGAGACGAATTCACCAAGGGTGGAAGGGTGCACTTCCCCAACAATCCAGCTTGTGGTGCAGTCAAAGTTCCTCCATGGACTGATCCAACCACCTCCTTAGCCTTGGGTGTTAGAAATCCTGCTTCTCCACCCGCACGATCTGGTACTGAAACTCCCAGAACCTGATGCAACGTTTGCGTGGTTCTTTGAAACTGCTCCATCAGCCCGGAAATCACCGTGCGGTGTTCCTCCACTTGCGCTTGAATCGCTGGAATGGACTCAATAGGCTTGATCTTCTCGACGATAAAGTCCATACTCGTTTTCAATGATTCCCACCGATCATCCATCTGGGCCCAGCGCACCTCATCTGAACTCGCTACATCATCCATGGCTTCTAGCAGTATCTTTGTTTGAACTGAAGGCTTTGATGGCGCCGTTGTGCCCGATCGTTCGAGACCAACCAGAGGGAAACACGATCGCTCGGATCAGAGAAATCCGGGAGCGCCGTCGTTCGCTCTGGGATTTTACGGTGCGGAAAAAAAAATCCTCCAAAACAACCCTGGCTTTGGTGGCGCTGTTTCGTCCAATCCGTCGAGTCAACCAGGAGTTAGGTATTTTACTGGGATCGACCAAGATCGCTCCAAGCAAATCTCAGGTTCCCAAACCTTCTCTCTGGGATTTTACAACTCAAGGCTCTGATACCAGATGTAAGACTTCAAAGCCAAACCACGATACAACCGACAATTTGAACAGTCTTTCCGACAAAATCACGGATCAAAAACGATTCGATACAAGTTTCAGAGAGAACATCAGAGAGAGCTGTCGGGACCCGAATGTGCAAATCCGGACCCTCTGTGTATTCAGCACTAGTCCAGGATCACGCTAGTGCACACAGTCTCAACATAGATGAATATCACAATCATACACAGCGGAAAAGAGAAATAACACAAATATAGAATATAAACTATGGAACGACCTTAAGGTCAACCTTACATTTGTGAAGCCTTGACGGCTTCGACTCCAAATAAGCAGCAGCGGAACGAAGAACATCGGTGAATCCCATCAATATGCCACAGGCAACTGACAGGGTTCGACTCCTAGATAATCGCCTTCTCACGGAACTTCTTCTTCGATGATGATGATGCAGACTTTTGCTCACTGGTGATGGTTTGTTTGCAAGGGGTGAGTACATAAAGCACTCAACAAGTCATGCACAGAATGCAAGTCTAATAACTATATGCATGGCTTATTCCAAATGACAGGCTGAAGGGGTTATTTTGCAATAAACAGCATTCACAAATATTCATAATAGATTGTAAAGCGGTAAAACAAATAACAATAGTAATAATTTCACAGTTGTTTCACAAGTAAACCATTCCACATCCTTAAACAATTATCACTTTTCCACAGGCAAACTGCCTCCAAACCCAAGTTCATTTTCATGAAAAGCTAACCCTTGACTGTAATCCCCGAGCATTGTCCAGTACCGTGGACTCGGCTATTCGAATAGATTTTACACTCTGCAGAGGTTATACACTTTACCCACAAGATACAATCCGCTCACCACGTCAGCCGTGAATCGCCATACAAGAGTATGCGAATGAGTGATCATAACAAAGTCTTTCGGAAGCCTCTAACTACACAAGTGAACCTCTCCGGTTTTTGCCCTACACCATCCCTTCCCTTAGCTAAGGCGAAGTATGGGACCGACATACCGTTGGATGGGTACCATGCCGCAGCCCTGGTATGCTCCCCCTTCAAGCTACACAAACGGTGTAGTTGACACCCCGAGGTACCACAAGTAAGTTATTAGCGACTTAATCAACTAGGTCCGTCCCATTACAGACATGTGGTTGTACGATTGACTCAGTTCAAAGGCTTGCAAGGTTAAGTCCTTAGGGTGACCAGGGCAAGACTACCCGAAGAACCAAATCAACATCCCCAGTGCCACAACTGGCCCACCTGATCATTCTTGCCACATGCCCCGGCCGAAAACTATTTATCAAACCCCAGTTGATTACCATGCACCACGTGCCATCAACATCACATGATACCTTTCCAAAACAGGTTCAATATATCATTAAATCAATATTAACATTTGATTGTCCAAAATCATGTCATGAGCACGTAGCAGGTCTAAGCAACATACTACAACGATCTAATTTCCCATGTTGGCAATTTAATAATGTCCAACTAGTAAACCACAACTAGGGTGACAAGGGTCATGGCACATATTTAATTAATCAAGGTGTCATACAGCAATTTGGCATTTATCTAATTTCCCATATTTAAATAAAGTATTTTCTAATTGAACTAGCATGCAATAATTTGAACCAAAATAGGTTTCAAAATAGGATCAACATGGTCAAAGCACAACTTGCCTGGCCCTTGCAAACTTTACTGTCCTTTACTCTTTATCCTTGATCCTTGATCCTCGAGCTTCAACTTCCACTTTCTCGATCCTCAGCTCGCTCGAACGACTTCCGGACGACACGTCTAGCGATAAAGAAGCACAAATACAACAAAACTCAAAAGACAATTCAAATAAACTCCAAATTAAGAACGAGCAGCATTGGGCACAACGGCTGGGATAAAATCAGGAACTTGAAAGGATTGGATCGAAGATTGGACAAGAGAGGGCGGGCTTTCGGAAGAACACCGAAAAGGGAAAGATTAATAACTGGGAAAGAAAGAATAATATTCCGAAGAATATTTCTTCCGAAGTCATTATCTTGATTGGACAAACAAGGACATATGGGCTCTCGATCTATAGATCGGGTTCATAAGGATATGTTAGTTCTCAGTGAACTAAACTGATTCTCGAAGTTGACTTTTGTTGACCGAACGGACACAGTCAAACAAAAGAGAGACGGATAGATCGGGCACAGGGGTATGACAAATGGCCAATGGTCTATCGACCAAGTCCACGAAGGAATTCTCGATTAATGGCAGATTAGGTTTTCAGGGATAAGACAAGACAAGTGTCTTACCACGATTGAAACACCGGAAAAGATTGCAAAGATAACAACGCGGCTCACGATGAACTTAGTCCATCGAACCGGTCTTAGGTTAGGGTTTTGATTCGGCTTTGAAGATGATATGACGATGAGACTAGGCTCACGTCATGACGATAGAACAGGTCAAGGCATCGCACTAGGATTTGTGCAAGAATGCACGCATGCGATGACAACGAGGCGAAGAGAGCCAAGCGTTAACGATGGAACGTTAACGACGGAGCGTTAACGGTGGAACGTTAACGATGGAACGTTAACGGTGGAACGTTAACGGCAAAACGTTAACGGAGGAACGTTAACGACGGAGAGTTAACGACAGAGCGTTAACGGTGAAACGTTAACGGCAAAAGGTAACAGAGGAACGTTAACGGCGGAGCGTTAATGACAGAGCGTTAACAGTGAAACGTTAACGGCAAAACGTTAACGGAGGAACGTTAACGACGAAACGTTAACGGAAGAACGTTAACGGTGGATCGTTAACGGCGAACGTTAACGGCGGAGGTCAAACAATGATAGGATACTCATGAAACAAGGTAGCGACCGTCGATGCAACGACATGGCCGCGGTAGAACGCCACCGAGGACGGCTAACCGGTGCGCGAACTGGGGGCACGGGCTAGGTTGAAAGACGACGGGTTTAGGCCGGAATCGGCTCCGACGGCAAACGGAGGCCAAAAGAACTCTAAAGATGGACCAAAACAGTACAAGATGATCCACCGGACGCGACAACACGGCCGGAGCGAACCAAAATAGCCGGCGTCAAAAGGCGACGCGCGGCGACGGCAACCGGCGGCCTAAATATATAAAAAAAATTCTGGAGGACGGGATGGCAAAGGGAGAATGTCTACTGCGTAGAACGCGGCGAGACGAGCTCAACGGTATAGGCGGATTTTGCGGCGCCCTTCCGGATTAATCACAAACTGGCGATTAACGGGTTTCGGACCAAAACTTTGGACGGCCATAACTTCTATAATAATAATCGGAACTTAACGAAATTTGACCGAGAGCTAGATGGGACCAAGAGGCACACCGTGACGCAGGTGGCTCGAAGAAATACCTTCTGGAACAGCGGGGGACGCGCGAGGAAGTTTGCCACTGTCTGGAACGCAGTCTGAACGGAGAATTTATTTTTCTGCGCCAAATACAGAGGGCAAAACCTTGGGGCAAGATGTGCATCCTGTAGAGGACATCCCCAGGAGTCTACACAAAAAATTTCACCGTCAAACTCGAAAAATTGAGGGAGTTATGGCCTCGGCAAGATTCGAGATTGAAATGGCCGTAACTTTTGATCCCGTGGACCAAATTGGCTGAATTTTGGACAGCAAACAGATGGTACCTTGTGGCACACCACGGAGAAGACGGATCTCGAAAAGAGTCGACGAGCTGCCCAGGACGCGGCTCCAAAGTTCGGCCGACGTTGGGCGACGTTCGGGTGACATTGGATGGATCTCGGAGTTTTGGAGATGATCCGGAGGTTGAAGATCCGTGGGAGAGGTCATGGGAGGTCTACATGAGGTTAGGGTGGCGGCTAGGTCAAGAAAAATCAAGTTTGGACGCGTTTGGAGCAAAAACGGGTCTTGTAGGCATTTTATCGGCGCTCCGTGCATGAATCGGATCCGGGCGACGTGGGTCAATGGGGGCACGACACGTGGCGGCCTGGGGTGCGGCTGGGCTGGCGCGCTGGGCTGGCCCAGGCGTGCACGCGTGGGGGCGAAGCGAGGTGGCGGCGGCCACGGGCGCGGAGAGGGTGGGGCGAGGTGGGCTTACCGGTGGTGGGGTGGGTTGCGGGGAGGCGGGGTGGGCTGGCCCAGGAGAGAGAAAGGGGATGAGGCCCAATACCAATTTTCGGAATTTCCAAGAATTTTCGAATTAAAATAACTCCACAAATTCAAATAAATCATTAGAGGCAATAAAAATACCAGAAAAATTCTAGAAAAATTCCAGAAAATATTTTGAGACATTTTGAACTCAAATAAAATATTTGCAACAAAATTTTATATAAACTTTTCCAAATAAATAATTAATTTCCATAAAAGGGCTTTATACAAATCAAATTCAATTAAATCCAATAAATAGCAAACGAGCTCCGAAAAATCTCAAAAATTACAGAAGAACTTCTTGGAACACAAGGAATCCAAATAAAATTAAATTTATTTTATTTGAGGTTTAGAATATTCAAATTAAATTGTTTTAGCTTTTTAGAAAATTCAAACCAAGCTTTATAAATGCGAGAAAATCGACGGAAATTTTTGGGAAGCTAAACTAAACCAAAATTTTTGAAAACCCAAATTTTGGAATGTTACAAGAGCAGAGGGTTACGAAAAAAGAAGAAGAACAGAGGATTTGGGGAAGAATGTAGGGAAGTAGTTAGGACATATTTTCTTCTTCTCCACCAAGTTTAGCCTTCCAGTATTTATGTGTCTTCACATCTATTTGCCGTTCCCTTCTTGGACCCACTCGGCAGAGCAAACCTCTCCTGTCAAGAAGACGTCTTTTCTCCCTGCGCTTTCGGTAGATTCATAGTGTTTTCTCTTCACGTCTCTTTCCCTTGATTCACACCGTTACCGCTCACCGTCTTGCTCATGACATGATGGCACCGGTGCGTGGAGGGGCGGGGGTTAGGACGGAGGCGGCGCCACTGATGTGAGGAGGGGCGGCGGTGGCAGGGCGTATGCGTGAGGGGAGGAGCGGCAGCAGCGACAGTGTGGATGCATGAGGGGAGGAGCGGCGACTGTGTGGATGTGAGCGTGAGGAGAGGAGGGGCGAGTGATGACAGATGCGATTTTCTTTTACTCGTGAGGTGGGACGATCGTTCCAGGGTGGGGCAAACTCCTTTTATTAGTTAAGATATTCAGATAATAAATGTGTGCATTTTCGTTATTTTATTTGCATCCCATTGTAAGGTAATATGAAGAAAATTCTTTGGTTAGGGACATGGGGTTGAATTGGTGAGAAGAAATGTATGTGAGGCTTGCATCTGTGTTAGACTGCCCGGTGCTAGCCAGGGTTTTTTATTTCAGATTGGCACAAATATTGGCTCCCACTGAAATGACCGGAATTTCAGAATTTTGGCGAAATTTTGGTCAAATTCAAATAAAAAATAACAAAATTCAAATGAAAAATAACAAAATCCGAATTTTTTGGAATTTCGCTCTGGGCCGAAATGGCTGAAATTTTTGAAATTTCGACGAAATTTCGCCGAAATAAAAATCCCTGGTGCTAGCCACCAACTTTAGGTGACATTCACTCTAACCCCTCTTGGGAAGATGATACAAACGGCTATGAAAGTTAGCAATTGCATAATGGTGTTGTGATCTCGATGAAACGATTTTTACGAATTTTTTTAAATAATATTTTTTAAAAAAATTATAGAAATAATATGCCAATTTGAAAATAATAGAAATACTCATCTATCGTTCTATCTGTCGGTATTTAAAATGTCAACAACGAGTGTCGACATTTCAAATGTCGCTAGATAGTCTGTCGACAATGGTCAAGCTCTCAATCGCCATTTCAAATGGTGACAGAGAACAGATACTGACTTGGCTGAGCGCTTTGAAATGTCGACAGAGAGTCTGTCGATATTTGAAATATCGACATACTCTTTGTCGACATTTCAAATGTCGATAGACAGTATGTCGATAGCAGTCAAACTCTCTATCGCCATTTCAAATGGCGACATAGAGCGGATATAAGCTTGGTTGAGCGTTGCGCTCGGTCAAGCTCCCATTTGCGCTGCTAGTCGAGAGAAGCGTCAAGAAAAGAGAAGGGAGGGGAAGAGAAGAAAGGAGATGGGAAAGAAGAGAGGAGGAAGGAGGGGGAGGAAGAGAAGGAGAAGGGGAGGAGGAAGAAAACCCTTCATATTTTTTCAGGTAATATTTTTCCCAATTCAATTATAATTAGAAAATATGACTTAGTGATCAGATTAAATATATTTATAAGTAATTTGGTATGTAGAGTAGAAATAGTTGTTCAGATATAGGACTTAGCGATCAGATTAATTATGTTGTAAGTAATTGGCTGTGTAAATTAGCAATAGTTATTTAGATAGATACATGACTTAGCGACAAGATTAATTAGGTTTGTAGGTAATTAGCTGTGCAGAATAGCAATAGTTTTTTATGTACATGACTTAGCGATCAGATTAATTAGACTTGTACGTAATTAGCTATGTAGAGTCGTAATAGTTTTTTGATACATTATTTAGCGACAAAATTAATTAGGTTTGTAAATAGTTAGCTGTATAGAGTAGCAATAGTTATGTACACATATATAAGTATTTTTAGATTGGTAGATGCATGTATGGTATAATATGGATCAGATTAGAGATACAAAATTGTGAAAAATATGCAGGGTAGTATGCAATTGAAAAAATAAATTTATGTATGTATGTTGGAGTTATTTGAAGTAGTGTAGAGTATGTGGTCGTGGTACATATGTGTAGCGGTATGGGTAGGGTTAGAATTTATGAGGTGTAGGTACTGATAGAGTTGATAGCGTTACGTTGTGCATATAATACGAATTTGATGAAATGCTTGACAAGTATGGATGAAAGAGTACAATTTAAAATACACTACGGAGAAAGGATGGAACTAGTTCATTTTTCAAGTGTGGTGGCTAGCCTGGCACGTGCAGAGGAGCGTTTATGGGGCATGGTTACCAGATGGTTGTGCCACCTGTTCTCATTGGACTGTGATTTGTATGATTTCAAATTGCATGGCGTATCTGAAGGGGCCGAGGTCGTGGAGCTCGTATGTAAGAATGGCGAATGAGAAATGATGGCCGTTAGTGTTGTTAGCGCAAGCTTTTTAGAAAGTCCATGCTGGCCATATGATGCAGGAGGAAGTTGGTGATGAATTGGAGAAAGTTGGGGAGAGCAACCGAATTGCAGAATGCTTAGTGAGGTAGGATGTGACTTTGGGTCAGAAGGGAGTGCAAGGTGAGGACGTTGAAGTTCCAACACCAAAGGTGTAGGAACCAATGGGTGTGGCAGATGACGGAGAATATATTGAATTGTTGGTGCAAGTGATGGAGGCAAAGAGCCGTGACTACAAGGCTTTAAGTAATGATGAAGATGATGAATAACCTTTCCTTATGGAGTGGGACGAGTGCCAGTTCAATAGGCTGGTGGTCAGCTATAACACCCTAGTTTTCGCGTTCGGGAGAAAAACCTAATTTAAATAAACTAAATTCAAAATTTGGAGTTTATTTGGTGTTTATATTAACCTGGCATCCATTCCCCTTCGAAATCGGGAATTAATTCCCTCCTGGGCGAAAAATCGGATTTTCCAGTTTCCGCCGGGACCCGAAAATTCACCCGAGTCCAAAAGTGCTCCAAAAATCTCCAAACCACTTCTAAAATGTTCCAAATATTCCGAAATGATTTTAGGAATCATTCCCCGGATTTTTGGACATCCGTTCCTATTTTATCTCGCGCGGCTTTTGTTTAATGCCTGCGATCCGCGCCCGAATATTCAATTTCACAAAAATCATCCAAATTCAACCAAACTAATTTTATTGGGTCCCAAATATTCTAAAATGGCTCTAGGAATTTTTCCGGAATTTTTAGGCCATTTTTCCTAATTTTTCTCTAGGGCGGAACATTCGCGTATTACCCGGCCAACCGGAGCTCGCCATGTGGCGGCTACTGTAGCAGGTACTGTAGCATCATGTTCCTGTAGCTCTTCGTCTTCCTCCCGATGGATTCAGTTCCAGAGAACAGCGCTTCTCTCCATTCTTAGCTCCAAGCTTTCAAACGCACATAACTTCCTCATAAATGCACCAAATCATGCAAGGCCGGATCCGTTGAGTCCGTAGCGACGATACCTTTCCATCCCCAGTGGTCTCCCGCCCTAACTCTCGCCGGAATGTGCGCAGTTTACAAAAAACCGAAATGGCTTTAATCCTCATTATCTCGGCCGTTTCTAATCCGTTTTGCACGATTCCACCTCTCAAATCTCCGTGAGGGAGTCCTCTTTCCAGAACATACACTCTCCTTTAGCCTCTCCTCGATGTTTGTCCGGTGGATCAAGAAAACCGACGGGACGTCGCCCTTTTTGCGTTTTTTTGAGTTCATCCGCATATCTTTCTCCACGGTGATCCATTCTCGCCTCCGATTGTTTCCTTGTGTTCGTGTGGGTGTCTAGCTTCTAACCCAATCATCAATTTTAGGTTTGATCAAGAGTGGGCGACGAATTTCGAGTTTTGGTGCTTTCGGCCGAACCTCCGTTCTTCGTCGATTTCTCCGATTCCGGTGAGTTTTGGCTCAATCCCTTCCTCCTAGATGTCCCTAAGGATGTTATCTATTGATTCTAGACTTTTGTTTGGATCAATTCCATGCGAAAACGGTGGAAAACTCAAGTTTTATAGAGTTTTTGGGTCCTCTGTTTCTTTTTGGAGCTCCTGTTGCTTTGGCCATGGAGCCTTACTACTGTGGTTGGGCATTGGGGCTATGCGCCGCTCCCGCCATGCCGCCGCTTGGCCGCCACCTTGCCGCCGCCTTCCCACGCTGCCCCGCCGTCGCCCGTCGCCCAGGCGCTTCGCCATTGCGTCGGCCGCTGGCCATATGCCGCCGGCGACCTCCCCTTGCGCTGCCGCCCCCTCCCCGGCGAGCCCCCCCATGCTACATCTCCCTTCAAGCTTCCTAACCCATTCATGGTTGCCATGAGACCAAGCTTGAAGACAACCCCATGTCTATGACATGTGGGGCCCACACGCCATAGAAACAAAGCCTAGTCAAGGTCCAGTCAAAGCTTGGTCAAACTTTGACCCAGTCCAACGCGGAATATTCCGGGAATATTCTCGGTTTTCCGATTTATTCGAAATTCAAACTTCGGAAGCTCATAACTTTCTCATCCGAACTCCGTTTGACTCCATTCAAATTTCTAAATTCATCTAAAATCAAGATCTACCTGCCAGTACTAATTTTGTAATTTTTGGATTTTATTTATTTTCTTTTATTTATTTATGGTCTCGTTTTGCGCGTAGTCGACGATTCCGCCGAGTCCGCCGACCCCGCCGCCGGACTTCAAAGAGTGAAACATTCTCGCTGTGACCGAGGCAAGTCTCCTTGACGCATGTTGATCCCATTGTTTATCAATATTTTCTATTGTTTTACCAATTGCATTGCTATTTATATTAAATGGATGATGTTAACGTTAGCTTATTAGTTATACCTGTTGTTCCTACCTCCTTGACATTGTTATCCCTGACCCTTTGTCGCCCTAGTATAAGTACTCCACCAATATAATTGTTTTTGGAAAATTGTTCTTTAGTTAAGGGAAAAGACTATTTGACAGACATTTTAGATAAATCAAATGGGATGGAATGTAAATTGGAGTTAGATGATTATTAGTGATGATGTGGTAATAGTCAGTATGAAAGTAACCTGGGAATGGTGGTAGCTTAAATATTGCAGAGTTGGAGTGTGGTAGCGAATCGCAGTATGATTAGTATGAACTGGGAAGTGTTGGAGGATGTATGATATGAAGAATAAGGGTCGGTAAAGTTAAATAAATAATATTGAGGGTCATACTTGGGGATCAAATAGAATAAGTGGGAAATCATATTTCGGTGGATTGACCCGCATACTATGAGATTTAGAGATGACAATGTGAAGGGTTACAACAAGTGGTATTGAGAATGATACTCGATGATTTAGACAGCTATATGATTAAATGTACTCGGTGGAGTAAATGGATAGTATTGAAGATCATACTTGGTGGTGTAGTGGATGACTTTGGGAATATGGTCTCGCGGTAACCCCTTTTATGTGGAATCATGAATAATATGAATTATGGGTGATTTGTTTAGTAAACGTGGTATCATTGGTTATGGAAATGCTATAGTCGATGAATTAATGAAGTCTTGGATTTATAGAATCTTTCTTGAAAGATGCTTGAGGTAAGATTATGAATTATTCGTGGTGGATTAAAGTAGATGATTTAGAGGTGATAGTATGAATAATTAAATATATGGTGTTATGAAGTATTATTGGTGGATTGTTTTCTAGATGATTAGAGATAGTATTGTGAAGTATCCTCGGTGGTTTAGTAGACGATTTTGTGGAGTCTTCCTAATGAGTGATAGGATGGATCGTCATATGAATGATGGATAAATCAATAATACCGGTCATAGTTCAAGGGAAATATTTCATATACAAATATGATTGTGGATTACTATGATTTTTGGGGTTATAATAATACCAGGATATACTTACCACTTGTGGAGTACTATAATGAATTGGATTATTCATATGACTGTAAAATTGTGGTAATTCCAGGATTAGTGGTGATTACAAAATTAACTGGTTGGGTTGTAATCTAACTGTCGGTGTTTCGTGCACCGGCAATACGAATTTATGGTCGGATGGGGTCGCGCGCTCCCTCTCCCCGAATGGTCGACTCAAGGAGTCAGGTGATGTATACTGGTTCGGGCCGAATGTCCCTACTCCAGTTCGTTCGGCGTGGGTGTATTGATCTTTTGGGTGATGAACAAGGGGTGTACAAGCGAGGCGGGGGGTCAGCTGTCCGATCCCCTTGATGTTTTCGCTAGGGAGTTGTGGTTACCTAGAAGACTGTTTTTTCATCGCCCCTCCCTCTCGGGCCCTGCCTCTCCTTATATAGTCGGAGGAGGCAGGTTACAACGGGAGTTTGGGAAAACCACGAGGAAAGGGGCCTGCGCGTCTTGAAGTCTGGTTTCTGTCTTGTTCGACCGACCCCCGCCCGTCCCGAGGCAGGGTTGGTGGCTCTGTGATGAGTAGTCTTGCGTAGCGCTGTCCGGATGGCGTATCGCGTGGTGCTCCTGTCAGCCTCGGTGGCTTTAATGGCGCTTGACTTTGCCTTGGCCTCGGGAGTGGGCGTATTCTTCTGCGGTGTGCCAGGCGATGGGACGGGGGCTTGACTTCTTCGGTGGCTCCTCTGACAGTCTTGGGAAGGAGCCGTCTACCCCGGTACGGACGCCAGGGGACGCTGCGCACAAGGCAGGTATCGACACCGGCGTGGGCCCCTCTGATCGTCGCGCGGTGGAGCTTGCTGACCGCGAGCTTCAACATTAGGCGGTCGGAGCCGGCCGACCGCCCGGGATCGGAATTCGTCGACCGTTTAGGGTCGGTCCTACACAGGTCTGGGTTCGCTCTTCGCGGCCCAAGCACTTTTCTGCGATCTTTGGGCCTTCGCGCGATTGGTCGGCCGTCGCGCGTTCGGGCTGATCGGGTACCCATGGTACGGTACTCGTCAAGAGCCAGAGCCCCGAGCCGGTCGGAGAGTCGGTCGGGGTTAGCCTTCGGGGTAGCCGTCGCCCGTGAGGTCGGCGGCGCTAGGTCGGCGCGATCGCTGGGAGCCGCGCTAGCCAAAGAAAAGAACCCGGGTGCGCGCAAGCGCACCCGGTGGGTGTAGCCCCCGAGCCCCCGAGCGGGTCGGAGAGCCGGTCGGGGGTTTAGCCCGGCGGTGGTAGCCGTCGGCCCGGAGGTCGGCGGTTCGTGGTCGGCGCGATGCTTAGGGCCGCCGCGCTAGCCAAAGAAAAGAACCCGGGTGCGCGCGAGCGCACCCGGTGGGTGTAGCCCCCGAGCCCCCGAGCGGCCTGAGAGCCGGCCGGGGTTTAGCCCGCGGTGGTAGCCGCCGGCCCGAGGTCGGGCCTGTTCGTGGGCGCGATGTTAGGGTCACGCGCTAGCCAAAGAAAGAACCCGGTGCAAGGCGCGCACCCGGTGTAGCTCTGAGCCCCCGAGCGGGTCGGAGAGCTGGTCGGGAGTTTAGCCCGGTCGGACTCTGGCAGGCTACGTGGTTCGTGGGCTTTTAGAGTCGTTTGAGCGAACGCACGTTTACCTTCGTCGGTTTGAACGTCGTGCTCGTGCGAGCTGCTCTCGGGTAATCCGAGTGAAACCTTGGCGATCTCCCTCGAGGGGGATCGTTTCCAAGCGGACGTAGCTCCCGGCGTGGGCGTCCGACCCGCTGCGGGGCGTTCCATAAAAACCTTTCCTTACTCATCCCGGGTCGGGTTGCCGGGTCGTCCGCCGACCCGGAGCGCGGCTGGCCGCCACTCATCGATGAGCTCCGCGGGAGAGTGCGAGGTATGGTCTCGGACGCGGGCCACAGTGATTGGGTCGTCCGCCGACCCATCTAGAGGCCCTCTGGGGGCTCACTGCGACCCGCCCCTCGCTCTTTTTTACGTGTTGGGGCGGCTTTCATTCCAGCTGGCTGGATTCGGCCTTCGTAACCCTCGGCCGCAGTGCGGGCCTCGGGCGCGAGCCCGTAGGCCGCTTGTTTTCCCGAGGCCGGGCGGCCCAGTGGGCCGTTTTTATACCTTTCCTGGCATGGGGCGCCCTGGCCCGTTACAGCCGGTGGGGCCTGCGATGCTGCGTGGCGTGCGTCGCGAGGCGGCCGTCCTGTCGGAGCAGTTAATGCTTAGTGGGATTTAGAAATGGGCTGCGGCACGTTACCGAAGTAGTGGGCGTGTGGCAGGCTGACGGTTGGCGGCTGCGTCGGTCCGCGTGAGGAGGCGTCGGTTGGGCGCGGAGGCGCGTTTGTTCCCGCCAGGCGCCTATAAAGGAAGGAGCGGGCGGCGTGGAGGGAGCAAAAGCCTTCTGCTCGCGTCCTCTGCAAAAAGAAAAGGAGGGAAAACGCAAGGGAAGAAGAAAAAACTTCCTGCTTCGTCGCGCCGTCCTCCGCTCTCCTACGCAGATTCGGGGATGTCGTTGACCCCGCACTTGGCCGCGGCGGGCCGCTACCTCGGCTTGGAGAGGAAAGAGCTCCTTCCTCCGCGGCCTCAGTCCGGCTGGCGGGTGCCGCCGGCCGGGACCGAAGTCCCCGAACTGGAAGACGGCGAGATAGTCTCGCTGGCGGCCTTCTACGAGCGGGGCTTCGGCCTCCCGCTCCACCCGTTCGTCCGGGGGCTGCTGCACTTCTACGGGGGGGAGGTTCACCACCTGAACCCGAATGGAGTCCTTCACGTCGCGGTCTTCATGACGCTGTGCGAGGCATTTCTGGGGATCGAACCCCACTGGGGACTCTGGCGCCACTTCTTCTTCGCGAGGCCGCCGTCGGGTGCCGCCGATCTTCTTGGCGCCCTGGCGATCCAACTGCGCCCCCGCCGCAAGTCGCTCTACACCGACGTGAAGTTGTCGACGTCCAACCGGGGGTGGCATAGCGAGTGGTTCTATGTCCGGAACATTGACAACAGTGCTCCGGCCTTCAGTGGGAATCTGCCGACGCCGCGTCCTTGTTGGACCTGGGGTCCCGATACGAGGGACCGGGCGAAGGTGGATGAGATCCTCGAAAAGCTCGCAGACCTGAAGCGGCGGGGTCTGACGGGCAAGGTGGTCCTCCGTACGTTCATGGAGAGGCGCATCCAACCCCTCAAGGATCGGGCGCGCCCCATGTTCGAGTACACGGGGCCGACCGACCCTGCGAGGTCGTCGGAGCGGGAGCTTCCTGCGTCGGAGGTCCTCGCGCGTGTGGCCGCAGTCTCCATCGAGGGAGATACCGAGCCAGTGGGCGAGGCGCCCGCGCCGTTCTCGGCGCAGAATCCGCAGAACTTGGTACGTCTGGTGGCTCTTATTTGCTTTTGCTTTGCTCTGCTCCTTCGCTCCCTTAGCCGAGCGCGTTCTTGCAGGGGCTCGGTGGCCTGATCTCCCGCCCCTTGCTTCCGGGGGAAAAGGAGGCGCGAGCGGCCGAGCGCCTCGCCAGGGAGCAGCGCGACGCCGACCTCCTGGCGAAGAAAGATGCCACCAGGACGCGGAAGAGGAAAGAGCGCGCAGACCGGGCTGCGCGCGGCGAGGAGATCTCTGACAAGACCTCGAGTGATGGTGACGAGGAGTCGTCGTCGAGCGGGGGGGAAGCGGTTGTCGGAGACGACTCTGGCGGCTGTGACACGGGTCCCAGCCGCGGGGCCGGCGACCGTGGTTCCTCGGAAGAAACTGCGGGCGCAGGGTTTATCATGCAGATGCGCAGACCCCTCACGCCTCCTCGCGGGGGTCCGGCGAAAAGGGCACGTCGGGTGCCGGTTGTTCGCTCCTCTCGGTAAGTGACTTTACGTGCTCCCAGTTCGGTCCTCTCTGGCGCTTCTTCCTTCGTAACTCCTGATCGGCCGCTGTGTGCAGGGGGCATACCAGCGCTGGGAGCGCGCTGAGTCCTACCCCGGCGGTGAGGAGTCGCACCCTTCCGGTCCCATCCGCGGGGAGTGCGGCGGTGGTCGTTGGGAGCGGGGCTCCTTCGGATGCGCTCCCCGTGGCAGGGTCTGTTGGCGAGGGGACGCCGCCGGAGGGGGGCGCGCAGGAAGCGCTGCCGACCGCGACAGCGCAGGAAGAAGCTCCGGCGGGCGTGCTTCCGCCTGTGCCGTTGTCTGGTGAGGCCGGTGCGGTCCCGCCGCCGCCCGGCGGGGGGCTGGGACCACAACTGTCGGCAGCATCGACGGGAGAGGTTCCGCCATCCTTGCCTTCCGCCGCACTGCCGACCGCGGGGGTCGGCGCGACTCTGCCGTCGGGGGAGGCACTGGGGTTCGCGGCGTTTGCGACACCGGCGGGGCAAGTTGTGCCGTCCCCGCCGTTGGGGCCACCGCCTGCTTCGGCGGTCCGAGTGGCGCTGGAGGGCGCGCAAACAGCCGCTGCAGATGTTCCGGCAGGCGGGGAAGTCGGGACGGGGCGGTCGCCGGCCGCCGTGCTGACTTGGCCCGGCCCCGACCCGGCCGGAGGTCCCGTGTTCATTCTGGACGACGAGGCAGAACGCGCGGATTGGAACGCTTTGGAGGAGGAGATGGGGAGGATCCACGCCGACCTCACTCGCGCCGTTGACGCCGCGTCCAGGGCGAGGAAGTCCATCGCTCAGGAGTCCCGCTCGGCCAGATCGGTAAGTCTGACGGGGATTTGTCTTTCGTGCATCTCTCGACCGGGAAACGGAGACTGACCGGGCAGGTATTTGCAGCGCTTGACATCCCGGGCGGTGGACAAGTCGATGTTCCTCCGGCACTTGCACAGCCGGGGGAGTGCCATAGGGGAAGAGCTGCTCGACGCCCGGAGGGCGCTTGTTGCCGAGCAAGGAAGGGCCGCCACAGCTAGTCAGCGGCTGGGGGAAGTCACTGAAGCCTTGCGGGAGGCTCAGCGACTTGTGGAGTCGTTGACCGTTGAGGGAGAGAAGGCCAGGTCGGCCCTAGCGGATGCTGAAGCGGCCAAGACTTCTGCGGTCCACGCGGAAGGGTCCGCTCGGGCGGAGGCCACCCTCTTCCGAGAGGAATGTGAGTCGGTCCGTAGGGAGGCCGACCAGCTTCGCGGCGAGCGGGATCTTGCTCGGGGGGAGCTCGCGACGGCGAGGGAGCTTGCCGACCGTGCCGCGTCCGATCGGGAAGCGCGTGCCAAGGTCGAGGAGGAACTTCGCGCCAAAGAGGCCTCCGTGGCCGGTGAGTAGTTCAACCCCTTGGGAGCCACTACAACGGGCGTCTTCTGACGCTGTTTTTTGTCCCTGCAGAGCTGCGAAAAAGCCTTAGCGACGCGCTGGAGTCGCGAAGGGTGGCGGTGGAGAAAAGGGATGCGGCGGTCGAGTCACGTGACTCGGCCCTTATGGACAAACAGGTGGCGGAGAGGGATGCGGCCGATACGACGGCCGAGCTGACGGTCCTTCATGTGGGCATCCAGGCCATCTGCGACCGGCTGTTCGGGCTTACTCCGGGCCCCAGCGCCATCCCCGCCATACTTGGATGGGTCCCCGAGCGCGTCGAGGCGTCGGTGCGGGAAGCGGCGGTGCTTGGTGCTTCTTCGGCCCTGGTCAACACCGTCTCTTATTATGACGGCGTCGACCTTGAGGCGGTTGGGAGCGGCGTTGCTGCTGACCGAAGCGACGAAGAAGTTGACGCATTTATGGCCCGGGTCGATCCGTGCGCCCAAGAGATTGCCCGCCAAATCTCGCAGCGAGAAATCCTCCGTCGGAAGGAGGGAGATGATTAGTTTCTCTATTTTTTTGTAGTGCATGTAATGAACACGATCGCCCTAATCGGGCCCGACGTGTCGGGTCGTTTTAAGTTCTTTTGCCCGTCTACCTCGCGCTTCCTCTGTGGTTTGGATAACCTTACGACCAGAGCTGTAGGGCCCGCGGGGGTGCCCTGAGAGCGTAGGTGTTGCTCCAAATCCGCCTGAAGAAATCGCGGGATAGGACAAGCTACCTAGAGTGCTTGCTTCGCGGAGGAGAGGTGCCTGGGTCGGACCGCCTCCTTCGCGAAGGCTCCGCTCGGTCGGTTGGAATGCTGACCTGAGTGGAGGTGCTTCGACCGTCCCTAGCGTCTCTCGCTCGGAGGGCTTGTTTTCCCCCTTCAGAGTGCCACTTCGAAACCGTAGCCGCGAAGGCGTAGGCCGTAGTACTTTGGACCGGGGGAAATAGCCACGAGGTGGATAGCTGGGTTGGTCGGAGTACGGCTTACGTTAACGATTTGTATGCTTTTTAACGACGACCGGGGTCGGTCTGTGCTAATTTGATCAAGATGTCTTCTGCTCGGGCAACTTCCTTTTTGCGCGAAATGCTATTCGGGAGCCGTAGCCGCTGGGGCTTTAAGCTGTAGCATTCGGTTCGAGGAGGTTGCCACGAGGGAGTTCGTTTGATCAATTGACTCGCCGACCTAAATCGAAAGGCTCCATCCGACCGATGCCTGGCCCTTCGCTCAAGCAGCCTCCCTTTTGCACAAAGTGCTACTACGAAGCCGTAGCCGCGGGGGCGTGGGCTGTAGCATTTTGGTTTTGAAGAGGTTACTATGAGGGGGGTAGCTCGGTCGGGCGATTCTGATCATCGATCTAGGTCGCTGACCCCTGAGGTCGTAAGGCAGCCCCCGAGTGGTGCGTGGGGACTGAGCGTGCAGTTGCCACGCACCGCTTGAGTTTGCACAAGTTTTTTCGAAAAGGATTTAAGTTTTCTTTAGAGATAAGGGCGGATTAACTCCCCTTGGGGACCGTGCTGGCTTTGGAACTGGCGTTGGACGCTTCGGCTTCCGCCCCGTTGCGTGCTCTTGAGGTGCTTCGTCTTTCGCGCCTCCCGCACTGTTCTGGCTATAAAAGGAGAGGCGCCGGTGCGCTCGTTGCTTTGGCAAGGACCGCCACCATACGAACCTCCTTCTCGCGCCATGGCGGACCGCAATACTCAGCCCCGCGAGGAAGTGGTTGCCCATCCGGCCTGGCTGCAGGAGGTGGCGGAGGCTGAGGCTGAGGCTGTTCGTGAGGACGTACGGCGAGTTGGCGTCCTCGTCGTGGGCGTTCCCCGACTTCGGGAAGTGAGGGCGCCGCTGCTGCGGGCGGTGGTCGAGCGACGTTGGGCGGAGTTTGGCTGGCGGGGCGCACACCAAGATCGTAACGGGTGGTTCGTCCTTGGTTGGGGCGATGTTCCTCCATAAATGAACAAAGCGCTCCTTTGCTCCCTGATTCTTTTTTCTTTTTCAAGGATTTTGCGCTTGCGATTTGCCTATATCCGTGGTTTTTCGGGATCGCAACGGATCCGACGTAGGTTGGAGGCGGTTGCGCCCCTTGTTCTCTTCTTCCTCGCGCCTTCCCACCAGCTGGGCTTCTCCTGGCGTCGCGCCAGAATGTGTGCTTGTTACTGGAACGGGATGGCCCGACCAATCGTGGGTCGGTTGTCCTTGCATTCGTGGTCTTTGCGACGGGCAGAGTACTACTTCGGGACCTCGGCTTTCGGGGCGGAGGTCGCAGTACTTGCAGTAGGTCAAAGACGAGAGAGAGAGAGAGAGAGAGAGAGAGAGCACTCGGTCGGCCGTCCGAGGGCTGCGGCTTCCTTTGCTCAAGTATTTGTTGAGTGGAAACAAAGAGGGGGGAGGTTGACTACGAATAGAACTTTCTCAGCTTCTCTATGTTCCACGCATTAGTCACGAGATTTCCATCAGTATCCTTGAGGCGGAAGGTGCCGGGTCAGAGGACTTCTGCGATGGTGAAAGGGCCCTCCCAGGGCGGGGAGAGCTTGTGCCTGTCCTTCGCGGATTGGACTTGACGCAGCACTAAGTCGCCGACTTCGAATGAGCGGCCGCGGACCCGTCGGCTGTGGTAGCGACGCAGCGCCTGCTGATATTTAGCCGACCGTAAGACCGCGACATCTCGAGCCTCGTCGAGTTGGTCGAGGTCGTCCTGCTGTTCCTCGGTCCCCCGTGCGCTGTGGTAGTTCTGCACTCTTGGCGCACCATACTCGAGGTCGGTCGGGAGGACAGCCTCCGCTCCGAACACCAAGAAGAAAGGTGTGAACCCGGTCGACCGGGTTGGTGTGGTTCGTAGACTCCAAAGGACGGGCGGTAGCTCGGTGGCCCACCGTCCCGCGAATTTCTTCAGTCGACTGAAGATTTGCGGCTTGAGTCCTTGGAGGATCATGCCGTTGGCTCGCTCGGCCTGGCCGTTGGCCCGGGGGTGCGCCACTGCCGCCCAGTCGACTCGGATATTGAAGTCGTCGCAGAACTCGAGAAACTCCTTCCCTGTGAACTGCGTCCCGTTGTCGGTGATGATGGAGTTGGGCACCCCGAAGTGGTAGACAATATCGCGGAAGAAGCCTACTGCCTGCGCCGATGTGTTTTTTGCCAATGGCTTGGCTTCGATCCACTTTGTGAACTTGTCCACGGCGACGAGTAAGTGAGTGAAGCCCCCGGGCGCCTTTTTGAAGGGCCCGACCAAATCGAGCCCCCAAACCGCGAAGGGCCACGTGATGGGGATTGTCTGCAGGGCTTGCGCGGGAAGGTGCGTCTGCCTGGCGAAGAATTGGCATCCTTCGCAGGTGCGGACGATTTGGGTCGCATCTGCTACGGCGGTCGGCCAGTAGAAACCTTGTCGGAAGGCTTTTCCTACCAGGGACCGCGGCGCGGCATGGTGCCCGCACACCCCGTCGTGGATGTCCAGCAGAAGGTGCTTCCCTTGGTCGGCCGGAACGCACTTCTGAAGGATTCCGGACGGGCTCCTTTTGTAGAGGGCGCCTTCGACCAGGACGAAAGACTTAGCCCGCCGAGCGAGGCGCCGAGCCTCGGTGGTATCGGCGGGGAGCGACCCGTTCGTCAATCGATCGACAAACGGTTGCCTCCAGTCGGTTTCGACGCTCAGGACGCCCAAGTCCGACCCAGGAGGGCGAGCATCTGGCCGAAGATCAGTGGGAGCGCCCGTCTTCGGGGGGTCGGTGGCGCCCTCAGCACTCGGGTCCAACCGGATTGATGGGCTGCTGAGGTCGGAGACGAAGATTCCAGGGGGAACCGGCCCCTTTCCGGAGGCGAGGTTGGCGAGGGAGTCGGCTTCACCGTTATAGCGTCGGTAGCTATGATGGAGCTCGAAACCCTTGAACTTCTCCTCGAGCTTGCGGACCTCCAGGCAGTAGGCGGCCATCCGAGCGTCACGGGGCTCGGTGGCTTTCATCACTTGGTCGACGACCAGCTTGGAGTCGCCGTGAACGTAGAGCCGTCGTGTGCCTAGGTCGGCGGCGATCCGAAGGCCATTGACGAGGGCTTCGTACTCGGCGACATTGTTGGTGGCGTCGAATAGTAGGCGGATGGCATACCGGAGCTTGTTGCCGAGTGGGGAGATGATGACGACCCCCGCGCCGGCCCCGTTCTTGGTGTAAAACCCATCGAAGTACATCGTCTAGTACTCCGGGTCCTCGACCGCTGCAGGGACTTGCGCCTCAGTCCACTCGGCGACAAAGTCCGCCAGGACCTGGGACTTGATCGCCGTCCTGGGGACGTACGATATGTCGAGGCCGTTGAGCTCGAGAGCCCACTTGGCGATTCTTCCGGTAGCGTCGCGGTTGTGGACGACTTCTCCGAGCGGCGAGGAGGTTACCACGGAGATGGGGTGTCGATCGAAGTAATGGGCAAGCTTCCTCTTGGTGATGAGCACTGAGAACAGCAACTTCTGTATCTGGGGATATCGGACCTTTGTTTCGGAGAGCACCTCGCTGACGAAGTAGACCGGCCTCTGCACCTTGAAAACGCGGCCTTCCTCCGCTCGCTCCACAACAAGTGCCGCGCCTTCCTGTTTTTGACAACGATGTCGTCGACGTAGGCTTCGATGTTACGGCCAATTTGGTCTGAAAAGCACGCCTGCATACACCGCTGGTACGTGGCGCCTGCGTTTTTCAGACCAAAAGGCATCGTGACGTAACAGTACGAGCCGTACGGGGTGATGAAGGAGGTCGCGAGCTGATCGGACTCCTTCATCGCAATCTGGTGATAGCCTGAGTAGGCATCCAAAAAAGAAAGGGACTCGCACCCGGCGGTGGAGTCCACGACCTGGTCGATGCGAGGTAATGGGAATGGATCTTTCGGACAGGCCTTGTTGAGGCTCGTGTAGTCAACACACATTCTCCATTGCCCCGACTTTTTCTTTACAAGGACGGGATTGGCGAGCCACTCGGGGTGACGCACCTCCCTTACAAAGCCGGCGGCCAAAAGTTTGGCGATCTCTTCCCCAATGGCCCGACGCTTTTCTTCGTCGAAACGGCGCAGGCGCTGGGCGACTGGTCTGGATCCCGGTCGAATGTTCAGGGAGTGCTCGGCGACCTCCTTTGGAACTCCTGGCATGTCCGAGGGTCTCCAAGCGAAGACGTCTCGGTTTGCTCGGAGGAAGTCGACGAGCGCGTCTTCCTATTTGGCGGCGAGGGCGGCCCCGACCCGCACGATCTTGGTGGGGTCTTCGGGATCAACAGCGACCTCCTTCGTATCTTCCGCGGACTTGAAGGAGCTAGGCCCCGACCCGCTGGAGTCGGGGGCGGATTCGGGGGCCTTCTCCTGGAGCTGGACGAGCTCGGCGGAGGCGACTACCGCTGAGGCCAGCTCACAACGCGCCGCTGATTGTAGGCGGCGAAGGATGTGGCCACAGTGATGACACCTCGCGACCCTGGCATCTTCAGCTTGAGATAGGTGTAGTTGGGGACTGCCATGAACTTCGCAGCGAGCAGGCCGCCCCAGGATGGCGTGATAGGAGCCGTGAAAGTCCACAACCTCGAAAGTGAGGCTCTCGGTGCGGAAGTTATCCGGCTCCGAAGGTGACGGACAGGCCGACTGTCAGAGGGGTGGGCCTGTTGGCGATGCAACGTGGAAAGGCGCCTTGCTCGGCCGAAGAAGGCGGAGCGAGGACTCCCAGGGCATCCAGGGTCTCAACATACATGATGTTGAGGATCGCTGCGCCGATCCATGAGCACCTTGGTCGCGCCGTCCCACGACGGGTCGACGACGAGCGGGTAAGCGTCCGGGTGCGGGATGTGGTCGGGGGGGTCGGTCCGATAGAAGGCGTCGGGCACTCAGCCACCTTAAGTAGGTGGGCACGGCGGGGGTAGCCGTGTGAACCTCTCGGTGGGCGAGCTTCAACCGTCGCTTGTCGGCATAGCACTCTGCCCCTCCGAAGATCATGAGGCAGCCGTCGAGCTGTGGGAACTCGTCGGCTGGCTCATCGCCCTTCGCCCCGGCGTCGGGTGCCGGGTCGCGCTTCTTCCCCTTACCCCGCGACGTCGTGGGGTTTCCGGAGAGAAACCGCTTCAAGACTTCGCAGTCCCGATACTTGTGTTTGACGGGATAGTCGTGGTTCGGGCACGGACTATCCATCAGTTTCTCGAATCGGTCGGGCGTCTGCCGAGCCTGCTGTTTGGCAGGTCGGTCGGCAGCAGCGACCATTCGGCCTTCGCGGCCCTGCTTCCCCTTCCGCTTTCTTTTGTCAGGGCGGTCGGAGGGGGCGCTGGCTCCGAGGCTGGCTGTTTTGTGGGCCGTCTTCCTTTCGAAGATGGCCCCCACGGCCTCCTCGCCGGAGGCGTGATTGGTGGCGATGTCGAGGAGCTCCTTGGTGGTCCGGGGTTTCGCACAGCCCAACTTGTGGACCAGGGCCTCGCACGTGGTGTCGTAGATGAACGCCCCGACGACGTCGGCGTCGCGGATGTCGGGGAGCTCGTTGCACTGCTGGGAGAAGCGGCGGATGTAGTCCCGGAGGGTTTCCCCCGGCTGCTGCTTGCAGCTCTTCAGGTCCCAGGAGTTGCCAGGGCGTTTGTAGGTGCCCTGGAAGTTCCCGACGAAAAGGTTCGTCAGGTCGGCCCAGCTGCCGATGGTGTCTGCGGGCAAGTACTCGAGCCAGGCTCGAGCTGAGTCTGCAAGGTAGATGGGGAGGTACTGGATGATGAAGGAGTCGTCCGTCGCTCCCCCCGCTCGGCAGGCGAGCCGATAGTCTTCTAGCCAAACACTGGGGTTGGTAGCCCCTGTGTACTTGGCTATGTTGGTCGGAGCCCGGAATCTGGTCGGGAAGTCGGCGTTGCGGATGTGGCGGGTGAACGCACGCAGCCCAGGACCGTCGAATCCCGGGTCGAGATGGTTGCGTCGCCCGCTATCGGCGACTTGCGAGGGCGCTGCTACATCGGTAGCTCTCCTTCGCGCCTCGAGGGTGGTGCGAAGATCATACTTATCTCCCAGGCGATGACGCACCGGGGTGTATGATGCCTGGGGGAGCTCGTGGAGCGGGGCCGTCTTGGCTGGGCTCCGTCGACCCTGTGAGGGGGAGTGGCCCAGGCGGCCCGAGGTGGCGCACGTCCGTCGGGAGCCAGAACCTTGGGCGTGCTGAACGACAGCATGTTCTACCAGCCCCCGGAGGTTCTGATAGGTGGCCTTGGCTTCTGGCTCCGTTGGCTCAGGCAGCCCTCGGAGCAGCATTGCCGCCGCAGCAATGTTCTGGTTGGCGTGAGGGAAGAACGGAAGGTTGTTCGTCTCCCCAGCCAACTGCTGATGCACCTGACGTACGCGGGCGCGCGCGCCGGAGGCGGGTGGTGGGCTAGGCCGGCGGCGCTCCATCTCGGCCTGGAGTTTGTCGAGCTCGGCCTTTCGGGCCTCTAGTTCCTCGCGCTGTTGCCGAAGGTCGGCGAAGCGTTGTAGATGCTGTGCGTCGTCTTCCCGCCGGGATTCCTCCCGCCGCGCTTCGTCGCGCGGGAGGAGGGTCCCGAGGGTAGCGGGGGTGGAGGGCGGCTCCGCCGCACCCGTCATGTTGCACTCGCGGGAGTACACCCTGCGAGGGGGATACTCTTTGTCGGAGCTAGAGCCGTGGCTGGAGGAGTCCGCCAGCAGGTCGTGGAGGGAAGCCGGCGCGTAGCCGGCCATGGCCACGAGTTGAGAGCTCGTGGAGGGTGGCTCCGCCGCTCGCCGCGGTCCGTAGGCGGTGTCGCCAGGAGCGATCTGGCTCGCGGCGGCCCGCCGCCGGCCCATGCGAGGGCCTCGAGGCCGAGGTTCTTGAGGCGTCGGCAAGCGCATCGAGCTAGCGGAGGGTGCCCGGTCCCGGACGGCAGCGGGAACGAGGACAAGCTCTCCCGCCGTGGTGACGATGAAATCGAGGGCGCCGAAGCGGATCCAGCCCCTCGACATCGGCGAATCGTGGTGGGAGGAGGCCATCAGGGAGGAGAATGGGAACCCGAAGATGAGGATGTCGGTGAAGGCGCGCGAGAACCCCTACCTGGCGCGCCAACTGTCGGTGTTTCGTGCACCGGCAATACGAATTTATGGTCGGATGGGGTCGCGCGCTCCCTCTCCCCGAATGGTCGACTCAAGGAGTCAGGTGATGTATACTGGTTCGGGCTGAATGTCCCTACTCCAGTTCGTTCGGCGTGGGTGTATTGATCTTTTGGGTGATGAACAAGGGGTGTACAAGCGAGGCGGGGGGTCAGCTGTCCGATCCCCTTGATGTTTTCGCTAGGGAGTTGTGGCTACCTAGAAGACTGTTTTTTCATCGCCCCTCCCTCTCGGGCCCTGCCTCTCCTTATATAGTCGGAGGAGGCAGGTTACAACGGGAGTTTGGGAAAACCACGAGGAAAGGGGCCTGCGCGTCTTGAAGTCTGGTTTCTGTCTTGTCCGACCGACCCCCGCCCGTCCCGAGGCAGGGTTGGTGGCTCTGTGATGAGTAGTCTTGCGTAGCGCTGTCCGGATGGCGTATCGCGTGGTGCTCCTGTCAGCCTCGGTGGCTTTAATGGCGCTTGACTTTGCCTTGGCCTCGGGAGTGGGCGTATTCTTCTGCGGTGTGCCAGGCGATGGGACGGGGGCTTGACTTCTTCGGTGGCTCCTCTGACAGTCTTGGGAAGGAGCCGTCTACCCCGGTACGGACGCCAGGCAGCTGCGCACAAGGCGGTATCGACACCGGTGTGGGCCCTACTGGTTCGTGCGCGGGTGGAGCTTGCTGACCGCGAGCTTCAACATTAGGCGGTCGGAGCCGGCCGACCGCCCGGGATCGGAATCCGTCGACCGTTTAGGGTCGGTCCTGCATAGGTCTGGGTTCGCTCTCCACGGCCCAAGCACTTTTCTGCAGTGCTGGGCCTTCGCCGCGGTTGGTCAGCCCGTGCGCGTTTTCGGGCTGATCGGGGTACCCATGGTACGGGTACTCGTCACTAACCCTACAACTTACCTTTTATAAAAGAAACTATTGGTGGAATAGAATAGTTCGGTAGAAATGCTTAGACTCGCAAACGGTCAATATGCACCTATGGGTGGGACTTTCAATTATCTCTTGACAACTGGTGTTGGAAATTATTAGGCAAAAAGGTATTGCCGTTGGTTTGCAAAATAAAAATAAAATGAAAAATGATTTCGACTTGGGCGGCATGGAATGTCGGGTGGAAGCGGACCAAGCCTTGGTCCTTTTGTGCAAGTACCGCTCCAAGTCATATAAGGACCGACGCTTATGATTGCCATTTTAAGCATAACCGTACTACCACATGTCTATAATGGTACGACCTGGCCAACTAATTTGTAGAAGCCTAGTTTAGACTCACCACTCGGTTGTTGTGTGAGTGCCGGAAGGAGGCATTGTTGTTGTTGTTGTTGTTTTTCTCACACGGCGCAAGAGGGGGCTTCTGTACTGGGTGGAGAGAACCCTAACAGCGGTGAAACCTCAGCGGGTGGGTCTAGCTAGGTAGATACATTGTAACGGCCTTGTCATGATATCCCTGCCGGCACACCCAAGGAAGTGTGCTAATAGCTTGGCATCAAGGGAATATCATGTCTTGTGGGTAAAGTTGTACACCTCAGCAGAGTTAAAACTATTTGAATAGCCGTGCCTACGGTCAAAGGCAAAGCGAAGAATGCTTTCATATTGGTAGACTTTGGTTTTTGGTTTCAAACTACAAATTGGTTTGTTTTGGGATCCGGGAGCGGTTAGAACTCTCGGGTGTGCTTCTGGTGGTTAAAGCCAGGTAGGTGGAAAGAACATGATTTTGTGAAACCTGGCGGAAAGAGCTATGTGATTGGATGGAACCCTAATTTTGTTGAGATGTGGCGGATAGAGCCTGTATATTAGTGAGTGGTGGTTAGAACCTTCACTACAATATTACATAATTCAATTATTAAAAAGAATTGCTCAAATATGCTTTGTGAAAATTATTAACAAGTATGATTTGACGAAACTTGGCTTTGTGCAAAAGAACCATATTAAGCCATCCTTGGATAGCCTACATTGTGCATATTTTCCCAGACTTGCTGAGTACTTTATGTACTCACGTGCTACACTCTAATCCTCTCTCAGAAGTGAAAGAAGTTGTTCAAGTTTTTCAGCGACTAGGGTGCGTTCTCCACTCGATTGCCTGTGGGCATTTGGATGGGTCGCTTGGGCGTTTTCGTCTTCCGCTGCAGTTGTTCAAGTTGTTCAGCCTGTCCAGACCGTAATGGTAAACCTTGACCATAAGGTCTTTGCTTTTATTTGGTATTTTTTTCTGATTTAGTTATATGTATTCGTGATATGGTTGTTGATTCATCACTTTTGACTATGTGTACTAGCTACTGATCTGGGACTAATACAGAATTACACAGGGGACTCCGGATAGCCGATCCGGGGGCCTACAAAGGTGGTATCAGAGCCATATCGACTGTAGGACGTGCCCTTAGTTAGAATGGTCGTTTTAGGAAGCTTCAAAACTTATTTTCTAAAAAGAAAAATCAAATAAAGTGCTAGTCTCGTCTTTTCTCTCTCGGTCTATTCCTATTTTCCTCGAATCAATTGCTTCTTCACCTTTTTGGGAATGAAAATTGGACTATCCCTCCCTTAAACCTTCTGTGTTAAGGTAATCGAGTTCCCACTTGTGATTTCAAGACTTGCAGACTAAAGAAGAGCCAGTCGGAAAATTTCTGCTGAAGTGTGCATCTTCCTGGTGAGGATCCAACCGTTGATCGTCGAAGACCAAAGATGCGAGGTTGATCTTAGACTAACCCTATAGGTTAAGTGGTCCAAATCTGTCTGTGTTGAAGTCGCCTTGTTCTGTTAGAGTGCGTAGTTTGATCGAGTAGACGAGTTGAATTGCTTGGTGTTAAAAATGTTTTGATTTTCGTGTGTGGTGTTGTCCTTTGCCGGGGTAGTTTGTTTCTGGTGTTGTTAGAACCTTCCCTGCTTCTCTCGTCTGTGCTTTTCCCTCTCATCTGGAAGCCTTGTTCTGCCGTCAGATGGAGAAGAACTGCAGTGCTAACCTCAACCAAGAAGCGGATGCATCCAATTCCAACCCTTTGGTCAACGTCAATGGTAACACCAGTGAAGCTCCGACTGTCAACGTCAGTGCTACTACCGAGTTCAACCAGCAACCCTCCGAGGTGATAACAGCGTTTCTTCATAATATGAATCAGTTCCTGATGACTCAGACTCAGCTCATGCAATTAATGATACAACAACTGAACAACCAAGTCCCGATGGTCATTTCACCTACAACTCCTCAGCAGTACCCTTCTGATGAGTTACAGAAGACCCACTCTCCAGCAGTATTATGTGGAGACGGTGGCATTAGCAATACCCCTCTGGTAGACCTTCACTCAGGGGAATTTGTCATCTGTTATCGATGTGGTGAAAAAGGACATGTTGCCTCTGAATGTCCCCAAAAGGGTAAGACTAAAGAAGATACCTATTGTAGGCACTGCAACAGAAATGGACACCAATTCCGCAGGTGCCCTCGAAGGAAGAAGATTCAGCACAAGATTTGCAACTTTTGTGGCGAGGAAGGGCATTATGTGAAACAATGTCCCGTGGGAAAACCAAAATTCTTATCACCACAAACAGTTCCAGCATCAGAAGTCAGGGGAGAAGTACCGCAACAGCTGCACCAAGTAGCGAAGATTCCTCAAGCTAGCAAAGGCAAGGCACTATCCCTGGAGGACAACTGTCATCAACCGGATTCTCGTAAAAGGAAGATAGTAAGTCCAGAGCAGTATGCAGCCAGTGGTTCTCGGCTTCATGTGGACCAATTTCAACTCAACCAAGCACCGGAAGCAACCTTAATCAAGACCCCAGGATCAGAAGTGCAACCAGTGATGCAAGGACGCCAGGCATCTACTTCCAATCCCAACATCCCGGATGCAGTTCTTCTTCTAACCATAACCCCAGAAGCAGGAGGGAAGCGCAATCGGAAACTTTTGTCACAGGTTCTGCAATATAGGACGTCGGGTCTGCCTATGATTCAGGAAGTTGAAGAAGAGACCCCTGAAACTTGATGTTGTCAGTAAATGATAATGTATGGTACCTTCCGTAGCACCATACCTCTTCTAAGGAATAAAATAAAAGAGTTGTGTAATGATCAGTCTGTAAGATGTAATCGTCAGTTTTGTTATCAATAAAAGGTTGGAAGAATTATAATTATGGAAGTGGATTCCTGTTGATAGTTCTTGAAACATAATTGCGTTTGGGCACCCGTCACGCGATAATTAAAGGGTGGCCGAAGAGCCATAGTTCTCGTCCGAACCATGGGAAGAAAAAAAATGGCACCATTGAACCCCTTGGAACTAAGTCCGGATATGATTCTTTCTAAGGGGGGTAGTGTGGACAGGTTGACAAAAGTACACACTTTGTCCCGTGGAAGATAACCCCTATTTGGTGATAAACTTGTGGAACGTTGCGGGGTTAAAACAATGCATTTTCAATGTGCACCCAAGGAGGACATGTCGGGTCGAGGTTCGCAGTTCCCCTCGAGGTTTTGACAAAAGTGGTATAAAGTTTTGGCGTACGATTTGGACTTCCCGTGTTGCTTACCATCCCCCGACCGATGGCCAAACAAAAAGAATCACTCAGATCTTAGAAGATGCGTTGAAAGCGGGTGCGCTGACACGTCAAGGTTCGTGGGATCAGAATAACAACAGCCCCGTCAAATTGGAAGATGGCGCCTTTTGAAGCCCTAGATGCAAGAAAAAGCAGTATACCCTTGTATGGGAAAGAGACCGATAATGGACAAATCAATAGACCTGATATTCTGAAAGAGGCCGAAGAGCAGGACAGACCGATCCGAGTAAATCTGAAGACTGCCCAGTCGAGATAAAAGAGCTCTGCTGATAACTGCCGTCAGGAATCAAGTGCAACGCAGTGCCTGAGCGTCAGAGGCTGTTTAAAGATATGGAACCAGAAAGAGACCTGTCATGTCCGGCGTATCCCGCCAGTAGGATTGTGGATGAAGCCGAGCGTCGAACCAGAAGTCGGGTGGTCAAGTTCCGCTAGGTTCAGTGGAGCAATCAGGCCGAGAAGAGAGTTACCTGGGAACGTGAAGAAGATCTTCGAGAAGAGTTCCTAACCTCTTTCTTTCTCCGTCTGAATCTCGGGGACGAGATTCTCTCTAAGGGGGGTAGGTTTGTAACACCCTACTTTTCGCGTTCGGGAGAAAAACCTAATTTAAATAAACTAAATTCAAAATTTGGAGTTTATTTGGTGTTTATATTAACCTGGCATCCATTCCCCTTCGAAATCGGGAATTAATTCCCTCCCGGGCGAAAAATCGGATTTTCCAGTTTCCGCCGGGACCCGAAAATTCACCCGAGTCCAAAAGTGCTCCAAAAATCTCCAAACCACTTCTAAAATGTTCCAAATATTCCGAAATGATTTTAGGAATCATTCGCCGGATTTTTGGACATCCGTTCCTATTTTATCTCGCGCGGCTTTTGTTTAATGCCTGCGATCCGCGCCCGAATATTCAATTTCACAAAAATTATCCAAATTCAACCAAACTAATTTTATTGGGTCCCAAATATTCTAAAATGGCTCTAGGAATTTTTCCGGAATTTTTAGGCTATGTTTCCTAATTTTTCTCTAGGGCGGAACATTCGCGTATTACCCGGCCAACCGGAGCTCACCATGTGGTGGTTACTGTAGCAGGGTACTGTAGCATCGTGTTCCTGTAGCTCTTCGCCTTCCTCCCGATGGATTCAATTCCAGAGAACAGCGCTTCTCTCCATTCTTAGCTCCAAGCTTTCAAACGCACATAACTTCCTCATAAATGCACCAAATCATGCAAGGCCGGATCCGTTGAGTCCGTAGCGACGATACCTTTCCATCCCCAGTGGTCTCCCGCCCTAACTCTCGCCGGAATGTGTGCAGTTTACAAAAAACCGAAATGGCTTTAATCCTCATTATCTCGGCCGTTTCTAATCCGTTTTGCACGATTCCACCTCTCAAATCTCCGTGAGGGAGTCCTCTTTCCAGAACATACACTCTCCTTTAGCCTCTCCTCGTCGTTTGTCCGGTGGATCAAGAAAACCGACGGGACGTCGCTCTTTTTGCGTTTTTTTGAGTTCATCCGCATATCTTTCTCCACGGTGATCCATTCTCGCCTCCGATTGTTTCCTTGTGTTCGTGTGGGTGTCTAGCTTCTAACCCAATCATCAATTTTAGGTTTGATCAAGAGTGGGCGACGAATTTCGAGTTTTGGTGCTTTCGGCCGAACCTCCGTTCTTCGTCGATTTCTCCGATTCCGGTGAGTTTTGGCTCAATCCCTTCCTCCTAGATGTCCCTAAGGATGTTATCTATTGATTCTAGACTTTTGTTTGGATCAATTCCATGCGAAAACGGTGGAAAAATCAAGTTTTATAGAGTTTTTGGGTCCTCTGTTTCTTTTTGGAGCTCCTGTTGCTTTGGCCATGGAGCCTTACTACTGTGGTTGGGCATTGGGGCCATGCGCCGCCGCTGCCGTCGCCGGCCACCCGCCGCGCCCTTGCCGCCATTCTTTGCCATGCCGGCTCCCACGCGCCGCCCCGCCCTTGCGCCACTTCGCTGCCAGCGTCCGTCGTGGCCGCTGGCCACGGCAGCCGGCGACCTCCCACTTGCCGCTGCCGCCCCTCTCGGCGAGCCCCCCATGCTCCATCTCCCTTCAAGCTTCCTAACCCATTCATGGTTGCCATGAGACCAAACTTGAAGACAACCCCATGTCTATGACATGTGGGGCCCACATGCCATAGAAACAAAGCCTAGTCAAGGTCCAGTCAAAGCTTGGTCAAACTTTGACCCAGTCCAACGCGGAATATTCCGGGAATATTCTCGGTTTTCCGATTTATTCGAAATTCAAACTTCGGAAGCTCATAACTTTCTCATCCGAACTCCGTTTGACTCCATTCAAATTTCTAAATTCATCTAAAATCAAGATCTACCTGCCAGTACTAATTTTGTAATTTTTGGATTTTATTTATTTTCTTTTATTTATTTATGGTCTCGTTTTGCGCGTAGTCGACGATTCCGCCGAGTCCGCCGACCCCGCCGCCGGACTTCAAAGAGTGAAACATTCTCGCTGTGACCGAGGCAAGTCTCCTTGACGCATGTTGATCCCATTGTTTATCAATGTTTTCTATTGTTTTACCAATTGCATTGCTATTTATATTAAATGGATGATGTTAACGTTAGCTTATTAGTTATACCTGTTGTTCCTACCTCCTTGACATTGTTATCCCTGACCCTTTGTCGCCCTAGTATAAGTACTCCACCAATATAATTGTTTTTGGAAAACTGTTCTTTAGTTAAGGGAAAAGACTATTTGACAGACATTTTAGATAAATCAAATGGGATGGAATGTAAATTGGAGTTAGATGATTATTAGTGATGATGTGGTAATAGTCAGTATGAAAGTAACCTGGGAATGGTGGTAGCTTAAATATTGCAGAGTTGGAGTGTGGTAGCGAATCGCAGTATGATTAGTATGAACTGGGAAGTGTTGGAGGATGTATGATATGAAGAATAAGGGTCGGTAAAGTTAAATAAATAATATTGAGGGTCATACTTGGGGATCAAATAGAATAAGTGGAAATCATATTTCGTGGATTGACCCGCATACTATGAGATTTAGAGATGACAATGTGAAGGGTTACAACAAGTGGTATTGAGAATGATACTCGATGATTTAGACAAATTATATGATTAAATGTACTCGGTGGAGTAAATGGATAGTATTGAAGATCATACTTGGTGGTGTAGTGGATGACTTTGGGAATATGGTCTCTTGGTAACCCCTTTTATGTGGAATCATGAATAATATGAATTATGGGTGATTTGTTTAGTAAACGTGGTATCATTGGTTATGGAAATGCTATAGTCGATGAATTAATGAAGTCTTGGATTTATAGAATCTTTCTTGAAAGATGCTTGAGGTAAGATTATGAATTATTCGTGGTGGATTAAAGTAGATGATTTAGAGGTGATAGTATGAATAATTAAATATATGGTGTTATGAAGTATTATTGGTGGATTGTTTTCTAGATGATTAGAGATAGTATTGTGAAGTATCCTCGGTGGTTTAGTAGACGATTTTGTGGAGTCTTCCTAATGAGTGATAGGATGGATCGTCATATGAATGATGGATAAATCAATAATACCGGTCATAGTTCAAGGGAAATATTTCATATACAAATATGATTGTGGATTACTATGATTTTTGGGGTTATAATAATACCAGGATATACTTACCACTTGTGGAGTACTATAATGAATTGGATTATTCATATGACTGTAAAATTGTGGTAATTCCAGGATTAGTGGTGATTACAAAATTAACTGGTTGGGTTGTAATCTAACTGTCGGTGTTTCGTGCACCGGCAATACGAATTTATGGTCGGATGGGGTCGCGCGCTCCCTCTCCCCGAATGGTCGACTCAAGGAGTCAGGTGATGTATACTGGTTCGGGCCGAATGTCCCTACTCCAGTTCGTTCGGCGTGGGTGTATTGATCTTTTGGGTGATGAACAAGGGGTGTACAAGCGGCGGGGGTCACCGTCCGATCCTTGATGTTTTCGCTAGGGAGTTGTGGCTACCTAGAAGACTGTTTCATCGCCTCCCTCTCGGGCCTGCCTCTCCTTATATAGTCGGAGGAGGCAAGTTACAACGGAGTTTGGGAAAACCACGAGGAAAGGGGCCTGCGCGTCTTGAAGTCTGGTTTCGTCTTGTCCGATCGACTTCGCCCGTCCCGAGGCAGGGTTGGTGGCTCTGTGATGAGTAGTCTTGCGTAGCGCTGTCCGGATGGCGTATCGCGTGGTGCTCCTGTCAGCCTCGGTGGCTTTAATGGCGCTTGACTTTGCCTTGGCCTCGGGAGTGGGCGTATTCTTCTGCGGTGTGCCAGGCGATGGGACGGGGGCTTGACTTCTTCGGTGGCTCCTCTGACAGTCTTGGGAAGGAGCCGTCTACCGATACCGGACGCCAGGACGCCGCTGCGCACAAGGCGGTATCGACACCGGCGTGGGCCCCTCTTGGTTCGTCTTGTGGTGGAGCTTGCTGACCGCGAGCTTCAACATTAGGCGGTCGGAGCCGGCCGACCGCCCGGGATCGGAATCCGTCGACCGTTTAGGGTCGGTCCTGCACAGGTCTGGGTTCGCTCTCCGCGGCCCAAGCACTTTTCTGCGATCTTTGGGCCTTCGCCATGATTGGTCACCGTCTGCGCTGCTGGCTGATCGGGTACCCATGGTACGGGTACTCGCCAAGAGTTCTGAGCCCCCGAGCGGGTCGGAGAGTCGGTCGGGGGGTTAGCCCTTCGGGGGTAGCCGTCGGCCCGTAGGTTGGCGGCGCTAGGTCGGCGCGACTGCTTGGGAGCCGCGCTTGCCAAAGGAAAGAACCCGGGTGCGCGCGAGCGCACCGGCAGTGTAGCTCCCGAGCGGCCTGAGAGCCTGGCCGGGGTTTAGCCCTGGCGGTGGTAGCCGCCCCGAGGTCGGCGGTTCGTGGTCGGGCGCGATCGCTAGGGTCGCCGCGCTAGCCAAAGAAAAGAACCCTGCGCTGCAAGCGCACCCGGTGTAGCCCCGAGCCCCTGCCGGCCTGAGAGCCGGGCGGGGGTTTAGCCCGGCGGTGGTAGCCGTCGGCCCGGCGGTCGGCGGTTCGTGGTCGGCGCGACTGCTTAGGGCCGCCGCGCTAGCCAAAGAAAAGAACCCGGTGCAAGGCGAGCGCACCCGGCAGTGTAGCTCTGAGCCCCGAGCCGGCCTGAGAGCCGGTCGAGTTTAGCCCGGCCGACTCGCGTGCTAGCACGTGGTTCGTGGGCCTTTAGAGTCGTTTGAGCGAACGCACGTTTACCTTCGTCGGTTTGAACGTCGTGCTCGTGCGAGCTGCTGTCGGGTAATCCGAGTGGAACCTTGGCGATCTCCCTCGAGGGGGATCGTTTCCAAGCGGACGTAGCTCCCGGCGTGGGCGTCCGACCCGCTGCGGGGCGTTCCATAAAAACCTTTCCTTACTCATCCCGGGTCGGGCTGCCGGGTCGTCCGCCGACCCGGAGCGCGGCTGGCCGCCACTCATCGATGAGCTCCGCGGGAGAGTGCGAGGTATGGTCTCGGACGCGGGCCACAGTGATTGGGTCGTCCGCCGACCCATCTAGAGGCCCTCTGGGGGCTCACTGCGACCCGCCCCTCGCTCTTTTTTACGTGTTGGGGCGGCTTTCATTCCAGCTGGCTGGATTCGGCCTTCGTAACCCTCAGCACGGTGCCGGGCCTCGGGCGCGAGCCCGTAGGCCGCTTGTTTTCCCGAGGCCGGGCGGCCCAGTGGGCCGTTTTTATACCTTTCCTGGCATGGGGCGCCCTGGCCCGTTGCAGCCGGCGGGGCCTGCGATGCTGCGTGGCGTGCTATGCTTTGTGAAAATTATTAACAAGTATGATTTGACGAAACTTGGCTTTGTGCAAAAGAACCATATTAAGCCATCCTTGGATAGCCTACATTGTGCATATTTTCCCAGACTTGCTGAGTACTTTATGTACTCACGTGCTACACTCTAATCCTCTCTCAGAAGTGAAAGAAGTTGTTCAAGTTTTCCAGCGACTAGGGTGCGTTCTCCACTCGATTGCCTGTGGGCATTTGGATGGGTCGCTTGAGCGTTTTCGTCTTCCGCTGCAGTTGTTCAAGTTGTTCAGCATGTCCAGGCCGTAATGGTAAACCTTGACCATAAGATCTTTGCTTTTATTTGGTATTTTTTTCTGATTTAGTTATATGTATTCGTGATATGGTTGTTGATTCATCACTTTTGACTGTGTGTACTAGCTACTGATCTGGGACTAGTACAGAATGACACAGGGGACTCCGGATAGCCGATCCGGGGGCCTACATCAGCGAGGTTGAAGACGTCGCATGGGAGTGCGTTCAGAATGAGGTGAGGCAAGAAGCGATTTATAAAAATAAGTGTGAGGTGCAGGAAGTAGTGCCTTGGCAAGAACTCTGCCCTTTATCATTTTCATGCCAATGAATTAATTTCCCAAAAGAGGAAACAACATGAGAAACAAAATGAAATTTCAGGAAATCGAGGGAACCAAGAACATAATCCATCCAACTCGAGAGAGTAGAGGCTATCCAATTAACACCCTCATCATGTTTATTGAAATGGAATGAAATGTTGCATATCTAGCAGCTAGGGTTGTTTAAGAACCATGATGTCTCTAGTAAGTGTAGAGCTGAACTGAAAGAGACCAACTCCGCCATTTGCCATGCTCAACTGAAGATCCAAACCGAGACTTGACTTGGGCGGTGATTTTCTTTCCTCCACAAAAATCCCAATCGGCAAACATCGAGGGATCCATGTGGAAGAGATTAAAAAAAAAATCCATTCAGCAAGAGATTGAGAGATCGCCAACGGAAGAAGCAAGAAGAAGAAAATCGCGAGAGGAGTTGTCGCCAGAGCTCTCATTCTCACGTCGCCAACCTATGACGCTTTGTTAACGGATAGACAAGTTTTACAGTTTACCGCAGTTTCCTTTCTGGACCATTTTTATTTCCTACTACGCTTTTCTTCTTGGATTGCCGATTTGGGCAATCAGGGTGGTAATGGGCTGGACTTGGGTTAAACGGACTAGCGGTCGAATGGGCCTGTTTACACAGTCTACGCGGGCTGTGGAAGGGAAAGGCGATTCTATGCGCGGCACATGGAAATTAGAAAGGGCTCAACCCAAGCGGCGGCGAGATCGGACGACGACGACGACGAGATCAAGAGATTAGGAGGCAGTGTGAGGCGGCAGCCGACGAAGGGGCCTTGAAGGTGGGCCTCGCCAGCGTCAAGGGCGACGAAGCCAGTGAGGGAGTGGGGTGGGTGCAAACGAGAGGTAGGGTTCAAGGTGCGGCGGTTGTTTCACTTGTTTGCATAGGAATGGGCACTGGATCCCAATGTATAGTCGCTCCCTATGAAATAAGCAAGCGGAGTATTGTCAGCTGAGACCCATTTTTTGTCCCCCAGGTCCAAGTTAACTGATGTTCAGGCCGAGTATTCTTCCCTTAGCTAGGCGTTTTATCCGGCCTAAGTCTTTTGACTTCTCTCTGAGCTACTTATCTCTACCGACAGTGGCGGACCCGGCAAAAAAATTAGGTGGGGTGAACTTGAGCGACAAACTTAACTAAAAGTAGAAATACCGCATAGACACCACATTTGTATTCCAATCATACACATTAGAGTGTAAACGGTAAATGAATGACATAGAAGAAGATTTAAGATGATACCTCTCACATGAAGAGTAAACACCAATTTTTCAAGAAATAATTAATAATTTGCCACTTCAAACATTGACATTTTGATTATGATGCCACTTGAGCCAATGACATATGGGACCATCTGAGTCAATGAAATGTGGGTCCAGTGGCAAATTTATGAAGTGTCAATGTTTGAAGTGGCAAATAATTAAATCTCCCATTTTTCAACCATATAATTCAAAATTCATCAAATGATTAAAAAATAATAGATCATCCTGTCAATTTAACAAATAGATAAATAAGGACCAGTGAGATATAATGAAGTGATCATATACTAAAAAGTGATTAATATTATGAAAATACATACCACTACTTAAGCACTAAGCGTGTCTTAGTTGTCTAGGTTATGTTGGCAAGTCCATTCTCTGGTTTTTGATGGCTTAAAACCTATTCTTAATGTTATTACAATTAAGTCCTTTAAAAATGCCCTTCTCAATGTAGCACAACATCAAGTCATTAAACCAATCATCAGACATTTTGTTGCGCAAATCAGCCTTGATTAAGTGCATAGCCGAGAAGGCTCTTTCAACCGATGCAGTTGCCACTGGTCAGATCAATGCCAACTCAGTGAGGCGATAGACCAATAGAAAAGCAAGATGTTTTTCAGTTTCAACCATCTTTAAGGCCAAACTTCCAAGATCATGATAAATAATAAAATCATCAACTCTTCACACATGTATAATGAAGGTTTCAAGTTGATCCGGTAGCTGGGGTGGCCGCCCCACCATGCCTAAAGGGAGGGTCCGCCCCTGTAATTCCGATTTTCTGGGTTAGTGAATAAATGGATAGAGTCTGGCTCCAAGACAAAATTGTTTGAAGCACGCACAGAACCGGTTCCACTGTCCTAAACTAAGGACGGGAAGGAAGAAGGTCCTAAAAGTTTTATTACCTGAAATTGAGGAAGAATTAGATGACCAATGGCATTTATCTATTCTAAGTAGTTTCTTCTTTTCTTTTTAGAGGACCAAGCTTGATCAACCATTAACAAGCAATCCTAATGTGGGATTCACATAAAAAAAAATATGAGAATCCCTTCCTGATTTTCTGGTCCTCCGCGGGTACTTGTGGATTCAAAAGCTCCTCATGTTTTCGGGACTGAGGAGCTACCGAATATTACTACCGATATAAAATATACTGATATAAAATGAAGGTTTGTCCGTCGTGCTCCTCTCATCTCACGCGTGTATCCCCTGCATGACCCAACGCGCCCTGCAATCATGTTTGTAGCTTGATTTGCGGCGTGATTTGGTTTCCAAGGACGTAAGTAGATCGTGTTTTCTTTGTTTTGCCAGGTTCTTAAACACTCTTATCTAAAATGGATACAGGTTGTAGCTTTGACAAAGATCCTTAAGATTGTTGGCTGAAAAAGGTTCTTGATATCCTAGGGAAGTTACGTTTCAAATTTCAAGCCATTTAGAGCCACGGTTTGAAAGTTGTGTTTGTTTTTGGTGCCCAGCTTTGCTGCTATTTTTGTTGTGTTGCCCCCGGATTATCTGAGTGAGTAGGATAATATGACTCAAGCGGATTTAATCTAAATCAGTAGGATAATCTGACTTAAGTATTTATGCAGCTCGTTCTGCCTTATTGGTATCTTAGTCTCTATAGCTACGTACTGAGGTGAAACAATTATTGAATACTTGGGGAAAATTTGTCAGAATCATCCACTCCTGTCTTACTATAGCGTAACCGATCTTAAGTCGTTGCAATTCCAAAAATAATGCATCTCAAATTTGTTTAATCACGCACGCGGCTAGCGAGGGTTATTATCACCTTGAACTCCCACATGCCATTTTGGGACGAGCAGTGACATATATATTTTTTTCTCTCCATTTCTGTAGAACATCATTGGACTACACCGTTCGGAGTCGCTGGCCCAAACCTGTGAAATAATTGGATTGATTGTTTAGTGTTGTTGGCCCAAATTAAACTCCTTTCGTTTCAAATGAAGTATCGTTTTAGCACTTTGCACATGATTGATGTAATTAAACTGACTAATCTACCTCTATTTTATCCATCTTTCTTGGACCTTGGTGGGACATTAAACACAAAATAAGGAGGACATTAAACACAACCGCAGGCAGTTTGGAAAAAGGGACAGATACTCGCCTTGAAATCCTAGAACGTCACTTAAGTTAGAACAAATTCTGACACAGAACATCACTTAATTCATCACTAAGTATTTGTGCAGCTCGTTCTGCCTTATTGGTTGGATCGATTGCTATTATTTGAAGGATCAATCTTAGTCTTTATAGCTACTAGTAACATGTCCGTGCGCTGCAACGCAATTTCAAAAGAGAATAATACATAATTATAATGCAGGATCCTAAACCATACAATAAATTAATTTTCTGTAACACACGTATCAAGCAAAACATATCTTTGTAAACTAGTAAATAAATCAAATCATCTATATATTGAGTTGTCCTGCAGATTTATAACTATAGGTTAGCAAGGCAATAGTGACTCATTTACTGGACCTTGGACCCCTACTATTCTGGTCCAAGGCCTGTCAGACTCACCATCAACACCAACTCATTCTTATAATAGTTAAGACTTAAGTGAAATAATTAGTGAATACTTAGGGAAAATTTATCAGAATCATCCAGTCCTATCTGACTAGCGTAACCGACAATTCCTAAAATAATGCATCTCGAATTTGTTTAATCACGCTCGCGGCTAGCGAGGGTTATTACCACCTCGAACCAGTCGCTCACACATGTCATTTTGTGACGAGCATTAATGACAGCTATATATTTTTTTTCTCTATTTTTGTAGAATATTATTGGACTACACCGTTCGGAGTCGCTGCCTCGCTGGCCCAAACCTGTGAAATATTTGGCTTGATTGTTCAGAGTTGTTGGCGCAAATTAAACTCCTTTCGTTTCAAATGAAGTATCGTTTTAGCACTTTTCACACGATTGATGTAATTAAACTGACTAATCTACCTCTATTTTATTCATCTTTCTTGGACCTTGGTGGGACATTAAACACAACCACAGGCAGTTTGGAAAAAGGGACAGATACTCGCCTTGAAATCCAAGAACGTCACTTAAGTTGGAACAAATTCTGACAGACAAAAACATCACTTAATTTAGAACAGATAGAGTATGGAAATTGCATCCACGCACCAACAAAATTCATAAACTCCTAAATTTAATGATTGATTCCGTTCGATCGGCGGATCATTGCAAAGCAACATCGATTATATATTAACGCAAGCAAGCACATGTATGTGAGTTTACGCCGATTAAAAAGCTTAGCAACCCGGTCGTGCGTGTCTTGTTAAAATATTATACTAATTAGCTTATTTAGCCACCCATTATCTCCTGCATCTCAAGGCGCTAATCAACGAGCATAAGCAGCGCCATTGTCACACACACACACACGACACAGCCACACGTCCACAGAGAGGGAGATAGAGAGAGAGGGAGAGGGGTAGCAATGGGGGACCTCGTGCTGGGGCTGGCCAAGACGGTGGTGGAGGGGGCGCTGACCAAGGCCCAGTCGGCGATCGAGGAGGAGGCGAAGCTGCGGCAGAGCGTGCAGAGCGACCTGGTGTTCATCACCGGTGAGTTCCAGATGATGCAGTCCTTCCTCAACGCCACCAACGAGGAGCGCGTCAGGAACGACGTGGTGAGGACCTGGGTGAGGCAGGTCCGCGACCTGGCCTACGACGTCGAGGACTGCATCGACTTCGTCGTCCACCTCGACAAGAAGACGTCCTGGTGGTTACGCGTGCTCCCGTCCTGCGTGGCGCCGGCGTTGCCCCTGGACGAGGCGGTCGCCGAGATAAAGCAGCTCAAGGCGAGGGTCGAGGACGTGAGCCATAGGAACGTGCGCTACAACCTCATCACCGACTCCGTCTCCAGGCCGGCCGCCGTCGTGCAGCAACAGCCGACGGCGATGGCCGGCGCAGCGGCATTCGACGTCGTGCAGGAAGCGAGGGACACCGCGAGGAGGCACCGCGGCTTGGTGGATCTCACCGAGTTTGTCGCCAACAAGGACGACCTTGGTCTCCAGGTCATCTCACTGTGGGGAACCGGCGGCGATCTTGGGACGACATCCGTCATCAAGAAGGCCTACGACGACCGAGATGTACGCCAAGCCTTCGGGTGCCGCGGCTGGGCAAAGCTGACGCGCCCTTTCAATCCCCACGAGTTCCTCCGGAGCTTGCTTACTCAATTCTCCGCGAACTCTGGCCAAGAGCAAAACTCTGGCCAAGAGCAAGGAGCAACTGCAGGTGTAGATGCCCTGACGGGGATGGAGGCGGCGGCGCAAGACAAACTCGTCAAGGATTTCTGGAAGCAAGCACTGGAGGAGAGGAGGTACCTCGTCGTCCTGGAAGACGTATCCACCGTGGCAGAGTGGGAAACCATCAGAATGTACCTGCCGGACAAGAAGAACGGGAGCCGGATCGTCGTGTCCACGCAGCAGCTGGAAGTTGCAAGCTTGTGCACGACGCAGCCGTGGGGAGTTTCGGAGCTCATGCAGTTGTCAGCCGATCACTCCGTTTGTGTCTTTTACAGTAAGGAGGTACGTGAGCGCTAACTTTTTACCCCGCCGGGCAAAAGGAAATATCCCCTGCCTTCCCTTTTTACTGAAAGAAAGCGAACACAACGGCGAGTACAGCACACCAATTTACAGTCTAACACAGTGAAAACACTGATAGAGCTTGGAACCAAACTCATGACCTCTTTTTGCATATGGATACACCAAACACATTGCAAGAAAACGAGAATATTTTTAATTAAGAAGAAAATAGACACCTAAATTCATGAGATTACTTGAACTTGGGTAGTGGGGCGTACACCCGTACTTTCCACCAACGCAGGAATTTCATAGGAAACCATTTAATTCCCACAGGAATCAAGAAAAAATCTTTTGTTCCAAATAAGGCCTAAGCTAGGCCCAGCTCCTCCTTATTACACAATGCATTTAACAAGAGCTCTTTTACAGTATACCTCTTTCCACTATGGAGGTAAGAGATGGTATAAATCTTAGCCCTTGATTGATCGAGGTTAGTTTTGACTTCATGTAAGTGTGACTTATAACGAAACGCTTACAAAATTACACCTAAAATAGTAATACATTAAATGGGCATATCCTTCAATACCATATATCATTACAAAAAAAAAAAAATTCATGGCATATGTCATAGAAAATTTGTCTAATTAGCCGTGACATGCTATTGATGTTTGCAGTACTCTACGGTAGTATGAACACTTGGCAAAATTTGCTATATGACACCCAACTTGATGTTTTTTGTCGGGGAGTCGGGTAGACCCCACAGAATTACCTCGGGTGCCACGAGGGGCGTGGGCTCACTGCTGCCCGAACTACCGGAAGGCCGTTCCCCTGGACGACCTAGCCGGGCGCCACGAGCAGCACGAGGTCGTTCCCGTCCTGGTCGCGAGGAGTTGTTCCAAGGGACGGTCTAGCCGGGACCTTTTTGGGAGGCGCATGACCTGGTGGACCGATAGCTCGTGCTCAGGCCGAAGTGGCCGAGTTCGGAGTTAGACGTTAGCCGACCTGACGTGATCCCGAGGTCGGTAACCACCCGCTGCGTAACCTCCGCTAGTTCGTTGCGATCCTCGCGGGGACGTGACAGGAGTGTAGGATCCGTTAGTTACCACGTTGGACCTGGTCGGACGTGGAGTTAGTGGGTTTGAACAAGCACCCCCCTTTGTAAGCTATAAAAGCATCCCCACCATGAAGGGGAGGGGAGGACATAACTTTTTCTGCACAAAGATATACACGAGCTGGAGTAGGGCTATTATCTCCTTCTTAAGAGGCCCGAACCAGGGTAAACTACAGTGTCCCTGCCTGTTGAAGCCCAGTGAGTCACTCCTCTGAGTATCCCATCACGTAAGAAGGGGTCGCAGTTGGTCCCTCCACCAACAAGTAAGCTCAGCGGGGGCCTGCTCCCCAATCGTCGACAGCTGGCGTCGTCCGTGGGGACCGACTTTCCCTTTCGTGAGAAATCCCGGAGGATGACAAATTCCCAAGATCGCCAGGGCCTCGGCGCCCCTGAATTGAGGAAGAAGACAAGCAGTTCTTCGACAATGGGGCCGCCAACGTCGCTGGCCTTGGGAATCACGACGGTTCCCAGAGCTTCTCCGAGGAAACCGCCGCACCGGAGCAGTTCTTTCGCTCCCAGCTCGACGCCCTCTCGGACGACGAGTATGACGGGCTCTACGATGGTCTGGACATCCCCGACCTTTTCGAGCTCGACCAGGGGACCGCGTCACGGGGAGACACCGTGATGTCCCCCTCGCGATCCGTCCAATCCTGTAACGTCTTCGTTGCGGAGGAGAATGGAAATGTCGAGAGCAAATCCCCGGCCGAAACGCGTCTCCGCCGCTACGAGGCGGCCAAGGAGCACCTGCAGGCATCTCTGAATCGGACACTGACCAGCTTACGCCGGCAAGTCCGAGGTGGCCCGGCCGATAAGACCAGGGCCGAAGTTCGTGAGAATTTCCGCAGCGTCACGGACTCGGAGTTCGTCGACGACGAACGAGCTCGTCACCCCGCGTTCCCCCGAGCGGGGAACGCCTTCAAGCCTTGGCCACGGTGGTACGCAACCTCAGAGAGTTTCCTGAGTAGGTCGACCTAGAAGCCATGGGTGCGGCTGTGGCCGACGACCTCGAGGAAATTGCCACAGACATAAAAGCGGCGGAAGCCTCCCGAGAAAGGGATGCCCAGAGCAATTCCTGGGAACGCCGCCGCCGGGTGTCCGAGCGCCTCCACCCCGACGACTCACGCACTGGCCGTGAGTGGCCGGTAACGCGGCCAGGGCTCGGGAGGGCACCGGAGCAATTCGGGGCTCCTCGGGACCAGCGGAATGCGAGCCACGGCGAGAACCGGGCCGAACATTCCTCTTCGACCACTCTCCATCCTACAGTGTAGGGAGATATTCTCTCGCCTGGGCCCACTAACCTCGGGCTCGGTGGTGGGGATCGCCTCCGGCCAGCCGCTTCGTAATGACCGTCCCGACAGTCCGTTTTGGTGCAGGCGTTCGCGACGTCGCTACGACGCGTGACCTGGCCAATAAGGTTCAAGCCGGGTCACATCGAGAGATTCGATGGGACTCGTAACCCGACGAAGTTTCTCTCGATCTACACCACGGCCATTCTAGCGCAGGGGTGATGAAAGGGTCATGGCTAACTTTCGCCTGATCTTTGGGCCGGGCGGCTCGGACGTGGCTATTCAACCGTAGGAAAGCTCGATCCGGTCATGGGCCCAGTGAGCAAAGACTCTCCGAGCTAACTTCCAGAGCTGCTACGTCCGCCCGGGGAAGGAGCGCGACCTTGAGCGTCTGATACAGACGAGGGCGAGACCTTGCGCCAGTTCGTCCAGCGCTTCATGCAAGTGCGCAATTCCATCCCAAGCATCTCGGATGAGGCGGTCGTCCGGGCTTTCAAGTTCGGGGTCCGAGACGTACGCTTTACTCAGGACCTCGAAATTCACCCGGACATCACAGCCAACGAGCTGTTCCGCATGGCTGACCGTTATGCCAACGCGGACGAGGCCGTCCAATGGAAGAAGCTGCTGGACGAGGGAAAGCTGCCCCCTCAGCCCGGACTCGAAGGGGCGTCAAGCCGAAAGAGCGTGAGCTCGATCGAGAAAAAAATCAAAAAGAAGAAAAAACCCTCCGTCTCCGACATGGTGGCGGCCATCGAACGACAACGACAACGGCCGACCTCGCGATCGTATAAAGGAGGAGCCGCGAAAGGGAAAGGCCGACCGATTCAGCGGAGCAGCGAGCAAAACTGGGACGACCAAGACCGCGGCGACCAACGCGGACGGGCTAGCGCCTATTTTTGCTCGCTCCACCAGGCGCACGGGCACGACCTGCGGAATTGCAGAACATGGGCCTCCCGCCTGGAGCAATTCCACAGTGGCAAGGGTCCCATGCCCACGCTCTCAGAGCAAGAAGGAGACGTCAAGGGCAAGAAGCCCGCCGAGGAGGAAGATACGGACATGGAGTACCAGGAGCTGAGAAACCACATCGCCGTGATATTCGGGGGCTCCGCCGCCTATGGGTCTCGACGGGAGCTGAAGGAGGCCGCACGCGAGGTACTCCGTGTCACCCAGGGGAAGCCTCCCGTTCAATAGCTCAAGTGGTCCGAGCTGCCCATTACCTTCTCCAAAGACGACTGCCCCCTGGGGATGACGAAACCCCAGAGGCTCCCGATGGTCGTTAGCCCGACGATCTGCAATACCGCGGTAGGACGAGTGCTTGTGGATTGCGGGAGTTCCCTGGACCTGATATCGGCCAGGGTCCTGGACGAGATGCAAATTCCTCGGTCCAAGATCAAGAGCGTCGTAGTCCCTTTCTACGGGATAGTCCCCGGCACCTCGGCCAAGCCGCTCGGGCAGATCGTCCTGCCGGTAACCTTCGGAAGCCCGAGCAACTTCCGAACGGAATTAGTCACCTTCGAGGTGGTCGATTTCGAGTCGGCCTACAACGCCATCCTGGGCCGACCAGCGCTCGCCAAATTCATGGCCACCACGCATCACGGGTACCAATGCCTGAAGGTCCCGGCCCCGGCGGCGTGATCTCAGTGAAGGGAAGTCCGAAAGCGGCCCTAAACTGCGACGAGAAGGCTTTAGACATGGTCGGGCAGCTGCCCCAGCGCGGACCCGACCAAGAGCCGAGGAGTTCCCGGCCCAGGGCTACCCTCCAGGCCGGGGGAGAAACTAAGGCCATCCCGCTGTACGACGCAGAGCCAGGCAAGGTCGTACATGTGGGGGCTTCCCTGGACCCTAAATAGGAACTCGAGCTCGTGACCTTCCTCCGGAGAAGCGCGGACACGTTCGCCTGGGAACCGTCCGACATGCCCGGAGTCCCAAGGGAGGTCGTCGAGCACAAAGCTAGCGCTCGGCTCGACAAAAGCACTGCGGCGAAGCTCGAGCGCTTCTCCCGGAGAAGCAAGCCATCATCAGAGAGGAACTGGACAAGCTCCTCAAAGCCGGTTTCATACGGGAGGTCGACCATTCTGATTGGTTGGCCAACCCAGTTATCGTGAAGAAAAAGGGGGGCAAGTGGCGCATGTGTGTCGATTACACAGATCAATGCCGCATGCCCAAAAGACAATTTCCCACTACCTCGGATAGACCCGGTTGGTCGACGCAACGGCTTTGCTCCGAGGCGATGAGCTTTTACGGGCGCCTACTCAGGCTATCACCAGATCGGCATATCGCCGATGACGAGGAGAAAACTTCCTTCATCACGCCGTTTGGCACATTACGCTACGACCATGTCCTTCGGTCTAAGGAAATGAGCGACCTTCCAGCGCCTCATGCGAGAAAACCTTCTCGGACCAAATAGGTCGGAACATGGAAGTATATGTAGACGACATAGTCGTCAAGAGCAAGATGGCCTCGGGTCATGTACCCGATCTAGAGGAGACTTTTCATAACCTCAATAAGCATCGAATAAAGTTGAACCCTAAAAAATGTGTGTTCGGGTCAAGGCCGCAAAGTACTCGGCTACATGATCGGTCCACAAGGAATCGGGCCAACCCTAAGAAGATAGAGGCCATCGAGAACATCGGCCACCCGCTTGTACGCTGGAGGTTCAATCACGACCAGGAAGGATGGCGGCCCTAAGTCGCTTCATCTCGTGGCTCGGGGAACGCGGCCTGCCTTTCTTCAAGGCGCTCCGGAAGCACGACGGTTTCGCTTGGACAGAGGAAGCAGACCGCTCTTTCAAAGAATTAAAGCTATATTTGTCAAGACCCCCGGTCTTGACCACGCCGAGAATGGGAGAGGTTCTCTTGCTCTACCTGGCCGCCACACCCCAGGCGGTAAGCGCTGTCATAACGGTAGAATGGGACGGGGTGCAGCGCCCGATCTACTACATCAGCGAAGTCTTACACGGACCAAAGGAGCATTACCCCGAGGTCCAAAAGCTCCTTTATGCGCTCCTCGTAGCCTCGAAGAAATTAAGACACTACTTCCAGGCCTACAAAATTCGAGTCCCGACCAACTTCCCGCTTAGAGAGATTCTAGGGAATCAGGACGCAAGCGGACGGATCGCGAAGTGGGCCATGGAGCTCGCCGAATTTGAGATCGAATTCTCGGCCAGGACGGCGATTAAGTCCCAGGTTCTAGCGGACTTCCTAGCCGAATGGACAAATCCTACCCCATCTGAGTCCGAACCCGACCAGACCGAGCACGGTCGCTGGGTCATGCACTTCGACGGATCCCGAGCTTATAATTGCTCAGGGGCTGGAGTGGTCCTCGAATCCCCAGGGAGCGGATCCAAAGATCGCCCTCCAACTACATTTCGGCGCAACGAACAACGCGGCGTAATATGAGGGTTCGCTAGCCGGACTTGGGCGTGCAGGGCGCCGAGTCCAACGACTAAGCTGCGAAGGGCGACTCGCGGTGGTTGTCAACCAGGTTAACAAGGAGTATCGCGTGCTCGATGACTCAATGGCGCTTTACCTGGTTGAAGTAAGGAAGATGGAAAAGTACTTGAAACTTCAAGTACTATACATCCTCAGGAAGGACAATGCCCTGGCCGACCATCTATCGAAGGTCGGTTCCGCCCGATTTCCGCTCGTGAGGTGCTCATCGAGCACCTCTATAAGCCCTCCATACCCCCCGGAGAGGAGGCAACCGAGACGGGTGGTACCGTCTCCTTCCTCGAGCAGGGTGCGAGTTGGATGACGCCATTCATCCAATACCTCGTGCACGGGACACTGCCCGAGGAGGAAGCCGAGAAATCCCGGCTAGTGAGACGCTCCTCGACCTATAAAATGGTCGAGGGCCTCTTATACCGCAAAGGCGCGCTTGGCGTCCTCTCCAAGTGCATCACCCAAGAGGAAGGCAAATATCTCCTCAAAGATATCCATGACGGGATGTGTGGAGCTCACTCGTCCTTTAGGACCTTGGTGAGCAAAGCCTTCCGGTTGGGTTACTATTGGCCGACGGCCCTGGCCGACGCGCGCTCAATAGTGACCGCTTGCCGACCTTGCCAGTTCCATGCCCGGAAAGTCCATCGGTAGGCATACATGCTGCAGACCATGCCGCTAACCTTTGGCCGTTCTCGGTTTGGGGCATCGACATACTCGGTCCATTTCCAGGAAGGAGGGGTTGTAAATACTGCTCGTCGCAATCGACACCTTCACTAAATGGATCGAGGCCGAGCCTATATCAACCATCTCGGCACAGCGGCTAAAAGGTTCTTCCGCAATAATGTAGTAACCGCTTTGGCGTTAAGTCGCCTCATCACGGACAACGGCACTCAGTTCTGGCGAGGTGTTTCAGGCTTATTGCGAGGAGGTCGGGACCAAGATATGCTTCGCATCCGTGGCCCACCCGCAGAGCAATGGGGCGGCCGAGCGCGCGAACGGGCAGCTCATCCAAGGAATCAAGAAGAGAGTCTTCAAGAGCCTCGATCGGCATGGTCAGGCCTGGGTGGACGAGCTACCTCCCGTCCTCTGGTCGGTCCGCACCACGACGAGCCGAGCTACAGGTGAGACCCCCTTTCAGCTCGTATATGGCGCGGAAGCCGTCCTACCCGCCGAGGTTGTCCTAGGATCCCCAAGGGTGAACCTAGCCGATAGCATCGACGCAGAAGGCGAGCGCCTTCTCGACCTCGACCTCGCGGAAGCAACTCGTGAACGGGTTCTGTTGCGATCCGCGGTTTACCTGCAAGCTCTCCGCAGGCACGCCGCTAAATCGGTACGACCAAGGACCTTGCACGTCGGCGATCTCGTTCTGCGACGGGTCCAAGACCTGTCAAAAGCCAACAAGCTAACGCCAAGATGGGAAGGTCCTTACACGGTCGTCTCTACAAAGACGCCCGGGCTGTCCGCCTCGCAATGGAAGATGGTCGAGAACTAGCTAGTACTTGGAACATCGACCAACTGCGTAAGTTCCATATCTAACCAAACCAACCTTACTCCTTTAAATAAAAATTCGACACTTGGCCTCTCGGTCTCCCTCGTTCTCTCTCGCTTTCTCTTTCTCTCTTTAAACCTCCCGCGAAGTGCCGTGATCAAACTCGATCCGGTATCAAAGAGCGGGCTCGGACCTCAGGGCGCAAACGGACAAGCATCCTACCGCCTGACATCGGACCACCAGAGCTCGACCCCGAGGGTTTCCTTCTCCGTAAGACGACCATCTTTTCACGGCAGGCCTCCACCGCAGACAAAGGGTCGCATGAGCACCCCTCGGACGGTTCCCAGCTTAGGTCGGCCGGTGAGCGGCGTAGACGCACCGTATAAAGTCACGCGGTCCCCGCAGGGCTCTATTCCGTCAACAAGGTCGTGTTTGCAGCCTACCCCCACGACCTCCGTTGGCGGCGGGGGCTATAGGGATACCGCGTGGCTACGACCTAGAGGATCTTTCGCACGAGGTAGTCACTCCCTAGTACGATCGTTCGCTAGATCGCGTGACTATCGCTAGATCGCGTGACTGTCGAGCTCCGTCGAATAGGGAGCAACGGGATAGGGCATATCGTTGTCGTTCCGAGGGAGACAAAACAGAGAAAAATAAAAGACATCTATTAAACATGATCATATTGTGCCCAACTTGGCAGCTTTTTCGCTAAAGTTTTTTGCAGGAATAAGTTACAGAAGGAACGAGTTATAGGAGGCCGGCACGCTTCTCGTCCTGCAGAGCGACGAGCTCGTCCCGCACGGACTCAAGCTCGGACTCGAGGTCAAGCACCCGCCGACGAGCTTCACGACCCTCGCTTGCCGCTTGACGAAGCCGTTTGGACTCCTCCCGTTGCTGGTCGATCGTCCGTTCGGCGCTTCGTGCGGAGTCACGCAGGGACGCCACCGTCGCCTCGAGCCCCGACCTCGCCTGCTCACTCTGTTCGAGGCGCTCCTTAAGAAAGTGCGCGGACTCCTCCATCTTCTGCCGGATCTCGGCCTCAGAAGACTTTAGCTCGGCGACCAGGCGCTCGAGCTCCGCGATCCTAGCGTCTTGCTCGGCCTGGTGCTTCGCGACGACTTCTGGTGGCACGGTCGCGGCGTGGAAGTCCTTCATAGTGGTCTCCAGCACCTGCGCGACAGGGTATCTCGGGTTACGATCGGTTTTTTTTAGGACAAAAGCACGAGCGCGAGGAAAACTTACCCAAAAGAGCCGAGCCTCCAGCCCCTCCTGGAACGACTTGGCGGGGTCCTCCGCCCCGATTTGTTCTCCCTGGGCGGGCAGGGGATCCTTCGCCCCAATCCCTTCTCCTTCGTCGGGCACAGGGGCTTGAGTCCGAGCTCCCTCGTCCCCTGGGAGCGGAGGGTCTTGGCCCTGGGCATCGACTTCCATCTCTTGAACGGAGACGGCCTCAAGAGCGAGGATCACCTCCCGCTCTTCTTCCTCCCGGGCAGGAGTTGCGCTCGGGGGCACCTCCCGCTCTTCTTCCTCCCGAGCAGGAGTTACGCTCGGGGGCTCCTCCCGCTCTTCTTCCTCCCGGGCAGGAGTTGCGCTCGGGGGCTTCTCCCCTTCGGCATCCGGGTCCGCGGGGTACTCCGCCCGGGGCGCGGCGTCTGCAGCCGGAGGAACTTCCTCCCCGGTAGGCACGGCATCCACGGGCGCGAGGTCGTCGACTCGGGGCACCGGGTCGGCAACCGGAAGGACGGCGTCGACCGAGGCGGCCTCGGCGCACAACGGCTCTTCCTCGTCGGGCGGGCCCCCGTTCGGGTTGAGGTCCCCTGACGCCGGGCTGGCGTTGATGTCCGCCGGGGCGTCGTAAGCTCGGGGAGAAGCCTCCGCGATCTCCTGAAGCGTCTCGGCAATAATGTCGCTGGCTTCGGCGGAGTCCTCGCGGGAAACTTCAGCGACATGCTCGCCACCACCGGGCTCCCCCGCATCGTCATCACCACCGGGCTCCCCCATATTGTCGTCCTCGTCAATTATGATATGGGGGATGCCCTCCCTCGCGGCTCGGGCATCGGCAGCCGCAATCTTCCTCCTTGTCTCCTCTTCAGGAGACACGACCTCTGAGGGCCGGATCTCCGCGGCAGCTGGCTCCTCCGCCCCGACGCCGTCACCGTCAGCGGCTCGTGGGGACTGGGCCTCCGCGGCCTCAGTTCCCACCTTGACCTCATCGCCCACGACGGCCTCGGCAGCCCGGGCAAGCTCCCTCTCTAGCACGAGGTCAAGAACATCGTCAGCCATTGCTCCAAAATCCCATAACTCCACACCAGCTGCCACACCCACTGAGGCGATGTGGGGTTAGTGTGGTGCCGGAGGGGGAGTGAGACAAACGAGATGGGGCTAAGAGGCTGACCTCGTTCGGCATCTTTCAGCTGGCCTCGAGCGCGATCGAGGAGGGCAGCCATGTCCTCACGTGCCTTGTCGGCCCTGGCGACGGAAGGGTCGACCTCTCCCAAGTCGGCCTCGGTGATGGTCGGCGTTGGGCGTGGTTGGGACGCAGCGGACGACCTGCGGGACCTCGGGACCAGGGGGACGGGGTCCAGCTCGTCCTTCTCCTCCTCGTCATCCAGAGGGGCCGAGCTCGAGCTCACCCGCGCGAGCTCTGCCTGAAGAACCGCGATCTGGCTCTCCAGTGCCTCCTTTCGCGCTGGACCAGCCGCGGCCTCCTTCTTCGCCCGCGCGGCAAGCTGACGTAAACGAGCCATCAGCTCGGGGTTTTTTCTGGTATGTTCATCCATCCAAAGTTTTAGTTCGCTCACCTCCTGCCGATCAGCATACTCCAAATGCTGGCGGGGTGAGCGGTCGTCCGAACCAGGACGCCTGCGCGAACGCCGAGGCGGAGACGGCGTGGCCGAAGGAGATCGGTCGCGGCGCTTGCGGCCCGCCAATTTTTTGGTCTTACGACCTCGTCCCCCCAGCTGCGATGCCAGTTGATCCACGGCGACCTCGAGGGCGACCTTCTCCTGCCAGAGAGAGTTTTATGAGGTCGGGGCACCCTGGAGAGACTCGGACCAAGTAGGACATCAAGAAAGGAGGGCCAAATCGAAAGCTTACCGCCTCGGTCCGGTTGAGGACGTTATTCGGGATCTGGCGACCCTCTAGGATTTCCTTGCCCTTGGGGGTGCCGAACATTTCGGACACCCTCGCGTCCACCCAGTCCTCCGGTGGAGCTGCGTACCGAGCAAGAGGAAGTGGTAAGAACGAATGTCCTCTGCATAGGAGAGAAGGCCGAGGTCGATGGTATACCTGAGCGTGACTCCCGTGTGATGTCCTGCCACCCCTCAACCTTGAAGAAGGGATGCACCCTCCTCCTGAGGGGCGACACCCGGGCTCTGATGTAGTCCCGGGCGACATCCCGTCCGGTCAGCCCTGAGCAAGTGAGCTCGTTGAGGATGGAGGAGATGATCGGAAAGGAGGATGAAGCGCCGAAATGAAGAAGTAAGGGGCGCACTAATTGATTGAAAGGACAAGTGGATCTAGGGCTTCTCTTCTGGGGTTTAAAAACCAAACGAGAGAACGAAGAGGTTCCCGCCGTTATGGTCGAGGAAGCCCTAAAGGCGTAGGGGGCAGTTGAGACATCCACCACACGGGGAGCGACGCGTGGACACGCAAAACCAAGGCTGTCTTGCCGGGCGACGGTTCCCGAGGGGGAGCGGTTCGTACTAACCGAATGAAGCTTCCAAGGGAAGGAACCGTCGGTAGGATGGGAACTAGTTCGCACGCCCAAGGGACGGCGGGACCGAGCTCGTCTCTCGGGGCGGACTAATAGCTCGGAGGTCGGGGCAGCTGTTCGTCGCGACCAACCTGGCTGGCTCGGGAGACGGTAGGCCCGAGAGGAAGGTCTTTTCCTAAAGCCTTCTTCCACTCGAACCTCGGGGCTAGCTGTCGAGAGTCGGGTAGACCCAGAATTACCTCGGGTGCCACGAGGCGCGGGCTCACTTCTGCCCGAACTCTGGAAGGCCGTTCCCTGGGCGACCTGGCCGGGCGCCACGAGCAGACGAGGTCGCTCCGCCTGGTCGCGAGGAGTTGTTCCAAGGGACGGTCTAGCCGGACCTTTTGGGAGGTCGCATGACCTGGTGGACCGATAGCTCGTGCTCGGGCGAAGTGGCCGAAGTTCGGAGTTAGACGTTAGCCGACTGGCGTGATCCCGAGGTCGGTAACCACCCGCTGCGTAACCTCCGCTAGTTCGTTGCGATCCTCGCGGGGACGTGACAGGAGTGTAGGATCCGTTAGTTACCACGTTGGACCTGGTCGGACGTGGAGTTAGTGGGATTGAACAAGCACCCCCCTTTGTAAGCTATAAAAGCATCCCCACCATGAAGGGGAGGGGAGGACATAACTTTTTCTGCACAAAGATATACACGAGCTGGAGTAGGGCTATTATCTCCTTCTTGAGAGGCCCGAACCAGGGTAAACTACAGTGTCCCTGCCTGTTGAAGCCCAGTGAGTCACTCCTCTGAGTATCCCATCACGTAAGAAGGGGTCGCAGTTGGTCCCTCCACCAACAAGTAAGCTCGGCGGGGGCCTGCTCCCCAATCGTCGACATTTTTGCTTAAGAACATTGTTTTTTTTGTGTGTTTTTCTGCTGGAACACACTAAACTTTGGTAGTTCTTTACCGTCACTACTACAAAATCGGGCATCACAACCGGCCTATTAGAAACGGTTTGGTGCGAACCGATTGTAATGCTCGCACCAGAAGCGGTTCGTGGCAACAGGCCGGAGGGGATCTCTAGAAGCGATTCGTGGCACGAACCCCTTCTAAAGCCTCACCTTTAGAAGCGGTTCGTGACACGAACCCCTTCTAAAGCGCTTGTAAAGATCTTTAGAAGGGGTTCGTGACGCTTTAGAAGGGGTTCGTGTCACGAACCGCTTCTAAAGCTGGGGCTTTAGAAGGGGTTCGTGACACGAACCGCTTCTAAAGACCCCCTTCAGAAGGGGTTCGTGTCACGAACCGGTTGTAGAAGCCCAGTTTTAGAAATAATAAAAGGAATGCGTGCCCTACTCTATCAGAGAGCATGCGTGGGTGGGTTGGCTAGATGGATGAAGCGAGTCACGAGGATGGAGTGCTGGTCGTGGGTTCGAATCCCGTTCCCACGATATTATTACTGCCTTTTACCGCTTGGTGTCGCACCACCACAAGCGCTTCCTAGAACCGCTTGTGATACCCTTGGAGGTATCACAACCGGTTGCCTAGAAGCGGTTGTAAAACCGCTTTTAGAAGTGGTTTCGAACCGCTTCTAGAAGCTGGTTCTGTAGTAGTGCGTAAGGCATCCCACCTATTAATGTATAATATAAAATATAATATCCAACTGAGAGAGGAGAGGGAAAGTTGGTAAAAAGTCTATTTTGTCTGATCCTTTCTTCTTCCTCCTCTTCTCTCCTTCAACTTCTCCTGCCGCCAGACCTCAAGCTTCTATCTCACAGCTGATATCGATGGTGAGCTTCGAGAGAGCCCAAAAATTCCAAAGGATCAGGGGCAAAATAGACTTTTCACTCACTGTCTCTCCTCTCTCAGTAGGATATTACATTTTAATGCGCAGAATGTTCCTATGTTCCATTATTTTTTAACGGTCTAAATAAAAAATATCGTATTTGAGTTTTGAATAATCATATGTTATAAATAATATCTAAATATAAAATAGAAATACATATCCAAAAGCAAGATGAAATTTCTAGTATAACAATAATTGGATAAAATGAAAATCATATAGCCAATGCTATGCCAATGCTATTTTCTTTAGAATGATGGTATTAAATATAATGAGTTCATTACCATTAATTAAAGCATTGAAGTAAACTGAGAGGGCCTCTCAATGCTTTGGTTAATGGCAAGATGTAGTTTGTTGTATTTCATGCGGACTGGTATTGATCTGTGTTGTTGCTTGTGTATTATGATAACCAGTGTGTGCTACGTTTTAGGTCTGTACCTAAACTGTTCTTTCCTGTTTCAATATATGGAACTGGGACATCAAAATAATTTGATGTCCTTTTGGTCTAAAAAAAGTTCATTACTTATAATAAATATTGAGGCATTCCATTTATTGTTTCTAATTAGTGTGAATTTATGACGTACAAATTAAGACTATATTAGCCTTTAGAAAGTCATTAGTGGTGTATTACCCATTGCTTGGTAAGATAACTATTAGCAATTAGATGGAAGAAATCAAAGGGCTTAGAACAAATTAAAGTGGTGTACCATAAAAAAAAAAAAAGGTCCAGCTCCTCTTCTAATTAACAGTTTGGGTGCAGATGGGATTCCCTAACAAAATTAATGCTCCAACTTGCAGGGTCGTCCACGCAGTGAAATTATAACCAAGAGCAAGGAGGCCATCGATCGAATGATGGGTCGCCGGAACATGTTCTCACTTGAAGCGCACTGCGGAAAAACAATCAGCATCGAGAAGATGACGCTGGCCCTAGACTGGGCGGACACACCTCATGTTGCCGGGCGCGAGCAAGAGTCAGTCTCCATTTATTGGCTGCTTTTTACATCGATGTGGTCCCCCAATCCTATCGACCTTGTCTCCGTGTGGGGGATCGCCGGCGTTGGGAAATCAACTCTCGTCAGAGACGTCTTCTACAGGGCAGTGCTTGAGGCGCAGTTTTCGAAGTTCGGCTGGGTCGATATACCCCATTCCCAGCCGCTGGATCTGAGGGAGTTCTCCCGGAGCCTGCTCTCGGATCTGTATTCTGAGTCCCTCGAAGCCAAGAAGCATGGAGCCTGCAATTTGCTGGTCTCGGATCTGCTTTATCCTGTCGAAGACCGTCTCAGACAGAAACAGGAATCTCTCGAAGCTGGCATGCTGGGATTCGTAGATCCTGTGGAGGAGTGCCGGAAGCTCCTGCGTCAGGAGGACTGCCTGGTCGTCATCGACGGCCTGCGGTCCACGGCAGAATGGGACCTGATAAAAGCTGCCTTGCTGACACCCGGAGAAACTGCACTGCCCACCCGTATCATTGCCATCACTGATGAAGAGAGCGTCGCCACACATTGCTCGATGCAAGACGAGAGCGTGCACAACGTCAAAGGTCTAGGAGCCGCCGCTGCATTTGATGTATTCAAGAATGAGGTACGTACGCCGTGCGTGTGTTCGTTGTTCTGGCTTCACGCAGGAGATTAAGAATCTAATGCATGCGTGTGTATACTGCGGCCGAGAATCATTAATTTCTTGTTTTAGGCTTTCCATATTTTCCATATTTAGAGTTGTTGCTTTGGTTAGCAAGCTGATTAAATGGTCCGCCGACTATAAAAGGTTATGTCCCGTAAGTTTAAGTATAACATAAGAGAATAACACCAGAAGTAAAAAAAGCTTGGGGCAATTTTTTTAATTATTTTTGTTTTCTTGCATGCTTACAAAATAGTTACACCCAACCGACTAATTAATTTACTTGGATTATTTGACTCATATGGACTCATATGGCAAGCAGATTCCCTACGGACGTATACATCCACGATGTTCTCGTCTAGGACTCTTGTCTACTATATACAATTACTCAAACTTTATTTACAAGATTAATTCTGACAGTTCTCAAATTGTTTGAACAACAGGTATTCAAGGGTACTACTGAAATCCCCCATCTGACAACCGACATGGAAGAGCAAGCAAATCTCCTTGTAGACAAGTGTGGCGGGCTTCCTAAACTAATAGTCGCTGTAGGTCGCTTCTTGGCCACCAAACGGAAGGCAGTCGAGGAGTGGAGGGAGCTGAACGACAGCTTCATGCACGAGCTGGAGACCAACCCTAGGTTCGACGGCCTGCGGGGTCTGTTCACCTGGATGCAATCCTATTTTCGAACCTGCCCTGACTACCTCAAGCCATGCATCTTTTATCTGTCCATCTTCACCGGCAAGAAGACGAGCATTAGGCGGAGGCGCTTGGTGTGGCGATGGATTGCGGAGGGATATTCCAGGGACATGGACGGTCGTACCGCGGAGGAGAAAACCGAGATGTTCTTCTCCGAGCTCGCTGGCCTGAGCATCATCCAGCAGCCACCGGAGACGGCCACCGCCACATACGTCCACAAGAGGATGGTCTCATGCCAAGTCAATGGCTTCTTCCGTGAGTACATCGGCTCGCGGCCAATGGAAGACAACCTTGTCTTCGCGCTGGAGGGGAGCTGCAGCGTAGGAGCCGCCCAGTGCAGGGGGCGGCACCTCGCCATAAGGAGGAGATGGGACAGAGACATCAATGTGTACAGGAGCATCGACTTTTCGCGGCTACGGTCACTGACGGTCTTCGGAGAGTGGAGGCCATTCTTCGTCTCCGAGGGGATGAAGCTGCTTCGGGTGCTGGACCTGGAGGACACGTCAGGCCTGACTGACGACGACCTCGAGAAGATCGCGAAGCTGGTGCCTCGGCTCAAGTTCCTCTCCCTACGAGGGTGCAGTGGGATCCATCGCCTGCCGGATTCCTTGGGTGGGCTGACTCAGCTCGAGACTCTGGATGCCAGGTACACCTCCGTCGCCATGCTGCCGACGGCCATTGTCAAGCTGCAGAAGCTGCAGTACCTCCGTGCCGGCGCAGCACGGTTGGACACGGCGGCAGCAAGCCCGCCGCCATCAACACCATCGAGGATCTCCAGGCTCCACCGCGGGCATCCTCGACCTGCTGGCCCTCACGTCGGTGTCCAGGTGCCGAGAGGAGGGATCGTTGGGAAGATGACAACCTTGCACACGCTGGGTGTTGTCGACGTCAGCGTCGGTGTCCAGGGGAAGGCCGTCCTGAAAGAGCTCAGGAACCTCACCCAGCTGCGCAAGCTCGGAGTGTTCGGCATCAACCCGGCAAACAGCAAGGAACTGTGGTCTGCAATCTCGGGTCATGGCCATTTGGAATCCTTGTGGACGCGGCTCGAGGATGCCAGCCACGACGGCGAGCAGGGTTTCTATGGTGGTTGTTCGGATGGCACCGTCTTCTCGCCGCCGGAGAAGCTGCAGAGCCTCAAGCTGTACGGGCTTGTCGGCAGGTTCCCAGCATGGATCAACCAGCTTCAGAATCTCAGGAAGCTGTATCTACACATGACCATACTGGCGCAGGATCACATCTACGTCCTTGGGGATTTACCAAATCTGCGTATTCTACGTCTCTGTCTCAGGCCAGTTCAAGATGGTGAGCTCCATTTCCGCCGCAGGCCGGAAGAAGACGCTCAATGCTCTTCTCGCAGACGTTTCGAGTGTCTCGGAGTCCTCGAGATTGATTGCAACTCCAGTTTACAACAAGTAATCTTTGGAGTAAACGTAATGCAAAAACTTGAGCTGCTCAAGGTTCGCGTCTGCAGCGGGTCATCGCTCCGGTTTCCCGGGCTATATTATCTGCTTAGCATCAAACGAGTATTCATTAAGGATTATGAGGAAGCGGTCAAGGAAAACTTGGAGAGCGAAATTGCCAAGCATCCGTACAGACCAGTATTGGTGCTTGAGTAACGACGTATGGCCACGCTTCGCTGCGTTGTTTGTTGTATATTCAGATAATAAATATGCCAGAGGTGTTTTTATACTCCTTTTTTTTTTAAAAAAGTTGCATAACTATTAAATATGCGTGGGTTTTATTTTTATTTTTATTTTAATTTTAATTTTTGCATTGTAAAAAAGTAGTACTAGAAGAAAGTTCTTTGGTTTGGGAACATAAGACTATGCCTATCGGTTTCCCAACACTCCATTCCTTTCCCATCTCCCGAAGGGAATCCCTTTCCAGTTTACATTCACTTCCCAGACTGCATCTCCAACAGCATCCTTTCCCTATTCCCTTCCCATCCCTTCATACATATTATAACAATAAACTATAATCGCCAAAGGGTGTACCCTTTTCTATACGATAAATGTATTTCATGTATTTCTGATTTTTCTCGTAGTTTCTAGAACGGAAGTAATAATTTTATGTGTTGCTTACCGGAGAGGGAAGCAATATTTTTATATGTGTAGCTTACCGGAGAAGGAAGCAATGATTTTATATGTGTAGCTTACCGGAGAAGGAAGCAATGATTTTATATGTGTAGCTTACCGGAGAAGGAAGTAAAAAATTTGGGCTATTTAAAGAAGGTTGGGTGTTGTGGCAAACATCATCAGACTTGTTTCATAGCCATAACTATGAGTTGGTTCAACGGTGGTCCGAGCTTTTCGCGGCGTGCTCATCAAGTTATGTTGCTAGAGAATGAAGAGAAAGATCTGCTTGCGCGCATTGTCGTTGAGGAGGAGGAACTAGCAGCACAAGAGAGCGTCCCACGGTAGGGGGGCTCAGTTCCTGGTCGGGCGGTGGTCCACCGAGGACACCTGGAGGGTGCGGCTAGACTATACAATGATTACTTCTCCGCCACGCCCATGTATGGCCATGCATTCTTCCGGCGTAGGTATGTGCGAGGTGGTACTTTTCGACTATGACACCCGCTATTTCACTGATATGTGCTATGCCCTTTCCAGGTTCCGGATGAGCAGGAACCTCTTCGTTAGGATTGCAAGTGCTGTCGAGGCCCACGATCATTGGTTCGAGCAGAGAAGAGATGCTGCCGGAAGGATGGGCTTGTCTTCTCTTCAGAAGATGACCGCCGCTATCAGGCAACTTGCATACGGTATATCTGGCGATGCTACTGATGAGTACGTTCGTATTGGCGCTAGCACTGCCATCGAATCCCTAAGGAGGTTTGTTCAGGCTGTAGTTGAGGTATTCAAGGATGACTACCTCCGAGCCCCAACTCAAGCTGACACGGAGCATCTGCTTGCGGTTGGGGTGACACGAGGATTTCCTGAGATGCTTGGAAGCATTGGCTGCATGCATTGGCATTGGAAGAATTGCCCGAAGGCATGGCAGGGTCAATTTACTGGGCATGCTCGTAAGCCCACATTAGTTTTGGAGGCTGTGGCCTCATACGATCTATGGAGTTGGCATGCCTTCTTCGGCATGCCAGGTAGCCTGAACGACATTAATGTGTTGCATAGATCTAACGTTCTTTCCAGATTAACGGATGGTACTAGTCCCCTAGTGAACTTCACCATCAACAACAACACGTACGCAATGGGGTATTATCTGGCGGACGGTATTTACCCCGAGTGGGCCACATTTATGAAACCAATCCAGGCAGCTCGAGGGAACAAGCGTGTCCATTTCGGCACTGTGCAAGCTGCAGTGCGCAAGGACGTGGAGCGAGCTTTCGGTGTATTGTAGTCCCGCTTTGCTATTGTTGCAGGGCTCGCCAGATCTTGGGACCAATCCACCTTACACGACATCATGACTGCATGTATCATCATGCATAACATGATTATTGAGGATGAGAGGGAAGGTCCCACCCAAGAATTCATTTATGACTTCATGGATGATCACGTCCCAATCTCACGTCCGCCGCGGAGGTCTGTTCTCCATTTCGTCGAGGCAACACAAGAGATCCGTGATAGTAATAAACATCGCATGCTTATGGATGACCTTATTGAGCACCTATGGTCCATTCATGGAGGGTGCTACAGTTAAAGTAGTATTATCACTTCTTCCCTTTAAATGTCGAGCACCTATGGAATGAGATGTACCAATGTACCATTGAGTCCGCTTGCTTCTGTGCTTCTGTTTGGTTTGTCAGCTAATACAAGTTTGGACTTAAAGCAATCTCAGAAAGGATCTTTTTTTGAAAAAAAAAATAGAGGTGAGGTAAAATAGTGCAGATCACAGTAAACAGCTCCGGCACCTGTCGCTTGACTTGTAAAAACTCAAAACTGCAACTGAAGTAGCTTCTGTAAATATAAGCCACCATGACATGTCAGAAAAACAAATTAAACCATCTATTGTGAACTACTACTGCAACTACAATCTCAGTTACGCTGCAGCCATGACGCATTCGATTGCTTGTTTGCAGATCCCAAACTACCACGACTTCTTTTGGATTTATGCTGCAGCCATGATGCATTCAATTGCTTGTTTGCAGATTCCAGTCATTCTCGCTTCTGGACCATAGACCTGCAGTGGAGTGGATTGTTCAAATCAGAATAAGCGCATCTATGTTAACTGTTAAGACAGCGATTCACAACTACAAGCAACAAACAGATGGTATAACTTGTAGAGGCTGCAAGCTTCACATAATTGTGCGTTGACAATGGTCGAGCAGTAGCCCCTCACCAAACTACCACACGGATCTAGGATCTTAAGTTAGGGTATGCCGAACTAATACTATAATATATAATTCGGTAAAATCTAAAAAATAATTCGGTAAACAACTACAATTGTTATCAAAAATTCGGTATACAAGTATAAAATTACTAAAAACATGATAATACAAGCATAAATTACAATATAAATAGTTCAAATATTTTAAGGATGAAATATGCATAAAAGAAGCTTACGCTCCTACAATTGTTCAAAGAATACAATATTATTTCTTGTCCTTCTTATCTGGCCTCCGCCTTCTAATAGCCATGAAACTCTTGATTATATCATTTTCATCAACTTGAAAGAAAATATATTTCTCAATAAATGTGACTAGACAATCATCCAAAAGACTATCACCCATCTTATTTCTCAACTTACTTTTGACTAAACTCATTGCGGAAAATATCCTCTCAATACTTGCCGTCGCCACCGGTACAATCTTCCGCCACGGTTCTAGGCGGAGCCATGGAAGGAGATGAAGCAGCAGCATCCTTCTTTGCTGCATGCTTCCGAAAAAGAGATGCAATGTCTCCGTTCCTCTTCATAGTTCAACAACTCTACAAACAAAAAAAAAAAGCAATACATCAAAAAGCAACTCTCTAGTCTCTAGCAAAGTAGCAATTATATTTGTTTCTACTCTATAAATCAACTAGCAGTCTTGTACTCAAATTATATATCATGATGTAGGATCGATATATACTAATATAGCAATCAGAGGGGGTGAATGATTGCGCGAAAGCTAAAACAAATTTTTAGTAATTATCACAAATACCCCTAAACAAATTATGAAAAACTGCTTTGGTTCCAGCAAAAACAGATTGACATACATTCACTAAAATATTAATTACCGAAGATCCAACCGTTGGATTGACATGAAATTTTAACCGTACAAACTAGATTCAATTTCAAAACCAGCCCGATAAGAATCAGCTCAATCGGATATACGGACCGAAAGTTATGATTTTCGCAAGTTGACTATATTAGATTATGACGAAAATCAATCTAACCCTAATTACGAAATGAATCAAGATCTATGAGGAATTACCCAATCAAACTTTTAGATCAATTACTTGATGCCCTATTAAGGTTTTGAATGGATCAAATCAAAATTATATCGATCCTAAAAATTCTGGCCATCCGATTGGAAACTACGGGCAATACAAAAATCTAAGCACTAGAGTGATACATATCAAGAACTGAAAAATAAAACTTTGATCAAGTGCATATAAAGAACCTGACTTGCTCCTGTTCGCAGCTCATGAAAACGCAATCGAAAATCAATTGGCAGACCGCAGACGTAGTAAGCACCTGAGTTTCTAGTCGATCGAGCCTCCATTTTTATTTTTGGTTAAGCCGTGCTTGCAATCCGAGATGGAGAAGAATATGAGTCCTTGCCTCTTTGGTCGGCGTTGTGCAATCCGAGACTTTAACGCATACGACTTGAAGTCCTATTCTTTTTGTCGACTGGCGTATGGACTCATTGCCTGTCTGCCTGAATACGTAAGGACTCATTGCCTCACTGCTGGACTCATTGCCTGGTGTATGGACATTAGGCTGTAAATTTGGGCCGACTACAGGGTATGCCGTGGCCCACCCGGCATACCCTGTAGATCCGCCGATGTCAGTGGCGGATCTAGGATCTTAAGTTAGGGTATGCCGAACTAATACTATAATATATAATTCGGTAAAATCTAAAAAATAATTCGGTAAACAACTACAACTGTTATCAAAAATTCGGTATACGAGTATAAAATAACTAAAAACATGATAATACAAGCATAAATTACAATATAAATAGTTCAAATATTTTAAGGATGAAATATGCATAAAAGAAGCTTACGCTCCTACAATTGTTCAAAGAATACAATATTACTTCTTGTCCTTCTTATCTGGCCTCCGCCTTCTAATAGCCATGAAACTCTTGATTATATCATTTTCATCAACTTGAAAGAAAATATCTTTCTCAATAAATGTGACTAGACAATCATCCAAAAGACTATCACCCATCTTATTTCTCAACTTACTTTTGACTAAACTCATTGCGGAAAATACCCTCTCAATACTTGCCGTCGCCACCGGTACAATCTTCCGCCACGGTTCTAGGCGGAGCCATGGAAGGAGATGAAGCAGCAGCAGCCTTCTTTGCTGCATGCTTCCGAAAAAGAGATGCAATGTCTCCGTTCCTCTTCATAGTTCAACAACTCTACAAACAAAAAAAAAGCAATACATCAAAAAGCAACTCTCTAGTCTCTAGCAAAGTAGCAATTATATTTGTTTCTACTCTATAAATCAACTAGCAGTCTTGTACTCAAATTATATATCATGATGTAGGATCGATATATACTAATATAGCAATCAGAGGAGGTGAATGATTGCTCGAAAGCTAAAACAAATTTTTAATAATTATCACAAATACCCCTAAACAAATTATGAAAAACTGCTTTGGTTCTAGCAAAAACAGATTGACATACATTCACTAAAATATTAATTACCGAAGATCCAACCGTTGGATTGACATGAAATTTTAACCGTACAAACTAGATTCAATTTCAAAACCAGCCCGATAAGAATCAGCTCAATCGGATATACGGATCAAAAATTATGATTTTCGCAAGTTGACTATGTTAGATTATGACGAAAATCAATCTAACCCTAATTACGAAATGAATCAAGATCTATGAGGAATTACCCAATCAAACTTTTAGATCAATTACTTGATGCCCTATTAAGGTTTTGAATGGATCAAATCAAAATTATATCGATCCTAAAAATTCTGGCCATCTGATTGGAAACTACGGGCAATACAAAAATCTAAGCACTAGAGTGATACATATCAAGAACTGAAACATAAAACTTTGATCAAGTGCATATAAAGAACCTGACTTGCAACTGTTCGCAGCTCATGAAAACGCAATCGAAAATCAATTGGCAGACCGCAGACGTAGTAAGCACCTGAGTTTCTAGTCGATCGAGCCTCCGTTTTTATTTTTGGTTAAGCCGTGCTTGCAATCCGAGATGGAGAAGAATATGAGTCCTTGCCTCTTTGGTCGGCGCTGTGCAATCCGAGACTTCAACGCATACGACTTGAAGTCCTATTCTTTTTGTCGACTGGCGTATGGACTCATTGCCTGTCTGCCTGAATACGTATGGACTCATTGCCTCATTGCCTGAATGCCTGGACTCATTGCCTGGCGTATGGACATTAGGCTGTAAATTTGGGCCGACTACAGGGTATGCCGTGGCCCACCCGGCATACCCTGTAGATCCGCCGATGCTTGCATTGTCCCTTCATAGCAACTGATCCTCCAAAACGAACATGCATGAACTCTCTCCAAGCATTAGACCAAAACTTCCTCCCTCGATCAGCTGCAATATTATCATAATCATCATCTTCTTCTTCTTCTTCTTCGTTACCATTGTCGTCTTGGTTCTTATTTTGCATTTCATCTATTTCCTCATTATACATTTCCGTATCATAGGCACTACCTATCAATAACTTATATTAGCTCTACTAGAAATCAAAACCAAAAGTTTTAACTCCAGATTAACTCACTAGAGCCGCACAACCTTAATAACTTAAATAATCTTATTTCATTAATAATCTTATTTCATTAACAACTCAAGAATAACAGTAGCAATAGAGAAACAACTCAGATGTGATGCTAAAATATTTCCCCCATTAGAGTCTAACTCTCGATCCCTCACTATTGCCATCTCAGAATGGTAAGCACTAGAAATGCCCAGTAGACAATGCTAGATCATCTACTGCACATGGTATTAGTGAAACAAATCCACATCTTCCGGTCACAATTCATAATGCTCTACAAATAGTATTAGTGAAACAAATCCACATCTTCCAGAACCACAGATTTGTCTCATCCCATAATGCTCTACAAATAGTATTCCCGATTACTTCTATCAATCATGAGCAAAACAGAATCTAAGGTAGAAAGAGCTCACCATGAGGATTGCTAACAAGAAGACGTGGAGTGAGGAGCTGGTTTGCTACATCCCCTTCTTGTTCTTGCATTTGGAAACCATCCATTCCAAGAAGAAGATGGGCACCCCGCCAGTCGCCGCCACCCTGCACTAGCACCCATCGGAGACCCCGCCGCTGCCTACCTTCCTCTACTGCCACCCATACCTTGCTCCTTAGCCCCCACCTTCAACGGAGAGGGGTAGTGACGTGGAGGCGACGGAGAGGGAACTCGCCGACTGCAAAGGGACAGCGGCATGGAGGCGACTGGTAGACGACAGCAGTGAATCGCGGAATCGGCGGTCGGTGAATCGATAGCTAGGGCAAGAGAAATGGAGCCGACTCACTGGACCACTGGATCACTCGATCCAGTCACTAGTGGCCTCCATATTTGTTTGGGCCAACCCTCTGGCCCATTTACCTCTTATTAGCGAGGCTGGGTCGATGGTTCTGTGGGCCAGACCGGACCATTTGCATCCCTATTGCTAGCATGCTTTCTTGATCCAAATATAAGAAAAAGCTGGTGGAGTATTCTTACGAAGAAGATTCATCGTGGAGATATGGGCGTGAATTTAGTGTATTCATGGATGATAGTGGCGGAGCAAGGATTTTGGTAAACCTCGGGCTAAAAACTAAACGGCTATTACTTACATAGGTGGAGCCCAGCCTAGGGCATAGGTGGCCTGGGCCCCGATCGGCGTCGACCCAGCAGGAAGTCAGGAACATATGTACATTGCATCTCAGTGCTTTGCCAGTTACCACCAGCCAGCGAAGTAGCCTATCGTCCTTATTTAGATAGTGTGGAGTTCTTGAGTAAAGGAAGGTGGAACCATCATAGTCATTTGCATAAGTTGGCCCTGTAAATGCAACAGAAACTTCAGCACTTCAAAAAAGCAAGAGCTAGTACACTGTATAGTAATTTGTTTAGACTTTAGATTGCAGTGCTAGTGGCCAACCAAAAAGGAACATGTATATAGCACTTCTATTCGTCAAAGCAATTGGGGTGCAAAACAAAATCTAGATATTTGTTAAACTATAGCAGCAAATATCAAATATCGTCTCATGTGAAATAATTAGTGGTACGTTTTCATTCATAAATCCTTGCAAGTTACAAGTGTTACATATTGAACTTATTATATACTGAACATTGAATATCAATCATTAGTAGAGGTTCACTTCGTTCTTGGCCCCCTCCTTTAGAATTTTCTGGCTCCGCCACTGATTACTTATATTAATGTCGTGGGGGCTCCGGTCTTTGTAATAGTAACTCGGTTACTTACTGTTGCGTCGGACTGGAATTGACACAACCCATCAGTAACCCAGTTACTAATTACAAACCGTACCCGGATCGAGGCCAATCAATCGGCACGACACACTCTGCTCGTGGTCATATGCCAATCGATTGATTCCAACCCGAGCTTCCCTGAGATATGTGTCTAGTGCTAGTTCCCTGGATCCGTAGCCTAGCACCCACATATTTCCACAATAAGTTGCATCGAGAATCAAGCTTAAAGTAATAGTTGTATTAATACTGGTTTGATTACAACTAATTAGTTTACAAGAATAAAACACAACCAACTGGCTGAACAGCGAAACAAGAAAACAAAACTTCAACAGCGGCAGCGGTATGCCTTCCCATACCCAGAGGCAACCGACTGGGGGCGAAAGTCCTAGATAACCGCGTGAACTCGACACCCGTCTCAAGGAACTCGTCGATCGACGTGCCTTCATTGCCTTCGATGCCATCTTCTATTCATGTTATTAATATAGAGCAAACGGTGTGAAAATGTTAATATAGATGCATGCTATAGCAAAGAATACGAGTTTCTACGCTATGTCTGTTTTGAGCACAAAGCAAGATTTAGTTGCAATAACATAATAGATTCTAAATCATTCGCAATTTGTAAAGCAATTGTAAAGAGATTGTTTCAATCAAACAATAAACATAACCATTTGCTCATAAACCAAAATTTCCAACCATTCCATTCCTACAAACCGACAACCGAACTAACCCACCAATCAAATCCATTTTTCCGAAACCAACTTCCGACCAAACCCATTAAGCAATCCAGCTCCCATCCAAGTTCCAACCAAAACCATTCTCGAGACCGAGCCAAGACCAGACCAGAACCAACACCAGAAATTCTATACTTGACAGTACTTCCCAAGTTGCTCGTGACCGTGAGCACGGCTAATCGATTAGTTTATTTATATCTCTGCAGAGATTGTACACTTTACCCACATGACACATTCTAGCAATCATGTCAACCATGCCACGCGATACTCAACGTACCTGTTTTGCTAGACTGTGACGAGACCTTTTGATAGGTTGGAATTTAAACCTTGCACCAGCCCGGTAATGTGCATCCCTATCTACGGTCGCAAGAGGATGTCCACTAGTGGTCCCTATGGGCTCCCACTAGCTTTACTGGCGCATACCTCCCCATAGTAGGCATTACCGTTGTATTGGGCAAACTCCCCCTCGATGCCTCGAAGAGGGAGTCCCTAGAACACACCGACACAGCAGGTGTTTCCAACTCTCCCGCCACCTAATGATGCAAGACCCAAATCCTTTCCAATTTACTAGGCCAAGGCCATCCCATACTGGCACATGTGGCTGTTCTGTTTGACCCAGTAATAGCATCAAGTTCAGTCCTTATGGTGACTCAGGCGAGATCTTCCAAACCACTTGTTATGGCCACGGAGGTTGGTACTAGTGGTTCCTACGGGCTCCCACTAGCCCATAACCTCCCCATAGCAAGGAACCAAACCAAAACCAAGCCTCAGGCTTGCCATCCAATCCATAACCATTCCAAATACCATACCATCCATACAACCGAAAAGACCAAACCAAACCAAATTCTGAACCACCAAACTCCGTACATCTCGCCCAGTCTAAATACTCCTTTTCCATTTTCCAACAACACCAATCCAACCATTTCCCAAACCAATACACAACTCCGAACCATCGACCAAATCCAACCAAACCGACCAACTTCCAAGAAGAATTGTAATTGATTGTGTCGCAACATCATACAGTACATTCTACAGCATAACTAAGCATATGCAGATTTTTCTCATTATTACTCATCTGACATTTATTTTTATGTCTAGGTTTTTAGCCTATGGTTCAACAAGGTTCACAGATCAATTATAATTAAGGAAATCCACCAATTCGGGTCTAACTACCAAGTTTCCCCACAACTAGCATCTTTATTGAACATACACGCATGCATAATAGTTTTGACAATTCAAAATAGAATTTGCAATTATGGGATCAAAATGGTCAAAGGAGGTGCTTGCCTGTTTGCTCTTTTAACAAGGTCCGACTCGGAACGCAGTCGGAATCGTCGTCTACCGAATCGCCAACGCCTGACGAAAAGCAATAAGAACGATCAACGATGAATCAAACCGAGCAATTAAGAATCAAATACAAAAGCGAATCAAATTCGAGAAACTAAGAGCAAAAGGACTTGAAAAAGGGTTTAAACTTCTCAGCTCACGCCGGCAATATCGACACACAATTCCCGATAGTACCGTCCAATCAGCAGCACCGACCTTGCGGCAGTACTGCCGATCACCGGTATTACCGTACCATTGGGACGATAATGTCGACGGCCGGGAAATAAACCGAAAAACTTCCTGGAAAACATTGCCGGAATGTTGCCCACAGTACTTCCGCTCATGCAGTCGTACCGGCCCCATGCATCAGCAGTATCAGAATTTCAAAGGCCGAGATCAACGAACTTTGGAATATAGTTAACGGCTTGTTGCGCACAGTATTACCAATAGGGTGGTAATACCGGCCCCAAACACCGGCAGCGCCGCGACTCCAAAGGCTGAAGACAGCTCACTCTGAAAATCAACTACCGGCGTTACAGTCACGGTACTACTGCTCAGGCGGCGGTACCGAGACTATCGCAGCGGTAGCGCCGATTTTCCAGAAAGGACCGGAATGCGAGAAAGGGGTTTTCGCTCAAACGGGATCAGAACCCAGGTACGAGCTCCAAGTCACGGTCCTAGCAGTGCCAGGAACTCATTTAACCTGGTCCCAACGAGTTCCGAGCTCGCTTGATCGATTTGCCACTTTCCGATTCCGAGCTCTGAAACTTTTACCCAAAAACGATTTTCAAAAGGAAAGAACCAATGAAAACGATCCAAATGGGGAGAGGAGAGACCTAACATGAATCTGAGAAAACGAGAACTCAACGAGAAAAAGGGAAATCCAAACTTTCTCCCTAAGTCCGGCAGTACCGGCGGTAACCCGGCGGTAGTGCCGCTCTATGCCCGGTAGTACCGGCCCTGCAGTCCGGTAGTGCCGCTCTTCGGGGATCAAAACTGGTGCTCTACTTGAAATTAACCACCGGCGTCTAATTCCCGGTACTGCCGCTCGGGCGGCAGTACCAACCTCACGGCCCAGTAGTGCCAGCCTCCCAGAGACCAGAAGGGAAGCTCTCTGGAATTTAGCTACCGGCGTTGTGCGGGCGGTAGTGCCGCTTGGGCGGTAGTACCGGCCTCACGCCGTCGGTAGTACCGGCTTTCCAGGGAAACTTTTTGCAAAAAGTGGGATTTTGCGCAATTGAGTTCGGAACTTCGACGCGAAGGCATGAATAGGTTCCTGGGGACAATAGGGACCCATTCACATAGGTTTCGTCAAGTTTCGAGCTCGTTTGATCAACTTCTCGCTTTTTGACTTTACGGACCTCGAAACCGGCGAGAAAACAGATTTCGACTCGGAAACGGTCCAAACCCGATTTTGTCGTGGCAAAGGAACATCTACGGTACTAGGGACCTATACGCACTAGTTCCAAGGATTTTGGAACTTCGGAACGCGAAAATGCTCCGAATGCCCAAAATGTACCCTTTTGCAAATCGAGTTAAATGACGGATTCGCAACTTGCGTATCGAATCCAATAGCACCATACGGCCCCAAGCGACCGAAAGCTCATCTACGAACTCGTTGCACGATGATCGAACTCCGAGAACTCGAAAACCCTAATTAATCCCAAATTTCGAATCTGGACCCGAATCGAGTTCAAACTCGATTCTTCCGCGAGAATCGAACTTCACCAGTGTTGGATATATTTGTGAGTCGCTCTCTCGATATTTCTGGAGCTAGGGTTTCAAAGGAAGGTCTCTGAAAATTTGAGGAACAACTTTTTGAGGCGAATAAATCCAACGAGGAGTAGATCAGGGTTTCCAGAATGAAACAATCGTGCAAAAGAATTCTTCTGACCCTAATCTAGATCTAGCAACCCGACAAATCATCGATCTACTACCCGATGTAAGTTTCCTAGGGTTAAAACCAAGGGAAAAGAAAGAAAAAGAGAAAGAGGAGGCTAGGGTTTGCATCAAACCTTAGGGTTTGAGCTCAAACTTCAATCCACCGATTGAGCAACCTCCTAGGGTTCTTGATGAAGCTTCCCCACACTTCAATCTTGCTCCACTTGCACTCCTTGAGCTCCAACCGGTCGGATTTGAGAGGGAGAGGAGAGGGAACCAAAGGGAGAGAGTGGGAGATCAAGAGAGAGCTCACGGGAGAGAGGGAGTAAGTGAGGGAGTGGCGCTGGGGATAAGGGGGAGAAGAGAAAGATCGAGAGAGTGGGTGTGGTGGCCGGGCATGGGCAGCAGCGGTCGCCCCTGACCCCTACCCGCTCGTCTCATCTGGCAGTACCACCCCCTCCCGAGCGGCAGTGCCGCCCGACCGGCAGTACGTTGGGGGTTTGAAGCAGAAATCCACAAATTCTTCAGAAGGATCATTCTCTTCATCTACCCAGCATTCACCTGTAAGGTAGTACAACTTTTCTTCCTCTGCAGCAACTGCAAATTCCACTCAAGTGGGACAGATGGGAGGAGAGGAGCCAGCTCTTGCAGCAACAACGCATCCAAAACGTATCAACTATGAAGAAGATTGGATAGTTGATTCAGGATGCTCCAACCACATGACGGGAGCGACAAGAAGATGCAAGAAATGGCGAAGCATAAGGGGAAGAGTACAGACATGTAGTAGATTTCACCGATCTATAAGAAATTCATTCTTCCGCTACTAACTAGTTATAAGCCGCCAAATATGTTGTGGAGCCGTGTTCTCCGGGGTAAATAGCGGTTTGAGGGTTCTTGGGATGGGTTCTATGTTGCTGGTAATATAAACTGAATTTTTTTTTACATATATTGCTTTGCAGTAACAGCTTCAATACTCTTCTTTATAGGAGCAAACTCTACTATCTTCTTCTTAGGACATGCCCTAGTCGGCGGTACTACCGCTCCTGCAGCAAAACCCCGGGTCTTCTTCGCGATTCTTCTCCAATCTTCAGAACCGGTCCACGGGGATTCAAGGGATGGGTTTTAGGATCTCAAAGGAAGGTTTAGAAACTTGAGGTTGGGACCTATTCTACACGATTCGAGATTTCACCCGAAATGGTCCACAGGGATTCAAAAGTTGAGTTCAATGAAGCTAGCAAATCAACTGCACTTAGAACCAAAACTACTGAAGTAAAATAATTGTTAATAGAGAAAACAGTAAGCGTATCCGACCCTTATACCATGGACAACATGAAAATAAATTAAAAAAACTTCTTTAGCTGGTCATGAAGCATTATCTGCTAATTCTGTGATGCATTTCGTGGAGGTACAACAACTCCTAGTTAAGGAAGAGTAATTCAGAATAAAGTTTCACATTCCAATCAGCTTGAAGGTACTTTTAGTGTTGGACTGGAAAAACAATCCACATCTAGCCTGCATGACAAAACACTTCATTGTAAATTCTGCTAAGCAATTCACAAAACAATTAGCCTGCATGAACCATAATTGGTTGTGCACTTCAGTTCCTCACAAAAAAATTCATCAAACACCTGGCTTGCATACATTGCAGCGAGCAAAAGAATGTAAATTACCTACCAATTGTTGCTTTTGCATTCCTACCGCAGCCGCTGCCATGCCCATGTTACTTTGTGGTAGCCTAGCCAGCAGTTGAGAGAATTAGCCGATGGCGGGCGGTGGCGTGGTGTCATGGCTAGGGAGGTCGGATCCGGTAGCTTAGCGGCGGCAGGGGGTTGGGGAGAGGCGAGCAACAATGGATGCTGTTTTCTTTTTGTGAAATCATGTGCTGAAAAATTGGCTTAGAATTGAATTTGCAAATGTGTTTGTTCATGTGTTTTGTCAATTTGACAAGAAACAGTAAGTTTCGCTTTGGCGCCGGACCAAACTTAAAGAAAACAGTAAGTTTTCCATCTACGACGGACAAACTTTGTTGGTCTGTCGTGAACGTATTTTTGAGCTCATGAGTCGAACTCAATCTTCCAAGAAACCAGTAAGTTTTGCATGTACGGCGGACAAACTTCTTTGGTCAGTCGTGAATGCATTTTTGCTTTAGGGTTTCGTTCGGACCATGTTGTTTTTGAAACCGAGCGTGGCACGTTTGCACCGGACAAGATTTTTTGTCCGTCGTGAACATGAATTTGAAAGCGTTTTTGAACCGAGACTTTTTGCATGTACGACGGACCGATTTTGGTTGTCCGTCGTAAACATGTTTTGGCCGGAATGTTTTCTTTTGGAACCGAGAGTTTCCCTTGTACAACGGACAGACTTTGTTGATCCGTTGTGAACTGTTTTCTAGGGTTTCACTTGGCATTTGCGCCGGACTGGTTTTGTTTGTCCGTCGTGAATGCGTTTTTGCTGAATTAGGATTTTGAGCAGAATTGAAATAATTTGAATTTGAGATTATGAAATTTGTGATGATTTCATGATGCTTCTTTTGAAGTGGACTTTATGCAATGCTCATGTGAGTAGTTGCATGGATTGACATTGAGTCAAGTCGTGGACTTGTGCTCGGATTCGTTTTGTGTTTTGTTCATGTGCAGGTATTGCTCGAGGACGAACGTGGTCGATGACGGGACCGGAACTAGGTTCGTGGAGGAACTGAGGTTCGAGACTAGGTTCAGGAGGAACTAAGGTCTTGGTGGTCAAGGATGTCATGCGGGACGTTCGGGCTAAGAGAATGGTGCACATGAAGAATGGTTAGTCACGTGAGAATGGTAGGAGGTCATTCGCGTGCAAAGTGTTAGTCACGTGAGTATGGCAGGTGGCCATACGCGTGCAAAGTGTTAGTCACGTGAGTATGGTAGGGTTGCCATACGCGTGCAAGAGTTGTACTCGGCCTGGTTGGGCCAAGTAGAGTTGAGTTGGATACGGATTCCTTCTAGGGAATAGGAATCGTATTCAGAACTCCTTGTGGGTTGGTGCTTTAAATAGGTGGGGGGTCTCCTGTTGAAACGCACCAAGTAGAGCTGAGCGCATCAAGCCTTGAGCTTGGTTTTAGGATTTGTACTCTTTTGATGAGAGTATTTTAGATAAGAAATAAAGATCAATTCTTCCAAGACTTTTGCGTGCTACAGTAACCACGTCGCTACAGTGTTTTCTGTTTTGGTTCTTGTTTGCTTGCTTGTTCTAATTCTAGATTAGTTTTTGATCGTTGAGTTTCATCTTGATTTGATCCATCAAAAACCTTTCTAGGGTATTGATCTAGTGTTTCTCAAAGTCTAGTTGATCAATCTTTTGTCGTTCTTGTTTAATCTTGAAGTTTTGATTAGATTGATTCTCGTTAAGTTCTGGATCAGCAAGCTTGCGAAGCTCATAACTTTTGATCCGTAAGTCCGATCGAGCTGATTCTTTTTGGGTTCGATTCGTATTGGAATCTAGTTTCTTGTGTCCAAATTTCAGATCAATCTAACGGTTGGATCTCCGGGAATTTGCATTTTACCGAACCTCTATCATTCTATTTTTGTCGAAAACGAGGCAATTATTTGGTTCTGTTTTGGGGTGAACTTTTAATAGATCAAGAATTTGGTTTTAGCTTCCGCACAATCATTCACCCCCCCTCTGATTGCTATATTCGTATACTTCGATCCTACACTTTTACGCGTGAGGTGGGACGATCGTTCCAGCGTGGGGCAAACTCCTTTTATTAGTTACGATATTCAGATAATAAATGTATGACTATTTATGAATCTGTGTATATATGAATCTTGCATTTATGAATCTTGTACTTATGAATTTTGCATTTATCTTGTATTTGTGAATCCTGCAATTATTGCTTTCTTTTAGTTTACTGGAAATTCATAAGAATTTAATTATACATTTTATTGAATCTAGCAACCACTTCCTATTAGATTGCACGCAGAAATCTAATGGAAGAACCTTATGAATATGCAAAGGTCTGGCATTGTCTAAAGTGAGTTTTGAAGAATTGGCCTGAATGGTCAGAATTATCTCACATAGGCATCAGATTGCATAATGAATCGCAAGCTCTAGAAGAGCAATTTTTCTCATGAATGAATATGCAGTTTATTCTTTATTTCAGTATTTTATATTTGCAAGCAATGTTTGTATTACTTTGTCATTGTCTGATTAGAATTATATTTCTTTTCATCTAGAAATCGTGTAGCGCCTAATGGAGGAAATATGCATTGTTGATAGTGGCACAACAAATACCATCTTAAGAGAGTCGAAATACTTCCAGACGATCACAAAGAACGCTGGAAGGATTACGACAATCGCAGGAATCGATACACATATAATAGGCTCAGGAAGAGCCACAATTATATTGCCAATGGGTACAACTTTGGTAATTGAAGAAGCCCTCTTGTACCCTGAATCAACGCGCGCTCTTTTAAGTTTTAAAGATATCCGCGCCAATGGGTTTCACGTAGAAACCAATGAAGAAAATGGCAAAGAACATTTGTGCATTGTGAAACACGCGGAATATGAAAAAATGGTATTATAAAAATGTCCCTCATATGAATCTGGGTTGTACTACACGAAAATCAATGCACCCGCAGTGTATACTTCTTTGAAGACTGTCTTTAGAAGCTCTGAATTATTTTCTTTATGGCATTGTAGATTAGGTCATCCTGGTCTTAGATTGATGAGAAATATAGTAAACAACTCACAAGGTCATGGCATTAATGTTAAAAATTTCCCAAATCATGAAGATTTTGTGTGCTATGCATGTGCCACCGGGAAATTCATAACAAGACCCTCTGTTATGAAGGTGCAATATGAAATCCCTGCATTCCTGGAACACATTCAGGGGGATATTTGCGATCCGATTCAGCCCTTGTCGGGGCCGTTTCGGTACTTCATGGTGCTCATTGATGCTTCCTCGAAATGGTCGCATGTATGTTTGATGTCAACAAGGAATCATGCATTCGCCAAGCTGATCTCGCAGATCATCAGAATTAAGAATGATTTTCCTGATCATCATGTGAAGTCCATTCGAATGGACAATGCCGGTGAATTTACTTCCAAGGCATTTGATGATTATTGCACAACGACTGGAATAACTGTTGAGCACTCTGTACCGCACGTCTATACACAGAATGGACTAGCTGAAGCACTAATAAAGAGGATTAAATTCATAGCCCGACCGCTCTTGCAGAGTTGTAACTTGCCCAATACTTGTTGGGGACACGCAGTCCTGCACGCAGCAGCACTCATCAATTATAGACCATCGGCCTACAACATCCATTCACCTATGCAACTAGTGCAAGGGGCCATCCCGAAGATTTCCCATCTCAGAAAATTTGGTTGTATGGTATATGTACCTATACCACCCCCACAGCGGACTGCAATGGGCCCTCTTCGCAAGTCTGGGATATACGTTGGTTATGAGAGTGCATCCATAATCAGGTATTTGGAATCCATGACTGGAGATTTGCATACATCCCGATTCGCTGACTGTATCTTTGACGATGACCGTTTCCCGTCATTCGGGGGAGAGAATCAACCATTGGATGAAGCCTCCCGAGAATGTGCATAGCTTCGAAGAATGGTTCACCACATTCAGAAGTCATGTTGTTTAAACATGGAACAAACCTCCACTATTATTTATGAAGATAATGCAGCTTGTGTTGCTCAAGTGCAAATGGGATATGTGAAAAGTAATCTCACGAAGCATATCAACCCCAAGTTCTTTTATGTCCATGAAAAGCATAAGATGAACGAGGTCAAGATACTGCATACTAAGTCGTGTAAAAATCTCGCAGATTTATTCACTAAGTCACTCCCGGCATCTTCCTTTGAAAGATGCGTTAGAGGAATCGGGATGATAAGGCTTAGAGAAGTGCAGATTTCAGGGGAAGAACTTTCACATACTCCTATATAAATCTCGAACATGAAGTTTGAGTACCCAACGTGAATCTTGAAGATTAACATTGAAGCTTGGGTGGATTGTACTCTTTTCCTTATTAAGTTTTTCATTGAAGTTTTCTTACATAAGGTTTTTGATGAGGCAATTCGTGCAACACAGCAAGCGTATGCTATGTACTCTTTCTCCAAGTATTTTTCCCACTGGGTTTTTCTGGAGTTTTGATGAGGCATATGCATCTCGCGGTGAAGAGTCCAAGGGGAAGTGTTAGGAAACTCGGCCCACGTGGCCCATGTGGACTCTCTCGAAACACTAGTAGTAGGTTATAAATAGGAGGTAGGGGGTCACCGGTACACTGATGCAATCAGAAAAATAAAGCAGAGCAGTCCCTCCATATATTGTGTCTCTCTCCCTCTCTCTCTTTTCTCCAGTTTAGATCTATTAGGCAACCCCGGAGTATTTGATAGCGAGGTTGTCTAACACAATTAAGGCCCGAATTGCATAACCGGAGCGTGACTGAGCACAATACATGGCACTATTAAATACTAGCGATTACGGTATATTTATGTGAAAAAAAGTAATATAAAGATTGTTCTTGTTAAACAGTTTTTAAAAAGGTGGCGTGCGGTTCTGCTTGCTGGTGATCGAGGGGGAGACATGGAGTCGGCTGGATGATTTGGATCCGGAATTGGCGAGCAGAGTTGCAGCGAAAGATGAGGCGATCTGTGCAGCGGCTTGGCATATTTTCGTGGGTGCCTTTGATAATAGGTATTCTTGCACTTCGGGTCGGCTAGCTTTCGTATGGATGCGAGCGGTGTTGAACCAATAGCCACGCAAAGAAACGATGAGGGCGTAGTAGTGAGAGTGAGAGAGAGAGCGCGCGCGCGCGATGAGCGAGGAGCGAAGAGAGCTAAGTGTGGTGCGTTCGAGGAGAGTGAGAGGGAGGGATTGAGAGAGCGAGGGTTAGTGGCGAAGTCACAATCGAAACAGAGGCGAGACTTAAAACCTCAAAGGATCAATGTCAACTCGATGAAACGATATACTGATATCAACTCAATGCGATGTCCCGAACCAGCAATAATTTTATTTGGATTAAATTATAGTCGAAGTCTCTTTGGTTGAGTTGTGCTCTCATCGGTTAGAGTACCTGTGGGCCCCCGGATCGGCTATCTGGAATCTCCTGTGTATTTCTGTACTAGTCCCAGATCAGTAGCTAGTACACACAGTCAAACAGTAATGAATCAACAGCCATATCACGATTACATATAACCAAATAATAATAACACCGAATAAAAGCAAAGACCTTATGGTCGGGGTTTACCATTACGGCCTGAACAACTTGAATAACTGCAGCGCAAGAAGATAACACCAAGTGGTAACCCATCCATATGCCCACAGGCAATCGAGTGGGGTACGCGTCCTAGTCCTTGGAATCTCCTTTGACAGCTTCCTTCACTTCTGAGATATGTTTAGAATGTAGCATGTGAGTACATAAAGTACTTAGCAAGTCTGGGAAAAATGCATAATGTAGGGCTATCCAAGGATGGCTTAATATGGTTCTTTTGCGCAAGGCAACACTTTCAAAAAAACTAACAGGTAATATTGTTCACAAAGCCATTTTCACAATTATTTGTACATTTGCAATTATTTATAGCTTCTAGTGAAGGTTCTAGCCACCATTCACTAGTATAAAGGCTCTATCCGCCACATCTCAAAAAGATCAGGGTTCAATCCGTCCACATGGCTCTGTCTGCCATGGTTCACAAAAACAGGTTCAATCCACCTCCCTGGCTCTAGACGCCAGAAGCACACCCGAGAGTTCTAACCACTCCCGGATCCCAAATCATCAGTTTGTAAAATAAAAACAAAAGTCTACCAATATGAAAGCATTCTTCGCTTTGCCGTTGACCGTAGGCACGGCTATTCGAATAGTTTTAACTCTGCAGAGGTGTACAGTTTTACCCACAAGATATGATATTCTCTTGATGCCACGCTGTGAGCCCCCGGATCGGCTATCCGGAATCTCCTGTGTATTTCTGTACTAGTCCCAGATCAACAGCTAGTACACACAGTCCAACAGCGAAGAATCAACAACCATATCACGATTACATATAACCAAGTAATAAGAACACCAAATAAAAGCAAATACCTTATGGTCGAGTTTACCATTACGGCCTGAACAGGCTGAACAACTTGAATAACTGCAGCGGAAGAAGATGACACAAAGTGGTAACCCATCCATATGCCCACAGGCAATCGAGTGGGGTACGCGTCCTAGTCCTTGGAATCTCCTTTGACAGCTTCCTTCACTTCTCAGATATGTTTAGAATGTAGCATGTGAGTACATAATGTACTCTGCAAGTCTGGGAAAAATGTATAATGCAAGGCTATTCAAGGATGGCTTATTATGGTTCTTTTGCACAAAGCAATACTTTCACAAACTTAACATGTAATATTTTTCACAAAGCCATTTTCACAAGTATTTGTACATTTGCAATTATTTATAACTTCTAGTGAAGGTTCTAGCCACCATTCACTAGTATACAGGCTCTATCCGCCACATCTCAAAAAGCTCAGGATTCAATCCATCCACATGGCTCTGTCTGCCATGGTTCACAAAAACAGGTTCAATCCACCTACCTGGCTCTAGCCGCCAGAAGCACACCCGAGAGTTCTAACCACTCCCGGATCCCAAATCATCAGTTTTTAAAACAAATAAATAAAGTCTACCAATATGAAAGCATTCAGCAAGCTTTGCCCTTGACCGTAGGCACGGCTATTCGAATAGTTTTAACTCTGCAGAGGTGTACAGCTTTACCCACAAGACATGATATTCCCTTAGTGCCATGTACAATTAACACACTTCCTTAGGTGTGCCGGCAGGGATATCATGACAAGGCCTTTACAATGTATACGCCTAACCCGACTCACCCGCTGAGGTTTCACCGCTGTTAGGGTTCTATCTACCCAGTACAACTTGCCTCTATCTGGCACCCACATTCCACCAACTGGCGAGTCTAAGTTAGGTTTCTACAAATTATTTAACCAGGTCGTACCATGTTAGACATGTGGTAGTACGGTTATGCTTAGAATGGAGACAGTCATAAGCGTCGGTCCTTAACTGACTTGGGGCGGTACTTGCACAAACCAGGACCAGTGCTCTATCCGCACCCGCCAGACCAACCATTTCGCCTAAGTCTAAACCATTTTTCATTTTATTTTTATTTAGTAAACCAACGGCAATACTCTTTGCCTATAACTTCCAACACAAGTTTTCACGAGTTATAAGAAATTCCCACCCATAAGTGCATACTGACCGATCGCGAGTCTAAGCATTTCTACCGAACTATTCTATTCCACCATTAGTTTATTTATAATTTTCAAATCTTAGTGTTGATAAAAATTATTATAATCCATACTGTAACCTCCCAAATCATGAAACCACCAAGATATCACATTATTATCACAGCATTATATAATCCAGCCCAAACTAGTACTCCAACACATAGAGTCTTTGACATATGAAATCACGACTCCAAAGTCATACTAAGCTACTGACATCATTATATATGAAACAATCTCCTCAAAATATAAGTCTCCTTAGTGATTACCCATCATCTATACATCGATTAATCTTGTAATCTACTTGATCCACCAAGAATAATTCATAATCTCATCCCCGAGCATCTTTCAAGAAAGATTCTATAAATCCAAGATTTCATTAATTCATTGACTATAGTTGTTTCCATAAACAATGATACCAAGTTGACTAAACAAAACACACATAATCTACATTATTCATAATCACACATAAATGGTTATCGCGAGACCATATTTCACAAAATCATCCACTAAACCACCGAGTATGATCCTCAATGCTATCCACTTACTCCCTCGAGTATATTTGATAATATCATTGACTAAATCATCAAGTATCGTTCTCAATATTACCTATTTTAACCCTTCACATTGTCATCTCTAAATCACATAGTATGCTTGTTAAAATCCACCAAAATATGATTCACCACTTATTCTATGTGATCTACAAGTTTGACTCTCAATATTATTTATTAAATTTTACCGACTATTATTATTATTATCATACATCTTCCATTACTCCCCAATCCATACTAATTATATTGCGAACTGCTATCACAATCCAACTCCTCAATATTTGAACTATCACCATTCATAGATCAATTACATAATGACTACCCTCACATCATCACTAATATTCATCTAACTCTAATTTGCCTTCTATACCATTTGTTCCATCTAAAATGTCTTCCAAATAGTCTTTTCCTTTAATTAAAGAATATTTTCTAAAAAATATTTATTATGGTGGGTTATTGTACTAGAGTGACAAAGGATCATGGATAACAATATCAAGGAGGTATGAACAACAGGTATAACTAATAGCCTAACGTTAACATCATCATTTTATATAAATAGCAATGCAATTGGTAAAACGTTGTAAAACATTTATAAATCATGGGATCAACATGCGTCAAGGAGACTTGCCTTCGACCGCAGCGAGGATGTCGAACTCTTGAAGTCCAGCGACGGGGTTGGCGGACTCGGCGGGGTCTTCGGCTACGCGCAAAACGGTACATAAAATAAATAACAATAAAATAAATAAAATCCAAAAATTACAAAACTTATACTGACAGGTAGATATTGAATTTAGATGAATTTAGTAATTTGAACGGAGTCAATCGGAGTTCGGACGGAAAAGTTATGAGCGTCCGAAGTTTGGAAAATCTAGAAAAATGGAAAACGAGGAATATTCCCGGAATCTTTTCTTTTTCTTGATTTTCTGATTTTCTTTAGTCATTTGCATGTAGGACCATGGTGTCATTGACTCAAGCCTTCTTCCCCATTGAGCTCTATGGCCAAATAACAGAGGAACCAAGGTTCCAAGGGGTGTCGGCGAGGTGGGGTGTGGCGGCCGTGGCGGGTGGCGCAGTGGCGGCGAGGGCCGGCGAGGTCGAGCGGCGGCAGCTTGACCAGGCGGCCGAACTGCGGCCTGCAACCGCCGACGGCCGTCTTGAGCGCCGGTCGCAACCTCATGGGACCACAGCGGCCGGCGAAGCGGCCGAGGCCCTTGGCGGCGTGGGACCAGCCGGGCGGGCGAAGTCGGCCAATGGCGTGGCGCGTGGGGCGACGGCAGTGGCGGCGCTTCAGCGAGGAAGCGGCGGCAGCGCCACGACGTCGGGCGGCGCGGCACCAGCGGCGGCAGCGAGCCGGCCCAGTGGAGAAGCGGCAGCGGCGAATTCGCCCGGCAAGTGTGCGGCCGGAGGGAGCAAAACAGAGAAGCCCCCAAACTTCTCCAAAATATGAAATTTGCAAGAAATTTGAACATGGTACTACCAAATGGATAAAGGATCAACTAGAGGGCATCTATAGGAGCTTAGGATAGCAAGGAATTGAACCAAATCTCACCGAAGAAGATGAATTTGACGAAACTTGACGGTTCGGCCGAAGCGACACAACCACGAAATTCGTCATCCCCACTTGAGGAAACCTAAAATTGGTGGATGGGTTAGAATCTAGACATCCATACGAACACGAGGAAAAAACCGGAATTCCAAATGGCTCACCGGAGAGGAAGATATGGCGATGAACACGAAGAACACGAAAAACGTGCTTCGGCGCCGGTTTTCTCAATCTAGCGGACGAATGGCGGCGAGATGAAAAAGGAGGGTGCTACCATCGGGAAGAGGGTTCTAATACGAAGAGATGAGAGGTGGAAGTGCGCGATTTGGTTAAGAAACGGCCGAGTTATGGCCATTAATGCAATTTTTGGTTTTTGGTTAATGCGACCGTTTTCGGCGAGATCCCAGGCTGAAGATCGTGGGGAATGGAAAGGTTGAGTCGCTACAAATCCAACGGATCCGGCCGTTCGCGATTTGGAGATTTAAAGGAGGAGTTATGAAGGTTTGAATGGATGAACAACACTTTGATCTTTCTCTGTTCTTTCCCTGGCAAGAACTCCATCGTGCAAGCCATCCCAAGGTTGGGGATGATGAATAGTACCACCACGTGTCAGCTTCCGGTTGGTCGAGAGTTACGTGAAAGCAACGCTCTAGAAAAAAATTAGCAAAAATGGTCTAAAAATTTTGAAAAAAATTCCTAGAACCATTAGGGAATATTTGATATTTGGAACCCAATAAAATTGGTTTCGCGGAATTTGGATGAAACTTGGAGTTTAGAATATTCTGGGGCGAATAGCGAGCATTAAACAAAAGCCGTGCGAGATAAAATGCCAGAGAGCCTCCAAAAATCTTGGAAAAATTCCCAAAAATGGTTTTAGAATATTTGGAACCTAATGCAATAGGTTTCGGGATTTTTGGAGTATTTTCGAACTCGGGCGGAATTTCGGGTACGGACTAGAACTTGGGAATTCGATTTTTTGGGCGAAGTAGAATTGAATTCCGATTTTAGACGGGTAAGGATGCCAGGTTAAATTAAACACTAAGGAAAATCCAAATTGTTAATTTAATTATTTTAAATTAGCTTTTTGGCAAAAGATCGAAATTGGGGATGTTACAGGACCATTTCAATTGCTTGCTAAATAATTATGTAGAGTTTGTTTCTCTATATTGAGAACCTACGAATAAATAAGAGTGTATAAGTATACAACTATATTATATACTAAAGTGCAATAAAATACTAAAGTGTAATATTGTTAATTTCTCCATATTATTAAAGCGAAGCACCGGAGGAGCGCCACTTAAATATTGCTAAGTTCTTCATATTATATATTAAAGTACAATAGAATTAAAGAGAAAATAAAAAAAATTATTTGAACCTAAAATGGAATTAAATTTGGTTTTGAGATCAAATTCAAATCCAGTTGCTTTAATGGTTGTTTTTTTTTTTTTTTTGGCTGCTTCGGTCCACGGGCGTGCAAATGAGCTTGCCGGCCGGCACGGGCGGGGGCGCCGGCCACGGGCAAGAGGGCGTGGTAGTTGTGGTCTAGCAGGATGTTGCTGCACTTGAAGTCGCGGGCGGGGGAGCTGTGCTCATACAGGAAATCCAGCGCGCGGGCGTAGTCCAGCGCGATGCTCAGCCGGGCCTGCCAGTCCAGCGGCGGCTGCGGGTGTTGCTGCACCTTCGGCCCTGCCTGGGCGCCGCAGCCCGCGGCGGCGGGTGGAGGTGGTTTTTGAGGCTGCCATTGGGCATGAACTCAAAGACCAGCAGCCGGTGGCTCTACTCAGCGCAGTAGCCCAGCAGCCCCACCAGGTACGGCGAGTGCATCCTGCTCATCAGTTCGACCTGCATGCAGTTCATCGTTTGCTTGGATTTCTCGCTAAAAGTAAAAATGTGCTACTGCAGCTGAAATTAATCACTCCATCGCATGGTATACAACTATACATGGCTCTCGTCGGGCAAGGGGCACAGCGAGTTGCTGGAGTCCGGCCGATAGGCGGAGGCATCGCCGGTGCGGAGGCCGAAGGGTGCACCGCTGACTGGGCGCGATAGTCGAGGCGGCGCGGCGACGGCTCTGCGACGGCTCGATGATGGCGCGGCCGACCACTCTGCGACAGCTCGATGATGGCACGGTGACGGCTCGACAACGGTGGGCGACGACTCGACGACGGCACTGCGACGGCGGCGACACGGCGCGGCACAGGTAACAACCCACACAGCCCGCTCCTCTCGCCCACCTCCCTGTCACGGGCCGTGGAGTGGCTCCGTGTCACCGCCGTGTCGTGCCGGCACAGACTCAGCTCAAATGGGCGTGTGCCGAATGGTGTCGTCCATCATGTCTAATTCCTGAACTTGACATGGCCCGAGCTATAAATACCATGCTGTTACGGTACAGTCCACTTTGTGTCGAGCCAGAATTTAGATTGGGCCATACGTATCGTGCCTCAGGTCAGCCTAAAAATACACGGTCCCATACCCACCTATAGAAACGACCATTTGTATTTCTTTCAATGAGCCAATTACTACCTTGATTTGAGTAATTCAATATATCCAAAAAATATGGCACACAGTTTTCACCGATGGAGAGTTTTGAATCACGGCATGCAGGAATGCAAATGGGCCGACCCTAGGGTCTTCTTTGGCCCACTTTAGTTCATTTGTTTGCACTAAAAACTTAATTTTTACTCCACCTTTTAAGTTTTAGTGCAAACAAATGAACTAGAGTGGGTCAAAGATGACCCTAGGGCCGGCCCATTTGCATCCCTAACGGCATGGCAGTATCGTGAATGAAAAAAGTTACAGCCTTATCAAACCAGGAAAAATATCATTTTAATTCTGATCTACTTGTAGAATTATATGAAACTTTGTCGAATCAGGGTTTGTGTCGTTTGGGCCGCTTTGGTGGTTAATTATATTGATACGGAGGGTACTTTCCCTATTGTAATGGTAAGTTGATTCGCACTTCACAACCTGCGCTTGGAGGCAATGAAAAACATCAGTCATTTGCAACACTGCTGCACCTTAAGAGGTATGCTGCATATATGTTTTTTTTACATTTTCTGCATCAAATTAAATTTAATTGTATAGTTGTCCCAAATGATATCAAACAAGTCTATTGTCTATTCCTAATGAATAACTCCACTATCCAATCACCACCTTACTATCTAGTATTAGCTAATAGCAGACCATACGGTGTGGCGCGCGTAGCGTATAACCCACTATAGTTTATATTGTGGTATGTGTAAAACCTAACAAAATTACATGAGTATTTTTAAGAATAGTCTATGCATGTCATTTTCATGTGCTGCCTAATCCAAAATATTCATAAAGATATGAAAATTGCTACCAAGCATATGTCCGATACCATCAGACGTGCTCCATCCAATACGCGGCTAGCGTGTTCGCTCTGACAGTCCATGGCCCACCCACCATATAGATTTTGAATTGGATTTTTTTTAAAAAAATAATAATATTTTAATCAATATTTACAGAAATAATATGCCGAAAATAAAAATAGCAAAACTACCCCCTGTGTCCATTTGAATTGGCGACAGGGCTCCTATGTCCATTTCAAATGGCGACAGGAGGGCATCCCACTGCTGCCTGTGTGGGGCTCCTATTCCGATTTTACCCCCTGTCGCCATTTGAAATGGACATAGGAGCCCTGTCGCCAATTCAAATGGCGACAGGACCCTGTCGCCAATTCAAATGGATACATGGGGTAGTTTTGCTATTTTTATTTTCAGCATATTATTTCTGTAAATATTAATTAAAATATTATTATTTAAAAAAAATCTTTTGAATTGTATGTTTAAGTAATATCTCATACAAAACATTGCTTTTTTTCTCTCTCTCATCTCCTTAACTCTTTGCCACGTGACCTCATATCCTATGTGGTTAACTAATTAATGATATGGACACTATTAACATAAGTCCATTTAGAGAGCCCTTAAAGCAACCATGCATTGCAAGAGAATTATGCTTCATATTCAAATATGAAATTAAAACAATACATAGATATTTAACATTCTAGAAACCTTATTGGTATTATTTATGTGATTATGATTCAGCAATAGCTGGTGCAAGTGATGCCATGAAACCTGAGAGGTTCAATGGTCAGAATTTTTCGTAGGTGGCAGACTAGAGCCAAGTTTTGCCTCATGTCTCTCGGTATGTGGTGGGTGATTTTTCCCTCAATACCCGCTTACGGATGAAGAGAATGCGTAATTTGAGAATACGAATAACACCGCATTGGGCTTCATACTGACCATCTTGGCAGATCAGTTATATGATGTGTATATGAGTTACACATCTGCCACTGAGTTGTGGTTGGCTCTTAAACAAAAATATGCAGAAGCTGAGGCTGGTCGTTGGTTGTATACGTGCGAGCAACTATTCGATTTTACCATGGATGAATCTAAATTGATTGTTGCTCAAGCGCATGACTTTCAACTACTTGTGTACGAGATTGCACATTTGGGATGTGCTTTACCTGCAAAATTTGTGGCTGCGGGCATTGTGGCTAAACTTCCCCCATCTTGGAGAAATTTTGCCACTGGTCTAAAACACAAGAGGGAAGAGATTTCAATTGAAGATCTTATTGCTGCCCTCAACATGGAAGAAAAAGGCAGAGCCAAAGATGCACCAAAAACTTCTCAGAAACCAAACAACGCAAATGTGATTGAGAAGAAGGGTGGCAACAACAACAAAGGCTTGAAACCAAACAAAAATACTAGCTTCAAGAAGAAGTTTGAGAAGAAAAATAGGAAGAACATTACCTGTTATGTGTGCGAAAAAGATGGTCACATGACTAAAGACTGTCGTTTCCGCAAGAACAGGCCAAATGAGCAAGGCAAGAAAATTGCCAATGTGACCATAAGTGAGGGAACTACTTCAGGAGGGTATGGTAATTCTCCTGTTGTTTTTTCATCATGTCAATCCACTGATTGGTGGGTTGATATTGGTGCAAATGTTCACGTATGTTCTGACATATCTCTATTTTCTTCTTACCAGGCAGCAGGAGCTTCCTCCGTCCTAATGGGGAACGGGTCGCATGCTTTTGTGCGTGGTGTTGCCACGGTAGAACTGATGCTCACTTCAGGGAAGACTGTCCATTTGAGAAACGTGCAGCATGTGCCAACAATAAATAAGAATCTTGTCAGTGGTTCCCTATTATGTCGAGATGGCTATAAGCTAGTATTTGAGTCTAATAAAGTTGTAATGTCGAAGTTTGAAAACTTTATTGGAAAAGGTTATGAAAGCGGAGGCCTGTTCTTCTTAAGTGTACTGAAGTCTTGTTTAAATTTAAATGTTGCTACTCAAGTTAATAATTGTGAACCCAATGTTTGGCATTCTCGTTTATGTCATATTGGTTATGATACCATTGCTCGAATGCCCATATTTGAAATAATTCTAAAATGTGATATTGTCAAAGAATCAAAGTGCCAATCTTGCGTGCAAGCAAAACAACCTTGAAAACCATTTAAGGGGTTAGAGGAAGAAAGGAATTTGGCACCATTAGATCTCATTCATTCTGACCTGTGTGAGATGAATGGATTGTTGTTATGTGTATTTGCTGAAAACAAAGGATCAAGTTTTAAACTACTTCAAAATTTATAAGGTCGAGGTTGAGAACCAACTAGAAAAGAAAATTAAAAGGTTAAGGTCTGACCGTGGAGGAGAGTATGTCTCTCAGGAATTCTCCCAATATTGTGCTGAGCATGGTATAATCCATGAAGTGACACCACCATATTCGCCTCAATCTAATGCGGTAGCTGAGAGAAAAAACCGGACACTAACAGACTTGGTGAATGCCATGTTGGAGAGTGCTGGTAAGTCTAAGTCATGGTGGGGGAAGCTATCTTAATAGCAACCTTTGTCCTCAATAGAGTAATTACTAAAAGAAGTGAGATTACTCCGTATGAGGGATGGAAGGGGAGAAAACCAAATATTAATTTTCTGTGAACATGGGGGTGTTTGGCTAAAGTCAACATACCATTGCAGAAAAAGAGAAAGCTTAAACCTAAAACAATCGATTGCATTTTTCTGGGATATGCACATAAGAGTACGGCCTATAGATTTTTAGTAGTAAAATCAGATTCCCATGAGATTATTGCTAACACAATAATGGAATCTAGAGATGCTTCTTTCTTTGAGAATATTTATCTAATGAGAGCAGCAGTCTTTAATGAAAATTCTAAAACTTATGATCTTCCATCTACTTCTAAGTTACCAAATATTGTTGAACCAGCTTGTGATATCCCTGAGGAGGATAACAATATTGTCACAAATGAGGCTCCTCGCAGGAGCAAAAGACAAAGGGTTGAGAAAACCTTTGGTGATGACTTTATTGTATATCTTGTGGATGATGTGCCAAAAACTCTTTCAGAGGCTTATGCATCACCTGATGCAGAGTATTGGAAAGAGGCTGTCCGTAGCGAGATGGATTCCATCATGGCTAATGGGACATGGGAGATCATTGAACTTCCTACTGGGTGTAAACCGGTTGGATGTAAGTGGATCTTTAAAAAGAAAATGAAGCCTGATGGTATTGTTGATAAGTGTAAGGCAAGGCTGGTAGCCAAGGGTTATACCCAGAAAGAAAGAGAGGATTATTTTGATACTTATTCTCCTGTTGCCAGATTAACTACTATTAGAGTGCCCATTGCATTAGCAGCTTCCTATGGTCTACACGTCCATCAAATGGATGTAAAGATAGCTTTCCTAATGGAGAGTTGAAGGAAGAAATCTATATGGAGCAACCAGATGGTTATGCGATTACTGGACAGGAAAATAAAATGTGCAAATTATTAAAATCCTTGTATAGCTTAAAGCAAGCACCTAAACAATGGTACGAAAAGTTTGATAAAACTTTGACATCTGTTGGTTTTGCTGTGAATGAAGCGGATAAATGTGTTTATTATCGCTATGGTGGGGGTCAAGGGGTAATCTTGTGTTTGTATGTTGATGACATACTTATATTTGGGACCAACACTGCTATCATTGACGAGGTCAAGTCTTTCTTATCTAGTTGTTTTGATATGAAAGACATGGGTGAGGCAGATGTAATTCTAATTATTAAATTGATCAGAATCGAGAATGGGATTACTTTGAGTCAGTTCCATTATGCAGAAAAATTATTGAGTCGCTTTGGCTTTGAGAACTGCAAAGTAGTTCCAACTCCCTATGATGCAAGTGTAAAACTTCACAAAAATAACAAATTAGGGAAAAATCAATTAAAATATTCACAAATAATAGGGTCCCTTATGTATTTATCTGGTGCAACGAGACCTGACATCTCATTTGCTGTGAGCAAATTATGCCGATTTACATCGAATCCGGGAGATGATCATTGGGAAGCTCTTGAGAGAGTGTTGCGCTATTTGAGAGGTACTACCTCTTATGGAATTCACTATACTGGATACCCTCCGGTATTAGAAGGGTACAGTGATTCAAATTGGATTTCTGATGCAGATGAGATCAAAGCTACAAGTGGTTATGTGTTTACACTAGCGGGTGTTGCAGTTGCATGGAGGTCATGCAAACAGACTATATTTACGCGGTCAACCATGGAAGCTGAGCTTGTAGCACTAGACACAGCCGCTTTTGAGGCTGAATGGCTAAGAGAACTTTTGTTGGACTTGCCATTGGTTGAGAAACCAATCCCGGCGATCCTAATGTACTGCGATAACCAAACAGTGTTGATCAAGGTTATGAGTGCTAAGGATAATATGAAGTCCTCCAGACATGTAAAACGTAGGCTTAAATCTGTCAGAAAATTGAGATGCTCTGGAGTGATAACTGTCAATTATATACGCATTGAGAAAAATCTGGCAGACCCTTTTATAAAAGGGTTAACAAGAAATGTGATTTCTATTGCGTCGAAGGACATGGGAATGAGGCCCATATGAGTTACTTTACAATTGTAACCTATCCTTTTGATCGGAGATCCCGTGAATTAGGTAATGGGAAAAAACAAGTTGTGGTTGTAACAAGAGAGTACACTAAATATACCCATGTTCTAAGTACTCTAATCTGTATGGAAGGCTGGTTTAAAATCTTAATGTATTCTAATGTCCTAATGCGAGGAAAAGGTATCGTCCTACAGGATACCTAAAATGAATACACCTACTTGAGCCTAACTGTGAGGTCGCAGTCCACGAGAAAGGGGCATTCTCTAGAAAGCTCATGAGAAGATTAGGGAGCATGACCATTTAATGCTCCGTTGAGGTGAAGTTCTTTGGCAGCCTAGTATCAGTTAAGATTTCGAGTGAAATCTAACCACACAAAGCTGTGAATTCAAGGCTAAGTCCATTCATTAGCTGTGAGAGGATGGATTTCGTTACTCTAGATGAAAGTTCAACCCGTATGGGACTTACACCGAAACACTGATATATTAAATGAAGATTCAGCACAGTGATCAAACTTTTAAGTCTTTGTCTGCTTCGGCATTGGTGGGGGATTGTTAGAAATAAGGCCCAAGTGGCCCATTTATCTCTAATGCCAAAGCTACAAAGAATTGTACCATATTGCTAATTGAGAGAGGAAAATGCCAACTTAAAAGGGAGAGCTCCCACCATGCCTTGTAATGAGACATATGGAGGGTGAGGAGCATGGCTAAAGTCACACGCACGCGCGCGCGTATTTCGCGAATTATCGCGTGACTTGTGACTTGCGACGTCGCGGGTTGCCGTGCCGTGAATTAAATTCCTGGCACATTTAAGTCCTTTTTAATCTTCGGTTTCTCTTTAATACCATGGTCATTAACTAAGCATTCAAACAGCGTTATGGCATCTGTTTCAATTGAAACAGTCCGTTTGAATGAATATTTGATGACAGCAGTTACTAGCGTATAATGGTGCTGTAATAATCAATTTATTGACCGTTACTGGTGCGAGGCTATAAAATCTGGAGACGTCCAGACTGAAAGGGTTGAATATACAATTCTCTGGCACTCGCGCTCATCCACGGTGATCTGTGTTGCATCTTCGTGCTGCGCTCGTTCTTCACCGACCTTCCTCTCGGCGTGAACCGCGAGGCAAGGAGAGCGGGATCTCTGAACCGCTACCGCAGTGAGAACCTGCACGTGGACGGCAATAAGGTTTCTGGGCAGCGCAACTGCGTGACCGCTCGAGCTTTTCATCTTGCTATTGAACGATCCACAACGTCGACTACTTTCTCTGTGTCGACTACTTCCTCTACGGCTGGTCGCTACTGCGCTGCATCTTTTTCATCATCAAGCCCATCGTAAGAATTCTCCTATTTTTCCTCTGTTCATCTCGTACACATCATTTCTAGATCTACTTTTCAGAAATATATGGTATCTTCTGTCTAGCCTGTTGTGTTTGATTATTTTGGAATTATATTTCATATTTAAATCTGAAACTAAAACAATACCTAGATGTTTAACAGTTCCTTTGTTTCAGTTTTCTTCGTGTTCTTTCATAGCTTGTTTTTGTGGATGTGATGCGAGCGGGGAGCTGGCAAACGAACATGACAGAATAGGCTTTGCATAGTAGAGATTAGAATTTTTTTTTAAATAATATTATTTAAATAAAGATTTTCGACATTAATACGTAGATTTTAAAATTTGCAAGAATAATGCATCGTAGCCAAATGGTTTGGCGAAAATACTTTTTTCGCTATTTGGATTGGTGAAAATGCTATTTTCGCCGAACAGTGTGGCGAAAATACGTTAATCCACCGAGGCAAACGTTAATCAGCATATTTTCGCCAAGTAGTTTGGCGAAAAAATGTATTTTCTCCACACTAATTGGCAACAACAGTCGTCATCATACCATGTGGCGAAATCTCATTTTCGCCAAACCATTAGGTGACAATAACTGGTTACAGATCTAGCCACAGTCACCATTCTTTCGTTTTCCCGAGCGGCGAGGCGAGCACAGCGTCGGCGACGAAGGAAAAGGTGAGAGAGCGAGAAGGAGAGGAAAAAGAGAGGAGAGGGAGAGGAGAAGGGAAAGAGAGAGGGGGGGAGAGAGAGAGAGAGGAAGAGAGTTCGGGAGGGAGAGTGCGCGTCGGAGGGAGTGAGGGGAGAGAGAGAAGGGGGGAGAGGAGGGAGGAAGAAGAAAAAAAGAGGTAAAATCATCCTTCGAAATTTTGTTATTTAATTTTTATGGTGAATATTAGTTTGGTTAAATATTATATATTAATTTAATATTAGAGATTCTAGATATTGATGCAATATTAGAGATTGTAGATATTGATGAAATATTAGCGATATTAGACATCCATCCAATATTAGCGATTTTAGATATTGATGCAATATTAGAGATGTTAGATATTGATGCAATTTTAGATAATTAGTTAGCTCCAGTTAATATTCTTATTAATTACTGGCTCTATGTTATGTTAGTGATATTAGATGTGTATTGCAATGTTGTAGTAATGGTACCGGCATAGTTAATTAGCGAAGTTTAATTTAGGTTTAGAGTTATATAAAATTTAATTTTGTTTAGTTAGTGATATTAATTGTTAGTGGTGATCTAAAAAATAATTTTGCTTGTCGCGCAGTAATGTCGGACGCAGTGAAATTTAGAGTATATTATGGTGATGGTGAAATAAAAACTGGGCAGAATGGTGTTGATTTGAGCAGTTTTGCAGTCACCACGGTGGAACACATATTCCCCGATAGAGTCAGCATCCGTGATATAAAGCTTTGGTTGACCCAATATTTTTCCATGGATTCAAGTGTTTACCCTGTTACCATACAAATCTTATTCACGCGTAGTAAGAATGACCCGGCTCTGTGGGAGTTAAAGAAAGTAGATCGGACATACTTGTGGCAGAAATAGTTAAGGTGGTGCGAGGGATCTAGCCTTGAATGTGTAATGCTGGTGCAGGCTTGCCCTAGAGAAGAGGTAAATATTAGCGATGTGGGCGAAAGCAGCACATCGGCCACAACCGAACAAGTTCAGGCAGTGATGCTGGATGAGGTAGCAGCGGAGGATGATAACATGGATATAGCAAAAGCAGAAGGTCAGGCCGATGAAGGGGAGGAGATCCAGCAAATTGTTGACCAATTGGACTTGGAGGATCGTATGGCGATGCAAGACGAAGCTGAAACGTTGGAGTGTGATGATGACATCGACGAAGATGGGGAACGGGGGGAAGATGATGATGATGAAGTGCATGGTAGTACTGGGGCAACAGATGTACCCATCCCTGACGAGTGGAACAGGGAAAACAAAGCTGCTATGGAAGTTATGTGGGGCCATGACTCACGTTGGGAGCAGGGTTCCAATGCCATTCGGTGAATCAAATTTTCGCAAACAATTCTGAGTTCAAGTTGGCAGTGAGGTTGTGGGCACTTTCGCAGCAGAGAGAGTTCCGAGTTGTTTTGTCTAGGCCAGATAGATACATAGTGAAGTGCAGAACCGAAGGATGTGAATTTCGAGTTCATGAGTACAAGCCGAAGTGCGAGACATTTTGGATTGCATCACGAGTAGAGGGGCACACATGCAGGCTAGAAAATGTTCTGGTGAAACACCGCAACTTGAATGCGGCTGTAATCGCTAGCGTGATGTTCAATGAGATCATCGAGAAGCGGGACATTGAGTGTTCTTATATTCAAAAGGCAATCTTGAGAATATTTAAGTACCAGATAAGTTACTCGATGGCCTGGCGTGCGAAGCAAAAGGCATTAGAGAAGAGGTTTGGTACATACGAGGCTTCGTATTGTAACCTACCTCGTGTGCTTGATGTCTTGAAGGAAACCAACCCTGGCACGTACACCGCTTTCGAAAAAAGTGAAGCAGATGGTAATGGGATCTCGATATTTCATTGTGCTTTTTTCATTGGGTCCTTGCATTGAGTCATTCCGGTACTGCCGTCCATTGCTGTGTGTCGATGGTACATTTTTGACTGGAAAATACAAAGGGCAGATTCTAACAGCCAATGCGGTTGATGCGAACAACCATATACTTCCATTGGCCTTTGCATTTGTTGAGGGTGAGAACCGGGATAGCTGGCTGTGGTTTTTCAGGCATTTGAAGTTCGGGGTAGTTGGTGATCGGCCTAACCTGTGCATCATTCATGATCGTCATAAAGGTATCATTTCGGCAATTAAGACTCTACAAGAGGACCTTGATGAGCCTTTTCCATGGGGTGACATGCAGAACAGGTTTTGCATGAGACATTTGGGAGCAAATTTTTTTAGGCAGTTCAAGAATAAGAAATTGATGAACATATTTAAGAGGTTATACAAGCAGAATCAGGCACGCAAGTTCAATGCGATATTGGCAGAGTTGGACAAGCACACTACCACACATATTGAAGAGTTGAAGAAGCAACCACCAACGCCGAATGATTGCCCACCCAAAAGGCTATCACCCCTTGGGGCGCTCGATCCTCCAAATCTGAGGAGACGATCGTCAAGGAACATTAAGTGTTTCTCGCACTGGATTTAGGCGGAGCCGTTGGAGAAGTGGGCTTTGCTCCATGACACTGGAGGTGCCAGGTTAGTATACTAAATTAACATAGTAGCGATGATCGAACAATTAGGGTTATTGTACTAACTAATATGTTTGTGTGTGATGACAACGAATATAGCCGAGGTTTACAATTGGGTCATAATAGGCCTACGTCCGCTACCACTCGTGGCCATCCTTGAAGGCATGTTGCACGGCATCGTTGGCTACTTCCAAAAAAGGCATGTGGAGGCTGTTCTTCATGCTGCGACATTGCAAACACCGTATTGTATGCGGATGATGGCCTACATGGAGGAACGAACCATGAAAGCTCAGCACATATGGTGCGTAGCTTCAGAATCACTGAGTACCGCTTCGAAGTGACTCTCCGGTGCAAAGGAGGATTGGGAACCGACACAGCGGTTATTACACACGAGGTTAACCTAGGCCAAGGGGCCACCGGATGGTGTGAATGCACCTGCAACAAGTTAAGACTTCTTCATATTCCCTGCTCGCATGTGATCACTGCTTGTGGGTAAATTGGAATGAACACGTCGCAATATGTGTCCCCTTTCTACTTGAAGGATCGTGTTGTCAATACCTGGTCCAGGGAGTTCCGTGGTTTTCGTGCACACGGTGATTTCACTGTCATTAATAGAGATGAGCGCATATGTCTGCCGGATGTAAACTTGCGGAGATATGCGGAAGGGCAGGCTGGTCATCCACAGTCTAGGTGCATTCGTAATGACATGGATAAATATGAAGTGGGTGGCCCTGTTAGGAGGTGTTCTAAGTGCGGTGAGTACGGGCACAAGACAATGCAATGCCCATAGTGTTACGTATTGAATTATGTACTAGGTATCATGTTATCATACGATATGTATATGCGGGTATTGAATTATGTGATATGTATCATTTTATCGTACGATATGTATATGTGGGTATTGAACTATGTAATATTTATTGAATTGTGTAGTACGTACGACTTTGTCATATGTTATGTACTTGCGCGTATGTTGGACCTTTACCATGTCTATGTATTGAATTATGTTGTATGTATTGAATTGTGTACTATGTGTCATTTTATCATATGTATTGTATTGTGTACTATGTATCATTTTATCATATGGTATGTCGTTTCCTTATTTGTGTTGAACCCTTCAGTCTTAAGTGTTAAATGAATTACTTGCAGGGATGGAGCACCCCGAGTCACTTCTAGACTCTTCCTTGGACCGGTGGCACCATGCGTTCGTACACACGACAGAGGGCATTGAGAAGGTGCCCCTGCTACGGATCCGTGTGCCTAACAAGGCATGGTGGATCCACCCACGCTTCTACACCAGGTGAGTTGCACTACATCGTTGCTCCCACAAATGCATTTCATGTAACTAATATTTGAATATTGCGACTATTTTTTCCTATCGATAGGTTGGCACGTGCTGGGTTGCTTCCTCTCGTCCGCATGGTTGAGGGCTCAGCTGAGGACGCGGCTGTGGGCGAGGACCAGGCGGAGGGTGACGATGCTCCGGAGCGGTCACGGCGTTTTCCATTCGACCGGTGCCTGCTGTCCTGTTTGGTCGACCGTTGGAGGCCTGAGATGCACACTTTTCACCTCCCGGTCGGTGAGGTCATGGTGACTCTGCAGGACGTCGCCATGCTTACAGGGTTGCCGATCGCTGGGACACCGATCGGACCCTCGGTGACTCCTGCTGGGTGGGTGGCAGACCTGGAGGAGAGGTTCACCGGAGTGGTCCCCACTAACCCAGAGATACCTGTCAGGAAGAGGCACGGGCCATCGAAGAGGTGGTTGGCCCAATTTGAGGTTAGTGCATGTACGTGTCTATGTTATTCTGATTTTTTGTAACATTTACCTCATGTTACCATATGTGAATTATCATAGGTGCAGCGGATGGCGGAGAACCCCACGGAGTACCAGGTGGCACGGCACTTGGAGGCCTACCTGCTTTGGTTGTTTGGGATGGTCATGTTCACCACGACTCACGGCAACAGCATCGATGCGAGGTGGGTAGCCTACGCACGGGCTATTGCTGATGCTGAGCTGGAGCACGTCCCGTAGGTATCCTGGGGTTCGGCGGTTCTTGCTGCCACGTACCGTGCCCTTTGTGACGCGTGCGTGAAGAAAAGCAAGACCGCCAATCTTGTTGGGATGCCTCTTCTTCTTCAGCTACGGTCGTTCGAGCGCTTTCCTGTGGGTCGACCCTTTGTGGACCCGCGCCACTACACCGCCGACATGTACGGAGGCGACGAGATCGACCGCCCGACCATGGGCTCGCTCTGGACTCGACGACGGGTACATTTTTTCTTCTATTGCATTCATGATTTTGTAATCGAATCGCATGTGCTTAAACATATTTTTTTGTGTTGCAGCCACAGTGGGCAGGACTACAGGTACGTTCGGCGTACCAGTCCTTCACAGAGGCGTTCGACCACCTGCACGCGAACCAGGTGATCTGGGACCCTTACAGCGAGCGTCATGTTGTGGAGAGAGTCGCGCCACGTGGGCTCTCGGCACTATGCTATAGGGACCAGGCCTACTGGCTTACGAGGAGGAAGATCGTCCTCGATGTCTTTGTGGAGGACTACGCGCCGCATTGAGTCCTCAGACAGTTTGGCCTTCACCAGCTAGTCTCTATTCCTGGGGGGGATCGTGTACCGCAGGGAGTACACACGTGAGTTATTCAACCAAGAATATATTCAATACTTATTTCATATGTCTAATAATTTGGATTTCTTTTCAGGTTCTCCACGCAGGGACCTCAGAAGACCCTGCCGACCTTGGTACGTAGGATGGAGCCGTGGCTCGCACAGTGGGATGGGGCGTAGGATGACGTCATCGATGAGGACACTCCTTATGACTGCTCGTCCTACCAGCAGTACCTTGCCTGGTACGTGCCCCGGACGCGTACCCGTCTCCTGCTTGTGCAGGAGCCTCCGACCCACACGTACGCTCCTAGCGTGTCTGACTTGTACCTAGGGCAGGCAGGAGCAGCCATACACGCCATGGTAAGTCTTATTTTGTGTACTGCATTATGAATTACCTACGCTATGTCGATGTGCGTATCATTTTGTCATACGTGACAGGTGGACCACGCTAGGGACTTACACGAGCATGGCAGCAGCGTCCTGTCCAGGCTGCGTGACGGAGTCACTTTCACGCTGGACGAGATGACAGATGCGTGGACACGCGTGGTGTCCGCCACTCGCAGGATTGTGGAGTTCGATTCGTGTCGGCACGCCGACGCTACTGATCAGGGCACCTCGTCCAGGCCGCCGCGCGTGCCGACCCTAGCTCGTCCTCACACAGTGGACGCAGAGTCCAGCTTCCACACCCCTTTGCCTCCGGGCCCAGATGTGGCTGGGGGGTCCAGGTGGCAGCCACCACACGGTCCCACTATGATCCCCACACCAGGTCAGTCGAGCTCCTCACGTTTCATATTAGTATCAGCTAACTATAATTAAAAATTATTACCCGAACATGCAGTCTACGCTCAGGGTGGAGGACAGTATTCTCAGTCGCCACACTCCTCGGGGTACATCGAGACTGAGTTCTGGGCGGACCAGTACTTCACTGGTACACAGTTCACTCAGCCCCCTCCACCATCGCAGTTCACACAGCCCCCTCCACTGACGCGGTCCACGCAGCAGGACTTCGGTACCTCCTACAGGCATGTGTTGCCTCCCCGCGAGCGTCGACCGGTGCAGCGTTACAGCCGTTCAGACTACGGGCAGGCGTGGCCACCACAGCAGCTTCACACACGCCCTCTGGACGATGCACCGGCTTCAGCACGTATGGCGAAGAGAGATCGTGGGAGAGGTCATGGTAGTGGTCCACAGTAGGGGTGTGGGTCGTGGTAGGGGTCCACAGTAGGGGATTCGTACTCTCTATTGTTTTACGGTGCTAATGTTGTTGTTATCGATTTCTTAATTTCCTCCGTAATGTTGTGCAATGTTAATAGCACTGCTGTCTCTCTTTTTTTACATTCCCGCTGTCAATGTGACGTGACAGCACGAACGATGCAGCTTTCGCATACCCATTTGACAACACACTGCACCCCAACAGCTTTCTCAGTGCGATTCGACAGCACGCTGCCACCCACCGCTATTTAATTCTGAAACGACAACACGCTGCTACTCGCTTTTTTAGACGAGCGGCGATTGCAGCCCTATATAAGGGCCATACTAGCCTGCCTTCCTTCCCATCGAGCGAGACCAAGATGAAAGGCAAAACAGAGAGAAGAGAGAAAAGAAGTAGAGGATCGACCCAAAATGCCAAGGCGTGCAAGTGGAAGGGGAAAGGGGAAAGCAAAGGAAGAGGGAGGCACTTCGGAGTGGTCGCGCAACATCGCGTACCAGGACCTCTACCTACCTAACGGGGCTGCCCCACCGATGTGTCTGTGCGGGGATGCTTGCAGGCTTATCCGCTCTTGGGAAATGCAAACTTGGAAGAGGAGGTATTGGAAGTGCCGCAACTACGCCTTCGGCCCGACTGAGAAGAGCCTGAAGAATCGCCAGATGGTAACGGTCATACATGTTTCGTAATATTTCTTCATGAAATTTTGCTAACTTATGGTTCATGCAGTCGCCTCCGCCACTGTGTGAATTTGAGTAGTGGTTTGATATGGAGATCAACCTCGAAGACCAAAGGCTCCTTGCTCAAGCAAACCGAGACGAGGAGTTCAGGAGGCAGCTTCAACAGCAACGTGACGCCACACGCGAGGAGACGCGTCGAAAGGAAGCAGAGGAGAGGGAGGCTGAGAGAGAGAGAAAACGAGAGAGGGCACGTCGTGCTAGAGAAGCCCCACCGGAGGCATGGGCGAAGGGGAAGTGGCCCCGATCCACTCAGTAGGCATGAAGTTGTAACCATTATTTTCCTTATTTGTCATGTGCATCCCAGTTTTATGTCGTAATAAAACTTCTGAGTTGACAAATTGTGACCACTTAGGGGTTTTCGAAGCCTCGCGGGGCCCACCGAATACGGCCCAAAAAATACGCAAAATATTACGAGCGACCTACTGAGCGCGGCTTACCACTTATCTATGGGTGAGCTAGCCGGACGTTACCCCAGCACAAAGTTGCGAACATTGGGAGAGGCACACGGGGCCACGAAACCCCCGAAATCATGACCACTTAGGGGTTTTCGTAGCCTCACAGGGGCCCCGAAATCATGACCAATTTTAAACTAGTTCATGTTGCATGCAAGAGAGGCATGTTATAGTCATTTGTTTTTTGTTTTTGCAAAAAATAGGACATCTAAGACTCCAAGAATAAGTGATATTTATTTTATAATTTTTCGAGCCATGGTTAGCATAGTTTCTTCATAATTCATAAAAGGGTCTTTAAGTAAACTTGATTCAAACAATTTATATCTGCATAGAATATATATTTTTATTGTAAAATCCAAATCCTTATAGTTTAATACAAATTTAGAAATTTATTTCGTTTGAATTGAAGCTTCGTAGCAAAAGATATAAATTATTCAAATAAAAGATGGAATGGAAATGAAAAAAATAAAAAAAGGAGCCGTCGCTCCACTAACCTGCGATTGGAGATTTGGCGCGATGATGCCTATTCTTGAAAAAAAATCGAGGTATATTTTTTTAATTTACGTATAAGAATAATTATTTTAAAAAAAATCGTTACTATTTGAGAAGGTGGCGTGGGTTGCGATTTTTCACGGAACCGTTCGGCTACAATGTATTTTCTTGCAAATTTTAAAATGCACGTGGTAATGTCAGAAATCTTTTTTAAAAAAATATTATTTAAAAAAATGCAAGAATGAAAGCCTGCTAGGTACGGCGAAAAATGGTCGCCTAATGGTGCGGTGAAAACACGAAATTTCGCCACGGGGTATGACGACGAAGGTTATTGCCAATTGGTCTGGCGAAAATAGGAAATTTCGCCAAACTACTTGGCGAAAATATGCTAATATCCTATTTAGTGTTTGGACCGGCGGATTAATGCATTTTCGCCATACCCTTCGGCGAAAATAGCATTTTCGCCAATACAAATAGTGAAAAAAGTATTTTCGCCAAACCATTTGGCTACGATGCATTATTCTTGCAAATTTTAAAATCTACGTATTAATGTCGGAAATCTTTATTTAAATAATATTATTTTAAAAAAAATTCGTAGAGATTAAATGTAAACAAGCTTTAGTTTTTTCCCCATAATTTGCAGGGAATCTCAACAGCAATGTTAGAAGTTGACTTGGCACGTATAGTATAGTATTACATTAAGCAATGAGAAACTCTACGTTCAAAAAAAGAAGAAGAAGAGATACGTAATTCATGTACAATTATCAGTGTTTGCCCAGTTTCCCGCTACACCGCCGCATCCAGGACAGCAGCCGGCCGGCCAGTAGCACAGCGGCAGTCTTCAAAAAAAAAAACCGAGCATATTGCTACCCAAATCTCAGAACTAAGCAACAGATATTAGAATCCTCAAGATTCAAGGAGAGAGAGAGAGAGAGAGAGAGAGAGAGAGAGAGAGAGCTATAGTTCTCACAAATCCAAGTCATCAGAATTTTTTAGCTAAGTGTTAGAACTACTTGTGACAGAAAACACAACAGGGACCCTGAGCCTTGGCGTCAGCAGGCGTCCAGCATTCCTTCATTCTGGTCTAGGAGAACAAGGTAGGGACCCTGAGCCTCGTGAAGTTTCACCGCCTCCAGTGAGGTACAAGCAATCCCAGGCAAATGGCTTCGTTGGCCCCTGCACAAGCCAAAATTGCCTGTATTTTAATAAAGCCAGTTATGTAAAGCAGTATTTGGTTTAGATGAGAAGTATATGCATTTCAAAGCCGATTTCCAGTCTTGCATACTTTCCATGGCAAGGCAGTACCACAGAATTCCCATATTCTTCTAATAATTTTGTTCAAATCAGGATCGAACAACCATTCACGCAAACTTGATGGCACTTTCTCGTAAACCCAACAGAAATGAGCCAACCATTTACTGAAACAGGGCAGCCAAAGTAACATATTATATAGATTCTCCTCCTTATCACAAAATTCACATGCATCACTATCAATCCACTCTGTTTTCTTCAAATCCTACAATGCAAACTAAAGAATTGTGGCTCAAATTGTGTTATATCTAGACATCACATCAGAGACTTGATATTACAATGTAGTGCAACTATGGATAATATCTAGACAGCACATCAAAGCACCATTTAAACTGTAGATGTCGAGAAAATTTAAAAAAAAATACAAACATACCACATAGTAGAGCAGTCTCAATGGACGCACTCATGCAATATACCCAGCAGATAGGTAGCTTTCTCTCGTAGTGTTCCCGCCCGCATGATGAATACATCAAAAAGTCTGAAGGCCGCGCCAACCGCAGAAGCAATCTGGAAAAAGGAACCAAAATAAAAGCTATTGTAATGTAGTGCAAATATGGCTAAGACTTGGCTTAAGCACTACATTTATTCTTTTCCATTTTCTATCTATAGCTGATGCTAACAACCATCAGGTTTCAGCTCGCATACATTGACTTTACTGCTCCTTGCCCCAGATTACATGCTTGATTCAAGGTAAGAAGTATCTGATTTGTGCTTTATCACGTGATGCTATCAATTCCTGCTTCAGAACAAATGATAACACCGATAAAAAAAAAATAGAAAAAGAAACAATAACACTAGTGTCGGTGTAAATGATTACACCTCTCATCATCTACGCTCATGTTAATTAAAAGCCAAACTTAGTAGATCGTGAGCTCAGCTGTTGATTTTATAATCAGTGGCTGAGTGCATACTGGCAATAGTCATGAACGATGGTGACCTGTTACCAACGGACAGCCTCAGCCCTCTGAACTGCACCCATCAATCAGTTACCATCTATAACTACTTCTGTAAAAATATCAGTGCTCATATGCTTTAAAAGTTCATTTGTTTCAGTAAAATCTGATCTATGGTTTAATTAACCTAACAAGTTTTACCATCTATAACAACTTCTGTAAAAGTACCAGTGCTCATATAGTCATATGCTTTAAAAGTTCATTTGTTTCAGTAAAATCTGATCCATGGTTTAATTAACCACACACACTGACACACCCATGGTAAAAGCGTTGCTGGTTGGATCCAGTTATTGTGTGTAACTGATATACATGTGCTCTGTCGATTATGTGGTACTTTACATACCTTATAAGCAATGTGGGGTTCCCGATTGACCGTCCTTGCACTGCACAAGTCCATAAAGTACCATTGAAAGCCAATAATAGACCCCACAACAGCAACAGCAAAGGGGAACCAGTTTTTTTTCTTTGAGGAGCAGTTAAACTCTGGAAGTTTATCCTGTTTTACAAAAAACACAAGTCACTTTACAGGTGCAAAGAATAGACTTTAGAGAATAGAACTCATAGAGCTGCTCAAACCTGACTGGAGAAGCGTAAAACGCTTACAACAATAGTGAAGAGGATATGTATCATCTCCAGTACAATTGTAGAGTTCGAGTAAACCATGGTGAACATCGCTATCGGCAAATAGAATATGGCAACAATACATCCAGCAAACAGCATATCCTACAAGTTCAGCTCATGAGTTGCTAACAGCTAATAGCATTAATGAACAACTGAGAAGATAAAGTGGACTTAAAAGCATTTCATTTAACCCATACCTGTACAAGTGAGAAATTCGAAGCAGTGGGAATCAGAAACACAATGCAAACAATCAGTGAAATTATTGGGCTAGAACATTCAGATAACAATCCGCAACAAACAAACTCCTTATCCACTAACAGCTGCTTCTGCAGGTACAATATTGCATTCACACTCTGGAAAAGAAGAGCTAAGAACCAACAGAACAGTCTCCTAACACAACCAAGGTTGGATGTGCGCAATTGTGGCCCTTGTGGATCCATCGACAATAATGGAGGTGCTAGATCATCATCTGGAGCTATCCTCCCTCCAAATCTCCAGACTCTACAGCTGCAAGATTCAGACAATTGTTTACAAAAAAAAAGGTCTAACATTTCTGCAATACAGCAATATTATAGAACATGAAAAAAAAAAAACAATATCCTCAAAAGAAACAAGAAGTAAACAAAAATAAAGTAGGCATTATTCTGATACCTTTTTGAATCCTTCAACCACTTCGCTAGTGTTTCCAAAACTAGCATCATAAAACTTGGACTAATATTTATTAAGGACATAGTGCATATGAAATAATATCCATATTTAACCAAGAACTGACAACATCCATGAAGGCCCAGATCCTATATTTGTGAACATTCCACTGAATCCCTTTTACCATGCACATTCCATTGAATCCCCTATATTGTGAACATTCCACTGAATCCTCATCATAGATAATTAACAATTAGAGCTGAAATCTTCTTGTAACTTTGAGAATAATTTGTAAGCAAGAGACAGTCGGACATATTGAATATGCAATAAACATAAATAGAAATAAGAGGGCATCTATACTTCCGAAATGTAGATACTAGATACCCTTTTTTTCAAAATGGAGGTGATACCTTACAAACTCCTGTCACCACTTTGCTCGTATCTCCAAAACTAGCATCACAAAACTTGGAATAATATTCATGAAGGAAATAGCACATATGAAATTAAATAATAATTATAAGATACTCAAATGCGACATGCTGAAAAAAATTCATTAGAGCCCTTTATTTTTGGTATATACCCTTTTTCATATATAAAAGGAGTATATACACAATTTATGCTATAGAAAGTGGACTTTGATGAAATTTTTCATGAAACTCACTTTGGAGTATCTTATAATTAGTATCAAAGCATGCTCAGAAGGACAAAGAGGTATAACAACATCATTTAAGCGGTATACTGAAAGTGGAAGTACACACTCCCAGGAATATGAAACCATTTGATAGAACTCTACTCATGAGAAAGTATAGACTTACACAGGTGACACGGTGACAAAACATGTAAGACTGAATCCTGAAAAAAATTGAAAAATGTATTAGAAGTTTAGGACCGAAATGATGACCTCAAATAAAGTTGTTTACTTCTGTTTTCTTGAGGTACATACCAATGAATGCAATAGATGAGCAAAAGAACCCCGTGCCCTTCAATGAAGAAAGGTAAACGAATTAAAACCAAGTAACATGCATGATCTCATGCCAAAACTTTTTTTAGAAATCGATTAACTCATTCTAAGTATCATATAACTTTCAAACATGTGGTCGTATAGATAGCCTTCTTGATCTGTCTAATGTGACAATAATATGTATCAGCCATTGTGCTTATGTAGCGCCTAAAACTTGGTTGTTGAAAGATGCCACCAGTTACAGAAAATGACGAAGGGTCAATCAACCTAGATGGGGTTTTACTTATGTAGCACCCGTCTCAGATTCACAATGAGAACAAATATTGAAGACATTTCAAACATATCTGATCATAAATCACCTTCACTAAGCTCCCAATCAAACCGCCGGTATATGCTTCCTTCAATTGTAATTAGTAATTCAGATTACACCTCACTGTAAATTATAGTTGGCATTTCCATTTACCTCACTTGTACTGGCAACATCAAAATTTTGGGGAATTCATCTCGTGAGGCAAAGTTAGGGTTCGAAGCCATCATTTTGCTTCGATTCGATCGAAATACACACGCACGCACGGAGGCGGGGAGTAGAGGCACACCTGGGTGTCACTAGCAGGAGCAGCAGCCACGGCTGCAGCGAGAAGTCGGGAGGAGTCGAGAGTCTGCATCCCGTTGCCAGAAGCTTCGCCTCCACCTCGAAGCTTCTAGAGAGAAACCCGCGCGATCGTCTCTGTGGTGACGAACGGAATCGATTGATGGGGTCGTATTTATAGGCGCCGCAGTGGCTTCGCTCCGCCGCAGGGCTCCGCATGACACTGATCGGCGATGGAGCGCGGGTCCGGTTGCCATCGGGTTTAAAGACTTGGAATGTGAGAGGGGTTGTGGGAATGGGAGGAGAGGGGAAAGCTGCGGGTTCTCGATGGCGCGAAGGAGAACGCCGGTCGGCGATGGCGAGGATGGGAAGTTGCGACTGAATAGGTGGCAGTTCTCTCTTCTTCTACTTCGGCAAGGAGGAGGAGAAGCGGCAAATGGAGACCTCTGGAACATCTCACACGCAACTGAAATCCCCTCCCTTCTCCAACATTAAAATCTCGACGAAATTTCAAAAATCTCCGCTGTGATTTTGTATTTCGATCGGAAATAAGATTTTAAATCTTGATGAAATGAATAAAATAAAAAAATTAAAAAATACACATTACAGACAGTTTTTCAGGCCGAGATTTCGGTTTCTCACCGAGATTTCAACAATTTTTGCCGAGATTTCAGAATCCTGATCCGAAAAACCCAGATTTGAAATTTGGATTTTTGGATTTCGTCCGAATTTTATCCGTGGTCTTGCCGGAATTTTAGATTTCGGTCAACTTCAAGATATAATCTAAAATCGAAATTTGAAACGTTGCCCTTGCCTCGATGCTAACCAGAGAAGAAATGTATCCATCTTGGTAACTAAGGCCCTGTTTGGCAGAGCTATGGGTATATTAGAGCATCTCCAGCAAGGGCCCCTAAAACAGGGTCCCTATTTTGGATTTAAGGGCCCCTCCTATTTTTTGGGGCCTGTTTTGAAAGACAAGTCCAAAGAATAAATTTCTAAATCTCATTTCTATTTTACTTTTTCTCCTATTTTGACATATCCGCTATGTATAATCTTCATTTGACACCACTAAAATTCAATCAAAAATATTTGTAATACATAAAACATAAGCATATTAACATTTATAATTTAAAAACATGATATTTAAAATTTAAATTTAAAATTTTGAAAATATGATAAAATTTTCGAAGCCTCTCATGTATTTCCCTATCTTCAATAATAGGGGTTGTACTCGTGTCCCTGGAAATTGGGGCTGAGGAGGCAAATTTAGAGGCCTCCTAATTTTAGGGGCTTGAGTAGGGGCCCCCTGGGAATTGGGGCTGAGGAGGCAAATTTAGGGGGCCCCTAATTTTAGGGGCTTGAGTTGGGGCTCTGTTGGATCTGTTTTTTTTACTACACTCCCTATTTTAAGGTTTAGGGGCTGGTTTAGGGGCTCTGCTGGAGATGCTCTTATAAGTATTTAGATGGATCATCTTATTCATATTTTAAAATAAAAATATAAAGTTAATTCATTTTATTTTAGCTTATACAAATAGGATGCCAACGTAGAATTTTCCTGATGGCTGTACCTTTACAGTGTATCAACTGCACTTCTTATTGGTTTGACTCCTCGTTTCTTTTTCTCCCCTAATTGTGGGCTACAATCAATACTAGAAACGCAAGCGCGGCGCATGCCGCGCGCGTGAACGGAAAATAATTTTTGTTTTTTTTTCGAAGAAAAAACAGACCACAAAAACATTTTTCCTATGCTCCGGAGAGCAAACGGACCACGAAAATATTTTTTCCGGGAAAAACGTAGTGCGCGTGAACGAAAAATATTTTTTGTTTTTTTTCCGGAGAAAAAACAGACCACGGAAACATTTTTCCTATGCTCCGGAGAGCAAACGGATCACGAAAATATTTTTTTCGGGAAAAACGGAGAAAGGACCTGAACGAAAATTGCAGGGACCTATTTGTTATAATTTTAGACCTGTTCGCTATTTTGAATAAGTAAGAAAGGACTCGTTCGCAATTCGTATTTAACGGGAGGCTATTTGTGTAAAACGACGAATCGAGGACCTAAACGCGAACCGGGGGAAAATATTTTGTACTCACATGAAATTACAAAGGACCTGTTCGTAAATAGAAAGGACCTAACCGTAATTCCAAAGAGCTGGAGGTTCTTTTTGCAAGAAAGGGAGAGAGAGTGGGTGGGGGTGACGTGGGGGGCTATGGTGGCCGGGATGCTTCCGCTGGTGTTTAGTTGAGTATGTGCATCTGCGGTTTTCTTTACAAAACCGAACATTTCCCCCCTCTCTTCTCTCTTCGACTCAAGCTCCGATAGACATCGTGCCAAGCCACTCTTCTAACGGACCGTCTTTTCAGGCTTCATTTAAATACCTCAACAACTATCCAGAAAGATTAGCGGTCAGGAACCAAGCAATCATTGTTGGACAGAAGATGAAATCAACTCTTTTTATTGAATATAAGGTCTAGCGGCCAAGTTTTTACAAAAACGGGCACAGCAGGGCCCAAATATATTACAATCAAAACACCACACAGGCAGGCCTGAGCAAAAAACTAAGACCTCAAAATCAAACCAAATCGCCATCTACGAGTTCTTGTTAAGCTCCATCTTCTTGAAACTCTGAAAGGGGTCGGGTTTAAACAAAGGTGAGTACGACAGTACTTAACAAGTCGCACGAAAAATTTCTGAATTATCCCTCAATTACATATGGGAGGTTTCAAGGCTCCTCAAGCATCCACCTCACTTCCACCTTCTCTCTCCTCTATTTTCCGAAAAAGTCCTCCGTTTTTTTAAAATTACGTATAGGTCCTTGTGCGATTTTCTGTGAGAGGAAAATATATTTCCCCGTTTCGCGTTTAGGTCCCTCGTTCGGTATTTTACAGGGAGACCCCCCATTAAATGCGAATAGCGAACGAGCCCTTTTCTAATTTTTCAAAATAGCGAATAGGTCCAAAATTATAACAAATAGGTCCCTGTGCTTTACGTTCGGGTCCTTTTTCCGTTTTGCCCGGAAAAAATGTTTTCGTGGTCCGTTTTTCCTCCGGAGCATGGAAAAAATATTTTCGTTGCCCGTTTTCGCTCAAAAAAAATTTTCCTTTCTCTGTTTTGCTCGGAAAAAATGTTTTCGTGATCCGTTTTTTCTCCGGAGCATGGGGAAAATGTTTTCGTTTGCCGTTTCTCTAAAAAAAAATTTAAATCCGTTTTTCATCCGTCGTTTATCCGTTTTTGTTGGAAAAAAAATAGTTTCGTTGTTCGTTTTTCCTCCAGGGCATGGGATAAATGTTTTACGTCGTTTTTCCTCGTACTATATATGCAAGGGATTAACAAATGGGTGGCACAAGTTTTAAGTATTGTGGATGCAGTTTTATTTGTAATATCATTTTACATTTGAAACATAAACCATAAAATAATAGTAACTGAGGGAGGGGTTCCACAAGTTCAACACAATTACTCCAATTTCTCCAAAATTCCAAAGTATACTTGAGCTAGGTTACAGGTATCACCCGAAATCAAACTTAGCTTCATTAACTAGAAGCATGGCGTAATCGATTACCATTTTATCGAGACTCTGCAAAGCTGCTTAGCTTTACCCACAAGATATCTACGACCGTTAATGCCACACGATTACATGCAACTTAAATGCATGCGGCCGGGCCAAGACCATCATAGCCTTTTGATTGAACATTCCCATGGTAGCTCCTACCCGATAGGTCCTTGAACCCACTGTTCCTGGGGCCTCACTGGCCAACGCAGGAGTCGTGCTCCAATATTGAGTGGGTACCTATCGTTGTGCGAATCGGCGAATGACACCTCATTCCCGTTCCACCAAACCCTTTGGTCATTCCCCTGCCGGGAATACTGCTCCTCATTCTCCTCACTGAGAATGGCACCACCAATGTAAGTATTCTCAGGGGACGAACAATGTTACTGAGCTATGTCGGAAAACGGTTCAACTAACCGGTCCGACTTGTGGTTGAGCAGAAACTTAAGTTATTTACTTTGCTCAATTGGGTTTCAACCTTAATTATGCCAAAGACCAAGCCATACCACAATCCATAAACCCATCCGGTACCAACCGTACCGACCAACAAACCAACCATAGCATTAATCATCTGCCGAGGATCGGACTCACCCACCCCATGGCTAGTCCAATACTGTCCCCCTGACTGTAGCACTTTTACAAAACTCCGAGCCAGCGGCCCGTCAACATGTTATTTCTAATTTTTAAAACATTTAACTAACTAACTAACATAATTAATAATTAACTACAGTGGCATAATTAATATCTAGGGTTGATCAAGGATTTAATAAGATTCAACATTATCAAGAAGGCTTAATGAACAAATCGGCATTAACTAGCATCATGTCATTCCAATATAACGGGTTTTAATAATTGAACATACAGTTAAAATAATGCAATAGAAAATAATTACTAAATATATCAGGCATGGTTGGGCGCAATATGATCAATAGAGTGCGGCTTGCCTTGCTCGGCGGTTGAATCGGCTAAATCGTAGTGGCTGTAGTCGTACTCTGCTCCCGTTTGGTCCTGCTCCTGCTCCGGGAATTGCTCGATGATCGGATCTAGCGCAAGAACCGAAAACCGGTAAACAAACGAATAAAAGAAAGCAACTGAAAAGAAAAACGGGAAGAAAACGGGGAGAGAATCGGGGGCAATTCTGGCATCTCGGGAATTTTGGAGACTTCGGAACTTCGGATGACGGAATAGAGAGCATTTTTGGACTCAGTGGAGCGAAACGGTTTGGAATGTGTATTTTTGAGCTTTTGAGAATTTTCGGGAATTTCTGGGATTATTTCGGATTAAATAATTATTTAATCTGAAATAGAATTTGAAAAAGGAAAAAAAAAAGCAAGTGGGCTGCCTGATCTTGAGCCGCCACGGCCAGCCCAGTGAGGCGGCGAGGCCGGCTCGGGCAGCCAATGCGGCAGCGGAGGAGAGAACCCTAGGGTTCCCCAGGCGAGGCAGCGGCGCTGAAGAGCGGCGGCATGGGGCTCGGCTCTGGACGGTGTGGTAGCCGGAAGGGAGAGGGAGAGGAGAGCTCACCGGAGGGAGAGAGCCAGCAGGGCGGGGAGCAATGGAGGGAGCGGGGCGGCTTTTATAGCCGTTCGGCGAGGAGAGAGGCCGGGCGAGGCGACCGGAGCCGGCGGCGGCGGCGTAAGCGTGGCGTCTGACGACGCCGCAAAGCGAAGCGCGGTAGCGGCAAAGCGGCACTGATTAGGGAAGATGGTCGGACGACTTCGAGCGGCCATGGCGGGCGGTCTGAGAGCACGAACGCAGGCGGCCCGGATGCTGGAGCGGAAGCGGGTTAGAAGCCGGGAGCGGCGCATGCGTAGGTGGCGTGAGGTGGCAGTGGTGTGGGCGGTCGAGACGACCAGAGGCAAACGCAGCGCGGGCGGGTGACGGGCGCGCGGGAACCGGAGGCGACGCCGGGGCTAGAGGAGGCAGACGGCCATCGGGCCGACTGGGCTGGGGAGAGGAGAGGCCAGCCGGACCGGCTGGGCTGGGGAAAAGATGGGATGGGCCGGAAGGCCCACAAAGAATTGGCCCAAACAAAAAAGAGAAAGAAAACAAAATTCAAAAAAAACCAAACAACAATCCAAATCCAAATTTAAATTCATTGTGAATTTTTGGGTCATTTCGACTATCACACCACACTGTTGAGGCCCTAAAAACCTCTGCTCGCTCTAAACCTCGCCGGAAACCTAAAAACCTCGCAGCTGTGAACCTCACCGGAAACCTCTGCCAGTAGTGGACAGAGGAACGGTTCGTCGGAACGAAAAATTGCTTTTTTCGTGGCATAAGACGAAAGATAGGTTTTGAATCGAAGGGAAAGAAATGACAAATTACACTATTTTTATGTTGTTAAACTATCAATATATTGGTCTAAAGAAACAACGATGTCCATCAACAATTAACCAAGTCTGGTGAGTACCATATACAAGTTGAGATTGTTCTTAGTCGAGATGAGACTAGTTATATCCACGACCATCCTTCAGCATGGTGGTAAGTGTGCAAAGAAATGGCCCCTTTGGCAGGCCATGTAGTACAGCCGTGCACCACAGCATCACAGGCAGGCCGAAGCCCTCGTCCAGCCGGACCTGCACCTCTAATTGCACGCGTTCACGCCGCTGCCGCTGGCTCTCCATCCGCCGGTACAGCTCGTCGGGCATCCCCAGCCCGTCGCTCGTGGCGAGGACGGGCACCGAGCCGACCACCCGTCCCGGCACGCAGAACTCGGGGAGGTCGCCGTGGGCGAGCTGCACGCCGGCGTAGGCCACCACCACGCTCCCCCTCCCCCCCTTGCCGCAGAACTGCCGGCGCGTGCCTTCGTTGTTGACGCGGAGGGTGATGTTGAAGGTGGGCGCGGTCGTCGCCGCGCCGTGGTTCCTGTCGAGCCCCTCTATGCCAGGCACCTTCACCCAGAACTCCGGTATCACGTCGCCGGACAAGATGATCCAACAGGTAAAAAACAGGTACAATAAGCCAAACGAGACGGCCAGCGCCGGATTAAGCCACCCTACCCACGGATGCCTCTCCAGGCAATCGCTGTACTCATCGTCTTCTTCTAAGAGGCCGGCACCCATGGATGGCAATCGCCGGGGCGACGAGACCGGCGAGCAGTCGAGGGAAGGCGAAACTAATTAGGGTACAAGACCTGGGTTGATTCGATGGATACGGCAGTCGTTTATAGCATGCAATTTCGATTGGATGGGAGTTGGAAGCAGCGTATACTTGGATACGGACTTGGATTTGCATCCCGGACGGCCGTTTCATGCATGGTAATCGCGGACGTACAGATCGATCGCGGATTCCGAACGTACGTGACTCGATCCAGTTCCATCTTGATCACGGTAGCGTAGGTCGTTCGGGATAAGGACTTCCATGCATAAGCGTAATCGCAGTAGCTGTTGGACCGGAATCACGGACGCCAATATGGTAACCCACCTTATAGAGGAAGGAAGGAATTGGGGGCCAACCGGCCCCCCCACGTGTCTCCTCCCTTTTTTGCACAAAGCCCCTCCGGTTTCTTCCAAATTACGTTTAGGTCCTTACGTGATTTTATGTGAGAGGGAAATAATTTTTTCGTTTCGCGTTTAGGTCCCTGGTTTCCCGTTTTGCATGTAGGCCCTCCCGTTAAGGGCCAATCGCGAGCGAGCCCTTTCCTAATTATTCAAAATAGCGAACAAGTCCAAAATTATAACAAATAGGTCCTCGCGCTTTACGTTCGGGTCCTTTCTCCGTTTTGTCCCAAAAAAATGTTTTTGGGTTCCGTTTTTTCTCCAGAGCATGCGAAAAATATTTTCGGTAGCCGTTTTTCCACAAAAAAAAATGTAGAACCGTTTCTTTTCTCCGTTTTGGCCGAAAAAAATGTTTTCGTGATCGGTTTTTCCGTTTTGTCCCCAAAAAATATTTTCGTGGTCCGTTTTTTCTCCAGAGCATGTGAAAAATATTTTCGTTAGCCGTTTTTCCAAAAAAATGTAGAACCGTTTCTTTTCTCCGTTTTCTTAGAAAAAATGTTTTCGTGATCGGTTTTCCCTCTGTGGCATGGGGGAAATGTTTTCGATAGCTATTTCCCTCCAAAAAAAATTGGGAGACTGTTTCGTTTATCCGTTTTGCCCGAAAAAAATATTTTTCGTCATCCGATTTTTCTCCGGAGCATGAGAAAAATGTTTTCGTTGGCCGTTTTTTCAAAACAAAAATATGGAAAACCGTTCCCTTTCTCCGTTTTGCTCCGTAAAAATGTTTTCGTGATCCGCTTTTCCTCCGAGCATGGGGAAAGCTGTTTTCGGTGGCTATTTCCCCACAAAAAATATGGAAAACCGTTTTCTTTCTTCGTTTTGCCTGAAAAAATTATTTCCGTGAACCGTGTTTTCTCCGGAACATGGAAAAAATGTTTTCGTTGGCTGTTTCCCAAAAAAAAACGTAAATTCGTTTTTCGCCCGTCGTTTTTCCGTTTTTCCCTGCTTTTCATCATTTTTTTATCAAATTTCGCACGGCGCGGCGTAGCGCGCGAATCTTCCTAGTATTATTTATAGCAAGCCACGCACCTTTTAACTGCCCATGGTTTGCTTTGAGAATTTTGAAAAATTAAGTCACATTATTAGCAGTACTATCCATAGCTTCTGGATTGATTTGCTATGTTTTGATCGGACGAATGTGTGCTTTCATCGTACGGTTCAAAATTTGGATGTTTTTTTGGGACAAAAATATCCAGATGATGTCTATACACTCTCTTGCAATTATGTCCCATGTATGGATCATTAGAGATTGACCAATGATCCCAAATCTTTCTGAGATGTATTAACTTAATCAAACCAGAGTTAGGAACATTTGTTTATGTCCAATATGCCCTGACTGCTCTGTAAAATCAGGGGAAAAGCCAGGTCTGACTCCCTCAGTGATAGGGTACAATCAGAGACACGGCCAGATGTTGCTAGTTACATAGGCTCTGTTTGGGGGAGTTGTGCTTCAGCTTTGGACCTAAAGCTCCTCCAAATAGCCTAGTTGCAAAGCAGCTGCACAGCTAAGTCGCAGCTGTAGTACCCCTAAAAGCCACAGCTGGTAGGGATGTGCTTTTTAGCTGTGGCTTCGCTCGACCGCTTCCCTTATATATCACCCCGTCGTCTCCCCGCTCGGTCGCTTCCTCGACTTCCTTCGGCTCGGGCGCCGCCTCCCCGACTCCCTCCTCACTCGGGCCCACTCGGTTGCCCCTCAAATGCTACAGCTGCAGCAGCTAGTTTGCCAAACGACATATTAAGAAAAACCACAGCCGCCAGTTATAGCTACTTTACATCCCAACAAGCAAAAAATAGCTTTTCAATCAAGCCGCAGCTCCCCCAAACAGTCCATACGCAATTCCGTTTTTTTCTTCTTGGAATAAAAACGAGACACAAATAGTAATAGTATCAGATACCTATCCCTCACTTTCGTATTTATTCCTCAAGCATTCGGTCGGTCGGACATATGAAAATTATCCGCTTTGTTTGCACTATACTCAGTGATTATTGATGATCAAATGCTCTCACGGATTAAAGGAAGATAGATAATATATCTACACTGCAGTAGAAATATGTTGATGGGTACAAATACGATTCTATTTTCTACTTTCCATCGAGTCGTGTATGAATGGCTACAATCTGTCGATGCAGCAGGTAAAGAACTTCACGTCCCTGTTCTACTGGTGCGTACATGACATGGAATAGCAGCGCGTACATGCACTGAACTCGCGAACGAACAATTTGCGTACATGCAGACATGCTCTCAGTCAAACACATCTGGTGAAGTCGAGAGGAACAGAACGTGCGCAAGAACCTCTTTGCTTAGAGCATCTCCAGCAAGGGCCCCTAAAACAGGGTCCCTATTTTGGATTTAGGGACCCCCTCTATTTTTTGGGGTCCTGTTTTCAGAGCACAAGTCCAAAGAATGTACTCTAAATCTCAGCCCCTATTTTACTTTTTCTCCTATTTTGATATATTCGCTATGTATAATCTTCATTTAACACTACTAAAATTCAATCAAAAATATTTGTAATACATGAAACATAATCATATTAACATTTACAATTTAAAAACATGATATTTTAAATTTAAATTTAATTTTTTCAAAATATGATAAAATTTTCGAAGCCTCTCATGTATTTCTCTATCTTCAATAATAGGGGTTGTACTCGTGTCCCTGGGAATTGGGGCTGAGGAGGCAAATTTAGAGGCCTCCTAATTTTAGGGGCTTGAGTTGGGCCCCCCTGGGAATTGGGGCTGAGGAGGCAAATTTAGGGGCCCCCTAATTTTAGGGGCTTGAGTTGAGGTCCTGCTGGATCTGTTTTTTTACTACACTCCCTATTTTAAGGTTTAGGGGCTCTGCTGGAGATGCTCGAGAGGAGGGCAATGCATTGAGGACAAATTGATCTTGCTGGACCCATAGAAGATGCGTCGGATTTGGAACTTGATGTACGCCTCCTTCAGCGGCCGTAGAGATCAACTGTGGCGGCTTCTCAGCTCCATATGCCGGAGCATTTCAAACCCTAAAGGCTCCTCTCAATCAAAATTACCCAAAACAACAGTTCCCAAAATTTCAAAATTCCCCAACCGAGCGGAACCAGATCCCAATCAATCAAGAACCCTACTTGGAGATTATGACCTAAATTGAGTACTTCTAGCTTCTTTTTTCTACAACTGTTTGCAATAAAGAGCTGGGAGTGGATTCCTGTTACTATTTCGTTTCTCATTCTCATTGTTCTTGTTCGGAATGTAATTAAGATGTAACTCTTATTGGATACAAACGAACTATTTGACTAAGAAGCCCTAAATGCTCGCGACTTTGTCCTCCTCTCTCGTCCAAACCCTAAATGCTCTCCGCCGCCCGTTGCAACCGCTGGGAAGCACAAGCATGGCAGACTCATCACCATCATCTCCAAATATCGATCTTGGCGTCGGCGGAACAGGAAGCACGCAGTGTAATCAATGTTCTTTTTTGGTTCCGTTGATTTGTTTCAATTCGAATCGAGTCCTCCACATTTTCTGAAGAACCCGATATTCCAGAAGACGCTTACTTTAACGCAGATTACGGGTTTAATAACGATGATTCTTTCTAAGATTTCACCTGTCTATTGCCTGTAGAAAACTGGGCTTAGATGGCATACTACAAGATGAAAAAAAAAATTCACTGTTGCTTCACTTTTAATATGTAAGATTTGTAATAGAACTTCCGCTATAATAAATTATATAACTTTTATGCAGACTCATCACTTCATCACCATCATCTCCAAATATCGATCTTGGTATCGGCAGAACAGGAAGCATGCAGTGTAATCAATGTTCTTTTTTGGTTCCGTTGGTTTGTTTCAATTCGAATCGAGCCCTCCACATTTTCTGAAGGATTTGTTACTTTCCTTTGTACATTTTGCCAATGGTCACAATGGCACGGTGCAGGTTTCGACATGCAAGAATTCCATCACTGTAATGGATGGTTTCCTGTACAGTTGTACTTGTACTCCACTCGGATGACTAAAGCCATGCGTGCATGAAGTGCCCTTACCTTGGATTGGAATTTGCTGTTTGGGTACTTAATTAGCATTGTCTGATCCCGGTAGGATTCATTCTAGATTAGCAATTACTAATAGGATTGGAAATCCCTGAGCTGTCCCATCTGTGCGATATTACTGTTTATAGTGTTCTTGATCGATTAGAATTACCAAGACCTAGGACAAGGAAGTGGCACAGCTGGTGTGGTTCTAGAAATTAGTGTGGATTCCAGTTTTAGACTTTGCATTTTATTCACTGTTCCTCTCTTGAGCCTAAAGTATACAGTAATACAATCTTCTCACGTAGAAACCAGAACTTCGCTCTGAAGAAGGAAGAAGAGGACTATTCAGTATAGGGTAGTGCTTTCCGTGATTTATTTTACTTGGGAGAGCTCTGCTTTAGGATAGTGCTGTGGACTATATAGTATGGGAAGTGCTTGAATGCTCTTGTAACATCCCAATGTTTGGCTCTTTTGAATTTCTTTTTGGGTATTTTGCATTTTTCAGAATTTTCCATGTTTTATGGCCAATAAAAGCTTATTTCTGTGAATTTCTTTATTTCAGAAAGGAATTAATATGACTAATAACTAAATGAACAATTGTTGAAAACATTTTATTTGAGCTCTAAATATCCTAGATTTTTTTTTTGAAAATTTGGAGTATTTTTGCTAACTATTTGGAGTTATGAATATTTTTTGGCATTATTTAAAGGGAAAAAGAATTAAAGAATCAAATTTTCGCTGCTGGGCCGATCTGGCCCAATTCCTCGCACCGGCTTAGAGATGGCAACGGGGACCCGAAACCCGAAACCCGACGGGTATTTACTCCATTAGGGGCTGGGTATGGACTATTTTTCATACCCGTGGGTCTATTAACGGGCAAAATTTAGTACCCGCGGGTAGAGCGGGTACGGGTCCGTTCTGCTATTACCCGTACCCGTTCACCCGTGGGTTGAATCAACCCGGTTGATTCAACATAGAAAATTATGGGCTATTGCAAGTCTGCTAAGTTGCTTTCAGGTTTACTGTTGGTGTAGAATTACGGCCGGTTTTCTCATAACTGTTTTCTTGTTTGTCTATGCATACTACCATAACTATTGGTGGGGAAAGCAGTACGATCGATTTCTATTATGGAGCTTTATGTGCTTCCCTTTGTTCGATCATCACCTTAATTGTGCTTAATGTTTCGTGTTCAATCTTTGAAAAACCTCATTTCGCAAGATGACTCATTTGGTTCTTCATCTAAAGGTTAAAAGTTAGAATGCCACTGTTATTATTACTTTGAATCTATTAGCTAGTTTGTTTCTGGTAAAACGTACGCATGATCACTTGAATATTATAACCACTACCACTATATATTCACAGGTAAAATATTATACGTTTGTTTGTTTGTTTGTGTTTTCAGCTTCACGATCCTTCTCCCTACATCTCCGTTCATGACAAGCACAAGGTGATTGTCTTGTGAGGAACTCAAGCTGGTCGAGGAGTAGCAAGTATATGTCTATCGGCCGACAGTGCGTACATATATGTTGTGTTAATTTGTAAAAATATGTATACTATCTGTTCGTGTTTTTTATGTAAGCAGCCTAGCTAGCTGCCTATCTTATATGTGCCTGCATCCAGTGTTGTGCATGTTGGTTTGTTTCTTAATTTACATTATCAACCGGGTGTGGGTTACCCGCTGGGTACCCGTTACCCGCATGGGTACGGGTATGGGTAAATTTGGTACCCGCGTGCGGGTATGGGTATTGGAACGGGTGAATTTTGCTAACACGGGTACGGGTACGGGGTGGTGATACCCGCCGGGTATAAACCCGTTGCCATCCCTACACCGGCTTGCTTACCTCCACACCCTGGGCCATCGTTGTGCCTCGGCTCAGCTGCTCACGCCACGCTTGTACCTAGTCTGCCGTAGGAGGTTGATAGGTGGGGCCCACCCATCAGCTGTCCCTGCGAGTCCGAGAAGGACCTCCCCTCTTTTTTGCTTGGTTGGTAGAGTGCGCACTTGGGCCGGGCTCTTTTGGGCCTGTCCGAAGCACGACGGGATGGCCCGGTGCAAATCGTCTTGACCAGTGTCGACGCAATCAGAGCATGGGCCGTCTGCGGCCCTGAGAACCGGCACGATGAGCGGCGACCGACCGCGACCGTACGATCGTTTGGGCGGGCCGTCTTGACGGGCACAAGCAGACGCGAAATCACAGATTAAGACCTAAAAGTTGGCAGATATTGTTGATTCATAGCATCTTCAAGCATTGCATTTATGTTTGACATTTTGTTGATGTGATTAGTCTCTTATGTAATAAAAATAGGTAGTTTAGTAGTAGTGATGTGTTTTAAAAATAGGTAGTTTAGAGCCGACTACCGAGAGGGGGGGTGCGCGAGGGATTACGGCATGGGATTCCGAAGGAAGCGAGAAGATTATGGCGGCAAATTAGTGAGTTAGGGTTTTGATTTTGTAATATATATATATATATATATATATATATATATATATAAAATAAAAAGTGAGGCCCGTTTGTCATAGAATACCCATCGGGTACCATGTGTACAAACTGATATCCACACCCATCATGTGACCTTATCGAATACCCAAACCCGAAAACCCATGGATTTAAAATGCTACCCGTACCCACCCTTATCGGGTCGGGTACCCATGGATACCCAAACCCATGGGTAAAACTGCCACCCCTATATCAACTACACCGCGCCCTTAAGGCGGGTGCATTTTGTTGACAATGCCATGCCAAATATTATCTACTGTACTTATGCGGCAAAGAAAAAGAGTTTAACCAGAGTGTCATCACACTATTTTCACCGGAAGTCCATCCAAAAAAATAAATTTATGGATAGATTTTTTTCACCGATTATTTTGTAAAAAGGATCATGTGGTTCTGTAAATTCACGAACGAGTCCTTCACTATTTTTTGCGACCATGGATAGGTCATTCCATTTTATTTTATTTTCTTGCAAAAAGAATCTGTGGTTCTGCAAATTTGTGAACGGATCATCCGCTTATTTTTTTATACAAAGGACTCTATCATTACGCAAATTTGCGGACAGCTCCAAGCCAGCCTATTTAAAAAAAAACAGTGGTTACGCAAAATTGTATTAATTACTTTAACCATTTCCGAGCACCTCATATCACTTGCAATGCATAGATAGTTTAATTATCCGTGAACGATTTCTTTCTCGTTCAATGCCCCTTTTCAAATGTCTGAAAGATAAAAATGTTGCATTTTTATCTGTGGGGTCACAACCGAGGCTCTAATCAGTCTATCTTTTAAAAAACACTGAGATATCTAAATTACTTCTTTTAAAAAAACATCAGATTAAATTTGATTTGACAAAAAAAAAAATATGTCGAAACTAGCTACGACGGTCTCACAAAAAAATGTAGGGAGGAAGGCTTTTGCCCGGGCTGCACCTAGCAGCAGGGCTCCAACCTCAAAGTTTGCAGCAACCTCTTAAAAAGAAAAGTTTGCAACAAGCCAACAGCCACGCCGCCGTACGTCGCCATTGCAGATGGCAGTATGGCACCATGTCATGGTTGCAGTTTGCGCCTGCGCCCTGCACGCTAACGCCGATCAGCCCCTGACCCTGAGGTCGCCGGAGGGCCAGGAACTAGCCATAGCTGAGCTCCCCGGCCGGTCGCACGCTGCGGCACGTAACGCCAGCGCGCCTCCGCGCCGCCGCTGCATGACGTGAGAGCGTGGGGGATAGCAGAAACCCTCGGTAGCCACGTGGGCGCAGGTGAGGGTCTGGAAGCTTCTGTGGTGTGTTGTGGGCCAGGCCGGCAGGCAGGGCAGCTTCGCTTCTCCTTCCTAAATATCCATCGATGGGCCCACAGGTCAGCTGCCCTGTAGAACCTCCCCCACGGTATTGCTGGCTAAAGGCCAGCTTTGGCCTTATCGTAGTACTACTACTTTTACTCCTTCGATTAGCAGCCGTACTACTATGCAACAAGGTCTCTAGGGCCTAGGCTAGGCTAATAACCAAGGCAAATTACAAATAGTACTACCAATTTCTTTTTCCAAGTACTTTGTGCCCCCCTATACCAATAAAGCATAAAGCATGATGTGCAATCATACTGCGCTTTAGACGTGTCTCGGTTCAAATTTACTATTTCTATCTTAAAACTCTTATAATATAATTAAGCACGTATATTATAAGGAACATTAACTATTGTATTTTTAGTTTGCAAAACAAAGATTTTTAAGAAAGTAGGAATCGGTGTTTTTTCTAGCTCTCCAACGTGCTTCTCTTTAAAATATGATCTCCTCGTAAATAAATTTACGAAAATAGCTCTCTCTTCTATCACACAAAATGTACGGGTGACACGTATAGTAGGCAGACCACGAGTTTCCTGCCGAGCACCCTATCCTCCGTAGCCGAAATGAATTCTGCTGTCATTATACGGTGGCCACGATCTGTCTCGGGGCCAATACCTGTTGAACCACCATTTAACACGTGCACCGTGCCTGCCGTAAATCGTGGCCCATTGGATTGGTTAAAGAAATGCCTTTGAGATTACAAAATCCCAATCTTTTGGACAGCTAAAGGAAGCCACCCTGAAACCAGAGTACTGCTGAAACCGAGCTGCGTGGTAGAGTAGACCTCTTTTCTATGGAATACTCCCTCCGTTTCTTTTTATAAGGTGTATTTGGTTTCGTTAGAACAAGGCTTTAACTAACAATTATTCTATTAGCATATAATTTTTATGACACAAAATTGATATTAGCAGATTTGTATTCAAAAGTACTTATATATAATTATAATTTTGTATTGCATAAATGATATATTAATGAAGTAATCGTTAGTCAAAGTCTTATCTTAACGAAACCAAATACGCCTTATAAAAAGAAACGGATGAGTAAGAAATTGGGAAGTGACGTGAGGTGCCGGTGCTCATCGTCCATCGGAAGTGATAGCTGTCCATGGAGAGGAGAGAGGAGGATAAAGACGTGAGCTTTGAAGCACGAGCAGAAGGACAGATCAAGGGGATAGGATTTATTATTTTTCAGTCCCTCTAGGGGGTAACAAAAGCCTGGTATTATTATACTCCAGCTTCATGTCCTAGTCATTCTGTTGATATCTTTTTTTATATTGACAAAAATAAAAACCTCCCTAAGAAGAACAATTGAAAATATATAAAAAAAAACTATATAACACTAAAGCTGACCTCAATTTATGAAACAAGACATTTTTATACTGCAACTTTATAATTCAATTTAAATAACACTCTGATTCGGTTTTATACAGTGGTATTGCTCGCGTGACATGATAAATGAATAGTTTTATCACGTAGGATGATAGATTCAACGGTTTCTGTCATAGCCGAACGCGAGGGAAAGACCATTTCTGCTGATAGTCACAAGATCATTTTATCAAGTAGTGGGAAGACGGTAAGTATTAGGTACTCGAGGGCTAGTACACTCATTATTGACAAAATCTGTGTCATCCCTAATGAAAGAATTAGCTTCTGGCATTTCCTAGACGCTTAGTCCAGTACAGTTAAAATTATTGTATTGTGATGATCATCTTCTGGGTAATGTACTAGATTTGCTACACGAGAACCTCTTGTTGTATCAATGATAGGCGTAGAGCAATTGAATCTCTGGGATACATTTTGAAAAAAAAAATATGAAGAGCATCGATCCAAGTCGGTGAATTCAAAAAATGGGAAACTGAGGAACTGGTTTTAAGGGAAAAAATCGAGGAATTGCGAAAATTTATTCCCTCGTGTCAATCAAACTGTCAATCAAACATTTTAAAAACTAACAAAACAGAATCACCCAACCTTTGAGAAGTTCGCTAGAGGTGATCCTTTCCTTTCATCCAACTACGTGAGAGAGAGAGGACTCAGAGGAGGACGAGGCCTACCTTGATTGGTTCGTGAGCTACTGTGCTCATGATTGGTCGTCAGTTTGATCTTTATCTGTATCTAAATAAATTAGAGATAAGTACATACAAGTGTGCATTTGTGTTTCTACGCTACGGAGACTCTAGTTCTCTAAAATTTTCAATATGCATAGTGAATACACATGTGTGTGATGTGTGTTATGTATGTCTTTATACCCTTAAAAAACAACATGAGAGAGAGGAAGGCAATGAAAAGAAAATAATTAATGAATGGTTACGGGTGAGAGCTTATTAGGGCCAAAGGCAAATGAACAACTGTCACCACTAGGCAAGGTTTGAATTTTCATTTTCAGATCCTATCTGAGAGGCGGTTAAAATCTGAAATTTTAGTGAAATTTCGGTATTTCAGACGAAATCCATATGAGATTTAAAAATCAAATTTAAAATCTGGTATTTTTGAGACATTGAAAACCAAAATTTCAATCATTTAATGCCCTTGTGAAATTTCAGAAGAAATTGACCGAAATTTGTATACATTTTTTTTGGCAAAATTTTCACATGTGTTCCTCAGAAAAGATATCACAATTCTCCACAAAAAAATGATGCTAAATACGGTCTTTAAAACAAAAAATCCAATTAAGTAAGTAACAATTTCGGTTTAAAAAGCCAAATCTCTGCGATAGATTTTCTAAAATTATTGTAGCAATTTAAATTTTTTTATCCATAAAGATTTAGTATCTTGGCTTCGCTGCTTAAGACCAAAATTTCCTCACCTAAATATCAGCAAGATTTTGATCCATACCACTAGGCTCCAGCATCCCCACAAGTAAAATCACAGTCCGGTGCTCAAAGCCACTGCTATTACTAACCAAAAGGTTCCACGTATATGGGGGACACCATCACCATCGGCAAGAACAGGGAGAGATCCCATAAGTAGAAAAGGAAAGGCAGGAACACACATTCCATTTCAGGAAGGTGAAGAGGGGAGAGAAGAGAAGCTAGAGGTCCCGTCCAGAGCCAAGAAGCCAACGCGGCAGAGAAATCCAGAGAAGGTGGGGAACTAGGAGGAGATGGACGATAGGGAGAAGGTCGTGTGCATGGCAAAGCTGGCCGAGCAGGCGGAGAGATACGATGGTAAGGTGGGGAGGGATCTGCCGTGCTTGTGCTTGTGTGTTCTTGGTACTTTGCAATTTGTTTTTTATTTGTTGGGGGGTGGGGGGGGGGGGATTGCTGCTCCTTTCTTTCGGAGTATGGAAAGGAGTTGGGGTTCTTGGTTCTTGTGCTCATTTGGGATCTTTGCCCTGTATGTGTGGTTTTGCAGGAGTCTTTGCTCGCTTCCTTGAACAGCAGCCTGCCGGCCATTTCGGCAATTTTGTTTCTTTCTTCTGTCCATGAACAAAATGTCTGAATGTGCAGCAGTTCGGTGGGGAAGGCTGCTTCTTGATGATTATTCTGGGCCAGTTTCAGCAATTTCTTGGTGGTTTTGGGCGGTTTTGATTCATTGATTGTATCCAGTAGTGCCGGATACGATGTGTCCCGGACTCCCGGTTTGGTACAAGTAACATTGTTTTTTATTGATGATTTTGGGGGATAATCTTGTCAATTTTGAGTGGTTCTGACTGGCCCTGATTGTTTCCGGCACTTCTGATTAGTGTCTGCAAAAGGAAGATCATGCATGGTATCTTGGCCGATTGGAATAGGTTGCGGGTTTCTGATGGTTTGTGGGGGGCAATTTTATAAAATGGGTGCACCTAAGTTGCTTTTCTATTGTTCTTGATTTTCCTCTGAGATAATAAAGAAGGATCTTGGAATCATGGATGATGCATTCTGTTCTGATAATGGGTAAACATACTAGTATGTCTCTGTCTGTTTCTTTATCACCGAACTGCACATGATCTATTGAACTCTACAAATGTGGAATAAGTGGAACTGTGAAACCCACCATTTTGGGTTACATTTTAATTTTGAGTTTTGGGTTAAAAGTGGTATACCCATGCATAAAGTAGTGTACTAGTGTGGTTTGAGTAAGCATCCCTTTGCTAGAATCAGATAATTCTGGACTCACTTGAATACTTTTTACCCATCTTTTGGAGCACAGGTTTTGGTAATTTGGTCACAATTGGATGCTTATGTCTTTTAGCTACAAAGTATGTAACCATGTTATTTAGGATTCTTTTACTTGGAACATTGTCATTTATTGACTTTAGCTTCCAAATATAAGAAGTCTCTCTAATTCATTGACCACTTTGATAGTGCACCCAATTCCTTTAACTTACAATATGAAGCCATGAACGTTCTTGTAGCCTTCTACGCTTCATTTTTTTTTTTTTGAAAAATAGCAGGAGAGCTGCTACATATTCCATCTGAAAGTGGTAGACAACATGATCTGCCCTCTGTTTCCTGCAAGTCTTTGTTCAGTGAACTTCCTGATACCTCTGATTAGATTATAAGAGTTTTACCTCGTTTTTGGGCAAACCTTTTCCATTCTTCCTCTGGCAAAAATAAAGGGTGGAGTACACATAAGCTGAATACCTTTTTGCAGTAAATGAAAAGCGTTCAAAATAACTTTGTCACAACGTTTGAAATGATTCTACCGACAAAATTTTACCTTGCAAGCATGAAGTTCACCTAATGGTACATTTTCTGTTGACAAAATCCAACAAGTGCAACCACATCTAGGCATCTTTTTGATAGTGCTACCTTTTCTGTTGCAAAACCAATCCTTCATGTTGGCCCATGATTAGAATTTTAGGGTGTACCCTGATTAATTATGTTCTATTTGGTTGGACTTGTTTCCCTGAAGTTAGTCTTAACTCTTAATGCATGACTGTTACTGCAGATATGGTAGAATTTATGAAGAAGCTAGCTAGGATGGATGTGGATATGAGTGCTGAAGAGAGACACCTATTTTCAGTTGGTTTTAAGAGTACAATCAGTACGAGGAGGGCATCATGGAGGATCCTTTCTTCACGTGATCAAAAGGTGGCAACTAGTGAGCATGCTGGTGTGATGATAGATGGCTACAAAAAGAAAGTAGAGGATGAGCTCAGGACAATTTGCAATGAAATATTGTCAATCATCGCTATTCATTGCCTCCCCTTGGCCATTTCGGGTGAAAATGTTGTGTTCTTTTATAAGATGTATGTACTGAATCCTTAATTCAGTGCCTTGTTTCTGAATTGTGTATTACTTTTCTCATGTTGGCCCACTTTTCTGATTACTAAATTTAGAGTTTATTCTCAATCAATAGCTCATTATCTTTCCAGGTAAATTTGATAATACCATCTTTCTTTACAAAGAATATACAACTTTGGGCTCATAATTGTTTTTTTTGAAGAGCGTTGTTTTGATTCCTCCAAAAGATTTTCTACTAAATCCTCTTCCTAAGCATTGCATGATTGAACATCTTGGTAAAGAAATTCCAGCAGAAAAGGAAAAACCTATTCGATTATGACATTTTTTGATATGTTGCAATGACTAATTCTGCAAAACATATACTCATGATTCTTGTTAGATTTGAACCTATGCAGATGGAGCAACAATGTTTTTTTTAGTGGATGGTATCCTATTTGGTACATGTCTTGTCTAGTTCTTTTGAGCTAATGGTGTAATTGCTAATAATCGGATGGTCAAAATTAACAGGGAGGTAAGTAGGGCTGTATATTCAGTTGGTTACTTGGTTCAGTTATTTTAATTTCTTTTCCAATTTTTGGTTTTGGAAAATGAAAACCAAATGAAGAGACCAACAACATGGCTGAACATAGTGGACACTGAACTAAATTCAGTTTTGATTTTTGTTGGTTTATTGCCTTGCTAAGATGAAAAGGATGCATACTAACAGGGCAAATGAAATACTTATATATTTCATGGCTCTACGGATTGATCTATTTTTAGTACCACTATTATAAATTATATCTGAGGGTAGGCTCTTATGCACTCTTCCTAAGTTGTTTTTCATAATAAAAAAAGTCGGGTGAAAATTTTTAACATGCCTGTTCTATATTTTTTTTGGGGGGAAAGAGTACTGTATTTTTTTAGGCTTCTCAATTATCTTGTTCATTATTATTTTCTATACTGCAATGTTGAAAAAATTGAATGGTACTTCACCAGTTCTGAAACTCTCCCTCAGTCCCTCATGTATCTGATAATGTAAGATGATGCAAGGAACTTTACATGCTCTATGTGTGGCCCTGCAATCTATTCGTCATTATGGCTATTTCTCTATCATATCCAATTATCTTCCCTTGTATGCATGTGCATGATACTCTTACACCATATCCGCTTTGCACATGACCCTTTTCTGATATATATAATTATTACAGGAAAGGTGACTACTACCGTTACTTGGCTGAGTTTAGCACTGGAACTGAAAAGAAGGCTGCTGCTGACCAGTCACTTGTGGCCTATCAGGTGTGAATCTTGCAAACATAGTGCATAGGCTCAAATGGACTTCTGGTCTTAAGCCTTGCTTCCCACCTTTGGCAAACTAACAAATGTTGCTGCAGCATGCCATGGTTGTCGCCTCCATTGAGCTTTCACCTGCCCACCAAATCAGGCTTGGCCTTGCCCTCAGTTTCTCGGTCTTCTTTCATGAGATAATGAACTTTCATGACAGGTCATTCATCCTTCATGGTTCCTTTCTCTCTTTTTATTGATGTTTGAAATTTTAACATATATATTCCTAATTTGTCGTGCTTCTTGTACTGAAACGTGGACAGACCTACATTATTTGGTAGGTTAAGTTTCATATTTTTTTTTCCCAAATATAAATAAAAGTTTCACCTAACATTTACCAATTTGCACAATTGAACCCCACAATGCAATGTTCAATGCAGTGTTCTAAGGTGAACCAACTTAACAGTCTGATCCACTGTTGAAGGTTTTCTGGGTCTGCCCTTGTTTTTGAAAAGAATAAATAGATGAAAGTTTGTTTTTTGTGTTTCCACGCACTCTAGTATGCTGGTTGGCACAGGCCACCAGTCTTTGAAAGCATCAACGTAGTTAATTAGTTTATTTTGTTTTTTCTTCTCTTTTCAGAGCTTGCCAAGTCGCAAAACAAGCATTTGATGAGGCTACCACTGAGATTAATTCCTCTGGTGTGGAGAGTTACAAGGACAGCACACTTCTGATGCAGCTTCTGAAGGACAACCTAGCTTTGTGGACATCAGAATTAGCTGGAGGTAAATCCATTATAAGAAAAATACTTCCCAATAATCAACTAAGGTCTCCTTTCCCCTTTTCGATGTAGAAATTTTTTTTCGGTGTTGTAACTTCTTTATTATATGGTATCGGAATTCTGCACAAATATATATATATGTATGTATGTATGTGTGTGTGTGTGTGACGCCGTAATGGGAAACCATGATCCTCAGGCACCATGATTTTAAATGCACGAATTCAAGTATATTTTTTAAAACTTCCAGTTTTAGGGTATATACACATCTATAACAATTCTAATGAAACACAAACCTTTGAAAAAATATACTCGAATTCAAAGATTTGAACGAATTTAAATCGCATGCTTTGTTGATTTATATATATAATCAGCACATACCTACAATCAAATTATCATCAAAAAAAGAAATACTAGTTCGAATTTCAGTTCAAATTTGTTTGAACTAGTTAGTAAACTGGTTAAACTCATCATCCTAAAAATTTCAAAAAAATTTGAATGCAAATAAATAGAAAAAAAATACCTATTTTGAATCATGATGCCTAGGCACCATGCTGGCCCAAATAATTGTACTATATAGGACGCCGTAATGGGACACCATGGTGCTCAGGCACCATGATTTTAAATGCACGAATTCAAGTTAAATTCAGGTATATTTTTTAGAACTTACAGTTTTAGGGTATATACACATCTATAACAATTCTAATGAAACACATACCTTTGAAAAAATATACTCGAATTCAAAGATTTGAACGAATTTAGATCACATGATTTGCTGATTTATATATATAATCTGCAGATACCTACAATCAAACTATCATCAAAAAAGAAACACTAGTTTGAATTTCAGTTCAAATTTGTTTGAACTAGTTAGTAAACTGGTTAAACTTAACATCTTAAAAATTTCAAAAAGTTTCAAATGCAAATAGATAGAAAAAATACCCATTTTAGATCATAGTGCCCAGGCACCATGCTGGCCCAGATAATTGTACTATATAGGACGCTGTAATGGGACACCATGGTGCTCAGGCACCATGATTTTAAATGCACGAATTCAAGTCAAATTCAAGTATATTTTTTAAAACTTCCAATTTTAAGGTATATACACAACTATAACAATTCTAATAAAACACATACCTTTGATATACTTGAATTCAAAGATTTGAACGAATTTAGATCACATGCGTTGCTGATTTATATATATAATCAACACATACCTACAATCAAACTATCATAAAAAAACACCAGTTCAAATAAACTCAACATCCTAAAAATTTCAAAAAATTTTGAATGCATAATGCCTGGTGCAATACCACGTATGGAGTCTATTTTAGCATAAGGTGTCTAATGCCTGGTGCAATACCACGTACTTGGATCCCACTATGGAGGAACGTTAATACTCCTCAAGTGAAAAGATGTGCATATTGACAAAAAAAAAAAAAAAAAAAACCCCTCTGAATTATGCAGTACTACGGAAGATTTGACGAGGGGATTACGAGACAAACAATTAATAGTAATCAGTTATCAGAAGGTTGAAAATGGAACGGAAAGTCTTTTTTTGAAAATAGAAATGAAATTTTCTTGTCGGAAATGGAAACAGGAGAGCCAATTCCGACGGAAACGAAAATGGAAACGAAAATTCCGTATAAGTGAAACCGGAAATTAAAAATAGAAATAGGCCGAAAAGGAAAATGGGCTTGGCCCAAAAAGGAGAAGGGAGGGTTTACATTTATTTTCGAATTAAAATAATTTCATAAATACAAATAGCTTTATATGAAATATCAAATAGAGTTCAAAAATTTTGTAAAAATTCTCCAAAATACTTTGAAACATTTTGAATCTAGGAAAATTATTTTCAACATAATTTTGTTTTTGTTTTTATGAATAAATTAATTTTATAAATCTAAAAATAGCAAAATGGTATTTATAACCTTCAGGAAATTTGATGACCAGAGTAGCTCAAAATGTACTGAGAGAATATATACTTCCTGGATGGTGATATAGATCGCATTTCTTGCTGCTTTGTCAAACAAATCGACACTAACCCTGTTATGTTCAATGCCTAGTCTTTTGACCGATAAATCCCTGATAATAATTATGGCACCAAGTTACTAGTTTATCCCTTGACAACCAAAACTATGATTCTTTGTCTTTACAGGTGAAACCTCTAAGGATAACAACATTGATATGGAGGTAAGGTGTTTCTGGCTGTGACATGCATTTGAGCCTCTCTTAGCAAAATTCTATGTATTTGAATGGTTCTCAAGGTTGATGAAAAATGTAAATAATCCAGTGCATAACATCCTATATCTGGTTACGTTACATAGTGTTATTTCCAATATAAAAATCTGGATCTTGTATCACAGTAAAAAAAAAAACTTCCATTAACATGTGCAGTAAAGCATCTATTTAGATCTATTTAGCAAGTTTTCTGCATGCCATTGTTTACCTCTAAACTGTAATACATCTATGAGCAAGCAAAAGTAGTTCCTTGTAAATTTGTACGTTCATACTATGCTTACGCTGACATGCTAGACACGATGTTGGTCTTTTTTTTTTCCGGCAATGCGCTGATACATTTTTTGTTATGTTTTGGCAGGGCTAATTGAGATGTCTTTCAAGGCCTCTAGCATGCGCCCAAAGCAACAGGAAAAATAATGCTCGTAAACCTGTGTGATCTTCAGCATGGGAACCGTCGAAATCTGCATATGTTTTTTTCTCTGCAGCTTCCTTCTTTTTTTGGTCCTCTCTTGGTCTTGGTGTGATACCCAAGTATCTTCAGGCTTCAGAGCTTGGGTTGTTGACCATTCACCCCCTTAAGCATCTTTGTGTACGGACGAGGCGACGAGCAGAGTCTCCTATCAATGACGAAAAGCCGTCTCATTTTTATCACTGGACGTGTACAAGCGATGCTCGAGGGGGCAAATGTTAAAGAGGAGCCAAAAATCTTGAGCTCTCGCTTTGTGTGCTTCTGACTTGTTTTGTATCGATGCTTCAGTGTAGTGAAGGGTCCATGCCTCACGGTAGTGCCATCCCCTTTCTTCTGAGAACTTGCCTCTGCATTATTCATTGCACTAGAAACATGGCAAAGGAGCCAAGGCCATGGTTTTTTTGAGGACGGTGCGAGAACGATTCATGGTTGATTGGATTGCTTTTGTGGTGAGGATGAGGATGGGTTTGGAACAGGAAGCAACATAATCGCGAAGATTTGAGAGAACTCCTAATGATTTAATTTGTTTCGTCGCCTTTTTGTTGGGACGCTGATCAGATGGATAACATTTTAACGTTACGCAAAATACATGTTTTACCACCCGTTTCCGAAACAGGAGCAACCAAATAACAGTATAATACAATTTCAATAAGTTTTAAGAGAACGTTTAAAAATTTTCATTTCACACATTTCTAGAAGATTAAAAAAACCAAAGTTTTAACAAGTTCTGGATTTTAGAATGTAAGTTTCATTGAGTTTCAATCGATGATTTCTCAATAAGTTTCAATGAAAAGTTTCAATAAGTTTCAGCCAAAAGATTCAACAAGTTTTAATAGGTTTCAAACAAGTTTTAAGAATTTTCGGCTAGTTTTAGTGATCTCACCTAGCTACGATGGTACTACCACTCTGTCAAAGGCTACCGCGACATCGTCTGCTGTCGATGCACACTCTTCTACAGCTCAGGCCCCGACTGTCACCGCTGCCATGGAGTCGATTGACATCGCCCATCGTTGAATCTATGTTCTAGCTTCGAACTGAGTCTACATCTCTCTCTCTCTCTCTCTCTCTCTCTCTCTCTCTCTCTCTCTCTCTCTCAAGCTTGAGCTCCACATTGCGCCGCCACTAGATCCATGTGTTTCGAGTTGCGTCATCGCCTCCCATTGCTAAATCCGAAGCCAAGGTGAAGCATTGGGTCATCACCTGCTAGAGCTGAAGCTGGGGATGAAGGAGGGGAGGACGGCTCCAGAGTCATATGAGGAGGTGGAGGGGGCTGTCGTGCTAGCGCGAACTTACGGTTGCCTCGCCGCGTGAGCCTACGATTGCTCCACCATGTTGCTCTTACTGAAGTTGAAGGAAAAGGTGGTGGTGCCTAACACATTCGCCAAGCGCGATGGAAGATGCAACGACAGCGAATCTTGCGGACCTCCTCACCCTCGACCATGTCATTATCTAGTTGGTCAAGCCCTTGACCTTCCATGGCGATACAACGTAAAGGTGAGGCAGGTTGCAACACTCGATCGGCAACAACGCCTTATGCTTGTAATAGCCAAGAAATTCAATAAAATAAAAAATTAATAATTTAATCTAGAATAGTTGGTCAGAATTTGAAATTATGTTATTTTGTGAATTTTCTCTGGATTTTTAGTGTTTAAGAAATGTTTTTATTGGTATTTGTGTGGTTCCTCAATTTTAAAATAACAAAACCAATAAATCAAAAATCTGGAGATAATATTATTAAATCCTAAATGACCATTAAATCACCTATAAAAAATTTCAATAAATTTTGAAACCATTTAATGCTTATGGAAAATCAAGAATAGCAAAACACGAAAGTAGCCAATTCACTGTTAAAACTTTAATAAATTTTAGGAGCATGATCATAATCTGAAATTTTTACCAAAGCATCAACTTTGCCTCAAGATCCCTCAGCAAGGATGTTTATGAAATTTAAAATTGTTTTGCTAGTTCAATTAATTCATGGTTCAATATCAGCCAAAAACTAGAAAATGGAAAATTCATTTCCTTTTTCTATCTCGTGGCTGTTTGGACCCACCTGGCAGTTACTCATTACCTTGCGTCCACCTGGCAGCATCCCTTGGCCACTCCCTCAATGCCAGTGGCCCCAGTCGCCCGGGCCCGCTTGAAGCGGCCAAAACCAGGGAGAGTGCTCGCTTTGCCTCGCACTCTGTGAGACCCCGGATCAGCTATCCGAAATCTCCTGTGTATTTCTGTACTAGTCCCAGATCAGTAGCTAGTACACACAGTCAACAGTGATACATCAGTGCCTTACATAACGAAATTGTAACATAACTATAAAGTATTAGCCATATGGCTATTTATTACAACAAATGGTCACAAGACCAAAGTCACGGCAATGGAATAAAAACGACAAATAGCGAAACCCAAATAACACCACAGGCGACGACTAGCAACGCGATTAGATGTCCAGGCGACCTTCATCAAACTCTTCCGGGTAGTACTCACCGTCTTCGTTGGCGTCCTGATAGCTTTCTGATGACAACAATGTATGTAGTATGTGAGTACAAAAGTACTCAGCAAGTCTGGGAAAGTATGCACATGTAGGGCTTTCCAAGGAAGGCTTAATAGGGTTCTTTTGCATAAAGCCAAGTTTCATCAAACCATACATATTAATAAGTTTCACAAAGCATGTTTTAGCAATTATTTTAACAATTGAATTATTTAATATTTCAGTGAGGGTTCTATCCATCGTCACTAGAATAAAAGCTCTATCCTCTTGCGCCGTGTGAGAAAAACAGTCTTGCCTCTATCCGGCACTCACATTCCACCATCTGGTGAGTCTAAGTTAGGTTTCTACAAATTATTTAGCCAGGTCGTACCATGTTAGACATGTGGTAGTACGGTTATGCTTAGAATGGACAGTCATAAGCGTCGGTCCTTAATTGACTTGGGGCGGTACTTGCACAAACCAAGACCAGTGCTCTATCCGCACCCGCCCGACATTCCATTCCGCCCAAGTCCAAATCATTTTATTTATTTATTTTTATTTTACAAAAACAGTAGCAAATACTTTGCTAAAATTTCCAAATCACACTTTAAATCAAAATTTTGACATAATCCCACCCGTGGGTCATTTAATCACTTTTTGCAGTAAGCATAACTACCGTTCTAATCATCGAATGTCACAATATAAGATAGGCATGACATAGCAAAGTATCCTAGGGCTACAATTAAACATGGATATCAACAATCAAGGGGATGATAGCAATTTGCAATAACTAACAGTCTATATTTGACATACGATTACAAACATAGCAATGCATGTTATAAAACGGTGTAAATCATTTGCAAACATGGGACCAAAATGCATCAAGGAGACTTGCCTTCGTGCGCAGTGAAGGTCTCGGAACCTTGAAGTTTGGCGACGGGGTCGACGGGCTCGGCGGGATCCTCGGCTACGCGCAAAACGGTACAACAAATAAATAACAATAAAAAAATCCAAAATTATAAAAATTATACTGGCAGGTAGATCTTGAATTTAGATGAATTTAGGAACTTGAACGCAGTGAATCGGAGTTCGGACGCAAAAGATATAAGCGTTCGAAGTTGGAAAATGATGGAAAATCAAGAAAAATGGAAAAAGTTATTGTAGTTACAGTAAAATCGCAAAAATTGGCCTCAAACAGAGCTCACTGGACTAGGGTTTGATCATGTGGAATTTGCAATGGAAGGGGCGGCGAGATGGAAGAAGGTAAGCTCCGAAAAGGTCTCGGCGACGCGAATCCAATGGTGGTGTTGGATTTTGAAGAGGATTACCGAAAACGATGAATTTGGTGAAGAACGTCGGTTCGGCCGAAAGGGTTCAACACCAAAATTCGTCGCCCAAGCTTGATGGAACCTAAAATTGATTGAAGGGTTAAGCTCTAGACATCCATACGAACACGAGGAAACAACCGGAATTGAATTTGGCTCACCGGAGAAGAAGATATGATGATGAACACGAAGAACACGAAAAAAATGACGTTCCTTATCGGTTTTCTCAATCTAGCGGACAAATGAGTTGGAGAGGCAAAGGGGGGGTGCTACCACCGGGAAGAGGGTTCTAATACGGAGATTTGAGAGGTGGAAGCACGCCGTTTGGAGTTGAAACGGCCGAGTTATGATCAATTGAGTGGGTTTCGGTTTTTGGTCCAATGCGCCGTTTCTGGTGAGATTTGGGGCTAAAGATCATGGGGAATGGAAAGGTCTTGCCATCACAAAGCCAACGGATCCAACCATGATGGATTTGGTGCAATATTGAAGGAGTTATTGAGGTTTAAAGAAGAGCCACCAATAAATGCTTGAAACTGGTCTCTCTGTTCTTTCTTGCACGATGGAGCTAGAAGATGAACAGTACTAGCTGATGTGGCACTTCCCTATTGGTCGGAGCAATGTAAAAGAATTTGCGCGCGGGAAAAATTAGTAAAAATGGTCTAAAATCCCGGAAAAATTTCTAGAACCATTAGGGAATATTTGGAACCTAATAAAATTGGTTTCGCTGAATTTGGATGAAATTTGAAGATTAGAATATTCTGGAGCGAATAACGGGCATTAAATAAAAGCCGCGCGAGATAAAATACCAGAGGGCCTCCAAAAATCTTGGGAAAAAATCCCAAAATGTTTTTAGAATATTTGGGACCTAATGCAATAGTTTCCATGATTTTTGGAGCATTTTCGGACTCGTGTGAAATTGCGGGTACTGAGGGGAATCTGGAAATTCGATTTCTCGGACGGAGGGAAATTGAATTCCGATTTTGGATGCATAGGAATGCCAGGTTAAATTAAACACCAATGAAAATCCAAAATTTGAATTTAATTAATTTAAATTAGATTTTTGTAGAAGGCCGAAACTGAGGATGTTACAAACTCTGCCATTCCGCTGCCACGGGGACGACTCGTCCCCGTGAAACCCCTGCCGTGGCAGTGCGTGCAAGCCCACGTGCTCTGCACGCGATAGGTCTACCACCCCGCATGCGTGCACAGCGCTGCCCTATCGCCACACTCTACGCGTGCCCACGCCCTCCATGATGCGCGCACCGTTGGCCCCCACTCGCGCGACTGCCATCTCCTTGGCCACTCGGCCCCACTGGCAACTCGGCTGTGCACGCACTACGCAGCACACAGCGGAGCCATGTCACCGCGTGGATCATCACCTCCGCCGCTGCACTCGAATCACTTGTTGCCACATCTTGCCTTTGCGCACAAAAACTGCGCCACGACGTCCTGCCATGGCAGTCGCACATGCCATTTCCCCGGAATTGCGCCGACGCCATCCTCTTTCTCCACATGGCCGACACCTCTGTGACTCTGTCCCCTTGTCAAATTATGGCGCCGCGCCACGAAGCTGTTGACGAACGCGGTATGCTACTCTAGCACAAATTAAAATTTCTACCGCAAAACCAGAAAAGCTACTCGAAGAAGGGGATCATAGATCAATTACCACTAGACGCGCAGTTGCGGAATCCTTTGCACGTCATTGTAGTGGATCATTCTCGCCGCAGTCGTGGATTTTCCTCGCCTCGCCGTGGATCGTCCTCCTTCGGTTGCGGATCGTCCTCACACGCCGCAGTCACAGCAGCGTCACTACAACAGCCCACATGCCCGGGGATGGGACGCCGTGCGTCGGTGTGCAAGCACTGAGTCGCTCGGCAAGGGCAACAAGAGGAGGTGGCTAGGGTTTCGGGCGAAACACTTCTAAACCGCATGAAAAGTATATTCTGCACCCAGCCTCCTCCCCTCCTTATATAGCCGCAAAGTGAAACCCTAAGCAGTCAGGGCCCATCTGCGCGTTAAGCCCACGAGGTCCATTAATTACGGATCCAATCCGAATTAATGCGTCCCAGCCCGTTAAGTGTGTAACCCTGTAGGTTCATGTACATTTGGACATGTATTCTGAAAACTCCTTTCAAATCCAATAGTTGTTAGTGGCTCTTTGCAGGGCATGCCAACTCCCAAATGCACCATGATCAAATCGGACATAACCTATCAAAAGTACTCATATAATAATCCCTTTGCCAAACTATATGAAGATTGAACTCAAGGCGAGAATTATGTCATTATTTGACAATTCAATCCATCTTTCGTATCCGTGATATGTTAATAAGTTGTGATTGACTCCTCAATCACGGCATGGCCATGCACTTCCTTAATCATATCACACGAGTGGCCTATACATATATCTCCGTTACACTGGAGTGACAAATCCCATCTTGATCGCTCACTTCCCTCTGCATGTTTCACAGTGAACATGAAAGCTACTTTTAGTTAGGAAATAGTGTTTGGTAACCCCAAGGTAAACTATTACACATGTAGGAAATGTGATAATCTCAGGTCTAAGGATCATACATCTACTATGTATGAGATACACTGATGACACATAAGAATGTAACATTCTCGCAGTGTCTCATTGTGGGTCTATCTAACCCATGTTCTTCAACATGTGTTCACAATGTATTGATGATATCTCCATATCCCATGATCTATGAAACATGATCATCGATCAGTACATATGCTGATCTATTCATTGTTGTCTACTATAATGATATCCGATCAGAGATACTTACAGAATTATATCAATAAGTAAAGAGTTTCACAAGCAAGTCACATACTTATTGATCAATATAATGATATACATTCATTGGACCAATAATCATATTATTATTCATAAACATAGTCATGCTAGAATCATCTATATGATTGCCTCAAGGGCATAACGCTAACCGCACTGCACTCCAATCACTCGTTGACATGTCTTGCCTTGGCGCACAAAAACCGCGCCACTACGTCCTGTCGTGGCAGTCGCGCATGCCATTTCCCTGGAATTGCGCCGACGCCGTCCTCTTTCTCCACATGCGCTGACACCTTTGTGACTCTGTCCCCTTGTCAAATTATGGCGCCGCGCCACGAAGCTTCACCACTCTCGCCTATAAAGCATCCCCAATGCGCCTCTTGAGCTCCACAAGCCGAACCGAAGTCCTCCAATGTTCAATTTAGCGCGCCACCATCTTCTCACCAGCTCTGACCTCATTTCCCTGCCGCCATCAATCTACGGGCAAACGCCACGATCAAAGCTCCACTCTCCAATTGATTTCGTCGAGAACACCCACACTCATCCCTAAACACATTCCTCACCTCAATCGGAGCTCTCGGTTGCCGAGGTACTGCTGCACCGAGCGCCCATCTTCTCCGTCGTTGGCGCATGGTGTCCCGCCCTGATGAGGACATCTCTTCCATGAACACAAATGATCCATCTGTGCAAGGACCAATTACTCGTGCCAAAGCACGTCAGCTCAATTATCAGGTCAACTCGTTTCTAAGTTTATATACGATTAATTCACAGAATGGATTGCTATTTAATTCTTGTGATGACTTCATTGTTCTTAGGAACCAAGGAGAAGATCAAGCTCGGTCATCATATGCGCAAGATCCAGAAGACAAAGTTAAAGAGGAAAACGAGCACATGAGAAATACTACCAAGATGGAAAGGAGGAAGGAGTTTCCTTTCTTTTTGGAAGCCCGAAATCAGATCAAGGCGCCATGACAAATCTCGTTTATTTCTTTCCTTTTGTATTTTAGGAAGCTTTGTTAAGAAGGAAAGGAGGGGCGGATTTTCCTCCTGTTTTGGGCTGCGTGTGCGCCCCTTGGCTGCCATATGGGCGCCTCCCTTCTCCCCTTTATATACCCTGTCGTCCCTCCCTTAGAACTCAGATTTTGTTGATTAAGTTTAGCCGTGTGCAAACTTTCTTCTTCAAGTTGTGCTAGATAGCCACCTTGTGAAGACTTTAATAGAATCTCAATTCGTCTCCACCTTCTCTCATACTTGATTGTTTTACTTGTTCTTGTTTGTTCTTCGATTACCAACAAGAATTGAACTTCGTGTTCAGTTGATCTCGGCTACCTAGATCAATAACCACGCTGAGTAGGTTCAGCGATTGCTAAGGCGCCATCGACTTGTTCGTGCGTAGTCGGATCGTGAGAGTCTTCTCCAACACCAATCGATAGTTATCACTCCGCCGAAAGATCGGGCACTCGGACATATCAAGTGGTATCGATTCTCCAGGTTGCTCGGTGAGAGTTCAGTAGCTTTTTGTTTATTACCTAAAGTCGTAAAACAGCCACCATAGTTTTGCTATTGTAGGATTTCCTCTTTAACCAAGACAATTTGTGCCTCGCTTTAACTACTTGTTCTTGGTTTGTTGAATCGTCGGTTACATAATTATGTGCTTGCTGGTCTTAGCGTTTTGATCTTTAGAGTTTCGAGTTCTAGTCACTTTTTCGCAGAGTCGTGTTGTCACGAATCAAGATCGCCGTCCCAAAGGAAAAACAAAACCGTGCAGCACACGTTGTTCTCCGTGCTAGATCGGTTTCCAAGTTGTGTTCCACATACCTCCTTATAAAACACACTTTCCATAGCTCGGCTGAACGGAAAAGAAAGAGAAGAAGCAATCTACAATACCGCATAGACTTCCTTTTAGCGCTCGGCTTCCTGTTCAGCGCTAGAGTCTCTTTGTCCTTTTCGGTTTCCTTTGTAGCACTAGAGATTGAGTCGGTTTAATCAGATCAAAGAGTCATCCAGCTAATTGGTTTCGGTTCCAGACAGAGAAGAGGTCGGTTCGGACCCAAAAAAAAAAAAAAAAAAAGAGTCCGAACCGCCTCGAATTTTTCTTGTCCCAAACCTCTTTTAGGTGGTTTCGCCCTTTTAAGACAATCCCCATCTTACGCGAATTTTTTCGTCTTTGTTTTCATCTGGCTGCTCGACCTCTCATTCCTCTGCGGCCACTTGTTTTTGTTCGGTGGCATCGTTGGTGTCTTAGGCTCGCGTCTCTAGTACTGCGGTCTAGCCTAGGACCAGATCAGATCGATTTTGAACGACTTTTCACCTTACTTGATTCGGTGGGAAAAAGCTAATCCGTGCTACATATTTTCAACCTTCCAAGCTACACATATTACTACCACGAACAGCGTTGTGACACCTAGCAATCGCTCAACTTCACCTCTTCGGTTTCACACTCTAGGTAGCACGTCATCTCTGTTGGTTTGGTAAGAACTTACAAGAGCTTTTGGTAAAACAAAGTGAGTATTGAGTAATTCATAGCCACCTCCTAGTCGATAGGAACCTCATACTTGCCGGGTATTTTGTCGTTCTTATACTAACCATGTCGGTGACGAAAGTTCTTCTGCATCAATCTCCCGCACGAAGGGCATCGTTGCACACTTTGCGCGGATAACAAAGACCACTACCGAGGGACTTAGTGAGGATGTACGACTCACTAATGAGCGCATGTCACTCCAAGAAGATCGGCTCCGATCCATTGAGACCGCACAAGGAGTTACTAACACCGCTTTAGCTAATATTTTGTCTAGACTTGATGTGCTTGCAGCTGCTGCCCTGGTGTTCCCGGTCATCCACCTCGCAACAACACCGGCGTTACGGGCGCCTGTGGCTGTTCCACCCATGTAGCATGACCCCGCTGCATCGACTACTTCAATACACCTCGCTAGCACATCTAGGGCTCCTTAGCCCCGGGCGTTGAGATGGACGACCAAGATGATGACAACGATGCACACCACACCACGGAGTCGAGGATGACTTCTTCGACCACGACCGTGACCATCGCCGACTACGATTCAATCAACAAGGTATGCGTCGTGATCCCATACGACGTGAGGTACGTGATCGTGATGACATGTTTTCAAAGGTGAAAGTCACTATACCTACATTTGATGGTAAATATGATCCAGATGCTTACCTTAATTGGGAATTATTACTTGATCAAAAATATGCATGCCATGATTTTCCCGAGGATAAGCGAGTTAGGGCTGCTACTAGTGAGTTTACGGATTTTGCTTCGCTTTGGTGGAGAGAGCATTGCCGTATTCATCCAAATAACATACCCACCACTTGGGAAGCCCTAAAGTTGGTCATGCGACATAGATTTGTTCCCTCCTATTATGCTAGAGATTTACTTAATAAATTACAACGCTTACGCCAAGGTAAAAGTTCAGTACAAGAATATTATCAAGAATTACAAATTGGCATGTTGCGTTGTGGGTTAATTGAAAATGAGGGCGCATCTATGGCTCGTTTCTTAGGTGGTTTAAATCGCGAAATCCAAGACATTCTAGATTATAAGGATTACAATTCGATGACTCGTTTATTCCATCTTGCTTGCAAAGCTGAACGTGAAGTGCAGGGACGACAAGCGAGGGCCAAAACTAATTTTTCTGCAGGTCGTACTACCTCATGGACGCCACACACCCATGCTGCCCCGTCAGGTCGTACCATTTCACCAAGTCCCTCCAACGACAAGACAACAATCAATTCTGCACCACGCACATCCTTTCCGACGACACGAACCACTCAAAAGAGTTCATCGTCGTCAGTTGCTTCAACAGGGCGAACCAAAGATATTCAGTGCCATCGCTGCAAGGGCTTTGGTCATGTCATGAAGGATTGTCCAAACACCCGTGTGCTCATAGTTCGCGAAGACGGTGAGTACGATTCAGCAAGCGATCTTGATGAAGATACATATGCTTTGCTCGCTGACAATGCAGAGGATGATACCAATTCCGAACTTCAAGAAGAGCACATCAGCGCGGGTGACGCCGACCAATTCCTGAGTATCATTTCCCAGTACTTAGTGCCCAGATTGCCGCTGGCGAACAGAATCAGCGCCACAACTTGTTTCATATTAAAGGCGTCGTCAAAGGAACGCGCAATTCGAATCATCATTGATGGTGGAAGTTGCAATAATCTCGCCACCAGACATGGTAGAAAAACTCGCACTCTCCACTAGACCGCATCCTCAACCCTACCACATCCAATGGTTCACCAACAATGGCAAGATCAAGGTAACCCGTCTGGTAAGAGTTCATTTTGTTTTAGGTTCTTATCATGATTATGTTGATTGCGATGTCGTACCTATGCAAGCTTGTTCCATGTTGTTAGGTAGACCATGGCACTATGATAAAAATTGTTTACATCATGGTAGAACAAATCAATATTCCTTTGTGCATAAAGACAAGAAAATTGTGTTACATCCAATGTCTCCTGATGCTATTTTCAAAGATGAGATTGATAGGGCTAATAAAGAGAAAAATCTAGACCACACCAAAAGCGAAAATCAACTTGTAGCGCAGGACCTTAAACCACACCTTAAAAACAATCTACACTGTGCTCGACAAAAGACTGAGATTCAATTGAAGGGTGCGTGCTTTCTTGCTACCAAATCTGATTTGCACGAGTTACATGTTAGTGATACTGTTTGTTATGCTCTCGTTTGCAAAGAGGCTTTATTTTCATTTGAAGATCTGCCTTCTCTTTTGCCTCCTGCTGTCACTAACCTTTTGCAGGAGTACATTGACGTGTTTCCTAAAGAGGTACCACCGGGGCTGCCACCGATTCGAGGAATTGAGCACCAAATTGACCTCATCCCAGGAGCATCGTTGCCCAATCGTGCACCATACAGAACAAATCCGGAAGAGACTAAGGAAATACATCGCCAAGTTCAAGACCTGCTTGACAAAGGGTATGTACGTGAGTCTCTTAGCCCTTGTGTCGTTCCTGGTCATTTTAGTTCCAAAGAAAGATGGATCATGGCGCATGTGTGTTGACTGTCGAGCAATCAATAATATCACCATTAGGTATCGTCATCCTATTCCTCGATTAGATGATATGCTTGATGAGTTAAGTGGTTCTAAAGTTTTCTCTAAAGTTGATTTGCGTAGTGGGTACCACCAGATTCGCATGAAGCTAGGAGATGAATGGAAAACGGCTTTTAAAACTAAGTTCGGTCTATATGAGTGGTTAGTAATGCCTTTTGGGTTAACTAATGCACCTAGCACTTTCATGAGATTGATGAACGAAGTTTTGCGAGCTTTCATTGGCAAATTTGTGGTGGTTTATTTTGATGATATTTTGATCTACAGCATATCTTTGGAGGAACACCTTAACCATTTACGTGCTGTTTTTGATGTTTTACGAAATGCACGTTTATTTGGTAACCTTGAGAAGTGCACCTTTTGCACGGATCGAGTCTCTTTTCTTGGTTATGTTGTTACTCCCAGGGCATTGAAGTTGATCAAGCCAAGGTTGTGGCAATACAGAGTTGGCCGACTCCTACCACGGTCACACAAGTGCGAAGTTTTCTAGGACTTGCTGGCTTCTATCGTCGTTTCGTAAAGGATTTCAGCACCATTGCCGCACCATTGAATGAGCTTACGAAGAAGGGCGTACCTTTTGTTTGGGGAGATGCACAGGACAACGCTTTCTACACATTAAAAGATAAGTTGACACATGCACCACTTCTTCAACTTCCTGATTTTTCTAAGACTTTTGAACTCGAATGTGATGCTAGTGGAATTGGGTTGGGTGGTGTGTTGTTGCAAGATAGAAAACCGGTTGCATATTTCAGTGAGAAGTTGAGTGGGCCTAGTTTGAACTATTCTACTTATGATAAGGAATTATATGCTTTAGTTCGAACTTTAGAAACATGGCAGCATTATTTGTGGCCCAAAGAATTCGTCATACATTCTGATCACGAATCGTTAAAGCATATTCAAGTCAAGCAACATTAAATCGTAGACATGCAAAATGGGTTGAATTCATTGAGTCTTTTCCTTATGTTATCAAACACAAGAAGGGCAAGGACAATGTTATTGCCGATGCTTTGTCTAGACGATATACCATGCTTACACAACTTGATTTCAAAATCTTCTGTTAGAGACAATTAAGGATCAATATTAACATGATATTGCTTTTCAGGATGTGTTGCTAAATTGTAAAGATGGAAAAGAGTGGAATAAGTTTGTCCTCCATAATGGTTTCGTGTTTAGAGCTAACAAGCTATGCATTCCAGCTAGTTCCGTTCGCTTGTTGTTACTGCAGGAGGCGCATGGAGGTGGCCTCATGGGACACTTTGGTGTGAAGAAGACGGAGGACATACTTGCTAGCCATTTCTTTTGGCCAAAGATGAGACGGGACGTGGAACGCTTTGTCGCTCGCTGCACTACATGCCAAAAAGCTAAGTCACGTCTTAATCCACATGGTTTATACATGCCTCTTCCTGTCCCTACCATGCCTTGGGAGGATATTTCGATGGACTTTGTTTTAGGTCTTCCTAGAACAAAGAAGGGGAGGGATAGCGTCTTTGTTGTTGTGGATAGATTTTCTAAGATGGCACACTTCATACCATGTCATAAAAGTGATGATGCTACCACAGTTGCTGATTTATTCTTTCGTGAAATTGTGCGCTTACATGGTATGCCTAACACAATAGTTTCAGATCGCGATACTAAATTCCTGAGTCATTTTTGGCGAACATTGTGGGCTAAATTGGGGACTAAGCTGTTATTTTCTACTACTTGTCATCCCCAAACTGATGGACAAACTGAAGTTGTCAATCGATCTTTATCTACCATGCTTAGGGCTATTTTGAAAAAGAACATAAAGTTGTGGGAAGAATGCTTACCTCATATTGAATTTGCTTATAATCGCTCAACATTCTACTACTAAGATGTGCCCTTTTGAGATTGTATATGGTTTTGTCCTCGTGCTCCTATTGATTTATTACCTCTTCCATGTTAGAAAAATTGAATTTTGATGCAAAACAACGTCTTGACTTGATCATCAAAATGCATGAGACAACTAAAGAAAATATAGAACTCATGAATGCTAAATACAAACTTGCTTTGGTAGTAAGGGAAGAAAACATGTTACTTTTGAACCCGGCGAGTTAGTTTGGCTACATTTGAGAAAAGATAGATTTCTGAATTACGAAAATCAAAGTTGATGCCTCGTCTTTGATGGTCCGCTCCGAGTATTGAAAAAGATCAATGATAATGCTTATAAGCTTGACTTGCCTGCAGAGTTTGGGGTCACCCCACTTTTAACATTGCAGATTTGAAACCATACTTGGGCGATGAGGATGAGTTCGAGTCGAGGACGACTCAAATGCAAGAAAGGGAGGATGATGAGGACATCTCTTCCATGAACACAAATGATCCATCGTGCAAGGACCAATTACTCGTGCCAAAGCACGTCGACCAATTATCAGGTCAACTCGTTTCTAAGTTTATATACGATTAATTCACGAGAATGGATTGCTATTTAATTCTTGTGATGACTTCATTGTTCTTAGGAACCAAGGAGAAGATCAAGCTCGGTCATCATATGCGCAAGATCCGTAAGACAAAGTTAAAGAGGAAAACGAGCACATGAGAAATACTACCAAGATGGAAAGGAGGAAGGAGTTTCCTTTCTTTTGGAAGCCCAAATCAGATCAAGGCGCCATGACAAATCTCGTTTATTTCTTTCCTTTTGTATTTTAGGAAGCTTTGTTAAGAAGGAAAGGAGGGGCGGATTTTCCTCCTGCTTTGGGCTGCGTGTCGCCTCCCCTTGGCTGCCATATGGGCGCCTCCCCTTCTCCCCTTTATATACCCCTGTCGTCCCTCCCTTAGAACTCAGATTTTGTTGATTAAGTTTAGCCGTGTGCAAACTTTCTTCTTCAAGTTGTGCTAGATAGCCACCTTGTGAAGACTTTAATAGAATCTCAATTCGTCTCCACCTTCTCTCATACTTCAGATTGTTTTACTTGTTCTTGTTTGTTCTTCGATTACCAACAAGAATTGAACTTCGTGTTCAGGTTGATCTCGGCTACCTAGATCAATAACCACGCGGAGTAGGTTCAGCGATTGCTAAGGCGCCATCGACTTGTTCGTGCGTAGTCAGATCGTGAGAGTCTTCTCCAACACCAATCGATAGTTATCACTCCGCCGAAAGATCGGGCACTCCAGACATATCACGCCCCCTCGGTCAGCCTTCACCGCAGCAAACCATCGATGCAAACTCCACTGGTCTCCGCTATGCTTTTCGCCGTTTCGCCGAACCTAATTTGGTCTCCATTGCCGTCACGGCCACCGCCGGCGCCACCCAACCTCGCCGAGGGCCTACCTCCAACCATCACTAGACCAACCGAGCCGTGTCTTGAGACCACCGTGCCAACCTCTAGCTCCTCTCACCACTGATCGCTGGCCCGTGACTCTTCTTCGCCGCCGGCGAGGCCGCACCGCCTCTCCCCTGTCCACTGTTACCGACGTGCGGGCCCCTGCGGTCAGCCTCCTCTCTCTCACATGCGCTAGCTGCTGGCGACTGGGTCCACCTTGTCAGCATCGAGTATGGCCGGGTTAACCCAATTATGCGGAATACGCTTTCCCTAAGGGAAAGCGTATTTCTGATTTTTCATTGATTTTCCAACCAGAGATGTTTCAAACTCTCATAGCTTGTGCAACTTAAATCCAAATTAAGTCAAACAAGTTTCTAAATATGTTTGAAATCATGTAGTTTTAGAATGTACAAAAATAGTTCAAATTTGATCTTGGTACAAAATTTAAATTAGTATTCAAGTAAAGACCTAGAATATGCTCCACATAGAATTTTTACAAACTAACTCCAAATTTGATGAAACAAATTTATTTTTGCTTCTTAGACCTTGAGAACTTCATATATGCAAAAATATTTTACTTTAGACCTAAGTTGGACTAAGTTGTAAATAGTGTAACTTTCGATGCTTACTTAATTCAACATATAAATAACTTAGGTAAATAAACTTAAAATTTAGCAAGACAACTTCAGGACTTTTCAAAGGTCAGGACCCTCTGTAGGATAGAGGACTGTCTTTATTTTAGATGTTATTTTCGTTTGAGCGAAGGACTGTATTTATTTTGGACGTAATAATAACTTGGACCTAAAAGGAGTTATACTCCTTTTCAAATCCAAAATCCTGAACAAACACAAGTTATTCAAATTTAACTTTAAAATTTGTGTGACGAGCTTCTGAACCTTGGTGAGTGGACACTAGTTTTTGTTGTTGTTATTTGCTTCGAATTGCTGTTTTACATTTCGTGTAGATACCAACGTTATAGAGATCGCAGTTGCCGGCCTCGACTCCACTCCTGAATACTCTAAGCAAGGCAAGCACCCCCTTTGATCATGTTGATCCCATTATTTCACTTGGTTTATATTGTTTTTCATAAAACCTTTTTATGGATGTGTTTACTTTCAGTAAAGTTGCTATGTTGTGGTATGGGTATATGTAACATATATTTTATGAAACTCCCTTGAATGTTGACATGACAATTTTTGCAACCCTAGGATAAGGTTAAGCAATATGTAATTGTCACCTTGGGTATATGCGATTATTTAATCTTGCTTAGCCATGCTGCATTATTGGGTGAACAAATGGTCGAACAAATGGTCGGTGTTGCTATTTGTTCAAAAATAAAATTTGCGCATGAAGGGAATTAAAGGTTGCTGATATTTTGATAAAAATGAAAATAAACTATATTTTGACGTGAGCGAGTATTGGCAATAGCCGAATGTGCGAGGGATGGACATGCACGTAGTGTAGGGGGAGTGTTCTCGCCCTGGTCGGATTAAGGACCGAATGTAGTGTTGTATGAACCAAAGGATATCCATACAACCACAAGTGATGGTATGAGACAATCTTCATCATTAAGTTACTTAGGACTAGCTTTGCACATTGGAAGGCTGGAGTAGTACGAACTTCTGAATTGAGGTTTTTTCGGAGGGGCGCCACACCAAGGTGTTGGGAATAACATTTGCAAATACAATGATGTACACCTTGCTATGAGGAGAAGTGGGGCTCCACTTGAGTGAACTACGTGAGAAGTACAGACTGTACAAATATCTTCTGCCGCCATAGCAAGGGTTTGTCGTCATAAGGCTGGTGCAAAGTTAGGTTTGGGTAATGTAACAGTTATTCTATGATATCTCTATAGCACACCAAATGTAGTGTGCTAATAATGTTGCACAAAGAGATGATCATATCTTATGGGTAAAGTTGTATATCTCTACAGAGTTTAAATAGTTTTGAAAAAGCCGTGCCCGCAGTTATGGGAGACTTGGTGAATTGTCGTTAGTTAGAAGTTTTGATATTTTCATAAAAAGGATTGGGATTGAAATCATGTGTTGGAAAGTTTACGTTTCAGTTGATTCAATACTATGCAATGTGTTGGTAAGGATTGGTTTCAGCTGTTGTACCATGTGTTGGCAAAGACTGGTGTTATGTCATGTGATGGCAAAGTTGGGACGTATTATTGCTCACGTCATTATCGACCGTGAGTTGTTATATTATGCTCAAGCATTTGTTATTTACTTGTCAGTCAAATTGCTTTTATAAAAATTCTGTTTTGCAATCTTTTATTCAGTAATTACAATTCAAAGTTCACTTAATGCAAAAATAACAATAGAATCCTTCACTTTGATATAGCCTGTATTTATTATATATTTACATACACTACAAGTCTTACTGAGTACACAATGTACTCAACCTTGATGTTGTTGCTGTTTATTAGGTGAAGAACCAGAGAACTCCCAACGACAGTCTTATTTTCGCAGATTACGGGGACTTGTTGACGATCTTTTTCTAGAGTCTATCCTCGTCAATTACTTGAGGGTTGAATATGAGCACACTACTAGATAGCTATATTTTTTCGCTGCATTTTGATCAGTTTCTTAAAGCCTATTGTATAATTTTTCTTTAGTTATCATATGTATAAATTATTGAATAAACGTGATGATAATGTTGTAAATATTTGTACTAGTCACTGATCATGGGACTAGTACTGTATACACATAGAACCTTGACATTCCAGGCCAGACGGGAGGGTTCTGACAATCCTACCGAACACCGTTTGATGAGGCAATGGGGGAGGATCGAGGAGGATAGCACCACTCTTGCTCCATGCTGTATCTTGCTCCCTACGCTCGCGCACGCGTGCGCACGCAGAGAGAGAGAGAGAGAGAGAGAGAGAGAGAGATGGAAGATAGTTTAGGTGTCGATAAGATTTCTATGGTTGAGACATAGATGAAATTCAGTAGTGTGGATAAAGATCGTGCTTGGGGTGGTGGGAGGTGAAACCTAATGGTGATTTGCTGTACCGTTGGTTTGGCAGCAAACAGTATAGCGTTCTGTAGTTTTTCTCTTTCAAAATTGGAACACAGTACCAAAAAACATATGAAAAAGAATTAGGGATGTAACGCGTAAGTGCTTGCAAATATAGGGTTTGTAAAGTTGAAAATCGCTGTACATACAGGAAATACAAAAGGTTGTAAAACTGTAAATGTATAACTTCTTATATTAAAGTCAGAAGGGTTGGAGCCTCCTAGCCATGCCACCTCAGTTGCCCTCGCGAGGAGGTGCTTCGGAAAAATTGAAATTACGTCTAGATCCTCCCACCGGCTCTTTGTAAAAAAGAACCTGTAGTTTCGTGAATTCGCCGATGAGTCCCCCACATGTTTTTTGCAAAAAAAAAAAAAAAAAAAAAAAATCCAATTTTGCGGTTAGGCCCTCTCACCAGCTCTTTTGTAAAAAAGACCTTGTAATTCTGCAAATTCGCTGAGAGGACCTCCACTACTTTTTTTAAAAAAAGGATACGTGGTCCCACAAATTCGACAACGACTTCTAGCTAGCAAATTTTTGAAAAAAAAAAACCAGCCCCCACACGTTTTTTGCAAAAAAAAAATCTGAATTTGCGTATAGTTCCTCCCATCGGCTCTTTTGTAAAAAAGATCCTCGTAGTTTCAGAAATTCACCGACGGATCCTCCACCGGTCTTTTACAAAAAGGACCTATGGTCCCGCAAATTCGATGATGATTCCTAGCTAGGGAATATTTTGAAAATCCCTCGAAAAAACTAAAATAACCATCGGACTAAATTTCGCATGGTGCATAAGGTCTCCAAACCCGTGGTTGGATATACTACTCATACTATGAAAAAATCCTTTCTTTTACTTGTCTGATTACCTTAAAACGACGATATATATCATAACTGTGGAACAGACAAACAATAAAAAGCACAATTATGTCATTGAGCTTGATTAGCTTTCCCACAGGCACAGAAAAAATAACTACTACTAAACCGTTTAAACCACCAAGCATCAGACAAGCTGTGTGATAACTATGCAGGGAAGGAGACAAATAGGATGCAATAAAAGATTTACCAGTTTTTTTCATGAAGGACCTCACGGTCCTGCAAATTCGCGATGACTCCTAGTGAGCATATTTTTTAAAATACTCGAAAAAATCAAAATTGCATTGAGATTCTCATTTTTTTAGAAATAACTGTCGAATCAAAATTTGCATGACGGGTATAGCGTGCGACCTGCCAACCCAACACTAGGGGTGCAAACGGAGTGGATAATTCCCGACCGATCCGATACCGTATTCGAAAAAAATCCGTACCGATGTTATCTGTATCCGTATTCGAAAAATCTCATGTAATATGGGTTAGGATATGGAAAGAACAATATCCGATCCGTATCCGGAAAATCTCATGTAATATGGGTTAGGATATGGGAAGAGCAATATCCGACCCAATACCCGGTAAATATCCGACCCGATACCCTTGCAATATTGTTCATAATATGTGTATTTGAATTACACTGCTTGCTAGTTGTATTTTAGATGTTGCGTGTTGGTTATGTGTATATGATTAGGTAAGTTGTAATATAATATGAAATATAGTGCTGTTGTGAGCCTGTGATATAATGTGAGCTAGTTATAATATAATTGCACTACTTTCTGGAGTAAGCTCTTATAATTGCACTACAAAACACTTGATTGCAGTTGGATGTGCTACATCATATAAGTGCATATGTTGATTGGAATTGTACTTGGTTGTATATTATTCTTATGTAGGGAATGCAACTATTATTGAATTTGAAACACTTACATGTCTTGAAGGTTCTAGTAAAGTTTTGTGTATGGTTAATTGATCCTAATATACGTGGCATATATGGTTTCTGTTTTCACGCATTATCCGACTAATTATTTGTGATCGAGACTAACCGTATCCGAAATGACCTGTATTCGCTCCGTATTCGTGACCGAAGTAATTCATATTCGCATTCGAATCCGGCACTGTCCGTATCCGATTATGTATTCGAGAAAAAAAGTAGAATAGGATACGGGACGGATCGTTTGCACCCCCTACCCAACACAGCCCACGTCTTATTTGTACCCAAAACTTTCGGGCCGTCGGATCACCATCATGCGGCGAGGAACGCGTGGGGAGCAGCTGGTGGAAACCCTAATCCTCACCAACCCTCTCTCCCAGCTCGCTCGACAACTGTAGCCCCGCTCCGCACCGCTCTCCCTCCGCCGTCGCCGGCGCCGCTCTCTCCAGCCCCGCGCGCTCGCCGTTCTTCTCTCGTAAATAGAGAAACCCCAGTGAAAAGGCTATACGTCTTACGGAGGCAAGGACAGGAGGGGAGGGGAGGGGAGGCGAGGAGGAGCAGCAGAGAGGGAGATGGGCGCGCCGAAGCAGAAGTGGACGTCGGAGGAGGAGGAGGCGCTGCGGCGCGGCGTGCTCAAGCACGGCGCCGGCAAGTGGCGCACCATCCAGAAGGACCCCGAGTTCAGCCCGGTCCTCTCCTCCCGCTCCAACATCGACCTCAAGGTACTATCCCCTCTGCAGCGGCACCCCCCCTTCGCATCCACCGCCGCACGCGTGCGCGGTGGCGCTCGTCGCCTCGCTAGATTCGGTACCGTGAAACTCTTGTTTCCGGTAAGTAGCCGAGGCTTCCGCGCCACTGTTCGTGGTGTCTCGTGCCGTCTCCGCCCGTCCGGTTTGTGAGCGATGCTTTGTTAGCCCTTTGGTGATTGTAGGATGCCCGGTGATTCCCCGGCGGGGGATATGGAGGTAGATTTGGGGTCTGCAAGGTGAGATTTTGGGCTTCAGGGTACCAAAAAATTGCAAGCGTGAACGGACTTGGTGGCGTTCTATTGCGAATGGATGCTTTGATCTGATTTTTGCCCAAGGGCGTGCGTCGCGTATCATCGTAAAGAAGTGACTTTATGAATCCCTTTTGCTTGGTAGCAAATGCAAGCAGCCAAGCACAGAGGGATTCTAATTAGACTGCTGAGCAGTTGTTGTCTTTTAGAGACAGGATTCAATATTGAGAAACTTTGATGGAGAGTCAGTCAGTCAAGTGAGGATACCGCAGTAGTGGAGGTTGGGAAGTGAATACGCAATTTTTTTTTTTTTTACTGTAAACTGCTGTATTTAACTACGAAATTACTTCACAAATAGGACAACTGCTCATTTTTGCATTCAGTAGTTGTAAATATGTTCTGCCTCTGCTAAGTGCTATTATAGCCACTCTAGGTAGTTTTACTGGAATGATCCCATTCTTTTTCCTGAACCAAAAGATCCTATGGTGGAAATGTATAGGGAAATCTTGAATTGGGGTAGTGAATGAATTTGAACACTACACTTGATGGCAGCTATCAGTGCCATAGATGTGGACACAATCGATTGTTCAGATTGAGGAAGTGTGTTTTAGTTTTTGATTGCAGCAATGTATGCAGTGTGCGAAGTGCAAACTGCATGATTTTTCTTAAATAACTTTGCCCTTTTGTCATTTTGATTGCCGTGTCATGTTGTTCTCCAGATCCAGTATATGGATAAGCTGGTCGATAGTAGTTTCCCTAGGCTGAGCGAATGGGAGAAATTATGTAATTCTTATGCAACCTACAACATTTTTTTTTTCTGAAACAACATTTGTGCATGCTCTTTGTGTTTTTTCCTTTCACAAGTCGATAATGGGAACAAAGGTACATCAGCATGCTTTCTTCAAATGGTTAATTATGATCCCTTTGGTTTACAAAGAAGCTTGTGCAAAATGAAATTGCATAACAAGTCAACTTGATGTAGGTATTTGGTAACCTTTTTGGCCATTCTTCCATGCATACAATTCAATGCAAGAATGTTTGTAAAAACTTAGATAGTTTGTTGCATTATTGCTGCCATTTGAGGAGCATAAGGAAAGTATGTTGGTTCAGTTTTACCGTGCAGCTTTCACTTTGGTTTGTATTTTTGTTCTCTTTGACACTGTCTGATTGAATTTTATTTGGTACTTACAGGACAAATGGAGGAATTTGAGTTTTAGTGCAAGTGGACTGGGTTCAAGGGATAAAATAAGGGTTCCGAAGATAAAGGGGCCTTCATCTTCCCCGTCACCTAGCTCACAGGCTCTGCTTCTCCCAGCCCCAAATAGAGTTGCTGAAGCTTCCCCACTTGCAGATTCTGAAAAAAACCCACAGTCACAGGATGGGAAGACTCCAAAGTTGGCCTTTCTTTATTTTCATAATGAAGTTCAATTAATCAAGTTGATTCTAACTATACTTGATGTTATGCCTTCAGACTTTGGTTTTAAATGTAGTTTTAAGTGGCTAGTTATTATGGAATACAAACATAAATTCCTATTGATTCGGTACTTCCATTCATGGGCAATTGCATGATCACATGATACGTCTAGGATGTTTCCATTCATCGCATGTTATATAAATTGCCTCCTATGTTGTCTTCTGGAGGAATGTGATTTTGGCCAATGATTGCGAGATGATTTTCACACCAGTAGGAATGACCAGGATAAGGATATCTGATATAAAATTAAGATGTTAGATTGATTTCCATTAGATGGAACAGCCATCTGGGTTAAAAGAAGCATTTTTTTTAGCGAAATACAAAGGAAGAGGGGACAGGTTAGCAAGAATGTAGATAAACCAAACAATACATAGAAAAAGTTAAATAAGATCAACAAGATTGAATCCACATATTGTGGAAGAGTGGACAGAGTTAGCAAGTTCTTATTTCATTTCATTGAAAATTAGGACTACATCATTCCCCACCCACACGGGCAGTTGATTTTGCAATCTGATTACTCCCTACCAATTTGTCTATTAGGTACGGTTCCTTGATCCTGGAAGCTCTTTCTGAACTGAAGGAGCCAAATGGTTCAGACATTGCTGCAATTTGCAACTTCATAGAGGTTGACTATCTTCACAATTTTTGCTATTTGATTTCATTGTTTTGCAGTAGTTCTTTTGTCTAATATTTTGTGTTCATTCAACTTTTTGTTTGTTCTGAACTATTTACAACTTATAACTTGGATATATGATTAACATGATACGATAAGAATTTGCCAAATTTTGGTGGGGGAAATTAATTTGGTTTTGATGGGCTTCTGTTCTGAAATATTGTTGGTTATAAGAGCTACCTTAGGTGAAACAGATCACAACGTTTTTTCACATGGATAATGTTATTGTCACCTGATCTTCAATTTGGTGTAAAATGTGAGCCCAAGTCCCATGGCCATGATCCATCTAATTGATGGTATACACATGACACTTTATTTATCTAAGTTTCCTTGACATCAAGGAAGCTCTAGAAGTGCCTTAATAATGTACAGGAAAATTTTGCACTTTGGATTCGGTAACTTCGTTTTGTACCAATGTACCATATTGTGGGATGGAAGTGTTTGTTATGGTCCAGTGTGATGGAAGCCAATGGCCAATCACACTCTGAGATTTTTGTTTTCATACTTAGGATGTGTCTTGTTTTCTACTTTGCAGTATTTAGATGTCCCTCAGAAGAGATTGATACAAATATTTACAGTGCTAGAATGATGATAAATTGCTGATGCTATCTTTGCACCATATATGCAGCAAAGGCATGAGGTGCAACCAAATTTTAGGAGATTGCTTGGTGCAAAGTTACGGCGGCTTATGGGTGCAAACAAAATTGAGAAGGTAACAACTTCTTTTAGCAAAATGCAATTGTAGTTTGTTCTCTTCAATCTTCCATTTCTTAAATTAGACTACAGTAGTTTTTTTTTCCGATCTGAGTGTGACTTGTTCCACTTTAGGCTTCATTTGGATGGCCAGGAATGGTGGTACCCTACCAAATCCACATGGATTTAGTTCTCCGCATGGATTGGGCTGGAATCCCGCCCATTCCAAACCCATCCAAATGAGGCCTTAGTGGAATTGGCTTCCTTGCTTTAATCAACGGCTAGGCTAAACCAAATTTAGGGCCTGCATGTCAGCTGGGGAGAATATTGGTGGGAATATGAGGAATATACGGAAGCCTCACTGAGCTAACTTCGCCGCAGAGGTTTTGATTTGAATTATTTGCAATTTAAGATTTGCCACTATATAATTTTACAATTGGTTAATCAGACCCAGAATTCAGATCCTTTAGATTGCTTGTCGAAATTGGCACTCCACATGTCAATTCTTTAGATTACTTGTCAAAATATAATTCAATTTAAATATTTATTTCATTTTTTTCCTTTAAAAGGAATCCCAATTCAACGCTCGAATTTTGTTTATAGCAATACCTTGGGGTTTGGATCCAAACTATTCCTTTTTGTTTCGTACACATGTAATATTCTGGAATCCACTGTATTCTTTGGAGCTTCTTTGTATGTTTAGAAGATAGCAAAGTGCTTTAGATGCAACTAACTAGTGGTGATCTAATTACATTCTATCTATCTTGACATAAAACAGATCGACAAAGCCTATAGGCTCACAGATTCTTATGCAACAAAAGCTTCAGCTCCGATAAAAACTTCTGCTCTAAAGAAGAAGGATCCAGCCAAACCATTGAAGGCATCACAGAATCTTGGACTGCTTGCGGCTGTGAGTCCCGCACTAGATGCGGCTGCAGCTGCAGTTACGAAAGTAGCTGATGCGGAGGCCAAAGCAAACCTTGCAAATGAGCACATGATAGAGGCTGAGAGGATCCTCAAGATGGCCGAGGAGACCGAGTCTCTCCTTGCTCTTGCAACCGAGCTCTATCAACGATGTATACCATGACCATCCTCCAGCATTTTACCTTTTACTGTGCCATTATCTTTTCCATCATCTAACTTTTGCTAACGCTTCAGGTTCAAGGGGAGAGGTACTCACCATTTTGCAAGTTGCGCAAAGGGAGTTTTGAAATCAAATCTATCAGCGACATCTGTTCTTTTTGTACATGGATAGGTTGGCTTGGCTTGTCATTTTGCCCATATTGTCCCTGTGTTGTATATTAACTTAAAACAGTTTGTGATGTACTTGGGGATATCGCCTAGGATTTTAATGAAGTATCGTGTACCGTCCATCTTTTTAAATCATAATGTGCATTTCATCTTGCCTTGGCCTGTGTGCTACTGCAAGTGTGATCAAGGTATTTTTGGTTGTTTGATCTTGCCTTGGCCTGTGTGCTTCTGTCATGTTTCTAGCCTGATTAAAGAAAAGAGCAAAGAAGGGAAGAGGATGGAATACTTGAATTAAAACTGATGCATCAAGGTATTTTTGTTTGTTTATCATAAGCTGTTTCTCTCTTGTATATTTCACTTGGGCAAGGTATGCTACTCGATCCTTGTTCCTCGCGAATGTGAGAATTCTTTTGCTTTTTGTGGATGCTTAACTTGTAGCCTGTTTATCTGATGCTGCCTTCTTTGCATATGGTCGATGACCTTTGTCAAAAGATAGCACCCAAAACAGGTTGTTCCATAATTTTGTTCCCTGCGATGAACTTTGCTCTGTTGGTTTCAAGTATCTGATGTTATAACGGCTCGGAATAAGTCCACTTTACGCGTCTCAACTTTCTAAGTTTATTTAACACATTCAACTATAAAGTTGGATATTTAGCACATCAAATTTAAGAATTTAGGTAAATTTTAATTTTAAGGCGGTTTTGAAGAGCAGTTTTACTGATAGAGATCCAACTTAAGGTGATTTTTGTGCCTTTTTGCTATGTTGACAGTTATGTTATCGATTTTTGCTGATATAGGTCCAGATAAGATAAGAAACAATGACGAGAAGAAGAAACACAATGTCTATAAGAGAGAGAGAGAGAGTGAAAAAGAGGTCGATGATGTTGATATCAATAATCTTGAATTGGATCTTCATTATCAAAACTCGATGACGTTGTTGCCAATATGGCGACAAAGCCGCATTTCAAAACCGTCTTAGTATGTAAGTTGACCTGGTTTTATAAGTTTGAAAAGTTAAATACCCGGTTTTAAGTTAAAGGTGTTAAATAGATTTTTTAAAAATTAAAGATGTAAAATAAACTTATTCCTAACTTCTCATACATTTATCACCAACGAAGGTAGCTATGTGCCTTTTGGAAGAGGAGCAGCTCCTTTCCACACCCCATTGTTGGCGTGTTTGCGCGTAAACGGTTGTATGTTGACGCAATTGGTGTCTATGTTCGTCCATTCTGACTATTAACTTGTTCAAAATCGTTTTCCATTTTCTAATGATAGCTTGTTTATCAAAGATTTTTTCAAAAGCTGGCCGCTGCTGCGCATTTGTCTGAATGTCAATCACTGCCTACTAAGTTCTATTTTTTGCGCATTTGTCTGAATGTGTGTTGCCCAATTTTATGAGCTCTACACACGGATACATCACGAAAGGTGTTTCTATGCATCAACATTTGAATATTGCATAAATATTAAAGTATGAATGAATAACAGATGCTGATGATTTACTTCTTCGTCTGCTTTAAGATTTGTGCAACTCCACGTTCACAATATAGTCCATGAAATGTGCTTTCATCCATCCTACATCTCTTTCTATAGCAGTTACAGACCTAGAGTACATTAGAGGAACAACCTGAATAGAAAAAATAGTGCCTGTTTGCCAGGTAGAAACGTGTATTGCCTATTATGAATTCGGTTTTACCAGTTGTAGTAATAAAAGGCAGCTCCCGTGGGGCTAGCTGCTCTTGATGTCATGTAGGGTGGTCTGAAGAAAAAATTTATGTGGTGCACAAACTTGTTGAATGCTGATAATGCTGGTGGTTTCGTTTTAATGAAAATGGAACCAGGGTTCTTGCCCTCTGGTTCTAAAAATCAGAAGGAAAAGTTCAGAAGGGGAAGATAAAGAGGAGCATATGAAACTGACAGAATCTAGAAGCATTCAGAGCAAGTTGCAATCAATTATTGGTAGCAGACGTGCAAAATGGCAAGATAACCATGATTACGTGGCATCAGAAGAACAGAATGTCACCATCGGATTGAGATTTGGAAGCTTAAGAAATTTCCACTACTACAGAAAATCTTATCATAGACGGTTCAAAAACATCATCACAGACGGTTTTGTGAACCATCTGTAAACATGTATCAGTAATAATAAGAGCACATCACAAAAATAAACATTACATACGGTTCTAAATAAGAATCATCTAATAAACATTACAGACGGTTCTAAATAAGAATCATCTGTGATGTCCCAACGGTTCTAAATAAGAGCATTTAACATTGGATAAGCAAGTAATAATAGAGTATAAATATAATAGACAATGAGTGGTGTCCTGCCATATTAAAACTCAACAAGGTCCTCTTGTCGGCCAAACCGTGCATGTATTCTCTATCCATACATCCCCAAACCAATTTTTAAAATACAAAACTACTTATTGTGAGAAATAACCAAGCGATGTCCATGATAAGAGACACTGTTATTCAAATAGATTACACTCTGCAGAGATTGTACTGCTTTACCCACAAGACATAATTATCTCTTAATGTCAGCCAAGACATGCTTCCTTTAGCGTGCGAACATGATTATCTCTTAATGTCAGCCAAGACACGCTTTCTTTAGCGTGCGACTAAGAGATCATGACAAAGCTTTTACATTGTTAGATATAACAATTGCCATCCTACATCTGCATCTCAAGGTGTGGAGTGCTCTCCAACCTCAATAGCTTATAGTTGTGTTGGTAAGCTTTTCGTACCTCACAAAAGCTCTTTTGAACATGGATGTCCTATACCATATCCACACTAGTCCAATTTTCGTCTATCACTATAACCTGCGGCTAAATTGCTAAAACATGATAACTTATTATGCTAGGTCTACCCCATTTTAGACATGTAGTTGTATGAAAAAACTTAGGCCAATGTCACAATAGATCGGTCCTTAGTAACCCGGGCGAGACTGTGATATTTCCCGTGTGCACCTGCACTTTTTCCAGCAACCACTCGCCCAAGTTCAAATCATATTTTCCACTTTCATTTGTACTCAAAATACCATAGGTACATTATTTGAACCATATCACAAGTATTTCTCATTTTGAACATTTTAACCATTAACCACAATAATGGTCTAATAACAGTATAAGCATGACTAAGCATCTAATGATCATTTCTATTCTACATTTCCACTTTTAATATTTAAGAACAATGGATATTGTTACTATGGTGACAATGGTGAATGTATCAATTTGCCAATGTAGGGTGAATGCAACAATTGGATTCATCTATCATCTTTACCAACATAGTAAATTTACTAAAATTACACGCATACAAACTAGTTTTAAATATAACATATTTAATTGTAAAATATGGACCGAAATATGATCAAGGGGGTGTTTCCTTTGCTCGTTGAACACTTGATCTTGATCTGGTTCGATGAGGGAAGTCTCTGGGATGTTGGTGTCTATATGCATCATATTGAAAAGCACAAATAAGAAAAAAATACATATAAATAGAAATCAAATTCAAATATAATTACAGATTAAGAAATAGCATGACTTTATAAAAATTTACAAACTGGTTTCACTCAATTTGGAGTTTGTATGCAAAAGTTATAAGCATTTGATTTAGCTCGGCCGAGAGAATCTTGAAAAAGAAAAAGGAAGCAGGGGATGACGTTGACATCGTATTCTCAGATATTACGTCCTTAAACAGAGAAAGCATATTTTCTTTAGGTTTGAAAATGTATTTTTCATTTAAAAGAAAATGATTTTTCTCTCGGAGAGCCTGACAGGTGAAAATGGTGGCAGCGGCTTGAAAATAGGAGACCTACACGGTGTCAATGCCTCACTGCCGAAACAAAGCAATCGAGTGAGGGATTATTAAGCACTAAAAATGTGAGGGCTAAGCTTAAGCAAGACAATGACGTGCGTGTCGAGTAAAGAGGCTCAACGGCGGCGATGGCGTGGAGGCATGCTCGCTGGTGTCGAAGAAGACGATGTTTTTCCTAGTGATCAAGAAAACCAAACTTCCTAGCGCTTGGGAGGGAAAGGGGTGGCGAGCCGAAGGAGATGATGCGCTAAGCAGGCCTTAAGTACAGGCGAGAGAGGCTCTGGAGAGTTTTGCGAGTTCTCGCGGTGGTGACAGTGGCGGAACTAGAAATTTTTTGATGGGTGTGCACATAGTTCCAAATATTAACAAAAATCATGATTTTTGATCGTATCAAGCTGGCTCGATAAACTATACCGGTTGATAAACCGGTTCAATTCAAAAAATTCAGAAAATTTTATACGACGTAAACCACTCGAAAATCAATCAAAAATCGGTTTCCAAATTGTTTCGCTTAGTTTGCCAAATTTTCGAAGAAAACCGGTCAAAAATCGGCAAAATTAATCATTTTTCATTATTATTTTTTATCGCCGAGTTCAAAGAGTTTGATTTCGAAACCATTCAGTTTCTATCGATTTTCGACGAAAATCTGTGATGAGCAGTGGCGATTTTCGAGCTCGAGCTCAAAATGGTATTGTAATCCCTTGATGTGCACACTTCATACGTATAAATCTATAGTCTTGTATAATCATTTTGTAATATCATAAATACAACATATATATTTAAAATTTGCTAAAAGTAATATAAATAGTTCTAAGGTTTTAAAAATCTGAAACTATCAAAATCAAAATAAATTCTTCAACACATTTAAAATATATATATATATATATATATATATATATATATATATATATATATATATATATATATATATAGTTTCTAAATTTTTGGGGTGCAGGGCATACCCTAAGACCCCTAGTACCGCCACTGGGTGGTGAGACAAAGCAACGGCATAGCGCACAAGCTCCCTTCGGCTGGCGATGCGTAGAAGAAGCTGACATGCGAAAGGAGATGCGCGGCGATGAGATAGGTTGGCGAGGTGTCAGTGTCAGATGCTAATGGTTGACGGCTTGGTCATAACAGGCGCGCGGCTTGGTCATAACACTATAACAGGCTGTGCGCTGAGCGGGGCGAATAGCGGACGGCATGATAGGCATTGCTGCGATGGTGATGTGGCGGACGAGTTCTACGGAAAGGGCCTAGAGTCTATGAGTCAATGGTGGGGTGAGTGAGAGAGAGATATGGTGGCGCGGCGGAGGTGGAAGAAGACTCCTGACGCACGGGCCCGACGTGCTAGTGAGAGAGTGAGAGGGCTAAGAGAGAAGCGTATCGGCACTGTCCTTTTCTTGTCTTTGATATTTTTTCTGTACATTAGGCTATTCCCAGTAGGGGTTTCATTCTGCGGTTTTTAAGGTGCCACCTCATCTCAAGAGATGTGGACAAACAAGGATTCTCGATGCACAGTTTCATTTTCACAGTTTCACAAGCAATCAATGTAGGATCAGATGGCGTCAATCAGAGGGGGGGGTTGAATGATTGAGCGGGTGCTAAAACAAATTTTTAGTGATTCTTTAAACCCCCTAAACAAAATATAAAATATTGCTTCGGTTTAACGCAAAAACAGATTAACAGACGTTCATTAAATCGCAATCCAACAGTCCAATTGATGTGAAATTGTTACTGTAGGAACTAGATTCAATTTAGAAACTAACCCAACAAGAATCGACTCAATCGGATCTACGACTAAAAAGTTATAAGCTTTGCAAGTTGACTGTTTCAATAGAACCGAAAATAGATTAAACCCTAATTTCGTAATTAAACAAAATCTATAAGAAATTAACCAATCAAACTTTTTAGATCACTAACTCGATGCCCTAGAAAGGTTTGGAATATATAAAATCAAAATTATCATGAAGAAATAATGAATCAATCTAGAATTGAAACAGATGCAAATCACCTACTGTTTTTACGCGTGAGGACTGACAGGGCTACAGTACCTTCGTTGCTATACTGTAGCGCTTCTGCAGATCCGATGCTGTAAGCCTGTAACGCTGGTTTGCTTGGATGTATTGACTTCATGCACACAACGCAATGTTGATGAACTAGTGTGCTGTTTGGTTGGCTGTATCTACAGTGAATTGGCTCTGGAGATACAGTTTCCAGTTGTTTGGTTGGTTTCTAAGTCTACTGGGCCAGGCCTGCCGGATGCAAGTTCCCCTCGGAGCCAGGCTGTGCGGAAACGAGAAAATCGGGCGTTTCCGGCTGGCCTGGCTCCGCGTATGCACGCCCCTCTCGCACTGGCCTGGCTCCGTTGGGCGTCTCCTCCTTCGCACGGCTCTCCCCCTCGCCTCCATACGCACGCGCAGCCTCTAGGGTTTCTCCACCGGCGCATCTCCGCCCGTCTCCGACCCTCGACGCCTCTCGGTCTGCCTCCTCCCGGGTCTCCCTCGTCTCCGCCCGGTCTCCAGCGCCCCTGGTCTCCCTCATCCCCGTTCTCCCTCGACCACACCGCGCCTCCAGCCGGCCGGTTTTGCCCGTCCCCAATCTCCTACGCGCCCCCGGTCTCTCGTCGTCTCTGCTTGGAAGGTGTGGCTTGCAAGCATTTTTTTTGGCCATTATTAGATCTAGTTCGTATCAGGCTTGTGGTCGATCGTGTTTGGAAGTTCTTGGAGTAATCTTTTTTGCTTCTATTGCTTCTATTGCACCTATTGTTCCCTCTTTATTACGGCCATGTTCTTCTTTGTTTTCACCGGACCTTTATCTGTTTTGCACTTTTCTTTAGCTGAACTTGTAGGCAAATGGCTCCAGATTGCCTAGATCATGTTATGAAGTTAGGATTCTACACAATTTTGTTAATGAAGTTAGGCAAATGGCACTTTTCTTTAGCTTAACTTGTAGGCAAAAGTTTGCAAACTTCAGATTGCTTGTTACAATGATTTATTAATGATGTTGCCTGTAACTTCAGATTGCCTATTAACTCTTCATGTTGTTAATGATTAATGATCATGCCTGTAACTTCAGATTGCCTGTTAACTTTCCTACACTTTTGAACCTACAAAAGATTGCCTTGATTAATGAAGTTAGGATTTGCACACTGTTTTATACTAATCGATATGCTACTTCGTGGCTTCCTGTAACTTTAGATTGCCTGTTACAATGATTTATTAATGATATTGCCTGTAACTTCAGATTGCCTGTTAACTAGTTATGTATTTTAATGATTAATGATCATATATGTTTGGAGACTGGTGCTTGTGAAATGTGATCATATATGTTTGGAGACTGGTACTTGTGAATTGTGATCATACAACATCTTTTCTGAATTAGTGGGATGGATTTTTTTTCAGGGCTGAGTAAATGAACCCAGCCTAATGCTTAATTAGCAAGCTTTTCTTTTTTGCTTCTAAATATGGTTAATTAGCAAGTATCAACTTAGAACTATAGTGATGTGTTCAGTTCTATTTCTTAATTCCATTGGTTCAGTTCTATTTGGACATGACAGCTTTTGTCATTAGCATAATTAGTTGTGCACTAGTTATTTGAATGTGGTGTACAGGAATATAATTTTTCATTAACATATATTCATCTATTATTTGTTAGATGGATATGCAAAGCCGACGAAGGAAGCTTATTATTCAAGCAGTTGCACTTATTACGGTCATGCATGCATTTTGTGTTAATAGACTTAGATTGGCTAGATTTACTAGACCTACAGTCACCTATGGTCCTATGTGCGATAGAGACATTGAACGCCAAGCCAATCTAAATCTAATTTTTAACTCTAGTGATATCGAGTGTGTCAACATGTTGCGCATGAGAAGAGCCCCCTTTTTCCGCCTATGCAACCTATTTAGGGATAGGAATTTACTGCGTGATAGCATACACACATGTATAGAGGAGCAAGTTGCAATGTTTCTCCATGTAGTTGGGCATAACCAAAGATTCAGAGTTATCCATCACACATTTAGGCGATCCATAGAAACAGTGAGTCGGTACTTCAAGGAAGTGTTATATGCTATTAGAGAGCTGGGAGATGAGATGATTAGGCCCCCCTCCAATGAGACACCCATAAAGATCAGCTCGAGTTCGAGGTGGTATCCCTATTTTAAGGTAATACATGCGATATTTTGCTAGGTTTAGTTTGGGTTGTTTGCTTATATGGTTTGTAACAATCGCTTTGATTGATATAGGATTGTGTGGGTGCTATTGACGGTACTCATGTGCGTGCAAGAGTTCCAAAGGCAAATGTTGCTGCTTTTAGGGGTAGAAAGCCATATCCCACCCAAAATGTGCTAGCCGCAGTCGATTTTGATCTAAGGTTCACATATATACTAGCTGGTTGGGAGGGATCTGCACACGATGCGACAATCCTTGCCGATGCATTAGAACGCAATGATGGATTACGGGTTACACCAGGTAATATTTAACTAGTAGGTGCATTTGTTACTAAGTCCTATTCGATAACACAAAAACTAATTTATTTTGTTGAATTGATAGGGAAATGGTACTTGGTAGATGCTGGATATGCATGTCGACCTGGCTTTTTGCCACCTTATCGGGCTACTAGGTACCATTTAAATGAGTACGACGGGAGGCACTATCCTACTAATCCAAAAGAGTTGTTTAACTTAAGACATTCCAGCCTTCGTGTCACGGTTGAGAGAGCTTTCGGGGCATTGAAGAATCGTTTTTGCATTGTAAACAACAAACCTTTTCACCCATACAAGACCCAAGTTAAGTTAGTTTTGGCTTGTTGCATTCTACACAATTGGATTCTTCTACATGGTCAAGATGAGATGGTTCCGGGAGAGGAAGATTGGGTGCCCAACAATGATATTAGTGCTGTCCAACATGCCAATGTCGAGGCTTCCTCTTTTGAAGATAACTCTGCTTGGGTAGCCAAGAGGGATGAGTGGGCTAACGCCATGTGGGCTAATAGAGGCAATTCTCATGTGTGATAAATTCTTGTAATAATTCTAGTTATGGGACTGCATTATGGACAACTATTGTAATAATTATTGTAATGTTTAGTTAAGACTGCAATTGGACTACTATTGTAATTTTGTGCTCCTCTAATATGGTTAAGTGATGTCCAATGACGTTTTTTGTCCAATCATGTTGTTGCTCAATTTATTTCAGAACATGGCTGAGGAAATTATTGATATTGGAGGTACTGCCGATGACAATGGGAAGTTTGGAAGGGTTCAAATGAGGTGGACCAATGTGATGTCTTCATTTGTCCTCCATCGCATGAGTGAGCTTATAAAAAGTGGGGTAAGAAGTGATAAAGGATTCAAGGAGGTTCACTATAACAAAGTGGCGAAAGATCTGAAAGAGTTTTGTGGCAATGATGTGAGTGGCACACAAGTGTATAATCACCTTCGTAAGTGGCGTCAAAGGTGGGTGAAGGTTACTAAGCTTAGAGACTTGAGTGGAGCACAATGGGATGAGGCTAACCACATGATAGTGTTGGAGGTGGAGCACTATATGGGTCACATTAAGGTATGTCATTGATATGATATGATATGATATGATGTTTTTTGTGAAATAGCAAATGATGGCTGGACTTATGATATGTTGTTTTTTATATTTTTAGGCACATCCTAAGGATGATGAGTATCTAAACAAGCCCATCGACAACTATGTGGCAATGATGACTATATTTGGTAGTGGTATGGCTACTGGGAAGTATGCCATGGGATCTAATGAGGCACTTGGGGACCCAAGTGACTTCATGGACAATCCAAAGGATGAGCCTAGCAATGAAAGCCACGAGATTTCAAACAAGACGAATCCACAAACTAAAGATGCAAGCAGTGTGTCCAAAGGGGATAAGAAAAGGAAGAGATCCTTTATTTCTGATGAGGAAGCACTTATGTTGTCTGGCATGACTGAGGCAGTCAACAATGTCGCAGCTGCCATTAGAGAGACAGCCGTGCATGAGGTGCATCCTGACTTGTATGAGGCTGTGATGAACATGAATGGGTTCTCGGAGGATGTCTTGTTTGCTGCTTTCTCTTATTTGGTGGATAACAGGGCGCAAGGAGTTGCATTTGTGACTATGAAGGAGAACCATCGTGCTATGTGGCTACGGTCGTTTTGTGCGAAGAATAACCTCTGAAACATGTAGGGAAATAGAAATTTGTATGGTCGCATAATCTGTCCTCTCACATGATTTCTGATATAAATGTTTTGTTATCGTTTGTGATTGATCATTCTTGTGTATTTTTTATGCTGCAGCTTTATTATGGAGTATGACACCCATTCAGTACTGGAGCAGGAGCACATGGAGCAGAAGTACTCTTTTTGTTATTTACATGAACACTGTGATGTTTACAGCTTTATTATCGTTTGTGATGTTTCTCTATGAACATTGTGATGTTTACAGCTTTATTATCGTTTGTGATGTTTCTCTATGAACACTGTGATGTTTACAGCTTTATTATCGTTTGTGGCTATGGACAATTTATAATGGATGTTGTTCTGGACCATTGAGTCTGAAGCTATATGAGTCTCTGTCTTATTGTTGTTCTGGACCATTGTGTCTGAAGCTATGTTGTTGTTGTCCAGAATCTGAGTTATTCTGAACCATTGAGTTGTTGTTGTCCAAAAAGCGAAATTTGCAATTTGCTTGCAACAGGATAATTAGCTGGACCATTGAGTTGTTGTTCTGGACCATTGAGTTGTTGTTCTGAAATGTTGCAAGAAAATTAGCTGTTGCAAGAAAATTTGCTGTAGAAGCTTCTACACGATGCAATATGCAATTCTGAATCTGAGTTGTTGTTGTCCAAAAAGGTAAGAAGCTATGGTTACACTGTAGAAGCTATGGTTTGTTGTTCTGGACCATTGAAGTACACTTCTGCTGCTAAAGTATATACTTCTGCTGCTAAAGTACATGAACTTGGTAGATGATGTATGATCTGGATCTGCTGCTACTAAAGTATATGCTCTGAACTTTCTGGAATTGCCGCTTCTATCCACGCAGTATATGCATTTTTGGGTTCATTTTTGAGGTTCCTTGTCATTTATTGGCATCTTCCTTGGACTGAAATTGATGTGGGAAATTTCATGTAACCGATTTGTGATTGTACCTATGGATCCACGCAGTAACGTTCAATATAAATTTGAGCCATTAGTAAATAACTGCATCACAAGTTAGGTTCAATACAAATTGTCGAGAGATGTTGAATTCAGTCGGTTTCGTTTGCATTTAGAGAAGTGTGTTGCAACATCTATTCTTAGCCTGCATCAGCTCATACAATCAACCAAACAACATCTATTCTCAGCCTGCACCAGCTCATACAATCAATCAAACACTATCTCTTCTCAGCCTGCACCAGCTCATACAATCAACCAAACACCATCTCATTGCATCCACTCAGCTTGTATCCCATCAGCCTGGCTCCACTCATGCAGCCTGGCTGAGCTGAGAAGGCAACCAAATAGGCCATAGATGATCAGCACCGTACCAAGTGCATGGAGCCAAAGCAACGCCACCAGGCGAGTCCGCCCTTGCAGTACATGTACGTCCTTAGCAGCGGCTCCCGATACGTCCTCACCGCCTTCTTCTTGCGCCGCCGGATGTTGCTATTTTTATTTTTCCTGTACACGCGACTTGCCGACGAAATTGATTTTTATTTCTTTGTCTAATCTAGTTAGAGTACTCTAAACAAAAGAGTACAAATCCTAATCCACGCACACCAATAAACACGGGACACCTCCCCCTATTTATAAGAAAACCCTAGAGGAGTTCGCATGTATGTCCACTTGGCCCAACATGGCCTAATACATGCAAACGACCCCAAACGATTACAACTACACGCGTACGGCCCACCTGCCGCACTCATATGACTCACTAGCCTTCACGTGCACTGTTCTCTAGTCCGAACGTCTCGCATGACATCCTCGACCACTAAGACCTCGGTTCCTCCCTGAACCTAGTCCCGAACCTCAATTCCTCCATGAACCTAGTTCCGGTCCCGTCACTGACCACATTCGACCTTAAGCAACACCTGCACATGAACAAACACAAAACCGTGTACGAATACAAGTCTACGACTTGACTCAAGATCAATCCATGCAACCACTCACACGAGCGTATTGCATCAAGTAAAACAACAATTACCATGCTATCACAAGCATATCAAATAATTATCTGAAATAGCACATGCACATGTACCACACATGCCATGATCATCAACACTTTGCAATACCAAATTCATCATTAAACCAATTTTTCATCACATGATTTCACAATCAATACCATTTACTGCTTGGATGGTGTTGTGATTTAGTGCTCCACAAGCGCGTGAAAATGAAACGTTTTCGTCCCAACGCAAGTTTCAGATTGTTTCATCTGTGTTGGAAACGACAACGGACGGATTTCATCTCCATGAAACGGATTTCCTCTCTCTCCTCTTAATTAGATTGCCAAATCATCAATACTCCAGCAAAACACCAGCGGAAGGTTGCGCAATCCAATGGAATGACCAGAATGACTTCATCGCTTCCTCCTGCAGGAGGCACTTTGTTAAATTTCATCAAAAACCGTCGATTCTGTATGCTTGTGTGATCTCAGCCGTCATTGTACCTTACAACTTCATAGTGTGATCAACTTCATAGTGTGATCTCAGCCGTCGGTTGCGCAATCCAATGGAATGACCAGAATGACTTCATCGCTTCCTCCTGCAGGAGGCACTTTGTTAAATTTCACCCAAGTGTATGCATGTGTCAACCATCAAGTCCAGTAGCTTAATTTACACACCTCTCTAAACTCAGTGTTGGGACTTCCAGTCTTCTATTAAGGTACAACTGAGCGAAGAAGGTTAAAAGAAGTTATGCGTCTCATGCTTTTCTCCTTCCCTCTTGGTACGTTCCTGAAACTCTCTTCCGTAATCCTTTTTTTTTACTGAACTTCCTCTCATATTCACATACAAGTGTTACATGTTTTTCTTCTTCTTAGAGTTGTTGGTTGATTTTGAGGTGGTTTTAGTCCCTTTTAGTCCCTTTCTCCCTTTCGATTTTTTAAAAGTTACTTGTCTCCCTTTTGTGGAATGGTTATGGACTTTTGGCCCTTATGGGGAACTTGGGAAAGAGAGGAAGGTATAGGTCCGTTTGGAACTCAGAAATTTTACATGAATTTTACAGAAATTCAATATGGAGTAGTACAAATTCTATTAAATTCTTTTGGAATTCCTCCGTTGCAAACTTTGGAAGAAGGAACAGTACATTGAATGGATGGGTGAAGCTTTGCTTTAGTGGACCAACGGATTATACTGATAAGCTTCCATCGCTTTCATCTCTCTGCTTATTATAATGTTGATGGATTTTAAGGTAAAATCCATTTAATTCCATAGTTCGTCCTTAACGCTGGCACGCTCTGATCTATTGATTCCACTTCATCCTTCGCCTCTGCAACTACTAGATTTTGTAACCGTCTTTTCAGTTCCGCACACAACTGCAGATGATATCTAAGTACCTACCACTGCTGAAACTATTTCCTTCTCTTGATGAGGATTTTTATCGGACATCCCATTTGTTGCCGTTCTTTTAGGTTTACTCAATCGATATCCTCCATTGTTCTAGATACTTTTCATGATCACCTGGTCTTTGCAACTCAGATGACTCCACCTCAAAATGATACCTCACAACCTTTGAGTTCAAGCGGCTTCACTAATATTAGATTCTTCTTTAAGCCGGGAACATACCAAACTCATGTCAATGTGGGATGCGCTCAATGTAACCGGTCCCACCTTAGTAATTGCATACTCCTTGCAGACAGCCAACTGAACAGTTCCATGTATTGGGCGTAGAGATCCTTCGCAAAACATATCCCTCCCCGACCATATGTAGAAGAAGCAACCTGGATCTAATATACATCTATGAGATGTATTAGATTGATTGACAACATGTATGTCCTAATCAGCATTTGTTACCGCCACTGACCATACACCCCTCATTTTCTTCAAACTCGGACAATCCTTTATCATATGACCTTCCTCGTCATATAAATAGCATTCACGTGTGCCCTTGCTCTTGCCCTTCCTCTTGCCCTTCCTCTTCCTATGATTATTACTTTTGCCTGCAACACTTGTGGTATCCAATGCTTGATCACTCAAGGATGAAGATTATGATAGCTTCTTCAAGGACTCCACCTCCAATAGATATGTAACCTCTTTGTTGAAGTTGAGAGTGCCTTTTCCTAATAAGAATATTCATCACTAATTTCTTCCATGATGGTGGCAGAGATGATGCTAAAATGACAACCTTGTTGTTCTCTTCAATTTTCTCATCCACACTAGTTAGCTGTGTGAAAGCTTGTTGAAGATATTGAGATGGTCAACGAACTGTGTGCCTTCCTCCATGCACAAACTAGACAATTACAACTTCCACACCCACCGGTTTATCAACGATTTCACCATATACAATGCTTCTAAATCCTCCCATAAATTCTTTAGTGAATTCTCCTTGATCACCGAGTACTTTACCTCATCAGAGAGACATAGATGGATTATACTAACATCCTTCCGCTCCATCACATTCTAGTCTTCTTTGGACGTCTCTTTCGGTTTGTCCACTTCAAGAGCATCTATTAGCCCCTACTGGACAAGGTCATACTTCACAACGCATTGCCACAAGCTTTCCTCCGCCATCAAATTTCTCTACTCGACTCCATATTGTCAACATTGATCTTGACTTTGTACCACCTGATGATTTATTAACCTTCTCACAAATCAGAATAATCCAGTTTTTGCTCTGAAACCACTTGTTACACTCTAATACCCCTTCTTATGCGTTGCAACCCCCGAATCGGATTAGAGTTTGTGAGATATGACACAGACATGCATGGTATCAAGAATAAAGTAGATAAATCTCATAGAGAGAACCAAAATAACGGCGACGAAGCAACCACAATGAGATAAAAAAGATTTGACGAAGCCGACTGCAAATTCTTTAATAATCACCTCAAAAGAGTGCATGGGATTGTTACTCTCTCACAACCCTCTCGAACCTTTTAGAACCCTTGGATCCTTGCCCTATACTAGAATCTAGTGCTAAAGAATATCCTAACCTCTAATTCTCTCGTACACCTCTACTTTGGATGAGCTTCTTACTTGGGTTCTTAATGGTCGCTCCTCATGGGTTTATAAAGTCCCCCTCGTTATCTTCAAAGAAGAAGTAGTAATCCTACTCCAAAGTGAGGTAGGAATCTAATCCTATTAAGATTCTTCTAGTAACTCATGTAGCACACGGCTCCAAGTCCTAAAGGATTAGGATGTAAGTCATGATACTCAACAGTAAATTTATTTCTGAGAAGTGCAGAAAACCAATCAGGTCAAGTGTGCACATGAGATCAATGATTTTTCATACAAGTGCTCATAATTATTCTGTGAAATTGAACCAATTTTACCACTGTAGAAAGAATTTTATTAACCTAAATTCTTGGCTTGTTCAGATTAATCTTCCTCCCTGCTTTGCAGTTAGGATCTTGTCAGACTTCACCCATAGCACTACCGTTCTCTATTCTTAGTTTTCTCTCCTGTCTTCTGAATCTCATACACTTATTTTGTTCTTCAGTGATTCTGCTATCTGGCAATGATCTCACTATGAAAGTCTTCTGTTTTTCAGAAAGCAAACAGATTCACAGTATATTCAGCAATGCTGTTGTTCCTAAAAACCAAACAAATTGAACTTTGAGAATGCTGCCAGAAAGCATGAAGCTATTAGCTTTTGGTACTTCTGACCTCCAAGGTAAGGCCTTTATAATTACGATGCGTATATGTGCCAAATCAGATATTCTTATGTGGCCAGCATTAGATAAGCCAGTTGCATATTTAAATTGAGAATTTTGGCAGGGTTAAGGGACTCACAAATTATTGTACTATTTTGTCATGAATAGCACTTGTATTCAACATGAGGCCAATACGCCAATATATATACATGTACATGAGGGTTTAGAAGGAAGCCCTACATAAGGCAATATCTATACAAGGCTAACAATCTCTATACAAGGTAACTAGCAATCTCTTGTATAAAGTAACTAGGATAGTGTCTAACACCCCTTAAACTTATGGTGGATCTACAACACTGAGTTTGGAGATATAACAGTTATGATGAGCTCTAGTTTGTGTCTTCGTGAAGAACTCTACCAACTAAACTCTGAAGGAACATACTGAAGAGCCACAACCTGATCATGTACCTGTGACCGCATATAAGAAGCATCAACACCAATATGCTTGGTGAGCTCATGCTTCACTGGATCTCGAGCAATGCTAATAGCACCTGTACTGTCAGATAAAAGAGGAGTCGGTGTAGAAACAAACACACCAAAATCCTCAAGTAACTATCATAACAAAGTAATCTCTGCTGTCAAAAGAGTCATAGCCCGCAACTCAGCCTCAACACTCGAACGAGAAACTGCTTCTGCTTCTTAGTCTTCCAAGCAACGAGAGAACCACCAAGAAAAACACAGTAAGTAGAAAGAGATCAACGATCAGAGTGATCACTAGCCCAAGTAGCATCAGAGTATGCCTGGAGCTGTAAAGAGCTGGAGCATGGAAAGAAAAAACGGCGAAAGATAGTTCCACAAAGATGTCGTAAAACACGAACAAGATGACTATAGTGGAGCTGAGTGGGAGCAGAAACGAACTAACTCAATATATGAACTGAATACGAAATGTCAGGACGAGTGACACTAAGGTAAACAAGACTCCCAACAAGATGGCGATAGCGAGCAGGATCCTTAAGAAGTTCACCATCAGTAGATTGAAGGTGAACATTAAGCACCATGGGAGTCTCAGCTGCACGCTAATCAACGAGAAAAGCACGATCAAGAAGATCCTGTATATATTTCTCTTGGGAAAGAAAGAAACCTTCAGATGTAGAAGAAATCTCAATCCCAAAAAAGTAGCGAAGGGACCTAGATCAAACATGAGAAACTGCTCACTGAGTCGAGCCTTTACAAAGGCATTATACTGAGAATCATCTCCAGTAATGATCATGTCATCAACGTATAGAAGAAGAAGCTGAGGAGGTTTGCTTAGGAAGAAGGGACACTATTGGAAGTTTTTAACAAGAATTCAGAACAATGCTGTGAACTTTAAGAAGTTGGTATGTAATTGCAAAAAGAAGAGGAAAACTTTTTTTTAGCTCATTTTTCCACTCTATCATGGTGCTTGTGTAGCTAGAAAAGGATTACATTTTGTTTAAGATTCCAGCATTTATGAAAACAGTGGGTCCTAAGAGAATAAAGAAAAAGATATTAGAAGAGGAAGTGTTGACTGTCTTGAGTTGTGACATGTAAACAAGAAAGAACATTCTGTACTGGACTCACAAACATTTCTGTTGTTGATTCACTACTGTATAGGCCAAGTGGTTACCTTCATTCCAACATTAGCATAATTTTGATTTTTAAAGACAACCTTTTAGACGGCACATAGGTGCGTTGGGTCCATATTTATACAGTTAATCTCACTGGGGTCGATTTCTGGACTTGGATGTTCATATCTGTATATGTGAACGAGCATTTCTTTATGAGAAGGGAACTTCCTGGGAAGTGCAGAAAACCAGTGATGTCCATTGACCCAACTAAGGTTCATTTGATATTGACAAAAGACCATATGATACTTTCATAGAAGTAATCATGATGATAGTTTGCAATTGAACCCAGTTTTTATAACTGTAGACAGGATTCATTAACCTAAACTTTCTTCAGAGCTTCATTATTGGCTTGTTCAGGTTAATCTCCCTCCTTGCTTTCCAGTTGTAGGATCTTGCCAGACTTCTCTCTGAGCATTACTGCTCTCCATTCTTCTCAGTTTGCTCTCTCGCTTCAAGAGTTCTGCTGCTTTCCATCAACAAAACAGATTCAGAATACATTCAGCGGTGCTTCAGTTCCAGAAAAACAAACGGATTGATAATACTTTCATAAACATGACGCTACTACCTTTTGGGTTAGTCTTATTGGGGTTCCTACAATCTTTCGCTGCTCCCGACTTCCAAGGTAAGGCCTTTATACTTGGATATATAACTTTGGCACATCAGATATTCTTGTGTGACCAGCATTAGATAAGGCAATGGCATATTTAAATCGAGAATTTTGACTCTGAACTCTCAAGCATTACAAGGGACTCAGGAATTATTGTACCATACATTCACTATTTGACTAGACTATCTTTACTGAATACTCAAGTGTCTGTTGGATATTACCTTCCTGTCCTTGGATCATTCAAATGTTTCAATTAGCAACTCTAATAAAGAAAGAACATAATAGATCCTAAAGCACCTGTACTTACAATTGGTCTAGTGCATATCAACTACCCTTCAAATTGCTTTAGTACATTCAAAATTTTATTTCAAGAGAGAATAAAAACACTTCTATTGAGTATTGTTCATTTTATTTAAATGAACTGGATAGCTCTTGGATAGGCTAAATTATTTGGGATGCTCTAAAACAGTTAAGCAATCCAGATTGCAAATGAGAATGAATAGATGACAATCAGAAGGATGCCACAAATTTTAATTATCTTGCAGAGTGTCTAACTCATAATCTGCAAATAAAACAACATTCTTTTTTCTCCAGTCAAAGCACTGTATGATATGAGGATGACGCTCAATGACAGTCGCGGTGTTCTGAAAGGCTGGATGGATAATCAAGTTAGTCCCTGCTATTTTCCTAATGTTATTTGTCAAGACAACCAAGTGACTGGAATGTAAGTTAATCCTATTCATCTCAATTATCTGAACTCCATTCCTGCCAAAGGCAGCTATGCTTAATTAAATTCACATTCTAGCCTTTGAACTATATCTGAAGTGCTCGACATATAGAGGAGAAATGTTTCACTTGGATAGCACATTCTTCATGCTCCACCATTTCCTAGTTTCACTATTATAAGGCTGTAATGCCCTGTACCTGTGTTCACATAACTATTTGCTTTAGTCTCTCATTTCTGGATTTGCAGAGCTTTGAGCTCATCGGGGTTAAGTGGAGTCTTGTCACCCAGCATTGCAAAGCTAACAACTTTACAACAGCTGTAAGCTCAACAACCTATTCTTGCAAATATGTAACGTTTCACTATTATTGCTAAAAAAAAAAAGGTCTAGTCATAGATAAAGCTTACTTTCCCATTCAAAATGGATAAATTTTGCTAATTCATATTTGGTTCCAGGTTATTAGATGGTAACAGAATAACTGGAGGAATTCCACAGGAGTTCGGGGGCCTGTCAAGCTTAATGACTCTAGAACTTGGAAGAAATCGCTTAGATGGCTCGATACCTGAATCTTTTGGCCATCTTTCGGAACTCCAAAGGCTGTAAGTCAGATCATGACTCATCTTATTGTGGTTGATTGGACAACCCTGACAATGTGATAACTTGGACAGGGATCTAAGCGAAAATTTCTTAAGTGGCAACATTCCAATCTCTTTGTCAAATCTTCCATCGTTGAATGATATGTAAGTTGGTTTTTTCATGCTGATAAAACCATTAAACTTGCCAAATATCATCATTGCCACTATTTTTTTTGTTCAAATAAGTGAAGAACAGTTCCATTATCTGATAATGTACGTAACTTACTGTGTTTTGCAGTAATCTAGAATATAACCATCTTAGCGGTGATATACCAGCACAACTACTTCAGGTGTCTCAATACGAGTATGATGGATACTTAGTATAGCAGATTATACGAACTTTTTTGTGTGCGCGCTTTTACATAATTTAGTGTAAACTTGTGTTTCCAGCTTTTCAGGTAATAATCTAAATTGTGATGGCCCAGATACAACTCCTTGTACAGATATTGCCTAATATATGCTTTCCCTTTATACCCTCATGTACATGTATATATATTGGCTCTTTGGCCCCATGATAAATACAAGTGCCATTCATAACAGATTGGACAACCCTGACAATGTGATAACTTGGACAGGGATCTAAGCGAAAATCTCTTAAGTGGAAAAATTCCAATCTCTTTGTCAAATCTTACATCGTTGAATGATATGTAAGTTGGTTTTTTCATGCTGATAAAACCATTAAACTTGCCAAATATCATCATTGCCACTATTTTATTTGTTCAAATAAGTGAAGAACAGTTCCATTATCTGATAATGTACATAACTTACTGTGTTTTGCAGTAATCTAGCAGATAACAATCTTAGCGGTGATATACCACCACTGCTGCTTCGCGTGTCTCGATACGAGTATGATGGATACTTAGTATAGCAGATTATACGAACTTTTTCGTGTGCGCGCTTTTACATAATTTAGTGTAAACTTGTGTTTCCAGCTTTTCAGGTAATAATCTAAATTGTGATGGCCCAGATACACCTCCATGTAAAGGAGGCACCACTGAGTCAGGTAATTTACAAAGCAACATGGCGATCCATATTGAGCCCTACAGACTTCCATTGAACGGAATGAACCCTACGGTCTAACAGATAAGACAAACAATGTAGTAATACTTTTACTATTGTAAATATATAGAGGCATAGACTGGTGCTGAAAGTCATTGCTGTAGCCATGTAGTCAAACGGCCATCAGAGGTGGTCACATTACTTACAAAATATGTGCCCCGGTAACGACAGAGTAATATACAGATCCTTTAGTACACTAAATTTAATAAGGACATTCATTTAGAGCTCTTTTACAGTGGATTAAAATCAATATAAACCGTTCATTCCTTTGAACCTAATGGTTGAAATCAATTTAGATCTAGTTATACTACCACATGTAGCATTGGTAGTAAAATTCAGAAAGAGGTAAAAGAGTAAAAAATTCTATCATATTATTTGTCTTCTACGGTAAAACATTTCCTATGATCCTGATGAATGGCGGATGAAAGGATAGAAGCCTCTGAAGATCATCAGGTATTCGGTGAATCCAAAACTGTGAACGAATTAGGAAAAGTCTAAAATACCTCTGATGAATGGATATGAAAAGCCTAAAATACCCTTGAGGAATGGATGGTTAGGTTTGATTTCTACTACCACTATTTACTACCTATGTTATCCACCATAAAATTTCTCTTTATTTATACTTGCTCTAGTAGTAAAACAGTAGGAATAACCTTAACAAATATCAATGACTAGATCTGATTGATAGTACCCACCATATACTTCCAGTATAATGCACCGTAAAATGATCTAATATAAACCGAAGCGTAAGGTCAAGATGATGCATGCAACTTCGAAATGGATATTTGACAATTCAATTCATAGTAGGGTTTTGTTTCGACACTCCTTAGTAACATGATCACTTAGAAATTAACCGTCTGACATGTCCTGTGGTCCATGTTTGTCAATCTTAATTTGGCTGGTCATCACGTCAGGGCCTAAGAGCAAGCGTTGGCCTGTCATCGTGAGCACGGTTGTTCCTCTCATGGCAACAGTTTTGTGCTTCATCTTTTTCTTTGGATGGATCAGAAGGCACAGGAAAGGTTGGTTATGGAAATGATGTTCTATTTGTTAAGGATATATTGTCTATTATAGATGATTGTCTTATCTCTTGTACCCTCATGTACTCTATATATTGTGGTCATTGGCCTCATATTGAATACATCAAGTGCTATTCATAACATGGTATCAGAGCCTAGATTCAAACCCTAGCTTCCATCCAATTCCGCTGTAGCTTCCCCCGGGAGGAGCAATCTCCACTCCCGGGGGTGGCCACCATCGACTTCGACTTCCGGCGCCGCTTCATCTCCCGCGAGCTCGGCCTTCGGCCCCAACGCGGCGCCTCTCCAGCTGCAACGCTACTCTCCAGTCACCCTCGCATGGCCACTGGCCTCCTCGGCTTCTTCACCAACGCGTTTCGCGCCATCGCCGCCTCAGTCCGTGCGTCTTCCCGGCCCCCTGCTGCACATCGACCGCCCGCGTCGTCCTTCGATCTGCTGTCGGCCTTGCACCTTCCAGCGTCGCCGCTCCTCCGCATCGGCGACCACCAGCGAGTCGACGTTCCTCCGTGCGTCGGCCATCGCCTTCGGCCCGACGCGACTTCCGCGCCGCAGCGCCCGAGGACGATCTCGGCGACTCCGGCGCTCGCCAGTTCGGCCACCACGGCCGGATCGCCTCGACGCCGGCCCGTGCCCGAGCTTGCTGTCGTGACCGTCTTCGGCTACCCGACGTCGCCCGGAGTCTGGTCGCTCGATAAGCGCTGCCCCGACTGGACCTCAAGCACCCGCGTGTCTTCTTTGGACGATTTGGTTTCAAGTCCAGATTGAACTCGTGAGGTGCTCTTTGTTCATGTCTTACTTTGTTCACGTCCGTGAAGAAAGAGCTTGGTTTCAAGCCCGGTTCGGGTTTCAATTCCGAAATTTGGAGTTTCAAGTCTGCTCACCGGCTTTCATGCCTATTATTATTATCGGCGGTATTCATGTTCAATTCCTATTATTGGCGCTCTTTGGCTTGGCTCCTTGGCTCTAGCTTTTCTTTTAGTGCTTTTGGACCGCCTTTCCTGGCTATTACTTTTTAGTGTTGAGGCTATTATTTATTTTAGTATTTTCTTTAGTCTTCCGTTGCGTCCATCCAAGTCTTTAGCTTTTGATTCTGTTGTCGCTCAGCTTTTTTATCGGCTCGACTCATTCTGTCAACTCTTATTACCTTGGCTCGGCTCGTTTTGTCGGCTTCGTCGGTTCTTCTAAGTCGACTTGGCCCTACTTTCGACTTTCGTTCATCGATTTGGCTTCTATGTCGACTTTTCATCATCGACTGGGTTCTTCGTTGGCTGTTCTTCGTCAGCTCGATGTTTCAAGAGTTACATGCTACGACGGCTTCTTCAGGACTATGACTTTGGATTTTTCCTATTTTTAGTTCATCCCTTCCAAATGCAATGCTATTGCATACGCCTTGCATTTGGGGGGGGGGTGTTAAGGATATATTGTCTGTTATAGATGATTGCCTTATCTCTTATCCTTTGCCTTATCTCTTGTACCCTCATGTACTCTATATATTGTGGTCATTGGCCTCATATTGAATACATCAAGTGCTATTCATAACACTATTCACTGCCTCCCTGTAGTCATCAAGTTTTTGGTTGTTAAGTTGTAACTAATGGGATCACATCAACTCTCAATACAGCTAAACTGAGTTTAAAGGATTACATCAGCGATGAAGAACTAGTTTGGGGGATAGGAGGGACGAATTCGGAGTTTACATTTTTCAACATTTCTCAAGTATTAGAGGCTACAGGTAACTTCTCAAAAGGAAATAAACTTGGACAAGGTGGTTTCGGTCCTGTATACAAGGTACCTCAAAAAACATGCATGCGTGTTACTTTGCTTGTACCCGTTAGCATCATATATAGAGCAAGTTAGCCACATAACTTTAAACTTTTTTTTACAGGGCCAGTTTCCTGATGGGTTGGAGATAGCAGTTAAGAGACTTGCTTCACATTCAGGACAAGGTTTCACAGAGTTCAAAAATGAAGTCCAACTAATAGCCAAACTCCAGCACAGAAATCTGGTTAGGCTCTTGGGATGTTGCTCTCACGGAGAGGAGAAAATGCTGGTCTATGAATATTTGCCAAATAAAAGCCTGGATTTGTTTATCTTCGGTATTACCACCAACAATCACCCAGTCGATATTACGCAATACATCTGAACTCTGAAGATGTTTTCTGTATTATATTTGTTTAACTGATGTGCAGATGAAACAAGAAGAGCTTTACTAAACTGGAATAAACGCCTCACGATAATCGAAGGAATAGCACAAGGACTTCTATATTTGCACAAACACTCACGGTTACGTGTTATACATCGAGATATTAAAGCAAGCAACATTCTCTTGGACTCTGAAATGAATCCTAAAATTTCAGATTTTGGGCTTGCAAAAATGTTTAGCTCAAATGATACTGAAGGAAACACAAAAAGGGTGGTTGGGACATAGTAAGCTTTCTTACAAAAAAGTCTATTCTGATTATATCACAAGGTCAACCAAAAACAACAAACTGACTAAAAGTTTGTTCTCTTATGTGGTGTTATATGTGTCTTTTCAGTGGTTATATGGCTCCGGAGTATGCTTCTGAAGGCCTCTTCTCGATAAAATCCGATGTATTCAGCTTCGGTGTCCTAGTACTCGAGATTATCGTTGGAAAAAGAAATTCCGGTTTCCATCAGTACGAAGACTTCTTCAACCTTCTTGGATATGTGAGTCTTTTGCCTATAGTTACATGAGAAATTTTGATTTTTCTTATGTTCAAAGCTTTACATATGCTATGATGAAATTTCTGACAGGCTTGGCAGTCATGGAAAGAGGGAAGGTGGCTTCAGCTCGTAGATGCATCATCAGTTACAGTGTGTTGTACATTAGAGATGATGAGATGCATTAACATCGCATTGTTGTGTGTGCAAGAGAACGCGACTGATAGGCCTACCATGACAGATGTCGTTGCAATGCTAAGCAGCGAGAGTATAACCCTGCCTGATCCCAAGCACCCAGCGTATTTCCACACAAGGGTGGCAAAGGAAGAGGCGTCCACAGTTGACGAGTCATGCAGTGTTAATGATGTTACTATGTCTACCCCACAAGGTAGGTAGGGGGTGTCTAGGGAGCACCTGAGTGTTTTTTTAGTTTATGAGCACTCAAATATGTAGCCTTTGGATCTAGATCCATTGATCCAATCAATTTGCTATCTCTCCTCCACCACCCTCCTCTTTATAGGCCCTCACGTTGAGTGCTCACAAACCAAAAAAACACTCGAGTGTTACTTAGCCTTTCTCTTGTAATTTTATTTCAAATGTGAAATTTTAGGGCGACTATGTCTGCTTGTTTGTACCAACCCTGCAATTTAGAGTTGAGAACAAAACTATGAAATGTTGAATGTCCTTTGTTTCTGCTGAAAAGTTGGAATTCAAAGAGTAAGAATGCTACTCCCTCCATTCTTTTACATATATGAAGTTTTTAGAGAGCAAACTTTATTTGCTCTATAAACTACGTTTAACACTTTCGACTTTCGAGATGAAGCATACGTACGTCCTCATAAACTGTCCAAATCTTATTCAATGCAGTGCTCTGTTATACAAGGTGAGGTTCGGATTTCGGAAAACGTAAAGATGTAACATACCAGCGTTTTCCTGCCCTGGCTGCGTGCAACGGCCGTCGGCGTTTGGCGTTCGCAACTCTCGGCGGCGGAAGTCGGGAGCCGCCGGTTGGCACTCGCGGCGGTAGATATGGCGGCGGCGGTGGTCGATGACATTGCTCTCCTCGAGCCTCCGCTCCGCAGCCGCTACCTCCTCCTCCCACTGCCCACTGCCTTTTACGCCGCTCATCTGCCTCGACGCATCCTCTTGCCGGCGCCCAACTCAGTCCTGGGCCGCACCACCCCCCCCCCCCCCCCCCCGCTCTTTCTTCTCCGCTCACCGCGTCGCCCCCCTGCTGCCGTTCATTACCATCGTCTTGTCGTGGCCGCATCCGCGTCGATGGCGTCGGGGAGTCACGGACAGGAGGCGGAGGGACCCCTGCATCTATGGTTGTTTTCGTTTCTTCTTTTAAGTTTTAATCCACGTTACCCATTAATTACTTCCTCCGTTGTTTTTTATTTCTTGTCCTAGAATCATGCCATCAAATTTCAATAGATTTAAAACTATCTAGATTTACGATATGAAAATTATGTTATTAGATTTATCATTAAAAATATTTTCATAATATTATAATTTTATTAGTATATCTTAATTTAAAGGAGAAAAATGTTATTAGACGGGAGGAATATTAAAAATATTTATTTTATTAAATAAGTATTAATATACTAATAAATATTAATTTTATTAATATACTAATAATTTATTAATATTAATATATCTTAATATACTAATAAATATTAGTAATGTATGTATAATATACATATATTACAGCCGGAAGGGTCCCTGGATGCTCAGCCCTCCACGTCACCCCCCACCCACTCTCTCTCCATTTTTTGCAAAAAAAATACGATTCTTTGGAATTACGGATAGGTCCTTTCTAATATACTAATAAATATTTTTTTAATATAAATATAAAATTAATATTTTTTAAAATATTTAATAGTAATATTAATAAATTAATATTAGTATTTTTAATATTGATATAGTATAATAAAATTAATATTATACTATTATAGGGGAAGGGATTGGAGCCCAATAGGTGCCCCACGTGGCAGCCCTCACTTTTGCGAAAAACCCCCTCGGCTCTTCGAAATTACAAATAGGTCCCTATGTGATTTTATGTGAGAGTAAAATATTTTTTTCGGTTTGCGTTTAGGTCCCCGGTTTGTCGTTTTACAGGGAAAGCCTCCCGTTAAATATGAATCGTGTACGAGCCCTTTCCTATTTTTTCAAAATAGCGAACAGGTCCAAAATTATAGCAGATAGGTCCCCGCGGTTTACGTTCGAGTCCTTTCTCCGTTTTTTCCCGAAAAAAATGTTTTAGTGTTCCGTTTTTTCTCCAGAGCATGCGGAAAATATTTTCGTTGGCCGTTTTTCCAGAAAAAAATGGAAAATCGTTCCTTTCTCCATTTTGCCTGGAAAAAATGTTTTCGTGATCCGTTTTTTCTTCAGGAGCATAAGAAAAATATTTGCGTTGGCCGTTTTCCCCCCAAAAATGGAAGAACGTTTTCTTTATCCGTTTTGCTAATAATTATAATATTTTTTTCACTGTTCGCTATTTTGAAAAAGCACCAAATGACTCGTTCGCGATTCGTATTTAACGGGAGGCTCTTTCTGTAAAACGGCGAACGAGGGACCTAAACGCGAACCGCGAAATTTTTTTTTGCTCTCACAGGAAATCGCGAAGGACGTCAGCGTAAATTAAAAGGACCTATACTAATATTATTAAAATATTTTTAATATTATTTATTAGTATATTAATATTTTATTAGTATATTAATATTAAAAAAATATCTATTAGTATATTATTAGTATATTAAAAAAATATTTAGCTAATGTTTTATTGAGTATTTCTTGTCCTAGAATCATGCCATCAAATTTCAATAGATTTAAAACTATCTAGATTTATGATATGAAAATTATGTTATTAGATTTATCATTAAAAATATTTTCATAATATTATAATTTTAATAGTATATCTTAATTTAAAGTTAAAAAAAATAGTTAAAGTCGCATATCAGAGAGTAAAAGAGAACGGAGAGAGTATCTCCTTGTAAAAATAACCAGCTTGATAACTCTTTATCCTTTCTTCCATTTCAACTTGGCTTTGACAAGTCTATGATGCAGAGTTCAGGAATAACTAGGTAGAATTGTGCGCTACGCTGCACCGTAAAAAATTTGCTCTGATTTTTTTCTGTAAAAAAATTGGTAGGAGGATCTCAAAGTAATTTTGTTTTTTTCGAAGTGGTTTTTTTAAAAATAGGATGGGTAGGAGCCGTCCGTGAATTTGCGTAATCATGGGGTTTTTTTTCAAAAAAAAATAAGTGGATGAGCCGTCTGTGGATTTGCGTAATCATGGGTTCTTTTTTTTGCCAAAAAAATTCGGTTGATGGGATGTTCACGAATCTACGGAACTACAGAATTTTTTTGCAAATAACCGGTAGAAGGACCGAGATGTAATTTTAATTTTTTGGAGGACCCTTCCGCGAGAACAGGAAAAACAGTGGAGGATCCGTTCGCGAATCTATGGAACTATGGGTCTTTTTTTTACAAAATAACTGGTGGAAGGATCTAGACGTAATTTTAATTTTTTTGGAGGGCATTTTCACGAAGAAGGTGAGGTGGCGCTCTGGTTGAGCTCCATTTCTTCCAGGCATAAGAGAGTTACTAGGTAGTGTTGCGCGCGATGCCGCGCCGTCCGAAATCAGACCTAGTTTTTTTTTTCCTAAATAAAAGTAGGAGGATCTAAGCATTTTTTTGGTTCTCTTGATTTTTTATTTTGAAAAAATACGATTGGTAGGAACCGTCGACGAATTGAGATAACAACGGTCCTTTTTTTTTTAAAAAAAATGAATAATACATATTCCGAAAATATCAGATTTCGAGTTGAAAAAAATTATAGAGATAGAGCTATGCACATTTTCTTTTGGCGAATCGGGTTTTCCTCGGGAAAAATGGAGAAAAGATCTCCTTTTACCGAGTCTAACACTCTATACGTTTACCAGGTAATAATACATGTTTCAAAAAATATTATAGATCGAGTTGAAAAAAATTTAAAAAGATACAGTTGTACACATATTTCTTTTTCCGGAAAATATTAGATATCGAGTTACAAAAAAAAAATAGAGATAGAGTTGTGCATGTATTTCTTTTGACGAATTTGGTTAACACTCTATTATTACTCGGTCAACCTTCTTTTGTCGAGTTTAACACTCTATATGTTAACCGGGTAATAATACATGTTCCGAAAAATATTAGAGATGTCAACCTTCTTTTGTCGAGTTTGACACTCTATGCGTTCACCGAGTAATAATACATATTTCGAAAAATATTAGAGATCGAGTTGAAAAAAAATTAGAGATAAAGATGTATACATATTTCTGTTGATGAAAATATTTTTTCGGGGAAAAACGAAGAAAGATCATGGATGTAAGGAACGAGGATCTGTTTGTTATTTTTTTTGGATCTAAGCGTTACTCCGAAAAATTAGAAAAATGCTTGTTCGAGTTTTGCATTTAACATGAGTTTTTTTTTCCGTAAAATAACGAAGGAGGGACTTAATCGCTATTCGGAAGAACACATGGGCTATTTTGGGAAAAAATATCAAGAGCCTTTTTGTAATTTTATAGGGACTTATCTGTAATTTGGAGGAAATCAAGGGTTTTTTTTTGCAAATTGCTAGGGGTTGATGTGGCTGGGCTGGTTGGCCTCCAAATCCTTCCCATATAATAGAGTTAATATTATGATGATGGCCCCATTTGATACATCACCTAGTGTTAATGCGGGACCGAGAGAGAGAGAGTAATATATATTGTTGTTCCGTTGCGCTGGTACGTACAAGCATGTTCATCCTTAATGATTGGATGTATGCTTTTTTTTATGCTATTCTTGGGTTTAATACTTTGACAAGTAATCAACTAGTAAACTTAACTAATGGACCTTACCTCTTTGAAAGTTCTGGTTCATGTATCCTTCCACATGAAATGCCTGGTTCATGTATCAACTAGCAAACTTAGATAATTATGCAATGTGAAATTAAGCTCTGGTTCATGTATCCTTCCACATGAAAAGCCTGGTTCATGTATCAACTAGTAAACTTATATAATTATGCAATATGAAATTGTGAGCTTCCCCTGTCGTTACTTAATTGTCCACTGGCGATCGATGCCACCTATCTAGTCACGCTGGGACTTGACCAACAGCTGAATCATACATACACAGTGCGTTTGCCATTGACCAGGAAGCGGTCAATGCCACACTGCTTAACATTATCGACTAAGAAAAAAATTGGAGGCCTATTGGTTCTCGGCAATGAGATGGTTGGAGTGAACTAAACAATTAAGGGTGCGTTTGGTTTATGGGATGAAGTTGAATGGGATTGAATGGTCCTGTACCATTTGGTTCTATTATTTTGGGTGAAGTACGGAATGGTTCAGCATCTAGAGGGAATATTTCTTAAATTTGTACCAATTGGTACATTATGGGATGGTTCCATTCAAGCAACCAAACATACAGATGATTTTTTTTTGAACCATCTCATACATGTACCACTTATACAGACAACAAAACACACCCTAAGTGTCTTAATAAAATGTATCGTGTAGCTCGGCCGTATGACATCGATGTGGATAACGTGTGTGTGTGTCTGTCTGTGTGTGTGTGTGTCATGGCTCCATGTCGGCATCAAGCCACCACCAAACATTCCAGGCCTTCTTAATGTTAGTGCTTTTGCATCTGCTTTAAGAACCTGCTGCTTAAATCCTAATCATGTTCTAAATGGCCTTGGAACGTTCATGCATATTTTCATCATCGCAGCTCATGTTCTCTCTCACACACATATATGTGCGTGTGTGTGCTGGGTGTTGGAAATAACCTTGGTGAATTCACTATAGGGTTTACCATATCGATATTGCGATAATCGAATGATTTTTAATTTTTTATTATTGGCAAAATCGGTCGAAAATCATCAATAAACCGAAAGGTTACAAAATCAATTTTTTTAGAAACAAAAATCGCGATGTTTGCCTCGAAAATCAGTCGACCAAGTGAACTTCCTCTGCAGTCGATTTTTTGAGCGATTTTCGCTCGATGTACCTCGATTATCGCTCGATATGCCTCGATAATCAAAGGAATATCGCAAGGACTTACATATTTGCACAAACACTCGCGGTTACGTGTCATACATAGAGATGTTAAAGCATGCAACATATTCTCTTGGACTCTGAAATGAATACTAAAATTTCAGATTTTGGGCTTCCAAAAATGTTTAGCTCAAATGATACCGAAGGAAACACAAAAAGGATGATTGGGACATAGTCAGCTTTTTTTACAATAAATCCATTGTAATTACATTACAAGCCAACCAAATACAACAAAATAACATAAAAGTTTGCTCTTTTATGTTGTATCATATATGTCCTTTGCAGGTTCTCTATATTTATACCAACTAGTTGTGATCGTGGTCTGTGCTGCAGCATCAGACCGGGATGTGGTGTTATCAGCTTGCAAATCGCTGGAGATCGTCATTAGAGATCTTTTCATCAGCCGTAGGTGGCGATTCTGTAACGGCTGTCTGCAGATTGATATTTTCTTTTCATGTTTGTAATGGCTTGTTGCAACTTTCATGATTAGCAATTTCTTTTTTACAGCCTTTCTGTTGCAACATTGTAATAAATGGTTGGTTGTGTTCATCTTATGGTGCAAATGCTAGGAGATATAATCTTTCATTATCTAAAAAAATGTCCTTTAAGTGGTTATATGGCTCGGGAGTATGCTTCTGAAGGCCTCTTCTCGATAAAATCCGATGTATTCAGCTTTGGTGTCCTAGTTCTTGAGATTATCATTTGAAAAAGAAATTCTGGTTTCCATCAGTACGAAGAATTCTTCAACCTTCCTGGATATGTGAGTCTTTTGCCTATAGTTACATGAGAAATTTTGTTTTTTCTTATATTCAAAGCTCTACATATATATGCTATGATGAAATTTCTAACAGGCATGGCAGTCATGGAAAGAGGGAAGGTGGCTTCAGCTCGTAGATGCATCATCAGTTACAGAGTGTTGTGCATTAGAGATGATGAGATGCATTAATATCACATTGCTGTGTGTGCAAGAGAACGCGGCTGATAGGCCTACAATGACAGACGTCGTTGCAATGCTAAGCAGTGAGAGTATTTAAATCCGATTTTTTTTTTCAACCGATATTTCGAATTTTCGACCAGAATTGCTGAGGTGAAATTGAACTGGATGAAAAATGGTTCAAATGGTCTGAATTTTTTTTAAAATTTTTTGTGAGTGGTCCTCACAAATTAGTAATTCTACCATAAAATTTTTAGATGATAATGATGCCTGTGAAATTTTTGAAAATTCGGACAGTGTACTGTCCTGATAAAATGCTGAGGCAATGCTTTCATACATTTGATTGAGCAACCAAAACAAGTTTACAATTGTTGAAAATTTTATAGAAGGGTGCTGAGGCAATGTTTAAGCTATGGTAAAAATTTTGAATTATGATCACAATCAACTGAATTTAGAAAATTCTGACACGGTTAAAGTATCATTGATGTTCCTTCTATTTTTCATTTTTGAAACATATGAAATAAAGTTAAATTCTTTTGAAAATTTTTATGTGTTATTCTAGACTAAGATGGTACCATAAATTTTGTATAGTATGATCATAATTGTACATTGTTTTAAAAATGTGATAATGGTTATGTGATTTTTGTAAAACGACTGAAAAATTCGGTTTTCAACACATTTTCATAGGAGATAACATTATTAAGATTTAATGTCCCAAATAGTGTCACAAAATTTTTAATCCGGTCAAAACAACAAAGATCTAGGCCAAAAATGGTGAAATTTTGCCCAAAATTATCAAAATTTCGTTATTTTTGGATTGGACATGAGATTGCCTCGTGATGGTAGAAAAAATCGGAAAATATGGAAAAACATAAAAGCATTTATCTACATTTCCTATATGTTTGAATACAATGTACTAAATATTTTGACATAAAAGACTGTAAAGTTATAATTTTTGGCAACATTTTGACTGATATTCCAATTATGACCGTTACAATTGGCCTCGATCAATATATATTGCCATCACAAATAATAGACATGAAATAAAATTAATACATATGATAATTCACCACATATACACCACAAATATGACCATAAAAGAGCATATGGACCTATATATGACCATGCAAGGGTGGTTAATAAATGGGAGAAGTACCTATAGATGCATGGATGATGCCAGAACGCCACGCTTAGCCCAAACGATCTGCATTGCATAATTAAAGAATGAGTATGAAGTATGAACATGTATTGCAACATGTAAAAGCATAACTCATCGGAGTATGAACATGTTTTACAAGAAGAGGCATAATTAAAGGAGTACGATCATGTACAGTATGGACAACTATTCTTTTACGTACCTATGAGTAGCAGTACGCGTATGGTGTAACTTGCACCTCAAGCATGATGAATTTTGAAAAATTCTGAAATGGTCCCTCGAGGGCCAATGCTACAAAAAATTTTAAAATGCTGCCATGAAAGTTCAAGTAGATGAGTTGGTCTAAGTGCCAGGTGAGGATTGAGAGGGCGTAGGTTCAAATCCCAGTCTTGGCGAATTTTTTGCATTTTCTTTTTTCCCCCTTTCTATATACAACATGGATTTTATATTTTATTAAGCAACCAAAACAGGTTTAGAATTTTAAAAACTTTTACATAAGGGTGTTGAGAAAATGCTTAAGCTCTCCAAAAAATTTTGGATCATGATCACACTGGAGAGAATTTATAAAATTATGACAAGGCTACTATCTTAGTTATATTTATTCTATTTTTTGATTTTTTAAAGATGACAAATGGAGTTTAATTATTTTTTTCAATTTGTATGTATGGTCCTAAACTGCTAAATATGGTTGTAAAATTTTATAAAAAAAATATAATATTGTTTATGTCATTTTTATAAAATATTTCAAAACTTTGTTTTTTTCAATAAATTTCATGGAAGATGATATTCTTAAGGGTTATTGGGACAAATATAGTCCTCTAACTTTAAAATTCGGTCAAAATACCCAAGATTTTGATGAAATTTGTTGAAATATCGCTAAAATTTCTGTAGTAATTTTAATTTTTTTACATTTTTTATCCTACCGAGATTTTGAATCTCGTCCCAGCCAAAATTCGAAAAATCGAATGAAATTTCAGAAATTTCATCAGGATTTTCAACACATAATTTTACATAAGAGAAAGAGAGAAGAGAGGTGATCACCACTAGCTTATTTTTAAGGCAATAAAGATATGAAATTTTATTTGCTCTATAAACTACGTTTTACACTTTCAGGATGAAGCATATGTACATCCTCATAAACTGTCCAAATTAGGGTTGAAAACGGAACGAAAAGTTTCTGACCGTTCCAACGGAAAATGAAAATAGAAGCCCTTTTTCGGAAACTAAAACGGAAATGAAATTTTTTTGTCGAAAACATAAACGAAAACGGGAGAGAGCCAATTCTAGCGGAAACGAAAACGGAAATGAAAATTCCGTATAAGTAAAACTGGAAATTAGAAACAGAAATTGACCAGAAAGGGAAATGGGCTTGGCCCAAAAAAGGAGAAAAGAGAGTTTACATTTATTTTCAAATTAAAATAATTTTATAAACGCAAATAGATTTATATAAAATATCAAATAGAGTTAAAAAATACTCAAAAATACTTTGAACCTAGGAAAATTATTTTTAGCATAATTTTGTTTTTATTTTTCATTTATAAATTAATTTTATAGATATAAAAATAGCAAAATAATATTTATAAACTTCAAAAAATCCTAGATAAATCTTAGAAAATCATAAATGAACATTGAACAATAATATACAAATTTTAGGATGTTACACCTTTTAGTTGATGGAGCAAGAGAATGTCGATCATAATGATATGGAAGAAGACACGATGATCTGATATAAGGGACAAATAATAAATTTTCAACTGAGAAACTAGAGAAAAAACTTTCTAGTAATATCAGTGAACATAATACTGTTTTTGTGTCCACCTTGGAGGTAGAATGAGTTAAATTGTTCTTGTGATCATGTATATTGTGGTTCTGTACTATGTTTTTATGTAATTTTTCGCTTTCGTTTCTGTATCCGCTCCGTTTTGTTCCATTTTTGTTTTCGTCACTATTCAATTTCGTTACCAGTAAAAAAAAATAAAAGCAGAAACAGAATAAACATTTACCGACCGTTTCCGTACCGTTTCCATCACTGGTCCAAATCTTATTCAATGCATTGCTCTCTTATACAGGGTGAGGCTCGGAAGACGTAAAGACGTATCATAGCAAAGAATACGTTTTCACCCTCCTTCCTTTGAAAAAATTGATGATTGTGTCATTGATGATTTCCCCAGCGTTTTCTCACCGGAATTTCTGAAAATACTGTAGCAATTTGATTTTTTTCAAATTTTTTTTATTTGGCCAGGATTTTGAATTTTGTCTCCGGTCGAAATCTGAAATCTCGGATAAAATTTTAGAAATTTCACCGTGATTTTAAACCTTGGTTAACACATAATTTTACGTGAGAGAGAGAGTAGAGAGGCGATCACCACTAGCTTATTTTTAAAGCAATAAAGATATGAAGTTTTTAGAGAGCAAATTATTTGCTCTATAAACTACGTTTTACACTTTCAAGATGAAGCATACGTACATCCTCATAAACTGTCCAAATCTTATTCAATGCATTGCTCTGTTATACAAGGTGAGGTTCGGAAAACGTAAAGATGTACCATAGAAAGGAATACGTTTTCACCCTCCTTCCTTCGGAAAAATTGATGATTTGGCTCATTTACTTATGCCATTAATGATTTTCCCAGCGTTTTCCTGCCCTGGCTGCGTGCGGCGGCCGTCGGCGGTTAGCGTTCGCACCTCGCGGCGGCGGAAGTCGGGAGCCGCTGGTTGGCACTCGCGGAGGTAGATATGGCCGCGGCGGTGATCGATGACATAGCTCGCCTCGGGCCACCTCTCCGGCTCTCCGCTGCCGCCGCCTCCTCCTCCCACCGCATTTTCCACCGCCCATCTGCCTCGACGCATCCTCTCGCCGGCGCCCAACTCCGTTCCTCCCCAGTCCTCGTCCGCCCTTCCTTCTCCGCCCACCGCGTCGCCCCCCTGCTGCCGTCCATTATCATCGTCTTGTCGTGGCCGGATCCGCGTCGATGGCGTCGGAGAGGAGGCGGAGGGACCACGCCATCAGTTGCAACTGAACGGAAAAGCATGTATGGTTGTTTTCTTGTTTCTTCTTTTGATCCACGTTACCCATTAATTACTCCCTCCATTCTTTTTTATTTCATGTCCTAGAATCATGCCGTCAATTTTCAATAGGTTTAAAACTATCTAGATTTACCATATGAAAATTATATCATTAGATTTATCATTAAAAATATTTTCATAATATTGCAATTTTAGTAATACATCTTAATTTAGAGCTACAAAAAAACTATGGTTAAAGTCGCATCTAAGAGAGTAAGAATAAAAGAGAATGGAGGGAGTATCTCCTTGTAAAAATAACTAGCTTGATAACTCTTATCTTTTCTTGCATATTCAACTTGGCCCTGACAGTATATGATGCAGAGTTTCAGGAATAATGGGCCCATTCGATACATCACCTAGTGTTAATGCGGGACCGAGAGAGTAATATTGTTGTTCCGTTACACTGTTACAAGCATGTTCATCTTTAGTGATTGGATTTTTTTATGATGTTATTCTTGGGTTTAAATATTTAATACTGTGACAAGTAATCAACTAGTAAACTTAACTAATGGACCTTACCTCTTTGAAAGTTCTGGTTCATGTATCTTTCCACATGAAAAGCCTGGTCAATTGGGTATATACTATTTTTACCATTTGCAATTTTATTTTAGATAATTATGCAATATGGAATTGTGAACTTCCCCTGTCATTACTTAATTGTCAATTGGTGATCGACACCTCCTATCTAATCACGCTGGGACTTGACCACCAGCTGAATCATACATACACTGTGTGTTTGCCATTGACCAAGAAGCGGTCAATGTCACACACTGATTAGCATTATCGACTAAGAATGAAATTGGATGCCCATTGGTTCTCAGCCATGAGATGGTTGGAGTGAACTAAAAAATTTAGTGTCTTAATAAAATGTATCGTGTAGCTCGGCCTAACCTTTCCATTATCCACATTGATAAAATGTAAAAAATTTAGTGTCTTAATAAAATTGGGGTTTACGTTATCCACAATGATGTCATATGTATCATGGCTCCATCTCGGCATCTCCAGTAGGCAGGGATCAAGCCATCCACCAAGCATTCCAGGCCTTTTTCAGGTTAGTGCTTTTGCATTTGCTTTTTATTCTGGTTTTATTTGCTTTAAGAACATGCTGCTTAAATCCTAATTATGTTCTAAATGGTCTTGGAACTTTCATTCGTATTTCATCATCACAGCTCCATGTGCTCTCTCTCTCTCTCTCTCTCTCTCTCTCTCCAGCCTTGGTGAATTCACTACTGCTGAAAACATTTTTTATTGAGAATAGGGGATTTTTATTGATAAAATCCCCAACCTCTGCTGAAGTCACTAACAAAGAGAACCAAGATAATTTCTTCTAAATAAACCATCACATAGGGCGGCACCGTCTGTTCCCAATTTCTCAATCTGGATCCCAAATCCACTGCATACCCACAGGTTTTGGATTTGATGGAATGAATAGTTTGTGAAATGCAAATGAGATGGTGGCTCTTGTTCGTGGTGGAGAAAAGAGGAAAAAAAGAAGAAAATCTTTCTCCCCACGTACAGGTAGGGCCAAGGTGAAGTGTATGTGCAAGCGCTTCATGGCCACAAACACTTCCGGTGCTTTTGCCACTTGACGAACACTTTTAAATTAATTTTCTTAATCCAATAAGCATTGACATATCAAATAAGTTCCCACATGCTCTGATCAAAAGAAGAAATGGAACAGCTGCGCAAGTGCACATAATTTCATTAGACTTTAGCAAGTCCAAATTATAACAATCGATATAGTCTTATAGGATTAACTTTAGAAATACAATTGCATTATTGTGAGAAATATAGATGTCAAAAATATATTAAAACAAGCACCACGCAGTTGTGCATCTAATTTGCTGGTTGTACAACGGATATAAGAAGGTATTTACACCTATGATTCTAATACTTCCAATTTCTAGTAAACATTATAGGGAACCTATTTGTCGTGATATTACTGGGTACCCACGCCAAGATTAAGTACTCTCGCCCAGAGGGCGTGTGGCGTTGAGCCACTCCTCGAGGCGACCGGCCAAGGTGCTCGCCCAGGGGCAGTGGCGTTGAGCCACTCCTCTGGGCGACCAATGAGGGTGCTCGCCAGGGACAAAGTGGTGTTCAGCCACTCCTCGGCGACAGCGAGGGTGCTCGCCCAGGGCGAGTGGTGTTCAGCCACTCCTGGCGACGGCGAAAGGTGCTCGCCAGAGGGCGAGTGGCGTTCGAGCCACTCCTGGCGACCAAGCAAAGGTGCTCGCCAAGAGGACAGTGGCGTTCGAGCCACTCCTCGGCGACGACCACCAGGCTCGCCCAGGAAGGGCGAGTGGCGTTGAGCCACTCCTGGGCGACGGCAAAGGTGCTCGCCAAGAGGGGCAGTGGCGTTGAGCCACTCCTCGAGGCGACCGGCCACGAGCTCGCCCAGAGGGCGAGTGGCGTTGAGCCACTCCTGGGCGACCGGCAAAGGTGCTCGCCAAGAGGCGAGTGGCGTTCGAGCCACTCCTCGAGGCGACCACCACGAGCTTCGCCAGAAGGGCGAGTGGCGTTCGTGCCACTCCTCGGGCGACCAAAGAAGGTGCTCGCCAAGAGGGCAGGTGGCGTTCGTGCCACTCCTCGGCGTAGTTCCCAAGAATCAACCCCGTAATCGTACTACAGGCGAAGGGTCAAGGGTATTTAATGCGAGACGTGCGCATTAATTGCAGTCGTGGTATGGCGGCGCGTCTTCCCTAGGCGCGCATTAATGATGGGTGGTGCCGAGTCGACATCCTCTCTCCGGCCGGAGCGTGCAGGGGTGACAGACAAAGTGGGCCCAAGGCGAAGTCTAAGTCGGCTAGGACAAACATTAAATGTGATGTAAGAGAGTATGACGGGTGCATTAAATGCAATCAGAGTAACATGTCGACGCTTGCTTCACGCAAGCTTGTAAGCCCCATGCGCCTCGGCCGGCCCAGAAGTATAAAAGGGAGCTAGGATGCATGGGAGGAGGGTTGTTGATTATTGGGTTGGCGAGAACTGAGAGGTCTTCTTCCCCACCTTGTAAGAACCTTGAACTCAGAGGAAACCACCAAGCAGACTAGGGTTATTACTCCTTTGGAGGGCCCGAACACAGGTAAACTCGACTGTCTTCTTGCTTGCTCCCGATATCCGTTCTTCCTGTCTTTGGAGCGGTTGCCACAAAAGCCCCAGTCCAAGATCTCTCAAGCACCCAGTCTTAGGGTGCTGTTGGTTAATGGCCAAGCGGTGGCGCGCCAGTAGGGGCTTAGTGGTTAGATCGTTCCTTTCTTCCATTCCTTTTGGAGGAGTTTGCAAGAATCGAAGATCATCCGGTATGGCGGAATCTCATCGTCGGCCAGTGGCGCCCTCGAGGAAAGCGGCGCGGCCGATCTCGGCTCCGGTAAGGAGTCGGGTCACCGGTCCTTCATGGCGGGAGGCGCGAGCCGCATCCAAGCCCGGAGTTCACCGGTCCAACGGCGCTTCTTTGTTGGGGAAGATACCCCAATGCAAAGCCTTCATGCGGCCGCTTGCTCTGGATCATCCTCCGGTCAAGCGGACGGCGACACCCAGCCCACCCTTGGCTCCAGGACATTGCCCGTCTAGTGGACTCGGCCCAAGAAGCAGTTCTTTGTGGCAATTCAGCCGGGGCTTCCTGTCCTCCGCCAAGGAGTTCGTATGGTGGATGCACAAGCTTCGATCGCTCTTTAGCGACCTCTCCCGGCCGCAGAGGCCGGGATAAAGGGAAGCGGAGTATCGGCCGCACTCTCTCGCAACAGGGACGTGCACAAGCTTCGCATCTTCCCGCGGTACTCCCATGCCGGAGGAGAACCGCGAGGATCTAAGGGCACGCCTCAATGAGGCGGCTCAATGGGCGACGATCTGCGTCAAGTTCTTCGGAGGCGTCATCCGCAACAACGCGCCGAACCCCCGCTGCCGGTCAGTCAGAAGGGGGCTTCCCCTTCAGACTCTGGTGAGAGTGTAGACTCGCACTCCTCGACCCCATCTCAGGGTCGAGTGGTGGGCGACACTACTCCCCATATAATGTTGGGTGCCAGCGTTTTCCCTCCGTCACGCCAATCGGCGTGGCCATAAATAGTTCGTCCCGCGCCCATCGAGAAGTATGACGGCACCACCAACCCTGAAGAATTCCTGAAGATTTATACGACGGTGGTGCGTGCTTCCGTGGGGTCAGATAGAGTTATGGCCAACTACTTCCCGATGTCGCCGACAGTTCGCCCGCTCTGGTCGAACCTTCCTCGGGGTTCGGTACACTCGTGGGAGGAATCGTGCGACATTTTGTCGCCAACTTTCAGGGCTCCTACGCTCAACCGGGTGTGGAGGGCGACCTCCACGCTTTGGAGCGAAGGAGGAGTCCTCGAGGGGTTTATTCGGCGGTTTAGCCATTGCCGCAACACGATCCCCGGATCTCTGAGCGATCGGTTATTATTGCGTTCGGAGGGTTAGGGATCGAAGATGCGGGAGAAGATGGCTACCCGTGATCAGCCGCTACCACTTCCGAAGCTTTTCTCCCTGGCTCACAAGTGTGCCCGGCAATGAGGCTCGGAAGGGTGCATCAGAGTCCTCAAACCACGACGGAGCCGAGCGTCGAAGTCCTCCGACCGTAAAGAAGCGCAAGGAGGCCGTCGCCGAGAGGTTTTGGTGGCCGATCCGGAAGCCAAGCCTCGTAGCGCGACGATCGAGGCGAAGGAGAGATCGCCGGGACGGCCGAGACAATCGCGAGGATCGCCGTTCTCCCCGCCGTGAAGACGACAGGGCAAGCCATACCGCCCCATCCACCGCACAAATGGGCACGACTTGGAAGATTGTCGGGTTGTATCCAAGTTGGTGGAAAAGCGGCTCAGAAGCGCCGCTAAAAGGATCGCGAAGATAATGACGACGAAGATGACACCCCACCGGCTTTCCAACAAGCCGAGCACACGGTGGCATACATTCATGGGGGTTCGCCACCTACTCTTCCAACTCACAAGATAAGCGAGAGCCGAGATGTGTGTGCCACCATGCCGAGCCCGGGGCGAGTCGGCCGGAAGTGGTCGGATCAATCGATCACTTTCACCGGGCCGACCACCCGGCTGAACACTTCAGCCCAAACCATCTCCCGATCGTGGTCGCCCTACGGTCGGGAATGCGAAGCTTGGCGAGTACTAGTTGATGGAGGAAGTGCCATCAACTCCTTTGTCGATCGGGCGTATCAAGCACTCCAAATACCTTATGAAGAATCAGCGCTCAAGACCGCTTTTTTATGGAATTGCCCGGGATGGGCCTAATGCCCTGGGACAAGTCCACCGCTCGCCACGTTCGGGCGCCAAAACTTCCGGACGGAACTCATCAACTTCGAGGTCGCCGACTTCGACCTCCCCTTACAACGCCTCGCTTGGCCGGCCGCTAGTCAAATTCATGGCGATTCGCATCATGCTTATTTGCCGATGAAGATCCCCTGGCGAGAGGGCCCAATTGTGGTAAAGGTGGACAAGCTCGAAGCCTTGCGCCTCGATAAGCAAGTGCAAGACTTATTTGGAGCCGCTGTTCGGTAGCGTGGCACTGAAGACCCTCGAGTGCTCCCAGGCCAAGGCCAGCGCTTCACCCAAATCCCTTGGGTGAGGTGAAGGTGGTCCCCGTGGGTGAGGAAGGCTCGGGCAAGGTCAGAGAATTGGCGCCGATCTCGGGCCAAATAGGAAGACGCGCTCGTCACCTTCCTCCGGTCTAATCTAGATGTGTTCGCACTGGGAACCATCTCAAATGACCGGGTCCCTAGGAGGTGATCGAGCACCGATTGGCAACGCTTACCTGGAGCGCACTCCAACCGGCTAAGATCCGAGGCGCGCCAGAGCGACAAGAAGTCATTCGGGAAGAAGTGGAGAAGCTATTGCAAGCCGGAGTTGTGCGGGAAGCCGCCTACCTGAGTGGTGGCTAACCCGTGCACTCGTAAAGAAGTCCAATGGGAAGTGGCGAATGTGTATAGACTTTACCGACCTCAATAAAGCCTCGCCCTAAGGACCCTTACCCTCTGCCGAGGATTGACCTCGTTGTCGATTCTGGCGGGATGTGAAGCTCTATGCTTCCTAGACGCCTACTCGAGGATATCATCAGTTAGAATGGCGCAGAAGGCGAAGAAAAGACGGCCTTTGTGACCTCTTTTGGTGTGTCTTTGTTATGTTCGAATGCCCTTTGGGTTGAAGAATGCCTGATCTACCTACCAATGAGCCATGCATATTGTATTCAAGTCACAAATTGGGAAGAACCTGGAGGTATATGTTGATGACTTAGTGATAAAAGCTAAGGCCATGATGGGTTGGTTGAAGATCTCGAGGAAACTTTCTCCCATCTCGGCACTACCGCTAAAGTCAATCTGAGAAGTGCGTGTTCGGGTGTCATCTGGGAAGTTGCTTGGCTTCCTGGTCTCGGTAGCGGGATCGAAGCCAATCCGCATAAGATTGAAGCAATTGAACGAATGAAGCCACTGTCCGGCTCAGCAGCCTTGATTAGCTTAGTCGGTCGCCTCGCCTCCTCGGCCGGTTCATAGCTCTACCGGGGAGAAAAGTCTCCCATTGTTCAAGCCGATGAAGAAGACTAATTCCTTCGAGTGGACCGGAAGCTCAGCAGCATTTGAAGATCTCAAGAAGTATCTCTCCTCGCCTCTGTCTTTGGTCGCCCCCAGGCACAGTGAGCCGCTTCTCCTTTATGTAGCGGCAAGCCCCTCGGCGATGAGTGCAAAGACTAGTAGCAGAGCGAGAGGCGTCTGGCCGGCCGGTCTATTATGTGAGCAAGGTGCTTTGCATGATGCTGAAACTAGGTATCCCAGGCCCGTAAAATGGTGTATCTTTGTCTTTGGTGGCATCAAGAAAGCTGCGACATTATTTCCAAGGAAGGGAGATCACTGTGGTCTCCTCGTATCCTCTCAAGGGAGATCCTTCACAATCGTGAAGTCAAGGTCGACGCTTGCTGGTCTGGTCGAGCCGGGGAATTTGGCTTCAAATTTGCCCCCGCAGACCGCTATCAAGAGTCAAAGATCGGCGGACTTCATTGTTGAATGGACTCGGCAGATGGGAAGATAAGGAAGTCCCCGTGCCCACGCCTTGGGCGCTCTCTTCGATGGATCCTTCAGGCTCAAGGCGCGGGGTGAGTTCCTCCTGGTCTCCCGACCGGGACCCTCAAATATATAGTCGTCTGGACTTTAAAGCTACCAACAATGTTGCGGAATACGGCTGATTGGTGGTCAAGCTCCGAGTCGCCAGCCATCGGCATACTGGCGCCTACAGATTAAAGGCGATTCTTTCTTTGGTCATCAACCAGGCAAGGAAGGACTTCACCGCTCGATCCCGTCATGGCGGCTTACCTGGCGGAGGTTAGAAAGATGGAGAGACACTTCGAAGGGCTAGGGTATACACACATACCCCGGCGCGACAATTGTTTAGCGGACGAGCTCGCTCAGCTCGCCTCGACAAGAGCCCCTGTTCGGTGGAGTCTTTGAAGAAAGGCTTCCGCGGCCGCCCATCTCACTTCGTCTCGGTGGGGAGGATGGTGATCTTTGCCGACCCTACTTTCAGATGGGAAGGCGACGCCTATCGCAACCCCGCTTCGCGGGGCGATGGTGGCGCCGCCCGACCACGTTGCGAGGAAAGGTGGCACCGGTGGAAACGCTTGGCCAGCGGAGTACCCGGACGATCACTCTGTGGTCGCCGTGCTTGACCGGAAGGCACATGGATGGACCCGATCCTGGCCTACTGCGGGATCAAGTATGCCCCGACGATGATGCGTCGGTAGAAGATAGCGCGGAAGGCCAAGCGCTACACCCTGGTAGATGGGGACTGTCTGGCCGGGGGTGAAACGGAGTTCTTCGAAGTGCATCACTCGGGAAGAGGGAAGCATTTTGCTTTCGATATCCATGGAGGCGTGTCGCGGGGAGCCATTTTTCCGGTCGAACCTGGTGGGAAAAGCTTTCCGCCACGGGTTCTATTGGCCAGCGCCCTCCAGATGCTTGCGGTGGTGAGGAGATGCGAGGCGTGCGATTCCACGCCAAGCAAATCCACCAACCACCCAAGCTGCAAACCATCCCGCTCTCATGGCCCTTCGCGATGGGGCCGGATATCCTGGTCCGTTCAGCGGGCCACGAGGCTACACTCATCTGCTCGTCGCCATTGACAAGTTCACCAAGTGGGTGGAAGTCAAGCCGTGAGAACCATTACCGCCGCACCGCGGCCAAGTTCATGCGAGGATCTTCGCCGCCGGTCGCCAACCGTATCATCACCGACAATGGCGCCCGATTCACCGGCGCCGCTTTTACGGACTTTGCGAAGAAATGGGCACGAAGGTCTGCTTTGCCTCCGCTGCCCATCCAAGAAGCAACGGCCAAGTTGAGCGAGCCAATGCACTGGTCTTTGAAGGGCCTCAAGACTCGGGCGTTTGATCGACTTCACCGGCGTGGCTCACGGTGGGTTGAAGAACTCCGGCGATCTTTGTGGTCACTCCGGACCACTCCCGGCCAAGACTCTGGAGAGACTCCATTCTTTACGGTTTACTGAGCGGAGGTCGCCCTCCCTTCGCATTGACATTTGGGTCGCCGCGCAGCGTTCTTTGCGTTCGCGGAAGAAGATCGAGGAAGAGATGCGCCAAGACGACGTCAATCTCCTGGAAGAAGCCGGGATCGTGCGGCCTGTAGCGCCGCTTCGGTATCGACAAAGCCTCGGGAGGTACCACGCCACCCGGTCGGTGAGAGAACACCGCAATGGGCGACTGGTCTTGCGAAGATTCGCCGCAGTCGGGTTACAAACCGCCTCCCAGTGGGAGGGCCCCTTTAAGGTGGTTTCGATCTCGACCGGCGGTCGGGTTGGCCATCGAGGCGAGGAGGAACCGGCGAACTCGCGAATATAGAGAACTCAAGGCAAGTTCTACCCTTGAACGGTTGTAAGTTTGAGTTTTGTTCCTCGCCACGGCCGAATCATGTCTGTCTTTGCTCGACTAGCCGGGGAAACGACCGTTGTTCGTAAATTAAGTATTACGTTAGTTGTTTTTTAGCGATTACTTCATGCCTTTACAGTTACATGTTTTATGGCAAAGTGTTGAGGCGATCACTCTAGTCCGCTCGATCTGTGGCGCCGATGGCAAAGCGGGACCACTCTGTAAGTGCGGCGAGCAGATTGGGCAATTAGGCTATTGGTTTGAACTCGGCTCGGCACGGTCATGACACTCGGTGTCCCGTGAAGTGGCGATTTAAACATTGCTACCAAAAGCCTACATCCTGTCACGTCTTACATCAGAACCGCTTCACGAGGCCACAAGGGTACGTGTCGCTTGCGGATCAAAAAGCAACGAAAAGAATCGCCGGACACAAGGGGTGTTTTACTCCCTTCTTTTTCCTTCTAAGCCTTAAGCGATGGTAGCATTCAAGTTAATCTTTGGCGATCGATAGGTGGAAGGCTAAGAAGACAAGTTAAACATTCTTTGAATAGGTCTAAAAATGTCATGTCTATTCCATGAAAGTGCTTTACAAAAGTTGTTGCGGACAGCAAGTTAAAAAGAGAAAGAAAGAAAGGAGAAAGGGAAGAAGGGTCTAGGCTATCCTATCCTTCTTCCTCCTCGTCCGCCATCGCGGTGCTCTCGCAGGTCTTCCGCAAAGTCAGGCGTCCGACGCCCGATGCCGCGTCTTCTTCTTGCTTCAGCTTCGGTAGGGTTGACCATCTCCGGTGGCGGCCGGCGTGGTCGGCGGCCGCACTCGCGCCTCCGCCTCCGCCGATCTCCTTCAATCCACAGGCGGCGGCAGAGGATCAAAGTTGGCGTCCCTGGGCGCGCGGCACGCCAAAAGCGAACGTCGCGATAGCGGCCGCTCTTCGCGCGCCCTTCTGAGTGGGCCGTCGGCCAGCGGCGGGAAGCCGGGTGGTGAAGTCCGCGATCCGGCCGAAAGCGGCGTAGTCTGGCCGCTTCCGATGGCGCTTCTTTGCACCAACCCGATGGAAGCGAGGTCCCCCATCCGGCCGGCGTACCTCGGCATCCGCAGAGTGTACGCCTCGGACCGGGCGCGGTTCGTCACGCGCCTCGAGCTCTTCCATGAGCTCGGCGCGCGAGTGGCCCTCGCTCCGCTCCCCACCGCCTCCCGCTCCTTCCTTTCCACTCGATCATGTAAATCGGCCACCTCTGCCGGAGGCTGCCGATCTCGATGCGGCGTCGGCCGGTAGATTTACTGCTCGACGAAGCGGTGGGCGGTGTGGGAGTAGAGCCGTCAAGCGGCGGTGCATCTGCGTCCGAGAAACGGAGTCAGCGGGAGGATCCGGAGTGGTGTGGCCCCAGCGCCTCTGAGTGCCTGCAGAGCGGCCAGCCGGCGGTACATCTTGATCGCCGGCTTCTTCTTCGTCTGGCGGATCGGCCAGCCTCGTCACTTACCTCGGCCCCGTGCGCCCGGCGAGAGCGGTAGAGTCTGCGGAGTGCCCTGGAACAAGCAAAAGCAAGCAAAGGTAAGGCTCCATTCGAAGGTTAAAAATTTTACCGCCCTTTTTGTGTTTCAAGGACTGCAGTACTGGTGAGGCCTCGGAAACCGAGGCACTCCGGAGTGAGAGCCGCTCGAGGCACCCGCCTCGGTGGCCGGTGGCGAGGCTTCCACCGGAAGCCAGCGGAGTCAACCGCCGGTGAATCTGCCATTGGCGGCTGGCGGGTCGGCCATTGCGATGGCGGTGGCGGAGGAGATCTTTCTTGGCCGTGGAGTCGCCATCGCGGCGTCGGCGAATCGGCCGTGGCGGTGGAGGATCTTCTGCCGTGGAGTCCGCCAGCGCGCCGGCGGATCACCGCCGGCGATGGCGATGGCGGCAGGCTGCGGCCGGTCGATCGCCATCGCTAAGCGCCGGCGGTCGGCGCCGGCGGTGGCGATGGTGGAAGGAAGCGTTGGCGCGGTCGGCCGTTAGCGGCGCCAATGAACGATTCGCGGCGGTGATGGCGGAGGCGAGCGTCGCGGCCGTTGATGAAGAGCCTCCCGCGGTGAGAGAAAGTCCCGGTGGCGGCTGTGGAGATCCGGGCCGGCCAGCGAAGATGGCCACGATAGCCGTGGTGGTGGGCGTTCGATGGGGGCGATGTCGTCGGCGGGGCGCTTGTTCCTCACAGTCGCCCGTAGGAGTGCCGCGGATTATCGAGGGCCCTTGATGGGCGATGATGGGCGTCCCATGGCGTCCATCTTGGGCATCGCCTTGACGATCTCCGCCCGATCCCGAGGCCGCATGTCGCAGAGTGGAAGCGCAGCCTCGGGGAAGGGTGGAACGTCGCTCAATCGCCCGCCGCCCCATCCAGAAGCGATCAGGCGGCGCCCAGCTTTCCCACTACCGACACAAAAAAAAAAAAATGAATGATGAATGATGAAAGAATGATGATGATGAAGAAGGAAGGTATAAAAGCTCACCTCCAGGAATCGTCCGAGTCCCGTCATCCACGCCCAGATAGTGCCAGGCTGGACGGTGGCGGCGGCACAAAGGACTAATCCTCCGACACGAAGTCCCGAGAACCATGCCTCCGTCGGCCATTTGTCGCGGCCGATCAACCCGAGCCAACATTGCAAGTAGCTCGGGCGTGTCGGCGACGGAGATCCCAGCCGATTTGTCGCCCACCGCTCGGTGGAAGCCCTGTGGCTTCAATGCCGCTATCGTCTTCAACGTACAACCATTCGTGGCGCCACATTTTCCGGTGGATCGGTTCTCCATTGGAATATAGCGCAACGGCCCCGTCTCTAAGTCGCAGATGGCGGCACCGGAGATGCTTTGGAGCCCTGGCCGACGCGAGCGAGAAGAAGTAGCGGAAAAGGAGGAGATTGGGCATTACCCCTATGAACATCTCATGAAGTGGGCAAAGACGGAGAGGAGCACAATGGAGTTAGGGGAAGGTGGATGTTGTGAATGTCATAGAAGTTGAGGGCGGCGATGTAGAAGTCCGAGATGGCGAGACCAAGCCCGCCATCATCGCCAGAACAAAGAAGATGACTTCCCGGTAGCGGTGAGGAAGCGGCGATCCGGCCCAGCATCTTGAGAGCGCCATGGCGATCACCTTGGAGCATTTAGCGGCGGCGTTCTCTTCCACAGTTGAAGGAGGGAGGGCGAAGTCGGAGAGGCCATCGAGAATCGGCTAAAGCAGAAAAAGCTAAGGCGAGAAGGAGCAGAGGCGGTGCACGGAACATGCCCCACGTCGCTGCTTATTTATAAGGATTCAAGGGAGAGCTGGCGGGAAAAAGTCGAAGAGACGCGGCGGTTCTGATGCGGAAAACCAAAGCATTTTTCAAGGAGTGGGCACGTCCCACGAAGCCACGGAAAGCCGCAGATATCCACCTCGGGCCGGAAAAAGAGGCAAGTTTTTAAAGACCACGGCGTGCGTGGGCATTTATGGGCCCACCGAGATTGAACCGCTCGACGGAGAAAAGAAAGAATAAAGACACTCCTGGTGGGCCCGGAGCTCTTGTCGGCGTATTAAGCCGGGGTACCTGCGGCCGCGTAAGTACTCTCGCCCAGAGGCGAGGTGGCGTTCAGCCACTCCTCGAGGCGGCAAGCCAAGGTGCTCGCCAGGGGCAGTGGCGTTCAGCCACTCCTCTGGCGACAATGAGGGTGCTCGCCCGAGGGGCAGTGGTGTTGAGCCACTCCTCGGCGACAGCGAAGGTGCTCGCCAGGGGCGAGTGGTGTTCAGCCACTCCTGGCGACAGCGAAGGTGCTCGCCAGAGGCGAGTGGCGTTGAGCCACTCCTGGCGACAGCAAAAGGTGCTCGCCAAGAGGGCGAGTGGCGTTGAGCCACTCCTCGGCGACGACCACGAGCAAGCCCAGGAAGGGCAGTGGCGTTGAGCCACTCCTGTGGCGACGGCAAAAGTGCTCGCCAAGAGGGCGAGTGGCGTTGAGCCACTCCTCGAGGCGACCAGCCACTGAGCTCGCCCAGGAAGGGCGAGGTGGCGTTGAGCCACTCCTGGGCGACTGGCAAAGGTGCTCGCCAAGAGGGCGAGTGGCGTTCGAGCCACTCCTCGAGGCGACCACGAGCTTCGCCCAGGAAGGGCGAGTGGCGTTGAGCCACTCCTGGGCGACGGCAAAGGTGCTCGCCAAGAGGGCGAGGTGGCGTTCGAGCCACTCCTCGGGCGTAGTTCCCAAGAATCAACCCCGTAATACGTACTCTGAGCGAAGGGTCAAGGGTATTTAATGCGAGACGTGCGCATTAATTGCGGTGTGGTATGGCGGCGCGTCTTCCCTAGGCGCGCATTAATGATGGGTGGTGCCGAGTCGACATCCCCTCTCCGGCGGAGCGTGCGGGTGACAGACAAAGCGGGGCCCAAAGGCGAAGTCTAAGTCGGCTAGGACAAACATTAAATGTGATGTAAGAGAGTATGACGGGTGCATTAAATGCACTGTAGTAACATGTCAGACGCTTGCTTCACGCAAGCTTGTAAGCCCCATGCGCCTCAGCCAGCCCGAGTATAAAAGGGAGCTAGGATGCATGGGAGGAGGGTTGTTGATTATTGGGTTGGCGAGAACACGAGGGTCTTCTTCCCCAGCCTTGTAAGAACCTTGAACTCAGAGGAAACCACCAAGCAGGACTAGGGTTATTACTCCTTTGGAGGGCCCGAACCTGGGTAAACTCGACTGTCTTCTTGCTTGCTCCCAGTATCCCGTTCTTCCTGTCTTTGGAGCGGTTGCCACAAAAGCCCCCAGTCCGAATCTCTCAAGCACCCAGTCTTAGGGTGCCTGTTGGTTAGTAAGCCGACACTATTAATACAGGAGCTTCGCCATTGATCTATTGGTAGTAAACATATTCAAATTTGGGTTAGCAAGAGTGTTACATAAGAAGATAGTAGCTTCATAAGATTAACGTAAATGCTATTTCGTACAGTATTATAAGACTACTGAATGACTGCTATACATTTGACTTGTTTTATGTTCGCAACATCTAGTTTTGGTGACACATTAGATAATCTTAAAGTTGGACCAACTCATATCAATAGTAAGTTATGCTGAACTTTCCTTCGAAAAAACTACTCTTTTTCTTTGTGTATTTGGTCATTTTTCTTATTAAAAATTCACTTTTGTGTATATAGAAAGGGGTGAAGCATAGCAGATATATAATAAAGTGGAGATGTTAAACAATTCAAGTACGACACCTAGGGTTCTACAGTTTGCGTTATTACAAAAAAATACAGATGGATTTTCTGAGAAGCATAAACTTGGTCATGGTGGGTTTGGAGAAGTTTATAAGGTATTTTTAACCCTTGTGACTTCTATTTTTCAAAAGACTTCACCATTAACTCGAAGAACCAATGTACATACCATATTAACATGAGATTCTAATAGGGAACACTGGATAACGGGGAGGAGATAGCTGTGAAAAAGCTTTATTATCAGCCAGGAGTTGATGATGTGCAATTTAAGACTGAATTTGAAAACCTTATGAGGGTCCAGCATCAAAATATTGTGCAGTTAGTTGGCTATTGTTATGAAAAACACAATGAATATTTTGAATTACAGAATGGGAAAACGGGTTTTGCTGAAAAGGAATATAGAATTCTCTGCTTCGAATATTTGCAGGGTGGAAGCCTTGACAACCATCTTTATGGTATGATGATACTCTATTGCAATTCGATCATATCATTTAGCATGTAAAGAAAATTATTCCTTAAATTTACATCTCAAGAATATTATATTTTGCCTACTTTTGCAGAAGAACAGCGTGGACTTGATTGGCACACACGTTACAAAATAATTAACGGGATTTGTGAGGGTTTAAATTACCTTCATAGTGGATTGGAAGGATCTATTCTCCATCTGGACCTAAAACCTGCCAATATATTGCTAGATAAAAACATGGTCCCGAAAATTGCAGATTTTGGGTTGTCAAGGCTCTTCGGTGAAACACATACTCATATCACAAAAAATCTTATAGGCACACTGTAAGTAGAATGACTCGTGTAAGATCTATTTTTTCTTCTTCTTTTTTCTGTTATCAATCTAATAGTGTTTGCTTCACACTGATTAATTGTGTCCTTAACATCCATGATATCATGCAGGAAGTACATGCCACCAGAGTACATGATTGCACGCAAAATCTCAAAGAAGTATGATGTGTTCAGTTTAGGTGTCATCATCATAGAGATAATGACAGGACGTAAGGGCTACTCCCAATATTGTGAAATGTCGACTTCCGAACAATTTATTGATCTTGTAAGAAAAGTTATTTTTCTACGTCAAGAACAACTGACATTTAGGCAAATATTAAACATTTTACCTTTTTATGCTATTCCCTCAACAATTGTATCTTCGCATTTCAATTTTGCAGGTATATCAGCATTGGAAGCATAGGATAGAGAAAACACCAATGCACACATCACCGGAAGAAGATTGCAAGCAAGTGAAGAGATGCATTGAAATAGCATTGAAATGCATCGACTCTGAAAGACACAAGAGGCCCACGATAGGGGATATTATCAATAACCTGAGAGATACAGAAACTATGGTCCACGAAATGCCAATGCCATTTTCTCAGGAATCGGGAAGTGTGAGTACTAGCCACTTTAAAAGAGAGATGGTACATAATGGAAAGGAAGTTAGCCCTGGGCGACAAGGAAAAAGAGGACGACAAGGAGGAGAGGACGAGGGGAAGGTACCAATTTACTCCTATCTCATTTTATTTATTTCTTCTTAATTTTTTTCTTTCTAATTTTCTCTTGATTGGTTTACTCATGAGGCTGGGCTTGCCAAGATTGGGCCCTGGGGAGGAAAGGCAGGCAGGGCTCATGACATCAAGGTGTCATCTTACCATCTAGAAAGCGTGACAGTTTGGTGTGCCGATATCATTGATGCACTTGCATTTTCGTACCGTGATTTTAATGGGAAGAAGCACACTATAGGTCCATGGGGCGGTCCTGGTGGGAGTGCTCATACCGTTAGTAAAATAAATCTTAAAACAAAGTTTTACTCCTGAGAGACAAGTGTTTCTAATTCATGGTGCAAATTAATTACCCCTTTGTGCAAATAACTAACTTGAAAATAGTTTCTCTTCCCTTGCAGATTAAGGTTGGCCCTTCGGAGTTTCTGGTGGAGGTTTCTGGAACAACTGGCCCATATATATGTGCAGTGGCTGATGTTGTGAAGTCACTTACGTTGGTCACAAATGCTGTTAGCTACGGACCTTTTGGACAAGGAGGAGGAACTGCTTTCCACACTTCAATGCAAAGCAATGGTAGCATCGTTGGCTTCTTTGGGCGTGCAGGGTACTTTCTTCATGCAATTGGTGTCTATGTGAAACCCAACCAACCGACCCTTGCTGCGAGCAGAAATTTTGAAAGGGAGATGGTGAGGGATGAAAACCAAGTAAACTCTGAGCTGGAGACAAGGGATGGAGAAAGAGGGAAGGAAGATGGCTATGTAATAAAATTTACTCATAGTATTTGTTTATTTATTTCTTCTTCTTTTTCGATTCTTTGTATTTCTTATTTGTACTTGATTGGTTTGTATTTGTGAGGTGCTTGCCAAAATCGGACCCTGGGGTGGAAACGGAGGGATGGCTCACGACATGAAGGTGGTACCCCACCGTCTGGAAAGCTTGACAATTTGCAGTGCCGAAATCATCGACTCGCTTGCGTTTTCGTACAGCGACCTTAATGGGAAGCAGCACACTGTAGGCCCGTGGGGCGGTCGTGGTGGGAGTGCTTACACGGTGAGTGAATGAATCGTACAAGCAATGTTCTTTTGTTATAGTTCTTCCGTTAACTTCTATTGGTTGTAACTTATCTCCTTGTAAAAATAGATAGCTCGGTGTTGAAGTTTATTATCTACCTTTCCTCCTTAACATTTTAAGTGAATTTGTTGATTCACGAAACTCAATATTATCAAAGCCAAAAATTCTTGCGTTAAAAACCCGGCCAATGTTAATTATGTTAGACCTCCTTCCCACCCGTTTGCTTTCCTGGTGCTTTCTGTTAATTCGTATGGCTACAAACTGTAAAATTCTGAGCTGGAATGTTAGGGGACTAAACATGACAGCAAAGAGAGCAGTAGTGAGACAGATGGTGCAAGATACCAGGGCCAACATAGTATGTCTACAGGAAACCAAACTGCAACAGGTCACGCCGGCGTTGGTCTCGGAGATCCTGGGAGCCGCTTTCAGAGACAATTATACTGCTCTCCCAGCGTCAGGATCTAGCGGCAAATGACCGAGACTACTCGCTTTCGCAGGCCAGGTGCACGATCAATACAGTTTCCGCCAAACTCACTTCTACGGGCGGGGAACATCTATCCTGGTCCTGCACAGGTGTTTACGGACCACAGCTCGGCTCCGAAAAGCTGTTGTTTCTGCAGGAACTTCTGCAAGTACAGGGAGAGGTTGATTCCAGATGGCTATGCCTGGGAGATTTCAATATGATTTACCAGGCAGCAGACAAAAATAGAGGAGGACTTAATAGACGGATAATGCAATGTTTTAGAAATACAATCAACGCTTCCAGCTTAAAAGAGTTGCGGCTACTTGGGAGAAAATTCTCGTGGTCTTCCGGAACATCCAACCCGACCCTAACAAGAATAGACAGGTTTTTTGCTTTCGAAGACTGGGATTGTTCTTTCCCGGATGTCTCCCTACAGGCCCTCTCTTCCTCGATGTCAGATCACTGCCCTTGCTCCTTCATAATACGGTCAGTCGCCGGTCGGGTAAATTCCGGTTTGAGACTTTCTGGCTTAGAATGCCAGATTTCACCGAAGTGGTGCAGCAAGCGTGGGACTCCACAGTGTTCTCAGCGGATCCTTACAAGCGATTATTCGTAAAACTCGCTAGAACAGCCAAAGCGCTAAGGAAGTGGAGCAGAAGTCTGGTTGGGGACTTGAAAATGCAACTAGGGGTGGCACAAGAAATCATTTGCCAGCTGGATAGGGCGCAAGAAGAAAGGGATCTCTGCTCGGAAGAATTGAAGTTTCTAAAAGACCTTAAACACAGAGTCCTGGGTTTGGCAGCTATAAATAATTTTCGTCTAAAGCAAAGAGCGCGTTTGGCCAACATCAAAGAGGGAGATGCAAACACGAAGTTCTTCCACCTAAGAATAAATGGCCGCAAGCTCAAGCGGACAATTCGCTCTCTCATCACGAACCAAGGAGTGGCCACTGAGGAAACACACAAGCAGGAAGTGGTCCATCAATTCTTCAATGGGCTACTGGGCGTTAGGTTCCAGAGGCTACACTCGCTAAATTGGTCGCTGCTGCAAACACCACAGGTGGACATGTCCAGCCTCGACCTCCCTTTGCATGCAACTGAAATCAAGCAGGCCATTTTTTACTTGCCAACAGACAGCGCCGGGCCCGAACGGTTTCATTGCATCCTTCTTCAAAGTATGTTGGAACACTATCAAGGAGGACCTCATAGCGGCTATCTTAGCTTTTGCAGGAGGAGCGGCAGCCAACCTTCATCTCTTGAACTCTGCTTCCGTGATCCTACTACCCAAAAAACAAGATGCAGAAAGAATAACTGACTACAGACCAATCAGCTTGGTGCATAGTTTCGGCAAAATAATCTCCAAAATTCTAGCCAACAGATTAGCTCCCAAACTTCGTGACCTCGTGTCACCTAACCAAAATGCTTTCATCAAGGATAGAGCAATTCATGACGGCTTCCTTCTTGTCAAGAATTTGCTAGCAGAGCTCCACCGAAAGAAAAAACCTGCACTGTTCGTCAAGTTAGATCCAGCCAAGGCTTTTGATTCTGTCAGCTGGGAATACCTTCTAGAAGTTTTGCAACAGTTCGGCTTCAGCCAGAGGTGGAGAGATTGGGTCGCCACTCTCCTAGCAAGCTCCTCCTCAAGGGTGATGGTCAACGATGCGCCTGGGAAACGGATCGCGCATAAGCGTGGACTCCGACAAGGTGACCCCCTCTCTCCAATGTTATTCATCCTAGCGCTAGAACCTCTGCAGCTCCTGTTGTCGGAGGCGTCGCACAAGGACTTGTTCAATCCGATTATGCACAGGCCACCGGATCATTGCCGGTCCTTTTACGTCGACGATGTGGCGCTGTTCCTGAACCCAACCGGTCAGGAGCTGCAAAACTTAAGCGTCATCCTACAAATTTTCAGTGGCGCATCGGGACTCATGGTCAACTGGGAAAAAACTGAGCTTTATGCGATTGCTTGCGAGCAAGAAGCGTTAGATGCCTGCCTGTCCGAGTTCCCAGGGGTTGTCAAGAGCTTCCCGGCAAATTATTTGGGCCTTCCTCTCAGACCAAGAGCCTTGCGAAGGGTGTACTTTCAACCACTTTTAGACAGGATTGAAGCTAGGTTGGCAGGATGGAAAGGGGCTTTGCTCTCTAGGGCAGGAAGACTAACCTTGGTTCTCTCTGTACTCTCGGCTCTCCCAACTTATTTCCTGACCATTTTCCCTTTGCCAGCCTAGGCCCTCAAACGGATTGACAGGCTAAGACGCAATTTCCTCTGGAAGGGACAAGCGAATTGTTCCTCGGGACACTGTCTTGTCAGCTGGGAAAAGGTGTGCCGACCAAAGCTATTAGGAGGTCTCGGAATCCCTAACTTATAGAGCTTCGGTAGAGCCCTAAGGCAGAGGTGGTTATGGTTTCGGTGGGAAAACAATATTAGGAATTGGGCAGGTATTGACAATATAAGTAACAACAACGATCTCGACCTCTTCAATGCCAGCACTCGCATAACCTTAAAGGATGGTCAGACAGCCAGGTTCTGGACTTCGCATTGGCTACAAGGGAGAGCTCCGATGGATATAGCGCCCCTTTGTTACCGGCTGGTGAAAAGAAGAAACAATTCAGTTCTCCACGAGCTCACTAATAACTCCTGGATGATTCCGTTACGGAATATCCACTCAAACACCCAGCTTGCACAATTCTTCACCCTTTGGCAGATGATCCAGCAGGTTCAGCTACAACCCACCGCCCAAGATGAAATTGTTTGGCGTTGGACAGAAGACGGGACTTTCACCACCAGTTCGGCCTACAAGGTGCAATTCTTGGGCACCCTTACAGACACTACCGGGCTGCTGATCTGGAAAGCTAAATCGGAGAATAAATGCAAAATTTTCGCTTGGCTCTTGCTCCGAAACAGCATCCTAACGGCAGACAACCTGGCACGGCGAGGGTGGCCTCACGAGCAGGCTTGTCATCTTTGCAATGTTGCGGATGAAACGACGTCACACATCATGCTCACCTGCCACTTTGCAAGGAATTTCTGGCCCTTGTTTCTTTCCTCACAAGGTCACAACTTCCCAACCCTCTTCCCCTCCAATCAGCAACCTTCAATTCTAGACTGGTGGCTTCATCTCCGCTCCCTGCTGCTGCACCATACGAGACGCAGATTTGATGGCATAATCATTTTCGGCTTTTGGAACCTCTGGAAGGAAAGGAATGCGCGCATCTTCTAGGAGACGGCGAGCAATGTTCAGCTAGTAGTCAGTAGAGCCAAGGAGAATGTGGTGGAGTTTAATTTTGCTTCTAAAAGGTAGGATAGGTGGAGGTTTTTTCCCAGGCTGTTTCCCGGGAACTCTCTATGTTGCGTGTCGCTAAAAGCTGTGACAGCACTTTGCTATTCTTTTCTCTCCTTAATTGAATAGGCAGAGCTCCTGCCACCAGTTTCGAAAAAAAACCCCCGGCCAACGCAATTTTAATAAAAAAAACATTGCGGTCTACTTCAAGTCCACGTAGTAGGTCTAAAGGAGTTAGATGTGATGGGGAGTGTTAATATTATTGTTTCTTTCCTCACAAGGTCACAACTTCCCAACCCTCTTCCCCTCCAACCAGCAACCTTCAATTCTAGACTGGTGGCTTCATCTCCGCTCCCTGCTGCCGCACCATACGAGACGCAGATTTGATGTCATAATCATTTTCGGCTTTTGGAACATCTGGAAGGAAAGGAATGCGCGCATCTTCTAGGAGACGGCGAGCAATGTTCAGCTAGTAGTCAGTAGAGCCAAGGAGAATGTGGTGGAGTTTAATTTTGCTTCTAAAAGGTAGGATAGGTGGAGGTTTTTTCCCAGGCTGTTTCCCGGGAACTCTCTCTGCGTGTCGCTAAAAGCTGTGACAACACTTTGCTATTCTTTTCTCTCCTTAATTGAATAGGCAGAGCTCCTGCCACCAGTTTCAGTTTCGAAAAAAAAAACCCGGCCAACGCAATTTTAATAAAAAAAACATTGCGGTCTACTTCGAGTCCACGTAGTAGGTCTAAATGAGTTAGATGTGATGGGGAGTGTTAATATTATTGTTCACCTTTCCTCATTAGATTAAGCTTCTGGTTAAACTTGTGGCATGCAACTCAATGTAATCATTTTCCTTTTCCTTGCAGATTCGGCTCGGCGCTTTTGCGCATCTCAAGGGAATTTCTGGAACTGTCGGTTCGTTTGGCGCAATACCGAATGTTATAACATCGCTTAAGTTCGACACAGATATTAGCCGTAGCTATGGACCTTTTGGACAGGGAGGAGGAACCCCGTTCAGCGTTCCAGTGGAGAATCATGGCAGCATTGTTGGCTTCTTTGGGCGTGCAGGGTCGTATGTTGAGGCACTTGGGGTTTACATACGCACATACTGACTGCAGCTTGTTCGACGCTGCTTTTAGCTTCTTTGCTCTGTATTTCTTTGTTTATGTTCTGTTCTTCCTTTCTCTATTTGTGCCTTCATTTATCCCATCCATGTCGCTTGGTCATTGAAGAGGATTTGTCTGAATATTAAGAGTTGCCTGTTGAACTCTGCTTTTCCAAACTGATTTGTTGGAATTGCAAGGGTCCCTTGAATTAGCTGTGCGCAAAGGTCCAGTCTTGCTCATCTTTATGAGATCTAATCAGTGAGATCTGCTTTCATCATTTGTTCCGTTTGTTTAGATTTTTTCACCAGTTTAAAAACTAAAGTCTAAACAAATATGTGGCTTTTTATCTGGGTTTTTTATTGCTTTTAAGCTGTTTAAGCCTTAAAGCTGGGTTTAAGCTATAAGCCTAAACAAATAGAGCCACATCTTGCGTCTCTTTCCACAGCAGTTATAAGACATAAGGAGACGAACCTAAATGAAGAAATATTAGTGCATGATTGCCTTGAAGGAGCATGTTTGATCGATTGGGTTGGAGCATCTGCAACCTACAAAAATATTGATTACATGCTGAACATCTCATTGTAGGATCTGTAACTGTAATATATGCAACTTCGGGCATTCCAAGAAACTGTCATGTTCCTGCTCTACTTGACAATAGCATGTATGCCTTGTGTTTCTCTGCTACTTATCTTTTTCAGTCCAACTCGTAGATCTTTTTGGAGTTTCGATTGGCGACCTCCAAGCTGTTGGTGATACTTTGAGAGCTTGGATTGGTGACCACCCTGCTTCCATGTTTATTTTGAGAGCACCTGATCTCATACCGACAAACTTTTGTGATTCATCAATGGTGAAAGCGTGTAACATTCGCATTCTGGAAAAATCTAATTTAAATTAATTAAATTTAAAAATTGGAGTTTCCGTGGTGTTTATATTAACCTGGCATCCATCCCCATCTAAAATCGGGATTTATTTCCCTTCCGTTCGAAAAATCGAATTTCTAGGTTCCCGCCGGTACCCGAAATTTCACCCGAGTCCAAAAATGCCCCAAAAATCCCAAAACCACTTCAATTATGTCCCAAATATTCCAAAATGATTTTTAGAACCATTTCTCGGATTTTTGGACATTCGCTCCTATTTTATCGCGCGTGGCTTTTGTTTAATGCCCGCTATTCGCGCCTGAATATTCAATTCTACAAATTTCATCTAAATTTTTCGAAACTAATTTTATTGGGTTCCAAATATTCCATAATGGCTCTAGGAATTTTTCCAGAATTTTTAAACCATTTTTGCTAATTTTTCCCTACGGCGGTTCACTCGCGTAAACCTTGACCAATCCTAGCGCGCCACGTGGCAAGCACCGTTGGGCCTTCTTCTCCATACGTGAGTTTTGGACAGAGCATGAACTCAAGCTCCATCCATGGCTTCCCTCTCCCTTAATTGCCCATAACTCCTTCAATACACCTCCAAATCAATCACGGTCGGATCCGTTGAATCCGTATCGGCACGACCTTTCCATTCCCTATGGTCATTAACCTCAAAGCTCGCCGGAATTCGAATAGTAACGCAAAAACCGAAATGCACTTTAATGCCATTTACTCGGCCGTTTCTTCATCAAAGCGTGCACTTCCACCTCTCATCTCTCCGTATAGGAGTCCTCTTCCCGGTGGTAGCACTCATTCCTTGCCTCTTCCACTCGTTTGCCCGCTAGATCGAGAAAACCGACGCCGGATCGCCGTTTTCGGAGTTCATCGTGTTCTTGGCCATAGATCCCTCTCCGGTGGGTCATTCTCAACTCCGATTGGTTCCTTGTGACTGTGGGGGAGTCTAGTATCTAATCTTTCAATCGATTTTAGGTTCCCTCAAGATTTGGAGACGAATTTCAAGTTTTGGTCATTTCGGCCGGAGCTCCGTTCTTCGCCAAATTCATCCTCTCCGGTGAGCAATTGATCAATTCCTTCCACTTCTAAGTCCCTCTAGGTGTATTTTAGTTGTTCCTTCAATTAATTTGGGAAGTCATATTCAAATTTTCCGGGAAATTCATGATTTTTTTGGACTGTGGATGCCCTCTGTTCTTCCCGTGCGGGTGCGCGTGCTCCCGTCTGCTCCCCGCCGTCGCCGGCCCTCCGGCCGGCCGGCCACCGCCCCGCCGACCCCTCGGTCCTCCGCCGCCACCGCCACTTGCCGCTGCCGATCCGCCGCCACGCTGCGCCAGCGCCGCCGTTGGCCCGTCAGTCCGTCCGCCGGCTTCGCCTTGCCGCGCCGCCCCTCCCCGCCATCTCGCCCGGCCACGCCGTGCCGCTACCATGCGCCGCCCCACCTCCCAGCGCCGTTCGGCGTCGATCCCAGCCAAGCCTCGCCGTGGCCGTGCCAGCCGCCACACACGGCCCCTAGAGTTCCTCCCCTTCCTCTGTTAATTGCCATGGCAAAAGCTTGAAGAAGGGCCTCTAGAGGATGACATGTGGGGCCCACTTGCCATAGACACAAAACCAATCCCAAAATCAGAAAAATAGGAATAGGAATATTCCATCGTTTTCGATTTTTCAGGATTTTCGAACTTCGGAAGCTCATATCATTTCCGTCCGAACTCCGATTGACTTCGTTCAAATTCCTAAATTCATCTAAAATCAAGATCTACCTGCCAGTATTACTTTTGTAATTTTTAGATTTTATTTATTTTCTTGTATTTATTTATTACCTCGTTTTGCGCGTAGCCGAGGACCCCGACGCGACCGCCGACCCCGCCGCCGTACTTCCCTCGTCCGACGACCTTCCCGCGACTGAAGGCAAGTCTCCTTGACGCATATTGAACCGATATTTACAAATGTGTTTTAAATGTTTTATGAACTTGCATGCTATGTTTTATCGTATGTCAAATGTAAGTGTATAGTTAATCCGAATTGTGATTACCTCCTTGGTTATCGACACTCATGTTACTTGTAACCCTAGGACATTTGCTAAACCATGTTTATGCTTATATGGTACCATTTGTGCAATAATACGGTAGAATTGCTTAGGACCATTGTCGATGAAAACAACCCATGGGTGGGATTACTCAAAAATAATGTTTCCAAGTATGATTTGGTAATGATTATTATGATTTTGGTACTGTTTTTCCAAAATAAAAACAAAATGAAAAATGGTTTGGACTTGGGCGGGATGGAAAGTCGGGTGGGTGCGGATAGAGCACTAGTTGTCTTGTGCAAGTGCCGCCCCAAGTCAATTAAGGACCGACGCTTATGATTGTCCATTCTAAGCATAACCGTACTACCACATGTCTATAATGGTATGACCTGACTAACTAATTTGTAGAAACCTAACTTAGACTCACCATACGGTGGAATGTGAGTGCTGGATGGAGGCAAGGTTGTTTTTCTCACACGGCGCAAGAGGGGGCTTCTGTACTGGGTGGCTAGAACCCTAACAGCGGTGAAACCTCAGCGGGTGGGTCGGGTTAGGTGTATACATTGTAAAGGCCTTATCATGATCTCTCTGCCGGCACATCAAAGGAAGTGTGCTAATAGCTTGGCATCAAGAGACGATCATGTCTTGTGGGTAAAGTTGTACACCTCTGCAGAGTTAAAACTATTCGAATAGCCGTGCCTACGGTCAAGGGCAAAGCAAGGAATGCTTTCATATTGGTAGACTTTGGTTTTGGTTTCAAACTTAAAACGGTGTTTTGTTTTGGGGTTCGGGAGTGGTTAGAACTCTCGGATGCATATTGGCGGATTGAGCCAACCAGGTGGATAGAACCTGTTTTGTATCTTGACGGAAGGAGTCATTGTGATTAAACTTGATCTTTTAAAAAGTTGGCGGTTAGAGCATTTATATTAGTGATGGTGGATAGAATCTTCACTGCAATATTAAATAATTCAATTGTTAAAATAATTATGAAAATGTGCTTTTTGACAATTATACTTAAGTAATGGTTTAATAAAATTTGGCTTTGTGCAAAAGAACCATATTAAGCCTTCCTTTGGAAAGCCCCACATAATCACCCGACTTGCTGAGTACTTTTGTACTCACGTGCTACACAACTTGTCATCATCAGAGAACTACCAGGACGCTACTGAAGAAGGTGAGTTCTTCACCGAGGAGTTCGAGGATGATCGCCTGGAAGACTAGTCGCGTGCCTTGTCGTCGCCTGTGGCGTTTTGGTGCTCGCTTGTTTTTGCTTTTGGTTTCCGCTGTCGTGTCTCCGGTCTTTTGACTGAGTATTGTAATAAGTGGCCATGTGGCCCGTACTTTATTATTTATGTTACATTTTCGTTATGTTCGGCAATGAATTATCAATGTTGACTGTGTGTACTAGCTACTGATCTGGGACTAGTACGGAAATACACATGAGATTTCGGATAACCGATCCGGAGTCTCACAAGACGCCCTTTCTGTGCTCCTTTCATGGCCTTAAAAGACTAGAAAGAAAGAAAGGTCATGTGAATCTTTGAGAGAAGTCACGGTTGATTGTGTTGTGTATGGCTTTTATATGGTAAGGTAAAAGTTTTCTGGACACAACCCTACGGTGAGATTTTGGAATTTTGGCCGAAATTCAATTTCAAATCCGGTATTTCGGAGGCTGACAAAACCAAAATTTTAGCTTAAATTCCCAAAATTTCAGCCATTTTTAACCCATATGAAATGGTCTCCTGATGCTAGAAAAATTTTGGAAAAAATATGAAAAAATCATGCAACCATTTATCTACATGTCCTATCTGTTTGAATGCTTTTGGGCTGTTTGTATGAAACTGAATCAATCTCCATAGGATGTTTCCTTTTCTTGTGATGCTGTAAATCAGCATGTAATCTCGGTTGTTTGTTTCCTTGCCGAGCACTCTAGTAATATCTACACTATTATGCCTGGAAGTTTTGCCGAGCTCTCAGCCCTTCACGTCACCCCCATGCCAATTTACGAAAAGGTCCCTCCCTTTTCTTTTAATTACAAATATCTACACTATAAATTATAAAGAGGTCCTTTGCGATTTTTTGTGAGGGTAAGAAAAACGTTTTAGATTGCATTTAGGTCCCTGTTCGTTACTTTACGGAAAAACCTCTCGCTAAATACAAATCTCGAATGAGCCCTTTTCTAATTTTCCAGGATAGCGATCAGGTCTAAAAATATAACAAACAGGTCCCCGGCCCTTACGTCCAGGTCCTTTCTCCGTTTTTCTCAAAACAAATATTTTTGCCAGCAGAAATATGTGTACAGCTCTATCTCTAGAATTTTTTTCCCAACTCGATCTCTAATCTCTAGATTTTTTTTCTCAACTCGATCTCTAATATTTTTCGAAACATGTGTTATTACTCGATGAACGCATAGAGTGTTAAACTTGATAAAAAATGTTGACATCTCTAATCTTTTTCGGAACATGTATTATTACCCGGTTAACACATAGAGTATTAAGCTCGACAAAAAGAGGTTAGCCTGGTAACAATAAGGTGTTAACCAAATTCGTCAAAAGAAATATGTGTCTAGGTCCTTTCTCCGTTTTTCCCGAAAAAAGTACAGCTCTATCTCTAGACTTTTTTTCCAACTCGATCTTTAATCTCTAGACTTTTTTTCCCAACTCGATCTCTAATATTTTTCGAAATATGTATCATTACTCGGTGAACGCATAGATTGTTAAACTCGATAAAAGATGGTTGGCATCTCTAATATTTTTCGAACATGTATTATTACCCGGCTAACACATGGATTGTTAAACTCGACAAAAGAAGGTTAACTAGGTAATAATAAAGTGTTAACCAAATTTGTCAAAAGAAATATATGTACAACTCTATCTCTCTATTTTTTTTGGAACTCGTTTTTTGATATTTTCCAGAATAAGAAATATATGTATACAACTGTATCTTTATAGTTTTTTTTTTTTTGCAACTCGATCTATAATATTTTTCGGAAAATGTATTATTCACCGGTAAACGTATAGTGTGTTAAAATTGCTCCGAAAAAAAATATGTTTAGATCCTCCTGCAATCTTTTTTCAGAAAAAAAAATCAGAATAAATTTTACACGGTGCGACGTGCGCCGTACATTCTGCCTAGTCACTGTATACACAGCAATGAGGCCGCCCCAGATTGTGTGCCGAGCTCCCATCTCTCTGTGCTTTCCTGCTTTTGCAGTATGCTACAACAGAAGTTTGAGGAATAGATTTGACTTCTATACGTACCTATACTAATTGGGCAAATGCCTTTTTTTAGGAATAAGATGATTTATCGGCAGCATGATATGTGAAAAAAGTAAGATAAGAAATTTCTACATGCATATATTCTTCAGAAACCATATTACAATTCGCCATAAAAAATTTGGTGCTAAATCCGGTCTTACAAACATGAAAACCGGTCAAATTTGTAATCATCTTGATCAGAAAACCCAAATCTCTCAAAAATAAACCGAAATCTCGCCAAAAAAATCCCAAAATTTAGAATCTCCGCGAAATACACTGCAATTTGAAAATTTTCAAATTCAGCAACAGTTAATGATCTCATGGTTGATTATTTGAACTTCACTAGTCATAAAATTAACTATTTCACACACACCGTACAAGCACGCCCCAAGTATCGCATACTTCCACTAAAAAGTTTCAGGATAATATGCCGGGCTTTAGACAAAAATATAATCTAAACTTCCACGAGCTTCTTTATTTACAAACCAATCTATTAGTAAGAGCAATCTCTAACGATTAATAGCAAAGAAATAAAATGTTCCAAAGACTTGATAGGGTATGAAAACATACATGCAGAAGCAAATAAAAAATATTTCTTTTTTATGTGCTTAAAATATCTAGTTGTCTGCTGAAGCAGTGAAATGACTGAGCAAAAGCGCATGCATATTTCATTTAACAATGATACTTATGTGGATTAAGCGTCAAGAAAAGCAAGCAAGCATGTCAACAAAAGCCACGTGGTGCTAGGTCAGTCGCCACGCAAATCAGTTTAGATCTAGGTAAACCTAGTTTATCGTGAATCATGTCTCTAATATGTAGGATCCATAAGTCAAGCGTGAGCCAAGTTTACCGTAGACTAGGTGTCAATGAGAGGGAGAGAAGACTTAAAAAGGGCAAGTCCTATGCGCTGCACAAAGCATCGGTCAAATCATTACTGCAATAGCGACAACCAAGCATTTTGTCCTAAATAAATTAGGGTAGACTAGGAATAAAATCAAATTAGAGTCAATAAAATCTCTAAACATCCTATCTTATTTCATGGTTTCGGTACGTGGATTGTTGACTTTCAGGTACTCATATCCAACGGCAACTCTTTGGATACCTTCCAATCCCTCATGTTACTTTTAATTGCTTCTTCCCACATCAGTTCGGATCGATCTCTGACTATTCTTATGTTTTTGAGATGACTTAAAATTGCACTACACAAGGGTGTCTCGGGAGATCTCTGTTGGAGATGTCCAAACCATTTGAGATGATGTTGGACAAGCTTTTCTTCAATTGATAGCACCACAACCCTATCATGTATCATCATTGCGGATTAGATCTCGCCTTGTATTACCACAGATCCATCACATCATCCATATCTCTGCCGCGTCCTCTTTTGTACATGTCTTTTTGTCACCCAATATTCCGCTCCATACAACATTGTAGGTTTTATCGCCGTCCTTTATAACTTACTCTTTAAATTTCGAGGGACTTTTTTATCACATAAGATACAAGATGCTTGGTGCAATTTCATCCACCCTAGTCGTACCATGTGGCTCATATCTTCATCAATCTCACCGTTGCTCTGTAGCATTGTTCCCAACTATCGAAAAGTTTTCTTCCTAGACACTATTTTTCTATCCAGACTAACAATGGTGGTGGTTCATCTGCCTCTCTTCTTCTCTCTCCACATAAGAATTATGTGCTGATATGTGGGTCTTCCTCGCTCTCTATATATTTTGCCCTTTTAGAATGGTGGTGGATAAGCTCGTCCTTGCTGAGCACCAATGAGATAGTCGGCGGTGACGGAGACACCAGGCTGAAGTGCGGTGGTGGACAGAGGAGACGCAGAGCTAGGGCGTGGTGGCGGACGGAGGAGGCACAAAGGTCAGAGGAGACGCAGAGCTAGGGCGTGGATCCGACCAGACCGAGCCGCGTGGTCTGGAAGCCGGTGGAATTTGATATATCTATATATATTAAATAATAATGTGGAGCGTCGTGGCAAATGGATCGCTAGAGGAAAGCTAACAGGGTCAAGTGACTAGAATTCTTGATCGATTTGCTATTAGTTCTGTCTACAACTGGATCTGTATAATTAGTGGGCAAAAGAAACAATTGCATATTTTTTTCTTACTTGGAATCAACTGCTAATTATGAATAGTGGATGGATCACTCCCAAGACAGACTGACAAACCTCGCATGCCGCACGACCTTTAAAAATGCTAGGAAATATCCTGAAATTTGGTATGAAACTTGTTGAATTATTTCATTTTGTCAATGCTTAGAGACAAGACAAGTATTTTTCTTCTTTATTGTGGCGAAGCCCTGTTCTGGAAATAGGATACGATGGATGGTGCCGGCGTGGCGGTTGTAGCGGGCACGAAGCGCCGGTTGGTCACAATCCAACTGTGAGCTGTCTCCTTAGCACACACTATATATCCATGATAATTGATAATCATAAAAAAAAAAGGACCAGAACTAGAAACATGAAAGCAGCGTGGTCACCAATCCAAGCTCTTAAAATATCACCAGAAATAGAGTTCAGCATCCGGTTCTCAATATTCAGACAAACCCTGTTCAGTAACCAAGCGACATGGATGGGATAGATAAAGTCACAGCTGGGAAAAGAAAAACAGAACACAGGCAAACGAAGACTTGCGTGAAGAAGCCAAAACGGCGTAGAACAAGCTACATTCAGCGTCTGTGAACGTAGACCCCAAGTGCCTCGAGGCATGAATAGGCACGCCCAAAGAAGCCGACAATGCGGCCATCTCGCTCCGCGAGATAGCTGAACGGAGTTCCTCCTCCTCGTCCAAAATGTGCATAGCTACGGGCATGATTTGTGGCAAACGTAAGCGATGTTATAACGTTGGGTAATGTGCCAAATGGACCGACTGTTCCAGAAACTCCCTGCAGAAACTCCGAAGGTTCCAGCCGAATCTGCAAGAAAAACGGGAACGATTATAATCAGAAACATAGAAACAGGGTTAAAAAAACCACGCATGGTTTTTCCTTTTTCGAGAGTCAAATTCTATTTCTGAGCTCCATCATGTGCTCACCGTGTAAGTATTCGCACCAGGACTGCCCCATGGACCTATAGTGTGCTCCGTCCCATTGAAGTCTATATACGAAAATGCGAGAGAATTGACGACGGCGCCCCAGGTGATTGTGACGCTTTCCAGACGGTGGGGATCGTGGGATTCCACGTCGATGTCGATGTTCCCAGCGTTCCCTCCGTTTCCACCCCATGGCCCAATCTTGGTAAGTTCGGCCTCGCGAGAGCAAACCAGCCAAGCAAAACAAAATTACGGAAGGAAAAAAAAAAATGAAAGGGAAGAAGTGTTATTCAAAATGAACTAGTCGGTTATATTCATATATTAGTACCTCTTGTTCCATCGCTTCCTGCTCAGGGTTCGCATACACACCAATCGCATTGATGTATGACTCTGCACGCCCGAAGAAGCCAACAATGCTGCCATTGTTCTGCATTCGAATCTGGAAAGGAGTTCCTCCGCCGCCTTTTCCGTAAGGTCCGTAGCTACGTGCATCAGTGACCAAAGTAAGTGACGTTACAACATCAGCCGATGCATCGGCGAATGGACCGGTTGTTCCATAAACCCATGTCAGGAACTCGGAAGTGCCAAGCTGAATCTGCAAGAAAGGGAAAAAGATTGCCTTGTTAATTAGCTGTTTGTTAATTACCTTGTTAATTAGATGTCCACACGAATAGACAGTACAGTAAGGACCAGCTCGTCGTGCGGATAGTCAGTCACGCAGGAGCAGCGAGTGGCCGCGCGCCACAGGCGTCGTACGATCCTACGAGCGTTCGGTTGGGATTGCAAAAGGCCGCGCGTATTCTTGTTTCCCGTGTTTTTGTACAATTGTTTTTTAGTTTGCATGTTTAATCTAGTTTTTCTTTGATGATCCGTTATCCTAGATTGATTCTTTCAATTTGATTATTATTTTATTAATTTCTAGAATAATAGAACAGAAAAAAAATTAGATCTAGATGTTAGCTTACATCAATTCACTCTTACTGGGTGCGTCTCGATCCTTCAATTACCATGTTAGGTGTTTGTACAAACCCATAATTAATGGGTAACGTGGATATATCAACAGAAGACACAGGGGAAACAACTGCTAATTAAGGCGCTGAAGATTGCTAATCCGGGTGCCTGGATTGCTAAAGATGGATCAATTCATTTCATTTTTGGACTGAAGGCAAGGGGCGCCCCAACCCCAAGGTTACCTCGGAGCTCATGATCACTGACATTTAGTGGTTCTGTACTGTTAAATTGAGCTGGACCATATTTCTCTACTGCCATCTATTATATATTAAAAGCTCATGAGAGTCGCTAAAAAAGAGAGAAAAAGGCTAGAAATTCTCACAAAAAAGCAAAACATCTGGGCCTTAATCTGGGGGGACCTGGATTATAACGGTTTAAATTAAAAGAAAAAGTCCAAGGTTCTTCACCATCAGATATTATTATTTAAAAGAAAATATCTAACTATCTATCTAGCAGATCCAGGTTATAACGGCTTAGATTAAAAGAAAATGGAACCGGGATTCGTTCGTCTTATCCTTCTGAAGGAAGACATTCACTCACCGTATCAGTGCTCCCACCAAAACTGCCCCACGGACCCGCGGTGTGCTCCTGGCCATTGCGGTCATTGTACGAAAATGCAAGTGAATTAACGACATTGTCACTGCAAATTGTCACGCTTTTCAGAAGGTGAGGCGCCGCCTTGATGTCGTGCACCTTCCCTACATTTCCACCCCATGGCCCGATCTTGGCAAGCCCAGCCTCACGATTGTAAACATAATATCAAGCAAAAATTAGAAGCAAAAAAATGAAAAACAATTAAAGGAATAAAACTAGACTAGCACTCATGTAGTACCTCCTCCTGCTCTTCTTCTTCTTTCGATGTTTCCTGCTTAGGGTTCACATAGATGCCGAATGCGTCTATGTACCACCCTGCACTCCCAAAGAAGCCGACAATGCTGCCATTGCTCTGCACTGGAATCTGGAAAGGAGTTCCTTTTACTTCTCCAAAAGGTCCATAGCTACCGGCGTTAGTGATAAAAGTAAGCGATTTTATAACACCGGCTGCTGCGCCGTCAAATGGACCGATTGTTCCGTAAATTTCCGTTAGAAACTCTGAAGGGCCAAGTTTGATCTGCAAAGGAGGAAGAACATTGTCAACAAGCTACTTCTGCAAAGGATATATAATTAAAGGGCAAAATGGATTAATAGAAGAAACAGATCAAAAGACTACATCCACAACTATGCTTGCTTGTCTTGAGAAGAAACTTTGATTAAGATTCACACTCACCGTATGACGATCGCTCCCGTGCCTTTTAGGTCCATGACCGCCCCATGGACCAGCAGTGTGGTGCTGTCCATTGTGGTCGTAGTACGAAAACTCAAGTGAAAAGATGACCTCGCCACAACCTATTCTCAAGCTTTCCAGACGGCTGGGTGCCACATCAGTATCATTATAACCCCCTCCAGGTCCTCCCCATTGCCCAATCTTGACAATCGTAGCCTAATTTCAAAGCAATCAATAAAAAAAATTACAAGATAAAAAATGGAAGAGCGGTGCTTCTATGCTCTTGCTTCTAGTACAAGTTGCACAAATCTTGAAGCAAGCGAAGGGGTAAGTAATCACCATCAACCCTCCATTCATGCTTTAATAGTTGTGCAACTTTTAAAAGGAAGAGCATAGAAACACCTCTCAAAATGGAATATAAGTATGCACACTGCAGGAAACTGTCCGAACTGTATCAATGTACGCAGTTCTAGAAGATACTAGTAAGAAAGTTTTGAGGGCACAAAGATTTGCAACAGCGTTCTAATTTAGTGAACAGGTGTATATAGGTTCTACACAAGAAAATGCAGTTCTGGAAGGTACTACTGTTAAGAAGTTCTTAGGGGACAAAGATTTAAGAGAACACTGAACAAATCATGTATATATCATGAGTAATCGTACCTGCGGATCCCAGGATGACGCTGAACAATTACTTTCTGTCTGTTTCAACTCAAACCTCCAGGCAGTTTAATGCAATTTCAATGCATCTCTTCACTTAGCACTACTTTCTAGGAAATTTCATTACCCATCCCCTCCCCCAAAAGAAAAATAAGAAATCATTTCAGAAAACCTCAGATAAAATATCTTCCTTACTGCGATGTGTTTTGAGGTTCCAAAAAATGACCTAGGGCTTTCTCCTGGGTTTTCTACAATATTTTTTCCCTTAAAACTAGGGCTTGCTAAAACTATTGCCTATGCCTAGGGTTTTCCGCACGGTGGGTAAAAATATATACGAGTAAGTTTACTAACAAGGTGAAGAAGAAATAAATAAATCAATACATGAGTAAATAATTAGTACCTTCTCTTTCTCCTCTCCTTCCTCTTCCATTGTTTCCCAATCAGACATCTCTTCCTTCCCATCCCGCACCATCTCTCTCTCAAAATGCCTGCTCACGTCAAGGGTGGGATGGTTGGGATTCAAGTCGGTTGCTCTTCTCATGGCATCCTCCGCAGCCTTCACCTCCCGAAACTTGGCCCGGCGACAGTCGATTCTGATGTCCACAACCAACAGGGAGGTGAGATTCTCCAACCCCAAGCCAAAATCATGGCAAACATCTTTGGTCTCTGTGACACCAAAACTAAGAGAAAGCCTTCGAAGCCTATCCATGGCTCCATGTCCAAACACCAACCCAACTGCACGACTTGCAAAATTGAAGTTTACAAGACGCCTGAATTTTATGGCCTCACCATTAACTCTACTGCCGGTGATCACCAACCTTTCCTTCGTGACTTCTGTCACATGCAAATACAGAGACCGAAGGCCATGCAAGTCCCCAAGAGTACTAAGATCCTCCCGCCCTAGTATCTTCACCGTGATGGATAACTCGGAGAGATTCAACAGTGATGAATTAATCAGCCTTGGCAGTGTAGAGAATGGGCTGAACTCTTCCCATGCAAACGATGGGCTGATGCTGAAAATATCTTCAGAGTGTTGACGAATACATGCCTTAAACCTTTGGAGGTGTCGAGGGACACTTCCATCCAACATAAAATCCAGGGACACATCTGGAGCAACAAAAATACAAAGAGTTTGAAGTTTCTTCAGATTGAATAGACACCTGGGCAAAAGTTCCTCGTAGTTCTTATCCCATTTACTGAGTGAAATTTCTAGCACCCTCAGTTCAGACAGATTGCCTACCTTTTCCATAAGGTCTGGATACATGCTCATATCGATTTCTGACAGCTCTTCAAGAGATTTCATATTCTCTAGCCCATCTGGCAGCTTCATGCGTGTGTCGACACAAAGGCGCACAAGTTTTCTTAGCTGAACCACAGTTGACGGCAGTTCTTTTATGTTAGCCCCCTTTAGGTCCAGTGTCTGCAAAGACTGTAGTTTTCTGATTTCTTTTGGGAGCTCATTTAAATATGTAAGACTGGGCCTCAGATACCTCAACTGAATCAAGTTTCCCACACCCTTAATGTTATGACTGCTGCAATATTTTAAATCTAAGACACGTAAAACTTGAAATTTCGAAAGTGGCAGCTTCAAATCAATAGCATGTGAGAATACTACAAGTGACCTAAAACAAGACAAGGTCATGTTTGCCAGAGATATGGTGTGCTCGTCCTCGCTGTTTTGGATGGATAGCCGATAATTCTTCGGTGGAGGTGATTGTTGAGGCTGACCATTTAATATTGTAACAGAATCTGCGTCACTTGGCAAGGAAGTGATAAACTCAAGCACCACATCATGCACACGGCAAGCTTGCACCCTACAATGCTCGTCGACATATGCTGGTTGGATCATACTTCTATTAACGAGCACGTCTAAGTAATACTCTCCTACTTCATACAAGGTTTTATATGGTTCTTCGGGGACAAAACCTTCAGCTATCCATCTCCATATCAAGTCATCTCTCTCTATTATATGACCCTCCGGAAATATACTTAGATACACCAAACAAGTCCTTAGCTGGGAAGGCAGATCATAGAAAACTAAGAGACAATATATCCCGCATATCCTTCAAACCAGTATGAACAAATTTGTATATTCTATCCCATTGAACCGTTGTTTGAGTCTGTTTGTTTGCAAATAGACCAGCTATAGCAATGATAGCGAATGGTAAGCCATGACATTTTTTTATAATTTTCTGAGACACATCCTTAAATTGTGGAGGGCATTTGTCTCCATGAAATACTTTATAATAAAATAGTTTTTTGGAGTGAACCAAAGAAAGAGGCTGCATTTCGTATAAAAATCACTGATGGTGTTATCAGTCATTAAAAAAGGTGCACGTAACAGACATCTCAATTGATGGTCAAAATGATGACATAAGTTTGAAAAGGAGATCGAGAACACGTAAGCTAGCTAACATTGTGGATTAAAGTAGCTTATCTGCGATTTGATAGCAAGAGTTTAGTCGATGATCGATGTACCTCTTATCCTGAAGGACATGTCTGATTTTATCCATGAATTCTTCCTCATCACATGACTCTGTGTTTTCACAATTTTGCTGGCTAATTACTTGACGAAGTATGCTGCTCAGGATTCTCTTCATATTAGGCTTGCGAGAAACTGAAACGAAAGCTGCACAGTGGAATTGCCCTTGGAGCTTTTGATACACAGCGTTGGCAAGAGTTGTCTTGCCCATTCCACCAGGGCCAACGATGGAGACCAACCTAAGTTCCTGCTCCAGCGCACCCTCCCCTTCCATGGATAGCAACTTGATTACCTCTTTCCTCGAGCGGGCAATGCCAACGAGCTTCGCCACATCTTCGTAGGGAGCAGGCCGGAGAAGAACAGACGGGGCTGGGGCTACAACATCTTCGACTTTGTGTACGTACCTCTTGCGCCGCTCACTCGCCTCCTCAACCTCCTTCTTGATGCGCTCAATCTCAGTGGCGATGCTGCGGCGAGCCTTGTACCTCGGCACCATGCCCTGGATTCTAACGCAGCACGACTGGGACTGGGAGTCACGGGCAGCATCAACGCGCACCATGTGGGAATCAATGGTGCTGTCGATGTCGTAGAACAGATACCCCATGTCTCTGGCCCAGATCTTGATATGCCCATCAAGCTGGTCTGGCGGCACCTTCGACACCTTCTCCAGAGCAACTTGCATGCTCTCAAGCTCCTTCCGGAGGTACCGTATGCCCTCCTTCACGCCCTTGTGCAGGTTGTATTCATCGGTCAGGATCTTGGACAGCTTGGGGAGAAGGGCTTCCATCGCCCCTGTGGAGGTACTCACCAGCACCTCCATCTCAATTTGCTGTTCTGAATCGCCGGTTCTCTCTTTAGCAGTGTGGTACTAGTAAGTAGGATATTAGTTGGTGCGAGGTTGAAACCATGCTAGCGCTCCTCTTATAAGAGAAGATACGTCAATTGTCCATCGTTGAATCGACCAGTACCCATCGGCAATGCCAAATAATTCAATGCCAACTTAAATTGCCTGTCAGTAACAATGTATCAACTGTTGTAAATCAATCACAACACGAAAAGAACACAAGATACATGTCGTTTTACGTGGAAAACCCTTGCCGGAAAAACCTATGGGCGCCAAGCAGGCGATATCACTATTTTAAGGTTTAAGTATAGAAGCAGGGGAGACCATTATGTTGTATTTATAAGGTGGACAGAGCAACTTGAGTCTAAACGGGCTACACCAAAATATAGGCCAAAGGCATCCCTAATGCCTAAGATGAATTCGGATCAGCACCCAACAAAACTCCACTTTGAGACGAATTCCCTCTTGTAGCAAAAAAATCATCGATAAACTCCCTTCAATAATAAATATTACCGGCGCCAAAAGTCTCTAGGACTTAAACCGTGATTCCAACTAAATTTGAGCTATAGTCGGAATTGACTTTGTCATCATGTCAGCGGGATTGTCATGTGTACTTATCTTGGATATTTTGATGTTACCTTGAGCAATAACATCTCGAATGTAATGATACCTCACATCAATGTGCTTTGTTTTTTCATGATACATCTGATCTTTTGTGAGGCAAATAGCACTTTGACTGTCGCAAAATATAGTAACACAAGCAACAGCCCCGCTAAGCTTAGTGTACAAACCTCTCAACCATGTAGCTTCTTTACATGCTTCAGACATAGCCATATATTCAGCTTCAATAGTTGATAAAGCAATAGTGGCCTACAGGCTTGCTTTTCAACTGATAGCACAACCACTAATAATGAAAACATAACATGTGAGAGATCTTCTCTTATCTAAATCACCAGCATAGTCAGAATCACCATAACCAACAAGTCCATCTCCAGATTTTTCAAACTGCAAACAAGCATTAGAAGTACCACGCAAATATCTGAAAATCCACTGAATAGCTTTCTAATGCTCTTTGCCAGGATTAGCCATGTATCTACTAACAACACTTAGTGCATAAGATAAATCAGGACGAGAACATGTTAGAGTATGCTAATATTCTAATGCACTACAGGAATCAGGGGAAAATTCGTGGGCCAGAAACCCACGAATTTAGGCCAAAACCCACGAATTTACTATAAATTCGTGCGCAAACCGTCGAATTTAGGCCACGAATTTAACTCGACGAAATTAATCAATTAAATTCGTGGGTGCCCACGAATTTAAGTTAAATTCGTGGGTTTCTGTCTGGCCCACGAATTTAACTGATAAATTCGTGGGTTTCTCTGGCCCCACGAATTTAAGTAATAAATTCGTGGGCCAGGAAAACCCACGAATTTAACTTAAATTCGTGGGCCAGTAAAACCCACGAATTTAAGTTAAATTCGTGGGCCAGGCAGAAACCCACGAATTTAAGTTAAATTCGTGGGCCAGGAAAACCCACGAATTTAACTTAAATTCGTGGGCCAGTAAAACCCACGAATTTAAGTTAAATTCGTGAGCCAGGCAGAAACCCACGAATTTAAGTTAAATTCGTGGGCCAGTAAAACCCACGAATTTAAGTTAAATTCGTGGGCCAGGTAAACCCACGAATTTAACTTAAATTCGTGGGCAGGCAGAAACCCACGAATTTAACTAACGCTTAATATATATATATATATATATCCATATGCATCACACTCAATACATTCAATCAAACTTATTCAACATTCAATCAAACACTCAATATATCGACCACGCATATATATGGATCGATATGCATGTCATTCAACACAAGCATCTTCACATTCAATCTTATTCAACACATCACAATAAGTCCATCACAAGATTCAAATATATATCGATCAAATATATGTACTCAAATATATATCGATCAAACATTCAATCAAACTTATTCAACATTCAATCAAACTCTCAATATCTATATCGATCAAACACTCAATATATATCGATCGGTATGCATCTCATTCAACATTCAATCAAACACTCAATATCAATATCTATACATTCAATCAAAACTCAATATATATCGACAACTCAAGATTCAAGAGTATTACGAACAATTCAAGAGTATTACCAACATGATTCAAGAATCAAACTCCACAACGAATAACTAAGTCACCGAAATGTACAAAATTTCGACATGACCTCTCTAGTAAATAGGACATCCACTCAAAGAGACAAAAAAACATTTGCAGTGATAATATATATATCAATCTCTCAAACCAGAAGGAGACATTCTAGCAGATCCTTAGATAACCAATCACACATCCAACGACAATTTGTAAACTACACATTACAATCCACATTACAATCTATCCATCACAATACAAATCCGACGACGAAGTCATAAAGTCCAACAAGAATACACCAATCCAAATTTCACAATGCAATTCATGTCTCGGGTTGTTGGAGTTGTGAGCGCTACCACCACCGCCGAGGGCGAGACTATAGCGTCTTCTATGATGTAAATGCGTTGAAGTACGTCTTTGGAGGGAGTGACCCAGAAACCTGCAAGTTCAAGACTAGGTTGTGTTACAAGTAACATATCGTCGAACTTAGCAAATATCGAAATGATTTGTGCTAAATGTCCTAGGATCGAATCAGTTTTGCACGAATAAGGCAATTTCGTCAAGTTGACTAAGTTTGGATCACAATGGATAGAATTACCTTGTTTCGCAAACTTAGCAACCACTGAGATGAATTTGATAAGATTTAAGCTATATTTGGCTAAATGTGGTAGAATCGACTCAGTTTTGAACGAATGCCTCAATTTGACTAGGGTTTACATGTTAATTATCAATTTAATAAGAATCGAATAATTATTGCATAAATACCTCAATTTGCAGGATTTGACTAGTCTTGACTCACAAATAACAAAGTTAACTCAATTTGCAAACTTAGCAAACATTGAGATGATTTGTGCAAGGTTTAAGCATGAGTTGCCTAAGTGTCGTAAAATCGACTAAGTTTTGCACGTATAGCTGAATTTGCTCAAGTTGACTAAGTCTGGCTCAACTTTGTGAGAATTGAGTTTTATTTGCCTAAATGTGATATAATTGACTAAGTTTTGTGAAGGTAGCTCAATTTACTCAATTTGACTTGGTTTAGCTCACAATTGACAAACTTAGCTCGTTTCGTAAACTTAGAATGTTTTTGACATCCATACTGTGGTGTCGCTCGAGGTGGTCGCATGGCCCAATGGTTGAAGTACATAGGCATTCCTTGGCCTGGCATAGGTGGTGGGTACATGTAGAACGGGTTTGGAGGTGGGAGCCCTGTAAGGCATAGTTAGGTACATTATGCCACATTTAAATCTTTCGCTCAAATTTTGAATATCGAATTGAACCGATCCATCTTTACCTGTGGTGCCTCTCCTACTGAAGGTAGTGCATCTGTGGGGTGAACATGTAGAAAGGACGAGGAGGTGGGAGCCCTATGGATCATAGTTTGTGATATCAAGTATACAGAATAGAGTTTTTAAAAATAAAGAATGCATGAGAATTTCATATAACCCGAGGTGCATCTCCTAGGGTGGTGCCTGCATCCCAAAGAGGGTTTATGAAGGACGCCAGGGAGGTTGAGCACCCTGTGATGCTTCTCCTTGTGGTGGTGGCTGCATGTGAGGAGAAAACATGCGAAAGGAGGTGGTTGGGAGCCCTATGACATAATAGTCAAGTTTGTCGTAAACACGATTTTATGAGCTAAGTGAGTTAGAGAGTAATGAACTCAAGTATCTTTACCGGGGCATAATAGGAGGGCGAAACAACGGCACGTTAGGTCCAAGAGATTGTGACGATTCTTTGCATATAGATTGTTTGTTAGATTTTAATCACAGATGTAAAAATGATCGATTTGTTCAAAGTTGAGATTGTACCTGCAGATACATTTTCATGTATTCTGAGTCTTCTCGGCTTCTGCGAGCTTCCTCTCGTGCTTGACGAGACTCTTCTCGCGCTTGACGAGCCTCCTCCCGCGCTTGTGCTTCCCGTGCGGACCTCGACGAGTGAGCACTCCCCTGTGCCTCTAAACCCACCCAAGAATGGAGGCCGTTGCATGCGACCTGTGACGTGCGCTACGAACCGAACGAAATTTCGGCAGCATAACCCCGCTATTCTCCAAACGCACGCCTGATGCTGGTGCGTCGGAGAACAATAGGGTTATGTGGCCAAAATCACGTTCGGATCGCTGACACGTCACAGGTCCCATGCATCAACCAACATTCTCGGGCTGTCCAAAATACGCTGGACAATTCCGGAACCGCGCACCTCACAAGTAAATGTGATATGCGCCGTTCCCGAACGGGTGACGCCTAGGCTCTCTACTGTTCGTTGAGACCATATGCAGCATTTCACATTGTTTACCATATGCAGCGAATATAAAATGAGATGAAATAACTTCAAACGAATTAATCATTTAGTCTCAATGTCAAATGATTAATACGTTGAAATATTGTATTGGGTATTTTAGCCTTAGTCTTTCTTAACTATGCAAGGATGTTGCGATCGAGCCCTTCTTTTAGTTTCGCAAATATAGATTATGTGGCCTGTTAAATATGTCAGCTGGGATGGACATGTGACATAGTAGAACATACATCGACTTCAGCTCATAATGAAAAAGAAGAGAAGGTATTCCATACTCCATAGTCCCAGCCCCCATGAGCCACATTCCCTAACCACTATCGGAACAACTCACAAGCTAATCCTTTCAGCACAATCAAGGGCACAAAACAACCATTTACCCTTTGTTCTTTTTAGTGCGTTACTGAGAGGGAAAAACTATCATTTGTTATTGGCTAAAATCACCCGCAAATCTACCCAGTTTATGCCTTTAATAATAAGCAAACAATATCAATTACTTTAATAATTAGCTGCTCACTACAAGAAACAGGGAAAAATTCCATGAGCTATAGATCAAATGATGAAATATACAACCCTTCCCAGATTTAATTCGAGTACACAACAAAACAAATAGTTTCAGAAAGAAGCTTCTTGTTACACCAAAGACAAAAAGCCAAGCTTTTTCACAGCCTAATGAAAGCACAAACAGAACGGTGGGATCTACTCTAGCTAGTCTGTAGTGCTATCAACCATCCCAACCACAAGAACATTTGAATCTACTCTAGCTAGTCTGTAGTGCTATCAGGATCTAGTTCATAACAAAGAACAAGAGTCACGAGGAAGCTGTAATCTTCAAAAGCTATAGAGCTTTTCTGACAAGGCAGCAAACAGGAGGCTAAGCATCTCTATGAACTATGCCTGAGCTTTCCTTCCATGAGCTAAACAAAAAGACTGAGCCTATTGAAAGTGCATCTAGGCCCTCAAAATTGGTTTTGGTTGATTAATGACAAGCGATTAAAGAGACTAATGTCTTCAATGAGCTTATGAGCAGGTAAAAGGTTCAACGTGAGATCGTCGACGTGCGATGGATACCCTCAAACAATATTACGCGAGGAAAATGGCATTACGCTTTTACTTTCTATGCTTTGTGTCGTAGGAATGCCGTACTATTAAGAGGGATGCATCGTAAATGATCTAGGATAGTCTCTATGCTCAGATGAATGCTACTTTAACTCTTATTGAGACCCTAAGTTATCGCGCATGCACCGGAATGTGTTTTTATCAAAGTTCAAGTCGGACATTCCGATCTTACATCGGAAGTTCCGATGTGACCGGACATTCCGATGTGCATGCTTGCTTCAGTCCGGTACGTGGAAGATGTATCGGAAGTTCCGATATTTACGATCGGAAGTTCCGATACGTTGTAAAGCTTTCTAGGGTGCTCTCTGTAAAGATCGGAAGTTCCGGTATTTGACATCGGAAGTTCCGATGTGTTCAAACCGAAAAAGGGGAGCTCTCTGGAATTATCGGACACTCCGATATATTAGATCGGACATTCCGATATTGGTATCGGAAGTTCCGATGTATATATCGGACAGTCCGATATGGACTTAGAAGCATTTTATCAAGGGCTTTTCTGGGAACATCGGAAGTTCCGATGTTGACATCGGAAGTTCCGATGCATCTTGGTTGACAGTTGTAGTGCGCTCGAGTTCTGATTATTTGTGCATATCGGACATTCCGATGTTGATATCGGAAGTTCCGATATGCAGCTGAGTGGGTGTATAACGGCTAGTTTTTTGCAAGAAACTATAAATACCCCACCCCTCTCTCATTTGAGGGTTACACACTCTCTTTGGCAGAACTCTAGTGCACCTTGAGCCCTCTCTAGTCTACTTTTGAGCCCTCCTCTTTGATCTTAGGGATCATCCAAGGAGTGAGGACTAGAAGTGAGATTTGGAGCTAGAGTGAAAAGCAAGTGTCTTCCATCTTGAGCATAAGAGTGTTCCTCCAAGATCATTTTCCCGTGCATTTGTTTCTCTTGGAGGTTGAAGGACTCCTAGACGGCTAGGAGTTGCTCACGAGCTCCCAGGGATTGTGGGACGCCGTGAGAAGTTTGTAAAGGCCGGCTCCGCCTCCGAAAGGAAAGGAACCAAATAGTGGAACCAAGCCTCAAGTGTGACAGAGGTTTGGGAGGAAAGGGTTGGAAAAGACCCGGCTCTTTGGAGCCTCCTCAACGGAGACGTAGGATTCCCTCAAGAATCCGAACTCCGGGATCAAATCCGTGTCTTTACGTTACTTTGCTTTAGCTTGTCTCCTTGTTTAGTTGGAATATCGTTCTTGGATTGCATTCAAAGCTCTTTACTCTCGGTTATTAATTGTTCGTGTCTAAAGTCTATCGGACATTCCGACTGCATCGGAAGTTCCGATTATATCGGAAGTTCCGATCCAATACCGGAAGTTTCGATACTCTTTCCGCTGCGACAAATTTAGTTTAAATTTTAAATTGCCTATTCACCCCCCCTCTAGGCAACTTTCTCATCTTTTCAATTGGTATCAGAGCCGAACCTTCTCGAAGGCCTAACCGCTTGAAGGAACGTGATGGCCAACACCGGATTGAAGGTTGTCGTGTCGGGAAGAAGGTAGTCCAAAGGCCGGACATGGAACTCCCACGAAGACCAAGGAAGGTGACACCTCAACGTCATCGCAGGGAGCTCAAATTCCTTTTAATTACGAAAAATTAAATACTTCCTCTTCGCATTCCTATATCACTGTGCCCTCCGGGCGTGCACCATTTTTCGATGGCACGTACTACTCCGCTTGGAGGCACAAGATGAAAATGCATTTGATGTCACTCCACCCTAGTGTTTGGAAGATTGTTTGCACAGGTTTAGATATGCCGGAAGACGATATGGAGCTCACGCCGGAACAAGAGCAAAACATCCACCGCAATGCTCAAGCCGCAAGCGTGTTGCTTGGAGCGTTGAGTCCCGAGGAATTCAACAAAGTGGATGGCTTGGAAGAAGCCAAAGAGATATGGGACACACTCCAAGTTGCACATGAGGGTACGTCAAGTGTAAGGGAGTCAAAGATTGAATTGCTAGAAGGCAAGTTGGGGAGATTCGTTATGAATGATGATGAGACTCCGCAACAAATGTATGACCGCTTGATGATCCTCGTAAACAAGATAAGAGGGCTTGGAAGCAAGGATATGACGGACCACGTCGTGGTAAAAAGAATGTTGAGAGCATTTGCTCCAAGGAATTCGACTCTCGTAACTCTTATACGAGAGCGAAAAGATTTCAAAAGGCTCACTCCAAATGACGTGCTTAGAAGAATTCTTTCACATGAGCTCATGGAAGAAGAAGCAAAAGAAGTAAAGAACCTTGCCAAGCAAAGCCCGAGCTCAAGACTGAAGCAAATAGCCTTGAAGGCAAGCAAAAAGGAAGAATCAACCTCAAGTGATGAAGAGGAAGATGAAAGCAAAGACGAAGAAGACTTGGCTCTATTTGTAAGGAAATTCAAAAAATTCCTCAAGTATGATGGGTCAAGCAAGTACAAGAAGAACTACAACGACAAATCAAGAAGAAGAACAAATACAAAGAGGGCTTGCTATGAGTGCGGTGAAGTTGGACACTTCATCGCCGATTGTCCAAAGAAGAAGAACAACCAAAGTGAGAACAAGAAAAGTGAGCCGCTCAAGAAGAACAAGACTTACAAGAAGAAGTACTCGGGGCGAGCTCACATTGGAGAAGAATGGGATTCAAACGACTCCGACTCCGACACCGATGATGAAGGAGTCGCCACCCTCGCCATAGAAGCCACTCCACCGACAAAGTCGCTATTCGGGGAATTGAGCGACAACGACTCCGACCACGACGCGCCTATTTGTCTTATGGCCAAAGGGCGCAAGGTAATGGCTAAAACCAAACCCCCAAGTAGCGATAGTGAATTAGAAAGCGATGATGATAATGATGATGCTCTATTTTGTGATTTGAGCAAATCGACTATTGCTAAGATTCATAAGCTATTGAAAAGAATAGATAGCCAAGAGGAGACTCTCGAGAAGCAAGAAGAGTTGCTAATTTGTGAAAAGAAGAAAACTCTTGCTCTCGAGAAGATCCTCACTAAAGAAAAGGAGACTATTGAATTGTTAACCAAAAAGCTTGATTTGGCTAATAATTCAATTGAAATACTTAAGGGGTCAAATGAGTCACTTCAAGAAAATGTCATAAGTCTTGAAAACAATCTTCAAGCTCTTGAAGTGCAAATTGAATCTCTTAATGATATTGATCCTCCAATTGTTGATTCATCTTTGGCATCTATTCCTTCCACTAGCAATGGTTGCTCGTTGCTATAATGTTGATATTAATGCTTGCACTACTAACTCTCAATTTGTGCAAGTATTAAAAAGCTTAAAACGAGAGATTAAGTGCCTTGGTAAGATACGGTTGCATGAAAACTTATCAATCCAAGGATGCCTTATATAAGACCATAAATGGTCGATGAAACAAAAACAAAGAAGGGCTAGGATATGATAAGAATGAATGCAAAAGAAATGACCGTGTGGTGGTAAAAGGTAAGGAATGCATCAAGTTTGTCAAAGGAAATGACAAGCAACCATTGACCACCACACAAGTCATCAAGACCGGCAAGAATCTAAGAAGCATCTTCAACATCACGCATCTCATTCTATTCACTTTGCTTCTTACATGTTGAAGAGAAATCACCGTGGTAAAGTGATTGCTCATTTTGTCGGTGCCCACAACTCTAGTGAAAAGAGTAAGAAGAAGGTGTGGGTACCAAAAGTGTTGATCACTAACATGCAAGGACCCAAAAGGATTTGGGTACCTAAAAACAAAGTCTAATGTGATCTTGTAGGATTATACCTCCGGTGGATCAAGTTGGGTGCTTGATAGTGGTTGCACAAACCATATGACCGGAGAAAAGAAAATGTTTTCATCTTTTGATGAAAAAGGGTCACAATATGAAAATATTGTGTTTGGAGATAATGGTAAAGGTGAGGTAATGGGATTAGGTAAAATTGCTATTTCTAATGATCATTCCATTTCAAATGTTCTATTAGTCAAATCTTTAAATTACAATTTGTTATCCGTGTCGCAACTTTGTGAGATGGGCTATAATTGTCTTTTTACTAATGAGGATGTGACCATCTTTAGAAGAGACAATTCCTCAATTGCTTTTAAAGGATATTTGAAGGGTAAGCTCTATTTGGTTGATTTCAACTCAAATAGCGCTAAACTTCAAACATGCTTAATGGCAAAGTCTAGCATGGGTTGGTTATGGCATCGCCGGCTAGCCCATGTTGGCATGAGAAATATCGACAAGCTTCTAAAAGGTGATCACATCATTGGACTAACGAATGTTGAGTTTGAGAAAAATAGGATTTGTAGCGCTTGTCAAGCCGGAAAGCAAATTGGAGCGCGTCATCCCGCGAAGAACATCATGACGACGACAAAACCATTGGAGCTTCTACACATGGACCTCTTCGGACCCGTTGCTTATATAAGCATCGGAGGTAACAAGTATGGTTTAGTTATTGTTGATGACTTTTCACGCTTCACGTGGGTGTTCTTTTTGCAAGAGAAAAGTGAAACACAAGGGATAATCAAGAAGTTTGCAAGAAGAGCCCAAAATGAATTCGAGCTGAAGATCAAGAAGATTCGAAGTGATAATGGAAGTGAATTCAAGAATACTCAAGTCGAAGAATTCCTTGATGAAGAAGGAATCAAGCATGAGTTCTCCGCTCCATACTCCCCTCAACAAAATGGAGTGGTAGAAAGGAAGAACCTGACCTTAATCGAGATGGCAAGGACAATGCTTGATGAATACAAGATCTCCGATCAATTTTGGGCTAAGCCGCCAACACCGCTTGTCATGCCATCAATCGATTATATCTCCACAAGATATTGAAGAAAACGGCATACGAACTCCTCACCGGTAACAAACCAAATATTTCAGATTTGTAGTTTTCGGTAGTAAATGTTTTATCCTAAACAAGAAGCCTAAGAACTCCAAATTCGCTCCAAAGGTCGATGAAGGGTTCTTGCTAGGATATGGATCAAATGCCTACGCTTATCGTGTTTTCAACAAAACCTCGGGTTGTGTTGAAATAGCGAGAGACGTGACATTTGATGAATCTAACGGCTCTCAAGTAGAGCAAGTTGATTTAAATGTGCTAGGAAATGAGGAAGAACCGAGCATAGCAATCAAGAAGATGGCATTAGGAGAAGTGAGGCCGCAAGAAAAGGTACAACAAGACAATTCATCTACACAAGTCGAGCCTCATACTTCAAGCCAAAGTCAAGGCATTTCTCAAGGGAGTGCAAGCAAACTCGTGGAGGATGTTCAAGATGAAGCCCTAGAACCAATCCAACATGTCTCTCAAATGCCACATCCAAGGGTGCATCAAAGTATCCAAAGAGATCACCCCGTCGATAACATCCTCGGTGATATCCAAAAGGGGGTAACTACACGCTCTAGAGTATCTAATTTTTGCGAATTTTACTCTTTCGTGTCTACTTTGGAACCTTTGAAGGTTGAAGATGCACTAAGAGATCCGGATTGGATAATGGCTATGCATGAAGAGCTTAACAACTTCGTTAGAAACAAAGTATGGTCACTAGTGGAAAGGCCTAATCAAAACGTGATTGGAACCAAATGGGTCTTCCGCAACAAACAAGACGAGAACGGAGTTGTCACAAGAAATAAAGCTCGGTTGGTAGCTCAAGGATTCACTCAAATTGAAGGTTTGGATTTTGGTGAGACTTATGCTCCTGTTGCTAGATTAGAATCAATTCAGTGATATTGGTTGCATTTGCTACTCACCATGATTTCAAGCTTTATCAAATGGACGTCAAGAGTGCTTTCTTAAATGGTCCAATCGCCGAATTAGTCTACGTTGAGCAACCGCCGGGAATGGAGGACCACAAGAATCCCACTCATGTATACAAACTCCATAAGGCGCCCACGGGCTTAAGCAAGCACCTAGAGCATGGTATGAATGCCTTAAGGATTTTCTTATTAAAAAGGGTTTCGAAATTGGTAAAGTCGACCCTACTCTCTTCACAAAATATGTTGATAATGATTTATTTGTGTGCCAAATATATGTCGATGACATTATATTTGGGTCTACTAATAAAGACTTTTGTGAGGAATTTAGTAGGTTGATGACGAAGAGATTTGAGATGTCTATGATGGGTGAATTGAAATTCTTTCTCGGATTTCAAATCAAACAACTCAAGGAAGGTACATTCCTATGCCAAACAAAGTACATCAAAGATATGCTTAAGAAGTTTGACATGGAGAACGCCAAGCCAATCCATACACCCATGACGACAAAGCGGACATCTCGGTCTAAATGAAGAAGGTAATCCCGTGGATCAAAAGGTATATCGATCCATGATAGGTTCATTGCTTTATCTTTGTGCATCTAGGCCTGATATTATGCTTAGTGTGTGTATGTGTGCAAGATTTCAAGCCTCTCCGAGAGAGTGTCACCTAGTAGCCGTGAAAAGAATTCTTAGATATCTAGTTCACACACCTAGTTTAGGGCTTTGGTATCCTAAAGGATCAAAATTCGATTTGATTGGTTATTCGGATGCTGATTATGCGGGTTGTAAAGTGGATAGAAAAAGCACTTCGGGGACTTGTCAATTTCTAGGTAGATCACTAGTGTCTTGGTCCTCAAAGAAACAAAATTCAGTTGCTTTATCCACCGCAGAAGCGGAATACATTGCCGCAGGAAGTTGTTGTGCACAATTGTTATGGATGAGGCAAACCTTGAAGGATTTTGGTTTTTGTATGGAAAAGGTACCACTCTTATGTGACAATGAGAGTGCGATCAAGATAGCCAACAATCCCGTTCAACACTCTCGGACCAAGCACATAGATATTCGACACCACTTCCTTAGAGATCACTCTCTTAAGGGAGACATATATATTACCTATGTGAGAACCGAAAAACAATTGGCCGATATCTTTACCAAACCTCTAGATGAGAAGCGCTTTTGCGAGCTTAGAAGTGAGCTAAACATCCTAGACTATCGGAATGTGTCTTGAAAGATTGCACTCATTGACTGCTGAAAATTAGCTCAATTTCGAAATAAAATGTTTGAAAAAGTTATTGAGTGAATTTCAAAAGTGTTTCAGTTGGATCTTGATCTCGGATCAATTCACTTGTAATCATAGTTTTGATTGCTTGGATGCTTACTGATGACAAGTGGAATGATCCTCCTTAAGTTCACATGACTCAGAGTTTTCAGACTTCACTCAATTCCTTGTTTCTTTCTCTGCTTTGTAAAAATAAACACATCGCAACATCCTATCCAATCATCGTAATATCCGTTGTCTGGCTTTTTTTCCACATCGTAACTTCCGTTGTCATATCGTAACTTCCTTTGTCTCCTCCGCACTTAAGAAAGCGACCGTACCCTTTCACTTTCTTTTGTCCTCTTCTTCGTGTCTCTTTGCCTCTCCTTCCCTTTTTCGTCTTTGTGCCGTTATCGGAGTTTCCGACCTCTCGGAACTTCCGATCTTCGCTTGGGAAGGACTCCATCTTGAAGAGGACCCTCCTCTCCGTGCGATTTCTCCTCGTTCTTCGTGAGGTAAACCCTAGGGCTCAATTCTTTCCTCTTGAATCTAGGGCATCTTTTGAGAAATCGCTTTCGGTGAACTTGTTCATCCATTCCTTTGGTTCTTTCCCGCCAAGTTTCATCTCTTTGTATCGGTTGGTTTGGAAGAAATTTTGTGTTGGTTGCAATCCGGAGACATCGGACATTCCGATCGAAAACATCGGAACTTCCGACCTCATGTCGGAACTTCCGATATAAAATCGGAACTTCCGATGTAAACAGATTGAAAACCAAACCAAGTTTGTTCCTCTTGTAAGCTTAACCGATTCCGCTCTTGTCCTTAGATCAATGGATCCCGGCCAAGGTGGCTCTCACTCAGCCAGACTCTCGCCGGTAGGCGCCAAAAGGCCAAGGCGGCATCTGACAGAACAAGAACAAAAAGGGTCATGCGGCAGGTAGAGGCAAGTGGAGGACCAGGCATCCAGATCAGGGACCCTCCATCTGGTCCTCCTGCTCAGACAGTGAACGTGCCTCGAGGAGCGCCATTGCCTTCTAGAAAGGGCAAAGCTGTGGCAGGAGCTTCTCAATCTCAGCCAGTTCCAGACCCAGCAGTTCCAAGGCTCAGGCAGGCAGAGAGGAATCCTCGTCTCAAGAGGAAACCCGTGAGCTATAAAGGGAGAGCCGCAAAAGTGCGAGAAGCCGAGAGCGTAATCCCAGGCGATTGATCGCCTCGACGGACTATCGATTCTCGAATTTCTTTCACAGATTTCTACGAGTCTGTCATCCTGACTAGGAAAAATCCAGTCATCCTGATGCAGTGGGTTGACTGGGACTACATGGCTGCAGCTGATGATGCCACTTTCACAGAGGTCATTGCAGCTTGTGAGAGAACTGGGACAAAGAGAATTATGAGCTTTCAGCATGATTGGAATGTTGAAATCATTGCTCAGTTCTACTCCACCTTGTACATCTCCAGGGCGTAGTCTCCACCTTGCATTGGATGATCAAGGAGCTTGGTATGAGATTTCCTATGTGAACTTTGCTCGCTGTCTTAGATTCACCGAAGCTGACTGTCGCGACAAGGATCAAATTCACAATGAAGCCTCGCTCGGTGCCTCCAACCTGAATTTTCTTTATGATGAAGTCGCAGACTTTGAGGAAGGAAGCACAAAAGGCATGAAGCCTCTCTTCGCCTGTCTCAACAAAGCTTTTCAGAAGACGCTGCTCCCAAATAAGGTGATGACTATCACATTCAGTCCTATACAAGAAAACTGCTGAGCAGTATGAGAGATGGTCAGCGTACTTTTGATGTGTTAGACTTAATATGGAATGAGATCCGGTTGACTGCTCAGGAGCCGAAGAGAAGTTGTGGTTATGCTCCTTTCATCATGCATATGATTGAGCACATTACCCATCAGCACTTTGAGTATGATGCTAGGCACGCTGGATTACAGATCAGGGCGATCAAGGCCTCAGCACCGCTAGGCGTGCTTCGATTAGAGGTGTCGCCTCCTCCTCCTCCATCGCTCCTCCTGCCGCAGCCTTGATGGATCATCCTCTCCAATCCTTCGTGCTTTAAAGTCAATCTTTGTCCTGTGCAAGGGCAATGCAAAGAAGCACAAGAAGAACACCAAGAGACTCAAGGACATTCAGAGGCATTTAAATCTAGAGTGTTCGTAAGATGAGAGCAAATAAGAAGAAGTTGAGGATCCGTTTGCTCCAAATGACCGCAGCCTTCAGATGAGTCCGAGGACGACGAGGAGTCCGGCTCGATGTCGCTCCGAGGAGTCGACTAGTTTTCTCTCTCTCTCCTTGTTCTCCTTCTCGGTGCTTGATGCCAAAGGGGGAGAAGAGAAAGAAAGCTTACCTCGTTTTATCAGCTTTATCATCATCCGACTAGTTTCATTTCCAAACTTTGTTATCATGTGAACTTGGATCTTGTTACTCTTGATAGTATGCTTTACCTATGCTCTGATGGATGATTGTTACTATGGATGTTTTAATATTAATGGTTATTCAAATGTTAGCTTCCATATCGCTTGGTTCATTACATGCTCGATTCTAGGGAGCTCTGCAAATTCATTTCAAAATTGTGCATTTGCGATCGTTTTCTATTCAATGCACATCTTAAGGGGGAGCTAAACCTAGACTAATCTCTCATTATATCTTCTTCATTGTAAGCTTTAATCGGGTTGTCATCAATCACCAAAAAGGGGGAGATTGAAAGTGCATCTAGGCCCTCAAAATTGGTTTTGGTTGATTAATGACAAGCGATTAAAGAGACTAATGTCTTCAATGAGCTTATGAGCAGGTAAAAGGTTCAACGTGAGATCGTCGACGTCGCGATGGATACCCTCAAACAATATTACGAGGAAAATGGCATTACGCTTTTACTTTCTATGCTTTGTGTCGTAGGAATGCCGTGACTATTAAGAGGATGCATCGTAAATGATCTAGGATAGTCTCTATGCTCGATGAATGCTACTTTAACTCTTATTGAGACCCTAAGTTATCGCAAGCATGCACCGGAATGTGTTTTTATCAAAGTTCAAGTCGGACATTCCGATCTTACATCGGAAGTTCGATGTGACCGACATTCGATGTGCATGCTTGCTTCAGTCCGGTACGTGGAAGATGTATCGGAAGTTCCGATATTTACGATCGGAAGTTCCGATACGTTGTAAAGCTTTCTAGGGTGCTCTCTGTAAAGATCGGAAGTTCCGGTATTTGACATCGGAAGTTCCGATGTGTTCAAACCGAAAAAGGGGAGCTCTCTGGAATTATCGGACACTTCGATATATTAGATCGGACATTCCGATATTGGTATCGGAAGTTCCGATGTATATATCGGACAGTCCGATATGGACTTAGAAGCATTTTATCAAGGGCTTTTTCTCGGGAACATCGGAAGTTCCGATGTTGACATCGAAGTTCCGATGCATCTTGGTTGACAGATTGTAGTGCGCCGAGTTACGATTATTTGTGCATATCGGACATTCCGATGTTGATATCGGAAGTTCCGATATGCAATGAGTGGGTGTATAACGGCTAGTTTTTTGCAAGAAACTATAAATACCCCACCCCTCTCTCATTTGAGGGTTACACACTCCTTTGGGCAGAACTCTAGTGCACCTTGAGCCCTCTCTAGTCTACTTTTGAGCCCTCCTCTTTGATCTTAGGGATCATCCAAGGAGTGAGGACTAGAAGTGAGATTTGGAGCTAGAGTGAAAAGCAAGTGTCTTCCATCTTGAGCATAAGAGTGTTCCTCCAAGATCATTTTCCCGTGCATTTGTTTCTCTTGGAGGTTGAAGGACTCCTAGACGGCTAGGAGTTGCTCACGAGCTCCTAGGGATTGTGGGACGCCGTGAGAAGTTTGTAAAGGCCGGCTCCGCCTCCGAAAGGAAAGGAACCAAATAGTGGAACCAAGCCTCAAGTGTGACAGAGGTTTGGGAGGAAAGGGTTGGAAAAGACCCGGCTCTTTGGAGCCTCCTCAACGGAGACGTAGGATTCCCTCAAGAATCCGAACTCCGGGATCAAATCCGTGTCTTTACGTTACTTTGCTTTAGCTTGTCTCCTTGTTTAGTTGGAATATCGTTCTTGGATTGCATTCAAAGCTCTTTACTCTCAGTTATTAATTGTTCGTGTCTAAAGTCTATCGGACATTCCGACCTGGTATCGGAAGTTCCGATTATATCGGAAGTTCTGATCCAATACCGGAAGTTCCGATACTCTTTCCGCTGCGACAAATTTAGTTTAAATTTTAAATTGCCTATTCACCCCCCCTCTAGGCAACTTTCTCATCTTTTCACCTATCCAACTCAGAAGCCAAATCTCCAACACAATAGATGGTCACACCCAACACATTACACAGATTAAGTCGAACAGTTTAAACTTTATATTTATACTCTACACAGATTAACCATAAGCACAGGAATAACTAAATCAAGCACACCCGCAGTGCTCAAACTTCATGGCTTGTGTAGCACAACCACATGCGTATCACATAACACACATCAACTATTCAAGCAACAACAAGCGCATGATTGTCAGAAGTGCTAATTGATGTTAGAATTAGCCTTAGAAATCACAATTATAGTAGCACAATCTCAGATTCCAAATCACCTTGCAACCATTAATCACAACTAACAAGGTTTACACTTTAGACATCTCCTAGGCATTTCATCAAACATGTAGCATGCACATTGAATCAAATCCCCCACCCAATAATTTAAGGTCGAAAGCTCACCAAAAACGGGGTGTTTCTGCCAGATCTGGGAGGAGGCCCACGGCAGCCGGCCGGGGAGGGTGGCGCAGGGGTGCGGTGGCCGGTAGGAGGCGGCGCTCACCGGCTCGGGGAGGGCGCTGGCGGCCGGAGGAAGGAGCGGGCGTCAGCGGCCTGCCGCATCGGGAGAGAGGCCGGGGAGGCGGTGACCAGGGGCGGTGACCGGGGCAGGCGGCGACGGCGGCTGGGAGGGAGGAGGCGGCGTGCGGTGGCCTCGGGGAGGAGCAGAGGGCGCGGTGGCGTCGCCAGGAGCAGGGGAACCGGGAAAGTGACGGCACTGAGCTCGAGGATGCCAGACGCCAGCAGGGGGAGTGGTGTCCTCGGGTGAGAGGGATCATTTCGGCAGCTGGGTGAAAGGAGCGAAGAGAGAGAGAGCGAGGCGGGCGGCGGAGGAAGGAGCGGGCGGGCGGCGAGGCGGGCACGGCAAGCAAGGCGAGGCGGGCACGGCGGCATGGCGAGGCGGGCACGGGCGGCGTGGCGACGCGGCACGCAAGCAAGTGGCGGCTGGCGAAGCGGCGGCGAGGCGGGCACGGCGGCGGGCGCTGGCGTGGGATCTCCGCGGGCGTGAGAGGCGAGCGAAGACAGAGAGAGGGAGACGCGCGGGTTAGGTTAGAACACAACTTAAATTCGTGGGCAGACAGCCGACGAATTTAATTAAATTCATGCGCTAGATAAAAACCGACGAATTTAAAATATAAATTCGTTGGTTTTTTTTTAGCCCACGAATTTAATTAAATACGTGGGTGTCTTATAAACCGACGAATTTAAGTATTTAAATTCGTGAGTTTTTTGTTGGCCCACGAATTTTTCCCTGTTTCTTGTAGTGATGACATGAAAGCCTTAGCCTAAAACATGATCACAGTTCTAATGTGGAGTTAGTGATACTAACCGGAGCCATTAGACGCCATTAGCACGGTGAAACCGTTCGGTGAAGTAGAGGTTGCTGGGAGGTTGGCGTCGGCTTCAAGGTGTGGGCATTGCCGACGCTGTGTTAGAGGGTGTCGGCGACCTTCGGGTCTCCACCTGCACTGGCCGGGTTGTGCCCTTCGAAGCTCCTCCAGCGCACGGTGAGGATCGGTTGATGTTAGGGTTTCGGAAGGGAAGAGGCTGTGCGTAGATCGTCACCTAGGCACAGATCACTTCCTTCCTTTAAATGTAGCGCTGAGGAGTTCGGGGGCAAGTCCCAATACTTTTGGAAAGCGCCTCCGATCATGGCGCATGATTAGGAAAGTTTTATTTAGGAATATGTATGCACGGTGGGATTTGGGTGGTAAACATCCCATACATGCCGAAATCAACCAACAGAACAAACCATGGCATATATAAGAGAACCAACTTCACTGTAATATGAGACTCTAGACATGTACTCAATATCATCATCTGACTTCATCCATTGTGCGAGCAACGTGGGAGCGAGTATTCTCTATTTTCTTCTCCATGTATGCCTGCATACATTCGGAGAACCACTTCCCCTGTCTAAGTGCCTCCTAGATTCATTCCCCTTTTCATAAAGTATCCTACAGTTCGGTTCCAGATCTCCTCAACGATGGCGCTAATAGGGAGGGACCGATCACCCTTCAACACGCTACATTTCAGTATCCTATTGGTTGTCATTATTCAATACATTGCATGTTTTTGTCATAGAGAATGGACCATTTCTCCAGCTGTGGGACAAAGTAACATGTTGTTCTGTCACTATTACGAGCATGTTCATCTATAGTGATTGGATGCCACTATTACATGCATGTTCAACTTTAGTGGTTGGATGTATGCTTTTTCTAATATGCTATTCTTGCGTTTAATAACATTAATTAATCAACTACTAGGCTTGACTAATGGACTTTACCTTTTTGAAAGCTCCGATTCATGTATCCTTCCACGTGAAAAGTCTATGTTTGTTCTTGTGAAATATTTTTTTTATTTTTTAATCTTTATTTTTCGTTATCAATTTTGTTTTTCGTAGCAACGCACGGGCATGTAACTAGTTCTTTTATTTTTCAAATGATAGCATTAGAAGATGAAGGATAGTCGGTGTAGACCATGCATATGGTTGGATATGAGGAGCTATCAAAGGTTGGCATTATAATAAGTGCGTGTGCAATTCATTTAATGTTTCAACTAAAAAAATCGAGAATTTCGTCATTCATTTGCATCACTTGACGAACACTTCTAAATTATTTTTCTTAATGGATAGGCTTAACAGTGAGTAGATTTCGTAAACCTTTTGCGGCCGTTGGATCAGAAGGCTCAGCTTGATCGTCCGGAGGAGCGGGGGAGGGTCCAGCGCGTCTGCGCCCACGCCACCGGTTCCTTCCCCACGCACCATCGCTCACTCACGCCACCTGTTCTTTCCACGTTTTTCAAATTTTGGGGGGTGCCGGCACCCCCTAAATCCGATCCTAGCTAGTTGGTATAGGATTTGGGATCCCAGAGGACCCGAGCCGGTTGGTATAGACCATGCGTATGCTTGGATATGAGGAGCTATCAAAGGTTGATATTATATATAGCGAGAGCATCTCTAATAGTTCCCAAAACTTATTCCCAAAATCATTTTTTAGGAATAAATGGAAAAATTATCGCTCCAACAGTTACCCTATCGGAATCACAATCTCTCTGCACGCCTAAAAACTCCGGCCGAAGTGGTCAGATATTGGACGCTCGTATGCTTTCCCAATCACTATTTTTTGGAGAAAAAATGGGAACTATTGGAGAATTATCCTTTTTTTAAGACCAAAAAACTTTAGGAAGCTCCCAATCCAGGTTATTGGAAGTCAAATTATAGGAAACTGTTGGAGATGCTCATGTGCAGCTCTCATTTAATGTCTCTACTAACAAATTGAGAATATCTTCATTCATTTGCATCACTTGACGGACAATTTTACATTATTTTTCTTAATCCAATAAGATTTGACAAATCAACTAAGTTCCGACATGCTCTGATCAAAAGAAGAAATGGAATAGCTGTGCAAGTGCACATAATTTAACTAGACTTTAGTAAGTCCAAAATGTAACGATTGATATAGTCTTATAGGATTAACTTCAGAAATACAATTGCGTCATTGGGAGAAATATTTTTTTTCGATTAGAAGGGCAAAGGAAGTTGCCCCAGTTTCAAAGAAGAAACTGAAAAAACATTACACCACCAGCAAAAATGCTTTTTGGCAGCAGTTTTAGCATCTGCAGCAGATTGCATTCATGCTATCTCAAGCAAAACACAAGATCAAACTCAAAAAAACCAAAGCTAACAGAAACGGACATGGTTCACCAAAAGCAACAGAAGTGCTTCTAATCATCTTTCAGATATCAGTATTTGATCACACACGGCTAAATCAACCATCTCATGCTCCAAAGGTAGAGGTGCTTGTAGTCTTGTCTCCAAATTCTTGCAAAAGCGCTTTAGCTGTAACGTCTTCTCTTCCTTGAATAGTATACTCCAACTTCTTAGCGTAAAGAACATCTTTCTCCAAACTGTTTTGACACTTGACCAACACTGATAATGAAAAATCATGTTATTTCTAGAAATCCATAAGCTCCACAGGTTAGCAGCACAAATAGTATTCAAAACCGCATTTTTCTTATTACTCAACCAAAAACGAGCCACAGATTCAAAATTGTAACCAATATCAATATCAAAAAATTCTCTAATAATATTCCAAGTATTCTTAGCCACCACACACTCGAAAAAGAGATGAATAATGGATTCATTTTCATTACAGAAGCTACACGAAGTTCCTCGGTCTAAACCTCTTCTTAACAAGTTATCTCTAGTCATGATCTTATTATGAGAGAAGAGCCAAAGGAAAACATGGATATTAGGAGGGACAATGACTCCAAACTGAAGGAGCAAAAGCAGGAACCACACCTCTGAAATTGATAATTGCATAGAGAGATTTAACGGAATAAACCCCATTACTATTATATTGCCAAACCAAAGCATCATCATTATCAACAAATCTTATACTTTTAACCACTTCCAACAAATCAAACCATCTAATCATCATACTATCAGAAAAAGTTCTTCTAAAGGAGCATTTAAAGTTAATTCCATCCCGGATATCGAATAGTAACATTTTTCTCGTTAGTCGGCACATACAGTCCCAAAACTGAATAGCTAAACAAGAATTGCCAAACCAAAAGTCTTCCCAAAATCTAATTTTCTTGCCATTACCTACATTCCATCTCAGAACCAAATTTGACAAATTGTCTAGCCCATAAAATGCCTTTCCAGAAAATCGAACTATGTTCAGAACTACAAAGAAAGATGTTCGGATTATTAGTTTTATATTTGTAGTTAATCAACTCTATCCAAGGTTTGTGATCAGAATTATAAAGTCTATGAATCCAGGAAGACAATAAACACATATTAAGATCTCTAATATTTGGTAAACCAAGACCTCCATACTCCTTTTTCATGCAAACCAGCTTCCAATTAGCTAGGTGAAGTTTATTATGACCTTCAAAATCATTCCAAAGACATCTAGCCATGTGAGAATTAATGAGATCCAAAGCCCAATTAGGAAATTTAAAAAAAGAGAGCAAGTAAAGAGGAATACTTGCAAGGCAAGATTTAATCAGAATCAAACGGCCCCCATAAGAGAGTAACTTGCCTCTCCAACCCGCAATTCTTTTCACGATCTTATCAATAAGGGGTTGAAAATCTTCTCTCTTAAGTTTGTCATAATGCAAAGGAATACCGAGATACTTAATTGGGAGAGAGCCTACTTTACAACAAAGAATGTTGGCATAAAGGTTAGTTTCATCTTTATCACAACCGATGGAAACCAATTCGCTTTTGTGAAAATTAATTCTCATGCCAGACATTTGCTCAAAGCAAGTCAAGAACCATTTGAGATGTAAAACATTTTTTTCATTATTTTTAACAAAAAGAAGGGTATCATCCGCATATTGCAAACTAGTGATCCCTCCCGGACGGAAATCATCACATAAACCCTTTATCAGGCCTAAACCAGCAGCTTTATGTAAAATTCTAGTGAAAACATCGACAACCAAGTTAAACAGGAGAGGAGACAAAGGATCACCTTGTCTCAAACCTTTGCCTGTTTGAAAAAAATTACTTTCAACATTATTAATTTTGATCCCAACAGAACCTTTATTAAGAACACCCACAATCCACGATTGCCATTTGGTGCCAAAACCTCTTTTAGATAAAATGTCAAGTAAAAAACCCCAATTGACCATGTCATACGCCTTCTCATAGTCCAGTTTCAAAACAAGACCTTTGTTTTTTTCTTGATGAATCATGTGAATAACCTCATGAGCAGTAACCACACTTTCTAGAATAAAGCGATTCTTAATAAAAGCAGACTGATTGTGTAAAATAATTCTATTGCAGATAGGACTAATTCTATTTGTTAATACTTTGGTAACAATTTTATAGCTGCAATTTAACAGACTAATGGGCCTAAACTTCTTTATATCCTTGGCATTGTTCTCCTTAGGAATTAGCGAAATCATTGCAAAATTTAGTCTAAACAAATCAAGGACTCCTTTTTCAAAATCTTTAAACAGATCCATTAAGTCTTCCTTAATAATATCCCAAAACTTTTGATAAAACATAAAAGGAAGCCCGTCAGGACCTGGAGCACCATCCGAATAAGCCTCAAAACAAATTTTCTTAACCTCTTTTTCAAGAAAAGGAGCCTCAAGCAATAAATTTTCTTCCTCCGAAATCATATCATCAAGATTGAAAAATTGTCTCCCAAGTTAATGTTGGGTTTAGCTTCAAAGCCAAATAAATTTTTATAGTAGTCACAAGCTATATCACCATACCAACAAGATCATGTATGGGACCATCAGGCCCTTCAAGCACAGTAATAATTTTCTTTCTTCTTCTTTGATTAGCAATCGCGTGGAAGTATTTAGTATTTCTATCCCCTTCTTTAATATATCTCTCTCTAGATCTCTGTTTAGCTTTAGTCTCTTCAATAGCCCAAATCTTCTCTATTTCATTTCTAGCACGAAGAAATCTGAAATACTCTTCAACAGTAAGGGATCTAGAATCAGCAATAATGTCCAGCTTATCAAATTCATTCACAATTAACTTCTTTCTTTTTCTTCTATCAGAATCCATATTTAAACTCCATCCTTTTGTAACCTTCCTAATATTTCTCACCTTAAATTGCCATTTATCTATAGCACTCATCCTTCTAACAGGAATGTTCCAAGTCTTATGAACAATACTACGGAATTCATCTTGCATAAACCACCATTTCTCAAATTTGTAATAAGTTTTACTTTGCAAAGCGCCATTTCCAGAATCCCAAAGAATGGGAGTATGATCACTCCCAATCCTAGGAAGAGAAGAAAGAAAACTTAACGGGAATTTCTCCTCAAAAGAGGTACTACAAAAGACTCTGTCTATAACTGATCTTATTGGTCTATCTTGATTATTAGACCAAGTAAAGTGTCTCCCAGTTAGGTGTAATTCCATGAGACCCCACATATCTATCCATTCGTTGAACTTATCACACCATTTGTGATCTATCTTTCCATTGCTTTTGTCATTATAATATCTTACCAAATTAAAATCACCACCTAGTAAGATTGGGGTATTGTCATCAGAAATGAAAGTCTCATGAAGCTCAGAAATAAAGGCCTGTTTACCCTCTTCATAGGGTGAACCATAAACGGTAATGATTTTCCAAACAAAACCATCTTCTTTGTTCTTAATTAAACATTGAATTGAGAATTCTTTAATATCGACCTTCAAGATTTCCATAATATCGGAATTAACCCCAACTAAAATACCGCCCGCAGCGGCCTTAGCTGGGAGCCAGTGCCATTCCAAGTTAATGGAACCACTAATAGTATTTAGGAAAGAAGCATTGAAATTCTCTCTTTTGGTTTCTTGTAAACCAATAAAATCTATCCTATGATTCCTAATAAGATCTATTAAGCATTGAGTCTTTCCATGTTGTCCAAGACCTCTCACATTCCAAAATATTCCTCTCATTTTCTATTTTTTTTCATGGGGTGCTTGCCCCGTTTATGATTACCAATTGTAATCCATTCGGTCATATTCTCATTATCCTCATCAACCTCCTTCAGAGGTGTGGAGGAAAGAGGATTTTGCTCAGAATTATCTAGCAAACTATCTTCATTAATCACATCAGACTGAGTAGAACTAAACAATCCATCTCCAGCAGAGATATCATGCTCAAAATTAGAAACTCTTATGGCATCGAATTCTTCTGAGACCATGATGTTGTTAACTTTCTCCAAGTCGAACTACCCATCATAATGTCTACTTTTTCGCTAAAGCATTTAATTCATGAAAAGTAAAGGAATCAAAAGAGCTTTTAGAAGATATACCTTTGGGTTTAGGATAATTCTCCAAATTTTTCATTTGCAGCGCCTGTGCTTTTTGCAGGATGGATTTGCCCTGATCATTCACTCTTTTGCTCTTTCTTTTACTAGGAACCGGCCCCCAGAGGTTCTGTCTTTTGCATTTCAGGATAGAATGACCACTAGTTTCCATGTGAGCATTTTCTGGTAGATCAACTAAAGAGGAGTCTAAATCTCCAATATTCTCCTCCTGATTCTGATTGGGTAAAGGCTGACAATCAAGTAAAGAATCAACATTGGATTTCATAACATCATCTGAGGAGACATCCTTCACAGAATCTGGGATAGCTAACCTTTCTTGAAATTCATCAATTTCCTCATCCGAGCTAATTAACTCTAATTCTTTAAGAATCCTATAACAGTTTTCACTCCCCAATTTCTCATCATTGTAAATCTTTTTAGCATTTTCTTGGAACATCTGAAGCCAAATCTTTCTTCCATTATCACTCAAGTTTGAAACAGAATCAACATTCAGAGCAAAATTGCTAGGATCCTTATCCTGACTATTCTTTCCTTCATCATCAGTAGGTTTATTCTTATCAGCTTTATTGCTGTATTTACTAGAAGACCCAATTTGAGATTGTCCAGCTACAGCAGAATGATGTTCTGTATCCATATTATCCACATTATCATCAGTTTTTTTATCCTCATCTTTCAAATCATCAAGGTCGTCATCATTATCATCATCATCTTGATCATTATCCTCCAAAACTTTAGTTTCCTCATTTTGTTCAACCATTATGTTTATCCAGAATAAACTCTTCTCAGCTCCCATCAATCTTTTTTGAGGAATCTTAGTAGGATCTCTGCAAGCAATCTGAATTCTAATAACCTCATAAAAACTTTTAAACATCCCAGTCCAATCTACATTGACTAAAATTCCAAAACAAGAGGCCACTTGTTCAAAAACCTTCCAAGAACACCATTTTGGGGGAATTCCCCTTATCTAAATCCATATTTCTTGAAGCTCATCAAAAACATCCATCTCTCCCTTCCAAGCTTCAATATAGACAGTCACACCCGGTTTATTCAAATTAAAACTGGGCAAAAGAGCAAGATCTGAGACTTTCTTCTGTGGAGGGAATCGAACTAAATATCTGAAATTCTCCAATTGTCTAACTTGCCAAGGCCAATTTGAGTCAAAGATGTCTGCCAAATTTTTTTCTAGCTCAGCCCGAGTGATTTCCCCTTGATCAATAGTGATGATCCCACAATTCTTAAATCTGAATGAAGCACTTCTACTATTCTCAGGAACTTCTAGATGAAAGAAACCTAAACCAGAAGCAGCACTACCCAGATATCTAGCAGATTGTTGGGGTTGTAACCGAACAGGGCAAACTTCTACTTGGTGACCTGATTCCTCACAAATGAAGCACAATTTTGGATTCTTACAGTTCCCCACCAGATGCCCCGGTTCCCCACAGTTATAACAGATAGATTTGACAAAAGGAAGATTCATCTCAGTAGTATCAGAACGAGACTTTTTCTCAACATGAGCCACCTGTTTATCAGAAGTCTGAACTGGCAGAATACCTGAAGAAGTTTGAAAATGTTGATGCTGTGGTTGATGCTGTGGTTGTGTAGGTTGCGGAGCACGATTCTGCGCTTGATTCGGCGGAAGCCATTGGTTCTGGGCGAAACGACCTCGATAATTTCTCTGACCCCTGAATGGAGGTGGAGGACGCCATCCACGGCCGTAACCTCCATTACCGCCACCTCTCCCCCAATGATTCCAGCCCTGATCCGACATTTTTACCACTGCAGCAAACGATGGGTTCCCCTTTCCCCTTCCACAGAAATTATTCGCAAAGTTCAGATGGAGAGGGTTGGGAAGTAGAGAGTCTCGAGACGAAATCGGAAAGCAATCAGAGATCGAAAACTTCCCTGATGCGATGAGGTCCTTGCGAATCCAGACGAGCGCCTCATGCGCCGCCTGAGCCCTAACGCGAGGGGAAAGAGGACCAGGGACGAGCCAAAGTTGTCCGAAAAAGTCTTCTAGGTCCTCCTCTCCTTCGACTGACCCTGGGCCATGGCGGATGCAATTCCGGGATTGCCCTTCCACAATCGACTCTGTCGAAACCTCTCCATGTGGCAGCAATCGATCGGGTGAGGGACTCGCATCACGATGATCTGATTGTATACCATCAGCGGCGTCCATGACCGAGTCCTCTCCCGAAGAGAGACTCCGCGGCACCAACGTCAGCGGCTCGCTCATGGCGGTCGCCGGCTTGAGGTCGGAGAGTCCGACGTCGATGGCGATGGCACGGCCTCAGCTCATGTCAATGGATACTCAATTTTTGAACTAAAATTTCCGAGGCATTGGGAGAAATATAGACGTTAAAAATATATTAATAAAAGCACCACGCAGTTCTGTGGCTAATTTGCTGGTTGTACAACGGATATAAGGAAGAGGTATTTACCCCTATGATTCTAATACTTTCAATTTCTAGTAACCATTATAGGGAACCTATTAATACTGGAGCCTCGCCATTGATCTATTTGTAGTAAACATATTGAAACCTTTCTTAGCAAGGGTGTTACATAAGAAGATAGTAGCTTCATACGATTATCGTAAATGCTACTTTGTACACTATATAAAACACTAATAATGAGTGTCATACATGCATTTGACTTGTTGTTTTATGTTCGCAACAACTGTTTTTGGTGAAAAATTAGTTTATCTTAAAGTTGGACCAACTCATATCAATGGTAAGTCATCCTGAATCTCCCTTTGAAAAAAAATACTTTCTTTGTGTATTTGGTCATTTTTCTTATTTAAATTTTTCTTTTGTGTATATAGAAAGGGGTGAAGCATAGCAGATATATAATAAGGTGGAGATGTTAAACAATTCAAGAACGACACCTAGGGTTCTACAGTTTGCACTATTACAAAAAGTTACAGATGGATTTTCTGAGAAGCATAAACTTGGAAGTGGTGGGTTTGGAGAAGTTTACAAGGTATTACTAACACTTGTGTCTTCTAATTTTCAAATGACACCATTAAATCGAAGAACCCATGTACATACCATATTAATAAGAGATTCTAATAGGGAACTCTGAATAATGGAAAGGAGATTGCTGTGAAGAAGCTTTATCATCAGCCAGGATTTAATGCTGCGCAATTTAAGACTGAATTTGAAAACCTTATGAGGGTCCAGCATCAAAATATTGTGCAGTTAGTTGGCTATTGTTATGAAATACACAATGAATATGTGGAACTACAGGATGGAAGAACGGTTTTTGCTGAAAAGGAATTTAGAGTTATCTGCTTCGAATATTTGCAGGGTGGGAGCCTTGACAACCATCTTTATGGTACAATGATACTCTATTTCAATTTGATCATATCATTTAGCGTGCAAAGAAAATGATTCCTTAAATTTACATCTCAAGAATATTATCTTTTGCCTACTTGCGCAGAAGAACATTGTGGATTTGATTGGCGCACACATTACAACATAATTAAAGGGATTTGTGAGGGTTTGAATTACCTTCATAGTGGATTGGAAGGATCTATTCTCCATCTGGACCTAAAACCTGCCAATATATTGCTAGATAAAAACATGGTCCCGAAAATTGCAGATTTTGGGTTGTCAAGGTTCTTCAGTGAAACACATACTCATATGACAAAATCTTGTAGGCACAAGGTAAGTAGAATGACTCGTGTAAGATCTATTTTTACTGTTATCAATTAAATAGTGTTTACTTCATACTGATTAATTGTGTCCTTAATATCCATGATATCATGCAGGAAGTACATGCCACCAGAGTTCATAGATACACACATGATCTCAAAAAAGTATGATGTGTTCAGTTTAGGTGTTATCATCATAGAGATAATGACAGGACAAAAGGGCTACTCCACATACCGTGACATGTCGAATGAATTTATTGATCTGGTAAGAAAAGTTATTTCTCCACATTTTCCTCAAAAATTTCTTACTATTATCTTTGTCCCCTCAAAAAATTTCTTACTACATTACTACAAAACAGCACATAAGTGATGCCTATTTGTGATGGTTTTTTTGGAACCGCCATAAATGGAACTATCAGTGACGGTTTTTTAATTCAAAATAGCGGGAAGACTATCAGTGGCGGTTTTTATTTAGAACCGCCACAAATAATTCATTATCCGTGGCGGATTTTGTTTAGAACCGCCACAAATAGTTTACAAATAATGCTAACCCCAAAATAATGTTATGGGAAAATATTGTACCTGTCCATTGAGCAATTGATGTGGTGTGGTGCAATTTAGCTAAGTTTATACATTGCCATGACATGGTAAATTCAGAGTATGAGAATACTAAAATTAGTGTTCGGGTGGTTTGTGAGGTTAAGAGGAGAGAGACGCGTTATATTTTAAATGCGATCATACTAACACCATAGTAGTAGATCATATAAGAACTTCCAAGTTAAGACCCTGTTTGTTTCAACTTAGGCTTTTTGGCTTTTGATTTAAAGCTAGCTTTTTGGCTTAATAAGCTTTTAAGCCATCTGCTTTTAAGCCAAGACATGCTGTTTGGTATTCTGGCTTATTGATGGGTTGGATGGTGTAGTTTATTAATGAAAAGTCTAAAATACCCTAAATGAGATTAGGAAGGGATTCTCGGTTTATATATGATGGCATTTGGTGGGAAATTTTGGAGACTTTTAGTGGCAAAAGGTTATTTTATCTTAAAAAAGTCCAAAAAACACTTCTTGCCTGGCTTTTGGCTTATAGTTATATAGGGGCTTTAGGCTTTTTTTTAAAGCCCGTCTTAAAAGCCAGTCGTTTATTTCGACTTAGGCTTTTGGCTTTTAAGCCGGTGAAAAAGCCGAAACAAACAGGGCCTAAGCGTGCTTAAGCGAGAGTAGTACTAGGATGGGTGACCTCTTGGGAAGTGCTCGTATTTGCATTAAAATAGGCGACATAACTCATTAGTTAAGTGTGCTTAAGTGAAAGTAGTACTATTTAGGATGGAAAATCTCTTTGTTTTGTATTAAAACTGTCAGAGAATTAAATATAAGTATTTATGGCAGTTTTTGGCTAAAACCGCCACTGATAATGCATTATCAGTGGCGGTTTTTCTTTAGAACCGTCACTGATAATGCATTATCAGTGGCGGTTTTTATTTGGAACCGCCACAAATAATAATATCAGTGACGGTTTTTCTTTGAACCGCCACAAATAATATTATCAGTGGCGGTTTTTATTTGGAACCGCCACAAATAATAATATCAGTGACGGTTTTTCTTTGAACCGCCACAAATAATATTATCAGTGGCACTATATTAGTGATGGCTCGAAAAACAGCCACTGATGTGTATTTTTTTAGTAGTGACGCCCTATAATATCTTCTAGAACTGCATAAATTGATACAATTCGGACATTTTCTTGCAGAACCTATATACATGCTCTCTTCACTTAATGAGAACGTTTTTGCAAATCTTGGTATCCTCAAGTGAGCAGTCCTTAGTAGTATCTTTCATTTTTTGTCTTGTAATTTTTTTATATTCCATTTTTTGTCTTGTAATTTTTTTTTATTGATTGCTTCGAAATTAGGCTACGATTGCCAAGATTGGGGAATGGGGAGGACCTGGAGGTCGTTATAATGACACTGAGGTGGCACCCAGCTGTTTGAAAAGCTTGACAATAGGTTGTGGCGAGGTCATCTGTTCAATTGAGTTTTCGTACTATGACCATAATGGGCAGTACCACACTGCTGGTCCATGGGGCGGTGAGGGACCTAGAAGGCACGGGAGATATCGTCCTACGGTGAGTGTGAATCTTAATCGAAGGTAGTTCTCAAGACAAGCAAGCATACAGGATGGATTTGTCAAGATTGGGCCGTGGGGTGGTTGCAAGAGAGAATCTTAATCGAAGGTAGTTCTCAAGACAAGCAAGCATACAAATGTGAGGCTGGGCTTGCCAAGATTGGGCCGTGGGGAGGAAATGGAGGGAAGGTGAGCGACATCAAGGCGGCGCCTCACCTTCTGAAAAGCGTGACAATTTGCAGTGACAAATGACAATGTCGTTAATTCACTTGCATTTTCGTACGATGACCGCAATGGCCAAGAGCACACCACGGGTCCGTGGGGCGGTTTTGGTGGGAGCACTGATACGGTGAGTGAAAGGCGAACGAACCCCGATTCCAGTTTCTTGAAAATGGCAATATGGAAATATGGTCCAGCTCAAAGTAACAGTACACAACATCCTCAAAGTACCAGCTCAAACTAAACAGAAGCATGAAGCATGCATGGGTGTTTCTTTTCCCCCTGTTTCTTCTGTTAATATATCCACATTGCCCATTAATTATCTGCTTGCACAAACAGCTAACACGATAATATCCTTTTCTTGCAGATTCAGCTTGGCGCTTGGGAGTTTTTGACGGAGGTTTATGGAACAACCGGTCCATTTGGCGCCGATGCATCGGTTGATGTTGCAACGTCACTTATTTTGGTCACTAATGCACGTAGCTATGGACCTTTCGGAAAAGGCGGAGGAGCTCCTTTCCAGATTCCAATGTGGAGCAATGGCAGTATTGTTGGTTTCTTCGGACGCGCAGAGTCATTCATACCTTAACGCGATTGGTGTGTATGTGAACCCTTAAAAGGAAGCAATGGAACAGTCGGTCCATTTGGCACATTACCCAACATTATAACATCGCTTACATTTGCCACAAATCATGGCCGTAGCTACGGACCTTTTGGACGAGGAGGAGGAGAAGGCACTAGGGCTCCACATTCACTGACGCTGAATGTAGCTTTGTTCTATGCTGGTTTGGCTTCTTCACGCCAAGCCTTTGTTTGTCTATGTTCTGTTTTTGTTTTTCCTAGCTATGACTTTATCTATCCCATCCATGTCGCTTAGTTATTGAACAGGACTTGTCTTAATATTGAGAACTGGATTTGTCTGAACTTTGCTTGTGGTGATATTTTGAGATCTCGAATTGGTGACCACACTGCTTTTGTGTCATAGTTTCTGGTCCTTTTTTATGCTTCTCATGGATTTAAGCCTCTATTTTTGGTACATAATACCAACAATAGGTTCCATGTGCTTACCATGTTTTTGTCTACTAACCATATACAATTACTTTCTAATAGCATGGTACTAATGTTTCCTAATACCGTCCTAACATTTAACTCTAACCTAACACTACAGTACATTGTCCTCAACAATAATAAATAGCACAAACATAAATACTAAAATCTAACATAACAAGTTGGTCACTAATACTACACTGTACAAAACACACTATTATTCATGAAGATTTGTAACTAACATTCTCGAAGTTGTACAGAAGATCAATAAAGCTCGAGTTATGTACCAATAAATGTTCCTCAAAAATACCTGCAAAATACAAATTATGAATGAAATAATCAAAAATTATAAAACTTTGTGAAAATTTCAACAAACTATAACCACTGACTAATTAATCTCCTATCTTCGCGCTCTTGATTTGTTGGCCTTGCATTCACGCTCTCTGCTCTCACACACTGCAAGGAGAGCGAGCACTGCAAAGAGACCCACTCTGCTCTCACTCTGATCCCACGCTCTCAGCTCTCACACTCTTCCCCCACGCAGTCTGCTCTCTGCTCTCACACACTGCAAAGAAACGCGCATTCCCTCGCTGCGACGCACCACCTCGTTTTATAGAATGAAACATCATCACTGTGACGTTTACATTAAACACGTTTTTTACGTATAACTATCTCATTTATTTATAATCACGTTCATTAGCACCATTATTAGTCGTAATCTGGAGTTTATGTGGCTTTGAATTCCGACACGATTTGATTTGACGCGACGTATCGCTGTTTCAACCACCGCATGCGACCGCCATGTCAATTCTGCAATTTTTTTATGTTGTATATTTTGGATATTTTGTATTTTCGTGATGTATATTTCATCAATTTTACCGTATTTTTCAAGGTTGTGCGACAGTGCGGCATGGCGAGGTTTGTCGGTCCATCTTGGGGTTGATCCGTATACAATTCATAATTAGCATATGATTCCAAGTAAGAAAAAAATTATAATTATTCTTTCAGAACAACTATTAAACGGTATACCGTTGCAACGGTATAGCACTAAAACTCATAAAACTTGTGAAATGTTTACATTAAAACTCATGAGACTTAGCACTAAAACTGATGAAACATGAAATTCGTGAAACTAAACACAGGAACTCATGAAACCAGATCCCAGATGAAACTCATCACTGAAACTAATGAAATTAAGGTATATCGTTACAACGGTATATCATTGACTAGTTCTGCTCTTATTCTTTTGCACAGTAATTATACATATCCACCTCCTCGGATCCGCCCCGTGCCTCCGTCCGCCGTCGCTTCCGAGCTCCGCGTCTCCTTTGTCCGTTGCCGCGCCTGAGCTCCGCGTCTCGGTCCACCGTACTACGTCCGTTCGGTGCTAAAAAGAGAACCGGTGATTCAGAGCAGCAAATTCAGCAAGATTTCTAGTAACCATTTTAGGGAACCTATTAATACTGGAGCTTCACCATTGATCTATTTGTGGCAAACATATTCAATTTTTTCTTACCAAGGGTATTACATAAGAAGACATAGCTTCATAAGATTGTCATAAATGCTACTTCGTACCCTATAATTAGGGGTGGGCATTCGGTTTATTCGGTTAATTCGGTTCGATTTAATCGGTTTTTCGAAACTTCGGTTTTCAAAAACTAGAAACCGAAATATATCTATAAATTTTACAAACCAAACTATACTAACCAAAAAAATTCGGTTCGGTTTTTTTTTGTTCACATATGGTTACTTCTTTTTTTATGTCATGCAAATTGTTCCATATGCATCTTCTATTTTCTCTCATTTTTGTACGTTTTTTTGCAACTTCGTAATTATCACATGTACATAAATTTATTTTTAATTCCATAATTTTTATTAAAAAAGAAAAATTCATCATGCGATATCCAGCAATACCCCTTGCAAACTATAAACATATGCTATTTTAGCGAGAGAAACATAACCAAACTGAATTTTTTTTTCAGCCGAATGAAACGCGTAGCATTTCCAGCGCACGGGATCCGTTTTAAAAAATAAAAAAAACCAGCGGAAATAAAAAAACGAAAAAATAAGCAAAAAAAATTACCCTATACCGGTTTTTCAAAACAAAATCCGGGTATAGCGCAAAATACGCAATATCCGGTTTTTGGAAATCCAAATACATTATACCTAGAATTTGAAATTCCGTCCGGAATTTTAAATTTCGAATATGACTGTTTTTTTAAAAATACGTGAAAGTATTGTATCATTTTATAATTACAAGTCAAATTCCTATGAAATACGAAAATTCCCATTAATGTTCCGTACTGCACGAAGAATAGTATAGTATACTAGTCTATCGGATGTTACGGCAGTTATTGGAGTCAGAAGAAATCGCCCAGCTGCGGTCGCAGCCCGCTGCTTGCTGATGGCCACATGGAACGCAGATTTGATCGAACAGAACAAGGTCTGCAAGAGTCCACGTACCTTGCAGGGCCACGTCGCAGTTGGGAGGGGCGGGGGTATATACTATATAATGTAGCAATATAGGCACGGATCAAGCCATCACCGAAGCATTCCAGCCTTCTTCAGGTTAGTGCTTTTGCATTTCCTTTTTATTCTGCTTTAATTTTCGTTAGGAACCTGCTCCTTAAATCTAATTATGTTCTAAATGGTCTTGGAACCAGGGTTTCACTTATCATTTTATCGAAAATTGTGCGAACATCAATTTTAAAAAATCAAAAAATTCAAGCCAAGGTCTTGGAACCAGGTTTCGCTTATCGTTTTATCAAAAATCAAAAAATTCAAACCAAAAATCGTATAGGTTCAAAATTCAAAACTTTTTAAAAAAAAATCGATAGTTGAGCTTTTTTGCGATCGATTTTTATCAAAAATTGAGCAATTTCCATCTATTTTTGACCGGTTTACGTCACGTAATTTTTTTTGAATTTTGAATTTTTTTTTTGAATTGGACCAATTTATTAAGCGATTTTCATCGATTTTTATATATGTGCTGGGTTTTGAAAATAACCTTTGTGAATTCACTATTGCTGAAAATATTTTTTATTGAGAAAAGGGGATTTTTAATGATAAAATCCCCAACCACCGTTGAAGTCACTAACAAAGCGAACAGAGATAATTTCTTCTAAGTAAGGCCTCGTTTGGTACGGTTCCAAATTCTACTAGAAATAGAAACGGTTCCAGATTCTTGGTAGAAACGTTTCAGGTAGAATCAGAATCACTTTCTGCAAACCGTTTGGTACGGTTCCAGATTCTAGTAGAAACTAGTGAAACGGGGTTGTGGGTGATTCAACCACGGTGTAGAAAAAGAAGAAACGTTCCGAAGAGAATCGTTCCGAGTTTTAGCCCGTTTGGCTGGGTTTCTCCCAGATTCTAGTAGAAATAGCTCGGTTTCAAATTGCCAAACGGGGCCTAAATCATCAAATAGAGTGGCACCATTTGTTCCCTGTCTCTCGATCGATCTGATCCCAAATCCATTGCGTACCCACAGGGTTTGGATTTCATGGAATGAATAGTTGGTGAAATGCAAATAAGATGGTTGAGGAAGGGATCTGGTTTGTAGTTTTGAAAAGAGGGGAAAAAAAAGAGAAAAATCTTTCTCCCCTTGCACAGGAAGGGCCAAGGTGAAGTGTATGTGCAGGTGCTTCGTGCCCACAAACTCTTCCAGTGCTTTTCCTTCTCTTCTTTTAATGTACACCCTCCATTTTTCAATGTTTGCCCATTTTCATGGTTAATGTTTCTTACAATATATGTCCCTGGTGAAAATCAAGAATGCAACTACTGCATATCTCCATTCTAATTAAATCAAGAATGCAACTATTTTTTTACAATATATGTGCCTCATTAGTTTGTATGTCATGCAAGGTGGATGTACTTGGACAAAATTACAACAATTCTATACACGCAAACTTTTTGTGCTATATATGCACACTACATTTGGTGGAATATGGTGTACGTAGATGAAGGCTAGTTAGTGTAGACCATGCGTATGATTGGATATGAAGAGCTATCGAAGGTTGATATTACAGTAAGTGCATGTGCAGCTCATTTAATTAATGTGTCTACTAAGAAAATTGAGAATTTCGTCATTCATTTGCATCACTTGAAGAACAATTTTAAATTATTTTTCTTAATCCAATAAGCGTTGACAAATCAAATAAGTTCCGACATGCTCTGATCAAAAGAAGAAATGGAATAGCGGCGCAAGTGCACATAATTTCATTAGACTTTAGTAAGTCCAAATTATAACGATTGATATAGTCTTGTAGGATTAACTTCAGAAATACAATTGCGTTATTGGGAAAAATATAGATGTCAAAAATATATTAAAACAAGCACCACGCAGTTGTGTGGCTAATTTGCTGGTTGTACAACGGATATAAGGAGGAGGAATTTACACCTATGATTCTAATACTTTCAATTTCTAGTAACCATTATAGGGAACCTATTAATACTGAAGCTTCGCCATTGATCTATTTGTAGTAAACATATTCAAATTTTTCTTAGCAAGGGTGTTACATAAGAAGATAGTAGCTTCATAAAATTATCATAAATGCTACTTCGTACACTATATAAAACACTACTGAATGAGTGTGATACATGCATTCGACTTGTTGTTTTATGTTCGCAACAACTAGTTTTGGTGAAACATTAGTTAATCTTAAAGTTGGACCAACTTATATCAATAGTAAGTTATCCTGAATCTTCCTTTGAAAACAATACTTTCTTTGTGTATTTGGTCATTTTTCTCATTAAAATTTTTCTTTTGTGTGTATAGAAAGGGGTGAAGCATAGCAGACATATATAATAACGTGGAGATGTTAAACAATTCAAGAACGACACCTAGGGTTCTGCAGTTTGCACTATTACAAAAAATTACAGATGGATTTGCTGAGAAGCATAAAGTTGGAAATGGTGGGTTTGGAGAAGTTTACAAGGTATTCCTTACACTTATTTCTTCTATTTTTCAAATGACACCATGAACTCGAAGAACCCATGTACATACCATATTAACAAGAGATTCTAATAGGGAACACTGGATAATGGAAAGGAGATTGCTGTGAAGATGCTTTATCATCAGCCAGGATTTAATGCTGCGCAATTTCAGACTGAATTTGAAAACCTTATGAGGGCCCAACATCGAAATATTGTGCAGTTAGTTGGCTATTGTTATGAAATACACAACGAATATGTTGAACTACAGGATGGAAGAACGGTTTTTGCTGAAAAGGAATATAGAGTTATCTGCTTGGAATATTTGCAGGGTGGAAGCCTTGACAACCATCTTTATGGTACGATGATACTCTATTTCAATTTGATTGTATCATTTAGCGTGCAAAGAAAATGATTCCTTAAATTTACATCGATGTCAAGAATATTATCTTTTGCCTACTTACGCAGAAGAACATTGTGGACTTGATTGGCGCACACGTTACAAAATAATTAAGGGGATTTGTGAGGGTTTAAATTACCTTCATAGTGGATTGGAAGGATCTATTCTCCATCTGGACCTAAAACCTGCCAATATATTGCTAGATAAAAACATGGTCCCGAAAATTGCAGATTTTGGGTTGTCAAGGTTCTTCAGTGAAACACATACTCATATCACACAAAATCCTATAGGGACAAGGTAAGTAGAATGACTCGTGTAAGATCTTTTTTTTCCCTGTTATCGATTAAATAGTGTTTGCTTCATACTGATTAATTGTGTCCTTAACATCCATGATATCATGCAGGAAGTACATGCCACCAGAGTTCATAGATGCACACGTGATCTCAAAAAAGTATGATGTGTTCAGTTTAGGTGTGATCATCATAGAGATAATGACAGGACGTCAGGGCTACTCCACATATCGTGACATGTCGAATTCCGAACAATTTATTGATCTTGTAAGAAAAGTTATTTCTCCACGTCAAGAGGAACTGGCATTTAGGCAAATATTAAACATTTGACCTTTTTGTGCTGCTCCCTCGACAATTGTATATTCGCATTTCAATTTTGCAGGTATATCTGCATTGGAAGCATAGGATAGAGAAAACACCAATGTACACATCACCGGAAGAGGATTGCAAGCAAGTGAAGAGATGCATCGAAATAGCATTGAAATGCGTTGACTCTGAAAGACACAAGAGGCCCACCATAGGGGATATTATCGATAACCTGAGAGAGACAGAAACTATGATCCACAAAGGGAGTAGTAGCCACTTTAAAAGAGAGATGGTACATAATGGAAAGGAAGTTATAGCAATACATTGATACAATTCGGACATTTTCCTCAAAAACTTCTTAGTAGTATCTTTGTCCCCTCAAAAATTTCTTACTAGTATCTTCTAGAACTGCATACATTGATACAATTCGGATATTTTCCAGCAGAACCTATATACATGCTCTGTTCACTTAATTTGCAAATCTTGGTATCCTCAAGCGCGCAGCTCTTAATAGCATCTTTCAGAAATGCATACAATGATATTTCACGGTCATTTTCTTGCAGAACACTTTTTTTGGAAATATATTAGGTGCTATCCACACTTATGGTGTAATTGTCCAATCTGTACATTGGTTGGGGGCAACATGAAAAATTCAAAACAAATGATGTAGTCTATGGTGTGTTGTAGCACCCTTTGAAAGTTCATCAATCTCAAATTAAGCGTGTTATAAGAAACAAAAAAAAAACATAAGTCCCATTTTGCTCCTCCTAATGGGAATTGTGTGGTCACAATGGGTAGAGCCCAAGCAGTGTGTAGACTTATATTCCATTTGTTGTCTTGTAATTTTTTTATTGATTGATTTGAAATCAGGCTACGATTGCCAAGATTGGGCAATGGGGAGGACCTGGAGGGGGTTACAATGACACTGAGGTGGCACCCAGCCGTCTGGAAAGCTTGAGAATAGGTTGTGGTGAGGTCATCTATTCACTTGAGTTTTCGTACTATGACGATAATGGGCAGCACCACACTGCTGGTCCATGGGGCGGTCATGGACCTATAAGGCACGGGAGCGATCGTCACACGGTGAGTGTGAATCTTAATCGAAGTCCCCGAGACAAGCAAGCATACATGTGTATTTTCTGTTTCTTCTATTAATCCATGCTGCCATTATATCAGTTTCACAAGTAGCTTGTTGATGATCGATCGATGTTTTTCTTCCCTTGCAGATCAAGCTTGGCCCTTCGGAGTTTCTAACGGAAATTTATGGAACAATCGGTCCATTTGACCGCGCACCAGCCGGTGTTATAAAATCGCTTACTTTTGTCACTAACGCCGGTAGCTACGGGCCTTTTGGAGGAGTAGAAGGAACTCCTTTCCAGATTCCAGTGCAGAGCAATGGCAGCATCGTCGGCTTCTTCGGGCGTGCTGGGTGGTACATAGACGCATTTGGAATCTATGTGAACCCTAAGCAGGAAACGGTGAAAGAAGAAGAAGAAGGGGTACTACATACTGCTAATTCATTTTTATTCCTTCAATTGTTTTTCATTCTTTTTGCTTCTAATTTTTACTTGATATTATGTTTACAATCGTGAGGCTGGGCTTGCCAAGATCGGGCCGTGGGGTGGAAATGGAGGGAAGGTGCATGACATCAAGGCGGCGCCTCACCTTCTGAAAAGCGTGACAATTTGCAGTGACATCGTCGTTAATTCACTTGCATTTTCGTACAATGACCGCAATGGCCAGGAGCACACTGCGGGTCCATGGGGCAGTTTTGGTGGTAGCACTGATACGGTGAATGAAGCATGCATATATGCTAATATATCCACGTTGCCTTTACACAAACAGCTAACATGATAATCGTTTTCCTTTTCTTGCAGATTGAGCTTGGCACTTTGGAGTTCCTGATGGGGGTTTATGGAACAACCGGTCCATTTGCCTATGCATCGGCTGATGTTGTGACTTCACTTACTTTGGTCACTAATGCACGTAGCTATGGACCTTTCGGAAAAGGCGGAGGAGCTCCTTTCCAGATTCCAATGTGGAGCAATGGCAGCATTGTTGGCTTCTTTGGGCGTGCAGAGTCATACGTTAACGCGATTGGTGTGTATGCGAACCCTGAACAGGAAGCAATGGAACAAGAGGTACTATGTATATAAATATAACCGACCAGTGCTTCTATAATTTTTATTTCCTTCTCATTTTTTTTCCTTCTGTAATTGTTTTTTTGCTTGGCTGGTTTGCTCTCGCCAGGCCGAACTTACCAAGATTGGGCCATGGGGTGGCGACGGAGGGAATGCTTGGGACATCGACATCGACCTGGAAACCCGCCGTCTGGAAAGCGTCACAATTAGCTGCGGCGCCGTCATCAATTCACTCTCTTTTTCGTACATAGACTTCAATGGGACGGAGCACACTATAGGTCCGTGGGGCAGTCCTGGTGAGAATGCTTACAAGGTGAGTGCATGATGGAGCTCAGAAATATATAGAATTTCACTCTCGAAAAAGAAAAACAACCATGCGTGGTTTTTCCCCTGTTTCTTCTGTTAATCTATGTTTCTGATTACTTATCTCCCTGCAAAAATATCTAGCTTGATAACCATTCCCCCTTTTCTTGCAGATTCGGCTCGAACCTTCGGAGTTTGTGCAGGGAGTTTCTGGAACAGTCGGTCCATTTGGCACATTTCCCAACGTTATAACATCGCTTACGTTTGCCACGAATCATGGCCGTGCCTATGGGCCTTTCGGACGAGGAGGAGGAACTCCGTTCAGCGCTCCGGCGGACCGAGATGGCCGCGTTGCTGGCTTCTTCGGCCGTGCCGGGTCATGTCTTGACGCACTTGGGCTCTACATTCACACACGCTGAATGTAGCTTGGTCTACGTACGCTGTTTTGGCTTCTTCACGAAAGCCTTTGTTTGTCCATGTTATGTTTTTCTTTTCCTAGCTGTGACTTTATCTATCGAGCCCATCCATGTCGCTTGGTTATTGAACAGTGCTTGTCTGAATATTGAGAACTAGATTTGTCTGAACTCTGCTTGTGGTGATATTTTGAGAGCTCGGATTGGTGACCAGTACCACGCTGCTTTCGTGTTTTAGTTTGGAATATATGGATGGAAAAATGTAGGGATGCAAGTGATCGAACTGCAAATTTGGGGAAATTGTAGAAGAGGCCATCGGGAAATGGAATAAGACATAAACGCAAACTGTAGCGCAAAGGCGTATCCTTAAAAAAATAGCAAGTTCACTTGCAGCTCTACGTACAATATGATCTTACCTTCTCTTACCGAGTTGGTTCTTTTTCTTACCCATGTTTCATGTAACGGTCCCTTGGCTGTCGACGATGGAATTATCGAGATGTGATACTTGACCTCTCGAATTGGGTAAATATCCTCCCTTACACTTTGAGACGTGATACACTTTGAGAAGTTGAATAGCAACTCAATATGATCTTACCCTCCGTACCGAGTTGGTTCTTTTTTTTCCCCCCATGTTTCCTGTAACAGTCCCTTGGCTTTTGACGATGTAATTGTCGAGACATGATACCTCACCTCTCGAATGGGTAAATATCCTGTGGCTGTGTTGGTGAGTTTTGCTATGACATGAGACAAACTTAGAGAGAGAGGAAGGCTCGAGGAAGAAGAAGAAACAAAAAAGGGACATTTTATTTAGGCCCCGTTTGGTACGGTTCCAGATTCTAGTAGAAACGGAAATGGTTCCAGATTCTTGGTAGAAACGTTTCAGGTAGAATCAGAATCACTTTCTGCAAACCGTTTGGTACGGTTCCAGATTCTAGTAGAAACTAGTGAAACGGGGTTGAGGGTGATTCAACCACGGTGTGGAAAAAGGAGAAACGTTCCGAGGAGAATCGTTCCGAGTTTTAGCCCGTTTGGCTGGGTTTCTCCTAGATTCTAGTAGAAACAGCTCGGTTCCAAGTTGCCAAACGGGGCCTTAATATCACTAGCTAAATGTCTATGCATTTCTACAGAACCTTAGCACGTCAAGCCACTATTGGCGGGCTTAGCATGCACCACACCATAGACCTTGCATTGTGCCTCCACCGCCATGCTTGGCCAGTTGGCCTATGGTGAGCCCTCAACTTTGTCGCCACACGTGGCCATGTTCCTTGCGGCACAAGTTGTTCCTCCGTAGATATCAATGTTTCAAATCTTTGTTTCGGATCAAATCTTGGAGGGGATTGAAATTCGAAAACCCAATGAGATCTCAGAATTTTGGACAAAATCCAGAAAGAAAAATTCAAATCCGTTTTTTAAAAATTGGTATTTCCAAGATCTCAGCCCAAATTGTCGAGATCTCGGAAATTTTGAACCAAACAAAAAATAGATTAAACACATGTTGAAAATTTTTGTGAATTTTCTTAATGCATCACTAATATTCTCGTAAAATTTTCAGATTATTTTACGAGGAGGAGGAACTCCGTTCAGCGCTCCGGCGGACCGAGATGGCCGCGTTGCTGGCTTCTTTGGGCGTGCCGGGTCATGTCTTGACGCACTTGGGCTCTACATTCACACACGCTGAACGTAGCTTGGTCTACGTACGCTGTTTTGGCTTCTTCACGCAAGCCTTTGTTTGTCTATGTTCTGTTTTTCTTTTCCTAGCTCGGATTGGTGACCACGCTGTTTTCGTGTTTTAGTTTGGAATATATGGATGGAAAAATGTAGGGATGCAAGTGATCGAACTGCAAATTTGGGGAAATTGTAGAAAAGGCCATCAGGAAATGGAATAAGAAACAAACGCAAACTGTAGCGCAAAGGCGTATCCTTAAAAAAATAGCAAGTTCACTTGCAGCTCTACAATATGATCTTACCTTCTCTTTCCGAGTTGGTTCTTTTTCTTACCCATGTTTCATGTAACGGTCCCTTGGCTGTCGACGATGGAATTATCGAGATGTGATACTTCACCTCTCGAATTGGGTAAATATCCTCCCTTACACTTTGAGACGTGATACACTTTGAGAAGTTGAATAGCAACTCAATATGATCTTACCCTCCTTACCGAGTTGGTACCCCCCCCCCCTGGCTTTTGACGATGTAATTGTCCAGACATGTACCTCACCTCTCGAATTGGGTAAGTATCTGTGGCTGTGTTGGTGAGTTTTGCTATGACTTGAGACAAACTTAGAGAGAGACAGGAAGGCTCGAGGAAGAGAAGAAACAAAAAGGAGACATTTTATTTAATATCAGTAGCTAAATGTCTATGAACCTTAGCACGTCAAGCCACTATTGGCGGGCTTAGCATGCACAGCACCACACCATAGACCTTGCATTGTGCCTCCACCGCCATGCTTGGCCTATGGTGAGCCCTCAACTTTGTTGCCACACTTGGCCATGTTCCTTGCGGCACAAGTTGTTCCTCCGTAGATATCAATGTTTCAGATCTTTGTTTCGGACCAAATCTTGGAGGGGACTGAAATTCGAAAACCCAATGAGATCTCAGAATTTTGGATAAAATCCAAAAAGAAAAATTCAAATCCGGTTTTTTTAAACTGTGATTTCCAATATCTCAGCCCAAATTGCCGAGATCTCGACAATTTTGAACCAAACAAAAAATAGATCAAACACATGTTGAAAATTTTTGTGGATATTCTTAATGCATCACTAATATTCTCGTAAAATTTTCAGATGATTATCAAGCCTAAAATTTAAAAAAAAATTATGATAGTGTTACTATCCTGATAAAAACCTTACCAGCAAATTTGAATTGAATGAAAAATGGTCCAAACGATATTAGAAAATTTTAAAAAAATTTATGGATGGTCCTGACATATCATTAATGTTCTCATAAAATTTTTATATAATGATCAACCCTGAGGATTTTTTAAAATTTTTAATAGTGCTACAGTCTTGATGATGCAGAGGTAAGAATTCCAAAATAATTGTGTTTGCTGTTTGAGATTCAAAATATCTTATTGTGTATCGTTATTACAACTATCCTTCCTTAAACACTACTGAATGAGTAGTGTGGCTAATTTGCTGGTTGTACAACGGATATATATAAGGAGGTATTGACACCTATGGTCAGTGGCGGACCCAGCAAAAAAAATTAGGTGGGGCGAACTTGAGCAACAAACTTAACTAAAAGTAGAAATATACTGTATAGACACCATATTTGTATTCCAATCACACACATTAGAGTGTAAACGGTAAACAGTGGCGGACCCAGCAAAAAAAATTAGGCGGGACGAACTTGAGCAACAAACTTAACTAAAAGTAGAAATATACTGTATAGACACCATATTTGTATTCCAATCACACACATTAGAGTGTAAACGGTAAATAAACGACATAGAAGAAGATTTAAGATGATACCTCTCACATGAAGAGTAAACACCAATTTTTCAACCATATAGTTCAAAATTCATCAAATGATCAAAAGATAATAGATATTCTCGTCGATTTAACAAATAGATCAATGAGGACCAGTGAGATATAATAAAGTGATCATATACTAAAAAGTGATTAATACTATGTAAATACATACCACTATTTAAGCACTAAGAGTGTCTTAGTTGTCTAGGTTTTGTTGGCAAATCCATTCTCCGGTTTTTGATGGCTTGAAACCTATTCTTAATGTTATCACAATCAAGTCCTTTAAAAATGCCCTTATCAATGTAGCGCAACATAAAGTCATTCAGCCAATCATCAGATATTTTGTTGCGAAAATCGGTCTTGGTTAAGTGCATAGCCAAGAAGGCTCTTTCAACCGATGCCGTTGTCACTGGTAGGATCAATGCCAACTCAATGAGGCGATAGACCAATGGAAAAGCCAGATATTTTTTAGTTTCAACCATCTTCACGATCAAACTTCCAAGATCATGACAAGTAATGAAATCATCAACTCTTCGCACATGTATAATGAAGGTCTCAAGTTGATTCGGTAGCTGGGGCGGCCGCCCCACCATGCCTAAAGGGAGGGTCCGCCCCTGCCTATGGTTCTAATACTTTCAATTTCTAGTAACCATTATAGGGAACCTATTACTCCATGACTGTGAAAGAAGAAGAGGTACTACATGACTGCTAATTCATTTTTATTCCTTTAATTGTTTTTCATTTTTTTTATTCTAATTTTTGCTTGATCTGTTTACACACGTGAGGCTGGGCTTGCCAAGATTGGGCTGTGGGGTGGAAATGGAGGGAAGGTGCACGACATCAAGGCGGCGCCCCAGCTTCTGAAAAGCGTGACAATTTGCAGTGACATTGTGGTTAATTCACTTGCATTTTCGTACAATGACCGCCATGGCCAAGAGCGCACTGCGGCTCCGTGGGGGCGGTTACGGTGGGTGAATTGTCTTCTTTCAGAAGGATAAGGCGAACGAACCCCGGTTCCATTTTCTTTGAAAATGGTTGTTTGCACTAAAATTTGGCAAGGTTAATCTTGTGGAGATCGGTTTTGATAAGGGATATGTCGGTTATAGCAAGTTAATACCGTTTCGGATTGGAGGGCCGCGATTCAAAGGAAACTGAGTCTGATACGGGTAGGATAAGAGATTGAGTCGGATACGATCAGACTTAACATGGTAAGGAAAGATTGAGGTCGATACGGGTGATTAAAGAGACCGAGGAGGATACGTTTAGACCGAGTGCTATATAAGAGGACTAGAGGCGAAAAGGAAAGACGCCCAGAGCCAACCCACAAACACGCTTTACTTTTCCCTTATTTTCCTGTCAACTAGGAGTAGTCTTTTAGTTTTAGAATCTTTCCTCTGTAATTCGTTTTGATCAATAAAGTTGCGCATCACCGATTGTTGATCTTTACCGATTACACCTAGGTCAGGTTTGCTTTGTTTTGTTGCGCATCACCTCTCAAAGCCAATCTACCTTTATCCTCGGATTAGCCCTGATCGGCTAATCTAGTTATCCTCTAATCGGCTTTTAGCCGATCGGAGTTACGCCGATATCCTTGCGGTATCGGCTTAGATCGATTTTACAACTTTTACCTTATCGATTGGCACGCTCAAAACCGGCATTTGTCTCGTGTGTTCGAGGCTGATAACCCTACGTCACGTTTTTGGCACGAACAATGGCAATAGAGAAATATGGTCCAGCTCAAATTAACAGTACACAACAACTAAACAGATGAGGTTCAGAAATGTTCAGCTGCATTATACATCCTCATCAGGCATAAGAGTAACAGGGTAATCGAAGCGCCAAATTCCACATTACATCATCAAGTAGTTACCAGCCAACAAAATACATTTCCCAACAACATCAGCATGTCTTCAGCATTCGTCAAATTTCCACAAATGTCAGTAATCATGAGCTTCGAGGTAACCCTGGGGCGCCCCTTTCCTTCAGCCCAAAAAATGGAATGAATTTATCCGTCTTTAGCAATCCAGGCACCTGTATTAGCAATCTTCAGCGCCTTAATTAGCAGTTGCTTTCACTCTTCAAAGACAAGCATGAAGCATGCATGGGTGTTTCTTTTCCTGTTTCTTCTGTTAATATATCCACGCTGCCCATTAATTATCTGTTTGCACAAACAGCTAACACGACCTTTTCTTGCAGATTCAGCTTGGCGCTTGGGAGTTTTTGACGGATGTTTATGGAACAACCTGTTAGAAATAAGGCCCAAGGCCTATTTATCTCTAATACCAAAGCTACAAAGAATAGTACCATATTGCTAGTTGAGAGAGGAGAATACCAATTTAAAAGGGAGAGCTCCCACCATGCCTTGTAATGAGGCATATGGAGGGTGAGGAGCACGGCTAATGTCGCACGCGCGCGCGTATTTCGCGAATTACCGCGTGATTTGTGACTTGTGGGTCGCCGTGCAGTGGATTAAATCCTGGCACATTTAAACCCTTTTATTTTTTTCAGTTTCTAATAGAAACAACCATGATAATGACGTCAGTTTCTAATAGAAACAGTCATTTGAATGACTTGCAGTTTACTAGTGTTTAATGGTGTTGTAATGGTCAATTATTGATCGTTACTGGTGCGAGGCTATAAAATCTGGAGACGTCCAGACTGAAATAAGTTTTTTGGCTCTTGCACTCGCGTTCATCCATTGTGTTCTGTGTTGCGTCTTCGTGCTGCGCTCGTTCTTCACTGACCTTCCTCTCGGCGTGCACCGCGAGGCAGAGAGAGCGGGATCTCCGAACCGTTGCCGCCGCGAGAACCTGCACGGGGGCAGCAATAAGGTTTCTGGGCAGCGCAACTGCGCGACCTCTCGAGCTTCCTCTGCGTCGACTACTTCCTGTACGGCCGGTCGCTACAGCGTTGCATCCATTTCGTCATCAAGCCCATCGTAAGAATTTTTCCCTCTGTTCATCTCGTACACATCATTTCTAGATCTACTTTTCAGAAATATGTGGTATCTTCTGTCTAGCTTGTTGTGAGACCCCGGATCGACTATCCGAAATCCTCTGTGTATTTCTGTACTAGTTCCAGATCAGAAGCTACTACACACAGTCCAACAGTGAAGAATCAACAACCACATCACGATTACATATAACCAAATAAATAAAATCACCAAATAAAAGCAAAGACCTTATGGTCGAGGTTTACCATTACAGCCTTAACAGGCTGAACAACTTGAACAACTGCAGTGGAAGAAGATAACACAAAGTGGTGACCCATCCATATGCCCACAGGCAATCGAGTGGGATACGTGTTCTAGTCCTTGGAATCTCCTTTGACAGCTTTCTTCACTTCTGAGATATGTTTAGAATGTAGCATGTGAGTACATAAAGTACTCAGCAAGTTTGGAAAAAATGCATAATGTAGGCTATCCAAAGATGGCATATTATAGTTCTTTTGCACAAAGCAACACTTTCAAAAACTTTACATGTAATATTTTCATAAAGCCATTTTTACAATTATTTGTACCATTGAAATTATTAATAACTCTAGTGAAGGTTCTAGCCACCAATCACTAGTATACAGGCTCTATCCGCCACATCTCAAAATGATCAGGATTCAATCCATCCACATGACTCTGTCTGCCATGGTTCACAAAAACAGGTTCAATCCACCTACCTGGCTCTAGCCGCCAGAAGCACACCCGAGAGTTCTAACCACTCTCGGATCCCAAATCATCAGTTTCTAAAACAAAACAAAAGTCTACCAATATGAAAGCATTCTTCGCTTTGCCTTTGACCGTAGGCACGGCTATTCGAATAGTTTTAACTCTGCAGAGGTGTACAGCTTTACCCGCAAGACATGATATTCCCTTAGTGCCATGTACAATTAACACACTTTCTTAGGTGTGCCGGCAGGGATATCATGACAAGGCCTTTACAATGTATACGCCTAACCCGACCCAACCGCTGAGGTTTCACCGCTGTTAGGGTTCTATCCACCCAGTAGAGAAGCCCCCTCTTGCGCCGTGTGAGAAAAACAGTCTTGCCTCTATCCGGCACTCACATTCCACCATCTGGTGAGTCTAAGTTAAGTTTCTACAAATTATTCAGCCAAGTCATGCCCACTTTGACATGTGGTTGTACGGTAATGCTTAGAATGGAGACAGTCATAAGCGTCGATCCTTAACTGACTTGGGGTGGTACTTGCACAAACCAGGACCAGTGCTCTATCCGCACCCGCTAGACAAACCATTCCGCCCAAGTCCAAACCATTTTTTATTTTATTTTTATTTTGTAAATCATCGGCAATACTCTTTGCCTATAACTTTATTTTATTTGAGGTTTAGAATAGTCAAATTAAATTGTTTTAGCTTTTAGAAAATTCAAATCAAGCTTTATAAACGCGAGAAAATCAACGAATATTTTTGGGAAGCTAAACTAAACCAAAATTTTTTGAAAACCCAAATTTTGGGATGTTACAAGTGATCTAATCGCATTTGCTGTAGAAGTGTAGAACTGGATTGATGCGCTAACTGATTTATTCTTGAAATAGGGAGATCAATTTATTCATCATGTCTTCTAAAGTTAGAAAATATGATTTTGGTTATGAAAAGCACAAGAAGAAAAAAAGACTTGAACAGTTCGCGAAGACTCAGAAAGGTGCTCTTGATAGATTTGTTGTTAAAGAACATCAAACTAGTACAGAAGATCAAGCTCTTCAGATAGGCAGAGATGAAAATCTTGGTGATAACACAAACAATGGCGATAACACAAACAGTCCTAACAATGCTGAGGCCCACACTTCAGAGATTGATGAAGATAGGGACTATCGATGGTGTTGCTACTACCCTTGATGGATCAGCTGGTATTGAAAATGACAATGATTTGAGGGTTCCTTTTCAGCCTGACATATTTGATCCAAGATATTGGGATGGACTTGATAGAAAAATGATTGAAATTTTGGTTCAAAAGGGTCCTAACAGAGACTTGTCAATTCAAAAAGGCCCTAAAGATAGATTATCTAGAAGGTTTTCTGCAGCATTATTCACTAGAGTTTTATCAAATGGAAAACGTGTGATAGGGAATGGCTGGTATATTCTAAAGAGCTTGATAGAGTATATTGTTTTTGTTGCAAATTATTAAGAAAGGGCATTTAAAAAGTCAGCTAGCAAATGAGGGTTTCAGTGATTGGTCTCATGTTAGCATTAGACTTAAAGACCATGAAACTAGTGCAGATCATATTACAAATATGGCCACTTGGTACGACATGCGTCTCAGGTTTGATAACAATCAAACTATTGATAAAGTTGCTCAGAGAGAACTTGAGAAAGAAAAGGACCATTGGAGGAAGGTTTTGTTCAGAATCATTTTGATTGTAAAATTCCTTGCAAAACATAACTTAGCATTTCGTGGCACTAATAGCAAGTTGTACCAAGAGAGCAATGGGAATTTCTTAGGCGTGGTGGAAATGATGGCTGAATTTGATCCGGTTATCCAGGAGCCTGTTCAACGCATGACAAATGATGAAGCTCATTTTCATTACCTTGGTCCTAGCATCCAGAATGAGTTAATAAATTTGCTTGTTGCTGCTGTCAGGTATGAGATAATTAGAAAAATAAAGGAATCAAAGTATTTCTCAGTTATACTTGATTGTAACCCTGATATAAGCCACCAAGAGCAAATGTCTTTGATCATAAGATATGTTGATACTTCATCAGATTCTATTTACATTGAGGAATCATTCTTAGGTTTTCTGGATATAAATGATACAACAAGGCAAGGATTGTTTGATGTTTTGCAAAATGAATTGAAGAATCTTGACCTTGATATAGAAAATGTGAGAGGACAAGGATATGATAATGGATCAAATATGAAAGGGAAAAAATCAAGGAGTACAAAAGAAACTTTTGGATATCAATCCTAGGGCCTTTTATTCCGGTTGTGGTTGTCATTGTCTTAATTTAGCACTATGTGATATGTCCAAGAGCTGTGGTAAAGCAAAAGATTTTTTTGGAGTCATACAGCGTATCTATACAATTTTTGCTAAGTCTACTAAGAGATGGAAAATTTTGAAACATAACTTATCAGGACTGACTCTCAAGCCCCTTTCAACTACTCGATGGGAGAGTCATGTTGATAGTGTTAAGGCTATAAGATTCTAAATGCTAGAAATAAGAGAAGCTTTACTTGAAGTATCAGATACTGATAATGATCCAACAATAAGCAGTGAAGCTAAATCCTTGGCGACCAATGAGCTTGGTGACTTTGAATTTATAGTGTCAATAATTATCTGGTATGAAGTACTATCTGCTATCAATTTGGTCAGCAAACAGTTACAAGCAAAGGATATGCTTATTGATATTGCAATTGAGAAAGTGCAGGGGTTAATTTCCTTCTTCAGTAAATATAGAGAAACTGGTTTTCCAAATACATTAGAATCTGCAAAAGGAATCGCACGTGAGATGGATATTGAGCCATCATTTCGTACCAAGCGTAAAATCAAAAGGAAAAGGCAATTTGATGAGACCCCTGATGATGCATCTATTGCTTCACAGTCTGCTGAGGACTCAATTAGAGTCAATTATTTTTTACCCATTGTTGATCAAGCTATTGCTTCACTGACTACGAGGTTTGAACAATACCAGGGGTACGAGAAAACTTTTGTTTTTTTTGTTTACTTCGCATAAATTGTGCTTTTTAGATGACAAGAGTTTTGTTGTCTTCTTGTACTCACCTTGAGGCGGCACTTAAGAGTGGTCAACATTCTGATATTGACGGCAATGAATTACATGTGGAGTTAAAGTTCCTCCAAGATTTTATCCCTAAGGAAGACATGGGCCCTCTTGATATTCTAAAGTTTGTGAAACGGATGGGTTGTTTTCCTAATGCCCTTATTGCATATAGAATTTTGTTGACTATTCCTGTGACAGTTGCATCTGCAGAACGAAGCTTTTCAAAATTGAAGTTGGTAAAGTCCTACATGCGCAATACTATAACACAAGAAAGACTCAATGGATTGGCAACAATTGCACTTGAAAATGATGCTCCGGAGAAGATTAAATATGAAGATATGATTGAAGATTTCATTTCGAAGAATACCAGGCACATGATGCTTTTTACTAGAAGTTAAAAAGATATCGGTAAGAAAGATTCACCCTTTACTCTTTTAACATTAATGCCTATTGTAGTTCTAAATATTGGGAAAAAACATATAGTTATATAATGGAATCATATTTTGGTTATTTGTATTTCCCTAGTATAGGCCCCCGTTTTGTGTTTCGCACCAGGGCCTCAAAAACTTAGGTATGGCCCTGTTTGTAGACTGACTTGGCTGTGAGCGGCAAGCCATATAGGGATGGCAATCGGGTAGGTACCTCTAGGTACCCCACCTCAAAACCCGAACCCGAATTAAGTGTTGCCCACCTGAGCGGCCGGGCGTCGGGCCGGGCGGTGGAGCAGCGGCGGCCGAGCACCGGGTGCAAGGTGGCGCTTCGTGCGCAGTGGAGCAGCGGCCGCACGCGAGGGAGATGTGGCCGGGAGTGGTGCTCGGCGAGGATCAACGGCGGCCGAGGGCGGCGATGCGGGTGCTGGGGGAATTGGGGCACTGCCGGCTCCTCTTCTACGCGCGGGGCTCGACGCTAGCGCTATGGGCACTGAGGAGGGTGGCGTCGACTGCCTTCGGGCGCTCCGGGCTTCGTGCGTGGGCGGCGGCATCGACGGCCTTCGGGTGCTCCGTGGCCAAGCGGGGAATGACTGGCGGCCGGCGGTAGCGCTTCGTGCGCGAGGAGCTGAGGCCTCGGCCGGCGGCAGAGGATTCGCACGGGTCTGTGGCTTTGTGCCGCCGGGTGGAGGCTGACGATGGCGGCTGCGTGCCATTGGGTGGATGGATGTCAGCCACCCGGGTGGGTGCTGGTGCTACATGCACGGAGCGGTGGTTGCGTGCCACTTCGAGGCTGACGCCAGTCGATAGAGCTTCGGGCGAAGCGACAGCGCTGCGGGCGCCGGGCCAGAACCGAACGGTGGCATCGTGCCACAGTAGATTAGATGCATGCGTAGGGTTCATACGAGATTAAATCAATCCCGCATCTCACCTTTCAATCTGCCTTGTCGATAGTCTCGTGCTGATAACGTGTTAAGAAATCGTGCTACCGAAGTAGTCCAGGGTTTCCGGACAGATGCAAAAGTGGAGAACAGAGAGAGAGATAGAGAGAGAGAGAGAGAGAGAGAATATGGGAGGAATAGATTGATCTATTATTTTCTGATTGCATGTACAACGAGGGGGATCCCTCTTCCTTTTATAGCCTACAACTATTGTTTCGATAAGAAACCATAATTGAGCCTTCGTGGGCCAGATGATTTTCCAACCGATACATCACCTAGTGTGAATGCGGGACCGAGGGAGTAACATTGTTGTTCTGTCGCTGTTACAAGCATGTTAGGCTATGTTTGGATCCCTGAGCTAATTGTTAGCCGGCTAAAAATTAGTCCTAATCTATCCAAACAGGAAGACTAATAGGTGGGCTAATTTTTAGCCAACCCCTGAGCTAACAATTAGTCTATTAGTTGGTGGGTGGAAGCTAATTTGGGCTAATAGCAGGTAACACGTTGGGAAAAATCTGAAGTACCCTCGTGCTGGTCTTATCCTCACCCGTGCGTCAGCTCACCAGTTGTTATGAGGGGCAGACATGACTTTTCTAAGAAATTAGCCCAACCATTAGCCATGTATTCAAACAGCCCTGGGCTAATTTTAGATGGACTAATTATTAGCTGGCTAACAATTAGCTCTAGCCATTAGCCAGCTACTCCCTCTGTCCCACAAAGAGTGCATTTCTAGGATTTCTAAGACAGATTAGTGTGCAAGGTAAATGACCAATGTGACCCTCATTACTCCATACACAAGCATGTTGGTGCTTCGGTTTCCACAAGCACTTAAATGAGCATGCATACACTTACAGCTGGGCCCTACGGACTAGAAATGCACTCTTTGTGGGACAAAATTTGAATACTAGAAATGCACTCTTTGTGGGACAGAGGGAGTAACAATTAGCTTTAGCCCATCCAAACATAGCTTTAATCTTTAGGTTGGATGCATGCTTTTTTTTTACTATGCTATTCTTGGGTTTATGTGACAACGACATGACTACCGTAGGGAAGGTTAGACCGAGCTAGACGATACATTTTACTATCAAGACACTAAATTTTTTTTACATCACTGCAACCATGTCATCGCCGAGCACCAATAGGCATCCGATTTCGTTCTTGGTCGACAAGTCTAATCAGTGAGTGGACATTGACCGCCTCTTGGCCAATGGCAAATGCATCATTAATTCAGCTGGGGATCAAGTCCCGGCGCGATTAGTAACCGCAAGCCATTCCACCAAGCGTTCCAGGCCTTCTTCAGGTTAGTGGTTTTGCATTTCCTTTTTATTCTGGTTTAATTTGCGTTAAGAACCTGCTGCCATGTGTTCTCTACATGTATGTGTGCTCGGTTTTGAAAATAACCTTGGTGAATTCACTATTGCTGAAGATAGTTTTTATTCAGAAAAGGGGATTTTTATTGATAAAGTCCCCAACCTTTTCTGAAGTCACAAACAAAGTGAACACAGGTAATTTCTTCTAAGTCTCTCGATCTGGATCCCAAATCCATTGTGTACCCACATGTTTTGAATTTGATGGAATGAATAGCTGGTGAAGAGTGCGAATGGTACCCCACCTAATAGCGCCTAATAACAACTGGTGAAGAATGGAGGCCAACCGTACCCCCCACGTGTCCACCCGCATTTTCGCAAAAAGCCTCCCGGTTTCTTCGAAATTACGTTCAGGTCCTTGCGCGATTTTATGTGAGAGGGAGATTTTTTTTCCTTTTCGCGTTTAGGTCCCTGGTTTGCTGTTTTGCATTTAGGACCTCCCGTAAAGTACGAATCGCGAGCAAGCCCTTTCCTAATTTTTCAAAATAGCGAACAGGTCCAAAATTATAACAAATAGGTCCTCGCGCTTTACGTTCGGGTCCTTTCTCCGTTTTGTCCGAAAAAAATGTTTTCGGGGTTCGTTTTTTCTCCAGAGCATGCGAAAAATATTTTCGGCAACCATTTTTCCAAAAAAAAAAATGTAAAACCGTTTCCTTTCTCCGTTTTGCCCGAAAAAATGTTTTCGCGATCAGTTTTCCTCCGTTTTGCCCGAAAAAAATATTTTCGTGATCAGTTTTCCCTCCAGGGCATGGGGGAAATGTTTTCGGTGTCTATTTCCCCCAAAAAAAATTGGGAGACCGTTTCCTTTATCCGTTTTGCCCGGAAAAAAAATCGTCATCCGATTTTTCTCCGGAGCATGGGAAAAATGTTTTCGTTGCCCGTTTTTCCAAAACAAAAAATATGGAAAACCCTTCCCTTTCTCCGTTTTGCCCCGAAAAAATATTTTCGTGATCCGTTTTTCCCCTGGAGCATGGGGAAGATGTTTTCGGTGGCTATTTCCCCACAAAAAAATATGGAAAACCGTTTTCTTTCTTCGTTTTGCCTGAAAAAATTATTTCCGTGAACCGTTTTTTCTCTGGAACATGGAAAAAATGCTTTCGTTGGTCGTTTCCCCCAAAAAAACGTAATTTCGTTTTTCGTCCGTCGTTTTTCCGTTTTTTCCCGCTTTTTATCATTTTTTTTATCAAATTTCGCACGGGGCGGCGCAGCGCGCGAATCTTCCTAATAAGATAGTAGAGGAAGGGCTCTGGTTTGTAGTTGAGAAATGAGGAAAAAGAGAAAATCATTCTCCCCATGTACACAAAGGGCCAAGGTGACGTGTATGTGCAAGCAAGGTTCAAAATTCCAGCGAGATTTTGGCAAAATCTTGGATTTCGGTCCCCTCTGAGATTCATAATCCCAGCGAAATAAAAATTTTCGAAAAAAATTCAAGTTGCTATAATAGCTTAAAATCTCGGCGAAATTATGTGTTTTTTTGGTTGGATTGCTATGTTCTTGTGCCGCATTTGGGACCAATTTTTTTTTGTAAAGAATTAGAATGCCATTTATGAGGAATATATGTAAAAATTGTGCAATATACACACACACACAAATTATATATATATGCATGTGATGTGATATATCTTTTGTCAATGCAGAGTAGGTGCATACTGTGTTTCAACTAAAAAATAAAATTCTATGAATTATGTTATCAAGCTAATCTTTCATGATTTTTTAAATTTTTTTCCCATTTTTGCTACCTGTGGGAGATCATTTTATAGTATTTTGCACTGTCATAAGTTTTAAAAATTCCTCAGACTTGTTCATCATATGAAAATTTTATGGGAACATTAGTGATATATCAAAACCATCCAATTTTTTTTAAAAAATTTCTAGCATGGTTTGGACCATTTTTCATCCGTTGAAATTTGCTGGTCAGCCTTCACTACCACTATCCGAAATTTTGAAAATTCTTCAAGCTTGATCATCATCTAAAAATTTTCTGGGAATATTATGGATGTGTCAGAACCATCCACAAAAAATTTCAAAAGTCTCTAACTTGGTTTGCACCATTTTGCCTTCGGTTGAAATTTGCCGGTTAGTTTTTTTATTAAGATAGTAGCACTATCAGAATTTTTAAAAATTCCTTATTCTTGATCACCATCTAAAATTTTTATGGGAACATTAGTGATATGTCAGGAAAATCCAAAAAAATTCAAAAATTTTTAACATCGTTTGAACTTATTTTTCATTCAGTTGAAATTTACCGAGATTTCGGCAAGTTCAGAAGAAATTTCGACTTTTTAACCGAAATTTGGCTCAAAAATTTACGGATATGAATTTTGACTTTTGAATTTCATCCAAATTTTGTCTGAAATAATGAGATTTCATTAAAATTTTGGATTTTGGAGGGTGACGAGATGTGAACTGAAAACGAAATTTGAAACCTTGTGTAAGTGCTTGTTGGCCGCAAACTCTTCGATCCGATGCTTTTGCTGGTGTAGCAGATGAGCATGCAGGTTTTGCCGATGGCTAATTGGATATTTGCCACTCCACAAATTGGAAATTGGATCATCCAATTTCCAATTTGTGGAGTGGCATATATCGAATTAAACCTATAATATATGTCCTCAGTGAAAATCAAGAATGCAACTATTGTATGTTTTATTAAGATAGTAGCACTATCAGAATTTTTAAAAATTCCTCATTCTTGATCATCATCTAAAATTTTTATGGGAACATTAGTGATATGTCAGGAGAATCCAAAAAAATTCAAAAAATTTCAACATCGTTTGAACTTATTTTTCATTCAGTTGAAATTTACCGAAATTTCGGCAAGTTCAGAAGAAATTTCGGGTTTTTGGCCGAAATTTCGGCCCAAAAAATTCCGGATATGAATTTTGACTTTTGAATTTCATCCAAATTTTGTCTGAAATAATGAGATTTCATTAAAATTTTGGATTTTGGAGGGTGACAAGTTGTGAACTGAAAACGAAATTTGAAACCTTGTGTAAGTGCTTGTTGGCCGCAAACTCTTCGATCCGATGCTTTTGCTGGTTTAGCAGATGAGCATGAAGGTTTTGCCGACGGCCAATTGGATATTTGCCACATGCCAAAGCATGTTTTTCAACATGGGATCCAATTTTCAATTTGTGGAGTGGCATATATCGAATTAAACCTATAATATAGGGATAATCGGATATATGCCACTACAGGAACAATATATGCCCTCAGTGAAAATCAAGAATGCAACTATTGCATATCTCCATTCTAATCCCTACCTCAATTCTATAAAATATGTTGAGCACATTTGCAAATGTATAGTCCAATGTTAGATTTAGTGCCTTGTTTAGTTTGTACGCTATGCATGTGGATGTACTTGGACAAAATTACAACAGTTCTATACGCGCAAACTTTGTCGTGCTATATGCATACTACATTTGGTTGAATGGTGTAGATGAAGGATAGTTGGTGTAGACCATGCGTATGATTGAATATGAGGAGCTATATATCAAAGGTCGATATTATAGTAAGTGCATGTGAGGTTCATTTAAAGTTTCTACTAAAAAATTGAGAATTTCGTCATTCATTTGCATCACTTGACGAACACTTGGAAATATGCCACTGCAGGAACCGCTTATTCGAGATTTGCCATCGTTCCTTTGCTTCTTCGAACGATACCATTATGAAACCGTGCTTATTCGAAATATGCCACCGCTCGCGTCCGGTCACGACACGTGTCCCGTATTAATTGGATATATGCCATTGTAGAAACCGCTTATTCGAGATTTGCCATCGCGGACGGGACACGTGTCATGACCGAATGCGAGCGATGGTATATTTCGAATAAGCACGGTTTCATAATGGCATTGTTCGAAGAAGCAAAGGAACGATGGCAAATCTCGAATAAGCGGTTCCGATTATCCCTTTTAAAATTATTTTCTTAATTAAATAAGCGTTGACAAATCAAATAAGTTCCTACATGCTCTGATCGATCAAAAGAAGAAATGGAATAGCTGCGCAGGTACACATAATTTCATTAGATTTTAGTAAGTCCAAATTGTAACGATTGATATAGTCTTATAGGATTAACTTTAGAAATACAATTGCGTTATTGGCAGAAATATAGATGTCAAAAATATATTAAAACAAACACCACGCAGTTGTGTTGCTAATTTGCTGGTTGTACAACGGATATAAGAAGGTATTTGCACATATGATTCTAATACTTTCAATTTCTACTAACCATTATAGGGAACCTATTAATACTGGAGCTTCTCCATTGATCTATTTGTAGTAAACATATTCAAATTTTTCTTAGCAAGGGTCTTACATAAGAACACAGTAGCTTCATAAGATTATCATAAATGCTACTTCGTACCCTATATGTATAAAACACTACTGAATGAGTGTTATACATTTGACATGTTGTTTTATGTTCGCAACTACTAGTTTTGGTGAAACATTAGTTTATCATAAAGTTGGACCAACTCATATCAACAGTAAGTTATCCTGAACCTCCCTTCGAAAAAAATAATTTCTTCGTTTATTTGGTCATTTTTCTTATTAAAATTTTTCTTTTGTGTATATATAGAAAGGGGTGAAGCATAGCAGATACATGTTAAACAATTCAAGAACAACTCCTAGGGTTCTACAGTTTGCACTATTACAAAAAATTAAAGATGGATTTGCTGAGAAGCATAAACTTGGAAATGGTGGGTTTGGAGAAGTTTACAAGGTATTCCTTACACTTATTTCTTCTATTTTTCAAATGACACCATGAACTCGAAGAACCCATGTACATACCATATTAACAAGAGATTCTAATAGGGAACACTGGATAACGGAGAGGAGATGGCTGTGAAGAAGCTTTATCATCAGCCAGGATCTAATGATGTGAAATTTAAGACTGAATTTGAAAACCTTATGAGGGCCCAGCATCAAAATATTGTGCAGTTAGTTGGCTATAGCTATGAAATACACAAAGAATATGTTGAACTACAGGATGGAAGAACGGTTTTTGCTGAACAGGAATTTAGAGTTATCTGCTTAGAATATTTGCAGGGTGGAAGCCTTGACAACCATCTTTATGGTACGATGATACTCTATTTCAATTTGATCATATCATTTAGCGTGCAAAGAAAATGATTCCTTAAATTTACATCTTAAGAATATTATCTTTTGCCTACTTACGCAGAAGAACATTGTGGACTTGATTGGCACACACGTTACAAAATAATTAAGGGGATTTGTGAGGGTTTAAATTACCTTCATAGTGGATTGGAAGGATCTATTCTTCATCTGGACCTAAAACCTGCCAATATATTGCTAGATAAAAACATGGTCCCGAAAATTGCAGATTTTGGGTTGTCAAGGTTCTTCAGTGAAACACATACTCATATGACAAAAAATCTTATAGGCACAAGGTAAGTAGAATGACTCGTGTAAGATCTATTTTTTTGTTTTATCAATTAAATAGTGTTTGCTTCATACTGATTAATTGTTTAACATCCATGATATCTTGCAGGAAGTACATGCCACCAGAGTTCATGACTGCAGGCAAAATCTCAAAAAAGTATGATGTGTTCAGTTTAGGTGTTATCATCATAGAGATAATGACAGGATGTACGGGCTACTCCCAATATTCTGAAATGTCGAATTCCGAACAATTTATTGATCTTGTAAGAAAAGTTATTTCTCTACGTCAAAAACAACTGACATTTAGGCAAATATTAAACATTTGACCTTTTTGTGCTGCTCCCTCGACAATTGTATCTTCGCATTTCAATTTTGCAGGTACATCAGCATTGGAAGCATAGGATAGAGAAAACACCAATGCACACTTCACCGGAAGAAGATTGCAAGCAAGTGAAGAGATGCATCGAGATAGCATTGAAATGCGTTGACTCTGAAAGACACAAGAGGCCCACCATAGGGGATATTATCGATAACCTGAGAGAGACAGAAACTATGATCCACAAAGTGAGTAGTAGCCACTTTAAAAGAGAGATGCATGGTACATAATGGAAAGGAAGTTGGCAATACAATGATACAATTCGGACATTTTCCTCAAAAATTTCTTACTAGTATCTTCTAGAACTGCATACATTGATACAATTCGGACATTTTCCTGCAGAAGCTTGGTATCCTCAAGCGAGCAGTTCTTAATAGTATCTTTCAGACATGCATACAATGATATTCACGGTCATTTTTCTTGCAGAACCCTTTTATGAGAGAATTGTTAGCATTTTACTCTTTTTTTATAACATCTAATGGCCGTTATAGTTCAGCTTTAATTAGGACTTAGCAAATTGGGGCTAGATGTTTTTCATCATTGAGAATTTCTAGCATATTTATCTCTTTCCTTAGCATATGTAAAATATACCGGTCATCAAATTTTATTATAGGAAATTTATCAGGTGCTATCCACACTTATGGTGTAATTGTCCAATCTGACTTTGGTTGGGGGCAACATGAAAAATTCAAAACAAATGATGTAGTCTATGGAGTGTTGTAGCACCCTTTGAAATTTCATCAATCTCATCTCAAAGTGTGTTATCAAAAACAAAAAAAAAACATAAGTTGTCTATGAGCCCTAAAATACTAGGCTGGGCCGGGCTTGGGAAATTTAATGTCTAAAGTTTTAGGTGTAGTTACCAGTGAGGAGGTAATGACTTATCTTTGATCAGAAATACATGCGGCCTACTTTTTATTCATCTTTGATCAAGATATCTTTAGTACATTAAAACACTAACCAGCGCCGGCCCTGAGGGAGGGCGAGCGGTGCAGCCGCTCCAGGCCCCCCTCGACCATGGCCCCCACCCTGTAGCTACATACATTAGTAGAACATTTTAGTTGTTTACATGTTTAGCATTTTTGCTGATTGTATGGCCCATCAGATCAGCCCATGGAGAAGCCTGTTTGCACATTTAACATTTTGGCTGGTGTTTGGCGTGGCCTGAAGCTGGGAAGCCGGACAGAAGGGCCCCCATTTTAAATCTCGTTCCGGGCCCCTGAAATCTCAGGACTAACGGGTTGTTTTTTTTACCATAATAAACAGTAACCCTGAAAACAAACATGTTTATTATGGCCATATATAGATATGATATTGTTTGATCTCGGTCAACACCGTAGTCCATATATGTGAAGTAGTTCCATTTTGCCCCTCAGTGGCGGACCCAGCAAAAAAAATTAGGTGGGGCGAACTTGAGCAACAAACTTACCTAAAAGTAGTAATATATTGTATAGACACCATATTTGTATTCGAATCACACACATTAGAGAGTAAACGGTAAATAAACGACATAGAAGAAGATTTAAGATGATACCTCTCACATGAAGAGTAAACACCAATTTTTCAACCATATAGTTCAAAATTCATCAAATGATCAAAAGATAATAAATATTCCCGTCGATTTAACAAATAGATCAATGAGGACCACTGAGATATAATAAAGTGATCATATATTAAAAAGTGATTAATACTATGTAAATACATACCACTATTTAAGCACTAAGAGTGTCTTAGTTGTCTAGGTTTTGTTGGCAAATCCATTCTCCGGTTTTTGATGGCTTGAAACCTATTCTTAATATTATCACAATCAAGTCCTTTAAAAATGCCCTTATCAATGTAGCGCAACATAAAGTCATTGAGCCAATCATCAGATATTTTGTTGCGAAAATCGGTCTTGATTAAGTGCATAGCCGAGAAGGCTCTTTCAACCGATGCCGTTGTCACTGGTAGGATCAATGCCAACTCAATGAGGCGATAGACCAATGGAAAAGCCAGATATGTTTTAGTTTCAACCATCTTCACGATCAAACTTCCAAGATTATGACAAGTAATGAAATCATCAACTCTTCGCACATGTATAATGAAGATCTCAAGTTGATTCGGTAGCTGGGGCGGCCGCCCCACCATGCCTAAAGGGAGGGTCCGCCCCTGTTGCCCCTCCTAATAGAAGTACGATTGCCAAGCAGTGTGTAGACTTACATTCCATTTTTCGTCTTGTAATTTTTTTATTGATTGCTTTGAAATTAGGGTACGATTGCCAAGATTGGGCAATGGGGAGGACCTGGAGGGGGTTGTCATGACACTGAGGTGGCACCCAGATGTCTGAAAAGCTTGACAATAGGTTGTGGTGAGGTCATCTGTTCACTTGAGTTTTCGTACTATGACCATAATGGGCAGCACCACACTGCTGGTCCATGGGGCGCTGAAGGACCTAGAAGGCACGGGAGCTATCGTCGTACGGTGAGTGTGAATCTTAATCGAAGTTAGTTCTCAAGACAAGCAAGCATACCTGTGTATGTAGTATTTTCTGTTTCTTCTATTAATCCTTTTTCACAAGCAGCTCGTTGATAATGTTTTTGTTCCCTTGCAGATCAATCTTGGACCTTCAGAGTTTCTAACGGAAATTTATGGAACAATCGGTCCAATTGACAGCGCACCAGCCGATGTTATAAATTCGCTTACTTTTATCACCAATGCCCGTAGGTATGGACCTTTTGGAGAAGTAAAAGGAGCTCCTTTCCAGATTGCAGTGCAGAGCAATGGCAGCATTGTCGGTTTTTTCGGGCGTGCTGGGTGGTACATAGACGCATTTGGCATCTATGTGAACCCTAAGCAGGAAACGGCGAAAGAAGAAGAAGAGCAGGAGGAGGTACTAGTTACTACATGACTGCTAGTCTAGTTTTATTCCTTTAATTGTTTTTCATTCTTTTTGCTTCTAATTTTTGCTTGATGTTATGTTTACAATCACGAGGCTGGGCTTGTCAAGATCGGGCCGTGGGGTGGAAATGGAGGGAAGGTGTGCGACATCAAGCCGGCGCCTCACCTTCTTAAAAGCGTGACAATTTGCAGTGCCATTGTCGTTGATTCACTTGCATTTTCGTACAATGACGGCAATGGCCAGGAGCACACTGCGGGTCCGTGGGGCGGTTTTGGTGGGAGCACTGATACGGTGAGTGGAATGTCTTCTTTCAGAAGGATATAAGGCGAACGAACCCCGGCCGGTTCTATTTTCTTGAAAGACAAGCATGAAGCATGCATGGGTGTTTTTCCTGTTTCTTCTGCTAATATATCCACGCTGCCCATTAATTATCTGTTTGCACAAACAGCTAACACGATAAGCGTTTTCCTTTTCTTGCAGATTCAGCTTGGCGCTTCGGAGTTTTTGACGGAGGTTTATGGAACAACCGGTCCATTTGGCGCCGATGCATTGGCTGATGTTGTAACGTCACTTACTTTGGTCACTAATGCACGTAGCTATGGACCTTTCGGAAATGGCGGAGGAACTGCCTTTCAGATTCCAATGAGGAGCAATGGCAGTATTGTTGGTTTCTTCGGACGTGCAGAGTCATATGTTAATGCGATTGGTGTGTATGTGAACCCTTAAAAGGAAGCAATGGAACAGTCGGTCCATTCGACACATTACCCAACATTATAACATCGCTTACATTTGCCACAAATCATGGCCGTAGCTATGGACCTTTTGGACGACGAGGAGGAGAAGGCACTTGGGGTCTACATTCACTGACGCTGATGTAGCTTTGTTCTATGCTGTTTTGGCTTCTTCATGCAAGCCTTTGTTTGTCTATGTTCTGTTTTTGTTTTCCTAGCTATGACTTTATCTATCCCATCCATGTCGCTTAGTTATTGAACAGGACTTGTCTTAATATTGAGAACTGGATTTGTCTGAACTCTGACCACACTGCTTTTAATGTGTCATAGTTTCTGGTCCTTTTTTATGCTTCCCATGGATTGTTCTCGTGAGCTGATGATGATGCTTTTCTCTCTCTCTCTCTCTCTCACACACACACATGTGTGTGTTGTAAGCCCCTATTTTTGATACAGAATACTAACAATGGGTTTCATATGTTTACTGTGCTGGTTCCATGATCAGTAGCTAGCACACACATTTACAGAGTTGAAATCACACCCATACAAAATTTCTTACACATAATGGCGGAAGCTTTATACAATATGATTGGTATGGTCGATTAGAGTACACCGAAAGAATCAAATGTCTTGTAGTTTGCAACATAACCCTCAGGCAACTGACAAGATATAATCCGTAGAAAGCTCATCAATAGATCCCCGTATCCTGCGGTATAGAAAGAAGAGCAGTGCTTCTATGCTTTCCCTCCTAATACAAATTGTACAAATCTTGAAGCAAACGAAGGGGTAAGTAATCACCATCTACTATTCATTCATGCTTTAATAGTTGTGCAACTTTTAAAAAGAAGAGCATAGAAGCACCTCTCTAGAAAGTATCATCGGGGTTTCCTACCTAAAAACAACAATAATAGTAAGGGTGAGTGCATTTCGTACTTAACAAAACTTTAATTGTTTGCAAACGTATAATAAATACAGGCTGAATCAAGAAAGACTACTACGGTTATTTTTGCTTAGAGCCGAATTGAATTGTAAGTATTGAATAATAGATTGAAAGCAAAATTTCTATAAATAAGTTGACAGATATATAAAATAACATGTATTTAAACATAAAGGTAACAAGTAAGAATAACATAAAAGTAACAACTCACAGTCCTTCGTGAGCATGAATCATCCATTCCCAACATATGAAATAATATCTGAAATCAGTTTTCTTGCCAACACATGGCACAACAGCTGATTCAATCTTGCCAACACATGTCAAACATTGAATCATCTAAACTCACCAATTCATTTTATAAAAGTATCAAGACATTTAACTATGTGGTGCCTTTACTAAGTGCTCATGACCGCGAGCGTAGCTAATCGATTAGTTTTAACTCTGCAGTGTAGGATCGAAGTATACGAATATAGCAATCAGAGGGGGGGTGAATGATTGTGCGGAAGCTAAAACCAAATTCTTGATCTATTAAAAGTTCACCCCAAAACAGAACCAAATAATTGCCTCGTTTTTCGACAAAAACAGAATGATAGAGGTTTGGTAAAACGCGAATTCCCGGAGATCCAACCGTCGGATCGATCTGAAATTTGGACAAAATAAACTAGATTCCAATACGAATCAAACCCAAAAAGAATCAGCTCGATCGGACTTACGGATCAAAAGTTAAGAGCTTCGCAAGCTTGCTGTTTCAGAACTTGACGAGAATCAATCTAATCAAAACTTCAAGATTAAAAAGATCTTCAAAAGATTAATCAACTAGACTTTGAGAAACTCTAAATCAATACCCTAGAACGGTTTTTGATGGATCAAATCAAGATGAAACTCAACGATCAAAAACCAATCTAGAATTAGAACAAGCATGCAAACAAGAACCAAAACAGAAAACACTGTAGCGACGTGGTTATCAGAGCACGCAAAAAATCTTGGAAGAATTGATCTTTATTTCTTGTCTAAAATACTCTCATCAAAATAGTACAAACCCTAAAACCAAGCTCAAAGCTTGATGCGCTCAGCTCTACTTAGTGCCTTTCAACAGGAGACCCCCCACCTATTTAAAGCACCAACCCACAAGGAGTTCTGAATACGATTCCTATTCCCTAGAAGGAATCCGTATCCAACACAACTCTACTTGGCCCAACCTAGCCGAGTACAACTCTTGCACGCGTATGGCAACCCTACCATACTCACGTGACTAACACTTTGCACGCGTATGGCCACCTGCCATACTCACGTGACTAACACTTTGCACGCGAATGACCTCCTGCCATTCTCACGTGACTAACCATTCTTCATGTGCACCATTCTCTTAGCCCGAACGTCCCGCATGACATCCTTGACCACCAAGACCTCAGTTCCTCCTGAACCTAGTCCCGAACCTCAGTTCCTCCATGAACCTAGTTCCGGTCCCGTCATCGACCACATTCGTCTTCGAGCAATACCTGCACATGAACAAACCACGAAACAAATCCGAGCACAAGTCCACGACTTGACTCAATGTCAATCCATGCAACTACTCACATGAGCATTGCATAAAGTCCACTTCAAAAGAAGCATCATGAAATCATCACAAATTTCATAATCTCAAATTCAAATTATTTCAATTCTGCTCAAAACCCTAATTCAGCAAAAACGCATTCACGACGGACAAGGAAATATGGTCCGGCGTACACATGAAAAATCACTCAAAAAACCATTCACAACGGACAGACAAAATCGGTCCGTTGTACAAGTGAAAGTTTCGGTTCCAAGAAGAAATCATTCTGGCGAAAACACGTTCACGACGGACAAACAAAATCGGTCCGTCGTACATGCGAAATCAAACCTCAAAAAGCCATTCACGACTGACAAAAAAGTTTGTCCGCCGTACATGCAAAACTTACTGGTTTCTTGGAAGGTTGAGTTCGACTCATGAGCTCAAAAACACGTTCACGACAGACCCAAAAACTTTGTCCGTCGTACATGCACAACTTACTGGTTTCTTGAGAACTTTGTCCGGCGCTAATGCGTAACTTACTGTTTCTTGTCAAATTGTCAAACACATGCACAAGCACATTTTGCAAATCCAATTCAAGTTAATTTTTCAGTTCAAAGCCAATTTTTCAGCACATGATTTCACAATCTCCCCCTTGATGAAAACATTGGCAACACCACTTAGAATTGAACATTTGGCATTCACTTTACAAAAGATTTTGAAATCGAAAGGATCAAAGACCGAAGGAAGAAAACACAGAATTCCCCTTTTGACCAAAAACAACACAAAATCTCCCCCTGAGAAGGAAAATGTGTGTGAATGTGCAATGTGCCCAAAAATTCCAAAATTCTCCAAACTTCTCAAAATTCCAAAAACAATTCAATTCCCCCTTTTTCTTCTCCCCTTTTTTCTTTAAGCTTTTCAATGATTCCCAAATTTCTCCCCCTTTGACAATGGATTCATCAAGAGTACAAGAGAGAGAATATGTTCAAAATTTTTCTTGTAGCAAAGATTTCACAAGGAGAAACAAGGGAGTGCCAAGATAGGAAAAGATGAGCTCATTCGATCATATAACCTTATATATCACATAATACGCAAAATACATGAATTTGATGTGATTTTAACAAGTTAGGGAATGACATGCATCTCAACCCTAGTTCAGTCTACTATAGCCAATTACTAAGCAAGATCTTAGCAGAAAAAGCAAGGCTTTAAAAATTGAAGCAACTAACAACTTAGGGCGAGCAAGTAGTTTCAACTTCAATTTAGTAGGCCAATTTAATCTTTTAAAAAACGATTAACTGCATGTGGCATGCTTGAAGCATACTTCTTTTATTTTATCGGAGTGGCATGCTTGAAGCATACATCTTGTCTTTTTAGGGAATGGCATGCTTGAAGCATACATCTTATCTTTTTAGAGGAAAGCAAGTCTGAAGCGCACAACTTGAGACATTTGCTTTTAACAACCCCTTTTTATTGATTCCCTTTGCTTTTTCTTTTTCTTTGATTGTAAACATGCATAGAGATTAAAAGGCCTTTTGAAAGAGTAAAGCTGAAAACACACTTGCTCCATAGCCCAAATTTGTCAAGAAGATTCAATATCAAGCCTAGAAGAGTAAGATATCACAGAGTATTTAGCTATAGACAATCTAACCAAGGAATTCCGCAATGTCACTTTTAGTTCAAGTAAAGCAATTTAGATTATCGTATATCAGCTCAATTATATAATATATAAAGAAATGTGATAAAATAAGCTCAACAACTAAAGGACTTGGCAAGGTCCCAGGATCGAAACCTGGCTCTGATACCAATTGTTGGATCGTAAGGGCCTTCTCAACCCCAAAAGCTAGCTTGTTTAATATGTTTCTCATTTTGATGCAACAGAGAAGCATGAACATTCCTTAAGGTAATAACTTCAGATTGTAGCATATCACAAGATTTGCAAGAATCATCATCAGGAATTAAAGATCTAAGCCTTGCAATTTCAGAATTGGAACTATCAATTTCTAGATCTTTTTCTTTAAGAGTCTTCTTAGATTTTTTAAGTTCTGAAGCTAATTTAACCATGGCATACTCAAGCTCATCATAAGAAGGTCTCACCTCTTCAAGGTCAGAGTCGTTGTCGCTATCCCTTCTAGCCATGAAACACATCCCGGTGAAGTCATCATCAGGATTTCCCTTCTTGTCCTTCTTCTTGTCATGTGGCTCGTCATCACTCTCAAAGTCCACATCGCTAAGATCACACTCCTCTATGGCGGCTAAGACTTTCTTTGCAACTTTTCGAAAATTGGGGCGCCTAGGGGTAGTGTGTCTTGAGCTGCGTTGTGCCGGTTCCCTTTCTTCCTTCTTCTTCAACTTGGGACAGTTTGCTTGGATATGCCCGGGAAAGCCACACTCAAAACAGTTGAAGGACCTCGAAGTTGTGCCTCCACGCCTCCTCATCCTCACATTGTTGAGTGTTTTAAAAGCACGTGAGGAGATGAGCACAAGATCTTCTTCAGGAAGCATCTCAAACTGTTCATCTGAAAAAGAAGCCAAAGCCGACAAGGAACCAAAAGATGGTGAACCAGACGAAGTGCTGGGGTTAGCAACAAGTGCATGTGTAGATGATTTATTATCACTAGGTGACAAAGAATCCATCTCATAAGTTTTCAATCTGGAATAAAGATCATCCATAGTCAAAGTATCCAAGCCAACAGTTTGATTAATTGCAGTAACAACCATACGCCATTCAGGACTAAGAGATCTCAAAATTTTACTAGCGTTATCCTCAACAGAATTAGTAACTCCAACACCGCGCAAATTACACAAGATTTTCTCAAATCGAGAGAAAAGATCATCAATTGATTCACCTGGTCTCATAGCAAAATCAGAAAAATCCTTTTGGTAAATATTTTTGCGTACTTTCTTAATCTTAGTAGAACCTTGATGATAGTCACATAATGTCTTCCAAACAGAATAAGCAGAACGTAGATGAGAAACTCGATCAAATTCTTTTTCAGAAATTCCTTGAAAAATCAAGTTTCTAGCTTTAGCATTCAGATCAACGTCTACTTTGTTATCATTGGTGACTATATCAGGAACATCAAAAGCAGTTGAAACTTTGCGCCAAACATCATTACCTTGAGCTTCAATATAGGATTGCATGCGACTCTTCCAATAAGAAAAATTTGAATCATTAAGCATAGGAGGACGATTAACATATTTATCTGACGCCATACCTTAACCTGGCTCTGATACCACTTGTAGGATCGAAGTATACGAATATAGCAATCAGAGGGGGGGGTGAATGATTGTGCGGAAGCTAAAACCAAATTCTTGATCTATTAAAAGTTCACCCCAAAACAGAACCAAATAATTGCCTCGTTTTTCGACAAAAACAGAATGATAGAGGTTTGGTAAAACACGAATTCCCGGAGATCCAACCGTCGGATCGATCTGAAATTTGGACACAATAAACTAGATTCCAATACGAATCAAACCCAAAAAGAATTAGCTCGATCGGACTTACGGATCAAAAGTTAAGAGCTTCGCAAGCTTGCTGTTTCAGAACTTGACGAGAATCAATCTAATCAAAACTTCAAGATTAAAAAGATCTTCAAAAGATTAATCAACTAGACTTTGAGAAACTCTAAATCAATACCCTAGAACAGTTTTTGATGGATCAAATCAAGATGAAACTCAACGATCAAAAACCAATCTAGAATTAGAACAAGCATGCAAACAAGAACCAAAACAGAAAACATCAGAGCGACGTGGTTATCAGAGCACGCAAAAATCTTGGAAGAATTGATCTTTATTTCTTGTCTAAAATACTCTCATCAAAAGAGTACAAACCCTAAAACCAAGCTCAAAGCTTGATGCGCTCAGCTCTACTTAGTGCCTTTCAACAGGAGACCCCCCACCTATTTAAAGCACCAACCCACAAGGAGTTCTGAATACGATTCCTATTCCCTAGAAGGAATCCGTATCCAACACAACTCTACTTGGCCCAACCTAGCCGAGTACAACTCTTGCACGCGTATGGCAACCCTACCATACTCACGTGACTAACACTTTGCACGCGTATGGCCACCTGCCATACTCACGTGACTAACACTTTGCACGCGAATGACCTCCTGCCATTCTCACGTGACTAACCATTCTTCATGTGCACCATTCTCTTAGCCGAACGTCCCGCATGACATCCTTGACCACCAAGACCTCAGTTCCTCCTGAACCTAGTCCCGAACCTCGGTTCCTCCATGAACCTAGTTCCGGTCCCGTCATCGACCACATTCGTCTTCGAGCAATACCGCACATGAACAAACCACAAACAAATCCGAGCACAAGTCCACGACTTGACTCAATGTCAATCCATGCAACTACTCACATGAGCATTGCATAAAGTCCACTTCAAAAGAAGCATCATGAAATCATCACAAATTTCATAATCTCAAATTCAAATTATTTCAGTGCGCTCAAAACCCTAATTCAAAGAAAACGCATTCACGACGGACAAGGAAATATGGTCCGGCGTACACATGAAAAATCACTCAAAAAACCATTCACAACGGACAGACAAAATCGGTCCGTTGTACAAGTGAAAGTTTCGGTTCCAAGAAGAAATCATTCTGGCGAAAACACGTTCAAGACGGACAAACAAAATCGGTCCGTCGTACATGCGAAATCAAACCTCAAAAAGCCATTCACGACTGACTAAAGAAGTTTGTCCGCCGTACATGCAAAACTTACTGGTTTCTTGGAAGGTTGAGTTCGACTCATGAGCTCAAAAACACGCTCACGCATGCATCTAAAACTTTGTCCGTCGTGACATGCACAACTTATCGTTTCTTGAGAACTTTGTCCGCGCTAATCGTAACTTATCAAGCTTCTTGTCAAATTGTCAAACACATGCACAAGCACATTTTGCAAATCCAATTCTAAGTTAATTTTTCAGTTTAAAGCCAATTTTTCAGCACATGATTTCACATGCAGAGGTGTACAGCTTTACCCATAAGGAATGATCATCTCTTTTGCATTGCAAAGTTAACACACTTCTTTTGGTGTGCCGCTGAGAGATCATACAGAACCGTTACATTATCCAGACCTAGCTTTGCACTAGCTCAATGACGTTAAATCCTTGCTATGGTAGAAACAAACAATCCTCTGCTTTTGGTGATATTTTGAGAGCTCGGATTGGTGACCACGCTGTTTTCGTGTTTTATTTTCTGGTCCTTTTTGTTATGCTTCTCATGGATTGTTCTCGTGAGCTGCTGATGATATATGTTTCGCACCGGCAGCGGCAATGGGGTGAATAGAGTCGTTCGATGCTCACTAGATTTTAGAGATCTTTTGATAGGTTTTTTGTTCAGTCAATTTTTGGGATATATGGATGGAAAAACATAGGGATGCAAGTGATCGAACTGCAAATTTTGGAAAATTGTAGAAAAGGCTGTCAGGAAATGGAATAAGAAATAAACACAAACAGTAGCGCAAAGGCGTATCCTGAAAAAAGAGAGCTATTTTACATGACACTAAACTGAATATAAATCGTTCACTTTTTTCGATCTAATAACCAAGAGCACACTGCGGGTCCATAGGGCAGTTTTGGTGGGAGCACTGATACGGTGAATGAAGTATGCATGGGTGTTTTCTTTCCTGTTTCTTCTGCTAATATATGCACGTTGGCAATTAATTATCTGTTTGCACAAACAGCTAACATGATTATCGTTTTCCTTTTCTTGCAGATTGAGCTTGGCACTTCGGAGTTCCTGACGTGGGTTTATGGAACAACCGGTCCATTTGCCCATGCATCGGCTGATGTTGTAACGTCACTTACTTTGGTCACTAATGCACGTATCTATGGACCTTTTGGAAAAGAGGGAGGAGCTCCTTTCCAGATTCCAATGTGGAGCAATGGCAGCATTGTTGGCTTCTTTGGGCGTGCAGAGTCGTACCTTAATGCGATTGGTGTGTATGCGAATCCTGAAGCAATGGAACAAGAGGTACCATATAAATAATGTAATTGAGCAGTGCTTCTGTAATTTTTCTTTCCTTTTCATTTTTTTTCATTCTGTAATTTTTTTTTGCTTGGCTGGTTTGCTCACGCGAGGCTGAACTTACGAAGATTGGGCCATGGGGTGGAAACGGAGGGAATGCTTGGAACATCGACACCGAGGTGGAACCCCACCGTCTGGAAAGCGTCACAATCAGCTGGGGCGCCGTCGTTAATTCACTCGCATTTTCGTACATAGACTTCAATGGGAAGGACCGAAGGAGCACACTATTGGTCCGTGGGGCAGTCCTGGTGAGAATGCTTGCACGGTGAGTGCATGATGAAGCTCAGAAACAGAATTTCACTCTGGAATAAGAAAAACAACCATGCGTGGTTTTCCCTCCTGTTTATTCTGTTAATCTATGTTTCTGATTACTTATCTATCGAGCCCATCCATGTCGCTTGGTTATTGAACAGTGCTTGTCTGAATATTGAGAACTGGATTTGTCTGAAATCTGCTTATGGTGATATTAATTTTGAGAGCTAGGATTGGTGACCACGCTGCTTTCGTGTTTTAGTTTGGAATATATGGATGGAAAAATGTAGGGATGCAAGTGATCGAACTGCAAATTTGGGGAAATTGTAGAAGAGGCCATCAGGAAATTTGAGCTTGGCACTTCGGAGTTCCTGACGGGGGTTTATGGAACAACCGGTCCATTTGCGGCAGGGGCGGACCCAGGATGAAAAATGAGTGGGGGCATCCATATGTGATAAATGTATACTCCTACACAAAAATATTTATACTTGTCAAATGGACCGGTTCACCTAGATGCAAACTTAGCTGGTTTCCTTGGGAGTTCCATCCATTTAAACCCTTGGGGTGAAAACAAAACGAAAGGGTAAAAATGGAACTCCCGATTCCCTTGGGTTTGGTATCGATCTGATTTCGTCTGACATCTTTTGGCAGGCTTTAGCTAGGCGTCGGACCCGCTTGATCATATTGTCGGCCGCATCGCGAAGGTGTCTTCCTCCGCAATTCATACCGGGCTTTTGCTCCGCTTCGCCCACCAGAAGGAGTTAGTATTACGTTCTGATCACTTTGTTTCGGCTGGAAATGTTGGCCGTGCTTCGTCTACCGTAAGGGGTGAGTTTGTTGGGCTGAAGTGGGTTGGTTTGGCCCACAACAGTTCCGGCGCGTGAAATTAGATACTCCGGCCGCTCTGAAAAGCCGGCAAGACGTATCATATCCCAGAGAGCTGCTTGAACAGAACCCCTCCAAAATCGCGCTGGTGAAAAAGCACGGCTCCCAGCGACCAGACATCTAAGATTAAGAAAATACACGGTTAGCAGGACCTTATATGGACAGGATTCAACCAATCCCTCAGGAGAAACCCAACGAGCAACAACCTAGCACATCAACTCCTATCTTCCTTAACTTAATTTCTACTCAATACATATCTAATTCTTGAAAGTAGACAAGACTTCCAAAAGTTATCTCATAAAGAGATAATTCAGAATAAGATGAGAGCTGAAACTCCTAAACCAATCCTTATCTCTTTAGGTTTTAATTTCTTTTATCAAAATGTTTTATGTTTCAAAATGTAACACCCCGACATCTAGTATGCCCTGGATGTCACCAAACATGATAGACAGAGCATCTAAATGACACAAATAAAGGTAAATTACAGCAGATGTGCAATTGCTAAAACCGAAAATTTCGGCATCATCTCCTCTGTTTTTCCATGATTTGAAGCAACAGCAATAATATGGAAATGTATAGCATAATATGAGACATCTAAAACAGCAATAACAATTGATATGGCAACATCTTACGTATAAAATAATAAATCCAACCAGTCCAAAATTATAACGAAGCAAAATATGAACTTAAGCACACAATCAAGCCATACTCCAAGTTTCATGGCACTAATCTTATTATTATGTCTCCCAATGATAAAAACTATCTATATGTGAGGATCTACGTGTAGAAGTGTAGCTAAACCCCTTTCCCGTATGCCGGTTTCATGGTACCTAAAAACAACATAAGACACAAGCATGAGTTCATCACTCAGCAAGTATATTGCAATGGAACAAAACGAACAGTTCAAAGCTAATATCTCTATATATCATGCTTAACATCATAACCATGCTCAAATCTCATTGTACACATGTCATTATCATCATCATGTATGCAATGCAATGCACATGTCTCTTCGAAGCACATACCGGTATTGCCGAGTGCACACCCGTCGGCGTGCACCCTCTTTCCCCTTCCATCCCGTAGATGGAGGGTTGTAACACCCTGAAACAATGGTTCAATGAAATATGCTTTTGGGAAAATAAATCTGAATCTAAACCCTTAATGCTTAATCTTGAGACTATATTCGATTAGGTAAAACAATTAGTAAGTCAATAGATTGGTTGAATAGTAATAGGGTGAATGAATGAAAGTAAACTAGTAAGTGGGTAAAATAGTAAACCAAGAGGGAAGGGTAACCTAAGGAGTTGCTTCAGTAAAGAAATTTTACTGGGACTTAGAGATTTCTTTAGGGTCAAAGTAATTCCAATTTTGATCTGACCGATACCTGTTGCTCTGCCTCTCTGCTATTGTCGGACGGAAGAATTCAACAGCAAACCGCCCCTCTCCTTCTCTCCCTCTGCCGTGTGGGCTCGGCCCCACGCTCCAGTCTCTCTCCCTTCTCTCTCCTTTCTCTTTGCTCTCTGTCGCACGAGCACAGAAGCCGCCTCGCCCCGTCTTTGCCGGCGTCGTTCACCTGCTCCCGAGTGTCCTCGCCTCACCGACTCCGGCGCGCGACCATGCCCTGCAACGACACGACCCGTGCACTGCCGCCCACGTCCTGCCGCCGAAGCCTCCAGAGACACGACCCGTGCACTGCCGCCCACGTCCTGCCGCCGAAGCCTCCAGACCACCGCTCGCTCCCCCCCTTTCGGCGTTCCTCTGCTTCGGTCGGCTATAAAGCCCCGCAAGCCATCCTCTTGCCCCCCCCTTTTTCTCTTTTGGCTTCCTGCACTTCTCCCTGGAGTCGCATTGGAAGGAAGCCGTCTTCTTCTTCATTGCCGGCCGAGGTGCCGCCGTGAGCCGCACGGCCAATCTTCGACATCCCTCGCTCCCTCTCCAATTCCTTCGGTAGGGAGCCCCCTCAGGCGTCACTAACTCCTCCTCCATTGATTTCAGTCAGGGAGGTCCGTGACGTCGCCGCCACCGAGAGCTTCTTCCCCAGCTCCGGTCCACCGTCGCCACGCCTTCTCGGCCCACCCCCGATCGAACCAAGTAAGGGAAAACACTCCTCCTACCTCACTGATTCTCGCGCCGCCCTCCATTCAACCTCTAACGCCTTCTTCTTCTCCGTCGCCGGTCGCCTCTTCGGAACGCTGCCGGCCGCCGTCGCCGACCCTCTTCCGGTGCCGTCGCTGCCCCTCCGACCGGTGCCCCAGGACCCCCGAGACGCCCTCGAGCTCGTCGAGCCCCCGCCTGATCCGCTCCGCCTCTCCTCCACCGCCGGTGAGCTCCGGCTCCTCCTCCCCTGTCCCGGGTGGCTGACAGCGGGGCCCCTCCCGTCGGTCTCCCCTTCCTCTCCCCTGCGCGTGCGAGAATACGCTTTCCAGCCGGGAAAGCGTATTTTTCCTTTTCGGAATTGAAACAAACCGAACCAAACTCAACCTACCATATCTTTTGCTAGGAAACTCCAAACTCAACCGAATAAATTTCTAAATTGATATCTTAATCTCTAGCTCCTGATTGTGCAAAGATATTGAATGTTTGACCTCTGTTTAAAAGTTTAAATTCAAATTTAAACTATAAGTTGAATATGTGCTTTAAATGGAATTTGAGCAAATGAACTCCGATTCGCATGAAACCAATTTTGTTAGACTCTATGTGCTGTGAATGTTCCAAATAGGTAAAAAAAAACATTTAGGGTCACTTATGCTTTAAATCCTTTTATTAATTCAATCTTGCTTTAGGTATTGCTTTTCGTATAATTGCAGATTAGATGTTTAAATAAATTGAAAATTGTTGTAACCACCTTAATTGTGACGTAAAGCAACCTAATATCTGTTAGTATGAAATTGCTTAGGGTGTTTCGATCATATTATTAGTTGCTCCATTAACCAGTTGATGACCTCACTTAAGTAACCTTCTTTACCAAGAAACCTAATAGCATGTGAGACACTAGATAAACTTTAGAATTGAATGTTTGATGTGTATGATTGATTCGTTGTTTGATTCGTTATCTGTATTCTTTTGCCTTATTTGGATTTTTATTTGTTGTTATGTACCGCTTGACGACGGGTAGAATCCGACGTAGTGAACGACTCCGTCTTTGAACCTGAACTTCAGTACGACGACAACGATCCGCAAGGCAAGCACCCTTTGAACATGTTGATCCCATATTTTGAAATGATTTCATCAATGTTTTTACATGCATGCATTATGTTAGTAAAATGCTAATTTGTGGTTAGTGGTAGCTATGACCCTCAATTGTGGATATCCTTAATCAATATTGCCATGTGAACCTTTGATAACTCTAGGACATGGATTGTCACATGAATATGTGAAATGGGTATACGCGCTTAATAATTATTCATGCTTAGCCATGCTTAGAATGAGACGTTTAGTTCTTGAAAAACTTAAAAAGGTTGAATATAACAGTAAAAGATACTGGTAGTTTAATAAAAATGAAAATAAAACTATGATTTGGACGCGGGTGACTTATTGGCAATAGCCGGTTGTGTGACGGTGTGCTCACACGTAGCTAGGGGGAGATTGTCACCCGGGTCAGGTTAAGGACCGAACTCAGTGTTGTATGATCCAAGAATTACCGTACAACCACGATGCTGGTATGGGACGGCTATAACTAATTAAGTTACTAAGGACCGGCTTTGCACGGGAAAGGCCTGAGTAGCACGGCCGTTCTCGGGATTGCTCGTAGGGGTGTCCACACGAGGGTGTGGGTTAGACACATACCAATGCAACGGTATACGCCTTACTAATGGGGAGAAATGATCCGTGCTACGATGTTCTTCTGCCGCCATTAGTAAGGGTTAGTCGTTACCGGGCTAGTGCAAAGTCAGGAATTAGTAATGTAAAGGTTATATATGACTTTTCCCTGGCGACACACCAAAGGAAGTGTGTAATTATGCATTGCAAAAAGGGAAGTCATTCTTTGTGGGTAAAGTTGTACCACTCTGCAGAGTTAAAAACTAATCGATTAGCCGCGCTCTCGGTTATGAGCACTTGGTGAACTTGCACTAGTTAGAAGGTGTTTTAATAATTTTTGCTAAAATATGAAGATAAAATTTGGAATAGAATTTACCCTGCAGATGAGCCAACATTTGACATCTGTTGGCAATGTTGGACTCAGCTGTTGTGCCCTGTGTGGGCAAATATAGCGGTCTTTGTGTCTAGGTCGATATTGGTGGTTTGTGCCATGTGTTGGCCTTGGATGGATAGTGGATGTGATTATGATCTGTCGAGATATGTTGATAATGATGCTCATTACTTTACTTATTTACCAAATGTTTCATGACTTATGCTTTTGAATTATTATCCAGTATTTACTTTAAACTTCGCTTTCTGCAATCAACCGTAGAGACCCACTTTGTATCAACTTGCATATATTTAGGTTTGCAAACACTTGAAGTCTTGCTGAGTACAAAATGTACTCACCCTTGCCTCGTTGTTGTTTTTAGGTGCGGACTTAGATTATGTTGATGAACCGTACTATGATGCGGGTTACGGAGACTACGACCGTTCTTCTACCTAGTGTCTTACCTAGTCAGATGCCTGTGGTGTTTGGGTAGTGGCAATCTGAGGGATAAGAATGTTTAGTACTTTTGGACTTGTAATATTATGTGGTTGAACTACTTAGTAAACTCTGTAATATTTTGGTAATGTATGGACTTGATGGCAAATTGTGTATATGCGTGCTGGCTACTGATCCAGGGACCAGCACAGGATGCATATTTAGAACCTGCCTTTTTGTGATAGCACCGTATTGCAAAAAGGGAGGGTCTCACAAGTTGGTATCAGAGCCATATGACTGTAGGTTGACCCTAGGTAGAATGGCCGTTAGAGGTAACGTAAAATTTTGAGTTAGACAACCTTATAAATAGGTGTAATATTGCTATGTATATACTAACCTCTTCTTGGTTATTATCCTTACTACTATTCTCCCCTCATCTTGCATGTACTCATTATCATCTTTACCTTTTATTAGTTACTTTTAGCCTTGCATTTAATTCGGAATACTAATTCCTCGATTAAATGTGCAGATGGCTGACTACCCGCTGTGCTACGAGTCTACCGAGGGTGAGACAGGCGGCATGATGGGTGTCCTATCCCTCATGCTGCAGTACGCTGGTTTTGAGAGACCTCCCCACTACACAGTCTACAAGTTGTCCATCAGCAGCCAGGTGTCAGAGTATGGAGCACGTGTCCACATCCTCCCTAGAGCAGCCGTCGACGAGGGAGACCGTGTCTTTATTGGTTATGCCTCTTCAGTCACGATGGCCTTGAACGAGGTCGCGTTTGTAGCTGTAGTACGTCTACGTCACGCCCTACCAGAGTTGGGCGTGATGTACCGTGCTTTTCCTGGACGTCCACCTGTTGGGGACATTTATTACGCTGACCCTGCGAGCTACCACACGGAGACCTTCCGTAGTCTCGTGGAGTTTGTCAGAGCGTCTTGTGAGTACCACCGTCGGGCTGTGGATGAGCTTCTGGAGGCTCGCCGACGTGTGGCTTACCTCGAGACTCTGGTTGCTCCATTTGTGACAATGGGGATGATCTCTAGGGTCGACGTAGCAGGAGGCCCTGCGTTGTTGACGTCGCCAGGACCGCACGACGTTCTCGTTGCCACCGCCGATATATCCACCCGACGCGCGCGCCAGGCGCGTATGTCGGTTGGGGGTAGCCGCCCCCGCTTCAGTAGCACTAGGTCTACGCCGGGACCCTCGGGTTCCTACCGCCCGAGAGGGACTCAGGTGTACAGGCGCCGTGGCACCGTTCCACCCACGATGCCTGGACGCACCCCTCCTATCCCAGCTAGGCCTACTGCCGCTCGCGGTGACCGCGGTGGCAGGGCGGACGACGTGTAGGGACTTTAGGTTGGATGTAGTGGTACCACCCTTTTGCTTTGTGTATTATGTAATGTGTTATGTGATGTATGGGACAAGTAAGATGTAGTATGTATGAAGTGAACAACTAGTATGTGCTAGGTGTGATGACTAGTATGCATGGTAGGCATGACTGATCTTTTGTTGTATTATATGGTCGTCTGAATGAAGTCCTTCAGTTGAGAATTTCCTGTGTGCTTGAGTTATGTTGGTTGTGAGTTTTCCCCGTGCTTGCTTTATGTTGTTTGTGATTCTTTCTGTGTGTTCGGGTTTTACTCGTGGATGTTTAACTCTAGGTTACAACTTTCATGACGTAGCAACCCTTTGCAAATAATAAAACATGAATAACTAAAAATGTTAATGAGACCCATAGAACACATTTCTAATCAACTCTACTCACTCACTTAGATCCACCACCACCTCTTCCTCATGTAGATAATTTGAAGTTATAAAATTTTAGGGAACGAAATGTTGCCTTGTAACCCACTAAGAATGCGTCTCGAATATTAAAAATCTAACTAACCAATGTTTCAGGATGCCAGTCATGAGATCTCTGAATCAGATGTTGGAGAGTGAGGATACTCCAGAGCCTCACCTTCCAAGAGCCACTATACCCACTCCAGTTCAGCCAAACCCTATTCATCCGGCAACTAGAGCTTCGTCTTCGCGGCAGGCAGATCGCCGTGAACCACCTCCACCACCACCCCCAGCTCAGCAAGGAGCAGTTTCTGAAGAACAGTTGCCAGGGCCACCCACCATGGCTCAAGTTCTTGCTATGATCGAGCAAGGACGGCAGACCAACACCCTCTTGCTCCAACAGTTAGTTCAGAATACTACTAATCTGGGTGCAGCCGCTGCTAGAGGCGGTGTTGGAGATGCTCCACGTCAGTCAAGGTTGGGAGAGTTTTTGAAGACTCGCCCTCCTACCTTCACCACTTCAACAGACCCTCTTGATGCGGATGACTGGCTTCGTTCAATTGAGAGCAAACTGGTCATAGCTCAGTGTGAGGACCATGAGAAGGTTCTTTATGCATCATATCAGCTCCAAGGTGCAGCTGCTGCTTGGTGGGAGAACCATCAGGCCATCCTCCCTCCAGATCAGCAAATCACTTGGGTGGCATTTAAGGAAGCCTTCCGTCGGGCTCATATTCCTGCAAGTCTGATGGAGGTTAAGAGGCGGGAATTTCTGGACCTTCGTCAGGGAGGTATGACAGTGGTGGATTATCTTCACCGCTTTAATTACCTCGCCCGTTATGCTACCTCCGAGGTTACTCCTGAGACCCGCAAATTGGAGCGCTTCAGGGATAATCTGAATGATGAGATCAAGTGGACCTTAGCTGCACATGACATCCACGACTTCCAGACCCTCGTGGATAAGGCCATTCGAGTGGAACTCAGCACTCGTGCAGTTATGGAGAGCCGCAAAAGAAAGTGGATGGCTCAGAAGAATGCCAATGCTAGCTCTTCCAGGCTCCGCACTGGACCACCGGCGGCTACTCGACCTCCGGCGCCTTCCCAGCCGCAGAGGCGTCCACCTTCTGCAGCCCCACCTCGACCACTTCCGGCTCGTCCAGCGTTCATGCCCAGTGGACGCCCTGTTGGGACTCAGCAGCAGCTCGCTAATGTGACCTGCTACAACTGTGGTGAACGCGGGCATATCGCTAGCACTTGCCCAAAGAGAGGTGTCGCCCAGCTTCCAGTCCGCCCTCCACCTCAGGGAGCACCTCAGCGACCTCCGGGCCGTCCACAAGGACCCGGTGGGTCACAAGCTCCTAGACAAGCCCCTGCTCGTGCTCAAGGCCCTGTCCAGGGTCGGCTTCACCATGTGACAGCTGAGGAGGCAAGCGACGCACCCGATGTGGTGATGGGTACGTTCCTCGTTCACTCAGTACCTACCTTGGTATTGTTTGATTCCGGAGCATCACACTCCTTCATTTCTGCAAAATTTGCTAGTCAACACGATATCCAAGTAGATCTCCTCACTACTAGCATGATAATTTATTCACCTGGAGCCACTTTAAGAACATCCAGTTTATGCCCTAAGGTTAGCATTGAAATAAATGGAGTATTGTTCTATGCTGATCTTATCCTTATAGAAACTCCAGGTTTAGATGTGATTCTTGGTATGGATTGGCTATCTAGAAACGAAGGAATTATAGATTGCGCCAACCATTCCATCTCTCTTGTGAACCATGAAGGGATACTAGTGAATTTCTCGTCTAGGTCAAACACATTGGATACCCAACCTCTCCTGGGCTCAGCTTTAGTATCAAACCTCCACTCTGTACCCATAGTTTCTGAGTATCCAGATGTCTTCCCCGATGAATTGCCGGGTTTGCCACCAGATCGGGACATCGAATTCGTCATCGATCTTATGCCCGGTACCGCACCCATTTCCAAACGTCCCTACCGGATGCCACCAAACGAGCTAGTTGAGCTCAAAAAACAACTCCGAGAACAACTAGACAAAGGATTCATTCGTCCTAGTTCATCTCCGTGGGGAAGCCCTGTTCTTTTTGTCAGCAAGAAAGATGGTAGCCTACGCATGTGCGTGGATTATCGTTCTTTAAATGAAGTGACAATCAAGAATAAATACCCACTCCCTCGCATTGATGACTTGTTCGATCAGTTGAATGGTGCACAAGTGTTTTCAAAGATAGATTTGAGACATGGGTACTATCAATTAAAGATCAGGTCTGGAGACATTCCAAAGACAGCCTTCACAACTCGTTATGGTCTTTATGAATATGTCGTGATGTCATTCGGACTTACTAATGCTCCTGCCAGTTTCATGTGCCTGATGAATAAGGTCTTTATGGAGTACTTAGACAAGTTCGTAGTGGTCTTCATCGACGACATCCTCATTTATTCCAAGTCAAAGGAAGATCATGCGCAGCATTTGCGTATGGTACTTGAAAAGCTCCGAGAACATGAACTCTATGCCAAGTTTGAGAAGTGTGAATTCTGGCTAGAAGAGGTTGCATTTCTCGGACATATCCTCTCCAATGGCGGAATAGCAGTTGACCCCAGTAAAATTGAGGCAGTTCAAAGCTGGGAACAACCAACGTCCGTTCCTCAAATTCGAAGTTTTCTCGGTTTGGCGGGTGTGGGACCCCGGATCAGCTATCCAGAATCTCCTGTGTATTTCCGTACTAGTCCCAGATCAGTAGCTAGTACACACAGTCACAGTGATACATCATTGCCGAACATAACGAAACTTGTAATGTAAATATTCAAATATGGGCCACATGGCCACTTATTACAATACTCGGTCCAACGACCGGACACTCAAAACAAATGAAGCAAAAGAAAGCAACGAGCGACGCCACAACGCCACAAAGCGGCGACTAGGAACGCAACTAGTCCTCCTGGCAATCCTCCTCGAAGAACTCCTCTTCTTCCTCGGATCTTGATAAATCTCTGATGATTACAATGTTGGTGTAGCACGTGAGTACAAAAGTACTCAGCAAGTCGGGAATTATGATCATGAGGGGCTTTCCAAAGGAAGCTTAATAGGGTTTATTTGCATAAAGCCACATTTGATTAAATCATACTTAAGTAATAAATTTCACAAAGCATATTTTACAACTCTTTTTAATAATTGAATTATTTATTATCGTAGTGAGGTTCATCACCATCACTAACATAAAGGCTCTATCCGCCAACAGTTTAAAGGATCAAAGTTAATCATGTGACTCCATCCGTCAAAGGTAAACGAGGTTCTATCCACCTGGTTGGCTCTTTCCGCCAAACAACATTCGAGAGTTCTAACCACTCCCGAACCCCAAAACAAAACACTTTTCGGTTTTAAAATCAAAATCAAAGTCTACCAATATGAAAGCATTTCTTGCTTTGCCTTTGACCGTAGGCACGGCTATTCGAATAGTTTATACTCTGCAGAGGTGTACAACTTTACCCACAAGACAAGATAGACCCTTGTTGCCATGCAATTAACACACTTCCTTAGGTGTGCAGGATATCTTGACAAGGCCGTTACAATGTATCTACCTAGCTAGACCCACCCGCTGAGGTTTCACCGCTGTTAGGGTTCCCTCCACCCAGTACAGAAGCCCCCTCTTGCGCCGTGTGAGCAAAACAACATCCACAACAATGCCTCCGTCCGGCTCTCACACAACAACCGAGTGGCGAGTCTAAACTAGGCTTCTACAAATTAGTGAGCCAGGTCGTACCATTATAGACATGTGGTAGTACGGTTATGCTTAAAATGGCAATCATAAGCGTCGGTCCTTATATGACTTGGGGCGGTACTTTGCACAAAAGGATCAAGGCTTGACCCGCTTCCACCCGACATTCCAGGCCGCCCAAGTCGAAATCATTTTACTTTTCTTTTATTTTAGAAAACAGGACCAAAATCATATTAATAACCTTCAAATACACATTTAATAACATTCTTTTTGAATAATCCCACCCATGGGTTGTTTTTGTCGGAAAAGGTCCTAAGCAATTCTACCGTACTACATAGCAACGGATACCATATAAACATAAGCATGGTATAAACAATGTTCTAGAGTTACAACGGATATGATTATCAATGTCAAGGAGGAATTATCAAATTCGGATTAACTATCACTTATATTTGACATATTTTATTAAACATAGCCATGCAACTTTATAAACAGTTTTAAATCATTTCGCAAACATAGGAGCAAAGTGCATCAAGGAGACTTGCCTTCAGTTCTTGTGCGGTGTCGAACTCGGAAGGCTCGACGGCGAAATCGGCGGTCGCGGCGGGATCGTCGACTACACGCAAAACGAGGCAACAAATAAATAACGGAAAATAAATAAAATCCAAAAATTATAAAATTAGTACTGGCAGGAAGGTCTTGATTTTAGATGAATTTAGAAATTTGAATGAGGTCAAACGGAGTTCGGATGAGAAAGTTATGAGCTTCCGAAGTTTGGATTTCGAATAAATCGAAAACCGGGAATATTCCGGGAATATTCCCTTCGGGTTTGACCGGGTCAAAGGTTGACCGAAGACTTGACTTTGACTGGACTTTGAGTCTATGACAGTGGGGTCCCACATGTCATTGGGATGGAGGAGGCTTCTCCATGAAGCTTGCTTGGTCATGCCAATGGAGGAGAGAGAGAGTGAGAAAGAGAGAGGGAGAGAGAGGGAAGGGAGGGGGCTCGCCGGAGGGGGGGCGGCGGCGGCGGCGAGGGAGGTCGCCGGCGGCGAGCCGACGCTGCCGGCGGCGAGGCGCGCAAGACGGGCGCGGGGTTTTGGCGACGGCGTGGCGGGCGCGCGGCGGGCGGCGCGGCGGGCGGCGGGCGGCGGCGGCGGCGGCGGGCGGCATGGCGGCGGGCGGCGGCGCGGCGGCGGGCGGGCGGCGGCGCGGCGGCGGGCGGGCGGCGGCAGCGGCGGCAAGCGGCGGCGGGCGGCGGCGGCGGCGAAGCGGGCGCGCGACGCCACGCACAGAGCTTCACTCCAAGAACAGAGAAGGCCAAAAAGGAAAAAGAACACAAGTTTTTCCAAAACTTGATTTTTCTCCCAATTTTGCATGGATTTGGATCAAACAAAAACTAGGATCATCTAGATAACATCCTTAGGAACCTATAACCGGAAAGAATCGAACCAAAACTCACCGAGCAAGATGAATTTGATGAAAAACCCGAGGTCGGCCGAAGTGAACAAAACGCGAAATTTGTCGCCCACGATCGATGAAACCTAAAATCAAAGGATGAGTTAGAATCTAGACTCCCTTACGAACTCAATGAAACAAGCGGTGAGAAGAATGGACCACCGAGGAGGGAGATATGAGCAAGAACACGAAGAACGCGAAGAACACGAGAGTTCGTCGGTTTTCTTGATCTTGCGGCCGATTGGGTTTGAGAGGCTAACGAAGGGTTTCACCAATGGAAAGAGGACTCTTATACGGAGAGATGAGAGGTGGAATCACGCGGAACGGATTAGAAACGGCCGCGCAATCTCCAAAAGAGTGGATTTCGGGTTTCTTGCAACCGTTCAAAAATTAGCGAGATTTCGGGGGCATTATCCCCATGGATAGGAAGAGGAGTCCGTTGTGATCCCAACGGATCCGGCGGTGATTGATTTGGAGTTGCGTGGAGGGAGTTATGAGTGATTAAAGAGAGCATCTCCATTTTCGTTGACTTGGAGCTCCAAAGTTCATGCCATGGCTAGAGGTTGAGGATGATGAACAGTGCATGACACGTGGCACCTCCTCATTGGTCCTCCTTTACGCAAATGATTCGCCCTAGAGAAAAATAAGGAAAAATGGCCTAAAAATTCCGGAAAAATTCCTAGAGCCATTTTGGATTATTTGGGACTCAAAGGAAGTGTTTTGGTTGAATTTGGATGATTTTTGTGGAATTGAATAATCGGGCGCGGATCGCAGGCATTAAACAAAAGCCGCGCGAGATAAAATAGGAACGGAGGTCCAAAAATCCGGGGAATGATTCCTAAAATCATTTCGGAATATTTGGAACATTTTAGAAGTGGTTTGGAGATTTTTGGAGCACTTTTGGACTCGGGTGAATTTTCGGGTACCGGCGGTACTGGAAAATCCGATTTTTCGCCCGGGAGGGAATTAATTCCCGAATTCGAAGGGGAATGGATGCCAGGTTAATATAAACACCAAAGAAACTCCAAATTTTGAATTTACTTTATTTAAATTAGGTTTTTCTCCAGAAAGCCAAAACGAGGATGTTACAAACCTACCCCCCTTAGAGAGAATCTCGTCCCCGAGATTCGGACGGAGAAAGAAAGAGGTCTGGGAACTCTGCTCGAAGATCTTCTTCACGCTCCCAAGTAGCTTCCTTTTCCGAATGGTTGCTCCACTGAACCTTGCAGAACTTGATTACTCGGCTGCGCGTCAGGCCCGACGCCGCTTCATCCAAAATCTTGACGGGATACTCCGGGTAAGACAAGTCTTCTTTGAGTTCCACGTCTTCCAACGGCAATTGATGTTCCGGCACTCGGAGACACTTCTTTAACTGAGACACATGAAAAACATCATGTACCCCTGACAACTGTGGCGGTAATTCCAATTTATAAGCAACTTCGCCTTTCCGGGCGATCACCTTGAATGGTCCGATATAGCGGGGTGCTAATTTTCCACTGACGTGGAATCGTTTCATTCCTTTCATCGGGGATACCTTCAAATACACATGGTCTCCAGGTACAAAGCTTAATTCCCTTCGACGATTGTCCGCATAACTCTTTTGTCTGGACTGAGCTGTCTTCAGATTTGCCCGGATCTGTCTGACTTGCTCTTCGGCTTCTTTCAGAACATCGGGTCCGATGATTTGTCCTCCTTCGGTCTCTTTCCAATATAAGGGTGTTCTGCACTTTCTCCCATACAAAGCTTCAAAAGGTGCCATCTTCAAACTGGCTTGATAGCTGTTGTTATAGGAAAACTCTGCATAGGGCAAATTCTGATCCCACGAGCCTTTATATGTTAGAGCACAAGCTCTCAACATATCCTCTAAAATTTGATTGACCCTTTCGGTCTGGCCATCCGTCTGGGGATGATACGCAGTACTGAAATTAAGATTCGTACCCAATACCTCATGCAATTGCTGCCAGAATCTCGAGGTGAACTGGGAACCTCGATCAGACACAATCTTCTTTGGCACACCGTGTAAACACACAATCTTAGCCATATACAACTCGGCAAGCTTATCTCCAGAATAAGTCGTCTTTACCGGGATAAAGTGGGCCACTTTGGTCAATCGATCCACAATAACCCAGATGGAATCATAACCGGACTTGGTTTTGGGTAAGCCAGTTATAAAATCCATTCCAATTTCTTCCCATTTCCATACAGCACTTGCAAAGGCTGCAATAGACCAGAGGTCTCGATGCTCTGCTTTTACCGGTGACACACATCACACCGTGCTACGAAGTCGAAACTTCCTTTTTCATATTGGACCACCAATACTTCTCTTCAGATCGAGATACATTTTGGTGCCTCTGGGTGAATGGAGTAAATCAATCGTGAGCCTCTTTCAAGATCACGTTCTTGATTTCTTCTTGGTTAGGGACCACTATTCTTTTCCCGAACCAAACAGTTCCTCTGGTCATCTTCTCAAAATCCGGTGCTTTCCTTTCTTTAGGCCTTCCTTCAAGGTTGGCAATACCTTTATCGTCCTTTTGAGCTTCTCGGATCTGATCTTCAAGGGTTGATTTGACCTCCAAAGAATAAATGCACCCTTCATTTACTAATCCCAGGTTAAGGCGCCAAATTCATCGTGAAGTATCTTGGTTGGTTTTGTTGCACCCTCATATTGTTGCGGTGAGTTTTCCTGCTCAAAGCATCCGCAACTACGTTCGCTTTTCCAGGGTGATAATGAATTCCCAGATTATAATCTTTCACCAACTCCAACCATCTTCTCTCGCCTCGAGGTTAAGATCAGCCGAGTGAAGATATACTTGACTTTTATGATCCGTATAGATTTCACATCTATTGCCGATTAAGTAATGTCTCCATATCTTGAGCGCGTGCACAACTGCGGCTAACTCCAAGTCATGAACATGATAGTTTTCTTCATGAGGTCGCAATTGTCTAGAAGCATAGGCTATTACCTTTCCTTCTTGCATCATAACACATCCAAGTCCTTGCTTCGAAGCATCACAATACACTTCAAAGCCCTTATGGATGTCTGGTAAAATAAGCACTGGGGCCGAGGTTAATCTCTTTTTCAACTCCTGAAAACTTTGCTCACAGGCTTTAGTCCATTCAAACTTCTTTTCCTTTTTCAGAAGCTGAGTAAGAGGTCTGGCTATCTTCGAGAAACCTTCAATGAATCTCCGATAATAACCAGCTAATCCAAGAAAACTTGGATCTCCGGATCGACTTGGGTTGTGTCCAATCCAAAACATCTCTCACTTTCGCTGAATCTCGCTACTCCTGCAGCAGAAATGACATGACCCAGAAAGACACTTCCTTCACCGAAGTCACATTTGCTAAACTTAGCATACAAATTGATGCTCCCTTAGTGTTTCCAAGACTATTCGCAGATGGTCTTCATGCTCTTTTCTGCTCTTGGAATAGACAAGAATGTCGTCGATGAATACTACGACGAACTTGTCTAAATATTCCATAAACACCTTATTCATCAGATTCATGAAATAAGAAGGAGCATTGGTTAACCCAAAAGACATGACTGTGAACTCATACAGTCCATATCGGGTGGTGAAGGCTGTTTTCGGAATATCCTCTTTTCTTATCTTCAGCTGATGATATCCCGATCTCAAATCTATTTTGGAGAAGACTTGAGCTCCCTTCAACTGGTCAAACAGATCATCTATCCGAGGCAACGGATACTTGTTCTTGATCGTAACCTCATTCAACGACCTGTAGTCGATGCACATTCTCGCACTACCATCCTTCTTGGACACAAAGATCACAGGCGATCCCCAAGGTGACGAACTGGGTCTGATGAATCCTTTTTCTTGCAGTTCTTCAATCTGCTTCTTCATCTCGACCAACTCGTTAGAAGGCAGTCGGTACGGTCTCTTCGAGATTGGAGCGGTACCAGGTACTAGCTCAATCACAAATTCCACATCTCGATCTGGTGGCATACCAGGCAACTCATCCGGGTACTCATTGACGATCGGTACCTTCTCCAACGAAGTACCTTTCAAACGGTTTAGGGTGCTACCCCCCTTAGAGGCAAGATTAGATAAGAACTCCACTCTAATCCCCTCAGGGCTGGTAAGAGAGATAGCTCTACTAGCACAGTCTATCTGACCCTTATACTTGGTTAGCCAGTCCATTCCAAGGATTACTTCTATACCCTTAGTATCCAACAGTATTAAGTTCGCTAGGAACTTTACCCCTTGTATTACTATATCCATTTTCGGATGCATGTAAGTTGTTCTTAATTCTTTTCCAGGGGATTGCACTAACAAAGGGTTTCTTAACTGTAAGGTGTCCCAGTTATGCTTTTTAACCAAGTACTCCGAAATAAATGAATGAGTTGCACCAGAATCAAACAGAACTGAAGCAGGTACTGAGTTCACAACGAACGTACCGTAGACCACGTCTGGCGCATCCTGAGCCTCTTCCGCGGTGATGTGGTTCACACGCCCTCTTCCTGCAGTCCTTGGCGTGCGCGGAGTCTGAGGGGTTCCTCTTCCTTGAGCCGGCGCAGGGGCGCGGGCTGGCGTCGATCCTGTGTTGAACCTCACCGGTGACACTGGCGCTTCGGGGCGATTGTTGGCGTAGTGCCCCATCTCCTCGCAGTTAAAGCCACCGCACTCCTGCCATTGCTGTCCCACTCTTCTGAGCTTGAGCTCTCGTGATCGCCGCAGGGGCTTGTCCAAAGGGGCGCGGGTAGACATTGGGGTCCTGGGGCCATCGCTACCGCTGGCCTGCTAGATCGCCGAAAAGTGCGCGGGCACTGGAATCAGCACCGCTACCGAGTCTGAAACATCATTTTTCTCTTGCGCGACTCAAAAAGCTGACGCTGAGCATCCTCTTGAATCAGCGCCTTGTTGATCATGTGCTGGAACGACGGGTAGTCGCTTGAAACCAGCTGTACCTTCAAGTTGGGGTCAAGGCCCTCCATGAATCGCCAAATCTTGGCCTCGTCAGTCGCGACATCTGCGGTCGCGTACCGGGACAGCTGAGTGAAGCGGTTAAGGTACTCCGAGACAGACAAGTGTCCTTCTTTGAAGCTTGTGAAACTCACGACGCTTCATTTCCATAATCCCTTGGGATATGTGTAGCCTCAAGGCTTCCACAAACTCATTCCATGGGATGTTCTGCGGGTCGGCATGGGCGGCGCAGTAGTTTTCCCACCAGTTGGCTGCAGTTCCTTTGAGCTGGTGAGATGCGTACTGCACACTCTCTATGTCATCGCACTGAGCCAAGTGCAGTTTACGCTCAACTTCCTTGAGCCAGTCATCCGCATCCAGCGGATCTCATGGATCCAAAGAAAAGTCGGGGTCGAGTCTCATGAACTCCCCAAACTTAGATTGGGGCGGTTGAGCTTGAGCCGAAGCCGCCGCTGCTTGAGGTTGGTTCAGACGTTACGAGCTAACGCTGAAGAATCTGCTGCATCGCCATCATTTGCTCCATGTTTGGCGGCCGAGCCGGGGTGGGGGCGGCGGCGGATCATGCTGAGCGGCAGGGTGTTGCACTTGCTCTTGTCCTTGCGGCTGCGGTGGCTCCACATACTCTGCTTCCTCTTGAAAGTGCACCGGTCCACGGGCTCATCCACGGCCTCTACCACGGCCTGCGGGCCTTCCACGACCACGACCACGACCAACGTTCTCCATCTGCACAAGGCGGTCAAGCACAAGGAAAGAGGGAGAAGCATAGGTAAGCAACGGGGAACTAAACCACATCCTCAACACAAGAGCACAACCACAAAGGCACACAACAGCAGGGAAAAACCAACTAAACTTCAATTAAAATCAAATAGTTTTGGAGGTGGCTGTATCACAAATGCCTAAAGGCACGATACAATCCAGCAATCACTTATTGAACGCTCTAACGCGACAAATTTAAGATCCTGCAGACTAGACTGAAACTATCTAAGAACTAGCGCCATCGGGCGAAGACGCGGGGACGGGTCCTCCTCTTCCTCCTCCTCCTCGCTCTGCCGCGGGAAGGTGAAGCGGCCGCCAAGATCTCGCTTCCTTCGGGCAGCCAAAGCAATCGAGTAAACTCTGGCGGCGAAGGGAGACGAACGGACTTGCGCGCGCAGAGTCCAAGCCTCGAGCCTTGATGACGCTTGGTGGCGGCGCGTCCTGCAGGATGTCGCGGGCCGGCGGTTCCTCCCGAACCGGCTGGTGGCGGCGGCACCACGGCCGTGCCTCTCCGTGACAAAGCGCCCGGTGGAGGCGACGGAGGCTCCTCCTCTCCTCCTCAAACCGAGATCCTCTCTCTCGGCTGCCGTCAAGTCCCGACGCAAACCCAGCAGCTCATCAGACATCCGGACATAGGCCTCATCCTGCGCCTGGACGAGTGACCCCAAGTGCACCACGGTCGGGTCCCTCTCCTGGGCCAAACTCCTAAACTGGCTGTACACCCGCCCAACCTGGAAGCGGGGAAACAGCCGGTACGGAGAATTCTCCAGCATGTCGCGGTAGCTCTGCCCCAACATGAGGATAGCCTTTACGCCGCTGGCCTGCTGCCAGACGCCAGAATCGGTCTCTCGGCCGTGAAGTAAAACGGCCGGTCCTCGACGCGAAGGCGGCTCCTCGCGAAGACTAGCAAGCGGACCTGCCACATATCCTGGCCAAGGCCAGGCATCGATTGGTAGCGATACTCCGGACGATGGGGAAAGCCCAGCTCCTGGAGCATCAGTGACAGCTCCTCGCAAAAGCCTCCAGCCTCGCCGGCAAAGGTGGTGAAAACCGACATCTACAAATTTTTGAAAGAAGACAGAATTAGTAACCAAAATTTTAAATAAAAGAGAGGATGAGCACAAGATACTAAGATAGAAGAGATAGAAGCAAAGAAACTTAAACTTTTGCAATTACATTTTTATGAAATATAAGTCCTTAAGGCTTTGCCATGCTAACTAGGTCACGTCCTACAGTCGTCCAGGCTCTGATACCACCGCTGTGGGACCCCGGATCAGCTATCCAGAATCTCCTGTGTATTTCCGTACTAGTCCCAGATCAGTAGCTAGTACACACAGTCACAGTGATACATCATTGCCGAACATAACGAAACTTGTAATGTAAATATTCAAATATGGGCCACATGGCCACTTATTACAATACTCGGTCCAACGACCGGACACTCAAAAGCAATGAAGCAAAAGAAAGCAACGAGCGAACGCCACAACGCCACAAAGCATTTACTAGGAACGCAACTAGTCCTCCTGGCAATCCTCCTCGAAGAACTCCTCTTCTTCCTCAAAGATCTTGATAAATCTCTGATGATTACAATGTTGGTGTAGCACGTGAGTACAAAAGTACTCAGCAAGTCGGGAATTATGATCATGAGGGGCTTTCCAAAGGAAGCTTAATAGGGTTTATTTGCATAAAGCCACATTTGATTAAATCATACTTAAGTAATAAATTTCACAAAGCATATTTTACAACTCTTTTTAATAATTGAATTATTTATTATCGTAGTGAGGTTCATCACCATCACTAACATAAAGGCTCTATCCGCCAACAGTTTAAAGGATCAAAGTTAATCATGTGACTCCATCCGTCAAAGGTAAACAGGTTCTATCCACCTGGTTGGCTCCTTCCGCCAAACAACATTCGAGAGTTCTAACCACTCCCGAACCCCAAAACAAAACACTTTTCGGTTTTAAAATCAAAATCAAAGTCTACCAATATGAAAGCATTTCTTGCTTTGCCTTTGACCGTAGGCACGGCTATTCGAATAGTTTATACTCTGCAGAGGTGTACAACTTTACCCACAAGACAAGATAGACCCTTGTTGCCATGCAATTAACACACTTCCTTAGGTGTGCCGGCAGGGATATCTTGACAAGGCCGTTACAATGTATCTACCTAGCTAGACCCACCCGCTGAGGTTTCACCGCTGTTAGGGTTCCCTCCACCCAGTACAGAAGCCCCCTCTTGCGCCGTGTGAGCAAAACAACATCCACAACAATGCCTCCGTCCGGCTCTCACACAACAACCGAGTGGCGAGTCTAAACTAGGCTTCTACAAATTAATGAGCCAGGTCGTACCATTATAGACATGTGGTAGTACGGTTACGCTTAAAATGGCAATCATAAGCGTCGGTCCTTATATGACTTGGGGCGGTACTTTGCACAAAAGGATCAAGGCTTGACCCGCTTCCACCCGACATTCCAGGCCGCCCAAGTCGAAATCATTTTACTTTTCTTTTATTTTAGAAAACAGGACCAAAATCATATTAATAACCTTCAAATACACATTTAATAACATTCTTTTTGAATAATCCCACCCATGGGTTGTTTTTGTCGGAAAAGGTCCTAAGCAATTCTACCGTACTACATAGCAACGGATACCATATAAACATAAGCATGGTATAAACAATGTTCTAGAGTTACAACGGATATGATTATCAATGTCAAGGAGGAATTATCAAATTCGGATTAACTATCACTTATATTTGACATATTTTATTAAACATAGCCATGCAACTTTATAAACAGTTTTAAATCATTTCGCAAACATAGGAGCAAAGTGCATCAAGGAGACTTGCCTTCAGTTGCGGCGGCGGTGTCGAACTCGGAAGGCTCGACGGCGAAATCGGCGGTCGCGGCGGGATCGTCGACTACACGCAAAACGAGGCAACAAATAAATAACGGAAAATAAATAAAATCCAAAAATTATAAAATTAGTACTGGCAGGAAGGTCTTGATTTTAGATGAATTTAGAAATTTGAATGAGGTCAAACGGAGTTCGGATGAGAAAGTTATGAGCTTCCGAAGTTTGGATTTCGAATAAATCGAAAACCGGGAATATTCCGGGAATATTCCCTTCGGGTTTGACCGGGTCAAAGGTTGACCGAAGACTTGACTTTGACTGGACTTTGAGTCTATGACAGTGGGGTCCCACATGTCATTGGGATGGAGGAGGCTTCTCCATGAAGCTTGCTTGGTCATGCCAATGGAGGAGAGAGAGTGAGAAAGAGAGAGGAGAGAGAGGAAGGGAGGGCTCGCCGGAGGGGGCGGCGGCGGCGGCGAGGGAGGTCGCCGGCGTAGCCGACGCCGGCCGGGCGGCGAGCCGACGCCGGCCGGCGGCGAGGCTGGCGCGGCAGACGGGGCGCGGGGTTTCGGGCGACGGCGGTATGGCGGCGGCGGCGGGCAAGGGCGGGCGGGCCAAGGGCGGCGAAGGCGAAGCGGCGGGCGATCAAGCCCACGACAGAGCTTCACTCCAAGAACAGAGAAGGCCAAAAAAAGGAAAGAACACAAGTTTTTCCAAAACTTGATTTTTCTCCCAATTTTGCATGGATTTGGATCAAACAAAAACTAGGATCATCTAGATAACATCCTTAGGAACCTATAACCTAAAGAATCGAACCAAAACTCACCGAGCAAGATGAATTTGATGAAAAACCCGAGGTCGGCCGAAGTGAACAAAACGCGAAATTTGTCGCCCACGATCGATGAAACCTAAAATCAAAGGATGAGTTAGAATCTAGACTCCCTTACGAACTCAATGAAACAAGCGGTGAGAAGAATGGACCACCGAGGAGGGAGATATGAGCAAGAACACGAAGAACGCGAAGAACACGAGAGTTCGTCGGTTTTCTTGATCTTGCGGCCGATTGGGTTTGAGAGGCTAACGAAGGGTTTCACCAATGGAAAGAGGACTCTTATACGGAGAGATGAGAGGTGGAATCACGCGGAACGGATTAGAAACGGCCGCGCAATCTCCAAAAGAGTGGATTTCGGGTTTCTTGCAACCGTTCAAAAATTAGCGAGATTTCGGGGGCATTATCCCCATGGATAGGAAGAGGAGTCCGTTGTGATCCCAACGGATCCGGCGGTGATTGATTTGGAGTTGCGTGGAGGGAGTTATGAGTGATTAAAGAGAGCATCTCTATTTTCGTTGACTTGGAGCTCCAAAGTTCATGCCATGGCTAGAGGTTGAGGATGATGAACAGTGCATGACACGTGGCACCTCCTCATTGGTCCTCCTTTACGCAAATGATTCGCCCTAGAGAAAAATAAGGAAAAATGGCCTAAAAATTTCGGAAAAATTCCTAGAGCCATTTTGGATTATTTGGGACTCAAAGGAAGTGTTTTGGTTGAATTTGGATGATTTTTGTGGAATTGAATAATCGGGCGCGGATCGCAGGCATTAAACAAAAGCCGCGCGAGATAAAATAGGAACGGAGGTCCAAAAATCCGGGGAATGATTCCTAAAATCATTTCGGAATATTTGGAACATTTTAGAAGTGGTTTGGAGATTTTTGGAGCACTTTTGGACTCGGGTGAATTTTAGAATGCACCGTGATGCTTTGGAAAATCCGATTTTTCGCCCGGGAGGGAATTAATTCCCGAATTCGAAGGGGAATGGATGCCAGGTTAATATAAACACCAAAGAAACTCCAAATTTTGAATTTACTTTATTTAAATTAGGTTTTTCTCCAGAAAGCCAAAACGAGGATGTTACAGCGGGATACTATCGCCGCTTCATCGAGAACTTCTCCAAAATAGCCAGGCCAATGACACAACTCCTGAAAAAGGAAAGGAAGTTTGAATGGACACCTGATTGCGAGGCAAGCTTTCAGGAACTAAAGAGACGGCTAACTACAGCCCCAGTGCTAGTGTTACCGGATGTCCACAAGAACTTCGATGTTTACTGCGATGCATCACGCCATGGCCTCGGATGCGTGTTGATGCAAGAAAGCAGAGTTGTAGCCTATGCCTCTCGACAGCTACGACCTCATGAGTTGAACTATCCCACTCATGACTTGGAGCTTGCAGCAGTGGTGCATGCTCTGAAAATCTGGCGTCATTACCTTATTGGTAATAAATGCAACATCTACACCGACCACAAGAGCCTCAAATATTTCTTCACTCAGCCTGATCTGAATTTGAGGCAAAGAAGGTGGCTAGAGCTAATAAAAGACTATGATCTCAGCATTCATTACCATCCCGGTAAAGCAAATGTCGTAGCCGATGCTCTAAGTCGCAAGCTTCACTGCATTTCTCAGACACTCACCTCGACCAATCGAGTTGATAAAAGACTTCCAAAAGCTTAATTTGGATGTTGTTCAAGAAGGGTTCGTTGCTTCTCTTCAAGTGCAACCGACTCTCAAGTCCCAAATTAAGGCTGCTCAACTCAAGGATGAGACCATTACCAAAATCCGAGAAGAGTTGAAGCAAGGAAATCAATCCGAATTCGTTGAGGGCCCAGATGAAGTGATCATGCATAAGGGTCAAGTCTATGTTCCAAATGACCCTGAACTTAAAGACTTGATCCTGAAAGAAGCTCATGAATCACCTCTTTCAATTCACCCGGGGGGTACAAAAATGTACCAAGACCTTCGAAAAGACTATTGGTGGCCCGGCATGAAAAAGGATATTGCTGCATATGTTGCAAGATGCGATGTATGTCAGCGAGTCAAAGCCGAACACCAACGTCCTGCTGGTCTTCTTCAACCTTTGCAAATTCCTGAATGGAAGTGGGATGACATTGGTATGGACTTTATTACTGGTCTACCTCGGACCAGGAAAGGCCACGATTCCATATGGGTCATTGTTGACCGGTTAACTAAAGTAGCTCACTTTGTACCGGTCAAGACCACTTATTCAGGGGATAAGTTAGCAGAGCTTTATCTGGAGAATATTGTTCGTCTTCATGGTGTGCCGAAGACTATTGTCTCCGACCGAGGTTCTCAATTCACCTCCCGCTTTTGGGAGAAATTGCATGGTCTGTTGGGGACAAAGCTAACTTTCAGCACTGCTTATCATCCCCAGACAGATGGGCAGACCGAAAGAACCAATCAAATTCTTGAGGACATGTTGAGGGCATGTGTGCTGTCATATGGCACCAATTGGGAGAAAAGTTTAGCTTTTGCTGAATTTTCCTACAACAACGGCTTCCAAGCCAGTCTTCAAATGTCGCCATTTGAAGCGTTGTATGGAAGGAAATGTAGAACTCCCCTCTTTTGGTCCGAAGTTGGAGGAGGACAATTCTTCGGTCCAGATTTGATCAATGAAGCCCAGGAACAAGTAGATATGATCCGAAGCCGACTAAAAGAAGCGCAATCTCGTCAAAAGAGTTATGCCGACAACCGTCGTCGTGAACTCAGCTTCGAAGTTGGTGATCATGTGTACTTAAAGGTTTCGCCTCTCCGTGGAGTCCGCCGCTTCCAGATCCGCGGAAAGTTAGCTCCTCGATACATTGGGCCGTATCAAATCCTTGAAAAGATGGGTGAAATGGCATACAAATTGGAGTTGCCACCTCAATTGTCTGATGTCCACAATGTCTTCCATGTGTCGCAACTCAAGAAGTGCTTGCGGGTCCCCACTGAACTCACGCAATTGGAAAATATTGATCTGCAGCCTGATTTGTCCTATCGAGAGCACCCCGTTCGCATTCTCGAAGAGGCCGAACGCCATACTCGGAATCATTCCCACAAGATGATCAAAGTCCAATGGAGTAATCACTCCGAGGATGAAGCGACTTGGGAAAGGGAAGATCATCTGAGGAAAGAGTTCCCCGACTTCTTCTAACCCTCGGCAAATCTCGAGGACGAGATTTTTGTAAGGGGGGTGGATTTGTAACACCCTGAAACAATGGTTCAATGAAATATGCTTTTGGGAAAATAAATCTGAATCTAAACCCTTAATGCTTAATCTTGAGACTATATTCGATTAGGTAAAACAATTAGTAAGTCAATAGATTGGTTGAATAGTAATAGGGTGAATGAATGAAAGTAAACTAGTAAGTGGGTAAAATAGTAAACCAAGAGGGAAGGGTAACCTAAGGAGTTGCTTCAGTAAAGAAATTTTACTGGGACTTAGAGATTTCTTTAGGGTCAAAGCAATTCCAATTTTGATCTGACCGATACCTGTTGCTCTGCCTCTCTGCTATTGTCGGATGGAAGAATTCAACAGCAAACCGCCCCTCTCCTTCTCTCCCTCTGCCGTGTGGGCTCGGCCCCACGCTCCGCCTCTCCTTCTCTCCTTTCTCTTTGCTCTCAGCCACGAGCACGAAGCCGCCTCGCCCGTCTTTGCCGGCGTCGTTCACTGCTTCCCGAGTGTCCTCGCCTCACCGACTCCGGCGCGCGACCATGCCCTGCAACGACACGACCCGTGCACTGCCGCCCACGTCCTGCCGCCGAAGCCTCCAGAGACACGACCCGTGCACTGCCGCCCACGTCCTGCCGCCGAAGCCTCCAGACCACCGCTCGCTCCCCCCCTTTCGGCGTTCCTCTGCTTCGGTCGGCTATAAAGCCCCGCAAGCCATCCTCTTGCCCCCCCTTTTTCTCTTTTGGCTTCCTGCACTTCTCCCTGGAGTCGCATTGGAAGGAAGCCGTCTTCTTCTTCATTGCCGGCCGAGGTGCCGCCGTGAGCCGCACGGCCAATCTTCGACATCCCTCGCTCCCTCTCCAATTCCTTCGGTAGGGAGCCCCCTCAGGCGTCACTAACTCCTTCTCCTCCATTGATTTCAGTCAGGGAGGTCCGTGACGTCGCCGCCACCGAGAGCTTCTTCCCCAGCTCCGGTCCACCGTCGCCACGCCTTCTCGGCCCACCCCCGATCGAACCAAGTAAGGGAAAACACTCCTCCTACCTCACTGATTCTCGCGCCGCCCTCCATTCAACCTCTAACGCCTTCTTCTTCTCCGTCGCCGGTCGCCTCTTCGGAACGCTGCCGGCCGCCGTCGCCGACCCTCTTCCGGTGCCGTCGCTGCCCCTCCGACCGGTGCCCCAGGACCCCCGAGACGCCCTCGAGCTCGTCGAGCCCCCGCCTGATCCGCTCCGCCTCTCCTCCACCGCCGGTGAGCTCCGGCTCCTCCTCCCCTGTCCCGGGTGGCTGACAGCGGGGCCCCTCCCGTCGGTCTCCCCTTCCTCTCCCCTGCGCGTGCGAGAATACGCTTTCCAGCCGGGAAAGCGTATTTTTCCTTTTCGGAATTGAAACAAACCGAACCAAACTCAACCTACCATATCTTTTGCTAGGAAACTCCAAACTCAACCGAATAAATTTCTAAATTGATATCTTAATCTCTAGCTCCTGATTGTGCAAAGATATTGAATGTTTGACCTCTGTTTAAAAGTTTAAATTCAAATTTAAACTATAAGTTGAATATGTGCTTTAAATGGAATTTGAGCAAATGAACTCCGATTCGCATGAAACCAATTTTGTTAGACTCTATGTGCTGTGAATGTTCCAAATAGGTAAAAAAAAAACATTTAGGGTCACTTATGCTTTAAATCCTTTTATTAATTCAATCTTGCTTTAGGTATTGCTTTTCGTATAATTGCAGATTAGATGTTTAAATAAATTGAAAATTGTTGTAACCACCTTAATTGTGACGTAAAGCAACCTAATATCTGTTAGTATGAAATTGCTTAGGGTGTTTCGATCATATTATTAGTTGCTCCATTAACCAGTTGATGACCTCACTTAAGTAACCTTCTTTACCAAGAAACCTAATAGCATGTGAGACACTAGATAAACTTTAGAATTGAATGTTTGATGTGTATGATTGATTCGTTGTTTGATTCGTTATCTGTATTCTTTTGCCTTATTTGGATTTTTATTTGTTGTTATGTACCGCTTGACGACGGGTAGAATCCGACGTAGTGAACGACTCCGTCTTTGAACCTGAACTTCAGTACGACGACAACGATCCGCAAGGCAAGCACCCTTTGAACATGTTGATCCCATATTTTGAAATGATTTCATCAATGTTTTTACATGCATGCATTATGTTAGTAAAATGCTAATTTGTGGTTAGTGGTAGCTATGACCCTCAATTGTGGATATCCTTAATCAATATTGCCATGTGAACCTTTGATAACTCTAGGACATGGATTGTCACATGAATATGTGAAATGGGTATACGCGCTTAATAATTATTCATGCTTAGCCATGCTTAGAATGAGACGTTTAGTTCTTGAAAAACTTAAAAAGGTTGAATATAACAGTAAAAGATACTGGTAGTTTAATAAAAATGAAAATAAAACTATGATTTGGACGCGGGTGACTTATTGGCAATAGCCGGTTGTGTGACGGTGTGCTCACACGTAGCTAGGGGGAGATTGTCACCCGGGTCAGGTTAAGGACCGAACTCAGTGTTGTATGATCCAAGAATTACCGTACAACCACGATGCTGGTATGGGACGGCTATAACTAATTAAGTTACTAAGGACTGGCTTTGCACGGGAAAGGCCGAGTAGCACGGGCCGTTTCTGGATTGCTCGTAGGGGTGTCCACACGAGGGTGTGGAGTTAGACACATACCAATGCAACGGTATACGCCTTACTAATGGGGAGAAATGATCCGTGCTACGATGTTCTTCTCGCCGCCATTAGTAAGGGTTAGTCGTTACCGGCTAGTGCAAAGTCGAGAATTAGTAATGTAAAGGTTATATATGACTTTTCCCTGGCGACACACCAAAGGAAGTGTGTAATTATGCATTGCAAAAAGGGAAGTCATTCTTTGTGGGTAAAGTTGTACCACTCTGCAGAGTTAAAAACTAATCGATTAGCCGCGCTCTCGGTTATGAGCACTTGGTGAACTTGCACTAGTTAGAAGGTGTTTTAATAATTTTTGCTAAAATATGAAGATAAAATTTGGAATAGAATTTACCCTGCAGATGAGCCAACATTTGACATCTGTTGGCAATGTTGGACTCAGCTGTTGTGCCCTGTGTGGGCAAATATAGCGGTCTTTGTGTCTAGGTCGATATTGGTGGTTTGTGCCATGTGTTGGCCTTGGATGGATAGTGGATGTGATTATGATCTGTCGAGATATGTTGATAATGATGCTCATTACTTTACTTATTTACCAAATGTTTCATGACTTATGCTTTTGAATTATTATCCAGTATTTACTTTAAACTTCGCTTTCTGCAATCAACCGTAGAGACCCACTTTGTATCAACTTGCATATATTTAGGTTTGCAAACACTTGAAGTCTTGCTGAGTACAAAATGTACTCACCCTTGCCTCGTTGTTGTTTTTAGGTGCGGACTTAGATTATGTTGATGAACCGTACTATGACGCGGGTTACGGAGACTACGACCGTTCTTCTACCTAGTGTCTTACCTAGTCAGATGCCTGTGGTGTTTGGGTAGTGGCAATCTGAGGGATAAGAATGTTTAGTACTTTTGGACTTGTAATATTATGTGGTTGAACTACTTAGTAAACTCTGTAATATTTTGGTAATGTATGGACTTGATGGCAAATTGTGTATATGCGTGCTGGCTACTGATCCAGGGACCAGCACAGGATGCATATTTAGAACCTGCCTTTTTGTGATAGCACCGTATTGCAAAAAGGGAGGGTCTCACAAGGGTGCCTACTCCTCGCTTCCATTCACAACTGTAGATGGAATCACGAGGTAGGTCTTATTCAATGGCACTCCGGATTAGTCATAACTTTCTCACCGACCTTACCGGACTAGTTATGACTTTCTCACCGACCTGTCCAATTCTCATGCCATGTATGCAAATATGTCATAAACATAAACAACTTGCACATAAACTCAACTAATCATTGCATAGCCTCATAATAAACCATTTTCATCATGTCGCAAGAAAGAGTCAATCATGACATCATATCATAAAACATGTGTAAACCATCTCATTATCAAACATTACGGCTCCCTAAGCCGCAACCACTACAATACACTTGCCTTCAACCGCGGGCGACGGATTGGCGAGAGGATGAGGGCACTCCCGGGGTCACACCACCTGCACATAGGTACCACACACTCAAAACGTGCCCTCAAAATAGTACGAGAACGATCCCCTACCCCGACTTCGCAAATAACTCCTAAAACCAAAAAACAGAGAATCTGTCCCTACGGGACAGCGGGCTTCCAACTAGCATAACTTGCGTTCTAGGACTCCAAATTAAGTAAAAGAGTACATTTTCTCGAATCTTAGGAAATTTCCTAGCTTTTTATAAGTATTGGCGAAGACTGATTCGGCCTCTAAAATTGTTTAATCTACAGATCAACATAATCTGTCCCAATCTCGTCACAGTTTTGAACACGTTCGAAAATAGCCATAACTTTCAAACGGCTGATCGGAATTACGCGTTCTTGGTGTCCAATTAAAGGTAATTCAATTACCTACAACTTCTTCAACAGACGGATGACCAAATTCCGAATCTAAAATTGCGAAAACTCAAACCCTGGGTCGGACGTCCAATCTGCCCGAAACAGAACACCATGACAACTCTAGTTTTCATCAAATCTAACCAATGGCAGCACAACCTTTTGATCTAATAGCATGAAAACTGCCATTAACACAGCACCTAATCCATCCCAAAGGTTTCCCATCACCATACCTTAGCCCGACGAACGACGAACCGACGAACACCTCTCTCCCGGCCACGATCTCCCTCCAATCTTCTATTCCTCCCGATTGAAGTCCTTCGCAACGCGGAGATCAACGGAGGGGGATCGAACGGCAGCAAAGGAGGGGAAGGAGGCAGGCTAGGGTCGGCTAGGGGGTGGTGGGGGAGGCCCAAGAGGGAGGGGAAGGGGGGCGCACGGCTTGGAGGGTGGGGGTGGCGGCTAGGGTGGAAGGGAGGAGGTGGAGGCGCATGGGGCAGCAGCATGCTGCCCTAAACCCTCCCCCACTTGGGCCAAAGGCCTCCCACCTCCGGCCCACGTGGTTTCCTCAAGCCCATGATGGGTTCCCCAAGGCCCAAAGTCCCCCGGAAGGCCCAAAACACAATTTAACCTCAAACCGCAAGGTTTTATTCTCTAATTTCACATTTTATAATGTCACGTCATTCGGTAGCGTCACACAAAACCTACTTCCTTGATTTGAATGGCGAAAGGGGTAGAATAGCTCATTTTGAGACCTCCATTTTGTAGCGCAGTGGATGAGGAGGAGCCCGAGCCATGAAAGGGATAGAGTTCTCCAGAGCTATTGGATCTCAAAATTACGTTCTTGTGAACCTTGTCCTTCACAGAGAAACCATCAGAGTCAAATTCAACAGTGTAGGCATTATCAGTAGTGAATTTGCGTACAGAGATGAGATTTTTGACTAGCTGTGGTGTGTGGAGAACAGAGAGGAGTTGGAAAATGCGAGATGGAGTGGTGAGGTATGTGTGACCAGTGCCTAGAATAGGAAGAGTCGACCCATTGCCAACCACAACATTAGAAGAATAAGGCATTGATGAAGAACAATAGTTGGGAAGATTACCAGAGTTTCTGGTCATGTGCGAGCTGGCGCCCGTATCCATGTACCATTCGCCGTTCGATGGTTGCTGGAGCGATGCTGCATAAAGAGCCTGAAGGAGTCCACTGGTGTCCCATGTCGGTGAAGCAATCGGTGCCGGCAGAGTTGTTGGCTGCTGGAATGCTTGGAATGCCTGCTGTGGGGGCGTCGGGGGCGTGTTCCAAGGACACCAGGACCCATGGCGCCAGTCCACAGGGCCCTCCACTGGTTAGTCCATGGAGCAGCCCACGGCGGGAATTAGCCACCCCATTGGTTGCCGCTGCCGCCATGGCCGCCAGTGCCGTTTTGACCCCAGCGACCCCGACCGCGGGCACGGCCAGATCCGCGACCACGGCTACGATCGCTAGATGCAATTCCCACATTGTTGTTGGCGTTGGTGTCGGGGCGGGGAGTCAAGTTTTCGGTGGTCGGAGGAGTGGCAGTGGCGGTGAGAGCAGACTCAGTGGCACGCGGCGGTGGAGTAGCCCGAGACTTCTCCTCCATGAGGAGTAAATCCCGTGCCTGCATGAAAGTTGGGAAGACCGGTAGGATGGGTAGCATCATCTTCAGAGTGTGGTATTTTTCATTGAGGCCGGCGATCATCTGGTGGATGAGGACACGCTCGTTGACGGGCTGATCGCAATCGGCGAGAGCGTTGGCAAGCTGCTGCAGCCGGTGACAAAAATCATGGGCCGACATCTCACCTTGTTGAAGAGAATGGAACTCAGCCTCCAAGTGCACAGCACGGCTGGGCTTGTTGCCGGAGAAGATGCCGTCGATGTGGCGCCATACGGTATATGCAGTGCGGGAAGGAACCGTAGATGTAGCAACGGGCGAAGAAGACGGCATGACCATGTCCAGAATATCCTCGGAGAGGGTTGCGTAAATCTAGGAGAGGACGGTGAGATCCTCCCGGACCCAATCCGGATCGTCAGTGTGCGGCGTGGCATTTTCGACATGCGAGAGTAGATTGAAGCGGCCGAGAACTATGACGAAGAGTTGACGCCACTTGCCGAAGTTGTACGTGTGTGCGTCGAGCGTGTACGGGATCATCGTCTTGATGTTGACACTGTGGATCGCATGAGACAAGGGCAGAGCACCGGCGGATGATGAGGAAACGGTGCTGGAGGAGGTAGTGTTGGAGGTGGATGAGGAAACATTGCTGGAGGAGGTATCCGTCGACACGGAGGACATGGCTGAAAGCGATGGCCAGGTAACCTATCTGATACCATGAAAGAGTGAGAATGAGAGAACAAGAGCCACACCTTCATTGACTGATGGTACGAGTATATATGCAGTACAAGAATGGAGATCGTGGTGCGCTAGCCTAATAGAATTGACAACGCCCTCCACATCCTACGCGAGAGCTGGGGAAGGCCAAGAGACTAGGAAAGGTTGTTACAACAGTATGCAAAGCTAACCAACCAAGACTATCGCTAACAGTTATAAGCATTTGATTTAGCTCGTCTGAGAGAACCTTGAAAAAGAAAAAGGAAGGAGGGGATGACGTTGACATCGTATTCTCAGATATTACATCCTTAAACAGAGAAAGCATATTTTCTTTAGGTTTGAAAATGTATTTTTCATTTAAAAGAAAATGATTTTTCTCTCGGAGAGCCTGACAGGTGAAAATGGTGGCAGCGGCTTGAAAATAGGAGACCGACATGGTGTCAATGCCTCACTGCCGAGACAAAGCAATCGAGTGAGGGATTTTTGTCAGCAGAGTACGGAACCGGAACACAAGGTGATGTAGACGAAAAGGGTAGGAGCTTGTCAGGGGGACAATGCGTTGCGAGAAGGAGGCAGTTGCAGAGCATGAAGAAGGCGGCAAAGAGCATAGCGTTTCCAGCAACCAATAGGCTGAAGAAGCAGAGGAAGCGGGAAAAGAGATGGCGAAGCATGTGGGGTCCCAATAGCAGAGAGTGCAAGTACACAGTATAAATATAGAACTTGTAACAGAAAGTGGTTAGAATCGGATGATGAATATTTCCTCCCCTTTTCTTGCGTCTGGGTTCTTCTTCCTCTCTCTCGACCTAATCTCTCTTGCTCCTTTCTCTACTTACTCTGTATTTTGGAAGATTTATGTTGCATTCAGTGATTGAATCATTTTGTCGGACTACTATTCCTTTTGTCGTTGGCTGTTGTTTGATAAGCTTTACAGAGCTCACCAAAATAGGGTGCATCAGTGACTTGGGTCGGGTACGCATGCCGGAAATAAGAGAGATGAAGTGTCGGCTTGGTCTCACTCCGCCACAACTGCTTTATTAAGCACTAAAAATGTGAGGGCTAAGCTTAAGCAAGACAATGACATGCGTGTCGAGTAGAGAGGCTCACAACGGCGGCGATGGCGTGGAGGCATGCTCACTGGTGTCGAAGAAGACGATGTTTTTTGTAGTGATCAACAAGACCAAACTTCCCCGCGCTTGGGAGGGAAAGGGGTGGCGAGCCGAAGGAGATGATGCGCTAAGCAGGCCTTAAGTACAGGCGAGAGGCTTTGGAGAGTTTTGCGAGCTCTTGCGGTGAGACAAAGCAACGGCATAGCGCACAAGCTCCCTTCGGCTGGCGATGCGTAGAAGAAGACAAGGGAAAGGCGATACGCAGCGATGAGACAGGTTGGCGAGGCGTTAGACGCTAATGGTTGGCTGCTTGGTCATAACAGGCTGTGCGCTGAGCGGGGCAAATAGCGGACGGCATAATAGGCATTGCTGCGATGGTGATGTGGCGGACGAGTTCTACGGAAGGGCGTAGAGTCTATGAGTCAATGGTGGGGTGAGTGAGTGTGTGTGTGTGTGTGTGTGTGTGAGAGAGAGAGAGAGAGGGAGGGAGATCTGGTGGCGCGGCAGAGGTGGAAGAAGACTCCTGATGCACGGGCCCGACATGCCAGTGAGAGAGTGAGAGGGCTAAGAGAAAAGGAGTATCGGCTGGAATACACTTTCTTTCGGAGGAAACGGTTGTTTGGCCCGTTGCTTTCTAAAAATTAGGAATGGCAGTTTTATCCATGGGTTTGGGTACCTATGGGTACCCGATCCGATAAGGATGGGTACGGGTAGCATTTTAAACCTATGGATTTTCGGGTTTGGGTACCCGATAAGATCACAGGATGGTGTGGGTATCAGTTTGTACCCATGGGTACCCGATGGGTATCCTATGACAAACGGGCCCCACTTTTTATAATATATATATATAATATTAGAAAATCAAAACAATAACTCACTAATTTGCCGCCACAATCTTCTCGCTTCCTTCGGAATCCCCTGCCGCAATCCCTCGCGCACCCCTCCCTCTCGGTAGTCTGCTCTCCCTCCCGCCACCGCCTCCGCCTCTCCCTTTGGCCCCATCCCCCACCCTCTTCCTTGGGGTCGGCCATCCGCATGGCGGTGCTACCGGTGGGAGGGCCGATCCCACCATCATGCATGCGTGACTACATGGCGCTGATGGGTCCCTCCCTTCCCTCTCCAACCAGCAGGGATGAAAACAGAGCAGATTCGGTCGGATAGTGATATTTCCATATCCGCTCACATTTCTTTCACCCGAATACGAATAATTTAAAAACGGATCGGATATTGAATCGGTATCGGATAATAATAAAACGGATAGTAATCGGAGTCGGATAAAAAACGGAAACGAAACCGAATATTTAGTCGGATAATATGTAAATGCCAAAACACAAGTTTCAACACAGAATCTACTTGCTGTAACCTGGCAAAGCAAGCAAAAACAGACATACAAGTGCATTGCGAATTCAACTTTTATTTTACTTGTGCTTCATATGCTAACTATTAAGAGCACGTAAATATGCATGTACGCATTTGATTAGAAGTTAGAACACAAGTATTTCAAGTGCATTGGCAATTCAATTTAGCCTTGTATTCACAACAATTCTACATGGTAACAAAACTTACAGAAGCAAAGCATTCACCACAAGTACAATTGTGCAAACAAACTAAAGCCTGTGAACTTGTTTTGTGCTACGGTTGAGTGATTTGGGGATTGGGACTGGGGCGCCCGAGCCAGCCGAGACCAGGTGAAGGTGTGAAGCCATGCGTGGAGCAAACCAAGCGTTGGGGCTGGGCCTTCAATTGGCGTGTGGGCCGTGTGGCGTCGGGCGTCCCACACTATATACGGATATCCGATTTCCGGATATCCGTATCCGCTTCGTATCCGTCGGATATCTCCTCCCCCATATCCGCCTGCTCGATCCGGATAATTATCCGTATCCGTATCCGTATCCGATGGATATTAATTTTTTTTGCCATTTCCCCAAAAACGGATAGCGAATACGAATACGGTCCAGATATTATCCGCTCCGTTTTCACCCCTACCAACCAGGTATGGTTGCCCTCTCCGCTTCCCCTTCCCCGATTCCACCTTCGGTTGCGTCATGCCCTCCCCCTTCGGTGGCTACGGCGACTACGGCCAAGCATATTTGTTTGTTGCTATAGATACCCATTGGGTATCAGGTACCCATTGGGTTTGGGTATGGGTACAGATTTGTACCCGAAAAGCTTAATGGGTTTGGGTGGGCGACACTTTGTTTTGGTTTGGGTATGGGTATGAAACGGTGGTACCCGGAGGTACCCACCCGATTGCCATCCCTACTAAAAATCGGATTTTAAAACATTTTTCACACGAATTTAATTGCATATAATCTGATTTTGATTTTTAGAAATAGCAAACCATCTTCTAAAGTTATGAAAGTTTTCGAAGAGATACTTTAGATCACTTAAAACCAAATAAAATATTTTCAGGTTCTATACAGTTTTTATATAATTTTTAAGATCCAGAAGCAACCGCTAGAAAAAATAGAAAAAGCAATTTCCGTAATACAAACAATCTAGAAAAAAAAAACCAAAAAAACGCAGTAAAACTTTTAAACTTACAAAAAACTTTTTAGGGTATTTTGGAATTACACGAGAGCCCTCTTGGGCCCCGAGGTGTACGAGGAACTGGACCCCATCAACCCCGACAAGTCGACGCTGCGCTCGAAGGAGAGGACATGGAGGAGACCAGGCAACTCCTGTTCGCCGCAGCGGAGGCGTGCGAGGCCTTGGACGATAGCTTCTTCAAGTTCCAGGCCTGGGTCCGTAGCGAGTTTGACGCCAAGGGCTTAATTTGCGGAAGGTCGACGACGACTTCCTTGCCTCCAGGGCGGTGTACCGTGTACATAACTGGAGCTTCTTCGCGTCCAGGACGATGACCTCCTCTCCAATTTTTACTGAATCTGAAATTTTATGCATAATTGGAGTAAATCATAACGTACATCTACACATTTTTTTTTCAGAATTTTTTTGAAGACGTCGGTGCGGTTAGGGATGAAAACGGTACGGAAACGGTCGGTAAATGACTGTTCCGTTTTCGTTTTCATATTTTTTACCGGTAACGAAAACAAAATCGGAAACGGATACGGAAACGGATAGTGACGGAAACGAATACGGAACGGAACGGAGCGGATACGGAAACGGAAACGAAAGCGAAAAATTCCACAAGAACATATTAGAGAATTACAATATACATGACCCCAAGAACAATGTAGCCCATTCCACCTCCAAGGTGGACACAAGAATAGTATCATGTTCATTGATATCATTAGAAAATTTTTCTTAAGTTTGTTGGCTGAAGGCACATTATTTGTCTCCCATATCAGATCATCATGTCCTCATCCATATAATTATCATTGATATCCTATTGCTCCATCAACTACAAATGTTTAATACCCTAAAATTTATATATTATTATTCGATGTTCATTTATGATTTTCTGAGATTTATCTTGGATTTTCTGGAGTTTATAAATACTATTTTGCTATTTTTAGATTTATAAAATTAATTTATTTATAAAAAATAAAAATAAAATTATGCTGGAAATAATTTTTCTAGGTTCAAAATGTTCCAAAGCATTTTTGAGAAATTTTTTTGGAAATTTTGAACTCTATTTAATATTTTATATAAACCATTTGTATTTATGAAATTATTTTTATTTAAAAATAAATATAAACTCTCTTCTAATTTTTGGGCCAAGCCCATTTCCCTTTCTGGCCCATTTTCATTTTTAGTTTCCGATTTCACTTATACGGAATTTCCGTTTTCCTTTCCGTTTTCGTCGGAATTGGCTCTCCCGTTTCCGTTTTCGACAAAAAATTTCCGTTTTCGTTTCCGTACCGGTATTTTCCATTTTCGTTTCCGTTTCCGAAAAAGGGCTTCCGTTTCTGTTTTTCTTCGGAATGATCGGAAATTTTTCGTTCCGTTTTCACCCCTAGGTGTGGTGTTGTATGCTAGACTACACCTGAGTAACTGATTGTTACCGAAGGGCCGAATCCAAAATAGAAATGTAAAAGGCGACACCTCTGCACTCACTGACGACTGGCTTTTACACAGTGAACGTGAGCAACGGGCTACTCACTAATGAGTGATGACTGATGACTAGTTCGGCACATTTTGGTTGAACGTGAGCAATGGGCTGCTCACGGACCATAGTCCATGTCTCACACGGCACTGTCCTTTCCTCGTCTTTGATATTTTTTCTGTACGTCAGTGCATGCCCCTTTCCTTGCCCTGGAAAGCTGGGAATTAAGAAACCAAAAGGCATGGAATAAAGTGTATTTTAAAGAGAATAATTCACAGTTGAAGAGAGAAGACTTTGACTGGTTTGCATGCAGCAATAAAGAGGGGACAGAATGGATAGGCTTAACAGTGCTCAGCTTGATTGTCCGGAGGAGAACCTGTGATCTCAGCCGTCGGTTGCGCAATCCAATGGAATGGCCAGAATGACTTCGTTGCTTCCTACTGCAGGTGGCAAGTGGTGGGACTTGCCGGCTCAAGACCGTTGTGCTTCGGGCCTATAGGAAGCGGGCCAGCACGGCCTGGTCATTTTTTCGTGCCGTGCAAGGCCCGGCACGTCCCAAAGACACACTGGGCTGCTGTCGGGCTAGACTGACCCGAGCATGGCACGGGAAAGAACACAACACATTAAATATTTTTTTTTATAAATTCATACGTTGCTCAAATGAAAAAGTTGTCTACATAAAAAGATGCGTCTCAAAATTATCTACAACTTTCATGTAAAATATAAATTCATATAAGCAAAGGAAGACCCTGAAAAATGCAGATTACCGAGAGATGTGGCGTCGGTCCGAAACTATACAGCGTACTAAATATTTTTTATAAATTCATACATTGCTCAAATGGAAAAGTTGTCTACATGAAAAAGATGCGTCTCGAAATTATCTACAACTTTCATGTAGATTATAAATTCATATGAGCAAACCAAGACCCTGAAAAATGCAGATTACCGAGAGATGTGGCGTCGGTCCGAAACTACACAGCGCACTAAATATTTTTTTTTATAAATTCATACGTTGCTCAAATGGAAAAGTTGTATACATGAAAAATATGCGTCTCGAAATTCTCTACAACTTTCATGTAGAATATAAATTCATATGATCAAAAGAAGGCCCTTAAAAATATAAATTATAGGTTCGGACTTCAATTCGGGCCGTGCCGGGTGGCCCATCGTGCCTGATTTTTAGGCCCAGCCCAGCACGCCATTCGGGCCGTGCCAGCCCGATCCAATTTTTTTTTGTGTCGGGTCGTACTTCGGCCATTAAAATCGAGCCGTGCTCGTGCTGGCCCACTAAGACCCGGCCCAATTCCCAGGACTACCGTGGCACTGTATTAAATTTCACCCAAGGGTATGCATGTGTCAAGTCCAGTAGATTTACACCTCCCACTAAGCTCAGTGTTGAGAGTCTTGAGACTTCCCGTCTTCTATTAAGGTACAACTCAGAAGAAAGTAGTTCAAACAAGCCATGCATCTCATGCCTCTACCTTCTCTCTTGGTACGTTCCTGAAACTCTCCTTCATATTCCATTTTTTTTTTTGTACTGAACGTCCTCTCATATTCACATACAAGTTTTATATGTTTTTCTTCTTCTTAGGGTTGTTGGTTTGAGTTTGAGGTGGTTTTAGTCCCTTGTCTCCCTTTCGATTTATTAAAAGTTCCTTGTCTCCCTTTTATGGAATGGTTACGGGGAACTTGGGAAAGAGGAGTTGAAAGGTATAGGTCCGTTTGGAACGCAGAAATTTCATATGAATTTTACAGGAATTCAATATGAAGTAGTCCAAATTCTATGAATTTCTTTTGGAATTCCTCCGTTGCCAACTTTGGAAGAAGGGACAGTACATTGAATGGATGGGTGAAGCTTTGCTTTAGTGGACCAACGGACTATACTGATAAGCTTCCATCTGCACTGTGCAGAGCCCAAATGACTAGGAAGCTGAGAGAGAAAGTTCACTTGCGTATGTTTATCTTGAGGATCTTAATTAACAAGTGTTTAGAACAGTGTTGTGAACTTTGAGAACACTATTACATAAAACCTTATTACAGACGGTTCACAAACATCATCAAAGATGGTTTTGTGAACCGTCAGTAACAATGGATCAGTGATGAAAGAGATCATCAGAGACGGTTTTTGACCCGTCTGTGAAAATATACATCACAAACGGTTCTAGTTAGAAACCGTCTGTAATAATCCAACATCACAGACGGTTCTTAGAACCGTCTGTGATGTTGGATTATTACAGACGGTTTCTAACTAGAACCATCTGTGATACCCTTTTTTCGCCTACACCCCCAGCAGAACTTCCATCATTAGCATTTATTGTTCGAAATTCTCATCTGCTTAGATATTTCTGCAATGATATTTACAAGGCACCAACAATTATAGATTTTGCAATTGAATATCTAAACATCATAGATGCATTGAGGCAACAGTTTATCTAATCAGGATCATTTTAAAATATAAATATTTGCAGCGCTTCATCTCCCTTCTTATTATAATGTTGAATGATTATAAGGTAAAATCTATTTAATTCTATAGTTCGTTCTTAACGCTGTCATGCTCTGATTTATTGATTCCACTTCATCCTTCGCCTCTGCAACTGCTAGATTTTGCAACCGTCTTTTCAATTCCGCACATAACTGCAGATGATATCTGAGTACCTACCACTGCTGAAACTATTTCCTTCTCTTGATGAGGATTTTTATCAGACATCCCATTTGTTGCCCTTCTTTTAGGTTTACTCAATCGATATCCTCCATTGTTCTAGATACTTTTCATGATCACCTGGTCTTTGCAAGTAACTCACATGACTCCACCTCAAAATGATACATCACAACCTTTGAGTTCAAGCGGCTTCACTGATATTAGATTCTTCTTTAAGCTAGGAACATACCAAACTCATGTCAATGTGCAATGTGCTCCATCATACATCTCCAATGTAACATTGCATACTCCTTGCAGACAACCAACTGAACAGTTCCATGTATTGGGCGTAGAGATCCTTCGCAAAACATATCCCTCGCCGAACATATGTAGAAGAAACAACCTGGATCTAATATACATCTATGAGAAATATCAGATTGACTGACAACATGTATGTCCTAATCAGCATTTGTTACCGCCACTGACCATACACCCCTCATTTTCTTCAAACTCGGACAGTTCTTTATCATATGACCTTCCTCGTCATATAAATAGCATACACGTGTGCCCTTGCTCTTCCTATGATTATTACTTTTGCCTGCAACACTTGTGGTATCCAATGCTTGATCACTCAAGGAAGATTACGATAGCTTCTTCAAGGACTCCACCTCCAATAGATATGTAACCTCCTTGTTGAAGTTGAGAGTGCCTTTTCCTAATGAGAATATTCATCACTAATTTCTTCCATGATGGTGGCAGAGATGATGCTAAAATGACGACCTTGTTGTTCTCTTCAATTTTCTCATCCAGACTAGTCAGCTGTGCGAAAGCTTGTTGAAGATATTGAAATGGTCAACGAATTGTGTGCCTTCCTCCATGCACAACCTAGACAATTACAACTTCCACACCCACCGTTTATCAACGATTTCACCATATACAATGCTTCTAAGTCCTCCCATAAATTCTTCGGTGAATTCTCCTTGATCACCGAATACTTTACCTCATCAGAGAGACATAGATGGATTATACTAACATCCTTCTGCTCCATCACATTCCAGTCTTCTTTGGACGTCTCTTCCGGTTTGTCCACTTCAAGAGCATCGATTAGCCCCTACTGGACAAGGTCATACTTCACAACGCATTGCCACAAGCTTTCCTCTGCCATCAAATTTCTCTACTCGACTCCATATTGTCAACATTGATCTTGACTTTGTACCATCTGATGATTTAACAACCTTCTCACAAATCAGAATAATCCAATTTTCGCTCTGATACCACTTGTTACACTCTAATACCCCTTCTTATGCGTTGCAGCCCCCGTATCGGATTAGAGTTTGTGAGATATGACACAGACATGCATGGTCTCAAGAATAAAGTAGATAAATCTCATAGAGAGAACCAAAATAACAGCGACAAAGCAACCACAATGAGATAAAAAGATTTGGCGAAGCCGATTGCAAATTCTTTAAGAATCACCTAAAAAGAGTACATAGGATTGTTACTCTCTCACAACCCTCTGGAACCTTTTAGGACCCTCGGACCTTTGCCCTATACAAGAATCTAGTGCTAAAAAATATCCTAGCCTTTAATTCTCTCATGCACCTCTACTTTGGATGAGCTTCTTACTTGGGTTCTTAACGGTCGCTCCTCGTGGGTTTATAAAGTCCCCCTCGTTACCTTCAAAGGAGAAGTAGGAACCCTACTCCAAAGTGAGGTAGGAATCTAATCCTATTAAGATTCTTCTAGTAATTCATGTAGCACACGGCTCCAAGTCCAAAAGGATTAGGATGCAAGTCATGATACTCAACAGTAAATTTATTTCTGAGAAGTGCAGAAAACCAATCAGGTCAAGTGTGCACATGAAATCAATGATTTTTCATACAAGTGATCAGAATTATTCTGTGAAATTGAACCAATTTTACCACTGTAGAAAGAATTTTATTAACCTAAATTCTTGGCTTGTTCAGATTAATCTTCCTCCTTGCTTTGCAATTAGGATCTTGTCAGACTTCACCCATAGCACTACCGTTCTCTATTCTTAGTTTTCTCTCCTGTTTTCTGAATCTCATACACTTATTTTGTTCTTCTGTGATTCTGCTATCTGGCAATGATCTCACTATGAAAGTCTTCCGTTTTTCATCAAGCTAACAGATTCACAGTACATTCAGCAGTGCTGTTGTTCCTGAAAACCAAACAAATTGAACTTTGAGAATGCTGCCAGAAAGCATGAAGCTACTGGCTTTTGGGTTAGTTTTAATTGGATGCCTACAATCTTTTGCTACTTCTGACCTCCAAGGTAAGGCCTTTATACTTACGATGCATATATTTGCCAAATCAGATATTCTTATGTGGCCAGCATTAGATAAGCCAGTGGCATATTTAAATTGAGAATTTTGGCAGGGTTAAGGGACTCACACATTATTGTACTATTTGACTATAATCTCTCTATTATCTACTAGATACTAAGTGTCCGTTGGAGATTTGTCTCCCTGTCCTTGTCATCACTCAAATGTTTGAATTAGGAACTGTAAAAGAGCAGACAAGCAGTACATAATAGATCCGGAAGTACCTGTACTTACTACGTAGTAGTCGAGAGTATACAACTGCCCCTTCAATTTCTTTATAGTACCATTGCAGTTCTATTTTCAAGGAAGCATAAAACACTTCTGCTAAGTATTGTTCATTTTCTTCAAGTGAACTGGATAGCTCTAGGATAGGCTAAATCCTTTGGCGTGCTCTGCATCAGTTAAGCAATACAGATTGCAGTCAAACATTGAATAGATGTTAATCAGAAGGATATCACCACTTTTTATTCTCTTGCATTGAGTGTCTACCTCATAATCTGCAAATAAAACAATATTTTCTTTCCACAGTCATAGCACTGCATGAAATGAGGATGATGCTCGATGACAGTACCGGTGTTCTGAAAGATTGGATGGATAATCAAGTTAGTCCCTGCAATTTTTCTCATGTTATTTGTGAAGGCAACGATGTGACTGGAATGTAAGTTAAGCCTATTCATCTCAATTATCTGAACTTCATTCCTGCCAAAGGAAGCTATGCTTAATTAAATTCAGATTCTAGCCTTTAAACATAGTGAAACCTTCAATACATAAACTATAGCTGAAGTGCTCGATACCAACTTTTCATTAGAGAAGAAAGGTTTCACTTGGATAGCACATTCTTCATGCTCTACCCTTTCCTAGTTTTACTATTATGAGTTCACATGACTATTTGCTTAGTTTCTCGTGTCTGGATTTGCAGAATTTTGAGCGCATCAGGTTTAGGTGGAGTCTTGTCACCCAGCATTGCAAAGCTAGCAACGTTACAACAGCTGTAAGCTCAACGATCTATTCTTGCAAATATGTAACGTTTCAAGAATTCCTCATAAAAAAAGGGTCTAGTCATAGATAAAGCTAATTATCCCATTCAAAATGGATAAATTTGCTAATTGTGACATATTTGGTTCCAGGTCATTGGATAATAACAGCATAACTGGAGGAATTCCAGAGTTGTTTGGGAACCTAGCAAGCTTAGTGACTCTAGAACTTGGAGGAAATCGCTTAAATGGCTCGATACCTGATTCTTTACGCTTACTTCCAGACCTCAGAAAACTGTAAGTCAGATCATGACTCATCTTATTGTGCTTTATTTGACAACCCTAATAATGTGATAACTTGGACAGGGATCTAAGCGGAAATCTCTTAAGTGGCACCATTCCAAGGTTGTTGGGGAACATAGCAATCTTAGTGACTCTAGAACTTGGAGGAAATCGCTTAAATGGCTCGATACCTGAATCTTTAGGCTTACTTCCAGAACTCGAAAAGCTGTAAGTCAGATCATGACTCATCTTATTGTGGTTTATTTGACAACCCTAACAATGTGATAACTTGGACAGGGATCTAAGCGGAAATCTCTTAAGTGGCACCATTCCAAGCTCTTTGTCAAATCTGTCATCGTTGAATGATATGTAAGTTGCCTTTTGCATGCTGATACAACTATTAGACTTGCCAAATATCATCATTGCTAGTGCTTATTACTATTATTTTATTTGTTCATATATGTGAAGAAGAGTTCCATTATATGATGATGTATCATAACTCACTGTCTTCTGCAGTAATCTAGCATATAACCACTACCTCGAAGGTGAAATACCACCGCTGCTGCTTCACGTGTCTCAATACGAGTATGATCATGGATAATTAGTATAGCAGATTATACGAACTTTATTGTGTGTGCGCTTTTACATAATTTAGTGTAAGCTTGTGTTTCCAGCTTTACAGGCAGCAATCTAGATTGTGGTGACCCACAAACAGGTCCATGTAAACGAGGCACCACTAAGTCAGGTAACTAATTACAAAGCAACATGGCAATCCATATTGAGCCCTACAGACTTCCATTGAACGGAATGAACCCTACAGTCTAACAGATAAGACAAACAATGTAGTAATACTTTTACAATTGTAAATATATAGAGCCATGTAGTCAAACGGCCATCAGAGGTGGTCACCGTACTTAGAAAATATGTGCCCCGGTAACGACAGACTAGTATAACAGATCTTTTAGGTACACTAAATTTAATATAGATTATTCATTCTTTTCAATTCAATAGATGGGACTAGCTAGTATTAATTTATACTTGCTCTATCCACTATATACTACTAGTATAATGCACCATAAAATTTATCTAATATAAAACCGAAGTGTAAGGTCAAGATGATGTGTGCAACTTCGAAATGGATATTTCACAATTCAATTCATAGTAGGGTTTTGTTTCGATACTCCTTAGTGAAGGATCAAAAAGGCGACTAGAGGGGGGTTGTGAATAGAAGTCAAATAAAATTTCCCCTTAAAAATTCAAACCACCAAGAGGACAGATCAAATAAACTGTAAAATTTGAACAGTTGAGGTCGGATGAACATTACCACCGACCAGGAGGTCGGATGAATAGTACTCCAACCAAGTTGAGGTCGAATTAACAATGTTCGGAATGAACAGTGCTCGGTAAACAGTACCATCGACCTGGAGGTCAGATGAACAATATCCAATGAACAGTACCACCGACCTGGAAGTCGGATGAACAATGTTCGGAATAAAAGGTGCTCAATGAACAGTGCCACCGATTTGGAGGCCGGATGAACAGTACCACCGACCTGGAGGTCGGATAAACAGTGTTTGGGTGAATAGTAAAAATCAGCATGATCTCAGAAACAAAAATCAATATAACTTTTGATCGGCTGATTCAAAATTCGTGAAACTTTGTGTGCTCCTTCCTACGGATGTTAGGAACCTATTACAACTTTCAATCGCAAGGATTGATGTTAGGACCTGACATTTTCCAGTTTGGAGAATGTTGCATCAAAGAATCGGGTCTTAACAAATACCTCACCCTGAGCTTGCTCGTGGGGTTCTTGTAAATAGACTTGAAATGAAAATAGATTTGAATGATCTCCCACAAGTTATAGCAAGCAAGAATACTAGAGAACAACCCTTTAAATAGACAAGAGCATGATCTACAAGGATCTTTCTTCTTCTTCCAAGCACAAAAGATCGGTTTCTTGTAAAAACTGAAGAGAAAAGGTTGTAGATTGCCTAGATGACTGGGATATGATATATAGAAGATTCATCCAGCAGTCTTTCATTCTTGGTACAAAATCCAAAAGCACTTAGAAGGAGGGAAGACAAATCTGAAGTGCAAAATGTAAAGATGCAAGAACTGAAATAAATTTCAAAATATAAAAACTAAATCTTGCAACACTTGGAGAAGGAGGATTTTCAAAGCCACACAACCTAGTGGGCAAAGCTTCTTTCAAGCAACCAAAGAATCACCTCTTACAAGCTTGGAGTAGGGACATACCCCCACCCCTCTATTTATAACACAATGGGAGCAATATCCACCCTTGGTGACCTTCTTGTCCCTCAAGAAGTCTCATCAAGGGTTAACATTTATTCCCACTCTCCACCCTTAGATGACCTTCTTGTCCGTCAAGAAGCCTCACCAAGGGTTCAGATTTACTCACTCAGCACACACATGGGCTAACCTGCAACCCAACAACATAACGGGTTTTATCTACACATCCATATACTAACTTAACCTCCTTCGCTTGAGTATGGTTCAAGTTAGCATCTCAACCATCCACTTGTCGTCCTGGTTCGTAGCCACTCCCCGGCCTCAGTCATCTTCTAGTGACACTTTGACCATCTGGACCTCAGCTCTCCCTGCCTAGTCCCGATCTCCTTCGCCTCACCATGGCTTAGCTCTGAAGTCCTGCAACCATCACAGACAAGGGAAACACATCACATAACATTGCTCAAAATGATAAACAGTAATCAACTGAGCAATCACAAAGCCAAAGATGACATCTTAGCTTATCTCCACTTAAGGGTGCCTCGACCTCGTAAAGCCTAGACCTCTGGTCGTGGGCTCCCCGTAGCAAATCAAATTTCTCATTCTAAAGCAAACTCAAACCTGAGCTCCAAAGGCTCAAAACACAATCAATTACTCATCACACACAAGAGTAGACCTTCACATGGTCTTTCACTTAGTAATATGATCACTTAGAAATTAACCGTTTGACATGTCCTGTGGTCTATGTTTGTCAATCTTTGGCTAGTTTGTTATGACTGACGGTTGATCAAGCATCCTACGGCAGAGTCTAAACTTCCTGAGTAAGTGACAAATTACTGAATGGTGAATAGTTAATTCCAACAAAGTAAACACTGTAAGGGGGTAATTAGTTTGTTGGGGAGTTAATTGGTATTACCGAGTAGTTGGCTGTAAGGAGTATATAAGCATTGTACTGGAAAAGGAAGAGAACGAGATTAAGAAATGGAATGAATCGTTTGTTTCACCTACGCTCTGTTCTCTCTCTCTCTCTCTCTCTCTCTCTCTCTCAGATTCTTCTTCCTCTTGTGTTTGTCGATCTTACGCACAGAGAGCAACTCTAGTGCCAAGGGATATTACATAGGCATCACGTCAGGGCCTAAGAGCAAGCGTTGGCTTGTCATCGTGAGCACGGTTGTTCCTCTCATGGCAACAGTTTTGTGCTTCATCTTTTGCTTTGGATGGATCAGAAGGCACAGAAAAGGTTGGTTATGGAAATGTTGTTCTATTCACAGCCTCCCTTTAGTCATCAAGTTTTTGGTTGTTAAGTTGTAACTAATGGGATTACGCCAACTCTCAATACAGCTAAACTGAGTTTACAGGATAGATTGAAGGTGAATGTGCACGGCGATGAAGAACTAGTTTGGGGGATAGGAGGGACGAATTCGGAGTTTACATTTTTCAACATTTCTCAAGTATTAGAGGCTACAGGTAACTTCTCAGAAGGAAATAAACTTGGACAAGGTGGTTTCGGTCCTGTATACAAGGTACCTCAAAAAACATGCATGCATGTACATAAAGAGGAAGAAAATATTATGAGAGGTGTTTCTATGCTTTTCCTCCTAATACAAGTTGTATAAATCTTGAAGCAAATGAAGTGGTAAGTAATCCTCATCTACCCTTCATTCATACTTTAATATTTTTGCAACTTTAAAAAGGAAGAGCATAGAAACACCTCTCAAATATTATTTTGCATGATTCTCACATGTCATGCATGTTATTTTGCTTGTACCCGTTAGCATCATATATAGAGCAAGTTAGCCACAGCATGATCAGAAGCTACTTTAAACTTTTTTTTTGCAGGGACAGTTTCCTGATGGGTTGGAGATAGCAGTTAAGAGACTTGCTTCACATTCAGGACAAGGTTTCACAGAGTTCAAAAATGAAGTCCAACTCATAGCCAAACTCCAGCACAGAAATCTGGTTAGGCTCTTGGGATGTTGTTCTCAAGGAGAGGAGAAAATGCTGGTCTATGAATATTTGCCAAATAAAAGCTTGGATTTCTTTATATTCGGTATTACCTCCAATAATCACCCAGTCCATATTCTGCGTTACTCTAAACTACGAAGATGTTTTCTGTATTATATTTGTTTAACTGATGTGCAGATGAAACAAGAAGAGCTTTACTAAACTGGAATAAACGCCTCACGATAATCGAAGGAATAGCGCAAGGACTTCTATATTTGCACAAACACTCACGGTTACGTGTTATACATCGAGATATTAAAGCAAGCAACATTCTCTTGGACTCTGAAATGAATCCTAAAATTTCAGATTTTGGGCTTGCAAAAATGTTTAGCTCAAATGATACCGAAGGAAACACAAAGAGAGTGGCTGGGACATAGTAAGCTTTCTTACAAAAAAAAAGTCTATTCTAATTATATCACAAAGTCAGCCAAAAACAACAAACTGACTAAAGGTTTGTCCTTTTATGTTGTGTTACATGTGTCTTTTCAGTGGTTATATGGCTCCGGAGTATGCTTCTGAAGGCCTCTTCTCGATAAAATCCGATGTATTCAGCTTCGGTGTCCTAGTTCTTGAGATTATCATTGGAAAAAGAAATTCCGGTTTCCATCAGTACGAAGACTTCTTCAACCTTCTTGGATATGTGAGTCTTTTGCCTACAGTTACATGAGAAATTTTGTTTTTTCTTATATTCAAAGCTTTACATATGCTATGATGAAATTTCTAACAGGCTTGGCAGTCATGGAAAGAGGGAAGGTGCCTTCAGCTCGTAGATGCGTCATTAGTTACAGAGTGTTGTGCATTAGAGATGATGGGATGCATTAACATCGCATTGTTGTGTGTGCAAGAGAACGCGACTGATAGGCCTACCATGACAGACGTCGTTGCAATGCTAAGCAGCGAGAGTATAACCCTGCCTGAGCCCAAGCACCCAGCATATTTCCACACAAGGGTGGCAAAGGAAGAGGCGTCCACAGTTGACGAGTCATGCAGTGTTAATGATGTTACTATGTCTACCCCACAAGGTAGGTAGCACTTGTAATTTTATTTCAAATGTGAAATTTTAGGGTGACTATGTCTGCTTGTTTGTACCAACCCTACAATTTAGAGTTGAGAACAAAACTGTGAAATGTTGAATGTCCTTTGTTTCTGCTGAAAAGTTGGAATTCATGCAAAGAGTAAGAATGCTACTCGATCCCTCCATTCTTTTACATATATGAAGTTTTTAGAGAGCAAATTTGATTTGGTCTATAGACGATGTTCTACACTTTCGAGATGAAGCACACGTACATCTTCAAAAACTGTCCAAATCTTATTCAATGCATTGCTCTGTTATACTACAAGGTGAGGTTCGGAAAACGTAAAGATGTAACATAGAAAAGAATACGTTTTCACCCTCTTTTTTTCCGCAGCGTTTTCCTGCCCCGGCTGCGTGCAATGGCCGTCGGCGGTTGGCATTTCGCACCTCGCGGCTGCAGAAGTCGGGAGCTGCCGGTTGGCACTCGCGGCAGTACGTATGGCCGCGGCGGTGGTCGATGACATAGCTCACCTCGGGCCACCGCCCACCGCTGCCTCCTCCTCCTCCCGCCTTTTCCGCCAGCCATCTGCCTCGACGCATCCTCTTGCCGGCGCCCAACTCCTTTCCTCCTCGGTCCTCGTCCGCCCTTGCATCTCCGCTCACCGCGTCGCCCACCTGCTGCCATCCATTACCATCGTCTTTTCGTGGCCGCATCCGCGTCGACGGCGTTGGGGAGTGGAGTGGAGTCACGTACAGACGGAGGGACAACGCAACCAGTACCAGACTACCAGTTACAAGCGAACGGAAAAGCATGCATGGTTGTTTTCGTGTTTATTCTTTCTTGAGATATTCGGTATATATCATTTTATCACCTAAAAAACATAAGATAGCTATATGTACTATATCAACCTTGATATTGGTCATATCGGCGCGATATCGATCATACTAGCTTCGATACCATATAATATATACCATTCATACCAGAAGAACTGATAATATCGTCTATTGAATTATACGTTATATCTAATAGTACAACTATGTATTTAGAGTAATATTGTAAGTGAAATTTGGTGTAAATATACGTAAACATGTGTATACTTATGAATATATATTATTGTATTAAATCCAAAACAGTATATTAGTATAGATCAGTAAAAAAATGTACTATTCCAAAAGCCAAACCGATATAGTCTCCAGTATGGTATCGACAAGTATGCTTTTAATCCATGTTACCCATTAATTACTCCATTCTTTTTTATTTTATGTCCTAGAATCTGTGCCATCAAACATAAATAGGTTAAAAACTATCTAGATTGTCTATATACAAATTATATCATTAAATTTGTCATTAAAAATACTGTTATAATTTTATTAGCACGTCTTAACTTAAAGTTATAATAAATAATGGTTAAAATGACATCTCGGAAAGTAAAAAAAAAAACTGCAGGAGTATCCCCTTGTAAAAAATAGCTAGCTTGATAACCCTTATTCCTTCTTTCTTGCATATTCAACTTGGCTCTGACGAGTCCATGATGCAGAGTTTCAGGAACAGTGGGCCCATATATATATATATCAATCCTACTACGTGCGGAAGATTTGCCGGCCTCTCAAGCCGGCCACGTCACCCTGGCCGAATTTGCAAAAAAGCCTCCACTTTCCCTAAATTACGATTTGGTCCCTATAAATTACAAATAGACCCTTTGCGAATTTTTGTGAGTATAAACAAAACTTTTTCGGATTGCATTTAGGTCCCCGGTTAGCTACTTTGCAGCAAAGACCCCATATTAGATACATATCGCGGGTTAGCCCTTTTCTAATTTTCCAGGATAGCGAACAGGTCCAAAAAAAATAACAATCAGGTCCATGTTTCTTACGTCTAGGCCCTTTCTCCGTTTTTCCTAAAAAAAAATGTTTTCGTGGTCCGTTTTTCCCCCGGAACCCGAAAAAAATATTTTCGTGGTCCGTTTTCCCTAAAAAAAAAAGAAAAATTCGTTTTTCGCTCGTCCTTTCCCCATTTTTGTCGGGAAAAATGTTTCCGTTGTCCGTTTTTTCTTCAGATCCCGGAAAAAATGCTTTGGTGGTCCGTTTTTTCTCTGGTGCCCGGAAAAAAAAAATTCGTGGTCCGTTTTTCCTCGGGAAAAAAACTTCCCTTTGCCGTTTTTGCCAGAAAAAATGTTTTCGTGGTCCGTTTTTTCTCGGGACTCGAAAAAAATGTTTTCATGGTCCATTTTTCTCTGTATTTGTCAGGGAAAATGTTTTCGTGGTCTGTTTTTTTCTTTGGACCCCGGGAAAAATATTTTCGTGGTCCGTTTTTTCTCCGGTGCCCGGAAAAAATGTTTTCGTGATCTTTTTTTCGCGAAAAAAAACTCCCCTTCTCTGTTTTTTCCGAAAAAAGTTTTTTCGTGGCCCGTTCTTTCCCGGAACCAGGAAAAAATGTTGTTGTGGTCCATTTTTCTCCGTTTTTGTCGGAAAAAATGTTTTCGTGGTCCGTTTTTTCTTCGGACCCCGGGAAAAATATTTTCGTGGTCCGTTTTTTTTCGGTGCCCGGAAAAAATGTTTTCGTGGTCCATTTTTTTTCGAAAAAAAGACTAAACGGTGCGACGTTAGACGCACATTTTGCCTAGTTTAATACATCACCTGGTGTTAATGCAGGACGGAGGAAGTAATATTGCTGCTCTGTTGCACTGTTACAAGCATGTTCATCTTTAGTGATTGGATGTATGCTTTTTTTATTATGCTATTCTTGGGTTTAATAACAAGTAATTAACTAGTAGACTTATACTATTTGTACCATTTGCACTTATTCTAGATGATCCTACAATATGCAATTGTGAACTACCCCTATGCAATATTTCAAATTTCGTTTTCAGATGACATCTCAGGAGGGATCGAAATCCGAAATTTAGGCGAGATTTTGGAATTTCGGCCAAAATTCAAAAACCAAATTTCAAATCCGTTATTTTGGAGACTGGCAAAACCAAAATTTGGCCGAAATGATCGAAATTTCGGCAAAATTGAAAGCAATTTCAGCCATGCGGGACTCGGCGCTCAGCGCGCTCATGGCCACGGCCGTGCTGGGGCTCGAGGGGCGTGCAAGCCATGTCGTCTTGGGGGACCTCGACGCTAAGGCTGCTCCGACTGCGTTGTGGATTAGCGCTGGCCCATGGCGATTGCCACCGCCATCATTGCCGGCCACAACCTTGCCCTACACCGGAGCCTCCTCCCCAACCCACCCCGGAAACCCGGCTCTGCCTCCCTCTCCTGGCGCACCCTCTTTGCTAGCCCGCTCCACACCTCTATCAACGCCAAGCTTACCACCATCTGTCAGTCCCTCGCCACGCCCTCTTCCAAGAACGCTACAGCGACCACTACCGAGCCAACGGCCTCCGCGGTGGAGCCAGAGTCCCCCAAGTGCTCATCGTCTACGGATGGTGAGGAGTCGGTGTCCATCGGCTCGCCCCCGCCGCCCACATCATAGGCGCCGCTGGTCCCAAAGATTGATAAACTGGACTTCACGGAGGCACCCCCGCTCCTCCAAGTTTGTATTCCTGACAGGCAAGGCAAGGCAAGCCGCCTCCCGGCGTGCCTCTCCCTCCACGCGGGTGGAGGGAGTGGAGCAGGTAGAGGAGAGGGCGACGATGGGGTGGAGTGTTGGGCCTCAAAAAAAATTCTGAAATTCTCTGTATATCCTATACTAGTTCAGGAAAAGCTAGTACATATAGTAGAAGTGAAATCACAGCATATCAAATGCACTTTATTATTATCAATATTTAGAATTACAAAATGAGTGGCACGCAGGCTAATAAATAAATAAGTGAATAAGGCAGCAAAAATAAGGAATAGTAGTGAAGCCCAACTGAATTACCACATGCAATTGTCTGGGGTAGCAGCCTAGTCCTCCTGATCCTTACCATAAAAATATACCTCCTCTAAAACAATAGAATAAGCAAGGGTCAATACTAAAGTACTCCGTAAGTTACACCGAAAATGCAATATTAATGTAAAGTTGACAAAGAAAGGTTGTATAGTTGGTTTTTGCATAAAGCAGTAATCTTATAAATATTCTAATTAACATTTTAATTGAGTAATTTTAAAGAAATTTTATTTTTAAATATCTTTCAACTCAATAATCACTCCTGAAGCTAACCCAATTTTCTTCCATGATAGACTCACTCCATCCAAATCTCATTTTTCTGAAAGATCAATTTTAAAATACGAAATTCTAATATGTGAAAGGCCAGCTCATCATGCCCAGACCACGGCCATGGCTAATTGATTAGTTTTACACTCTACAGAGATTGTACATCTTTTACCCACAAGGTATGATTATATCCTTTTGTTAAAATACACACTTCCTTTGGTGTACGGCAGAGAAAATTACAACAAGGCCCCTAAAAGGTTTCATCCCAAGTAATTATGCCCGCTAATGTTTCACTATTGGTAGGGTTAAAACAGCCCAGTCTAGAAACCCCCTTTTGCGTCGTGTGGCAGACTAACCAGTAGGGATGTGATCGGATCGGATACGGTCGAATATCGTCCTATTCATATCCGTATCCGTATTTTTTATCGAATACAGAATCGAATACGAATAGTATCGAATACAGAATCGAATACGAATTATACAGGATAATATCGATTCTGAATACTGGTCGAATACGGATCGGAATCAACATGGATACGAATAATATTAGTCGGATATTTTAAAATCCAATTTCAGTTTTTTTCCAAAATCGGTCCAAATTTAAATTCAAAATTCCAAAAGAAATATATTTGTATGTTTTTTTTTTTGCCTTTTTATCCCTAACTTGTCATACATGTGACTCTGTGAGTAACAATGTACCCCATTGCAATAATTGAACCAAATGATTTGCAGCTAGCATATGCTGCTGAATCCTAAGTAGCCCTCCTGAAACGCCACTTGCCAATTTCTGTACCATCTTTACTCAAATATCTCCAAATTAGCATCTAGCACACATGAACACATTATATCTTGTCATCCAATGCAGGCCCCAATCTCTGAAACAGTGAAACATGTTAAATTGTTAATGTGTTATTCTGAAACGTCTTATTCGGATAATATCCGTATGTCATATTCGGATATTATCCGAACAAAAACTCGGATATTCCGTATCCATCGGATAATCAGTGTTCCATATCCGTATCCGTATCCATGTAAATTATCTGTATCCATATCCTTATCCGAGAAATCAACTGGATATCTGTGAAACTATCCAAATCATCATCCAAATCAATTCGGTCGGTCGGTCGGTCGGAAAATATCCGTACCAGTTCCATCCCTACTAACCAGCCCCCACATTCAACCCAATGGCATAAATATAGTGGAATTTCACAAAACGGATAGCTAGGTCTGTCCCATACTAGACTTATGGTAACACTTTCACACTTTCAATTCAGTAGCTCACAGGTCGGTCCTTAATTGACAAGATAAGTTTTCAACAACCCAACAACCACCAGTCCAACCATTCTTGCCCAGTCTAAACCAAAATTTTATTTTAACCATACCATTTTCAAGGAATATCAAAATCATGACTTTTAATTTTAAGAGAATCTCATTTTGGCACAAATTTCCCAAAATGTCCTAATTTTAGTTCTAAACAAGTCTAAGCAATTTCTAAGTACCATCATATATTAAAAGATATTTTCTTAGGGTTACAATGGTATAGGGATTCAAATTTCAATGGTGGTTTAACAATTCTAGGAGTAACTACCCTATTTAAAACTAGGACAAAAATAACTTGTACAAACTATGCATGTAATAATTTAAATTTAAAATATAATTTAAAAACTAGAATCAATATGGTCAAGAATGTGCAACTTGCCTAGCTCGACGGGTAGTTGCTCGAAATCATAGACTGCAAACTCCTCAAACCTCCGAACTCTATACGCGAAAAATATTCAAATTAAAATAAAATACCAAACTAGCATAAAATAAAAAAATTTAAATTTTATATGAATTTGAAAGAAAAATAGAGCAAACGGAGTTCGAACGGGCAAAAACGGGCACCCGAAAGTTAAAAACACATAAAATGAGAGAAAATAGAATTTATTTGATTTTCATATTTATTTTTCTAAAATAAAAATACGAATTATTGAGTAATGTTGACGCTAGCGGCAATTTTGGTATTTTTGAATTATTTTGAAAAAAATCACGATTTCTGACGTCAGCATGTGTCATGAAATGGTTTTTGTGATTTATTTTTCAATTGGAAAACCAGTCGGCCATTGACGGGTGGGCCCATCCTAATGGACTAGATCCACGGTGTGAACCGCGTGCACCGTGCACCTGGCGCACAGCTAAGATGCACAGTGGGTGCATGGGCGCAACGTGCCAACAAACGAAGACTGTAGCGCCGGGGTGGGAGGCGATGGTGGGGGGGGCGCATCGGTAGCGGCGCGGTGAGACGAAGCTGGTGCGAGACTAGAGGGGGATAGAGCCAGCAGTGGGGACACGACGGCGGCGATGATGATCTGTGCCGGAGAGGAAAAATGGCACGTTTGAGTGCAGGGGAGGAGTAGGGAGGTGGGGGAAAGGAATAAGGAGAGAATGGGTGAAAAGATAAGAAAGTTGCCTAGAGGGGAGGGGTGAATAGGCAATTTAAAATTTTAAACTAAATTTGTCGCAACGGAAAGAGTATCGGAACTTCCGAGTGATCGGAACTTCCGATACCAGTTCGGAATGTCCGATCGCCTTTTGGCACGGACAAGCAACAACTCACAATGATGAACTAGATAGGCGATAAGAGAAGGGTACAACAAAGCAATAAGGTAATAAGCTGAAGTAAAGTAAATGTGAAGACAAGAATTTGTTCCCGGAGTTCGGATTCTTGAGGGAATCCTACGTCTTCGTTGAGGAGGCTCCAAAGAGCCGGGTCTTTTCCAACCCTTTCCTCCCAAACCTCGATCACACTTGAGGCTTGGTTCCACTATTGGTTCCTTTCCTTTCGGAGGCGGAGCCGGCCTTCACAAACTTCTCACGGCGTCCCACAACCTTTGGGAGCTCGTGAGCGACTCCTAGCCGTCTAGGAGTCCTTCAACCTCCAAGAGAAATAAACGCACTTGAATCTTGATCTTGGAGAGGTTCTCTACTTTCTCAAGATGAATGACAACTTAGCTCTTAACTCGCAACCACACTTGGCAAACTCTCACTCACTAAATGATCCCTAAGATCAAGGAGGAGAGAAAGCCCAATGAATGCTCTAGAGAGTGCTCAAGAAGCTCAAGTAAACAGCCCAAGCAAGTGTGTAACCAGCAAAAGGAGTGGGAGAGGGGTATTTATAGTTTTGGATCAAAACTAGCCGTTACCCTCGCACTCAGCCACTCTTCGGAATATCCGAAACAACCTTCGGAACATCTGAAGAGCACAAACTACCAAAACTTGGAAAACTTCCAACGGTCGAAAACTACAGGCATCGGAATGTCCGATAACAACTTCGGAACATCCGATGACACCCTGAAGGGAACCAAGCTAAACACTCTAAGTCCTCATCGGAATGTCCGAAAATAGGCATCGGAACATCCGAACCAAACAGAAGGTTCCCAAACAGGACAACAAACACTTCGGAACTTCCGAAGAAGCAACTTCGGACTGTCCGAACCAAACAGAGAGATCCCAAACAAAGAAACAACAGGCATCGGAACATCCGATGTATCACATCGGAATGTCCGACCCTAGAAGAGCACAACGGACTAAAGCACAACTACACTTCAGAACTTCTGAAACATCGGAATGTCCGATACTACATCGGAACATCCGACTTGAACTTCAACACAAACTTCATTCCGAAGCGAGAGAGGACACTACTAACTCTAGAGAGACTCGACTAAATTCATCTTGAGTGAGAAGACCATCTCTAAGTCAATTTCAAATGCATCCCTCTTAATAGTACGGCAATCCTATGACTTCAATAAATCGAAAATTACAAGCACAAATACGTTTTTCTTACTTAACGTCACTAGGGAATGCTTCACATTCATAGACGATCTCCTCTTGAAGCACCTACCTGTTCATAAACTAATTGAACACATTAGTTTCTCTAATCGTTTGTCATTAATCACCCAAAACACTTTTAGGGGGCCTAGATGCACTTTCAATCTCCCCCTTTTTGGTGATTGATGACAACACGATTAACGACAAATTAAAGAAAAACATTATGAGAATATAAATATAGACGGAGCTCCCCCTCAGAATGTGCATTGAGAATTGATCTAGAGAACGAATGCACTTTTCGAGAAAAAAGAATATGAGAGAGCTCCCCCTATATACTTACATAAGAGGTTAACACAAGATTGACAAGATAAACAGTAGTTTAGACAATTAACAACCATCAAGTCAACAAAAGAGTTTAAAACGATAACATTCAACAACGAAGTTTTAAACCAACAAACATAGTTCAACCAACCAAGTTCACGGACTCAACGACTCAATCTAAAGGATAGATAGGAGAATTTGGAATTTGTCGCATCTCTCCCCCTTTGGCATCAAGCACCACAAAGGTTAGAGAGGAGAGAGAGATGGAGAGGCTAATCGGACTCTTCTGAAGCAGCTTCATCTGATCCAGATTCTTCATCGTCATCCTCAGACTCTGACGCATCAGGTGCTGGAGCAAAGGGGTCTGCCATCTCATCCTCACTCTCCTCGTCCTCTGAACACTCCAGATTTAGATGCCTTTGGATGTCCTTGAGTCGCTTGGTATTCTTCTTCTGCTTTTCAGAGTTGCTCTTGCAAAGAACAAATATCGACTTTAAAGCCCGCAGAATAGGTGAAGAAGATCCGCTGGGAGCAGAAACTGAAGGAGCGGCAGCAGAAGAGGTGGTCCTCCTGGTGGAAGACCTGGTGGCTCGCTGAGATGGGGCTTTGATTGCCCTAACTTGAAGTGCCACATGCTTCCCATCACACTCAAATTGCTGCCCAGTCACTTGTTCAATTAAGTGCATGATAAATGGAGCATATCCACAGCTCCTTCTGGGCTCCTGTCCAATGAGTCTGATCTCATTCCATATGAAGTCTAAGACATCAAAGGGCCTCTGACCATCTTGCATTCTGCTCAAGAGGTTTCTGGTGAAAGAAAGGACATGAGAAGCATCACCTTCTTTAGGAGCCAAGGTCTTCCTGAAGAGTCTGTTCAGGATAGCAAAGAAGGGCTTCATCCCTTTGGTGTCACCTGGCTCGAACTCTGCATTCTCCTCATACAAGAAATTCAGATTTGATGCACCAAGTGAGACCTCATTGTGGATCTGATCTCTGTCCCTGGAGTCCGCCTCTGTAAAGTCAAGTAGCCTGGCAAACTGAACATAGGTAGCTTCATACCAGGTTCCCTCAGTCATCCAGTGGAGAGTAGAGACTCGATCCCTGGAGACGTACATTGTGGCATAGAACTGAGCTATGATCTCCACATTCCAATTATGCTGAAAAGCCATGATCCTTTTGGTGCCAGTTCTTTCACAAGCTGCAATAACATCATTGAACACAGCATCATCTGCCGCTGCCATGTACTCCCAATCAACACATTGCATTGGGATAACAGGATTCTTCCTAGGATAGATGACTGAAGCATAGAAATCTTGCTGAAAGAAAGTCTAGAAACGGGAATCAGTGGAGAACTGGTCTGTCCTCTTGGGGTTCTCCTCTCGTGCCTTTCGGACTTGTGCTGCTTTCCCTTTGTAGTTTATTGGCTTTCTTTGAAGTCTAGGGTTTCTTTCAGGCGGTCTCAATCTTGGCATATCTCTAGCTTGAGATCCTGACGCACTAGCAATCCCTTTTCCTTTTCTTGAAGGTAGAGTTGCTCCTCGTTGCACATTCACAGTCTGAGCAGCCTGAGCAGCATGTTCATTTATTGTAATCCCAGGTTGAGATCCTCGAGCTGAAGCTCGCTTTGTTCTTGCCCCAATTGGAGTTTTGCGCTTTCGACTGAAAGTGATCTTAGCCGGATCCTGAGGAGGCTGATCACCCTGACTTGGGTCCATTTGAAAAAGCTGACAAGGAATAGATTGATAAGGCAAAAGAAACTAGAGAGAACACTGGTTTTAGTGATGTACTGTCAACATCGGACATTCCGATACCATATCGGACATTCCGACATTACATCGGACATTCCGATAATGAATATCGGAAGTTCTGATATTTTCGGTACAACCCTAAAACTAGGATTCCAACCAGATCAACCACAGGAAACGAATGAAATTTGAGATCTGGGCGAAGGAAGACTACAACAACAAGTCTATCCAAAAGATTTGATCAATAGATCCAAGGAACGCGGAAGGACACAAAGAGGTTCTAGGGTTTACCTTGGAATTGAAAAACAAATTTGAGACACGGTGAAGATCTTCCAATTCGAGGTGCACCCTTCCTTGTGGTAGATCGGAGTTTCCGAAAGGTTGAAGACTCCGAAGACGACAAGGGATGAAAAGTGGAGAGACGTACGGAGGCTAGAGAATAAAGAAATGAGGAGGAGGGGCCAACCGAACCGTCCTTTTCAAGTGATTACACACACTTCGGAAGTTCCGAATTGAGGTTCGGAGGTTCCGAAGAGTTCAAGTTTCCAGCGAAAAAGAAGCTGAGCAGGATTCGGATATTCCGATATCAAACATCGGATGTTCCGAAGAGTTCAAAAACACAGAGTTCGGATATTCCGATGACTGGATCGGATAGTCCGATTCGATGAATTTTCCAGCTAATAAGGAGAGAAAGATAGGATTTCTGAGATGGAAGAAAATGAGACTTTGAGTCAGAGAACTCGGCAGTCATCTAACTTGTGATCAGAGAGCATAACAACAAACGAAGCTATGATCACAGATGGAATGACTAAAGATGCAATTTACAACACAACCTTTTCAAAGGCAAATAATTAGTTTTGCAACTATTTTGTTTTGAAATCCCCAAGAATAATGACTATGTATGCAAGCAAGCTGTCAAGTCACATTCCGATAGTCTAGGATGTTTAGCTCACTTCTCAATTCACAGAATCTCTTCTCATCAAGAGGCTTGGTGAATATATCGGCCAATTGTTTCTCGGTTCTCACATAGGTAATATCTATGTCTCCCTTAAGAGAGTGATCTCTAAGGAAGTGGTGTCGGATGTCTATATGCTTGGTCCGAGAGTGTTGGACAGGATTGTTGGCTATTTTAATCGCACTCTCATTGTCACACAAGAGTGGTACCTTCTCCATGTTAAATCCAAAATCCTTCAAGGTTTGCCTCATCCATAACAATTGTGCACAACAACTTCCTGCGGCAATGTATTCGGCTTCTGCGGTGGATAGAGCCACTGAATTTTGTTTCTTTGAGGACCAAGATACTAGTGATCTACCTAGAAATTGACAAGTTCCCGAAGTGCTTTTTCTATCCACTTTGCAACCCGCATAATCAGCGTCCGAATAACCAATCAAATCGAATTTTGATCCTTTAGGATACCAAAGCCCTAAACTAGGTGTGTGAACTAAATATCTAAGAATTCTTTTCACGGCTACTAGGTGGCACTCTCTCGGAGCGGCTTGAAATCTTGCACACATGCAAACACTAAGCATAATATCAGGCCTAGATGCACAAAGATAAAGCAATGAACCTATCATGGATCGATATACCTTTTGATCCACAGGGTTACCTTCTTCATTTAGACCGAGATGACCGTTGGTTGTCATTGGTGTATGAATTGGCTTGGCGTTCTCCATGTCAAATTTCTTGAGCATATCTTTGATATACTTTGTTTGACATAGGAACGTCCCTTCCTTGAGTTGTTTGATTTGAAATCCGAGAAAGAATTTCAATTCACCCATCATTGACATCTCAAATCTCTTCGTCATCAACCTACTAAACTCCTCACAAAAGCTTTTATTAGTGGACCCAAATATAATGTCATCGACATATATTTGGCACACAAATAAATCATTATCAACATATTTTGTGAAGAGAGTAGGATCGACTTTACCAATTTCGAAACCCTTTTTAATAAGAAAATCCTTAAGGCATTCATACCATGCTCTAGGTGCTTGCTTAAGCCCGTAGAGCGCCTTATGGAGTTTGTAGACATGAGAAGGGTTCTTATGATCCTCCATTCCCGGCGGTTGCTCAACATAGACTAATTCGGCGATTGGACCATTTAGGAAAGCACTCTTGACATCCATTTGATAAAGCTTGAAATCATGGTGAGTAGCAAATGCAACCAATATACGAATTGATTCTAATCTAGCAACGGGAGCATAAGTCTCACCAAAATCCAAACCTTCAATTTGAGTGAATCCTTGAGCTACCAACCGAGCCTTGTTTCTTGTGACAACTTCGTTCTCGTCTTGTTTGTTGCGGAAGACCCATTTGGTTCCTATCACGTTTTGACTTGGTCTTTCCACCAACGATCACACCTTGTTTCTAACGAAGTTGTTGAGTTCTTCATGCATTGCCATTACCCAATCCGAATCCTTTAGTGCATCTTCCACCTTCAAAGGTTCCAAAGTAGACACAAAGGAGTAAAATTCACAAAAGTTAGCTACTCTAGAGCGTGTAGTTACCCCCTTTTGAATGTCACCGAGAATATTGTCAACGGGGTGGTCTCTTTGGATACTTTGATGCACCCTCGGATGTGGTATTTGGGAAGCATGTTGGATTGGTTCAAGGTCTTCATCTTGAGCATCCTCTACGAGTTTGCTTGTACTCCCTTGAGGTATGCCTTGACTTTGGCTTGAAGTAGGAGGCTCGACTTGAGTGGATAAATTGTCTTGTTGTACCCTTTCTTGCGGCCTCACTTCACCTATTGCCATTTTCTTGATTGCAATGCTTGGCAATTCCTCATTATCTAGCACATTTAAATCAACTTGCTCTACTTGAGAGCCGTTAGATTCATCAAATGTCACGTCTCTCGCTATTTCAACACAACCCGAGGTTTTGTTGAAAACACGATAAGCGTAGGCATTTGATCCATATCCTAGCAAGAAACCTTCATCGATCTTTGGAGCAAATTTAGAGTTCTTGGGTTTCTTGTTAAGGATAAAACATTTACTACCGAAAACTCTAAAATATGAGACATTTGCTTTGTTACCGGTGAGGAGTTCGTATGCCGTTTTCTTCAATATCTTGTGGAGATATAATCGGTTGATGGCATGACAAGCGGTGTTTACAGCTTCCGCCCAAAAATGATCAGAGATCTTGTACTCATCAAGCATTGTCCTTGCCATCTCGATCAATGTCCGATTCTTTCTTTCTACCACTCCATTTTGTTGAGGGGAGTATGGAGCGGAGAACTCGTGTTTGATCCCTTCTTCATCAAGAAATTCTTCGACTTGAGTATTCTTGAATTCACTTCCATTATCGCTTCGAATCTTCTTGATCTTCAACTCGAATTCGTTTTGGGCTCTTCTTGCAAACTTCTTGATTATCCCTTGTGTTTCACTTTTCTCTTGCAAAAAGAATACCCACGTGAAGCGAGAAAAATCATCAACAATAACTAAACCATATTTGTTACCTCCGATGCTTATATAAGCAACGGGTCCGAAGAGGTCCATGTGTAGAAGCTCCAATGGTTTTGTCGTCGTCATGATGTTCTTCGCGGGATGTCGCGCTCCAACTTGCTTTCCGGCTTGACACGCGCTACAAATTCTATTTTTCTCAAACTCGACATTGGTTAGTCCGATGATGTGATCCCCTTTGAGAAGTTTGTCGAGATTTCTCATGCCAACATGGGCTAGCCGGCGATGCCACAACCATCCCATGCTAGACTTTGCCATCAAGCATGTTTGAAGTTTAGCACTATTTGAGTTGAAATCAACCAAATAGAGCTTACCCTTCAAATATCCTTTAAAAGCAATTGAGGAATCGTCTCTTTTCAAGACGGTCACATCCACATTAGTAAATAGACAATTGTAGCCCATTTCACACAATTGCGATACGGACAACAAGTTGTAATTTAGAGATTTAACTAAAAGAACATTTGATATTGAATGATCATTAGAAATAGCAATTTTACCTAATCCCATTACCTCACCTTTACCGTTATCACCAAACACAATATTTTCATATTGTGACCCTTTCTCATCAAAAGATGAAAACATTTTCTTTTCTCCGGTCATGTGGTTTGTGCAACCACTATCAAGCACCCAACTTGATCCCCCGGAGGTATAATCCTACGAAAACGCATCAAGTCTTGTTTTTAGGTACCCAAATTCTTTTGGGTCCTTGCATGTTAGTAATTAAAACTTTTGGTACCCACACTTTCCTTTTGCTTGCATCATTAGAGTTGTGGGCACCGACAAAATGAGCAACCACTTTACCACGGTGGTTTCTCTTCAATACATAAGAAGCAAAGTGAATGGAATGAGATGTATGACATTGAGGATGTTTCTTTGGATTTTGTCCGGTTTTGATGACTTGTGTGGTGGTCAATGGTTGTTTGTCATTTCCTTTGACAAACTTGATGCATTCTTTGCCTTTTACCACCACACGGTCATTTCCTTTACACTCGTACTTATCATATCCTAGCCCTTCTTTGGTTTTGTTGACTCGACCATTTATGGTCTTGTATAGGGCATCCTTGGATTGATAAGTTTTCATGCAACCGTATCTAACCAAGGCACTTAATCTCTCGTTTTCGCTTTTTAATACTTGCACAAATTGAGAGTTAGTAGTACAAGCATTAATATCAACATTATAGCATCGAGAGCAACCATTGCTAGTGGAAGGAATAGAAGCCATTGAAGAATTAACAATTGGAGAATTAAGATCATTAAGAGATTCAATTTGCACTTCAAGAGCTTGAAGATTGTTTTCTAGACTTATGACATTCTCTTGAAGTGACTCATTTGAACCCTTAAGTAATGTTATTGAATTATTAGCCAAATTAAGCTTTTTGGTTAACAATTCAATTGTCTCCTTTTCTTTTGTAAGGACATTCTCGAGAGCAAGATTTTTCTTCTTTTCACAAATTAGCAACTCTTCTTGCTTCTCGAGAGTTTCCTCTTGGCTATCTATTCTTTTCAATAGTTTATGGATCTTATCAATAGCCGTTTTGCTTAAATCACAAAACAGAGCATCATCATCATCATTGTCATCACTATCCGATTCACTATCACTACTCGGAGGTTTTGACTTAGTCATTACCTTCCGCCCTTTTGCCATGAGACAAACGGGTGCGTCATCGTTGTCGGTGTCGCTCATGTTGCCGAAGAGAGATTTTGTTGGAGGTGCGGCTTCAATGGCAACGGTGGCGACTCCTTCATCATCGGTGTCGGAGTCGGAGTCGTTTGAATCCCATTCTTCACTAATATGAGCTCGCCCCGAGTACTTCTTCTTGTAAGTTTTGTTCTTCTTGTGCGACTCATTCTTCTTGGGCTCATTGGGATTGTTTTTCTTCTTCGGACAATCGGCGATGAAGTGTCCAACTTCACCGCACTCATAGCAAGCCCTCTTCACATTTCTTCTTCTCCTTGACTTGTCATTGAAGTTCTTCTTGTATTTGCTTGACCCGTCATACTTAAGGAATTTCTTGAATTTTCTCACAAACAACGCCAAGTCCTCCTCATCTTCGCTTTCATCTTCCTCATCATCACCTTGATGTTGATTCTTCCCTTTTGCTTGCCTTCAAAGCTATTTGCTTCGGTCTTGAGCTCGAGCTTTGCTTGGCAAGGTTCTTCACTTCTTTTGCTTCTTCTTCCATGAGCTCATGTGAGAGAATCCTTCCGAGCACATCATTTGGAGTGAGCCTCTTGAAATTTTTTCGCTCTCGTATAAGAGTTACGAGAGTCGAATTCCTTGGAGCGAAGGCTCTCAACATCCTCTTCACCACGACGTGATCCGTCATATCCTTGCTTCCAAGCCCTCTTATCTTGTTTACGAGGATCATCAAGCGGTCATACATTTGTTGCGGAGTCTCATCATCATTCATAACAAATCTCCCCAACTTGCCTTCTAGCAATTCAATCTTTGACTCCCTTACACTTGATGTACCCTCATGTGCTACTTGGAGTGTGTCCCATATCTCTTTGGCTTCTTCCAAGCCGTCCACTTTGTTGAATTCTTCGGGACTCAACGCTCCAAGCAACACGCTTGCGGCTTGAGCATTGCGGTGGATGTTTTGCTCTTGTTCCGGTGTGAGCTCCATATCGTCTTCCGGCATATCTAAACCTGTGCAAACAATCTTCCAAACACTAGGATGGAGTGACATCAAATGCATTTTCATCTTGTGCCTCCAAGCGGAATAGTACGTGCCATCAAAGAAAGGAGCACGCCCGGAGGGCACAGTGATGTACGAATGCGAAGAGGAAGTATTTAATTTTTCATAATTGAAAGGAATTTGAGCTCCCTGAGTAGACGTAGAGGTTGCTTCCTCTTTGTTCTTGCCGGGAGTTCCATCTCCGGCTCTTGGACTGTTTTGCTCGTCCGTCATGACAACCTTCAACCCGGTGTTGGCCATCATGTTCCTTCAAGCGGTTAAGCCTTCGAGAAGGGTAGGCTCTGATACCAATTGAAAAGATAAGAAAGTTGCCTAGAGGGGAGGGGTGAATAGGCAATTTAAAATTTTAAACTAAATTTGTCGCAGCGAAAAGAGTATCGGAACTTCCGGTGTTGTATCGGAACTTCCGAGTGATCGAAACTTCCGATACCAATTCGGAATGTCCGATCGCCTTTTGACACGGACAAGCAACAACTCACAATGATGAACTAGATAGGCGATAAGAGAAGGGTACAACAAAGCAATAAGGTAATAAGCTGAAGTAAAGTAAATGTGAAGACAAGAATTTGTTCCCGGAGTTCGGATTCTTAAGGGAATCCTACATCTCCGTTGAGGAGGCTCCAAAGAGCCGGGTCTTTTCCAACCCTTTCCTCCCAAACCTCGATCACACTTGAGGCTTGGTTCCACTATTGGTTCCTTTCCTTTCGGAGGCGGAGCCGGCCTTCACAAACTTCTCACGGCATCCCACAACCTTTGGGAGCTCGTGAGCGACTCCTAGCCGTCTAGGAGTCCTTCAACCTCCAAGAGAAATAAACGCACTTGAATCTTGATCTTGGAGAGGTTCTCTACTTTCTCAAGATGAATGACAACTTAGCTCTTAACTCGCAACCACACTTGGCAAACTCTCACTCACTAAATGATCCCTAAGATCAAGGAGGAGAGAAAGCCCAATGAATGCTCTAGAGAGTGCTCAAGAAGCTCAAGTAAACAGCCCAAGCAAGTGTGTAACCAGCAAAAGGAGTGGGAGAGGGGTATTTATAGTTTTGGATCAAAACTAGCCGTTACCCTCGCACTCAGCCACTCTTCGGAATATCCGAAACAACCTTCGGAACATCCGAAGAGCACAAACTACCAGAACTTGGAAAACTTCCAACGGTCGAAAACTACAGGCATCGGAATGTCCGATAACAACTTCGGAACATCCGATGACACCCTGAAGGGAACCAAGCTAAACACTCTAAGTCCTCATCGGAATGTCCGAAAATAGGCATCGGAACATCCGAACCAAACAGAAGGTTCCCAAACAGGACAACAAACACTTCGGAACTTCCGAAGAAGCAACTTCGGACTGTCCGAACCAAACAGAGAGTTCCCAAACAAAGAAACAACAGGCATCGGAACATCCGATGTATCACATCGGAATGTCCGACCCTAGAAGAGCACAACGGACTAAAGCACAACTACACTTCGGAACTTCTGAAACATCGGAATGTCCGATACTACATCGGAACATCCGACTTGAACTTCAACACAAACTTCATTCCGAAGCGAGAGAGGACACTACTAACTCTAGAGAGACTCGACTAAATTCATCTTGAGTGAGAAGACCATCTCTAAGTCAATTTCAAATGCATCCCTCTTAATAGTACGGCAATCCTATGACTTCAATAAATCAAAAATTACAAGCACAAATACGTTTTTCTTACTTAACGTCACTAGGGAATGATTCACATTCATAGACGATCTCCTCTTGAAGCACCTACCTGTTCATAAACTAATTGAACACATTAGTTTCTCTAATCGTTTGTCATTAATCACCCAAAACACTTTTAGGGGGCCTAGATGCACTTTCAATGGGGGAGACGGGGGGTATTTATAGGGGAAAAGGGGCACGGGGTCGATGCAACAACGGCGGGATTAGCGACGGCTGACGTAGAAAAAAAAGGCAGAATGGGAGGGGATAAGGGGGGTGATAGTGGTTGGATAAGGCGGCGGGGAGTGGGGGCTTCATCCTCACCCGAAATGGGGGGAATCGGCACGAAGAACAAGGGGGATTTGAAGCGTTGGTTCGGCGCCCACAGAGGAGACAGAAAAGAGAGATGGGAGAGAGGAGGAAGAGGTCCTGACAGGTGGCACCTCGGGCCCACCTGTTGGTGGAAGAGGAGAGAGAAGGGGGGTGCAGCTGAGCCTTGGCCCAAGGAGAAGAAGGGCGCGTGGGCACAACCCAAGGGAGGGGAGGGAGGAGAGAGGAAAGGGAGCGGAGGAAAAGGGCCGGGTGGGCCGCGCGAGTGAAGGGAAGTGGGCCAAGTGGGAAAAGGCTCGACACAAAAAGGTAAAAAGGATTTTTAATTTTATTTTTGATTTAAAATAATCCTAGAAATACAAATGGCTTTAAATAAATACCAAATAAAGTTTAAATCTATAGAAAAATTTTCAAAAATAATTTGGAGCATTTTGAACTTAAATAAATTATTTCTAACATAATTTTTGTTTTATTTTCTTACATAAAATTATTTTTAAGCACTAAAAATAACATAAAGGCATTAAAATTTCTAGAAAATTCAACAAAAATCTCATAAAATCCCAAATAAGAAATAAATGGCAAAATGCAAAATTTAGGGCATTACAAAGGAGGCGGGGGAGAGGAGCTCGGAGGAGGATGACGCATCGAAGGAGGGGATCTGTGCAGCAGCTGGGAGAGGGAGTGAATAAGGAGTGAGTGGGGGAAAAGATAGGATTATGGTTAGGGGAGGCTGGCTATGCCAAGTGGGCCAAATCCGATCTTAAAAACATGAAATCCGGCCAATTTTATAGCAATTTCAGTCTAAAAAACCTAAGTTCATCGAATTTACTATAGCAATTTGAAATTATGAAACAAAATTTATCCTGCCAAGATTTGAATTCATGGAAGGGAGAGAACAAAAAATTTTGGCCAAGATTTTGAATGGTGACCCTATGTTACTTAATTGTCCATTGGCGATCACCGCGATCTATCTAATCACTAACAATATATAGCGTTTTTTAATTGTCCTATGGTTACTTAAGTTTTGTGTGTCACCCCTACATCCGCCCCTACAGGTAGGCAGGCATGGACTTCCTTTTTATAAAGTTAATTTTAGTCGTGAGCAACTTTGAGACGACATCTGTAGACTGACTCGGCGGCGAGTGGCAAGCCATATAGGAATGGCAATCGGGTAGGTACCACCACCTCAGAACCCGAACCCGAATTAAGTGTTGCCCACTTGAGCGGCCAGGTGCCGGGCCGGGCGGTGGAGCAGCGGCGGCCGAGCGCCGGGTGCCGGCGGCGCCGTCTTGCGAGGAGCCGAGGCCACACGCGAGGGTGAGGTGGCCGGGAACGGTGCTCGGCGAGGATCAGTGGCAGCCGAGGGCGGCGCTGCGGGTGCCGGGGGAATCAGGGCACCGCCGTCTCCTCTTCTGCGCGCGGGGGCTCGACGAATGTGTTGCGGGCGCCAAGGAACGCAACATCGATTGCCTTCGGGCGCTCTGGGCTTCGTGCGCAGGCTACGGCGTCGACGGCCTTCAGGCGCTCCGTGGCCGAGCGGGGAACGATCGGCGGTCGGCGGTAGCGCTTCGTGCGCAAGGAGCCGAGGCCTCGGCGGGCGGCAGAGGACTCGCATGGGTCGGTGGCTTCGTGCCGCCGGGAGGAGGCTAGCGATGGCGACTGCGTGCCGTTGGGTGGATGGAGGTCGGCCGGCCGGGTGGGTGCCGGTGCTGCGTGCACGGAGCGGTGGCTGCATGCCACTTCGAGGTCGACGCCAGTCGATAGAGCTTCAGGCCAAGCGACAGCGCTGCGAGCGCCGGGCCAGAACCGAGCGGTGGCATCGTGCCACAATAGATTAGATGCATGCGTAGGGTTCATACGAGATTAGATCAATCCCGCATCTCACCTTTCAATCTGTCTCGTCGGTAGAGTCTCGTGCTGATAATGTGTTAAGAAGCCGTGCTACTGGAGTAGTACAGGGTTTCCGAACAGATGCAAAAGTGGAGAACAGAGAGAGAGAGGGAGACACAATATGGGAGAAATAGACTGATCTATTATTTTTTGATTGTATGTACAATAGGGGGACCCCTCTTTCTTTTATAGCCTATAATTAGGGTTTCGACAAGAGACCGTAATTGAGCCTTCATGGCCAGATGGTTTCCAACAGATACATCACCTAGCGTGAATGCGGGACCGAGGGAGTAACATTGTTGTTCTGTCACTGTTACAAGCATGTTAATCTTTAGTGGCTGGATGCATGCCTTTTTTTACTATGCTATTCTTGGGTTTATGTGACAACGACATAGAGTACCGTAGGGAAGGTTAGACCGAGCTAGACGATACATTTTTTTAAGACACTAATTTTTTTTACATCACTGCAACCATGTCATCGCCGAGCACCAATAGGCATCCAATTTTTTTCTTGGTCGACAAGTCTAATTAGTGAGTGGACAATGACCGCCTCTTGGCCAATGGCAAATGCACGCGGCATGAATCATTCAGCTGGTGATCAAGTCCCGGCGCGACTAGTAACCATACGGGTAGAAGAAATTTTAAGGTGCGTTATTTGTTGGCATATATATCGTGGCTCTCCAGTAGGCAGGATTAATCAAGTCATTCCACCAAGCGTTCCAGGCCTTCTTCAGGTTAGTGGTTTTGCATCTCTTTTTTATTCTGGTTTAATTTGCGTTAAGAACCTGCTGCATGCCATGTGTTCTCTGCATATATGTGTGCTAGGTTTTGAAAATAACCTTGGTGAATTAACTTTTGCTGAAAAATATTTATTATTGAGAAAAGGGGATTTTTATTGATTAAATCCCCAACCTCTGCTGAAGTCACTAAGTAAGTGAACAGAGGCAAGTTCTTCTAAGTAAACCATCAAATAGAGCGGCACCATTTGTTCCCTCTCTCGATCTGGATCCCAAATCCATTGTGTACCCACAGTTTTCGGATTTGATGGAATGAATAGCTGGTGAAGTGCAAATGAGATAGTAGACGAAGGGCTCTGGTTTGTAGTTGAGAAATGAGGAAAAAGAGAAAACCATTCTCCCCATGTACATGAAGGGCCAAGTTGAAGTGTACGTGCAAGCAGGGTTCAAAATTCCGGCGGGATTTTGGCGAAATCTTGGATTTCGGTCCCCTCCGAGATTCATAATCTTGGTGAAATAAATTTTTAAAAAAAAAATTCAAATTGCTACAGTAACTTAAAATCTTGGTGAGAAATTCCTCGATGTTTCAGGATGTAAAATTTTTGCAATATATATATATATAAACAAATTATATATATATATGTATATATATATATATATATATATGTATGTATGTATGTATGTATGTATCTTTTGTCAATGCAAAGTATGTGCATGACATGTTTCAGCTAAAAAATAAAAATTCTATGACTTATGTTATCAAGCTATTCTTTCATGATTTTTTTAATATTTGCCCATTTTGGTTAATGTTGTTTTATAATGAGCAAATTTCAGAACACCCCAGATTTTGTTGTCACTGTTGCACAAAACTCCAGATACTGTGGTTTGTCATTTAACCCCAGGTATTACATTACGGTCACAATATTTCGCATAACCCCACTTTATCCACCTGACGTTTTCCAAGAACCAAGAAAACCCGAATCTTCACCACAAGAAATGGACAAGAAACAGATAGCAAAAGGGCGTGCATTAGCATTACAGTGGGGAACTTGTTGCTGGTGTTCTGCATGTTCTCACTACTTACTAGCTAGAGACCATCTCTCTCTCTCCCCTCTTTCATCTTGCTGTCCTGATGCCGTGTTCTGATTCAGACATTGCCCTACTGGGATGTGGATCCTCCTACTCGGAACGGGGTCTACTATCCCGGTAACAGAATTGCAGCAGCTGTTGATGCTGCTTGGGCATTTGATGATGTCGGGTTCTGTAATTGATGATGTGTTGGTGTGTCTGGTGATGGAGTACTGCTCTCGATCGAGATTTCTCGTTATAAGATAGAGTTCAATCAGTGAGTTCACTAGGCCTATTTGGAACGCCAAACTTGGGATATGGATAAGGTGGGGTTATGTCAAATGTTATGATGTAGTAATACGTGGTTTAAATGACACAAACCACAAAACCTAGGGTGTTATAAAATTTACTCCTTTATAAAATATTTTCTTTGTGTATTTGGTCATTTTTTTTATTAAAAATTTGAGAAGTGCTTCTAAGCTTTTTTTTTAAAAAAAAAAGTTGCATAAATATTAAAGCATGAATAAGAGGTAGATGATGATTACTTACCCTTCCGCTTGCTTTAAGATTTATGTAACTTATATTGAAAGAGAAAGCATAGAAGCACTGCTCTAAAAATTTTCTTTTGCGTATATAGAAAGGGGTGAAGCATAGCAGATATATAATAACGTGGAGATGTTAAACAATTCAAGAACGACACCTAGGGTTCTACAGTTTGCATTATTACAAAAAATTACAGATGGATTTGCTGAGAAACATAAACTTGGAAGTGGTGGGTTTGGAGAAGTTTACAAGGTATTGCTAACATTTATGTCTTCTATTTTTCAAATGACACCATTAACTCGAAGAACCCATGTGCATATATATCATATTAACAAGAGATTCTAATAGGGAACACTGTATAACGGAGAGGAGATAGCTGTGGAGAAGCTTATGCATCAACCAGGATCTAATGCTGTGCAATTTAAGACTGAATTTGAAAACCTTATGAGGGCCCAGCATCAAAATATTGTGCAGTTAGTTGGCTATTGCTATGAAATACACAATGAATATGTTGAACTACAGGATGGAAGAACAGTTTTTGCTGAAAAGGAATATAGAGTTATCTGCTTAGAATATTTGCAGGGTGGAAGCCTTGACAACCATCTTTATGGTACGATGATACTCTATTTCAGTTTGATCATATCATTTAGCGTGCAAAGAAAATGATTCCTTAAATTTACATCTCAATAATATTATCTTTTGCCTACTTACGCAGAAGAACATTGTGGACTTGATTGGAACACACGTTACAAAATTATTAAGGGGATTTGTGAGGGTTTAAATTACCTTCATAGTGGATTGAAAGGATCTATTCTCCATCTGGATCTAAAACCTGCCAATATATTGCTAGATAAAAACATGGTCCCAAAAATTGCAGATTTTGGGTTGTCAAGGTTCTTCAGTGAAACACATACTCATATGACAAAAAATCTTGTAGGAACAAGGTAAGTAGAATGACTCGTGTAAGATCTATTTCCTTTTCTTTTTCTGTTATGAATCAAATAGTGTTTGCTTCACACTGATTAATTGTGTCGTTAACATCCATGATATCATGCAGGAAGTACATGCCACCAGAGTACATGGTTGCAGGCAAAATCTCAAAAAAGTATGATGTGTTCAGTTTAGGTGTTATCATCATAGAGATAATGACAGGACGTGAGGGCTACTCCCAATATTGTGAAATGTCGAATTCCGAACAATTTATTGATCTTGTAAGAAAAGTTATTTCTCTACGTCAAAAACAACTGACATTTAGGCAGATGTTAAACATTTGACCTTTTTGAGCTGCTACCTCGACAATTGTATCTTTGCATTTCAATTTTGCAGGTACATCAGCATTGGAAGCATAGGATAGTGAAAAGACCAATACACACATCACCGGAAGAAGATTGCAAGCAAGTGAAGAGATGCATCGAAATAGCATTGAAATGTGTTGACTTTGAAAGACACAAGAGGCCCACGATAGGGGATATTATCGATAACCTGAGAGAGACAGAAACTATGATACACAAAGTGAGTAGTAGCCACTTTAAAAGAGAGATGGTACATAATGGAAAGGAAGTTATAGCAATACAATGATACAATTCGGACATTTTCCTCAAAAATTTCTTACTAGTATCTTTGTCCCCTCAAAATATTCTTACTAGTATCTTCTAGAACTGCATACATTGATACAATTCGGACATTTTCCAATCTGTACTTTGGTTGGGGGCAACATGAAAAATTCAAAACAAATGAAGTAGTCTATGGAGTGTTGTAGCACCCTTTGAAAGTTTAAATGTCTAAAGTTTTAGGTGTAGTTGCTAGTGAGGAGGATAATGACTTATCGTGTCGATTGTGGATAATGACTTATCGTGTCGATATGTTTAGTTCATTAAAACACTAACGGGTTGTTTTTTTACCATGATAAACAGTAGCCCTGAAAAACAAATATGTTTATTATGGCCATATATAGATATGATATTGTTTGATCTCGGTCAACACAGTAGTCCATATATGTGAAGTAGTCCCATTTTGCTCCTCCTAATGGGAATCACAATACTCGTACTTGTGTGGTCACAACGGGTAGAACCCAAGCAGTGTGTATACTTATATTCCATTTTTTATCTTGTATTTTTTTTTATTGATTGCTTTGAAATTAGGCTACGATTGCCAAGATTGGGCAATGGGGAGGACCTGGAGGGATTTCTCATGACACTGAGGTTGTAGCGAGGTCATCTGTTCACTTGAATTTTCGTACTATGACCATAATGGGCAGCAGCACACTGCTGGTCCATGGGGCGGTGAGGGACCTGAAGGGCACGGGAGCGATCGTCATATGGTGAGTGTGAATCTTAATCGAAGTTTGTTCTCAAGACAAGCAAGAATACATGTGTTTCTTCTATTAATCCATGTTGCCCTATAATTGTATCCTTTGCACAAGTAGCTTGTGGATGATCGATGTTTTACTTCCCTTGCAGATCACGCTTGGCCCTTCAGAGTTTCTAACGGAAATTTATGGAACAACCGGTCCATTATACTGCGCACCAGCCGGTGTTATAAAATCGCTTACTTTTGTCACTAACGCCCGTAGCTATGGACCTTTTGGAGAAGTAAAAGGAACTCCTTTCCAGATTCCAGTGCAGAGCAATGGCAGCATAGTCGGCTTCTTCGGGCATGCTGCGTGGTACATAGACGCATTTGGCATCTATGTGAATCCTAAGCAGGAAACGGTGAAAAGAGAAGAGGTACTACTCCCCCTAGCTTTCAAAAAGATAATGTTTTGGGCATCGATACGGTTTTTAAAACACAACTTTGACCACTAATAGTCTACCCATACAATTTTTATGTATCCAATTTAAATATTTAAAATTATATCGATAATCAAAGTTTCACAAGTTTGATCATCACTATGTCCAAAACGTCATCTTTTTGAAGACCGGGAGGAGTACATAAGTGCTAATTCATTTTTATTCCTTTAATTGTTTTTCGTTTTTTATTCTAAGTTTTGCTTGATATTGTGTTTACACTCGTGAGGCTGGACTTACCAAGATTGGGCCGTGGGGTGGAAATGGAGGGAAGGTGCGCGACATCAAGGCGGCGCCTCACCTTCTGAAAAGCGTGACAATTTGCAGTGACATTGTCGTTAATTCACTTGCATTTTCGTACAATGACGGCAATGGCCAGGAGCACACCGCGGGTCCGTGGGGCGGTTTTGGTGGGAGCACCGACACGGTTAGTGAATGTCTTCTTTCAGGAGGATAAGGCGAACGAATCCCGGTTCCATTTTCTTGAAAATGACAACAGAGAAATATTGTCCAGCTCAATTTAACAGTACAGAACCGATAAACAGATAAGGTTGAGAAATGTCCAGCTGCATTATACATCCTTATCAGGCAGGGGCGGATCCAGGCCCCGGGTAGAGTAGGCCAGGGGTCCAAATTTCGGCGAGATCCCGGCGAAATCTCAGATTTCGGATCCCTCCAAGATTCAAAATCCCGGAAAATTCAAAAAAATTCAAATCTCGGATTTCTTGGCGAGATCTCGGCAATTTCGGGCGAGATTTGGTAGTTTTTTTTGCCGGATTTTGATTTTTGTGCATTGTATTTGCTTGGGTTTAGGATCAAGATCATCCACAAAAAATTTCAAAAATTTTTAATATGTTTTTGACCATTTTTTGGTCGGTTCAATTTGTCGGTTAGGATTTTCTGAATTTTTTAAAAAATTTCAAGATTGATCATCTTCTGAAAATTTTATGAGAATATTATGGATGTGTTAAGACCTTTTACAAAAATTTTCAAAATTTTCTAAAGTGGCTTGAACTTTTTTAATACATAGGAACTTTTCTAGTGCATTGAAACATCAGATAGAAATGATATCTGATACTGACATTGATAGTTGGAATCAATCTGTGTATGACTATGAGAGAGAAGTAGAGTGGAAACAATGGTACAAAAACCACATCAAAATTATTGAATGACATATATTGAAAAACAAAATTTAAAACTTAAGATAACATGTATTTATAAATGGGTACAGTACTAACTCACCTATGTATATATAGGCCGGGATTCACATATACATGATCAGTGCTCATATTTATGGCATTGATTAGGCCTTCATCAATTCAATCACATGCACGTCATGCTAGGTCAGCATTGAACTTCATATCACCAAACCTGGAGTAGAGCTCAATAGATCTTTTCTTACTGGTCAAAACTCAAAACTGCAAGTGGTTTCAAAGAAAAAACCTCCCTCAGAACTGCAGGTGGTTTCAAAGAAAGAACCTCCCTCAATACATAGGAACATATATAAAACTTTTCAAATAACGTGAATTTCATTTGTTACATTTGAAAAATCAAAAACTGATTTTATATACGGTTTTTATCATGACTTTACCACTGTTAGATTTTTTAAAAATTCCTCATGCTTAATCATCATCTCAAATTTTTATGGGAACATTAGTGATGTCTAAGGACCATCCAAAAAAAATTTCAAAATTTTTTGATGTGTTTTGGACCATTTTTCGGACAGTTCAATGTGGACCGAGATCTCGGTGATTTCGCCCGAGATCTCGGTAATTTCGGCCGAGATCTCGGATTTCCCGGTTGAAAAAAAACCGGATTTGAACTTTGGTTTTTGCATTTCGTCCGGATTTTGCCCGAAATTTCCAAATCTCGCCGAGATTATGGATTTCGACCACCTCCGAGATTTTTCCAAAAACGAGATTTGTAACCTTGGAGTAGGCTGTAGCCCGGGGCCTGGTACCAAAAGCCAACTAAAATTCTACAAAAAATTATTGAAAAATTATTGAAAATAGATATTTAATCTAAGATCAACTGGCCCAGCCCGGAGCTTAGGCCTGGGCTAGCTCCGCCCCTGTTATCAGGCGTCAGAAATAACAGGGTAATCAAAACAGCTAATTAACAAGGTAATCGTTTTCCTTTTCTTGCAGATTGAGCTTGGCACTTCGGAGTTCATGACGGGGGTTTATGGAACAACCGGTCCATCTGCCTATGCATCACCTGATGTTGTAACGTCACTTACTTTGGTCACTAATGCACGTAGCTATGGGCCTTTTGGAAAAGGCGGAGGAACTCCTTTCCAGATTCCAATGTGGAGCAAAGGCAGCATTGTTGGCTTCTTCGGACGCGCACAGTCATATGTTAATGCGATTGGTGTGTATGCGAACCCTCAACAGGAAGCAATGGAACAAGAGGTACCATATAAATATAGCTACTAATTCATTTTAAATAACATTTCTTTCCTTTTCATTTTTTTCCTTCTGTAATTTTCCTTTTTTTGCTTGGCTGGTTTGCTCTCGCGAGGCTGAACTTACTAAGATTGGGCCATGGGGTGGCAACGGAGGGAATGCTTGGGACATCGACATCGACGTGGAACCCCACCGTCTGAAAAGCGTCACAATTAACTGCGGCGCCCTCATCTATTCACTCTCATTTTCGTACATAGACTTCAATGGGACGGAGCACACTATTGGTCCGTGGGGCAGTCCTGGTGGGAAGGCTTACACGGTGAGTCGTGATGAAGCCCAGAAACAAAATTTCACTCTCGTCGAAGAAGAAGAAGAACAATGCGTGCTTTTTTAACCCTGTTTCTTCAGTTAATCTATGTTTCTGATTACTTGCCTCCCTGCAAAAATATCTAGCTTGATAATCACTAGGTAGTGTGGTGCGCGAAGCCGCGCCGTGAGAAATCTAATCTAGTTTTTTTTTTTCTAAAAAAAGTAGGAGGATCTAAGCGTTTTTTTGTTCTTTTGATTTTTGTTTTTGAAAAAATACGCTAGGTAGAAACCGTCGACGTATTAGCATAACAACGGGCTTTTTAAAAAAAAGAATGAATAATACATGTTCCGGAAATATTATATTTCGAGCTAACAAAAAAATTATAGAGATAAAGCTGTGCATATTTTCTTTTGGCGAATCTGTTTTTTCTCGGGAAAAACAGAGAAAGGATCTTTTTTTAGCGATTTTAACACTCTATGTGTTTACCGAGTAATAATACATGTTTCGAAAAATATTAGAGATCGAGCTACAAAAAAAAAAAAACTATAGAGATGCAGTTGTACACATATTTCATTTTCCGAAAAATATTAGAGATCCAGCTACACAAAAAAATAGAGATAGAGCTATACACATATTTCTTTTTATGAATTTGGTTAACACTCTATTATTACCCAGTCAACCCTCTTTTGTCGAGTTTAACACTCTATGTGTTAACCGGGTAATAATACATGTTCTGAAAAATATTAGAGATGTCAACCTTTTTTTGTTGAGTTTAACACTCTATGCGTTCACCGATTAATAATACATGTTTCGAAAAATATTAGAGATCAAGCTGAAAAAATATAGAGATATAGTTGTACATATATTTCATGTTCCGAAAAATATTAGAGATCGAGCTACAAAAAAATATATAGATAGAGCTACACACATATTTCTTTCGATGAATTTGGTTAGCACTCTATTATTACCCGATCAACCCTCTTTTGTCGAGTTTAACATTCTATGTGTTAACCGAGTAATAATACATGTTCTGAAAAATATTAGAGATGTCAGCCTTCTTTTGTCGAGTTTAACACTCTATGTGTTCACCGAGTGTACACATATTTCATTTTTCGAAAATATTAGAGATCGAGCTAAAAAAATATATAGAGATAGAGCTGTACACATATTTCTTTCGATGAATTTAGTTAACACTCTATTATTACCCGTTCAACCTTCTTTTGTTGAATTTGACACTATGTGTTAACCGGGTAATAATACATGTTTTAAAAAATATTAGAGATGCCAATCTTCTTTTGTCGAGTTTAACACTATGCATTCACCGAGTAATAATACATGTTTTGAAAAATATTAGAGAACGAGTTGCAAAAAAAAGTCTAGAGATAGAACTGTACACATATTTCTGTTGATGAAAATATTTTTTCCGGGAAAAACGGAGAAAAGACCTGGACGTAAGGGACGGAGACCTGTTTATTAATTTTTTGGACTTAAGCGCTACTCCGAAAAATTAGAAAAAGGTTTGTTTGGGATTTGTATTTAACGGGAGTTTTTTTTGTAAAATAACAAAGGAGGGATCTACACGCAAATCAGAAAAATACATGGTATATTTTGGGAAAAACAATTTTTACTCTCACAGGTTTTGGGTTTAAAAAAATTTAAAAAATGCTGAGGGTTTTTTTAAAAAAAATTCAGGGACCTATCCGTAGTTTAGAGGAAGTTGAGGGGTTTATCTGCAAAAATCCTAGGGGTGTTGCGTGGGTTCCTGGATGGCCGGCATTTCCTCCCCACGTAGTAGAGTTAATATTTCTTTTTTTCTTGCAGATTCGGCTCGAACCTTTGGAGTTTCTGCAGGGAGTTTCTGGAACAGTCGGTCCGTTTGGCACATTACCCAACGTTATAACATCGCTTGCGTTTTCCACAAATCATTGCCGTGGCTTTGGAACTTTTGGACGAGGAGGAGGAACTCCGTTCAGCGCTCCGGCGGACCGAGATGGCCGCGTTGTTGGCTTCTTTGGCCGTGCCGGATCATGTGTTGACGCACTTGGGATCTACGTTCACACACGCTGAACGTAGCTTGGTCTACGTACGCTGTTTTGGCTTCTTCACGCAAGCCTTTGTTTGTCTATGTTCTGTTTTTCTTTTCCTAGCTGTGACTTTATCTATCGTTCTATCCCATCTATGTAGCTTGGTTACTGAACATGACTTATCTGAATATTGAGGACTGGATTTGTCTCAGCTTTGCTTGTGGTGATATTTTGAGAGCTCGGATTGGTGACCACGCTGCTTTCGTGTCTTAGTTTCTGGTCCTTGTTTTTATGCTTCTCATGGATTGCTCTCATGAGCTGATGATATGTGTGTGTGTTAATTTCTAGTTTTTGTGATGAGTTGATTTGACAACAAGAAAAAAATATTTTAATATTTTAAGAAATATGATATTAATATTTGTGATGGATTAGGAAATTTACGATGATTAATTAATCTATTTGTGGAGAAAGAGGAGTGTTTTGTCTTGGCTGTTGACAGGAATTGATCAGGCATGCACATGCAAAGAAATGGAGCGATTGTTTTGGCTATTGACTAGAAGTGGAACAATGCATGCAAGGGATGAGATCAAAGCATGCAGCTGCAGGATGGAACAGTTAAGGGTGTGTTTGGTTGCCTGCATGGTGCCTGAATCGCATGAGTGAATGCAACTGTATCTGTTAGACACATGTTTGGTTTCCTGTTCATCCTGACCAGGTGGATGCAATTGCACCCACTCATACAGGATGGAGAAAACACAGAAATTAGACTTCTCTCTAATGCAGGCCCGTGAGATGCACACACAACCAACTAAACAACTTAACTTGCATCCACTCAGTCAGACCAAGGCTAGCCTGGATGGCTCATACGAAACAAGCTAGGATGGTGCAGGTAACCAAACACACCCTAAATAACTAGAAGCGAGCACGTAGCTGTAGGATGGAACACGTAAATGCATGCAATGGATGGGCCCAGGCCATAGGCCCATAAAAGAAACCACGGCATCGATGCCAGCAGCGAATAAATAGCGACGCTAGGGTTTCTAGCGTGATGGTTTTTGGAGATGCCGAGTGCGTGTATGTACCACCCAGCACGTCCGAAGAAGCCGACAATGCTGCCATTGTTCCGCACTGGAATCTGAAAAGGAGTTCCCTTTTACTCCAAAAGGCCCGTAGCTACCCACGTTAGCGATCAAAGTAAGCGATTTTATAACACCGGCTGGTGCGCGGTCAAATGGACCGATTGTTCCATAAATTTCCGTTAGAAACTCCGAAGGGCCAAGTTTGATCTGCAAAGGAAGAAAAACATTGTCAACAAGCTACTTCTGCAAACGATATAATTAAAGGGCAACATGGATTAGTAGAAGAAACGGATCAAAAGAATACATCCACAATTAGGGTGTGTATCGTCGATTGGATGAAGTTGAATGGGATAGAATGATCCTATAGCATTTGGTTCCATTATTTTGGGTGAATGGAATAATTCAGCATCTAGAGGGAATATTGCTCAAATTTGTATCACTTGATCCAGGATGAAATGGTTCCATTTAAGCAACCAAACACATGAATAATTTTTTTGAACTATCTCATACATGTATCACTTGATACAGGCAACCAAACAGACCCTTAGGGGGTGTTTGGTAGATCTCCAGCTCCACGAAGATGAAATGATTCCATTTAAGCAACCAAACACATGAATAATTTTTTTGAACCATCTCATACATGTATCACTTGATACAGGCAACCAATTAAACAGACCCTTAGGGGGTGTTTGGTAGAGCTCCAGCTCCACAAAATTCGTGGAGCTGGTGGAGCTAGGCATTTCTAGCTTCACCAGATTTGTGGAGCTGGAGCTGTGAGTATATTAGGTGGGTCACCTTGTTTACATTTTAGAATAAAACTATAAACTTAAGTGACCTTATTTCAGTCTATAAGTTTCAGCTCTGAGGTGGAATTGAGATCTAAAGCTCTGCCAAACAGGATCTTAGTATGCTTGCTTGTCTTGAGAACAAACTTCGAATAAGATTCACACTCACCATATGATGATCGCTCCCGTGCCGTTTAGACTATCTCCAGCGGATTCTCTTCAGCCTTCAAATCCCTTCGCGAATAGATCTCAAGTGTTCCAGCGGATTCCCTTCAGCCTTCCCTTCAGATGGGATTCGGAGAGAGAATCCCTTTATAAACAGATTCTCTCTCTAATCCCAGAGAGAAATCCCTTCGAGGGAACGCTATTGGAGATGGTAGAAAATAAAATAATGGATATAGGGAAGAAAATAGAATGAAAGAAAATTGCTGGAGATAGTCTTAGGTCCTTCACCGCCCCATGGACCAGCAGTGTGGTGCTGGCCATTATGGTCATAGTACAAAAACTCAAGTGAATAATAGATGACCTCGCCACAACCTATTCTCAAGCTTTTCTGACGGCTGGGTGCCACGTCAGTGTCATAATAACAATCAATAAAAAAAAGAGATTACAAGACAAAAAAATAGAATATAAAGCCTACACAATAGAAGTACGAGTGCTTTTATTGTGATTCCCGTTAGGAGGGTCAAAATGGGACTACTTCACATATATGGACTACGCTGTTGACCGAGATCAAACAATACCATATTTATACAAGGATCGTTGGTACTAAATACTCCTAAATAGTGTCTAGATACGTTAATCGATACTAAACAGCGGAAGAAATAATTAAAACAATACTAAACCAAAAGACTAAAACAAAAGAATCAATCACAATAAATTAAACTGAAATTCACACTTTTGTATTAAATCAATCAACCTATCAAAGCAAGAATTTCATCACACAAAATTTAATTTAGAATTTATACCCTTATACGAATGCTCGCTCCTCGCCACGCACCACCCGGCCGTCTTCGTCTGCGCTGCGCCCCTGCTGCCGCTACTCGGCTCTCCGCGCTTCTGGACGACGTCAGCCGGCACAGCCACTCGGGAGTCCTCGTCGTGCTCCTTTTCTCTGTTTCCGCCGCAGTATGAGCCGAGCGCCCCCTGCTCCCTGTGCGTCGACGCGTCCTGGACGGGAGCCTTTTCCGTTTTTTTTTTCCACGGCTGCGCCGCCACGTTCTCTATCCACCAGGAAACCCTCACCTACCCTTTTTATAAATGCACTCACGTCTTTCCTTTTTAGCATCGGTATGACCGTATGCAGCCAAGATTCTTCTACGCCGCCTCCTCCAAAATAACGAAGAAGCCAGCCCACACGTCCCTGCATGTTAGCATTAATACCAAACACACATGTATCTTATCTTAACTATTATAAGAATGAGTTGGTGGTGATGGTGAGTCTGTCAGGTTTTAGACCAAAACAGTAGAGACCCAAGGCCCAGTAGGTGATTCACTATTGTCTTGCTAACCTATAGTTGTAATCCGCAGGACAACTCAATATAGATAATTTGATTTATTTACTAGCTTACAAAGATATGTTTTGTTTGATATGTGTGTTACAGAAAATTGATTTATTGTATGGTTTAGGATCCTGCATTATAATTATGTATTATTCTCTTTTGAAATTTCGTTGCAACGCACGGGCATCTTACTAGTACAAGTATATAGTTGGGTTTGGATGGCCCGGCCCAACTACCAGCAAACACATGAAGCAAATGCACGAGGCAAACACATGAAGCCTTGATTAATCTTCTAGTCAATCTTTTCCTGTACTTCTAGGGGTTGTTTGGTTGTCTTTTCACACGAGCCTGGCCCGTTCAACTCAGCCAGGATGATGGGATACGGAATGCACAGATGCAGAGACGGTGTTTGGTTGAATATTTAGTACATAGTTATTTTGAAATTTAAATATTTTAAAATTTATATAGCAAGTGTGGTCTAGTTTTGTTCGAAAAAATGTCAGGAACCCATTTTTGAAATCGGTTCGGTAATCGGAGATGCTAATCAAAAGATATAATCAAAAAAGTAAAAGAAAAAAGAAAACTTACATACCCACGTGGCACCCCATGCATGGTTTGATATTGTGGCTGACAGTGGCCCCTTGCACAGAACACAAGGCTATCATGCGCTGCATCCAGAGATACGCCCATTTTCTACGTATCTCCAGAGCCAGGCTGCATGGAGAATCTTGCATCCAGAGAGCCAGGCTCAAAACTAGATGCAGGCAACCAAACACAAGAAAAAACAAGATTTTGCATCTGTGGATGCAAATCTCTGTGTATGCAGACAACCAAACAGCCCCCTAGTCAAGCCAATGCTTTGCTCTATTCCTGTCAAAAGCCAAGCAACAAACACCACTCTATCCAACCCAAAAAGATTAATCCATCACAAATATTAATATCATATTTCTTCAAATATCTCTCTCTTGTTGTCAAATCAACTCGGCACAAAAACTATAAATCAATACTATATATCACTACAGAAATCCATATTATTTTCATCGGCCAAGAACCGACGAAAATAAGGGCAAAACCGACGAAAATATCTATTTTCGTCGGTTTACCAACGAAAATACACCGACGAAATTTTGTTGACGAAAAATACAGGTATTTTCGTCGACCGCCCAAGTCGACGAAAATAGTAGCCGTTATCCCGCTCGCTGTCGTGGCAAGTGTATTTTCGTCGGCCTAGGCCGACGAAAATACGTGATGACGTGGCCCAGTTTATTTTCGTTGGCCTAGGCTGACGAAAATAAGTGATGACGTGTTGTAGTTTATTTTTGTCGGCCACAGTGCTATTATTTTCGTCGGCCAAGGCCGACGAAAATACGATTTTAAATTTTAAAAAAAATACGGGAAAATTATCTCAGAAAGATAACAATACCAAACAGAGCAATGTAATAATGCTGTGGTCACATATATATAACAAAACCAAACAAAGCAATGTAATAATGTTGTGGTCACAAAAATATGAAATGTACATATAATGTAATCAGGTGCCCATGAAATAATTGTTGGGGCATAGCTGTTGGCACATAGCTATTGTAATCATTCGAGCAAACACTACTTATCATAACTTGTTGGCACATAGCTGTTGTAATCATTCGAGCAAAACAAGACAAAGCAAGGATGGAACTGTACTGTAATGTGGTTCTTTGTTTTATATGTGGAAAGTAAAATGTGTACAGAATATAAGAATAATCATATTAGCACTATAAGAAAGAATTGGTACCACAATTAAAGACAGCAACACCTCGTTTTTTAAAGAAGTCCTGCAAACAGTATTGCACATATTGGACACAACCAATTATGAATATCTATGTCCAATCAATTCAGCTTCTACTCACAGTAACATGCAAGCAATCTTCCTTCAAGAAGTCCAACGCTAAAGGATGATCAAGGTCGACAGACTGTGAAACATCAATAATGTACAAGTGTCCCTGCACAACAGGCAAATCAGAATGGAGGTAAGAATCAGTTATCTGGAAAAATGAAGTTGAGGAAAAGGCTTAGTCAACAGAGTTCAACTACCTCAAAATAAAGAATGTTGTATTCACTCAAATCACCATGGACCAGCTTGCACTTTTGGTAGAGTGTCCACATTGTTGTGATTATTGTTGGTAAGCTTCATCTGCACTAATCCTCAACATGCAAAGAAAAAAAGTACAATTAGATGTGATCGAATAAAGATCCAGGCAAATAAGGAGCTATTGTACAAAATATGAGTTGCCTTACACATACCTTGAGTGGTTGTTGTCCCAAGAATTTTGTTGAATTGGAATATCTTAAGTGTAGGTATGGTGAAAGTTCAAGTCAGTGCCGCAAGGCTTGACTGGATTCACATGGCATTGGGAGTAGTTCATGATTGATCTCGGTTATGAAAGGTAATTCGAGACCAATTGATTGCCGTAGCAAAGAAAACAAAGAAATGGGGAGGTTTTGGCTGAGAAGAAAAAAGAATGGGGCGATGGCAGTGGGTTCCACCAGGAATGGGTTCACTGGCAAGTCTGACCAAGAGAGATGTCCTTGGCCGGCTGAATTAATTTAAAAGAATGGGACCCACTTAGAAGATCAATTTACTTTGGTTCCTCAGAATAAAATACCTCATATGTATAATTGTATAAAGTCTATTATTGTATGTCTCACTTCTTTTGATGAATTTTGTCCGCTTAAAAGTTTCGAGGAAAATGATTTAGGTTTAAAATAAAACTATTAGATTTCCTTTCTTAAGAGATTTTGAGCTTTGAATTTAAAAGGAGAAAAGAATAATTACTCCGGGTGATCTTCCTGAATATCGGAACTTAAACAATATTCAGATGAGATAGAAATTTAAAATTCAGATTATTTGTGAAACTTATTTCAATAGTTTGTTTATTTTATTTTATAAAATTCTGACAAGATTGAAATGACAATAAAATTCTATTATTGTTAAATCCTTTCTTTTAATTAATGCCCTCACTTTTACTTTTTTGACTTTTGGAAAAAGTTGATATGACCAAATCTACCTTAGTGTAAATATTTTATTACCATTTTACTTTTACTCTTTCACTTTTACCCTGTTTACTATTTTCTATTTGATTTTATTTTGGAAACCAATTCCAATTTAAGAAGTGAAACTTTATAAATTCAGATTTTTGGTTCAATCAAATGTTTAAATGCACCATTTATGCTAAGCCTGTTTTTGGGGTGTTACACCCGAGTTCCCACCTCCCGCTCGAGCTCCTCCCTCTGGTCACCGTGCTCCTCTCCGAGCTCCTCCCTCTGGTCGCCGTGCTCTTCTCCAAGCTCCGCTCGACTTGGCCTCTATGGTATCGTCCGAGTGCCCGACCGACTCCAGCGCCCAGTGGTCAGCGGTCAGCGGTATGCGATATTGATCTATAGAGGTGTAGAAGTGCCCAACCGACTCTGTAGAAGTGTAGAATCTATTATTCATTTATTTTATTGATTATTGAACATCAATGTATGATAGTATGAGCTATTCCATTATTTTCTACTTCTCCACTCCTCACTTGATTGATCTATTATACTTATACAGTTATACATAATATATTATAGAACACACAAGTTTACATTTCCTACACTAAAATGTCATCAACTGGGTTTATCATATTTTATCTTTTATGTCTGTCTTTCACTCTTTTCTAGAACTTAGTTACGTGTAGAACTATGTTTTGTCATTTGTGACTATATTATGTGTGGAACTTAATTTTGTGACTGTTATGTGTGAGTGTGAGACTTAGTTTTGTGACTATATTATCTGTTGGACTATGTTTTGCGATTCCGCCTAGGCGGGTTGGGCGCTAGGCAGTGAGCCTCCGCCCACCTACCGCCTAGCGTTCTTTTGAACACTGTTCGGAGCTAACTTATATTATTTCTTAATTCCATCTGGACTACAGAGACAAGTGTCACGTATGGTGTGATCCGGTTGTTTGACATTTCTGAGCCATACTACTGTACTAGACGTCGCCATCCAGAATTCTAGATTGAGTTGACAGAAACAATTAGGTGCTAATGTTGTGCTTGTATTATTGTATATCGCCAGCGGTGAAAATGAATTTCTGTGGATACTCTTTATTTCATTGAAAACATCAAGTTCTTATCCTCCAAAATGGGATGAGAAGATCTTTTTCTTTCTTTTTCTGAAGTAAAAGGACGGCCTTTTCTTGATCAAGCTGGGAATAGGTAACATGGAAAAAAAGAGAATTGTTGAGGAATCAATGGGTAGAATTTTGCAGAACAACTACTCTAATATTGCCGTAGGCAAATTCTATCTCTGATGCTTAACTTTAGCAATATTCAATTCCCAATTGTATGACTAACGTATTTAGAAAAATCCAACTCCACCTTATAGAATTTGCGAAAACACAGGGAATGGCCTAAACACAATTATAGAATTTGCGGAGGATCTTTTTGCAAAAATAGGTGACATGTGGGGTACTTTGGCTGCTATCCAATTCCACCGGCTTTAAGATATAAATATATATAGGCAGCATATCCAACGCTAATGCGCCAACAGGTGCTAACATGCTAACTCCCGTCATCTGCCGTCGGATAAAGAATCTGCGGTCCAGATTGATCAAGGTGAAACCCCCTTTGATCAAGGTGGAAAAATGTATTCTTGAGAGAGGAATAAACTTTAAAGGCTTTGTATAAAATGGTTCAAGTGGTAAAGGGGTTTTTGTGAACAATCAATTTTGCTCTCAGTCTATTGCCATCTGTGTGAGTGAAAACATGCATACGAATTATCAGCCCTCTCGTCGCTATCAAGTTACTAATGGCGTGGAAAATCGGAAGAACATATCTTCATTTCACAATGATCGATGAAAAAGGAGAGCAATATGTAGATAGATATACACATGAGTTTTGATTTTCGACGAACGACGTTCCGTTTTGGTCCTTCAACTTTCGGCTACGCTTGTTCGCTCACATTGAACGCGAGCAGTGGTCTGGTCATGAACCATAGTCCATGTCTTTCATGACACTGTGTCCTTCAATTCCCTAGCTTTGAGATCTTGGTCATCCAATTATTCTTTTTTTAAAAAAGAAAATCTTGATCGTCCAATCTCTTTAATCATTTTTATCCACAGCTTATATCTCTTTATAGAAATTGCTAGCCATGCACGCACACGGGTTGATAACTAGTTATTTAATAATTCCATCTGGACTACAAAGATACAAGTGAGCCACATATGGTATGATCCAGTTGTTTGACATTTCTGGGCCATATTACTGTACTTTTGACGTTTCTGAGCCATACTATAGTACTACACGTCGCCATCCAGAATTCTAGATTGAATTGACAGCAACAATTGGGTGCCGATGTTGTGCTTGTATAGTTGTATATCTCCAGCGGTGAAAATAATTTATGTGGATACTCTTCATTTCATTGAAAACACCAAGTTCTTATCATCCAAAATGGGATGAGAAGATCTCTATCTTTCTTTTTCTGAAGTAAAAGGACGCCTTTTTCTTGATCAAGCTGGGAATCGGTAACATGAAAAAAAAAAAGAGAATTGTTGAGGAATCAATGGGTAGAATTTTGCAGAACAACTACTCTAATATTGCCGTAGGCAAAATCTATCTCTGATGCTTAAGTTTAGCAATCCTCAATTCCCAATTGTACGACTAACGTATTTAGAAAAATCCAACTCCATTTTATTGTCTATACTGTAATACAACATGCTTGATATAAAAAAGAAAAAAAAAACTCTGAAGCAAAGATTGACATACATAAACAAATTTTGTCAGGAGCCTGGAGAAAAGTCAACATTGAAAAGAGCCTGTTTATTTACATTATACAGTATGGAACGACCTTGCAACCATAGGCACATAAACAAGGTCACTATGTACGAGTACCTAATTATGGTTGTGTCACATTTACTGGCAAAAACCTTAAAATATCAGCAATTTGTAGTACGGGATATAAGCTGTTAGTGTTGGATGCAAGTATAATTAATGCAATTATACAATGATGCTAGAATTAGTTTAATTTACTTTGATAACTATTTAGATAATAACATGCGATTAATATTTATTGTACAAGTTGCGATGAAATAGGGTTAGGTCCAAAAGGTTGATAAGGTGAGAAAGTTCATCAAGATGTGATAAACAAGATGTTGTGACATCTGGATGATGACCTTAAAGTGAAGATTGATTGAAGATCATAAAAACTTATAGGGAGCTAGGCGATGGTCCCGGGGGAGAAAAAGATTAAAGATCTTAAGACCCAAAAAGGGATCGCTTGCGGCGACGCAAATGTATAACTAGATGGTTGAGGATGTTTTTAGCTTTGTGTCTAATCAAGATTGATTCGGTTTGCACTTTTTCAAACCCTAAACCGATCGATTTCATCGACGGCTGTCTCCACACATGAATTGGTTGAACATGTAATAGATTCAATCTACTATCCTCATATACCATATGTGCAACATCCAGATCACGAATCTATACGAGATGGCTCGATACCACTGTTGGGTAACACATTATGCTACTCTAGCATAAATTTAAAATTTCTACCGCAAAACCATAAAAGCTACTCGCAAGAAGAGGATCATGGCTTGAGAAATTATCCTTGCTTATTAGTCAATGGGGAAGGAAGCACAGTCTCCTTAATCAATTTTAAGGCTCAAATTCCAATCATTCAAGTTCAACCCTCTATGCTCCCAGTCTCACACCTAACACTCAAGTAGCTCCTCCAACAAAATCTTATGAGATTTAGATCAATTAGTCGGCTAATTAAGTAGGATAAAGCCCTGACGGAAAACTTTCGGTGCTCCAATGAGCGAGGAAGGTATTTCCAGTCGTTGGATCGCCGGTGGACGACTCAGATCAAGAGAACTGTGAGGATGTTCGATCTTAGACGTCCATTGCGTGAGCCAATGAGATGGCCGAAGGGATTCCACTGGCTTCCTCCCCCAGGAAGCAGCGCCCCTATAAATTTCACGCACTGTAGTCCATGTGTGCCTCTGCATTTCTCTCTGAGCTCAGAGCTTCAGACTCCCGTGTCTTGTAATACACAACCGAAAGAAGATAGTTCAAAGAAGGTGGGAGCACCACATGCTTCCCTGACCCTTTTCGTGGTAATTAAGTCCTTGCCACTCTTCGTTTCTTATGCACATCCGTACAACACGGTTTACTTCTGAGTTGAGTTGCTTTTGCTTGCTTTTCCATTGGAGTGGTCATGTGGTTTTGACATGGTCTTGGTGTATTGCTTCCCTTGTGTTGAATGGTTAATGGGGAACTTGAGTGAGGTGAGGAGGTTTACTTAGGAAGAAGGGACTGTTGGAAATCTAGGTGGAAAGCCTAGTAAATTTCAAAAATTTATTCTATATTCGGATTAATCGCATGCATTAAAACCAAGATTTAGAAAATACTAAAAGCAATAAATACGTACCATGGTCATGGAAGCGCAAATACAAAGTTTTTGGAGAAGCCCTTGCCACTCTAATTAATGTACGAACCAATGAGATGGTCGAAAGGACTCCACAACTACTTCCTCCAGGAAGCAGCGCCCTGATAAATTTCACGCACTCTAGTGTATGCATGTGTGCCTCTACATCTCTCTCTGAGCTCAGAGCTTCAGACTCCCATGTCGTCTTCTAATACACAGCCGAAAGAAGAAAGTTCAGAGAAGGTGGGAACACCACATGCCTCCCTCACCCTTTTCGTGGTAAGTCCTTGCCACTCTTCTTGTCTTATGCACATCCGTACAACATGGTTTACTTCTGAGTTGAGTTGCTTTTGCTTGCTTTTCCATTGGAGTGGTCATGTGGTTTTTGTTATGAATATGACTTGTATTGAATATGAGGGCCAATGGCCACACTATATAGAGTACATGAGGGAAAGGAATAGGAATAGGACTCTATCTATAACAGGAACTTATCTATAACTATAGAGATAATATATCCTTAACACCCCCCACAAATGCAAGGCGTATGCAATAGCATCGCATTTGAAAGGGATGAACTAAAATAGGAAAAATTCAAAGTCATAGTCCTGAAGAAGCCGTCGTAGCATGTAACTCTTGAAACATCGAGCTGACGAAGAACCGAGTCGGTGAAGAAAAGTCGACGTAGAAGCCAAATCGACGAACCGAAGTCGAATGTAGGGCCGAGTCGACGAAGAAAAGTCGACGATGAAGCCAAATCGACAAACGGAAGTCGAAGGTAGAGCCGAGTCGACGACGAAGAGCCGACGGTAGAGCTGAGTCGACGAAGAAGCACCGACGAAGGCAACAAAACGAGCCGAGCCGAGGTGATAAGAGTTGACAGAATAAGTCGAGCCGATGAAAGAGCCAAGCGACGACAGAATCAAGATATTAAAGACTTGGATGGACGCAACGGAAGACTAAAGAAAATATAAGCCAACTAAATAAGCCGAAGAACCAGAGCCGACTGAATGAGACAGAGCCGGAGCCGAGGTGAGACAAAGAGTCGGAGCCAACTGAAAGCCGAGCCTACGGTGTTCGAGCCAAGCCAACGGGCGATGTGGCCAATGTAGAAGGCCAGGAGCTATAGCTGCTCCAAGAAGCCGTAGCCGATAAGCCAAACGAAAGGCTAGAAGCTAGAGTTCTTGACCAGACTTGAAAAAGTCTCTTCACGGACGTGAATTGGTCTCCAAGCTCTTTCACAGAGGTAAGGACCTTTGACCAGTGGATCCTGATGTCGCCTCACAGACATGAGCAAAGAAGGAAATCCAATTGAACTCACGGACGTGAACTGAACATAATCTCTTCAAGCTCTTGCACGTGATGGATAAATCCGATCAGAAGAGCGCTTTTCACGGGCGACACGGCTCCTGCCCGTCCAGACGAGTGCGTCAGCCGGATCGACGCCCAGCGGGAGATGTGCGTCTCGATGGCGCCAACGTAATGGAGGTCGCGGCTGCGTCGGACGAGCCCGGAGGCGTTGAGCCGAGCAAGAAGGCCGACGGTCTGTGGCCGGATCCTGAGGCGATGGAAGACGGCGGCGTCGGCGAAGAAGCCGAAGAGGCCGCCGGCGACTCGACTGCTGGCGACGACGCGGATGAGATCAGTAGACCTGGCAATGGAGCAGAGCCGGTGGTGATGGTGCGTGTCGGTGGGTCGCTGGCTTAGGCCGAAGGAACCACAGCTTGGAGCTCGCCTGGAGGCGGCGCGGCGGTGGCTGCCGTGAGGACGGAACGCGGGGCGGCGGGAGTGGCGTGAACGGCGGTTGGTAACACGGTAGCGTGCAGCGTCGGCCGTCGTAGAGGAAGACAGCTCCAGCTCAGACCAACACAGATCTGAAGGAGAAGCCCGACGCGGAAGTCAAGAACCACCAGGCGGCAGGGCGGCTTCGACACGGAGGTCGAGGAGACGGCGACGCGACCGGAACCAGGGCGAGCGACGGCAGAGGCAGATCAATCTGCTTCGGCAGCGGAGGTGGAGCAGAGGCGACGAGAGGAAGAGCCGCCAGGAAGGACAGTGCAGGTGCCGCCCCGGGAGTCTCCTCCTCCCGGGGCAGCGGATTAGATCTAGAACAGCGGAAGGATGGAGCTAGGAAGAAAAACCTAAAGCTCTGATACCATGTTATGAATATGACTTGTATTGAATATGAGGGCCAATGGCCACAATATACAGAGTACATGAGGGAAAGGAATAGGAATAGGACTCTATCTATAACAGGAATTTATCTATAACTATAGAGATAATATATCCTTAACAGTTTTGACATGTGTTTGCACCAAAATTTGGCAAGGCCGATCTTGTGGAGATCGGTTTTGATAAGGGATATGTCGGTTATAGCAAGTTGATACCGTTTCGGACTGGAGGGCCGCGATTCAAAGGAAACTGAGTCTGATACGGGTAGGATAAGGGATTGAGTCGGATACGATCGGACTTAATATGGTAAGGATAGATTGAGGCCGATACGGGTGATTGAAGAAACCGAGAAGGATACGTTCAGGCCGAGTGCTATATAAGAGGACCAGAGGCGAGAAGGAAAAGGCGCCCATAGCCAACCCACAAACACGCTTTACTTTTCCCTTATTTTCCTGTCAACTAGGAGTAGTCTCTAGTTTTGTAATCCTTCCTTTGTAATTCGCTCAATCAATAAGAGTTGCGCATCGCCGATTAATGATTCCGCCGACTTACGCCAATTCGGGTGTCTTTTCTCCGATCTTGCTGCGCATCGCCTTTTTCGGGAAAAGCCACCTCTACCCCCGTCCAATCAACTCCACCAGGTTGATTAGATTTATCGGTTACTTTTGTCTCAATCGGCTTAAATAGCCGAATTGGACTTGATCTTCATCGATTCTATCCAGCTGATCAGAGCCAGGCCGACTATCAATTTGGTATCGGCCTTGATCCGATTCACAATTCTTATCAATTGCAGAGATCTATCGGCTTATTGCCGATTTGATCTAAGCCGATTCTTGTATAATCGGTTTTGAGTGATTTTTACCTTCTCCTTATCTGTTACTCAGGTCAAACAGATTGGCACGTCCGCGCGAACCTCAAACCCGGCGTTTGTCCCGTGTGTTCGAGGCTAAGAACCCAACTTCACGTTTTTAGCGTGAACAACATGGTCTTGGTGTATTGCTTCCCTTGTGTCGAATGGTTAATGGGGAACTTGAGTGAGGGAGGAGTTGAGGTTTACTTAGGAAGAAGGGACTGTTGGGAATCGAGGTAGAAAGTCCTAGTAAATTTTAAAAATTTATTCTATATTCGGATTAATCGCATGCATTCGAACCAAGATTTAGAAAATACTAAAAGCAATAAATGCGTACAGAACCCTAACCCTTTAGGCTCATGCAACGTTACAGTGTTGTCCTTATGATTATCCGGTTACGAACAACGTTAGACAACATCAAATTATACCATCCTCATATAGGAAACTGTGTTGATCTCAAGTATTTAGAGCTTCAGAACCGAAAGAAGAAAGTTCAAAGAAGGTGGGAGCGCCACATGCTTCCCTAACCCTTTTCGTGGTAAGTCCTTGCCACTCTTCGTTTCTTATGCACATCCGTACAACATGTTTTACCTCTGAATTGAATTGTTTGCTTTTCCATTGGAGTCGTCATGTGGTTTAATCTCCCTCCTTGCTTTCCAGTTGTAGGATCTTGCTAGACTTCTCTCTGAGCATTACCGCTCTCGATTCTTTTCAGTTTGCTCTCCTGGTCTTCTGAATCTCATACACTTCATTTTGTTCGTCAGTGATGCAGCTATCTGCCACTGATCTCGCTTCAAGAGTTCTGCTGCTTTCCATCAACAAACGGATATTTAACTGATTCAGAATACATTCACGAGTGCTTCAGTTCCAGAAAAACAAACGGATTGAGAACACTCTCATAAAGCATGAGGCTACTACCTTTTGTGTTAGTCTTATTGGGGTTCCTACAATCTTTCGCTGCTTCCGACCTGCAAGGTAAGGCCTTTATACTTGGACATATAACTTTTGCACATCAGATATTCTTGTGTGGCCGGCATTACATAAGGCAATGGCATATTTAAATCGAGAATTTTGACTCTGAACTAGCAAGCATTACAAGGGACGCAGGAATTATTATACTATACATTGACTATTTGACTAGACTATCTTTACTGAATACTCAAGTGTCAGTTGGATATTTCCTTCCTGTCCTTGGATCTTTCAAATATTTTAATTAGCTTGGATCTTTCAAATATTTCAATTAGCAACTCTAATAAAGAAAGTAAATAATAGATCCTAAAGCACCTGTACTTACGGTTGGTCTAGTGCATATCAATTACCCTTTAAATTGCTTTAGTACATTCAAAAATTTATTTCAAGAGAGAATAAAAACACTTCTAACGAGTATTGTCCATTTTATTTAAATGAACTGGATAGCTCTTGGATAGGTTAAATGCTTTGGGATGCTCTAAATTAGTTAAGCAATCCAGATTGCAAATGAGAATGAATAGATGTCAATCAGAAGGATGCCGCAAATTTTAATTCTCTTGCAGAGTGCCTAACTCATAATCTGCAAATAAAACAACATTCTTTTTTCTCCAGTCAAAGCACTGTATGATATGAGGATGACGCTCAATGACAGTCGGGGCGTTCTGAAAGGCTGGATGGATAATCAAGTTAGTCCCTGCTATTTTCCTAATGTTATTTGTCAAGGCAACCAAGTGACTGGAATGTAAGTTAAGCCTATTCATCTCAATTATCTGAACTCCATTCCTGCCAAAGGCAGCTATGCTTAATTAAATTCACATTCTAGCCTTTGAACTATATCTGAAGTGCTCGACACGAACTTTTCAATAGAGGAGAAATGTTTCACTTGGATAGCACATTCTTCATGCTCCACCATTTCCTAGTTTTACTATTATACGTTTGCAATGCCCTGTACCTGTGTTCACATAACGATTTGCTTAGTCTATCATTTCTGGATTTGCAGAAATTTGAGCTCATCGGGGTTAAGTGGAGTCTTGTCACCCAGCATTGCAAAGCTAACAACTTTACAACATCTGTAAGCTCAACAACCTATTCTTCCAAATATGTAACGTTTCACTATTATTGCTCACAAAAAAAAAGGTATAGTCATAGATAAAGCTTACTTTCCCATTCAAAATGGATAAATTTTGCTAATTCATATTTGGTTCCAGGTTATTAGATGATAACAGCATAACTGGAGGAATTCCAAAGGAGTTCGGGGGCCTGTCAAACTTAGTGACTCTAGAACTTGGAAGAAATGGCTTAAATGGCTCGATACCTGAATCTTTTGGCCATCTTTCAGAACTCCAAAAGCTGTAAGTCAGATCATGACTCATCTTATTGTGGTTGATTGGACAACCCTGACAATGTGATAACTTGGACAGGGATCTAAGCGGAAATCTCTTAAGTGGCAACATTCCACTCTCTTTGTCGACAAATCTTCCATCGTTGAATGATATGTAAGTTGGGGGGTTTTCATGCTGATAAAACCATTAAACTTGCCAAATATCATCATTGCCACTATTTTATTTGTTCAAATAAGTGAAGAACAGTTCCATTATCAGATAATGTACATAACTTACTGTGTTTTGCAGTAATCTAGCATATAACAATCTTAGCGGTGACATACCAGCACAGCTACTTCAGGTGTCTCGATACAAGTATGGCATATCTTTAGTATAACAGATCATATTATACCAGAAAGAAATGTACACTACTTTACAGTTTACTTAATTAGTGAAATCTTGTCTTTCCAGCTACACGGGCAACCATTTGAAATGTGGCCAACCCTTAATTTCATGTGAAGGAGCCCCCACTAATATGACAGGTAATTTATAAAGCATCATGGCAATCTATATTTAACCCTACATTTGGAGCCAGATACCATGCACTTTTTTTGCCAGACTAAATGCTTGGTATACCAACAGGTGGATCAAGAAACTCCACACTCAAGGTGGTTCTTGGAAGCATTGGTGGAGCAGTCATTCTCATTGTTGTCGTAGTTCTGTTTCAGCTATGGTGGCAAAGAATGCGTCACCGACCTGAAATATACATTGATGTTCCAGGTTTGTTCAGCGGCAGCACTACATGTCTAACGCTTGCCATATTGAATCTTCTCAACCATGAAAACAATTTTCCATGGATTGAAATGGCTCAGCAAAATGGCATTCCCCAACAAACACTAAACATTTGAGACATGATAAACATGTGCCAAACAATTTTCAGATCAGCACGGTCACAGCCTAGAGTTTGGGCAGATAAAGCGGTTCTCGTGGCGAGAGCTCCAGATTGCAACCAACAATTTCAGTGAGCAGAGTGTTCTTGGCAAGGGCGGTTTTGGTAAGGTGTACAAAGGAGTGCTTCCAGGTCCAGACAGCAGAAAGGTTGCAGTAAAACGACTGTTTGAAGTGGAAAGGCCTGAAGGGGAAATGGCTTTCCTCAGAGAAGTTGAATTGATAAGCATTGCTGCGCACAAGAACATATTAAGATTGATAGGGTTCTGCTCGACACAAACAGAGCGGCTCTTGGTGTACCCTTTCATGGAGAATCTGAGTGTTGCTTCCCGTTTAAGAGGTAATATTAAGCTAACATCATCTCTGCCATTACATTAGTAGACTATGAACTTGTCTATTTGATTGGTCTTTGTTTAAATGTGTCAATCTAAGGGTGCAGTTGTATTCTATCAGGTACTGTATTGCAAGAAACTAGGAGTGAATGTTGTAAATGCTGAATCTGTAAAGAAATAGAGAGTGTAGATAATTGAATCAACTCTAATGTTTATATGGGACATAATAAAAGTTTCATAAAAGTCCTTTTAGGGTAATACTATGCCCTATAATTCATTTTCTCAACAATGCTGCTGATGAAACTTATGAAAATATGCAGATATAAATCTAAATGAACCAGCATTAGATTGGCCAACGAGAATGAGAATCGCTCTTGGCGCTGCCCGTGGTTTGGAATACCTACATGAGCACTGCAACCCCAAGATCATCCACCGTGATGTCAAGGCTGCCAACATCCTGCTTGATGGGAACTTTGAGGCAGTGGTAGGAGACTTCGGGCTGGCGAAGATGATGGACACAGGGAGGAACACAGTGACGACAGGGGTCCGCGGGACATGGGGCCACATAGCTCCCGAGTACCTGAAGACAGGGAGGCCATCAGTGAAGACAGACATATTTGGATATGGTGTCATGTTGTTAGAAATTGTCACAGGACAGCGTGCCTTCTTGGAAGGAGCGGGCGAGGTCACTCTCATTGGTCAAGTAAGATGATATACATTATCCTAATACTGTTCATAAGTACTCAAGTAAAGATTACATTGCGTGATGTTACTGATAGCTTATGAAACTGGAGTAACAGAAGCATATCAAGGTCTCAGCAGTCAGTGTTGCTCACCTTAGTAATTAGTATGGGTAGCAGTTAGGTATGAGCATGACCATGAAAGATGTTTGACTTGTGGTATGATTTTATGAACAATGAAATCTCCTTGTAACTCCTGGTAAAATGTTGTGTTACAAAGTTGACTCAGATGAGACTGACTGATTGATTAATGTGAAGGTGAAGCTGTTGATGATAGAAAGGCGATTGGAAGACATCGTGGACCGCAATCTGAACCGTGAATATGACTCCGAAGAGCTGGCGAATATTATCCGCGTAGCACTACTCTGCGCCCACATGGACCCTGATCACCGCCCTGCAATGTCGGAAGTTGTACAGATGCTGGAAGGAGATGTCCCAGCAGATTGGTGGGAGCGGCAGTTGGCGGAGCTTACACGCAGGCAGCAATATGAGATGAGGCAGCAGCAGCAGCTGCGCAGCTTCAGTGAGGAGTCTCTCTACATTCAGGAAGCCATTGAGCTGTCTGGTGGCAGATGAACTACAAGATGTTGTCTATTAGGAATAGTCTATAGAATCATTACATAATAATTTGCATAAGTAACTGTATCGTTTCAGTGTGTCGTGAACACAACGGTGTGCAGCTACATCTAGGACAGACCTTCACCTTTGTATGTGTATATATACTTATATAGACTACAGACTATTATACATTTGATTTGATAGTGCATTTGCTAATATATTCTATCTTACTGGGTAAGTCTGTCAGCTTGCACGTGAAGTCATCCGATTAGAGTATATCACTGCTTAATAAATAAGCCACAAACGTAAATCTTGAAAAAAACTCAAATTCAAATTTAGCCAAAGAACCAGCAGGTTTTCCCCAGAAACCAGTCCAAAACTGCCTGGTTTCCGGAACCACCCTGGAAGCTGTTTTTGTGTTGGTTACAGTTTTCAAAATCCTGACTACAGATGTGCAAGCCGAACAACAATGACCTAAAGAAAACTTCTGCACATCAATGTCAGTAAGATAAGGGCATGGTAAATCATCAATTACCATCAACTTTGTGACAAATCATCAATTATCCGTTGTTCAATTTACTTAAATGTTGATCTAATGTCGATTTAGCGTCTGATTCCAGTTTACTAGCCACGAGCCCTGCTACTATAATTATGGCCAAAGGGAGACCTCCGCATGTCATCAAACGACCTCCGCATGTCACAGAAATAAGATTGTATCCCGTGGTTTTGTCTCACGAGGGTTTTTCGTGTGTGTTCATCTAGTCCTAACAAGTGATATCAGAGCATCCGCATACCTGGGATTTTTTCGCTCGCAGTCTTCCGTGCCGTCCGCCCGAATGCGCGCCGTCGTGATCGTCGGCCTTCTCGGCTTCCGCACGATCTGCCCGCGTCCGCTGCCTCGGTTTCGTCTTCCGACGCAGCTCGGCCCATCGCGCTGCTCGCCTAAGGCGGCCCTCCGGCAGACTCCGGGCCGCCCAGCCGCCGGCGCCCGATCTCCGGCCCGCTTCTCGGCGTCGCGCTCGGCGCGACCTTCGCGCCCCACGAGTCAACAAGGCCGGCTCGCCGGCTAGCACAGCCCCGGCCCCCGACGCCCGACGCTCCTTCTGCCGCCACCCTCCGACGACCACAAGAGTATAGTTGTGGGGCGGGAAAGGGGCAACCACGCAGCGACAGCCGAGCGGCAGGGCAGGGAGGGGGCGGCCACGGGGTGGCATGCGGCCACCGAGTGGCGGGGAGGAGGCGGCCATCGGGGATTGGATCAGGCGGATCTGGGGCTGGATTAGGCTGAACCAAGGATGGTCCTTACGAGCCTGAACAGTGCAGCCTGTATTTGATTTGGGTCTTTATGTTGGATCGATTTCTAACCAAAGCATGAACTCTCATTCGCACATAGCACACGTGAGAACAGCCTCTACATATAGAGATAAACCCCTTAAGCCTCTTTGATAGAGGCGCACATAGCACACCCTCTTGAGATGGCTACAGGCCTGAATAGGCCTCTAAATATCCAAAGAGGCCGTTTTTCAGGCCATCCTTGGAGAGAGCCTTAGGAGGAGGGTGGACGACTAGGAGGAGGCGACCACTATGGCTACACCAGACTTTTGGGCCAGGCTGGTTTATAATTTGCAAAAGGCTTGATCACTTTTGGACCGCTATTTTTTGGGTCAGACTTGGACATCATTGTTTTGTGTTAGAGTGATTCCATATGCCCAAGTGGTGAGACGCAAACTAGAGGCTTGTCACATCGAGGTCACAGATTACTAGGGGTGGGCAGAAAAAACCGAAAATCGAACCGAACCGAAATAGTCGAATTTTTTGGTTTTTTCGGTTTTTGAAGTTCGGTATAGATCGGTTTTTCGGGTTCGGTTCGGTTTTTGGAGCCTAAAAACCGAAGAACCCGTTCAACCCGAATTTAGAAGAGGGGAAGGAGCAGTGGGCCGGTGCAGTGGACAGGGGAGCGAGCAAGGCCCGCCAACGGGCAGCAACCTAGGCATCCAGCCAGCTCACCCAGACGGCAGACGCCCCTAACCCTAACCCTAGGTAGCCACCCCATACTCCACAGTCCCGTGACTCCGTCTGTCTCCCTCTCCCGACTCCCAGGCGGCGCTGCCCCATGCTCCCCCCGTCCCTGCGCCCCCCGGAGCTCCCCTGTCCGGCGCCGCCCCGTGCTCCCTCGTCCTCGCGCCGCCCCGTGCTCCCAGAGCACCTCCCCCGTCAAGCATAGGCGGTCCAAGCCGCTGCGGCCGAGAAGGTTGGCGACGGCGAGCTCCGGCGGCGGCGTAGCCATCACCGTCCTCGTCGCATCCGAATCACACCTCCATCCGCCCTCTGTTGTGCCACCTCGGCTGTCCATCCAAGGTAATGCGACTCCTCCCACTCCGACCTCCGTTTATGCATTTCTACGAACTGGGTCCAGATACGTTCTGTGATTAGCGTGATGTTCTAAAATTTTTGTCCGAGTCCAGTGAGGTTCTTTAGGAGAATGCAGTGAGACAAGAGACCTTTTAAGACTCAAATAGGAGAAGGTACTTGATGAGGGCTTAGCTGAGTATTAGACCATCCCAAAATTTGGTGTATTGTGTGCTCTTGCATCTTGGCTTGCCTGAATAATATGCCTACTAGCCGGCCAGTTATTGTTGTTGCAAATGTGTTCCCTTGTAGTTAATCCAGCCTCAATCATCCCAAATAGCCCTCTAGTGGGGCATGTAGGATACGATTTTTTTCGTATGTATGAGATTATATTGAATATGAGGTATGATGGCATCATTGATTGTTTGCATGACATCTATTTTAGAAACTATTTGGACTAGCAGTAGGCTAAATATGTAATATTCTATGTATGAGTCTGAGTCATGTGTTATGTCTGTGATTATGTGGTCCCTTTGAAGTTTGGTTAAAAACCGAAAACCGAAAAAACCGAACCGAATTTTTTTGGTTAATATATTTCGGTTTGTAAAATTTATAGACATATTTCGGTTTCTATTTTTCGAGAACCGAAGTTTTGAAAAACTGATTAAACTGAACCGAATTAACAGAATAAACCGAATGCCCACCCCTACAGATTACTTAGCCCTCACATCGCCAATTCGCCGCCATCCGTCTCCGTGGCTTCTGGTTCTTCTCCGTTGTGTCGTGCCTTCGCGCAACCCATCTCTCCTCCGCTCCGCTACGCTACACATACTTGGGATTTTTTTGCTCGCCGTCTTCCGTGGCGTCCGCCCGGATGCGTGCCGTCGTGACCGTTGGCCTTCTCGGCTTCTGCACGATCTGCCCGCATCCGCTGCCTCGGCTTCGTCTTCGGTCGCCGACCCGCGACCCTTTGTCTTCCACGTCGGTCGTCCCTGTCGCCGGCGCGCACTTCGGCGGAGTGCCTTCCGACGCAGCTTGGCCCTTTTCATACCGCTGCTTAGGCGGCCTCCGGCATTTCCAGCCGCCACCACGGCGCCCGAGTTCGCCCGCTTTCAGCTGGCCGCGCCCCACGAGCCAACAAGGCCGGCTCGCCGGCCCGATCCCATCCGCTCCGCTCGCCCGCCCGAGAGGTGCCACTTGGACTTCAAAGAGATCAAAGATGGATTTAATCCCGTTTTGAGGCTCTGTTTGGCTTGCAGCTATGCTTAAAAACTGTTTTTGACTTACTGAACTATAAAGCAGGTGGCTGTGATTTTTTTTTGAGAAACTTTGACAAACTAGCTTCACAAAAGTACAGTTGTGGGGGCGGAAAAGGGACGACCAGACAGCCGGTGGGGCAGGGAGGGGGTTGCCACGGGGTGGCGGAGGATGCGGCCACCGAGCAGCGGGGAGGAGGTGGCCATTGGGGGCTAGATCGGGCGGATCTGGGGATGGATAAAGAGGAGGGTTTGCGACCAAGAGGAGACTTCTGGACTGCTGTTTTTTGGGTTATACTTAGACTAGATTGGACCAGTCTTGGACATTATTTTTTGTGTTAGAATGCTTCCATATGGCCCAAGCGGTGAGACGCAAACTAGAGGCTTCATCACATCGAGGAGGTCACAGATTAGCCCTCACACTGCCAATTCGCCACCATCCGCCTCTGTGGCTTCTCGGTTCTTCCCCGTTGCATCGTGCCTCCGCGCAACCTAGTTCTCCTCCGCTACACCACGCCTCCACAAAATTTGACCGCTATGTGCCTCTTCATATTGTGAAGAAGGTCATCAAAGCTGGTCAAGTCTAGTGGTGGGAAGCACAAGAAGATAGTCACTCGATCTTGATATCATCCCTTGACTCTCTACGCTTCCCCATATGTGTTCCCCCAGTTTCTTGAATAACTAAAATGTAGTAGGTAAAGGGATCGATAGGATATAAAGAGGCACATAGCGGTCAAATTTTGTGGTTCGGTTGTCGCGACACATTCGCAAATTAAATTCGGCTGCAATTTGGCGTGATTCGGTTGTCGCGACCATGAACATGATAGATGCCATTGAGTTCATGTTGTTGTCGAATAGCATGGAGGATGATGACGTCGTGTCCTCCAACCTAGCCCGCCCATTCTTCACGACTGCGATGGCAGTGACAGCTATTGTGGCAACGAGCACCAAGATCTGCGGTGGGGGTGCATCCATCTGCGAAGCCAGCGTTGAGCATGAATGAGCTACTCGAGTGCGATAGCACCTCAGTTCTTGCCTTTGGGATCTTGACAACTCTCGTCTGGATCAAGTCCTAGGTTTTTTATTTGGGCTTGGATTGGACTTAGGTCTCTTTGTTTTGGGCCTAGACTGGATTAGATCTAAGAAACAAAAAATCAGGCTTGGACCAGTCTTGTGCTAGGCTTCAGTCTATTAACAACCTTGGCAACCATCGGGCGCTTGGGCGGGGACCAGGAGGTGAGGGGGAGGTCACCGGGAGGAGTCAAGGCCACCAAGCGCTTAGGCGGGGACCGGGAGGCGTGGCCACCGGGCGCTCTGGCGAGGAGGAGGCAGCCACTAGGGGCTGGATCATGAGGGCAGTGAAAGGGTGGAGCAGACGAGGCGGAGAATGGGTAGCGGCAAGGCAGGGCAAGGCGCCCATTGGGAGGAGGAAGCCATGTCAAAACCCCCAAAGCACCTCGGATCAGACTGTGGCTTTTTGCTTCGCTTCCACCGGGCTTAGCTATCAAGCCGCTTTCAAGCCGGGTGTTTGGGTGACTTTCGGCTAGCAGCCAAAGCCCAACCCCCTCCCCCAAACAACCCATGAGTCCGTCGGCTCTAGCTTTTTTTTTTGCTCCAAAGCTCTTCTGGCTCCAGGTTTGGTTCTGAGTTCACAGCTCCGACTCCAGCTTCGACTTTTGTGGCTTCAGCTTCAGTTTTTGGCCAGAAAGTGCTACGTATACCCGAAGTCCACCATAACGTGCAAAAAAATTGCTACGCACACCCGAAAAAATAACAAAGTTTTTTTTCAAAAACTTACCATATTTTTTATCTGTAATTTTATTCTCCACCATGTCATCCATTAAATTTGACATTGAGAAGTTTGATGGCAATATCAGTTTTTCGATATGGTAGGTTCAAATGAAAACCATTCTTATACAGGTGGGTGTTAGGAAAGTACAACAATCTAAACCAGCAATAATGGCAGATGAACAATGGGATAATGGGAATAACTTGACCAGAAAGCACTCTCCGCCATACAACTCAGTTTGTCCACAAATGTTCATCATGAAGTCAATAATGAGACTACTGCCACAAGCCTATGGCAGCAATTGAAAGCTTTGTACATGAAAAAGGTCTCACCAACAAATTACACCTCAAAGATCGTTTGTACACAATTTGCATGGCGAAAGGTATATCTATTCAATCTCATCTTAATGAGTTCAATTCACTCATCATTGATATTAAGAAATTAGAGGTGAAAATTGATGATAAAGATAAGGCTATTCTATTGATCGTCTCTTTGCTTGCTACATATAAACATTTCAAATAAATTATACTTTATGGCAATTATGATACCCTTAGTTTTGAGAATGTTAAACCAAATTTGTTGTCCTAGGAGAAATTTGATATTGATTCTCGTTCTAAAGTTAAGGCTGAGGGTTTAATTGTTAGAGGGTAATTCTCATAGGTCAAAATCTAGATCTAAGTCAAGAGGACAAAAATCCAGCAATTTTGCCAATTTTGCAAGACTCCTAGTCATGATATTTCTCACTGTTTTAAATTTGAAAAATAAGTTAGAAAGAGGCAATAAGACACAATCTAAAAAGGAGGTTAGTCTTGTTGAACATGAATCTGATGGTGAGGCTCTAATCATCACTTCTAAATTGAAAAATCAAATTGCATGGATAATTGATTTAGCTTGCATTTTTCATATTTTTTCATATAAAGAGTGGTTTTCTACTTATGATTCTCTTGGTAGTGGTGAAGTTGTGATTGCTAATGAGTTTCCACTCGAAATTATTGGCATTGGTTCTATTCAAATCAAAACTCATGATGGCATTGTTATGGCCCTTACAAATGTTCTCCATGTTCTCATAATGGAAAGAAATCGTATTTCTTTAGGTATTATTGAATCCTTGGGTTATAAATATACCAGTAAAAATGGTGTTCTTAAGATTTCTAAAGGCAACCTTGTTGTGATGAAAACTAATAGAATCAATAGTCTTTATTACTTGCAAGGTTCTACATTTACAGTCTTAAACAACCTCCTAGGCAGTTGTATAAGAGGTTTGATTCCTTGATTGCACACCAATATTCTTGCAAAAATTACGATAAATGTGTTTACTTTAAACAGTTTCCAAATGGATCTTTTGTTTATTTATTGCTCTACGTTAATGATATGCTTATAGATTCTCATGACAAGTCTCCGATTATTCAGTTAAAGGCTCAACTTAGTCATGAATTTTAGATGAAAGATCTTGGTCCAGCAAAGAAAATTCTTAGGATGAAAATTCAACGTGATCGCAAAGCTGGTACATTATTTCTATATCAGAAAAATTACATTAAGAAGTTCTTGACATATTTAATCTTAGTGATTGCAAACCTATTTCTACACCTTTTGCCTCATACTTTAAATTATCTTCAAGTCAGTGTCCTATTAAAGAAGAAGATAATGATTATATGTCTCGTGTTCCTTACTCATATGCAGTTGGTAATCTCATGTATGCTATGATTTGCACCAGACCAGATTTAACTCATTTTGATAGTTTGGTTAGCAAATTTATGCATAATCCTGGTGTCGACGTACTTTACACCGGGGTACCCTCTCCACTTCAGACAAGTACAAGCGGGCCACGTGGCGGCCTAACAAGCAGGCAGGCGACCAAGCTCATCTCGCCGGGCGAGTGGGCCACGTGGCGGCCTGGCGAGCAGGCGGGCGACCAAGCTCATCTCGTCGGGTCAAGCGGGCGACCAAGAACAAGGCAAGAAGGCTCCACCTCGAAGCCTCCTCCTCCTGACAAGCCGTGTCAGGACATTAAATGCAAGGAGATATGTTGTCGATTCGACGATGACCCGTGCCTCTGACACCTCGTTCCTAACCTGTCGTGGGAAGGGCACATCCCTAGCGGCCCGAGCACAGTAATCCGGCGGCACAGAGAATGAGGCTTGGGCGACAGGACAACATTAATGGATGTAATAAATAAGCAGTGTAGCAGCGTGATGTCACCTTCCCACTTGCCCGAACCTACCCCACCTACATAAGGGAGGTCCGGTGCATGGAGAAGAAGGATTAGGATTGGGATCCAGGGAATAATCCTTTTTGGGAGGACTTCATTTCTCCTCTAGACTCGGGTTCCTATCGGGCGAGCAGTCTAGAGGTGGAAGAACATAGCTAGGATGAACAACTCTTTGTAAACCATTGAAGAGCCGCAGATAACGAAGAAGACAAGCAGGACATAGGGTTATTACCCACACTGGGGGCCCGAACCTGGGTAAAACCACCGAGTCTGTTAGAGTGTTGTTTGATCGTTCATCCGTCCCCCGAGACCTACCGTAGTAGAGCATTAGGGTTTGCCGCCACGAAGATGCACCCCCTATCGAACTAAAAACCTCTGTCCCGGAGGGTTTGCCAGGTAGGGGGCTAGCGGTTGGCTTGCCCGGACGTCTCTCCGGCAGGTCCCGGTCGTCCGTTTAGAAGGTCTGCGCATCTGAAGGATGGCGGGTTCGCATTTGCAGTCGCAGGTGGCGGCAGAGGCCAGCAGCCATCGAAACGCGTCTCGGCGCTCCCACCAGACACGGGATCATCTTACGCCACCCCTACGAGAAGGCGGTGGTGCCACCCAGGTGGGAGCAAGACATCTGGTCCAGCGACGGCTGGCCATGGAGGAGGCCACCCCAGCCCAGAATCTCCGTGCAGCTCGTCTCCCTCTGGACCACCCTCCGTTGGAACTTGCAGGAGACAACCCGGCTGCACCATGGCTATAGGACATTGCTGGTCTTATGAACGTGGCCCAACTTCATGTGGAGGCGGCCGTTCGGTCGGGCACCCTCGGTACTCGATCGAAGGAGCCTGCAGACCGCACTCAAGCTTCCAGCCACCCTGGCAGGAAGCGTTCTGGCCAGGAGGGCTAGAGAAAGGGCAAGGATGTCCGAGACGCGGGTCCTGGTTCCGCAAGGATCCTCGAGGACTCGAGGGTCCAGTTGGGGGAGCATCATCGGCGGCGTGACGACAACTCGTCTAGCCACGCGCGACGCCGCCATCCTCGGGAGCAAGGACGCGGTAAGCGGGCGGCTTCTAGGGATGAGGGCTCCTCCCATGATCCTCACCTTCAGATCTCGGAGGAGGTCCGCTCCTCTGACTCTCTGGGGAATCACGGCCTGTCCTCCCCAGCACGGTCCCCGCGCCGGGCCTTGGGTAGGCGACACGACTCACCCTATGGCGTAGGGTGCCAGGCATTCTCTCAGCGGCTGCGTCATGTGGCGTGGCCTGAGAGATTTCACCCAGCATCCATTGAGAAGTACGATGACACCACCAACCCAGAGGAGTTCCTGCAGATCTACACCAGGGTGGTGCATGCCGCGGGCGGGTCCAACAAGGTCATGGCAAATTATTTCCCCATGGCCCTGACGGGACCCGCCCGGTCCTGGCTTTTGAACCTCCCCTGGGGATCGGTCCCCTCGTGGGGGGCGTTGTGCGACCTCTTTGTCGCCAATTTCCAGGGCTCATATGTACAACCTGGCGTGGAGGACGATCTCCATGCCCTTGAGCAGGGAAGAGGGGAGTTATTGCATGACTTCGTCAGGCGATTCAACCACTGTCACAACATGATTCCTCGGATTTCCGAGCAATCCGTTGTCATCGCCTTTCGGAAAGGCGTACGGGACCACAAGATGCGAGAGAAGATGGCTACCCACAACATCACCACCACCTCCGAGCTATTCTCCCTCGCACATAAGTGCGCAAGGGCAGCTGAGGCTCGTGGCTCGGTGTTTGGTCCTGTCGTCGGGCAAGGCGGTGACGAAGCTGGAGCCCTGTAGGGGCCCGGTCCTGTGAGCAAGAAGACGAAGAAGCGCGAAGCGGTCGAGGCCAGGCGGGTTCTCACCGCTGAGTGTGGGCACAGGGACACCAAGCCGTGAGGCCGCGACCGCCCTGAACGGCAGGAAGACCAACCTCGAGGGCGCGATCGCCTCGATCGGCGGGACGACTGCCAAGGCTGGCATACCGATCATTGAGAAGACAAGGGGGCCAAACCCTTCTGCCTGATCCACCAATCCCACTCCCATGACTTGGCTGGTTGCCAGATCGTAAGTGACCTGGTGGAGCAACAGCTTAAGGAGCGCCGCCCCCGCGACGACTATGAAGACAAGGATCGTACCCCGCTGGCCTTTCAGCGGGCAAATCACGCCGTGGCGTACATCAATGGTGGCTCCGCCACCTATCCCTCCAACGCAGCATACAAGCACCAAAGGAGGGTTGTGAACCGTGCCTCACCTGGCTCGACCGGCGACGTACGGGTGGTCTCCTTGAGTGAGGATGAACCTTGGAAGGCCTCATGCCCGGGATCCCCCCAGGCGACGAACCGTGCCTCGCCCGGCTCGGCCGGCGACGTACGGATGGTCTCCTTGAGCGAGGGTGAACCCCAGAAGAGCGTCTCCATCGGCGCCAGCCTCAGCTCCAAATAGGAAGACGCGCTCATCACCTTCCTCCGGTCTAATTCCAATGTGTTTGCTTGGCGTCTGTCCGATATGATTGGGGTCCCCAGGGAGGTGATCAAGCACCGATTGGCAACGCTCCCCGGAGCGCGCTCGGTCCAGCAAAATATCCGGCGGCAAGCACATGAGCGACAAGATGCCATTCGGCAGGAGGTAGAGAAGCTGCTGCACGCAGGGATAGTCTGGGAAGTCACGCACCCCGAATGTCTAGCTAACCCCGTGCTCGTCAAGAAGTCCAACGGTAAGTGGCGGATGTGTGTCGATTTCACCGACCTCAACAAGGCCTGTCCAAAGTGAAAGACCGAGATGGCGATCAGAGGGGGGTGAATGATCCCAAATGAAAATTTCCCCACTCAAAGTACTCAAAATAATCCCACAAGGAAACCGGTGCTCCTCAAATTCGCGAAACCCGCAAAAACCGGAACGACTCGACAACTATGTGTATCCCGAGTTTGCATGGATGAGAACCATGAATCATGTGAGGGATTTGTAAATCACAATCCTGGTTGTTAAGTGTCCAAAATAAAGAGGAATTAATTCAAAGATTTCTTTTCTAAAAGAGATCAAGCATAATCACCAAAAAGCCTCTTTTAGAAAAACAAAAGCAGATTTTTCAGAAGTGGTCCCCACTTGGAGCAGGTGGTTAGTGGATTTCTGTTGCTCCACAATTTTTGGAAATTTTTTACCTTATGAACATATAAGTCATGAAGTACTCCACCAAAAATCATCTCCAAAAGCCTTGTAGAAAAATCATGAAAAATCACGGACTACAGACAGTCAGGAACTTGGATCAGGAATTTTGGGGCTCGATTTTCACCTCATAGCTCCCAAACGGTGCAATAAATGGACTCCAGAATTTTTTCCACATATGTATATATGAGTCACACACATTCTCCAACAAGAATAAATCAAAAAGGATTTTTCTAACAATCAAAGACTGACTGCTACGCGAAGAATAAGTTCTGGACAGATTCACGATCTTGATAGAAACTTGACAAATAAACTCTTGTGGGATACAAACTTTGGCAAATGAACTCGATCTTGAGCGAAGATCCAAATAGAGTATAGAAGGAGGTGAATGTGAATCGCTCAAGTCAAGAACAAAATCCAGCAATCATAAATGTAAATGCGGGAATGTAAATACTGAATTTAATACATGAAAGTAAATGCCAAAAGTAAAAACATAATGTAAATTGCAAGAATTAAATTGCGAGAAAATAAATTTGGCTTTTGGAACTTCTATTTCATTCAGAAATGTGTGATTACAAAGCCTCACTTCATGTGGGCAAAGCTCAAAGGAGCAACACAACAACTCAAAGAATGAATGGGCATGGAGGCCTCCCTCCACTCCTCTATTTATACTACTCTTGGGCCACCTGACACCCTTGGATGAGTCCCAAACCCTAGGGCACTCCACCAAGGGCTAGGATTAACCCACTCACTCCACCATGCAAGGGACACCCAAAACCACCCACTATCCTATCAACTAGACCGCGATCCAATGGCCCTCATCGATCCTCGCAGCATCTAGCTAGTATCATCCCCTTTCCTTATCTTCTTTGACTTGTCCGGACTCCATTTCCGATCATCTTCCGGCGATCTCCAACCGTCTGGACCTCCGACGCACCTCGCCTAGTCCCGGTCATCATCCGCCTCACCATGACCTAGCACCGTCGTCCTGCAACCATCAAAGACAAGGAAAACCATCACATAGCATTGTCCAATAATATACAATAAACATCACAAATGCTCACAATTAATCATATCTCATTCATCAGTCGGTTCTATCGCCAGCCAAGACCCTTATCCACTGCCTCGAGTCGATCCCGTTGTCGACTCGACGGCGGGCTACGAGCTACTATGCTTTCTGGATACGTACTCCGGGTATCACCAGATCCGCATGGCAGAAGAAGACGAAGAGAAGACCGCATTTGTAACCCCCATGGGCGTTTATTGTTATATCAGAATGCCATTCGGGTTGAAAAATGCGGGTTCCACCTACCAACGCGCCATGCACACCACGTTCCGTCCTCAAATAGGGCGCAACCTGGAGGTGTACGTCGATGATTTGGTGGTGAAGAGCAAGAAGAGCGAGGGAATGATCGAAGATCTGGAGGAAACTTTCGACAACTTCCAGAAGAACTGTCTGAAGCTCAACCCCAAGAAGTGCATCTTCGGAGTGCCTTCCGGGAAGCTATTGGGATTTCTCGTATCCAACCGAGGCATCGAGCACATCGACCATCTCCGACAAGATAGTGGCCATCGAGCACATGAAGCCGCCTGCTTGCCTCAAGCAGGTGCAGTGTCTCGCCGGTCGCCTGGCGTCCCTCGGGCATTTCATTGCCCGATTGGGGGAGAGAAGCTTGCCTCTATTCAAGATACTGAAGAAGACCAACCATTTCAAGTGGACCAAGGAGGCTCAGCGAGCCTTTGAATATCTGAAACGGTACCTCTCTTCCCCGCCGGTACTGGTCGCCCCCAGGCCTGGCGAGCAGCTGCTCCTATACATCGCTGCTACCCCCGCGGTGGTGAGCGCAGTACTGGTGGCGGAGAGGGAAGGCGTTCAGAAACCGGTCTACTACATCAGCAAGGTGCTACATGATGCGGAGACTCGCTACCCGCAAGCACAGAAGATGATGTACGCTGTTCTGGTGGCGTCCAGAAAGCTACGGCACTACTTTCAAGGATGAGATATCACGGTGGTCACGGCCTACCCCCTACGGGAGATCCTCCATAACCGGGAAGCAGAGGGCCGTGTCGCCAAGTGGTCGGTGGAACTGGGGGAATTCTGCCTCAAGTTTGTACCCCGCACCGCCATCAAAAGCCAGAAGCTGGCCGAGTTCATCGCGGAATGGACTCCTGCCGCTCCCGAGGACAAAGATACTCCCACGCCTTCTCCTTGGACTTTATTCTTCGACGGCTCCTTCAGGCTAGAAGGCGCAGGGGCTGGAGTGGTCCTGGTCTCCCCGACTGGCGACATCCTCCAGTATGTGGTTGCCCTCGACTTCAGAGCCACCAACAACATCGCCGAGTACGAAGGGCTGCTGGCAGGGCTGCGCACTGCCTTAGCTTTGGGTATTCAATGCCTCCAAGTAAAAGGCGACTCCCTGTTGGTCATCAACCAGGTACGCAAAGAGTTCCAATGCTCTGACCCAACTATGGCTGCCTACCTGTCGGAAGTTCAGAGAATGGAACGTCGCTTCGAGGGGTTGGGCTATGTCCATATCCCTCGCCGCGACAACCATTTGGTGGACGGGCTTTCACAGCTCGCTTCGTCGAGGTCTCCTGTTCCGATCGGGGTCTTTGAAGAAAGACTCTCACGGCCATCCGTCGAAGCCCCTAAGCAAGGGAGGACTAACGGTGAGGCCCAGATCGGAACCCCCGAAGGACTCCCACTGTGAACGCCCATCGAAGTACTTGAGCAAGGGAAGACCGGCGGTGCGGGTCTGGTCGGAATAGCCTTCAGGGGAAGACAATCGCGAACTGTCGTCGAAGCCCCTGACCAAGGTAGGATCGGTGGTGCAGCTCCAGCCTGATCCTTCTAAAGAGGGTTATCGTGGTCGTCCGTTGCAACCCTTGACCAAGGTAGGAGCGATGGTGCAATGCTGGTTGGGTCCTTCGAAGGAAGGTTACAGCAACCATTCGTTGGCACACCTTACCAAGGAAGGACCAACAGTGCACCCACGGTCGAGGTCTTTGAAAGAGGACTGCCTTGATCGTTCGCCGTCGAAGCCTCTGACCAAGGAAGGGTCGGTGGTGTTGTTCTAGTCGGAGCCTTTGAAGGAAGGATGCCACGACTGTCCAACGTCGCCCCTGCCCCCGGGGGCTACGACAAAGATGTTGTTCCGGTCAGCACTAGCCAGCTACGACCGTCTGTTGTCGCCCCCGAGCATGATGGGGACAACGGTGTTGGTGACTCGACCCCCAACGTTGGTGAGTGGTGCTGCTCCCCCATTTTCGATGGAGAGTACACCCGCACAGCCGAGGCGATGCCAGGGGAAAAGCCTGGCCAAGTGGAGTACCCAAGCGATCAGCACGTGCGGGGAAAGAAGGAGTACCCGAGTGACCATGTGTGGGGAAAGGAGTACCCGATGATTGACACACCTAGCCGGGAAGGATCAGGGTGGATGGCTCCCATCCTGGGCTTCCTGTGTGACCACGTGATCCCCGACGATGATGCCTCAGCCGAGATGATAGCACGAAAGGCCAAGTGCTACACTCTGGTAGGTGGGGACCTATATCGCTAGAGCGAAAGCGGGCTTCTACTGAGGTGCATTGCTACGAAAGAGGGGAGGAAGCTGCTCTCTGATATCCATGGCGACATGTGCGGGAGCCCACCTGTCCGTCTGAATGCTCGTTGGCAAAGCGTTCCGCCAGGGCTTCTACTGGCCTACTACCCTCTAGGATGCTTGCGAGCTGGTGAAAAGGTGTGAAGCGTGACAATTCCACGCCAAGCAGATCCACCAACCGGCCTAAGCCCTCTAGACTATCCCCCTCTCATGGCCGTTCGCGGTATGGGGACTGGACATCCTGGTTCCGTTCCCGCGGGCCACAAGGGGCTTCACCCATTTATTCGTTGCCATCGACAAGTTCACCAAGTAGGTTGAAATCAACGCAGTGCGCGCCATTACGGCCCCCGCTGCTGTCAGGTTTATGCGCGGGATCTTCATCCGCTTTGGAGTCGTCAACCGGATCATCAACGACAACGGCTCTCAGTTCACCAGTACGACCTTTCTGGAGTTTTGTGAAGAAATAGGCACCAAAGTGTGCTTTGCCTAGGTGGCTCATCCCAGGAGCAATGGTCAAGCGGAGCACGCCAACGCGCTGGTATTGAGGGGCCTGAAGACAAGGGCGTTCGACCGACTCCAGAAGCGAGGGGTGCGGTGGATGGAAGAACTCCCGGTGATGTTGTGGTCGATCCGGACCACCCCCAACTGGGCGACCGATGAGACGCCTTTCTTCCTGGTCTACAGCTAGGAAACAGTCCTCCCATCCGAGCTCTCATTCGGATCCCCGCGCGTATCAGCCTTCAGCGAAGAAGGCCAGGAGGATCATCGCCGAGATGAGGTCAACCTGCTGGAGGAGGCGCAAGATCGAGCAGCCCTGCATGCTGCTCGGTACCAGCAAAACCTCTAACGGTACCATGCCGCCCGGGTCCGTGAGAGAACACTAGCAGTGGGTGACCTGGTCTTGCGCAGGATTCAAACGCATGCCGGTCGCAACAAGCTGTCTCCCTGTTGGGAAGGCCCCTTCAAGGTGGTCTCAGTATCTCACCCTGGGGTAGTTCGACTGGCTACAGAAGATAGCCAAGAGCTGGCAAACTCCCAGAATGTGGAGTTACTACGGAAGTTTTACCCCTGAAGAGCTGTAAGGGCTTGGCAAACCACTCTGACCAGCTGCAAGGGCGAGCACTCCCCTAGCTGTTCAACGACTGCCGCTCGACAGGAAAGTTGTTGGACTCATAGTACTTTTGCTTTGTTTCCCTTTGCCTCTCTCGCGCTCGCCTTCAAGGGCAGCGCCTTGCCGTGGTTGTCATTTGTTCTGATTAGCTAGCCGCTCCTTGTTGATCTGCGGTAGCACCCAGCGTTCGCGTCGAGTAGGAGCAGGCGACCAGGGGGTGCGCGCGGCCTGGTCTCCTAAGACGACAGACACCGTAGACACCGCTAAGTCCCCCCTGGCGACCTGGCTACCTAACCCGCAACGCTCCGGGCGAGCACCGAGTCGCAAGAGCCTATGTCCCGAAAACGTAGGAACCATGACAACCTCGCGCCAGGACCCCTTGACTGACTTTCGGCGGTACCCAGGGTTCGCGTCGAGCAGGGATAGGTGCCAAGGGGTTCGCGTGGCCCTGCCTCCTAAGTCGTCCAAGCTCCGTAGACGCCGCTAAGTCCACCACCCCTAGCGACCTGGCTACCCTAACCCGCAATGTCCTAGACGAGCACCGAAGTCACGATGGTCCAAGTTCCAGAAGAAGAACCGCGGCAACCCCGCGCCAGGACCAAAGTCCTTGGGACATATTTCCCGCGTGCCCTACATAACATCTGCTTATGTTTGTAGCGGCTACTTGCCACCCCAGGCGAAGTGCTAACACCCTAGCCGGGCTCAGGCAAACGAGTACAGCTCCGCCACCAGCCTGGGGCTGATCGCCCCACTATTGATCGAGGGATCATGGGCAAACGCAATCAGACAAGCATGCAGGTAACACCCGAAATCATTGAAATGCATAAAGATTACTGATAGTCTTTGCATACAGAAAAAACAAAAGAAAAAGGAGGAAGCAAAGGCAGTAGCCCGGGCGACTACTCGTCATCGACGCCTTCAAGATCGATGTCCCCGGCGACCTCCTCGCCAACCTACGTGACGTCCCCATCTTGCGGAGCGACGTCGACCTCTGGCAGCTCCACTTGCATCAGCCCGGCCACTTGCTCCGTCGCCCCTCGCACACGCGCCCGCACCTGGTCCTCGTCTCCTTCAATGCCGGCCATGGCGGCCATTGGATTGAAGGAGGCGTCACGACTGGCACAGCAAACCAACACGTAAGTTGTTGTTTCCACAGCAACTTCCCGCCCCTCCTGGGCAGAGCGAGCAGCCCTGGCGTCGGGCAGGTCGCTGAGGACCTCGGCGGCCCACGATAGGCCGTGGGCGTACTGTAGGGCGGTGAACTCCAGCGGCGCTCGGAGCTCCATGCCCAGCGGCTCCAGGCTCCTCGCCATACTCCGGAATGACGACCGAAGCATGATAGGAGGTTGTTCAGCGTCCACCGCAGGTCTGACACAGCCTTCTTCTTCGCCGCCTCGGCCACTTGCGCCCGGGAGAGTAGGGCATCCCCGTTGGCCCTCTCCTGGGCCAGCAGCGCCTCTGCCCTCTACTTCTCCTGGCGCAGCGTCATCAGCTGCTGTGCCGTCTGTGCCGCGTGGTCGGTGACAGCGACAAGGAGGGGGCTAGAGGCCACGAGCGCCCCGTCGAGGTCGGCGAGCAACGAAGTTAGGCGGCAGATCGAAGCCAAGGGGATGACTGCAGCAGGAGGAGTTGAGGTGCTGCCACCGCTGGCGTCCACCTGAACCATCACAGCAGCGCCGGGCGGCCCCGAGGCTGAGGTCCCCGCAACGTCAGTTTACGTCGCAAGGGGGCTATTGGGCTGGAGTGTCCTTGCGGGCCACCTTCGGAGGCGACCGAATGTTGAATCCTGCCGCCGAGACTGCGAAGCCGCCCCGTCGGGCGACGACCGCAACATTCGGTGCTGGCGGGGCTAGCGCTGGCCATATATTGCTATACTGTTGTTGCTCCTTCAAATCATGTTAAAACAAAGGAGATGCTGCCGAAATCTCGGGTTTTAGCATTTACTCCCTTGCTGTAATTTACCTTAATTCATGGTATTTAGATGTTGTTTAGCTTATGTTTGGTAGCATTCAGGCATACTAGATGCCGGGGTGTTACAGGCAGAGTCGGCGCCGCGGAAGTGGGCGCCGGTAGAACCAGCGCCAAACTCGGGGCAACATGCGTCGGCACTCCGGATGAAGACCCCGCCGCTCCTTGTGTCCTAGGGGGAACGACGGGGATGGTGATGATGGAAGCTTGGTCCCCGGCGCGCGACCTCTTGGGGTCTGTACTTGGGGCATCTGTAGTGATCGGGCGCTTCCCCGCACTGCGATCGTCGGTCGGCGCCGGATCCCTTATTACCAATGGGCCCTGAGGCGGTACCACCGTAGGGCTGGTGGAGTCCATCAGCGGGAACGTGTTGATGATATGAAGCCGCTCTGTGGACTCCAGATCACAGAGCGGCCGGGCCCCAGCTGGGAAGTCTAGGTCACCTGGCGGTAGTGGGAGCAGTCCGCCTACCCACTTCATGGTAGCGGGACCAGACAAATTCCCAACACCTGGCGAAAAAAAGGAGACAAGACCATCAGGTGATGGCGACCACGAAGGAAAGCGTACATTGGCAAGGGAAATGAAGACTTACTGCCCGGGTACATCCGGGTCATATCGTCATTGCCCGTGTATTGCCATGCTGAGCGAACACAGTAATGAAGTGGGATGATCCTTCGGGATATGAAGTCCCGGATCACTAGCACCCCGGACAAGCCGACGTCTTGCAAGTGCTGGATGCGAGCCGCCATAGCCGGAGCTCTACCGTCTCCTCGATGGCCGAGCCCCAGTTCTCGTTGACCTCTGCCGAGGCGGAGGGCAACGTGAGGGGGTCCACCCAGCTGTCATCACTGGCATACAGCTAGTCGCCCCACCACGTCTTCCAGTTGGACTTCTGCTGGAAAGTGATGTAGTGGGGGATCATCCCGTTGTGGAGACGGAAGTGGCAACTCCCCGTGACCTCGCCATCAGCGACGCCGTGGAGAGTGTAGAAGTGCTGGAAGAGGGGAAGATTGGGCCTCACCCCCACAAGCATCTCGCACAGATGTGCGAAGACGGTGAGGATGACGATGGAGTTGGGGGCGAGGTGAAGGTGGTGGATCTCATAGAAATGGAGGATGGTGAAGAAAAACTCGGAGAAGGGCGGGACCAAGCCTGCCAGCAGTGCCCACTCGAAGGCAATGATCTCCCCAGCCCTACACTGCAGGATCTGGGATCCGCGGCATAGTCGGAGGGACCCCTCGGGCGCGATCCTGGAGAGGGTGTTTACCCTCTCCTCGTCAATCATGGAAGGAGGAAGAGTGGGCGCCATTGCAGAAAAGGCAAGGTCTCAGGCGAGAAAGACGAAAGAATAAAAAAGCAGAAGAGCACAGAAGTTGAATGGAAGCGTGAGATTGCTGGGCGGAGGGATACATATATATATGTTCCTCCCCTGACGGTTCACGAAAGGGTAACCGTGCACAACGTTTAGGGTCCCGAGAGAGGACGGTGGAAGCGGAGAGGACCGAGGAGGTTGCGTACCCAGAAAGTGGTGGGCCCCTCCGGGAACAACCCGACATTAAATAAAGCCAATAAAAGACTGGCGCGTTCCAGGACGAGCTCCGGGGCTACTGTCGGCGTACTTTACACCGGGGTACCCTCTCCACACCACAGACAAGTACAAGCGGGCCACATGGCGGCCTGGCGAGTAGGCGAGCAGGCGGGCAACCAAGCTCATATCGCCGGGCGAGCGAGCCACGTGGCGGCCTGGCGAGCAGGCGGGCGACCAAGCTCATCTCGCCGGGTCAAGCGGGCGACCAAGAAGAAGACAAGAAGGCTTCACCTCGAAGCCTCCTCCTCCTGACAAGCCGTGTCAGTACATAAAATGGAAGGAGATATGCTGTTGATTTGACGATGACCCGTGCCTCTGACACCTCGTTCCTAACCCGTAGTGGGAAGGGCACATACCTGGCGGCCCGAGCACAGTAATCTGGCGGCACATAGAATGAGGCTTGGGCGACGAGACAACATTAATGGTTGTAATCAATAAGCACTGTAGCAGCGTGATGTCACCTTCCCACTTGCCCGAACCTGCCCCACCTATATAAGGGAGGTCCGGTGCATGGAGAAGAAGGATTAGGATTGGGATCTGGGGAATAATCCTTTCGAGAGGACTTCATTTCTCCTGTAGACTCGAATTCCTATCGGGCGAGCAGTCTAGAGGTGGAAGAACATAGCTAGGAAGAACAACTCTTTGTAAACCATTGAAGAGCCGCAGATAACGAAGAAGACAAGCAGGACGTAGGGCTATTACCCACACTGGGGGCCTAAACCTGGGTAAAACCACTGAGTCCGTTAGAGTGTTGTTTGATCGTTCGTCCGTCCCCCGAGACCTTCCGTAGTAGAGCATTAGGGTTTGCCACCGCGAAGATGCACCCCCTATCGAACTAAAAACCTCCGTCCCGGAGGATCCTGCCGGAAAAAACGCCGACACCTGGCAAAGAGCATTGGAATGCAGTTAAGTGGATTCTTCGTTATTTGAAAGGCATTTCTAATTTTGGCTTGTTGTTTGATAAAATAAAGTGACGACTAATTATATTCTTGGGTTTGTTGATTCTGATTATGCTGGTGACCTAGATAAAAGTTAGGGCATCTCTATTGTTTCCCTAGCATGAATTGACGAATTTTTTTTAAATAATATTTTTAATGGATATTTATAAAAATAATGTGCCGTTAAAAAAATAACAAAACTACCCTCCTTTGTCCATTTGAAATGGCCACAGGCTCCTGTGTCCATTTCAAATGGCGACAGAGAGCTCTGTAGCCATTTCATTTGGCGACAAAGGGCCCTCCCCCCATTGGAAGTTGCTGCAGTGGGCAAAATTTCGTTTATACGCCCTGTTGCCATTTCGAATGGACACAGGAGGGCTTTCTCAATAAATTAAGAAAAATTAGATTTATCTGTGATAATTCATGTAGTATTATATAAAATAAGAATTGTCAAGGAAAAATAATGTAAAAGGGTGAAATAATATTGTTTGATTGTTTATACTGTAAATTATATATGAATCACATGCATGAAATGTAGATTATATATTTTTTTCTTTCTAAAATTTTCGAAAACGAATAAATGAATCACATGAATTATGAAATAATTTATAAATTTGTATTAAGATCTAAGGATTCAGATTATATAATAAAAACTACTATGTTCCATCTCCATCTAAATTGTTTAAATCAAGTTTACTTAAAGACCCATTTATGTATTATGAAGAAAGTATACAAACCATGGCTCCAAACATACATGAAATAAATATCACGTGTTCCTAGGGTCTTAGATATCCCATTTTTGCAAAAACATTTAGGAATGAACTCAGTTGAATAAACCAAATGACTATAAGAAACCTCTTTTGCATGAAACGCTTAAGCCTTTTCGGTAACCCATAAAATATCATATTTAAATGTAATTTTTAGGAAGAATGGACCAGATTTGCTCTTTGATATATGGACTACCATATGCTAGAAAATTATTTAATTTACACATTTCTTTGCGTCTAAATTCCACTAGTGTGATAACCCTAAGTATTATAGTCGACAACAAACGTTAACGCTTAAGCCTTTTCGGCAGCCCGTAAGATAGCATTTTTAAATGTAATTTTTTTGGAGAAATGGGGCAGATTTGCTCTTTGATATATGAACTATCATATTCAGAAAAAAATATTTTATTTACACCTTTCTTTGCATCTAAATTCTAGTAGTGCAATAACCCTAAGTATTATAGTAGACAACAAACGATAACGCTTAAGCCTTTTTGGCATCCTGTTAGATAGCGTGTTTAAATGTATTTTTTTTTAGGAATGGGGCATATTTGCTCTTTGATATATGGACTAACACATTCTGAAAAAATATTTTATTTAAACCTTTCTTTGCATCAAAATTCTACTAGTGCAATAACCCTAAGCCTTTTCGGCAACCCGTTAGATAGCGTGTTTAAATGTAATTTTTTGGCGGAATGGGCAGATTTTCTCTTTGATATATGGACTACCACATTCTAAAAAAATATTTTATTTACACCTTACTTTGCATCTAAATTCTACTAGTGCAATGACCCTAAGTAATAGTTGATAACAATTTTATTGCAAAACAAGGGTGGGAGAGGGAGAATAGAGAGAGGGTGATTCACAAATCAGATGTTACTGCAAAAAATAAGGTAGGCCACACTCTTTATTATGGCTTAAAACTGAAAGGAGTACGACGAACAAGGGAAATAAAAGTTACAACAAGATGTCTACTAAGTGCATCGAGGTCACTTCCCCTTCGCCCATGCCTCCGAAGGGGATTCTCTGGCACGACGCGCCCTCTCTCGCTTCCTCTCTCTCTCGGCCTCCTTCTCCTCCGCTTCCTTTCTACGTGCCTCGCATGCGGCATCACGCTGCTCTTGTAGCTGCCGCTTGAGCTTCTCATCCCGGTTGTCTTAATTAAGGAGCTTTTGGTCCTCAGGGTTGATCTATGTCAAACCACTGCTCAAAATCACACAGTGGCAGAGGCGACTACAAGATACATAAATTAGCAAAGTGGCATGTAAAAATATTACGAAACAGGTATGATTATTACCATCTGGCGATTCTTTAAGCTCTTCTCCGGCAGGTCGAAGGTGTAGTTGCGGCATTTCCAATACCTCCTCTTCCAAGTTGGAATTTCCCAAGAGCGCACAAGCCTGCAAGAATCTCTACACAAACACATCGGTGGGATAGCTCCAGGAGGTACAAAGAGGTCTTGGTACGCAAAATTGCGCGGATAGCCCGAAGTGCCTCCCTCTTCCTTAGCTTTCCCCTTTCCCTTTCCGCTTGCACGCCTCGGCATTCTTTCCTCCCCCTTTTTTCCCTCTTCCTCCTCCCTTCTCTTTCTTTTCTCTCCTCTTCTTTCAGTTCTGGGTTTGCTCTTCTACTGGCTCGGTGAGAACGAAGGTAGGAGGTGAGGTTTAAAGGGCAGATGTCGCCCTTATATAGGATGATCGCCCCTTATTGGGGTGATATGACCCCTAATAATGTGGCCCCTGACGGCCATGGACTTGTCCCGCGTGAAAGCTGCACAACTTGTTAGTCTTTATTAATCATGGTCGTTTGTCACCCTCTTGAAAAGCTGCACAAACTGTCATCCATCATCAAAGCTGCACGATCTACCACCCTCTGTGAAAAGCTGCACGACGTGTCACCCATCATCAAAGCTTCAGGACCTGTCGTCCTCTGTGAAAAGATGCACGACTTGTTACCCTATGCGAAAAGCTGCACGACGTGTCACCCCTCTGTGAAAAGCTACAGGACCTGTCACCAATCATCAAAGTTGCACGACCTGTCACCCTGTGTGACCAGCTGCACGACGTGTCACCCCTCTGTGAACAACTGCAGGACCCGTCACCCATCATCATAGCTGCACGACCTATCACCCTTTGCAAGAAAGTGACGTTAATTGAAGATTCCCGTGATTAGCGATCGTGATTTATTTCACCCGTTGGTTCGCCTACGATCTCGGGCATATAAAAAGGAGGGAGGAGAGAATGACGTTTGTGAGCGCGACATCCGTGTTCAGTAACAAATCAACTGTAGCACACTGTAATAGCCTAACACGTGCGGGCCAGACTCAAAACAACAGTCATACTCATACATGAACAATGTTTCAAATTTCGCTTTCAGTATATATCTCGAAGGTGGCCGAAATCCAAAATTTCAACGAGATCTCGGAATTTTGGACAAAATTCGAACGAAATCCAAAAACCAAATTTCAAATCCGTTTTTTTCAATCGGGATTTCCGAGATTTTGGCCAAAATACCGAGATCTCGGCCTAAAATCACTGAGATTTCAAAAAAGAGTATCTGTGGCAGTTGTAAAGAAAAATGGCCACTAATAATGTTATCAACGACGGTTTTTAATCTGTAGTCGTTTTTTAACAACCGTCACTGATAACATTATCTGTGGCAGTTTTAAAAACCGTCAGAAATATATTTTCAGTGATAGTTTTTCTTAAAAACCATCACATATACTTAAAAACCACCACAGATAATATTATCAATGACGGTTTTTTAAAAAACCGTCACAGATATATATTTTTTTTGAAATTTTTTAATTCGACCGAGATTTACGATCTTAGAGGGGTCCAAAATCCAAAACATCGGCCAAAATTTTGTTGCGATTTTAAAGCTTGACGAAGAGGTCGAGCTCCTCGCCGCCTCTGGCCGGTGTCAACTGAGTGCCTTTTAATTAATACCATGTAATTAACTGGGTGTATTACTATATGACCTCACCGAATAATTTTTGATGACCCCAATCATGGGCCAGATGGTGTTGCCATTGTTGTGCTAAAATTAAAGCCCATCTTATTGTCTAGTGGGCTGTCTAATCAGACTCAGTTACTTCTTAGATTTTTATACTAGGAGGGGATTGGTTAGGGTATATGTACAGACGCCGCAAGAAAATAAGAGTCGGACAGGACGGCGTTCGAGCGGCCGCAGACGAGCAAGGGCTTTGATTCCATCGGCACTCGGCAGAGGAGAGCAAGCAAACTCATGCGGTTTTGATTCCATCGGCACTCGGCAACCACGTCTTCAAAAGGTAGCAGCGTCTTCAGAAGGTACCAGCGCAAGCGAACATACAACAATTTGCGAACTGTAGATACAGTACTTTGTTGAACAGTACACGATTGCTTAATTGCTTTCCATTACTATTCTGCTAGTTATCTCGTTTTCAGTTGCATGCTTATTTTGATTTTAGATTGATTCATTGTTTTACCGTAATAATTTTGATTTGATCTAATCAAAACCTTCCTAGGGCATCAAGTGATTGATCTAACAATTTCGACTGGTATATTAGTGTATATCGATCCTACATGTATTGCTATATTCCGCGCAATCATTCACCCCCCTCTGATTGCTACATTAGTGTATATCGATTCTACATATATTGTTTAATAATTTCTATTAATATCACAGGTAGTAAAAATTTTATGGAACGATATTTAAAAAGAAAGCTTCCACCGGCAGCGGATAGTGAGGATCATGATGGTGGAGCATCAAGTAGAGATGGAGGGGGATCTAACATAAATAGAAACACTCCCTCTTTGCCGTTGTCATCGAGAGAGGTAAATTTAGATGACCTTCCATATGATCCAGCTGATAGGAAGAGAATATCGGAATACATAGGACCAAAACTACAAGATGAGATCAGGCGAAGATATTTGATTAGAGGTCCGTATAGGCCACAAGATGGTTTCATGTATCCACAAAGAAGCATATCAAACCATTTACGTCGGTTTAATCCAGAATGGTTCACCAAATATGATTGGCTTGTGTATAGCGAGAAAATCGATAAAGCATTTTGTTTATATTGCTACTTGTTCAGAGATTGCATTAATGGTCAAGGTGGAAACTGGAAATGATGCATTTGTAACAGAAGGTTTTTGTGGATGGAACAAATCAGATCGGCTTCAAACTCATGTTGGTCGGTGTAATAGTTTCCATAACGTGGCAGTGAAAAGAGCTAACAGTTTGTTGAAACAAGACCAGTCAGTTGTTGTTGCTCTCAACAAGCAGAGTCAAGTCACTAGAGAGGAGCATCGTATTCGATTGAATACTTCCATTAATGCAGCTAGATATTTGTTGCATCAAGGTTTAGCTTTTCGTGGCCACGATGAATCAGAAGGCTCTAATAATAGGGGAAATTTTTTGGAGTTAGTCAAACTTGTGGCAGAACAAAATGATAAGGTGAAGAGAGTTGTGTTGAGAAATGCTCCTTTAAATAAACAAATGGTATCTCCAACAATTCAGAAGGACATCGCTAATTGTTTTGCTGAGGTAATAAAATAAAAACTGTCTTGTTTATTTTTATTCTACTTACAAATTTTTCCACTCTTAGTATCATTATTGAATAATGTTTATTGTGTTTTCTATAGATCCTAGTGAAATCTATCATCAACGAAATTGGTGATAATGTCTTTTGTTTGATGGTCGACGAGTCTGCTGATATTTCTGATAAGGAACAAATGGCTGTTGTTTTGCGATATGTTGACAAGCATGGATTAATTAAAGAAAGACTTATTGGTGTTGTTCATGTAAAAGAGACATCAGCTTCTTGTCTCAAATCTAATATTGATCATCTCTTTTCTAAGTATGGATTGAGCATAAAACAAATTAGAGGCCAAGGTTATGATGGAGCAAGCAACATGAGAGGTGAGTTTAATGGCTTGAGAGCTTTGATAATGAGGGAGAATAGCTCAGCATATTACATTCATTGCTTTGCTCATCAACTTCAGCTAGTCATTGTGGCAGTAGTTAAAAAGAATGATGATATTAGTGACTTCTTTGACATGGTAAATCTTTTGCTTAATATAGTTGGAGCTTCTTGCAAGCGGAAAGATATGATTAGAGAAAGTCAACAAGAGACAGTGAGAAAAGCCATTGGCAGTGGTCAACTTAGTAGTGGAACAGGATTAAATCAAGAGCAATCTCTTCAAAGGGCGGGAGACACTCGATGATGTTCTCATTATAAAACCCTTAAGAGCATCAACAATCTGTTTCCTTCTATTATTGAAGTGCTCCAATATGTCGAAAAAGATGGCCCAAATGATGGGAAAAAACGGCAAGCCCGTGGACTCTTAAATTATCTAAAGGATTTTGACTTTGTGTTTCATTTGCATTTGATGTTGCTTATCTTAGGACATGCAAATACTTTATCATTGTGTTTACAGAGGAAAGATCAAGATATCTTAGAGGCTATGTTGGAGGTGGAGAAAACTAAACGAAAATTTCAGCAAATTAGAGATGATGGTTGGGAAGCCCTATTGGAGACAATATACTCCTTTTGTGATGAACATGGTACTCTAAAGTTGGATATGGAAGAAGGATTTGTAGATAGACATAAACCAAGGCAAAAGACCAATCGTACTAACTATCAACATTATAGATACGATTGCTTGAATGTTGTTATGGACTTGCAACTTTTAGAGTTTAATGACCGTTTCAATGAGGTTAATTCTAATTTGCTTACACAAATGGCTGCTTTCAGTCCCAGTGATTCGTTTCTTGCTTTTAGCCTTGAGAGCTTAATGGAGTTGGCTAAGTCCTATTCAGATGATTTCAATTCAATGCAGCTGAAGAATCTTAGTCTTGAGCTTCCTATCTACATTGATAATGTGAGAGCAGATGAAAGATTTGCCAATTTGAGCACTATTTCTGAACTTGCTAAATTGATGGTGGATACAAAGAAACATCTTTATTTCCCTTTAGTTTATAAGCTCCTCAAGCTAGTGTTAGTTCTACCAATTGCAACTGCATTAGTTGAGAGGTGTTTTTCAGCGATGAAAATTGTGAAGACGGTGTTATGCAATCGTATGGGTGATCAGTTTATGAATGACTCCATAATTTGCTTTGTGGAGCAAGGTTTTCTAGCCACAATTCCAAATGGCGATGTGATAGATCTTTTTCAGAAGATGAAAGAACGAAGGGAACAACTATAAAAGAGCCATTGAGGTAACCATTTTTGTAGAAAGTATTTATTTTTGTTATGAACTATTTTTTCTACAATTTTATTCTCTTGCCTGTGTATGCTATCTGTATTATATAGCCATGTTATAAGTTAGGGACCAAGTGCTGACCCAGCCACATTTTTTGCTGGATTCGCCCCTGCTGGCGATGTGGGCCTCCAGCAGCCGCTCGTATAGCCGGTGGGCCGCGATGGCTGCCTTCTCCCTCTCCCCACCGCCGCGGACAGGGGAGAAGCTAGGATTCGGCGACACGGCTGCCGACGTGTCCATCGTGAGCCTGTCGTTGGGTAGTGGAACTGGAACGCCATTGATTCTTCGGTGCAGGGAGGAGGCTTGGCGGCCGCGCACGGCGGGGATGCGGTCCGGAGGAGCCAGCGTGGGGGTGACTGTGAGAGTGTGAGGTCGCCCAATTTGTTTCATGAACATGACGAGGAAGGGAGGTTCCCGATGGTGGGCGTGGAAGCGGCGGAGGAAGCTGGGGTCGGAGACGAACGAGGCGGCACCATCGCTTGCAAACAAGGGAGGCGCGTGGGAGGGTCCAGCGCGCCTGCGCCCACGCCACGGGCTCCTTCCCCACGCGTCACCGCTCATCCACGCCACCTGTTCCTTCCATGTTTCTCAAATTTTTTAGGGTGCCGGCGCCCCCCTAAATCCGCCCCTAGTCGGTATAGACCATGCGTATGCTTGGATATGAGGAGCTATCAAAGGCTGATATTACAGTCAGTGCATGTGCAGCTCATTTAATGTCTGTACTAACAAATTGAGAATATTTTCATTCATTTGCATCACTTAACGAACAATTTTACATTATTTTTCTTAATCCAATAAGCTTTGACAAATCAAATAAGTTCCGACATGCTCTGATCAAAAGAAGAAATGGAATAGCTGCGCAAGTGCACATAATTTCATTAGACTTTAGTAAGTCCAAATTATAACAATTGATATAGTCCTGTAGGGTTAACTTCAGAAATACAATTGCGTTATTTGGAGAAATATAGATGTCAAAAATATATTAACACCATAAATTCTATGGTGTCGTGCTGCACAAAGGGACATGTGCAGCACCACTTGGATGGGCGCCATGTATTATGCTAGTAAATCTGTATCGTTTGCATGCAATTAATGCGTCAGTTAATTAATCCTCTTAATTAATGCAATTAATCCCCTTAATTAATGCAACGGTAGAGATTCACTGGCGTAACACGTGGCGTCCATCCGAGTGATGCTGCACAAGTCCCTTTATGCAGCACGACACCATAGAATTTATTTCCATATATTAAAACAAGCACCACGCAGTTGTGTGGCTAATTTGCTGGTTGTACAAGGAGGTATTTACACCTATGATTCCAATCCTTTCAATTTCTAGTAACCATTATAGGGAACTTATTAATACTGGAGCTTCGCCATTGATCTATTTGTAGTTAACATATTCATATTTTTCTTAGCAAGGGTGTTACATAAGAAGATAGTAGCTTCATACGATTATCGTAAATGCTACTTTGTACACTATATAGAACACTACTGAATGAGTGTCATACATTTGACTTGTTTTATGGTCGCAACAACTAGTTTTGGTGAAATATTAGTTTATCTTAAAGTTGGACCAACTCATATCAACAGTAAGTTATCCTGAACCTCCCTTCGAAAAAAAACTCGGATCAGCTGGAAACGGTAGAAGGGGAGAGAGGAGAGGAAGACGACGATGTAATCAAATTTACTCCTAGCTAGTATGTTTTATTTATCTATTTCTTCTTCACTTTTTCGTATTTATGATTTTTACTTGATTGGTTTGTATTTGTGAGGCGCTTGCAAGAATCGGACCCTGGGGTGGAAACGGAGGGACGGCTCACGACATGAAGGTGGTACCCCACCGTCTGGAAAGCTTGACAATTTGCAGTGCCGAGAATCCGAGATCATCAATTCACTTGCGTTTTCGTGCAACGACCCTAATGGGAAGCAGCACAATGTAGGTCCATGGGGCGGTAGCGGTGGGAGTGCTATCACAGTGAGTGAATGAATTTTAAAAGCAATGTTTTTCTTCTTCTATGTCTTCTTTTAGCATATGTTGATCGTTACTTATGTTGAGACTTCTATAGTTACTGAGAGGTATCAAAATGAGAAATTTTATGGTTCATTGTACTGGTAGTATATAATATGTAGTAGAAATTGTATCTAACCGTTGATTTGTTAAGAGTGTTTCTCCCACTCTACTACCAGATGAAGTATAAGTAAGCTCTAGTTAATCTAATCCATTGGATTGAAAAGAATGAACGGTTTATATTCAATTTAGTGTACTGTACAAGAGTTACCAAAAAATTAGTACATCCACCCTTCAAATTATATTCAATTTAGTGTACTGTAAAAGAGTTACCAAAAAATTTACATTGAACGGTACTAAGAGTTACCAAAAAATTAGTACATCCACCCTTCAAATTTGTGGCACTTTTTGGTACTAGCTCAACGTAAATTTTGGTAACTCGCAAAGACGGTAAAAAGTCTCTGCTTATCTCTTTATAAAAATAACTAGCTCGGTGTTGAAGTATATTATTCAGCTTTCCTCACTAGTTAAACTGTTGTGTGAATTTTTTGATTCATAAAACTAAATATTATCAGAGCCAAGAGATCTTCATTCAAGACCCGGCCAACGCAATTTTAATAAAAAATATTGTGCATGGTTCACTTCAAGTCCACGCTGTAGGTTTGGAGGAGCCTAGATGTGACGGGAAGCGTTAAAGTAGATTAAGCTTATGGATGATCCGATTGCTACGTACAACTCAATGTAATAATTTCCCTTTCCTTGCAGATTCGGCTCGGCGCTTTTGAGCATCTCACTGGAATTTCTGGGACAGTCGGTCCGTTTGGCGCATCACCCAGTGTTATAACATCGCTCAAGTTCGACACAAACGTTGACAATAGCTATGGACCTTTCGGACAGGGAGGAGGAACCCCGTTCAGCGTTCCAGTGGTGGCGGTGGGCAGCCATGGCGCAATTGTTGGCTTCTTTGGGCGTGCAGGGTCGTGTGTCGAGGCACTTGGCGTCTACATTCGCACATACTGACCACAGCTTGTTCTACGCTGCTTTTAGCTTCTTAATTTGCTCATGTGTTTCTTTGTTTACGTTCTGTTCTTCCTTTGCTAATATCTATGTGTCTTTATCTATCCCATCGATGTCGTTTGGTTATTGAACAGGGTTTGTCTGAATATTGAGAGTTGCCTGTTGAACTCTGCTTTTCCAAACTGATTTGTTGCAATTGCAAGGGTCCATTGAAAACATTCTGTCTTTCTCATCTTTCTGAGATCTAATTGGTGAGATCTGCTTTCATCGATATCCATCTTGCGTCTCTTTCCATAGGAGTTACAGAACATACGGAGAAGAACCTAAAGGAAGAAATACTAGTGCATGGTTGCCTGGAAGGAGCATGTTTGATGGATTGGGTTGGAGTACCTGCAACCATACAAGGACATGGATTACATGCTGAGCATTTCATTGTAGGATCTGTAACTGTAATACTCCCTCCGTTTCTTTTTATAAGGCGTATTTGGTTTCGTTAGGACAAGACTTTGACCAACGATTACTTCATTAATATATCATTTATGCAATACAAAATCATAATTATATATAAGTACTTTTGAATACAAATCTGTTAATATTAATTTTGTGTCATAAAAATTATATGCAAATAGAGTAATTATTGGTCTAAGTCCTGTCCTAACGAAACCAAATACGCCTTATAAAAAGAAACGGAGGGGGTATATGCTACTGCAGGCATTCCAAGAAACTATCATGATCCTGCTCTACTTGACAATAGCAGGGCGGTGAATATGAGCCAAATAAAATTCTCCCTCTAAGAATTCAAACCACCAAGAGAACAAATCAAAAATATTATAAAAATTTGAATCGGATGAACAGTACTCCGACCAAGTTAATGTAGGATAAACAGTGCTCGGTGAACAGTATCACCGACCTGGAGGTCAGATGAACCATGCTCGGAATGAATAGTACTCCGACCAAGTGAGGTTGGATTACTATCGACATGCAGGTTGACGAGATATGAACCGAAAATGAAATTTGGAACTTGGGAGGAGGAACTCCGTTCCACATTTCAACGCAGAGCAATGGCAGCATCACTGGCTTCTTTGGGAGCGCAGGGTTGTTAGCTGATGCGATTGTGGGCCTTGTGGCCTACGTTCGCACATCTTTGATTATATCATGTTCCACGTTGTTTTAGCTAGTGCGAGTACATGCATGTCTTTGTATGTTTATGCTCTGCTTTTCCTTTTACTAGCTCTAGCTCTATGCATCGCATCCCTGCCGTTTGGATGTTGAAGAGGATTCAGATACTGGTTGTTTTACGAAGCCCCATGCTACATAGCTTGCATTTGTCTGAATATTATGAGCTTTATTTTTGCACGCTGATTAATTGCAAGGGTCTATTGAATTACCTATGCGCAGATTATTTATATGTATTGCTCATCTTTATGATATCCCCACATGAATGATTCACAATATAGTCAGCAAAATCAGCCTTCATTCATCCTGCATCTCTGCCCATAGCAGTTGCAGAATATTGGACGAAGAACCTAGGTCAACAAACAAAAGCATGGTGGCCAGAAAGAAGCTTGTGTTGTGAGTTCAGTTGCATTACCTGCAATCATGCAAAGCATGGATTACGTGCTTAAAGTTTATTGTCAGACCGTAACCATCAGTAATTCCAATGAAGCATACTCTATGAATAACGATCATACTAAGGGCCCATTTGGCAACTTGGAACCAGACCGTTTCTACTAGATTCTGAAGAAACCTAACCAAACGGGCTAAAGCTCGGTATAATTCTCCTTGGATCGTTTCTTCTTTTTCCACACCGTGGTTGAATCAGTCTCAACCCAGTTCCACCCGATTCACATAATCCAACCTGAAACGTTTCTATCAAGAATCTGGAACCGTTTAGGGGTGGGCATTCGGTTTTTTCGGTTCGGTTTTTTCGGTTTTAAATTATTTCGGTTTTTGAAAATCTAAAACCGAACCGAACCGAATTGAAACCGAAAACCGAACCGAATAAACCGAAAAAATTCGGTTCGGTTAATTCGGTTTTTCGGTTAACCGATTGAACTAGCACTCCTCCAGCAAGGTTCAGTTCAAATCACTACTCTCACAAACTCAAGCTTCAGTTCGATTCACCATAATACAAACATCCCTGAGAACACGGCATTCATTCCCCTCACCCAACCCAACTTGACATCGCGATTGCAAGCCCAAACATGGATTCACTTTCCATGATGAAACCAGCAACACGCAGAAAGTTCTGAACTTATTAGCGGTCGAGGCAGGAGTCGGCGACGAAGGTGCCCAGCAGCGGCAGCAGGCTAGCCGTCTCCGACCAGGCGTTCACCGTCGCCGCCGCATTGGACTGCCCCAGCGGCCCGGTCAGGTACGTGATCAGGTTCGCCGACACGCCGTAGAAGGCGAAGCTGCCAGCGGCCTCCACCACTAACAGATTGTATACATTCCTACTAATTAGTTGATTATGCTACTAGTTGCTTAATTAATTGGGGCATTTAATAAGGGCGTCGATCGTATGTACGTACCGATGACGAAGAGGGTGGATCGCCATCCGCCGGAGTTGCGGCGGTAGATGAGGCGGCCGCGGAAGTCGGAGACGGCGGCGAGGGGCACCGTGTCGGTGTGCGTGGGGAGGCTGTGGGGGGAGTAGGCTGAGGAGGAGCCAAGGAGGGCGATGCAACGATGGATCTGGTAGGGGAGTTCGTCGCTGGAGCCAGAGGAGTAGGCGGCGTGGCGCGGAGGCAGAGGCGGCGGCGCGTCCGGGAAATCTGGTGGGGGAGACCGAGAGGGGGGGTAGAGAACTAGAGATAGGAGAGGAGACCGAACGGACTGGGAACCTGAGAAGTGGAAGTGTGGAACGGTTTGGACTGAGTGGACTGGGGAATACCGAATGCGGGACTGAGGTTCGGTTTTCACGGTTATTTCGGTTTTCCAAATGCAAAAACCGAACCGAAAACCATATACCGAATTATAGCAAAATTAAAACCGAACCGAAAACCGAAAACCGAAAAAACCGAATTTTTCGGTTAATTCGGTTCGGTTCGGTTCGGTTTTTCGGTTTCGGTTAAAAAATGCCCACCCCTAGAACCGTTTCTGTTTCTACTAGAATCTGAAACCGTACCAAACAGGACCTCAGCAAAGAGATTGTATTAATTTTCTGACAGTGTGCTAATACATTTGTGATGTTTTGACAGGGATGATTGAAAGGTACGCAAGGCCCGTAGCATGCACGTAAAATAAGCAGAATAACAATGCTAGAGGACCTGGGACCTTCAGCACGATGACCATCCAAATTCCAAAGTGCCTCGTGTTCTTGTGCTGCTTCCTTTTTTTCCTCCCTTTTTTTAGAGTTGCTTCTTACTTTTCTGGTCCTCACTTAATAACAATCTTTATGGTCCTGCTCCAGAGTTTGGATTGGTGATATTTAAGCTTTGGTGATTTGTTTTTGATAGCTTCGATTTTGTATCTTTTGTAATCCTTCTTTTTTTTTTAGGGGAATCTTTTGTAATCCTTATGAAGCGATTTTTTTTTTATTTAATATTTATTTTAAATCTTTTTTTCAAAAATAATCAACCGAACATAAAAATAGCAAAAATGGGTGCCTGTCGCCCGAGTATGGGGCGATCGCCCCATACTGGGGCGACAGGGACCTAAATGCAAAAAAAAAAAAATTCAGTATTTTTGGACTCTATCTTCAAATAAATAAAAAATAGTTCAAACAATGTCGACAAATTTTGAAACTTTTTTTGAATGATCCTAACACATCACTTATGTTCCCATAAAAATTTCAGACAATTATCAAGCATGAGGAATTTTTTAAAAATCTAACAGTCTCTTCATATTCGCGACTGTCTCTGATTTTTAAAAAATTCTTCATGCTTGATAATTGTCTGAAATTTTTATGAGAAGATTAGTGATGTATCAGGATCATCCAAAAAAAATTTCAAAATTTTTTGACGTCGTTTGAACCATTTTTTATTTATTTGAAGATTGAGTGCAAAAAACGCTAAATTTTTTTTTGCATTTAGGTCTCTGTCGCCCCAGTATGCGGGCGACGGGCACCTATTTTTGCTATTTTTATGTTCGGTTGATTATTTTTGAAAAAAAGATTTAAAATAAATATTAAATAAAAAAAATTCCTTATGAAGCATCTACGATTACATGTCGAAATCTAAGCCCATTTGTACTGGAAATCACACGTACGGCCCAAATACCCTATCCGGCCAAAACACGGCCCAAAACGCATCCTGTGCAGAAAACGACGCTGCCTCTCTCTTCTTGTCCTGCTTCAGAGTTCGGATTGGTGGCCTTAATTTCAGTAATCGCCTACAAAGACCATGGTTTGGGAATCTGTGTCTGTTTTTGTTTCTGGAGTACCCACAGAAATTTCCATTCTCCTATCATGTCTGAAGATCAATGAACATATCCAACTGTACCTATGGGCGATGTCGCGTGTATGCATGATGTTTGCAGTGTCTATCAGAGGAAAGAGGTTCAGAAGGGGAAGAGAGAGAACAGCATGTGAAACTGATGGCAGAATCTAGCAGGCTAGTTGCATATTATTAATTGTTAGTGATCATGCTTAAAAAGACATGATAAACATGAATATGTGGGCATCAGAAGAACAGAATGTCGCCATCAGATTGCTCCACAAGAATGCAAATTCATGTCAAACAATACTTCCATGAAGATTTGGAAGCTTCTGAAAATTTCCAGCTTATGTCCTTGCTTTGATATCTTAACATGGACCCAACACGAGAAATTTTGCATCCTATGGAAATTATTATTCTGGCTGAGATAAAGACCAAGATGTTGCATGTCGGGTGGAGTATGCTTGACTAGTAGTACTACTTGACCAATTGCCCGTCTTTTACTCGAAATTAAGGCCATTGTTTCTAGAGAGTACACTGCATAAGAACTGTAGCTCTGAACTTACTCCAAAGTCATCTTGAGACTACGTACACTGCATAAGGCTTGACCCGTTTTGACTCAAGGTGAGGTAAAAATATGGTTGATTGCAACCATTACGTTATAGGGCCGTCGGTATTTTTTCTTTTTAACCCTTCGCATAAGTGAATCTGACAAGAAAAAGGTACATTTGGATGTAGAAATATAAAACCTCGGGTATGGCTTTGCAAAAGCGATAGAGTTCATGCATGTCTTTTGCAACTCATCCCTTCTTGGTTACATGTGTATAGTACGATAGTAGCACTTGTAACACCTATGGTATCAAATTCTAAAGCAGTGCATGTAGCAATGCACTATCAGAAAAGGGACAACTCTGGTCTTTAATGGGCTGTTTGGTTGCCTGCATGCACAGAGATTTGCATCTACAGATGCAGAATCTTGCTTTTTTCTCGTGTTTGGTTGCCTGCATCTAGTTTTGAGCCTGGCTCTCTGGATGCAAGATTCTTCATCTGTGCAGCTCACGGAGATACGTAGAAAATGGGCGTATCTCTGGATGCGACGTGTTCTGCGAGGACCATGTCAACAACCATGTGGTGCCACGTGGGTATGTAAGTTTCTTTTTTTTTCTTTTTTGTTTATATCTTTTGATTAGCATCTCCGATTACCGAACCGATTTCAAAAATGGGTTCCTGACATTTTTTCGAACAAAACTAGACCACACTTGCTATATAAATTTTAAAATATTTAAATTTCAAAATACTTGCCTCCTAAACACTCAACCAAACACCGTCAGATCTCACAAGATCCTCAGATCCCATCACCACTGAGTGGAACGGACCAGGCTCGCGAGAGAAGGCAACCAAACAGCCCATAAGTCTTTAACCCTAGGAAGGAGGGCAACTGGTTGGAGGAGCATTTTCACCGATGCCAAATTCTCGCTCTCTCTCTCTCACTCTCTCTCTCAAGAATCGATTTTGATCTCAGTCTATTGCCATCTGTGTGAACGAGTGAAAACATGCGTACGAATTCTCAGCCCTCTCGTCGCAATCAGGATACTAACGGCGTGGAAAATCGGAAGAAGGTATTTTCATTTCACAATGACGAAAAAGGAGAGCAATATGTAGATAGATATACACACATGAATCATGAATGTTGATTTTTCGACCAAAGCAAGTTCCGTCTTGGTCCTTAACTTTCGGCTACGCTTCCTTTTAGGACCTTAATGGTTTTTTAGCCCTTTTACGGTATGAAATTTCATATGGATCTTTCATTCTTTTCGATCCAATAGATCAGATTAGTTAGTATTTATTTATACTGCATCTGGTAGTATAGTAGTAGAAATACCCTTAACAAATCAATAGCTAAATCTGGTTTCTACTACCTATTATATACTACCAGTATAATGCACCGTAAAATTTATCATGTTTTAAAAAGCTGCACTCTTTGTGCTGGGTCCACACAGATGACTGGTTTGACACATTAATTGAACGTGAGCAGTGGTCTGCTCATGAACCATAGTCCATGTCTCTCATGGCACTGTCCTTCAATTCGATCCCTAGCCTTTGAGATCTTGTCTGTGCATTAGGACATGCTTTTTTTTTTCTTGCCCTAGAAAGCTGGTAAGAAACCAAAAGCCATGGAATCCAGAGCTTTCCAGGACACAACAATCCACAATTGACAGGAGAAAGACTTGCATAGTTTGACTGTATTTCTTTCGGGCGAAGGTTGTGTTGGATGAGGATGAATTTGGAACATTGTGATGCAGCAACAAATTAAGTGGGAACAGAATAGATACGCTCAACACTGGCTAGATTTTAGTCAACTTTTGTGGGTTTTCTTTTCGTGGTCATTGTTTAATCCGGGTGGTGACCAGATGGCTAACCTTGAATCTTTTTTAGTTGCATGGCACATATTTAATTAGGCTGTAGATGTTGCAAATAACTCTCTCTTTCTTGTGTGATCTTTTACCTGTTTCTGCCTTGTAATCCCAATTTATGACTGGCTCTACACTTGTAGGGAGCTTTAGTTTAACCAAACTAAGTTATACGGGTACACACGGTGAAATGATGAAAATAAGCAAACAGGAGTGTTGAATCGAGCTCGAATAGTTCAGATCTATGTGGAATCCCACCTCCCCTACTTAAGACATGGAATTTTGTAATTTTTATAGGCGTTGTGTAAAACGTCCAACTGGAGGAGGTGGGATTCTGCCTAAATCTAAATCATTCGAGGCCGATCCAACACCCCTGTTTGCCTACTTTTATCTTTTCATCATGTGTCTATTTTCACCATATAATTCCCCAATTTATAGGCCTTTCTTGTCTTAAATTTATTTTGGTAAAATTATCTCATCTTTAAAGCATGAAACATTGATTACCAAATCTATGTAGACTAGCTACATCTTGTATTCCCAATATTTAGGAGCTAACTTATATTATTTCTTAATTTCATCAGGACTACAGAGGATAGAATCTTCCATTATCTCCAAAAAATCTGGACTACAGAGAGACAAGTGACTCACATATGGTGTGATCCAGTTGTTTGACATTTCTGAGCCATACTGCAGTACTACACGTTGCCATCCATAATTCTAGATTGAATCGACAGTAACAATTGGGTGCCAATGTTGTGCTTCTAGATCTCCAGCGGTGAAAGAGAATTTCTGTGGATACTCTTTATTTCATTGAAAACATCAAGTTCTTATCCTCCAAAATGGGATGAGAAGATCTTTTTATTTCTTTTTCTGAAGTAAAAGGACGACCTTTTCTTGATCAAGCTGGGAATAGGTAACAAGAAAAAAGAATTGTTGAGGAATTAATGGGTAGAATTTTGCAGAACAACTGCTCTCTAATATTGCCGTAGGCAAAATCTATCTCTGATGCTTCACTTTAGCAATCTTCAATTCTAAATTGTATGACTAATGTATTTAGAAAAATTCAACTCCATCTTAGTGTATACTGTAATACAACATGCTTGATATATTGAATTTTTTACAGAAAAAAAGAAAAAAAAAACTCTGAAGCAAAGATTGACATACATAAACAAATTTTGTCAGGAGCCTGGAGAAAATTCAACATTCAAAAGAGCCTTTTTATTTGAGCTCTCTTACGGTGCACTAAATTCAATACAGCCCGTTCATTCTTTTTGATTCAATAGATCAGATTAGCTACTGTTTATTTGTACTTCCTCGGGTGGTAGAATAGCAAAATTTCATCACCAAATCAATGGTTAGATCTGATTTCTACTACACATTATATACTTTCAAAATAATGCACTATAAAATTTCTCTTTTATTTACATTATACAGTATGGAACCTTGCAAACATAGGCACATAAACAAGGTTACCATGTACGAGTACCTAATTATGGACGTGTAACCTTTACTGGCTAAAACCTTAAAATATCAGCAATTTGTAGTAAGGGAATATAAGTTGTTAGTGTTGGATGCAAGTATAACTAATGCACTTCTCCAATGATTCCAGAATTAGTTTAATTTACTTTGATAACTATTCGGATAGCAACATGCAATTAATAATAGTAATTGAGTGACGGTAATAGGCAAATAGAAAATCTCAACACACTGTGATTCCCTGGTCATCATGACAGGTACATTTTGGCAGATTTTAACACACATAGCAGAGGACTCTGGACCTGTAATTTGTCTCACAGATTGTCGTTTTAAGATCATGGAATATATGGTTCATAGATCAACATCGGCAGGAAGACTGAAACTAACAATCTCACTTAGTATATATATACACACACTAGATTGCCTGGTACACTTGATCCAACCATTTGTATAGAAAAATATTTGCATGGTTGCATCCACGTAGATATGCTTCAAAGTGCAATCTAATAAAATTGAGTGGGACCTGAATACTGATCGACTGAGGATGTTGAGCAAAGAGATGAAGAAACACTGGGTGGTTTGTTAAATTATCCCTGCTTATTAGTCAATGGGGAGGGAAGCACAGTCTCCTTAATCAATTTTGAGGCCCAAATCCCAATCATTTTTAAGTCCAACACTCTATGCACCCAGTCTCACACCTAATAGTACTCAAGTAGGGAAATAAATTCTATGCAACGGTGTTGAATATCAAGACCTGTGCAACACCGTGCGGATTGATGCCGTGTGTCCAATTTTCTCAATATATAGAGCCTAACGTTTCGTCTTTCAAGCTGGCTGCTTTGGGATTGAGGAAGCGGGACATATGGCGTTAATCTGCATGGTGTTGCACATGTCCTGATATACAACATCGTTGCATAGAATTTATTTCCCTCAAGTAGCTCCTCCAACAAAATCTTATGAGATTTAGACGATCTATTGGTCGGCTAATAAAGTAGGATAAAGCCCCAACGGAAATCTTTCGGTGCTCCAATGAGCGAGGAAGGTGTTTCCAGTCGTTGGATCGCCGGTGGACGGCTCAGATCAAGAGAATCTGTGAGGAGGTTCGATCTGCGTTATCCATTGCGCGAACCAATGAGATGGACGAAGGGATTCCACTGACTTCCTCCTGCAGGAAGCAGCGCCCTGATAAATTTCACGAGCTCTAGTTGTATGCATGCGTGCCTCTACATTTTCTCTCTGAGCTCAGAGCTTCAGACTCCCATGTCGTCTTCTAATACACAGCCGAAAGAAGAAAGTTCAAAGAAGGTGGGAGCACCACATGCTTCCCTGACCCTTTTCGTGGTAAGTCCTTGCCACTCTTCGTTTCTTATGCACATCCGTACAACACGGTTTGCTTCTGAGCTGAGTTGCTTTTGCTTGCTTTTCCATTGGAGTGGTCATGTGGTTTTGACATGGTCTTGGTGTATTGCTTGCCTTGTGTTGAATGGTTAATGGGGAACTTGAGTGAGGGAGGAGTTGAGGACGTTTACTTAGGAAGAAGGGACTGTTGGGAATCTAGGTGGAAAGCCCTAGTACATTTCAAAAATTTATTTTATATTCGGATTAATCGCATGCATTAGAACCAAGATTTAGAAAATACTAAAAGCAATAAATGCGTACCATGGTCCTGGGCATGGTTGTCAAGGCGACGCCTAGGCGGCGGGCGGCAGAGGAGGACCGTCGTGCCTGGGCAGGGAAAGGCGCCCGCCTAGGCCGCCCAGGCGTCGCCAAGATGCACAAGGTGGGTCGCCTGGTGCTCCTCTGCGTCGCCAACTCGCTGTGTCCTCGCCGCAGCAACGCAGATATAGTCGCTACCGCTCCTCTGCTCACCGCCGCTTTGCTCCTCTGCTCTGAGTCGCCACCGCAACAACGTAGATTTGCTCGCCACCTCTGCTCTGCTGTTGATGCCGGCGATAGAGGGGAGAGGAGTTTGCGGTTGCTGCTGTTGATGCCAGCGATAGAGGGGAGAGGAGTCGGCGACGGCGACAGCATGGAGTAGGAAAGGGAGGCAGGAGAGAGGACGGGTGGAGTGAGGGTGGCGGCTGAGGAGTGAGGGTTAGGGTTTGAGAAGAGAAATAAGAAGGTTGGGCTGAGAAGGGAGGCAGGAGAGAGCACCCGGTATGGGCTGGGCCTGAGCCAGAAGGCTGGGCTGAGAAGAGAAAAAAGAATAGGCTGGGCTAAGGAGAGAAAAGAATAGGCTAGGCTGTTGGCTACTGCTGGTTTTATACTGATTACTCACCTTTGCCTAATCATCGCCTAGGCGTCCAGGCGATGGCCTAGTGCCTCGCCTTGCCTTGTCGCCTTGACAACCTTGGTCCTGGGAGCGCAAATACAAAGCTTTTGGAGAAGCTCTCGGCAAAGCTCACAGCTTCAACGCCTGGACGTAGCAGCGGTACGGATACGTCAGATCTTTGTGGTAGTAGCAGACACAATCTTCAGGTATCCACACGAACAGGCGGACGACACCGTATGCTGGTATGCTAGTACCGTGCAATATGACTCTTATGACCTTTCATCTAGTTTAGGTGAAACTTTTTTTATCTTTGTTTTCTTTTTCTCTCAATTTTTCATCAATTTTCTGAACCCGAACCCGAATCTATAGCAAAAAAAACACCGTAGCAAGTCGGTTGCTATATTACCAACACTGGACTATAGCATAACCACTTGCTACAGTACCAACACGTGACATTGTGCATAAGCAGGTTGCTATAGTCCAATGCTGAACTATGTTTTCAGGGTCGCTACAGTGTTTTCAGCACAAAATTCATATTTTTGTACGCGAGGTTCACAAGCTTTTTGGGAATAACTAGATATCGTGTTTAATCACATTGAACATATGTCACAAAAGAAGATTTCATAAATCTGTCTTAAGCCTATTATTGTGTGTGACCTTTTAGGCTCATGTAACGTTGCCATTAAATCAAAAACTCCTTTTCGATTCATAAGTCACAAGTGGTTCCTAGCAGAACATAACTACTACCCAAATTGCATGAAAGTCATTTATCCAACAAACCTTCAATGAATACATGTTGATCCTTTTGTCACTTTGATATCATAGTTTAACTCAAGGTTGAGGTGTGTCATCATTGCACTGTTAAACCGATTTTCTCGATTCTCTAAAGTAGACTAACAAGATTGATCGATTAACATCTTAATTGTCCGGGCATGACTATGCACATTCTTTAGTTTATTTCATCGAGTGGCCAATTGATATCATTCCCTCAGTATGAGGGGAACAAATTCCATCTTGATTATACACTTCCCTCTGCATGATTCAGAACATACCCGAGTGTTGTCCTTATGATTATCCGGTTACGGACAACATTAGACAACATCAAATTATACCATCCTTATGTAGGAAACTGTGTTGATCTCAAGTATGAGAATCAATCATTATCATTGTATAAAACAACCTATGACACTCACCAAATCCTCAAAAGGTGTTTCATAAGTGGGTCAGTCCAATAGCATGTACATTTACATGTATTCACATGATTGAATTGTATCACATACTCATAATCCGTGAAACATAATTATCAAAATAATTCATGTGCTTGTTTTCAAGATTATTGGTGTCCCAACCAATAATGAAACAAGAGAATTTATAATAATGTCATAATCAAATTATAGAGTTTCATGATCAAAATCACATACTTGATGATCTGAAACATGACATTATTAAAGGAACAATATAAACAAAAATGCAAGGCAGCCATCTTCATGATTGTCCTTTGGGGCATATTTCCAACAGGGACGCTATTGGAAGTTTTTAACAAGTACTCAGAACAGTGCTGTGAACTTTAAGAAGTTGCTACGTAATTGCAAAAGAAGAGGAAAACTTTTTTTTGGCTCAATTTTCCATTCTATCATGTTGCTTTTGTAGCTAGAAAAGGATTACATTTTGTTTAAGATTCCAGCATTTATGAAAACAGTGGGTCCTAAGAGAATAAATAAAAAGAGATTACAAGAGGAAGTGTTGTCTGTCTTGAGTTGTGACATGTAAACAAGAAAGAAATTCTGTAGTGGACCCACAAGAAGGAACATTTCTGTTGTTGATTCACTACACCGCATAGGCCAAGTGGTTACCTTTATTCCAACATTAGCATAATTTAGATTTTTAAAGACAACCTTTTAGACGGCACATAGGGGCGTTGGGTCCATGTTTATACAGGTAATCTCACTTTGGTCGATTTCTGGACTTAGATGTTCACATCTGTATATGTGGACGAGCATTTCTTTACGAGAAGGGAACTTTCTGGGAAGTGCAGAAAACCAATGATGTCCATTGACCCAACTATGGTTCATTTGATATTGACAAAAGATCATATGATACTTTCATAGAAGTAATCATGATGATAGTTTGCAATTAAACCCAATTTTTATAACTGTAGACAGGATTCATTAACCTAAACTTTCTTCAGAGCTTTACTATTGGCTTGTTCAGGTTAATCTCCCTCCTTGCTTTCCACTTGTAGGATCTTGCCAGACTTCTCTCTGACCATTACCGCTCTCCATTCTTTTCAGTTTGCTCTGTTGGTCTTCTGAATCTCATACATTCATTTTGTTCGTCAGTGATGCATCTATCTGCCACTGATCTCGCTTCAAGAGTTCTGCTGCTTTCCATCAACAAAACAGATTCAGAATACATTCAGCGGTGCTTCAGTTCCAGAAAAACAAACGGATTGAGAACACTCTCATAAAGCATGAGGCTACTACCTTTTGGGTTAGTCTTGTTGGGGTTCCTACAATCTTTCGCTGCATCCGACCTCCAAGGTAAGGCCTTTATACTTGGACATATAACTTTTGCACATCAGATATTCTTGTGTGGCCGGCATTACATTGGGCAATGGCTTATTTAAATCGAGAATTTTGACTCTGAACTAGCAAGCATTACAAGGGACTCAGGAATTATTATACTATACATTGACTATTTGACTAGACTATCTTTACTGAATACTCAAGTGTCTGTTGGATATTTCCTTCCTGTCATTGGATCTTTCAAATATTTCAATTAGCAACTCTAATAAAGAAAGTACATAATAGATCCTAAAGCACCTGTACTTACAGTTGGTCTAGTGCATATCAACTACCCTTCAAATTGCTTTAGTACATTCAAAATTTTATTTCAAGAGAATAAAAACACTTCTAACGAGTATTGTCCATTTTATTTAAATGAACTGGATAGCTCTTGGATAGGTTAAATGCTTTGGGATGCTCTAAAATAGTTAAGAAATCCAGATTGCAAATGAGAATGAATAGATGTCAATCAGAAGGATGCCGCAAATTTTAATTCTCTTGCAGAGTGTCTAACTCATAATCTGCAAATAAAACAACATTCTTTTTTCTCCAGTCAAAGCACTGTATGATATGAGGATGGCGCTCAATGACAGTCGCGGTGTTCTGAAAGGCTGGATGGATAATCAAGTTAGTCCCTGCTATTTTCCTAATGTTATTTGTCAAGGCAACCAAGTGACTGGAATGTAAGTTAAGCCTATTCATCTCAATTATCTGAACTCCATTTCTGCCATAGGGCAGCTGTGATTAATGTGGCCACCCGCATAATTACTTCGGGGTAATTAACAGCTTCACTGTCATTACACCGAATTAATTACACGAATATCGGCATACTAACTAATCAAAACATCGAGCACGCCAAATGTTTTATCAATTAGTACACCATGTTCAGAGTGTTGCAACAGAATAATAATTAGAAGCTGAATGTAAATATATTACAAACCAAGCCACACAAGGCTATATGTCCAATATCATAATTGTACATCAGATCTAAGTACAACAAAGATATAATACATAGATTTTAATTACACCAAAAGACTGACGAAATCGATGCCCGGCTATTCATCCCCTCTATCCCTCCTTATAGAACTCAATCGCCTCGTCAAACCAACCAGACGCTTGAGCACCAGAGCCAATATCTAGCAAGGGGAGATTTAGCAAGAGTGAGTGCAAAGTACTCAGCAAATATTATTAGCAAAATGCAATAGATGAATTTTTCCTCACATCATTCCTCTCATGTCCATCCAAGTCCACTTTCTCTCCAAAATCTATTTTTTATAAAATAGAGTTTTATTAGGAAAGGTTGTTGATTTTAATTATCCAAAAATGCTACTAGCACTTATATAAGAGGCAGACTTAGCTTCCATAGCCTTCAATCTAGGAGATATGCATGAATTCATGATTTTGACCCTGCGCGGGTTTGTACCATTTTACCCATAGTGACCCCATCCCGTGAGGCCCCATAATGTTTATCACTAGTCCAGTATTTGATCTCCAACCCTGATAGCCAACGAGTAGTGGTGTCCTCAACTATTCCCCACTACTCTCAGCGTACCAGCTATAGCATGCTACCATAGCAACACTGATACTCCCCTAGGCTTTAAATATAGCGCCTGATCAACTGCAGATGATATCGTGTCCCTCACTAGGACTCCCGGCATACCCAGCTTCACTCCTAGTTATCTACCTATCCACCAATGTGGAGATCATAATACCTTTCCAGGACAACATTTTCTAACCGATTTCACACACCATGATTGGTACTGTAATACAACTTATTACCCGAGTGTTAGTTGTTCATCATTATATCATAACCATATGTAGAGGACCCCGCCAGCTATTCCCAACTCATCGGCACCCTCTACCCACCATAATAAACATACGCCAATTATTCCATTCACTAGATAAACCATTCCAACACCAAACCAATTACCAATCCATCCATCCATTTTTCAACCATACCATCCATCCGCATCCGATTTGAGGTTTTATTTGCAACATAATTTTCCCATGCAGTGATGTATTTAATGAAAGCATTGTAAAACATTGAATAAAACATGATCAAGGAAACATGCCTAAATTCTGGTAAATATAATCGTCCTTGCTCAAAAGCTGGAGATGGTGGTCTGATTGATTCAATTCTTATCCTAAAATTATAGCATATTAATTTTGAATATTACTCATGGCGCCCAACCATTTTAATAGTAACAATATTAATTGAAAAAGGGTTAATTCTTATTTTGAGCTAATCAGCTAATGGTTAATTAAACTAATCACGTTCAGTAGCGACAAACCACTTTCCTAATTTTCCCCATCTTTCCCCTTTTTCTCTTTTCTTTTATCTTCCTTCTTTCTTTTCTCCTATGCCTTTTTTCCTCTTCTTTCTCTCTTCTCCTTTTCTTTTCTTTCTTCCTTCCCCTTTTCTTTTTCTCCTTCCTTCTTTCCCTTCTTCTCTGGCTGACAGCCTCTCAACTCTTCTCCTCTCTTTTCTTTCCTTACCCCTTCCTCTCTTTTCCTTCTCCGCCTAGCCGAATCGCTCGGCCTCCCCTCTCCCCTCCTCTCGGGCAACACACTCAGCTCCTCTCCTCTCCCTCAGGCAACGGCCTCGGCCTCCACGGCTTCTCCTCCCTGCCGACTACCTCCTGGCGACTCCCTCTGGCTCCCTACAGCAACCTCTCGATCTCTGCGCCTAAACTCGTTGGTCCGCAGACCTGCCCGGCTCTGGTTAGCCCTTGGCTAGCCGAACCCCTACTAGCTGGGGAGAAGGGAATGGGCTGGCTGCTGCCTGAATGTGGCTTGGTCTTATCCCTTCTCTACTGCACTATGCTCTTCCTCTTTTACCTTTTTACCCCTGAGCTCTCTAATGGATACTCAAGGCACAAGGGCAAAACAGTCCTTCCTTAATTCTATGCATAATGCCAGTTCTTTAATCTTAATTAGTCACTATACTAATCATTAGTCACTTAATGAGGGGTTTGCTAATTGGAATTTTCAGGATCCTCACAATTAATTAATTCACATTCTAGCCTTTGAACTATATCTGAAGTGCTCGGCACCAACTTTTCATTAGAGGAGAAATGTTTCACTTGGATAGCACATTCTTCATGCTCCACCATTTCCTAGTTTTACTATTATAAGTTTGTAATGCCCTGTACCTGTGTTCTCATAACTATTTGCTTAGTCTCTCATTTCTGGATTTGCAGAAGTTTGAGCTCATCGGGGTTAAGTGGTGTCTTGTCACCCAGCATTGCAAAGCTAACAACTTTACAACATCTGTAAGCTCAAATATGTAACGTTTCACTATTATTGCTCACAAAAAAAGGGTCTAGTCATAGATAAAGCTTACTTTCCCATTCAAAATGGATAAATTTTGCTAATTCATATTTGGTTCCAGGTTATTAGATGATAACAGCATAACTGGAGGAATTCCAAAGGAGTTCGGGGGCCTGTCAAACTTAGTGACTCTAGAACTTGCAAGAAATCGCTTAAATGGCTCGATACCTGAATTTTTTGGCCATCTTTCAGAACTCCAAAAGCTGTAAGTCAAACCATGACTCATCTTATTGTGGTTGATTGGACAACCCTGACAATGTGATAACTCGGACAGGGATCTAAGCGGAAATCTCTTAAGTGGCAACATTCCAATCTCTTTGTCGACAAATCTTCCATCGTTGAATGATATGTAAGTTGGGGGTTTTCATGCTGATAAAACCATTAAACTTGCCGAATATCATCATTGCCACTATTTTATTTATTCAAATAAGTGAAGAACAGTTCCATTATCTGATAATGTACATAACTTACTGTGTTTTGCAGTAATCTAGCGTATAACAATCTTAGCGGTGATATACCAGCACAGCTACTTCAGGTGTCTCGATACAAGTATGGCATATCTTTAGTATAACAGATCATATTATACCAGAAAGAAATGTGCACTACTTTACAGTTTACTTAATTAGTGAAATCTTGTCTTTCCAGCTACACGGGCAACCATTTGAATTGTAGCCAACACTTAAATCCATGTGAAGGAGGCCCCACTAATAAGACAGGTAATTTATAAATCATCATGGAAATCTATATTTAACCCTACATTTGGAGCCAGATACCATGCACTTTTTTTTGCCAGACTAAATGCTTGGTATACCAACAGGTGGATCAAGAAACTCCACACTCAAGGTGGTTCTTGGAAGCATTGGTGGAGCAGTCACTCTCCTTGTTGTCGTAGTGCTGTTTCAGCTATGGTGGCAAAGAATGCGTCACCGATCTGAAATATACATTGATGTTCCAGGTTTGTTCAGCGGCAGCACTACATCTGTCTAACGCTTGCCATATTGTATCTTCTCAACCATGAAAACAATTTTCCATGGATTGAAATGGCTCAGCAAATTGGCATTCCCCAACAAACACTGAACATTTGAGACATGATAAACATGTGCCAAACAATTTTCAGGTCAGCACGATCACAGCCTAGAGTTTGGGCAGATAAAGCGGTTCTCGTGTCGAGAGCTCCAGATTGCAACCAACAATTTCAGTGAGCAGTGTGTTCTTGGCAAGGGTGGTTTTGGTAAGGTGTACAAAGGAGTGCTTCCAGCTCCAGACAGCAGAAAGGTTGCAGTAAAGCGACTGATTGAAGTGGAAAGGCCTGAAGGGGAAATGGCTTTCCTCAGAGAAGTTGAATTGATAAGCATTGCTGCGCACAAGAACATATTAAGATTGATAGGGTTCTGCACGACACAAACAGAGCGGCTCTTGGTGTACCCTTTCATGGAGAATCTGAGTGTTGCTTCCCGTTTAAGAGGTAATATTAAGCTAACATCATCTCTGCCATTACATTAGACTATGAACTTGTCTATTTGATTGGTCTTTGTTTAAATGTGTCAATCTAAGGATGCAGTTGTATTCTATCAGGTACTGTATTGCAAGAAACTAGGAGCGAATGTTGTAAATGCTGAATCTGTGAAGAAATAGAGAGTATAGATAATTGAATCAACTCTAATGTTTATATGGGTCATAATAAAAATTTCATAAAAGTCCTTTCAGGGTAATACTATGCCCTATAATTCATTTGCTCAACACTGCTGCCGATGAAACTTATGAAAATATGCAGATATAAAACTAAATGAACCAGCATTAGATTGGACAACGAGAATGAGAATCGCTCTTGGCGCTGCCCGTGGTTTGGAATACCTCCATGAGCACTGCAACCCCAAGATCATCCACCGTGATGTCAAGGCTGCCAATGTCCTGCTTGATGGGAACTTTGAAGCAGTGGTAGGAGACTTTGGGTTGGCGAAGATGATGGACATAGGGAGGAACACAGTGACAACAGGGGTTCGCGGGACAATGGGCCACATAGCTCCCGAGTACCTGAAGACAGGGAGGCCATCAGTGAAGACAGACATATTTGGATATGGTGTCATGTTGTTAGAGATTGTGACAGGAGAGCGTGCCATCTTTCCTGACTTCTTGGAAGGAGCGGGCGAGGTCATGCTCATTGATCAAGTAAGATGACATACATTATCCTAATATTGTTCATAAGTACACAAGTAAAGATTACATTGCGTGATGTTACTGATAGCTTATGAAACTGGAGTAACAGAAGCATGTCAAGGTCTCAGCAGTCAATGTTGCTCACCTTAGTAATTAGTATGGGTAGCAGTTAGGTATGAGCATGACCATCAAAGATGTTTGACTTGGGGTATGAACAATGAAATCTCCTTGCAACTCCTGGTAAAATGTTGTGTTACATAGTTGACTCAGATGAGACTGACTGATTAATTAATGTGAAGGTGAAGCTGTTGACGCAAGAAGGGCGATTGGAAGACATCGTGGACCGCAATCTGGACTGTGAATATGACCCCGAAGAGATGGTGAAGATTATCCATGTAGCACTCCTCTGCACCCACATGGACCCCGATCACCGCCCTGCAATGTCAGAAGTTGTACAGATGCTGGAAGGAGATGTCCCAGCTGATCGGTGGGAGGAGTGGCAGTTGGCTGAGCTTACCCGCAGGCAGCAATATGAGATGAGGCAGCAGCAGAAGTTGTTCAGCTTCAGTGAGGAGTCTCTCAACATTCAGGAAGCCGTTGAGCTGTCTGGTGGCAGATGAGCTACAAGATCTTTAAATTGTAACATGATTTTCACTTGTTTCTTGAGCAGAAAGGGTGAAAGGAAACATCAGAAGAACCTTTTATAGATGTTGTCTATTCAAAATAGTCTATAGAATCATTACGGAATAATTTGTGTAAGTAACTGTATCTTTTCAGTGTTTCATGAACACAACGGGGTGCAGCTACATCTAGGTCAGACCTTCACCTTTGTATGCGTATATATAGACTATAGACTATTATACATTTGATTTGATAGTGCATTTGCTAATATATTTTATCTTACTGGGTAAGTCTGTCAGCTTGCACATGAAGTTCTCCGATTAGAGTATATTACTGCTTATTAAATATGCCACAAAAGTAAATCTTGAAAACACTAGAATTCAAATTTAGCCAAAGAACCAGCAGGTTTTCCCCAGAAACCAGTACAAAACTGCCTGGTTTCCGGAACCACCCTGGAGGCTGTTTTTGTGTTGGTTACAGTTTTCAAAATCCTGACTAAAGATGTGTAAGCCGAACAACAATGACCTAAAGAACACATCAATGCGGGGTCTCTCGAAGTTTCCTTTCCCGCAGCAAAAAATGAATGAAAAGTAGTTTTTTTATAATAGATGTAAGGGTGACTGGAGTGTCATGTCCCCTTGCCACCGACGAGATCTGGAGGCGTGAGATCGAAGACCATCGAACAGAAAAGGGGCTTGCAGAGGAAGAACAGAGGCAAGGGAAGGAGCAGAAGAACGAAGAGGAAGAAGGCAACAGGGAAAACGAGTTTCAGTTTCATATGTTTCTCAATCCCTTTCCTGAGTACAATCCCACTATTTATACCTCTCTCTCACTCCTCTTACATGTGGGTCCATAGGGTGTTACATTACCGCCCCCATAAGAAATTGCTTGTCCCCAAGCAATTGAATGAGAAAACGAATTCTGGAAGAGAATAAAATGGATCAGGTATAAGACTACCCTCGGCCGTCTAAACCAAAAGTGTTCATCTGATGGATTGACAACCAAGTCACCCTCATCATCGCCATCATCTGGGATCACCATTGTCTTCACTTGTGCGACAATGACAGTAATGTCATCCATCTTACCACCTATTAGTTTGGCTCCAAGTAGTTTCTTCCACCAGGGAACATCAAAACCCCTACTCCGGGCCTCCATTGAGTAGGGAGAATCAAAGGTAACATCCACCGAGTGTTTTCTGGCAAGCTCCGCCAATGCTTTTGCCGCTTCATCCATCCCTGGAGACTCAGAAATGACAGAAATAATCTCTTAATCAAAGATATTATCAAAAAATCCATCTGAGCCACTCACAATCATATCACCCTCCATAAGATTTACAGTGCAAACCAGTGCATCCTGATATGTTTGACCAACTGCCTTGGAGCTTATCTGATAGGGACAGTCAAAGTAACATTCTTGAGGACATGTAGAGAACATCACTTGGCCGTTCCTGATAACTTTCAAACCACAATCTCCCACACTTGCAATTTTCAGAGTACCAGTATTCTCAAGCATTGCGATGATCACTGTTGCAGATCCAAAGAAGAAGTTTCAGCATGAGCCTTCATTAGAAGAATCTGAGGATCATGATTGACATCCTCATCCTTGAGAAAAGTAGAGCTGTTCTCCATGAGCTCTCGAGAAAACAGAGCTGGATTGGCATCCTTTTCTGCCCATCCCTTAAAACGTTCCCTGATAAATTCAAACTGATGCACCTGGGTCACCTTCCTAGATCCATTTCCTACATCATCTTTCTGAATTTCATCCTCCCAGTGTTTCCATTGACGAATCCTTGCTCCTCCTAATAGCATAGTCGAAACACTAAAAATCACCTGTGCAATAGCCAGAACAAATATGAAAATATGCAACTGATGTAGCACTTCCAGTGACAACAAAGGAATTTTTTCCCTGTTTTGGCAATGCTCGGCCTGGTCCTCCATCTTCTGGCATGGCAGCAAGTAGTTGGTCCACCCGGGAGGAATGCATGTAATACCACCGGGATCCCATGGCCTCTGCAATTCTGCGATAGTGACCTCAGACCCTAGCCTGTTCCATACAGAACCCTTCTCCAACCCTATGTATCCAGCTCCAATAACCAACTTCTTTGGTATTTCTGAAAGGAAACACTTGATTCCGGGGTCCCATTGCACAAAAAATTCAATGTAAAGTATTGTTAACTTGCCACTGTCACTTCCATGTTTGAGAAGCCATAGTAAAGCAGTCGATTCCTCCTCAGCAAAGAGTGCATTACACATCTCAACCACCTCTAAGCTTGCATCACATGACCGAAGATCAATAGTAGAACGAGTAAAATGAAGAGCTATTTCACTGGGCCGGTGAAACCTCCAAGGATGCAAGTGCTCTAAGGGATGAAAGGTAAGTGATGAACCCCTGGCAGGACAATGCGACTGGTCGTACTGACAGACAACTTGCAGAGACCCATATTCCTTTGCCTTAGCCCATTGCAATATACTGTTGTGCCCAACTAAGTCTCCATGACCGATGGAAGGTGGCTCCTCCAAATCCAATTCGTGAGCATTACTACTGAAATTTATGCCTTCAAGAAGGAGAATCCTGGGATTTGGAGAGAATTCAGAATCTTCACCAAGGCGAGATCGTATGTGTGGCAAAATAGTATCCTTAATGCAGATATCAAGCTGTTCAACATCTACACTTTCATGTGAAGAATCACCACAAATTTTCCTGGTACCAGATTCAGTCTGGATAACTTCTATAGGATCCAGTTCTTGAAGCTTAACTCCAGATTGATCTGTTGCTGTATCTTTTGAAACACAATTGTCAGACCCTGTTCTGTTGAAATCCATTTCCACTTTGTGTCTGACTGTTCCAAATTCAGCACTACCATACAAGACATCACAGATGCAACTCTGAGTGTCAGCACCCTCTTGTACGTCTGCAGGCAAATGCATCAATCCATCCAAATCCTTGTAGTCACGCACCTCCAGAACTTGATGGGCTGTCAGGCGTGCCACTGCTTGTGTCGTGGCCTCCATCTGCTTGGCCAATAGTTGATGGTCCTTCGCCCGCTGCTCCATTGCCTTGGTGGTAATCTCCATTCGAGCCATCAATTGCTGCTGATTGGTGTCGAATGATTCAACTCGGGCGAACAGGAGGTCAAGACGTTCCTTGATTAAGGACAACTTCTCCTCCGTTCGAACTCCTAACTCTTCCATCGCCTCCAACACAAATCGTGTCTGCACGGATGGCGTCGGAGGCGGCGCAGATCCGAAGGACGGCGGCGATGATGCCCGTAATCGGCGCTGGCAGCGCGGAAGACGGACGCGGACAGGTGTGGGTCATGGAGATGGAGACTTCGTGTGTCACGTTGTGCGTGGCGACGGTGGCTCAACGGAGTTTGGGTGACGAAGTGGTGGAGCGAGAGGAAGTCGGCGTAGCGCGCCTGGCGGAGGAACGCGGCGAGCGTCGCGGATGCAGCGGATGTCAGGTCACCAGTACCGAAGGTTGGAGCGGATGGTGGCCGCGCTGGCGCAGGCGAACCAGCGGTGGCGCGCGCGACCCGACGACGACGCGGAGTCGCGGAAGCTTCGAGGCGGGGCTGGAGCACGGCGGTGGAGTGTGTACTGGAGATGGACGCAGTGGATCCGAAGATGGCGGCGCCGTGGTGACTTGACCGATTCGAACCTCACCGAATCTAGGGATTTTACAGGGAGTTCCAGATCACGAAATACTCCCCAACCTGATTCGACTTCACTTCCCTCCGCAGATCGACCGAGCTCTGATACCAATTGTCATGTCCCCTTGCCACTGACGAGATCTGGAGGCGTGAGATCGAAGACCATCGAACAGAAAAGGGGCTTGCAGAGGAAGAACAGAGGCAAGGGAAGGAGCAGAAGAACGAAGAGGAAGAAGGCAACAGGGAAAACGAGTTTCAGTTTCATATGTTTCTCAATCCCTTTCCTGAGTACAATCCCACTATTTATACCTCTCTCTCACTCCTCTTACATGTGGGTCCATAGGGTGTTACATGGAGCAATAAAGCTGATCATCAATAAAGATACAAGTATACAACCAACACAGAAAACTCAAGAAATTAGACAAGGGATCATACTGTAAGGTGTCAATCTGGACAATGTGGCTTTCATAAGTTAGTATACATGTGTAGATACAACCAATGATTATATGGAGCTCGACAGCAAACATGTTCAATGAGAACCCATAAAAGGAGGTCAAGAAATAAGACTGACATCTTCAGTCACCAGCTGCCATATTCTGTTTTCAGGTTATTCTTTCACCTAAAAGCAATTTTTTCATAATAGTACTTGCAATTGGTCAATAATTTAACTAGCCAACTCCCAGTTTTTGCAGGGAATTTGCTAATCTCCAACCAGCTTGATATTAGGAGTTAGGGTAAGAGCCCTGTCTTATAGGAAACAAGCAGCCAGCCACTTGCAGCCCAACTGTTGCCATATCTGGAATAGTTTTAGAACCACTGAAGGCAGCCAAAACTATCAATGAGCGAGGTTCAAACATTAAGAATCAGGTCTGCAGAAGCAGAACAATTGATAATTTGCAACACCTAAGTTGGAATAATTGATAATTTGCCACGCCTATCTTCCTAACATTTATGTCCTGGGGCCACATGTCAAGGGCGCGGTAAATCATCAATTACCATCAACTTGATGACAAATCATCAATTATCCGTTGTTCAATTTACTTAAATGTTGATCTAATTTTGATTCAGTGTCTGATTTTAGTTTACTAGCCACAAGCCCTGCTACTACAATTATGGCCAAAGGGAGACCTCCGCATGTCACAGAAATAAGATTGTCTCCCGTGGTTTTGTCTCACGAGGGTTTTTCGTGTGTCTTCGTCTGGTCCTAACAAGTGGTATCAGAGCATCCGCGTACCTGGGATTTTTTCGCTTGCCGTCTTCCGTGCCGTCCGCCCGGATGCGCGCCGTCGTGACCGTCGGCCTTCACGGCTTCCGCACGATCTGCCCGCGTCCGCTGCCTCGGCTTCGTCTTCGGTCGCCGGCCCGCGACCCTTCGTCTTCCACGTCGGCCGTCCCTGTCGCCGGCGCGCACTCCGGCGGAGTGCCTTCCGACGCAGCTCGGCCCTTCGCGCCGCTCGCCTAAGGCGGCCCTCCGGCAGACTCCGGTCAGCCCAGCCGCCGGCGCCTGAGCTCCGGCACGCTTCTCGGCGTCGCGCTCGGCGCGACCTTCGCGCCCCACGAGCCAACAAGGCCGGCTCGCCGGCTAGCACAGCCCCGGCCCCCGACGCCCGACGCTCCTTCGGCCGCCACCCTCCGGCGACCGTCGGCGCCACCGCTCACTCCGGCCCGCTGGCGCCGCCACCCCCCGGCCACTGCGCCGTTCCGATCCCATCCGCACCGCTCGCCCGCACGAGAGGCGCCACTCGGCCGTGAGCAACCAAAGGAAGTCCCCACCGGGACTTCAAACAGATCAAAGGTGGATTTAATCCCATTTTTTTAGGCTCTGTTTGGCTTGCAGTGGGCTGAAAAAACTGTTTTTAAGCAGGTGACTAGTTTTTTTGAGAAGCATAAACTAGCTTTATAAAATACTCCCTCCAATTTGATAATAGATATCGTTTTGGACATCGACACGGTCTTCAAAATACAACTTTGACCATTAATTTTTATTATAATATATTTATAAAACCCAATAAAATTATAATATTATGAAAGTACTTCTCGAAACAAGTCTGCACATATAATTTTCATGTATCCAATTTAAATATTTAAAAATATATCGATAGTTAAAGTTTCAGAAGTTTGACCATCACTATGTCCAAAACGACACCTGTTATCAAACTGGAGGGAGTACAACTGTGGGAGGGGAAAGGGGCGACCGGGCGGTGGGGCAGGGATGAGGCGGCCACGGGGTGGATTAGGAGGAGGGCAGGCGATCAGGAGGCGGCGGCATTATGGCTGCTCCAGACTTTTGGGCCAGGCTGGCCTGCAATTTGCAAAAAGGCTTGATCATTTTTGAACTGCTGTTTTTTTGGGTCAGATTTGGTCTAGATTGGACCATATTTGGACCTCATTTTTTTTTGTTAGAATGCTTCCATATGGCCCAAGCAGTGAGACGCAAACTAGAGGCCTCGTCACATCAAGGAGGTCACAGATTAGCCCTCACACCGCCAATTCGCCACCATTCGCCATTTCGCCTCCGTGGCTTCTCGGTTCTTCTCCGCTGCATCGTGCCTCCACGCAACCCAGCTCTCCTCCGCTACGCCACGCCTCCACAAAATTTGGCCGCTATGTGCCTCTTCATATTGTGAAGAAGGTCATCGACACTGGCCAAGTCCAGTGGTGGGAAGCACAAGAAGGTAGTCACTCGTTCTTGATCTCATCTCTTGACTCTCTACGCTTCACCATATGTGTTCCCCCAGTTTCTTAAATAACTAAAATGTAGTAGGTAAAGGGATCGATAGGATCCAAGGCCTACCAATTCGCAAATTAAATTCGGCTGCAATTTGGCGTGATTCGGTTGCCGCGGCCATGAACATGATAGATGCCATTGTAAGGAAGCAACCGAACTGGACAGGAGAAGCTAAACTGAAGACTATACCTTCAAATGTTGGACGGCTCAGATCTTCAGATACCGCTTTGATTAAATGAAAACGGATGACCATAGAGGAATCTAGTATTTACTGTTTACTTAATGTAATTGTCAATTTAGTGTTTCACTTTACCTGAGGGTGAATTCGCAGGTGTATAAGTACCCGGGTTGTTGAGAGTTGTTACGATTCTGTTATGAAAAAGATCTACAATTAGTTTTCTTCTTGTTCTTCAAGTTCCTCATCCACTCCTTACCAAGTTCTTTACGATTTTCTGCCATTTCTTGCTATTGTTTTCTTGTTCTGTTCTCTCCGATTTAGAATTTGGGGGTGAAGTTTCATTGGATCCTGACAAAATGGTATCAGAGCGGTAGGTCCTTGGAGACTTCTGGGATAGCGCAGGTTAAGGAACCCGTTTCCTTGGTAAAATCCCTGTGTTAGGCCACGAATACTGATTTCTGCAGCAGAACGAGATCAAGAAAAAAAATCATGCCGAAGGTTGGAAAAACATCTGAAGAGGGATTGGCTGAAGAGATGGAAAAGTTGAAGGCTGAGATGTTACATCTGCATCAAAAGGTCGAAGAAAATTCAGTTTCGACTAAGGATCAGATCGAAGGGTTTCAACGGCAGATAGCAGGAAACTCCACAAAGATTGACCAGATGATGGAGATGATGAGTTCATTGATGAGTACATTGGAAAACAAGGAGTTTACCAGCACTCTATCTATGATGGACAGTAGTATGGGTCCTAATGGGCAAATTGAGCGGAAGTCATCCACGTTAGGAGCCAATATATATGCCACTCCTGGGAGTGCTAACTCATATGCTCCTAATTCGTCAATGGGAAATCATAGCAGTGTTAACATTTCTTCCATACCCTTTATCATTCCACCCAGTGTCACCAATTGCCAATCTGTTCCGCCAATATTTGCAGGAGGGACTGAGAGGACTTTCGGGGTTGGTGCGTACCCTTCCGTAATGGCTACTGGAACCTTTGGTCCACAGTTTATCACTTCCAGTTCTCCTTATGTTCCCATACAACGTAGCCACTCATACCAGCCATTAACTTACCCACATCATGTACGACCTGAAGCTCATTGGGAATATTCCACACCAAGGGCACCAGAGCGGTTAGTTCAACAGAATGAGGACAAGAATTGTCATACCAATAGTTTTAGTAAAGGACCCAAGGTGGATTTTCCAAAATTTGATGGGAGTAATCCTGAAGCATGGATTAGAAAGGCAGAGAGATGTTTTGAGTTGGGAAAAGTACCTGAACATCAGAAGGTAGCCATTGCCGAGGTTTATCTGACGGGTAGAGCAGATCAATGGATTGGTAGCAATCGCATTGATATGAATTCCATTTCTTGGCCTCAATTCTGCAATATGATCCGTCACAGATTTGCAGCTGAAACAAGGATTGAAATCACCAAAAATTTTAGGGGATTGACTCAAGTTGGCACAGTGGAAGGTTACATTGACAAATTTGAAGAAAACATGTGTATGGTTAAAAGAAGCACTCCTGTGTTGACTGAAGAATATTTCATTAACAACTTCATTTCAGGCCTTAAGAATTATATCAAGATACCCTTGAAATCCCTTAACCCAAAAACATTAGTGGAGGCTTATGCTCATGCCAGAAATTATGAGAATATCCAATCCTATAAGAAATTTAATAGTCGGACTTCTGGGCATCAGACCAAAATGAATCAGCATGGAGGGACAACGCCGAAGGGTGAAGTGATCATTAAAAAGGACATTGTCGAAAGAAATGATCAAAACAATAGTACCAAATGGAATAACGGGAAATGCTTCAAGTGCCAAGAGCCTTGGGTGCCTAGACACAGTAAGGTTTGCAGATTACAGAAGCAACTCCACTTATTTGCAATAGAAGATGAGGATGACCAAAAGGAGCAAATTCCCGAAGGAGAGTTCAGCACTCCTCCAGGAAGTCCAATACATAAGGAAGCTGATGAGGGGTTACATTTGTCTACGCACGCAGTGACTAGTACTAGCTCTTGTAACACCACATTTACTCTGAAGGTAAACATTGGAAGGCTGAGTATTTCCATATTCACCCTCCAATGGCTAGTTTTGGTATGGGGGTTATAAACGGATCCCTTGGGGGGCAAGGGCTGGTTTTTGATGCTGCTAAACTTCTTGAGTTGATTTGGGAGGTTTGTGCATTTGTTGCACTCCTCAATTTAGTGTTTGAGCTAAGAATGAGCTCATAAATTGCATGTGTTACATCTAGAGAGGATTGAGAGCATAATTGCGCATGTGTTGCACTTATTTGGTCACCGGAGCGCATATGTTACGCTAGGTAAAGTTCAAGCGAATGCTTCATTCATTATCCTTGAAGGTTGCCGCCTCCTAGATGACGTAGAGCGTCGTGCGTGGGAGCTCTCAACGAAGTTGTGAGAAGCCCCAGTGAAGTTTTTGAATGTTCGAGTTGAGCCTACCTGAAGGGGTGAAAAACTCCCATTAGTGGAATCGAGGCGGGTGCTCAAGTCAGAGCCGGTCCAAGTGGTTGGGCTTGCCTCAACATGAATTAGGGGAAACCGGCAACCATAGGAAAAAGTATCGTGTCCCTTGTCTCTTTTATATTCAAGCATTTACTTTATTGGTTTATTATCAATTGCTTGATTGTATCTAGAATTGCTTAGTTATGCTTGCTTGATTAGTTTATCAATTCTTTTTAAAGACATAATTTAGTTAGTGCACTAGTGAACCTAGTTGATTTAGATTTTAATTATCAAAATCTTAGTCTTTTGCTTCTGCATATTACACTACAGGAATCAGGGGAAAATTCGTGGGTTTTTTTAAATTCGTGGGCGAAAATAAAACCCACGAATTTATATATTTAATTTCGTCGGTTTCAATTAAACCCACGTATTTAATTAAATTCGTGGGCTAAAAAAATACCCACGAATTTATTTATTTAAATTCGTCGGCCTTTTATATACGCGCACGAATTTACTTAAATTCGTGGGCACGCGTAGCCCACGAATTTAAAAGTGGGGTTAAGCTGCTGTCTTCTTGCCCTAGATCATATCCCCCGTGTCTTCTTGCTCCCCAAGACGCGCTCGCCGCCCTGCCGCTCTCCCTTGCCGGCCGGGCTGCCGCCCTTGCCGCTCTCCTCGCCGGCCGGCTGTCGCCTCTTGCCGCTCTCCTCGCCGGCCGACGCCTTGCTCCCACGCTGGCGTCGCTCTCCGTCGCCTCTCCCGCCACCCGAGGTAGCCGCGCTTCCCCGCCCTGTCGTGACTGAAGCTCGGCGCCCGCACGCGGCGCCTAAGCCTCGCCGCCCGCCACGCGACGCCCGCCTCGCCTCCGCCGCTGCCACTTGGCCCTTCAGGCCGCCCGCCCCATCGCCGACCACCCCGACGCGCCAGGCTTCAGCGACCACCCCAGGCCGACCACGGAGTTATCCACCGCGACCTCAAGCCCGAGAATTTCCTCTTCGCCAACAAGAAGGAGAACTCGCCGCTCAAGGCCATCGATTTCGGCCTCTCCATGTTCTTCAAGCCGGTGAGTCTCCCGAGTCGAGATCCACTCCCAATTTGGGAGAATTGCCCACCGGTTGTTCTGAATTTTCGTGCGCTCTTGCGGGATACGTGGTTTAATGTCTTTGCTCTCCGTGGAATCTTTGGATAGTGGACATCGCTTTAGCTAAATGCAATCGCTGTCGTGTAATCTGAAAAGAATTTGGTGGTTCTTACATTAGGAGCTTCAGATTCTCGTAAAGAATTTGGGTAGGATAGTGAATGTAATCGCTATACATTAGTCTTGGTACTTCAATTTCCGAAGGCGGGATTTTGGAGTGGTCAAATAGACACCTGTATATTCCATCGCCTTTTCTTGGTATTTCGATAGAATTGGTGGTCGCTCACGAGCAAGAGTTAAATGGCGGTCCTTTTTGCTCCCTTGATATGGTATTTGGATGGAATTAGTACTCTTTCACGTAACAAGAGTTCAATGCCGGCCTCTCTGCAATCGCATTAGCCTCGATAATTTGGTTTGTCAAGATGGTGCCGTGGCTTCAGAATTGGTACTTTAGGTCCAAGATCTAGGATGTTTGTACTGTGGACCTACTATTTTAGGATTTGGAAGAAACAAGTGGTGGCGCGTTAGTTGTTGCTAAATTTAGTTATTTTGCACCACATACGGTGTTATCAAGACATTCATTTCTTCAAGATGTGATGTGAGTTCATGGGCTATACATTGGGCCGGGAAAGGATCTTGCATCAATGACCACATCGTGGAGAGGAGATTGTCCTGGGAGCTTCAATTGTGTCCAACCTGATATCTCATTATCTTACAGAATAAACAATATCGTGTTACGGCAATCAAATTTGCAAATATTGCAGTAATTATCCAATTTAAGATTTTCAGTGAACCATTACTTAAATCAACCGAGAAATGTAATTTCATACTAAAACATGCATGAATGTTGGCTAATCAAGTAACCATTGCAACAAGGGTCTCCAGTTCAAACGATGGGGTGTTAAAACATGCATGCATGAATTCGGGGTCTCGATTCAAACGATTCATGATCTGTGTGTGATTCATGATCTGTGTGTGACTTACTAAGTTGATTCGTGGGCCATCAGAGTTCACTGAGGTTTAGTGTCAACTTTGATGTTTATCACCATGAAATTATTTGATTGCTTCTGCATTTGTTTTAATCTTCCCTTTTTTTATCCCTTTATGTGCAGTATGACCTATATGCTCAAATTTCCAGTCTATCATATATGGGTGATTTAAGAATGCTATTTGCATAAGCCCAGAATCACTAGTATGTCATCCTCGCATATTGCTTATCGAAGGATGTACAAATTGGTCAGTATTGAGCAAATTATCACTGGTTCTTGGTTTTCTGGGAAGCCCTGAAAAGAAGATTGTGTGCCGCTCGAGACATCAGTTCTAGTGTCCGCTTTTATTGAATTTGCATGTTGTGTTGACAGATCAGTCTAAATAATCAGTATGTTAATTATTCTTCATGCTTCTTTTGTCTACGAATTCATTGACTTCTAAGTGTGTGTGGGGCTAACTAGTGCCATATAGTCGTGTGTGCACATTTTATTTACTGCTAGGAGTAAATGTTTATGTGACTGTAGTTTTATCTCTGTCATCTAAAACTTGAGAAAAGTGGTATATCAGAATCGTATAAAGGTTACGACACGGAACCCTCTCTGTAGATGTATGATGAAAAGTAAATACGTCAACATTGATATTGCTCACTTCTACTTTTACTTGAAATATAGAGCAGAAACAAGAGCGAATGACTTCTCCATGCATTTTTTGTCTTTGAGTGGATGTCCTATTTACTAGAGAGGTCATGCCAAAATTTTGTATATTTTTGGTGACTTAATTTTTGTTGAATTATGATCCAAATCCACATTAAATCCTGTGTCCCGATCTGTTTTTGGTTTGATCTACTTCGTTCTTGAGTTCATGTCGATTTGCTAACAGTTTTAAGCGGTTTTAAAGAGTTAAAAGGTTGGTTTCAATCTTTTATTAGAGGTAATATTGCGATGTGTTGAATAATATTGAATGTGAAGATGTTTGTGTTGAATGAGATGCATATCGATATATATATGCGTGATCGTTATGGTTATATGTATTGAGTGTGATATCGATATGGATATTTTTTTGTATAAATAATCATAAATTCGTGAGCCATTTAAAACCCACGAATTTAAGTTAAATTCGTGGGGTTTTTTCAACCCCACTTAATTTAGAAGTTAAATTCGTGGGTTTCTTCAAATTAATTTAATTTAGCAATTAAATTCGTGGGTTTCTTCAAATTTACAATTTAGTAGCTAAATTCGTGGGTTTCTTCAAATTTACCTAATTTAGCGCTTAAATTCGTGGGTTTTTTCAAGAACCCACGAATTTAATTTAAATTGTAGTACCCACGAATTTAATTGATTAATTTAAATCGAGTTAAATTCGTGAAATAAATTCGACGGTTTGCCCACGAATTTAACCTAAATTCGTGGGTTTTGGCCTAAATTCGTGGGTTTTTGGCCCACGAATTTTTCCTTGTTTCTTGTAGTGTTATTTAGGTTTTGACTTAGGGGTAATTAGAGTGTTCATGTTAGCGAGAAGAATTTTTATTAACACCTATTCACCCCCCCCTCTAGTCGTACCCTTGACCCTATACCGATCTCTTGCGCCTCACCATGACCTACCTCCGAAGTCCAGCAACCATCATAGACAAGAGAAACACATCACATATCATTACTCAAAATGATACGCAAAAAGTAATCAGATGAACAACCACATATCTAAGGTTCCCACCTTAGTTCACAACCAGTCAAATCCATGACCACTTAAAGTTTGCCAGACCTGTCAGGGCTTGACCTCTCAAGACTCCGAGCTATCAAGGCACGACCTCTCAAGTCTCCAATCTGTCATGGCCCGACCTCTCAAGTCTCCGATCTGTCATGGCCCGACCTTTGATCTTGGTCAACTCACAGCAACTCAAATTGCTCAAAACCAAGGCAAACTTGATACAAACTCAAACCTAAGCATCACAAGTTCAAATATAATCAATTTCTCACCACACACATAGGTAGACCTCTACATGGTCTTTCACTACCCCTCCATTTGGCTAGGCAATATGGTACTAAACCATGCATGCTTTGGAATTAAAGAAAATGGGACTCCCATGGGCCAATTCTAATAACCCCCACCAATTTCATAGCAAACAGCAGAAAAGATATCAAGGATCACTCTACTGAAATGTTGTTAATATACCGATCTTTTAGTGTAAGTCTCATACGGGTTGAACTTGCACCTAGATTAGCAAGGTTCATCCTCTCACAGCTAATGAATAGACTATACCTTGAATTCACAGCTTTTTGTGATCAAACTTCACTTAAAAATCACAACTGATACTAGGTTGCCAATAAACCACGCCTAAATGGAGCATTATATGGTCATGCCCCCTCATCTGCTCATGAGCTTTCGAGAGAATGCCCCATCCTTGTGAACTATGACCTAACAGTTATGCTAAGTAGGTGTGTTCATTACAAGTATCCTGTAGGCCAATACCTTTTTCTCTTATTTTGACACTAGAATACATCAAGACTTTAAGCCAACCTTCCACACAGTCAAGAGTACTTTGTCTATTAGGACATGTATACAATTTGATAATATGTACTCTCTTGTTACAACATCAATTTGTTTTTCCCATTACCTAATTCACGGGATCTTCAATCAGGAAGATATGGATACCATTGTGGTGTAACTAAAATGGGCCTCATGCCGATGTCCATAAACGCAATGGAAATCACATTCCTTGCAAGTACTTTTGTAAAAGGATTTGCCATGTTTTTCTCAGTACGAATATAATTCAGCAATTACTCTAGAGTTTCTCAATTTCCTGACAAATTTGAGCCTATGCTTCACATGTCTAGAGGACTTTATTTTATCCTTAATACTCATGACCTTAGTCAACACCGTTTGGTTATCGTATTATATTAGGATCATCTGTATTGATTTCTCAACTAATGGCAAGTCCAACAGTAGCTCTCTAAGCCATGCAGCCTCAATGGTGGTTGTGTCTAGTGCTATAAGTTCAGCTTTCATGGTTGACCTTTTTAATATGATCTGTTTGCAAGACCTCCATGAAACTACAGTACCAGCTAAGATAAAAACATAACCACTTTTAGGAATCGACTGTGATGAGTGATTATCATTGTCGCGCAAGAACCAACTATGATAGAGTCTCCTCATCACTGTCTAAAGATTTTGTGTTGCCACCAAAACCGATTGTGATGATGAAAAGGAACCGATTATGATGTATATTCCTGTAGTAGTGTGATTAAGTACAATGAAAGTTTATTTAATTACATTCATTTTTTATTGCACGAAATAGTTCCATATGTATCTGGTGTTGGAGCAATTTTTTTTAATCACATCTTCGTATGATGGTAACTATTGTTAAATTGTTCTAAGATTATCTTGAAATCACTGAAACATATTTCAACATGTAGGCAGTTGGATGCGAAAATGGGTTTTAATTGGTTACCTGCTGTGAGACCCCGGATCAGCTGTTCGAAATCTCCTGTGTATTTCTGTACTAGTCCTAGATCAGTAGCTAGTACACACAGTCAACAGTGATACGTCATTGCCGAACATAACGAAATTGTAACATAATTATAACGTATTAGCCACATGGCTACTTATTACAATACTCGGTCACAAGACCGGAGACACGGCAGCGGAAACAAAACGACAAAAAGCGAAAACCAAAAACACCACAGGCGACGACAAGACACGCGACTAGTTCTCCTGACGATCTTCCTCAAACTCCTCAGCGTAGAACTCACCGTCTTCAACGGCGTCCTGGTAGTTCTCTGATGACAACAGTTTATGTAGCACGTGAGTACAAAAGTACTCAGCAAGTCTGGGGAATTATGCACATGTAGGGCTTTTCAAGGAATGCTTAATATGGTTCTTTTGCATAAAGCCAAGTTTCATCAAACCATACCTATTAGTAGGTTTCATAAAGTATATTTTAGCAATTCTTTTTAACAATTGAATTATGTAATGTTTCAGTGAAGGTTCTATCCGCCATCACTAGTATAGGGGCTCTATCAGCCATAGTTTAAAAGATCAAGATTATCTACACATGACTCTATCCGTCATGACATAAAAACAGGTTCCATCTACCTGGTGGGCTCAATCCGCCAATTCAACATCCGAGAGTTCTAACCACTCCCGAATCCCAAAATATCGTTTTATTTTCAAAACCAAAACCAAAGTCTACCAGTATGAAAGCATTCTTTGCTTTGCCCTTGACCGTAGGCACGGCTATTCGAATAGTTTTGACTCTGCAGAGGTGTACATCTTTACCCACAAGACATGATCATCTCTTTAACGCCATGCAATTAACACACTTCCTTTGGTGTGTCGGCAGAGAGATCATGACAAGGCCTTTACAATGTATACGCCTAACCCGACTCACCCGCTGAGGTTTCACTGCTGTTAGGGTTCTATCTACCCGATGTAAGCCCCTCTTGCGCCGTGTGGGGAGTACAACTTGCCTCTATCTAGCACCCACATTCCACCAACTGGCGAGTCTAAGCTAGGTTTCTACAAATTATTTAGCCAGGTCGTACCATGTTAGACATGTGGTAGTACGGTTATGCTTAGAATGGACAGTCATAAGCGTCGGTCCTTAATTGACTTGGGGCGGTACTTGCACAATGCAACTAGTGCTCAATCCGCACCCACCCGACATTCCAATCCGCCCAAGTCCAAATCCTTTTTCCTTTTCCTTTTTATTTTGGAAAGAAAGTACCAAATACTTTGGAATCATTCCCAAATCACAATTTAAATAACAACTTTTGTATAATCCCACCCATGGGTCATTTTCATCAATTCGGGTACTAAGCATATCTACAGTTCTAATCAACAAATGCCACATTATAAGATAGTCATGACATAACAAAGAAACCTAGGGGTACAATTAAGCATGGATAACAATAATCAAGGAGGTAATCGCAATTTGGATTAACTAATCATCTATATTTGACACACGATGATAAACATAGCAATGCAGGTTTGTAAAACATTGTGATCATTTGCAAACGTAGGATCAAGATGCGTCAAGGGACTTGCCTTCGGTTGCAGCGAGGGTGTCGTACTCTTGAAGTCTGGCGGCGGGGTCGGCGGACTCGACGGGATCCTCGGCTACGTGCAAAACGGTACAACAAATAAATAACAATAAATAAAATAAAATCCAAAAATTATAAAAGTAGTACTGGCAGGTAGGTATTGAATTTAGATGAATTTAGGAATTTGAACGGAGTCAATCGGAGTTCGGACGGAAAAGTTATGAGGATTCGAAGTTTGGAAAATCAGGAAAATAGGAAAATCGGGAATATTCCCGGAATCTTTATTTTGGGCTGATTTTCCAAAAGGTTGAGTCAATGAAGGGTGGGGCCATGTTGTCATAGGCCTTGGGCTTCTTCTTCCTTGGACAAGGGACAGAGGAGCAAGAAGCTCCATAGGCGGCGGTGAAGTGGGGGATCGCCACGGAGGCGCACAGGGCGCGGCGGCAGCGACGCATAAGCGGCGGGCGCGGCGTGTGGCTCGCCGCGACGGCACGGGCGAGGCGGCGGCGGAGGTGCCGGTGGTGGCGTCGGCCGGTCGGAGAGGCCGAGGCGCGGCGCGACGGAGCTTCGGCGGCGGCCATGGTGCGTGGCGCGGAGGCGGCGCGGCTCGCCGGCGGCGAGCGGCGGCGGCGGGAGCAGCGGACGGCCGGAGGGCTAGCGACGGCGGCCGACGGCCGGCGAGCGCTCGTGCGGGTCACCAAGAACAGAGGCGCCCCAAAAAGTTCCAAAAATCCGAAATTTCATGAAAATTTGAACATGACTATGCCCAAATGAATGATGGATTCTCTAGAGCACATCTAGAGGGGCTTTGGATCGCAAGGAATTGAAGAATAGCTCACCGGAGAGGATGAATTCGACGACGAACGACGGTTCGGCCGAACCGACAAAAACTCAAAATTCATCATCAAAACTTGAGGAAACCTAAAATTGATTGAAGGATTAGAACCTATACATCCACACGAACACGAGGAAACAACCGAAATTGAATTTGACCCACCGATGGAGAAGATATGAGGATGAACATGAAGAACACTAGAAACGGCGTTCTTCGTCGGTTTTCTTGATCTTGCGGTCGAACAGCGAGGAGAGGCTAAATAAGAATGAGACTACCGGGAAGAGCACTCCACCACAGAGATTTGAGAAGTGGAAGTGCGCGATTTGATGAAGAAACTTCCGATTTATTGCCATTAATGTGATTTTCGGTTTTTGGTAGATTGTTCAAATTTCGGTGTGATTCCGGGCTGAAGATCATGGGGGATGGAAAGGTTTCGTCTTCACGGTTCGAACGGATCCGGCCGTTCGCAAATCGGAGCATTGAATGGAAAGTTATGATGGTTTGAATCAAAGAAAAGCTTGAGAAGTTTCTCTGTTCATTTCCCTGGTAGCAACCATCGTGCAAGCCATCCCAAGGTTGAGGATGATGAATAGTACTACCACGTGTCGCTCCCTCATTGGCCAAGAGTTACGCGAAAGTGACGCCCTAGAGAAAAATTAGCAAAAAATGGTTTAAAAATTTTGAAAAAATTTCTAGAACCATTTTGGAATATTTGGAGCCCAATAAAATTGGTTTCGCCAAATTTGGATGAAATTTGGAGATTTGAATATTCTGGAGCGAATAACGGGCATTAAACAAAAGCCGCGCGAGATAAAATACCAGAGAGCCTCCAAAAATCTTGGGAAAATTCACAAAATATTTTTAGAATATTTGGGACCTAATGCAATAGGTTCCATGATTTTTGGAGCATTTTCGGACTCGGGCGAAATTTCAGGTACTGACGGGAATCTGGAAATTTGATTTTTCGAACGGAAGTGAATTGAATTCCGATTTTGGATGGGAAAGGAATGCCAGGTTAAATTAAACATCAAGGAAACTCCAAACTTTCATGGTGACCTTTTTAATATGATCTATTTGCAAGACCTCCATGAAACTACAGTACTAGCTAAGATAAAAACATAACCACTTCTAGGAATCGACTGTGATGAGTGATTATCACTGTCGCGCAAGAACCAACTATGATAGTCTCCTCATCACTGTCTAAAGATTCTGTGTTGCCACCAAAACCGATTGTGATGATGAAAAAGAATCGATTATGATGTATATTCCTGTAGTAGTGTGATTAAGTACAATGAAAGTTTATTTAATTACATTCATTTTTTATTGCACGAAATAGTTCCATATGTATCTGGTGTTGGAGCAATTTTTTTTAATCACATCTTCGTATGATGGTAACTATTGTTAAATTGTTCTAAGATTATATTGAAATCACTAAAACATATTTCAACATGTTGGCAGTTGGATGCGAAAATGGGTTTTAATTGGTTACCTGCCTCCCACATTATTATTATTATTATTATTATTATTATTATTATTATTATTATTATTATTATTATTATTATTAACTCTGCATTGCATTAAAAAAAGGAAGGAACTGTCCAATTGGTTAGCCTGCCTTCCGTATTATACATCCATGATATCTATCATCTCACCCGTGAGTGAATAATAAGGAGACCATCTTGTTGGTGCTTAATTAGTCAGTGTTAGTTACCCTTGGTGTGTCAGTGTGTGTGGATAGGTGTGATCGTATCATCATATCCACTCATGATCGATCTCAGGTGCATCTATAAGACTGGTTTACCCAAGAAGAATTATGGGTGTGTTTGGTTGCCTGCATGGTGCCTGAATCGCATGAGTGGATGCAACTGTATCTAACGCATGTTTGGTTTCCTGTTCATCCTGGCCAGGTGGATGCAATTGCACCCACTCATACAGGATGGAGAAAACACAGAAATTAGACTTCTCTCTAATGCAGGCCCATGAGATGCACAAACAAGCAGCCAAACAACTTAGCTTGCATCCACTCAGTCAGGCCAAGGCTAGCCTGGATGGCTCATACGAAACAAGCTAGGATGGTGCAGGTAACCAAACACACCCTATATGTTTCCACCGTATGTGCAGTAAATCTTCCGTTTGATGAGATGAGCCCGTATAAGCTACTGTTGATGAGCTTGAAGAAAAGCCGGAATGCCCGCCGCGCTCGTCCACCCAATCTTGCAGAGCCCGCTGATCAACGGCGTGTGCGTGCAGTACACGTTCGGCCTCCTCCAACCCGCCCCTTCCCTGCAGCACCCCACGATCGACAAGCTGCGTGCGTCGGGCCACACCCCGCCCCTAATCACGCATCAAACACCACATGACCAGTGAATTGCTGTTCATACATACCTCTGCTGATATACAGTTGAGAGGCTTCAGTTCAAATACATGGATAGCATGTTCGTATTCCAATTTGCTCTGGAGGCTGCTTACAGTGGAGTGTACTGCGTGCATATTTGAAATTATGATTAACTCCAAAAATGTCCATAAAATATTTAATTTCTGCTGGATGATTCAACAAAATATATGGTAACATCTAGCCTGGTAGGGGGTGTTGCTGGGATGCTGAATTCCTCTGCAATGTATAACATGCAGAAGATCACCACACAAAAGCCATCTTCATCCAGGTCAATGTCTGTCTTCCTTCGTGGATTTTCTCCATGATGTGAATTACACCCTTGCAGTGTTCTAAATAGCTCGCTTTTTTTTTACTTCCGCTATATTAGCTAGAATCGTTATAGCTAGCAATAGCTTTGTTATCCTACATAGATACTTATAGACCAAAACATTAACCCTATTTTGAAATCCAACATTACTAAAATACCAAAATACATCTCTTATAAGGTTGAACTATGAAAAAACCTGGTAAAGGGCCTTGTATCGCCCTTTTTCAACAATCCAACATTCATATTTTTCAGTGAATAAATACTTTTTGTTAAGAACATTAGGATATATTTGTCATTTATGGTCTTTTGCACATGTATTAATATGTTTGTTGATTTCGGACATGACTCGTATTCTTATTATAAAAAATATTAGTACCTTCAAAAGTATCATATCTTTATGATTTGTTAGGAGACGACTGCTATTATATATATTTAATTTTTCTAATATTTAAAATGCGATGAAGAATAGCTTCCACATAGCTAACGACAGCTGCTGTAGCTTTATTGAGACCTTGCCGAGAAACCATGAAAATCGTGATTTAATACCATGCACCCTTATATAATAACAAAATCAGGAATAAATGGTCCAAGAAAAGAAGAAGATGGAGATCGACTGACCACCTCACAGTCCAAATAGGACAGCAATTTTTCTAATATTGCTGTCTTGCACATGCTTATAATACATGTACTAACCTCAGCACTAATACTATAGCTGACGCCAATACACACTTGCCAATGCAGTCCATTGCAGAGTTGGCTCTTCACGCACTGCCATTGTGCCAGTAACAGTTTTTACTGCTGAAATTCTCTCAGAGGCTCGGAACTGCTGGAATTGAATTTATACATTTGTTATGTAGGTAGGGAATGAATCAAAGTGGAAATGGCTAGAATATGTAATAGATAGTACATAAATTTGTTATCTATAGTATGTAATTCAAAACAGTGATAAAATATAATATATATTTTTCCTTTTCAAGGTCCTCATCTTTTTTTATCACCTTTGCATGACAGGAAATTTGAAAGTAGGCAACATATCACCTAGCCTCTTGTTTCAAGTTGTCATTTCAGGGAGTCTCTAATACCTTTTCCGTTGATTTGGTGACGCAACCGACCAGGTTGCACCCTAAGGTTCGGTATGTCTGCACAATTGTTTAAAATCACTCGTTTTTGTTATTCACAATATAGGCTGAAGTTGAATTTGAGACTTTAAACAAAATTTAGATTAAATTGGGAATTATCTCCTAGTTTATGGAATGCTTCATGTTGATATGATGCCCAAATAAAATTGGTTTGCATGATTAAATCTGATGTCAGTCTGCACTACATACGTATCCCAGAAGTCAGAGCACAAATACATACTTCTACAAATTTGAGAAAATATGGGCTTTGGAGTAAAATGGTTCCAATATTTTGTTATTGTGACTCAGTAAACGGGTTCTACTCTAGTTAATATGCATAGCTACCACTGAAGGCATGCATCCCTATATCCCCTTTGCATTTAAAGAACAAATCTACATAATGTGAAGCTAATATGAAATAGTATTCATGTTGATACAAATCACTGAGCAAAGGCATGGTTGAAGCAGAACAGGGTGCTCCCTTGCAGCTGTTGGTCTCGCAAACACAGACTAAAAACAAGTTGCAGACTGTTTTCGGGCAATGGGCTGCAGAGCAGGTGATAAATTATACTACAGTAAAACACAAGGAATAAAGGATATATAAACACATAGAATGAGTCTCTTGTTCAGTGTCCAAATGGTTCCCCAGTTGTATTTACCAAATCTATCATCTGAATGATCAACACATTATAATCTGTGCCAAACATAAAGGCACCAACCATTGGAGTAATATTACAACATAACAACGACATTCTCACAGGAGGTGTGAGGATTATTAATAGGTAAATAACCTATTGCTCTTTTGATGATTCATTGTACTCTTCGATTACCACAGTGGGGGAACTGCCAATCTTGCCTGCTAATGCCTTGATTTGAGACGCCTTCGCGTTAGCATCTTGAGGTGCCTGGCTGCTGACTGTAATAAACATCTGTTGGAGACTTGCAAGGTTTTCCAAGCCGTAAACACCATCCACCATTCTGAACCTCAGCTCAAGCCTCTGAAGCTCTGGCATTGCCCCCTCTAGGAAGCTCAAAGGTGGCAGCACTGGCCCTGAGAAGCATAGTAGTTTAAGCTTTTCGAACCCCCCAGCAGGCACAAAGATCTTGCCTTCTGACTTCAGTACATTCTTGTGAAGAATTTTGAGAACACTTTCATCGTTGTCTGCTGCATCCAGTGAAAAAGTGAGAGAGAACAACTCAGGCAGCTTACCAAGAATCGGCAAAGTGTCTGTGGTGAGTGAAGTTAACGACAAAGTTAGCTTCTCAACGTTGTGCAGATCGCGAATCCAGTTGGGTACGTTAGACAACTTTCCCGAAAGCTCGAGGGTGTGCAGTTGTTCCGGGGGTGCTTGCGAATAATTGAGCGATCTGTCAAGAAAACCAGTGAAACTGTCGTCAATTGCAAGAAACTTGAGGGAGCAGCTGCTCAAATGCTCAATGGCAGCGAGCAGTAACTCGTCATCACTCTGGTTGAAGTTTCTAAGTCTGTAAATGGAAAGTTTCTTCAGGTTGGTGAGGTTCTGCAAGGATGCAAGCCGACGCTCCCCTTTGTGTCTAAACTGCCGCTCCAATCTCCGTAGGGATTGTCTGCCATCTCCATTCTCGGGGCTGTCTGCCGTAGGGGTTCCAACGGCCGTAGCGTGCGCTCCACCTCCGTTTTCAGGGCTGTCTGTCGCAGGGGTTCCGACGGCCGTAGCGCATGCTCCACCTCCGTTGTCTGCCGTAGCGGTTCCGACCGCCATAGCGCACGCTCCGACTTCCGCCCTGACGGATCCTCCCATGGCTGCACTTGAGCTTCCACGTATCTCAATCCCAAATAGTGTCTGTAGAGCATTCATTTTTGTGATTCCTTCCGTGAATGTCAATGCTATCCGCTTGCTTTTATTGCCAGGAGATGCGCCATTCGCTCAAGCTTGTCAAATGATGAAGGCAACATTCCGATGTTTGTCTCTCTTATGTCAAGTACTTCCAGATATTCCAGCATGCCTATTTCCTTTGAGATCTTATCAATGTCCGTTCGACGCAGGCTCAGATACTTCAACTGATGCATTTTGCATATTTTCTTGAGCTGGTGGAATGACAGATCCTTGCAGCTTCAAGATCCAGCACTTGCAGTATCTGAAACTTGAGAAAGGAAGAATGTAATACCTTGAAACTCTCTGATGCCGTCAACGATCGGACATGCGATAATTTCATCCTCTCCACTGCTTCTTTTTCTTGCTTACCACTTGTATGGACGAAGAGCCGGCGTACCTTGTAGCTTGAAAATGGCGTATGCTAGTGACCACCAACTACAGTGATGAAATTCTCATCGCTTGACTTGGAAACAATGTACTCAAGGACCATGTCATGAATTTGATAGTTCTTCACCTTGCCGCTGCTGCTGTTGTTGACGGGCCGAATTAAGTTCCTGCTAACGAGTTCATTGAAGCAGTCTTCAGAAACGTCCTCGATAGTCTTCCCATGCTTAAATTAACAGTAGCTATGCTGGTACTCGGGCGATACCGTGGCCATGCCGCCACCCAAACAGAGCTACCTAGTCACCTTGATGTTACAACAGGGGATTGGCCACATATTTAAAGGCCCCCTAGGTACAGAGTTGGACTAAGACTCTACCCTAGCCCCCTAATACAACTCCAAGTCTAGATGTACACATATTCGACACAGATTCAACACATGGGAATACTATCGAGGACGTTTCTGAAGACTGCTTCCATGATCTCGTTAGCAGGAACTTAATTTGGCCAGTTAACAACAGCAACAACGGCAAGGTGAAGAACTATCAAATTCATGACATGGTCCTTGAGTACATTGTTTTCAAGTCAAGCGATGAGAATTTCATCACCGTAGTTGGTGGTCACTGGCATACGCCATTTTCAAGCTACAAAGTTTGCCGGCTCTCCGTCCATAGAAGTGGCATGCAAGAAAAAGAAGCAGTGGAGAGGATGAAATTGTTGCATGTCCGATCGCTGACGGCATCGGAGAGTTTCAAGGCATTGCATTCTTTCCTTTCTAAAGTTTCAGATTCTAGAAGTGTTGGATCTTGAAGGCTGTAAGGATTTATCACTCCATCAGCTTAAGAAAATATACAAAATGCATCAGTTGAAGTATCTGAGCTTGCGCCTGACAGACATTGACAAGATTCCAAAGGAAATAAGCAGACTGGAATAGAGGTACTTGATATAAAGGAAATAAGCAAATGTCACAAAGTTGCCTTCATCAGTTGACAGGCTTGAACGAATGACGCATCTCCTTACTGGCAATAAAAGCAAACGGATAGCATTGACATTAACGGAAGGAATCACAAAAATGACAGCTCTATAGACATTATCCGGGATTGAGGTACGTGGAAGCTCAAGTGCAGACACGACGGAAGTCGAAGGTCGCGCTACAGCTGACAGCCCTAAGAACGAAGATGGAGCACGCGCTATGGCCGTCGGAACTACGGAAGATGGCAGACAACCCCTACGGAGATTGGAGCCAGGGGCGAATCCAACAGAGAGGCTCCATCAAGCTCGAGCCTACCCTCCATCGGCCTGGTACTCCCCTCCCTAGTCCCCACTACTGTTCTCTAGCAGTCTTGGACCCTGGCAGTTGAGCCTGAGGTTGAGGAACAAAGTGCACTTGTGAGGTTGAGGAAGAACCAAACACTACGCCGAATCCCCAAATCCAAGTGTGTTGAGAAGGATGGAGGGGTGGGGGGATGGAGGAGTGCTGATCGACCTGGGGCGCTGAGGAGCCGAGGGCTCGAGGGGATGATCGCCGCATCCCGATGTGCCCGCGCCGCCATGGATGAGACGAAGCCGGGCTGGGGTGGGCCGGTGTGGGGGCGCCGCCGTCGAGGAGCGCCGATTGGCTTGGGGGCGCTGAGGAGTCGAGGGCTTGAGAGGACGCCTGCCATTGAGACGTAGACTAGATATTTGGACCCTAGTCTCTGCCTCATGGTATTATATATAAATTAATTATGAAGGTAAGGCATCATTTCAGTAATAGAGTTGAACGCAACCCTAAGAAAAGTTCATAGCCACATTTCTCTACATTTCAGTAAGATATGGACTCTAATCTTTGCAAAGGCATATGTTGAGAGAATATTTTCGGCAATAAAGATTATCAAAACAGATTTGCGCAACAAGGTAGCTGGTGATTAGCTTAACGACTTGATGGTATGATATACTGAGCGAAAGATTTTACAATCATTGATGATACTAGAATCAAAAAATGTTTCCAAGGCATGAAAACTTGTATAATAAATTTGCCTTATAATCCAAGCTTACGCTTTAGTGGTACATTTCTTTCATTTTCATTGTTTATAATCATTTATAAGTTACTATTGTATTACTAAGTTTGCAAACTTTGAAATACAGATCGCATCGGATTGGATGTATATTCATGTGTTTGTGGGACATCTTTTCGTTCGTGAGGTACTTTCATCTTCTTCTTCTTGCTTTTTTCTATACTTTTCTTTTATTTATGTATGAATTTCAATTGCACAATATTATATTTACATCAATTTAGTTTATTCCTATAAGGCTTTGAGCCCACCCTCTATCTCTATCCTAGCTTCGCCTCTAGATGAATGTGATGAGCCAATTTTTTGTTTGATTGGAGGGATAAAATAGGATAGGATGAGAATTGGATAGGGTGACAATTCAAATTTGGTTAGTAAGATGAAAGTTACAGTAGATAGGATGACAATTATATGGAACCAGAGTTGGATAATCTCATCCACTCATCCATCCAAGAAAACAATGGGATGGATGAAAAAAATTGGATGAAATCATCTGAATTTTTTTTACAAATCACCCGTCACACTCGACATCACCGGCTCCAACTACTTGCAATGGAGTACTCTCTTTACGGTGTTCGTCGGCAAGTACGGACTTCTTGGCTTCATCGATGGGAACACTGATTCCACCCTCGACGACTTGCATCACCGGCAAGACTTTGCCGTTCGCTCGTGGATCTACGATTTCATGTGTGAGGAGATCTTCGAGATCATCGTCGAGCCGAACCAGACGCCACGGCAGACTTGGGTTGCCATTAGGGATGCAAATGGGCCGGTCCTAGGATCATCTTTGACCCACTATAGTTCATTTGTTTGCACTAAAACTTAAAAGGTGGAGTAAAAATTAAGTTTTTAGTGCAAACAAATGAACTAAAATGGGCCAAAGAAGACCCTAGGGTCGGCCCATTTGCATCCCTAGTTGCCATCGAGGAGCTCTTTCGCAACAACAAGGAGAGCCACGCCGTCTTCCTCGAAGCCGAGTTTCGGAGCATCGTCCAAGGGGATATGTTCGTCGCCGACTACTACCGCACACTTAAGAAGACGGCCGATGCTTTGCGCGACGTCGGCCATCCGGTCTCGGACAAGGCGCTCGTCTTGAACACCCTCCGAGGTCTGAACCCACGACTCTCTTCCACCGCTCAACTAATCCCTCTGCTAGATCCATTTCCCAGTTTTATACGCACCAGATCCATTCTGGCCATGGCAAAGACGAATGCCACAAATGAAGCTCCTGCCGGATCAAGCACGACATTGCTATCTTCTACTGTCGGGTCCCAATCAAACTCTCAGTCTGGTGGATCTGGCCGATCTGATCAGGCGGCTAGTACTGGAAACAAAAAATCAAGTAGCAAGCGTTGGAAGCAGAACAAGCAGCGCACCAACAACGGAGGCGGCGGCTCTTACTCCGCGTGCACGCCTTTACCGGGGGGTGGGCCATCATGGTTCTGCTTCAATCCATGGGCCGGCCCACCGCCATCTTGGTCGCCCAGCTGGGGCGCGCCCTGGCGCAGTAGCTCGCCCGGGATTCTTGGCCCACGTCCTAGCGCACCACAGCAGGTGTATGCCATGCACCTCGCGCCTGCGTTACCTGCACCGCCTGCAAGTTCTTCGCCGACACTAAGCTGGGATTCCGCCGGTCTCATCGCCGCTATGAATGCCATGTCCGTGCAACCACATGGCGAGTACAACGGCGACTGGGTTGGATTCATGTGCTTCCTCGCATATGTCATCCAACGCTGGTATACTCGCCTCACCTAAACCTTTCCAATCTCCGCCTTTTGTTACCGTCGGCAACGGTTCTTCGTTACCTATTTCTTGTACTAGCCAAACCACTCTTTCTACACCTAATCACAAGTATTACTCTCAACAATGCCCTTGTCGTTCCTAGTATTGTTAAAAACCTTCTTTCCGTTAGACAATTTACCGGTGATAATTCCTGTTCAATCGAATTTGACCCCTGTGGTTTTTCTATCAAGGATCTTCGCACCAAGACCGAGACTCTTCGCTGCAATAGTGGAGGAAATCTTTACAACATCCGGAACCCCAAGCATTCCGTCCAGACCAACTTTCTAGCATCATCCTCCATCGATCTTTGGCATCGTCGACTCGGCCACCCTAGTCATATGTAACACCCTGACTTTGTAATTAAGAATAATTAGGCTTAATTAAGCTAATTGAGTGTTTAATTATGCTCTGATTTGATTTTTGGATCTTAATTTGGAGTTATTTGTTTTCGGAGTCTTTTATCGTTTCGATCGATTTTTAGATCTTAAGCAAAATTTTGATGTTCCGTAGTCGGTATCAAAATGGTGCAGCCTTACGTATCCATCTTCACCGCCACTCGAAAAGCTATTGGCATTACATAGATAAACAAGATTGACATAGTTAGATTTCAGCAAGGTAAGAATAAGTTTAAAGCGAGAAACATTTCCTCCACAGACAACACTTTTGACAACATAAATTACGAATCCCAAAGAAAGAATATTTTATTGATATACTTCCCTGCTACGCAATGAATATAATCCCTAATAGGTAAAACAAACAAAACGCTGTTGGAGGAAGCTAAAGCAGCTCTCATAAATTTCTTTTTCACCGATAAAAATCAGAATAGCGTATATGACGAAATCTGATTGGCAATAATCCTTGAGATGCCATATAGTTGAAGTGTACGACAATCACTACACAATTTGCTCAGTACTCACTAAGCTACTTGTCGGAGTTGCCATCTGACAACACAGTAATAATTAATTAATGTAGTATTTCTTTTAAGATATGTTGTATCCACCAAAGAGAACAAATGACTCTGTATGACATTTCCTACAAACCAAGATCATCTCTGATTAAAGCAAAAGGTGTGATTAAAGCAAAAGGTGTGGTCTGACTTATCAGTAGACGACGGAGTATACACACACGCACTCTCTGCAGTCTGCAGCCGGCGGCAGGGAGGCGATGGAGGCGGCTCGGTGTAGGCGACGCTGCGACGGGAGGCGGCCGTCGGCAGGTCGACGGGAGGCGACCAGCGGCAGGGAGGCGATGGAGACGGCTCTGTGCGCCGGGCGGTAGATCTGGGGACGCTGGCAGTAGATCTGGGACTGGGAGGGAGAGATTTGGGAGCGATTTGGGGATGGGCTCTGGAGTCTGGAGGCTGGGTCGCTGCCGGCGGCCGGCAGGGAGAGATCTGTATCGGCCGATCGGCTGTGTGGAGGCCGGGGCAGGGATTTGGGCACTAGGATTTTCTAATAATTGTCATCCCTACATGTCCCACATGTCAGTATATTTCACGGTATATGAGTAAAACGGGTACAGGTATAGCTTATCCATATCCGTATCTGTTTACTCGTGGGCAAAGAAAATCCCCATACCCACCTCTATTCGGGTATTTATCCGTGGGCATGCGAGTAAACGGGCACAATTGCCATCCCTAGAGGGGAGAAATAAAAAAAAGAAGAGAAATAAGAAAGAAAATTGAAGAAAATCTGAGAGAGTATTTGTAGGTTATGTTTTTATGTAAAGAGATCCTTATACGTCTGTATTTTAAATTTGAGAAATAAATTTGTGAGTATAGATTCGATTAGGAATTAATTTTGTAATTAGTTAGGAAGTTCTGGATTAAAAGTCTGAGTAGGACAAGTAGGTGGATTAGGAATGGAATTGAAATCTTAGGCCCTGTTTGGTACGGTTTCAGATTCTAGTAGAATCGGAAACGGTTCTACTTTCTTGATAGAAACGTTTCAGGTTGGATTCTGTGAATAGAGTGGAACTGGGTTGAGACCGATTCAACCACATAGTGGAAAAAGAAGAAACAATCCGAGAATAATCGTTTCAAGCTTTTTCCCGATTAGTTGGTTTTCTTCTAGAAAAAATAAGAAAGCAATAAGAAATAAAAAATAATTACTACTAAGATTTTATTGTATCTATTCCAATATTTGATGTCAGAGCTTTGAAGATCCGATCAAAGAAAAAAAAAGTCTCAATGACTGCTGCGCTAAAATCGCCGAAAGAGCGGAAGCCGAGACTAAGAGCATGTACAATGGTCACAGTTAGCTGTCTATAAGAGATGCCATGTAGGATTTTAAGTGACATGGAGGAGAGAGAAAACTAATGTCTACTATTTAATAGACAGTCTTATAGACAGCTTCACATATTATGTACCATTGTATAGACAGCCTGTTAATTGAATGAGAGATCATTACAGACAGCTATATAGACGATCCATTGTATGAGTTATTTTTGATACTGTCTGTAGATGATGTAGAGATGCATTATAGACAACTATTGTCTATACCATTGTACATGCCAGAGCTGTACTGGGCTACTGGCCGAGAGAGAGAGAGAGAGAGCGCGCATCGCGTGTAGATTGTGGAATCAGAGGAGCCACTCAAGCCTCAAGGCGACAGTACGGCAGTGCGTGTGTTCATGCAACAGGCAAGCAAAAGAGAAGTCGTGCACTCGCGCAAAAAGAAAAAAGCAGCCAAGGAGTAGCAGAAGAGGACTCCCACCTGTTGCGGCACAAGAAAAGCAACTCCATCCGTGCAGTGAAATCAAAGAGAGCTACGGCTGTACAGCAAAGAAAAACAACGTACAGCAGCACTCTTCCAGGTGGCACGTCGCGCAAAGAAGAACCAAGTCCCAGCGGCAAAAAAAAAGTTTTTTCTCGGTGCTACAGGAATCCAGATCAGAGAATCAGTTCACGTGAAAGGCGGGTTGCATCAGGGACCCCCTCCTGTCGTGATGTAAGAAAAGAGGAAGGACTCGGATGGCAGCAAGTCAAATCCCTAGGGGCAAGCTAGGACGTCTAACGCTAGAGACAGCAAGAAACCAGAGGAGACGAGAGGCAGGAGCGCTAGTCTGCTCTTGGTGACGCTGCAGAAAGAAAAAGGGCACGGTAAAGATTATGGGTGAGAAGGCGATTAAAAGTCGGTTGTTGATTTATATTCTTGAGTGATTTGGCAAAATAAAAAAACAACAATAATAGAATATACATGCATGTCATGCGTTTACATGTACTAGTAAGATGCTCGTGCGTTGCAACGGAATTTTAAAAGATAATAATACATAATTATAATGCAGGATTCTAAACCATATAATAAATCAATTTTCTGTAACACACATATCAAACAAAATATATCTTTGTAAGATAGTAAATAAATCAAATAATATATATTGAGTTGTCCTGCAGATTTACAACTATAGGTTAGCAAAGTAATAGTGACTCATCTACTGGGCCTTGACATCTACTGTTCTGGCCCAAAAACGGTCCGACAGACTTACCATCACCACCAACTCATTCTTATAATAGTTAAGATATGTATGCTTGAGTGTTGCGTGTGTATTTGGATGTCCGTGTGCAGTGTGCGTTTGTGCATGTTTGTTAATTATTGACAGGAAGTGAAACAAAGTAGCATGCAGTTGTAGGATTGAACAAGTAAGTGCATGCAACGGGTTGGGCTGGGCCAAGCTACAGGCCCATACTAGGAGGAGACCTGGGCGACGTTCTCGGCGTCGTGGACGCCGGCGAGTGGAGCGATTTTTTCTGAGCAAGTGCAATATATGCTAGTTCTTCCTGAGGTGCCAACGATCCTTCAACAAGCAGTTGAAGTCTCCACGCAGTAAACTAGTAGTAGGTGAGAGTTCTTTTGATAAGGCATTAATTTGTGCACTTTGGAATGGATCGGTTTTGTCATTCAAGGAATTGTTCTGAAATATAACTGTTCTATCTATTTTTTATATATGCCAAGAATATATTTGTGTTTCTAGACACTGTTTAAGGTTTCTTTTTAACGCCAACGATCCTTCATCGGTTCATCTCCCTTCAATATCCTCTCTTGATCAATAAAGATGAAGACAAATTTGCGCACCCAGCGAGTCTGGGGTGCGATTGATCTAAAAGGAAAGGTTGTGGAAGATGACAGGGTAGATCAGGCAGCACTAGCAGCGATCTATTAGTCGGTACCAGATTCAATGATGCACCAGCTCATCAGGAAGGAAACAACACGTGAAGCATGGCTAACGCTTCAGAAGATGCACGTGGGAGTTAACCGCGTGAAGGAGGTGCGACTACAAAACCTATGGAACGAGTTTGAGATTCTCCAGATGGAAAAAAAAAAAGTAATTCCATATATTTCAAAGCAGCGTTAAGGAAAATCATTTTGTTGTTCTAACTTTACAGGTACCAGCTTGTAAGCCTTAAGTCTCTGAGCTGGTTATGTTAGGAATATGTTTTGGACCTAATTAATGATTATTAACTCTTTATGAACAATGCTTCAATCTGTTTGGAAGCAGAGGAGTATTTCTCGGAGCCCGTCCACATGGAAGTGATCACCTGGGCAACAGAGTACGGACACAAGCCTGCTGCAGCGGAGGACTGCCACTGTGGCTGGTGCATCCTGACATGCTGCAGTTCCTCGCCTCTGAATCAGCCAACAAGGGTCTTTTTTTTACCAGCGGCATGCCCAACTCAGCAGCAGAAGCAACTACAAGCGACAACGCGAGTACTGATGTACTACGCTGGCTATCCCTCCACCAACCTGATCTGGAGCTCCCAACGCTGCTGGAAACAATGGATCTATCTTAGACATGTTCACTAGCTGTCTCTGGTGCAGTAAAAGGAATCCCTCTCGATAAGTTTATCTATTTGAGGGTGTTGGATCTCGAAGGTTGAGAGAATTTGAAGGATGATGACTTACCGCTGATATGCAGCAAAATGTTAGCACTGAGTTATCTGAGCGTCAGGAACACAGGGGTCACCAGGCTCCCACCCAAGATTTAAGGAGCTGCTCTATCTGGAGGTGTTGGACGTGAGCCACACGCGCATACGGGAGCTCCCGTTAGAAGTAAGCGAGCTAAAACTGTTGAGGGCACTGGACCTGAGAAGCACACAAATAAGGCAATTGCCAGAGAAAATTGTTGAGCTTGGAATTTTGCTGGATCTGCTCATTGGTGTTGATGGTATTAATCCCGATGAGACAGCAGCAAAGATACTGGTCGGGATAGTGCGTGCCAGATCCCTACACACGCTAGCAACTGCTGACTTAAGCGAATGCTCTGCAAGCTTTGTAGAGGCTCTTGGTGGCCTAGAGGACTTAGAGGTGCTTGCAATAACATGGTCTTTTCACCAGTGCACTGACGGAAGATGCGAGGACGCTCTATGGTCATCCATCAGAAAATGGAAGAACAAAGGCCCTCACAATCCACTGTGGGCTCGGTTGTTCCATGGAGTTCCTGTGTTCGCTGGATACTAGGCCTCAGGAACTTGAGACATTCAAGGTAATAACCGGAAGATTTGTTAGTGTTCCCCGATGGTTCCAAGGTCTCTGTTTCCTTTCTTTCTTGCAAATCACCGTTTTCACGCTAGGGACCGATGATCCGAAGATCATTAGGCAGTTGCCCAAATTGCGGTGCCTTGTGCTAGGTTTGGACTTCATTCCAGAAGCAGCTATAGTGATTGAAGGCGAGGGGTGGTTCAACCAGCTTCGGACGCTCTCAGTCGATTGTGCAGTGCCATGGATGACTTTTAGAGAAGGAGCAATGCCGGAGCTCAGATACCTCGACCTAGAAATCTGCTCAGGCCCACCGAATGAAGAGCTTGTTCCTTCAGGCATCAGCAAGCTTAGTGAGGTGGTGCAGCGATAGCTCCAGCGTGATGTTGACAGTCGAGGCGGTGAAGAAGGTGGTTGCCGAGCACTACAACCGGATCAACCTCCTCGTCATCAATGGCATCCAACATGTAGTTCAGACAGAGGCAGTTGACGAGGAGACAGTGCGGAGGACAACGACAGAGATCCAAAGTGAAATTGAATGTGTAGGCGAAATCAAAACTGAAGACCCGACGTCGTGACAAGGTAAACTCTCGTACACATGCACACTACTTGTTGGCATTGCTTCCTGTAATTAACACCTGTTTTGTGACACATTTCCATACACCATACTTGCTGCTTCTGCGCAGGGGCAAGCACGTTGGTTCCCTCTACAGAGACAAGCGCGAGTGTTGCAGAATGGTACATCACTCGTACCACTCGTGCTTCTATATTGCCGTTGGCTGCATCTATCTGTATCCTTGTGTCAGGTCAAATATCTGTTTCTTTTCCAGATTGTCAGGTAATGTGTCTGTTTAGTCGTGCCATCTATCTGCAGAGACTGTCAAATGTTGTATTCATTTGAATAATGTTTTAGTCATCCCGTATAGTATGTTACTATATTGTTATTTGTAACTTGTAAGGCTGTTTGGTCATGCCGAACCAGTCTATCAAACATTAGTACGTTTATGTGTAACTTGTCAGATGTATTATTTGACCATGCCGTATTGCATGTCTAGACAAATTTAAAGGTGGCGACAGTACATGCTTATACACCAGTTGGTCATGTTATTATGCGCAAGATCGTGCCAGAGCATTTGAACATCCTCCTGCCTTCACAAGGACACATCGAAATGAGTAATAATGTGATGTGGCGCATGTTCAAACTTCGAAGCACCCGGTAGTGCAAAGCATCAGCATGTAATACAAATCACCGAGAACCAACACTGGTTAAGAAGTGAACATTGCAATTTAAGGAGCTTTTGATTGCTGAATGTACAAAAGTTCTCAAGCGTCCACAAAGCTGTTTGTCTAGTGCCGCAACAACAATGTCCGATAAGCAATACACAATTACTTCTCCCAGCTGTTCAGGTCTCTCAAATGCCAGCCTGAAAACAAGCTGAGAAATGATCGTTTAGGAGAATTATTTTTTAAATAATACATTTTTTAAACTGAATTGCGTTTTTAATACTCGAAAAATAAAAATTGCAAAAATAATACGTGGTCGCCATACCGTACGGCGAATACCCTATTTTCGCCGAACCGTGTGGCGAATACCCTATTTTCGTCATACTGTACGGCAAAAATATGCTAATTACCCAATTAAAGCCGGTTAACCATGTGCCAGGGTATTATCGCCGTACCGTATGGCGAAAATATAGAAATCGCCGAACGGTACGGCGAAAATCAGGAAATCGCCGAACGGTATGGCGAAAATGTATTGTCGCCGAGCCATATGGCGAAAATATTCAAATTATACAGCAACTATATAAAACATGGCTCCAAAAATCATAAAATAATTATAACATATTCATATGGTATTGGATGTTCCATTTGTGCAAAAATATGTAGGAATCAATTGAGTTGAATAAACTAAATAACGTTAAGAAATTTGAAATGCATGAAATACTTAAGCCCTTTCGGCAGCCTGTAAAATATCACGTTTAAATGTAATTTTTTGCACGAATACTGCAGATTTGCTCTTTGATATATGGAGTACCATATTATGGAAAATTATTTTATTTACGCCTTTCTTTGGTACAAAAATAAACTGCCACAATAACCCTAAGTACTATTGTGAACGCTAACTTTGAAGCCTTTTCGGCAGCCTGTAAAATATCACGTTTGAATGTAATTTTTTGTAAGAATACTGCAGATTTGCTCTTTGATATATGGAGTACCATATTATGGAAAATTGTTTTATTTACGCCTTTCTTTCCTCAAAAAATATGCTGCCACAATAACCCTAAGTACTATTGTGAACGCTAACTTTGAAGCCTTTTCGGCAGCCTGTAAAATATCACGTTTGAATGTAATTTTTTGCAAGAATACTGCAGATTTGCTCTTTTATATATGGAGTACCATATTATGGAAAATTATTTTATTTACGCCTTTCTTTGCTACAAAAATATACTGCCACAATAACCCTAAGTACTATTGTCAACGCTAACTTTTAAGCCTTTTCAGTGGCCCATAAAATATCACGTTTAAATGTAATTTTTTGCAAGAGTACTGCATATTTGCTCTTTTATATATGGAGTACCATATTATGGAAAATTATTTTATTTACGCCTTTCTTTGCTACAAAAATATACTACCACAATAACCCTAAGTACTATTGTCAATGCTAACTTTTAAGCCTTTTCAGTAGCCCATAAAATATCACGTTTAAATGTAATTTTTTGCAAGAATACTGCAGATTTGCTCTTTGATATATGGAGTACCATATTATGGAAAATTATTTTATTTACGCCTTTCTTTGCTACAAAAATATACTGCCACAATAACCCTAAGTACAATTGTCAACGCTAACTTTTAAGCCTTTTCGGCAGCCCTTAAAATATCACGTTTGAATGTACTTTTTTGCAAGAATACTGCATATTTGCTCTTTTATATATGGAGTACCATATTATGGAAAATTATTTTATTTACGCCTTTCTTTGCTACAAAAATATACTGCCACAATAACCCTAAGTACTATTGTCAACGCTAACTTTTAAGCTGAAAAAGCAATAATCACACGAGGTTGCTATGACAAAAGCTGCAAAAGCAATAATGACACGAGGTTGCTATGACAAAAGCTGATAGAAATATATGGTAAAACATAATATGAGAAAGTACCCCAAAAGGACAATAACAAAATAATGTTTTCACAGACGGACATCCGAAGTGTTTAAATCATTACAAGCATTGTGAAAAGCATGTAGATGCAGCCAGCAACCTTAGTACGCAAACTCAACCTTAGTAGGGCAGATACAACGGATATTACAACAGTGACAACATTGCTAGGAGAAGTGCCAATAACACTGATTGTAATGGTGGAACAAGTGATCGTTCCGCCTATGTTCGTAGAGTGGGAATGATGTCATACATTTTCTACATATTACATCACCCGTCAATCTTGTGCGATTTGTTTTCGGACCGCTCAATCTCTCTTATGAAAGAGCTCAATGGGCGTGCGCAGTGCTCCCAGCTGCTGACCAATGGGTAGCCTATGCCATACGTCTCCGGGGTGTAAGAAGTAACTTGTTTGTGTGCATTCTGTGGAGTCCTGCCCTCCCATATGGGCATGCCATCCAGATTTCCGGCGCCCCCTATGTTAATACCACCCGGGTTCCCGGATGGTCTTTGTAATGCGTCAAGGATTTGTTGCGTACTACGGACCTCGGCCGACTGCTTCCCCTTATCCCGTACCATTCAAGAGGACGAACCCTCTTGCCCTTCCGGAGACTTGCCGAGACGCCTCCTCTATTTCGGCTCACACTCCACTATATGGTCCAGGAGGTGTGTGTTGGGCTTCTGGTTGTACAACCGAAAACGTGCCCTGCAGTCAATGCAGTATGCCCGCTGTGGTGGTCGAAGAATACCGTATGCGTACTCGGAGTCCGGCTTTTCTGGGAGGTAGTAGCACCATGGCGAGGGTTGCTCTCCCCAGTTATAAAATACGGGAAGTTTGAGATGTGGGTGGTACGTCTCTGGGTCCACCCAGTTGAAGTACCAGCACCATGCATCCTCAGACAAAGGGCACCGGTAGAATCTTCTGTCCGCTAGATCCTCGTTGTTAAGATCAACCATCGCACGGAGGCCGTGCTCGCACAGTTCGGGGCTTTGGGGTGGCCCCTGAGGAGGATGTTCCTGCCTTGACTTGAGCCATTTTGCAAGCTTCTTTTTGAAGTCCTGTATGCAATGAACTGGTTTACAATGGGTACTTTGTGGCTGAAACATGAGCATGTCGCATGAAACTCACCGATTGGTTGGTCCCTTGCCCACCGGCCCTTAACTCCGGTCGATCTAGGTAGGGGACATATCCCGGCGGCCTCTCCCACCGTGTGAAGTTCTCAGGTGAAGTGGGGTAGGCGTCGTGGCAGTTTGTAGAGAAATTTGTAGTCACGTCATTCCGGCCCGTCGATCCATTGGAAGAAGCAACAACGGTCCTCGTCCTAAAAAAACAAAGAACGATGCATGAAATGGTAGTGTTACCCTAATTTGTATGGACAACATTTGGTTTACCCCGAAGCCGCGGGCACAACAGTAGTGAGCGCGGGCGGCCGTATCTCCGTGCGTAGACTGCGTAACCTTCGCTAGCAGGTTGCAGTCACATTTCGGGCGTGGCGACTCGGCAGAATCAAGGCGTCAACGCTACTCTCATCCGGGTACTGGGGGGGTTAACCTTTGCTTGCTGAAGAGGCGACGGTAGAACGACATCGTGGCCTATTGTGTGTGGGGGGAAAACAGGCTAAAGTTTATTGCAGTTCTGGCAGTGTGATGCACATATCCCTCCCTCGGTCGGTTCATAAAGTGCTGGCGAGGAGGCAGCCAAAGGAGAGTCTGGCGGACTTCAGAGTAGTTCAAATCCGCGAGCATCGGATGCTTCTACAGCTTCCCATGTGATGGGACATGAGCCTGGCTATGCCCACAGCTTTAGACAGGGAATCTCTGCCATAGTCGGCTTTTGGCAGCATTATGCAGCTGAAATGACAAAAGCTGGAAAAGTTGATATGACAAAAGCTGGAAAAGCAATAATGACACGAGATTGATATGACTAAAGCTGACAGAAATATATAATGGACCACGTATATGAGAAAGTACACAAAATAGATGGTAAAACATAATAGGAGAAAGTACCCAAAAAGGACGCACATCCTAATCCTGATCACCCCCCAGTGGTGGATCCTGACCCCTACCCCTACCCCTAGTGCGAACTCTCCTTTGCCGACGCGTTGAAGGGGGTGCATCTTCGAGAGGTCGTGGGCGAAGCACCCGCGATGGTCCTGCCTGGCCGTAGTCCGAAGGGTTGTACCGATCCGCTGGGCGACGCACGCGGGGAGGCAACGTGTCTGGAGGAGGCTACGTGAACTGCGTGGCTGGAGGAGGCAGCGTGTACTGCGTGGCTGGAGGATGCTGCGTGAACTGAGCCCCTACGAAGAACTGATCGGTCTAGTAGTCAAGGACGCCGTGCCCTGACTGGGTGTTCGAAGTAGAGGCATGTCCAAGGAGGCCTACAGTACAGACATTAACATTTAATTATAGTGAGAAGATTAGATTCGAAACGAGATCAACTGAAAATTTATCGGCTTACCGGGGTGTGGGGACCATGGTAGGCCCGCGTGCTGGCGCCTGCCAACTGGATCCTCCAACCGTGCTCGAGCCGAGGCACTGGTGCGGAAGCCGGACCCTACCGTAGTGGTGGTCGAGAAGGTGGTGTCGAGGAGCTGAGTCCGGGTGGCGGCCTGGACGAGGTGCCAGCCGAAACAGTTGGGGCTGGGACCTGCCAAACAGCACCAAACTCCACAATCCATCGGGACTGCACCTCCACACGCCTCATGGCCTCCGATACCTGGTCCGGTGTGAAAATGGCCCCTTGCTGTAGCCTAGTCAGAAAGTCAGTGACATGCTGGTGCAAGTCCCTCGCCTCGTCCACCTATCACGTACAAACAAACGATAGACATAACGACATGGCATTGAAATTACAATTACATTAATGAGTAAAAACACAACGAGACTTACCATCTCGTGCAGTGCCACTCCTGCGTGGCTCGAGTACAAGTCTGTGACGCTAGGAGCAAACACCTGGGCCGGCTGCTCCTCGCGTAGGAGACGAGTACGGGTCCGGCGCACGTACCAGGACAAGTACTCCTGGTAGGAGGAGGAGTCATAGGGCGCGACCTCCTCAACAACGCCCCTCTCCGCCCCCAGATCGCGCAAGCCACGGCGCCATCCTCTGCACCAAGGTCACCATGGACTTCTGGGGTCCCTGGGTGGAGTACCTGCATAAAAGACCTCATTATTACAAATATATCATAAGCACTTAGCATACTTGTAGTGGCGAGTAACTCACGAGTGTACTTTCGCTGGCACGCGTTCCCCCAAAGGAACAGGGACCACCTGGCGTAGTCCGAACTGTCTGAGGACTCGGTGCGGCGCGTAGTCCTCTACGAAGACGTCGAAGACGAGCTTCTTCCTCGTCATCCAATAAGCTTGGTCCTCAGAGCACAAAGGCGACACCCCGCAGCCTCTCTCTCCTACACGCTCGCCACGTAAGGGTCCCAGACGACCTGCCCCTCCCTCAGGTGGTCGAAGGCCTCCGTGAAGGAGAGGTACGCCGCACGCACTGGATACTCCGCCCATCGCGCCGCAATAGAGTAGAAATAACTGTAAGCACATGGCATTGAAATTACAATTCCATTAATGAGTAAGAACATGTACCCGTCGCCTGGTCCAGAGCGAGCCCATCGTCGGTCGGTCCAGCGCATCACCGCCGTACATGTCGGAGGTGTAGTGTTGAGGGTCGACATGGGGTCGACCCACGGAGAAGCGCTCGAATGACCACAGCTGGAGAAGAAGTGACAACCCGGTAAGATTGGGGTTCCTGCCTTTCTTCACGCACGCATCGCAAAGGATACGGTACGTGGAAGCAAGAACCGCCGAACCCCAGGAAACCTGCGGTACGTCGTCAGGCTCCGCGTCCGCAATAGCCCGTGCATAGGCTATCCAACACGCGTCCACGGTGTCGCCGTGACTCGATGTGAACATCACCCAGCCAAACAACCAAAGCAGATAGGCCTCAAGGTGCCTAGCAACCTGATAGTCGGTGGGCTGGGCCGCCATCCGCTGCACCTGCGACAATTGAAAGAGTGTGATATCACTTTAATGTTATGCAAAGCTGGAGTAATATAGTAACATGTGCAATCACTAACCTCGAACTGCGACAACCACCTCCTCGATGGCCCGTGCCTCTGGCCTATCGGTATTTGTGGGTCGACATCCGCAACCCCGCCGAAGCACGCCTGCAAGTCCGTGTCCCACACAGCAGGAGTCACAGAGAGTCCGATCGGTGCCCCGGCGATCAGCAATCCAGTGAGCATGGAGATGTCCTGCAGCGTCACCGTCACCTCCCCGAAAGGAAGGTGAAAAGTGTGCGTCTCCAGCCTCCAGCGGTCGACCAAACACGCTATCAGCGAGCTGTCGAACGGGAAACGCCGCGACCGCTGCGGGTCGTCACCCTCGGCCTGGGGGTTGTACTCACCAGGGTTGGCAGCTGAACCCTCCACCATGCGGACTAGCGAAAGCAGCCCGGCATGTGCCAACCTAACGAGGAAGAACAGAGTTGAATCAATTGAATGTTATGAACACTAATTGTACGAACAATGTAACATGTAGAAGTACTGCAACTAACCTGGTGTGGAAGCGAGGGTCAATGCACCATGACTTATTAGGCACACGAATCCGCAGTAAGTTCAACTTGTCATTGCCCTGTGTCGTGTGGATGTGCGCACGGTGCCGCGCATCCAACACAGGGTCCAGAAGTGAGAAGACCTACTCCACCCTGCACATAGAAATATTTCAACATAAATAATACTACACAACGTACGGCAAACACGACATATATGAATAAAAGTACACAACGTATATGAATAAAAGACATGAGGGTTGAACATAAATAAAAGTACACAACATGTGAGAAACACAATATATATGAATAAAAGACACAACATATATGAATAAAAGACATCCAATCGCGTCAATATTACAATACATATATGAATAAAAGACATAAGGGTTGAACATAAATAAAAGTACACAACATGTGAGAAACACAACATATATGAATAAAAGACATCCAATCGCGTCAATATTACAAGAAAAGACATCCAACGTGCATGTAATTACATATTTCGATATATAACCACCACCACGTTCAGAACCTACACCCTACGTGCACTGGTTTGCCTTGTGGCCATACTCGCCGCACTCAGAACACCTCCTAAGAGGGCCACCCACTTCAGATTCATCCATGTCGTTGCGAATGCGCCTTGTCTGTGGACGACCAGACTGCCCTTCTGCACACCTCCGCAAGGTTGGATCCGGCAAACAGATGCGTTCATCTCTGTTAATCGCAGTGAAATCACTGTGTGCACGAAAATCACTAAACTCACCAGACCAGGTATGGATAACATGATCCTTCAAGTAGAAAGGGGACATGTATTGCGACGTGTTCATCCCAATTTGCCCACAAGCAGCCATCACGTGTGAGCAAGGAATATGGAGAAGTCTTGGCTTATTGCAGGTGCATTCACACCATCCAGATGCCCCTTGGCCTATATTAACCTCGTGCGTAATAACCGTTGTGTTCGTTCCCAATCCCCTTTTGCACCGAAGAGTCACCTCGAAGCGGTATTCAGTGACCCCGTAGCTACGCACCATATGCTGCTGAGCTTTCATGGTTCATTCCTCCATGTAGGTCATCATCCGTGAACAATACGGCGTTTGTAATGTCGAGGCATAAAGTACCGCTTCCGCATGCCTTTTCTGGAAGTAGGCAACGATGCCGTGCAACATGCCTTCAAGGATGGCCACAAGCGGTAGCGGACGGAGGCCTCGGATGACCCAATTGTAAACCTCGGCTATGTTCGTCATCATCACGCCAAACCTGTTCAACGCATAACAGTTTAGAACAACAGCCCCATTTGTTCAGCGGTGATTTGATATTTTAATGTACCATACTAACCTGGCGCCTCCGGTGTCATGGAGCAATGCCCACTTCTCTAGAGGCTCAGCCTCTATCCAGTGCGAGAAACACTTAATGTTCCTTGACGTTCGTCTCCTCATATTAGGAGGATCGAGCTCCCCAAGGGGTGTTAGCCTTTTGGGTGGGCATTCGTTCGGCGTAGGTAGTTGCTTCTTCATCTCTTAGATATGCGCACTGGAGTGCTTATCCAACTCGGCAAACAACGCGTTGAACTTACGTGCCTAATTCTGCTTGCATAACCTCTTAAATAGGTTCATCAGTTTCTTGCTTTTGAACTGCCTGAAGAAATTGGCACCCAAATGTCTCATGCACCACATGTTCTGCAAGTCAGGCCATGAAAATGGTTCATCTCGGTCCTCTTGTAGAGTCTTAATTGCCGAAAGGATACCTTTGTGACAATCATGAATGATGCACATGCTGGGCCGGTCACCAACTACCCACACCTTCAGATGTCTGAAAAACCACAGCCAGCTATCCCGATTCTCACCCTCAATAAAAGCAAAGGCCAATGGAAGTATGTGGTTGTTCGCATCAACTGCAATGGCTGTTAGAATCTGCCCCTTGTATTTTCTAGTCAAAAATGTGCCATCAACACAAAGCAATGGACGACAGTACCAGAATGACGCAATGCAAGGCCCCATTGAAAAGAAAGCACGACGAAATGTATAGATCCCATTTGCATCTGCTTCGCTTTCTTTGAAAGCCGTGTATGTGCCAGGATTAGTTTGCTTCAATACTTCAAGCACATGAGGTAGGTTGCAATACGAAGCCTCGTATGTGCCAAACCTCTTCTCTAATGCTTTCTGCTTCGCACGCCAGGCCATGAAGTAGCTTATCTGATACTTAAATGTTCGTAACATTGCTTTCTTAATATACGAACACTCGATATCCCGCTTCTCAATGATTTCATTAAACATCACGCTAGCTAATAGAGCCGCATTCAAGTTACGGTGTTTGACAAGAACATTTTCTATTCTGCATGTGTGCTCGTCCACTCTTAATGCAATCCAATACGTCTCACACTTCGGCTTGTATGCATGTACTCGAAATTCACAACCATCGATTACGCACTTCACTATGTACTTATCTGGGCTAGACAGGACAACCCGAAACTCTCTTTGCAGCGATAGTGCCCACAAGCTCACTGCCAACTTCAATTCAGAATTGTTCGGGAACATTTGATTCAACCGAATGGCACCAGTACCATACTCACAATGCGAATCATGGCCCCCACAAAGCTTCCATACCAGCTTTGTTCTGCCTGTTCCATTCATCGGGGATGGGTACCTCACCGAGCCAAGATTACCATGCATTTCATCATCTTCCTCTCGTTCGTCATCTTCGCCGATGGTATCGACAGGGTCCAATATTTCAGCTTCCTCTTCTGTCGCCATGCGGTCCACCCAATCCAATTGATTCACAAGTTGATCGATATCCTCCCCTTCATCAGCCCGACCTTCTGCGCTTGCTGCATCCATGTGATCATCCCCACTTTGCCTCAACCGACACCACCGGGCCGAACTTGTTCACCAGAATCGATGTGCTGCTCTCGCTCACACCAGTAGTACTCACCTCTTCCCTAGGGCAAGCTTGCACCAGCATCACACATTCGAGGCTAGATCCCTTGCACCACCTTAACCATTTCTGCCACAACTGTGTTCGATCTACTGTCTTCAACTCCCACACAGCCGGGTCACCCTTGCTACGCGTGAATATGATTTGGATGGTAACAGAATAAACACTTGGATTAAGGAAAAAATTGGGTCAACCAAAGTTTTATATCACGAATGCTAACAATATCGGGGGACAAGTGCTCGACCATGGTGACCGCAAAACCGCTTAAATTCACTCCTGTCTGCCCAATTTTTACTTCACCATCGCCATAATATACCCTGAATTTCACTGGTTCCGACATCACTGCGACGACATAAACATAGACATAATTAATTTTTCCTTCCCTACTTAAAATGGAAAATCAGAACCGTAAATTCAACAATGCTAATTAACTATCGCGCTATCGATACTATATTATTATAATATTATAGCGCATGTGTAATATGTCTATTTGCTAAATGTTCAAAAAAATTGGCAGATTAGCCGATTAACTGGCCGATTAGCTCGTGATCGAAGACCTAAAGATTCCATTTTTATGTTTTCGGTGAAAAAGCGTGGCCGACCGACCGATAAAACGGGATTAATCGGGATTAATCTCACTTTTTGAATTTTTTAGTAATTACATCGATATATTGTCCTTGCGGACCAACCGACTAATGATTGACCGATTAGTTCAGTTAATCCTAGGTCGATCAATTAGCTACCGATTAATGATTTCTTCAACATTGCTAATATGTAAATTCATTACTATAAATTTAACAACGTTTAAATATGCAAACTAATATCACCACTCTAAATTAAATAACTAAAACTGCTACTCTAAATTAAAGAACTACAATCGCTACTCTAAATTGCACTACTCTAGATCGCTACTCTAAATTGCACTACTCTAGATCGGTACTCTAAATTGCACTACTCTAAATAGCTACTCTAAATTGAAAAACACGAAATTATACAAAATTGCGATATTACTTCTTCTTCTTTCTTCTCTTCTTCTCCTCCTCCCTTCCTCTTTCTTCTCTTCTTCTCCTCCTCCTCCTTCCCTTCCTCTCTCTCCCTCTCTCCTTCCCTTCCGGCCGGCGGCTCACGCTTTCCCCCTTTTTTCTCTCTCTACGGCGGCGCAAAAACGAGATCGATCGATCTGGCTGATGCCAGTTTTTTACCGACGAATTTTCGCCACACGGTGCGGTGACAACCTATTTTCGCCGTACGGTTCGGCGAAAATATGGTTTTCGCCACACCGTGTGGCAAAATAGCCTTGATTCCCGTGAGACGGGATAACAACGAATTTAAGCTTTTGTCGCCGTACGGTATGGCAAAAATATGGTATTCGCCGTACCGCATGGCGAAAATAGGGTATTCGCCGTATGGTTTGGCGAAGACGTATTAATTTTGCAATTTTTATTTTTCTAGTATTTAAACCGCAATTCACTTTAAAAAAAAGTATTATTTAAAAAAAATCTCGTTTAGGATGTCACATATGGCCTAAAATGTAAGGACTAGCGATATAAGCTAGGCATGTGATATGTAATTGCTAGTATGATCACATAATCAGCCACCGCTTCAATTCAACATTCAAGTGGTTGCCAGTGGCAAACCTACCATATGCAGAACATCACTGGTTTGCAAACAAAACTAGTTACAACAAATGTAGCAATCCAAATCTCTAGACATGTATACCATCTCTAAACGTATCAAACAAGGCAAGCTATAATCTTACGCTCACAAGAATGAAAAAAACATAGGGCTGATCAAGATAACATAGTTGCATAAGTTTCTAATATTTAATCAATAACAGCATACTAGCATCAAACACTTCACTACCGATGTCTTTTGTTGTTGTAAGCAGGTGATATAAAATCTCTGTCCGAAACCGAATTTCTGGGCGGTTTCCGGGTCGTGACAAAACGGGCAAGAGAGATTTAAGAATAAATAAAATTTAGTTTCTTTTTCCCTAATATTTGTGTTCATTGTCTTAGCTCCGTGTGTCTCTAGCTTCTTTCCTCTCGTCGTAATAGTGCAAATAGGCCAGGTCTAGATCGGCATGGACGAAACAGGCACGAAGCGCAAATAAGCCATGCTTGGGCTCGCGAAGGCAAGCCTGGCCGACACGGCATGGTACAGTGGGCATGATGAGCCGTCGCGGCCTGACACGATTCAAACACGAAGCACGATAAACCCGTACCGAACCGGCCCGACACGCCACAACGTCCACCTCTTCCTCCCGAGCCATTCCAACAACCCAAATTACGCCCCTTTGTTTATTCATTTTTTTACGGGGAGGAGTGCAAGCCAAATGCATTAAGGCCATCCCATTCACAGTAGAAGTTTCATTATCATTTAATGAGGTGACATATCAGCAAAAGTAGTAACATGACAAAAAATTTATGAGGAGAGAGAGGAGGCCATTTCATCTTGTTGAAACTGGATGCACACTGTTTCCAACGCATTGAAAATAGAATGAAACTCCACTGAGACACATTGTTTCATCCTCCCACTCACAACACTATGCAACAATTAAATGCTATGGCTAGCCTATGAAACCGCGAAATAAAACTGTATATTGGGAGATTTTGTTTTATTTATCAACCTAAACCCTTTTAGATGTTGTATTACTCCCGAATACCATGAAATGAAAGGGAATTGCCTAAAAAGTAGAGAATCTCTCGTCTAAAGAGGCCAGCTAATTTCTGACCTTAAGCGAATATATGCTAGAGATATTTTTGGTCACGTGGAGACGATATAGCCACATAAAAGACGGCATGGATCTGATGGGCCTCTCCGTCCAGTCTCTCCGTCTCGTCTCGTTGCAGTGGTGTGCGTGTGTTGTCAAGTTGCTCCGTCAACATTTCCATATTTCCACTCGATCACTGGCCGGGCATAAGAAGTAGTTGTGGGTTTCCAGATTTTTCTGCGAGCTTTTGTAAACTTTTAGAGGCACAAGCCGGCCGCGGGGAGGGAGAGGAAGAAATCGAGATCGCGGATGCAGCTTCCAATGACGAGGAGGATAAGATCAGGAAGGTCATGAAGGAAGCAATGGAGGAGACGGAGAACCTTCATCGGCGGATCTCCGCGCCGCTGCGGCAGGCTCCTGGGGCTGCGCAAGTCGGCACCGACGAGTACCGCGTCCCATTGTTCTTGAAGCTGACGGAGATGGAGCTGAGCGCCTTTCTTGCAGGGCTCCGTGGTCTGCTCGCATTGGAAGAGCCGCTGCGGTCAGAACGTATCGGCTACCACTGGTTGCGGGAGTTGATGGCATTCGCCAAGAGACGTTGAGTGCCTGCGATCGACTGTCAACTTCACGCTGGAGCTGTAGGCAGCGGCGGAGGACGGAACAAAATTAAGGTACGATAAAATTTGTAGTATAGATCAAATACTATTACACAAAATTAAAATAATACACACGTTCAATAAAAGTTCATGACACTAAATAAAGTGAAAAAGTATTATATACCATAAAAGATGCACAAGAAGACAAAAGACGTACCGACAAAATACTAATTACGTCTAGGAGACTGACAATGTGGTCTAGATTAAACTCATTAGTACCTTGATTATAGGTCATTGTTGCTTGCACATGCACATGTGCATCTTCAATTCCAATATCAATATGAACATCATCTTGGACCTCTTGTTCTTGTATTTCTATCTCATTGTTTCCGGTTGCATCGGCACTTTGATTTGCCCTTGATTGGTGAGACACTTTGCTAAAATAATTTGTCAAATCTACATGAAATCACCAAAGAGACAAATAATTCAATAATTTGGCAAATAATTTTGCAGCTACATGCTTACATGATTACATTAGATGAAATCTATAATAATGTTTTTAATTAATTTATCTTTTATTTTTTACTTTTCTTTGCCCTTCCCCTTGTTGGGTATCATTGCTGGTTTTCCTTTGCGTTGCCGATGCCGTGGGGCGTTGGCTTGGCTAGGCTGTTGCCTACCGCAGGCCGCACAGCCACTTGGCGCTTGCTGCTCGGCGCTGGACGCTCGCCGTGGCGGCGTGGCCTGTGGCAATGAGAGACAACAGTAGAACAGATCAATCAAGTAATCAACACTCGCCTCTGGTTCTCGTGACGGCGGCGGTGACACGAAACGACTCTCGCGCTCTCGCCTCCCGAGTTGCTCAGTGCTGTGACGAGTCTCATGCAATGCAATATTTCAATGGGCTTGGCCCAATTAGCTCGCGTCGCGTCCTCTCGTATGGGCGTATGGCTCAGCCAAGTTCTCGTATGATCTCATTATTATTCTTTTATTACAATCCGGAGGTTCCATGAGCTCCGGTTGTGTCCGGGTGTCGCAGAGCTCTGAGCGCGTCCGCGTTGTTCTTTTCGACGCCCCGATGAAATCCGAACTCGCTGTCGACACGTCCGCTCGCTCGCTCCGCTGCCCGCTCCTTCTCGATCCTTCTTTCGTTCCCCTTCTTTCCGCTCCACCTCCCCGAACTCTCCAGCTATCCCCGAGGCTCGTCCTCCTCCTCTTCTTCCCGATCCACCTCCCCGAACTCTCCAGCTATCCCCGAGGCTCGTCCTCCTCCTCTTCTTCCCGATCCACCGCGCGCCGCCGCCGCCCTTCCGGATACTCCCAAGATTTTAGGCATAGTCCTACGCTCCTACTCCCGATTGTGGTCACCCAACTCCTTATACTCGCGTTCCGGTTCTGATCCGGCAGCAGCACTGGCCTGTGGTCTCCCTGCCTTGGTCTTCACCGCCGAAGGCTCGTGAAGGTCAGTATGATTAGATCGCCACCCTCAAACGCAGGACGGCAAGGCCCGAGTCTTCGGCCGTCGACAGCGCTGGAGGCGGAGAAACGCTTCGGAGGAGTCCGGCAGCGCAAATCACCTCCCCGTCAGTCCTTCTCGCTCTACCCTCCTCTCTTCCTGCTCCTTCCCACCGTTCATCGCCTTTGCCGCCTCACACGGGCTAGCGCAAGATATAAAATACTAGGATGTGGTCAAGGCATATGGCGCAGATCCTCAGCGTCGACAACGCCCCGCTCAATCTCGCCGCCCTCAGGTTCTATTATTCTATTCGGGCTTGGAATTCCAGTATGTTAGAATAGTTTACAAGGTTCAGTGCAGTTTTATTGTTCTAGGGCTGAATGTAGTAAGAAAAGCAACCCACACAATCACCAATTCAGCAATTCGTAGTATGGATTTGTGTAGTCCAGAACAGTGAAAACTATTAAAGCTCATATGTCGCTGTGCACAAAAAATGAAAGTTCAATTTGCATTAATGAAATCTGGATGAGTAAATACAATAATCTATGCGGCTTCTTGGTGTATATTTGATTGTTTACACTTGCTTCATGATTAGCTACATTGAGTCGTTGACTATATTCATCCTTGTTAGTACAGTTAATCTAAAAATTCAACATTTGCTAGGTAGAATTTTTGGCACTAGCTCCTGCTTGTTTAGCTGTTCACACCATGAAGCATGCTTTTAGCCTATTTTTACTGCTTAAGTTTTGATCCATTTTCAACTGTTAATTTTTTTCTATGCATATGATCGATATCTCGGACGGCTTATTTTCCACCTGTATTGTTACTGATTAATAACTTGAGTTTGATTATTTCATCAGGTATCAATGTCCAGATCATGTGAACCTTGCTGAGTTCTTGGCTGATCATTCTCATTGACTATAGCTCAGCTGAAAGTGTCCAGATCAATAACTTGAGTTTGATTATTTCATTATTCGCATTACAGTTGACCACCAATGTTCAATCAACATGTGCGGCAAATGTGTATTCAAGATGGGGTAGTTTTGCAAGAACTTTCAGGTAATGATCTTATTTTGGTTTATACACAACTTAGTGGAGATTCTTACAGCATGCCTATAACTTTTTGATGTGTTTGTATTTCTCAGTGCAAAACCAACTGGAAGTGAGGTTATTGGAATTGATTTGGGAACAACTAATTCGTGTGTTTTTGTTATAGAGGGAAAGGTGAGTGGTAGATTCTTCATGAAATATGTTTTCTCGCCTCAGTCAACCGGTCACGTGCGCGGCGAATGCCGCGCTGACCTTCCTAGTATTCTCATTACTACTTCATTTCCTAATTCCTAGTTAAGTTGTCAACGTGCATTAGCATGGTTGCATGCTGCATGCATGCATGGCAGAGCTATCGGTATGGGCGTATGGCTCAGCCGCTCAGGGGATGCATCATGCATGGTCGCGTAATGAGATCATCATCAATGGAGTGGTTGTCCGCTGTCGCAGAAAAATAAGGTACGACAGGTGCCGTACCTTGCCATACCGAAAGCTTCGCCACTGGATGTTGCTGTACAACTTGTTGTACCGAAGGACTACCTCCTTGAGCTTCTCGAGGTTGCTGATACCTGAAGGAACACACTCTTCGTTCGATGGGGCTGAGCAGATTTCCAGATCAAGGTATGTGAGCGGCGTCATTGATTCTTGTGTGAAAGTCAGCCATGGCACTAGGCAATCTATCGAGAATGTCCGAAGCCAGTTAAATCCCTCGTTTGGAATCACTATGGCTTCCTCTGGGAGGAAGTCCAAGCCTAGCACAAGGCACTGCAATTTGAGCAACTCTCTAAGGATCTTAAGATCGTCCGTGCCTAGCTTGCAAACCGTGATTTGCAAGAAAGAAAGACACTCGAGCCCTTGGTTCCATTTGGGAACAACAAAAAATCTTACAGTTGTTACCTTGAAAGTCTCGAGTTTCTGAGGCGACGGGGACAGTTCATGAGAGCCCAAGAACTCCATGGAACAACCGAGCCCACAGTGGATTTTCAGGGACTTGAGATCCTTCCATTATCTGATGGATAACCATAGAGCGTTCTGGTATCTTTCGTTAGTGCACTGGTGAAAAGACCATGTTATTGCAAGTACCTCCAACTCCTCTAGTCCACTAAGAGCCTCTACAGAGCTTGCAGAGCATTCGCTTAAGTCAGCAGTTGCTAGCGTGTGTAAGCATCTGGCACGCACTATCCCCTTCGGTATCTTTGCTGTTGTCTGATCGAGATTAATACCATCACCACCAATGAGCAGATCTAGCAAAACTCTAAGCTCAACAATTTGATCTGGCAGTTGCCTTATTTGTGTGTTTCTCAGGTCCAGTGCCCTCAACAATTTTAGCTCGCCTACTTCTGATGGGAGCTCCCGATGCGCATGTGGCTCACGTCCAACACCTCCAGATAGAGTAGCTCTTTGATCTTGGATGAGAGTCTGGTGACCCCTGTGTTCCTGACGCTCAGATGAATCAGCACTAACATTTTGCTGCGTATCAGCTGTAAGTCATCATCATTTAAATTCTCCCAATCTTCGAGATCCAATACCATCAAATAGATAAACTTACCGAGATGGATTCCTTTTACTGCACCAGAGATAGCTAGTGAACGGGTTTGAGATAGATCTACCTTTTCAAGGAGCCTTGGGAGCTCCGGATCAGGTTGGTGGAGGGATAGATAATGTAGTACATCAGTATTCGCGTTGTCGCCTATAGCTGCTGCTGCGTCTGTTGTGTTGAGCATGCCGCTGGTACAAACAAAACCCTTGCTGGCTGATTCGGAGGCGAGGAACTGCAGCAGAGTACGGACACAAGCCTGCTTCAGCCAACAAGGGTCTTTTTTTTACCAGCGGCATGCTCAACTCAGCATCAGCAGCTACAGGCGACAACGCGAGTACTGATGTACTACACTGGCCATCCCTCCAACAACCTGATCTGGAGCTCCCAACGCTGCTGGAAATAATGGATCTATCTCAGACCCGTTCACTAGCTATCTCTGGTGCAGTAAAAGGAATATCACTCGATAATGTTATCTACCTGAGGGTGTTGGATCTCGAAGTTTAGGAGAATTTGAAGGATGAAGACTTACCGTTGATATGCAGCAAAATGTTAGCGCTGAGTTATCTGAGAGTCAGAAACACAGGGGTCACCAGGCTCCCACCTGAGATCAATGAGCTGCTCTATCTGGAGGTGTTGGACGTGAGCCACACGCGCATACGAGAGCTCCCGTTAGAAGTAAGCGAGCTAAAACTGTTGAGGGCACTGGACCTGATAAGCACACAAATAAGGCAATTGTCGAAGCAAATTGTTGAGCTTGGAATTTTGCTGGATCTGCTCATTGGTGTTGATGGTATGAATCCCAATGAGACAACAGCAAAGATATCGGTGGGGATAGTGCGTGCCAGATCCTTACGCAAGCTAGCAACTGCTGACTTAAGCGAATGCTCTGCAAGCTTTGTAGAGGCTCTTAGTGGCCTAGAGGACTTGGAGGTGCTTGCAATAACATGGTCTTTTCACCAGTGCACCGACGGAAGATGCCAGGACGCTCTATGGTCATCCATCAGAAAATGGAAGAACAAAGTCCCTCACAATCCACTGTGGACGCTCTATGGTCATCCATCAGAAAATGGAAGAACAAAGTCCCTCACAATCCACTGTGGGCTCGGTTGTTCCATGGAGTTCCTGTGTTCGCTAGATACTAGGCCTCGGGAACTTGAGACATTCAAGGTAACAACCGGAAGATTTGTTAGTGTTCCCCGATGGTTCCAAGGTCTCTGTTTCCTTTCTTTCTTGCAAATCACCGTTTTCACGCTAGGGACTGATGATCTAAAGATCCTTAGGCAGTTGCCCAAATTGCGGTGCCTTGTGCTAGGCTTCGACTTCATTCCAGAAGCAGCCATAGTGATTGAAGGCGAGGGTGGTTCAGCCAGCTTCGGACGCTCTCAGTCGATTGTGTAGTGCCATGGCTGACTTTCAGAGAAGGAATAATGCCGGAGCTCCGATACCTCGATCTAGAAATCTGCTCAGGCCCACCAAATGAAGAGCGTGTTCCTTCAGGCATCAGCAAGCTTAGTGAGGTGGTTCTCCGGTACAGCAAATGATGCAACGATAGCTCCAGCGTGAAGTTGACAGTCGAGGCAGTGAAGAAGGTGGTTGCCGAGCACCGCAACCAGATCAACCTCCTCGTCATCAGTGGTATCCAACATGTAGTTCAGACAGAAGCAGTTGATGAGGAGACAGTGAGAAGGACAACGAGAGAGATCCAAAGTGAAATTGAATGTGTAGGCGAAATCAAAACTGAAGACCCGACATCGTGACAAGGTAAACTCTCGTACACATGCACACTACTTGTTGGCATTGCTTCCTGTAATTAACACCCGTTTTGTGACACATTTCCATACACCATACTTGCTGCTTCAGCGCAGGGGCAAGCACGTTGGTTCCCTCTGCAGAGACAAGCGCGAGTGTTGCAGAATGGTACATCACTCGTAGCACTCGTGCTTCTATATTGCCGTTGGCTGCATCTATCTGTATCCTTGTGCCAGGTCAAATATCTGTTTCTTTTCCAGATTGTCAGGTAATGTGTCTGTTTAGTCGTGCCATCTATCTGCAGAGACTGTCACATGTTGTATTCATTTGAATAATGTGTTAGTGTCGCTTTTCAAGCATGCATCCGTTCGGTCATCCCGTATAGTCGTTACTATATTGTTATTTGTAACTTGTAAGGCTGTTTGGTCACGCCGAACCAGTCTATCAAACTATTAGTACGTTTATGTGTAACTTGTCAGATGTATTATTTGGCCATGCCGTATTGCATGTCTAGACAAATTTAATGGTGGCGACAGTGCACGCTTATACACCAGTTGGTCATGTTATTATGCGCAAGATCGTGCCAGAGCATTTGAACATCCTCGTGCCTTCACAAGGACACATCGAAATGAGTAATTATGTGATGTGGCGCATGTTCAAACTTCGAAGCACCCGGTAGTGCAAAGCATCATCATGTAATACAAATCACCGAGAACCAACACTGGTTAAGAAGTGAACATTGCAAATTAAGGAGCTTTTGATTGCTGAATGTACAAAAGTTCTCAAGCGTCCACAAAGCTGGTTGTCCAGTGCCGCAACAACAATGTCCGACAAGCAATACACAATTACTTCTCCCAGCAGTTCAGGTCTCTCAAATGCCAGCCTGAAAACAAGTTGAGAAATGACCGTTTAGGATGACACATATGGCCTAAAATGTAAGGACTAGCGATGTAAGATAGGCATGTGATATGTCATTGCTAGTATGATCACATAATCAGCCACCGTTTCAATCTAACATTCAAGTGGTTGCCAGTGGCAAACCTACCATATGCAGAACATGATTGGTTTGCAAACAAAACTAGTTACAACAAATGTAGCAATCCAAATCTCTAGACATGTATACCATCTCTAAACGCATCAAACAAGGCAAGCTATAATCTTACACACACAAGAATGAAAAAAACATAGGGCTGATCAAGATAACATAATTGCATTAGTTTCTAATATTTAATCAATAACATTACTAGCATCAAACACTTCACTACCTGAGAATAGCAATACAAGGTGAAAACAAAACTGACGCCAAAATTCCTTAACAAATATGCAGACTTCATGCATTGCTGCCAAAGAACAGAACTTTAAACCGAAAACACTTCCTCAACGAACACAACTTGGTACAACATAAATTAGGCAACCCAAAAGAAACAATATTTCATTTATCTACCTCCTTGCTACGCAATGAAGCCCGAATAGGTAAAATAAACAAAAGGCTGTTGGAGGAAGCTAAAGTAGCTCTCATAAATTTCTTTTTCACCAACAGAAAGCAGAATAGCGTATATGACCAAATCAGATTGGCAATAATCATCGAGCCGCCATGTCGTCTAACTGTATAACGATCACTAGACAACACTTCAATAAATTATACAGAATATAGGCTTATAGTCCAAGGAGGCATGGGCACACAAAAATGCACTACACAGGGCACAAAGCTATTTTGGAGTTTGGACTACCAGTTGTATAATCATTTGCTGTTTACTCTCTTTGATAAAAATCTTCTTATCAAAGCTAATCACAGCAACAAATCGAGGCTTGAGACCAAGGTTGCAAATAGCGGCGATATGTCGTTATACATGGTTCACCAAGGCGCTAGTCGGGCGCCGCCTAGACGGCCGACTAGCAAACAAATGAGGGGAGGGGGGAGCAGCGGCAGTGCATCAGGCTGTAGGGAGGCGAAATCCAGCGGCGTCCAGACTTAAGCAGAGAACCAGCACAACGATAACGCAATAGTGGAGAGGAGAGAGCAGGGGAGGGGAGAGCATAGGAGTGGCAACGCAGCTCCATCTCCAAGTTGTCGGCAGCGTGGAGGCAGGAAAGGCGGCGGTGAAGCGCATGCGGCCGACAGCGAGGAAGATCCGGCCGGCGGAGACGACGGCGAGTGGGATCGTGCCGCCGTGTTTGCCTTCGCAAGGGCGCGGAGAGGAGAAGACTGGAGCTTAGGGTTTGCTTGCGCCGCATCTTCTAACTCTGTTTGGTGAAGCCCATCTGGCCCATACACCCCAAATGAGTCATATGTCTCTGCAGATGTACCAGGGCAAACCCAGCTGCCCCTCGCCACCGCATAGGGATGAAATAGTTTGGGATGGGTTCAAATAAATTTTAGATATAAATTCTGTTTGGCAGAGCTCCAGATCTCAGCTCCACATCAGAGCTGAAACTTGTAGACTGAAATAAAATGACTTAAGTTTATAATTTTATTCTAAAATGTAAATAAGATGACCACCTAAACATTCTTTATATACCTACAGCTTCAGCTCCACGAATCTGGTGAAGCTACAAATACCTAGCTCTACTAACTCTATGAATTTGGTGGAGCTGGAGCTCTGCCAAACACCCCCTTAGGAAGGAAGTATTTAAGACAAAAACCATGCGAAACGTATGCATTGCAACGAAGCATCTGAGTTGCCACGCAATGCTTCACAATGAACAGCTCAACCATGCGATGCAACGCCTCCATGCCCAAAAGCATTATCAGTTGTACGAAGCAATTGCACGGTTGAAGCATAACAGCGTGCTCCCTTGCTGCTGTTGATCTCAAAACCGCAGACTAAAAACAAGTTGCAGAATGAATGTTCAGGCAATGGGCTGCAGAGCAAGTGATAAATTTAGTCTACAGTCAAACACAAGGAATAAAGGATACATATACACATAGAATTAGTCCCCTGTTCAGAATTCAAATGTTTCCCTAGTTGCAATTACCAATTTTTATCATGCGAATGATTAACACATTACAGTCTGCGTTGAACATAAAGACACCATCCATTGGAGTAACATTACAACACAACAATGACTAGCTGACATGAGCTGTGGGGATTATGACTAGGTAAATAATCTATTGCTCTTTTGATGATTCATTGTACTCGTCAATGACCACAGTGGGGTTATTCACAGTCTTGCCTGCTAATGCCTTGATCTGAGACGCCTTCGCCTTGGCATCTCGAGGTGCCTGGCTGCTGACGGTAATAAACATCTGCTGGAGACTTGCAATGTTTTCCAAGCCGTAAACACCCTCCACCATTCTGAACCTCAGCTCAAGCCTCTGAAGCTCTGGCATTGCCCCCTCTAGGAAGCTCAGAGGTGGCAGCACTGGCCCTGAGAAGCGTAGTAGTTTAAGCTTTTTGAATCCCCCGGCAGGCACAAAGATCTTGCCTCCTGAGTTCAGTGCATTCTTGTGAAGAATTTTGAGAACATTTTCGTCTTTGTTTGCTGCGTCCAGTGAAAAAGTGAGAGAGAACAGCTCAGGCAGCTCACCAAGAATCGGCAAAATATCTGTTGCGAGTGCAGTTAACGACAGAGTAAGCTTCTCAAGGTTGTGCAGATGGCCAATCCAATCTGGCATACCAGACAACATTCCCGAAAGCTCGAGGGTGTGCAGGTGTTCCGGCGGTGCTTGCGAAGAATTGAGCGATCTGTCGAGAAAGCCGGTGAAACTGTCGTCAATTGCAAGAAACTTGAGAGAGCAGCTGCTCAGATGCTCAATGGCAGCGAGCAGTAACTCGTCATCTCTCTCGTTGAAGTCCCTAAGTCTGTAAATGGAAAGCTTCTTCAGGTTGGTGAGGTTCTGCAAGGCTGCAAGCGGACGCTGGACTTTAGGCAAAGTCCCTTTGCGTCCGAACTGCCGCTCTAATCTCCGTAGAGGTTGTCGGCCTTCTCCCTTCTCGGGGCTGTCTGCCGTAGGGGTTCGGACGGCCGTAGCGTGCGCTTCACCTCCGTTGTTGGGGCTGTCTTCCGTAGTTCCGACGGCCGTAGCGCGTGCTCCACCTCCGTTGTCAAGGTTGTCTTCCGTAGTTCCGACGGCCGTAGCACGTGCTCCACCTCCGCTCTCAGGGCTGTCTGCCGGAGGAGTTCCGATAGCCGTAGCACGTGCTGCGACTCCCATGGCTGCACTTGAGCTTCCACGTATCTCGATCCCAGATAGTGTCAGTAGAGCTGTCATTTTTGTCATTCCCTCTGTTAATGCCAATGCTATCCGCTTACTTTTATTGCCAGTAAGCAGATGCGTCATTCGCTCAAGCTTGTCAACTGATGAAGGCAACATTTTGACGTTTGTCTCTCTTATGTCAAGTACTTCTAGATATTCCAGCATGCCTATTTCCTTTGGGATCTTATCAATGTCCGTTCGGCGTAGGCTCAGATACTTCAACTGATGCATTTTGCATATTTTTTTGAGCTGGTGGAATGACAGATCCTTACAGCCTTCAAGATCCAGTACTTGCAGTATCTGAAACTTGAGAAAGGAAGAATGCAATGCCTTGAAACTCTCTGATGCCGTCAACGATCGGACATGCGACAATTTCATCCTCTCCACTGCTTCTTTTTCTTGCTTACCACTTCTATGGATGGAGAGCCGGCGTACCTTGGAGCTAGGAAATGGCGTATGCCAGTGACCACCAACTACGGTGATGAAATTCTCATCGCTTGACTTGGAAACAATGTACTCAAGGACCATGTCATGAATTTGATAGTTCTTCATCTTGCCGTTGCTGCTGCTGTTGACTGGCCGAATTAAGTTTCTGCTAACGAGTTCATTGAAGCGGTCTTCAGAAACGTCCTCGATAGTCTTCCCATGCTTGTCAGTGACGAATCCTTCAGCTATCCACCTTCTGATCAAACGCTTTCTACTGATACAAAAGCCCTTCGGAAACATGCTCAAGTACAACAAGCAGGTCTTAAGATCGGCTGGCAAATCATTATAGCAGTGATTAAGTATTTGGGTCACTCCTTCTGAGGTGAGACTGTTCCCCAACTTTGCACTTAAAGTCTTGTCCAATTCACCCAAATGGTGACCTAATGTCAATTTAGTGTCTGATTTCAGTTTACTAGCCACGAGCCCTGCTACTATAATTATGGCCAAAGGGAGTCCTCCGCATGTCTTCAAAAGAGCTTTAGCACCTTCAGCAGGAGCATTGGAAATAATTCGACGAAACAAATCGTAGGATTCATTTTCCTCGAGCGGCTTGTGCGCACAGACATGACCTTGTTGACGACGGCAGGCTTCAGCAACAGATTTAAACCTTGTTGTCAATACAATGCTGCCACCCTTCTTACTTTTGGGTAAAGAATCCCTAATATTTTCCCATGCTGATACAGACCATATGTCATCTATCAAGATAAGGTACCTATTTCAATCATTATTTAGAAACTAAGTAAGTACTCCCTCTTGGCATATATAGCAATGAGATATTAAAAATGACTAGATTACCTATAATTATTACCTCTAAATGCTATATTTAATACATACATTTAGATAATATCAAGTAAAACTGGATATTTAATAGGGCTATAAAAGGAACACCATGTTAATTTTGCATTGGAATATAAAATATGCTCTATATCTATGGACAAGATCATTAAAACAATACACCGTGCGAACTTCTATTCATGTTTTCCTTAACGGAAATGGGCAAACCTCGTTATCGAAAACAACAGTAACATAATTTAAAAGTTGACTCATGCAAGAGAAACGTGAGATATCGAGCAGAAAAGTAACTCGGAAAAGAAACGCTCATGATGCATGAGCTGATACCACTTGTTTATACTTAGGAAAAAGTAGCTGTTCGATCCCCACTACTGACAAGAAGTATTATTTTTCTGCATTCTTAGGAAAAAGTAGCTGTTCGATTCCTTCTTAGCAGTAGAGAGGACGACCTCCCAGTCAATACATCTTACCCATCAGTTCGAACCATGAACAATTAATTCGAGTAAAATTAGACGACATCAGCTTTATATTCCTTCTTAACAGGATTTATTGCCTGAAGAGTCAATTAAGGCGTCTAATGCTACTGGTGTAAACATATTTGATATTGATCTTTACAAATTCACGTTTCATATTAAATGAATTCGAGTATAATCATGAGTTTGCATTATGCCCTATTCCATGTAGGTAATATGGTCAGTGAAGGAACATCTACATGGTTATGGATTAGTGCCGTTTATTGTTTGTTCTTGCGTTTGAAGGTAATATTAAGTGACTTGGACACAATCAAGTGGATACAAACACACACACACACACTTTTATCATAAACAAAAATGGTTTGTAATAGCTTCTTTCCACATTAACAATTGCTTTCTTCCAGATTGCCTATTTCCTTAAATACTGAAACTTGAGTGAAATTATAAAAGAACACATTTAATGATCAAATTCAAATGTAACCAATTACCTCTTACGAGGTAATTGGTTAAATTTTGGCTAGTAGCCTATGTTTAACTAAGTTGGTGTCCTCGTACAAGTTATGTACTAGCTAGCATCGGCGTACCTCTTTTCTTTTAGTTGGCTCTTGAGCTTGTCCTTGAGCTGATCTTCTTTCAATTCTTCAATTCCGCCGAGGGGATCCTCCGAAGCACCGGCGTGCTGCTCATGGAACTGCTTGACAAGGTTCCTCAGAAGCGTCAGGAGATTGAACTTCTGCGACGCCTGCACGGATGCTCTGCAATCGAATTCGTCTCCAAACTTGCGGCACACCTCCATGGCGAGTGTGGTCTTGCCAAGGCCGCCAAATCCGAAAATGGCAAAGAACGTCAGCTGAGTGCTCCGACTTCCTTCGTCCAACCATCGCTTGGCCTCCTCCATGGCACCCTCGATGCCCACGGGCTCCTTGGTGCCAATGAGCTGTGGAGTTGGGGGCAGAACGTCCGTAGGACCTTCACCTTCGGTGGAGTTGGGCTCGTCATCTTTAAGGTTCTCCACCCCGTATCTGGTGCGCCGGTCGCTGACATGCTGCGCCCGGACCTTGAGGTTGCCGATCTCGGTGGCGATGCAGCGGCGGGCGTACAGCGTGGTGATGATGAACCACGCCCTCCGGAGGCGCATCAGCTTGCCGGCCCCGCGGGGCTCGCGGCCGAGGCGGTGGCCGATGTCGTCGATGCAGTCCTCGATGTCGTAGGCCACCTCCCGCACCTGCTTCATCCAGTCCTGCCTCTGCTCGTTGTGTTTGTTGCCCCGCTTGAGCCTGTTGATGAAAGCCTGCATGCTGGCCACCTCGTCGTTGATGTATTGGATGTCGTCGCGGACGCCGCGGACCAGGGTGTACTCCTGTGCGAGAAGGCCTCCGAGCTTGCCGACGAGGGACTTCACGGCGTTGCTCGAGGCACCGACGACGAGCTCCATGGTCGATCTGCTCGCCGCTCTTCTCTTACTCCCAGCCGATCTCTCTCTCTCTCTCTTCCGGTGGAAGTTGCTTTTGAAGATATGGATAAATCTCCCCTGTATGAAGTAAGAAGAAGAAAAAAAATGTAGGTGTGACAAATAAAACAAAAACTTAAATAAGTTGTATAAATCTTAAAGTAAGTGAAGGGTAAATAATCACCATAGACTTTTTATTCATGTTTTAATATTTGTATAACTTTTAAAAAGAAAAGACTAGAACCACCCCCTCAAAAATTTATTATGAAAGGATTAATCTAGAATGTTAGAGGGCTTAACAAGCCTGATAAACCTAAGTGCCTTGATGATCTGATCCAAAAATATGATCCAGATTTTGGCATTTCAAAACCAAGAAAGAAATTTTTTTCTTAGAATCTTCTGAATGAAATTGCTGGCAATAGAGGTTTTGTTTGCGATCATTTTCCTGCTTAAATCTACTGCTGGTGGTATTTTAGTAAGGTGTAAAAGGTGATTTAATAGAAGTTTTTTTTTTCTTCATGATACCTCATATTTTTCTGCTTCTGTGATCTTAAAAAATAAAAGAGATGGAAAAAATTGGAGATTAGTTGTAGTGTATCGTTGTGCTTATAAGACGCATAAGCATGAATTCATAGATGATCTTGACAAATTATTTCAAAATTGGCAGGATCCCATCAAAATTGGTGGAGACTTTAATCTTATTTGTTCTAAAGAGGAAAAAAATAATGGATGGATCTCTCTCCCTTGCCTTGCCTAGCCTATAGAGTATTCCAACAGCCCAAATTACGCCCCTTTGTTTATTCATTTTTTTTTTGACGGGGAGAAGTGTAAGCCAAGTGCATTGAGAAGTAGAGGATCTCTACCAGTAGGTTATAGGCAAGAGTGAGTCAAACAGGTTCAATTAATTACTCCCTCCGTATCTTCGTATTAGCACAACTTGAAAAGAAATCTAAAAATGATCTTCATATTAACAAGTGACATCTTTGTATATTATGCACATTTAATATGCCAGCATGCAACTACGAATCATCGTGCGGCAGCATGCAATTAGAAAAGTAATGCTTAGCCGCTATTGGTGGCTTGCATAGTTGCATGCGTGCGGGGATCATGAAACGATGCACAACTCACATGAGGAGTAAATAAACTACGTTGATCTTTGTGTCTATAGCTTAAACGTAGATTATTTATGGGCGAATGGAGTAAAAGCAAGGACACCTACCCCAGTAGGTTACAGGCCAAAGTTAGTCAAACGAGTCCAATTAATTACAAGCAAGCACACCTACCCAGTAGGTTATAGGCCAGACTGAGTCAAACTAGTCCAATTAATTACAAGCAAGCACACCTACCCAGTAGGTTATAGGCCAGACTGAGTCAAACGAGTCCAATTAATTACAAGCAAGCACACCTACCGAAGGCACACCCTGTCTTAGTAGGTTAGGTTATACTCCCTCCGGTTTGATAATATCTGTTGTTTTGGATGTAGTGATGGTCAAACTTCTAAAACTTTAACTATCGATATGTTTTTAAATATTTAAATTAGATACATGAAAATTATATGTGTAGACTTGTCTCGAGAAGTACTTTCATAATATTACAATTTTATTGAGTTTTATAAATATATTATAATAAAAATCAGCAGTCAAAGTTGTGTTTTGAAGACCGTATCGATATCCAAAACAACAGATATTACCAAACCGGAGGGAGTAGGCCAAAGTGAGTTCATCCGATCCGATCGAGGAAGCCATATTAGCAAAATACCCTCAAGGTCTCTCCGTCTTCGTCTCGTTGCAGTGGTTTGTGTGTTACGACGTTGCTCCGTCAACATTTCCATATTTCCACTCGATCACTGTCCGGGCACAAGCAGTAGCTGCCGGTTTCCAGATTTTTCTGCGAGCTGTTGTAATCTTTTGGAGGCACAAGCCGGCCGCGGGTAGGGAGAGATCGAGATGGCGGATGCAGCTTCCAATTAGGATGATGATGAGATCAGGAAGGTGATGATGGAATCAATCGGGCCGACGGAGAACAACTCATTGCAGTTCTGTGTCGCCAAGTTGCTCGATCCGTGAACAACTCAACGTGTGCGTGCATATTTCCACTCGATCACTTGGTAGTTCCGTGCACCGGGCATAAGCGGATTTCCAGATTTTTCTGAGAGCCAGTGTAATCTTTTGGAGACAACAGCCGGCCGGGGGAGATCGAGATGGCCAATCAAGCTTCCAAGGAGGAGGATAAGATCAACTGATGCATGGTCAACTGATGTTCATGGGAGCTGATGGATCCACTTCTTCGCGTCATTACCGGCATTGATGGTACACCTGACCCTACCCTGTCTCACTGGTGATCATATATATCACTCCTTTCTTCCTCTTCATGTGTGCTTTGCTTTTCTGTGTAAACAACAGATAGAAAAAGTGTTTCTGATTAAACCATTCCATAACCACCATCTTCCCTGAGATATGCGATGGCCGAGATTGTTGTTTCTGCCGTGGTTGGGAACCTCACGAGCCTCGCTGCCCGGAATACCTTGCTGATATGCGGAGTCATGGATGAAGTGGGGCTCGTCAAACACGAGTTGGTAATGCTCCAGTCCTTCCTTGAAGATGCCGATCAGGCGATGAGGTCGGGAAACGCTAGCGCTAGGGTATCCATGTTGGTTCGCCAAATCAGAGATGCGGCGTATGACGCGGAGAATATTATTGAAGCCGCTGAGTACTTCAAGAAGCGAAACAGGCTCAAGAAGCGAAACAGGCTCAATAAGGGGTTTATTGGTGCTATTTCAAGGTGTGCTTCTTTACCAAGTGATTTGATAGCTCTCCATAAAATTGGTGTTGAATTGAAACCCATAAGAAGGAAACTTCGTCAGATATATGCTAGTGCAAACAGATTTTCAATTGTTGATTTGGATAATACTGCACAAGACATGGGTCATGCTGGGTATGAGTTTGCACAAGATTATGGTTGTATGCATCAAAATTTTCACGGTGATGATATCATTGTTGGTTTGCAAGATGAGTACAAAGAGATAGTGGAAAAATTAGTTGACCAAGGGAGTATGCTTAGTGTTGTCTCCATAGTTGCCATGGGCGGGGCAGGGAAAACTACACTCGCTAGAAAAGTCTACACCTCACCTAAAATCAAAGAACACTTTGATACAGTTGCTTGGGCCACTGTATCTCAAAAATTCAAGGGCATTGATTTACTGAAGGATATTATGATACAAATAATGGGGGCGAGAGATGACTCTAGGGAAATTGATCAGATGCAGGAGCATGAGGTGGGGAAGAAGATTCATGATTTTCTATTGCAAAAAAGATACTTAGTAGTGCTTGATGATGTGTGGACTACAGATGCATGGAACCAACTAAATAAAATGGTTAAAGTCTTTCCGGATGCAAATAAAGGTAGTAGAGTACTGTTAACAACACGAAAGGAAGATGTTGCACATCATATTGAAATGCCAACCTATGTACATGATCTGAAGCTCTTGGATGATGAGAAAAGTTGGGAACTTTTTAGTAGCAAAGCTGTACCATTGTACAAAAGGTCCATGATATGTAATCTGGACGAGTTCGAAGAATTAGGGAGAAAGCTTGCATTGAAATGTAATGGATTGCCACTTGCACTTGCAGTTTTTGGGGGTTATATATCACAGAATCCAATGATAAAGTTATGGTCAGATTTACTTTTGAGTTGGACATCAACGGAAAATGGAAAGATGATGCTAGATATATTAGCTCGCAGTTACAATGACTTGGCAAATCAATATTTAAAATCTTGTTTCCTCTATCTTGCTGTTTTTCCTGAGGATTATGATATATCCATATCGGATCTTATCGAATTATGGATAGCAGAATGCTTCATTCCACACACGACAAGGCATACACAGGAAGAAATAGCACGTGATTATGTTACTGAGCTGGCTCAAAGAAGCTTGGTCCAAGTTGTTGGCAGAAGCAGGGCACATCGATGGATTGAAGAAATAAGGATTCATGGTATTCTTCGGGACTGGTGCATAGAAGAAGCAAGACAAGTTGGTTTTCTTAATATCGTCGACAAAACTAAAGGTCAGTCTTCTTCTCCTCTCTTTGTACACGATTCATATTTCTTTCAATATATGTCCAAATATTTGCCTTCATGCTGACATATGGATGCACTCAAAAAAGATGCAGGCCAAGTTGGTGTATCATCATATGATACCATGATATCCTATCGTTATTCAATTCAAAACTCCTGTGATGATAAGATTTTTCAGGAAACACCAAATATCCGAACTCTGGTTGGCTTTGAACTTTCATCATTCCCCCTGCCTAAGCTAAGATTCTTGAGAGTTGTTCACGTAGAACGCTCAGTCCTAAAGAATTTCTTTAGGGTAATTGGTGAGTGCACTTACCTAAGATGTCTCAAGCTGAGAAGGTGTAAAGAGGTCACTCTCCCTTCTTCAATTGGACAGTTTCTTTACTTGCAAACTATAGATCTGAGGGACACCGTGTTGGACTCAATCATACCAAACTCTCTATGGGATATCCCTGATCTAAGGCATGTTTACCTTGATAGAGGATTTTCCGCACCAAGTTGTGTCCAACAAAAAGAGTTCCAGACCTTTATAGGCACTATTTCCGCAGTGCATGATGGAATTTATCCTAATGAGACAGGAGCAAAGATACCAGAGGGGATAGTGCGTGCCAGAAACCTACGCACGCTAGCAACTGTAGATTTAAGCGAATGCTCTGCAAGCTTTGTAGAAGCTCTTGGTGGCCTAGAGGACTTGGAGGTACTTGCAATAACATGGTCTTTTCGCCAGTGCACCGACGGAAGATACCAGGAGGCTCTACGGTCATCCATTGAAAAATGGAAGCGCCTCAAGTCCCTAATAATCCACTGTGGACTCGGTTGTTCCATGGAGTTCCTGGGCTCTCATGAGCTGTTGCCGTCTCAGAATCTCGAGACTTTCAAGGTAACAACCGGAAGATTTTTTGTTGTTCCCAAATGGATCCGACTGCTCCAGTGCCTTTCTTCCTTGCAAATCACAGTTTGCAAGCTACGCACGGAAGATCTAAAGATCCTTGGAGAGTTGCCCAAATTGCAGTGCCTCGTGCTAGGCTTGGACTTCCTCCCAGGGGAAGCCATAGTGATTCCAAGCGAGTGGTTCAGCCGGCTTCGGACATTCTCCGTCGATTGCCTAGTGCCATGGCTGACTTTCACACAAGGAGCAATGCCATCGCTCAGATACCTTGATCTGGAAATCTGCTCAGCCCCACCGAATCAAGAGATTGCTCTTTCAGGCATCAGCAATCTCAAGGAGCTCTCGGAGGTAGTCATCCGGTACAACAAGTTGTACAGCAACAGCTCCAGCGTGAAGATGACAGCCGAGGCGGTGAAAAAAGCGGTTGTCGAGCATCGCAACCGGGCCGGGATCAACCTCGTAATCGATGGCATCCAACAAGATGTTCAGGCAGAGGCAGTTGATGAGGAGACGGTGAGGAGGATAACGACAGAGATCTGAAGTGAAATTCAAAGTGTAGGCGAAATCGAAAGTGAAGCCTAGATGTCGTGACAAGGTAAACTACTCTCGTACACATGCACACTACTACTTGTTAGCACCGTTTCCTGTAATTAACACCCTTTTTGTGACACATTTGCATACTTGCTGCTTCAGCGCAGGGGCAAGTACGTTGGTTCCCTCTGCTATCTGCAGAGACAAGAACGAAGTGAGAGTTGCCGCAGCTTTGCGATGGATGTTGCGGAATGGTACATCACTCGTACCACTCGCGCTTCTATATTACCATTGGCTGCATCTATCTGTATCCTTGTGTCAGGTCAAGTATCTGTTACTTTTCCGGATTGCCAGTTGATGTGTCTGTTTAGTCATGCCATGTTATTTGCGAGACTGTCAAATGTTGTATTCCTTTGACCATAATGTGTGTGTGTCTCGCTTTTCAAGACTGCCATGTAATGTATCCGTTCGGTCATGCCGTGTGAGTATGTTACTGTGTTGTTATTGTAACGTGTAAGGCTATTTGGCCATGCCGTACCAGTGTATCAAACTATTAGTACGTTTATATGTAACTCGTCAGATGTATTCTTTGATCATGCCGTGTTGCATGTACCCATTGGCTATGCTGTGTTGCATGTATCCATTGTCATCAATCTCTTGACAAATTTAATGGTTGCGACTGTACATCTTATACATCAGTTGGTCATGTTATCATGCGCAAGATCGTGCCAGAGCATTTGAACATCCTCGTGCCTTCACGAGGATACATCGAAATGGCTGCTGCTATCTGCAGACAAGAAACGAAGTATTAGTTGCTGCTGTTTTCGCATTGGCTGCTGCTATCTGCATCCTTGTGAGTTGTCAAGTCATGCGTCGGTTGCTTTTGCGACTGTCAGGGATGCGTCTATATAGTCATGCCATGTCAGCACGTTATGTGTTGTATTAGTTTGGCTATGTTGTATTTGTATGTCGTTTTTCAAGACTGCCGAGTAACGTGTCAGTCGGGTCAAGCCGTACCAGTGTGTTACTGTTTTCTTAGTAAAGATGTGTTTTCTGGCAAGACTAGTCTTGATTGTATTTCGCATGCATCATACCTGTGATATAATGCTTACGTTTGATAATGGTCGTCTCCGTATGTTACCGGTAAGACTTTCAGATGATGTGTCCTTTGGGTCGTTAGGATCCATTTGGTTCAAGGGGATGAGATGAGGCCATCAAAACTGGCAGAGATAAAGCTATCCAAGATCATATTTGGTTGAAGAGATGAAAGATGAATGTGATGTCAATTTTTTGTTTGATTGGAGGGATAAAATAGGACAGGATGAGAATTGGATAGGGTGACAATTCAAATTTGGTTAGTAAGACGAAAGCTACAGTAGATAGGATGAAAATTAGATAAAGGAGAGTTGGATAATCTCATCCACTCATCCATCCAAGCAAACAATGGAATGGATGAAAAAAGTTGGATGAATCATCCCATACATTCTGGACCCTCGAACCAAAGGCACTCTTATTGTGCACAAGATTGTGCCAGAGCATTTGAACTTCCTAGTGCCTTCACGTTAACACGACGAAATCAGTCATTACGTGATGCGACGGCCGACGAGCATGTTCAAACTTCAGAGAGCACAGTAGTGCAGACTGCGCAGCGCCGAAGACAGATCGAAACGAAATGAAGCATCAAATAGAACAAGGCTGCTGAAATTGTAAGCTAACATTGCAATTTAAATAGCTTTTGATTGCTGAACGTACAAAAGTTCGCAAGCATCTACAGAGCTGATTGCCCAGTGCCGCAACAACAATGTCCGACACGTAATACACCATCAGTAGATAAAATCTGCGCAGATTATCTCCGCACATTGGAGGTGAACCAGAGACAACTGAGCCAAAAATTACTTCTCCCACCCGTTGGGGTCTCTCAAATATCAGCCTGAAAACAAGTCACAGGCTATCGCTTTAGGACAAGTGATACATTCTAAATTCAAAATGTACGGACTAACGATATAGGCTAGATATGTAAGATATAACTGTCAATGTGATCGCATAATGAATCACCACTTCAGTTCAACACTCAAGTGGTTGCCCTTGTTAGAGATAGGTTCCTGTTATTCTAGTCTCTATATTAAAGATAGACTCATGTTATTCCTTTCCCTCATGTACTCTATATATTGTGGCCGTTGGCCCTCATATTGAATACAAGTCATATTCATAACATGGTATCAGAGCACTAGTTTTTTTTTCTAGCCTCTCCCTTCAGCTGTTTTAGATCTAATCTGCTGCCCGGGAGGAGACTCCCTGGGCGGCAACCGCACCTCCGGCCGCCCACGCCAGCCCGCGTCGACCGCCGTCTGCCCGGTCGCTCGTGTCGCCTGAGAGCACTGGAGAGAGCCTTCACGAGTTCATCCAATTCCAACGTTCAGCGCTGTCTCCGGCCTCGACGCACTCCGGCCAGCCAACCGGCTCCTTACGACATTCGGCCGAGCTCTGCTCTGGGCCGCGTCGCTCCAGCTGCACACGTGAAGAAATCGGTTGATCGGATTGAGCGATCGGACTTCAAAGTCTTTTTTTTCTTCTTTCGATTGGCTCAAGTTCATGGCGTTGAAGTGGTAGCTCAATTCAACACACTTGAAGAAGTCTCGATGATTCAGAGACACGTGAAGTCTCAATTCAAGAGGAAGTTCACGACCATGAGTGGATCGTTTAATTCAAGGCTAAGTCCGGCCAACGCGCCAACGCGCCTGCTCCTCCGGCTGTCTCCTTCGACCGGCCGGGCCGTTCTGCCTGGCCTCTCGGTGCCCTGCTCCTCCGGCCGTCTCCTTCGGCTGGCCGTTGGAGCTTGCCTCGCCCGAACGCCCGAACGCCGCTTTGCTCTTCCTCTGCGCCGGCGCCGCCACGTCCGTGATCCGTGCTGCGTGGTCGTCGCCGTCTTCTTCCGTGACGCCCAACGCCGGACTCGCCTTTCGCCGGCCGCGCCTTCCGCCGCGTCGACGAGCTGCTGCCGGAGTTCCGCGGGGACCACGGAACGCGGCGGGGGCGCTCCGCTCCGAGCCTCCCGATCTTCGGCGCCGCCGCTCGTGGTCAGCCACCGGCTCCCCGACGCGGCGTCCGTGCTATCTCCCATCTTCACCGCCACTCGAAAAGCTATTGGCATTACATAGATAAACAAGATTAACATAGTTAGATTTCAGCAAGGTAAGAACAGAAGTTTAAAGCGAGAAACATTTCCTCAACAGACGACACTTTTGACAACATAAATTACGAATCCCAAAGAAAGAATATTTTATTGATATACTTCCCTGCTACGCAATGAATATAATCCCTAATAGGTAAAACAAACAAAACGCTGTTGGAGGAAGCTAAAGCAGCTCTCATAAATTTCTTTTTCACCGATAAAAATCAGAATAGCGTATATGACGAAATCTGATTGGCAATAATCCTTGAGATGCCATATAGTTGAAGTGTACGACAATCACTACACAATTTGCTCAGTACTCACTAAGCTACTTGTCGGAGTTGCCATCTGACAACACAGTAATAATTAATTAATGTAGTATTTCTTTTAAGATATGTTGTATCCACCAAAGAGAACAAATGACTCTGTATGACATTTCCTACAAACCAAGATCATCTCTGATTAAAGCAAAAGGTGTGGTCTGACTCAGGGATTTTTATTTCGGCGAAATTTCGCCGAAATTTCGGTTCAGACCGAAATTCCGAAAATTTCGGATTTTGTTATTTTTTATTTGAATTTTGTTATTTTTATTTGAATTTGACCGAAATTTGGGCGAAATTTCGCCGAAATTCCGAAATTTCGCTCATTTCGGTGGGAGCCGATATTTGTGCCAATCCGAAATAAAAAACCCTGGTCTGACTTATGAGTAAACGACGGAGTGTATACACACACACATACTCTCTGCAGTCTGCATGCTCTGTTTTACTTGTGCTGCACTAATGCCAAACTAGTTGTTCCTCCTCCCCTTTTGTTCTCATCATCAAGGATTAAAGCTAGCATCAAGTCTTCTACGCTATGTTTATGCCTTTGTACTTGGAAGATGACTTCTGCCAATTCGATCGGAGCTGCCTGCTGCAATTAGCTAGTTGAAAGTCACCATGGTGCCACGATAAGGACGGGCCCCATGCAGGCTTTGAAGCTAGCTAGAATAATCAGATCAGTGACTCGGATAATTACTACGTAGTAATAATTAAGTTCAGATGATTAGTACTTGCTCATCTAAGTTCTGAACGTACCAAAACAAGAACAGCTAGCTAACACGCGTTCGTGACCGTGCTTTTCATGCATGTGTAATCTCCAGTCGGTAACTAGCTAGCCGGCCAGGCGATTACTGCTTAAGTAAAAATTGATCGAGCTAGCTAGCTAGGTTAGTTTGACCCACCGGTCAAAATTGATCTACCTCGGGATGAATCAAATGGACCGTCGTCGGAGGTCGGCGAGGGGACGGCCGGCGGTAGGAGGTCGGCGAGGGCTCGGTCTAGGGCGACGCTGCGATGGGAGCCGGCCGGCGGTAGAGCGACGGGAGGCGGCCGGTGGCAGGGAGCCGGCTCGGTGTAGGGCGACGCTGCGACGGGAGGCGGCCGGCGGCAGGGAGGCGATGGAGGCGGCTCGGTGCAGGCAACGCTGCGACGGGAGGCGGCCGTCAGCAAGTCGACGGTAGGCGGCCAACGGTAGGGAGGCGATGGAGACGGCTCTGTGTGCTGGGTGGTAGATCTGGAGGCGCCGGTGGTAGATCTGGGATCGAGAGGGAGAGATTTGGGAGCGATTTGGGGATGGGCTGGAGTCTGGAGGCTGGGTCGCTGTCGGCGCCCGGCAGGGAGAGATCTGGATCGGCTGTGTGTAGGCCCAACGGAGATCCTCTGCAGTTGGGTCACTGACACGATAGGATCTACACGTCGTACGGCCCATATGCAGTGATCCAACTGCGGAGGACAGTGACTGCAGAGAATATGCTTCCGTGGAGGCCGGGGTAGGGATTTGAACACTAGGGTTTTTTAACAATTGCCATCTCTACATGTCCCACGTATCAGTATATTTCACGGGTAAACGGGTAAAACGGGTACGGGTATAGCTTACTCATACCCATACCCGTTTACCCGGTGGGCAAAAGATTAATCCCATTTCTATACCTGTGGGCAAAGAAAATCCCCATACCCATCTTTATTCGGTTATTTATTCGCGGGCATGTGGATAAACGGGCACAATTGCCATCCATGAGAGAGAAAAAAAAGAGAGAAAGATGAAAGAAAATTGAAGAAAATTTGAGAGAGTATTTGTCGGTTATGTTTTTATGTAAAGAGATCCTTATACATCTGTATTATAAATTTGAGAAATAAATTTGTGAGTATAGATTCGGTTAGAAATTAATCTTGTAATTACTTAGGAAGTTTTTGATTAAAAGTCTGAGTAGGACAAGTAGATGGATTAGGAATGGAATTGAAATCTTAGTCCGTTATTTGGCTATAGTGTTAGTACAAATATAGAGGTCGGGTTGAGTTTTGTAAGCAAAGAAAAAAGCGAGAGAGTAATAAGAAATAAAAAGAGAATTACTACAAAGATTTTGATGTATCTATTCCACTATTTGATATCAGAGCTTTGAAGATCCGATCGAAGGGGGAAAAAAGTCTCGGTGACTGCTAGCTAAAATCGCCGAAACAATGAAAGCCGCCGAGTCGAAGCCGAGATTAATAGGGAGCGGTACTAGCCTCGAGCAGGAAAAAATGGTCTCGGTGATTGCTACGCTAAAATCGCTGAGACAGTGGAAGCTGCCAAGTCCGAAGCCGAGAGCCCGAGACTAGTAGGGAGCGGTACTGGCCTCGAGCAGGGTTCAATTTACCGTTTTATACACGAATTTCGCTAATACATCGGCACCGAAAATCGTCGATTTTCGAGCGAAAATCGCTAAAAATCGCATAAACTCAAAATTTGATTTTTTTTTTTAAAAAAATAAAAAAATGTCGATTGTCGTGGAAAATCGATGATTATTGTGAAAAATCAACAAACTTGTTGAACTTTTTTGTGGTCGATTTTTTGGAGCGATTTTCGTCATTTTTGATGAAAATCAAGCGATTTCCACCGATTTGCGACTGGTTTGTGACACGTAATTTTTTTCTTCGAATTTTTGATTTTTTTAAAAAAATTTATGAATTTGACCGGTTTATCGACCAGTATTTGATACCAGACCGCGACGAAATAGGTGAAAATCATGAAAATCGTGCGATTTTCGTCGATTTTGTGAACCTGACTGTAACACCCCGGCATCTAGTATGCCCAAATGCTATCAAACATAGACTAAACAACATCTAAATACCACAAATAAAGATAAATTACAGCAAATGTGTAAATGCTAAAACCGAAAATTTCGGCAGCATCTCCTTTGTTTTAACATGAATTGAAGCAATAGCAATAACATGTCAAGTTATATCATAACATAAGACATTTAAAGCAGCAATATAAATGGATATAGCATCAACATAAACCAGTATTACCAAATCCAACCACTCCATAAACTATAGCGAAGCAAATAAGGAACACAAGCACACATATTAATCCATACACCAAATTTCATGGCACTTATTATGATCATGACTCAAGTTGATAAATCTGCCTATAGATGTGGAGCTACGTGAAGATGTGTAGCTAATGCCCCTTCCCACATGCCGGTGTCATGATACCTAAAATAACATAATACACAAGCGTGAGTTCATTACTCAGCAAGTATATTGCAATGGACCATAAAGAACAATTCAATGTTATCATCACTACATACCATGCTCAACATCATGAACAAGTCATAATTTCATATATAACATCATACTCATGTCTCAACATCATTGTACTCATTTCATCATCATCATGTATGCAATGCAAATGCTCATATCTCCTCGAAGCACATACCGGTATTGCCGAGTGCACACCCGTCGGCGTGCACCCCCTTTCCCTTCCAACCCGTAGATGGAGAGTGCCTACTCTTACTGACTCGCTCCCATGCACACCCGTGGATGGGACTACGAGGTAGGTCTTTCGTGTTCACTACGTGTGAACACAGAGGCCCGCATCAGCATGGGGCGCCTCTTCCATTATGAATGCACATATGACATAAACATGTAAAGATTGGCATAAACATTAAATACAACTCAATCATGATCAATATGAAATCATGTTCATCATGTCATAGACAAACATCAATCTTAGCATCATATCATAAAGCAATTTGCATCTAATCAAGTCTAGCAACATTCAAAATGATACCCATTCCAATACACTTGCCTTAACCTCGGGCGACGGATTGGCGAGAGGTTGAGGGCACTCCCGGGGTCACACCATCTACACAAACATACCTCACACTCAAAACGTGCCCCCAAAACAGTACGCAAAAGCTCGTCTACCCCGACTGTAAGATCGAGAAGACGCCTAGAGGGGGGTGAATAGGCGATTCTAAAAATTTCTACCAAATAATCGAGGGTAAACTAAAAACACCCCAAGTCTAAAGTTCACGAAGAAATGCGGAAGTATTTAATTATGAACTTTAACAATAGAGTCCTAAAATCAACAATCTCACTAGAACTATCTAAAATAAGTCTCTACACAACAATTGCTACAACGATCAAATAAATCAAGCAAAGCAATTCTAGATGCTATCAAGCAAGAGATAAAAGGACAATAATGAAAATGCTTGAATGTAGAGAGACAATTTGACACCCGAATTTTTACCGTGGTGTTCGGAGACTTGCCGGTCTCCCCTAGTCCATGTTGAGGTGAATCCAATCAAACCATTGGACCGGCTCCACTCCGGAGCACTTTCCTCATATCCACTAATGGTAGCTTTTTACCTCACGAGGTAGGTGAAGCTCCAACCTTTAAAAACTTTGTCGGCGCGTCTCACACACCTTGAGAGCTCCCGACACGACGCTTCTACGCCGTCTAGAAGGCGGCAACCTTCAAGAGTAACAAGTCGAACCTTCGGCTTGAACTTCACTTTGCACAAGAGACGTGCTTCCGGTGATCAACCTAAGTACAACTCATGCACTTGGTCCTCCTCAAGTGCAAAGCATGCACAATGAGGCTCAATCCACTCCTAATTGCAACTCATGCGAATTAGGGTTCACTCCTTAGCTCAAAAATCAAATTAGAGTGTATCACTCTTGCAAAGAACTCACAATAGCTCAAGTGGACTCAAAGGAGCAAGCATCAACCAGCAAAAGTCCCCAAGGGGTCTTTATATAGTCCCCATGCCAAAAACTAGCCGTTGGGAATAGATCCCTGAAAAAATCAGTAAATCCGGCACTACCGGCCTCATAAGTCCGGTAGTGCCGGCCTCAGGTTAACGGTCGGCTAACGGCTAGTTTGCCGGCACTACCGTAGAACATATTCCGGTAGTGCCGCTGGGGGCGGCAGTACCGGCACCTCTGGGCGGTACTGCCGGACATGCAAAGCCCAAAAACATTACTATCTGGAAAAATACAACCGGAGGTCTAGGCCCGGTAGTGCCGCTGGGGGCGGCACTACCTCCCTCTCCATCCGGTAGTGCCGGCCTGCACGAACCCAAGAAAAAACACCTTTCTGGAAAAAAGGTACCGGGTCTTGGGCCCGGTAGTACCGCAATGGGCGGCACTACCGCCCTAGATCCCCGGTAGTGCCGGCTGACAGGAGAAAATCCAAATTTGAATTAAAACATTTTCTCAAAACTTTAACACAAGTTCTTTGAGCCATGAAATGATCAACTAAGGATCATACAACTTGCAAAACCATTGTTTGCACAAATTCAACCTTTGCTCAAAGAACTTTACAATTAAACCCAATACACTTTGCAAGAGTACAACTCGCAAAGATCTAAAGATATGTATTTGCAAAAACGCCTTCAACAAATGAAACTCGAAGTCTACGAGATTTATTCTCTTAGCCATGTGATGGTCAAGCCACGACCAAATCCGCTTGCAAACAACCACGGTGCAAGTCACATGCTTTAGAATCTCGGACCCATAGACTTCTTGTTTATTTGCACAATGCAATTGCAAATGAACAGTTGAAGCAACAAAGTAAAGGCTATATTCCGATTTGCAACACACGAAAATAAATAGCCTCAATTCATTTTCCAAATGCATGAGCTCAATTATCTTTTAATCGCGTGTTCTTCTAGCTCCATGCAAAAACACATAATCACAAAATTGCTTGAGCTCCCTTTTTGCAAACCACGCAAACTTAGCTCCAAGCAATACGAGTCAAATCCAATTTGAAGATTTTGATTTGAAAAGCAAACCCGCATGAACTACAATATTTGCAACAAATGCAAAATATGGGTTACATGCAAAAACCAACATGCTTATCCTATTCGCACAAATGCGAATCAAAGCAATGCACTAAGATCCAAGCATGATCATCACCCTTTTGCAACACATGCCAAAAGGTTGATTTCATGCAAAATCAAAATGCGAGCAATATGAGCTTGAGTGAGCAAGGGATTGAGATCACAAACTCGTGATGAAGTTCAAACTAAACGTTCAACCCCTCTTAATAGTACGGCGGTAAAATGCTAGACACAAAGCTAAAAGTATCCTTAGCCTATCTAGTTATACCTTGCGCCGCACGTGAGCAATCCCCTTAGGGGCTTTAAGATTTTCAATCTTTTCGCTTCCCCCGGGATCATCTCCCTAGCTTTCTTGAAGTCTTTTATGATCTTCAATCTTTTGTCTCTTCAAGATCATCACTTGGCTCCATCTCTTGTTATTTTATTCTTGATGAGCCTTCTCTTTTCTTCATCCGCTTGGACATGACCTAACTCAATCACAATCTTAGAGAAGATAGTTAGTCCAAGACACACGGTTGTCTCAATCATTCTTTCATTTCCATTTACACACGATGGAAGCTTTCACGATTGATTGAGCACAACCCATAATCAATTTTAATGAATTTAATTTTGCCTTAAGTGGAATGTTGCAACATATGCTACATTGTACTTAAGACCTATTCATTTGTTCTAAATTAATCAATAAACATTCATCAACTCATGATTAAATGTTTTCTAAATGATTAATAGAACAAATGAACTCAATTTAAATTTTTCATTTAAATTGAAGTGAGTTCCAAAATATTGATCATTTAAATGGAGTGAATGATAGATCAATACTAAGGAACATCAAGTTAAGATATGAACTCCCCCTAGATGTGTGCATGCACTTGACATATATGAATTTGGAAAGACATGATGCACATTTGTGGTTAAGGCAATGGAGAATTCTTATTTTAACTTGAATTCAAGATATGCGAAATAAAATAAAGATGAATGCTCATGCATACCTTGGTTTTCCATTTTCCATCCAAATATGCAACTATTGAGAGTATGCTCAATAAACAAGTTAGTCTTCAAGAGAAATAGGTTTGTCATTAAACAAGGATTAATCATAAGTGAAAAAACCAATCACCAAAACCTTAATAGAACTTTCACTGACTTCACAAACTACACCCAAAGCCGAAAAACAAAGAATCTGTCCCGTCGGGACAGCAAGCTTCAATCTAGCATAACTTTAGTTCTAGGTCTCCAAATCGAGTAAACGAGTACATCATCGCGAAGCTTAGGAAATTTCCTAACTTTTTCTAAGTATTGGGAAAAGCTGGTTCGGCCTCTAAAATTGTTTAATCTACAAAACATTACGTTTTGTCCCAATTACGTCACAGATTTGAACCCGTTCGGTAAAACGACCATGACTTTCAAACGGATAGACGGAATTGGACGTTATTTATGTCTTATTAAAGGTATTGAAGTTACCTACAACTTTCTCAACAGGCGGCCGACCAAATTCCGACTCTAAAGTCGCGAAAACTCAAACTCTAGGTTGACTGCACAATCTGCCCGAAACAGAGAATTAAGAAATATCTAGTTTTCAACCAATCTACCCAATCACAGCACCACCACTTGATCTAAAAGCATGGAATCAACCTCTAGAACAGCACCTAGACCATCCCCAAGGATCACCCATTCCATACCTCTGCCCGACGAACGACGAACGCCGAATTCCTTCCTCTCGGGTGCCCCAATAGCCTTCCTCGCGCCGGAACCGCCGGATCTCCACGTCGCGGAGCTCCCCGAGGGAGGGAATAGCGGGATGGCAAGGTGAGGAGCTCTCCTAGGCCAACAAGGAGGGTGGAGAGGGGAGGGGAGGAGAGATGGCGCATGGGGGAGGCGGCTAGAGGGGGAGGCATGTGGGGGAGGTGGGGGAGAGAGGGGGCGGCTAGGGTTTGCAAGTGGGGGCGCAGCAAGGGCAGGGGGAGGGCGCCCCAAGCCAGGAAAACTTGGTCTCCCCCTCACTCATGGGCCCAAATACCTTCCCACTAAAGCCCATGACTCATCCCCTTGGGCCCAAACTCCCCCGGAGAGGCCCAAACTCCCGAAATCGGCCCAGAACCGCGATTAGACTTCATAGCGTAAAGTTTTATTCTCTAATTTCACATTTTATAATGTCACACCATTCCGTAGTGTCACACTGACCTTGAGAGAGAGCGCGCGCATCGCGTGTAGAATCAGAGGAGCCACTCAAGTAGGGCGGTAAAAAAAAGCTCGAGCTCGCGAGCTACTCGAGTTCGGCTCGGTCCAGGCCCAGTTCAAGCTCCAAACGAGCCAAACTCAAGCTCGATCTCGAGCTCGCGAGCTTCACCGAGACGAGCTCGAATAGCTCGCGAGCCTACTCGAGCTTAGATCAAGATTCCGTGAACCGAACTTTCTCGAGCTTACTCGAGCCTACCAGATTCACTGAATTTACTCGAGCCTACCGAGCTTATTTGAGCTTATCAACTTACTGAGCTTACTCGAACCGAACTCGAGCCTACTCGAGCTTGGACCGAGCCGAGCTCGAGCCTGGATCTAAGCTCGGACCCCAACTCAAGCTCAGCTCAAACCTGACAGTCCCAGGCCTGCTCGAATTCGATCCGTTTACAGCTCTACACTCAAGCCACCACGCAACTGTACGGCAGTGCGCGTGTCCATGCAACAGGCAAGCAAAAGAGAAGTCGTGCACTCGTGCAAAAGAAAAAAAAAAACAAGAAGTAGCAGAAGACGACTCTCCTGTTGCGGCACACGAAAGCCACTCCAACCGTGCAGTAAAGTCAAAGAGAGCTACGGCTGTACAGCAAAGAAAAACAACTTACAGCAGCACTCTTCCAGACGGCACGTCGCGCAAAGAACAACCAAGTCCCAGCGGCAAAAAAAGAAAAGAAAAAGGGCAGTACTAGCAGCCGGACGTCTGATTTTTTTTAAAATTTCGGACGCCCGCGCAACATTTTTTTACTGTTTGCAATATTTATTTTCAACGTTCGCAACATTTTTTTCACTTTTGAAACATTTACTGTTTGTCGAATGAAAATGTTGCATGCGTAGGAGAAAAATGTTGCATGTGTAGAAAAAAAATGTTGCATGCGTAGAAAAAAATGTTGCGGTAGAAATCAGACGTCCGAACTGTAGCATTACCGAAAGAAAAAAGTTTTTTCTCAGTATTCGGAACAGCGTGCTACAGGAATCCAGATCAGAGAATCAATTCACGTGAAAGGCGGGTTGCATTAGGGACCCCCTCCTGTCGCGGTGTCAGAATAGAGGAAGGGCTCGGATGGAAGCAAGTCAAATCCTTAGGCGCAAGCTAGGACGTTTAACGCAAGAGACAGCACGAAACCAGAGGAGACGAGAGAGGCAAGAGGCAAGGTAAATAAAGATGAAAGTGAGAAGGCGACTAAAAGTGGGTTCATCTCCTTTCAATATCCTCCCTTAACAGTCGATAATTATTGGTATGGTCAATAAAGATGAAAGTATATTTACACGTCCAGAGTGTCTGGGGTGCAATTGATTCAAAGAAAAAGATTGTAGAAGATGACAAGATAGATCAGGCAGCACTAGCAGCGATCTATCAGTCAATACCAGATTCAATGATGCATTAGCTCATCGGGAAGGAGACATCACGTGAAGCATGGCTAACGCTTCAGAAGATGCACGTGAGAGTTGACCGCGTGAAGGAGGTGCGACTACAAAATCTATGGAACGAGTTTGAGATTCTCTAGATGGGAGAAAACCAGTCGGTGGATGAGTTCGTCGGCAAGCTTACTTCACTGTATAACCAGATTATTTCTCTCGGCAACAAGATGGAGGAATATGTGGTAATGAAGAACTACCTGCGGGTGCTACCAGAAAAGTTCGTACCTGTCGTCACCACGCTCATGTATTCCCCTGATCTGGGGAACATGAAAATTGAGGAGATCACTGGCTCGCTCAAGGTGCATGAGGAGTGCTGAAGGGGTATCAGTCCTGAAACGATCAATCTAGCAACGAGCAATTGTTGCTGTTAAAGGGAGATACAAGAAGTGGTGGAAAGCAGTTCCACAAGGAACCATGGACCGAGGACGGTCATGGCTCATCAAGTTACCGCGAGCGTGGGCACGGGCGCGGCGGTTTCGGTAGCCAAGGAGGCAAAGGTGGACGTGAAGATAGGATTGAGCAAGATGGAGATAACAAACCACGAAATAAGTTACATATCAAATGTTTTGAATGTGAAAAATATGATCACTACGCAGTGGAGTGTCGCAATCACATAAATGCTTTAACTATGGTAAATATGGGCACTACGCATAGAATTGCTGGAACAGGAAGAAGAACGAGGAGGTAAACCTCATCAAAATTGGTGAAGACGACGGAACATGATTGGTTTGCAAACAAAAATAGTTACAACAAATGTAGCATTCCAAATCTCTATACATGTATACCATCTCTAAACGTATCAAACAAGGCAAGCTATAATCTTACACACACAAGAACGAAAAAAAACATAGGGCTGATCAAGATAACATAGCTGCATTAGTTTCTAATATTTAATCAATAACAGCTTACTACCATGAAACACTTCACTACCTGAGAATAGCAATACAAGGTGAGAACAAAACTGACGCCAAAATTCCTTAACAAATATGCAGACTTCATGCATTGCTGCCAAAGAAAGCCTTACCTACGAGAAATTTGTAAACTGTTGAGTTAAATCTTGATGTTGAAGTAGTTGGAATCCAAATGGTGCAGCCTTACATATCCATCTTCACCACCACTCAAAATGCGACAAAACATGACGTGGATAAACAAAATTAACAGAATTACATTTCAGCAAATTAAGAACAGAACTTTAAACCGAAAACACTTCCTCAACAAACACAACTTGGTACAACATAAATGAGGCATCCCAAAAGAAAGAATATTTCATTTATCTACTTCCTTGCTACACAATGAAGCCCGAATAGGTAAAACAAATAAAAGGCTGTTGGAGAAAGCTAAAGTAGCTCCCATAAATTTCTTTTTCACCAACAGAAATCAGAATAGCGTATATGACCAAATCAGATTGGCAATAATCATTGAGCCGCCATATCGTCTCATTGTATGACGATCAGTAGACAACACTTCAATAAATTCTACAGAATCATAGGCTTAGTCCATGGAGGCATGGGCACAGCCGCCATATCCTAGCTTTTCTAAATATTTAGGACTCTTTAATTTCTTATCTAGGACTCCTTTCTTATCTCTAATTGGTGTCTACATAAAGTCAACCGCTATGTACGTATGCGTTGAACAAAAATAGTGTATCTTTGTCTCCCGTGGTTTTTTAACGTAAGTGTTTTTCACATAAATCTTGTATTCTAATCTCTTATGCGTGTGCAAACCCTAAATCTAACAAGTGGTATCAGAGCTAGGTTTTCAAGATCATCCTATCTACTACCCCGAGAGAAGACGGGTCCCGGGGTGGCACCCGCATGGCCATCGCACGGAATCATCAGATCTGTGTCACACGTTGATCTCATCGAGTCTGCTGCTCTAGTGGCAAATCTCTTCTCTGACCGGGCCCTCCTCGGCCGCCAGCCCGCGCCGATCGTCTCCGACCTCTGCTGCACTCGGGGCAGAGCCCGACGCGCCGACTCCCTCCGTTGCGCCGCCACCAGCCGGCCCCATCTCCGGCCGCCTCTGTGCCAGCGCCGTCCACCTCCCGACTCCCCGTCAAATTTCAACCGAATGAAAAATAGTTGAAACCATGTTATAAAATTTTAAAAAATTTTATGAATAATCATGATGCATCACTAATGCTCTAATAAAATTTTCAGATAATGATAAAGCTTGATAAACTTTAGAAATTCTGACAACCGAGGTACTTAATTTATGACCGCGAGAATTAATATGCATAGGCCAACTGGATGATCTACTGACTGTCCCATATAGAAAACAACGGCGAGTGGGATCGTGCCACTGTGTTTGCCTTCGCGAGGGCGCGGAGAGGAGAGGACCGGAGCTTAGGGCTTGCTCGTGCAGCATCCATTCTATTCTAACTTTGTTTGGTGAAGCCCATCTGACCCATACACCCCAAATAAGCCATTTGTCTCCGCAGATGTAATAGGCAAACCAAACCGCCCCTTGCCTTTGCTTAGGAATGAAAATGGATCAAGTAGTTTCTGATTGATCCGAATAATTTTCGAATACAGATTCTGTCGGATTGAATATTTATCAGATAATATCGAATCGGATACGGATATGAATTTTTTTGTCGGATATGGATACGGATTCGGTAGCTCACTATCCGTCGGATACGGATACGGATTCGGATAATCAAGATTTTGATGGGTTGGATATCCAAATATGCATGTGAGCTGAGCCAAGGCTACTCTTTTGGCCCAAAAATGTTTCTTAATTTTAAAATCGTTTTCTAATTTAATTAATCCATAAAGCAAGTTTTAATTATTAAAATTGGCAAACCAATTCCAAAAATTACAATTTTTTGTAGAAAGTTCCAGATACAATCTACCATTTTAAAAAATTGTTTTTAAGATTTTATCAGATTTTAAATTTTTTCAAAAATTCAAAAATTACTATTCTTAATAGGAAAATATTTTAAAAAAGTAGCTAAAAATACATAAAAACTCATAAATACATAATTTATTATTTTAAATATAATTCAACAAAGAATGTAAATTTTGGGTCATAACATGTAAGTGTTATATACTTTTTTTCTAGAGATGTGGTATCTAAGTATTATCAAACTTTCATTTGTATCTCTGAGCAAGGATTATCTTCATTTTGTGTTTTAATCTACGTATATGATGAACTGGTCGTTTGTGTATGATGAACTAAGTCTTACATAATTTTGTTTGCTATATCTAACTATTGTCTAAGTGAATAAAAATACTTATATTTGTTCAATTTTCAAAAATGTCTTGATCAAATCAACTAGTTATGTGTTTTTGTTAATTTTTTATGTAAAATCTAAGGGGTTATCATGTTCTGATAAATATTCGAAACCGTATCTGATTCGATCCATATTCGATTCGTATCTATATTCGATATTATCTGTATTCGTATTCGTATCTGGACTATCTGTATTCGTATCTGTATTCAAAAAAATATAAAAACAAATATAATAGAATTATTATCCGTCTGTATCCCATTTGTTTTCAAACCTGCCTCTGCCCACAGCTTGCTTGCAGCCTGTTCTCCCTCTTCTACCGATCTCAGTAGCCGCCCCCACTTCGGCTTCTTAGCGGTCGCCTCCTCTGCTTCATGGCTGGCTCCGGTACTGGCGCTGCATCAGACTGGCTTTAACCACCTTGGTGGTCTAGTCCCGATTTTTAGAATATTGGTGTTTTATCGTAAAAAATAGTCCATTTTATGCAGGTATCGCAACTAGCGATTTTTAGCATTATATCGTGTTTATCGGAGATATATGATGTTTATTGGCTATACAAGATATATCGCCGATATTTGTTTTTTTTAAATGATACTTTTTTTAAAAATGTATTGCGGTATTAATATGCCGAAAACAAAAAATTGCAAAAATAACACCTATTCGCCAAACGGTACGGCAAAATAGCTATTTTCGCCGAACGGTACATATGCTATTTTCACTCATCATTACACATGGGAAACATATGCTTTAGCATGTAAACATAACTAGATGCGCCGTCACGGCGCCGCAAAAAGCTATTTGGATGTATTTTTTTTTGGAAATTTGGGGCATTTTGCCCAAAAAAAAAAATGGTGAAATTGGGGATTTTCGAGGGTCTTGTCAAAAATTGGATCTGGATGTAATTTTTTGAGGCTTTTACAAAAGAAGCCGGCGAAGTTGTAATCTATGTATGTGGATGTAATTTTGGGGGGCTTTTGTGGAAAAAAGTATGGCAAAAAACAGAATTTTTTGAGGTCTTTTTGCCTAAAAGGGACTTGGATGTATTTTTTGGAATTTCTTGAGGATTTTGGAAAAGAAACGGGTGAAATTCGTAATTTTCTGGGGCTTTTGTGGAAAAAAGGTCTGGTGAAAATGGAATTTTCAGGGGTCTGTTCGCCAAAAAGGAATTTGGATGTATTTTTTGGAATTTTTGGAGGATTTTCGAAAAGAAACAGGCGAAATGGAATTTTCGAGGGCTTTTTCGCAAAGAAGCCGCGAAATCTAATTTTTCAGGAGTCTTTTGGCAAAAGAAGGGACCTAGATATAATTTTTGAATTTTCTGGCGGTTTCTCCCAATAGAAACAAACGAATTTCATAATTTACGTAATTTTTGGGGGCCTTTTCTAAAAAAAGATCAAACACAATTTACAGAAAATATGGGGACCTTTTCGCAAAAAAATGAGTGCCACGTCGCCTCTTGCCACACGTCGCTTGGCAAAAAAACTTCCAACCGACGCGCGCGCGGACGCGTGACTCGAAGGGGTGTCGCTGCCTTCGCACCGAAGCACCCTACTAGTGTGTTACTGCGTGTTACTTGCGAATCGAGTAGGTAAAATATTTAAGACGTAAGAGCATTTCCAATAGTTCCCAAAACTTATTTCCAAAATCATTTTTTAGAAACAAATGAAAAAATTACCGCTCCAACAGTTACCCTATCGGAATCCTAATCTCTTTGCACGTCCAAAAACTCCGACCGAAGTGGACAGATATTGGACGCTTGTATGCATTCCTAATCACTATTTTTTGGGGAAAAAATAAGAACTGTTGAATAATGGCCTTTTTTTAAGACCCAAAAACTTTAAAAAGCTCCCAATCTTTAAGATGCACACATTATAGGAAACTGTTGGAGATGCTTAAAGGCCAGTGTGCAAACGGGCGACGTGGCCGCGTGCGTCCAAACCGATGGGGTTCACGACGCCAGAATTCTTGGGATTTATTAATATACGAAGTATTTAAGATAAAAACCACGGGAAACGTATGCATTGCGGCGAAGCATCTGAGTTGCCACGCAATGCTTCACAATGAAACAGCTCAACCATGCGATGCGACGCCTCCCATGCCCAAAAGCATTCTCAGTTGTACGAAGCACGCGCATGGAATACGGATGACCGAGCAAATGCACGGTTGAAGCATAACAGGGTGCTCCCTTGATGCTGTAGGTCTCACAAACGCATACTAAAAACAAGTTGCAGAATGAATGTTCAGGCAATGGGCCGCAGAGCAAGTGATAAATTTAGTCTACAGTCAAACACAAGGAATAAAGGATACATATACACATAGAATGAGTCCCCTGTTCAGAATTCAAATGGTTCCCTAGTAGCAATTACCAAATTTATCATGCAAATGATTAACACAATATAGTCTGCGTCAAACATAAAGGCACCAACCATTGGAGTAATATTACAACATAACAATGACATTCTCACAGGAGCTGTGAGGATTATTAATAGGTAAATAATCTATTGCTCTTTTGATGATTCATTGTACTCGTCGATTACCACAGTGAGGGAACTCCCAATCTTGCCTGCTAATGCGTTGATCTGAGACGCCTTCGCCTTGGCATCTTGAGGTGCCTGGCTGCTGACGGTAATAAACATCTGCTGGAGACTTGCAATGTTTTCCAAGCCGTAAACACCCTCCACCATTCTGAACCTCAGCTCAAGCCTCTGAAGCTCTGGCATTGCCCCCTCTAGGAAGCTCAGAGGTGGCAGCACTGGCCCTGAGAAGCGTAGTAGTTTAAGCTTTTTGAATCCCCCGGCAGGCACAAAGATCTTGCCTCCTGAGTTCAGTGCATTCTTCTGAAGAATTTTGAGAACACTTTCGTCTCTGTTTGCTGCATCCAGTGAAAAAGTGAGAGAGAACAACTGAGGCAGCGTACCAAGAATCGGCAAAGTGTCTGTCGTGAGTGAAGTTAATGACAGAGTTAGCTTCTCAACGTTGTGCAGATCTCGAATCCAGTTGGGTACTTTATACAACTTTCCCGAAAGCTCGAGGGTGTGCAGGTGTTCCGGCGGTGCTTGCGAAGAATTGAGCGATCTGTCAAGAAAGCCGGTGAAACTATCGTCAATTGCAAGAAACTTGAGGGAGCAGCTGCTCAGATGCTCAATGGCAGCGAGCAGTAACTCTTCATTTCTCTTGTTGAAGTTTGTAAGTCTGTAAATGGAAAGTTTCTTCAGGCTGGTGAGGTTCTGCAAGGCTGCAAGCAGACGCTGGACTTTGCGCACTTTGCGTCGGAACTGCCGCTCCAATTGCCGTGACGTAGGGGTTCCGACCGCGGTGGCCAGTGCGCACGCTCCACCTCCGCTTTCAGGGCCGTCTGTCGCAGGGATTCCGACGGCCGTAGCGCATGCTCCATCTCCGTTCTCAGGGCTGTCTGCCGTAGCGGTTCCGACAGCCGTAGCGTACGCTCCGACTTCCGCCCTGGCGGATCCTCCCATGGCTGCACTTGAGCTTCCACGTATCTCAATTCCGGATAGTGTCTGTAGAGCTGTCATTTTTGTGATTCCATCCGTTAATGCCAATGCTATTTGCTTGCTTTTATTGCCAGTAAGCAGATGCGTCATTCGCTCAAGCTTGTCAACTGATGAAGGCAACTTTCTGACATTTGTCTCTCTTATGTCAAGTACCTCCAGATATTCCAGTCTGCCTATTTTCTTTGGGATCTTATCAATATCCGTCCGGCGCAGGCTCAGATACTTTAACTGATGCATTTTGCATATTTTCTTGAGCTGGTGGAATGACAAATCCTTGCAGCCTTCAAGATCCAGCACTTGCAGTATCTGAAACTTGAGAAAGGAAGATTGCAATGCCTTGAAACTCTCTGATGCCGTCAACGATCGGACATGCGACAATTTCATCCTCTCCACTGTTTCTTTTTCTTGCTTACCACTTCTATGGACACAAAGCCGACGTACCTTGTAGCTTGGAAATGGCGTCTGCCAATGACCACCAACTATGGTAATGAAATTCTCGTTGCTTGACTTAGAAACAATGTACTCAAGGACCATGTCATGAACTTGATAGTTCTTCACCTTGCCGTTGCTGCTGTTATTGACTGGCCGGATTAAGTTCCTGCTAACAAGTTCATTGAAGCAGTCCTCAGAAACTTCGTCGATAGTCTTCCCGTGCTTCTCAGTAATGAATCCTTCAGCTATCCAACTTCTGATCAAACGCTTACGGCTGATACAAAAGCCCTTCGGAAACATGCTCAAGTACAATAAGCAGGTCTTAATATCAGCTGGCAAGTCGTTGTAGCAGTGGTTAAGTATTTGTGTCACTCCTTCCGCGGTGAGGTTATTCTCCAAATCTGCACTTAAAGCCTCGTCTTCTGTGCCCAATTGGTGATCTAAGTTTGAGCCCGGCTCCGATTTCGGTTTGCTGGACTCTGATTTCAGTTTGCTTGCCACAAGCCCAGCTATTAAAACTATGGCCAAAGGCAGACCTCCACAAGTCTTCACGATAATACCAGCTTTGATGGATTTAGTAGGACACAGATCATCAGCAGAGATTTTCTCAAGAAACAAATTGTAGGAGTTCTGTTCACTGAGCGGCTTGTGCTCATAGACACGCCCTTTTTGACGGCGGCAGGCTTCAGCTACTGATTTAAATCTCGTAGTCACCACTGTGCTACCCAACTTGGGCAAAGAATCATTAATCTTTTCCCAGGCTGATACAGACCATATGTCATCTATCAATATCAAGTACCTATTTGAAGCATTATTTGGAAACCAAGTAAGCTACGAGAGACATGTGAGAACAGAAAATTAACTCTGCATAAGTATAGAGCTCTCTGACGGTATACTAAATTTAATATGCACCGTTTATTCTTTTCGATCCAATGGATCATATTAGCTATTTATTTATATTTCCTCCAATAGTAGAGTGGTACGAATATTCACAACAAATTAATGGTTGTATCTAATTTCTACTATCAAGTATATACTCTTAGTTTAACTAGCAAAGTGGTTTGCACGGTTGCGCATGCATTATCCTTAAAGCATGTTTAAATGACTTGGTAATACATATGTGATTTTACCTTTTGAAAAATAGATCGTTGCAGAACTCAATTTGTGATATTTTGATATTATATATGGGGGTGTATAGGGAGAAATCTTAGTGTTTTTTTTGCTAAATAACACTTAAATTTTGGCCTTTCAGATCTAGATCAAATTGATGGAATCAATTTGCCTCCACTCCTCACATTTGAATACTCTATAGACATAAAAATTAAGTACTCACAAATAAAAAAAAAAAAACCTGAGTGCCATTTAGAAATTCCCATTATATATTATAGGAGAGAATATACTCCGTGTTCCAATACTTGTCACATGTAACCAAAACTTTCTTCTATAATTGCAGAGCAAAACTATAAACGTAGCATAACATAACATTCTCTATTTTATATCATCATTTTTTAATTTCATTATTGCAATGTTTGTCTCTTTCTTTCAATACTTCTTTTAATGCACAACACATTACTTATGCCGGTACAGCGAGTGAACACATGTTGATATATCACCCACTTAATCCATTCAGTTTGTGGTGGTCCACCAAATAAAATATCAAAAAGTTTTCTCATTTTCTTTGAGAAATTTTAGCATATTGTAAATAATTCTTATGACCATAAAAAACAGTCATTGACTCTATATATATATATATATATATATATATATATATATATATATATATATATATATATATATATATAATCAAATTTCTTACCTTATTTTCACTTTCTCCAATTAACATATTTCTGACATTTAAATTTTGAATAAAACCAAAAATTAAAATTTTCACTTCGTATGGAATTAAAAAAATAATTACTAATTCCCTTTTTTTTTATTCTTTTGTTGTTACTTTTTTAATTTCAAATTTCAAGTTTTAATTTAGGGTTCGTATGAAAATCAAGTGGTTAATTTTCTTTTACTTTTTTTATTCTGAATTTATGTTAATTTGGTTTGTTATTTTGTATTTAATTTTGCAAATCATTTTTAGGTTATAATTCGTATAAAAATCCAACTGCTAATTTTTATTCCAAATTTTAGGTGTGTACAATTTTAGTTTGGAGTTCATATGAAAGTTAAATGGCTGATTTTTTTATTAATTTCTATTATTTTCTACTATTCTTGATGTGAACTCTTTCTTCTAATTATGTCATTAATTTTACTGTTACTTCAAATTAAATTTCTAATATATAAAAATAGCTAATAAATTTTATTTTGAATAATTTTAGTTTGGAGTTCATATGAAAGTTAAATGGCTGGTTTTCTTTTATTTTTTTATTAATTTCTGTTATTTTTTATTGTTCTTGATATGAACTCTTTCTTCTAATTATGTCATTAATTTTACTGTTATTTTGAATTAAATTTCTACTATACAAAAATAGATGATAAATTTTATTTTGAATTTTACCTATTTATCAGTTTTAATTCAGAGTTCATATGAAAATCAATTGTTAATTTTTTATTTCAAATTTTTGCTATTTTTATTGTACTTGGCATAGACTCTTTCTTTTATCTAAACCATTATAACTCCACCCGCTTGATAAACAGTTGGATGTTTTTTCTTAAAATAATAGCACCCAATGGCTACTATAAGTTAACTTAGTTAGGGTTCATCATAGTTAATATATATACTGATGCCACCTTGCCTGTGGAGGGGAGAAAATACCATCTTAAAAGGGGGAGCAACCCTCCTCCCCATCAGGCTAGTCTTTTGGGGGCCACATGGGACTCTTATGGCCTGGCTATGCCAGCCAAGGTGTGTATTTCTCTCGTGGTCCAAGGCCCACACCCCTGGCCCAGTTGGGCAGTCCGCTCGCCGGGCGAGGCACATGCGCCATACGGCTGGGCCGCGAAGGGCACGGTGCGCACTGTAACATCCTCATCTTCGCCTTCTGGAAGAAAAATCTAATTTAAATAAAGTAATTTAAAAGTTGGAGTTTCATTGGTGTTTATATTAACCTGGCATCCATTCCAACCCAAAATCGCGATTCAATTCCCTTCCGGTCGAAAAATCGGATTTTCCAGTCCCGCCGGTACCCGAAAATTCACCCGAGTCCAGAAATGCTCCAAAAATCTCTAAATCACTTCTAAAATGTTCCAAATATTCCTAAATGATTTTAGGAATTTATCCCCGAATTTTTGGACCTCCGTTCCTATTTTATTTCGCGCGGCTTTTGTTAAATACCCGCAATTCGCTCCGGAATATTTAATTCCACAAATTTCATCCAAATTCAACCAAACCAGTTCCATTGAGTCCCAAATAATCTAAAATGGCTCTAGGAATTTTTCCGGAATTTTTAGGCCATTTTTCCTAATTTTTCTCTAGGGCGAATCGTTTACGTAAAAGCGGGCCAATGAGGTCGTGCCACGTGTCATGCACTGTTCATTGTCTTCCACCTCTAGCCATGCATGGTGGGAGAGGAAGCTCCAAGCTCCATCAATGGCTACCTCTTCTTTAATTGCTCATAACTTCCTCCACGTAACTCCAATCGACGAACGGCCGGTTGCGTTGAATCTGTAGAGTCGTCCTCTTCGCATTCCCCACCACCCCTCGCCGGAGAGCTCGCCGGAGAGCTCGCCGGAATTCGCACGGACGCCCAAAAACCGAAAACGGCCCTCATGGCTTTAATTGCTCATAACTCGGCCGTTTCTCGTCCAAACGCCGCGCCACCACTTCCAATCTCTCGGTATAAAAGCCCTCTTTCCGGTGGTGTGAGCCCCTCTTTGCATCTCCCCACCATTTGCTCTCTAGATCAAGAAAACCGAGCTCGTGTCGTGTTTTTTTGGAGTTCTTCGTGTTCATCCGTGTTTCTCTCTCTCCGGTGAGCCATCCTTCGAGTTCTTGGGTTCCTTGTGACCGTGGATGAGTCTACTTTCTAACCCAATCACCCATTTTAGGTTGCATCAATCGGAGGCGACGAATTTCGCGTTTTTCCAACTCCGGCCGAAACTCCGTTCGTCGTCGAATTCATCAATTCCGGTGAGTTTCAATCCAATTCCTTCATCCTAGTTGTGCCTTAGGTTGTTATCTATTGGTTCCATGCTTTTGTTTGGATCAATTTCATGAAAATTTGGTGGAAAAATCGAGTTTTTGGGAAAAACCGGGTTCTTTTTCCCATTTTTGAGCTCTCTGTTTAGAGCTCCCATGGTGAGCTTGGGACCGCCTCGCCGCCGGCCGCCCGCCGCCGTCTTGCCCAGCCGTCTGTGCCTTGTACGCCACAAGACGTCTTGCCTGGCCAAGACGCTGCGCCTTGTAGCCGCTCGCCATGGCCGGCCGCGCCACGTCGCCGCCCCACCACCGCTCTCTCTCTCTCTCTCTCTCTCTCTCTCTTTCTCCCTTTCTCTCTCTTCCTTGGGTTCCTGGAAGCTTCATGAGGAAGCAACCCCCATGTCAATGACATGTGGGGCCAATTTGTCATAGGAATAGAGCTAGTCAAAGGCCCAGTCAAACTAGTGGACCCAGTCAACTTTGACCCAGTCAAACCCGAGAGGAATATTCCGAGAATATTCCCGGTTTTCGATTTATTCGAAATTCAAACTTCGGAAGCTCATATCTTTTGCGTCCGAACTCCGATTGATCCCATCCAAATTTCTAAATTCATCTAAAATCAAGATCTACCTGCCAGTATTATTTTTGTAATTTTTAAATTTTATTTATTTTCTATTATTTATTTATTGCCTCGTTTTCTTGCGTAGTCGAGGCGGCAAGCCATCGACCGCCGACTTGCCGGTTCTGCTGCGTACGACGACCTACTCGCGACAGAAGGCAAGTCCTTTTGACGCATTTTGATCCTACGTTTTCAAATGTGTTTAAATGCTTTATAAACTTGCATGCTATGTTTAAAGTCGTATGTCAAATATAAGGGCTTAGCTAATCCAAATTGTGATTACCTCTCTTTGATATCGACAACCATATTCCTTGAAACCCTAGGACATTGCTTATACCATGCTTACGCTTATATGGTATCCCTTGATTATAGTACGGTAGAATTGCTTAGGACCTTTATCGATGAAGTTAACCCATGGGAGGGATTTCTCAAAAATGAATGATTACCAAGATGACTTGAAAGGTATTATAATCGGTTTGATACTGTTTTTCCAAAATAAAATAAAAAGGAAAACTGGTTTGGACTTGGGCGGATTGGTATGTCGGGTGGGAGCGGATCAAGTCTTGATCCTATTGTGCAAGTACCGCCCCAAGTCATATAAGGACCGACGCTTATGATTGCCATTTTAAGCAATACCGTACTACCACATGTCTATAATGGTACGACCTGGCCAACTAATTTGTAGAAGCCTAGTTTAGACTCACCATTCGGTTGAATGTGAATGCCGGATGGAGGCAATGTTGTTTTTCTCACACGGCGCAAGAGGGGGCTTCTGTACTGGGCGGTTGGAACCCTAACGAGTGAAACCTCTCAATGGTGGAGTCTAGCTAGGTAGAAACATTGTAACGGCCTTGTCACGATCTCTCTGCCAGCACACCAAAGGAAGTGTGCTAATAGCTTGGCATTAAGAGATGATTGTGTCTTGTGGGTAAAGTTGTACACCTCTGCAGAGTAAAACTATTCGAATAGCCGCGCCTGCGGTCAAAGGCAAAAGCAAGAAATGCTTTCATATTAGTAGATTTTGATTTTGGTTTTGAAAACTGAAAAGTGTTTTGTTTTGGGGTTCGGGAGTGGTTAGAACTCTCGGATGTTATCTGGCGGATAGAGCCAACCAGGTGGAAAGAACCTGTGTTTGTATTTGACGGATGGAGTCACATGATTAACCCTGATCCTTTAAAATCTGGCGGATAGAGCCTTTTATATCGGTGATGGTGGATAGAACCTCACTACGATATTACATAATTCAATGATTAAAAAGAATTGTGAAAAGTTGCTTTGTGAAATGCTATACCTAAGTATGATTTATTAAAATTTGGCTTTATGCAAATGAACCCTACTAAGCTTCCTTTGGAAAGCCCACATAAGCATATTTTCCCAGACTTGCTGAGTACGTTTGTACTCAAGTGCTACACCCACATGTCATCATCAGAAAATTATCAAGATGCGACTGAGGAGGGCGAATTCTACACGGAGGAGTACGAGGAAGGCTGCCAGGAGGACTAGTCGCGTTCCTAGTCGTCGCCTGTGGCGTTTTGGCGTCTGCCCGTTTCAGTTTTTGTTTCCGCTGCTTTGTTTCCGGTCTTTAGACCGAGTATTGTAATAAGGGGCCATGTGGCCCATACTTGAATATTTATAATACAAGTTTCGTTTTGTTCGGCACTGAAGTATCACTGTGACTGTGTGTACTAGCTACTGATCTGGGACTAGTACGGAAATGCACAGGAGATTTCGGATAGCCGATCCGGGGTCTCACACGCACCCGGGAGGGATGCATCAGTTGGTATCAGAGCTAGGTCCCAAAACAAGGGTGAGAATGATAGTACCACCTTACTTATGGAGGAGAGAGAATACCACCTTAAAAGGGAGAGCAACCCTCCCCCCATCAGGCTAGTCTTTTGGGGGCCACATGGGACTCTTATGGCATGCCTATGGCAGCCAAGGTGTGTATTTCTCTCGTGGTCCAAGGCCTACACCCCTGGGCTAGTTGGACAGTCCGCTCGCCGGGCGAGGCACGTGCATGCGCCATACGGCTGGGCCACGAAGGGCACAGTGCGCACCCGAGAGGGATGCATCAGTTGGTATCAGAGCTAGGTTCCGAAACAATAGGGTGAGAATGATAGTACCACCTTGCTTGTGGAGGGGAGAGAATACCACCTTAAAAGGGAGAGCAACCCTCCCCCCCATCAGGCTAGTCTTTTGGGGGGCACATGGGACTCTTATGGCCTGGCTATGGCAGCCAAGTTGTGTATTTCTGTCGTGGTCCAAGGCCCACACGCCTGGGTCAGTTGGGCAGTTCGCTCGCCGGGCGAGGCACGTGCGCTATACGGCTGTGCCGTGAAGGGCACGGTGCGCACCCGAGAGAGATGCATCATACACACACACAAATCAAATTGTTTGCCTTTGTTTTTCTCAAATTAGCATAATTCTGGAATTTTAGTTCCTCATAAAACCAAAAAAGATAATTTTCATTTAATATGGAATTTAAAAAATCCCTAATTTCATTTTATTTTTATTATTCTCTTACCTTTTTCTTTTTTATTTAATTTTTGAATTTCATGTTTTAACTTAGAGTTCGTATTAAAACCAAATGTACTTAGAGTTCGTATTAAAACGAAATGTATAATTTTATTTTTATTATGAGTTTATGCTAATTATTATTATTATTTTTTATTTATTTTTTATATTAGTTTTTAGGTTAGAATTCGTATACAAATTCAATTATAATCTTTATCTAATTTTGATTTCGAATTTCAGCTATGTGCATGTTTAATTTGGAGTTCGTATGAAATTTTAATAGCTTATTTCCATTGATTTCTATATTATGAATTTCTATTATTTTTTATGGTATTTGGTATGAGCTCTTTCTAATCTAATCCATTTGTTAGATAGACGGTTTGGTATTTTTCTTTAAATAATAACATATAATGGCTACTATAGTCCAACTTTAGTTAAAGTTCACCAAATTAATGGCTAGATATTTTGCATTTTTTAAGAATTTTTAGCATATTTCTCGTATTTTCTTAGAAACTCATCTCTGTGAGCTTTATATATATATATATATATACACACACACACACACACACACACACACACACACACACACGATAACAGAATGGGACACCTTGGTTGTAAGACCCTAACTTTTATGCTACAGTGCAAACATAAAAGCAAGGTTCTAATGTGCATACTGTACCATTCCCATGATCAGTGGCTGGTACGCACAAAACACAATTTGGAATCACAACCATACAAAAGTTTCATATTTTATTTCAGCGGAAGTAATGATACAATATGACCGAGAAGGTCAACTAAACATAGCCAAAAGAATCAGATGTCTTGTAGTTTGCCACATAATCCACAGGCAACTGACAAGGTAAAGCCTTAGAAAGAGATGTCGTTAATAATCCCGTTTTCCTGCCGAGTAATTGTCGAGATATCCTGTCTAAAAACAACAATAATAGCAAGGGTGAGTACGCTATGCGTACTCAGCAAGACTTGTAGTGTTTGCAAAATCTGAAATATATGCAAGCTGAATAGAAAGTGGGTTTCTACGGTTATTTTGCGTAAAGCGAAGATTTGAATTGTAAATACTGAATAGTAATGGAAAGCATAAACTGAATTTAAAACAGCTTTGATAAGTAATCAAAATATCAAGTATTGACAGAATAACAATAAATTACTCACGGCCCTTTTGTGAGTAAAGATAACGGAAAAGACCCTCAATGGTCTTATACGAACAAATATAACAATAAGTGACATTTAACAAATGTGAATCACTTTCCAAATCATTTTATCAAGAATTTTAGAAAATAGAAAACAACTAACTTAGTGTGGGTTCACCAAGTCGTCCATAACCGTGGACACGGCTAATCGATTAGTTTAATCTCTGCAGAGTCGTACAGCTTTACCCACAAATAATGACTTCCCTTTTGCAAAGCTTAATAACACACTTCCTTTGGTGTGTCGCCAGGGAAACCCATATATAACCTTTACATTACTAAAACCTGACATTGCACCAGTCCAGTATGACAGACTTACTAATGGCGGCCGAAGAACATCGTATGCACGGATCATTCCTCCCCATTAGAAAATGGCGGTAGAAGCACATCGTGTATACGGATCATTTCTCCCCATTAGTAAGGCGTATACTGTTGCATCGACAAGTGTCAACACCTCGGTGATGGCACTTCCCTCGAGCAAACCTATATATGGAATGCCCGTACTACTACTACCTTCCATAATGCAAGATCAGTTTTTAATAACTTAATTGGTTATAGCCGTCACCATACCGGCATTGTGGTTGTACGGGTAATCTTGGATCACGGGACACTTCGTTCGGTCCTTAAAGTGACATGGGCGATAACTCCACCCTATCTACGTACACGTTAAAACATGTACAAGCGGCTATTGCCAATAATCACCCACGTCGAAGCAATAGTTTTATTTTCATTTTTATCAAACTACCAGTATCCTTTACTGCTTAAATAAACCATAAAAGATTTCATAAAGAATGATGTGTGGGTGTAAATGTTTCTGACATTAATCTAAAGCAGTGCTAAGCTTATGCAGATTAGTAAGCGATCATACCCAATTTAATGAACTAAACCATTCCTAGGGTTTTTATGGATCGTATGTCCATGTGATTAAGGGAATCCATCAATTTGGGTTAATATCTACCAAGTAACAAAATAATAATTTATCAAATTATGAGCATGCAGGAAGATTCTTAATCACATTTTAGTGGATTATGAAATCTGGGATCAAAATGATCAAGGGGGTGCTTGCCTTGCTACTTGTTGTCTTTAGCGACGAGTTGAAGACGTCATCTTGAGATTGTCGACGACGAAGTCCGAGACGTCGGATTCTACACGTCGTATAGCGAAAAGAATAACAAATAGCAAATAACACTTTCAATAAGGGCAAAAGGAAATCAGATGAAAAATTAAATATAAATCAATACATAAAACAAGCACGGGTATGGATTTGGGTTTGTGAACGTATAAGTGTGTCACTTTTATGTTATAATCGTTACAATTGATCAACGGCTTAAAGGGTTGTATCGCATATGATACCTATTCTTTGTGATTCACTTTATTTTACTTTACGAATTCAGGAAGCTAAGATTGTAATATTAATATACTATGATTCATTTCCGTGGTGTGAAGTCGTCAGACATTTAGTACATGCATTGGTATTACAGACTTTAGGGTTTATCCTCCGTAGGGTCATTTCTTTAACAGGATTCAGATGCAAAGCAAGTTATAAAGATGATACGTATATCAATTAAGATAGTCATGCATTAGAGAACATTCTAAGGTTAATTTTTACGGGTATTGGTGCCTATTGAAAATGTTTTTGTCTTTGAATGAATGTTCCATTCATCGAATGAAAATATAGGCTGGATAAGCTGAATAAGGGCTACCGGTACATCTATGATCAGAATTGAATTCCTAAATTGAAACTAATGCAAACTAGGATTAAATTCACTTACTTTTACAATATTAGATAGTCTATTAACTTGAATTAGCTATGGTAGGTTCTTTATGCATTTCTGCGTACCTATATGTGTCTATTAATTATATCAATATTGATTAACATGAATCTATGCAAAGTTAATTTAACTTAATCAGTCATATAAAATTCTTGCATACTTGGAATACTTATTTTCCTTATATCTTTTTTTCTATTATATCTCTCTCTCTCCTCCATATCTATTCCCCACTTTTTCTTTTCTTTTCTTATTCATTCAAATTTAACCCTTTCTCAAGCGTCTTCCATTCGGCTCTACACTTCTCTTCCTCTTTCCCCTTTGTTGGCTTGGTCACATCGCCGATGGTCATCTTCGCCGGGGAATTCGCCATTGCCCGGGTCCTCCGCCGGCTACTAGCTCGCTCAGCCTTCTGCTGCGCGCACCCATGGTTCGCACCCTCGACCCCGCAGGTTCGCCCTCGGGCCCGGCCATGGCCGCCGTCCTACAAAATCTACCCTAGCCTCCCTCTCCTGGGCTGATTCGGTTACTTCCCTAATCCCTTCTTCTTTTACTTTCTTATTTTGAAATAGAAGTAATTTAATCTTATTTTGGTTGCAAACTTCCAGTTTTGATTGGCCCTGTTGGTTGAAGAGTTAGGGCAGTGCTCTAGTTTATTACCTGACCTACGGGAACAAATCGATCATTTCTTGATCTAATATAATTTCATGGATTTGGGTGAGGTAACTGATGGGGTAGGGGACTTGAATCCTTATTTAGGTATAGGCTGCCGTGCTGTTTGATTTTACCTGATCTTGTGATTCTACATGTATGAGTTGCTAATGGTTTCTTATTCATTTGTGCCTGCTATTTTCATGCTCAAGTCTAGTACTATCTTTACTGAATGACTGGCTAAGTTCTTTGCTGAGGTTTGGGGATTTCTCCTAACTTTCCTATTTGGATAAAGGCACTGTGTTCTTACTAAGTAGTCCAAGATACTTGCTATGCTCTGACACAATATGAATCAGTTATATGTTCAGTTTGCTTATATGGATTAATCACTTGACAGGATCGATGATAATTTCCAAACATGGATTTATGGCATGCTAGTAGTGGCTTTGTTTTGTTTACACGGTAGATGATGATCTTGTTGCCACTGATTGCTTAATAGCTACAATTGTATAATGATGGATCATGGTCTATAAATATTTGTGAGTGGATGGGTTGGCTTAGTAAATGATAAATTGATACTAGGCCATGCAGTGGGATTATTGCTCCCCTTTTCGGTTTATGATGATTAATTTAGTTGGATGGCAAATAGTGATATTGCTTATTTGCAACCACCAATTGAGACTAACCGGGATTTCCTTATGGTCAATGATGAAAATACTGAGGGTTGAATAAAAGATGATAACTGGGTTGGATGGCATCGCGACGATGCCCTAGTCTTGTTTGTGCGTCGGGGGAGCACGAATAAGTTTTTAGGGAACGCACGATGCAACCCCCAAATTATCAAAATAAATCTGAGACCAATTCGAACATTTTATCTCTAGTTAGTTTCTTCCCTTAACATTATTCTTCTTTCACTAATTCTATCTATGTCTGACAAGAATGGCTTAAAGAGTTGGGTGATTACCTTGGATGGGAAAAGGAAATGGGGAAAATTGGTGCTAGTGGTTGGATTAATCTCCAGCCTTGATGTTTGATCTTTACTCTTCAAGTTGGTTTTGTCTGTGAGGGCCTTGACCCTAAGCTTTGCTCGGGGACTGGCTTCTGGATGATTGCAACTCCGATATCTTGGGGCTTATTTCTGCGTGGGAGCGCTGCCGCTGGAATGGATTGCTTTATGGCTTTATCAGATGAGTCTTGGCTAATTTTATAGCCATGGCAATGGCGGTGTCAACAGGGTTTGAAAGAGAGCTGGGTCTTACGGTTGGATGGATTGCTCCATTAAATCACTTGTCAGAGCAATGATTTTGGCTTTAAGACCAATACAACTTGCTGGCTGGGTATTGTCCTGGATGTTTCGGTTGGGCTTGGTATCGTGGCCGGTTCTGGAGCCTTTGTGCTTGATTGATTTGGGGTTTTCAGTCGGCATGGTTAGCCTGGTGGCCTGCTTATTGCGGCTGGACTGATGGCATATTTATTACCCGTCAGTGCATTAGTATTGACCTTGGTCTTAGCTTTAGTCTTTGGCTCAGGCTTGGCGTACTATGCTTTGGTCTCAAGTCTTCTGGTGATTTCGGCTAGACATTTGCCCTGGAGGGTGAGTGGCCGGCTGGCTTTGCTCTAGCGACTCCCATTTGGGTCTGGAACGGTATGAGCTGTCTTGTGGGCACAGTGCCGTGGCTTTATCTCCCCTTTATGGTGGTTTCACCGTTTTACTGCGGTAAAATATTTTTACTACGCGATATTTCTAAACATTCGCGTCTACGACTTAACCAGGTTTGTTTATTGCCGAATGATGCAAACCTAATCGCGAGAGGAGCCAGATTGGCCCCCGGACAATCTAGGGTACCTCATTGAGCGATCAAACTTAGCTGACGGCAATCTTTCCCTATTTAATCATTGTATTTAATTTAATGCATTTGCTTTATGCTTATACTTATACACGTGCAGTTGATTATGCAGGTCTAACGATGCAGATCAAGACAGCACAGGAGCTGTAGTTTAGGATCTTGTAATTTATTTTCTTATGATGTAATTTATAATCGGACTTGTAATCGAACAGTCTTATGTGATGTAATTAATATGGTTGTTGTATGAGTGTGAGGATCTTTGAATTTTCCATGTATTGTAGATGTGAACTGTGATGTATCAATAAAGTTTGTGTTGCAGTTCAATTCTTTGATTCAATCCTTTGCAATGATTGTTTCGGATCAGTAAATGACAATTGGTTTATTTTATCTTCTTACCATTTTCTTCTGTAACTTTTTCTTTTTCTAATTTCAGGAATTCAATTATCTTTTAACAAAAGCTTTTAAATTTGCTGAAAGATATTTATAATTCAAATTCATATTTAAATATTTTATTTTTACTGTTTAATTAATTCAGGGATGTTACAGACTACCCCCCTTAACAGGAATCTCGTCCCCGAGATTCGCAGGGTTAAAAGGGTGAGTGGGAGTTAGATAATTAAGTGACTTGTACAATTATTCTGGAAGAATAGATTATCGAGTATAAATTCAAGTTTTACGAATGATCATGAAATTCAATCATTGGTGCAAGGTGGATTCAAGATAAATTTAAAAAGACAGGGTGCTTAAAATTTTTAAACTAAGTTCTGGTAGAGACTGTATCTATGAGGAATGTACCTGGCATTTTATTAGGTATGCCACGGTTGACGTCTTGAGCTGAAGTAGATGCAGATCCAGGGACTTGCTGACCTTTAGGTCTTTGAAGTCGTCCTAGTTGTATAGCTTCACAAGGTTGAGGACGAGGTGGGTTTTGCTTCCTTTTTGGGCACTTATTGGCATAGTGTCCACGCTCAAGACAATGTAAGGTGTAACATTAGTTGCCTTATTTTGAGAATTAGGAGACTGCCATTGATTTTGTTGGAGGGATTAATAAATGATGTTTGAGATTGAGGATAAGTTTGCACGGAATTTTTCTTAGAATTGACATCTTCGCTCAGACGCCTCTTCGCTCCATGATTCTTCTGGAAGATAGCTTGCATTTTGTTTTTCCTATTCTCGGTTATCATTTTGACTCAAGTGATTTCTCGTGGCTATGGTGTTAGAAGGGGTTTGGTTTCCTTGGGGCATTCTTTGAGCAATATGATCTGCTTTATGACAGTGAAGCACTTAAGTGCTTTCCGTGATGCTTTATTGGGTGTAAACGGGTGCTTTATATTGTTTTTCTGGATTTTAACTTGTCATTGCTTAGGGCAATTTCTTGCCCTGTGGCCTTCTTTATCACACAAGAAACAAGCTGTTGGTGATTGCCAATTACTACTTTCTTGATGATGGCTGGTAGAGTAGGAATGTTGATTTTTCATTTCTTCTTCCACCATTTCTTGTGTAGTTTCTTTTCTACATGAAAATTTTTGGGCAATTAAGGCTCGAAGATTTTCTTGTTGAAGTCGAACTATAGTGGTAACTATTGGATCAAGAGGACATTGAGGTGGGCAATGATCTTTACTTTCACAAAGGTAACAAGTAGTGTCATTCATGGGACATTTTCCCAGAGAATGGTTTCCTTCACAACTAGAACAGTTTATTGCATGCTCATCAGAGGTATGACCTATTTCTCCGCAGCGAATGCATGCGCGGTCTTCAATTTGATTTGGTTGGCAACATTTCAAAGAGCAGCTTTTAGGCTTTGAATAAGATGTAAGAGTGGCTTTTTGAGCTGAAAATTTTCTTTTTCTGGCGTGAGCTACGTCCATATTGGCAGCGTTCTGCCCCATCGGCTGACTAAGAGGGGTGGAATTTTGATAATTTTGTTCCATCATAGAGAGTGTTTGAATTCTGGTTTGGGATACTGGCAAAGACTTTTCTGGGTTGGTCTCTTGTGGTTTAAGGAGAAATTGTAAACTATGCCTGGTTTCTTCTTCAGGTATTTTACTGAAGGATCTTGTCATAGGCATTCTGCAGTAATGACAATAAGACTGTTTAGATAAGATCTATCGGGTTACAAGGCAACATTTCGTTCCCTAAAAATTTTATTAAATAAAATTTCTATAATTTAGAAAGGATGAGTTTGTTATAAGGAATGACCTTATTTAGGGTCTATTTTCCCTTTGTTAACATTGCCATTGTTTATTGGGATCGCCTCGTCATGAATTTTCAACATAAAGGTTTAATATTCGCGAGAGCAATCCTTACACAGAATTTCATCATAATGAATATCAATATAAGAGATCATATTCGAAATTTAACACACAAAGAAATACTTATGTTTCCAATCATTATTCTATTTTCAAACACTTTTATGTGACCAAATAACATCTAGTCCTATATGAGGTGACTTCACATTGTGGTTCCCTTCCAAAGTAAGGTGACAAGATGGAGATTCTTTAGGTTTAGTGGCGTATTCAATTGTTACTTGTAGGGGAAGTTGGATAGTAACTTAGCTTATTTTAGCATAGGTACTTTTTGCAGTTACCGGTATGGCGAAGTCTCGGTTTTGATTCTTCTATAGGTAGCATAGGCTCAAGCATCATTGGGATGATGACGAAGACCGTGGTAACAGTTTTTCTACGGCTAGATTCTAAGAAGGTTCTTGCTATCTAGCATGAGTAGGATAGGAATGAAGGAGGGCGGTATTAACAATGAGGTGGTGTTTGCATAAGTGGTAAAATAGTTCTCGGCACATCTCCTTAGCTATGGTATGATTATGGAGGTCCCAATGCTTCTAGCTAGACATTGGCTTTGTTTATAAGAGAAGATTAGTAACTAGAATAATATAGAGGTGGAAAGTCCTACAAAAAGAAGAGGTAAGTTATATGAGAATATTTTATCCCAAAGTTACTTGTCTAAAAGTTCAAGTTACCTTATTTTAGACAACATTACTTTCCTTAAAGGTTTTATTTAGAATTTCTATACGAGGGAAGAGACAAATAGGTATAAAGAGAGAATTAAATTCTAAGTCTACTTTTTTTATTTGATACAAGATAACTTTTTGTTTAAAATTTCTTAATTATAATTTCTTATTAATTTAAGGGTTGCGACATCGTGAAGCTTTTAACTTTATGCCAAACATTCACAAGTGCATCCCGAGGAGCAACACAAAAAGATTTCAGCAAATTCCAACAACAAAAAGAACGCGCCCTTAAGCTACAATACATAGAAGTTCTAAGGTTCTTTCTTTTATTACGTAGTCCTGCGAAATTTTATCATGAGAGTTTTGCCATAATAGCAAAGCTACTCATAGCCTAAATGATACTACATCTTAATATAGGTCTCTTGGTGACAAGTTTCTTCGAACTCTTGCACCATTTGTCGGGGGTGATAGTCCAAAGCTTCCACGACATGGAAGAAGTTGATAGAGTGTTGCGTTTGTCTTCCGCGTGAATGCAGTAGTCTTTCTTTGTTGAGCACGGAGGATAATAGTGATACACTATGAACATCCTAAATTTAGTGGTAAAGACTATCAAATTATATTCAAAAAGGATTTGTTGGTAGTATTTACCAAGAACATAGATGAGATAGAATTCTTATAGAAAGAATAAGAAAGAAAGTTCTATTGGAAAAGAATGAACGTATAGAATGTTCAATGAGAAGGAGAGTATTTAGGTAATATAATAAGGAGAGAATAATAACAGAGGTATTTAAGGAAAGAGTAGAAACAAATATAATGGGACGAGGAAAGAATTGATAACAGATAATATGAGACAAGAGAAGGTTAATAACATATATATAGCAACTTTCATGCCTAAATATAGAATTGTCTAATGTCAAAATTTTAAGTTTCAACTAACGACCATTCTATCCAAGGTTTGCCTGCAGTCAGCATGGCTCTGATACCAAACTGTAAGACCCTCACTTTTAAGCTACAGTGCAAACATAAAAGCAAGGTTCTAATGTGCATACTGTACCATTCCGATGATCAGTGGCTGGTACGCACAAAACACAATTTGGAATCACAACCATACAAAAGTTTCATATTTTATTTCAGCGGAAGTAATGATACAATATGACCGAGAAGGTCAACTAAACATAGCCAAAAGAATCAGATGTCTTGTAGTTTGCCACATAATCCACAGGCAACTGACAAGGTAAAGCCTTAGAAAGAGATGTCGTTAATAATCCCGTTTTCCTGCGTCAGAGTAATTGTCGAGATATCCTGTCTAAAAACAACAATAATAGCAAGGGTGAGTACGTTGCGTACTCAGCAAGACTTGTAGTGTTTGCAAAATCTGAAATATATGCAAGCTGAATAGAAAGTGGGTTTCTACGGTTATTTTGCGTAAAGCGAAGATTTGAATTGTAAATACTGAATAGTAATGGAAAGCATAAACTGAATTTAAAACAGTTTGATAAGTAATCAAAATATCAAGTATTGACAGAAATAACAATAAATTACTCACGGCCCTTTTGTGAGTAAAGATAACGGAAAAGACCCTCCATGGTCTTATACGAACAAATATAACAATAAGTGACATTTAACAAATGTGAATCACTTTCCAAATCATTTTATCAAGAATTTTAGAAAATAGAAAACAACTAACTTAGTGTGGGTTCACCAAGTCGTCCATAACCGTGGACACGGCTAATCGATTAGTTTAATCTCTGCAGAGTTGTACAGCTTTACCCACAAATAATGACTTCCCCTTTTTGCAAAGCTTAATAACACACTTCCTTTGGTGTGTCGCCAGGGAAACCCATATATAACCTTTACATTACTAAAACCTGACATTGCACCAGTCCAGTATGACAGACTTACTAATGGCGGCCGAAGAACATCGTATGCACGGATCATTCCTCCCCATTAGAAAATGGCGGTAGAAGCACATCGTGTATACGGATCATTTCTCCCCATTAGTAAGGCGTATACTGTTGCATCGACAAGTGTCAACACCTCGGTGATGGCACTTCCCTCGAGCAAACCTATATATGGAATGCCCGTACTACTACTACCTTCCATAATGCAAGATCAGTTTTTAATAACTTAATTGGTTATAGCCGTCACCATACCGGCATTGTGGTTGTACGGGTAATCTTGGATCACTGACACTTCGTTCGTCCTTAAAGTGACATGGGCGATAACTCCACCCTATCTACGTACACGTTAAAACATGTACAAGCGGCTATTGCCAATAATCACCCACGTCGAAGCAATAGTTTTATTTTCATTTTTATCAAACTACCAGTATCCTTTACTGCTTAAATAAACCATAAAAGATTTCATAAAGAATGATGTGTGGGTGTAAATGTTTCGACATTAATCTAAAGCGAAGGCTAAGCTTATGCAGATTAGTGTTTATCATACCCAATTTAATGAACTAAACCATTCCTAGGGTTTTTATGGATCGTATGTCCATGTGATTAAGGGAATCCATCAATTTGGGTTAATATCTACCAAGTAACAAAATAATAATTTATCAAATTATGAGCATGCAGGAAGATTCTTAATCACATTTTAGTGGATTATGAAATCTGGGATCAAAATGATCAAGGGGGTGCTTGCCTTGCTACTTGTTGTCTTTAGCGACGAGTTGAAGACGTCATCTTGAGATTGTCGACGACGAAGTCCGAGACGCTTGATTCTACACGTCGTATAGCTAAAAGAATAACAAATAGCAAATAACACTTTCAATAAGGGCAAAAGGAAATCAGATGAAAAATTAAATATAAATCAATACATAAAACAAGCACGGGTATGGATTTGGGTTTGTGAACGTATAAGTGTGTCACTTTTATGTTATAATCGTTACAATTGATCAACGGCTTAAAGGGTTGTATCGCATATGATACCTATTCTTTGTGATTCACTTTATTTTACTTTACGAATTCAGGAAGCTAAGATTGTAATATTAATATACTATGATTCATTTCCAGGGTGTGAAGCTGCTCGTATTACTTAGTACATGCATTGGTATTACAGACTTTAGGGTTTATCCTCCGTAGGGTCATTTCTTTAACAGGATTCAGATGCAAAGCAAGTTATAAAGATGATACGTATATCAATTAAGATAGTCATGCATTAGAGAACATTCTAAGGTTAATTTTTACGGGTATTGGTGCCTATTGAAAATGTTTTTGTCTTTGAATGAATGTTCCATTCATCGAATGAAAATATAGGCTGGATAAGCTGAATAAGGGCTACCGGTACATCTATGATCAGAATTGAATTCCTAAATTGAAACTAATGCAAACTAGGATTAAATTCACTTACTTTTACAATATTAGATAGTCTATTAACTTGAATTAGCTATGGTAGGTTCTTTATGCATTTCTGCGTACCTATATGTGTCTATTAATTATATCAATATTGATTAACATGAATCTATGCAAAGTTAATTTAACTTAATCAGTCATATAAAATTCTTGCATACTTGGAATACTTATTTTCCTTATATCTTCTTTTTTTTCTATTATATCTCTCTCTCTCCTCCATATCTATTCCCCACTTTTTCTTTTCTTTTCTTATTCATTCAGCCGAACCCTTTCTGGCGTCTTCCATTCGGCTCTACACTTCTCTTCCTCTTTCCCCTTTGTTGGCTTGGCTGCTACTGCCGATGGTCATCTTCGCCGGGGAATTCGCCATTGCCCGGGTCCTCCGCCGGCTACTAGCTCGCTCAGCCTTCTGCTGCGCGCACCCATGGTTCGCACCCTCGACCCCGCAGGTTCGCCCTCGGGCCCGGCCATGGCCGCCGTCCTACAAAATCTACCCTAGCCTCCCTCTCCTGGGCTGATTCGGTTACTTCCCTAATCCCTTCTTCTTTTACTTTCTTATTTTGAAATAGAAGTAATTTAATCTTGTTTTGGTTGCAAACTTCCAGTTTTGATTGGCCCTGTTGGTTGAAGAGTTAGGGGCAGTGCTCTAGTTTATTACCTGACCTACGGGAACAAATCGATCATTTCTTGATCTAATATAATTTCATGGATTTGGGTGAGGTAACTGATGGGGTAGGGGACTTGAATCCTTATTTAGGTATAGGCTGCCGTGCTGTTTGATTTTACCTGATCTTGTGATTCTACATGTATGAGTTGCTAATGGTTTCTTATTCATTTGTGCCTGCTATTTTCATGCTCAAGTCTAGTACTATCTTTACTGAATGACTGGCTAAGTTCTTTGCTGAGGTTTGGGGATTTCTCCTAACTTTCCTATTTGGATAAAGGCACTGTGTTCTTACTAAGTAGTCCAAGATACTTGCTATGCTCTGACACAATATGAATCAGTTATATGTTCAGTTTGCTTATATGGATTAATCACTTGACAGGATCGATGATAATTTCCAAACATGGATTTATGGCATGCTAGTAGTGGCTTTGTTTTGTTTACACGGTAGATGATGATCTTGTTGCCACTGATTGCTTAATAGCTACAATTGTATAATGATGGATCATGGTCTATAAATATTTGTGAGTGGATGGGTTGGCTTAGTAAATGATAAATTGATACTAGGCCATGCAGTGGGATTATTGCTCCCCTTTTCGGTTTATGATGATTAATTTAGTTGGATTGAATATTGTGATATTGCTTATTTTCATCCACCAATTGAGAATAACCTGGATTTCCTTATGGTCAATGATGATAATACTGAGGGTTGAATAAAAGATGATAATCAAGTTGGATGGCATCGCGACGATGCCCTAGGCTTGTTTGTGCGTCGGGGGAGCACGAATAAGTTTTTAGGGAACGCACGATGCAACCCCCAAATTATCAAAATAAATTTGAGACCAATTCGAACATTTTATCTCTAGTTAGTTTCTTCCCTTAACATTATTCTTCTTTCACTAATTCTATCTATGTCTGACAAGAATGGCTTAAAGAGTTGTGTGATTACCTTGGATGGGAAAAGGAAATGGGGAAAATTGGTGCTAGTGGTTGGATTAATCTCCAGCCTTGATGTTTGATCTTTACTCTTCAAGTTGGTTTTGTGTGTGAGGGCCTTGACCCTAAGCTTTGCTCGGGACTCAAGCTTCGGATGATTGCAACTCCGATATCTTGGGGCTTATTTCTCATGGGAGCGCTGCCGCTGGAATGGATTGCTTTATGGCTTTCTCAGATGAGTCTTGGCTAATTTTATAGCCATGGCAATGGCGGTGTCAACAGGGTTTGAAAGAGAGCTGGGTCTTACGGTTGGATGGATTGCTCCATTAAATCACTTGTCAGAGCAATGATTTTGGCTTTAAGACCAATACAACTTGCTGGCTGGGTATTGTCCTGGATGTTTCGGTTGGGCTTGGTATCGTGGCCGGTTCTGGAGCCTTTGTGCTTGATTGATTTGGGGTTTTCAGTCGGCATGGTTAGCCTGGTGGCCTGCTTATTGAGGCCGGATCGATGGCATATTTATTACCCGTCAGTGCATTAGTATTGACCTTGGTCTTAGCTTTAGTCTTTGGCTCAGGCTTGGCGTACTATGCTTTGGTCTCAAGTCTTCTGGTGATTTCGGCTAGACATTTGCCCTGGAGGGTGAGTGGCCGGCTGGCTTTGCTCTAGCGACTCCCATTTGGGTCTGGAACGGTATGAGCTGTCTTGTGGGCACAGTGCCGTGGCTTTATCTCCCCTTTATGGTGGTTTCACCGCTTTATCAAGCGGTAAAATATTTTTACTACGCGATATTTCTAAACATTCGCGTCTACGACTTAACCAGGTTTGTTTATTGCCGAATGATGCAAACCTAATCGCGAGAGGAGCCAGATTGGCCCCCGGACAATCTAGGGTACCTCATTGAGCGATCAAACTTAGCTGACGGCAATCTTTCCCTATTTAATCATTGTATTTAATTTAATGCATTTGCTTTATGCTTATACTTATACACGTGCAGTTGATTATGCAGGTCTAACGATGCAGATCAAGACAGCACAGGAGCTGTAGTTTAGGATCTTGTAATTTATTTTCTTATGATGTAATTTATAATCGGACTTGTAATCGAACAGTCTTATGTGATGTAATTAATATGGTTGTTGTATGAGTGTGAGGATCTTTGAATTTTCCATGTATTGTAGATGTGAACTGTGATGTATCAATAAAGTTTGTGTTGCAGTTCAATTCTTTGATTCAATCCTTTGCAATGATTGTTTCGGATCAGTAAATGACAATTGGTTTATTTTATCTTCTTACCATTTTCTTCTGTAACTTTTTCTTTTTCTAATTTCAGGAATTCAATTATCTTTTAACAAAAGCTTTTAAATTTGCTGAAAGATATTTATAATTCAAATTCATATTTAAATATTTTATTTTTACTGTTTAATTAATTCAGGGATGTTACATTGGTGCCTGGGCACCATGATTTTAAATGCGTTAATTCAAGTCAAATTCGGATATATTTTTCAAAACTTCCAGTTTTAGGGTATATACCCATCTATAAGAATTCAAATGAAACACATACCTTTAAAAAAATATACTTGAATTTGAAGATTTAAATGAATTTAGATTACATACTTTGCTGATTTATATGTATGATCAACACATACCTACAATCAAACTATCATCAAAAAAAGAAATTTGAATTTGAATTTTAGTTCAAACTTGTTTGAACTAGTTAGTAAACTAGTTGAACTCAACATCCTAAAAATTTCAAAAAAATTCGCATACAAATACATATAGAAAATACCTATTTTGGATCATGGTGCCCAGGCACCTTGGTGTCCCAGGTAATTGTACTATATATATATATATATATATATATATATATATATATATATATATATATATATATATATATATATATATTTGGAGTTCAAATGTAACTCAAATGGCTAATTTTTTTTACTTCAAATTTTTGTTATATTTTATTGTACAGGATATGAACTCATTCTTTTAATATAAGTCATTGTAACCCAAATCCGCTAGATAGATAGTTAGATATTTTTAATATAAGTTATTATAACCTAGATCCGCTAGATAGATGATTAGATATTTATCTTTAAATAATACTAATATCTAATGGTTGCTATAGTTCAATTCTAGTTAGGATTTACTACATTAAAGACTAGATATTTTATTTTTATGAGAATTTATAGTCTAATTCTCTTTTAATGTCCAAGACATAGTGCCATACCTCTTTCCGTTTGCTAGGATACTGAGCTCACGTTTGAGCCGTTCTTCCCCCCATTCCTTGATTCCGTCGAGAGGATTCTTCGAATCACGGGCTTGCTGCTGATGGAACTGCTTGACAAGGCTCCTCAGAACCGTTGGGAGATCGAACTTCTGCGACGCGAGCACGGATGCTCTGCAATCAAATTCGTCTCCAAACTTGCGGTACAACGCCATGGCGAGTGTGGTCTTTCCGAGACCGCCAAATCCGACAATGGCAAGGAACCTCGTATGCTCCCCCCTGCCGAACCATGGCTCGAGCTCACTCATGGCATCCTCCATGCCCACGGGCTCCTTGGTGCCAATGAGATGGGGAGGAGGGGTTGGACGGTCTCTAGGCGCATCAGTTGCCGAGGGGTTGCCGTTTCCATCACCAAGGTTCTCCACCCCGTATCTGGTGCGCCGGTCGCTGACATGCTGCGCCCGGACCTTGAGGTTGCCGATCTCGGTGGCGATGCAGCGGCGGGCGTACAGCGTGGTGAGGAGGAACCACACCCTCCGGAGGTACATCAGCTTGCCGGCCCCGCAGGGCTCGCGGCCGAGGCGGTGGCCGATGTCGTCGATGCAGTCCTCGATGTCGTAGGCCATCTCCCGCACCTGCTTCATCCAGTCCTGCCTCTGCTCGTTGTGTTTGTTGCCCCGCTTGAGCCTGTTGATGAAAGCCTGCATGCTGGCCACCTCGTCGTTGATGTATTGGATGTCGTCGCGGACGCCGCTGACCAGGGTGTACTCCTGTGCGAGAAGGCCTCCGAGCTTGCCGACGAGGGACTTCACGGCGTTGCTCGAGGCACCGACGACGAGCTCCATGGTCGATCTGCTCGCCGCTCTTCTCTTACTCCCAGCCGATCTCTCTCTCTCTGACTCTCTCTGTCTTTCTCTCTCTTCCGGTGGAAGTTGCTTTTGAAGATATGGATAAATCTCCCTGGTCTGCAGTAAGACGAAGAAGAAAAAAAAATAGGTATGACAAAAAAAAAAGCTCTAGAAAAAGTTGCGTAAATCTTAAAATATGTGAAATGGTAAGTAATTACTATCTAACTTTTATATATGTTTTAATATTTATACAACTAAAAAAACATAAAACAACCTCTCAAAATTTATTATGAGAGAGGTGCTTCTATGCTCTTCTTTTTAAAAGTTGCACAACTATTAAAGCATGAATGAAGGGTATATGATGATTATTTACCCCTTCGCTTGTTTCAAGATTTGTGCAACTTGTATTACGAGGGAAAGCATAGAAACACTGCTCTAATGGATTACTCTGGAATGTTAAGAGGGCTTAATAAGCCTGTTAAACCTAAGTGCCATAATGATCTGATTCAGTTGGCTTTTCTAACCAAGAAAGAGAATTCTTTTCTCAGAATCTTCTGAATGAAATTGCTGGTAATAGAGGTTTTGTTTGCAATCATTTGCCTGCTTAAATCTACTGGTGGTGGTATTTTAGTAAGGTGTAAAAGACCATTTAGTAGAAGTTTTTTTTTTCTCATGATACCTCAGATTTTCAAGCTTCTGTGATCTTAAAAAAAAGAGAGATGGAAAAATTTGGAGATAGTTCTAGTGTATGGTTCTGCTTATGAGACGCATAAGCAAGAATTCATAGATGATCTTGGCAAATTATTTCAAAATTGGCAGGATCCCTTGTTCTAAAGAGGAAAAAATAATGGATGGATCTCTCTCCCTTGCCTTGCCTAGCCGTTAGGCCATTCACAATGGAGAGTTTCATTACACGGTTTTCAAGAGTGTCACATCAGTTTTTGTCTAGGTAACCATGTATCTCAGGTTTCATCCTGATGAAACTCACTCACCTCTCATGAAACTCTTTCTATCTCTCTCTTCATAATTATCTCGCCATGTCACCAAATATGATGATGTGTCACATCATTTAATGAAAATGAAACTCTCACTGTGAATGACCTTAGGTTACCATGTGCATCACCACCGACACAAGCGATTCCAACAGCCCAAATTACAACATTAAGAAGTAGAGAATCTCTGGTCAAACGAGGCCAATTAATCTCTTGTCAAATTACACATTAAGAAGTAGAGAATCTCTGGTCAAACGAGGCCATTTAATATCTGGTCAAATTACAACATGCATGAACAAGCAAGCACACCTACCAAAGGTACACCTTGTCTCAGACTCTCAGGGCATCTGCAATGGTGTAGTCAACTACTAGCTATGAAAAATGTACATGTCATCTATAGATAGCTAATAGACAACCTCTCCAATGGACTAGCTATAGCATTGTCTACAAAATTAAATATAGGTCTATATGTAAGAGATGATAAATGCCTTAGAATCAGCTATAGTCTGACTATAAGTTAGTAGTCAGTCTATATCTCTCTCTTCTTTTTCTCTCATCCACCTAAGCAAAATGCTGAGTTAACACCCTTATAGTAAGCTGAAGTGGCATCATTGCAGATGCTCTCAGTAGGTTACATGCTAAAGTGAGTTCATCGGATCGAGGACGCCATATTAGCAAAATATCCTCAAGGTCTTTCCGTCTTCGTCTCGTTGCACTGTTTTGTGCTTTGGAAAGTTGCTCTGTCAACATTTCCATATTTCCACTCGATCACTGGCCGGGCACAAGGAGTAATTGTGGGTTTTCTGCGAGCTGTTGTAATCTTTTGGGGCACAAGCCGGCCGCGGGGAGAGAGAGATCGAGATGGCGGATGCAGCGCTTCCAAGTGCATTAGGAGGATGATGAGGGAATCAATCGGGGCGATGGAGGATCTCCGTGCGTGAACAACGCATTGCAGTTCTGTGTGGCCAAGTTGCTCGATCCGTGAACAACTCAACACATGAGCTGCATATTTCCACTCGATCACTTGGTAGTTCCGTTCACCGGGCATAAGCAGTAGTTGCAGATTTTTCTGAGAGCTGGTGTAATCTTTTGGAGACAACAGCCGGCCGGGGGAGCGAGAGGAGAGAGATCGAGATGGCCGATCCAGCTGCCAAGGAGGATAAGGAGTTCAGGGAGAAGATGAAGAAAGCAATGGAGGCGATGGAGACCCTCCGTGGGAGGATCCCCGCGCTGCTGACCCTTCCGCGAGTCGCCACGCACGAGTACCTCGATCTTCCGCGACTCCATTTCTTCTTGAAGCTGATGGAGATGGAGCTGAGCGCCATTTTTGCAGGGCTGCGTGGTCTGCTCGCATTGGAAAAGCCGCTGCGGTCAGAAAGTATCGACCACCAGTGGTTGGAGGAGTTGATGGCATCCGCCAGAGACGTCGGGTACCTACTCGATGGGTACGAGCGGGCTCCCCGACATCTCTCAGTAGCAATGCTGCTGCACAGAGCCGCACGCTGCTGCCGCCGTACTACTACTACCGCAGGGCCGACGGACTGGTACATCCGACAGATTGCGAGAATGGTAACCAATCCCGTCCAATACACCTTGAGTTACAAGAAACTTCTGCTGGTCGGTGACGATGCTGATGATACGGCGGCCTCTACCTCATCACGGACATATGGTAAACTTTCTTTCCAGTCAAAGCTATCGTCACTATACATGGTGAGCATGTTTCCAGCGGGGTACAAATTTGACAAGCACCGTCTGGTCTGGAGCTGGGAATTTAAAGGACTGACCGGCCTGGCATTTGAAGAGCCGTACTTCCTGGATCTCTTCGACAGGGAAGTAATCACCAGGGTAGCAAATTACGGACACAAGTATGCTGCAACAGAGGGCTGCCACTGGCAAGTGAATCCTGATATGCTGCAGTTCCTCGCCACCAAATCAGCCAACAAGGGTTTTTTTTGTACCAGCGGCATGCTCAACTCGGCATCAGCAGCTACAGGCGACAGCGCGAATGCTGATGTACTACGCTATCTATCCCTCCATCAACCTGATTCAGAGCTCCCAAGACTTTTGGAAAAAGTGAATCTATCTCAAACCCGTTCACTAGCTGTCTCTGGTGCAGCAATAGGAATTCCTCTCCATAGGTTTATCTATTTGAGGGTGTTGGATCTCGAAGGTTGGGAGAATTTGAAGGATGATGACTTACCGCTGATATGTAGCAAAATGTTAGCGTTGAGTCATCTGAGCGTCAGGAACACAAGGGTCACCAGGCTCCCACCCGAGATCAAGAAGCTGCTCATTCTGGAGGTGTTGGACGTGAGCCACACACGCATAAGGGAGCTCCCGTCAGAAGTATGCAAGCTAGAATGGTTGGGGACACTGGATCTGAGAAGCACACAGATAAGGCGAGTGCCAGATCAAATTGTTGAGCTTAGATCTATGGAGCGTCTGCTCATTGGTGGTGATGGAATTAATCCCGATGAGACAGCAGCAAAGATACCGGAGGGGATAGTGCGTCCCTGCATATCCCTACGCATGCTAGCAACTGCTGACTTAAGCGAATGCTCTGCAAGCTTTGTCGAGGCTCTTTGTCGGCTACCGGAGTTGGAGGTGCTTGCAATAACATGGTCTTTTCACCAGTGCACTGACGTAAGATATCAGGAGGCTCTACGGTCATCAATCGAAAAAAGGGTGCTCAAGTCCCTAACAATCCACTGTGGGCTCGGTTGTTCCATGGAGTTCCTGGGCTCTCAGCTGTCTCATCCGCCTCAGCAACTCGAGACTTTCAAGGTAACAACTGGAAGATTTTTTGTTGTTCCCAAATAGATTGAGGGGCTCAAGTATCTTTCTTTCTTGCAAATCACGGTTTGCAAGCTAGGCACGGACGATCTAAAGATCATTGGAAAGTTGCCCAAATTGCAGTACCTTGTGCTAGGCTTGGACTTCATTCCAGAACCAGCAATAGTGATTGAAGGCGAGGGATGGTTCAGCCAGCTTCGGACGTTTTCGGTTGATTGTGCAGTTCCATGGCTGACTTTTAGAGAAGGAGCAATGCGGGAGCTCAGATACCTCGACCTAGAAATCTGCTCAGGCCAACCGAACGAAGAGTGTGTTCCTTCAGGCGTCAGTAACCTCGAGAAGCTTAGTGAGGTAGTCCTCCGTTATAGCAAATGGTGCAGCGACAGCTCCAGCGTGAAGATGACAGTCGAGGCGGTGAAGAAGGCGGTTGTCAAGCATCGCAACCAGATCAACCTCGTCATCAATGGCATCCAACATGATTTTCAGGCAGAGGCAGTTGATGTGTACATAGTGAGGACAACAACAGGGATCGAGAGTGAAATTGAGATCCTCGGCGAAATCGAATTGAAGCCTAGATGCATTTTACTCCATGCTACTATTGCTTCCTGTGATTAATACCGGTTTTGTGACACATGTCCATATTTGCTTCTTCAGCGCAGAGGCAATGTTGGTTGACTGGTTCCCTCAGGCATCTGCAAACGAAGTATTAGTTGCTGCTGCTTTCGCAATGGCTGCTGCTATTTGCGTCCTTGCGAGTTGTCAGGTCATGTATCTGTTGCTTTTATGACTGTTAGGCATGCGTCTATATATATAGACATATAGTCATGCCATGTCGGCATGTTATATGTAGTAAGACTGCCAAATGTTGTATTCGTTTGGCTATTTTGTGTTTGTATGCCGTTGTTCAAGACTGCCGAGTAACGTGTCAGTCGGGTCAAGCCGTACCAGTGTGTTACTGTTTTCTTTGTAAGGATGTGTTTTCTGGCAAGATTCTTGACCGTATTCGCATGCATAATACTTGTGATATAATGCATACGTTTGATAATGGTCGTCTCCGTATGTTACCGGTAAGACTTTCAGATGATAAGTCCATTGGGTCATGTTATTGTGCGCAAGTATGAACTTCCTGGTGCGACGAGCATGTTCAAACTTCAAAGAACCCAGTAGTGCAAACTGCAAAGCATCAGCCCGTAATATAAATCACCGCAGCGCCGAAGACAGATCGAAATGAAATGAAGCATCAAATAGAACAAGGCTGACGAAATAGTAAGCTAACATTGCAATTTAAGTAGCTTTTGATTGCTGAACGTACAAAAGTTCGCAAGCATCTACAGAGCTAATTGTCCAGTGCCGTAACAACAATGTCCGATAAGTAATACACCATCAGTAGATAAAACCTGCGCAGATTATCTCAAGAGAAATTTTTAAGCAAAATTTTGATGTTGGCGTAGTCGGAACCAAAATGGTGCAGCCTTACGTATCATCTTCACCACCACTCGAAAAGCTATTGGCATTACATCGATAAACAAGATTAACATAATTAGATTTCAGCAAGGTAAAAAGAGAAGTTTAAAGCGAGAAACACTTCCTCAACAGACAATACTTTTGACAACTTAAATTACGAATCCCAAAAGAAAGAATATTTTATTGATATACTTCCCTGCCACACAATGAATATAAGGTAAAACAAACAAAAGGCCGTTGGAGGAAGCTAAAGCAGCTCTCATAAATTTCTTCTTCACCAATAAAAAATCAGAATAACGCATACGACCAAATCTGATTGGTAATAATCATTGAGCTGCCATATCGTTGAAGTGTACGACAATCGCTACACAATTTGCTCAGTACTCACTAAGCCAAGACAAATGAGTGGCCATATTGAAATCAAGTGTTGGTAGATGTTTTACTTGGGGAAATAATTAGGAAAATTTAATTCTTGCTATTGACAAAATCTTTGTTACAACTGATTGGGGGTAGATGTATCCTTTGACTTATATGCAAACACTGCCTAGAGCTTGCAGTTATCACACCCACTTGGTTGTGGATACTGGAGAGAAATCTATCCCTAAAACAAAAAATTTCAGATTTGAAAAGTGTTGGTTAGCTAGTTGCTAAAATTTGGAATTCCCCTTGTCATTTTGACAAGGCAATAAATGTTTGGCAATTTAAAGTCAAGCTTTTAAGAAAAATCCTTAAAGATTGGTGTATTAATGTTGAAGTAGTGAAATCATGTGTTGAAAAATTGGCTTAGTGATGATTTTGGTATTACAAAGTGGTTGTGCTCATGGCATGTGTGATGCATGTGCATTTGTTGTTTCATATGCTTAATTGATATGCTTGTGATAGCATGATAATTGTTTTATTTGTATGCAATGCTCGTGTGAATATTTGCATGGACTAATGTTGAGTCAAGTTGCGGACTTGTGCTCGGAATCGTTTTGTGGTTTGTTCATGTGCAGGTGTTGCTCGAGGGCGAACGTGGTCGATGACTGGACCGGAACTAGGTTCATGGAGGAACTGAGGTTCGAGACTAGGTTCTGGAGGAACCGAGGTCTTGGTGGTTAAGAATGTCATGCAGGATGTTCGGGCTAGAGAATGGTGCACATGAAGAATGGTTAGTCACGTGAGGATGGCAGGTGGCCATGCGCGTGCAAAGGGTTAGTCGCGTGAGTATGGTAGGGTTGCCATACGCGTGCAAGAGTTGTACTTAGCAAGGTTAGGCCAAGTGGAGTTGTGTTGAATACAGACTCTTTCTAGGATTAGGAGTAGGAATTGTATTCAGGACTCTATGTGTTTGCTGTGTATAAATAGGGGGAGGCGCCTCCTATTTATGCATCAAGTTTTGGGAGAGTTTTAGAGTTGTACTCTTTTGTTTGGAGTGTTGTAACCAGATCAAAAAGAGAAATAAAGATCAAGTTCTTCAAATCTCTCGACGAGCTACAATTCTAGTTAGATCTATTCTCGTCATCTTCTATCACAGCAAGCTTGTGAGGTTCATAACTTTTGATCCATACGTCCGATCGAGCTAATTCCTTTTGGCTTTGATTTGTATTGGAATCTAGTTTCTTGTGTCCAAATTTCAGATCGATCCAACGGTTGGATCTTTGGGAATTCGCATTTTACCGAACCTTTGTTAATCTATTTTTGTCGAATACGAGGCAGTTATTTGGTTTTGTTTTGGGGTGAACTTTTAGTAGATCAAGAATTTGGTTTTAGCTTCCACACAATCATTCACCCCCCCCTCTAATTGCTATATTCATATACATCGATCCTACAGAAATTGCTATGAAAAAGAAAGAAAAAACAGTCTAATTCGGGAGTATGACTGTCTTAACATCATGTCTAATCTTTTCCTTTGAATAATGATGATAGGATAGAATGAAAGATATTTCCAATGAATTAGATCATATTTGGCTTATGGAGGAAACTAAAGCTAGACAATGTTCTAGAGATAGAAATATATTAAAAGGGGATAGAATTACTGCTTATTTCCAAGCTGTTGCTAAGCATAAAAGAAGAAAATTTTCACTATGCTTGAAGGTCCAAATGGTATTGTAGAAGATAATCAGGGTATGTTTCAAATTGCTGTTGACTTCTATAAAGGATTATATGGGTATGAACAAAGAGTTAATATGTTTTTTATCTGATGATTTTTGGAGCCTCGAGGAAAAGGTGTCGATTGAGGAAAATGTGTCAATTGATGAAAATAATTTTCTTAAATCTGATATTTCCTGAAGAAGAAATAAAGAGAGCTGTTTTTGGGTCTTATGCTAAAGGAGCACCTGGCCCAGATGGATTCCCTTTCCTTTTCTATCAAAAAAATTGGGAGGTAATCAAGTCTGACCTTATGGCTATGTTTAGAGATTTTGAAAAAAGGCAGTTAGACATATATAGGCCTAATTTTGCCATGATTACTTTGATACCTAAAGAACAAGATGCTAAGTCCATGAAAAATTTCAGGCCTATCGTTTTGGCTAACTGTAGCATTAAGATCTTTACTTAAGCCATGACATTCAGATTAGGTAAGATTGCTGATAGATGCACATGAAGAATGGTTAGTCACGTGAGTATGGCAGGTGGCCATGCGCGTGCAAAGTGTTAGTCACGTGAGTATGGTAGGGTTGCCATACGCGTGCAAGAGTTGTACTTGGCCAGGTTGGGCCAAGTGGAGTTATGTTGGATACATACTCCTTCTAGGATTAGGAGTGGGAATTCTTCTAGGAGTAGGAATTGTATCCAGGACTCTCTGTGTTTTGCTCCTTTAAATAGGAGGGGTTGTCTCCTGTTGAAGGGCAATCAAACAGAGCTGAGCGCATTGAAAGCTTAGAGCTTTTGTTTTACGGCTTGTACTCTTGTGTTTGGAGTACTTTAGACAAGAGAGAAATAAAGATCAAATTCTTCAGATCCTTTGCGTGCTACAGTAACCTCGTGCTACAGTAACCACGAGGTCCTGTTTATCCAAGTTTTTGGGTTTCGTTTTCTCTCTGGTTTTTAGGTTTAGTAGATGGATTTTTCGTCTACTTTGTTTCTTTGAGTTCCTTCGTGATTTGATCAATCCAAAACCTCTCTAGGAATTTGTTTTACAGTTCTTCAAAGTTCTGTAGGTTGATCTTTTGTCGTTTCTGTTAAACCTTCAAGTTTACGTTAGATCAATTCTCGTCATCTTCTGTTACAGCAAGCTTGCGAGGTTCATAACTTTTGATCCGTAAGTCCGATCGAGCTGATTCTTTTTGAGTTCGATTCGTATTGGAATAGTTTCTTGTGTCCAAATTTCAGATCGTTCCGACGGTTGGATCTCCAGGAATTCACGTTTTACCGAACCTCTATCATTTTTTTTGTCGAATACGAGGCAATTATTTGGTTTTGTTTTGGGGTGAACTTTTATTAGATCAAAGATTTGGTTTTAGCTTCCGCACAATCATTCACCCCCACCTCTGATTTCTATATTCGTGTCTTTCGATCCTATAGGTAGTGACTGCTACCATGCATATGGAGGGAAGAGCAGCTCACTGGCTACAAGCTTACAAAATCAGAAATGAGGTGGGCAATTGGGAGCAATTCACTCGAGCTGTGGAGGACAAATTCGGAGTATTTGACCACAGAAGGTTGATGGAGGCTTTGGTTGAGATACGACAGACTGGATCGGTGGAGGACTACCAGAGTAGATTCGAGAAGCTGATGTTTGAAGTTTCAGTGCACAACCCGTCATATGGAGAGGAATTATTCATCTCTCAGTTTCTGAAGGGGTTAAAACCAGAGTTGAGGAGTGGAGTTCAAAGCCTGTTCCCAGAGACTGTTGATCGAGCGGCGCAATTAGCAAAAATCCAACAAGAAGTGATAGATCATGGAAAAGGGTGGAAGGTTAAGACGACCGGGCCAACAAAATCAGAAGCTCAAATCAGCAATGTGAAGTTGGGGCAAGGTGAATTATGGAGGGCAAGGTGAATTATGGAATACCAAAGAACCAATGGTTTATGCTATCAATGTGGAGAGAAATACGAGCCTAATCATCACTTGCAATGTAAAAAAAGGGTTCAAGCACAGTTACAAACCATCAGTATGGAGGAGCAAAAGGAAGTGTTGTCGGATGAAGTATTGGATTTGCTGGAGACTGCTGATATAGATCAGGAGAGAGATTGCACCTTGTCAATGAATGCCATATCCGGCTCTGAGGAAAAGGACACCTTAAGAATATTGGCGTTAGTCAGAAACCAGATGATGTTAATTTTGATTGACTCAGGGAGTACTCACAGTTTTGTCAATGCTGCCTTTGCCCACCGGATTGGTTGTGTGACGCAGACAACAGACCCAGTAGAGGTGAGAATTGCTAATGGGGAAATATTGAGATGTGATCAGTGGGTGCCTCAATTGGAATGGTGGACACAAGGACACACTTTCCGAACAGATTTCCGAGTATTGGAATTGGGGGCATACGACGCCATTTTGGGAATGGATTGGCTAGAAACATGTAGTCCAATGACTTGCAATTGGAACGAGAAAACAGTGGAGTTCTCTCATCAAGGGAAGAAAATTCAAATACAATGTGTGAAGGTAAGATGGGAAGTTGGAATACAGACCTTAACGGCTGAGCAACTGCATAAGTGGCACCTAGGCAATGATGTTTGGGCCATGGCTGTGCTGGAAATGAACACTGAAAGTGCAGAAGAACACATACCAGAGGCAGTGCAGGAAGTGTTAATGGTCTACCAAGATATATTTGCGGAGCCTACAGGACTACCACCGAGACGGGAGTATGACCACACCATTCCATTGATTCCCGGGGCAATTCCGGTTAATTCCAGACCCTACCGTTACTCGCCGATGCACAAAGATGAAATCGAACGGCAAGTAACGGAGATGCTCAAGACAGGGATTATCACTCCAAGCATGAGCCCCTTTGCATTCCCGGTACTGTTAGTACAAAAGAAAGACGGGACGTGGAGACTCTGTGTGGACTACCGTCGGCTGAATGATTTAACCGTCAAGAATAAGTTTCCCATGCCCGTGATTGATGAGCTGTTGGATGAATTAGCAGGCACCAAATACTTCTCTAAATTGGACTTGAGATCAGGTTATCATCAGATACGGACGAGGGAAGAAGATGAGGTTAAAACGACCTTCAAAACACACCATGGACACTATCAATTCAAGGTCATGCCTTTTGGCTTGACGAATGCGTCCGCTACCTTCCAATGTGTAATGAATTCCTTGCTAGCCGCATACCTCAGGAAATTTGTGTTGGTTTTTATCGACGACATCTTGGTATATAGTCCCAACTTGGATACCCATGTGCAACATCTCAAACTCATCTTGCAAACCATTAGAGAGCATCGGTTCGTTGTCAAAAGATCAAAATGCACTTTCGCTCAAAGACAACTGGAATATTTGGGCTACATCATATCTGATCGAGGGGTTGCCACCGATCCCCAGAAAACACAAGCCATGATGGAGTGGCCAAGACCGAGAAATGTGACCGAGTTAAGAGGGTTTCTTGGCCTAACCGGCTATTATAGAAAATTTGTGAAGGGCTACGGTATTTTGGCTAAACCATTTACGAACTTATTGAAGAAGAAATCATTTACATGGGAGGAATCAGCTGAGACGGCTTTCGTGAAGTTGAAGGAAGCCATGGCTACAACACCAGTATTGAAATTGCCGGACTTTGAACAAAGGTTTGAAATTGAGACAGATGCGTGTGAGCAGGGAGTGGGGGCGGTATTGATGCAGCAAGGTCATCCAGTAGCATTTTTCAGTAAAGCTCTGGGCGTTGTCCATCAAAAGCTTTCCATCTATGAGAAGGAGTTCTTGGCGTTAATGTTGGCTGTGGAACGATGGAGAGCGTACCTGCAGCGTCAAAAGTTTGTCATTCGGACGGACCATAAAAGCTTAAGCTATTTGGATGAGCAACAGCTACAATCTGAGATGCAGCGGAAGGCCATGACTCGGTTAATGGGACTGAGCTTCAAAATTGTATACAAAAGGGGGAAAGACAACGTTGTGGCAGATGCATTGTCTCGGGTTGACCATTCCTCTTAATTGCATGCTCTGTCAGAAGTGCAACCCATGTGGAAACAGGAGGTGTTGAATTCCTATGCTACTGATGAGGCGGCAAATCAGCGCTTGCAGCAGTTGGCTATACATAGCCCCGATGAGCAGGGGTACCAGCTGCAATAAGGACTAATCAAGCATAAAGGAAGAGTGTGGATCGGCAACAATTCAGCTTTACAGACTAAATTGATTGCAGAATTTCATGCTGGGGCAGTGGGAGGACATTCCGGAATACACGCCACCTATCAAAGATTGAAGAAAATGTTTTGTTGGCATGGGATGAAACAGCGGGTGGAAGACTTTGTGAAACAATGCGAAATATGTCAGAAGGCGAAGACTGAGCGAGCCAAACCAGCGGGACTACTTCAACCGCTACCTGTGCCTGAGTCAGCCTGGTTGGATGTGACTATGGATTTTATAGAGGGATTGCCTCTCTCCGAAGGCTATAACTCGATTATGGTGGTAGTGGATTGTTTCTCCAAGTATGCTCACTTCATTGCCCTCCGACATCCATTCACAGCCCAAAAGGTGGCCAAGGAGTTCTTAGTGCAGGTGGTGAAGTTACATGGTGTGCCAAGGTCAATAACATCGGATAGAGACAAGGTGTTCACCAGCCATTTTTGGAGAGACTGTTCAAATCCTTAAACACTAAGCTTCAGTATAGCACTGTGTACCACCCCCAAAGTGATGGCCAGAGTGAGAGGGTGAACCAATGCTTGGAAATGTATCTCCGGTGTGCTGTACACGAATCGCCCGGGAAATGGAAGAGTTGGCTTGCTATGGCATAGTTTTGGTACAATACCACATTCCATTCTTCACTCGAATGCTCACCGTTCAAAGCACTATATGGGGTGCAACCAAACTATGGCACTGTAATTGCATCGACTGAACAAAACTCTGAGGCGGTGGCCGAATTTCTTCGAGACCGGGAGGAGTATAACATGATGCTGAAACAACAATTGGAGCGCTCCCAGAACCGCATAAAAATGAAGGCCGATCGACACAGGCAGGACAGACAGTTCCAAGTGGGAGAAATGGTCTTGTTGAAATTGCAACCCTATGCTCAAACCTCTCTTGCTAATCGACCATATCCAAAATTAGCACATAAATTTTATGGTCCTTATGCAGTTAAGGAGAAGATTGGGCTAGCTGCTTACAGGTTGGATCTTCCATCAGACAGTTTGATACATCCGGTTTTTCACATCTCTCAACTCAAGGCTTTCAACCCAGATTACTCTCCGGTATTCTCTGAATTGCCAAAGGTCATGGACTTGGACGCTCGCTCCACTGAGCCGGAAGAAATTTTGGAAAGGCGGATGGTTAAAAAAGGTAATGCAGCGGTGGTCCAAGTGCGCGTCAAATGGTCGGGGTTACCGGCCGAGGCGGCGACCTGGGAAGACCTGACGGTGCTGCGAGAGCGCTTTCCAGCAGCCATTGCTTGGGGACAAGCAATGAATTCAGGAGGGGGTAATGTCACGGCGGGGAATACACCATCAAGTGACTAAGTCTGAAGATGGCAGCAGAGATTGAAGGAAGCAGTGAAGTCTGAAAGGGAGGAAACAGTAATACGACAAAAAGAATAGTAATTACCGGCAACTGGCTATAGCGATTATGAAGTAACTAGAAAGAGTAATTTAATCCGGGACTTGTTAAGGGAAAACGGGGTATTTTAGGAAACAGCTAGTTGGTTTACATAGGCTGCTGTATTGAGCTGAAAAGAAGAAAAGAAATGAAAAAAGTAACTTGTCTCTGCTTTCCCCTTCCCAGCTCTTTCTTTCTTCTCCTCTACGTCTGCTTCCTCTATTCTTGATCCGAGTCTCACGCCCTGCATCACCAGCGGCAAGGGGGCGTTACACCATGCGACGCATAACCTCGTGCGCCATGGGGAGGCTGCCCCTCGCGACGAAGGTGGCCGCGGCGGTTACGTAGAGGCGCATGAGGCGATTGCGTCGGAGTCGGCGAGGGAGGAGAGTGCGGCGATTGCGTCGTCGGGCGCGAGCGCGCTGGGATCGCGGTGATTGCGTCGTCGGGCAGGAGACTGGGAGGCAGCATCATCGGTGATCCGTTTTCGGAGAAGCGATATGGATCGTGATGAAAATCCGCGATCACTATCTGGACCGTCTATTGAACGATGGACAGCTACCGTCTGTTGCAATCTTTGAAAATACGTACCTTCCCAGGGACTTCTCTGCAAGTGCGTCAGCTTTCCATCTTCACCTCGTGCTCAACCCACCGGCGGTAGCCGCCGCACGCGTTCCGGCTGCTCACCGGTGGCTCCGATTGAGCCTTACCCGAGGTAAGGCTCCCCAGAAGCCGCCTATGCATCTGCTCGCTGCTCGAGCCCTCCTCAGTCCTCATTCCATGTCATCGTCTCCAGCTACGAGTGCGCTCCTCATTGCCAAGTCCATGTGGCGCGCTCCCGCGGCCTCCTCGCTGGAGTACCCTCTCTGCCGCAGCATCCGCCATCCTCCCTCTCGCCTGTTTCGCCGAGGTACCATTCGATTCCCTCGAGACATAATCATGCATCAATCACCACATGACCAGTGAATTGCTGTTCATATATACCTCTGCTGATATATAGTTGAGGGGAGCATATCTTGTGCACATGGGTGGATGGTGCACATATGCAATAATTAAATCCGAGCCATCCAAATCTCATCCAACGGTAGTTTCATCGGGGTGATAATTGCAAAATGTACATAGATTTGCAATTACCACCCCGATGAAGCTACCGTTGGATGAGATTTGGATGGCTCGGATTTAATTATTGCATATGTGCACCATCCATCCATGTGCACAGGATATGTACTCATTGCAAAGTTGGCTCTTCCATTCACTGCCATTGTGCTAGTAACCGTTTTTACTGCTGAAATTCTCGGAGGTTCGGAACTGCTGGAATTGAATTTATACATTTGTTATGTAGGGAATGAATCAAAGTGGAATGGCTAGAATATGTAATAGATAGCACATACATTTGTCCTCTATAGTATGTAATTCAAAACAGTGATAAAAATATAATATTTTTTCTTTTTTAGATCCTCATCTTTTTTATCACCTTTGCATGAGAGGAAATTTGAAAGTAGGCAACATATCACCTAGCCTCATGTTTCAAGCTGTCGTTTCAGGTAGTCTCAATACCTTTGCCATTGATTTGGTTCCCCAACAAACCAGATTGCACCCTATGGTTCGGTGGTTGCACTAGATATGTCTGCACATTTGTCTAAAATCTCTCATTTTGTTAGTCACAACATAGGCTGAATTTGAATTTGAGATTTTGTACAAAAGTTAGATTAAACTGAGAATTATATCCCATTTTATGGAATGTTTCATGTTGATATGATGCCCAAATGAAATTGGTTTGTATGATTAAATCTGATATAAGTCTGCACTGTATATGTATGCCAAAAGTTAGAGCACAAATACATACTTCTACAAATTTGAGAAAATATGGGTTTTGGAGTAAAGAAGTTCCAAAAAATATATATAAAAAACTCATAGCTTGTCTTGCTTAAAGCAAAGTTGTTTTGCAACACATTTATTGATATTTTAATATTGTGACTCCAGTTAATACGCATAGCAAGTGATAAATTAGTCTACAGTCAAACACAAGGAATAAAGGATACATATACACATAGAATGAGTCCCCTGTTCAGAATTCAAATGGTTCCCCAGTTGCAATTACCAAATTTATCATGCGAATGATTAACACATTGTAGTCTGCGTTGAACATAAAGGCACCATCCATTGGAGTAATATTACAACATAACAATGACACACTCACAGGAGCTGTGAGGATTACGACTGGGTAAATAATCTATTGCTCTTTTGATGATTCATTGTACTCATCGATGACCACAGTGGGGTCATTCACAGTCTTGCCTGCTAATACCTTGATCTGAGACGCCTTCGCCTTGGCATTTTGAGGTGCCTTGCTGCTGACTGTAATAAACACCTGTTGGAGACTTTCAAGGTTTTCCAAGCCGTAAACACCCTCCACCATTCTGAACCTCAGCTCAAGCCTCTGAAGCTCTGGCATTGCCCCCTCTAGGAAGCTCAGAGGTGGCAGCACTGGCCCTGAGAAGCGTAGTAGTTTAAGCTTTTTGAATCCCCCGGCAGGCACAAAGATCTTGCCTCCTGAGTTCAGTGCATTCTTGTGAAGAATTTTGAGAACACTTTCGTCTCTGTTTGCTGCATCCAGTGAAAAAGTGAGAGAGAACAGCTCAGGCAGCTCACCAAGAATCGGCAAAGTATCTGTTGTGAGTGCAGTTAACGACAGAGTAAGCTTCTCAAGGTTGTGCAGATGGCCAATCCAATCTGGCATACCAGACAACATTCCCGAAAGCTCGAGGGTATGCAGGTGTTCCGGCGGTGCTTGCGAAGAATTGAGCGATCTGTCGAGAAAGCCGGTGAAACTGTCGTCAATTGCAAGAAACTTGAGGGAGCAGCTGCTCAGATGCTCAATGGCAGCGAGCAGTAACTCGTCATCACTCTGATCGAAGTTTCTAAGTCTGTAAATGGAAAGTTTCTTCAGGTTGGTGAGGTTCTGCAAGGATGCAAGCGGACGCTGGACTTTACGCAAAGCCCCTTTGCGTCCGAACTGCTGCTCTAATCGCTGTTCTCGGGGCTGTCGGCCATCTCCGTTCTTGGGGCTGTCTGCCGTAGGGGTTCCGACGGCCGTAGCGTGCGCTGCAACTTCCGCCCTGACGGACACTCTCATGGCTGCACTTGAGCTTCCGCGTATCTCGATCCCATATAGTGTCTGTAGAGCTGTCATTTTTGTGATTCCCTCCGTTAATGCCAATGCTATCCGCTTACTTTTTTTGCCAGTAAGCAGATGCGTCATTCGCTCAAGCTTGTCAACTGATGAAGGCAACATTCTGACATTTGTCTCTCTTATATCAAGTACCTCTAGATATTCCAGTCTGCCTATTTCCTTTGGAATTTTATCAATGTCCGTCCGGCGTAAGCTCAGATACTTCAACAGATGCATTTTGCATATTTTCTTGAGCTGGTGGAAGGACAAATCCTTGCAGCCTTCAAGATCCAGCACTTGCAATATCTGAAACTTGAGAAAGGAAGAACGCAATGACTCGAAACTCTCCGATGCTGTCAACGATCGGACATGCGACAATTTCATTCTCTCCACTGCTTCTTTTTCTTGCTCGCCACTTCTATGGACGGAGAGCAAGCGTACCTTGTAGCTTGGAAATGGCGTCGGCCAGTGACCACCAACTATGGTGATGAAATTTTCGTCGCTTGACTTGGAAACAATGTACTCAAGGACCATGTTATGAATTTGATAGTTCTTCACCTTGCCGTTGCTACTATTGTTAACTGGCCGAATTAAGTTCCTGCTAACGAGTTCATTGAAGCAGTCTTCAGAAACATCCTCGATAGTCTTCCCATGCTTGTCAGTGATGAATCCGTCAGCTATCCACCTTCTGATCAAACGCTTTTTGCTGATACAAAAGCCCTTCGGAAACATGCTCAGATACAACAAGCAGATCTTAAGATCGGCTGGCAAATCATTGTAGCAGTGATTTAGTATTTGGGTCACTCCTAAGGTGAGACTATCCCCCAATTTTGCACTTAAAGCCTTGTTCAATTTACCCAATTGGTAATCTAATGTCAATTCAGTGTCTGATTTCAGTTTACTGGCCACAAGTCCTGCTACTATAATGATGGCCAAAGGGAGACCTCCACATTTCTTCAAAACAGCTTTAGCATCATGGGTTGGAACGGCAGGAGCATTGGAAATAATTCGACGAAACAAATCGTAGGATTCATTTTCCTCGAGCGGCTTGTGCGCACAGACATGACCTTGTTGACGACGGCAGGCTTCAGCAACAGATTTAAACCTTGTTGTCAACACAATGCTGCCACCCTTCACACTTTTGGGCAAAGAATCCCTAATATTTTCCCATGCTGATACAGACCATATGTCATCTATCAAGATAAGGTACCTATTTCAATCATTATTTAGAAACTAAGTAAGTACTGCCTCTTGGCACATATACCAATGTGATAGCAAAAATGACTAGATCACCCATAATTATTACCTCTAAATACTATATTTAATACATACATTTAGATAATATCAAGTAAAACTGGATATTTAATAGGCCTATAAAAGGAACATCATGTTAATTTTGCATTGGAATATAAAATATGCTCTATATCTATGAACAGGATCATTAAAACAATAGGTCCTGTAAACTTCTATTTCTGTTTTTTTTTAACGGAAATGGGCAAGCCCCGTTATCGAAAACAGCAGTAACATAATTTAAAAGCTGACTCTTGCAAGAGAAACGTGAGATATCGAACAGAAAAGTAACTCGGAAAAGAAACGCTGATACTACTTGTTTATACTTAAAACAATTGATCCCCACTAACGACAAGATGTGTTATTTTTTCTGCATTCTTAGGATAAAGTAGCTGTTCGATCCCTTCTTAATTAGCAGTAGAGAGGACGACATCCCAGTCAATACATCTCACCCATCAGTTCGAGCTATGAACAATTAATTCGAGTAAAATTAGACCACATCAGTTTTATATTCCTTCTTAACAGGATTTATTGCCTGAAGAGTCAATTAAGACACCTAATGCTACTGGTGTAAACATATTTGACATTGATCTCTACAAATTCACGTTTCGTATCAAATGAATTCAAGTATAATCATGAGTTTGCATTATGCCCTATTCCATTTAGGTTATATGGTCAGTTAAGGAACATCTACATGGTTATGAATTGGTGCCGTTTATTGTTTGTTCTTGCGTTTGAAGGTAATATTAAGTGACTTGGACACAATCACGTGGATACAAACACACACATACACTTCTATGAACACAATGCTACCACCCTTCTCACTTTCGGGCAGAGAGTCCCTAATATTTTCCCATGCCGATACATACCATATGTCATGTACCAAGATAAGGTACCTATTTCAATCATTATTTAGAAACTAAGTACTCCCGCTTGGCACATATACCAAGAAGATACCGAAAATGATTATATTACCCATAATTATTATCTCTAAGTATTATATTCCATGCATGTATGTAGACAATATCAAGTGAAGATAATATTTATTAGGGATATAAAGGGAATTACATCATGCTAATTTTGCATTGGAATATGAAATATACCATATATTTGTGGACAAGATCATTAAAAAATGCGCCCTATAAACATGGATGGAGGGAGTATTTCAATAGTAATTTTTATTACAATATATTTATAAAACCCAATAAAATTGTAGTGTTATGCAGTGGTGGCAGATCAAGGATCCGGATCTTTGCACTGGTGTAGAAACAATTTTCTCTAAAAGCAGTACTAGGAAGTATTCCATCCCCTCTATTGATTTTTATAAGATGTCATATGTATTTTGAGATGAAAACTTTGTATTATTTGACCAATAATTACATAAACAATATAAAGCCTAGTGACACAAAAAGTGATTATGATTTTGTAGCTATCAACAATATGATTATTATTTTGTAGCTATCAACTATATAATTATGATTTTGTAGCTATTAACAATATATCGTAAATAATAGTAACAATCAAAGTGCAATTTTAGAGATTGCCCTAAGTCAAAATGCACCCTACAAAAATCAGGAAAGGGGGTACTTAATAGGATTTATTGCCTGAAGAGTCGATTAAGGCATCTAATGCTAGTGTAAACATATTTGATATTGATTAAGGCATCTAATGAGTTTTGAAAGATCATGTGGAGGTTTACCCTTATGTGTGATGAGCAATTGACTGTGTTTTGAGCCTTTGGTGCTCAGGTTTGAGTTTGTTTTGGAACAAGCAATTTGAATTGCTGCGGTTAGCCCAGGACCAGATGTTGGGACTTTGGCTTGTCGGACCTTTTAAGTGGTTGGGACCTTGGCTGGTTGGACCTCGAGTGGTCAGGACTTTGGCTGGTCGTAGACCAGTGGTCGAGACTTTTGCTGGTCTCCGACCAGTGGTCGAACCTCGAGTGGTTGGGACTTTGGCTAGTCGTAGACCAGTGGTCGGAACTTTTGCTGGTCGAAGACCAGTGGTCGGACCTCGAGTGGTCGAGAATTTGGTTGGTCGGAGACCATTGGTCAGACATAGAGTGGTCGGGGTTTCACTGGCCGGGACTTTGGCTAGTCGGAGCTTTATGTGCTCTTAGAATTAAGGGGTCGAGACACCCTTAAGTGGTTGTAAGCTAAGGTGAAATCCTTAGTTGTGTGATTGCTCAACTGATTACTGATGGCATAACATTTTGAGCAATGCTACGTGAAGGTTTGCTTGTCGGTGTTGGTTGCAGGACTTGGAAACTAGGTCACGATGAGGTGAAGGAGACCGGGACTAGGCTAGGAGAGCTGAGGTCCAGAATGGTCATGGGACGCCGGAAGATGACTGAGGCTGGGAAGTGGTTGTAAGTCGGGAAAGACAAGGAGCCAGAGCATGAGCTTTGGTGATGGACATGACGGGCAACAGTATGGACCGGGACTAGGATTAGGGAGGAGTTGAGGTGCAAAACAGTCAAGGAAGTCAGCACCGTCATGGTGAAGCGGGCAAGGACATGTGGTGCACCAAGTGACTTGGGCTCATGTGCAAACGAGGACAGTTCGGGGGATTCGAACCCGTGAGAGGTTTGGCTGCAAGTCATTGGGACCACATGGAAGGTGGAGATGCTAACTTGAGCCCTACTCAAGTGAAAAGGATTGTTATATTAAGGATTCGTGGGTAGAGTAGTGGCTAAGTTAGTATGTATGTGGATAAAACCTGTTATTTTGTTGGGTTGCGAGTTAGCCTATTTATGTGTGATGGAGTGAATCTGAACCCTTGATGGGGTTTTTTTGAGGATTAAAAAGGTCATCTGAGAGTTGAGATTACCCTTATTGGGTTATAAATAGAGGGTGGGGTATACCCCCATCCCAACCTTGTAAGAGAGGACTCTTTAGTACCTTTAATGAAAGCTTTGTCCACCTGGTTGTGTGGCTTTGAAATCCTCCTTCTCCAAATATTGCAAGATTTATTTTCTATATTCTGAAACTTATTTCAGCTCTTGCATCTTTACCTTTTGCACTTTGGATTTGCTTCCCCTCCTTCTAAGTACTTTTGGATCTTATGCCAAGCATGACAAATTGCTGAATAAATCTTCTATAGATCATATCCCAATCATTTAGGCAATCTACAATATCTTCTTTTCAGTTCTTACAAGAAACCTATCTTTTGTGCTTAGAATAAGAAAGATCCCTGTAGATCGTGTTCTTGTTTGTTTGAAGGGTTACTCTCTAGTGTTCTTGCTTGCTGTGATTTATGGGAGGTCATTCAAGACTATCTTGATCAACAGAACCCCACGAGCAAGTTTAGAGTGAAGTTCATATTTTGACACAATTTTGGTGCAACCTTCTCTAAACTGAAAAATGTCAGAACTTTAACATCAATCCTTGCGATTGAAGGATGAAATAAGTTCCTTACATTCATAACAAGGTGTACACATAGTTTCACGGGTTTTGGATCAACCGATCAAAAGTTATACTGATTCTTGTTTTTGAGATCGTGCTGATTTTACGGTTCATCCGAATACTATTCACCCAAACATTGTTCATCTGACCTTAACTGGTCGGCGGTATTGTTCATCTGACCTCCTGATTGGTGTACGATTCATCCGACCACCTGTTCGGATTGAACAGTTCTTTTGATCTATTCTTTTGGTGGTTTAATTTTTAGGGGGAAAATTTTATTTGGCTCCTAGTCATCCCTCTAGTCATCTTTTTCGATCCTTCAGTTTTCATCGTGCCCTATTCCATTTAGGTTATATGGTCAGTGAAGGAACATCTACATAATTAGGAATTAGTGCCGTTTATTGTTTGTTCTTAACCTTCAGTTTTCATCGTGCCCTATTCCATTTAGGTTATATGGTCAGTGAAGGAACATCTACATAGTTAGGAATTAGTGCCGTTTATTGTTTGTTCTTACGTTTGAAGGTAGTATTAAGTGACATGGACACAATCACGTCGATACAAACACGCGAGCGCACACGCACTTTTATCATAAACAAAAAAAATGTTTTGTAATAGCAACTCTCCACAATGATCAAATGTGACCGATTACCTCCTACAAGGTAATTGGTTAAATTTTGGTTATTAGCCCATTTTCAATTAAGTTGGTGTTCTCTTAGAAGTTACTAACTAGCATCTATTAAAGAAAAAGTAAGGAAGGAGATTTTTTTTTTTTTGAAAAAGTTGTACAAATATAAAAGGATGAATAAACGGTTGATGATGAATACTTATCCTTTCGTTTATTTCAAAATTTGTACAACTTGTATCGATAGAAAACGCATAAAAGCAATGCTCCGGAAGTAAATAGAAATAAGCAAAGCCAAAATCACACCTCTTTTGTTTTACTTGGCTCCCGAGCTTTTCCTTGAGCTGATCTTCTTTCCATTCTTCCATTCCGCTGACGGGACCCTCTGAAGCACCGACCTGCTGCTCATGGAACTGCTTGACAAGGCTCCTCATAAGTGTCAGGAGATTGAACTTCTGTGACGCCTGGACGGATGCTCTGCAATCGAATTCGTATCCAAACTTGCGGAACACCTCCATGGCGAGTGTGGTCTTGCCAAGGCCGCCAGATCCGTAAATGGCAAAGAAACTCGGCTGGGTGCTCTGCTTCCCCTCGGCCAACCATAGCTCGGCCTCTTCCATGGCACCCTTGATGCCCACGGGCTCCTTGGTGCCAATGAGTTGTGGAGTTGGGGTCAGAACGTCCGTAGGACCGTCACCTTCCGTGCCAATGAGCTGTGGAGCTGGGGTCAGAACGTCCGTAGGACCGTCACCTTCCGTGCCAGCTGAGGAGTTGACGTTGTCAGCTTTAAGGTTCTCCACCCCGTATCTGGTGCGCCGGTCGCCGACATGCTGCGCCCGGTCCTTGAGTTTGCCGATCTCGGTGGCGATGGAGCGGCGGGCGTAGTGCGTGGTGAGGAGGAACCACACCCTCCGGAGGTATATCAGCTTGCCGGCCCCGCGGGGCTCGCTGCCTAGGCGGTGGTACATCAGGATGCAGTCCTCGATGTCTTGGGCCACCTCCCGCACCTGCTTCATCCAGTCCTGCCTCTGCTCGTCATGGTCGTTGGCCCGCTTGAGCTTGTTGATGAAAGCCTGCATGCTGGCCACCTCGTCGTTGATGTATTGGATGTCGTCGCGGAGACCGCTCACCAGGGTGTACTCCTGTGAGAGAAGGCCTCCGAGCTTGCCAACGAGGGACGTCACAGCGTTGCTCGAGGCACCGACGACGAGCTCCATGATCGATCTGCTCGCCGCTCTTCTCTTACTCCCAGCCCCAACACGGATGGAACAGGGGGAGTAGCTACTAAAGAAATCTGTTAAGCGAGAGTAATAGATGGGAAAGCACCAGAGGAGTGAAAAGAAGGGAAAGGGAAGCGGATGGCGCTGTGACAAAGCAGGGAACGAAGTTAGTCATGGTGGTGGTCACCGGACGAGGCCACGGCGCGCAGTTACAGAGGTTTGGAATCGAATAGCCCCCTTCGCAATCCCACCACCTTGTCCCTTCGTTCGTCTTGGCCGGCTTAATTATTTTGGATATTTGCGCGACCTTCGATACACTGTTTTAACTGTTACTTTTTATTTATATATAATTATTAAAAATATAATGATATAAACAAATTTTATGACAAATCTAGTAATATTATAAATCCAACTTATTTTCGTATATAACAATTATATATTAAAAATACACTAGAGCTACTAAGAAAAAAAATAGAATAGAAGTTCTCACAAAAAAAATATTTAGCCCTTAATCTAGTAGACTGTAAGTACAACCGCCATAGAAACTTTTGTTAATATAGTAGAAATTTTCATAAAAACAAAACATGTGGTCCTTAATCTGGTGAACCCCAAGTAAGTTAAACTATAGTTGCAATTAGATGTTATTATTTAAAGAAAAAATATCTAATCGTCTACCTAGCGGATTCAAGTTATAACAGTTTAAATTAAAAGAAAAAGTCTATATCAAGTACAACAAAAAATAACAGAAAGTCGGAATAAAAAATAAAACCCACACATAGCTAAAATTCAAAATAAAACTAGATGAAAATTAGTCGTTAATTTAATATATCAAATCTAACCTCAAACTAATATTCATAATTAAATAATAAATAACAATAAATTTTGATTTTTATATGAACACTAAATTAAAACACGAACATAGATGAAATTCATAATTAAATTATATCAAAATTAGCGATTGGATTTGTATATTAAATCTAACCCAAAACTAATATTCAAAATTAAATAAAAAATAACAATAAAATAAACAACTTGGATTAGATGAAAAAACCCGTATAAGTACAATAAAAACAATAGAAATTTGGAATAAAAAACAAAAGGAAATCGGCCATTTAACTTTCATACAAACTTCAAATTAAAACATGTACATAGCTAAAATTACAAATAAAAATGAGATAAAATTTAGAAGTTGGATTGTATACAAATTCTAATGTAAAACTGATATGCAAAATTAAATAAAAACAACAATGAAAATTAATAGAAACTCATAATAAAGAACAAAAGGAAATTAGCCATTCGATTTTAACTCTAAATTAAAACTTAAAATTAAAAATTAAATTAAAAAATAAAAAAAAATAACAGAAGAGTAAAAAGAAAAGGAAATTACGGATTGTTATTAATACAATAATAATTGAAAATTATAAAAATTTTATTTTATTCAGAATTAAAATTCTAGAAATATGCTAATTTGATAGGAAAAAAAATAAGGTAAAGAATTTTATTTTTATATAAAAATTATTAACTAGTATATAGTAAAAGTCCATACATATTTTTTATGGTCTTTAAGAAAATATAGAATAAGCTAAAATACACACACACACACACACACACACACACACATAGGAAGCCTTTTCTGTACTCTTGGGAGTACGTACTCCCACCTTCATTATATCACTTAAACGAATGTATTATACTCCTTTATCACTTTCAATATACTCAAATAATAATTCTAAGATACTACAATGTGATATTGTTGAAAAAAATTCATCGGTACTATTTATTTTTTGTTATATACCTTTTTCTATATATAAAAGGAGTATATAAACAAATTATGCTATAATATGTGGACTTTGACGGAATTTTTTTGTGAAACTCACTTTGTAGTATCTTACAATCAGTATTAGATTATACTCAAAAGGATAAAGAGGTATAACAACATCATTTAAGCGGTATATTGAGAGTAGGAGTACATACTCCCAGGGGTATGGAACCATTTTCCTATATATATATATAAGAGACCGTTTAGGTTGAAAAGTGGTTGTAGCTTTTTTATAAGAGACCGTTTGATAAAAAGCTAATTTTCCTTAACAATAAGCTGCAAAAGCAGGTCCAACCCAACTTTCGGCTTTTATATATGACTTCTAGATTATGCCAAAAGGTGCTTAAAAGTTGAGCTGTTTGGGGCAGGGAGTTGGCTTAAAGCCCTCCAAACATGGCCTTTATTTGGTAGACTTCCATAGAATGAAGACATTCAGTGAACAGGTGTTCACTCGGCTATACCGGTATAAGCAACTAGAAAGGTTAGCGCGGCGCACGCTGCGCACGCGATCGGTTATAATTTCGGGTTTTTTTGGAGAGTTTTTTTGTGAGTTTTTTTTCGGAAGAAAAATGTACCAAAACCTATTCTCTAAATCTTCGGAGAGTCTTTTTGAGTGGGTTTTTTTTAATAAGAAAAGCTTTTTTTTTTGGGGGGGGGGTCGTAACGGGAAAATGGACCAATGAAACATGCTTTTCGGATTTTTTGAGGTTTTTTTTGCAATTTTTCGAAGGGCCATGACCCATTTTTTTTTTGAGGGTTTTTTCGGGGGGAAATGGGCGGGAACGAAAAAATGGACCAATGTGCATGCTTTTCGGATTTTCTAAGGTTTTTTGTAATTTTTCGGAGGGGCATGACCCTTTATTTTTGGAGGGCAACTTTTCCGTTTTTTTAATAAAAGACATTTTTTAAAAAGGGGAAATGGATCGGATCGAGAAAATAGCCCAATCCATATTTTTCCGGGGCTTTTTTTGCATTTTTCGGAGTGCTTTTGCGGTAAGAAAGGTCGTTTTCGCAAAAAAAACAGGACCTACATGCATTTTTGAAAACTTAGGGTTACTTTTCTGTTTTTTTAATAAAAAATGTTTTTAAAAGGGAAAATGGATCGGAGCGAGAAAATAGCCCAAGCCATATTTTTTCCGGATTTTTCCGGGGCTTTTTTGCATTTTTTTGGAGTGCTTTTGTGGTAAGAAAGGCCCTTTTCGCAAAAAAAAAAGGGACATACATGCATTTTTGAAAACTTACAGGACTTTCAGCAAAAAACCGGCGGCACCACGTGTCGCGCGCCCACGGGATGGCCACGTGTCGCAGGGGGAAAATCGCTCGCGCGCGCAGGGTTCGAACCCGCACCAACGGGGCAGTAACGAACATCATTACCGCTGGGCCAAGCGGCCCGCTTCGGCGAGCAAAGTGCACGCGACCCCCTTTTATGCTATGGCTCAGCGTGGGATGACGTGGAGTGATCTCGTCCGCTCGCGCGCGCGATCAAACGGCCGGGAAATCGAGGCGACGTGGCTACGGTGCGCTTTGAGGAAACCTTCAGAAAGTGTTTTATCGAAGATATGATGTGCACTAAAAGTAGTACTGAAAGAAAGAGACAATCATTGTAATAATGAAATTAAGAGATGATGTTATAAATGAAAAATGGTATGTTATGTTGCATTTACTGTTTTGCTATACAAGTATTTGGAGAAAAAAAAGAGTTTAGATCACATATGATAAGTATTGCAGAGTGAATATATTTTCTCTTATAATATATATTATCAAAATATCGCAAATAAAATTCTGCAATGATCTATTTTCTAAAAAAGAAAAATCACATATGTATTGCCAAGTCATTTCAACATGTTTAAAGATGATACACGCAAAAGTGTGTGGACCACCTTGCTAATTATTAAAAAAATAAATGACATGGATATATTTTTTATGCAAATCTAGTAATATTATTTCGATGTGATAAATCCAAATTATTTTCATACATATTAGAGGTCAAAGTTTTAAAAGATTGATCATACACATTTTTCAAATGTCAGCTAAAATGAACGGAGGGAGCAACTACTACACAAATTCGTTAAACGAGAGTAATAGGGACCTGGTTTCTGTGCAGTTTTTAAGGTACGGGAACTTAAGCAGTCGTATGCGAGCTATTGGATCAAAAGGCAGTGACCCAGATCGATTCGAAGCACTGTAGCAACGCTGTGGTACATATATTTAGAAGATCTGAACCGTTCGTTCGCTCGATCGGATAATCCATACCTGTGAAGACGGCTTAAGTTACGGTCTCTAATGGACTGTACTAGATCTCTGATGCGGCTGACCGGGTCTACACCAGGCGCATGCGCATGCAGCCAACAGAAGGAAAGGAGCAGCCGCCATTTGAGGGAAGCAAGGATCAGGCAGGAGCATTCAGGATTAATTCCCTTCCGGATTAGTTCTAGGCGCATGCAGCCAATGGAAGGAAAGGAGCAGGCGCATGCAAGATTTGTTCCTTTCCAAATTAGTTTCTATCCTTTTTGAATTCTTGTTTCCAGTTTTATTTCCTTAATTGTAGGATCTGGTTGTTGCATTCCTGTTAAGGGGAATTGATAATAAAAAGGGAAGAGGGGAAGGATAAAAGGTACGCTTTTAGTACCACAAATCTAGTATCAGGCGCTGCCGTCGATAACCGGCTGGTGGCACCGTACAGCCAGCTATCCCGCTGCCGCAGGTTCCGCTGCGACGGCGTCCTCTTCTCTCTCGCGCGCAGGTCTCCGACCAGGGACACGTGCGTATCAACGATCCCAGATAGAAGAACCGCATCAATCTCCCTCCGAGTAATAGACAGCAAAGCACCAGATGAGCAACAAAGAAGGGAAAGAGTTGGCGTTGTGACAAAGAAGGGAACAAAGCTAGTCACCATGGGAGTTCACGGCGCACACTTTATCTCGTTAATGTTGTCGTCCAGTAAAGAGCACGGCGAAGGGAATGGCTTGCTCACAGTCGCAGGCGTTTGGTATAGAATCGCCGCTAGAGTTATGTCATATAAGGCCTATTTATATAAGGCGTGTTTTCGGTTTCGGTTTAGTTAATCTTGGTTGTATGTATTCCGAGACAAGCTAAAAAGGAACGGAGGAAGCAGCTAGTAAAGAAATCAATTAAGCGAGACTAATAGATTAAAAAGCACCACATGAGTGACAAACAAGGGTAAGGGAAAAGGATGGCACTGTGACAAAGAAGAGAACAAAGCTAGTCATGGCGTTGGTCACCGGAGGACGCCAGTACAGCACACACTTTTATCTCTTTAGTCCTATTGGCCAGCAAAGAGCAAGGGGAAGGCAATGGCGTTCTCACAGTAACAAGGGTGGTATTGAATCGGCCACCTCGCTGGAAAATGACAAACTTTGTCCTTCCGATGTCTTCATTGGCTTAGGGTTTGTTTGGTGGCTGAAAAGCTGTTTTTAGTTCGTTGAGCTGTAAAATAGTTGTAGCTGGCGACTGTAGTTTTTTTATATGTTATTTGGCAAACAGGCTGCTGTAGCCGGAGTGAGGAGGGAGTCGAGGAGGCGGCGTCCGAGCCGGAGGGAGTCGAGGAGGCGACCGGGTGGGGGAGATGACAGGGCAAGGAGAGAGGCAAAGCAAGCGGGGAGACGGTCGACTGAAGCCACAGCTGAAAAATACCTCCCTACCAACTGTGTCTTTTAGGGGTGCTTCAGTTATGGTTTAGCTGTGCAGCTGCTTTGTAGCTGAGCTGTTTGAGGAAACTTTAAGGTCAAAACTGAAGTACAACTGAAGCACAGCCTCATAAACAGGACCTTAATTGGTAATACCTCTGCTACTTTTCACTTATCATTTTAGATATGGATAGTCACCGACACACATTTTCAACTATTGCTTTATATTTATACGTTGATAAATATTGTAATATTATAAAGATATAAAAATATTTTTTTGACAAATTTAGTAAAATCATTTTAATATGACCAATCCAAAGTACTTTTATATATATTAGTGGTCAAAATTTTAAAAGATTGATTGCACGCATTCTGGGACAATAGCTAAGAAAGAACCGAGAGAGTAGCTACTAAAGAAATGTTTCAAGCGAAGAACCGAGAGACTAGCTACTAAAAAAATGTATTAAGCGAGAGTAATAGATGAGAAAGCATGAGAGGAGTGTCCAAGAAGCGAAAAGGAAAGACATAGCGTTGTGACAAAGAAGGGAACAGAGTTAGTCATGGCGTTGGTCACCGAGGATGCCACGGCGGGAACTTTACTATCTCGTTAGTCTTGTCGTAAAGAGCAAGGGGGAGAGAATGCGTGCTCACAGTCACTGGGGTTTGGAATCGAATCGCCGTGGCCTTGCCAGCATCCGTTCGTCTTGGCTGGCTTAATTAGTGCTACATTCGTTTCTTGTTGAGCAGAACTAGCCCCTGAAACTCGTGAACTCGTGATGATTTCACGTGTTCCAGTGTTTAGTTTCATGAGTTTTAGGTTTCTCAGTTTTTAGTGTTAAGCTTCATGAGTTTTAATGTAAAAAATCATAAGTTTCATGAGTTTCATTGGTATACCGTTGGAACGGTATACTATAGAATAGTTTTTCTGTTCTTTTTTACTTTTTTTCGAAATTAGCGGCGCCGGCAGGAGCTCTGCCAGTTTCATTTTAGAAGAAATAAAAACACGATCGTCCAAAACAGGAACAACAAAAGATGCCAAAGGAGCCCCAACCGAAAAAGGCTAGAAACTCCCGATTACACGAAACAAGGATTTGGACTCAAGAGAGGGAGCACAAGGCACAAAGGAAAAACAAAAGACAAATCCGTAAAAGAGGAGATCTCGGTCAGACGGTTTTTCTTGAGGCGACGGTATAAGCAGTTTGGTCCTGCGGAGCTCTGAGAACTACGTTTTGGACGGAGCTGCGCGTGCCCTGGAATATGCGCGCATTGCACTCCTTCCAGAGGTTCTAGAAACCAAAAATGATGGTCCCATCAAAGCTGCGCCTTGATTCGTGCGGCCTTGCCATCCGCAGTAGGTGCCACCAATCGTAGATCGAAGACTGTGTGGCATCAAGATAGCTGGCCGGCAGCAAGAGACCCTGCTTTGAGAAGAACAACAACCAGTAGAGTCTAGCAAAGACACATCAAAACATGAGGTGTGTTGCCGTCTCAACGTCGAAATTGTAGAGGCAACAAAGAGCGTTATGCGGCCGTCCTCTTCGAGCCAAGATGTCAGCCATTAGGATGTTGTTCCGTACCAGCAACCAAGCAAAAATTTTACACTTGTTTTCAGTCCTTGCTCCCCAGATTGCCTTATAGCTTTGGTCGAGGTGAGATCCGAGGAACTGCGCCTTGTACGCTGATTTTGCACGGTGCCAGGTGATTTTGTCTGGGGTGCCCTGCTGCAGATGGACCTCCTGTATCATTTGCCAAAGGGTGACGAATTGGCAAAGTTGCTGCTGGGTAGTGATTCTCCTCAGCGGGATCATCCAATTGTTATCTATTAGTTCATGAAGAATCGTGTTGTTTCTTCTTGAGACTAGCCGGAAGCATAAGGGGGCAATCACCATCGGTACCCTCCCCTGTAGCCAATTGGAGGTCCAGAATTTGGCCGTTCTGCCATTTCCTATGGAGATTGAGGTGCTTGCATTAAACAACGCAGTGTATGTGCCGTTGCAAGGCAGTGGTGTTCCAGTCCAGATCCTGCTGTGGTCCATCCACTGATGCTAGAGCCACCTTTGCCTGGGGGCTCTCCCAAAGGTGACGAGGTGGGGGATTCCCAGGCCTCCAAGATGCTTTGGTCGACAGACCTTAGCCCATCTAACAAGGCAGTGCCCCGAGCTACATTGTTCCTGGCCCTTCCAGAGGAAGTTTCTTCTCAGTTTGTCAATCCTTTTGATGGCCCGGGCGGGGATCGGGAACAATGTCAGGAAGTATATGGGGAGTGCCGAAAGCACTGCCCCAACAAGGATTAGCCTGCCCGCTCTTGAGAGCATTGCCCCTTTCCAGCCTGCTAGTCTCCCTTCTACTATGTCTATTAGTGGCTGCAGGTCAGCTCTTCTAAGGGCGTTCGGCCTCAGCGGCAGGCCCAAGTACTTCGTGGGGGAAGGTTTTCAAATTTCCAGGGAAGCTTTGCAAGATGTCGTGCAGTGCTCCATCACGGCAAGCAATCGCAAAGATCTCTGTTTTGATCAAAATTTACCTTCAGACCTGAGGCCTCTCTGAAGACTTGAAGCGCAAGCCGTAAAGTATCCAGCTCCTGCGCTGTTGGGTTTAGAAAGAGGGCGACATCATCTGCGTAGAGTGACATGCACATGTTTGCAGGTCTGTGCAGGATCGGTTTGAGCAGCCCTTTTTGAGTTGCAGCTGACAGCAGGAGCTGCAGGGGATCCAGTGCTAGGATAAACAGCATCGGGGAGAGGGGGTCTCCCTGACGAAGACCTCGTCTGTGCGCAATAAGCTTCCCGGGTATGCCATTCATCAGCACTCTGGATGAGGAGTTAGCCAGCAAGATAGAGATCCAGTCTCTTCAGCGCTGGCCAAACCCAAAATGTTGCATCATTTCCAAGGGGTATTCCTAGCTGATCGAATCAAAGGCCTTGGTCAGGTCCAACTTGATGAAGAGCGAAGGTTGCTTCTTTCGGTGTAGCTCTGTTAGAAGGTTCTTTACCCGAAAGAAGCTGTCATGGATTGCTCTTTTCTTTATGAAGGCATTTTGGTTGGCAGACACCACGGAGTGTAGCCACGCTGCCAATCTATTAGCTAGCACTTTTATTTTGGATATTAGCGTGATCTTCAATACACTTTTGCGACCATTATTTTTTATTTATATATAATTATTAAAAAATATAATGATATGAATATGTTTTTTATGCAAATTTAGTAATATTATTTCTACCTGATAAATCCAAATTATTTCTGTATATGTACATATTTTGAAATGTCAGCTAGAAAAGAACGGAGAGAGCTGCTACTAAACAAATTCGTTAAGCGAGAGTAGTAGACAGCAAAGCACCAGATGAGCAACAAAGAAGGGAAAGAGTTGGCGTTGTGACAAAGAAGGGAACAAAGCTAGTCACCATGGGAGTTCACGGCGCACACTTTATCTCGTTAATGTTGTCGTCCAGTAAAGAGCACGGCGAAGGGAATGGCTTGCTCACAGTCGCAGGCGTTTGGTATAGAATCGCCGCTAGAGTTATGTCATATAAGACTGTCTCCAACGGGTTCCCGTCCACCCCCTCCTTCCCTTCGCGATGGGAAAATCGCCCGCACGGGAACGAGAGCGTTGCTCCAGCGGATTCCCATCCCGAGTGCGGATCGGAAGGGATAGGAGAGAGAATCCCGGTGTGGGGAGAATCTCTCTCCTTTCCCTTCCAGGCGACGGGCGGTTGGGGGACACTGCGCGCGGTGGGGCGGAAGCGAGGAAGGAGTGCCGCGGAACCCTGGTCGAGCACCAGTTGGCGACGGCGAAGGTCGGGGGAAGGCGAAGCAGGCGGCGGCGGTGGTTGCTGAAGAGGGAGGAGGTGGGCCTCTTCACCGGCGTGCACGGAGGAGCCTGCCGCGTCGACGCGAGGTATGTTCCCCCTCCAATTTCCCCCAAATTTCGGCCCTAGGAGGTTGTAAATGTGTGATGCTGATCGTATTTTGTAGTTATTGCTCGACGGTGGATCCATCTGTGTAGTCGATTTGCTTGTCTAGGGTTTTCGGCAGCTTCGATCTGCTTGGATCTGGCTGGGGCTAGCTCAGATGTGCTATGGAATGCTTCCATCTGCTTCGATGAATGTAGTTTTGCTTTGATGTGCTGGTCGTTAGAGTTGCTTACATTTGAGTACATGTCCTCTTGGTTCGATGTGGTTAGATTTGCTTACAAGAGCTTCAAATGGCCAAACCGAATTTAGATGTGCCTTGATCTGCTACAATGTGCTCTTGGTTTTGCTTATACTGCTGGTACTGGAATTATTGCTGACACTTGTTTGTGGTATGTCAGTTTGGTTAGAGAAAAGATCTAGAGAAACCTTCTTGATCATGATTCATGACTGACCAATCTTATGTAGCAGTTCAATTACTTCAGTGTAGAACATGTGGAACATCAGTCATCTATAGCTTCTTTCCTCGAAAAAGTCAATTGTAAAACATTAGTTGATAGAACATTGGCGCATGAATTGTGCTGGGAGATATAAACTGACCTATATGTCCAATTCTTGATGAAATCCAATTATTGCCAGGAAACTAAGTCATGTTTTACATATTACGGCGGCTTTCTTCGAGAAGCATTCATCCATGATAAGTCAGTTGCCTGATTAACGAGGCAGACAGTATACATGCCTAAGCTATATATATATAGATTCACTCTTGAGAAAGCTACTAAACAGGTCTTATCTAGCTAGTGCAGTATCTTTAATTTTTTTCTTGTATTCGGTATGGAGCCTGTAGAACTTTATCTGGATTTTAGGCCTCTTTATACAAGTGATTACCATTTGGTCTGAAATAAAAGTTATGATGGATGGCTACCGGTGGCTGCATAATCCACAGGTAGTATATGGGAAGGTACAGTTTAACTTATGATTATCGTCGTTCTATACAAATGGCACAGGACTGAAGAACAGTTACAGGGTGAGGGGTTTTGTCCACACAAGAGTTGCAGCTACATTAGTGTTTACAGCTACAACATATGCGCATAACTACTTAATGTTAGGACATAATCTTGTCAATCTATTGGTATTAAAAAGATTGTGAAACCAAAAGTTGATGCATATATGGGTCTTCTTTCTGTAGAATTAATACTAGTAAAATTAATACTACTATCGTACAAAGTACGGGATAAAACAAAAATACATGGAAGACATCTCCAATACAAAATAGGGTAAATTTATTGGCGGTTATAGTATATTCTTATAATATGTATGAAGGGATGGGAAGGGAATAGAGAAGGGATGCTGTTGGAGATGCAGTATGGGAAGGGAATGGAATATGGGAAGGGATTCTCTTCAGGAGATGGGAAGGGAATGGAATAAGGCCTATTTATTTTGTAAGATTATTGTAAACCACTACAGGAATCCCGCAAATTAACATCGACCAGAAGCCGACGTTAATTAGTGATTTGCCGACGTTAATACTAATTAACGTCGGCAAATCACTAATTAACGTCGGCTTCTGGCCCACGATAGTTAATCGACGTTAATTAGCATAATTAACATCGGTTGCCGACGATAATTAGCAATTAACGTCGGCCAGATCTAGCCGACAGTAATTACTGTCGTGACCCCACTAATTAACGTCGGTATATTCTTGGCCGATGTTAATTAGCGCTGTGGGGGTAATTAACGTCGGCTAATTATTGCCGGATTTTTGTCGGACGAAGCAGTAAATCGCATGCTTACTAATTAGCGTCGGCTCACCCCTGGCCGATGTTAATTAGCTCCTAATTAACGTGGGCTCACCCCTGGCCGATGTTAATTAGCTCCGAATTAACGTCGGCTCGCCCTAGGTCGATGTTAATTAGGTCCTAATTAACGTGGGCTCAGCCCTGGCCGACGTTAATTAGTAATATCAGGGGCAACTCTTTCCCTTCTTTACTTGTTTCGCCACACAATTCAATACATAATATAATCAGCATTGACAGCAATATAATCATGAATATAATCAATCCAGCACAGAACATGCATATAACCAAGTCATAGATCCATCATAATATCCAAAAGGCCAAAGTGACACAACTACAAACACATCAACTCGAATCATACACATCCAAAGTGTATCATACACAACTATCAAACAATCTACAACTACTGGTCGCCATCTGGTTGATTGGAGTTCTGGCCGCTTGATCCGGAAGCAAAGAGCGCGTTGACAAAGGCAGTTGCACCGTCGGTTCCCTACACAAGAAAATGCAAGATTAGACAATAATATAAGAATGAATGTACCATAAAGAGACAAGTAAGAAACGAACCGCCGGATCTGCAGGTGCTGCAAGTGTTGCAGGCGGAGTACTGTAAGACGAGGACCCATGTGCCGTTGATCCCTACATAAGGCAACAATTATAGCTAGATTGATCAAATTTTACTAGATTTGCAAGGTTTGACAAAGTTTAGCTAGAAATTAGTAAGTGTAGCTATATTGAGTAAATTTAACTACATTTACAAAGTTTAACTAGAACGGACCAAGTTTAGCAAAAATGAACTAAATATCGTTAAATTCATCAAACTTAACTCTAGAGATACTTAGTCTTGCTAGATTCACTAAGTCTCGCTAGAAATGACTAAGTTTAGCTAGATTGACTAAATGTAGCTAGTTTGAACAAGATTAGGTACAACAAACTAGTATTAGCTAGATTGACTAAGTTCTACTCGATTCACAATGTTTACCGCAAATACCTGAGCTGCAGGAGGTGCCGGAGGATACATCCCCCATTGCGGTGGTGGCGGCGGCGGTTGGAACGGTGGAAAGACAATGTTTTGCCCCATCGCCTGGAACATTGCCTACAAATACAATGTATAAGTATTTTGAATTAATATATTCTCTAAATGCAATAGATTGAAGACTCGAACTTACTTGAATCGCCACTTGCTGTTGTGCCTGGTATGAAGCATAGTACTCTTGTTGCGCCCTTGCATAATCATCACGTTGGCGCAGCTCCTCACGCAGCCTAGTAACCTCCAACTCCTGCTCTGAGGAGCGACGGCTACCAACCCCCAAGGTCTGGGACGAAGAAGATATCCTCTCAGCTCGCACCACCGCCGAGTCGATCACTCCAGTGAACATGGAGTACCTTCAAAATGCGTGACCACAAAGGCTTGAGCACTTGAAATTATGACTTCATGAAATTTTACAAGGTATGACATCTCACCGTCCATGGGCCTTGCCGCCTCCACTAGCATGCACAGCTACGCCGTCAATCGGTTCCTTCCTCCAATCATAGTCTGCACCATGGCGCTTGGCCATTTCCTCGTCATATTTCTCCTGCATAACCAAATCATACAATTTAAATGGGAACTGCAAATCAAACAACTTAATTTGAATTGGATCAAAATTGTGACCACTAACCAGCCGATCAATAGCTGTCTGACTGCACAGCTGCTCAGGGTGTGTCGGGTCTCGACCTTTATGACCTTCCACGTACACTTCAATATCACTCGGCTGAACACCGGTCCGAGCCTCCTGTAGACATAAGTTAGGTGCATACATATATTTGGTAACATGTATTTTGCAAAAGATTGCTACGGCCAGACTTACCATGCGCTTAGCTTTACGCATATGTCCATCGGCGCCATACGTGTGCTTTGATTGTTTGCCTCGACAGTCTCGGTTCTTTCTTGACTTGGCGATGAACTCAGGTGAAGCCCAACGTCGGCAAAGAGCCTGGTAAGCTTCTGGACGGTCCCCCAACCATGGAATCATGACCTGCACAAAGATATTAATACATTAAAACAACATTACCAAGAAACGTTAAACTCAAATAGCGTGTAATATTTGTTGTTTTACCTGCATGTACTGTTCCTCGGTCAAGTAACTTTCTGAAGACCCGCGAGTCCTGTTAATTCGTTGCCCTTTAACAGACCTCAAGTAAAGATTTGTTGCTTGAATCCGAGCATTAGACAATGCATCTTTGGTCACCCGACGTGCATTTACATGGAAAACTCTACGAGCATGCTCCATGTTTGCACCGTCAGCCAAACGGTAACGCTTCTACAATTGTTCATCACAAAGAATAGTTAGAATAGTAAAAAATCGACAGTTGAACCAATACCAACTGGCACAGAGAATCTTACCCAAAAGTCACTCCAAACTGCCCCCTGAGCATTCAAGTGCTCGGCATTAGGAGCAAGCAGGTAATGATCCCAACTAGTAGCAACAAATTGCTCGCCATTGGCATTGTGACCAACCCGGGGTAGTGCAAACGGCAGAGGTTACCTAGCACGTAGTTAACCTGCCTATGGTGCCCTCTGCCGTCAAACCCCGAGTCATCCCATGAACTGCAAGACTTATAAATGATATAGTTCCAGTTCGGAAAGAAATGAAATAAGACATGGTTTAGAAAATACAAACCTATCGCCAACAGGTGTGATCACAACCTTGTCCTCCTCCCGTCTGGGCGCTGGAGGGGGGGCGACAGTATGGCTCCTCCTAAACCTCAAAGTGGCTCAGTAGAACCCTCGGTCGTATCCCCACCCATTGGGTCCTCATCCCTTGGCCCACATCGGCCTCCCGATCCTCATCGATCCAGCTACAACAACAATAATAATGAATGAATAAAGAAGATAATAATCAAATAAATTATGAGAATATAACATTCTAGTTTACCTGCGTCAACATCAACCTCCTGATCCTCATCGATCCCAGCTACAACAACAATAATAATGAATAAAGAAGATAATAATCAAATAAATTAAGAGAATATAACATTCTAGTTTACCTGCGTCAACATCAACCTCCTGATCCTCATCGATCCCACCTACAACAACAATAATAATGAATGAATTAAGAAGATAATAATCAAATAAATTAAGAGAATATAACATTCTAGTTTACCTGCATCGACATCCATGGTAGCAGCCACTTCTTCCTCCGTCGTCTCATCCTGCGAAATAATACAAGACAGTTATATTTATGTTTTGACATGAAGTACACATCAAAAGCTTAGTTACCTCTCCACTCTGCAAAGGAACACTACGACTCTGCAACTTAGGGTCCACTGGACTCAACAAAGCACGCCGTCTACTTGCGCTTGAAGCGCTACCCTGAAACAAGGCCTCCTCGTCGCGCGAACTACTGGACTTCCTCCTACCACTGAGGAATCCCTTCGCCAGCTGCTTGATCGATCGGGGCATCCTGTTGAAAGAAAAATATCAAGTTAGTATAACAACAATAATAATGAATGAATGAATAAGATACTAAACACACAAAATTACTTGTCAAAATTCATCAATGTCGCGATGATGTAGTCTCCTTCTTTCTAAGGGACGACTTGTTACTTTTTTCTTGATTGGTTGTCTTTTCCGTTTCTCAGGAATCGTTATATCTCCACGATCTCTGACTAATGAATCGAGACCTGGACCAGTCTCTATATCAAAAGTGCTTGGCAATTCTTCATCTTGGAAAACCTCAACAACCTCCATGGCCTCCAGCTGGCTATCAAGATAACCAGCATCACCAGGAGTATGTAACCGTTCTCGGGGATTCACTTTGTACACAACCCACCAAGCACTCAGTCTTGTGCATGGATATGGCATATAATACACCTGCTCAACTTGGTGAGCAAGGATAAAATTGTCATAGCCATGTAGTCGTCGTTGTGTTTGACTTCTACCATCCCATACTGGTTTTGATGAGTCCCATGTTTGCTATCAAACCAAACACAATCGAAAAAGACTACTTTCAGCTCCTTATTCCCTGCAAACTTGAACTCGAGGATGTTTTGAATGATTCCATAGAAATTTGTTTCGATCCCTTGAGCATCGATTGCCCTAGTTACAACTCCAGTATTTGTTGTGGCCGCAAGGGGACGACCAGCTTCAAATTTGGTTGAACGGAATCGAAACCCGTTCACGTCGTATCGCCCATAGCTTTTAACAGTTACACGGCCATAGGATAGCTGAAGCAAGTCCTCATGGACGTTCCCATATTTCACGCACTGCCAACAAAATATAAGATTTATAATATATTGAAACGTAACATTACAGAATATTATAGGATGTGAAGGTGTTACATGATCTCGGAACCAAGTGATGAAATTAGGGCCCCCATTTATTCCATCCCGACGCATCGTATTAAGTTGCTTGGCAGTTGGTTGACGAATAGACGTCCAGTTCTGCTTATCAAATTCACTGTAAATGAAAACGTAAATGGATACATATATGAATGATGTCTTCGGCAACATAGCTTGATTGACATGTACAAAGTAAACGCTTACATGAAATATTGTTCCATCTCTTCCATATTGGAGTACATGTACATCAAAGCAGACTTCTTTTCTTCCGAAGTGTAATAGTAAGCAGTGCAACTACCAACAGTAGTACCTCTCCATTGGAAAATCTGTAGGTCACTACAAGGTGTCTCTTCATCTACATGGTACCGCATCGTGGGAGCATTGACTTTGTGTTCCTCTGCAAAGTATACACTCAAGAAGTATGATATCTCTTTTAGAGAAAATGCTTCTGCAATGCACCCTTCAAATCTTGCCTTATTGCCAACCATAGCTCGAAGTTTCTTTAGAGCTCTTTCAATGTGATACATCCACCTGTACTGAACAGGACCACCTACCTTAGCTTTGTAAGGTAGATGAACAAGTAGATGTTGCATTGGATTGAAGAAACCCGGAGGGAATATTTTTTCCATCTTGCATACAAGCACTGGTATCTCTTTCTCCAACCTCTCCATCATGTCTTTCGATATTTCTTTAGCACATAATTGTCTATAGAAATAACTTAGCTCAGCTAGCACCTTCCACACATTATCATTAAGATACCCACGAAACATTACAGGAAGGAGTCTTTCCATGATTATGTGGTAATCGTGGCTCTTCAACCCATTTAGCTTCCCCGTATTCACATTCACAAATTGCCTCAATCCCGCTGCGTAACCATCGGGAAATTTCAATTTCTTCATCCACCTCAACACTTCTTTCTTTTCTTTAGGTTTAAGGCAAAATGGAGCGCGTGGCTTACCCCCTGCTTCGGTGAGCTCAAGTGTTGGCCGGTTACAGATCTCTGCTAAGTCTCTTCGGGCCTTTAGGTTGTCTTTTGTCTTGTCTGTCATATCCATGACCGTGCTTATAATGCTTTCACCAACGTTACGTTCCTGATGCATGACGTCAATGTTGTGCATCAGAATCAAGGCCTTCGCATATGGGAGCTCCCATAATCCACAAATGTGAGTCCAGTTGTGCTCCTCTCCAAACCCTTCAAACCCATCTTCTTTCTCCACCAATTTACTCAGCATATCAGCAATTTCTGGCCCAGTTAGACGTTTCGGCGGACCCTTTCTGACAATTGTGTCCTTACGGAAGGCATTCCTCTGGAACCTAAAGGCGTGTCTCAGGGGCAGGAAACGCCTATGGCAATCGAAGTAACAAATCTTTCCACCATTTATAAGGCGAAAACAATCGGTGTCTGAACCACAGATCGGACATGTAAAATTTCCATGACAGCTCCAGCCAGCAAAAATACCATAGGCCATGAAATCATGGACAGACCACAAATATGCAACACGAAGGTTGAATTTCTGTTTCTTGTAGCAGTCATACGCCTCTACCCCTGTCCATAATTTTTTCAGCTCTTCGATCAAGGGTTTGAGCATCACATTGAGACGCTTTCCAGGATGTTCAGGGCCAGGTATGATGAGGCACAGGAACATAAACTCATATTTCATGCAAAGGGAAGGTGGAAGATTGTATGGAATAGCAAAAACTGGCCAACACGAGTATGATGCGGCGGTTGTGTTGAAAGGCGTGAAACCATCGGTCGCCAACCCAATGCGAACATTTCTCGCATCCCTCGCGAAGTCCTCGTCAAAGCTATCTAGAGCCTTCCATGCCTCACTATCTGACGGGTGTACCATTACTCCGTCGTTCTCACGCACACCTTCTTTGTGCCACCTCATGTGTCTGGCACTTCGTTTTGAGATAAACAACCGCTTCAGCCTAGGTGTGAGCGGCATATACCGAAGTTGCTTGTGTGCAACATCGGTCGTTACCTTTTCACCTTCTTCGTTCACCACCTCGACAAATCTTGGTTTTTTACACACTAAGCAATGCTTCTCTTTCTCATGCTCCTTCCAGAAAAGCATGCAGTTATCCTTGCACACATCAATCTTCTCATACTTCATACCGAGACCAGACAACAACTTCTTAGACTGGTACATGTCTCTAGGCATCTTATGATTCGCCGGCAGTATATCAGAGATCAATTCCATGAGATCATTGTAACAATTATTGGAAAAGAAATACTTGGACTTAATGGCCATGAGCCGCGTCACAAAAGCAAGCTGGGTCACTTTCGTGTGTTCGTGCAATGACTCTTGAAGCTTTAAGTAGCTCAAAGAACTCCCGAACCTCACGTGTTGGCGGATCCTCCGAGTCTACGTTAATCTCTGTACGCAAAGCTTCTAGCATCTCATCCATCCTATCATCGCCCGCCCTATCATCTTCCTCTTCAACCGCAACTTGAGGTCCTTGAGCACATGACTCACCATGACGTACCCACAACTCAAAGCTTGGCATGAAACCGAACCGACACAAAGGTGCGAGAGACATCGATTTCTTGTCCTGGGGTGGAAATTACGGCACTTGCTGCATGGGCACTTCACCTTAACAGATACTAGACATAGAGAAGGCACGGTCGACAAAAGCGGTAGCCTTGACCGCCCACTCGGTCAGTGAGCCCCACTTTTCTCCCAACCTTCATACATCCATCAGTGTCGTCACCCATACTTGAGGCTATATAGGTTAAATCAACAGTTATTATGTTTATTTTGTTTCTATATATCACGACCCTACATCTATAGGAAAGGATATGTCCTAAACCCACCCAAGAGTGGTAGACAAAGCGGATTTATAACGAGCACAGTAGAGTCCGAATGAAATTTCGGCGGCCATAACCATGTTCTCCACCTGCACGCCCGGATATGGTGCAGGGGAGAACAACAGGGTTATGACGCCGAAATTTCATTCGTACTCCGTGGCTCATCATAAATACCGCACTTTGTCATCCACTCCGAGGCTGTCCAAAAAAGGGACAATTCCGGACCAACACATCTCACATGTGACACATGTGAGACATGCCGATCCGAAATGGGTGACGCATAGGTTTCGTGACACTATGTGATTTGAAATCAAAAATAAAAATGCATTCTAGAATGCCAAACCCAAATCAGGTTACATAGACCAACATTCCTAAGCCGTTACATATACAAAGTAATAATTCAGAATTACAGATGCAGTCTTAAAAGAAATTATCCCCACAACTAAATCCTTAGACGATTATCATGTATCAAGCAAAGCTTCATAGCTTCCTACCTGGTCACAAGCTCCAAACATCAATACCGCAGGATTGGCATAATATTAAATGTTTCCAAACAGTGCCATTGAAGTCTATAATTGCATATGTCTAAACCACTAAATCGCACAAAGCACAACCCCTAAGACCTCAAAAAATTCTCTAACATGATCACAAGCATGACTCATAGCCAGGAAAACATAACATGATCACAAACATGAAATTTGCATATTTGATTGAATATATGGCTCCAAATCTCATGTCATTCCCTTGAATTGAAGACTTGCTTAATCTGTACTAAATCAGGCGTATAATACAGCTATTAAAGAACTTACAGCATCATGCGGATACATTTCACTCAAGAAAAGATTGTCAACGACTATTTGTTACCAATGGTTACTGAAAAAGGCTATTCACACTTCATGGCACCATTCACTACTAAAATAAAAGAACATTGTGGTATTGTATACACATACTTGATCATGGCAACTGTTTTGAAAGCACATTTCAATTAAGAGATATTTCCAAGACAACAAATTGCTTAAGACATCATAGATCAAGCATTTAAAAATGGGAAAGAAATATAGTGGCAACTGCAACTACTAAAACCATGGCACCACTAAAACACAAAATAAAATTCCAGCCCTATCTCATTGAAGCAACTACTGCCATAGGCCATAGCACACCAGGACGACATTTTAACCAGGGCAGCAGTACATTGTTGCACGCCGAGCATACTAAAGCTACTAAAACCTCAGGAACCATGACACAACAACAACAGCAAAAAAGCTTTCCCGTCAAAATAACAACTATTGCACGGCATTGGGACCATAGTTTAACGGTTTAACCAGCTGAACAGTCAAAAGTGAAGAATTTAATAAAATTTACATCAATCTACACATCTTAAAGTAAGTCAACCAAATCACAGCAACTGAATTCTCAATAGCACGAATATACTAAAAATGCACCTTTCATATAAATCAACCGACCAGAACACACTCAAACTATGAGTGAAGACAGCAGCACGCCAACACAGTGGTTCATCAAATTTACAAAAACACAGTATGCCTTAGGAACCCAATGGAGATAAAACTCGGTCTAAGATCGACTAGTATCTGATACCATGTAGAGAAGTGGAGATAGAATGTAATGCACTCACACCTGTACTAATCCTTGTATTATGAGAATAAATAGAGAGCAGTACAGAACGTTAGAGAAATGAGGGGCGAGAGCCACGGAAGTGGAGCGAGTCACTCGGGCCGTTAGCAATACAGGCGAACATTGTGCATGTAAAGAGAAGAGAACAAGTCTATGCAAAGGTAAGCGCATTTCTAGCTAACAAGGAGGACGAGTTCATGGATACTGACCTTCAAGCGGACGCTGGGGGACGGGGTCGTAGCCAGGTGGAGAGGAGGACGAGGTCGACGCCCGGGGGAGGAGGAGGACGCCGCACGCCTAGCCGGGGGACGAGCTCGCCGCTGGGTGGAGAGGACGTCGAGGGGCGGCGGGCGCGGCCGGGGTCGGGCGCGGCGAGGGCGGCGGCGTCAGGGACGGGGCCGGGGCGCGGCGAGGGCGGCGACGCGGTTGGGGTAGGAGCGTGGGCGGCGCGGCGACAGTGGCGGCGTCAGGGCGCGGGAGCCGATTGAGTGTGGCGCGAGCGAAGAAAGGTGGTCGATTTCGGGGCCAATCCAGGGCTTATGCTAGCCAATTACCGTCGGCTAATTACGGCCGACGTTAGTTACGTTGAATTACCATCGGCTAATTACGGCCGACGTTAGTTACGGATGAATTACCGTCGGCTAATTACGGCCGACGTTAGTTACGGTTGAATTACCGTCGACTAAGTACGGTCGGCGTTAGTTACGGTTTAATTATCGTCGGCTAAAGACTATGCCGACGTTAATTAATTAATTAACGTCGGCCACCTGGCGGACGACGGTAATTAATTAATTATCGTCGGCATAGTCTTTAGCCGACGATAATTAATATGGCCGACATTAATTTCCCTGTTTCCTGTAGTGAACTATAAGGTCTATTCGTAATTGTATTGCTAATTATAACATGTATATGTAGATTTGATATTATTTTCTCTCCTTTTTTGCTTATTTATTTCCTTCTCACACCATAAGAAAATTTTGTTTTCGTGTGTACCCAAATTATAATGATGCACTCACAAAAAAAAAAATATAACATAGTTATTTCTCAATTTAGTAAATCTTTATATAACGATACTATCTAGACTAGCGGCGCAATTGTGCAAGTTAATTAGGCTAGATTGGCTAGCTACAGTATAGTCCTTGCCAAGGTTTTAAATGGGGATTTTTATGGCATCACGGTAGGATCCAAAAAAAAAAGCTACGGCAGCTACCGTAGAAGCTATCTTTCGTCGTGTTTTCAGTGTTATTTATTTTTAAAAAATAAATATGTATTGTAACATCCTCAAAATGATAAAGGTTCAAAAATCAAATATTAAAAATATGAGATCATTTCCTTGTGTCATTTCATGATTTTGTATGCATTTATTGATTTACTGAGTATTTGGAGTGATTATTGAAATGAAGAATTAGTAAAGGAAAATAGAAAACATAAAATAGTGAAATGGTAAATTTTGGGAGTTACCTTAGTAATTCTGATCTAATCATGGAATACCCTAGAAAGTGCTTGGGCTAGTCAAAATTAGTGTGAATACCATTATCCTTTGATATGATGAATTTTACAATTAATAATTACTTCTGACCTAGCTAGTAAAAGAATCTTGTAGAGTTCTTGGGATAACTCTAGGCCTTGTAATTTTTACTTCAAGTAGGTAATGACATTATCCTCATTCAGTAAAATTTTCAAAAATTAATACGTAGTTTAACTATTTATTTTCAATCAAACAATACAGTCTTGAAATTCTGCAAAAAGTAGTAAAAGAATTCTAGAACAACTAATATTGTGATTATAGTTATAAAATTTTTATGGTAGCATGTTAATATAGATTCACACTCTCAGTAAAAGATTCAAAAATTAAAGTGTTCATTTAGATCATTAATTAATTCAAAAACCGATTTGAATCCTTTTGTGCAGTCGGCAATGTCATATTTTTAATTAAATAACCATAGCTCATTTTAACCCCAAAATTTTACCATGGGTAGATAACTTATCCAGCGTCTTATTAAAAAAGTTTGGAAAAATCTGGAGTCGGTTTGACCCATGAATTAATTCGTTCACCGTGCTGTCAGTGCGAGAGAGCTCTAAATCTCTCATTTCTTTTTCCTTCTTCCACTGACGTGTGGGGCCATACACCCAGAGACCTCCAGTCGGTTCCACTCGCCTCTAGACTCTGCCAGGTGGACCCTAGAGCCGATCGAACCCATGTGCCAGCCTCAGTTGCCTCTCACCCATGCCGGTTCAACAACTGACATGTGGGACCCGACCCCACATGTCAAGGCCTTCTTCTCCCTTAGCTCTCTCTCTCTCTCTCTCTCTCTCTCTCTCCCTCTCTCTCGCATCCTCTATTTCTTTGGCCAAACCGAGCGCCGCCTCATTCCTTGTCTATTTTCACGCCGCAATTTCTCGTGCCTTGAGCTACCTTTGCCATACCGTTGCTGCCCCATACTGCATCCCATCCTTGCCCTGGACCAAGCTGGAAGGAGACTTCCGAAAAATGTCCTGCTGGCCGCCATTTCTATTCCCCCCTGGATCAATCTTGCACCGTACCGCCTCTCCTACCTATTTAACTGGACAAATAGAACCTACAAACCCAGTTGAACCCGGAGCGCTCATTCACTTTTCCCTCTCACGCCCGAAACCGCCCCAACCTAGCCTTTCTTCTCCGTTGCCGGCAAGACCCGATTTGGGAGAAATCTCTAATTCACGTGTCTCGGTAAGCGATCGTTCAAATTTAATGGTCCTAAAACATCTTTGTGTACTCACGGACACCTTGCGCATCTTCTTTCAGCTTGAAGAGCTCCGAGTTGCTCTCGCACTGTGAGACCTCGTCTGCCATTAACAGCGCAAGGTGAGAGCTTCACCGACCATCTTCTCCTCGGTTTGAGTGCACCAATTGAGTCCCTAAGACCTCCCGTAACTCACACGGATGATCATCAAATCGGAAACCCTCTGTAGCACCGCCGTGCCGAGCTTCACCGTGGAGCGCCACCGTCTACCGCTGTGCGCCCGAAACCTCCGAACACTACCCATAACCGAGCACATCCCTAGGTTCGTCTTGGCCCCGTAAAACCGTAGCTACTAGCCAAACCCTAGCGACGACGCCGGAGAACCGCCGGCGAGACCATCGACAGGGAGCTCTGTTCGAGTCAGCGTCTTGGGCCCGACGGGACGGTCGATCGCGGCGCCGCTTCGCCCTCACTGCCGCGCAAAACCCCGAGAATTCGCTTTCCCTTAAGGAAAGCGTACTTTCCATTTCTTTGGGTTTTAGAGACCCGATTGAATTCAACAGCATATAACTCTCAAACCATACCCCCAAATGGAATGAAACAAATTTATAAATTCATGATAAATCATCTAGCTTCATAGCATGCAAAAATATTTGAAACTTGTTTAACAATGTAAATTTAAATTTGAATTTAAAGAAAGGAATTTGAATATGCTCCATATAGAAATTTTGCAAATTAAGTCCAAATTGAGTGAAACCAATTTTGTTTGAATCCTTATAACAAATACTGTCCAAAGGTGTGATTAGATTTGAATTTGAAGTTATTTTGTGAAAATCTTCTATTAGGGGTAAGTTCAATACATAGAATTAGTATAATTGCAATAACTTGATTAAAAACCATTCAAATTGAATGAAACTTGTTTTATTGTGCTAGTTATGTTATTTATAACAAGATTATGAAATAAAAGTTAGGGTATACCATGCATATTTTTATCAAAAGTAAATAGGTTGCTTCATATACTATGTTAAATTAGTAAAAGTAATAATGTAACCTGGAAATGCAATTTTGTAAGTTAATCTTACAATCTTAGCTTCCTGAATTCGTAGATTAAAATAAAAGATTTCACAAAAGGAAGGTGGTTAGGTGATATGTAAATCTAGGCCATTAATATTAGGATAAAACTTTACAACCTAGCTACGGCATGAAATGATGAAGTTTGATTGTTGTTTTATTTATCCATGATATGATTTCGTTGATTCTTTCATTTGCTTCTTTTACCGATATTGAAGTTATTTCATTTGCCATGTTCTTTCATCGACGCGTAGGCACTGATACTACCGACATCGCCGTTGACGACATCGACCCCGCTTACGCTACTGAAGAGCAAGGCAAGCACCCCCTTAAACATCTTGAACCCAGATTTCATAACCAAATAAAATGTGATTAAGAATCTTCCTGTATGCTTATACTTTAATAAACCTTTATTTCGTGTTATCTGGTAATTATAACCCAAATTGATGGATTACCTCACTCATGTCGATATGTGCTCCATAATAACCCTAGGTATGGGTAGATTCATACATTTAATGGGATATCACGTTTATTAATTTCATTTGCTTAGTGATGCTTAGAAAAATGTCAGCGACATTTACACACACACACTATTAGATAGGGTAGAGTATCGCCCATGTCACTTTAAAGACCGAACGTAGTGTTGCATGATCCAAGTATAACCGTACATCCACAAGTACTGGACTGGGATAGTCTTAATTTATTACATTATTTGAAACTAGCTTTGCACTCTGGTAGGCAGAAGTACGGTGTACGCCTGGTTATGAATTGGGGCATAATATTCTTAATGTTAATATTATTCTAACCGAGCTACGGCTCCGTTATTCTTTTGAGCTATGGCTCCTGATGATCATCATTACTTTATTATATACTTCTGCTTCCAACCATAGTCAGGGTTAAACACTGTTGCTAGTGCAAAGTTAGGTTCAGGTAATCGAACGGTTTCGTTATGAACTCCCCGCGGACATACCAAAGGAAGTGTGTCTTATAGCTTGCAAAAATGGAGAACATATCTTGTGGGTAAAGCTGTACAACTCTGCAAAGTCTAAAACTATTCGATTAGTCGTGTCCGCGGTCATGGACGACTTGGCTAACCAGCACTAGTTAGTTGTTTGCCATTTTCTAAAACCCTTAATCAAATGATTCATAAAATGATTCACATTTGTTAAATGTCATTTATTGTTACATTGGTTCGTATAAGACCATGGAGGGTCTTTTTCGTGATTTTACTCACAAAGGGCCATGAGTAATTTGCTAATATTTATTTTATTATAAGTTATTTCAATTACTTATCAAACTGCTTTAATTTCAATTTATGCTTTCCATTATTATTCAGTATTACTTCATTCAAAATTTTCGCTTTATGCAAAACAACCTTTGAAACCCACTTTCTATTCAGCTTGCATATATTCCAGGCATTGCAAACACTACAAGTCTTGCGAGTACCAATATACTCAACTTGCTTTAACGTGGTTTTTAGGTGAAGAGCAAGAATATCCTGTCGACAATAACGAAAACGAAGAACTCGTTATTTATGGCGACGACTGTCCTCTCTAGGTTCATCTCGTCTGTTGCCTGTGGTGTTTTGGGCTAGTCGGCAAACAATGAGATGTGGTCTTTTATTACTGCTACTTTTGGTTATGTAATATTACTATCAAACATCTGATGTAATAAAAGTTTGAACTTATGTATGGCTGTAAGTCCAAATTGTGTTTGTGCGTGCCAGCCACTGATCATGGGAATGGCACAGTATGCACTTTAGAACCTCGTTTTTATGTTACACTGTGGCATAAAAATGAGGGTCTCACATGTATATAATATAAGTCATGTCCAAACAAATCATAAAAGCATGCCACTTTAGTAGGTACTACTCCCTCCAGTTTGATAATAGATGTCGTTTTGGACATCGGCACGGTCTTCAAAACACAACTTTGACCACTAATTTTTATTATAATATATTTATAAAACCCAATAAAATTATAATATTATGAAAGTACTTCTCGAGACAAGTCTACACATATAATTTTTATATATCCAATTTAAATATTTAAAAATATATCGATAGTCAAAATTTTAGAAGTTTGACCATCACTATGTCCAAAATGACATCTATTATCAAACTGGAGGGAGTAATATTTTTTATAATAAGAGTAAGAGTAGTCCAGAATCAACAAATATACTAATACATGTTCAAAAGACCATAAATAATAACCATATCATAATATTCTTAACAACAAGTACTTAATCACTGAGAAATATAAATATTGGATTATCGAAAAATGGCAAGATGAGGTCTTTTACTATATTTTCTCGTAGTTCAAGCTTATAAGAAATGCATTTGGGCCTTTTTGTATTATTTGATTTCAAAATGGGCTAAATATTTTGACCTACAAGTACCTATATAGGATAACAGAACTATCGCTACATATAAGCTACATTATATAGCGGAGCTATTGCTATTTTTAGTGCTTATAGCTAATATAGTGGAATATAGCTAGCCATCGCTTCGTGTTTTTAGTAAAAAAAAAACAGAAAAACTAAGAAATACCTCTGAAACTCATGAAACTTGTGATTTTTTACACTGAAACTCATGAAACTTAGCACTAAAAACTGATGAAACATGAAACTGATAAAACTAAACATTGAAACTCATGAAACCAGCACTGAAACTGATAAGTTTCATAAGTTTCACGGCTATACCGTTGGAACGGTATACCGTTCCCTAGTCTCCCTCAAAAAAAAAAAAAAAAAAAAAAACTGTAGCTAGCTGTTTTGAACACTGATCCTTACGAACAAAAAAAAGGTATATATGAAAGTGTCACTATGAAACTAGTAATGCCAATTCCATATAAATATTTTTTCATACTGGTAGTTAAAACAAAAAATATGGTTTGACCACAAGCATTTTTGAATAACTTATATTTGCAGTCGGAAGGACGTATCAACAGTTTGTACTTTGTGCTATACCATACTCCTACCTTTCTTTCTTTCTTTCTTTTTATTTTTTTCTTTTGCTTTGTCTTCCGACTCCTCTTTGTATATATTCTTTTCTTCATCATTTTATTTTTCTGAGAGAGAACCTTTGCTTCCTCTCTACTTGTTAATTTGTGCGAATGTATGAAAGCTTTGCAAGTTTGCAGGCCCGGCCTCAATTAACAGTCCCGCTTTGTGCACCTACGTGCGTCCTCCCTACGAACCAAAAATCGATATCTAGCTGCCCGTTCAGATTGAGCAAGTAACCAACAAGGAGCTAGCAAGATGCGTGGTCAACTGATGTTCATGGCATCACGTCGTCAGAAGCGATGGAGAAGAAGGATTGGGAGCTGATGGATTCCCCTTCTTCGCGTCATTCCCGGCATTGATGGTACACCCTACCCTGGCTGACTGGTCATATATATATCACTCCGATCGAGGATGTCATATCTTTAGTCTTTACCCTCATGCATGGTACGTCTCTCGTCTCATTGCAGTTCTGTGTGGCCAAGTTGCTCGATCCGGGAATAACTCAACATGCGCGTGCATATTTCCACTAGATCACTTCGTAGTTCCAAGGAGGGCTGTGGTGAGAAGCGGATTTCAAGATTTTTCTGAGAGCAGCGGTGATCTTTAGGAGACAACAACCTGCCGGGGGGATCGAGATGGCCGATGCAACTAATTCCAACGAGGAGGAGAAGAGAATGAATCAACAATTGGAGGCGATGAAGCCCCTTCATGAAAGGATCTCCGCGCTGCTGCAGAAGGCTCCAAGGGCTGCGCGAGTCACCACCGACGAGCACTTCTTGAAGATGATGGAGATGGAGCTGAGAGCCATTATTGCATGGCTGCGTGGTCTGCTTGCACTGGGTGACTTGAGGGCATTGGACACATGCGTCCGGTGCATCCTCGATGAGTACGAGCGGCCTCCTCCACGTCACGCGGTCGCAGTGCTGCTGCACAGAGCCGCACGCTGCTGCCGCCGTACTACTACTCCAGGGCCGACGGACTGGCACATCCGATTCCAAAGGATTGCGCTATTCTTCGCCGATCTCGCCAACCACCCCTTGAGTTATAAGCATCTTCTGCTGGTCGGTGACGATGCTGATGATACGGCAGCACGGACGTATCGTGAATTTCCTGACAGGTTAAAGCAATTGTTAATATACATGGTGAGCAGGTTTCCACAGGGGTACAGATTTGACAAGCACCGTCTAACCTGGAGATGGGCATCTGAAGGACTGAACAGCAGCGATGATACGGATTACAGAGTGAAAGAAGCAGAGAGGTATTTCTCAGATCTCGTCGACAGGGAAGTGATCACCAGTGCAGCAAACTACGGACACAAACCTGCTGCAGTGGATGACTGCTACTGGCAGGTGAATCCTAATATGCTGAAGTTCCTCGCGTCCAAATCAGCCAAGGTGGGTATTGTCAACTCAGCAGCAACACGCGACAACGCGAGTACTAATGTACCACGCTGGTTATCCCTCCATCAACCTGATCCGGAGCTCCCAACTGTGCTGGAAAAAATGGATCTGTCTCAAACCCGTTCACTAGCTGTCTCTGGTGCAGTAAAAGGAGTCCATCTCAATAAGTTTGTCTATTCGAGGGTGTTGGATCTCGAAGGTTGGGAGAATTTGAACGATAAGAACTTCCTGTTCATATGCAGCCGAATGTTAATGCTGAGGTATCTGAGCGTCAGGAACACACGGGTCACCAGGCTCCCACCCGTGATCAAGGAGATGATCTATCTAGAGGTGTTGGACGTGAGCCAGACGCGCATAAGGGAGCTCCCGTCAGAAGTACGCAAGCTAGGATGGTTGAGGGCACTGGACATGAGAAGCACACAAATAAGGCAACTGCCAGAGCAAATTGTTGAGCTTGGAAATTTGCTGCATCTACTGATTGGTGGTGATGGAATTTATCCCGATGAGACAGCAGCAAAGATACCAGAGGGGATAGTGCGTGCCAGATCCCTACGCACGCTAGCAACTGCTGACTTAAGCGAATGCTCTGCAAGCTTTGTAGAGGCTCTTGGTTGGCTAAGGTTCTTGGAGGTGCTTGCCATAAGATGGTCTTTTCACCAGTGCACTGACGGACGATACCAGGCCGCTCTACGGTCATCCATCGGAAAATGGGAGCAGCTCAAGTCCCTCACAATTCACTGTGGGCTCGGTTGTTCCATGGAGTTCCTGGGCTCTTGGTCGTTTCGTCCGCCTGGGAAACTTGAGACATTCAAGGTTACAACTGGAAGTTTTTTCGTTGTTCCCAAATGGATCCAAGTGCTCGTCCATCTTTCTTTCTTGCAAATTACGGTTTGCAAGCTAGGCACGAACAATCTAAAGATCCTCGGAGAGTTGCCCAAATTACAGTGCCTTGTGCTAGGCTTGGACTTCCTCCCAGAGGAAGCCATAGTGATTCCAAGCGAGGGGTTCAGCCGGCTTCGGACATTCTCGATCGATTGCCTAGTGCTATGGCTGACTTTCACACAAGGAGCAATGCCGTCGCTCACATACCTTGATCTGGAAATCTGCTCCGTCCCACCGAAACAAGAGATTGTTCTTTCAGGCATAAGCAATCTCGAGAAGCTCTTGGAGGTAGTCGTCCGGTACAACAAGTTGTACAACAACAGTTCCAGCGTGAAGAAGACAGTCGAGGCGGTGAAGAAGGCGGTTGTCGAACATCGCAAACGGGACCGGATCAATCTTGTCATCAATGGCATCCAACAAATTGTTCAGGCAGAGACAGTTGATGAGGAGACAGTGAGGGGGACAACGAAAGAGATCCGAAGTGAAATTCAAAGTGTGGGCGAAATCAAAAGTGAAGCCCAGATGCCGTGACAAGGTAAAAACTCTCGTACACATGCACTCTACTACTTGTTACTTGTTAGCATTGCTTCCTGTAATTAACACCCGTTTTGTGATACATTTCCATACTTGCTGCTTCAGCGCAGGGGATACTTGTTAGTACGTTGGTTCCCTCTGCTATCTGCGGAGACAAGAACGAAGTGAGGTTTGGCGCAGCCTTGCCATGGATGTTGAAGAATGGTACATCACTGGTACCACACGCTTCTCTCTGTATCCTCGTGTAGGTAATAAATATGCCTGTTTAGTCATGCCATGTTATTTGCGAGACCGTCAAATGTTGTATTCCTTTGAATATTGTGTCAGTTCGCTTTCAAGACTGCCAAGTAATGTATCCGTTCAGTCATGCCGGTATTGTTATTTGTAACTTGTAAGGCTGCCCGGCCATGCCGTACCAGTCTATCAAACTATTAGTACATTTATCTGTAACTTGTCTGATGTATTCTTTGGCCATGCCGTGTTTCATGTTCCATTGGCTATGCTGTGTTGCATGTATCTATTGTCATCAATCTCTAGACAAATTTAATGGTGGCGACAGTGCATGCTTATACATCAGTTGGTCATGTTATTATGCGCAAAGATCGTGCCAGATCATTTGAACATCCTCGTGCCTTCACAAGGACACATGATCAAACTTCGACGCAGCCGGTAGTGCAAAGCATCATCATGTAATACAAATCACCGAACAAAGGCACCACAGGACTGGTTAACAAGAGAACATTGCAATTTAAGGACCTTTTGGTTGCTGAATGTACGAAAGTTCTCAAGCACCTACAAAGTTGTTTGTCCAGTGCCGCAACAACAATGTCCGAAAGCAATACATCATCAGTAGAAAAAAAAAGAGAGTGACTAGGGAACGGTATACCGTTGCAACGGTATACCCATGAAACTTATGAAACTTATCAGTTTCAGTGCTGGTTTCATGAGTTTCAGTGTTTAGTTTCATCAGTTTCATGTTTTATCAGTTTTTAGTGCTAAGTTTCACGAGTTTCAGTGCAAAAAATCATAAGTTTCGTGAGTTTCAGAGGTATACCGTTGCAACGGTATACCGTTTTTTAGTTTTTCTGAAAAAAAAAACCTGCGCAGATTATCTCCACACGTTGGCGGTGCACCAGAGACAACAGGGCCAAAAAATACTTCTCCCGCCAGGGTAAGACTAGAGTTTCTCCGACAGGGAAGGAGCCATCGGTTGCTGCTGGAGAGCGGCGCAGCGCATGAGGATCTCCGGTCGGCACGCAGACATCCCCGCCACTAGTCCGCAGCAACGAGATGAGAGGCTGACAGTGCCGCGCAGACTGGGGCGCCTGGAACATCTCGAAATTTATTAGAGAGTAAAATTTGAAAAATACTAAAATGTGCATTTGAATTCTCATTGTACTTCTTGAATTTATCTGCTCGCCGCTCTAGTCTCTTACTGTCGTGACCGACGGTTTCCCTTGGCCCCGACGGACGTCGTGGCGTGAGATCGATCGGAGTTGAATGAGGAAACGAAGAACACAGAGAAGAACACAGAGAAGAGGAAAGCTAGAGGTAGAAGAAAGAGACAGAGCAATTGTTTCTTCATTCGCAAGATGGTCTTTCTGTTACAACCCGTCTCCTATTTAAGTCTCTCTCGCAATCCTTACAAGTGGGCCCGCTTCCGCAGGAGCCCCACATGTGTGTCACACACCCAACTCACCCGTAACCCTGTGCCCCGTCCGACAATACTTCCCTGGATCAATACTCCCAGCCGATCTCTCTCTCTTCCGGTGGAAGTTGCTACTGAAGGTATGGATAAATCTCCCCTGGTCTGATGTAAGAACAAAAAAAAAGAGTGGGTATGACAAATAAAAAAAAGCCTAAAACAAGTTACATAAATTTTAAGAGAGTGACTAGGGAACGGTATACCGTTGCAACGGTATAGCCATGAAACTTGTCGGTTTCAGTGCTAGTTTCATAAGTTTCAGTGTTTAGTTTCATCAGTTTCATGTTTTATCAGTTTTTAGTGCTAAGTTTCATGAGTTTCAGTGCAAAAAATCATAAGTTTCATGAGTTTCAGAGGTATACTGTTGCAACGGTATACCGTTTTTTAGTTTTTCTGAAATTTTAAAGCACGTGAAAGAATAAGTAATTATTATCTATTTTTTATTTATGTTTTAATATTTATATAATTTTTAAAAAGAAAAATATAAAACCACCGCTCAAAAATTTATTATGAAAGGATTGATCTGGAATGTTAGAGAGCTTAATAAGCATGATAAACCTAAGTGCCTTAATGATCTTATTTAAAAATATGATGCAGATTTTGTTGGCTTTTCTGAAACAAGAAAGAGACTTTTTCTCATAATCTTCTAACGAAATTGCTGGTAATAGAGGTTTTGTTGCAACATTTGCCTGCTTAAATCCACTGCTAGTGGTATTCTAATGAAAAGTCATTTATTATTTATGAAAATTATAATGGACATGAAAAGATAAAAATGAAATTTTGAAATAAAAAGGACATATACAAGTAATATATGTCTACAAATAATTCGTAAGATTAAAGGTATCTTCTTTGTTTTGATGTCTAAACATTTCTACAATAATCCTTAAATCACAAAAAACACAAATTTCTAGAAATTCTCTCTTTAATCCCGGGAAAAAAATAAAAAAAAATCTGGTACCATGAGGATCCTTCCACATAGATATAGAACAACACGAGAAAAAGGAAATAAAATTGCGCTTCTTGTAGCCCTTCCACTATATGATTTTTTTAACTATCATACACTTCGCATGAAGCAAAGTAGAGTCCGAGAAGACATGGAAATGCTGCTTTACACCACCTGGACAACAAAAATTCTACATGAAGAGAAGACGATCGCAACAAAAATTAATTCTACACCTTCGTCTTTATGCCTTCATCCAAGGTGCCTCAAGGCTCAAATCCAATGTGCTACTGATTCAAATCATGTGCGTGGCTGCACTGCACTAATCAACGCCCCACCGGAGATAACTAAGAAAACTTTGTGTTATCACTGATATAAATAAAGCATATAGTACTGACAAGCATTGTAATAACGAAATAAAGAATGTCACTGATATAAATAGAAAATATATATTATACTATGATTACTATTTTTCTATGTAAGTATTTGGAGAAGAATGTCTTGGTCGATCATAGGTAACAAATATTGGGAAACGGTGAGTATTTTCTCTTCTACTGTATCATCGTTCCACTGCACCAATTTTTGGTGCATAGTTGATGGTATACAGCAATTGGCATGGATCCAGTCCCGCCCAAGGAGCACGCTGTAATTGCCTTTGGCTTCAATCACAAAAAAGGCAGTCGGCAAAGTTTTATTACCGACTGTCAGTTCTGACACCATTACGCCTTTAGCCTCAGTTGGGTCTCCCGTGAAGTCATTTAGCACCATATTGGTTTTGATCAAGTCTTCATCGGCTTTACCCAATTTTCTGAAAGTACTTAACGGCATCAGATTGACTGTCGCCCCGCCATCGACCAACATACGAGATATCGGTCGGCCATTAATATACCCTTTCAGATATAATGGTTTCAGATGCCGATGCATGTCTTGTGGCTTTTCGAACACAGCGTCTGGTGCTCCGAGGCATAATTGGGCGAACACTTCTTCAGCCGATTCTTCGGTTTTGAACTCGGCAGGTAGAGCGAATACCATGTTTATATCCATCGGTGGCGTATCATCCCGGATCATCGGAGAACCGGATTCGATCGATTGGTCTGAATCACTATCGATTTGTTCCTTCTTTCTCCACTCCTTTTTCAAAATTGGTACCGGTCTTAACTTATTGAACATCCGATCCCTTTCGCTCTCCTTTTCGGCCTCCCTTTCTTCTTGTGTTTTTAATCGCTGAAGCCTTCTGCGTTGTGATTTGCTGAGACCTGGGGGGCACCACCTAGGTTTAGGTTCTATCGGCTTTCGTATTTTTCCAGCTAAATTGCTCATCTCGCTGTCAGATTCCATTCTATTTGTGTTAGCCGATAGTTCCTGATTTCGGGAGGACTCGCCTTGCTCTGATGTTGACAACCTCTCATGGACTGGCCTCTTGCTTCTTACTTCTGGATGATTGTATATCGGTCTAGATAACCTATCTTTTATTGATCGGTTTGGCCGATATGCAGACGAGTGTTGCATAGGACAAGATTCAACTGTTGGTAAGGTCATTCCTCTCTCCCAGCAAAACTGCCAAAAGGGACATTGCCGATGTTTCTCTTCTTCAGTAGTTGGCCGACATGGCATATCTGGCCGCCAACGTTCGTCCCTCTTTTGCCCTGGTCGATGAAAACTCTGGTGTTGAGTGTTACATCTTCGACTTATCCTCTCATACTTCCCCAGGAGCTGTGAGAAAGTCGGCTTTGGTTTGAAACCGATTTTTCTTGGAGCCCTCTCAGCCCGATACCATTTACCGACCTCCAAGTCCCCTCTTGGTTTTACCGTTCTTGAGTTTTGTCCGTTTCTATCGGCTTCTATTTGTATTGAGCCGATAGTAATCTGCATCCGTTCATCTTTTGATCGTGCTTTAAATCTTTCAATCGGCTTAACATCTTTCATGGGTCCCTTCCCTTTACGTGAAACCTTTGCACCATATTGACCTGGAAAGGATTCATATCTATTTGCATAGCCGATTCTTCCGCAAACTTTAACCTGCCATCGGCGATGGCCGATTGAATCTGTTGTCAAAAAATATTGCAATCGTTAGTGTGATGTGAGAATGAATGGTGCCATTTACAATACCTTCGCTTTTTAATTTCCTCGGCCGATGGGATGACGTGCCCTTCTGGTAACCTTATGAGCTTTTCTTGTAGTAATAAATCAAATATCTTGTCACATTTCGACACATCATATGAGTACTTGACTTCCGCCCTATTTTTCGTTGGCTTAAGTAGAGAGCATATGAGTGGCTTTTTAGAACCCTTGGTCCACTCGGCTATGTTCACCTCTGCTTCGTCCTCAGAGGTATCGCTTGAATTGTACTCTATCATGTTTATTTTGCCCTTTTCATTGCTGTTCGGTTTAAATCTATCTTTAAACCCTTTGATCTCTGCATATCGACTTTCATGTGCCGATACGCGATGGAGTAAGTGGCCTAAGTCGGGGAACTCTTGGCCCGATAATTTCTCTTTCAATGGAGGGATTAATCCTTGGAACGCTAGATCGGCTAATTGATCATCGGGTAATGTTACACTGTAGCACCTATTCCGTACGCCCCGAAATCTCTTGATATAATCAGAGACCGATTCGCTGTACTTCTGTCGGACTGAACTAAGATCGGAAATCCTAAGCTCTATAGTTCCCGAAAAAAAGTATTCATGGAATCGGCTTTCTAAATCGTTCCATATATGAACTGAATTTGGAGGTAGATTCGTGAACCAAGTGAATGCAGTGCCAGACAATGATAAAGGGAACAATCTAATTTTTAATCCATCTGATCATGCGGCCTCCCCACATTGAGCCATAAACCGTCCGATATGCTCAATTGTGGTAATGTAATCATCACACGAGAATTTAGCAAAGTCCGTATCCTGAAGTTGTGGGGGTATGGCATTCGGTCTATGTAATCGGGATACGGCTTCCTGTAGCCGATCACCCTTCCTCTGGGCTGTAAGCCGAACTGTTCTCTCAAAACATTGGCGATTTGTTCTGCCCAATTGACATTGTCGGCTTGTGGTGCAACCGGACATCGCCAATTTTCATGGTTCACGCCCTGCCCCCCGAGTGCAAACTCGGGTCTTTGTCCAAATCGCACCGCAGGGGGTCTTGGCACTTGGTCGCAATCATGATTAAAACCTAATGCATCGGGTATGGGCGCGAAAGGTTCGACGTACGGCGCCACCCTATACGGTGTTTGTTTCACGGTTGTGGCTCCCCGTGATTGCGGGACCTGATCTGTTTCGATCGGCTGATAAGCCGATAAACCGATGCTATTGGAGGGCCCATTTGACTGATTTGATGCGCTTATCTTGGCCCCATCCGTGTGCCCATGGTAGTGTGTGAATCCATCTCTCTGTATGCTTGGTTTCAAAACAGTAGGTTGAGTTGATAACATAATAGGTGCTTGGGCCGACACGTTTACTGTGTTGGTGTTAGGCGTTATGGAATATACTGGGTACGTAGGGATGGTTTGTGGTGGATCTAGCAAAGCTTCCAGGCGCAGCCTAATTCTGAGCAATTGTTTTCACACTATTTTCTATCATCGGCTTTAATGTGGATACTAGAGCCGATGACTGGTTAATCAATGCGTGATGGACAGATTGCTCGATCATCCTTGATAAATCGGCTTGAGCGGGTGCGTATTGGCTTACCGATTCAGATGACGAATCTCCGATAGGATTGATGCTTGGGAGTGCAATCTTTTGAGTAACGCCACGGCGTGTTTTCTGGAAGCACCGTAGCATCATTTCCTCCAGAGCCGCCTTTCGGTCTTCGATTTCCTTCCGTTGCTCAGGGGTTAAATCGGCCATTTGAGGCGCGATTATAGCATCAGTGTTGATATCGGCGGAGACCGCGGGCTTGTCGGTTGACGACATTCTTTTTGTTGGTCCCACCGGCGTGCCAAAATATGTTCGCAAAAAACGTGAAGGAGGGTTTTCGCCTCGAACACACAAGACAAACGCCGGGTTTGCAGAGCGTGCCAGTCAATTTGACCTGAAATTGACAAGGTAGAGTTTGTAATTTAATCAAAGCCGATGAACAAGGATCTATCGGCTTTTCGCTAGTCGGCAAGAACCGATTAGGAGATAACTAGATCAACCGGTTACAGTTGATCCGGATACAAGGTAAAATCGGCTTCGGGAAGGCGATGCGCAACAAAACGAAGCAAATCAAACCTGGGTGAAATCGGCTAAAATCAACAATCGGCGATGCGCAACTATGTTGATTCCGTCGACTTGCAGAGAGATCTATGAGGCTAAAACAATGTAAAAGAAAAGCTTGTAAAAAGTAGATGTGTGTGTTGTTGGATTGGTTCTTCGCCTGACGCCCACCTCCTTTTATAACACGCCTGGCCGATCCGAGTTGTACACGGATACGGTGCATTTATCCGTATCGGCCTCTTATCTGATTCCCTTTCCTTTTAGAAACGGATTCCTTTTCCGAGTCGTTTACCGATTCCTTTTTATACGAATACTTCTTTTCCATTTTTAGACCGATTTCAATACATGCCGAATCTTGGTGCAAACATATGCCCCCTGTTTTTGGAAGATAACTTGTTATTTTCCAAAAAGAATATATCGGCTTTTCATTCGTATCGGCTTTTACAGGAGAATCCCTTTTTGGGAACCACCCCATTAACCGCGCCGTAAAAATCTCGGTGCGTTTTAAATGCTCAACTGCTCCCGCCTGCTCGCCTTCTTTCATCGCGGTATAAATATGGGGGTCCCCCCACGGTCATTTTCACGCTTTCAAGCTCTCAGATCACGCACAATCGGCTCTTCATCTTTTCTCTTGTTCTTTCAAAATCGGCTGAAATGGACCCCTCTCAGGTATTCATTCCGATTCCTCAAAGTTCAAATCAATTCTACTTAGGACCGATAGGTAGCATGTCGGCAGAAACAGTTATCAATACCGAAATCCCTAGACTCCCCTTATCGGCTGCTGGGTACAATATCTCTGAGTGGGGAAAAAGTTTTAGGGCTTGGCCCACTAGCCTTAAAGGATGGAGATCTTGGTTTATCAGGGTGTCGGCTCAGAAGAGGGTAGAATGGGAGAGGATGGGTATAGCCGAATCTTTATCTTTGAGTCTAGCCGACCCTGAAGCCAATGAGCCCTTGGTAGCTGCGGCATGCTACTTTTGGTCAGATTCTTTGAACGCCTTTTTATTCCCGTCCGGCCCAATCGGCCCTACTTTGCTTGACGTGGCCCAACTGTGCTGCCTTAGGCCAGATGGGGATCAGCTATCGGCTTTCAGTGGAAAACCTTCTTTCAAACTAATCCGTAAGAAAGGCGAGGGCTGGCACAAATATATCCAGAATAACAATAAAGTCACCGGTCCGGTATCGGCCGAAGGACATATCGCTTTTCTCAACCTTTGGTTAGACCGATATCTCTTCTGCGGTGCTTCTCTTGGCCCCACTCAAACCTTTCAGCTAGTGGCGGAACGTTTAGTAGAGGGGCGTCGGCTTTCTCTTGGCAAGATGTTCCTAGGGGCGGTATACCAAATGATGTATGTGATTCGTAGCCGACTTTTTTCCGGTTTTGCCAAACACGTCGTTGGCAACATAGGGGGTCCTCTGTGGTTCATTCAAACATGGCTTTATTGCATGTTTAGTCGATCCATTTTATCCGAACCTTCGGGGAGTTCCACTTTTCCTCGGGAGGACAACCTGGAGCATGTTGTCCCACAGTATAGAGCTAGCCAATCCTACGGCGAGAGGTTTATTATGTCTTGGTGAGGAATTAAAAATGGACTCAGTCGGCTTTCATAAATACCTCAATTTCTTCCTTTCCCTAGATAGGACTTCCTTCGGCCAGCCAGATTTTTTCCCATATACTGATTTAGCCGATTGCCCTTACCCATCATTCCTTCACCTTGATGTCGATAGTTCTTCAATGCCCCAATCTACCTTAGATTTGTACAAAATCTTCCTTACCCCTTGCATCATTCATGTCGGCTTGAATACCCGCAATCGGACATTTCAGCCATCTTATGAGTTCTACCACCCTTCGGTTTACGCTCGTCAACTGGGTTTTGGGCAAACCATCCCATCCTTTCCTCTGCTATCTTGCGTCGAGCCCCGAGCTCGGGTAACCAACAGCGTTGCCGCTGAGGTTATTCTCGAAGTAGCCGATGGATTGCAAATTCTTTCGACACCACATTTTGTTCTTAATTCCCGTCGGTCAGCTGCATTCTCGCAGTGGTGGACCAGAATATCGGAAGCCGTACTTATGGACAGGACTCCGTCGGCCATAATTCACTTATTTCTTCCCGACTTTCATGAGCCGACGGTAGTATCTGGTTCCAGCACGAGTTCGGGTTATAGCGACTCTTCAGTAGCTGTAGAGGTACCGTTGTCTTGTATCCTTCTGTTTTTACATTGGTTATCGACTTTTACTAAAATGCCTCCGATCTCCTCAGGTCGGTACGGGCGCTGGTGAGCAAACAGCCGATCCCCACGCTTCCGCGAGCAGTGGCCGACAGCGACGTCCAGGTCAATCTGTCGGCACTACGGGGTATACTTCAGGCAACTTGGATATCCAAGGTCCATCTTTATCGGACTTGGCTCGCCAGCGTGCCCCAAGTAAGCTACTCTTGCATTAGCCATTATATCCCTTGCTTTGATAACTGCTAACCCGAGGTCACTGCAGAGAGGAGGAAGAAATCAGCCAGGCGCTCGCCCAGACCCGTGAGGCAGCAACCCGATGGCTCTCCGGAGCACTCAGCTACTGATGTAAGTTTTGTTCTTTATTCTTTGCTTAATATCATTTTTACGCTTATCTTGCATTGCTGATTTTTATTCTCTCTAATCCCTAGCAATCTCCGTCGGTGCAAGTAGCGGGGGTTTTAGCCGATCTCCAAGGTGTCGCATCGGCTATTTCTCCAACACCGCCGGCCGCATCGCCCCGACGATCGATATTTCCGATCATGACCCCAAAGTGCCATCAATCGATCTGGCCGATTTCTTTGGGATTCACTCGACGAGCTTGACGACCGGAGATTGTGGCCACCGATGATTATCCTACCGATATCCAACGTATAATAGCGGCCTTCGCTTCCAAAGATCGGCTGCTGTTACCGCTGCGCCGGGTATGCAGGAGCGACTCAATCGCCTCCTAGATGAAGTAATGCAGCCGGAGGCAGCTCTTCTGGCCAACACCTAGTCCTTGAGGAATGCTATGGCGGCCATGCAAGCCGATCTTCCCCCTGCGGCCATGAATGCTTTGCTAGAAGTGTGTCATCTAGATGCTCATCGGCTGGACGTGGAATCGGCCAAAGCGAGAGTTGAACAGAGGAGGGCCCAGCAAGCCGACCAAGAGATCTTGGACAAACTTATAGCATATGCCAAATCTCGAAAGAGTGCTTTTGACCAGGGTGCTGCTGTGCTGAAATCGGCCAAGACTAAGGCCCAAGAGCTGGAGTCATCCAAGAAAAAACTTGAAGAACAGCTGGCCCTAGTTACAAAAGAACTTGCAAATTGCCAACTCGGCATTACTGATGCAACATCTTCACTAGCGGTTCAGAGGCAGCAAATCGGCGAAGTTTTTGCCAAAGTCAAGAATCAATCAGCTAAGATGATCCCAATTCCGGGTGATGCAAAAGCCGATGAACAACTAATTGATAGTGTTCAAGCTACTATTGGTAGGGCGGCTGCAGCACTATCGGCTTTGGGAGCCCATTTGCCTGGTTCCGGACTTCATTAAAATCAGCATTGCTTCTTGAACTGATGTGTAGTATCGGCCGTGTAGCCGATTTTTGTAAACCGCTTAATCTGATGGATGAATGTTTGCTCCTGACTTGGTCGATCAGATGACCAATTTGTATGCATGTTTTTGTAATCGGGTCTTAATGCTTTTCTTCCTGTAGTTAGGACTCACCCATATCTTTGAGGGTAATATGCTTTTAAATATTTTCCGTTGATTGCTTTAGGTAACACGAATCCATCTAAGGACTCCAGTATATATGAATTTCCATCGGTCGGTCGATTTATCTTGTAAGGACCTTCCCACGTTGGGGACCATTTACCGAAGCGATTATCCTTAGATCCGATCGCAACACGGTTTTCCATACCAAATCGGCTTGATTAAACGATTTTAAAATCACCTTTTTATTATATGACTTGGCAACCCTCTCTTTATTCCTTTTAAGCCGATCTAGCGTGATCAGCCTTAGTTCAGCCAAATCATCCAGATTATCGAGCATTGCCTGTTTGTATTCATCGGCTAATACCTTATCTTGCTCATATAGCCTTACTGAGCCGATGTTGATTTCTACGGGTAAGACGGCTTCTTGTTCGTACACCAACTGAAAAGGTGACAATTTGGTTGATCCGTGATGAGATAGCCGATAGGCCCATAAAGCCTCCGATAGCGTTGAATGCCATTTCCTTGGCTCTTCCTCAATTTTTCTTTTTATCAGCTTTATCAATGTCTTGTTTGACGACTCGGCCTGCCCATTGGCCTGAGCGTAGTAAGGGGAAGAGTTAAGTAATTTTATCCCAAGACTTTCCGCAAAACCTTTGAAATCGTTGGACATGAACACAGTACCCTGATCAGTAGTAATTGTTTGTGGAATCCCAAACCGATGGACGATGTGTTCATTTACAAAGTCGATCAGCTCTTTACTAGTAACCTTCTTGAGTGGTACAGCCTCAACCCATTTTGAGAAATAATCTGTGGCTGCAAGGATGAATTTATGTCCTTTGCTGGATGTCGGAAATATTTGGCCGATTACGTCTATACCCCATCCTCTAAATGGCCATGGCTTGATGATCGGATGCAAAGCCGATGCTGGTGCTGACTGTATGTTACCAAACTTTTGGCATGTTTGGCATCCTTTATAATATTTGAAGCAGTCTTCTAACATCGTCGGCCAAAAATATCCTGTTCGCCTCAGTACCCACTTCATCTTATGGGCCGATTGATGTGATCCACAGATGCCTTCATGGACTTCACCCATCGCTATTTTAGCTTCCTCGGTTCCCAGACATCTTAACAACAAACCTTCCATAGTCCGAAAGTACAATACATCTTCTAGTAGAACATATTTGAGTGCTTTGCGCCTGACCTTCCGCTCGGTCGGCTTGGCTGGATCTCGACAAATAATCCCTTATCTCTGTTCTCCGATGACAGGTGAACGCATAGAATCGGCCAAACGTTTAGTCCGATCGACCCCTGTCGGTTTTCAATCTTGTACCCTGATGCACATTGTGCCAATTGGTTTGCCTTATCATTAGCTTCTCTGGGGATATACTTTATAGAAAATGTAGTGAACATCTCGATGATCTGGAGGCATTGATGTAAATCTTGAGTTAGCGCATCATCGTTGCATCGGTATTCTCCTTTGACTTGCTTTGTACAATTAACATCGAGTCTCCAAAAGCTTCGACGTCTTTCACTCCGATGCTATCTAACAATTGTAGACCTCTTAGCAATGCTTCAGATTCTCGCTTGATTATTTGAACATCGGCTATTTAGCCGATACATGAAGTCATACTCCTGTTTCCTAGGTGAAACTAGTATCACACCGATGCCTTCGCCTTCTTGGCAAACAGATCCATCAAAATACAGCTGCCAAGGAGTTACACTGGTTGTTCCTACTAATGTTTCACTTCCTGTGATAAAATCGGCCACAGCTTGTCCTTTCACAGATTTAGCCGACTCATAGGTTAACTCGAACTCTGTTAAGGCGTATGCCCATTTACCAAGCCGACCCCGCAGGATTGGCGCCGATAATATGTACTTAACTACATCGGTTTTGCATATTATAACGCATTTGGAAGCCAGCATATAATGTCTTAACTTGGTGCAAGCAAAATACAATGATAAACATAATTTTTCTACTAGGGGATACCTGGTTTCTGCATCTAAAAGACGTCGGCTTAAGTAAAATATTGCTCGCTCCTTCCTATCGGCTTCTTGTGTTAAAACTGCCCCAATCGAATCACCTTCAGCCGATATATATAGTCTAAAAGGTATACCGTGTTTTGGTGCGGTCAATACTGGTGGACTCATCAGATAACCTTTTATGTCGTCGAAGGCTTTTTGTTGATCGGCTTCCCATTTGAACTCTTGGTTATCTTTAATTTTCAGCAGCGGTGTGAAGGCCCGAATACGCCCTGACAAGTTTGAGATAAAACGTCGCAAGTAGTTGATCTTCCCAATCAATACCTGCAACTCCTTTTTGCTTGTCGGCGGTTTAGTATCGGCTATGGCTTTTACTTTGGTTTGGTTTACTTCGATTCCTCCTTCATGCACCGTAAACCCAAGAAATTGTCCAGCCGATACTCCGAAAGCACATTTGAGAGGGTTCATTTTTAACCCATGTAACCTTGTGCTTTCGAACATTTTTTCCACGGTACTGCCGATTAAATCATGGAAAATATGGTTCATGGCACGCTGATAAGTAGCACCGGCATTTTTTAAACCGAAGGTCATAACTTTCCACTCATATAGCCCTAAAGCCCCCGGACATCTGAAAGCCGTTTTGGGTATATCGGCCGCCATGAATATCTGATTGTATCCGGCGTTCCCGTCCAAAAAGCTTATGATTTTATTCCCAGATGCAGCATCGATAAGCATATCGGCTATAGGCATCGGGTACTCGTCTTTTGGTGTAGCTTTGTTTAAATCTCTAAAATCGACACATACCCTAAGTTTGCCATTTTTCTTCTTTACAGGGACGATGTTTGAGACCCATTCAACAGATTTCGGCAGGCCGGATAAACTTTGCCTCTAGCAATCGTCCTACTTCTTCCCTTATAGCGTCATACAATGTAGGATTAAATCGCCTAGGGTACTGTTTGAATGGCCGATACCCAGGTTTTATTGGTAGCCGATGCTCAACCAGCTGTCGGCTTAAGCCTGGCATCTCGTAATACTCCCACGCGAAGCAATCTCTATATTTCTTGAGTATTTTGACCAACTTTGCTTTATAACCGGGTTCTAGTTTGGCACTTACAAACGTTGGTCTTTTATTATCACCTTCCCCAATATCGATCTCTTCGAGCAAATCGGCAGAAGTAAATCCTAACCCTTTTCTTTCTTCTTCAAAATCCTCAACAGCTTCTTCGTATTCTTCTTGCCGATAGCTCCTGGCCTTTTCCTGCAGCTTTGCTAGTGCCTTGTACTCCATCTTCTTACTACTTCGTCTGTCCGATCAAACGTGTTGGGTTTGACGCTGATCGGCTTGAATCCTGACTTCTCAACGCAGATAAAATCGCAATTGTCCAAGGCCTTTCCTGATATACATTCGGCTTCTTCGTGTGGCCAGTTGGTATCAGGGCTAGCCATGGCGATATGAGCCGATGTGTCGGCCGGTACGACTTCTACTGTATCATCATTCCACTGCACCAATTTTTGGTGCATAGTTGATGGTATACAGCAATTGGCATGGATCCAGTCCCGCCCAAGGAGCACGCTGTAATTGCCTTTGGCTTCAATCACAAAAAAGGCAATCGGCAAAGTTTTATTACCGATTGTCAGTTCTGACACCATTACGCCTTTAGCCTCAGTTGGGTCTCCCGTGAAGTCATTTAGCACCATATTGGTTTTGATCAAGTCTTCATCGGCATTACCCAATTTTCTGAAAGTACTTAACGGCATCAGATTGACTGTCGCCCCGCCATCGACCAACATACGAGATATCGGTCGGCCATTAATATACCCTTTCAGATATAATGGTTTCAGATGCCGATGCATGTCTTGTGGCTTTTCGAACACAAATACCTGGTGCTCCGAGGCATAATTGGGCGAACACTTCTTCAAATTGATTCTTCGGTTTTGAACTCGGCAGGTAGAGCGAATACCATGTTTATATCCATTGGTGGCGTATCATCCCGGATCATCGGAGAACCGGATTCGATCGATTGGTCTGAATCACTATCGATTTGTTCCTTCTTTCTCCACTCCTTTTTCAAAATTGGTACCGGTCTTAACTTATTGAACATCCGATCCCTTTCGCTCTCCTTTTCTGCCTCCCTTTCTTCTTGTGTTTTTAATCGCTGAAGCCTTCAGTTGTGATTTGCCGAGACACTGGGGCACCACCTAGGTTTAGGTTCTATCGGCTTTCGTATTTTTCCAGCTAAATTGCTCATCTCACGCCGATTCCATTCTATTTGTGTTAGCCGATAGTTCCCGATTTCGAGGACTCGCCTTGCTCGATGTTGACAACCTCTCATGGACTGGCCTCTTGCTTCTTATACGGATGATTGTATATCGGTCTAGATAACCTATCTTTTATTGATCGGTTTGGCCGATATGCAGACGAGTGTTGCATAGGACAAGATTCAACTGTTGGTAAGGTCATTCCTCTCTCCCAGCAAAACTGCCAAAAGGGACATTGCCGATGTTTCTCTTCTTCAGTAGTTGGCCGACATGGCATATCTGGCCGCCAACGTTCGTCCCTCTTTTGCCCTGGTCGATGAAAACTCTGGTGTTGAGTGTTACATCTTCGACTTATCCTCTCATACTTCCCAGAGCCGTGGAGAAAGTCGGCTTTGGTTTGAAACCGATTTTTCTTGGAGCCCTCTCACTCGATACCATTTACCGACCTCCAAGTCCCTCTTGGTTTTACCGTTCTTGAGTTTTGTCCGTTTCTATCGGCTTCTATTTGTATTGAGCCGATAGTAATCTGCATCTGCTTTCATCTTTTGATCGTGCTTTAAATCTTTCAATCGGCTTAACATCTTTCATGGGTCCCTTCCCTTTCTGTGAGCACTGCACCATATTGACCTGGAAAGGATTCATATCTATTTGCATAGCCGATTCTTCCGCAAACTTTAACCTGCCATCGGCGATGGCCGATTGAATCTGTTGTCGAAAAATATTGCAATCGTTAGTGTGATGTGAGAATGAATGGTGCCATTTACAATACCTTCGCTTTTTAATTTCCTCGGCCGATGGGATGACGTGCCCTTCTGGTAACCTTATGAGCTTTTCTTGTAGTAATAAATCAAATATCTTGTCACATTTCGACACATCATATGAGTACTTGACTTCCGCCCTATTTTTCGTTGGCTTAAGTAGAGAGCATATGAGTGGCTTTTTAGAACCCTTGGTCCACTCGGCTATGTTCACCTCTGCTTCGTCCTCAGAGGTATCGCTTGAATTGTACTCTATCATGTTTATTTTGCCCTTTTCATTGCTGTTCGGTTTAAATCTATCTTTAAACCCTTTGATCTCTGCATATCGACTTTCATGTGCCGATACGCGATGGAGTAAGTGGCCTAAGTCGGGGAACTCTTGGCCCGATAATTTCTCTTTCAATGGAGGGATTAATCCTTGGAACGCTAGATCGGCTAATTGATCATCGGGTAATGTTACATCAGAGCACCTATTCCAGACGCCCAAATCTCTTGATATAATCAGAGACCGATTCGCCAGATTCGCCGGATCGAACTAAGATCAGAAATCCTAAGCTCCATAGTTCCCGAAAAGAAGTATTCATGGAATCGGCTTTCTAAATCGTTCCATATATGAACTGAATTTGGAGGTAGATTCGTGAACCAAGTGAATGCAGTGCCAGACAATGATAAAGGGAACAATCTAATTTTTAATCCATCGGACTGTGCAGCCTCCCCACATTGAGCCATAAACCGTCCGATATGCTCAATTGTGGTAACAGAATCATCACCTGAGAATTTAGCAAAGTCTGGTATCCTGAAGTTGTGGGGGTATGGCATTCGGTCTATGTAATCGGGATACGGCTTCCTGTAGCCGATCACCCTTCCTCTGGGCTGTAAGCCGAACTGTTCTCTCAAAACATTGGCGATTTGTTCTGCCCAATTGACATTGTCGGCTTGTGGTGCAACCGGACATCGCCAATTTTCATGGTTCACGCCCTGCCCCCCGAGTGCAAACTCGGGTCTTTGTCCAAATCGCACCGCAGGGGGTCTTGGCACTTGGTCGCAATCATGATTAAAACCTAATGCATCGGGTATGGGCGCGAAAGGTTCGACGTACGGCGCCACCCTATACGGTGTTTGTTTCACGGTTGTGGCTCCCCGTGATTGCGGGACCTGATCTGTTTCGATCGGCTGATAAGCCGATAAACCGATGCTATTGGAGGGCCCATTTGACTGATTTGATGCGCTTATCTTGGCCCCATCCGTGTGCCCATGGTAGTGTGTGAATCCATCTCTCTGTATGCTTGGTTTCAAAACAGTAGGTTGAGTTGATACCATAATAGGTGCTTGGGCCGACACGTTTACTGTGTTGGTGTTAGGCGTTATGGAATATACTGGGTACGTAGGGATGGTTTATGGTGGATCTAGCAGGCTTCCAGACGCAGCTAATTCCTGAGCAATTGTTTTCACACTATTTTCTATCATCGGCTTTAATGTGGATACTAGAGCCGATGACTGGTTAATCAATGCGTGATGGACAGATTGCTCGATCATACTTGATAAATCGGCTTGAGCGGGTGCGTATCGGCTTACCGATTCAGATGACGAATCTCCGATAGGATTGATGCTTGGGAGTGCAATCTTTTGAGTAACGCCACGGCGTGTTTTCTGGAAGCACCGTAGCATCATTTCCTCCAGAGCCACCTTTCGGTCTTCGATTTCCTTCCGTTGCTCAGGGGTTAAATCGGCCATTTGAGGCGCGATTATAGCATCAGTGTTGATATCGGCGGAGACCGCGGGCTTGTCGGTTGACGACATTCTTTTTGTTGGTCCCACCGGGCGTGCCAAAATATGTTCGCGCAAAAAAACGTGAAGGAGGGTTTTCGGCCTCGAACACACAAGACAAACGCCGGGTTTGCAGAGCGTGCCAGTCAATTTGACCTGAAATTGACAAGGTAGAGTTTGTAATTTAATCAAAGCCGATGAACAAGGATCTATCGGCTTTTCGCTAGTCGGCAAGAACCGATTAGGAGATAACTAGATCAACCGGTTACAGTTGATCCGGATACAAGGTAAAATCGGCTTCGGGAAGGCGATGCGCAACAAAACGAAGCAAATCAAACCTGGGTGAAATCGGCTAAAATCAACAATCGGCGATGCGCAACTATGTTGATTCCGTCGACTTGCAGAGAGATCTATGAGGCTAAGGCTGTGTTTGTTTAGGCTTCTGTTTAGGCTTATTTGGCTTCTAGGCTTTCATAAGTCACAAGCCAAAACAAACAGTAATTTTTCAGCAAGCTGGAGAGGAGAAGCTCCAGCCCAATTTGCACTACACGAGAGAAGCAAGGAAAACGATGCTTCTCGGGCTGGCTGGAGCTTCTGAAAATCCCACTTCCCTGGTACCCTTGCAACTTGATCTTATTTACAAAAAATTGACATCCTCTTCATCAAGTCTCTTCCAGCTCCAGCCTCCAGCTCCAGCAGGCTAGCTAGCTTCTTCCAGCTCCAGCAGCTTCTCCTCCAGCACCAGCCTAAACAAACACAACCTAAAACAATGTAAAAGAAAAGCTTGTAAAAAGTAGATGTGTGTGTTGTTGGATTGGTTCTTCGCCTGACGCCCACCTCCTTTTATAACACGCCTGGCCGATCCGAGTTGTACACGGATACGGTGCATTTATCCGTATCGGCCTCTTATCTGATTCCCTTTCCTTTTAGAAACGGATTCCTTTTCCGAGTCGTTTACCGATTCCTTTTTATACGAATACTTCTTTTCCATTTTTAGACCGATTTCTTGGTGCAAACAATTTGTCAATTCATTTAGACATACTTTAAGAATGATACGTGCGCAAGTGCACCAATCGGTGGAATCTAGGATCATATGAAAACTTTTATCATATTCTTACAATTCTTTGGTAGAATCATAATAATATCAAGATTCTACTAAACTAATACTACTAGAATCAAGTCAGTCCAGTCAATCTAGAACGTAGAATACCAGGATCGTACGACTATAATCCAGATTCTAACGTCACACCACCAAGCTAGGCTCCATTTTGTCTCACTTTAGTTCTGTCCTGCCAGGACGTTGAAAGGGAAAGCGATGCGGTAGTTTTTTTTAAGAGAAATTTGACGGTAGATTATACTTGTAGTATAAAATACGCAGTAGAAATCACATCTAACCGTTGATTTGTTAAGGGTGTTTCTACTACTCTACTACCAGGTATAGTATAAGTAAACTCTAGTTAATCTGATCCATTGGATCGAAAAGAATGAACGTTTCATATTCAATTTAGTGTACCGTAAAAGAGCTCTTTTTAAAATAGGAACAACAGCCAAGCTATACACCCTCACACCATCTGATCTCGTACTCAGCTCTGTGAGATGCCCGCATCGGCACTCGAACACCGGCGAACTCCTCGGCGCCTTCGCCAACTGAGCTAGGCACAACGCTCAAAGCGATGGCGTTGTGATAAAGAAGGGAACAAAGCAGAGGTCATGGCGTTGGTCACCGTGGGAGGCCATGGCGTGCAATTTACTCCTCTGTTTATTTTTATAAGGCGTATTTTAATTTTGCACATGGATTAAAGTTGTGTTGAAATTGAGAAAAAGGTATAAAAGAAAATGACTTAGATGCCCTCGCTTAATTGTCTTAGAAAATAAAAGATATACACTTTGTGTGGGTGGTAATGAATAAATGCATATCGTTGAATGAGAATAAATAGGGGTATAAAAGGAAAGGTCTCATTAAATCTACATACAATCTTATATTTATGAACATTGTCATTCAAAGAATAAATTTTATAAAAATTAACGGAGAAAATAACTCATTAGTCTTGTTGGCTCAAAGAGAGCAAGGGGAGGGAATGGTGTGCTCACAGTCGCAGGGTTTGGTATCGAATCGCCACCTTGTCAGCACCTTGTCTATCCGTTCGTCTTGGCCGGCTTAATTAATGTTACCCTCGTTTTTTTACGTTTATTTTGGACGATTTTAAAAACATCTTTTTATCATTACTTTTAATGTATTTATATTATTAAAAATATAATGATATGAACATATTTTAAATCTAAATTACATCCGTATATAGGAGTATTAGTGATCAAAGCTTTAAAAAATTGGTTGCACACGTTTTGAAATGTCATCTAAAAAACAACGGAACGGAGGGAGCTGTTACTAAACAAATCCGTTAAGCCAGAGTAATAGTCGGGAAAGCACCAGAGGAGCAACAAAGAAGGGAAAGGGATGGTGTTGTGACAAACAAGGGAACAAAGCTAAGGCCCTGTTTGTTTGCCCTATGGATTATATAATCCAGCTTATATAAGTTAATGGGAAAACAAACAGCCTAGATTATAATCTAGATTATATAATCTAAAGCATGAGATTATAATAATCTATAAGCAGCCATTAGGGTGCTTATATAATCTCAAACTAATAATCCAACACAGTAATAATCCAGGAAAACAAACAACCCACCGACTTATTTAAAGGTAGCTTATATAATCCAGCTTATATAATCCAACACCAAAAAGTTGGATTATATAAGCTGGAGAAGGAAACAAACAGGGCCTAAGTCACGCCGTTAGTCACCAGAGGAGGCCACGGCGCACACTATCTTGCTAATCTTGTCGTCCAGTGTGTTTGGTTGGAGAGTGAGATGGAATGTAATGGTTTCATTCTAGATTTCAGGGATGGAATGGTTCCATCCCAGATTCTCAGACAGGGTCCACTGTCACTCTCACATTCCAAGTGGGATGACTGCGTTCCAGAAAATTTTTAGAATCTGACCGTCCCGAATCTAGAGAGAATATTCTCTTTTCTGGAACCAAGTCATCCTCAGCTCTCCAACCAAACACTAGACTTGGTGGGATGGGATGGTTCCATTCCACTCCATCCCACTAACCAAACACACAATTAAATAGCACGGTGAAGGGAATCGCGTGCCCACAATCACAGACGTTTTGGTATCGAATCGCCGCAAGAGTTCTGCGGTTCCCTCCAGTCCGTTCCTAGGTTGGGTTAGGGGAAGATCCGAGCGATTGCCTTCGCGGATCCAAATGTGCTCACAAGGCGCACAATAAGAATAAGACCAATAGAGACTTCATAAGGCCATCTCCAACAGCTTACTCATCCCCTTCCTCATCCGTAGAAATGAGGATTCTAGCACTGTAGCTCGCTAGTGTGGTTGCTCCAACAGGTTACTGATCTTCTTCCCCATATTTACAGAACGGAGAGAGAATCTCGAAATTTCGGGATTCTCTCTCCGTTCCCCATCGCCTTCCCGATCCCATCAGCAGCTCAACGATGCATGCTCCCGCGCCAGTGAGGAACCCGTGAGCGGCGATAGATCTGGGCCTCCGTCGTCGCCGCGCCATCGTCGTCCCGGTCCTCGTCGCCACTCCGTCCTCGACCCGACCCTCATCGCCGCTCCGTCCTTGCCACCGCTCCGTCGTCGCCATCGCTTCGTCCTCCTCGCCAACCGCCGTCGCCGCCGCCGCCTCGCCGACGCGTCCTCGCCGCCGCTCCGTCCTCGCCACCGCCGATCGCCGCCGCCACCGCTTCGTCCTCGTTGCCGGTAAATCCCTCTCTTGCCTCTCCTCCGCTTCGTCCTCGTCAATTTTGGCCATCACTTAGATTGAGGATCTCGTGGGTCTATCCCTCTTTCTTGCTCCTCCGTTCCATCACTTAGATTTTGGCCACATGGTGGATGCTAGGGCCTGCTGTACTAGAGATTTCATGTTATCTGGACATTAAATCTAGCTAGATTTGCTTTGCCCATCACTTAGAACATTGATTTGATTCTCTTTTGGTTAACGTCCTATGGGCAAAGCCAATGAAAACAGCTTCCTCTTTTCTAGTGTGAGGGTTTTGCCTGACATTGATAGTTTTAATGAGATGCTGGTTGAGGTGTACTAGTGCATTCCCCTTGCAAGAAACTAGCATTTCTCATGTTAAAAGTGGCGTCGCATTTTAATTCTTAACAATGAAAACTGACTGAAGATAGTTTGATGACAAGTGGTTATACAACTAGTAGTTGTTCTATCGCTCCTTCTGCTGTAAATCTGGTTGATTAGGTGATAGTATTATAGTAAACAACAATTACCGCTCTTGTATTTTTATCCTAAATGATGGATGTGAGAAGACTGAGTATGTAGTCCCTCTGGTTGGCGTGCTGAACATGCAATATCTGTATCCTGATCAGCTTGTGATGCTTTCTCATAGTTCAAGTATGTTTCGAGAATGCCCAGAAGACTCTTTAAAAGATAAGTTAGGATAGAAAAGACAATTTATCATTTTTATTATAAATAACACCAAATTAAATGAAATACATTTAATGAATTTCAGAGCACAAACACAATACAATACCGAGCAAATTTTCAGATTGACCATGAAGGACGAAGAATCGCGCAGATTAATTGTGGAACTCAAGAAACTGTCCACATGCTCAACATTATTTCGACACATAATCAAACTGCTAAACCTCCTTACAAAGTCGATGACCTCGCTTGGACTAGGGAAACAAGTTGACAGAACATCCCATTCAGGCAAATTTTGGCAAATCAAGTAAACAAGCCAATGTAAAATCGTAGTCGCCAAGCTTTACGTGCAAAGACAAACCATCGCCTTTACTGTGAACATTGAAGTAATGAAAAATAGTCTCTTGATTGAGAACAGTATGACAAACGTAAAATATTAGTGTGCACAATCAGATCGTGGTTCAGATAAAATCTGCCAGAAGAAATTGAAATATGGTCATGTTACAGACAAGAAAGTGGCCTGCAATATGTTACCCTCAATTGTTGCTAACTTGTATTTTGTGGATAGTGATGCAAGACTATGTTTTATTGTAACATAACTACATGAGAGTTAATTTACTACCTACATGTTATCTGTTGGGATGCATTTGATGTAAGGGATACATGATTCATAACTGACTGTTTCACAATCATCTTGTGCAATTGTACTCATTTCTACTTGTCCTTGTTCATAATGTGCATCTGTTGACATCCAAAACAATCATTTTCATAGTGAACTCTTGAATATGTTCATGTGGTATATTTTAGATCACCCTTGGACGATCAATTCTACCTCTTTTTAGTCTGAGTAAAGTTTATCAATGTATAATGAAGTCGATGTTTGCAACTGAATCTGTTCACTTCATTTCTGATATGTCGGTCCTTCTGATATGTTGGTCCTAGAGTTTAGTGCTTTACCAGCCATGAGGGTGAAAGGAACTCCTGCAGCACACATTATTCATATGTTGGTGGTCAAAGATAAGATAGCAGTATTTCCTAGAGTAGATTGCAATGCAGCTTCCTTTAACCAGTACAAAATTGACATATGCAAAATGGAACAACAATGCAGAAAACTGCTGATTCCCCTGGTTTTTACTTGATTTAGTACATATTTGCCAAATTGCACATTGTTGTCTAGTGTTTCCTATGTATGATTGGGGTATAGTTGCTGCCAATGTGTAGTTTAAGCTGTTGTATATTGCTTCCAATGTGTAGATGGACAAGGATCCAGAGAAGCTCAGCAAAGGCTTGTCATGGACAGTAAAACAAATAGAGAGCTTCGCTTTGGACCTTAACAAAATTGTGGAAGACAATTTTAGTATTGGCACATCTCAATGTGCCAATGAACTCAATAGCGTTTTGATGGACATCGAAACTATAGCTCGCAGCTTAGAGCAAGTTGCCATAGAATCACATGAACTGATGCAAAGAGATGAGGTAGAGCTTGCAGAGGATGTAGACCCTGGGTTGTGTCTTCCCTATGACTACCAGAGTGATGACGAGGATAAACGTGATGACAGACAGTATTGTGAAGATGAGGGTATCGAAATTGATAGTGATGATTCTGGACGGTTTTAGTCTTGTATTAATGTTAAGACTTGTTATGTATGATGTAATGTTGGTAAGACTGGTTTAGACTTGTTATTTATGATGTAATGTTGCTAAGACTGGTTTAGACTTGTTATTTATGATGTAATGTTGCTAAGACTGGTTAAGACTTGTTAAGATATTGTAATGATGTTTGTTAACTTGTTAAGATATTGTAATGTTGTTTGTTAACTTGATAAATTTTGTTGTTGTCAGAATAGAAATTATGGATGGCTTCTATATAAATCTGTTGAGTGAGGGAGGGGATGCACTCCGTGATTGGGATGGTTCTGAACCTACTCCACAGGAAAGTCCAATTGGTTCACAACCATCACCAGTGCTTACGGATAGTCCCCAAATAAAAGCAAACAATAGAAGATCAAAAAATTTCTCTGAGGAAGAAGACAATTTGTTGGTCTCCGCATGGCTTAATGTTAGTATTGATGCAATACAAGGGAACCAACAATCCCGTGCCACTTATTGGAGAAGAATTCATGACTACTTCCACGAGTACAAGACTTTCACCTCGGATCGCTCACAGGATTCACTTACACATCGATGGTCTGTTATTCAAGAAGCAGTGAACAAGTTTTGTGGGTGTCATGATCGGATTGAGCGTCGAAATCAAAGCGGGTTAACTGAGCAGGACAAGGTTAGTCCATAATCTATGTACCTTTCCTATTTGTAGATGCTGTTCTCATAGATATTGTTTGTGTGGTTTTACAGATTATGCAAGCTAAAACTTTGTATCATGAGGAAGAAAGGCGATCGTTCGCATTCTTACATTGCTGGAATACTTTGCAATACCATCCTAAGTGGTGTGCTCGGTTATCTCAGAAGAAGCAAAAGACATCTAGTAGCGGAAGTCCGGGATCTTCCAGTCCTGTTAGCACAAATGCAATTCATCTTGATGAGGACCATCCTAATGCAGAAAATGATCACTTAAGTAGACCAATTGGACATAAGGCGGCGAAAGAACGATTACGTCGAGGTAAAGAAGTTGCTCCAACAACTAATCTTTACATGGAAGCATTAGAAAATTTAAGAAAGGAAAAGAGGGAACTTGAGATTATAAAAGAGAGGAAGAAAGATGAGCGATATGAGCGATCAGATGCACAAGAACAAGCGAAGATTGAGCAAGAAAAAGTCAAAATTGAGCAAGAAAAAGAGAAGATTGAGCAAGAAAAAGAGAGGCTTGAATTCAAGAAAAATGAACTTGAATTCAAGAAAATGGTCGAGGAGGAGAGAATTATGGGCATTGATCTAAGTCACGACTGAGACACAAAAACAATATTACACGAGCTTGCAGAACGACATAATAGCTAGAAGATGTAATAGGTCAGGTTGAACCAAGGTTGTTTGTTTTGCTTAAGAACGATTCAGTTTGTCCCTCATTCCTTAGGTTCTGGACTTACATATTGCAATGCAATCTTGGTTGATGGTTGATTTCGAAATCACAAAGATTCTTGTTTTGCAATAGATGAATGATCGAATACATAGATGAATGACTGAATACATTACAACAAATAGAATTACACCCCTCCATAACGTTGCCATAAGTGCTCCACTAGATCGTTTTGTAGCTGGTGGTGAGTTTCCCTATTCCGAATGGAATGATGAGTTTGAATAAACTCAAAGAGTTCAGGCGTATGCTCGTGTGACACTCAAATCAAGCTTCTCCCATTCCTTCGTAATTATAGTCAAGTGGTCCTCCGTCTCGCTCATCTTCAACTATCATGTTGTGCATGATGACACAAGCTGTCATGATATCTCTTAGTGTTTGTTGATCCCAAAAACGTGCTGGACCTCGAACAATTGCAAATCGAGATTGCAGAACTCCAAAGGCTCGTTCCACGTCCTTCCTAGCTGCCTCTTGAGCTTGGGAGAAATATTTCTTCTTATTCCCGTGAGGAGCTGGTATTGTCTTCACAAATGTTGCCCATTCAGGATATATCCCATCTGCAAGATAGTACCCCATTGTGTAATTGTGACCGTTGATAGTGTAATTCACTTCCGGCGCTTGTCCTTCAGCTAGCTTTGCGAAGAGAGGGGAACGGTGAAGAACATTAATATCATTGTGAGATCCTGGTAAACCAAAAAAGGCATGCCAAATCCATAGATCTTGTGAAGCAACGGCTTCTAGAATTATTGTTGGCTTGTGTACATGCCCAGTATACAAGCCTTGCCATGCTGTAGGACAATTTTTCCACCTCCAATGCATGCAATCTATGCTTCTGTAACATCCTCAAATTTATAAAAGTTTAAAAATCAAATATTAAAATGTGAAATTACTTTCATGATGCATTTCTTGATTTTATGTACATTTAGTAAATTATTTCTTGATTAGAAATGAGTATTGTAATTTAGAAAAGAGAGAGAAAGAGAAATGGTAAACTGGTAAAAGAAGAAAATTACCATAGTAAATTCTTGAATAGCCCTAGAGTGCTCTAGAAACCATCTTGGCTGGTCAAAAGTAATTGTGAAACCATTTACAAGTTTATAAAATCAATTAAATGGGAAACCTTATCTTTGACCAAAACCATTATCAGAATTTTGGAGAAAACTGTGGATCTTTCCAGCACCTAGGATTTTTATCATGAGCTCTCAGTAACCTTATAATCGTCCACAAAAATTTACAAAAATAAATAACTGGTTTTACTATTTATTCCTATTTATTTATTCCAATCCTGAAAATCTGTAAAATGGAGTAAAAGAATTTTAATAAAATAAATACTAGGATTTTGACTTTGAAATTTTTATGGTAGCATCCTGATATATATCCACACATTAAATAAAAGTTTCAAAAATCTATATGCTAATTTAGATCTTAAAATAAATAAAAAAACCGAATACTTTTTCCTGTGCGGTCAGCAATGTCAGAATTTTTATAAATAAACCATAAACTATTTTAATACAAAACTTTTACTGGGGGTAGAAAACTTATCCCGGCCTCTCCACAAAAAGTCTCAAAAATTCTAGAGGTGATTTGACCGTTCGGATAAATGCTCAACTTGATGTGTCCCATGCTGTCCGAAAATTTGATTAGCCTTCCTTGCTTTCAAGTGGGCCCAGGCAATTAATAAGGCCGGCGGTGCCTTGTAACCTCGCGTCACTGCTATTGGGAGCCACCTTGCAGCATGTACATTTCCTCCTTTGCCATGACTGACATCATGGTTACTGCCGCAACAAACAAAGGTTGGCCTGATTTCCCTCTCTACCACAGCAAAAATTCTTCAGGGACAAAGCAGCCATAGTAGTGTAAACTCAAGCCAAGAAATTGCGGCACATTTATTGTGAATCCTGTTGTCTTGAAGCCCAGCCGAAGACCCTGCAACTCTCTTCTTTTTCGTATGTCAGCAAAGCTCCAGCCTTCCAGTTGCTTCCTCACCTCTCCAGTTAAAGGCACAGCCACGACATGAATTCAGGCAACCGACCTCAGGATAGTTTTATCCTCCTATCATTCAATCATGCAAGTGGGCATAGCTTCAATTAAGAACCCACATATGTTAAAATGTCCCTGGAAACCTCCTTACCTCTCACGGCAGGGCATTCAAGAAATCATCCAGTGTCTATTAATTGAGCTGCCATGGCAAGCAATTTCCATAGAAAACGCAGCCACAGCCAACCATCCTCCATGCATATACCCTAATAGTTGGTCAAAGCACTAAGCTTATGCATGTGTTTGAAGCACCAAACAGAGAGTCGTGGCTCACTTCTACTCTGCCTCTTTCTTTGCCACGACAAGAGGCAAAGGCTTGGTTCACTGCCACGGCAATGGTCTTCATGAATCTTCTTTCCAGCACTAAGCCAGCCGCCACTTCTCCCCTTCGTTCCACCTTGGCAATACTGCCTCTTGCACTTATATAAGGACCACAGGGGCAAGCTTATGTCCCAGCATTCCATTTCTAGTATCACCCGTAGCCCTCTATGCTTGCACTACCGGCAGTCATGCTCGCATGGAGCTCCGGTCGTGGTGCCACAATACTGGAGGAAGTCCCATTGTTTGCTTCCAGCTCTGTTCCTGACTGGTGTCCCCATCTAAAGGTAACACAAGCACCTTGGTTAGTTTCTATGTTGATTGCTTAGTGGTCTACAGAACCTAGATTGTAGTCCGGTGCTCTATTTTGTTTACTATTACAAAGCAATTATATCGTGCAATAACTGCTATTCAGTATACTGGCTATAGACACTTTCAGTCAATTGTACACTAACACATAACCGTAGGGTCATAGTATAGTGGGCTTGGTTCTAGCTAATTTGTTAATGCCTTAAGGAACTATTTTAAATATACAAACATGTATGTGTGGTCTTATTTAGCCTCTCTTAATTGAATGATACGTGGAACCAGCATAACGTATAAAGAAGCGTCCTAGGTTGATGGATGTTTATAAGCTTCGGATGGTATGCTCTAGATTGCTCTGAGTGCTACTGTTCTTGCGTATGGGTTCTGTGTAGTTGTTCAGATATTTGCCAACTTACATAGACCAACTAGTTGAATGTATAATTAACATTTAAGCTCCAGTTCATTAAGTAGAAATTAATTAAACTAAACCTTGTCCTAAAATAAACATATATGCGTTTAAATCCTCATGCAAGATTTCACTAGTTCAACATGATATATGGTTATAAGAAATGACACCTGGCCAACTTGATGACAACTTATGTAGCTTGTCCGGTTTACGACCCAAAGTCGAATAGTAAATACTATTGATTATTTTAATCCCCTAGTTCATGAATTAGAATATTAATTTAATAAACTTGATCCGATTAGCGTTACCATCGTGATTATTTAGACTATTTCAACAGTTAATAAAATAAATCGTCTATATGCTAGCACTTGTAAAATCAGTCTAGAAACACTCTACAAAGTGTATACTGCCATATTCTAGAAAAACATCTTATTTATAACTTTCTTTCCATCTAAATCCAGCTCTTTCAAAATCCTTAAGTGTTAATCATTCGCTTCACTTTCCCGCCAATTCCGTGTAACGTAAACTTTATAATACTACATAAGCTTTTTCAACGATGAATATGATGTCTCGTCCAAATCCTAAAATCTGTAGAATTAGCTTAGCAGTGCTCTACAAAACATAGACTACCCTATTATAAAAAGATAATCTCCTTTCCTTATGTAATGCATATAAATCTTGTTATCTCAATAAGCTTAAGCGTTAGCATTACTTAACTGCGTAATATGAATGAACGAACTTTGAGAAGTCAATAACTATGAAGTTTGTATCACCAGAACCTTCTCAAATATCGTGAAAGTAAGGCTAGTAGCCTAAATCAATAAATCTAACTTGCGTAAAATTGATTCTGTGCAAAATCATTCAAAGATAAAGAACTATTCATTTGTAGTCTGTTGTGATTGTTTAAGCCTGTTCAGTAACCCGTAAAACATCTCGTCTAAATACAAATTTTGTGAAGAAACAATTTAGAAATGTTCTTTAGGATATGATCTGCAGAATCTAGAAAAATATTCTTATTTCATCTTGCTTCAATCTAAGTCCTAATAGAGCAAAACCCATTCATAATAAAGTTGCAAGAAAAGGTATATTATGAATAGTAAAGTTTAAGAAACTTGTAACCAATGTATACTTCTATTAATCCAAACAAGTTTTGCTTCTTGAATTCGGAGTTTAACGTATTTAAATTCACAATCTTAGCTTCCTGAATTCATAAAATAAAATATAATGAATCATAAGGAATAAGTGTCATATGCAATGCAACCCTTAAGCCGTTAATCAATGATAAAGATTATAACATAAAAGTGACACACTTATACACTCACAAACCCTAATCCACACTCGTGCTTGTTTTATGTAATGTTTGTTATTTGATTTTCCATTTGATTTCCTTTTGCCCTTATTGAAAGTGTTACTTGCTATTTGTTATTCTTTTTCGTTATACGACGTGTAAAATCCGACGTCTCGGACTTCGTCGTCATCGACTCCAAAGAGTACATCTGCAACTTCGTCGCTAAACACAACAAGTAGCAAGGCAAGCACCCCTTTGAGCATTTTGAACCCAGATTTCATAATCAACTAAAATGTGATTAAGAATCTTCCTGCATGCTTATATTTTGATAAATCCTTATTTTGCGTTAATTGGTAGTTATAACCCAAATTGATGGATTCCCTTAATCATGTTGACATACGATCCATGAAAAACTATAGGAATGGTTAAGTTCATTGAACTGGGTATAATCGCTTATTAACCTGCATATGCTTAGCACTGCTTTAGGTCAAAGTTGGAAATGTTTACACCCACACTTTTCTTTATGAAATCTTTTATGGTTTGTTTAAGCAGTAAAGGATACTGGTAGTTTGATAAAAATGAAAATAAAACTATGATTTCGACGTGGGTGATTATTGGCAATAGCCGGTTGTACATGTTTTAACGTGTACGTAGCTAGGGTGGAGTTATCACCCATGTCACTTTGAGGACCGAACATAGTGTTGCATGATCCAAGTAAACCGTACATCCACAAGTACCGGATCGACAGTCTTAACTTATTAAATTATTTGGGAATTAGCTTTGCACATTGGTAGGCAGTTGTAGCACGGGCATTCCGAATATTGGTTTGCTCGAGGGAGGTGTCATCACCGAGGTGTTGGCATCTGCCGTTGTAACGGTGTACGCCTGGCTATGAATTGGGGCTGTTGTTGTACCATTTGAGCCGCGGGCTCCTGAATACTATTGCTTCACCGTTTGTTTGCTTCCATCATAGTCAGGAGTAACGTCATTGGGCTAGTGCAAAGTTAAGGTTCAAATAATCGAACGGTTTCGTTATGAACTCCCCGCGGCACACCAAAGGAAGTGTGTCAAATGCGCTTGCCACAAAGGGAGGACATTTCTTGTGGGTAAAGCTGTACAACTCTGCAGAGTCTAAAACTATTCGAATAGCCGTGTCCACGGTCATGGACGACTTGGCGAACTGACACTAGTTAGTTGTTTTCTATTTTCTAAAACTCTTGATAAAATGATTTGGAAAGTGATTCACATTTGTTAAATGTCACTTATTGTTATATTTGTTCGTATAAGACCATGGAGGGTCTTTTCCGTTATCTTTACTCACAAAAGGGCCGTGAGTAATTTATTGTTATTTCACAATACTTGATATTTTGATTACTTATCAAACTGTTTTAAATTCAGTTTATGCTTTCCATTACTATTCAGTATTTACAATTCAAATCTTCGCTTTACGCAAAACAACCGTAGAAACCCACTTTCTATTCAGCTTGCATATATTTCAGGTTTTGCAAACACTACAAGTCTTGCTGAGTACGCAACGTACTCACCCTTGCTATTATTGTTGTTTTTAGACAGGATATCTCGACAATTACTCCGACGCAGGAAAACGGGATTATTGACGACATTTCTTTCTAAGGCTTTACCTTGTCAGTTGCCTGTGGATTATGTGGCAAACTACAAGACATCTGATTTTTTTGGTTATGTTTAGTTGACCTTCTCGGTCATATTGTATCAATACTTCCGCTGAAATAAAATATGAAACTTTTGTATGGTTGTGATTCCAAATTGTGTTTTGTGCGTGCCAGCCACTGATCATGGGAATGGTACAGTATGCACATTAGAACCTTGCTTTTATGTTTGCACTGTAGCATAAAAGTGAGGGTCTTACAGCTTCCTAGCATTCCAGGAAAACCTCTTTCCTCACCGATTGCAAGTAATCTAGCAGTATCATTCTCATTTGGAGATCTCAAATACTCATCTCCAAAGAGGACAATAATAGCTCGCACAAACCTTTTAAGACTCTCTATGGCGTATTTCTTCGCAATCCTTAGACAATCATCAATAGCATCTGCGGTACTCCATAAGCTATCATCCGAATGCTGCGCTACCTTCTCAGAAAGAAGATAACCCGATAGTTCCAGCACAATTCCTTTTCTGAACAAAATAATCATCATGGGTTTCTACAGCATGCAATATGCGAAGAAATAGGTAACGACTCATTCTAAACCTGCGCCGAAAAGAAGAATGAGCTATAGAAAAGATGATCAATAAAAAATACAAACAATTGAAATATTTCTCATTATAAACCTCCGCCGAAAGAAAGTTGGGCCGTAGATCGGAGGATCAGCAAAATAGTCTCGGTATAGCCTGGCATGCCCTTCCTCTCTATTGCGATGTATGTATTGATGGCCAACAATAGAACCCCCATGGCGTCGAGCACTCACACACTTATCTTGCTGCTGTGCTAGATATGCTACTGTAAGAAGAGATTCATCGTCGTCATCCGACGATGAGTCTTCGGAGAGGAAATGCTGAACTAAGTTCTGACGACTCATTGAGATATACTAGATAATGAACATTCAGATATGGGGCAAGGATTGGAAGTGTAAATGGCTGTGTATATATAGCCTAAAAATATAGCCGTTACAATATAGCCGTTACAATATAGCCGTTACAATATAGCCGTTACAATATAGCCGTTACGATGACTGAGGGAATGAAATTTTTTAAATTCCTGCAATTAAAAATAGCCGGTCAAATTTTTTCCGCTAAAAATTAAACATGGCTCATATGGCGGTTATGAAATATCATTATAATATAGGAGTGATAAAATAGAGAATGAGATTTGAGGAATGCTGTTGGAGAGGAAAGAGATATAGGGAAGGAATCTTTATAGGGAATTCTGTATATGAGGATATAGGGAATGAAATTTGAGGAATGCTGTTGGAGATGGCCTAAGGGACCATTTGAGCTGCAGATCGTAATGCTCCTAGAAAGGCATATTTCGAATATAGAGGATGTTCCCAACAATCCACGAGAATATCATACCCAACTATGAACCATACGAGCACATCCTCTGTCACCCCGCTTACGGCTCTATACCCCAACCCAACTTGCTCTGGCCCTGGGTCCTCCCGCATCTCTTCCTCGGTAAGGGGATCGTGGAAGCTTGGGGGTATCCGCTTGGGACTGATAGAAAACATCATATCTTTATTGTCCCTCCTGACCCACACTAACTATGAGTTTATGAAATACTACACTAACTATGAGTTTATGAAAGTGCAGAAAAAACGATAACTATATATTCAAAGCAAGAACTACTAATTGTAAAAATTACAATCGAAAGTCCCCCCGGTGGAAAACCTGCTATCGTTTCATATATGCGCTAGGAGATAGTATCCTATCCTCCTCAATCTCAGGAGTCGCTTTCTCTATGCCCGACTTACGAGCTCTTTGCTTATTATTTCTCGGGTGGGAAGGAAGGTAGAAATGTCATTTGGATAAACTCTTTTTCCTTACTACCAGAGGAAAAGCAACCAACATTTCACTCATTTACTGAACGGATAGAAAGATTGAGGAATGTCACATCTGTCAATACCGATATCCATGCTTTTAGATAGATATACGTTCTTCCAACTCGAAAGAAAGTTTGAAGAGGAGATGGACAGACTGCCAGATAGACATTCGGGAAAAGGTACCTAGTGACACAACCGAACATGAACGATTTCTCTATCGCACTATCTCACAGAAGCGACATACATGGTTTTCAGTGGATGTGAGTCCGCTTGCTTGGTCTCGGAATGGCTTGCTGAACAGAGTGGTTGACTGACAGAGTGGAATTGATGTGCAAAATGAAATTGCGTAGTTCGGGTGTTCTGGTCTCACTTTACTTTTGATCTGGTATGTGGTATTTCATACTTGTACTCCTTGAGTAAAAAACAAGTGAAAATATTGAGAAAAAATCCAATTTTTGATGATTTTCTTTTATCTTTGTTCTTTGAATTTCCTATTCCTCCTAAGTACATAGTTTGTTGCAGCTTTCCTGTTTCAGTCTCGACTTTGGTTTCCATACCAGTAAAGACAGAGGGCAGAAATGATTATAGGTGGTCCCGTGCGTGGAGTACTTGAAAGCCTGAAAGACAGCTTGATTGATAGCCCGAAGACAAAGATTAATAAGCATTTCCCAACCTAGCAAACTCATCATTGAATGAGGAAGCCAACTCTCCTTCGAAAGGTGGATATCGTCATCAAAAGTCTACTTTTGTCCACTACGCTTGCCTGCTTCTCGGGCTTGCCTAAAGCACTGTGCTCCGCTGTAAACACTTTCAAAGAAAAGGAATTCCTCGAAGCTAGTACTGAAACTATAAAGTACTAATACAATGCCAATAAAAAAGACATATGGGGTGGACACTTAGTAAAGGCCTTCTTTAGAGTTGTCCACTGCTTATGGATGGGAAACTACTTATGCACGGGCAATTACTGTACTTAACTCCCCTTTCACTTACTAGAATCTGTCTCGAATAACTCAAAATAAACCCGATCCCAGGAGGAAAATATATATCTACAATGGCTTCCTTCGATTTCGATACGCGGGACAGGCAAATAAAAGCTTCGGTCGCAATTAACGGATGGGGTCGATTAAGCCAAGGATAACCGGTGAGATTCAATAGCGTTTTTCGGGGAGGGCGGAAAGAAACCATCGATTGAATCCGTTTTTTATTGAATCAATTCCTGTGCGATGGATTGGATCAAAACGTTCTAGCACTACAGCCAACCCTCAAAGGTCTTTTTATTTTGAAAGATCTTTATATAACGATACTATCTAGTCTAACTCTAGCGGCGCAATTGTACACTTTAATTAGGCTAGATTGCCTAGCTATATGTGTTTGGAAGGTTTTAAATCGTGATTTTTGTGGCTTCACGGTAAGGTCCCCCAAAAGCTACAACAGCTATCGTAAAAGCTATCTTTGGTCGTGTTTTTAATTTGTGCGAATGTATGGAAGCTTTACGTACGTCCTCCCTACGAACCAAAAATCGATATCTAGCTGCCCGTTCAGTTTGAGCAAGTAACCAGCAAGGAGCTAGCTAGATGCATGGTCAACTGATGTACGTGGCATCATGGTCAACTGATTGGGAGCTGATGGATTCCCCTTCTTCGCGTCATTCCCGGTATTGATGGTACACACTAGCCTGTCTCACTGGTCTTAGATATCACTCCGATCGAGGATGGAAAGTATGGAAGCGTTTTCTACGCCTGTAATACAGAGGCCGCGATTGCATGTTTATATAACCGGAAACAGTCCTCGGCAAGGCGCAGGTACAAGGATTCCATACAGACACGTACAAAAATTCTATCTATACAAAGTCTTTCCAAAACATAGATAGATTCTATTTATAGCCGGGTAATCACAATCACACAATCTATTCCTTAACAACCCTCATGCATGGTCTCTCGTATCGTTGGCTCGTTGCAGTTGTGTGTCGCCAGGTTGCTCGATCCGTGAACAACTCAACATGCTCGTGCATATTTCCACTCGATCACTTGGTAGTTCCGTTCACCTGGCATAAGCGGATTTGCAGATTTTTCTGAGAGCTAGCTGTTGTGATCTTTTGGAGGCAACTGTTGGAACTAATTTTGTATACGTCGCCGTATAGGATACGAAGTCTGTGTCCGAGTTGTCTCCGTGGCCGTGTCCAAGTAGAGTTTGAGGTGCTGCACGCCTTTATAAGGCCTAGTTGAGTCATGTAAACAGGCACCAAAACAAAGCAATGAAAAGCTAGAAGACTGCCTCGTGTCTCAGTTAGCTCGAGAGTTGCATGCGGCCGCCGATCGAAGTCTGATCGCATATTGATTTTCCTTTGACAACAACAGCCGGCCGGGGGAGCGAGAGGAGAGAGATCGAGATGGCCGATCCAGCTTCCAAGGAGGAGGAGGAGTTCAGGAAGATGATGAAGGAAGCAATGGAGGCGATGGGGCTCCTCCCTGGGAGGATCTCCGCGCTGCTGCGGCGGGCTCCTGGGCCTGCGCGAGTCGCCACGGACGAGCACCGCGTCCGTTTCTTGTTGGAGCTGACGGAGATGGAGCTGAGCGCCATTCTTGCAGGGCTGCGTGGTCTGCTCGCATTGGAAGAGCCGCTGCGGCTAGAACCTATCGACTACCACTCGTTGCGGGAGTTGTTGAGGGTGTTGAGGGCATTCGCCAGAGACGTCGGCCGCCGCCTCGATCGGTACGAGCGGCCTCCTCGACGTCACGCAGTAGCAGTGCTGCTGCACAGAGCCGCACGCTGCTGCCGCCGTGGTACTACTCCAGGGCCATCGGACCGGGGAATCCAATGGATTGCGGCATGGTCAAGCTTTCTCGCCCGACACACCTTGAGTTGTAAGCAACTTCTGCTGGTCGGTGACGATGCTGATGATACGGCGACCTCTACCTCGTCACGGACATACGGTGAACTTCCTACCCAGTCAAAGCTATTGTTATTGCACACGGTGAGCATGTTTCCCCCCGGGTACATATTTGACAAGCACCGTCTGGTCTGGAGATGGGCATATGAAAGACTGAACCCCAGATTTAGTCCGCATATCAGCGATTTAAGTGATTACCCGTACTGGGGCAGCATACAACAGGAACAAGCAGAGGACGAATTCTCGGTGCTCGTTGACAGGGAGGTGATCACCAGGGCATCAAACTACGGAGAAAAACCTGCTCCTGCGGAGGGCTGCCACTGGCAACTGAATCCTGATATGCTGCAGTTCCTCGCCTCCGAATCAGCCAACAAGGGTCTTGTTTGTACCAGCGGCGCCATGCTCAGCTCAGCAGCCGCAGCAGCAGCTACAGTCGACAACGCCAATACTGATGTACTACACCATCTATCCCTCAACCAACCTGATCCGGAGCTCCCAACGCTGCTGGAAACAGTGGATCTATCTCAGACCCGTTCACTAGCTGTCTCTGGTGCAGTTAAAGGAATCCCTCTCGATAAGTTTATCTATTTGAGGGTGTTGGATCTCGAAGGTTGGGAGAATTTAAACGATGATGACTTGCCGCTGATATGCAGCAAAATGTTAGCGCTGAGTTATCTGAGCGTCAGCAACACAAGGGTCACCAGGCTCCCACCCGAGATCAAGGAGCTGCTCTATCTGGAGGTGTTGGACGTGAGCCACACGCGCATAAGGGAGCTCCCGTCAGAAGTAGGCGAGCTAAAATTCTTGAGGGCACTGGACCTGAGAAGCACACAGATAAGGCAACTGCCAGAGCAAATTGTTGAGCTTAGTTTTATGGAGCGTCTGCTCATTGGTGGTGATGAAACTAATCCCGATGAGACAGCAGCACAAATACCGGAGGGGATAGTGCGTACCAGATCCCTACGCACGCTAGCAACTGCTGACTTAAGCGAATGCTCTGCAAGCTTTGTAGAGGCTCTTGGTGGCCTACAGTACTTAGAGGTGCTTGCAATAACATGGTCTTTTCACCAGTGCACTGACGGAAGATACGAAGACGCTCTACGGTCATCCATCGAAAAATGGAAGGACCTCAAGTCCCTAACAATCCACTGTGGGCTCGGTTGTTCCATGGAGTTCCTGGACTCTCATCAGCTGTCTCCGCCTCTGAAACTCGAGACTTTCAATGCAACAACCGGAAGATTTTTCGTCGTTCCCAAATGGATCCAAGGGCTCTGGTATCTTTCTTTCTTGCAAATCAGGGTTTCCACGCTAGGGACTGATGATCTGAAGATCCTCGCGGAGTTGCCCAAATTACAGTGTCTTGTGCTAGGCTTGGACTTCATTCCAGAGCCAGCCATAGTGATTGAAGGCGAGGGGTGGTTCAGCCAGCTCCGTACATTCTCACTCGATTGTGCAGTGCCATGGCTGACTTTTAGGGAAGGAGCAATGCGGGAGCTCAGATACCTCGACCTACAAATCTGCTCTGGCCGACAGAACGAAGAGCATGCTCCTTCAGGCATCAGCACCCTCGAGAAGCTTAGTGAGGTTGTCCTCCGTTATAGCAAATGGTGCAGTGACAGCTCCAGCGTGAAGATGACAGTTGAGGCGGTGAAGAAGACGATTGTCAAGCATGGCAACCGGATCAACCTCGTCATCAATGGCATCCAACATGATTTTCAGGCAGAGTCACTTGACGAGGACATAGTGAGAACAGGAACAGAGATCGACACTGGAATTGAGATTGTAGCCGAAATCGAAATTGAAGCCTGCTAGATGCCGTGACAAGGTAAAACTCTCGAACACATGCGCACTGATACTTTTTAGTAATTGCTGCCATTGCTTCCTGTGATTAACACCGGTTTTGTGACACATTTCCATACTTGCTGCTTCAGTGCAGAGGCAAATATGTTGATTCCCTCGGCTATCTGCAGGCATGAAACGAAGTAATAGTCGCTGCATCTTTTGCATTGGTTGCTGCCATTTATATGCTTGTGTTGTGCGAGGTCATGTATCGGTTGCTTTTTCGACTCAGGTAATGCGTCTGTTTGGTCATGCCATGCCAACATGTTATATGTAATAAGGTTGCCAAATGTTGTATTCGTTTGGCTATGCTGTTTTTTTTATGCTGTTAAGACTGCCAAATAATGTGTCGGTCTGGTCAAGCCGTTCAGTGTGTTAATGTTTTGTTAGCAAGGATGTGTTTTCTTGCAATATTTGTGATTATAAAAGACTTTAGATAATACATAAGTTGGACCATGGTTGCATCCGTACGTTATCAGTAAGACTTTCAGATGATGTATCCGTTGGGTCATGTTATCATGCGCAAGATCGTGCCAACAAAGGCAGCGCAGAACACAGATCGAAATGGAAATGAAGCATCACATAGAACGAGACTGATGAAAAAGTAAGCTAACACTGCAATTTAAGGACCTTTCGATTGCTCAATGTACAAAAGTTCTCAAGCATCTACAAAGTTGATTGTCCAGTGCCACAACAACAATGTCCGACAAGCGATACAGATAAAACCTGCGTAGATTATATGCACCATCAGTAGATAAAACCACGCATTGGAGGTGAACCAGAGACGACTGAGCCAAAAATTACTTCTCCCAGTCATTGGGGTCTCAAATGACAGACTGAAAACAAGTTGAGAGATGATCGCATAGGACAACTGATAGTCTAAATTCAAAATGTAAGGACTAACGACATAGACTAGATATGTAAGATATAACTGTCAATATGATTGTATAACGAGTCACCACTTCAATTCAACACTCAAGTGGTTGCCAGTAGCAAACTTACCACATATAAAGTACCTCATTGGTTTGCAAACAAGACAATATATGTAAATCCAAATCTCCAAGACATCCATACAATCTCTTAAAAGTTTAAGGAGTGCTTCTATGCATCACCTTCCCAATACAAATTGCACAAATCTTAAAGCAATCGAATGTGTAAGTAATCATCATTTACCTTTCATTCATGCTTCAGTATTTGTGCAACTTTCAAACAGGAATGCATGGACCTCCTAAATGTATCAAACAAAGCCAGCTATAGTCTTAGTCTTAACACTCTGAGGAAGGCACAAACTTAGAAAATCTCACTGCATTTGTTTTTCTACTACCTCCTAAATAGTTTTTCTATTACCTCCCTAAAAGTTTTTCTGTTACCTCCTAAATGTATCAAACAGGGCCAGATATAGTCTTAACACTCTGAGCAAGGTACAAACTTAGATAAACTCACTGCATTTGTTTGTATTTTCTTTAATCCATAACAGCTTATTAGCAATAAATACTTCACTACCTGAGTATAGCAATAGGAGGTGAGAACGAAACTGATAATAAAATTTCTTAACAAATATGCAGTCTTCATGCTTTAATGCCAAAGGAAGTCTTTTACCTCAGAGAAATTTGTAAGTTAAATCTTGATGTAAGTAGCCGGAATCAGAATGGTGCAGCGTTACATATCCAACTTCACCACCACCCGAAAAACTATCGACATTACATAGATAAACAAGATTAACAGAATTAGATTTCAGCAAAGTAAGAACAGAAGTCCAAAGTGAGAAACACTTCCCCAACAGACAACACTTGGTACAACATAAATTAGAATACAAAAGAAAGAATATTTTATTTATCTACTTCCCTGCTACACAATGAATCCCTAATACGTAAAACAAACAAAAGGCTGTTGGAGGAAGCTAAAGCAGTTCTCATAAATTTCTTTTTCACCGGTAGAAATCAGAATAGTGTATATGACCAAATCTGATTGGCAATAATATATGAGCTGCCATATCATCGAAGTGTACGACAATCGTACACAATTTGCTTAGTACTCACTAAGCCAACAAAAATGAGTGGCACAAAGAAGTACAAACTTTCATCAATTAATGGAACCTTTACTTGTTATAATATTCCTTATAAAATCACTATTCTATAATACTTTATGGCTATAGGCGAAAATAATATTGGCTCTCAATGGAAAATACATTGGCAGTAAACATGAAGCCATTATCTTCTGCATATAAAATGAACCGAAAATAAGAAACACCCCACATTAACATAAATCTATTCTGAAGTACCAACTTCCTAAGTGTCTTCCTACAATGCCTTGTGGATATAGAAGAGGCAAGGTAGCTCTCATAAATTTTATTTTCAACAGCACCAATCAGAATAGCGTATAAACCAGTGATTTGTTGAAATCATTGAGATATCAAAACCGTGTGATACACAACAAGGCTTACGAAATGTGTAGTGAACAGAATGTAAAAAAGCATGATTCATTGGTACAGTCACATTTTAGATACTTGAAAGAATTTTTGAACAATATGCAGCTCTCATATTGTAACTTTTCATCAAACTAATGTCAGTATAGCATATATTGCCAATGTAATTGGCTGTAATCACTGAGCTACATATATAGAAGAAATTTGACACAAGCAAAAAAACACTTGAACAAGATAAAAATGTAGAAAGAAATAGCAAATGCAGGGAGAAAGCAAGAAGCAAAACTATGGTCCTATTCAAGTAACCAGAATAAGTACAAGAATCCGAAATGGTAGCAAATCTATATATTGGAGAAAGCTTAGGAGCTTCAACAGCAAAAGAAATTCGAAAAGAGGGACTTCAAGGGCAAAGATAAAAATAAATTAACCAACTATTTTGCTGTTCTACACAATGATATAGGAGCATACATGATCAAGAAGAGGAGAAATGTCAACACTCAACAGCATTAACAGGTCGCTCCGTGACATATGTCTTGATCAGGGTCAGCATTCTTGTATCCCAAAGCTAGCCAGACAGCAATGCATATGTCAAAAAAAAATGGATACAAGTATACGAACACATAATAACAATAGCAAACTTTAACAAAATATCACCTTGGCAGATTTATCAAGGGAACCCGTAAGGAAATGAGACCAATCTGCAGATTTTGACAGTGAAGATTGTTTTCTTATGCCAATTTTCCTTGTCTGACTCCTTCAGCAGTTTTCCAGTCTACATATCAGAAATAAAACAGAATGTAAAAGCATCCCATGATAAATTGATGTGGAAAGAACCTGTTTATTTTCATCTAATTATTTGGCATGTTTAACAATGAAGTAAATTTTCGTTTGAAGGGGCCATCCTTCTAGTTCCTTCTTTGTTACAACACATAGTAAATAAACTGACAATACTGACATAAATTATAATTGCTTCCTTGGTAAAAAACATAAATTGGACCGAATAATCTGCAAGAAATTGGTGGCCAGTTCTACAAATATTAGGTGTCTGTGTCTTAATTCACTGTGTTGATAGAATGATAGATATAAAAACAATCTAAGTGACCTGAATACATAACAACCAAGGTAACTGGGAACCCATGCGAATTTCTAACACTACTACACCAGCATTCATACTACAATACCACTACAAATCCATATCTATAAGCAAATTTTCATCTACCTAGAGTGCATCAGGCAGGCAAGCACCATAGTACTAGTGATCAAGTAGAACTCAGTGGAACAATGTGCAAGTACGGAAATTGGCGCTAACCTCCGATTCTTGGCGTCCTCACCGGCGGTAATGATGGTCCTGTTCAGCGGCCCTGTTGATCCTCCCCTGGATGCCGGTGATCACGAGCAACAAGCCCTCCGTCTCTGCAAACCGACACATACCAAACAGAAGAGGAGGGAGGGGAACAAGCCGTCCGGTCGTCGGGGTCCTCGGCGATGCGCTTGACCTGGGCGGTGGGCGCGTCACCCATGAAGTTGTCGGTGGTGGTGACCGGCTGACTGCGAACTCGCCGCCGACGGTGAACTCGACGGAGCGAGCGGGGGCGTCGAGTTGTAACTTGTAAGGCGAAGAGCTCCCGGCAAGACTGCACGTCCCAGAGCTTGGCGGTCTGGTCGGCGCTGCCGGTGACGAGGCGGGTGGAGTCGCGGGAGGCATTGCAGGACCAGACGGCGCCATTGTGGCCTCGGTAGGTGCCGAGAAGGTCGCCGTTATCGGCGAACCAGACGGTAGGGGTGTGGTCCTTGGCGCAGGAGAAGAGCAGGTCACCGTCACGGTTGTAGCGGAGAAAGGTGAGCGGGCGCTCGTGCCCCCTCATCAGGATCGTCCTCGTATCGCCGCCGGCTATGCTGACTCGCCGTTGCCGCCGGGAAGAGAACGGTAGGGTGCGCCCCTCCTGTGGGAGAGCATTATTAATGAATTTTTTATTTAATATTTATTTTAAATCTTTTTTTCAAAAATAATCAACGAAAAAATATATTACGAAAATAGGTTCCATTACCTAGATATGGAGCGATCGCCCCATATTCGGGCGATAGGGGGATCACATAACGATCAGAAGTAACAGTCGACTAGAAATTTATCAATGCCTGCAACTGATCGCCCATTTTTAGGGCAATCACCCCTTTTTAGGGCGATAGGAGGTATAAAAGACAGCTATCACTCTTATATAGGGCGATTGCCCCATATTGGGGCGATATGTCCCCTGGTAGCGTGCCCCCTGACGGCCATTGATGTCTAGCGTTTTTTGCACTCAGGTCCCTGTCGCTCTATATTCGGGCGGTTGCCCCATATCCAGGCGACGGGAGCCCATTTTCACAAAAAAATAATTCCATTGATTATTTGCAAAAAAAAAAAGATTTAAAATAAATATTAAATAAAAAAATTCCATTATTAATAGCGGCGTCGCTGGCCCAGCCTAACAAAGATATGGGCCGGACTGTTTTGAAAGATTTCACATACATATCAATCAAAATCTTTTTCTCGAATTATTTAAAAAAAGCTCTTTTCTCAAATTGCAAGCTTTAATGATTAGCGCTTCTATACATTATTTTTTTTAATACAAATTGCGTAAATCTTGAAACAAATGAAAGCATAATTAATTGGCACCCACTCCTTTTTCATCCTTTAATATTTGTATAGCTTTCAAATAGTGATTTATAGAAACACTTTCCAAATTCAATTTCTTTTCTTTTCTTTTTCTTTCATCGGTCTCTTGTTCTGCCTGGCACACTGACACTCCAATTTTGACTTTGTTCAATGATGTATACGAGTACGTGCGCGTCATTCATCGCACGAAATGACTCATTAACATTGCGTCATTGTGGAGGTTGAGTGCAGTCCAGATGTTCTTCTGGGACAATATTAGAAATGGCATGCCGTTTATCTGTCATATAAAGAGTGTTATTAAAAATAGAGAAAAACTAGAAAACGCTATACCGTAGAACTCAATCCCAACGGTATGCGCTACATGGCTGCGCGCTGACGCCCTTCGCCGTTCACGCCAGCACCCTGCTTTCCGCGCTCGTGGCCTTCTACGCCCAGCTCACCCACCTCTGCCTCCCGGTGCACGCGTTCCTCGTGCTAGCCGAAAATTCTACACGAGTTGCTAATCTGTTTAACTCTGCAGTCACTAGCCACGTTAGCTTTTCTTCCACTGCTACAGCTGAAAATTCTACACGAGTCACTGACGTCACAAGTTGGTCAGAAAGAAAACTAATGGATCGAGAAAAAGAGTACTGATCAGCACAACTAATCTGTTCCTAATAATCTCAATATTTTAGTGTTGGATACCTCATTTTATGGAACCAAAGAAAACACATGGCGGTAGAGGCAACCATGAGTATGAACCAACTCGATATGTTTCATGGATAAGTTTCATGATATTTCATGGATAAGTTTCATTAGGTTTCACGGATAATTTTTATTTAGTTTCATAGATAGGTTTCATTAGGTTTCACGGATAAGTTTCGTCAGGTTTTATGGATAAGTTTCATGATATTTAACGGATAAGTTTCATTAGATTTCACGGATAAGTTTCATTAGGTTTTACGGATAAGTTTCATTAGGTTTCATGGATAAGTTTCATGATCTTTTATGGATAAGTTTTATGATATTTCATAGATAAGTTTCACGAAGTTTCATGAGTTTCATGAAGTTTCATTAGGTTTCATGGATAAGTTTCATGACGTTTCATGAATAAGTTCCAACGGTATAGCTGTGAAACTTATGAAACTTATCAGTTTCAGTGTTGGTTTCATGAGTTTCAGTGTTTAGTTTCATCAGTTTCATGTTTCATCAGTTTTTAGTGCTAAGTTTCATGAGTTTCAGTGTAAAAATTCATAAGTTTCACAAGTTTCATGAGTTTCAGAGTACGGTATACTGTAGGTTAGTTTGCCCATCGTTGTTTCATCAGTTTTTCAGCACTCTTCAAACCCATCGTTGTTTGCCCAGTGCACCTTCTTGCCGCTGCTGCTCCTCATCACCTTCTCGTCCACGGCCCTCACGCCAGCCTCCGCCGTGGCGGCCGTACCGTTGAGATTGAGTTCCACGGTATAGCGTTTCCTAGCAATGCTCTTAAAAATAACAACATACTGGCATAAGACGAACGAACGAATCGGTACAATGCTCGACACAACGGAAGAGGTGAATTGGCAGATGAATGCAGGCCAGCAAATGAATTGATCTTCGTACGGATAATCATGGGACACGGCAAGACCAAGAGGATACACTTTGTTTGTAGGAAGCAGAGGCAGGCAGTACCAGAGATCCATCGTTTGCCCCTGAGCCCAAGCAGTTCTCTTCAGTGATCTGGAATGCAGCAACAGCAAGTGTCAAATGCATGGACAGAACTGGGTGGGGTGCCAGGTATGCATCAGCATCCTAAAAAATTTGAAAAATACTAAGAGATCACCTCTTCAATGAGTAAATTTGTTGATTAAATTAATTATGATTTTTGTGATTTGGGATTGATGAGACATTAGATATATTAAATATATATACGTTAAATTTTTGGTATTATAAAATAATAAAGTTATTGGTACGAAGTGTGCAACTCCCTTAAAAATTTTATAGCTGGGAAACGTGTCGGGAGGCTGCCGTTAGTTTCATGTGGCATTCGGAAAGCAGGGTGCGTGGGCATGGGAGTTGATGATTACCTTGTCATGGCAGCCCGCCGGGCTTCGCTTTCGACTTCACCTCCGGTTTCACTCCGGGAGACTGCCGTTAGTTTCCACATCCTCTTCGACCCCATTGTTCACGAGCTTGACCGTGTACTGGAGCTCTGCGACTTGTCTCCTCATGGCGTGATTGGCGTCGACCGCCGCCCTGACGCTGCGGCTGTTGATGTACCACCGGTCGTAGCGGAGGGCGACTTGCTCGAGGCTGAAGAGGTTGGCGATGCCTGACGGCACGCTCTCCTGGCTCGCCGGGCCCGTGGAAAGTTTCAGCTCTAGGTCTGTCAGCTTCGGCATAGCACCTTCTCTGAAACCCAGCCATGCCACCCTGCAATCGACGGAGAATCTCAGGAGTTCGCTGGAAGGAAATCCAAGCCTAGTGCTAGGAACTGCAATGGAGGTAATTAGCCCCCCGAGGATCTTTACATCATCTGGTGCGAGTTTGCAGACCGTGATTTCCAAGAAAACAAGGTGGGTGAGCCCTTTGATCCATTTGGGAACAGTAAGAAATCTCGCGGTTATTCTGAGATTGTGCAGGTTCTGAGGCGCATCGGGCAGAGAATCCAGAAACTCCATGGAATTTCGAACGCACGATACTCATCGCTATCTCCGTTACTGTTTCGTCGGGATTATCCCCATTGGCCATTAATGAGCAGATTTCCGTAGGCAGCTGCCTCACTCGCGTGTTTCTCAGGTCCAGCGCCATCAGACATGGTAGCTCGAACGCTTCCGACAGGGTCTCGCTAATCTGTGTGCGACTTATGTCCAGTTCCTCGAGATACCCCAGCTCCTTTATATGGGGAGGGAGCTTGCTGACGCGTGTGTTCCTGACGCTCAAAAACCGGAGCCGAAAAAACTTGCTGCTGCATATCTCCAACAGATCATCGTCCTCCAAGCTCTCCCAAACCTTCAAGATCCAACACCACCAAATGGATGAGCTTGTTCCTTCGGCTCTACATTTTCTGATGAGACGATACTTGTCAACCTTGTGTCTCTGATAAAACGTACTCGTGTACAATGACAATAACTTCAGATCAGAAGGAAGATCAATGTGGCTAGGAGATAGTGCGTCTTCGATTTGTTTGAGTTCCGGGATTTTTTTTTCCAGCCAATGAGCTGCGGATCTATTCACGGCTTATCCTTGTTCTTCCTTCAATAAGCTTGCCATAGCAACTATGAGCAATGGTACACCATCACATCTTCTCAAATTTCCATCAGAAACTTGTCTCAGTGGTCTGACGAACAACGGCCCTTGGAGCCAAAAGCTTTTGTCAAAAGCAGCCTTTCAGAATCTGGCTCACTGAGGGCCTGTTTGGTTGGTTGCATGTCCCTAACCTGGTTCGTATGAGTCATACAGGTTGATGGGAGACAAGTTGGGTGGATGCAAGATGGTTTGTTTGGTTGACTGTATGTGTTGATCCTGACTGAACTGAGAAGTTGTTTGATTGGATGTTTGAGGGGGAGGAGAGACATCTGGATGCAAGAGATTATCTAATTAAAATAATGTTTCAGCTTCCTAGCCACGCAGATCTCTAGCTTCCTAGCCTTCTCTTCCAAATGCTTCTAGCTTCCTAGCTCTCAGGCCCGTAGGCATGGCTAGTTCCTAGGCTTCTAGCTTCCTATCGCTAGTTTCTAGCTTTCTATCGCTAGTTCTTAGGCATGGCCGAGCCACGCAGCTGCATCGCGCGGGCCTGAATCGGAGAGATGGCTGGAGTTCGCGTTTCCCTGCGCTTGGATGTGTGATGCAGTTTGCATCCACTGAGCCGAGACGGATGAGGTATACAGACAACCAAACACATGTATAAAAGGCATATGCTGCATCCACTCATGCCATACAAGCAGCATGCAGGTAACCAAACACACCCTGAGAGGCTTAACCTCGTGCACAATACCATTAGGATGTGAGCAACACGAATGAGCTACACTTCTAACACGTGTTGTTATTATTACTCGAGCTCGACTACCGCATTTGTTATTCGGAAAAGCATCTGGATGGTTTCCCAATCTGTTGTTTTCCAAATAGGTACCTGTTGGTCAACAACTGACTTATCAGCTCTAGATGATTTTTAAAAAAAAATAAAAAAGGAAGAAGAAAGAAGCATAATAATAACCCTACTCAGGGAGATCAACCGACAGCCAAAGCGGGAATGTTTATCTTGAGCAAACCATTAACTTATACATACATACATACATACATACATACATGTTGGGAGACTGCCGTTAGGAAGTGTTCAACTCCCTTAAAAATTTTATAGCTGGGAAACGTGTTGGGAGACTGCCGTTAGTTTCGGGTGGCATTCAGAAAGCAGGGTGCGTGGGTATGGGAGTTGATGATTACCTTGTCATGGCAGCCCGCCGGGCTTCGCTTTCGACTTCACCTCCGGTTTCACTCTTGAGTAGTTTCGCTCGTCCCCGCTGTCTCCGCTTTCCACATCCTCTTCGACCCCATTGTTCACGAGCTTGACCGTGTACTGGAGCTCTGCCCTCCGTTACGACCATTGTAGCTTCTGTCTCTGAAACCCAGCCATGCCACCCTGCAATCGACGGAGAATCTCACGAGTCACGAGTACGCTGAACCCCTCCCTTCCAACCATTGTAGCTTCTGCTGGAAGGAAATCCAAGCCTAGTGCTAGGAACTGCAATGCAGGTAAATCATCCGTGAGAGTTTGCCGACCGTGATTTCCAAGAAAACAAGGTGGTTGAACCCTTGGATTCTCTGCCCGACGCGCCTCAGAACCTGCACAATCTCAGAATAACCGCGAGATTTCTTGAGCAAACCATTAACTTGATACATACATACATACATACACTATTATGCACCTACGTGTAGAATAGTATATTGTACGCCTGGACCAATTGATCTAGTCTGATCGACTTATACATCACACTAATCAGCGCAACAGACTGCTCTAGTTGACTAAGTCCATAAAAAAAGATTCATATACAAGGAAACACATTTATTACTAGATGGTTGGACACACTACTGATTAGATTAGTCAACACACAAACCGGGCGTACATGAATGGTTTAGATGTGCTTCTTCGGAGTTACGGTATAGAATAGCTAGCTCTGCGCGTAGCACAGCACTAATTAGAGATTCTTCTAGGGCTACCGTGTTAATCATAGGAAAGTAAAAAATGTTACAAATTATCACGTTAATAGAAGAAAAGAAATGAATCTTGAACGGCAAAAAATCGGAGTTCGAACCGAATTTCAAACTTTCCGACGTTAATCTACGGCCTGACCCTGTTCAAAAAAGAATATTGAGATATAATTGATGGGATTGCATGGATGCATGCAGCCACCTCTTTTTATGTGGGTATGCATGCATGTTACACCCAGGGTCACAAAACCGATTTAAAAAAAAAAACTGTTCAAAATTCAAAAATATTAAATCAAAAATCAAAGGGCTAAGAATTCAAAATTTTCGGGAAAAAAGTCAAAAAATCGAAAACTGATTGGTTTTGATCGAAAACCTGCCAGTTTTGACAGAAAATCGACCATTGCGGTGTTGTGACACCATTTTGACCTAAAATCGATCGATTTTGACTAAAAACCGATTGGTTTTTACCAAAAATAGATCGGTTTTACATCGCCTAATTTTTTTAAATTAAATCTATTTACCGATCGATTTAGATGACGAACTAGCTCGATCCAGTCAAAAATCGTGATTTTGAAGTGGTTTACGGTGGTCTTATGAACCCTGATTACACCTAATCCCGTACATAACTAGAGGAGAAAATAAATCTTAATGTTTGAAACGGATGATCATAGAACTTTTTATAGTCTACGGTAGTCGTTGTTTATATATAGTATAATTTTTTTTTATTACAAGAAAGACATAAATATACATCATATTTATGCACACGTGAGTTCACTCCCTTGGTACACGGTTAGAAAGATGGAGGACAAGAATAAATCCGTGACCTCGTAAAATTCCTACTAAAGCATACTTACGTATATATCAAAGTGAACACCAAGATTTGCACCTTAGTAGGTGGAGTCGTACACATGTAACTCTACTTAGGGCTTGTTTGTTTCAGCTTTTGATTCTCTAAAAGCTGATTCTGGATTGTGGTTATTGAGAAGCTAATTCTCCAAAAGCTAGAATCCAAAAGCACATATGAAGTGGATTGTGGATTCTAGTGTAAAGGGGTGGGTTGGATTGTGAGAATCGGATTCTAGAATCAGGCTCTTTGTTTTTTATTCAGCTTTTGAGACCAGAATCCAGAATCAAAAGCTAAAACAAACAGGCCCTTAGAAGTGGTTCCTCAATATAATATTACATGTACAATATGTTTTGAGGGATTTGATAAATTTCATCCAGATGTTTAGTTTGTTGAAATCACCTAAATATGAGAGCATTGGATTATTGTTAAGATTCGATCTAATGGTTAGATTTTTGATCGTACGGTCTAAAATTTAGATGTTATTTAAGACAAAAACATCCAAGAGATGCCTATACAATCCCATGTTTTGATGTAATCAAGCAAATAAAGCTAATGATTTTAAGGACTCACGTTAACGTGGTTAACATTTTTAGATGTGTCTTTGACATGAAAACAAACATTAATCCGAGAAAAAAATAACATAAATCTAATTCGCCAGATGTTTTCCCTGGGATTAGATACGTGCTTTAGAAGCCCCATATTAATAATAAGAGGAAAAAAGCTAAGAATTCTTAAAATAATTGAAGAAAAATAACATATAGAAATTCTCACGTTTGCCATCTAAAGGGAAAAAAAGCTAGAAATTTCCAGATCAATTAAGAAAAATAAAAATCTAAAAATTCACAAGAGAAGGGAAAATACCGGACAAAGAAAAACAGCCAGTTATTTCCACAGTAATCTATGAAAAGAAAAGGAATATAATGCGTCTACGTCTATATAAGCTAAAGATGTAAAGATAGCACTAGTTAATTTGCCGACTAATAACTCTTTGGAGTTTTCTGTTAGGGCTTTATCCTAGCTACTTAGGGTGCGTTTAGTTGGAGGTATGAGGGTGAACGGAACGGGATGGTACAGGATGGATTTTGGTACATGTGTTTGGTTGAGAGTATGGAACCATCTCATCCAGGATGAAGTGGTACAGATGCTGAGAATATTCCCGCAATATCCTGTACCAACTCGTTCCTCCAATTTGGCCGAACCAATTGATCCGGACGCTCCCAGCCTATCCCCCGCGGACTTCGTCCCGGACGCGCTCAGCCTCTCCCCGCGGTCTTCGTCTCCCGCCACCTCACCCCGCCGCTCCCGCCTCCACACTCCGCCTTTCCCTCGAGGTCTTCGTCTCGGGGCGCCGCTGCCGCTCCTCACTCCGCCGCTTCCGCGACCTCACGCCGCCGCTCCGTCAGGGTCTTCGTCTCGGGGCGCCGCTCCTCACTCCGCCGCTTCCGTGACCTCACTCTGCCGCTCCCGCGAGCTCTCGCCGAGCCAGATCTCCCAAGGTGCTGCCTCACCTTCTCCCTTCCCTCTGCTTCTCTCCGATCCAGATCTGACACGGCCACCATGCCGCAGCGAAGGGCGACTTCGGCGGTGACCTTGCCTGCTCTTTGCGTCCCGATCTGCACGCCGGCACCGCCTTCAACCGCGACCTCTACTTCGTCCACTGCTCCGCCTCCCCTGTTCGTCCTGAGGTACTGGATCTACTTCTGCTGTGGATGAATTTGTTTTGTTTAGATGGTGACCAATATACTGGCATGGATCATCTTCTGCTGTGGATGACTGGATTGATTGGAATGTAGCTGGATCCACTATTTGCGCTAATTTTCTTGAGTAAAATCATCCAATGCATGAATCTCTTCCACCTTTCCTTTCTTTATCCAGACATGCTTGTTGCCAGGAACAACACCTACACAAGCCCCCATTGTTTGATTGTCATGTTTAATCCTTCACTTGTAGCATTTGCTTTGTAAATTACTGAAACATAAACTGTTTTGTCAAAAGATGAATTTGTTTTGTTTAGATTGGGACCAATATTTTGGCATTGGAATGTAGCTGTGGATGAATTAGTTCTGTTTATATGGGGATGATTTGATCTGGCTGTTGATTTGTAGGATGATTGTTGAATTTGTATATACCTCTATGTGTTGATACCACTATGTGCAGATACCACCCTATGATGGTATGTGCAGATACCAATATGTGCTGTTGAATTTGTTGATTGTTGAATTGAATTTGCTGAGGTCTAATATTCATTTGTGAGTTGATTGCTCTTTTGTGAGCTGAGTATCCGATGGATTGGAAATATAGCAATTTTGTGAGTTGATTGTTCTTTTGTGAGTCATATAATAAGCTGAGTTCCAATATTCCTAGATGCTCTTTTGCTAATTTTTATGCCCTCATGCTACTATCTGAACACATTTGCTAAGATTGATGGTGCATACATGTAGTACTGACGCTGTGCACGAGTGGTTGACCAGTACAATACCATATGATGAATTGGGTGCACAATATTAATGTCTGAATTGAATCAGAAGTACCTGCAAGTAATTAAGTATTAGTGAATTGTATCTACTCCAATGTCGCTGCATAATGGACATCGCGGTACTTCATAGATTAGTGTACGCTTTAACTAGTGTACTACTAGAAAGATAGAGAATCCTACGACTCGTGTTATTTTGGTGAGGAGTGTGCTTACCTAATCCTGATTATATATGCGTATTGCATATCTATAAATAAAGAGAAGTTGGAAACTAGCTAGGTGCATGTATGTTAGTGTGTAGGCTGTGTAGAACATTTGATCATATTCCTACATACTCTTTTGCTAATTTTTTTGCCCTCATGCTACTATCTAGACACATTTGGTTTTGCACTTGTATCTTGATTCAATGATATGCTTAATAATTTTATAGAACAAGTGCTTCATTGTTAAATATCATGCGTTCATACGAATCATTAGTGACTATTAATTTAACTGTAGATGGAAAAGAGGAAGCTTAAACAAAGGAAGATGTTGATTAGTGGTGCTGCTGCATATATGGCTGCTTGCATGATGATGCTGTATGTGCGATGTAGAATACGTAATAGGAGACAGCGTATTACGTATGGCCCAATAGAGCAAAGTGACAAGAATAGAATAGATTATCTGAATAATAAAATTTGGAAGAATGATACAACTTGTATTACGACGATAAGACTCCAGAGAGCTCCTTTCTTTAGGCTATGCCAAATATTGAGAGAACGCTCCTTGCTTCGTGATACTATACATGTATGTGTTGAGGAGCAAGTTGCTATGTTCTTGAACACAATTGGACACAACCTAAGGAATAGGATAGTTGGTACCAACTTCAGTAGATCAGGTGAAACAGTTAGCCGATATTTTGGACATGTCCTTCATCCTATAGGCGAGCTACGAAATGATCTCATTAGGCCACCTTCATTGGAGACACCAACCAAAATTGCAGGAAACCCAAGATGGGATCCATACTTTAAGGTATGATAGCTAACAAGTATGCCTTACTAAACTTTTTTTTGTCAATTTATTTGAGCAAATAGGATTGTATTGGAGCCATTGATGGTACACATATAAGAGCTTCCGTTAATAAGTCTATGGAAGCAGCCTTTCGTGGTAGGAAATCATTTCCTACTCAAAATGTGCTGGCAGCTGTAGACTTTGATATTCGATTCACATATGTCTTGGCTGGTTGGGAGGGGACAGCTCATGACGCTACAGTTTTAGCAGATGCGATAGAGCGTGAGAATGGCTTACGTGTCCCTCAAGGTAAATATAATTATTGTGTTAGTACATCTTCATACCAAATTGTTAAAAACCAATATCATTAATGTGTTCATCTATTTTAGGGACATTCTATCTAGTTGATGCTGGATATGGGGCCAAATCTGGGTTCATGCCACCTTTCCGCGGAGTGCGGTACCATTTGAATGAGTGGGGGAACAATCCAGTTCAAGATGAAAAGGAATTGTTCAATCTGAGGCACTCCTCATTGCGAGTAGGAGTAGAGCGTGCCTTTGGTTCAATCAAGAGGAGGTTCAAGGTCCTTGATGATGCCACTCCATTCTTTCCCTTCTCAACTCAATTTGATGTTGTCATCGCTAGTTGCATCCTTCATAATTGGGTTCTTTCACAAGGAATTGACCATTTCATTCTACCAGAGGATTCTTGGACCCCTAACCCCAGTAGGACAGCAAGAGAGCAAGCAAATGACCATAGAGCTATGGTTAACAAGAGACAAAGTCTGGCCGATCAAATGTGGGAGAACCGTCAAAACTACCTAGGCCATTAATCATTTTCGTTTTCGTGTGAACCTTGTATTATCAGATTCGTTATTCTGATGATGTGTGAACCTTGTACTATCATTTTTCATGACTTCCATTTGAATCAATATTTCTGTTTTCTATATATTATTGTAGGCAATGGATTTGGATCAGCATGGGGATAGTATGGGGGGTGTTGGGGTTATTTGGACAAATGCAATGTCTACATTTGTGCTAACCTACTTGACTAATCTAGTAGCTAGTGGTACAAGAACATCTACAGGCTTTAAGCAAGCTCATCTCAACAGTTGTGCTAAGGACTTGAATGAGCATATGAAGGTTCATGTGAGTGGCATTCAGGTTAGTAATCACCTAAGGAAGTGGAGAAAGATTTGGGCAAAGATAAACAAACTGAAGAACTTAAGTGGTGCTCTTTGGGATGAGGGTACTTGCACTATTAGACTTGAGCATGAGCATTACACTGGTCATGTGAAGGTATTTTGCTTTTCAAATTTCACCAAACTTGTTTGTAGAAAATGTGATGATGCTTGAAACTGACTACATCTTTAATGATTACAGGACCACCCTAAAAATGCTACTTTCTTGAACACTCCACTTGAGCATTATCATGAGATGGCCACTATATTTGGGAATAGCATGGCTACAGGACAGTATGCTAAGGGAGCAAATGACCCTCTGGCTACAAATGTGATAGAATTAGAAGAGGACACTCCGGTCAATGAACAGGTGAGTGCGGAAGAGGTGACGGCGTCAGGGTATGGTGGAGGTGACTCATCAGCAAGTAAACCATCAAAGAAGAGGGCCAAAACATCCACTGATGATGACTTGCTAGCTTTTATGACCACTGGTATTGATAGACTCGCTCAAGCTATTGAGAAGGCCTCTAGTTCGGATACTGATGTTCCAGATGATCTTTGGGATAATATGATGGATCTCCCTGGATTTGATGAAGCACAGTTAGCCCACTACTATGCTTATTTGTGTGAGAATGTTGCACTTGCCCGAGCATTTAACAAGCTTAGTTTATCAAACAAATTGGTGTGGGTAACTAGATACATCACGAGGGAAAACCTCTAAGGTAATCCAACCCTTTTTTACATTGCATTGTTTGGATTTGAAATACGAAAGTATATTTCTTGCTCAACTCTTTAATGCTTATTTGTGTTAATCCCCTGTTTGTCGCTTTGCTTTGTAGGTATTTAGGTCTTGCATTCTCTGCTTGTTGATCTCCAAGGTTTTCAATGTGAGGTGATGGTGTGGCCAAGCTCATGAAAGAACTGAGGAAGTCTCTTCTAGTGATTTGTCGTCATGTTGGTTTCAAATGATATGCACTATAGTCGGATGTTGCTTGAACACTTTCTATCCAAATACTATGTTTTATCTTGTGCTAGGAATCATGCTTGTGGAAATATGCTTATTGTGGAACCAGTAGTGATTATTATGTTGGGCTTGAACTATTATGATTGAGAATATTTGCAATGAACTCTTAAATTTGGAACACATATATTTTACATGGAGTTGTTCATTATATACAGTAATTGGGAAATTTTTTGTGTTACAAACGTGGTCTAATGATGAGTGAACGCATCTCTATTTCTTTGAAATGCTATCAGTCTATAACCATCGAGGCAATTGGTAATGTACAGTTCTGGCCAACACTTGTCCTTAGGGGAAAAAAGCAACACTTACGGGCTAATATATGTACGTATTTGATGATAACAATAGTTAGTATTTTTTTACTAAAGGGTGGAGTTTTTTTTACTGGTATTTGATGATAACAAGAGTCAACGGGGAAAAAACGGCAATGGTTTTTGCATACTTTACTGGTATTGGAAGAGTACCAAATGGTTTTGTATTGCTATCTGCGTGGTTATCCAGAGTCAAGGGGAGTGATTAGCTAGGTACTGTTTGATATATGCCTTGCCTCAACCAAACACTATCTCGTACCATCCCGTACCATCCCATTCAAGGAACCAAACAAAAACTTGTACCATCCCATTCAGACAACCAAACACCTTCCCTGAACCATCTCATCCAGGATCATCCCATCCATCCTGTACCATCCCATTCCGTTCACCCTCATACCTCCAACCAAACGCATTATTAATTAGCCGACTAATAGATCTTCTAAATCTCATGAGAAATACATGGGCCCTGCCATCTTTGGGCATGAGATTTTGCTGGAGGAGCTATACTTGAGTGTGAGGTGTGAGCATAGAGTGTTGGACCAAAATAATTGGAATTTGGGCCTCTAAAGTTGATTAAGGAGACTGTGCTTCCTTCCTCGCTGACTAGCTAGTAAGCAGGGATAATTTCCCAAACCACAGTGTTTCTTCATCTTTTTGCTCAACACCCTCCGTCCCTCCGTCATGTCCCACTCAATTTTATGAGATTGCACTTTGAAGCATATCTACGTGGATGCAACCACGCAAATATTTTTCTATACAAATGGTTGGATCAAGTATATGTATATGTATATATATATTTTTTCTTGAAGAAACCAAGTGAGATTGTTAGTTTCAGTCTTCCTGCTGATGTTGATCTATGGACCATGCAATCTGTGATAAGACAAATTACAGGTCCGCAGTCCTCTGCTCTGTGTGTTAATTAGGAACACGTACATAGTGACCTTGTTTATGTGCCTATGGTTGCAAGGTCGTTCCATAGTGTATAATGTAAATAAACAGGCTCTTTTCAATGTTGACTTTTCTCCAGGCTCCTGACAAAATTTGTTTATGTATGTCAATCTTTGCTTCAGAGTTTTTTTCTTTTCTTTTTTGTAAAAAAATTCAATATATCAAGCATGTTGTATTACAGTATAGACAATAAGATGGAGTTGGAATTTTTCGAAATACATTAGTCATACAATTGAGAATTGAAGATTGCCAAAGTGAAGCATCAGAGATAGATTTTGCCTACGGCAATATTAAAGAGTGTTGTTCTGCGAAATTCTACCCATTAATTCCTCAACATTTCTCTTTTTTCTTGTTACCTATTCCCAGCTTGATCAAGAAAAGGCCGTCCTTTTACTTCAGAAAAAGAAAGAAAAAGATTTCATCCCATTTTGGAGGATAAGAACTTTGTGTTTTCAATGAAATGAAGAGTATCCACAGAAATTCTTTTTCACCGCTGGAGATATACAACTATAGAAGCACAACATTGGGCACCCAATTGTTGCTGTCAATTCAATCTAGAATTCTGGATGGCGACGTGCAGTACTATAGTATGGCTCAGAAACGTCAAAAGTACAGTAATATGGCCCAGAAATGTCAAACAACTGGATCATACCATATGTGGCTCACTTTATCTTTGTAGTCCAGATGGAATTATTAAATAACTGGTTATCAATCCGTGTGCATGCACGGCTAGCAATTTCTATAAAGAGATATAAGCTGTGGATAAAAATGATTAAAGAGATTGAACGATCAAGATTTTCTTTTTTTAAAAAAAAGAATAATTGGATGACCAAGATCTCAAAGCTATAGGGAATTGAAAGACACAGTGTCATGAAATACATGGTTCATGACCAGACCACTGCTCGCGTTCAATGTGAGCGAACAAGCGTAACCGAAAGTTGAAGGACCAAAACGGAACGTCGTTCGTCGAAAATCAAAACTCATGTGTATATCTATCTACATATTGCTCTCCTTTTTCATCGATCATTGTGAAATGAAAATATGTTCTTCCGATTTTCCACGCCATTAATTAGTATCCTGATAGCGACTAGAGGGCTGATAATTCGTATGCATGTTTTCACTCGTTCACACAGATGGCAATAGACTGAGAGCAAAATTGATTGTTCACAAAACCCCTTTACCACTTAAACCATTTTACGCAAAACCCATAAAGTTTATTCCTCTCTCGCGAATACGTCCTCCTGTCTTGATCAAAGGGGGTTCCACCTTGATCAATATAAGCTGCAGATTCTCCATCCGACGGCCGATGATGGGAGTTAGCATGTTAGCACTTGCTAGTCCATTAGGACTGGATATGCTGCCTATATATATTATATCTTAAAGCCAGTGGAATTGGAGAGCACCCAACATACCCACGTGTCACCTATTTTTGCAAAAAGATCCTCCGCAAATTCTATAGTTGTGTTTAGGCCATTCCCTATGTTTTCGCAAATTTGTCGGCGTCTCATAGACAACCAATTTTTTTAGAAAATACACCAAAATTTTAAATTATGTTTAGGTCCTTCCTTGTTATTTAGCAAAAAGGACCATGTAGTTTCGTATATTCGCAAATAGGTCATTCACTAATTTTTTGCAATCGCGGATAGGCCCTTCTCTGTGGTTTCGCAAATTCGCCAACGATTTATAGCCAACCAAATTTTTTTTTTTAAAAAAAAAACACCACCGAGAAAACCACACCAAAATTTTACATTACGTTTAGGTACTTCCCCCGTTATTTAGCAAAAAGGACCACATAGTTCTGTATATTCACAAACTAATCCTCCACCGGTTTTTTGCAATCGCGGATAGGCACTTCCCTGTGGTTTCGCAGATTCGCCAACAGCTTATAGCCAGCCAATTTTTTAAAAAATAACACTGAGAAAACCGACATTACGTTGACATCGTGGTTACACAAATACACTGACAGCTCCTAGCCATCCAATTTTTCATAAAACACCACCGAGAATATCAAAATTACATTTTTTAATTTTTCATAAGAGTATTTAGGTGGATCATCTTGTTTACATTTTAGAATAAAATTACAAACTTAAATCACTTTATTTCAATCTACCAGTTTTAGCTCTGAGGTGGAGCTGGAATCTGGAGCTCTGCTAAATAGGGCTTAATAAGCAGGGATAATTTCCCAAACCACCCCGTGTTTCTTCATCTTTTTGCTCAACACCCTCAGTCAGGTCCCACTCAATTTTATTAGATTGCACTTTGAAGCATATCTACGTGGATGCAACCATGCAAATATATATATTTTTTCTTGAAGAAACCAAGTGAGATTGTTAGTTTCAGTCTTCCTGCCGATGTTGATCTATGAACCATATATTCCATGATCTTAAAACGACAATCTGTGATGGACAAATTACAGGTCCACAGTCCTCTGCTGTGTGTGTTAAAATCTGCCAAAATGTACCTGTCATGATGACCAGGGAATCTCAGTGTGTTGAGATTTTCTATTTGCCTATTACCGTCACTCGATTACTATTATTAATTGTATGTTGCTATCCGAATAGTTATCAAAGTAAATTAAACTAATTCTGGAATCATTGTAGAATTGCATTAGTTATACTTGCATCCAACACTAACAACTTATATTCCCCTACTACAAATTGCTGATATTTTAAGGTTTTAGCCAGTAAAGGTTACACATCCATAATTAGGTACTCGTACATGGTAACCTTGTTTATGTGCCTATGTTTACAAGGTTCCATAATGTATAATGTAAATAAAAGAGAAATTTTATAGTGCATTATACTGGCAGTATATATTGGGTAGTAGAAATCAGATCTAGCCATTAATTTGGTGATGGAATTCTGCTATTCTACTACCCGAAAAACTACAAATAAACAGTAGCTAATCTAATCCATTGGATCGAAAAGAATGAACGGTTGTATTGAATTTAGTGCACCGTAAGAGAGCTCAAATAAAAAAGGCTCTTTTGAATGTTGAATTTTCTCTAGGGTCCTGACAAAATTTGTTTATGTATGTCAATCTTTGCTTCAGAGTTTCTTTTTCTTTTTTTTTGGGTAAAAAATTCAATATATCAAGCATGTTGTATTACAGTATAGACTAAGATGGAGTTGGATTTTTCTAAATACATTAGTCATACAATTGGAATTGAAAAATTGCTAAAGTTAAGCATCAGAGATAGATTTTGCCTACGGCAATATTAGAGAGTAGTTGTTCTGCAAAATTCTACCCATTAATTCCTCAACAATTATCTTTTTTCATGTTACCTATTCCCAGCTTGATCAGGAAAAGGCCGTCCTTTTACTTAGAAAAAGGAAGAAAAATATCTCATCCCATTTGGGAGGATAAGAACTTGATGTTTTCGATGAAATGAAGAGTATCCACATAAATTCTTTTTCACCGCTGGAGATCTACAAGCACAACATTGGCACCCAATTGTTTCTGTCAATTCAATCTAGAATGCTGGATGACGACGTCTAGTACAGTAGTATGGCTCAGAAATGTCAAACAACTGGATCACACCATACGTGACACTTATTTCTTTGTAGTCCAGATGGAATTAAGAAATAATATAAGTTAGCTCCTAAATGTTAGAAATTGATCCATGGGAAGCCTACTTCCTTTAAAATTCCAAAGTATGCATGGTTTAATACCATATTGCCTAGCCAAGTAGACGGAAGACAATTTATGAGGTGGAGTACTTTTTGCCACTCCCATGAGGGTGGTATGGGGTGGACTTTGGCTAAACATACGCATACATATTTCACCTTTTATTTTGTTGAATTATACAATTACCTCTCTATTCATTCTGTTTAAATGCGATTTAAATGTCTGTTTCAATTCAGTTTAATAGACATAATACTGTCGGTTACTAATAAGTAATTGTTGCATTTAATTGACATAATGTCATCTGTTACTAGTGAATAACTGTAAAGCATCTATATAAGAATTTGGAGATGTCCAGACCAGAAGATACACCAAAATTCCTGCTCCACTCTTCTTCCCCCTCTCTGGATTTCTGTACTATGGTGTTGGGCAGCTGAATCTCGCCGGCCTTCCTCCTCGGTGTGCACTAGGAAGGAGGGTGAGCAGTAGATGGCAATAGACTGAGATCAAAATTGATTCTTCACATAACCCCTTTACCACTTAAACCATTTTACACAAAACCCCTAAAGTTTATTCCTCTCTCGCGAATACGTCCTCCTGTCTTGATCAAAGGGGTTCCACCTTGATCAATATAGGCTGTAGATTCTCCATCCGACGGCCAATGACGGGAGTTAGCATGTTAGCACCTGCTAGCCCAATAGAACTAGATATGCTGCCTATATATATATATATATATATATATATCTTAAAGCTAATGGAATTGGAGAGCAGCCAACATACTCACGTGTCACCTATTTTTGCAAAAAGATCCCCACAAATTCTATAATTGTGTTTAGGCCATTCCCTATGTTTTCGCAAATTCGTCGGCGTCTCATAGACAACCAATTTTTTAGAAAAAAACACCAAAATTTTAAATTATATTTAGGTCCTTCCCATTATTTAGCAAAAAGGACCACGTAGTTCCGTATATTCGCAAATAGACCAGGTCATTCACTGATTGTTTGCAATCGTGGATAGGCCCTTCTCTGTGGTTTCGCAAATTCGCCAATGGTTTATAGCCAACCAATATTTTTTTTAAAAAAAAAACACAATCGAGAAAACCACACCAAATTTTTACATTACGTTTAGGTACTTCCCCCGTTATTTAGCAAAAAAAGGACCACATAGTTCGTATATTCACAAACTAATCCTCCACTGGTTTTTTGCAATCGCGGATAGGCACTTCCACGTGGTTTTGCAGATTTGCCAACAGCTTATAGCCAGTCAATTTTTAAAAAAATAACACTAAGAAAACCGAAATTACATTGACATCGTCGTCGTTACACAAATACACTGACGGCTCCTAGCCATCCAATTTTTCAAAAAACACTACCGAGAATATCAAAATTACATTTTTTGTAACAAAAACCTCAAATCAAATTTCACACCGCGTGGCATCACGCACGGCTAACCTAGTATGTATCACATATGAAGGATCAAGAGTGTCCACGTGTAAAGCTTTTGTTCCAAGCGGCGAAATCAAAATCCTTACACCATCTATATATATATATATATATATATATATATATATATATATATATATATATATATATATATATATGTATTTTATATTGGAGGCTCCTCCAAAGATTCTCATGTTAATCCTAAAAATTAAAAAGGTTAGAAAGTACCATATTAATTATATATCTACGCTAGTTAGAGGTTCATCTAGGAGAACTCATGCATGTTAATCATAGGAAAGTGAAAAATGCTAGAAATTACCACCTTAATAGAAGAAAAAGTAAAAGAAATCTTGAACGCCAAAAAAAATCAGAATTCAAAGGTACAGGGCATTACAAATTTATAATAAAAAAAACTAGGAAATGGTGGAGCATGAAGAATGTGCTATCCAGGTGAGACATTTCTCCTCTAATGAAAGTTAAGTTGGTGTCGAGCACTTCAGATGTGGTTCAGAGGTTAGAATATATGTGAATTTAATTAAGCATATATATCTGCCTTTGGCAGGAATGGAGTTCAGATAATTAATTGAGATGAATAGACTGAACTTACATTCCAGTCACTTAATTTGTTGCCTTGATAAATAACATTAGGAAAATAGTAAGTAGCGACTAACTCGATTATCCATCCAGTCTTTCAGAACACCGCGACTGTCATTGAGCGTCATCCTCATTTCATACAGTGCTCTGACTGGAGAAAAAAGAATTTTGTTTTATTGGGCGCCAGCCAACCTGTATCTAGCCGTGTCGGTCGTTGACGCCTCACTTTGAGTCCTGTAAGTTGGAACGTGAGGCAAACAAGCAAGAGAAGTTCATACTGAAAACAATAGCTCTTGAACTTCTCCCGCGCGTGCGACGTCATGTGCTCGCAAGGCCATCGAATTAACCTGCCCGTCAACGCCAAGATTGATGTCTGCAGCTACGACAATATTGTGCTGCTGGGGATCGCGACCGGTCCGGGAGTAGGGGCCGTGGAGCGGACGGCAGGAGGAGGGAGCGGCTAGCAGTTAGGGAAGCAAACGGGCCGGTCCTAGGGTCATCTTTGACCCACTCTAGTTCATTTGTTTGCACTAAAACTTAAAAGGTGGACTAAAAATTAAGTTTTTAGTGCAAACAAATGAATTAGAGTGGGTCAAATTAAGAAGACCCTAGGGTCAGCCCATTTGCATGCTGCACAACAACAACGCGAGGCGACACGCGCGCTCTCGCTCGCACGGCCAGCGAACGCGTGCGCCGGTAGGACTATACGTACGCTGCTGCATGCTCGATCGCGTTATAGTTAATTTTGATGCTTGATCCAATCCCAACATCTAATGCCGGCCGGCCTGCACACAAGAATGTCTGATGTGCCAAGCTTATATATCCAAGTATAAAGGCCTTACCAGCTTGGAGGAAGGGAGCAGCAAAAGATTGTAGGAACCCTCCCCAATACGGCTAATTAACCCAAAAGGTAGTAGCTAGCGTCATACGTTATGAAAGTATTCTCAACCCGTTTGTTTTTGGGGCATTTGGATATTTGCCACTCTAGGAATTGGAAATTCGATGGCATGTTGAAAATCATGCTATTGAGTGGTATTTCTTACACATGCCACTCTAGGAATTGGAAATTCGATGGTATGTTGAAAATCATGCCATTGAGTGGTATTTTTTACACATGTCATTGAATTTTCAGATTGAGGAGTGGCATATATTAGATTATTCCTTTTTTTTTTCTGGAACTGAAGCACTGCTGGATATATGTATTCTGAATCTGTTTTTTTGATGGAAAACAGCAGAACTCTTGAAGCGAGACCAGTGGCAGATAGCTGCATCACTGACGAACAAAATGAACTGCATGAGATTCAGAAGAGACCAGGGTAGCAAAATGAGAAGAATGGAGAGCAGTAATGCTCAGAGAGAAGTCTGGCAAGATCTTACAACTGGAAAGCAAGGGGGGAGATTAACCTGAACAAGCCAATAATAAAGCTCCGAAGAAAATTTAGGTTAATGAATCCTGTCTAGCTACAGTCTTAAAAATTGGGTTCAATTGCAAACTACGATTATTTCTATGAAACTATCATATGATCTTTTGTCAATATCAAATGAACCTTGGTTGGGTCACTGGACATGATTGGTTTTCTGGACTCCCTTCTCATAAAGAAATGCTCGTCCGCATATAGTGATATGTACATGTAAGCCTCAGCTCAATGTTTAGCTGCGGCTACCGCATATGTTTAACATGAAATAAAGGTTCAATGTTTAGCTGGGGCTACCACTTTACGCTGGGCTATTTGGCTATCTCGAAACAATGTTGTCTTTGATAAGAAAAAAATGTCTAATCCTTTGCAGGTTATCTATGTGTGTATCAATAGGTTGTGCTCATGGTCTACAAACAACGTCAGGAGGCTCAAGAGATGATGTTAATGGCATGCAACTCTTTACAGATCGTATTACTGCTTTACTTTGAATGCCTTTTATACTTTCTCTTGTAGTATAATAGCATAAATACCTTTAACAAATCAATATATAGATTTGATTTCTACAGCACATTATATATATACTATCACTGTTAAATTTCTCTAATAATATAAAAAAGCTAAAAATTCTTAAACTAATCGAAGGAAAGTAACATATAGAAATCCTCACGTTTGCCATCCATCCTTCATTTTAAGGATTTAGGCTAACTCCGTTAAAATTCGTGGATGTTCTTTGACATGAAAACAAACATTAATCCAAGAAAAAAGAAAATAAATCTAATTCGCCACCCCATCCCATGAGATTAGATACGTGCTCTAGAAGCTGCCATATTAATCACATGGAGCAAAAGGTTATATTATTAGAAGCTGCCATATTAATCACATTAAGAGTTCCAACGAAGAAAAATTTTGGATAGAATTTCTCATTTGAACTGAAAAATAAAACAATATAACCCATCCATTCTCACTGTAACATCTTTAGATCTTTGGTAGAAAATTTTCCCACGTAGATATATAACCTAACAAACTTTTAAGGCAATATATATAGCTCGGCACCATCGCAAAGATCATTCAGTTAGAAAATACCATCTAATATATCATTAACGTGTGGTATTTTCCAATTTGTACCTATTTGTGACGGTACGAAGCTAATTTTCTCATCTTTTAAAAGCATCGGAAACATCCATGAGTACAACACTTCTTGCTCCCAACTGCACCGCGCGCATCTTGCTAATATATTGTAGGCACTACAGGATAAACTATTCGTCTTTACGATTATTCTCCCATGACTAGAGTTAAGTTGGCTTAACGTACGCATGCATATATATGATCCATTAATCTACAAAGAAAAAGCTAGAAACTATCATGTTAATTAAGAAAAATCAAAATCTAGAAATTCACATGAGAATTAAGGAAAAATGCCGGAGAAAGAATAACAACCAGCTATTTCCACACTAATCTAAGACAAGAAAAAGAATCTAAAGAATCTACGTCTGTGGTGATGGACACATCAAGCTAAAGATGCAAAGATAGAACAAGTTGGATTAATCCGATTTCCAGCAATGCAACTCACATGAATGTGTGATATAGAACTCACATAGGGTATCACATGCAAGGCACGAGTTCGTGTATGCCTTAGTATGACAAAGCCAGTAGTTTTGGTCGCGTGAAACCAAACAGCACAGTGACACAAGATATACATGCAATGAAAGGATTCGTGATTGGCAACATTGAGGATGAAGTGCAAGAAGCATACTAGGGCTACAAGTTTCGATACATGAGAGCTTCGATTGATTTACAACAGAGATATACATGATGACTAAACGTAACTATAACAGTTCGACATAAAATTGAAGAACGAGCTTTTGTTGGAAATAACTCAAAGGCATTCCATAGATTGCATGAGCATTGACCATCGAAATGCTTGACGAGTAGGAGAACAGTTGAAGTTGCAAGAACAAAACATATCAAAATTCAGAACATTATTTTGAAAAGTAGCCATGAGCGAGATGCGAACCATGTGAGTATGTGACTAGTTATGGTAATCCCCTCCGGACGGAGCCTTATTGAGATTTGAGAAGGAACATCATGGCAATACGCAAGAGCCCGTCGAGCGCGGCGAGCCCCATGACGGCGGAGCGTGCGAGCCCCCACCACGAGAAACGGTCTCTCGGCGCGTCCACCGCCGTCAGCAGAGGCAGCTTCCCCTCGCCGTCGAGCTTGCAGCAGCAGAAGGCCGAGAAGTAGAGCAGCACCCTGGCCTTGTCGCTCACCTCGAGGTTCCTCTTCCCGGCGTGCTCCGAGTAGAGCGCCACCAGGGCCGTGAAGAAAACGTACATGACGCACAGCCACAGCAGCCGCAGGCCGTCGAGCCTAGCCTGCAAGTCGGCATCGGGGCGCTGCTCACCCGCGCGGTCGGCCTCGGCTATCTCCTCGCTGTAGAACTTAGATCCGAAGAAGAAGGCCAGCTCCAAGAAGTCGAGCGAGAAGCCGAGCAGGGCGAGACCCCCGAGGAAATCGGCTGCGCCGGCGAACGCGGTGAGAGAGAGCAGCACCGGAAGGCTCCCCGCCAAGTGGCCGAGGAAGCCGGCGAACCTCGGCGGTGAGGATGGCTGGCGGAACATCGGGCGGACCGTGGTGACCAGCATGACGAACTGGCCGACGATGATGGTCAGGAACAGCAGGCTCTCGGAGACGCTGACGTCGTGCGGCGGGGAGAAGTTGCTGGAGTAGCCGAAGAAGGCGCCCATCAGCCCCGCGCCGCCGGCGATGATGTTGACGGCGGCCGAGGCATCGAACAGGTTCTTGAGCTTGCCGTCGTAGTCATCGTAGCTCATCACCATCTCCCCGCTTTCGACGTCGCGCAGTCGCGGGAACTCTTCGCCCGCTTGGGCGGTGCGGCGGTGCTCCTTGAGGAACAGCAAGACGACGAGCAAGAGGAGCGGCGCGAGCGCGACAGCGAGGAAGGCGTAGAGCACGTTGAGCGACAGGAGCAGGAAGTAGGGCATGGCCACGAGGAGCACGACGGAGGCGTAGACCTGGACGCCGTGCGGGTCGCAGCCGTTCGGGTCGCAGCCGTGCCCGTGCGCATCGACGATGACGTGGTAGATCGCCGTCAGGCCGTCCAGGAAGAGGGCGACGTAGAGGAGCATGATGCCAACCTTGGCGCACGCGTGGCCGGCGAAGGCGTCCGTCCGCGTCCGGTGGACGAGCAGCGACGTGGCGAGCGGGAACTCGTACAGGATGGCGCGCTTTTTGTACTCCGCAAACCGCTTCATCCGCTTGTGGACGCTCGGGTGAACCGTGTGGTCCGTGTCGCCGTCGTCGTCACCGCCGCCGCCGCCGCTCCGGGATGGAAGCTACATACACGCGCGTGTGTGACGGTGTCACCGTGTCAGTCGGTAGGTGTGCGGATCCATGCCCGCGGGAAGGCGAAGCAACGATTAATTTCAGAAATCGTGGATACCTCAGGCTGCACCTCCGGGCCGCGGCCGCGGCGAGATACATCGGAGTTGGTGAGTGGCAGCACCCATTCCGAGGTAGACATCGCCGGCGATAGAAGGCGACAGCTCGGGGAGTGCAAGGAAGGAGGAGGAGGAAGGTAGGTAGCTGGTCGGAGGATCGGAGCAGGTGAGCTCAGATCAATGTGGTACTTAATTAGTTTTAGCGTTGACTCTGAAGTCTTCGACCGTACTAAGACTCGGTGATGATTTGGATCAGATCAGATTTTGTCCATATATTTCGTGAAAACTTTCTTTTATAAGATTTACTAATACTGTTTTTAGACACGTATTTTATGAACCTAGGTTCATATGGGCACATTTTGGTTGATTTGTGGACTAAGGCACTTCAAAAAAAAAAAAACTCTAAAATTCTTAGATGTAGAACATGTTAGAGTAAGTGCACGCGCAAAAAAAAAATTTGTGCAAAAGTATAATTATACGTGCATTGTAAAAAAGGACAAAAAAACTGGATCTATATTACAAAAGATGAATACAACCTTTGGTCTTTTTGTATGGTGCACTCTACAATTTATTTAAGCACACAAGTGCACCAACCCAAAATATTGGTTCATACGAATCAGTTTCATATCTAAATTTCCTTACAGATTTCAGGTTGATCGTTTGGCTGAATAAAAAATCATTTGAATGTTGTGTAGACAAATCCTTTCAATATATTTTTAGTGCGAAGACAAGGTGGGACCGTGGGAGTATATTTTTGAAAACTTATAATTTGAGTTCTTGTCTCTCGCAACCAATAATGTCCTAAAAAGGTTTTAGATCTTTAAGGGCATGTACAATGGTCACAGTCAGCTGTCTATAAGAGATGTCATATAAGATTTTAAGTGACGTGGAGGAGAGAGAAGAAGGAGAGAGAAAGCTGTTGTCTACTATTTAATAGACAGTCACTACAGGATAATCCATACTCACAAACAGTACTACTGCTTAGAATAATAATTATTGCAAGTGGTAGGACAGAGAAGAATAAAATTTTGGTTTAAAATCTGTTATGCCGCTTGTAAAGGTATATTTTATTAGCTGCTCCACAGCTTAGAATTATTCATTGAATTGTGAGCAGTACTACTGGTTCTGCATTGTTGTACCGCTTTGGATACCCATCTGGGCGGGCTCCTAGAAATTTTGGCGGTACCGAAAATAGTGTGCGCGGGCGGCCAAATCCCGTTCCCCACCAAATTCCCCACCCGACCGATCGATTGACTCAGTGTCTCACCCAAATCACCACCACACCCGAGCTTCGCCTCTCACGCAAATCCCCCAAATCCAACCACGAGCGCCGCCTCTCACCCTCGCCTCTGCCCGTCGCCCCTCACCTCTCACCGTCGCCCCTCGCCTCCAACCTCGCCTCTGACCATCGCCCCTCACCTCTCACCGTCGCCCCTCGCCTCTCACCCTCGCCTCCAACCTCGCCTCTCACCGTCGCCCCTCGCCTCTAACCGTCGACCCTCACCTCTCACCGTCGCCCCTCGCCTCTCACCCTCGCCTCCAACCTCGCCCCTCACCTCTGACCCCGAGCGCCCCACGCCTCCAACCCCATCGCCCCTTGTCTCCAACCCCTGCCGCCTCTGACCCCGTCGGCCCTCACCTCCAAGTCCTCTCTCACCGGTGGTAGCAGCAGTTCACTCTGACAACCCACCGGTCTCGCCCGAGGTTGACGACAGCAAGGTATTTTCTCTCCAGCCCTACACCTTAATATGTTCATTCTTGATTGCTAATAACCTGGTTGAAGGTAAATAATATTGTTAATTATGGTTATTGTTGGGAGAAAACAGCAGGATCAATTCTTGATTTGTTTATTCCAATTTAGACTATACATTCTGAGGGGATTATTGTGGGAAATTGTTGGGAGAAGACACAAGATAGTGTGCTTTTACTACTTAAACTGCTGTCTTGGTGGACACACGACTCATTGCTTGATTGGAGAAGAAAATCACATGTGTGCTGTGAGAAAGCAGTTATGGAAAATCACATTAAAGTTTTAAGAAATTCTATTTTTTCTATGGTAGCTACTCCTGTGTCTTCTGTTATTTGAAAAGGCAGTTAGCCAAACAAGATTACATTCGAAAATGGTTCTACCAAACGAAATTATCATGATCGACTGCAATGCCAAACAAAGCTGTATCATACCATGTCGAGATGGCCTACTAATAAAAAGCTTCTTACCTTTCATCTTCTATGTTGTATTTTCTCATTTGCTATCGATTCATTGAGGTATGTGTGATGTAACTTGTGGAATCTGCTTTCTTTGGTGTTAACCTCTTAGATGTCTAAAAGCATCTATTTCTAGCTTTGTCATATTTTTAGCAGTTCTTGAATGTTGTCTGTGGTCTCTAATTTGTCAACATATTTGCTACAAGTGAACAACAATGGATTGAAGCACAAGTTGAGAATGCTAAACAGCAGGCCATACTCTCAATTTAAAATCTCAAGTATCATCCAAGGAGGCTCATATACATAGGGATATCCATTCTCTTAGGTATATGTTATATTACTAGCCTTCATTATGATTGTATCAGTATTTATCTTACCTCAATTATCTCTTTTTTTTCTGCAGGAGAAAAGGATTTATCTTACCTCAATTATCTCTTTTTTTCTGCAGGAGAAAAGGTTTTGAGCTTGTTGGAGAACTCTCGACACTTGTCAAAAGGTGCAGGCTTTTGTATCTGAGGTATGTGAACAATAACAGTCTTATCTTTAGAAATATGTATTTTGTGTTTAGTTGCTCTCAATTCCTTAACTATGTATCAATTGAGCTTGTACTTTGTGTTTGATCAAGATTACAGTTTAATCTATGCCTTTTATTTTCCATTGAAGAATCATCATGAGCCTGACTAAGCATTGGATGAATGAGCCTAGGTAAAAATGTAGTAACTATATGAAATACCAATTCACCTTGCAAACTAAACATGCTTAATAAGGTTAATGATCAAAATGTAGGCACTCAAAGATGTATGTGGAGGGTGTGAAAAGTTTCATAGAATTTGCTTTTACAAATTCATCAAAAGGAAACCAAATTCGATGTCCATGCAAGAAGTGTGTGAATAGTACATGGTATGAAACTGTGAAATCATGTGCTGAAAAATTGGCTTTGAACTGAAAAATTAACTTAGAATTGGTTTTGCAAAATGTGCTTGTGCATGTGTTTGACAATTTGATAAGAAACAGTAAGTTTCGTTTTTACGCGCGAGACCAAGTTCTTAAAAGACAGTAAGTTTTACATGTACGCCAGACCAAATTTTTTAGTCCGTCATGAATGGGATTTGCTCAATTAGGGTTTTGAGTGATTTTGAGATTGAATTTTGAATTTGATTTTGAGATTATGAAATTTGTGATAATTTCATGATACTTGTTTTGAAGTGGACTTTATGCAATGCTCATGTGAGTAGTTGCATGGATTGACATTGAGTCAAGTCGTGGACTTGTGCTCGGATTCGTTTTGTGTTTTGTTCATGTGCAGGTATTGCTCGAAGACGAATGTGGTCGATGACGGGACCGGAACTAGGTTCATGGAGGAACCGAGGTTCGACTAGGTTCAGGAGGAACCGAGGTCTTGGTGGTCAAGGATGTCATGCGGGACGTTCGGGCTAAGAGAATGGTGCACATGAAGAATGGTTAGTCACGTGAGAATGGCAGGAGGTCATTCGCGTGCAAAGTGTTAGTCACGTGAGTATGGCAGGTGGCCATACGCGTGCAAAGTGTTAGTCACGTGAGTATGGTAGGGTTGCCATACGCGTGCAAGAGTTGTACTCGGCCAGGTTGGGCCAAGTAGAGTTGTGTTGAATCTGATTCCTTCTAGGGAATAGGAATCGTATTCAGAACTCCTTGTGGGTTGGTGCTTTAAATAGGAGGGGTTGTCTCCTGTTGAAGAGCATCGAATTGAGGAGAGCTAGGCGCATAGAGCCTTGGGATCAAAGTTTAGGGTTTGTACTCTTTTGATGGGAGTACTTTAGACAAAAGAAATAAAGATCAATTCTTCTAGTTCCCGCATTGCTTCAACGTCCTCTTTTTGGTTCTTGTTTGCATGCTTGTTCTAGTTCTAGATTGGTTTTTGTTCTTTAAGTTTTATCTTGATTTGATCCATCAAAAACCTCTCTAGGGTATTGATCTAGTGTTTCTCAAAGTCTAGTTGATCAATCTTTAGTCGTTCTTGTTTAATCTTGAAGTTTTGATTAGATTGATTCTCGTCAAGTTCTGGATCAGCAAGCTTGCGAAGCTCATAACTTTTGATCCGTAAGTCCGATCGAGCTGATTCTTTTTGGGTTCGATTCGTATTGGAATCTAGTTTCTTGTGTCCAAATTTCAGATCAATCTAACGGTTGGATCTCCAGAAATTCGCGTTTTACCGAACCTCTATCATTCTGTTTTTGTCGAAAACGAGGCAATTATTTGGTTCTGTTTTGGGGTGAACTTTTAGTAGATCAAGAATTTGCTTTTAGCTTCCGCACAATCATTCACCCCCCCCTCTGATTGCTATATTCGTATACTTCGATCCTACAAGTGGTATCAGAGCAAGGTTTCTCTAATCTATCTTAACCGGTGATTAGATCAATGGATCGTTATTCGACAAAACCATGTGTGTTCGATGGTGTTGATTTTCAGTTTTGGAAGGCCAAGATGGAGGCGTTCATCCAAGCACAGGGCTTCACAATTTGGGAGAAGGTCTACAAGCCATATGAAGTCCCTGCAAACGACAACGTCAACGACACCAATCGCACACATGTTGAAGCAAATAGCAAGGCGCGCAACTTGATCATCCAAGGCTTGGGACGCAGCGACTTTGATCGTGTGGTTCATCTTCGATCCGCATATGAGGTATGGAAATCTCTTTGTGATTACCATGAGGGTTCTAACACTGTCAAAGAGGTTCGCCAAGATATTTACAAAAAAGAATACATGCGTTTTGAGATGAAACCTAGTGAATCAGATGACTTCTTTGCACGTTTCAATAAAATTCTTAGCAATCTACGTGCTTTGTTGGAGTTAGCTACACCGATGCTGAAAATGCTCGACAATTGCTTAGTGCTTTGGACATGTCAGTGTGGGAGATGAAAGTAACAGCTATACAAGAATCTACTACCATGAGCACACTCACATTAGATGTTCTTTACTCTAAGTTGAAAACTCATGAGTTGGATGTTCTTGCCAGGAAGGGTAACATTAAATAAATTGCTTTGATCTCTAACCCTAACATGTCAAATGCAAATTCTTCTTCTAGCTTTGCCTTGTCTTCCATGTCTTCTTTAATGTGATGAGCAACTTGAAGAATTTCCTGAAGAAGATCTGGCACTACTCTCTTCTCGCTTTAACAAAGCTTTGCAGAATGTGAGAATGAGAAAGAGAGGTGGTCCTCCAAGATGCTATGAGTGTGGTGACCTCAACCATATTCGCACAAATTGTCCTAAGCTTGCAGGAAAAACATCAAAGGAGGAGAAGGACAACGACGAGAAGGAATGAGAAGAAAAGGTTCTCGTCAAATGATAGGAAGAAGAAGAGCTTCATCAACCGCAAGGTGGTTCACGAGTTCTTTCCGCTCTTGAACAAGTCAATTTGAGCGATGTGGACTCGGAGAGCAGCGAAGATGATGCAACTCCAAGCAAGCATGATTTGATAGGATTATGTCTCATGGCAAGCAGCAAGGATAGCTTCACTGAGGGCGACCACGACAGCGACTTCAATGAGGTAGATCCTCTTATGATGAATTAGCTATTCTTTGTTGCTCGTCTTGGAAAATTGCTTGACAAAGCGTGATAAGAAAATTAAGAAACATGATTTCATTATTGAATCATTGAATGCTGAAATTGCTAGACTTAAGACTTTGATTCCTAGTGATGATACTTGCAAATCATGTGACTTAATTTACAATGAGCTCACCTTGCTTAGGAAAGAACATGCTCTTTTGTTGCATCTAAATGAGAAAAATGAGAAACATGTTGTACATGCTAGTCTGTTCCAATCGATGATTTGCATAGTTCAACTTCTTGTTCTAAATGCTCAACTCTTGAATTAAAATTGAAAGATGCAAATGCTAGGGTTTCTCAATTAACTGATAATTTGCTTTCACATGAAATTCTCTCATGCTCAACTTGTCGCAAGCAAAAAGGAAAAGTAGATGTTCCCTGCAATAATTGTTTAATTCTTGCTAAGAAAGTTGATTACTTGCAAAATTCTTTGGAACGTTTCACTAATGGCAAGAAGAAGTTGAACATGATTTTGGATCAATCTAAGGTTAGCACAAACAAGAGAGGTTTAGGTTTTGATCCTTATGCCACATATGAAACTAAACCTCAGACCGTTGTTCGTGCTCCTTGCAAAATTGAGTTATCTAATGAGCCTAAGAAAATTGCTTTTCAATCTGTTTGGTTTTATCTTCTACTATGATGAATGCAAAATGTGCTTTTCTTGTTAAAGCTAAACATCATGTCAAGTACACTTGCACTCATTGTGGTAGAGATGGACACTTAGTAGATTTTTGCTTTAGACTAGCCAAACAAAGAAAAGAAGGAAAGAACTAAGGCTAGGTCAAATTTCAGCAAAGCACATTTTTATGCGCCTAGAGTGATGAAAACACCTTCTGTTCCTAGAAACATGGGAAAAGGCAAATCTGATTTTGTGCATAAAAATTATCGTGTTGTACCTATTGTTGTGCGTCGTGTGTCTCAGTACTGGATTCCCAAAAATCTCATTCCTAACCCCAAGATCGAGACCTCGACATGTTTTGCTATGTAGGCTTCTCGCGAGGAAGGAGAACATATGGCTAGTGGATTCGGATGCTCACGCCACATGTCCGGTGATAAGAATTGGTTCTCCTCCTCACTCGTGCATCTCGTCTTTGAAAGTGTTACTTTTGGAGATGCTTCTTCCTCTTCTGTTGTGGCAAAAGGTACAATAAAGGTAAGTGACAAGTTTATGTTCAAAGATGTGGCTCTTGTTGAAAATTTGAAATATAACTTGCTTTCTGTCTCACAAATGCTTGATGAAGATCTTGAGATAAGCTTTAAGAAAAATGAATGCAAAGTGCTAGATGCTTCAGGTGATCTTGTGTTCAAAATTTCTCGTTTTGGAAGAGTCTTTAAAGCTGATTTTGATGCATCACCTTCTTTTAAGCATAGGTGTCTAATTGCCAATGTTTCTAAAGATTTATTCTTTTGGCATCGTAGACTTGGTCATGTTGGTTTTAATCATCTTACTCGTGTAAGTGGTTTAGATCTTATACGTGGCTTGCCTAAGCTTAAGGGTGATAGCAATCTAGTATGTTCTTCTTGTAGACATGGTAAGATGATTGCAGGTTCACACCCACCTCTTACCATAGTGATGACAAACGCTCCAGGACAGTTTCTACATCTTGATACAGTTGGACCATCTCGAGTTCAATCCTTTGGAGGCAAACGGTATGTGCTTGTGATTGTTGATGATTTTTCTAGATACTCTTGGGTGTATTTTATGGCATCTAAGGATGAGGCTTTTAGTCATTTTAGAAGTCTTGTTCTTAGGCTTTCTGGACCATCCAGGAGCTCTCAAAGCTATTAGAAGTGATAATGGAACTGAATTCAAAAATGCTTCCTTTGATCTCTTTTGTGCTGAAAAAGGAATTGATCATCAATTTTCATCTCCTAGAGTGCCTCAACAAAATGGTGTAGTCGAAAGAAAAAACAGAACGTTAGTTGAGATGGCTAGAACCATGTTAGATGAACATCTCTCTCCTAGAAATTTTTGGGCTGAAGCTATTTCAACTGCTTGTTATGTTTCAAACCGTGTGTTTTTGAGATCAAAATTGGGTAAGACTCCATATGAGCTTCGGTTTGGACATAGACCTTCTGTTTCTCACTTTCGAGTTTTTGGATGCAAATGTTTTGTCTTGAAATCTGGAAATCTTGATAAATTTGAAGCTAGATCAACTGATGGCATTTTTCTTGGATATCCTGCTCATACTCGTGGCTATCGTGTGCTTGTTTTGGAGACTAATAAAATTGTGGAAACTTGTGAAGTTACTTTTGATGAGGCTAGTCCAGGCACTAGTCCAAGTGATGCAGGTACAGGCGCATACATTCAGGGGGAGAAAATCTTTGAAGAGGATGATGATGTTGAAGATGAGGTCTTGACTCTTCCTAATGCACAACAAGATGTAGCACCTTTGGCACCTACTACTACATCACCTACAGCTAACCATCCTCAAGCTACAACATCATATGTACATGCTGAAAATGAAGAAGGAGAAGGACAAGTCTCAAAAGCCAATGCTCCCTTGTACATTCAAAAAATGCATCCATCTGAACAAATGATTGGAGACCTAAATGAGAGAGTCACTCGATCCAGGTTTATTCATTCTGACACTCATGCTCATTCCGCTTTAGTTGCTTCTTTTGAACCCAAAGATATATCTCATGCATTCTCTCGATTTAATCTTGGATCAATGCCATGCATGAAGAAATAGAGAATTTTGAACGAAATAAAGTTTGGAAACTTGTCTCACCTCCTCCAGATTTTAATGTTATTGGAACTAGATGGGTTTTCAAAAATAAACAAAGTGAGGATGGTGTTGTTGTTAGAAACAAGGCTAGATTGGTTGCTCAAGGTTACACTCAAATTGAAGGCTTAGATTTTGATGAAACCTTTGCTCCTGTTGCTAGAATTGAAGCCATTAGAATCCTTTTAGCTTTTGCTGCATCCAAAGGTTTCAAATTGTATCAAATGGATGTGAAAAGTGCTTTTCTTAATGGCTACATAAATGAGGAGGTTTATGTCAAGCAACCACCTGGTTTTGAAAATCCAAAGTTTCCAAATCATGTGTTCAAACTATCAAAAGCTTTGTATGGTTTGAAACAAGCCCCTAGAGCATGGTATGATAGGCTAAAAACCTTTTACTTGAAAAGGCTTTTTAATGGGAAAGGTTGACAAAACTCTCTTTTACTCAAGCAAGGCAATGATCAACTATTCGTTCAGATTTATGTTGATGATATTATCTTTGGTGGTTCATCTCATGTTTTAGTGTCTGAGTTTTCAGAAACAATGAGGAAGGAGTTTGAGATGAGTATGATGGGTGAGTTGACATACTTTTTGGGATTTCAAATCAAGCAAACGAAGGACGGTACTTTTGTACATCAAAGCAAATACACGAAAGACTTGCTACATCGCTTTGGAATGGAAAACAGCAAGCCGATCATGACACCCATGGAGAGCACTTGCGCACTTGACCCTGATGAAGATGGTGAGCAGGTTGATCAAAAGGAATATAGAAGCATGATAGGTTCACTTTTGTACCTCACTGCATCAAGGCCGGATATACAATTTGCTGTATGTTTGTGTGCTCGTTTTCAAGCTTCCCCACGTGCTTCACTTCGACAAACGTTCAAGTGAACTTTCAGGTATCTCCAGGGTACTCAAGATTTTGGCATTTGGCTTTCTGCTTCCTTATACATTAGTTTAAGAGCTTTTTCTGATGTTGACTTTGGAGGATGTTGATTTGATTTGGTTCGTGCCACCTCTTGAGTAATCCCTTTTCTTGAGCATATTGATACTGGATTTCACTTTCTTAGAGATCATGTTGAAAAAGAAAACATTGTGCTTCATCATGTGGATACTGAACATCAATTGGCAGACATTTTCACAAAACCTTTGTCTTCTTCTCATTTTGCTTTTATTCGGGGAGAACTTGGGATTGTTCATCCAATGGGTTTGTTTTGAGGGGGAGTTTCCTTGCCAAGTTCTTTCACTTGTTGAGCTCACTTTATCATATTTCTTTATATGCTATGTAATTGAGCTAATATATGATAATCTAAATTGTCTCACTTGAACTAAAAATGACATTGCGGAATTCCCTGGACTGATTGCCTATAGCTAAATACTCTGTGATATCTCACTCTTCTAGGCTTGATATTGAATCTTCTTGACAAATTTGGGCTATGAAGCAAGTGTGTTTTCAACTTTACTCTTTCATAAGACCTTTAATCACTTTTGCATGTTTACAATCAAAGAAAAATGAAAAAGAAAAGGGAATCAATATAAAAAGGGGGCTGTTAAAAGCAAAAGCTTCAAGTTATGTGCTTCAGGCTTGCTTTCCCTAAAAAGATAAGATGTATGCTTCAAGTATGTCATTCCCTCAAAGATAAGATGTATGCTTCAAGCATGCCACTCCTAGAAAATAAAAGAAGTATGCTTCAAGCATGCCACATGCAACTTATTGTTTAAAGATTAAATTGGTCTACTAGATTGGAGTTGAAACTACTTGCTCACCCTAAGTTGTTAGTTGCTTCAATTTTTAAAGCCTTGCTTTTTCTGCTAAGATCTTGCTTAGTACTTGGCTATAGTTGACTAAATTGAGGTTGAGATGCATGTCATTCCCTAACTTGTTAAAATCACATCAAGATCATGTATTTTACATATTATGTGATATATACGGTTATATGATCGAATGAGCTCATCTTTTTCTATCTTGGCACTCCCTTGTTTCTTCTTGTGAAATCATTGCTACAAGAAAAATTTTGAACATGTTCTCTCTTTTGTACTCTTGATGAATCCATTGTCAAAGGGGGAGAAAATTGGGAATTGTTGAAAAGATTAATGAAAAAGGGGGAGAAGAAAAAGGGGGAGTTGTGTTTGGAAATTTGAGAATTTTGGGAGAATTTTGGAATTTTTGGGCACATTGCACATTCACACACATTTTCCTTCTCAGGGGGAGATTTTGTTTTGCATTTTGGTCAAATTGGGAATTCTGTGTTTTCTCTTTTTGGTCCTTGATCCTTTTGATTTCAAAATCTTTTGTAAAGTGAATGCCAAATATTCATTTCTTAGTGGTGTTGCCAATGTTTTCATCAAGGGGGAGATTGTGAAATCATGTGCTGAAAAATTGGCTTTGAACTGAAAAATTAACTTAGAATTGGTTTTGCAAAATGTGCTTGTGCATGTGTTTGACAATTTGATAAGAAACAGTAAGTTTCGTTTTTACGCGCGAGACCAAGTTCTTAAAAGACAGTAAGTTTTACATGTACGCCAGACCAAATTTTTTGGTCCGTCATGAATGGGATTTGCTCAATTAGGGTTTTGAGTGATTTTGAGATTGAATTTTGAATTTGATTTTGAGATTATGAAATTTGTGATAATTTCATGATACTTGTTTTGAAGTGGACTTTATGCAATGCTCATGTGAGTAGTTGCATGGATTGACATTGAGTCAAGTCGTGGACTTGTGCTCGGATTCGTTTTGTGTTTTGTTCATGTGCAGGTATTGCTCGAAGACGAATGTGGTCGATGACGGGACCGGAACTAGGTTCATGGAGGAACTGAGGTTCGGGACTAGGTTCAGGAGGAACTGAGGTCTTGGTGGTCAAGGATGTCATGCGGGACGTTCGGGCTAAGAGAATGGTGCACATGAAGAATGGTTAGTCACGTGAGAATGGCAGGAGGTCATTCGCGTGCAAAGTGTTAGTCACGTGAGTATGGCAGGTGGCCATACGCGTGCAAAGTGTTAGTCACGTGGGTATGGTAGGGTTGCCATACGCGTGCAAGAGTTGTACTCGGCCAGGTTGGGCCAAGTAGAGTTGTGTTGAATCTGATTCCTTCTAGGGAATAGGAATCGTATTCAGAACTCCTTGTGGGTTGGTACTTTAAATAGGAGGGGTTGTCTCCTGTTGAAGAGCATCGAATTGAGGAGAGCTAGGCGCATAGAGCCTTGGGCTCAAAGTTTAGGGTTTGTACTCTTTTGATGGGAGTACTTTAGACAAAAGAAATAAAGATCAATTCTTCTAGTTCCCGCATTGCTTCAACGTCCTCTTTTTGGTTCTTGTTTGCATGCTTGTTCTAGTTCTAGATTGGTTTTTGTTCTTTAAGTTTTATCTTGATTTGATCCATCAAAAACCTCTCTAGGGTATTGATCTAGTGTTTCTCAAAGTCTAGTTGATCAATCTTTAGTCGTTCTTGTTTAATCTTGAAGTTTTGATTAGATTGATTCTCGTCAAGTTCTGGATCAGCAAGCTTGCGAAGCTCATAACTTTTGATCCGTAAGTCCGATCGAGCTGATTCTTTTTGGGTTCGATTCGTATTGGAATCTAGTTTCTTGTGTCCAAATTTTAGATAAATCTAATGGTTGGATCTCCAGAAATTAGCATTTTACCGAACCTCTATCATTCTGTTTTTGTCGAAAACGAGGCAATTATTTGGTTCTGTTTTGGAGTGAACTTTTAGTAGATCAAGAATTTGCTTTTAGCTTCCGCACAATCATTCACCCCCCCCCCTCTGATTGCTATATTCGTATACTTCGATCCTACAGAAACAACAGTTGTCCTTGAGCACTTGATATGCGAGGGATTCTTGGAAGGATATACAACATGGATTTTCCATGGAGAGAAAGCATCGTCCAGAGAAATCATGTGCTGAAAATTTGGCTTTGAACTGAAAAATTAACTTAGATTTGAATTTGCAAAATGTGTTTGTTCATGTGTTTTGACAATTGACAAGAAACAGTAAGTTTTGCCTTGGCGCCGGACCAATCCTAAAGAAAACAGTAAGTTTCCCATCTACGACGGACAAACTTTCTTGGTCCTTTGTAAACATGCTTTTTGACAACCTCTTTCTCCTATGTACAACGGACAAAGTTTTTGTGTCTGTCGTGAACATGTTTTTGAGCGCATGAGCCAAACCCTATTTTCCAAGAATCCAGTAAGTTTCCTATGTACGACGGACAAAGTTTTTGGAGTGCATCGTGAATGGCTTTGAGGATTGATTTCGCATGTACAACGGACAAAGTTTTTGGGTCCGTTGTGAGAACGTGTTTTCACTGGAATGTTTTCTTCTTGGAACTGAGAGTTTCACATGTGCAGCCGGACAAAGATTTCTTGTCCGTCGTGAATGGACTTTTTCTAGGGTTTTTATTTCTTGTCCGTTGTGAACGTGTTTTGCTCGATTTGGATGTTTTGCAAGAATTGAAATGGTTTGACCTTGAGATTATGAAATTTGTGATGATTTCATGATGTGTGTTTTGAAGTGGACTTTATGCAATGCTCATGTGAGTAGTTGCATGGATTGATGTGAGTCAAGTCGTGGACTTGTGCTCGGAATTGTTTTGTGGTTTGTTCATGTGCAGGTATTGCTCGAAGACGAATGTGGTCGATGACGGACCGGAACTAGGTTCATGGAGGAACTGAGGTTCGACTAGGTTCAGGAGGAACCGAGGTCTTGGTGGTCAAGGATGTCATGCGGGACGTTCGGGCTAAGAGAATGGTGCACATGAAGAATGGTTAGTCACGTGAGAATGGCAGGAGGTCATTCGCGTGCAAAGTGTTAGTCACGTGAGTATGGCAGGTGGCCATACGCGTGCAAAGTGTTAGTCACGTGAGTATGGTAGGGTTGCCATACGCGTGCAAGAGTTGTACTCGGCCTGGTTGGGCCAAGTAGAGTTGAGTTGGATACGGATTCCTTCTAGGGAATAGGAATCGTATTCAGAACTCTTTGTGGGTTGGTGCTTTAAATAGGTGGGGGGTCTCCTGTTGAAAGGCATCAAGTAGAGCTGAGCGCATCAAGCTTTGAGCTTGGTTTTAGGGTTTGTACTCTTTTGATGAGAGTATTTTAGACAAGAAATAAAGATCAATTCTTCCAAGATTTTTGCGTGCTACAGTATTTTCTGTTTTGGTTCTTGTTTGCATGTTTGTTCTAGTTCTAGATTGGTTTTTGTTCTTCAAGTTTTATCTTGATTTGATCCATCAAAAACCTCTCTAGGGTATTGATCTAGTGTTTCTCAAAGTCTAGTTGATCAATCTTTTGTCGTTCTTGTTTAATCTTGAAGTTTTGATTAGATTGATTCTCGTCAAGTTCTGGATCAGCAAGCTTGCGAAGCTCATAACTTTTGATCCGTAAGTCCGATCGAGCTGATTCTTTTTGGGTTCGATTCGTATTGGAATCTAGTTTCTTGTGTCCAAATTTCAGATCGTTTCGACGGTTGGATCTCCGGGAATTCTCGTTTTACCAAACCTCTGTCATTCTGTTTTTGTCGAAAACGAGGCAATTATTTGGTTCTGTTTTGGGGTAAACTTTTAATAGGTCAAGAATTTGGTTTTAGCTTCCGCACAATCATTCACCCCCCCTCTGATTGCTATATTCGTATACTTCGATCCTACAAGTGGTATCAGAGCAAGGTTTCTCTAATCTATCTTAACCGGTGATTAGATCAATGGATCGTTATTCGACAAAACCATGTGTGTTCGATGGTGTTGATTTTCAGTTTTGGAAGGCCAAGATGGAGGCGTTCATCCAAGCACAGGGCTTCACAATTTGGGAGAAGGTCTACAAGCCATATGAAGTCCCTGCAAACGACAACGTCAACGACACCAATCGCACACATGTTGAAGCAAATAGCAAGGCGCGCAACTTGATCATCCAAGGCTAGCGACGCATAGACTTTGATATTGTGGATCATCTACGATACGAATAAGAGGTATTGAAATCGCTTTGTGATTACCATGAGGGTTCTAACACTGTCAAAGAGGTTCGCCAAGATATTTACAAAGAGAATACATGCGTTTTGAGATGAAACCTAGTGAATCTGTAGATGACTTCTTTGCACGTTTCAATAAAATTCTTAGCAATCTACGTGCTGTTGGAGTTAGCTACACCGATGCTGAAAATGCTCGACAATTGCTTAGTGCTTTGGACATGTCAGTGTGGGAGATGAAAGTAACATCTATACAAGAATCTACTACCATGAGCACACTCACATTAGATGTTCTTTACTCTAAGTTGAAAACTCATGAGTTGGATGTTCTTGCCAGAAGGGTAACATTAAATCAATTGCTTTGATCTCTAACCCTAACATGTCAAATGCAAATTCTTCTTCTAGCTTTGCCTTGTCTTCCATGTCTTCTTTAACAGATGAGCAACTTGAAGAGTTTCCTGAAGAAGATCTGGCACTACTCTCTTCTCGCTTTAACAAAGCTTTGCAGAATGTGAGAATGAGAAAGAGAGGTGGTCCTCCAAGATGCTATGAGTGTGGTGACCTCAACCATATTCGCACAAATTGTCCTAAGCTTGCAGGAAAAACATCAAAGGAGGAGAAGGACAACGACAGAAGGAATGAGAAGAAAAGGTTCTCGTCAAATGATAGGAAGAAGAAGAGCTTCATCAACCGCAAGGTGGTTCACTGAGTTCTTTCCGCTCTTGAACAAGTCAATTTGAGCGATGTGGACTCGGAGAGCAGCGAAGATGATGCAACTCCAAGCAAGCATGATTTGATAGGACTATGTCTCATGGCAAGCAGCAAGGATAGCCTCACTGAGGACGATCACGACAGCGACTTCAATGAGGTAGATCCCTCTTATGATGAATTAGCTATTGCTGTTGCTCGTCTTGGAAAATTGCTTGACAAACGTGATAAGAAAATTAAGAAACATGATTTCATTATTGAATCATTGAATGCTGAAATTGCTAGACTTAAGACTTTGATTCCTAGTGATGATACTTGCAAATCATGTGACTTAATTTACAATGAGCTCACCTTGCTTAGGAAAGAACATGCTCTTTTGTTGCATCTAAATGAGAAAATGAGAAACATGTTGTACATGCTAGCTGTTCCAATCGATGATTTGCATAGTTCAACTTCTTGTTCTAAATGCTCAACTCTTGAATTAAAATTGAAAGATGCAAATGCTAGGGTTTCTCAATTAATCGATAATTTGCTTTCACATGAAATTCTCTCATGCTCAACTTGTCGCAAGCAAAAGGAAAAGTAGATGTTCCCTGCAATAATTGTTTAACTCTTGCTAAGAAAGTTGATTACTTGCAAAATTCTTTGGAACGTTTCACTAATGGCAAGAAGAAGTTGAACATGATTTTGGATCAATCTAAGGTTAGCACAAACAAGAGAGGTTTAGGTTTTGATCCTTATGCCACATATGAAACTAAACCTCAGACCGTTGTTCAGGCTCCTTGCAAAATTGAGTTATCTAATGAGCCTAAGAAAATTGCTTTTCAATCTTTGGTTTTTTATCTTCTACTATGATGAATGCAAAATGTGCTTTTTCTTGTTAAAGCTAAACATCATGTCAAGTACACTTGCACTCATTGTGGTAGAGATGGACACTTAGTAGATTTTTGCTTTAGACTAGCCAAACAAAGAAAAGAAGGAAAGAACTAAGGCTAGGTCAAATTTCAGCAAAGCACATTTTTATGCGCCTAGAGTGATGAAAACACCTTCTGTTCCTACAAACATGGGAAAAGGCAAATCTGATTTTGTGCATAAAAATTATCGTGTTGTACCTATTGTTGTGCGTCGTGTGTCTCAGTATTGGATTCCCAAAAATCTCATTCCTAACCCCAGTACTGAGACCTCGACATGTTTTGTTGCTATGTAGGCTTCTCGCGCGAGGAAGGAGAACATATGGCTAGTGGATTCCGGATGCTCACGCCACATGTCCGGTAATAAGAATTGGTTCTCCTCCCTCACTCGTGCATCTCGTCTTTGAAAGTGTTACTTTTGGAGATGCTTCTTCCTCTTCTGTTGTGGCAAAAGGTACAATAAAGGTAAGTGACAAGTTTATGTTCAAAGATGTGGCTCTTGTTGAAAATTTGAAATATAACTTGCTTTCTGTCTCACAAATGCTTGATGAAGATCTTGAGATAAGCTTTAAGAAAAATGAATGCAAAGTGCTAGATGCTTCAGGTGATCTTGTGTTCAAAATTTCTCGTTTTGGAAGAGTCTTTAAAGCTGATTTTGATGCATCACCTTCTTCTAAGCATAGGTGTCTAATCGCCAATGTTTCTAAAGATTTATTCTTTTGGCATCGTAGACTTGGTCATGTTGGTTTTGATCATCTTACTCGTATAAGTGGTTTAGATCTTATACGTGGCTTGCCTAAGCTTAAGAGTGATAGCAATCTAGTATGTTCTTCTTGTAGACATGGTAAGATGATTGCAGGTTCACATCCACCTCTTACCATGGTGATGACAAACGCTCCAGACAGCTTCTACATCTTGATACAATTGGACCATCTCGAGTTCAATCCTTTGGAGGCAAATGGTATGTGCTTGTGATTGTTGATGATTTTTCTAGATACTCTTGGGTATACTTTATGGCATCTAAGGATGAGGCTTTTAGTCATTTTAGAAGTCTTGTTCTTAGGCTTTCTATTGATCATCCAGGAGCTCTCAAAGCTATTAGAAGTGATAATGGAACTGAATTCAAAAATGCTTCTTTTAATCACTTTTGTCTTGAAAAAGGAATTGATCATCAATTTTCATCACCTAGAGTGCCTCAACAGAATAGTGTAGTTGAAAGGAAAACAGAACATTGGTTGAGATGGCTAGAACCATGTTAGATGAACATCACACTCCTAGGAACTTTTAGGTGAAGCTATTTCAATCGCTTGTTATGTTTCAAACCGTGTGTTTTTGAGATCAAAATTGGGTAAGACTCCATATGAGCTTCGGTTTGGACATAGACCTTCTGCTTCTCACTTTCGAAGTTTTTGGATGCAAATGCTTTGTCTTGAAATCTGGAAATCTTGATAAATTTGAAGCTAGATCAATGGATGGTTTTTTTGTTGGATATCCCGCTCATACTCGTGGCTATCGTGGTGCTTGTTTTGGAGACTAACAAAATTGTGGAAACTTGTGAAGTTACTTTTGATGAGGCTAGTCCAGGCACTAGTCCAAGTGATGCAGTGCACAAAGCATACATTCAGGGGGAGAAAATCTTTGAAGATAATGATGATGTTGAAGATGAGGTCTTGACTCTTCCTAATGCACAACAAGATGTAGCACCTTTGGCACCTACTACTACATCACCTACACTAACCATCCTCAAGCTACAACATCATCTGTACATGCTGAAAATGAAGAAGGAGAAGGAGAAGTCTCAAAAGCCAATGCTCCTTGTACATTCAAAAATGCATCCATCTGAACAAATGATTGGAGACCTAAATGAGAGAGTCACTTTCGATCCAGGTTTATTCATTCGACACTCATGCTCATTCCGCTTTAGTTGCTTCTTTTGAACCCAAAGATATATCTCATGCATTATCGGCCGAATCTTGGATCAATGCCATGCATGAAGAAATAGAGAATTTTGAACGAAATAAAGTTTGGAAACTTGTCTCACCTCCTCCAGATTTTAATGTTATTGGAACTAGATGGGTTTTCAAAAATAAACAAAGTGAGGATGGTGTTGTTGTTAGAAACAAGGCTAGATTGGTTGCTCAAGGTTACACTCAAATTGAAGGCTTAGATTTTGATGAAACCTTTGCTCCTGTTGCTAGAATTGAAGCCATTAGAATCCTTTTAGCTTTTGCTGCATCCAAAGGTTTCAAATTGTATCAAATGGATGTGAAAAGTGCTTTTCTTAATGGCTACATAAATGAGGAGGTTTATGTCAAGCAACCACCTGGTTTTGAAAATCCAAAGTTTCCAAATCATGTGTTCAAACTATCAAAAGCTTTGTATGGTTTGAAACAAGCACCTAGAGCATGGTATGATAGGCTAAAAACCTTTTACTTGAAAAAGGCTTTTTAATGGGAAAGGTTGACAAAACTCTCTTTTACTCAAGCAAGGCAATGATCAACTATTCGCTCAGATTTATGTTGATGATATTATCTTTGGTGGTTCCTCTCATGTTTTAGTGTCTAAGTTTTCGAAACAATGAGGAAGGAGTTTGAGATGAGTATGATGGGTGAGTTGACATACTTTTGGGATTTCAAATCAAGCAAACGAAGGATGGTACTTTTGTACATCAAAGCAAATACACGAAAGACTTGCTACATCGCTTTGGAATGGAAAACAAAGAAGCCGATCATGACACCCATGGAGAGCACTTTGCACTTGACCTGATGAAGATGGTGAGCCGGTTGATCAAAAGGAATATAGAAGTATGATAGGTTCACTTTTGTACCTCAATGCATCAAGGCCGGATATACAATTTGTTGTATGCTTGTGTGCTCGTTTTCAAGCTTCCCCACGTGCTTCACATCGACAAGGTGTCAAAAGGATTTTCAGGTATCTTCATGGAACTCAAGATTTTGGCATTTGGCTTTCGCTTCCTCATGCATTAGTTTGAGATCTTTTTCTCGATGCTGATTTTGGAGGATGTAGAATTGATAGGAAGAGCACTTCTGGTTCATGTCACTTCTTGGGAAATTCTCTCATTGCATGGTCATCTAGAAAACAATCTTCGTTGCACAATCAATCTGAATCTGAATATGTGGTCACTGCTAGTTGTTGTTCTCAAATTCTTTGGATAGTAGCTACACTAAAAGATTATGGGGTTAATTTGGATAGTGTTCCTCTTTTGTGTGATAACACTAGTGCAATTTGCATTGCTAAGAACCCCGTGCAACACTCTAGAACAAAACACATTGACATCAGATTTCACTTTCTTAGAGATCATGTTGAAAAAGGCAACATTGTGCTTCATCATGTGGATACCGAACATCAATTGGCGGACATTTTCACAAAACCTTTGTCTTCTTCTCGTTTTGCTTTTATTCGGGGAGAACTTGGAATTGTTCATCCAATGGGATTGTTTTGAGGGGGAGTTTCTTTGCCAAGTTCTTTCACTTGATGAGCTCACTTTATCATATTTCTTTATATGTTATGTAATTGAGCTAATATATGATAATCTAATTGTCTCACTTGAACTAAAAATGACATTGTGGAATTCCTCGACTGATTACCTATAGCTAAATACTCTGTGATATCTTACTCTTCTAGGCTTGATATTGAATCCTCTTGACAAATTTGGGCTATGAAGCAAGTGTGGTTTCAACTTTACTCTTTCATAAGACCTTTTAATCACTTTTGCATGTTTATAATCAAAGAAAATGAAAAGAAAAGGGAATCAATAAAAGGGGTTGTTAAAAGCAAAAACCTCAAGTTATGTGCTTCAGGTGCTTTCCTAAAAAGATAAGATGTATGCTTCAAGCATGCCATTCCCTCAAAGATAAGATGTATGCTTCAAGCATGCCACTCCTAGAAAATAAAAGAAGTATGCTTCAAGCATGCCACATGCAACTTATTGTTTAAAGATTAAATTGGTCTACTAGATTGGAGTTGAAACTACTTGCTCGCCCTAAGTTGTTAGTTGCTTCAATTTTTAAAGTCTTGCTTTTTCTGCTAAGATCTTGCTTAGTACTTGGCTATAGTTGACTAAATTGAGGTTGAGATGCATGTCATTCCCTAACTTGTTAAAATCACATCAAGATCATGTATTTTGCATATTATGTGATATATAAGGTTATATGATCGAATGAGCTCATCTTTTCCTATCTTGGCACTCCCTTGTTTCTCTTTGTGAAATCATTGTTTCAGGAAAAATTTTGAACCTGTTCTCTCTTTTACTCTTGATGAATCCATTGTCAAAGGGGGAGAAATTTGGAAATCTTTCTTTGAAAAGTTTAAAGAAAAAGGGAGAGTTGTTAAAATTGAGAATTTTGGGAGAAGTTTGGAGATTTTTTTGAAATTTTTGGGCGCATTGCACATTCACACACATTTTCATTCTCAGGGGGAGATTTTGTTTTGCATTTTGGTCAAAGGGGGATTTCTGTGTTTTCTTACTTTGGTCTTTGATCCTTTGGATTTCAAAATCTTTTGTAAAGTGAATGCCAAATGTTCAATTCTAAGTGGTGTTGCCAATGTTTTCATCAAGGGGGAGATTGTGAAATCATGTCTTTGAAAAATAGGCTTTGAACTGAAAAATTAACTTAGATTTGAATTTGCAAAATGTGTTTGTTCATGTGTTTTGACAATTGACAAGAAACAGAAAGATATGCCTTGGCGCCGGACCAATCCTAAAGAAAACAGTAAGTTTCCCATCTACGACGGACAAACTTTCTTGGTCCTTTGTAAACATGCTTTTTGACAACCTCTTTCTCCTATGTACAACGGACAAAGTTTTTGTGTCTGTCGTGAACATGTTTTTGAGCGCATGAGCCAAACCCTATTTTCCAAGAATCCAGTAAGTTTCCTATGTACGACGGACAAAGTTTTTGGGTCTGTCGTGAATGGCTTTTTGAGGATTGATTTCGCATGTACAACGGACAAAGTTTTTGGGTCCGTTGTGAACGTGTTTTCACCGGAATGTTTTCTTCTTGGAACTGAGAGTTTCACATGTACGCCGGACAAAGATTTCTTGTCCGTCGTGAATGGACTTTTTCTAGGGTTTTTATTTCTTGTCCGTTGTGAACGTGTTTTGCTCAGTTTGGATGTTTTGCAAGAATTGAAATGGTTTGACCTTGAGATTATGAAATTTGTGATGATTTCATGATGTGTGTTTTGAAGTGGACTTTATGCAATGCTCATGTGAGTAGTTGCATGGATTGATGTGAGTCAAGTCGTGGACTTGTGCTCGGAATTGTTTTAGGTTTGTTCATGTGCAGTATTGCTCGAAGACGAATGTGGTCGATGACGGACCGAACTAGGTTCATGGAGGAACTGAGGTTCGGGACTAGGTTCAGGAGGAACTGAGGTCTTGGTGGTCAAGGATGTCATGCGGGACGTTCGGGCTAAGAGAATGGTGCACATGAAGAATGGTTAGTCACGTGAGAATGGCAGGAGGTCATTCGCGTGCAAAGTGTTAGTCACGTGAGTATGACAGTGGCCATACGCGTGCAAAGTGTTAGTCACGTGAGTATGGTAGTGTTGCCATACGCGTTCAAGAGTTGTACTCTGCCTGGTTGGGACAAGTATATTTGAGTTGGATACGGATTCATTCTATGGTATAGGAATCGTATTCTTAACTTATTGTGGGTTGGTGCTTTAAATAGGTGGGGGGTCTCCTGTTGAAAGGCACCAAGTAGAGCTGAGCGCATCAAGCTTTGAGCTTGGTTTTAGGGTTTGTACTCTTTTGATGAGAGTATTTTAGACAAGAAATAAAGATCAATTCTTCCAAGATTTTTGCGTGCTACAAGAACCACGTCGCTACAAGATTTTCTGCTTTGGTTCTTGTTTGCATGCTTGTTCTAGTTCTAGATTGGTTTTTGTTCTTCAAGTTTTATCTTGATTTGATCCATCAAAAACCTCTCTAGGGTATTGATCTAGTGTTTCTCAAAGTCTAGTTGATCAATCTTTTGTCGTTCTTGTTTAATCTTGAAGTTTTGATTAGATTGATTCTCGTCAAGTTCTGGATCAGCAAGCTTGCGAAGCTCATAACTTTTGATCCGTAAGTCCGATCGAGCTGATTCTTTTTGGGTTCGATTCGTATTGGAATCTAGTTTCTTGTGTCCAAATTTCAGATCGTTTCGACGGTTGGATCTCCGGGAATTCTCGTTTTACCAAACCTCTGTCATTCTGTTTTTGTCGAAAACGAGGCAATTATTTGGTTCTGTTTTGGGGTGAACTTTTAATAGGTCAAGAATTTGGTTTTAGCTTCCGCACAATCATTCACCCCCCTCTGATTGCTATATTCGTATACTTCGATCCTACAGTTGCGAAGGGCCTCTTAAACAACGACGGTGCAATGGCATCAACACTGAAGAGGAGGAAGATATAAATGAAGATCCAAATTATGATGTTTGTGAAGAAGATCTACATATCCATGATGATGACGATGAAATATCTAATGCAGGTGAAGTGGCTTTATTTCCATGGTTGAAGATATGTGACTATCTACTAGACAGTAATATTTCTACATGCTCATAATTTCCTTGATCCATCTGATATTATACATCCATCTGATGTTATACTTTCATGTCCTTGTAGTATCTTTATTTCCTTTCTAAATTGAATGTGCGACCTGATTTTTGCTCTAGATGTTCATATTCTCCTTGATCTTTTTGTTGAGGTATGACTAGTATCTGTTCAATCATGCATTTCATATTTTTTTCCTCTCGCATTTAAATCAGGATAGCTTGATGCTGCAATATTTTGCCACTAAAATGAGGCCACTCCCTAGGAGGCACTGAAATGATGTAATCTTCTTTGTTAACCATTGCTTTTTGGATGTAGTTCCAAAGAAGAAAAGGAATGGACGAGGCCACACCGTGAAACATGATATTTGGATGAGGAAGGAAAATGAACCAAAACTTCATGTTGAATGCAATGACAATAACCAACCTATTGGAGAACAAGCTGCACCATTGGCCAATTTCATTTCTACAATTGTGAGGTCCGGAATACCTTTGTCCTCGGTCAATTGGTTTGAAGTTGATGAACAAAAGAAGATTGATCTTTGGGAGATAGTGCAGGTCATTATTTTGTTTCTTAAGTTGCAGGACATTGATAATTATTTCTCTTTAAATTTACACTATTGTTCACTGATTTATTCAGTTGTTTTTTGATGTGAGTGACAATGTTCAAGATTGGGTAATGAAACAAGCTGCGATGAGGTGGAGAAATTTCAAATGTGAGATAAAGAAAGTTTACTTCACTCCAAACAAAGACTTAAGTGATGAAGAACTTTTTGAGATGACGATTGATCGTAGAGTGCCCAAATCTGATTGGATTTGGCTTGTGCAACATTGGAGAACACCTGAAAGTGAGGTATAGTCCCTAATGGGAATAAGATATATCTATATATATGTATGTATGTATGTATCTTGGTTTATTTAATTATTCAATTAATCCTTTAGGCTAATCCTGAATCTATGATTTCTTAGGCTCTTAGTGAAACCGGAAAAGCAAATAGCGCAAAGATGACTATGACTCATACCACCAGAAGCAAGAGCCTTGCTCGGATTGCAGATGAATGGGTAATTGTTGCATCAATATCTCAATAGAGATCACATTCGTCACTTTTTAAGTAATCTTGATACATTGATGGTGTACAGTTAAAAGAGCATGGCTACATGCCAGCTAGGCACGAAGTTTTTATTAAAGCACATACTCGCAAAGATGGAAATACGCAAGTACAAGCTGAAGATATGATTGTAAGGGGTTTTTTTGGACTAATTACTTATACTTTTAGTTCTATTATTTTGATTATGTTTAAGCCATATCTCTTTCTTAGGACAAAATCTATGAGACTTGTTTAAGGAAACCAGAGCTAGCTGCAAAAACTATTCAAGAAGGTGATTTGTTTAGCAATATATTTGGAAAGGAAAAAAGAGCACGTGTCCGTGCTATTGGTATGGGGCCAACACCTCAAGACTTAAAGATGGCTGGGGTGCGTGGATCTAAGTCCACAAAACTTCAATTAGTTATGCGTGCAAAGATTAGAGTTGAAAATGAGAACATGGTTTTGAGAGAGCGTTTGGATGCTCACGAAGAGCAATTGTCAAAAGTGCTACATGAAATGGAAGAATTGAAGAAGTCAGCAAGTTTTGCACGATCTACAGATAATGTTGAACAACACAACAATCATGGTTCACCCTCTCCAATGCAGGTGATTTACTACCCATGTAATGCCAAATATGTAGCTAATAATTTATTCATTTGATTGCAAAGTATCATGTATGTGATATGCAGGATATAAACAATCATGGTTCAATCTCTCCGATACAGGTGATTTTGCTACCTTGCTAATTCTAAACATCCAACTAGTAATTCATTCTGTTCATTATAAATTATCCATTATGTGATATGCAGGATATGAATAATCGTGCTTCAAACTCTCCAATGCAGGTGATCTTGCTGCCCAATTACTTCTAAATATGTAGCTAATAATTCTGTGTGATAATTACAAATTATTTATTTATGTGATTTGTAGGATACAAATAATCGTGCTTCAAACTCTCATGTGGTAATTTTGCTGCCTATTTAATGACATGTTGCTAATAATAAGTTCCAATGGTTACACATCATCCGTTTATGTGATTTGTAGGATATGAATTATCGTGCTTCAAACTCTCCAATGCAGAATATAAGAGGTCAAAGTGATGACAGTGGCGCTAGATCAATTGTTAATGAACATGGGATTCGACATAATGAGGTATGTTCCCATTGTCATTTGGATGTGCGTTGGAAATTTAGCTAAAATTTAGGTTTAATATGTACAGATCATCCAAAAGAAGGCTGTTGCACGAAATAATATAGTAAATTCAAATCATGAGGTATTCCTTACTTGCATCTTCTGTTTTGACAAAAACTACATGATTATTTGCATGTGCAAAACTAATATGTAATTCAAATTAACCTTTTAGGCTAGAAAGGATATTATTCTGCTCTCAGTTATTGGGCAACAGGTTCCAAAGAGCTAAGGCTACTATTCGAAGGACATCTCGAAGTGCTATTGTTGGACATACTTGTCTTGGCCCTGAGTACTGTGAGGTTATTGTGAACTATGTGCTGAAAAAGAATGCCACATTACCCCGACCATATGATAATATCACAAAAATGGGTGATGCCAAGGGGCACTATATTGCATGGCCATATGAAAGAGTAATGCACATTCTATACTATTTTCATTCTTATTAGTCATGGATATGAAATCATAGAAAAATCTATGAATATGTAGATGGAAGATGATATTGCAGCTACTAGTGGAAGTGGTTTGACTCGTGGACAGAAAAATCAAGCTGGTCATGGATTAAACAACTACATTGCAACCCTCAACTTAGGTAATGCATTTCATGTATAATTGTGGCCCTTTGTCGTCATAGCTAAGCTTTGCTTCTTTGTTATCTTCATAGCTAAGCTTTGTCTCTTTGTCATTGAAATTACAAGTGTACATGATGTCAATTGTCACCATTGGCATGGAAATTGAGAGCGTTGTATTTTTAATCCACAGGTGGAAGGGGCAAAGGAAATAGCTGAAGAAGGAAGAAATTGCTGCAAGGGTTTCTTTTGGTCAAGTTCAAGATGGAGACTAATTATATGTACATATTATAATTGCTGGAAGGGTTTCTTTTGGTCAAGTTTAAGATGGAGACTGTTAGGAAATTAGTCTTCACTAGCTAGTTTAAGATGGAGACTGTTAGGAAATTAGTCTTTTGGTAAAGTTCAAGATGGAGGTGTCTTGTCAAGTTCATTGATCGAAATAGTGGGTGAAGACTGATTCTTTTGCTATCAGCATTACATGTACATATTAATGCTTTTGTGGCCATGTGATAGACTTATAGATCTCTTTGTATTTTGGTGAAATATGCATGGTGATGTATATGCATGATGATGTATCAGCTTGTCATATCAATTAAACTCATGTATATATGCTATTGCTTGGATCAAGACATGACTTATGGAAGAATGTATTATTTGTTTTTGCTAGTTCTTTACATTTCATTTATTCCACTATAGAGTTGCCATAATTGTTATGGCCTGCTTGAACAATGAAAAATATGTTTGTTGACAAATGTTTTATGCATTTAGGATTAAATTTCTTGGTAGTCAGTTATGCTTAAGTACATGCAGTTTTACAGCTTGCAATTATCTTTTCAAGCAGTGCAAGCGCTTTCAAAGGTTTAAACATTGCTAGCACTAGTACCGCTGGGAATTGATTATTGCAAGCGGTAGTACCACCTAAAAAGTAAATACTGCTTCTAAAACTTTTGCAAGCAGCATAATGGAAAGCAGTAGATATTTAGATTCCAAGCAGCTAAGCCGCTTTGAAAACCCATTATTGCAAGCGGTCCTGCAGCTTACAAAACCATGTTTTCTTGTAGTGAGTTTTATAGACAGCTTCACATGTTGTGTACCATTGTATAGACAGTCTGTTAATTGAATGAGAGATCATTACAGACAGCTATATAGACGATCCATTGTATGAGTTATTTTTGGTGCTGTCTGTAGATGATGTGGAGATGCATTATAGACAGATATTGTCTATACTACTGTACATGCCCTCTATTTCTTTTGTAAGAAAAAAAAACTGATTTCGATAAAACTTTGATCCCAGAAACCCTAGTTTGCATCGGTTTTGCAGCTTGTCCGCCGGTGACCGTTTTCCCAAGCAGCATAACTGTTCCACACACACACATTCGCCATGCATAATATAGGACATGTTATCAACATTCTAATAGGATCACCACTACACAATAACTCATCACAGTAGTTTTTAAACCGTTAATAAAAACTAACATTATAGGCAGTTCTAGACTAGAGCCGTTTATTATTATTATTATTATTATTATTATTATTATTATTATTATTATCACAGACAGTTCTAGACTAGAATCGTCTGTGATAGCTATATACCTCCTGGCACAGATGAGAACAAATATTCATGGATTCCAAGATAAATTCCAATCCATCCACAGTTTGCCCTAAAAGTTATCATCATCTGATTTATCTTCTACTTCATCCTCATCTCCGAATGAGAATACCATAGGTAACTTATTTTCACTCTGATATTATGCAAGAGCATGATTATTTTGATGGTTCTTTATCCCGTCAAATATAGAGTTGATTAAGCCATCGGGTATACGATGACTTAATCAACTCTATATTTCATGAAATAGAGAACCATTAATATAATCTTATTTCTGCACAAAACCAGAGTGAAAATAGGATGCCTTTGGTATCTCATTCGGGAATTAGTCTGAAGTGAAAAGATAAGTCAGAACATGACAACTATTACATTCTCGAGCATATGGATGGAATTAGATTTTGTCTTAGAATCCATCAATATATATATATTCTCACAGATGGAAGGAGGTACTTAACTATTACATTCTTGAGCATTAACTCTATATTTGACGGGATAAAGAATGAATTGCAGATTGTGGGCACCCGAAAACGTGGATCGAACCTCACTTGTGCATTGGGTTAGAAGGGACACACATACTCTACTTAAGTGTATGCTCACTGTCCTCAAATAATCTCGTGTATAGAATGTTATCCAGATGGCCCTCACTCAAACAAACAAGAGCCACCCGAATAGCACTGTACACACTTACACATAAGAGAGTTTTGATTTCTTTCTGAAGAACTATACCGAGATTGAGACCAGCCCTTCCAGGCATATCACACGCCGGCCGCCTCAGAACTTTGGTGTCGCCCACACCCACCGAGGGGTGTGCATCGCAGTAAGCAAGGAACGACGGTCGTTCATATCCACGCATCGAACGGTTGATAACACTTTCGAATACCCGGATATGTGTCCAGCGCTAGTTCCCAAGATCACAGCCTAGCACACACATATCCCGCATTCGAGATGATTCATTACACAGACACTCTTATAATTAACATAGAAGTAAACTAGATATATTAATATTACATGTCCATGGCCGACCGGCCAAATATAACACATAAAAGACAATTTGCAGCTGAAATAAGGCAAAAACAAAAAGCAGGACAGCGGTATACCCATCCCTAACCCAGAGACAACCGACTGAGAAAAGCCCCAAATCATCCGTCCAAGTATTCGTCGGACCTTGGTGTGAAGTAAGCATCATCGGGGATCTCTTCATTACCTTTGTCTAAACAATTTTAGTTGAAGCAAACGATGAGTACACGTATGTACTCACAAGACTTTAGTGTATGAAAATACATATACATGCATGGTTGCTCAAAGGAATTAAGTTTCTACACTAAGTTTATTTTCAGCATAAGGCAAATTTTATTTGCAAGTAAGCATTTTGTCAAACGGTAATAAAATTGAAAAGAGTTCTTGATATGAAGCTAAATATAGTAAATAAACTTTAAATTCATCAATTCGTGACCCTCCATGGCCACAAATAGTGAACAAATCGTAGCAACCAAAACTTAAGAACGAATCAACCCGTTACAACACACTTGTCAAAATCTTTGCAAAAACAACACTATACTTGACATTATTTTCCCAAGTTGCTCTTCACCGTGAGCACGGTTAATTAATTAGATTTAAATCTCTATAGAGAGTGTACACTTTACCTATATGACACATTCTAGTAATCATGTCTACTATGCCACGCGATACTTCCCGTACCCGTTTGGCTAGATTGTGATTAAACTATTCAATTCGCTAGAGTTTAGCCTTGCATCAGCCCAGTGGATGTCAACCTTTGCTATGGCGCGAGAAATCCAAACCCATACACACAATACTAATGATGGTTTATTCCCCATCGCGTCCTTTCCCTCATAGCAAGGCATACACCATTGTATTGAAATACTTTGGTCCCAATGCTTCGGTGAAGGGAGCACCTACGAGCGAATCCGTACCCCAGTTTGCCCTTACTACTTCGTCCTACTAAAATGCAAGGCTAAACCCCAACTACTTTACTAAGTTAAAGGCTATCCCATACTAGCACATGTTGTTGCATAATTAGACCAAGGTGATAGCATGAGGTTCGGTCCTTAGGTTGACTCAGGCGAGAACCTCCCCTATGCATGTGCAAGTCCATCCCTCGCATAGTGCAAGTCTATCCCTTACACAACCAGTTATAACATATCTCACTCGTGTCTAAATCATAAGTTTTATTTTTATTTTACCAGAATATTAACAGCATTTAATCAACTCCAACATGTTTCAATTTTGATCATCTAGCATACCCATTCTTTCAACTTCTACAGCATGACTAAGCATATGCAATTATTATTTGTCTATACCCATTCAACATTTCATAGAATGTCTAAACCTAGCTTAGGGTTCAATAAGGTTCTTATGTCAATATGATTTAGGAAACCCCACAATTTAGGAATACAACGACCGATTCTCATAATATAGCAACTGTACAAAAATTACATGCATGCATAATAGTTTCACAAAAACAAAATAGGCACCGTAAAATAATGTGATCAAAATGATCAAAGGAGGATGCTTGCCTTCTTGCTTGTTGTCAGGTGTGAAATTAGGATCAGTGGTGAAATCATCATCAACGAATTTTGAATCGTCAATGACTGCATGTCGTTCGAGAAGAAGCATAACAAAATAGCAAATAATGGGCTATAAAATGGGGCAAAAAGAAGTCAAATGTAAGAACCAAAATGAAACTTACCAAAAGTGATATGCGTGATTTCAAGATTTTAGGGTTGTCATATTTGTATGTTGGTTATAATAGTTCTCTTATTCATGATTTAGTCATTTTCCTACTATTAAGCCAAAAGATAACCTAGGGTTCAATCTAGAGCACGCTTCCTTGACTTTTATGTATATGTCATTTTTACTTATCGAATTCAAGAAGCTAAAATTAAGACTATATGTAAGGATAGCTAGAACTCTAGAGGCTAAAAATTACTTATATTCATTTGGTCAAAATACCAATTTGTCACATAGTGCTATATGTGAACAAGGTATATTTCATGAGTTAAGTATAACGAAGAGTGTGAAGGCGTCTTAAACCTAGGGTTATGCTACCGTGATAGGGTTTGCACACTGTGACTTTTCATTTGATTAAGCTCATTTTAAAAGTTCTAGAAACTAATTGCATTATTTGCTCAAATTTCACGTTTTCAACTTTATTCAAATCTTTCTAAGGTGTAAACGTGAATAAATAGAGCAAAGAACCTAAATATTTCTGCATGTATTGAAATTCAACTATTTTAGCATTTGTCTCACCGAGTCACTGGATTTCCTCACTCAGCTCCTCGACGAGCATCGGCAATGGCGGCCACCTACAATAGGAAACTTTGAATTAATTGAGGGCTTTTACTCCTGGGTGAGGATAGTTCATTGTGATGCAGTGCGACACGACCAAAACTCGCCAAACGAGGGAAAGTGCAATGTGTGCTCGCTGGCCTCGTCCCCGAGCTTGGCGTGCTCTCAGTGAAGGGGGGCGAGGTGCGGGTGAGCTGGGCTGCACGGGAGCGTTATTGGCTAGCTTTAAGGGGGGACGCAGCAGAGCGGATGAGGAGTGGCATGGGCGCAGCAGAGTCGGCGAGGGCAGTAGGGAGAGAGAGAGAGAGAGAGAGAGAGAGAGAGAGAGAGAGAGAGGATGGCTAGTGAGGGCCCTGGCCAGCATGGCCCACTGGCAGTGGCTGCGACACAGAGGCATTTCATCGAGCACATCCCGCGCGCACTATAGCTCAGAGTCTCTCTTTTTGGATTGGCAGTTTGTAGCTATCATTTCATGGCCTTAAGTGATCCAAGCATTTCTAGAAACTTTTTTTTGTAGAAAGGCCAGGAAATGAAGTTTCAAATGCCCCTAATCTCACTCAATTTGCATTTGTATTTTTCAAATGAAACTTCTTGGAAGTTTACTATTTTTGAGCTTCAATTGAATTTTTAAGGTATCTAATTGTTGTGCAAAAATTTAATAAAATTTATATTTATTCATTTTAGGTGTTCTAGCATGTCATAAGATTATTATCTATGCTAGGTTCTTTGGTATTTTTATGAGTTCCTTTTGAATGGTCCAATTTGGGTGAAAGGAATTAATTAAAGAAATTAAATCCAAATTCAAATAAATTTAGCATAAAACACAAATATGCACCGAAAAGCATAATGAGTCACTTCATTCCAATTTTACATTTCTTGGGGGTGTTACACAGACTAAGTGAGAACATATGTATTTTCTGTTGGAAGTACAAACATACCTCTGCCACCTGTTTTATTAGCACACTTGCTTGAATTTTTAGGTAAACCATGGCCACCCGCATTACCACTGCACTATTGGACAAATGCATATGTATGAATCAGATTAGATAATGTTGTCAAAAACAAATCAGATCAAATGGGAAGCTCTCATCATGATCATGATCTGAAGTTCTACTTTCATGTGATTTTTCGTTCTGTTGTATTTCTTGATCACTACCATACAAACTTGCACTAGCAACTGGAGAGGACGCTACCCTTTCCTCCTATAGAAGATGAATTTTTAGCTAGCATATGGTTGCAAACAAAGCAAACAGCTTGGCCTAATAAGTATGTTTCTCATGGTGTAGTAGCTGGTGTAGTAGCCTCTTTCACTTTACCCTCTCTAAGAAAGCTAAATTAGCAGCTGTTGCTTCTAGTATAGATAGATAGATAATTGCGCCGGAAAGTTGGAATTTAACTTCGTTGTTTATAGTCAGTGATGAAATAACCATCGTATAGTTGCAAAACGTACGATTCAAATAGATAGGGAGAGAACAAAGTTCTCGCCAAAACTATGCGTTAATTTACTAGTACCGTTGTAGTGCTATATATATAGGAAGCATGTTTTGTATTTCTAGGTGTATGTACTTCCTATCTCTATTTGACTAAAATAATTTTCTAATCAGGAGGAATCAGATAACAACTTTCATTTATGAAATTTGCTTCCATTTATGTAGCATCAGTTAATATACAAGGAGTATTGAGTACATACTCCCAAGAGTATGGAATCATTTTCCTACATGTATGTATGTATGTACAATGGTACTTTGTTTTCCCTTGGAGTACACGACATCAACTTTCCACAAAAATAACACTCCATTTCGATTTTACACAATTATGAAAATAATGGAAACTTCATATGACCTACCACAGTGATCAACCACTAAAAATCTCTCATCTTTCAGTCACCACAGAGTCGATGTGCTATAATAACAAACTTAAAGTGATATTCTTACCCAAATTAACTTAGAAAACTGCAAAGTTCTACACAGAGGGATTAGACTGTTGTCAAACAAGATTGCCTCATATAAAGAAAGGACTCACCGAATCAAATGGAGCACGGTCTCAAGAGGAGGAGGAGGCCCACCTAGAGGGAGGACACCAGCTGAGAGGAGGTCGCCGAGGAGGTCACCAAGGAGGAGTTTGCTGGGGCTAGGGTTTGGGGGAGGAGGAGGTCACCAAAGAGAAGGTCGCCGAGGGGCTAGGGTTTGGGGGAGGCGAAACGCGCTGCAAGCCAAGGTCTATGCGATGAACCTCCATCGGTATGTTTATATAGTAGTCTCAGTTCATATCACAGACGTTTCTTAGTTAGAACCGTCTGTGATGGGTACATATCACAGACGATTTTAGTTTAAAATCGTCTGTAATAGCTACAGGAGTCATCACTGACTGTTTTATAATAAAACTACTGTTATATTGCTTTTACTATAGAACCGCCAGTGATGTTTCTCATCACAGACAGTTTGGCGTCAATATTATCCTTTTGTAGTAGTGGATCCTACAATGAAAAGAAAAACTGGTAGTATCTTACTACCTCCGTTTCAGAGGATAGGGTTTTTGTGCCATTAGCAACTGCAACTTAAGCGGGTACTGTTTGTCAGCATCATTCGATCGAGGTAGCCAACAGTTTGGATCGTGCTACAGTGCTCAATCCACTATAGTGCATGGTACATCATCACGTACGTTGGTACAATATAGGCTACAATAATAGCCGTTCAACAGTACCATGGAAGATCTGGACCATCGGTTTTTTATCCAAGGATCCATACTACAACTGCTAAAGTCGCAATCGTAGTAAGGACTGCGTTGGATCTCGAATTGCGTTTCAGAATACTTGGCATTCTTAATTTTCTACGGTCTTCGAGGTTAAGCTTTTATCGTTAATTTCATATGGATACATTTACAAAATGTTATAGAAGTATAATGCTATAAAAGTATTGCTTACTGTAAATCTAACACTATCATTTTAATACAATCAAAGTAAATATCTTGAAAAATATCAGTGGTAAAATACTATAAAGTTTGACGAAGTAATAATGTCCTGACTGGTTTGGAGACTTTGCGTTGAGCCCTTCTGTTCACGGTAGTGCCCCGAATTGATTGATCGATGGATTGATTAGGCTAGTCTTGCTTAGTTCGTTGGCTGGCCCGTTTTACTTTGCACCCAAAACGACCAAGTCCATTTGTCTCGGCTGGGCCGTATATATGGGCCGAAGAGAGAGTCCGCCTGCTTGGAGCAGGAGAAGAAACTCTCGTGCAGCATCATCCTTCCTCAAGTGGGCGGCCCATCAAGGCCTGGTCAGGCCTAATTGTCCAGGGCTCGGCCTCAACCCTCGTGCCACAAGCCCTGTCCAGAGCCCAATAAGATCAGATAAAACTAATAAAATAACAAAAAAAAAATCAGAAAAACTAAACAACGGTATACCTCTGAAACTCATGAAACTTATGATTTTTTGCACTGAAACTCATGAAACTTAGCACTAAAAACTGATAAAACATGAAACTGATGAAACTAAACACTGAAACTCACGAAACCAACACTGAAACTGATAAGTTTAAGCCAAGTTTTCATTTATCTGAATTCTGACGGTATACCGTTCCCTAGTCATTCTCAAAAAAAAATTTTATGTTTCTTGCTTGCTGTTATCGTGCTCAGTTCATGTAGCACCAGCGGTCCAGCGCTGCTATCGTAATAGTTTATCCGATTTTATACGGGTGAAATCACGTGAGACCATACTGTTGACTCAGCTATTTGTATGGGCATTTTTTTTCGAGGTTGCTAGTTCTACTGTCGCGATGGTTGATCTAATATATACATGCGGTGATTAGATGGTCGTACTGTTAATATGCAGCTGAGGCAATCAATAGAGAGAATCTTTGCTTTTCCTGATTTCGGAGTCTTCGGTACGCACAAAACTAAAGCAAAGAAGAAAAAAAATATATCGCCGGATGGGGAGGGGTTTCTGCGTCACCGTCCTCCCCCGAAGTGAAATATAAATATACATGCAGCTTTTTTTTATTAATATAAGTTGTATAAATTTTAAAACAAAATAAGGGGTAGCAACTACTGTAGCAAAACACTGCAGCCAATAGATTTAGACAATCTAGACCGTTTGTTTTCTCGATCAGATTGTAGCAAAACAGCAAAACACTGCAGTAAATAAATTATTTGATCCCCCATCCATATCTCTGCTATGGCATAGGACTGTTCAACATTTATTCGATAGGGGAGGTGACACGTCAATCGCCTACCATCCTATTGCCTTGGCCGTCCTAAGTCCTAACTACAGAAATATAACACATAGCACCTTGGAAAACCATAAATTACCAACTCCAGTCCGAAGGTATGCTATTTTTGGGCGGACGAAAAAGTCGCAAATTAGGGTGCATATGAAATAACTCGAATTTACAGGGAGCTATCTGCGAGTAAGGCTCGCCTCCCGTGCCCATTATTAAAGCAACACTTTTCGTCGAACAGCTTCATCCCCGCCTCGCCATGGCCACCACCAACCGCTCCGGCTCCGACGACGGCTCGCCGCCGGCGCTGCGCCGCCTACGCCGCCTCTCTCTCCACCTCCTCCAGCCCTCGTCGCTGCCCCCTCGGGAGGGGGCGGAGGCGCTGGCCCTCGCGGCGTGCGCGGGGAGGCGGCTGGCGGCGGGCGCGGACGCGGAGGTACTCGCGGCGTACCTGCGGGGGCGGCACCGCGCGATGCAGGAGCAGGTGTACGAGTTCCTCGTCTCGCGGCCGGACTTGCAGACGCCGGTGGAGCTGCCCACGGCCGCGCACCGCGAGCTCTGCTTCCGCCAGATGGCCGCGCTGGTGCGGGAGGCCGGGGTGCGCCCGCTCACCCTCATGGCGACCGACCCCGCGGCGTACTTCGCTCTCATAGAGGCTGTCGGCGGCATAGATATCTCCCTCGGCATCAAGCTCGGCGTCCAGTACAGGTATGCGCGCTTGTGTGGTTTTACTGCATGCCGTAATTAATTAATTAATTAACTAACTAACTAACTAACTAACTGCTGCTACTAACACCAGTCGATGCTGACGCTTCCATATGTTTCATATGGGGATAGTTAGTCACTTAGTTGTTAGTTAACGAGAGGGGTTAATTACATAACTTCTTGATGTTGCGAGGTGTTGCTAGATTGAACTTCTCGTTTAGTGGAATTGACAATTTCTGATCTGATGGCCGAAATAATGGAATCTACTACATTTATGGATCAGTTGATATCGTTGTCGGTGTGACTGTATGTTTAGCTAACTAGGATAGTGCAAGACTTGTCTGGATGCTGATGCTAAAATTTGTTTTTTTTTTTATGAAGTAAGATTTTTACTCTTTCGATTGTGAGCAACATAAAGCACGAGAGCTAGAGTACTGTCCTTGCTTTTGGTTTTTCACATGCATGAGAACCCTACCATGGTTATTGTGAGGTTGGGGCATGGATCTATGGATAGCTGTCCGCGGCAGGACCACGGTTGCACTCTTTCGTGAGGGCAAGTGCTTTCGAGTGGCAGGGGCTATGAAAATTACTTTCTGAATTATGGCGTGTACATATGTTTTTCTCTTTTGCGCTAGTTTATCGATAAGTGATGGTCTTCTGCTGTAACTTTCGATTGTGGACATGCTTAATTGAAATGATGTAATGAGCCACATTAATTCTTGGATAGCGATCGCGGTGATGGTTGCTTTGTGAAGTGAGCCATTTGGTTGACTATAGGGATGATTACGTGTCAAATTATTATTGTCAAATTCCAAGCAGCAAAAGCACTTTATGTGCCCATGTTCTGTGGTCAGTAATTCTGCTTGAGTCTTGGGATTGTTTAAAGTATACATGCATATGCACTCTGTAGTTCAGTTTGGTGGTTCATACAACATTAAACGCTGCAGTCATATCTTCTCAGTTTTATATCTTAATGTACTGGAATTTATTTAAAAGGTCCTCACCCGTTGTGTCAAACGATTTTGTGGTTTATTTTATAGTTTGACGATCTTTGCAGGACATTAACACAACTTTTGTAGTTACTTACTTCTTTTATGTACTAATTTTCTCGTCTGTCCATTGTTGGAAATTCACTAGCTTGACCTGCTTGTTCATGCAGTCTCTGGGGAGGTTCTGTAATAAATCTGGGAACCAAAAAGCACAGAGATAAGTTCTTCGACAGAATTGACAATTTGGACTATCCAGGCTGCTTTGCAATGACAGAATTGCATCATGGTTACATTATCCCCTTATTTCTTTCATCAGCATTTACCGATCTCTATGATTTGATTGATTTGCATCTTATCAAACTCTATTTCATGTACAGTGTTGCTTTGTACCCACCACCTGAAACACTGTTGACAATAATTTGAAAAGATTCCTCACAATTTTTCTCTTCTCTTCTTTTTCTTTTTAATAGGATCCAATGTCCAAGCCCTACAGACTACTGCTACATTTGATCCAATTACCGACGAGTTCATTATTAATACCCCAAATGATGGAGCTATTAAGTGGTGGATTGGTAACGCAACAGTTCATGGAAAATATGCTACTGTTTTTGCAAGGTTAATTTTACCACTTCATGGGAAAGGAGGGGACCCTGCTGATATGGGCATTCATGCGTTTATTGTCCCGATACGGGACCTTGAAACCCATGCTGTTCTTCCTGGGATCGAGATCAATGATTGTGGTCATAAGATAGGCCTAAATGGTGTAGATAATGGTGCGCTGAGGTTCTGCTCTGTTAGGATACCTCGTGACAATCTTCTGAACCGATTTGGTGATGTGGCACGAGATGGAAAATACACAAGCAGTCTCCCCACAATCAACAAAAGATTTGCAGCAACCCTTGGTGAGCTTGTTGGCGGACGAGTCGGTCTTGCATATAGTTCTGTTGGGGTGCTCAAAGTTGCAGTAACCATTGCTGTTAGATATGCTCTACTGCGTCACCAATTTGGACCACCTAAGCAGCCTGAAATCAGCGTGCTGGATTACCAATCTCACCAGCACAAACTAATGCCTATGTTGGCATCGTCATATGCATTTCACTTTGCCAGAGCGTATTTGGTGGATAAGTACTCAGAAATGAAGAAAACCGATGATAAGGATGTCATCGCTGATGTCCATGTTCTTTCATCTGGGTTGAAAGCCTACATAACTTCGTATACAGCAAAAGCTATTAGTATATGCCGAGAATCATGTGGTGGCCATGGTTATGCTGCTGTAAATCGTTTTGGTGCTCTGCGCAATGACCATGATATATTTCAAACATTTGAAGGAGACAATACAGTTCTTTTGCAGCAGGTGGTGACTTGTATCTCAGACTACCTATATAGTACTTGACTGGAGGTTTTCTGATAGCTGGAGTAATATATCTTGAGAACACCCATATGTAACTATATTTTATGGGTTAAATAGAAGTTTGGATTAGTCACTAAAGATTGCTATGAAGTTACTTGTCCTTCAATTAATGTTCCTCTTATCATGCTATTGTAGGTTGCTGGAGATCTCCTGAAGCAATACCAGTCAAAATTTAAGGGAGGGACACTCTCAGTCACCTGGAACTATTTGAGAGACTCCATGAGTACCTACTTGTCCCAGCCTAATCCTGTCACTGCTCGATGGGAAGGGGAAGATCATCTACGGGATCCTAACTTCCAGCTGGATGCATTCAGAGTGAGTCATATCTTCGTAATAATCTCAGTACTTGGATAAAATTCCTGTACTGACAGGATAAACTTTCTTCTCAGTACCGAACATCCCGATTACTGCATAGTGTTGCTGCTCGACTTCAGAAGCATATCAAGACACTCGGAGGTTTTGGTGCATGGAATAGATGTTTAAACCATCTGCTCACACTTGCAGAGTCACACATCGAGTCCGTCATCCTTGCGAGGTTCATAGAAGCAGTGAAAAGGTATATCCTTTTACAGCAGTGGTGTTTTTGCTTGTCTTCAGTTACACTGTTGTAACAACAAACCACCATTACTTACTAGTTACTATTAACTTGATACTTCAGAAGTTAGATTTTGTTGAATTAGTTCTTCCTAAGATTTGTTTGGTTGAAATAATCAACTGCAAAGTCCAACCAGCTCCCCCGAAAGATGCATCGACAATGCTAGCACTGAAAAATCCTCTTGACTCTTGTTGCCCCGATTGCGCTTTTCAGCTTCGATCCTGATTCGTTGCGGTTGAGTTGTAGAATTCTTTCTGCAAGCACCAAGCCACCGAATCACTTTATAGCAGAAAGCACTGATTCCTTCATTCGTTGTATGATTCTGTCACTGGTATCCTTGACTTTTTGCCACTCCGAACCCCTCTCATGTTTGAGCCCTTACCATCACGTTATTGTTTAGCTGAACCACAACGAATAAACTGATGTTAAACCGTCAAAGCTTGCTCAGCATTCACATGTCTTTTTGTATCCCTTTTTGAGTTATACCCAGTGAAGTCAATGTGACAACAATGACTGCATCATTGATGCATCTATGCAGTTGCCCCGACGAAAAAACACGGGAGGTTTTGAAGCTGGTGTGCGACCTTTACGCACTCGATAGGATCTGGAAAGACATTGGAACCTACCGGAATGTAGACTACGTCGCCCCAAACAAAGCCAAGGTTTGTTTCTGCCTGTCACTCTCGTAGTATCCTACTGCAGTTTCAGCTCTAACTTCACACTGGAAACAGCACCTGACAGTGCCCACCCCTTGATGCTTGCAGGCTATCCACAAACTGGCAGATTACCTCAGTTACCAGGTGAGGCTTGTCGCGCGAGAACTCGTTGACGCGTTTGATCTCCCGGATCCCGTCATCCGCGCCCCAATCGGCATGCAATCGGAGGCCTATGCGCAGTATACCCAGTACGTCGGCTTCTAGACAAACAAGGGATCAACAACATATACCATGCATACGGCCAATCTCCAAGATCAATCAGGGCAGTGTTAAGGAATAGATCCGGGGGCTGTTCCCGGCTATATAAACATGCAATCGCGGCCTCTGTTCCTTAACAGGCAGTACATACAGATACAGTTAGTACAAGTTCTTCATTCAAATATACAGCCAAACTCCTACCGTATCTCTAACACTAAGTCAAAATGAAGTGTATGAAGTAAATAATAGATGGGCAAATAATATATTTAGACAGTGGTCTCATTGTGAAGAATACATTTTGTCGGATTGCGCTTTGGCACAGCTGCTGTGAACGAAGTTGTTTAGTTAAATTAATTTACTCAAACGTGAAAATTCCGTGAGATAAAATCTGATGGCGAAAATTTACACACCAGGATCAACATCTGGGCTCAAACAGGATGAGCATTTGACCCTACCGTCTTATACGCGTCGTGAGCCGTCTCATAGTTCTGCTTGAGCTCCTCGTAGCACTTCAGCGAAGCCTCCGAGAACTTCGTCAGGCGATCGAGCACCGTCGTCAGTCCCGACTGCAACCCTTCCACCGACGTCGCGCCTCCGCTCGCCTCCTCCTGCTCGCTGTTCCCCAGCATCCCGCGCTCCTGCGACTCGCTCGCGGAATGCGGCTCGCTTCCCGGTCTGCTCCGATCGGCCTGGTGCTCCGGCGAGCCACGCAGGAGCTGCTGCATTGCGTCTTTCATGGACCTCCATAGCTCGTCGGCGGGGAGCGACTCCATCGCAGCAAGCCAGTCCCTGCAGAGGACGAATATCGGAGGGGAGAGGGCATGGCGGGGAGGGAAGATGGCGTTCCGCCGCCGCCTGCGCCGCCGGTTCTGGGGTGGCTGCAGGACGCATTTCTGGAGCCATGAGTTGAGGGCGTCGACGTAGGACCTGTGAGCGGCGACCCAGACCTTGAAGCCGGACGAAAAGCAGTCCATCTCGTTCCACAGATGCGTCGCCGCCTGGCGGCGGCGGTGGTGCTCGCCCTGCCGCACCGAGGCTGAGCTCTTGACATGGTACGCCAGTGAGATCGTGATGAACTGCTTGTGGTGGCATTGCAGCATTGCTTTCCACATTCTGATCAACCTGGATGAGGCATGCACGACGGTCGGTTTAAGGTCAATACGGACAAGAAATGTGTGGCACGGTGTTGTAAAATCAACGAGTCCAAAACAGATTTTGGATCGGTCCAGACTGAGGTTCCAAAGTGAAAACATGAGATTGTTCAGCAAGACAAGGGTTCTTTCAAGAACTCCTGGTAAATTGTGATCTTTTGAGTTTTTAGTATTACATATTAAATTTAGAGTAGCATTGACAGTTCAAACACTTGTATAGCATGCACTAAAAAGAAAGTATTAGGCAGCAGCAACAAAGGCATTATTCAACGGGTTTTGATAAAAAAAAAATGCAAGATCAAATCCATGTCAAAAGTATTTGCTATGTGCTATGTTAGGTGTGTACCCTTGATTAAGCTCGACAAGTTGCGGCTGCAGTTCTTCATCTCTTATCTTCTCGATTCTTTTTGAGATTGCGTCAACGGCCTGGATTGCAACAGATACCCTGGAATGCAGATCCTTTACAACAGCTCGAGTCTTATCAATCAGTTCTGTATTTAGATCTCGCGCAAATTGGCGCCGGAGAAGGTTACACTTCTCGTCGTAAGTCTTTCTGACATTTTCACTTGCCTACAGAACCAAGTAATACAGTATCAGTTATTCATTACACCAATGACAGTCATACAGGCGGGGCAAAGATCTCCTAATAGTTATGGACAACTCTCAGCCTGCACACTATTTTTTTATGGTTTGCATACAACAATTGATCTAAAAACTACACTTGGACTATTAAGCAGATAAAATTCTAGGATTAATACAAATCAAATACTAAGTATGATCTAATTTGTCAACACTTCTGATAAGGGACATCATTTGTCTCATAAACATAACATTGAACTGCGAGATTTAGTTGCACCAGTTTTTTACTTAGATATATGAAACAACTGAATTTTGTGCAGACAGGTTACACAATAATGGATTCCTGATCACTAGCCAAGAGTTCAGTTTGACACATCATACTAGACATGTACTGAAAATGTACCTTGATTTCATCGTATAGTTTTCTCTCCCATGCGTGTAGCCTGTCCAACGTAGAAGAGTGGCTTCCAGATACCATGGCGAATTGCTCAACAAAATCACTATTACTATCGTCCACGTCATGGTTAATTATCGATGTTGTAAGTGGGCTCTTAGAAGATGATGATAGAGATGAGACTGAACGTTTCCATGTGACAGCCTTCGAAACATGACGTGCAGTTTCTACAGCAACCCTCAGAATTATTACTTCAAGCAAACATTACGGTGACCATCATGAAAAAGTGCGAGCTCAAACATCCTTCTTACCTTGGTTAAGAAGAACCTCACGACGATTGAAGCAGACTCGAAATGCCGACACGAATCGGGCAGTAGGTGGCTTGCCTGGAGAACCTAGGATTTGACAAAAACGGATAGTTTCATCAGACAATGCTGGCAGAAACCAGGGGGAAAAAAGACAAGATAATGACTACCCTTGTGAGTATAACCTGGTATTTTAGCACATATGTCAAGTCTGATCTTCTTTGTCTCGAGCATTCTGGAAACTTCATCCCCTGCTTCTGCTGCACGTATGAACCTGAATTCAATGTCCTTCATGCTTGACACAAAATCTTTTGCTCGATGAGTGATGAACTCCGAAGGATCTTCCGTATCCGCGCCCAATTCCCTTTCCATCTCATCCTCCTCCACCTTTGCTACAACCTTCCAAGAAGAAGTAGCTTCAGTTGAAGCACCAACCGATCCACTTGGTTTACTCATCCCACTTTGCTTCGGTCGGGTTTCCTGCTTAGGAGCTGCATTATCATCAGGAAGCTCTGGATGCATCCTACCAGAATCGTTTGCTGCTGCTTCTCTCCATGACAGTACTTTGGCTTCCCTTAAATGTCTTAAACCCTTCAGTCTACTGAAGTCCAAGGTCAGCCCGTTCTCATTGTTTGAGGCGGCACTACCAGCAGCATCAATGGGATCAAAGAAATCCCATGAGGTACATAATTCTGGGGGCAATGGCGGCGGCGGCGGCGGCGGCACAAAAGCCGAGACCGGGGATTCTTGCCCCACAAATTCAGCAGCAGAGGGATTAATGGTGATCGTCAAAGGAGTAGTTCCCGCTGCCTTCATGTAATGGATCTTTGTTGAGGGAGGAGTCAATTGACTTCTCTGATGCACCGGGGAGCCAGTGTTCTCCACTGCTCGAGAAGGCGAAGGAGAAGCCATGGAGGAATGTGATGGCGACTTATCCATTTGTGAAATGGATAGTGATGACTCCGGCGAGATCTCGGACTCCGCATACCACCGCAATGCAGTTCCTACGCTGCGGAGGGATTGAGTATACGATAGGTGCGCTGCCGACAGAGCATCTCTTGAATCGATGGCTCGCTTGATATGATGCATTCGCTCCTTGCATAGAACAAGAGCATCCTCACCGGTGGCTTTGGAGGGTGAAGTACCCATTGAGTTTCGCAGACCCAAAATCTTTCCTGCAACTGGCAGTAGCCTTCGCTTCTCAGATTTTATCGAAACAATAAACAAGATTGCAATGTTGATCAAATTACAGAGCATATAAAAAACAGATATATCTAACAATATAGTCTTAGCACAAACTTAAGAAAACTTAATGAGACCGATAACGCAATACTTCACATGGGAGCACAAAATTTCCCACATTTCCTGCCAACTTGAGCTATGGTGGTGAGTAGAATTTCTCACGACAATCTCTTCAGGTAGGCAATTAGCTTACTCATTAAATGAAAAGAAGAAGGTACAGAGAAAGCCATTCTTTCAAGAGCTCAAACTAAAACATTGCACAGGTCTAAGAAAAAAAAATCTCACAGCAAAGAAATGGGCTAAGTAACAACCATTATTCCTTCCCTTGCTAACCTCAAAACGCTCAAGAAATCAGAAACCAATGGACAAATGCATTTCTCTTGAAGGCAAAGCTGCACCAAGTCCCACAGCATGCATAGAAACCACTTTAGCGACAGCATTTGACCAATTATCAAAGATTAAACCAAGGAACCAACCACCAGAGAAGCCGCAGCAAAAGAGTGAGAAAAGAAGCCAGCAAAGTGAACTTTCCCCAATTTCAAGCTCTGATCAACCAACTGCAATATACCACCTCAAAAGCACCACTTAAAATACCATAATTTCTCCAACGCAGACATCAAATCCTCAGGAAATGACCAAGGCAGTAACTAAACCAGATTCTTGAAATCAAGAAGGAACCAAAAAAAAAGAGCGTGGCCTACCAACAGGACAAAATGGGCAAAAGGGAAAAGGGCAAAGGGGCTAAATATTCTCCCCCATCTCCACTTTGCAACCCCAATCCAGGCCACAATGTTGTCCTCAAGAACCGCCATTACCACACAATCATCAATGAAACCCTCTGTGGAGCTCAAATCAATCAAATGCAGCCCGAGAACCCAGCCTAAACACCAGGAGAACATCAAAGAACGCTCTTTTCCTTACTTTGAAAACCCCACAAGCGAAGAACCTACCACATAAGAATCGCCAAGAGCTAATCAAAGCGGCAAGAGAAGAGAACCCACCAGAAACCTGGAAGAGGCGGCGGCGGCGGCGGCGGCGGCCAAAGCCCGCAGCGCGCTGTAGATTCTAGAAGCGATGTGGGCGGCAATGCGCTGCAGCAGCAGCAGCCGCCGATCGATCTCGGTCACATGCGCACAGTAACATTGGTTTGTTCGGTTCACGGTGATAGAGGGGAGAGATACAAGGAAAGTAACCGTTGAGGTGGTAGAGTGGGGAGTGGAGGGGGGGAAGAGCTGGGTGGAGACGAGAGAACGAGAGGCGCGAGCAAAGTGAAACGGCTTTACAACGCGTTCCAGCCTTCACGCAAGGTTTTAAATTTTATTATATATATATCTAAAATCTTGATAAAATCTTAAAAATTTAAACAAAATCCAAAATTCAATTTTAAATTCTTTTTTTTTCAACTTATAAATCCGAGATTTTGATCCAATTGAACCGACCGAAAAATAGTCAAAAACACGTAAAAAAAAATTTAAATTTTTTGTGGATGGCATTGTCCCTAGATCCATTCAAATCCGGCCAATGAAAATAAAAATATGATTGAAATCATGGAGATTTCAGTCGAAATCACCGAGATCTCACCGAGATTTAGATGGTTACCGTAACATTTTTTTAAAATTTTTTTTTTTACCCGGTCGAGATTTAGGATCTCGAGAGGGGGTCCAAAATCCAAATCTCGATCAAGATTTCCAAAATCTCGCTGGGATTTGGATCCTTACCTTCACGGTGTCAAGAAAGAGATTGAGAGGGGCAAAAAAAAAAAGTGGTGCATTGCAGAATGCAGATTGATATATATCTAAAATCTTGATAAAATCTTAAAAATTTTAAAAAAAATTTAAAAAATCCAAAATTCAAATTTTAAATTTTAAATCCGTTTTTCTTTTCAACTTAGAAATCCGAGATTTTGATCCAATTGAACCGACCAAAAAATGGTCAAAAATATGTAAAAAAAAAATTTAATTTTTTTGTGGATGGCCTTATCCCTAGATCCATTCAAATCCGGCCAACAAAAATAAAAATATGGTCAAAATCATGGAGATTTCAGCCGAAATCACTGAGATTTGGATGGTTACCGTAACATTTTGAAAAAAAAAATTAAAAAAATTACCCGATCGAGATTTAGGATCTCGAGAGGGGGTCCAAAACCCAAAATCTCGATCAAGATTTCCAAAATCTCGTCGGGATTTGGATCCTTGCCTTCATGGTGTCATGAAGGAGATTGAGAGGGGCAAAAAAAAAGGCGGTGCCTTGCAGAATGCAGATTGATAGAGGGACATGTGAAGGAGTTTTATGTTTTTTCCTCTTTTGATCCATTTTTTTAAGTTGGATCTTTGTCTAAATGAAATTGTAAAATCTGATCTTTTCTCGACCGCGAAAGGACTGCAATATAACACATAGTGCGTTAATAGTATGGGGCCATAGTAGGTCACCTGTGTGGTATGAGACCGTGGCAAGTCCACCTAACGCGGAATAGAAGCATAGTCATGCTTGCCGTTGTTAAGAGAGGGGCTATATTTACAATTTTTTTGGAATAGAGACTAAGCCTGAAAAAAAATTAGACAAGGAAAAAAAATAGTAATGTTTATATGTTTTTTTCTCTCAATACCAGTTATACAAGTTTTAAAACAAATAAATAGACAAGTAATCATGGTCTACTCTCATTAATAATATTTATACATATATAGAAGAATCTAAACGGAAACCACAGCTTCAGCGCGTGGATGGCTTAGGGAAACACCTTGCATTCGATGGCTGGAACCAGGGTTCAAAATCTCATCGAAATTCGGCGAAATTTCGGATTTTGGGCCCCTCCGAGTTTCATAATCCCGACGAAATAAAAAAAAACCCTAAAAAAAATTAAAATGCTACAGTGCATTAATATCTCGCCGAGATTTCGGTGATTTGGACCGAAATTTCGGTAAAATAGACCTAAATTTGTATAAAAGTTGACCGTAATTGACTGGATTTTGACCGGATTGGGTTCTTCACATCATTTCCCATGTGGAACAGTCGGTAGATCATAATTTCCGCGAAGTTGAAAAAACCCTAAAAAATTGAAAGTGTGATAGTACCGGGAAAATTCGTCGAGATTTCAGAATTTTGGTCCGAAATTTCGGATTTTTCAGCGAAATTTTGAATTTCTCGGTTAAAAAAAACCGGATTTGAATTTTGGTTTTTGAATTTCGTCCGGATTTTATCCGAAATTTCCGTATTTCATCGAAATTTTGGATTTCGGCCAGGCCCGAGATGGAGTCCGAAAACGAAATTTGAATCCTTGGCTGGAACCCGTGTGAGGGAGTGAGGGAGCGTGGCATTGCCAGTTGCATTGCCGCCTTTAAAGCCTGCACACAAGCCTCCGCTGCGCATTCTGGATAGCGGTGAAAACGGTTCGGATACGGTCGGATATTGCTGTTCCCGTATACTAACCCATATTTTTTTCCGGATTCGGAATCGGATACAGTAAGACCGAATACGGATACGAATATGGATATTTCGGAGTTTCGGATATGGTAATGTCGGAGCGGATACATACCGGATTCGGTTCGGAAACGGATAATACAAACGGATACATACTTGTTGAAACATTTGACAAGCAATAAATTTATATATATTACATAAATTTGACAACTCACACAACACAAGTATAACAAGGTATCAAATTCATTATTCATACATAACTTGAACAACTAAGTCCCGCTCGCCCAACAGGCCAACACACTGAATTCATGCAGCGGCGGCGGCGGAGGCTCAAGCACTAGGGTTAGTTTTCGGATTGGGGAATCGAATGGGGAGGCAAAGACTGAGGCTTGCGGGAATCGAATGGGAAGCCCTTGACTCTTGAGTCTTGACTTGAGTACGGAGTACCCTTGTTTTGTTGATTCAGATATCCGGTCAGATAATATCCGGTTACCATATACCGCAGCTATTCGGTCGGATATCCCATCTACCGTATCCGTTACCGTATCCGGTAGCAAGTATCCAGTACCATATCCGAATTCGGCCGGATACGAAATTTTTTTTTCCCGAATACGGTTTTTAACGGATTCGGTACCGGATCGGTCGGGATTAACCCATACCATTTTCACCCCTAATTCTGGATATCACCTATCCTTGCTGCCTCAATCTCTATATATGATGCATATCTAACAAAGAAAACCCTCATCCACCATTGCCTTCGGTTGGCAGGAAGGATCCATCCACCACTGATCCTGAGAGCTCCGTCTGGCGGGTGGCGGCAGGCAGCGCAACCCATCCACCATTGACGATGATCCTGAGAAATCCGTCCGGCGGCAGGCAGCGCGACGAAACCACCGCTTCGTCTGAGCTTGAGATCTTTTCGCAGCTCCAACCCGAGAGTCCGGAGGATTCTGGAGTCTGGACTCCTCCTGTGCCAAAATAACAAATCCCTTTGCAAAACATAGTCGTACCAGGTTCAACTTATGGTCGAAAATCGGCCGAATATCGCGACAATTGATTTTATCGAGTCGGTACGATATTATATACCGGTCGGTAAATCGGTTGAAATAAAAAAGTCAAAAAAAAAAAAATATGCGACGCAAATATCATGATTGTCGAGGCATATCGAGCGATTATCGAGGTATATCGAGCGAAAATCGCTCAAAAATCGATCGACGAGGAAGTTCGCTCGGTCGGCTGATTATCGAGATTATCGAGCCAAATATCGCGATTATCGAGGAAATATCGTGATTATTGGTTTTTTTCGATTTTAAAAAGTTTGAATTTGGAACTCTTCGATTTTTGGCAATATTCGACGAAAATCGTTACCAGGCTGGTAGCGATTTCCGAGACGATTTCGATAATGTGAACCCTCGTCATACATTAACATTGCCTACGAATTTTTTGATCTAGGTTTGGAGGGCTTTGGCCGTGTTCCATAACAACCAGTCAAGCTTACGAATATGGATGTTGGTTTTATCTCTGGAACATGAACACACGAACACGATAAAAAACATAGTAGCACACAGAGAGATTTATTTCCGACGTCGCTACATCTTTTCTTTTTTTTCTATTATTTTTTGTTTGTGTTTTTTTTCTCAAACTCACAAGATACATACCATTTTATAATAGATGGATCATCTAATCAACTTGGTAACCAATCCAAACACTAAACATGCAAAGCCTCAGTAAGGAAACAAACAAACTGATTTGATCAAATTACCGATTATGTCATAATGTTTACTTGCCTTGGATGACACGACAAGTCAATAATTTTAACAAGTATTGATTACTTTCCAACATTCCCCTCCATAATCAAGATTTGTTGACTCATGTAGATTACCATAACCAAATCCCAGACTCGACCTTATGCTCCAAGTGGACTCAATTTCGACTTGCACTGCACACACGCAATCTGTAGGATGGCGTTCACAACTCATCAACATCGTCCTACATGCATGGACACAGCTAGGACGATGGCCACAGCTCCTCAACGTCCTAGACTTCTCTTGCATGTAAAGCGGTTCCCTTTTGATCTTTTCGTACAGCATGATCTCTTCTAATGTGTACGACATGTCTAAAGGACCTCGCACACGTTTTATCTTGTGGACACAACTCGCATGATCATATATGTAGCTTTGGTCATCTTTCCGATGAGACACACACATGATCACCAATGCTATCTTATCATGCTAGTTGTCGATGACACTTGCTAATAGTGAGTATTGGGGAGACACGCCTCCTCCACCTCTTCATCACCATATCTTCTCCAAGCTTTTTCGTCACCAGTAACATGACTTGTTAGTGACTCCGGCCTTACCGACCTAAGCTCTTCTTGCAACATTGGCCTCCGCATAGAGACTCAGACGAGAGCTTTACACATGGAAACACTTTGACACACTCACAAGTACTCATGCACATATGGGATACTAACACAACAACTTGAATATACACGCGTACGTACACCACACATTATGTACGAAGTGTACCTCGACGACGATTCACTACCTCACCATCTCCTCACCATGGAGCCGTATGCACCGATGTAGCCGCATTCGATGCACTGTCGGATCTCGCTCAACACTACGTTGCTCAGCGACGATAGCTTGTCCTGTGGCGCAACAGTGGTGGCCTCTCCACAGGGCAAACGTAGCACCAAGGTTAGAACCTCGCTCTGATAATTATTTGTTTTAGCTCTGGAACATGAACACATGCATACGAACACAAGGAAGAATTCAATGGCACATAGAGAGAGATTTGTTTCGATGTCGTCATATCTGTACATCTTTTTTTTCTCTTTTTCTATTGTTTTCTGTGTATTTTTTCAAACTCACGAAATACAGACCATTTTATAATGGGAGGACCACCTAATCAACTTAGAAACTAAGCAAAGCATTAAAAATGCAAAGCCTAAATAAGAAAACAAACAAACCGATTTGATCCAATTGCCGATTATATCGTAATCTTTACTTACCTTGTATGATACAGTAAATCAATAATTTTAACAAATCTTAGGGCATGTTTCTTTCAGCTGGGAATTGTAGAAAGCAGCTTTTAAAATCTAGAATGTCAACAAACAGGCAACTTTCAAGCTGGATTGTAACAAACTGGATGGCAGATTGTAGCAATCCCACAATCCACTTTAGAGGAGCTTTCCTCAGTTTTTATTTTGCAAAAGGCCAAAATACCCATCAAACTTCAGTCGAAATTACCCACCATTGCCACCTCTCATTGTAGAAACAGTAATCCAAACACACAATAATCTGGGTTGCCAAACAACTATTAGTTTTTCAATCTCCAGTTTTTAACAATTCAGATTTTACAATCCAAGTTCTAAAAGCTGCTTACTACAATCCCAGCTGAAACAAAAAGGTCCTTAATTACTTTTCAACAATGGAATCTGCATCCTTGCAGACGGCATGACCACGCCTGTCAGATCATCTCGTGGTAGCTCTGCAGCTGGGGCCAAAAGGCCTCGATCCGAACCGGCATTTTGCGTGGAAGGAAACGTTGGTTTTGAGTAATAGAAGGCAGTGATCAGAACAGACGGTTGGGAACTCTCTTACCTCTCCCTTGTAATTAAATGATTTAGTTAAAAATAAATTTTATTCCCGCTATATGCACAACTAAACGTTTGAAAAAAGGGAATATGTACGCTATTTGTATTGAACGGAAGTACAATAGCATTCTCTCTCTCTCACACACACACACATACACACATACACACACACATATATATAAAGCCTCTTTTTTACTGTTGAGAGTAGTTACTCCCTATGCTGTATCACACAACGTAGGGAGTATCTCTCGCAATGGAGGGTATGCACGTGTAGTATACAAGTATATAAGATCTAGTTGGTACTTACAATTTTTTAGATGTGGTATGTACACTTTTAGACATACTCTTTTTATATGCGTATATAAAAGTATTTGCAAAATACGCTAAAAAATATGTACTCTCTTGCAATTTTTCTCATGTGGATCACATTGGGTTATCGTATAATTAGTATATGAGGATATCTAAAGTGATAAAAGAATAATTCAAATTCGTTTGGGTGGTATTTCAGAAGTGGGAATAACTACTTCTAAGAGTAAAAAGTATTTTTCATATATATATATATATATATATATATATATATATATATATATATATATATATATATATATATATATAAGAAAATGGTTGCATACTCCTGGGAGTATGTACTCCCACTCTCAATATACTATATAAATGATGTTATTATACTTCTTTATCTTTTTGAGTATACTCTAATACTAATTATAAGATACTCCAAAGTGAGTTTCACGAAAAATTTCATCAAAACCCACACTTTATAGCATAATTTGTTTATATTCTCTTTTTGTACATGAAAAACGGTATATAGCAAGAAATAAATGGCTCCAATGAGTTTTTTTCAACAACGTCGTATTGTAGTATCTTAGAATTATTATTGGAGTATACTGAAAGTGATAAAAGAGTATAACACATTCGTTTAAGTGGTATACTGGATGTGGGAGTACGTACTCCCAGGGGTACGAAACCATTTTCCTATATATATATATATATATATATATATATATATATATATATATATATATATATATCTCAGTATACCGCTTAAATGATATTGTTATACCTCTTTATCCTTTTGAGTATACTCTAATACTGATTATAAGATACTCCAAAGTGAGTTCTACGAAAAATTTCATCAAAGTCCACCCTTTATAGCATAATTTGTTTATATACTCTTTTTACATATGAAAAAGAGTATATAGCTAAAAAATAAAGGGCTTTGGTTAATTTTTTTTCAACAATGTCGCATTGTAGTATCTTAGAATTATTATTGGAGTATACTAAAAGTGATAAAGGAGTATATCGTATTCGTTTAAGTGGTATACTGGAGGTGGGAGTACATACTCCCAAGAGTACGAAAAAGGCTTCATATATATATATATATATATATATATATATATATATATATATATATATATATATAAGAAAATAAAAGCATACTACCAAGAGTAAGTACTCCTCACTTACTTTATATTAATTGATGTTACGTATGTGGAAGTATATTTTATACGTGAAAGTTGTTAACGGGTTTATCTTGATTAGAAAATAAAGCATATTTTGTACTCTCATATATATATATACTAGTTATATGCCCGTGCGTTGCTACGAAAAACAAAATTGATAACGAAAAATAAAGATTAAAAAATAAAAAAAATACTATTTCATAAGATCAAACATCTATCTTTAACGCTTCGTTTCTTGCAAAAGGTGGCTAATTAAAGCAATGCTTCGTTTCTTGCGTAGGGTAATTAAACAGGACAATTAAGTAGGACAATTAAGCAGGGCAATTAATGTGACGTGGGAAGAAACTCTCACTTTATATAGTAGAGATATATATATTTCCTATATCTATTTGATTAATAACAACTTTCTAGGGAAAAGAAATTAATTAATAACTTCCTCACAGCAGTACATACTCCTACAATATCTGCCATACATCCACGTCAAGATACCTCCACCACGCCGATCTGGTTTTTGGGACATGCCGTGGCAGTCGTCAGTGGATCCACTGTCTAATTAAATTGATTCAAATAAAATAATGCAGGAATCAAGGATTAGCGTAACTATCTCAAGGATATGCTCGTCACAGGATAGAGCCGAGCTTGCGATGGGTCACATGGTGCTTTTCACGTGCTTTACACTACCACAGAAAGATTTATCCACGTCGATAAAACGGTCGTAACTTTTGACTCGTAACTTCGATCGAGGCGTTCTTTAGCTCGTTGAAAAGCTAACGAGAAGCTTTATTCGAAAATCTACAGGTCTTTCAATGATTATTTGTGCGAGTGCAAGCACGACGACAGAATTAAAAAAAGCATCATTCAGGGCCTCAAAACGGTCTTCGAAGTTCTGTACCCGTTTTGGAGTATGACAACACTAAAATATAACTCAAACCGTGTTCAGAGCATGAGAACATTAAAATCAGTGTTCGGGTGCTCTGCGGGGTTAAGGAAAGAGGGATGTGTTACACGTCACATGCGATCATAGTCATACCAGCATTAAAACACTGGATCCTATAAGAACTTTGAAGTTAAGTGGGCTTGGGCGAGAGTAGTACTAAGGATGGGTGGTCTCTCGAAAAGTTAAATCCAAACCATGGTAAATTCAAATAATTAGCTAAAATTTATAGCATCCAAATCATAATAAATTTAGCGAAAAATTCCCGGGTACCACTACAACACGTCGGGCTTCTAATGGCGCCTATAAATGCCTTTAAAACCTTATAAATGCCTTAAAAAGATTTTAGATGGCGTTTACATGGCGTCAGGAAAAGTAATTGGCGGCGCTTAATTATCCACGACGTTTATAAGTGCCGTGGAAGACTCTAACCCGGCGTTTATAAGTGCCGTGGAAGCCTCTATAACCCGGCGTTTATAAGTGCCGGGGTTTCCTCTATCATGGCACTTTATAAGTGCCGGTGTTCTCTCTATTTATGGCGTTTACAAGCGCCGGGGATCCCTCTATTCGTGGCATTTAAAATCAGAGGTGCACAATGACTTCCCAGGAGGTCACCCATCTTATTACTACTCTTGTCCAAGCACGCTTAACTTCAGAGTTTTTATAAGATCTAGTACTTTAGTGGTGGTATAATCACATCTGATATATAATGCGTCCCTCTTCCCCTTAACCCCGTTAAACACCCAAACACCGATTTTCATTTATTTCAAATTAGCAAATTATTGAGGTAATTAAGCAAAATCATCATACGATAAGATCTCCAATTATATTCTTTTGGGCACCAATTCTAGTTTGCAAATACGAAATCCGAGCATATTTCTTAAAATAGACATAACTTTTGACTCGTACCTCCAATTGGGGCGTTCTTAGGCTAATTGGAAAGATAACGAAAAGTAGCATCTGAAATTGATAAGTGTCACAAAATCAGATGTTCGAAAAAATTTGAATTTTCAAACAAAATATCAATAAAAATTGAATTTTCGGACAAAATTTGAAATTTTAGACAAAATATCATCGAAAATGAAATATTTGGACAGAAATTATTGCAAATGGAATATTAGTTTCAATTATTTCAAATATAATATTATTTAATTTCAATTCTTTCAAATTCCCCGGTGTGGTATTCACGTTTATAAACGCCGTGGTAGAGTCTACCACGGCTTATAAACGCCGAATTCCACTCTATACCGCGCGTTTATAAGCACCGTGGAAGATCAGAACCGGCTTTTATAAACGCCGGTATAGAGTGGAATTCCCCAGCGTTTATAAGCACCGTGGAAGACTGTAACCCGGCGTTTATTAACGCCGGTATAGAGTGGAATTCCCCGGCGTTTATAAGCGCCGTGGAAGATCAGAACCAGCGTTTATAAACGCCGGTATAGAGTGGAATTCCCGGCGTTTATAAGCACTGTGGAAGACTGTAACCCGGCGTTTATAAACGCCGGTATAGAGTGGAATTCCCCGGCGTTTATAAACGCCGTGGAAGATTCTAACCCGGCATTTATAAACACCGGTATAGAGTGGAATTCCCTGGCATTTATAAGCGCCGTGGTAGACTCTAACCCGGCATTTATAAATGCCGGGGAATTAAATGCCTCGAATGATAAAAAATGCCGGCTTTAGCCTTATTAGGGGCGTTTAGATTAAACGCCGTGTAAAATAAACGCCGGGAAATCCATGTTATCTTGTAGTGTACGTACAAGTGCGATGTTCAATGTGGTCAAGTTTGTCCATCCAGTCGGCAGGACGCGGTGGTCACGGATGATGGCGCAATATAACATGATCGACGAGTGCATCCAGGAGAAGCAATCCAACCTGTTCGTGCGGGCCTTGCGTAAGATCGGCCTTGTGTCTGACATCAAGCACGTACCTGCAGTCTCTCCTCGGCTGGAGAAGTTCCTCTTCGACAAGCTGCTGGTCATAGCGACCACTCGGCACGTCAACGGTTACTGGAGCTGGGACTTCAGCACATTCCGCGGCCAGTGGCTGCGGTGGGAGCTGGAGGCGACGGAGGAAGGAAGGTCCATAGATCAGGCGCTGCTCAACGTCGAGGGCGGCCATTTCGCAGGGATCGTGCTCATGTGGCACGTCGCAACCGAGATGTGCTTCTACACCGACGACGGCGCCGGCCGCTCCTCGCCGTGCGGAGTCATGAGCATGCACCTGTCCAACTACGTCATGTACCTCGTCGCAAAGAGCGGCGTGAAGAGCAGCGGCAGCAACGTACGGGAATTTCGAGCTCGGCAAGGTCCGCCGCGACGTGAAGAAGGCTCTGTCCCACGAGCGTTTCTCCCGGGGGCGCCTCCGGCAGAGCGACGTCGTGCTGTATGGGTACGAAGGCCACGGGTATTTCTCTGCCCGCGCCAGTGGCGCCGCCAAAGAGCTGCTCAAGATCACAGGGCCAGCTGAGCGGTGGGAGCTGATCGCCATGGTGTGGGTTGAGATGCTTTGCTACCTCGCGCACAACTGTGATGCTGGGTTCCACATCAGGAATCTCAGCTCCGGTGGTGAGTTCATCACGCACGTCAGGATCTTGACGATTATCCTGGGCATTCCTTTTCTCCGGGAGCCGGGTGAAGGTAAGAAGCTCTTTACAAACTTCATTAGGGTATGTCAACCGTCTATATATTTTGCCATAAAATCGACCTTCTAGACAGCATAAAATACTATTACGTGAGTTATTGTTTTTAATAAATATTTTTTTATACCATAATTAAATATTGTAGAATCTCATAGAGACAACATTAAGATACAATCAACTATAGAAGCTGTCCTTACTTGCCTTTACACTACTACAAAAATAATCATCTAGGTCGGTTGTTTTTCGTCATCTGGGTCGGCTCTGGTGACGATACAAAGTCCTTAAACAGTGATGACGAGCGGCTATTACGGTCGATTTTCGCCTGATAGAGATATAGCGACCAAGAAGATCTATTATCTCTATTGGTTTTGATCTAGAAACCGATAGAGATAATTAGGAATCTGTATCGGTTTCACGATCAAAACCAGTAGAGAAATTCTTAATTATGATCTTTATCGGTTCTTAGCGTGGAACCGACAAAGATAATTGAATTATTTCTCTATTGGTTTCATGCTCAGAACCGATAGAGATTACAAGTTTCTATCGATTCTAAGTGTGGAACTGATAAAGATGAATCCTAGGTATCACCTTCACAGTATATTCACACACATATTAAAAAATTCATAGTATATTCACATATTGATAGTATATGCACAATTGACAAATTCACAGTATATTCACAGATCGATAAATTCAAATTATATTCACATTCACTGTATTGTTGATAGTATGCATACTCAATGCAGAAATCAGTAGCACAATTCTCTAACATAACTCTCCTCAAGCAGCCCCGATGTCCTAGTAGAAGGCTCTTTGCCCCCCAAAAAATTTGTATCTAGAGTACCACAAAGATCGTCCATTGAACATACTCAATGCAGAAATCAGTGACACAAGCTGGTGTCAGCCTTTTCCTTGCAGAACTTCTTGGCACAAGAGCAATATGTCATGTTACGTTATAAGGATACAATAAACTAGTTAAAATATTAACAAGCATACATTGAGAAAATAATATTATTTGATATATTAAGACAAGGAGACGTTAGGGTTTTTTCATGTCGGCCATCATATGTGATATAGCTTTCGCAACAGAGGCTTTCCAGTTCTTATAGTTCCACAGCTATGGCACAATACCCATTTGTTTGAGACCAATAACTGATTCACTTTTAGTGATCATTTTGTTGTAAAAATATGCTATCTTAGCATATTATCCGTTACCAAGTTGAATTAAATACTAGAAACCTCTATAATCTCAGCTTTAGCTTCTTTCAACTCTGCGTTCTCCAAGCGCTCCTTAATGATGAGTATATGGTTAAGAGATTCAATATCTTACGATTTGTCATCTATGTCTTTCAGTTTTTGTTTCATCTCATAAATTTTTTCTGTTAACTCAGATTTTTCCTTCAATTATTCTATCTCCACCTCAATTTTTCCATGTCGTATGTCTTATTTGTAGGCTCTATTTTATATAAGATACTTGATAATACCAAAGTAAATATACTCATCATAATCAGGTAATTAAGCATATGCATTGCAATTGACATTAATAGAGGCATACAAATAGCAATCAAGCTCAAGTTGATTTTAAGGTGTTCCCATAGGTCGGACTACCTTAGAAAGGCCTCATCGCAACTAGAGATAAGATATTGAACTGATTTGTGACAATCTTACCTTTAAAAATAGATTTAATAGTTGATAGTTTCCAAAACCTAATCAATTGGACCAAGATATATTTAAAAGAATCAATACTCAAGAATGCTTACTGAAACTACAACAGTACAGACTAATGGTTTACTCATAATTAAGTACAGTTCGGGTGCTAAAAACAACCAACAATAGCATGAACAAAACAATAATAGCCAAGCGCAAATAGAACAGTAAGCACAATGAGCATGAACATATATCTAGTAGCATTTAACAGATGATACCAATTGAAATAATCAATCGCAAGATGTAAAGGATTAATCAATGTTGTCACAAACACTCTAACTAGTCCAACTCCTCATCGAACAATGCCTCCCCCCATGCAAGGTCCCCAAGACAATTACATTGTCTAGCACCTTAATTTGCAACAACAGTAAAGAAATTAATCATAGGGAGATTATTATACTCACAGAGCATCAACTAAAAAGTTAGTGCAGCTAACACTGCCCAGGGAGGAGGCGGCACAACGTGCTCAGGGGAGGAGACGACGGCGACATGCTTAGGGAGGAGGCGACGACGACGTGCTTGGGGAGGAGATAACGGTGAAGTGCTAGGGAGGAGACGATGGCGACGTGCTCTTGGAGGCAGATGGACGACACATGCGAGGGGAGGCAGATGAGCAAGCAAGCGAGGGGAGGTAGATGGGTGATGTGCTCAGGGAGGAAGATGGGCGATGGGAGGCAGAGAGGTGATGCGGGTAGAGAGGACTAAACTAGTTTTTTTATAGAACAGAGGGTAAGCTGAGAGATCAAGCGAGAGGTGGATGCCTTGGCTTTTGGTATTTGAATGGATTAGGAGAAGAAGCTGAGAAGTCGAGCGCGGGAGGAAAAGCCGAGAGGTCAAGCGCAAGATCATTTGGTATATGTATCATCAGGATCAATTCTAACCTCAGAAATCGATCGTGAGGTCAGAACCGATAGTAATGCTCTGCGCTATGTTTCTCATGCACGCCGAATTATATATCACTATCGGTTTTTTCCTGAAGAGTTAGGAACTGACCCAGGTGAAGAGATAGTATTGTATCATTCTGTAGTAGTGTTAGATGATATGGAGGAGTATATAGACAATAGTTTTCTCTACTATTGTACATGCTCTTAGATTACAGTTATAGGTATCCCATTTCTCCGGGCGTTCGTATGAAAACTCCACAGATTTTAGGGGGAATTTTGGTTTGTGCGCTTCAAAATGGTGTGATTTTGGATTTGACCTGAAATTTTGTAGACAGGTAACCACTCTAACTAGTTCCCGCATCATCAAATTATATCGAAATTTTCCACAGCTATTTATTAGGCCTTTCCGTTATCAAATCATCGGGGGAGAATCGAAATGAACTGAGAACGTGGGAACTAATCTCAAGATCTAATCCAATCTGCGAAAAAAAAGCGAGAAGGATAAAATCTCAGGAAGTGGCATATACAAAATAATACACAATTTTTAAGTGGCATATTCAAAAGAGTGAGCTTTTCAGTGGCAAATTCAAAATTTACACCATTTTGGAGTGGCCTACACTTGCATGTGTTTTTACGGTGTTGTTTTAGCTGAGATGTTTTCGTTAGTGATTTGATCTGTTGTGTTTAAAGCAGGCAACGATCTTTAGGCCAGGACGACTCGTGGCTGTAATTTTATTTGACTAATGCTCAGAGTATGATCGAACAGCCGGGAACTAATTTGGGCTCGATCGATACATCAAAATTAGTCAGGTTTTTTATCGAACAGTTCCAATCAATAGGACTGAATAAGATTCACATGCTTTGATTGATACGAATTTCGGGCGCTTTTCTTGCTGGGGATTTCGAATTTAAGAGTTCGTGTTAGTGCACTTTTTGCATCACTGCAATTTTCATGTTTGTGCGTGGTTATGCTTGCACCCGAAAATATTTAGTTTTCAGTTTTGCTTACTTAGGCTCTTCCTGAAATACTGACGGACTGATCCTTGCTAAATGTTGTATATCAGCCAAGGTTGACACCGAGTATTCTGACTTCGTGATGTTTTAACCCAACCATGGATAACTTGGGAGGTTCCCAGCTTCAGCCCTTCTGAAGATGATGTTTATGCTGACGACGATGTACCTAGCAGTTGTGGAGCTTGTCGTTTGTCAGACTTTCTAAGCAGAAATATATATTCTATGTTGCTACTTGCTATGAAATTCGAAGAACTTCTCTTGTGGTGTGCAAAATAAATTCTTAACTATGTAGGACTTGTACCCTGTAAGCTATTGTTGTAAGCAGGTGCTTTAATGCTGACTGCAAGTGCACGGTGTTGATCGTAGTTTTTTTTAATTATGATTAAGGGTTGTTAATTTACGTTTTGGATCTTTACCCTATTAATATGAGGGTGGTACATAGCAACAATGTCATAGTGCCATCCTAACAAAGAATGAGAAACCAATCCCTGCTTACACAAAATAGAGCCAGTAAAAGGTGGCTTCTACATCCAGCCACAGCATTTTCAATTCTCTTGTTTCAGTAACACATAAATAGGAAAGAACTTTGGTGAGCTACAGGGCAGAACAGACAAACCTTTTTTGAAACAACAGAACAGACAAACCTTTTTTGAAACAACAGAACAGACAAACTTAATGTTATGAAACAGTGGATCCTAATTCCATCTTCATTCTGAGTCAGAATCTTGAGCGGTTGAAGATCTAACCCTCCTGTTCTTCGACATGTCACTCTCATCATCTTCATCGTCATCATCTTTCTTCTTTTCATCAATTATACCTGTATTTGATGAGGTTAGCATATTTAGCACTCCAAATTGCGAATAAATAGTTACGGAAAAGCAACAGAACCTAACCTTTCATTTTGAGAAGATTCTCCAACACTCTCGTCGAAAAATCATCTTTACACCCAAGGTCTTGAAATCCGACTAACCGGTCAACGGCAATACCCTTCCTAAAGTACAAAAATATCAATTGGACCAAAGAAACAGAATAATCTCTGACTCTCGGATTGGCCCTTACATGATGATGTAGGAATAGCAAGGGACACCAAGCAGTTACAACGCACATTACCCAATGGGTAGAAGTCATAAACAATTTATGCACTTACTTGAACAATATGACACATGGTAATGTTTTGATTGCCAATTTTGCCACAAAGAAGGGAGCATTCTGCAGTAGTTATCGGTGAGATTAGCCTTCATTAATGTAGTAAAGTGGAAGTAACTTAAAGCTAACAACGATATCATACGAACTTCAGCATCAAGCTTGATGAATTTTGTTTCCAAATAGACTGGTGCAAGGACCTTCAAATGCTTATCAATGATCCTACCAAAGATGTACAGAGATATCTGTCAATACCGATCAGGGACAAGAGTAAAGCAATTTGTGTAAAAGAGAAGTTATGGCGTACTTGCAACGGTAAAATTCACGGTGGTAGAAATGGCAGATGACCTTTTCACTGCCAGTGACCTCCCCTATGAAGTCTCCTTCAGTTATCTCTCTGTATTCACTGTGACCTTGCCTTTTTAACACTTCACGCTTCTCAACCTCTTTCTGTTGCGTACAGAAAATTGAGAAATTTAATGAAACGGCACAGCACTTACACAAGCTTCAGAACTGCAAGATGCAGTCATGCAGATCAGTACCTTCAGAGCAGCAATTCTCTCTGCATGCAACTTTTCAAGCTCTGGGTCCTACAGAGCAGTACCACAATATAATGAATGTGATAGGTACCAAAATACTCGGTGCTGTAAACCAAAGGCAAAAACAAGTGACGGTGTATACTTCAACTCACGTCCAATAACTCATCAAGATCAACTTCGTCATGGCTTGCAGCTGCTGCTTGAGCCTTCTCTTTAGCTACAACTTCCTAACATGGTAACTGTGTCAGTATCACAAAAAGAAAATGGAACAGAATATAATGTTATGATTGCTCTGTAAACATTTCTTTTATAAAAAAACACAAGTTCACAGCCATCCAGCATAGAGACCACCAGTTTACAGACCGGAATTTATCAAAAGCAACGAATTGTGAGAATAAAATAGTCTTTTACACGAATGTCACCTCTAAAAAAGCTACAAATAGCACACACACAAAAAAAGAAAGAAAACATAAGCTTGCCAATCACATTACAGAGAGTAAAAAACAAAGCATAAATAAAAGAGACAAGTGATGCGGACTAAAAATTGCATCTTTTTTAGTTTGTTGCAGATCCCAACAGTTTGTTGATGTCAGTCTATGGACAATATTTCTTGATATATATAAAGGGGTACTTAAAATGACACGACATGCAGTCATGCAAGAGCATAGGCACCAGAATTACAAAGTGAGGAGGCATAATAAGTAACCCATTTTCATATGTACAAAATGCTCCAAAGGAGCATCATCCCCTCCAAGATCCTCATATGGCCTATTTCTAGCCATGTTTCTAGCTATGCTAATTGCTATATAAGCAGTGTTCTCCTAGGCGCTAGGCGCTAGTCGAGCGGCAGACTAGTGCCTAGCGCCTAATTGCCGCCTAGGGGAACAGGGTATATAAGCCACCTGAGATGTCATAAAGCATCACAATTCACAAGTCTCGTAATCAGAATGAAATTGTAATACCCCGATCCGTTAATGTTAAGGCCCATGTGGAGTGGTAGTGGAATTAGTCCCACATTGCTTGCTTAAAGTGAGTTGTAGTTTTATATAATGCCCGCTGCATTCAAACATAGCACCTCTGAGTTAACTCTTTTACACGAAGCGAGAATGAAAGTATACGTGGGGTGTTATGTGTGCGCGGGCCCACCCCATGGGTGGACTAGGCATTGAGCGAATTTCGGCGATGATGTTACAGATAGTATCAGAGCATCAACCTTCACTACACAAACACGTGTGGGGCAAAGACGCGAACATATAGCGCATGGTGCGTGTGCCCAAAGTGGCCACACGGCATGGCGTATGTGCGGGCACTGGACGGACGACCATGTACCGATGGGTGGTTCTAGGTATCTACTGTGTATACTAAAGTGAGTTGTAGCACCTCTGGGTTAACCCTTTTACACGAAAAGAGGACAAAATTGTAAGTAGAGTGTTATGTAGGCGCTGTTCCACTCCATGAGTGGGTTGGGCACTGAGCGAATTTAGGTCAGGATGGTACAGAAATACACTAGCATCTAAGCCCAACAGTGTATTTGCTGCCCTGGAATATGAAAAGCTAAACTGGAAGTAATACATCCCATTTAAAAATAAGCCTCCCAGGTATTAAAGAAGTAACCACTTTGTGAGGATCTCAAAACAGAGCGCGGTCTCAAAAACCAAGGCTTGACACGAACTACTGCAACCTAATTGCCGAATCGGATGCATCAGTCTTTTTCGCAAGACGAAAAACCGCATTTAATTAAACGAAGTTGTATTGTAAATCGATGGAACGAGTACGTTGGCAAGAACTAGATGCACACCAACAACCATCAGGAGTCGAAGAGGATGGGCCAGCTGCAGATTCCACTCAAGAACCTGTGGACTGGATGGACCATGCACCACGCACGCCTGTTCCGAGATCCAGGACGCCGGCGTCGCTAGCCCCTCGCCCGATCCCGCGACCCATCGGCCATGGACCGGAGCGGAGGAGAAAGAATCGCGACGCGCAAGGTGTGGCATCTTGGAGGAGGAGAGGGGGTTTGTTAAACTGGGAGAGGAGCGTCGAGGGGTGGGCAAGTCACCTTCTGGTAGTCGCGGGCGGCGGCGGCCATGACGTTGCCAAAGGCCAGGCCGGAGAGCGTCGACTTCACGGCGTCCGGATCCATCGCTCCTACTCGCGCGCCGGCGCCTTCCTCCTCCGCGTCCGCTTCGGCTCGACGGAGATTTGCTCCGGTTGGGTGCGGGTGGCGCCTGCAGAGCGAAGTGTTGCAGCTGCAGCCTCCGGAGCAACCATTTTTTTTATACTCGTGCGGCAAAATTAGGGCCAAGAGGCCTGCTATTGAAGTTGTGAACTTGTGCTCCTTTGGGCCTTCATCGTTTTTATAGCTATTTTTTCCTTTCGGTCTTGTTTTAGACGGGGTTAAGGTAGTAACGAAACTAAGGATTAAACTCAATCTCTTCGGATTAACAATGGTAAAATCCGTTCGGGATAGCTTCTGTATAATTTTTTTTTCTCTTTTAAGCGGATTATTTGTCGAATAAAAAGATTTTAGATAGCTTCTCCCATAATCAAAACAGCCATCTGCATAAAATCAGAAGCTAGGTGCCAACTGATTCTCGCCGCATGCCGCCGACCCAGCCCTCCACTTCCACATGCCGCTGATCTAGTCCTCCACCTCCACGCGCAGCCAGTCCAACCCGATTCTCTCATAATAAAAAACAATTTCTCTCGTAATCTAGAATCTGCACAATAAGAACTTGTCCCAAACGGGGCAATCCTAACTGCAAAATTGAGAGCATCTACACAATCAAAACTTATTTATTCCAAACGGGGCCATCCTAACTGCAAAATTGAGAGAATCTACACTACTTATTTATCCCAAACGGGGCCATCCTAACTGCAAAATTGAGAGAATCTACACAATCAAAACTTACTTGTCCCAAACGGGGCCATCCTGACTGCAAAATTGAAGAGAGAATCTACACAATCAAAACTTGTCTGCAAAATTGAGAGAATCTGCGCAATCAAAACTTGTCCCGAATGGGACCATCCTAACGGGGCCATCCTGACTGCAGAATTAAGAAGAATATGGCAAACATACGCTGTTTTATGTACAGGTTACATCAACCGGACATAAAGGTGAAATCGCTGAGAATTGCACAACGGATCGCCAGTTCCGAGTAAACAAAACACGAGACCAGTAAACGCACGAAAAGTTGCGCCTTGCACAAGGCAACCACGGGTTGACTTGAGCTCAATGAAGTATACCATTCGTTTCGGTATAAAAATTAAGGTGTTGTTATTTTCGAGATGGATATCCATTCCCCTGTTACAATGTACAAAAAAAAAAGACCAATGATATAGTATCACATTGGGCCGCACATACAAGAAACGCCTGCCATCGACTTCGTATTGCCTCCTGTACAGCTGGGTAGTGCCGCCCGGGTCCTAAATTTTAAGGGTGTCATCGTCGGCCATCAGCCTGATCTGATGGCGTCGGCTATAGAAGTCCCAGAGACTTCAGCTGCTGGACATGCTCCGCGGGGAGTGACGGTGGAGACCAATCTGTGCGCTCGCCATCGACATCTTCTACGACGTATTCCTGGACAACGCCAAATTGAGCTTAAGTGCAGGAGAAAAAAAAAAGCTACGGTAAATAAGCCGAGGGATGGGTAACACGCGATACTCGCCTTTGTTAGCATTCGTTTGGCAAGAATGTGGTAGTGCCGCTGCCAGATCCGCTGGCCTACCATCGTTGCTACCAGAACGCTGTAGAAAATGCCGATAACCGTGAACAGCCCGAGCACGATCACTCCCATGATGAAGAGCAATGGTAAACCTGCTTCCCCAGCACCCCCCAAGCAACCACCACACTCACCGGCTGTAGTTGTGCAGCCTTCAAAGCATGTTGTGCAGTCTGTCCACATGCAAAGCGTGCCAGGAAGATGGCAATCTGCACACATCCTGAAACAAAACAGAAAAGTGAGTGCACTACATACATATAAACCAAGCATGTAGCATTAACTGCTAATTAATACAGTCAAAATTAATTGAAGCATACCCTGGTTGGCAGCAACAAAGACATAATTCTCGACATGGCTGAGCCAAGTCACTCCGCACTCTTCGATCATAGCAAGTTATGAAGCATCCCGATAACCCGAGCAAAGCAAAAAACACTAATGCCCCTGTAGCCAGAAGAATAATGCTCAATTCAGTTCAGAATTTAAACGGTGCCACAGAAGGTACGTGATAAATCTTAGCAACATAGTATTCCCACATATTTAGTGGCCACATAGGTTTGGCACATACTATAAATCATCACACATACCCTAGTATTAGTCCCTCATAAGTCGCAGCATAAACTTTAGAGTTTAGAAAGTAATGAATGCACCCGGTAGGAAGAAGAGAGCATGCATATATGAACTTTTTCGCATGGAACCAAGCAACAAGCAAGCTATGATGACAGGTCAATATCCTAACTTGCACCATTAGCCATAATACAGAAGGTTCAACCATTGAATCATCATTAGAAGCATGTTCCTTATTCCTCCAACCATGAGCTACAATCTGGTAGTTTGGTTGATATTACTTTAGTTTATTTCTTGAAAGGAACAAACTTGAGATCTCTGTCCAACAAAATTGTTCATTGCCGTGTTTTAGCATAAGCTCAGAAATTACCAAATTAGAGGCACTAACAAAGCTTGGTTTCGTCACATGCCTGCCTTCTTTTCATGAGGTATACATCATAGCATGCACAGGTGGGCTGAACATTACAAAATTAAACGTCTTATTGATTGAGCCATGGAACTTCACAAGATCTTTCTTTTCCTCCTTTTTTAGTAATATGATGCTTGAGTAAGTTGCAAGCACGCTTGACATGGCAATTTGCAAGTGACCACTTCAATCATTGACATGCATCTAACTGGGAACGACAACTCACTCTTTCCTATTTAACATAGATATTCTTTACTCTCGTATTTTCTTTTCTACACTCTGTCTTTTCTTATAAGATTGAGGATTGTCAAACAGTGTGTACACTAATTGCAGATTTCACTTTGTAAAACCTACAGCTCATGCAATTGAATTATAAGGATGGATGGTGAACTACAATAGAGGGAATCCTCACAATTAGGGTATGATTTCATCAAACAGACATGCAAAACAGGTAGAAGTAACAACAAAAGATGCAAATGATTAAGTAGTTTACCACATATATAATAAAAACTAATTTCATTATCAAAATCCCAGGCAGTCCTCAACGAATATTGCTGGTACCCATCAATAAAATGTACCAAATATGCCAATGCAGAGATGACCTGCACAAATGATAAGAAATAATCTTTATCACTCAACAGAATGTAGACAATGGATAAGCAACCAAACAAATCTTACTTACAAACTGGACTAGAGCAAAGATGAATAAGATATCTCTAGTAACAAAGAAACGAAACTTCAGTGTTCGCCATTTCCTGTCAGTGTGGACATGAACCCTCAAATAATAAGGAGCCTTGCAGGTGGTGCAATGAGAAAATGCAAATCCCTCCTGTATAAGAAGCATCAAGCATGGTTAGTTTTCTCATAAGACAAACAATTCCATTACAAAAGCAACCTTCAAATAACACAGGCAACAAAATGCAAACAGGCAAACCGCTAAATGTTTTTTATATTTGCAACAGGAAAAGGTTCGCTACTTACTATTTGTTTCACAACAGATTTCGCATTTCTGAGGCCCTGTTTGTTTCGGCTTTTTTATCGGCTTAAAAGCCAAAAAGCCTAAGCCGAAACAAACAACTGGCTTTTAAGCCGGGCTTTAAAAAAGCCTAAAGCCCCTGTATAACTATAAGCCAAAAGCCAGACAAGAGGAGTTTTTTTAGGCTTTTTTGAATGAAATAACCCTTTGCCACTAAAAGTCTCCAGAATTACCCACCAAATGCCATCATATATAAATCAAGAATTCCTCATCCATCTCATTTAGGGTATTTTAGACTTTCCATCTATAAACTATACCATCTAAACCATTAATAAGCTAGGATACCAAACAACATGTCTTAGTTTAAAAGCTGACAGCTTAAAAGCTCATTAAGCCAAAAAACTAGCTTTAAGCCAAAAGCCAAAAAACCTAAGCCGAAACAAACAGGGCCTGAAGGGTAGAAAGACAAAAAATATGGATCCTTCTACTCTAAACCATTGAATTTTCTATTTGTCAAAAGCAATATGTTTTAGTGCTATAATCTGAATTATGCAACCTCCATCAGCCATTACCTACCAGCACAACTTATTATTGGATGCAGACATTCCAACAACCTAACAAAAAGCAGACTTTGCAATACCAACAACCAGAATTGGACCTGGAAACATCTACCTAACAACCTGGAAAACCAATATTTTCAAATTTTCAAATGAAGAGTATATTGTAAGCCAAGAAAAGGAAAATTGACCTACCTGATGTAATTCTATCAAAACTGTATCTTGAAAGCAAAATATAAAGGGGGCAAAACAGTCCACACAGAATGTTCTAGAAATACAGAAATTAATGGATATATCTTCAAAAGCAAGTCCCTTTCGGTCAAGTCAAGCAATGTCATGTCAATTTAGTGCTTTTATCTGATTGTGCAAGATTTTTTGCTTCCTTACATATAACTGGCTCACCAAACTATTGGATTTCATGTGACAAAATGCACATCAACAAGATGAAAATTTATATACTTGCTTAGTTCTCATCTAAAGACATGTTAATGTTGTAAAGTATAACGATTCCCTTATATTTTGCCAATTGCCACATAAACATACCCTACTGTTGTCAATTGTGCAATTTCCCTTACAAAGCTGCGCCATGTCACCAATTAGGAGTTACTCATCTACAATCAAAATGACAAACAGCATAACAGATACTGAGATACACAAAATACATGTTTTCACACAAATTTGCAATCATCAAAGAACATCTCCAGAAAATAAGCATGCCAGATTACCATAATCTTATCAAAAAATTAAGTTATTCAAAATATTTTGAAGAACTATATATTGATACAACCAAACCACAGCACCACATATCAATCACAGATCCAAGTGGTGAAATTTATCAGATAGCAAAACATGTCAACGAGAAATTACTTCAAATTAATATCCTCATGAATCCAAGACTATTACACACACAAATCATGTTAGCATTCTGCTAAACAGGCCCACACAAACTGAAATTTGAGTTATGTTTCAGGGATGGTAACATAAAACTATAGAAATACGCAATTCAACTTTAAAAACCAAAATTTTCACACCTGATGATTTCAACAGGAACGAAGAGAAAGTTGCAAACTTTCACAAACACAAGAGATGATTCGGTAAGCCCATTATGCAGATTACACTCAATACACCATTATACAGCACTAACCAAACATAGGAAGATATGCACAGGTAGACTCTTAACAAGAAGTCAACAGCTAATTCAACCCCACCCAACAGACCTAAATTTTTAAGGGGAAAATTAATAGATCTCTCGTGTTCTACTTGTCTGGAAGATCGCATCAACTGACTCACAACTACACGGCAACAAATTACACCCAACAAGTACATCCAAGCAGAACACACATCCGGAAGGCAATGCTTCCACGCATTATCATGACTAAACCAAGAAGTCACAGCTGCAACTCAATGGACTCATCACATAATTCCGTCGCTTCTTATCTCCCAGATAACACCAAAGCAGCTCACGGATATCATCTATAGAGAATGCCGCTAAAACCCCGGCCTCTCTCCAACGCACGGCCCCAATTTTCCACGCAAGAGAAGACCCGGACACACGCACCGAAACAGTGAGGAAAGCGGTTACCTTGACGGCCCTCCAGTGGTCGAGGCAGTCGCGGTGGACGTACTTGGACGTCCCCTTGCACTTGCACGGCGCGATGAAGTCCCTCCCTGCACACGCACACCGAGACAAGCAAGTCAGATCCCCCTGCGAGAAACCGCGGCTGAATTAGGAGCGGGGGGCCGCAGCGGCGGCTCGCGCGAATCTGGAGCCGTACCGTCGGTCTCGAGGCAGATCCGGCACTGGAGCTGGTCCCCAGCGCCGGCCTCGAGGTCGATCTCCGACGGCGGCGGGATCAGCGGCGACGACGCCTGCTGCTCCTCCATCGGAACGTACGCCCCGACGCCTCCCGACGCTTCTAGAACCTTCTCGACCCTTCCATCCCGAACCCTAGCCTCCTCTCTCCCACGCTCGCGTGCTCGCGTCGATCGAATCGACGAGTCGCGTGGTTGGAGAGAAAGAGGAGGAGATTGGAGTGAGCTCGGTGGGGAGGGGAATCGATAGCCTAGGGTGGAGGCGAGGTATATGTGGCCTGGGAAGCTTCTGCGACGTGACGGTGGAGGATGAGGCGTGGGGCCCGGTCCGGCAGTGGTGGGTGGATGGTCGTGCCGGTGAGAATTGACCTGGAAACTTCCTAATCATCTGGCCATGGTTGGGACTTGGGAGCGACGACTTCGGAGCAACGCAGAAATCAGATGAACCATGTCAATAAGCGCGGCGCAGAAACATCGTACGTGAACGAAAAATAGATTTGCGTATTTTTTAGAGAAAATATAGACCGAGATGTATTTTACAATTTTTTAGAGGGTGGCGAAAATATTTTTTCAGAAAAACGGAGAAAGGATCTCGACGTAAAGAACGGGAATCTGGTTGTTATTTTTTTTGGACCTAAGCGCTATCCTAAAAAATTAGAAAAGGACTCATCTGCGATTTGTATTTAACGGGAGTTTTTTCCCGTAAAGTAACGAACGAGATACCTAAACGCATGACTCGTAGGTTATTTGTTTAATGGGTTTTTGCAAATATATCTTTGAGAAGTTTGCGAAACCTTCGCAAAGTGTTTGGAGAATGCTCAAACGTATATTGGTTTGATTGTTTATTTGCGAGTTCGTTGTGCGAATAAACGGGAGGTTTATGGGTTCTGATCCTGAAAGCATGTGATACTTGCACCGTGGTTTTTGCAAGTCAGTTTGGGTCATAGTTTGACCATCACATGGCTAAGAGGATAAACCTTATAGACTCTGGGATTTATTTGCTTAATGCATGCTTGCAAATATAATCTTTGAGATGTTTGCGAAATGTGTTCTTCGCAACTTGCTTGGAGTTTGGTTGAAATTATTTAAGCATGGTTTAGTGGTATTGCAAAAGTGTTTTGCAACTTAGTGTGATCTTGGTTTGATCACTATTTGGCTCAAAAAATAGTTGTTAAAGTTTCGGAGAAAAGGGTTGAGTTTAAAATCTTGTTTTCTCTGTTTTGCCAGCACTACCGCAGTGTTATTGTCTGTATCACAGGCTCAGCATCTGCCAGATGGGCGTCGATTACCGCTGACGGCATTTACCGCTATTTGTGAAGCAGTAGTTGTTTTCAAGAAAGGGTTATTTTCTGGAGGAGTTTGAAGTCCGGCACTACCGCTGGTTTTAGTGCGGTAGTACCGGAGTTTTAATAGCGGTAGGCGGTAGCTATTTTCCAGACAGGAGTTTTTTCTGGAGTTTTCTGGAGTCTCTGAGGCCGGCACTACCGCTTGTATAAGAGCGGTACTACCGCAAATCCGGTAGTACCGAGTCTATAGTGCCGGTACATATTTTCCAAAATGGTGCGTTTTTTCTCTATTTGAAGTCTGGCACTACCGCTGAGTTCAAAGCGGTACTACCGGTGTTGCGGTAGTACTGGATGTTGTATAGCGGTAGTTAATTTCCACAAGGGTGTTCTGGAGTAGTTTGCTGGAGCGGTAGTACCGCGGCTTGAGGCCAGTACTACCGGTGGAGCAGTACTACCGGGCTTATGCCTACGGTAGTACCGGGTTCGCTATGTAACGGCTAGTTTTATAGCCGTTGTCCTAAGGACGGTAGTACCGCACTTTTGCCGTCGGTACTACCGCATTTGTCGATTTTTCAAGGGTTTGCCCCTCCAACGGCTAGTTTTGGAGTGGGGGCTATATAAGGCCCCCTTGGGGGGCATTAGCAATGTTGTTGCTGGTGTTTGAGGTGTTCTTGAGCTTAGTATTGGTTTGTGGGAGGGTTTTGCATGTTTTGTTTCTTTCCCATTTGGTTTTGAGCTCAAGAGTGATCCTAGTTGCATGACTTGTATCTAGTGAGGGTTGAGAGGACCCTAGTTGCATGAATTGCACTAGGTGATCACCGGAGACGCGGAAGTACGATCGGTGAAGCTTGAGCGGAGTGCTCAACCTATTGCTCTTGGAGGTCGGTGCCTCCTAGACGGCGTAGGTGCGTCGTGAGCGGGAGCTCTAAAGGTTTGTGAGAAGCCTCGGCGAAGTTTGTAAAGGTTGGAGCTTAGCCTACCCGGCGGAGTAAAAAGCTATCATGAGTGGATTCGAGGTGGAAGGCTCAAGTGAGTGAGCCGGCCCAAAGTGAGTTGGGCTTCCTCAATGTGGAGGAGAGAAGTCTCCAAACCACGGTAAAAAGTATTGTGTCTCTTGCCTCTTTTACTTTCAAGCAATTACTTTATTGCATATTTATCTATTGCTCTATTGTGAGTAGAATTGCTTAGTGTAATTTACTTGATCGACATAGTAATTCTAGCTAGAGACATAATTAGTTAGTGCACTAGCGAGCCTAGTTAATTTAGGCTTTAATTATCAAAACCATAGTCTTCCGCTTGCGCAAATTATTTTAGGTTTTGACATAGGGGTAATTAGAGGCGATCTGATGTAACATTGGGTGTCCCGATCTTTTGATGAGAGTGATAATCTTCGATTTGGGTGGAATTGACTTTGACGATCCGACTACAACGTACAATGACGATGCGCCTTAGCAATCGCTAAACCAACTCCAGATGGTTATTGACCTTGCCGTGGGCACGATCAACCTGATCATGAAGATCAATTCTTGCAAGCAAACGAAGAACAAGCAAGACAAAGGCAAAAGCAATTTAAAAATGCAAATATAGATGAAGTATTGAAAAGTTAGGGTTCTGATACAAGGAGCTTGTTAGGCGACCGTTGAGCACGTCTAAAAGACTCAAAATAGTAGCAAAAGGCTAAACTATCAAATAACCAAAACCCAAATTATTTTGGGGGACTCCCTAGCTATATATAGGAGAAATAGGGGTCCAAAACCGTGCTAGGGTCGGCCAAAACACAACTATGGCTGAGTAGGACTCCTATTCCTTGTTCTACTCGGATTTGAAAAGATGACCGAACTTGTTTTGAATATTCCCGTCGACTCGGAAGGAATTTGGAGGTGGGGCCAGATCCGTTGGAAAGAGGATGAAGAGATCTTTCAAACTAGTACTCATAGACCCCAAACAACCTTCTGGATCAAAAGTTACGGCCGTTTGAAGTTGGTGCTGTCCAGGAGATCGAATCCGAGTAGATCTTATGCACCGGAAGAATTGGCTACATGCTTGACGTTTGGAGGTCCTTCCCCTTGGTTCCTAAGGACAATAAAATCATTACAAGGATTAAATAGTATTCCATCCATTAAATTATTTGTATTCAACCCGAGGAACGCATTCACCTGGTAATTCAATTGACGTGCACGAGCTCGAGTAATTGGTCCTTGTATTACATCATTGGTTTCAATTGGATGTGTAAGCATGGCCGTATCCATGGTAGTGATGTCCTCATCATGATCCTCGATTAGTAGTTGAAGATTTTTAAATCGCTTATTCACCCCCTCTCTAGGCGCATCCTCGACCCTACAACTTGCAAGTCTCCGAGACGACGAAAAAAATCTTGGTGTCATTCTCTTTTGTGGTTTGCTTTCTATTGTTTACTTATGCAATTTACATTCCTAGTTTACTTAGTATTTGATCCTTATTCTAGGATTGCATAATTTGCTTATACTGAGGTTGTTGGTGCACTTTAGTCAAACCTAGAAGATTTAGGCTTTGATTGTCAAAATTCTCAATTCTAGTATTACTTACTTTATTTCTTATTATTAGAGCTGAAAATTTTTAAAACCTCCTATTCACCCCCCTCTAGTCGGTTATCCTTATTGGTTGAATGTAGCTGAAGCGTCATAGAACAAGCTATCGTATTCCTGTAGCATTATGTTGTACCGTAGTACTGTAGTAGCACATCGCTCAACGTAGGTACCCTGTCTTGATCGGTGAAACACAAGAAGGTGTACAATGGTTCCACAGAGTTAACAACCGATTGAAGGTTGTCCCACCAGTCCTAGCTCGAGAGGCAGGAGTACACGAACCTCTCCTCCGCGGTATCAACAAAGCACGATGATAGAAATTCCTCCGAGGCCATCCGTTGTAAGAACTTGTCCTTACGACTAAGGAAACTGTCCAAAACTATATAGTTCGTTATGAAGCAAGTAACATTCCACTTGACAAACTCTTCCCCAATAAGCTTCTTCATCATAGCGTGAAGCTTCAAATAGGTATAAAGCCATCGAGAGATTTTTCTTGCACTCTCAATCACAGAGGCATGATCAGAGAACTCTCTAATCTGCTTAAGCATCAAATTAATCTTGTGGGCCACACAAGGCTATCACACGATGTTGTGGTGCTCCTGTGTGATGAGTCTGCATGCTTTCTTATAGTTGGAACCGTTGTCCATGACAATTTGCAAAACATTCCTCGGACCCACCTCGTCGACTACTGAGGCAATTTCCAGCGTTAACACATAAAATGAAAACCTCCACTACATGATGCGTACTTCAAATAGATTTCAGAAGAGGAGTAATGAAAGCAAACACCTTGCGTAAGTACGAGGCATCCTAAGTTGGCCCGTTGCATCGATAGATTTGTGAAAGAATATGGTGCCATTGTAGTATATCATGAAGTAGATGATAATCATACATGTCAGCCCAGTCCAAGAATTGCACATTATTGTTACACCATATGTAGACCATTCATGCTTGAAATTTGTCATATTGTCCCGTATGTCCATTTCATTGGCGTCTTAAATATTTTTTGTCTATACCTCTCCCACTTGGAGATAGGACACCCTCACCTGCAAATAAAGTCAACAGATGAAAATATGAGCTATTAAAACTGCGTACAAATGGATGAAAAATTCAAAGCTCACTAATTGAATTGCAGACACCTCGTCCGCTTCTGGCAGTAAAAGCTAAACCTCGGAACAAGCCCCTCGAACGCGAGACACCCAAAGCTTTCCACCGATTCCAATCACTCATGGCGTCCCACATCATCCTGCCGCCGGACGACGATGACGACGAGCAGAGTCAAGGGGAGCGGGAGGAGGGCGGAGACCTGTGGGCGGAGGCCGCCCCCCAGGCGGCGCCGGAGCGGGGCGGCGAAGGCGTTGCTGCCGTTCTCGGCCGCGTGCGTGTGGATCTCCCGCGACTCGTACCCCAACCTCCGCGCCGACTATCTCCAGCAATTTCCCTTCATTCCATTCCCTTCCCCATATTCATTCCCTTTATTTCCTGCTATCTCCAGCAGCATCCCCTTAAGGGATTTGTGAAGGGATTGGAGAGAGAATCCCTTTCTAAAGAGATTCACTGTTTGAATCTCTTCCGAAGGGAATCGTGAAGGGAATCCGCTGGAGCACTTGGGATCTGTTCGCGAAGGGATTTGGAGGGGAAGGGAAGCTGCTGACTATCTCCAGCAATTTCCCTTCATTCCATTCCCTTCCCTATTCCCTTCCCCATATTCATTCCCTTTATTTCCTACTATCTCCAGCAGCATCCCCTCAAGGGATTTGTCAAGGGATTGGAGAGAGAATCCCTTTCAAAAGAGATTTACTATTTGAATCCCTTCCGAAGGGAATCGTGAAGGGAATCCGCTGGAGCACTTGGATCTGTTCGCGAAGGGATTTGGAGGGGAAGGGAAGCTGCTGGAGATAGTCTAACCCCATTTTTGAGTTTTCCTCACAGCGTTGACAAAGTACGGATTGTCTGCTTTCCTCTCTGCGATACCAGCCGTGTGGAAAGATTTGACCCAAGCTGAGCCAATCGCCTACTTCACTTTCCTCCCCTTCTGTGTCTATTGCCCAGTGTCAATCTTTGTTTGTACATGGCCATGTGTCGTACAAGGTTGTAATCCCCCACGATCGATCTTTCCCATTGCGACGAACTTTGAAACATCATCGACAACACACCACTGCCCTCTCCTCTAGCCCCCCTAGAGGTGCCACTACCACCACCGTGCACATACCTACCATATGACCGACTGATAAATTCTGTCTCCGCCTTAGAGGAAGCCATGGCATGCTGGAGTTGGTCCTTCTCATTAGCATCACTAGTGTACTCTGAATATGCACTTCTTCTCGGTAGGAAATCTCCATCTTCTACTTCCCTTCTGAGCCTCTCGTCCCTCTTTCCCTTCTTATCCTTCATATTTGTCTAGTGCGTACAAAAAGTACTCATAAACCCCCTTAGGAACTTAACCGCAATGGACGATATTCGGACCGTGCCCTGCCAAGTGGTGCTTCAGTCGGGTTGCACCGCCTCCTTTCTTCTCTTTGTGATAGTACTTGCATCAAAATCCGATCCCCATCTTGTCGTCGTGCTCCCACACAATGTCACCTCGGTCTGACATCTACTAATACAAAACAATAACAAGTCATCATGCATCCAGTTTACGTAATGTTCCAGTCATAAATTACATAATGTACGATACATATGCTATGACCTAATCCTTGCCTATTAGTCTATCATACAGAACAAATTAGAACATACATCACACTTAAATTTTTTACTACCAAATGAAGTTGCTAAACCACTTTGAGCAAGTAATCAGAATACACAAATTTTTTTCTACTTCTAATTGGTGGATTCATGCAAGTACAAATCGTTCACACACACAACACTTCACGACTGGTTCAATGATTCTTACATGGCCAGGTAAATACAACATCAAGCACACATATATAGCTACTGCTTAATTGAAAAGCACAACACTCTCATGAATCACACTAACCCTAACCCTAAAAAAATTTATTACCAATTCATCCATACCATGTATATATATAACCTAACCCTACTAACCCTAACCCTGTCAACATTATCAGTTCATCCATACCATATAATGTGCAAGGTTGCAATCAGAGAACCTAATTGAAAATACTAATCACAATTCAACACTGACAGTCATTCATAGAGTACAAAAAATCAAGCAAAACTCACCAAAAATCGATCAGTTTCAACCGAAAATCGATCGATTTGTTTTGAAAATCATCACTACCCAAGAATACCAATCCCCAGTCAGTTTTTTCTATTGGGTCAACGATTATTGATGCTATTTGCTAGATTTTTGATCTTTGTTGTCGATTTCAAGGTCAACGATGGTCGGATCTAACCAGAGGCAACGCGAGGTGGACACGAGGATGGAGGGGACTGTCGGTAGCTCAATAATGCTGTCGAAAATAGCATGAAACCGGTTATAACTTAGGAAACAGTTCGTGGGCCAGACCGGGCTATTGGGCCAAGGTATTGTGGCCTGCAGCTTGGTACTTTTTTGTATTTTCAATTATCTACACTCGATTTTGGCACAAAACCGTCTAACAAATTCGATTTTTCAACAAATTTTCATCCCAGATGTGAAAACCCTATTAACACTAATTTTAGGGAGGGTTTGGATAAATTTTCCCAAATTTTTTGATTTTTTTTTAGTTTGAATTTGACCGGTTTGAAATGTTGAGCCGCCTCGATACACACGATTTTTTAAACCCTGCTTCGGAGGTGTTTAGTAAATTTTTCATAAAAAAAGTTCATTTATAATCCGCTAAAAATTTCGTCCAATACCTCGAATTATAAAATCAAACATTTAATCTCTAGAATTTTGCAATTCGGTTAAATAACACCTTGACGCATTTTCGTGCAGTGGTATTGCACACATAGCTTGATGAGTGGACGGTATTACCACGTATAATGACACGCTGGGCAAGTTTAGGTGAATGACAGGTAGAATCCATAAAGGCTTCTCCTCCAAATCAATATAGAGTGGAAGGGAGATACAAAGGCTAACAGCCATAGAAGCATCACTAGGAGCTCGACGGGGAGAAGCCCCTTAGGTCTCACCTGCCATTGACTTCTAGGACAACGTATCATCCTACATGGCAAAACACACTCTTATTGCGCTACATAGACAATACCATTATACAAAACTGGGGTTATGGTATTATTTGAACCGGATTGTAAAGTTCGAAGGTGAAATATTCGGTTTCATAGTTCGGGGTGTTATCTGGTTATTTTCCTTTTAAACAAATAATACATTTTTTAAAATAAAATTATAGGAAAATACGTCTAAAAATTACATAAATACACATCTCATGTTGGCGATAGATCTTTTGCGCCAATTTATTTGGCGACAAAAGCCTGCTGGCTAGATAGACCTGCCAGCCAAATTAATGAGCACAAAAATATTGGCTAAATAAAACTTTGTCATCCATTCATTGGGCAATAGACTTTCAGTCGCATTATGTTGTTATTTTTTTCGATGTATTTTTCTATAATTTTATTTAAAAAAATATTATTTATTAAAAAGCATTGTTTAGCTGGGAGGGTCGTGTTTGATTTGATATATCCACGTTGTTATCTTGACTACATGGGTTTCTCATTCATTTACAGTTGTACAGTCAAGAGGGCAATACGATGGCAAATACATGGGCGTATTATCAGAAAATAGCATACAATCCTCTGGCATATATCAAAAGAACCTCTGTCGACAAAAACTGGCATATATCAGAAAATAGCATACAATCGCATTTTTTTTTTAAAAAAAACTGAGGCGTTTCTCTAAAATAAATACTAAATGATAGCATATATCGAATTTTCCCAACATAAATACTACCCAGCTATATTACCGGAAGCATTCCGGCTTCCTCAGCCCCCCACGTCACCCCACCCTCTCTCTCTCCCATTTTTGCAAAAACAACCTCCGGTTCTTTGAAATTACGGATAGGTCCTTTGTAATTTTCTGTGAGTGTAGAATATTTTTCCCCGTTCGCGTTTAGGTCCTCCGTTCGCCGTTTTACACAAAGAACCTCCCATTAATACGAATGGCGAACTAGCCCTTTCCTACTTATTCGAAATAGCGAACAAGTCCAAAATTATAACAAATTGGTCCCTAGACTTTTCGTTCAGGTCCTTTCTCCGTTTTCCCCGAAAAAAATGTTTTCGTGCTCCGTTTGCTCTCCGGAGCATAGGAAAATTGTTTCCGTGGTCTGTTTTTTCTCCGAAAAAAAAACAAAAAATATTTTCCGTTCACGCGAACGCCGTTTTTCCCGAAAAAATATTTTCGTGCTCCGTTTGCTCTCCGGAGCATGGGAAAAATGTTTCCGTGGTCTGTTTTTTCTCCGAAAAAAAAATAAATTATTTTTTCCATTCACGTGCGCGTCGTTTTTCCCGAAAAAAATACTTTCGTGGTCCGTTTGCTCTCCGGAGCATGGGAAAAATGTTTTCGTGATCTGTTTTTTCTCCGAAAAAAAAAATATTTTCCATTCATGCGAAGGTGACAAAATAGATGAGAACACTCCCCCGGGGGGTGGGGGTGGAATCAATGACAGTTATTCAAAAATTAAAGAAAAATTATAACATGTCTGAGCCCAGGTTCGAACTGGGGACCTCTAGTGTGTGAGACTAGCGTGATAACCAACTACACCACCCAGACGGAGTGCCTTCTGCATCATTCATAGAAGTATTCAATACTGTTGCAGATTTCTGCTCACAGTCACAGGCGGTGAGTGGTGATTTGGTGGGGTCGGTGCCACGCCGCCTCCACAGTCCAATCCGCCGTTACCCCTCGACGACGACGGCGATCCACCCGCCCGGCCATGGGGAAGAAGAAAGCCAAGAAGCCCCGCAAGAACGAAGACGGCCCCCCATATTCCCAACCCTCCACCTCCACCCACAAACGCAAACGCCGGAAACCCCGCGACCCCACCCCGAACCCCGGCTCCGACTCCGACTGCTCGCCGCCGTCATCGCCGGCTTCCGTGCGCCGCCTTCTCGAGCCCTACGCGAAGCCTCGCCTCCTCATGTTCCTCGCGGGCGCGGCCGCCGCTGACCCCGCGCTGCTCGCGCGCCTCCGCGCTGCCGCCGACGCCTCCCCCTCCCACCGCCGACTCTTTGTCCACGGCCTTCCCCCGCACGCAGATGGCCCCACCCTCACGGAGGCTTTCTCCCGCTTCGGCCCCCTCGCCGACTGCCAGGTCGTCGCCGACCGCGCCTCCGGGCACTGCAAAGGCTACGGCTTTGTGGCCTTCTCCTCCCGCGCCGCCGCGCGCCGCGCGCTCCGGGATCCGTGCGTCGTCGTCGCTGGACGCCCCGTCTCCGTGCAGTTCGCCTCCGCTGGCCCGGATCCATCCGGTGGCGCCGGGAGGCGGGTGTACGTGACCAACGTCGCGCCGGACGCGAGCGCGGAGAGGCTACGCACCTTTTTCGCGCGGTTCGGGGTGCTCGAGGGCGGGCCGTTCGGGTTCGACGCCGAGACGGGGAGGTCCCGCGGGTACGCGCTGTTCGTGTACCGCGCGGCGGACGGCGCCAGGAAGGCGCTCGAGGAGCCGTACCGCGTGTTCGAGGGGCGCACGCTGCATTGCCAACTCGCCAATGACCATGCGCGGAGGAGCAATGCGGCGCCGGCTTCGGCTGCTATGGCGCCGCAGCCAGTCGCGACACCGGCGCTGCAGCCGGTTCTTGACGGCTTTGTGGCCGCGGGCGTGGGGAACCTTGCAATGTACGCGCAGAACCCCGCACAGGCTGCGGCATTGCTCGGGCAGAACCCGATCCTTGCAGCTGCTGCGCTGAGCTCTGCATTATCTGCTGGGGCCGTGCTGAGCCCAGCGGCTGCTGCTACTGCTGCACGGAGGCCGGCAGCTGTGGTTGCCCCCAGCCGGGCAGCTTCTCCTGCACCGAGCCCAGCAGCTGCTGCTACTGCTGCGCGGAGCACGGCAACAGCAGAAGCAGTAGCATCATGGCCCGTAAAGGTTTGTGTTAGGCCACCTGGTGGTGCGGGGCTGCTTGGGCCGTACAAGCCACCGTCCTCATCCACGGCGACCTCCTCGCCGGGGAGGAATGGGACAGTGCTGGGCACCTGATGGGTTTACCCATGGTAGCAATCTCTTTCTGACAATAATGTAGCTGTCCTCTTCAAAAAAAAAAAATGTTGCTGTTTTGGTGATTCTTCGTAGGAGTTGTGGTCAGTCGAATTGCATTTCTAATTTAACTATCTGCAGTTGCTACTGGTTAGTGGCATTTACATTGATTAGTTCAACTTAGGAGTTGTAAACTCTTCGGCCTTCGCCAATGGGTAAAGAGCGAGAAATTAAGAGAGACAAAATGGTAAAACTACAAAATGACCTTACACTGCATGTGAAGTCCTACTGGAACTAGTGAGAACTGTAATGAATTAATCAGATTGCTTCTTAAGATCATGAAGATAGCATTCTTCAGGATTTATCATGAGTTATAACATACGTAGGAAAAACATTATTAAACATTATTTTGCGAACTTGCATCTAGGGTGGGCTTAACTGTAATATTTAGCTGGCTTATTTAGGCTTGTTTTGAGACTTGAGATGTTTATTTCTAATCTTTATTTGGCTTACTTTGGCTAAATGTACCTGGATATGTTGTTTGATGTGTTTATTACCCCACCTATATTCTTCTTGACTGAGATTTCTTCAGGGTTGACTTATTCCTTTAGCTGGATACTGGTGGTGTGCAGGGATGGACCTATGGACACTGCAAATCTTGGTTGCCGTCAAGCTCTAGGCGGCCTCTAGAGAGTGTTTGTCAATTGCTTCTGCTTTTGCGATCTGGAGCCATGGATGCAAATTAGTTTAAGGAGTTGTCCATGTGATCATCTCTTCACTTCATGGGATTTTGTATAGTGTTTCTTGGTGAAGCACATACCAAGGAGCTTTCTGGCTTCTTAGCTTTTAGTAGTTTTGTTCTTCAAAGTCTTACTTCTACCATCTTGTGTTATTTTTACACCATTGTCCTTGCCATGCAATCAGGTCGTTACTAATTCACTGTGCTGATTTAAGGTCTTTTCTATGTTTTCTGCTCTTCCGTCTATTTAACATTTGTGTTATTTATGATTGTTGGTGATATATACGTTGCGGAGTAATTCATCAGAGAATTCATTTCCAACAGCAGAAACTCTTGGTTGCCTGCAGTATATTGGTGTAGCACGCCATACATCAATCCAAATCGTATCTTAATCTGCACGATAAACAAATTTGAACCATCCTGATTTGCATCCTTTATCTTCAGCTGGTATCAATTAGTACAGATTTTGCACGATAATATAGAATTGCTCAGCAGCAGTGGCATTGTACAATTTGTGGTTCTTCTGTGGGAGTGATATGGTTGGAAGAACAAAATGAAATTTCTATTCATTTCAAAATAAACCAAGCCTCCATCAGAAACTGCCTGTGTTATGTACAAGGTCACATATCATTTCCTGCTTAGTTACAGCGCTTGATCTTTTCTATGAGGCGATTACTGGGACTACTTTCTGATGTATGTACACCGGTGATTCTGTTGATATACGGATTATAGCATTGCAGCACACTAGGCATCTCCCTGGCACTATATGGCACTGAATGTCACTATAAATCAGGAACTATGACACCTTACTTCCACCTCTTTGCGTTCTTCAGCGATTTCGATTTTTGCTTGCTTTGTTGGAAGGCCTGCATCTTCTGTTTCTTTCTGGCACTTTTCTCTGCCTGCATTGCAGTTCAGAAACAGGAAACATCAGTTTGGTAAACTAAACCATAGCAAAATTTATTGTAGTTCACACCCAAGTTTGCATTGCGAATGGATTGTAGAGATATTCACCTTTGACATTTTTGACTTGGCTTTTACTTTGGGGGCTTTCTCCTCAAGCTCTTCCTCACGTGCAAGCTCCCTCTCTCTGGCCTCAAGGTTCCTTTGAAGATAATACTGCAAACATGAAGAAGAAAATTGTATCATTTGTGTGTGTGTGTATGTGTGTTTGGTGTACTTATGTCCTGAGATTAAAATTCATAGGCTTATTGATATTTTTTTCACTGAATGACCAGCATGGGCAATATGATTTTGTTGCCCCAAAGGTTCATGTCAGATTCGAAAGGGGAACCTCTCTTTCATTAAACTGGAGATTCTGATTCATTATCTTTCACCATCACTATCGCATTGGATGCCAGCGCTTACTACGCTCGCCGCCATTGCTGTGAGATCAGATCCGGACGTAGAACGCCGAGGATAAAGCGTGCATGGAGTAGGTCGCCGGCCGGATACGATGGCCGTGGCCCACAACGACGACGGCTACATCTCAATGGCGGCAACGAAGGCCAAATCTGCTCCTCCCCATCTTGGATTCCGACCAGCTGATCTCATTGAAAGGTTCGCCGCGTGTAAGGCAACAAAGGAGGCGCGATATTGCCAACGTCAGATGAACAGAGAATGGCGAGGTACATGAAGACATGCCTTTTTGGATTGCAATCGTGCATTTTTTGTTAAATAATGGAAGATTATGTCTTTCGGCCTCTCTACCGTAAGATGCACGTAGCCAACACTGCAATGGTGCATTGGCCTGAACTTTTCCGGCACCACAAAATTACATGGGATGGGATAACTCGCCAAATTAAAGCTCAACGTTTTGCTCCTCTGCGTAGGATCGAGCCGGACTGAGTGCTGGTGTTGCAGCTCTGTGTCGTAATTGAGCCATCTCCGGCAAGGCGTAGCTGCACCACCGCACCACCGCCGTCGGGTCCAGCCATTGAAGCACTACTCTTGCTCTTCTCCGCCACGGCGGCGCCAGCACAGTCGAGCGCCGCTACGGGAGTCGACCGCCGCTTCAGGAGGCTCGCAATCGTCATGGAGGGGACAGAGGGGGGGGTGCGATCGGCCAACACTACAGATGGGATTTAGAAAGGAGTGAAATGTTTCCTTGTTTCCAGTTCTGTAAAAAAATTGTTTTGCTCTTTATCCATCTATTATTATATCGCCTTTTGCTCTGTGATCCGAATTGAGATGCATGCAGTTGATATATTTTACATCGAGTCATTGGCTCCAATGCTTTGCTTTATGTCAAATGTTGTGATAATTTCTATTTTACATTTACTTCCTGTACATTTGTATTTGAATATTGAGCCACTGCAGGTAATGGCATCCAACCTGAATGAACTTCTGCTAGAGTAGTGCCTCTTGCTTCAGGTTTGCGTGCTCTGATTTTGTTTACATTTCTTCTCACTCTTAATATATAAGAGCGCATGTATATCACCAAAAATCATGTTTTGAACTGAGGATGGACAGGTCGAGTGTCTTTCTTCTTCTTCTTCTTCTTCTTCTTCTTCTTCTTCTTCTTCTTCTTCTTCTTCTTCTTCTTCTTCTTCTTCTTCTTCTTCTTCTTCTTCTTCTTCTTCTTCTTCTTTAGCAAAGTTGGGTTTCTTGTATTCTTTACACAAATCGCATTGTATTTAGTACTTTAGCCCGACATTTTTCACAGGTACTTATGAAGTACTGATATCTTTTTAAATGCACCACATTTCTTCTGTGATTCAACATGAGTGGATAAAAAATATTCGATAGATGAAAAGTAGATGGTAATTACTTTTCCGGACTTTAAACTTGCGTTCCTTATTCTAAAAAAACAGCATGTGCCTCTGAACCATGTACCTTCTTAATATTATTAAGTGTTGGTTCTGCGAACAAAATTCATGGCATTCTATAACTTCATCTTCATAGTCATATGTGCTGAGGCCGCATGAAGCTGCACGTTGTCTGTTCAAACTCACGCAAGATTCTGTAAACAAATCAGGACTCTTAAACGCCTAGGATCAGAGTGCATCATTTTTTTAGGAGAATTGTTAGGGATCAGACGTCTGATTTTTTTGCAACATTTTTTTCTACAGTTGCAATATTTTTTTTACGTAGTGAAACATTTTTCTTCGACAAATAGTAAAAAAAATGTTTCATACGTTCAAAAAAATGTTACGCGGTGTCCGGAAAAAAAAAACAAAAATCGGACGTCCGATTGCTAGTTTCTCCCTTTTTTTAGACAAAGGATTAACCAGCTGTACTGAAATCTAAGAGTTCAGCAACAGGGGTGATTAGGAAGTCAGAGCACATCATTTGTCTCATCTATGTCCCTATATGGTCAGTGAAGATTCATTTTTCATGCGATCTTGTTCAGGCTTTAAGCTTATGCTGCTAGCTAACATGGAGATGCTGACATCTTGGTGATTATTGACTCCATTTCAGCACTTTTTTCTTTGAAATTTCCATTTCAGCAGTTTTTAGTTGCAAGAATTCCTCGTATTCAGACTTGTATACTTTAAGGAGAATTGTTTTCATGCCACTCCAACTTTGCATGGCACTCCAACTGTGTGATCGATGTTGCTTTGCTGAAGGAGACCACGCTCGTCGGAGATAGAGGTTAAGGCATATAAGTACATTGATCTTAAAGTAAATCAAACATTCATGGAATCCAAATAAATCTATTTACTTATTTATTAGTGAAGCGAACAAGATGATGCGAATCGCTTCGAAGGTGTTCCTGTTGGTCGTGATCTTCGATCAGAACTAACAGAAATCGAAGGTGTACTTGTGTTTTGATGGGGAGTACATTAACAAGTTTTAGTATCAGTCTCGTTAGCCAGCGCTACATTAAGAGAAGAAATCGGCACTCGTTTGATACGTCATACGTGATCGCTCTCTATCTCGTTACTCCCCGACATATCATCCGATCTAGGTTTTGGCGCTAAGACCAGCGAAGACTGCTACTAACACCGTGAGGATCACGGTGTTCTTTTCTTTACCAATCTACTGCCCTTCTTCTTTACCGACGTTCAAGAACACCAACCAAAAAGGCTACTGGCTCCTTCTTACTCTCCATGTTAGTTTAATATAATGATTTATGTTTCGCATTATTATTTTCTTGTGATCGGGTTTTAAATTAGCTAATGACTTAGGTATTAGTTCAACCTTTTCCTATTGGTTCCAAGGAGCGCGAGCTGGCTGGGGCAATTTGAAGAGTTTGGCTTATCACTGATTTGAGGAAAGGGTCCCTATGCAGTTGTTATGGCCACTGCAACTTAAGAAATGAGCTCTTTTACGGTACATTAAATTCAATATAGATCATTCATTTTTTTCAATCTAATGGGCCAGATTGCTGTATTTATTTATACTTCCTCTGATAGTATAGTAGTAGAAACATCTGTAACAAATCAATGGCTAGATTTGATTATTACTACAAGTTATATACTACCAGTATAATACACTGTAAAATTTCACTAAAAAATCTCCAACCATCAGGACCATTAGATTAAGGTAATGAATGGTCCGGATCGCCCAACAGTGCTTAGATACAGTGTTTGCGATAGTGCTACAGTTTAACAATATTTCGGAACACCTGGATCATAGTTTTTGATCCAACAGTCTATATACAACTGCTAAAGTTCCAGTCGTGGCGAAGATTTCCCTGATTCAAAGACGGTAGAGGGATCCGTTTCCCCCTCCTTTGCTTGTATGCTATCCGTTTTTGTCAACAGTGATGATCCTAGCTTCTATATAGTGTACGGCCGGGATCTTATCTAACTCACATGCTCAGTGACAAAGGTCGGTGGTGGCATTGCGTCTGTACGTTCAGACAAGGTGCATTGTAATTTTAGGAGTTTTTTTTTAAATAATAATATTTTAATTAATATTTACAGAAATAATATGCCGAAAAAGAAAATAGCAAAACTACCCCCCTATGTCCATTTGAATTGGCGACAGGGTCCTGTCGCCATTTCAAATGGCGACAGGGCTCCTATGTCCATTTCAAATGGCGACAGGAGGGCATCCCACTGCTGCCTGCGTGGGGCTCCTATTCCGATTTTACCTCCTGTCGCCAATTCAAATGGCGACAAGACCCTGTAGTGATACTAAAAATTCGTAATAGTGATACTAAAAATTCGTAATTTTAGTATCACTACTACAGGAATATATATCGTAATTGGTTTTTTTTCGTCATTGCTGTCGGTTTTAGCGGTGATAGAAAGTCTTTAGACAGTGATGAGGAGGCGCTATCACATTCGGTCTTCGCCCGATTATGATGAGCCCATTTCACTATTGTTGGTTATTCATATATGATATATCTAGTGTCATACTGAAATGCTACACCTAAGTACGTATCCACAAGTGACAATTGGCCAAATTGATAGTTGAGAATGAGCTAGCTAGTAGTTAAGTAAACATCAAGACAAATTGTATGTTAAACAGACAATATTAATTCCAATAGAATAAATATGATAAAATAATTAGCACCCAAATGATCAGAGCGGTGAGATCTACTGAGTTCTGAAATCTACGGTAAGTCCATGTCAGCTATAGCTAAATAGTTTCCATACTGCATCATGGTTACTGTTTCAGTAACCCTGGAAAAGTAAAGGTCACATAAACTTCTGTTGGATGTGGAGTACATATTTAACCACAATAATACGATAGCACATATTTAACCACAATAATACGACAAAATCGGGAGCTTTTGCATGATATCATACAACAGATGTTAGGATTTTAGCCAGAAGAAGTTGACCATTGAAGGCATTAGAACTTTTTTTTTGAATCATAAACCCATGGATTTTAATCATATACTGTTGAACAAAGCAATAGATCTGTAAATCATATAAGATAGCACATGACTATTCAATTGGAAATTCTTGTTTAAGCATAAGATGCATACCCGTTCCCGTTTGTTTAGCTCGGCCTCCTTTGCTTGCAGTTCTTTCTCCTTTTTCTTTATGTCCTACATTTACACATAAACATGTACTGCATAAGCAATCAACCACAAACACATCAATGAAAAGATATCTGGAATTAATTTTGGAACCAACAGTATCTAAAAAGAATAGTGTGATCAACACTACTTGATCAATTGCATTCTGCATGGTCTTTCGAAAAATTCATTGAAAAGTTAGCATATGCGCCAGAGTTACCGATTTACAATAATAGAGTGAAAGAGCTTAGTAGCTAGTACAATATGATTTTCTTGGGCAACACAGAACATGTTAAATATGGAATAGCATAATACTAATTTACTAACAAGCTCAATGGAAATACATGTACCTTAGTTGAATAAAGAGGTATGTCTACAGTGGCACCACGATCATTATAGAAGCTAGCTGGTTCATGCGGAAGAGGCGGTGACGAATACTCGTACCATGGGTACCCCAGCGCCCCGAGGCGACGAACGGGCTGCCTCAAGCCCATCTCTGGTCGGAGGCCCCGTGGGCCGCGAGGGACGCTCGTCCCCGACCAAACCAACCAGGGGGGATCCGACCCCCGCCATGGGTCGGACGCCCCGCGCGACCCATCTAAGACGATCTCCGCCAAAGGTCGGATGTCTGACCGTCCCCAGTGGTTGGCCGCCTGCCCTACGGACATGATTGTCAAGGCCCGAATTCGAGTTCGACTCATGCGGCTAGCACTAAAACAACCAATCCTTGCCGCATTCGAGATCGATTAATAACTCCCGAGCATATCCTAAACAGCCATTTAGAAGTATCCCATACTTAAACAAAAGTTGGAGCTAGAAAATTTTAGACTGCGAATATGGTTTTAATCAAAGTTTAGAGCCTCGTAACTAGAGATCTATAATGATCTAGGATGTGCAAGTTAGTAAAATGGGAACTAGAAACTTTCCTCTACCACTGGGTTGAGTTTTCTTGCCAATCCAACATCAAGCAGTAAATTAATTCTTGGCTCAAAGATTGAATCCATGTGCTGGAAATTAGGGGACTTAGCCATAACACATAGCCTCCAGTTAGTCACTTGCAAGTGGACCCAAAACACCAAATGGCATCCTAAACAGCAAACACCCACACCAAAAACAGCAGCCACCCCATTATCCTCATCTCCCCAACACGCCAAACAGCAGCCACCTCATTTGCTCTCTTCCCAAATCGTGCAACACCAGCACTCTTGGCCGAGCTCCTCTTTGGGGTGGAGATCTCCTCCATTCCAGCACCTTTGACGTCCTCCCAGCAGCCCCCAAGGTGGCGCCTCCATCCTCCTCCAACCGACGTCTTCTCCTGCCATCTCCCCTAGCCGAGCTCCTCTTCCTCCACCTAGGGTTCCCTTGTGGGTTGACGAGGTATGGATTCCATGGCTTGGATATAGTTCTAGAAGGTCTCCTCCTATTGTTTTGGGCACCCTAGGTCTGATTTGGGGAAGGATTTGGAATGGAACAACAACTCTAGGGTTTGAGCTATTTCTGAAAATTTCAGGCTGCCTCAAGCACTGCTGTTTCGAACAATTTTGAGCAAGCTATAGACCTCTCCAAGTGAAATGGGTATAATGCAGTTGTAGAGGGACTCCTCACGATTGTTTAGAGCACAAGAACGCGAATTTTCGTTGAGCCAATCAAAAGATATGATCGTTTTTGTGCTCGCTGTCCAAAAGTCTGAAATTATGACAGCTGAGAATTGAGCCGAGTGTTGGACTAAGTTAGAAGCCGAATTAGACTTTGCATTTGCCTGGAGATGTGTAGATAATGTTCTTAAGTTCATGTAGCAAGTTGGCTTACTCAATTTGGAGAAGCGAGCGCAAAGTTATGCACTTCTGAATTTCGCGCTGTTCTGAAACTCCGAAATTGTCAAAAACTGAAACTGCAGTCTGTTCTTCGTAAAACTGGGAGTTGTGGGTGATGTTCCTGAATGATTGGCCAACACTGAGTTGTAGGTCTATGTCTCACGATCGTTTAGAGTCCGATTTCACTCAATTTGGTTTAGCGGTTAGGAAGTTATAGCCATATGTGTCTCTGCTGTCTAGAATTGCTGAAATGTGAAGATTGAAAATGGAGATGGGAATTAGACTTAATTGCAAGCGGAATTAGGATCTAATTTTGCCTAGATAAAGCTAGGAAATTTCCTGTAGGTTGTAAAAATGTATTCGTTTGCTTGATTTGGATTCCATAAGCAAGAGTACAATAATTTTAAGTTGATGTCTGAAATTAGTGTTTGCTGAAATTTCTGAGTTGGGCTGAAAAATTCAGATTTTGGGGGATTAGGTTCAGATTTCAGTTAGAGGGCTTTAAACCTATATTATGAATGTAGGGATGTGGGATAAGCATATACTACCACCTTGTGGTCGTTTAGAGTTCAAAAGATCAAGATTTGGGTTTGTCGGTCTAAAGCTGTGTTTAATTGGAAAGTGTGCTTGTTTCCTTTCAAATTTAAGTTTTGCTACCAAATAGAAATAGAGTTTAGTACTGTGTTTTCATTCTTGAATTGAATGAATGTTGCACCTTAGTTGCATTGAGTATTTCATTTCATTCGCATCGCATGCATCTCGTTCATACGCATTGTTAACGTGTAGGGAACGAAACCACGGAGGTTGACGTGGCCGTGGTTGACGGGGAAACTGAGGAGCGTGTTGTGGTTGAAAATCCAGCAGAAGCTTCAGGCAAGCACCTAAGCATGTTTATCCTTATGTATCGTTATTTTTGAGAATAATGTGATTAATTGAAATGTTAAGTATTGCATTAGGAGTTGCCATGTGGGATAGGAATAGATCCTATTTGCTGCACGTACACCCCTTGTATTCGTCGAATATCTCCTTTTGAGCTAGACTATGGGTATTAATGAGTCCGTGCTTAGAATGCTTAGATGTCGGGGTTGGGCCAAGTGACGGAGGGTTCTGTCACTTGCGGTTGTTATTATTACACACATACTACATTATGTCGGACTTGGAATTGGGAAAGGTTTTGGAAAGAAATGAATTGTGGACCGGGCGGGGAGTTGGTTCATTTGGGTACGGAGACTCAAATGTGTAGCCCCGTCTGTGTCAGTTAAGGACCGATCCGTAAGTGGAATAAGATTGAGCACACCCCGGTTGGTCGCATGCCCGATTATAGTACGGTAAGCCACTCTTTCTCTCATATGGAATCGATGGACCGTAACTTCCTGTGGTTGGACGTGGTTGAGGGGCTTAGGCCGACTCTCGAGCGCCAAGCTGGGCTTGGGGCGGCTCGAGGGGGTGCTAGGTTTTCGGACCGCAGGAGGACGCTTCAGCGATTGGGTATGATTGGGAGGGGGTTGACACTAGGCCCTTGTGGTAAGTGTCGTGCGATCAATGCTTCCCTGCAGGGTTAATTAAGCGATTCGAATTGCCGCGCTCTCGGATATGAGCACGCTTGGTCCGAACTTCTTCTGCGTAGTAAATAACCTGAACTTGCAGCTCGCCGTTGGGCTTGAGCCTTAAAATGGTTATGCATTGCTCTACTTTAATTGTTGTTGTTTTCAACCTCACATTAGAAGTAAGTGCGGTCTATAACTGCTTTAAATTTGTAATTGGTCCAATTGTTGCACTTATACTACAAATGTTAATGCTTTTCCGCACCTTTACTTTAAGCTTAATCCTTGCTACAACTAAATGCATAATCCTTTGGAGTCGGTCATATATGGACCCCCGGGTAAGTCTTGCGAGTACTTTTTGTACTCATGCTTCTGCTTTGTGGTTTTTAGGTGAGGATCAGGTGGGCGGATGCGAGTTCTGCCCTTACTGCCTCTCGGTGACCGGGCGGGGCATCGAGTAGAGGCTTAGCGCGACATCGCACACGCCCGGAAGTGTTCAGGGGCAGAACACTTCCGGAGAAGTTTTATTTTGCTAATGTGTTGCGATTTGATTCACTTTTGTTGTATAGATAGCCTTTTAAATTGTGTTTCGTCGTTGTTTAAGTCTCTGTCGATGTCTCGTGGATGGTTTCTAATTGTGATCGTACTGCTGTTGTGGTTGTTCCATTACTTTTGGATATATATATACTGCAATTGTGTTTTCTTGTCTGCTGAGTGGATGTCCATAGGTTCTAGGAGGGTCATGCCGAGATTTTCCAGATTTTGGAGTCTTGGTCAAATTCTTAGTTCTGGTGTGGTTTAGAGTCTTGGAGTTGTTGCTTAAGTGTGGTTTGGTGGTTGTCGGGTTTGTCTTTGTGCCGGGTGTTTCCGCGTGCGTGTTTGGTTGCTTGGTTTTGAGTTCGTTTCCCCCTTTATGCAAATTGAATTGATATCGCATTGGAAACCGGTATGCGGGGCGATCCTGGGCGAGTTCGGGTCGCATACCGGGGGAATACCGGGACGGTTGTCGAGTTCATCGAATGGGGCTGGCGTTGTCTCTATGGGGCTTGGGTGTTAGCACTGCGAGCGCCACCGGTGATCCGTTGCTAACCTCCAATTCCGATGTGGATGACGGGACATTCGATAATCCCGAGGACAGTCTGGGCGGCTCCTCACAATGATGGCTTAGAACGATCGTATCCGGGGGCAGGTAGTTCCTTCCCAAGGTGGCAGGAGGTTGTCAAAGTCAACCTCCCGTCTCATCAACCAGTCATGCGCAGTGGAAAGGCACGCTCCCTCCCGAGGCGACACCAGAGTCAAGCATTACGACATCAGCACCTGGCAAACACACAGATGGTAGGTAAGCCACTTCCCGACGAAACAGAAAACCACGCCGCTCCTTGTGTCTACTGACCCAGCACGAGGGGAGCAGGCGTCGGTCAGTCACCAAGACCGAAGGTTAGGATTCCCAAGCGTAGGACGCCCTGTCTCTTCTTTTGTGAATTCCCATGTAACCTGCTCCCTCCGTCTATATAAAGGGGGTAGGACCCTCATGGAAGGGGGACCGGTTCCTTTTACAGGCAAATAGTTCCAACTCACATAAGGCTCTCTAACTTGTACGAGGCGCTCAGGCCAGCTCTCAGCCCTCGCTGGTAACACCGTGCATTCACTTGCACCCGAAAGCAATACAGATCCACCACGCGAACTGGAGTAGGGACATTCAGCCCGAACTAGTATACTTCCTGGGCTCCCCGAGTCAGGCCATTCAAGCAGAGGGAACGCGCGAACCCTAGGCTAAAAATCATATTGCCGGTGCCCGAAACACTGATAAAACTAGCACTCGGACACCAGAACCTCGCTGGAGGCCTCTGGGCGTCCGCGCCAACCGAGGCAACGTCGAGCTACAACGTAAAACTAGCGCTCGGACACCAGAACCTCGCTCGAGGCCTCTGGGCGTCCGCGCCGACCAAGGCAACGTCGAGCTACGACGTAAAACTAGCGCTCGGACACCAGAACCTCGCTCGAGGCCTCTGGGCGTCCGCGCCGACCAAGGCAACGTCGAGCTACGACGTAAAACTAGCGCTCGGACACCAGAACCTCGCTCGAGGCCTCTGGGCGTCTGCGCCGACCAAGGTAAACCCCCCGACCAACTCTCCGACCCGCTCGGGGGCTACACCCACCGGGTGCGCTCTCGCGCACCCGGGCGAAACCGGCTGACCAGGCCAGTCGGACCCTGCGCCGACCGAGGCGATGTCGAGCTACGACCCGAAACTAGCACTCGGACGCCGGAACCTCGTCTAAAGCGTCTGGGCGCCCGCGCCGACCAAGGCAAACGACAAGCCAGATCCCGCCGACCAGATCCTAGCCAGCAAGAGTAAACCCCCCGACTGGCTCTCCGACCCGCTCGGGAGCTCGGGGGCTACACCCACCGGGTGCACTTGTGCGCACCCGGGATGAAACAAGTCGACCAAGTTGGTCATGAAAATCTCAATGAGGATGCAAAAGCTTCAAATGAAGAAATTCCTAGTATGGCAAGTAAATTGAACTATAGGTTGATTTACTCGGATATTTTGCACATATCACAATATCATAGCTCTATCGACATATGCCTAATTTGAAATTTTAAGTACAAAATCTGGTGAAGCTAAAGGTTCTACAGCTCCTCGATGAGAATACCATTTTCCTATATTAGTAATCAGCAAATGAAATGTTGATCTAAGCAATATTAGTGACCATATTTACATCAGTGCGCAAACTAGCAAAAATCATACCATTTCATTCTCTCGTAAAAGTAGACAATCATGGTGAGATCTATTAACGATCGATCATTGAAACAGATTGAACCTTAGACCAGATCTCACACTTCACATTGCACAAAGCGAAAGGCACCATTAATTAGATCCATCCATCAATTGATTAATCACACACACCATTATCCAAACCCTAGATTGTCCAAACCACAACAAAATCAAAGCACAAAATAGATAAGATTGTGCAAGTGACCACACCAGTTCTTGCTGTACTAGTAGCAATCAAAACAGAGATAGATGTAGATAGGCATAAATTAGATGAGATCATACAAGATCTAATCACAGGAGAGTTATTATGAGGACATCTGGGTTGGGGCAATTGATTCGATCCATTCGGGTTCACATGGCGATGATGCGGCGGATGAAGTCGTCATAGCGGATGGTGCCGTCGGGGGTGACATCGACCTCGCGGATCCACTCATCGAACCCATGCGGCTTGTGCTTCTTGCCGATGGAGGTGAGACGTGGTGGAGGTTGGCGACAAAGACAGTCCTGGAGGTGTCCTTGTCGAGGATGTGGAAGGCATCGCGCAGCGGGCAATCAAAGGGCTTCGGGTGGAGGTGGGTACGCATGAGGTCAAGGAAGCGCGGGAAGTTGAAGGGCACGGTGAGCTTCTCCAACACAGTGTTGTCGCGGAGCTGGGCCTGGGTGGGGTTGCCGCCCAGGGAGCGCATGAGGATGCCCACCACTCGGAGGGTGTGATGCGGCAGTCGCTGGTGGTTTTGAAGAGGGAGAAGGCCTCCCACATGGAGGCAACCTACTCCTCACTCCTAGTAAACCCTAGCCCACTCAAGGTGCGACCGGGGGGGGGGGGCGAGCGTGGGGGCGATGGGGATCTTGAGGGCGTGGGGCGGCTAGGTGGGGGTAGCTCGAGCGTGGGGGGCGATGGGGAGCTCGACGGCACGGAGCGGCATGGGGTCTGAGGGCATGGGGAATTTTTACAGTCTAGTCGTATCCGAGCACATTTGTGTCAGTTCTTTAATAGAACCGATTGGAATGAGCGAACATTTGTGTTGGTTATTTAGTAGAACCGATTGCAATGAGTGAGCATATTGGTGTTGGTTCTTTTAGAACCGATTATAATGAGTGAGCATAATTGTGTCGGTTCTGTAATAGAACCGATTGCAATGAGCAATCATATTTGTGTCAGATCTTTAATAGAACCGATTGTGACGTGCACACTCATATCACAATCGTTTCCAAGATAAGAATCGATTGTGACGACACCTCATACCAACAATTGTGGTTGCACGGTAATTCTTGGATTATATGACACTATGTTCGGTCCTTAATCGACCCAGTGAGAAAACTCCACCTACACTACGTGCAAGTCCAACCCTCGCACATCCGGCTATTGCGATATCTCACCCCGCGTAAAACCATAGTTTTATCTTTTTCATTTTTATATCAAAATAACAGTAACCACATTTCCCAATATGTCAAAAATTTACATCCATCACGAACAGTATGTCCATTTATTCGTGAATCCATTTCTAAAGCAGTACTAAGAAAATGCATGTAATAATCATGTATACCCATTTTGACATCATCATGTGTCTAATCATAACCTAGGGTTATCATGGTTCATATGTCAACATTTATTAAGGTGATCCCATAAGTTTAGGTATATGTCTACCATTACCCACAATATAGCAAAGTTTAAGGAATATAGCGCATGCATAATAGTTTTGCCAAAACAATATAAACATTATAAAATAATGGGTTCAAAAGTTATCAAATGATGTGCTTGCCTTGCTCAGTGATTTCTTGGATGGAGTCGAGGTCATCGGTGATGGTATTTGAAACATCGGAGTCTACACGTCGCTCATTAAGAAGCAAATCACAAATCAATTCCGACAATGGCAAAAGGAAGTTAGATATAAATGGAAAAAAGTCAAATAGAATTAAATTAGAATCAATCATAGAAATAGGTGTACGTGCATTTGGATCTTGGTGAGGGTCAGGTTTAGATCGAATTCTTATCACGTGGCATGCTGCTAATTTACTAAACTTCGGGGTAATATTATTACGAATTCAAGAGGCTAAAATTGTATACTTATATATGTTTATGTACAAATCCAAGATGCTAAAATTATTTAGATTTAAGAAATTAAGTCATAGTTATTAAGTATTATGTTTGGTGCATGTAGTGCGCTCATCTTGATAGGGTTTAAAGTCGATTTTCAATCATGTTAGGTTCATTCTTAACAGTAGTTGACCACAATAAAGTTTAATCTTAGCCATATTTACAGAGATGGGTCTCAAAATTTTAAAAGACTTTAGAATCTAATTTTACAATCTCTGCTACTTAGCTGTGTCCGACGCACGTCCCTAGGTGATCCGGTGCTGGCCGCCTTGCATCCGATCGAACCGCGTTCCATTCCATCCAGGGCGTTGCTTCCTGATCGAATGACCAGCCGTTCTCGGCCTCCCTTCTTGATGCTTCCTTTGTATGTGTTTTTAGGGAGTGTATAGACATCATTCGGATGTTTTTGTCCCAAAAAACATTCAAACTTTGGACCATACGATCAAAACACACATCCGTAGGATCAATCCACCTTGAATTCAGGGAGTGTGTGCATTGATGTGAAAGCAAATCCAATTACTAGACATTTAAATGATGGATGCTAAAGAAAACATCCGGATAAAACTTATCAAAAACCCATTTTTTATCGTCCCTCTTCTACTTCTTCTCTCTTATGTCGTGCTCAAGGTTCCAAATCTCGTTTTGAGTCAAATCTCGGAGGTTCCCGAAATCCGAAATTTCGGCGAGATTCGGAAATTTCGGACAAAATCCGGACGATTTGCAAAAACCAAATTTCAAATCCGGTTTTTTTTTCTACCGGGAAATCCGAGATCTCGGACGAAATCACCGAGATCTCGGTCGAAATCACCGAGATCTCGGCCAAATTGAACCGGCTCAAAAATGGTTCAAAATACGTCAAAAAATTTTGAAAATTTTTTTGGATAGTCCTAACACATCACTAATGTTTCCATAAAAAATTGAGATGATGATCAATCATGAGGAATTTTTAAAAAATCTAACAGTGGTAAAGTCGTGATAAAAATCGTATATAAAATCAATTTTTGATTTTTCAAATGTAACAAATGAACTTCAAGTTATTTGAAAAGTTTTATATATGTTCCTATGTATTAAGGGAGGCTCTTTCTTTGAAACCACCTGCAGCTTCGAGAGAGATTCTTTCTTTGAAACCACCGTAGTTTTGAATTTTGGACCATAAGAAAAGATCAATGCCATAAATATGAGCTGATCATGTATATGTGAATCCTCACCATATATACATAGGTGATTTAATCTGCACTCCATTTATAAATACATGTTATCTTGGGTTTTAAATTTTGTTTTTCAATATATGTCATTCAATAATTTTGAAGTGGGTTTTGTACCAAGTTTCCACTCCACTATTCTCTCATAGTCATACACAGATTGATTCCAACTATCAATGTCGAGATCGGATATCATTTCTCTCATTGTTTCAATGCATTAGAAAAGTTCCTATGTATTAAAAAAGTTCAAACCACTTTAGAAAATTTTGAAATTTTTTGTGAATGGTCCTAACACATCCATAATATTCCCATAAAATTATCAGAAGATAATCAATATTGAAAAATTTTAAAAAATTCGAAAAGTCCTAACCGACATATTGATCCGACCAAAAAATGGTCAAAAACATGTTAAAAATTTTTGAATTTTTTTGTGGATGATCTTGATCCTAAACCCAAGCTAATACAATGCACAAAAATCAAAATCCGGCAAAAAAACATCAAATCTCGCCCGAGATTGCCGAGATGTCGCCCGAGATTGCCAAGATCTCGCCGAGAAATCCGAGATTTAAATTTTTTAAATTTTTTTGAATTTTCCGGGATTTTGAATCTCGGAGGGGTCCGAAATCCGAGATTTTACCGGAATTTCGCAGAATTTCGCCGAATTTTGGATCCTTGGTCGTGCTTGCTTGCCCAGTGCTCCGGAGGAATCGCTGCTGCCTCTGCTGCGCAGTGGCCTGGACGAGTCTCATCATCTCATGCATGTCACTGTCACAGTGTCACCTCTCCCTCTACTGTGCTGCTCTTGTCACATGACTCACATAGCAGCTCCTGGCAGGAACCGCAGCCGCTGACTTTTCTTTGCTCCTTCGCATGTGGCGGATCGTCCTCTCGAACGGTACCAATTTTCATCGAAATTGGATAGAAACTGAAGAGTTGGAAGTTAAACTTTTTAAACTCGACAGTCAAACAGTGGCGAAAAATCGAAAACCGACCGATTTATCAATTTTCACTGATTTTTGACTAGTTTATATCGAAAATCGGCAAAGCAAGTAGAATAATTCAAAAGTCGATTTTGACTAATTTTTCACAGGTTTTTGCCGATTTTCGATCGTTTTTTTTTTTACCGATTTTTGGTAATTTACATTAATTTTTAGATTTTTTGAATTTGATTTTGAATTGGACCAATTTATCAACCGGTTTCGTTCATCATGCTGGCTCGATACAATTGAAAATCATAATTTTTGAGCTATTTTTATCGATATTTGAAACCCTTTCAATGATGCTCGTTGTTCTGCCGCAACAACTGCTGGTGCTGATTTCTTTGATAGTACGTGTTGCCGGCGCAACACGCTTTTGTTTTTCACACACGCTCTCACGATTTCAGTCGCAGGTACAACCAAGGTTCAAATCTCATAGTGATTTCTCGGCCGAAATTTTAGATTTCGGCTGGGGACGAGATTCCAAATCTTGGCGGGATGAATTTTTTTAAAAAATTTTCAAATTGCTACAGCGATTTCGATAAGATACTGAGATTTTGACTTTTTGTTTCGGTTCTTTAATAGGACCGACTGTGATGTACACACGCATATCACAATCATTTCTAAGATAAGAACCAATTGTGATGACACCACCAATTCTGAATTAGAACCGATTGTGATGAGCTCAGAACTGATTGTGATGAGGGGGTGTTATCACAATCGTTCTAGATTAGGACCGATTGTGTTTGACTCCGTTTCCAAAAATTACAAATTACATACACTATCATAATCGGGTTTTTTTTCCTCAAAAGTTGGTAATCAACACAGATGAAGCGATGGTGTTGTACCATTATGTAGCAGTGCATGTTATGCAGTAGAAATCAGATCTAGTTATTAATTTGTTAAAAATATTTTCTACTACTCTAACACCAGAAAATGTTTCACCATCTGATGTTTTCCATGATGATATGGAGTTATTTTTATAATTACATTTACCGTAGGACTAAATTTACCACACAAAAAAAAAAAGTTCTAACACACATCATTTCAGATCAGGACGCTCGACTTACAGTTACAGGCCTGCCGCCAAACCACCACCCCATCCCCGGGCGCCGCGTCGCTCGATCGGCTCCGGGTGTCGGTAGATTTCATCCTCACGTGGCCCTCGTTGCTCTCCGGGTCTCCACGTGCAAACTGTGCCTGATTACGACAGAGAGATCACGAGAGTCGCATACAGGAGGAATGATTGGGTTGGGCTCTCTAGGGAAACGGTGACCTCGTGATGCCCCGCATGTCCGGATGCACCGAGGCTACCAATTTCCCGCTAGATATTCGATTGTGCCTTGACACGTCATGTACTACATGCGAGCCGGATAGAGATCAAATGCAGTCACTGTGGGGACCGCAGTTTAAGCAGCGTGAGACGTGGATCGTTCGGTTCGATCGAGCGAACGAACGGCTCAGATCGTCCAAATCCATTTGCTACAGAGCTTTCGGATTAATCTGGGTTGTCTCTTTTTTGGTCCAACGGCTCGCGCGCAACTGCTTAAGTTGCAGTCCATAAGGGACTGCATGGAAACCGTGTCCACGCAAATGATGCTTCTGTGCATTACCTTTTTAATATAAATTGTATAAATCTTAAAGCAATCAAATGGGTTACTACCTTTAGGGGTAATCAACTTAAGGGCTCGATGGATACACATTAGATTTAGGTGTAATCAACTTTGTCGAAATTCTTACAATTCTAACCCGATTCCTTTATTTTTTTTGTAATTAGCTTTTCTTCCGATAAAATCACAGAACTAGTCTCTAAACAGTAAAATCCAGAGGACTGGGACGGCTTATATTTTTAAAAAAATTCAAGTGGGCTGTGTCCGCTGTTTTTTAATTATTTTTTTTGTATTTTTTTAATTTTCGAGCTGACTGAGTCCGCTGTTTTTTATTTTTGTTTTGTATTTTTAAATTTTGAGTGCACAGAGTCCGCTGTTTTTTCGTATTTTTTTAATTTCTAGCGGACTAAGTCCGCCTTTTTTTTTCGAATTTTTTAAATTTTGAGCGGACAGAGTCCTCTGTTATTTCGTATTTTTTAATTTCGAGCGAACTATGTCCGCTATTTTTTAAATTATATCCAGCGGTCTCAGACTGCTCTTTTTCTTTTCTTTTTTCTGTTTTTTAAAATTTTAAGCGGTGGTGGTCCGCTGGATTCCTGGCAAATTTTGATTTTTTTTATTTTCAGTGGATGCCGACCGCTAGAATCGACCTGGGCCCATTGCTTTTCCTTGGAATGACCGAAGGAATGACTAAAGAGTGATTGAAGGAATGACTAAAGAGTGACCAAGGAATGACTGAATGACTGAAGGAATGACTAAAGAGTGTCTGAAAGCATAATTAAGTCTCATCGTTCTGTCTCATCCATGCGTCGAAAGCAGAGACACACATGCAACTTTAGTACATTCTCACGCTGTAAATCCAACCTCTGGCACCTCCCCTCTGCGTTGAGTATTGAACGTGAGAAGGAAGTTCGTTCGAGTGAGAGAGTTCGAGCAAAGGAAAAAGAGAGGAGAGGAGGGAAAAACAGAGAGGGAAAAGAGGTGGAAAATGAAATTTGGAAGTGTATTTCTGGAGGAATTTTTGCGATATTCATATTTTTGTAGAAATTTGGTTAGAGTTTATATTTTCGATGAGTTGACGAGGGATAAATATTTTTGCATATATTCTTTGGAACGGTTAGTTCATACACCTGTCTGGATATTTAATCTTAAGGAGAGTTTCATGAAGGTTAATTTGAACGTTATCATCAGTTGAGCTTCAGGAAGGTTATTGTAAATATTAGTACATTAAATCATGGCAGTTGTACAAGGTCAGTAGAAATAATCATAGTAAATGTATAATGAGTTGATGATGAAATGACAGTAGACAGTAAACCGTAATAGCTTAATTCATGAAATAAATTCTAAAATGTTCGTGAGGTCATGATACGTCATATTTCTTTATATCTGTTTATAAAAAATTCTTGAAGTGATCTGACCCTTCATTAAATTAGCTGGTCACTGGTTTAAATTAAAATTCAAAATTCAAGTGTAGGGTTGAAAGTAGCTAAATGTAAATTTTGTGCAAATTTGATTGAAATTCAGTGGAATAAATTTTGTTAGAATCTTTGTGTGATATGCTTTCAGAATATGCAAAGAAATTTGCATTTACAGTTAATTTGCATTAATTTTTAATTAAGTAGTTTTTTATTGTAAGAAGTAATCAAATTGCTATAAGTTGATTATTTCAAGTTTAAAAATTATGATACCACTTTTTGTAATGCTCATTTGGTAGTATATAAAGAACACGATTTTTTTAAAATACTTAGAGTATACCATTGAACTTTTATATCACACCTCATATTGCCAGAGGATGGAGCGTCCTAGTAGCATAGTATGATAAAGGATGCAGCCCGGGTTAGAGTAGAGGATGGACCTTATGCTCGAGCAAAGGTTTAACATGCTGATGTTTAAGGTGGAGCGCATTTTAGATCATATCAAGTGGTTAGAGAGATTATGTATGTAGTTATTCTTGTTTTACTTTATGCTTCAATTGCGACCTAGTTTGTTTCCTGTAAATTTGTATCATACTGTATGCGCCCCATCAATTTCTTTATAATTCCACAAGCATCATATCATTCTAAATTATCTTTTTAAGTATTAAAATACACGAACAAACAAAATCAATAAATAAACAAACAAAAGAAAAGCAAGAAGAAAGGAAAACAGAAAAATCCGGAAAGAGGGGTCGGAGAAGGTGTCGGGAGGGTATTTCGGTCATTTTAGAGATTTTAGAGACTTGATTGGCGGAGTGGATGTGTTTTTTGGACTCAGTGGGTCGAGCTGATCAAGAAAATGTATCTTTGTACTTTTTTAGATGTTTCGGATTAACAAAATCCGAAAAAAAAAAGAAAAAGAGAAAAAGAGCGGTCTAAGACAACCGGATATAATTAAAAATACGGAAAAATAAAAAAATAGCGGACACGGTTTATTTGAAATTAAAAATTACAAAAAAAAAACAACGGATCCAGTCCGCTCAAAATTTAAAAAAAATGAAAAAACAACGGATTCAGTCCGCTCGAAATTAAAAAAAATACGAAAAGAAAAGAAAAAACAGCCGACGCAGTCCGCTTGAAATTAATTTTTTTTAAGCGGTCCTAGTCCGCTGGAAATGTTTTAAAAAATAAAAAAATTTAAATGATCCTAATCCACTGGATTTTACTGTTCAGAGACTAGTTATGTAATTTTATCAGAAGAGTAGTTGTTTAGGAAAACGAAATAAAGGAATCGGGCTAGAACAGTAAAAAATTCAACTTTGTCAACCTGGCCAGCCAGTCTTGTTAAATACTACCACGGTCTACCTCGTCGATCCTACGTGCATGCTGCACCATCCACAGGCCACAGCCATATCGTCTAATATTACGTACGTTCGTAGTAGGTACTCGATCCACATGAAGATCACCGTGCACTCGTCCAAGGCCGTCAAGCCGGCCCACGGCGGCGGGGTCGCTCCGGCCGATGACGTCGTCCCGCTCTCCGTGTTCGACAAGGCCAACTTCGACCAGTACGCATGTTTCATATACGCCTTCCACCCGCCGGCCGCGCCGCCCAACGCCGTCCTCGAGGCGGGGCTCGCCAGGGCGCTGGCCGAGTACCGCGAGTGGGCGGGCGGCTTCGGCGACGGAAACCGCGCGATCCATCTCAACGACGCCGGCGGTTCGTCGTGGCGACGGCCGACGTCGCTCGGCCGACGCCCGCGGCCGCTGAGGCCGACGCCGAGGCGCGCTACCGCAATGAGCGAAGACGGCGCCGAGGAGCTGCTGCTGATCCAGGTCACACGGTTTACGTGCGGCTCCCTCGTCGTGGGCGCCGCCATGCACCACATGGTGGCCGACGGCCGCGGCTTGTGCAACTTCTTGCTCGCGTGGGGCCAGGCCACCCGTGTTGGAAATAAACACGCCACGGTGTGTTCCTAGTGTGCGTAGCTGTGCTGCATTTGCATGGGTTGTGTGTGTGCGTGTGTTGCATGCATGCGTGAGTCAACTAATTAGTCAGGTAATTAGTGGAGTCAGGAAGCTAGCTTCATGCACGCTTAGTGGATCATGTTGCTGCGTGCTTGCGGTCAACCCGGAGGACCGGTTCTTGCGCATCACGTATATCCCGCATGAGTGGGTGGAGTGCAGATCGTGCACGTACGACTCGGGATGGATGTTGCTGCTATGTGCATGTAAGCAAGGCTATTTATAGCCATGTAAGTGCTGCGTTTATGAGTGCCCCATTAGAGCCAAGAGCAATAGAGATAAAAAAAAAAGCGGCGTTAAATCGCCGGAAAAGCTCCCGTGTGTTCTCCTCCTTAGCCTCTCTGTATTGGTTCCAACAATTGGTATCAGAGCCAGTGAATATGTCGTCCGCGAAGCAGCCGCGCACCGATGGATCAAGCGGCGGTGATGAGGACTCGCCGCGAATCGTCGCGGTGGAGCGCGTCACGCTCGGCTCCGGCGCGGTGGAGCTCCCGATACTAACCAAGGCCAATTACCATGAATGGGCGTTGGTTATGCAGGTCTCGTTGGAGGCGTTGGAGCTGTGGGACGCGGTGGAGGCCGTGTGCAAGGAGCGCGCCAGGGATCGGCGGGCGCTGGCCGCCATTCTGCGCGCGGTGCCGCCGGAGATGAAGGCAGGGCTTGCAGTGAAGAAGACGGCGAAGGAGGCGTGGGATGCCGTGAAGTCCATGAGGGTGGGTGATGATCGCGTGAAGGCCACGAGCGTGCAGCGCCTGTGGAAGGAATACGAGAACATCGCGTTCCAGGACGGCGAGACGGTCGGCGACTTCGCGATGCGCATCAACGGGCTCGTCGGCAGCCTGCGCAAGATGGGGGAGACACTGGAGGACGGTCGCGTGGTGAAGAAGATCCTACGCGTTGTCCCGAAGAAGTTCAAGCAAGTTGCCGTGGCGATTGAGATGCTCACCGACCTCAACACGACGACCATCGAGGAGCTCGTCGGCCGGCTGCGTGTGGCGGAGGACGCCGAAAACGACGAGGTGAAAGAGGTCGCAGAGGGCGTTGGGCGGCTGCTGCTCACTGAGGGGCAGTGGGAGGCGCGTCGTCGGCAACGCGGCAAGGAGCGAGCGCGAGGCGGTGATGCGCGACGTGGCAGTGGCGACAAGGGCGGTGGTGGCAACGACGATCATGGCGAGCGCGACGACGACGCGAGCAGCACGAGCTCGGGCTTCAGCAGGCGAGGTGGGAGCCGCTACCGAGGACGGTGCTTCGAATGCGGCGAGCGCGGCCACCTCGCCAGGCACTGTCGTGAGAAGAAGGAGAGGGCGCTCCTGGCCGACGTCGACGAGGAGCCGACGTTGCTGTGATGGTGGATCACGCCATGTCGTGTTTAGGGGGAGTTTGTTGGAAATAAACACGCCACGGTGTGTTCCTAGTGTGCGTAGCTGTGCTGCATTTGCATGGGTTGTGTGTGTGCGTGTGTTGCATGCATGCGTGAGTCAACTAATTAGTCAGGTAATTAGTGGAGTCAGGAAGCTAGCTTCATGCACGCTTAGTGGATCATGTTGCTGCGTGCTTGCGGTCAACCCGGAGGACCGGTTCTTGCGCATCACGTATATCCCGCATGAGTGGGTGGAGTGCAGATCGTGCACGTACGACTCGGGATGGATGTTGCTGCTATGTGCATGTAAGCAAGGCTATTTATAGCCATGTAAGTGCTGCGTTTATGAGTGCCCCATTAGAGCCAAGAGCAATAGAGATAAAAAAAAAAACAGGCGTTCGTCGCCGGAAAAGCTCCCGTGTGTTCTCCTCCTTAGCCTCTCTGTATTGGTTCCAACAACCCGCGGCGCTGCCGTCGATCCTCTCCCGGTGCACGACCGGGCGTCCCTCTTCACGCCCCGCGACCCGCCGGTCGTCCAGTTCGAGCACCGCGGCGTCGAGTTCAAGCCTCTTCACGACAAGAAGGCGGGAAGCAACGACGAGGTGGTGGTGCACCAGGCGCACTTCAGCCGGGACTTCATCTCCCAGCTCAAGTCGCAGGCGTCGGCGGGCGCGCCCCGGCCCCGGCCGTACAGCACGATGCAGTGCCTGGGGGCGCACCTGTGGCGGAGCGTGACAAGGGCGCGCGGGCTCGACGGGCGCGTGTCCACCAGCGTGAACATCGCCGTGGACGGGCAGACGCGGATGCGCCCGCCGGTCCCGCGGGGCTACACCGGCAACGTCCTGCTCTGGGCGCGGCCAACCACCACCGCGCGGGAGCTGCTGGCCCGGCCGTTGCAGCACGCCGCGGAGCTCATCCGCCGGGAGGTGGCCCGGATCGACGACGGCTACTTCAGGTCGTTCATCGACTTCGCGAGCTCCGGGGCGGTGGAGAAGGAGCGGCTGGTGCCGACGGCCGACCCGGCCGAGATGGCGCTGGGCCCGGTCGTGGAGGTCGACAGCTTGCTGCGGATCCCGTACTACGACCTGGACTTCGGCGGCGGCCGGCCGTTCTTCTTCATGCCTGGTTACCTGCCGGTGGAGGGCGTCATTTTCCTCCTGCCGTATTCCCCCGGCGGCGACGGGAGCGTGGACGCCCACGTTGCTCTCTTCCGCCGCGACATGGACACCTTCAAGAAGATCTGCTACACTACACTCTAGCTGTGTCCGACGCACGTCTCTAGGTGATCCGGTGCTGGCCGCCTTGCATCCGATCGAAGTGCGTTCCATGGAATAACCGGCCGGTCTCGGCCTCTCTTCTTCATGCTTTCTTCGTTTTTTTTTTGTTTTTTTGAGACTTTTTGCCATCTCTCAGTTATTAAAATTTGCATTAATCTAGTACCGAGTAGTACCAAAAATTGTCCACATTTTAAATTTTTGGTACCTCTTAGTATTAATTTAATGTAAATTTTGATACTTCCCAAAAATGGTAAAGTCTCGTCTGTTTGTTGTTCACAGCCCCATGGAGAGCCAAGTATGGCTTAATTTCGTGTTCAATAATCGTTCACATCATCTACCGTGATGGGTTGATGATGATTGTGTCGACGCTTGATGCATATGCATTCGTGCTATATATATATATATATTACAAGTTCGTGGCCGACCGGTCAAATATAACTCAACATAAATAAATAGCAGTGGAAAGTAGCAAAAGTACAACAATGACAGCGGTGTGCCTTCCATAACTCATAGGCAACTGACTGGGGAAAGAACACAATTAACCATCCAAGAAGTCGTCTGACCCCAGTTCGCAGTAAGTGTCATCGGGGACATCTTCAATATCTTCGCCTAAACATTTTTATTTAGAGTAAACGATGAGTGCACGTATGTACTCATAATACTTTAGTGTATGAAAATAATTATAAATGCAGGCTATATCAAAAGAAGCAGGTTTCTACACTAGGATCAGTTTTGCATGAAGCAAGATTTATTTGCAATAGAGTAGTACTTTTGAAACAACTCGGAATTTGAAATAACACTTATTAAGAAAGTAATAACAGTATACAAAGCATATGTTCATCAATCCATGTTCCATCCAACAGGTATAGCACATCCAACCATCATGCCAATTCACCAATTCATCATACCGATGAACCATTTCACCACCATTTTTCCTTCAAGAATTTTTGTGAAAACTGAAAACCAAAATCGAAAGTCTATACTTGACATTATTTTCCAAGCTACTCTTGACCGTGAGCATGGCTAATCAATTATATTTAAATATCTGCAAAGAGTGTACACTTTACCCACACGACACATCCAAGCAATCATGTTAACCATACCACGCAATACTCACCGTACCCGTTTTGCCGGACTGTGATGAAACTGTTCAAATGATTAGAGCCTACCCTTGCACCAGCCCGGTAATGTGCGTCCCTTGCTATGGCGGCAGGGATCACTAGCCGCACCCTCTGTGCTCACGATGGTCTCGCGACGCATCGCCCTCGCCCTCCTCATAGCAAGGCATTCACTATTGTATTGGCATACTCCGACCCCGACGCCTCGACGAGGGAGTACCTAGAACAACACCGTTTACCCGGAGTGTCCGTACTACTTTAGCCTACCAAAGTGGAAGGTTAAACATCAACTAATTTACTAAGTTAAGGTTATCTCATACTAGCACATGTGGTTGCACAAATTGACTCAGTTGATAGCATCAATTTCGGTCCTTAGAGTGACTCAAGCGAGATCTCCCTCTGGATACATTCAAGTCCATCCCTTGCACCGTACAAGTCCATCCCTTGTACGTCCAGTCACAACACATCCCGCCTGTGTCTAAATCACACCCCTTTTTCTTTGTTTTTTATTTTACCAAAATAACCACCTTTAACAATGTTGAACACATATTGAGATTTTGATCAAGTCATATCCTCAATCTAATAATTTCTACAGCACGGCTAATCCACCATGCGCCTCTTCTTCTCCACTCATGCCGACTGCGCCGCCTTCCTCGGGCGCCACCACCGGCGCCTCTCCCTAGTGTCACCCTCGCCCGGACGCCACCATATCCGGTAGCCTCCAGACTTCTCCTCCGAGCGCCGCCCCCCTCGGATCCACCGTGCACCAAACTATGTGACCTCCCCTCTTCCCTTTCTCAGCTTCCTATTCCTCCCCTTTCACCTCGCTTTGTGGGCACTAACCCTCTCCCTTTGGGATTTAACTGAGCAGGTCAAGCGCCATTCGCGTGGGAGCATGGTGGCCGAGCCATGCCAGCCACCATACCTCTGGCCGCGGCTACGAGCTTCTACCTCTAGAGTCCCCAATCTAAGTGCTTTGCTCCCCTTTTTTTCTGACAAAGCGCCTCTCGAATACAACTATTTTGTGTGCATGTTGATTTAATCATGCGTATTGCGGGTGAAGTCTATTTGCGATGCCTGTTCTTGCTTTGATTATCAGTAGTGGGATTCATTGTTATTTGCGAAAGATGTATATGTGCATGGTTCATTCCTTGGTGATCAAGTGATATAAGGTCTAGAGGGTTTATTTGTGAGTTGGGGCCCTTGAGTTAATGATATGGATTACTATTGATTCTAATCTGGTGCAGTATTGGCCTCTCTGTTTTGGGTGTGATAGCATTGTATGTGTGTTTGCTTCATCGACTTGGTCGAATATCTGTGTATGCGCGTGTCACACTCCTCGGTGATTTAAATGTATGTTATTGAGCTCCTGCCACTTGTGGTTAATTTGTAGGAGCTGGAAATTATCCCCTGAGCTTTTGTGTTCATCAGAGATATACATGTATGTGTAGTCTAGAATGTTCCTTATGCACTTGATAGTGATATTTATGCCTTCCGAAGTAATGAGCCTAGTGAATAGTGTGCACTGATATTAGCTAGAAAGAGAACATATATAATTACGTGATGCATCATCATGTGATAAGCATGTTCTTGTGTGCATGATGATTTGGGATTTGCATAATTATGTCTAAGACAGGGATTAAAGGTCATATGCAACTATGATCATAGAGTATTGTGTATTTTAAGCCATGGTTAGGTTCCACTTCTGCACAAAGGTCATTATGAGCATGTTTGTAGTTGTGAAAATGTGGTATCTGTGTGTGGTTTAGTATGCATGCCTTTTTAAGTGAATGGTTCATTATCATCTGTATTTGCTAAACCAATTTGCTATTCAAGGTCTTTGCTTCTACCAGTGATGTTGGCATAGCTCGAAATGTGAAAGCTATGAATCATTAAGAGCATATGTTATATTTACTCTGCAGTTAACTGATTAGGAAAAAAAACACGGGCTTATGCTTGGCACCTTATGTTGCAGGGAAAGAAGGGGTGACTGGAAAAGAGGTAGGAAGGCTGCCTCTCTTCTTCTCCTTCTTGGTCGTTTCTCTTTTGGCTCAGCAGTAAATGACAGCGAGAAGGATAAGTGGTGCAGTGTGGGAGGTAAGAAGGGGAAAAATCGGGCACACGACACCCAATTCATGTGTCGTTCTGGCTGTGTGTATGATATGCGGGACCATCTGTGTGTATAAGAGCCAGAGTGTCAGATATTAAAACGCGAATTTTAAAGAGTGTCGCTGACGCCAATCTCCCGGTAAGAAGGTGTAGTGCTGGTGTTTTGATTTTATACTGCTTGTACAACCGACATAGCTCTCAATCAGTGGGCTGCCACAGTGGTTGTGTGGCAGTCACGCATGCCAAGAATGCATGCAGCTTCCCAGGTACCCCCTCTCCTTTTCTGCAGCTAGTCGGTTGACATGGTGAGGCTGTAGGTCAGTTTGGTAAAGGAATGATTAAGAATGCAAAATATTTGTAAGCCTTAAAGGTAAGTTGTATTGTACCAAATAGACTTGTTCTTTTCTTTTGACCATACTGGCGGTGTTTTTTCTTTCTTTTTTTTCTTTTTACTAGAACTTTTGTATTCCTGAGAAATAGAAAATTTGAGCTTGGACAATTTAATCATGTAGAATTGTGATGATTTGATTGGGTGGTTGGATTATGTATATGTGTGAGATTTATATTTTATGAATGCCTGGATATGTGTATGTATGTGTGTGCATGAGTTCGATGTTTCTGAGTAGAATGTCTAATGAAGTGGCTGGGAAGATGTACTTCGCTTATGCTTGGACTTTATGTAAATGTACATTCTTGAGATTAGTGGTCATTTGAGGTAAGTATATATAATTGTATACACAATGTGAGTGGTTCGTATAAACATACATATGTATACATATTAGGTGAGTTTAATTAAGCTGGATACTTAATTAAGAGAGTTCACAGGTATGGAGCTCGTTAAATTTTAAGATTTTAAAATTGATTTTCTCTCCTTTGACTATTAGAAGATTTCATTCAAATGGCTCGATCCAGAGTTTCAATGGACCAAGCAAATTCATCTCAATACAAATTCCAAGTTTTAGCTTTTATTTTTTTTCGCTTCTTATTTTGGACTGTTAGTACGATTCCCAGGGTAATCTTGGATTCTGTTTGTTTCTAATTAGTTTACCTTAGTTTACCAAATAAGATAATATCATAGAATTACTAAATGATTCCTGGTAATGTTGGGAGGATTAAACCAACCAAACGCACCCTTAGAGTTAATCAGCTTTGTCAACCTGACCAGCCAGTCTTGTTAAATAGTACCACTGTCTAGCTCGTCGATCGTACGTGCACACCGCACCATCCACATTAGGGCTGGGCATTCGGTTTATTCGGTTTGTACGGTTCGGTTTATACGGGTTTTAAAAAATTCGGTTTTTGCAAATTGATAACCGAAATTTCCAGTTTGAATGGAAAAACCGAACCGAATTTTTTCGGTTCGGTTAATTCGGATTTTCGGTTTAACCGAAATTCCCCTGCACTGTATGTTGTTGCTTCTACAAACACCTCTCAGGTGGTACTGAAAATTTTAGTGCAAGAGAAGCTGCTGAACAGCAAAATAATCGCATCATCCTATCAACTCCCCATTCAAGTAGAACTATAAAATGGCATGCTTGGCACACAGAAATTTGGTAGAAAACTGTACAATTCAGCAATTTGGCAACTCCCCATTCAAGTAGAACTATAAAATCGCATGTTTGGCACGCAGAAATTGGCTAGAAAACAGTACAATTCAGCAATCTGGCGGAAAATTGGGCGTGTAGCATCAAAAGCTCATCAACATTAGAGCAATGTGTTTATGAGTGTTTCCATTACATGTATCCGGAGCTGAGAATAAATAGCCACATAGATTAGCACAAAAAAAGGGGCTTCTTTTAAGCGGCAGCTGTAATTGCAGGGTGACAACATTCAAGAATGCAGAGTGAAACCTCGTCGTCGCCGGATCATTTATCCGCCACGGGCGCTAGAGCAGCCACCTCATCGACAGCCTGCTTGTCGCCCTGCCCCATGGCCTCCTGGCGCGCTCGGAGGGCGGCGAGGACGTTGGCGGTGGGCATCTGGAGGAAGCCGAGGAGGTATTGGTAGGACTGCGCCTTGGTGGGCATGGACTTGAGCTGCGCGAAGTCGTCGGGACCGTAGAGGCGACCCTCGTAGACGACGTCGGTGAAGTCGTTGAGCTGGAGCCGCCACTCCTTCTGGAAGTCGCGGTACGACCGGAGCGCCGGCGGGATCTCGTCCGACTGCACGAACAGTCACGTGTTCATGCCCAGTGCGCAGGGCCAGAGCGCGATAGGGATGGGGAATCGCCCGTCCGCGATTGGGATGGGGAATCGCCGAATTGGGGATTTGGGGAATGAATGACCGAATGAGTCGAGGGACGAGGCCACGAGAGGGTATTTGGGCCGGGCCGCCGGGGAATGACCGAATGAGTGAGCGACTGTGAACGGTTTTTCGGGTATTCGGTTTACTGAAGTTCAAAACCGAACCGTACACCGAAAACCGAACAGTACCAGAAAAAAAACCGAATATAAAACCGAAAACCGAAAAACCGAAAAAAAACAGTTAATTCGGTTCGGTTCGGTTCGGTTTTTCGATTTCGGTAAAAAAGTGCCCACCCCTAATCCACATCCATATCGTCTGATATTACGTACGTGCGTGCTAGGTACTCGATCCACATGAGGATCACCGTGCACTCGTCCAAGGCCGTCAAGCCTGCCCACGGCGGCGGGGTCGCTCCGGCCGACGACGTCATCCCGCTCTCCGTGTTCGACAACGTCAACTTCGACTAGAACGCATGTGTCATACATATATGGGTGTGTTTGGTTACCTGCATCATCCTAGTTTATTTCGTATGAGCCATCCATGCTAGTCTTGGTCTGACTGAGTGGATGCAAGTTAAGTTGTTTGATTGCTTGTTTGTGCATCTCACGGGCCTGCATTAGAGAGAAGTCCAATTTCTGTGTTCTCTCCATTCTGTATGAGTGGGTGCAATTGCATCCACTTAGCCAGGATGAATAGGAAACCAAACATGTGTCTAACAGATACAGTTGCATCCACTCATACGATTTAGACACCATGCAGGCAACCAAACACACACTAAGCCTTCCACCCGCCGCCGGCCGCGCCGCCCAACGCCGTCCTCGAGGCGGGGCTCGCCAGGACGCTGTCCGATTACCGCGAGTGGGCGGGCCGGCTCGGCGACGGAAACCGCGCGGTTCGTCGAGGCGACGGCCGACGTCGCGCTCGACGCGCCGCGGCTGCTGAGGCCGACACCCGAGGCGGTGAGCCTGCACCCGAGCGAAGACGGCGTCGAGGAGCTGATGCTGATCCAGGTCACACGGTTGTTGGATTTCCTGAAACTTGACGCGTCCAAGGGGCTTGGTTAACGAGTCTGCAGGCTGCTCTTCAGAACGCACATACTCCACGGCAATCCTTTCGGCTTCCACACATTCTCTGATGAAACGATACCGCGTGTCGATATGTTTACTCCGCTCATGATGCACTGGATTTTTGCACAAAGGAACTGCCGACTTGTTGTCAATCTTCAGCTGCACTTCTTTCTCATTGTCTTTTGAGCAAATCTGCAAGTGGTCTTTCTAGCCTTGGCAAGCTGCTGAAGTTGCCGCTGTATATACTCTGCTTTGTTGGGTTGATCTCGCGCCCTGATCGGGGGCGCAACCAACCGCTACGGTTGTGGCTCCTGTTGCACACGCGCTATAAATAGAGAGGGGTAGACCAGCACAGGAACCAACGTTCCCTGGCGCTCACAAGCACCCCCTAACAGAACCCGACCTAACAGAACCCGATCAGAACTACTCGCGTGGGAGCAACGGGAAAGGCCACGACGCTCTCACCGTCTCCCTCTCTGCAGAACAGACGATCAGGCCATCCTCCGACGCCACTGCTCCTTCCTCTTCGTCAAGGCAATGGCATCGTCAAGCTCCGCAAACCCCGAAGGTACCCCTAAGTCCCGCATCTTCTAGGTGTTTAATCTAGGCATCAAGATCCTAAAGATTCCACAATGGTATCAGAGCAAGCGTTCCAGTGCCTAGATCTAAACCCTAGATGAAATCCCCTTCGGGTAAAACATGCAATGCAATTAGTAGATGAGGAATCCCCAAATCCATGCACTTAGTAGGTCACATCCCTTATGCCATCCGAGATTAGTACGGGGAATAAGAACCGAATTAAGAAATGCATGGAAGAATCAAGGAGTGCTGGGAAGAATTAATTCCCACCTTCTACTTGCGAGCAACACGTTATCAGGGAGCATCACGAGCCTCAACCGATCCTCACGCACGCGTGCGCTTGCGCCGTGCCTCACGCGGGAGCGCGATGGGCCGCCCCATCCAACGCCGCCACCGCATGGCTCCTGACCGCCGCACCCTCCTGCGTGCCGCGCGTAGCGCGTCCAGGGCGCGCTCGCCGTCCGCTTTGCCGCTCGGGTTGCCGCAACCGCGCGCAAGCCTCCAGCCTGGCCGTTTCGGCCGGCTCCAGATCCGTTTTTCCCGGGTGCAGTTAGGATTTTGGGAGGAGCTGCCGATTTTTCGGTATATATATTCCATCTCCAAACAATCTTGTCCATCCGTTTCAATCCAATGGCTCAGATCAGGCACGTACTATGCCATTCAATGATGGGCCAGCCTGGTAAAAGAAAAGGGACAACAGAACCAACGTTTTCAAAAGGGGAAACGCTGAGTCTTGGGCCAGTTCGGCCCAAAGAAAATTAGTACTGTTTTATATATATATGAGAATTTCAAGTCTAAGTTTACATTTTTTGCTACGCATAATTAGTATAAATATTGAGTTAAGTTATTTCCGCTGCTAAATTTAAGTTTATTTTTCTGATTAAATTAGATCCAACGTGAAAATTTAATTGGAAAATGGTATTAAGTCAATTAACTTGATTAGATTGAGCACTGAGTTAATCAGTTTCTTCCGCTGCTAAGTTTAAGTTTAATTTTCTAATTAAATTGGATCCAACGTGAAAATTCAATTGGAAAATTGTATTAAGATTGTTTTATTAGTATGGGAATTTTATCTTCTGACCAACGTTGATGATAAAATTTACCATAATTAAGTTTAAATTTTGTTCTATTCTAATTCTGCCCAACGGTGATTTAGAAGTAGAACAATTTTGATTAAGAGTATGTTTTAATTGAACCAACGTTAAATTAATTCATGCATTTAATTCAGTATTCTGATTAAATTGTATTTTTCTTTCGGAAGGTTCAAACACTTCGAACGTTTTGAGTTTAATCTCTGCGATTGAGCCCCTGAATGGGGGGAATTATCCCTCTTGGAGGGAGAAGATTGAGATGGCACTTGCCCTCTCGGACATTGATTATGCAATTACGCATGATCGTCCTACTGAGCCTCAGCCAATCCCTGATGGTCAATCGGGTGCTGAGAATAATCCATCCATAAGAATCGCATATAACCTTGAGCGTGTGAAGTGGGAAAATTCCAACCGTAAGTGCATGATGGTGATTAAAAATTCCATCATGGAAGTAATAAGAGGTGCAATCCCAGAATGTGCAAGTGTTAAGGAATACCTTAGCAAAGTTCAGAGCCAGTTCACTAGCTCTACTAAGATGTACGCGAACTCTCTCATGCAAAAGCTTTCAAATGAGAAGTTCGACGGACAAAGCAACATAAGAGAGCACATTCTGAGAATGAGCAACATAGCTGACATACTTAAGACCATGGAAATGGATTTATGAGAAGGGTATTTGGTGCAATTTATCATGAATTCCTTACCAAAGGAATATGAGACTTTTGCAGTCAATTACAACTCCATGAGTGAAAAATGGAGTATAGAAAAATTGATGGCTATGTGTACTCAAGAACAAGAAAGGCTTAGAGCTCAAAGCTTGTTTCAGTATCCTGTTTAGATGATGATGGCTATTCATGTCATTTTGGGAATAAGAAATGTTTGATTAAATTCAATAACATTGATGTTGGTCTTGCTTTCATGCAAGATAAGCTTTATTTAGTTTCCCAAAGCAATGATGTGAATGTTGTGAATTTTTCTTCATCTGTGAATGAATGTAATAAGCGTAAGAGAATATCAAATGAGACGTCTTCGAAATTATGGCATTGTCGTTTAGGCCATATTTCGAGGGAGAGAATTGAGCGATTAATCAAAGAAGATATTCTCCACTCGTTAGACTTCTCAGATTTAGAACATTGCATTGATTGCATTAAGGGCAAATATGCTAAACAAATTAAGAAGACTGCTAAACGAAGCACAGGAATTTTAGAAATCATTCACACAGATATCTGTGGTCCTTTTCCTGTGAAGTCAGTGGATGGTTTTGATTTATTCATAACATTCACTGATGATTTTTCGCGTTATGGCTACATTTATCCGATCAAAGAACGATCGGAAGCATTAGATAAGTTTAAGATATTTAAAGCTGAAGTTGAAAATCAGCATGATCTAAAGATCAAAGTAGTAAGATCAGACCGTGGAGGGGAGTACTACGGTAGACATACCCCTTATGGCCAAGTTCCTGGACCTTTTGCAAGGTACTTACAGGAAAATGGCATAGTGGCCCAGTATTTAACACCGGGCGAACCTCAGCAAAATGGAGTAGCTGAAAGGCGTAATCGTACCTTAATGGATATGGTACGAAGTATGATAAGCTACTCCACTTTACCGATTAATTTATGGATGGAGGCATTAAAAACCGTTGCCCATATTCTTAATCGGGTCCCCAGTAAGTCGGTGCCTAAAACACCATATGAGTTATGGACTGGGAGGACGCCCACTTTAAATTATGTACATGTGTGGGGCTGTCCAGCTGAGGCCAAAGTATTTAATCCAAATATTGGGAAATTAGATGCTAAGACAGTCAGTTGCCATTTTATTGGCTATCCTGAAAGATCAAAAGGGTACCGTTTCTCTGCTCGGCTGCATGCACTAAGTTTGTAGAAACGAGACACGCTGTGTTCTTAGAAGAAGATATGATCAGGGGGAGCATGGTATCTCGAGAAATAAGCCTTGAGGAGAAGCGGGTCTGTGCCCCAACTCCGATGATTCAAGAGCCCATTTTCTCGATACCTGTTGTAGTTGCACCTCCAGTGGTTGCAACATCTGCCGTCGGCTCTCCTAATGCAGCTATTGACATTCCTGAGGTTCCTGTTGTCATGGAGCCTCATGAACCTGTTATAGCTGCACCTGAAGAGCCACAGCAGCCTCCTGTATCGAACAACGAACTCGCCTCCGTAACCTCTCAGGAGGTCGCAACGGAACAGGAAATCAGCTATTTCTGCTGATTATGAAGTTTATATAAGTGAAGATTTAGAAACAGAGGGTGATCCCACCTCATTTGAGGAAGCCATGAGAAGTCCCCATTCATCTGAGTGGTTTGCAGCCATGGAAGATGAAATGAAGTCCATGAACACGAATAAAGTGTGGGACCTGGAAGAGATTGCTAAAGGAGCCAAAACAGTAGGCTGCAAATGGGTCTACAAAACTAAGCGTGATTCCAAAGGGAATCTCGAAAGGTTCAAAGCAAGACTCGTGGCAAAAGGGTTCACTCAGAGAGAAGGGATCGATTATAATGAAACCTTCTCGCCTGTTTCGACAAAGGATTCTTTCAGAATCATTATGGTGCTTGTAGCACATTATGATTTAGAATTACATCAAATGGATGTTAAGACGGCATTCCTTAATGGAGATCTATATGAAAATGTATACATGGCTCAACCCAAAGGTTTTGTCGTGGAAGGGAAAGAAAACAGGGGATGCCGACTGAAGAAATCCATTTATGGGCTAAAACAAGCGTCTAGACAGTGGTACCTTAAATTTGATGAGACTATAAGAAATTTTGACTTTAAGGAAAATGAGGAGGACAATTGCATTTATGCTAAGTTTAAGAATGGAAAATTCATTTTCCTAGTCTTGTATGTAGATTTATATCCTGCGGCAAGCAAATGATAAAAATCTACTTTTAGAAACTAAGAGTTTCTTGTCCTCAAATTTTGATATGAAAGATCTCGGTGAAGCATCTTATGTCTTAGGAATTGAGATTTACCGAGATAGAACAAAAGGGGTATTAGGCCTATCACAAAAAGCATACTTAGAAAAGGTTCTTAAGAAATACAGTATGCATGCGTGTAAGGCTTCGCCTGCTCCAATAGTCAAGGGTGATAAGTTTGGGAATTTTCAATGTCCCAGGAACCAATATGAGATCGATCAAATGAAGTCGGTTCCATACACTTCAAATCGGAAGTATAATGTATGTTCAAGTATGCACTCGCTCGACTTAGCATTTGTAACCGAATGCTTGGCAGATATCACCAAATCCAGGAATAAATCACCGAAAGTCATAAGAAAGCCTTGCAATATTTGCAAGGAACTAAAAGCCTCATGTTAACGTATAAAAAGTCGAGTACCCTCGAGATTGTGGGTTACTCGACGCAGATTTTATGGGGTGTGTAGACACTAAGAAATCCACGCCAGGTTATGTATTCACCTCGCAAGGAGCTATTTTCGTGGAAAAGCTCCAAACAAAGCGATCCTTTGCATAAATCGACAATGCATGCTGAATTTGTAGCTTGTTATGAGGCAACCGGCAGGCACTATGGCTTAAGAAATTCATACCGGATTGAGAGTGGTAGACAAAGATTGAAAGACCACTCACATTATACTGTGACAATGAACCAGCAGTATTTTACTCCTATAACAACAAGTCAAGTGGTGCTGCCAAACACATTAACATTAAGTTTTATGTTGTGAAGGAGAAAATCCAGGATCAAACTATAAGAATTAAGCATATAAGTACCAAGCGAATGCTTGCGGATCCGTTAACTAAGGGCTTACCACCACATGTGTTTAGAGAACACGTAGCCGGCATAGGATTATTGGAAAGCCTGTGATTCTGGATATAAGGGGTCAAATAAGCAACCATCTCCCACAAGATTAAGTTTCCGTTTTAAAATAGAAATGTGTATTATAGTCATTGAGTTCTACAGCACGTAACTGGCTGTCGGAACACCTTGGTCTTGATGCACTAATCTATTAAGAAGCGGGAATGAAAATAAGTTAAACTGTTTTAGCCTCGAGATCAAGGGGGAGAATGTTGGGTTGATCTCGCGCCCTGATCGGGGGCGCAACCAACCGCTACTGCCAGGGCCCCTCGTTGCACACGCGCTATAAATAGAGAGGGGTAGACCAAAGATAGGAACCAACGTTCTCGCGCTCACAAGCACCCCTAACGAGTAACCCGATCGTAACTACTCGCGTGGGAGCAACGGGAAAGGCCACGACGCTCTCACCGTCTCCTCTCTCGCAGAGCATTTATCAGGCCATCCTCCGACGCCACTGCTCCTTCCTCTTCGTCAAGGCAATGGCATCGTCAAGCTCCGCAAACCCCGAAGGTACCCCTAAGTCCCGCATCTTCTAGGTGTTTAATCTAGGCATCAAGATCCTAAAGATTCCACATGCTTCACATGAAGAAAGTGCCACCACCTTCTGTTTCTGGGACAGCCAGCCGATCGGATTGGCTCCAAGGAAGAACAACACTCCAGTAGTGCTTCGGCGATCATCGAAGTCTCATCGATGCTTGATCATGTGATGATGATTAAATCATCAACATATACACCAACGAGTGGCTTGAACTCACCAGTACATCTCTTGTACGCAGCATGTTCGAGTGGGCTCCCTTCTCAAAACCAAGGGACACAGGACTTATTTCGTTGGAGCCCTAAATCTAATTAATTAGGATCATAAATTAAAGTTTAAGGCTTATTTTTAGGGCTCTCTCTTGAAGATGCTTTCAGAAGTCAGCATGGAGACCACACACATCTTCCAACCGCCGGTCGTCGTGCTCTTTCTCTTGTTAGCCTCCGCCTCTCCCTTTCATGGAAGCTTCCTGACCATGCAAGCTCCTTGACCTCAATCTACCCGCCAAAGCAGCACCAGCATCTATGGGGTGTTTGGTAGAGCTCCAGCTCCATCAGACTCGTGAATCTGGTGGAGCTGGGTATTCCAAGCTCTACCAAATCTGTGGAGCTGGAGCTGTGAGTATATTAGGTAGGTCATCTTATTTACATTTTAGAATAAAAATATAAACTTAATTCATTTTATTTTAACTTACAAGTTTCAGATATGATATGAAGCTGGTATCCGGAGCTCTGCCAAACAAGACCTATAAATAGCCATCCCTGAAAAGCATACTAGATCATCTCCTTAGCTAGCTAAGCTCGAGCAATTTTTAATCAACAAGCTTAGACTTGGTGCATAACACGCTCTGCTTCTCCCTCTCTCTCTCCCTGTTTCTCTCTCTCTCTCTCTGCTCATCCTTAGCTAGCGAGCAAATCCTGCTTGCTGCATTAACTCTAGCCAGCTACCGGGCTTCATTATCCTCGGAAACCGGCGGGGACCAAATGGCCTGCAAAACTGAGCTTCCCTCGAAGATTGCTGCCGGCGATGGCCACGGCGAGAACTCGTCGTACTTCGACGGGTGGAAGGCCTACGACATGAACCCGTTCGACCTGCAACACCACAGCGGGGGCGTCATTCAGATGGGCCTCGCCGAGAACCAAGTACATAGATATGTTATATTGGTTTTGCTTGCGTAATTACCTGTCTGAACTCCGAGAGGCCATGGTAGTCCTGCAAATTGGCTGTCCGCCGGAACTGCTGATCGAGGAATCGATCAAGTCCAGCGAAAGCTGTAACAATTACAAGACCGATTTACCCGGAGGCATCCATCTGCACGGCGGAGGGCGCCTCGCAGTTCCGGCACCCATCTGAATGACGCCCCCGCTGTTGTGTTGCAGGTCGAACGGATTCATGTCGTAGGCCTTCCACCCGCCGAAGTACGACGAGTTAATTCTCGCCGTGGCCATCGCCGGCAGCAATCTTCGAGGGAAGCTCAGCTTTGCAGGCCATTTGGTCCCCGCCGGTTTCCGAGGATAATGAAGCCCGGTTGCTGGCTAGAGTTAATGCAGCAAGCAGGATTTGCTCGCTAGCTAAGGATGAGAGAGAGAGAGAGAGAGAGAGAGAGAGAGTGAGTGTTTTGCACCAAGTCTAAGCTTGTTGATTAAAAATTGCTCGAGCTTAGCTAGCTAAGGAGATGATCTAGTATGCTTCTCAGGGATGCCTATTTATAGATGCTCGTTCGAAGTGGCTGTGCAGGACGCCAGTTTCACGGCAAAGCGGTTGAGTTGGTCCAAGAGATAGCCGGCGCCGGCGCCGGCGCCGGTGCAGTGGACTTCTTGCTAGCGGCTGTTCGATCAGGAGTCCCGGAAGAGTTCAACCGGCCGCCGGCGCCAGCAAAGAGCCGGAGTTCATTTTTTTCAGGTCAACTTGCCGACACAATTCCTACCTAGACTGCTAGCTTGCAGGTCGTGGCCTCATGGCGGCCAGAACAATTTGCAGCCAATTTGGCCACTACGGTGGCCACATTCTTTGCCCAACAAAGAGAAAAATTAGTACGTGCTAAAGTATTGTGCTGTGTATCAGGGTGCAACGAGGATTACGTAAATCTGCAGCTTGAAATTTTGTCCTAATGGCGTATATGCACTTATTCAAGAAAAAAAAAAGTATTATCAGAAAATGCTCCTAACTGTAATCTCAGGTCATTTTATCCGTGCGCTAGAGTATCTAGATGAGATTGACATTTACCAAGATGATCTTATCCGTGTGCTAGAGTATCTAGATGAGATTGACATTTACCAAGATGATTTTGTCCGTGTGCCACCTCTGTGTAATCTATTGGTTTTAGATGGCATGACTAGCATTTCCTGAGGCTGGCCAATAAATAGAAAAATATTCGGCAGTAAAAAATAATATCACATATATCACATACCACAGACGGTTCTAGTAAAGAACCATCTTTAATGTGAGTTTCACAGACGGTTCAACAACCATCTGTGATACATCGTTGTCATCACTGACACATGTTTACATATGATTCACAAAACCGTATGTGATGATATTTTCTGTAGTAGTGTAAGACCCTCACTTTCATGCTACAGTGCAAACATAAAAGCAAGGTTCTAATGTGCATATTGTACCATTCCCATGATCAGTGGCTGGCACGCACAAAACACAATTTGGAATCACAACCATACAAAAGTTTCATATTTTATTACAGCGGAAGTATTGATACTGTGAAATCATGTGCTGAAAAATTGGCTTTGAACTGAAAAATTAACTTAGATTTGAATTTGCAAAATGTGTTTGTTCATGTGTTTTGACAATTTGACAAGAAACAGTAAGTTACGCATTAGCGCCGGACAAAGTTCTCAAGAAACAGTAAGTTTTCCATCTGCGACGGACAGTGTTTTTGGGGTCCGTTGTGAACATGTTTTTGAGCCCATGACCGAAGTCATTTTCACATGTACAACGGACAGTTTTTCTTGGTCCGTTGTGAACAAGCTTTTTCGGTTTGGATAATTTCTTGGAACCAAGTAGAGCTAAGCGCATCAAGCTTTGAGCTTGGTTTTAGGGTTTGTACTCTTTTGATGAGAGTATTTTAGACAAGAAATAAAGATCAATTCTTCCAAGATTTTTGCGTGCTACAGTAACCACGTCGCTACAGTATTTTCTGTTTTGGTTCTTGTTTGCATGTTTGTTCTAGTTCTAGATTGGTTTTTGTTCTTCAAGTTTTATCTTGATTTGATCCATCAAAAACCTCTCTAGGGTATTGATCTAGTGTTTCTCAAAGTCTAGTTGATCAATCTTTTTGTCATTCTTGTTTAATCTTGAAGTTTTGATTAGATTGATTCTCGTCAAGTTCTGGATCAGCAAGCTTGCGAAGCTCATAACTTTTGATCCGTAAGTCCGATCGAGCTGATTCTTTTTGGGTTCGATTCGTATTGGAATCTAGTTTCTTGTGTCCAAATTTCAGATCGTTTCGACGGTTGGATCTCCGGGAATTCTCGTTTTACCAAACCTCTGTCATTCTGTTTTTGTCGAAAACGAGGCAATTATTTGGTTCTGTTTTGGGGTGAACTTTTAATAGGTCAAGAATTTGGTTTTAGCTTCCGCACAATCATTCACCCCCTCGATTGCTATTTTCGTGATACTTCGATCCTACAAGTGGTATCGAGCAAGGTTTTTCTAATCTATCTTAATCGGTGATTAGATCAATGGATCATTATTCGACAAAACCTTGTGTGTTCAATGGTGTTGATTTTCAGTTTTGGAAGGCCAAGATGGAGGCGTTCATCCAAGCTCGAGGATTCGCAATTTGGGAGAAGGTCTACAAACCATATGAAGTCCCTACAAACGACAACGTCAACGACACCAATCGCGCACATGTTGAAGCAAATAGTAAGGCGCCGCAACTTGATCATCCAAGGCTTGGGACGAGCGACTTTGATCGTGTGATTCATCTTCGATCCGCATATGAGGTATGGAAATCTCTTTGTGATTACCATGAGGGTTCTAACACTATTAAAGAGGTTCGTCAAGATCTTTACAAAAAGGAATACATGCGATTTGAGATGAAACCCGGTGAGTCGCTAGATGACTTCTTTGCACGTTTCAATAAAATTCTTAGTAATCTTCGTCTTTGTTGGAGTTAGCTTTGATGATGCTGCTAATGCTAGACAATTGCTTGGTGCTTTAGACATGTCTATTTGGGAGATGAAAGTTACATCCATTAGAGAATCCACTGTCATGAGTACACTTACTTTAGATGTTCTTTATTCTAAGTTGAAAACTCATGAATTAGATGTTTTTGCTAGAAAGAATGATCATAAATCAATTGCTTTAACATCTCAATCTAACATATCTCATAATGGTGCTGCTTCAAGTTTTGCTCTATCTTTCTTGTCTTCACTAACCGATGAACAGATTGAGCAATTCCCAGAAGAAGACTTGTCACTACTCTCTTCTCGCTTTAACAAAGCTTTGCAAAATGTGATAAAGAGAAAGAGAGGTGGTGGTGATCCTCCAAGATGCTATGAGTGTGGTGATCTTGACCATATTCGTCCAAACTGTCCAAAACTTGCAAGTAAAGCATCAAGGGAGGAGAAGGACAACGACAGAAGAAAAGAGAAGAAGAAGTTCTCCCCAAGTGATAGAAAGAAGAAGAACTTCATCAACCACAAAGTTGTCCATCGAGTTCTTTCCGCTCTTGAACAAGTCAATTTGAGCGATGTGGATTCGGAGAGCAGCGAGGATGATGCAACTCCAAGCAAGCATGAGTTGACGGGGTTGTGTCTCATGGCCAAAAGCAAAGAATACTTCACCGAGGGCGATCATGACAGCGACTTCAATGAGGTAGATCCCTCTTATGATGAATTAGCTATTGCTGTTGCTCGTCTTGGAAAATTGCTTGACAAACGTGATAAGAAAATTAAGAAACATGATTTCATTATTGAATCATTGAATGCTGAAATTGCTAGACTTAAGACTTTGATTCCTAGTGATGATACTTGCAAATCATGTGACTTAATTTACAATGAGCTCACCTTGCTTAGGAAAGAACATGCTCTTTTGTTGCATCTAAATGAGAAAAATGAGAAACATGTTGTACATGCTAGCTGTTCCACGATGATTTGCATAGTTCAACTTCTTGTTCTAAATGCTCAACTCTTGAATTAAAATTGAAAGATGCAAATGCTAGGGTTTCTCAATTAATCGATAATTTACTTTCACATGAAATTCTTTCATGCTCAACTTGTCGCATAAGCAAAAAGGAAAAGTGGATGTTCCTGCAATAATTGTTTAATTCTTGCTAATAAAGTTGATTACTTGCAAAACTCTTTGGAACGATTCACTAATGGCAAGAAAAAGTTGAACATGATTTTGGATCAATCTAAGGTTAGCTCAAACAAGAAAGGTTTAGGTTTTGATCTTCATGCTTCATATGAAACTAAACCTCGCTCGTTGTTTATGCTCCTTGCAATGACAAACTTGAGATTTTAAATGAGCCTATGAAAATTGTCTTCAAATCAGGCCTTTTATCTTCTACTATGATGGATGCAAATGTTGCTTCTACTTCCAAAGCTAAACATAATGTTAAGTACACTTGCACTCATTGTGGTAGAGATGGACATTTAGTAGACTTTTGCTTTAGACTAGCTAAACAACAAAAAAGAGAAAGGTTTAATGCTAGGTCTAATTTCAGAAAGGCACACTCTACTTCTCATTATGTGCCTAGGGTGAAATAAACACCTTTTGTTTCTAAAAACACGGAAAAAGGCAAATCTGTTTTTGTATATAAGAATACTCGTGTTGTGCCTACTGTTGTGCGTCGTGTGTCTCGATCTTTGGATTCCTAAACATCTTATTTCTAACCCCAAGATTTGAGGCCTCGACAATTTCTGCTTCTATGTAGGCTTCTCACGCGAGGAAGGAGAACATGTGGCTAGTGAATTTCGGATGCTCACTTCATATGTTTAGTGATAAGATTTGGTTCTCCTTTACTCATGCATCTCGTGCTAAAAGTGTTATCTTTTGAAGATGCTTCTTCCACCTCTGTTTTATAAAAGGCACTAGTCCAAATGATGCAGTGCAGTGCATATGTTCAAGGGGAGAGTGTCTTTGTTCATAAAGATGATGATGCTATTGAGGATGAGATAATTGGAGGTTTACATGAGAGACTCTTCCCACGTGCTTCACATCAACAAACGGTCAAGTGAATTTTCAGGTATCTCCATGGTACTCAAGATTTTGGCATTTGGCTTTTGCTTCCTTATGTATTAGTTTAAGAGCTTATTCTGATGTTGACTTTGGAAGATGTTGAATTGATTTGGTTCGTGCCACCTCTTGAGTAATCCTCTTTCTTGAGCATTTGATATTGGATTTCACTTTCTTAGAGATCATGTTGAAAAATAAAATATTGTGCTTCACCATGTGGATACTGAACATCTATTGGCAGACATTTTCAAAACCCTTGTCTTCTTCTCGTTTTGCTTTTATTCGGGGAGAACTTGGAATTGTTCATCCAATGGGATTGTTTTGAGGGGGAGTTTCTTTGCCAAGTTCTTTCACTTGATGAGCTCACTTTATCATATTTCTTTATATGTTATGTAATTGAGCTAATATATGATAATCTAATTGTCTCTCTTGAACTAAAAATGACATTGTGGAATTCCTGGGTGATTACCTATAGCTAAATACTCTGTGATATCTTACTCTTCTAGGCTTGATATTGAATCCTCTTGACAAATTTGGGCTATGAAGCAAGTGTGGTTTCAACTTTACTCTTTCATAAGACCTTTTAATCACTTTTGCATGTTTATAATCAAAGAAAAATGAAAAGAAAAGGGAATCAATAAAAAAGGGTTGTTAAAAGCAAAAACCTCAAGTTATGTGCTTCAGGTTTGCTTTCCCTAAAAAGATAAGATGTATGCTTCAAGCATGCCATTCCCTCAAAGATAAGATGTATGCTTCAAGCATGCCACTCCTAGAAAATAAAAGAAGTATGCTTCAAGCATGCCACATGCAACTTATTGTTTAAAGATTAAATTGGTCTACTAGATTGGAGTTGAAACTACTTGCTCGCCCTAAGTTGTTAGTTGCTTCAATTTTTAAAGTCTTGCTTTTTCTGCTAAGATCTTGCTTAGTACTTGGCTATAGTTGACTAAATTGAGGTTGAGATGCATGTCATTCCCTAACTTGTTAAAATCACATCAAGATCATGTATTTTGCATATTATGTGATATATAAGGTTATATGATCGAATGAGCTCATCTTTTCCTATCTTGGCACTCCCTTGTTTCTCTTGGTGAAATCATTGTTTCAGGAAAAATTTTGAGTCTGTTCTCTCTTGTACTCTTGATGAATCCATTGTCAAAGGGGGAGAAATTTGGGAATCGTTGAAAAGTTTAAGGAAAAAGGGGGAGAAGAAAAAGGGGGAGTTGTGTTTGGAAATTTGAGAATTTTGGGAGAAGTTTGGAGAATTTTGAAATTTTTGGGCACATTGCACATTCACACACATGTTCCTTCTCAGGGGGAGATTTTGTTTTGCATTTTGGTCAAAGAGGGATTTCTGTGTTTTCTTACTTTGGTCTTTGATCCTTTGGATTTCAAAATCTTTTGTAAAGTGAATGCCAAATGATTCAATTCTAAGTGGTGTTGCCAATGTTTTCATCAAGGGGGAGATTGTGAAATCATGTGCTGAAAAATTGGCTTTGAACTGAAAAATTAACTTAGATTTGAATTTGCAAAATGTGTTTGTTCATGTGTTTTGACAATTTGACAAGAAACAGTAAGTTACGCATTAGCGCCGGACAAAGTTCTCAAGAAACAGTAAGTTTTCCATCTGCGACGGACAGTGTTTTTGGGGTCCGTTGTGAACATGTTTTTGAGCCCATGACCGAAGTCATTTTCACATGTACAACGGACAGTTTTTCTTGGTCCGTTGTGAACAAGCTTTTTCGGTTTGGATAATTTCTTGGAACCAAGTAGAGCTAAGCGCATCAAGCTTTGAGCTTGGTTTTAGGGTTTGTACTCTTTTGATGAGAGTATTTTAGACAAGAAATAAAGATCAATTCTTCCAAGATTTTTATGCGTACAAAGAACCACGTCGCTACAGTATTTTCTGTTTTGGTTCTTGTTTGCATGTTTGTTCTAGTTCTAGATTGGTTTTTGTTCTTCAAGTTTTATCTTGATTTGATCCATCAAAAACCTCTCTAGGGTATTGATCTAGTGTTTCTCAAAGTCTAGTTGATCAATCTTTTGTCGTTCTTGTTTAATCTTGAAGTTTTGATTAGATTGATTCTCGTCAAGTTCTGGATCAGCAAGCTTGCGAAGCTCATAACTTTTGATCCGTAAGTCCGATCGAGCTGATTCTTTTTGGGTTCGATTCGTATTGGAATCTAGTTTCTTGTGTCCAAATTTCAGATCGTTTCGACGGTTGGATCTCCGGGAATTCTCGTTTTACCAAACCTCTGTCATTCTGTTTTTGTCGAAAACGAGGCAATTATTTGGTTCTGTTTTGGGGTGAACTTTTAATAGGTCAAGAATTTGGTTTTAGCTTCCGCACAATCATTCACCCCCCTCTGATTGCTATTTTCGTATACTTCGATCCTACAGATACAATATGACCGAGAAGGTCGACTAAACATAGTCAAAAGAATCAGATGTCTTGTAGTTTGCCACATAATCCACAGGCAACTGACAAGGTAAAGCCTTAGAAAGAAACGTCGTTAATAATCCCGTTTTCCTGCGTCAGAGTAATTGTCGATGTTCCTGTCTAAAAACAACGATAAATTTTCATATATCCTTTGTCTAATGTGGTTATTGTCAATGAACAATGAATCTATAAAGTTCACAGATGATGCTGTAGGAAATGTGTTTTCAAGATTATGTTCCAATTGGTTGGCAGATGAATAACATAATAGGTGTTGGTCAACTATAAAATTCCTTCTCTCATAATTGATTCTAGCTTTATGAATGCAAATTATTGTTTAGAGCTCTCTAGTAACTAATAACAACGGGCACAAGTTCTACAAAGCGGTTTTAGTTGTGCCCTCATGGTTAGAAGTGAAAATTGATGTGATTTTTGTTAGAGATAGAGTCATATTTCTTGTATGTTAGAGATAGAGTCCTATTCCTATTTCTATTCCTATTCCTATTCCTTGCCCTCTTGTACATGTATGTATATAGGCCCTTTGGCCTCATGATGAATACAAGTGCTATTCATAACATGGTATCAGAGCCAATCTAGGGTTAGGGTTTTTTCTCTCTGATGTTGCACTTGCGTCATCTTTTCCATCTCTCTGGTTCTCGTCTTTCTTTGGTGACGGCGCAGCTGCTCGCACCTTGTCTTCGGTGCTTTGCTCTGCCTCACCAATCCACTCCGGCTGCTAGAGGCCAGCCGACTGCTGCTTCTTCGTCGTATTGCTTCCAGCTGCCGCACCACGTCCGCGTCTCCGGCTGCCGCGCCGCCTTCATCTGCTGCAGCCTGCCGCTCCGTCACTGCAGCCGCCGCTTCGGCCGGCTGCTGCCATGGCCGACGTTTTCGTCTGCCACGTCGCCTCCGGTTGGCTGCCCTGTCTCCTCCGGCTGCCGCATCGCCTCCGGCCGGCCGACTGCTGCGGGTTGCGTGACCTGGCGACTTCAAGATCTCCGTCCACTTCAAGCATCGCCTCCGGCCGGCTGCTGCGGGTTGCATTGCCTGCTGCTTCAAGCGCCGAAGGGAGGAGATCGGGTTGTGTTGCCTTCTGTTTCTTTGTCCGGTTGTTTTATAAAGCTTCAGAACAGAAACTAGCATTGGTTTCCTGTGGAGGTTGAAGTCGGACTCCCCTGCTACGTGGACGGCGACGCCCTAACGCTGACCGTGCGCATCACGCTGGCTCCCCTGCTACGTGGACGGCGACGCCTCCTCGTCCTACGCGCTGCCACGGCAGCCTTGTTCCGGCCATCTCGCCAGCGCCCTCCGGCTGCCACGCCGCTGCTTCATCCTTGCGGCCGTCGCTCCTCTGCCTGCCGTCCATCCTGCCGCAACACCGTTTCTTTCCGTTTTTGCTGCACCCAGTCGCCTCTCTGCGCCTGCTGCCGGTCGCAGGTCCCAACGTGGCGACGTGCGCGGCCGCCTGGAGCTCTTGCTGATTCTTCAATGCTGCTGCCGTGCTCCGGCCGCCGCGTTCAGCAGACCGGCTGCCGCATGTGGATATTGCGTCTCTGTTTTCGTCGCTTCGCTTTTGAGTCTGCTTGATTGGATCTGAAACTGCAATGCTAGTGTCTTTGCGTATAAAGTTTTAGATCTGGGAAGGAAAAAAAAAGAAGAGAAAAAAAAATGTTTTCGCCTGCAGGTTCTTCTTCGGAGATTTTTTCGGTTCCTCGATCCCCGGTTATCTTCAATGGAAACTCGTCTGAGGAGACTCATCTTTATGACACGGGTCTGCTGGTGTCTCCCTCAATCTTGGCGGCGCCTCGTTCAACTCCGTCGGTGGCGCCTACTCCAGTTTTGGCTACTGGGGGCGGAGGTCTTCACTGCATCTACTGCGACAAAAATGGCCACGTTGAGCAGTTCTGCTACCGGAAGAAGAAGAATCTTGCTCGTCGAAGTGGCCGTCCTCCACAACAGACTCCTGTTGGTTCTGACTTCACTCAGGAGATCCTTATGCTACTGCGTCGCATGGCTGTCTCTACACAAACAGGTTCGGCTGGTTCTGCTACTCAGTCTTCCAATGAGAGACCACCTTCCTCATCAGGTATCACGCCATGGATTCTTGATTCTGGAGCTTCTTTTCATATGACATCAGATCCCACGAGTCTACATTCCATTAGTCCTCTTGTTGCTCCTACCACTGTGCAGACTGCAGATGGTACTTCTCTTTCTGTTGCAGGACGAGGCAATCTTTTGCCGTCCTCTTTTCATGTTCCCGTTGTTTCTTATGTTCCCAGACTGACCATGCAGCTCATATCCGCTGGCCAACTTACTGATCATGGCTGTCGGGTTATTCTTGATTCTGACTCTTGTTGTGTTCAGGATTGCCGCACGGGGGCTATAATTGGGACTGGCCCTCGTCGCCATGATTTTCAGCGTCTTTGGGAGCTTGACTGGCTTCATCTACCTTCCGCTGCCTCTGCCAGTCGTCGCCATGATTTTCAGCGTCTTTGGGAGCTTGACTGGCTTCATCTACCTTCCGCTGCCTCTGCCAGTCTTTCTGTTTCCTCTACCGCTTCAGCATCTGTTGCTTCTTCTACTGGGACCTTTGCTCAGTGGCATCACCGTTTGGGCCATCTTTGTGGTTCGCGTCTTTCTTCTTTAATTCGTCTTGGACTTTTAGGCTCTGTGTCTGGTGATGCCTCTTTACATTGTATGGGTTGTAAGCTTGGCAAACAACTACAACTCCCCTACCATTCTAGTGATTCTATATCACAGCGTCCTTTTGATCTTGTTCATTCTGATGTTTGGGGTCCGGCTCCTTTTGTTTCCAAAGGGGGTCATCGATATTATATTCTTTTTATAGATGATTTCTCTCGCCACACTTGGATATATTTTATGTCCTCTCGTAGTGAGGTTTTATCCATCTATAAAACTTTTGCCACCATGATTCGCACTCAGTTTGATTCTCCCATTCGTGTTCTTCGTGCTGACTCGGCAGGAGAGTATCTGTTAGGAGCTCTACGAGCTTTTCTTGCTACACAGGGCACTCTTTCTCAGTTTTCTTGTCCTGGTGCTCATGCTCTGAATGGTGTGGCCGAGCGTAAGCATCGTCATCTTCTTGAGACAGCCCGCGCTCTTATGCTTGCTTCCGCTGTTCCACCTCACTGGCCGAGGCGAGGCTGTTTCCACTGCTACCTACTTGACCAATATCCAACCTTCTTCTGCTCTGAAGGGTGGGATTCCAGTTGAGCGTCTTTGTGGCATGCCTCCTGATTATTCTGGACTTCGCCTTTTTGGGTGTGTGTGCTATGTTCTTCTTGCACCTCGTGAACGCACCAAGCTGACTGCTCAGTCTGTTGAGTGTGTTTTTCTGGGATACAGTGCTGAGCATAAGGGATATCGTTGTTGGGATCCTGTTGGCCGACGGATACGGATCTCACGAGATGTCACTTTTGATGAGTCTCATCCATTCTACCCTCGTTCTTCTTCCTCTCCTACTTCTCTTGTTGAGCCACTGTCTTTTCTGACTTTTCCTGATACTCAAGTTGTCACTTTTCCTTCACGATCGGCGTCTCCTTTAGCGCCGGTTTCTTCACCACCGTCCTCTCCTACACAGGGCTCTTCAGATGTTGTTTCTCCCTATCCTCTCCACTACACTCGCTGCTCACACCGAGGACTCTTCTGATGTGCCATCTTCTTCTTCTGATGAGCCATCTTCTTCAGTGTCTCCTCCTCGTTATGCTCTTCGCGATCGACAGTCTATTCGGCCTCCTGAGCGTTTTGCTTTTGTTGGTGCAGCTCTGGCCGAGCCGACTTCTTACCGTGATGTTGTTATTCATCAGGAATGGCAGTATGCGATGGCGGAGGAGATTGCTGCCCTTGAGCGCACTGGCACATGGGATCTTGTTCCACTTCCTCCGCGTGTCCGTCCCATTACTTGTAAATGGGTCTATAAAATTAAGACTCGCTCTGATGGTTCTCTTGAGCGCTACAAGGCTCGTCTTGTGGCGCGTGGTTTTCAGCAGGAGCATGGTCGTGATTATGATGAGACATTTGCCCCTGTGGCTCACATGACCACTGTTCGCACTCTTCTTGCTGTTGCCTCTGTTCGAGAGTGGTCCATCTCTCAGCTTGATGTCAAGAATGCCTTTCTTAATGGTGAGCTGCATGAGGAGGTCTATATGCAGCCACCACCGGGGTATTCTGTTCCTGAGGGCATGGTTTGTCGGCTTCGTCGCTCTCTTTATGGGCTCAAGCAAGCCCCTCGTGCTTGGTTTGAGCGTTTTTCTTCTGTGATCACTGCTGCTGGTTTTTCTGCCAGTACTCATGATCCTGCGCTCTTTGTTCACACCTCTTCTCGTGGTCGGACTCTTCTCCTTCTGTATGTTGATGACATGATCATTACTGACGATGATTCTCAGTATATTGCCTTTGTAAAGGCCCGTCTCAATGAGCAGTTTCTCATGTCCGATCTTGGTCCTCTCCGATACTTTCTTGGGATTGAGGTTTCTTCCACCTCTGAGGGCTTCTTTCTCTCCCAAGAAAAGTATATCCAGGATCTTCTTGATCGTGCCTCTCTCACTGATGAGCGTACAGCCGAGACTCCCATGGAGCTCAATGTTCACCTTCGACCTACTGATGGTGAACCTCTTGAGGATCCTAGTCACTATCGCCATCTTGTTGGGAGTCTTGTTTATCTTGGTGTCACTCATCCTGACATTTCTCATCCAGTTCATATCCTGAGTCAGTTCGTTTCTGCTCCCACTCGGCTCCACTATAGTCATCTTCTTCGTGTTCTACGATATCTTCGTAGAACCATCTCTCGCCGTCTTTTCTTTCCGCGCTCTAGCTCTTTACAGTTCCAGGCATACTCTGATGCTACATGGGCTATATGCAAGACATGGATTTGGGGAGGGATTTTTTTAATATAATTTTATTTTCTCTTTACTAAATATGCATATTATCTATATCTGAATGTGTGTCTATTTTGTGACATTTGTATCTGCATCCGAATTCAAATCTAACAACAATGATTTGCTACTTCTAATCCAAACCTGAATTAATTTGTATATGAAGTACTTACCTTTGTTAGATCTATCAAATTATGTATTTTATCAACCATCATCTGTGAACTAACAATATTCTGCAACCTCTCAACCATTGAACCTCATATGCTCAAATGGAGTCAAATGCAGATAAGTTTCAATCTGCTACCATGATCTACTGTTTCCCTATGCTCACCCACATCTGTAGATACATCCTTGTCAGTAACTACTTCTAGTTGGTTTTTATTTGTGCTATATATTATTTGCCAAAGTAATATATGTTGATTTTTATATTACCGCCTCCTTTTATCCTTCGTTTCAGGACAACCACCTTCGACTTGTGAAGCAAGTGCTCTCCTCAATGTACAAGCGAAACATCTAGAGGCTGACCCAAACCTACTTAACTCTTTCACTTGAAGATATTGCTAGCTCTGTTCAACTTAACACCCCGAAGAAAGCTGAGATGTGGCATGAAGAGTTATAGCCCCAGAACTCGTTGCTTAATTTAATCCTCTTTGTATATATGTGCACGTCCAGCTTGTTTCCTTTAATCCTCATTGCTTTAATCTCGTTTGTGTGTCGAGTCCTGTTGGTGCATATGTGAACTAGAGATTTGAAAGAGATTAGTTGTAAATTGTTGATTCATAATTAATCAGTGCCACTTAGGGTATGTACAGTGATATAGACAACAGCTGTCTATAATGCATCTCCATATCATCTACAAACAGCACTAAAAATAACTCATACAATGGATCGTCTATATAGCTGTCTGTAATGATCTCTCATATGATTAATAGACTGTCTGTACAATGGTATATATGTTGAGAAATTAGACAATTTCCAGATTTAATCCCGAATATAAATCATGAACAGCATCACAGAAACTAGCATGTATTTCTCTACTATACTAGACAGCACGAACAACATGACCATCTGGCTAAACATGATTAACCACGAGAATAGGACAGATTGAACGTACTGAACAGAAGAAGATGCAGATGCCGCGGTTGGTGCATTCGCGACATTGACGTTGACGACGTTATTGCCGACACGACGCAGGAGCCGTTCACTGCGACGCCTGGCAGCAAGAAGAGGAAGGCGACCCGTGATGAAGATCTTGAGCGATCGCCGCAAGCGCTTCCCAAAAACCTTATTCGCCCTCTCCCTGCAGGATCTCGAAGGCGAAGGGTTCCGAGACCTGCTCTCCCGATCGTGCACGCCTGGCCGCTCGGAATGGAGAAGGCTATGGTGGTAGCGCAACAGCGAGAGGTGGCAAAACTCTAACCCCTCTCAAACCTCAAGCACCAAGCACTTTTTCATTCTCCTAGTGGTGGCCTTTAGGTGATTTATATAGAGAGCCAAAGGTGTTCCTCCCCTTTCCCCTAGCAATATGGGACTAAAGGATTCCACCATCCTCATGCTCCCACATGGGCCTTTGAGATTTTCTTTAGGAATTAGTTCATTTGGGCCAAGCCCACTTATTCCAACAATCCCCCACCAGATCTCAAATGCCCATTTAGAGATTTGCCAATACTCACCACTGTTTGATATACAGCTTTCAAAGAGAGACTAAGTTGAACTTCGCCTAGAGCTCCAAGTTACACCTATTCACAACTTGAACAATGGACTACGCCTTGAATTGCAAGTTTTGTGTGAACAGAGTTTCACTCAAAGTCATAATCGATACACTGGCTGCCGTAGCCTCCTCCGCGGGTGGAGCATATGCGTCGTACTCCATGGTCTCTTCATGAGCTTACTAGAGATCACCCAGGTCTCATAGACTGCGACGTTAGACAGTCGGGCTCATATAGGTGTGTTCTTTCAAGAATGCTCTGTAGGACATCATCTTCGCTAGTTAAAGCCAACAGAAACACATTAAGGCATATCGCCATCCTGCCTTACAGCCTTCTGAGAGTATTGCATCTTCACTTGGAGAGGGCAACAAATTACTCTCCTCAGTTCGCCAATTGCTTGTTTTACCCAGGACCTAATTCACGGGATCTCCGATCATAAAGGCTGGGTTACCACAATGGCAACTTATATGGGTCTCATACCCATCTCTCTAGATGCACCTTCTATCACATTCCGTGATAGTCCCTTTGTAAAGGGATCTCGCTGTGTTTTTGTCTGTTTGAATATAAGTCACACTTATTACTCCGGAGTTTCTCAATTTCCTGACAGACTTCAATCGTCTTTTAACGTGTCTTGATGACTTCGCATTATCCTTAGCACTGTTCACTTTAGCAATCACAGATTGATTATCACAGTTCATAAGGATAGCCGGTATTGGTCTTTCAACCACCGGCAAGTCCATCAAGAGCTCACGCAGCCAATCTGCCTCTACAGTGGCTGTATCTAAAGCAGTGAGCTCTGCCTCCATGGTTGACCTTGTCAAAATGGTCTGTTTGCAAGACCTCCATGACACTGCACCACCACCAATGGTAAATACATATCCACTGGTAGCATAGAGCTCATCAACATCAGAAATCCAGTTCGAGACACTATATCCCTCAAGCACTGCAGGGTGCCCTGAATAGTGAATCCCATAACTCGTAGTACCTTTCAAATAGCGCATTACCCTTTCAAGTGCATGCCAATGATCAGAACCCGGGTTTGACATGAACCTACTCAATTTGCTCACAGCAAATGATATATCAGGTCTCGTTGCACCAGTAAGATACATCAGTGAACCGATAATCTGAGAATATATTAACTGGTTTAAGCCAATTTTCTTATTCTTTCTCAGTGTCACACTGGGATTATAAGGAGTGGGAGAGGGCTTGCTGTCCATAAAGCCAAACCGGCTCAAGATCTTCTCCACATAATGGGATTGCGAAAGAGTAATCCCACTCTCATCCTTAATAAGCTTGATGTTAAGAATTACATCAGCTTCTCCCAGATCTTTCATATTAAATTTCTCTGATAGGAAAGACTTGACCTCATTGATCACATCAATATTTGTGCCAAAGATCAGTATATCGTCCATATAAAGGCACAATATAACTCCTTCACCCCCACCATAGCGATAGTATACACATCTATCAGCCTCATTAATGGCAAAGCTCGCAGACGTCAAAGTGGTGTCGAACTTCTCATGCCATTGCTTAGGTGCTTGTTTCAAGCCATACAAAGATTTCAATAATTTACACACCTTGCTCTCTTGACCATTTACTACAAACCCATCAGGCTGTTCCATGTAAATTTCCTCATCTAACTCTCCATTAAGGAAAGCTGTCTTCACGTCCATCTGATGAACGAGAAGACCATACGAGGCAGCCAGAGAAAGTAATACTCAAATGGTGGTCATTCTAGCAACAAGTGAATAAGTATCAAAGAAATCTTCGCCTTCCTTTTGGGTGTAACCCTTAGCCACAAGCCGAGCCTTGTACTTCTCAATAGTACCATCAGGCCTAAGCTTCTTCTTGAACACCCACTTACAACCCACAGGTTTACAACCATAGGGCTGTTCAGTTACCTCCCAAGTCCCATTGGCGAGAATCGAGTCCATCTCATTCTGGAAAGCTTCTTTCCAATTGTTTGCATCTGGAGATGCATATGCCTCTGCAATGGACATAGGAGTATCATCCACGAGGTATACAATGAAATCATTGCCAAAGGATTTTTCAATCCTATGTCTCTTGCTCTTTCTAAGAGCTTCATTGTCATCCTCCTCTAGGACTTTCTCATATGGTTGCTCAGAAGACTCAGTAGGTATAATAAGTTCAGGAATTATCTCAGAAGAAAATCTAGAAGTGCTATGCATATCTTTCATCGGAAATATATTCTCAAAAAATGTAGCATCGCGAGACTCCATAATAGCATCAACATACATATCGTGCACATCGATTTAACTACTAAAAATCTATAAGCGATGCTCCATCGAGCATATCCCGAAAGACACAATCCACTGTCTTAGGCCTCGAGCTTACGCTTTTGTTAATCGGTACATTGACTTTCGCCAAGCATCCCCACGTGCGTAAGTAAGAAAGTGATGGTTTTCTCCCCAACCCACTTCTCGTAAGGGGTTTCTCCATGTTTACGTTAGGAACTCTATTCGTGACATGACATGAAGTCAACACAGCTTCCCCACCATGCCTTAGATAAACCAACCGTGTCTAACATGGCGTTCACCAAGTCGATCAACAGGCGGTTTTTTCCTCTCGGCAATCCCGTTTGATTCGGGTGAGTAGGGAGGTGTCCTCTCATGAATAATACCATGTTCCGCACAGAAGTCATCAAAGATTTTGGGAAAATATTCGCCATCACGATCCGACCTAAGGCGTTTGATCTTTCTCTCTAGTTGGTTTTCACCTTCAACTTTATAGATCTTAAAGTAGTGTGGCGTCCCATCCTTAGCTTTCAACAAGTAAACATAGCAAAATCTAGTCGCGTCATCAATCAATGTCATGAAGTATCTCTTTCCACCCTTTGTCAACACACCATTCATCTTGCACAGATCAGAATGTATGAGTTCTAGAGGTGCCAAGTTCCTCTCCTCAGCCGCCTTGTGAGACTTTCAAGGTTGCTTTGATTGCACACAACTATGGCACTTAGAACCTTTGGCAATAGTGAAATTCGGAATTAAACTCATGCTGGAAAGCCGATTCATAAGACCAAAGTTAATGTGGCATAAAGAAGGGAGCCACTAACGAGATTCTTGCTTATAGAAGGGACATGCTGCACGTTCTTTAGCTGCACGATCTTTCCCGAAGTAAACTTCAGATCCACTGTGCCAGAGCCATGAACAGAAGCATGTGACCCGTTCCCCATTAGGACAGAAGAATCCCGAGTGACCCAATAAGAAGAGAACATATTAATGTCAGAACACACATGAACATTAGCACTCATATCAATCCACCAACCGAAGATCAAAATCGTGAACACGAAGGTAAATTACCATACCCTGTGTCTCCGGTGTTGCTAGCGATCACCGTGTTGACTGACCTTGGGCCTTTGTCCATTGTTGGCCTTTTTCCTCGGCCAGTGCCTGATCTGGGCATTCCTTGGAAAAATGCCCGACTTCACCACATGCGAAGCGGGCATCTCACCTTGTTCATCTTCTTCTTCTTGAAATTGGTAGTCTTATTAGGCTTGTTCTTCCCTTTGTTCTTGCCGTAGTTCTTCCGAACCATATTGGTGCTTTGGACTAGCCCTCGGCTCCATTACCATCAAGTCTTTAGCCCGAGCCTTCTCTTCAACATCAAGGACGCTATCAGATTTTCGACTGATATCTTTGTCCTCTTATGTTTTAGAGTAGTGCCGAAACTCCTCCACGAGGGAGGCAGTTTTGCAATGATGCAACCGGCCACAAAAGGATCAGGTAAGACGCATTCCAGGAGTTCAAGTTCCTTGACAATGCACTGTATCTCATGGGCTTGCTCTACAACAGAGCGATTATCAGCCATCTTATAGTCATGAAAGTTTTCCATGACATACAGTTCACTGCCCGCATCCGATGCACCGAATTTGGCGTTCAGTGTATCCCACAAAGACCTTCAGATCTGTTATGTGCATGTACACATCACCAGGCAGTCGGCAAGAACGCTAAGAATGCATCCCACGAAGATAGTATTGGCATCCGTGAAACTTTTCTGCTGCTCAGCAGAGAGATCACCTTCAGGCTTGCCTTTACTAACCCAGAATACATTCATAGCTGTAAGTCTGAGCATGACCTTGACTTGCCACCTCTTAAAGTGCACACCAGAGAATTTAATCTCCGGCCTCAGTGCGTCGGCAAAACCAGCCATTGTTAATTCAGGAAGTTGTCTATAATAAGGTTTTTGGATTGTTGAGAAAATAGACAATTTCCAGATTTAATCCCGAATATAAATCATGAACAAGATCACGTAAACTAGCATGTATTTCTCTACTATACTAGACAAAGACGAACAACATGACCATCTGGCTAAACATGATTAACCACGAGAATAGGACAGATTGAACGTACTGAACAGAAGAAGATGCAGATGCCGCGGTTGGTGCATTCGCGACATTGACGTTGACGACGTTATTGCCGACACGACGCAGGAGCCGTTCACTGCGACGCCTGGCAGCAAGAAGAGGAAGGCGACCGTGATGAAGATCTTGAGCGATCGCCAAGCGCTTCCCAAAACCTTATTCGCCCTCTCCGGTCCTGCAGGATCTCGAAGGCGAAGGGTTCCGGAGACCTGCTCTCCCGATCGCTGGTGCACGCCGGCGCTCGGAATGGAGAAGGCTATGGTGGTAGCGCAACAGCGAGAGGTGGCAAAACTCTAACCCCTCTCAAACCTCAAGCACCAAGCACTTTTTCATTCTCCTAGTGGTGGCCTTTAGGTGATTTATATAGAGAGCCAAAGGTGTTCCTCCCCTTTCCCCTAGCAATATGGGACTAAAGGATTCCACCATCCTCATGCTTCCACATGGGCCTTTGAGATTTTCTTTAGGAATTAGTTCATTTGGGCCAAGCCCACTTATTCCAACAATATACAATATAAAGCTGTCTATAAGGCCGTCTGTTAAATAGTAGACGGCATATTTCTCTCTCTTTTCTTTCTCTCCTTCACATCATCGTTCTCATAGTTTGTTGAGGCGGTTGAGAGGTGTTTTCTGAATTTTACTTTTTTTAATGCATCTTATTGGGAAGTGTGTTTATTAATTTTACATCATTTTTTGAAACTTTTTTTGCATGGTCGGGATTTTTATCCCTATTGTTTCCAAAGTGCAATTGGGAATTTGTTTCCAAGAGGGAAGATTTCCCTAAGGTGTTGTGAGTGATTTTATATGCCCTTTAAAATCTCTGTTGGGGTTTTGTTCCCCGGGAGTTTTCCCAATAATATCCAAACAAAGCCTAATATTGTTAATTAGACAGCATTGTACGCTGGCGTCTTCAAGTGATGATCTTGCGTATGCAAAGATGAACAAATATATTTTTCCCAAAGAAAAGATAAATAAAGATACATGGTGTTGTAAAATGTAGTCGTTCGCTCGCGATCGATCAATAGCACGCTAATGAAATCACAAACACGAGAACAGAGAGCACACACAAAGTAAAGGGCAAAGCACTCTCTTTTATTAGATTGATTCTCCCTGTACAAGGGGTGCCCACACTACTACAGAAAGACTTATATTAGACGCTTCATCACAGACGGTTTTAATAAATCGTCTATGATGAGGAATATCACATACAGTTCTATAGTGCAACCATCAACGATAACATCATAGATGGTTTTATTTAGAAATCACATGTGATATAAAGTAATATCACAGACCGTCTGTGATGACTCCTGTAGCCATCACAGACAATTCTATTTAGAAACCGTATGTGATATACAGCACTATCACAGTCGGTTTTTAGTATAAAACCGTCTGTGATGACTCCTGTAGCCATCACAGACGGTTATATTTATACAGTAATATTACAGATGGTTTTAGTATAAAATCATCTGTGATGACTCTTGTAGATATCATAGACAGCTTCTAAATAAAACCGTCACAAATAATATTCCGCACGGTTAGTAAAAACATCATAACTTTTTGACTCGTAATTCTGATCGGGATGTTCTTGTACTTTCTGGAATCAACACGATAAGCTCTCCAATTTTTCTTTACGGCAACAAGTTTGATTTGGTTTGCAAATAGGAAATCCGAACACGTTTGGTAAAATGTTCATAACTTTTGATTTATAACTCCGATCTAAGCGTTTTTTGGCTCGTTGGAAAGCTAACGAGAAGTTCCATCAAAAAATGTTGAAAGTTTAAAAATCAAGAGGTCTTTCAATGATGGTTTGCGTGAGTGCGAGCGCGACAACAAAATTCCAAAAAACATCGTTTATGGCCTCAAAACAGCCTCCGAAGTTTTGTACCCGTTTCGGAGTATGACAACTCTAAAATATAGCTCAAACTGTGTTTGAAGTATGATAACATTGAAATCGGTGTTTGGGTGCTCTGCGGGGTTAAGGGGAGAACGATGCGTTACACGTCATATGCGATTATACCAGCACTAAAGTACTACATCCTATAAGAACTCCGAAGTTAAGCGTGCTCGGGTGAGAGTAGTATTAGGATGACTCTGAAGTTAAGCGTGCTTGGGTGAGAGTAGTATTATGATGGGTGACCTCTCGGGAAGTTAAATCCAAGCCATGGTAAATTTGGAGACTTATCTAAATTTGGAACATCTAAGACATGGTAAATTTGGAGATGTAGATGATATTTTATATATTATGTAGTGCTGAATTATGCATATCACATACGGTTCTAAATAGAATCTGTCTGTGGTGATCTTCATCGCAGACGGTCCTATTTAGAACCGTCTGTGATAACATTAATATCACATGCGGTACTAAATAGGAGTCGTCTGTGATAATCTCTTTCATCACTGACCCATTTTTACTAACGGTTCACAAAAATCGTCTGTGATGACATTTGTGAACCGTCTGTAATAAGGTTTTCTGTACTGGTGCCATATATAGCAAAACCGTCAGAAGGTAGAATAAATTCGTCCACCAATAGATAGAGTCCTTCCGAACTTGAATTGAGATTATATCTAGAGAGGTGCTTCTATGCTCTTCTTTTTGAAAGTTGCACAACTATTAAAGCATGAATGAAAGGTAGATGGTGATTACTCCTCTTCATTTGCTTCAAGATTTGTGCAACTTGTATTAAGGTGAAAAGCATAGAAACACCTCTCTTATATTTATATCATAACACTCCCTCTTAGGCGAATACCACATAATGCACATGTCTCACTCAAAACTCCTTCAAAAACTAATGTGGAAAAATAATAGAGAAAAGAGTACATTGCACTCGTACTCTGTATTACACTAGTTACCACATTAAAAACCTTCACGTGAGAAAACTTCAGAATATAAAATATGAACATGAGGCAAGGTTGATGGTATCCCACGCCTTGGCTGGTTGCTGGTGAGTCCCTGCTTGATTCTATTGCGTTGATACCTACTTGCGCCAAGTGTTCTGCTTTGTTCTTTTGGTGTTGTAGAGAACATAGGAAATCTATTTCGTTGCAATAATACACTAGAAACCTCGGCAGCGATAGTTAACACTAGAACAATAAGCGCGACGCACGCCGCGTGCGTGAATGAAAAACGAATTAATAATACATGTTTCGAAAAATATTAGAGATCGAGTTGGGGAAAAAGTTTAGAGATAGAGATGCATACATATTTCTGTTCATGAAAATATTTTTTTCAGGAAAAACAGAGAAATGACCTAGATGTAAGGAGCGGGGACCTATTTGTTATATTTTGAACCCGACCGCTATCTTGAAAAATTAAAAAAGGGCTCGCTCGCGATTTGTATTTAACGGGGGGCTCTTTCCGTAAAGTAACGAACGAGGGACCTAAGCACAATCCGGAAAAAATTTTCTTGCCCTTACAAAAAATCGCAAAGGATCTCTTCGTAACTTGGAAAGATCTATCTGCGATTTAAAGAACCGAAGGGGCTTTTTCGAGAAATGGAAGGGATGATAGGTGGATGCTTGAGGAGGTTGGGAAGCTCCCATGAAGGGATAATTCTTACAGCTCAGATTAAATCATCATATGGAGCTCTAAAAATGTATTTTAAACAGGCTGGCTTAACAAATGCTGATCGTTGCATGTAAATCGACTAGCATCATTTGCTCATGTTCAACCCTCTTAAAACTGGTAAATCTTGTGCCATGTTGAAAAAGAAGAAAGTTAAAAGAATTATTGGTGATTGGACTGAAGTGCTATATATCATCCTTATTCTACCATGTGGAATCAATTAGGTCCAGCCTTACTTCAGCCTCTGATAAATATCAGTCACAGGTGACTTTGATATGGAAAAACTGAGCAACGGAACAAAGTTATGTGCTGTAACATGTTGAATCGAAAAGCTGAGATAGATTTTTTTTTCCATCCACAGGTTGATTATTTTGGAATTGGGCCAAAAAATCAGATCTTACATCACTTTCAATGTACAAGTTGCTTGCCGTGTGAGCACTGGCGTGATAATATTCCTAGACATGTTTGTTTTCTTATATGAGTTGTTAGAATTTTTTTTTAAATAATATATTTTTAAAGAAGATTTCGGACATTAATATGCGGATTTTAAAATTTGCAAAAATAATACATTGTCGCCAAACCATTTGGCGAAAATACTATTTTCGCCACACCGTTTGGCGAAAATAGTATTTTCGCCAAACCGTTTGGCGAAAATAGGTTGATACAGGTATTTAGTGTTTGAATCGGTTTGAATTGCTTCATAAATACCCAGATCAACCTATTTTCGCCAAACGGTTTGGCGAAAATAGGCTGATATGGGTATTTAGTGTTTGAATTGCTTCCTAACCGTGGATTAACGAATTTTCGCCGAACGGTTTGGCGAAAATAATATTTTCGCCAAATGGTTTGGCGACAATGTATTATTCTTGCAAATTTTAAAATCCGTGTATTAATGTCCGAAATCTTCTTTAAAAAGATATTATTTAAAAAAAAACTCTGAGTTGTTAGGGCATCTGCAATGGTGTAGTCAACTACTAGCTATAAAAAATGTACATGTCATCTATAGATAGCTGTCGGGGATTGGGATATTCATAAGGACTATTCTGCCCCGACGGTCATGCACTCACCGACCATAAACATCCTCGGACGCGGTACCCAAGGATGGGTCCCGAGCACCCCCATGCTCGGACACGGGCATACCCGCTATGCCTTGGCAAAAAGTGCTCGGCTACGAGCTTTAAAAACAGCGCCACGAACAAACGTGCTCGGCGAGGCTACGGGGCGGTCGAACCAGGACCAAAGGGACGCTCGGAGATCACCGTAGGACGTGGTCAACCAATAAAACAGGAAAGTGGTGGTTATTTAGCCAAAGATCCAGGGAAGTTACACCAGGAATTCAAATACGGTGAATCAAGGACACGTCCAAAATGGCAACCAGCATGATTTTAGGAGGCAGTTACCATGTATATACCACGATACCTTGTATTTAATCCCCCTCCAACAACAAGGAGGGGGGCATCCCATTGCGAGATCCATGTATTCGTATCCTTCAATCCAATACAGAGAAACGCCTCTAGGCGACTGGACGTAGGGCTATTATCTCAACCATGAGAGGCCTGAACCAGGATAAAATCCTTGTGTTTATGTCTGTTCTAGTGGACCATCTCCCGCGTCTTCGATGCTACACCTTTGGCAGAAAGGGGCTCTGTTGATCCCCCATTCAACAAGTAAGCTCGGCGAGCCCGTTCTCCAATCGCCGATACCGGGCGCCCGTCAGTGAGGACCGACGGATTCTTTGCCAAAGGAATCCCGAAGGCGTCATCTTCCACATCTGACGACCAATACTACACAAATTATGATGAGGAAAAGTATGTAAGAGTTCTTTACCTCAATCAAACTATGCTTAGAAGGGTTGTTCTGTTCCGCCCGAAACCGCACTTCGCTCGAGGATCGATCTCCTGTTCGCGCGAGCACGCACTTCGCTCGGCGCGAAGTCTCTTCCTCCGAGCACGCGCCGGCTCGGGGCGATCTGCTCGCGCCGAGCACGCGCCGCTCGGGCGCGACCCTCTTCCTCCGAGCACGCGCCGGCTCGGGATCGATCCTGTTCGCGCCGAGCACGCACTCGCCGGGCGCGACCCTCTTCCTCCGAAACGCACGCCGGCTCGAGGGGATCTGTTCGCGCCGAGCACGCGCACTCGCTCGAGCGCGACCCTCTTCCTCCGAAACACGCGCCGCTCGGGGATCGATCTGTTCGCGCGCCGAGCACGCGCCGCCGCTGGCGCGAGTCTCTTCCTCGAAACACGCGCCGGCTCGATCGATCTGATACTGCGCTGAGCACGCGCGCCGCTCGGCGCGAGTCTCTTCCTCCGAGCACGCCGTCGCTCGGATCGATCTGTTCGCGCGAAACACGCGCCGCTCGGGCGCGACCATCTTCCTCCGAGCACGCGCCGGCTCGGATCGATCTGTTCGCGCCCGAAGACGCCGCCGCTCGGCGCGAGCCTCTTCCTCGAAAGCACGCGCCGGCTCGGGGCGATCTGTTCGCGCCCGAGCACGCCGCCGCTCGGCGCGACCCTCTTCCTCCGAAAGCACGCGCCGGCTCGGGGATCGATCTGTTCGCGCCGAGCACGCGCCGGCTCGGCGCCAGTCTCTTCCTCCGAGCACGCACGTCGCTCGGGGACTGATCCTATTCCGCGCCGAGCACGCACTTCGCTCGGGCGTTCGCTCGGGCGCGACCCTCTTCCTCCGAGCGCGTTATTCGCTCGGGGACGCGTTTAAATTCCTCCAAACGAGCATCGCGTTTGGGGACTTTTCTTGTTCTGGGCCAAGAGTGCTCTGCGTTTGAGCACAGGTCTACCAGTTTCTTTCCCTAGACATCTGGTCCATGTCCAGGATGCGGCAGCTCGAGCTGGTCTCGTCTGTCAGTTCCTCGAGCATCTGACCAATGCTTGAGATGCAGCAGTGTGAGTCCGCTCGCTTTACGCTGGTGCCTGAACATCCGATCCATGTCTAGTTCCCCTGTGCACTGATCCGTGCATGGGATGCGGCGACATGTGTTCGCTCACGATCTGCTAGTTATCTTTTCCTAGGCATATGATCCATGCTTGGGATGCGGCGGTGTGAGTCCGCTCGCTATTCGCTAGTTGCCTGAACATCCGATCCATGTCTAGTTCCCCTGTGCACTGATCCGTGCATGGGATGCGGCAGCATGTGTTCGTTCACAGTCTGCTAGTTATCTTTTCCCTAGGCATATGATCCATGCTTGGGATGCAGCAGTGTGAGTCCGCTCGCTATCTGCTAGTTGCCTAAACATCTGATCCATGTCTAGTTCCCCTGTGCACCTGATCCGTGCATGGGATTACCATTTTGCTAGGCGTCTGATCCATGCCTAGCGTCCCTGGGCCTCTGATCCATGCTTGGGACGAGTTTCGATCGCGTTTTATTTTCCTGCTCGGTGCAGCTCGTGCCGACCCTTTTCCCCGAGCATGGTTTGCTCAGGATGTGATAGTATGAGCCTGCCTCATCTATCAGTTCCTTTTCCTGGTCGTTTTATGACCAGATGCTGAGGTAAGTGCTTCACCATCAAGAATTCAATCCCTCCTTGAACTTCTCAGTCTCAAGGAGATGACCCATCTCACTTGAGCCCCGGGGACTAGCTATCGGGGATTGGGATATTCATAAGGACTATTCTGCCCCGACGGTCATGCACTCACCGACCATAAACATCCTCGGACGCGGTACCCAAGGATGGGTCCCGAGCACCCCCATGCTCGAACACGGGCATACCCGCTATGCCTTGGCAAAAAGTGCTCGGCTACGAGCTTTAAAGACGCGCACAAACAAACGTGCTCAGTGAGGCTACGGGGCGGTCGAACCAGGACCAAAGGGACGCTCGGAGATCACCGTAGGACGTGGTCAACCAATAAAACAGGAAAGTGGTGGTTATTTAGCCAAAGATCCAGGGAAGTTACACCAGGAATTCAAATACGGCGAATCAAGGACACGTCCAAAATGGCAACCAGCATGATTTTAGGAGGCAGTTACCATGTATATACCACGATACCTTGTATTTAATCCCCCTCCAACAACAAGGAGGGGGGGCATCCCATTGCGAGATCCATGTATTCGTATCCTTCAATCCAATACAGAGAAACGCCTCTAGGCGACTGGGCGTAGGGCTATTATCTCAACCATGAGAGGCCTGAACCAGGATAAAATCCTTGTGTTTATGTCTGTTCTAGTGGACCATCTCCCGCGTCTTCGATGCTACACCTTTGGCAGAAAGGGGCTCTGTTGATCCCCCATTCAACAAGTATCTCGACGGGAGCCCGTTCTCCAATCGTCGACAATAGCTAATAGACAACCTCTTCAATGGACTAGCTATAGCATTGTCTACAAAATTAAATATGGGCCCATATGTAAGAGGTGATAAATGTCTTGTAATCAGCTATAGCTTGACTATAAGTTAGTAGTCAGTCTATATCTCTCTCTTCCTTTTCTCTCATCCACCTAAGCAAAATGCTGAGTTGGCACCCTTATAGTAAGCTGAAGTGGCACCATTGCAGATGCCCTTAGGACCTAGGGGCTTGGAATTCTGTTGTAGAAACTGACATTTATTGGATGGCACTGAATACTCTATTTATTAAAGTCCAGAGGTTTCGCCTCAACCAGAGAATCCACGTCATCAGATTTGCAAAAAACCCCTTCCGTTTTCCATAATTTCATGTAGCTTATCGATTGCCGGCCGCCGTCCATCTTCTGTGTTGATGAATATATTATAGCCGACGGGGATTCGATCACCTCGCGCTATCCACATCACCCTCACGTCTCACCTCCGTGTGCCCTTCCTTCCCGGTCGTGCTACCAATGTTGCCCCTGCCTCCCTCAGCATGTTGATATGTGATCCAAATTCAAAAGGCCGAGTCTGGCGGATCGTAGTGAAGGCCCGTTGCCAGGAGACTTGGGCCGGAGCGGTACAGATTGTTATGGATTTGTTTCCAAATAGGACTCTAGGTTGCCACCATATATACTTTCTTGAAATACACAGAAAAGGGAAAAATGAGAAATTGCAATCCCCTGCGTGTTGTAACACTCAAGGAAATAGTGAAATTTTGTCGACCGATGCCTATGGCTTTTTTCCACAAGGATTTTCCACGTTTCAAACCGAATTTTTTTTAACCAAAGGTTTTCAAGCTGAAAGTTTTTAAAATTTCCAGCTCTGAAATTTCCCCACTTGAAATTTTCTAGATTTGAAATTTCCTGAGTTGTGATTTTCTGAGTTTAAAGTTCCCGAATTGAAATTTCCTGGTTAGAAATTTTCCAAGTTAAAATTTCTGATTTGAAATTTTGCCTGATTAAACTTTTTTGAGCTGAAATTCCTAAGTTGAATTTTTCCGATTTGAGAATTATTTTAGTTGAATTTTTCTGAGCTAAAACTCTATGTTTAAAAATTTAAAAATTAATATTTTCTTATTTGAAAATTTTATGTTAGAGAGGAAGGAAGAGGGTGGGGAAAATTAGTAGGGAAGAGAGAAGGATTAACGGTGGACGTGAATGGAGTAAATAACGGGAGATTAGCATATATGCCACTTTCAATAAGTGGTATCGTTAAAATGCCACTCTGGCCCACTGCCATAGACACAGATGGTCTCACATGTCAACGACAGCAGAGTGGTATTTTTAGCGAAGCCACTTGATAGGAGTGGCATTTTATCAATTTTTTCGTAAATAACAGACAACATCGAGTATGTCCACGAATATTTTAGTTTTAGTCGTAACCAATCAACTGTCAACCGGGCCAGCCAGTCTTGTTCAATACTACCACTGTCTAGCTCGTCGATCGTCCATATCGTATAATTTTTCGTACGTGCGTGTAGGTACTCGATCCACATGAAGATCACCGTGCACTCGTCCAAAGCCGTCAAGCCTGCCCAAGGCGGCGGGGTCGCTCCGGCCGACGACGTCGTTCCGCTCTCCGTGTTCGACAAGGCCAACTTCGACCAGTACGCATGTGCCATATACGCCTTCCACCCGGCGGCGGCGCCGCCCAACGCCGTCCTCGAGGCGGGGCTCGCCAGGGCGCTGGCCGAGTACCGCGAGTGGGCCGGCCGGCTCGGCGACGGAAACCGCGCGATCCAGCTCAACGACGCCGGCGCGCGGTTCGTCGTGGCGACGGCCGACGTCACGCTCGACGCGCCGCGGCTGCTGAGGCCGACGCCCGAGGCGCTGAGCCTGCACCCGAGCGAAGACGGCGCCGAGGAGCTGCTGCTGATCCAGGTCACACGGTTTACGTGCGGCTCCCTCGTCGTGGGCGCCACCATGCACCACATGGTGGCCGACGGCCGCGGCGTGTGCAACTTCTTGCTGGCGTGGGGCCAGGCTACCCGCGGCGCTGCCGTCGACCCTCTCCCGGTGCACGACCGGGAGTCCCTCTTCACGCCCCGCGACCCGCCGCTCGTCCAGTTCGAGCACCGCGGCGTCGAGTTCAAGCCTCTTCACGACACGAAGGCGGGAAGCAACGACGTGGTCGGGGACGAGGTGGTGGTGGTGCACCATGCGCACTTCAGCCGGGACTTCATCTCCCAGCTCAAGTCGCAGGCGTTGAGCGCGCCCCGGCCCCGGCCGTACAGCACGATGCAGTGCGTGGTGGCGCACCTGTGGCGGTGCGTGACCAAGGCGCGCGGGCTCGACGGGCGCGTGTCCACCAGCGTGGACATCGCCGTGGACGGGCAAGCGCGGATGCGCCCGCCGGTCCCGCGTGGCTACACCGGCAACGTCCTGCTCTGGGCGCGGCCGGCCACCACCGCTCGGGAGCTGCAGGCCCGGCCTCTGCAGCACGCCGTGGAGCTCATCCGGCGGGAGGTGGCCCGGATCGACGACGGCTACTTCAGGTCGTTCATCGACTTCGCGAGCTCCGGGGCGGTGGAGAAGGAGCGGCTGTTGCCAACGGCCGACCCGGAGACGGCGCTGGGCCCGGACATGGAGGTCAACAGCTTGCTGCGGATCCCGTACTACGACCTGGACTTCGGCGGCGGCCGGCCGTTCTTCTTCATGCCTGGTTACCTGCCGGTGGACGGCGTCGTTTTCCTCCTGCCGTATTCCCCCGGCGGCGACGGGAGCGTGGACGCCCACGTTGCTCTCTTCCGCCGCGACATGGACACCTTCAAGAAGCTCTGCTACTCTCTAGCTGTGTCCGACGCACGTCTCTAGGTGATCCGGTGCTGACCGCTCCATGCTTTATTTGTTTTTTTAGACTTCCTATTAAAAATTTACATTGAAATAGTACCGAGTAGTATCAAAAGTTGTCCACCTTTAAATTCTTGGTATTAATTTAATGTAAATTTTGGCACATTTGAAAGATATTTCATGCTATTGTAACATGCTATTTTAGATATCAGCATGTTTTCTTAAGCTGAACTTTGATTATTAGATTCTATTATAATATATTTATGAAATCCAATAAAATTGTAATTGACAAATACTCATACCATGGGTATCTCCAGCGGCCCAGAACTACGAATGGATCACCCCGGGTCCAGCTCTAGTCGAAGGCCGCGCTAGGCCCCGAGGGACACTCGTCCCCGACCACGCCAACCGAGGGGCAATCCGATCCCCACCATAGGTCGAACGTTCCGCAGGCTCCGACCCCCCGCTACTGGTTGGGTGCCACACAAGCCCCGACCAGGCTAAGACAAGTCTCTGCCAAGAGCTGGCCGCCTGCCCTCCGGACATGACGGCTCGGAACGACCGTGCGGGGGCAGATAGCTCCTTCCCAAGGTAGCTGGGAGGAATCCGAAGTCAAAAGCTCCAGTCTTGTCATCCCATCACGCACAGTGAGAGGATACGCTCCCTCCCGAGGCTACGCCAGAACCAACCACTGCGACATCATCACCTGACAACACGCAAAGGGCGGGCGCGCCACCACCTGTCGAAGCAGAAAATCATGCCGCCCGATGTATCTACCAACCCGGCGTGGCATGAGGAGACATCGGTCAGACGACCAATGACCGAAGACTAGGACTCTCGAGCGCAGGTCACTCCACCATTCCTTCTCCAAATTCCCATGTAACCTTCCCCCTCCGACTATATAAAGGGGGGCATGACCCTCAGAGAAAAGGAAGAGAGTTCTTTTCTTTCACAAGTAGAGGTAGCGCTCGAGGCTTTTCCTCAGTCCTCGCTTGTAACACCGCAACTATCTGCACCCCATGCAATACGAACCCACCATACGAACTGGAGTAGGAACATTCGGCCCGAACCAGTATACATCTTGGGCTCCCAGAGTCAGGTCATTCGAGAAGAGGGAACGCGCGACCTCTTGACCAAAAATCCACTAGCCAGTATACGAAACACCGACAGTAATATTATGAACGTACTTCTCAGACAAATCTACTTATATAATTTTCATACATCCAATCTAAATATTTAAAAATATATTAATAGTTAAAGTTTCGAAATTCTAACTACATGTATCAAACTATTGACGTGGTTGTTACTAAAAGCCCACAAAAACACTCTCGCTCCTCTTGTATCAAGCAACAATATCAAACTATTGCCAGAATGCCAGTTCCCTAGTCTACTAGCAGTTGGTCTGATTCCCGATATGGGTGCGCTTGCAGCTGCGTGTGGGCCCAATCGGTTGCGAATACACAGCCCAGCTTAACAATCATACGTGCACTTGTGTTTTTTTTTCCTTTTGAGTTTTTATAAGGTGTGTTCAAGTTTTTTTTTTTTTTTTTGGTTTTGATAAGTTTCATCCGGATGTTTTAGAAAGGCAGGAGCTTTGCCATGCATTAAAGAGAGAAAGCAAAAGGATGCAAAAGCAAAGACTTTTTTTGTAAGGTGTATTGTATTCAAGTATTTTATCACGTTAAGTACTCGAATTTTGATCCACCGGATTTCCCTCGTAATTCGTTATACGTTCCACCGGAGGGGAATGCGCCGCTGTTCTGAGAAGGCGCATGGCGCGCTGCCGTGCGTCGTCTCCGGTGCCGACGACGATCACCAGGAGGCAGTGAGCCACCAGTGGCTGCTGCCCTTCGTCATAGTGCTAGAGATCCCAGGCCGTCGCCTCCCGGCCGGCGACGATCACCAAGAGGCAGTGAGCCACCAGTGGCTGCTGCCCTTCGTCGAAGTGCTAGCGATCCCAGGCCGTCGCCTCCCGGCCGGCCGATCTCGTCCTCTTTTCGAAGGGCGTTTACCTCGTACAGACCGTTCCGATGGGACCACAGTGCCAGTTTATTTATTACTAGTTATATGCCCGTGCGTTGCTACGAAAAACAAAATTGATAACGAAAAATAAAGATTAAAAAATAAAAAAATACTATTTCATAAGATCAAACATCTATCTTTAACGCTTCGTTTCTTGCAAAAGCTGGCTAATTAAAGCAACGCTTCGTTTCTTGCGTAGGGCAATTAAGCAGGGCAATTAAGCAGGGCAATTAATGTGACGTGGGAAGAAACTCTCACTTTATATAGTAGAGATTCACTATGGAATTTATTGAGGCTTTTTCTACTATAGATTTATTGAGGCTTTTTCTGTTATATCCCTGTTCATTTTCTTGCATTGCTTCACTATCACACGGTCCGTACACACAAAAACTATTATCTATCATCTCGCAAGACAATTAAGTAGGGGATATATAAGTCATTATCTCTTATTCATTTTTCAATTTCACTATGGGGATGTTTGTCAGAGCTCTAGCTTCATCAAATTCGTAAAACCGGTGAAGCTAGGTAAGATCTGTCGAGTTGAAGTTGTGGATATATTAAGAGTGTTTAGGTGGGTCATCTTATTTATATTTTAGAATAAAATTATAAACTTAAGTCACTTTATTTTAATCTACAAGTTTTAATTTTGAGGTGGAGCTGAGATATGTAAATATACCAAACAGAGCCTATAACCTTAGTTCTGTGCAAAATCAAAATAAACCTCTCCAAGGACAAGACGTTGCTCAGTAGTCAGTTGGCGTGGAAGCTGTGGAACTTCTAGCCGGTTGTGGGTTAAGAGCTCCGGTTTCGAACTTCATGAGTCTCACTTAATAATTTTCAGATCACGGTATACACACGTGTGCATTTAGTAACATAGTTAGGCTCTGTTTGTTTCAGCTGGGGATTGTAGAAAGCTGCTTTTAAAAGCTGAAACGTCAACAAACAGGAAGCTTTCAATCTGGATTGTAATAATCTGGAAGGCCAGATTGTAGCAATCCCCCAATCCACTCCGGAGGAGCTTTTCTCAGCTTTTTTTTTTGCAAAAGACCACCATACCCATCCAACTTCAGTGAAATTACCCACCATTGCCCCTACTGTTCACACAGACTTTTCAACCTATAATCGAGGGAACCACAGACTTTTGCCAAGTAGAGATAGAAATCCAAACACACTATAATCTGGATTGCCAAACAGCCATCAGCTTTTCAACCTTCAGCTTTAAACAATCCAGCATTTACAATCCAGATTTTAAAAGCTGCTTTCTACAATTCCCAGCTGAAACAAACAGGGCCTTAATTAAATGTCCCTAGGGCCTCTACAATATTTCCTTGCGTGTGTAGGAGTGCACACACGTGTGTATGCGTATCGAGTGTGTGAGGGGTGTGCGAGCGTGATGTGTGCGTCCTTGTGTACCTCTCAAAAAAACTTTCGTCATTATTCTCGTCAACACTGTTGTGATACAGATAGAATTCTGATCCAAGTTTGGAAAGACTCTGTTTATTGGTGGGTGAATTCGAACTTATCTTCACGTGTTTTCTACTATATATAGGGCATTGCCTTATACAGAAAAATCAATCTAATAAAGAGATATCATTGCACTATACTTTTGTGTGGTTCTACTTGAGCTTTTACTTTTGTTCATGCGTTCCTGTGGGCGTGCTGTTGATTGGTGCGGGTGAACAACTACAATTTACAACACATTATCAGCACGATCGTTCTACGCGTGGCCGTTGGTGATCGTCTACTTGCATCGATCGACACTGCATTGAGTTTATCCCACGGCACTCGACCAACCTACCACAAGCCCTATGTAAGTTCAAATTGCGTTCGTCGATCGCCCGTGAAAGATTAAATCATACTAAATCCTACAGATTAGTTTTGTTGATTAGATTATTAGTTAATCTAATCTAGTTATGAATTTACTGTTCATAATTAAAAAAAAAAAGAATTTCTTGGCGTCTCCTTGTGAGCCGTCAGGGCCCGCACGCCCACCACCGTGCGCCGCCTCGGCGTCTCTACGCTAACGACTGGAGCCCGCACGCCACCGCCATGGCGCCACCTCGGCCCCTCCGTGCGAGCCGTAGGAGCCCGCATGCGCCACCACTGTGCGCCGCCTCAGCCTCCCCACGTGAGCCGTTGGAGCTCGCACACCCATTGCCATGCGCCGCCTCGACCTTCGCCACACTCGTCGCCACACACGCCGCCGCGCCCCGCATTCTGCCACTGCATCGTCGCCCTGAGGCTCGCTGTTGCACAACGGCCCATTGTCGGCCCATAGTGCCTGACTATCTTGCCGCCCAAGCGCATCGGTGAGGAGAAATAAGTGACGGTTAGGGTTTATATTCGTCGATTTTGTATGAGGCCGGTAGGGTTGTACGGGCCTAATGGGCCATGAGGCCCATTTGTTTTCCCATAAAACGAGAAATTTAACTTTTTGCCCTCTAGATTTTTAGTTTTTTAAAAAATAATTAATAAATACTGGAAAATTGATATTAATACAAGAGAATTAGATTTTTTTTTTAGGTTTATAGACTTCCGCAAAATTTGGTAAATTAATATTTAGAACACATTAGAAGTTTCATACTCTGGGTTTATTTTTTAGCATTATTCCATGTTTATTATGTTTTGGAGAATTATTTTCTATCATTTAAGTAATTCTAAAAATTGCTTAATTATTAATAGAAAAATGAAAAAAATGCTAGAAAAGTAGTATATTTGAAGTATATTGAAAGTGATAAAAGAGTATAACACATTCGTTTAAGTAGTATATTTGAAGTGGGAGTACAGAAAAGGCTTCCTCTCTCTCTCTCTACACACACACACACACACACACACACGCACACGCACAAATATATATAGCTACTGCTTAATTGAACTGCACAATACTCTCATGAATCACACTAAAACTATCTCTCAATCACACTAACCCTGACCCGCAATCACACTAACCCTAACCGTCTAACCCTAACTATCAATGTATTGATATATTGTACCTTGCTGCAATCAAACAACCAAATCGATAATGAAATTAATAATCACAATATTCACAACATAGCATAGTGTACAACATACACTACTGTCGAAAATCGCCAATACATTCCGAAAATCACCGGATTTCTATGGGAAATCACTCGGGTTTGGAGAAAATCGCCACCACCTTGTCGATTTTTCTCTGATGGATCATCAATTTCAGCTCTATTTCTGTCGATTTAGATGGTTGGGATGGCAATTTTTCCATCGACGGCGGCCAGATCTGCCCGGAGCCGGCACCAGTTGTTTCTAGCATGGAGGGGAAAGATAGTAGTGCAATAATTGTGTCCGAACTGATCACATCCGAGTAAAGAGGAGTTGGGTTTGATTATGGGCCAGACTAGGCTAATGGGCCTACCAGTGTGGGCGGAAGCCTAGTACTGTTTTGTTACCTTTTCCTTTTTATACATTCGGTTTTGGCTCAAAAACGTGTCAAAATTTCTGTGTTTTTAAATAAATTTCATACCAGATGCTACAAACTATTAATACTAATTTTAGGGAGATTCTGGATTTTTTTTGCAAATTTTATAAATTTGAATATCAAATTCACTAATTTATCGTTTGGTTTTTCAAATCGTACCGCAGCTATATGGCCAATTATCACGAAAATCGACGATTTTTAAAACCCTACCCACACCTACATCGTTGTATCCCTCTTTATTCTAGCACTCACACCAACACCGTGGAGAAACAAACTTTTTTTTGTCCCTTGGCTTAATTTTTTTGCTTGGTTGATCTCTATCCAAATGAAATTGTAAATCTAGTCTCTTCTCGATCGCGACAAACACCTATCGCATTTCCATATCGCAACAGACAGATACAGTGCTCTCACACCACAGTAGGTAACACGTATCATCGCCCAATCTTTTCGAGATCGAGAGTAGGGCTAGATTTGCACTTTCTTTTTTATGAGAACCAAAGTTATAAAAAAAATATACATTAACCAAGAAGAAAAAAACGGCAAAAAAACTATAGTGTCGAACCCTCCCTTCCTACACATAAAAAGAGGATTGATCATTTACTTCGTTTTAATTAGTGCGATTGATAATTTACCTTATATATCTTACTTATATATGATCCTAAAATTCGTCTATCAGTAAAACATCATAAAATAAATAGTCATAAATTAATAAGAGCAAATTATCAATTATTCCACAAATAAATACCCAAAGCCCAAAACCCCAATACCCAAATATTAATATTAACTATCTTAAAGGGGAGCGCATTCGCGGCTCGTCGCGAGTGCCACGTCGGCGTCGAACACGTTCATCTGCGTATGCCGCTTTGCGCCTCAGTTGCTCTACGCATCTGCGTGTGTGTTGCTGCCTCCTCGTATCATATACGTATTTCGTCTTGAGTGAGTGCGCGTTGCCCGTCCTCGGCGTTGCCCTGTCCGTTTGCACCATCCGCCTTCGCGCCTCGCCCACGTCCCCCGCGCGGAAGAAACGGACCTCTGCCCGCTGCTCGTTCGCATCGTCGTCCGTGCGTCACTCCCCAGCCACCGGGTGTCGTCTCGTTTCACGCCCTGATGGTGTTCGCGTGCGCCGTTCGCCCTCGTGCTGTCCGCCATCGGTGCGCCAGCCGTTCTCCAACACATGCCGCAACCACTACCTTAGCGTGTTGCCGCCGTTAGGGCTCGCCATCCCATTCTCGCTATTTTCGTTACAGCTCCTTTGCGATAGACGCTGCTGCGATGTTAATCGTAGGGGTTTGCCTCGGCTTCGTCGATCCTTCTGGTTATTGCGCCCTCAATCGCTCCGGTTATCTCAGCATCGTTTCCCTGCCTTGGGATTCCAGGTAACGCAATTTGTTCAGGTTTTTCGTTCCTTCCTGGTTTTGTGCTCACCTGATTCCGTGCATTTCCATAGCATTTATCGATCTATTGCCATCTCCTTCTTACTTCTTGTTTACCTTTTCCTTCTTTGTTCTACATTTGCCGCTTCGTGTTTGAACGCAATGCGAAATGGATATTCATCTTTGGATCGTCATGCTGCATACCACTCGTTTGTCGCTGTTTAATCCGTTCATGGTACTGTTCCTATATTCGTTCTGCAATTTTGGCTTACCCCTAATTACCTCAGCATCGTTCCCTCGTCTTGAGATTCCAAGTAATATCGTCTGCTCAGTTTTTTTGTTTCCTCCTGATTTTATGCTCTACTGATTCTGCGCATTTCCATAGCGTTCATCGATCTGTAGCCATTTCCTTCTTATTGCTTATTTACCTTTTCCTTCTTTGGCATGCGTTTGCCGCTTTGTGTTTCAACGCAATGCAAAATGGCCGTTCATCGTTGGATCGACCTACTCTGTTCTGCCCGTCCATCATCATTCCATCCATCCATGATGTTGTTCCTATGATGATCCTACGACTTTGGCTTACAGGTACTGCTGTTCATTTCCCTTGCATATCAAATTTACAACAAATGTATACCTATCTTCCAGGTTATATATGTCAATAGATTCTCTCTATCTCCAAGGAAGGCAGCTGTGAATGAAATAATGGTTAGAATAGTTCCTCTTAGCCCCATGGTTGCTATGCATTCTTCAAGTTAATTATATCAAATTACTTGGTAATATCTCCAAGGAAGGCAGCTGTGATGAAGTCATGATGCTCTTTTTTTAAGAAGAAACGATAAAGTCATGATGTTAGGCATGCTTTTATTTGGTAATATCTCACATTCAGGTTATCCTGTTCTTTCTCTTGTTTATAGCCGCTAGGCTGTCAAATTATCATTAATTAACACAGTTGACTTGTGATATAGAAACGATAAGAAGAAGAAAATAACACAAGCAGGTGCTTGCAATCGCCATTTTTGTAGCTTTTTTTTACTGTTGTTTATAGTGTACACATTAATTGATTCTAAAAAACAGCACCATGCAACTCATCCTGGAATAGAGTACAAGCAACATGATTGTCTACCAGTTATTTTGTTCATATGGTACATACTCTCTAGGATGTGCTTTTAGAGAAAGGCAGCTTGCAATAGCTTTCCATGCATCCTGCTATTCCCTGAAGGCACCACAACAAATGGGATATTCCTGATTTCATTCCAACATGGAGCATTCATACCTGGCTACCCCGTTGAACCTGTTACTGTCCATTATCCACATGTGCACTTTGATCAATCATGGTAAGATTCTCTACAGAAAGGCGTGCTTCTTTTGTTGACTCAATGCCGTTTTATTTATGCTCACGTGTTGTGTTTCAGGGGAAATATATCACTGGGAAAGCTCATGTTCAAGATGTTCACCCAATTTCACAATTTCACGAAGGTATGCATTGCTTGCTGAGCTTGGGCTAGCGAGAGTCTCATTTTCATGCCTTTTGCTAATTACTACTTAAACGATAAGCTTATTGTATGATTCACATAATTTACAAGTAGATACCTCCCTGTTGTTTACCCACCTGAGATTAAGCAAGAGAACGCCCTTCACTTTGCAGAGAATGTATTTTTTCTTAACTCAAATAAATTGCACGTTCAACATCTTGTGCATTCTTTACCAATGTAATAGTAGCATTACTTTCTTACACTTATTTAATCTTGCAGACCAGCTATGCTATGGCAGGCACCCTTAATGTTGTCCCGACTTCTTACTCATATGGCGATTCAATGATTCTGGCACGAGCAGCGAAAACTGGAAACGTAAAAAGGCTATTTATAGCATGATCCTCACTCCCAATTCATGCACCATTGCTTTAACCTTTGTTTGCTGGACTACCAACCAACTGGAACCTTCTAAAATTCCAAACACAAACAATTGACTGGAAATAGGTGTGTCTTCCTCCCTCGAGTAGGATTTTGATCTCTAAATAAGTTGAGTTTTCCATTTCCAAGTGAATTGCTCAAATTACAGGGTAGAAATGGCTTGGGTAAAAGAAGTAAGTCTTTCCTAATTGCACCATTGGCATGTGCATGGGTAAAAGAACTAAGCCTTTAGATTGTTATGTTTATTGCTTTTCGATTTCATGGTGTCTTCGAGATCGAAAGCAAGCTCTAACTAATAATTGGGCTTGTAACATAACTCTTATCGTGTTTCCCCTTTTTATTACTACTGTATACGAATGAAGCACATTAGTTTTGTGGTGTATTAATGTTGGCTAAATTATACATTTCCTTTTAGTCATTTCTATAGCATGTGATACGTAAACTATTTTTGATATTATCTCTGCCAAACAAGCAATATTATCATCGGCGCAGCATAGCGCACATATCTTCCTAGTTTAACACCGAAAGGCCGTTGGTAGTAAGCCTGCAAAGAAAAAAAACAGGCAGATATATTTGGAACAACTGAGATCAGGGTTAGACTTACCGAATGCAGCTTGGTAATTGAGATAAGCTCGGTATCGATAATCGTCGATTATCGAACGATTTTGGCGACATACCGAACAAATGACGAATTCAAATTTGTTTGAAAACTCGCTGGAAAAAAATGTTGTAGGCTCGATTTTCGGTCAATAATAGCCGATTATCAAGCGATAATTAGCGATTATCGAGACATGTTGCAAGAAAATCGGCAAAGTTAAGAAACGGTGAGAAAAATTGCAGGAAATTGCGAAAAAATTGGAAAAAATTGCAAAGATTTTTGACATGACCTTTGATGTATTTTAGACAATATCAAGTTCTCAATTAAGCATGAAGTAATAATATATCAACAAACAACATTTTATTTCAATACCATTCAGAACTAAAAGGTTTGACAAATTCACATTGCAAGGACATTCATTTCAATACACATATGCCATTTTGGACATGCATGAACACTATCTTAACTATTATAAGAATGAGTTGGTGGTGATGGTGAGTCTGCCAGGCTGTTCTTGGGCCAGAACAGTAGGGGCCCAAGGCCCAGTAGGTGAGTCACTATTGTTTTGCTATTTATTGTATGGTTTAGGATCCTACATTATAATTATGTATTATTCTCTTTTAAAATTCCGTTGCAACGCATGGGCATCTTACTAGTATTAGTAAAAAATCGAGTTGCACTAAAATGAAACATACAAATAAAACATTACCTTCAGGACTACGGGTAGTAATGTTGGGTGTACACTTGGTTCGCTATGTTGTACTCCTCTGTGGACATGAGTGCTAATCCTCGTGTAGCTAACAACACCGCTTTGTATTCTTGCCAACTTTGCCTTGTACATGGGCTAGTCGTTTCCCACTGTTGATACAACATGGTATAAAATTCTGGGTCTTGCCACTCATAGACCCATTGGGTGGGAGGTTGTGTATGAGCATCCGAGATGGCGTAGTCATATTGGCCATATGAGCCATAACTCCCTTGTGTCTCGATGATGCTATACGAGCTAGAGCTATCCTATGGTGCATCAATGCTACGTCGATGCTCTCTTCCCTTCCCTGAAGTAGTCGTCCTCTGCGATTGGGGAGCGCCATGGTCTTTGTCCTGTGTGGCATGAGTGAACTGGGACTCCCCTGTAAATTCTACGAGATGATGTTGTTCTGGGGCACCATCACCAGATTGACCGCCGTGGCTGTTCGTCTTGGAGCTACTGTTGTTGGACTCTTGGTACGGCGGGCTCCGACGGTCCCCGGGAGTGCTATCGGTCGAGTCATCACTTCCAACATCTGTATGACCCTTCCCCTTCCCTTTCAAGAGAGCTTTCCTTTTTGTTTGCTCCCTCGTTGCCATTGTATGGTGCTATATTTTTTTCCTATGTGACTGTCACCCATTGTCTTGTCTGCCCATTCGGCAATGCATGCAGACCCAGTGTTCTTTCGCAATGCAATAGGGTCAACTGGGTCTGTCACAAGGTGTGATGGGAGGGGGGTGTCACTTTCTGTGTCCTCCTCATCAAGTAAGGGTCAGCATTGGACCTCCCTTTCTCCATCCACTGTCGGATTGGATTTTCATTGTCGCACAATGTAAGCTCCATAAGTCGCTGGAATGGATCATCTTCATCTGTGGACCTTTGAATTTCTTCAGCTTGGATTCGGAGCCGTAGATTGTAGTTAACATACACTAACTTATGAAACTTCTTATAGGACAAACGATTACGAACTTTAGTATGGATGAAGGCGAACGTGCTCCAATTACGCTCACATCCGCTAGAAGAAGCGCAATGCGAAACGAGCCGTTGAGCAAACTTTTGGAGCGTGGGTGTGTCCAAACCAAACATACCTCACCAATGTGCTACAAGTTAAGTATGAACAGAATAGTAAGTAGGAGGTAAAAATATGGGAGTGGCATTGCATGTAAGGCATTACCGGGATTATTTTGGGATCATGTGCCATTCGCTCAGCTAGAGTAGTCGCGAACGGTCCAACCTTCCTTTTGTGTAGATCAGCTTCGTGAAGAGCGTCCATGGCGCTATCAGTACTATCACTAAGCGCTTGAAAAGCATCTCGGAGATCTGGCAAAAAGGTGTGTGTCGTGCCGTAAGCATAGTGAGTCTGAGGGTTCAATGCGGCAGCTGCAGGAAGTAAAGGAAACATATCAGTGCAAGTATGTGCAACAACAAGATATTATGTGAAGAGAAGTATGTATTACCAGCGTTCATGTAAGTGTCTCGCGTTAGGTCACCCATTCTTGGGTCCACGACGTTCATGTATAAGGTGAATGTTGTAGGATCGATATATATTAGTACAGCAATCAGAGGGGGGGTGAATGATTGCGCGGAAGCTAAAATCAAATTTTTGATCTATTAAAAATTCACCCCAATTCGGAATCAAATAATCGTTTCATAATCAACAAACACATATTAATAGATGTTCGGTATAACGCAAATTCCCGGAGATACAACCGTCGGATTGATGTGAAATTTTTACTGTAGAAACTAGATTCAATTTAGAAACTAACCTAGCAAGAATCAGCTCGATCGGACCTACAAATCAAAAGTTATAAGCCTCGTAATCTTGCTGTATCAATAATTACGCGAATTGATTAAACCCTAATTTCGTGATTAAACAAAATCTACAAGGAATCAACTAATCAAACTTTATAGATCAATAATTTGATGCTCTAGGAAGGTTTGGAATAGATCAAGTCAAAATTATCACGAAGAAATAATGAATCAATCTGTAAACAAAAAAGGCAATCAGTAAATCACCTACGTTCTTTGCTGGAAAACGCACGTACCTTCCCTGTTGCTACAGTAACATCGTAGCTACAGTAACTCGCTAATTGTTGTGTCACCAGGAGGTCCAGGACGTAGCTGCCTTTTTCACACATGCATCATGGTGATTTGCTGCATGCACGTAATAGATGACGACGACTCCTTTTCAATTTGGCCTCCACATGAAGCTTGCTCCTACACGTCTCCTGACTCTAGTTCTTCAAGCGCTGTTCTGCCTTTTGATCAACATGCATCAACGCATATGACACAGATCGAGAGCTCCTTCTCTGCCTTTTTCTCTCACTCAGGCACTCATCAAGCCAACCAATGAACACACCGCCTGCCACCTGCTCTCGCCGTTTTCTTTTTCTTTTACTACAACTTGCGCCGCCGGCCACCGCTATCTTTCTTTTCGTCGGTTCTTCAAAATTCCTTCGCTTGATTGAACGCCGGCTGTAGCGCTGCGCAATATACTAGATGTATATAAAAAAGCGCTGCGTTGGAATGAAGTTCGCAAGTGCGGCTTCACGGTATCATGAAAAATCGAATTTATTTTTTTTGTCTAGTCATAGTACTCCTAACAAAAAGAGTACAAACCCTAATGCCTTGCACAAAACTTGATGCATAAACAGGAGATGCCTCCCCCTATTTATACAGAGCAAACACATAGAGTCCTGAATACAATTCCTACTCCTAATCCTAGAAGGAGTCTGTATTTAACACAACTCCACTTGGCCCAACCTGGCCAAATACAGCTCTTGCACGCGTATGGCAACCCAGCCATACTCACGTGACTAACAACTCTTGCACGCGTATGGCCACCATGCCATACTCACGTGACTAACCATTCTTCATGTGCACCATTCTCTAGCCTAAACGTCCCGCATGACATCCTTGACCACTAAGACATCGATTCCTCCAGAACCTAGTCCCGAACCTCAGTTCCTCCATGAACCTAGTTCCGGTCTCGTCATCGACCACGTTCGCCCTCGAACAACACCTGCACATGAACAATCCACAAAACAATATTCCGAGCACAAGTCCACGACTTGACTCAAGATCAGTCCATGCAACCACTCACACGAGCGCATTGCATCAAGCAAAACAATTACCATGCTATCACAAGCATATCAATTAATCATCTGAAACAACACATGCACATGCACCATACATGCCACGAGCACAACCACTTTGCAATATCAAATTCATCACCAAGCCAATTTTTCATCACATGATTTCACAAATGTAGATGGGGAGTCACGGAACAAGCTATCATATTTCTGTCGCACTATGTTGTATCTTAGAAGCACCTCACTTAATGTAGGTTTCCTGTCTTGATCGGCAAAACGCAAGAACACGTACAACGGCTCCACAGATTTTACAACTGATTGAAGGTTGTCCCACTAGTCCAAACTCGACAGGCAAGAGTTTACGAACCTCCCCTCCACGGTATCAATGAAGTGCGATGATAGAAATTCCTCGGAGGGCGTCCATTGCAAGAATTTGTCCTTGCGACGAAGGAAACTGTCCAAAAATATGTAGTTTGTACCAAAGCGTGTAGCATTCCACTTCACCAATTCGCCCCCGATATGCTTCTTCATTGTAGCATGAAGCTTTGCATGGTTGTACAGCCATCGAGAAATTCTCCTTGCAGTCTCAATGACAGCGGCATGGCCAGGGAACTCCCCAATTTGCATTAGCATCAAGTTAATCATGTGGGCTAGACAAGGCTGCCACACGATATTGCGGTGCTCCCGTGCGATGAGTCTACATGCCTTCTTATAGTTTGCACCATTATCAGTAACAATCTGCACAACATTTGCTGGACCTACATCAACAAACAAAATGGAACATGGTGCGAACCTCAATAGCTTTCATATGAGCATGAACGAAACCAAGTACCTTGCGCAAGTACGAGCCATCCTGACTTAGGCCCGTTGCATCCACAAACTTGTGAAAGAACATGGTGCCATTGCAATATAACATGAAGTTGATAATGCTCATGCGTGTCGGCCTAGTCCAAGAATCACACATGATTGTAACACCATACGTAGGTCAGTCCAGCTTGAACTTTGCCATCTTTTGCCGTATGTCCGCTTCGTTGACGCTAAATATTGACCGTCTATGTCTTTCCCAGTCGGTGACGGGATACCCTCAAATGCAAATATGAGCTATTAATCGCCTGCAAACAGTTGGATACAAATTTGAAAGCTCACTTACCCCATTTTTGAGTTTCCCTGACGGCGCTAAAGAAGTAGGGATAATCTGCTTTCCTCCCAGCAATACCAGCCATGTGGAAAATTTTGGCCCAAGTCGAGCCAATCCCCTGCTTCGCATTCCTCCCCTTTTGTGCCCAGCTCCCAGTATCAATCCTTGTTTGCACAGGGCCATGAGCCGTACCAAGGTTGTAATCCCTCATAGTTGGTCTTTCCCGTTGCATGGAACTCCGAAGCATCCTTGGCAACACACCTTCTCCCCCTCCTCTAGCCCCCCTAGAGGTGCCACTACCACCACCATGCTCATACCTACCACCTGACTGACTAATAAATTCTGCCTCCGCTCTTGAGATAGCCATGACATGCTGGAATTGCTCTTCCTCATCAACATCACCCGTGTACTCTGAATATGCACTTCTTCTTGGCGGGAAATCTGTAGTTGCTGCTTCTTTCTAAGCCTCTCGTCTCTCTTTTCCTTCATCTTATCCTTCATCCTGTCTAAGTCGCGCTGAAAGTACTCGCGAACCTCCGTAGGAACTTGATTGCAATGAACAACATTCGTGCCGCGTCCTACCAAGTGGTGCTTCAGTCGGGTTGAATCGCCTCCTTTCTTCTCTTTGTGACAATACTTACATCGAAATCCGGTCCCTATTTTGTCACAGTGCTCCCACACAACGTCACCCTGCTTTGCCATCTTCTAATACAAAACAACAAGAATACGTACATAACAAAAACAATGTAGCAGCTAATTAACCATCACTGCGAAGCTAATAAATCAATCCCTAATATGATGCCACCTAGCTAGTACATTTTTTTTTGTACATATGTCTACCTCATACCAATTGAAACATGATAAAACTTAATAGCAGTATAATCCCAACGATGTATACCTTATCTTGCAAAAAATATATAGCTTCTGCACCTAATTTATTTAAGGTGAATTTCACACCATGCTTCACAATGTGAAAGCTTTCTAAATTATAATCCATGTATGCTTGTCTTCACCTTGCTTTGAGAATTGAGATATGTATATTAGGAATCAATACACCATACTTAAACAAAACAACTTACAGGAATTATTACACCATGCTACTAGACTGTTGATAGCAATATGGGGGAAGCTGACATTGCTTAGGATTCATTACAGTGTGCACTGTTGGCAGCTTAAAGAAAATGGCATTAATTAGAACATGTTACCACACTTAAATAACACAACTTGCTGAGATTTTGTTGGACGATTATCCCCAAACTCGAGCCGAAAATCGCTCGAAAATCGATCTATCAGCATAGAAAATCGAAGCAACCGCAAAACCTGAAGAACAGCTAGGTAATCGAGACATACCGATCGGTAATCGAGTGTTATCGCTCGATTATTGCCTCTTCGGCGGCGAAAAGGGCGTGTCAGCGGCGGATCTGGCCGGATTCGTCCACTCGAGTAAACTGGGGAGCTTCTCTGCTGTTCCCTGGTCGGAGAGCCCCCCATCTGGCACTAAAATACGTCAAAATACTTAGTGGGCCGGATGAGCTTTTCACTGATCATGTGCACTGTTACCGTTTTTTCTATTTTCAATTTTGTAATTTCGTAATTTGGCCTAAAACATCTCTCAAATCTGATTTTTTTTTTATAAATTTTCATCTCAGATAGCACAAGTACATTACCACTAATTTTAGGAAACTTCTGGATGAATTTTTCCAAATTTCATGAATTTTTTGAATTTGAATTTGAATTTCAACGGTTCGCCGATCGGTAATCTTTTTCGTGCCGGCGCGATACGCTCGATGATCTTGATTATTGTTAGGAAACCGGATTCGTATCCGATATGGACTCTTCCTTATCTCTAAGCAGAACCGCTATATATAGGAGGCAGGGGGTCACCCCATTGTACACAAGCATACAGAATAATAAAGCAGGCCCGTTCCTCCTCATATTGTGTCTCTCTTTCTCCCTGTCTATTCTCCAGTTTAGATCTATTAGGCAACCCCGGACTATTCGATAGCGAGGTTGTCTAACATGTTATCAGCACGAAGCTCTACCGGAGAAAGATTGAAAGGTGAGAATCGGTAAGAATCAGGTGATTGCATCTAATCGCTTGTTTTTCTAGCATGCATCTAATCGTGGCACGAAGCTACGAGTATGCATCTAATCTACAGATTGTGGCATGAAGCCACATTACGTATCTGCAAATCGTGGCAAGAAGCTACAGATACAAATTACGTAGCATGAAGCTACAGTTCACTGCGATCCTTTGCCGTTCGTGGCATGAAGCTACAAGAACGCATCAAGGATCAAGGTTACAGATCGGCATGAACCTACTGTAAAAGAAACTACTACACATGTAGTCGACTTCGTTCGACATCAAAGCTAGCAACCAAGGCACGAAGCCGCCATCTTCCTGGCTTGCACGAAGCATTGCCGCCCTCGGCTATGAAGCGTCGGCGCCCGTAGCGGCATGAAGCCGCCAACCAACCTTGAAGTTGCCGACACGCATTGGCATCGTCCTGGTAGAAGGTGGTCGAACCCGCAGACCGCTAGAAGCTGCCACCTTCCCGGCGCACGAAGCATCACCGCAGGACCCTGTGCGCATGTAGCGCCATCCTCGGGCCTGCAGGCTCGAAGCCACGCGGCCCAACCGGTGACCGCCTCGGTTTGGATGTGCGTCAACGAAGCCATGGACTCGAAGTCCAGTAGGAACCAAATCAATCCAAAGAAGAAAGGCATTAAGGAAGCCATAGATTGAATCAAACCTGAAGGCACGTTGACGCCGACCGGCCGCACTGGGAGCTGAGCCGCCGTGCACTTTGGCCCGCTGCGCCTCGAAGGCCGCCGTCGCCGGACTGAGAAATGAAGCGCCGTACCGAGAGATGAAGCGCCGTACCGGCGCCGGAGACGATGCGATGCCACGCATCGCTGGCCGCCGTACTGGCTTGAAGCCGAATGTCGCCGCTCGCAGCGCGCCCTCTCATTGGCTCAAGCCGCTGGCATCCGCTCGGCCATTCTCACGCGCCTACTGGCGCCTACGTGTCGCGCGCCGCGCAAACGGCCATAAGCCGGCTCAAGCCGCTGCGCCGAGGATCGCCAGCGCCATCATCGCGGACCGGCTCGCCACCGACTCCCGCACCAGCGCCTGGCGCCGCAGGCACACCGGCCGCAAGATCGCCGCCGGCCTTCGCATGGCCGACTGCGCAGCCTCCGCAGCCCCGCACGCACGCCGTTGCTCTGGCCTCCTCCACTCGCACGCGTCGTGCCCTGCCGCCGTAAGCCCAGACCAGCTCCCTTGGCAAATGGACATGAAGTCCAGAACTCCAGGACATGAAGTCCTAAGTCCCCAAAGTCCAAGGTGGACTTGAAGTCCCGTTTTCCATTTTAGCTATGGCCAATGTCACGCACGGGGGCAATGGGATTTTCCCCTTTTGCCCCCCCCTTTTTATTTATCCTTTCCTATTATTTCTTTTCTGGATATTTGAATAAATTCAGAAAAATTGATTAAAATTCCAGAAAACTCTGAAAAATTGCCAGAAAAACATGAAAATTCCCAGAAAAATTGCAGAAAATTTTGTGGCTCTGTTTTAATTTATTTTTAGCCTTATTTTCTGTATTTATGAATTTTTGCATGAATTTTTGCAATAATTGCCTGTTTAGAATACCGAAAATTCATAAGAATTTATTTTCGCATTTATGAATTTATGAATTGTGCAATTATTGTTTATCCTGAACTTATGAATTAGTCATGTTGATATTTGCTAAAATTAAAATTTTCTGTTGTACAGTAATTCTGAAAATTACTTGGAAATTAGCAGAAATTATGAAAAATGCTAGGAAAATTTCAGAATATTTCATACGGCATTTTATGAGAAACTGAGTGGTTGGGATTTGATTTAGGTAATGAATAAACAGACATGAGACAATTGGTGTCTAGGAAAACACACATGAGGCTTGGTTCTTTAATTGGCACCGGAAGCGGGAAGTGCTCCCTCCCTCATGTGAGCCCTAGGCGAGTTGACTGGCCAAGAGTCGAATTGACGGAGATATTCGTTACTGTTTCGCTCCCAACCAACGAGTTACATAAGTTGTAATTAGCATTACACCGCATTTAATTTATGTGGGATTTTTTCGTATTTATGAATATTTATGAATCTGTGTATATATGAATTTTGCGATTATGAATCTGTATTTATGAATCCTGCATTTATGAATCTCGCACTTATGAATTTTGCATTTATGAATTCGTACTTATGAATCTTGTACTTATGAATTTTGCATTCATCTTTGAATATATGAATCTTGATATTATTGCTTTCTTTTAGTTTCTTTGAAACTCATGAGAATTCAATTATGCATTTTATTGAATCTAGCAGCCATTTCCTATTAGATTGCACGTAGTAATCTAATGGAAGAACCTTATGAATGTGCAAAGGTGTGGCATTATCTAACGTGAGTTTTTGAAGAATTGACATGAATTGTCAGAATTATCTCACATAGACATCAGATTGCATAATGAATAGTAAGCTCTCGAAGAGCATACTCTTTCTCATGAATAGAATTGCAATTTATTCTTTATTCCAGTATTCTTTCTTTACAAGCAATTTTTTTAATTACTTAGCCACTTTATGATTAGAATTATTTTTCTTTTCATCTAGAAATCGTGTAGCGCCCAATGGAGGAAATATGCATTGTTGATAGTGGCACAACAAATACCATCTTAAGAGAGTCGAAATACTTCCAGACGATCACGAAGAACGCTGGAAGGATTACGACTATCGCAGGAAGCGATACGCATATAATAGGCTCAGGAAGAGCCACAATTATATTGCCAATGGGTACAACTTTGGTAATTGAAGAAGCCCTCTTGTACCCTGAATCAACCCGCACTCTCTTAAGTTTCAAAGATATCCGCGCCAATGGGTTTCACGTAGAAACAAATGAAGAAAATGGCAAAGAACACTTGTGCATTGTGAAGCACGCGGAATATGGAAAGATGGTACTAGAAAAATGTCCCTCATATGAATCTGGGTTGTACTACACGAAAATCAATGCACACGCAGTGTATACTTCTTTGAAGACTGTCTTTAGAAGCTCTGAATTATTTGCTTTATGGCATTGTAGATTAGGTCATCCTGGTCTTAGATTGATGAGAAATATAGTTAACAACTCACAAGGTCATGGCATTAATGTTAAGAATTTTCCGAATCACGAAGATTTTGTGTGCCATGCATGTGCCACCGGGAAATTAATAACTAGACCCTCTGTTATGAAAGTGCAACATGAAATCCCTGCATTCCTGGAACGCGTTCAGGGGGATATTTGTGGTCCGATTCAGCCCTTGTCAGGGCCGTTTCGATACTTTATGGTGCTCATTGATGCTTCCTCGAAATGGTCGCATACATGTTTGCTGTCAACAAGGAATCATGCATTCGCAAAGTTGATCTCGCAGATCATCGAATTAAGAATGCTTTTCACGATCATCGCGTGAAGTCCATTCGATTGGACAATGCGTGAATTTACTTCCAAGGCATTTGATGATTATTGTACAAAGAACGGGAATAAGCTGTTGAACACTGCATCGCACGTCCATACGCAAAATGGGCTAGTGAAGCACTAATAAAAGGATTAAGTTCATTGCCGCATCAGCTCTTGCAGAGTTGTAACTTGCCCAACACTTGTTGGGGACACGCGATCTGCACGCGAGACTCATCAATTATAGACCATCGGCCTACAACATCCATTCACCTATGCAACTAGTGCAAGGGGTCATCCCGAAGATTTCCCATCTTAGAAAATTTGGTTGTATGGTATATGTACCTATACCACCCCACAATGATTGCAATGGGCCCTCTCGCAAGTCCAGGATATACGTTGGTTATGAGAGTGCATCCATAATCAGGTATTTAGAACCCATGATCGAGACTTGCATCTGACAGCCGGTCATTATTGTATCTTTGACGAGGACCGTTTCCGTCATTAGGGGAGAGAATCAACCATTGGATGAAAAATGCCGGAAATAATATGGCATTCCACTGATCCCCAGCGCATGACCCTCGCACTAATGAAGCAAATCAAGAAGTCCGTAAGATAATTGATTTGCGAATTTAGCAAATGAACTGCTGATCATTTTTGTGATCTCAAGAGCGTGGTTAAGTCGCATGTACCAGCAAGAAATGCACCGTAGAGGGTGGAAATACCAAAGAAAGCGAAGGTATCCCTCATCCTGTTCGGAGGCCTCAAAGAAAAGAACAAGAGATCGGCTTCTCAAACCCAAAGTACCCGGAGACGTCTGGGAAAATCAAGCGAGAGGACTTACCACACCCAATCACAAAAGTGCCCCAAAGCAAGAAGGGGAGCCGCTTGAGACACAGCACTTTGGAAAGAAGCTCGTGGAAAAGGCAATTCCAGATCTGAACCTTCCATTGGAAGAAGCCGGAAATAATGTGTGCGCACACATTGGCGGAGAAAAACTAAAGGAACTTGCTCCTGGAATGGGAAATAGCAATGAAGAGCAAGTAGAAGTGCACGAAGCACCCCATGATGAAATGGCCATAAACTTTGTAATAACGGGAGAATCGATGAATAGAGCAATGACCAATGTCGATGCATACTTTGCAAAGAAGATTGCCACGATCATTAATCATGATCCCGAGCCCGCATCTCTCGCAGAGTGCAAGAAAAGGCTCGATTGGGAAGATTGGAAGAAGGCAATCACCGCAGAGTTAGTCTCTCTGAACAAAAGAAAGGTGTTTGGCTTTGTGTGCACGCCTCCCCATATAAACCCGTGAGGTCACAAATGGGTTTTTGTTACTTAGAGAAAGCGAAAACAATGAAGTTGTAAGGTACAAGGCAAGGCTTGTCGCTCAAGGTTTCACTCAACGTCACTGGGGTTGATTATGAAGAAACCTATTCTCCTGGTCATGGGTGGAATTACCTTTAGATACTTGATCTCAATGGCGATCAACTTGAAGTTGAAAATGAAGCTAATGGATGTTGTCACAAAGATATTTGTATGGAAACTTGGATTCGGAGATTTATATGAAAGTACCTAAGGTATCCCTATCCCAACCAAGACAGAGCAAGCAGAAACCTATACGATTGTGAAATTGGAGAAATCAACTGTATGGGCTAAAACAATCGAGGAAGAATGTGGTACAATCGTTTGAGTGACTTTCTCTGCAAGAAAGGCTACACGAGCAATGAAGATTGTCCATGTGTATTTATACAACGATCCACGAATGGATTTTGTATAATCTCCGTCTATGTAGATGACTTGAACATCATTGGGACGGATGAGGAAAGTGAAGAAGCATGCACATACTTGAAATCTGAGTTTGAAATGAAAGACTTGGGTAAAACCAAGTTCTGTTTAGGCTTGCGGCTTGAACATGTCCAAGGCGGAATCTTGGTACACCAAGCATCCTACACGCAGAAAGTGTTGGAGAGATTTGGCTTTGAAAAGGCATACCCAAAGACCCCAATGGTCGGAAGGTCACTCCAAGCGCACCTAGACCCGCATGAGGCCTAAAGAAGAGGAGGAAGTCACGGGAGCGGAATTCCCATACTTGAGTGCAATTGGAGCGCTCATGTACCTTGCGAATAGCACTAGGCCTGACATTGCGTTCGCCAGTGAATTTGCTAGCGCAATGCAGTCTGAGAACCCACCAAAAGGCATTGGAAAGGGGTGAAGGACATCTTCCGTTACCTTCAAGGAAGCAAAGACCTCGGCTTGTTTTACGTAAGAAACAATGAATTGAATTTAGTTGGCTATGCCGATCTTTGAGTACCTATCGGACCGCATCTTGGCAAGTCACAAACTGGGTATGTTTTCCTTTGCGGTGGAACGGCAATTTCTTGGAAGTCATCTAAGCAGACTCTTGTCTCGACGTCGACTAACCACTCAGAAATCATTGCATTGTATGAAGCCTCTCGGGAATGTGCATGGCTTGAAGAATGGTTCACCACATCCAAGTCATGTGGTGCGAACATGGAACAAACCCCACTATTATCTATGAAGATAATGCGACTTGTGTTGCACAAGTACAAATGGGATATGTGAAGAGTAACCTTATAAAGCATATCAACCCCAAGTTCTTTTATGCTCATGAAATGCATAAGATGAACGAGATAAAGATACTGCATACTAAGTCGTGTGAAAATCTCGCAGATTTATTCACTAAGTCACTCCCGGCATCTTCCTTTGAAAGATGTATTAGAGGAATCGGGATGATGAGGCTTAGAGAAGTGCAGATTTCAGGGGGAGATTTTTCACATACTCCTACATAAATCTCAACCATGAAGTTTGAGTACCCAACGTAAATCTTGAAGATTAACATTGAAGTTTGGGTGGATTGTACTCTTTTCCTTAAGTAAGTTTTTCATTGAAGTTTTCTTACATAAGGTTTTGATGAGGCAATCAGTGCAACACGACAGCGTGTGCTATGTACTCTTTCTCCAATTATTTTTCCCACTGGGTTTTTATAGAGTTTTAATGAGGCATATGCATCTCGCAGTGAAGAGTCCAAGGGGGAGTGTTAGGAAACCGGATTCGTATCCGATATGGACTCTTCCTTATCTCTAAGCAGAACCGCTATATATAGGAGGCAAGGGGTCACCCCATTGTACACAAGCATACAGAATAATAAAGCAGGCCCGTTCCTCCTCATATTGTGTCTCTCTTTCTCCCTGTCTATTCTCCAGTTTAGATCTATTAGGCAACCCCGGACTATTCGATAGCGAGGTTGTCTAACAATTATCACTCGATTACCCGTCGATAACGGGAACCCTGAGGTCTCAGATAGTCTTGCGCAGGGACCAGCGACCGCATCCATCCGTCTCCCCCGGCGCCGCTCCCCATCTGCCTGACGCGCACGGTTCACCTCGGTAAGGCTCTCGCTTACCCTCCCTTCCCCCCCGGATCCCCGTCGAGCTATCGCGGCCGCCGCAGTATCGCTGCTGCTTCCAATGAGGGCGGCTGGTGGTCTGGCGGAGTGCTGGGGCTGCGAGGTGCGCCGCGTGGATCGCGACGCTGTTTCCCCGCCTGTACCCTTGTGGTCTCCGTCTGTCGATCCGCGAACTTGCAGGGGTTGCTAGTATTCTCTAGTTTCCATCAGTAGTAGTCCACTGCTCGATTCCCAACCCCCGCGAAGGGGAAGCGGCGGCGGCGGCGCACGCGCCGGCGGGCTCGTCGGCGATTCGCCATTGCGGCCTTCTGCTTCCCTCTTGTGTCCTCTCGAAAACATCAAAAAATTTTCCATTGGGGCCTTGGCCCTACACGTCTATTCCTCTTCTTCCACCATCGAACCCCCCCTCTCCGCCGAACACGCGCGCCACCTCGAAGCGAAGGAATTCTTATGTCGTAGGAGGCGTAGTCGTCGTCCTCCGCGCTACTGAACTGGCGTGGAGTGGAGATCGGTCCCATCCGGGCTTTGCTTGGTTTGATTTTGGGGTTTTCAACTGAACCCCCACGCCCCGCGTTTGGTCCGACCCTGTGCTGATACATCAAGCTATTTTCTCATTTGTAACACTTTGGACTGTGTTCCTTTTTGTATATGTTCTACTTCTGTCAACATGATCCTTTTTATGTGTTTGTTGTGCAGGATGGAGGGGCCAAAACATGAGATTAATCTGCCTATGGCTGAGCTGCTAAATCATGACATTAATCTGCCTATGGCTGAGCTGAATGCCATAAAATTTGAGCTCATGACCAGCACAGACATGGTAAGCTTTCTACTCTGGCTGTAGAAATTATCTTACTGCTTACTGAAAGTAGGGTTCAGAAACTCTTTTTAGTTTGCTTAACCGGTTTTACTTGTGGAAAGAGAGAAGTACCTAAAATTTATACGCTTGTATGCTCCTGGACATAGTTGCAAATGTCTGTTATTCTTTTTCCCTTTCTGTCTGGATTTAGCGTTGTCATTTTTTGTTGGATTGCTTAATTATCATATTCACTGCTTTATGTTGTCTGAGAGATAATTATATATGTATAATTATTTTAACATTTCAGGAAAAGTTAAGCAGTGCGAACGTTATAGAAACGTGTGATGTAACTAGTGCCAAGTTGGGATTACCAAATGTTACATCACAGTGTGCAACTTGTGGATCGCAAAGCGTACGCGACTGTGATGGTGAGTAATATTTAGAATGCAGTATCAAATGATATGGTTTGTCTTCCCGTTGAATGCAAAAGATAATTAACTTGTCAAATTGTTAGGTCACTTTGGTGTGATTAAGCTTGTGGCAACTGTGTACAACCCATATTTTAGCGAGGAAGTTGTTCAGTTGCTGAATCAAATATGTCCCGGCTGTCTCTGTCTGAAACAAAACAGAGATACGAAGGTTTGTAGTCATCATACTAACCTATTTTCATCCTGAATAAGCAATGTATTCTCTTTTTACAAAATTCATAAATGTCATCTTTTAGTGCCAAAAGCACCTTCAGGCAGTCAGGGGCTCTGTCAAGATCTCTCTTTGTCGATCTGTTGAACTAACCTGGGGGAAAAAAGTCCAGCATACAAAATAAAATACAGAAAACAAATATCAGTACTACTATCATGATTCAGTACTACTATCATTACTAATACATCTGTAACGATCTTGTCATTAACTGTTCTGATGTGGAAACCAAATTTTATGCTAATCACTGACATGTTAGTTTGTTTTACCATTTGGAGAATTTCCAGCATTTATTAGTTGTCCAACTATATTTTGCATGGATAGCGATGAATGTGTGGGGCCAGATTTAAATTTCAATCAGGAGAACTTTTAAGAGATTGCAGAAGATATTAAAGAAATTATACATATGAAAGCAAGCACTTGAAATTTTTTGTCGAGATAATGTTACATGTCAGTTTGGTGCTTATCGCCTTATTTGTCTGTTTAACCATTATTTCGGTATGTTGGTTAGTCCTACATTGGAGATGAAAGTTAGTCTAATTTATACTTATCATGTTTTCTGTTAGTTTCGAAAGTTGGTAGACCTATTTTTAGTATGATCTTGGAGATCCATGAATGTTTATACCTATCTATGTATGTCACTGATTAGTTAACTAAAATGAAAACCATGACATTTTTTTCTCTACATGTTGATCTTTCTTTATTGAAGAGGCCGGACATGGCAACAACTCAAGCAACTTGCAAGTATTGCTCAGTAAGTGGATTTTCACATCATTTGGTGCATATTTCTGTCCTCTTTTTTTAAACATTGTGTTTTTTCACTGATAGAAGGATGGCACCAAACTTTACCCTGGCGTAGTCTTTAAGATGCTGACAAGTCAAAGAGTAACATTGTCCAAGAGTACGCTTCACCGTGACCGTAGCGTGGTGGACAGGATTTCAATTGTCGCAGAAGTTATTGACAGAGTGACAAACAAGTCCAAGAGTAAAGGTCCGCTTGAAGTTCTTCCCCAGGATTATTGGGATTTTGTACCTCATGAAAACCAGCCAATTCAGCGCAACACTACCAAGATAGTATTGTCGCCATACCAAGTAATGTATTTTTCAGTTTTTCAATTTAATAAAGTCTGCTCTCTGTTGGCTCGCGGAGTAGATTTAGATATTGCTTCAACATTGTGCCCCCCTTTTTTTGAGAAAAGATTATATATTATGGGCTGAAATTCGTCAATTGGTTCACTAACACAGTTTTGGGTTCAACCACTTTTCGCTGAAATCATATTTTCCTTCTGATCTCCTTTAGTTTAGGATGAGAGTGTTTTTAAGTGAAATAGGAATGGTATCAATGGATACAATACTATTTTCTTCAAGCTTCTTTGATAAGCTGCCAAGCTGGCATGCACATTCTAGTTGGACATTGGAACTGTTTTGCCATGCTCCATCGTATTCTTTCAAAAGAAAAGTGCAAGCTGCCAGTCATAATTAATAAATATTTATTATAACCAAATCCTTATTTTCTTTGCCATATTTGCAGGTCTTTCACATGTTGAAACAACTTGACCCTGAATTTATCAATCAGTTTGCTTCAAGGCGGGAGCTACTGTTCCTCTCGTGTTTGCCAGTGACTCCTAACTGCCATCGTGTTGCGGAGATGCCATATGGGTTTTCAGATGGCCCTCGGTTAGCTTTTGTAAGCGCTACCTTTTTGGTGAAACTGGCTATTCAAGATTCTTTTTTGTTTCACTCCTTTCATGATTTCTAACCATTATTCCCCTTAAACTACCCCTATTAAATAATAAATATGATCTAATCCTCTGTATATTGGATAGACTTAAATCTTCCAATGAGTCATCAAGCAGTCAATCAATGTGAGAACTTATGGTACTTTTTTCAGATATTGTTAAAATGTTGCCTCATTGTTCTATCTGATCTATTCAAACAATTTTTTTTTGCCAAATGGAGGTAGTACTTTCTTTGGCTTCCTTACAAGTTTGTTGAACATGCATGTTATAGTGTCAGATACACATTCTCTAACACATATTTTGGACTGTGTTGTTATATCAATTTTGAACTTACATTTTTGTTCATTCCATGTTTGGAGTAAGGATGACCGAACAAAAGGTTATAAGAGGATGGTTGACGTCAGTAGGAGAATTGATGACTACCGCCAGCATCCACAATTCAGTGTTCTTGCAAGCTCACTTGTTACAAGCCGAGTTATGGAGTGCCTGAAATCATCCAAGGCAAGAAAACTAGGAGGTGCTTCTAAGCATCACTATTTAAAAGTTGCACAAATACTAAAGCATGAATGAAGGGTGGATGGTGATCACTTTCCTCTTCGCTTGCATCAAGATTTGTGCAACTCGTATTGAGAGGGTGATGCATAGAAGCATTACTCAAACTGGTATCTTATTTTATTGCAATATCCCCGTAGCACGATGCAAGTTATCTTGATAATTTCTCCTAATATTTTCAGACTGGTATATCATTGGATAAATTAATAGATTTGAATACAAACAATTCAACCAAAGTTTCTACTCTGTTCAAATCAAATAAAATTATCCCTTACCTTGATGTTGCTGACAAATAATCATATCAAACTTTTTAATTTGGTTTGATAAGGTATGTTTTATTTGAAGCAGCTCTTGTTTATTGTGTTCCTACACATGCATATGCACATAATAATTGTGAAATCTTGACAAAGTCAATTGAAATACACCTTATTATTTAGTTTCCATTTATCTCAATTCATTTTCCTGTACTTGGTTTCCATGTTTGAACATGCACCGTGTAGTTGACCTACACAATATGATATATATACCAAATGCGCTGTTATTTAAGTTGTTTTGGCACATTACCTGATTGCAACGAGAGTAGCACATCCACCAATTACTGAAAGCCTTGTTCAATCTTCCACTTTGATTGGCACTTTTGCAGCCTTCTGCAAAGTGATTAAACACATCATAGAAAAACTATTTGTTTTGTCTTCCTAGTTCCTACTCAGATTTAAGGCAATTAATTTTTAAGTTTTTTTGAAACAACAAAGATGAGCATACATGTTGTATTAAAAGAACCTAAACTCTTAATATGTAGAAAAATATTCTTGTTTTATCTTTATGGCTTTAAATTATTAATGATATCTACCTGTTTCTTATCATTATTACTTCACAATGGGCAAAACAACAGAAAATATTTGTAAACCTACTTGGTAATTCTGTCACAACTTTAATAGTACTTTGGTAGTGTAAGGTGACAATTGTGCCTGCTGCTTAAAAGATATGCTTTCAATTGATTCACGAAAAACTTGTGTATTTGGCAGTTATACTCTAAAAAGACAGATGTGGAATCATCTGCTGATACGTATGGAACCAAATGGCTAAAGGATGCCATCCTCAGCAAAAGATCCGACAACGCTTTTCGGAGTATTATGGTTGGGGATCCAAAGATTAGGATACATGAAATTGGCATTCCTACAGACTTTGCTTTGAACTTGATAGTTTCTGACTATGTCAGTTCTTACAACTTCAAAAGCATAAATTTGAAGTGCAACCTGCACCTTCTTGCCAAGGAAGTACTGCTTATTCGGCGCAATGGGAAGCTGATTTTTGTTCGGAAGGCAAACCAGCTAGAAATTGGTGACATTGCTTATAGACTATTGCAGGATGGTGATCTTGTTCTCATAAATAGGCCTCCTTCAGTTCATCAACATTCTCTGATTGCGCTAACTGCAAAACTTCTACCAGTTCAGTCTGTTGTATCCATCAATCCGCTATGCTGTGCGCCTTTCATGGGAGACTTTGATGGGGATTGTTTGCATGGATATATCCCACAGTCTATACGATCAAGAGTTGAGCTTGGAGAGCTAGTTAGCTTAAGCCACCAGCTATTGAATGTGCAAGATGGTCGAAGTTTGGTGTCATTAACACATGACTCTCTAGCTGCTGCACATCTGTTAACAAGTACAGAGGTTTTCCTGAAGAAAACTGAATTTCAACAATTTCAAATGTTATGCCTTTCAGTCTCACCGACACCAGTACCATCAATAATTAAATCTTTTAACTCTCAAGGTTCTCTGTGGACTGGTAAGCAATTGTTCAGCATGCTGCTTCCTTCCGATATGAACTTCAGTCTTGATCGGAAGTTACACATCATAGACAGTGAAGTGCTTACCTGTTCATCAGGATCTTTTTGGCTACATAATAGCACATCTGGCCTTTTCTCTGTCATGTTCAAACAGTACGGTTGCAAGGCTCTTGAGTTCCTTTCTTCTGCTCAGGATATACTATGTGAATTCTTAACCATGAGGGGTTTAAGTGTCTCTCTTTCAGATCTCTACCTGTTCTCAGACAATTACTCAAGGAGAAAACTTACTGAGGAAGTTCACCTGGCATTGGATGAAGCTGAAGAAGCTTTTCGAGTTAAACAGCTATTGCTGAATCCAAATTTCATACCAAATCTGAAGTGTTGTGATGATACATCAAATTCTCATGAACAATCTGATTTCATTCAGAATAATCTACCAATCATAAGATCTTCAATAATGGCATTTAAGAGTGTCTTCAGTGATCTTTTAAGTATGGTGCAACAACATGTGACTAAAGATAATTCAATGATGGTAATGATTAATGCGGGAAGTAAGGGTAGCATGTTGAAGTTTGCCCAACAAACTGCATGTGTCGGTCTTCAACTTCCAGCAAGCAAATTTTCCTTTAGAATTCCTTCGCAACTCTCATGTGCTTGCTGGAATAGTCATAAATCTTTGGATTATGAAGTCTCCGAGGGCATCAGTGAATGTTTGGGAGGCCAAAACCTCTATGCTGTGATCAGAAATTCTTTTATTGATGGGTTAAATCCATTAGAATGTCTTCTGCATGCAATATCTGGCAGGGCAAATTTCTTCAGTGAGAATGCAGATGTTCCTGGGACATTAACAAGAAAACTAATGTATCACTTGAGAGATATATATGTTGCTTATGATGGGACTGTCAGAAGTTCTTATGGGCAGCAAATAATTCAGTTTTCTTATGATACTGCTGATGACATGTACTGTGATCGCGATCTGGAAGGTGAATTTGGTGCCCCTGTTGGTTCTTGGGCTTCTTGTTCCATTTCAGAAGCTGCATATGGAGCTTTGGATCATCCAGTGAATGGTTTAGAGGACTCTCCTCTCATGAACTTGCAGGTTTAATTCTTTTACTCTGTCCTTTGGTGGTCTGATTATTATGCGACACCTTTCTTCTTTCTTTCTTTCTTTCTTTCTTTCTTTCTTTCTTTCTTTCTTTCTTATGCTATTTTAGCTTTGCTGTGTAGGATGTATTAAAGTGCAACAAGGGTACAAATTCTGTGGATCATTTTGGTTTGCTTTTCCTGTCAAATAATCTAAAGAAGTATAGATATGGTTTCGAGTATGCATCGCTAGAAGTTAAAGATCATCTTGAACGAGTAGACTTTTGTGACGTGGTTGACACCATCAAAATTCTGTCAGTACATTTAAATCATGTTTTTTCTATCATTTGAACTTTTAATATTGTTCATTTAAGTAACATCTGTTGCATTTTGGTATTTAGGTATGATGGATCAGATATAGAGAAAACAAAAAGAAGTCCATGGATCACTTATTTTCATTTAAGCCAGGTCTTGTGCTTTTGAACTAAAATGCACGATTTCTGTTTTGTAGGGTCCAGTAGATTGGTATCTAAATATTTGTTTAAATTTTTACATATATGCAGGAATTGATGAAGAGAAAAAGATTAAGATTGGGATTTGTTGTAGAAGAGCTTACAGAACAATACAACGTCACGAGAGAACAGTTAAACAATGCAATCCCTTCTGTTTGTATTTCGAAGGGGTAAGTTCAGAAACTATTTGTGTTGCAAGTAGTATATATATGATATGATTCTCTATTTGGCTTTTGCTATAGTACTGTTTTGGTGCACCAACTGCTTCCCTGCTCTCCCAAACCTGAAAATGAAGAAGACATTATCTGCTTTACTCCTGATACTCAATTTACCGAGCTTACATTTCTGTTGAAAATTTTGTGGGCATTATGTTGATGTTTACCAAGCAGAGGATTAACATTTTGTATTGGCGTATTGCATGTTACAAAGTAATAATATTTCAGCAGCATCAGTTTATAGTGCATGCTTCATTTCTTCGTCGAACACCTGCATGGTTCAAAAGGGGGAAAGTATTTTGGGTTTTGTTTAGGTTGTCATACAGTATACCAACCCGGGCAGAACAAATTGAAATATTATATTTTAATTTGTTCCTCACATATTGTCACATGCTAGGATTAGGTGGCCCTGAACCCAAGCAGTACGACCGCTCCGATGACCGGTGGCCGCACCACAAGGGCAGGGAGAAGATGGAGACGCTGAGACTTTGATATATTTCTAGCTTGACCATCACCCATGGCACAATGAGATATAAATAGGCATGCACTTGATCTAACCTAACTGAACCATGTGGCTAACCAAATATGCTAATCTAATGCAACTAATTGATTCAGCTAAACAACCATTCAAACTAACAGTGCAACTAGCTTATCCATCTAGTCTACTGCTGGATACGCAGCTAGGATGTTGCTGCTGCATCTGCTCATGGACACGGTGGACCTTGCTGCTGCCTTGCCGCCGTCCGGCCAGCCACAACATGCACTTGACAACTTTCACTGGCTCTTATGCACCACTTGATGGGCCTAGCCCATGCCCATGACATATATTGTTGTTATTAATCTTTTTTTTTCCAGAACACACAGGAGAGCTGTATGCCATTTCATTAAGGAGAATAACAGCAGTTCAGGACAACAATTCAAGATACAACAGTGTTGTGCTGTCCATTGATGTGGAACTCTCGCATCAATGGCAGACCAAACAAACAACAGAAAAAGAGTTGATCATTATTTTGGAATTTTTTCCTTCTTAAAATTGTTCAAATTATTGAAATTTCCGCAACAACATAGATGTCTATATTTAAATTGCATGGCCATCAATCTCAAAACCAATATATCATGCAGTAGATGTAGATCTAACGTGTCGTTTAAACCCTCAAATTGTTATATTAGTTTAATACTGGGTTCTGCAGCTGTTTTTAGAATCATGCATGTTTCAATTTTGGTACGATAGTGCCTGTTGTACTTTTCTCTTTGTAGTCCATACGACATAGCTTTTGATATGTAATGCTTCTATTCTACAGCAAATGTTCCGTAGGCAATGAGTGTGTTAAGAATCAGGCTTGTTGCATCACTATGGTAGCACGGGCTGAAGCCAACTCCACGTCTCAGTTGGACACTATCAAGAAGAGGGTGATTCCAAGCATCTTGGCCACTCTGCTGAAAGGTTATTATATTTTGATATATTTTTTTTCCCCAAAAGTGTTGTCAATATTTTTTCTTTGGAATTCTTTAATTCTTACTAGAATCAGCTCTAAATTATATAACTTCTTTTGTATCATTCTATTTTTGAGAAAAGAAAGATAGTTGTTTTAGGTGCAACTTGTATGGTTGGGTCTTTTGACATTTTGAGAAAGCCAGGACCCATTATGTGATTTTATTATTTAAATATAACATACTTCCTCTGTCTAAATAGATGACATTGGTCTTGATTTTCAAATAGATGTGTTAAAACCCTGTGTCATGTGATCCATAAAGAGCACTAGACTACCAGCTCATGTGATACTAGTGAATCTATTGCTTCGTGTTTTTAAACTGACAACAAAGTCTAAAAAATATTGAATGAAAAAATGTGGGCTGGTATAAATGAGGTGCACCACTGGAGACTACTCTTGAAATTATCATTCATTGTACTTGCTGCTGGAGTACTAATATGCGGATAATATTTGATGTGTGCTGCTCAATTTCCTTCCTGTGCAGGTTTTTTGGAGTTTAGGGATGTTGAGATCCAGTGCCAACGTGATAATGAACTTGCTGTGAAAGTTGGTATGTCTGAGCATTGTAAGAGTGGGAAGTTCTGGGCTACTCTACAAAATGCTTGCGTTCCAATAATGGACTTGATTGATTGGGAGCGGAGCCGACCAGAGAGTGTATATGATATTTTCTGCTCATATGGCATAGACTCAGCGTGGAAATACTTTATTGAAGTATATGCCTTATATTTTTCCGCTCTTTGTTTTTGTTCTCAGATTTCCATGAACTTTTGTGTCAAATAGTGTGGAAGCCTAATTGCCTGTGATAATTTCTTCTATAGCATTTATATTTTCCCTTGTTTTATTTACAGTCTTTAAGATCAACAACAGATGATATTGGAAGGAATATTCGTCGTGAGCACTTGCTGGTTGTGGCAGATTGCCTGTCTGTAAGTGGGCAGTTCCATGGGCTAAGCAGTCAAGGTTTAAAGCAGCAACAGAGCCAGTTATCAATCTCTTCTCCATTTTCTGAAGCATGTTTTTCTGTGAGTAATCTATGCTCTTCTGATTGATTGTTCATTATAAGATTTACCTTTTAAAGAGCTCTGGACACATTCTGACTTTATGGTATTTTCTGCAGAGGCCTGCACGTAGTTTTATAAATGCTGCAAAGCAATGTTCAGTGGACAATCTCTGTGGTACTCTAGATGCAATTGCTTGGGGCAAAGAGCCTTCTACTGGGACATCGGGTTCTTTCAAGATTATGTATTCTGGCAAGGTGTGTATTGTAACTTCTCTGCCATATTTAGGCACAATATTTTCTAGAGGTAGTTCAATGACCTCCCGAAAATTGAAAAGCGTAATTAAAGCAAATTGAGGGCTTGATATGCAATCACCCACTACACTACAACCTGCATTGTTTGAAATGTGTATAATTTACTATTGGGATATCATAGAAGCACTTTTTAATATTCTTTCCCCAAATACTTGCCAGTGAGCGTCTTGTGGGCTGCATGCTAGAGTATTGTGTATGGAAATGCTTTCTGGATTTCAAATTATTGATATTAGCTGTTATGTTGGCGGTAGTTTTGTAACAAAACCTGACAAATAGAGTAAAGACTAAAGAGTGTATTATAGTCTGTCTGCTGTTTGGATCATTATGCTGATCTGTCAAGTGATAGTTGGATAAACATACTCTACCATCCTAAATATACTCGATAGATGTTCATATATTTAATTGGATGGTAACATATACTTTCTTCTGCAGTCGCATGAACCCATACAAAATGAGAACATCTATGAGTTTCTACGTAACCCTGAAGTTCGGGATTCTGAAAAGAATTGTGGGGATACCTGCAGTCAAAGTTGTGAAAAAGCTTCCAACTGGTCAGCATGCAAGTCTGAATGCAATGCATTTTGCAATGGTCGCACCATATCTGTGGAACTTGATGCTAAAGTTGGTGTATGGGATAACATTATTGATATGCGCACTTGCTTGCAAAACATGCTACGAGAGTATGCCCGTATCTCTACTCTATCTATGGACCTGTTTTTTTGAAGTTTTAGTTTGATTCCTTTCTGTGTAATATCATCTTTTATTTGCATGAAGGTACCCGTTAATTGAATATGTCACAGAGCCAGATAAATCACGCTTAATCGAGGCCCTGAAATTCCATCCCAGAGGGTATGAAAAGATTGGTGGTGGAATAAGAGGCATCAAGGTAGTTAATATAAATGCATTTTTTTTTCTTTTTGGCACATGTTTATCATTCTACAATTCTGCTTATCTAAATTTCGAAGATAAACGATAATTGATCACAGACCGCATCAACAGGATCTCTTGTGTCTCATAAGTGCCACTACCTTTGTTCTTTTTTGCTGCTTGTTTTGGACATAGACACGGTCTTCAATTTTAACCATATTCTGGTAAAACTTATTAAAAATACAATGATATGAAAGTATTTTTATGAAAAATCTAGTGATATCATTTCCACATGAAGAATCTAAGTACTTTTGTGCATATCAGTGGTCAAAATTTGAAATGGTTGACTGCACGCATTCTAAAACGACATCTAAAAAAGAACAGAGGGAGTAATCTTCTTGGTGTCAACATGCAAATGCCGCCGATGAGCTGTCGAATTAATGTGGAAAAGGATCGTGTTCATTTAATTTGATCTTAGATGCTATCGTTGCCAGCTTTCCGAACACTGACAACTTGTCAAGATTGAATGAACAACAATACTTCCTTGTATTGACCAGACAACTCATGAAGTCATAATGCAGCTTGCTTATATCACTGAAGTGTTTTTACCGTAGTTACCATGAACACGGTTCGTCCAAGTCACGGTATGGGATTTGGGTTCACCACTTTTTCTTCCAATTTCTATTGCGAATACGAACCCTTTCCGTACCCTAAAACCGGTTCGGATTCGATGAATCCAGTTCGTGATTTCCGGGGGTTTACAGCGAATCCGGTAACTTTGGCTTTTACCATCAGATGCTTCCCTGTTTTAGTACGGTTGCCTTTTGTAAATGTTAAATCAGAAGATTCTTGCAGTGTCATTTCAGACGCTTCCCTGTTTCAGTACCGTTGCCTTTTGTAAATGTTATATCAGAAGATTCTTGCAGTGTCATTTTAGCATGTTGGTGATGGTGTGATCAAAACATGTTGTGTGTTTGCAGATCGGACTGGATCCTAGACACCCAAGCACAAGGTGCTTCTTCTTGGTCAGGAACGATGGTACTACTGAAGACTTCTCTTACAGGAAGTGTGTCGTTGGTGCTGCAAATTCTATCTCACCTGAACTTGGAAGGTATATGGAGAAGATACTACATCACAGAGCAAATTTGTCACACTAGCCGGCAGTGCTCTTGCCATTCGTCCTGTCCTGATCAGACCGTAGGGAGAGCTTATCGACACAGAACTTTCAAACACAATTGGAGGACTGTCGATTAGAACGATGAATTGGAGAAAGATCTTGTGCCTCTTCCCTGCATGAATGGCAAGGGCACTCGAAGGGCCCCAAGAGTGGGATGGATGTCAACTCAACTCAACTCAATCAGCTACAGATGGGATCGCGGGCCTGGGAGTCACCGGCATTGCTCTCATGCCTTCACCTTCTCTGTAGCCTGTCCATACTCCATACTTTTCCTTTGTGAACTGATTTTGGTACTGCAAGAACAAGATGTACCGCTATTGTGGCACAAAGTGCCTTCTCCCTCTGTAAATTTACGCTCCTGGGGAAAGCAGTTAGCGGTAGCTATTTTGTAAGAAACGAGAATTAATGGATGCTCCATATTCGAGTGAGCAATTCGAGATTTCTGTCCAGGGGAAAGCCCAAATTTAGTTGTCCCAACTTGGTTAATTCGCCTCCGTAAGCATTAGCATCTGGAAATATTAAAGGAAAAAATAGTAAAAAAAAAACCTTTAACCGTCGCTCTAAGGTAGCCATGTCGATCACGAAGGTTTTGTTGTTACAACTCCAGAAAATATGCTTCCAAATGACCATTACGTCCAGAAACACACCAAACAGGGCCTAAGTTCGTCAAATTCTCAAGTAATTTTGGGGCAATATCATCTCCATAGATCCGAGGGCAAGATTCAATCCGAGCTGCATATCACCCATGTCCGCATCTCTCGAATTACTACAGATACACGACCAAAATTTGGCATTCCCATGCATACACCAATTTCGGTCAAACATTGTCAATTTTGACCACCTTTAAAATCGGCACGAGCCCACAACCATGTATATACCCACATACCCAGATCATGCTTGCACTTGTGATTTTGTACACGCACAAGACATACTTGTATCTTACATCACTCTTGTTCTGGACGGTATTTGCCCTCTGACGTTGATGCAAAACATACTATCTTTGCATCATGCTTGCGTATGTAGTTCTGTATATACAGAACATAATCCAGGCCCTTCGTATGGAGAGGAATAAGGGTTCTAGGCCTTCGCATGGAGAGCAATAACAAGACGGGCGAGTACAAAAGCCACACAAAAAGGAGTAAGATTAGGGGCTCAATCGGAAAAAAAACATGGGAGGCCTAAGGGATCTCTCTGATACGGACGAGAAACTGTGAGGTTCGGAAGGCAAGAATCCAAGGGTACAAATGCAAAGGGTAGAAAGAATCCAAGGGTACAAATGCAAAGGACAGAAAGAAGGATAGAAAGAATCCAAGGGTACAAATGCAAAGGGTAGAAAGAATCCAAGGGTACAAATGCAAAGGACAGAAAGAAGGATAGAAAGAATCCAAGGGTACAAATGCAAAGGGTAGAAAGAAGCGAGGGCGTGGAAGGAATGCTCCGGGGGCATGCCTGCAAGGGAAAAGGGCCCAAAATCCCGCCGCGAGGGACCGGAACGCGAATTGGCAAAAAAATTTGGACCATTTCTCGATTTGTGCGTGTCATCCTTGCGCAGGGGCCATGCTAATCTTCTCTGTATCGTTCCAATTTTATCGGATGTCTCCGAAGAGACAACGCTTGGCGCAGCGCGCGGGCTTATAAGCTGGTCTCGTCGTTCGACACTGAGCCGTGTGGTACTAAACTCTCCGCTCCATATCACATCCCGCCGCGCGTGCTGTGTGGGCCGCTCTCTCACAGCCAGCCCAACTTAACAGATTCGATGTAGCCCTAACGTCCATCGATCCGGACCGTACATTCCTAATCCAAGGTGTCAGCCAGCTCGACCTCTTCACACGTGCTAATAATCCAAGTATCCGACGAATCAATGAATTCAAAATACAAACTCAAATCAACCCATAAACAGATAAACGAACACTTTGATAGTACATATAGTAGTCACTACTCACTAGTCACGGACAATTAGGTGATACACGAAATTAATTAATTTACCTCTACGTGCATCTACACGCTTACTCCCTCCTTCCAAGTTTATAAGGTGTATTTTCCTTTGGCACATATACTAAAGAGATGCTAAACATAACTGGACCATCCCTAATTATTGTGTTTAAGTACTATATTCAATGCATGCATATAAAAAATCTCAAGTTAATCTAGATATTTATTAGGGGTATACAGTGAACATCACACTAGTCTTTACATCGAAAAAAAAAAATGTTCTATATTTATGAACAATACCGTTCGAAAAAAATATAGCCTGTAAATTTGAACGGACTTCAGTTCATCAGCATAGACCTTCAGTTCAATTGCCACAGGCTCACAACCATATCCAGACTAACGATCCTAGTATGTATGATGCATCATCGTCCATGTTAAACAAGTAATATGTGAACCTGAACCTGAATCATGCATGCATCAGCCAAATGGATGAGAAGAAGACGGCGACGACGACGACAGGTGCAGCTATCAATGCAGACAAGTGAAGAACACAAGCAGGAACGAGAGGGTACTTGCAGCATTACTCGAGTACTAATTGAGAGCTTTGGGAAGCAGAATACTCGAGTACTATCGAGGTGTTTCCTAAATATTTCAGTAACATTTAGATCCCTTCTTGCAGTGAGGATCATGCACAAGTGCATAACATTACTACTGCTATTTATGCCTAGTAGTACTAAACGAAAGCTACCCTGCAACTGGCTTGCTGTTGTAACAATTTGATCTAAAATTCGCTCAATGTTTAGCTCACCTATAGGACAGATCCGCACACATACAGCACTCCGTTAAGAATTTCGTCCTCACTTTGTGTAAAAAGACTTAACACAACATTCATTATATGCTGCTATAACTTACTTTAAACAAGTAATATGTGACTAATCCCACCACCATTCTAACATGAGTTACGTGAACTTTCACACTAACGGACCAGGGTATTACACCCACCCCTCACCCCTCTTAAGGGCTAACACCCTCAACAGGACACCGCATGCACAGAAGATTCCTAAAACTACCTCTCGGTACATATCCGAGTGTTCAGTGCTGACATATATACCATACCGTGTGTCCACCTCATGCCCACACACGCTACGCTTCATATGCCCGCTCCCCTGTCCCACACACGCCCGTGCTGTGAAGGTTGATGCTTTGATATTATATGTAACACACTGATCTAAAATTCGCTAAAAACCCAACCTACCCATAGGGCAGACCCGCGCACATATAGCAAACCTATATGTTGAACCTAATAAATATTATATGCTACTATAACTCACTTTAGACAAACAATATGAGACTATTTTTACCACCACTCTAATATTGACCACGTAGACCTTCACACTAGCAGATCGGGATATTACAGCTATTACATGCACTAGCCAAATTCACAAAGCTTATGAGAAACAAAGAATTCGGTTCTGCTAATACATTTCATTTATTGAAACTAACAACCTCGAAAAATTAAGGCCCCGTTTGGTATGATTCTAGATTCTAATAGAAACGGAAACGGTTTCAGATTCTTAATAGAAACGCTTCAGGTAGAATCAGAATCATTGTCTGGGTTCCAGATTCTAGTAGAAACAGGGTTGAGAGTGATTCAGCCACGGCGTAGAAAAACAAGAAATGTTCCGAGGAGAATCCTTCCGAGTTTTAGCCCGTTTGGCTGGGTTTCTCCCAAATTCTAATAGAAACAGCTTGATTCCTAGTTGCCAAACGGGACCTAAGTCCAGCGTTTGTGCTAGATTACAGAACTGGGTTGTCGATTAGTGATTTATCAGTATCAAACTATTTTGGGGGCCAGCTCACCTGAATTAAAGAACACATCACCGAATTCTGTGAGGTTACATAAGTTCAAGCATAGGCACCAGTACCGTACATTGTTTGACAAATCCAAGGTGGGAAAAATATAAGTTCCCAATTGTAAAAGGTAAATTCAAATTTAACCACCACCATTAACAAATTATCCATAGTGTGCTAAAAAGACCCACAGAATACCTATCCACATTTATATTGTACTGTTTCAGCATTACAGCTGTAACATAGACTCTGGAACACTTTGCTAAGGTAAATGCAAACAACATTACACATTCCAGGGGTTCCCCTCCGTACTGTCCATATTTATCCTGCATCAATCAGCTCCGGAAGATTAAACCAGTTCTGCATCGCACAGAAGACAGAAATCACATGGACAAGCAGGTAATGTGCAAAGATTGATGTAGTTCAAAGTTACTTTAATAAAAATTATTTCTATTTTAGTTTTGAAAGCATTGCACTTTGGAGGTTCATAATAAAAAAAAAATCTACACATCAAGTAATGATAATAACATTATTAAATAACTTGTGTTAACAGCTCTTACCATTTACCAATGAACTATGCCAAAAGGCACGCTGGCAGGGTTATTATAGGAAGAAAAAGTTATTAGCGTTATCTGTTAAAAAGTTATAACCTAACAGACTTAGAATATGTTTGCATGTAGATAGGCACAACACAGTTGGAATACCATTTTACTGGAATCACGGATGAAGTAGCCACTAACAAAGTCATCAATCACTAAAAACAAAGCTTATTTCAGTTAAATTTAATTAGTACAAGATTGATCAGAGTGGTAAACCAGAACTGCACTCTGGTGGCAAGTCTGAGATTATCATTAGGACCAGGCCAAATAGTGTACTAGCAACTACTACAGGTATGGTACATTGGTACCAATGCTCATTTGAAGGTGCATAAACTAATTAATCAAATAATCAATGAAGATAACATTTGGCATTCTCGGTTGTGAGATTGCACATTATGGAAATCTATACTACAGAGGTGTGAAATGAAACTGCAGGTTCACTTATATCTTAAAAAGGAAGTCTGAGCTAAGCTAATTCTTCGTGTTTTACGGAAGCTTTGTTACATGAACAAGGCCACCCTTCATCAACCAAAATAAAAGAAAATGTTCTTTTTGGTATCAGAGTTGGCAAATTGATCAATCATCAGACAAACAGGTCAAAACTGAAGATATACAGGAAGGTCTGGTAGTCCTTTTAGCCGTATTAATAGCATGTGTCTAGCTTTTCCATTCCAGCTATGTTGCACAAATATAGCCAGATACTACATTGCAAAATGTTATTCTAATCTCAAAGTCAATAGGCAAATCACCTAACATAACTCCGGCATCACGCGAAGCATTTTCTTCTCTGCAAATAAAAGCAAGTTACATCAGTTGACCACTGCGGATACCTCTCCGAATTCAGGTTTGTGTAAGAATTGTCATCAACATTTCTAAAGTGAGGTTCTCACCCATCGCTCAACTTCTGATGCTGATTCAGAAAGTCTCCTCTTAAGAATAGATTTATCTGCTTCGCAACTCTCAACTTCAATATCTGCATGAGTTACAAATGTTGAAAACTGTGAAATGTGAAGTTGTGAACACTTCAAATTGAAGTATATATTCGTAACATAAAGCTAGCCCAGAGCGTACAAAAGAGACTAGCAAGAAGCACCTTACAATTATCAATGACAGATGGATAAAATATAAGCTACGGATGTACAGACAGAAACTAGAGGTAAACAGAGGAAAATGATGCAACATGGAACATGCCAATTTTATTTTGATTGGTATGACACTAAGCAGACATGAGGAGCAAAACCTATAGAGTTAATTGATCTTATGTCTTAATTGGAAAAGATCTAACAGGCTTATTTAATCAATTACCAAAAGCAATCTGGTGATCCTTGTTTGCTTGAAGAGATAGCTCTATATTTCCATTGAAGCAAGCGAAAAATATTGCACTTAGGTTCTGAATACATGAAATACACATGTCATAGTAAAAGTGCTGGATAGCTCACTGGCATGGAAACCATGCATATACGTTTGCAGTAGGTCGGAAACTCGGCATAACAGAACCTCGCATGTGGTATGAATTCATACTTCATTATAAGACACGGAGCAGACCTTTCAACGTCTAACATTTTGCTCACAGGTTACTGTTGCTTCATCAGCAATCACCTCTAGAAAGAAAAACATGGATGGACTTCATGGCTATAATTATATTTAATATCATTTTAAAAGCTTTGAATTTCCATCTGTTCTACTACTAGAGAAAAGCTCAGCATTTAAATGATATAGATAAAGACCGACTCAATATTTAAAGATCATATATACTTTATGAATAGAGTTTATAAAACATCGTAAAGACGGTCTCATCTGAAGGGCATTGTAGCAGAAAATACACAATATTGTCCACGCATAATGGGTTTGCAAATATACTATTGTATTTTCGTTTGCATCACAAGATTAAAAAAATACCCAAAAAAGCAGGAAAAGACAAGAAACTTAATTCTTTCGGGTCTTACCATAGTAGTATGTTGACAGAATGTCGATGCGCTCAATCGGCTGACAATGGCAACAATAAATGTTAGGGCTTCATTTGTTAGGTGCACTTTGACAGAAATTCAACCATATAGTAACAGTGACAAGATTTGTGGAAGAATTGGAATATTTGAGATATGCATAAGCATTGTGCCTGTATGGCTGTATTGATGAGCACTACTAATGAGGAAAAAAAAGAAGAAGAAGAAAGAGAAAATGTTCTATCCAGCCACAAACTTTAACGCCATCAATTTCGAATAACATTAATTTATTTGACAGAAAACATCATATTACCACAAACCATTACTATATTGTCCGTAGAGGATTTAAATAATCATATAAAAGAAGGCAGAATAAAAGGGTGACCTACACAGAACTACAGAAGTAAATTGTGCAATTGCAGGACACATACCATTACAAAAATGCCTTCTCTCCGAGTTGGAAGGCGCTCTAGTTTTCTTAACGTATCATCACCCTTAGTAACCCTCCCAAATACAGCATACTGAAATCCATTATGCACAAATCTCCAATCAGTTAAGTAGCTGATATTGATAATGAATCTTTGAAGAATTGGTAAATACCTGGCCATCAAGGTGTGGAGCATCACCAAGAAGGATAGAAAAGGAAGAGGAGGCACTGTCTGGGTCAGAGTGCCTTGCACAAGGAAAGAATCAGTAATATCATAAGTTCATAACATATCAATGCAGATGCAAAATAAACCTTTCATGGCATATTCTACAAGTATTCTACTCAGAAATATTGCATTCATCTGGATTTGTACAGAAAGAAGTTAAAATGGAAAACCATACGAACCAGTGCTTACAGAAAGATGCTAAATGTTCGTGTTGTTCTGGCCATAATAAGGTAGCAAAGTGATTTGATAAAAGACAGATGTCTGTCAAAACTTATCAGAGGAAGTACCTTCCCATGGAGAGAATTCCTCTTACATGCTTGACACTACTAAATTCACCAACAATTGTTTTCTCTGCCTCTTGTTCCTGCTCATCATTCATAGGGGCTGTTCTACCTCCCACAACAGCAGCAACTTGTGCAACAAAACCCTTGTCAACCTGCAGCCGGCAATAATTCAGTGTTGTTAACCGATCAAATTAGTTAATAAAAAAAGTTGTGTCATTAAAAAGAAACAAAAAGAGTATATTAAACTGATGAATACCCGGAAGAAGTGATTTGTGTTGTAGCATCCAAGGCGCACAAGTTTGAAAATGTGTTCAACTGTCTTAGGTGCAACATGGGGAAAGAAGCCAAACTCAATGTCGCCATGATTTGTCTGCAGGTGTAATTGCAACAGAACTATGTCAGATCAATCAGAAACTGGAACAGGCACTACAAACAACCAAACAGGAAAGTAATAACTGCATCAATAGAATCACTCAGGCAATTTACGACAATATGGCATAACTGCGTTAGTGATCAAGGACCTGATTTGCCATTTCAACAACCCAAATGTGGGATTTAGAAGCTGAAATGGAAGAACACATCCAAACTATCTAAAGAATGAAGTATTTTAGTTTCTCGGTTATCTACTGGCCCAGATTTTCCCCATACAATGATTGCATCAATTGGAAATTGCAACTGCCATTAAGCATTTTATGCAATAGTGGCATTCATGTAGAAGCTATCGTTTCATAACAAAAAAAATCCATTAGAGTACTTCCTTTGAGTGGGTAACGTAAGGATATAGGACTTGCTGCGCAAGTGAACTGTTTGGGACACTTTATACCATGTACAGCCATATTATCATCTCTCAGTTGTAGTTCATTGCATTTTGCATAGTCGATGACATGCAAAACCTATTTGAAACAGAACAGATAGTCAAATGGCCCAATGAGAAATAACTAAGAACCACACACACTAATCCTAGAGTATACAAACCTTGTACTCCTCTTAACTGTTAATTACAATGCAATCTGACCACATCGTCCATGCTAAACAGATTCTTGAACGAATCTCGCAAGACAAGGGCAACGGCCACGAAATTCTCGACTAAATCCTCATTCACAACTCACGATTCCCAATCTCTCGACAAATCTAGAGGATTTAACCGTGCGAAAAAACGATTCTTGGACCCATTTCCTCCCGCCAAACGCAAGTAAAAATCGCTCCTTTCGCGCGAATTCAGGGCCGAACATCTGGGGGCAAATCTTGCAGTAACAGTAACAAAGAACAGGGAAGCAGGGGGGGAGATAGTGGAGGACCTGGAAGACGACGCGGGCGGATCCGAGGTTGGGGTCGGAGGCGTAGAATGTGGAGGCGCCGGCGGTGCAGGCGCCGGCGACGAGAAAGAGGAGGGCGGCGGCAACGCGGCGGAGCAAACCCGCCATATTTTGTTTAATCCCCTTTTCTTTTCTTTTTTCCAGTTGGTTTACTTCAGCTGTCGGAGAGCGTCTTCTCAACTACCCATAGACCGGTAACTATTTAGGCAGGATCTCTGCTCACTGCTCCCTCCATTCCGTTCCAGGCGTAACTCCTACCCACACAGATATCAAAGAATCAATTATGTAGTGTGAGACTCGAGGGAGTTAATATATATATGCAGACGCATGAGAGATGGGAGAGAAGCCAGAACAGGAGCTGTACCACCGTGAAAGTTAATATCGCGCACGTGAACAGGAGTCGAGGAGGTGTCGCGCCCTGTATTCTGAGACTTAGAAAAAAAACAGTTGTGCCTTATATTTTGGGATGGAGGAGGTAATAATTATGAGTTGGTGGTAATATATCCATTCTCCTCCACTAAAAAAAAAGCAGAATATATAAATAATCGTATCTTTTTTTTATACCCATACTCGCTCTTCCTGACCGGATCATTACTCATTTCTCCTCTCTTGTAGTAACTGAAGAGTACAATAATGACATTTTATATAAACACGTGATATAATTTGATTATTTGATTAAAAATGTGTTTTTGATGAATGCATGTATACTTAACTAGTAAGAGAAGAAACACCTCTAAAAAAGGAACAACTTAAATACATTTTTTTTTGCAAACATGAAAAATGAGTGCTCTATTTCTTGGTGATGAGTGGGTTCAGGTAGGATCAGTGGAAAAAATCCTTAGAGTTCAAATCAAAATTACTTCGATTACAGTAGCTAATGAGTTCAAAATTGAAATGAGTCTATTTCGAGTGTAAAAAAATACTCCCTCCGGTCTGGTAATATCTGTCGTTTTGGACATTGACACGGTCTTCAAAACACAACTTCGACCACTAATTTTTATTATAATATATTTATAAAACCCAATAAAATTATAATATTATGAAAGTACTTCTCGAGACAAGTCTACACATATAATTTTTATGTATCCAATTTAAATATTTAAAAATATATTGTTAGTCAAAGTTTCGGTAGTTTGACCATCACTATGTCCAAAACGACAGGTATTACCAAACCGGAGGGAGTATTAATGAGGCCCAGCTCTCATTAGCTCGAATTCCAAATAACCACTTAAATGATAAATAAAATAATTTTATATTGAACTAAGTCAATCTCGAAAGAAGATCGAGAATAGCTCGTTAAGCTTGATAGACAGCCCTAGTTCCAAGCGAGTTTGTCTATGCTAACTTCAGGCAAGCTTAAATAAGTTCAATACAAATCAGGTTTGCGATATGAGATTAAGTTTTTTTTTTTTCATTTTTCATTTCTAACTGATAGCACTGCCTATTCATTTGAGAGAGGAATATAGTTTCAAAATTATGACACTTAGGCCTCATTTGACATGGCTTCAGATCCTAAATTCTCATTTAGAGTAGGTGGAGTCATGCCAAACAGTTTGCTAAAAAAACGAATGCAGAGTCAAGTGAATCTGGAGCAGTTGTAGTTCATTTTTGTGGAGCAGGAGAAAGACTACTCCCCACATGAAGCTATGATCCTATTATGAAAGTACCCTTAGAGTTCGGGTAAAATTACCCTCAAAATGCCCCTTAACAAAACCTGTTGGGCATTGAGATCTTTCGCCTCCCGCACTCGCGGTCGCGGCGACCGTCGCTCTCTCCCAAACCCTAGAGCCGAGTTGTGTGCATCCCCTCGGTGGCGGCGCGTCGCTCCTCCCCCCCCCCGGGAGGGGGCATCCATGACCTCGATCCAGCGGTGTGCATCCCCCCTGCGTGACCTCGGATTGGCGGCTCGCGCATCCTCCTCCTTCCCTCGGGATTCACAACCTCCTACCCATGGCGTCCGTGACCTCGCACATCGTCATCCTCCCCCTAGCGTGGACGAACTTGGCCCAGCACGTGCGTCTGACCGACATGTCCTCTCCCACAATAGTGTAATGTCCCTCCTGCCTACAGGTATAATCACTCTGCAACAAACCTCTGGAATAAGAACAACAGGGAAAAGGGGAAAGACAGAGGAGAACATATGAGGGAAAGAAAGAAGAATAGATTCGACTTTACTTTTTTCAGATGAGGCGGCGAGATTTGCAGCGGCGGCAGGAGAAGGGGGGAGGCGGTGACGCGATTTGCTATGGCGGCGGTGGGTGAGTCAGCGGCGATTTGTCATTGGGGGAGCAATTGGCTGCGCGACGGGAGGAGTTTTGTAATCTGTGTGCTGGAAGGAAGAGGAGAAATTTTTAGGGTTAAGATTGATGGGTTGGAATGGGCTTTTCATTTGTTGGGCTTTCTGTTATGGGTTTGGAGGTATCGGATAAGGATCGAGATTTTTTTAATTAATTTTTTATGTTGAATTTCATCGATCCTTGCCGATAAGGGATCAGGGAGGATCGCGGAGGATCAAGATATCCGATAAGTATCCGATACCGGTATTGCAGTTTCCAAAAGGATAGGTGATTCATAGTGGCACAACATTGGGTGTACAGTGCCTAGCGTCTGATTACAAGTGATCCTCTGTCATGCCATCATTTTCATTTTATGCGTTACTGAACAGTCAGTTTTGTTACTGCAGTGGAGCGAGGTCTAACAGAGCTCAGGAAATTGGGCATAGAGCAGCAATCGTGGGATGGCTCACGTGCAGTGCAGACATAGATCAAGCTGCTTCAGCAGTTGAGAACCAATAGGCCTGTGTCATGGTTGAACTCCAGTTCCCAGCAGGTCTCAAGCCCTTGCCGTCATGGTGCTTCAATCTGCAGGTGTTGAGCAATGGACTTGTCGAAATTTCTTAGTAGTTTGTGTAATTGTTTTGTCCTGACAATATGACAATGGCCTCATTTCATCCAGTAATTGCGAATTTGGAACACCGGTTACAGGTTTGGAACACCGGGCATTGATCGGACATAGCTCTGCTGTTTATGTTATACCGTAGAACATCTCGTGTTTATGTCATGTTGAATTTGTAATATATTACAAAATAAAAGCTCACATTAGTTACTAATATGTACAAAATAACATACAAATGAGAAAAATCAAGGGTATTGTTGATAATCTATGCACAATCCTTTTATTTTTAGAATCTGAAGTCAACCTTCAAGCCAAATTGTCATGGTTCAAATTTCTTCATGTGTGTGGTCATGGGGGTAAATAGGTAAATTCCCATCCTATTTCTCCCCACTCCTTTTTCTCTTTCTCCCTCCCACTCATCTCTCCCACCCACCCGGTTCCCCACCCTCACCCCGTGCCCGACCGGCTCCCACCTGGGCGACGCCCTGCTCCTCCCCGCACTGGCTCGCCGGCCCGTGCTCCTCCCTGCCGGCGTCGTCGCCCCCCCTGCTGGCTGCCTCCTCGCCGCCCAGCGCCACCCCGCGCCCTCCCTCACCGGTGCCTCCCTCTCCGCCCTCGTCCTCCTGCTCAGGCCGTAGCCGTGTGGCTTCCCCTCTCTTCTCCGATGCAGCGGCCCCCCCTCAGTACACCTCCCCTCCCTCCTCTCCTCTCTCCCTTCCTCTCCATCTCCATGGCCATGGCTAGGGTTTTGAATTTGGGGGTTTTGCCCCAATGTTGTGATTGTGTATGTTGCAATGTGTATGCTAGGTGTTCGATCAAATGCCAATAAGGTTCTATTTAGCGGTTGAGTTCAAGTAGTAGATGAATGTGTTTAGCGGATGTTGGTTGGTGCTAAACCACCATATGGGATGCTAGAATCCTTATCTAGGTCATGTTGTACATGTTGGTGATTAGTACTAATCTAGGTTGGAGTATTGTGGGTGCTCGATTATATATATGATTGATTATGCGTGAAAGATCGAAATGGGTTGAGCTAACCGATAATGGATAGTTCTATGCGGTGGTTCAATGAGTGAGTGTTGTTGTTAGTCGTTTTCCATTTGTAAAGATTAGATGTTAAAATAGTGTTGGGCATTTAAAAATTTATTGTTTGCCTGTTAGTGGACTTTCGCCTTGTTTTTCCTTTTGATTGTCGAATGTGTGCATGTTGTTTTTCAATTCTCATTTCATGTCATCGGCATAGCATGCATCTCATTTCATACATATGTGTCGTGTAGAGAACGCTCACGCGGAGGGTGACGTGGCCGCGATCGAGGGCGATCACGGTGAGCGGGTTGTCACTGAGGCTCCGACAGAAGCACCAGGCAAGCACCTAAGCATATTTACCCCATTATATGATTTTATCTTAGAGAATTAAATTGCTTATTTAGTCGATTAAGTATGCATTAGGAGTTGAATGGTGGGAACAGGGTTAGAACCTAATTGCTGCACATACACTCCTTGAAATTTGTAGAACACTCCCTTCGGAACCAAAATATGGGTAATTATAACGAGTCTACGCTTAGTTTTGCTTAGATGTTGGGTTGGGCCAAGTGGGGAATGGTTCTCCCGCTGGTGATTATTAACAATTGTTTCACTTCACACATGATGGATTGGAATGGGTATGGTTATGAGTCGTAATTAATAAATTGTGGACCGGGCGGGGAGTCGGTTCATTTGAGTATGGAGACTCAAATGTGTAGCCCCGTCTGAGTCGATTAAGGACCGATTCGATGGTTGCCCTTTGATTGAGCACACCCCGGTTGGTCGCATGCCCGATTATGGTACGGTAAGCCACTCTTTCTCTCATACGGAATCGATGGACCGTAACTTCCTGTGGTTGGACGTGGTTGAGGGCGAGGCTTAGGCCCGACTCTCGGCGCCAAGCCGGGCTTGGGGCTGCTCGAGGGTGCTAGGTTTTCGGGCCACAGGAGGACGCTTCAGCGATTGGGTATGATTGGGAGGGGTTGACACTCGGCCGTGTGGTAAGTGTCGTCGCGATCAATGCTTCCCTGCAGGGTTAATTAAGCGATTCGAATTGCCGCGCTCTCGGATATGAGCAAGCTCTTTCATCGCACAGTCACGTAGTAAATAACTTGAACTTGTGGTTCGCCGTTGGGCTTGAGCTTTAAATTGGTTATGTATTGCTCTACCTTAATTGTTGTTAATTTCAATCTCACATTAGAAGTAAGTGCGGTCTATAACTGCTTTAAACTTGTAATTGGTTCCGTTGTCGCACTTATATTACAAATGTTAATGCTTTTTCTGCACTTTTACCTTAAGCTTACTCCTTGCTACAACTAAATGCATAATCCTTTGAAGTCGGTCTTATATGGACCCATGGGTAAGTCTTGCGAGTACCTTCCGTACTCATGCTTCTGCTTTGTGGTTTTTCAGGTGAGGATCAGGTTGAGTGCGAGTTCTGCCCGTCTTGTCTCGGTGGAGGCGGGGCACCGAGTAGAGGCTTCGCCAACGCCGTTCTGCCGGGAGTGTTCAGGGGCAGAACACTTCCGGGATTTGTCTTACTTTTGCTAAATGCATCCCTTTTGTTGTATAGATAGATGCGGTTGTTGGGCTTTTGGATTTGGTAATGGACGCTTACGCGTATGTTGGTCCCGTTCGTGTTTTCTTTAGCTGTGATACTGCTGTGGTGCTGTGGATGTCGTTTTACTTTCAATATATATATATTGAACTGTGTTTTCCTTGTCTGCTGAGTGGATGTCCGTAAAATCTAGTAAGGTCATGCCGAAATTTTCTGCTTTTCGGAGTCTTGGTCCTTTTTCCGTTCTTGCCTAGTTTAGAGTCTTGGCGTTGTTTTTTTTTTATCTTGGTTTGGTGGTTGTCGGGTTTGTCTTTGTGCCGTTTGTTTTCCGCTTGCGTGTTGGTTCGAAAGTTTCGAGTTCGTTGCCCCCTTTGTGCAAATTGAATTGATAACGACTGTGGAAACCGGTATGTGGGGATCCTGGGCGAGTTCGGGTCGCATACCAGGGGAATACCGGGATGGTTGTCGAATTGTTAGGATGTTTCTTGGAGTTGTCTCGATTGGGCTTGGGTGTTAGCACTGAGATCACCTTCGGTGATTCGTTGCTAGGATCCAAATCCGATGGGAGTGACCGTTCATCCAACAACTCGATGACGATCTGGACGGCTCCTCACACAAACACTCACACATACATACAGCTCCAGATTCTCAAAAGAATTTACTTCACCGAGACTCTGAGATCTGAAACTAAAAAAACTGGAGTAGGACTCATTGTTTGCATCTGCACGTATAATCCTTTCTTGAGAGGTGCTTCTATGCTCTTTCTTTTAAAAGTTGCACAACTATTAAAGCATGAATGAAAGGTAGATGGTGATTACTTACCCCTTCGCTTGCTTCAAGATTTGTACAACTTATACTAGAAGGAAGAGCATAGAAGCACCTCTCTTCTCAAAAAAACAAAGAAGAAGAAGCTTCAGTCTGTCAGATTAGTGGGCTTTGTTACCTGCCCTTTACATGGGCTCCAGCAATCTCTTCAAGCCCAGTGCGCGTTCTTACTCGTCTCCCTCTAGCTCTCAATTAATCCTCTCTCTCTCTTTTTTTTTCCTTATATGCCACTGAAAATTTATTATCTGTTTTCTACATACCATTAATTGTCTTCATTAGATTCAGAAATTTCTTCAAATTCTAATGGCATATAAAGAATTAATCCTCTTTTTTCTACGGAGATAACCGTGGCTGCATCGTCCGTCGTATAATACGATGCGGTATACGTACATACGTTTCGGGCTACGTACTCTACGGTGTTCGTGGTACAACCAAAATGGAACACCCTTAGATGAAGTGAAAGGGTGGTTAATTAGGCGATATTTGGGTGGCACAATTATTGTGGGGAGGGAAAGAGATTTTGTGTGCTAATCATGCACGACAATTGAAATGTGAAACTGCTGTAGCTTAATTAATCTCTCTCACATGTTTTTGTTTCGAAAAAAAAAAGGTAATCTCTCGCATGCTAAAGCTTTTATAATTTCTTGATCGAACGTATGTTGCAGCTTAGGCCATGTTTGGATAGGCTAAAGCTAATTGTTAGTTGGCTAATGGCTAGCGCTAATTGTTAGCTAGCTAATAATTAGCTTAACTAAAATTAGCCTAGAGCTGTTTGGATACATGGCTAATATTATGATTAGGCTAATTTCTTAGAAAAGTCATGTTTGCCCCTCATAACGGACTGGAGAGCGGACGCACGGGTGAGGAAGTGAGGATAAGACCAGCGCGAGGGTATTTCAGACTTTTTCCAGCGTGTTACCTGCTATTAGCCCAAATTAGCTCCCCCTCACCAGCTAATGGACTAATTGTTAGGTGAGGGGTTGGCTAAAAATTAACCCACTTATTAGTCTTCCTGTTTGGATAGACTAGGACTAATTTTTAGCCAGCTAACAATTAATCTAGGGATCCAAACATGACCTTAATACTACCCAGCTATATTACCGGAAGCATTCCGGCTTCCTCAGCCCCCCACGTCACCCCACCCTCTCTCTCTCCCATTTTTTGCAAAAACAACCTCCGGTTCTTTGAAATTACGGATAGGTCCTTTGTAATTTTCTGTGAGTGTAGAATATTTTTCCCCGTTCGCGTTTAGGTCCTCCGTTCGCCGTTTTACACAAAGAACTTCCCATTAATACGAATGGCGAACTAGCCCTTTCCTACTTATTCGAAATAGCGAACAAGTCCAAAATTATAACAAATTGGTCCCTAGACTTTTCGTTCAGGTCCTTTCTCCGTTTTCCCCGAAAAAAATGTTTTCGTGCTCCGTTTGCTCTCCGGAGCATAGGAAAATTGTTTCCGTGGTCTGTTTTTTCTCCGAAAAAAAAACAAAAAATATTTTCCGTTCACGCGAACGCCGTTTTTCCCGAAAAAATATTTTCGTGCTCCGTTTGCTCTCCGGAGCATGGGAAAAATGTTTCCGTGGTCTGTTTTTTCTCCGAAAAAAAAACAAAATTTTTTTCCCGTTCACGTGCACGGCGTTTTTCCCGGAAAAAATACTTTCGTGATCCGTTTGCTCTCCGGAGCATGGGAAAAATGTTTTCGTGATCTGTTTTTTCTCCGAAAAAAAAAAATTTTCCATTCACGCGCGCGGCGAAATATTTTCGTGATCCGTTTGCTCTCCGGAGCATGGAAAAAATGTTTCCGTGGTCTGCTTTTTCTCCGAAAAAAAAATTCCATTCACGTGCGCGTCGTTTTTCCCGGAAAAAATACTTTCGTGGTCCGTTTGCTCTCCGGAGCATGAGAAAAATGTTTTCGTGATCTGTTTTTTCTCCGAAAAAAAAATATTTTCCATTCACGCGTGCGGCGTGCGCCGCGCTTGCGTTTCTAGTAGTCTACGTTTCCAAACAAATGATCTATCTCTGAATGGCTATATCGTTTGCCATATGCTTTTTCGAGGTTACTCCATATATAGTCTAGGTTACCACAAATAGAAACTGTAAAAAGGAAAATGGTTGTTAGGCTATGAATGTTTGGACGGCAGCAATTAATTTTGGAAGGGACAAAAAAAAAATCTACCAAGTTTGGCAAATAGGGTCTCTAAAATATAGAAATTAGTGAGCTCTTTACGGTGGATTAAATTAAATATGAACCGTTCATTCTTTTCGATCCAATGGATCAGATTAACTAGAGTTTACTTATACTACACCTGGTAGTGGAGTAGTATAAACACCATTAACAAATCAACGGTTAGATGTGATTTCTACTACACATTTTATACTACAAGTATAATCCACCGTAAAATTTCTCAAATTAGTTGGCTCCATTAATTTCTCGCATACGTCAGCACTTAGCCATCTAAATATTGCAATAAAACGGTCAAGAACTTTGATTATTTTTGTACATACGGTTTGTGTTGCGCATCTCATCTACGCTTTTGGTTTCTTGGTATACCTGCAGATTTTGTTTTTGTCTTTGCCTTGTGATAGCCGTCTTTGCGACTTTATGGATGTTTTTTTATATGGATCTAAATGATGTATCTGCTTTTGGGGCTACCCCATAGTCCATGGTAGGAACACTCCAGAGTCCAGACAAAGAAAAAGTGTTAATTTATTGGTCTTTTCGAATGGCCTTTAATGGTTGTTGATTAGTGTGAAATAATCTATCTCGATATGACTACATCATTCGTTATATAGTAATATAACGATGTGTACATATTTACTTTCGAGGTTACTCCATAGTCCAGGGGTACGTACGGCAAATGAAACACTCCTGATAAAGGAAAACGTACGTTAAAAAAAAATATTTAATTACCAAGTTTGGCAAAAACACTACTACAGAATCGCGCTTCACAAGCGGTTGAAAACCACCTCCAGAGGGGTATCACAAGCGGTTCTAGGAATCGTGCTTCACAAGCGGTTGAAAACCACCGCTTCTAAGCAACCGTGAGTAATACCCCGAGGGGTATCACAAGCGATTTCCTAGAACCGCTTGTGGTGGTGCGACACCAAGCAGTAAAATGCGGTAATAATATCGTGGCAATAAGATTCGAACCCACAACCAGCACTCCATCCTCGTGACCTGCCTCATCCATCTAGCCAACCCACCTACGCGTGCTCTCTGATAGAATAGGGCACGCATTCCTTTTATTATTTCTAAAACTGGGTTTCTACAAGCGGTTCGTGTCACGCTTCGTGTCCCCACCTTTAGAAGGGGTTCAAGCGGTTCGTGTCCCCAACAGCTTCTAAAGCTTTAGAAGGGGTTCGTGTCACGAACCGCTGGTGCTTCTAAAGACCCCTTTTAGAAGGGGTTCGTGCCACGAACCGCTTCTAGAGATCCCCTCCGGTCTGTTGCCACGAACCGCTTCTGGTGCGAGCATTACAACCGGTTCGCACCAAACCGTTTCTAATAGACCGGTTGTGATGTCCGGTTTTGTAGTAGTGAAAGGAACAAGATCATTTAATGGCTTTGCTTTGTGGTCGACTTTATGGATATTTTCTGTGGATCGAAATTATAGTATATGTGTACGTGACTGCACTGCCACTGTCGTATATATAGCGTATATGCATGATTCATGTGTGTCCGGAGTCCATGGTAGGAAGACTCCAAATAAATAAAAAGAGGTGGTTCATGGTTGTTAGGAGGAACTAGCTAGTACACATGTATTGTTGCATGCCTTGCTACTTTTGGTTTCTTAGTATACATGTATTTATTGGTCTTTTTTGAACAGCTTTATATATGATTGTTGATTGTAGAGCCAAATGATATACTCTCTTCGTCCTAATTTATAAGGCGTAGTTTGATTTTACATAAGGATTAAGGTTGCATTGAAATTGAGAAATGTATGAGAGAAAATGACGTAGATATCATCGCTTAATTGTATTGGAAGATGAAAGATATAATTTGTGTGGGTGGAGTAATGAATAAATGCATGTGGTTGAGAGAGAATAAATAAGGGTATGGAAGGAAAGACATCATTAAATCTACATACACGTCTTATATTTGAGACAAGATCATTCAAATTATAGGCCTAGTAATCTGGGGCGGAGGGAGTATCTACATCGTATTTAATTGTCGTATGTCTACTCCATAGTCCATAGTACTCCCTCTGATTGGAAATGTAAGGGGTTTTAGGTCTCTATACTATTTGTAAAATATAAGGGGTTCTAGTATCCCAAGGCTAAATTTAGCCCATTTCTTCCAGTTTTGCCCTTGTTCCATTTATTACCCTTGTACAATTTTCCATGTCTCTTTTTTATGCGAACGTGCTGTTTAATGAACAATAACTAAGGGTATTTTAGTCTATTCACCAAGCTTCTAAATATGTGTGCACAAGGCTTGCTAGCTCCAGATAAAGGAGCAAATCGTGGATAGGCTTTGTTTGAACATCATGAGAAATTTGGGAGGAAATGAAATGTTTATCAGGTTTGTGAAACAGGGCCTCTAGAAAGGGCATTACTTAGCTCAATTTCTCGCACATGTTCACGCTTCGCCGTGTAAATTTTCCAACTAAATGGTCAAGAGCTTTTGTGCCACCTGAACCAAAAAAGAAGAAGAAAAAGAGAGAAAGAAGATCAAATTCCTTCTCACAACAATCATGTGCACACATTGCAGTGTAAACCAACCAATATAATGGGCAATCTCTCTCCTCTATCTAGATGCATGGAGCATCCATAATAATGCAAGAGAAAAGGCTACTAACCAACTTCTTTTTGTAATTTCTGGGAAGACTTGGGAGGATAGGAATTTGGCCACTTTTTTTTTTCTTTTCCCCAGAGGCATCTGTACCCTTGCTGTGGAGCCCAGTCCATGCTGATCAGCTGGCTTTCTCTCACTCCCAACACCATCAAAACCATGAGCATTTGGCATGCTTTGAGGTGTTCTTGGTTTCTAAGCAATCTCCTTTCCCTCTTTACGCCCCTTGCCAAACTACAAGACAGAACACACCTCTCTCTCTCTCTCTCTCTCTACACCTCTCTCTCTCTCTCTCTCTCTCTCTCTCTCTCTCTCTCTCTCTCTCTCTCTCTCTCTCTCTCTCTCTCTCTCTCTCTCTCTCTCTCTCTCTCTCTCTCTCTCTCTCTCTCTCTCTATCTATCTATCTATTTTCGTCCTGCATGCATATATATGTGTTTACATGGAAAAGACAGATGAGGGTAGTGTGCCTAGTGCAGTACTTTAGGTAGGAATTCCGAATTCTTGAGCTGTCAATCTGTCATGACCCCAAGAATGGGCTCAAAAAACTTTTTAGAAAAAAAGGTGTCATGGATTATTTGTGTGCTGATCGGTATGGGAGCAAAGCTTTTTATATATATAAGGAATGGATGCATGCACAAAAAATAAAAGAATTACTCTCTCCGTTCAAGTTTAGAAGACTTATTTTTTCTTAGCATATAGACTAAAAAGATATTAAAAATAACTAGATTACATCTAATTATTGTCACTAAGCACTATATTCATTGCATTCATGTAGAGAATATAAATTAAATATGGATATTTATTAAGTGTGTGAAGGGAATATCACATTAATTTTGTATTGGAATATGAATACGTCTTATATTTATGGATAATACCGTTAAGGTACGGAGGGAGTACCTTAATTTTCACTAAGATTGATTGAGGTAGTATTTTTTTTTTTTTTTTTTTTTTTTGCGAGGGATTGAGGTAGTAATTTACTGGGTATAAATGTATCCACGGTTGATTAACAAAAAATGACAGGTTCTATATGTGTGCATGAAAAGAATCTGTGGATCTATCAACAACACTCATGTCGCTGTCATTTAACTAGTCAAAAGTGAATTGAGAGTGCACTAACTTATAAAATCTGACGTAGAGAACAAGTTAAGGAAGAGATCAAGAGAGTAGCTAGAGTTATTTCTCATGTAAGATAGTACAACATAATTAAAAAAAACTAAGAAAGTTAGAGGATTGGGACTGATAGAAAGGAGCGAAGAAATTAATTGAGTGGAGTACTCCTTCCGGTCACGAATAGTTATCATTTTGGACATTGATATGGTCTCTAAAACAAAACTTTGACCACTAATTTATATTATAATATTATGAAAGTATTTTTTGAGACAAATCTACACATATGATTTTCATGTACCCAATTTAAATATTTAAAAAATATATTGATGGTTAAAGTTTTGAAAATTTGACTACACATATGTCAAAAATGACAACTATTTGTGACTGGAGGGACTATTTGTTAGATACTATGCATTAGAAATATTGTATCTAGAGTTATTTTTATATGATGCGGTGTATTGACACTATGCAGAAAGGACTATATTAGACTTTTTATCACAGACGGTTTTTAAAAACCATCTGTGTTAAATATAATCATAGAGTGAACATCCTGCCAAATATACAAAACAGAGTCCCGACTCACTTAGTGTTTTTAGGGTTTCCTGTCTAAACAGAGCCACGACACTGCTACAGGAGGGGGTGGCGTGCTCCTTGCCTTGCCATTATTCGGGAGCAGATCGATGAGGAATGCTTTGTATTTTGTGGTGAGATGTTCGATTCTTACTCTCCTTTGTGCTAAAGTTTGGATCCTTGCATTCGCGTTCGTGTTGTATTTCTTCAAAGGGAGGAAGGAGAGGATGCGCTTCGCGTCCTTGTTGTACTGCGAGGCTAATTAGCTGAAGGGGAGGAAGGAGGAGGGCTCCAAAGTTCGGCCGTGTGAGATGTGAGATCTTGAAGGGTTGGAAGCTCAAGTAGGTGATGCTATGTTATGATGGTTTTAATTGTGCTCTAGTAATTTTTAGTTTTTGTCCACAACTTTTGTAGAAACTTCTAAATGCCGTATATCATCGAGATGTCTCGTTGGCTTGTATTGCTTTGTCTTGACAAGCATGTAAAAATGAAGTATGGTCTTCATGTTGAAGCATTCTTTGTGATACTAACTGCTTGTGTTGTACTGATTCTGATTGAGATATAGTTAAGTATTATTGGAACTGATTGATTTTGTGATTGTTTTTTTATAGGACATATATCTCATCAAGCCTTCCTTTTCAATGTTAGGTTGGTCCTCTTTTGGATAGAAGGATAGTGCCATATGTGCTTCCAGTTTTCTTATTTGTTATATATACTCTATTCAATACTTCCACATGAGGTTATTCTACGGGGGTGTTTGGCAGAGCTCCAGCTCCACCAAATTCTTGGAGTTGGTGGAGTTGGGTATTCCTAGTTTCACCAAATTCGTGGAGCTGGAGCTATGGGTATATTAAGAATAAAATTATAAACCTGTCACTTTATTTCATTCTACAAATTTTAGCTCTGAGGTAGAGCTGGGATCTGGAGCTTTGCCAAACAGGGCACATGTCTGGATACTAGTCTAATTATATTTGAAGGACATTATGCCAAGCTTGCACATAATGGCTGCTATTCCGATGTTTCAGGAGCTTCGTTTCATAATTGTTTCAAATCCCATGCTTAATGTGTCGGCTTCACTGGCAGCAAGCAGTATGTGTGTATAACAAATCTAGTTCTTACCATTTTAACAACGACAAATGCAAGCTAGGATTGATGGTAGAATTGCCAGGTGGAATAATTCAGCGAGCCTTGATGATTATAATGTGTTACTATTTTTGAAATAGCACAATATGTGTTGCTATTGAAAACTCACATATAATTCCTTTAGTCTAGATACGCTGCTGTCACTTCCATGGCCTCCTACAACAATTATCCTGGTGGTTATGCTATAAGTTTTCAAATTTTTTATGACTTGGATGCTTCAGGTTTTGGCTAAGTCCAAATTTGGAGACTTAGCCAAAATTTGGAGCATCGAAGTCATGACAAATTTGAAAATCTGGAGGATGTACCATATGTTTCGTACTGCTGAATCAATGTGGGTTTTATGCATATCATAGACGGTTCTTGGCTAAAACTATTTGTGATAACAGGTTATCACAGACGGTTTGTGGTTATAATCGTCTATGATGTGTATTTTACAGATGGTTCACAAACCATCTGTGATGTGTAGTGGTTATCACTGACACATGGTTACATACGGTTCAAAAAATTGTATGCGATGACGGTTTCGAACCAAATGTGATATCTTTTTCTGTAGTAGTGTAAGATTATAGAAACTATCCACTGGAAATGCTCTAATGCACTTGGCCCACGCCAAGCTGCCAACGTTTACTAGAAACTAAGCCCTTTAATTTTTACAATTGTTCCCGCCCACCACTATTAGGTTTCAAGTATATCTTCAAACAAAAATAGGTTTACAACTATCTAGCTTGGCTAAATAAAAATTATATCATTAGATCTTTTGTTAAAAAGTACTTTTATAGTATTACGATTATCAGTATATCTTACTATAAAGTTAATAACATATAATAGCTGAAATCGTACCTCGAAGATCGTAAAAAGTCAAAAGCGTCGAGTAAAAAAGGACAATGAGCAACAAAATGACCATTTTTCCTTGAAATCGTCGTTACAGCTTCCTTCCAAAATTAGTGCTTCCCAACACGAAAATGATAATTTACGGTCGACCATAGAAGCCATTCCATGCACTCCAACCTCCCGTGACCACCGCGTCTCATAGCGAAACCCTTCTCCACCTAACACGTGTTGTACACTGAGGGAAGGAGCACCAAGATCGGTGTTTGAACGCTGGAGGGAAAGAATACACGACTAATTAAATGCATTGAAATGATCCAAATCGAGAAGATTTTTTGTGAGTTGAATTTTTTATTTAAGTTTAAATTTTTTGAGTTGACTTTTTAGATGAAATATGAAATTTTATGAGCTGAAAAATTCCGACTTGAAATTTTATAGTCGAAACTTTTCAAACCGAAAGTTTTATAGCTGAAACATTTCAAACTGAAACTTTTTTTCAAGACGAAACTTTTTGCAAAAAAAATATTTGAACCGCGGAAGTTCTCGAACCGAAAATTTTTGAACTCATTGTTTTCGAACATGAAGTTTTTGTAATTTTTCGTTCTAAAATTCCCTCACTCGAAAATCAAATTTTCCTGTTTGAAATTTTCCAAACTGGAAATCCTCGATTTGAATTTTTCCGATCGGACACGTGTCACCGTGAGGCCGGGAATGGTGGCGGCCGAACCACACGGCCGGTAAGAAGCATACATAAGGTTGACGGCAAAATAGTCACCCCCACCACCCAAGATGCACACTATGATCATATATGGCATGCGCTGCGATCGAGTCGACCAGCCAGGTAATTGCTAGCTGATGCTGACGATTAAGCTCACGAAAGCTCGTAATCCGATGCGATGGCGGCTGTGGAAAGAGAGGCCGCCGGCCGGTCTATGCATGCACGAATGATTGATTGCGTTCTCCACCACCGAAAGGCTTGACGTACGCTGGGGTGTGCGTCGTCAATGGTGTGCATCATCCAAGCTAGGGCCGATGGATGGAGATGGCATCGTACTATGTATGTAGAGTCGGTCAAGAGCCACACACACACAGAGGTTATTAGACTATCTCCAGCAATTTCTCTTCATTTCATTCCCTTTCTTATTCCCTTCCCTATATTCATTCTCTATATTTAATTCCTACTATCTCCAACAGCATCCTCTCGAAGGGATTTCTCTCTGGGATTGGAGAGAGAATCTGTTTCTAAAGGGATTCTCTCTCCGAATCCCTTCTGAAGGGAAGGCTGAAGGGAATTCACTGGAGCATTTGAGATCTGTTCGTGAAGAGATTTAGAGGCTGAAAAGAATCCGCTAGAGATAGTCTTAGTCTGGTTAGAGGGATCAATATAGAGATACATGTATACAGGGAGAGGGAGTTAAAGACGCGCGAAATCTGGCGCGCGCGGACGGACGGACGCGCGTACGTATCTGTCCATCGATCTAGCTAGCTAGCTAGCGTCTTGGAGGAGAGGAAGTCTCGCGGCGCGTGCATGAAATAATGGATGAGCTCTTGGTTAACCGCGAGCGAGCATGGCTGGACAGGTAGCTTTCGCCGTGGTTTCGACGTCACCTGTGATGTGGGATCGTCTAGGGTTTGCGTGGTTTTTTTATTTCTCCCCCTTGACGATAAGGTTGTCAGAACATTGATTCTAGCCATTGGTTCTAGCTACGATGAATTACGTACGATCTAGATTGACTGGATCCGATTCTAGAATTAATGATTATACGATTTTATGGTCAGGAATATATATATATATATATATATATATATATATATATATATATATATATATATATTAGTTCTTTTTCGTTATCGCAATCGGTTTTTACACGATAATAGTAATATAGTCATCACAGTCGGTTCTACCTCAGACCGGTCTAGATTGATTGGACCGATCCGATCCTAGGGTATAGTCACAATCAAAATTTCCATAAGATCCTACTGGATTAAGTCTAGTATTTTATCATATATAATTACCTGTGTATACCTTTTAATTGCAAAATTTTACTTTTATCTCTTCATGTCAATTATAATTCGTATACGTAACAAATCATCTTTCATTTGTGCTGGATTTTTCTAAACAAAAGTGCCAAATGTATAATTTTAAAAATATAAGTAGCAGCACTACTATAGAACAAGCTTCTACAAGCGGTTTGGAACCACTTCTAGGCAACCGGTTGTGATACCTCGAATGGTATCACAAGCGGTTCTAGGAACCGCTTGTGGTGGTGCCACACCAAGCAGTAAAAGGCAGTAATAATATCGTGGGAACGGGATTCAAACCCACGACCAGCACTCCATCCTCGTGACTCGCCTCATCCATCTAGCCAACCCACCCACGCGTGCTCTCTGATAGAGTAGGGCACGCATTCCTTTTATTATTTCTAAAAGCCAAGCTTCTACAAGCGGTTCGTGACACGAACCCCTTCGAAGGGTCTTTAGAAGCGGTTCGTGTCACGAACCCCTTCTAAAGCCCGACTTTAGAAGCGGTTCGTGACACGAACCCCTTCTAAAGCTTTAGAAGCGGTTGGGGAGACGAACCGCTTGTAAAGACCTTTAGAAGGGGTTCGTGTCACGAACCCCTTCTAAAGGTGGGGCTTTAGAAGGGGTTCGTGCCACGAACCGCTTCTAGAGATCCCCTCCGGCCTGTTACCACGAACCGCTCACTACAAGGATCTTGCTCAGTGTCCTCGGCTTTTACCGACGACACAGATGCCAAAACCGCCGACACAGGGCTCTGTCGTCGGCCTCCCGACGACACAAGTCCCACGACACAGAGTCGACGACACAACCAACCTATGTCCACGGCCACAATAAATCCCGACGACACAGATGATGCCATCCGGGGCCGACCCGACACCCAGACATTTGTCGTCGGCGAACTTAAAGCTGCCGATACAGAGGAGACACTTCTGTCCTCGGCCTAATTAATGCTGCAGACACAGAGTGGACATCTGTGTCCTCGGCCTAATTAATGCTGCCGACACAGAGTGGACATTTGTGTCCTCGGCCTGGGCTATAGCCGACGACACAGATCCCTTCTGGTGCCAGAACCTGGGGCTATCTTGTGTCGTCAGCATGTTTAGAGCCGAGGACACATGTTCAACTTTTATGTAATATTCTGACATTTTGAAACACAAAAACGAAGATATTTTCCAAGAGATCAACCCTCACCCATATCCTAGTTAGTACTACTCTCGCCTAAGCACGCTTAACTAATGAGTTCTACCACTGATTTTAATGCAAATGAGCACTTCCCATGAGGTCACCCATCCTAATACTACTCTCAGCCAAGCACGCTTAACTTCAGAATTCTTATATGATCTAGTACCAGAGTGTTGGTATGATCACATTTGAAATATAACGTGTCCCCCTCCTCTTAACCTCACAAATGACCAAAACTCTAATTTTAGTATTCTTATATTTTGAATTTACCATGGCATGGATGCTTCAAATTTCAACTAAGTGTTCAATTTTACTATGATATGGGTGTTTCAAATTTTAACTAAGTGTCCAATTTTAATAGTTGGATCCAAGATCGAACTAGCTACCTACTAGCTACATCTGTGTCCTCGGCATGGTTAGAGCCGAGGACACAGGACATCTGTGTCCTCGGCACAGGCATGGCGGCGACCTGAGACCTCTTACAGTGCCGAACACAGGGCTATCTTGTGTCGTCGGCATGGTTAGAGCCGAGGACACAGGACATCTGTGTCCTCGGCACGAGGATGGCCGGCGACACGCACCCTTCCGTGCCGGAACACAGGGCTATCTTGTGTCGTCGGCATGGTTAGAGCCGAGGACACGGAGGACATCTGTGTCCTCGGCTGGCATGGCCGAGCGACCACAGACCCCTTCAGTGCCGAACACAGGGCTATCTTGTGTCGTCGGCATGGTTATAGCCGAGGACACGGGACATCTGTGTCCTCGGCACGAGGCATGGCGAAGCGACCGCACCCCACAGTGCCGGAACACGGGCTATCTTGAGTCGTCGGCATGGTTATAGCCGAGGACACAGGTTCAACTTGTGTCGTCGGTAACATTTTTTGCCGTGGACACAGACAGCACTCATGGGCCCACCGTCAGATACTGGGACACAGGTCGTGCTCGCTCTTCTTTCTCCCGAGATTTTTAAGGCCAGTTTAAGGTTTTTAGAACATGCACAACCTATTCCAGCTAATTGCTCGCTCTTCTTTCGCCCGGCATTTCATCGTCAGAACAAATTCTTCTGAAAACTCAAGGAGAGTAACAGAGTCGCCACCACCGTACGTTCTTTTCTTCGATACTTTTGTAGCCTACGACGGGTCAAACGAAACATTTCTGCGATGACTTAAAGGTTTTACAACATGCACAACCTATTCTAAGTCATTCCTCGCTCTTTCAATTGGTCTGCGTTGAATCGTCACAAGGTTCAACTCAAAGTACTCGAGGTAACGTTACGGAGACACATACACACAGCGCCGTAACATACCAATTAATTAAATAATAAAAAATTACATGTCATATAGATGTATGTTGCCTAACAACTATTCTAAAGCTCTATTTCATTTTTCTTAATTTTAAAAACAAAAAAAACATTTTCAAATTGGTTTTCTGAATTAATCTGGAATTATTATTATAAATCACTAAAATAAAGCCGTGGACAAAATGTTCTCTGTGTAGTCGGCTAGCTTTGTCCCGTCGACATAGAAATGTTTGTGTCGTCGGCTGTTTCTTCCCCGACGACAAAGAGTCTTCTTGCCACTGGTCCGGCCTGAGCATCCTGCATGTTGGTCCCACATGTCGGAGTGCCTGTGTCGGCGGGGTATGTGGGCCGAGGACACAGCTTGTGTTGGCGGGATGTGAAATTCAAATTTCATCACGCGCCGATGTTCCCCGTCTGGGGTGGAGTGCCTGTGTCGGCGGGGTAGGTGGGCCGAGGACACAGCTCTGCATCTGTGTCGGCGGGGTATGTGGGCCGAGGACACAGCTTGTGTTGGCGGGATGTGAAATTCAAATTTCATCACGCGCCGATGTTCCCCGTCTGGGGTGGAGTTCCTGTGTCGGCGGGGTATGTGGGCTGAGGACATAGGTCTGCCTCTGTGTCGGCGGGGTAGGTAGGCGGAGGACACAGATCTCCCTCTGTGTCGGCGGGCTAGTTGGACCGAGGACACAGATCTCTCTCTGTATCGGCGGTTTAGGTGTTGCCGACGACATAGCTCTGCTTGGCGTGTATATGTCGTCGATTTTTATTGACGCCGTCGAGAGATGTAAAATTTTGTGTCGTCGGCAATTTTAACGACGATACAAATATTTCGGCCGAGGACACTGAGCTCGTTTCTTGTAGTGGCTTCTGGTGCGAGCATTACAACCGGTTCGTACCAAACCGTTTCTAATAGACCGTTTGTGATGCCCGATTTTGTAGTAGTGCAGCTAGCGTTGAAATACATGGTAGATTGTTAAAAAAAATATTTCTTCGGTAGAATCAGGTGGAATATCACATCCTGCATCGATCCTACGATTAATTGCGATCCTACCGAAGAACCTCTGATCTGATTCAGAGAACAGAAATTCCGATCACAACCTCTCTTGACGACGCCGAAGCGGCGTGTTTCTGACGACCGTAGGATTGGCTCCGAGATTCGTAACATGGTCCAACGGCTTTCGATGACACGTGCCACACTGGCGCACCGATACGTGAATAGACGAAGCTCAGGATAGATAGCGACTAGATCTCCGCTGCGTGGCGCAGGTTCGGCGGTAGCCGCTCGCCTCAGACTCCAGAGGAGAGAAGATATATCGAGGGGATCGATGCACGGCATTGAGACTCCATGCGTTGCATGTTTACCGAGACGTTGTTTTGACCGATACGTTGTTTTCTTACCTTGTTACTTGGAACACGTCTTGATCCTGGACCTAGACGGAGCTCAAGTCAACATATACACATACATCATCAAGAACTAGCTAGCTGGTCGCGAGAAGAAGTAATCTCCTCTCATGATTGATCGATAGCATCGCATATACCGTGAAATATCAAATATCTAAAGAAAGACATCGATCCATGCATGTATATGTCAGCCTACCCTAATCATATATGAGATATACCGTAAAATGTTTAAACAAATTAAGCCATGCATGCATGGCTATGCATGCCGGACTACTCCAATCATATCTATATTCGCTATTTTGAAAAACTATAAAAGGGCTCGTTTACGATTCGTATTTAACGGGAGGTTCTTTATGTAAAATGGCGAAGGAGGGACCTAAACGCGAACCGGGGAAAAAATCTCCCTCCCACAAAAAATTGCAAAAGGACCTATCCGTAATTTCAAGAACCGGAGGGGCTTTTTCGCAAAAAGAGGAGAGAGAGGGGGTGGGACAGGTGGAGGGGCTCTTTGAGGAGAGACTCTCCCGAGCTTAATATAGGGAATATTACACTGCGGCATCCCTTATATATAATTTTTAAGTGCATCATTGAGCCAAGGGTGACCCATGCATACACCTACTAGATCCCCGGTCCCTCTCGCTACCACATAAAGGCTCACCTCTGATGTCTCATCTCAGACGGTTTTGACGTTTGCGTAAAAATCCATCCGCGTATGCCCACTATTCATCCTTATCGCAGACAGCTTGTAATTAGAATGATCTATTAATTACTATTAACACATACGATTTCTTATGTACTGACCGTCCCTGTAGTATAACTATCACGAACCTTTTTGTACAACCATTAATCACCATTGACTTTTTTTAGAACCGCCTGTGATTCTCTTCACCTTGGTAGCGCGTCTCTTCCGTCTCTCTCTCTCTCTCTCTCTCTCTCTCTCTCTCTCTCTCTCTCTCTCTCTCTCTCTCTCTCTCTCTCTCTCTTATATTCCATCTCCACATATATCGGCACGTGGAAAGCAAGGTGCCCGGCCATCTGCGTTTGCAGCCTTAGCACGGAATAGGCAGCCAATCCAGACGAAGGCCGGGCTCAGAGCCGACTGGTTCAAAGCGGCGTGAAAGGAACACCAAAAGCAGCGGCGTCGTCACCTCCTCCTCCTCCTCCCGGGGGGCTCAGATGCCTCGCAGGCCAATCGGGGTCGAGCTTCCGGTGCGCGTCGTCGTCGTCGTCGTCTCCCGCTTCCACCGTGTGGCCGCCAACCGGCCTCCGGTCGCTGTCAATGGCGAGCTGCATGCCCCGATCTCTCCTTGGCCCCTCTAGATCTAGCTAGTCTCGCAAGCATCTCTCTCAGCTGCGGACAGCGACGGCCGCTAGCTGTAGATCGATCGACGTCGCGTGTACAGTACGTACGTGTGTAGCTAATTAACCGGCCGGTTGAGCTAGCTAGCGAGCGAGCTAGCCTTCGGCCCCGTACGTGGACGGCCGGACCGCGCGCCGGGGTCTCGGAAAGCGCGCTAGCTCGGCGAGTCGCCCATGGTGGACGGCCGGCCGGCCGTCCACGACGAGGTGGTCTTCCACGGCGGCCGGCCGTTTTGGTGCGTGAACGAACCGCCCTTCCGAGGTGGTTTCGTGGCAGCCTTCAGCCTTCGACGAGGTGGTCTTCCGAAGTGGTAGCCTTCGGCCCCGTACTGAAAGGTTTCACCTGTGTTTGCCTTTCGAAATGTGCACTGATCAACGGTGGTGGAGCCAGGAACTAGAGATAGCTGAGCCTGGCTATACTGTACGGTGTGGTTTGATTCCAATAAATTAAGAGAACCAAATAGCGTAGATTCGCGTAAAATAAAATCCTTTGGAACACGTACAAAAGGAGTATATTTGCATCAGATGATGTTTATCAAACATCATGCGGGGAGACATGCATGGCATCTGCCGGTCACTCTCCCTCCGCCCTGTCGATGCAGGTGTGCATGGATGAAGTGTTTACTTGCTATTTTCTCGATTTTTTTTTACAAAACAAGCACTTGTGCGAAAAATTTTGTAAAAATAGCCCCCTGGCCTACACCTACCGCGCCAGCTTCCGCGGTCTGATAGCGTGTGCGCGCGTGACGTAGGCGCTAGCTCGCTCATGCGTGGGCCCGTGGCTACCGCTCTCACCGAGCGTGCTCCCACACTCCCTAAGCACGGTAGGGACTGGCCAGGGGTTATTTTTGGAATTATCTCGCATAGGGACTAGTTTTAAAAAAACGAGGGAGAGAGGGGTGGTGTTAGTACAGTAAATACTTTTACATGGGTGGTCGTGTTGTTGTGCGGTTGCTTTGTTCGACATGTGAATATATATATATATATATATATATACTATTATAAAGCAACAGTTGGTGGCAGTGGTGAGTTCTACCCACGTCATTAATTGCCCTGCTTAATTGCCCTACACAAAAAACGAAGCGTTGCTTTAATTAGCCAGCTTTCGCAAGAAACGAAGTGTTAAAGATAGATGTTTGATCTTGTGAAATAATTTTTTTATTTTTAATCATTATTTTTCGTTATCAATTTTGTTTTTCGTAGCAATGCACGGGCATGTAACTAGTATATATATATATATATATATATATATATATATATATATATATATATATATATATGTGTGTGTGTGTGTGTGTGTGTGTGTGTGTGTGTCCTTTATTTTTTATATACCCTTTTCCACATATATAAATTATACTATAAAAAAAGTTGAAGTAGTACATACTCCTAAGAGTAGGGAGCCATTTTCTAATATATATATAACAGCTTGATTAACAAAATTACCGGGTGTGTGTGTGAAAACGGCAAATCCATCGATTTAAATTACTTGGTTAATGATATTCCTCGGTAACAAAAACTCAAAGCCGTTTTATTATATTTTAGTATTAAACATATCAGTACCTCTATCAAATATCATGAGATATTTGTTATATATTAAAGTTGATTAACATTATATAGCTCTCGTGAAAACAGTAAACAATCTCAAAATATAACGAATGCGTCTCTTTCATGTACGTACATCACAGTAATGAGGGAAGACAATCATAACTAGTCGATCATGACGTGAGAAAACTTTAGTCCTTGCAGACGTAATTGTTAGACAGATCTCAGTTATTAAAAATACTAGTTACATGCCCGTGCATTGCTACGAAAAACAAAATTGATAACGAAAAATAAAGATTAAAAAATAAAAAAATTATTTCACAAGATCAAACATCTATCTTTAACGCTTCGTTTCTTGCGAAAGCTGGCTAATTAAGGCCCTGTTTGGCAGAGCTCCAGATCCCAGCTCCACCTCAGAGCTGAAACTTGTAGACTGAAATAAAGTGACTTAAGTTTATAGTTTTATTCTAAAATATAAACAAGATAACTCACCTAAACATTCTTAATATACCAACAGCTCCAGCTCCACGAATTTGGTGGAGCTAGGAACACCTAGCTCCACCAACTCCAAGAATTTGGTGAAGCTGGAGCTCTGCCAAACACCCCCTAAAGCAACGCTTCGTTTTTTGCGTAGGGCAATTAAGTAGGGCAATTAATGACATGTGTAGAACTCACCACTGCCACCAACTGTTGCTTTATAATAGTAGAGATTATGAACATTGTGCTTATATTAATAGCTCGATAGAGGCCGGTGCTCAGGAACTGAAGATAGGAACCTAATTTTTGTGTACTTATAAATAGTTTAATTAAGAAACATTACCATCAGGTATACTAAGGCCTTATTTGGGGGGTTTTAAGCCATCTCCAGCTTCAGAAAAGCTAGCAAACCCCCAACAGCTCATTTTTTAAGCCGCTTTTGGCATGATCTAGAAATTATATATAAAAGCTGAAAGCCAAAAGCTAAGTTTAACCTGCTTTTGTAGCTTTTTGTTTAGAGAAATTAGCCATTTGTTAAATTGTCTCTTATAGAAAACTACGGCTACTTTTGAATCCAAAAAACCAAAAAACAACTTTTCAAAAAAGCTACAGCTCCCCAAACAGGCCCTAAGATATATCAATGTTCTCACATCAAATAAATACTCATTTGAAATTTATTATAAGATGCACTTGATTAAAAATTTTCAAATTTTAAACAACTATTTTTTACCAGCAATTTCTTCGTTTTTTTCTGCGAGAAAATCAAAAGGTATTTTAAAGGACACCGATAAATGGTACAGGAGAAGTATCTTTATTTTCTTTTGCTTTTTTAACTTCGAGGTAATCCTCATGGCAATCATGTGTTGTACTACCAGAGGAGCAATAACGGCAGCTCGTACAGAGTACACTATCAAATTCTACCATTTTTGGGGAATGAAATGCCATCCGATTTCTACCTTGGAGAAAAGGTGTCTGATGCATGTATGTCCTTTTCGGCCTCGGAGGATGAAAAGGCAAGGACCACATAGAAAGTGGTGTAAGGCAAACATACAACATGTCAAATTAAAATGCCTCCTGTTCTAATTTGCCAAATATCCGTCCATTCGGATGTATCTTATCGTATTCCCACACTCTTTATCGATAGCGTTAATCATGATAGAATTACATTCATACTTTATCTCGAATTTATCTCTAACTTAAATCATATCCCTAATATGTTTGAGTCGCACGCAACTTGAACTCTACTCTCTAACACTCACCATCAAGATGGATATGAGATGCAATTATAACCATATTGTTACATGATGCATAACTTACTAGAATATAATACTTTACCAAACTTATAGGCAACACAATGACAAAACACCATAATCACAATGTGCATAATTCATGTCAACACTGTCACACGGATGCAACTTTTGATTGCCATCATCTACACCACCGACCACAGTACCCATCATGATTCATCACCGTGACTACCTCCAATGCAGTCTCACCTAATATCAAGTCATTCGCCTTTTTCATCACACCAGTAGTCTTGGTCTCCTCAACTATCCACACGATTTAAACCTTGGCTTCCACCACCTCTCCCAACACGCTTCCGATCACCTTGGCTTCCACCACTTCTCCCAACCTGCCACCAACCACCGTTTTCTCAATCTTCTGTCAACACATTGCCACATCTATCCACCAACACCGCCTGTAACACAACACCAATGCCTTGATAATTATAACCGGTACCAAAACTATATCTATAGCCTCCACCAAAGCTACCACCAACTCCTACACCTGCTACCAATGTAAGTTCAAGCTCTATTTGGTTTTGGTGATTAATGCTTAATTATTAATTAATGATAAATCTAATTATTGTGAGACTAATATCATTATTGAGTTTATCTTTTACTAGTCTCATTTGGATGAAATGATGGAAACATCAAAGGTATGCATTTGAATTCACATGATCATATCTTATTGCATTCCTTGGTTACATAATTCATGATTATAGTGATAAATCCAAATATGAGACTAACGTGTTTATTAAGTATGTTTTTTATTAGTCTCGTCGTATTGAAAAATGGAAATCTCAAAAGTGTGCATTCGATACAACTTTATTATTTCTAGATGCATATTTTGGATTCAAGTTAAAGGGCGAACTTCACTGCAGTTTCAATCTTAAGATGTGCATAATGTTTTCAATTCCATATATACATGAATGCACACATTTAGAGAGAGTTCATGCTTTACCTTGAAGTTTCAATAGTATTGATCCCTTTCATCTTGCCATATAAATTAATTATCTTTACTTCGAAACAAATTCTCGAGTATATAAAACTTATGTAGTTGTAGTATACTCTTGTCAATATAGGATAAACTTCAAAGAATTCTCAAATTGAATATGCGCATATTGGTTAAGTTCAATTATTTATATGCACACATTTAATGGAGTTTACTTTATGTTTGATGGTCTCAATAGTATTGATCCCTTTTCATTATTTCATATCAATTGGATCATTACTTTGAAACCCATCAAGTTGAGTATATGAAGCTTGCGTAGTTGAAACATACTCATAACAATTTAAATTCAATTTAAATTATGTTTGGTTGTCATTCAATTATCAAAGAAATAGATCAATTGATCTATACTCTCCATCATGTGTTGATGGTGTGCTTTGTTGATAAAGTACAATCAGAGGTGTTTGAGTATATGAAACTTTAGTAGCATTAATATACTCAAGACAAATATTAAATTTCAGTCAACTATCTTTAGGTTGTGGTCAATTATCAAAGGAGTAGATCAAAGGATCTTCGAACATCCATTATATGTTAATAGAGTGTATTGATGATTGAGACAACCGTGTTTGTTAGACTAACATTTTCCTTGAGTTGTGGAAATAGGTTTAGTCCAAAGATGAAGACTTTGGATGACCTCATGTGTTATGGTCATCAAGTCAAGATTCAGGAAGATATATGTCATCATATGTTGATGAGCATCAAAGTTGAATCCCAAAGCGAAGATGGGAATTCGTTATGTGTTGATGAACAAAGACAAAGACCTGACTTGGAGAGAAGATGATTGTCATCATTAAAAACTCAAAGTGGATGTGCTAGAGGCAAAGGTATAACTAGCATAGGGCTAAGGATGTGTTCCTAGTCTTTTACTAGTCTCGGTGTTTGGTTGGGAGATCAGGTTGCTAGTTTAGATTGCCATACTACTAAGAGGGGTCGAGTCTTATAGCTTGATCTTCATCATGTCTTGATGACTCGATCCCGTTTGCTCTAGCTCACACTCTTAATTTGGTTTTTGCATGGAGCAAAGATTTACGAATGTGTTTTACAAATAGTTGTAGCTCATTCTTGCTATTTTATTAATATGTTCTCTGCATGAAGCTTTGATTTGCAAATGCGAGAAGCTCATGCTTGATGTTGCTTTGCAAATGTATTTTGCAATTTGAGCTCAAGATCATATATCTTTGGAGTATGTGAGTAGATTTTGTAAATATGCTTTGCAAATGTCTAGAGATCTTGTGTTCATCTTCACATGGCTCAAAGATACGATCTTGATGGTTCTTTGTTGCTTAAGGGTATTTACAAATGTGTTTTGTAAAAACGTTGAAGTTCATGCTAGAACTTCTCAAAGCATGTGACTAGAATTTGCGAATGTATTTTGCGAATTGCTAGAGATCATGTGTTGATCATCACATGATTATGCTTGAGTTCATGCATGCTCTCCATGCTTTAATTTGCTTGGATTTGTCATTGGCAAATTTGTTTTGAAAACATGTTGACAATTATGCAATTCTTGAGTTTCAAGTGACTAGGGTTTGCAAATGTGTTTTGCAAACTAGTGTGATCATGTGTTGATCATCACTTGGCTCAAGAATTGGTCTTGTGAATTCTTAAGTGCTCTTATTTGCGTGATTTATATTTGCAAATATGTTTTGTAAAATATTGGTATTCATGCATTTGATCAGGGAACATGTGATGAATATCTGCAAATGTGTTTTGCAAATTGGTGTGATCATGTGTTGGTCACCACATGACTCAAAAAGTGGTTCTTGATTTGAATTGAATTAATTTTTGTGTAAAATCAAGTTTTGTTTGGAAAATCGGCACTACCGTGGGTTTGAGGCCGGTACTACCGCAAGGTCAATAGTACCACTCCCTGGGTCCGATAGTACCGGTGGATCGGTACTACCGCTAATGAGACCGATAGTTATTTTTCCAATAGGGGATTTTCTCTATGATCTTCAGTTGCTGGCACTACTGCTTGTGGAGTTTGGTACTTCCACTGGTGCAGCAGTATTGGGGATTAGTGGCCGGTAGTTATTTTCCAGAGAAGGTTTTCAAGCTATTGTTGGATTGTCGTCACTACCGGGGTTAAGGCCAGTACTACCACTAGTCCGGCAGTACCGGGCATTAGTTGCCAGTAGTACCGGGTTTTCTGTGCAACAACCAGTTTTTCAATCATTGAGGTCGAGGCCAGTAGTATCGGATTTGCTGAAAAATGCTCAATTTGCCCCCAAATGGCTAGATTTCTTTGGGGGCTATAAAAGGGAGGCTTGGGCTGGCATTTGGAGAGGATGCTCTTGTTTCTCTTGGTGTTAGGATAGCTATATATTGCTTTTTTTTCTTAAGCTAGAGTGACCATCTCCTCATAATTGTGCATGTGTTGCACTTTGTGATCGAGAGTGATTCGATTAGCATGTGTTGCAAATTAGAAGCAGATTGAGAGATCCTTATGCATGTGTTGCACTTATAGAGGAGCCTTGTGGCCTTGTGCATATGTTGCACTCGGTGATCATTATTGTGCATGTGCTACACTTGGTGAGCTTCAAACGAGAAGCTTGACTTGTTACTCTTAGTGTTTGTCGACACCTAGACGGCATGGGAGGCATTGTGCGCGGTGATCTTCTCAAGAAGATTGTGAGAAGACCTGGTAAGTTGTGAAGATCGGAACTCGCCTACCCAAAGGGGGAAAGAGCTACCACTAGTGGATTCGAGGTGTTGTCTTAATTTGTGGAGCCGGTCCAATTCATTTGATCTTACCTCAATGTGGATTAGGGGAGCCTGTTAAGTCTCTGAACACTACGGTAAAAAGATTATGTGTCAATGTATAGTTTTCTTTCTTGTGCTTATTTACATTGTTGCAATTAACATTCATAGAATTAATTGCTTATCTTCTTAAGATTGCAAATCCTTGTTGGAAACTTAGATTGTTGGTGCACTTAGTGAGCGTAGAGGATTTATGCTTTAATTGTCAAAACCTTATATTTACGCTTCCACATTTAATTTAGGTTTTTGACTTAGGCTATCTTTAGAATCGAAGTAATTTTTGTAAAACCGCCTATTCACCCCCTCTAGTCGGCACCCTCATTCGTACAACCAATACCACCACCAGCACATGCCCTACATCACCTTTGGTCTTGCACTCTCTTTTCTCTCTTCTCCCTTTTCTTTCCATTTCTCTTTTCCTTTTGGCTTCTCTCTAGTCCTCTCAACCCCAACCCTAACCCTTTCTTCCCCTATCAAAACCCAAGGGAGAGATCTGGGGCAGCGGTAGTGGGGAGAAGCCAAACCCTAATCCTACCTCTCTCTCATCTCTTGCCTAGTCAAAACTTAAGGGATTCCCCAAGTAGCGTCGTCCCAATCTGGCAGCCAAGCAGCAGCGACTCCCACATGTAGGCGGTGATGCGGTCCCATCTTAGTTCTGCCCATAGTGGTACGGTGATGACCTACTTGGGGCGCAAGGTGGTGGCCTCCTCTGTGTCTCGACAGTAGCTCGCTGCTCTCCCACGAGATGGCAACACACTCAGGTTGTGACCTGCTAGCTCGGGGCTATGCTGCGCCGGTGTCCACCCATGTAGGGTGTTGCCATTGACTTGAAGACTCGAGGACTCCAGCGATGGAGATGACCTGGTTTCCCTGAGGTGATGGCGCAGCAGATTGGAGAAGATCTGGATTGGGGACGGCGATGACTTAGAGGTAAGGCTCTGATACCATGTTGTAATTTGCGGAATATTTATGTGCCTATGTGTGTCATATCCCATCCCCACACCCTTTATTTATAGCATCAATCATAACCGAATTATAACCATAATTTATATTGAATTTATCTCTAACTTGAATCCTATCCGTAATATGATTCTGAGTCACACACGACTCAGACTCTACTCTCCAACACCTCAGTTACCAACAATAAATTCTTCTTTTAGTTAGTATTGATGAAAATTTGCTCAAATTTAGAGTGAGTTCTTTGCGCATACTCTTGACAAGAGAAGTAAAATAAATGTTATAAATACACATGCATGAGGGTGACACAACTGACAATAGAGCCCGGAGAAGTCATGTTTATTGCAAGGTAGCACTTGGAGAATTAAAATGCAAATACCCACACCCAGCGACCGGTACAACAATATTGTGTGTTGCAAAGTACGGTTCACATGACAATCAAACACCAAAAGCTTTCGACGTATGTACGTAGCCTTTGTTTGCAATAAAGAACTTCTTAAACTGTTTAAACATATACCCTATTTGAGATTGATACCAAACCTGTAGTACTTTTTTCTTTTGGTTTTAATATCCATGCGTTACATGGGCAAATGCAAGTCATCGCGTGAAGGAGTACTCATACATAGTTGCTTAAGATCACTGGACATTCTACGCATGCTATCTATATACTATTATTTTTAATTTGGTGCTCAGGTTATAAATAGGTAGAAATATCAATTTCTTCATCTAACTAATGATGTTAGCTCATTAATTCATGAGTAAAGAATTCATCGTTGTACTTTGTATAGCTATAGTTTTGATGTGTCAATGGGAATTTGAGTTCTTTTGCGATTTTACTTTTTACATTTCAATTTCTGGAGTGGATATAAGTTTGCCTACAAAGATTGGTAGTAGATATAAGAAACACTAAGAATGTCACAGAAAATAAAAAGTTTTAACTTATATTACGTATTGGAAAATATAGAGTTGTTTTGTTTTTGTAAGTGCTACAGTTGTAGGAACTCCTTTGTCCCATCCCTGTATGTGACACTTTAATTTTGGATTCCGAAACATGATCTTGTGAGGAGAACTACCATACATAAATTATGATTAAACTTACATTTTCCTTCTGAATAAAGTCTTTAATGTACATTTCTACCTCAAAGAAAACCTATAGATCCATTAATTGTAACAATTTCTAGTGCAAGTCATCTACAGTCTAAGCTTGCGGGTCTTCTAACCCCTGCAATTAATATTACTCTAGTCCACTGTCGTCTAGCACCCTTCAACTCCTATTTAACATCTCCCACACTTGATAGCATCATTCGCCAAACAGAAACAGTGTAGGATGCAATGCTTTCCCTCTTCTCGCACGCATCCCTCCTTCATACCATCCCTTTTCCTTTATCCATAAATTTTCTCATCTTAGATTGTATTTTCACCTCTACTACTTTAATCCTTGAAGGACCGAGATGGCGATCAGAGGGGGGGGGTGAATGATCCCAAATAAAATCGTCCCCTACTCAACATACTCCAAACAATCCCGCAAGAAAACCGGCTCCTCAAAATCGCAAAACCCGCAAGAACGGGAACGACTAGACAACCATGTGTATCCCTAGCTTATATGGAAGAGAACCATGAATCATGTGAGGGATTTTTAAATCACAATTCTGGTTGTCAAGTGTCTAAAGTAAAGAGGAATCAATTCAAATACTTCTTTTCTAAAAGAGATCAAGCCAAATCACAAAAACCTCTTTTAGAAAAGCAAAAGCATATTTTTCAGGAATTGTCCTCAATTGGAGCAGGTGGTTGGTGCACTTATGTTGCTCCACAATTTTTGGTAATTTTCCCCCCTATGATAAGATGAGTCATGAAAAACTCCACAAAAAATCACCTACAAAAGCCTTGTATAAAAATCAGGAAAAATCAAGGACTACAGACAGTCAAGAACTTCTATTAGGAAATTTGGGGCTTGGTTTTCACCTCATAGCTCCAAAATGGTGCAACCAGTGGACTCCAAAATTTTTCTACAGATGTGTATATGAGTCATTCACCTTATCAAAAAAGAATCACTCAAAAATGATTTTTCTATATTTTTCTAAAAATCGAAGACTGACTACTGCGTGAAGAACAAGTTCAGGACAGATTTGTAATCTTAATAAAAACTTGATCTCTAGTCTATCCTAGGGTGAAGAAAGATGTAAAACCAAATGAGCACCCTCAAGACATCCTTGATCAACAACATTTAGAAGGAGAGGAGGCAAATCCAAATTGCGAGAATTTACATGCGGGAAAGTAAATGTTGAATTTAAATTGCATAAAGTAAAGACATAATGTAAATACGGAATTTAAATTCACAAGAATGTAAATAAAATCTTTGTATTTTCTGGTTGGAAGGTTTACATAGCCTCACTTCATGTGGGCAAAGCTCAAAGGAGCAACTCAAACCTTCAAGTGAGGGAAGGCATCCCTCCCCCTCTATTTATACTACTCTTAGGCCACCTACCACCCTTGGATGAGTCCCAAACCCTAGAGCACTCCACCAAGGGCTAGAATTAACTCACTCATTCCACCCCATACACGGGCTTTACATGGGCCACATAGGCCATACATGGGTTTTAAACAAAACCCGGTCAACCCGATGCAACGGGCTGTAGGATCGAAGTATACGAATATAGCAATCAGAGGGGGGGTGAATGATTGTGCGGAAGCTAAAAGCAAATTCTTGATCTACTAAAAGTTCACCCCAAAACAGAACCAAATAATTGCCTCGTATTCGACAAAAACAGAATGACAGAAGTTCGGTAAAACTAGAATTCCCGGAGATCCAACCGTTAGATTGATCTGAAATTTGGACACGAGAAACTAGATTCCAATACGAATCGAACCCGAAAAGAATCAGCTCGATCGGATTTACAGATCAAAAGTTATAAGCTTCGCAAGCTTGCTGTTCTAGAACTTGACGAAAATCAATCTAATCGAAACTTGTAGATTGATCAAGAACAACAAAAGATTTATCAACAAAACTTTGAGGAACACTAGATCAATACCCTAGAGTGGTTTTTGATGGATCAAATCAAGATGAAACTCAAAAAACAAAAACCAATCTAGAACTAGAACAAGTATGCAAACAAGAACCAAAAGAGAATATTGTAGCACACAAGGAACTAGAAGAATTGATCTTTATTTCTTTTGTCTAAAGTACTCCCATCAAAAGAGTACAAACCCTAAAACCAAGCTCAAGCTCCCTTGCGTCTGTTCTGCTACTTGGTTCGATTGATGCCCTTTAACAGGAGACACCCCTCCTATTTAAAGGACCAACCCACAAGGAGTTCTGAATACGATTCCTATTCCCTAGAAGGAATCTGTATCCAACACAACTCTACTTGGCCCAACCTGGCCGAGTACAACTCTTACGCAGCGTATGGCAACCCTACCATACTCACGTGACTAACACTTTGCACGCGTATGGCCACCTGCCATACTCACGTGACTAACACTTTGCACGCGAATGACCTCCTGCCATTCTCACGTGACTAACCATTCTTCATGTGCACCATTCTCTTAGCCCGAACGTCCCGCATGACATCCTTGACCACCAAGACCTCAGTTCCTCCTGAACCTAGTCCCGAACCTCAGTTCCTCCATGAACCTAGTTCCGGTCCCGTCATCGACCACATTCGTCTTCGAGCAATACCTGCACATGAACAAACCACAAAACAAATCCGAGCACAAGTCCACGACTTGACTCAATGTCAATCCATGCAACTACTCACATGAGCATTGCATAAAGTCCACTTCAAGCATCATGAAATTCTCACAAATTTCATAATCTCAAAAACAAATCAAAATTCAAAGTCCAAATTTGCACAAACCCTAATTGAGCAAAAAGCCATTCACGACGGACCAAAAAATTTGGTCTGGCGTACATGTAAAACTTACTGTCTTTTAAGAACTTGGTCCCGCGCGTAAAAACGAAACTTACTGTTTCTTGTCAAATTGTCAAACACATGCACAAGCACATTTTGCAAAACCAATTCTAAGTTAATTTTTCAGTTCAAAGCCAATTTTTCAGCACATAATTTCACACGGGCCTTCATCAGCCGGACTTGACCGCTCCGTTTTCGTTTCTTTGAGCCTCCAACCCGAACCGAAAACCATGAGCCACCTTAAGTCCATTTCCATGTCGTCCAAGTGATCCCGGTTTAAGCCCAACCATCTCGTCGGCATCCTCGACCGCTCTGGACCTCGATTCTCCCAACCTAGTCCCGGTACTCACCAACGACCACAGCTGCCTCAATAATCTGTATCACAAGGACCAAACCATTTTGCACATTCCAAAATACACTCTTACCTTTTTCTTCCTACATGTCAGTCCACATTTATCATAAATTCAAACATGCAATTCTAAGTCAAATCAAACTCAAACCTGAGCAAACCTTGCTCAAATAAAGTCAAATACTCATCACAAACATGGATAAACCTCCACATGGTCCTTCAATCCTATCTTCTTTGCCTTAATCACCGGGATATCACTCTTCAGATCCTTAAGACCCCACCATGGAAAGAATCATCTTATCGGGAAGCCCATCTAGTTGCAAACTCATCAAGCCATCCACCCGCACCTAATTGTTTGGTCTGCCAGGTAACCCTAGTATATGTAGAATTACCCTATTCTAAAAAGCCTCTCTGGTTGTGACTTCGTAAGGCCTGTCGATATTGTAGGATAGATGTATATGAATATAGCAATCAAAGGGGGGGTGAATGATTGTGCGAAAGTTAAAATCAAATCTTTGATCTACTAAAAGTTCACCCTAAACCAAAACCAAATAATTGCCTCGTATTCGACAAAAAACAGAATGACAGACATTTGGTAAATCGTGAATTTCTGGAGATCCAACCGTCGGATCGATCTGAAATTTGGACACAAGAAACTAGATTCCAATATGAATCGAACCCAAAAAGATTCAGCTCGATTGGACTTATGGAGAAAAGGTTATGAACCTTGCAAGATTGCTATAACAGAAGATGATGAGAATTAATCTAACCAAAACTTCAAGATTAAACAAGAACGACAAAAGATTAATCAACTAAACTTTGAGGAACCCTAAATCAATACCCTAGAAAGGTTTTTGATGGATCAAATCAAAGAGAAACTTAAGGAATCAAAGTAAACAAAGATCCAATCTAGAACCAGAAGATGTGCAAGAAAAGAACCCCAAAACAGAGATTACTGTAGCACGTGTGTACTGTAGCTACGAGGTTACTATAGCACGCAAAGAATCTGGAAGAATTGATCTTTATTTCTTTTTGTCTAAAGTACTCCAATCAAAAGAGTACAAACCCTAAAGCTCTTCTCAATACTTGATTGCATAAACAGGAGGCGCCTCCCCCTATTTATACAGAGTAAACACATAGAGTCCTGAATACAATTCCTACTCCTAATCCTAGAAGGAGTCCCACTCCTAATCCTAGAAGGAGTCTGTATTCAACACAACTCCACTTGGCCCAACCTGGCCAACATCTGACTCTTGCACGCGTATGGCAACCCAGCCATACTCACGTGACTAACAACTCTTGCACGCGTACGGCCACCATGCCATACTCACGTGACTAACCATTCTTCATGTGCACCGTCCTCTAGCCCGAACATCCCGCATGACATTCTTGACCACCAAAACCTCGATTCCTCCCTGAATCTAGTCTCGAACCTCAGTTCCTCCATGAACCTAGTTCCGGTCCTGTCAACGACCACGTTCGCCATCGAGCAACACCTGCACATGAACAAACCACAAAACGATTCCGAGCACAAGTCCGCGACTTGACTCAACATTAGTCCATACAAATACTCACACGAGCATTGCATAAGTTCAAAAACATGCATTATGAAATTCAAATAGATTGCATAACCACAGATCAATCACCAAACAATTTTCAAAATCACAAAAATCAACCTCGAGCAAAAAACCATTCACGTCGGACCAAACATTTGGTCCGGAGCACACATGTCTCAAAACCCTAGAAAAACCAGTTCACGCCGGACCAAACTTTGGTCCGGCGCAACTCATGACGGACCAAACTTTTGGACCGGCGTACATGCAAAAGTCTCGGTTTAATTCAAGGCAAACATGTTCAAAAATATGTTCACGACGGACCAAACTTTTTGATCCGGCGTGCATGCAAAGGCGATGCTCAAAAATGCGTTCACGCCAGACCAAATTTTTGGTCCGGCGTGCATGGTCCGGCGTAACATAGAGACTTACTGTTTTTCAACAAAATTTGGTCCGACACAAGTATTCAAAAAAATGCGTTCACGACGGACCAAAACTTTGGTCGGGCGTAGATGCGAAATCAGGCCTCAAAAGCACATTCACTTATCCGTTGCATTACTTATAAAATACGAAAAATCCAAAATCCCCTGCATACACATCACCACCCAACCCAAGCCTCTAAGAGCATCTCCAACAGTTTCCTATAATTTGACTCCCAATAACTCTAGATTGAGAGCTTCCTAAAGTTTTTGGGGCTTAAAAAAAATGCTATTCTCCAACAGTTCCTATAATTGGGAAAGCATACGAGCGTCCAATATCTGGCCACTTCGACCGGAGTTTTTGAGCATGGAGAAATATTAGAATTCCGATAGGGTAACTGTTGGAGCGATAATTTTTTCGTTTGTAGAATAAGTTTTAGGAACTATGGGAGATGCTCCAAAGCAGGAGTATAAATACGGTCAGAGGTACGAATACAGGAGCAATAAATACACGCTAGTTTTTATCTCAACATCAGTAGATAAGAGATGGAGTCCGCATTAGTTGTTGGAGGTAGAATCCTACGGACGCACACGTCACGCGCACATTTGTTTGCGAGCGAAAACATGTGCGTATTTGTTGGTATTGACGGATGGATTTAGCGAAACTGTCAGTGAAATCACCGATATAAAAAGGGCAAGGGGGAGGCCTCTCCATCGCCACCTCTCCCTTTCCCGTCTCACCGCTGGAGTTCGCCGATAGAATACGAGCACGCCATTGCTAGAGGAGGAAGGAAAGACCAGCGAGCGAGAGAGCGCAAACAAAAAAGTAGGGAAGGAGGGGGTGAGAGAGGGAACCCGAGGGGAGGAGGGTGGGAGGTAGATAGGCACGGCACCCAAGCCTCGAGCGCGTGGCTCGGCGGCGGCTGGGATGCGCCTCCGCAGCTCTGCTCCGGGCCGAGCGCCGCAGCGGGAGATCCCGGTGGCGCTGGACTGATCGGTGGGTGGTTTCCTCCTCCTCCTCCTTTCTCCTCCGGTGGATTCGGCCGTGGTGCCGGCTCGGTTTTCTTGGGGGGGATCTTTGTGCTTCCGGTTGGCCAGGCCCCTGAGGGAGACGCCGCGGTTTTTTTGCAGGTGCCGGGGCGGTTCCTGTCGCGATAGGCTGGATCTTGGGCGGTGGAATGCGCGTGAGGCGGGGTGGCAAGGTCGGTCTCCCTTGGCTCCTTTCTCTCCCAATTCGAGATCCGTCTCCTTGATAGCGTCCGTTCTTGATTGGTTCTTGATTGGTTCGGGGTTAAAAGATCAGGTGTAGTCGGTGATTTGTTGGTTTCTTGGGAGCAGGGGGATTTTGGCTGGTGTATTTGATGCAAGAATCAGGCCGTGTGGATCTCGTACCTGAAACGCTTGCTTTTATTTGCGGTTTTTCTTTTTGCTCTGATCGTCGTGTGCTCCCTCGCTGCAGATTGGAATCCTTAATTTAGGGACAAGAAAGAAGGGCAAACTCCCCTGTTGGGTTCTTTCTAGCTGCTGGAAGATCCATCCAGCCTTTATGTTTGCTGCTGGCGAGGAATTTGAAGGCTGCTCTGGCCATGATTTTCTCGCTTGAGTCAGCAAGCTCGTCAAGCTCTGCCCCAGCCTCGGCACCCTCTGAAGAGCTCGCTTCCGGAAGCCGGAAGCTCGTGCTTGAGAGCTTGGAGGAGGTAGTGGGGGCGGCACAGAAGGGAGAACAGGCCAAGGGCCTGGTGAATCTTGGCGGCAAGAAGAGTAAGGTCGCCAGTGGATTGGGGAATCCGGAAAGGGAAGGTTGGGGCTCGGAAATGCAGGATGCTGATCAGAATGGTGAAACCAACACAAGTGAGCTCATAAGCCCGATCGGGCGGGAGCTGGCGATCACCTGCCTGCTCCACACTCCGCGATCCTACTATGGCACGATAGCATGCCTTAACCGGTCTTTCTGCTCCATTGTGAGGTCGGGGGAGCTTTATAGGTTGAGGCGGGAGGCGCGCATTGTCGAGCACATGATCTACTGCTCATGCAATGTTCTTGAGTGGGATGGCTTTGATCCATGCCGCCAACGGTGGTTCAGCATACCTTCCATGCCTCACATAGAGTGCTTCATGCAAGCCGACAAGGAATCCCTTGCTGTGGGCACCAATATCCTTGTCTTTGGAAGGAGAGTGGAGGCCCATGTTGTGCTGAGGTATAGCCTCCTAACTAACTCTTGGGCGACAGGGGATATGATGAACTCATCCAGGTGCTTGTTTGGCTCGGCAAGCTTTGGTGATAAGGCAATTGTAGCTGGTGGCATTGGTGACAATGGGACATTGAGCTCTGCTGAGCTGTATGATTCTGAAATGCAGACATGGACCACTCTTCCAAGCATGAATAGGGCGAGGAAGATGTGCTCTGGTTTCTTCATGGATGGTAAATTCTATGTTATTGGCGGGAAAGCTGACAACCATAACGACATCCTCAATTGCGGCGAGGAGTTTGATTTGGAGAAGGGCACCTGGCGGTTGATCCCAGATATGGCACATGGTCTTAATGGCACGAGTGGCGCTCCACCACTTGTTGCTGTTGTGAATAATGAACTTTATGCTGCTGATTATTCAGCGAAGGAGGTTAGGAGATATGACAAGATTAATAATGCCTGGATCACTCTTGGATCATTACCTGAAAGGTACCCATCAGTCAATGGCTGGGGCTTGGCGTTTCGTGGTTGTGGGGATAAGCTCATTGTGATTGGTGCAATGAATGCACCTGGTGGCGGGGTGATTGATATTTGTTCCTGGGTGCCCAATGATGGACAGCCAGAGTGGGAAATCATTGGCAGCCGCCGTTCTGGAAGCTTTGTGTACAACTGTGCTGTGATGGGCTGTTGACATACCAGGGCTATTACATTATCTATTGTACATCTTGACCAAAAGGAAGGATAAAAGAGGCAAATTCTGCTGAGCTTGTTTAGTGATTCTGCTCGATGGGTAATTTCTGCCTTCTCTGGCATTTTAGGCTGAGCTGAATAGTGGGTAGAACTTTCTCATGTAGCTTCTTACTTGCTTATGTCCAATCTCTTCATTTAAATTCCATTTGGAGGGCCTGCAAGTGATCTCCAGAAAGTGGGACATGCAGTGCAGCATTAGATTAATAATTTGGTGCAACCTCAAACATTTTGATCTGCCTTGGATACCTTTATGAAAGTTTTTTAGCTCCAGAGAGTAGCCTTACATTGGCAAACCATTTGCCCATAGATTGTAAGAAATAAAGGAAGAAAGAAATATGCCCTTGTTGACAATTGTTGCCTTTTCTCCGTGTCTCTTCTTATTTAATTCCGACTGGTGACAATTGCGAATCATTTCCTTTTATTTATGCAATCATTTTGTTAGATGTATTGAGTAATGTGTACTCATCGACTGTGCTGTGGTATGCTGACCATGGTGTCTGAATTGTTGATTCTTTTCAATTTGTCTTTTTGAGTGGAAAAATCTGTTATTGGTCATTTGCGATGAACCTGATCAATAAAAATGCGATAGTTCTGAGCTTATTATCATGTGCAGCTCAGTAGTCCTTTGAGTAAAGTTTTTGTAGCTTTGAGGTTTCTCTAAAGATTTGCAGCAGTAGTATCTTCTACTGTGGTGTATTACATGATACCACTTTATTCAAAAGTATTGGTGTGTTTTCTCACTTGTAGTAGTTCTTCGTTAATATTACATGGTACCATAAGCTCAGCTGTTGATACCACGTCTCACATGTCCAATTGCCATAAATGGGCTACGCATTTTTTTTTTGTTCCATGTTCAAGCTTTATGCCTTTATTGCAATATAAAGCATAGGAACGGCAGAACTGACATGCGTCTAGGACTCTAGGTTTAAATCAAGGTTATTAAGTCATAAAGTCGAGTCGAGTCGCCAGAGGAAGGACTTGTCGACTAGTCTCGACTAGTCCCTGATGGAATAAGTCTTGGTCATTTGTGGGCAGCTTTTGACTAGCCATTTGGGCAGCTTTTAGGCAGCTTTTGACTAGCTTTTGGGCAGCTTTTAGGGCAGCTTTTAGGCAGCTTTTGACTAGCTTTTGGGCAGCCTTTAGGGCAGCTTTTAGGCAGCTTTTGACTAGCTTTTGGGCAGCCTTTAGACTAGTATTAGTGTATGCTGCGCCAGCAGCTATAAATATGGCACTTGCCCAACCCCTTAGGGCGGCAATAGCACTTGTATGAGCAATAAAATTCAGAAAATTGCCCCAATTCAGTGTGTCATTCTCTCTCTCGATGATAGTAAGAATAGTGCTACTAACAAGTGGTATCAGAGCCGTTCTTTCTTGCAGCCTAAACATCTCTTGCTCATCTCCTTCCCACGCTCCTCCTCGCTCGGCCAGCGGCCGATCTGCAATTGTTTTCTGCTCGCCTTCATCTTACGAGCGATCGGCGGCGGCTAAACGAGGCGACTTCTTCCCTAGCGGCCCCGCTAGCGCCATGTCGGAAGAACGATCTCGGCGCTTCGATGCCTCAGCCTTGGCAGAGGCGAGTTGCCGCGCGAAGAGATCATGAGCGGCAGCGATAGAGAGCTGCGGCGGCAGCGGCAAGCGGCAAAGCTGGCGGCGGCAGCGGCGGCAAGCGAAGAGTGAAACGGCGGCGGCCATGAATGCAGCGCGTCTGGCAGCGGCGAGTTCGAGCTTCTGCAGCGGTAACTCAGCGGCTACTGCCCGGCGGCAGCGGCAGCGAGCTCAAGAAGGAAGGCGGCAAGTGGCGAAGCGCGCGATGGCGATTGCCCGCCCTCATGAGCGCGATAGGAGCCCAGACGAGCCTTGACGCAGCGGCAGAGCTCCGGCGAGGGCAGCGGCGGCAGCGCTCCGGCGAAGCTTCTGGCGAGGGCAGGCGGCGATCGCGCTCCGGCAGAGCTCTGGCGAGGCGGCGATCGCGCTCCGGCAGAGCCATGGTGACGGAGATCGTGGCCCTTACAGCGGCGCGCTCTCCTCACCCGATACCATGGTCACCGCGGGCCCAGGCCATTATCGTGACATCGGCCCGGTAGTGGGTGGCCTACCCTCACCAAGACCAACTATGTCGAGTGGGCGCGGTGATGAGGATAAGGCTCAGTGCGGCACATGTGGGAAGCGATCCGTCTGGCGACGTCGACTACGACGAGGATCGGCAAGGCTGGATGCCCTCATCGCCGCGATCCGTCAGAGATGCGATTCACGCTTTCAAGCGGAGCCAAGGAGGCTTGGGATGCCATCGCCGCGCACGACGGCAGCGATGGCCGCGCAAGACCACACCGCAGCACTTCGCAAGGAGTGGGAGAACACCGCCTTCGTGCCAGGTGAGATGTTGATGATTTTGCTCTCCGCCTTAACACTCTACTACGTAAGATGGTGCGATTCGGTGGCGACACCTACGATGAGGAGAGAGCCATCGAGAAGCTCTTCCGTTGCATCCCCGAAGTACAAGCGGTCGCTCGCTCAATCGAGTCTCTATTGGACCTCTCCACGATGTCGATCGAAGAGGCAATAGGTCGCCTCAAGGTCGTCGGCAATGACGAGCCACGCCTCTCTCGGGGCCTATCACCATTGGCGGGAAGTTACATCTCACTCGGGAGCAGTGGGAGGCTAGCCAGGGTGACGGAAGAAGGGAGTCCTCTGCCGCGACAGCGGTCGCAGCACGCCTAAGCCGCGCAAGGCGCCGCGACGCTGGCCCAGGTCGGGCGCGAGGACGCGCTAAGGGCGACACCGCGTGAGGCGCCAGCGGCGCCGCCGGCAACCAAAGGCCAAGACGAGGCGACTCCGCCACAATCAGGCAAGCTTGGCCATTGGGCCAAGGAGTGTCGCCGACCACGGCGTGGCCAGTCCACGTCGCACAAGTGGAGGAAGAAGAGCGGCTCTGCTCCTAGCAAACGCAAGCATCGAGCTATCTCGGCGGCATCGGCCGCGGCGAATCTCCTCCACCTTGATGAGCGAGAGCACACGCCTTCCTTGGCGGCGGCTCAGCGATGACAAGATCGACGGTGGTACCTCGACATCGGGTGCTACCCATCACATGACCGGTCGACGGAGTTCTTCACCGAGCTTGACTCTAACGTCCGAGGCTCGTCAAGTTTGGGGGCGCCTCCGGCGTGGAGATCGAGTGTCGGCTCAGTCATCCTCACCGCCAAGTCTGGTGAGCACAGTGCTCACCGAGTCTACTACATCCGCGTTGAGGAACTCTATCATCGACTTGGGGCAATTTGGATGAGAATGGTTCGGTGTGTTTGTAAAGACCGGAGTCATGAGGATTTGGTATCGCAATCGTCGCCTTCTTGCCACGGTAACCAGAGGCACCAATCGACTCTACATCCTCAACGTGCAGGTGGCACAACCCCTCTGCCTCGCCGCTCGTCGAGACGACGGCAGCGTGGCGATAACCTGGCGCCGGACACCTTCACTTCGAGGCTCAAGCGACTCGGTGCCAAGGAGATGGTACGAACTGCCGTGTCTCGACCACGTGGAAGCGATTCTGCGACATCTGCGTAATAACGAAGCGGCGGCTCCCCTTTCCCCGGTCGAACTTCCGAGCCAAGGAGCGGCTCGAGCTCGTGCAGAGGACTGTGTGGCGGTGACACCGCCACACCGGGAGAACGACGCTACTTCCTGCCGCTCGTCGGCGACCTCACCCGCTACATGTGGGTAACGGTCCTCGGCGGCAAGGAGAGGCTGCGGAAGCCATCAGCGCACGCAGTCGCTGAAGCGGAAGTGCGACGCGGTGCGTATCTTCTTGCCCGACAACGGGCGGCCGAATTCACGGCGGCGGTGAGTTCGTGATCGTATTGCGCGGATGAGGGCATTCAGCGCCACTATTCCGCGCCCGTCTGACCGCGGCGAATGGCGTCGTCGGCGGCGTGTCGAGGCGGTTGTGGGGATGGCTCGCCCTCCTCGCGCAGAGGATGCCACGGCTATTCTCTGGGAGAGGCGATGGTAGCGGCGGTCTACATCCTCAACCGCCGCTTCACCAAGGCTCTCAACGGCAGACGCCGTGACGAGGCCTGGCACGACGCAGTTTGCCGGCGGTCTCACCTACGGGTTTTCTACGCCTCGCGTTCGCCAAGGAGCTTGGACATGTTGGCAAGCTCGATGACAGGAGCACTCGGGAGTGTTTATCGATTCTGCCAGAGGGCTCGAAGGCCTACCGCATTCTCGACCCAAAGACACGCAGTGTGTGCGCCGCCGCGGCGTTGTGTTCAACGAAGGGCGAGGATGGGCGTGGGACAAGGCGATTGACAATGGCTCGACTCAGACGTCACGGCGACTTCACCATTGAGTACGCCCACTTCGAGGAGCCGGGGAGTAAGCGGACCTCTTCGCCGAACGCGCCTACCCCAGTCCCGAACCCCCACAGACTCGGCGCCGCTACTCCAAAGACCAACGGTTACCCCTCCAGCACGCCCTTCTCCGACACCACCGTGTCGAGCACACCGGTGGAGTTCGTTACTCCACTCTCCCACGACGAGGAGCGCATCGACGCGTACTCACGACGGCGAGCCGTTGCGGTATCGTCACGATGGAGGACCTTCTCGGCGACCACGGTGCCAGGATCGGTGCCTCACGATCTGAGGCGCGATTGCATCTTGCGTGCGGCGATGGTGAGCCTCGGCCTTTCGCAGAGGTCGAAAGACACGCAGCGATGGCGTCTTGCGCGATGCAGACGGAGATGGACGCGGTTAAGAAGAACCGCACTGTGAGCTTGCCGATCTTCCCCGTGGTCACCGCGATCACCCTTAAGTGGGTGTTCAAGGCGAAGAGGATGAAGCCGGCGCCATTGTCAAACACAAGGCTCGCTTGGTGGCACGTGGTTTCGTGCGGCCGAGAGGATCGACCGACGATGCCTTCGCCCCGTAGCACCGGTTGGAATCCGTCACGACTCCTCCTCGCACCGGGTCGCCGGGAGAGTGGCGGAGTTCACCACATGGACGTCAAGTCGGCATTTCTAAACGGAGATTTGAAGGAAGAGGTCTACGTGCACCACCACGGATTTGCGATCCCGGCAAGGAGGGCAAGGTCTTTGCGTTTGCACAAGGCTCTCTATGGCTTGCGGCGGGCACCAAGGGCATGGAATGCCAAGTTAGATTCCACGCTCAAGGGGATGGGCCTCGAGCAAAGCTCGCCGAGGCGACCATCTACCGGCGGGCCAATGGAGGAAATGCCTGGCGGTGGGTGTCTACGTCGGCGACTTGGTGATCACCGGCACCAAGGATGCGGAGGTGGCGGTATTCAAAGAAGAAATGAAGGCCACCTTCCAAATGAGCGACACAGGGCTTCTCTCCTACAGGGATCGAGGTGCACCAGGCGACTCGAGGATGTCACTTCAACAGATCGCTACGCCAGCGCGTCGTTGAGCTAGCCGGGCTCATCGATTGCAACCCGGCTCCCACTCCGATGGAGGAGAGGCTGGCCGAGCCGCGACAAAGACAACAGAGAGGAGGTGGGCGCTACACGCACGGCGCCTTGTGGGAGCCTTCGCTACCTCACCCACACACTAGGACTTGGCATTCTCCGTCGGCCACGTTAGCCAGGTTCATGCGGATCGACAACGGAGCACACCCGGTGTGAAGAGAATCATCCGCTACGTTGCGGGGACTCTCGATCACGGTCTCCACTACCCGAGGTGCCCTGGGAGGCACACTTCGCTTGCATGCGGCGACCACGCCGGCGACGTTGACACGGCAAGAAGAGCACGAGCGGGATGCTCTTCTTCCTAGGCAAGTGTCTCATCGGTGGCAATCGGTCAAGCAGCGGTGGTGGCCCTATCCGGTGTGGAGGCCGAGTACATAGCGGCCTCCACCTCTCGCAACTCAGGCTCTACGGCTTGCCCGATCACTGGGTGATCTCATTGGCGTAAACACCCGGACGGTGGAGCTCGGGGTAGACAACAAGTCCGCTCTAGCCCTGGCAAAGAACCCGTTTTTCATGAACGGAGCAAGCACATCCGGGTGAGATATCATTTCATCCGGTTGCCTGGAGGAAGGAAGCATCAAGGCAAGCTACATCAACACCAAGGACCCGACTTGCGGACACGCCACCAAGCCCCTTGGGAGGATCAAGTTTCTTGAGCTACGCTCCAGGACCGGGATGGTCCAACTTTCCCACAAGACGACAGACAAGACTTAGGGGCAGAATGATGGAAAAAGACTTGGTCATTTTTGGGCAACTTTTGACTAGCCATTTGGGCGACTTTTTAGGCGACTTTTGACTAGCTTTTGGGCAGCCTTTAGGGCAGCTTTTAGGCAGCTTTTGACTAGCTTTTGGGCAGCCTTTAGGGCAGCTTTTAGGCAGCTTTTGACTAGCTTTTGGGCAGCCTTTAGACTAGTATTAGTGTATGCTGCGCCAGCAGCTATAAATATGGCACTTGCCCAACCCCTTAGGGCGGCAATAGCACTTGTATGAGCAATAAAATTCAGAAAATTGCCCCAATTCAGTGTGTCATTCTCTCTCTCGATGATAGTAAGAATAGTGCTACTAACAGTCCCCAGACTAGGAAGTATATTAATAGGGCATATCATATGCTAAGTTGTAGCAATAATTATTAATTAAACGCATACATATTGTAAAGCATGAAATGAAGAGAAGAAGAACATAAGCATGACGATGAGTTGATGACTTGTTTTGATCCCAACATGGTGAGTGGAGAAGCATAAACTTGCTAGTGCATTACTAGTACTACGACTACGTTACTTGGCTACTTGCTAGTGCATTACTTGTACTACGACTACGTTACTTGGCTACTTGCTAGTGCATTACTAGTACTACGACTACGTTACTTGGCTACTTGCTAGTGAATTACTACTGCATTACTAGTACTAGTTATATGCCCGTGCGTTGCTACGAAAAACAAAATTGATAACGAAAAATAAAGATTAAAAAATAAAAAAAAATACTATTTCATAAGATCAAACATCTATCTTTAACGCTTCGTTTCTTGCAAAAGCTAGCTAATTAAAGCAACGCTTCGTTTCTTGCGTAGGGCAATTAAGCAGGACAAATAATGTGACGTGGGAAGAAACTCTCACTTTATATAGTAGAGACTACATTACCGCCTACTGCTACCACCACCACCACCATAGCAAAGAGCAGACCAGCGAAGCAGAGGAAAACAGTGCAGAGCAAGGGAGGAAGGAGAGGAGAGGGGAGCAGAGCGGAGCAGGGGAGGAAGGAGAGGACATGAGAGTAGACTGGACTAGAGCAGGGGAGGAAGGAGAGCGGAGCGCTGACCGGAGGTGACGAACAGGCGGAGGCGGCGCTCGATCTGGACCAGAGGCATCTAGGACTAGGATTTAGCCATTCCAATCCAATTGGTACATATGTCTCACCCCTCCATCTGAATGTGGGCCATCAAGTCGCACGGCTAGGCAAGCGCGATTAGTCGCGGCTAGCTATTGATTAGTTGTCCAGTCGCCCGACTAGTCGTTCCAGTCGAGTTGAGTACGCTGGATATACCGACTGGACGGCTAATAATCGTGGATTAGTCGACGACTTAATAACATTGGTTTAAATTTCCCCACGAAAGGATAGTGGATGCTCTTGTGGAGCTCAACAGGATACACGATGATGAAGGTGATGAATTATCATCATAGCAGCATTTGGCAGCAAATCCTTTTTGAGGCTCATGGGGTTAGCTAAAGGGTTAGATTTTAGCTCTCTGTAGTCTGTATATTGAGAGGGTTCTTTACTGCTATTTGTTAACTACCAAACATTTTTATAGTTAAAGGCATACTTATCGATAGTGAATTATTTAATTTGTTTAGGTCTATGCCTAAAATGGTGGTTTAACCTAGCTTTGGATTCAGCTCTTATGGGCTTTCAAGTTGAGACTGGGGCCAGACAGTATGCTTATCTGGAGCTTATTGAATAAGCTAAAGCTCCTCTTTCATTAGAAGCCCCTGAGTAAGCTTAGGCTAGTGGGAGGTGTCTTTTGGGGCTTATAAGCGGAGGTCCTTATAATCTGGCGTAGTGGAGAAACTTCAAAGGGCTCCATGTTTAACGTGTTTGCAGTACTATACTGCATGCAATATGGTTGTCCTACAATGGGGGAATCCAGTATGCGTATTTCTCATCTATCTCAAGGTTATACTAAAGAGGGTGGTAGGTGATTATAGATAGATATCTACTACTAACAAGAAGGTTCTGTGAGTTTTTTTTCATGTGCTTTCTTCTTTTTCTTTTGTGTGTGTACTTTTTTTCATATGCTCTCATCAGATAACTTTGTTGTCGAGTATTTTTCATACACGGAATCTCGTAGAACACCACTCTTTTAAAGCACATCATCAGCAGTAAGTGATTGGAGTGTCACAGTATGCAACTACTATTATATATTTACTTGAAATTATATGCTGTAAGTACTGAGCAGAAATGATAATTTATGTACTGTAACAATTGTGGACAGAAGTGTCAATTCGTTGTTTGATGTGAGGGGCTAGGTATCTTTTAAATAAAATTGGAGTAAAAGGGATAGTACAAATGAGTAATAAATGGCATGCAATTATACAGTAGTTTGTGTCTTTGTATGACAAAAGTTTGTTGGATAGATGGTCTTGATGAAGCTTATGTATTTCTTTGGTATTACTCTCTTGAAGTAACAATCCTATTTGGCAGTATCTGTGCATCTTTCTCCTTTTTTGTCCATGCATATATTCTACTGGCATTTTTGTGGTAGTATGGGAGAGATTCTTTTTCTGAATGAAATTTCTAGGGAATAAGTTCTTCATGTCTACTTAGTTAACTTTCTAGCTGTCCTTTCATTTCTAGGGGCCAGTAAGATAAGTCATTAGCAGCAGTGAATATTTTTAAAATTTTAACACTTGTGCATTACTCTGCTTAAATGCAAGGTGGCTCAATTCTTTTCCATAGCACCTGTCGTTCTTATGGAAAACCTTTGTAATGCTTAGCATATATTCTACATGCTTCGGCTCTTCAAGTCGGACACCACTCCTCCCCCTTTCTGGTAACAATATTGAGTGAGTAGTGATGTACGTGTGTAGCATGTAGTGAGTAATTAGGTACTCTAGTACTCTAGTTTATAGAATGGGCTATTCAAATGTAACCAAATCAACAGAAGGATCTAATGATCTAATGCAACTTTTTATGACATGATCCTGACAAAGCAATCCACAGCAAGGTTTGCACACACAGTAACAGAAGATAAATTTTTTATATTGATTATGCACGATATGGGTCACTCTCTGATGTTTCTAAGGAACATGCAAAGTAGTAACTATTAAGAGGGGGAGACTTTTAGTGGATAGCATGCGAACACACATCAGATACACAAACAACAGCTGTTTTAGACTTTTAGTGGATAGCATGCGATTGCTGTACTGTTTGATTTAGTGCACAGCTAAAGTAGGGTGCTAATAGTTCTTGGTTCTTTCCTCTTGCAAGCATGATTTGGAGGTCTGGCAAGTATGGTTTCATCTTCAAATGGTGCAATTTTGTCCTGAGATAACGTTTGATCTTGATATTGCAAAACCGAGCTACATCACAGTTTTCAGTTTCTATATGTCCAGTATTATAATAAATGACTCCTATTTTGAGCTCTAATAACACCCTTATTTAGATCTTTCATGCCTTCTACAACATATGCTGAGTAAACAGTCCTCAAAAAGCATATGAGATGCATTTCGTGCTTCTCTGACATGACTAAGTTAGTAGATGATTACCTCTTAACATTTATGTTTTTTATGCTCCATAGATCCTGCTCTATCTTTTTTTAACTGTCCCATTTCACATGTGGTGCCAGTGGCATCATTTCATCATGTTTCTTTAAATTTATATCAATTTCAAGTAGTGGACAGCTCGCTCCTTTTCAATGTCCTACCATCAAACACTTCTGCCATCGCTCCAGACGGTTAGCAGACATATTGTTTGATGATGGTTGCGTCAAAATTAACTACTATTATATTATTTAACCAAATTTAGTTGATATTTAACATTTGGTGGGTTAATGACATGCATGAACTTCAGGATATTCAGGTTGTATTGAATTATGAATCTGATATTTAATTGATAATTGTGTGGATTGCTTTAGGCATTTCTAGTGACTGTTGTGAGCAAGGTGTAATACATTTTCAGTCAACAAGTACTGCCCAATGAATACGCAATGATGCATCATTATATTTGAACTCCAGTTCATCTTGGCTAGAGTCATTATTAATACTTCAGCAATTCAGAAACTATACAAACTCCTTTATTAGGTTGCTTGAATATGCTTGATTTGGAATATTGATATCCACACAACTTAATCACAGTATTGTGTTATCAGGTCAGGAACTCAGGAGCAAAATGTAAGCCATTTTCATGAGTTTTGGGTTTTATTTTCATTTTGTTTTTGTCATGTGAACAAATTTTACATTTGTGAGAAGTTTCTAGAAATGACCTGATTATTCAAAACAAATTGATTCAAAATATGGTTCAAATGATTTGCAGTACAGTTCGTCATGTTAACTCCTGTAGTGGAAAGGATTAGGATTTTAGGACATTTTATGTAGTAGCATTTTTGTTCTGTCTCAGTCGTGCAAGAAATATTTTGATATCAAACAATGTAAAATTCTTTGTTATTTAAAGCACATGAATTCAGAATAAAGCTTGGATCAACTAGATGTAATTCTATTTGCATGTTCATCCATGAGTTTGGGTGTGACACTATTCCTTGTTGGCTCAAGTTTGATTGTGTAGCTCAAAATTTGGGTATCGCTATATGTAGAAATTTGCAGCTAAGCATTAAAGCATATCGTACTTATGGATGACCACCGATATGTTATGATGATATTCAATAGATTTTATTGACTTCCGTTGCTACCTGTGCTTTGTGGCTTGAAATCCCAAATGCCGTTTCTAGATATTCTAGAAAATAACGAAACTTCCATCTTTTTTTTTAATCATGAACGGTTAAGCTATTTTATAAAAGTATTCAGATAATTGCATTGGATCCACTAGTATTTTGATATTTTGCAGAAGAACGCACTGGTCTGGTACAATTTACCTTAAATTATGTAAATTTCTTTGTATCAGCATTTATTTTGCATTTTGCAAACCCAGCAAGCATTATTCAAAAGAAGCTTTCTGTTCAAATATTGGTCAAGCGAACATATTAGAGTTTTAATTTTTAATTGGAGCCATGAACAATTAGATATTGCCAATTTGTTGACATTTCTGCTTTTGTTGACACTTGAATCTAATGACATGTTTGCTCCTTTTGATGCCTCATAACATAATTTGCAGTTGTTTTTGGTATATATGCCGTTGTAGTATCTTTTGGTTTGACATCAAATAGCAACCTACAAATATCTGTCTCCCATTGTTTGAACACAGTATTTGCGAAGTGGTGGGTTTTTGTCTGTCAGTTCAACCCCCAAAGCAACTTCTGGAATGTTAAGTTGATGCTTGTGTTCTTGGATTGGTGGCAATATATCTCTGATTTGATCTTTTCGTGCATGAAGAGGGAAGTGCATTCTTTACTAGGGATAATTTTCAGTGGAGAACAAAGTAAAGCATGGAACAAGCATATGGAATTGTGCTGGAAGACTTTCCCTGGGTGCTTCACCTGGACAACCAAGAAAAGCAATGGCAGAAGCACAAGGGATAAGCAATCAAACAAATGGTGTTACTCACAAGTGCGACAAGCCTCTGAAAAAAGAATCAAATTCCCTTCATATGTCGTTGAATTTTGGGATGGTGATGATCTTTTAATTATGTGTCGTTGATTTTTTTCAATAACAGTTTAAGCCAGGGAATCCTCATTCCCTTCATATGCGCTGCAGGATTCAAGTTTGGTGGAATCTCCAACGGAACCACTCCATTGGCTGCATCTGTCTTGGTGGCGACATGACGAAGGTTCTACACGTGGAGATCGAATGGTGAGTGTGTAAAAGCTTCTTGTTTACTCATCCGAAAGCCAATTTAGTTACAGTTGCTATGATGTAACTCAGCCATTTGGCATTTTTTAGAAATTCCCTCCAAAGCAAGCTGGGAGCATAAAGTTATTGCTAAGGAATTTATCCTGCCCTATATTGTTCTTGATACGTACCTACTTTGGAGCATAAAGTTGCTAATCTCACTGCTTTATGGTCATGACATGTCTATATTTTGTTGGCATGAAGTCCAGTGATATGCTTTCCCCTGTCAATTTACACAGGTCACAACCCACAAGATGAGATTAGATGCAACCCAGCGGGCTGAAGGACGTGTGAATTGTTTGTGGACGTCACACTAGTTATCTAGTTCTTGAGAAGATAGCATTACCGGACATGTCAATTCCAACTGAGCCATATGCAAGTGAATGCGCCCCAGGCCCGTCTTGGCGCTATAGATTTCTTCACTTGCCATTGGCTGGTCGAGGCGAAAGGCGATGCCGATGGAGACTTGTAAATTTTTGTGAGAGTTACTACTTTGTTGGTGCTGTCATGTCCAAATATTGGATGACTGTGAGGCACCGAACATTTCCTGTTGGGAAGATGGTGCTCTTGCATTGGCACCAATTACAAGTTGGCAACATCATGGCATCTTGTGCCTTTTGCAGCTCCCTCAGCTGTGCTCCATAATAGGGTGCTCAATTTGCATGCAAACATGTAAAGTACACGGCGTATACTCTACTACTTAATTCAGGTGTCCCTTGGTCTCTGTAGACTGTAATGCCTTCTTTCCCCTCCTTTCGAGAGTCCTTGGTCTTCATAGGTTGCAACTTTGTACTGCGTACCTGGCAAATTTAAGTGATGTTAATGTTATCTTATCATCGCTTTATTGTTTAAGGGTTTATTCTTTCTACGGCTACTGCCTGGTAGTATGTTGCATTTGCATGCCTGCACATAAATATAGATGTGTATTTGAGTATCCCTCCTTTTGCCCTTTAAATGCCACATCATCTTGCTTTTGATGGGTTTTTGGCGTGATCCTGTTATGATATGGATAAAATATCAGTCCACCTTCTATTGATAGACGAATCTGAATCTATTAACTGATTTTGCTATATATTGAGTATCCCTCTGTAGAGAGAAACCGATCTAATAAAAAGAGAGCGTTTTGCTATTTTACTTTGTGTGATCTCGTTGGTGTGCTGTTGATTGGTGCGGGTGAACGACTATGTTTTATAACAGTTATTAGCACGATTGTTCTCCAAGGCTACACGAGGAGGAGGTGATGAACTGCAGGGGCACGCTGTTCGTGAACTGCGGTGGTAATCCCCTTTCCATCATGCCGGTTTCATGGTACCTAAAAACGTCACAAAACAACAAGCGTGAGTTCATCCCTCAGCAAAGTGTATTGCAATGGAACAAGCAAAACAATTTTCAATACCATCATCACTACATCTCATATTCAACATCATAAGCATCTCATAACTCATCAAAATATACATCTCATTAACATCATCATATATGCAATGCAATGCACATGTCTCTTTGTTAGCACATACCGGTATTGCCGAGTGCACACACGTCGGTGTGCACCCTCTTTCCTCTTCCATCCCATGGAGGGTGCCTACTCTTACTAACTCGCTCCCATACACAACCGTGGATGGGACTACGAGGTAGGACTTTCATGTTCACTACGTGTGAACACAAAGGTCCGCATCAGAATGGGTCGTCTCTTCTATTATGAATGCACATATGCCACATCATGATATAACTTGCATAAAGGAAACTCAATATAACAACGGCATATTCTTAAACGATACATGATCATCATAACACATGCAAAGATCAACATGGCAAATTAGTGCACCATATAATATCATAGCAAAGCTACACATCTAGTTGGTCACCGAAAACCCCAAATCCATCCCAATACACTTGCCTTCAACCGTGAGCGACGGAGTGGCGAGAGGTTGAGGGCACTCCCGGGGTCACACCACCTGCACATAGGTACATTACACTCAAAACTTGCCCACAAAACAGTACAAGAACGAACATCTACAACGACTTCGCAACCCACTCCTAAAACCCGAAAACAGAGAACCTGTCCAACGGGACAGCGGGCTTCCAACTAGCAAGACTTGAGTTCTAAAACTCCAAATCAAGTAAACAAGTACATTTTCTCGAAGCTTAGGAAATTTTCCAATTTTTTTCTAAGTATTTGCAAATACTGAATCGGCCTCTAAAATTGTCTAATCTACAGTTGAACACGATTTGTCCCAAACATGTCACAGATTTGACAACGCTCGGTAAAACAGCCATAACTTTTAAACGGCTGAATGTAGTTTAACATTCTTGGTGTCCAATTAAAGATAATTTAATTACCTACCATTTTTGTAACAGCTGGCTGAATAGGAAACGCCTCTAAAATTTCCAAAAACGAGCCCTAAGCCCAGGCGCCCAATCTGCCCGAGATCACAATATTGGACAGATTTGCAATAACCCTAATCTCATCTAGAAACAACACCTATATATGAATTTTAGGTATGAAACCTCCCTTCTAACCAGCATCACAACCCTACAAAATAACCTACCAACACTTACCTCCCTCGAAGAACCACTCGAACGGCGAAAACCTTCTCCTCCCACCCTCGATCTCCCTCCGAACGTCGAATCCGCCGGTTCCTCTCGGTTACGGAGCTTCCCAACGGAGAGATCAACGGAGGGTGAGGGTGTGGCAGCGAGGAGGGGGATGGCTCCTAGCTAGGGCCGACTAGGAGGTGGAGGGGAGGGGCAAGGTGGAGAGGAGGGGGCGGCTAGGAGGTGGGATTGGGGGAGGGGGCGCAATGGGTAGGGTTTGGGGGGCGCAAGGGCAGGGTGTGCTGCCCCCCAACTCCCCCACATGGGCCAAAAGCACCCACCTTCGGCCCAACTAGGTCCCCCAAGGCTCAAAACTCCCTTGGAAGGGCTCAAACACTCGGAAATAGCCTAAAAACAGGGTATAAAGTCGTATTGAAATGCCAAAATCTATAATGCCACATTCTAAAATGTCACATCCCATGATATCACAACATTGATGCTTTGTGATGTCTATATGATCGTGTCTTCACAAAAAGACAGCTACATTTCTTTTCTATTTCTTTCCCCTCGTATTAGTAAAAATCTTATGTGGCAAACTTATAGACATCTGACATCACACCATTATACATATCCTAAGATGCTAGCTAGCCTATTACGTATCCATTTAGATATTTTTAGGAGCCTATACGTATAGTACATATTCATTCGACGACACATGTGATATGTCTTATTGATGACGACGATGACGAAGATAATAATGACAGTAATTTCACGATCATCAGGCCCGACAAGTGTATCCTACAAAACCACAAAAAATAATTATAGGTAGCATTTACAAAGGCGAGGCTTTTATGCCCTAGTTTATATTATCGAACAAGAAAGGTCCTCGAAGACGTTGCAAGAGACAGAATTCTCTCCCGACGTTGGTGGGCGGAGATAAAAAAAAAGGAGATGCCGCGACGTGGACATGAGTTCTGTGAGAGGTACAACCTCCCCTGTGCTGTCCTATCTAGAAAAGAAGGAATAAAAAGAGAGGGGAGAACCAAAAAAAATGGACGATTGTGAGGCGGTCCATGTCATGAGAATCGCAACAAGTTGGGTCACCGAACTTTCCCTGTTGGAAAATGATATATGCTTCAGCAACATTGACATTGGCTGTAAGTCTCTAACAAGTTGGCAGACGGCCAATGTGCCTTTTGCACTTTATATATATATACACACAAAATTACTTGAAACACCATGGTGCCTGGCAGACGGCAAAACTTGGTGGTTGTCTTGTGCCTTTTGCACTTTATACACACACACACACAAAATTACTATGATCTAAAACGGGTATTTTTTCTATTTGTTTGCAGTCGAATATTTTTTGAAATTTTTAGGATATTGAGTTTAACCAGTTTACTAACTAGTTCAAACAAGTTTGAACTGATTTTCGAGCTAGAGTTTCTTTTTTGATGATAATTTGATCGTAGATATGTGCTGAGTACTGTATACCTGTTTACAAAAAAAATGGACGATTGTGAGGCGGTCCATGTCATGAGAATCACAACAAGTTGGATCACCGAACTTTCCGTGTTGGAAAATGATATATGCTTCAGCAACATTGACATTGGCCGTAAGTCTAACAAGTTGGCAGACGGCAAAACTTGGTGGCGTCTTGTAATCTAAATTCATTCAAATATTTGAATTGTTATAAATAAGTATATACCTTAAAACTGAAAGTTTTAAAAAATATACTAGAATTTGACTTGAATTCGTGCATTTAAAATCATAGTGCCCCATTACGGCGTGATATATATATATCCTGCTTTGTGTCCCATGCTTTAATCTGCTCCCAGTCATGCACTTTGGCAGCTTGTACAAGTTATCTTTCATCTATCGTGATATTTTATTATCCGAAATGTTTTTGACCCGGCAAACTACAGTAGAAAATCTACTATTGATTACAATGTTTACTCGAGATCCACTGTCGTGAAAAAAAGAGATAAATTAATCTAATTTTCGGAGCAAATAAAAAAAATCTCAAGGAAGCGACGGACGCCCGGACGTTCTATCACACGCATTGGTGAACTACTTGTGCAACAATTGCAATCACTAAATGCAACAAAAACGCCTAATAACACCATGGTACACTCCTCCCTGCAGCCAGACCTTCGTAAAACATAGCGCTACCAACCGTCTGACCTCGCAAACAACATAATTAAACGCACACAAGTTTCCAGGGGCGAAAGCACACGGTGTTACCCGGTGTCACAAGACACCGGGTCAAAAAAACTTTTTAGTATATATCAGTTCATATATAGTATACATGAACCTATTTAATTCAGTTCTTGCGACACCGGAAGGTAAATAACAGGCTACAGGATGAAGCAGTGAACCCTGAGTAGACACGTAGCAACAAAAATCAATCACTCCATGCAAGACCCGAGAAAAAGATGCTGCAACAATCCTACTGGCAGAAGAGGGCACAGGAGTAGCGGCGATCGATGGCCGAGCTCATCGGAGGAGCTGCAGGAGGTGATCAATGGCCCAGTCTCTTTCCTCCGCCCCCACAACACTATCCAGCCATGACCCCGCTAGATCCGGTGAGCTCTGGGGTGTGGATGCGCCATTAACGGACTCTGCGAGGTCCGGCCGCCGCTCCTCGGAAGGGGGCGACCTCCCTGTGAACTCCGACGGTGGTGGACAACCTCCATAGAGCATAAGCAATTGCAGGGAGTAGCCGAGTAAGGCATTTACGGCGAAGGAATGGATGGTCATGTCCGATTTTTTCTTTTTTTTTAAAAAAAAAATTCGCTAGGAGCATTAACGTTTCATTAAGAGAGAACAACAGACGAGCTACAAACGCATGCATACACGCACACACCCACACCCGCGCTTGTACTCGCCTCCACGCGCACCCGCGCTGAGCTGCGCTCGAATACGGGTGAGCTGAGTGAGCTCTTCAGCACCCAGCCAAACGAGCAGCTGCTCGTCCGCCGATTTTTTCTTCTCGCTCCATACAATCGTAACAGCAATTCTCAAATCTAAATAGTGCAACATCGTAACAGTAGGAAGTTGAGGGAAGCAGGGGATACTGGGATGTGCAAGGCGCCAATCGTGAGAGACAGTGGAAGGAACAGACGGCCTAATAATATCAGATGTCACTTGAAAGAAAAAAAAAAGGCTTTTTTTGCGAACAAATGTGGAAGTGACAAACACGACGGCATCATTGGTGTCTGAAACTGAAGCTAAATGTCAATGTCACCCTTTCTGATAGCACACAGTTACGTGGTGCAACTATACCCCCGACCGGATTCACAAAACCGTTAAAAATTATTCAAAAATCACGGTTTTTGATCGCTAACCATTCAGTAAACTGGTCAAAAAATTAAAAAAAAATAAATTATACGACGTAAATTTACATCGATTGATTATGAAAATCGACCATTTTAAGTCAAAATTATATGACAATATAACAGTGGTCAGCACCCACCAATTAGTCGGTCGATTTTTAGTTAAAATTAACCTGTTTTTGGTGAAAACCGATCGATTTTTGAATTTTTAAATTTTTTCTAAAAAAATGATTTCGTAACCCTTCAGTTTCTAACGATTTTTTGACTCGATATTTCAATTTTTGAATTTCGCTCTCAACTTCCACCCCAACCAGATGTGTGCCACCAGGAGTTCAAGGCTTCAAGCACAATGGTACATTGAGGATCACCAAAAGTTAAAGATAAATCCATAAAAAAAGCATCAACCATAACATGCAACGTCTATGTCAAGGAAAACATATATAACAGCACACCAGAATTCATCATCTCCAAACATATTTGAACATGAGCTACCAAACATAATGCCAAATAACATAAACCAAAGTCCGAAGTAAACCCTGCTGAAATTCTGAAACCGGGAGAAATTGCGGAATCGTGAGCTCTCTACCGGAGGAAATTGTGCTCTCTGCTAGGCCATTTGATCAACACAGGCAGCAAGCTGTGGATCTCGGGCTTAAGTACTCATAGCGCAGAAATATCAGGAAACAACCAGCTGCCCTTCTCTTCTCATTCCTCATCTTCTTCCTCACCACCGCCACCACCCCCACTTGCCTTCTTTTGGTTCTTTCTCTTCACCCTACCAGGGGGACCTCCACCGAACGGGCTTGTCAGTGAAAAGTCAATGTGCTTCTCAGACTCAACCCTCACCATGAACGAGGGGATGTTGACAATCTGCCTGCCGACCCTGCACAGTGGTTTCAAAAGTTAATGATCGGCCTTTGGAAAACTTATCGATTTGACGGTACAAAAGATTGCGAATAGTAGCATCATGTTTGCACTATGGTATCAAATATCATTGGTAAGTCTTCTAAACAGATATTTTAGTGGGGGGTATCAGGGAACATTGTTGCATCAATAAGTTTTCAGGAGACCAGCATGAGACTTTGTCTCTGTTGTCATCACCTGCCTAGTCGAAACTTAAAGTTCAACTTAGCAAAACACTCGAATATTAGGCGGCAGTAACTAGACACCAAATTACATCAGATGGAGTGTACCAAATTGGCTGTCTACATGTTTGAAGTTTAAACTCCACTAGTTAAACCCCAGACCACAAGTAACATGCATGCATGGAAAGAGTAACACCTCCGCAGTCACACTCAAGGGGGCAAAGGGCATCAGAGGATACTTGTAGCATCAAAGACTGTTCCGTTGACTGTTGTCGGATGCTCAATCCAATGTCATCAACTAGACACACATGAAATGAGACAATATGAAGCAGCTTGAATATCAAGTGCTCAAGTAAGGCTAATTTTCCCAATTGAAAGAACATCTACAACTCTGTGTACTCAGTCAAGGGGCAGCCAACAGGACCGACATTATACCCAACAATTGTTAGATAGCATACATTGTGCAGCTACAAAAATAAGGTACCAGAAATGGACATTTAACTAATACACTACTAGATCGAGAAAACAAACGGAGGAACATATCGGAGAAGTGACAGGTACACAATGCTAACACAAAAACAAGAACTTGGACAGAACACACTGCTAATACACTACAAGAATTCAGAGAGAAGCATACTTGGGAGTCAACAGAGGACCACACCGAGTTATGCAAATCAACATATAAAATGTAGAGCTAGTTAGATTTAACAAAACTAGAAATACATAATGAGAATTTAAGCAACAAACCTGATGTGGCGTTGCCTGATCAGGACACGAGCATGGTGGATGGACTTGGCCATACCAGCCTTGAAGACAAGAGTCTGAAGACGCCTCGCAAGGAAGTTCTCCACAGTAAGGGCCAGGACATAATCAAGCTTGTTCTGCCCATCAGCAAGGAGCCCATAGCGGTTCATACGGCGAAGCAGCGCCTCACCTTCAAAGATGCGGCGAGGGTTCTTCTCATCAAGAGTAAGCAGGTGCCTTGCATTGTTACGAATCCGGCTCAAAGCATACTGAACCCGCCACAACTCCCTCTTGCACCTCAGTCCATACTCACCCACCAGCTTCAGCTCTGCATCAAGACGCTCCTTCTCATAAGGGCGCCGTGGTTTCTTGAATGTCTTACCATCTGCAACAGAAAGCATTATAGATAACATTGCTCATTTCCACAAAATAACGGAGAAAGAAATCATAATAGATAAAAATTGCTTATCCAGAAACCAAAAAAATAACAAAGAAAGAAGCCTTATAGCCCCAAAGATCCCTTGCCCTTACACCCTCACCCAAAACAATACAGAAAACAACCCCCGTACAACTAAAAAGAAAACCAAAGTGGCTCCGTAAAAAAGATTTTCTTAAATAGATGAAGACCAAAAAACCTACTAGAAATAATGTTTGAGAACACATCTCATGTGATCATCCCAGTGTACATACCTACAGCGTCCCTAACTTCTTTGACCTAATACTAAAGAAGTTCAGAATTTATCAACTCAAGAACAATGGTCCAAAGATCTCAGCTGGAACTTTTATACAATGTTTTCAGAATACATCAATACTACACTACACCTCTCTGGCCAAAGTCTTCCATTTTCAATAAGCATTAATATATTATAACATGAACCTCACAATACATGCATCATTCTGTAAGTACAGTGCTCTATTTTCATAACAAGGTTGACACATGGATCTGAATAGTAACGGGTGACATCATAAACATGTAAGTACTTAAGAGTAACACTGATAAATAACACCTACCATAGTTATAAATCATGACAATTGATGACACTTAATATGCAGGCTTCAGTGCAACACTTGAACGACATCAGATTTTGCATTGTAGCATACAAGAACAAACATGTTAAACCCCATGATCCCATGTGGCAATAAAGATACACCCAGCTATAGTACTCAATATCTAATAGAAGGCTAGTACCCCAAATGTCCCAATCAGCATTAAAAATTAATAAAAAAAATCCCGATCCTTCTCCGATACTCCGTGATACTCCCCGATCCTTTCAAGCCCATAACACAAAGCCCAAACAAAGGAAAAGCCCGTTCCAACCCATCAATCCTAACTCTAAAAATCCATCTCCCCCTCGTAGACCCCTTCTCCTCATCGCACAGCGTCGGCAGCTTCAAGCTCCTGCGCCTCCCCCGCAAATCACCACCGCTACTGTTCCCACAAATCACCACCGCCTCCCCCTTCTCCCGCTACCGCCTCCCCCACAAATCAACGCCACCTCCCGCGCAGCATTCAGCTCCCGTCGCCTCCCCCACAAATCAGCGCCACCTCCCGCGCAGCATTCAGCTCCCGTCGCCTCCCCTTTCTCTTGCCACCGCCACAAATCCCGTCGCCTCCCCTTTCTCTGTCGGGCGACTCCCCCTCTCTTATTGTCTCTCTTATGACATATTTACATTTTTTTCACTTTTCAACTTTTCATCAAATGTATAGTTTTCACTTTTCAACTTTTCATCAAGCTAATCAACTAATTATTGTTTTAAATCTCTTATAGCCTATTTAAATTTTTTAAAATTTTTAATACGTATATACTCGTCGTATCGCCAGCAAGGTTATTAAAACGTAAAACGAGAACGAAAAGACCCACCCCATTTTTAACTTTTAAATGTTTAAACGGACGTTGAAACATAGTTTTAGGCACCATTGTAAAACGAATATGAGAGCAAAGATATATCACATATGTACCTTAATTTTGTAGTCTTTTTCCATATAATTTGAGGCCATATACCATGCATCTCTCCCATGTATCCCTTGCATAACCAGTAAAGGCCGGGGGTAAGAACCAACGCAAGTCAGCCACTTCAAACTCTCCCATTCACTTCACTCCTCCCATTCGTTCACTCTCCCATTCACTTCACTCCTCCCATTCGCGTCACAGAGAAGGGGAGCGAAGAGATCAAGAGACGGCGACCTTGCGGGCGACGACGGCAGGCGCAGGAGACGCGGCAGGCGACCTTGCGAGCGCAGGCGACGGTGGGCCCGCGATGCTTGCAGGCGACATGGCGGGCGGCCTTGTGGGCGCAGGCGACGGCGGGTCCGCGGCGCTAGGGTTAGGTTAACCCCTCTCTCTCCGCCTCCACTGGTTCTCCCGACCTCCATTGATGGCTAGGGTTTGTCCCGAACTCCCGATTCGGTTTTCCCCCCTTCTCCAAGTACCCCACGTGCTCAGGCCCATCACTAATTTCAGACGCCAAAACGACCTAGAACACCCGTTTCGTCCGAAACGCACGTTCTAGACATTTTCACGACGTTTCCCGGATGTTCCAGAATGTTCTAGACTGCGTCGGCAGAACGCTCGGACGTTCCGGGCCTGGGGCTCGTTCTCTCGTTTAAACGACGTTCTAATAACCATGATCGCCAGATTCTTGTTTTTGGGAAATTTCGTATCGCCGTACCGGTATCACGTATCAGTGATACATAGCTTAGAGGTGTTCTGTGTTCAATGTGGCACACCCCAAAATACACATGATGGTACTTCAGAAAGGTGGGTGTGTTATATTGGGACAAAAAATTACTAATATTTTTTTCCAATCAACCTTAACGGCTCTTGAATAAGCACAATATTAATGCTATCAGAGAGCAATGTACATTCCATTTCAATCTACAGCTACTACCACCACCACCACAACACAAACACAAAAGTCTGAACAAAAAAATATATATAGCACAGATTAGCACTCCTTCAAAATTTTGTAACGCGCTGAACTTGATTTGTTACATACAGACTGACATGTAAAACACACAGGTTTAAGTTGCAGGCCAAACACTAACGCCATGACAACATACTTGCATGACTACAAGCATCCCTGACTGAGAGTAAAGATTAAGAGCTCTTTTACAGTACACTATATTCAATATGGACCGTTCATTCTTTTCTATTCAATGGATCAAATTAGCTAGTATTTATTTATATTTTCTCGGACAGCCGAGTAGTAGGAATACCCTTAACAAATCAATGGCTATATATGATTTCTACTACTTATCATATACTATCAATATAATGCAATGTAAAATTTCTCAAGATTAAAACTTTAAGCACCTTCGCACGAACTGACCCACGTACAGAATCGCTGGATCTAGCATTAACGACACTACGAACCACTGCAGGAACAGACCATCGAGGCATACGCATGGCGAATCTTGCTCCAGATCATGTCAACAAGCGAATCCACCACCGCGCCACTGACCAAACGAACCCCAAAGAAATCTTTCACTACGCCACTCGCAGGACAAAATCGTACTACAGGCAAGAGCACCAATCAAGAACTCACAGAACTACAGGGCCCGGGGGGGGGGGGGGCACGTACAGTTGCGGTAGAAGCTGACGTGGACCATCTTCGGAGCTCCGCCTAAGCCTCGCCGCCGCCGATTGGTGAAGCTCTTCTTCGTTTCCCGGGGAGAGGAGCCGAGGAATGAGGAGAAGGTTTTACACGGCGGCGGCGCGAGGAAACCCTACCTTTGATGATGGACTGAGGCCAAGGCCTTCGGGGCTTAGCGGGTCGGGTCGGGTCGGGTAGCGTAGCCGAAGTCATCCGATAAGCCTGGTAAGATTCGCTACATCGCTTCAATAGTCGTGCGAGTTTGCCATATCACGTACACATTTTCGCAACTACGCAAAAATTTCCAAGTTCAAAAAAGGAAAACACTATGCAAAATTTTAGGGGATTACCAAATATTATATTATTGTAGAGAATTGCTAAATTACACTAGAATGTTTTTTTATTTGTGAGCTATCAATTTTTTTTCTATAGAGTACTCGAATGGAATGAGATGAGCTAAATTGATTCCATCGGTTACATCTAGATCTGAAACTCAAAAATTGAGTACTGTATTTAGCAAGAAATACTCATATTCTCCTATGGGGATGTCTCTGGAGAATCTAAGTATTTTTCTTGCTAAATATCACTCAAATTTTGAGCTTTCATATCTAGATCCAATTGGTAAAATTAATTTATCTCCTCTCCTCACATTTGAGTACTTTATAGATAAAAAAATTAAGTACTCCTAAACAAAAAAATAGTCAAGTGTCAATTAGAAATTCCCTTATTATATATACTACTCTTAAAGCGGAAAGAATTGTTGAGATCTTAGAGCATCCATGTTCTCGATTTTGCAAAATGTCCCTCCCCAGATTTTCGAAATTAAGGTGAGGTCCCAGCCGAACCAGCTGCCCTTGGCTTTTATGCCCACCTTTGCAAAAAGGTCATTGTGGTTCTTGGAATTCCGCTAAGGACCTAAAATATTATGTCCATTCAATCAGCGCTAAGGGGCAGATCCAGCAATCCGTGCGCACTCCAAGCCCCGTGCCCTAGCTTATCTCCTGATCCCCTCGCATCGGTCGTGTCCTCCTCTTCCCACTCTCTCCTTCCCTTCTCTCCCCATTGTCCCCGATGCTTGCCCCCTCACTCTCACCTTCTCCTTCATCTCTCTAACGACGAAAGCAAATGTGACTATGGCAGCATGGCGTAGCGATGAGGGGGAGACAGCACGACACCTACAATGAGGGATGAAATGGTGCGCCTAGCTCTGCCGCGATTTCGCATGACATCTCCATCCCTCGCCAGGACAACTGCTCCCACTAGTTCTGTGGTAATCACCTATGCCACCTTCCCCTCCTCTCCCCAATCTCCAAGGCTTGATTTTGTTGTTAGGTTTTTGGTCGTGTTTGAGCTTGGATTGGTGCGCGTTTTGGTTCCTAGGTACGCGCCTGTGCTTCATTGCGAATGGAGTATCTGTATGGGGTTTGTGTTCTAGTTGGTGGAAAGTTTTGCTACAGTTGGTTGGATTTGGGTTGGAATTTGTGGTTTCTCTATCTTGCATGTGCATCAGTGTCGTTAAGGTGTGATGGTGTACTGATTTGAGATGGATTATTTAGTGCTCGCTTTGGTAATGTGTCGAGACCCTCCCTTCTAATATGGAATACCGAGAAAGTCTCATGTGCATACAGTACTAGTCATATGATCAGTGGCTAGTACACACAATTACAATATTGTCATCACATCCATACATGATATTACAATTAAATTAGCGAAATCAGTTTATACAATAAGGCTTTAAAATCTGATAAAAGTGCATCGAAAGATACAACATCCAGTAGTATGCCCAACTTATCCTCAGGCAATTGACAAGGATAACCTAGAAAAATTCATCAGCGTAATCCCCCTATCCTGTGGTAAGGTATGTGGCATCTTGGGCTTCAATTTCTTCACCTACTGAATTTGAACAATAGTGTTAAGTACTTTCGTACTCAGCAAGACTTGTAGTGTATCACAAATTTATAATAAATGCACACTATATCAAAAGAAAGGCCATCATGGCTAGTTGCATAAAGAGAACTTGAAACATGAATATCAAGTAGTATAAAATGCAAGTTTGACAAGTTTGACAAGTATGTAAATAACAAATAATAATAGCATAAAATGCAACAACTCACAGTCTTCCATGATTGCGAGCATCAAACCATTCCTTGCCAACTTTGGGCATAAAATATGAAACAAAGCTTTTCACAGTTTTTTCTGATTCAACCTTTTTTATGGAAATGCAAAACTCTAACTAGTGTTGGTGCCCCCAAGTTTTTCATGATTGTGGGAATAGCTTTTCAAAAAGTTTTACACTCTGCACAGGCATACATCTTTACCTACAAGATATGGTCAACTCTTTTTGCTGCTATTTCACGCTTTCTTTAGTGTGTGGCTAAACATCACCTAGAAACTTTGCCCCATCCCAGTTATATCAAACCCATGCTATGGCGGCAAAATCTAGACCCACAAACACATTGCTAACAATGATACACCCCATAATGTCCTTTCCCCCATAGTAAGGTATACACCATTGTATTGGTATATGTTTTACATACACCTCTATGTGGATACCCCTACGAGCAATCCATCTCAGAAAGCCTATACTACTCCAACCTTCCAATATGCAAAGCTAAACATAAGTAACATAATTGGTTAAATACCCCATAATAGCGCCTATGGTTACACTGAATATCTTGGGTTTAGTGAACACTACGTTCGATCCTTAATCCGTCCCAAGCGAGAACACTTCCCCTATACCATGTGCAAGTCTTATGCACATCCGACTATTGTCATATCTCGCCTGCATCAAACTATAGTTTTATTCTCATTTTTATATCAAAATAACAGAAACCATAATCCCCAACATGTTCAAATTTTATATTCATAAGGAATAGTATATCTAACCATACGTTATCCTATTTCTAAAGCATAACTAAGGAGATGCATAAATATTGGATTATACCTAATTGACATTTCTATAATGTTTATTCCTACCTTAGGATTATCAAGGTTGACATGGCAATATTTATTAAGGATGTTTCATGAATTGAGGGATGTATCTACCAGTACCCATAATATAGCAATATTTACTGAAGACACGCGCATGCATACATAGATTTGAAACAAAAAAATAGGTTTAGGTGTTAGTTTACCCCAATTCACCCCCTCTTAATGTGCCTCGATCCTTCAATTGGTATCAAAGCGGGTTTGCTTTAGATTGAATTTAACAATTAAAAAGCATGGTCCATGTTACATATTTTTCTATGAATAAACCTCTTGTTTTTAATAATGATGCTTCTAATGTTACTCTCATTGCTTTAACCACCATTAAGAAAGAAAAGGATATTGATGACATGAGATTTGATGAACTTTCACTTTTATATAAAAAACTAAACAAAGCCTTAAGAACAAGATTTGCAAAAAGTATTGAAAAAGGTTTTCAAAAAGAAAGAAGTGATTTTTGTAACATACAATGCTTTGAGTGTGATGCTTTTGGCCATTTTATAAGTGATTGTCCCAAGCTTACTAACAAGACGCCAAGTTCTTTTTTCAAAAGTAAATTTTCAGGTAAGAAGATGAAACAGTTTCTTCATAACGCATCTATTGGCAAGGACAATGATATCGTTGATTTATGTCTCATGGGGAGAAAAATGGACGATGAGGACACCAACGATGACAATGAGGTAACTAAGTCTGAAATTTTTGAAGCTTTTTATGCACAAGAAAGAATTTCAAAAGCATTAATGAAGAAGTATAAATCATTAAAATTAGAATATGATGTGCTTCTTTCTACCACTAGTAAAAAGGATGATAATTGTGACTATTGTGTAGAATTGAAAAGGAAACAGGAAAAACCATGCAAATCTTGTAAAATTTTGAAAAATAATTTTTTTTTTAATCTCAAGAATGCTTCTTGTGAGTCATGTGAATTTTATAAGAGTGAGAATGCATTGCTGAAATCTAGTTCTTTAACATGTGGTAATTGTATTTTCTTGCAAAAAGATGTAGATTCCTTGAAAAATTATTTGGTAAAAAATTGCTTCAATTTATAGAATGATGTAAATAAGTTAGCAAAAGAATTTTGCTGTGAGGACCTTGATGGAATTAGGAGTAAATTAATTGAACTTGAATAATGTCCTTACACCTTTTTATGTTATAGATGTCCTGATCTTGCTCACATAAACAATTATTTGAAAATAACTTTAGAAAAAATGATAAAAAAAAGGTGAGAAAAACTTAAATATTATCCTAGATACATCAAAATTCTCATTCATGAAAGAATGTCTAGGATACATTAAAAATTCTTGTTCTCACACTCTGTTAGCTAAAGAAAATTTCAATTGTATGTTGCTACCTAAAATGTCAAATCTGAAAATAAAATTGTGAAAAAATGTTTTAATTGTGGAAAATTTGTACATATTAAAACAAATTTTTATGTTAATATAGGTCCAAAATTTTGGAACAATTTTCATAATGTGAAGTGCTACAATTGCAGTAGAATTGATCATATTGCTAGAAATTGTTGTATGCATCCTACATGTTATTTTGAGGCTAATAAAATTAATTTCCAAAAAATAAAAAATATTAGCTTTGATCTTAAAACTCCTCAAAAACAGCAAGCAACTTTGGGCATCACACCTTTATATAATACATATCAAACTAGAGGCCCGATTGAGTCATATTATGCTAAAACATTGTGGGTTCCCAAAATTTCTTTTTAAAAACAGCAAAGTAAGAAAAGTGTGAGTACCTAAACATATTCTCCTATTTTATAATAAATATGAATGGCTTGGAAACCAGTGGCTAATTGACTTGGATTGCTAAAGACACATGACATGAGATATAAAAAAATGGTTTTCAAGTCTAGAAAGTGTGAAGAGTGGTGATATTACATTTAATGTTGAGACTAACTAACTCAAGGAATCATATGATGTTACCTTTAATGAGTCTAGCCTCTATGCTAGAACTAGTTTACAAAGTGCAGGTTTACAGATTGCATAAAGTGATGATGAGCTACACCACCAACAAGTCTTAAACATGTACATGATACAAATACAATGGAGAGCATATGAATTCAATTGTGCTAGGTACCAAAGTGTCCCAATGGAGTCTCACTTGTAAGTCATCAAGTAGATACTGCGATATCTTAAAAGTACACGTGCTTTTGGCCTGTGGTACTCTCATGACTCTCTATTAAAGCTTGTTGGTTATTCTGATTCTGATTTTGCTGGTGATAAAATTGATAGAACTAATAAATATGGAGGATGTAATTTATTTGGTAATTCACTTCTTGCATGGTCATCCAAAAATATTTTTACTAAACCTTTGACATATTATGAGTTTGCAAGACGAGAATTGGTTATTATTCAATCAAATAATGTAATTGTAATTGCAATAACTGATGGCGAGCATATGCATATATGTTGAAATAGATATATTTATTTAGAAGTATTGTTAGCCATATCTTCAAAAAAAATCTATTTATATGTAAATATCTACCAACATCTGTTCTTGATAGTGGTGTGTAGCAAGTTACTTTATACTATCTGGTTCCCATGGTTCATGACTAAGTTCTTTACTTAATGAATGTTAGACATTTTGTTCTTTACTGAGCAATATCAAAGACTTGCTAAAATCACATTTAATAACACCATTTGTGTTCAATAGTACTCGATATTTAGTGGGTTATGCTAAATGTAAGTTACTTCCATTAATTTCTAATACCATGGTAGTAGTCGACATATGCCCAAGATAATATGTTTCAATATCAAGCTCATGACTATAAACTCAAAAATTGGGCTAGTCAATTTTTTTTTTTAAAAAAAAAGCTTTCTAAAAGTGGATATGAAAGAAAGAAGAAGGTACCTCAAAGTGGTACAAGTGAACAAATATTTTGTCTTTGGGCATACTAGACAAATACATGTGGTGTTAGTGATCGGGTGGGGTAAAATGATTATGTATAGCGTTTTAAAACCTTGAAGAAAGGTTCTTGATTATGCTACACAAAGTTTTATTATGCAGTCCTGATTTTTGCTCATGTGTGAATGAAATGCTTAACTTGATTTGTGAGTTGAAATGAAGTATATTCTAGTGGATTCTATATGTTTAAATGTCTCTTTATACTACTTACTATTGGAATAAATGTTTTATGGGTATTTGTATTTTTTTATTTAACTTGATTGCTCATGATATAATCTTAGTGCATGGATTTATTTCAATTATTTTTTGCTCCAATAGCATTTTTCATTCATCTTTGATGTGTGTTTTGCCAAACGGGAAGAAATAGTATGCTACAATGTGCTTAAACTAAGATAATATTGTTATTGTGCTAAACTGAGACAATATAATTTGCATACGTCTCGAGGGAGTTATTGTATGATAATTAAGGGGGAGATTGTAGATAAAATTATGGACTATTTACATGTTGTCAAACGACTCATCAAGGGGAGAGATTGTTAATTCTATTTGTGAAATATATATGTGATGATTAATTTGACAATAATATTTGTGAACATGTGATGATTAATTTGGCAATAATATTTGTGATGGATTACAATATTTATGGAAGAAGAAGATATTGTGTGGTTTGTTGTTTATTTGCAACAGGTGTTGCAGTGCATGCAACAGTAGGTGCATCGGAAGGATGCGAGATGCACATTGTAGTGCAGGGATGTGAGTTGGACGTATACTATAGGTCGGGGAGATTCTACGCAGGTGATTCGTAGTCCCAAGACCAACACGCCAGGGTCGCAAGTGCAGGCGCAGCATGCGAGGTCGCAAATGTGCAGGTGGCACGCAAGGTCGCAAAGGTGCAGGCGTGGCACTCGAAGGACGCAGGTGTAACGAGATAGAATGCTTAGAGGTCTACGCAGATGGACGACGTAGTGTAGCAATCAGCAAGCCGTGCAGGCGAGTGAGTCACGTGGGAGTGATAGGTGGCCCATGTGCATGGTGCAGATGAGTGAGTCACGCGATAGTGGCAAATGGGTCATGCGCATGCATGGATGAGTTTTGGGCTATATGTGCATGTATTGTGCCATGTGTAACTGGGTCAGGTGAATATGCATACATATATTTGAGTAGAGATAAGAAATTAAGGTTTGCTGAGAATAAATAGGAGGGGTACCTCCTAGTTCTCGTGAGCTACACGAGAAGCAGAAGATAAGAAAAGAAGGTCACCGGTAGTGGCGCAAGAAAAAGGAAGACGAGCAGCGGCGTGATGCAAGAAAAGACTCAATGTAGTAGAAAAGAGGTTCTTCTATGCTATTCTTTTTAAAAGTTGCACAACTATTAAAGCATGAATGAAAGGTAGATGGTGATTACTTACCCCTTCGTTTGCTTCAAAATTTGTGCAACTTGTATTAAGAAGAAAAGCATAGAAGCACCTCTCGTAGTAGAAACTCTCGTGCAGTGCAGCAAATAAAAAAGTCACCTACGGCAGCAGGCAAAGCTCCAGGCGGCATCACGTATGAGGCAGGAAGCCTTGGCGTGGCCTTGGGGTAGCGTGGGTGGAACAGTCAGATCGGGTGAATGAAGCTACACTTTGCTATTTTCACGATGTGCGAAGCTGCTACTAGCTATTGAGTTAGTATTGTGCGAGCAATAGAAAGAGAAGAAAGAAAACAGTGAGAAAAGAAGAGAGAAAAAAGAGAAGAACAGAAAGAAACAGAGAATGCAGAAGGAAAATTGAGAAAAAATTTGAGAGATTTTTTTAGGGTTGTGCTTTCATGTAAAGGGATCCTTGTGTGTATTCTTTAAGGAAAATTAGTAAGGATTTCCAATCTATTAATTCTTGTTTATGTATAATTATTATCTAGTTTGCGCATTTAATCTAGTCTTCTTTCATGGTCTTAGATTAATTATTATAGATTGATTTTTTATGTTTGATCATTATTTTATGAATTTACATAATTATTAAAAACAAAAAATTAGGTTTAGGTGTTAGTTTGCACCAATTCACCCCCTCTTGGTGCGCCTCGATCCTTCAATCGGTGAGGAAGGGCAGCGGTGGCCATAGTGGAAAGCCGTGGGGAGAAATTTGGGGTGATTAAGCACAGGAAGGAGAGGGGAAAGGTCCTAGGTGAAGCATCTAGGCCCCAAAATTTAATTAATATTTTGGTAATTAATGACAATCATGTCAAATGGACTAACAATTTTCAATTGAGTATATGAGAAGTTGAGAACAGGTTGGTCCATGTGGATGCACGTGAAAAGATAAAAACATGCTAATCAAAATCAAAGAGTACTTATTGTTCAAGCTCAATGCCAAGGTATAATTGTTTTATGTACCTTTTATAGCTTTTACTGATCTCGGTGTTGGGAAAAAAATATCAAATTGCTAAAATAGGTGCAATACTATTAAGAGGGAAATTTCTGGCTAGTAGCTTGATTTTGGATAGGTATCATGGCCCAAATCATGCTCACATTTTATATTATGCATTTCATTAAAGATTTAGTGAAATAGTCTGCATGACCGGTCCTACCGCCCATGTAGGAGCGGTGCTTCCGGACTACGGTAGCATCGGCCCATGGGATGGTAGGTTTATTCCAGACAGGCATATTTCTGAGGTTTCTTAGTGACCAATACTACCGCCTATGTGTGAGCGGTGCTACAGGAAGTTCGGTATCACCTGCCTCATATGGCGGTAACTTTTTTCCAGAATGATGCCATTTTGATGGAATTCGGGTGGTCAGAGCTAACGCCCAGGTAGGAGCGATACTATTGGGGTACCGGTGGTACCGACCCTCTTGGGCGGTAGTTAATTTCCAGTAAGGTGCAATTTTTGCACAATTCTCTCAGCTAGAGCTACCACCCATGTGAGAGCGGTACTACCAGATGTCTGGTAATACCGACATTTTAGGGCAGTACCTTTATTCCAGAATATCTCCAAATTCATCTTTTGGTCTTTCAAAGATCGGCGCTATTGGTCCTACATGGGCGTTAGCACCAGAGTATTGTGTAATGGACTCCACCTACCACATTAAATGCTAGTTTTTACCGTTGGCTCAAGGGGGTGGTGCTACCGGTCCTACATGGGTGGTAGTACCGGACTTGCTGATTTTTTTTATGTATTTCCCTCCCAACGGTTGGATTAGTGGGTGGGGAGTTATAAATTCACCCCCACCAGCAGCAGGGCACTCTCTTGGTCATTCATTGCATACTTGTGAGCCCTTGCATTCCTCTCTTCACCAATTGTGCATTCATTTCTCTTTTGAGTGGTGGTTGAAACCATTCAAATGTGAGAATCCGAATTTGAGCCATTAGACACTTGATCAACCTCAAGCAAGCGCCGAATTTCTATTCTCTTGGAGGTGGTTGCCTCCTAGACGGCTTAGAGGTGTGAAACCGGTGATCTTCTCAAAAGAGTTTGTGAGAAGGCCCGTTGGTTTGTGAAGGCCAGAGCTCGCCTATCTAGAGCAGGGAGGAGCTACCACTAGTGATTGAGGGAGGCTCAATTGCGCAAAGAGATAGCTTGAGTTGGTCAAGCTACCTCAACGTGGATTAGGGGAGACTGGCAAGTCTCCAAGATCACGAGATAAAAATTGTGTTCATCTTCTTGTGGTTTGATCCCTTTTATTTGTTTGAGCAATTTACATTCCTAGTTTACTTTTCAATTGTTCTTGTTCCTAGGATTGTTATTTTGCTTAGATTTAATTTGTTGGTGCACTTAATAAAACCTAGGCGTTTTAGGCTTTATTTGTTAAAATTCTCAATTCTAGCTTTACTTGTTCTATTATTACAATTAAATCCAAAGAATTTTAAAAACCTCATATTCACCCCCCTCTAGTCGGTTATCCTTAATCCTACACTGGGCATGCTAAGGTTCCATTTTAGTACCTTGCATGGTTGAAGGGGCTTTGGCAACGGTGGCCAGAAGCGGAGAAGAAGGGGGCAGCAGCGGGGCTTCCTCCGGTGATTTGAGTTGAAAAATGAAGTGGCAAGGAGCTTAGGGAGTGGCAAGGGTGCTCTTGGCCGAAATATTCGAGACATTGCTCATCGATGCATTCGATTGAGCTTGCCCTGGTCTGAGTACTTGACAGTAATGGTGGTAGCCAAGGGCGAATCCAGGCCTTGGGCCACCCAGGCCTGGCCCCAAGGCCTGGGTGTCGTGGCCCATGGGTTTATGTACACAAGTTAAAAGGAGGTGTGGCCATGGGTCGGTGGAGCAATTAGCCCGGCCCAAGGTGTGGCCATGGGATGGCTCCACCCCTAGCGGTAGCGTCGGCTCGATTGGCATTGGCCCGAGGCAAGAGAGGGAAGAAGGAGGTACACGGTGCAATGGCATGGCCAAGGGGGCCCTTTTATAGTTTGCGATAGGGCATTGCTACTTGGACCTGTGGGTGAGATTCCAACGCTAGGAGGAAGAAGATGTCGGAGGCAGGGGTTGCCAGCGGGGATGGCGCTCACGTGAGCCAGATGTAGTTGGTAAGGCAAAGGGGAGGTGATGGTGCTTCAGCTGGCTCGGTGACACAATGCTGACAAAATAGCGAGCACTACGAGCAAGGCGCGGCTTAAGTGCCATGGCATCGACGGTTAGCTCATGTCACTGCAGGGTGAGGTGAGGTCAGCGCTTGCCATGACAGTGGGTGGCGTAATATGGCATAGCAATTTTGTACGGGTGCTGAAGCATCTAGGCCCCTAACTTTGATTGGTTTGGGTAATTAATGACAATCAATGTCAAAGGACTAACAATTTGCTCTTAGCGCGCAAAAGTAGGGTGGTCCTCTTCAATGAAAATGGAAAAGTGAAATTCCTAAGGCTAAAATGAAGAGAATCTCAAGATCAAGGTATAAAAGATTTAAGGACCTTTTCATAGCATTTTGCCGATCTCGGTGTTTAGAGAAAAATCAGGTTGCTAGAGTAGGTGTCATACTATTAAGAGGGACCCTTGATTAGTAGCTTGAGTTTGAGTAGAAATAATAGCTCAAATAATGTTTTAGCTTATACTCATGCAATGCTCAAATTGCATTTGGTCATCCCTTCTTATTTGTCAAATGCGGCACTACCGGGCCAAAGGAGCGGTATTGCCGGAGGTACGATAGCACCGCCCCCTTGATTGTGGTAGTTATTTAACAGAATACAGAACTTGTGAGCTCCTATACAGTCGGCAGTACCGGGTCAAAGGAGTCGTATTGCCGAAGGTGTGGCAGTACTGTCCCTCATATGGCGGTAGTTATCTAACAGAAGGCATGTCTTTGTGCTCTCTCCTTGGCTGACACTACCGGGCTTAAGGAGCGGTACTACCGGAGGTGTAGCAGTACCACCCTCTTGACCACGGTAGTTCTTTTCCAGTATGCCTGCACTTGTGCTTGGCTACAGAGAAGCATTACCGGAGTCTAAGAGTGGTACTACCGGATGAATGATAGTATTGCCCCATAGACGTCGGTAGCTATTTTCCAATACAGTGCTCCTAAGCATGTTTTCTAAAATCTAAGAGTGGTACTACTGGCCTCTGTGGGTGGTTAGTACCGGATCTCTGCACCAACGGCTAGTTGTCGGTGCATTAAATGCAATGAACTAACCATTGAAGCTCATGCCGGCACTACCGGGCCTTAGAGGCTGGTAGTGCCGGATTTGGCAAAAATTTGGAGATTTCATCCCCAACGTCTATATTTGTTGGTGGGGGTTATAAATACCTCCACACCTGTACTTTGAGCAATGTTAGAGACTATTTCACATCTCTTGAGCCCTTTGCACTCTTCTCATTACTCTAGAGCATTCAATTCACAATTCTTGAGTAGTTGAGAGCATTCAAGTGCATTGAATTCATTTGGGCCATTTGAGCACTTGAATTTCCTTCAAGAAAGCATCAAGGTCTATTCTCTTGGAGGTTGCCACCTCCTAGACAGCTTGGAGGTGTGAGAACTGGTGATCTCCTCAAAGGAGCTTGTGAGGAGGCTCGGTGGATTGTAAAGGCCAGAGCTCGCCTACCCGGAGCGAGGAAGAGCTACCACTAGTGCTCGAGGGAGGTTCATTTGCGCACGGAGTTAGCTTGATTCGTTCAAGCTTCCTCAATGTGGATTAAGGGAGACCGGCAAGTCTCTAAGACCATGAAAAAATTTTCTTGTGTCCATCTTTGTGGTTTGCTCTCTTCTATTTTATTTATGCAATTTACTTTCCTAGAATATTTATTCTTGATCATCTCTCTAAAATTGTTTATTTGTGAAAGTGCATCTAGGCCCCTCAATTTATTTTGGTGATTAATGATGACACAATTAAAGAGATATAATGTTTTAACTAAGAATAATGCAGATCTCGAGAACATATCAAGCTTGGAATGAGATCGGACGCTCCTACGTACATTAAAATTCAAGAAGACGGCATCAAGACGAGATTTGTAATTTCTATTTTATTTTGAGTCTTAAGGATAGCCGTACTATTAAGAGGATACGACGGAAAATCGCTTTTAGGATGTGCATATGCTCAAGGTCAAGTCCTGCATATAAACTAGCACTCAAATACTTGCATTTCCCAAAAACAGCATTTTCCAACCGAGCCATCCAACTCGGAGTATCCGGACATTTAGTCCGGAGTGTCCGGACTCAGTCCGGAGTATCCGGACAATTTGTCCGGAGTGTCCGGGTTAACCCCTTCGGCCAAAAGCCATTCCAGATTATCCGGAGTATCCGGACATTTTGTCCGGATAGTCCGAATAATCCGGAGTATCCGGGTTAATTGTCCGAAGTATCCGGACAGTTCGAAATTGGGAGTAACGGCTAGTTTTCAAAAGAAGTATTTAAAGCCTCTACTCTCCTCCAACGGCTAGGATCTCTATTGAGCTCATTCATAGCAGCATTCAAGCCATTCCTAACACACTCCAAGCATTCAATAGAGCCCTCACTTCCTCCCACCTCTTGATTTGGTTGTTGATCCATTCTTGGTGAGGAGAGGAAGGAGTAAAGTGCTAGGTGCATTCAATCAAAGTTCTTGAGCACTAGTTCATCCTCCAAGTGACTCTTCGTGGTGTTGTTACTATTGGAGATTGAAGGCCTCCTAGACAGCTAGGAGTCACCGGGAGCACCCGAAGCGTGTGGTGTGCCCCGGTCGTTTGTGAAGGCGAGTCTCGCCTCCGAAAGGGAAGAGACAAGAAGTGAAGCCGGCGAGTGCATTTGTGCAACACCGGGAGGAAAGTGGGTTGAAAGAGACCCCGGCTCAAGTGCGACCGAGCCACCTCAACGAGACGTAGGATTCCCTTCAAGAATCCGAACTTCGGTGAAAAATCAAGTCTCCAACTTCCTTTCTTGATTCTTGCTTTACTTGTGTGGATTTGTTCTCTTAGAGCTTAGATCTAGCTTGTCTTATTACTTTGCTCTAGATCCACACTTACTTAAAGTTATAGGTTGCTTTTGCTATCTTTCATTTGAGTAACTAGTTGCAAGTTAGAGCAGATCTAGTTTCGTTCCCGAGCCACTTAACCCGGAGTATCCGGATAAAATACCGTACAGTCCGGACAACCCGGAGTATCCGAACAAAATATCCAGAGACTCCAAGTTGACCTGCTCGGGTGGTTTATTTCCGCTGCGTAATTTTTAATTCGCCTATTCACCCCCCCTCTAGGCGACATCTCCGGTCATTTCAATTTGCATAGACTTAACTTGTTGGTGCACTTTAGAGAAACCTAGACGTTTTAGGCCTTAGTTGTTAAAATTCTCATTTCTCGTATTACTTATTTAATTGTTGCAATTAGAGCTGGAAATTTTAAAAACCTCCTATTCATCCCCCCTTTAATTGGTTATCCTTGATCTTACGGTGTGACCTAGTGTGGTGAGTGGGCTACCACGGTAGGGGAAAAACAAGGCAAGGAGCGGCCACAACGGGGGAAAAGCAAGGTGAGGAGTTGCCACAGCAAGGCTCTAGGTGGGGCTGAGGGGAGGAGCTCTCTGCTATGTGGGCCTCGGCAGAGGAGAGAGAAAGAAATAAGGTTTTTGATTTTTGGTATCCAAGTTACTAGATTTAATTGAGCTGTCAAATGAAGCTCACAATTTTTGAATAAAAAAATTGTAAGGTCCTGAGGTGCTAAATATGATCCCATAACATTTTTATAGCATGATAAAACTTGAGGATATTTCTAAAAACCTGATAGTGACACTGTCCTGATAGCTGGGGGCGGCACTACCGCCCGCTCCATCCGGTACTACTGGCCTGCACAGACTCGAAAAAATGCCTCTCTGGAAAAAAGCAGCCAGGGTTGGGGCCGGTAATGCCGCAAGGGGCGGCACTACCACCCGAGCTCCCCGGTAGTGCCGGTCGACAGGAGAGTACTTGAACTTTCAATGAAAACATTTTCTCAAACCTTTAACACTAGTTCTTTGAGCCAAAAGATATGATCAACTAAGGATCATACAACTTGCAAAAAACATGTTTGCACCAAATCGAACTATGCTCAAAGAATTTTGCAATTAACCCAATACACCTTGCAAGTGCACAACTCGCAAAAGTCTAAGAATATATATTTGCAAAAGCGCTTTAAGCGAATAAAACTCGAAATCTATGAGATTGATTCTCCTAGCCATGTGATGGTCAAGCCACGACCAAATCCGCTTGCAAACAGCCACAGTGCAAGTCACATGCTTTAGAATCCCGGACTCTTGTGTTTATTTGCACAACGCAATTGCAAATAACAATTTAAACAACAATGTAGGCTATATCCCGTTTTGCAACACATGCAAATAAATGGCCTCAATTCATTTTTCAAATGCATGAGCTCTTCTATCTTTTGAACACATATACTTCTAGCTCCATGCAAAAACACTTAATCACCAAATTACTTGAGCTCCCCTTTTGCAAACCACGCAAACTTAGTTCCAAGCAATAAGAGTCAAATCCAATTTGAAGATATTGATTTGAAAAGCAAACCCGCATGAACTCCAATATTTGCAACACATGCAAATGAATGGGTTACATGCAAAAACCAACATATGAGCTCGTCCAACTTGCAACGCATGCAAGTCAAAGCTCTAAACGAACAGCCAAAGCATATACTTATCCTATTCGCACATATGCGAATCAAAGCAATGTACTAAGATCCAAGCATGATCATCACCCCATTTGCAACACATGCCAAATGGTTGATTTCATGCAAAATCCAAATATGAAAATATGAGCTTGAGTGAGCAAGGGATTGAGATCACAAACTCGTGATGAAGTTCAAACTAAACGTTCAACCCCTCTTAATAGTACGGCAGTAAAATGCTAGACACAAAGCTAAAAAGATATCCTTAGCCTATCTAGTTTTACCTTCCGCCGCACGTGAGCAATCCCCTTTGGGGCTTTAAGATTTTCCATCTTTTCGCTTTCTCCGGGATCACCTTCCTAGCTTTCTTGAAGTCTTTTATGATCTTCAATCTTTTGTCTCTTCAAGATCATCACTTGGCTCCATCTCTTGTTCTTTTATTCTTGATGAGCCTTCTCTTTTCTTCATCTGCTTGGACTTAACCTAACTCAATCATAATCTTAAAAAGATAGTTAGTCCAAGACACAAGGTTGTCTCAATCACTCCTTCGATTTCATTAACACACGATGGAAGCTTTCACGATTGATTGAGCACAACCCATAATCAATTTAATGAATTTAATTTTGTCTTAAGTGGAATGTTGCAACATATGCTACATTGTACTTAAGACCTATTCATTTGTTCTAGATTAATCAATAAACATTTATCAACTCATGATTAAATGTTTTCTTAATGATTAATAGAACAAATGAACTCAATTTGAATTTTTCATTTTACTTGAAGTGAGTTCCAAAATATTGATCACTTGTATATGGAGTGAATGATAGATCAACATTAAGGAACATCAAGTTACAATTTGAACTCCCCCTAAATATGTGCATCCATGCGATATATGAATTGGAAAGACATGATGCACATTTGTGGTTAAGGCAATGGAGAATTCATATTTTAACTTGAAGTCAAGATATGCGAAATAAAATAAAGATGAATACTCATACATACCTTGGTTTTCCATTTTCCATCCAAATATGCGACTATTTAAAATATGCTCAATAAACAAGTTAGTCTTCAAGAGAAATAGGTTTGTCATTAAACAGGGATTAATCATAAATGTAAAACCAATCACCAAAACCTTAATAGAACTTTCAGCCGCCCGACCGCCTCCGTGTCTCCCGTCGCGCCGCCCTCTGTTGCCCGATCGCCGCCACGTAGCGCCGCACCGACGCTCCGCCTCATTGTTCTTTGCGCTCGGGTCGCCCTCGAGACCCCTCTCTCCTCGTGCCCGGCTATAAAAGGCCACCCCGCCCCTCCGCTCACCTCGCCCAAACCTGCGCCGCGGTGAGCTCTCCCCATCATCACCCCTAGCCAGCGCCGCTGCCACCCCGACCGGAACTCTAGCCGCCTCGCCCTCTTTCCCGCGCGTCAATGATAGCTGTGGCTCGCCAACACCGCTCAACGCCGGGCCCGCTGGCGTCTCGCTAGGCCCCACCTGCCAGCCGTCGACCGCACGTCCGCCGGCCGACTCAGCCGCTTGTGCACAGGCCGTCGTGGGCCGTGCGAGCCAAATCCTGGTTGGGTGCATATCCTGTGCACATATGCAATAATTAAATCCGAGCCGTCCAGATCTCATCCAACGGTGGCTTCATCAAGGTGGAAATTGCAAAATGTGATAGATTTGCAATTTCCACCCCAACAGAGTCACCATTGGATGAGATCTGGACGGCTCAGATTTAATTATTGCATATGTTCACATGATGAATATGTGCACAAGATATGTTCCCATCCTGGTTACTCGTGTGTTTCCTCGTGTGTTGTAGACTAACTACTCTTGATAAGCATATATATTGGTCTAAATGATCAACACTGTCAACACCTAAACATAAAGGATCTTGGCCTAGAACCGTAGGATTGTATACTTGGACCGATGATCATCTTCAGAGCTTTTCAGAAATTTTGTACCATTGCATGGGAAGACTTGCATCATATTTAAGATGTTGCACTCTCAGTCATCCATTCACGAAGGCAAACTTCACTATCCCCGTTTCAGATTACCGGTGACTGGGTGCAAAGCTCATAATCTGTATCTAACTTCATATTACCTCTGTATTAACTGTAGTCTCGTGTGAGTTGGATTTCTGAACCATTTTATGCCTTATTTATTCGCAAACTTCATATTAGCTTGTGAACTGTGATTCCTGAACCATTTTATGCCTTATTTATGCGCAAACTTCACCGCTTGCGTGTGAACTGTAATTCCTGAACCAAACGACTGTTCTTGTGACTGGCGTCTTTATGGTTCTACACCAGACCTTTATATTATATCTGTGGGTTTAAACTGGCAAATTTCACATCTCATTGAACTATGGATTTGTTATCAGTTGGTTATCTGTATTGCGTGTGAACTATGATTCCTGAACCATTTTATGCCCTGTTTATTCACAAACTTCACTCCTTTATCTTCACCAAACGACTGTTCTTGTGACCGGCGCAGCGTAGCACGCTACTCTGTCTAGTAATTGCGACACATTGGGAAATTCTTGTTCCAAACAGGCCTTAAAAAAGTAACTCGAGGTAATGAAAATGTCGAGAATAATAACAGAAAAATACATCCAGATAACCAGAAAGGATTTTGGACGCGCTGATAATTGATATCATTTCGATTCTTACAGCCAATAAGGTTCTCTACTTGGATACAGCATCACCAGCACACCATACCACCATCACCGCCTACATAGCAGATTACTACATTACTGATGTACTGGTATTCGAATATTGGACAAATATGTTACATGACGACAAAGTCAGAGCGATCGATCGACAGATGACAAGCTGCAACAGGTGAGCACTCCATTTCCTCTAGGTTGATGATGAAATGTGTCCATGCAGCTTCTAATGAACCAAAAAACTATGCCGGGCTGCATTTGGTCTGTACAAGAAATGCAATGATCAGAGAACACAAACTTCTAAGAGCTGTAAAATGCAGCGGTGATAGGATGAGTTGGAGTTACCAGTCTAGATGGCTCTAATTCCAGTAACTATTTTCATCCTCAAATATCATAAAGCTGCTATTCCATGAATTATGCTCAGGATATGTGCTATGAAAATCGTAGGTTGGATGGCAGTCACTGTTGGAGGCCTTGGAAACCTTTTCAGGCTCCACCTCGGCAAATGTCACGCGCTTTTTGCTCTTTGGTTTGGGTTCACCTGAATCTTTCAGTGACTCCAGTTCTTTTGAATCTTCCAGCACCTTTTTCTGTTTTTTTGAATCTCTGAGTGCCTTCTTCTGTTCTTTCGAATCCTTCAATGCCTTCTTGTGTTCCTTCGAATCCTTCGATGGCTTTGAGTCTTTTGAATCTTTTGGTGACTTGGGCTCTTTTGCATCTTTTGATGGCATTGATTCTTTCGACTCCTTTGATAATTTCAAACCTTTTGATGATTTCCCAGTCTGTTTAGATGACTTGCCAGCCTGCAATACATAATACAAGGCATCAGAACAATACTATCCAGCTTGCCATTTGGAAAGAGCAATTTTCTGTACTTTAACACGTTCGGCAGCAATAAGTGCGCCGTTCAAACGAACCAAGTCAAATTTGAGGTAAAAAGCATTGCTTAACTAGCAAAGCTGAACTACTATTATAAATAATATAGCCATCAAGGTTTTTCCTTGCATAAAAAGTTCCATCATCATATGACTAGCATGCATAGCAGTGTGAAATTCAAAGTACAGAATTTTACACAATTGTTTAGTGCAGTATGGGGATGCATGTAACTACATTTAGGTTCACGTACCTTGTTTGCCAGTTTCTTCAGGGCTTCAAGCCCATTTTCTTCAATAAACTTATCAAGTGCCGTGAGGAAGTCATCTGATTTGCCGAGAAGACCCTTTTTCTGAGGGACATACCAAATGTTGACCATCTGGTTCCTTGCAAAAAGAGGTCTCACATAATTTTGGTACACATAGGCTGCACCATTGAAGTATGGCAAGACAAGCCAGCAAATAAAGATCAATTTCATAGAGGGCCAGAAAGGAAGCCTGTAAAAATCAAAGATGGAAAGACCGTGAATTTTACCAAGTCAGTTTACCACAATGACCAATAGTAAATTTGTACAAGCTACAACAAAAAATTGTGCGATTAGAGTAAGAATGAGTTAGTAGGTTCAGTTAAAATAATGGATCGACACTTTCTTCCTTAATATTATGTTGAATAATCACAATCTAACGAAATGTGCAATAACATCATAGCTGTGTTGTTCCAAACCCTGGAACTTAGACCAGAGGTATTAAACCTTTTATCACACAGCATGGACGTGCATAGAACCATAAAACTGTAAAACACTTGCAAAGTGTTTTTTTAGAGGAAGCACTTCCAAAGTGAAATCACAATCACTAGCAAGTTCTATGTAACATGGTATCGAATTATGCAAGTTCTATGTAACATGGTATCGAATTATAATATCTGCGGTGACAATTTGTTTTTTTGTAATCAATTAATCATCAATGTGTGAAGCCCTGATTAATGGCACACGCAATCTATGTGCCCTGAAGTGGAACACTCTGCACTTGTATCATACAAACTAAACAAAGAACCAAAATCTAGCTTAAGGATTGGTAGAATAATGTGGATATGGATATTTTGTACTGTGAATGACCTAATGCTGATATGTACATTCCACTAATTCAAAAGTTCAGGGATCTAATGCCAACTAATGCACTAAAGAACCCTAACATTTACTACTTATGAGGTTTGACAATAAAAAGAATATCAAAATTACAGAAGTACTTACCACTGAATAATTGATGCGAATGTAAGCTCAAACAGTGTTATTAACGAGTATAACACCCAATATGTTAGCCATTGCTGATCATCCACAGGGGATTTGGTTTCTATTGCCTTAACTGAAGCATACCTGTAAATGTAATAGCACCAAATTACATTGTGTTTACCATTAACAAATAACTTCAACAACAAATGAACTTGCAGCGAGAAAGTTATAACGGCAAGCAACTTACAAAGGATAAGCTAGTGCAACCAAAGGCCTGCAAGACAGACGTTAAAAAGAATTAACCTGAAGGCAAATTAAAACATACACACTATATTCAACAATAAAAGCGTATAAGCAAGCTAAGAACTTAAAAAGGGAGCAATTCTACATTCCGAAACGAACAAACGGTACTGGCCAGTAATATCTGTACCAAAGTAACAGGAAAAAGATACCTCTGGTGGGGAAGAAATGAAACTTGCTAGAAACCTATTAACATCCTAGATCTTATGCAGGCATTCCAATAAAATCGAAACATGACTGTGCAATTGCTTTAGCACAACACATCACAACAGCATAAAAGAAATGTCAATATTTTCTTGTCCAACTTAGCAAAGTAAAACATAATATCAATCCTGAATGTGATATTAGCTCCATGAATTAGTGAAAGGCAGTGTAGTGTGCCTGTCTACAACATACGTTGATCCACACTAATAATCAAACATTCTGGTGCCCAAAAGGGCACTTGTTTTTTATAATGCATCCTGGTCACTTGGCGACGTAATCCACGATCTGCTAAATTATAAAAATGCACCAGGTTGTGCAGAGCCATTCTTCCACATGTGACCTAACTTGCTGCATGCAAAGGAATGTGAAACAACTAATAAAAAGATAAAGATTAGACAAAGCAAAACCAAAAACTAATCTTGAAAGTGGACGGCCCAACCAACCTAAAATCACACGCACTAGCAAAACTAAGAATCCAGAACCAATCGCTTTTGTAAAGGGCTGAAAAAAGGTCAGGCTGTAGAAAGATACACGCATTGCCACAGATGAGCGACAAAACTCTACAGGTGATCTTTATTCAGATTTCTGACTTGGTGATCTACATTAAGGGACAACACGTGCATCGCAGGCAGTCTACCTTTTGATTTTGGCGAGCATTAGCGTGCAGAGAAGCTGTGGATCCGATTAAAAGAAATGTTCTTCTTGCAAGAATGATATTAAATGAAACTACGCTGAATCCCCAAAATAAAAGGGTCAGTTTTTTTCTTCTTATTCCCCGAAGAAATGAACGCTCCGAAGTCCCAGTAGACTCAAGAACAAGACCAACAAAAAAAAAAAAAATCAAAAAAGAAAGGATTTGGCGACAAATGGGTGCAAATTAAAACACCATTGTTCCAACACAAAAGAGGCCGGTCCTTCTTAGGCAACGGGCTCCATAAAATCAACGTAAGCTACGCGATACAAATCCGATTCTTTCAGGAACACAAGGACTTTTACCTCAAAAAGAAAAGGAACACAAGACTGCACATGTTAACATTATAGGGTTCCTTTCTTTCTTGTTAAAAGAAATTGCTCGTTGCTTTGGATCTTCTTTCTAGCCCTGACATGAGCTGAAAACTGAAGCATTGTACTGCTCGCTAACCTCACACATCTTACGAACCACAGGAACAACTTCAGCTAGACCCAAAGAACCCGACGGACGCTAAAACAACATACGATTACCAACAAGGCAGGCATTGCCACCGCACCGGCACCATCTCAGCGGCAAAGGAAGAGCATCGAAGAGATCAAGAAGGGGTGGGGGGAGACACTGACCCTGCAAGAACATCGAAGTTTTTGGCGAGAACCTTGAGCAAAGATCCGGAGCCCATGCCTCCCCGCCTCCGAATCGCCTCCCCGGGATAGCTGGAACTGTACCCGCAGGCAGCAGCAGGGGATAGAGTCGGCGGTACGATCCAATGGCCGGCTCTTGGGGGTTCTTGAAACTTGACCCTTCTGCTCCCTTTCGCTGCTTTTGGGGTCTCGAGGGGAGCAAAAACTGGAGAGGAAAGCGTGGTGGTGGATGGTGGTGGTGGTGGTGGTGAAGCAGAGCAGACGGCAGAACGGCTTTTGGAAATCGGACGAAACGGAGCAGAGCATTGGCACGCGCACAGAGGGAAGGATTTATGCAGTTAACCCCTCAGAGTTAATTGTATTACTAAGTTACTGTGTAATTGAAAAATCGGTAGTGCTACCTTCCAGACGCATGGAACGGAGCGTCCTGTCCGAAGTTTAAGAATATTGGAGACCATCTTCGTAGCCTATAGACTACCTATCTTCTACGTGCTTCCGGTTCCGGCCCAGGCCTATCCCCATTGATCACCGGGAAGCTCCGAGCCCTCTCACGTTCCTGCGTGGATTCGGCGACGACCTGCGCATGTCCAACGTGAGAGCATGCCGACACCGGGGACATCGTCACTGTCCGCATGCCTTCCTCCTCTCGTAGGATCCATGTGCCTCCTCTCGTAGGATCCATGTGCCTCCTCTGGGTACGGTTTTTGTTGCAAGCGTTTGATGGATTTGTTGCAGGCATTCAATTGATTTGCTCCACAAGTTCAATCAAAATGTTGCGGCCTCGTATTCTATGCGTTTTGATTGTTTATTGCAATATCGCTGCATACTTTTAATTGCTACAATGGGTTTGTTGCAGTCAAAGTGATGTTTTGTTGCACAGGTAGCAATCGGTTGTTGCGTTGTGCTGTGAATTTGTTGCGAGGTTAAATTTCTTTTATTGCAGCTATAGTTATATTGTTACATATATTGCAAAAAAAATATTGCAGCTACAATGGATTTATTGCGTTTTGTTGCAAGCGGTGATTACAACTGTTGCACGTATTATTAAAAAATGTTGCGATGATGCGTTTGATGAGAAGGTTCCTATTGGACATCCCATCGCTAATCCTTCCCTTAAAAAAATAGCTTAAATTCCAAGCTTTACTAATGCATATATATAATTTAAATTCGCTAATGTTCATAATAAATACCTAAATTTAATTGATATTATCTACATGTATGCATTAAATATAGCGCTTAGAGATAATAATTAGAAATAGTTCAGTAATTTTTAGTATCTTTTTATCTATGTATCAAGAAAAAATACGTTCTATAAACTTAAATAGAGGAAGTAAAATATACCAAGGCCTCACACCTTGCATAGCGACTGGACACGCTATGAAATATCTCCTAAGCTTATTTTAGGAGTATTTTTGTGTTGGTTTTACAACTAGCTTTCTTGTTGTTGGCTGGTTGACAATAGGGCTAGCAACAAAACTTGTTAGGATTCAAATCAAAATTATTTTGATTACAATAGTTAATGGATTCAGAGTTGAAATAAGTCCATTTTGAACGAAAAAGGGTTAATGAGTATCGGCTCAACGGTGACTCGTTACCTCGAATTTGAATAAACACTTAAAAGACAAATAGAATGATTTTATAATTCGTCAAGCTCGATAGTCGATCGCAGGGTTCACTTATCATGAAAACCGATTCAAAAATCATGAAAATCAACAGTATCGAGTCAGTTCAAAACCCTAAACCGGTCAAATTAAAAAAAAAAATCAAAAATTTTGGAAAAATTTATGTCACATAAACCGACGTAAATCAATGAAAATTGTTCAAAAATCGGGCGCAAAAAAGTTCAATTCGCCAGTCGATTTTCGAGAAAATCGATTGTTTTTTTTTTATTTCAAAGCATTTGATTTCTAAACCCTTCGATCTTTAACGATTTTTATTGGATTTTCGTGAAAACCTGATACCATCGCACTTCCATTTTCATCCATAATTCAGTTTGGTTAACTGGCCGATCCTAGTTGAAAACAATGCCAGGAAGAACTCCCATTGCAATTCCATGGCGGCGAAGGGGCAGAAGTGAGAAAGGGGGATACAAGAGAGGCAGGCGATGATTGCACGGCGCCGGTTTCCTTTGTCCTTGGCACACTTGCCGCCGGGGAGCTCGGTGCAGATCTTAAGCTGGACATTTTCTTGGCATATAGTATATGTTTCCATTGGGTTGGGGTTTGGTGCGTGCGTGTAATTATGGGTATAATCACCGTGGTAAATGGTAAATCTTAGGATCCGGTCCTTTTTTATGCGACTCCCTTGTGGATTGCTATACTGCTCCGCACTAGGCCCGCTCGTAGGAGCCCGGCCCTGCGGCCCGACCCGAGCTCGGCTCACCTTTTCTGGCTCGGGCTTGGGCCTAGATTTTTAGCTGCTGCTCCGCACTAGGCCCGCTCGTAGGAGCCTGGCCCTGCGGCCCGACCCGAGCTCGGCTCGGCTTTTCTGGCTCGGGCTTGGGCCTAGAATTTTAGCTCCTAAGCCTGGCCTAAGCCCAAAAGAGCCCGAAGGCAGCAATGAAATAATAAATAGCAGTAGTTTTATCCGCAAATGAATTGAATAATACTATTTGATAAAAAAAATTAAATAATATCGTTTTATTCTGAAAAATAGAAAATTAGTCTGATTTTCCTATAATCAGAAATAGCTTCTCTCGTAATCTAGAATTTATAATCCAAAAACCGAAACGGACCGGACCTTCCCACAGGATTTTAAAAGGACAGAAAATCGGACGTTAGGTATTGAAAAGCCTATCTCTTTCACTTTTAGTGGCTTAACTTTTTGGCTGTTGCCAACGTGCTTCCAATCGTTGGTCCATTCACCAGGGAAAGAGATAGGTGATGACTACTGAGCTTATAGTTGTAGGCTTTCATCGATAGAACTTTTATCTTTATCTTTCCAAGTGTATCTCACTATAAGGCTAGCGCGGCGCACGCTGCGCACATCATCGGTTATAATCTCAAGTTTTTTTAGAGAGTTTTTTTGCAAGTTTTTTTTCGGATGAAAAATGTACCGAAATCTATTCCTTAAATCTTCGGAGAGTTTTTTGGAGCGAAACATTTTTTTAAAGGGAAAACGGATTGGATTGAGGAAATAGACCAAGCCATATTTTTTTTGGATTTTTTTTTGCATTTTTCGGAGGGCTCTACGCTCAGAAAGGTCTTTTTCGCAAAAAAAAAAAACAAGACCTATACGCAAAAAAACAAGACCCACGGCTTTTTCGCCAAACTCACGCGCCACGCTGTCGCGCTACGCCTGGCCGCCACGCTGTCGCAATGGAAATCATACAAGGAAAGCGAAGTGGTTCGAACCCGCGCCAACGACGTTATGACGAATATATCACTGGCTGCGCCCGCTTCGCGAGTAAATCCGCGAGACTGTTTTATGTTATGGGACGGCGCGGGCTGACGTGGTGCGATCTCGTCCGCTCACGTGCGCGATCGGACGGCCGGGGATTGACGGTGACGTGACCACGCTGCGCTTCTAGGAAGTCTTCGGACTTTGTTTTATGGAGTATTTCACTACACATGTACGGTTGCAATGGTAGTAAGTGTTATAAAGTTGTGCATAAAACCAGCCTAACCAACCAAAATGAAAAACCATATTTTGAATTGTACAACTGACCCTTTTGGAATAAATAAATTTTGGAGGAAAAAAATAGAGGAATTCAATCCAGATGGGAAAAAAATTCCTATAAGGGGTGTTTGGATGAGGGGTATTTTCTTGGAAGGTTTTGGGATTTAGTTCAAATTTGAATTAAATCTCAAAACATTCTAATGAAATACCTCTAATCCAAACAGGGCATAAAAGACGCTCGGACCGTAGGATTGATCTAACGTGTATAGTATAGGAAATCCTACGCATTTGGGAGGAATTCCAACAGGATGACTAACCTTATTTTACAAATTACTTTGCTAGTACCAATGCATTTTTCTCTCCCTCGCTAACAAACATCGTTCATCTTGAATCCTTGTGAAGTATCCAAACACAAGGTGTGACAAATTACCGCATTTCCTTGCACCTGAAATTAAATTCCTACGGTTTTTCTATGCTTGTGGTTTTTGTTTCCACGTTCCTAACAAGATAAGGATGGATAGTACGAAACCCTCTCTAATTATAAATACATATCGCTTTGGATATTAGCACGGTCTTTAAAACACAACTTCGACAACTAATGCATATTGCAATATACTTATAAAACCAAACAAAAAATAATACTACAAAAGTATTTTTTAGGACAATCTATATGTATGATTTTTATACGTATGATTTTTATGTATCGAATCTAAATATTCCCATACGGCCATACCAATACACTCGGAGCTGATCTGATCCAGTGTCTGCATTCACCGTATCTCCGAGCTTTTCTACAGCCAACGAATTCCCGTGTGGCCGACGGCGACGGGCATCGCCATGTGTCACCGCGCTGGCGTCTGGATCACAGAAGGGTGCGGGTGGGTGGCCGCCACACGCCCGCCGCGTGCTCGCCTCCCTCCCAGTCCCCCATTCCCGTTCGGTCTCTCCCTCCCACCAGCTCCCAGTCGCCTCCACCCTTCCCAGTCCCCACGCGTGCCGCCTGACGACCCCAGCGGATCAAGATCCACGGAAACCGAGGTATCCAGGCTGCAAAGACCGTTTCTTGATGTGAATTCAGGTGGATTTGTTGGGGGGTATGGCTGGGTTCTTGGTGGGTTGCGAGTGCCGTTCATGGCTCAGTTGCTGTTCATATGTTCCAGGGACCGTTTCATGGCTTTTTGTGAGCAGTTGATAGAATCGAATTGGTTTCATGATGGATTATATGAGCGTTTGAAGATTTAGTTGTTGTAAGGTAGAAAACGAAGCGTAAATTCCTTGATATGGGTTCCAGGACTGCCCATGCTGTTCCTTGTGTTGTTGGAGTGGTAAAGTTGTTTTTTTTTTTTTTTTGGTAGTAACTGATTGGATCGTTTCTTAGAAGGTAGCTATATGGAGTTCTTGATGTGGATTCAAGTGCACTTGTGGTATGTATTTTCGATCTTTCTCTAAATGGAAAGTCAGTGTCTTGATGTGGATTATGGGCAGATTGTATTTCTTGCCAAACAAAAACTTCCACCAATTCTAGTATGAGCTCTTGATTCTTCCATAGAACCACTTCCCGCAAAACTCTGTAATCTTTAAGTGGATTGGATTTGTTGTTCCTATTGTATGAGGTTTATATTAGTTGGCTTTCGTGTTATCCATGGTTTTGAGCTTTGCTCTTTTGGTGCTTTAATAGGCATTTGTGTGATGCAGGAATCAGAATCTGGGCATGGTGGCCGACACGGAGAGCTCAGATTCACTGGCTGGCAGTCCAAATGCTGCTGCTGCTGCCGAGAAGAGCGTTGATGGGTTGATCTTTAATTATTTATCTTCTATCCAGTTTCCATTTACTTAGCTTCATAGCAGGAAGCCATGTCTTGTCGTCGCTATGGCCAATTAGCCTATGCACATGACCAAATTGTTGTCATGTTAGATTGTCTTCCTGTTCTAATTGTGTCCAACTTGCTGAGATAATGACTCCCTGGGGTCAACTCTGAAATATCCAACTATATAGACATAGGAATGATCATGAGCTACCATGCAAATGAACCTGAATGCATTTGCTACCACATTTGCTTTAAGTCACTCCTTATCTTGGTTGATTGTCGTAGAGCAATGCTAACCTCCACCAGATGATCACATTCTCCTTGTTATCTTCATTTGATCCACCAGGAGCGTTGCAGTAATAACAAACGATCAAATTGAACATAGTTCCCAACAGAAGAGACTGGATTGTGTTTTGTAAATAAACATAGCAAAAGTTTAAGGTAGTGTGACTTAGCCATAATCGACGCACTCTTTTGCTAATCATAATGCTGCATGCTTGAATACGTTTTGTTGTCACATGTAGTTGTTTGATAGCCCAGTGAAGGGCCACAACTGAGTGCAAACTTACGATTTGTGAGAGACGTTGTGTGTATTACTACCTAATAGTTGAACAGGCTCATTTGCTCCCATGGACTGCACAGTTTCACCTGCATTTTTTAGACGAGTCATTTTAACCTGCATGCATGCCGGAGCTAGGTTAGTTGATAATTTTAGGTGGATGACCCTACTGGAGGTCATGTTTTCATTTTATGTTTTCCAGATTTTTGGATCCTGTTCTCTGAACTCACAACAAGCTTTGAAAGAGAAAGTCGTTACAAGTAAAGCACAAAAAGTCAAATACAAGATGATTAAAGTTTCACATGTATATGGAAACATGGAATAGAAGAAACCTTCTAGTACTAAAGATTACTTAGGACAATAGAGTAACCACAGGATTGTGCAGTTGAGTCCCATTCTCCTTTATCCTGTCATATGACCACTGGGAACAAACTCACCATAGAGGTTTGCAGTTAGGTACCTGGTGTATGAACTGTAATGGTTATATCACATAAAAATCAGTTATGTAGTCTATATTAAGTTGCTACAGATTGGTATTTTAAAAAATTAAGTGTAGATGCAATGTCAAAGAAATAGGTGTCATTTAAGGAATTTTCATGCTATTTGATACTCAGAAACATGTTTAATACTACTTTGATATTCGGATATCTGTCAGAATTCAGAGTTGCTTAGCCTTAGGCTCAATGAGTCGAAATTGACTATCTGTACATTTGCACCTTTAGATTATTCTGAACTTTGCCGTTTACCATTCTTTCCACATGTTTATTTCCTATAGCAGTTTACTTTACCTCCTCCCACAGACTACTCACTTTTATTGCCACAACAAATTTTTTTTTTTTTTGTGTACTGAAGATTTGTTTGCTGCAGGCCTCTTGACAAAAGATCTCAGGAAAAGGCTCCAAAGAAAACTCATAAAGCAGAACGAGAGAAACTTAAGCGAGACCAGTTGAATGACCTTTTTCTTGTGCTCACCAGTATGCTAGGTTAGTAAAGTGCATCCGCAGTCATTGAATATGTCTGAAATAGATTTAATTTGCTCCTTTGGGGAAAAAATATCAGTATGTGAAGGGTCACATTCTATGATTCACGTCTATATGGGTCACATTTTGTTGAAATTGCTAAATATTCCCATGTGAAGGGCTGGCTTTCCTGCTTTCTTCCAAGCTCACAGCTCACTTTTGAGTGGTCCACCACTTATTGCTCTGAGAACAGAATTCTGAAGGGGAAAAGTTCTCATCAACTTGTTCTTTAGGCCTTATAAAATGTTGTTTTTGTTTATTTTGAAATATCTGAAACCCAATAATTCCATTATTTGCATAATCCTTTCTATGTTCATCATATTAATGTATATGATGAGTAAACCATGTCATGATGGATAACCTTTTGTATATGATCATCCATCGACATCAGTCATGCTAGCGCCATCTGCTACTTATTACTGACCTATTGCTAGTGGTTGGTATCATGGAAAGAAAGGGGAACTTTGCTACATTTTTACTACAGTTTTAGAAATACATGTTAGATGTATTAAGCTATACTTTGAATGTAACACCACTATTCGGATAATTCTTGCTGATGTACCGTGCAGTTGTGCATGCCGATGAACAAGCAGGGAAAGCCATCTTTTAATACGAATGTTGGTGCCTTGCATCCTGTGCCATATATTATGATTGTAAAATCATCATCATGCCTTACTGTTATGACTTGTTTGCAGAACCTTGCCTTGGCTGTACAGTGCTGCATGTTTATCCATGTTGGTTGTATAAGAAATATCTAAGCCATATTGTTTTTCTAATCAATATAGTTCTGCTTTTACAGATCTTGATCGGCAAAATAGTGGAAAAGCTACAGTATTGGGTGATGCTTCTCGAGTATTGCGAGATTTGGTTACTGAAGTAGAATCTCTTAGAAAGGAGCAATCTGCTCTTCTCACTGAACGTCAATATGTGAGTTTTCAAAATTCAAATGCTTATATATCCTTGATCAAAATTTTAAACACGTCACATATTGCATGGACTTTTGTATTTCTCAAACAATGGGGACAAATTACGGACCAAAGGACTAAAGGGGTTTAATGCTGACCTGTCAAAAGCAAACAAGCCTTCTAGGATCATTACTTTCCTTGTTCAGTTTAAGGATGAACATCTAGCGTACAACAATGGTACAGTATCTGTTGTGCCTGTAGTCAATACATTCATTGAAACTGTACATATGAAATTAACTGTCATATAAATTAGCTGCCATTAACATTACATCTTTCCCATTGGAGATTTCTGCTTTCTTTATTTATCAAAACATTCATAGTTGTTTCAGGTTACTTTCTTCGCTGCCTTCACTGTTAAGCCTAACTCACACTTATTAACAGGTCAGTTCAGAGAAGAATGAGCTGCAAGAGGAGAATACTACGCTCGAAGCCCAAATATTAGAACTACAGCGCGAGCTTCGTGCAAGTATGGGAAACAACAGCCCCAATCTGAAGTCCTGGGATGTCACATCCATAGGGAGCAACAACCCTAATTTAGCAACTCACCCTATGCTACATCTTATATGGAGCAATGGCTCAAATCAGCACCATCACTCTGCTGATTCTGGTCAGGTTTATGCACCATGGCCTCAGGAGCTGCAGCTGTTTCCAGGGACATCGGCATCGCCGGAGCGAGAGCGTTCCCAAGGCACCCTGGCTGCATCTTCGAGCCTACTGACAGATTCTTTGTCTGGGCAGCTACGCCTCAGCCTTCCACAAACATCTCAAGGAGAAAGCAGCAGTGGTGCATTGGGCATCCGAAAAGAGCGAAAAAACGGGTAGCAAATCGACAGCGCTAAAATTCAGTGCTCGGTGATTACGAATTGTCGTGTAAATACCAAGAAATCCACTCCCTTTACCTACTTGAACCTACCGTGGTAGTTGCTGTGTATTGAAATGTGACTGTTTTGTGGCGCTTGTTCCAAAAACGTCCAATTATGTTTGGCTATGATTTTGTTGCAGGCTAATCAAAGTTGTAAGCTAGAGTTCAGCAGCTTTTAAACTGTGAGATGGATCACCAGAGTACAAAGTATTACAGATAAAGAGTTCTTCAGTTGGAAGAGAAAAGGATGAAATTTGAAGGTTACCATGCCTGTTTATCTTGCTGCTTTCCACTATATATATATATAGTTAGTCCTGCACATGCAACTTGTCTGTTCCCCAGATGTTGCTACTGATAATCTGTTTCGGTATTCCACATTGGATAATTCTGTTCAAGCTGTGATATCTCTTGACTATGAAAAGATTAGTTGAAATGACAAGAATGCAGCAACAATGGTACAGTGAACATGCGAATTCTGAGCATCAGAAACACCTTTCGTAAATCTGCTACGTACACTCAAAACAGAAATGGTAAATACTTCTATGAAACAATGGATTGTTCATCCTAAACAATATAATGCAAATCACCTTGATGGCGTAGAGCACCTTCTCCGGGATGTGTGGGCTGTCCTCGTGGTTCGCCATCACTGTCCTCCACCGCAACCCGGTCGCCATCCGCTGCACCTTCAGCAGGACGCCGACGTCGTCCCGGAGGATCACCGTGCCCTCGGGGCGCAGAATCCGGTCCATCTCCAGCAGGATGTCCTCCATCTTGCACCTGCTCCACATTGATTCAGCCATCAACTTGTCAGGCAGAAAACACCACAATTCACAGCATTTAGCAGAGTACCAGTAGCATCTAAGCAAGAGGTAGCCAAAGATGTAAACACTTTTTTTTTTTTGTTCTGAAAGATTGGCAGGAGCTATGCCTTTCAGTAGTTAATTCTGAGATGTATTTATGTTTAGCCAAGTCTCCTAGACCTCTGCTATTCCAAAAAATACATTTAATTTAGATGTGAGTTTTCTTTGGTGATTTTGGTCACCGAACCTTTTTGTTAGCAAAGTTGGCATTCTTTTTCCTTGGGATTGCATCATTGCATAAATGATCATCCGTATAGCCTAACACCTCATCGGTTAAATCACTACATAAGTGATTGAGAGTAGCATCATCAAGAAAATCTTGATCTGCTTCCTCTGTAACATGATGGGGTTTGTTAGTTTCTCTCCGTGAAGCCTTCGAATGGTCTTTTTCAAAGGTTTTAATCTTGAGAGGTGCTTCTATACTTTTCCTTCTAATACAAGTTACACAAATCTTGAAGCAAGCGAAGGAGTAAGTAATCACCATCTATCCTTCATTCATGCTTTAATAGTTGTGCAACTTTTAAAAGAAAAAGCATAGAAACACCTCTCTTTAATCTTTGTTATCGGCATCGCAACCTCGTCATCATTTTTACCCAAAGAAATTCCAACCCTTTGCAAATAAGAGGAAATAGAAGTATCTATAAAAGATAGAAAGATACTAGAAAACCTACTGTCTGGAATCTCCCAAGTTGTGAATTGATGCTCGATGGTTGGCCTTCTCCATAGTGTCCACATCAGTCTGCATCATCCCACCAACTAGATTGTTTAGACCCACCAGAGGAAGCTCTGGAGGGATAAACATCTCTACAATAATGCTCACTCCTGGCTTCTCACATCTACGAGGTCTCAAGGAGAGAGATTCTTCAGGAGCATCCAAGTTGCGAATGGACGCTCTCATCTTGGCCTTATCCATAGTATGTAAATCAGCCGGCGCCACCCCACCTGGCATGACTAGGGTGTTCATTTTTTACCAGAGCCCGTGTGCCGGGAGCATGACCTTCATCATCAAGGCCCAGTCGCTGTAGTTCATTTTGGTGAGCAATGGGTACGATGCCGGCCCCCCGACCTTTCTCACTACTCGATGTTCCACCAGAGCGCCACTGCCGCCATCAGCCTGGCCACTAGTACGAGGGTCAGATGAATTGAAGTGCCGGGGCAACGCGGAATCGTCTTGCGACATCATGAATCAAGCACAAGGCTCTGATACCAATTGTCAGGTTTCTCGCTACTGCAAAGCACACGAAGGCAAAAACGGAGCACATGCAAACAACCGAGCACAAGAGAGCTGGTGATGCTCTTAGACTTATAGCGTTTTCATATTTTCCATTACTTATATAGGCTGAAGATTTATATGCAACTATAGATAGCAATTAGGACTTTCTAATTCTATTACATGTAAATATGGATAGCAATATGGATAATGCTGGAAATGAAAAACTAATTACAAAATTAGTGACCATGTTTCCATACATAGTGGTTATCATTCTTAGTACAATGTGTTTCTTCTGATCAGATGCATACTTTAATACTTATGTTGCTTGATTCTTCCATTCAATTCATATGCTGAACTAGAGAGAAAATTCTAGTGAACGACCCTTTCCCTTGGGAAAATATCAAATTCTAGTTGATCCAATGCATGCATACTGTACCCATGATCAAGATTCTCTTGAGACACACAGCAAAAACATCACAAGTGTGCCTCATTTCTTTAAGCTCATCATGTATATATGGATAATCTGATGTTAGGATATAAAGCACAATATACTGCATAATTCCTTTTTGGAAGATGATCATGTATATATGGATAATCTGTCCCATTTACTGTCCCAGTGACTGGTTTTGGTTATCCACTGTGACACCTTGAACCCACAAGGTGAAAGTTTTTTTAGACAAAAAAGAGGGGTTTAGCAAATTTAATTCTCAAACTTGACACATGAGAATAAACATTTCAAATCACATCACTCCAAACCATTTGTCTGTTTCTACTCAGGATTACATCTCGAGAGGTGCTTCTATGCTCTTCCTTTTAAAAGTTGCACAACTATTAAAGCATGAATAAAGGGTAGATGGTGATTACTTACCCCTTCGTTTGCTTTAAGATTTGTGCAACTTGTACTAGAAGGAAGAGCATAGAAGCAACTCTCTTACATCTCTCACTTCCAAACAAAGACCTCCCCAATTCTGTTCAGGACTACGTTGTTCATTCTACAAGCATAACCCAGTGAAGGAACCAAATCAGATTATTGCAATGTTTGATCAGCTATTAATCAACAAGTCATCCTCTTGCTCAAGCATAATAGTACACATCTCTTGTCGCATAACAGCACATCTTTTCAGCCGCGGTGTATTGAAGCTCTCTTTTGCCACACAAACAATACTTTGCCTTCCAATCATCTCCTTAGTTTCTCTACTGAAACTCTGGTTTTTTAGGGAAGAAGATTCAGATACGGGTACAAGTTTCTCTACTGAATATATAACTCGGTTTCCTTGAGTTTAATGGGAATCAATGAGCTGATCGAGCCTTTGCATATATGTAAATACAATATTTCCTGACTTCTTATCATCAAGATGTTCCGGAATCAGGCATTCAGAATCCTGAACAATAATTCAGAGGCATGATAATAGAATTAGACTATTACAGAAGAACCCATCCTCAGTCAAGATTGGTTTTTTAGATGATGGAAGATTATATCTCCCGGCCTCTGCATCATATGCACATAGCCAACCATTTATTACAAGATAAGAGTTGCAAAAAAAAACCTACAAAAGGAGATCTCTAACATGATACTTGCAACAAGCCATGAGAAATATGGAACATAAAGCAACAAGCTATGACAAATATGGAATATAAAGCTTCAATTCACACACAACATGTTATTAAATTGCCATCCATGGTTGATGAAAAGATTCCTGACCACGATCTCTAGTGCACTGCATGCCGAAAACACCACCTCCCGGGCCTCCTGACGTTGCAGTGCAGAACATGACCGCAACCAGTTGGTGCACATGTAAATAACCTGCAATGAATTAGAGTTTTTTTGTCTATTAAAAATTATATCATTTTGACATAGCCAAATTGACTAACACAAAGTGGCAGCCTCACCAAAAAGTGAGCCTTTAATTCTTTCCAAACCCCAATAACCAATTCCCAAACATATTGGTCATATTGCTAGGAGATGTCAGATTAGAAGCCGCTTGTATAACGTGCCAAACAAAACGAGCAAAATGGCAGTCAAAAAAAGCGGTGTTGTATAGTTTTCTCATTGTTATAAAATAACATTTTTTTGCTACCAACCCAATTTTTTTTAGAAAGGTTATCTTTTTTCAATACTACCCCATGACGTAAGTACTAAAGAAATTTTTTTACTTTAATGGCAACTTAAGCTTCCACAATTGTTGGTTTGTAATTGAGACATCTCGATGCATTAAGACGTATACATCGACTTAAAAGAAAACTGTCCATTTTGATGGAGATTCCATTGAAAATTATCTCGTTCTGGTGCTAAGTGTGAATCAACAATTTTTGTAACAAGTTCATGCCAGGCTAGTAAATTCTGTCCTGTAACGGCCCACGAAATGACACATTGAGTGTTAGGAGCCGCCCAGACCGTCCTCGAGTTATTGGAATGCTCGGTCGCCCTAATCGGATTTGGAGGCTAGCAATGCTAGAACCCAAGCCCGAATGAGACAACGGTGGGACCATTCGAATAACTCGACAACAGCCCTGGTATTCCCCCGGTATGCGACCCGAACTCGCCCAGGATCGCCCCGCATACCGGTTTCCACTGCCATCACAACTCAATTCGCATAAAGGGAGCAACGAACTCAAAACCCCACAACCAGACACGCAATTGCGGAGGCACAAAGCACAAAGACAAACCTAGACCACCACCAAACAAGGTTAACCACAACAAACTAAGGCTTTCAACTAGACAAGCAAGAGATTCTACCAAGACTCCAAAATCTACAAAATTTCGGCATGACCTTCCTAGATTCACGGACATCCACTCAGCAGACAAAAGAACAGTTGATATATCCAAAGGTAACATCACAACCAACATAGCAATATGGTCAACAGATATGGAAACAACATACTAAACATGATACATGCATCACAACGCAATCATGACTCGACAACTGAAACAGTCCAAAAGCTCAGGCATCACATGATATGGTTTGGAGGGTTAACTATACAACAAAAGTAAATTCCAACCACACATTAGCAAAATAGCGCCTCCGGAAGTGTCCTGCTCCTGAACACTTCCGGACGTTTGCAAAGTCACTAGTAGCCTCTACTCGGTGCCCCGCCCGGTCACCGAGAGGTAGTAAGGACAGAACTCGCACCCTTCTTGATCCTCACCTGCAAACCACAAAGCAGAAGCATGAGTACAGAAGGTACTCGCAAGACTTACCCATGGCCCATATATGACCGACACGAAGGAATATGCAATTGGATGTAGCAAGGAAATAAGTTTCAGGTAAAAGTGAGGAAAAGCTTATCTTTGTTGCATAATTACATTCAACTACTCGATTCACAAGTTTTAAAGCATTTATAGACAGCACCTATTGCTAGAGTGAAATCTGAAATTAAACAATTGAAGTAAAGCAAGTATCATCATGCACAAGTATAATCCTCAATATACCAACTAGCATTAAGTGTAAATTATTACTACGTTGAATGTGCAATGACCAAGCGTGCTCATATCCGAGAGCGCGGCAATTCGAATTGTTTACTCACCCTGCAGGGGATCGTCAATCACACGACATGAATCCCTCGAAGGAACCTCATGTCAAACCTCCTCCCATCCATACATACTCGTTGAACCACCTTCATGCGGTCCGAGCACCTAGCACCCCCTCGAGCGGCCCAAGCCTCGCTTGGCCCTCGAGGGTCGGCCTAAGCCTCACCCTCACCCTCAACCACGTCTAACCGCATGAGGGCATGATCCATCGAATAGTATGCCATGGAAGGGTGGCTTACCGTACCATAATCAGGCATGCGATTAACAACGTGTGCTCGATCAAAGGGCAAACAACGGATCGGTCCTCAACCGACACAGGCGAGACTACACATTTGAGTCTCCACACTCAAATGACCCAACCCTCTCGCCCGGTCTCAGTTTCACATTTCAGTTCTTACCCAAAACCATTGTAGCCCAAATGTGTGAAGTATTATTCTCAAGTGATGGAACCATCCACCACTTGGCCCATACCTGACATCTAAGCAAACTAAGCATGGACACATTATACTTACCCATAGACTAGCTCCAAAGGAGGTGTTCAATCAACGTCAAGGAGTGTATGTGCAGCAAATAGGTTCTAATACCATTCCCACAATTTAATTCCTAATGCATGACTTAATCATCCAATAAGCAAATTATTCGCCAAAATACAGTTATAAGTAAGGTTGAATATGCTTAGGTGCTTGCCTGAGGCTTCTGCTGGAGTCTCAGTAACAACCTGCTCACCGATATCCCCCTCGACCACGGCCGCGTCACCCTCCGCGGTTTCGTTCCCTACACGAGCACAATGTATGCAAAATGAGATGCATGCTATGCATATGAACATGGAACGAGAATGAAGACAATAATGCAAGCAATCATCAAGCCAAACGACACACAAATTTCGAAATTCCACAATAACAGCCAAACCACATTATGAATGGCTCAACACTATTTCGATCTAAATATTCATAGTTAGTGACCTAATTGTTCACCATCCACTAAGCTTCCCATTTGGTATCAACCCCACTGTCATCAATCCCCAAGGAAAGTATTTAGGTACACCACGAATCAGAGCATAAAGACCCCAAGCACACTCATCCCCCCATAAGTCTCACAAGTCTCGGATCACAACACCCCAATGCAATCATTTATCATAGCCTAGAGGCTTCGACCACATGAAATAAAACTAGGAAACCAAACCTAGCACAACCCTCTCAGATTGCATCCGAAGCATAATGCTCCAACCATCCCAGTTGACCATTACAGGCACAACAGTAGAAAATGAACTAGAATAGAACACAAGTAGTAAGGGCTGAATGAAAAGAATAGGGACTTGGTCCCCGAATTTGAAAATGCAAGGGGGGATCATGTACTCAGTTAGCCGCATATATTCCTAAAGCATTGGAATTAAGAACACATAACACCACCCAGCTTGCATGACATTTCAACACAATCTTCGCAGCACAGACCAAGGACAGTAGCTCACCCTTAGGTCATAGCATCAAACTTCAACATTTACTATGCAAAGGACTCATTAGCCACACTAGCAGTATGCTAATTCATAAGTATTCCAAATCTTCGATATTGCTTAGCACTAACCCAAAAACCATCTACCATGTATTGAATCTTGATAACGCCATTATCATCATGCTCAACTTAAGCATTTACAGGTTATTCATCGAAGCCTAGTAGCAACCCATTCATAGTTACCATGCCCATCCACATCAACAATTCAGTGCAAACCCATCTAATACAATCTTACAACACCGACACCATGCACACCCCAAGAACACACAAGCATCAATTGGGGCAAAACCCCCAAATGCATCACAACCCTAGCCATGGCCGACCTAGACCCACATTCGGCCAGAGAGAGGGAAAGGAGGAGCGAGGGGGGGTTCACCTGCAGCACAGGAGGCGGCGAAAACCGGCTGGGCGACGACGACCAGGAGGCCGAGCCGGCGACGCAGACGGCGCAAGACGCCCCAGCGACGCAGGCCAGGCAACAAGACGGGGGGCGGCCGGGGAGACGCAGGGGACGGCGGCAGGGTGGAAGCGGCGCCGAGGTGTAGGACCGGCGGCCGAGCCAGGCGCGGGAGCAGGAGGCGCCGGCGTCACCCAGGTGGAGGGGTCGGGCGGGTGGAAAAGAAAAATCAGAAGAGGCGTGAGGGGGAAGGAGCTGGGTGGAGAAAGATAGGAAAAAATGGTGGGGAAAAAAGATCTAGTATCTTTACCTATTTGCCCACATGCCCACTCACTTGGGAAACTAGAACCAAAAGTGGCCAAGTCCCTAAAACGAATTACCATATTCAGTTTTCAAGCCACAATTTCAACGAGTGCTCGATGTTGGATCGGGTTTAAAACTCATCCGCGTCTTCGAGAAAAGTTCCTAGTTTGAGTTAAACTAACATGCGCACCCTAGACCTTCATGGGTTTTAAACTACCGGGCTCCAAACTTTGAAGAAAACCTTATTTGTAAAGACTGAAATTTTTAACTCCAGAATTTTTGTTGGCTTTGAATTTACTGGTATGTAAAGGTTTGGAACATGTTCAAAAGTCGGAGATCGATCTCGAACGCGGCAAAACCTTGGTTTGCACTACAATCGACCGCGGAAGTCAAACCCTGGATTCGGGGCCATGACATTGAGAGAGACAGAGCACATTACTTCAACCACCGTGGCATGTTTTTTCTAAACAATGAGAAAAGTCAAGGGTATTGTGCATTCAAGGGATTGTTCCCAAGCCAAACATCCTGTCAAAAATGAATTTGAAATCCATCACGAAGTTGAAAGGACCCAAATCTAAAGAGGTGGTGTTTGACTTTCATTAGACCAGCCCAAAAATGAGAGTTCCCTGGCTTCCTTTTTGGATGAGAAAGAGTCTTATTCCCCAAATACTTTCTTCTAAGAAGAGTTTGCCAGACACCATCATCATTAAGCAACTTGAATAGCCATTTGCTGATTAAGCAGATATTTTTGGTACCAAGATCTTGAATGCCCATGCCACCTTGATTCTTAGGTCGGTATAATATATTTCACTTAGCTAGCCTGTACATTTTTTATGGTTGTCATTTTGTCAGAAAAATCTGGATCTGAAATAGTCCAACCGTTGAAGTACCTGATGAGGTATCTCAAAAAAGGATAGCATAAACATGGGTAAACTGCTAAGCATAGAATTTAGAAGTACTAATCGAGCTCCGGCGGACAAATACTTGCCCTTCCAGCTGGTCAAGTGTTTTTCAAATCTTTCTTCTACCCATTTCCACTCACTGATCCTCAACTTTCTATAGTGAATTGGTATACCAAAATATCTAAAGGGAAAACTTCCCAACCCATAGCCAAATAGTTGTGTATATTGATACTCGAAATCCATAGCAGCACCAAAACAACATAGTTCACTTTTGTGGAAATTGATTTTGAGACCAGAAAGTTGTTCAAATTCACATAGCAATAATTTTATATTTTTGGCCTTTTCAAAATCATGTTCCATCAATAAGGTACCACTCCATCTATCATCACGTCCTTTTTGGCACGTTCTAAAATAATAGACAACATATCCACAACAATATTGAATAAAATGGGAAATAATGGATCACCCTCGCGGAGTCCTTTTCGAGTCTGAAAGTATGGGCCAATATCATTATTGGTCTAGATGCCAAGATTTCTCCTGTAACAAAATTCTCAACCCACGTATACCACTGTGTTGAGAATGATGAGCGACATTTACAATGATGGTTTATGGGATGCACCAATGTACAGCTGAGACCGCACAACTCGAAGTTTTTTTTTAAATAATATTTTTTAAAAAAGATTTCCGACATTAATATGTGATTTTTAAAATTTGCAAAAATAATATATTGTAGCCAAATGGTTTGGCGAAAATAGTATTTTCGCCAATTGGATTGGCGAAAATACTATTTTCACCAAACCGTTCGGCGAAAATTCGTTAATCCGTGGTTAGGAAGCAATTCAAACACTAAATACCCATATCAGCCTATTTTCGCCAAACCGTTTGGCAAAAATAGGTTGATTTGGGTATTTACGAAGCAATTCAAACCGATTCAAACACTAAATACCTGCATCAACCTATTTTCGCCAAACGGTTTGGCGACAATGCATTATTCTTGCAAATTTTAAAATCCACGTATTAATGTCGGAAATCTTCTTTAAAAAGATATTATTTTAAAAAAAAAATTCCACAACCCGTCCCGCAAATAATTATATGCTTGCGCGGTAGAACTAATTTCGTTATCTGGTTCAGTTCTAACTCGATGCGCTTCCAACTGTTTATTCAAAAGATGCCTTCTCAGCTTCCTCCAACATCTTACCTTTCTATCTTAATTTTTCCCCTCATAAATCCAGTAACGCCGATTTACACATATGCCGAGCTCATTCTCGAGATTTCCGGCTAGAGAAATCAGAACCAAACTCATTTTTACTTGTACTAATCCGGCCAACTCTTTTTATAGCCAATGCTTACTTGTAAAATGCGTTTCTTGTGATCAGATGCATGCACATGTTGCCTATTTTCCTTTGATGCAAATTAAGCATGAGGCAGGGATAGAAGGGGGCTGTTTGGTTTGTTACCAATGCTTGCCAATACTTGCCATGCCAAATATTAGTAGTGTTGACTAAATTTGGCAAGCATTTGGTTTGCAACCAAACTTTGGCTAGATTCTTTCCTCCATTGCCATGCCAAATTTTTTTAGTTCATTTTCTTGCCAATAGTTGGCCAAACTTTGGCCACCAATTTGAGCACCAAATTTTTGGCTAGCCAATTCTTGGCAAGGTTGAACTTGGCAATTTTGGCTTCAAACCAAACAGCCCTAGATGTTTCGCATTCTTTTCCAATGGCAATCAGCGCGCTGCAGATGCTTTCATCGGTGGACGGCAGCAGTTTCACCAGTAGGGGTGACAATGGCTTGGATCGGTCTAGGCTTTTGGATTAGACCAGTCCAAAACTGCAAGTGGATTGGACTCATTTTGAATTTATAGTTATTTGGACAAGATCTAGATCAGATTGGACCAGGCTTGAACCTTACGTTTTTCTACTAAATCGTTGTATGCCATACATTATGTGTTAATTCTGCTCTCATCTACATTAATGTTTTACATGTAATTGGTTTGGATTAAGATCCAAGTCTTTATTTAGGCCTAGATTGGACCTAGACATTAGTTTTAGATTTGGACTAGACTGGATCAAAGAAACAAAAAATTAGACTTAGATCAAACGTGTGCTGGACTTCAGCCCATTATCACCCCTACTCATCAGGCAGCAAAAACAGACATTCATTGGTGCACCATTTGCAGTCTTGCGTATGGAAGGGATCAGACACAGGCATTTCAAAAGGGAAAAGACCTCATAAATAAAATTTTAATTTTAACAGAGGGAGCGAGAGGCTAATGTGAGAGATTCGATGTGTTCAGTTGTTATGGTTCGTGAGCTGCTCGAGCTGCAGCTCGAAACCGAGTAAAACTGTTTAACGCTCCAGGATTCCATTACGAAATATTCAGCATGGCATATTGTAAGATATGTTGCATGTATATGCATCACCGTTTGTTTCAAAACCTGCAACAGCAGTTTCTCGGCATTAGGATTTGCATCGATCGTACCATTGTGAATTATGGCCATCCATTCTCACTCAGATTTGTTGAATGAATCTTTATGTTGCTCTTGACAACTCCTAACCATTGAGCTAATGCTTCCTTCAAAAGAGTTCATGCCAGGGGCGGATCTAGCATGTAATTAGTGGGGTCAAATGACCCCAATGACTTTGCCATAATCACATGTAAATCTAATTGTATTCTATTAGCATATAAGCATATATAAGCTATAAGTTACTGTAATGATCCTAGCGATCCCAATGATCTATTTTTCTGGATCCGCCCCTGATTCATGCCGTTACATTTTCCGAAAAATCCTCCCGAAAAATCAAACAGAGAACCAAACGAATCAAAGATAGTAAGTAGGCACGGACTTGATCCTGAAAAGAATTGAATCATCAATAAGTCAGAGCTTTCTTGCTGTCCCATTGAAACTACCCTCATTGATAGGAGTATGGGTCATGGTAGTGAATGTTTTCTGACACAAAGTTTCTCACACAATGCCGAATCACCTGGCCAGCCGTCAGAGTTGAAACTGCTCAAGAGGATGCAGAAGCGATCTGTCCCGGCCAGGTGCAACAAATCCTACATGGGAACTGTTGAAACTGACATGTTCGATACGCTCCATCTCGCCCTCTAGAAAGCAATGTCTTCTCAGCTTCCTCCAACATCTCACACTGCTGTCTGAATTTTTTTTCTCTTCTTTTTTCATGGACTCTCTGAACCCAGCTGATTCACACATCAAGCAATGTCTTCTTTTCTCCTCAAGATCCTTCTTTTTATACAGCCAGACACATTGGTTGCACAATGCGTTTCTGGTGATCACTCGCATGCAGAGTTTGTTTAATTTTGATCCTTCATGCGAATTACTCCCTCCAGTTTGGTAATAGATATCGTTTTGGACATCGACACGGTCTTCAAAACACAACTTTGACTGCTAATTTTTATTATAATATATTTATAAAACCCAATAAAATTATAATATTATGAAAGTACTTCCCGAGACAAATCTACACATATAATTTTCATATATCCAATTTAAATATTTAAAAATATATCGATAGTCAAAGTTTTAGAAGTTTGACCATCACTATGTCCAAAACGACATCTATTATCAAACTGGAGGGAGTAAGAATGAGTGGATAACGAGCCAGTTGAACTTTTTTTCGATCTTTCTTTGACACTGATTTATTCTTATTTATTATAGTCTCCTGTATTGTTTGAGACCCAACTTCGAACCGAGCTTAACGAGCCGAGCCTAACGAGCTGAGCCGAAGTTGACTCTGGTTCCAAATCAACTAATTTTTATTTTAAAAGAAAAATGAATGTAATCGGAGCAATTTTGAAACGAGCCACCGAGCCAGCTCAACGAGCTTTTTTTCCAGCCCTAAGAATGAGGCAAGGAGAGAGGGCCTTCTGCTGATCATCCGTCTCCCATGCATGTGGAAAAAAAATCCGATATTGGTACAATCAGTAATGAATTTGATCATACCGGACAAGTCATGCGATTGAGGTTTTTGAAGTGATCCAAGGATCAAATAAATGGCTTGAGTTTTGTCCCATTTCTGCTGCAAAAGCAACATCGATTCTTTACATGGGCACAAGTAGTTGAAACTAAAGTGCAGATTCCATTTGCTCCTAGCTTATTGGATAGGTAAAATGTAGCTTTGAAAAATAAAAGCAGAAGCACCTCTCAAATAAGTCTATTTTACACCCCCCTTAGCTATTATGAAAGTCTAATTTACACCCTCAACTACAAAATCGTTCAAATAACACTCTCAATTTTCAATACTGGTGCAAATCACCCCTCAATGACGGTTTTGACAAAGGGACCAATTCTCGAGGTTCCAAGCATACAGTGGGCAGGAAATATACATACATACATACATACATACATACATACATACATACATACATACATACATACATACATACATACATACATACATGTGTGTGCGCGCACACATGCATGGGGCATAATTACTTGGGCCAACATGGAGCCTAGACTCCATGATCCAAAACGGATATTTCCACTATTTATTGTATGCGAAAATTTTTGAAATTTTTGGGATGTTGAGTTTAACTAGTTTACTAACTAGTTCAAATTAGAGTTTTTTTTTATGATAGTTTGATTATAGATATATGGTGATTTTATATATAAATTAGCAAAGCATGTGACCTAAATTCGTTCAAAATCTTTGAATATGCTTTTTTTTTCGAAGATTTGTGTTTCATTTGAATTATTATAGATGGGTATATACCGTAAAACTAAAATTTTTGAAAAATATACCCGAATTTGACTTGAATTCGATCATTTGAAATCATAGATGTATGTGTGTGTGTTTTCACGTCTCCGATTCTTATATGGAAAATCATTTTTAGTACAGTATGTTTCTTATGATCAGACGCATGCTTGTGTTGCTTGATTCTGTATATACTACTATAGAGAAGGACATCATAGACGGTTCGGAAAATCGTCTGTAATCATGTGTCAGTGATAATCGTTGCATATCACAGATGGTTCACAAACCGTCTGTGATAATAGATTATCACAGACGGTTCTACCTAAGAACCGTCTGTGATATACATAAAGCTTACACTGGTTCATCACCAATAAACATATGGTAGCATCCAAGTCATGGCAATGTATAGACTTAGCTAAATTGCACAACACCACATCAATTCCACAATGGACAGATACATTATTTTCCCCAAAATCAAACAATGCCATTAACTAATCTATGTTTTTTAAAATAAAATACATCACAAGATGAATGTAGGGGGCGCAGCTAAAGAAAACTTACAGGCACACACAAAAGATTTCAAAACCCTAACAGATTGGAAACCAGCAAGGCTCAAGGCATGATAAAAAAAACCTAACCGAGGAGGAGGTCACCAAGGGGGAGGAAGCCGAGGGGAGTAGGTCGCCGACGATAGGGCTAGGGTTTGGGAGAGACGAGGCATGAGGGAGATTAGAGTTTGGGAGAGGGGGAGGAGGCCGCCGAGGGCCGGTGAGGGGGTCGGCGAGGAGGAGGAGGTCGCCGAAGGGGAGAGGGCCAGTCAGGGGGAGGGTGTCACCGGAGGGAGTATTTTGGCTAGGGTTAAGACATGTAGATGCACTGATGGATCTCCATGTGTCCTCTCATCATGGTTAACTGTATTAGATCTGAACCGTAGGATTTAGATTAAACGGTGTGGATCTGTACACGTGTCTTGGTTTTTGCGGTAGATTAGTTGGATCTCAGCCGTCGAATCTTGGATGAACGATTGGGATGTGAACATGTGTCGAAGCCCGGGACTGTCCACGTGGCATTGTACCTACAGTGATGAGATTTAATCGGAGCCATCCAATTTTGAATAGACGGTCCAAATTGCACCGTGTTGACCACCAATGAGCTAGCCACGTGTGCGCATGAAAAACGAAGTGTTCAGCCGAGCCAGCAGTCGCACGACGTTAGATGTCACATCAACAATGATGTAAGCGTGGGACCCACCTGTCAACCTAATAGATATTTTCCAAAAAAATAATTTTTTTATTTAATTCGGTGATGACATCATAATTAGATTTTTCTTTAGAAAAATAATTTGAACGAAATTCAAATTCGGTGATGATGTCACAGTGACATCATATTTCGTAATTTCTAGTAGGAAAATAAATCAATAAATTTGATTTATTCTTTTTAGTTTATTTTTAAACTTCAAATAGCTTGCTCTCGCTCATACGAATTCTGATTGAGGTGATTCTAGAGTCTAAAAATTTGTAAAATAGTGCTCAATTTAATGTTGTATTTTATTTGATTTTTGGAGTTGATTTGTTCTCTATTTTTTATATTTATTTATTTATTTATCCGTTTCGCGTAGACATTTAAATGCTGGAGGGATTTGAAGGAGAAATGCTATTACAAAAGCAAGGTCCAGAGCAGGAACAATAGCTTTTCCATGGCAAGTTGTGCTTTGATCATATTGAACCCAGTTTTAAAGTTATCTTGTTTTAAATTATTGCATGCTAATTCAGATTAAAATAATTTCAATTAATTTGGGAATAGTTAATCAATCCATTTGATTATGTCACCTTGTCACTATTATTTGTGTACCATGATTCATTATCACCCTAGGATTATTGATTATTAGTTGGTTGCTAATAACTTACCAACATGGGTTACTAGATCGTGACTAATATGCTTAGACATGCAATGTGTTATTGATATCATTTTGGAATATCTAAATTAATCTTGCTTAATGGAATATGGAATGTGTTTATGAAAGGTGTGTCATGTGTTATTGATTGTATTGATGGCATGTGGTGCATGGTAATCAACTAGAAAGGTAAAATGATTTAGACTGAGATAAGTGGCAAGAGTGGTGAATGTGGTGGGCCAGGTGGCCAGGTGTGGCATTTGGGCATCGCATTTGGTTCTTTTAGTAACTTGGATATTGTGAGTTTTTGGGTAAGTCTTGCCTCGGTCAATTAAGGATTTAACCTTGCAAGCATTTGAACTGGGCTAAACATACAATCACATGTCTGGAATGGGGCAGACTTAGCTGACTAATTTGTGATGTATAGATTTTGGTACTTTCGTGGTGGTGTAGGTTCCAGGGGTACGGGTAGACTCACATGGCGCACGAGGGAGTCCTAATGTGGTAACCAGTCCCCTTAGTGTTGAAACCTCAGTGAGTAGTACTGGATTTAGACAGAGCATTATAAAGGCTTTGTTATGGTCATTCGCTTTTGTGGTGAGATGATTATATTTTATGGGTAAAGTGTATAACCTATGCAGAGTGTCAAATCTATTCGAATAGCCGTGTCCGTGTTATTGGACAATGCTTGGGAATTACAATCAAGGGTTAGACTTTATAAAATGAAGTTGGGAATAGAGGTAGATTGCCTATGGAAATGTGAAAATTGGTTTAAGGTTGTGAGATGGTTTACTTGTGAAATAACTAAGAAAGTTATCATTGTTATTACTTGTTTTACTACTTTGTAATCCACTTATGTTATTCATAAATGTTGCTTTATTGCAAAATAACCACTTCAGCCATTCACTTGGAATAAGCCATGCATGTAGTTACTAGACTTGCATTCTGTGCATAACTTGCTGAGTGCTTTATGTACTCACCCCCTTGCAACAATTCAAGCACTGGTTGAGGAGTACCAGGAGGAGCCGAACAATTAGGGTGCGAGCCCAGTCAGTTGCTTGTGGCATATTGATGGGTTACTACGAGTCTTACTTTTCCGCTGCAGTTTTCTTTATTCTGAGTCTTTACCCATCGTGGCATAATATTGTAAGTTGACCATAAGGTTGACCCAACATATTACACTAATTGATGAAGTTTTTATTTATTATTCTGCTATGTATGAGTGTGGTATTTTATCTATGTTGAGACTGTGTGCACTAGCGTGATCTTGAACTAGTACAAAATACACAGAAGGTCCGGATTTGCATATTTGGGTCCTGAGATGATAGATGCTTCTTTCACCGGACACTCGATGCTCCAAGCCTCCAAGTAATTCTTTGCCTGTGTTGTGTTATTAGCTGCATCTTCATTTTCTAAATCAAGATCTACACTCCACATAAACTAACTTTGTCATACACTTACAACCTAAAAACTGTAATCTCAGCTTCCTCCAACACCTTTCCTTTTAATCTCAAATCTTTTGGTTTTCACACAACACTCAAGTCTCAAGAGCAAGTTTTATGGCTGCAGAAACACAAATAAACTCGTGTTCGCTTGTGCTTCTCCATTCAGCCCAAAAAAACATGTGCTTCTCCATTCAGCTCAAAAAACTTGTGCATCTGAAAGACCATGTGGGGGTCTATTCTTGTTGGTGATGAGTAATTAACTATGTTTGAGCGTGTAGTGTTCAGATTTGAGTTTGTTTTGAATTAAATTTGAATATTAAATTTTTGGAATGATTATTACATATCATTTTGGACATAGTTATATGATATCTTTCCTTGTTTTTGATAGTTGCAGGACGTCGGTGCGAGGTCATGGTGAGACGGAGGATAACTCGGACTAGGCAAGGTGCGCCTGAGGTGTCAAGGCCCCAAGTTCCAAAAGTTCTGGGACATCCGGAGTATCCGGATCAGCATTCGGAGTGTCCGGATCCAACCCGGAATGTCCGGATAAATGTCCGGAGTATCCGGATTGGGCTGACCGAACACCCCAACCCGGAGTGTCCGGACTAGATGTCCGGAGTGTCCGGGTTGATTCTACCGAAGACCCCAACCCGGAGTCTCCGGGTTGAGCATCCGGAGAGTCCGGATTGTGCGTGGGTTGAAATAAAAGTCCCGTTTCTTGGCCTCCCCACCTCATTTCTTCTCCCCATTTTTGGTTCCCCACCCGTGTGAGCTCACTCCTCCACCCTAGCTCCTCTCCGGTGAGCTCCCACCGGCCGTTGACCCACCGTGGCTCCTCCCCGGCGTCCCCTAGCTCGATCTCAAGCCGGTGTTCTCCTTCCTCTACCCGGCGTTGTTCTCCTCCATCTTCCTTTGGAGGTAGGTCTTTCTATAAGGGGTTGATTCGTGGGTTTCTTGGGTCCTAAGGCCATCCATGGTGGGTTTGGGACTTAGGTTTGGGTTTGAGAGTTTGGGGAAGAACTTTGGAGTTCTAGGGTTTTGGGAAGTGGTGGTTCTTGGGTTGGTTTTGGGGTTGGGTTTTGGGAATGTAGGTTGCCTAGGTTAGAGATCGGGTAGTAGCAAAGCCATTGCTTGGCTTGGAGCTAGTCTTGGTTGGGCTAGTAGAATGTCGTCGTTTCTAGGCGGTTTGAGCTAGCTCGGGGTTTCTCCCGGCTTGCAAGTTGTAGAAAAGTCGTGGATCGGGTCGATGTGAAGCCGTAGAAAGTGGTAGGGCTCCCCTCCTCAAGTCGCGTTGGGCCAGATGCTCCAGGTCCGGAGTGTCCGGACACCCAGTCCGGAGTGTCCGGGTTATCCGGACTGTCCGGATCAAATAACCGGACTGTCCGGGTTAGGCCGGTCTGTCCGGGTTTAGTCGAGTGTCCAGTTGCGTCGTTTCGTCGGGGATTTTCAATTGTGGTTGTTTTGTTTGCATGGCATGCATCTCATTATGCATTGTACTCGTGTAGAGAGCGATCCCGCGGGACTTGACGCCGCGGTGACCGAGGGTGCGACCGGAGAGCCGATTCGCCGACCTACAAGCAGAAGAACAAGGCAAGCACATATGCATCTTGAACTGTATTAAATTGTAGTTTTGTAAATAACTTGCTTAATTGGTGAATTAAGTTTGCATTAGGAGTTGAATTGGGATAGGACTAGAGCCCACTTGCTGCACATCCATCCGTTGAAATTGTGCATACTTCCGTTGGAACTAGCTTAGGGGTAATACTATGAGTCCATGCTTAGTCTTGCTTAGAGGTCGGGGTTCGGGCCAAGCGACGGAGGGTTCTGTCACTTGCGGTTGTTATTATTACACACATACTACCTTATGTTGGACTTGGAATTGGGAAAGGTTTTGGGAAAGAAATGAATTGTGGACTGGGCGGGGAGTTGGTTCATTTGGGTATGGAGACTCAAATGTGTAGCCCCGTCTGTGTCAGTTAAGGACCGATCCGTAAGTGGAATAAGATTGAGCACACCCCGGTTGGTCGCATGCCCGATTATGGTACGGTAAGCCACTCTTTCTCTCATATGGAATCGATGGACCGTAACTTCCTGTGGTTGGACGTGGTTGAGGGCGAGGCTTAGGCCGACTCTCGAGCGCCAAGCCGGGCTTGGGCGGCTCGAGGGGGTGCTAGGTTTTCGGACCGCAGGAGGACGCTTCAGCGATTGGGTATGATTGGGAGGGGGTTGACACTAGGCCCTTGTGGTAAGTGTCGTGCGATCAATGCTTCCCTGCAGGGTTAATTAAGCGATTCGAATTGCCGCGCTCTCGGATATGAGCAAGCTTGATCCGAACTTCTTCTGCGTAGTAAATAACTTGAACTTGCAGCTCGCCGTTGGGCTTGAGCCTTAAAATGGTTATGTATTGCTCTACTTTAATTGTTGTTGCTTTCAACCTCACATTAGAAGTAAATGCGGTCTATAACTGCTTTAAATTTGTAATTGGTCCAATTGTCGCACTTATACTACAAATGTTAATGCTTTTCCGCACCTTTACCTTAAGCTTAATCCTTGCTACAACTAAATGCATAATCCTTTGGAGTCGGTCATATATGGACCCCCGGGTAAGTCTTGCGAGTACCTTTTGTACTCATGCTTCTGCTTTGTGGTTTTCAGGTGAGGATCAGGTGGGTGGATGCGAAGTTACGCCCGTCTTGCCTCTCGGTGATCAAGCGGGGCACCGAGTAAAGGCTTGCCGACGCCGTTACGCCCGGAGTGTTCAAAGCGTAACACTTCCGGGATTTGTCTTACTTTTGCTAAATGCATCCCTTTTGTTGTATAGATAGATGCGGTTGTTGGGCTTTTGGATTTGGTAAGGGATGTTTAAGTGTATGTCGGGTTCCGTATGCGTTTTCTTTGACTGTTTATACTACTGTGGTGCTGTGGATGTCGCTTTTACTTTCATATATATATATCAACTGCTGTTTTTCTTGTCTGCTGAGTGGATGTCCGTATTTATAGGAAGGTAATGCCGAAATTTTCTAGTTTTTGATGGCTTGGTTGTTTTTCGGGTTTTTGGCTAGTCGTGGGTCCTTGTTGGTTGTTTTCGGTTGGGTCGGTGGTCGTCTTGGTTTGTCTTTGTGCGTGGTGTTTCCGCTTGTGCGTTTGGTCGTGACTGTTTCGAGTTCGTTGCCCCCTTTGTGCAAATTGAATTGATAACGGCATTGGAAACCGGTATGTGAGGATCCTGGCGAAGTTCGGGACGCATCTGAGGGAATACCGGGATGGTTGTCGAATTGTTGGGATGTTTCTTGGAGTTGTCTCGATTGGGCTTGGGTGTTAGCACTGAGATCACCTTCGGTGATTCGTTGCTAGGATCCAAATCCGAGGGGAGTGACTGTTCATCCAACAACTCGAGGACGATCTGGGCGGCTCCCTGACATGAGGTTTAGACGGTCAGGGATCACCGGAGGACGATCGGAGACGAAGTCGCTGCAAGCCATGGAGGCAAGGGAACAAGTGGGATGCTAACATAGATCTACTTGGATCAAGAAGAGCTGTTGGATCGCGGTTTAGAGGATGGAGTAGCGGTCAAGTTAGTATGGGTGGGCATTCGGTTTTTTCGGTCTAATCGGTTCGGTTTTTTTGGTTTTAAAATAATTCAGTTTTTGAAAATTGGCAACCGAATTTCTCATACTAAAATAAAAAACCGAACCGAATTAACCGAAATATTTTGGTTTGGTTAATTCGGTTTTTCGGTTAACCGAAATATGAATAAACACTAGGTTGATTAGATTTTATCCTTCTCACATCGCAACATAGAGTAGACATAAACCCGCACAATATCATAGGTCATTACAATATAAGTATAGTGAAACATATGAACATACCACACATATGCATAAAGATGTTAAAATATAATAATTATTTGGTAGATTTAGGAAGAATATTATAAAAGTGAAATTGTAAATAGGCTATTTGGTTATTCGGTTATTTCGGTTCTTGAAAACCAAAACCCGAACCGAACACCGAAAACCGAATTATACCAAAATAAAAACCGAACCAAAAACCGTAAACCGAAAAAACCAAAATAATCGGTTAATTCGGTTCGGTTCGGTAATTCGGTTTTGGTCTAAAAATACCCACCCCTACAAGTTAGCTTAATTGATAAAACTCATTTATTGGTGGGTTTCGGGTTAGCCCATATATGAGTGAGTGATCTTACCCCTTGATGATGTTTCTTGAGGGTCAAGAAAGTCATCCAAAGATTGAGATTGTTATTAGTGATTGAGTCAATCCTAGCCCTTGGAGGGGTTGATTAGGATTGAAGCAGCTCATCCAAAGATGTAGGATGATTCATAAAGGCTATAAATAGAGGGGGAGAGGGGTGTCTCTCTCTTGAATGTTTTGGTGCTCCTTTGAGCTTTGCTCACCTTGTTTTGAGGCTTTGTAAACCTTCCATCCAAAAAAACAAATTTTCATTTTTCTTTACTTCCGAATTTAAAATTTGCATTTACATTATGTCTTTACATTCCGTAATTTAAATTCAATATTTACTTTTCAACAATTTAAATTCCGCACATTTGGATTTTCCTTCCCTCCTTTTAACTGCTTGTAGATTTTGTGCCAAGGATGAGTGATTGACGAATGAATCTTCTTTAGATCATATCCTAATCATCTAAACACCACCTTTCTTGTTTTTTCTCTGTAGAACCGATCTTTTGTTCTTCCCTGAGAAATCTTTGTAGATTGTGTTCTTAGATTTCTTCTCTTGAGTTCTTACTTACTTTGACATTTGGGAGGTTACTCAAGATCATCTTGATTATCAAAACCCTACGAGCAAGTCTAATACCATCATTTTGTTTTTTTAGCAAACTTGATGCACTCTTCCTACAATCAAGAGATGGTCGGAACTTTGACGTCAATCCCATGGATTAAAGGTTGGAATAAGTTCCCGATCTTCATAAGAAGGTGTATTTCAAGTTTCGTGGATTTTGGACTAGCCAATCAAGAGATCCTTTAGTTTAACTTTTATGATTGTTCTGTTTCTGCCTTCTGTTCTTGAAGTCAGTACTACCGCCTAGAGTCAGCCGGTAGTACCGACCTCCGGTAGTACCATCTTGATCAGTTGGTAGTACCGACCTCCGATACTACTGCTCCTTGCACCGCGGTAGCACCGGTCAAAACACTCTTTGGATTTTGCTCTTATATGCTTCATTACTTGAAGTGGGATATTTGGTTAGATTCCTTTTTAAGGAGAAATTTTTCATTTGAAATCATTTACCTCCTCTGAAGCCATTTTGGTCCTTCAGCTTCTCCGGCTCATGTTATAGCGAATGGACAATGGTTGTCCTGCAATGCCTTTATGGTGATCAGATGCATAATTGCGTACACATGTTGCTATTTTTTTTTCTTTCATGCAAGTCAAGCATGAGGCAAGGAGAGACCCAGGGTAACAAAACCGAAACCGAAAAAACCAATGAAAAACCGAAATTCGAAATTCGAAAATATCGAACCAAAAATCAATGAAAAATTGTTAGAAACCGAAGGGTTTAAGAATTCAAAAAAAATCAAAAAATAAAAAAAAATCGAAAATCGACCGGTTTTTGATCATCCCATTGAACGTCGCAACGTTGCGACATGATTTAGACCCAAAACCGATCGATTTGCACCGAAAACCGGTCGGTTTGCATCAAAAACTGATCAGTTTTATGTCAGATAAATTTTTTCGAAGTTTTTAATTTTTTAATTTTTTTAATTAGACCGGTTTTAAATACCGAACCGGCTCAATATGATCGAAAACCGTGGTTTTCGAACGGTTTTGTTAACCTCAGAGAGACCTCTCGTGGGGCAACCGAAGAAAAAAAATCCAATACATGCATGCCACATTTCTTCACGTGTTTGATGCTCTGAAGTGATGGGCTTCTGTCCAGTTCTAGTGCTGTGGTTGACAGAACAGAGAGAGCACCGCAGCCATTTGCTTTCCAATCGTGTAGGCAATGCACGACTGCACAGGACGGGTATCATGCGTTTGTGATTTTGATGCGATCCATGGATCACATACATGGTTGGAGTTCTTCAATTTTTGAAAATAGATAACCTCCACCATTTGCATATCTTTACTAATATATAGATCTAAATTGAAAGAGGTCGTCTGTCCTCCCTCTCATTCACTCTAAAAAAAGTAGCGTACCGACGTATGAGCTGCGAATCACGATATGCTCCCTTACCTCTCATGAATAAAAAGAAATCCAACCGCATCTCTCTCTTTCAACCCACATCTGCTCCCCCGCCTGAGCTATTCCTCACTTCTCCCTCTCCGTGGTAACTCAAAAGTGAATTTTTTTTTGTAAATACGTAACATGATTTCATTATTTAGCTCAAAATTATGTTTCCCCTACAACGCGCGTGCGTTTGACTGGTACATAAATAGTTGTAACTCGACTACAACCCAGTTCATTTCAGCTTCTGGATTATATGAGAAGATGCTTCTGATTGTGGAAGAATTGGGTCGGACCGGCTGCAACTTTTAGATTCCGGACAGAATCGGCGAGAATCAGCAAAAATCAAGTTCTAGCCGGATTCTGATTTTATGTAGAGAGCAGATTTTGATTGCGGGAGAAACTGTCTAGAATCCTCCCATTTACTGAACAATATGTTTTTTTTAAGTAGAAGTTGTACAGAAGCTAAACCGAACAGGCGTATAGATTTAGGGATGGCAGTTTTATCTATAGGTTTGGGTACCCAAACCGATAAGGACATGTACAGGTAGCACTTTATACTATGGGTTTTCGAGTTTAGATACCCGATAAGACCATAGGATGAGCATGAGCGCCAACTTGTACCCGTGGGTACCCGATGGGTATCCTATGACATATGGGCCCAGTTTTATAATATATAAATTAAAACAATAAAACCCTATTTTCACTAGTTTTTAGAAATAAAATATGAACATCATTTTATCACTTGAACTTCTATTTTTATAGTGGCATATAACTATATGTTTATCGTTAAATTGAGATAATATATAAATTATTTGAGCCTTTTATTGAATAAGCTATGAGCACAGTCATAGCAGGTATAGGTACCCATCGGATTTGAACGTAGGCATAGATCTGTACCCGATAAGTTTAGCGGGTTTGGATGGACGACACGAGTTCGGATTTCGGATTCGGATCTGAGACAGTTGTACCCGGAGATACCCACCCGATTGCCATCCCTATACAGACTACATTCGCTCTCAGCTTATTGGACACGATATGCCTTTGAACAGATAAGCAGAATAAAGATAGGAAGGAATAGACTTAGGTCCTGTTTGTTTCGGCTTTTTCATCGACTTAAAAGCCAAAAAGCTTAAGCCAAAACAAACGACTGGCTTTTAAGTTGGGCTTTAAAAAAGCCAAAAACCCCCTGTATAACTATAAGCCAAAAGCCAGATAAGAGAAGCTTTTTGGGGCTTTTTTTTAATGAAATAACTCTTTGCCACTAAAAATCTCTAAAATTATCCACCAAATGCCATCATATATAAATTAAGAATTCATCCACCATCTCATTTAGAGTATTTTAGACTTTTCATCTATAAGCTGCACCATCTAACCCATTAAAAGCAGATGGCTTAAAAGTTCATTAAGCCAAAAAAGCTAGCTTTAAGCCAAAAAGCTAAAGCCGAAACAAACAGGACCTTGCTCTCCATTTGCCTATACACTGTGATAACTAGCCAACCTTACAACAAGCAAGGGAGTTTGTTGTTTCGTATGTAGCCAATACCTCTTTTCCTATGATTACTCTTACAACAACCCTTAACCCTCCCTAGGCAATTGCAGGTTAGAAGGCTAACCAATGTCAACCGAAGAACCTGCTGTTTACCCCAGCCCTGTACAGCTGCATGCACCGGGGGCCAGAAGCACGGAGCTTGACCTCGGTGCACGCCGGCACGAAGAAAACATCGCCTACCTTTGCTTTTCCTTCGTCGGCGATGGAATCTGCCTGGATCTCGCCTTCCCCCGTCATGACGAGAAAAATGGATGGGCCGGGCACAGGTGCCATGGTAACCGATTCGCCTGGAGGTAGCAAGTAGCGATCGACTTCGAACTCATCGAACGGGGGTGTGTATCGCGTCACATACGGCTGTACAGGAACTCCTCGCAGAATTTCTGGGAATATCTGCGTGAGGAAGATTAAATGGTTAGTACTCTAGGGAATATAACATAAAGTTTTAGAGGATATTTGAGCAGAGCTACATGTGAAACTATGATGGGTCCTTTGGATACCCTAACTAAGGCCCCGTTTGGTAACTTGGAACCGAGCTGTTTCTACTAGAATCTAGGAGAAACCCAGCTAAACGGGCTAAAACTCGGAACGTTTCTTCTTTTTCCACGCCATGGCTGAATCATCCTCAACCCCGTTTCACTAGTTTCTACTAGAATCTGGAACCGTACCAAACGGTTTGCAGAAAGTGATTCTGATTCTACCTGAAACGTTTCTACCACGAATCTGGAACCGTACCAAACGGAACCTAAGTTTGTCTATGCAATCAAACTCCACATGTTTTGAAGAATCACTTGTTATTGCAAAACTATGTAGTCGGCAAGTGATTCTAGCATACTAGCAAGTAGCAGCATAACCAACGAGGATTAACCTAACGTGAAGAGAGTCAGAAACAGTATTTGACTGTCATGCTAACAACAACAATCGATAAATATGTCAAATGAATAACTGCATGCCAGAAGAATGATATGATAAACAGGACACGGGTGTTTCTTATAAATGAGGAATGAGAGAAAAGAGACCTGCTTGTATGTCAGCATTGAGCAGAGAGTTTGGACGTCTCTGTATTTAGGAGTGAGACCAGCACGAACAACGTTGTCTGAGGTGGCCATACATTCAACACACTCCCCCGAGAGATATGCGTGTGGTTCATTGGCACCAATGTGAAGCGCTTCACCAGGGCTGAGCTTGACGTAGTTAAAGAAAAATGCTGCTAAAACGCCAACATCTTCTGGGTACTGCTTCTCCAATGACAAAACCAGTTGCTCCTTCTTTGTCAAGGTTCTAATCTGAATAGAAGAAGATATTATCAGCCCAGACAGTTGAATTACAGAATATCAGGTTTGCCTAAACATATGCATGATTTTTTTTTCTTCAAATATAGAAGTAACAGTAGTTCTACACTATATTTTTAAACATGTTTATCATGGTACTGAATTGCTGATCCTGCCTCGGAGATGATGATAGACAGCATGAGGAAAGTAGCAAAACATAAATCCATGTGCTCTTTGAAAAATGGATGAAAACAGCAATAGCACAAAGAAATCTTCTGCTTCCACTGGCTTTTAATTTCTCTAGCTATTCCATACATGCAAACTAAATTTGATAAGACATTTCAATCAGAAAAGTTCTTCAGCCACAGGGGAAAGGGCAGGTGGAAGACTCAACAGCATACGGCATGTTTTACCTTTCTGACTGTAACAGCTACCTGTTTTTGCTGAATACTTGGGGCTTCCAATAACCCGAAGTGCAACAGCAATCAAACCAAAATGATGCTTGTTACCCAATACACTACTAACTTAATAGTTGGTTTCTGTAAGCAGAAATATCACCATGCTAGCTACATCCAACCATACTCGCTGCTCAGTTGGATTCATTGTCTCATCTTTTGTTGAATCTTCACATCTATTATATTCTACCTTACCTACCCAACCTATTATTCAAAAATAGAGCATTGGGGAAGGAAAGACACTGACATCAACCTCCCAGCTGACACAAATTAAAGGTAAGTCAAACATAAAATGTCTATGTCTAGAGTAATTCAGAACTCAGAAGAAATATTTACCTTACTCTCGCCATTCAGGCGACTCTTCAGTTTTGTAATTGCTTGAGAAACTGCTTCTTCACTTGCTGTCATTAGCTTAGTAAAAGCTGATTGTAGATGTGACCTTACTCCAATGCTTCCATCATGCTCTTTGACAATCATAAGCTTCGCAGCTTCTTCTTTACCAACTAACTCTCGAACCTCAGGTACAGTCCTCAAAACATCCTTGAGCTCCTAGGCCACGGTACAAATAAGTCAGTTCACAAATTCTATAAAGGATCAATGTTTACAGTTCCAAAAAGCTTGGAGCTAATATACAGTTCAGTAGTTCACATTGTCAACAACTAAGTGTCTGCAACACTTAGCATTCCTTTTTGGAAAGAATGAAGGGATTCAAACAATCTTTGTTCCTTACTTCCTACCCTAATATAGTCACTCAACGCACCTATCTAACCATCAGTTAAGAAAGCTGGAATGCATCTAAAATTTCCCAACCTACATGCTAACCAAGAACCTAAACTTTGCTGTAAACACTGTACAGTAGTTAACTAACCATCCAAATAAGCCCATATTTATCCCTCCATTATGCTTGCATATGCGCTTCAAATATCTATTGCAACAGATGAAAATTCGGCCATAATAAACACTGGACTGTTCTACACCCATTGAAGCATTGAGCTCTGGCTTTTGCTATCCACCAAACCTTTGCCACCTGCCTAGCCAGCAAACACTTCCAAGCGCATCACCGGGGTGCGATTTGGACAGAATCTGCGTATGGGGGCAACAATTAGGATGCCATTGGCCGTGGGTGATATCCACAAAAGCTTGCTGGACGGCGTCACTGTCTGTGGAGCACAGGACCACAGCTACCTCACGAAAGGCGTGCGATTTGCCAGCATGTGCATGCTTTGTTTTTATGCTCAAATCTTCTGACACTTTTTGTAGCAAAACAACAAGGAATACAGCTGATACTTCAGCCAACAGTTAGCACGATCTTTGGGCTGTCAGCGAGCGATTACCTTTTTAATAGTTAGCAAATCTCATCAACTAATTAGTACCGAATTCATCAGCAGCCAGATCCCCTACCCCACTTGCCGCTTAGATATTAGTCAACTCCCCCCTCCAACCCATCAGGAATCATCCGTGGGATCAGCTTGCCACGTCCAGTAAACAATGCAACTAGCTGATTCACGGCTGATGCCATCCGTAATCAATCCCAAGTCAACCGACCAATCGATCAGCGCCATCGCGGATCGGGAGAGGAAAGTAATCGATCAATCAGCACTACGCAACAGCGCGACGTGCGCACGCACCTGGGTGCCGGCGAAGCCGCAGAGTGCGCGGAACTCGGTGACGGCGACGGCCATCTCGGGCTTGTGGTTGCCGTCGCGGTACGTGGCGGGGCGCAGCGCGTGGAGCGCCCTGGCCAGCTCCCTGTCCGGATGCGCCTGGATGGAGAGCGCCTTCGCCACCGACAGCACCTTGAAGAGGAACGGGAGGTCGCCGCCCCAGCGGGCCGCGACGGCGCGGCCGAGGAGCGCGGCGGGGTTGCGCGCGATCCACTCCCTGAACGACACGCCCCCGGAGGCCAGCGACGACGGGGCGGACGGGTGCGTGCCCATCCACAGCTCCGCGTACGGCCGGTCGGGGTCAGCCTCCCCATCCCCTCCTCCTCCGGCGAGGCGCGCGACGAGGGAGGCGTCCCCGCGGCGGCCCCACTCGTACTGCTGCACGGCGCCGCGCAGCCGCAGGACGCCCCGGAACGGCTCCGGCTCCGGCTCCGGGTCGGCGGGGACGAGGAGGCCGAAGCCCATCGCCCCCAGCCCGAGCCCCATTTGAGATGGGGCGGTGGAGGAGGCCATTGCGGCGGCGGCAGGAGGGGAACGGGTAGGCTCTGCGCGGCCGTTGGGGGCGGGGCCGAGGTCGGTTGGGTTTTATGGAGGGAAACAGAAGCGGTGAGGAAGAAGACGAGGGAGTGAGGCGACAACGAGGGGAGAGGCAAGATTGAGAGGGTACTCTTACCGCGGCGGTTTGTGGTGTGGCTTTGGTTTTCTCGCAACTTCGGCTTAAATCTAGAGCTTTTTTACGCTAAATTAAATATGAATCGTTTATTCTTTCTTTTTAATCTAATGAATCTGATTAACTAGAGTTTATTTATACTTCATCTGGTAGTAGAATAGTAGAAACACCCTTAACAAATAACGGTTAGATGTGATTTCTACTGTACATTATATGCTACTAGTGTAATGCACCATAAAATTTCTCTAAATTCATCCTCTTCTGCGTCACAACTGACTTCTATCATGTTTTTATATTCTGGTAAGTGATTGTCGTACTTGTATACTATGATGAATGAATCTATCATAGTTTTATATCGTGATGGGGGTAACCTTTCACACCACAATAGTAACACGTGTCACCTCTCGATACTTCCAACAGAAGGGTATATCACGATGGGTAACCTTCCATATCGCGGTAGTAGCACGTGTCACCTCTTTATACTTCAACACTTCAACAAAGCCAAAAACTCCTTCGATGTGTGGACGTAGCTGACTGGCTGGAGGTCTCGGATGGTGGGTCCGTATGCCAGCCTGCGCTTGCGCCGTGCGGGTGGGCCCCGGTTGAACTTTGCGATTAAGGCCTCGTGAGGTTCGGTATTGGCGCTGCGGTACATCGGCTGTCAGTGAAGCTGAACCGACCTCCGCCCAACTTCGACTTAGGATTACAACGTATTCTTTGTTAGGAAACGGATTCGTATCCTGTTAGGAAACGGATTCGTATCCGATATGGACTCTTCCTTATCTCTAAGCAGAACCGCTATATATAGGAGGCAGGGGGTCACCCCATTGTACACAAGCATACAGAATAATAAAGCGGCGTTCTTCCTCATATTGTGTCTCTCGCCCTCTCTCTGTTCTCCAGTTTAGATCTATTAGGCAACCCCGGACTATTCGATAGCGAGGTTGTCTAACACGTTATCAGCACGAAGCTCTACCGGAGAAAGATTGAAAGGTGAGAAAAGACAAGAAGCGAAGGATCATCGACGACGATTTAACGCCTACTACCGCGATTGATCGCCCGATCCGATCTGCAATCAACTCGCCATCAAGCTTCGGCATCCACTGATTGCCGAAATAAAAGTCCTACGCGACTCTATCCTACGCGATAGTCTATTGGAAAGCAGATTGAAAAAGTGAAGAAGGTGAGAAGTGAGGTTTAATCTAAACGCTTGCCTGTTTCTTTTCTGCCATCCGTAGCACAAAGCTACTTTTCGCAGTACTTTGAAATACCTTGCACGGCAAGGGACCATAGCATGAAGCTACCGCTATCTAGCATCTATTACAGATTATTTCCTAGCATGAAGCTACAATACAATGAAGTGGCACGGCCATTGTCTTTGTTGACGAACGGCATGAAGCCGATGTCCCGCAACGCGCCAGATCAGCCGGGCCCGCAGCCCCGCCGAGCCGCCGGCCGCTGCGCCTACCGAACCAAGGCTATTCGCGATCGCCACGATCGCTGCCACGCTACCGCGCAACCGCCGGCCGCTGCGGGTCCTCGATGAATCGCCGCGCCATCGCGCCGTGGTTGCGCTTGTCGCGAGTGCTCGCATCCGGTCTTGGCAGACGTCGCCGCCGCATCGCCACCCGAGCCGCGAAGCCGCAGTTTATCCGACGCCGCCGGCCGCTTGCACTCGCCGCTTGAAGCTTTCCAACCGCGCCAAACCGATCCGGCCTCACGGCCGAGGCCACTGCTTCCGCAGCCACAACGCGCTGCCGATCTTGATCTTGCTCCCTGTGCCCCGGCCGGCTACGAAGTCCAAGCACAAAGGACATGAAGTCCAAAAGTAGATGGACAAGAAGTCCAAAAGCAATTGGACTTGAAGTCCACCGCTTCAATTCGGTTTTGAACCGATTGGTGCACGGGAGGGCAAGGATTTTACCACTTTGCCCTCCCCCAATTTATTTATTCCTTTTCTATTTATTTATTTTTTTTGGATAATTGAATAAGAAATTCAGAAAAACTGATTAAAATTCCAGAAAATCCTAAAAATTGACAGAAAAATATGAAAAATATGTAGAAAAATCCGTAAAATTTATTAGGCTCTGTTTTAATTTTCAATAGCCTTATTTTCTGTATTTATGAATATTTGCATGAATTCTAGCATTGTTTGTATTGTTTAGAATACAGGAAATTCATGAGAATTTACTTTCCCGCATTTATGAATTTTTGTATGAATTTTTGCAATAATTAGAATATCGGAAATTCTGAGAATTTATTTTCCGAATTTATGAATTATGTCATGTTGATATTTGCCGAAATTCAATTTCTGTTGTAAAGTAATTACGAAAATTGCTTGGAAATTAGCGTAAATTATGAAAAGTGCTAGGAAAATTCCGAATTTTTCATATGGCATAAAATGAGAACATGAGTGGTTGGGATTTGATTTTGGTAATGAATAAACAGATATGAGACAATTGGTGTCTAGGAAAACACACATGAGGCTTGGTTCTTTAATTGGCACCGGAAACGGAAGTGCTCCCTCCTCATGTGAGCCCTAGGGGCAAAGTTGACTGCCAAGAGTCAAATTGACAGAGATATTCATTACTGCTTTCGTTCCTCACCAACAAGAATTATATAAGTTGTAATTAGACTTATGCCATGTTTAATTCATGTTGCAATTTATTTTCTGTTATCAAGTGATGATGGAAAATTGTCAGATAATTAATAAAATTGCCAAATACTAAGAAAAATTCGGAAATTTCTAAGAATTTATTTCCGCATTTATGAATTTATGAATTGTGCAATTATTGTTTATTCTGAATTTATGAATTGTGCAATTATTGTTCGTTCCATGCATTGTATTTATTGCTTTAATATAATTTATTATGAAATTCAAGCACGCCGCACGAAGCGCCACCGTCAGCGCCAGAAGGCCGACGCGCATGGAATCGAATGCACCACGCCGCATGAAGCCGCGTTAAAATCGATCGCGAGCCGATCGTGCATATGAATCGATCGTTTGCACGGCCGATCACCTACATGCACGTAGTTGTATTTACGAATATTTATGAATCTGTGTATATATGAATTTTGCGATTATGAATACCGTATTTATGAATCCTGCATTTATGAATCTTGCACTTATGAATTTTGCATTTATGAATTCGTACTTATGAATCTTGTACTTATGAATTTTGCATTCATCTTTGAATATATGAATCTTGATATCATTGCTTTCTTTTAGTTTGTCGAAACTCATGAGAATTCAATTATACATTTTATTAAATCTAGCGACCATTTCCTATTAGATTACACGTAGTAATCTAATGGAAGAACCTTATGAATGTGCAAAGGTGTGGCATTATCTAACGTGAGTTTTGAAGAACTGACATGAATTGTCGAATTATCTCACATAGACATCAGATTGCATAATGAATAGTAAGCTCTCGAAGAGCATACTTTTTCTCATGAATAGAATTACAATTTATTCTTTATTCCAGTATTCTTTCAAGCAATCTTTTTGAATTACTTAGCCACTTTATGATTAGAATTATTTTTCTTTTCATCTAGAAATCGTGTAGCGCCCAATGGAGGAAATATGCATTGTTGATAGTGGCACAACAAATACCATCTTAAGAGAGTCGAAATACTTCCAGGCATTTATCACGAAGAACGCCGAAGGATTACGACTATCGCAGGAAGCGATACGCATATAATAGGCTCAGGAAGAGCCACAATTATATTGCCAATGGGTACAACTTTGGTAATTGAAGAAGCCCTCTTGTACCCTGAATCAACCCGCACTCTCTTAAGTTTCAAAGATATCCGCGCCAATGGGTTTCACGTAGAAACCAATGAAGAAAATGGCAAAGAACACTTGTGCATTGTGAAGCACGCGGAATATGGAAAGATGGTACTAGAAAAATGTCCCTCATATGAATCTGGGTTGTACTACACGAAAATCAATGCACACGCAGTGTATACTTCTTTGAAGACTGTCTTTAGAAGCTCTGAATTATTTGCTTTATGGCATTGTAGATTAGGTCATCCTGGTCTTAGATTGATGAGAAATATAGTTAACAACTCACAAGGTCATGGCATTAATGTTAAGAATTTCCCGAATCACGAAGATTTTGTGTGCCATGCATGTGCCACCGGGAAATTAATAACTAGACCCTCTGTTATGAAAGTGCAACATGAAATCCCTGCATTCCTGGAACGCATTCAGGGGGATATTTGCGGCCCGATTCAGCCCTTGTCAGGGCCGTTTCGATACTTTATGGTGCTCATTGATGCTTCCTCGAAATGGTCGCATACATGTTTCTTTGTCAACAAGGAATCATGCATTCGCAAACCGATCTCGCAGATCATCGTAATTAAGAATGCTTTTCCGATCATCGCGTGAAGTCCATTCGAATGGACAATGCCGCGAATTTACTTCCAAGGCATTTGATGATTATTGCACAAAGAACGGAATAATCATGAGCACTCACCGCACGCGTCCATACGCAAAATGGGCTAGTGAAGCACTAATAAAGAGGATTAAGTTCATTGCCGGACCGCTCTTGCAGAGTTGTAACTTGCCCAACACTTGTTGGGGACACGCAGCCTCGCACGCAGCAAAGACTCATCAATTATAGACCATCGGCCTACAACATCCATTCACCAATGCAATTAGTGCAAGGGGTCATCCAGAAGATTTCCCATCTTAGAAATTTTGGTTGTATGGTATATGTACCTATACCACCCCACAATGGACTGCAATGGGCCCTCTCCGCAAGTCTGGGATATACGTTGGTTATGAGAGTGCATCCATAATCGTGTATTTGGAACCCATGATCGAGACTTGCACACACCGATTCGCCGATTGCATCTTTGACGAGGACCATTTCCCGTCATTAGGGGAGAGAATCAACCATTGGATGAAAAATGCCGGAAATAGTATGGCATTCCATGGGATCCCCGCGCATGACCCTCGCACTAATGAAGCAAATCAAGAAGTCCAGAAGATAATTGATTTGCAGAATTTAGCAAATGAATCACTGATCATTTTTGTGATCTCAAGAGCGTGGTTAAGTCGCATGTACCAGCAAGAAATGCACCAGAGAGGGTGGAAATATCAAAGAAAGCGAAGGTATCCCTCATCCTGTTGCAGGCCTCAAAGAAAAAGAACAGAGATCTGGCTTCTCAAACCCAAAGTACCGGAGACGTCTGGGAAAATCAAGCGAGAGGGCTTACCACAGCCAATCACAAAAGTGCCCCAAAGCAAGAAGGGGAGCCAGTTGAGACCTGGCACTGGAAAGAAGCCTGTGGAAAAGGCAATTCCAGATCTGAACCTTCCATTGGAAGAAGCCGCCGAAAATAATGTGTGCGCACACATTGGCGGAGAAAAACTAAAGGAACTTGCTCCTGGAATGGGAAATAGCAATGAAGAGCAAGTAGAAGTGCACGAAGCACCCCATGATGAAATGGCCATAAACTTTGTAATAACGGAAGAATCAATGAATAGAGCAACGACCAATGTCGATGCATACTTTGCAAAGAAGATTGCCACGATCATTAATCATGATCCCGAGCCCGCATCTCTCGCAGAGTGCAAGAAAAGGCTCGATTGGGAAGATTGGAAGAAGGCAATCACCGCAGAGTTAGTCTCTCTGAACAAAAGAGAGGTGTTTGGGCCTGTGTGCCGCACGCCTCCCCATATAAACCCCGTAGGTCACAAATGGGTTTTTGTTACAAGAGAAACGAAAACAATGAAGTTGTAAGGTACAAGGCAAGGCTTGTCGCTCAAGGTTTCACTCAACGTCCTGGGGTTGATTATGAAGAAACCTATTCTCCGGTCATGGGTGGAATTACCTTTAGATACTTGATCTCAATGGCAGTCAACTTGAAGTTGAGAATGAAGCTAATGGATGTTGTCACAGCATACTTGTATGGAAACTTGGATTCAGAGATATACATGAAAGTACCTAAGGTATCCCTATCCCGAACCAAGACAGAGCAAACAGAAACCTATACAAAGGTGAAATTGGAGAAATCACCAGATGGGCTAAAACAATCGAGGAAGAATGTGGTACAATCGTTTGAGTGACTTTCTCTGCAAGAAAGGCTACACGAACAAATGAAGATTGTCCATGTGTATTTATACAACGATCCACGAATGGCTTTGGGATAATCTCCGTCTATGTAGATGACTTGAACATCCTTGGGACGGATGAGGAAATTGAAGAAGCATGCACATACTTGAAATCTGAGTTTGAAATGAAAGACTTGGGTAAAACCAAGTTCATTTAGGCTTGCGGCTTGAACATGTCCAAGGCGGAATCTTGGTACACCAAGCATCCTACACGCAGAAAGTGTTGGAGAGATTTGGCTTTGAAAAGGCATACCCGCAAAGACCCCAATGGCTCAAGGTCACTCCAAGCGCAGACCTAGACCCGTCTGAGGCCTAAAGAAGAGGGGAGGAAGTCCTGGGAGCGGAATTCCCATACTTGAGTGCAATTGGAGCGTTCATGTACCTTGCGAATAGCACCAGGCCGAACATTGCGTTTGCCGTGAACTTGCTAGCGCAGATAAAGGCGTAACCCACCAAAAGGCATTGGAAAGGGGTGAAGGACATCTTCCGTTACCTTCAAGGAAGCAAAGACCTCGGCTTGTTTTACGTAAGAAACAATGAATTGAATTTAGTTGGCTATGCCGATCTTTGAGTACCTATCGGACCGCATATCTTGGCAAGTCACAAGCTGGGTATGTTTTCCTTTGCGGTGGAACGGCAATTTCTTGGAAGTCGTCTAAGCGGACTCTTGTCTCGACGTCGACTAACCACTCGTAAATCATTGCATTGTATGAAGCCTCTCGGGAATGTGCATGGCTTCAAGAATGGTTCACCACATCCGTAAGTCATGTGGCACGAACATGGAACAAACCCCCACTATTATCTATGAAGATAATGCAGCTTGTGTTGCACAAGTACAAATGGGATATGTGAAGAGTAACCTTACAAAGCATATCAACCCCAAGTTCTTTTATGCTCATGAAATGCATAAGATGAACGAGATAAAGATCTTGCATACTAAGTCGTGTGAAAATCTCGCAGATTTATTCACTAAGTCACTCCGGCATCTTCCTTTGAAAGATGTATTAGAGGAATCGGGATGATGAGGCTTAGAGAAGTGCAGATTTCAGGGAGATTTGTCACATACTCCTACATAAATCTCAAACATGAAGTTTGAGTACCCAACGTAAATCTTGAAGATTAACATTGAAGTTTGGGTGGATTGTACTCTTTTCCTTAAGTAAGTTTTTCATTGAAGTTTTCTTACATAAGGTTTTTGATGAGGCAATCCGTGCAACACAGCAAGCGTGTGCTATGTACTCTTTCTCCAATTATTTTTCCCACTGGGTTTTTATGGAGTTTTAATGAGGCATATGTATCTCGCAGTGAAGAGTCCAAGGGGGAGTGTTAGGAAACGGATTCGTATCCTGTTAGGAAACGGATTCGTATCCGATATGGACTCTTCCTTATCTCTAAGCAGAACCGCTATATATAGGAGGCAGGGGGTCACCCCATTGTACACAAGCATACAGAATAATAAAGCAGACTCGTTCTTCCTCATATTGTGTCTCTCGCCCTCTCTCTCTGTTCTCCAGTTTAGATCTATTAGGCAACCCCGGACTATTCGATAGCGAGGTTGTCTAACATTCTTAACTTTGTTGGCCGTTTTGCAAATCGACGTACATTTTATCGAATGTAGCTAGAATGGCAGCCATGTCAGTGTGTCACGCAGTAGATATTTTATTGTCAGGTATGTGTGGCCTGCTGGCTGCTGAGATATAGTTGGATTCTTGGTTCTGGTTGTTCAAATACGTTTAGATCCTATCTTGTTACGGACAAATTCGAACATATCTTTAATAGGTTTTTCGCTATAAATATAGCACCCCTACGTACAAGAAAATCAATCTAATAAAGAAATTTTTTTTTTGTCTTCCTATATCGTCTGTGTTTCCTGTGATTGTTCCTGCTATTCAATCAATGTATTATGGTTGATCTACGGCAGTCGTCATCGTTTCACAACATGGCCTACACCATCGTTCAAACATATAGAACGAGCCACATTGTTGTAATGGGTGGATCCATGCATACCACCCGCTTACAGTTTTGTTCTCGTTTCGTGTAAGATGGTTAATCTAGAAATGCTATGTTTAGACTCAACAACCATTATAGCCCTCGGCGGCACATAGCAGATATCCAGAACCACCATTCGATATACGTCCGTGTGGCCACTCTAGACCCACACATGCCATGCGCCATATGCCCATGACTCCGTACCACACGCGCCCGTGCAGCGAAGATTGATGCCCTGGTACCATGATAACACCTAGGCTCAAATTTTGCTTAATGTCTACCCACCCTGGTCACCCATGGGGCGGATCTGCGAACACCCCGCTTATACTTTCGTCCTTGCTTTGTGTAAAAAGTTTAACCCGAAAATACTATGTTTGAACCCAACTAATATTACATACTACTAAAATTCTCCTTTAAACAAACAATATAGGACTAATTCTGCAACTATTCCATACAGAGGTATTACAGTTAAATAGACTCGTCTAGAACATGAGGTTCGATGGGCATTTTATATAAAAATAAAAGCCGTATCATGGTACTAAGCTAAACCCTTCGCAAAGCAAATTACTTTTCGTGCTTATCCCGAACGAAATTGTCCTCTCTAGACTTTGGCCAAAACATACTCTGTTTTTAAGCATTCACTGGAGAAAGGGATGGTATTCAAGCCGGTCCTAGGACTCGAATTTTGGTGAGCATTGAGTTTCCCGGATATAGCCTTTTACAATCATTTTCTGTTTATCGTAGTGTGGTTCATGCAATTGAAATGTGGATGGCACGTAATGTGTTGCTAAGTACATGCATGTTGGTGCAGTCCACGGTTACAAAGTTCGTCTTCGGATCACGTCCGAAATCCAAATTTTTGATGAGATTTCAGAATTTCGGCTGAAATCCGATCAAAATGAAAAAAATTTAAATTTCAAATGTGGTATTTTAGCGGTCAAAACATCTGAAATTTCGGCCAATATGATCGAAAATTTGGTCAATATGATCGAAATTTGTATATCCATTTTGTTTGCAAAATTTTCATTTGTATTTCAGAAAAGGTATTACAATTCGCCATAAATTTTGGTGCTAAATTTTCAAATTTATGATCATTTCGGTCAAAAACAACCTAAAATCTCATCAAAAAAAATCTTGATATCACTATAGCAATTTGACAATCCGGAGATCGGCGAGATTTTGAACCCTGGTGCAGTCTCACTCAGCTCTCAGTCACCGAAACTACAAGAAGCCAAGAATGCAAATAGCGAGGGGGGAGTTTTAACCCCCTTTTTTTTTACTCCCACGAGGGCTCATCCGTAACTGTGCCACCGAGAACCAACACGCGGAAGCCATCTTCGCCTCACTGCCACGTGGGGCCCATGGATGGGTCCCACCAAGCCTTCCGCAGTTCGACGCTTCCGTCCGACCGAACGAGACCCACCTCCCGCGATCCCCGGAACGACGCGTCCTCCCGCGGAGCAACGTGGTGGTTAAGATCAACGGCCGGATGGACGCGGTGAATGACAAGCGGACGGTCGTGGTGCGATGCGTGACGTGGCGGGGCATGGATCGCGGACGGCGTGGGGAAAACGTGCCGCTTTTTTTTTTTTTTTTTTATCCCGACGACTCAGATAGTCAGATCAGATCCCGACGGTCGGGTTACCACTCCCGGTGCCGCTACCTCCCAAACTGCATGCAATTGTTAGTTGCAAGTTTGCAACTAAAAATTGATTTTTCTTACCGTGTAGGACATACGAGGTGCTTATTCTGTAGCGTCGTGTTTAATCTGGTGTCAGCGCTTAGTAGGTGTTTACGTGTATAACTGTATCTAATTAGTATATAATATAACATCTAAGCACTCGCAAAAGAGATGCATACATGAGGAAATGACTTTTACCTAGATACTTAATTCTGTTTCAAAAAAAAAAAACATAGATACTTAATGATATGACTTTTACGTGTATAACTGATTAACTGTATCTAATTAGTATTCTCTCTCTTTAAGAGCATCTCCAAGAGGGGTCTTAAATACAACCCTAATTTGAATTATAGGGCTTTTGAGGATAAGATTAACTCCAGCAAGAACCCTAAATTGTTAAAATTTAGCAAATTGTTTTAGGGCCCCTAGGAGAGTAGCTATATTTAGTAACTCTGTGATTGAGTCTTATCTTCATTGGATTTTAAGTCCTAATTATTGGAGTGAATATTTCGTTGGAGCCCTAAATCTAATTAGTTGATGCACCATTCGTGCAATTCTTCCATAGCTCTTGAAACCAAGGTGTCGTAACTCAACGTATAAGACACGTTTGAAGCGCATGAATTCCATAAAAAACATATTTTTACAAGAATTTCACAATTGCAATTCAATTCTCTCAAGAATTAGAAAAAGTTCTGACATTCCAAATAGGACGTAGAATGTGGACTAAAAAAAATTACCACTCACGAATTAAAGCATATCATACGAGGATGAGTGTACGACGACAGGTATCTGCTGTTTTGCAGAGCTACTTGATTTTCTCAGCTGTTTGCTTGCCATGTGAGAATTGATATTCTTCCGTTTCATTTTGTTAGGAAACCGGATTCGTATCCGATATGGACTCTTCCTTATCTCTAAGCAGAACCGCTATATATAGGAGGCAGGGGGTCACCCCATTGTACACAAGCATACAGAATAATAAAGCAGACCCGTTCCTCCTCATATTGTGTCTCTCGTCCTCTTTCTCTGTTCTCCACTTGAGATCTATTAGGCAACCCCGGACTATTCGATAGCGAGGTTGTCTAACACATTTCACAAGATTTATTGGAGATTTTCTAGAAGACACAGCTTATGTGATTTCCGGTAAACACATGGCTATATAGTGTTGAACTATGTAGTACTATAAAGCAAAATTGCACTTATACGATTAATTCATTTGTATTGGCTATATAGTGTTGAACTATTTAGTACTATAAAGCAAAATTGCACTTATACGATTAATTCATTTGTAAGTACTGTAGTAATAAGTAGATGGCTGTAACATCCTCATTTTCGCCTTCTGGAGAAAAACCTAATTTAAATAAAGTAATTCAAAAGTTGGAGTTTCATTGGTGTTTATATTAACCTGGCATCCAATCCAACCCAAAATCGGATTTTCCAGTCCCGCCGGTACCCGAAAATTCACCCGAGTCCAGAAATGCTCCAAAAATCTCTAAACCACTTCTAAAATGTTCCAAATATTCCTAAATGATTTTAGGAATTTATCCCCGAATTTTTGGACCTCCGTTTCCATTTTATCTCGCGCGGCTTTCGTTAAATGCCCGCAATTCGCTCCGGAATATTAAAATCCGCAAATTTTGTCCAAATTCAACCAAACCAATTCCATTGAGTTCCAAATAATCTAAAATGGCTCTGGGAATTTTTCCGGGATTTTTAGGCCATTTTTCCTAATTTTTCTTTAGGGCGGAACATTTACGTAAAAGCAGGCCAATGAGGTCGTGCCACGTGTCATGCACTGTTCATTGTCTTCCACCTCTAGCCATGCATGAACAAAGAAAGCTTTCACATGCAACAATGGCTAGGGCTCTCTTTAAATGCTTCTATCTCCTTCAATTCAACTCCGAATCACGAACGGGCGGTTGCGTTGAATCCGTAGAGTCGTCCTCTTCGCATTCCCCACCACCCCTCGCCGGAGAGCTCGCCGGAATTCGCACGGACGCCCAAAAACCGAAAACGGCCCTCATGGCTTTAATTGCTCATAACTCGGCCGTTTCTCGTCCAAACGCCGCGCCACCACTTCCAATCTCACCGTATAAAAGCCCTCTTCCCGGTGATATGATCCTCCTTTGGCAGCTCCCCTCCATTCAATCTCTAGCTCAAGAAAACCGACGAGGTGCCACTTTTTCGGTGTTCTTCGTGTTCGTCGTTGGTTCTTCTTCTCCGGTGAGCCATTCTTCTTGGTTCTTAGTTCCTTATGACCGTGAGGAAGTTTAAGAGCTCATCCATCAATTGGTTGTAGGTTTAATCAAGTTTTGGCAACGAATTTCGCGTTCTTTTCCATTCGGCCGGAGCTCCGTTCTTCGTCGGATTCATCATCTCCGGTGAGTTTTGATCCAATTCGTGGCTTCTCTAAATCCCTAAGGATGTTCTCTAGTGATTCCACGCTTTTATTTGGATCAAATCCATGCGAAATCGGGTTAAAAATCCGGATTTTCGAAAATTTCGCGTTCTCTGTTTTTGGGGCCTTCTCTGTGCGTGCGTGCCCGTGCTCGCCAGTCGGCCGGCCGTCGGCCGCCGCGCCCGCCCGCCGCCGCCCGCCGCCGCCAGCCCACGCCGCCGGCGCTAGCCGCCGGCAGCGCCCGCCGTCTGGCTTGCCCGCCAAGGCGCCACCCGCCGCCGCCCACTTCGCGCCGCCCAGCCGCCATGCCACGCCGCCCCCTCACGGCCAAGCCCCTCCCTTCTCTCTCTCTCCTCTCAAGCTCTCTTTCATGGCCATGGCTTCTCTAACAAGCCATGAGGAAGACAACCCCATGTCAATGACATGGGGCCAACTTGTCATAGGATAGACTTAGTCAAAGCCACCAAAGTCAGCCGGTCAACGAAGGAATATTCCAGAGAATATTCCTGCTGATTTATTTGAAATTCGAACTTCGGAAGATCATAACTTTCTCATCCGAACTCCGTTTGACTTCATTCAAATTTCTAAATTCATCTAAAATCAAGATCTACCCGCCAGTACTAATTTTGTAATTTTTAGATTTTATTTATTTTCTGTTATTTATTTATTGCCTCGTTTTGCGCTGAGTCGAGTACGACGCGATCACGACTCCCGCCACGGCTCGGCAGTCAGATTTACGACTTTCCCGCGACAGAAGGCAAGTCTCCTTGACGCATTTTGCTCCTATGTTTGCGAAACGATTTAAATGATTTATAAAGTGCATGGCTATGTTTAATGAAATATATCAAATATAAGTGTTAGTTATACCGAACTTGTTGATTCCTCCTTGACATTGTTAATCATATCCATTGTAACCCTAGAACCTTGCTTATACCATGCTTAGGATTATATGGTATCCGTTGCATTGTAGTATGGTAGAATTGCTTAGGATCTTTTCCGATGAAAACAACCCATGGGTGGGGTTATTCCAAAAAGAATGTTTTCAAATGTGATTTGAAGGTTATTACTATGATTTTAGTACTGTTTTCCTAAAATAAAAAAAAAGGAAAATAATTTCGACTTGGGCGGCATGGAATGTCGGTTGGGAGCGGATCGAGCCTTGATCCTTTTGTGCAAGTACCGCCCCAAGTCATATAAGGACCGACGCTTATGATTGCCATTTTAAGCAATACCGTACTACCACATGTCTATAATGGTACGATCTGGCCAACTAATTTGTAGAAGCCTAGTTTAGACTCACCATTCGGTTGAATGTGAATGCCGGATGGAGGCAATGTTGTTTTTCTCACACGGCGCAAGAGGGGCTTCAGATCAAGGCGGTTGGAACCCTAACAAATGATGAAACCTCGTGAGGTGGGTCTAGCTAGGTAGAAACATTGTAACGGCCTTGTCACGATCTCTCTTCCGCCAAGACACCAAAGGAAGTGTGCTAATAGCTTGGCATTAAGAGATGATCGTGTCTTGTGGGTAAAAGTTGTACACCTCTGCAGAGTTAAAACTATTCGAATAGCCGTGCCTACGGTCAAAGGCAAAGCAAGGAATGCTTTCATATTGGTAGATTTTTGGTTTTGGTTTCGAAAACTGAAAAGTGCTTTGTTTTGGGGTTCGGAAGTGGTTAGAACTCTCGGATGTTATTTGGCGGATAGAGCCAACCCGGTGGAAAGAACCTGTGTTTGTATTTGACGGATGGAGTCACATGATTAACCCCGATTTCTTTAAAATCTGGCGGATAGAGCCTTTTATATCGGGGATGGTGGATAGAACCTCACTACGATATTACATAATTCAATGATTAAAAAGAATTGCGAAAAGTTGCTCTGTGAAATGCTATTACCTAAGTATGGTTTAATAAAACTTGGCTTTATGCAAATAAACCCTACTAAGCTTCCTTTGGAAAGCCCACATAAGCATACTTTCCTGCACTTGCATGAGTACGTTTGTACTCACGTGCTACACCAACATGTCATCATCAGAAAATTATCAAGACGCGACCGAGGAGGGCGAGTTCTGCGCGGAGGAGTACGAGGAAGGCTGCCAGGAGGACTAGTCACGTTCCTAGTCGTCGCCTGTGGTGTTTTGGCGTCTGCCCGTTTCGCTTTTGTTTCCGCTACTTTGTTTCCGGTCTTTAGACCGAGTATTGTAATAAGTTGTCATGTGGCCCGTACTTGAATATTTATAATACAAGTTTCGTTTTGTTCGGCAATGAAGTATCACTGTGACTATGTGTACTAGCTACTGATCTGGGACTAGTACGGAAATACACAGGAGATTCTGGATAGCTGATCCGGGGTCTCACAATGGCCCACAAAATAACGAGATAATTCAATATTTATAGATAATATTCCTCAAATTTGAATCACTTGGTTTAGGATAGGATGGTTCCGTTCAAGCAACTAAACACATGAATAATTTTTTAAAAAAAACCATCTCATACATGTACCACTTGATACACACCCTTCCTGGTTGAGCACTCATCAATTTACTTAGAAACCTTGTACTTTAAAAACAATTCCATGTAAAAAAAAAGACTGTACATGGCAGTGTAGCACTGAACCCAGGTTGCACCAAGGCTGTAATAATGTAATAGATGGTAAATTTACATTAAATCAATGCTTGAATTACACTCAAGACAAATAGCGGTTTAGCTGCACTGCTAGCGACAAATGAGACGGTGACATGGTACAAGGAATCACCTGGACACAGGAAGCGAAGCCAGCTCTTCTTAGCGTTCCTGAGCCAGTACCAACAACAAAGCGGGCATCCGGATCCTCTCCTGCCTTGTGTGGCCAGTAGTTGAGAGGAACTACCGGAGCCGTTAGCTATTGCTGCTGTGGCTCGTGCTGCGGAGTGGTGGGGGAGTCTGGGGCGATGGTGAACTGAAGGGCACGGCCCTGGGCTGACTGCAGGATGAACGCCACCTCTGCCGCGGCCATTTCTGCTGCTTCCTGTCAGTGATGGAAGCATAAAAGGTTAGGTGCCGCATCAATGATAAATTGTTGTTTGACGATGAGCTAGAGATTGGTCTCAACATGAAATACTTCAATCTTTCATTGCGAGAGAATATTTGCTTTTGAATGGTTCAAAAGGGCATAACCTAATTCATATCAGGAATTGCAGAAAATATTCATATGAACTGATGGATGATGCCATCGATATTGGATAAAAAATACCTGTCTTTGTCGCCGGCGATGCAAAATACTGAAGATCCATGCCATGATATAGCATGGGAGCAGAAATCCAGCAGCTCGAAGAAGAAAAAGCTGCAAAACAGAAAATGAGATTAGAAGGTTTAGTCAACATGAAGTACCAACTGAACCACTAATATCAAAAGAAGAAGAAAAAAACAATACCACATGACTCACCGAGAACATGGTAGACGCATCATCATCTCCTTCGCTGTCTGAGATAGACAAAGCATGCCTCAGCAGCAACAGGGCCATTAGCTGCAAAAAAATTAAGGGTTTTCAGATGTTTAAACTTGAGAATACCAGAAATACTATACAAGCCATCTGGCCAAAATGAGAGAAGAGACGAGAGCAGGCTGGGAGGGAAGGGTTCGCCTGGTAACTAAATGCACTGTTATTCGATCCATAAACATCTAAAAGCACTGTTCTTCAATTCAGAGACAGCACTGCAAGAAGTGCTTTCAGATGTTTAAACATGAGAATACCAGAAATATTATACGAGCCACTTGGCCAAAATGGGAGAAGAGACAAGAGAGCAGGCTAGGAGGGAAGGTTTGGCTTCGTAACTAATGCACTGTTATTCGATCCATAAACATCTAAAAGCACTGTTCTTCAATTCAGAAACAGCATTGCCGGAAGTGCTTGAGGCTGGACTAATTGTCCTAAAGTAGCTATCCATCGATTAGTTCATCTTATTAAGGACATTAAGAAAAGGAAGTACTTACAATAAGTGCAGCAGAACGGCAGAATGCAGCACCACTAGCATCGGTACCAGCATATTCATCGTACTCTGTTTCAAGAAGACGACGCTGTGCAGCTGCTACAGTAAGAATTCTTGGGTCACGCAAATCCATAGGATTTCCCGTAATGGTCCAATCACCGCTGCAAATTGATAGTCTTGACTTAGATATGTCCTGAACTTCTAATGCACTTGAATATATATAATACAATGAAATGGCCAAACTGCTGAGTTAAACAGAAATAAATATCGAGAAATAGCTTGCCTGATATTGATGGTGGTCTCATCTGGTTGAACACGAGGTGGTGCTGTGTACCCAGGCTTATATTGCTGCAGGGCATCAAGATTCAAAGGAATTAATGCACAAGAATGGATAGGCACCCAACAAATCTGCAGACTGGAAGAACCAAGGAGTATTCTACAAGAATATAACTATATCTGAAATATTTGACTCAATCACAAAAATAAAGTAAAAGACTTCCTTTCGATTTTTTTATTATGCATATGGTAATTACTGCAGAAGTTGGGAAAGACAAAATTAAAGGGGATTCAATAGTAGATTATATGTATCTAAGAATATTATGCTTATAACCCAGTTAAGTACCCCCCACCCCCCAAAAGCACACAAAAAAACAGCCATATCTACCCATTTTGTTAGAACATTTCAAAACATCCAAATTACTCTAAATCACCTAATCTTTTTTAAAATAAACAAAATGCCCATTTTGCCCTCTCCCCACCAACATCCACACAATGGCAGTAACCCCTCTACTCTCTAGTGCAAACCCAAGTCCACAACACAGTAAATGCACATGGTCATGGTGCATGGTGGACTGAGACAGAAGTGCTAGGTGGTGGTGACACGCAAGGCATGATACTCCATGGAGTAACGCCATCATGTATGCAGCATAGAACAATGAGTGCATATGACGTTGATGGGGAATTCAGCTCTCACAACAGATGCATAATACTGGTGAGGTTGTAGTGAGGACAAGACAACCCGTCAGGTCTTGGTCAAAACATTTGACAAAAAAGTGTTAAGCAGAAATACGATGTTTGTTACTTTGAATGTATATTGTATGCTATATCAATATATGTACGACCCTAACTTTGGATCAATAAAAAAAATGAAACATGTACATGACTACATGTGGACTGAACTAGCGAATAAATTTACTAACCTCATGGCAAATTTCACACGTGATGTCTCCTTTCTCATTGCACCAGTGTTGCACACATCCTCTATGAGCATACTGTACATAAAAAGTAAAACTGTCAATTCTAGAGTACAGCATAATTTGACAGACAAAATGTGCAAACTAATTCACTCGCATGATATACAAGCACAACTTCTATGTGATTACAAAAGTAGAATATATAGCTCAAGGATGTTTTATTAATAAGTTAAAAACTGCACAAACTTCATATCATGTGCAAGTGCAACAGGATAACATGATTACACAAATAATGTAATAGGAGTTAAATACTTAAATGACTACACAGAAGCAGCATAAAGGATAACTGTGTAGGATCAGCAGTTCTGATGCAAATCATGATTACATTATAGCCAAAGAATAGTTAAAACTTAAGACTTAATCCTGGCTTAAAAGAAATGAAGCTAATAAAGCTGTGATGACTTATAAGTCTCATGAAATCAGATATATAATTATCACATAAACTGAACTGGAATTATTGGGTTATGAATTGATTAGTGATGTAATCATGTAAAATAACATGACATGTGGATGCACAGAGCTGAATCAACTCAGTTATCTCAGGAGTTTCTGTTAGCACTGTGGCTAGCACCAACAGAGAGAGAAATTGAAATAATTGACAAGCTGTATACAGTGATAGTTTGAGTAGCCTTGATATGTCCCAACTAGAGTATTAAGTGATAAAAATGCGCTTTTTGTTGGATCAAACTCAGATCATGCCATGCTAGTAGAAACTTTGCAGTATTAAGAATTGAAATAGTTGAAGTGAAACAACCATGCTTTAATTCTTGGTATAGATTGCATGAAAGGGGTTTGCATTACATACTACCAAGACATGAGATTATTCTATCAGTTGTAGCATGGTGCTGTTCAATTTTAATGGCCAAGGTAGTATAAAATAGCATAGTGGCGATCCAACTCTTGCCTGAGTTCTTTTTTTTACTATACAGTACAGAAGACAGACATAATTTTCCCTTAAGGTTGTAAAATGGAATTTGCTGTTTCATTGTTTAAAATTTCACAATGCCAAATCAGCTTCACTTTGTTAAGTATTCTGTATTCCCGATAAGAAACTGTGCAATCACATCCTACCAACGACCACTGTCCTATGAGATCAAAAGGTTGGCTGTTTGTTGAAAAGTAGATGACAATCGTCCAACTTAACCATGGCAGCAACATACAAGGAAAAGAGAGGACCCGTGTGAGCATGCTTACAGGAATAAGCATGGTATGGCCCAATTGTGCGTAATTATAGGAGGAATCGATTTTTTACACAACATGCTTCCAGTTAATGCTCCAAAGTTGGATGGTTATCCTTCCAGTAAACCAATGTTTCCATAGGGATAGAGAAAATTTCATTACCATATGATATTATTCTAAACATATATACACAGCTACTACTTCATCCGAAAAATACAGGGAACCTAATACGGTGAATCAACTTATCTAACATGCTGAATCAATTATCTACACCAGATCAATCAGCTTATCCAACATGATAAATGGCATTGGATGACTGATTCATATTTTGCAAACCACACCACATGTCGATGGAAATGACAAACACATGCTGCAGCAAAAATGGAAATTAGGAAGGACCCCCACTATATGTGCACAGCATGAACAGAAAACTGCCCAACAATAATTTCAAAAGCATAAGAACCATATTGAAGATTTGGAAATAAGATTAGAAGGGGGGCTACACCTTCAGGCTGCCGTTGCAAGCACACGGCTTCTCGAGATTCTTGACGCTGTCCTCCTCCTGGCATATGCGGCACTCCGCTACCTGGATGAGTGGCTCCTCCTCCCCACCACTCCCCTCGGTCAAATCAACAACCGCCGACGAACCGTTCACGGCCTCGGCCGGCTTCTCGGCAACCCCTCCAGCATCAGTATCTGCCAAACCGTCCACATTCACCACCACATGGTCGCCCATCCCAAATCCCTCTTCTTATGACACCCTTCTCAATCCCCACCTCTCAAATCAAACGAACTCCTGCAAGAAATTAGCGCAACAATCACAAGAATGACCAGGCACCTTCAGGCAGCAAGATCGTACCGGCCAAGATAGGACAAGCTAGTCCACCCCTCATCCCCAAACCCTACTGCCTCCTCTCTGGAGCAAAGCAAACCAGCGCAAGACACCCCAGAGAAAAAAAAATCCCCTTCCTCTACGAATTGCACGGCAAATAGCCTATCCCTAGACGACCCGCACCGAATCAGCCGCGAAACGAAGATGCTCCGGGCCGCTCGTCACTCCCAACTAACAAAAGATGCTCCGAACAAGGTAACCCGTTCGGGAGGGGGGGCAAGCACGCGAGCAACCCCTTAAAGAGAAATAGAGCTTCCCGGGAGAAACAGAGACGCCGAATCGGAGGAGCCTTCGCCGAGGGATTCGGCACCGGCGACGGAGCGATCCAGGGCCGAATCGCGCAGAGGGGAAGCCCCGGATCCGCCGCGAGCATCGAACCGCACCAACCCTAACGCCGCCGCGGAGAGAAAGGGGAAGGGATCGAGTAGGCGAGGCACGCACCTTCCCGGCGGCGGCGAGGACTCACGCGCTCCTACTCTCCTCTTCTCTCTCTCCCCCCCTTGTGGTGACCGAAGTCTACGAGGAAATTTCCTCCTCTCCCCCTTCGCCGATTCGCTGGCTTGGGTTTGGTCGTCTCGTCTAAATAACACGCGATTTTTTTTTGTTTCCTTTTGGTTTGGGTCCGGCAACGGCTCGATTCGTTAATTCGTATACATTGAGAAAAAGGATTGAAAAAAAATCAAAGAAAATGGGGGAAAGTTAGAATAATTAGAAAAACTTAGAGGATGTATGAAAAACTTTTTAAAAATATATATACATTTGGAAAAAGTTTAAAAAATATAAAATAAATTCTAAAATAAGACAAATGATTGGAATTCAATAATGAGCTGCCTCGTTAAAAACTTTGCAAGTAAAAACTCAACACGAGAAAACCTTGACGCAAAAAAGAGTACAGCCTATAACTCGGTACAGATAAAAAGGTGAAGATTACAATTATTATTCATGATCAAGATAAAGATTTTCAAACGCCGCCGCCAGCTTAATATTTTCTGCAGTGTCTTGAGCTCGTTGTTCAACTTATTCCCAATCTTTCACAGTGAAAAGTATTTTCACCATCTCACTTGTCACATTTGTTCTTCTCTCCTTGATTATTCTTCCAGGTAGACTGAAAGTAGACTACGAAGAAATCGTGAAAATAGGAACTGTTAACACATCCCGTGCTAATATGGAAAGCACCGAATATGTTATCTTGTGCTTATGCCACTACTGTAAAATGCTGAAGTCATCCTCTTGTTGCTCTTGGTAGTTAACAGTGTCGCTATTGAGATAAGCAGCTAGTTCCCCACCACCTGTTGTTGTGTCCGAACTTGACATTGCTGTACTCAAACTCTTTGAGGTAGAGCCACCTGCATCCTATATCTTTCCCCCACGCAATTTTTTTACTTGTCGTGGGTGGTGGTGGAGGTCGCTATATGCGAACTCCAATAAACTTTTGATCGTTTAACATAAACTTCAGATAAGTTAGCCCAAACATGTGAAAAATAACTAGAATAATTAGTACCTATCGCATCACTTAAAAGTGATAGTTTTTTTCAATATTTCAAAATTTTCGTTTTCATAGCAAAAAATAGTTTCACGCAAAATACTATTATTTTTGTGGCTCTTTAAGTGGGTAGCAATTTCTAGAATATTATGCACAATTAAAGGAGAGGTTGAGTAATAAATTCCAACAAGTCGCATCATAAAAAAAATTCTAAAAATGACAGCAGGTAATTAGCAACATACCAATGTTGCTCTGTGAGTAGCGGTTGACATCCTAGGTACGATATTTCGTATTGATAAAAATCGAAAATGTGTCCTTATAAAGTATGAGTTTCTTAAGCATCAAGAAAGTAGAGTTCTATCTAATTGGCATATCTACACCAAATTTCCGTGGGCGTACACCCATTGCAAGACAATAGTTCTTATATGATGCTACTCGTATATTAGAATTATTAATAAAATATATTGCAATACGAAAAAGGTTCAATGTATGTGCTTAACCTCTTTAAACCCGATTTAACTAGAAGATTAATAATATGCCAAGCACAACGCTGATGTAACAAGAAAGATTGGGTATACATACTAAAAACTGAAGTAAGAATATTCATTGCAGAAGTGCTTGTTACTGCATTAGCTAATGTTATTGCAAAAAATTTATTTGTGAAGCTAAAATCTTCCACAACTTTTATAATACAATCAATAATATTTTCACCAGTGTGTGCTACGCCAATTCATTTGAATCCTATAATTCTCTTCTCTAGATGCCGGTCATTGTTTACGAAATGAGCAACTACACTAAGGTAATCCTCTTTAGCCCTACCACTCCATATGTTTGATGTCAAAAATACAGAAAAAGTACAAGTACTAAAGAGCCATTTTAACTTATCGCGACAATTATTATAATACTTAATCTGATATCTAATTGTTGTTTGTCTAGAAAACGAAGAAAACCTATGATTATGAGCAATTTTAATATAGTTTTTAAATGTTGGTGACTCACTAAAGTTTAAAGATAGTTCTTGGGAAGCGATTAAATGACAAAGAGCTTCACGAGCTACCTCAGGATTGTAGTCCTAGTGACGTACCGTACCGTTGGGGTTGTATTGCAGTTGTGTCTGTCTCATAGCTAGTCCCTCTTTTTTCTACAGCTCTCAGCATATCTCTTCAAGTAACCTATTCCACCTGAAGATTTCACAGTTAATTTACGCTTACAATATTTACAAATAGCATACATGTTCTGAACGATGTCTGATGTCTCAAAAACCTGGTCGAAATCTTCCCAAACTCCTGATGTACTGTGTCTTGATCATTTTGCCCTGGTGCTTGTCGATGCAGTAGCACTTGTAAAGCTTAAGGATGGTACAGGTCCTGCAGCTTCTTCAGCTTGATAGGATGCAAAAAGCTCTATGGGTGAAATTCTGAAATCAGAAGCTGGGAAGGACGGAAAATCCTGGTTCTCTATTAAGAAAACTGAAAAAAATAATTGCGCTACTATTAATTTCATATAATTGAAAATAAAGGAAACTATAAAATTAAATCATTATTCTTACCTTGTTTTCTTGACAGAAGCCCAAATCTGAATTTTGAATTTTTTGATTTTTGGTAAAACTATTTTGAATTTGCCAAATTATCACTAAGAGCGCGATAATTTTCACAAGAAAATGAAGAAAAGAAATTGCAAAGTATGCTGGTGGGGAAATGAGGGGGAGGTGCTACCCTATTTTCGGAATTGTTTCATATTTTTTTTCATTTTTTAAGCCTTCAACGGCTAAAAAGGCTATATTTTAGATGAACGGGCTAAACAGGCCATGCCATGTCTAATCGTGTTGTGCTTAAACAGGTTAGGCTGGGCCGTGCTGGCCCGCCATGCCAAGGTGCTGACCTAAGCACGGCACGGACTATTAGACCGTACCTACAGTGGCGGACCACGAGCCAGCCCATTTAGCACGATCCATTTGGCCATCTCCGTCGCATACCTTTTTCTCATATCTAGACCTCATAACAAAATTGTTAATTTAACCTCTTCTCAATTGTGGAAATAGTAAGAGGTTACTCATCTCACCTGCCGTATAAGAGCGTGGCAGTAGATTTGCCATGATATGGAAGTGTGGTATATGCATGCTGCTGTTTCTGCGATTAGGAAGAGACTAGATTTACAATTTCGTTCAAATAAAAATCAAAATTGAAAAATAGACTGAAAAAGAAAAGAAAAAACAAAGCTTTCGAAGAAAATTGTGGTAAACTAAACTAGCAATTTGATCAAAGAAAAATAAAGTAATGACAAAAATAAAATAAAGAATAAATAGCCGACGCGGTGGCCGACACTACTACAAAATCGGGCATCACAACCGGCCTATTAGAAACGGTTTGGTGCGAACCGGTTGTAATGCTCGCACCAGAAGTGGTTCGTGGCAACAGGCCGGAGGGGATCTCTAGAAGCGGTTCGTGACACAAACCCCTTCTAAAGATCTTTACAAGCGGTTCATGCTTTAGAAGGGGTTGGGGACACGAACCGCTTCTAAAGACCCCCTTCAGAAGGGGTTCGTGTCACGAACCGCTTGTAGAAGTCCAGTTTTAGAAATAATAAAAGGAATGCGTGCCTTACTCTATCATAGAGCACGCGTGGGTGGGTTGGCTAGATGGATGAGACGAGTCACGAGGATGGAGTGCTGGTCGTGGGTTCGAATCCCATTTCCACGATATTATTACTGCCTTTTACCGCTTGATGTCGCACCACCAAGAACCGCTTGTGATATACCCTTCGAGGTATCACAACCGGTTGCCTAGAAGCGGTAACCGTTTCTAGAAGTGGTTTCGAACCGTTTCTAGAAGCTGGTTCTGTAGTAGTGCGAAGAAGGCCAAGGAGATGGACGCGCCAGTCCTGGGGTTCCGTGGACAGGCAGATGGCGATCCGACGGCTCAGCTTCCGTCCTGGGGTTCTTCGTCCTCGTCGTCTTCTTCACGACGGCCTCTCGCACTCGCTCGTGCTGTTGTCACCGGTGACGGCGCCATTGTTGCGTGCTCCTGCCTTGTTTATTCATGCCGTCAGAGATGGGCGAAGCTGTGATATTTGACAGCCATGCGAGCTGAACAGAGCCAAGCATAGCCCAAAACCAGCTGCATAGCTCTATCGGCTGGCTGCCATTCATGCCCGTAAGAGATGATTTCATGCAATTTTTGATGAAATCGTGACGATAATGGTTATAGAAAGATGAACAAATATAATAATTTGAGGAAAATATGTAAGGGCAAATCACAAGGTTAACCATTTCGTTTCGACCTCATTTTTCGACTAGCCAAAGGTAGTGAAATTCACGAAAAACAAACGAAATTCGGAAAAAACTGAAGATTTCAAAAGTAAAACGAATTTGAAATATGGTCAAACAACAGAGCGAAATTTGAAAGAAAAGGTCGAATTTCGTTCGAAAAAATGAGAGATTTCTCGAAAATCAGTGACAAGTTAAAAAAATTGAGAAAAATGTAAAAAAGGAAAAATTGCATAAAAATATTGTAAAAATTGAAAAAATACATTAAAGACCTAAAAATAGAAAACATGTTAGAAATATATAAAAAATATGGAAAAATACCAAACAGTTCCGACATGATCTTTTGTAAATATGAAAAAAATCGGCATGACATTTGCTATATTTAAGATAATTGCAAGTTGTCACATATCAATACAAGTGCAAAAATAGGCATTCATATAATCAAATAAAATTCAATGTAAATTTAAAATGTAAGAAAAAAGTAATGAAACGAGAAGTTTTGGTAGTGCATGCATGTATACAACGAGAAGTAAGCTTTTTGATATTGTATAACATTAACATATTAAAATATACCATAGCAAAATAATTTTTGTGTATACAAATATCGCTACTTAAACAAATAGTACCATTTTCGAGTGTCATCTATTGCTACTAAATATACTTCAACAAATATTGCTACTAAATATAATTGAATAAATATTGGTACTAAATATACTTGAACAAATATTGCTACTAAATATAATTGAACTAATATTGCTACTAAATATACTTCAACAAATATTGCTACTTGACATACTTCAACAGATATTGCTATTTGACATATTTGTACAACTAGTGCTACTAAATATAATTGAACAAATATTGTTACTAAAATATGTTAAACTAAATATTGCTACTTTTGACATACATAAACAATATTACTACTAAAAATACTTTTAATTTCTTTTTTTTGGATTTTCTAATTTCTACATTTTGAATGGCTCAAAAACGTCTCCAAACTTTGTTTTTTTTTAAAAAAAAAAAAAACATTCACGCCATAAGTCATAAAACTATTGGTACTAATTTTAGGAAATTGTTGGATAAATATTTTCAAAATTTTCATTTTTTTGAATTTAAATTTGAATTTGAGCGGTAAACCGAATGAAAGTCCTTTTTGAGATGGAGCGGTAAGGACGAATTTCTCGAAATTGGAATTAATTTCGTCGAAAACTTCAACCCTGGCAAATCATATACAAATGCCAAACAGGTATAAACCGGTAAAAACGCTGGTAACCGGCCAATTAACGGCTAGCGGTCTAGCTCCGGTTAATTTTTTAGATCCGTTTTTATTTTGTTCTTGCTCGATACATGTAGGAGCGATGAAGCTGGCAAAGGTATAACATGCGATTATATTAGAAAAATTGTACGTGCATTACAACCTTAGTATATAGCGATGTATTTCTACTACTTAGTTATCAAAAAAACGTAAATAAATACTAGGTAATCTGATCCATTAGATCGAAAAGAATAAATAGTTTATATCGAATTTAGTGTAGCGCAGAAGAGCTGACATCTTAAGCATTTCTTGAACGGAAAGATGCAACCACAGAACATAGAAAACATCCATTACCACACGGGATATGGAATTGATCAAAGCAAGCAAGATAAATTCAGAGACTTAACATGTCAGCGAACACCGCGTGATTAGTTGCACGAACTAATTAATTCATCAGAAACTTTAAAACATCCATTACCACACGGGATATGGAATTGATCAAAGCAAGCAAGATTGATTCAGAGACTTAACACGTCAGCGAACACGGTGTGATTAGTTGCACGAACTAATTCATCAGAAACTTTGTTCAACTCGTATGTCTACGCCTATCTATACGGCAGTTAGTTCGATCCGTTTGGCTGGCAATTAAGTCGTCGCCGAAACCCGAACCAGTCAAGTCAACATGAATATGTATACTTCTACGGTTCTACCTTAATTACTTCACATGACATAAGTACGTATATAATCAATTCAACCGCTGCAGGATGCTTAACTAATTCGATCTTAATCCCCTTTTTGAAGTGCTTCATTAGCTCAGAGAATGTACTTTCTTTATACTCCCTCCGGTCTGGTAATATCTGTCGTTTTGGACATCGATACGGTCTTCAAAACACAACTTTGACCGCTAATTTTTATTATAATATATTTATAAAACCCAATAAAATTATAATATTATGAAAGTACTTCTCGAGACAAGTCTACACATATAATTTTTATGTATCCAATTTAAATATTTAAAAATATATTGTTAGTCAAAGTTTCGGAAGTTTGACCATCACTATGTCCAAAACGATAGGTATTACCAAATCGGAGGAGTAACAAGAAAAGCAGGAGAGAATTTCCTAGGCAATGCAACTAAAGCTCCTGAGATGACTTCGGTAATGACCAATCAATCTGTGTGTGCTCTTTCCTGAAAAGATCTCTGCACATTTGCGTTGGCGAGGGTGGTCGATTTAAAGTTAGTCCCTTTCTTTTAAGAGCATAGTGGATTCAGCACCTAGATAGATAGTTTGTTAGACTCCACTAAGCTAATTTATCTTGTCTGATGAAGTAAAACTGTGCTTAACAGCTCATCAAGTAAGTTCTCCCCAACTGAGGCTTGACACCCAGCAAAGGACATCCTAAGTCCTAGAGCTCTTTTATGGTACACTAAATTGAATATGCGGTTCATTCTTTTCAATCCAATGGATCAGATTAATTAGAGTTTACTTATACTACACCGGTAGTAGAGTAGTAGAAACACCCTTAACAAATCAATGGTTAGATGTGATTTCTACTACATATTTTATACTACAAGTATAATCCACCGTAAAATTTCTGAAGTCCCTAACGTCAAAGTTAGTTTTTAGTCCAAATTACAGCAAGCATGAGATCACACATGCATCTAGACATCTTCTGTGGAAGATCTGAAAGGCTTGAAATAAGTATCATGTCACTGGTATAGGTTTCCAGTTATCTCTGAATTCCACGACGATTCATGAGTCACAGACAATAGCATCTTGTTGGCATCTAAAAGCACCAATGGATTGTTTTCTCCTTAATTTAGCTAGACTTCAGACAATGCCATGCAATGATCTTGTCATTTTCTCTGAAAGTGATATGAACAAGGTACATAGACTAGACGAAACGACACGCTTTGTTTCATTAAATTGCAATATGCATGGCAGACGCTGAAGAGAAAAGTGAAGGAAAGAAAAGTTGACTGTAAAACTCTGAAAATTACTTTTTTCAATCGACAGCTTCTGCAGTCCTATCCGACACTGCTAGCCTCTGAAAGTTAGGTCCTGTTTTGTAGACTAAAATAAAGTGACTTAAGTTTATAATTTTATTCTAAAATGTAAATAAGATGATCCACCTAAACACTCTTAATATTCTCACAGCTAACTCCACGAATTTGATGTAGCTAGGAATACCCAGCTCCACCAACTCCAAGAATTTGGTGGAGCTGGAGCTCTGCCAAACACCCCCTTATTGTGTCAAGTTCTTCAAGTAACAATTGATTTCTTGGATAATCAGATACACATTACATTTATATTCTTCCATTATCTAAAAAAACATTACATTTATATGATCCTAGTTCCTAGCCTGCAGCAAAGAACAAGTCTAGATCGTCACCGAAAACAAGAAACGAGAACCAAATTTTTAACAGTAAGATTGAAACAATATGAGAGCTTATCAAAACCCTATTAAGAAACGAAGAAGTACTTGTATAGAAGACAAGAATCAGGTAGTCTGCTTTATTCCGCACTTGTTCTCTGGTGTCCAGTCTTTTTTGGACTAAGTTTCTTGGGTCTTAGTCTTGTTCTTTGTTCCAAAGAAATATTGGCTTCCCTGAAATTTCGGTGCAACCACCACATCTTATTATTCTACTTGAAAAAAATGTCAAAGACTAAATACTTTCTTTAACGAATTCTCCTGTATAGGACCTAACATAAGTACAAAGAAAAAACTTTGAGACTAAAACCCCGTTTAGCAACTTGAATCGGACCGTTTCTACTAGATTCTGGAAGAAGCCCAACCAAATGGGCTACAACTCGGAACGATTCTCCTCGGGTCGTTTCTTCTTTTTCCACTCTGTGGCTGAATCCGTCTCAACCCCGTTTCACCCGATTCACAGAATTCTACTGAAACGTTTCTACCAAGAATCTAAACCGTTTCCATTTCTACTAAAATCTGAAACCGTACCAAACGGGGCCTGACATAAGGGACCTAAAGAAATGGACTGCCCAGCCCAGCCTGGCCCATAGCCAGTCCATTTTCGGCCCTCCCTGAGCCCATCCTGGCCGAAAGTTTCCATACGTGGCTTTTCTTGATCCAGAACCCATATTCGCAGTGACCTGATAAGCTCAAGGGATATCCTCTCTGCCCTATTCTGCGCGGCCCGCCCCAAGAAATAGCCAGTTCATCCAGTATTTATCTGATATATGAAGGTCTTATTCCCAAAATCATTTTTTAGGAACAAATAAAAAAATTACCGCTCCAACAGTTACCCTATCGAAATCTCAATCTCTCTGCATGCCTAAAAATTCCGGCCGAAGTGGCCAAATATTGAACGCTCGTGTGCTTTCCCAATCACTATTTTTAGGGAGGGGGAATAGGAGCATCTCCAGCAAGGGCCCCTAAAACAGGGTCTCTATTTTGGATTTAGGGACTCCCCCTATTTTTGAGGCCCTGTTTTCAGAGCACAAGTCCAGCAACAGCCCCTAAATCTCAGCCTCTATTTTACTTTTTCTCCTATTTTGACATATCCGCTATGTATAATCTTCATTTGACACCACTAAAATTCAATCAAAAATATTTGTAATACATAAAACATAAGCAGATTAACATTTACAATTTAAAAACATGATATTTCAAATTTAAATTTAAAATTTTCAAAACATGATAAAATTTTCGAAGCCTCTCATGTATTTCCCTATCTTCAATAATATAGGTTGTACTCGTGTCCCTGGGAATTGGGGCTGAGGAGGCAAATTTAGGGGCCTCCTAATTTTAGGGGCTTGAGTTGGGGGCCCCTGGGAATTGGGGCTGAGGAGGCAAATTTAGGGGCCCCCTAATTTTAGGGGCTTGAGTTGGGGCCCTGCTGGATCTGTTTTTTTTACTACACTCTCTATTTTAAGGTTTAGGGGCTGGTTTAGGGGCTCTGCTGGAGATGCTTTTAGGAGTAAATTATAGGAAACTATTGAAGATGCTCTTATTACTAATCATGTTTAGTGTGTTTCCCAACATGCACACAACTAAGGATCCCACGGTGTCCCAAAACTAGTATGGCGTAACGTGAAAGACGCATCGCGCTATTACGTGTGAGAAAGAGACAGATAGGAGTAGAACCCTTGACTCCTCTTTTTTTCCAGGAAGCTTCCAACAGAGCGAAGAAGATCACAAGGACCAGCAACAGCAAAGACCGTAGACTCTGAATCTGTCGGACAGACCGGCCATCTTTCTTGGTGCCCGCTCTTCCGTACAGATTTTCAAAGGGGAAACATCTTGTGATCTGCCTCGATGTTTCAGATTGATTCTGTTGAAGCTGCAATGCTCCAACTGGAAGATTTCAGAGTTCACCGAAACTTAGCTTCCTATATAACCTCCATTGCTACATGGCCTTCCTCTCACCGAAACAGCAAGGACGTTTCAGAGCTCAGCAGCCGGTTGATCAGGCAGCAATGGAGAGGTCGCCAACCACTGCTGCTTCCCAAGAACCGGTTGGAGTTCTCATCCTGTTCACCGCCCTCACCTGGTCTATCTCGAAGCTCCAGAGGTTCTTCCTCCCCGGTTCTTGCCAATCCTGCGGCGGTCCTGCCACCAGCACAGCCTCGGCGCCGCCCCTCGCCGGTAGAAAGGCACGCGAGGCGCCGAACAGGAGCGAGGACGACGAGACGGAGCTGACGCACGCGGACGCCGAGGCCGTCATGGGAAGGATAGGGATCGGTCTCGACCAAGAAAGCGACGCCGTCTCCAAGGCCGGCGCCATTGGCTCTGACCGCATTGCTCGGCTGTTCGACGACGACGAACCGAGCTTGCAGGAAGTGGAAGAGGCGTTCATGGTGTTTGATGGCAACGGCGATGGGTACGTCGACGCATCGGATTTGCGGCGAGTCCTCCGGAAACTAGGGTTAGGAGAAGGGGTGGGGGTCGATGAGTGCGAGCGCATGATCGCTAGGTATGACACGAACAAGGACGGGAGGATAGATGCGATGGAGTTCGCGAAGGTTTTGGAGGCCAGCATTTGCTAAGGCAATTTCTTTCTGTAATTTTTTCCATCCCCCCTATAATTATAAGTTGATTTTGCATGTTGTGCCTGACTGAATTACTCAGTTTCCCTCGAGAGCTGAATTGTGGATGCTTCACTAAGCCTGCCAATCCCACAAATGCACATAATATAGCTTCAGCGCAAGCCTTTAATCTCTGAACAACAAAACAAACAAAAGCAGTTTAACCAAGGTGTAAATCGGTATTAAACTCGGCCTCCAATCCTAAAATTGTTCCTCATTCACACTCTAGTACACCAAGGCCCCGTCGTTTCAGCTTCTGGGCAGTTTCTGTTTTTTTTTTTTAAAAAAAGGATTATTTGCCTAACGGGAGGATTCTGAACAGCTTTTCTGAGAATTAGAAGCTAATTTTTATATAAAATCAGAAACTGGCTGAAACCTGAGTCTCACTAATTCTCGCCGGCTCGGTCCGGAACCTAGAAGTTATAACAGGCTCGACCCGATTCTCCTATAATCAGAAACAGCTTCTCCCATACTTAGAAACAGCTTCTCCCATAATCCAAAATCCATAATTCAGAAACTGAAACGAGTTGGGCATAAAGTAGATACGAGCAGCTTGAGGCATAAGTGGAACATGTCCATCCTGATGTCTGTGGGAGACAGGGCGTTAGCCCTGTCTTGGACAGATAAATGGATCGATGGGCAATAGGTCGAGGACCTTGCACCGTCTCTAATTCCATTGGTGAACACAAGGACGCGTCGCACAAAAACGGTCAGGGAGGCGCTGACTGAGGGATCTTGCATAAGAGATATCATAGGAGGCTTATCTGTCCGAGCGATCTTCGACGCCCGGCCAAGATACAATCCCTTGGAAATTGACCTCATTGGCTTCTTACCCAGCAAAACCGGGCATATCAGGCCCTGTAAATTTACCAATTTGGAAAGCATAGAGGAATTCAAACCTTCAGCGTAGTGTAGGGACGGAGTTGGGCCTTGAACTGGTGGGACAATATCCGAGGCCTGGCCCAACTAGTAGTAGAGCAGTGCAGCCCAAGAGAATGACCCAAGGCTTGGTGGCCCAAATGTAGGTTAACACGAACAACATTTCCTTCCTCAGTTCTTCGCTGCATGCGGCCATGCCCTAACCGCTCCTCACGCTCATGCCCTAGCCAGCTATTGATTCCTCACACTCACGCCACCGACCGTCGCCGCCCCCCTGCGCCCTGCGCCATCGCTTCTAACTCCAAGCCACCTCCAACTCCAAGCCAAGCGTCGGGCCAGCTCTGCACCTCAAAGCTAGGCCGCCCTTTGCCCTGCACCACCGTGGTGTCGTCGGTCGCCACCCTGCACGGCTGTCACGTCCAAGTCACCGCCCTGCGCCTCCAAGCCAAGCCACCGAGGGCCCTCTCCGATGGTGCTAACATACTGCCCCTCACGGCCTCACCCCCTTTGGCCGACTCACCCCTCTAGCGACGCCTCGCTGGCTGACTGCCCACTGGCCACCTCACTCCGTTTCATGTGCCTAATTTGCCTCAATAGTTAGCTTTGTAGTTTTGTGGACCTAATTTGCATGTGCAATTCCATCTTTTGCAGGTTTAGGTTCTTATACCGTTGTTGATGAAGATATGATAGGCTTAGATGCACCAAACATTCGTCAATTAGATATTAACATTTATATCGCTCCACTATGCTATATTGCTTGACGTATTTTATCTATTTAATTTGCTGAAATGTTAAGCATGAAGTTCAAATTTATTTCTAATTGTGCATTTGCGTTGTACTTTTCTTATACTCGACGTCTCTAGTCTCTGACACTAGTAATATCCTCTTAATTTTTCGCTCAAAGTTTTATCAAAATTCTTGGCGTAGAGGAGTTCAACACCATGGACTCCGCAAGTTTTGCTCTCGCCGATTACTCTTGGCATCTGGACCCTTTCGAAGGAACGGAACGCAAGGGTATTTGAAGACAAGCATACAAGCTCATTAAGCAAACCTCATATGTAAGGACTATGGCATTGAAACGAAATTAAACTGTCATCTAGATTCCAAGCACCCTGATCTTTCTTGAAACGAAATTAAACCTCATATTTGTGTAAGGCATATTTACACTTTTGTCATTTTTTTCTAAGTTACACTACTTAATTCTCACATGCTAATATAAGGAACTAAATGATTCGAGCGAGTTTAAGTGCCATACCATTCCATATTTCCATGAATGCAAAGCGCGCTTCAGCATGCTGCTTGACAGTAGGAGCATAAAGGCCATGTTTGGTATGGCCATAGTTTTCAATGAGAGGTAGCTTTCGGCTATGCTGCTGCATCACTGAAAGGTTGCATGGTTGATGTCGGAAATGGGGGTGAGAGGGGGTGGGGTTTAGGATTTTATATCTGGTGGGATAGGGTAGTTTTTTTTGACTTTAGTGGTAAAGTTAGAATCCAATCCACCGAAATCGTAGGAAGCTACCCCTACAATGAAGAACTCACTGTTCAGCACAACTAACTACCGCATAATTTAGAGTGTTGTCCGCCACACACCAGTGCACAAATAGAAGATGAGAGTCCAATAGGAGCACAGCTTACAGCAACAATGAAATTTGTGGCTCCATTTTTGGTGGACTTGAATTGCATAATGGATCCATGTGGCGAATTCAAGTGAGTTGCAAGTTTTTGCTTAGTCAGTGCGCAGTATGATGAGTTAGGGCAGACTGTAAAATAAAAGTGAAGGGCGTACTGTATGGACACGAGGGAGCGAGTGTGTGTGTCTATATATATATATATTTAATAGATAGTATATGTATGTATGGTTTCAAACTCCTAGAAGTGCGTACTGTACTTCCACGTTTAATATACTGCTTGAATGATATTATTATATCTCTTTATCATTTTGAGTATACTCTAATATTGATTATAAGATACTCCAAAGTGAGTTCCACAGAAAAGTTCATAAAAAATCCATTCTTTATAACATAATTTATTTATATGGCCCTTTTACATATGAAAAAGGTATGTAGCAAAAACATAAAGGGTTGCGATGAAAATTTTTCAATCATGTTACGTTGGAGTATCTTACAATTATTATTAGAGTATACTGAAAGTCATAAAGGAGTATAATACGTTGGGAGTATGTACTCCTGGGAGTATGGAAAAAGCTTCATATATATATATATGTATGTATGTATGTATGTATGTATGTATGTATGTATAGAGAGTTCTTGATCATCTCAAGCCGACGCTAGGACAACTCATGTCCAAATATCCTGCCTACCATCTGTCATGGACTGTTGAATGTAGGTCCTAATGAATCTTCACTGCTATGAGTCGGTGGGATTGGGAGGTACTGGGAAATTTGACCAGCCAACTGGTGTTGGTGCCGTTCTGTATACTTCATATGTATCGTCTCACCTTTGGTCGTAGACAGATCATACGGTGACGGCTTCACAGGTCTAACCTGACTACAAACTCCTGAGGCACGAAAGCCTCTACTACGACCGGGTTGATAAGTTATATATGTATGTACCATGTACGTGTGTATCTATAACTGTAGTTTATACTTCTTAAGCTGCAAACCTTTGGCTCTCTTGACCTACTAATATGTATTTTTTCTTCTTGCTATTTGGTAAACACGGATACATTCATGGGGGGCCTTGAACCAAAGACATACACACACCCTAACACTTGAAAACATAAATGCATTTATGGTGTAGTAGAGTTTCAAGAGCTCTTGGTCAGTCATTGAACACTAGCAGTAGGATATATAGATCTTTTAGGGCCTGCTTGGGAGCCTCAAATTTTTTTCCACCTGTAAACAATTTACACCCGTATTTTTCTGGGCACAAAGAAACACAGGTGTAATTATTTCCGGTTGCAAACATATAATATTATGTTTGGGTATGAAACTAAATTGCAGAAGATATGAGCAAGCACTTCTAGTAGATGACTACCTTTTCAGTACAAGATATGAGCAGAAACTAAGGTGCCAGTTTCATACCACAATCAAACTATGATGATGAATCCATTTCATAAACAGATCATGTTCATTAACACAACATAACATAGATCATGATCAATAATATTGACTTGTTCCTTCTTGAATCATCAACTTCTATTATGAGAAAAACAGTCCGACAAAGCAGATTTGGTACATGCTAGAATGGCAAGCACATGTGAAGTCTGATATGGAAGGATCTGGTTGGAGTCACAAAGTGTCATAGAAACTAGAAAGAACTACTGTAGTTTTTCTACAACACTTCCTTGCAAATTAATAATGCTCTAGATGAAAAGAAGCTGCCGGTCACTGACCTTCAAAATGCAGCAACTAATACCACTTTCCAGTGTCCACTATAATAAAAAAAAACCTTGGCTAGGAGTCTGGAGCGAAATAAACCTTGGCTAGGAGTCTGGAGCGAAGAATTGCAAGGTAAAAGACGAGTACAAAACATGAACCCATGCTTCCTTGCTGAAAGTGCTATTACAGAAAATACACACTACATTTTTAGTCACAAATTATCTTGATTTATACCACAAATCAAACTATGATGATGAATCCATCTCATAAACGAATCATATTCATTAACACAAACATAACATAGATCATGATCAATAATATTGACTTGTCCCTTATGTAACCATGTTGCACATACCCAAGGTGATATCAAAGACACAGATTTGGTACATGCTAGAATGGCAAGCACATGTGAAGTCATATATGGAAGGATCTGGTTGGAGTCATGAAGGGAAACTCTTATTTTCATATCTCCTTAGCCTAGAGTCCTCCTACAAAATTCATTGAGTGAGTGATCATATAAGCAAAGAGCACAAATGATAGAACAATTCAAGTACAAATAGAAGCTTACTTCAATTATCTCATCCCATTTTTCAGATGTAGTGTTAATCATGGATGCATTTTGATTCCATGAGACTCCACTTCGATTGCGAATGGATCTAATTGCTTTGTAGTCTTTCTTCAATTGAGCCTCTTTATCTTGAATTTGAGCTTTAGAAAGTCTTGCTTCTGGAAAGAGTCTATTGAAATCCTTCACAATCCTATTCCAACCTTCTGAACACCATCCATTTTCTAATACATCTGAACTCTCATCACCACAAAAACATAGCAATGGATCTAATGAGCAATCAGATCATAACAAGTGAAGAATAGGGAACCATAATCTCTATATAAAACATTATGAATGATTTAAGCATCAAAATAAGAACCATTGAGATTGAACATATTTTCTTAGCTTGAGGTTAAAAAAAATCCCCAGCTAGAAATGACATAGTGAGGAATTAGAACATCCTGGTGTTACTAAATTAGAACAAGTGAGGAATAGGGAACCATAGTCTCTATACAAAACATTATCCTGGTGTCATATGCATACATACAGGCATAGAGCTAGCCTTTCAGAGAGTTCAGGAACCTAAAACCAAGAATAAATGCTGAACTGATCATTTGTGAAACTGCAGTTAAACTAACCGATCCACACTAGAACTACAGTTAAACCAAGAATAAATGTGTGTATGCATCACAAGGCAGGAAAAGAGGCTGGGGAAGCTTGGTTACCTGACCTGACCTCCAAGAATGCAAGTCAACAGGCGGCAACGGTGACTGCGGATGGCAAGATCGGAGAGAGGTGAGGCAAGATGGCTACAGATGTGTATGGATCAAATAGAAGGTGGAAGGCATAGGGGAACTTGCCGTCGACGTTGATGATGAGCTCACTCGCACTCGACGTCGTTGCTGATGAGGGTCGCACTTGCCGATGCCATCGCCGCCTTCGAGATCGACTCGTCTTCTAGGGCTCCTTGCCTGGAGGCGAGGACGAGCAGGTGACTGCGGATGGCAAGATCGGAGAGAGGTGAGGCAAGATGGCTGCAGATGTGTATGGATCAAATAGAAGGTGGAAGGCGCAGGGGGACTTGCCGTCAACGTTGATGATGAGCTCGCTCGCACTTGCCGTCGTCGCTGATGAGGGTCGCACTCGCCGATGCCGTCGCCGCCTTCGAGATCGCCTCGTCTTCTAGGGCTACTCGCCTGGAGGCGAGGACGAGCAACCGAGTCTCCCGATATTTGTCGGAAATAAAGTGTTGCCTTCTCACACGATACTTATTTTCCCGTTGTATTGGGCCAAACCAGTGTAATCTTATTAGTTTAACCGGCCCATCCAAGTAGATTTTTTTAGTCTGGTATGGAAAATTTTATGGGCTGGTATTTTACACTGGTTTTGGACCCTAAACCAGCCTTCCAAGCAGGCCCTAAAGTGTAAACAAAACCGGAGAGCATAGTATATATAGAGAGAAATGTGACCATACATATCATAGTATAGTTGCTTCCCTTCTAGTCTCGCACAATGTGCAAATATCCTGAGCAGTGTCAATGGATCTCTTCCAATTATAACTGTTACTTTTCTGTGTCCAGTCAGTAGTAGGCTTGGGAGGCGTTGGGAAATTTTGCCGGTTAGTTACATGTTTCTCATGCGAAGTAATTCCTTCCTTGTGTCTCTTAAGCTTCCATCGAGTCATGTCTTACCCTTTTCTGTTACCTCTGCAGCACAGGGCAGGCGTTTTCTTCCACTCAATCTTATTTTGGACTGATCAGAAGAGAGAAAAAACAAAGAAGAGAGGAAGACATTGCTTGCAAGCTAAGAGGCGCATGGTCCTCAAACGATGCATCACATTCATGCAAGGCGTTGGGTATGAATCGCTTTATTTTTTCTGGCTGTTTATTCATGCGGACTCCTTGTACCTTCGATGGCTACACAGATGCCGCGATACTCAACAAAGCCTGGCACAAATTGTTGGAGAGCAAAGCTCTCGCTTGCCTGCGATTTTTCTTTTCTTTTTGTGACAGTTGTCTCTTCTAACAAAAATATTTAATCTCAAAATGATATCCGTTTCAATCTAAATTCTACAAACTTATTGATGTATAATTGAGCTATGAGCAACGGCAACTGTTGTCCAGTACCACTTGACATTAATTTAATTCTCTTAAAAAGAGTGAGGTATTCTTGGAAAAGAAATCAAATATAATAACTTATGTCTTGCAAACTAAGCTGTACCTTGCTGTCTTAACGCAGGCACACTTCCAAAGAGGAACCACTTTAAAAGTGTCAATGTTAGACAGTATCCTGTTATTCCTTGTATAGATATTGCCTAATATAGGCTTTCCCTTTATACCCTCATGTACATGTATATATATTGGCCATCACTTCACGATGAATACAGTCTTATTCATAATACTGTGATCAGAGCCAATCTAGGGTTACCTCTTTCCCGGGCGTTGCACTTGCGTCAATTTTCCACCGGCTCTTTCCGTCGACGCCGGCTTCTCTCTTCATCGATCGATCTCGTCTGTGTTTTTGTGCCTTGGCATCACAGGCTCTGATTCGATCTTCATCGACTCTTCCGTCGATCCCGTCGCGCCGGCGAGGAACTTGTCGCCGCGACAGCTCCAGTCGCTCGCGCGGCCGCTGGTGTTGTCGTCCCTATCGTCGCCAGGCAGGCCGGGCTGCCCCTTGGATCTGCGTCGTCGTCGCCGGGCCGGCGCTGCCGAGTCGCTCGGTCCACTGCCGGAGCCGTTTTCCTCTGCCGCCGAAGCCGCCGCGACCGTTCTCCTCTGCCGCCGGTCTGCCGTCAGGCCATCGCAGCCGCCGGGTCATCGCCACGGTCGGAGCTCCCTCCGCGTCGACGCTTGCGGCCGGAAGACTCGTGCAGGTCTTGAAGACCACTGCCCGCACGGGACTGCTTCTGCGCAGGTGAAGCCTTGAAGTTGGCTTCACGTGAAGCCTGGAAACATCCAGAGATCACGTGTCTCTCTGTGATTGATGGATATTTCGTTTCCATCTGCTTGCACGTGAAACTTTTTGGTGAAGACTTCAAGGATTCAAGTCCGTAAAAAAAAAAAATGTCGTCTTAGTTTCTTGAGGCTGTTTACGTTCGCTCGATGTCGATTATCTTCGATGGTCTCAATTATCGAGACTGGGTTCTTCATATGCGTCTTCACATGCGCGGTCAGCGTCTATGGGAGTTTCTCACCAGCGAGCTTTCATGTCCGCCTCGTCCTGCTCCTCCTGCCCCGCCTGTTGTTCCAACGGAGACCGATGATCTTTGCCGCCATAAGATCTCTGATGACTATGCCGATACTGTGGAGTCTTTTCAGACTCAGTTTGCTGCCCACAAGACATGGATTGATGAAGATGCTCGTGCCTCTGCTATTTTGGTTGCTAGCATGGAGGTGCATCTTACTGGAGACATTGTTGCTTTGTCTTCGGCACAGGCGATGTGGGCACACCTTCGTGATCGTTATGAGCCAGCTGGAGACTCCTTGTACCTTGTCGTTGTTCGACAGAGCGATCACTTCAAAGAAGGCGACTCTCAAAGGATGAGTTCTATGCGCAGCTGTCTTCGTGTGGCGTCGGCTTGATTCCCTCGGACTGCAGGTTTGCCGGACTTGCCGTCTTTGTCGGCGCCAAAGACTCTCATTTGGAGCTTCACGCATCTACGACTTCACGACACGTCTTGGCCGAGTTCGAGCAGATTCGTGCCCACCGCTTGCTCGTCATCCTCGTGTGACCCTGTTGGAGGCCCTTGCGGCTATTCAGATCGAGGAGACTCGTCTTCGTGGCGCAGGCCTGCTGGTGACCTCCTCAGTTTTGGCGGCGCCTCGCTCTACTCCTCCGACAGTGCCACCTACACCAGTTCCAGCCACTAAGGGGGGAGGCCTCCACTGCACCTACTGCAATAAGAACGGACATGTGGAACAGTTCTGCTACAAGAAGAAGAAGGATCTTGCTCGTCAAGGTGGACATCCTTCTAAAGGACCTGGACTCTTGGGTACCTCACCTCAGTAGACTTCTGCTGGTTCTGACTCTACTCAGGAGATTCTCATGCTACTCAAGGCCGCATGGTCGCCACTACACCGACAGGTTCTGCTGGTTCTGCTACTCAGTCTTCCAATGAGAAACCACCATCCTCATCAGGTATCACACCATGGATTCTTGACTCTGGAGCTTCTTTTCATATGACATCTGATCCCACTTGTCTACATTCCATCAGTCCTCTTGTTGCTCCTACCACTGTGCATACTGCAGATGGTACTTCTCTCTCTGTTGTAGGACGAGGCAATCTTTTGTCATCTTCTTTTCATGTCCTCTTTGTTTCCTATGTTCCCAAACTGACCATGCAGCTCATATCCGCCGCCACCATCGATCATGGTTGTCGCGTTATCCTTGATTCTCGACTCTTGTTGTGTTCGTGGATCGCCGCACGGAACTCTAGTTGGGATCGCCCTCGCCGCCATGACTCTCGGGCCGTCTTTGGGAGCTCGACCGCTTCATCTACCTTCCGCCGCCTCTGCCCGATCTCTCTGTTTCCACGATCGCTTCGGCATCCGTTGCTTCTTCTAATGGACTTTTGCTCGGTGGCATCACCGTTTGGGCCATCTGTGTGGTTCACGATCGTCTTCTTTAGTTCGCCGTGGTCTTTTAGGTTCTGTGTCAGTGATGCTTCTTTACACTGCACGGGTTGTAAGCTTGGCAAACAGCCTACAACTCCCTACCATTCTAGTGAGTCTATCTCAGCGTCCTTTGATCTTGTTCATTACGATGTTTGGGGTCCGGCTCCTTTTGTTTCAAAAGGGGTCATCGATACTATATTCTTTTATAGATGATTTTTCTCGCCACACTTGGATATTTTTATGTCCTCTCGTAGTGAGGTTTTATCCATCTATAAAACCTTTGCCATCATGATTCGTGACTCGCTTTGATTCTCCTATTCGTGTTCTGCGTCTTTGACTCTCGGCAGGAGTATTCGTCCGAGCTCTTCGAGCTTTTCTTGCCACACAGGGCACTCTTTCTCGCTTTTCTTGTCCTGGTGCTCATGCTCGAATGGTGTTCTTTGGCGCAAGCATCGTCATCTCCTTGAGATGCTCGCGCTCTTATGCTTGCTTCTGCTCCACCTCATTTCTGGCCGAGGCCGTTTCCACTGCTACATACTTGACCAACATTCAACCTTCTTACGCTTTGAAGGGTGGAATTCAGTTGAGCGCCTCTCGTGGCATGCCTCCCGATTATTCTGGACTTCGTCTTTTTGGGTGTGTGTGCTATGTTCTTCTTGCACCTCGTGAACGCACCAAGCTGACTGCTCAAATCTGTTGAGTGTGTTTTTCTGGGATACAGTGCCGAGCATAAGGGATATCGTTGTTGGGATCCTGTTGGCCGACGGATACGGATCTCACGAGATGTCACTTTTGATGAGTCTCGTCCCTTCTACCCTCGCTCTTCTACCTCTCCCACTTCCCTTGTTGAGCCCCTGTCTTTTCTGACTTTTCCTGACACTCCAGTTGTCACTTTTCCTCCACAATCGGCGTCTCCTTCATCGCCGGTTTCTTCACCACCGTCCTCTCCTACACAGGACTCTTCAGATGTTGTTTCTCCCTTTCCTCTTCACTACACTCGTCGTCTGCCAGTTGAGGACTCTTCTGATGTGCCATCTTCTTCTTCTGATGAGCCATCTTCTTCAGTGTCTCCTCCTCGTTATGCCCTTCGCGATCGACAGTCTATTCGGCCTCCTGAGCGCTTTGCTTTTGTTGGTGCAGCTCTGGCCGAGCCGACTTCTTACCGTGATGCTGTTATTCATCAGGAATGGCAGCATGCGATGGCGGAGGAGATTGCTGCCCTTGAGCGCACTGGCACGTGGGATCTTGTTTCACTCCCTCCACGTGTCCGTCCCATTACTTGCAAGTGGGTCTATAAGATTAAGACTCGCTCTGATGGTTCCCTTGAGCGCTACAAGGCTCGTCTTGTGGCACGTGGTTTTCAGCAGAGCATGGTCGTGATTATGATGAGACTTTTGCTCCTGTGGCTCACATGACCACTGCTCGCACTCTTCTTGTCGTTGTTTCGCTCGAGAGTGGTCCATCTCTCAGCTTGATGTCAAGAATGCCTTTCTTAATGGTGAGCTGCATGAGGAGGTTTATATGCAGCCACCACCGGGGTATTCTGTTCCTGAGGGCATGGTTTGTCGGCTTCGCCGCTCTCTTTATGGGCTCAAGCAAACCCCTCGTGCTTGGTTTGAGCGTTTTTCTTCTGTGATCACTGCTGCTGGTTTTTCTGCCAGTGCTCATGATCCTGCACTCTTTGTTCACACCTCTTCTCGTGGTCGGACCCTTCTTCTTCTGTATGTTGATGACATGATCATTACTGGTGATGATTCTCAGTACATTGCCTTTGTAAAGACTCGTCTCAATGAGCAGTTTCTCATGTCCGATCTTGGCCCTCTCCGATATTTTCTTGGGATTGAGGTTTCTTCCACCTCTGAGGGCTTCTTCCTCTCCCAAGAGAAGTATATCCAGGATCTTCTTGATCGTGCCTCTCTCACTGATGAGCGTCTGGTACCGAGACTCCCATGGAGCTCAACGTTCACCTTCGACCTACTGATGGTGAGCCTCTTGAGGATCCTACTCGCTATCGTCATCTTGTTGGGAGCCTTGTTTACCTTGGTGTCACTCGTCCTGACATTTCTTATCCAGTTCATATCTTGAGTCAGTTCGTCTCTGCTCCCACTCAGCTCCACTATAGTCACCTTCTTCGTGTTTTGCGATATCTTCGTGGGACCATTTCGCCGTCTTTTCTTTCCACGCTCCAGCTCTTTCTGACTCAGTCTTACTCGATGCTACATGGGCTAGTGATCACTCGATCGTCGGTCTCTTTACGCTTCATGTTTTTCTTGGTGGTTCTCTCATTGCTTGGAAGACTAAAAGCGATGCTAGCTGCTCGTTAGTCTTGAAGCTGAGTTGCGGGCTATGGCTCTTTTGACTGCAGAGGTTACGTGGCTACGGTGGTTGCTTGAGGATTTTGGTGTCTCTGTTTCTACACCGACTCCTCTTTTATCTGACAGTACAGGGGCTATCAGCATTGCTCGAGATCCAGTGAAGCATGAACTCACCAAGCATATTGGAGTTGATGCTTCTTATATGAGGTCACAGGTACAGGATGAGGTCGTGGCTCTTCAGTATGTGCCTTCAGAGCTCCAGTTAGCAGATTTCTTCACGAAGACACAAACTAGAGCTTATCATAATTTTTTCCTCTCCAAACTCAGTGTTGTTGATCCACCATGAGTTTGAGGGGGGGTGTTAGACAGTATCCTGTTATTCCTTGTATAGATATTGCCTAATATAGGCTTTCCCTTTATACCCTCATGTACATGTATATATATTGGCCCATTGGCCTCATGATGAATACAAGTGCTATTCATAACAGTTCTGCGTCTACAAAACGAACACAAGTGTTACAACAAGATATAAATATAAATATGAGAGCTGAATAACATTGTGCACAGCAATTCCAGCGACACTCAAATTTCAAATTTAAACTTCCATTGATCCAAGATGTCATTGTTCTTCCACACTCCACTGTGCAGAAAGTGATTTCAAGCGGAGTAGGTTCCTTTTGAAAGTTGCACAAATATTAATGCATGAATGAAGGGTAGATGGTAATTACTTACCCCTTGTTTGCTTCAAAATATGTGCATCTTCTGTTCGGAGGAAAAGTGTAGAAGCATTACTCAACTATAGATCGTCCTGAAAAGTGTACTGTACTTTGAGTTGCAGAATGGAGACACGGTGCTTCTCAGTTACTTGTGACAGATATCACAAAACTGGTCTAACTTTCTGGCCTTAGGTACAGAAGAATGAATTACAGTAACATGCTAGAGCGACACAAACATGGCAATATATATCACCACTTCCCTTCTAACTGTACTATATATATAGTTCTTGAAGAGTGATGCATTTTATGGCCTTGCTGTAAAACCATCTAGCATTCTCTGTAGGTCATGGCAGTGGCAGACCAGTATTATATATGGCTCAAGCACATCACTTTGCATGAAATATTACCTCACTATCTTGGATTCTAGGCATAGGTTGTATTGGGAAGTTTCGTCTATCAAGTTTTTCCAGAGATCCTAGAACGAACCAGTTGTGCAGTATGTGATTTGACAAGATATGCCACTCTGGTGATGTTATTTTGACTGCAGTGTTTTTCTGTTCATGGTTTTTAAAAACATAGGGCGTCTTCTGGCCATGGTTTTCTAAAAATGACAAACCTATCTTCTAGTCATGGTTTGAGTGGTTGTTCCGTATCAAACAGCAGCGCTCTCTCCCACTTTGTATATTTATATCTGTTCTATTGTAAAAATTAGACATCAAATTAATAAAATATCTATTTTGCACCTATTAAATATTCTTCACTTGTTCTTCCTTATTGCATACGTATAGAGAGAGGGAATTGGATGACTTCTTTCAAAGATCGTTCTGCATTTCCACTGGGAATTAGGAGATCGATATACTTCACTTGGTGCCCGTGAAGTTCAACACGTGTGTGATTTTGACGAATCGAAGAGTTGCAGACCTATTGTATTTGGTAGTGAGGGATCAGCTAGTGTTCATGAAGAGATCATGTAAATACCCAAATTCTACGTCGTGAAGATCAGGCTAACCCTGTATCACATGTGGTGCACTGAAGGTGGCTTCAAGTTTTTTCTGTCATTGAACACTAACAGTATGATAGAGGAATCTTTAAAGTTTAAACAAAAGTGAAAGAGTAGTCCATATAACAAAGTCCACAGATTTCCAGCACCCTTGTGCTGTCCACTTCACCCCTCGTGCGCTGGCCGTCCGATCGCGTCTTCAGCAGCCCGGATCCTTCCTCACCAGCGTTAGGCTTAAAAGGATTTTGCCCTCACTTCACTCGGCCACAAAGCACGGGTGGCGCGGCGGCAACGGCCCTCGTCCCCACGCCTGCAACGCGGGTTCGAGACCGCCCAGCCGCGCGCGTGTCGCCCTCTTGCTTTTTTCCCGCACGACATGTGGCGTGAGCGGGCCCTATCGCGTTTCGCCTGCCGTTGCCCGCTCACTTCTCCCGCCGCATGCCACGTGGCACGCACGCATGGTTTGCCGCGTGTCACCTATTTTTTGTGGAAAACCCCTGGGAATTCTCGAAATTGCAAACAGGTCCTGCCCTTCACAAAAGACCCAAAAAACTAAAAAGACCCTTTTTATTTTTAAAAAAACTATAAAAAAACATTTAGTTTGGATTTTTTCTTTTAATTACAGCTTTTCACGTCAAATTTTCATCTTGGTCCGATTTTCCAAAAATCGAAATAGGTTTTCCGACCTGATTATATTATCAAAATCCTTCTTGTGCCCGATTTTTTTTTTTTTTTTGAAAAAGCCACCGAAAATTCGGCCTGATTTCTCAAAAAAATTTATATACCCATTCCCCCCCCCCCCCGAAAAGGTCCATTTTTTTTTATAAGACTAAATTTTTTTGTAATTACATAAATTAGAAAAACAATCCTTTTCATCCCAAGTTCTCACTGAAAAAAGCTTTCCACACCAAATTTTTATCTCGATCCAATTTTTCCAAGATCGAAATATGTTTTCCCACCTGATTATATTATCAAAATCCTTTTCGTGCCTGGTGTTTCCTGAAAAAACCACTGAAAATTCAAAAAATTATATAAAAATAACCCTTTTTAGCCTCAATTTTTTCCCAAAGGTTTGCTTTGCCGACAATTTCTTGCAAAAAATTAACAGAAAGACCCTTTGTTAATGGAAAGATCCTCTAAAATTCGAAAAATACGTCTCAGCCTATTCCCCCCTGAAAAGGTCCTTTTAGTTTTTAAAACTCCAAAATTTCTATTTTTATTTAAAAACTGCAATTTTTTGTTATTACATAAAAATCCTTCTCGGCCTGATTTCTCGCTGAAAAAAGGCTTTTCATGACAAAATCTTTTTTTCAAAGAAGCTAAAAAAACAAAATCGGGCAAATTTTTTCCATCGGCCAAGTGGCAAGTGGCACGGGAGTGCCACGACGCACACCCTTCTAGTATTATATATAGATCGAGAGAAATATGACCATACATATCATAGTAGTTGTTTCCCTTCTAGTTAGTAGTCTGAAGTCTGACGTTTGTTGCACAATGTGCAAATATCCTGAACAGTGTCAATGAAGCTCTTCCAACTATAATGTTACTTGTCTCTGTCCAGCAGTTGGCCTGGGAGGTATCCGGAAATTTGGCCGGTTAGTTGCATGTTTCTCATGCGAACTCCTTCCTTGTGTTTTCTAAAAATTTGCATCGAGTCAGAAGTCTTACACATTTTCGTTACATCTGCAGAACCAGGACCTTGCCTTGCACTTTGTTTTTTTGACCGATCCAAAAAGACAGAAAACAAAACGAGTGGAAGACATTGGTTTCTGGCAGTCAGGGTCATTGGTCATGGCAGCATGCTAGGGGCACATAGTACCTACAGAACGGATGAGAAACATCAATTGTGTATCATGTTCTCAGCCTGAATGCGCGCGACTGTGCCCACAGTGCTGTCCGTGTGGTTCCTATATATGATGGCTACGCAGATGCAACTATGCTCAACGAAGCTTGTCTGTGACATTTCCTTTTTCTTTTCTTTTCTTTTCTTTTTTTTTGCGTCATTTATCTCTCTTCTGCAAAATATTGATCCTAACTAATATGTGTTGCTATGACTTAATGTATAAGAATTGAGGCATGCATGGACAGCGGCATCTGTTGTCATTTAGGTTCCGAAGGACACATCTTCTCGTCCGGTATTCGGAGTTGCAGGCAGTACTCATATTTCTCTGAAAAAGATGAAGTAAGATTTGCATGTGAGGTATGCTTAAGAACTCGAGAAGAAATTAGGTATATTAACATTTTTGGCTCCGTTCAGTCCAGCATGCAAGTTCAGTGGAGTGAAACTGTCAAAAATACGGACAAGAGCCATAGGACCATAAATTGTGGTTCTGCATGCAAACTAAGCTATCTTGCAGTCCTTACACACACGCATCCAAAGAGGAAAGGAATAAGTCCATTTTACACTCCTCAATTTTTCAAAAAGTCCATTTAACACGTATCCTCAACTACAAAACCGGATATTTAACCCCTAACTTATAAAACCGGGTTAATTTACACCCTAAGACGGTTTTGAAGGGCGGTTTTGATGATTTGAATCCCACTCAAGATGGTTTTCGCCATATTGGATGTTATATCATCGAGTTTTGGTAACGATGATCCAATTCAAGGGTATTGATATCACCATCATCGACCTCTTTCTCACGCCTTTTCTCTCTATACATTCTATTTTCTTCTCCTCGTCATCATTCCTTCTCTCATTTGGATCTACATCGGTAAAAATAGATGGCATGGCTGCTAACATAGCAAAAACCACAAAAATACATGATCCCAAGCATGGCAGACGTCTCTGCTGATTGGGATTAATTTCTCCGGAGGATCGATCTACCATTGCTAAGACAATCTTGCTCTTAGCTGTGCTCCTGGGGGAGACACCGCGGATTTTCACATCAAAAAATAGGATTTAATTTATCCATCTACGTACTCTCTCAAAGTCGATCTGCGCTTCCAAGCACTTCTGTGTCCACTTCTTTCCGTCTGTGGCGCGATGGAGGAGCTAATGGTGTGTTTGGTTGCCTGTATGGTACTTGAATCGCATGAGTGGATGCAACTGTATCTGTTAGACACATGTTTGGTTTCCTGTTCATCTTGGCCAGGTGGATGCAATTGCACCCACTCATACAGGATGGAGAAAACACAGAAATTGAACTTCTCTCTAATGCAGGCTCATGAGATGCACAAACAAGCAACCAAACAACTTAACTTGCATCCACTCAGTCAGACCAAGGCTAGCCTGGATGGCTCATACGAAACAAGCTAGGATGGTGCAGGTAACCAAACACACCCTAACTGGCGCAAAGAATACAAGCTCGGGACTCGTGAGCGAGCACGAAAGTGAGTGGACAGTCATCTCCTCCAAAGTTCATCGTCAAAGAAAGTAGACCATCCTCGTGTAGATGCTGACGTCAGCTGCGATGACATCGTCCGTGACGTCAGTGTAGGAACCGAAGAGTCATGAGCCGAGTTCACCGTAGACCAGAGCCAACCATGGACCGAGTCCATGCACCAGAAACATGTGTTAACATGTGGTTGGTCCCGTGTTCGTTGATGTACATCATGATGTCATAAATAGGATTTTCTTTAGAAAAATATTTTTGGCCTAAACTAAAATAGCCAGTGACATCAGCATGATATCATAAATCATATTTTCCAGTACACAAATAATTTAATTAATTATGTTTTATTACTTTCTTTTATTTTTAAACTTTATATAGCTCGTTCTTGCTCATACGAACCCTGATTGAGGTGATTCCAAAGCCTAAAAATTTGTAGAATCATGCTCTATTTAATGGTGGCTTCTATTTAATTTTTGGAGTCATATTTGCTCTCTATTTTTGGTATTTATTTTTATTTTTGCGTTACGCGTAGGCGTTGTAGTACCCGAGGGATTCGAGGGAGAGTTACTACTTCAAGAACAAGGTCCAGAGTAGGAGCAAGAATTTTTTCATAGTAAGTTGTGCTTTGACTATATTGATCCTATGTTTTAAAAGTTACTTTGCTTTAAACTATTGCATGTTAATCAAATTAAAATGATTTCAATTAATTTAGGATTAGTTAATCAACCTAATTGATTTATATCTACCTTGTCATTTGTATACCATATTCATTTGTCACCCTAAGATGTTTTAATACCAGTTGGATTGTATTTAATTGCCAACATGGGTTGCTAGAACGTGTTAGTGTGTTTAGACATTTGTATCTACCTTGTCATTTGTATACCATATTCATTTGTCACCCTAAGATGTTTTAATACTAGTTGGATGCTATTTAATTGCCAACATGGGTTGCTAGAACGTGTTAGTGTGTTTAGACATGCAATGAGTCATTAATATCATTTTGAAAATACAATTTAATTTGATTAATGAAATATGCAATGTGCTCCTAAAATGGTGTGCCATTTGTTGCCATACGATGATGTTGAAATGTAGAGATATGTGTTGTTCTACATAGATGTTGACTTCTTGATGGCATGTGTTGCACAATAATCAACTAGGGTGGTAAATAAGTTTGACTGGGCAAGTGGCAAGAGGCTTTGTGCCATAGTGGGCCTTAGTGGTAATGGGTTGTTGAGTGGTTGTGAGGATTGTGTGCCATTTGACCGTTTGGAAGTCTTTCCTCGGTCAATTAAGGACTTAACCTTGCAAGCTTTTGAACTGGGCCAAACGTACAACCACATGTCTGGAATGTGATGGACCTAACTAAGTTACCTATATCTTATCATGTGATACCTCATGTTGATAGTCACAAGAGGGTGTGGTTATGGGGGTGGATGTGGTGTATTGTGGTCTCACATCGGTCATATACTTCGGCTCTGTGTGGGTAAGGGATAGTGCATGGCATTACCGAGAGGTTCATGTGTTAGGGTAGAAGTTTCTGGAAGGTTTTGTCGTGATCACTCGGCCATCACACCAAAAGAAGTGTGATAATAGCTCGGCATTATGACATGATCATGTCTTGTGGGTAAATTGTATAACCTCTGCAAAGAGTGTGTCAAACCTATTGGAATACCCGTATCCACGGTATTGGATAATGTTTGGGAATTACAGTCAAGCTTGAAAAATAAAACTTGAGAAGGGAGGCTGTGTGATATTGAAAATGAACTTGGTTTAAGCTGTGTGTCAGTGAATCTTGAAAAATAAACGATAAAATTACTTAGTAATAATATTTGATTTACAATCATTTCAATCTATACATGTTAATCTTTTGTAAATGTTACTTTATGCAAAATAACCATATCAGCCATTCACTTGGAATAAACCCATGCATGTAGTATAATAGCTTTGCATTCTATGCACAACTTGTGGAGTACTTTATGTACTCACCTCCTTGCAATACCCAACTCACCAGTTGAGAAGGAGTCTACACCAGCGGTTGAGGAGTTTTAGGAGGAGATGGTTAATTAGGGTGCGAGTCTTGTCAGTTGCCTGTATCAAATTGATGAGTTACTATAAGTCTTCTTTTCTGCTACAGTTTTCTTTATTTTCTTAGTCTAAGCCTTGCGTGACTAACTATTGTAAGTTGACCATAAGGTCGATCAACAGGTTATATTAATAGATGAAGTCATTATTATATTCCAATGTGTATGATTGTGGTATTAATCTATGTTGAGACTGTATGTACTAGCGTGATCTTAGACTAGTGCTAAATACACAAAGTGTTCGAGTTTGCATATTCAGGTCCTGACACATGGTTTCATGATCTTAGAGTATTTTAAAGACTCATTTTTACAAGTTTTGAAGTTTGCTTACCAAAAGCTATGGATGTTTAGATTCTTTATGAATTACTAGCTATTATTAAATAACAAACCATTGCACTTAAGGTCCATGTTTGAACTACTATTATAGAGCATAAATTCATGGTCCTTTAAGGGTTTAGGTTCTGATTTTATGATATTTGGGGATCATATGTTTTAACTATGGTTATTCAAATTTGAAACTTTACTAAGATTCATCCTATAATATATTTTTATGTAGATAGAGGCTAACCCTAAATATTTTTGCATAAACAAAAAATTTATTATTTTTACAAAATATGGGAAGTGGTTTCACTAAATTTAGAATTTATTTGCACTAGTTATAAGTTTTTGAATTTTGAATATATTGAAATTAATCTGTTTATAAAATAGATTGAAACTAAGTTCAAATCTAAATGTTTTTGCATATTTTGAATTCTTATGATATCAAGAACTCATATAAATGTCTCATTCAATTTGAAATTCATTGCACAAATTTTATATAAAGAATATTCTAGGCCTTTTTGTTCAAATTTAAATATCAATTCTGCACAAAAGTCAAATTTAAAATATTTTTGCATATTATGAAACTACATGATTTTAGATGAATTTATAAATATATTTGACTTGACTTGGACTTAAGATGCAAAAGTTATTAAAGTTTGAATGTTTTAGGTTTTAGAAATTGCCAAAAATGAAAAATACGCTTTTCGGCTTTGAGCACCTTTTCCTTCTTTGGCTTATTTTTGAATTATGCTCGCGGCTAATAGTTTGGGCTTGTAGGCCAGGGACTGCGTGAGGGCAAGGCACAGTCTAATTGACATCAGGGCCCCACCCATCAGTGGGCCGAGATAGGGGCGGCACCAGCCACCAGGGGAGGTCATCGGCGGCGGAGGAGGGCCAGTCGGGCTTAGGCGAGGGCACGAGGAGCTAGAGGGAAACTCAAGGAACCTAGGGCAATGCTTGGTGGTGGCCGACGATGACCGAAGGTGGGTCTGCTGGCGGCGACGACCATGACGCGCGATCGCGAGGGGAGATGGTGAGTGCTCGTGCTCGGGGGAGAGGGGTTTAATATCAGTGAACCTAGGGGGTCCCATTTTCTCACTTTGGAGCGTCAGAGAAGCTCTATGGTGGCTTGGCACCGTGCTCTGAAGCTAGGGAAGACGATGCTCGGTGTGGCGGAGCTAAGGACTCAGTGAACTGCAATTAAGGTAGGGGATGAGTTTAAGGAGTCAAGAAGATGCTCTAAAGTGAGTTAATTGAAAAATGGTTCACCGGGTGAGCCAATTGGGTTTCTTCCCCCTTCTTAGTGCTCCTTCGAAATGGCGGCAATGGAGACAAAATTGGGGCTTGGCTCGGGCAGGGGAGGATAGAGGAGGATGCAGGGAGCTAAGTAAACTCTTGGTCGGTATTTACAGGTGCAGGAGGAAGCTTCACAGCTTTGCGCCACAATTTGAGCAGGGGCGGAGGTGACGGCGCCGGATTTTCTAGGTGTCGTAGGGCATGGAGGTCATGCCATGGCAGGGCATTAATCAGGGGCGTTGTATATGGCACTTGATCTTGGTCGGTGCGGCAAGATCGATCGAGAAATTGCGGCTTGGCACAGTGATGGAAATGGCGGTGCTGGCTGTGGGAGGAAGAAGGAGAAAGGTGGCCGGGTCCAGGGGCAGTGAACCAGGGCCGTGAGGCACTTCCAGGTGGGCCAGGCAACGGGTGGACCCCACATGGCAGTGAGACAAGGATTGAGCTAAAAATCCCCTCTTTGGACAGGTAAGGATCTTTACATTAATTGAGCTATCAATCGTGGTCTAAGATTTTTGGAACTTTTATTGTGATCCCAAGACGATGCTTATCTTCCCATAAAAATTTCAGACCATGATCATATTCGTACAATTTTATAAAATTCTAACAAGGTCACTGTTTTTAAAAATTTATTTTCTGTTTTTGATTTTTATGAGGTATTAAATTAAGCTAAATTCACTTGAAAATTTTTATATGTGATCCTAGGGATATACATAATTTTTATAAAATTAATGTGAAGAGAAAATCTGTAAATATTTATAAAATTCTAACATAGTTTTTGCTGTTTATTTGAAGTTTTTATTTTTGATTTTCCAGGAACATCAAATAAGGTTTATTATTTTTGAAACTTTTTATTCGGCATCATTTAATGGTTTATATGATGTCATAAAAAATTAAGATGATGATCATGTTTGTACAGTTTTAATTAAATCTGATAATGTCACTGTTTCTAGTCATTCAATACTATTTTTGATTTTCTATCAGCGTTTAATATGTTAAAACATATTTGAGACCTTGTAGGGAGGTTATGGAGATGTCCTTAGGTTTAAATATATTTTATCTAGATTTTATACTTATATGATTTTGGGTTTCAAAGCTTGCAAATCAAAGATTCAGCACTGAAAATGATTTTCTTAAAGACCAAAATCCAAGGAAAACATGGAAAAGATGAAAATTCAGAATAAATCCATAATTCCAATTTAACTATATATTTTATTTATTTTTGAATTCTTTGGGATGTTATAATAGTTGACGGTGTTAAATAGATTTTTTTCGAAAAGTTGAGAGACGTAAAATAGACTTATTCTGACAGAAAATATCCTGTGGTCTTCTTTAAAGCGTCAGTTTTGTTCTGCTGAGTCTACAAACAAGCAACGAGTGCCGTAACAAGATAGAGATGCGGGAGCTGGACAATAATACGTGCACAGCGATTCATGTGACACACAGTTTTCAAATTTTAACTTCGATTATTCCAAGATATCAAGAAGTCGTCCTGAAAAGTGTACGGTGCTTGTATCAAAGGGAGTGGGAAAGCTTTTTTTTTTTTGGGATTCGATAAACTTCATCCGGATGTTTTTATTGCTGAAACAAGAAGGCAGTTGGAAACTTGCAGACCTCGGTTACTTAGTAGAATCACTTCTGACAGATATCAAGAAACTGATCCAACTTTCTGGACTGAGATACAGAATGAATAGTAATGACATGCTAGAGACACAAACATGCCCATATATATATGACCACTTCCCTTCTAGCCATACGTATACTCTGGTTCTGGACAGCGTGATGCATGTTATGGCATTGCTCTAAAGCCATCTAGCACCCTCTGTAGGTAATGGAAGTGTCACCTCACCATGTTGGATTCTAGGTATGGGATGCATTGGGATGTTTCGTCTGTCAGATCTTCCCAGATATCCTGGACCCAGCGAGTTATGAAGTAGATGATTTGACAAGATATGCCACTCTGGTTATGTTATTTTGACTGCATTGTTCTTTTGGCCATTGAGTAGCTTCGGAAGTGACACATCTATCATCTACCATCATGCGCGACAAGCTTGTCTGAATTTCCCCGTTTGTTTTCAATCTCTCCAATTATTTGACAGCCAATCTCCCCAGTTATAAGATATTAAAATGGCATTAGTTGTGATATTAATTTTTTTTCACTGATGTAGGTCACTATCTGTAATCTGCAAATTTCATGAGTAAAGCATGTGGACTAGCATTTGTTGGCAAACAAAGAACAGAAACAGATCCTCCTTTATTAACACAAGGACCACACAATGACTTTCACATCGATGAAAAAGTTCTAGTGAGATTGTACGTACGGTACAAAAGGAATTGGAAAATAATAAAACGAGAGAAGCCAAATAATTTAGCATTCTTGGCTTCTTATGTTCAAGCAAAATTAGGATAACAAGAGCCATATGGGCATAATCGCTGAATCTGTCACACAACCAAATAAACCAGGCCAATAAGCGCGGCGCATGCTGTACGCGTGAACGAAAAATCGTGAAGGACCTCTTTATAAATCTGCAGGGACCTATCCGTGATTTAAAGGAACTGAGGGGCCTTTTCGCAAGAACGGCGGGGTGACAGGTGGATGCCCCCGCTGAGCCCCAAAACTCCCATCTTTAATGGATGGATTGCTGCACTACTTAAAGTTTTTTATTTAAATTGTTGTTCTTCCAAGTTCCACCAGGCAAAAAGTGGACTATAAGTAAAGTAGGTACAAGCATTATTACTCTTTGAATGATAATCATATATACTGTACTCGAGTTGCAAAATGGAGCAAATATGGTGCCTCTCAGTAAAGGTAATTGGAAATCTTCAGGTCTCAGTTTGTAAAATCACATTTCACAGAGATCATGAAACTAATGGGATGCATAACATGATGGGGAGAGAGAGACCTACATGACCATATATATGACTAGTGGATGCTACCAAAGTTACCTTGTAGAAGCTGTATAGTTCTTGATAGAGTGATCGGGAAACGGCTTTGTTCTAAAACCATCAACATTGTATGTCATGACATAGCAAGCATGGTTGGTAGAGTACTTCTCCAACATGAATTATTATCTAGATATGTTGGACTATAGGAATGGGATGCACTGGGAAATTTTGCATATCAATTTTTCAAAGTTCAACTTGTTGGATTGATCTCGTGGCTAACTGTTTAGCCCGAGTCTTAAGGGTGGCTGACGACCCCCTTTTCTCTCTCGCCCTAATCGGGGGCGCACAACCTACTATTGGTTGCAGCCCTCCATTGCACAGTGCGATATTACACAGGAACGGGGTTGGCCCCTCACGAGTTATATCCTTTTGTTCTCTCGCGAGGTTAGTTCCCCGTTCTACATCTCTAAGCCCGATCCGGTCCCGGGGTGCACTGCAGTGACGGGAAGGCCGCTGCCATACATCGCCGACGCGAGGTCGTCACGGCATACCGACTTCCTGCGTCTTCTACGGCATCTCTGCATCGACTCATCGGCCAAGCGGGCTTCTAAGCCTAAATCCATCACTGATCGATGACACTAACAAGCAATGGTAAATCATCGTTTTCCGTACTTAATCTGGATGTTCATGTCATTAGGCTAAGATTAATCTCGTTTAGCCCTAAGTACAAATACTAACACAACTAGCATAAAATGCCATAACAGCCTAAAAGTTAGTTTTTTGTTACCTCGATTAGTTCATTTTCTTTTCGACCGATATATATTGCATGTTTGGTTCTGATATTTGATATTTGGTTTTGAGCTTGAATACGCCATGTTCTTGCTAGTTGCCACTTTTCATGTCCTTGTTTTCAAACAGTGTGAGGTTGTCAACAAAATTGCTGGTCCTTAACAGATCCAAAGCTTCCATAGAGCAGATGATACACAAAACCACTCGGTTCAGTTTTTGATCTTGCCCATAGCTACATGCTGTGTAGAACTTGCTTACCACTGGTTTCTATTGAGTGGCTGGTAAAACTAGTTTCAGATTAAGAATCAATTGACATTGATCCATTTGCGACAAACTTGTTTCAACGTAGCAGGTTGGGAAATTCACCTGTCTGGAGGCAGTCAGTCAAGCAGAATCTCCCACAAGAAGTGATATCGGACTTCAGAGAAGCTGGCAACTGGTCGCAAGTCCTGGGGTGTGCTGCAGGCCGCTGAAATGCAGTGTGTGTCGAAGAGAAATTTTACAGTGGATTATACTTGTAGTATAAAATATGTAGTAGAAATCACATCTAACTATTGATTTGTATATGGTGTTTCTACTACTCTACTACCAGGTGTAGCATAAGTAAACTCTAGTTAATCTGATCCATTGGATCGAAAAGAATGAACGGTTCATATTTAATTTAGTGTACCGTAAAACAGCTCGTGTCGAAGCCCCGTGCGCAGTGGAGCTGCAGCCAGCGGCTGGCACAAACTCTGTTCAATAAGATTCGATTAGACACCGGTGAGATTGTGAGAGTAAGATGCGTTATTGCAGGATGCGAGATCATGACAAATTATCATTGGTCATTGGGGATTCACACACTTCAAGTAAATTCAGAACCTGTATAAGATCAAGATCAAGAAAAATTCACCTTTGGAGATTCACATCACACCCCCATTTGACTCCCACGATCCGGATTTGATCCATTCATATGTATTCCAATTTCAGAGCGCTAGTCTAGTCTTCCAGTAAAGCATAGATGGTAAATCCTTCAGAACCTGTACGCACAGTGAATTGCTCTGCCTCCATCTCTGTCTCGCTCCTCCCGTAGGAGAGAACATCCATGGTGATCAGGGTTTAACTCACCGTTTTGACTCCAAAAATCGATCAGAATCCGGAAAATCGCTAGAAATAGCACGGTTTAGAAATCCAAAATTCTAAGAAAAAATTCAAAAAAATAAAAATCTACTGATTTTCTCTCAATTTTTATCGATTTTCTCCAATTATCGCGATATTTTGACGGAGTAATTGAATGTTTCTCAGAGCCGATTTTTTGAGTGATTTTCTCTCGATTTTCACCGACTATCGCGAATATTTACGTCGCATAATTTTTTTTTCGAATTTAACTGGTTTACTGATATTTACACCGCATAATTTTTTTTTGAATTAGATACCGTACCCATTGATAAAACTGATAACCACGATTTTCTGCGATAAGATGACCCTGATAGTGATCCACCCCTACTCTTCTTTCTCGGCGGCCTGCGTAGCGCAGGAGCAGCTCCAGGACGCCGGCCCTGCACGTCGACCGGCGGTCAAGGCAAGGCAGGCGCCGCTGCGCCGACACACGCCCTGGGCTTGTCCTAGCGACGCCTGGTTGACGTCGCGCGCGCCGGGCTAGGGAGCCGTCACGGGGCCGAGCTTGTCCGCCGCCGCGAAGTCGCCGACGCTCGAAGCGATGGTCACGGCAGAAGCCGAGGAGGCTACACGCCACGTGGCAGTGAGATGGCGCAGATTACTGTGGGCCGTCTGATCACGCATAAGCGGCCCAGATCGAACGAGAGGAGCCCCTGAGGTACGTTTTTCGGTACAGGCCCTCTTTTACTTCGAAATAGCGGATAACCCCCCACGAAACCAGATCACATTTAGACCTTGTTTGGCAGAGTTCCAAATCCCAGCTCCACCTCAGATCTGAAATTTGTAGGGTAAAATAAAGTGAATTAAATTTATATTTTTATTCTAAAATGTAAACAAGATAACCCTTCTAAACACTCTTTTAAGCATCGCGGTTTGAGCTGGCTCTTTGATGATCGCATTTAAGCGACTCAGATGGATCTTTACAAAGGAGTATAATAGGGTCGGCAAAAAAAGCTCGAATTAAAATATATTTGATTGTAGAGTTAATAGGTTTAAAATTTAAATGAGACCATTTGAAACCAAAAAAAAGTTAACGAGGCTTGACTGCATGGTGGCTTGTTAGCTTGAATTTGAAATAACCACTTAAACGATAAATAAAATAATTTTATATTGAACTATACAAATTTTTAAATAAGCACAATAATAACTTGTTAAGCTGGATAGCCGGCCTAAGTTGAACTGTGGAAGGGCTTTTCTTTTCAAGAGACACTCCACTAATCTAAATTACCAGTTAGATCCTTGACGGTCCAGATACCGGTCCAGTTACACATCCTCTCGGAGGAAGAGCAAGAAATTCTTTGAGATCGACCTTGGTTTTCTTCCAAGATGGCAGTAAAATCGTGCTTCTAGCCTATATTCCTCCAAAAAGAAACTATGCTTGTCAGTTCGTTTCTTGTTCGTACCGATTTGGAAAAAGAAAAAAAACAATGGTCTTCGCGTTAAATCAAATTCGATGTTACTTTCAAATTGCAATCGTTTCTGGTTCACTGTTCGGCGGTGTTTGCTGCGTTGCATTGCAATCGATTTCAATCCTCCCCCTAAGTTTGACTTCATCATTGCAATTTTTATCTCATCTGTAACCTCAATTTCCTCAAGTGATTGCTGCTACCGTGCCGCTAAGAGCAAGAAATGTAAGGTTTAACGCTAGGAAGCAACAATGTCTGCTCAATGTAATATGGAAAGATTACAAGATGAAGGTGTTCTGCAACATGAAAATTTCCATCTGCTACTTCGCTGTGATCTCTCCCTTTCCTCGAGGGGCATTCACATAGATGACACTCTTTAAAATTCGCATTTCAGTACTTGACACTCTGACCCACAGTCATACACACAGATGACCCCACATGTCATACACATAGCCAGAAAAGCACTGTTTCTGGGCAATCTGCAGCATGAGGACGCCAGAAGCCATTCTATCCCAATGGTAGGTGCTGGAGCAATGCACGAGTTGATTTCACTACTCACATTCCTGAGTCAAGTGTTTACTGGAGCCTGGTGGAGATCTGGAGATATGGCCAGAGCACTCCATTGTAGAGTTTTTTACAGTGCACTGAATTGAATATGAATCATCCATTCTTTTCGATCCAATGGATAAAATTAACTAGAGTTTACTTATACTTCATCTGGTAGTAGAGTAGTAAAAAACATCTTTAACAAATCAACGATTAGATGCGATTTCTACTACATATTATATACTACCAGTATAATGCACCATAAAATTTCTCCAATTATACGACTGCATGCTGTTACTACTGTCTAAAGTTTGTTCTTGAGCCAGCAATTTCCTGCTCCTTCCACCACAGATTACAACCGCAAACAACTTGGTGGAAACCCTCTGCTGCACTGCGCACTCCATTACCAACTGGTTTTGAGTGGCAAAACGGGGCCACATAGTGTGCTTGCAGCAAGGGGAGTTGGAAACTTTCAGGCATCAATTACTTGATCAGAAGAATCAGTTTTCACAGATATCATGAAAGTGAAATGAGTAACATGCTGGAGAGTTCCCTTCTTGCTGTATATATGTTAACCAGTTGGTGCTACCATTACCAACTGGTCCGACTTCCCTTCTAGATGTAGTAGAGTTCTTCTTCATACAGTGATGCAGCTCTGCTCTTCTGGCCTTGCTATAAACCATCTAGCTCTCTCTAAGGGTCATCACAAAGCCTCATTACTGATAAGCACTTGTGTGAAATGTTACCTATCTATGTTAAATTCTAGGCATAGGATGTCTTGGGAACTTTTGTTTATCAAGCACTAGGAAGTTTCGTTTATCAAGTATTTTCATACATCCTAGGTCATACTTGGATGGATGGGAAACCAATCCAAGTAATTCGACATGAGATGCTACTCAAGCGACTCCAGAAACTACACAAAGTAAAAGCTCAATATCCCTGGCATGGAGCAAATCTTTAGCTTGCCTGAAATTCCCCATTTGTTTCCTATCTATCCAGCTATTTAATCATAAAATGGCATTAAATTGGATATTGATTATGTCACTGATGTAAATCATCGGCTGTACTATGCAAACTTCATGTATATGGCATAGGCTCTATCATTTATTGGCATCCAAAGACACAAGCCCATCTTCTCCTTTATTCAGGCAAGGACAATACAATGAACTTAGCATTGTCCGAAGAAGTTTCAGCAAGATTGTACATATGGTACACAAAAGAAATTGGAGACTTGGAACGATACGAAACGAGAGGAATCAAAGATATCCGCGTTCTTGGTTCCTTATGTTCAAGGAAGATTAGGAAGGGAGCCAAAAAGAAACAAGAGCCTCATGATCATAAAAATCTGGATCTGTCATGCAGACATAATAAATTGCTGCACCACTTTAAACATTTCACTTTGCTTTTGATAAAGACAGGGATTTGTTGCTCTTCCACACACCTGTGCACACAAAAATTAAGTACAAGCAGAGTAGGCAGAAGCATTGTTACTCTACGAACTGTCCTGCAATTGTGCAAATTAAGGTAGAGGAAAACGATTAGTAGCCTTTATAGGCGAGGAGGAGGCGGAGGAAGCGCTCGGCGCACGATCGAGGACGGGAGGACGGTGTCGGCACTAGACCGGGGAGGTTACGTACGCGCGCGGCCTCGGCTGCCATGGCAGGGAATGGGTGCGAGTGGCAGGGAGGGGCGTGGGCGGGCGCTGCGTACGGTGGACAGAGCGCGGGCGACGGGGCGGCTGCCATGGCTGGGCCGAGCACACGCAGGGCGGCGCGGCGTGGGCCAACGGCCGGGCGACTGCCGTGCGTGAGATGAAGCCGGCCGGGCAATGAGGCTGCCGCGGCAGGGAGGACACGAGGAGAGGAGCGGCCGTGGCAGCGGCGGGACGGCAGGAGCGGGGCAGAGCTTGCCTCTAGAGAGAGAGAGCGCGGCTGGGGGAGGCTGCCAGGTGGACCCAAGGTGACGTGTCACCGCCAAGTGGGCCCAAGTCACCAGGAGAGAGAGAAGAGAGGAAACTCCCAATTTTTTTATTTTTGGCAGCCATAATCTCCGATTTAATTGGGCTATAAAACCGATTTAGAAATTTCTGAATTTTTTTTTATGATCCTAAGACCTGTTTAATAATTTCATAAAAATTTCAGATGATGATAAAACTCCTAGAATTTATAAAAACTAGGTCAATATACGCGGCGCACGCCGCGCGAAGAAATGAAAAAGTCTTTTTTCGGGGAAAAACGGATTTCGGAGCGGTATCTTCGAATAAAAAAAGTTTGCTTTTGCAGGAAAACGGAGGGGGACGGGAAAATAGGCTAGGCCATATTTTCTAAAATGTTGAAGGGTCTTTCTGCAAATTTTTGGAGAAAAAAATGGACTGAGACATATTTTCTAAATTTTCCGAAGGTCTTTCGGAGTGGCATTTTTGAATAGACAAAGTTTTTTTCGAGGAAAATGGGCTTTTTTCGCGGAAAAATGGAACAGGACGAAAAAACGGACCAAACCGTATTTTTTAAATTTTCGGAGGGTCTTTTCACAGATTTTTAGAGGCTTTTCCGTTAAAGAAGGACCTTTTCGTAAAAATTAGGACCTATATGCAATTTTGGAAATCTGCAGAGATTCTTTGGCAAAAAAAAGTACCCACGCAGGCCCAACACGTGCTGCGCGCGGGGCGACCGGCGTGAGTCGCCACGCGTCGCGCCAAAAAATCGCGAAGCGCCCGCTCCCGCGGGGGCTCTAACCCGTGCTAGCAGAGCGCGAAGCAACACCACAAGGCCGGCTTGGGCGAGCGGATACAGGCCGGCTTCTTTTTATGCCTAGTTTTGGAGCGAAGCAATCTCGACCGTTGGAAGCTGGGATCAAACGGCCGGGAGCTGAGAAACCTCCGGATCTTAATATATGTAATTCTGACATTGCCTTTGCCCTATTTAATTCTTGCTATTTTCAATTTTCCAGAAGCAATAAATTGTTTCAAAATTTTATGAAACTTTTTGGAAGTGATCCGACGGTCATTTAGGATTCAATTAAATTTTATAGAGATTTCATGTTTATTTGAATTTGGAATTTAAAATTGGGAAACCACACTTTGGCCATTAAAGACATTTACTTAAATGCCAAAAATTCTGAGAATTTCACAAAATGATGAAAATCCCAATTGAAGCCATAACTCAGATCATAATTTTGAATTCACTTAATTTCAATATCCAGGCTGTTACAAGTACGATGTTTTCAGTGCAATAGCAGCACTGTTCACAGGGACTGTAGCGTGATCTGATCTTACTGTTGGAATGTTGTGACTTATTAGTTCACAACGGGATGTCTACAGTTTTCGAGTGAACTCACTCTGGACAGAGATTGCTGGAGAGAGACATACATGGCTATATATATATGACCAGCTAGTTCTACAAACCGGTCCATCTTCTCTTCTAGCAGTTGAGTTATTGATAGAGGGATGAAATTATGGCTTTGCTCTGAAACCATCTGTCACTCTAATCATCTATCGGTCATGACAGAGCAAGCATTATTGATCAAGAACTTCACTTGCGCTAAGCATGGGATGCTTTGGGAAATTTAGACCAATCAGCAGGCTTGAGTTTTTCTGGATCCTTCAAAGATGTAAGTTATTCTGTGCTGAAAGTAATGTATCTTGTGTTGCAGTGTTGATGTGAGTTTTGACCATATATTCCATGTACATGTTACTTTGCATGCATACACTTGCTTACAAATACTGTGAGCTTGTTTAAATTTGTGAGTTTATAACATTATCAAAGCTTTTGTACAGTACCATAAAAATGCTTCTGTACAATAGGCAATGCACAAAATTATTCAGTTTGATCACCGAACTTGCTTCTATTCGGTCTTAATTAAAACAGTGTTCAGATCACATTTGGATCCATTTCTAACGGGCTTACTTTTTTTCCCACTTGACAGGGCAGGAAACTATCATACAGGGAGACCTGCCCTACTAGAATTGCTTCATAGGACCTGCCTTGTAAAGTTATTTCGAGTTATGCTGCAGGCGCAGAGATGTTGATGAGAGCAGGGGCAACTGTCAAAGTCGTGAATAGGTGCGGCGTGAAGTTGTCGATATAATATCGTTTAAGTAAACACTTAAAATAGATAAATTTAATTAACTACTTCATTTGATCCACTAGTAACCTTGAAACAACATGAATCTATATCCAGACTGTTAACGACTGAAGCCTGGTCAATGGTTAAGAGAAGGAAATATTTTGAAGCACAACGGATTCAAGGATATGTATTGTGTGCACTGTGCAGCATTTTGAACTTTATTAGTGTCCTGTAGTCAATCATGTTTGGCATCTGGTGTATCTATGCAAGGCATACAGTGATACAGCTACTGACACATCATACATGATAATCAAGCAGTTCATCCCTTTGTCACATGTATATCATCCCATTATAGATGAATAGAAAACACGGAAAAAGATCGACATCTGAGCCTAGTACTATTTGTACACTTGTGCACAAAGAACAGAGTAGTCCTGGTGAAGGAGCTTGACGCATCACTGTAATCTTTTTGAAACATCAGGCATCTCTATAAGCTGCCCTTTCATTTGTGTATCTGAGTTGCAGAAAAGAGCCATGTGGCGCATTAAAGGGAGCTGCAATCCTTTTCTTCAGTCCTTTTTTTTTTTTACAAAATGGAGAGTATACTACATAGAGATAAGTGACCAAGACCAACCTTATATATTGCAGTAGTTGCTTCCTTTCTAGCTGAAGAGAGTTCTTGGTCATCTGAAGCTGACAATCAGAGAGTAACTGAATATTCTGAATATCACACATCAATGATTGCTGATGAAGCTCTTTGTCGAGATGAAGTATCACCTATGTGTCTCAAGTTAGGCTTGGGAGATATCAGGAACTTTGGCAGGTCAATTACATGCTTTTTATGTAAAGTAATTACTCCCTTGTAGTTTCAAAATCTCCATTATTGTCGTATTTATTTACCTCGTTTGTTACATCTGCAGAGGAAATGATCAGTCTTACACTCTTACTCTTATTGCTTTGAGAAGATCAGAAATGAGAAATCACACAGAGGCTTGAAGTGATCCAACTTTCCTCACATATACATCATAGAGGAAAAAACCTGTATGCATGTGTCATAGCTCTAAGTATGATCTTTTCTTTAAATCTGACAAGATGGTCCAATATTTCCAATTTCAAGTTTGGATGCAGCATTAACAGAGTCTAGCTACCTCGACTGACATTTTCTTGATCGTGCAGCACCTTTCATGCATGATGACGTACACATACAATGTTTACTCTCCTAAAAATTCAGAAGTTTACCTTAATACTAAAAACTCGGAACAGTGTAGACTGCAGGAAAAGAGCAAATGTACTTAAACATGGGATTAGGATATACCAGCTTTGTAGATATACATGTTTAACTACTCTCATCCATAAATTATGTTACAAAATGTGCTTTATGTGTTCATTGACATGCTCGGAAGCCACACAGAGTTCTGAAAGTTCTACAACATTGGTGATAGCTACTAATTTATCATGCATTGGACTATTGCGTGTGATAAAGAAAAAGACCTTAGCATTCTTGGCCCCTTTTTATCTCTAGGAAACTTCCAATGGAGTCAAAAGAAGCAATGATGAACACAGAAGGACATATATCTGCAGCACTTAATTTTTGAATTCCACCTTTGATTGATCAAAGAAATTATTGTTGTTCTAGTCCACTGAACAGAATTGTATAAGTTCAAGTAGCATAGTTAGAATACTCCGTATGTTATACCCGTAAAGTTTCCAGCTCTCCCACGCGGCCATGTCGATTTCGGGACGACGTGTTCGCTTTGCGTTGCTCCGCATCGCCGCTTTGCCCGCCCGATAATGAGGCTCAAGTATTTTGCCTCCCCTGCTCGGCCACAGCGGGCGCGTGGCGTGGTGGTAGCGTGCCTTGCCCCTAGCCCACCGGTCGCGTGTTCGATTCCCACCCGCGTGGTTGCGCCAATTTTTGCCTGCGCGACACGTAGCATGGGAGTGCGGTGTGCGTCCGTGAGCGACACGTGGCGTCAGATTTTTTTCAAAAAAGCCCCCGCACGTGGAGTCTTTTTTTTTTGCATTTTTTGCGACAATGCCCTCGAGAAGTTCCAGAATTACCATCCAAGCCTTTTTTTGCAAGAAGGTCCCTAAAAATTCTGAAATATGCAAAGGCCCCCCAAAAATTATGAAATTACAACTAGGTTCGTTTTTTGCGAGTGGGCCCTGAAAATTTTGAAATTAGTTTTTTTGCGCAAAGCCCACCCAAAAAATACGAAATTACAATCGGGTCCGATTTTTTTGCGAGAAGACTCCTTTTTGGTGAGAAGGCCCTTTAAAATTTTGCAATTAGTTTTTTACTAGAATTACCATCCAAGCACTTTTTTGTGAGAAGGTCCCTAAAAATTCCAGAATTAGTTGTTTTTGCGCAAAGGCCCCACAAAATTATGAAATTACAATCGGGTCTGGTTTTTTTGCGAGAAGGCCTTTGAAATTCCGGAACTAATTTTTTCCCGCAAAGCCCACTCGAAAAATATGAAATTACAACCAACTCCGGCTTTTTGCAAGAAGACCACCTTTTTTGTGAGAAGGCCTCTCAAAATTATGAAATTCATTTTTTACACAAAGCCCATCCAAAAAATACAAAATTACAACTAGGTTCGTCTTTTTTGAAAAGGCCCCCCAAATCCAAAATATGTTTCACGTGTTGGTGTGTGATGGCCGGCGCTGTTGGCACCCAGAAATATGAATCGAATCTCACTTGTGCGTTGGACTAGAAGTGACACCCATACCCCATTTAAGTATATGCTCACTGTCACTAATAGTCCTGTGCACGGAATATTAACTAGATAGCCCTCACTCAAACAAATATGAGCTATCCGATTGCATCTGTAACATCCTCGTTTTGGCTTTCTGGAGAAAAACCTAATTTAAATAAAGTAAATTCAAAGTTGGAGTTTCTTTGGTGTTTATATTAACCTGGCATCCATTCCCCTTCGAAATCGGGAATTAATTCCCTCCCGGGCGAAAAATCGGATTTTCAGATCTGGCCGTGCAGAAAATCCACCCGAGTCCAAAAGTGCTCCAAAAATCTCCAAACCACTTCTAAAATGTCCCAAATATTCGAAATGATTTTAGGAATCATTCCCGGATTTTGGACCTCCGTTCCTATTTTATCTCATGTGGCTTTTGTTTAATGCACTGCGATCCGCGCCCGATTATTCAATTCCACAAAAATCATCCAAATTCAACCAAACCACTTCCATTGAGTTCCAAATATTCTAAAATGGCTCTAGGAATTTTCCGGAATTTTTAGGCCATTTTTCCTAATTTTCTCTAGGCGAATCATTTACGTAAAGAGAGCCAATAGAAAAGTGACACGTGGCGATCACTATTCATCATCTTCTTCCTCTAGCCATTCATGAACTTTGAAGCTTCATGCAAGCAACAATGGTGGAAGCCTTCTTTAAATCCATCTAACTCCCTCCATGCAACTCCAAATCAATCACCGTCGGATCCGTTGGGATCACAACGGACTCCTCTTCCTATCCATGGGGATAATGCCCCCGAAATCTCGCTAATTTTTGAGCAGTTTGCGTGAAATCCAAATCCACTCTTTTGGAGATTGCGCGGCCGTTTCTAATCCGTTCCGCGTGATTCCACCTCTCATCTCTCCGTATAAGAGTCCTCTTTCCATTGGTGAAACCCTTCGTTAGCCTCTCAAACCCAATCGGCCGCAAGATCAAGAAAACCGACGAACTCTCGTGTTCTTCGCGTTCTTCGTGTTCTTGCTCATATCTCCCTCCTCGGTGGTTCAATTTCTATTCCGATTCTTTTGTTGACTCCGTGAGGAAGTCTAGATTCTAATCCTTCCATTGATTTTAGGTTTCATCAATCGTGGGCGACGAATTTCGCGTTTTGCTCGTTTCGGCCGAACCGCGTTAAATCGTCGATTTCTTCAATTCCGGTGAGTTTTAATTCAATTCGTGGCTTCCCTAGGTTCCTAAGGATGTTGTCTAGAGATCCTAGCTTTTTGTTTGGATTGATTCCATGCAAAAATGAGATCAAAATCGGGTTTTTTGGGAGTGTGCTTGTTCTCTGTTTTGGTTTGGGCCTTCTCTGTGCTTGGGCTAGCCTCGCCGCCGCGCCGCCGCCCCTGCTCGCCGCCGGCGACCGGCCGGCCGCCGCCGCCATGCGCCGCCCGCTGCCGCCATGCTGCCTCAAGACTGCCACGCCTGTATCGCCGCGCCGCCATCGCGCCGCCGCTTGTCGCCGCCGCCGCCCGCCGTCCGCCCGCCGCCAGCCACCCCCTTCCTCTCTCTCTCCTTCCTCTTTCTCCATCTCTCTCTCCTCCATGGATGGCATGGCCAAGCTTCCAAAGGAAGCTTCCCCATCCCAATGACGAGGATGGCCCATCGTCATAGACTCCCACTCGATCAAAGTCGAGTCCAAACCAGTCAAAGTTGACCAGTCAACCCGAGGAATATTCCGGAATATTCGGTTTTGATTTATTAAATTCAAACTTGAAGCTCATAACTTCCTCATCCGAACTCCGTTTGACATCATTCAAATTTCTAAATTCATCTAAAATCAAGACCTTTCTGCCAGTACTAATTTTATAATTTTTGGATTTTATTTATTTTACGTTATTTATTTGTTGCCTGCGTTTTGCGTGTAGTCGGCGATCCATGTGACCGCCGATTTTAGCCGTCGAGCCTTCCGAGTTCGACACCGCCGCCATAGAATGAAGGCAAGTCTCCTTGATGCACTTTGCTCCTATGTTTACAAAATGATTTAAATTGTTTATAAAGTTGCATGGCTATGTTTAACGAAATATGTCAAATATAAGTGATAGTTAATCCGAATTTGTTAATTCCACCTTGGCATTGTTAATCATACCCATTGTAACCCTAGAACTTTGTTTATACCATGCCTATGCTTATATGGTACCCGTTGCTATGTAGTACGGTAGAATTGCTTAGGACCTTTTCCGATAAAACAACCCATGGGTGGGATTATTCAAAAAGAATGTTATTAAATGTGATTTGAAAGTTATTATTATGATTTTGGTCCTGTTTTCTAAAATAAAAGAAAAGTAAAATGATTTCGACTTGGGCGGCCTGGAATGTCGGGTGGAAGCGGATCAAGTCTTGATCCTGTTGTGCAAAGTACCGCCCCAAGTCATATAAGGACCAGCGCTTATGATTGCCATTTTAAGCATAACCGTACTACCACATGTCTATAATGGTACGACCTGGCTCACTAATTTGTAGAAGCCTAGTTTAGACTCACCACTCGGTTGTTGTGTGAGAGCCGGACGGAGGCATTGTTGTGGATGTTGTTTTGCTCACACGGCGCAAGAGGGGCTTACATCTTGGGTGGAGGAACCCTAACAGCGGTGAAACCTCGTGAGTGGGTCTAGCTAGGTAGATACATTGTAACGGCCTTGTCAAGATGTCCTGTAGGCACACCTAAGGAAGTGTGTTAATTGCATGGCAACAAGGGTATATCTTGTCTTGTGGGTAAAGTTGTACACCTCTGCAGAGTATAAACTATTCGAATAGCCGTGCCTACGGTCAAGGGCAAAAGCAAGAGATGCTTTCATATTGGTAGACTTTGTTTTTGTTTTAAAACCAAAAAGTGTTTTGTTTTGGGGTTCGGGAGTGGTTAGAACTCTCGAGCGTTGTTTGCGGAAAGAGCCAACCAGGTGGATAGAACACTGTTTACCTTTGTGGATGGAGTCGCATGATTAACTTTGATCTTTTAAACTGTTGGCGGATAGAGCCTTAATGCTAGTGATGGTGGATAGAACCTCACTACAATAATAAATAATTCAATTATTACAAAAGAGTTGTAAAATATGCTTTGTGAAATTTATTACTTAAGTATGATTTAATCAAATGTGGCTTTATGCAAATAAACCCTATTAAGCTTCCTTTGGAAAGCCCCTCATGATCATAATTTCCCGACTTGCTGAGTATACGTACTCACGTGCTACACCAACATTGTAATCATCAGAGACTTCTCAAGATGCTGAAGAGGAGGAGGAGTTCGTCGAGGAGGATTGCCAGGAAGACTAGTTGCGTTCCTAGTAAATTGCTTTGTGGCGTTGTGGCGTTAAGCTCGTTGCTTTCTTTTTGCTTCATCTGTTTTGAGTGTCCTGTCGTTGGACCGAGTATTGTAATAAGTGGCCATGTGGCCCATACTTGAATATTTATATTACAAGTTTCGTTTTGTTCGGCAATGATGTATCACTGTGACTGTGTGTACTAGCTACTGATCTGGGACTAGTACGGAAATACACAGGAGATTCTGGATAGCTGATCCGGGGTCTCACAATGTGGTATCGAGCACAGACGTATCAGAGGACGTGACCTAGTTAGCATGGCAAAGCCTTAAGGAATTATATTTCATAAAAATGTAATTGCAAAAGTTTAAGTTTCTTTGCTTCTATCCCTTCTATCTTAGTATCTTGTGCTCATCCTCTCTTTTATTTAAATTTTGGTTACTAATTGTCTTCTTTCAAAATCTGTAGATGTCGGTTTTCACCACCTTTGCCGCGAGGTGGAGGCTTTTGCGAGGAGTCACATCGATGCTCCGGAGCTGGGATTTCCCCATCGTCAGAGTATCGCTACCAATCGATGCCTGGTCTTGGCCAGGACATGTGGCAGTCCGCTTGCTAGTCTTCGCAAGGAGCCGCCTTCAGCGATGAGGACCGGCCGTTCTACTTCACGGTAGAGACCGATTCGCGTCTGCGCTTCAGGCCAGCGGCGAAGGCTATCCTCATGTTGGGACAGAGCTACCGCGACATCTTTGGAGAACTCTCGTCTGCCATTGTTTCCCGCTTCGAGGTTGGGCGGGTGTCTGCGGCCGATTTAGGAGTTTGGCCCGAGAGAGGACCCGGCAAGTGGTGCACTTGGGGTCACTCGTCGAGCGCGAGATGAGGCCTACGTCCGGATGTCGGCGAATTTCTTTGGAGTGCGTCGGGACTTGACGGCAGCGAGAGAGAGGATCTCTCGGTTTGAGGAGGAGAGGAGGAGCCTCCCATCACCTCCACCGCCAGCGCCTGTGCAGGAGGCACAGCCCGTGGTGCCGCCGCCACCAGCCCCGGTTCGGGAGGGACCACCGGCCCGCGACATCGGAAGGGCGCGCCCCGCCCGGCTAAAGCGTCATCAAGGCACGAGGCTTGGACTCTGCGCGCCAAGTCCGTTCGTCTCCCTTCGCCGCGAGTTTACTCGATTGCTTTAGCTGCCCGAAGGAAGCGGGATCTTCGGCGGCCGCTTCACCTTCCCGCAGCGGGAGGCGAGGAGGAGGAGGAAGAGGAGGACCCGTCACGTAGCGTCTTCGCCCGGCGCTAGTTCTTAGATAGTTTTAGTCTAGTCTGCGGGATCTTAAATTTGTCGCGTTAGGCGTTGAATAAGTGATTCTTTGGATTGTATCGTGCCTCTAGGCATTTGTGATCTGACCACCTCCAAAACTATTTGATTTTAATTGAAGTTTAGTTGGTTTTCCCTTCATTTGTGTGCCTTTGTGGTTGTGCTCTGGTTTTGAGGATGTGGTTTAGTTCCCGTTGCTTACCTATGCTTCTCCCTCTTTCCTTGTGCTTGACCGCCTTGTGCGAGATGGAGAACGTTGGTCGTGGTCGTGGTCGTAGTCGTGGAAGGCCCGCAGCCGTGGTAGAGGCCGTGGGCGAGCCCGTGGACCGGTGCACTTTCAAGAGGAAGCGAGTATGTGGAGCCACCGCACTGCAAGGACAAGAGCAAGTGCAACACCCTGCCTTCGGCATGATCCGCCGCCCCACCACGGCTCGGCCGCCAAACATGGAGCAGATGATGGCGATGCGGCCAATTCTTCAGCGTTAGCTCGAGCGTCTGAACCAACCCCAAGCATTTGCGATGCCGGCTCAAGCTCAACAGCCCCCTTCCAAGTTTGGGGAGTTTATGAGGACGCGACCCCCGACCTTTGCTGGATCAGGAGACCCGCTGGATGCGGATGACTGGCTCAAGGAGATTGAGCGCAAGCTTCACTTGGCTCAGTGTGACGACGTTGAGAGTGTGCACTTTGCCTCTTATCAGCTGAAGGGTACGGCAGCCAACTGGTGGGAGAACTACTGTGCCGCCCATGCTGACCCGCAAAACATTCCGTGGGATGAGTTCGTGGAAAACTTCAGGGCTACCCATATTCCCAGGGGCATTATGGAAATGAAGCGTCGTGAGTTTCACAAGCTTCAGCAAGGAAACTTGTCTGTCTCGGAGTACCTTAACCGCTTCACTCAATTTGTCCCAGACGCGACCGCAGATGTCGCGGATCGACGAGGCCAAGATTTGGCGATTCATGGAGGGCCTTGACCCCAACTTGAAGGTAATCTGGTGGTTTCAAGCGACTACCGTCGTTCGGCACATGATCAACAATGCGCTGATTAAAGAGGATTCTCAGCGTCAGCTTTTTGAGTCGCGCAAGAGAAAAAAGATGTTTCAGACTCAGCGGTGCCCGGCCGATTCCAGGCCCGCGCACTTTTCAAGAAGCGATCTAGCGAGGCCAGCGGTAGCGGTGGCCCCGGAGACCCCAATGTCTACCCCGCGCCCCTGGACAAGCCCTGCGGCGGTCGCAGAGCTCAAGCTCGGAAGAGTGGGACAGCAATGGCGGGAGTGCGGTGCTTTAAGCTGCGAGGAGATGGGGCACTACGCCAACAAGCGCCCCGAAGCGTCAGTGTCACCCGGTGAGGTTCAACCTGGGATCGGCCCGGCCAGCGCCCCTGCGCCCGGCTCAGGAAGAGGAACCCCTCGAGACTCGCGCCGCCAAGGACTGCGAGGAAGAGGCGTGTGAACCACATCACCGCGGAAGAGGCTCGGAGATGCGCCAGGCGTGGTCTGATGCGTTCGTTGTGAACTTCGATGCACCTTGATTCTGTTTGATTACGGTGCAACTCATTCATTTATTTCGAGTACTTGGTTAAAAAGCATAAGCAGGACACCTTACGGTTAAGAAACCCTTTGTTAGTACAATCCCTGGAAAAGAATTAAGAACAACTTACATGCATCCGAAAATGGATATAGTAATAAAAGGGGTAAAGTTCCTAGCGAACTTAATCTTGTTGGATACTAAGGGTATAGAAGTAATCCTTGGAATGGATTGGTTAACCAAGTACAAGGGTCGAGATAGGCGTGCTAGTAGAGCTATCTCTCTTACCGATACGAGGGATTAGAGTGGAGTTCTTATCTAATCTTGCCTCTAAGGGGTAGCACCTAAACCGTTTGAAAGGTACTTCGTTGGAGAAGGTACCGATCGTCAATGAGTACCGGATGTGTTCCGGATGAGTTGCCTGGTATGCCACCAGATCGAGATGTGGAATTTGTGATTGAGCTAGTACACTGTACCGCTCCAATCTCGAAGAGACCGTCTGAGCGCCTTCTAACGAGTTGGTCGAGATGAAGAAGCAGATTGAAGAACTGCAAGAAAAAGGATTCATCGAGACCCGAGTTCGTCACCTTGGGGATCGCTTTGTGATCTTTGTGTCCAAGAAGGATGGTAGTCTGAGAATGTGCATCGACTACGTGTCGTTGAATGAGGTTACGATCAAGAACAAGTATCCGTTGCCTCGGATAGATGATCTGTTTGACCATTGAAGGGAGCTCAAGTCTTCTCCAAAATAGATTTGAGATCGGGATATCATCGGTGAAGATAAGAAAAGAGGATATTCAAAACAGCCTTCACCACCCGATATGGGTGTATGAGTTCACAGTCATGTCTTTTGGGTTAACCAATGCTCCTTCTTATTTCATGAATCGATGAATAAGGTGTTTATGGAATATTTAGACAAGTTCGTCGTAGTTTTCATCGGCGACATCCTTATCTATTCCAAGAGCGAGAAAGAGCATGAAGACCATCTGCGGATAGTCTTGGAAAGCTAAGAGAGCATCAGTGTATGCTAAGTTTAGCAAATGTGACTTAATTTGAAGGAAGTGTCTTTCTGGGTCATGTCATTTCTGCTGCGAGGAGTAGCGATAGATCCAGAAAGTGAGAGATGTTTTGGATTGGACACAACCCAAGTCGATCCGGAGATCCGAAGTTTTCTTGGATTAATTTGGTTATTATCGGAGATTCATTGAAGGTTTCTCGAAGATAGCCAGGCCTCTTACTCACACGAAAAGGAAAAGAAGTTTGAATGGACTAAAGCACATGAGCAAAGTTTTCAGGAGTTGAAAAAGAGATTAACCTCGGCCCGGTGCTTATTTTACAGACATCCATAAGGGCTTTGAAGTGTATTGTGATGCTTCGAAGCAAGGACTTGGATGTGTTATGATGCAAGAAGGAAAGGTAATAGCCTATGCGTCAAGACAACTGCGACCTCATGAAGAAAACTACCCTGTTCATGACTTGGAGTTAGCGCATGATTGTGCAGCGCTCAAGATATGGAGACATTACTTGATCGGCAATAGATGTGAAATCTATACGGATCATAAAAGTCTGAAGTATATCTTCACTCAGCCTGATCTTAACCTGAGGCAGAGAAGATGGTTGGAGTTGGTGAAGGACTATAATCTGGGAATTCATTATCACCCTGGAAAAGCAAACGTTGTTGCGGATGCTTTGAGCAGGAAAGCTCACTGCAACAATACGAGTGCAACCAAGCCAACCGACGCTTCACGATGAATTTCGGCGCCTTAACCTGGAATTAGTAAATGAAGGGTGCATTTATTCTTTGGAGGTCAAATCAACCCTTGAGGATCAGATCCGAGAAGCTCAGAAGGACGATAAAGGTATTGCCGACCTGAAGGAAGGCCTAAAGAAAGGAAAGCACCCCGGATTTTCAGAAGATGACCAGGGAACTGTTTGGTTCGGGAAAAGAATAGTGGTCCCTAACCAAGAAGAAATCAAGAATGTGATCTTGAAAGAAGCTCACGATTCAGTTTACTCCATTCACCCAGGAGGCACCAAGATGTATGCAGATTTGAAGGACAAATCTTGGTGGTCCAATATGAAGAAAGAAGTTGCAGACTTCGTAGCGCGGTGTGGCGTGTGCCGATTAGTAAAGCGGAGCATCGAGAGACCAGCCGGTCTATTGCGGCCGTTGCAAGTGCCCATATGGAAATGGGAAGAAATTGGAATGGATTTTATAAGCGGCTTACCCAAAACCAAGTCCGGTTATGATTCCATCACGGGTTATTGTGGATCGATTGACCAAAGTGGCCCACTTTATCCGTGGGACAACCTATTCGGAGATAAGCTTGCCGAGTTGTATATGGCTAAGATTGTGTGTTTACGGTGTGCCAAAGAAGATTGTGTCGATCGAGGTTCCCAGTTCACCTCGAGATTCGCGACAATTGCATGAGGTATTGGGCACGAATCTGAATTTGATCGCTTACCATCCCAGCACGGATGGCCAGACCGAAAGGATCAATCAAATCTTAGAGGATATGTTGAGAGCTTGTGCTCTAACATATAAAGGCTCGTGGGATCAGAATTTGCCCTATGCAGAGTTTTCCTATAACAACAGTTATCAAGCCAGTCTGAAGATGGCACCTTTTGAAGCTTTGTATGGAAGAAAGTGCCGAACACCATTATATTGGAAAGAAAGCGAAGGAGGACAAATCATCGGACCCGATGTTACGAAAGAAGCCGAAGAGCAAGTTAGACAGATTCGTACAAATCTGAAAACAGCTCAGTCCAGACAGAAAAGTTATGCGGACAATCGTCGACGGGACTTAAGCTTTGTACCAGGAGATCATGTGTACTTGAAGGTATCTCCGATGAAAGGAATGAAAGCAGTTCGCGTCGGTGGAAAATTAGCACCCGCTATATCGGACCGTTCAAGGTGATTGCAGAAAAGGAGAAGTGGCTTATAAGTTGGAGCTGCCGCCACGGTATCGAGGAGTACATGATGTCTTTCATGTGTCTCGATTAAAGAAGTGTATCCGAGTCTTAGGAACATCGATTTGCCGTTGGAAGACATGGAACTCCAAGAAGATTTGTCTTACCGGAGTATCCCATCAAGGTTTTGGATGAAGCCGAGCGTCGGACGCCGGCCAAAGAGTAATCAAGTTCTGCAAGATTCGGTGGAGCAACCATTCGGAAAAGGAAGCTACTTGGGAGCGTGAAGAAGATCTTCGAGCGAGTTCCGGACCTCTTTCTTTCTCCGTCTGAATCTCGAGGCGAGATTCTCTCTAAGAGGTAGGTTTGTAACATCCTCGTTTTGGCTTTACGGAGAAAAACCTAATTTAAATAAAGTAAATTCAAAGTTGGAGTTTCTTTGGTGTTTATATTAACCTGGCATCCATTCCCCTTGAAATCGAATTAATTCCCTCCCAAGCGAAAAATCGGATTTTCGATCTGGCCGTGCAGAAAATCCACCCGAGTCCAAAAGTGCTCCAAAATCTCCAAACCACTTCTAAAATGTCCCAAATATTCCGAAATGATTTTAGGAATCATTCCCGGATTTTTGGACCTCCGTTCCTATTTTATCTCATGTGGCTTTTGTTTAATGCACTGCGATCCGCGCCCGATTATTCAATTCCACAAAAATCATCCAAATTCAACCAAACCACTTCCATTGAGTTCCAAATATTCTAAAATGGCTCTAGGAATTTTTCCGAATTTTTAGGCCATTTTTCCTAATTTTTCTCTAGGGCGAATCATTTACGTAAAGAGAGCCAATAGAAAAGTGACACGTGGCGATCACTATTCATCATCTTCTTCCTCTAGCCATTCATGAACTTTGAAGCTTCATGCAAGCAACAATGGTGGAAGCCTTCTTTAAATCCATCTAACTCCCTCCACGCAACTCCAAATCAATCACCGCCGGATCCGTTGGGATCACAACGGACTCCTCTTCCTATCCATGGGGATAATGCCCCGAAATCTCGCTAATTTTTGAGCAGTTTGCGTGAAATCCGAAATCCACTCTTTTGGAGATTGCGGCCGTTTCTAATCCGTTCGCGTGATTCCACCTCTCATCTCTCCGTATAAGAGTCCTCTTTCCATTGGTGAAACCCTTCGTTAGCCTCTCAAACCCAATCGGCCGCAAGATCAAGAAACCGAAGCGAACTCTCGTGTTCTTGGCGTTCTTCGTGTTCTTGCTCATATCTCCCTCCTCGGTGGTTCAATTTCTATTCCGATTCTTTTGTTGACTCCGTGAGGAAGTCTAGATTCTAATCCTTCCATTGATTTTAGGTTTCATCAATCGTGGGCGGCAATTTCGCGTTTTGCTCGTTCGGCCGAACCGCCGTTCGTCGTCGATTTCTTCAATTCGGTGAGTTTTAATTCAATTCGTGGCTTCCCTAGGTTCCTAAGGATGTTGTCTAGAGATCCTAGCTTTTGTTTGGATTGATTCCATGCAAAAATGAGATCAAAATCGGGTTTTTGGGAGTGTGCTTGTTCTCTGTTTTGGTTTGGGCCTTCTCTGTGCTTAGGCTAGCCTCGCCGCCCGCCGCCACTGCTCGCCGCCCGGCCGGCGGCCCGCCCGCCGCCGCCCCTTGCCCGCCGCCGCCATGCCGCCGCCCGCCCGCCCGCCCGCCCGCCGCCATGCCGCCCTGTGCGCCGCCCGCGCCATGCGCCAGCGCTCCCTTGCCTGCCAGTATCGCCGCCCGCCGCCGGCCGCCGCCCGTCGCCGCCGCCGCCGCCCGCCGGCGTCCCGCCGCCGCCGTACCCCCCTTCCCTCTCTCTCCTTCCTCTTTCTCCATCTCTCTCTCCTCCATGGATGGCATGGCCAAGCTTCCAAAGGAAGCTTCCCCATCCCAATAGCGAGGATGGCCCACTGTCATAGACTCCCACTCGATCAAAGTCAGAGTCCAAACCAGTCAAAGTTGACCAGTCAACCCGAGGAATATTCGGAATATTCGGTTTTGATTTATTCGAAATTCAAACTTGAAGCTCATAACTTCCTCATCCGAACTCCGTTTGACCTCATTCAAATTTCTAAATTCATCTAAAATCAAGACCTTTCTGCCAGTACTAATTTTATAATTTTTGGATTTTATTTATTTTCCGTTATTTATTTGTTGCCTGCGTTTTGCGTGTAGTCGACGATCCGCCGCGACAGCCCGATTTCGCCGTCGAGCCTTCCGAGTTCGACACACGCCGCCCAAGAACTGAAGGCAAGTCTCCTTGATGCACTTTGCTCCTATGTTTACAAAATGATTTAAATTGTTTATAAAGTTGCATGGCTATGTTTAACGAAATATGTCAAATATAAGTGATAGTTAATCCGAATTTGTTAATTCCACCTTGGCATTGTTAATCATACCCATTGTAACCCTAGAACTTTGTTTATACCATGCCTATGCTTATATGGTACCCGTTGCTATGTAGTGCGGTAGAATTGCTTAGGACCTTTTCCGATAAAACAACCCATGGGTGGGATTATTCAAAAGAATGTTATTAAATGTGATTTGAAAGTTATTATTATGATTTTGGTCCTGTTTTCTAAAATAAAAGAAAAGTAAAATGATTTCGACTTGGCGGCTGGAATGTCGGGTGGAAGCGGATCAAGTCTTGATCCTGTTGTGCAAAGTACCGCCCCAAGTCATATAAGGACCGACGCTTATGATTGCCATTTTAAGCATAACCGCAGTACTACCACATGTCTATAATGGTACGACCTGGCTCACTAATTTGTAGAAGCCTAGTTTAGACTCACCACTCGGTTGTTGTGTGAGAGCCGGACGGAGGCATTGTTGTGGATGTTGTTTTGCTCACACAGCGCAAGAGGGGCTTCATCTTGGGTGGAGGAACCCTAACGGCGGTGAAACCTCGGCCGGGTGGGTCTAGCTAGGTAGATACATTGTAACGGCCTTGTCAAGATGTCCTGCCAGGCACACCTAAGGAAGTGTGTTAATTGCATGGCAACAAGGGTATATCTTGTCTTGTGGGTAAAGTTGTACACCTCTGCAGAGTATAAACTATTCGAATAGCCGTGCCTACGGTCAAGGGCAAAGCAAGAGATGCTTTCATATTGGTAGACTTTGTTTTTGTTTTTAAAACCAAAAAGTGTTTTGTTTTGGGGTTCGGGAGTGGTTAGAACTCTCGAGCGTTGTTTAGCGGAAAGAGCCAACCAGGTGGATAGAACACATTTACCTTTGTGGATGGAGTCGCATGATTAACTTTGATCTTTTAAAGCTGTTGGCGGATAGAGCCTTAATGCTAGTGATGGTGGATAGAACCTCACTACAATAATAAATAATTCAATTATTACAAAAGAGTTGTAAAATATGCTTTGTGAAATTTATTACTTAAGTATGATTTAATCAAATGTGGCTTTATGCAAATAAACCCTATTAAGCTTCCTTTGGAAAGCCCCTCATGATCATAATTTCCCGACTTCTTTGAGTACTTACGTACTCACGTGCTACACCAACATTGTAATCATCGAGAGATTTATCAAGATCTTTGAAGAGGAGGAGGAGTTAGTCGAGGAGGATTGCCGAGAAGACTAGTTGCGTTCCTAGTAAATGCTTTGTGGCGTTGTGGCGTTCGCTCGTTGCTTTCTTTTTGCTTCCGCTGTTTTGAGTGTCCGGTCGTTGGACCGAGTATTGTAATAAGTGGCCATGTGGCCCATACTTGAATATTTATATTACAAGTTTCGTTTTGTTCGGCAATGATGTATCACTGTGACTGTGTGTACTAGCTACTGATCTGGGACTAGTACGGAAATACACAGGAGATTCTGGATAGCTGATCCGGGGTCTCACAGCATCGTACACAATTACGCATCCAAGAGAGTTCACATTCTTTTTATGAAGAACCATACTGGAATTAAAACAAACCCTTTCGGGCGTAGCACACACCGGCCGCCTCAGAACCTTGCTATTGCCTACACCCACCGAGGGGTGTGTATTGCAATAGGCAAGGAATGATAGTCGCTCGTGCCTACGCGTTAGACAATTGAGAACAATTCCGGGTACTCGGATATGTAGCCGGCGCTAGTGTCCAAGATCAAAACCTAGCACCCATATATCCCACACTTGAGATGAATCATTAATTACACATGCACACATGTACTTGACATAGCATAAAAGTAGCCTAAAAACTATTACAACTACTTATTATTATAAGTCCATGGCCGACCGGCCAAATAATACACGCAGAAGTAAATTGCAATGGAAATTAAGCATATGGGACAGAGGTATGCCCATCCATAACTCAGTGGCAACCAACTAGGGAGAGCCCTAGTTCATCCGTCCAAGTAGTCGTCTGACCCCAGTGCGAAGTAAGTATCATCGGGCACCTCGTCATTACCTTCATCTAAACATTTTAGATTAAGCAAAATGATGAGTACACGTATATAATCGCAAGAATTTAGTGTATGGAAATAAATATACATTCGTGGTTAGTCCAAAGGAATTAAGCTTCTACACTAAGTTTATTTCAGCATAAGACAGATTTTATTTACAAGTGAGCAGTTTTTCAAACGGAGACGAAATTGTAAAGAGCACTTGATATGAAACTAATAACAGTAAATAAAGTTTAATTTCATCATTTCATGACCCTCCATGGCCACGAACAATGAGTATATAACAGCCAACCATGTCTTAAGCACCAACTATTCGGTCACAACGTACTTCTCAAAAATCTTTGTAAAACAAAGCTATACTTTCCCAAGTTGCTCTTGATCGTGAGAACGGCTAATTAATTAGATTGAAATCTTTGTAGAGAGTGTACACTTTACCCACATGACACATTCTAGCAATCATATCAACTATGCCACGCGATACCCTACAGTACCCGTTTTGCTAGATTGTGATGAAACCGTTCAACTAGCTAGATTCTAACCTTGCACTAGCCCTGGTGATGACTAACCCTTGCTATGGCACCAGAAATCTAGACCCGTACACTCAGTACTAATGATGGTTTACGCTCCATCACATTCTTTCCCCCATAGCAAGGCATACACCGTAGTATTGGAATGCTTTTGTCCCAACGCCTCAGTGAAGGGAGCACCTACGAGCAAAATTGTACCCTCGGTTTACCTTTACTACTTCGGCATACCAAAATTCAAGGCTAAATCCTAACTAATTTACTAAGCTAAGACTATCCCATACTATCACATGTGTTTGTACAAATTGACCTAGGTGATAGCATCAAGTTCGGTCTTTAGGTTGACTCAGGCGAGAATCTCCTCCTATCTACGTGCAAGTCTATCCCTCACATAACCAGTTATAAAAATATCTCACTCGTGTCTAAATCATAAATTTTATTTTATTTTTACCAGAATATCAACAACCTTTAATCATATCCAACATATTTCAAATTTGATCAACAACATACTCATGTTTTAAACTTCTATAGCATGACTACGCAAATGTAGATAATACTTGAGTACACCCATTTAACATTTCATATAATGTTTACACCTAGCTTAGGGTTAACAAGGTTCTCATGTCAATATAATTAAGAAAATCCCATAATTTTAGGAATACAGCTACCGATTCCCACAATATAGCAACTTTACAGAAATTACACACATGCACAATAGTTTGATAAAAACAACATAGACACCATAAAATATGGGATCAAAATGATCAAAGAAGGGTGTTTTCCTTGTTTCTCATCAACTGGTACATAATCTAGATCCATGGTCTGATCGTCGTCAACGAATTCAGATTCATCAACATCTACATGTTGTTCAAGAAGAAGCATGGCAACAATGAATAACATGCTTTTAAATAGAGCAAAAAGAAACCAAATGTAAAATAAAATTGAAACTCCATAAAAGTGATATGGTTGGTTTTAGTATTTTTGGAGTTGTCATTTGTGCATGTTGGTTCTGTTAGTCCTCTCATTCATGATTTGGTCATTTTCACGTTATTAAGCCAAAAAGACAATTCTTGGGTTCATTCTAGGGCATGATTTCTTGACTTTTATGTCTATGTTATTTTTTATTTCTCGAATTCAAAAAGCTAAAGTTATGATTATGTATAAGAATAATTACGAATTCAAGAGGCTAAAATTTTTTGAATTCATTAAACATAATATCGAGTTATCATGTAGAGGTGTGTGTACAAAGCATATCTCAGGGATTTAAGCATAAAGGAACTTGCTAATACTCTTTAAACCTGTGATCATGCTACTATTATAGGACTCCATTTTATGATTTTTCATCAAGTTAGGCTTTATTTCAAAGGTTCTAGAGATACTATTATTTCACATTTTTAACATTATTTGAATCTTCCTAAGTCATAAACATATGTAATAAGAGCATGAAACCTACATATTTTTGCATGAACAAAATGAGCAACGTTTTTAAAGGTCATAGGATTTGGTTTCACTAAAATTGAATCATTTTAACACAAGTTATAAACATTTGAATTTTTGTATGTATTGAAATTTGCCTATTTAAGTATTTGATTCAAACTAAGTCCAAATCCAAATAATTTTATATATTTGGAGATATAATGACCTCAGGAATATGAAAAAAAAAATTCATCAATTTTGGAGTTGATTTGTGAAAATTTTACATTATGCACATTCTAGATCTATAGTTTAAATTTGAACTCATTTACTGTACATTGACCAAAATTAAATTATTTTGCAAATTTAGATTCCACATAAATTTAGAGATGTAACAGAATTTAGAGTTTCTTAGCAAAAGTTATTTGCATTTGAATGTGCTCGATTTTGAAAAATCACTGAAATAGCAAAATACGCCTTCTCCGTTGGAAGGCACATTTCCCATTTTTGCACAATTTTGAGTCTCATTGCGCTGACTGACATGGCGGTCCCACCCGTCAATCGGTGTATGAGCCCGTGTCACTTATTGTGTGTTTGGTTAGTGGGATGGAGTGGAATGGAACCATCCCATCCCACCAAGCCTAGTGTTTGGTTGGAGAGCTGAGGATGACTTGGTTTCAGAAAAGAGAATATTCTCTCTAGATTTGGGACGGCCAGGTTCTACAAATTTTCTGAAACACAGCCATCCCACTTGGAATGTGAGAGTAACAATGGGCCCTGTCTGAGAATATGGGATGGAACCATTCCATCCCTGAAATCTAGGATGAAGCCATTCCATCCTGAAATCTGGGATGGAACCATTCCATTCCACCTCACTCTCCAACCAAACACACAATTACTGCTCGGGTCTGCCTGTCAATGGCATGGGATAGGGGAGATTGGAGGCGCGCTCGTTGGTGGCGAAGGGCGGCCGGTGGTTGGGAGAGAAAGAGGAGGAGGCGGTGAACCGTGAACCTAAGGGAGTGATCGGTTGTGGCGAGGCGAGATCACGGTGAGCCAGCAATGAGGATGGGTGGCACATAGCGAAGGTGGCTATCAGGAAGGCAGAAGAAGAGTGTTTAGTCTCAGCCAAGTGAGGTACGAACATCAGGGAGCTAAGGGGACTTGGAGCTGCTACCTCGCAGTGGCGGTGAAGCTACGAGCTAAGCTGGCGGCGTTCGACCGAAGGCAGATAAGAAGGAGTGGTCACAACGGCGGCTCAGTCGGCGACTACTGAACTCAAGGCATGCACGAGCCTTAGGGATCCAAAAAATAGCTCTAGACAAAAGGAATTGGCGATGAGCTCACCAGGTGGCAGATTGCGCAGATCGTGCTCGCGGCGCCGCTTTACCCGTGCCTCGGCGTCTCCGGGCGCACGATGAGCTCAAGGCCAGGGGCTGAGGTGCGGCGAGCAGAGGCGAGAGAGGTGGCTTCGGCGACCTTTACGGCAGCACGCGTGGAGTAGGTGAGGCTACGGCGTGGGCGTGACGGACTCGGTGAGGTGACGGCCACGTGGCGTGCGCGGTGTGGAAAATTGGAGTTTCCTTGGTTTCGCGTTCTGAAAAAATCTAATTTAAATTAATTAAATTCAAAAATTGGAGTTTCCTTGGTGTTTATGTTAACTTGGCATCCTTTCCCATCCAAAATCGGAATTCAATTCCCTTCCGTTCGAAAAATCGAATTTCCCGATTCCCACTAGTACCCGAAATTTCACCCGAGTCCAAAAATGCTCCAAAAATCATGGAACCTATTGCATTAGGTCCCAAATATTCTAAAAACATTTTGGAAATTTTCCCAAGATTTTTGGAGGCTCTTTGGTATTTTATCTCGGGCGGCTTTTGTTTAATGCCCGCTATTCGCTCCAGAATATTCCAATCCACAAATTTCATCCAAATTCTGCGAAACCAATTTTATTGGGTTCCAAATATTCCAAAATGGTTCTAGGAATTTTTCCGGAATTTTTAGACCATTTTTGCTAATTTTTCCCTAGGGCGGTTTATTCGCGTAATCCCTAGCCAATAGGAGCTCGCCACGTGGCATGCTACAGTGCACCTTCTTCTACCTTGGATTGGCAACGAACAAGCAAGGGCATCAAGCTTCTCACATGGCTACCTCCTCCCTTAATTGCGCATAACTCTTGCAATAATGCTCCGATTCGCAAACGGCCGGGTCCGTTGAATCTGTGACGACGAATCCTTTCCATCCCCCACCATCATTAGCCCGGGATCTTGCCGGAAACGGTTCAGTCTTTCCAAAACCAAAAATGGCTATTATGGCAATAAATCGGCCGTTTCAACTCCATTTCGCGTGCTTCCACCTCTCATTGCTTCGTATTAGAACCCTCTTCCCGGTGGTAGCACTCACCCTTTGCATCTCCAACTCATCCGGTCGCTAGATCGAAGAAACCGCCGAGGAATGCTGAGTTTTTGAGTTCTTCGAGTTCATCCCCATAGCTTCCCCTTCGGTGGTTCATTCTTCGTTCCGGTTGTTTCTTCGTGTTAGCATTGGTGTCTAGATTCTAACTCATCAATCGGTTGTAGGTTTCGTCAAGTGTGGGCGACGAATTTTGAGTTTTCGTCGTTTCGGCCGAACCGGTCTTCTTCATCGATTCCGTCTTCTCCGGTGAGCCATTGATCAATTCCTTGCTATTCTAGGTTCCTTAAGATGTCCTCTAGATGATCTATCATCCTCTTGAGGCTACCATGTTCAAAATGGGTGAAAATTTTTGGATTTTGGAAGTTTTTGGGGGCTCTCTGTTCTTGGTCCCCTGCGTGCGTGCTCGCCGGCCGCCATCGCCGGCCCTCTTGCCGCCACGCCGCGCCGCCGCCACGATCGCCGGCCTCCACCGCCTCCCAGCGCCGCTTGCGTCGCGCCCGGCTCCACGCCGCCGCCTCCGCTTGACCTCCGGTGGCCCTTGCGGCCGGCAGCGCCCAGCGCCATCGCCACGCCTTGCCATACGCCGCCAGCGCCCGCCACTTGCCGGGCCGTTCTCCTCACACCGCCGGTCGCCGACCTCCCCCTCGCCGGCCCCATGGAGCATTTTCTCCTCCTCTGTTCTTCATGGCCATGGGAGCCATGGGGAAGAACCCCATGTGTATGACATTGGGGCCCCACATGTCAAAGACTAAAAGCCATCCAAAAATCAGAAAATTCAGCCAAAGGAATATTCCGGGAATATTCACTCGTTTTCGATTTTCCAGGGTTTTTGAACTTCGGAAGCTCATATCTTTTCCGTCCGAACTCCGATTGACTCCGTTCAAATTCCTAAATTCATCTAAAATCAATACCTTTCTGCCAGTACTACTTTTATAATTTTGGATTTTATTTATTTTGTGGTTATTTATTTGTTATTTCGTTTTGCGTGTAGCCGAGGAGCCGTCCGAGTTCGCCGACCCCGCCGTCGAACTACAAGGTTTCGACACCCTCGCTGCGATCGAAGGCAAGTCCCTTGATGCACTTTGATCCTCTGTTTACAAATGTGTTTACAAGGTTTTATAAACTTGCATGCTATGTTTATCATCGTATGTCAAATATAAGCGAATAGTTAATCCCATTTGCGATTACCTCCTTTGTTATTGACATCCATGTTTACTTGTAACCTTAGGACATTTGCTATGCCATGTTTACCCTATATGGTGACCTTTGTTGAATAGTACGATAGAATTGATTAGGACCAATATTGATGAAAATGACCCATGGGTGGAATTATAAAAAAGGGATAATTGGATATATGCCACTGCAGGAACCGCTTATTCAAGATTTGCCATCGTTCCTTTGCTTTTTCGAATGATGCCATTATGAAACCGTGCTTATTCGAAATATGCCACCGCTCGCGTTCGGTCACGACACGTGTCCCGTATTAATTGGATATATGCCACTGTAGGAACCGCTTATTCGAGATTTGCCATCGCGGACGGGACACGTGTCGTGACCGGACGCGAGTGGTGGCATATTTCAAATAAGCACGGTTTCATAATGGCATCGTTCGAAGAAGCAAAGGAACGATGGCAAATCTCGAATAAGCGATTCCTGTAGTGGCATATATCCGATTATCCCTAAAAGATAATAGAACTATGCGTGATTTGACTAATTCGAAGCTGTGAGGTTGCAGATGTGCTCCAAATCCTCATGATTTCAGGTGAACCTAGTAGACTGGGTGCTCATAAACAGCTAAGTGACCCAACCCTGCTAAGAAGAAAAACGGTTTGTTACAAATGGGTCAATGTTAATTCCATGATCTATAAGTATATTTGCTAATGATCGGATTAAAAGTCAGCATTGGTTTTACAAACGATGTTCTAGCTTTGTAGCTAGGAAAATCAATGATTGAATGCAGTGATTTTGTGCATCACTCTACAAGTTTGGCGACCAAGCTCATTAACACTATTTTGTAGCCAAGCAAGCATGTGTAAAGGAATTACTTACGCAAGAAATAATATGGTCCACCACGCATCAACAAACTGGATTGGACAAATTCCCAAATGCTTCCCAAGCCCAAAGTCCACCATAGCTCACTAGCAGTTCATGCTGAGTAGCTTCAGGTGCAATCCTTCTTGTGTAATGACCCATATTGTTGGTCGGTTTTGGGCAAAGCTACGTACAACTCGGCAACTCTCAATCGAAAACTATACAAGTAGAAGGAAAGTTGGACCAATTGGTAGCACCAACTGCTGATATATATATGGTTATCTGAGTCTCCCAGCTCATTCTATTGAGTATTGATTTTAGTTTCATCACAAGGTGGTTCTACTTCTACTCATTAATCTATCTACACAAAATTTCCTAGAATTGTTCGGACCACTTAAAGTCATGAAACGATAGTTGCAAACGGCCAACCGAATTGAATGAATTTTGGAGCTGGTTAGGTATTGCTACAATGTGTTGACGAGGTGTTCGGTGAAATTCCTGGCATCACCGCCACTGCCAAGTGGGCCGCACTAGCTGAGGGCCCCACTGGCCAGCCTCTCCAGCCCCTCGCTTCTCACTGCCCATGTGAGACCCCGGATCAGCTATCCGAAATCTCCTGTGTATTTCTGTACTAGTACCAGATCAGTAGCTAGTACACACAGTTAACAGTGATATATCATTGCCGAATATAACGGAATTGTAACATAAATAATAAAGTATGGGCCACATGGCCACTTATTAAAATACTCGGTCACGAGACCGGAGACACGACAGCGGAAGCAAAAATGACAAAAAGCGAAAACCAAAAACACCACAGGCGACGACAAGACACGTGACTAGCTATCTTGGTGATCTCCCTCGAATTCCTCGGAGTAGAACTCACCGTCTTCAACGGTGTCCTGGTAGTTCTCTGATGACAACGGTTATGTAGCACGTGAGTACAAAAGTACTCAGCAAGTCGGGGAAAGTATGCATATGTGAGGCTTGCCAAGGAAGGCTTAACATGATTCTTTTGCACAAAGCCAAATTTCATTAAACCATACTTGCTAATAAGTTTCATAAAGCATATTTTAGCAATTCTTTTTAACAATTGAATTGTTTAATATTTCAGTGAAGGTTCTATCCACCATCACTAGTATAAGGCTCTATCCGCCACGAGTTTAAAAGATCAAGGTTATCCATACATGACTCTATCCGTCATGACATAAAACAGGTTCTCTCTACCTGGTTGGCTCAATCCGCCAATTCAACATCCGAGAGTTCTAACCACTCCCGAATCCCAAAACAAACCATTGTTTAGTTTGAAACCAAAAACCAAAGTCTACCAGTATGAAAGCATTCTTTGCTTTGCCCTTGACCGTGGGCACGGCTATTCGAATAGTTTTAACTCTGCAGAGGTGTACAGCTTTACCCACAAGACATGATCAACTCTTAATGCCATGCAATTAACACACTTCCTTTGGTGTGTCGGCAGAGAGATCATGACAAGGCCTTTACTATGTATACGCCTAACCCGACTCACCCGCTGAGGTTTCACTGCTGTTAGGGTTCTATCTACCCAGTACAGAAGCCCCCCTCTTACGCCGTGTGGGGAGTACAACTTGCCTCTATCTGGCATCCACATTCCACCAACTGGCGAGTCTAAGTTAGGTTTCTACAAATTATTTAGCCAGGTCGTACCATGTTAGACATGTGGTAGTACGGTTATGCTTAGAATGGACAATCATAAGCGTCGGTCCTTAATTGACTTGGGCGGCACTTGCACAATGCAAACTAGTGCTCAATCCGCACCCATCCGACCTTCCATTCCGCCCAAGTCTAAATCATTTTCCCTTTTCTTTTTATTTTAGAAAAACAGTACCAAAATCTTTATAACAATTCCCAAATCACACTTTAAATCATCATTTTTTTATAGGGACGAGCGGTGGCATATTTCGAATAAGCACGGTTTCATAATGGCATCATTCGAAAAAGCAAAGGAACGATGGCAAATCTTGAATAAGCGGTTCCTGCAGTGGCATATATCCAATTATCCCTATCTTTTACCATAGGTGGAGACTAACCTGCTGATAGTGGCAGATCCCAAACTCTCAAGGACTAACCTTTCGAGACAAGAGTATGTGTTTCATGCAGCAACAATCTCGATCGCCTCTGAAAGTTAAGTTATTTAGGCAATCATTCTCCATATTCTAATTCAAACATAATTCTTTGTGCAAGTAGTACCACCATAGTAACAAATTTTGGTGATTTGAAGCGTGTGCAAGATTAGAAGACTATATGGTGATATTCTTTCTGCTTGTTTTCATCAACATAAAGCAAATAGTTACATGCCCGTGCGTTGCTACGAAAAACAAAATTGATAGCGAAAAATAAAGATTAAAAAATAAAAAAAATTATTTCACAAGATCAAACATCTATCTTTAACGCTTCGTTTCTTGTGAAAGCTGGCTAATTAAAGCAACGCTTCGTTTCTTGCGTAGGGCAATTAAGCAGGGCAATTAATTAAACAGGGCAATTAAGCGGCAATTAATGACGTGGGAAGAACGGACCACTGCCACCAAGTGCTGCTTTAGAATAGTAGAGATACACATGTAGTTCTTCGGCCTCTCTCTTTTTGATCGATTAGAGAACACAATGACACACAAAAAGGAACAATGCACTAATAAGGAAGGAACCTTGACAGCGAGAAAAGTATAATTAAGCTACTATCATACTCCAGTGCAACTACACAAAGTAGATGCATGAAAAGTATGGCCTTGCTCTGAAACCATCCAGCACACTATATAGGTCATGACACAGCAAGCACTTCACTTGCCTAAAATGTAGGGCTGCAAACGAGCCGAGCTCGAGCGAGCTTGCCCTATGAAGCTCGAGCTCAAACAAGCTCGAGCCGAGCCTCAAATTAGGTTCGAGTTTACAGGCAAGCTCGGTTCGAGCTCAAACAAAGCTCGAGTAGGCTCGAGCTCGGCTTGAAAAGGCTCGATAACGTTTGTTTATATACAACAACAGCAGATAAGCACAAATAAAAGCAACAAATAAAAATATTCGGTAGCAGACATGCAATGCACCAATTTAGTGAGCATTTGCATGCAACAATTTTCATCAAGAGAGAGCATTTGCATAACTTAAAAAGCACATAACCCGTGCAACAATTTAGTGAACAAAGCTCAAGTAGGCTCGAGCTCGGCTCGACTGGGCTCGCGAGCTTGAGATCAAGCTCGATTCGAGCTCGAATATAGCTCGAGCCGAGCTCGAGCCGAGTCTCTGACGAGCCGAGCTTGAATAGTTTGCGAGCCTCGAGCTTTTCTTGCAGCCCTACTGAAACGTACCTATCAACTATTTTTTGGGCAACCTAGACCGTTCCTTCTTTGTTGTAAGTAATTCGACGTGAGATGCTACTCCCGGCGACCCTGGACGGCTGCCCGGGCTGGCTGGCGAACAAGGGCAGACCCAGCAACCATCTTCTTCTCTCCCCACCCGCCATTAGGGGTAATAATGGGCTGAGGTCCAGCACAAATCTGATCCAAGTCCAAAAATTTGTTTCTTTGATCCAGTCTAGTCCAAATCCAAAACTAATAAGCCTAGGTCCAATCCAGGCCCAAATAAATGCTTGGACCTTGATCCAAGCCATTTACATGTAAAATATTAATGTAGATGTGACCAGAATTAACACATAATGCATGATATACAACGATTTAGTAGAAAAACATAAGGTCCAAACCTAGTCCGATCTGGTCTAGATCTGGTCCAAACAGCTATAAATCCAAAATAAATCAAATCCATTTGCAGTTTTGAGCCGGTTTAGTCCAAAAACCTATACCAGTCCAAGCCCATTGTCACCCCTACCCGCCATGCCTGGGCAACAAAAGCTCCTGTCTTTGTCTTCTTTTTCTCCATCTAGAGGACAACAATGGCAGGACGTACGGTGTGTTACATTCGCCTTGGCAGCCAGAAAAAAGTAAAGCATTGCCTAGCTTGGCCAGTACCATACTCTACTGCAATTGTACAGGAAGTAGATGCATGAAAAGGCACATTAGGTGAGGTTACATTCGCCATTTGGGAGGAACGAGCAGCAAATTAACTCTTTCTTAATTCCGGAGGAAGATGGCAGTGGATCTAGCCATCCTTTTGTGCAGCGTACGCGTGCAGCAATATCCGTACACTAGGATTCGACTAGCGAGATTGATGGAAACAATACGCCTTGTGCAATACATACAACCAGAAATCCAACCTCCTTTTTCAGCAAAATTTTAGCTCTTTTTGATAAATTTTTCAAAATTATTTAAATTTAAATTTGAACTCCACTGGTTTATTAAGCGGTTTGAGAAATCGAGCCGCCTCGATACATGCAAAAATCATGATTTTTGGTCAAAAATGGATGATATTGTGAACCCTAGCATAATCCATAGTATCTTCATAATATCATGACAAATTAACAATTCATGAATACAAAAAAAAGTCAATTACTTTTTCGTCAAGATTAACACTAAATTTATTTCCTCTTCACAATCAGAAATATAGAGCAATTTCTTGTATATACAGGAAGCTCCCTTTGTGCTGTTGATGCTATCTGCTTCAGTGTTTGTAATTGCTCTTCAGTGTACGAGTGCGATAGGCACTGGTATTATTGGGCATGTGCATGCCCGCAAACAATCTTTAGTGGACACTATGAATATCTCTTCACAGTTCGCAATCATCACTACATCATAAATTCCATAAGACAATGTATCGATTTTGATTATGTGATAATCTACTTTTCCATGAAGTATACCATATGAAGTACAGTGCAATTTTGCAAATTATGTTATCATATATAGAGTACTACAAGGCATACGATTGCCTAGAAGGCCGTTGCATCTTGTAGGCAGGGTTCATAATATCATTTTTAAAAAATTGGTTAATTTTTGACTGGTCAAAAATTGGTAGAACTCCAATAAGTTTGAAGTTAAATTTTTTCAAATCAGCGATCTAACGTTGTCGAAAAAAAAATAAAAAATTGACCAATTTCATCGATTTTTTTTTTCCAATTTTTGGCACACTCAAGGAAAATTGAAAAAATATGAATAAATCCTCACTAATCTATAAAACATCTAAGAGAAATTTTAACAATTTTTTTTTTGTTTTATTTAGTACTTCTGAAAAAAATCAAAAACAGCAATTAATGAAAAGGAAGAGAGACACTGTTAAATTTTTATAAAATTGTACAAGCTTTATCATACTCTGAAATTTTAATTGAATCATAAATAGTGCCAAAGGATCATGTATTAAAACTTTCAAAATATTAGACTTCATTTAGTTACCTGGAAAATCAAAAATAGAAGAGCATATACAAAGATAGTAACACTATCAGGATTTTATAAAACTTCACACGTCTGATCATCATATGAAAATTTTGCAGAATCATTATAATTGGCTCAAAAAATCATACAAAAATGTTTAGAAATATTAGACTTCATTTAGTGCCCTTATAAAATAAAAAAAATAGAAGAGCATATACAAAGATAGTAGCACTGTCAGGATTTTAAAAAAAATACACAGGTCTGATAATGATTTAAAAATTTTAGAGCATCATTAACATTGCCTCATAACCTCACATAAAATTTTTAGCACATTTTCATAAATTGTTCCAATTTTTTTGAACTTGAATTTGAATTCCACCGGTTTACCGAGCGGTTTCAGAAATCGAGCCGCCTCAATACATGAAATAATCGCTCGATTACCGACGATATTGTGAACCCTGCTTTTAGGTGCTCAATAATTGAACACCATAAATGATTAATGGGAGATCACAATGGATACATCTAGAGATACACCAATATATATACCATCAGCAGCTTGAAGAATCCTGTATGGAAATGAAAAGTTTATGAACTTTCCAACAAAAGTCAATTTTGCCACTACAATTATTGGCAATCCAAACTAGATCATAGGCTTGGGATGCATTAGGAAGTTTGGACTATGATTAATTGTACAATGTTCAGAGTAAGTAACCCATCTAAGCTTTTCCTTTGTCTTATTATTCTGTGTATCTTCCAAAGCTGGTAGCTAGTTTTTACTAATATCTTCAGCTTTAAGTGGGTTTTGTTATATTTTGCTTCTTATTTAGATCGCACCAGCAGAAAGAAAATCAAGCTAGCTAGTTAGCTAGTTCTAGCCCAATAAATTGATTGTATAATAGGTTGTAGGTTATAGAGCCGTTGACACACATAATCAAATAACCATTTCTTTACGATCATATTCATGCAAAAGTAATTAAACCTAATGAGCAATGCCGCACAAACATTTCTGGAACTATGTCATCATACTTATTCATCAAAAAATACTACTTTTTTTCAAGGTTGCTTCCATTTACTTATATACCTCGAAACAGCTTACATTGGACATGTAACTGCAACAACACTGGGTGCAACTCGTAGATGGATCTGTTGTCTGTGCCGAATTGATTGGCCTTCATCGATGTGACAGGGAGGAGGCTGACCATGTTTGAGTGCTAAGACCTATGGCACCAAACGTCGGTCGGATGGCAGTCAGGCGTCAATATCTTCTTGCAGCATGCACATATAGGTGTGTGTGTGTGTGTGTGGATCGATCTTGGTGAAGTTTACCCATCTTTGGCTTTAGGATTTGTATCCCTGCCTTTTGCAGCCTTTGAGCCAATATCTCCGTTTGATCGAGAATGAAACAATGCAAATTTGAATCAAAAAGTAGCTTCACTACATTATTTGTGCTATAGTGATCCGACCATTGTCCATTATACAGCTCTAGCTGCCTTCGCTATGGTAGAGGATACGGTTCCAAAGGTTTGGTGTTGTTCCACCTAAAAGGATCGGTGAATTAATGTTCTTACTGATAGTGCTAGCGTGTGTTCTTTCTGGCAGACAGAATGTTTTGCTCCAGTTCATGCATGATGTATTTTCTTTATTTTTCAAATAAGGGAGTTTGTCACCAAAGTGCCACTCCGGGATCTCTACCATCGGGAACACATCCCGTGATCCCCCCATCCAGTATATTTGGTATATATAATTACTCCTATCAGATCAAAAAAGAGTGATGTTTTGAGATACTTGTATTCAAACTTTGTAAACTTTGACTGTTAATATCTCTAAAAATATTTAGATTGGACACATAAAATTATATGTAAGTTTATCTCGATAAATACTTTTGTCATATTATAATTTTATTAGGGTTTATAAATATATTGTAATATAAATTATCTAAGTGGAGTTTTGGAGTAGTACTATTTTCATTTGTGAAGGATGGGAGTATTAAGAATATATCATAGTTGAGAGGTGCTTCTATGATTTTTTTTAAAAAAAATTGTACAAATATTAAAGCATGAATGAAGAGTAGATAGTGATTACTTACCCTTTCGCTTGCTTTAAGATTTGTATAACTTGTATTAGGAGGAAAAAATATAGAAGCACTACTCATCATAGTTTTCTTTTTTGTTTATGGTCTGTGTGTGCCGAGATTTATTTTTTTAACCTTCCTGGTTTTTTTTTGCTACATTAAATTAGAAATATGCCATTTTTGATGAAAATACACATATCGTCTTATTCTTCCACCTCTTATTCCCCGCCTCATTCAACCCTCCCACGGAAGCCCCACCGCCGTAGCATTCTCTCTCTCTCTCTCTCTCTCTCTCTCTCTCTCTGCCCCCCCCCCCTCCGCATCTCCCCACCGCCACAGCTTGGCAGAGCCACCACCACCGCACGGTGATGAAGACTGCGCCCGACGATGGAGCTCCGGCGGCCAGAGGTGATGAAGACGACGCGGAAGCCTCCGGCCGACAATGAAGCTCTCCCTTAGTGTGACAGCAGATCTGGCAGACAAGCAGCCTGCACATGACGGCAAATGCAGAGAGGTAGCACGGCGACGACAATGATGGCTCCCCTCGAGTGCAGATCTCCAGTCCGCTACATGGAGAGGTCGGTTAGTGGAGGCGGCCTAGGAGAGGATGTCGACCATGGGATCGCGCTCGGGAAGACAGCTCGAGTGATGGCGGTGCCAGCACCATGGGCGTGGCGGTAGCGGCGGCCCACGCTGGCTTGGCGATAAGATGGCGACCCACGCGGTGGAGGGAGTTGAGGAAGGTGATGGTACATTCGCCAGTACCATACTCTACTGCAATTGTACAGGAAGTAGATGCATGAAAAGGCACATTAGGTGATGTTACATTCGCCATTTGGGAGGAACGAGCAGTAAATTAACTCTTTCTTAATTCCGGAGGAAGATGGCAGTGGATCTAGCCATCCTTTTGTGCAGCGTACGCGTGCATGTTGGATCGAAAAGAATGAACGGATCATATTCAATTTAGTGTACGGTAAAGGAACTCCGAGTTTTACATTTTTGGGGTCTTGCAAGCCCAAAAATTTTGGAAGAACTGAATCAGATAGTGCATACATTTCTGCCAGAATAAGAACTTCTCCGGCTGTCGAAATAATTATTTTGCGTGATTTCTCTGGTTATGCTGGTGACTTTGTAATTTCTGCACTAGAATTACACGGGTCTTCATTATATTTCCATGCTCGAGGCAGGTATAACTTTGTAATATATCATTGTGACAATATCTATAGTAAAAAAAAATCCCTACGTACTTTAATATGAAAACCTTTGTAATATATCATTATATTTCCTTGCCTTCTCGCTCAACTGAATAAAAGTGGAGTCCAAGCTGACTAGGCGCTTTCAATTAACACCAAGTTCAAAAGTGCTACCCCTGATCACAATTACACGTCGTTTTGGAAATTGATATGGTAGCCAAAATACAGTTTTGACAATTAAACTTTATTATAATATATTTATAAAATCTAATAAAATTATAATATTATATATGAAAGAACTTTTCGAGACAAATCTACACATATGATTTTCATGTATCCAATTTAAATATTTAAAAGATATTTATAATCAAAATTTCAAAAGTTTGATAATCAAAACGATAAGTATTTGTAGCCGGAGGGAGCAGTAAAGAATCCTAGTGTGCAACAAAGCAATATATCCAGCTGTAGCCATTTACTTTGCACAACCCCTGCTCATGCATGCAGATTGTGAACCCTGCTCGCGGCAAGAAGGTCGCCGGCGATGCGCGCAAGACGAGGGTGCTATGTGGTCACGGGTGGATCTAGCATGCAATTAGTGGGGTCAAATGACCCCAATGATTTTGTCAAAATCACATATAAATTTAATTGTATTATATTAGCATATAAGCATATATAGACTATAAGTTATTATAATGACCCCAGCGACCCTAATAATCTGTATGTGGCTACAGTAAAAAGCAAAGTGACTTTGCTACGGTAGCTGGTGGTGACGTGAGAAAAAGGAGAAGCTGCACTTGCAGCGCGACGTGCGAAGCTCCTGGCTACTATACAGAGAGGAAAGAGAGGAGGGAGAAAAAGAGTTTAAAATTTTAAGAGATTGTTTGATGGTTGTGCTTTTATGTAAAAAGGATTTTTGTGTGTGTGTGGGACCCCGGATCAGCTATCCAGAATCTCCTGTGTATTTCCGTACTAGTCCCAGATCAGTAGCTAGTACACACAGTCACAGTGATACATCATTGCCGAACAAAACGAAACTTGTAATGTAAATATTCAAGTATGGGTCACATGGCCACTTATTACAATACTCGGTCCAACGACCGGACACACAAAACAGCGGAAGCAAAAGAAAGCAACGAGCGAACGCCACAACGCCACAAAGCGATTTACTAGGAACGCAACTAGTCCTCCTGGCAATCCTCCTCGAAGAACTCCTTTTCTTCCTCAGCATCTTGATAAATCTCTGATGATTACAATGTTGGTGTAGCACGTGAGTACAAAAGTACTCAGCAAGTCGGGAAAGTATGATCATGAGGGGCTTTCCAAAGGAAGCTTAATAGGGTTTATTTGCATAAAGCCACATTTGATTAAATCATACTTAAGTAATAAATTTCACAAAGCATATTTTACAACTCTTTTTAATAATTGAATTATTTATTATTGTAGTGAGGTTCTAACCACCATCACTAACATAAAGGCTCTTTCCGCCAACAATTAAAAGGATCAAAGTTAATCAGGTGACTCCATCCGTCAAAGGTAAAACAGGTTCTATCCACCTGGGTTGGCTCTTTCCGCCAATCAACATTCGAGAGTTCTAACCACTCCCGAACCCCAAAACAACACATTTTTCGATTTTAAAACCAAAACCAAAGTCTACCAATATGAAAGCATTCTTCGCTTTGCCTTTGACCGTAGGCACGGCTATTCGAATAGTTTATACTCTGCAGAGGTGTACAACTTTACCCACAATACAAGATAGACCCTTGTTGCCATGCAATTAACACACTTCCTTAGGTGTGCCGGCAGGGATATCTTGACAAGGCCGTTACAATGTATATACCTAGCTAGACCCACCCGCTGAGGTTTCACCGCTGTTAGGGTTCCCTCCACCCAAAGATGTAGCCCCTCTTGCGCCGTGTGAGCAAAACAACATCCACAACAATGCCTCCGTCCGGCTCTCACACAACAACCGAATGGCGAGTCTAAACTAGGCTTCTACAAATTAGTGAGCCAGGTCGTACCATTATAGACATGTGGTAGTACGGTTATTATGCTTAAAATGGCAATCATAAGCGTCGGTCCTTATATGACTGGGGCGGTACTTGCACCGAAGGATCAAGACTTGATCCGCTTCCACCTGACATTCCAGGCCGCCCAAGTCGAAATCATTTTACTTTTCTTTTATTTTAGAAAACAGGACCAAAATCATAATAATAACTTTCAAATCATGTTTAATAACATTCTTTTTGAATAATCCCACCCATGGGTTGTTTTGGTCGGAAAAGGTCCTAAGCAATTCTACCGTACTACATAGCAACGGATACCATATAAACATATGCATGGTATAAACAATGTTCTAGGGTTACAATGGATATGATTAACAATGTCATGGAGGAATCAACAAGTTCGGAATAACTAGCTCTTATATTTGACATATTTAATTAAACATAGCCATGCAACTTTATAAACAGTTTTAAATCATTTCGCAAACATAGGAGCAAAGTGCATCAAGGAGACTTGCCTTCATTCTTGGCGGCGGTGTCGAACTCGGAAGGCTCGGCAATGAAATCGGCGGTCGCGGCGGGATCGTCGACTACACGCAAAACGAGGCAATAAATAAATAACAGAAAATAAATAAAATCCAAAAATTATAAAATTAGTACTGGCAGGAAGGTCTTGATTTTAGATGAATTTAGAAATTTGAATGGGGTCAAACGGAGTTCGGATGAGAAAGTTATGAGCTTCCGAAGTTTGAATTTCGAATAAATCGAAAACCGAGAATATTCCCGGAATATTCTCTCTTGGGTTGACTGGTCAAAAGAGGGCTTTGACTGACTTTGACTGGGTTTGACTTGGTCTTGTGTCTATGGCAATGGGCCCCATGTGTCATAGAGAGAAAGGTTGTCTTCAACCTTTGGCTTCATGGCCACCATGAATGGGAGAGGGAGCTTGAAAGGAGAGCAAGGGGCTCGCACGGTGGGGCGGCGGCGGCGGGGTCGCCGGCGGCCTGGCGGCGCGCCGGCAGCGACGGCGCGACGGGAAGGCGGGCGCGACGGCACGCGAGGCGACGGGCGGCCGGCGGGTGCGCGGGGCGGCCGGCGGCGGCGGTGGGGCGGCCGGCGGGTGGCCGGCCGGCGAGCCGGCGGCGGCGCACGGGCAAGGCCCCAATGACAGAGCAACTCCATGGCCAACAAGAACAGAGAGCTCCCCAAAAGAAAAGAAACACACCCACTTCTAAAAACTTGATTTTCCAACCAATTTTGCATGGAATTGATTCAAACAAAAGCCTAGAATCTCTAGAGGACCTCCTTAGCAACATCTAGGATGAAGGAATCGAGCCAAATCTCACCGGAGAAGATGAAATCGACGATGAACACGGGTTCGGCCGAAACGAGCAAAATCCGAAATTCGTCGCCCACGGATGAAGAAACCTAAAATTGATTGATGAATTAGCTACTAGACTTCCATGCTAACACAAAGAAACGAACGGGAGGAAGAAAGATCCACCGGAGTGGAAGATATGAGCAAGAACACGAAGAACGCGAAGAACAACCCAAGTTCGTCGATTTTCTTGATCTTGCGGCCAATTGGATTTGAGAGGCTAACGGAGAGCTATACCACCGGAAAGAGGGTTCTTATACGGAGAGATGAGGGGCGGAATCACGCGAAACGGATTAGAAACGGCCGCGTAATCACCATAAAGGTCGATTTCGGTTTCCTCGCAACCGTTCAAAATCCAGCGCGATCTCGGGTGCATTATCCCCATGGATAGAAAGAGGAGGCCGTTGTGATTCCAACGGATCCGACGGTTATTGATTTGGAGTTGTATGGAGGGAGATACATGAATTTGAATCTATGGAGGAGAGAAGGGAAGCTTCTCTGTTTTTCTCCCAGGCAAGAACACGCACAGGCCAATCCAAGGTGGAAGAAGCTACTGTTCACTTGCCACGTGGCGGTCTGTGAGTGGTTGGCTTATACGCGACAGTTCCGCCCTAGAGAAAAATTGGGAAAAATGGCCTAAAAATTCCGGAAAAATTCCTAGAGCCATTTTAGAATATTTGGAACTCAATGGAAGTGGTTTGGTTGAATTTGGATGATTTTTGTGGAATTGGATATTCGGGCGCGGATCGCAGGCATTAAACAAAAGCCGCGCGAGATAAAATAGGAACGGATGTCCAAAAATCCGGGGAATGATTCCTAAAATAATTTCGGAATATTTGGAACATTTTAGAAGTGGTTTGGAGATTTTTGGAGCACTTTTGGACTCGGGTGAATTTTCGGGTCCCAGCGGGAACTGGAAAACCCGATTTTTCGCCCGGGAGGGAATTAATTCCCGATTTCGAAGGGGAATGGATGCCAGGTTATTATAAACACCAATGAAACTCCAACTTTTGAATTTACTTCATTTAAATTATGTTTTTCTCCAGAAAGCCAAAACGAGGATGTTACAAACCTACCCCCCTTAGAGAGAATCTCGTCCCCGAGATTCGGACGGAGAAAGAAAAAGGTTAGGGAACTCTGCTCGAAGATCTTCTTCACGCTCCCAAGTAGCTTCCTTCTCAGAATGATTGCTCCACTGAACCTTGCAGAACTTGATTACTCGGCTTCGTGTCCGACGCTCGGCTTCATCCAAAACCTTGATGGGATACTCCGAGTAAGACAAGTCTTCTTTGAGTTCCATGTCTTCCAACGGCAACTGATGTTCCGGCACTCGGAGGCACTTCTTCAACTGAGACACATGAAAGACATCATGTACCCCTGACAGCTGTGGCGGTAATTCCAATTTATAAGCAACTTCGCCTTTTCGGGCAATCACCTTGAATGGTCCGATATAGCGGGGTGCTAATTTTCCACTGACGCGGAATCGTTTCATTCCTTTCATCGGGGATACCTTCAAATACACATGGTCTCCAGGTACAAAGCTTAATTCCCTTCGACGATTGTCCGCATAACTTTTCTGTCTGGACTGAGCTGTCTTCAGATTTGCCCGGATCTGTCTGACTTGCTCTTCGGCTTCTTTCAGAACATCGGGCCCGATGATTTGTCCTCCTTCGGTCTCTTTCCAATATAAGGGTGTTCGGCACTTTCTTCCATACAAAGCTTCAAAAGGCGCCATCTTCAAACTGGCTTGATAACTGTTGTTATAGGAAAACTCTGCATAGGGCAAATTCTGATCCCACGAGCCTTTATATGTTAGAGAACAAGCCCTCAACATATCCTCTAAGATTTGATTGACCCTTTCGGTCTGGCCATCCGTCTGGGGATGATATGCAGTACTGAAATTAAGATTCGTGCCCAACACCTCATGCAATTGCTGCCAGAATCTCGAGGTGAACTGGGAACCTCGATCAGACACAATCTTCTTTGGCACACCGTGTAAACATACAATCTTGGTCATATACAACTCCAGAATAGGTTGTCTTTACCGGGATAAAGTGGGCCACTTTGGTCAATCGATCCACAATAACCCAGATGGAATCATAACCGGATTTAGTTTTGGGTAATCCAGTTATAAAATCCATTCCAATTTCTTCCCATTTCCATACAGGCACTTGCAACGGCTGCAATAGACCAGCTGGTCTCTGTTGCTCCGCTTTTACCAACTGGCACACGTCACAACGTGCCACAAAATCTGCAACTTCCTTCTTCATATTAGACCACCAATACTTTTCTTTCAAATCAGCATACATTTTGGTGCCTCCTGGGTGAATAGAATAAACTGAATCGTGAGCTTCCTTCAAGATCACATTCTTGATTTCTTCTTGGTTAGGGACCACTATTCTTTTCCCGAACCAAATAGTTCCCTGGTCATCTTCTGAAAATCCGGGGTGCTTTCCTTTCTTTAGACCTTCCTTCAGGTTGGCAATACCTTTATCGTCCTTCTGAGCTTCTCGGATCTGATCCTCAAGGGTTGCTTTGACCTCCAAAGAATAAATGCACCCTTCATTTACTAATTCCAGGTTAAGAAGCCGAAACTCCTCATGAAGCGCTGGTTGGCGTTGTTGTACTATCACATTGTTGCAGTGAGCTTTCCGGCTCAACGCATCCGCAACAACGTTCGCTTTTCCAGGGTGATAATGAATTTCCAGATTATAATCTTTCACCAACTCCAACCATCTTCTCTGTCTCAGGTTAAGATCAGGCTGAATGAAGATATACTTCAGACTTTTATGATCCGTATAGATTTCACATCTATTGCCGATCAAGTAATGCCTCCATATCTTGAGCGCGTGCACAACTGCGGCTAACTCCAAGTCATGAATAGGATAGTTTTCTTCATGAGGTCGCAGTTGTCTTGAAGCATAGGCTATTACCTTTCCTTCTTGCATCATAACACATCCAAGTCCTTGCTTCGAAGCATCACAATACACTTCAAAGTCCTTATGGATGTCTGGCAAAATAAGCACTGGGGCTGAGGTTAATCTCTTTTTCAACTCCTGAAAACTTTGCTCACACGCTTGCGTCCATTCAAACTTCTTTTCCTTTTTCAAAAGTTGAGTAAGAGGTCTGGCTATCTTCGAGAAACCTTCAATGAATCTACGATAATAACCAGCTAATCCAAGAAAACTTCGGATCTCCGGGACTGACTTGGGTTGTGTCCAATCCAAAACATCTCTCACTTTCGCTGGATCTACTGCTACTCCTGCAGCAGAAATGATATGACCCAGGAAAGACACTTCTTTCAGCCAGAAGTCACATTTGCTAAACTTGGCATACAGCTGATGCTCCCTTAGTGTTTCCAAGACTATTCGCAGATGATCTTCATGCTCTTTTCTGCTCTTGGAATAGACAAGAATGTCGTCGATGAAGACTACGACGAACTTGTCTAAATACTCCATAAACACCTTATTCATCAGATTCATGAAATAAGAAGGAGCATTGGTTAACCCAAAAGACATGACTGTGAACTCGTACAGTCCATATCGGGTGGTGAAGGCTGTCTTCGGAATATCTTCTTTTCTTATCTTCAGCTGGTGATATCCCGATCTCAAATCTACCTTGGAGAAGACTTGAGCTCCCTTTAACTGATCAAAGAGATCATCTATCCGAGGCAACGGATACTTGTTCTTGATCGTGACCTTATTCAAAGACCTGTAGTCTATGCACATCCTCAGACTACCGTCTTTCTTGGTGACGAAAATCACAGGCGATCCCCAAGGTGACGAACTGGGTCTGATGAATCCTTTCTCTTGCAGTTCTTCAATCTGCTTCTTCATCTCGACCAACTCGTTAGAAGGCAGTCGGTACGGTCTCTTCGAGATTGGAGTGGTACCAGGTACTAGCTCAATCACAAATTCCACATCTCGATCTGGTGGCATACCAGGCAACTCATCCGGGAACACATCCGGGTACTCATTGACTATCGGTACCTTCTCCAACGAAGAGAGTAGCACTATTAAAATTTTAAAAAAATGCACATATATGATAATGATCTAAGAATTTTACAAAACCATTCGCATTGTCTCAAGACCTCACACAAAAATTTTCAAAAATTTTTAGCTCTTTTTAATAATTTTTTCCAAATTTTTTAAATTTAAGTTTGAACTCCACTGGTTTATCAAGCGGTTTGAGAAATCGAGCCGCCTCGACAAATACAAAAATCATGATTTTTGCTCAAAAATGGATGATATTGTGAACCCTAGCTTAATCCATAGTATCTTCATAATATCATGACAAATTAACAATTCATGCATACAAAAAAAAGTCAATTACTTTTTCGTCAAGATTAACACTAAATTTATTTCCTCTTCACAATCAGAAATATAGAGCAATTTCTTGTATATACAGGAAGCTCCCTTTGTGCTGTTTATGCTATCTGCTTCAGTGTTTGTAATTGCTCTTCGGTGTACTAGTGCGATAGGCACTGGTATTATTGGGCATGCGCATGCCTGCAAACAATCTTTAGTGGACACTATGAATATCTCTTCACAGTTCGCAATCATCACTACACCATAAATTCCATAAGACAATGTATCGATTTTGATTATGTGATAATCTACTTTTCCATGAAGTATACCATATGAAGTACAGTGCAATTTTGCAAATTATGTTATCATATATAGAGTACTACAAGGCATACGATTGGCTAGAAGGCCGTTGCATCTTGTAGGCAGGGTTCATAATATCATTTTAAAAAAATTGGTTAATTTTTGACTGGTCAAAAATTGGTAGAAGTCCAATAAGTTTGAAGTTAAATTTTTTGAAATCAGCGATCAAACATTGTCGAAAAAAATAAAAATTGAACAATTTCATCGATTTTTCAATGATTTTTTTTTCAATTTTTGCACACACAAGGAAAATTTAAAAAATATGAATAAATCCTAATTAATCTATAAAACATCTAAGAGAAATTTTAACAATTTTTAAAATTTATTTAGTACTTCTGAAAAATTAAAAACAGCAATTAATGAAAAGGAAGAGAGACACTGTCAAATTTTTATAAAATTTTACAAGCTTTATCATACTCTGAAATTTTAATTGAATCATAAATAGTGCCAAAGGATCATGTATTAAAACTTTCAAAATATTAGACTTCATTTAGTTACCTAGAAAATCAAAAATAGAAGAGCATATACAAAGATAGTAACACTATCAGGATTTTATAAAACTTCACACGTCTAATCATCATATGAAAATTTTGCAGAATCATTATAATTGGCTCAGAAACTCATACAAAAATGTTTAAAAATATTAGACTTCATTTAGTGCCCTTATAAAATAAAAAAATAGAAGAGCATATACAAAGATAGTTGCACTGTCAGGATTTTAAAAAAATACACAGGTTTGATAATGATTTAAAAATTTTAAAGCATCATTAACATTGCCTCATAACCTCACATAAGATTTTTAGCACATTTTCATAAATTTTTCCAAATTTTTTGAACTTGAATTTGAATTCCACCAGTTTACCGAGCGGTTTCAGAAATCGAGCCACCTCAATACATGAAATAATCGCTCGATTACCGACGATACTGTGAACCCTGCTTTTAGGTGCCCAATAATTGAACACCATAAATGATTAATGGGAGATCACAATGGATACATCTAGAGATACACCAATATATATACAATCAGCAGCTTGAAGAATCCTGTATGGAAATGAAAAGTTTATGAACTTTCCAACAAAAGTCAATTTTGCCACTATAATTTTTGGCAATCCAAACTGGATCATAGGCTTGGGATGCATTAGGAAGTTTGGACTATGATTAATTGTACAATGTTCAGAGTAAGTAACCCATCTAAGCTTTTCCTTTGTCTTATTCTTCTGTGTATCTTCCAAAGCTGGTAGCTAGTTTTTACTAATATCTTCAGCTTTAAGTGGGTTTTGTTGTATTTTGCTTCTTATTTAGATCGCACCAGCAGAAAGAAAATCAAGCTAGCTAGTTAGCTAGTTCTAGCCCAATAAATTGACTGTATAATAGGTTGTAGGTTATAGAGTCGTTGACACACATAATCAAATAACCATTTCTTTACGATCATATTCATGCAAAAGTAATTAAGCCTAATCAGCAATGCCGCACAAACATTTCTAGAACTACGTCATCATACTTATTCGTCAAAAAATACTACTTTTTTTTTCAAGGTTGCTTCCATTTACTCATATATCTCGAAACTGCTTACATTGGACATGCAGCCGCAACAACACTAGGTGCAACTCATAGATGGATCTGCTGTCTGTGCCAAATTGATTGGCCTTCATCGATGTGACAGGGAGGAGGCTGACCATGTTTGAGTGCTGAGACCTACGGCACCAAACGTCGGTCGGATGGCAGTCAGGCGTCAATCTCTTCTTGCAGCATGCACATATAGGTGTGTGTGTGGATCGATCTTAGTGAAGCTTACCCATATATGGCTTTAGGGTTTGTATCCCTGCCTTTTGCAGCCTTTGGGCCAATATCTCCGTTTGACCGAGAATGAAACGGTGCAAATTTGAATCAAAAAGTAGCTTCACTACATTGTTTGTGCTATAGTGATCCGAGCATTAGCCATTATACAGCTCTAGCTGCCTTCGCTGTGGTAGAGGATACGGTTCCACAGGTTTGGAGTTGTTCCACCTAAAAGGATTGGTGAATTAATGTTCTTACTGATAGTGCTAGTGTGTGTTCTTTCTGGAATTGACAGAATGTTTTGCTCTAGTTCATGCATGATGTATTTTCTTTATTTTTCAAATAAGGGAGTTTGTCACCAAAGTGCCACTCCGGGCTCTCTACCATCGGGAACACATCCCGATCCTGTGATCCCCTCCCATCCAGTATATTTGGTATATATAATTACTCCTATCAGATCACAAAAGAGTGATCTTTTGAGATACTTGTATTCAAACTTTGTAAACTTTGACTGTTAATATCTCTAAAAATATTTAGATTGGACGCTTAAATTTATATGTAAGTTTATCTCGATAAATACTTTTGTCATATTATAATTTTATCAGGGTTTATAAATATATTGTAATATAAATTATCTAAGTGGAGTTTTGGAGCAGTACTATTTTCATTTGTGAAGGATGGGAGTATTAAGAATATATCATAGTTGAGAGGTGCTTCTATGATTTTTTTTAAAAAAATTTGTACAAATATTAAAGCATAAATGAAGAGTAGATAGTGATTACTAACCCTTTCGCTTGCTTTAAGATTTGTGCAACTTGTATTAAGAGGAAAAATATAGAAGCACTACTCATCATAGTTTTCTTTTTTGTTTATGGTCTCTGTGTGCCGACATTTATTTTTTTTAACCTTCCTGGTTTTTTTGGCTACATTAAATTCAAAATATGCCATTTTTGATGAAAATACACGTATCGTCGTCTTCTTCCACCTCTTATTCCCCATCTCATTTAACCCTCCCATGGAAGCCCCACCGCCGTAGCACTCTCTCTCTCTCTCTCTCACTCTCTCTCTCTCTCTCTCTCTCTCTCTCTCTCTCTGCATCTCCCCACCACCACAGCTTGGCAGAGCCACCACCACCGCACGGTGATGAAGGTTGCGTCCGACGATGGAGCTTCGGCGGCCAGAGGTGATGAAGACGACGCGGAAGCCTCCGGCCGACAATGAAGCTCTCCCTGAGTGTGACGGCAGATTCGGCAAACAGGCAGCCTGCACATGACGGCAAATGCAGAGAGGTAGCCCGGGGACGACAATGATGGCTCCCCTCGAGTGCAGATCTCCAGTCCGTGACATGGAGAGGTCGGTCAGTGGAGGCGGCCTAGGAGAGGATGTCGACCATGGGATCGCGCTCGGGAAGACAGCCCAAGCGATGGCGGTGCCAGCACCATGGACGCGGCGGTAGCGGCGGCCCACGCTGGCTTGGTGATAAGATGGCGACCCACGCGGTGGAGGGAGTTGAGGAAGGTGATGGTGAGGAGGCCGCCGACAGCGGGGATGGCCTACCCAAGCGGTGGAGGAAGGAGAGGAAGGCAATGGTGATGAGGTCGCCGACGGCGACCAAGTGGAGGGAGGGGAGCTGCAGATCTGGTACCCTAGACGCCTACGTCGATTGACGTCCATGGTAGAGGGTGGAGGAAGAGTGGGAAGAAGGGGAGGGGAGGCTGGAGGAGGAAGAAGAAGGTGAGAGACAATATGGTCTTAAACTGTTCATAATTGCATATTTCACATTTTGCAGTGGCATATCTGTAATTTTGAACTTCGCAACGTCATATATTTCAAAGTGAGAACTTTGCCGTTTCATGTACATGAGATGGTTACAGAAAAAAACCATTTTGTATTTAATTGTTTGAATGTAATCATCCTATATCGTGGATAGTGCGATACAAATTTGAGAAATATTTCTTATATATACTGAATCATTCTATTCACTCAAAACAATAGAACCAAATGGCACAAGAGCATCCCATCCCATTCAGCTTTATCCACCAATCAAACACACCCGTAATTAACCCTTCTAATAAAGATGGAATCTCGGGCCTTTGATCTAAAAAGTACACAAACAACTTAGAATAGGAAGATTTTAGAACATCAATTGGACATAAACAAGAACTGAAGAGCACGCAGCTTTCGCAAAAAGAGGCTTCATTTACTTTTCTTAACAACAACGACCGTACCATTGTCAAAAAGAGAGAGAGAGAGAGAGAGAGAGAGAGAGAGAGAGAGAGAGAGAGAGAGAGAGAGAATGAATTACGTTACATGGCGAGGAATTAATTTATCGAAATTCCATATGCATGCAGCCCAAGTTCTACGGTACTTGGGATCCCGCACTCAGTGGTGGACCCAGGATATAAATTTAGGGAGTGCTAAACTGACAGTGATACAATGTTAAAATAAAACAAACAAATCAAACAAGGTACAATCATTTCGAAAAGCGCCCTACGGTAGACAGGGGTGCTAGGGGTACCCATGGGCCATGGTCTCATCAGAGGTAGCGTATACTTTAGCCACCTTTAACCCCTTGTTGGGTCCGCCACTGCCGACACCGACTTTTGTTCGCAATCATTCATCTACTGGTGTTCAGCCAGCTGGGAGCTCACCTAGCCGATGAAGGATGTGCCATTGCATAGCAATATAGCATGAATGGAGACTACTCTAGTCAGGTAGTGGCGGATTGAGAGGGGTAGTTACTGGCGTATGTGTATGGATTACCATGCGAATTAACGAAAACTTCCATTACCCCCTTCTAACGTGCACCCTTTTGTTTACCATTCACCTTAGGGTTTTCTTCTGACTCCTCTGTGAATTAAGAATCCAGGCTGGTCATAGGATCGATACTGTCAATGGACAACCATTTTCCAAGGAAGGAAGAGGCTTGGACTGCCATTTTTCAACCACTACTGGTCCTTGATCATGTTAGGCACGTAGCATTGTTTACCTTGCGTAATATGATATTGATCAGGTGAGCAGAAGTTAGCAAGTAATTAACATGGACCAATCGGCACACAGCAATGAAGAGTCATGGCATGGCACGGCACCACCACATCCATCGGATCTAGCCGGATGGACGGCTCCGGTTAGAGCTTCCCATTGCGGAATTTTTCCCCTGAAGCATAGTACAACTATACAAGCGTACAACTATGCAGGTCAGGTTGTTAGATGCGGCACTTTAAGACACATGCTTGCACTGAAGGCAGTTATTGCCGGTGCCTGATCGATGAAAACAATTGATAGCTAGTCAATGAGACTAAACACAATGAGCAAATGCGTGTTGAGATTGCAGGCCCCATTTGGCAATTTGGAACCGGGTTGTTTCTACTAGATTCTGGAAGAAATCCAACCAAACGGGCTAAAGCTCGGAGCAATTATCCTCAGATCGTTTCTTCTTTTTCCACTCTGTGACCGAATCGGTCTCAACCTTGTTTCACCCGATTCAGAGAATCTTACCTGGAACATTTCTACCAAGAATCTGAAACCGTACCAAACAGGGCCTGAAGACCATATATATATATATACACACACCATCAGCAGCTAGCTTTGGTCATGTTCTAGTTGAAGGAGCTCTTGATGGAAACGCAGTGATCTTGGAATTCCTAACAGAAGGTGAAATTTGCCACAAAAATTAGTGTGCACCCAATTAGAATCAGAGGCTTGGGATGCATCAGGAAATTTGGCATGTCATTAACAGAGTGACGTTCGTGGTGAGTGACCCTGACTCTTGCTCCATCAATTTTTTTTGACTTGCTGTCGGAAATAAAACTCATGGTAATTAGATTGGATTGAAACGTCGATTGCAGCTGCTTAGTTTTCTATAAAATTTCCTCGATTTAAATTGATGTTCAGTATCAAATTCCGACTGAATGTCATGCATAACACAAGAGGTGGATCAAGAACGAACAAAAGTGTTGAACTGAATAAGGAAACTTCACTTGAATAAAAGCTACATTGTAATCCTTTCGTGCATGCAGCAGCATATAGATTTATCTCGAGATGACATCATGCTGATGCAGGCCGAACAACAGTTGGTGTAGTCCGACCGTCCACTCCCGCTGCAAGAGAGTGCATATTTGGAGAGAGTTGCAAATAATGCACATAGACATATGGAGCATGCATGAGGCTGTATTCTATCTACTCTATAATTAAATTCATCCATAAGGTAGCTAGCTAGCCTCTAATTCTATTAATGCCTTCTTCAATTAGTCAGGAGAGGATTATTTTCATTTCGTCGCATAAAGTTAAAGGATAGACTTGCGCGTGTTGAAGCCAGCTTAATTGCATGTATCAGCAGCAGCTTAATTTGCTTATGTTCTACTTGTCATGAAGAGTCCTTGGTAGAATGCGATGCATAACAGTAATCTCCTTTACCTAGAGCTAGAATGCATGATGGACTTCACCGTTGAATTTCCTCAACTAAGATTGATATATATACAGGGTTCAACTTTTCGTTGAATTTCGCTCGAATTTCGCGAAATCCGACCTTACCGCTACGGTTCGAAAAAGCATTTCGTTGAAAACCGCTACTGTTCAAACGGTTTTTGAACGGTTTTTACCGATTTTTGAACGTCAATTTTTCTAACGGTTTTTCGCTAACGAAAAGTGGAACCTTGCATATATATATATATATATATATATATATATATATAAAGATTTTCGATTCGATTTCCAGACTAATTAATTGGACTTTTAATTAGTGCCTGGTAAATTAAAGTAGACCCGGAACAAAGGGGTGAATCTAATGCAAGAAACTAACTTGGTCACGTACATAAACTAAGATACCTTATGCTAGCTTGATCATCGTTCATATCCATTATGTAGTATGCATATATACATACTCATTCAGTCAGGATGCATGTATATATACCGCCTAGTTTCACGATTAATCTGCAGTTGCCTAATTAAATGTCCCACATCGACCAGGCAGATAAGATTGGTGCAGCATGATTGGGGATTGCTGCCGTGTGAATTAATTAGGAACTTTGAACAAGCCACTCAATCATCAACTGTAATCGCTAGGATCCCTTATGGTGAGTAGAAAAGCCAACCGTGCTTATTACTTCACCTCTCTAATCACCTAAGTATTAGTTTTGGTACCTTTCCTAGCTATAAGATGTTTCTAACTACTATGATGATAATTAAAGTGCTGAGATGTTATACCTTTATCTGATCACATCACGGAAGAAAAGTTCAGTGAATTGTGCAATTGCCAAACTTCTTAATTTGTTAGAGGCCACTGGCAGATTTTCCACACATTTTCTTCCTAGCCAGAAACAATTCATAAGTACACACAGTAGTAGCACGTACAACTTCTTTATGTGAAACTTAATTGTGAGTAGGAATTAATGATATACAACCTTAAAAAATAACTACGTACGAAAGATCTCAAAAAACCTAATCATAAATAAAGGCATAACTTTATTTTACTTCACTAGAAGGACCTCACTCCAAAGTCCAAAGTTCGTATTATGCCAAACTCTTGGTCGACGAGCCACCCTGATGGTGACAAAATGAGATTCACTGCGGATCATAAATTTAAATTGGAGATCTCTTGAGAGAATTAATTAACAGTTGTAAGAATTAATTAACAGTTGTACGAATTAATTAACATGTCTGGCTTCGCCAGACACACTTTTTTTTATTATCTAAAAAACCGTATGTGCTTTAGTTCTTTCGTGTACCGCAGTATTACACGAAGCCAACCATGTTGTGCAGAAAAGGTCATTGCAGGCCTATAGCCTTACAGTTCCTCAATTACTGAATATAGACATATCCAATGGTGGACGACAATCATAGAGCCAGACGAGCTTAGCATATCAAATATACTAGGTCAAGTCGCACTACCCAGCGCCGTGCAAAATTTGTTGTGAGATTTTTTTTTTGCAAAAGAAAAAAAAATGGTAGGAGGGTGTTTGCGCCAAAATTCGGTACATGGCAAAATGGGTTTGAATCGGATAAAAGCAATTGTATGTGTTTGCATCTGAATTCGGCGTGTATTGAAATCAGTCCGAGACGAAAAGGAAGCGTTCGCATGGAAAGAAATTATCAAACGAATCGGAAAAGGAATCCGTTTCTAAAAGGAAAGGGAATCAGATAATAGGCCGATACGGATAAACGCACCGTATTCATGTACAACTCGGATCGGCCAGGCGTGTTATAAAAGGAGGTGGGTGTCAAGCGGCAAGCAATCAATCAATCCAACAACACACACATCTACTTTTACAAGCTTTTCTTTTACATTGTTTTAGCCTCATAGATCTCTCTGCAAGTCGACGGAATCAACATAGTTGCGCATCGCCGATTGTTGATTTTAGCCGATTTCACCCAGGTTTGATTTGCTTCGTTTTGTTGCGCATCGCCTTCCGGCCGATTTTACCTTGTATCCGGATCAATCAGAATCGTTGGTCTAGTTATCTCCTAATCGGTTCTTGCCGACTAGCGAAAAGCCGATAGATCCTTGTTCATCGGCTTCGATCAAATTACAAATTCTACCTTGTCGATTTCAGGTCAAATCGACTGGCACGCTCTGCAAACCCGGAGTTTGTCTTGTGTGTTCGAGGCCTAAAACCCCCTTCACGTTTTTGGCGCGAACATATTTTGGCACGCCCGGTGGGACCCAAAAAGAATGTCGTCAACCGACAAGCCCGCAGTCACCGCCGATATCAACACCGATGCCATAATCGCGCCTCAGATGGCCGATTTAACCCCTGAGCAACGGAAAGAAATCGAAGATCGAAAGGCAGCTCTGGAGGAAATGATGCTACGATGCTTCCAGAAAACACGCCGTGGCGTTACTCAAAAGATTGCACTCCCAAGCATCAATCCTATCGGAGATTCAACATCTGAATCGGTAAGCCGATACGCACCCGCTCAAGCTGATTTATCAAGTATGATCGAGCAATCTGTCCATCACGCATTGATTAACCAATCATCGGCTCTAGTATCTACTTTAAAGCCGATGATAGAAAATAGTGTGAAAACAATTGCTCAAGAATTAGCTAACGTCTGGAAGCCTGCTAGATCCACCACAAACCATCCCTCGTGCACCGGTATATTCCATAGCACCCAACACCAACACAAGATGGCGTGTCGGCTCAAGCACCTATCATGATGCGGCTCAACCTCTTGTTTTGAAACCAAGCATACAGAGAGATGGGTTCACACACTACCATGGGCACACGGATGGAGCCAAGATAGGCGCATCAAATCAATCAAGTGCGCCCTCCAATAACATCGGGTTATCGGCTTATCAGCCGATCGAAATGGGACGAGGTTCCACGATCCACGAGGCCACAACCATGAAACAAGCACCATATAGGGTGGTGCCATACGTCGAACCTTTCGCGCCCATACCCGATGCATTAGGTTTTAATCACAATTATGATGCAGCACCAAGACCTCCTGAGGTGCGAGTTGGACAAAGACCCGAGTTTGCACTCGGGGGGCAGGGCGCAAACAATGAGAATTGGCCGTGTCCGGCTGCACCACAAGCCGACAATGTTAATTGGGCAGAGCAAATTGCCAATGTTTTGAGAGAACAGTTCGGTTTACAACCCAGAGGGAGAGTGATCGGCTACAGGAAGCCGTACCCCGATTACATAGACCGAATGCCATACCCCCACAACTTTAGGATACCAGATTTTGCTAAATTCTCAGGGGATGATTCTATTACCACAATTGAGCATATCGGACGGTTCATGGCTCAATGTGGGGAGGCGGCACAGTCCGATGGGTTAAAAATTAGGTTGTTTCCTTTATCATTATCGCCTTTGCATTCACTTGGTTCACAAATCTACCACCTAATTCAGTTCATATATGGAACGATTTAGAAAGCCGATTCCATGAGTACTTCTTTTCGGGAACTATGGAGCTTAGGATTTCTGATCTTAGTTCAGTCCGGCAATACGGCGAATCGGTCTCTGATTATATCAAGAGATTTCGGGGCGTACGGAATAGGTGCTACAGTGTAACATTACCCGACGATCAATTGGCCGACCTAGCGTTCCAAGGGTTAATCCCTCCATTAAAAGAAAAGTTGTCAGGCCAGGAGTTCCCCGACTTGGGCCACCTACTCCATCGCGTATCGGCACATGAAAGCCGATATGCAGAGAGCAAAGGGTTTAAAGATAGGTTTAAGACAAACGGCAATGAAAAGGCCAAAGTAAACATGGTAGATTACGATTCGGGCGACACCTCTGACGACGAAGCAGAAGTGAACATAGCCGAGTGGGCCAAAGGTTCCAAAAAACCACTCGTATGCTCTCTGCTTAGGCCGACAAAGAATAAAGCGGAAGTCAAGTACTCGTATGATGTGTCAAAGTGTGACAAGATATTTGATTTATTACTACAAGAAAAACTCATAAGGTTACCAGAAGGGCACATCATACCATCGGCCGAGGAGATTAAAAAGCGAAGGTATTGCAAATGGCATCATTCATTCTCCCATAACACTAACGATTGCAATATTTTTCGACAACAGATTCAATCGGCCATCGCCGATGGTAGGCTAAAATTTGCGGAAGAATCGGCTATGCAGATAGATATGAGCCCTTTTCAAGTCAACATGGTTCAATGTTCACGAAAAGAGAGGCCTGCGGAAGAAGATAAGCCGACTAAGGGAATTGTATCACGAGACGAGGCAGTACAGATCACTATCGGTTCTATACAAATAGAAGCCGATAAAAATGGACAAAACTCAAGAACAGTAAAACCAAGAGGGGACTTAGAGGTCGGTAAATGGTATCGAGCTGAGAGGGCTCCAAAAAGGGCCGATTTCAAACCAAAGCCGACCTTCTCACAACTCCTGGGGAAATATGAAAGGATAAGTCGAAGGTATAACCCTCAACAACACCAGGGTTTTCATCGATCAGGGCAAAGGAGGGACGAACGTTGGCGGCCAGATGTGCCACATCGGCCGACTACTGAAGAAGAGAAACATCGGCAATGTCCCTTTTGGCAGTTTTGCTGGGAAAGAGGGATGACCTTACCAACAGTTGTATCTTGTCCTATGCAACACTCGTCTGCATATCGACCAAACCAATCTGTGAAGGATAGGTTGTCTAGACCAATATGCAATCAACCAGAAGTAAGCAGGCGGCCAGTCCATGAAAGGTTGTCGGCAGTAGAGCAAAGTAAGTCCTCCCGGAAACAGGAATTATCGGCTGATACAAGCGGAATAGAGTCTGACAACAAGATGAGCAATTTAGCTGGAAAAATAAGAAAGCCGATAGAACCTAAACCTAGGTGGTGCCCCTCGGGTCTCAGCAAATCACAACGCAGGAGACTTCAACGATTGAAGACTCAAGAAGAAAGGGAAGCCGAGAAGGAGAAAGAGAGGGATCGGACGTTCAACAAGTTAAGACCCGTACCGATTTTGAAAAAGGAGTGGAGAAAAAAGGAGCAAATCGATAGTGATTCAGACCAATCAATTGAATCCGGTTCTCCGATGATCCGGGATGATACACCACCGATGGACATAAACATGGTATTCGCTCTACCTGCCGAGTTCAAAACCGAGGAATCGGCTGAGGAAGTGTTCGCCAGCTATGTCTCGGAGCACCATTTGTGTTCGAAAAGCCACAAGATATGCATCGGCATCTGAAACCATTATATCTAAAAGGGTATATTAATGGCCGACCGATATCTCGTATCTTTGGTCGATGGCGGGAACCAACGATCAATCGATGCCGTTAAGTACTTTCGTAAAGTTGGGTAAAGCCGATGAAGACTTGATCAAGACCAATATGGTGCTAAATGACTTCACGGGAGATCCAACCGAAGCTAAAGGCGTGATGGTGTCAGAACTGACAGTCGGTAATAAAACTTTGCCGACTGCATTTTTTGTGATTGAAGCCAAAGGCAATTACAGCGTGCTCCTTGGGCGGATCGATCCATGCCAATTGTTGTATACCATCAACTATGCACCAAAAATTGGTGCAGTGGAACGATGATACCGTAGAAGTCGTACCGGCCGACACATCGGCTCACATCGCCATGGCTAGCCCTGATACCAATTGGCCACACGAAGAAGCCGAGTGTATATCGGAAAAGCCTTGGACAATTGCGATTTTATCTGCGTAGAAGTCGGGATTCAAACCGATCAGCGTCAAACCCAACACGTTTGATCGGACGGGCAGTAGTAAGAAGATGGAGTACAAGACACTAGCAAAGCTACGAGGAAAGGGCAGGAGCTATCGGCAAACGAGAATCTGAAGAAGTCATTGAGGATTTTGAAGAAGAAAGGAAAGGGTTAGGATTTACTTCGCCGATTTGCTCGAAGAAGTCAACATTGGGGAAGGTGATAATAAAGACCAACGTTTGTAAGTGCCAAACTAGAACCAGTTATAAAGCAAAGTTGGTCGAAATACTCAAGAAATATAGAGATTGCTTCGCGTGGGAGTACTACGAAATGCCAGGCTTAAGCCGACAGACTAGTTGAGCATCGGCTACCAATAAAACACAGGTATCGGCCATTCAAACAGTACCTAGGCGATTTAATCCTACATTGTATGACGCTATAAAGGAAGAAGTAGGACGATTGCTAGAGGCAAAGTTTATCCGGCCTTGCCGACACTGTTGAATGGGTCTCAAACATCGTCCCTGTAAAGAAGAAAAATGGCAAACTTAGGGTATGTGTCGATTTTAGAGATTTAAACAAAGCTACACCAAAAGACGAGTACCCGATGCCTATAGCCGATATGCTTATCGATGCTGCATCTGGGAATAAAATCATAAGCTTTTTGGACGGGAACGCCGGATACAATCAGATATTCATGGCCGAGGCCGATATACCCAAGACGGCTTTCAGATGCCCAGGCGCTTTAGGGCTATACGAGTGGAAGGTTATGACCTTCGGGTTGAAAAATGCCGGCGCCACTTATCAGTGCGCTATGAATCATATTTTCCATAACCTGATCGGCAATACTGTGGAAATATACATCGATGATGTGGTGGTAAAGTCCAAAGACGACTGGCAACATTTAGCCGATCTGGAAAAGATGTTCGAAAACACAAGGTTGCATGGGTTAAAAATGAATCCTCTCAAATGCGCTTTCGGAGTATCGGCTGGACAATTTCTTGGGTTTACAGTGCATGAAGGAGGAATTGAAGTAAACCAAGCCAAAGTAAAAGCTATAGCCAATACTAAACCGCCGACAAGCAAAAAGGAGTTACAAGTATTGATAGGGAAAATCAACTACTTGCGACGTTTTATCTCGAACTTGTCAGGACGTATTCTGCCTTCACCCCTGCTAAAAATTAAAGACAACCAAGAGTTCAAATGGGGAACTGATCAGCAAAAGGCCTTCGACGACATAAAAGGTTATCTGATGAGCCCACCAGTGTTAACCGCACCAAAACATGGCATACCTTTCAGACTCTATATATCGGCTGAAGGAGACACAATAGGAGCAGTCTTGACACAGGAAGCCGATGGGAAAGAGCGGGCGATATTTTATTTAAGCCGACGTCTTTTAGACGCAGAAACCAGGTATCCCCTAGTAGAAAAATTATGCCTATCTTTGTATTTTGCTTGCACCAAATTAAGACATTATATGCTAGCTTCCAAATGCGTTATAATATGCAAAACCGATGTAGTTAAATACATATTATCGGCGCCAATCCTGCGGGGTCGGCTTGGTAAGTGGGCATATGCCTTAACAGAGTTCGAGTTAACCTATGAGTCGGCTAAATCTGTGAAAGGACAAGCTGTGGCCGATTTTATCACAGGAAGTGAGACATTAGGAATAGCTAGTGTAACTCCTTGGCAGCTGTATTTTGATGGATCTGTGTGCCAAGAAGGCGAAGGCATCGGTGTGATATTAGTTTCACCTAGGAAACAAGAGTATGGCTTCATGTATCGGCTAAATAGCCGATGTTCAAATAATCAAGCAGAGTACGAAGCGTTACTAAGGGGTCTACAACTGTTAGATAGCATCGGAGTGAAAGACGTCGAAGCTTTTGGAGATTCGATGTTAATTGTACAGCAAGTCAAAGGGGAATACCGATGCAATGATGATGCACTAAACCAGTACTTGCATCAATGCCTCCAGATCATCGAGATGTTCACTACATTTTCTATAAAACATATCCCCAGAGAAGCTAATAATAAAGCAAACCAATTGGCACAATGTGCATCAGGGTACAAGAGTGAAGGTCGACAGGGACCAATCGAGCTAGACGTGTGGCCGATCTTATGTGTTCACCACATCATTTGGAGAACAGAGATAAGGGATTATTTGTCAGATCCAGCCAAGCCGACCGAGCAGAAGGTCAGGCGCAAAGCACTCAAATATGCTCTACTAGAAGACGTATTGTACTTTCGGACTATGGAAGGTTTGTTATTAAGATGTCTGGGAACCGAGGAAGCCAAAGTGGCGATGGGTGAAGTTCATGAAGGCATTTGTGGGTCACACCAATCGGCTCATAAGATGAAATGGATACTGAGACGAACAGGATATTTTTGGCCGACGATGTTAGAAGACTGCTTCAAATATTATAGAGGATGCCAAACGTGTCAAAAGTTTGGTAACATACAGTCAGCACCAGCATCGGCTTTACATCCGATCATCAAGCCATGGCCATTTAGAGGATGGGGTATAGACATAATCGGCCAGATATTTCCGTCATCCAAAGAAAGGACATAAATTCATCCTTGCGACCACGGATTATTTCTCAAAATGGGTTGAGGCTGTGCCACTCAAGAAGGTTACTAGTAAAGAACTGATCGACTTTGTAAATGAACACATCGTCTATCGGTTTGGGATTCCACAAACAATCACTACTGATCAGGGTACTGTGTTCATGTCCAACGATTTCAAAGGGTTTGCGGAAAGTCTTGGGATAAAATTACTCAACTCCTCCCCTTACTACGCTCAGGCCAACGGACAGGCCGAATCGTCGAACAAGACATTGATAAAGCTGATAAAAAGAAAAATTGGGGAAGAGCCAAGGAGATGGCATTCAATGCTATCGGAGGCTTTATGGGCTTATCGGCTATCTCATCACGGATCAACTAAATTGTCACCCTTTCAGTTGGTATACGGACAAGAAGCCGTTTTGCCCGTTGAAATCAACATCGGCTCAATAAGGCTACACGAGCAAGATAAGGTATCGGTAGATGAATACAAACAGCGATCTTTGGACAATCTAGATGATTTGGTCGAACTAAGGCTGATCACGCTAGATCGGCTTAAAAGGAACAAAGAGATGGTTGCCAGGTCGCATAATAAAAAGTGATTTTTAAAGCATTCAATCAAGCCGATTTAGTATGGAAAACCGTGTTGCCGATTGGGTCTAGGGATAATCGATTCGGCAAATGGTCTCAAACATGGGAAGGGCCTTATAAGATCAATCGGCCGGTTGGCGGGAATTCATATATCTTGGAATCTTTAGAAGGGTTCGTCCTACCTAAAGCGATCAATGGAAAGTATCTGAAGGCGTATCACCCAAGCATATGGGTCGGGTCCTAACTACAGAGGTGAAGGCATCAAGATCAATGACAAGCACATGCATATAAAATCGGTCATACAATTGACCAGAAGTCGAGAACAAATATTCCTTATCCACAGATTAAAGAGTTTACAAAATATTCCAAGATGTACCCAATATTACACCGAGACAACGCCGTTTTCAATGGAGCCCAGAGCCAGGCAGATGGGCTCCCAAAGCCGATAATGCTTCTTCTTTGCTCTACCAATAGTAGCTTGAACGCTATCTATTAATCGATCATCGGCTTCTGCATCGCTCGAACAGGATCATCTTAGCTGATTGGCTCTTGACTTTGGCAAAAACTTCGCCGGATTTGCTGCCTCTGAGCCGCTAGTGAAGATGTCGCATCTGCAATGCCGATTTGGCAATCTGCAAGTTCTCTTGTAACCAAGGCCAGCTGTTCTTCAAGTTTTTTCTTGGATGACTCCAGCTCCTGGGCCTTAGCTTTGGCCGATTTCAGCATAGCAGCACCCTGGTCAAAAGCACTCTTTCGAGATTTAGCATCTGCTATAAGTTTGTCCAAGATCTCTTGGTCGGCTTGCTGGCCTTCCTCTGTTCAATTCTTGCTTTGGCCGATTCTACGTCTAGCCGACGATCATCCAGATGGCACACTTCTAGCAAAGCATTCATGGTCAGCAGAGGGAAGATCGGCTTGCATGACCGCCATAGCATTCCTCAAGGGCCGAGTGTTGGCGGAAGAGCGCCTCGGCTGCATCACTTCGTCAAGAGACGATTGAGTCGCTCCTGCATACGGCTCGTGATAAGCGGCCGATCTTGTGCGCAGCTGCTATTATGCGCTGGATGTCGGTGGGTAGTCGTCGGTGGCTAGCACTTCCGGATCGTCGAGCTCGTCGAGTGAAGCCCAAAGAATCGGCGAATCGATTGATGGCGCTTTGGGGTCGTGGATCGGAGATCTCGATAGTCTGTTGCGATGCGGCGGCAATGGAAAGGATGGAGGGATAGCCGATGCAAGACCTTGGAGATCGGCTATAACTCCGCTACTACTTGCACGACGAGATTGCTAGGGATTTAAAAGAATAAAATCAGCAATGCAAGATGGGCGTAAAAAATGATATTAAGCAAAGAATAAAGAATAAAACTTACATCAGTAGCTGAGTGCTCCGGAGAGCCATCGGGTTGTCGCCTCACGGGTCTGGGCGAGCGCCTGGCCGACTTCTTCCTCCTCTCTGCAGTGCCTTCGAGTTAGCAATTATCAAAGCAAGGGGCATATTAGCCGATATGCAAAAGACTTACTTGGAGCACGTTGGCGAGCCAGGTCCGACAGGGATGGACTCTGAACGCCCAAAGTTCCAGAAGTATATCCTGTAGTTCCGACGGATTGACCCGGGCGTCTCTGTCTGCCACTACTGGCAGAAATATGAGGGTCGGCTATTTGATCACCGAGATCTGTGCATACTGAAAAGTTCAAAACCATACTTAATGAAAAACCAATGGCCAACATGGAAACAAATAAAAGACAGGTACCTCTCTCTGACTCTTGAGGAGTCGATAATCGGAACTCTCGGCTGGGCTAGAAGCCACCATCGGCTCATGGAAGTCGTGCAAAAAGTTTAGAATTATAGCCGACGGAGTTACGCCCATCAACAAGGCCTCGATATCCGAGACCACCATTGAGAAAATGTGGCCGACCGACGGGAGTTAAGAATGAAATGTGGCAAAGAAAGAAGTTGAAATCCGTCGGCTACTTCGGGGACGATCTCCGCAGCAACACTGTTGGTCACCCGGGAACGAGGTTCGATGCAGGACAGCAAGGGAAAGGAAGGGATGGTTTGCCCAAAACCCAATTGACGGGCATAAACCGATGGATGATAGAATTCGTAGGAAGGCTGAAATGTCTGTTGCGTGTATTCAAGCCGACGTGAATAAGGCAGGGGGAGAGGATAATTTTATACAAGTCCAAAGTGGACTGGGGCATCAAGGAACTATCGGCATCTAAGTGAAGAAATGATGGGTATGGACAATCGGCTAGGTCGGTGTAACAGAAAAAATCTTGTTGGCGAAAGAAGACCTGTCTAAAGTGAGGAAAACGGAGATACTTGTGAAAACCAGTGAGTCCATTTTTAGCTCATCGAAGAGACGACATGATGAATCTCTCACCAAAAGATCGGCTAGCTCTATACTGGGGGACCACGTGTTCTGGATAATCTTCCCTGGGAAAAGTCAAACTCCCCATGGGTTCCGGTAAAATGGATCGGCTAAATATGCAGTAGAGCCATGTTTGGATAAACCACAGGGGACCTCCTATATTGCCGACAACAAACTTAGCGAAACCAGAAAAAAGCCGACTACGAATCACATACATCATCTGATATCTGCTCCCAAAAGATCTTACCAAGGGCGGTAGATGACCTTCCACTAAGCGTTCGCTATTAGTTGAAAGGATTGGGTGGGGCCAAGAGAGGCGCCCAGAATAAGTATCGGTCTAACCAAAGATTAAGGAAAGCAACATGCTCTTTCACCGATACTGAGGACCATTGACCCTATTGTTATTTTGGACATACTTATGCCAACCTTCGCCTTTCTTGCGGATTAATTTAAAAGTGGGTTTCCCACTAAAAGCCGACAATGAGACCCCGTCTGGCCTAAGGCGAGATAATTGAGCCACGTCAAGTAAAGTAGGGCCTATCGGGCCGATGGGAATAGAAAAACATTAAAAGAATCCGACCCGGAAATAACAAGCCGCAGCCTACTAAGGGTTCATTGGCTTCAGTGGTCGGCTAGACTCAAAGGCAAAGATTCAGCTATGCCCATTCTCTCCCATTCTACCCTCTTACGAGCCGATATCCTAATGAACCAAGATCTCCATCCCTTCAAATTTGTGGGCCAGGCTCTAAAACTTTTTCCCCACTCGTAAATATTATATCCTGCAGCCGACAACGGGAGTCTAGGATCTCATCATTGATAACCGTGTCACCGATATGGTACCTATGGGCCCTAGGTAAAATTGGTCCGAGCTTTGAGGAATCGGAATGAATACTGCGAAGGGTCCATTTCAAATTTATTTCAAAAAACTAAGGAAGAAGATGAAGGCCGATGATGCGTGGTTCGGGAGCTTGGAAGCGTGAAAATGACCGTGGGGACCCCATATTTATACCGCGATGAAAGAAGGCGAGCGGGAATGGGATTCTTTGCATTAAAAACGCACCGAGATTATTACGGCGCCATTTAATGGGAAGTTACCAAGAATTTCCGACGACAAGCCGATTGCAATTTTTGAAAAGTATCAAGTTATCTTTCCAAAAATTGGGGGGCATATGTTTGCGCCAAAATTCGGTACATGGCAAAATGGGTTTGAATCGGATAAAAGCAATTGTATGTGTTTGCATCAGAATTCGGCGTGTATTGAAATCAGTCCGAGACGAAAAGGAAGCGTTCGCATGGAAAGAAATTATCAAACGAATCGGAAAAGGAATCCGTTTCTAAAAGGAAAGGGAATCAGATAATAGGCCGATACGGATAAACGCACCGTATTCATGTACAACTCGGATCGGCGGGCGTGTTATAAAAGGAGGTGGGTGTCAAGCGGCAAGCAATCAATCAATCCAACAACACACACATCTACTTTTACAAGCTTTTCTTTTACATTGTTTTAGCCTCATAGATCTCTCTGCAAGTCGACGGAATCAACATAGTTGCGCATCGCCGATTGTTGATTTTAGCCGATTTCACCCAGGTTTGATTTGCTTCGTTTTGTTGCGCATCGCCTTCCGGCCGATTTTACCTTGTATCCGGATCAATCAGAATCGGGTTGGTCTAGTTATCTCCTAATCGGTTCTTGCCGACTAGCGAAAAGCCGATAGATCCTTGTTCATCGGCTTCGATCAAATTACAAATTCTACCTTGTCGATTTCAGGTCAAATCGACTGGCACGCTCTGCAAACCCGGAGTTTGTCTTGTGTGTTCGAGGCCTAAAACCCCCTTCACGTTTTTGGTGCGAACAGAGGGCCTCAACGTAGTTTCGGTTTACTCGTGGATTTTTTTCAAAAATAGGCTGGCTAGGAGTCGTCGGCGAATTTGTAGAATCATGGGGTCTTTTTTTACAAAAAAACACCGATGGAAGGAAATGTCGCGATTTCAGTATTCCAGGGGTTTTTTCGCAAAAAATATGACATGGAGGACCTCCCTACACGCGAATTCCTCCGAGCATAAGATATTGTGTGTGTGAGTATACACACACATTACCACTTTATTGGCTCATGCTCTAGCCGTGAAGAATCCTTGATGGAAATGAATGTCTTAGAAGTTGCTAAACCAGAGGCATTTTTGTCCCTCGAAATATTGGTACCCATGAACTGCATAGGCTTGGGATGCATCGAAAGTTTTGACCTATCACTACCCTTTAAGCCCAAAACCAAGAGGATTTATTCACGTAAGTTACCTTTTTTTCCCCACCCATTGTGGTATTGCAAATTTTGTACTAGGTCTTTTCTTATTTGGGGTATTATGTTGTCTTTAATTGCATCTCATAATAGTGTTAAGAAGTCATCTTTGTTGCTGTGTGTTCTTTAATTGGCCGAAACAAAAAATAAAGTACCTCACATCTCTCAATCAGGTTCATGTTTTCATCGAATTTTGAATGCTCTTGTCGGGAAGAATCCTTGATGGAAATGAAAGTCCTAGAAATTGCCCAATCAGAGGCATTTCGTCGCTCGAATCGCTGATACACATATTGAACAGCATAAGCTTGGGATGCATCGGAAATTAATTTTGACCTATCACCACCCCTTAAGCCCAGAACTGGGTGGTTTCATTCAAGCAAGCGATCTTTTTTCCATTCATTTGCAGTATTGCAAATTTGTACTAGATCAATTATTACTTGGGATTGGTTTTGCTTTCTCGTATGTGTCGACATTGATGCTACGTGTTCTTTAATTGGCTGGAACGGAAGTAAGAAATGTACCCAACATTACTGAGGCATGTTCGTGTTATTGTTCAACTTCTGTTCATCTGTGTAGGTCGATGGAGAATTTCTTCCAGGAAACTTGTAGACTTCGTCAGAGAGTGGGTGGTAATGAGAACAAAGGCATATACAGCATCCTTTACAAACTGTTAGGACCTGTATTTGGAGTTATGTTCAGGCATTTGACCCATAATAACCAGCTGGTATATGTTTGGGCTCAGTACGGCTCGCCTCTTGCTTAGGGATGTAAGTGGGCTTGTTCAAGATGGCCCGCATCACCCGCTTCAAGAATACCAGAAAATCCACAACACTGCTCATGATCTCCCACGCGGCATTTGGGGAGGAGGTGACAACCACCGGGAACTCGTAGAACCGGAGCATCATGAGCGGGCCATGCCGATTATCATATTCTTCTTCTCGTTCCCCTCCTCGAGTAGCGCAGTGGACTTCCTGGTCTTCTTGAAGTGGGTGATGCAGGTCACAGCGAACAAGCCCACTTACATCCCTACTCTCGCTGTATAATTTGGAGTTATGATCATGCATTTGACCCATAATAACCAACCGGTGTTTAGGCTCAGTATGGCTCGCCTCTCGCTGTAGAATTTGGAGTACTTGATGACCAAACGCTTCCCGTTTTGGTGTGCACAGCAAGAAGGATCATTTGTGTGATCTAAACTAACATACTGTTAGTTCTACGTGCTATTTGCGATATTTAAATGTAATAATTAATTTGACAGCAATATTTGTGAGTGTGTGACGATTAATTGGAAAACGATATTTATGATGGAATATCTGCGGTGGAAAATAATATTTGTGACAGAAGAAGGTGCTGTGTACTTGCAGTAGGAGCCGAGGAGGTGTTCTTGGGCAATTGGTTCATGGTGCCCGTCCTGCAGAGGCTGTCCTTGAGGAGCTAATACTGCAGTACGCATTGAAAGGGACAGAGCAACAGAGAGATCAATGGGGCTGCAATGCACTGTGCATTGAAAGGGACACGTAGCTTTTCAATTGGCTCGTTGGTGTGCATGTCCAATCTACTGATTCATGTTTGTATATAATTGACTTTTAGTTTATATATTTAATCTAGTTTTCGTTCGTAGTTTTAGATTAATTATTATATATTGATTCTTGCAGTTTAGTCATTATTATATAAATTTACAGAATTAATAAAAACATTAAAAAAATTAAGACCATGTTTGTTACGGTTCTAGATTCTAGTAGAAACGGAAACGGTTCCAGATTCTTGGTAGAAACGTTTCAGGTAGAATCAGAATTACTGTCGAGAAACCGTTTGACTAGCTGTCTGGATTCTATGAATCAGCGTGGAAAAAGAAGAAACGTTCTGAGCTTTAGCCTGTTTGGCTGGGTTTCTCTCAGATTCTAGTAGAAACGGCCTGGTTCCAAGTTGTCAAACGGGGCCTAAATTTAGATGTTAATTCGCACTAATTTACCCCTGTGCGCCTCGATCCTTCACATATAAAACGTACACACATACTGACAAAATGAGATCCACTGTAGCACATAGAGTGAAGAAATTAAACAGAGCAATGTACCGCAGCCTTTGCAAAAAGTGGCTTTAGTTGTTTTCTGCACAGCAATCAACAATCGTAAATTATACCACACTTTCACTTGTTTTTTTATGCCCAAGTTTGCCTAGAGAGTACAGATATTGTCTTAATTTCCCACTGTACTGCTACTAAATGAGGCATAATGCAAGTGAAGGAAAGCACAGAATAGGATACCATAAAACAGGTCACAATGCTAAATTAAATAGAGTCATGGTTGTTGCAGATTTACACCTTGCTAGTCCTCAATCATTGAAGAGAGTCATATCCAATAGATGAGCACAACCTTACAGGTAGGTGATCATATAGTATATATACACACCTCTAGGTAGGTTTGCTTGTTCTCCCGTTGACAATAATCCTTGATGGATACGAAAATACTGCAAGATTGACATTGGAAAAATTTCCCACTTGAGTTATTTGCATCCAAATAGAACTGCATAGGCTTAGGATGCATCAGGAAATTGGATTGGTCCGGGAGAGGCTCAGTGCCCAGTTGGTCCAGGCTAACGTCTGCCGAACTGGTTTGATCCCTATTGTCTCCTTAGCTGCAAAGTCAGAGCTCCTGCCGACCTGGAGAAAAAAGAAAAATAGAAATTGGGTTGGTCATTGCTATCACTATATACAACAAAACAGTTTGTTCACTGTAGGTGATCATTTCTCATTTGTCATGTTCATCAGTTTTGGCACGTTTGCACAAGATCTCTTTGTTATGTGAGTTGGTTTTGCTAATATATGCAATAGTGAAGCTGCAACTTGCAACTATTTCTTTGTTGCTTGGCACCGAAATAAAGAAAAGTACCAAATATTACATCTCCACGTTTTGTCTCCATTTTTTTGCACGTTTGTACATTGGTAGGTGCATTGCTCCATTTGCGACAAGCTTTTAATGCTAGTCCCAAGTAGGGGTGGGCATTTTTAGACCGAAACCGAATTACCGAACCGAATTAACCGATTATTTTGGTTTTTTCGGTTTAGGGTTTTCGGTTCGGTTTTTATTTTGGTATAATTCGGTGTTCGGTTCGGTTTTTGGTTTTCAAAAACCGAAATAACCGAATAACTGAATAGCCTATGTATAATTTCACTTTTATAATTTTCTTCCTAAATCTAACAAACAATTATTATGTTCTAACATCTTTATGCATATGTGTGGTATGTTCACATGTTCTACTATACTTATACTGTAATGACTTATGATATTGTGTGGGTTTATGTCTACTATATGTCTCTATGTTGCGATGTGAGAAGTATAAAATCTAATCTACCTAGTGTTCATTCATATTTTCGTTAACCGAAAAACCGAATTAACCGAACCGAAATATTTCGGTTAATTCGGTTCGGTTTTTCATTTTAGTCTAAGAAATTCGGTTGCCACTTTTCAAAAACCAAATTATTTTAAAACCGAAAAACCGAACCGATTAGACCGAAAAAACCGAATGCCCACCCCTAGTCCCAAGAAAGGATTCAAATTTCGTTTTCGGACTCCATCTCGGGCTTGGCCGAAATCTGAAATTTCGGCGAGATTCGGAAATTTCGGACAAAATCCGGACGAAATTCAAAAACTAAAATTCAAATATGGTTTGTTTTTAACCGAGAAATCCAAAATTCCGCTAAAAAAGACGAAATTTCATCCAAAAAACCGAAATCTCGGTGAAATTTCCCGGTGCTATCACACTTTCAATTTTTTAGGGTTTTTTCAACTTTGCGGAAATTATGATCTACCTACTGTCCCACATGGGAAATGACGTGAAGAACCCAATCCGGTCAAATCCGGTCAACTTTTATACAAATTTCGGTCCATTTCAACGAAATTTCGACGAGATTCTAGGGTACTGTAGCACTTTTAAATTTTTTAGGGTTTTTTAATTTTGCCGGGATTATAGATTTCGGGGGGGGTCCGAAATACGAAATTTCGCCGAAAATTCGCGAAAATTCGGCGAAAATTTGAACCCTGGTCCCAAGTGCCAACCGTCACAAGTGCTGTTCAGCTCTGGATCACAATCCAACAAGAACTACTGAAGAGGCCAGGTTCTGAACTCAAGACAACTGAGAGGGCACCTGACGGACGAAAAACTTGTCACTACACAATTATGAGACCGTCCTTTTTATAATACAGTATATCATAAAAAAAGTTTTAAAATACATATTGTGCTAGTCTCATGATTAGTAACTAGCACGCACTTCCACAATTTGAGATCATAACCATACACGATATTATTATTATTGCGGAAGCTACTTACACAATGTAATCTTACAATTCAGAGTAATATTGTAACGGAAATAAACAAAAGTCTTGTAGTGTGCCCATCCAACCCTTACGCAACTGACAAGGTATAAGCTCAAATCATCGTCATTATTCCCGTAACCTGCATCAAAGTATAATTTTTTTTGGGATATTCTATTTCTTCATCTAAAAAACAACAACAATAATAATAATAGTAAGGGTGAGTACATTATGTACTCAGCAAGACTTGAAGTGTTTGCAAACATATAATAAATGCATATTGTATCAAGAAAAAGGCTACTATGGTTATTTTGCATAAAGCTGATTTGAAATGTAAATATTGAATATTAGATTGAAAGTGTAAATTTGATAAAAGCAATTTAACAGATATATAAAATAACAAGTATGAATAATAGAAATATAACCACTCACAGTTCTTCGTGAGTAGCAAATCATCCATCGGATCTAGCCGGATGGACGGCTCCGGTTAGAGCCTCCCATTGCGGAATTTCCCCCGTGAAGCATAGTACAACTATACAAGCGTGCAACTATGCAGGTCAGGTTGTTAGATGCGGCACTTTAAGACACATGCTTGCACTGAAGGCAGTTATTGCCGGTGCCTGATCGATGAAAACAATTGATAGCTAGTCAATGAGACTAAACACAATGAGCAAATGTGTGTTGAGATTGCAGGCCCCGTTTGGCAACTTGGAACCGGGTTGTTTCTACTAGATTCTGGAAGAAACTTAACCAAACGGGCTAAAGCTCGAAACAATTCTCCTAGGATCGTTTCTTTTTTTTTCACTCTGTGGCCGAATCGGTCTCAACCCTGTTTCACCCGATTCACAGAATCTTACCTGAAACATTTCTACCAAGAATCTGGAACCGTACCAAACAGGGCCTGAAGACCATATATATATATATACACCATCAGCAGCTAGCTTTGGTCATGTTCTAGTTGAAGGAGCTCTTGATGGAAACGCAGTGATCTTGGAATTCCTAACAGAAGGTAAAATTTGCCACAAAAATTAGTGTGCACCCAATTAGAATCAGAGGCTTGGGATGCATCAGGAAATTTGGCATGTCATTAACAGAGTGATGTTCGTGGTGAGTGACCCTGACTAATCTGTTAGGAATTCCAAATAGAATCAGAGGCTTGGGATGCATCAGGAAATTATATATTTGGACTATGAACTGCTGATATGTTATATTTTGCCTTATGCATTCTGAATTCATCACAATCTATTTTTATTTCAAGGTTGGGGCCATCCAGTTGGTGCCGGATATGATTATAACTGATCTGGTTCTTGGGCAGCTTCTTGCTGTACATCTTGCGGACATGATCTTGCGTATTGTAATGCACACTAACATGGAGGGCAGGTTAAGTTATTTTCTCGTCTTATAGTATGCTGCCTCATCTTAATTTATGGTTTACTTAAATTCTCCATCTCTTTCATAGGTTCTTCCGCCCATTTCAAGCATTCGAGGCATCAGAGTAAGTTTCTTTGTTTCACTCAGTTTTAGTTTACGGTTATTTGTTGTGCACTGTGTAATGAACATAACCTTGTACATCAAGCACCTAAATAAGTAAATAACATATGTTTGATGCAGTGGTGAGGTGCTCTTGTGTGCTGAGGATGATGCTGATGATTCAAGTGACGATGAGTGAACTGGATGCGAAGAAACCTGGTATTGCCTAGGTTTTTATTCAGAAAATGAGTAGGTTTTCCCTAGGCTTTTATTCTATCTTTTACAAACCTGGCTCTGCATACGTTTGCAGCATGCATGCTGATGCTTTGGTTCAGTCAGCTAATCCTGTACTAGGGAGGGGATAGAATGTTAATTTGAATTGGTAGATAGGGCAATGTTTTATGTGTGGACATTTGGAATTGAGATCTGTGCCCATAGCACTACTGCATGAGCAGACCTAGGAAGTCAGTGGTCTTATCTGCTCATCTTGTCCTTGCCCCATCTTTGCATAATGTAGTCCTGTAAACGCTTTACTTGCAATTTTAATTATATATAAAGTTTTTACTCTGAGGGGGAAACAGGGCCTGAAGACCATATATATATATATACACCATCAGCAGCTAGCTTTGGTCATGTTCTAGTTGAAGGAGCTCTTGATGGAAACGCAGTGATCTTGGAATTCCTAACAGAAGGTAAAATTTGCCACAAAAATTAGTGTGCACCAAATTAGAATCAGAGGCTTGGGATGCATGTATACCGCCTAGTTTCAAGATTAATCTGCAGTTGCCTAATTAAATGTCCCACATCAACCAGGCAGATAAGATTGGTGCAGCATGATTGGGGATTGCTGCCGTGTGAATTAATTAGGAACTTTGAACAAGCCACTCAATCATCAACAGTAATGGTGCCACTTCAGCTAGCTATAAGGGTGCCAACTCAGCATTTTGCTTAGGTGGATGAGAGAAAAGGAAGAGAGAGAGATATATGCTTACTACTAACTTATAGCCAGGCTATAGCTGATTCCAAGACATTTATCACCTCTTACATATGGGCCCATATTTAATTTTGTAGACAATGCTATAGCTAGTCCATTGGAGAGGTTGTCTATTAGCTATCTATAGATGACATATACACTTCTTATAGCTAGTAGTTGACTACACCATTGGAGATGCCCAACGTGCTTATTACTTCACCTCTCTAATCACCTAGCTATTAGTTTTGGTACCTTTCCTAGCTATAAGATGTTTCTAATTACTATGATGATAAAGTGCTGAGATGTTATACTTTTATTTGATCACATCACGGAAGAAAAGTTCAGTGAATTGTGCAGTTGCCAAACTTATTTTTAAGAGGCCACTAGCAGATTTTTCACACATTTTCTTCCTAGCCAGAAACAAATCATAAGTACACACAGTAGTAGCACGTACAATTTCTTTATGTGAAACTTAATTGTGAGTAGGGATTAATGATATACAACATTAAAAAATAACTACTACATACGAAAGATCTCAAAAAACTTAATCATAAATAAAGGGATAACTTTATTTTACTTCACTAGAAGGACCTGATCACTCCAAAATTCGTATTATGCCGAACTCTTGGTCGACGAGCCACGTACCCTGATGGTGACAAAATGAGATTGACTGCAGATCATAAATTTAAATTGGAGATCTCTTGAGAGAATTAATTAACAGCTGTACGAATTAATTAACAGCTGTAGTTTCGCTTTACTCGTGGGTTTTTTCAAAAATAGGCTGGCTAGGAGCCGTCGGCGAATTTGTAGAATTATGGGATTTTTTTTTACAAAAAAAAAACGATGGAAGGAAATGCCCGTGATTTCAGGATTTCAGGGGTTTTTTCGCAAAAAATATGACATGGAGGGCCTCCCTACACGCGAATTCCTCCGAGCATAAGAGATTGTGTGTGTATACACGTTACCACTTTATTGGCTCATGCTCTAGCCGTGAAGAATCCTTGATGGAAATGAATGTCTTAGAAGTTGCTAAACCAGAGGCATTTTTGTCCCTCGAAATATTGGTACCCATGAACTGCATAGGCTTGGGATGCATCGAAAGTTTTGACCTATCACTACCCTTTAAGCCCAAAACCAAGAGGATTTATTCAACTTAGTTACCTTTTTTTTCCCCACCCATTAGTGGTATTGCAAATTTTGTACTAGATCTTTTCTTATTTGGGGTATTATGCTGTCTTTAATTGCATCTCATAATAGTGTTGAGAAGTCATTTTTGTTGCTGTGTGTTGAGTTACGTTCAGGCATTTGACCCATAATAACCAGCTGGTGTTTAGGCTCAGTACGGCTCGCCTCTCGCTGTATAATTTGGAAGTATGATTATGCATTTGACCCATAATAACCAACCGGTGTTTAGGCTCAGTATGGCTCGCCTCTCGCTGTAGAATTTGGAGTACTTGATAACCAAACGCTTCCCGTTTTGGTGTGCACAGCAAGAAGGATCATTTGTGCGATCTAAACTAACATACTGTTAATTCTACGTGCTATTTGCGATATCTAAATGTAATACTCCCTCCGTTTCTTTTTATAAGGCGTATTTGGTTTCGTTAGGACAAGGCTTTGACCAACAATTACTCTATTAGCATATAATTTTTATGACACAAAATTGATATTAGCAGATTTGTATTCAAAAGTACTTATATATAATTATGATTTTGTATTGCATAAATGATATATTAATGAAGTAATCGTTGGTCAAAGTCTTGTCCTAACGAAACCAAATACGCCTTATAAAAAGAAACGGAGGGAGTAACTAATTTGACAGCAATATTTGTGTGTTATGATTAATTGAAAAACGATATTTATGATGGAATATCTGCGATGAAAAATAATATTTGTGGCAGAAGAAGGTATTGCGTACTTGCAGTAGGAGCCGAGGAGGTGTTCTTGGGCAATTGCCAATTGGTTCAAGGTGCCCGTCCTGCAGAGGCTGTCCTTGAGAAGCTAAGGCTATTCACAGTGCATTGTATCTTGTCACAATATCCAAAGCTGCCATGTCATATGATATTATAGAAGATACAGCTATCCCAATGCATGGTATCATGGATTGTTTCTTAGTCCCCACAAGATAATTAAATGCTAGATGTGTATGAGAGTATGAATTGTGGACCGCTTAGATGATTCAAGTTTTAATGTCTATGATTTCGTGCCCAAGTGGTATCTTCCTAGAGATATAGCTTTCTTCTCTCCCCTCTTAACTCTCTTGCCACATCATAAAAAATGCTTATGTGGCATGCATTAAATAGGTATGTTACCATGCACTGGGAATAGCCTAATACTGCAGTACGCAAGTGACAGAGCAACAGAGAGATCAATGGGGCTGCAATGCACTGTGCATTGAAAGGGGCACGTAGCTTCTCAATCAGGATGAGTACATTACCCACGCACGCGAGAGGTGTTTCTGTGCTCTTTCTTTTAAAAGTTGCACAACTATTAAAGCATGAATGAATGGTAGATGATGATTACTTACCCCTTCGCTTGCTTCAAGATTTGTGCAACTTGTACTAGAAGGAAAAGCATAGAAGCACCCTCCACGCATGATCACAGAGAAAAACTGACGGCGTGTCTGCTCCTCCTTGGGTGCTTTTGGCTCGTTGGTGTGCATGTCCAATCTACTGATTCATGTTTGTATATAATTGACTTTTAGTCTATATATTTAATCTAGTTTTCGTTCATAGTTTTAGATCAATTATTATAGATTGATTCTTGCAGTTTAGTCATTATTTTATAAATTTACAGAATTAATAAAAACATTAAAAAATTAAAGCCCTGTTTGGTACGGTTCTAGATTCTAGTAGAAACGGAAACGATTCCAGATTCTTGGTAGAAACGTTTCAGATAGAATCAAAATTACTGTCTAGAAACCGTTTGGCTAGCTGTTTGGATTCTGTGAATCGGCGTGGAACGGGGTTGAGGGTGATTCGGCCCCGGCGTGGAAAAAGAAGAAACGCTCCGAGGAGAATCGTTCCGAGTTTTAGCCCATTTGGCTGGGTTTCTTCCGGATTATAGTAGAAACGGTCTGGTTCTAAGTTGTCAAACGGGGCCTAAGTTTAGATGTTAATTCGCACTAATTTACCCTTGTGCGCCTCGATCCTTCACATATAAAACGTACACACATACTGACAAAATGAGATCCATTGTAGCACATAAAGTGAAGAAATTAAACAGAGCAATGTACCGCAGCCTTTGCAAAAGGGGAACATATCCTGTGCACATGGAGGTCTTGTGCACATATGCAAACATTAAATCTGAGCTGTCCAAATCTCATCCAATGGTGACTCGAAATCACATGTGCAAACATTTTGCAATTACCCCCGATCGAGTCACCGTTGGATGGGATTTGGACGGCCATATTTAATGTTTGCATATGTGCACAAGACCTTTATGTGCACATGATATGTTCCCTTGCAAAAGTGGCTTTACTTGTTTTCTGCACAGCAATCAACAATCGTAAATTATACCACACTTTCACTTGTTTTTTTATGCCCAAGTTTGTCTAGAGAGTAAAGATATTGTCTTAATCTCCCACTGTACTGCTACTAAATGAGGCATAATGCAAGTGAAGGAAAGCACAGAATAGGATACCATAAAACAGGTCACATGCTAAATTAAAGAGAGTCATGGTTGTTGCAGATTTACACCTTGCAAGTCCTCAATCATTGAAGAGAGTCATATCCAATAGATGAGCACAACCTTACAAGTAGGTGATCATATAGTATATATACACCTCCAGGTAGGTTTGCTTGTTCTTCAGTTGGCAATAATCCTTGATGGAAACGAAAATACTGCAAGATTGACATTGGGAAAATTTCCCACTTGAGTTATTTGCATCCAAATAGAACTGCATAGGCTTAGGATGCATCAGGAAATTGGATTGGTCCGGGAGAGGCTCAGTGCCCAGTTAGTCCAGGCTAACGTCTGCCGAACTGGTTTGATCCCTATTGTCTCCTTAGCTGCAAAGTCAGAGCTCCTGCCGACCTGGAGAAAAAAGAAAAATGGAAATTGGGTTGGTCATTGCTATCACTATCTACAACAAAATAGTTTGTTCACTGTAGATGATCATTTCTCATTTGTTATGTTCATTAGTTTTGGCACGTTTGCACAAGATCTCTTTGTTATGTGAGCTGGTTTTGCTAATATATGTAATAGCGAAGCTGCAACTTGCAACTATTTCTTTGTTGCTTGGCACCGAAATAAAGAAAAGTATCAAATATTACATGTTCACGTTTTATCTCCATTTTTTGCACGTTTGTACATTGGTAGATGCATTGCTCCATTTGCGACAAGCTTTCAATGCTAGTCCCAAGTGCCAACCGTCACAAGTGTTGTTCAGCTCTGGATCACAATCCAATAAGAACTACTGAAGAGGCCAGGTTCTGAACTCAAGACAACTGAGAGGGCAACTGACGGACGAAAAACTTGTCACTACACAATTATGAGACCATCCTTTTAATAATACAGTATATCATAAAAAAAGTTTTAAAATACATATTATGCTAGTCCCATGATTAGTAACTAGCACGCACTTCCACAAATTGAGATCATAACCATACACGATATTATTATTATTGCAGAAGCTACTTACACAATGTAATCTTACAATTCAGAATAATATTGCAACGGAAATAAACAAAAGTCTTGTAGTGTGCCCATCCAACCCTCAGGCAACTGACAATGTATAAGCTCAAATCATCGTCATTATTCCCGTAACCTGCATCAAAGTATAATTTTTTGGGGATATTCTATTTCTTCACCTAAAAAACAACAACAACAACAACAACAACAACAACAACAACAACAACAACAACAATAATAATAAGGGTGAGTACATTGTGTACTCAGCAAGACTTGAAGTGTTTGCAAACATATAATAAATGCATATTGTATCAAGAAAAAGGCTACTACGATTATTTTGCATAAAGCTGATTTGAAATGTAAATATTGAATGTTAGATTTAAAGTGTAAATTTGATAAAAGCAATTTAACAGGTATATAAAATAACAAGTATGAATAACAGAAATATAACCACTCACAGTTCTTCGTGAGTAGCAAATCATCCAATGCCACCCCATGGCATATCATCTATAATCAAATCTCGCCAACACATGGCATGACAGTTGAAACAATCTTACCAACACATGTTAAAGCATTGAATCATCTGTGGGGTAAACTTTCAACTCAAATTTTATAGTTTCATTCCATTTTTATGAAAATATTAAAATCAACTAACTAGTGCTGGCAAACCAAGACTCCCATGATGGCGGGAACGACTTTTCGAAAAGATTTAAACTCTGTAGAGGTGTACATGTTTACCCACAAGATATGTCCTTTCATTTTGCAATGCATATTTAACACATCCCTTTGGTGTGCCGCAGAGAGTCCATAACTACCTAGCCCTAACTTTGCTCAGCCCGATGACGACAAACTCTTACATGGCAGCAGAAGATATTTGTACACTCAATACGATAAGTAGTTTCACATCCCACTGTCCCACTTCTCTCCATAGCAAGACGTACATCGTTATATTAGTAAGCATTATTTCCAACACCTCGGTGTGGGCGCCCCTCCGAGCAATCCATTTTGGAACAGTCCGTACTACTCCAATCTTTCAATGTGCAAAGCTATTTATAAGTAACTTAATAGGTTAAGGCTATCTCATACCAGCCTTATGGTTGTACGATAATTCTTAGATTTAACGAATATTTAAATTCAATATGAACAATATAACCAGCTATTGTATTTTCAATCTAAAGCATGGCTAAGTATGTGCAATTATAAACGAACATACCCATTAAACATTTTCGTGTGTTCATCCACAATCTAGGATTTTCAAGGTCCATATATCAATATTTATTAAGAAAATCCCGTCAATGATGGTTATATCTACCAATACCCACAAAATAGCAAATTTATGAAATATAGCACATGCATGCAAGTTTTAATCAATTTTTGAAAAGCTGGGATCAATATGATCAAAACCTTGCTGATTATCGTCCTCGACGAAATCGAAGTCGTAGCTGGGATCTTCGACGATGGTGTCGCAGGCGTCGGTATCTACACGTCGTTCAACAGAAATATAGTAAATAGCAAATAACAATTTCAATAAGAGCAAAAAGAAATCATATGTAAAATCCAATAAAATTTTCTACATAAAACAAGAGTGTGGTTTTGGGTTAAGATTTTTGTGTGACTTTATCTTGTCGTTTCACTCGTACTCATTAATAATAGTATTAGGTTTTGCTACAACGAAGTGAACTTGTTTTTCATGTTTTGTCTATTCTTATTTTATGAAATTCAAGAAGCGAAGATTGTGTATTTGATTATGTTTAATTTCGAATTCAAGAAGCTAAAATTGTTTGGATTGAAATTAAGGCATAAAGTATCATATAATGTAACATGTTTAAACTTAATGGTACACCCTAAGTATTTTTGCGTAATGAGGTTGTTTATTATCTAAATAACACAAAGAAATTTATTGCACCTAATTTGGACCTTATTTGAACAAGTTATACACAATTCAATATTTAATACATTGAAATCAACCCTAATTGAAAAAAATGAACAAGTTGAAATTTAAATCTTTTTGCATATTTGGGTTGCTAATGACTTAAGGATTCTAACAAAATATATATCACTAAATTTGGAGTTTATTTGCATAAAATTTATATTACAGTGTAACATAAAAAAAGGTTCTAAAGTGTATACTATGCTAGTCCCATGATCAGTAGCTAGCACACACTTCCACAAATTGAAATTACAACCATACATGATATTTTATTTCATATAATAGTGGAAGCATTGATACAATATGACCTGTAAGGTCGATCAGAATACAACAGAAGAATCAAAAGTCATGTATTGTACCACATAATCCCTCAGAAAACTGACAAGGTATAAACTCTAAATAAAATAATCATCATTAAACATGTATCCTGCGTTGATACCAGAGAAAATATTAGTAAAAGATATAGCAAATTTACATTCCTAAATATAGATTGTCTAATTCAAATTTTAAATTATGACTAGCGGCCATTCTAACTAAGATTTTCCTACGGTATACAAGGCTTTGATACCAAACTATGAGACCCTCCCTTTTATGCTACAATACAATATAAAAGAAATGTTCTAAAGTGCATATTGTGCTAGTCCCATAATCAGTAGCTAGCACGCACAAACACAATTGAAAACACAGCCATACAAAAGTTGCATAATTTATTACAGCGGAAATTCTATTACATAATCTTACATAACAAAAGTAAAGCAGTAGTGGAAAATTTTTATCTTGTGGTATGCCATCTAAGCCCAATATTCCACAGGCAATAGACAAGGTGAAATCTTATAAAGAATCATCGTCATTAAACCTGTATCCTGTGTTAAAGTAAACGTCTTCGGAAATACCTATCTCTTCACCTAAAAACAATAATAATGCAAGTTGAGTGCAAAAGTACTTACAAGACTTTTACAAAACCTAAATATATGCAGGCTGAATCAAATGAAAAGTTGCTATGGTTATTTTGCATAAAGCTAAATTTGAATCATACATATTGAATAGTAAATTGAAAGCATAAATGAAATAAAAATAACTTGACGAGTAATTAAAATAATAAGTAATGAATAACAGAAATGCAACATTCAAATTGGACTTAAATTGCACAAAATTTACATGAACTAGTTTCAAACCTATACTTTGAATTTTAATTATGATTTAAATTACTGATCAATCTTCAAATATTTTTGCACATTCTGAAACTATATGATTTAACATGAATTTAGAAACTTGTTTCATCTGATTTGGATCTATGGTTATAACAGATATTTCGGTAAAATTAAACCAAGAAAAATTGGAAATGCGTTTTTGCAGTTGGAAATCGTCTTTCCGAGATTTCGCGCACACACAATCGAAATTCTAGCCGCACTCGCTGACACCTGGGTCCACTGGTCAGCGACTCTTGGGCGAGCATGAACTGGCGCGCGGCTAGCCGTGGGCCCCACCTTACATGTTATATATATATACACACACACATGTCTTGAACATGTGGTGCGAGAGCACACCTTGGAGATAAATGGGCATATTATAAACTATCACTCTAGAGGTTGCATATCCTGGATGGAAATGAAAAGCTTCGAGACTGTTCAACCAACTGAACATGGCTTTGCACTCAAACTTGAGCAGTATAGGCTTGGGATGCATGAGGAAATTTCACCAATCATTTTAGTACGAAACAAGAAACACGCCACAATTTCTGATTAAGTGACCCCTAGCCTTTTCCATTTGTTATTTTTACGGGTCACTGCAAGAGCAGTGATTCTATATTTTTTCTCCCGATACAAGTTGCACAAACTTTGATACAAGTGAAGAGGTAAGTAATCACTATCTACTCCTCATTCATACTTTAATATTTATGCAACTTTCAAAAAGAAAAACATAGAAGCACCTCTTGTAATATTATCTTCATTTCCTTGACCTTACTCGTCATGTAAACAATTTTATTTCATATTTTTGCTCTTTCTAGGTTGAGGTATTCCGTTATACCGGACTGCATAACCATCTCCTGTTCTCGTGCTTATGGATGCAGCTTCCCAATGCTATTATTATGGAAAATGCTTCATTTATACTGTCTGACTTACATGGCAATTGCAAGTATGAAGCTGTGCGTGGCAAAGAAGCTCAAGCTTTGCAGAAGTGAAGACGACAAGAAGGGAAGGAGAAAGACAGAAGAGACCTTAATCATAGTCTTATTGTAGAAATCATTCTCGGATTATGCATTTATGATCACGAAAAGAAACCGAACAGGAAATTACATGCTCGGAACTTGTAGATCCTTGGAAGAAACAACTTCTTTGCTTAAAATCACATAAACACGATTGAGAAAAAACAAACTGAAATATAAAGATATTGTTGTTCAAGGCCAGAGATGTGGGGGAAAATGAGCACACCATGAGTTACAAAGCCATGTTCTACACTTAAGCAGTTGCAGACTTCTGGCCCTGCAGGTGCCATATTTTCATGGAGGAGGACAAAAAGAGAGGTGCTTCTATGCTCTTCGTTTTTAAAGTTGCACAAATATTAAAGCATGAATGAAGGGTAGATGAGGATTACTTACCTCTTCGTTTGCTTCAAGATTTGTGCAACTTGTATTAGGAGGGAGAGCATAGAAGCACCTCTCGGACAAAAATCATGGAGACAGTCAGACTACATATGCCACCAGTCTGTCTTATATATTTTCTTGTTACAAAGCATTTTTAGGAAATGCAACGCTTGTAAATCACCCAATACAATGACGGTTCTCCCACTAGAGTTATATACCTAGATTGGCTCACAGGCTTGGGATGCATTAGGAAATTTGGCATCACACTTGTTTCTTGCTGTTCAGATCAGTAAGTGATCCCTCTGTCCCATGGGAACCTTTCGATTCGCTTTTGCATGTTCGTACTTAGATCTCTATATTTTGCGTAGACTTAGATGAAGTTTTTTAGCAGAGTTTGCTTCACATGTTTGTACTAGCATACCTTGTAAAAAAACAGTTAAGGAGAGAATGTGGATGATATTATGCTACATGGATTGATTTGCTAATTACGATGTTTGCCACATGCATCCCAAACAATGGCTTCATTTGCAGACAGACCACTGATCCTTGCTTCAGAAACTCTCCCTGGATGATTGATACAAAAGATCTGACACTCATGGCCTCATGGGTGCATCAGTTCATAGAGACAGACATGTGGTCAGGAAGAACAGAGGATATATAACATGCTTCATGATGCATGATCAGTGCAAGGGACATTTAGCTAGAAACTATATTTACACGAGCACTAGCAGCATCCTCCTTGTACTAGTAACTTTGAGAAACTTCTTCAAAGGAACTCAATTCGAGTTCAAATAGATAGAAATCGTCAGATATACCTTGAATATAAGGTTCAATTGCAGGCATGTTTGAGATTATTCTAAGCTGATTTTAAGTTTACACAAGTGACATAAAGATGCCCTTCCACCCAGCTAGTAGGTGCCCAATTATTGAACACCATCAATCAATATATAACAGTCAATGGGAGATCACGATGAAATGAAAACAATCGAGGTAGCAAGATGCCAAAATGACCATAGATACCATCAGCCGACGGAGACTTTGGTTACGATCGAGTTGAAGAACCGTGAAGATGCAATAGTCATAAACAAAATGCTCGACATAAGCCACTTAGATCCTTCACTATGGCCGTCCAATTTGGATCATAGGCTTAGGATGCATCGTGAAATTCGGTCCAATTATGTCGTGTAGACGTTTCTTTACTTGCTGCTTACAATTGATTATGCATGCAGCATGCCTTGGTTACAAAATCCCACATGTGCGTAGGCCAAGGCGCCAAGCAACGGTTGAGTTTACAAGGTGGCGTGGTTCATCTTGCTAATTGCACTCCTGACGGTGTATTACCTTCGCGATTGTGGTTCGAATCTATCCTACATTTATCTTTTTCTCAGAAAACGAATAAAACCTCTTCTCGAATACTTGTGTTCCATCTTACAAATCGACGCTGAAACCATGCATGATGCGATCTGATTGGGGGTGAAAACAGGTTGGATAGTTTTCAACCGATATGGATGATTTTTTGATATGAATTCTATCGGATCGGATATTTATCGTATAGTATCGGATCGGATATGGATATAATTTTTTTTGTCGGATACGGATACGGATACGGATTCAATAGCTCACCTTTCCATTGGATACGGATACGGATTCGGATAATCCGGATACTGATAAGCTGGATTATCCGGATATGTACATGGGTTGGGCCAAGGCTATTCTTTTGGCCCAAAAAGGTTTCTGAATTTCAAAATCGTTTTCTAATTTAATTAATCTACAAATCAAGTTCCAATTATTAAAATTGGTAAACCAGTTCTAAAAATTACAATTTTTTTTGAGAATATTCTTGACACAATCTATAATTAAAGAAAGTAATTTGCAAGATTTTATCAGATTTTAAATTTTCTCAAAAATTAAAACACTGCTGTCCTTAATAGGAAAATGCATACAAACTTATAAATACATAATTTATTCTTTTAAACATAATTCAACAAAGAATACAAATCTTAGGTCATTACATGTTTTTAATGAATGTTTGGATCAAATTAATTACTTATGTGTTTTTGTTGATTTCATATGTACAATCTAAGGGTTTATCATATCCCGATAAATATTCGTAATCGTATCTGATTCGATTCGTATTCGTATTCGATCTGAATCTATATTCGATATTATTTGTATTTGTATTTGTACCCGGATTATTTGTATCCGCATCCGAGAAAAAAATATGATAAAACTATTATCTATATCCATCCTTTTCACCCCTAGATCCGATCATCTGAAATAAACATACAAATGTACATACGCACGCGGCGTGTGTGGCTGACTGAGTATGTGCACCCTGCGGAAATGTGGCTTTAGTCAAACTTGTTTTCTTGGGAGCAGTTGACAGTTGTGATTACTCCACCACCTAAGTTCATATATATATATATATATATATATAGTAAAATGGTTCCATACTCCTGGGAGTACGTACTCCCACTCTCAGTATACCGTTTAAATGATGTTGCTATACCTCTTTATCCTTTTAAGTATACTTTAATACTAATTATAAGATACTTCAAATTGAATTCTACGAAAAATTTCATTAAAGTCCACCCTTTATAGCATAATTTGTTTATATACTCTTTTTACATATGAAAAAGAGTATATAGCTAAAAAATAAAGGGCTCTGATCAATTTTTTGCAACAATATCGCATTGTAGTATCTTAGAATTATTATTAGAGTATACTGAAAGTGATAAAGGAGTATAACGTATTCGTTTAAGTGGTATACTATATATATATATATAGTAAGTCTTTTTCGTACTCCTGGCAGTACATACTTTTTTCACTATACACCCTTTTCTATATGTAAAAAGAGTATATAAACAAATTATGCTATACAGGGTGGACTTTGATAAATTTTTTCATAAAACTCACTTTAATGTATCTTATAAGCAGTATTAGAGTATACTCAGAAGGATGAAGAGGTATAACAACATCATCTAAGCGGTTTCGTCTTCGAATTTTGCAAACACAACGCTATAGCATGAAGGATTTGTACTATCAATAGCACACTAGCAGTCCTCTCTCTCTATATATATATATACACACACACTTGGCTTCTTAAGCATATATAGGATATTTATTTACCGCCTACGTACGGCCTTACTAGTAAAGCACGAAGATGTGATAGTTGAGGCATGTGTTCAAAGTCCTACCCTCCTCCTTTCTTTCCATGGGTTCCCATTCTCCCTCTTCACAACAAAGATATATATTCCGTATATGTATTCTCTGGAGACGCCCCCCCCCCCCCCCCCTGTTTCTTTAAAGGGTCTACGAGGCACTACTTCACAGTATTTCAATCAATTATGGAACAGTGACATGCGATGCGAGGGGGCACAACCTTAGAGATATGTCTGTAAACGAGGTGTGGTTGAGCGAGACTAGAAGGTTAGGCTTGGGCTCGGTAAAAACTCGAGACAAGTTCGAACAAGCTTGAGTTAGGGTTCAAGCTTGGATATAGGCTCGAGCTCAATTCGATCTAAACTCGAGTAGACTCGAGCTCGGCTCGAGTCAGCTCGGCAACAATAAACAATTCCATATACATTATTTTTCAACAAATAAAAATACACAAGCTCGATAAGAGTTGATATATAACAATATTTAATAAGTAATTCTTAAATTTACCAGGCTCACAAGCTATTCGAGCTCGGTTCGGTGAAGTTTTTAAGCTCAGGATTACTTGTGTTCAAATTGTTTAGAGCTCGAATCAAGTCTAAAGTAAACCGAGCTCGAGCAACTCACCGGTCTTCAGCTTTTCTTCGGCCCTCCTCGTAGATGAGCTCGTTGCCTCATGACGTATATTCTAGATTTCACATCGATGTGTGTCGATGCTTTTACTTCTTTTTATTGATCGAAATTAACAGTGGTAGAATACTACACAAGTACCACGCATGTCTAATTTTCTGAACACAGCTTTTTTGTTCATATCTACTGTACCACCTTGAAAATTTGCATATTTTTTGTTTAATTATTATTAAGAATTTTCTTATAAATTTTCTGGTTTTATGGATTTTATAAAGTCTTTTTATAATTTCCTGTTTTATTAAAAAATTCTGCAGAAATTAAAAACTCAAAAAAATTCTAAAAATTTTTTTATTAGGTTCCAAATATTCTATAATATTTTTAAAAAAATTTCTAAAATTTTTAGAACCCTTTTACTATTTTATCCAAAACGTTTTTTTTCTCAACACTATTTAAATTCAATAAACAGTTAGGCTAACTGTTAGAGCTACAATAGCCTTATCCTACCTGCGACCAAATGAACCAGAGAAACTGGTTTTCCCTCTTCTTCATTAGAGCTCCACCGACGCCGATGAGCTCGCCACGCTGGCGCCGCCTGCCTCCCCTGGCCCTTGTTCCCTTGCGGTCGGGCCCAAACAGAGAGCTTTTGCGCTCTCTCTCTCTCTCTCTCTCTCTCTCTCTCGGTGTTGTTCGTGTTCAGCCGAACAAAAGAATTTTTTTTTTCCTTTTTCAAAAAGAAGAGAGAGAGAGTCTATTCAAGAAAAAAGAAAAAAAGAGAGAATTTTTTTAAAAAATATTAAAATTTTAAGTCTGAAAATTTGAAAATTATATTTAGAAAATAAATTTCAAAAATTTAAATAACATTTTCTTTCCTTTTTAAATCTTTCGGTGTCCGTTTTGGCCCGTTTGAACTCCGATTGGCTCCATTCTTCTTTCTAAATTCTTTGAAAATTCTAAATTTAATTTTAAGCCAGTTTGGCATTTTATTTGGATTATATTTGAATTTGGTTGTTTTCGCGTATAGATTTCGGAGAGCCGAGGGAGTATGTCGGCGGTGATCCCGATCAGCTACTCTACGACCAAAGCAAGTTGCACACCCTTGAGCATGTTGATCTTGGCTTTTGAAATTATATTTTGAGTTTAAATTATTGCATGCGTAATTTTAGCAACTTAATTTCAGTCCTAGTTTTTAAATAATTAGTTAATCTCCGAATTGATTAAAACCACCTTGAAAATTGAAATACCATATTACGTTGTAACCCTAAGACATATATAGAAATGTTAACACAATTAGAAGTATGCTTAGACGCATAACCGATATTAGGACCTTTTGGGAATTGAGCCAAATAAAGTACTATTCAAATGCTTTATCATTTCATCTGAAATCTATGTTACTTGTGACATCAAGTTAAAAATTAAAAATATGATTTAAATTGGGCAAGACTGGTTGTTACATGGCTGTGCAATGCGCGGGAGTTGAGTTTGTGGAAAGCTCACCCATTCAATTAAGGACCGGTCTATGTTACGCTAAATGTAAAGTGTTATCATACTCCCACAAGTCTGGAATGGGACGGATCTAGCTATCCGTATTGAAACATGCCATGGATAGTCATGCCGTTAGGTTGAAAGTGGGGTGGATGTAATGCTGCCACTTGGCGCAATAGCTGGTTTCTGGACTGGGCGGTTTAACCCTACCAGCGGTGAAATCTTAGCGGGCATAACTACGTGGATGGAGCTTTATAGGGGCTTTGTCATGATTTTCTCTGCTCATATCGAAGGAAGTGTATATTATGGCAAAAGGAGATAATCATATCTTGTGGGTAAAGTTGTACAATCTCTACAAAGTGTAAAACTAATCGATTAGCCGCGTTCGCGGTCATGGGCATGCCGAGCAAACCTTTCATGAATTATATTTTAATGTTTCTAAAAATGGCTTTAAAAAGATGGTTTCGGATGGATTGATTCTATTATTGGAGTGATTCCATTGATCGAGAAAAGTTGGGTTAACTCCAGAAGAGATGTTTGTGTTGAAACTGGTTTAAAAAAACATCTTTTTTAAAAATATGCCTTTAAAAATACTTACAATAATGGAAAATTTGCTATTTTATGCTAAATTTAACCATATAACCTTCTTTTGTATCATTTATATTATTACTGCATATCCTGTGTAACTTACGGAGTACTTTTTGTATTCACCCTTGTTTATCTCTGTTGATTCAGAGGAGTTATACGATGGTAAGGACCAGACGGACTAGGCCGCTTCTCAGTTGATTGCCAGTGGCAAATTTATTAGACTTTACTTCAATTTACTTTATTTCTGTTGTTCTTTTTCGGCCTGCGTGCCACTCGTTCTTTAAACTGGAATAATTAATTAATAAAATATGTTGGATATGTTCTGATAACATTTCTACAGTGTGTACTAGTGTTTTTTTACTAGTACAGGATACACAGAGGATTTCAAAAGTATTTTTCCAGGTCTGACATTTATAATATTATTCTTTATTGTGCTACACTGTTTAACTCTGCTTTTCATTCCCATATCTAGTCCAGAGTGCCAGATATACGTACTTTTCTACTGTACTGCCACTACATTGGTAAACAATACCATAAAACGTGCCACACCTACTAAAAGAAAGGCAGACTTAATGGTTGTCGAAGACTTAATTACAGTTGTACGAGTTCTGAATTATGGAACAACCACATCAAATGAGAGAGCACAATCTTGAAAATAGATGGTCATCCAATATAAGATGGAACAACCACATATATATATGTATATGTACATATATATATATACATATACATATATATATATACATATATATATATATATATATATATATATATATATATATATATATATATATATAGAGAGAGAGAGAGAGAGAGAGAGAGGATTGCTAGTGTGCTATCGATAGCACAAATCCTCCGTGCTATAGCGTTGTGTTTGCAAAATTCGAAGACGAAATTGTTGATCCAAACCGTGCATTCTATTCATCTCATTGAAATCTCACTACCCACCACATTTTATATATTTTGAACTTTTTCTCCTATTTATTTTGTATTTTTTAAAATCCATGATCTAATTAGTTGTGGGGCGTCCAATGAAGCTAGTTTTTAAAAATACAAAATAAATAGGACAAAAAGTTCAAAATATATAAAATTTGGTGGGTAATGAGATTTCAATGAGATAAACAGAATGCATCGTTTGGATCAACAGTTTCGTCTTCGAATTTTGCAAACACAGCGCTATAGCACGGAGGATCTTTGCTATATATATATAGGAAGCCTTTTCTATACTCTTGGGAGTACGTACTCCCACATCCAGTATACCACTTAAACGAATGTGTTATACTCTTTTATCACTTTCAATATACTTCAATAATAATTCTACGATACTACACTACGAATTGTTGAAAAAAAATCATCGGAGCCCTTTATTTTTTGCTATATACTATTTTTCACATGTAAAAATAGTATATAAACAAATTATGTTATAAAGGGTGGACTTTAATGAAATTTTTCGTAAAAATCACTTTAGAGTATCTTATAATCAGTATTAGAGTATACTTAAAAGGATAAAGAAGTATAACAACACCATTTATGCAGTATATTGAGAGTGGGAGTACATACTCCCAAGGGTATGGAACCATTTTCTATATATATATATATATATATATATATATATATATATATATATATATATATATATATATATATATAAGAAGCCTATTTTGTGCTCCCAGGTGTATATACTCCCTACCTCTATTTGGTTAAAAACAACTGCCAAATCAGGATAAATTAGTTAACAACTTCCATTTATGGAATATACTTCCACCTATATAAGATCAGTTAATATACAGGAAGTAGGAAGTACATACTCCTAATAGTACGTTTTTATTTTCATACACACACACACGTAGTTAATGACAATGAGACTGAGTTGGGTGAACGCACCGGAGGTAGACAACGACCATATATACCATACCATGGGCAACTATGTTAACATTCTAGTTGAAGAACTCTAATGGAAATGCTCATAAAATGGCAAGCGAAGCCAATTTTGACACTAGAACAATTGGCTATCCAGTTCGGATCATAGGCTTGAGATGCATCGGGAAATTTGGCCTGTCGTTGCCGAATCACTGTCGAGGGTAGCTAAACCCTCCATAGCTCACTCTACTCTATTATGATGTTATGTTAATTTTCTTCACTTGTGGCAAAGTTTGGAGTAAGGTTACTGCTAGCTTACATTATGGAAGATTTATTTGATTGGTTAATCTCCACACGCAGGGCAAGATGAAATCGCTGTAATCTGGCCTCAAAGCCCTGCATACCAACAGATATCCAGAGGCCTTGCCGCTTGACGTGCCCGATGGTAGAACGGTGTCTAAACACCATTCTCTTCCTTGTATCCATGCATGGCAAGTTATCGCAAGTACGATTTTTTGTTTTCCTTTATTCGAAGAAATTGCAGGGAATGGATATCACGATGCCATACCTTAAATGTCCTGAAAAAACCTTGCTCGAAGTGAAAGTCCGAGAAATTGTTCGATGTATCCATCCATGCAAGACAACTTATTGTAGGTTGTGATTTGATGCTATGCCGTGTTGCTAAAATGTAAATTTACAAGAACCAGCGATTGTTCATGTTAGCCACAGTCTATCATGCTCTGCTTAATTTGGTTGCTCAATATGCAAGAAGATGCCATGTAAATTTGGTGATACTTGTAAATTGAGCACCAGCTGATTGTGTTTGATTTCTTACTTTGGCTTGGTACGTTGAGACAATATCTGATTCTCTCAACATTGGTTTGTATTTATACCAAGCGATAGGAAATAAATAAAATGATGTGGCACTCTCTTTAACATTTTCTTTGCCCTCAACTTTAGAGTAGTTATAAGATGTCACATCCAATTCAAATTGATACATAAATTGACGAGAAGGAAAGTCAAAATGGGAAATATATTAAAAATAGTATCTTGTTAATAGATAGTGCATTTGGAAAGGCCAAAAATACGAAGAAATAGAAATCTTAGGAATAAAATTAACTAGGTTTTTTTTAGGTTATTACAATTTACTAGATCAGTAATGCAAATCATGACAAGGTACTAGAAGGGTAGCGGGACTCCTGTTACAGATCTCGTCGAAATTTTAGATCTTAGCTGTCTCCAAAACATGATCCTGAAAAATGAAATTTGAAACCTCGAGCAAGGGTGCTCCAGCTGTTGGGCGTGAATAGTGGCAGCTCAGGGACGCAGCAAGAGGCGATAGGTAGCAATCTCAGTCGATGCAGCAGAGACGACGCTTGGTGGGATTGGTGTGCGCAGTGGAGGTGGGTGAGGGGGTAGAGGTGACGCTTCTTGTTGTTGGGAGAGGAAGTGGAGGGAGACGACAGGAGGAACAGAGGAGGAAGTTGAATAAAAGAGGAAATTTTGAGTCGTTTGGGCTGGTCGGTCCTACTCTTAAGCCTTAACTGACCGACCAGTGGTTTGCTTCAGGCTTGCGGGCCTCCTTGTTAAGCAAACGACGCAATGAAGCAGTCGTGCGAGGGGCCGGGGAAATGATAACCCTTTTAGCCTTCTTTATTTTTTTTTATTTTTTTTTCAAATATAACCTTCTCCCGCACCACAGTAGGAAACTTGCCGCCCCCTGCCCCCCCCACCCCCACACCGTGCTAGCAGTTCCCTACCACGGTGCGGAGACACGGAACGGGGATGCTGCACTAGATTTGGGGGGTGGGGCGGGGGTAGCTCCGGAGGCATCACTTCAGGGCCGAACAGCGCCAGGATTTCCCGTAATAATATCTAAACATAAGGATTTCATACATCAAAGATAAAGAATTCTTGAACAAAAAAAAAACAAAGCAAAGTTCAATTGTCTCGACAATTGAATTGGGTTATAATAAGAATAAAAGACAATTCATTCTAAATGAGAACTCGAAAAGTTTCGAAGTTTTTTTTCCTTTTTAAAGTCTGCCATTCAAAATTAGCCAACTAAAGCCACGGTATAAATAAAATCTAAAGTCTTTAGTCATGATCCTAAATAAAATTCTTTCTTAGGAATGGGGGTTGGCGCTGGTGTCCAAGGATTGGGGAGGCTGGGTGCGGGTCCCAAACGTCGGCCATTCGAATTCCAAGAGCATCTCTAAAAAAATTACAAATTTTCGCTTTTTAAGTGAAGTAGAATTCCACTTTCATTCTTTCTTTCACCATATGTCTACTTTCCACATAAGAAGTGAATTTATATTATAAAAGTAGACACATGATGAAAGTATAAAAATAGGTAAATAGAGACGTAGATCAGCCTTGAGTGATCCAGATATAGCAGAATCCCACCTCCTCCACTTCAGGAGTGGAATTTTTGTAATTTTTTTAGAGGTTGTGTAAAACATCCTTAAGTGAAGATGTAGAATTTCACCTCGATCCAACGCCAATATTTGCCTATATTATCCTTTCATCATGTGTCTACTTTCACCGTATAATTGCCCAACATACAAAGGCATCAAATATTTGCACACATCTCATGGTAACAAACAGCAGACATGAACATCATATCATCGGTTAACCGCAAAAATTGCAAGATAGGTAACAAACAGGAGACAAGCATTTAGGTAATGTTAATAATAGTTCAGTTTCCATCCAGAACAAATTCACAATAACATGTATCTTCTCGGGACAAAACCATCACATAATTTCCCCCTTCTTCCTCTAGGACCTAGATAACTTAATTCTTTCAAGCCTCACCTCACAGTGAATACATTAAAACAAGATCTAAAGGACTAAATATTCTCCTACCCCTTGTTCAACCTGGGTATCAAAAAGGAAATCTTTCAGCTCAGAAAAAAATGAAATCTTGGACAAAAATCAAGCCGCAAAAGGCCCCCCTCACCACAAGCTCTACAACCAACCGATCACCAAAACGAGTCATGGACCTAGGAAAAAGCAAAGGCAGAAACTTTGCATCAAGCACTAAATGTCAGCCTACCAACACCAGCTACTATCCCTAACTAGGAATTTCAGCCCCCGGAAATCCTATTCCTAACTAGGAATATTGTGTGTGCTTCTAAGTCCTCAAGACGCTCTTCCATAATGGACATCTGCAAGATAAGACTACCACGGTACTAACCAGAAGAAAAAAGGGGACGGTACAATTCACCTTGCACTCTTGCTGTATACCAGCTCCTACCAAAAATGTATATCTAATGAGAAAACTAGAGTAAAAAGCAACCTAGAGTAGACAAACCCTAATAGGGAGCACCTATAAAAACATTAATCCCAGGCGCTGGGAGCCCCAGCACCACCACCATAGCCACCACCCCCATGTGAAGAGGAACCACCATAACCGCCAGCACCGCCACTACTGCCTCCACCATAGTAGTCACCGCCGCCACCGCCGCCCTTGCCAAAGGAAGAATCCCTACGGAAGTCACGGCCACCGAAGCGGTTCCCACCCCCTGCACGTCGGTTCCTTCCTCCGCCACCATAAGAAGGGCGAGCTGCATAGCGAGAGAGCCACGCAGGTACCTCCTGGTTAGATTCTTGCATTAGTTCAGCTAGAGACCTTGCCATCGAAGAGTTATTCTCGTTGAAGAAAGCAGTTGCAAGACCACTTTTTCCTGCTCTCCCTGTCCTTCCAATCCTGTGAACATAATCATCAATATCATTGGGGAGATCGAAGTTCACAACATGAGCAACATGAGGAATGTCGAGGCCCCGAGCCGCCACATCAGTTGCGACTAGAATAGGAGTTTGGCCACTCTTGAAGGATCTCAAAGCATATTCTCTTTCCTGTAAGAAACATTACACCAATACATCAGGAATAAGCAAGCCCTAGATGACACGAACATCTTTAGTTTATTTAACACAAGTATCCACAATGTTCAACAGTACATAATTAAGACTACAGAAATGTTGGAACTGGATGTAAAAGTTAATCAACAAGGAGTAAGCAGTTCTAAGTGTGTACAACATAATAGAAATATCTGGAAGTAACACTATCAACAAGGAGAACAAGTTTAATAAAATGAGTGGTTCTGAAAGAGGGGAAAAAAAAACAAGAACGAACCTGCTGATTTCTGTCACCATGAATAGAAGTCGCTGGAAATCCATTCATACACAACCAATGCTCTAATGAATCAGCACCCCTTTTGGTTTCCACAAAGACAAGCGTGAGAGCTTGCTGCAGCCAAAGAGATAAAAAAATTGAGCACAACAGTTCTAGGGAAAAATCTGCATTACACATTAATTACTTGGAGAACGCCGAGTGACGATTCCACAATTAATCTTAATGGAAAAATAAACAATAGAAGAGTCAGGGAAACTGATTCAATCACAGAACAAATAAATGTGCAGTCAAACATTACCTTTCCTTGAGTGCCACTGTCTCTTTGAGCATGGAGCAGATCCATCAGATGGCTTCTTTTATCTGCCTCCTGCACAAACTCCACCCTCTGGACAATCAAATCAGTACTTGACCCAACTCTTCCAACAGCCAGGAATATGTAGTTATCCAGAAAGTCAGATGCCATTTTCTGTGTTCATAACCTCAATGTCATTAAGAGTGCAAATTGAAACTTTCTGAAATTAAAAAACAAAATAGAAAATATCCCACCAAGGTCAAATACAATACATGAAAAGATACCATATGATAAGACCCAATTGGACAATTCAAAATTGATCAGCAACAGCACACGACTTGCGAGCAATGCCATATGGTAATCACCAAAGAGAAGTTGAGCAAGAAAAAACAATAATTGACAAAGGTAATTGATGCAAATATCAGCCAGCAAAAGAGAATCCAATCAGACTGACCAAAAATAGAAATAGGCTTTATGAGCATATCCAATAATATAGTATATTACACTTCTCTCATCATAAAATGAGTCTCTGATAGTCTGATTGTACTAATACAGATGATTTTGTTCACAATACGACATCTTTTGAATCAATCCGCTGAACAATGGAATAACTTGACTAATGGAGTTAACCCAACATTCGCATGTGCATATCACTAATTTCTTTTCACACATAAAAAGAACCAAGTGCTGCTAAGGCAGAAAGGAACCAGATTTTAATGATGCTAATGTAATTGTAGTACTTCAGGCATGCTTCTCCAATGCACATACTAATAGATTAGGCATATTACATCCATTGTTAGCATTAACTACTAATTTAACACCATATTGCCCCCTCAATATTAATAGCATCATGGTGCACTCCATCTATATCACATTGCAAACTGGGGTACTATAAGTAGTCCTTTCAAGGATGTAAATCTAACTGCTTTGCGTAAGCTCATCTAGCATAGAACCAAGCTTTAACCCATTCAAGGAAAAGCTGCTAAACTACCCAAAGCATCAACCAAATATAGGAAATCCATCAAGAAGAGTGAAACATGCCAACACAGCCATAAAAAAATATAGAAGTACAATGAGACCCACAAATTTATTAGCTGGAACCAATCATTTGTATAACACAGAGATGTTTAGGCCCCGTTTGGCAACTTGGAACCGGACCGTTTCTACTAAAATCTGGGAGAAACCCAGTTAAGCAGGCTAAAACTCGGAACGATTCTCCTCGAAACGTTTCTTCTTTTTTTCACACCGGGGCCGAATCACCCTCAACCCCATTCCACGCCGATTCACAGAATCCAGACAGCTAGCCAAACGGTTTCCAGACAGTGATTCTGATTCTACCTGAAACGGTTCCAACGTTTCTACCAAGAATCTGGAACCGTTTCCGTTTCTACTAGAATCTGGAACCGTACCAAACAGGGCCTTAGTCTGGAAATGCTTAGCTTTTACACAAGTACAGTAATGTGAGATAAACAGCTAACCTGGATTTCTGCTGGGAATGTTGCACTAAACAACATTGTCTGCCTGACACCCCTTTTAGGCATGTCCATTTGCTCAACAATTCTCCTAACTTGTGGTTCAAAACCCATGTCAAGCATTCTGTCTGCCTCATCAAGGGCAAGGTATCTAATCGACTGCAAAGATACTCTTGCCCTTTCCAATAAATCAACCAAACGACCAGGAGTAGCCACAAGAATGTCAACACCCCTCTCAATCTCTCTCAACTGCAAAAATATTTGAATAGTTTAGGATATGATAGAAATTTAAGAAACTAAGGTCATTCCCAAGAATTCAAAGCAAATGAGGCCAAAAAAAACTAGCAATATGGCACACCAGAGAATCATATGGTATATCTAGCACCTCGTCATTGCAACAGTTTAAACACTCGCCTTGATTGAATGTCCTTTTAAAAACAAAATTGTCCAATTGTTTCAACTACCATTTTGGATAAACTTTTGTGATGTATGAATCACAAGGCTCAGAAGTAATGTTGTTTTAACTTATGTTTTCGATTAAACTAGCAACACATGCTTTACGTAAAGCTCATAATTCTGTCCAAGGTTGTTTTAACCAGTGTTTCAAATTAACATTGCGATAAAGGTCAAAATTTTGATGCCTTATGTTAGATTCTTGAAAACAAATTCTGAGGTGACACCAAAAACTGTACACCACACAAACAGCAACTATGTTTTCAACACAAACCAAGAAAAGGATGTAACTTTTGGGGACAAGGACAATGGAGAAACTAAACAACCCGTAAGCCATGCATACCTAACATCATTGTTAGGACTAAAAACAAAACAAACGACAATTGCTATTGAAAGAAACCAGATTTTGGACGAACAATGAATTCCAATCGATAAACAAAGGCACTGTCCTACACACAATACAGGACCCAAACTTTCTGAACATATGCGCAGGTACCTGCTGAGGGATGCTAAATCATTACTGCACAATATGCTCAGCAATAAAGGATGCAGATGCAGGTACAATTATTAGTTTTTGGAAGAAAAAAAAAAGTGCAATTGTTATTTGCTAATACAAAAATGTTGCACGTAGTCGGAAGTCTGAACAAATAGCAAAGAGTTAAACTTCAAACTCAGTGTGCGCAGTTCACCCTTTACATTGCAGTAGAATTAATCATATATGTGCACCCAACAATTCAATGCAAAGTTGCAAACCATCAACATCAGAGATCCTGCATACCCTATTTGAAGAACTAACTGGCTATCCTACCATGCAAATATTGCATTATTGTTGATTAGCTAACTGTTACACTCATCCTAAAAAGTTTATGAAGACATAATTTTATGAGTAAATTTCACAAAACTATAGGTTTCTTGTACAAACTATCAGAAAACTACAGGTTTTAGCTTATATTTTACTAAACTACAAATTTTAGAAGAACTTATATCTTAAAACTATAGATTTTAGAATTGACCATTTCTTGTAACGGGTACGACAGCGTGGGCCCACATGGCAGCCTCACGCGCGAGAGAAACAGGAAATAGGGACGCGTGTGGTTTTGTGAAATTTACTCTAAATTTAATGTGAAGCAAGCAATTTTCTGAACTTGAACGGTTACAGAATTGGATTTCAAACTTAACAGAAGGACAGAACCAGACCTGCTGAGTAATAGGTGCTCCTCCATATGCAACGACTACCCTGACACCAGTTTGGTAAGAAAATTTTTTCGCCTCTTCATGAATCTGCAAGACAAGCCAACAACAACAAAACGCATGTCACAGGCAATTAACTAGGCATAGCATCCAACGCTAGCGACCATCACCTGCATGGATAGCTCTCTGGTGGGGGAGAGGATGAGCGCGAGCGGGTACGCGGTCCTTATCCCGCCCCGCTGCGGCCGCGCGGCAGGCGGGCCGCGCATGATGCCGCTGATGATGGGGAAGCAGAAGGCGGCCGTCTTCCCGGACCCCGTCTGCGCGCATGCCATGAGGTCCCGCCCCGCGAGCGAGATCGGGATGGCGTTCCGCTGCACGGGGGTGGGCCGCACGTACTTGCAACGGCGGATGTTTTCGTTGAGCGCCTCGCCGAGGTCGATCTCCGCGAACGTTCCAACGGGCGGTGGCACCTCCCGGCCGCTCGTCTCCACGGGGATGTCCTCGTAGGCGTCGAAGTTGATCCCCGAGTTCTGGTGCGTGTCGAACACCCCAGGCTCCTCCACCGCCGCGTCTTCGTTGGCGAACGGGTTCGGCTCCTGGTTCCATCTGCCAGGGCGCGGCCTCCCCCCGCCGCCGCCGCCACCGACGCCGACGCCGACGCTGCCGGCGGGGCGGCCTAGGAGGCCGGCGGGGGAGGTGCGCGGGGGCGGGGCGGAGGACGAGGACCGGTTGCGGAGGTGGGGAGGCACGTAGGAGGAGCGGTCGGGGCCGTTGGATGCGGGAGCGGAGGGAGGGGCGGGGTCGGCGTCGGCAACGTCGGCCCAGGAGGTGCGGGAGTAGGTCGCCATGGATGGACGCGGATCTGCGCGGGGGAGGCGGCGGCGAGGTGGAGAGGGAGAGAAATTTTCGAGGGGAATTTCTGGGGGATTTTCGATCGGTGTTGGAGGCCAGCGGTTGGTGTCTAGAGCAGGATTCACCTTACCTTTTTCATGAAGGAGATGGACCAGGGTTAACCAAACCGAAACCAAAAAAACCGATGGAAAACCGAAATTAGAAATTCGAAAATATCGAGCCAAAAATCGCTGAAAAATCGTTAGAAACCGAAGAGTTTCAAAACCGAGAATTTGAACAAAAAACATTCAAAACAAATTTAAAAAAACGAAAACCATTCGATTTTCTCGAAAACCCATCGGTTTTCTCGAAAAACCGACCGGTTTGCTCGAAAAACCGATCGGCGAGTTGAACGTTTTGGGCGATCGGTTTTTTGAGCGGTTTTCGTCGGTTTTTTCGAAAAACCGCTCGGTTTTCACCGGTTTTCGATCGGTTTACATCGCATAAATTTTTTCAAAATTTTCAAATTATTTTTTTAATTAAACCGGTTTACCGACCGGTTTAAGATTTCGAACCGGCTCGATACGGTCAAAAACCGCGATTTTCGAACGGTTTTCGTCGGTTTTGTGAACCCTGAGATGGACTCTGTTGCGGTTCCGATTTTCGCAGAAAGAGATTAAAAAAATGCTAAAAATGGTATGATTTTAAAATCTAAATTTAAAAAAAAAATCTACAGATTGTCTCTTTATTTTTACAGATTTTCTCTCGGTTTTGACCTACCAATTGAATATTTCTCGGAGCAGATTTTTTGACCAATTTTCTCTCTATTTTCACTGGTTATCACGATTTTATGTCACATAAATTTTTTTTAATTTAACCGGTTTTTTCAACGATTTTTGATACCTTACCACACCTATAAGGCTGATAATCACGATTTCCTGCGATTAGTTGAACCCTGGAAGGGAATTTGCGGCTGAAACGATGAGAGGAGAGAAATAGGCTGAGCAGAGAGTTTTTAGGTTTTTATAAGTTTACCTGTTCGAGTTAAATTACACATCAAAATATTTCTTTCGACCGTAAAAGAATTAGGAAATGACAGATACAGAATGTAACGATTCATCTGCAGCCATAGATGACTATCGTCGCTTACATGGTTGAAAAAGGATCTGATTTATAATTCTATTTGAATAGAGATAAAACTTGAAAAGAAAAAAAAAGACCAAGCAACAAAAAAAAAAAAAAAAAAGCCAATGCTAGAGGGAGACGGGAGACCTAACTATGGGAAGGGGCGTGCGGGACGGTGAGATGGGTGGGTCGGGTCCAATTTTGATAGGGATCGGACGGTCGTGAGCCCGTGCGTGCTGGCCTTCGTGGCTGCGTGCGTCAGTGTGATGCACGGCGTGGCGTGGCGTGGCGCCGCGCCGCGTGGCGTGAGCACAAAGAAATACTCAAATATCTCGTGTTGGATTGCTCGGCAAGCTGTGAACGTGTACCGTGCACGTGTCGTTGTGTGCTTTCTGTTGCCGGTACGGGGATGCTCACTGGTGTGATATGCGATTTTTGTTTCTGCATTGGCAAGGTTACGTTGTATAAAGGATTTTTTTGTAATATGAAGGAATCTATTCGCGATTCGAAGAAACAAGGGCGGTTTTCGCAAAACCAGCAAGGAGGTGAGGTGGAACTTTGAGGGAGCTTCAAACCTCCCATCTTTAATGGGTTGGATTTCAGTATTACTTTGAGTGAGGCTGGTTTTAGGGTACGTTTGGTTGTTGTATCAAGTGGTATATGTATGAGATGTTTCAAGAAAAAAGTCATCTAAATGTTTGGTTGTTTGAATGGAACTATCTCATCTGAGATCAAGTGATACAAATTTGAAGAATATTCCTACTTGATACTGAACCATCCCATTCATCCAAAATAATAGAACCAAATGATACAAAACTATCACATCTCATTCAACCTCGTTCCATGAACCAAACACACTGTTACATATCAATGGGTGTTCAATGTCACCGCCAATGCTTTGACCTGCACGAGGCTACATCTTGCGGGCAACTTTTTATGGAAGATGTCAACACATGGATGGGTAAATGGAAAATTGATGTGCCACCCTCTTATTGGGATGTCCAGTCGAGAAAAAGTTTTTTTTTCTCTTTTTTTCTTTGAAACTCAGGTATGGCTCATAATTTAAGCCCCATTTGGCAACATAGAACCGAACAGTTTCTACTAGATTGTGAAAGAAATCCAACCAAATGGACTGAAACTAGGAACAATTCTTCTCGGATCGTTTCTTCTTTTTCCACTCCGTGGCTGAATCGGTCTCAACCCAGTTCCACCCAATTCACAGAATCCAAACTGAAACGTTTCTACCAAGAATCTAGAATCGTTTCTGTTTCTACTCGAATCTGGAACCGTACTAAAACAGAACCTTATTCATCCGTTTGAGATAGGTTATCTTGCCGCATTATGTCGGCAAGAAAGTTAGAGATTATATTCAACCATATACAAATATATTCTACATACAAAACTTCCTCGGTGCAACAATGTACCGCTTGATCAGCTACCGAAGTTCAAACCCCCTGAAAAACCCGACTCATATCTCTTATCTCTTTACGGTAAAAGGATGATTGATGAAGCGCTTCGCCATAGATTCACTAGCCTTCGCAAAAAAAAAAAAAAAAAAAAAAAAAAAAAAAAAAAAAAAAAAACTTGGACTTGACAATCAGTTTCAAGCAGGGATAGAACTATACCTCGGACCACTGGCGCTTAGACCTGGAGCCTAGCCCAAATAACAATTCAAAATACCAGTTTTTTCTTAATTGGGCCCAAGGCCTCTTCCAATCGGCCCACTAGCCCAGCTGCCAGGCGGCCAGCCTGCCAGGCAAGAGGCAACCCTAGCATTCGGCGCTATCCTCGCCGCAGCCACGCCCTGCCGCTCGCCGAAGGCCGCTCGCTCGCCCGCCGCCACCGCCGCCTCGCTTCACTCTGCCGCCACTGTCGGCCGCCGCCCCCACAAGGCGCTCATCGGTCGCCACTCCACAGCCCCGCTCGGCGCCTGGTCGCCCGCTGCGACTTGAGTTCTTCACGAGTTCATCATGACTTCGGCTTCACTGCTTGAGCCCTTGAGGCTTGAGCCATCAGGATTCTGGAATTAGTTTGAGACTTAAGTGATTGAGTTATTTGAGTGCTTCACTCTTCAGTCTTTACTGCTTGAGCGGTTGAGCTTTAAGTAGCTTCTTCTCCAAACCCCAGTTCTCCCCAATCTTAAATTTTAGAAACAAAAATACTAAGTTCTAACTTCTAAGTATCTCTTTACTTGCATGGACCGTATGAAGTATCAAGTATGTATATTGATCAATTAATGCACATTTTAGGAGCTTTGATTTGATGCAACTTTGAATCATTGAATATGTATTAGTGAAATATGAGTAATAGTATATTAGTGTAATACTACCTTTTTTCAAGGATAAAACTGTAAATTATTGAATCATTGAATTGTGAATGGTAGCTTTGGTTATCTTTAATTGCTAGATTCGAACATATTGATTAATCGATTGGACTCAATTTGATGGCGCAAGGGTAAGGATATAATGACGCATCAAACATGAGAGGGAAATTCCACGGGCTACAAAGACGGCTATTTGGTGAAAATCCATATGCATGTTATATGCATTGCTTTGCTCATCAGCTGCAATTAGTGGTTGTTTCCGTTGCCAAGTGTTGTTCTCCTGTCTTAGATTTCTTTAACTACACCACATTGATTATCGACACTATTAATGCTTCTTGTAAGAGATATGATCAATTGGCCCAACAACACCATGATAGTCATGATCCAAAGAATTATTTTGCCAACTTTGATGAAGACAAACTAATTGAACTCGCTAAGATGTATGCCGCCGACTTCTCCCAATATGATTGTATAGTACTTAATGACTAACTTGAAACTTCATTACTAATGTGAGAGTTGATCCAGATTTTTTAAGTTGTAATGACCTTGGTAATCTTGCTGTGAAGATGGTTCAGACCGATAGACACACAGTTTTTCCATTGGTATATTGCCTCATTAAATTGCTTTGACTTTGCCCGTTGCAACCGCAACAATAGAGAGAGCTTTCTCAGCTATGAAAATTGTCAAAACCGAGTTGTATAATAAGATGAATGGTGAATGGATAAATGATAGTATTGTATGCTACATTGAGCGAGATGTATTTGCAAGCATTAAATATAACAAAATTTTACAACGTTTTCAAAGTATGAGGTCTCGTAAGCAACAATTACCTCGTAGTCTTTGTGCCAGTGGTATGTTACATTCTTCTAATGCAATTTGTTTTAATAGTTACCTTCGTAGTTTTTTGTGTCTAATTTACATATGCAATTTCATCTTTTACATGTTCAAATTTTTGTTCTATTATTGATAAAAATATAGTAGTTTTAGATGCAACAAACCTTTGTTAATTAGGTATTAACTTTTCTACCACTCCATTATGTTATGTTAATTAGGCGTATCCAGCAGGGGGGCTCCGTTAGGCTGGAGCCCCCCCTCCAGCCGCTAGACATTAAGTATTTTTTAGTATCGGTGTTTAATTTTTAAGAATTTTTACGATACACTAAATTTAATATAGATTGTTTATTCTTTTTCATCCAATGAATCAGATTACCTACTATTATGTATACTTCTTCTGGTAGTAGAGTAGTAGAATTTCTTCGATAAATTAATGATTTGATTTGATTTTTCCTATCTATTATATACTATCAGTATAATGCATTATAAAATTCCTCTAATTTTTGGCATAGCAACAACGAATGCACACGGGCTCAGACGTGGCATAAGAAACAAGAAGCTTTGCTAGGTGGATGGGTTGCTTCATGTACCATGTGGCTTGGTGGGCCACAGCTTATTAGATGCCTAATTTGATAATTAGTGACTTTGCTTGCTGCACAACTAGACTCGAATCCTAGATGCACACAAAGAACATAGAACAAGGGAAAGAGGGCACGGTTCAACGTCTCTGCTTCACAAGGACATGGCAGCCCATCTAGTCAAGGGTGCTTAACGCGCGTCGCGGAGAGCAGATACTGGGAAGCCAGCGAAGGCGCGAGCGTGTGGCGACAATTATGAAAGATAGCGTTTTGTGCTTGACCAACTAAGTGAGCTGACCAAAACAACAAATAGACAGTGTGAGCATTTCTTCTTATTTACAATTTTGTTTGTCAATTACAACTATATAAATGTTTTGAATAGAGACAATAGCCGATTTGTTTGATTGATTGGATATTTAAAAATGTTTGACAAGTGAATGTTGTACAAGTTTTTATCAAATAATAAAGTATTATTAGTAACACTTGAACCGATAAAAATACAACACAAACTATTTAATATGTTTATTTTAATCTAGCTCAACTCTTTGAGCCTACCCTCTATTTTATTCCTGGATTCGCCACTGTTTGGTACGATTCCAGATTCTAATAGAAATGGAAATAGTTTCAGAATCTTGGTAGAAACGTTTCATGTAGGAACGGGGTTGAGACACAATATGAGGAGGAACGGGTCTGCTTTATTATTCTGTATGCTTGTGTACAATGGGGTGACCCTCTGCCTCCTATATATAGCGGTTCTGCTTAGAGATAAGGAAGAGTCCATATAGGATACGAATCCGGTTTCCTAACACTCCCCCTTGGACTCTTCACTGCGAGATGCATATGCCTCATTAAAACTCCATAAAAACCCAGTGGGAAAAATAATTGGAGAAAGAGTACATAGCACACGCTTGCTGTGTTGCACGGATTGCCTCATCAAAAACCTTATGTAAGAAAACTTCGATGAAAAACTTACTTAAGGAAAAGAGTACAATCCACCCAAACTTCAATGTTAATCTTCAAGATTCACGTTGGGTACTCAAACTTCATGTTTGAGATTTATGTAGGGGTATGTGAAAATTCTCCCCCTGAAATATGCACTTCTCTAAGCCTCATCATCCCGATTCCTCTAACACATCTTTCAAAGGAAGATGCCGGGAGTGACTTAGTGAATAAATCTGCGAGATTTTCACACGACTTAGTATGCAGTATCTTTATCTCGTTCATCTTATGCATTTCATGGGCATAAAAGAACTTGGGCTTGATGTGCTTCGTAAGATTGCTTTTCACATATCCCATTTGCACTTGAGCAACACAAGCTGCATTATCTTCATAGATAATAGTGGGGGTTTGTTCCAAGTTCAGACCACATGACTTCTGGATGTGGTGAACAATTCTTCGAAGCCATGCACATTCCCGAGATGCTTCATATAATGCAATGATTTCTAAGTGGTTAGTCGACGTCGAGACAAGAGTCTGCTTAGACGACTTCCAAGAAATTGCTGTTCCACCGCAAAGGAAAACATACCCAGTTTGTGACTTACCAGTATGCGGGTCTGATAGGTACCCAGCATCGGCATAGCCAACCAAATTCAATTCATTGTTTCTTCTGTAAAACAAGCCAAGGTCTTTGCTTCCTTGAAGGTAACGGAAGATGTCCTTCACCCCTTTCCAATGTCTTTTGGTGGGTTACTCAGATGCATCAGCGCTAGCAAATTCACGGCGAACGCAATGTCCTGGTCTAGTGCTATTCGCAAGGTACATGAGCGCTCCAATTGCACTCAAGTATGGGAATTCGCTCCCGGGACTTCCTCCCCCTCTTCTTTAGGCACATGCGGGTCTAGGTCCGCTTGGAGTGACCTTCCGAGCCATTGGGGTCTTTGCGGGGTATGCCTTTTCAAAACCAAATTTCTCCAACACTTTCTGCGTGTAGGAAGATTGGTGTACCAAGATTCCGCCTTGGACATGTTCAAGCTGCAAGCCTAAACAAAACTTGGTTTTACCCAAGTCTTTCATTTCAAATTCAGATTTCAAGTATGTGCATGCTTCTTCAATTTCTTCATCCGTCCCAATGATGTTCAAGTCATCTACATAGACGGAGATTATACAAAATCCATTCGAGGATCGTTGTATAAACACACATGGACAATCTTCGCTGTTCGTGTAGCCTTTCTTACAAAGAAAGTCACTCAAGCGATTGTACCACATTCTTCCCGACTGTTTTAGCCCATACAGTGATTTCTCCAATTTCACCTTTGTATAGGTTTCTGTTTGCTCTGTCTTGGTTCGGGATAGGGATACCTTCCTGTACTTTCATATAAATCTCCGAATCCAAGTTTCCATACAAATATCTTTGTGACAACATCCATTAGCTTCATTTTCAACTTCAAGTTGACTGCCATTGAGATCAAGTATCTAAAGGTAATTCCGCCCATGACCGAGAATAGGTTTCTTCATAATCAACCCCGGACGTTGAGTGAAACCTTGAGCGACAAGCCTTGCCTTGTACCTTACAACTTCATTGTTTTCGTTTCTCTTGCGAACAAAAACCCATTTGTGACCTACGGGTTTATATGGGGAGGCGTATGCACACATGCCCAAACACCTCTCTTTTGTTCAGAGAGACTAACTCTGCGGTGATTGCCTTCTTCCAATCTTCCCAATCGAGCCTTTTCTTGCACTCTGCGAGAGATGCGGGCTCGGGATCATAATTAATGATCGTGGCAATCTTCTTTGCAAAGTATGCATCGACATTGGCTGTTGTTCTATTCATTGATTCTCCTGATATTACAAAATTTATGGCCATTTCGTCATGGTGTGCTTCATGCACTTCTACTTGCTCTTCATTGCTATTTCCCATTCCAGGAGCAAGTTTCTTTAGTTTTTCTCCGCCAATGTGTGCGCACACATTATTTCCGGCGGCTTCTTCCAATGGAAGGTTCAGATCTGGAATTGCCTTTTCCACAGGCTTCTTTCCAGTGCCAGGTCTCAACTGGCTCCCCTTCTTGCTTTGGGGGACTTTTGTGATTGGCTGTGGTAAGTCCTCTTGCCCAGTTTTCCCCAGACGTCTCCGGGTATTTTGGGTTTGAGAAGCCAAATTTCCTGTTCTTTTTCTTTGAAGCCTCTGAACAGGATGAGGGATACCTTCTGCTTTCTTAGGTATTTCCACCCTCTCTGGTGCATTTCTTGCGGGTACATGCGACTTAACCACACTCTTCAGATCACAAAAATGATCAGGCAGTTCATTTGCTAAATTCTGCAAATCAATTATCTTCTGGACTTCTTGATTTGCTTCATTAGTGCGAGGGTCATGTGCGGGGATCCCAGTGGAATGCCATATTATTTCCCAGCATTTTTCATCCAATGGTTGATTCTCTCCCCCTAATGACGGGAAACGGTCCTCGTCAAAGATACAATCAGCGAATCGAAGTCAGATGCAAGTCTCCAATCATGGGTTCCAAATACCTGATTATGGATGCACTCTCATAACCAACGTATATCCCGGACTTGCGGAGAGGGCCCATTGCAGTCATTGTGGGGGTGGTATAGGTACATATACCATACAACCAAAATTTCTAAGATGGGAAATCTTCGATGACCCCTTGCACTAGTTGCATAGGCGAATGGATGTTGTAGGCCGATGGTCTATAATTGATGAGTCTTCTGCGTGCGAGGCTGCGTGTCCCCAACAAGTGTTTGGCAAGTTACAACTCTGCAAGAGCGGTCCGGCAATGAACTTAATCCTCTTTATTAGTGCTTCACTAGCCCATTTTGCGTATGGACGTGCGGTGCAGTGCTCAACGCTTATTCTCGTTCTTTGTGCAATAATCATCAAATGCCTTGGAAGTGAATTCACCGGCATTGTCCATTCGAATGGACTTCACGCGATGATCAGGAAAAGCATTCTTAATTCTGATGATCTGCGAGATCAGTTTTGCGAATGCATGATTCCTTGTTGACAGCAAACATGTATGCGACCATTTCGAGGAAGCATCAATGAGCACCATAAAGTATCGAAACGGCCCTAACAAGGGCTGAATCGGACCGCAAATATCCCCCTGAATGCGTTCCAGGAATGCAGGGATTTCATGTTGCACTTTCATAACAGAGGGTCTAGTTATTAATTTCCCGGTGGCACATGCATGGCACACAAAATCTTCGTGATTCGGGAAATTCTTAACATTAATGCCATGACCTTGTGAGTTGTTAACTATATTTCTCATCAATCTAAGACCAGGATGACCTAATCTACAATGCCATAAAGCAAATAATTCAGAGCTTCTAAAGGCAGTTTTCAAAGAAGTATACACTGCGTGTGCATTAATTTTCGTGTAGTACAGCCCAGATTCATATGAGGGACATTTTTCGAGTACCATTTTTCCATATTCCGCGTGCTTCACAATGCACAAGTGTTCCTTGCCATTTTCTTCATTGGTTTCTACATGAAACCCATTGGCGCGGATATCTTTAAAGCTTAAGAGAGTGCGTGTTGATTCAGGATACAAAAGGGCTTCTTCAATTACCAAAGTTGTACCCATTGGCAATATAATTGTGGCTCTTCCTGAGCCTATTATATGCGTATCGCTTCCTGCGATTGTCGTAATCCTTCCAGCGTTCTTCGTGATCGTCTGGAAATATTTCGACTCTCTTAAGATGGTATTTGTTGTGCCGCTATCAACAATGCATATTTCCTCCATTGGACGCTACACGATTTCTAGATGAAAAGAAATATAATTCTAATCAGACAGTGGTAAAGTAATTCAAACATTGCTTGCAAATAAAGAATACTGGAATAAAGAATAAACTGCATATTCATTCATGAGGAAAAAAAATGCTCTTCTTGCAATTCATTATGCAATCTAATGTCTATGTGAGATAATTCTGGCCATTCAGGCCAGTTCTTCAAGACTCGCGTTAGACAATGCCACACCTTTGCATATTCATAAGGTTCTTCCATTAGATTACTGCGTGCAATCTAATAGGAATTGGCTGCTAGATTCAATAAAATGCATAATTGAATTCTCATGAGTTTCCAACAAACTAAAAGAAAGCAATAATTTCAAGATTCATATATACAAAGATAAATGCAAAATTCATAAGTACAAGATTCATAAGTACGGAATTCATAAATACAAGGTAAATGCAAAATTCATAAGTGCGAGATTCATAAATATTCATAAATACAGCTTCGTGCATGTAGGTGATCGGCTTTGTGCAAGCGATCAGAATCATGTCGCGATCAGCTTCATGCGATCGGATTCATATGCATGATCGCCTTCGTGTGATCTACTTTATTTGTCCGATCGTCTTCGTGCGATCGGTTTAGTGCGGCTTCATGCGCGCGGCGCATTCAGTTCCATACACGTCGGCCTTCTTGGCGCGACGGTGGCCGCTTCGTGCGGCGTGCTTGAATTTCCAATGAATTATATTCAAGTAATAAATACAATGCATGGAACAGAATAATTGCACAATTTATGAATTCAGAGTAAACAATAATTGCATAATTCACAAATTCATAAATACGGAAAATAAATTCTCAGGAATTTCCGATATTCTAAACAAGGCAATTATTGCAAAAATTCATGCAGGTATTCATAAATTATTCATAAATGCTGCAAGATAATGCTAGGAAATTGAAACCAGAACCAAAAAATTTTTCCTGGAATTTTCTAGCTATTTTTCAGGATTTTCTAAAATTTTCTAATCAATTTTTCAAATTCTTAATCAATTTTCTGAATGCTGTAATTGATTTTCGGAAAAGAAAAGAAATAAATAAATATATATATATATATATATATATATATATATATATATAAAGAAATCGTTAAAGCCTTCAACAAATAAGCACTCAAATAGTGCTTAAAGGCTTAAACAAATAAGGCTTTTGGCTAGGACGTCATAGGTACTCTAATAGCAGTACCATGCGCATGGCAAAAAGAGGTAAAACCATCCTCCTCTAAGGGCAAAAGGGGAATTTCTCTTCTTTTTTTGCCGTGCCCGATTCAATTTCTTAACCGAATTCCATCCGGCTGGGCAGGACTTCGTGTCCAACTTGTGCACGACCTGGGTGTGCGGTTGGCTCGCGGGTCCAGCGGCACCGGACGCGGTGCTGGAGCACGGCTCGGGCCGGAGAAGCCGGAAGGCTCACGCTGGCCGGCGCTACCGAGCGGTGGAGCCACTGCGGCTTAACGCAGTGCGACGGTAGGCCGGTCAATTTATCGTCGCAGCAGCAGCCGGAGCGACCATTAGAGCCGGTCGGGCTCGTCGGCGCGGCAAACAGCCAGGCGGTGGAGCTGCCAGTGGAGTGCGGCGGCAGTGCCAGATGCAGCGACGGCGGCGTCGGCTACGCGCTGCGAGCGCGAGGAGCGGCCGCCTCGGCAGCAGTGGCTGCAGCCCAACGCGGTAGGCGGCCGTTGTGATTCAAGCGGAGCTTCGGGCGCATGGCAGCCGCGGCCGTCGCGGTTCAAGCGGTGCTTCGAGTGCATGGCAGCAGCGGCGGGGTCGCGTGGCAGCGACGACGGCGGCACCCGGCGCGACAGTGGCGACGCCTAGCGCGGCAACGCGGTAGGCGACCGATGCTCGGCGCTGCAGCGCGGCTTCATGCCAGACGCGGCTGGCGCGGTCGTGTCCCCTGGCGCGGCAGCTGGTCAGTGCGCAATATGTTGGGTCCGGCGAAGGCAGGCTCGGCTTCATGCCTTGCGGGGCCAAGGTCGGTGAGCCGGCGGCCGTAAGGATCGGCGCTTCGGGCGCCTTCTATTCGGCTGCTACGTGCTGCCGGCGACACTTCGTGGCCGTGGCAGAGGAGTGTCGTAGCTTCATGCTACAGTACATCGGTTCATGATGTTAGATTCGTAGAACAATGGCTTCATGCCAGGAATCTGTGAGAATGCTATGTACTGTTGCTTCGTTTTCTGTAGCTTCATGCCACGTGACGAACACAGTATCTAGAAGCGTAGATTAGATGCAAAGTAGATTCAATACGAGCGATTAGATTCAATCTCCCGTTGCTCACCTTTTTCACCTTTCAATCAATTCTCCGGTAGAACGTTGTGCTGATAACGTGTTAGACAACCTCGCTATCGAATAGTCCGGGGTTGCCTAATAGATTGAACTGGAGAACAGAGAGAGAGGGCGATAGACACAATATGAGGAGGAACGGGTCTGCTTTATTATTCTGTATGCTTGTGTACAATGGGGTGACCCCCTGTCTCCTATATATAGCGGTTCTGCTTAGAGATAAGGAAGAGTCCATATAGGATACGAATCCGGTTTCCTAACAATGAGCACTTGATCGGCCCTAGGACTCGCACACTGAAGACAGGCAACCGAGGCGTACCTACCTCTCTCAACCAACTTGGCTACATTCAGGGGAACCGAAGGATAGTCTAATAACATGGCACATTATCTCTTTAGTTTTTTAAGAAAAAAATGGTGAGGAGCTTTGGCATTTATTTTAGAGGGAAATAACCGAGCTACACTCGGCTCTCAACAGTGAGCAATGCGCGTCAAGCAGAGCTCGAACTCACGGACGGGTTGTGCGCTGACCTGGCGTATGCACCAACTGAGCTACGCTCGGTTCTCATTGTTATGATATGGTTAGAGTCCGTGTCCCTGTATGGAAGGACTCTATCTATTGGTGGGCGAATCCGAATTAATCTTCAGGGGTCCTCCACTATATATATAGGGCATTGCCTTGTACAGAATCAATTAATCTAATAAAGAGAGGTACGGTTGTATGGTATGCTTCTTCTTCTTCTTCTTCTGTTCGTGTGCTTGCATTGACATGTCGTTAATTGCGTTGGTGAACAATTTAGTTTCACAACACTCGTTATCTTTTTAGTTGTTGACCAAAGTTCGATACTTGGTGGCATGCATTGTCGTGCTTTTCCTTGTGTAGTGGCTCTCCGTAGACAAGCCCAGCACAAAACTTCGAGTATCAAGACAAAGCTCTAACCATCCAAATCTTATAAATTCAACCGATAAAAAAGTTTAAAATTATATAATATTTTGGGCAAATAAATTTCATAGATAATATACCTAAAAGAATCGTAGATTGGCTCCAAGATTAGTGTTATAAGAACTACTATGTTGCAAAGAAAACACACACAAAACTCATACTCCTACAAGTGAGTCAACAATTAACGTACAGAGAGTTTTACCTTCAAAACATACATAAGGGTTTATATTGGCACTACGTCTAGACCTAAGTAAAAAATATATAATCAGAGAGCTGTTTCTATGCTTTTTCTCCTAATATAAGTTGCATAAATTTTGAAGCAAACGAAGACATAAATAATCACAATCTACTTTTTATTTATGTTTTAGTATTTGTGTTACTTAAAAAAAAAGCATAGAAACACGGATTTACCATTACAAAGAGGTATATTTAAGGATTTCTCACTTGATAACTCATTAACACATGGTCGCTGAGTGAGGATCTTTAAAGTGGCAAATCATAAAATTCCCCACCCAACCCACAGTATGATCCGATCTAGCTACACCTAAGAGTAAGTACAATAAAGTTATCTCAGCTTTATTAGCATGTACATATCAGCTTTATCCTACGTAAAACGGTGAGAAAAATGGAGAGAGAAGAGAACTGATTCTTATTTAGTAGCTTTGCACGAGAATAAAGATAGATTATTTATATACAAGAGAGAAGAGATAGTTATTGTACAACATCGAGAGACAACCTTTAGAGACAGTTATTGTACAAGCTGGTTTTTAGCTTACTATTAGCTTGTAGTGGACTTTGCTATTGTAGTTGCTATATGGTCATCTACATTCATTAGCACTTAAAAAGTATGCTAAGGTGGCCATATCGCTTTCTTGGTTTTGATCACTTTCTTAGCTCTATTTACTCTACCCTTTAGCATTTACCTTTGTTGCTAAGATGATACCTATGGGCTTTTGGTCCACTTTGATCATTGATTAACGCCGCGAAAGATTAGTAGCCCTACCCACTTTCCCTTGTTCTATTTGGTAAGCACGGCTACTAAGGGCCTGTTTGGATCCATGCAGCTAATAGTTAGCTGCTAAAAATTAGCTGGAGTGGATCCAAACACCCCCAGCTAATAGATCAGCTAACTATTAGCTGGGCACCCAGCTAATGGTTATCTCATTAGCTAGCCAAACCCAGCTAATAGCAGCTAATAGGTGGCATTTAACCAAAATACCCTTTGCGTCTACCACCAATAGCATTTAATAGCATGGGTATTCTGGACAATAGCATCTATTAGCCACATATTAGCTGATGGATCCAAACACTCTCCAACTAATAGTTAGCTAACTAATAGTTAGCTAGCTAATATTAGATATGAACTATTAGCTAGCTAACTATTAGCTGCTAATGGATCCAAACAGGCCCTAAGAGCATGTACATCCCTAGCTGATAAGGCAATGGCTAGCATGCATACCATCAAAGCTAAGCTTGGTTGGGAAATTTTTGTGTTTGATACAAGATTTGACTCGTATTCACAAAATGATACAACACTTTTGCGTATTCACAGAAAAGTCACTCATACCCGGAATTGAAATTCTGGTTTTGAATACCCGAAATTTCAAATTTAGGTTTACATTTTCCTGGAATTTCAAATCCCGATTTTGGCGTATTTGGAATTTGAAATCTCAGTTTCGAGGTATATTAGCCATACCCAATTTTCGAAAAACCGGTAATGCATACCCAAATTCTCAAAAACAGAGCATGGGTTGTACAGTGCCAGTACCTTATTACAATAGATTTATTGCGTTTTATTGCAAGTGGTGATTACAAATGTTACATGCATTGTTAAAAAATATTGTGACAATGCGTCTGATGGGTAACTTCCCATCGAACGTCCAATCGCTAGTCCTTCCCTAATTTTTTTTATTACTTCCTCCCTTCACAAATAAACGTGGTTTTGATTGAAACTTTAATTATTAATATATTTTAAAATATTTAAATTAGATATATAAAAATCATATATATTCTCTCAAAAAGTATTTTCATAATATTTATAGTATTATTAAGGTTTATAAATATTATAATAAAAATTAATGATTAAAACTGTGTTCTAAAAATCCAGAGCTTTCATTTTGCAAGGAAGTTGGTTCCACTCTTCTTAAACTTTTTCAACAACTTAAAGGGGAGTGCGCGCTGCAATTCTTTCATCCAAAGTGTTAAGCGCACCTTTTTACGCAAGATTGATGTATTGGTTCTTCAAGTTTCAACTGTAAAATATTCCAGAACTTACTACTCTCTCTGGTTCCAAATATAAATCATTTTGGACATTGACAGTCTTCAATATGACAATTTGACCATTAGTTTTTATGAAAATAGGTTGTTTCAAATAAAAATAATTATGCATTATGAAAGTATATTTCATGATAAATCTAGTAGTACTAATTTTATGTTGTCAATCTTGGTAATTCTTTATAAATTGATGATCAAACTTAAAAATATTTTATTTTTTAGATAATAGAATGTTAGATCTCCCAGCCTCTGCATCCGGAGATGCACACAGCCAAAAATTATTACAACGTTACAACTGAACAACCTTCTTAAAGGAAAAAATGAATAAAGCAAGTTTGCAACAAGCTAAAATGAAGATGAAACAAAAGGTCTCAATCAACACAAATCCTATGACTAGTTATCCACCCATGTCTGCAGAAAAAATCCTTGACTACCAAATTTAGCGTTCTGCAACCAGATAATACCACTTCCTTGCCCTTCTTAGATTGCAGCATTGACCATCAGCGTAGCCATCCAATGCACGCATAGATAACCTGCAATGGATTAGAATTCTTTTTCTTACCAAACATCATATCATTCCGAAGTAACCAGATTGACTAACATATTGCAACAGTGCCCACTAAAATGTGAGACTGGAAATCTTTACTCATCCCATTCAACCAGTTTGTAAACATATTAGTTATACTTGTAGGCATTGTCAGATTAAGAGCTACTTGAATGATACGCCAATCTAAACGGGCAACATGGCAATAAAAAAAAGATGTTGTATAGTTTCTGTTATGAATAGCACTTGTATTCATTATGAGGCCAAAGGGCCAGTATATATACATGTACAAGAGGGACAGGAAACAGGACTCTATCTCTAACCAAGTAGGAATACAAGGGTAACAGGACTCTATCTCTAACACCCCCCCCCCCCCTCAAACTCATGGTGGATCGATCTAAACGTAATTTTAAAATTTACGAAGGGATTTTTCACAAAAAAAATTGCCAAGTGGCTTGTCTGGTTGAGCGGTAATGCTAGGCGACATTAGTATAAGTATATGTGTATTATGGGCTATTAGCTTAGCTGTAGTTTCACTCCACTCAAAAGCATGTGTATGTGGAAGATGTAAATTCACCTAGCTCCAACTAATTGTTAGCTATGCCATTATTAATAGTACAAATAGGGATGAAAATGGTCGGATATGGCTGGATATTGTTCTTCTCGTATTTTAATTCATATTTTTTTCTGGATTCGGAACAGGATATGGCCTAGCCGGATATGGATATGAATCTAGGTTATTTGGGATACGAACACGGAACAGATATGTGATGGATTCGAGTCGAAAACGGGTAAAGATGTATGAATAATGCACGCATATATAAAGTAATATATGTTGAATCAAACCATACGAGTACATGACCATAATAAAAGTTATATATCAACCAAACCCAATAGACATCATACAAAGAATATGCTACTTGAGGATCAATGGAATCAACTAATTATCAAGATAAATGAGCTACCATAGAAAATGTGATGAATGGGTTGGATCTTACCAAATATCCGAATAGAAAAAAAAAATCTGGATATATGAATCCCATCCCGTATTTGCCGGATATTGACCGCTCTAAATCCAATCCGAAATCCGAATCCTAACCCGGATCCGACTGGATAGTTAAATCCCTTCTCAAATGTGGTCCCGGCCGGATTCGACTCCAGATCGAACGGGAATATTCGGTCCATTTTCAACCCTTACAAATCATGCGTTGTTATACTCCCTTCGGTCTTTAAAAGGCTAACGTTTTCGACATAGTGGTGATCAAACTTTCAAAACTTTAACTATTGATATATTTTTAAATATTTAAATTGGATATATAAAAAGTATATATTTAGACTTGTCTTGAGAAGTACTTTCATAATATTATAATTTTATTAAGTTTTATAAATATATTATAATAAAAATTAGTGGTCAAAGTTTTGTTTTGAAGACCGTGTTAATGTTTAAAACATCAACTTTTTGAAGACTAAAGAGAGTAGTTCTCGTAACAACCCTTAAAATAGAAAAAGAAAAGAGAAATGGCTTTCCTTTGGAGCTAAGTGTGTGGGTTTTTCTGCAACATTTTTTATCCTTCAGTGGGATTATATGAAACGTTTCTTACATCCGGCGTTTTCTAAAACTCATGTAGAAAAATAGTGCAAAGTGCAATTTACTCTTCAAAATACAAGGCCCAGTCATCGACAGTAATCGAGATCACTTAACGAGCTCCCTGTAGTCATAGGGTAGACAGGTATTTTTCTCCTACCTCTCACCATCACATAATCTCTGAAAAGTAGAGGGATGGTCTTGGGTGCATTATAAAGAATTAATGTGAAATTTCCTTTAGTTGCAATTTCTTCTATTTTCCTTTGATCCAAACAAAGGTTTAAGAAGTCTAGAAAACCCACTTTTCATAAGCATAGCACTTTCCGGGTGTGAGCTAAATAAATTGTAGATTAAATAACAGGATGAATCAGAAAAATTTCACTTCATTATTGAACATCCATAAGTTAAATGAAACAAGAGAATGCTGATTCTTAAGTACCTCAAACTGTCAGTAGAAAGTAAAGTAACTAGAAAAATGTATGCATCCAAATGATGTTAATGCAGAAACACTTCCAAAATATCAATTCTGATTTTGTTCATTTCCTTTGTACAAAATGGTGAACGCCTATGCAAGATGTCTTGTGTTTTGGGGCTGCATAGAATCCTATATCTACAGATTGCACAAACACATGACAGGCATTACAAAATTGGATCCTTCTTAATCCTCTTCTGAGATAACATCATATAATGTGCATAAAATGGCAAATATAGCACCAGATGCTTCTGGTTGGTTTCCCCCTCATCCAAAAGTTACATCGAACAAAACTGGTGCAGGATCGCAGGATTGTTTGGCAGCGACTAAAATCTGTAGCGGTACACTGCCTCAAAATTGCATGAACAAGCCTATGTTGTACAATTCTTTTGGACCAAACCTATGAGGACAATACAAAAGAACAGGATGACTATGGTCAATTAATGGAAGAGGCTACAACATCTCTCACGTCCTATCAACAACACATGGCTCACTACATGACAACATGATCCACAGTGGCTCGTTCGTACTGGATGGATGTCCCATGTCCAGGAATTGCCCACCGTGCCTACCCTGATTTTAGGCAGGCTTGTGATTTCAGACAACCAGCCGATTCTTCAGCTGAATAATGATAAAATGAAGGTGTATCAGTTCGAACTAAAACAAGGAGTTAATATATGTTCAGACCAACATATTTTTATTTCACCCATTGATACTGGTAAATTCCATAAATTAGGTCGTATCTGTCTTGAATACTATTGTACTATTCTCACAAGAAAAAGAGAATACTACCCCTAAACCAAAATTGAACAGAGGTTAGTAAAAAAGGAAACAATGTACTTAGGCAGATGAGTAATATTAGTTCAAAAGTTATCTGGAAGACTTTTCTACTATGGTAAACATGGCGTGTAACTGCTAGAATCTAAACTAGCAATTTCAGTTAAAACACGTCATGCATATGCACGAGGCCTGATTCGACTGTGATTCCAACCCACAAGTACAATGTTCGAAGGATCAAGCCATCATAAGAGGTGCATTCAGAGAGGCACAGATTTATGGTGTAGGCAGTGATGTACATAGGCTAGGTCAGGTCCTAATTATTGAAATACATGTGCTACTCTCGAATTGCACCCTTTTCCTTATTTAAGAAGCTCGCCATTCTTACTTTTACTATTTTTTGTAGGCTTGTAACCACACTAAAAAAAGAGACACTGAAGTTCTTACAGGAAATTTACAAGTTGCTCCTATCAAGCAGTCTTTCTATGGATTCTCCTGAAAGGAAAAATTAACACAAGGGACATGCTACAGAGAATGAACTTTAAGGTCCAAGATGTTCACTGCATACTGTGTCAATTGAACTTGAATGAGGACTGGAAGCACCTGCTTCCAATTTTTTGGCTGTCAATCTAGGAAAGCATGCTGGGATCCAAATCAATCAGGACACTTCCTTATATACCTTTCATATATTATTAAGGGGGGGAAAGCCCTTGCAGGACAGGAAGCCTTTTTTTCAATGAGCTAATGACTTTGGGGTGTTGGAACATTTGGACTCAGGAACAGGCATTTGTTTGATAATGTTCCACCTAATAAACATAGATGGAAAAGATCTTCAGCCTCTGACTTGGAATGGTTGAAAGCAAGAACCACCAAGAAGATGGCGAATGATTTGTCTATTGGATTGGCTAATGTTCTCTTTGTAATTAATCATGGTTATCAAGGCGACAAGGCGAGGCGAGGCGCCAGCCAAGCGCCTGGACGCCTAGGCGGGCGCCTAGGCGAGGATTAGGCGACCAAAATAGTCTAACAATATCAGTATATCACCAATACATATATAACCAATATCAGTATATAAGTAATATCAGTATATCACCAGTATCATTATATAACCAAAAAAAGATCTGGCTCCACCCCATTTCTCTTTTCTTCCTTTCCTTCCTTTTTTCCTTTTCTTTCCCTTTTTCTTTCTTTTTTTTTCCTTTTTCTTTCCCTTTTTCTTTCTTTTCCTTCCTTTTCCTACTTTCCTTTCCTTCCATTTCCTTCTTTCCTTTCCTTCCTTGCCTTTACTTTCCCTTTTCATTCCAGTGCGAGGCCGCCCTGACGCCTCCATGCTTCCGCCCCGGCGCCTCCATGCCTCCGCCCCGACGCCGCCTCTCCTCCACCTCACAACCGAGCGCATCGGTCCCCTCCGCCTCTGAGTAGAGCACCGGCGGCCGGCCTCCTCCGAGCAAAGGCGGCGCGGCCGTGGGGAGCGGCGTGGAGAGGGAGGAGGAGGAGGAACGAAGGAAGGGACTTACCGATCTGGAGCGTCGGCGGCGACGAAGGTGGTGGCAGCCGGCGGCGACAGAGGCGCGGATCCCCTACCCCCCTTTCCCTCAGCCGCCGAGGTACACACAAGCCATCGCCTTCAGCCCTTCACTTAGCCCCCTGCCTCCCCCTAAACCTAGTCGGCCGCCCGAACCCCGCCTGGCAACGTCTCGACGGCCTGAGCGACGCCTGGAACGTCCAGGCGTCCGACATGGAGCTTCCAGGCGAGGCGACCGGGCACGGCGCTCTCCTTCCGGCGACTGGACGCTTAGGCGACGCCGTGATAACCATGTAGTTAATGTTTAGTGGAAATTGTTCCACTTATCTTCTCAGAAGAAGTTAGACTTCTTTGCATGTGGGTTGTTCTTTCGGATCCTATGGATCTTTGTTAAAATAATTGTACTTATTACAATTTTCATATAATATTTCAGTAGGGTTCTCCCCTACAGTTTCCCTCCTGTCAAGAGAGAGAGACAGACAGAGATCTTGTAGAATCAGCAACAAAATAACACAAAAATGCACTAATTTGTAGGATTAGAATTTACCGTGTTTACATACTTCAGCTGCTTTAGAACTTCATCTGTATCCAATTCCTACAGCAAAGAATAAAATTTCTGCCTTCAGGACACTAAAAGTATCACTTCGAAATACAAGTTGTATCTGGTCTACACTCTACAGCAATGCAGGACGTAAAATAGGCCATCCAAAGGTTGTGTACCAGCAGACAACCTGATACCAGCAAGATTCTCGAGCTGTCTGCTATACGATTTATAACCTCAGGACTCGGGTGCAGACCACCAATTCGAGTTATTTCAGAATTTGACACTCAATTCGCAAGCCTTTCAGCTCATTTGGATGATATATGGGACCATCTGTGTGTATGACAGTGGCCAAAGTGTCAAATTCCGAAATGCGAATTTTAAAGTGTGTCAAATTCTGAAAACTCTCCCACCAATTCAGTTCTTATATCTCATTTTATATTTAAAAGCAGTTACCAACAAGCATTAAAAAAAAGAACTTTCTCAATGAATTAGTGGAAGTAATCCATATTACAGACAGCCCACTCCATACTGGTTGCAGCAAATTTCAACAAAGAAAATGACATAACACAATATATGCAAATTGCAGATGTATTTTTTCCCAAGAATAGCAATTGCAGATATGCACTTCAGCCAAAAAAAGTTTAGATTAAATAACAGAGAAATACAGTGACTGCAGGTAATTATGCAGAGACACTTCGACTCATCTAAAAATATGACAAATGTAACCATTGTTCAAAAAAAATAGCGGCAACGAAAGTAGTGGAACCATGGCGATATGCTAGGGTATCAAAATCATTTCTTAAACTTGAGGCTGCAGCCTGTTTCGCTCTACAACCCTGTTGAACCAAAATATTGGAGACCATGTTTAGGAATAAGGCAGCTGCTAGAGCATCCTTTAAAAAAATGCCTTTTAACACTAATAACTTTGCCATTACACAAAATAAAACCGAACTACAAAAGAATAGTTTTCTTCATGGAGTAATTTGCGATACTACAAATCTGACAAAGTTATATGCAGATTGGGAACTAAGTTGTTCTTTTCATGATGCTGTCAACCATTCAAATATAAATTATATACTGCAGGTTGATTTTTTTTAACCCTATGTGTAAATTATTACTCCCTCCAGATACAACTAGTCGTCGTTTTGGACATAAGTGCGGTCAAACTTTTGAAACTTTGACTGTCAATATCTTTTTAAATATTTAAATTGGATATATGAAAATGATGTGTAGATTTATCTCAAAAAGTACTTCCATAATATTATAATTTTATTGGGTTTTATAAATATATTATAATAGAAATTAGTGGTCAAAGCTATGCTTTGAGACCGTGTCGATGTCCAAAACAACAACTATTTGTGACCGGAGGGAGTACTTCTGTAACTATTCTTAAGAATATCTCGAGTAGAATTGATGATGGACAAATGGCTTGGGTACAGAAATAATGTTCATTAGGGATATATGTTTGCAAATTAATACAGTACTGTGCAATAACAGCTTTAGAGTGTCATTAAGACATTAATGCATGCCAGTTAATTGTAGCATGCTAGAACTAGGTAGGTGCAAACTTGAACAAGAACACCAGTTACACTGTAAACACTAGGGTCATATATTTACTTGCTGCCAGGCATTAACTGAGGTGCGAAACTTTCATTACTTGAGCAATCAACAAATATGTACAATGCTACCTGTGGAACAGCACAATCAGCATGGGCTGGGTCCCAAAGAAGACAACAAGAACAATCCCAATCATCTGACTGAACAACAAATAGGGGTGCCCTGCAGGAGATCCCATGAAACAAAATATTTATGAGATACCTTCAAAGGAACAATATACTCCTATGAATAAGGAAAACCAAGACTAGCAAAAAAGGGCTGAGCTGTACAGAAATCCAAGAACATAATTAGTGTTTCACTTACAACAATAGCTCCATAACCAATATGACCCAAGCAATTTACTAGTCAAACTGAACAGAGTGCGGAGAAGTCTCCAGATTAGCTAATCTTTATATGTTCGGGGATTTAGCTCAGTAGGAAAGATATCAATAAATTTCTCCAAAATAAGGCCAGCAAATCTGCAAAAACCCACCTGGAAGTACAGAGTTTGATTCCCCCCCCCCCCCCAACACAGTATATGTATATGTATGTAGACACACGGTAGCGCTATTCTACTCATGCGCAGTCTACGTGTGTCGTAACCTGCGTCGGCCAGACCAGCGCGTCCAACCCATCCGCGTAAGATGAACCGACTAGTAAATGCGTTTGCATAGTTTGTACATAAATCTGTTTTTTCTTTTATTTAGCCATAACATTTTATTGGTAGCTCCGATTGACAAGGTTTTCACCAGTAGCTTGCTGACGACAAGAGCAATATAATGATATATGTCTCGCCACTAAACACTGCATGAATCAAATTTTACTATCGTACACATAGATTTTAATATCTGTATACATAGTTTTTACTATCATGAAAGATGGTTCAGTAGCCTGTGTGGTAATAAAAACTTAAGACACATTCGGTAAAATGGCAATAAAATCTTATTCATACGGTGTTTATTGGTGAGACATCATTATATTGCTCACGTCGTCAGTAAGCTACCGGTGAAAACTGTTCGTGAATCGAAACTGTCAATAAAAAGTTATGGTTAAATCAAAGAAAAAACAAATTCTAGTACAAACAAAGAAACTCATTTACTAGTTGGTTTGCCACGTAGTTGATTATCTTTAGTCAACACACGGGTGTACGTGGAAACGCATTTACTAGTTGGTACTAGAATCAAATTTTACTACCAAATGAACATCAATTTACTACTACACAGTCTACACAGGCTGCTGAACCCTCTGCATGATTATATATATATATATATATATATATATATAATATAGAGGATTGCTAGTGTACTATCGATAGTAAAGATCTTCCGTGCTATAACGCTGTGTTTGCAAAATTCGAAGACGAAGTTGTTGATCCAAAGCGTGCATTATGTTCATCTCATTGAAATCTCACTACCCACCAAATTTTATATTTTTTGAATTTTTTCTCCTATTTATTTTGTATTTTTCAAAACCAGCTTCATTGGACGCCCCACAACTAATTAGATCGTGGATTTTGAAAAATACAAAATAAATAGGAGAAAAAAATTCAAAAAATATAGAATTTGGTAGGTATTGAGATTTCAATGAGATGAACATAATGCACGGTTTGGATCAACAATTTCGTTTTCGAATTTTGCAAACACAACGCTGTAGCACGGAGGATCTGTACTATCGATAGTACACTAGCTATCGATAGTACACTAGCAATCCTCTCTCTCTCTCTCTCTCTCTCTCTATATATATATATATATATATATATATAGTGTCAACCCACCTTAAGGTGTTACCTATGTAACCCTCAACGTGAACCATTCGATTTAGACTAAACGCATGAGATTGAGGTGGGATGGACTCCCACCACTTAATACATTTTTGCAGAAAACCCCATAAACTTTTCAACTATCTTACAAAAACATCTTAAGTGATTGGTATTCCACCTTCATCTCATGTGTTTTCAGATTGGATGATTCACGTTGAGGGTTGCATGGGCACCTTAAGGTGGGTTTACACCAGATATGTCACCTATATATAGGTAACACCTATATATACGCTCCAATTCTCTCTATATATATATAGTAAAATTTATATAAACATGTCATAGGAATGATAGTATAGAGCTGGTACATATAGAAGAAACATAGCATGCCAGTAAAATCTTTACTATCGTAGCTCGCTCATCAGGCCAAGATTAACTTGCTGGAGTATAGAACTGGTACGTATAAGAAACATACCATGGAGGAGATCAAGCTGCACTAGTTACTACATTAATTTGCTGAGCCGCGGGCGTCGGCCATCTAACAGATAGAGATCATCAAGTCACAGCACAGCAGCACAAATAATTTGGCCACTCCATCTGCTAGCTACCTCTTTGGCATCACAACGCCAAAGTCTTATGGTGCGCGTGAGATTAAAAGGAGCAGCACATACCAGACGGGGGTAACGAACGACACAACGTACACTTGTGTGGATTTCTCAGATTTTACTATATGTATACATATATTTTACTATCGGTATACATGCTTTACTAGCATGCCAGAGGGTTCAGTAGCTGGGAGTAGTAAAATCTTACAACACATTCGGTGAATTGCCAGTAAAAACTTGTTGTTTATTAGCAAGACTTATATCATTATATTGCTCTCGTCGTCAATAATCTACTGGTAAAAACCATTCGTCAATCGGAGCTGCCAATAAAAAGTTATAGCTAAAACAAAGAAAAAAAATAGATTCGAGTACAAACAAAGAAACACATTTACTAGTTGGTTTGGCCATGTAATGGGCTTAGTCAATTGGGCAGTCTGTTGCGCTAATTAATGCCACGAGCGGGCTCGATCGGACCGCAAAATTACATCTACAACCCTATGAAATTTGAAGACTAAACTCAATCGCATTTGAAAAATATGAAATTGATAAATAACAAGATGAAGTGTTGAACAATGAAAAATCAATATTCAAGCTGATGTCCTTCAAAAATTTTTGAAAATTTTTCAAATGCAAATGCGTTTGGTCTTCAAAATTTTTCAAATGCAAATGCGTTTGGTCTTCAAAAATTTTCAAATGCAAATGCGTTTGGTCTTCAAAATTTACAGTGTTGTAGAAGCTCACCTCCCCTATGTATGCTAATTTTTTGAAAATTTTTCAAAACTTGTACACGTGGTTTTCACAAAGTTTACACGGTAAGGGGGGTTTATACTGGATATGTTGCGCGCACGCGCACACACACAGATATATATATATATAATTTTATATATATATATATATATATATATATAATTATATATATAAAGGAGTATATCTAAAAAATGCATATACCACCTTTGAAAAAATACACATACCACCTTAGATGGTCTTATATACTCGTGTACTACATTTACATACCCTCCGTTACGCGAGATATTCCTTATATTGTGAGATACGACATAAGGAGTAACTACTAGTACGTGGTTGTGTACTAGTGATGGTGGAAGTGACACAAAAATAGTTTTAAGGGGCAAATCAAATTCCAATGTACTTCAAGATGAGTTTCTGCAATTTTGCCTCAAAATAAAAATGTATCAACATGTTACTTTTAAACACTACCAATCACCTTGCAATAGGATAGGAAAGAAAGGCTGCAATACTCTTCAAGAAGAGTGCAAGCAGTGATCATGTGAGCCAGAGGAGCAAAAATCTCATCATGAAAGAGAGGTTGTAATACTCTTCATGAGTGCAAACAGTGATCATGTGAGCCAGAGGAGCAAAAGTCTCATCATAATTACAACCATACTCCTACTGAAAATCACGTGCCACAAGACAAGCCTTGTATCGCTCAAGAGAACTATCAGAGCGGGTCTTAACTTTATAGACCCACTTGCATGTAATAGGACGGACACGTGGAGGAAGGGGCACAAGATCCCATGAGCCAGTGCGCTCTAGGGCAGCAAGCTCCTCTGCCATCGCATGTTGCCATTCCTGATGAATAATAACATCACGGTAAGAAGTCGGCTCGACAAGAGCTGCGCCAGCAAAGCCAAGGCACTCAGGAGGCCGAATAGACTGGCGATCGAAAAGAGCATAGCGAGGAGGCGGCACTGAAGAAGGTGGTTCAGCAAAAGAAGATGACACATCAAGAGAAGATGGCAAATCAAAGGAATCCTCAACCAACAGACGACGAGTATAGTATAGAGGATAAGAAGGAATAAAGTCAGGAGACCACTAGAGAAGACACCGGTGGTGAACAAGACACCAGAGGAGGTGCTGGCAATGAAGGAGATGCCAACCGTGGGAAGGGAAAGGTGGCAAATGGATTTTCAGAAAAAATCAGGAATGAAAGCCGGATCGACAAGAAATGCTGGAGTGGAAGAAGAAAGACAAGGGTAGAAGGGACGAGAATCATCAAAAGTAACATCTCGAGTGTCGTATCCATCGGGTAGCCGTATCCATCGGGCAACAAGATCCCAACAACGATATCCCTTATGGTAGGCACTATATCCCAGAAAAACACAATAGACTGAGCAGTCAGCTTGGTACGCTCACGAGGTGCAAGAAGAACATAGTGCACACACCCAAAGAGACAAGAGACTAGAATAATCAGGAGTCATGCCACAAAGACGCTCCACTAGAATCCCACCCTGAAGAGCAAAAGAATGCTGAATATTGATCAAGTGGCAATGGAAACAGCCTCAGCCCAGAGGTGAGGTGGAACAGCAAAAGCAAGCAAAAGAGCACGAGTTGTCTCAAGAAAAAGACGATGCTTGAGCTCAGCCACACCATTCTTAGCATAAGCATTAGGATAGGAAAACTAAGAAAGAGTTGATGGAATAAGTCCTTATACTGTTGGTCTTTGTGGTCCTCATGGTAGTTTGCTTTTTAGGACAGCATCTAAGGACAGCATCTTAGACTAGCTTTTTAGGACAGCATCCAAGGACAGCATCTTAGACTAGACTAGCATCTTAGACTAGCATCTTAGCATATGCTTGACTGCCCTGGCTAGCTATAAATATGTAACCCCAACCCCTCAGGATGGGCATGGCATTGAGTGAGAAATAAACCCGAAAATTGCCCCAACTCCTATTGTCACCCTCTCTAAATGAGAGTAAGAATTCAGCTACTAACAAGTGGTATCAGAGCCATTCTTTCCTGCAGCCTAAACATCTCTTGCTCATCTCCTTCCCACGCCCCCCTTTGCTCTCAGCTAGCAAAGTGAATAACAAATTGCTCTGCTCACCCTTCAACTTCGAACAGACGAGCAAAGCGGCTCGTCGGAGGCGATTCTTCCCCTAGCAGCGAGCCCCCCACTAGCACGCCATGTCCGGCGATCTCGGCCTTCGCCGAGCGCCTTGCACCAGGCAGGCGAGGTTGCCGCAGCAGAGGATCGCGAGCGAGCAAAGAAGCAGAGACCGCAGCTGACGGCGGCAAGCAAAGTCGGGCAACGGCGAATCGGCAAAGAAGCGGCGTATGAAGCAAAGAAGAATGGCGATGCGGCAGCGGGCGGCAGCAGAGTTTCGAGGCTCACGCAGCAAGAGCTCCTAGCTCTGCCCGACTGCGGCACCGGCTGGCTAAAGTCAGAGGAGGAGGCAAAGAAGGCGCGCGATGGGCGCCAAGCAACCCCATGAGCGCGGTGGCAGCCAGACAGCGCGACGCGCTAACGGCGCCCCGGTGGCGGCGATTGGGTCGACGGAGATCGCGGCCTTTACAGCGCGGCTCTCCTTCCAGGCCGTGACGATGGTCACCACGATCCAGGCCATTGTCGGGGGCGTCGGTCCCAAAGATGGATGGCCTACCTCACCAAGACCAACTACGCCGAGTGGGGTCGCGGTAATGCGTACGGCTCCAGCGCGGCACATGTGGGAAGCGATTCGCATGCGGCGACATCGAATACTACGAGGATCGACGGCGCCGGATGCCCTCATAGCCGCAGCATCGTCAGAGATGCGCTTCGCTTTCCAAAAAGCGAATCGCCAAGGAGGCCTCGATGCTATCGCCGCGCGACGGCAACGCATCGCTACCGCGAAGACCACCTGCCAGCACTTCGCAAGGAGTGGGAGAACCTGGCCTTCAAGCCAGGTGAGGACGTTGATGACTTTACTCTCCGCCTCAACACTCTGCTGCAGAAGATGGTGCGATTCGGCGGCGACACCTACGGCGAGAGAGCCGCCCGTGCTTTTCGTTGCATCCCGTAAAGGTACAAGCGGTCGCTCGCTCGATCGAGTCTCTGCTGGATCTCTCCACGATGTCGATCGAAGAGGCGATAGGTCGCCTCAAGGTCGCCGGCAATGACGAACCACGATCCTCTCGGGGCCTATCACCATCGGCGGAAGTCGTATCTCACTCGAGAACGGTGGGAGGCTCGCCAAGGTGTCGGGAAGAAGCGGAGTCCTCTTCCACGACAGCGGCCGCAAGCGCTAAGCCGCGCAAGGCGCGGCGACGCGCCCAGGTCGGGCGCGAGGACGCGTCGCGGTGACCACGAGGCGCCAAGGCGCGCCACCTAAGAACCGTGCACGAGACGACTCCTGCCGCAACTGTGGCAAGCTTGGCCATTGGGCCAAGGAGTGTCGCCAGCCACGACGTGGCCAGGCCCATGTCGCGCAAGTGGAGGAAGAAGAGCCGGCTCTGCTCCTGGCACACGCAAGCATCGAGCTATCTCCAGCGGCATCGGCGCGCGAATCTCCTCCACCTTGATGAGCCGAGAAACACGCCTTCCTTGGCGACAGCTCAGCGGCGACAAGATTGACGGGTGGTGCCTCGACACCGGGCGCTACCCATCACATGACCGATCGACGGGAGTTCTTCACCGAGCTTGACTCCAACGTCCGAGGCTCCGTCAAGTTTGGGGACGCCTCCAGCGTGGAGATCAAGGGCGTCGGCTCTGTCCTCTTCACCGCCGAGTCTGGAGAGCACAGTCGCCACCGAGTCTACTACATCCGGCGTTAAGGAACTCTATCATCAGCTTGGGACAGCTGGATGAGAACGGCTCGCGCGTGGCGATCAAGAACGGAGTCCTGAGGATTTGGGATCACCATCGTCGCCTTCTTGCCAAGGTAACCAGAGGCATCAATCGACTTTATGTCCTCAACGTGCAGGTGGCACATCCTCTCTGCCTTGTTGCTCGTCGGGACGATGAGGCGTGGCAGTGGCATGAGCGCTTCGGGCACCTTCACTTTGAGGCTCTGAAGAGGCTCAGTGCCAACGAGATGGTGCGCGGCCTCCCGTGCCTTGACCACATAGAGCAGTTCTGCGATGTCTGCGTGTTGACAAAGCAGAGGCGGCTCCCCTTTCCCCAGCAGTCGAGCTTCCGAGCCAAGGAGCGGCTCGAGCTCGTGCACGGGGACTTGTGTGGCCCGGTAACACCAGCTACACCAGGAGGACGACGCTACTTTCTGCTGCTCGTCGACAACCTCTCCCGCTACATGTGGGTCACGGTTCTCGGCAGCAAGGGAGAGGTCGCGAATGCCATCGGCGCGCAGTTGTCGCGAGGCGGAATGCACCAAGAAGCTGCAGCGTCTTGACCGACAACGGCGGCGAATTCACTCAGAGCCGAAGTTCGCGTCGTACTGTGCGGATGAAGACATTCAGCGCCACTACTCCGCGCCGTACAGCCCGCAGCAGAATGGCGTCGTCGAGCGGCGCAACCAGACGGTTGTGGGGATGGCTCGGGCCCTTCTCAAGCAGAGGGGGATGCCGGCTGTTTTCTGGGGAGAGGCGGTGGTGACGGCCGTCTACATCCTCAATCGCTCGCCCACCAAGGCTCTCAATGGCAGGACACCGTACGAGGCTTGGCATGGGCGCAAGCCGGCGGTCTCCCATCTACGGGTCTTTGGCTGCCTCGCGTTCGTCAAAGAGCTTAGCCCCATCGGCAAGCTCGACGACAAAAGCACTCCAGGGGTGTTCTCGCCACGCGGAGGGCTCAAGGCCTACCGCATTCTTGACCCAGGACACAGCGTGTGCGCTGCAGCGTGGCGTAGTGTTCGGCGAAGGGCGAGGATGGGCATGGGACAAGGCGGTGGGCGATGGCTCGACTCCGACGCACAACGACTTCACTGCCGAGCACGCCCACTTCAAGGGAATCGGGAGTAGGCACTCTCTTCATCAAGCATGCCTACCCTGGGCCCCCCGAAGCTTCCACCGGCCTCCAGGCGTCATGCTCTCCACCACAACTCCAAGCGGCAAGTTCTTCGCCAACACTACCACAAAGAGTAACTCCACGCACTCAAAGACTAACGGCCACTCCTCCGGCACGCCCACTCCGCCATCGCTAGTGTCGACCACTACCGGCTGAGTTCGCTACTCCGCTCTCCCACGATGAGGAGCGCCTCGACGTATATCACAACGGTGAGCCGGTGCGGTATTGTACGATGGGGAACCTTCTCGGCGACCAACCGGTGCCGGGACTGGTGCCTCGCGATCTAGAGGCGCAGTTGCATCTTGCGTGTGACGACGGCGAGCCTCGATCTTTCGCGGAGGCCGCGAAACATGCGGCATGGCGTGTCGCGATGCAGTCGGAGATGGATGCGGTTGAGAAAAACCGCACCTGGAAGCTTGCTGATCTCCCTCGTGGTCACCGCGCGATCACTCTTAAGTGGGTGTTCAAGCTGAAGCGGGATGAAGCCGGCGCCATCGTCAAGCACAAGGCTCGCTTGGTGGCACGCGGTTTCGTGCAGCAGGAGGGGATCGACTTCGACGATGCTTTCGCCCCCGTGGCACGGATGGAATCCGTGCGACTTCTCCATGCGCTGGCTGCCCAGGAAGGCTGGCATGTTCATCACATGGACGTTAAATCAGCGTTTCTTAACGGCGATTTGACTGAAAAGGTGGGCGCTACGCAGTACCGGCGTCTTGTGGGGAGCCTCCGCTACCTCGTCCACACACGGCCGAATTTGGCCTTCTCCGTCGGCTACGTTAGTCGGTTCATGCAGCGACCGACGATGGAACACCAACAGGCTGTGAAGAGGATCATCCGCTATGTCGCGGGGACTCTCGACCACGGCCTCTACTACCCAAGGTGCCCTGGAGAGGCACACCTCGTCGGCTACAGCGACAGCGACCACGGCGGCGACATCGACACAAGCAAGAGCACGAGCGGGATTCTCTTCTTCCTCGGCGAGTGCCTCGTTAGCCGGCGATCGGTTAGCGACAAGTGGTGGCCCTGTCGGTGCGAGGCAGTACATAGCGGTTTCCACCGCTCGACTCGAGCACTTTGGCTTGCTCGATCGCTTGGTGATCTCTCTCAGAGATATCGAAGCGGTGGAACTCGGTGGTGACAAAGCAAGTCCGCTCTGCCTCGACAAAGAACCCCGTCTTTCATGAACGGAGCAAGCACATCCGGGTGAGGTACCATTTCATCCGAGATTGCTTGGACAAAGGAAGCATCAAGGCGCGTTACATCAACACTAAGGACCAGCTTGCGGACCTGCTCACCAAGCCCCTTGGGAGGATCAAGTTCCTTGAGCTTCGCTCCAGGACCGGGAGGGTCCAGTTTTCCCACAAGACGACGGACAAGACTTAGGGGGAGAATGATGGAATAAGTCCTTGTACTGTTGGTCTTTGTGGTCCTCATGGTAGTTTGCTTTTTAGGACAGCATCTAAGGACAGCATCTTAGACTAGACTAGCATCTTAGCATATGCTTGACTGCCCTGGCTAGCTATAAATATGTAACCCCAACCCCTCAGGATGGGCATGGCATTGAGTGAGAAATAAACCCGAAAATTGCCCCAACTCCTATTGTCACCCTCTCTAAATGAGAGTAAGAATTCAGCTACTAACAAGAGTTCCTTGCTCAGCCAAAAAAAGCACAAAGTGCTCCTGACAAACTCTCCTAAAGAGTCAACACAAAGAACACGAATAGGAGAATCAAATTGAGTACGAACCATGGTGGCAAAAAGTTTAATGGATAGAACCTCACTACGAGAAGACATAAAATATATCCAGATGTGGCGAGAGAAATCATCTATAAAGAGAATATATATATATATATATATATATATATATATATATCTAATATTATAAAGCAACAGTTGGTGGCAGTGGTGAGTTCTACCCACGTCATTAATTGCCCTACTTAATTGCCCTGCTTAATTGCCCTACGCAAAAAACGAAGCGTTGCTTTAATTAGCTTGACTTTACAAGAAACGGTTGCTAAAGATAGATGTTTGATCTTGTGAAATAATTTTTTTATTTTTTAATCTTTATTTTTCATTATCAATTTTGTTTTTCGTAGCAATGCACGAGCATGTAACTAGTATATATATATGACACCTTTTTGAAACACAAAGAGCCAGATCCCAAACATCAAAATGAACAAGATCAAAAGGACGTTGTGACACACACATTGGAAGGATATGGGAGTTGGAGTTGCTTGCCAAGCTTACATCCCGCAATATCTAGAGGCATCACCAGATACAGACCCTAAAAGACCACAACAAACTAAAGAAGACAGACGCGAACCACAAAGATGTTCCAAACGGTAATGCCATTGAGCAAATGACGCAGTGGAGGATGCAACGGACAAGGAGGCGATGGAGACGGAGAGACTGCAGGTGTAGCGAAAGAAAGATGAAGACAGTTAAGCTCTCAGAGACGCTGTGTCACAGCGGTGAGGGCCAGTACCAACCAAAAACCCCGTGCAGCTATCATGAACACAACAAGAGTCAGAATCGAGGAAAATACAACAGCCATGCTCAGTGAGCTGGCCAGCGAACATTAGTTGCATGGTTAGTTTGGGAACATGGGAAACAATAGGAACAAGAAAGAAGATAAAAAAGTGCATCGTCCTACGACAGAAAGAGAGGTACCATTTGCGGTCTGAACTCTGAATAGTGGTAGGAGCAGTGAGAGGACTAATGATATTAAGACCGGTAGAATCGGATGTCATGAAAGGAAGCACCGAAGTCAAGAATCTATGGTGAGATACCTGAAGATGTAGAAGGTGGTTTATCAATAGAAGAATGGGTAGCACAACCAACAGAACCTGTCGGTGCAAAGGCAGCCATGCGACGTAGCTAGGGCTGGGCAAATAAACCGAAAACCGAAAACCGAAACCGTTAAAACCGGAACCGAAACCGAAAAAACCGACACCGAATTATTCGGTTGTTGATTCGGTTAGCGGTAGGAAATAACCGAACTTTTTTCGGTTAATTCGGTTTTAACTCTCGGTTAACCGAACTAACCGAATTATCCGCGTGATGTCAATTTGAATAATCTGAATGATACAGAGTGCAAGACAAGTGGAAATTAACCATAACCTCACCTTCTACTGGAGCAAAAATTTACGAAACCAGCACTCGGCCTCCCGCCCGGACCAAGTTTAATCTTAGTAGAGGTCTCATGCAATATAAGATCAAAATAGCGCTCTCAGAGTAATGGAAGCAAAGCTCGCAAGCCACCCAATGAATTCTGTAAAATATTTCTGATGTAATGGCTAAAAGTAGTGAAGATTCAAATTGAACTTTGATCTATTCAATTTCTATCACTAAACCAAATTCGGTTAATTCGGTTAAAACCGAAACCGAAACCGAATTATCGGTTAACCGAAGTATCGGTTACCGAAATTTTCATACACAATTCGGTTCCAGTTTTAGAACAACCGAATTTTCAAATAAACCGAAAACCGAAACCGAAATTTTCGGTTAAACCGAACGCCCACCCCTAGACGTAGCAACATGCCAATATCCTGAGTGGAGTCAAAATCAGCAGAAGTCCTCTAAGGGGAGGCACCCGAGCCTTCAGTGCCCATGGGAGGACAGCCATCTCGACGAGCAATATCCTTCTTCCAGTAACAGGACTGCTCAACATGTCCATTCTTGTCGCAGTATGTGCAGTGGAATCCTCCACCCCCTACGGCTGCTACTAGAGTAGGCACCACTGGAGTAGGGGCAGTACCAGGCATAACAAATGTAGAAACTGGTGCACAGCCAAGATCGAAGGAAACACCAACAAACCCGCACCACGAAGGCTAGTCTCAATACGAATAGCTGCAAGGGCCTCCAACAAGGTCACAAGAGGATGGTGAGCGAGCAGGTGAGCACGAATATGCTCAAATTCAACCTGGAGACGTGTCAATAAGTCCTAGACACGGCGAAGCTCCTGATCAGTGCTGACGCTGACAGCATTGGCAAGTGCGGCAAATCTCTGGTCCAAGAGAATCAAGCTGACGCCAGACCGAGGACAGCTACGCGTACAACTCATCCACGATAGAATCACCCTACTGCAACGACTACTCCTGTCGCACAACACCAAGGTACAAAGAATCGACAGTAGGCTCATAATGGTCGCGAAGATGCAACAATATCAACTGTGTTGAAGACAAAGCAACCACGTCTCCAGTGAGATGCACCTCCCTGCTAGCAACCAAAATAGCAGACACATGAGCATCCTCGTCAATCCACATCTTGCAGGCAACATAATGAGTCCGAAAAGACTCCAACATCATCATGCTCATCAGACACCTCCTGTCGAGCAACATCATCAGCCTACTTGGGAATAAAGGGAAGCAGAGGGAGAAGGATGAAGCGTTCAAGATAGCTCACCGGTGAGAAACTCTCAAAGACGCTGACCACGCATGTGAAGGTACATATGTAGAACCCAATCTCGGTAATTAAGACCATCGAATATGACAAGGAGCGAGGGACAGAAACAGTGCCCGACGAAGAACCAGGACACTAACATTTTTTGTACCGACCCGACCTAAAAACGAAGCCTTTGGGATCCAACTGAAATCCTCTCCTTTGTTGGCGCAGCCGGAGTGGCTCTAGCGAAGACCCCATCGGAAGAAGCGAAGGCGGAGGAGGCCAACGAAGCAAAGGCTGGAGCTCATGCCAGCCAAAGCGAAGCCCGATGGAGCACAGGCGGGCAGGTACTATGCCCATAGCTCGTCCGATAGTGGAAGCTGTGCACAGCCGGCGCGAGACGGCGCACAGCCTCTCCTTCCTTCTGGGACTCCCCTCCTTCCTCGCAGGCAAGTGAGGCAGCGGAACAAAGGCGGCTAACACCGAGCACCAATGGCAGGTGGCCGACAGAGTGGACAAAGCGTCACGGACAGCGAACAAAGTTGGTCAGCAGGGCAAACGGAAAAGCGATCAACAGGAAGAGCCAACCAACAAGGATGTGTTGGATGATGCAACTGCAACGCCAGTGATACCCTAGCCTTGCTCTGATACCATGCTATGAATAGCATTTGTATTCATGACGAGGCCAATAGGCCATTATATATATATATATATACAAGTTAGCACAAAAGGAAAGCCTATATAAGGTAATATACATACAAGGTAATATGGGATATTAACAATCTTTATACAAGGCAACGAGCAATATATATATAAGGCAATATAGGATATTGTCTAACACTTAACATTCTTTAAGGACCTTACATCAAAATGGAACCACAAGTCCACAACAAAACTAAATACCATGCGGTGACTCATAAAAGAGAGGCTGACATGGGAATTTTAAATTTAAATATTTGCTCCAATAGAATTGTCACAGCCTCATAGGATAGAAATACATTAGAAATCCCTACCAATATAAATATAAAATGGGGAAAGTATAACAGAAAATTTTATTTACCTTCTCCATTTGCCACAGACAACTGGCTTGTCAGAATCACCAGTGCTCAAGACTTCACGGCATTGTATCCAGTTACCGATTGAAGATCTTCTTTGATTATTCATTTTGCACAACTATGCAAGCAAGGAACTAGCTTAAGAAACTTTATGTGGGGAATACTAATAATTTAAAGGTACAGATCTTACATCCAATTTAGTGAGTTCAGCAGGATCAAATTCAGAGGTCTCCTCGAAATAACCATCGCTACTACACAAAAAAAAAGATGGAATAATTTTGAGCATGCAAGCAATAGTAGCCTGGGACCAATGATACAACAAAGTAACACACTATATCACTTCTTAAATACAATTTATTCATTGGACTGTGAAATCTTGACCAACAAGAAGATTAAACATTCATTGACAAGTAAGAAGAAACTGTTATCTCAAAGAGGTAGAGTAGCATGAAAATATGTGGAGCTTATACATAGAACAATGCACCCATAAAAATTCCGCCATTTTGTATTTCACAAAACCTCAATCAAATGACACATTATGGCAGACAAGGATACATAATCAATGTTCAAAACGATTTTTTATCACATACATGCCACTCCTGCATCAACATTAAAGCATTGTATAGATGCTAGTTTGGAAAAAGGGTAAACCTAGTTTGGCAACACTGAGGCCATCAGATTGCATTGTCTATCCAACCAACCTGTCATGACTCTGCTGACAACCCCAAGTGGTTGCTGCAGCCCTAATCACTTAATGTTCTCAAAACCTTTAGTTTATTTTGTCTTGTCTAAATTTTTTCTATTCTCCCAAATATGTATAGTTCTTCCATTTGTTTTTTTTATGAAATTTAAGTTTTAAATGATTTGAGTGACAATAACAGTAAAACATCAATAGTAGTGGAATAGTGCCACATATTCTGAATTGATGCATACTTTGCTATGACAAAAAAAAAAAAAAAGCAACCAAAGTTCAAGATAAAAATCGCAAATGACCTTTTATAAAAAGGCAGGTAACATTCTTCCTTTTGAGAATGATACAACTATCAATTAGAACATTTCAATACAACTTGGGCACATGCACAATTCAAAAATAAATATTAATCAATATCTAAGATGGTGATGACCATGATAGTTTAGCTACATATTTAACCCAACAATTTGGAAGAGCATATCTTACAACACTGTTACCTAAAAAGTTTAAACTGTACTTAAGATTGTGATGACCATAACACTCACAAAAACTATATTCATCTTTATGTTCATGCAAAATAGCTATCTACAGAAATTAAGTTTACTATACCATACAAAAATTTACTTGTTACTATTCCTAACTAATGCAAATGTTAGAACTACAAGCAATTGCACAAGTAAGCACACCTGGAAGTGGGACCAGACCATTCTGTCACTTGTGCTTGAAAATCTCTACCAATTCGAACCCCAGTAACATATGGTTCAGTATCTTTCAACATGTACTCTATATGACTCATGCCATGAGGCCTTTGGTTAATATCCCCAGAGGATTGGACCTTGCCCTCTGAGAATTTGCCATAGAGACTATTAGGTTTCTTCCTAAAGCATGGCAGACAATACCATTCATCAGTTGGTAGCTCCTTAATACGAGGGATGCAACAAGGCAAATGGAATGCAGCTTCACAAGAATCACATATTAGCATCTTTAGTGGATGCTCCAAGCTCCCACAAGTTTTGCATGCCAACAAAAGGTTAGCATCACGATCATTGAATTCCTCTCTAGTGATTCTAGTTCGCGATTCAGTTATGAGTCCATCTTTTCTCAGTGTGGCAATGCAAAGATCCCTTGCTGATGTGAGCTCTGTTATTGGTTCTGTAGGGATTATATTTGATGAGGAACATTCAGCAGCATCCTTTTTGTCTAACATAGTGAATGATGGTGGCATACTTGATACTGAGCATCTATCGTTCAAACCAGAATTTGGCTCCAATGAAACTTCAGCAGGCTCTTCACGCTCTTGGATAGGATCTATCTTACCCGCTCTCGAATTTGAAATTGTTGCATCTGACGGAACAACACGTAGAAGTAATGAAGAGTGATCTTCAGAAGTCGTGAAACTTCGAGTTGTCGTTTCTTTAACTTCTTCATCTGCAGTGAGAGAATTCGAATCTTTATCCATCTTCCTCCTTTTGTAAACATTACCATCCTTCTTTTGTGCAGACAGGGAGCACATTCTGTTGACAGCCGGTAAATCTAAATAGCTTGTGGACGAAGGGGCTGTTTCTGATAAGGATGATTTGCACTCTCCATTTTCGTGTGAAGATAGTTCCTTATAACTATTTGAAGGACATTCACTCCATTTTGGAGTCATCTGTTAACCACATTGACCACATGCAACATAAATTCAGGTGCCAAATATATAAACGCTGGAATAAAAAAGAAAACTCATACTACTCATCAATCAGAAGTCATGATGAGATTATACCAGTCTATTGCAGGTATATTGCTTAATGAGCTGATCCTCAAACTTAATGTAGTAATCCCATGCTCCAATTCCTGTGAATATGTTCCTGGATAATGAATTAGAAACAATGCAAATAAGAACTGGTGAACTCACTGCACTATTAAATATGGTCCAGAAAATCAGAATCACTACTAATAAGGCAAGAGTTTACTAGCAAGGGGCATGCTACCAGGTTAGATATACCAAACAACCAAAACTTTCACAGTTGTCATGATTATACCTATTTTTCTGAAAGTTGAAAGAAGCACAAATTATGTTTCTATCAACAGGCTTTAAGAGCGTTGCTGAAAGTTCAGAAGGATCATATTGTTGTATTGCATAATAGCACTATCACATGCCAATCAGGGAGTAAGGGATGGAGCATAAAGGGATTCATTCCCATAACAGATTCAACCAACGATTTCAGTATGACCTGTCTGCAAATAAAATAATTTTGAATGTCCCCATCAACACAGGCCCTCCTGATAACTGATAAGCGGTTGTGTAGATGAGGAAAACCATCATCCCAATTGCTAACCCCAACAAAAGAACACGCAGTCATACAATTAAATGCTAATGACTTGAATAACTATTCTTGTTGTATGCAACATGGTAAATCAATATTTCACAGCGTCATTAAACACACTCACAAATTTATCGATCTCACAGACATCGCTCAGCATCAGGCGATGGATTGGCAGCGGAAGCAAGCAAGACTTGGACCAAGGTGTGAGTCTTAGGCAAGACGACAAAGTCAGATAATTAACTTCAACTACTGAGCTTATGGGGTAAGGAATGGGCCAAATGTGTTGTTGTGATATTATTTGGATTGATTTCAGTTTCACCCTCCAATTCTAGCTGGCCAGTGGGTCCAACCTGTGAGAGTAATAGAATGGACTATGTAAACCCAGGCACACAAGAGAGAGGAGAACGAAGAAGTAAAACGTATATTTTTCCCCCAATTCCTATCTCTGTTTCTTCCTCCTATCTTCCGAGAAGTAGATCCATGTCAAGGACCTAGTTCATAGGGTAGTAGAAGGGAGATGGCGCATGAGGGTAGGGCGCACAACAGATAGGGAGGAGAGACGTACATGATGAAGGAAGACTTAGGGATAGATGTACTGATTATTCATTGCTTGATCTCAATAATAATACGCCAACCTTTATATAGGGACAGCAGTACAGCACCTAACAACTCAATAAAAACTTTCCATCTAAAGATAATATTACTTTCCATCTGGATAAGATCCTATCCTACCCTAATTAAACCCTAACTTGATAGCTACATAATAAGTTCAGTTGGCCCTAGTATTGTGGCTGAACATATGCTGCCATGTAAGGCTGGCCGGCCATACATGCACACGACAATCCGTCGCAAAATTATCAAACTAAAGCGTGAAGACAGCATGCATCGTTGTTTGAAAATATTGCTGAGACAATAAAAACAGTCCCGGACGCAAAAACAAAATATACATGTAAAGCAGATATCGGGTCTTGCATCGTTAATGAAGCACTTACCTAGAACAAATCTCTAATCTGACAATTGGATAGGTTAAAATGGAGAAAGAAAGTAGGGCAAGTGGAGCATGTATGGCCATATGGGATGCGGGGAAGTAGGGTGAGGACTGAGGGTAAAGAAGGGAAGGAAGGGTTGTATTAGGGAAGGCAAGGGGAATTAGGGAGGAGCAAGGGGAGAAGAGGATAAGGAAATATCTAGAACAATGGGGGATTTTGGGGGGAGTCGTGACTCGTGAAAAAGATACATTAGTTCACAAGCATCTAGACACCAGATGTGTTAATGCTAACCATGTCTTCCTTTTTATAGCGTGCCGCTAACTCATTTCATTCCAATTAGGGCACTAAAACCCGTAAAAGAACCAAACTGAATTAAAAAGGATTCATCATGATGCATCAAAAATTATGTGCAAAACAAATCTAAAGGAACTTTGGAGGAAAAGTAACCAACTGTGACGGAGTGCCTTATTTCATTTTCTCAGCACTGAAACTTATACACAGGAAAATCAAAAAAAAAAAAAACAATAACATCAAAATAACATTTATTGGTGTGCTTCTGAAGGTCCACAACTTCATGATCTATAAAGTCCACAAAATATTAACAAAATGTCCAATTGGATTTTATGTAAAGCTTGGAAAGAAATATCACTAGATTTTACAACATGATCTTACTCCGTCCACTTCTTATCCTAGATATCCTTGAAATTTATCCGACACGGTATATTGTCAAACTATCTCCTGTTAGACAACTCAGTGATTTAAATACAGCTTATGAAAGCATGCCATTTACTTCACTGAAGCAATCATTATCAAGTAAGCAAGTGGGCATACACATAATTATATTTAACTGCTAAAACTATTCAAGTTAATTTGTAAGCATATGCTGTTATTTGTCTTGACTTGGTCACAAAAGCCACTTAGCTACTAAAAAGTGATCAACAATCTCAAATGCCAGCCAGTGTTTTTCCCTTGATTCTAAGAAGGCTACTTGGTCATCCAATGAAATGTATTTGCCTGAACTCATCCTGCCATTTTGCAAACTTAACAAACCCTATGAAGCTAGCAGATTATCTAACAACTCTCTTTTCAATCATGAATAATCGTAGCCCTATTATATGTAATCCACGAATTCTTGCCGATAAGGCGCCTACAAGCATTAAACAGCACACCTACAAGTAGTTGCTGCCCCACCTCTAGATCCCATCAAGGGAAGCTATCCATTCCTCGCAAATCAGCCCCACGTGAAGGTCTTGAACATGCTCCAAGAAACTATCAACACGCAAATAGTAAGGTTCTTGCTGCAAACCCTTGCCGCCACCGCCGCGGCGTACCAAAAATGTTCCTCGCTCTCTTCTCCGCTTAATCGCTCGGACCAACAGGCAACAATTCGACTTCCATAAAGGGGCTCATGGTCTCAAAACCTATCCAAACAAACGACCCTGGATCTACTCCACAAGCCCTACGTCTTTCGCTCACGGACAAGAATACGCAAATCGCGCAATATTTCAACAGCTTACTGGCCTTACGAACTACGAGCAGTCTGCGGCAGCCGGCAGGGGCGGACCTAACGCGCTATTACAAGCATTAGTGCAGGGTAATAGGCACCAAAATACATGGGCGGATGCACCCACACCTTGGATATTCCAATTAATGGGACGGGGAAAACTCAGATCGATCTTGAAGAACAAGATCTCAAAGAACAACAGTCCAAGCAACCTAGGGTTTCCTTACCAGCAAAAGGAATCACGTCCGGATGGATCTTCACTCCGTGCCAGTCCAGTGGAGGGGACGAGGAGGCCACCGACGAGGAAGAGCTCCTCCGCTTCGAGGCGGTAGGCGTGCTCCGGTGGAAGGAGGAGGACCAGGGGCGGCGGGTGAAGGCGTTTCTGCCTTCGGCGGTGCGGGCGAGGGGGTGGTTTGTGATACTTTTTTTTTGGGCGGTGAGGTGAATTTTTGCGATGAGGACGTACAAGAAATAAAAGCCCAATTGGAGGACGGGAGTTCCAATATTGGCACCACCTCATTACTTTAAATTACATTACTATTTTGCTACCAAGTTTAGTCTTAGATGCGTTTTTTTTTACAACAGTTAGATTACGGCTATTTTGGACAGATTTTGATTGCGCAGATTTTGGATTATAGCCAGCTATCTAGAGAAGCGGGTGCTTGAAAAAACTGCTGGCTAGAGAATCTAGCTGTTCATGGGGCTGATTGTCTATGTTGGGCGAGAAATAACTAGAATGCCCTGAAGGGAATAAAGGCTTTGTTTCGTTGCTAATTTAATGTACATGTCACTTTTTTATTACTTTTGGACAATTTTGAATGGTTTTTTTGTTAATGATGTAAATGAGTGATTGGATAGTTTCGAGTGTATTTGTAATGATGTAAAGGAGGACTTATTTCGGTACTAACATCCACATAATAGTTAACAAAAAATCCACATAAGCATTGATATGGCTAGGTCCAACAAACATATCATCATGCGATGATATGACTAGGTCCAACAAACCATACAACAAAATCACTGATCATACGATACACTACTTTCAAATCAAACCTGTAGCTATAGTGTCACGCAATAATGCTATATCATCACCCTTTGTGGTTTCGTCACCATCTTCCTCAATATCTTCATCTGACATATCCCCATCAACATAGGCTTCATCTATTTCTGGATTATCAAAATGAACATCACCTAAAGCACTATCTATAATGAAGTTATGTGTCCTCTTTGTGCATTCATGGGACTTGCATAAGGTTCTGGTAACCTCTGTTATTCAAATGTTGTTGCGGTCTATTGTTGGCATTAACTTATTCCACACATATTTGTATGAATGCCTCATCGGCAAATGAATCCCAAATTGCTTTGGTAGTTGTGGTTTCTTCCACCTTAGACATTGATGGTTAAACAAGAACAGCCATCATCATCTCAAGCATACTCTTCCTTGTTACCATTAAACTAGAAATTAGTAGTCAAGACAGGGGCGAATCTAGGGATGGCAACGGGTCCGGGTCCCTCCAGGTCCAACCTCCGTGGACCCGGACCTGAGACCCAAACTCTGGACTCGGACCCAGACCCGAAGTTAGTTATGGGTCCAATCTCGGACCCGGACCCGTTGTTTGATCTGTCACTTAATAAATGGTTGTTTTATCTGTCACCAAGAATTATTGGTGCATGGCCTGCATACCTTTCTGTAATTTCCAAACTGAAGGGGGTCGTTGATAATGGTATGAGTATTTAGCTTCTGATCGAACAAAGTATCTGAAGATCAGAAAATATAGAAACCATTCATTAAGCCACAGTTAGTCAACAAAAGTTTTAGTAGTTCATGTACACCCACACTCAACAGAACTACTTCATTGACATCTATGATAAGGAATTGTAACTATACAGCTAAAACTATTTTATCAAAACAGAAAAGTGTGCATGACCCATAATTGAAGTATCTAGATCTACAAAACATCAGATCGAGTTCGGGTCTGGGTACCCACGAGTCCAACATGAGACCCGAACCCGGACCTGAACTAATATACCCGTGGATCCAAATTTAGACCCGGATCCGAACCCGCCGGATCGGGTACCCGGACCCACGGGTATTTTTGCCATCCCTAGGCGAATCCAACAGGGAGGCTCCATCAAGCTCGAGCCTACCCTCCATCGGTCTGGTACTCCCCTCCGCAGGGTACCCGATCCGGCTGGTAGTTTTGCCATCCCTAGGCGAATCCAACAGGGAGACTTCATCAGGCTCGAGCCTGCCCTCCATTGGCCTGGTACTCCCCTCCGCAGGCCCCACTGTTCTCTGGCGGCCTTGGCCCCTTGCAGCAGAGCCTGAGGTTGAGGAACGAAGTGCACCTATGAGATTGAGGCACTACGCCGAATCCCCAAATCCAAATGTGTTGAGAAGGATGTAGGGGCGGGGGTTGGAGTGATGATCGACTTGGGGGCGCTGAGGAGCTGAGGGCCCGAGGGGATGATCGACGCATCCCAATGTGCCCGCGCCGCTGTGGATGAGATGAAGCCGGGCTGGGTCGGCCGGTGTGGGGGCGCCGCCGCCGAGGAGCGCTGATTGGCTTGGGGCGCTGAGGAGCCGAGGGCTTGAGAGGACGCCCATCACCTCCCGAGGTGTCCGCGCCATCGCGGAGGAGACGAGGCCGTGCTGGGAGGGGCCACTGGCCGTGAAGGAGCAGGAGAATCGGGAGGAGGTGGAGGACGCAAAATGACGATGTGAGGTAAGGATGCGGAGGAGGCAAGGTGGGCCGTGGGCAGGGGTCCAAATTTCGACGAAATTCGGCGAGATCCAGACAAAATCTCGGATTTCGGATCCCTCCGAGATTTAAAATCTCGAAAAATTCAAAAAATTCAAAAAAAATTCAAATCTCGGATTTCTCGGCGACATCTCGGAAATTTCGGGCGAGATTTGGTAGTTTTTTGCTGGATTTTGATGTTTGTGCATTGTATTTGCTTGGGTTTATGATCAAGATCATCCACAAAAAATTTTAAAAAATTTTAACATGTTTTTGACCATTTTTTGGCCTGTTCAATTTGTCAGTTAGGACTTTCTGATTTTTTTTTAAAAAAATTTAAGATTGATCATCTTCTGAAAAATTTATGGGAATATTATGGCTGTGTTAGGACCATTCACAAAAAAAATTCAAAATTTTCTAAAGTGGTTTGAACTTTTTTAATACATAGGAACTTTTCTAGTGCATTGAAACAGCAGAGAGAAATGATATCTGATACTGACATTGATAGTTGGAATCAATCTGTGTATGACTATGAGAGAGAAGTGGAGTGGAAACAGTGGTACAAAAACCATTTCAAAATTATTGAATGACATATATTGAAAAACAAAATTTTAAACCTAAGATAACATGTATTTATAAATGGGTACAGTACTAACTCACCTATGTATATATGGCATTGATCAGGCCTTCATCAATTCAATCGCATGCACGTCATGCTAGGTCAGCCTTAAACTTCATATCACCAAACCTGGAGTAGAGTTCAATAGATCTTTTCTTACTGGTCAAAAATCAAAACTGCAGGTGGTTTCAAAGAAAGAACCTCCCTCAGAACTGCAGGTGGTTTCAAAGAAAGAACCTCCCTCAATACATATGAACATATATAAAACTTTTCAAATGACTTGAAGTTCATTTATTACATTTGAAAAATCAAAAACTGATTTTATATACGGTTTTTATTACGACTTTACCACTGTTAGTTTTTTAAAAAATTCCTCATGCTTGATCATCATCTCAAATTTTTATGGGAACATTAGTGATGTCTGAGGACCATCCAAAAAAATTTTCAAAATTTTTTGATGTGTTTTGGACCATTTTTCGGACGGTTCAATGTGGACCGAGATCCCGGTGATTTCGCCCGAGATCTCGGTAATTTCGGCCGAGATCTCAGATTTCCCGTTTAAAAAAAAAACCGGATTTGAAATTTGGTTTTTGCATTTCGTTCAGATTTTGCCCGAAATTCCCGAATCTCATCGAGATTTCGGATTTCGGCCACCTCCGAGATTTTTCCAAAAACGAGATTTGTAACATTGGCCGTGGGTTGAGCCGCCGACGCGTCGTGCCATTGAGACGTAGACTAGATATATGAACTCTAGTCTCTGCCTCCTGGTGTTATATATAAATTAATTACGAAGGTGAAGCATCATTTCAGTCATAGAGATGAATGCCAACACTAAGAAAAGTTCGTAGCTACATTTATCTACATTTTAGTAATATATGGACTTTAGTCTCTACAATGACATCTACTGAGAGAATATTTTCGACAATAAAGATTATCAAAACAGATTTGCGCAACAAGGTAGCTGATGGTTGGCTTAACGACTTGATGGTATGCTATACTGAGCAAGAGATATTTACAAGCATTGATGATGTTAGAATCACAAAACGTTCCAAAGGCATGAAAACTCGTAGGATAAATTTGCCTCATAATCCAAGCTAACGCTTTAGTGGTACATTTATTTCATTTTGATTGTTTATAATCATTTATAAGTTACTATTGTATTACTAAGTTTGCAAATTTTGATATACAGATCGCTTCGGATTGGACGCATATTCATGTGTTTGTGGGACATCTTTTCGTTAGTGAGGTACTTTTGTTGTTGTTTTTTTTTGCTTTTTTCTATACTTTTCTTTTATTTATGTACTATATTTGCTATGTTTATCTTAATCATCCGGTATTAAACATCGGAGGAAAGCTCGCCAGAGAGCTCGGCCACGCGTCCGTTGGCAATTTTGCAAAATAGCCCTCCTGTTCTTCTGAATTACGGATAAGTTCCTGCGAATTTACGAATAGGTCCTTCGTGATTTCCTGTAAGGCGGAGGAAAGCTCGCCAGAGAGTTTAGTTTATTCCTATAAGGCTTTGAGCCCACCCTCTATTTCTATCCTACTTTGCCACTGAGTCAAAATACTACCGGATGAGCTCCAAAAGACACAAGGTCTACGCAAAACATTCGGATTTAGATTCAGCCTCCCCCATGCTAATGAGTGATGAGAAAAGACTTACTGCAGACTAACATGCACAGGGTAAGGCATCATCTTTAACAGATTAGTTAACTAGCTTATCCTAATTCCTACCTAGCTAGTCACAGCTTTGAATTAACAGACACCAAAATGTATCGATCCTGATGCCTAGCTTGTTACCACTTTGCAAAAGGAAGGTGCTCATGCATCACTTGTGATTTTTGAATGAAGAGAGAGAAGCATTTTTGCTGTGATGCAGATCATATGGAGTACAACTACACTATGTTCTTGCGGCAGTACCGCAGTAGTATGTACTCCATTTCTTACATCTTCCTTGACAAAAAAGGCAATACAGCTTACAAAAATAGAAAGCATCAATCTCCGAAGAACGTAGGCATTTTAAACATCAAGATATGGTTGAAGCCAACATGCAGGCCCTAAAAGAGCCATCTGATCACAACATCGGCCGTCTGAGATCATTCCAAGGCAAAAATATACAAATTCTCACTGGAAACCAGAAACCATTTGCCATTCATGATGAGACGACCATTCAACCTCAACCATCTGTTGCCCAAGATTCCATAGCCATTGCTGCTAGCACTTACTGAATGGCTACAACTGATCCAAATCCCTCGGAACAACACTTAAAACTGAATCCGAAGCTAGGATACTGCCCAAGATTACCCTAATCACCAACCAAAATCCTACCCGAGATTACCTAAGCACCAGAAACCCTTCTCCCGCTTCAAGTCTGATCCCTCTAGCACGAAACCCTATGCACGTAAGTGGATCGAGCACTCCAGCAGCAGCAGAAATAACTGTACAGCAGAGATCGCGCGGGATGACGGACCTGCGCCTTGTCGGCGAGGCGGAGCGCTAGCATGGAGACCGGGCGTGGCGCGTCGTAGACCTGGAGACCGGGAGCGGCGCGTCACTAGCCTGGAGACCCGGAGATCGGAACCGGGACCTGTGCCTTGTCGGTTGATGCATTCGGAGCGGAGGAAAGCGCGAGAGGACGCGGCTCGGAGGCGGCCTTGTTGACGGCAGTGTGGACGACGTGGGTGCGGAAGCGGAGGCCGAGTGGGGGCGTGGGTGACGCGAGTGTGTCCGGCTGCAGCAGACCTGGGAGTTGGGCCGGGTTTTTTTACGGGCGGCTCAAGGCCTGACAGCGTGGCCCGGTCAAGCACGGGCACGGCGCGAGTGATTTTGGGCTAGGTCGGGCCTAAAAATGGGGCCTGTCGGGACGCACGGCACGGCCTGAGGACATGGGCCGGGTTCGGGACGACCCGGCACGAGAGCCCGATCAGGCCGTGGGCAGCACGGGGGCCCGAGCGGCCGTGGGCGGCCAGCGTGGCGGCGCGCGTGGCAGCCGGCTGGGACGTGGGGCCGGGGCGCGAGGCCCGAGCCGAACGGGCGAGCGGCGCGTGACCCGAGCGAGTGATTGCGTGTCTGCCGCTGCACTGAGTCGAGCGAGCGTCAAGCGGGCCCGAGCGCGATCGAGCAAGCGTGAGCCGTAGCGGCGAAGCGCGCGGCGTCTTGTAGCGTCGTCGGCGTGTCGCTGGCGTGGCGCGAAGAAGTGGCCGTAGGCGCGTGGGGCCGAGGGGCTCGCCAGGCGGGGCGTCGACGCGTGGCTAGCGCGGGGTCGAGCCGAGCGCCCAAGCGGGCGGCACTGCAGTGTGTACCAGTGACCACTGACCAGTCACGTCGCCTCGGTGGTAGAGTGTGGGGCCAGTAAAATGGCCAAAAAAATGGCGCTCATTTTAAAATTTTCAAACATGGCAACGAGCAAAAATTTCTTTGCTATAAATTCATCTCTTCACTCTCATTGTTTCATCACAAAACTAAGACAACATTTCCTCTGTCACTGTTCTCTGTAGCACTCATTCTCAACATCACTCTCCACTCTCATTGTTTCATCACAAAACTAAGACAACATTTCCTCTGCCACTCTATTCTCTGTAGCATTCATTCTCAACATATCAGGTAGAAATAGGAAGCAACTAGCATGTAGGGCACCGCGCACACATAGAGATTCTGCTGATGATGATACTATCGATGCCCGGCAACTGTCCCCAAGTATGGGGGACTACGGCATGGAGGACCGTCATATAGACGGCTCGCAAGGTTTCGAGGATGCCGACACCCACTACTCGCCTCTGGTCGTCGAATTACAGGGTGGCTCATCAAGTATCCAAAAACCCACCACCGGCAAAGCAGAGTGCTAGAAGCACATGACAAAAGGGTTGAAATCATCGACAGCCAACGGAAGGTATTCGCAAAATACAATTATTGTGGACATGAATTAGCTGCAGGTTCGTTGATAGGGACGGGGCATCTGAACCGGCACTACAAAAACGTGTCTGTAAAAGATAGGGCAAACACAAGGAGGAGGTGTGCAGACATAGCTCAATTTTGCAGCTGGCGGCACTGTAAGTACTTGGATGTATAACCCCCAAACTGCACGCGATGAACTTGCTAGATTTATAGTTTAGGAAGATTTACCTATTATGATGGGCGAGAGCCGTAATTTTGAAAAAATGATTCAACGCAGGTTCTGCCCACAATACCAACATGTTAGTAGAAGAACAACTAAATCTGATATTATGGCAATTTATAATAAAGAGCTAGCTGCATTGAAAGAAAAATCCATACATGTTAGCTTTTCCTTTGCTTTAACATCGGATATTTGGACTTCCTCACACCAGAGAAGTTGTTACCTCAGTGTTGTTGCTCACTAAGATGAGCGATACAACTTAAATAAAAGAGTCATAGGGTTTAAGTCAATGGATGAAACACACACAGGACAAGCTATTGCGAACTATATATTAGAAGTAATTTAAGATTTTAAAATAGACAACAAGATTTTATCCATTACTCTTGATAATGCTTTCGCGAACACGACTACAATGGAGTATCTCACCCCTCATCTACAGTCTTACATACAAGGGTGTGTTCTGCACCAAAGATGTGTGTGCCACATAATCAATCTCATTGTCCAGGATGCTATGGAGGTAATAGGTGCATATCTAAACAACATTCGCTCCACTATTCGATTCGTCTCAGGTAGCCCCCAAATGTTTGCTAGGTTTAAAGAGTACTGTAGGGCAAACAATATGGCGCCAAGGAAATTTGGTCTTGACATGATGGTTCGATGGAATTCAACATATATCATGCTAAAAAAGTTAGAAAATTATGAACATATTTTAATTGTCTTTGTCAATGCTAATGCACAAGAAAGTGAGATTGTACTTACTGAATCAGATTGGACCGTTGTTACATATTTTCGAGAATTTTTATTTTGTTTCTACGAAGCAACTAAAGAACTCTCCGGGATTTACTACCCTACCTCATGCTTGGTAATTGATCATATTTGGTTAATTGCGGAGACATTTACAAAATACAAACATGATGCATCCTTAGGCCCTATTGTTGCACCGATGGAGGTAAAATTTAAAAAAAATTTAGTTCTATATCACATTTATATTGTTTTGCTACCATTTTTTATCCCCGAAAAAAGTTGGATGGACTGCAAGTGGCACTGGAAGGAATAGGAGAGGCTCTTGATATGGATTTCTCTGCCGCTTTTGGCCATGTAAAAGATGAACTTCTTCGAGTATTCCAATTGTACTACACTAAGTACGGTACAAGTGAGATGGAGTCAAATGCAGGGCAGGAAGTGGTGCAACCATCGAGAGCGAGCGTGACGGCTCACTTATGGAAGAGGCTAAAGGGCAAGGAATCCCGTTCTTCATCAACTCAGTAGTCCACCGGCGCAAGGTGGAACCCCAATGCAGAGCTCAATCATTACCTCGCCCACAACTTTGGAGCCACCGATCCTACCCTCAAAGGTGAGAAGGTACAATTTCTTGAATGGTGGAGGGACAACCATCGGATATTTCCCGTGTTGTGCCATTTTGCACAGGATGTCTTGGTCGTTCCCGTGTCGTCTGTTTCTTCCGAGACGACATTCAGCATGGTCGTCGGTCGGGAGAATAATTGAAGAAAGAAGATCATTGCTCACGCCTGAAACAGTGGAGGCCATCACCTGCCTCAAGGATTGGCAACGCGCAGACGAACAACAACAACATCAATTGGAGGATCCCGAAATCGCCCAAGCATTAGCTGATCTAAATATAGAGTAGGCGATATGTATGCATGTTTAAAGTTACTGTACTCTTTTCCTTACAGGGGAACCCCACACTGGGCGTAAGGTTTTTAACGAGGCAGTAACTTTGTATATGTAAATATCAATAAAATTTTTCATTCTCCCCAAATACTCATTGTCATTTTTACTGTCCATTGATTCATTCTACTGATCGTGCGGTCCGAGCGCCTGTAGCAGATTTTGGGCCAGGCCCGGGCCAGGCTATGCAAAACGTATCTCGGGCCGGCCCGGGCCGGCCCGTCTGCCTTTCCGGGCTAGGACGAGCCGGGCCGTGCCGGCCCGGCCCAACTCCCAGGTCTACTTGGCATTCGGGGAGAACGGGAGTGGCAAAAGTGGATAATAACCAGCAACTTGAGTGGATTATTCCATTTTTTTCACCCTGCAGAATCAGCACAATCCGGTGTGTGGGAGGAGCTATCTATAATCACTTTGTTCGGTAAATAATTTGTTTTTTTAAACAGAAGTTACGAGGCCTTCATGACTTTAAATTGCTCATTAAGGAAAGCTGATCTACAATCCTAGTTGGTCATGGTTCACCATGCTTGTGAAATTTGAAATATTTTAAAGGAGGAATAAAAAAACGCTCAACTTCAATCATCCAGAGGAGCCGCAACAGAATGGTGTTCGATCGCTCTCAACCTTCTTCTCTAGATGATCAAGGCCGTTCCTGAGGCAGGACTGCAGGGACGCCCACCCAGGCCCCATGGCAAAAAGGCCCCCCAGTTTTTGTGTAATCTTTTATTTATTGTCGTAAATCATAATACTCATTAGTTCTCTAATTAAACAAATATATTTGTTATTATACAAGGCCATACACAGAGATATATAGTTATAATTTCTTCAATTTCAAAATATAATTTGAAACTTTGCAATGATTGAATGGTGAAATTGAGTTACTTTACATCTTGTTTTAATCAACCCTTTCTTGGAGTTTTTATAGGTTTCCATAAGTAGCAGGGAGTACACCATTGGTTTACAAGGCAACGCACATTTACTTTTAACTCTACATATTCATATATATTCTTAGTAATAAAATTTTGACAGCGTGGCATTATAATTGACAAAGTAGCGTGCAATCAATATTCAATTGGTTTTCCGTCAAAAAGATTCAATTTTCTTTCAGCTACATAGAAATTGTTATTTATTATGTAATTACAAATTTTACAGCATGTATAAACGTTACTTGTGCTAAAATACTTTATGATATGTGTGAAATAAATTGATAAAAGATCGCTGCTTTGACCTAAGGCCCTTAAAATGTCGGGACCGGCACTGTAGATGATTTGCACGGAGAAAAACCGACACAGGAAGCCCGGGTATGGACCTATGGTTGCAAATTGTCACAATGTAGGTTCTTATAAACCTAATACTTTGATAAATCTGTTAATTTTAGGTGGGATCTCCCTCACTCTGTTAAAAAAGGCGCTCAAACAACTTGGATTTTTTGCCCCCCTATGATAATCTGATGATCCCAAATATACTAAGTTCTTAAGAATCCCTTCGCACATTTGCAAAACAAATCAATGAAGAGATTAATTATACTCGAAAGGAAAAGAGCCAAGACATGTCTTGAATAGAACTCTGGATTTCGGTCTTAATCCTCGGAGGTAATAGAGCCTAGCTAGATTGCCCGCTGGTCTTAATCCTTCGAGACTTGACACTGTTTATCTAGCATCAGCCGAATAGAGTCCAGATGGAATCAACTGGAAGAACTCACTTTCTTCCTGTCATCGAAGGTGATAAGCAGATTTGATGAACTTTTTGTTCGTCCAATACATTTGATGAGGCACTGTTACTCCATTCTTATTAAGCAAACCGTGACCAGTCATCACCTACAAACCGATGCAAGCAGATAAGATATTATGTTTTGTATCCCCTGGAACTTTGCATTTTTTTCCTTCTAAAAGTCAAACCTACGTTTCCAAATATCACCATTTTGAAACAAAATGTTTTCTTGAAGAAGCAGATAAGATATTAGGTGGTAGTTCGATAACATCCCAAAGAAAAAGAAAGATTCTAAGGAATAAAAAAAAAATTAGGGTATGTAACTATTTCTACACACAAACGAAAAAGGGATATGGACGCAGATATAGGCTACGAGCATGAGGGTATGCATATGCTTCGCCGAGTGTAGCGAGTTTTATTTTAAGTGGATGGACGAATATCTTTTTTTAATAGAAAGTCAATGTTTCTAACCATTTATTTCACAGGAGTACTCTTTGATGAAGATCTCTACATACCAACTGTTTACCATCCAAGCTAAAGCTTGTTTGGACCGTAGAAATACCACAAGAAATTGTTTAGTTCTTGCAGGAATGCTGGAGTCCAGGGGCGGATCTAGACCCCGGGCAGAGTAGGCTGTAGCCTGGGGTCTGATACCGAAAGCCTACTAAAATTCTACGAAAAATTATTGAAAAATCATTGAAAACAAATATTTAATCTAAGATCAGCTGGTCCAGCCCGGGGCTTGAGCCTGTGCTAGCTCCGCCCCTGCTGGAGTCCAAAAATATTCCATTCCAAATAACAGGCGGAAAGTGTCTTGCAATCATGAGATTGATGCGATTATGGTCCTGTGGGTCAATAATTACGTGAAACTTTTTCAATATATGTGGAGCTAACTAATCCCGCTTAGCAACCTGGCAAACCCCGTGTTACATACAGAGCAAACTTACATGAACGGTTTGCTTCCTTGATTCCAATTTACACACAATTTCCATAATCATAGCAATAATTCCTCACACAACAAAAGCAGTCATTTATTTTTACAAACGGTGCCCAGAAAAGTAGAAATCATGCAGATATATACAGCACCAATTCTCGAAAGAATGCATGGATACAAGTTCCTATCCTGCATATTAGTTCACAGAGCATGAACCTTACTAGAAACTTTTATATACTCACTACACCACAACATATCTTTGAGGGCATTTTTTCTGCCGGAAAAAAAATCCTCTGTCAGGAATGACTTTTGCCTGACACATGATCTGCCAAAACTATCTGCCAGAGACCCAGCCGTCTGCAATTGTCTTTATCGACAAACATAGTTTTATGCTAGTTTGACACTGTTGGTCCGATTTTCTCCGGCAAACATATTATTACCGACAAACAATTCATTTCCGACAGACATATAATTGTCGACAGATATTGTATTACCGACAGATTGTTTGACGCCTACTTGAATAATTACAGACAGACAGCTTGCCGTTATATAGGTTCCAGAAATCAATTAATATGTGATAATTACCGACGGACAGCGTGCAACTAGTAGATATATTTGTTGTTTTACTAATTTTACATTTCTGCTATAATGGTAGTCTTCATTCAAAATATATAAAGCATTACAATTAATGTTTCTAAGACACAAGCATCAACAAACAAATGAATCCACCACAATCATCACATATCATAGATAAAAACCACTTAATTAGAATGAAGTGTTTGATTACATCCTCCATGACTATCCATCACATGTGTTGCCAAAATTACATCCACCACATGTGTTGCCAAAATACTTGCCCACAATCTGGAGTAGTTCAAAATATACCACTATCATTGACTCCTCTCTTAGATTATTTTAAACTAACTTGAACAATCACAATGCACCGATCGAATAACTAGAACAATTGCGAAGAACTCACTTGATATAGGAAGGCAGAACTCTCTTCTCTTTCATTAGATTGATTTTTTTTATACAATGGAGTGCCATATTTGTATTAAAAATCCATTAAAGGTAGATTCAGATTCGCTAATAAAAAGATAGATTTCAATTATATTTTACCAATTAAGACTAAGAATAAGAGTGATGCTATATCTCGACACTTATTTTTGAAAATGGACTCTGCTTGCGACGTCCCCTGTAAGTGCAAACTCATTCAAAAATAGAACTATTTTCATGATTTATTAAAAATAAGTTAGTGGTTGTTTTAAAATGCATTTTTTAAAGGATTAAAATAATAAAGGAAACTAGGTTACTCGGAGTTCCAGTCCCAGATAATGAGATAACCAGATAGCGATGATGATCCGGCTGGCAGATCGCAGATAAGACAGTGAACGAGGCAGGGGAGATAAGGGCGTAAATACGGGCAGCCGCGCGCAAGCAGGAGTCGAGTGCAAGCGTCCAATCCATCGGCCCGTCAGGACCAGACGCGTGTCGGAGTTGCATCAAATCGGCCCGCCCCTGCACTGCCCGACGCCATCATTGCGTGGGAGGATCGCCCGCCGCCCTCCCGAGGCGACTGGCTGCGCCGCCGTCACCTCTCAATCGTGGTGTATTTGGCTGCATTTTTTTTTTTAATCTTTGATACATGTCTTCTCTGCCTCTGCTGATCGTCGGCTCTATAGCAACTCTGTTCAATATGGTAGTCAGGGTTTACGTTACTCAATCGAGCTTAAAAATCGTTTAGCCAAGGTTTACATCACTGAACTGAGCTTGAAAATCGCTACTCGACGGTATCAATTTTTTTTCTGTTGAAAATCGGTAGAACCGAGTGAAATTCAAAGTCCATCTTTTGAACTCGATGATCAAACAACGACGAAAATAACTGAAAAAAGATCTGTTTTTACAAATTTGTACTTATTTTGACCGGTTTGCATCAAAAAATCAGCATACTAAGCGTAAATTTGAAAAAAAAATTAAGCAAAATTAGAAAAAAAAAAATCGGTTTTTGCTAAAAAATGTCTCAAATCCATTAATACTAATTTTAGAGAACTTTTAGACAACTTTTTAAAAAATTTAAAATTTTTTGAATTTAAATTGTACTGGTTTATCGACCAATTTTGTTTCTCGAGCTAGATTGATACACTCAAAAATCGTGATTTTCGTCTATGTTTCAAAACCTGATGGTAGCTCACCGATAAGCAAGGCAAGTGATGAGCTCCTCCTTTATATTGAGCTTCGGTAGCATGATATGTGCTTGTCGATTGGACACCACAGTATCCGTGCTATTGAGTTTAGGTATCATGATATCTCATCTAGCTAATACCGTATTATCCTTTTTGGTCGAAAAGAAAATTAGATTTATAATTTATAGTTAAAGAGAAATCCAACGATGAAAAAATGCGGAGGAGCCGACCAGCCAAAGCTTCCCATTAATCTCTCTTGTGATAGTGATCCACGCGATGCTATACTAGAGCGGATCAGCCAAGCTCGAGCAGGAGGAGGCACCTGCTGCGGCACCCGAGCTCGGCAGGAGAGTATTTGTGGTGCTGGCCATCTGCTACGGTAGAGAAGCGCGACATATAACGTTTATCGTCTCCCGGTAGTTCTCCGATATAAAAGATGGCTAAATTTATAATTTTATTTTAAAAAATAACCATAAATGAAAACAAAAGGTATGCGCAAGTGGACCATATACCCACAAGACATGATTAGATACATGACATGATTACATGCATGCTCTGGCATCTTGCACCGATACGTTACGCATTTGTGACCCGAGTGTCACACGTCAGGCTGAGCAGAAGCTGCAATCAATACCCCCTCGGGTACACGTCAGGCTGACCAGAAGCTGCAATCAATACCCCCGGTTTTGTACTGGATCCGGAATAGTATCTCCTTCCCAGCTCTCCACTCTCCAGGTCCAGCACAATATTTGCTCCCTTTTCCAGAGAAGTCTTTGACAAGAAGGCCTGCCATCTTGTCAAGCCTTAACTGCATGTATCCTTCGCAGAACTTGCTCCGTTTCTTTCCTTTGATCCTAGCTTTGCTCGTCCTCGTCCGATTCCAGATTTCGTTTAGGGTTTAAATCTCATCGCTCTCTGAAATTCAAAATCTTAATAAAATCTCGTTATTTTAAATGAAATTGAAACGAAATTTAAAAAGTAAAATTCAAATCCGGCATTTTTTGAACTGAGATTTCCGAGATTTCGATCCAAAAAACGAAATTTCGTCCGAAATTGCAGAAATCTCGGTAAATTTCAACCGAACGAAAAATTGTTCAAACGACGTTAAAATTTTTGATTTTTTTTTTGATGATCTTGACACAAAACAAATGTTCCCACAAAAATTTCATATGATAATCAAGCCTGACGATTTTTTTTTTAAAATCTAATAGTGCTATTGTTATGATAAAAGGCTGACTAGCAAATTTCAACCGAATGAAAAAATGGTACAAACCACGTTAGAAACTTTTGAAATTTTTTTTGGATGGTTATAACATATCCATAATATTACTATAAAATTTTCAGATGATGATCAATCTTGAGGAATTTTCAAAAATTCAAAAAGTGCTACCGAAGACTGACCGACAAATTTCAACTGAATGAAAAATAGTTCAAATGTTAAAAAGTTTTGAAAATTTTTTTGGATGGTTCTGAAGCATCAATAATATTCTCATAAAATTTTTAGATGATGATCACGCTTGAGAAATTTTTAAAAATTCTAACAATCGATGTACTTAATTAATGACTGCAAGAATTAATGTATATATGCTAACTGGATGATCTACCGACTATCCCACATGAGAAATGACGTGAAGAATACAATCCGATCAATATTCGATCAAATCCGGTCAAATTTTGATTAAATTTCGATCAAAAACACCGAGATCTCGGCGACTTATAGGTTATCGTAGCAATTCGATTTTTTTTCCAAATGTTTTCAATTTCGTCGAGATTATGAAACCCAGAGTCCGAAATCCGAGATTTTTCTACGAGATTTTAATCCTTGATCCACAGAGCGCAAACAAACTCCCTCTGTCTATAATAAGCCGTTGCCATTATCCCAACCTCTCTCTGTCTCACTCTCACTTGAGATTGTCCTTCGGTTTTTACGCTACGGTTCTAAGTTGCTGGATCGCCATGAGCCGGCTCTTTTCCTGCTTGGTGGTTGCGTGGTCTTGCGTTGCTCTGCTTGCCCCGGTGCATGGACGTGTCGGTACGTACGTTCGAGCTTTCGTTTTTGAGCCTCTCTTTCCTCCTGTCGAAACCCTTGCTCCTCCCCCTTCCTCTGTACACGCAACTGATGCATGCAGCATCTGCCGCTGTGATCTTCAGGTCCGGCCAGTGGATTAGGTGGTAAGATCAGGCCGGTCTCGGCGCCACATTTCCATGTCACAGCTTGGGTAGTTCTGCTCCTACTTACTCACGTATACTGTTTAATAATGTTTATATTCGCATGAGGTTTTTTATTTTCGCGCCGTTGCTTTGCTCCTAACGTGTGTCTGTTCTTGTGCTGTTAATTGGCGCGTGGCCGGAGGCAGCAGCACGGCGTGAGGTCGTCGCGGTCGTCGACGTGGGGTTCGCAGACGGCGGCGGCGGCGGCGGCGGAGTTGCGGTCGGTGCCGGCCGGGCCGGACCCGATGCACCACCACGGCAGCCCGAGGCGGCCGGAGCACGGCGTACCATGAAGAGCGTAAAGCTTTCGCGATGTTGGTTGCCGGAGTCTGTTTCTGTCGAAAAACGCTCGACACGGTGCACTGTTTTGGTTGGGGCTGTGTGATCTCCTGTGAGCCAGCGTGTTGGATGCGAGGTTCGAAATTCGGTTTTGGTAGAAATCTTTTGGGGACCGAAATCCGAAATCTTGGTGAGATATCAGAAATTTGAATAAAACCTAAAAATTAAATTTTAAATTCGTTTTTTTTTCAATCAAGAAATCTGAGATTCTGGTCAATTTGTTTTTGACCGAAAAATGATCAAAAACACGTCAAAGTATTTTTTAAAATGTTTTGTGGATGGTTTTGATCATGAATCCAATCAAATATGATCAAGAAAAATAAAAATCCGGTAAAAAACATCGAGATTTTGGCAGAAATCAATAAGATCCTCTGCTGCTTAAAAAAAACGAGTTCATGACTGGTAACTTCAGGCTATCCCAAGGTTCACAAAATCGCTTGAAAACCGCGGTTTTCGAGCGTACCGCTCCGGTTCGAGATGCAAAATCGCTCGGTAAACCGGTCTAATTAAAAAAAAATTAAAAAAATTTGAAAAATTTGAAAAAATTTGTATGTTCGGTTTTTTCGCGTAAAACCGCTGAAAACCGTTTTCGAAGAGGTTGGGTTAGTTTTTCGTGAAACCCTAACGGTTTTTCGTAAAAACCGAGCGGTTTACCGTGAAAAACCGAACGGATTTCAATTTTTTTTCAATTTTTTTGGATTTTCCGACTCTTCGGTTTTTGACGGTTTTTCGCTCGGTTTTTACGAAAACCGTACCGGTTTTGTGAACCCTGGGCTACCCACCTCGTACGTACGTTCTCTCGCAAAAATATTCTGTGCCAACGAATAGGCCTAAAATCATCTCGCTAGAAACCAAGATCCCTATCCTTGACAAACCTGGTCTGTCCATGACTCCATGGTAGAAATTCTTGTCGAGATTTTATATGGTTTATGGACGAGCCTTGCTCTGCCCTCGACAAACCCCATCCAATCGAGTTAATCTAAACCATCTAATCCTCGATTTATCTCCCCTAAGTTGCGCTCAACTCCACCGAGTAAATTTCAGCCGATCTTAACCGTTGCTTATTTTCAAGGGGCGAGATCAAGCCATGTCTCTCCTTCCCAATCCAGCTATCCCCAATCCTCGCCACATCCATGTGTCCAACTTCGCATTAGGTCCGAGGAAGCACTGAACGATTATTTCATCTTGAGTACGTTCCACAAAAATTCGAACACCTTCCGTTAGAGCATCTCTAATGGTAGAGCCAACTACTGGCTATAAGAAAGCTCCATGTCACTTATAGATTGTTTAAAGACAAGCTCTCCAATGGACTGGCTATAATATATTCTCCAAAATTAAATATGAGTCCACATGTAATTATCTTTTATTTTTCTTCGAAAACACTATAGCTTGACTCTTAGTTAAGAGCCAGCTTTTGTCTCTCTTCTCTACTTCTCTCTCCCACATAAGCAAAAAGATGAGATAGACTCTTTATAGCCAGCTGATTTGGCACCATTGGAGATGCCATAAGCATTAGGCAACAAACATTATCAGACAGGGAGTGCTAGGATAGTAGATCTAGTTGGGGTGTCGGGTATACATCGACATCCTCAAGAGTTTGAAAAAGTTAGGACATCATATTTTTAGCTGATCAAATTTGTAGATTGAATTGTGTTTGATTTTGGTGGTTTAGGGTTTGTATTTTTATTTTTAGTATATTTGGAATGTATGTGTTTGAATGAAGATGACATAACTAAAGAAAAATAATGCTCTCATCTGTACTCCTTTTTGTAGTTTTTGTTATCGATTTCAGTTATATTTTACCATGGAAAAACCATGATAAAAATAAAAGATAAACTCAAAAATTATGCTAAATTGAGATAAACATATTAAACAACTTGTGTTGTGTTCTTATCTATTCGAGAGTTATTATTAGTACTTCATTATTTGAGAAATACTTGTATAACGTTCGTTTGTCAAACTTTTGAAAATCTACGAATAACACCAATCAATCAAATAAATCGGCTATTATCTCTATTCAACCCATTGACACAATAAAAAATCATATATTAAAAGAGGGGCTCACATTGCCTATTTGCTGTCATGGTCAACGCACTCAGCTGGTTAAGCATTCGCCAACTCACATTGTGCCTCATTCCTTGCCTGCTCGTCGTTGCCACGCTACGTTGTCCATCGCTGCACCCTGCAGGCTCCCATGCATCCACTAGACGCCCTCGCAATCGCCGACTCCCTGCGACGTGTGTCAAGTGCCCCCTACTCAGTGGGCTGCCATGTCCTCTCAAAGGAAAGGTATCGAGCCCCCTCTCTATGGTTTTTGTGTGTATCTAGAGTTTGAGTTCAGTTTTGTAGGCAGCAAGTAAAGTTACCAATTACCAAATTAGACCTAAAACAAGCAACAACCCATCAACCCATATGGTCAATTGCGCTCGAGTGCGTGTGCATTTACTGTCGCTATACCAAAAAATAAATATCGATGCTAAAGAAGATACTTAGGATCTGCTAGCCGAGAGTGGACTCCAACCTAGGAGCTGTTGGCTATGCCACTGTATTCTACCATCTTGCTTCCTGCCTATCTCTCCCGTACAGTGACAAGCATCACTCTTCAAAGCTTATCTTGCTGTTGGCTATGTCATTTGAGAGCACAATTCAGATGCCATATGCCACCTCTGGATGCACAATAAGCATAGAATAATGAGATATCTCCCTTTACAAATAAACAGTTTGATTCCAAATAATGTTGTGCTATTAATTACTCGGTCTGGCTGAGGGAGACCATGGCATTGTCTAAGAGCATCTCCAAGAGGGGTCTTAAATATGGTACATTGGCTCTGGTGGGCTTGGCAATAGCCAACGTTCAATACATGGCATGTCTTTCGTTTAGCCCAATTCTCTTAGTCTTCTTCTACCTCTGAAATCCAGATTCACTAACCAAAGCTTGATGCTATACAGCCATAGTGACTCATGGATGGTTAGGCTGGAGGTGCTAGAGAGGGTACCTACAGACTAGCAAATGATAGACGGTGCGCTAGCCCCAATTGACCCCATTGGGTCCGCCCCTGCCTAGCACTGAAGCCTTAGACCATCTCCAACCATATTCCCTTCATTTCATTCCCTTCCCTGTTCCCTTCCCCATTCCCATTCCCTTTATTTCCACTCATCTCCAACAGATTCCCTTTAAAGGGAAATGTATAGGGAAAGGAGAGAGAATCCCTTCCTGGAGGGAATGGGAGAGAGAATCCCAGGCTGAAGGGAATGCTGAAGGGAACCCGTTGGAGCGCTGAAGGGAATGGAAATCCCTTCGCGAAGGGAATGAGGGAGGGGACGGGAATGGGTTGGAGATGGAGCCTGTTAAAAGATGTTAGGTTGCATTGCTTTCAGGCTTGGCTTTGAAGAACTCGAACAACAGACAAAACGCTGCTTATGGTCGGCGTACACAGGTGGCTTCCAGAATATTCACATCAGGAGGTTCCAGCTGAATTTTTCAGTAAGAATAAATGTAACAAAATATACATCCCAATGGTCGTTTTACAGAAAATTTTCAGGGCCCCTTTGAAATACAGGAATAGGAAAAACACAGGAATTGAATGTCATTTCTTGTTCAATCCTACAAGAATTAGAAACATAGGAACATGTAACTAACGTTGTTTGGTTGGATCACAGGAGAAACATAGAAATTTTGATGAGTGGCATGGTTGTCATATACTCGAAGGAAAATTTCCAAGAGGTTTGAGTGGATGCTTGTTTTCCTCCAAAATTCCCGTGAAAGTACATCATTCCATCGGAATTTCAAAGGAAATCTCACGGCATTTCTTTTGAACCAAATACCCCACATATGTTTTCTTTTCATAGAGTGGATTCCTCCAAAATTCCTTTGTTTTTCCTTCAATCCAAAGAGACCCTGAGGGACTTCACTCTGTTAGTGCAATTATATGTGGAATCGATACACAGGGAGGCAGTTGATAATTCAGGGAAGAATATCCACATATCTAACGTCAACTCCTTCAACATTTTATTTTGTTACTTGACTAAATTCGGTATTAGTATGGCAGGCATTGACATCATTGAAGATAACTTGAAAAAAAATGATATATTTCAATCTAGACAAAGTGAGGTAATGCTCATCGATCGGTCAAGTCAGTAGACTTAGTAGCAGTTAGCAGACCCGAGTTTGGTAAATAAACCATCTCTCAATTTCTTTCAACCAACAACACTACTACTGAGGTTTAGATCTTACACATTAATAGAGATCATCAACATTCTACTTTCCGATGTTGTGGTTGTCGGCAATCATGACAACATTACAGGATACAGAAAGTCTACGGCGAGGAAGATAAAGAAGTTCAACATATTCACCGACTAAATTAAGTACTTGATGCTTAGAAATTGTTCATCTAGAATATTCAATGTAAAAGTTAGGCACTCATATATACTCTACCTAAGTTTTTAGAGGCTTTTTTTATCATCATTGGGAGGTACTAAAATTTTACATTGAGTTAGTACCAAGAACGAGGTACCAAAAGTTGATACCACCTCTTAAATTTTTGTTATCTTTTAGCACTCATTAAATGTAAATTTTGGTATCTCTCAGTAATAATAAAAAGTCCCGTTACTAATATAAATCGGATAGTTTTTCTAATTAAAAAAAAGTGAGGAGAAGTGCTTCTATGCTCTTCCTTTTAAAAGTTGCACAACTATTAAAACATGAATGAAGGGTAAATGGTGATTACTTACCTCTTCGCTTGCTTCAAAATTTGTGCAACTTGTACTAGAAGAAAAAGCATAGAAGCACTGCTCAAAAGTGAGATCGTAATAATGCTCATTAGACCTAGTAGCAGCCTGCAGACTAGTAAACATGGTCTCGAGTACGGTGCTCGGAAGAAGAGAAGAAGAAAAATCAATCGTGTAGACTTGCTTCTTGGCTTGCATTCGGTGGTGTCCAGCAGCCTTCCTCTCTTGCGTTAAGCCTAGAGCAACCAAGGCTAAGCGCTTGCTCGGTTGGTTGAACATGAGGAGCGCGTAAGGTCTATCTATCTGTATTTGAGCGCTGCTCGACGCGAACGTTTGTGAAGCCAACAAGGCAGGGGCGGGCTCACCAGTGGGGCAGGTTGGGCTGCTACCCCACCTACAATTTACAAGGCCCAGGTATGTTGTATATACTGCATATGTTGTATATATTGCATCTAATGGTGATCGTGCATTGCTAAGTGAGGAACTTGAGACATATATTGTTCATGTGAGAAGGCATGCTTCTTTTTCTACTGTCAAGATATTGCATCTCTATCTATGAAGATGGTTGAAACCGGAAAGCATACGGTTTTTCCATTAGTCTACAAGATAATTGAGTTGGCATTGTTATTGCCCGTGTCAACGGCAACAGTTGAGAGGGCATTTTCAGTGATGAATATTATCAAGACTGAACTACGCAATAAGATTGCTAACAATTGGATGAATGACTTAATGATTTGCTACACGGAGAGAGAGATCTTCAAATCACTTAATGATGAAGCCATCATCCGACGATTTCAGCGCCTCAAAACTAGGAGAATACAATTGCCTCGTCCCTTACCAATTGTTAACTGAGTGGTGTTGCCTATTTGCTAATTCTTCTTTGACCGTATTAGTTGAACGTTATATTTATGCTTCTTTAATAGTACTATTGTTGTTACGATATATTGCATTCTTTTTAGCGTTTTAATACTACTTCAAGCCTGCCCCACCTATAATTTCTTCCTGGGTCCGCCACTGCAATAAGGCATAAGTGTGAGTGTGTATGGATGTATATTTATAGTTCGACTGTTATCCTCTTTTAATAAATGTTCGTGTGCTTCTGATCAAATTTTTTTTAAAAAAAAGCCTTAAGCAACACGTGAGAAGAGAGTATCAATTAATTCAAAGCTTGTCATAGGCTCATAGCAGGAGCCAGGAGCTACTGGCGACGAGGATGAAACAGTTTCTGGCACACTCACATCTGCCTCGCGGTACCCCTCGTCGCTACACTCATTTCTGATGTGTCCATCAACATGGTTGCTGCATGCATGTATTGTTCGATTTAGAAAAATGATAGGGTAGTTCGTCTCGTCTGTAAATCAGCTGTACTCTTCTCACTCGGGCTCTAAGGGTGCGTTTGGTTCGCTGTATCAGGTTGAATCGAACCATTCCGTACAGGATTTAATATCGTTCATGCGTTTGGTTGACTGAACGGTACCATCTGGTACGGGATGAGATGGTACAAATTCTTAGAATATTCCTTAAAGATGATGTATCGTTTGATACGGCGAATTCGGCTGAACTGATTGGTACAGGACCGACCGGTACCATCCCATCCATCCTGTACCATCCCATCCCATTCAGCCTGATACATCAAACCAAACACGCCCTAAAACATCTGTTCATCTGTAAAACTGATCCGTTTGTCGATCATCAGTTTATCTCGATTGCTTACGTGCTACTGCTGGCTCATCATCAATGCCAGGAGGTATTCTTCCGTGAATTCATGAAGAGCAAATACTCCGCGTATTAGGCCATGTTTGGATCCCTGGACTAATTGTTAGCTGGCTAAAAATTAGCTCTAGTCTATCCAAACAGGAAGACTAATAGGTGGACTAATTTTTAGCCAACCCCTTAGCTAACAATTAGTCCATTAGTTGGTGGAGAGGAGCTAATTTGGGCTAATAGCATGTAACACGCTGGGAAAAGTCTGAAATACCCTCGCGCTGGGCTTATCCTCATTTCCTCACCTGTTATGAGGGGGCAGACATGACTTTTCTAAGAAATTAGCCCAATCATTAGTCATGTATCCAAACAGCCCTGGACTAATTTTAGATGGACTAATTATTAGCTGGCTAACAATTAGCTCTAGCTATTAGCCAGCTAACAATTAGTTTTAGCCCATCCAAACATGGCCTTAATCCCCGAAAGTTCCCGGCCCCATTTTTCGTCGGCGTATTCGCTCTACAGCGCGCCACGTCGTCTTCTTAACACGACAGTTAATACGGTTTATATATTTTTATCACCGTTCCTATGTAACAACACGTGCGCGGCCCAACGGTAAGGGCATCTACAATGGTATAGACGGTAGCTGTCTATAATATACCTCCATATCATCTACAGACAGTACTAAAGACAACTTATACAATAGACTGTCTATATAGCTGTCTGTAATGATCTCTCATATAATTAATAGATTGTCTGTACAATGGTATACACACTATAAAGCTGTCTATAAAGCCGTCTGTTAAATAGTAGACATCATATTTCTCTCTCTTCCCTCTCTCTCCTCCACATCATTCAAAATGTGATGTGGCATACCCTTATAGACAGCTGACATGTACCATTGTACATGCCCTAAGTCGCTCGTTCCTGAGCCACCGTCGCGGCTTCGAATCATGCCCCAACGTGCGTGCGTCGCTTGGCCGATGTTTGCCGCGCGACGCGTGATGGGGGCGTGCATTCCTCCATTTTTTTCTTGACGTGGCCTCCGCAAATTTCCAAAATTACGTCGAGGTCTCTCTTTTTGCAAAAAGACCTAGGAAAATCCAGATTTCGCATTTTTTTTTTGGGAAAAGGCCCCCGCAAAATTTGAGAATTACGTCGAGGTCCCTCCTTTTGCGAAAAGTCCTAGGAAAATCCGGATTTCACATTTTTGAAAATTATATCTAGATCCTTGCTCTATACAAAAATATAGTGCTAAAAAATAGCATAGCCTCTAATTCTCTTATGCACCTCGTACTCTGGATAAGTTTGCTTAGGACTTCTTGATTGCTTACGATCTCAATGATCACCACGCCCTAGGTTTATATAGCCTCCATAGTTCTACTTCAAAACAAACAGAAATCTTACTCTTATTAGAATTCATCTAACACACGTTTTCAAATCTAGAAACAAAATATGGGTCCCATCGTCTTTTTAAATATGATTTTATGCTCGAGGTCCCTGACAGGCTGACAGCAAGGAGCAGCATGCATGGCAACAGTCAGAAATTCAGACAACAACCACTACAGGAATCCTGCAAATTAACATCGGCCATATACCGACGTTAATTAGCCATTTACCGACGTTAATTATAATTAACGTCGGCAAATAGCTAATTAACGTCGGCATCTAGGCCACGATAATTAATCAACGTTAATTATTGTAATTAACGTCAGCTACCGACGTTAATTAATACTTAACGTCGGCCAGACGTGGCCGACGATAATTACTGGCGTATCGCGTTTGGGCCGACGTTAATTAGTAACTAACGTCGGCCTACAACTGGGCCGATGTTGATTACCGCGAAGGCTAATTAACGTCGGCTACATGTGGCCGACGTTAGTTAGCCAGTTGCCGGGTATTTGTCGGATAGATTCGGGTATACCGTAAATTACTAATTAAAGTCGGCCTAGTGGTGGCCGACGTTAATTACCAGCTAATTAACGTCGGCTACGACCAGGCCGACGTTAATTACATAAACCTGGGGCAACTTCTTCCCCTATTTTCATGTTATGCCAAACAATTCAATACATAATATCAAAAATGAACACAATTCAATACATAATATCAAAAATGAACACAATTCAATACACAATTCATGAATATAATCAATGCAGCACAGAACATGCATATAATCAAGTCATCGATCCATCATAACATCCAAAAAAGGCGGCCACATCGAACAATCTACAACCATCAAACACATGCAAAGTCCAAATCGAATCATACACATCAAAAGTGACACAACGTTCAAACAATCTACAACTACTGGTCGCCATCTGGATCATTGGAGTTCTGGCCACTTGACCCGGGAGCAAAGAGCGCATTGACAAAGGCAGTTGCACCGTCGGTTCCCTACACAAGAAAATGCAAGGTTAGACAATAATATAAGAATGAATGTACCATAAGGAAACAAGTAAGAAACGAACCGCCGGATCTACAGGCTCTCTAGGTGCTGCAAGCGTTGCAGGCAGAGTAGTGTTCAACGAGGACCCATGTGCCGATGATCCCTACATAAGGCAACAATTATAGCTAGATTGATCAAATTTTACTAGATTTACAAGTTTTGACAAAGTTTAGCAAGAAATTAGTAAGTGTAGCTATATTGAGTAAATTTAGCTCAATTGACAAAGTTTAACTAGAACGTACCAAGTTTAGCAAAAATGAACTAAATATCGTTAAATTCATCAAAATTAACTCTAGAGATAGTTAGTCTTGCTAGATTCGTTAAGTCTCGGTTCTTTTTTGACTTGGCGGTGAACTTTGGTGACACTATGTGATTTGAAATCAAAAATAAAAATCCGACGATAATCGATTACTCGAATATATATTTATAAGCACAGAATGGATATATAAATTTTAAAAAAATAAACATGTCACAAATCAATATATCAAATTTATCTATGTATTTAACTGTTATATGTTGGCATCGACTTATCATCTCAACCAAAATAGCTAGATTCTAAATTTCATTCCAGGAGAAAATCCACAAGCACAATGATATTATCTAGAAACAAAAGAAGCAAGTACATTGATATTTTTCTAGATTAAATAAAATGAGCTGTTATTTTACGCACATTGATATTATCCATAAAACATGATTTTACGCACATGATTGAAAAATCTTATTACTAATGTACATTGCATTAATGTACTAATGTATCACCTAACAAGCATTTTAGTCAAAAATTGCACTAATGTCGATTGCACTAATGTACTAATCCATAACCAAACTTTAGTAAATTGCATAATGTATTAATATAATTGAACTAAAATTGCATAATCACCTAACAAGCATTTTAGTCAAAAATTGTACTGCAGAAATTTAAAAAACTAACTCGACGGGCGGCGAGTCGGGCAGCTGGTCGGGACCGAGGCGGCCGACGAGGAGTGGCGGCGGCGGCGCGCTGGTGGGGCGCGGGGCCCGGCGCACAAGCGGCACTGGCGGCGGCGGTGAGGGCGTGGCGCTGGGTCGGGCACAAGCGGCGGCGGCACTGGCGGCGGGAGAACGAGCGGGAGCGCGATTATTAGGGCACGGGCGCGCCAGTTTTTATCCCACGATAATTAACGTCGGACAGGGCTGGGACCGACGTTAATTAGGTAATTATCGTCGGCTGTTCTTCAGGCCGATGTTAATAATATAATTAACGTCGGCTAGAATTCGTGGGCTGACGTTACTTAGGCCCCGTTTGGTACGGTTCCAGATTCTAGTAGAAACGGAAACGGTTCCAGATTCTTGGTAGAAACGTTTCAGGTAGAATCAGAATCACTTTCTGCAAACCGTTTGGTACGGTTCCAAATTCTAGTAGAAACTAGTGAAACAGGGTTGAGGGTGATTCAACCACGGTGTGGAAAAAGAAGAAACGTTTCGAGGAGAATCGTTCCGAGTTTTAGCCGTTTGGTTGGGTTTCTCCCAGATTCTAGTAGAAACAGCTCGGTTTCAAGTTGCCAAACGGGGCCTTAGCAATTAACGTCGGCCAACTAGGTACCGACGTTAATTACCTAATTAATGTCGGCAAAATCTTTGGCCGACGTTAATTATGATGGCCGATGTTAATTTCCCTGTTTCATGTAGTGAACAGTTAACTATCATTATGAACAATTGAAGGTTGACTTTCAGCGAGGCCATGGCGTCGGCGTCGGCTCCGGCTCCGGCTCCGGCACTGGTGTCCGCGCACTCGACGGACGACGGCGCCGCCGTCGCGCAGATGGAGAGCTGCTGCTTCTTCTTGGCAGTTGGCAGTGGCACCACTCCTACCACTGACACCACTCGACCACCATATCTTCTTGCCTTTGCCGCTCGTCGGACTAAGAAGAGGACGAGCAGTGGTAGGGGCGCAACTAGACGACGGCCACGACGCTGCCAATGTGCAGAGCGCAAGCAAGTAAGCAAGTGAAACAATGACGAAGCCTCCAATTACAGCATTGCAACTTGCAAGAAGTCACGGCTAGTACGCGGCGGAATGGCCATTGCCATCGTGTTCTTCACGTAGAAAAGGAGGGGGGGGGGGGGGGGGGGGGTGAGAAGAAGAAAATATGAGGGGTCGTGGTCTCGTGGAATTTTTGTGGTGGGCGGCTGGGTTAATAGGCAAGGGAGTGGGCGAATGGCACGCGTACGGTACGGGAGGCAGAGGAGCTTACGTTTACGCCTCCGTAGAAGCGTTGGCCCATTCCTACATCCTCTTGAATGTTCGGGTCTTAAGTTGTGCTATTTTCGTCCTGCCTTCCGCTAGCTGAGCACGGGGTCATGTAAGTACTATTTATTTATGTTTTATCGCTGATCTTTTAGCTCTAACATTGGATCAGACACTTTGCGTCGGACATGAGACATCCACTCTAGTCTCACTTTTTAACTTCTACTGCTTTTAGTCTCTTCTTCAACAAGCAAGACATAACACCATGTTACTTCCCACTGCTAGCCACTTTCCAACTACCTGCCATTTCTCACTCCTACCACTTTCCAACTACGAGCCATTTCTAATACTTTCCTACTACTAGCCGCCCTCAACCCTACCTATTCTGCCGCAGGAGAGTACACCAACCATTCATTCATCTCTCTCTCTAACATTGACGTATCTTTTGGCCAGCCGATTTCACCATCAATGAGCTGCTCCACTCTTGTTCCATCCATGGTGCCCCAAGCTTCACAATCACTCATGTTTGATGAGGCCATCTGCAGGCGGAGGTCATAAGGAGGTCTCCCCTTGCGAGGAGCGACTGGAGCTCACCTGATCTGGCATGACTGAGGCCAAAGGCTACGAGGAGACCAATAGTGACTAGTGAGTGGATGGTGGGCGACCAGGTAGCGGTGAGAGGTGGAGAACAAGCACCAGGTAAGTGGAGTGGGAGTGGGGCACGACGAACCTACGGTGTCATTCAGGGCTTCATAGGCAAGTGTGTCGCTATTGTTACTAAAGGCAAGGTAAGTGAGTTGTTTATTTGTTGCAAGCAGATGTTTTTTTGTTGTATCAGGTGTATTAAGATGTTATTTGTGAATGTTGTAGCCTTGTGTATCTTGGGTTTAAATGATTGTTGCAACCACAGTTACTATTTGTTGCAAATGTCCTATCTCCTTTGTTATAATAAAAGTGTTTTTTTGTTACATCAGTTATGTCAATTTGTTGTAACATGAGAATTATTTTGTTGCATACAGTATTTGTTGATATTGTAATTGGTGTTTGTTGATGTTGCATGAGAGTTCCTATGTGATGCATCATGGTGTTGGGTTGCTTCATATGTAATATAATGTTGCTTTGTTGAATGCTTGATTTTTTATTACACTCTGCAAGCTTTCGTAATATGTGTCGTGCCCTCTATGAGTTCGAACTCCACCACTCTGCTAACCTTGGCAAATCGAGCTCAAGCCTCATGTTTCTCATCGATCGGCATGGCAGCAACATCCTTTGACACCCACCATTGAGAGGGTGATTTATTTTCAAATATTTCTTCGGTGTTGCTTATGTGTTTTTGTAATGTTGCATACGTTAAAAAAATTGTTACGCTGCTTTCAAAAGCGTACGATGGGAACGCTCCCATCGTACGTCTGAGTGCTAGTATCACCCATATTTTTATTATTTATACAACTTCTAAATAGTGATCATTGAAGCTTCTCTTCGGCCGTATCGAGAAAGCGACGAAGGCCAAGTTCTAGAATAGACTATCGAGATCAATTTGGAAGGGCAATTTTTCAACATGATCACCACCACCAAAACTTTCCATTGAATAGCCGACAAAAAACATTCGTAACGTAACCTGATCTGTTGCACACTGGTTTTAGTCGAATTTCTAAGCTTAGGGTACGCTCCAAGATTTGTAGGGCTTCTCCTTCGTCTTTGGCTCTGACATGCCCCATTCGTCATTGATCGTTCCCCAACCGAATGTCCACTTTCTCCGCCATAGACTCTCCATTTTGTCTAGTCATAGCACCGAAGGTGGTGCCTGCCTCTGTCCCAGGAAATGTGATGGCAGCCGGGAGACGACAACGAAGGGAGGTACTACGAGAGAGGTAGAGGCGGTGCCAAGCAATGGCGGGGACGGTGCGTGTCACAATGCTTCCAACTGAGTGATGGAGGAACCAGGGCGGTGGGATCTTGATTCATGGGTCCAAAAATCTGACTTTGTTTTTCTTTTATGAAAACAACTAGTCAGACAATGCCTTGCGTAATTCAAAATAAATTTAAGCAAATTTAATTCAACTAACGAATAAATCTGCCTCAAACAAATAAAGTGGCATCTAACTTTTATAAATAAAAAAAGGCACTTGAATTTTGTAGGAAAATTTAGAAACATTAGCTTTTCTAGCCTTTCATATTTTTTTGTTGTTGTTGTCAAATCTAGTCTCAATGTGAACACAATTAGAAAAAAAGCCCAATCCCCAACCACGAAAGCGTCAAGGGCCCATGGGCCTACCACGATAGACTTGCTGCTGCTCTCCCCCAACGCAGTAGCAATGTACCAAGCTCCGCGCGCACATCATCAGATCATGTCAAGCTGCCATGGATTGGTGGCCAGTTCCTGCCACACTCGCTCTCCTCCTACTGTGACCGATCGGACTATTTCTATGGTTCACATGTGTGATAGGCGGGGTTTCAAAAGCCGACGAATTTCGATCGAAATTCGCAGATTTCGACCTTACCAACCTGTATCGAAAAGGAATTTCGTTCGGCTTTTCGCTCAAATTCAAATTAAAAAAAATAAAAATTTGACAAAATTTACCTATAATTAATATTAATAGTCTTATGACCTCTAGTGTGAATATTATTTGAAAATATGAAGTTTGGAGGCGTTTTTGAAGCGTTCAAAATGTAGAAAATAAAAAAAATAAAAAAAAAAGAAATTAGAAGTATTTTCAGTAGCAATATTGGTTCAAATATGTCAAGTAACAATATTTGTTGAAGTACGTCAAGTAGTAATATTTCTTCAATTATGTTAAGTAGCAATATTTAGTATCACTTTTGTATGATTAAACATATTTATTGTTGGACTAATTGCTAATAAGAATTAAATAGTTCGAATCTTGAAATGTATGGATGCCTTATAAAAGTCAATGGAGTAGTAAAGGATCTTTTAGGGGTGAAATTATCAAAGTGTATTTAATATTTAATGTTATCTTGCTATGGTATATTTTCATATTTTAATTATGTGAATGACTATTTTGCACTTGTACTGATATGTGACAACTTTCAATTATCTAAAACATAGTAAAGGTATGGTATATTTTAATATGTTAATGTTATCCAATATTGAAAAGCTTACTTGTATTTCTATAGTATATTTAATATGTTAATGTTATGTTGCTATGGTATATTTTAATGTTTTAATTATGTGAATACCTATTTTGCACTTGTATCGATATGTGACAACTTTCAATTATCTAAAACACAGTAAAGGTATGGTATATTTTAATATGTTAATGTTATCCAGTATTGAAAAGCTTACTTGTATTTCTATAGTATATTTAATATGTTAATTTTATCTTGCTATTGTGTATTTTAATATTTTAATTATGTGAATACCTATTTTGCACTTGTATCGATATGTGACAACATAGCAAAGGTATGGTATATTTTAATATGTTAATGTTATTGTTTGCACCAAAATTCGGTATACAATGAAATCAGTTTGAATCGGATAGAAGCGTTCGTTTGGAAAAAGATCAGGTGACCGAATCGGAACAAGAATCCGTTTTTAAGGAAGGAGATCAGATCGGAGGCCGATACGGAAAAACATACCGTGTCCATATACTACTCGGATCGGCCGGGCATATTATAAAAGGGAGCGAACGTCAAGCGGAAAGGAATCAATCAATCCAACACACATCTACTACTTTTTACAGCTCCTTTTACGTCGTTTTTCTTAGATTCATAGACCTCTCTGCAAGTCGATGGGATCAACATAGTTGCTCATCGCCGATTGTTGGTTTTAGCCGATTTCACGCAGGTTCGATCTGCTTCGTTTTGCTGCGCATCGCCTTCTCGAAGCCGATTTTACCTTGTATCCGGATTAACCGTAACTGGTTGATCTAGTTATCCCCTAATCGGTTTTTAGCCGACTAGCGAAAAGCCGATAAATATTGCTCTATCGGCTTCGATCAAATTACAAATTCTACCTTGTCAATTTCAGGTCAAATTGACTGGCACGCTCTGCAAACCCGGTGTTTGTCTTGTGTGTTCGAAGCTAAGGATCCTGCTTCACATTTTTAGCGCGAATAGTTATCCAATATTGAAAAGCTTACTTGTATTTCTATAGTATATTTAATATGTTAATGTTATCTCTTGCTATGGTATATTTTAATATTTAAATTATGTGTGAAAGTGCATCTAGGCCCCTCAAATTGTTTTGGTGATTAATGATGACACAATTAAAGAGATCTAATGTTTTATCCAAGAATACTGCAGATATCGAGATTATATCGAGCTTGGAATGACATTGGACACCCCCACGACTACTTAAAATCAAAAGGACGGCATCAAGACCAAAGTTGTAATCTATTATTCATTTGTGTCTTAAGGATAGCCGTACTATTAAGAGGGTATGACGAGAAATCGATTTTAGGATGTGCATGTGCTCAACATCAAGTCTTGCATCTCACTTTAGCACTCCTACGCTTGGTTTTGAAAAGTTTCAATTTGAAACCGTTCTGGGTAACCCGGAGTATCCGGACATTTTGTCCGGAGTCTCCGGATTCAATCCGGAGTGTCCGGACATTTGGTCCGGAGTCTCCGGGTTGGACCTCTCGGTTGCTTTGTTTCCAGCTGGTCCGGAGTATCCGGACATTGAGTCTCAGGATAACCCGGAGTCTCCGGGTTGTTTGTCCGGACACTCCGTCCTGTTCAAAAAAGGGAGTAACGGCTAGTTTTCAAATAGTGTATTTAAAGCTTCCACTACACTACAACTGCTCGGAACTATATTGAGCTCATTCATATCAGCATTCAAGCCATTCATAACCAACTATAAGCAATCAAAAGAGCCCCAACTTCCTCCCACCAATTAATTTGGTTGTTGATCTTTTTGGTGAGGAGAGGAAGAAGAAAAGTGCAAAGTGCATTCATTTCATCTTGTTGAGCACTAGTTCATCCTCCAAGCGATTCTTCGTGGTGCTATTTCTCTTAGAGGTTGAAGGTCTCCTAGACGGCTAGGAGTCACCGGGAGCTACCAACTTGTGTGGTGAGCCCCGGTAGTTTGTGAAGGCAAGTCTCGCCTCCGAAAGGAAAGAGACAAGAAGTGAAGCCGGCGAGTGCATTTGTGCAACACCGGGAGGAAAGCGGGTTGAAAGAGACCCCGGCTCAAGTGCGACCGAGCCACCTCAACGGAGACGTAGGGTTCCCTTCAAGAACCCTAACTTCGGTGAAAATTCGTGTCTCTCGCATTCACTTTTACTTCTTAGTATTGCTTAAGTGGATTTGAATTTGTTAAGTTAGATCTAGCTCTTTGCTTGGCTTTAAATTCAAATTCCTGCTAGCAATCGTTCTAGGTTGTTCTTGCTATCTACTCCTAGTGGCTTATTGTGCTTGCTAGAGTAGTTTTTATCTCGCCTCGTGCCCGGCTAACCCGAGAGTCCGACTCAATACCGACACTCCGGACAAGCCGAGTATCCGGACCAAAACCCGGAGACTCGGGTTGACCACTTCGGCCAGGTTTATTCCATTGCGTAAATTTTAATCCGCCTATTCACCCTCTCTAGGCGACATCGTGGGTCCTTTCAATTGGTATCAGAGCCAAATCTCCTTTATTTTGGCTTAACCGCTTGGAGAATCAAAGATGTCGGACATAGAGAAGGTTACCGAAACCCATGGCCAAGAGAAAGCCTCGGGTTCCGGTATCGGGGTTGCTATTCCATTAGATTATTCCTCCTTTGGAGTCTCAAACTCCTCATCCTATGTTTCCGTCTCGTCCGGCCGAGCGCCTCACTTCGATGGCACTCGGTATGCGGCATGGAAACATAAGATGAAGATGCATTTGAGATCACTTCATCCGTGTATTTGGAAGATTGTTGAAACAGGTTTCAAGCCCGCAAACCCCAACAATCTCACCTCCGAAGAAGACAAAGCTCAACACTTCAATGACTTGGCCGTCAATGCCTTGTTCAATGCTTTGAGCGACTCCGAGTTCAACCGGGTCGATGGCCTTGACAATGCCAAGGACATTTGGGAAAGATTGATGGTGTCTCATGAAGGTGTATCAAGTGTCCGTGAGTCCAAGATCGAACTCATCATTGGGGAGCTAAGCCGATTCACTTTGGAAGAAGGTGAATCGTACACAAATATGTTTGATCGCTTGATGGTGCTAGTGAATCAAGCAAAGGGACTTGGAAGCACCGAGCTCACCGACAAGGCCGTGGTGAAGATCATCCTTCGAGTGATCACCCCCACCAACCGCAACCTTGTGCAACTCATCCGCGATCGGCCAAACTTCGATACTCTCACTCCTCATGATGTGATTGGCCGGTTGATGACGGATGAGATGATGGTGAAGGAAGCGGAAGTGGTGGAGGAGCTCAAGTCCGGCAAGAAGAAGGGCATCGCCTTGAAGGCCGTCAAGGTGGTGCAAGAAGCCGAAGAGAGCTCAAGCGATGAAGAAGAGTCAAGCGGCCCCTTGACAAATGAAGACATGGCCTTGCTCGTAAGAAGATTCAACAAGTTCTTGAAGAAGAAGGGCTACAAGCCGGGTAGTCACTCCAAGAACTATGGCAACAAGTCAAGAGGGCGTCACTCCTCAAGAAAGTGCTATGAGTGTGGGGAACCCGGCCACTTCATTGCCGAGTGCCCACACAAAGAAAAGAAGGAAGAGAAGCCGTACAAGAAAGACAAGTACCGCAAGAAGGACAAGGATAAGAGCAAGAAGTACAAGGGCAAGGGTCATGCATACATTGGCAAGGAATGGAACTCCGACTCCGAGTCCGAGTCCGAGTCCAACTCCGACAATGAGGGAGGACTTGCCACCGTCGCCATCGCTACTCCACCGACAAAGTCGAAGAGCCTCTTCGACAACTTGAGCGACGGAGATAAAGATGCTCCAATGTGCCTTATGGCAAAGGGGCACAAGGTATCATCTAAGAGTTCCACTCTTTCTATTGTTGATTATGGCTTAGATGATTGTGATGATGCTAGTGATGATGAGGAAGTAGCATTTAAGTCTATGAATGATTTTGATATTGAAAAATTAGACTTGCTACTTAAAGATATTGAAAAATTGGAGGAAGTAGTTGAACAAAAGGAGGCTATTCTTGAGGCTCAAGAGGATCTCCTTATTTTTGAAAAGGAGAAGAACATTGAGCTAGAGAAGAGCCTAGCTTTTGAAAGAAAGAGAAATGAGGATTTGGTCAAAAGTTCAAATTTGACCAAAAATGAAGCAATTAGTCTTGAGATCACCAATGCTTCACTCTTAGAGCAACTTGCAAAAGCAAAGGATGCTTGCAAGGCTCTTGAAGTGAAGCTTGTTGATCTCTCGAATAAAGCTTCTACCTCAATCAACAACTCCAATATTTCATTACCTTCAACGAGCAACGGTTGCGCTAGATGCTTTAATGTTGATGTTGCTACTTGTGCTACTAACCGTGAGACTTTGAAAGTCTTAGCTCATGAAAATGAGAAGCTTAAGGTGATGCTTGAAGATGGACTTCAAAAGTCCTACAAGGCAAGCAAAGGTTTAGAGGAGTATCTCAGTAGCGCCAAGGTAATCCTAAGAGGCAAGGGCTTGGGTATGTTCCGCCAAAGGGCAAAAGAGCAACATTGTTGTTGCTCCTTTAAGCAAGCCCATTCACTTTGTAAAAGGCGAAGGAACATCCAAGCACAAAGCTCACTCCGAGTTCTTTGCTTCTTATGTGCTTAAAAAGACTAACCTCGGTCGTGTAGTTGCTTATCATGTTGGGCGTAAGTCAAGAATGCTCCTTGTGTTCGTTCTATTTGGGTCCCTAAATCACTTGTCACTAATGTGCGTGGACCTAACCAAGTTTGGGTACCAAAGAGCAAAAACTAAATGTCATTTTGTAGGCCTATATCTCCGGTGGAACAAGTTGGATTTTGGATAGCGGATGTACGCACCACATGACCGGAGAAAAGGCAATGTTTGCTCAATTGGACGCAAATGGATCAAATAGTGAAAGCATTGTCTTTGGAGACAATGGAAAAGGAGAAGTAATTGGATTGGGTAAAATTCCTATCTCAAGCAATTTTCAATTAAATAATGTTTTGCTTGTTGAGTCATTAAGCTACAATCTATTGTCCGTTGCACAATTATGTGAAGCGGGCTATAATTGTTTGTTTAATGAAAAGGGTGTGGATGTCATTAAGAGGCTTGACGGTTCAATAGCCTTTAAAGGGCGTTTGAAGGGTAAGCTCTATCTCGTAGACTTCAATACGGATAGACTTAATCTTGAAACGTGCTTAATGGCTAAATCTAGCATGGGTTGGCTTTGGCATCGCCGGTTGGCCCATGTTGGTATGAGGAATCTTCACAAACTCATTAAAGGCAACCACATTCTCGGACTAACCAATGTTGTCTTTGAGAAAGATAGGATTTGTAGCGCTTGTCAAGCCGGCAAGCAAGTCGGTGCCTCCCATCCCGCCAAGAATGTGATGACGACCACAAGACCTTTGGAAATGCTTCATATGGATCTTTTTGGTCCGGTCGCCTACATAAGCATCGGGTGAAGTAAGTATGGTTTAGTCATTGTTGATGATTTTTCTCGATTCACTTGGGTGTTCTTTTTGCATGACAAAGGAGAAGTCCAAGTGACATTAAAGAAATTCATGAGAAGAGCTCAAAACGAGTTTGAAGTAAAGATTAAGAGAATTCGAAGCGACAACGGCACCGAGTTCAAGAATATTGGCATGGAGGAGTTTCTTGATGAGGAAGGAATCAAGCACGAATTCTCGGCTCCCTATTCTCCTCAACAAAATGGGGTGGCCGAGAGGAAGAATCGAACCCTCATCGAGATGGCGCGGACAATGCTCGACGAGTACAAGGTTTCCGATAGCTTTTGGGCGGAAGCAATCAACACCGCATGCCACAGCTCCAACCGCCTCTACCTCCACAAGATCTTAAAGAAGACGGCGTACGAGTTGCTCACCGGGAAGAAACCAAATGTCTCCTACTTTCGAGTCTTTGGGAGCAAATGCTATATCCTTAATAAAAAGGCTAAGTCTTCTAAATTCGCTCCTAAAGTAGATGAAGGTTTCTTACTTGGTTATGGAACCAATGCTTACGCGTACCGAGTTTTCAACAATACCACCGGTGTCGTTGAAATCTCGCGTGACGTGACTTTTGATGAAACTAACGGTTCTCAAGTAGAACAAGTTGATCGTGTTGTGATTGACAGGGAAGAACCTCCTTGTGAAGCTATAAAGAAAATGGCAATTGGAGAGGTAAGACCTCAAAATTTGGAATCTCACCCGAGCTCCCCAACCCGGAGTCTCCTACTGAAACCCGAGTGTCCGGATTAGTCCGAGTCTCCGGTCCAATACCGGAGTCTCCGGATGGGTCGAGCTCTGCGACATTCCCTCCTCGTCCAATCAAGCTCAAGATGGTTCCAATGCCACCCAAGATGATGAAGGCCCTATTCAAGCCTTAGACTCATCCGTACCTCATCCGAGAGTTCATCAAAGCATTCAAAGAGATCATCCGGTCGACAACATACTTGGAGACATCAACAAGGAGTATCCACTGATCTCGAGTTGCAAATTTTTGTGAATTTTACTCGTTTGTTTCCTCTCTTGAACCTCTTAAAGTAGATGAAGCGCTTGAAGACCCAGATTGGGTGATGGCTATGCAAGAGGAACTGAACAACTTCAAGCGCAATCAAGTCTGGGAGCTTGTCAAAAGACCAAATCAAAACGTTATCGGCACTAAGTGGGTCTTCCAAACAAGCAAGATGAAAACGGGATCGTGACAAGGAACAAAGCCCGCTTAGTTGCTCAAGGGTACACTCAAATAGAAGGTTTGGATTTCGATGAAACATATGCTCCAAGAGCTAGGCTTGAATCTATTAGAATATTACTTGCCTTTGCTACTCACCATGATTTCAAGTCATATCAAATGGACGTGAAGAGCGCCTTCTTAAATGGACCACTTTCCGAGATGGTCTACGTTGAGCAACCACCCGGATTTGAAGATCCAAGACATCCGGACCACGTCTATTACCTTCACAAGGCACTCTATGGACTTAAGCAAGCTCCAAGGGCATGGTTCGAATGTCTTCGAGACTTCCTTCTCGGACAAGGTTTTGTAGTCGGAAAAGCCGACCCTACTCTCTTTACTAAGCATATTGATAATGATTTATTTGTGTGCCAAATATATGTCGATGACATTATATTTGGATCTACTAATGAACATTTGTGTAAAGAGTTTAGCAAGATAATGACCAAAAGGTTTGAGATGTCCATGATGGGTGAGTTGAAGTTCTTCCTCGGATTCCAAGTTAAACAACTCAAGGAAGGAACTTTCATTTGTCAAACGAAGTACATCAAGGACATGCTCAAGAAGTTCGAATGGAGGACGCCAAGCCCATAAAGACGCCAATGCAAGCCAACGGGCACCTAGACCTCGACAAAGAAGGTAAACCGGTCATCCAAAAGGTATATCGCTCGATGATCGGTTCTCTCCTTTATCTTTGTGCATCTAGGCCCGATATCATGCTTAGCGTTTGTATGTGTGCACGTTTTCAAGCCGCTCCAAAAGAGTGCCACATGGTGGCCGTTAAGAGAATCTTGAGATACTTAGTGCACACTCCTCATTTCGGACTTTGGTATCCGAAAGGATCCTCCTTTGAGCTTATTGGCTATTCCGATGCGGATTATGCTGGTTGCAAAGTGGATAGGAAGAGCACCTCAGGAACTTGCCAATTCTTGGGTAGGTCCCTAGTCTCGTGGTCTTCCAAGAAACAAAATTCCGTAGCCCTATCCACTGCCGAAGCCGAATACATAGCAGCTGGGAGTTGTTGTGCTCAATTACTTTGGATGAGACAAACCTTGAGTGATTATGGCCTATCCTACAAAAGCGTTCCACTTTTGTGTGACAATGAGAGCGCCATAAAAATTGCCAACAATCCTGTCCAACACTCCCGAACAAAACACATTGATATTCGCCATCATTTCCTAAGAGACCACGCAACCAAAGGCGAAATTGATATCCAACATGTGAGTACAAATGATCAATTAGCCGATATCTTTACCAAGCCCCTTGACGAGAAAAGGTTCTGTGAATTGAGAAGTGGACTAAATATCTTAGACTCTCGTAACGTGGCTTGACATGTGCTCACATATTGTTTGGTGAATGAAAAATGAATTTCAAAACCTTAGTCATCTTTTTCTTTGAATTTATTCAATGTTTTTGGCTCTTGATCCTCTGATCTTGTCATTGATATGTGACCATAGCTTGTTTGCTTTATTGTTCGCTGGTCATATATCAAGTTGACATCTTAGGAATCTTTCTCTCTCTCGCTCCGCAAAATTCCTTGAGCTATCCTTCGTCGTGTCTAATTCCTAACCGAGCTGGGCAACCCGGACTGTCCGGTATTTAATCCGGAGTCTCCGGATCATTCGGAGTCTCCGGACTATTTGTCCGGACTATCTCGGGTTGGCGGAGTCTCCTGGTCTGAAATCCCGAGTCTCGGGTTGGGGCGGACGGTTCAAGTCCCCCAATCCCGCGGTTTCTTTTATTCCTTTTGCACCGGCGCCTCTCCCTCTCCCTCTCCCGTGCACCTCTCTCGCTCCTAGGGTTCTTGGACTCCTCCACCTCCTCCTCCATCCCCTTGGATTGAAGATCGTGGTAAGGATGTTCTTGCCCTAAGCTTTTCCTTCCGGATTTGGTAAAAATCTCGCGGTTCTTAGGGTCTCTCCGTGTGCTTCAACTCTCTTAGGGTGCCGATTGACTCGTCATTGCCCTCAAGATCGGAGATTCGTTAACCCTAACTCACCCGCGTTCTTCATCTATCAAATCTTCTTGAGGTGAGTTCCTTTTTGTGCCCTTTTCCCGCGAAATTCTTTGCTAGAGTTTGCCCTACTCGTTTCTTGAACTTCCTAGAGGCAATCTAGTTCCAATTCCTGTTTTGTGCGGATTGAATTCCTCAATTCTCACCCGCCCGTGTGCTCGTTCTGGCACATCCGGAGTGTCCGGACTCTGAGTCCGGAGTCTCCGGGTCGATCCGGAGTGTCCGGACTTTCTGTCCGGAGTCTCCGGATGCAATCCGGAGTATCCGGACATTTTGTCCGGACTCTCCGGATTGGGTGCCTCGGCCAGATTCTGTACTTCGCTGTTTTTCGCGTCGCCTCTCGGCTAATTCCTCTCGTTCGCTTTATCTGGTCAGATGGATCCTTCCCAGGGAACTTCCGGTGGCAGCGATCCTCCTCAGCAGGCAGCTGGTGGCAGTGATCCTCCTCAGCAGGCAGCTAGTGGCAGTGCTCCCGCTCAGGGCGTGTCTCCCACCGATTCTCCTCCACAGCCTCAGCAGCCTCCGCAGAAAAAGCAGAGAATTGGAGTGGTCAAAAGACTCGTTTCCAGACCTCGAGGCCAGCCAGCTTCAGGGTCAGCTCCTGTCCTGTCTCCTCCACCTCAGCAAGCTCCTGATCCAGATGAGCATCCAGCTGATACCCATGCCAGGCTTCGTGATCAGAAAAGAAGCCAGTTCCGTACTTCTGGGCACTTCATTGGTCCTCTGATCAAGGCCAAGCCCGTGTGGAACTATCCTATGTCCGTGAACCCAATGAGAGTAATTGACTACCGGACAGGACCTGGTAAAGGGAAAGCCATTGTGGAGCACAGAAAGAAAGATCCTTTGGAGCTCCACCAGGATGAGTATGTGGACCGCCGGTTTTGGAACCGGTTTCAGTCAGATTACTATGAAACGGTCCTATACCCACTTGAGCACCCAGTGGTTCGCATGAAGACAATTGACTGGGAGTACATGGCTGCAGCAGGCAATCCAGTCTTCTCTGAGATCATTCAGATTTGCGAGCTGCATCAGATCAAGAACATCATGGCATACAAGTATGACTGGAACAATGAGATCATCATGCAGTTTTATGCCACCTTGTACTTTGACAAGAATGATGAGGCCATTTGGTGGATGACCGACAAGATATGGTATGTGGCTAGCAAAAAGAGATTTGCCAGAGTGCTCAACCTCAGATACAATGCCACCCAAAGCTTCATGAGAAGAAAGTGATGACTCTGAGCAAATTGAGGCTTTGTATGACACATCCAGGAGCTTCACAGCTTGGGACCATCAAGGGTCTCAAGGACATACCACCGTGCTCAACAGATGTTGAGAGTCACTCTTTCGCCAAAGGAAGGAGATGCTTCGCCATCGGTTCCTATGGTAGGAACTCGCTGTTTCACCTCGTTGAGAGCATCGACCCTTTTGACATTGTCGATTTCTTGTGGGAAACAATGAGGCGTAAGCCGCAGAGCAACATGGCCAGCCAGCTATGCACCTTTCGTGATGACCTTGATCTCTTCGGTGAGTGGGCTGAAGTTTGTTAGAGATGAGGAGCATCTTTCTTACAAGGTCCGCCTCGCCTACTCCAAATTTCTCCACCGCTCCCCTGGTCTCGCTACTAGACCTCGCCGAGGTCGTGCTTGTGCTCTACCTCTGCTTCCTGCTCCAAATTGTGCCTCCAAATCACTCCTTCCGAGCGATCGAGGTCCCGAGCAAGACTCTTCAGCGGATGCTCAAGCACGTCTTCCTTCTTTGCCGCGACATCTCCACCAGGCAGAAGGTGATGAGTCGGCAGATCAAGAAGAATGGTCAAGACATTCGCAGCATCCGCCGCCACAATGGCGGCGATCGATCCCAGCCGACTCTTCCGGTCTTCCGAGGAGAGTAGCGACGCCACTTCGCCGATGCCTTGTTTGGGATTGCTTCCTCCTCTGCTCCTCCAAATACTGGTGACGTCGACAGCGAGGGCTCTGAGTATGAGGCCTCCGACGACGGAGATGACGAGTGATTTCCTGTGTCTTCCTTTTTGGTGTCTTGATGCCAAAGGGGGAGTGATCTTTAGCGTTGTCTTTGTCGTGGACTCTTTTATCTTTCCGTCTGTCGCGTGTGGACTTACTTGTGTTGCTTCATTTATTTTGTTCTTTTAGTGTTGTGAACTCTGTCTATTCCATGTAATGTCTTTAATGCTTATTTTATCTTATGCATGGATTACTTTCAGTTACTTGTATTGTATTCTCGCAAGCTGTGTTTGAGGGGGAGCTCTCAGTTTTCTCTCGTTAAATATGTGCATTTGTTCCCACTCAATTCCTCTAATGCACACTTTTAGGGGGAGCTCCTCTTATTGATCTTATGCCTAAGTCTTGTTCTCGTTATTTTATTTTGCTAATTAATTGTGTTGTCATCAATTCACCAAAAAGGGGGAGATTGAAAGTGCATCTAGGCCCCTCAAATTGTTTTGGTGATTAATGATGACACAATTAAAGAGATCTAATGTTTTATCCAAGAATACTGCAGATATCGAGATTATATCGAGCTTGGAATGACATTGGACACCCCCACGACTACTTAAAATCAAAAGGACGGCATCAAGACCAAAGTTGTAATCTATTATTCATTTGTGTCTTAAGGATAGCCGTACTATTAAGAGGGTATGACGAGAAATCGATTTTAGGATGTGCATGTGCTCAACATCAAGTCTTGCATCTCACTTTAGCACTCCTACGCTTGGTTTTGAAAAGTTTCAATTTGAAACTGCTTCAGGTAACCCGAGTATCCGGACATTTTGTCCGAGTCTCCGGATTCAATCCGAGTGTCCGACATTTGGTCCGAGTCTCCGGTTGGACCTCTCGGTTGCTTTGTTTCACCGGTCCGAGTATCCGGACATTTGGTCCGAGTCTCGGATAACCCGAGTCTCCGGGTTGTTTGTCCGACACTCCGCCTGTTCAAAACGGGAGTAACGGCTAGTTTTCAAAAGAGTATTTAAAGCCTCCACTCCACTCCAACGGCTAGGATCTCTATTGAGCTCATTCATAGCAGCATTCAAGCCATTCCTAACCATCTCTAAGCATTCAATAGAGCCCCACTTCCTCCCACCAATTAATTTGGTTGTTGATCTTTTGGTGAGGAGAGGAAGAAGAAAAGTGCAAAGTGCATTCATTTCATCTTGTTGAGCACTAGTTCATCCTCCAAGCGATTCTTCGTGGTGCTATTTCTCTTAGAGGTTGAAGGTCTCCTAGACGGCTAGGAGTCACCGAGCTACCAACTTGTGTGGTGAGCCGGTAGTTTGTGAAGGCAAGTCTCGCCTCAGAAAGGAAAGAGACAAGAAGTGAAGCCGGCGAGTGCATTTGTGCAACACCGGAGGAAAGCGGGTTGAAAGAGACCCCGGCTCAAGTGCGACCAGAGCCACCTCAACGGAGACGTAGGGTTCCCTTCAAGAACCCGAACTTCGGTGAAAATTCGTGTCTCTCGCATTCACTTTTACTTCTTAGTATTGCTTAAGTGGATTTGAATTTGTTAAGTTAGATCTAGCTCTTTGCTTGGCTTTAAATTCAAATTCCTGCTAGCAATCGTTCTAGGTTGTTCTTGCTATCTACTCCTAGTGGCTTATTGTGCTTGCTAGAGTAGTTTTTATCTCGCTCCCGTGCCAGCTAACCCGGAGAGTCCGGACTCAATACCGGACACTCCGGACAAGCCGGAGTATCCGGACCAAAAACCCGGAGACTCCGGGTTGACCAGCTCGGCCAGGTTTATTCCGCTGCGTAAATTTTAATCCGCCTATTCACCCCCCCTCTAGGCGACATCGTTGGTCCTTTCAATGTGAATGCCTATTTTGCACTTGTATTGATATGTGACAAGTTTTAATATGTGAATTGCATTTTACAAATTTTACAATATTTTTTTTTGTAATTTTTGTAATTTTTCCTAATTTCTTTTAACCTGTCGTCGAAATTTCGAGCTTTTCGATAGAATTTCGATGCTTTTCGATCGAATTTCGAGATTTTCGATCGAATTTCGTTCATGTATTTGACCAGTTTTCACATTCATTTTGACTTTCAAACCGTTCGAAATTTCTTGAATTTTGACCGAATTTTGGTACCGGTGGCTATTCGAAAAATGAGTTCGAAACAAAATTCAAAACCCTGGTGATAGGTAATATAACCTCTTATTATACCTGGACAGATTGGAGCCCAATGGCAGTGCCCACGTGTCCCCCTAGGTACATTCGCAAAAAAGCTCCTACGTTTCTTCAAATTACGGGTTAGTCCCTGTAAATTACGAATAGACCCTTCGCGATTTTTTTTTAGGGGAAGATATTTTTTCTAAATTGCGTTTGGGTCCCTTCTGCGCCGTTTTGCGAAAAAAGGCCACCGTTAAGTTCAAATCGCGAACAAACCATTTTCTAATTTTTCAGGATAGCGGACAGGTCCAAAAAAGTAACGAACAGGTCCTCGCGCATTACATACAGGTCCTTACTCCAAAAAAGTGTTTTCGTCAGCAGAAATATGTGTGCAGCTCTATCTCTAGACTTTTTTCCCAGCTTAATCTCTGATCTCTAGATTTCCACCCCTCCAACTCGATCTCTAATATTCATGTATTATTACTCGGTGAACGCATAGAGTGTTAAACTCGACAGCTATCTCAAGATTTTTTTCCCGTCTTGATTTCTAATCTCTAGAATTGTTTTTCCCAACTCGATATCTAATATTTCCCGAAACATGTATTATTACTCGGTGAACGCATAGTGTGTTAAACTCGACAGAAGAATGTTGGCATCTCCATTTTTCCCGGGAAAAAACATTTTCGTCAAAAAATGTCTTTTTTCAAGTGCCTTTTTCTGTTTTTTCCTCAAAAAATATTTTTGTTAACAGAAATATATGTACAGCTCTATCTCTAGACTTTTTTCCCCAACTCGATCTCTAATATTTTTTGAAGCATATATTATTACTCGGTGAACGCATAAGTTGTTAGACTCGATAAAAGAATGTTGGCATCTCCGTTCTTCCCGGAAAAAAAAAACATTTCTATCAAAATAAATCTGCTTTCCTTGCAAAAAAACTTCGAATCGAATTTTGCACGGTGCGGCATTTGCCGCACGGCTCTAACTAGTATACATGACTTACCGAAGCTTCTGCGGTAAACAAGATGATTATTTTTGTCAGGCCAAATTTGAAAAATAAAACGTAAAAAAACGTGTGATCAAGGTTAGAGAAGCAAGGCTTCGAAAATATGGCTCCCGAAAAGCCGATCACTATACATTTAGGACGACGCGTGAGGCGTGACGCCTCTTGTTGCCGTTTGCCTTCTCCAAGTCAAGAAACAAGCAAGAGCAATTGGCCCGACCAAGGTCCGGCATCACTGCTCCGCCCGGTGGCCATGGACACCGGCGTCTCAGGTGTGCCACTCCCCCCCCCCCCCCCCCCACACACACACCCAAAACCACCTCTCTCTCTCTGTCTCTCTGGCTCGCGTCTCGTGCCCCAAATCCACCCGTGATTTATGCGCACAATGTGTTCGATGAAATGCCTCCTAAGAGATTACGGTTTCCTGCAGGGCGCGCAATGCGGTGGGCACCGTGGGAGAACATCTCGCCGGACGTCCTCGGCTGCGTGCTCGGCCTCCTCCCTTCCATCGCCGACCGCGCCAGCCTGCGCTCCGTCTGCTGCGCGTGGCGCGACGCCGGGCGCCTCCAGCGCCCGCCGCCGCCCCTCCCCCTGCTCGTGCTCGTCACGTTCAGCTTCTCCAGCTTCAGCCGCTCCCATGAAATGACCGTCGTCCGCCGCATCCCGCGGCCCGAGGCCATGGCGTTTGTGAACACCCGACGCATCCCGCTGCCCGAGGCCATGGCGTTTGAGAACGTCCGCTGTGTGGGCTCGTTCGAAGGGTGGCTCGTTGGGGCGCAGCCCAGCTGTCAATGCAAGGACGCCGATGGCGAGTGCTTCTTGCTGAATGCCTTTTCCCACGACGTGGTCCGTCTCCCGCAGGCGTCTGCTTTCCCCTTCTTCGATTTCTTCTGCAAGACTATCCCCGTCGTCAACACCTCGGCCAGGATCAACTGCACCATCCATGAAAAGGCGTACGCGATGAAGTTCGACAAGGTGGTCTTATCTGCTTCACCTGACCCCGGCTCGAAGTGCATCGTGGCTGCCACTGCTTTCCGCAAGCTTGCTCTCTGGCGGCCTAGGATGACATCATGGTTTGTGTGCGAAAGTGGCGACATCTTTGGTTCCAGCGACATTACCTTCCACAATGGGAAGCTCTACATGGTCTTGAACTACACCCCAGACCTCTTCTGCTTTGAGCTCGAAGAGGATGATCGGGGGATGATGGTCTCTCGTGCCGAGAAGTGTGTGACAGAGCCGCTGCCCCCGGTCGACGATTCATGGGTACAGAAGTGCAACATTGTAGAATGGCGTGGGAAACTACTGCTGGTCGTCAGATACGCCAAATTTTACTATTACTGGCTAAACATTGTCAAAGTTGGAGTATTTGCACTGGACTTCAGTACAAACCCTCACAGATTCACTGAGATAAACAGCTTGGATGGCGACTGTCTCTTCATCAGCACGTGGAGCAGCAAGTCCTTTCTTGCTAGTCAGTATTATGGAGTTGAAGGTGATTTTGTCTACTTTGTTAACAACGATCTCCAATGCACCAGCAACTACCCTTCTTTTGATGTAGTAGTGTACAACGTGAGAGATGCTACAATGGCAACCTTCTCTGTCAAGGTACCAGAAGCAGACTTTGATGCATCAGAGCGTAGCCTTGGATGGTTCTTTCCTCCTGGATGAATGCTGCTGAGTAAATCCAGTCATATGAAGAGTATTGGTAGCAGTGATATTGCCTCAGATGATCGTGATTGATGCAAACCAGTGATGGTGTTTTTGCTTTTCGTGACCAAAATATACTGCTGTTGTTTGTCCCCAAGTGCCATGAGTCCATGACACACATGCACAATGTTTTGTAGCATACTGATCTTTCTTCCGTTTGCGTTTCGAATTTCTATCTAGCTGATCTGTGATTCCGCTTTACGAAGCTTCATGGGACATATATTCAGGCTCAGAAATTGCTTGCAGTTTGTGGGAGGACATGTTTAGCTCGTTCCTTTCATGTTACAGTCGAAGTGATGATGAATATATGATAGTGTTGTCAGGTTTCTGCTAGAATGAAGTATGCTGTTATATTTTTCCTTTTTGGGATTGGAGGCTTATGATTTCCCAATGGCTTGGCTTGGACGTTTCTGTTTGAGCATAATGATCATCACAAGATAAAAGGTGTTCACAGGGACGAATATTAGAAGTGATGATGAATATTAGTTGTTTGCACTATCTTGTTACGTTGAACTAAGCTTTTTATTCTCTAAGCAACTTTTAAGGGAAGAAGTACCTAAATGCTCCTAGCTGGATTTGACTGGGGTCTAGTCCCCTTGATACCTGAATTAGAGTAACTCTGATTCTGCCAAGTCATGATCTTGTCTATTGGTCTTTTCTTCTCCGTTAATATTTCATATCAGATTTTAAATTCTGATTGATCAAGATAAGATCCTAAGAGAAACACAAACAAAGAAGGGAGTGTATAGGCATCATCATCTGGATGTTTATCAAATCCCAACAAAGAAAACAGACAAGGAACTCTGCAAGTTTTACATCACTGTGAAGCAATATTAAGTAATACAATTTGGCAACATTTATTCTACGAAGCAAGGTACACGAGATTAGAAGAAATGGATACTAAAATGAGGGCAAAAGGTGCCTAATGACCACCCTTGAATATTCGGTCTACATTCCTAGCTCAAAGGCCGACACATCGAAGCTATCGGACAGGCCAGTGCCAGTCTTGAAGGTGATCTTTCCAGCAGAGGACCCCTCAACATAAACTTCAACCACACTGAGCCACAACATCAGCTCTTTTGTCTTCACGCCGGCAATCTTCTTCAGCTTCCCCTTCTCGACGAACGCCGTCACCTCGGTGGCGTAGGAGACGGTCTGCTTGATCTTCTTGAAGGTGTGCTCCTTCTTCTTCTTATGAAGAATCCACATGAAACCGTCTGCGCGGTTATACCCGAACTCTTCGATGTCGTCCAAGGGGAACAGGCCCTTTGGGAGGCCGAGCTCCGCGAGCAGCTCAACGGACCTCTTCTTGCCAGCGGCGTCGCCATTAGCGACCTCTGCAGTGGCACGGTGGGCCTCGATGGTTTGAGATGCCATTTCAGCTATGCCTGGTTACTTTGGAACTTGTAAGAGCTTATGTTTCTTTGATGAGAAGCGTAGCAAGGAGGAGAGAGCTATATATAGCCAAGCGTCAAGTGCCCTGACTGCAGTTGCATGAATGATGAATTGAGACAACCAAATGTGTGGATTTTTTTACTGTTGCACAATGGAGCCCTGAGCCCGAGCATGACTTGGTACACCAGGTCAGGCTAGTACTGATTGGTCAACCTGGTCATCCTTGGCTAGCTCTCCACTGTGCTATTTTTAATATGGTAATGGCGTGCGGCTAACTGATTTGGCTATGCCGTTGCAGAGCAGGGACGCCAAAAGAAGTATGCCTCTGTGGACTTGGTCATGGACCTAAGCATTAAGATATATCCATGGTCAGAGAAGGCTGGACAGCCCTGACTTTGTTCATGACGACCTATGGGAACGAACTCCACGGAGTTGGCCTCTCCATTCCAGAAAAGTAGCAGCCTGCGCCTGTCAGACTTGACAAACGTACGCTGATACACAGTGAGGAAGACAAGCTTGCAGCCGTTGCAGCATCTATATAAGCAGCCCCTGCATCTCGCATTCCATCATCACAACAAGCTCTGGTTAGCTCTTCCATTTCACAGCATCACAGCTGTCTGTATCGCAAGAAACAGATCTCAGACAACTCAGCTGATGGCGTCCCAAGTCGTCGAGAACCACCGCGCCGGCGCGGAGATCGTCCGCGGCGACGCCGTTTGCAGGAAGAAGTCGGTTGAAGTGCTCGGGGAGCTCGGCCTCCCGAAGGGCCTGTTGCCCCTGGAGGACATCGAGGAGTTCGGCTACAACCGCGACGCCGGTTTCATGTGGCTCGTGCAGAAGAAGAAGAAGGAGAACACCTTCAAGAAGATCAAGCAGACCGTGTCGTACGCCGGCGAGGTGACGGCCTTCGTCGAGCCGGGGAAGATGAAGAAGATCGTCGGAGTGAAGACAAAGGAGCTTCTGCTGTGGCTCAGTGTGGTGGAGGTGTACGTTGACAAGGCGTCTCCTGGTAAGGTCACCTTCAAGACCGGCACTGGCCTTTCTGACACCTTTGATGCAGCAGCCTTTGCCCTTGGAGAGTAAGGAGAAGTTTGCTCGAAATGATGCTGAACATGAACGTCCGTATTCGTATGTTAATTTTGCTATATATGCACAAGTATATGCCTTTAATTTCTTGTAATACTTGCGAGTTCATGTTTTGTTTTTACAAAAAAAAGAGCTTGTACCTTGTTGAGTTTGTAACAGTTCAGACAAGAACTGCATTTACTTCGTAAGTACCAAAAACGCTTAACCTGAATTTTTTTTTGGCCTCGCCATGATCCGTTTGGTACCCCTCTCTCTCTCTCTCTCTCTCTCTCTCTCTCTCTCTCTCTCTCTCTCTGTTATGGCCGGTTGTGATAGGATCTTTGTAAGACGCCGTGGGCCCGCTAAAAATGCAAAACCCACAAGCGTGGCTGTTGCCTGATGTGCGCTCAGCCTTAGATGGCAGCCGGCTGTTAGTTAGGAAAGAGATCAGAATAAGGGGATTTGATAGCTATTAGTTAGGAAGGGAGCAGAATAATAGGATCTGTTAGGATCCAATTGCATGGGGCATGCTGGGATCACGCCTTGCTTCAATCAGGAATAAAAGGGAGGAAGGCAGGAGGGGAAGGCACGCTTTGGAAGAATAAACACAGCACAGGCGGTGGCTCCGATAACAGCCGTACGAAGGCACCGGTTGCGACGACGAGTTCCTCGACGTCCAGCCGGCGACCCGGGCTCCGGCCGGGAACCAGAGCTTACGAGCGTGCACACCAAATTGTGTTGGCTTGTAACAATTTGGTATCAGAGCCAGACGTTCCAAGGGGGAGGAGAAGAGCGAACCAGATGGAAGGAAGGGTCAATGGACTGGAAGAAGAGATGAAGGGGATGAAGGCCGAGATCAAGGAATTGAAGGAGCTATTCGGAGAGATGGTGAGGATGTGGAAGGGCAAGAATCCAGCAGAAGGAGAAAAGGAGCGGAGGGCTGCTGATCCTAGGGCGGCTGACTCCAAGGAGATGACTGGGGGAGGAGGAGACAAAGCACACCAAAAGGACAGGGAAGGAGGGAGTCGTGTGGGAGGAGGCAGAAACCGTGATCACCTTCCAGTTTGCCGTGGCAGCCACAATCGCGAGGAGGAAGAGGGAGATCGCCGCTGGACGCTACGTCCACCACGGGTTGATCTGCCGGAATATGATGGCCAAGCCAATCCCTTGAGTTGGCTGCGCCGTTGTGAGCGCTACTTCCGCGTGTATAAGGTGCAGAAGGAGGATTGGGTGGAGATTGCAGGACTACACCTCGCAGGGGAGGCTCAGGAGGTGTTGGACAATTGGCAATTGGAGGAGCCATGGATTGCTTGGGAAGATTTTTCAGAGACATTTATACAGAGATTTACAAGGCATTCAAGTGTGGGGCCACTGGGAGACTTGGTGAACCTCAAGCAAGAAGGAAGTTCGGTGGATGACTATGCCCGTGAATTCCAAAGGCTGCTCGCAAGGGTGCCCAGGATGAAGCGTATAGATCAGATTGAGACCTTCGTTGCAGGACTCTCAAGGTCACTTGCAACCGATGTAAGGAGGGAAAGACCCTATGACTTGGCAGAGGCAGTCGGGTTCGCAAGGGCAGCAGAGGCAAGAAAGGAGGCTTGGATTGCAGAAGCCCTGCAAGGGCTGAGTCGTGGGAGAGGTGTGCAGCGAGGATGGACGACGGCGTCTTACAGCGGAGGGGTCATTGGTGGGACGTCTTCGGCTGGGTTTGGAGGAGGAACGACGGGGGCTGGGCGCACAGGAGTGGACTCTGCAGCAGCCAGCAAGGGGGAAGCGGGGTCAGGAGGTGGCGGAAAAGCAAATTCAAATAGGGCCGCTCCATCAGCAAGCATTCAAAGCACTGCAGCGTCGGCACCTATGAGAAGGCGACTCACAGCGGACCAGCTAGCGGAAAGGAGGGCCAAGGGCCTTTGTTACAATTGTGACGAGGTGTAAACCCGCGGTCACAAGTGCAAAAGGCTTTTTCACTTGGAGGTGGATGATGAGGAGGTTGTAGAGGAGAGGGAGGAAGACTTGGACCCGGAATTTGTAGCTGATGCAGCACTGTCCATGATTGCAGCATTGGGCCCAAAACAAGGTGACACGATGCAAGTGGAAGTGGTCATGGAAGGGAAAAAGTGGTTGGGACTAATCGACAGCGGCAGCACACACAATTTTATTAGTGCCTACACTGCTCAACAGTTGGAGAGGGAAGGAAAGGTTAGAGCGGAGATGAGGAAGAGTCAGCGAGTCAAAGTGGCAGACGGGTGGCATTTGCCTTGTCTTGGCAGTATGGAGGTTGAATTTACTATCCAAGACAGCTATTTTACAGCCCCATTCACAGTGTTGCCCATCGATTCTTTTGATTTGATCTTGGGGGTCCAATGGCTAAAAACCCTAGGGCCGGTGCAGTGGGATTTTGAAGAACTAACAATGGAGTTTGGGGAGAAGGGAGAAGAGGTGAAGCTGCAAGGTTTGAGAAAGAAAAAGGGGGTTGAAGTGATGCATGTTAACATGGAGGAAACAAAGGCATTGGGGGCATTCTTGGACCCGTATGCGGATGTTTTTTCCGAGCCACAAGGGCAGCCTCCTGCACGTTCATGTGACCATCGAATTCCATTGGAGGTGGGAACGAATTCGGTGGCTGTGCGGCCATATCGTTACCCATACCGGCAAAAGGACGAGATCGAGAAATAGTGTGAGCAAATGCTGCGACAAGGTATTATCAGACCAAGTCGCTCCCCTTTCTCGTCTCCCGTGCTGTTGGTGAAGAAGATGGATGGGACATGGTGGTTTTGTGTGGACTACCGCAAGTTAAATGAAAAGACGATCAAGGATAAGTTTCCAATTCCAGTGATAGAGGAGCTATTGGATGAATTGGGTGGGGCTCACTACTTTACAAAATTGGACCTAAGATCCGGCTATCATCAGGTCCGCATGAAGGAAGAAGATGTCATGAAGACCGCGTTCCGGACACATCATGGTCACTATGAATTCCTAGTGATGCCATTTGGATTGTCCAATGCACCCTCCACCTTCCAAGCCTTAATGAATGAGGTGCTTCAGGATTTTCTACGAAAATTTGTGTTGGTTTTTTTTGATGATATCCTCATTTACAGCAGGACAACGGATGAGCACAGGGAGCATCTCAAGGTGGTGTTGGACCGACTCAGGGAGCACCACTTATACCTGAAGAAGTCGAAGTGCTCTTTTATGGTGGAAAAAATTGGGTACTTGGGCCACCTTATTTCACAGTTGGGCGTAGAAGTTGATCCAGAGAAGCTCAAGGCAGTGGAAGCATAGCCGCAACCATCATCAGTGACAGAATTAAGGGGATTTCTGGGCCTGGCTGGTTATTACCGAAGGTTCATTAAAGATTATGCGAGTATTGCCGACCCTCTCACCACCTTGCTAAAGAAGAATGGTTTTGGGTGGAACCCGACAGCCGAGGATTCTTTCAAGCGGTTAAAGAAGGCCTTGACTTCAGCTCTGGTACTACAGATGCCTGATTTCTCGCTGCCTTTCGAGGTTGAATGTGATGCATCGGGTACAGGAATTGGGGCTGTTCTTCAGCAGAATGGGCATCCCATCGCTTATTTTAGCAGGAAATTGGCTGATCGTCATAAGAAACTTGCTGCGTATGAGAGGGAACTCATTGGCCTGTCTAAAGCTGTGAGACATTGGCGACCATATTTATGGGGGCAGAGGTTCACGGTAAGGACAGATCACGGGAGCCTTAAATTCCTGTTAGAACAAGCATTGATCACTCCTCCGCAGCAACACTGGTTGAGTAAGCTTATGGGCTTTGATTTTCGGGTGGAGTATAAGCCGGGCAAACATAATCAAGCTGCAGATGCACTATCAAGAGCACCGGGAGAGGCTGGGAGTTGTGCAGCGGTGTCGGTAGTGCAGGATATCTCCCGCGACCAATGGTTACAGGTGCTGAAAGAGGATAACGAAGTACAACAGAAGGTGGCGCAACTGATGAGGAAGCCGGCAGCAGCTTGTACCAATCCAGGCCAGCCGGCCGTGCATTGGGAGGCAAAGGATGGATTGGTGTACCGTGACAACAAGCTGTGGGTACCTCGGGCATCTCCCTTGATCAAACAAATGATTGCTTCAGTCCATGACTTGACACATGAGGGGAGCCAAAAGACTCTTCACCGACTCCGGGCCATGTACTGGTGGGAGCACCAAAAGGACTCGGTGAGGGAATTTGTGGCAGAGTGCTCTATATGCCAACAGCACAAAGCTAGTACTCAAGCCCCAGCCGATCTACTCCAACCTTTGCCCATTCCCCACCAGATTTGGGCAGACATTTCGATGGATTTCATCACGGAACTTCCCAAATCACAAGGTAAAACTGCATTGTTGGTAGTTGTTGATCGGTTATCCAAGTACGCGCATTTTATTCCCTTTGCTAGACCAGCTACAGCAGCCACGGTGGCAAGGCTGTTCTTTGATCAGATTGTGCGGTTGCACGGCATTCCGGAATCCATTGTATCAGATCGCGACCCAATTTTCCTCAGTGCATTTTGGCAAGGGTTATTCAAGCGGAGTGGCACTACCTTGTTGCTATCCACGGCCTATCACCGACAAACGGATGGCCAGACGGAGGTGGTTAACAGAACCATTGAGATGTATTTACGGTGTCTAGCAGCGTCGAACCCATCGTCTTGGGTACAGTGGGTTCCCTGGGCGGAGTATTGCTATAATACTTCCTTCCACTCTGCTCACCGCTTGACACCATTTGAGTTGGTCTATGGCAGGCAACCACCCCTTTTGTTGCCTTATCAGCAAGGGTCAACCCCCATTGATTCAGTTGACTGTGCCCTCGTGGACAGAGATGCTCTCCTACAGCACGCCAAGTCTCAATTGTTGTAGGCCCAGAATCGTATGAAGCAGTATTATGATGCCAAGCATAGGGAGGAGGTGTTTGAAGTGGGAGAATGGGCATGGCTCAAGCTGCAGCGCCATCGACAGCGGTCCACTCGCGGCACATCTTCATGGTCCAAGCTGTCACCACGTTTTTATGGTCCTTTTCAGGTGCTGCAGCGAATCGGCGAGGTGGCATACAAGTTACAGCTGCCGGAGACGGCTAAGATTCACAATGTCTTCCACGTTTCATTGCTCAAACGATTCAAGGGGACTCCCCCGGCACAGGTGGTGGATATTCCGGGGGATCTAATGCCGACTACTGATCATGTTCCACCAGAGCCATACAAGTTGCTAGCACAGCGATTTATGGAGGGACATCGTCAATTTTTGGTGCAATGGACCGGCGAACCAGCAGAAGAGGCGACATGGATGGATGCAGTTACTCTCTGGCGTTCATTTCCTGATTGCAAGCTTGAGGACAAGCTTAGTTTCGAGGGAGGGAGTGATGTTATGGCCGGTTGTGATAGGATCTTTGTAAGACGCCGTGGGCCCGCTAAAAATGCAAAACCCACAAGCGTGGCTGTTGCCTGATGTGCGCTCAGCCTTAGATGGCAGCCGACTGTTAGTTAGGAAAGAGATCAGAATAAGGGGATTTGATAGCTATTAGTTAGGAAGGGAGCAGAATAATAGGATCTGTTAGGATCCAATTGCATGGGGCATGCTGGGATCACGCCTTGCTTCAATCAGGAATAAAAGGGAGGAAGGCAGGAGGGGAAGGCACGCTTTGGAAGAATAAACACAGCACAGGCGGTGGCTCCGATAACAGCCGTACGAAGGCACCGGTTGCGACGACGAGTTCCTCGACGTCCAGCCGGCGACCCGGGCTCCGGCCGGGAACCAGAGCTTATGAGCGTGAACACCAAATTGTGTTGGCTTGTAACACACTCTCTCTCTCTCTAATAAACTCTTTGATATTGAGTGTGTAGGTGTATGTTTGTGATAGCCAGGAGATCAGCTCTACATTAATTTAGAGGATTAATTATTTCCTTCTTTAGCTTAGCTATCTTTTGGAATGTATCCTAACCAATCCTCTTGTATCCTAACTACTCCCTCTTGTACTCTATATGAATACCAGTGATTGCAATACGAATTCTACTGAGTGATTGTCCCATATACTCCATGCTTTCATGGTATCGAGGCGATCGCTTCTGCGACCGCACGCTTCCGCAGTCCTTAATCCCAACCATCTTCTACCTCTCCTGAACGATCCTCATCGCTTCCATGGTCGACTCCACCGCACGCTTCCAGGCGCTCATTGATGTCACCGTGGAACGCGCACGCCAAGTTGCCACTGCCGCTGAGGAGCGTCGAATCGAGGCCATCGTTGCGGCTGCTGTCGATCGTGCGCGCAAAGATGCGCTCGCTGCCGAACGCCAGCACCAGCCTATCGTTGCCGATCTCTCTCTTCCTTCTCAAGCGTCTGCTCTTTAATCTGGCTGCAACGTCGACGGCCTTCACGGTCAGGCCATCGGTGTCTTGAACATCAAGGCACTTGTCCCCATCTCGCTCGACCTCGGCTCCAACAACTACGGCAAGTGGCGCAGCCTTTTCCTCCTCACACTCGACAAATACGCCTTGACAGACCATGTCCTCTCCAATGCTAATCACACTGATCAATCGGAGTGGACACGCATGGATTGCGTGGTCTTGTCTTGGTTCATTTCCAACCTCTCTCACTTCATTTCCCATGTTCGTACTCAGTTTGGCGCCTCCATCAAAAGTGTTCAGTGTGACAATGGGCGTGAGTTCGACAACTCGTCCTCTCGTAACTTCTTCCTCATCGACGGTATTGCACTCCGCATGTCGTGTCCATATACTTCTCAACCAAATGGCAAAGCCGAGCGTATAATTCGTACCACCAACAATATTATGCACTCTCTTATGTCCCAGGCTAGCCTTCCTCCATCCTTTTGGGTGGAAGCTCTCCAAGCTGCCACTTACATTCTAAATCGTCATCCCTCCAAAACTCTCAATTTCTCTACTCCCTTTTGGGCTCTCTATGGGTTAGCTCCATCCTACTCGCACCTTCGGGTCTTTGGGTGCAAATGCTACCACAATTTGTCCTCCATAGCTCCAAATAAACTTTCACCCTGTTCCACTTTGTGTGTATTTCTTAGTTATCCATTCAACCACATAGGTTATCGGTGTCTTGATCTTTCCTCCAACAGAATCATCATCTCCCGTCATGTCTCTCTCGATGAATCTTCCTTTCCCTTCGCTGAGATCCGCTCTGCACCACCGTCTAATGGTACTTTTGATTTTTTATCCGATACTGGCACTTCACCTCTGTCTATCGGTACTCGAGTTGTTGCAGGTACAAGATCAGGTGCACCCTCCTCCAGCCTGATCTCCACCATGCCTGCTAGGCTGTTGGGCCTCTCCCTGCTGATGCCTGCAACCAGGCTTCTCATGGCGCCTGCTGGACCGTCGGCCCCTCCCCCGTTACTGCCTGGTGTTGGGCCACTCACGCCCGTAGCCTCCTTTGGGTCACCCTCCAGCTCTGGGTTTCCTGGGCCGCTAGTCCACTCTCCACTGTCTAACACCAGTACCGATCAAACGCAAGCCAGCCCTGCTGCCCCTACTGGTCTTGCACCTCAAGAAGTTGCCAGCGGAGCTGGCTGCGTCGCCCGACCACCTGCGTCAATCTCCATCCAGCCGATGGTCAATGACCACCGTATGGTCACACGAGGCAAGTCTGGATTTCGCCTTGGAGTACAACGCCTCAATCTCCAGGCTATAGCTACAGTGGTATTGAAAGACCGAGATGGCGATCAGAGGGGGGGGGTGAATGATCCCAAATAAAAATATCCCCTACTCAACGTACTCCAAACAATCCCGCAAAGAAAACCGATGCTCCTTAAAATCGCGAAACCCACAAAAATCGGAACGACTTGACAACTATGTGTATCCCTAGCTTACATGGATAGGAACCATGAATCATGTGAGGGATATTTAAATCACAAATTCTGGTTGTCAAGTGTCCAAAGCAAGGAGGAATCAATTCAAATACTTCTTTTCTAAAAGAGATCAAGCCAAAACACAAAAGCCTCTTTTTAGAAAAGCAAAAGCAGATTTTCAGGAATTGTCCTCAATTAGAGCAGGTGGATGGTGGACTTCTGTTGCTCCAAAAAATTTGGGAATTTTTCAGCCTGTGAGCTGTTGAGTCGTGAAGCACTCCACCAAAAATCACCACAAAACACCTTATACAAAAAACAGGAAAAATCAAGAACTACGAACAGTCAGGATTTTCAATCAGGAAATTTGGGGCTCGGTTTTCACCTCACAGCTCCCAAATGGTGCATCCAGTGGACTCCAAAATTTTTCCACAGATGGGTATATGAGTCAAGCACCTTCTCCAACAAGAATCAATCTAGAAAGATTTTTCTATATTTTTCTAAAAATCAAAGACTGACTGCTGCGCGAAGAACAAGTTCAGGACAGATTTGCAATCTTGATAGAAACTTGATCTCTAGTCTATCCTAGGGTGCAAGAAAGATGTAAAACCAAATGAGCACCCTCAAGACCTCCTTGATCAACAGCATTTAGAAGGAGAGGAGCAAATCCAAATTATAGAAAGTAAATTGCGAGAATTTACATGCGGGAAAGTAAATGCTGAATTTAAATTATGTAAAGTAAAGACATAATGTAAATGCGAATTTAAATTCACAAAAATGTAAAGAAAATCTTTGTATTTTCTGGTTGGAAGGTTTACAAAGCCTCACTTCATGTGGGCAAAGCTCAAAGGAGCAACTCAAACCTTCAAGTGAGGAGGACACCCCTCCCATCTATTTATACTACTCTAGGGCCACCTACCACCCTTGGATGAGTCCCAAACCCTAGGGCACTCCACCAAGGGCTAGGATTAACCCTCTCATTTCAACCCACACATGGGCTTTACATGGGCCACATTGGCCATACATGGGTTTTAAACAAAACCCGATCAACCCGATGCAACGGGCCTTCATCCGCCGGACTTGACCGCTCAGTTTCCTCCTCTTCGAGCCTCCAACCCGAACCGGAAACCTTGAGCCACCTCAAGTCCATTTCCATGACGTCCAAGTGAACCTGGTTTGAGCCCAACCATCTCGTCGGCATCCTCGACCGCTCTGGACCTCGGTTCTCCCAACCTAGTCCCGGTACTCACCAACGACCATAGCTGCCTCAGGAACCTGTACCACAAGGAACAAACCATTTTGCACATACCACAATGCACATACCTTTTCTTCCTGCATGTTAGTCCACAATTATCATTAATTGAAACATGCAATACCGAGTCAAATCAAACTCAAGCCTGAGCACACCTTGCTCAAATAAAGTCAAATACTCATCACAAACATGGATGGACCTCCACATGGTCCTTCAATCTCCCCCTTGATGAGTATATTGACAAACCACACAAAAGGCATAAATTTGAGTTTGTAAACAAAGGAAGAAAAGCAATTTGATTGCAAAAAAAACATATTTGGTCCAATAAAAAGAGAAAGAAAGCTCATGACCAAATAGATGAGAAGATTTTTAGAGCTCAACACTTGAAAGGACAATTTTTCAACAAGAGCTCCAAAAACCAAGAAATCTCTCAAAAAGCTCAATATTACTCATGATCCAAATGCAAGGACAATTGTTCATCATGATCATGAGAAAGCATTTTTTTTAATTCTCTAAGATGTCTTTTCTACGTTTTCTCCCCCTTTTGGCAATATAGGCATCAAGAGAACAATTTTTGCATGAAATGCAACCTAGAAGAGCTTTGAGGATTATGCAAGTGACCACTTAGACAAAGTATGACACCAAGCTACTCAAGTTCAAATTATGTCATCCTAAGTCATATCCAATGGCATATTTCAATTTTTGCTAACTAGCTCAAAAGAAGTTATAATACTTTGGTATGATTTCAACAATAGCAACACTTAGCATAACTTCAATACTAGAAGCAAAGCCAACCAAACGAGCAAATGGATATACTAGAGTTCAACCTAGTCAACACTTTGGGAAACTACAAGTCCATAAGAGAAGCCTCATGCTCAATCATCTCTTTAAATGCAAATTTTTAGATTAAAGCTCATAAAGCGGTATGAGAGAGTTAGGCTTAGTGAAGCACATCCTCGACTAGGAGCCATCGACAAAGGCCTCCTAAGCTTCACTCTCCTCCACAAACCTTTCAGGGTTTAGAGAGTTTATCCTAGAGAAACACAACCTCGACTAGGAGCCATCGACATAGGTCTCCTAGGCATCACTCTCTTCCTCTAGTTATTTTTGCATTTTTTGGTGTATTGACTCAAGCCATTAGCAACCATCTCAAGCAAGAAGCTTAAAAGAGTGGTTTTGGTCATACACACTTCATTCCAAGTTCATCCCAAGTGCAATGGGAAGCAGTCTCGTGAATGAATAGTGTTGAGTTCAATTTTAGCACAAAAGAGTCAATTTATATTTTCAAAGCACTTAGATTCATGAGCATTATTGAGGATTCTAGAATGAAACAATGTAGCTAACCCAAGTTGCTCTAGGGACTCTAGTAGAAACCCACTATTTCAATAAGCATGGCATAAGCATCTAGTGAAGAAGTATAGCAAGTAAAAGCCATGTTTCATCAACTTTTCAGGAAAGCTCAAGTTTAAAATGTTGGCTAGTTTCACATGATATACCAAATTGGATATGACCTAGATTAGCAAATATCTTCAGAAAAGTAGCTAGGTGCAACATATCTCAATTTTATCAATTGCATAATAGACAAAGCTCGTAAATGAAAAACAAGTCTATATGCAATGCAAAAGAATCAATTCCAAGCTCCCCCTCAACAAGTGAGTTGATTAAGCACAAAAACTGATTGAAGTTGAGTTATTAGCAATTTTAGATTCAAAAGGATGAATTGAACTCAACTGAAACCAGAAAGACAGAAATGATGAGAAGGAATCAAGAAACTGACAAATGGGTAGTCTAGGAGCATAGATAACATGAAGAGAAACACTAACACTCAGACTCGCTCTCACCTTCCCCATATGACTTATATAGGAAAGCTACAACTCCAACTCCAACCCAGGAGCAAACACAGACCCTGTCTACCCAGGGGGCCCAACACCTGCTAGACCTAAAAGACTGTGAGTGAGCTCAACCGAGAAGAAGAGAGGAATAGCACCCTAAAGCATAAGGTGAGAGGTCCATGCCGAGGCATGCCCGAAGTCTAGGTGAAGTGGACTCAACCAAATAAAAACCATCCCAAAGATACCCAGAAAGAGAAAGGAAGGCTGAATATACAAACGAACATATAATACAAGCCAGCTCCCCCTCAAGATATGCCATATGGGCTCATAATCCCAAGCTCTCCTCTCAGGGAAACAAACCTGGAGCTATCCAAAGGCTTGGTGAAAATGTCAGCCAACTGGTGGTCACTCTCCACAACCGGAGCACTATGTCACCCTTCTCCACATGGTCTCTAAGGAAGTGATAGCGAATGTCAATGTGCTTGGTCCGAGAGTGTTGCACCGGGTTCTTAGCAATGTGAATGGCAGACGTATTATCACGTAAAAGTGGAACACAATCTGCTACTAACCCAAAGTCCCGCAAGGTCGATCTCATCCAGAGAACACAGCTACAAAGAATCGGCTGCGACAACATACTCGGCCTCAAAGATGGATCGTGCAACACCTGACTGCTTCCTAGACGACCAAGAGACAAGAGAAGTGCCAATGAATTGGCAAGTGCCGAAGTGCTCTTCCTATCTATCCTACAAATGGCGAAGTCTGCATCGGAGAAGGCTCTCAGAGATAGACAGGAGGAAGAAGAGTACCGAGATACCATAGTCAATGGTAGCTCGAAGGTACTGAAGATGCGCTTCACCGCTGACGGTGAGAGACGCAGAAGCCTCAAACCGAGCACAAAGACATACAGAGAAATGTATGTCAGGTCTCGAGGCGATGAGATACAAGAGGGAGCCGATCATGCTCCGAACTCCTTCGATCGATCGCTCACCATCCTCGCCAGGCTCGAGGACAGCGGTGGTGGCCATAGGAGTCATAAGCGGCTTTCCATCGGACATATCAAAGCGCTTCAGGAGGTCTCGAGTGTACTTGCCTTGATTCAAGAATGTACCCCCCGAGTCTGCTTAATCTGAAAGCCAAGGAATTAGCTTAACTCGCCCATCATGCTCATCTCGAACTCAGTACTCATCACATCTGAGAACCGAGTAACGAGCGAATGCGAGGAACCACCGAAAATGATGTCGCCGACATAGATTTGGACTAGGAGAAAATCCGAATCGAGAATGTCCGTGACAGTAGTCTTGTCCACTTGACCCATATGAAAACCATGACTCAAGAGGTAGGACTTAAGCCTCTCATACCAAGCTCGTGGAGCTTGCTTAAGTCCATACAAAGCTTTGGAAAGCTTGAAGACATGGTTTGGGTACTTGGGGTTCTCAAATCACGGAGGTTGTCTCGACATACACCTCTTCTTCAATGAAGCCATTGAGGAATGCACTCTTGACATCCATTTGAAAAAGCTTGAAGCCCTTGGATGCCGCGAATGCGAGCAGGATCCGGATGGCCTCGAGTCTAGCTACGAGGGCAAAAGTCTCCTCGAAGTCGAGACCCTCGACCGAGAGAAACCCCTGAGCGACTAACCTAGCCTTGTTTGAACTACAACCCCATCCTCACTCTGCTTGTTTTGAACACCCATTTGGTCCCAATGATATTGTGACCGGAAGGGGGTCGACAAGCTTCCAAACTTTGTTCCTCTCGAAGTTTTCAAGTTCCTCATGCATAGCATGAATACAAGATTCATCAGATAATGCATGAGAAACATCCTTCGGCTCAAAAGAGGCAACAAAAGCAGAGTGAAGGCAGAAAGTTGACAAACGACTTAGAGCGAGTGACTCGCTCAAACAGATCTCCAATGATGCAGTCGGTGGATGAGCCTGCTGAATGTGGCGGGAGGTCGAAGCGTAAGTGACCTCTACTCCTCGCGTGGGAGAAGTAGGAACAGAGCCACTAGGCTGGCGAAGAGTCTGAGGGTAAGGGTGATCTCCCGAGGTGCGAGATATGGAAATGGGAGGCACCTCGGGAGCGAGGAATGGTGACTGGATCAGGCAAGGCGCCTTCATCTCCGTCATCAACTTCCTCTGAGAAGATAGACTGGGAAAGAGGAGAAGAGCCTGAAATGTCTGGTCTAGCACCGGGGCTAGCCTCATCAAAAGTCACCTCGCAGGTCTCTATGATCCTACCCAAATCTCACCCAAATCCTATAGCTACGGGCGTAAGTCGAGTAACCGAAAGATCCCATCGTGAGCGTGACTCGAACTTATCTAGGTTCCCAGACTTCAAGAAGAAGCACTTGCAACCAAAAACACGAAAATGAGATACACTAGGCTTTCGCCCATATCTCAACTCATAAGAAGTGCAATGCAAGTGTGCCCTAAGAAAAACTCTGTTGGCAACATAGCATGCCGTAGCTACAGCCTCAGCCCAAAACTTCCTAGGAGTATTGAACTCATCTAGCATCGTCCTGGCCATCTCAACCAGGGTCCTGTTCTTCCTTTCCACTACGCCATTTTCTTTGAGGGACGTATGGAGAGGAGAAGCGATGCTCTAAGCCTAACTCCTCACAGGCTGCTAAAGTAGGAGTTCTTGAACTCCGTGCCATTGTCACTGCCGGATCGCTCGTAAGGCACCGGGAGCTCAACAGACAACCTACGGACCAAACCCTGAAGTGTGAAAAACACTCATCCTTCGAGGCCATGAAAAACACCCAAGAGTACCTCGAAAAATCATCGACAATGACAAGAATATACCACTTCCCACCTGGCCGATCGCACTCGAGCCGACCAACGGTGTCCATGTGTAGCAATTGTCTGGTGCATCGATCATCACTCGGGTGACTGGAGGATGGGAGGCAAGAACCATCTTGCCATGTCGGCAAGGAGAACATACAACATCTTTGACCATCTTGAGTTTAGGCAGGCCACGAATGAGATCATGGCCGCTAACTCGAGTCAAATGATCAAAGCCAATGTGACCAAGTCTCCTATGCCAAAAGGAGAGATCACGGGACTCAGAAGCAATAAGGCAATGGAGAGAGTCTCTAGAGGAAAAGAAAAATCAGCACGAAAGACTCTCCAAACGAAATCCCGCAAACAAACTCCCGGAAGAATCGAGGATCCTACAAGAGCTCCTCTTAAAATTGACCTCGAAATCGTCATCAAGAAGCTGAGAGACTGAAAGCAAGTTGAAATGCAGCTTACTGACTAAGGCAACGTCCTTAAGAATGAAATGATCGTTAATGCAGACGGTACCTTTAGCAATGACTCTACCCGACGCAGCATCCCCAAAGGTGATTACCTCATCACCGGGATCTCGGTCCAGGGAAGAAAACCAACGGGAGTCTCCGGTCATGTGGCGAGAACAGCCGGAGTCTACGATCCAAACCTCCTCCTTCCCTGTCCTACGGACCTGAATCAAAGAGAGTGAAAAGCAGATGTCTCGATGCAGGATAGATCAGTGCAGATCTAGGAACCCAATACTGAGTCAATTGTGCAGTAGACGAAACAGTCAACGGAGTAGAAGAATGCAATCTGGCACCTCTCCGTGACTCGACTCTCACAAAATCAGACTCGCTCGATGGGGACGTGCAGGAGCGTGCCGGGTTGGTCCACCGAGGTGCAAAGGCCGGACCATCCCGATCTTCTTCTGCATGAACCTCCCGGGGAAAGCAAACTCACGCGCGATATCTACCTCGATGGGAAAAACGAGGAATATCAAGAGGACGGCGGAAAGACCGACTCGGGGACAGCTGGGGCGAAAACCAGTAGAAGCACGAAAACCAAGCCCCATGCGCTGTCCAAAAGCAGGAGACTCTCTAGCTTGTTTATCCTGTCTAAAAGCCATGTGCCTTAGGCGCACTCAGTCTGAGGATGACCCTGAATACCCCTAAGAGCATGGACACGCTCACGCCGAGAAATCTTGACGCTGCGTCAAGCGTAAATCAGCTATATGTCCATCCTTCGACGGAAGGTGCATGTATACTTCGCCTTGGGGGTGAAGTAGCATGAGAAGCACCCTTCTCGTCCGACGTCCGTGGACAATCCCTGCTGATCTAAACACGTGGTGCTCACTTGTGGAGCCACCACTATCTCTCCGCTCTTGGAGGCACGCACAACAAGGCGGATGCGCTCGTGTATGCTCCAAGGCATCAAACCCTAGACCTTGATTGAATCTGCTAATCTTGGACTGATTTAGGATAAGATTGAACTTCTTCTTACCTCCAACAAACTTCTCGAGAGTGCTCATAAGGTACTGACACTCTCGAAAAAGTGAGGCACAAGAAGAGCAAGGGGAAGAGCCAGATGGAGAAGAGCGAACTGAACGATCAAATCTCTCCCTATACAAAGCAGCCTCAATCTTGAGGGACTCGCAAGAAACACAAGGAGAGTCTCTAATCCTACCCACAGGCTTTGAGCTTCTTCCTAAGCTCTACATGAATTTGATTCATGTCCTCTGCTACCCCAACACACAAAGATGCAACCATTTTGTGACTTAGCTAGTAGATCCTTAGCATATTTTGAGTTTTCAAGCACCAAGTCATCATAAGCATTTTTAGTTGCATACAGCCCTCACATGAGCTGATTGGGTCCTTAGAAGCATGCTTTTCAAGTTCATCATTTCTAGCGAGATAGCTTCCTAAGGTGACAACTCATGGCATCAATTTCAGCGAGAAGCTTAGGGCAATTAGCACATGAAGCATTTGTGTGAGTGTGAAGAGAACTAGCATCAACAGGAATAGAAGCTCTTTGGACATGTGCTAGCATCCTTCGACCTAAGTGACTCAAGATCAGAAAGCACACTATCATGTAGAGTCCTTAGATTCTCCAACTCCACAAGCAAAGCATCACACAAAGTACAGCTATCAGAGTCTCGGGAGGAACAAGATCTAAGTGAAGCTAACTCACGAGATAAGGTACCTACTTCCTTCTCAAGATCAACACACTTAGCTCTAGACTTGTAATGAAATTTTCAGAGTTTGATAAAAGAATCATGGAGCTGGTCAGAAGAAGGTACCTCCTCCGTGTCATTTGTCTGACTCGGTGTCGGGTACTTCCATGGCATTGGAGGCCATGAAGCACATGCCAGAGAAGTCATCGCCGCCCTTCACCTTCTCTTGCGGTTCATCCTCGTCCTCGTCGCTCCATGTCTCCGTGTCGGAGAGGTCAAGGTCGTCGAGCGCGGCAAGGACGCGGTGAAAGAGCTTCTTGCCCTTGGCGAACTTGCGGTGTTTCTTCTCTTGCGCCGGCTCGCGAGCTGGAGGCTTCTTGTTGCGGTTCTTGTTGATGTAGTCGTTCTTACCCGCACCGCCTTGTTCATAATTGCCCTTCTCCAGCTTGGGGCAGTTTGCCGAATGTGGTTGGGGCCACCACACTCACAGCAAGTGAACTTGCCACTCCTCTTTCTATCTCTCACCCTTTTGTAAATGTTCGAAAATTTTCGAGCGACAAGAGCAAGCTCATCTTCTGGAAATTGTTCCAGAATGTCATCGCTACGTCGCAAAGAGCGGGAGAGAAAAACCGAAGAGAAGTCAAGAGGGGTCCAGAAGAGGAAGACCCAAAGTGGGATCGGTAACCAATGCCATCGTTTGGGACTTCGTCTGCGGCGGCGATGTCGAGCTCATGAGTCTTGAGGCGGGAATACAACCCGTCAAGAGTCAAGGTCGACAAGTCCGTATGGTCCGTGATGGTGGTTACCTTCATCTCCCAAATCCTTAGATCGAGTGCTCGAAGAAAATGCCTCGCATTCTCCGAATCAGTGTATGAACAACCCACTGACCGAAGATTGCTGAGAATCTTTGCAAAACGAGCAAAGCACTCATCAAGGCTCTCACCAGCGTGCTGCTCAAACTTGTTGTAGTCACGCTTAAATTGATCCTGTCTCACGGACTTGATATGAGTGGTGCCCTCATGGTAAGCATTGAGGGTCACCCAGATCTCGTGAGCCGATCGTAGGTGAGAGACGCGATCATACTCACTGCGGCTAAGTCCCTGTATGAGGAGGTTCTTGGCCTTAGCGTTTGCCTCAACGTCAGCCATGTTTGCGGCGTTGACGTTCTCATCGGCCGGAACCTCATACGGGTGCTTCACCTTCTGCCATAAAGAAAAGCCCTGGGCAGTGATGTATGTCTCCATCCGAACTTTCCAGACCGGATAATCAACTCCAGCAAAAATTGGAGGCTTAGTTGAGTACTTGTCCGTCGCCATGGCTCTTGAGACCGGTCAAGATCTATGAAAGAGCAAAACCGGCTCTGATACCAATTGAAAGACCGAGATGGCGATCAGAGGGGGGGGTGAATGATCCCAAATAAAAATATCCCCTACTCAACGTACTCCAAACAATCCCGCAAAGAAAACCGATGCTCCTTAAAATCGCGAAACCCACAAAAATCGGAACGACTTGACAACTATGTGTATCCCTAGCTTACATGGATAGGAACCATGAATCATGTGAGGGATATTTAAATCACAAATTCTGGTTGTCAAGTGTCCAAAGCAAGGAGGAATCAATTCAAATACTTCTTTTCTAAAAGAGATCAAGCCAAAACACAAAAGCCTCTTTTTAGAAAAGCAAAAGCAGATTTTCAGGAATTGTCCTCAATTAGAGCAGGTGGATGGTGGACTTCTGTTGCTCCAAAAAATTTGGGAATTTTTCAGCCTGTGAGCTGTTGAGTCGTGAAGCACTCCACCAAAAATCACCACAAAACACCTTATACAAAAAACAGGAAAAATCAAGAACTACGAACAGTCAGGATTTTCAATCAGGAAATTTGGGGCTCGGTTTTCACCTCACAGCTCCCAAATGGTGCATCCAGTGGACTCCAAAATTTTTCCACAGATGGGTATATGAGTCAAGCACCTTCTCCAACAAGAATCAATCTAGAAAGATTTTTCTATATTTTTCTAAAAATCAAAGACTGACTGCTGCGCGAAGAACAAGTTCAGGACAGATTTGCAATCTTGATAGAAACTTGATCTCTAGTCTATCCTAGGGTGCAAGAAAGATGTAAAACCAAATGAGCACCCTCAAGACCTCCTTGATCAACAGCATTTAGAAGGAGAGGAGCAAATCCAAATTATAGAAAGTAAATTGCGAGAATTTACATGCGGGAAAGTAAATGCTGAATTTAAATTGCGTAAAGTAAAGACATAATGTAAATGCGAATTTAAATTCACAAAAATGTAAAGAAAATCTTTGTATTTTCTGGTTGGAAGGTTTACAAAGCCTCACTTCATGTGGGCAAAGCTCAAAGGAGCAACTCAAACCTTCAAGTGAGGAGGACACCCCTCCCCCTCTATTTATACTACTCTAGGGCCACCTACCACCCTTGGATGAGTCCCAAACCCTAGGGCACTCCACCAAGGGCTAGGATTAACCCTCTCATTTCAACCCACACATGGGCTTTACATGGGCCACATTGGCCATACATGGGTTTTAAACAAAACCCGATCAACCCGATGCAACGGGCCTTCATCCGCCGGACTTGACCGCTCAGTTTCCTCCTCTTCGAGCCTCCAACCCGAACCGGAAACCTTGAGCCACCTCAAGTCCATTTCCATGACGTCCAAGTGAACCTGGTTTGAGCCCAACCATCTCGTCGGCATCCTCGACCGCTCTGGACCTCGGTTCTCCCAACCTAGTCCCGGTACTCACCAACGACCATAGCTGCCTCAGGAACCTGTACCACAAGGAACAAACCATTTTGCACATACCACAATGCACATACCTTTTCTTCCTGCATGTTAGTCCACAATTATCATTAATTGAAACATGCAATACCGAGTCAAATCAAACTCAAGCCTGAGCACACCTTGCTCAAATAAAGTCAAATACTCATCACAAACATGGATGGACCTCCACATGGTCCTTCAGGTATCACCCGTGCCCACCACATATAGAGGTGCTTTAACTGATCCGAATTGGCGACATGCTATGACAGAAGAATTTCAAGCTCTTCAAGCCAACAACACTTGGGATCTTGTTCCCTGTCCACCAGGAGTTAATATTGTGACTGGTAAATGGGTTTTCCATCACAAGTTTTGTCCATATGGTTCACTTGAGCGGTACAAGTCTCGTTGGGTTCTTCGCGGTTTTACACAGCGGCTTGGCATTGATTTTAATGAGACCTTTAGTCTTGTGGTGAAGCCTGCTACTATCCATACAGTTCTCACCCTGGCATTTTCTCGGGATTGGCCTATTCATCAGCTTGATGTGAAGGATGCCTTCTTACATGGCACGCTTTCTGAGACAGTCTACTGTGTTCAACCTTTAGGCTTTGTTGATCTTGCTCAGCCAGACTACGTTTGTGTAGGATCGAGGATGAGCCTAGAGGGGGGTGGGTGAATAGGCTTTTTCTAATATTTTTATCATTAAAAAGGGCTTTTGACAAACTTAAAATAGAATGCACAAAGATAGCAGAAGAGTAAACCTTGTTTTTGACAAGTAAGGCCTAAAACATCTAGGCTCTGCTAGTGCAAAGAAGAGAGCAGAATAAACAGAGAACGACAAGAAGTAAAATAGACCAACAAGGTAAATACAGAAAGCAAAATGCAGGAGACATTGTGATTTTTCACCGAGGTTCAGAGAAAATCTCCTACGTCTCTGTTAGAGCACTTCGCCAAAAGTTATGCTCCACCAATAGCTATTTTCAATAGCTTTGGTATCCACTGGGGTGACTCTTTCACCACTCTGGTGAGGTGAGTCCCAAACCTCTCACAATATGTGGTGGCCTTCCACAAACACTTGGACAGGTCGCGCCAAATTACTTCCAAGCCGTCTAGGAACTCAAAGTCCCAAGAGTAATAGACTAAGCACAAATCCTGACCCTTGGCTCACTAGCTCACAATTTTCTAGACTAAGCTTGGAGTCAAAATCACTTTGGAATTTTGATCAACAGTGAAGTTCAGTCTCTTTGAAAGCTTTTGAGCTCAAGAATACTAAAAATGTCAAAGAGATGCAAAAGTTCTACTAAAAGAAGGTCATGGCACAGCTTATATAGCGCTCAAACAGGAAATAACCGTTACAGGCTTTTACTAGCCGTTGGGCTTTGTTAGAATGACAAAATAAAATAATCCAATGTGCCACGGACTAAGATTACTGAAAGTGCATCTAGGCCCCTAAGTGTGTTTTGGATGATTAATGACAAATGATTAAGGGACTAATGGATTCAATGAGTTAATGAACAGGTGAAAGTCCCGTAGCAAGAATATCTATGGATGTTGGCGACCCTCAAAAAGTACAAGAAAGAAAAACAACATCATTTTGATGTAATTTACATTCACTGTCGAGTCATAGATGTGACATACTATTAAGAGGGATGCAACGTAGTTGATCTAGAACAAGTCTCTATGCTCTGATGAATGCTTACTCAATTTTTGTCGAGAGACACGAGTCACAACATGCGCACCGAGTGATTTTTGTTTGTGTCCAGATCGGATGTTCCGATATTATATCGAATGTTCCGATACATTGGAGTTTCCGGTGTAAGCATTTAGGTCACTCTCTAGACACATCGGAAGTTCCGATATTCTTGATCGGAAGTTCCGATACATGTAGAACCAAAAAAGGGTGCTCTTTGGACAGATCGGATGTTCCGATCTATATATCGGACATTCCGATATTTTCTTAGAAACCTTTTCAAAAGAAATCTTTCGAAGTAACTCTCTGGACACATCGGATGTTCCGATCGTGAATATCGAAAGTTCCGATGTGTGTTTTCTCGACCGTTGCGGTCAGTTGTTTCTGGAAGTTTAGGCATATTGGATGTTCCGATGACAACATCGGAAGTTCCGATATGTGGTTGAGTGGAGGAATAACGGCTAGTTTTTGCCAAATCCTATATATACCCCTCCACCCCTCTTTAATGAGGTTAGCTTGTTGGCAGGGTTTTCTTTTGAGCATTCAATACATTCTTTGAGCTCTCTTTTCTTCCTTTCCTCTTGGTCTTAGTGATCAATTAGAGAGTGGGAGTTGAAAAGAGATCTAAAGCTAAGAACAAAAGAGAGTTATTCATTTTGAGCATTAGAGATCATCTCCAAGATTGGCTCCAAGTTGCGTTTATTACTCTTGGAGATTGAGGGCTCCTAGATGGCTAGGCATCACTCACAAGCTCACGAAATTGTGGGTAGCCGTGAGAAGTTTGTGAAGGTTGATTTCGCCTCCGAAAGGGAAGAAATCAAAAGTGAAACAAAATATCAAGTGTGACCAAGGTTTGGGAGGAAAGGGTTGGAAAAGATCCAGCTCTTTGTGAGCTTCCTCAATAGAGACGTAAGATCCCCTCAAGGATCCGAATTCTGGGAACAACCTTTTGGCTCCTTGATTTGATTACTCTTGTGCAATTAGCTTTAATATCCTTAATTGAGCTTTATGCTTGTTGTCAATCCAGAATAGCCTACTCATTCTATCTTAAGTTAGATTTAGAATTAGCTACTTTGCTATTCATATCTCCTTTTTCTGCTCTGATTGGATATTCTGGTAGTTAATCGGAAGTTCTGATCTTGCATTGGAAGTTCCGATTCTCTTATCAGAAGTTCCGATTTATTTTTCATTGCAGTAAATTTTGGTTAAATTTTAAATAACCTATTCACCCCCTCTAGGCAATTATCACATCTTGCAATTGGTATCAGAGCCTAACCTTCTCGAAGGCTTAACCGCTTGATGGGAACGAGATGGCCGGCATGGGGTTGAAGGTAGTATTTCCGGGAGACCCAGAGAGTCCGAAGACCGGAGATGACTCTTCCGGCAAGAAGAAAGAAGGTGGAATGTCTACCTCGAATCAGGGAGTTGAGATCCCTTTCAATTATGATAAAGTGAACTCATCCTCTTCGCATTCATATATTATTGTGCCATTCGGGCGTGCACCATTCTTCGATGGTACACACTACTTCGCTTGGAGACACAAAATGAAAATGCATTTAATGTCCCTTCATCCTAGTGTGTGGAAGATTGTGTGTACAGGCTTAGACTTGCCGGATGAAGACATGGAATTCACACCGGAGCAAGAACAAAATATTCATCGCAATGCGCAAGCCGCTAGTGTATTGTTTGGTGCCTTAAGTCCCGAGGAGTTCAACAAGGTTGATGGGCTTGAGGAGGCAAAAGAAATTTGGGACACTTTTCAAGTTGCTCATGAAGGAACCTCAAGTGTGAGAGAATCTAAGATCAAGTTACTCGAAGGAAAGTAGGGGAGATTTGTCATGAATGACGATGAAACTCCTCAACAAATGTATGACTGCGTGATGCTTCTTGTCAACAAGATTCGAGGATTAGGAAGCAAAGATATGACGGATCATGTGGTGGTGAAAAGGATGTTGAGAGCCTTTGCTTGAAGAAATTCAACTCTTGTGACACTCATCCGAGAGTGAAAAGATTTCAAGAGGCTCACACCAAATGATGTGTTAGGGAGAATCCTATCACAAGAGCTTATGGAAGAAGTCAAGAATCTTGCGAAGCAAAGCTCAAGAGCTAAGCCAAAGGAGATTGCATTGAAGGCAAGCAAAAAGGATGATTCAAGCTCAAGCGACGATGATAGCGAAGATGAAGAAGACTTGGCTCTATTCGTGAGAAAGTTCAAAAAATTCCTTAAGTATGATGGGTCAAGCAAATACAAGAAGAATCATTATGACAAGTCAAGAAGAAGAAGAAGCACAAAGAGGGCATGCTATGAGTGCGGTGAAGTAGGGAACTTCATCGCCGATTGCCCCAAGAAGAAGAGCAACACCAACGAACGCATGAAGAGCGAGCCACACAAGAAGAACAAGGCACAAAAGAAGAAATATTACGAGCGTGCTCACACTTGCGAGGAGTGGGACTCAAACGACTCTGACTCTGACTTCGACGATGAAGGAGTTGCCACCATCGCCATAGAAGCCGGTCCTCCAACAATGTCACTCTTCGGCGACATGAGTGACAACGACAACGACAACGATGACTCACCCATTTCTCTTATGGCAAAAGGGCACAAGGTAATGACTAAATCAAAACCTTTTTGTAGTGACAATGAAGTAGATAGTAGTGATGAGGACTTTGATGATGATGAGGATGCATTATTTTGTGACTTGAACAAATCCACTATAGCAAAGATAAACAAGCTAATGGAAAGAATAGAAAGCAAAAAGGATGATTCAAGCTCAAGCGACGATAATAGCGAAGATGAAGAAGACTTGGCCCGATTCGTGAGAAAGTTCACAAAATTCCTTAAGTATGATGGGTCAAGCAAATACAGGAAGAATCACTATGACAAGTCAAGAAGAAGAAGAAGCACAAAGAGGGCATGCTATGAGTGCGATGAAGTAGGGCACTTCATCGCCGATTGCCCCAAGAAGAAGAGCAACACCAACGAACACAAGAAGAGCGAGCCACACAATAAGAACAAGGCTCATAACAAGAAATATTCCGAGCGTGCTCAAATTGGCTAGGAGTGGGACTCAAACGACTCTGACTTCGACTCCGACGATGAAGGAGTTGCTATCATCGCCATAGAAGCCGCTCCTCCAACAAAGTCACTCTTCGGCGACATGAGTGATAACGACAACGACGACTCACACGTTTGTCTTATGGCAAAAGGGCGCAAGGTAATAACTAAATCAAAACCTCTCTGTAGTGACAATGAAGTAGATAGTAGTGATGAGGACTTTGATGATGATGAGGATGCATTGTTTTGTGACTTGAACAAATTCACTATAGCAAAGATAAACAAGCTAATGGAAAGAATAGAAAGCCAAGAGGAAACTGTCGAGAAGCAAGAAGATTTACTCATTCTAGAGAAGAAAAGAAATCTTACTCTTGAGAAGCTCCTTGCTAAAGAAAAGGAGAAAATTGAGTTATTAACAAAAAATCTTGATTTGGCTAACAACTCAATTGTTATGCTAAAGAGCTCAAATGAATCACTTCAAGAGAATCTCTCAAGTTTAGAAACCAATTGCAAAACTCATGAAGTGCAACTTGAATCTCTTAATGATAGCATCTCCTCTTCCAATGATGCATCTATAGCGAATATTCCTTCCACTAGCAACGAATGTTCTCGTTGCTATAATGTTGATATCAATGCTTGTGCTACTAACTCTCAACCTGTGCAAGTATTGAAGAGTGAGAATGAAAGATTGAATGCCTTGGTACGATATGGATTTATCAAGACTAATCAATCCAAGGATGCCCTATATAAGACCACTAATGGTCAAGGAAATAAGAATAAGCAAGGGATAGGATATGATAAGTCTAAAGGCAAAGAAAGTGACCGTGTGATGGTGAAAGGTAAGGAGTGCATAAAGTTTGTCAAGGAAAATGGCAAATACCAAACATCCATCACACGAGTCAACAAGGAAGTGCAAGAAGCAAAGAAGCATCCTCGCAAGAAGCAAAGAAGCATCCTCATCACCATGCATCTCATACCACTTTCTATGCTTCATATATTTTGAAAAGGAACCAACGTGGTAGAGTGGTTGCTCATTTTGTTGGTACCTACAACTCAAATGAAGTTGCTAAGAAAAGGGTGTGGGTACCCAAAGTGTTGTTTGTTAACTAACATGCAAGGATTTTGTTGTTATTCTATTGATCATCTAGTCTGGAATGGCAATATTTATTAATTGAAGGTATCTTAGAATCCTTTACCTTATTCTTAGAAGGTAAAATGGCTAGATATTTTCATATTAATTGTAAAAAAGAATAAAATCCTAGAGATTCCTACGTTAATAAAAAAAGAACTTGTCTGTATAGCTTATAGGTGTGTACGGCTAGGGGCTGCACCAATGGGAGCCAATGGACTCTTCCTAGAAAAATCAAACTTGATACTTTTTACTTGACATAAAAAGGTAGAGAATTCTCTACCTTATGACCATTATATTGAAATAGTAGACAAATGTTATTACAACCCCAATGATGTTAAAAAAGTCTAAATAGAAACAAAAGAAGAAGAAGAACAGAGAGAGAGATGTTAGAACTATACAACATTAGAGGTACAAACCTAAGAGAAACTATAGAGAAGAGATTAAGCTAACAGCTGGTGCTACTAGCGGAGAGAAACTCGGTGCCTGGACTTTGACTTGTAAGCCCCAAAACTAACGACGTCCTAAATCTTTGAACTGAGATGACGTTGTCTTTGATTTTTTGAAACACTCGTGTATTTCTTGTAGTCCATAATGTGTGAGCATAGGCTGCAAAACATATTGGCCGAACTTCATAGAAAGGACCTGCTTCTATGGATGTTCTTTCAACAAATTCCAGTAAACATTGTGATGAATTTGATGCTGTTGCTAGGCCTAATTCCCCCCCCCCCCCGTAGATTGCCCGCAGCTTTACATCGCAAGATGATATGATCTATTGTTTCCAATGCCGGGCAAAGGTCACAATGAGGGTCATTTGTCCAATGTTTGGTTGTCATATCGTCCTTGGTGTTCCGTCTTCCTATGAAAGCTAGCCATAAGAAGATCCTGTACTCGTGTGGTATTGATCTATGCCACACATATTTAGCCGTTGGCCATTTGAGGCAACAAAATGACATGATTTTATAGAACATTGAGGTGGTTAAGTCTGCCATAGTCGATGCGATAACCTTTTGTTATAAAGTCTCTGATTGCAAATGTTGTTCATATAAGATGTCCAATAGGGTCTAAAACTCTAATGTTCTTGTCATGAGAGAACCGGGTGCAGTGACACTATCCAGGAGTTTGCCGCTGAATTGCGATTGGACCGTGCAGCTCGGGTTAGTAGCGAAGGTGAATAGGGTGGGTAAATGGAGGTAAATTCTCCGTATTGGTGTCCAATGGTCTTTACAAAACATAGTAGTTTGACCGTTCCCAACTATCACCTTGGTCATGTGTATTGTCTCTTCGAAAACAAAGGATAATGTTTTCCAAATTGATTAGATCATATTGGTATGTGATACTGAATATAGTGACTTCTTAACCACTGTAAGCACGGTTCACACCAAATTGGATACTAATACGAGCTGTGCAAACTACTACGGACTCACGATTTCATTAGTTTCCAATCTTCACACAAAATAACAAGAACAAGGGGGCAATTTAAAAATATGTAGGACTTGAAATAAGCCAAAGCGTGTGTGACATGTAGTCCAAATTATGTTGGAGGGAACCTCACCTCCAAATTGGAAACTAATTAAATAGTAGAACAATTGAGATAAATGGTGTAGGAGCACAACAGCACACGAACTAGTGACCCACACAAACAAGAGCATACTGTAATATCAATTGCTCGGTGTCAAACAGATGACCGCACTCAACTCTATAACTGAAAGGAAACTTTGATGTTATATAAATAGAGGATGTCTTCATGAACAACACCCAGAAAAAGCTAACACCAATAGCCAGAACTATTGTTTCCCCCCCCGTCGATTGGTAGGTTTCTCCAAAATCGATCTCATGTGGCCGACACTTACTGTTCTGTTGGTAATTAATCTGATCGCCAATCCCAGTTTTGGATAGAAGTCCTTCTCCGCTCAAACCAAAAAAAAGAAGAGAAAAGAATAAGATAATCTTAGCAGGTTTGCCTATTTGTATTGTTCTGCATATTTTTTTGCCTTCCTGAATTCTTACAATCTATATCATACATGCTTACCTTTGCTATTGCACCAAATATTTGTGTGCTAATGTATTCTCTGCTATTTCGACATACAAAATTGCAACGGCATGCAATACCTTAAGTGAGATTAATCTAGGAAAGGAATTATCAAAAACCAAGGGAAGGGTAGCAAGACTATGGGATGCAAGTCAAAATTAGTATGGGTGAACTTACTAGTCTTGACATGATCCTGATCCTAATAGATGAAGTGGTTGGTTAATGATACTTTTACTCTAATTACCACCATTTCAATTAAATAGCAATTTTTTAAATAAATGAAAGGCACCAAGATGCATGGTGTTATCAGCTAGCACTATGTTGAAAAATTCAGATAATTGATTCAAGAAGGAAACATCTATGTGTATAGGAAAGGGCCATCCTATGTCTGCGAAATGAGATGGTGGATGAGGTAAACTCCTATACCATGAATCGAATAGCTGGTGAAGAATTTATGTACCTAAGCTCATATACAATATGCAAAGCCATGTCAAATAGTGAAGATGGAGATCAGTTTTGTTCAACAGATTTCCCAAACAGCTTGAAAATCCCCGGAAAACTAAACCGTGAACTTCACTCGAAAGTTGGCCTACCAATAATGTTGCAGAGAAACATCAAAGTGCAGGCCTATGCAACAGCACAAAGATTAACTATAACACAGATTGGGAAGTGTTCCATCAAAGCGCAAGTCATAAGGGGGACAACATTTGAAACAATGTCTTCATTCCTTGAACCATCAGGCCATCATCATGTGGGCACCCGGAAGCGTGGATCGGGCCTTGCCCGAGCGCTAGACTAGAAGAGACATTCATACTCCATTTAAGTGTATGCTCACTATCGTCAAATAGTCCTGAGCACAGATGTTACCTAGACAGCCCTCACTTAAAAAAATATGAGCCGCCTGAACATCACCGTGCTCACTTACGCATAAATGAGTTCCGATCACTTTCCGAAGAACCATACCGGGATTGAGGTCAACCCATCCAGCATACCACACGCCGGCCGTCTCATAAACTTGGTACCGCGCACACCCCCTGAGGGGTGTGCGACGCAAAAGGCAAGGAATGATGGTAGCTCGTGTCCACGCAATGAACGACTGAGAACAATTCCGAGTACCCGGATATGTGTCCAGTGCTAGTTCCCAAGATCAATGCCTAGCATCCACATATCCCACATTTGAGATGATTCATCACACATACACATTTGTAATTGACACAAAAGTAGACTAGAAACTATTATATCTACTTAGTATTACATGTCCACGACCGACTGGCCAAATACATCACATAAAGAGTAAAGTGCAGCGGAAATAAACATAAGTCCAAAAGCGGGTCAGCGGTATGCCCAACCAAAAACCCCAAGGCAACCGACTAGGGAAAAACCCAGTTCATCCATCAAAGAAGCTTTCTGTCCCCGGTTCGTAGTAAGTATCGTCAGGAACACCTTCATTACATTAGTCTAAACATTTTTAGATTGAGCAAATGGTGAGTACACGTATGTACTCGCAAGACTTTAGTGTATAGAAGTAAATATACATGCATGGCTATTTCAATGGAAGAAAGCTTCTAAACTAAGTTCAATTTCAGCATGAAGTAATTTTTATTTGCAAGCATGTAGTTTAACAAACGACGATGGTAATGTAAAAAGCCTTTAATAAGAAACTTCACAATAGTACATAAAGCATGTGTACAACATTTCATGACCCTCCATGGTCATAAAAACAAGTAAATCGCAGCCAACCCTTTGTACTAATAAACCAACCCATATTATACCAAAGTTTTTTCAAAGTGTTTGCAAAACAAAAACCAAAAGCTATACTTGACATTACGTCCCAAACTGCTCATGACCGTGAGCATGGCTAATTAATTAGATTTAAATCTCTGCAGAGAGTGTACACTTTACCCATATGACACATTCTCGCAATCATGTCAACCTTGCCGTGCGATATTTCCCGCAACCGTTTTGCTAGATTGTGACGAAACCGTTCCACTCGCTAGAGTCTAGCCTTGCACTAGCTCAGGTGATGTCTAACCTTAGCTATAGCGGTGGAAATCCAGCCCGTACACACAGTACTCACGATGGGAGCTGGGAGACAACGATGTAGGGAGGTGTTGCGGGAGAGGTGGAGGCGGAGCCAAGAATTGGTAGGGACGGTGCGTGTCACAATACTTCTAGCTTAGGAGACGACATCAAATCAATGCCATATAGTAGTGATAGAGGAACCTGGGCGGTGGGATCTTGTTTTGAGGGTCCAAATATATAACTTTGTTTTTCTTTTATAAAAGCAACTAGTTAGACAATCCATTGTGTAATTCAAAATAAATTTAAGCAAATTTAATTCAACCAACTAATAAATCTGCCTCAAACAAATAAAGTGGCATCTAACTTTTATAAATAGAAAAAAAAGTCACTTGAATTTTGTAGGAAAACATGGAAACATTAGCTTTTCTAGCCTCCCATATCTTTTTTCTTTTCTTCAAATCTAGTCCCAGTGTTAACGCGATTAGAAAAAAAGCCCAATCCCCAACCACACAAGAGTCATTAAGGTTATCACTTACCGCACCAATATACCACGACAAGGGCCCATGGGCCTACCACAATAAACTTGCTGCTGCTCTCCCCCAACACAGTAGCAACGTACCAAGTTCCGCATGCATAGCATCAGATCTAGGGATGGCAATCGGGTGGGTACCTCCGGGTACCACCGTTTCATACCCAAACCCAAACCCAAACAAAGTGCCACCCACCCAAACCCATTAAGCTTTTCGGGTACAAATCTTTACCCATGCCCAAACCCAATGGGTACCCAATACCCAATGGGTACCCATGGGTATCTATAACAACAAACAAATATGCCTGGCCGTAGTCACCGTAGCCACCAGAGGGGGAGGGCATGACGCAACCAAAGGTGGAATCGGGGAAGGGCAAGCAGAGAGGGCAACCATACCTGGTTGGAGAGGAAAGGGAGACCCATCAGCGCCACGTAGTCACGCAGGAACGATGGTGGGATCGGCCCTCCCACCGGTAGCACCGCCATGCGGATGGCCGACCACAAGGGAGGGAGCCGGAGGGAGCTGAGCCACCAAGGTGGGGGTGATGGGGGCCATGGGGGCGAGGAGGTGAAGAGGGTGGGGGATGGGGCCAAAGGGAGAGGCGGAGGCAGTGGCGGGAGGGAGAGCCGACTACCGAGAGGGAGGGGTGCGCGAGGGATTGCGGCAGGGGATTTCGAAAGAAGCGAGAAGATTGTGGCGGCAAATTAGTGAGTTAGGGTTTTGATTTTCTAATATATATATATATATATTATAAAAAGTGGAGCCCGTTTGTCATAGGATACCCATCGGGTACCCATGGGTACAAACTGATACCCACACCCATCATATGACCTTATCGGGTATCCAAACCCAAAAACCCAAGGGTTTAAAATGCTACCCGTACCCATCCTTATCGGGTCGGGTACCCATAGGTACCTAGACCCGTGGGAAAAACTGCCATCCCTAATCAGATCATGTCAAGCTGCCATGGCTTGGTGGCTAGTTCCTGCCGCACTCGCCCTCCTACTATGATCGATTAGACTATTGTTGCCCCGAAAAGGTGAACACTATACATTTAGGACGACGCCTGAGGCATAACGCTGACACCTCTTGTTGCCGTTTGCCTTCTCCAAGTCAAGAAACAAGAAACTGGCCCGACCAAACTCCGGCATCACTGCTCCGCCCGGTGGCCATGGACACCGGCATCTCAGGTGTGCCACTCTCCCCTCAAACCACCTCTCTCTCTGTCTCTCTTGCAAGCGTCTCGTGCCCCAAATCCACCCGTTATTTATGCGCACAATGTGTTCGATGAAATGCCTCCTAAGAGATTACGGTTTGCTGCAGGGCGCGCAATGTGGTGGGCACCGTGGGAGAACATCTCGTCGGACGATCCGAGGCCATGGCGTTTGTGAACGCCCAACACATCCCGCTGCCCGAGGCCATGGCGTTTTAGAACGTTCGCTGTGTGGGCTCGTACAAAGGGTGGCTCGTTGGGGCGCAGCCCAGCAGGCAATGCAAGGACGCCGAGATGGCGAGTGCTTCCCACGACATGGTCCGCCTCCCGCAGCCGTCCTCAACACCTCGGCCAGGATCAATTGCACCATCCATGAACAGGCGTACGCGATGAAGTTCGACAAGGTTGTATTATCTGATTCACCTGACCCCGCCTAAGTGCATCGTGGCTGCTACTGCTTTCCGCATGCTTGCTCTCTGGCGGCCTATGACAGACCCGTCTAAGGCCCAAAGTAAGTGGGCCGACTGCACAAGGTCCTTAAATTTTTGGGGCTCCCAGCATATGCTGCACTACTATCATCTCTTGTGTAAATGGCCTGCTAAGATTTCCAAGTTCTACAATTTTGAAGTTGGTAAAATCCTACATGCGCAATACTTTGACACAAGAAAGACTCAATGGATTGGCAACAATTGCACTTGAAAATAATGTTCTGGAGAAGATTAAATATGAAGATATAATTGAAGATTTCATTTCGAAGAACACCAAGCGCATGATGCTTTTTACTAGAAGTTAAAAAGATATCGGTAAGAAAGATTCACCCTTTACTCTTTTAACATTAATGCCTATTGTAGTTCTAAATATTGAAAAAATATTTAGTTATATAATGGAATCACATTTTAGTTATTTGTATTTCTCTAGTATAGGGCCCCGTTTTGTGTTTCGTACCAGGGCCTCAAAAACTTAGGTACGGCCTGCCTAGGATGACGTCATGGTTTGTGTGCCAAAGTGGCGACATCTTTGGTTCCAGTGATATTACCTTCTGCAATGCGAAGCTCTACTTGGTGTTGAACTACACCCCAGACCTCTTCTCCTTTGAGCTCGAAGAGGATGATCGGGAGATGATGGTCTCTCATGCCGCGAAGTGTGTGACAGAGCCGCTGTTAGCATTTACCTTTGTTGCCCGTAGGCTTTTGCTTCTGCCGAGCCTGCCACTCGGCTGCCGTGAGCAGGAGCTGATCATCACGAGTTTCGTTGGCTTGAGTGCACCGCTGGGAACGCTCATCGAATGCCGTTAGCCTCCCAAGCGCCTCCTCAAACGACATCTTCTCAACATCACAGAACTGCTTGATCCCCGCAACGACAGGGTAGAGCCGATCACTAAAAAGGGCTTTTGACAACCTTAAAACAGAATGCACAAAGATAGCAGAAGAGTAAACCTGGTTTTTGACAAGTAAGGCCTAAAATATCTAGGCACTTCTAGTGCAACGAAGAGAGCAAAATAAACAGAGAACGACAATAAGTAAAATAGACCAACAAGGTAAATACAGAAAGCAAAATGCAGGAGACTCTGTGATTTTTCACCTAGGTTCAGAGAAAATCTCCTACGTCTCCGTTAGAGCACTTCACCAGAAATTATGCTCCACCAATAGCTATTTTCAATAGCTTTGGTATCCACTGGGGTGACTCTTTCACCACTCCGGTGAGGTGAGTCCCAAACCTCTCACAATATGTGACGGCCTTGCACAAACACTTGGACAGGTCGCACCAAATTACTTCCAAGCCGTCTAGGAACTCAAAGTCCCAAGAGTAATAGACTAAGCACAAGTCCTAACCCTTGGTTCACTAGCTCACAATTGTCTAGACTAAGCTTGGAGCCAAAATCAATTTGGAAATTTGATCAACAGTGAAGTTCAGTCTCTTTGAAAGCTTTTGAGCTCAAGAATACTAAAAATATCAAAGAGATGCAAAAGTTCTACTAAAAGAAGGTCATGGCACAGCTTATATAGCGCTCAAACAGGAAATAACTGTTACAGGCATTTACTAGCCGTTGTGCTTTGTTACAATGACAAAATAAAATAATCCAATGTGCCATGGACTAAGATTACTAAAAGTGCATCTAGTCCCCTAAGTGTGTTTTGGATGATTAATGACAAACAATTAAGGGACTAATGGGTTCAATGAGTTAAGGAACAGGTGAAAGTCCTGTACCAAGAATATCTACGGATGTTGGTGACCCTCAAAAAGTACAAGAAAGAAAAACAGTGTCATTTTGATGTAATTTACATTCACTGTCGAGTCATAGATGTGACGTACTATTAAGAGGGATGCAACGTAGTCGATCTAGAACAAGTCTCTATGCTCTGAAGAATGCTTACTCAATTTTTGTCGAGAGACACGAGTCACAACATGCGCACCGAGTGATTTCTGTTTGTGTCTAGATCGGATGTTTCGATATTATATCAAATGTTCCGATACATCGGAGTTTCCGGTGTAAGCGTTTAGGTCACTCTCTAGACACATCGAAAGTTCTGATATTCTTGATCGGAAGTTCCGATACGTGTAGAACCAAAAAAGGGTGCTCTTTGGACAGATCGGATGTTCCGATCTATATATTAGACATTCCGATATTGTCTTAGAAACCTTTTCAAAAGAAATCTTTTGAAGTAACTCTCTTGACACATCGGATGTTCCGAACGTGAATATCGGAAGTTCCGATGTGTGTTTTCTCGACCATTGCGGTCAGTTGTTTTTTGGAAGTTTAGGCATATCGGATGTTCCTATTCAACATCGGAAGTTCCGATATGTGGTTGAGAGGAGGAATAATGGCTAGTTTTTGCCCAATCCTATGTATACCCCTCCACCCCTCTTTAATGAGGTTAGCTTGTTGGCTGGGTTTTCTTTTGAGCATTCAATACCATCTTTGAGCTCTCTTTTCTTCCTTTCTAGTTGGTCTTAGTGATCAATTAGTGAGTGAGAGTTGAAAAGAGATCTAGAGCTAAGAGCAAAAGAGAGTCATTCATTTTGAGCATTAGAGATCATCTTCAAGATTGGCTCCAAGTTGTGCTTATTACTCTTGGAGATTGAGGACTCCTAGACGGCTAGGCGTCACTCACGAGCTCCCAAAATTGTGGGTAGCTGTGAGAAGTTTATGAAGGTTGATTTCGCCTCCGAAAGGGAAGAAATCAAAAGTGAAACCAAATATCTAGTGTGACCGAGGTTTGGGAGGAAAGGGTTGGAAAAGGCCCGGCTCTTTGTGAGCTTCCTCAACGGAGACGTAAGATCCACTCAAGGATCCGAACTCTAGGAACAAACTTTTTGTCTCCTTGATTTGATTACTCTTGTGCAATTAGCTTTAATATCCTTAATTGAGCTTTATGCTTGTTGTCAATCCAGACTAGCCTACTCATTCTATCTTAAGTTAGATTTAGAATTAGCTACTTTGCTATTCATATCTCCTTTTTCTACTCTGATATGATATTCCGGTAGTTAATCGGAAGTTCCGATCTTGCATCGAAAGTTCCGATTCTCTTATCAGAAGTTTTGATTTATTTTTCACTGCAATAAATTTTGGTTAAATTTTAAATAGCCTATTCACCCCCTCTAGGCCATTATCACATCTTTCAATTGGTATCAGAGCCTAACTTTCTCGAAGGCTTAACCACTTGAAGGGAACGAGATGGCCGGCATGGGGTTGAAGGTAGTATTTCCGGGAGACCCGGAGAGTCTGAAGACCGGAGATGACTCTTCCGGCAAGAAGAAAGAAGGTGGAACATCTACCTCGAATCAGGGAGTTGAGATCCCTTCCAATTATGATAAAATGAACTCATCCTCTTCGCATTCATATATTACTGTGCCATTCAGGCATGCACCATTCTTCGATGGTACACACTACTCCGCTTGGAGACAAAATGAAAATGCATTTAATGTACCTTCATCCTAGTGTGTGGAAGATTGTGTGTACATGCTTAGACTTGTTGGATGAAGATATGGAACTCACACCGGAGAAAGAACAAAATATTCATCGCAATGCGCAAGCCGCTAGTGTATTGTTTGGTGCCTTGAGTCCCGAGGAGTTCAACAAGGTTGATGGGCTTGAGGAGGCAAAAGAAATTTGGGACACTCTTCAAGTTTCTCATGAAGGAACCTCAAGTGTGAGTATGATCGCTTGATGCTTCTTGTCAACAAGATCTGAGGATTAGGAAGCAAAGATATGGTTGATCATGTGGTGGTGAAAAGGATGTTGAGAGCCTTTGCTTGAAGAAATTCAACTCTTGTGACACTTATCCGAGAGTGAAAATATTTCAAGAGGCTCACACCAAATGATGTGTTAGGGAGAATCCTCTCACATGAGCTTATGGAAGAAGAAGTCAAGAATCTTGAGAAGCAAAACTCAAGTGCTAAGCCAAAGGAGGTTGCATTGAAGGCAAGCAAAAAGGATGATTCAAGCTCAAGCGACGATGATAGCGAAGATGAAGAAGACTTGGCCCTATTCGTGAGAAAGTTCAAAAAATTCCTTAAGTATGATGGGTCAAGCAAATACAAGAAGAATCACTATGACAAGTCAAGAAGAAGAAGAAGAACAAAGAGGGCATGCTATGAGTGCGGTGAAGTAGGGCACTTCATCGCCGATTGCCCCAAGAAGAAGAGCAACACCAACGAACGCTGGAAGAGCGAGCCACACAAGAAGAACAAGGCTCATAAGAAGAAATATTCCGAGCGTGCCCACATTGGCGAGGAGTGGGACTCAAATGACTCTGACTCCGACTTCGACGATGAAGGAGTTGCCACCATCGCCATAGAAGCCGCTCCTCCAACAAAGTCACTCTTCGGCGACATGAGTGACAACAACAATGACAACAGCGACTCACCCGTTTGTCTTATGGCAAAAGGGCACAAGGTAATGACTAAATCAAAATCTCTCTGTAGTGACAATGAAGTAGATAGTAGTGATGAGGACTTTGATGATGATGCGGATGTATTATTTTGTGACTTGAACAAATCCACTATAGCAAAGATAAACATGCTAATGGAAAGAATAAAAAGCCAAGAGAAAACTCTCGAGAAGCAAGAAGATTTACTGATTCTTGAGAAGAAAAGAAATCTTGCTCTTGAGAAGCTCCTTGCTAAGAAAAGGAGAAAATTGAGTTATTAATAAAAAATCTTGTGAAGCAAAGCTCAAGTACTAAGCCAAAGGAGATTGTATTGAAGGCAAGCAAAAAGGATGATTCAAGCTCAAGCGATGATGATAGCGAAGGTGAAGAAGACTTAGCCCTATTTGTGAGAAAGTTCAAAAAATTCCTTAAGTATGATGGGTCAAGCAAATACAAGAAGAATAACTATGACAAGTCAAGAAGAAGAAGAAGCATAAAGAGGGCATGCTATGAGTGCGATGAAGTAGGGCACTTCATCGCCATTGCCCGAAGAAGAAGAGCAACACCAACGAATGCAAGAAGAGCGAGCCACACAAGAAGAACAACGCTCATAAGAAGAAATATTCCGAGCGTGCTCACATTGGCGAGGAGTGGGACTCAAATGACTTTGACTCCGACTCCGACGATGAAGGAGTTGCCACCATCGCCATAGAAGCCGCTCCTCCAACAAAGTCACTCTTCGGCGACATGAGTGACAACGACAACGACAATGGCGACTCACCCGTTTGTCTTATGGCTAAAGGGCGCAAGGTAATGACTAAATCAAAACCTCTCTATAGTGACAATGAAGTAGATAGTAGTGATGAGGACTTTGATGATGATGAGGATGCATTATTTTGTGACTTGAACAAATTCACTATAGCAAAGATAAACAAGCTAATGGAAAGAATAGAAAGCCAATAGGAAACTCTCGAGAAGAAAGAAGATTTACTCATTCTCGAGAAGAAAAGAAATCTTGCTATTGAGAAGCTCCTTGCTAAAGAAAAGGAGAAAATTGAGTTATTAACCAAAAATCTTTATTTGGCTAACAACTCAATTGTTATGCTAAAGAGCTCAAATGAATCACTTCAAGAGAATCTCTCTGGTTTAGAAGTCAATTGCAAAACTCATGAAGTGCAACTTGAATCTCTTAATGATAGCATCTCCTCTTCCAATGATGCATCTATAGCGAATATTCCTTCCACTAGCAACGGATATTCTCGTTGCTATAATGTTGATATCAATGCTTGTGCTACTAACTCTCAACTTGTGCAAGTATTGAAGAGTGAGAATGAAAGATTGAATGCCTTGGTACGATATGGATGTATCAAGACTAATCAATCCAAGGATGCCCTATATAAGACCATTAATGGTCAAGGAAATAAGAATAAGCAAGGGCTAGGATATGATAAGTCTAAAGGCAAAGAAAGTGACCGTGTGATGGTGAAAGGTAAGGAGTGCATAAAGTTTATCTCGGAAAATGGCAAAGACCAAACATCCATCACACGAGTCAACAAGGGGGTGCAAGAAGCAAAGAAGCATCCTCATCACCATGCATCTCATACTACTTTCTATGCTTCATATATTTTTAAAAGGAACCAACGTGGTAGAGTGGTTGCTTATTTTGTTGGTACCCAAAACTCAAATGAAGTTGCTAAGAAAAGGGTGTGGGTACCCAAAGTGTTGTTTGTTAACTAACATGCAATGATATTGTTGTTATTCTATTGATCATCTAGTCTGGAATGGCAATATTTATTAATTGAAGGTATCTTAGAATCCTTTACCTTATTCTTAGAAGGTAAAATGGCTAGATATTTTCATATTAATTATAAAAAAGAAGAAAATCCTAGAGATTCCTACGTTAATAAAAAAAGAACATGTTTGTATAGCTTATTGGTGCGTATGGCCGGGGGCTGCACTGTAACACCCCAAAATTTTGTTTTTATTGAATTCATGTGTGATTTGGCACTTTGGTGAATTTTTGGAATTTTCTGGAATTTATTTGGATTTATTTGGAATTTATTTGAATTTATTCCATTTTGAAATAATTAAAGAATTTAATTTTGCAAATAAAATTTTGTTGGAAATATTTTATTTGAGTCCAAAATGATCCAAAATATTTTCCAGAATTTTTCTGGAATTTTTCTGGGTCATTCGCTATTTTTAATGAATTAAATGAATTACTGGGAATTATTTTAAATATTAAATCGCTGGAAATCCAACTCGGGGCGGTTACTGTTCATCCGACCGAGTCGGAACCCGAGTCGGACTCGAGTCTGACCCGAGCCAGTTGACTCGATCAAACCAGCTCAAAACCCTAATCAATCCCAACCGTTGGATCAAGATCCAACGGCTGAGATCCGCCTGCACGGCTCGAGCCAGTATCCGCCCGGATCCGATCGCGCCCGGCGATCGTGGCGTTGATCGTGCCACGTGGGCGGCTGAGCGTCATCGTCTCCGCCGAGTCCGAGCCGACTCGCCCGCGCCCGCCGCCGTGTAGAATTAGGTTTCCGCCTCGCACGAACGCCGAGGCTATTTAAAGCCCTGGTCACGCCCGAGGTTGCCCTCATCCTTGCGCACCCGTTCCCCGAGCCATCTCGCTGAGCTGCCGCCCGTTTGCCCGTGTGAGCTCGCCAGAGTTGAGCGCCACTACGCCGCGGTTTTTGCTCGATTTCGCGCCGTCCGTCGTCTTCCGCCGAGAAGGAGCCAGATCCGGAATCCCTGACGAGACGCACCCGGGAGGACTCATCTCGCCGAGCAACCCCAAACGCCATCGGGCTCGCCGTCGTCGTTCGCCTCCGGTGGCTGCAAGACCGCCGCCGCCATCACCCTCGCGAGTTACGTGGACCGTCCGATCTTGATCGTGCGGTTGAGGTGAGTTCACGTGTTCCAAACCCAGTTAGATCTGGACCGTTGGATCAAGATCCAACGGTTCACAATCGCCACGTGCCGTGGTAGTGATTCTTATAGGATTAGATCTGGACCGTCCGATCTAGATCGAACGGCCCACGATCATCGAGTAGATTCAACGCGTTAACCCTGGATCCAATCGCGACCGTTGAATTTCAAATCAACGGCCGGGATTGCGCCACGTGTCGGGAAGCCTGACCGTCGCGGTCAGCGCCGGGCCGCAGCAGCGCGTGTGACGCTGACACGCGGGGCCCGCGTGTCAGAGGGCCGCATGTCAGTGGCTAATCCAGCCAAGCGCTGACGTCACCCATGACGTCACAGTGGGTCCCACATGTCAGCAACACGTAGAGTCGTGGACCGGGTCCACGGTAGACCCGAGCCGAGCGTGGACTACGTCCATGGACCGGCTGACGTCAGCCGCCCAATCAGAGGCTGCCACGTGTCTAGGCTGACGCAATAATTAATTTCCGAAAAAGAAAATGATTTATTAATTCAAATAATGATTTCAGATTTTGTTCCAAATTTCAAACGCTTATAACTTTTGCGTTTCAACTCCGATTTGAGTGGTTCAAATTTCTAAATTTGTATAAAATTCGGATCTACTCAAATATGAATTTTATTTAATTTTTGGACTAAAGTTTTTCTCTGTAATATTATTTAATTGATTATTTAAACTTTAATAAATCGTAACTTTTGCATTTTAACTCCGATTTGAACGATTCCAGTTCCTAAAAATCCAGAAAATTATGTTCTCTCTGTTTATGGATTTTATTTGGAGTTTTGGGATGTTTTTGCCTATTGTTTATTTGTGTATTGCTATTTGCACGCTTTACGAGTAGACGTTGAAGTGCCGGAAGGATTCGAAGGAGAAGTATTGACTCAGGATCCAACTCAAGACCAAGAGCAAGTACTTTTTGAAGGCAAGTTGTGCTTTGACCATGTTGATCCTATTTCGAAATCTATTTTGATTTAAACTATTGCATGCTAGTTCAATTAGAAAGATACTTGGTTTAAACATGGGGGTTAGATAAGTACCAATTTGTCAGATGACACCTTGATTATTTAAGTATGTGCCATGACCCTTGTCACCCTAGTTGTGGATTACTAGTTGGACATTATTAAATTGCCAACATGGGTTTAGACCGTTGTAGTATAACGCTTAGACTGCACGTGCTCATAACATGATTTTGGACAATCAAATGTTAATATTGACTTAATGATATATTGAACCTGTTTTGGAAAAGTATCATGTGATGTTGATGGCACGTGGTGCATGGTAATCAACTGGGTTTGATAAACGATTTCGGCCAGGGCATGTGGCAAGAGTAATCAGGTGGGCCATTGTGGCATTGGGAGTGTTGATTTGGTTCTTCTGTAGTCTTGCCCTGGTCACTCTAAGGACTTAACCTTGCAAGCCTTTGAACTGGGTCATACTTGCAACCACATGGTCGGAATGGGACGGCCCTAGTTGACTAAGTCGCTAAGGACTCACTTGTGGAGCCTCAGGGTGTCAATTACACCGCTTGTGTGATTGTGCGGGGAGCGTATCGTGGTCGTGGCCAGATACCCATCTAACGGTGTGTTGGTCCCATACTTCGCCTTGGCTAAGGGAAGGGATGGTGTAGAGCACGAACCTGAGAGGACCACCTGTGTTGTTTGAGGCTTCCGAAAGGCTTTGTTACTGAACTTCGCCTTTGTGGTGTTTGACTGTATCTTGTGGGTAAAGTGCATAACCTCTGCAGAGTTTAGAATCTATTCGAATAGCCGAGTCCACTGTGATCGACAATGCTCGGGATTACAATCAAGGGTTAGATTTTCTCAAAAATAACTTTGGTTTGAAAGGTGGGTTGGTTTAGTAATGAAGATGATGGAAATATGGTTTAGGATGGGGAAAATGTTTATTAAACTTCTTGAAAAGTTATTTATGCTTTAATTATTTCTCGCTTTTGAATCTACTTATATTACTTTTCAAATGTCTGTTTCTGCAAATATACCTTGAGCTATTCCTTTGTACCAAGCCATGCATATAGTATATTAGCTTGCATTCTGTGCATGACTTGCTGAGTACCAAGTACTCACCCTTGCCTCAACACAACACCAGTTGAAGAGGAGACTATGCCAGCTTCAGAGGAGGAACTCCAAGAGGATCCGTCTACTTAGGGATGCGAGCCCGATCGGTTGCACTGTGGTATCTTTGGATGGCGCCACGAAGTTATCTTATTTTCCGCTGCTATTCTTTCTCTTTTAATAAGTTTCGCCTTGCGAGGCATACATTTGTAACTTGACCCTAAGGTCGAGTAACCAGTTTGGTTATTTAAATAAAGTACTTTATTGGTATCGAGTGGTATGATTGTGATATTTACCGATGTTAAGACTGTGTGCACTAGCGCGTTCCTGGACTAGTGCTGAATACACAGAGGGTCCGGATTTGCAAATTCGGGGTCCCGACAGAGGTGGCATCAGAGCCATACTTGACTGTAGGCTCAACCCTAGCTAGAATGGTCGTAGTGAGGATAAAACCTATTTTCTAAAAGCTAAAAAAAAAATTGTCAAGATAAGAAATGACATCTCGACTTATCCCCTTCTCTCTTTTCTTGTCTCTTGCTGAAATTTTTCTTACCTTGTCACAATTCAAAAATTCCGAGTTCTTACGTAAAGCACTCTTGTGACAGATGGAGGAAGAGTTCAACTACGTTGATCTGGGAGTTGGTCACGCTGCAGAACTTTGGCATATGCTACAGACTCTCGGAGATTTTGAGAAGCCCCAATACCAAGTGGAAGTGATCAGACAAGCGGGATTGATCAAGGCTTGTGACGTGAGGATTGAGGTGCCTGCTAGGAAAAAGGGCCCAGGCAATCGCCCGATACACCTGACCGCCAGAGATCTACAATGCGGATGGGTATCCAAGAAGTATCACGACGAGCAATGCGGCACATTACCCGTATCTACGCCAGAGAATTGAGAGTACGGTGTTCCGCTACCATCCGCGCAGCGATAACCTTCTTGACCCAAGGCGATTCAGGATGAGGATGCCACGCGGTTACACGATTGGCACGATTTGTCGCCGCCAGGAGGATGTACTAGATAATACAAGCAAGGAGCTCGAAGGCCCGCAAGGAGATCACGGCAGAGAAGAACAGATGGCGGGAAGCTCAAGAGTATGTGGCACACCTTCTACGAAGGATTGACGAGTTGGAGATGACCTTATGCGGACCGGACCCGAGCCGATTTGAGCTACACGAGCCGATCCAGAGGAGTCGATCTCGATGAGGACATCGCTTCTTCGACTACCATAGAGGACACAGATTCTTTGGACATGGCGTCGTTTCGCGCCTATGCCACAAAGACCTGTACCCAGGCCGTGGAGGTTTTCTCGATGAGTGAGCATAGGTTCTATAGTGAGACTCCTTCGCCGAGTCGCGTCATAGAAGAAAGAGTCACCCTTTAGGCGTTAGACTCCAGAATTAGTTCGATTTGGATTTGCTTTGTTTGCTGAGTGTGCAGTATGTGTTGCAAGGCCCTTAGGCATTGTAAGCAACCATACCAAGTTATTAATATCAATAATAAAGTTGGACCTTAAAGTTACACCTTTCGCCCCGCATAAGTTCCATATTACTTGTCTATTCTTGCTTCCCTCTCATCTCTAAACCTAGAGCAAATCGACAGATGGTGAACACCCGTGGAAACTTTGGAAGCAATGGGAGTGGTTCTCGCCAAACAGAAACCCCAATGATGGAGCACCAGCACCGCCATGTGGATGTGCAGAATTTCGAGCTTTTCTTGCTGCCCAGACTCGATTGATGCATGCTATGATGCAACAAATGCAGCACGTCCTTTGCTCAGGCCACTTTGCTAATCAAGTTAATCATGGACCACGCCGTAATACAAGACTATCGAGTTCATGAGAACTCACCCACCCACTTTCTTCTGGGAATGCCAATCCATTGGAGGCCGATGATTGGTTAAGATCAATTGAGAGGAAGCTACACATAGCTCAATGCATAGGGAATGAGAAGGTACTCTACGCTTCTCATCACCGAAGGAACATTGCCGAATGGTGGGAGAACTTCGTGCCACGCAGAGAACCCTCAAGATATCACTTGGGAAGAGTTCACAACAGCATTCCGACAATATCACGTGCTGAAGGAATCATGGACCTTAAGAAGGAGGAGTTCAGAGCATCAAGCAAGGTAATCACCGGTGGCGACTACGAACAAGTTCACACAGCTAGCACGCTACGCACTGAGGATGTAGCGACAGATAAATCCAGGCATACCTCGTTTTATGAAGGGACTTAACTCAGGATTGCAAGTAGGATTGATCACCCACACCTTTCCAGATTTCCAAGAGTTGGTGAATAAGGCGCTTATTCTTGAGGACAAGCGCAAGGAAGCTGGATGAGAACAGAAGCGCAGGATGCAACAAAGAAGGATCACGCCAGGAACGCATAATACCGAGAGTTGCACCAAATCAATTCTTGATTCCAACCACGAATCGACAAGGACACCATCCCGGCACCAAGACACTGTCAATCGAACTACGGACCCACCCCGCTAGAAACACTACTCCAGCAAATAGGAACAAAGTGAGACGCCGCTACAATCGCAACGAGCCAGGACACTTTGCCAACAGCTTGTCCAAAGAAGACAGCAGGAGTGACCCAGCCGCTTCAACCTAGGAACCACCCAGCTAGGGCGCCCGGCACAGAGCCACACCCTGCAGGCCGTGGTGAGAGGCCGAGTCAACCATGTCACCGCAGATGCACCGCAGAATGCTACGGACGTCAGACTTGGGTAAGTTACTTGTTAACTCGATACACCTGCAGTTTTGTTTGACTCTGAGCTTCGCATTCGTTTGTTTCGCAAGGCTTTGCTACTAGAAATGATTTGAGGATTGCAAGACTTAAGTGCATGCTTTTAGTTCAAACCCACAGTTCGAACTCCGAGCGAAAGTAGGATGTTCCGGGTGAGAATCTTGATAGATGGAATAGAGTTCCTAGCAAACCTTATAATTTTGGAGACCCGGACCTTAGACGTTATATTGGGAATGGATTGGTTATCCAAGCACAAGGCCGTATTGGATTGTGGACGAAGGACTATCTCGATTGAGAGCCCGTGTGGGAAGAAAGTGGAATTTCAAGCCACCGCAGATTAGAGATGGGCGCTGATGGTTAACGATGCAGAGGCAATCAGCATAGAGGGTGTCCCGGTAGTGAATGAGTACCCAGATGTTTTTCCCGAAGATCTACGGTATGCCGCCAGACAGGGGACATAGAGTTTGTGATAGAGCTTGTAAGATGCAGACCGATAGCAAAGAGACCCTATCGGATGTCCACCGAGGAGTTGGTAGAAATGAAGAAACAGCTAGAAGAGTTAATGGAGAAAGGATTTATCGGACCGAGTTCGTCGCCGTGGGGAGCACGATTTTGTTTGTCAAGAAGAAGGACGGAAGTTTCAGGATGTGCATTGACTACCGTGCACTCAATGAAGTCACCGTGAAGAATAAGTATCCGCTACCCAGATTGATGATTTGTTTGATCGGTTGAGAGGAGCGGAGTTTTCTCCAAGATTGATCTGAGATCGGGATACCATCGATTGAAGATCCGATCGTAAGATATTCCAAAGATCGCATTCTCGTCAAGATATGGACATTACGAGTTTACTGATTATGTCCTTTGGGGTGACGAATCGCCCGGCTTATTTCATGAATATGATGAATAAGGTGTTCATGGAATATTTGGACAAGTTTGTCGTCGTGTTCATAGACGATATCCTAATCTACTCCAAGACAGGAGGATGAACATGCCGAACACTTAAGGCGAGTTTTGGAAAAGCCGAGGAACAACAACTTTTCGCCAAGTTCAGCAAGTGTGATTTTTGGAAGGACAAGGTGGAGTTTCTTGGACATGTAATGACCGCATGAAGGAGTCGCCAGTAGATCCAAGCAAAGTAGAAGCTGTGTTACATTGGGAGCCCAAGATCGTGACCAGATTCGGAGTTTCCTTGGAATGGCAGGATACTACCGCCGTTTCATCGAAGGCTTTTCGACAATTGCGAAACCTCTTACGCAACTGCTGAAGAAGGAAAAGAAGTTTGCATGGACGCCAGAATGTGAGAAAGGATTTCAGGAGCTGAAGAAGCGATTGACGTCAGCACCGGTGTTAGTTCTACCGGATGTTAATCAAAGCTTTGATATTTATTGTGACGCATCGCGCCAAGGACTTGGATGTGTGCTGATGCAGAACGGAAAGGTCGTCGCTTATGCATCAAGGCAGTTGAGGCCGCATGAGGAAAATTATCCGACGCATGACCTAGAGTTAGCTGCCGTAGTGCATGCTTTGAAGATATGGCGTCACTATCTGATTGGAAACAGATGTGAAGTATATACGGATCATAAGAGCCTTAAGTACATATTCACCCAGTCGGATCTGAATATGAGGCAGAGGAGATGGTTAGAGTTGATCAAAGACTATAATGTTGGAATCCATTACCATCCCGGGAAGGCCAACGTAGTAGCCGATGCCCTGAGTCGGAAAAGCCATACCGTGAGTACGTTGCTAGCCACAAGTCAGGATGAGTTATGTGAGGATTTTCAGAAAATGAAGATTGAGGTAGTACCTAGCGGATTCTTGGCTGCATTAGAAGTAAAGCCTACCCTAGAGGATCAGATCCGAGAAGGACAGAAGGATGATGACAAGATCCGCAGGATTAAGTCCATCAAGGAGGAAGGCAAGGCAGAGGACTTCAAGTTGGATGAGCAAGGCACGTTGTGGATGAAGGATCGCATTTGTGTGCCTAACAAGAAGGAGTTAAAGCAACTGATTCTGGAAGAAGCCCATGACTCCAAGTACTCAATTCATCACTGAAGCGCCAAGATGTATCGAGGATCTCAAGGAGAGATTCTCGTGGCCGAGTATGAAACGTGAAGTTGCCGAGCATGTTGCATTGTGCGACGTATGCCAGAGAGTCAAGGCAATGCATCAGAGACCAGCAGGATTGCTACAACCGCTGAAAGTACCCGAGTGGAAGTGGGAGGAAATCGGAATGGATTTCATTACCGGTTTGCCGAAGACTCAAGGAGGTTATGACTCCATATGGGTTATAGTGGATCGCTTGACTAAAGTAGCCCATTTTATCCCGTGAAGACCACTTACTCGGGAGATAAATTAGCGAGAATTATACATGATCGGGATTGTCTGCTTGCACGGAGTGCCCAAGAGGATCGTATCGGACGAAGGTACCCAATTTACCTCAAGGTTACGGAATAAGTTGCATGAAGCCATGGGAACCCGTTTCAACTTGATCTGACTTATCATCCCACAGACGGACCAGACAGAGAAAGAGTCAACCAGATCTGGAGGATATGTTGAGAGCTTGTGCATTAGCTTATGCTACTTCTTGGGATAAGAGTTTACCGTATGCCGAGTTCGATTACAACAATAGTTATCGAGGCTAGTTCTGAGATGTCACCTTTTGAGGCCTTTGTATGGTCGACCTGTCGGACGCCATTGAATTGGAATGAGACCGGCGGCGCCGTGTCTTTGGGCCTGATATTCTTCAAGAGGTGAAGAGCGGTCGCCATGATTAGGGAAAGGTTGAGGATAGCCCAATCTCGGCAGAAGAGTTATCTTGACAATCGTCGCCGAGATTTGAGTTTTGAACCGAGAAGACTTTGTATACCTCGAGTTCGCCTCTCGGGAGTTAAGAGGTTCCATGCCAAAGGGAAACTTCGCACCCGTTATGTTGGACCATTTAAGATTTTGAGTCGCGAGGCGGTTGCTTATCACCGAGTTGCCACGATCGTTGGCGAGGAGTGCATGATGTATTCCATGTGTCCCGATTGAAGAAGTGCCTCCGAGTTCTGAGAGCAGACACCGCTAGAGTTAATTGAGTTGCAAGAGGACTTGACTTATAAGGAGCATCCCGTGAGGATTCTGGACACAATGGATCGAGAAACTAGAAACAAGTCAACCCGTTTCTGTAGAGTTCAGTGGAGCAACCATACAGAGAGTGAAGCAACTTGGGAGCGCGAAGAGGATTTGAAGAAAGAGTTCCCAAGCCTATTCTGTAGTAAGCCCTGAATCTCGGGGACGAGATTCTATTAAGGGGGGAGGTTTGTAACACCCCAAAATTTTGTTTTTATTGAATTCCTGTGTGATTTGGCACTTTGGTGAATATTTGGAATTTTCTGGAATTTATTTGGATTTATTTGGAATTTATTTGAATTTATTCCATTTTGAAATAATTAAAGAATTTAATTTTGCAAATAAAATTTTGTTGGAAATATTTTATTTGAGTCCAAAATGATCCAAAATATTTTCCAGAATTTTTCTGGAATTTTTCTGGGTCATTTGCTATTTTTAATGAATTAAATGAATTACTGGGAATTATTTTAAATATTAAATCGCTGGAAATCCAACTCGGTCGATTCGTTTCATCCGACCGAAGTCGGAACCCGAAGTCGGACTCGAAACCGACCTTGAGCCGCTTGACTCGATCAAACCGGCTCAAAACCTAATCAATCCCAACCGTTGGATCAAGATCCAGCGGTGAGATCCGCCGTCTGGTTCGAGCCGTATCCGGCCGGATCCGATCGCGCCCGTCGCGATCGTGGCCGTTGATCGTGCCACGTGGGCGGTGGCGTCATCGTCTCCGCCGAGTCCGGCCGGACTCGCCAGCGCCCGCCGCCGTGTAGAATTAGGTTTCCGTCTCGCACGAACGCCGAGGCTATTTAAAGCCCAGTCACGCCCGAGGTTGCCCTCATCCTTGCGCACCCGTTCCCCGAGCCATCTACTTTGCTGCCGCCCGTTTGCCCGTGTGAGCTCGCCGTAGTTGAGCGCCACTCCGCCGCGGTTTTGCTCGATTTCGCCGTCCGTCGTCTTCCGCCGAGAAGGAGCCCGGATCCGGAATCCCGTGACGAGACGCACCCGAAGGAGGACTCATCTCGCCGAGCAACCCGAAACGCCATCGGGCTCGTCGTCGTTCGTCTCCGGTGGCTGCAGCACCGCGTCGCCATCACCCTCGCGAGTTACGTGGACCGTCCGATCTTGATCGTGCGGTTGAGGTGAGTTCACGTGTTCCAAACCGGTTAGATCTGGACCGTTGGATCAAGATCCAACGGTTCACAATCGCCACGCGTCGTAGTAGTGATTATTATAGGATTAGATCTGGACCGTCCGATCTAGATCGAGCGGCCCACGATCATCGAGTAGATTCAACGCGTTAACCACGGATCCAATCGCGGCCGTTGAATTTCAAATCAACTGGCCGGGATTGCGCCATGTGTCGGGAAGCGACCGTCGCGGTCAGCGCCGCAGCCCAGCGTCGCAGTGGCAGACGCTGACACGCGGGGCCCGCGTGTCAGAGGGCCGCATGTCAGTGGCTAATCCAGCCAAGCGCTGACGTCACCCATGACGTCACAGTGGGTCCCACATGTCAGCAACACGTAGAGTCGTGGACCGGGTCCACGGTAGACCCGAGCCGAGCGTGGACTACGTCCATGGACCGGCTGACGTCAGCCGCCCAATCAGAGGCTGCCACGTGTCTAGGCTGACGCAATAATTAATTTCCGAAAAGAAAATGATTTATTAATTCAAATAATGATTTCAGATTTTGTTCCAAATTTCAAACGCTTATAACTTTTGCGTTTCAACTCCGATTTGAGTGGTTCAAATTTCTAAATTTGTATAAAATTCGGATCTACTCAAATATGAATTTTATTTAATTTTTGGACTAAAGTTTTTCTCTGTAATATTATTTAATTGATTATTTAAACTTTAATAAATCGTAACTTTTGCATTTTAACTCCGATTTGAACGATTCAGTTCCTAAAAATCCAGAAAATTATGTTCTCTCTGTTTATGGATTTTATTTGGAGTTTTGGGATGTTTTTGCCTATTGTTTATTTGTGTATTGCTATTTGCACGCTTTACGAGTAGACGTTGAAGTGCTTGGGAAGGATTCGAAGGAGAAGTATTGACTCAGATCCAACTCAAGACCAAGAGCAAGTACTTTTTGAAGGCAAGTTGTGCTTTGACCATGTTGATCCTATTTGAAATCTATTTTGATTTAAACTATTGCATGCTAGTTCAATTAGAAAGATACTTGGTTTAAACATGGGGTTAGATAAGTACCAATTTGTTGTATGACACCTTGATTATTTAAGTATGTGCCATGACCCTTGTCACCCTAGTTGTGGATTACTAGTTGGACATTATTAAATTGCCAACATGGGTTTAGACCGTTGTAGTATCTTTGCTTAGACACACTCGTGCTCATAACATGATTTTGGACAATCAAATGTTAATATTGACTTAATGATATATTGAACCTGTTTTGGAAAAGTATCATGTGATGTTGATGGCACGTGGTGCATGGTAATCAAGCGGGGTTTGATAAACGATTTCGGCCAGGGGCATGTGGCAAGAGTAATCAGTGGGCCGGTTGTGGCATTGGGAGTGTTGATTTGGTTCTTGGGTAGTCTTGCCCTGGTCACTCTAAGGACTTAACCTTGCAAGCCTTTGAACTGGGTCATACTTGCAACCACATGGTCGGAATGGGACGGCCCTAGTTGACTAAGTCGCTAAGGACTCACTTGTGGAGCCTCAGGGTGTCAATTACACCGTTTGTGTGATTGTACGGGGGAGCGTATCGTGGCTGTGGCCAGATACCCATCTAACGGTGTGTTGGTCCCATACTTCGCCTTGGCTAAGGGAAGGGATGGTGTAGAGCACGAACCGGAGAGGACCACCTGTGTTGTTTGAGGCTTCCGAAAGGCTTTGTTACGGGAACTCGCCTTTGTGGTGTTTGACTGTATCTTGTGGGTAAAGTGCATAACCTCTGCAGAGTTTAGAATCTATTCGAATAGCCGAGTCCACGGTACTGGACAATGCTCGGGGATTACAGTCAAGGGTTAGATTTTCTCAAAAATAACTTTGGTTTGAAAGGTGGGTTGGTTTAGTAATGAAGATGATGGAAATATGGTTTAGGATGGGGAAAATGTTTATTAAACTTCTTGAAAAGTTATTTATGCTTTAATTATTTCTACTGCTTTCGAATCTACTTATATTACTTTTCAAATGCTGTTTACTGCAAATATACCTTGAGCTATTCCTTTGTACCAAGCCATGCATATAGTATATTAGCTTGCATTCTGTGCATGACTTGCTGAGTACCAAGTACTCACCCTTGCCTCAACACAACACCAGTTGAAGAGGAGACTATGTCAGCTTCAGAGGAGGAACTCCAAGAGGATCCGTCTACTTAGGGATGCGAGCCCAGTCAGTTGCCTGTGGTATACTGGATGGCGCCACGAAGTTATCTTATTTTCCGCTGCTATTCTTTCTCTTTTAATAAGTTTCGCCTTGCGAGGCATACATTTGTAACTTGACCCTAAGGTCGAGTAACCAGTTTGGTTATTTAAATAAAGTACTTTATTGGTATCGAGTGGTATGATTGTGATATTTACCGATGTTAAGACTGTGTGCACTAGCGCGTTCCTGGACTAGTGCTGAATACACAGAGGGTCTGGATTTGCAAATTCGGGGTCCCGACATGCACCAATGGGAGCCAATGGCCCCTTCCAAGACAAATCAAACTTGATACTTTTTACTTGACATAAAAAGGTAGAGAACTCTTTACCTTATGACCATTATATTAAAATAGTAGACAAATGTTATTACAGCACCAATGATGTTAAAAAAGTCTAAATAGAAACAAAAAAAAGAAGAAGAAAAGAGAGAGAGAGATGTCAGAACTATACAACACTAGAGGTACAAACCTAAGAGAAACTACAGAGAGGAGATTAAGCTAACAGTTGGTGCTACTGGCAGAGAGAAACTCGGTGCCTGGACTTTGACCTTTAAGCCCCAAAACTAACGGAGTCCTGAATCTTTGAACTGAGATGACGTTGTCTTTGATTTTTTGAAACACTCGTGTATTTCTTGTAGTCCATAATGTGTGAGCATAGGCTGCAAAACATATTGGCCAAACTTCATAGAAAGGACCTGCTTCTATGGATGTTCTTTCAATGAATTCCAGTAAACATTGTGATGAATTTGATGCTGTTGCTAGGCCTAGTTTTTCCCCTGTAGATTGCCCACAGCTTTACATGGCAAGATGATATGATCTATTGTTTCCAATGCCAGGCAAAGGTCACAATGAGGGTCATTTGTCCAATGTTTGGTTGTCATATCGTCCTTGGTGTTCAGTCTTCCTATGAAAGCTAGCCATAAGAAGATCCTATACTCATGTGGTATTGATCTATGCCACACATATTTAGCCGTTGGCCATTTGAGGCAACAAAATGACATGATTTTATAGAACATTGAGGTGGTTAAGTCTGCCATAGTCGATGCGATAACCTTTTGGTATAAAGTCTCTGACTGCAAATGTTGTTCATATAAGATGTCCAATAGGGTCTAAAAGTCTAATGTTCTTGTCATGAGAGAACCAGGTGCAATGACACTATCCAGGAGTTTGCCGCTGAATTGCGATTGGACCGTGCAGCTCGGGTTTGTAGCGAAGGTGAATAGGGTGGGTAAATGGAGGTAAATTCTCTGTATTGGTGTCCAATGGTATTTACAAAACATAGTAGTTCGACTGTTCCCAACTATCACCTTGGTCATGTGTATTGTCACTTCGAAAACAAAGGATAATGTTTTCCAAATTGATTAGATCATATTGGTATGTGGTTCTGAATATAGTGACTTCTTAACCACTTTAAGCAATGTTCACACCAAATTGGATACTAATACGAGCTGTGCAAACTACTACGTACTCACGATTTCTGTAATATCCCCAATTTCGGTCTTCTGTCAAAATCTAATTTAAACTAATTAAATTTAAAATTTGGATTTTCCTCTGTGTTTATATTAACCTGGCATCTCTATCCTCCTAAAATTGGATTTCAATCTTCCTTCGTCCGAAAAATCGAATTTTCGGATTCCGGTCCGTACCTGAAATTCCACCCGAGTTCCAAAATGCTCCAAAAATCCAGAAACCTATTGCATTAGGTTCCAAATATTCCAAAAACATTCTGGGAATTTTCCCAAGATTCTTAGAAACTCTCTGGTATTTTATCGCTCACGGCCTTTCATCAAATACCCTTTTATTGTCCAGGAATATTCTAAATTCCAAATTTCATCCAAATTCTATGAAACCAATTTTATTGAGTTTCAAATATTCCCTAATATTTTTGGGAATTTTTCCGGGAGTTTTAGACCATTTTTGCTATTTTATCTCGTGCGTCATTTTTTCACTATTCACCGATCAATGTGGAGTCGTCACGTGTCAAACACTGTAGCGTCGTCTTCTCCAACGATCGGTTTCCAAAGAGGAAACTCATCTCTCTCTCTCTCTCTCTTTCATGGTGCTCTCTCTTCAATTCATCATAACTTCCTCATTAAAGCTCCAAATCACGATCCGCCGGTTGCGTTGGAAAGATATCGACGAGGAGAACCCGTTCCCACTGTCCATTCGTCTTCAATCCCACTGAAAATGGCGCATTAGATCAAAAACCAAAAATTGCAATTATGACAATAACTCGGCCGTTTCAACTCCAATTCGCACGGTTCCACCAATCAAAGCTTCGTGGTGGAGTCCTCTTCCCGATGCTATCACTCTTCTTTTTCCCTTCCTCATCGTTTGCCCGGGAGATTGCGAAAACCGGTGACCTCCACCGTCGTTCTTCTCATTTGCCATCCTATCTCTCGCTCCGGTGAGTCAAACTCGATTCCATTTGATCCATTATGTGCGTATGGATGTCAAGATTATAACCCCTCAATCAATTTCAGGTTTCCTCAAAGTTTGAATCCAAATTTCGAGTTTGAATCGCTACGGCCGAACCGCCGTTCGTCGTCAAATTTGTCGTCTCCGGTAATCCTCTTCAAGATCCAACATCACCATTGGATTCGCATCGTCGAGACCTTTCCGGGGCTTACCTTCTTCCATCCCGCCACCCCTTCCATTGCAAGTTCCCCATGTTCAAACCCTAGGTTTAGTGAGCTCTGTTCTGGATGCCAAATTCACGATTTACTGTAGCTACAGTAACTTTTTCTTTTTCCTAGGATTTTCTTTCTAATTTGACTTTGAACGCTCATATCTTTTCTGTCCGAACTCCGATTTACTCCGTTCAAATTCCTAAATTCATCTAAATTCAAGATCTACCTACTAGTATAATTTTTATAATTTTTGGATTTTATTTATTTTATTGTTATTTATTCGTTGTACCGTTTTGCGCGTAGCCGAGGATCCCGTCGAGTCCGCCGACCCCACCACCGAACTTCAAGGTTCCGAGACCTTCACTGCGCATGAAGGCAAGTCCCTTGACACATTTTTATCCCATGTTTGCAAATGTTTTACCATGTTTTAAACTTGCATTGCTATGTTTATAGCCGTATGTCAAATATAGATGATTAGTTAATCCGAATTTCCATCCACTCCTTAATTATTGTTATCCATGTTTATTTGTAACCCTAGGATACTTTGCTATGTCATGCTTAACAATATTGTGACCCTTGTTGATTAGAACAGTGATTGTGCTTAGTGCAAAAATTGATTAAATGACCCACGGGTGGGATTATATCAAAATTATGATTTAAAGTGTGATTTGAGAATTTTAGCAAAATATTTGCTACTGTTTTTGTAAAATAAAAATAAAATGAAAAATGGTTTAGACTTGGGCGGAATGGAATGTCGGGCAGGTGCGAATGGAGCACTAGTTTTTATTGTGCAAGTACCGCCCCAAATCAATTAAGGACCGACGCTTATGACTGTCCATTCTAAGCATAACCGTACAACCACATGTCTATAATGGGTACGATCTGGCTGAATAATTTGTAGAAACCTAACTTAGACTCACCAGATGGTGGAATGTGGGTGCCAGATGGAGGCAAGTCGTACTTCCCACACGGCGCAAGAGGGGGCTTCTGTACTGGGCAGATAGAACCCTAACAACGGTGAAACCTCAGCGGGTGGGTCGGGTTAGACGTATACATTGTAAAGGCCTTGTCATGATATCTCTGCCGGCACACCTAAGGAAGTGTGCTAATAGCTTGGCATCAAGAGAATATCATGTTTTGTGGGTAAAGCTGTACACCTCTGCAGAGTTAAAACTATTCGAATAGATGTGCTTGCGGTCAAAGGCAAAACGAAGAATGCTTTCATACTGGTAGACTTTGGTTTTGGTTTTGAAAATAAATAAGGTTTTGTTTTGAGGTTCGGGAGTGGTTAGAACTCTCGAATGTTTAATTGGCGGATTGAGCCAACCAGGTAGATGGAAGCTGTTTTGATCATGACGGATAGAGTCATGAATTGGATTACCTTAATCGTTTCAAAATGTGGCGGATAGAGCCTTTATACTAGTGATGGCGAATAGAACTTTCACTAGAATATTAAATAATTCAATTGTTAAAATAATTGTGAAAATGTGCTTTGGGGAAATTATTATTATGTATTGTTTGATGAAACTTAGCTTTATGCAAAAGAACCATAATAGGCCTTCCTTGGAAAGCCCTACATATGCATACTTCCCCAGACTTGCTGAGTACTTTTGTACTCAAATGCTACACAATTGTTGTCATCAGAAAACTACCAGGATGCAGCCGAAGACGGTGAGTTCTATGATGAGGAGTGCTTTGAAGATCGCCAAGACAACGAAGAGCGTGTTCCTAGTCGTCGCCTGTGGAGTTTTATGGGTTTTATCTAATGTTGCTTTTATTTCCGCTGTCGTGAACTCTGGTCATGTGACCGAGTGATGTAATAATAGCCATGTGGCTGATACTTTATGTTTATTATAATATTTCGTTCTGTTCAGTAATGATTCATCACTGTCTGAATATGTGTACAAGCTACTGATCTGGGACTAGTACAGAAATACACAGGAGATTTCGAATAGCTAATCCGGGGTCTCACAATTTCATTAGTTTCTAATCTTCACACCAAATAACAAGAACAAGAGGGCAACTTAAAAATATGTAGGACTTAAAATAAGCCAAAACGTGTGTAACATGTACTCCAAATTATGCTGGAGGGAACCTCACCTCCAAATTGGAAACTAATTAAATAGTAGAACAATTGAGATAAATGGTGTAGGAGCACAACAGCACACGAACTAGTGACCCAAACAGACAAGAGCATACTGTAATATCAATTGCTCGGTGTCAAACACGGGACCGCACTCAACTCTATAACAGAAAGGAAACTTCAATGTTATATAAACAGAGGATGTCTTCACGAACAACACCTAGAAAAAGCTAACACCAATAACCAGAACTATTGTTTCCCCTCGTCGATTGGTAGGTTTCTCCAAAATCGATCTCATGTGGCCGACACTTGCTGTTATGTTGGTCATCAATCTGATCGCCAATCCCAGTTTTGGATAGAAGTCCTTCTCCGCTCAAACCAAAAAAAAGAAGAGAAAAGAAGAAGATAATCTTAGCAGGTTTGCCTATTTGTATTGTTCTACATATTTTTTTTTTGCCTTCCTGAATTCTTACAATCTATATCATACATGCATACCTTTGCTATTGCACCAAATATTTGTGTGCTAATGTATTCTCTGCTGTTTCGACATACAAAATTGCAACAGCATGCAATACCTTAAGTGAGATTAATCTAGGAAAGGAATTATCGAAAACCAAGGGAATGGTAGCAAGACTATGGGATGCAAGTCAAAATTAGTATGGGTGAACTTACCAGTCTTGACATGATCCTGATCATAATAGATGAAATGGTTGGTTAATGATTATTTTACTCTAATTACCACCATTTCAATTAAATTGTAATTTTTTAAAAAATGAAAGGCACCAAGATGCATGGTGTTATCAGCTAGCACTATGTTGAAAAATTCAGATAATTGATTCAAGAAGGAAACATCTATATGTATAGGAAAGGGCCATCCTATGTCTGCAAAATGAGATGGTGGATGAGGTAAACTCCTATACCATGAATTGAATAACTGGTGAAGAATTTATGTACCTAAGCTCATATGCAATATGCAAAGCCATGTCAAATAGTGAAGATGGAGATCAATTGTGTTCAACTGATTTCCCAAACAGCTTGAAAATCCTTGGAAAACTAAACCGTGAACTTCACTCGAAAGTTGGCCTACCAATAATGTTGCTAAGAAACATCAAAGTGCAAGCCTATGCAACAACACAAGATTAACTATAACACATATTGGGAAGTGTTCCATCAAAGCGCAAATCATAAGGGGGACAAACATTGGAAACAAGGTCTTCATTCCTTAAACCATCAGGCCATCATCATGTGGGCACCCGAAAGCGTGGATCGGACCTTGCCCGTGCGCTAGACTAGAACAGACATCCATACTCCATTTAAGTGTATGCTCACTGTCCTCAAATAGTCCTGAGCGCAGATGTTACCCAGACAGCCCTCACTCAAACAAATATGAGCCACCTGAACATCACCGTGCTCACTTACGCATAAGTGAGTTCCGATCACTTTCCAAAGAACCATACCGGGATTGAGGTCAACCCATCCAGCATACCACACGCTGGTCGTCTCAAAAACTTGGTACCGCACACACCCACCGAGGGGTGTGCGACGCAAAAGGCAAGGAATGATGGTAGCTCGTGTCCACGCAACGAACGACTGAGAATAATTCCGAGTACCTGGATATGTGTCCAGTGCTAGTTCCCAAGATCAATGCGTAGCAACCACATATCCCGCATTCGAGATGATTCATCACACATACACATTTGTAATTGACACAAAAGTAGACTAGAAACTATTATATCTACTTAATATTACATGTCCACAACCGACTGGCCAAATACATCACATAAAGAGTAAAGTGCAACGGAAATAAACATAAGTCCAAAAGCGGGTCAGCGGTATGCCCATCCAAAAACCCCAAGGCAACCGACTGGGAAAAAACCCAGTTCATCCATCAAAGAAGCTTTCTATCCCCGGTTTGTAGTAAGTATTGTCAGGAACACCTTCATTACATTCGTCTAAGCATTTTTAGATTGAACAAACGGTGAGTACGCGTATGTACTCGCTAGACTTTAGTGTATAGAAGTAAATATACATGCATGGCTATTTCAATGGAAGAAAACTTCTAAACTAAGTTCAATTTCAGCATGAAGTAATTTTTATTTGCAAGCATGTAGTTTAACAAACGACGATGGTATTGTGAAGAGCATTTAATAAGAAACTTCACAATAGTACATAAAGCATGTGTACAACATTTCATGACCCTCCATGGTCATAAAAACAAGTAAATCGCTGCCAAACCTTTGTACTAATAAACAAACCCATATTATACCAAAGTTTTTTCAAAGTGTTTGCAAAACAAAAACCAAAAGCTATACTTGACATTATCTCCCAGTTGCTCTTGACCGTGAGCACGGCTAATTAATTAGATTTAAATCTCTACAGAGAGTGCACACTTTACCCACATGACACATTCTAGTAATCATGTCAACCATGCCACGAGATATTTCCCGTACCCGTTTTGCTAGATTGTGACGAAATCGTTCCACTCGCTAGAGTCTAGCCTTACACTAGCTCATGAGATGTCTAACCTTTGCTATAGCGGTGGAAATCCAGGCCGTACACACAATACTCACGATGGGAGCTGGGAGACGACGATGTAGGGAGGTGTTGCGGGAGAGGTAGAGACGAAGCCAAGAAATGGCAGGGATCGTGCGTGTCATAATGCTTCTAGCTTAGGAGACGACGCCAAGTCAATGCCATGTAGTAGTGATAGAGGAACCTGGGCAGTGGGATCTTGTTTTGAGGGTCCAAATATCTGACTTTCACTACTACGGAAAAGGCTTTTAGTACCGGTTTAAAAGAGCCTTTGGTACCGGTTTTTGAACCGGTACAGGCCATCCGGGACTGATGCTCTTGAGCATCGATCCGGTTCCTCACCCGTCTTGATAGAGTATCGATGCGGTTGGTAGTCACACGTGGCAGCGCATCGTGAGACCCAGTGGACCTTATCAGTACCGGTTGGTGTCGGGACCCCGAATTTGCAAATCCGGACCCTCTGTGTATTCAGCACTAGTCCAGGAACGCGCTAGTGCACACAGTCTTAACATCGGTAAATATCACAATCATACCAATCGATATTATCAAAGTACTTTATTTAAATAACCAAAGTGGTTACTTGACCTTATGGCCAAGATACAAATGTATGCCTTGCAAGGCGAAACTTATTCAAAGAGAAATAACAGCAGCGGAAAATCAAATAAACTTCGTGGCGCCATCCAAAGATACCACAGCAATCGATCGGGCTCGCATCCCTAAGTAGTCGGGTCCTCTTGGAGTTCCTCCTCCAATCTTTGGCGTAATCTCCTCTTCAACTGGTATTGTGTTGAGGCAAGGGTGAGTACTTGGTACTCGACAAGTCATGCATGAGAATGCAAGCTAATATACTATATGCATGGCTTGGTACAAAGGAATAGCTTAAGGTATATTTGCGGTAAACAAGATTTGACAAGTAATATAAGTAGATTCAAAGCAAGAAAACAAGTAAAGCATAAATAACTTTTCAAGAAGTTTAAATAACATTTTTCCCCATCCTAAACCATATTTCCATCATCTTCATTATTAAACCAACCCAACTTTTCAAATCCAAGTTATTTTCAGAAAGTCTAACCCTTGACTGTAATTCCCGAGCATTGTCCAGTACCGTGGACTCGGCTATTCAAATAGATTCTACACTCTGCAGAGGTTATGCACTTTACCCACAAGATACAATCCACTCACCACGTCAGCCGTGAATCGCCATACAAGAGTATGCGAATGAGCGATCATAACAAAGCCTTTCGGAAGCCTCAAACAACACAGGTGGTCCTCTCCTAAGACGTGCTCTACACCATCCCTTCCCTTAGCCAAGGCGAAGTATGGGACCAACACACCGTTAGATGGGTACCTGGCCCACGACCACGATACGCTCCCCGCACAATCACACAAAAGGTGTAATCGACACCCTGAGGCTCCACAAGTGAGTCCTTAGCGACTTAGTCAACTAGGGCCGTCCCATTCCGACCATGTGGTTGCAAGTATGACCCAGTTCAAAGGCTTGCAAGGTTAAGTCCTTAGAGTGACCAGGGCAAGACTACGAAAAACCAAATCAACACTCCCAATGCCACACGGCCCACCTGATTACTCTTGCCACATGCCCCCGTCAATCGTTTATCAAACCCCAGTTGATTACCATGCACCACGTCAGTCAACATCACATGATACTTTTCCAAAACAGGTTCAATATATCATTAAGTCCATATTAGCATTTGATTATCCAAAATCATGTCATGAGCACGAAAGTGTGTCTAAGCAGTATACTACAACGATCTAAACCCATGTTGGCAATTTAGTAATGTCCAACTAGTAAACCACAACTAGGGTGACAAAGGGTCATGGCACATACTTAAGTAATCAAGGTGTCATATAGCAAATTGGTATTTATCTAACCCCCAGGTTTAAACCAAAGTATCTTTCTAATTAAACTAGCATGCAATAGTTTAAATCAAAATAGATTTCGAAATGGGATCAACATGGTCAAAGCACAACTTGCCTTCAAAAAGCACTTGCTCTTGGTCTTGAGTTGGATCCTGAGTCAATACTTCTCCTTCGAATCCCTCCGGCACTTCAACGTCTACTCGTAAAGCGTGCAAATAGCAAATACACAAATAAACACTATGCAAAAAGATCCCAAAACTCCAAATAAAATCCATAAACAGAGAGAACATAATTTTCTGGATTTTTAGAAACTGGAATCGTCAAATTTGGAGTTAAAACGCAAAAGTTATGATTATTTAAAGTTTAAATAATCAATGAAATAATATTACAGAGAAAAACTTTAGTCCAAAAATTAAATAAAATTCATATTTAGGTAGATCTTAATTTTATACAAATTTAGAAATTTGAATCGCTCAAATCGGAGTTGAAACGCAAAAGTTATAAGCGTTTGAAGTTTGAATCTAAATTTGAAATCATTATTCGAATTTAATAAATCATTTTCTTTTTCGAAAATTAATTATTGCGTCAGCATGGACACGTGGCAGCTCCTGATTGGCCTGCTGACGTCAGCCGGTCCATGGGCTCGGTCCATGCTCAGCTCGGGTCCACGGTGGACTCGGTCCACGGCTCACGTGACTGACATGTGGGCCCCACCTGCCCGGTACGGGTTTCACGCCGCAGCGTGGCTGCGGTGACACGTGGGCCCTCTGACTCGCGGGTCCCGCGTGTCAGAGACACGCTCCCCACGCGCGTGGGCGCGGCTGAGCACACGTGGCACAATCTCGGCCGTTGATTTGAAAATCAGCGGTCGATTGGATCTAGACCTCACATTCAAAACTACGGTTGATCCGGGCGTTCGATCTAGATCGGACGGTCCAGATCTAACCCTATCGCTTCTAACGCAACTAACCACAACCGTGCGATCTAAATCTAGCAGTTTGAAACCTAATCAAGAACGGAAAGCGATAGCAGGCGGCGTGGCCTCACCTCGCGCGTTGGATCTTGATCCAACGGTGCACCGAAGCTCGCGCGGCGGCGATGGCTTGCGGCGGCGTTGCGCCGTGCCGGCCGAGGACGGCGACCACCCTAACGGCGCTTGGGCGTCTCCGGCCAAGTGAGTGCACCCAGTGCGCCTCGGCGCAAGGTTCTCGAATCCGGGCTTGAAAGCGGCGGAGGATGACGACGGCGCGGAAAGCGAAGAAAACCCGTGGCGGCACTCCCCAAACTTCGCGAAATCGCGGCGGCAGCGGCTTGAGCGTTGAAACTAGGGCAATAGGCGCGCTACGAGCAGCGATCCTCGGCGATAACCCACGCCTTAAATAGCCTCGGCGGCGTGCACCGCAGCGGAAACCTAATCGGACGCGGCGGCTACGCGGCGGCGAGTCCAGCTTCGATTCACGGAAGACGACGAAATCGTGGCAGTCCACGAGTCTCGCTCAACGGACACGATCGCACTTCGCGATCGGTTCCGGTCCGGACACGGCTCGGTCGGGGTCGGGCGGTTCTCAGCCGTTGGATCTTGATCCAACGGTTGGGATCGATTCGGGTTAGGAGTGGGTTCTGTCGAGTCAACTGGCTCGTGTCGGACTCGAGTCCGACTTCGGTCGGATGAACAAGATTTGACCCGAGTTGAATTTTCCAGCGAATTAATATTTAAAATAATTCCCAGTAATTCATTTAATTCATTAAAAATAGCAAATGACTCAGAAAAATTCCAGAAAAATTCTGGAAAATATTTTGGATCATTTTGGACTCAAATAAAATATTTCCAACAAAAATTTATTTGCAAATTTAAATTCTTTAATTATTTCAAAATGGAATAAATTCAAATAAATTCCAAATAAATCCAAATAAATTCCAGAAAATTCCAAAAATTCACCAAAGTGCCAAATCACACATGAATTTAAGAAAAGCAAAATTTTGGGGTGTTACAAACCTCCCCCCCTTAATAGAATCTCGTCCCCGAGATTCAGGGCTCACTAAAGGAATAGGTTTGGAAATTCTTTCTTCAAATCCTCTTCGCGCTCCCAAGTCGCTTCACTCTCTTCATGGTTGCTCCACTGAACTCTACAGAAACGGGTTGACTTGTTTCTAGTTTCTCGATCCATTGTGTCTAGAATCCTCACAGGGTGTTCCTTATAAGTCAAATCCTCATGCAACTCAATTGACTCTAGCGGTGTCTGTTCCTCAGGAACTCGGAGACATTTCTTCAACTGGGACACATGGAATACGTCATGCACTCCTGCCAACGACTGTGGCAACTCCAAATTGGTAGGCAACTTCACCTCTGCGACTCAAAATCTTAAATGGTCCAACATAGCGAGTGCGAGTTTCCCTTTGGCATGGAACCTCTTAACTCCCCGAGAGGCGTAACTACGAGGTATACAAAGTCTTCTCGTTCAAAACTCAAATCTCGCGACGATTGTCGGCATAACTCTTCTGCCGAGATTGGGCTATCTTCAACCTTTCCCTAATCATGGCGACCGCTCTTGACCTCTTGAAGAATATCGTGCCCAAAGACACGGCGCCACGGTCTCATTCCAATTCAACGGCGTCCGACAGTCGACCATACAAAGGCCTCAAAAGGTGACATCGTAAACTAGCCTCGATAACTATTGTTGTAACTAAACTCGGCATACGGCAAACTTTTATCCCAAGAGGTAGCATAAGCCAATGCACAAGCTCTTAACATATCCTCCAGACCGTTGACTCTTTCGGTCTGCCCATCCGTCTGTGGATGATAAGGCATCTTGAAGTTCAAAGCGGGTTCCCATGGCTTCATGCAACTTATTCCGGAACCTTGAGGTAAATTGGGTACCTCTGTCGATACAATCCTCCTTGGCACTCCGTGCAAACAAACAATCTCGATCATGTACAACTCTGCTAACTTATCTCCCGAGTAAGTGGTCTTCACGGGATAAAATGGGCTACTTTAGTCAAGCGATCCACTATAACCCATATGGAGTCATAACCTCCTTGAGTCTTCTAAGAACCGGTAATGAAATCCATTCCGATTTCCTCCCACTTCCACTCAGTATTTTCAGCTACATGTAGCAATCCTGCTGGTCTCTCGATGCATTGCCTTGACTCTCTGGCATCGTCGCACAATGCAACATGCTCGGCAACTTCACGTTTCATACTCGGCCACGAATCTCTCCTTGAGATCCTGATACATCTTGGCGCTTCGGGGTGAATCGAGTACTTAGAGTCATGGGCTTCTTCCAAAATCAGTTGCTTTAACTCCTTTTTGTTAGGCACACAAATGCGATCCTTCATCCACAACGTGCCTTGCTCATCCAATTTGAAGTCCTCTGCCCTGCCTTCCTCCTTGATGGACTTAATCCTGCGGATCCTGTCATCATCCTTCTGTCCTTCTCGGATCTGATCCTCTAGGGTAGGCTTTACTTCCAATGCGGCCAAGAATCCGCTAGGTACAACCTCAATCTTCATTTTCTGAAAATCCTCACATAACTCATCCTGACTTGTGGCTAGCAACGTACTCACGGTATGGCTCTTCCGACTCAGAGCATCGGCTACTACGTTGGCCTTCCCGGGATGGTAATGGATTCCAACATTATAGTCCTTGATCAACTCTAGCCATCTCCTTTGCCTCATATTCAGATCCGATTGGTGAATATGTACTTAAAACTCTTATGATCCATATATACTTCACATCTGTTTCCAATCGATAGTGACGCCATATCTTCAAGGCATGCACTACGGCTAACTCTAGGTCATGTGTCGGATAATTTTCCTCATGCGGCCTCAAGCGCCTTGATGCATAGCGGCGACCTTTCCATTCTGCATCGGCACATCCAAGTCCTTGGCGCGATCGTCACAATAAATATCGAAGCTTTGAGCAACATCCGGTAGAACTAACACCGGTGCTGATGTCAATCGCTTCTTCACTCTGAAATCCTTCCTCACATTCTCAAGCGTCCATGCAAACTTCTTTTCCTTCTTCAAGCAATTGCGTAAGAGGTTTCGCAATTGTCGAGAAGCCTTCAATGAAACGGCGGTAGTATCCTGCCATTCCAAGGAAACTCCGAATGGTCATAGTCTTTGGTCGCTCCCAATGTAACACAGCTTCTACTTTGCTTGGATCTACGGCGACTCCTTCCGCAGTCATTACATGTCCAAGAAACTCCACTTTGTCCTTCCAAAAATCACACTTGCTGAACTTGGCGAAAAGTTGCTGTTCCCTCAGCTTTTCCAGAACTCGCCTCAAGTGTTCGGCATGTTCATCCTCTGTCTTGGAGTAGACTAGGATATCGTCTATGAACACGACGACAAACTTGTCCAAATGTTCCATGAACACCTTATTCATCATATTCATGAAATAAAATTTGGCGCATTTGTCGATCAAAGGACATAATCGTAAACTCGTAATGTCCATATCTTGGCGAGAATGCGATCTTGAATATCTTCTGATCGGATCTTCAACTGATGGTATCCCGATCTCAGATCAATCTTGGAGAAAACTCCGGCTCCTCTTAACTGATCAAACAAATCATCAATCCTGGGTAGCGGATACTTATTCTTCACGGTGACTTCATTGAGTGCACGGTAGTCAATGCACATCCTGAAACTCCCGTCCTTCTTCTTGACAAACAAAACTGGTGCTCCCCACGGCGCATTTAACTTGGTCTGATAAATCCTTTCTCCATTAACTCTTCTAGCTGTTTCTTCATCTCTACCAACTCCTCGGTAGACATCCGATAGGGTCTCTTTGCTATCGGTGCTGTACCAGGTACAAGCTCTATCACAAACTCTATGTCCCTGTCTGGCGGCATACCAGGTAGATCCTCGGGAAAAACGTCTGTGTACTCATTCACTACCGGAACATCCTCTATGCTGATTGCCTTGGTACTGTTAACCATCAACTGTCCATCTCTAACTGCAGTGGCTTGAAATTCCACTTTCTTCCCACACGGGCTCTCAACTGAGATAGTCCTTCGTCCACAATCCAATACAGCCTTGTGCTTGGATAACCAATCCATTCCCAATATAACATCTAAGGTCTGGGTCTCCAAAATTATAAGGTTTGCTAGGAACTCTATTCCATCTATTAGTATTCTCACCCCGGAACATCCTACTTCCGTTCGGAGTTCGGAACCAGGGGTTTGAACTAAAAGCATGCACTTAAGTCTTGCAATCCTTAAATCATTTCTAGTAGCAAAGCCTTGCGAAACAAACGAATGCGAAGCTCCAGAGTCAAACAAAATCACAGTGTATCGAAAGTTAACAAGTAACTTACCCAAGACGACGTCAGTAGCATTCTCGCAGCGGCATCTGCGGTGACATGGTTGACTCGGCCTCTCACCACGGTGCAGGGTGTGGCTCCTGGTCTTTGGCGTCCTAGCTGGGGTGGTTCCTAGATTGAAGCGAATCGGGGTCGCCTCTGCTGTCTTCTTTGGACAAGCTGTTGGCAAAGTGTCTGGCTCGTTCTTGATTGTAACAGCGTCTCACTGTTCCTTCTTTATTTGCACTGGGGTAGCGTTTCTAGCGAAGTGGGTCTGCAGTAGTTTTGATTGGCAGGTCTTGGTGCTTGGGGAGGGTGTCCTTGTTGCACTCTGTGGTTGGAATCAAGAATTGATTTGGTGCAACTCTCAAGCCGCTATGCGTTCCTCGACGTGATCCTTCTTTGTTGCATCCTGCGCTTCCTGTTCTCATCCAGTTCCTTGCGCTTGTCCTCAAGAATAAGCGCCTTATTCACCAACTCTTGGAAATCTGGAAAGGTGTGGGTGATCAACCCTACTTGCAATCCTGAGTTAAGTCCCTTCATGAAACGAGACTGTCTGGATTTATCTGTCGCTACATCCTCAGGTGCGTAGCGTGCTAACTGTGTGAACGTGTTCGTAGTCGCCACCTTGGCTGATTACCTTGCTTTAGTGCTCTGAACTCCTCCTTCTTAAGGTCCATAATTCCTTCAGGCACGTGATATCTTGTCGAATGCACTGTGAACTCTTCCCAAGTGATATCTTGAGGGTTCTCTGCGTGGCACGTAAGTTCTCCCACCATTCGGCCGTTCCTTCCAACTGATGAGAAGCGTAAAGTACCTTCTCATTCCCTATGCATTGAGCTATGTGTAGCTTCCTCTCAATTGATCTTAACCAATCGTCGGCCTCCAACGGATTGGCATTCCCAGAGAAAGTGGGTGGGTGAGTCCTCATGAACTCTGACAGCCTTGTATTCTGGCGTGGTCCCTGATTAACTTGATTAGCAGTGGCCTGAGCGATGGACGTGCTGCATTTGTTGCATCATAGCATGCATCAACTGGGTCTGAGCAGCAAGAAATGCTCCAAAATTCTGCACATCCAGTGGCGGTGCTGGTGCTCCATCATTGGGGTTTTCTGTTGGGCGAGATCCACTCCCATTGCTTCCAAAGTTCCCACGGGTGTTCACCATCTGTTGATTTGCTCTAGGTTTAGAGATGAGAGGGAAACAAGAATAGACAAGTAATATGGAACTTATGCGGGGCGAAAGGGGTAACTTTAAGGTCCATCTTTATTATTAATAACTTGGTATGGCTGCTTACAATGCCTAAGGGCCTTGCAACACATACTGCACACTCAGCAACAAAGCAAATCCAAATCGAACTAACTCTGGAGTCTAACGCCTAAAGGGTGACTCTTTATTTTACGACGCGACTCGGCGAAGGAGTCTCACTATAGAACCTAAGCTCACTCATCGAAAACCTCCACGGCCTGGAGTGCGGGTGCTGCGGCATAGGCGCGAAAGCGATCGCCATGTCCAAATGACTATGTCATCTGTGGTAGTCGAAGAAGCGGTGTCCTCATCGAGATCGACTCCTCACGGATCGGCTCGTGTAGCTCAATCTTGGCTCTGGGTGCAGTCCGTGTACAAAGTCATTTCCAACTCGTCAATCCTTCGTAGAAGGTGTGCCACATACTCTTGAGCTTCCCGCCATCTGTTCTTTTCTGTCGTGATCTCCTTGCGGGCCTTCTGTAGCTCCTTGCTTGTATTATCTAGTACATCCTCCTGGGCGACGACAAATCGTGCCAACTGTGTAACCGTGGCATCCTCATCCTGAATCTCCTTCGGGTCAAGAAGGTTATCGCTGCGCGGATGATAACGGAACACCGTGCTTTCCAACTCTCTGGCGTGGATACTGGTAATGTGCCGCATTGCTCGTCGTGAAACTTCTTGGATACCCATCTGCATTGTAGACCTTCTAGCAGTGCAGTGTATCGGGCGATTGCCTGGGCCCCTCTTCCTAGCAGGTACCTCAATCCTCACGTCACAAGCCTTGATCAATCACCTTGTCCGATCACTTCCACTTGGTATTGGGGCTTCTCAAAATCTCCGAGAGTCTCAGAGCATATGCCAAAGTTCCGCGGCGTGACCAACTCCTAGATCAACGTAGTTGAACTCTTCCTCCATCTGTCACAAGAGTGCTTTACGTAAGAACTCGGAATTTTCAAATTGTGACAAGGTAAGGGAAAATTTCAGCAAGAGACGAGAAAAGAGAGAAGGGGATAAGTCGAGATGTCATTTCTTGTCTTCACAAATTTTTAGCTTTAGAAAATAGGTTTTATCCTCACTACGACCATTCTAGCTTAGGGTTGAGCCTACAGTCAAGTATGGCTCTGATACCACCTCTGTCGGGACCCCGAATTTGCAAATCCGGACCCTCTCGTGTATTCAGCACTAGTCCAGAACGCAGCTAGTGCACACAGTCTTAACATCGGTAAATATCACAATCATACCAATCGATATTATCAAAGTACTTTATTTAAATAACCAAAGTGGTTACTTGACCTTATGGCCAAGATACAAATGTATGCCTTGCAAGGCGAAACTTATTCAAAGAGAAATAACAAAGAATGAAAATCAAATAAACTTCGTGGCGCCATCCAAGATACCACAGGCAACCTGACCGGGCTCGCATCCCTAAGTAGTCGGGTCCTCTTGGAGTTCCTCCTCCAATCTTTGGCGTAATCTCCTCTTCAAGCGGTATTGTGTTGAGGCAAGGGTGAGTACTTGGTACTCAAGAAGTCATGCACAGAATGCAAGCTAATATACTATATGCATGGCTTGGTACAAAGGAATAGCTTAAGGTATATTTATGTAAACAGCATTTGACAAGTAATATAAGTAGATTCGAAAGCAGTAAAAACAAGTAAAGCATAAATAACTTTTCAAGAAGTTTAAATAACATTTTTCCCCATCCTAAACCATATTTCCATCATCTTCATTATTAAACCAACCCAACTTTTCAAATCCAAGTTATTTTCAGAAAGTCTAACCCTTGACTGTAATTCCCGAGCATTGTCCAGTACCGTGGACTCGGCTATTCAAATAGATTCTACACTCTGCAGAGGTTATGCACTTTACCCACAAGATACAATCCACTCACCACGTCAGCCGTGAATCGCCATACAAGAGTATGCGAATGAGCGATCATAACAAAGCCTTTCGGAAGCCTCAAACAACACAGGTGGTCCTCTCCGGTACGTGCTCTACACCATCCCTTCCCTTAGCCAAGGCGAAGTATGGGACCAACACACCGTTAGATGGGTACCTGGCCACGACCACGATACGCTCCCCGTACAATCACACAAAAGGTGTAATCGACACCTGAGGCTCCACAAGTGAGTCCTTAGCGACTTAGTCAACTAGGGCCGTCCCATTCCAGCCATGTGGTTGCAAGTATGACCAGTTCAAAGGCTTGCAAGGTTAAGTCCTTAGAGTGACCAGGGCAAGACTACCCAAAACCAAATCAACACTCCCAATGCCACACTGCCCACCTGATTACTCTTGCCACATGCCCTGGTCGAAATCGTTTATCAAACCCCGATTGATTACCATGCACCACGTCTTGTCAACATCACATGATACTTTTCCAAAACAGGTTCAATATATCATTAAGTCCATATTAGCATTTGATTATCCAAAATCATGTCATGAGCACGAAAGTGTGTCTAAGCAGTATACTACAACGATCTAAACCCATGTTGGCAATTTAATAATGTCCAACTAGTAAACCACAACTAGGGTGACAAAGGGTCATGGCACATACTTAAATAATCAAGGTGTCATATAGCAAATTGGTATTTATCTAACCCCGTGTTTAAACCAAAGTATCTTTCTAATTAAACTAGCATGCAATAGTTTAAATCAAAATAGATTTCGAAATGGGATCAACATGGTCAAAGCACAACTTGCCTTCAAAAAGCACTTGCTCTTGGTCTTGAGTTGGATCCTGAGTCAATACTTCTCCTTGAATCCCTCAGGCACTTCAACGTCTACTCGTAAAGCGTGCAAATAGCAAATACACAAATAAACACTATGCAAAAGATCCCAAAACTCCAAATAAAATCCATAAACAGAGAGAACATAATTGAATGGAATTATAGAAAATCTAATCGTCAAAATTGGAGTTAAAACTCAAAATTAATGATAATTTAAAGTATAAATAATAAATGAAATAATATTACATATAAAAAATTTAGAACAAAAATTAAATAAAATTCATATTTAGTTAGATCTTAATTTTATACATATTTATATTTTTGAATCGCTCAAATCGGATTTGAAAAGCAAAAGTTATAAGAGTTTGAAGTTTGAATCTAAATTTGAAATCATTATTCGAATTTAATAAATCATTTTCTTTTTCGGAAATTAATTATTGCGTCAGCATGGACACGTGGCAGCTCCTGATTGGCCTGCTGACGTCAGCCGGTCCATGGGCTCGGTCCATGCTCAGCTCGGGTCCACGGTGGACTCGGTCCACGGCTCACGTGGCTGACATGTGGGCCCCACTGCCGGTATTTGGGTTTCACGCGACGCGTGGCTGCGGTGACACGTGGGCCCTCGACTCGCGGGTCCCGCGTGTCGAGACACGCTCCCACGCGTGGGCGCCGAGCACCACGTGGCACAATCTCGGCCGCTGATTTGAAAATCAACGGTCAGTTGGATCTAGACCTCACATTCAAAACTACACGGTTGATCCGGCCGTTCGATCTAGATCGGACGGTCCAGATCTAACCCTATCGCTACAACGCAACTAACCACAACCGTGCGATCTAAATCTAACGGTTGAAACCTAATCAAGAACGGAAAGCGATGCGAGCGGCGTGGCCTCACCTCGCGCGTTGGATCTTGATCCAGCGGTGCACCGAGCTCGCGAGCGGCGATGGCTTGCGGCGGCGTTGCGGGGCCGTGGCCGAGGGCGGCGACCACCCTAACGGCGCTTGGGCGTCTCCGGCCAAGTGAGTGCACCCCAAGTGCGCCTCGGCGCAAGGTTCTCGGTCCGGCTTGAAGCGGCGGAGGATGACGAACGGCGCCGGAAACGAAGAAAACCCGTGGCGGCACTCCCCAAACTTCGGCGAAATCGCGAGGCGACGGCGGGCGCTTGAGCGTTGGAAACTAGGGCAATAGCGCGCGACACCTAACGGCGATCCTCGGCGATAACCCACGCCTTAAATAGCCTCGGCGGCGTGCACTGCGGAAACCTAATCGGACGCGGCGGCTACGCGGCGGCGAGTCCACTTCGATTCTGGGAAGACGACGAAATCGTGGCCGTCCGCGTGTCGCGCTCAACGGCCCACGATCGCCGCGGCGCGATCGGGTCGGTCGGACCGCGGCTCGGTCGAGTCGGGCGGATCTCACCGTTGGATCTTGATCCAACGGTTGGGATCGATTAGGTTAGGAGTGGGTTCGGTCGAGTCAATCGCTCGGTCGGACTCGAGTCCGACTTCGATCGGATGAACAAGATTTGACCCGAGTTGAATTTTCCAGCGAATTAATATTTAAAATAATTCCCAGTAATTCATTTAATTCATTAAAAATAGCAAAAGACTCAGAAAAATTCCAGAAAAATTCTGGAAAATATTTTGGATCATTTTGGACTCAAATAAAATATTTCCAACAAAAATTTATTTGCAAATTTAAATTCTTTAATTATTTCAAAATGGAATAAATTCAAATAAATTCCAAATAAATCCAAATAAATTCCAGAAAATTCCAAAAATTCACCAAAGTGCCAAATCACACATGAATTTAAGAAAAGCAAAATTTTGGGGTGTTACAGTTGGTGTCTCCAACCGGTTCTGATGAGGCCCTCATCAGTACCGGTTGTTTTATCTAACCGGTACTGATGGGTTGTATATAATATATATGTAAATATGTGTGTGTCCAATACTGGCTATTATATATAATATACTACAATATATTATATCAAATCACGGTGACTTCATGTGTGTGTTAAATCACAACGAATTAAAACACATATAATCAATCATGCACATTTGCCTGATAATAAAATCACTGTACATTCATTAACAAATTTAATTACATATAATGTACTACAATATGCACACAACTTTAATTACAACTCCAGTATTTCTTTTCCTTCTGTTCATTGGGATTTTTTACGTGCATCGCTCTTGCTAGCCGTAGATGTCGAGAATGACAGTTCACCGGTCCTTATTGAAGGGCCCCACCTCTTAAAATTTGGTTCGTGGAACTCGCCTTTTGGATTTACAACCTCATCGTAAATGAAGCCAACGAGTTGTTCTTGAATTGCTCTCACTCGCCGCGAGTTCAACCTTGTTCCGCCAAATATTGAGGCACTGGTTAAGTCATTAACAAATCAATCCTTGAATTTGTACCGGATGTAAGGAGTAATATACATCGTTAAAGGTAGTAATTATATTTACTCACCCCTTGTCGCCTTTTAGCATGCGGTCGGCGGCTCCGGTTTGGGTGTGCAAAAACTCACATACGTAGTAACCGCATAAATTGTTGCCCGCCGATCGACTCAAGATCTGCGGTTGAAAAAGTTGAAAGCGTGAAATGAATGCAAGGAAATTAACTTAACTAACCAAAAGCTAGCTTTATGATATACGTACTTGAGAGGCTGTTGTAATTTCGAATTTCTCCTTGAATGCGCCTATTTTTAGCACCTAAATGCGAATGCACTACACATGTGATTACCAATTGTACATGATTAGAATTTGTTTCAAATGGAAGGAAATAGAAGTAATACAATAATGAAAGGAACAAGAATTAATACCGGTCGAGCAAATCGATGAAGGTTTGATACGCTTGAACTGGTTTCCTTCTCGAGTCCATAATTGTGATCCGACTATGATCTAGCTCGATCATAATAAGAATCGAGGAAAAGCTGTACATATGTCAACATAGATAACTAATTAGTTCTAACATAGTGTTATGAAAAAGGAGTAGAACAAGGCGATTTAAAACACATACTCATGTGCGTAGGGTAGATATATCCTTGACTTATATTGATGTCTCATTAGCGCATTGTATACGTTAGTCGTGTTTCGCTTGGGCTGTATCTAACGGTTGTCTCGTTGATAACTAATGGGTCCATGAATCCTATGTCAAAAATTTGATCCCTTCGGCATCTTTGTATCTCCATGCTACACAAGAAGAAATTAGTTAGGCTGGCAAGGTCCGTACTCTACAAGGGCACGCACTATGGTTTTTGTAAATAAGACACTTACAGAGTCCAAAGAACCCACCAAGGACGCTACCGAGGGCGTCTGCAGTATAGATCATACATGACGTGCCATTCCATAAAAATTCACCGTCACCGTGATAAAAATCTTGATCCTTGTACTTGACAAGAAACAATCAGACCATGCTTGGTCGCGTCCAAGTACCATTCATGGAATTGCCGCATCTTTGTCGTTAGTGGAGCGACTCCTCACGCCTGACCAATGATCCACCCAATGTAAATGGCCATCTTACTTGGGCATACTCAATCTCTGCTGAGCCTAATATTTGATTTGGGTCAAGCCCAGTTTCATCAAAGAATTGTAGCATCGCCTTAGCCTTCTCCTTCTCCTTCTCCTCAGCTGCCCACTCCTTGTGGCATTCCTTTCGCAATGTGCGCTCGTAGTTTGATTGGCGAGGCATTTCTTTTTTATCCTTCAAATTTGTAATAGTCCTCAAGCCTTTGTGAAATTCTTTCGTGCCAGGTTGAACCTTCTTCTTTGGTGACTTGGGTCTAAAAAATTCAGTTACCTCACCTTGTACAATCTTATTGGTCTCCTCGTCGGTCATATCGTACGCCAGCTTCGAAAGTGGACGCAACTTCTTGGATTGGGTGGAGGACGTCTTCTTGGGAGCTGCTGGCTGAGCTGGCTTGTTTCCTTTGGTCGGCGCCTTCTTGGGAGGAGACGGTCTTCTTGTGGGGCTTAAGTGCACGGGAGGTGGTGTAGAAGTTGGCGCATTCTTGGGAGGAGACGGGCTTCTCGTAGGGCATATGTGCGCGGGAGGTGGTGTAGGAGTCGGCGCCTTCTTGGGAGGAGATGGGCTTCTCGTAGGGCTTATGTGCGCGGCAGGTGGTGTAGGAGTCGGGCTTCTTCTTGGGCTTGGGTGTGCGGGAAGTGGTGTAGGAGTCGGGCTTCTTCGCAGAGAGGACACATCCATGTTATCTCGAAAAATTATGTGCCGTTTGCGCCATAGGATGAAAGTGTGTACCGCCTCTCCTAGCTTCGTACTCCCGTCACCTCCGGGAATTTCGAGCTCAAGGTCCTCGTACCCTGGGCAAACCTCCTCCACCGAGACCTTGGAGTAGTTTGACTGGTATCTGTTGGCCATGGATGAGCTGCCCGGCTCCACTGGGTGAACCATGCCATGCGCCGCCTTCAAGGAGAGGTTTCGCGCCCGACATGCAGCTCACAAGGTGTCTGGCCGCTCGATGTCATCTACGGGTACTGGCCCAAGTCCGCTTCGGGCAACCCACCGGAAGCGCAGCTGCTCCGCTGCCCGGTGGGGCTGATGATGTTAGGATTGCTGGGAGGTTCCTGGCACGTCTCCCGTTGTTGGCTCTGTGCTAATTGTTCCTCTATTTGAGTCATGCGTTCTTCAAGCGCACTAAGTTGTTGTGCATGTCGAGCCTTGCTTCTCATTCGACTCCTATAGGTCTCGGCGTCCTGAGCGAAACCAACCTTCCAAGGGACGACGCCAACGCCTCGTGTACGTCCAGGGTGCTCTGGGTTTTGTAGAGCCCTTGTTAGCTCGTCATTCTCCCTGTTTGGCACGAAGCTACCTTGGGAAGTCTCCTCGATGGACTGCACAAGCCTTCTGGCCACATCTCTCAGCACCTCCCCAAACACCGCATTGCCGTTATCATCGAGGCCACCGCCGTGAGCATAGAACCAATGCTTTGCTCTGTCAGGCCATTCCATTGTTGCGAGTGTGACACCCTTTGCTAGCAGGTCATGCTCCCTCTTCTCCCATTTGGGTATTGCTTGGCGGTAACCACCAGGGCCGAGTCGGTGGTGGTAATTCTTCTTCTGTGCATTCAGCTTGTTCTTCTCACTCAAACTTTGACCTTCCTCCGAAGTCTTGTAGTTCACGAACGCTTCCCAGTGATCTTGCAACCAGGAACTTGTTGAAGTCGGGCGTTCGATTCTTCTTGATATACTCTATGTTCAACTTCTTTTTATAAGTTTGGAATGCGATGGCCATCTTCTTGAGAGTGTAACTCTTCACCTTCTCTTCGGTCCCTTGGGGGAAGGTGAATGTCTCTCTGACATCGTTCCAAAGCATGTTTTTCGTATCTTCAGGAACCTGATCCCATTTTGCTATGCTAATGGGCACGTGGTCCCTAACGTGGACGCCGCATGCCGAATTGAACGGCCCAATCACCGTCAAGGGTTTCTGAGGTTGGCCGTTCTCGTTGACTTCGGTGACAACATATCTTGCCTTCGGCTTCTTGGTTGGACCTCGCTGTTGTGATTGCGCGCTTGATTGATCGGTCTGAAAGCATGGTACAATCATGAACGGGTCAAAATGTTGGCTTAGCATGATAGTGACCTCGACAATCATTAACGTGATTGATTGTTACCTCCGCGGCCTCATCGTGCTCTGCGGCCTCATAACCACCATCTCCCGCAATCAAATTTGTCATAAATTCTTCCTGATCAAATCCTTCGCCGTCCATCGTTGTTTCTTAGGCTAGAAGAAGGTACTGAAAAGTAACGGCGTGGAAGACGGCGAGGAACAAATGTTGATTAGACCAACTCCATACTCATGTGCGTAGGGTAGATATATCCTTGACTTATATGTCAATGTACTCCAAATGACAACTAGCTAGGGCTTGTTTTTCTTTGTACGTATTGCTAGTTGTATGATGAAGTATGTGATCCATATAAGAGCAAGTGGCACGAGTTGAGTGGTTCCCTCTTTAGATATTTTTGTCTCACTAATACTCTATGTTAACTCTTGTTTTACAAAATATGAGTTAGGGATTACAGGTAAATGAACAATTAAGTAGTATCAAACCAAGCGTATGTGTAACATGAATACCCCACTATAAAAGACAAGTTTGCTTGGATTAGCCATGACATTATGTAGTTTGTGTTCCATTTATAAAGGAGAACACGTAATGTATGCACCATGCAAAATTGATAGCATCTCTCAATAAACTCAATATCATGTACAATAGAAAACGGAATTGTAGCTTGTGCTTAATTTATAAAATTGATAGCATCCAATCCGTGCTCTATCTCAACAAGCTCTATCTCAACAACTATCCAGTAGCGTAAATGAAAGAACTACCTTATTTGTTTATGCGATTACTATACTGGCAACATAGAATTATTTTTGACTCCACATAACCTATCACGAGACACAAAGATTCATTCAATATTCGTGAACAAGATCACAACCTCCACGGGGCCCGGCGCGGTCGGGCGAGCTCGGGGCGCGGCAGTCAGGCGAGCTCGGGGCAGCGGCGGGTCGAAGCGAGCTCCGGGGCAGCCGGATCGAGGCGAGCTCGGGAGGGCGGCGTCGTCGGAGAAGCGAGCTCCGGGGCAGCGGCGCGATCGAGCGAAGCTCCGGAGGCGGCGTCGTCGGAGAAACGAGCTCGGGGCGGCGCGGTCAGGCGAGCTCGGGGCAGCGGCGTCGTCGGAGAAACACGAGCTCGGGGCAGCGATCAGGCGAGCTTCCGGGGCAGCGGCGTCGTCGGAGAAACGAAGCTCGGGGCAGCGCTGGATCAGGCGAGCTCCGGACGGCGGCGTCGTCGGAGGGCGCGGTCGGAAATGGGAATGCATCAGGCGGGAGGAGCACCAAAGTGGGGAAGAAATGGCGGCGAGGTTTATAGGGCCCCATCGGTCCGGTTGGTTTAACCAACCGGGATTGATATACATATCAGTACCGGTTAGATACACCAACCGGGACTGATCGTTCCACATATGACTCACGAAGGAAAACCTAGGTTGGCTATCAGTACTGGTGGGTGTATCCAACCGGTACTGATTATATCACATCAGTACTGGTTAAATACACCAACCGGTACTGATTAGAATTAAATTCAAAATCTCTTTAGAATAAAATGAAAGAAAAATCAATTATTGCTTCTTTGCTTAATAAAAAGTAATAAATTATACTTATTCGGTTATTCCACACTAAAATGATTTTTTTTTAAAAAAGATTACTAGTCATTTATAAATTCCTTTTATAGTTTCTACAATTCAACAATAATATTGAAAATCTATATTTTCTTTAGAATATTAGTTTATGAATTAAAAATATAAAAATAAAATGAAGTAATTTTTCACTCTTATAATTCCAATTCAAATTTTCACCTTGTTACATGCATATCACAAAGCATGGGAACACGATGAGACTAGATTTAACATGAAAAATGAAAACTAAGCATCCATCAGTGATAGACTATAACTTGTAACAACGGACTATACAACAAGGTTGGACTTATTTGCTAACATACTTTGTTTTTACAAGCGATCCTTCATTATGATCGCGGCGTACATAAGGAGATTGCTCTGTATCATTCAGGGCACTAATGTCTCGCCCATTGTGAAAGGAGGCGGCTCGTCGAATCGATTATACTCTTCTTCGTCCGTGACGCCCTCAACTCCGACAATCCTTCTTTTACCTGAAAGAACCACGTGGCGCCTTGGTTGATCGCCACTGCTAGTATTCTCATTCTGATTTATGTTTTGGTAGATTTGTCATGTCGCCTCTTCCTTTTAGTAGGCTTGTCCTTCGCTTTTTCGGTTTGTCATTCCATGTCCATCACATAGAATACCTGTCACATCATTAGCAAGCACGAACGGTTCGTCCCTATAGGCCACTTGCTTGAGGTCCACAGTTGTCATACCGTACTCATCGATCTGCACGGCTGCTAGTTTGACCCATTGGCACCGAAACAGAGGGACTTTTAAAGGTCCGTACTCGAGCTCCTAGATCTCTGTATGAAACCATAGTAGGTATCCAGCTTTCTATTTTTGTCCAAGGCATCTATACTGACGCCGCTGTTTTGGTTGGTGCTCTTGCTATCACTGGCTATCGTGTAAAATGTGTACCCATTTATCTCATACCCTTGGAATGATACGATTGTCGTGGACGGTCCCCGAGCCAAGAGTTTCAACTGCTCATCATCTGTCTGGTTGGCAGCTTGCTTTTGTAACCAACCGAAATGATCCATTTGCTCGACTGCGATCCACTTATCTGACTTCTCTGGGTATTGGGCGCGTAGACTAATCTCGTGAGCATACATATACGGAGCCACTACAGTTGCTTGTTTCAATACTGTGAAATGTGCTTGTTTAAATGAAAGTAGATCGCCGCTATAGGATTCTTTTCTCTCCTAAAGTCCCTTTTCCCGGAGCCTCCCCTCATGGCGTGATACAGAACGCCGATCGGATTCAGATCATCAATGTAATTAACACAAAACTCGATGACCTCCTCTGTGCCAACACCTGCGCAATGCAGCCTTATACAGGCGAGACCGGTTCTGAACATACTTCTTTAGGATGCCCATGTACCTCTCGAAAGGGAACATATTGTGGAGGAACACGGGTCCGAGAATTTCTATCTCTTTAACAATGTGGACCATGAGATGGACCATAATATCAAAAAATGATGGAGGACAGATCATCTCAAGGCTAACTGCACTATTGACCATGTCATCATGCAGATTAGATAACTTATTTGGCTCGATGACCTTCTGCGACACCGCTGAAGAACGAGCATAACTTTATGATTGTCCCTCGTACCCGATCCCAGAATACCTCGCACCGCCACCGAGCAATTGTGTCATCAACATGTGACAATCATGGGATTTTGTGTGTACAATTTTATTCTCTTTTATGTTTATGAGTCTCCTTATGTTCGAGGAGTATCCAGAAGGGACCTTCACACTGTTCAAGAACTTAATCATATTTTTTTTCTCTTCCTTGCTCAGAGTGTAGCTAGCGGGGTGGAGGTAATGCTGTCCGACTGCTCTCATTTCCGGATGTAGGTCGTTCCTGATTCCCAGCAGCTGTAGGTCCTTTCGTGCTTGAAGTGTATCTTTTGATTTGCCATACATATCTAGGAAGCCTAGCAGGTTCACGCAGACATTCTTTGTGATATGCATGAAGTCTAGTGAGTGACGGACCTCTAAGTCTTTCCAAGAAGGTAAGTCCCAAAATATTGACTTCTTCTTCCAAATGGGCTTCGTGTGACCTTGTTCTCTCTGACAGGTTTGCTACCTGCACCTTTTCCAAATACTACTTTCAGATCCTTTACCAAAGAAAATACAAGAGCCCCACTGCGATGCAGGGGTTTCTTACGTTTCTCTTCTGTCCCATCAAAATTCTCACCCTTCCTCCTTAACGGGTCCTTCGGATGGAGGAATCATGTGGCCCATGTACACAACCTTTCGAGAGTTTTTAGGTACTTGCTGTCCGTTTCCTCTAAGCGGTGGATGCAGGCTTTATATCCTTTGATAGACAGGCCGAAAGGTTGCCAAGTGCAGGCCGATCGTTGATGGTTACGAATAGCAATGCACGCAAAATGAAGTGCTCTCTCTTGTACTCATCCCATACACGTGCACCATCGTTCCACAATGTTAGCAGATCTTCAACCAACGGTTTGAGGTACACATCGATGTCGTTTCAGGTTGCTTCGGGCCTTCGATAAGCAACGGCATCATAATGTATTTCCGCTTCATACACAACCAAGGAGGAAGGTTGTAGATACATAGGGTCACAGGCCAAATCTTGGATCGCTGCTCATCTCGCCATACGGGTTCATCCCATCTGTACTCAACCCAAACCTTATGTTCCTTGCATCCTCAAAGAAAGTCCGGTATGTTCTATTGACTTTCCTCCACCGGGAGCCATCAGCCAGGTGTCTTAGCCTTCCGTCGTCCTTACGGTCTTCTTTGTGCCAAGATCATCTGGGCATGCACTTTGTTCGCAAATAAACGCGTTTCAACCGGGTATTATAGGAAATACCACATGGCCTTAGCAGGGGCCTCTTCTTCTTACACGCCCCTCTACCTCACCTCGGTCATCATGCCTGGTCTTATACCGAGAAGTTTTGCACACCGGACAAGCATCCAAATCCTCGTACTCATTGCGATAAAGGATACAATCGTTACGACATGCATGTATCTTCTGTACCTCCAACCCCAAAGGGCGGATAACTTGTTTGGCATCGTGCGTAGTTTCGGCGATGTGTTCCTCTGGAAGTAACTTTTTCATGAGGCATAACAACTCGTCGAATCCCTTATCGGACAATCCATTGGTCGCCTTCCATTGCATCGATTCTAGTGTAGTACGCAACTTTGTATGGCCCTGTTGGCGCTTTGGATACAACAATGTTTTGTGGTCCTCCCATAGGCGCTGAAATTTTCCGTAATGTCTTTCATCGATGTATTCTCCCTCTCCATCAAGCGACATCTGGTCTAGGTCATCATTACCAAACTCCCCAAATGTATCTTCGTTAGAGCCGGGTTGGCCGCGTCTAAGATATTGTTCTCCGCCTCTTCTTGTTCACCTTCTTCTTGTATAATCTCTTCTTCACCGTGCTTGGTCCAATGTATAATTTGACATGAAACCTCTTGAGAGCAAATGGAAGTGAATGTGACTGAGTTTGACCACTCCTTCTCATTCTTGCAGTCTATGCATGGACAACATATGTAACTGACGTCGTGTATTCATCGGTGCACGAAGAAAATCTTGCAAACCACGCAAGAACTCAGGGAGCGTCGGTCCATGTACATCCATCGCGGTCCATCTACATTATATTCGATCAAGGTAACTTTTAACTCATTTTTCGATAATGAATTATTGAACATTTCCCAAAATCCAAATCAAGACAACTATATTTTTAAAATGGCTTTATTTCATTAAATATTTTTAAAGGCACTATATTTCATTACATATTTTCCCATAAAATGATTATTTACTCCGGTATTCATACGACAATTAAATCTTAGGTTAAGCCACACATACAATTCGAGCTAAATAATAATGCAAGCAAAATATAAACTTACACAAGTTTTTTCAACCTACAAAAAAAATTGGTCAATCATAGTCTAGATTCAAAATTGTGAACAAATTTAACGACATCTTTGCTTAAATTTTGAAAACTTTTGTCAAATGCACTATTCTTAATTTCCCCAACTACGTGCAACCAATTTTATGAAAACTTTTCTCAAATGCACCATTTTTAATTTCCCCAACTACGTGCAACCTAATTTGAGCTAGATCGATGGAACTAAAACATAAAATTGAGCTAGATCCAAACCTTAAATGCGAGCTATATTATAATCCAAGCAAATTATAAGCTTACACAATAAGTTTTTGTATCTTACTTCAATTGATCGAGCTTGATTTATACATTTATAATCCTTCAACGATTAATGGAAAAGATCAAATTTTCTTTATAATTTAAGCAAAGAAGAGGCCCCATTTAACACCAAGTGTAGTGAGGAATGATATTACTAACCTTAGGTATCTTGGTTGCGAGTAAAATGACAAAAAAATTCGAATTTTTGGCAGCACTCTCCCTCCTTCGAGCTCCTTGGCGATGAACTCCTGTTCATCTCTCGCGATCAAATGACTCGATGCAGCGAGAGCGGGAGGACGAAGAGTTTAAATTGGTCGGACACTAGTCCCGGTTCAAAGCACAAACCGGTACTAATATCCACTTGCAACCGTAGCTGTTGCTACTAGATAGTACCGGTTCAGAATACAAACCGGTACTGATGTGACTATCAGTACCGGTTGGTACCTTTAACCGGTACTGACGACCCCGAGATAAATGTACACAAATGATTTTCATGCATATAATATAAATATTTATAAAGATATTCATCTCGAATCATACTTTCATAATTTTTCTTGCGATTTTCTCCTGATTTTCACTGTCCAATCGAATGTTTCTCGAAGCCATTGTTTTGAACGACAATGCATTGTGCCGTAATTTTTTTCAACGGTTTTATGTTTTATAATTTTTTTTAATATTTCAATTTAACGGTAAAGGCGGCGGAGCTTCAAGAAGGGGGAGGTAAAACATTATATATTATATTAATAATTCATTACATAAAACATTACATATCATATTAATAATTCATAATATAAAACATTACATATTATATTAATTAATTACAATATATATAATATGCATAGCGGCGCCGGGTGGTGGGTGGCGCGATCACCCATACCACCACTCGCCGCCGCCTGCCGGGGTCGTTGCCGCCGAGTCGCCGCCAAAGCGGGGGCGCCGTCGCTGTCGTGGATGACGTCTTCATCATCGTCATCCTCGTCCGACGACGTCGCGCTCCTCGAGCGGACCCAACCCCAACCCTCCTCCTCCTCCTCCTCCTCCTCCTCCCGCTCCTCCTCCTCCTCCTCCTCCTCCTCCTCATTGTCCTCCTCCTCCTCCTCATCCTCCTCCTCCTCCCGCTCCTCCTCGTCCTTCTCCCGAGGTGGTGATGATGGCACGCCAGAGGGAGAAGAAGGAGAAGCTGCCATAGTTAAAAAATGGGCTTACTACTGATCATCAGTAAGTCTCCCTTTACAGTCGATCTGACGGTTTTATAGGAGGCTGGATCGGAAAACAAGAATCCGGATGAACACGAATTAAGAGTTTCATCGTAAAGGCGCGCGGGTGATTGATCGGTAGCGGAGGCGAAGCGCATTAGTACGGTCAAATACAACAACCGGTCTGATGCTCCATATCGATCGGTTGGTTACACCAACCCGTACTAAGCGACCGCAGAGCCGAGGAGGCTGCTTAGTCTTGGTTGGTTTAACCAACCTGCATCGATAACACGAACATCGATCGTTGGTTACATCAACCGGTGCTAAGAACCATCCACGGCTCTGTCTTTGCTTAGTACGGGTTGGTGTAACCAACCGTATTGATGTGAGAGCATCGGCACCGGTTGGTAGTTACAACCGGTATCGATGATCCCCGGACTCAGACCGTTGAACCGGGACTGATGTAAATGTTAGTCCCGGTTCATGCATAACCGGTACTATTGGGCCGGTATGGAAGGCCGGATCTGTAGTAGTGTTTGTTTTTCTTTTATAAAAGCAACTAGTCAGACAATCCATTGTGTAATTCAAAATAAATTTAAGCAAATTTAATTCAACTAACGAATAAATCTGCCTCAAACAAATAAAGTGGCATCTAACTTTTATAAATCGAAAAAAGTCACTTGAATTTTGTAGGAAAACATGGAAACATTAGCTTTTCTAGCCTCCCATATCTTTTTTTTCTTCAAATCTAGTCCCAGTGTTAACACGATTAGAAAAAAGCCCAATCCCCAACAACACAAGAGTCATTAAGGTAAGACGTATCACTTACCGCACCGATATACCACGACAAGGGCCCGTGGGCCTACCACGATAAACTTGCTGCTGCTCTCCCCCAACACAGTAGCAACGTACCAAGCTTCGCATGCACGATATCAGGTCATGTCAAGCTGCCATGGCTTGGTGGCTAGTTCCTGCCACACTCGCCCTCCTCTTACTATGATCGATCAGACTATTTATGCGGTACATTTATGTGATAGGTAATATACATCATATACCGATGCTTCTGCAGTAAGGCCCTGTTTGGCAGAGCACCAGATCCCAGCTCCACCTCAGAGCTGAAACTTGTAGACTAAAATAAAGTGACTTAAGTTTATAATTTTATTCGAAAATGTAAACAAGATGACCCATCTAAACACTCTTAGGTGGTGTTTGGCAGAGCTCCAGCTCCACTAAATCCGTGAAGTAGGTGAAGCTGGGTATTCCTAGCTTCATCAGATTCGTGGAGCTAGAGCTGTAGGTATATTAAGAGTGTTTAGGTGGGTCATCTTGTTTATATTTTAGAATAAAATTATAAACTTAAGTCACTTTATTTCAGTCTACAAGTTTCAGCTTTGAGGTGGAGCTGGGATCTGGAGCTCTGCCAAACAGGGCCTTAATAAGATGATTATTTTTATTATTCCGACTAAGTTTGAAAAAAAACACGTGTGAACAGAGTTAGAGAAGCGAAGGCTTCAAAATTATGCCCCGAAAAGGCGAACACTACATTTTAGGACGACGCGTGAGGTGTAACGCTGACACCTCTTGTTGCCATTTGCCTTCTCCAAGTCAAGAAACAAGAAACTAGGGGTGAAACCGGGTCGGATACGGGCGGATATTGCTCGTCCCGTATCCTAACCCATATTTTTTTTCCGGATTCGGAGTCGGATACGGATGTCCCGGATACGGATACGAATTTGGATTATTCGGGATTCGGATATGGAGCGCATACCTGATGGATTCGGGTCGGGATCGGATATCATAATCGGATAGTAGTATAGTACATAATTGTGTACGTAAAAGAAAGAATGAAGCATTAACCTTACAACATTAGCTTCAAGTCATAATTATTTCAACGTAGGATAGTAGTACAGTTAGAGGTGCAAATGGGTCGGATACAAGGAGAGAGATCGAGACATAAAGAAAACAGAGAACAAGGGGAGCTCTTCCATCAAACTTAACCTTAAGGAATAAATTCCTGGAGATATTAAATAGTGTTAAATTGTCACATTCTGACAAACTGAAGATAAACTTCTCTCATAATGAGGACTACTCGGATTTGTTTGCTATGCTTCAATTTAGTGACTCAACTAATTCCAGTAATTTGAATAGAAAAGAAGTTTATCAAATAAGTTGAACAAATCAATTTAGGTAAAAGCATTATGTCATTACTCTATTTGTTTGTTGATAGATTAGTTGAAGTTCACGCTTAATAACAAAGTAGTGTTTTTTAGTGCCAGTATCAAACAACTACTCTATCTATCCAATAATGAACCAAATTAATGGAAGAATAACTGATTTTATCCGGATATTGGGTCGGATATTTACCGGATATCAGGTCGGATATTACTCTTCCCATATCCTAACCCATATTACATGAGATTTTTCGGATACGGATCGGATATTGCTCTTCCCAAATCCTAACCCATATTACATCGGATTTTTCGGATACGGATACGGATAACATCGGTACGGATTTTAAACGGATTCGAAATCGGATCGGACGGATATTTCATATCCTGTTTTCACCCCTACAAGAAACTGGCCAGACCAAACTTCGGCATCACTGCTCCGCCCGGTGGCCATGGACACCGGCATCTCAGGTGTGCCACTCTCCCCCCAAACCACCTCTCTCTCTGTCTCTGGCAAGCGTCTCGTGCCCCAAATCCACCTGTTATTTATGCGCACAATGTGTTCGATGAAATGCCTCCTAAGAGATTATGGTTTGCTGTAGGGTGCACAATGCGGTGGGCACCGTGGGAGAACATCTCGCCGGATGTAACACCCCAAAATTTTGCTTTCCTTGAATTCATGTGTGATTTGGCACTTTGATGAATTTTTGGAATTTTCTGGAGTTTATTTGGAATTATTTGGAATTTATTTGAATTTATTCCATTTTGAAATAATTAAAGAATTTAATTATGCAAATAAAATTTTGTTGGAAATATTTTATTTGAGTCCAAAATGATCCAAAGTATTTTCCAGAATTTTTCTGAGTCATTTGCTATTTTTAATGAATTAAATGAATTACTAGGAATTATTTTAAATATTAAATCGCTGGAAAATCAAACTCGGGTCAAGTACTGTTCATCCGACCGAGCCCGAGTCAGACTCGTGTTCGAGTCCGACCCGAGCCACGTGACTCGACCGAACCCACTCCTAACCCTAATCAATCCCAACCGTTGGATCAAGATCCAACGGCTGAGATCCGCCGACCCGACCGAGCCGTATCCGGCCGGATCCGATCGCGCGCCCGTCGATCGGGGCCGTTGATCGCGCCACGTGGGCGGCTGCGATTGCGTCGTCTCCGAAGTCCGAGCCGGACTCGCCGGTGAGCGCCGCCGTGGCAAACTAGGGTTCCGCCCTGAGCACGCCTCCCGGGGCTATTTAATGCCCGGATCGCACCCCGAGGATCGCCATCCCACGCCGGTCCCGAAACACTAGCTCACGCCGCTAGGATCCCCACCGTCTCGCTGCTATTGCTCGCCGGAGTTGGTAAAGCACTCCGCCGCGGTTTCGCGCCGTTTCCGCCACCGTCCGCCATCCTCCGCCGACGTTGACCCCAGATCCAGATCCCTTGCGTCAAGGCGCACCCGTGCCTACCATCCACTTCGCCGGAGGGGCCCTACAGCGCCGTCGGGCGTGTCATCGTCATCAGCTCCGGCCGCCGTAAGCCGCCGCACGCCATTGCCGTCGCCCGAGCCATCTCAACCGTCCGATCAAGATCGCACGATCCAGATCTTGCCACGTCATCGCACGGTGAGGTTTCGTTACGATCTCTAGATCCAATCTCAACCATTGGATCTAAATCCAACGGTCCAGATTAACCGCGTTCACCCCAAACGCGTAACACCGAGATCAATGGGCCGTTGATTTTCAAATCAACGGCCTAGATCTAGCCACGCGTGGCGTAAGGCCAACCGCCGCGATCGGTACATCGGCCAGCGCGCATGAGAAGCGTGTCTCGACACGCTGGCCCGCATGTCGGCCCGGCCAAAGCGCACCATGACGTCCACGATGACGCCATGGCGGGCCCGCTGTCGCCAGCTGTCCCAAAGAAGCAGGCCGACGCCAAGAATGACGCTACCCGAGTGGACCCACATGTCGGGTCTCGTGGAGCCGTGGGCCGAGTCCACCGTGGACCCGAGCCGGCGTGGACCAAGTCCATGGACCGGTGACGTCAGCCAGCCAATCGAGCTGACACGTGTCCATGCTGACGCAATAATTAATTTCCGAAAAAGAAAATGATTTATTAATTCGAAATATTGATTCAAAATTTAGATTCAAACTTCAAACGCTTATAACTTTCGCGTTTCACCTCCGATTTGAGTGATTCAAATTTCTAAATTTGTATAAAATTGAGATCTACCTAAATATAAATTTTATTTAATTTTTGGACTAAAGTTTTTCTCTGAAATATTATTTAATTGATTATTTAAACTTTAATAAATCATAACTTTTGCATTTTAACTCCAAATTTGATTTATTCAGTTTCTAAAAATCCAGAAAATTACGTTCTCTCTGTTTATGGATTTTATTTGGAGTTTTGGGATGTTTTTGCCTATTGTTTATTGGGTATTTGCTATTTGCACGCTTTACGAGTAGACGTTGAAGTGCCGGAAGGATTCGAGGGAGAAGTGTTGACTCAGGATCCAACTCAAGACCAAGAGCAAGTACTTTTTGAAGGCAAGTTGTGCTTTGACCATGTTGATCCTATTTCGAAAATCTATTTTGATTTAAACTATTGCATGCTAGTTCAATTAGAAAGATACTTTGTTTAAACATGGGGGTTAGATAAATACCAATTTGCTATATGACACCTTGATTACTTAAGTATGTGCCATGATCCCTTGTCACCCTAGTTGTGGTTTACTAGTTGGACATTATTAAATTGCCAACATGGGTTTAGACCGTTGTAGTATCTTTGCTTAGACACATGCGTGCTCATGACATGATTTTGGACAATCAAATGCTAATATGGACTTAATGATATATTGAACCTGTTTTGGAAAAGTATCATGTGATGTTGATGGCACGTGGTGCATGGTAATCAACTGGGGTTTGATAAACAGTTTTCGACCGGGGCATGTGGCAAGAGTAATCAGGTGGCCCGTTGTGGCATTTGGAGTTTTGATTTGGTTTTTCGGTTAGTCTTGACCTGGTCACTCTATGGAATTAACCTTGCAAGCCTTTGAACTGGGTCATTCTTGCAAACACATTGCTTGAATGGGACTGGCATAGTTGACTAAGTCGCTAAGGACTCACTTGTGGAGCCTCAGGTGTCGATTACACCGTTTGTGTGATTGTGCGGGGAGCGTATCGTGGCTGTGGCCAGGTACCCATCTAACGGTGTGTTGGTCCCATACTTCGCCTTGGCTAAGGGAAGGGATGGTGTAGAGCACGTACCGGAGAGGACCACCTGTGTTGTTTGAGGCTTCCGAAAGGCTTTGTTCTGAGGAACTTCGCCTTTGTGGTGTTTGACTGTATCTTGTGGGTAAAGTGCATAACCTCTGCAGAGTGTAGAATCTATTTGAATAGCCGAGTCCACGGTACTGGACAATGCTCGGGAATTACAATCAAGGGGTAGACTTTCTGAAAATAACTTGGTTTTGAAAAGATGGGTTGGTTTAACAAGGAAGATGATGGAATTATGGTTTAGGATGGGAAAAATGTTTGTTAAACTTCTTGAAAAGTTATTTATGCTTTACTCATTTCTACTGCTTTCGAATCTACTTATATTACTTTTCAAATGCTGTTTACTGCAAAAATACCTTGTGCTATTCCTTTGTACCAAGCCATGCATATAGTATATTAGCCTTTGCATTCTGTGCATGACTTGTCGAGTACCAAGTACTCACCCTTGCCTCAACACAATATCAGTTGAAGAGGAGATTACGCCCGGCTTTGGAGGAGGAACTCCAAGAAGACCCGCTCTACTTAGGGATGCGAGCCCGATCGGTTACTGTGGTATCTTGGATGGCGCCACGCAGTTTATTTGATTTTCATTCTTTGTTATTTCTCTTTTAATAAGTTTCGCCTTGCAAGGCATATATTTGTAACTTGGCCATAAGGTCGAGTAACCCTTTGATTATTTAAATAAAGTACTTTGATAGTATCGTATGGTATGATTGTGATATATACCGATGTTAAGACTGTGTGCACTAGCGCGTTCCTGGACTAGTGCTGAATACACAGAGGGTCCGGATTTGCAAATTCGGGGTCCCGACACCGGACGCCCCCGAGGCCATGACGTTTGTGAACGCCCGACGCATCCCGCTGCCCGAGGCCATGTCGTTTTAGAACGTCCGCTGTGTGGGCTCGTATAAAGGGTGGCTCGTTGGGGCGCAGCCCAACAGGCAATGCAAGGACGCCGAGATGGCGAGTGCTTCCCACGACGTGGTCCGCCTCCCGCAGCCGTCCTCAACACCTCGGCTAGGATCAACTGCACCATCCATGAACAGGCGTACGCGATGAAGTTCGACAAGGTGGTCTTATTTGCTTCACCTGACCCCGCCTAAGTGCATCATAGCTGCCACTGCTTTCCGCATGCTTGCTCTCTAGCAGCCTAGGACAGACCCTTCTAAGGTCCAACGCAAGTGGGCCGACTGCACAGGGCCCCCAAATTTTTGGGGCTCCCAGCATATGCTGCATTACTATTATCTCTTGTGTAAATGGCCTGCTAAGGTTTTCAAGTTCTACAATTTTGAAGTTGGTAAAATCCGACAGGCGCATTATTATGACACAAGAAAGACTCAATGGATTGGCAACAATTGCACTTGAAAATGATGTTTTGGAGAAGATTAAATATGAAGATATAATTGAAGATTTCATTTCGAAGGACACCAAGCGCATGATGCTTTTTACTAGAAGTTAAAAAGATATCGGTAAGAAAGATTCACCCTTTACTCTTTTAACATTAATGCCTATTGTAGTTCTAAATATTGAAAAAAAAACATATAGTTATATAATGGAATCACATTTTAGTTATTTGTATTTCTCTAGTATAGGGTCCCGTTTTGTATTTCACACCAGGGCCTCAAAAACTTAGGTACCGCCTGTCTAGGATGACGTCATGGTTTGGGTGCGAAAGTGGCGACATCTTTGGTTCCAGTGATACTAGCAGTCTAGCACATTCATACTGTTTTGAGCCTTGCAGTATAATTGCGTTTCTGTTTAATCCCACTGAAGATCTGGATAATGTTTAAAACTATTTTTTTTTCTGATTTAAAATGGTTAGGATCAGCGCTAATACTTTCCTTTTTTATGAAATGCAGAATCTTGCAACCCTGAACTTAAAATAACTATACCTCCGGTGACAAGAACTGTATGGGAGGCATGTCTTGCCCTCAAGAAGGTGCCTACGAACAACTGTACCGCCATAGCCCATAGGGCGAGCTATGACCCAGATAGGCGTCTGTCTGAAGGATGTTCTTCGGGAGATGAAAGAACTCCCAATTGGTGATTGGGAGTTGCCATTGCCAGGTTGATTATCACTGTGGCACCAGATTAGCTGGTTGTGGTAAACGAAATGGAAAACCTATCCGCTCGTCCTGATTGTTGAATTTGCTTAGATTTGTCATAGCTATCTTATAATTTGTCTTCTAGTTCGAGCTACGAAGCTTGTGCTGTACAAGCAAATGAGGAATGCATAGTCTTTTCCAGTGTAAAAAAAATTAAAAATTTAGTGCTCCGTCTGGTTTGCTGCAACTTTTTGTGTGGGTGAAACCGTGCAGGCAGCAGCAGTATCACGAGTAACTCCTTTATTTTGTACCAGACTTCTGTATCGCATATTCACATTGCCCACAGTATTGCTTTCAATGGGTACTTTGTCAAACGTGTGAACTGCCATAATACACATTTACTTGTGTTGCAAATGAAAACCGCAGTTGTTAATTTCGAAGTATATACTTTTTCTGTCGAGTTTTACCTTTATTTTGGCAAGAGTTTCCAGAGCCCCTTAAAAAGTCGATGAAACATCAGCACCTAGATCTGAATTAAAATTGCATTGATTTGTTGGGTTCCTTCCTATCAAAGGAGGACACCCTCAAAAAATTAGCGTACGCTGCTATTTGTAGCGTGCACACGGTATTCTTTAGTAAAAGGCGAAAGAATAGTTCGCTTTGTGCGCACCACGCAGCCGCGTGCCTTGTACCCGCGCACCACCCCTCCCTCTTATAGCAGTTCCCAGCATCTCGTCCATGACAACTCCGCGATATGGTACTAAACTACAAGTCAAGATTAGTGCTAACAGCCGCTGCCCCCGGTCGACGATTCTTGGGTACAGAAGTGCAACATTGTAGAATGGCGTGGGAAACTACTGCTGGTCGTCAGATACGCCAAATTTTACTATTGCTGGCTAAACATTGTCAAAGTTGGGAGTATTTGCACTGGACTTCAGCACAAACCCTCACAGATTCACTGAGATAAACAGCTTGGATGGCGACTGTCTTCATCAGCACGTGGAGCAGCAAGTCCTTTCCTGCTAGTCAGTATAATGGAGTTGAAGGTGATTTTGTCTACTTGGTTAACAACGATCTCCAATGCACCAGCAACTACCCTTCTTTTAATGTAGTAGTGTACAACGTGAGACATGCTACAATGGCAACCTTCTTCCGTTTGCGTTTCGAATTTCTATCTAGCTAGCTGGTCTGTGATTCCACTTTACGAAGCTTCATGGGACACATATTCAGACTCAGAAATTGCTTGCTGGATTTAAATGTAAGCAACTATGTCTTAAATTGACTGGGATCGAGTCCCCTTGATCCAATGATCCCTAAATTAGAGTAACTGTGATTCTGCCAAGTCATGATCTTGTCAATTGGTGTTTTCTTCTCCGTTAATATTTCATATCAGATTTTCAATTCTGATTGCGGAAGATAAGGATCCTAAGAGAAACACAAACAAAGAAAACAGACAAGGAACTCTGCAAGTTTTACATCACTGTGAAGCAATATTAAGTAATACAATTTGGCAACATTTATTCTACGAAGCAAGGTACACGAGATTAGAAGAAATGGATACTAAAATGAGGGCAAAAGGTGCCTAATGACCACCCTTGAATATTCGGTCTACATTCCTAGCTCAAAGGCCGACACATCGAAGCTATCGGACAGGCCAGTGCCAGTCTTGAAGGTGATCTTTCCAGCAGAGGACCCCTCAACATAAACTTCAACCACACTGAGCCACAACATCAGCTCTTTTGTCTTCACGCCGGCAATCTTCTTCAGCTTCCCCTTCTCGACGAACGCCGTCACCTCGGTGGCGTAGGAGACGGTCTGCTTGATCTTCTTGAAGGTGTGCTCCTTCTTCTTCTTATGAAGAATCCACATGAAACCGTCTGCGCGGTTATACCCGAACTCTTCGATGTCGTCCAAGGGGAACAGGCCCTTTGGGAGGCCGAGCTCCGCGAGCAGCTCAACGGACCTCTTCTTGCCAGCGGCGTCGCCATTAGCGACCTCTGCAGTGGCACGGTGGGCCTCGATGGTTTGAGATGCCATTTCAGCTATGCCTGGTTACTTTGGAACTTGTAAGAGCTTATGTTTCTTTGATGAGAAGCGTAGCAAGGAGGAGAGAGCTATATATAGCCAAGCGTCAAGTGCCCTGACTGCAGTTGCATGAATGATGAATTGAGACAACCAAATGTGTGGATTTTTTTACTGTTGCACAATGGAGCCCTGAGCCCGAGCATGACTTGGTACACCAGGTCAGGCTAGTACTGATTGGTCAACCTGGTCATCCTTGGCTAGCTCTCCACTGTGCTATTTTTAATATGGTAATGGCGTGCGGCTAACTGATTTGGCTATGCCGTTGCAGAGCAGGGACGCCAAAAGAAGTATGCCTCTGTGGACTTGGTCATGGACCTAAGCATTAAGATATATCCATGGTCAGAGAAGGCTGGACAGCCCTGACTTTGTTCATGACGACCTATGGGAACGAACTCCACGGAGTTGGCCTCTCCATTCCAGAAAAGTAGCAGCCTGCGCCTGTCAGACTTGACAAACGTACGCTGATACACAGTGAGGAAGACAAGCTTGCAGCCGTTGCAGCATCTATATAAGCAGCCCCTGCATCTCGCATTCCATCATCACAACAAGCTCTGGTTAGCTCTTCCATTTCACAGCATCACAGCTGTCTGTATCGCAAGAAACAGATCTCAGACAACTCAGCTGATGGCGTCCCAAGTCGTCGAGAACCACCGCGCCGGCGCGGAGATCGTCCGCGGCGACGCCGTTTGCAGGAAGAAGTCGGTTGAAGTGCTCGGGGAGCTCGGCCTCCCGAAGGGCCTGTTGCCCCTGGAGGACATCGAGGAGTTCGGCTACAACCGCGACGCCGGTTTCATGTGGCTCGTGCAGAAGAAGAAGAAGGAGAACACCTTCAAGAAGATCAAGCAGACCGTGTCGTACGCCGGCGAGGTGACGGCCTTCGTCGAGCCGGGGAAGATGAAGAAGATCGTCGGAGTGAAGACAAAGGAGCTTCTGCTGTGGCTCAGTGTGGTGGAGGTGTACGTTGACAAGGCGTCTCCTGGTAAGGTCACCTTCAAGACTGGCACTGGCCTTTCTGACACCTTTGATGCAGCAGCCTTTGCCCTTGGAGAGTAAGGAGAAGTTTGCTCGAAATGATGCTGAACATGAACGTCCGTATTCCTATGTTAATTTTGCTATATATGCACAAGTATATGCCTTTAATTTCTTGTAATACTTGCGAGTTCATGTTTTTTTTTACAAAAAAAGAGCTTGTACCTCGTTGAGTTTGTAACAGTTCAGACAAGATATGGATTTACTTCGTTGTACCAAAAACGCTTAACTTGAATTTTTGTTTTGCCTCTCCATGATCCGTTTGGTACTTTTCTCTCTCTTTATAATAAACTCTTTGATATTGAGTGTGTAGGTGTATGTTTGTGATAGCCAGGAGATCAGCACTACATTAATTTAGAGGATTAATTATTTCCTTCCTTAGCTTAGCTATCTTTTGGAATGTATCCTAACCAATCCTCCCATATCCTAACTACTCCCTCCTGTACTCTATATGAACATCGGTGATTGCAATACGAATTCTATTGCGTGATTGTCCCATATACTCCATGCTTTCATGGTATCGATGCGATCACTCCTGCGACCACACGCTTCCGCAAACCTTAATCCCAACCGTCTTCTACCTCTCCTGAATGATCCTCATCGCTTCCATGGTCAACTCCACCGCACGCTTCCAGGCGCTCATTGATGTCACCGTGGAACGCGCTTGCCAGGTGGCCACCGCCGCTGAGGAGCGTCGAATCGAGGCCATCGTTGCGGCTGCTGTCGATCGTGCGCGCAAAGATGCGCTCGCTGCCGAACGCCAGCACCATCCTCTTGGTGCCGATCTCTCTCTTCCTTCTCAAGCGTCTGCTCTTCAATCTGGCTGCAACGTCGACGCCCTTCATGCTCAGGCCATCGGTGTCTTGAACATCAAGGCACTCATCCCCGTCATGCTCAACCTAGGCTCCAACAACTACGGCAAGTGGCACAGCCTTTTCCTCCACACATTCGACAAATACGCCTTGACAGCCATGTCCTCTCCGATGCTAATCCCACCGATCAATCGGAGGGGACACGCATGGATTGCGTGGTCTTGTCCCTGTTCATTTCCCACCTCTCTCACTTCATTTCCCATGTTCGCACTCAGTTTGGCGCCTCCATCAAAAGTGTTCAGTGTGACAATGGGCGTGAGTTCGACAACTCGTCCTCTCATAACTTCTTCCTCACCCACGGTATTGCGCTCCGCATGTCGTGTCCATATACTCCTCAACAAAATGGCAAAACCGAGCATATAATTCGTACCACCAACAATATTATGTGCTCTCTTATGTCCCAGGCTAGCCTTCCTCCATCCTTTTGGGTGGAAGCTCTCCACGCTGCCACTTACCTTCTAAATCGTCATCCTACAAAAACTCTCAATTTCTCTACTCCCTTTTAGGCTCTCTATGGGTTAGCTCCATCCTACTCGCACCTTCGGGTCTTTGGGTGCAAATGCTACCCCAATTTGTCCTCCATAGCTCCAAATAAACTCTCATCCTGTTCCACCTTGTGTGTTTTTCTTAGTTATCCATTCGACCACATAGGTTATCGGTGTCTTGATCTTTCCTCCAATAGAATCATCATCTCCTGTCATGTCTCTCTCGATGAATCTTCCTTTCCCTTTCTTGAGGTCCGCTCTGCACCACCTTCTAATGGTACTTTTGATTTTTTATCCGATACTGGCACTGCACCTCTGCCTATCGGTACTCGAGTTGTTGCAGGTACAGGATCAGGCGCACCCTCCTCCAGCCGGATCTCCACCATGCCTGCTAGGCTGTTGGGCCTCTCCCCGCTGACGCCTGCAGCCAGGCTTCTCATGGCGCCTGCTGGACCGTCGGCCCCTCCCCCGCTACCACCTGGTGTTGGGCCACTCACGCCCGCAGCCTCCCTTGGGTCACCCTCCAGCTCTGGGTTGCCTGGGCCGTTGGTCCACTCTCCACTGTCTAATGCCAGTACCGACCAAACGCAAGCCAATCCTGCTGCCCCTACTGGTCTTGCACCTCAAGAAGTTGCTAGCGGAGCTGGCGACGTTGCCCAACCACCTGCGTCAATCTCCATCCAACTAGTGGTCAATGACCACCGTATGGTCACACGAGGCAAGTCTGGATTTCACCTTGCAGTACAGCGCCTCAATCTCCAGTCTATAGCTAAAGTGGTATCACCCGTGCCCACCACCTATAGAGGTGCTTTAACTGATCCGAATTGGTGACATGCTATGACAGAAGAATTTCAAGCTCTTCAAGCCAACAACACTTGGGATGTTGTTCCCCATCCACCAGGAGTTAATATTGTGACCGGTAAATGGGTTTTCCATCACAAGTTTTGTCCATATGGTTCACTTGAGCGGTACAAGGCTCATTGGGTTCTTCGCGGTTTTACACAGCGGCCTGGCATTGATTTTAATGAGACCTTTAGTCCTGTGGTGAAGCCTGCTACTATCCGTACAGTTCTCACCCTGGCATTTTCTCGGGATTGGCCTATTCATCAGCTCGATGTGAAGAATGCCTTCTTACATGGCACGCTTTTTGAGACAGTCTACTGTGTCAACCTTTAGGCTTTGTTGATCCTGCTCAGCCAGACTACGTTTGTGTAGGATCGAGGATGAGCCTAGAGGGGTGGGGGGTGGGTGGGTGAATAGGCTTTTTCTAAAATTTTATCACTAAAAAGGGCTTTTGACAACCTTAAAACAGAAAGCACAAAGATAGCAGAAGAGTAAACCTGGTTTTTGACAAGTAAGGCCTAAAACATCTAGGCTCTGCTAGTGCAAAAAAGAGAGCAGAATAAACAGAGAATGACAAGAAGTAAAATAGACCAACAAGGTAAATACAGAAGCCAAAATGCAGGAGACATTGTGATTTTTCACCGAGGTTCAGAGAAAATCTCCTACGTCTCCGTTAGAGCACTTCACAAGAAGTTATGCTCCATCAATAGCTATTTTCAATAGCTTTGGTATCCACTGGGGTGACTTTTTCACCACTCCGGTGAGGTCAGTCCCAAACCTCTCACAATATGTGGTGGCCTTCCACAAACACTTGGACAGGTCGCACCAAATTACTTCCAAGCCATCTAGGAACTCAAAGTCCCAAGAGTAATGGACTAAGCACAAGTCCTGACCCTTGGTTCACTAGCTCACAATTGTCTAGACTAAGCTTGGAGTCATAATCACTTTGGAATTTTGATCAAAAGTGAAGTTCAGTCTCTTTGAAAGCTTTTGAGCTCAAGAATACTAAAAATGTCAAAGAGATGCAAAAGTTCTACTAAAAGAAGGTCATGGCACAGCTTATATAGCGCTCAAACAGGAAATAACTGTTATAGGCATTTACTAGCCGTTGGGCTTTGTTAGAATGACAAAATAAAATAATCCAATGTGCCACGGACTAAGATTACTGAAAGTGCATCTAGGCCCGTAAGTGTGTTTTGGATGATTAATGACAAACGATTAAGGGACTAATGGGTTCAATGAGTTAATGAACAGATGAAAGTCCCGTAGCAAGAATATCTACGAACGTTGGCGACCCTCAAAAAGTACAAGAAAGAAAAACAGCGTCATTTTGATGTAATTTACATTCACTGTCGAGTCATAGATGTGTCGTACTATTAAGAGGGATGCAACGTAGTCGATCTAGAACAAGTCTCTATGCTCTGATGAATGCTTACTCAATTTTTGTCGAGAGACATGAGTCACAACATGCGCATCGAGTGATTTTTGTTCGTGTCCAGATCGGATGTTTCGATATTATATCGAATGTTCCGATACATCAGAGTTTCCGGTGTAAGCGTTTAGGTCACTCTCTAGACACATCGGAAGTTCCGATATTCTTGATCGGAAGTTCTGATACGTGTAGAACCTAAAAAGGATGCTCTTTGGACAGATCGGATGTTCCGATCTATATATCGGACATTCCGATATTGTCTTAGAAACCTTTTCAAAAGAAATCTTTCGAAGTAACTCTCTGGACACATCGGATGTTCCGATCGTGAATATCGAAAGTTTCGATGTGTGTTTTCTCGACCTTTGTGGTTAGTTGTTTTCTGGAAGTTTAGGCATATTGGATGTTCCGATGTCAACATCGGAAGTTCCGATATGTGGTTGAGTGGAGGAATAACGGCTAGTTTTTGCCCAATCCTATATATACCCCTCCACCCCTCTTTAATGAGGTTAGCTTGTTGGCTGGGTTTTCTTTTGAGCATTCAATACATTCTTTGAGCTCTCTTTTCTTCCTTTCCTCTTGGTCTTTGTGATCAATTAGAGAGTGGGAGTTGAAAAGAGATCTAGAGCTAAGAGCAAAAGAGAGTCATTCATTTTGAGCATTAGAGATCATCTCCAAGATTGGCTCCAAGTTGCGTTTATTACTCTTGGAGATTGAGGACTCCTAGATGGCTAGGCGTCACTCACGAGCTCCTGAAATTGTGGGTAGCCGTGAGAAGTTTGTGAAGGTTGATTTCGCCTCCGAAAGGGAAGAAATCAAAAGTGAAACCAAATATCAAGTGTGACCGAGGTTTGGGAGGAAAGGGTTGGAAAAGACCCATCTCTTTGTGAGCTTCCTCAACGGAGACGTAAGATCCCCTCAAGGATCCGAACTCCGGGAACAACCTTTTGGCTCCTTGATTTGATTACTCTTGTGCAATTAGCTTTAATATCCTTAATTGAGCTTTATGCTTGTTGTCAATCCAGACTAGCCTACTCATTCTATCTTAAGTTATATTTAGAATTAGCTACTTTGCTATTCATATCTCCTTTTTCTGCTCTGATCGGATATTCTGGTAGTTAATCGGAAGTTTCGATCTTGCATCGGAAGTTTCGATTCTCTTATCAGAAGTTCCGATTTATTTTTCACTGCAGTAAATTTTGGTTAAATTTTAAATAGCCTATTCACCCCCTCTAGGCAATTATCACATCTTTTAATTGGTATCAGAGCCTAACCTTCTCGAAGGCTTAATCGCTTGAAGGGAACGAGATGGCCGGCATGGGGTTGAAGGTAGTATTCCCGGGAGACCCGGAGAGTCCGAAGACCGCAGATGACTCTTCCGGCAAGAAGAAAGAAGGTGGAACGTCTACCTCGAATCAGGGAGTTGAGATCCCTTTCAATTATGATAAAGTGAACTCATCCTCTTCGCATTCATATATTACTGTGCCATTCGGGCGTGCACAATTCTTCGATGGTACACACTACTCCGCTTGGAGACACAAAATGAAAATGCATTTAATGTCCCTTCATCCTAGTGTGTTGAAGATTGTATGTACAGGCTTAGACTTGCCGGATGAAGACATGGAACTCACACTGGAGCAAGAACAAAATATTCATCACAATGCGCAAGCCGCTAGTTTATTGTTTGGTGCCTTCAGTGCCGAGGAGTTCAACAAGGTTGATGGGCTTGAGGAGGCAAAATAAATTTGGGACACTTTTCAAGTTGCTCATGAAGGAACCTCAAGTGTGAGAGAATCAAAGATCAAGTTACTCGAAGGAAAGTTGGGGAGATTTGTCATGAATGACGATGAAACTCCTCAACAAATGTATGACCGCTTGATGCTTCTTGTCAACAAGATCCGAGGATTAGGAAGCAAAGATATGACGGATCATGTGGTGGTGAAAAGGATGTTGAGAGCCTTTGCTCACAGAAATTCAACTCTTGTGACACTCATCCGAGAGCTAAAAGATTTCAAGAGGCTCACACCAAATGATGTGTTAGGGAGAATCCTATCACATGAGTTTATGGAAGAAGAAATCAAGAATCTTGCGAAGCAAAGCTCAAGTGCTAAGCCAAAGGAGATTGCATTGAAGGAAAGCAAAAATGATGATTCAAGCTCAAGCGATGATGATAGCGAAGATGAAGAAGTCTTGGCCCTATTCGTGAGAAAGTTCAAAAAATTCCTTAAGTATGATGGGTCAAGCAAATACAAGAAGAATCACTATGACAAGTCAAGAAGAAGAAGCACAAAGAGGGCATGCTATGAGTGCGGTGAAGTAGGGCACTTCATCGCCGATTGCCCCAAGAAGAAGAGCAACACCAACGAACTCATGAAGAGCGAGCCACACAAGAAGAACAAGGATCATAAGAAGAAATATTTCGAGCGTACTCACATTGGCGAGGAGTGGGACTCAAACTACTCTGACTCCGACTTCGACGATGAAGGAGTTGCCACCATCGCCATAGAAGCTGCTCCTTGTTACATCCCAAAATTTGGGTTTTCAAAATTTTTGGGTTTAGTTTAGCTTCCCAAAAATTTCCGTCGATTTTCTCGCATTTATAAAGCTTGATTTGAATTTTCTAAAAGCTAAAACAATTTAATTTGATTATTCTAAACCTCAAATAAAATAAATTTTATTTTAGTTGGATTCCTTGTGTTTCAAGAAGTTCTTCTGTAATTTTTGAGATTTTTCGGAGCTCGTTTGCTATTTATTGGATTTAATTGAAATGGATTTGTATTAAGCCCCTTTTATGGAAATTAATTAATTATTTGTAAAATTTCATATAAAGTTTTGTTGAAAATATTTTATTTGTGTTTAAAATGTCTCAAATTATTTTCTAGAATTTTTCTAGAATTTTTCTGGTATTTTTATTACCTCTATTGATTTATTTGAATTTGATTTGAATTAAGCCTCTTCGTGCAAATTAATTAATTATTTGGAAAAGTTTATATAAAGTTTTGTTGCAAATATTTTATTTGAGTTCAAAATATCTCGAAATATTTTCTAGAATTTTTCGGGTATTTCTATTGCCTCAAATGATTTATTTGAATTTTCGGAATCATTTTTATTCGAAAGTGAGCACCACCACCACTTCCTCCAACAGGGACTCCTTGGTGGGAAGTATTCTGAACTAACTGTTGCAGAAGAAGTGTATGGGTTTGACGGTTTTGCTCGATCATTGCCAGAACTTGCGCCATTGTGGGCGGACCTGGCAATTGCTCCTCCGGAATTCCACCTTGCTGATTAGGATTTGAAACTGGATTAGGTGGATCTGGAACTTGACGAGAAGATGAAGCCCTTGCAGAAGGGTGCATTGGATTAGGTTGCGCTGGAGTGGGCAATGTTTCGCGAGGAGGAAAGGGTTCCTGCGAAGCCTCACTCTCCAAGATCCCGCGAAGAGATCTGGTTACAGGCATCCTGAAATTTCAATTCAGATGAGAAAATAATGTATTGTAATTAAATGATTTAGACTGGCAGATTGAAAATTTTAAACTCAATCTCATTGGTTAATAGGCAACATTTCATTCCCTAAAATTTTATTATTCTTTAAGAAATTCATTAACAAGGGAGGTGTGTTGTTATGTTATGTCATATTGTGAATGATAAACACAAAGGATCACATCATCGTGAAGTTGTAATAAAATATTAGAAAGTCACGAGAAGGAACCAAAACAAGCAGAAATAAACAAGAATAAAGACTTTATTCATACCACATATTAACAACATGTACAACAAAAGTATGACAACCTCACAACTCAACACTACATGACCACACGTGCTGCTACAACTCAAGGTAAACCTACTCCAAACCTGGCGCTACAACGTCCCTCGCCAGACTCAACAGATCCGCAGGGTAGAGTCGCCACCGTGGCGGGAAAGGTACCACGACGCCTGTAAACCTGCGTCACACGGGGACGCAGTACACCTGCAGCGACCTGTCCAAGTCTAACCCGCGACAGACGTGGACGACTAACTCCTGTGGACATCCTAGCCCGTCGGGAACGTCTAGTGGCCCTAGCGGACCTAGGTGTAGGAGTACCGGCACCTCTGAATCGGCAACAAAGTAGCATCGTCGCCAAGAGCTGACCTAGAGAACAAACCCATAGCCACGAAAGGAGCTATGGCGTTCTCTAAAAAGGCTACTCTCCCACGTGCTACATAGTACTCTAATACTGCCTGACGGTGGTAACGGTCAGCAGCATGAAGGAACTCAACTATGATCCTATAGTGCTCATTAGGCCCAGTACTAGGATCTATGTAACTAGTGTCTCCCCTCGGCAACAAAGCAGGTATCTCCTGCAAATCGCCATCTCTGGAAGAGCGTGGCGCAGTCGAACGATGGCCATATAAGCAACATCGCTCAACGCAGAAGACACCGAAGCTCCACGACCATCAAAAGTACGATCTGCCTCTCCGAACTGTGTCCTAGCTGGGATCTCAATCCTAGCTATGTACTCTATCGATACTGGACTCGCCATCGTCTGGTAGACGGTGTATCGAGGTGTCTCAAACTGTGCAAAGTCTAACATCTGTGCTAAGACTCCCATCAATCCCGCTCCCAGACGCTCGGAGGTGTGGAAGCATGGCGAATATCCTTCCATCTGCACATTTAATAAGGAATTAGTATTCCAGATTAAATGCAAGATGCAACGATAACGCACAAAAGTAAAGAGTAGAAGACAAAACAGTAAAGAATTAATAACAGATATAACAAGTTTTATATTCCTAAGTGTAATGTGTCTATTCAAATTTTAAATTTCCCTCCTAACGACCATTCTAACTAAGGTTCTCCTACAGGCAAGTGGCTCGATAATAAATCAGGAGACCCTCATTTTTATGTCAAGAATAACATAAATATGAGGCTCTTTAAGTGCATCCTGTGCCATTCCCATGATCGATGGTCGGCACGCACAAACACAATTTGGAAATTACAGCCACACAGATACACATTTTTATTACATCACCAGTTTTATAGTGTTATTACAATACCAAAAGTAGCAGGAAATTAAAACCGTGTCTCATAGTATGCCAACTATTCCATAACTCCACAGGCAACTGCTGAGATGAACCTAGAAAGATCAGTCGTCGCTAAAATTCGCAGGTTCCTCATACTCATTCCCATCAATATCGAAATCTTGCTCTTCACCTAAAAACATTGTTGAAGCAAGTTGAGTACATTGGTACTCGCAAGACTTTGTAGTGTATGCAATTCCTGGAATACATGCAGGCTGAAATAGAAAGTGGGTTTCTACGGTTGTTTTGCATAAAGCGAAAGTTCTGGATGAAGTAATACTGAATAGTAATGGAAAGCGTAAATAAAACTATAAGACAGTTTGATAAGTAATTGAGATAACAAGTAATAAAAAGATAATAGCATTTTACTCACGGCCCTTTTGTGAGTAAAATATCGAACAAGACCCGCCATGGTCTTACAAAAGGAAATACAATGACAAGTGATATTAATCAGTCGTGAAACATTTTCCAAAATCTTTTACCAAAGTTTTCAAAAATAGAAAACATCTAACTAGTGTCGGCCGCTAAGTCATCCATGACCGTGGATACGGCTATTCGAATAGTTTTAGACTCTGCAGAGTTTGTACTGCTTTACCCACAAGATATGTTCTCCCTTTTTGCAAGCTATAAGACACACTTCCTTTGGTATGTCCGCGAGGAGTTCATAACGAAACTGTTCGATTACTTGAACCTTAACTTTGCACTAGCCCAGTGACGTTACCCCTGACTATGATGGAAGCTAACAAACGGTGAAGCAATAGTATTCAGGAGCCCGCGGCTCAAATGGTACAACAACAGCCCCAAATTCATAGCCAGGCGTACACCGTTACAACGGCAGATGCCAACACCTCGGTGATGACACCTCCCTCGAGCAAACCAATACCCGGAATGCTCGTGCTACAACTGCCTACCAATGTGCAAAGCTAATTCCCAAATAATTTAATAAGTTAAGACTGTCCCAGTCCAGTACTTGTGGATGTACGGTTTACTTGGATCATGCAACACTACGTTCGGTCCTCAAAGTGACATGGGTGATAACTCCACCCTAGCTACGTACACATTAAAACATGTACAACCGGCTATTGCCAATAATCACCCACGTCAAAACAGTAGTTTTATTTTCATTTTTATCAAACTACCAGTATCCTTTACTGCTTAAATAAACCATAAAAGATTTCATAAAGAATGATGTGTGGGTGTAAACATTTCCAACCTTGACCTAACGCAGTGCTAAGCATTTGCAGGTTAATAAACGATTATACCCAGTTTAAAGAACTTAACCAGTCCTATGGTTTTCATGGATCGTATGTCAACGTGATTAAGGGAATCCATCAATTTGGGTTATAACTACCAAGTGACCAAAATAATAAATTATCAAATTATGAGCATGCAGGGAGATTCTTAATCACATTTTATCTGGTTGTAAAATCTGGGTTCAAGAATGATCAAAGGGGTGCTTGCCTTGCTCCTCGGCGGTGTAAGCTGGATCTGTGTCGTCGATAGCGTAGTTGGTAATCTCAGCGTCTATTCGTCGATTAAGAACATGGCAAAAAGAATACTTCAATATCGATAAAAGAAGCAAATACATAAACAACAAGGATAGCAGTTGAAAGATTCAAATGAAATCAATTCAAATCAACCAATGATGGTAATCACTTAATCAATTCATGCATTAGCCAAGTTATAAGATTTTGGTCTTAAGGGTAAAAGCTTAATGACATACAACATGACTACCTTTCTTTATGTATTATTTCATTTTAATTTACTTAATTCAGGAAACTAAGATTGTAAAGTTGAATATAATGAAATTCATTTTCAAGGTGTGGTGTTAGTTGTATTAATATTAATCATTGCATAAGGTAACTTTAAACATGCCAAACAAAAGTAACATGGTACACCCTAACTTCCATATTACCATTTGATCCTAATTAGTGTAATGAGCACAAAGAAACAAGTTTCATTCATTTTGGAAGCTTTTTGATTAAGTTATTGCAACTATATTAAATATATGCATTAAATAAAGTCCTAATGGGAAATTTTCACAAACTAACTCCAAATCCAAATCTAATTACATATTTGAGTAGTATTTGATCTAAGGATTCCAACAAAGTTGGTTTCACTCAATTTGGACTTTATTTGCAAAATCTCTACATGCCACATATTTAAATCTCAAGCTTTAAATTCAAAATCAGATTTAAATTGCTAAACAAGTTTACGATATTTTTGCAGATTATGAAACTAGGGAATTTATAATGAATTTACAAATTTGTTTCATTCGATTTGGAGCTATAGTTTAAAAGATATAGCCATTTGAATCTGTTTGGTTTAATGAAATTCAAGAAATAGGAAAATACGTTTTCCTTCAGGGAAAACGTATTCTCAACGTTTGCGCGGGCTGGTTTGAACTCGGGCCGCAGCCGACAAATGAGTCCCACTCGGCGCCGCCCCATGCACGGGCGTACACGCGCGGTTGCGTGAGGCTGAGCGGCCGGGCCCGCATGGCGAAGGGTCGCTCGGCTGAGCAAGAACGAGTGGCTGACCGCCCGGGCCCACGTGACAGTGACACGGTGCAGAGGACATGGCCGATGACCTCACCGGCGGCTAACCGGCGACGTCGATCGACTTTGGCCGATGGCTATGGCTTTACGGGATCATGATGGACCTAGGGCATCACTCGGTTGAGGTTGTTGTTTGGAGAATTTGTGCGCACGGCTATGGACGGCGGAGGTTCCAGGTGAAGACCGGCGTGGCGATACTAAGGTTCGCCCCGGGCCGAAAGATCAACCGATCGAGCATCAGGAGGTCCTAGGGATTTTACTAGTGCACTCAATCGAAGCAACCAGTGATCGGGTGAAGCTCTCACCGAGCGGCGGCAATGGCGGAAAGTGACGCACGGCGCGGGAGTTCTCCGGACTGCTTCGGTCTGGAAGAAAGTGTGTAATAGTTTCGTGAGTATCCGTAGATGCTCAAAGCTCCATCAATTTGAACATTTTCTTACCGTGGTGAAGCAATTTGGGATTTCCCCCAAATCGCGTTTCGCTGGCGGCGAAGAAGAAGGCTCGGCTGGAGATGGATTAGGACGTGTGAGGGTGAATTGGGTGTGACACCCGGGTTTGGTGGTGTTGAGAGGTCCTTTTCGTTCCTTTAAATAGGCGAAGGAGGGCTCTGTGATGAGGATTGGAGAAGGGGATTACGGCGGCGCCTCACGGTGGTCTCTGGATGTCCTTCTCCAGCTCGGTGATGACCACAGGGTGGCAGGGTATGGGTTGTGGTGGCGTGGAAGCCTCGGGGCGTACGAGATTGCGGCGAGAAAAGGACAAACAGTGAGGCGGTTTCGGTTGCTGTCGGCAATACAGAGCGAGAGAGAGGAGAGTGGAGACGAGAGGAAGGAGAAGGAGCCGACAGTAGGGTCCCGGCCACCGGGCGAGACGAAGGAAAGAAAGAGAGAAAGAGGAAGAGACCGATCGTGGGCCTAGCGCACGAGGGTGACCCACCTGGCAGAGACGCATGGCAAAGGGAACCGGCTAGAAGCCCCGCCACGCGGCCCCCACACGCAAGGATGGAGGGAGAGTTCTAGGACTTCCTCCACAGGCAGTATGAAGCTCAATAAATTCACGGTCCACTTCACCTCCAGATTTTTCGAAACTTTTTGAACAAGCTAAGGCTAAGATATCTACCTCCAGTAAAATTTTGGGGTTAAAATGATCTACGGTGATTTAATTAAAAATCTGACATTGCCGACTGCACAATAAAACCAATTCGGTTTTCAGATTGGTTATGGGACTAAATCAACATGTCTAATTTTGAAATTTTTACTGAAGGTATGTTCTTACAATATGTCTCTACCATAAAAATTTCGAAACTAAATTCCCAATATTTATTTTCCTGGAATTTATTTACTGATTTCAGCAGAATTTCAAATCTGCTTTGATTAAATACAAATAAATATCTAACCTTTTTAATAATTTTCGAAAATTTTTGTAGATGAAGGTGATATGTATGAGGTCTTATGGTAAAACTTACAAGGCCTAGATTGCTCCACAATTCTCTCTAAAAATCTGACAAAGATCTGGACAGAGGTGAGATCTAGCATTTTAAATTGTTTTGTTTAACAATAGATGTATGCTCATGGTCTTTTGACCAGCTAAGGGTGCATTAAAGAGCTGAACAAGGTTGGTTACAAAATTTACCATGGTAATTTCTTATACTTACCATCTAACCATTTGATATTTTCTCTTTTCCATTTTCTTTCTATAGTCCAAGCAAGCATTTCATTCAATCATCACATAAGCAATTGCACAAGAAATCATAAAATGAAGCAAGGAAATGATTTCACATTTTTAATATTGGATTTTTATTACTTTATAAATTTGAGGATGTTACAAATCTACCCCCCTTACAAAAAATCTCGTCCTCGAGATTTGCGAGGGCTATGAAAGCTAAAAGAAGTCTGGAAACTCTTTCATCAGATGATCTTCGCGCTCCCACGTGGCTTCTTCTTCAGTATGATTACTCCACTGAACCTTCAACATTCTGTGGATCTTGTTTCTTGTATGCCGCTCGGCTTCTTCAAGAATGCGAACAGGACGCTCTCGATAAGATAGATCAGGTTGTAGATCGAGATCGTCGAGATTAGCGAGATCAGTCGGCACACGAAGACACTTCTTGAGTTGAGATACATGAAAGACATTATGAACTTCAGATAGTTGAGGTGGCAAATCCAACTTATATGCCATTTCTCCCATCTTTGCGATAATTGGAAACGATCCAATATATCGAGGGGCTAATTTCCCGCGGATTTGGAAACGACGAATTCCGCGAAGAGGAGAAACTTTTAAGTAGACATGATCTCCGACTTCAAAGCTTAATTCACGTCGACGATTGTCGGCGTAACTCTTCTGACGAGATTGGGCTTCTTTGAGTCGACTCCTAATCATGTCAACTTGCTCTTGGGCTTCTTGGATAATGTCTGGGCCAAAGAAATTTCTTTCTCCAGTTTCAGACCAAAAGAGAGGGGTCCGGCACTTCCTTCCGTAAAGTGCTTCAAAAGGAGACATCTGGAGACTGGCTTGAAAGCTATTATTATAGGAGAATTCAGCAAAGGGTAAGCTTTTCTCCCAATTCATGCCATAAGATAGCACACAAGCTCTCAGCATGTCCTCCAGGGTCTGATTTGTCCGCTCAGTTTGTCCATCTGTTTGGGGATGATAAGCCGTACTGAAATTCAGCTTTGTCCCTAACAGAGTATGCAAACTTTTCCAGAAACGAGATGTGAACTGGGATCCACGATCGGACACTATAGTTTTAGGAACTCCATGAAGACGGATGATATTTTCCAAATACAACGCAGCAAGTTTATCACCTTGATATGTGGTTTTGACCGGAATAAAGTGAGCAACTTTAGTCAGTCGGTCAACAATAACCCATATAGAATCATGTCCTTTTCTGGTTTTTGGCAAGCCGGTAATGAAATCCATACAGATATCGTCCCACTTCCATTCTGGAATTTCAAGAGGTCGAAGAAGACCAGCTGGGCGTTGGTGCTCGGCTTTTACTCGCTGACATACGTCGCATTTCGCGACATACTCGGCGATTTCCTTTTTCATGCCGGGCCACCAATATTCCTGCTTCAGATCTTGATACATCTTCGTACTACCAGGATGGATAGATAGAGGTGATTCATGAGCTTCACTTAAGATCAAGTTTTTGATTGCTGGATCATTAGGAATATAAATTCGGTTCTTGAATAAGAGTATATCATCCGAGTTTTCCGAATATCCTGATTCAACCTCGAGTGGCATATCTTCTCGGATTTTGGATATGGCCTCATCTTTGGATTGGGCCATTTTAATTTGGGTTTTCAGATTTGGTTGCATGTGGAGATTAGCAACAAATCCTTTTTCAACAATTCCCAAATTAAGCTTCTGAAATTCCTTTACTAATTCAGATTGATCAGTGTATGCTGACACCGTCATACAATGAAGCTTACGGCTCAGAGCATCTGCTACGACATTAGCTTTACCAGGATGGTAATGAATACTAAGGTCGTAATCCTTTATTAGCTCCAGCCATCTCCTTTGTCGCAGATTAAGATCTGGCTGAGTAAAGAAGTATTTTAAGCTCTTATGATCTGTGTAGATGTCACACTTGTTTCCAATAAGATAGTGACGCCAGATTTTGAGGGCATGCACTACTGCAGCTAATTCCAGATCATGAGTTGGATAATTAAGCTCATGAGGTCGAAGCTGACGAGAAGCATAAGCTACGACTTTCATCTCTTGCATCAACACGCAACCAAGACCATTGCGTGAAGCATCGCAATAGACATCGAAGCTCTTATGGATGTCGGGTAACACCAGCACTGGGGCTGTGGTTAACCGTTTCTTCAATTCCAGAAAACTTGCTTCGCATTCTGGAGTCCATTCATATTTCTTTTCTTTCTTCAAGAGCTGAGTCAAAGGTTTGGCGAGTTTGGAGAAGTTTTCGATGAAACGGCGATAATATCCCGCTAAACCGAGGAAACTTCGGATTTGAGGAACATATTTTGGTTGCTCCCAATTTTGGACTGCTTGAACTTTGCTGGGATCAACAGAAATTCCACCTTTGGAAAGGATATGCCCGAGGAATGCAACTTCCTTCAACCAAAATTCGCATTTCTCGAACTTGGCATATAACTTATGTTCTCGGAGTTTCTCAAGTACCATATGCAGATGTTGGGTATGATCTTCTTCATTTTTGGAATAGATGAGGATATCATCTATGAATACCACTACGAACTTATCAAGATATTCCATAAAGACTTTATTCATTAAGCTCATAAAGCTAGCTGGAGCATTTGTAAGTCCGAAAGACATTACGACATATTCATATAAGCCGTAACGAGTGGTAAAGGCTGTTTTGGGAATATCCTCCGGTCGGATTTTTAATTGATAATATCCATGTCTAAGATCGATTTTGGAGAAGATTTGGGCTCCGGTTAATTGATCGAACAGATCATCGATACGAGGTAAAGGATATTTGTTTTTAATGGTAACATCATTGAGAGCACGATAATCTACACACATGCGTAGACTACCATCCTTTTTACTGACAAAGAGGACAGGGCTACCCCATGGAGAAGTACTTGGTCGAATGAACTTTTTGTCTAATTGTTCTTGAATTTGCTTTTTGAGTTCTACTAACTCATTTGGCGGCATACGATAAGGCCTTTTGGAAATTGGGGCTGTACCAGGTATAAGATCAATGACGAACTCTAAGTCACGATCTGGTGGCAAACCTGGCAATTCTTCTGGAAATACATCAGGAAAGTTGGAAACTACAGGAACAGATTTAATCTTTTCCATTACCAATGTATTTAAGTATGATCTTGATTCGGAAAGATTCTGGGTGGAACTAAAGTTCACTCCAACTCCATCAGGATTAATAAGAGATATGGATCTTTTAGCACAATCTATTTGTCCTTTATTCTTAGCTAACCAATCCATACCAAGAATAATGTCTAATCCTGGGGTTTCTATAAGAATAAGATCAGCATAAAATAAAACTTCATTTATTTCAATGCTAACCTTATGCCACATTTTAGTAGTTCTCATTTTTGCTCCAGGAGAATAGATTATCATGGACATGGGTAAGGATTTAGTTTGGATTTGATGTGATTCTACGAACTTCTTGGATATAAAGGAATGAGATGCACCGGAATCAAATAACACCAAAGTGGGAATAGATTGGACGGGGAACATACCCAGAACCACATCTGGTGCTTCCGTTGCTTCTTCTGCCGTCACATGATGTAAACGTCCTTGATTTGTGGCTTGAGCAGGTGCAGGCCTTCTGGCTTGTTGTCCTCCAGCTCCTTGAGGACGACCAGGGGGTTGCTGAGGAACTCCCTTGCTTGGGCAATTATTGGCATAATGTCCAAGCTGCTTGCACTTGAAACATGTGACATTCGAAAAGTCTGAGTCGATGCTCCGGTAGGACGTGCTCCAGTAGGGTTTGCTGGACGTGCCATAGGCTGTCGAGGTCGAGAGGCAGGACCTTGACGCCTCTGCTTCTGTGGCGGAGCAGGTGGTCACGTATTACCCTGAGGTGCAGGGCGAGGCCTGGATGGGCTTGCACTGGCATTCTTCTGTGCCATCCATTTCCTTTTACGCGATTCCATGGCAGCTCGAGTGCTATGCTCCACTCGAATAGACTTGTCCACCAGAGTTTGGAAGTCATTGATATCAATGGCAGCTAATGCACACTTGATTTCCTCATTCAAGTTATCCCGGAAGCGTTCCAACTTGCACGCTTCAGGGGTAACTTCTAATGGTGCATAGCGGGAAAGGTAATTGAAGCGATTAAGATACTCCATTACCGTCTGATTCCCTTGACGGAGATCAAGGAATTCCCGTCTTTTGATGTCCATCAGACTGGAAGGAATATGGGTTCGGCGAAAAGTATCCTTGAAGGCCTCCCATGAAATCTGATCCACTGGAAGTATAGCTTGGTAGTTCTCCCACCATAAAGCAGCAGCTCCTCCCAACTGATAAGATGCATAAAGAACTTTCTCTCGATCATTGCACTGTGCAATGTTCAACTTGCTCTCCATTGTTCGCGACCGATCATCTGCGTCCAATGGGTCAGCAGCAGTAGAGAATGTAGGAGGCCGAGTCTTCAGAAACTCAGACAACCTTGATGGTGGAGCACCACCACCACTTCCTCCAACAGGGACTCCTTGGTGGGAAGTATTCTGAACTAACTGTTGCAGAAGAAGTGTATGGGTTTGACGGTTTTGCTCGATCATTGCCAGAACTTGCGCCATTGTGGGCGGACCTGGCAATTGCTCCTCCGGAATTCCACCTTGCTGATTAGGATTTGAAACTGGATTAGGTGGATCTGGAACTTGACGAGAAGATGAAGCCCTTGCAGAAGGGTGCATTGGATTAGGTTGCGCTGGAGTGGGCAATGTTTCGCGAGGAGGAAAGGGTTCCTGCGAAGCCTCACTCTCCAAGATCCCGCGAAGAGATCTGGTTACAGGCATCCTGAAATTTCAATTCAGATGAGAAAATAATGTATTGTAATTAAATGATTTAGACTGGCAGATTGAAAATTTTAAACTCAATCTCATTGGTTAATAGGCAACATTTCATTCCCTAAAATTTTATTATTCTTTAAGAAATTCATTAACAAGGGAGGTGTGTTGTTATGTTATGTCATATTGTGAATGATAAACACAAAGGATCACATCATCGTGAAGTTGTAATAAAATATTAGAAAGTCACGAGAAGGAACCAAAACAAGCAGAAATAAACAGTAACAGCACTTTATTCATACCACATATTAACAACATGTACAACAAAAGTATGACAACCTCACAACTCAACACTACATGACCACACGTGCTGCTACAACTCAAGGTAAACCTACTCCAAACCTGGCGCTACAACGTCCTCGCCAGCAGACTCAACAGGATCCGCAGGGGTAGAGTCAGTCACCGTGGCGGGAAAGGTACCACGACGCCTGTAAACTCAAGGCCACACGGGACGCAGACACCTGCAGCCGACTGTCCAAGTCTAACCCGCGACAGGCGTGGGCGACTAACTCCTGTGGACATCCTAGCCCGTCGGGAACGCGTCTAGTGGCCCTAGCGGACCTAGGTGTAGGAGCAGGGCACCTCTGAATCGGGCAACAAAGTAGCATCGCCGCCAAGAGCTGACCTAGAGAACAAACCCATAGCCACGAAAGGAGCTATGGCGTTCTCTAAAAGGCTACTCTCCCACGTGCTACATAGTACTCTATCTTGCTCGACGGTGGTAACGGTCGGCAAGATGAAGGAACTCAACTATGATCCTATAGTGCTCATTAGGCCCAAGATTAGGATCTATGTAACTAGTGTCTCCTCGGCAACAAAGCAGGTATCTCTCAGAAATGCCATCTCTGGAAGAGCGTGGCGCAATCAACGATGGCCATATAAGCAACATCGCTCAACGCAGAAGACACCGAAGCTCCACGACCATCAAAAGTACGATCTGCCTCTCCGAACTGTGTCCTAGCTGGGATCTCAATCCTAGCTATGTACTCTATCGATACTGGACTCGCCATCGTCTGGTAGACGGTGTATCGAGGTGTCTCAAACTGTGCAAAGTCTAACATCTGTGCTAAGACTCCCATCAATCCCGCTCCCAGACGCTCGGAGGTGTGGAAGCATGGCGAATATCCTTCCATCTGCACATTTAATAAGGAATTAGTATTCCAGATTAAATGCAAGATGCAACGATAACGCACAAAAGTAAAGAGTAGAAGACAAAACAGTAAAGAATTAATAACAGATATAACAAGTTTTATATTCCTAAGTGTAATGTGTCTATTCAAATTTTAAATTTCCCTCCTAACGACCATTCTAACTAAGGTTCTCCTACAGGCAGCGTGGCTCTGATACCAAACTGTGAGACCCTCATTTTTATGTCAGTAAATAACATAAATATGAGGCTCTTTAAGTGCATCCTGTGCCATTCCCATGATCAGTGGCTGGCACGCACAAACACAATTTGGAAATTACAGCCACACAGATACACATTTTTATTACATCACCAGTTTTATAGTGTTATTACAATACCAAAAGTAGCAGGAAATTAAAACCGTGTCTCATAGTATGCCAACTATTCCATAACTCCACAGGCAACTGCTGAGATGAACCTAGAAAGATCAGTCGTCGCTAAAATTCGCAGGTTCCTCATACTCATTCCCATCAATATCGAAATCTTGCTCTTCACCTAAAAACATTGTTGAAGCAAGTTGAGTACATTGGTACTCACAAGACTTTGTAGTGTATGCAATTCCTGGAATACATGCAGGCTGAAATAGAAAGTGGGTTTCTACGGTTGTTTTGCATAAAGCGAAAGTTCTGGATGAAGTAATACTGAATAGTAATGGAAAGCGTAAATAAAACTATAAGACAGTTTGATAAGTAATTGAGATAACAAGTAATAAAAAGATAATAGCATTTTACTCACGGCCCTTTTGTGAGTAAAATATCGAACAAGACCCGCCATGGTCTTACAAAAGGAAATACAATGACAAGTGATATTAATCAGTCGTGAAACATTTTCCAAAATCTTTTACCAAAGTTTTCAAAAATAGAAAACATCTAACTAGTGTCAGTTCGCCAAGTCATCCATGACCGTGGATACGGCTATTCGAATAGTTTTAGACTCTGCAGAGTTTGTACTGCTTTACCCACAAGATATGTTCTCCCTTTTTGCAAGCTATAAGACACACTTCCTTTGGTATGTCCGCGAGGAGTTCATAACGAAACTGTTCGATTACTTGAACCTTAACTTTGCACTAGCCCAGTGACGTTACCCCTGACTATGATGGAAGCTAACAAACGGTGAAGCAATAGTATTCAGGAGCCCGCGGCTCAAATGGTACAACAACAGCCCCAAATTCATAGCCAGGCGTACACCGTTACAACGGCAGATGCCAACACCTCGGTGATGACACCTCCCTCGAGCAAACCAATACCCGGAATGCTCGTGCTACAACTGCCTACCAATGTGCAAAGCTAATTCCCAAATAATTTAATAAGTTAAGACTGTCCCAGTCCAGTACTTGTGGATGTACGGTTTACTTGGATCATGCAACACTACGTTCGGTCCTCAAAGTGACATGGGCGATAACTCCACCCTAGCTACGTACACATTAAAACATGTACAACCGGCTATTGCCAATAATCACCCACGTCAAAACAGTAGTTTTATTTTCATTTTTATCAAACTACCAGTATCCTTTACTGCTTAAATAAACCATAAAAGATTTCATAAAGAATGATGTTTGGGTGTAAACATTTCCAACCTTGACCTAACGCAGTGCTAAGCATTTGCAGGTTAATAAACGATTATACCCAGTTTAAAGAACTTAACCAGTCCTATGGTTTTCATGGATCGTATGTCAACGTGATTAAGGGAATCCATCAATTTGGGTTATAACTACCAAGTGACCAAAATAATAAATTATCAAATTATGAGCATGCAGGGAGATTCTTAATCACATTTTATCTGGTTGTAAAATCTGGGTTCAAGAATGATCAAAGGGGTGCTTGCCTTGCTCCTCGGCGGTGTAAGCTGGATCTGTGTCGTCGATAGCGTAGTCGGTAATCTCAGCGTCTATTCGTCGATTAAGAACATGGCAAAAAGAATACTTCAATATCGATAAAAGAAGCAAATACATAAACAACAAGGATAGCAGTTGAAAGATTCAAATGAAATCAATTCAAATCAACCAATGATGGTAATCACTTAATCAATTCATGCATTAGCCAAGTTATAAGATTTTGGTCTTAAGGGTAAAAGCTTAATGACATACAACATGACTACCTTTCTTTATGTATTATTTCATTTTAATTTACGAATTCAGGAAACTAAGATTGTAAAGTTGAATATAATGAAATTCATTTTCAAGGTGTGGTGTTAGTTGTATTAATATTAATCATTGCATAAGGTAACTTTAAACATGCCAAACAAAAGTAACATGGTGCACCCTAACTTCCATATTACCATTTGATCCTAATTAGTGTAATGAGCACAAAGAAACAAGTTTCATTCATTTTGGAAGCTTTTTGATTAAGTTATTGCAACTATATTAAATATATGCATTAAATAAAGTCCTAATGGGAAATTTTCACAAACTAACTCCAAATCCAAATCTAATTACATATTTGAGTAGTATTTGATCTAAGGATTCCAACAAAGTTGGTTTCACTCAATTTGGACTTTATTTGCAAAATCTCTACATGCCACATATTTAAATCTCAAGCTTTAAATTCAAAATCAGATTTAAATTGCTAAACAAGTTTACGATATTTTTGCAGATTATGAAACTAGGGAATTTATAATGAATTTACAAATTTGTTTCATTCGATTTGGAGCTATAGTTTAAAAGATATAGCCATTTGAATCTGTTTGGTTTAATGAAATTCAAGAAATAGGAAAATACGTTTTCCTTCAGGGAAAACGTATTCTCAACGTTTGCGCGGGCTGGTTTGAACTCGGGCTGCAGTCGCTGACAGCCGAGTCCCACTCAGCAGCGTCCCATGCACGGGGCGCATACGCCGCGTGAGGCCGAGCGGCCGCCCGCATGGCGCAAGGGCCGGTTGCCGAGCAAGAACGAAAGTGGCTGACCGCCGCCCACGCGGATGCTGACACGGTGCAGAGGACATGGCCGATGACCTCACCGGCGGCTAACCGGCGACGTCGATCGACTTTGGCCGATGGCTATGGCTTTACGGGATCATGATGGACCTAGGGCATCACTCGGTTGAGGTTGTTGTTTGGAGAATTTGTGCGCACGGCTATGGACGGCGGAGGTTCCAGGTGAAGACCGGCGCGGCGATACTAAGGTTCGCCCCGGGCCGAAAGATCAACCAATCGAGCATCAGGAGGTCCTAGGGATTTTACTAGTGCACTCAATCGAAGCAACCAGTGATCGGGTGAAGCTCTCACCGAGCGGCGGCAATGGCGGAAAGTGACGCACGGCGCGGGAGTTCTCCGGACTGCTTCGGTCTGGAAGAAAGTGTGTAATAGTTTCGTGAGTATCCGTAGATGCTCAAAGCTCCATCAATTTGAACATTTTCTTACCGTGGTGAAGCAATTTGGGATTTCCCCCAAATCGCGTTTCGCCGGCGGCGAAGAAGAAGGCTCGACTGGAGATGGATTAGGACGTGTGAGGGTGAATTGGGTGTGACACCCGGGTTTGGTGGTGTTGAGAGGTCCTTTTCGTTCCTTTAAATAGGCGAAGGAGGGCTCTGTGATGAGGATTGGAGAAGGGGATTACGGCGGCGCCTCACGGTGGTCTCTGGATGTCCTTCTCCAGCTCGGTGATGACCACAGGGTGGCAGGGTATGGGTTGTGGTGGCGTGGAAGCCTCGGGGCGTACGAGATTGCGGCGAGAAAAGGACAAACAGTGAGGCGGTTTCGGTTGCTGTCGGCAATACAGAGAGCGAGAGAGAGGAGAGTGGAGACGAGAGGAAGGAGAAGGAGCCGACAATGGTCCCGGCCACCGGGCCGAGACGAAGGAAAGAAAGAGAGAAAGAGGAAGAGACCGATGCGTGGGCCTAGCGCACGAGGGTGACCCACCCGGCAGAGACGCATGGCAAAGGGAACCGGCTAGAAGCCCCCGCCACGCGGCCCCACACGCAAGGATGGAGGGAGAGTTCTAGGACTTCCTCCACAGACATTGAAGCTCAATAAATTCACGGTCCACTTCACCTCCAGATTTTTCGAAACTTTTTGAACAAGCTAAGGCTAAGATATCTACCTCCAGTAAAATTTTGGGGTTAAAATGATCTACGGTGATTTAATTAAAAATCTGACATTGCCGACTGCACAATAAAACCAATTCGGTTTTCAGATTGGTTATGGGACTAAATCAACATGTCTAATTTTGAAATTTTTACTGAAGGTATGTTCTTACAATATGTCTCTACCATAAAAATTTCAAAACTAAATTCCCAATATTTATTTTCCTGGAATTTATTTACTGATTTCAGCAGAATTTCAAATCTGCTTTGATTAAATACAAATAAATATCTAACCTTTTTAATAATTTTCGAAAATTTTTGTAGATGAAGGTGATATGTCTGAGGTATTATGGTAAAACTTCCAAGGCCTAGATTGCTCCACAATTCTCTCTAAAAATCTGACAAAGATCTGGACAGAGGTGAGATCTAGCATTTTAAATTGTTTTGTTTAACAATAGATGTATGCTCATGGTCTTTTGACCAGCTAAGGGTGCATTAAAGAGCTGAACAAGGTTGGTTACAAAATTTACCATGGTAATTTCTTATACTTACCATCTAACCATTTGATATTTTCTCTTTTCCATTTTCTTTCTATAGTCCAAGCAAGCATTTCATTCAATCATCACATAAGCAATTGCACAAGAAATCATAAAATGAAGCAAGGAAATGATTTCACATTTTTAATATTGGATTTTTATTACTTTATAAATTTGAGGATGTTACATAACGCTCCGTCGTTAACGTTCCACCGTTAACGCTCCGTCGTTAACGTTTCGCCATTAACGTTCCATAGTTAACGCTTGGCTCTCTTCGCCTCGTTGTCATCGCATGCGTGCATTGTTGCACAAACCCTAGTGCGATGCCTTCACCTGTGCCATCATCATGATGTGAGCCTAGTCTCATCGTCATATCATCTTCAAAGCCGAATCAAAACCCTAACCTAAGACCGGTTCGATGGACTAAGTTCATCGTGAACCGCGTTGATATCCTTGCAATCTTTTCCGTTGTTTCAATCGTGGTAAGACACTTGTCTTATCTTATCCCTGAAAACCTAATCTGCCAGTAATCGAGAATTCCTTCGTGGACTTGGTCGATAGATCATTGGCCATCTGTCATACCCCTGTGCCCGATCCATCCGTCTCTCTTTTGTTTGACTGTGTCCGTTCGGTCAACAAAAGTCAACTTCGAGAATCAGTTTAGTTCACTGTGAACTAACATATCCTTATGGACCCGATCTGTAGATCGAGAGCCCATATGTCATCATTTGTCCAATCAATATAATAACTTCGGAAGAAATATTCTTCAGAATATTATTCTTTCTTTCCCAGTTATTAATCTTTCCCTTTTCGGTGTTATATTATTCTTTCTTTCCCAGTTATTAATCTTTCCCTTTTCGGTGTTTTTCCGAAAGCCCGTCCTCTCTTGTCCAATTTTCGATCCAATCCTTTCAAGTTCCTAAATTCATCCAAGCCGTTGTGCCCAATGCTATTCGTTCTTAATTTGGAGTTTATTTGAATTGTCTTTTGAGTTTTGTTGTATTTGTGTTTCTTTATCGTTAGACGTGTCGTCCGGAAATCGTTCTACGGGCTGAAGATCAAGGAAGTGAAGATCGAAAGTTGAGGATCAAGAATCAAGGATAAAGAGTAAAGAACAGTAAAAGTTGCAAGGGCCTGGCAAGTTATGCTTTGACCATATTGATCCTATTTTGAAACCTATTTTGATTTAATTTATTGCATGCTAGTTCAATTAGAAAATACTTTATTTAAATATGGGAAATTAGATAAATGCCGATTTGCTGTATGACACCTTGATTACTTAAATATGTGCCATGACCCCTTGTCACCCTAGTTGTGGATTATTAGTTGGACATTATTAAATTGCCAACATGGGATTTTAGACCGTTGTAGTATATGGCTTAGACCTGCTACGTGCTCATGACATGATTTTTGGACAATCAAATGTTAATATTGACTTAATGATATATTGAACCTGTTTTGGAAAAGGTATCATGTGTTGTGATGTTAATGGCACGTGGTGCATGGTAATCAACTGGGGTTTGATAAATAGTTTTCGATCGGGGCATGTGGCAAGAATGATCAGGTGGCCAGTTGTGGCACCGGGAACGTTGTGTTGGTTCTTCGGGTAGTCTTGCCCTGGTCACCCTAAGGACTTAACCTTGCAAGCCTTTGAACTGAGTCAAACGTACAACCACATGTCTGTAATGGGACGGACCTAGTTGATTAAGTTGCTAATAACTTACTTGTGGTACCTCGGGGTGTCAACTACACCATTTGTGTAGATTGAAGGGGGAGCGTACCAGGGCTGCGGCATGGTACCCATCCAACGGTATGTCGGTCCCATACTTCGCCTTAGCTAAGGGAAGGGATGGTGTAGGGCAAAACCGGAGAGGTTCACTTGTGTAGTTAGAGGCTTAGAAAGACTTTGTTATGATCACTCATTCGCATACCCTTGTATGGCGATTCACTACCGACGTGGTGAGTTGATTGTATCTTGTGGGTAAAGTGTATAACCTCTGCAGAGTGTAAAATCTATTCGAATAGCCGTGTCCGCTGTGATCGACATTGCTCGGGATTACAAATAAGGGTTAGCTTTTCATGAAAATGAACTTGGGTTTGGAGGCAGTTTGCCTGTGGAAAAGTGATAATTGTTTAAGGATGTGGAATGGTTTACTTGTGAAACAACTGTGAAATTATTACTATTGTTATCTGTTTTACCGCTTTACAATCTATTATGAATATTTGTGAATGCTGTTTATTGCCAAATAACCCCTTCAGCCTATCATTTGGAATAAGCCATGCATATAGTTATTAGACTTGCATTCTGTGCATGACTTGCTGAGTGCTTTATGTACTCACCCCTTGCAAACAAACAATCACCAGTGAGCAAAAGTCTGCATCAACGAAGAAGAAGAAGTTCCGTGAGAAGGCGATTATCTAGGAGTCGAACCCTGTCAGTTGCCTGTGGCGTATTGATGGGATTCACCGATATTCCTCGTTCCGTTGCTGCTTATTTGGAGTTGAAGCCGTCAAGGCCTCACAAACGTAAGGTTGACCTTAAGGTCGTTCAATAGTTTATATTCTATTATTGAGTTATTTTTACTATTCCGCTGTGTATGATTGTGATATTCATCTATGTTGAGACTGTGTGCACTAGCGTGATCTTGGACTAGTGCTGAATACACAGAGGGTCCGGATTTGCAAATTCGGGTCCCGACACTCCTCCAACAAAGTCACTCTTCGGCGACATGAGTGACAACGACAACGACAACGATGACTCACCCGTTTGTCTTATGGCAAAAGGGCACAAGGTAATGACTAAATCAAAACCTCTATGTAGTGACAATGAAGTAGATAGTAGTGATGAGGACTTTGATGATGATGAGGATGCATTATCTTGTGACTTGAACAAATCCACTATAGCAAAGATAAACAAGCTAATGGAAAGAATAGAAAGCAAAAAGGATGATTCAAGCTCAAGCGATGATGATAGCGAAGATGAAGAAGACTTTGCCCTATTCGTGAGAAAGTTCTAAAAATTCCTTAAGTATGATGGGTCAAGCAAATACAAGAAGAATCACTATGACAAGTCAAGAAGAAGAAGAAGCACAAAGAGGGCATGCTATGAGTGCGATGAAGTAGGGCACTTCATCGCCGATTGCCCCAAGAAGAAGAGCAACACAAACGAACGCAAGAAGAGCGAGCCACATAAGAAGAACAAGGCTCATAAGAAGAAATATTCTGAGCGTGCTCACATTGGCGAGGAGTGGGACTCAAACGACTCTGACTCTGACTCCGACGATGAAGGAGTTACCACCATCGCCATAGAAGCTGCTCCTCCAACAAAGTCACTCTTCGGCGACATGAGTGATAATGACAACGATGACTCACACGTTTGTCTTATGGCAAAAGGGCGCAAGGTAATGACTAAATCAAAACCTCTCTGTAGTGACAATGAAGAAGATAGTAGTGATGAGGACTTTGATGATGATGAGGATGCATTATTTTGTGACTTGAACAAATTCACTATAGCAAAGATAAACAATCTAATGGAAAGAATAGAAAGCCAAGAGGAAACTCTCGAGAAGCAAGAAGATTTACTCATTCTTGAGAAGAAAAGAAATCTTGCTCTTGAGAAGCTCCTTGCTAAAGAAAAGGAGAAAATTGAGTTATTAACCAAAAATCTTGATTTGGCTAACAACTCAATTGTTATGCTAAAGAGCTCAAATGAATCACTTCAAGAGAATATCTCAAGTTTAGAAACCAATTGCAAAACTCATGAAGTGCAACTTGAATCTCTTAATGATAGCATCTCCTCTTCCAATGATGCATCTATAGTGAATATTCCTTCCACTAGCAACGGATGTTCTCGTTGCTATAATGTTGATATCAATGCTTGTGCTACTAACTCTCAACTTGTGCAAGTATTGAAGAGTGAGAATGAAAGATTGAATGCCTTGGTACGATATGGATGTATCAAGACTAATCAATCCAAGGATGCCCTATATAACACCACTAATGGTGAAGGAAATAAGAATAAGCAAGGGCTAGGATATGATAAGTCTAAAGGCAAAGAAAGTGACCGTGTGATGGTGAAAGGTAAGGAGTGCATAAAGTTTGTCAAGGAAAATGGCAAATACCAAACATCCATCACACGAGTCAACAAGGAGGTGCAAGAAGCAAAGAAGCATCCTCATCACCATGCATCTCATACTACTTTCTATGCTTCATATATTTTGAAAAGGAACTAGCGTGGTAGAGTGGTTGCTTATTTTGTTGGTACCCACAACTCAAATGAAGTTGCTAAGAAAAGGGTGTGGGTACCCAAAGTGTTGTTTGTTAACTAACATGCAAGGATTTTGTTGTTATTATATTGATCATCTAGTCTGGAATGGCAATATTTATTAATTGAAGGTATCTTAGAATCCTTTACCTTATTCTTAGAAGGTAAAATGGCTAGATATTTCCATATTAATTGTAAAAAAGAAGAAAATCAAAGAGATTCCTACGTTAATAAAAAAAACTTGTCTGTATAGCTTATAGGTGCGTACGGCCGGGGGCTGCACTAATGGGAGCCTGTCGGAACCCGCAATAGGACATAGGCCCAGCTGTGTTTACCTGTACTAGTCCCTGGATCAATAGCTAGTACACACATATCATAACAGTATGGATCATAACCATGCGATAAATAAAGTTTAATACAGAGTACTAGCAAACAAGGCCCATTATTACAAAAGTTAGACCCGTAGGTAATATAGTAGCGGAAATATTAAACTGGCAAATTAACATGGTAAAAATGATGTCCAGAAACACCACATGCAAAGACTAAAGATGACGTGAGCCTAGATGTCCTGATAATCTTCCTCTTCAAAGTCTTCATTGCAGATATCGAATGGTGGAACGCAGGCCCTTGGATAGCTATCTTTATCTTCCTGGTCTGCTTCATGGAATAAGCAGCCCCGCAATAAAAAGCGAGGGTGAGTATGCACATACTCAACAAGTCCGAAAAGTAATGCATTATGCAGTTTAAGTCAAGGGAAGGGATTGGTTAATTTTGCAAAAGCCAATTTTTAAAATTTTATCCTAGAATTTGACCTGTAAGCCCCAAAACTAACGGAGTCCTGAATCTGATGTTGAACTGAGATGACGTTGTCTTCGATTTTTTTTGAAACACTCGTGTATTTCTTCTAGTCCATAATGTGTGAGCATAGGGTGCAAAACATATTGGCCAAAATTCATAGAAAGGACCTGCTTCTATGGATGCTCTTTCAACGAATTCCAGTAAACATTGTGATGAATTTGATGCTGTTGCTAGGCCTAGTTTTTTTTCCCCGTAGATTGCCCGCAGCTTTACATCGCAAGATGATATGAACTATTGTTTCCAATGCCGGGCAAAGGTCACAATGAGGGTCATTTGTCCAATGTTTGGTTGTCATATCGTCCTTGGTGTTTAGTCTTCCTATGAAAGCTAGCCATAAGAAGATCTTGTACTCGTGTGGTATTGATCTGTGCCACGCATATTTAGCTGATGGCCATTTGAGGCAACAAAATGACATGATTTTATAGAATGTTGAGGTGGTTAAGTCTGGCATAGTTGATGAGATAACCTTTTGGTATATAGTCTCTGATTGGAAATGTTGTTTAGATAAGATGTCCAATAGGGTCTAACACTCTGAATGTGCTTGTCATGAGAGAACCGGGTGCAGTGAAACTGTCCAGGAGTTTGCCGCTGAAATGCGATTGGACCGTGCAGCTCGGGTTAGTAGAGAAGGGTGATAGGGTGGGTAAATGGAGGTAAATTCTTTGTATTGGTGTCCAATGGTCTTTACAAAACATAGTAGTTCGACCGTTGCCAACTATCACCTTGGTCATGTGTATTGTCACTTCGAAAACAAAGGATAATGTTTTCCAAATTGATTAGATCATATTGGTATGTGATATTGAATATAGTGACTTCTTAACCACTGTAAGCAAGGTTCACACCAAATTGGATACTAATACGAGCTATGCAAACTACCACGGACTCACGATTTCATTAGTTTCTAATCTTCACACGAAATAACAAGAACAAGAGGGCAATTTAAAAATATGTAGGACTTAAAATAAGCCAAAACGTGTGTCACATGTAGTCCAAATTATGCCGGAGGGAACCTCACCTCCAAATTGGAAACTAATTAAATAGTAGAACAATTGAGATAAATGGTGTAGGAGCACAACAACGCTCGAAGTAGTGACCCAAACAGACAAGAGCATACTGTAATATCAATTGCTCGGTGTCAAACACATGACCGCACTCAACTCTAGAACTGAAAGGAAACTTCGATGTTATATAAACAGAGGATGTCTTCATGAACAACACCTAGAAAAACTAACACCAATAGCCAGAACTATTGTTTCCCCCCTGTCGATTGGTAAGTTTCTCCAAAATCGATCTCATGTGGCCGATACTTACTGTTCTATTGGTCATCAATCTGATCGCCAATCCCAGTTTTGGATAGAAGTCCTTCTCCGCTCAAACCAAAAAAAAGAAGAGAAAAGAAGAAAATAATATTAGCAGGTTTGCCTATTTGTATTGTTCTGCATATTTTTTTGCCTTCCTGAATTCTTACAATCTATATCATACATGCATACCTTTGCTATTGCAAAAAATATTTGTGTGCTAATGTATTCTCTGCTGTTTCGACATACAAAATTGCAACGGCATGCAATACCTTAAGTGAGATTAATCTAGGAAAGGAATTATCGAAAACCAAGGGAAGGGTAGCAAGACTATGGCATGCAAGTCAAAATTAGTATGGGTGAACTTACCAGTCTTGACATGATCCTGATCCTAATAGATGAAGTGGTTGGTTAATGATTCTTTTACTCTAATTACCACCATTTCAATTAAATAGCAATATTTTAAATAAATGAAAGGCACTAAGATGCATGGTGTTATCAGCTAGCACTATGTTGAAAAATTTAGATAGTTGATTCAAGAAGGAAACATCCATATGTATAGGAAAGGGCCATCCTATGTCTGCGAAATGAGATGGTGGATGAGGTAAACTCCTATACCATGAATCGAATAACTGGTGAATAATTTATGTACCTAAGCCCATATGCAATATGCAAAGCCATGTCAAATAGTGAAGATGGAGATCAGTTGTGTTCAACAGATTTCCCAAACAGCTTGAAAATCCTTGGAAAACTAAACCGTGAACTTCACTCGAAAGTTGGCCTACCAATAATGTTGCTGAGAAACATCAAAGTGCAGGCCTATGCAACAGTACAAAGATTAACTATAGCACAGATTGGGAAGTGTTCCATCAAAGCGCAAATCATAAGTGGGGAAAACATTGGAAACAAGGTCTTCATTCCTTAAACCATCAGGCCATCATCATGTGGGCACCCGGAAGCGTGGATCGGACCTTGCCCGTGCGCTAGACTAGAAGAGACATCCATACTCCATTTAAGTGTATGCTCACTGTCGTCAAATAGTCCCGAGCACATATGTTACCCAGACAGCCCTCACTTAAACAAATATGAGCCACCTGAACATCACCGTGCTCACTTACGCATAAGTGACTTCCGATCACTTTTCGAAGAACCATACCGGGATTGAGGTCAACCCATCCAGCATACCACACGCCGGCCATCTCATAAACTTGGTACCGCGCACACCCGCCGAGGGGTGTGCAACGCAAAAGGCAAGGAATGATGGTAGCTCGTGTCCACGCAATGAACGAGTGAGAACAATTCCGAGTACCCGGATATGTGTCCAGTGCTAGTTCCCAAGATCAATGCCTAGCATCCACATATCCCTCATTTGAGATGATTCATCACACATACACATTTGTAATTGACCCAAAAGTAGACTAGAAACTATTATATCTACTTAATATTACATGTCCACGACCGACTGGCCAAATACATCACATAAAGAGTAAAGTGCAGCGGAATAAACATAAGTCCAAAAGCGGGTCAGCGGTATGCCCATCCAAAAACCCCAAGGCAACTGACTGGGGAAAAACCCAGTTCATCCATCAAAGAAGCTTTCTGTCCCCGGTTCGTAGTAAGTATCGTCAGGAACAGCTTCATTTCATTCATCTAAACATTTTTAGATTGAGAAAATGGTGAGTACACGTATGTACTCGCAAGACTTTAGTGTATAGAAGTAAATATACATGCATGGCTATTTCAATGGAAGAAAGCTCAGGTGATGTCTAACCTTAGCTATAGCGGTGGAAATCTAGCCCATACACACAGTACTCACGATGGGAGCTGGGAGACGATGATGTAGGGAGGTGTTGTGGGAGAGGTAGAGGCGGAGCCAAGAAATGGTAGGGACGGTGCGTGTCACAATACTTCTAGCTTAGGAGACGACGTCAAATCAATGCCATATAGTAGTGATAGAGGAACCTGGGCGGTGGGATCTTGTTTTGAGGGTCCAAATATCTGACTTTGTTTTTCTTTTATAAAAGCAACTAGTCAGACAATCCATTGTGTAATTCAAAATAAATTTAAGCAAATTTAATTCAACTAACGAATAAATCTGCCTCAAACAAATAAAGTGGCATCTAACTTTTATAAATAGAAAAAAGTCACTTGAATTTTGTAGGAAAACATGGAAACATTAGCTTTTCTAGCATCCCATATGTTTTTTCTTTTCTTCAAATCTAGTCCCAGTGTTAACGCGATTAGAAAAAAAGCCCAATCCCCAACCACACAAGAGTCATTAAGGTTATCACTTATACCGCACCAATATACCACGACAAGGGCCCATGGGCCTACCACAATAAACTTGCTGCTGCTCTCCCCCAACACAGTAGCAACGTACCAAGTTCCGCATGCACAATATCAGATATTCAGATCATGTCAAGCTACCATGGCTTGGTGGCTAGTTCCTGCCACACTTGCCCTCCTCCTACTATGATCGATTAGACTATTGTTGCCCTGAAAAGGCGAACACTATAAATTTAGGACGACGCTTGAGGCGTAACGCTGAACGCCTCTTGTTGCCATTTGCCTTCTCCAAGTCAAGAAACAAGAAACTGGCCCGACCAAACTCCGGCATCACTGCTCCGCCTGGTGGCCATGGACACCGGCATCTCAGGTGTGCCACTCTCCCCTCAAACCACCTCTCTCTCTGTCTCTCTGGCAAGCATCTCGTGCCCCAAATCCACCCGTTATTTATGCGCACAATGTGTTCGATGAAATGCCTCCTAAGAGATTACGGTTTGCTGCAGGGCACGCAATGCGGTGGGCACCGTGGGAGAACATCTCGCCGGACGACCCGAGGCCATGGTGTTTGTTAATGCTCGACGCATCCCGCTGCCCGAGGCCAAGGCGTTTTAGAATGTCCGTTGTGTGGGCTCGTACGAAGGGTGGCTTGTTGGGGCGCAGCCCAGCAGGCAATGCAAGGACGCCGAGATGGCGAGTGCTTCCCACGACGTGGTCCGCCTCCCATAGCCGTCCTCAACACCTCGGCCAGGATCAACTGCGCCATCCATGAACAGGCGTATGCGATGAAGTTCAACAAGGTGGTCTTATCAGCTTCACCTGACCCTGCCTAAGTGAATCGTGGCTGCCACTGCTTTCCGCATGCGTGCTCTCTGGCGGCCTAGGACTGACCCGTCTAAGGCCCAACGCAAGTGGGTCGACTGCACAGGGTCCCTAAATTTTTGGGGCTCCCAGCATATGTTGCATTACTATCATCTCTTGTGTAAATGGCCTGCTAAGATTTCCAAGTTCTACAATTTTGAAGTTGGTAAAATCCTACATGCGCAGTACTATGACACAAGAAAGACTCAATGGATTGGCAACAATTGCACTTGAAAATAATGTTCTGGAGAAGATTAAATATAAAGATATAATTGAAGATTTCATTTCGAAGAACACCAAGCGCATGATGCTTTTTACTGGAAGTTAAAAAGATATCGGTAAGAAAGATTCACCCTTTACTCTTTTAACATTAATGCCTATTGTAGTTCTAAATATTGAAAAAAAATATTTAGTTATATAATGGAATCACATTTTAGTTATTTGTATTTCTCTAGTATAGAGCCCCTTTTTGTGCTTCGCACCAGGGCCTCAAAAACTTAGGTACGCCCTACCTAGGATGACGTCATGGTTTGTGTGCGAAAGTGGCGACATCTTTGGTTCCAGTGATATTACCTTCTACAATGGGAAGCTCTACTTGGTGTTGAACTACAACCCGGACCTTTTCTCCTTTGAGCTCGAAGAGGATGATCGGGAGATGATGGTCTCTCGTGCCGCGAAGTGTGTGACAGAGCCGCTGTTAGCATTTACTTTTGTTGCCCGTAGGCTTTTGCTTCTGCCGAGCCTGCCACTCGGCCGTCGTGAGCAGAGTCTCGTTGGCTTGAGTGCGCCGCCGGGAACGCTCATCGAAGGCCTTTAGCCTCCCAAGCGCCTCCACAAACGGCATCTTCTCAACATCACAGAACTGCTCGATCCCCGCAACGACAGGGTAGAACCGATCTGGGATAGTGTCGAGGAGCTTCTTGACCATAGCGGCATCGTCGAGTGTCGCACCGAGGTTGGCATACCTCGCTGCCATGCCACTGATTTTGCCGGCGTAGTCGTCAGCACCTCGCCATCCTTCATGCGGAGAACATCGAACTCTCCCTTCAAAGTTGCTAGGCGCGCCGCCTTAACACGATCCGCCCCGACGAATCTTGTCTTGAGGCTATCCCAAAGCTCTTTCGCCGTCTTCTTTTGCGAGACCTGCATAAGAATGTCCTCCGGTAGTGCTTGGAAAAGCTGCACCCTCGCCGTCTTGTCCTTCCGCGCGTGTATGCCCAAGATCCTGCGCTACTACCTCGATAGCTTCGATGTGTCGGCCTTTGAGCTAGGAATGTAGGCCGAATATTCAAGGGTGGTCACTAGGCACCTTTTGCCCTCATTTTAGTATCCATTTCTTCTAATCTCGTGTACCTTTCTTCCCCCGGCACCGTGCGGAACCAATGCAAACCAGTGATGCTGTTGTCTGTGATTCCGCTTTACGAAGCTTCATGGGACACATATTCTGGCTCAGAAATTGCTTGCAGTTTGTGGGAGTCGTTCCTTTCTATTTAGCTCGTTCCTTTCATGTTACTGTCGAAGTGATGATGAATGTATGATAGTGTTGTCAGGTTTCTGCTAGAATGAAGTATGCTGTTATATTTTCCCTTTTTGGGATTGGAGGCTTATGATTTCCCAATGGCTTGGCTTGGACTTTTCTGTTTGCACTATCTGCTAGAATGAAGTAAGCAGCTATGTCTTAATTTGACTGGTATCGAGTCCCCTTGATCCCTGAATTAGAGTAGCTGTGATTCTGCCAAGTCATGATCTTGTCAATTGGTCTTTTCTTCTCCGTTAATATTTCATATCAGGTTTTAAATTCTGATTGCGGAAGATAAAGATCCTAAGATAAACAAAAACAAAGAAAACAGACAAGGAACTCTGCAAGTTTTACATCACTGTGAAGCAATATTAAGTAATACAATTTGGCAACATTTATTCTACGAAAATGATACTAAAATGAGGGCAAAAGGTGCATAATGACCACCCTTGAATATTTGGTCTACATTCCAAGCTCAAAGGCCGACAGATCGAAGCTATCGGACAGGCCAGTGCCAGTCTTGAAGGTGATCTTTCCAGCAGATGACCCCTCAACATAAACTTCAACCACACTGAGCCACAGCATCAGTTCTTTTGTCTTCACGCCGGCAATCTTCTTCAGCTTCCCCTTCTCGACGAACGCCGTCACCTCGGTGGCGTAGGAGACGGTCTGCTTGATTTTCTTAAAGGTGTGTTCCTTCTTCTTCTTATGAAGAATCCACATGAAACCGTCTGCGCGGTTATACCCGAACTCTTCGATGTCGTCCAAGGGGAACAGGCCCTTTGGGAGGCCGAGCTCCGCGAGCAGCTCAACTGACCTCTTCTTGCCAGCGGCGTCGCCATTAGCGACCTCTGCAGTGGCACGGTGGGCCTCGATGGTTTGAGATGCCATTTCAGCTATGCGTGGTTACTTTGGAACTTGTAAGAGCTTATGTTTCTTTGATGAGAAGCGTAGCAAGGAGGAGAGAGTTATATATAGCAAAGCGTCAAGTGCCCTGACTCAATGGTTTGTCGTTAGAGAAGGTGCCCTAGTTGCATGAATGATGAATTGAGAGTTGAGACAACCAAATGTGTGGATTTTTTGACTAGGTTGCACTGTTGCACAATGGAGCCCTGAGCATGACTTGGTACACCAGGTCAGGCTAGTACTGATTGGTCAACCTGGTCATCCTTGGCTAGCTCTCCACTGTGCTATTTTTAATATGGTAATGGCGTGCGGCTAACTGATTTGGCTATGCCGTTGCAGAGCAGGGACGCCAAAAGATATATCCATGGTCATGGACCTAAGCATTAAGATATATCCATGGTCAGAGAAGGCTGGACAGCCCTGACTTTGTTCATGACGACCTATGAAAACGAACTCCACGGAGTTGGCCTCTCCATTCCAGACTTGACAAACGTATGCTGATACACAGTGAGGAAGACAAGCTTGCAGCCGTTGCAGCATCTATAAAAGCAGCCCCTGCATCTCGCATTCCATCACAACAAGCTCTGGTTAGCTCTTCCATTTCACAGCATCACAAATTGCCTCAGACGCAGGAAACAGATCTCAGACAACTCAGCTGATGGCGTCTCAAGTCGTCGAGAGCCACCGCGCCGGCGCGGAGATCGTCCGCGGCGACGCCGTCTGCAGGAAGAAGTTGGTTGAAGTGCTCGGGGAGCTCGGCCTCCCGAAGGGCCTGTTGCCCCTGGAGGACATCGAGGAGTTCGGCTACAACCGCGACGCCGGTTTCATGTGGCTCGTGCAGAAGAAAAAGAAGGAGAACACCTTCAAGAAGATCAAGCAGACCGTGTCGTACGCCGGCGAGGTGACGGCCTTCGTCGAGCCGGGGAAGATGAAGAAGATCGTCGGGGTGAAGACAAAGGAGCTTCTGCTGTGGCTCAGTGTGGTGGAGGTGTACGTTGACAAGGCGTCTCCTGGTAAGGTCACATTCAAGACCGGCACTGGCCTTTCTGACACCTTTGATGCAGCAGCCTTTGCCCTTGGAGAGTAAGGAGAAGTTAGCTCGAAATGATGCTGAACATGAACGTCTGTATTCGTATGTTAATTTTGCTATATATGCACAAGTATATGCCTTTAATTTCTTGTAATACTTGCGAGTTCATGTTTTTTTTTTTACAAACTAGTATATTGCCTGTGCTAACGCTACGGCGATATTTGATAATACAATTCAAATAAGCAAAATGTGTTATATGCTTTGATAATCAAGTGTAGTAAGATGTGCACAAAAGAAAGATAAGAGAGTTATTATATCGTTGATTACACAAGCAAGTGCATAAAGTAACATAGCATGCGAGCGATCTGGAAACATATTTGCATGCGATTTGGAAACATATTTGCATGCGAGCGCACGAGCTTTGATTGCATGTGGCGCGCTATCAGGAGCGGAGGAAACAAATCAGGAGCTTTGAACATTGGTAAAGTGTAAAGTAATCAGGTCATAGTTTCCACAAAACAAACAGGTGGCAAATGTGGTAACAAAGCTTACATTATATATGAATCATCAATCATGTGACGCTGATAATGATTGATCAATGATAGAATGATCGCTATGAAATTTTTTAAAAACATAGCAAACTCAATCAAAGATTATTGAAAGTGTCAATTCCTATGATATAACTGGTAATTGGTACATAGAGAGTATCACTCGAAATATATATGTAAATATATAGGGAGAAGAATGTGCTGTCTAAAAAAGCACTATCCTCATGCATGTGGGGTAATACATCAGAACTAACATTGTCGCCTTTGCTTCTAGAAATTTAGCACTAAACGCAAAAGGAACTTGACATAATCTAGCAAAACTATCATTTTGCCTGTATAAAGTGTATGGTAATTGGCAATGTTGGCACCCTAACCTTTTCTAAAACTTTGAATAGAAAGTTGAGCCCCTTCATCTTCAATTGGAGAAAGCGGTGAAAGATATGGCTGTTTTCCGTTTACTCTGTCCTCTGGAAAATTAGGAGATTCACTGCCAGGTAACCCATCGGTTTTATCCATTCCTTCCTGGACATCAGAATACAATAATGAGTGATAAACAGGTAGAATTATTCCGTAACCAAATTATTAATGTTGGACTGAGGCCATAAGTAATTGTGAATGGTTCCGTTGAGGGTGTTCTGCTCCGACAAAATAAAAGCAAACTTCAGTAAAAAAAAATTAAAAGCAAACTTAATCGAGTCATCAATTATGATTCATGCACGTGATAGTCTACAGCAATATTACATATAGCAGTACTTCTCTGTTTCGTCTTCTAGTTACTGTAAGCAACCTTGAGCTTCAGCTGCCTCACGCCTTTGAAGATTGCGTAGTTATGCAGATTTCAGAATAGGGTACTATACCAGGTAATGTCCTAACCTTATCATGAGAATGTTAAGTCCTTATTTTAACCCATCTCTCTCTCTCTCTCTCTCTCTGAATTTAGCATCCACTTGTATCAGGATATTTAGATTCTTGAAATTGAAATTGTTAAGCATGTTGCGAACAAAAAAGATCAGGCAGAAACAAGTACTTACACACACAAAAAGTAGTACATGCTACAGAAAATTGGTAGCACCTAGCAAGCAAGATATGTAACAACGAAAATCACCTGGCATAAACATCTCATTCACAAATCACAAAAGAGATGAAGTTCTAGGGGTACATCAGTACATGGCACAAAGCAGCAATCAAAAAAAAAAATCCAGACATGCCTTCACTTAATTTACCCCTGCGACCATGTATACAGCACTGCTTAACTACACGCCAACTTCGTCCCCTGCTGTTTAACACGCAGAAGAAAGTCTGTCACTCAAGAAAAGGATTAATATGGCAGATCCTTCAAAATATTTCTCTATTTCATTATCTCATCCTTTCAACCAATTCGTTCACTGTATATGATAGAAAATAGTTCCATTGGAGAACCGACAATACTTTCACAAGGCAGGGGAAACGTGCCTTCCTTCAAAGCCACTCCACCGCTAGCTTTCGACACATTTCAGCACAAATAAGAAGCACATTATTTGCACTTGGACAGAAGCAAAAGAAACCTCATTTTCTCTGGGAGTGGCTTCTCCTTCAATTTTTCGAACTTGCTATACACGCGGTGACAGAGGGATTGAACTAATTTATTCATGCTTTGAAAATTTTGCCAGTGTCAAAGTCTACATGGTCAGTTTCAATGCAGGATGTCATATTTCCCACTTACCCAATTGGCAAAGGTAGTTTATTGTCAGGTTACAAACTTACCCAATTGGCAGAGCAAAATCATAGTCACAAAAGGAATTGATCTTTTTTGCAAAACTGACATAATGAAACATAAGCTAACCTGTTTCAAGAAGCCAGCGCCAAAGGCTCTCGTCACCTTCAGTGAGCCCTTCACACGATCCTTGGAGATCGCAGCCGGGTCATCAGGATGCTCGTTTCGTATTCTGCAAACCTCCTGCATTCAGGCAGCACCACATATGAGATACTATCAGATCAAGAACAGTCACTCAATTAAGCATGAATCATGCCGCAGACCGTCGAATCTCCGCCACATGAGGCCACTGGCTGCGACGGCGTCGAGCGAGCCAAGATCCGTCGACTCCTAAAATTTTCTGCGAGGAGCGCCATGAAAGTGAAATTGTGGAGGCGCGGCGTGAGAGAGGCTCCGGCGGAGCGCAGGGAGGGCGCCTCCCATACGGCCAGAGGTAGCGGCGCCGGGGAGAGGCCCGGAGAGGAGCGCGGTGTCGAGGGGCCCAGAGAGGAACCCCCTCTCTATAGGGCCGGAGAGGAACCCACTCTTGGACTTCAGAAGAAGCATCATTCGAAGCCGCGTCCACCGATCCGGACTTGACAGGCTAAAGTCAAAGAAGATTGAAACCAAGATCACTGCAATGCGACTAAAAATTCAATGCCAACATATTAATGTGATGACAAGAAATAAGTGAATCAATAGCGTGCAAGTGATCGATTTCAATTAACAATCTGCACACGACCGAAAGTAAAATGCCTTACAATTTCCAAGAATGCATCCTGGGATATTAGTTGATTGCTAGTACTGCAACAGTCAATACATTTTGTTCCAGGAAGCAAGCCAAACATCGTACAGCAAAGCACGATTTGTACCATACCAAATGACATAAACAGCAAGAATGCTGAAAGCTAACAAAACACTGAGATCGAGGCATTGCAACATCTCCTATCCTTAACCCAAGTCCAGATCAAAATAGAAATCATATAGTATTGTGCGCCATGATGTGCCACACCAGTAAGATGGTTTCAATCAAATTACTACATATTTAAGCATGACACCTACCGACAGAAAACGCTTGTTAACCAGAACAGCAATGGAATAGGCAACAACTTAATAATAGAATCATTCTAGACACATGGCAGCTAATCTAGTAGACATCAAAAGCTGGAAGCATCACACACCCATCCATTAGAGTGCATAATTAAGCATCCAAACAAACATAGGAATTTACTATTGACACATACTTGCCACAAACAAAGCAACCTAAAACACTAATCAAACAACCAACAAGTCGAAATCATCATTTCCTCGAGCGAAGAATCGAAGATAGGACATAATCGCAAAGCAGTACCAAGATCGAATTCGAACTATCAGCTAGAACAAGACCACACTTTGAACGAAACTGATGCAAAAATTCCCACAAGATGTGTCCCAATAAGCTTGCTTAACAAATCCATAAAGATAATCTCACAAACAGGCACATGTGCCATTACATCAGTATACTTTGGATATATCAAAAGCCAACTGCTACTTAGAGAGAGAAATTTCAGCTTTCGAAAGAAATTGCAAAGGCACCAAGACTATCCCGCCGCCAAGCAGTGTGCTCAGACACGGAGCTTGGTGAAGAACCACCTGTTCTTACCGGTCTTGAACCGCTCCTCCAGGCGCGCCTTGGCGGCCTTGCATGCGGCGACCTTCTTGTCCCTGGTGGCGAGCGCGTCGGGCCCGAGGGCGACCTCCTTGAGGTCGACGTCGAGGGTGTAGCGGGTGGGCCTTGGCCGAGTCCTTGCGGATCACCTTCTTGGGGTACTTGGCGAGGCCGGCGACGAGGCAGTGACCGTAGGGGCGGTCGGGGGTCCCCTCCTCGAACACCTTCTTGGGGTACTTGGCGAGGCCGGCGACGAGGCATTCGTCTGACGCGCTGTGCCAGATGCTCGAGCCGTCTTGGCGCTTGCTACTTTGTCGTCGCCGATACTGCGCTCCGCTCGGCCACCGCCATCTCATGATCACCCGCCTTGGCCTCGCGATCGCCAGGGAAGTCGCCGCCGCGATGCGATTTTTCCAGGAGACAAAGTGGGGTTTAGGGTTAGGGTTATTTTCGTTGGCCTGTTTTGTTCGGTTTTGACGCGATCCAAGCCGTGGGGGCCATGCGGAATCGGGGGGGACTCACGGGCGGGATTGGGGGCCTCACGGGAGATTGGGATGAACCGGATGATTTGGCCCATCAGATTTGATGAAGTGATGTGATAAAACATCTTAGCCCTTGATTATGAGGAAGGGGGATTTCTGGGTGCACGTGTTAGGGTGAACAAAGAAAAGGTATTCTCTGTGGGGGCAGAATAGTGTGTGCATGTAGAAAAGAATTAACTGGTGAATTATATAGGGGTAAAGATCAAGTTATCGTTCCACCAAAATACTCCTCGCATGAAAGTAGCAGATATTACCAACAAGGAAATACGTATGATCCAATCATGTGAAGAACATCAGAATTTAACAAAACTTGAAAATTCAAACAAAGAATCTAGCTCTTTAACCTCTACATCTTTAATAACAACAATAAAAATAACATTCTTGGTTGTTTCTGGTTAGCAAGGCACCAAAATGTTGGAAAAGGGAAGGTAATCTATCCCGCAATATCCCCACCTACTCTCATGCACCATATTATCCTAAATTCCATCATAGGAGAGATTTCCCCATTAGTTGAGATATCTCCAATTGCACCTGTAACATAGACTCCGCATACCGATTTTAGAACTTGTAATAGCAACGATCTATTGCTAATCTCTTTGTTAATTGACTCTAAACATTTCCAAACAACCAATCCAACATTCAGCTGCAAATTACCACTTATGAACCAAGCGAAAGGGACTAAAGTTCCATAACTCAAACCGAGACACTAAAACAAAATAAATGCCGGTGCTTAAGTCAAAAGCATCAGGATATGGCCCTAATCACCAAAATTATGTCTATAACTATCTTAAACTGAAGACAAAAAGAATGCATAACAGAAAAGGAGATCTAAGCATTACACACAGGAATTCAGAATTACACACAGTAACTCTAGTTCAAAGAACATAAAGTAGCAAATAAAGGAAAAGAGGTTGCCTTTCTCGTTCTGCTCAATGAAGGGAGAAAAGCTAAACAACTCTGAACCAGATTACCAGAGCTGCGGGGAGAAAAAAAATAAGGAAGAGGGCAGTTGCAACTGCAAGCTCTAGCAGCCATCATTTGAGTTGAGACCAGTTCAAAGATTTCAAGTTTTTTATACAATCACAACAAAAGCACTCAAATACTACTTTACTGCTAATAAGAAGTTAAAGAACAAGGTACACTGCACTCAAATACTACTTTACTGCTAATAAAAAGTTAAAGAAGAAGGAACACTGCAGAAGGGCAATCCATTGCAGACCGAAAAGAAAAAGCTGTTTCCTTTGGTCCATTCCTCGCTTACTTTTTCTCGAGGAAAAGAAATCAAAACTACTCGGATAAGGCCATGGCGGCCACACCATTGCTCACCGTGATGAAACCAATCGAATCAGGAACTCACAACCACGCCGCAATTCCACAATTCATTAATCTGCAAATCAAATCTTTGATTAAGTAAGACACCAACCTAACCACATTATCTAAAACCCCGCTACGACAATCTCACACTCCATCTGATTCGAATTAACGAACCAATCGACCGCATTTTCTACGCGCCAATGTTCTAACAGGTAATCAAGAATTCAAGATACGATCCATCAAGAACAGGAGCGAGAATTGCAGTCCATGGCGGCTGCGCGCCGAATCATTTCCGCCAAGGAGAAGGTACCAGATCAAGAACCAACACAAGATCACAAGAGTGGAACCAAATCAAGAAGGCCCGGGTCCCAAGAACTCACCAGAGCTGTGCATTTGCTTGCCCTCCTCCCCTCTTCTCCTTCCCAAGCCGCAAGGAAGCAAAGGAACGGTGTAAAACGAAGCCAGCGGCGCACACCTATTTATACACACATCCCGTTCATGAGCGATGTGTAGGTAATGACGCTTGTGAAGTGGCCAAGAATGTACCATGGCGTCGAGGTAGGTCTCGCCTTGGCGACCATCCCGGCGCGCGAGGCCGAAGACAAGGGTGTTGTAGGTGACGAGGTTAGGGTCGACGCCATCGTCCTTCATCCGCGGAGAACACCGAGGACGCCCGCGGATCGGATGCGCACAAAGGCGCCTTCATGAGGGAGTTGTAGACGTGGGCGTCGGCGCGACGCCGTGGTCGGCGAGGACGGGAGGAGCTGCACGATTCGCGGGGGTCCCAGCGCGGCGGCAGCGTAAGCGGCGTGAGCGCGGGTCGGGCGGAGGGAGGAGGAGGAGAAGGGGAGCGCGGCGAGAGGTCCAGCGCGGCGCGACGGAGCGGTGGCAGGCGGCGGCGGAGGAGCGCGAGGGAGTGCGTCGGGAGCGGGATGGTGGAGGCGGCGGCGAGCGCGAGCGAGGCGGCGGCGAGGTCAGCGGGGGTGGTGATGGGCCTCTTGTCGGGTGGCGGCGCGTCCGGGGTGTCGATGGCGGCCAGGGTTCTCGGGGTCTTGGAGGTTTTGCGGGGTTTAGGTTTAGTGGGATGAACCAGGTGATTTAGTCCATTAGATTTGATGAAGTGATGTGATAAAACATCTTAGCCCTTGATTATGAGGAAGTAGGATTTCTGGGTGCACGTTTTAGGGTGAACAAAGGAAAGGTATCCTCTGTGGGGACAGAATAGCGTGTGCACGTAGGAAAGAATTAACTGGTGAATTATAAAGGGGTAAAGAAAAAGAGCTTGTACCTCGTTGAGTTTGTAACAATTCAGACAAGATATGGATTTACTTCGTAAGTACCAAAAATGCTTAACTTAATTTTTTTTTCCTCGCCATGATCCGTTTGGTACTTTTCTCTCTCTTTATAATAAACTATTTGATATTAAGTGTGTAGGTGTATGTTTGTGATAGCCAGGAGATCAGCACTACATTAATTTAGAGGATTAATTATTTCCTTCCTTAGCTTAGCTATCTTTTGGAATGTATCCTAACCAATCCTCCCATATCCTAACTACTCCCTCCTGTACTCTATATGAATACCGGTGATTGCAATACGAATTCTATTGCGTGATTGTCCCATATACTCCATGCTTTCATGGTATCGAGGCGATCGCTCCTGCGACCACACGCTTCCGCAGACCTTAATCCCAACCATCTTCTACCTCTCCTGAACGATCCTCATCACTTCCATGGTCGACTCCACCGCACGCTTCCAAGCGCTCATTGATGTCACCGTGGAACGCGCACGCCAAGTAGCCACCGCCACTGAGGAGCGTCGAATCGAGGCCATCGTTGTGGCTGCTGTCGATCGTGCGCGCAAAGATGCGCTCGTTGCCGAACGCCAGCACCAGCCTCTCGGTGCCGATCTCTCTCTTCCTCCTCAAGCGTCTGCTCTTCAATCTGGCTGCAATGTCGACGCCCTTCTTGCTCAGGCCATCGGTGTCTTGAACATCAAGGCACTCATCCCCGTCACGCTCGACCTCGGCTCCAACAACTACGGCAAGTGGCACAGCCTTTTCCTCCTCACATTCGACAAAAACGCCTTGACAGGCCATGTCCTCTCCGATGCTAATCCCACTGATCAATCGGAGGGGACACGCATGGATTGCGTGGTCTTGTCTTGGTTCATTTCCCACCTCTCTCACTTCACTTCCCATGTTCTCACTCAGTTTGGCGCCTCCATCAAAAGTGTTCAGTGTGACAATGGGCGTGAGTTCGACAACTCGTCCTCTCGTAACTTCTTCCTCACCCACGGTATTGCGCTCCGCATGTCGTGTCCATATACTTCTCAACAAAATGACAAAACCGAGCGTATAATTCGTACCACCAACAATATTATGTGCTCTCTTATGTCCTCGGCTAGCCTTCCTCCATCCTTTTGGGTGGAAGCTCTCCACGCTGCCACTTACCTTCTAAATCGTCATCCCACCAAAACTCTCAATTTCTCTACTCCCTTTTAGGCTCTCTATGGGTTAGCTCCATCCTACTCGCACCTTCGGGTCTTTGGGTGCAAATGCTACCCCAATTTGTCCTCCGTAGCTCCAAATAAACTCTCACCCTGTTCCACCTTGTGTGTTTTTCTTAGTTATCCATTTGACCACATAGGTTATCGGTGTCTTGATCTTTCCTCCAACAGAATCATCATCTCCCGTCATGTCTCTTTCGATGAATCTTCCTTTCCCTTCAATGAGATCCACTCTGCACCACCGTCTAATGGTACTTTTGATTTTTTATCCGATACTGGCACTGCACCTCTGCCTATCGGTACTCGAGTTGTTGCAGGTACAGGATCAGGCGCACCCTCCTCTAGCCTGATCTCCACCATGCCTGCTAGGCTGTTGGGCCTCTCCCCGCTGACGCATGCAGCCAGGCTTCTCATGGCACCTGCTGGACCGTCGGCCCCACCCCCGTTACCCACTGGTGTTGGGCCACTCACGCTCGCAGCCTCCTTTGGGTCACCCTCCAGCTCTGGGTTGCCTAGGCCGCAGTCCACTCTCCACTGTCTAGCGCCAGTGCCGACCAAACGCAAGCTGCCCCTGCTGCCCCTACTGGTCTTGCACCTCAAGAAGTTGCCAGCGGAGTTGGCGGCGTCGCCCGACCACCTGCGTCAATCTCCATCCAACCAGTGGTCGATGACCACCGTATGGTCACACGAGGCAAGTCTGGATTTCACCTTGCAGTACAACGCCTCAATCTCCAGGCTATAGCTACAGTGGTATCACCCGTGCCCACCACCTATATAGGTGCTTTAACTGATCCGAATTGGCGACATGCTATGACAGAAGAATTTCAAGCTCTTCAAGCCAACAACACTTGGGATCTTGTTCCCCGTCCACCAGGAGTTAATATTGTGACCGGTAAATGGGTTTTCCATCACAAGTTTTGTCCCATATGGTTCACTTGAGCAGTACAAGGCTCGTTGGGTTCTTCGCGGTTTTACACAGCGGCCTGGCATTGATTTTAATGAGACCTTTAGTCCTGTGGTGAAGCCAGCTACTATCCGTACAGTTCTCACCCTGGCATTTTCTCGGGATTGGCCTATTCATCAGCTCGATGTGAAGAATGCCTTCTTACATGGCACGCTTTCTGAGACAGTCTATTGTGTTTAACCTTTAGGCTTTGTTGATCCTGCTCAGCCAGACTACGTTTGTGTCAGATCGAGGATGAGCCTAGAGGGGTGGGGGGTGAATAGGCTTTTTCTAAAATTTTATCACTAAAAAGGGCTTTTGACAACCTTAAAACAGAATGCACAAAGATAGCAGAAGAGTAAACCTGGTTTTTGATAAGTAAGGCCTAAAACATCTAGGCTCTGCTAGTGCAAAAAAGAGAGCAGAATAAACAGAGAATGACAAGAAGTAAAATAGACCAACAAGGTAAATACAGAAGGAAAAATGCATGAGACATTGTGATTTTTCAACGAGGTTCAGAGAAAATCTCCAACGTCTCTGTTAGAGCACTTCACCAGAAGTTATGCTCCACCAATAGCTATTTTCAATAGCTTTGGTATCCACTGGGGTGACTCTTTCATCACTCCGGTGAGGTGAGTCCCAAACCTCTCACAATATGTTGTGGCCTTCCACAAACACTTGGACAGGTCGCACCAAATTACTTCCAAGCCATCTAGGAACTCAAAGTCCCAAGAGTAATAGACTAAGCACAAGTCCTGCCCCTTGGTTTACTAGCTCACAATTGTCTAGACTAAGCTTGGAGTCAAAATCACTTTGGAATTTTGATCAAAAGTGAAGTTCAGTCTCTTTGAAAGCTTTTGAGCTCAAGAATACTAAAAATATCAAAGAGATGCAAAAGTTCTACTAAAAGAAGGTCATGGCACAGCTTATATCACGCTCAAACAGGAAATAACCGTTATAGGCATTTACTAGCCGTTGGGCTTTGTTAGAATGACAAAATAAAATAATCAATGTGCCACGGACTAAGATTACTGAAAGTGCATCTAGGCCCCTAAGTGTGTTTTGGATGATTAATGACAAACGATTAAGGGACTAATGGGTTCAATGAGTTAATGAACAGATGAAAGTCCCGTAGCAAGAATATCTACGGACGTTGACGACCCTCAAAAAGTACAAGAAAGAAAAACAGCGTCATTTTGATGTAATTTACATTCACTGTCGAGTCATAGATGTGCCGTACTATTAAGAGGGATGCAACGTAGTCGATCTAGAACAAGTCTCTATGCTCTGATGAATGCTTACTCAATTTTTGTCGAGAGACACGAGTCACAACATGCGCATCGAGTGATTTCTGTTTGTGTCCAGATCGGATGTTTCGATATTATATCGAATGTTCCGATACATCGGAGTTTCCGGTGTAAGCGTTTAGGTCACTCTCTAGACACATCGGAAGTTCCGATATTCTTGATCGGAAGTTCTGATACGTGTAGAACCTAAAAAGGATGCTCTTTGGACAGATCGGATGTTCCGATCTATATATCGGACATTCCGATATTGTCTTAGAAACCTTTTCAAAAGAAATCTTTCGAAGTAACTCTCTGGACACATCGGATGTTCCGATCGTGAATATCGAAAGTTCTGATGTGTGTTTTCTCGACCGTTGCAGTCAGTTGTTTTTTGGAAGTTTAGGCATATCGGATGTTCCGATGTCAACATCGGAAGTTCCGATATGTGATTGAGTGGAGGAATAACGGCTAGTTTTTGCCCAATCCTATATATACCCCTCCACCCCTCTTTAATGAGGTTAGCTTGTTGGCTTGGTTTTCTTTTGAGCATTCAATACATTCTTTGAGCTCTCTTTTCTTCCTTTCCTCTTGGTCTTAGTGATCAATTAGAGAGTGGGAGTTGAAAAGAGATCTAGAGCTAAGAGCAAAAGAGAGTCATTCATTTTGAGCATTAGAGATCATCTCCAAGATTGGCTCCAAGTTGCGTTTATTACTCTTGGAGATTGAGGACTCCTAGATGGCTAGGCGTCACTCACGAGCTCTTGAAATTGTGGGTAGCCGTGAGAAGTTTGTGAAGGTTGATTTCGCCTCCGAAAGGGAAGAAATCAAAAGTGAAACCAAATATCAAGTGTGACCGAGGTTTGGGAGGAAAGGGTTGGAAAAGACCCGTCTCTTTGTGAATTTCCTCAACGGAGACGTAAGAGGGAACAACCTTTTGGCTCCTTGATTTGATTACTCTTGTGCAATTAGCTTTAATATCCTTAATTGAGCTTTATGCTTGTTGTCAATCCAGACTAGCCTACTCATTCTATCTTAAGTTAGATTTAGAATTAGCTACTTTGCTATTCATATCTCCTTTTTCTGCTCTGATCGGATATTCTGGTAGTTAATCGGAAGTTCCGATCTTGCATCAGAAGTTCCGATTTATTTTTCACTGCAGTAAATTTTGGTTAAATTTTAAATAGCCTATTCACCCCCTCTAGGCAATTATCACATCTTTCAATTGGTATCAGAGCCTAACCTTCTCGAAGGCTTAACCGCTTGAAGGGAACGAGATGGCCGGCATGTGGTTGAAGGTAGTATTCCCGGCCTCCCGGGAGACCCGGAGAGTCCGAAGACCGGAGATGACTCTTCCGGCAAGAAGAAAGAAGGTGGAACGTCTACCTCGAATCAGGGAGTTGAGATCCCTTTCAATTATGATAACGTGAACTCATCCTCTTCGCATTCATATTTTACTGTGCCATTCGGGCGTGCACAATTCTTCGATGGTACACACTACTCTGCTTGGAGACACAAAATGAAAATGAATTTAATGTCCCTTCATCCTAGTGTGTTGAAGATTGTGTGTACAGGCTTAGACTTGCCGGATGAAGACATGGAACTCACACTGGAGCAAGAACAAAATATTCTCATCACAATGCGCAAGCCGCTAGTGTATTGTTTGGTGCCTTGAGTCCCGAGGAGTTCAACAAGGTTGACGGGCTTGATGAGGCAAAATAAATTTGGGACACTTTTCAAGTTGCTCATGAAGGAACCTCAAGTGTGAGAGAATCAAAGATCAAGTTACTCGAAGGAAAGTTGGGGTGATTTGTCATGAATGACGATGAAACTCCTCAACAAATGTATGACCGCTTGATGCTTCTTGTCAACAATATCCGAGGATTAGGAAGCAAAGATATGACGGATCATGTGGTGGTGAAAAGGATGTTAAGAGCCTTTGCTCACAGAAATTCAACTCTTGTGACACTCATCCGAGAGCGAAAAGATTTCAACAGCCTCACACCAAATGATGTGTTAGGGAGAATCCTATCACATGAGTTTATGGAAGAAGAAGTCAAGAATCTTGCGAAGAAAAGCTCAAGTGCTAAGCCAAAGGAGATTGCATTGAAGGCAAGCAAAAATGATGATTCAAGTTCATGCGACGATGATAGCGAAGATGAAGAAGTCTTGGCCCTATTCGTGAGAAAGTTCAAAAATTTCTTTAAGTATGATGGGTCAAGCAAATACAAGAAGAATCACTATGACAAGTCAAGATGAAGAAAAAGCACAATGAGGGCATGCTATGAGTGCGGTAAAGTAGGGCACTTCATCGCCGATTGCCCCAAGAAGAAGAGCAACACCAACGAACGCATGAAGAGTGAGCCACACAAGAAGAACAAGGCTCATAAGAAGAAATATTCCGAGCGTACTCACATTGGCGAGGAGTGGGACTCAAACGACTCTGACCCCGACTTCGACGATGAAGGAGTTGCCACCATCGCCATAGAAGCCGCTCCTCCAACAAAGTCACTCTTCGGCGACATGAGTGACAACGACAACGACAACGACGACTCACCCGTTTGTCTTATGGCAAAAGGGCACAAGGTAATGACTAAATCAAAACCTCTATGTAGTGACAATGAAGTAGATAGTAGTGATGAGGACTTTGATGATGATGAGGATGCATTATCTTGTGACTTGAACAAATCCACTATAGCAAAGATAAACAAGCTAATGGAAAGAATAGAAAGCAAAAAGGATGATTCAAGCTCAAGCGATGACGATAGCGAAGATGAAGAAGACTTGGCCCTATTCGTGAGAAAGTTCAAAAAATTCCTTAAGTATGATGGGTCAAGCAAATATAAGAAAAATCGCTATGACAAGTCAAGAAGAAGAAGAAGGACAAAGAGGGCATGCTATGAGTGCGATGAAGTAGGGCACTTCATCGCCGATTGCCCCAAGAAGAAGAGCAACACAAACGAACGCAAGAAGAGCGAGCCACACAAGAAGAACATGGCTCACAAGAAGAAATATTCCGAGCGTACTCACATTGGCGAGGAGTGGGACTCAAACGACTCTGACTCTAACTCCGACGATGAAGGAGTTGCCACCATCGCCATAGAAGCCGCTCCTCCAACAAACTCACTCTTCGGCGACATGAGTGATAACGACAACGACGACTCACACGTTTGTCTTATGGCAAAAGGGCGCAAGGTAATGACTAAATCAAAACCTCTCTGTAGTGACAATGAAGTAGATAGTAGTGATGAGGAGTTTGATGATGATGAGGATGCATTATTTTGTGACTTGAACAAATTCACTATAGCAATGATAAACAATCTAATGGAAAGAATAGAAAGCCAAGAGGAAACTCTAGAGAAGCAAGAAGATTTAGTCATTCTTGAGAAGAAAATAAATCTTGCTCTTGAGAAGCTCCTTACTAAAGAAAAGGAGAAAATTGAGTTATTAACCAAAAATCTTGATTTGGCTAACAACTCAATTGTTATGCTAAAGAGCTCAAATGAATCACTTCAAGAGAATATCTCAAGTTTAGAAACCAATTGCAAAACTCATGAAGTGCAACTTAAATCTCTTAATGATAGCATCTCCTCTTCCAATGATGCATCTATAGTGAATATTCCTTCCACTAGCAACGTATGTTCTCGTTGCTATAATGTTGATATCAATGCTTGTGCTACTAACTCTCAACTTGTGCAAGTATTGAATAGTGAGAATGAAAGATTGAATGCCTTGGTACGATATGGATGTATCAAGACTAATCAATCCAAGGATGCCCAATATAAGACCACTAATGGTCAAGGAAATAAGAATAAGCAAGGGCTAGGATATGATAAGTCTAAAGGCAAAGAAAGTGACCGTGTGATGGTGAAAGGTAAGGAGTGCATAAAGTTTGTCAAGGAAAATGGCAAATACCAAACATCCATCACACGAGTCAACAAGGAGGTGCAAGAAGCAAAGAAGCATCCTCACAAGAAGCAAAGAAGCATCCTCATCACCATGCATCTCAAACTACTTTCTATGCTTCATATATTTCTAAAAGGAACCAGCGTGGTAGAGTGGTTGCTTATTTTGTTGGTACCCACAACTCAAATGAAGTTGCTAAGAAAAGGGTGTGGGTACCCAAAGTGTTGTTTGTTAACTAACATGTAAGGATTTTGTTGTTATTATATTGATCATCTAGTCTGGAATGGCAATATTTATTAATTGAAGGTATCTTAGAATCCTTTACCTTATTCTTAGAAGGTAAAATGGCTAGATATTTTCATATTAATTGTAAAAAAGAAGAAAATCAAAGAGATTCCTACGTTAATAAAAAAAAGAACTTGTCTGTATAGCTTATAGGTGCGTACGGCCGGGGGCTGCACTAATGGGAGCCTGTCGGAACCCGCAATAGGACCCGGGCCCAGCTGTGTTTACCTGTACTAGTCCCTAGATCAATAGCTAGTACACACAGATCATAACAGTATGGATCATAACCATGCGATAAATAAAGTTTAATACAGAGTACTAGCCAACAAGGCCCATTATTACAAAAGTTGGACCTGTAGGTCATATAGTAGCAGAAATATTAAACTGGCAAATTAACATGGTAAAAATGATGTCTAGAAACACCACATGCAAAGACTAAAGATGACGTGAGCCTAGATGTCCTGATAATCTTTCTCTTCAAAGTCTTCATTGCAGATATCGAATGGTGGAACGCAGGCCCTTGGATAGCTATCTTTATCTTCCTGGTCTGCTTCATGGAATAAACAGCCCCGCAATAAAAAGCGAGGGTGAGTATGCACATACTCAACAAGTCCGAAAAGTAATGCATTATGCAGTTTAAGTCAAGGGAAGGGATTGGTTAATTTTGCAAAAGCCAATTTTTAAAATTTTATCCTAGAATTTGACCTGTAAGCCCCAAAACTAACGGAATCCTGAATCTGATGTTGAACTGAGATGACGTTGTCTTTGATTTTTTTTGAAACACTCGTGTATTTCTTCTAGTCCATAATGTGTGAGCATAGGGTGCAAAACATATTGGCCAAAATTCATAGAAAGGACCTGCTTCTATGGATGCTCTTTCAACGAATTCCAGTAAACATTGTGATGAATTTGATGCTGTTGCTAGGCCTAGTTCCCCCCCCCCCCCCCCGTAGATTGCCCACAGCTTTACATCGCAAGATGATATGAAGTATTGTTTCCAAAGGTCGCAATGAGGGTCATTTGTCCAATGTTTGGTTGTCATATCGTCCTTGGTGTTCAGTCTTCCTATGAAAGCTAGCCATAAGAAGATCCTGTACACCAATAGCCAGAACTATTGTTCCCCCCCCCCCCCCCGTCGATTGGTAAGTTTCTCCAAAATCGATCTCATGTGGCCGACACTTACTGTTCTGTTGGTCATCAATCTGATCGCCAATCCCAGTTTTGGATAGAAGTCCTTCTCCGCTCAAACCAAAAAAAAGAAGAGAAAAGAAGAAAATAATATTAGCAGGTTTGCCTATTTGTATTGTTCTGCATATTTTTTTGCCTTCCTGAATTCTTACAATCTATATCATACATGCATACCTTTGCTATTGCACCAAATATTTGTGTGCTAATGTATTCTCTGCTGTTTCGACATACAAAATTGCAACGGCATGCAATACCTTAAGTGGGATTAATCTAGGAAAGGAATTATCGAAAACCAAGGGAAGGGTAGCAAGACTATGGCATGCAAGTCAAAATTAGTATGGGTGAACTTACCAGTCTTGACATGATCCTGATCCTAATAGATGAAGTGGTTGGTTAATGATTCTTTTACTCTAATTACCACCATTTCAATTAAATAGCAATATTTTAAATAAATGAAAGGCACTAAGATGCATGGTGTTATCAGCTAGCACTATGTTGAAAAATTCAGATAGTTGATTCAAGAAGGAAACATCTATATGTATAGGAAAGGGCCATCCTATGTCTGCGAAATGAGATGGTGGATGAGGTAAACTCCTATACCATGAATCGAATAACTGGTGAATAATTTATGTACCTAAGCCCATATACAATATGCAAAGCGATGTCAAATAGTGAAGATGGAGATCAGTTGTGTTCAACAGATTTCCCAAACAGCTTGAAAATCCTTGGAAAACTAAACCGTGAACTTCACTCGAAAGTTGGCCTACCAATAATGTTGCTGAAAAACATCAAAGTGCAGGCCTATGCAACATCACAAAGATTAACTATAGCACAGATTGGGAAGTGTTCCATCAAAGCGCAAATCATAAGGGGGGAAAACATTGGAAACAAGGTCTTCATTCCTTGAACCATCAGGCCATCATCATGTGGGCACCCGGAAGCGTGGATCGGACCTTGCCCGTGCACTAGACTAGAAGAGACATCCATACTCCATTTAAGTGTATGCCCACTGTCGTCAAATAGTCCCGAGCACATATGTTACCCAGATAGCCCTCACTTAAACAAATATGAGCCACCTGAACATCACCGTGCTCACTTACGCATAAGTGACTTCCGATCACTTTTCGAAGAACCATACCGGGATTGAGGTCAATCCATCCAGCATACCACACGCCGGCCGTCTCATAAACTTGGTACCGCGCACACCCGCCGAGGGGTGTGCGACGCAAAAGGCAAGGAATGATGGTAGCTCGTGTCCATGCAATGAACGAGTGAGAACAATTCCGAGTACCCGGATATGTGTCCAGTGCTAGTTCCCAAGATCAATGCCTAGCATCCACATATCCCTCATTTGAGATGATTCATCACACATACACATTTGTAATTGACACAAAAGTAGACTAGAAACTATTATATCTACTTAATATTACATGTCCACGACCGACTGGCCAAATACATCACATAAAGTGTAAAGTGCAGCGGAATAAACATAAGTCCAAAAGCGGGTCAGCGGTATGCCCATCCAAAAACCCCAAGGCGACTGACTGGGGAAAAACCCAGTTCATCCATCAAAGAAGCTTTCTGTCCCCGGTTCGTAGTAAGTATAAATCGAAACGACTTCATTACATTCATCTAAACATTTTTAGATTGAGAAAACGGTGAGTACACGTATGTACTCGCAAGACTTTAGTGTATAGAAGTAAATATACATGCATGGCTATTTCAATGGAAGAAAGCTCAGGTGATGTCTAACCTTAGCTATAGCGGTGGAAATCCAGCCCGTACACACAGTACTCACGATGGGAGCTGGGAGACGACGATGTAGGGAGGTGTTGTGGGAGAGGTAGAGGCGGAGCCAAGAAATGGTAGGGACGGTGCGTGTCACAATACTTCTAGCTTAGGAGACGACGTCAAATAAACGCCATATAGTAGTGATCGAGGAACCTGGGCGGTGGGATCTTGTTTTGAGGGTCCAAATATCTGACTTTGTTTTTCTTTTATAAAAGCAACTAGTCAGACAATCCATTGTGTAATTCAAAATAAATTTAAGCAAATTTAATTCAACTAACGAATAAATCTGCCTCAAACAAATAAAGTGGCATCTAACTTTTATAAATAGAAAAAAGTCACTTGAATTTTGTAGGAAAACATGGAAACATTAGCTTTTCTAGCCTCCCATATCTTTTTTCTTTTCTTCAAATCTAGTCCCAGTGTTAACGCGATTAGAAAAAAAGCCCAATCCCCAACCACACAAGAGTCATTAAGGTTATCACTTACCGCACCAATATACAAAGACAAGGGCCCATGGGCCTACCACAATAAACTTGCTGCTGCTCTCCCACAACACAGTAGCAACGTACCAAGTTCCGCATGCACAACATCAGATATTCAGATCATGTCAAGCTACCATGGCTTGGTGGCTAGTTCCTGCCACACTCGCTCCTCCTACTATGATCGATTAGACTATTGTTGCCCTGAAAAGGCGAACACTATACATTTAGGACGACGCCTGAGGCGTAACGATGACGCCTCTTGTTGCCGTTTGCCTTCTCCAAGTCAAGAAACAAGAAACTGGCCCGACCAAACTCCGGCATCACTGCTCCGCCTGGTGGCCATGGACACCGGCATCTCAGGTGTGCCACTCTCCCCTCAAACCACCTCTCTCTCTATCTCTCTGGCAAGCGTCTCGTGCCCCAAATCCACCCGTTATTTATGCGCACAATGTGTTCGATGAAATGCCTCCTAAGAGATTACGGTTTGCTGCAGGGCGCGCAACACGGTGGGCACCGTGGGAGAACATCTCGCCGAACGACCCGAGGCCATGGTGTTTGTGAACGCCCGATGCATCCCGCTGCCCGAGGCCATGGCGTTTTAGAACGTTCGCTGTGTGGGCTCGTACGAAGGGCGGCTCGTTGGGGCGCAGCCCAGCAGGCAATGCAAGGACGCCGAGATGGCGAGTGCTTCCCACGACGTGGTCCGCCTCCCATAGCCGTCCTCAACACCTCGGCCAGGATCAACTGCATCATCCATGAACAGGCGTACGCGATGAAGTTCGACAAGGTGGTCTTATCCGCTTCACCTGACCCCGCCTAAGTGCATCGTGGCTGCCACTGCTTTCCGCATGCTTGCTCTCTGGCGGCCTAGGACTGACCCGTCTAAGGCCCAACGCAAGTCGGCCGACTGCACAGGGTCCCTAAATTTTTGGGGCTCCTAGCATATATTGCAGTACTATCATCTCTTGTGTAAATGGCCTGCTAAGATTTCCAAGTTCTACAATTTTGAAGTTGGTAAAATCCTACATGCGCAGTACTATGACACAAGAAAGACTCAATGGATTGGCAACAATTGTACTTGAAAATAATGTCCTAGAGAAGATTAAATATGAAGATATAATTGAAGATTTCATTTCGAAGAACACCAAGCGCATGATGCTTTTTACTGGAAGTTAAAAAGATATCGGTAAGAAAGATTCACCCTTTACTCTTTTAACATTAATGCCTATTGTAGTTCTAAATATTGAAAAAAATATTTAGTTATATAATGGAATCACATTTTAGTTATTTGTATTTCTCTAGTATAGGGACCCGTTTTGTGTTTCGCACCAGGGCCTCAAAAACTTAGGTACGGCCTACCTAGGATGACGTCATGGTTTGTGTGCGAAAGTGGCGACATCTTTGGTTCTAGTGATATTACCTTCTGCAATGGGAAGCTCTACTTGGTGTTGAACTACACCCCAGACCTCTTTTCCTTTGAGCTCGAAGAGGATGATCGGGAGATGATGGTCTCTCGTGCCGCGAAGTGTGTGACAGAGCCGCTGTTAGCATTTACTTTTGTTGCCCGTAGGCTTTTGCTTCTGCCGAGCCTGCCACTCGGCTGTCGTGAGCAGGAGCTAATCATCACGAGTCTCGTTGTCTTGAGTGCGCCGCCGGGAACGCTCATCGAAGGCCTTTAGCCTCCCAAGTGCCTCCACAAACGGCATCTTCTCAACATCACAGAACTGCTCGATCCCCGCAACGACAGGGTAGAGCCGATCTGGGATAGTGTCGAGGAGCTTCTTGACCATAGCGGCATCGTCGAGTGTCGCATCGAGGTTGGCATACCTCGCTGCCATGCCACTGATTTTGCCGACGTAGTCGTCAGCACCTTGCCATCCTTCATGCGGAGAGCATCGAACTCTCCCTTCAAAGTTGCCAGGCACGCCGCCTTAACACGCTCCGCCCCGACGAATCATGTCTTGAGGCTGTCCCAAAGCTCTTTCGCCGTCTTCTTTTGCGAGACCTACATAAGAATGTCCTCCGGTAGTGCTTGGAGAAGCTGCGCCCTCGCTGTCTTGTCCTTCCGCGTGTGTATGCCCAAGATCCTGCGCTACTACCTCGATAGCTTCGATGTGTCGGCCTTTGAGCTAGGAATGTAGACCGAATATTCAAGGGTGGTCACTAGGCACCTTTTGCCCTCATTTTAGTATCCATTTCTTCTAATCTCGTGTACCTTTCTTCCCCCGGCACCGTGCGGAACCAATGCCATGGAGTCGAGGTAGTAGCGCAAGATCTTGGGCATACACGCGCGGAAGGACAAGACGGCGAGGGTGCAGCTTCTCCAAGCACTACTGGAGGACATTCTTATGCAGATGTCGCAAAAGAAGACGGCGAAAGAGCTTTGGGACAGCCTCAAAACAAGATTCGTCGGGGCGGATCGTGTTAAAGCGGCGCGCCTGGCAACTTTGATGGGAGAGCTCGATGCTCTCCGCATGAAGGATGGTGAGGTGTTCGACGACTACGCCGGCAAAATCAGTGGCATGGCAGCGAGGTATACCAACCTCGGCGCGACACTCGACGATACCGCTATGGTCAAGAAGCTCCTCGACACTGTCCCAGATCGGCTCTACCCTGTCGTTGCGGGGATCGAACAGTTCTGTGATGTTGAGAAGATGCCGTTTGAGGAGGCGCTTGGGAGGCTAAAGACCTTCGATGAGCGTTCCCGGCGGTGCACTCAAGCCAACAAGACTCGTGATGATCAGCTCCTGCTCTGATACCAATTGTTGGAGCCGACGTGGATCGAACTCACGCAACCACGACGAACTCCGGCTAGAACGCACGCGAACACACTACGCACGGTTGCGGCGACACACGCCTTCTATATTTTCTCTTGGCTCAATTGGGGCACTGCTAAACGCAGCACTTACATGGCTATAAATAGCCTAGCTTACATGCACAGAGTGGCAACAGCCTGCCCGAGTCGTACGCGCACGATCTGCACTCAGCCACTCACTGGTGCGAGATGTACGTGATGCGCAATAGCCGGACCTCCGAGCTGACCGCACGCAGCGACGTGATCCGCTAAGTGTGCATGAAACTGACTCCACTAATCCCTGATGACTCGCACTAGAGGCTGACTAAACTAACTAGCTCACAGCCTCACACTAGCATGCAAACTCTACAACGCTTACAAGTCAAGATTAGTGCTAACAGCCGCTGCCCCCGGTCGACGATTCTTGGGTACAGAAGTGCAACATTGTAGAATGGCGTGGGAAACTACTGCTGGTCGTCAGATACGCCAAATTTTACTATTGCTGGCTAAACATTGTCAAAGTTGGGAGTATTTGCACTGGACTTCAGCACAAACCCTCACAGATTCACTGAGATAAACAGCTTGGATGGCGACTGTCTTCATCAGCACGTGGAGCAGCAAGTCCTTTCCTGCTAGTCAGTATAATGGAGTTGAAGGTGATTTTGTCTACTTGGTTAACAACGATCTCCAATGCACCAGCAACTACCCTTCTTTTAATGTAGTAGTGTACAACGTGAGACATGCTACAATGGCAACCTTCTTCCGTTTGCGTTTCGAATTTCTATCTAGCTAGCTGGTCTGTGATTCCACTTTACGAAGCTTCATGGGACACATATTCAGACTCAGAAATTGCTTGCTGGATTTAAATGTAAGCAACTATGTCTTAAATTGACTGGGATCGAGTCCCCTTGATCCAATGATCCCTAAATTAGAGTAACTGTGATTCTGCCAAGTCATGATCTTGTCAATTGGTGTTTTCTTCTCCGTTAATATTTCATATCAGATTTTCAATTCTGATTGCGGAAGATAAGGATCCTAAGAGAAACACAAACAAAGAAAACAGACAAGGAACTCTGCAAGTTTTACATCACTGTGAAGCAATATTAAGTAATACAATTTGGCAACATTTATTCTACGAAGCAAGGTACACGAGATTAGAAGAAATGGATACTAAAATGAGGGCAAAAGGTGCCTAATGACCACCCTTGAATATTCGGTCTACATTCCTAGCTCAAAGGCCGACACATCGAAGCCAGTCTTCAAGGTGATCTTTCCAGCAGAGGAACCCACATATCCCGCTAATACGCATCAGCCATTTAACGGAGTCTGACCGAACCCACATATCCCACTAATCAGCACAACGGAATTGTCCCTACCCGTTAGGGCATGTTTGGAAGCCCAATTACCGGCCGGGAACCCGGCCCATTCCCGGGGTTGGAAGCCGCTGGGCTTGATCTCCCCGGGCCGATGAAAATCGTGTTTGGAGCCCGACGAGGCGAGGAAATCTCAGCCTTTTCCATGCTGTTTTCCTGCGGAAACATTCCGCTCCTCCTGAGGTCGGGTTAGGTTCCCCGTCTCGTCCCCCTCGCGAGCTCCCCTATCGAGCTTCGCCTCCGCCTCGCGACCTCACCTCCGCCTGTGTCGCCTCCGCTCACGAGGCTCGTTGTGGTGGCCTTCGCGCTCGCGGCGTCGTTCCTGGCCCACCCCTTCTCGCTCCTCATCCTCCTGGGCCTCCTCGCCGCCTGGTGCTTCCTCTATCTCTTCCGCTCCTCGGACCAGGCCGTGGTACTTTTCGGCCGCACCTTCTCTGATCGCGAGACGCTGCTGGGGCTCGGCGTCGCGTTGTTCGTGGCGTTCTTCTTCATGTCCGCGCGTCGCTCATCATCTCTAGGCTGCTCATCGGATGATGCGGACGCCGCCAGCGGCAACAGCGCTGCCCAGGGGCTGTTATCCTTCCTTGGGGCACCCAGATCTAGGGTTTGAGGCTCTGAACGACAAGATCTGGTAGGCTTCTTTTGCTCGAGAGGTATGGAATTGGTCTGGATCTGGTCTTGTTCTAGATGTAGCCTATATATTCTCCGGTTCCTCATTCCGTAGCCACAGATTTATTGGTTCAGTGTTGGTTTTGATTGATGCACCGACTTTTGCAAAGATCCGCAGAATTATCTCATAGATTTCACGCTATGACGAGATTCAGTGTAGTACTTTAGTATGAATGTATGATGTCGAATTATCAATATTGATGGTATGTTCATGGCATTAATCAAACCAAGTAAAATTTTTTATGTTGCTTCAGTTGTTTACTTGTAGTAATACTTGATATGCTTGTGGAAATTTATCGTGGCCCATGAATGCTTTGGAATCATGTTGAGTATTTGAGGCTTTCCTGAATTCTGATATTTGTTGTTCAAAAGTTATCTTGTTGGGAAATGGAAATCAATGGGTACTGCGATGCTGGAGTAGTGTAGTAAAGTCAATAGATCTGTGCGATCACCAGTTTTCCTAAGCTCTGTTAATAGCTGATGTGGGAAGTAAGATTATGATGTGCATCAGTATGAACTTGGCTTCATTATATTTTGTGATTGTTGTATGGTATTGGTATTTCTCTCGGTTTACTTTTATTGGAGCTCTGTACTTGGCTTTCCTGGGTTTGCCCTTTGGTTTGAGGGCTCTAGAGATGAGGAATAATCAGTCTCTTTGTTTTATTGTCGCCCATAGCAATTCAAGAACAGTTCTTCTGGTCGAGATATGCTTATACGCTAAGCCTCTGCAGATCAGCAAACTTCTGCTAAAATTTCTTCTGTATGATATTATCTGCATGTGTAGATTTTATCATTTTTTCATTATTTTTAAATGATCTTGAATGGTAGGGATTTTATTTTTATATGATATTATCTGCATGTGTAGAAATTTATTTTTTTTAAAAGATTTTTCTAATTTTTTTAGATTTTTCTATATATTTTTTTAACTTTCTTGAATGTTAGGGATTTTTATCCCTATGGCTTCCAAATGATGAGTGGGAATATTACTCTTGAAGCGAAATTATCCCTAGGGGTTGGAGGGGATTTCATGTGCCAGTAAAATCCCTCTAGGGAGAAATATTCCCTAGATTTTATTTCCCTAGCATCCAAACATGCCCTTAAGGTGGTAATGTGCCATGAACCCACTATCCTGCGAAAAGCCAATAAAATATCATTCATTTGGTAGTAAATCAGAGTTTATTTAGCAGTAAAATCTTATTCATCTGGCATTTATTAGTGAGAATTACACCATTATGTTCCTCTCACTGTCAGTAAGCTACCAGTGAAAACCGTTCGTGAATTGGAACTGCTAATAAAAAAAGTTATGATTACATCAAATAAAAAACATTCTAGTACAAATAAGGAGCCATATTTATTAATTGGTTGGCTACAAAACTGATTGGCTTAGCCAACACAAGAAGTGGCAATATGTGGGATGGTTTAGACGTGCTCGTCCGACCGGCATATAGAATAACTACTCCCTCCTGTTTGGTAATAGCTGTCGTTTTGGACATAGTGATGGTCAAACTTCCGAAACTTTGATTATCTATATATTTTTAAATATTTAAATTGGATACATGAAAATTATATGTTTAGATTTGTCTCGAGAAGTACTTTCATATTATTATAATTTTATTGGGTTTTATAAATATATTATAATAAAAATTAGCGGTTAAAGTTAATTATGTTTTGAAGACCGTGTCGATGTCCAAAACGACAGATATTACCAAACCGGAGGGAGTATGAGAGGTGCTTCTATGCTTTTCTTTTTCAAAGTTACACAAATATTAAAGTATGAATGAAGGGTAGATGGTGATTACTTACCATTTCATTTCATTTAAGATTTGTAACTATTTTATACTCGGGTGCAGAATTGGTTTGAGAATTGAGACTAGAAAATGAGTGCATTTTTATGACTTGTTCCTAGAGCACAGAGCATGCATGACTTCTTGGAGCAGATCGCTGGACTTCTGAACCAGTCAAAAATGGTTAATTTGGTCATCTCTGGCCAGCTCTCTGGTGTTCTCTTTAATTAGTATCGTCATTAATCGTGGAGAGTCAAAAGAAGTATGCCTTTATGGACTTGATCATATGCATGCATGGTCAGAAAAGGCTGGACAGTAGCCTTGACTCCTTTCTTGACGGCCTATGAAAACGAAGTCCGCAGAATTTGACTCTCCACTGCGCAAAGTAGGCAAGCAGCTAGCTGCCGGTCTCACTCAGTTGGCGTTCACAAACAATTAGAGGCGGAGCTAACTTTCGAACAGGATAGGCGACTGCCCATGCTCATTGATATATATCAAGCGGTGAAATTCCAGTGCAGTCTTACTCAGTGGCGGATCTATGAATTTTTTAGAGTCCGGACACACTTAAAGAAGGACAACAAGTCCAAAGCTATTTAAATTTTAATTGTTAATTTTTTATACAATTTAGGATGCTTTTTACAAGACGCTAGTAAAGCTTGTAGATTCAAGCTCTATATTTTCGTTATTGATTTGAAGATTGTACTTGCCAGGTTGCGTGAATATGAGATTTAGGATGTTTGTTACATGAGTTGAGCCCGGGCCCAGGCCCAAGCTGGCCGGGCTTGAGTCCGCCCCTGGTCTTACCATTATCAGATATTATAAAAACTGCGTCTTCCGTCTTCCAGAGCAAGCTCTTGGCTATAGTTAGACTTATGAAGACTCTTGCACACAATGAAATCCATCGTATATGCGTAGCTTGAAACATCTATATAAGCAGCCCCAGTACCTCATATTCCATCACAACAAGCTGTAGCTAAATAGCTAATGACCTCTTCCATTTCACAAAACTAACCGTACTTTACCGCAGATCAGTCCTACATACTACACAATGGCGTCGCAAGTCGTCGAGAGCCACCGCGCCGGTGCGGAGATCGTCGGAGGGGACGATATCTGCAAGAAGAAGTCCATTGAGCTTCTCGAAGAACTCGGCCTCCCCATGGGCCTGTTCCCGCTGGACGACATGGAAGAGTTCGGCTACAACCGTGCGAACGGGTTCATGTGGATCCTCCACAAGAAGAAGAAGGAGCACACCTTCAAGAAGATCAAGCAGACGGTCTCCTACGCCGGCGAGGTGGCGGCCTTCGTCGAGCCGGGGAAGATCAAGAAGATCGTCGGGGTGAAGACCAAGGAGCTGCTGCTGTGGCTCAGCGTGGTGGAGGTGTACGTTGACAAGGCGTCTCCTGGTAAGGTCACCTTCAAGACCGGCACCGGTTTGTCTGAAACCTTCGATGCAGCAGCCTTCGCGCTCGGAGAGTAGGGAGGAATCAGGCCTCACGAGCTAGTAATGATGCTACACAAAATCAAGTCCATGGTAGATGGTGGCACTGCATTTCAGATGCTATAAATAACAACATAAGTATATGTTTTTTAATTTCTTGTGATCCTTGTAACTTGTTCAGTTTGTGAGGATTCAGTCGTGTGCACTTCAGTTTGAGCTCCGGTAAATTTCCTGGCAATTTTCGCATTTTTCCCGTGATGCATATGTTGCGAACAAACACGAAGAATTATTTGGAACATAAGACTGACCATGAGGTGGTCCGTCTGCCGCACCCGTGTGCTTTCAACTTCGATGAGTCTGGTGTTATATCCCCTTGCCGATATGGAAATACGGCGTGAGATCAAACCCTCTTCGCACTCAACCGATCGCCAGATATCAACGTGAAGAGGAAGAAAGAACAGAGCAGGTGGGAAAGAAAAGAAGAAAGGGGACGGAAGCATCAAGTCATTTCATCCATAATCCTTACATCCAGAGTTTACCCCTTATATAGTACTGCTAGGACTCACTTACAGCTGGGTCCGGTTTCCCGGTTGTCCCAACGCAAGCTAATTGTAATCAGTAAAGACTCAACTGTAATTAAACTACTAGTTCCCCTTTCGCTTCAATTGCCGACAACGCTGTAGCTCATCATCTTCAGTTTTCAGAACTCGCCAACGCTTTGCTCCCGTCTCCTGGTAGCGTCCTGACATTACCCCGCCCAGAAATACTTGCTTGTCCCCAAGCAAGGGCCTGTGGAAACTTGTCGCGCAACACTGTCAGGTCCTCCCAAGTAGCAGCTTCAACGGGAATACCTGTCCACTTGATCAGACCCTGCGGGCTGCGGTACAGCCACATTGCCTTTTTTTACCAGGCGACGATCCAAGATCTCTTGTGGTGAAGGGTTAGCCGTATCTAACTCAGCAATCTTCGGAAGCTCTTTAAAAACTGGAGTGTAGTTAGGAACAAACTCCTTGAGTTGGGAAACGTGGAACACAGGATGGATTTGTGCCTCTGCCGGTAAATCAAGGCGATATGCGGTGGAACCAATTTTGCTCAGAATGGTGTACGCGCCATAAAATTTGTAGGCAAGTTTGGGATATGGACGGTTCGCCACTGATGTTTGTGCATAGGGTTGCAACATCAATAACACTTGATCCCCCACTTGAAACTGGCGATCTTTCCTGTGCTTATCGGCTTGGAGCTTCATCCGGTTCTGGGCTCTCGAAAGATGGCGCTTCACCAACTCGGTCTGTAACTGGCGGTCGCGCAACATAGTTTCAACGGTGGTATGTTCAGAACAACCAGCATCCGGCATGGCACCAAAATTAGGATCATACCCGTACAAAACCTTGAAAGGAGATTCTCCCAGTGAACTGTGAAACGTCGTATTATACCAAAACTCGGCTAACGGTAGCCAGGAGCTCCATTTCGCCGGTGATTCATGGACTGCACAACGAAGATACATTTCAACACACTGATTAACCCGTTCACTTTGGCCATCTGTTTGGGGGTGGTAAGCGGTGCTATATTGCAATTTAGTGCCCAACAATTTGAACAGCTCCTTCCAAAAGCTGCTGGTGAAAACTTTGTCCCGATCTGACACTATAGATATGGGAACTCCATGAAGTTTAACAACCTGATCCAAAAACACTTGTGCAACCTTATGTGCCGTGAAAGGGTGTTTGAGTGGAATAAAATGGGCATATTTGGAAAACCTATCAACTATCACCATAATAACCTCGTACCCATCCGATTTCGGCAAGCCTTCAACAAAATCCATGGTAAGTTCTTGCCAAGCGCCTGATGGGACCGGTAATGGCTGAAGTAGCCCGGCTGGAAGAGACCGCTCCCCTTTGGCATGCTGACAAACAGTACACTGTTTTACATAACTCTCCACAGTTTGTTTCATTTGATACCAAGAAAAGAGTCTTTTGAGCCCTTGATAAGTAGCTTGAATGCTGGAATGACCACCAACTGCACTAGCGTGAAAAGCATCAATGAGTTTAGTTTGTAACGCCGAGTTTTCGCCCACCCAAATTCTGCCTCGATGCCTGATCAAACCATGCACCAACTCATAACCTTGAGAGTCTGGACTATGCACTGCTAATTGGATGAGCTTCTCCTGAGCCTTGCCATCTGTAACATAAGAGTTTACCACCTCTTGTATCCAAATTGGACGAACCTCCGAGACTGGCTACAATGCCATCAAGTGTCCCACACGGGATAGAGCGTCGGCCACCACATTCTCCCAGCCCTTTTTGTAAACCACCTTAAACTGCAGACCCATAAGACGTGTCATAGCTTTGCGTTGCAGTGGTGTTTGCAGTTGTTGTTCAACCAGATAACTCAAACTTCGGTGATCAGTCCGAATAGTAAATTCGCCTCGCTGTAAGTAGGGATGCCAGCGTTCCACTGCCATAATAACAACAAGAAATTCCTTTTCATAAATCGATAAACTCTTGTGAGCGGCCCCCAATGCTTTACTAAAAAACGCCATTGGATGATTATTCTGGAGCAAGATAGCGCCGATGCCGCCATCACAAGCATCAGTTTCAATGACGAATGATTTGTCAAAATCAGGTAAAGTAAGAACCGGAGTCGAAACCATGGCCTCTTTGAGTTTAACAAAAGCTGCTTGTGCTGATTGATCCCACTGAAATTCCTTCGTCTTCAATAAGTTTGTGAGAGGTTTGGCAATAATTCCATAATGAGAAACAAATTTACGGTAATATCCCGTCAATCCCAAAAACGCTCTCAACTCTTTGAATGAAGTGGGAGAGGGCCAAGAGAGCATGACTTGGGTCTTCTTAGGATCTGTCGCCACTCCCCTATGGGAGATAATGTATCCATGATATTCAAGTTGTCGTTGAGCGAACGAACACTTAGAACGTTTCACCAAAAATTGATGCTCCCTCAACTTATCCATAACCGCCCGTAAGTGCAGCACATGTTGTTCCAATGTCAGACTATACACCAAAATGTCATCGATGAAGACTAAAATGAATTTCCGAAGGTACGGGCTCAAAATGGAGTTCATAAGACACTGAAAAGTTGCCGGAGCATTAGTAAGCCCAAACGGCATCACCCTGAACTGATAATGACTGTGGTGTGTCTTGAAGGCAGTTTTCTCTTCATCCTCCTCTTTCATCCGAATTTGGTGATAGCCTGCCCGTAAATCAAGCTTGGAAAAGTATTGTGTGCCCGCCAACTCATCCAACAACCCTTCAATGACCGGCATGGGAAACTTATTTTTGATCGTGAGATCATTTAAACGACGATAGTCCACACAAAACCTCCACGTGCCGTCCTTCTTTTGCACTAATAAGACCGGGGAAGCAAAAGGGCTTGTACTGTATGTGATCATGCCTGATTCCAACATCTCTCGAATCTGGCGCTCAATCTCATCCCAGTTGGTACGGAAGCACGTGGTACGTGTGAAGGGCCGACTGATTGGCCTCAATTCGGGTACAGTTATGGATTAAGTGATCGGGTGACTTACGAGTTGCGCTAATTCCCAGTTTGGCGCAACAGTAATGACTCAAATCACTGTTCCAGGACCGAAGCCCCCACATTGATTCGCATTAACTCTTGCCGATTCGATTCGAAACCTGAAAGTCACGGCCTGATTCTCCCACAACCCGTATGTGCTTCACCAGACTCTGGCTCCAAGTGTACTGTGGCTGCCATATCCGTGGATGGGAACGTAGCTAAGCTTGCTCTCTGGGCACTTGGGATGACGTCGTGGTTCGTGTGCCATGGCAGCTGCATTAGTAAGTTCAGTGATATTTGCCTTTTTACCTTAGGAAGCTCTACATGTTCCACGATATCAAACTCAACACAATCCTTTTTGGCTTTGAGATCACTGAGGACAATCGCGGGGTAATGATTTCACGCACCGAATGCTATATGTCTGAGCCGCTGTGCCTGGACAGGTATATCTGCGAATGGAGGTGCGATATAGTAGAATGGCATGGGAAATTATTGTTGGTCATCGGATACTTATGGTGGCATTTCCCGGGAAAACATGCAAGGTCCCAAATCACTAAGATTGATTGGCCTGTTTGCACGAACAATAAAAAAAGTAATTACAGGAGTATGAGAAAACTCATAAAGCATTAACTAAAAAGTTAGTGCAGCCGGCTAGACTCGTCGAAGACGATATCCTAGAAAAAGACATCCCGCTGCAATGCCGCAGAAATCACCGGTGAACACTCTGAAGATACAAAGCCGCAATTTCCAAAGTGAGGCAATTCACCAGGAAACCCGAGATGATGTTAACACTGCTCAGGACCTCAAAACCAACACCCTGACCAAAGGGAATAGGTTTGCCGAACAAGAACAACATGTCACGTTGGACTTGTTCCACACAATCAGCACACAGTTGAGCCAATCACCACCGATGGCCGAACCAGCAGATGATCAAGCAAGCAAGTCCTTTGGACTCGGCCACCAAGATCACCAAGTGCAACACAAGTCCACGAAGCACCTCCAATCATTGCCCAACAAAAAATCAACCCTAAATAAAATCGGGTTACACACAAAAGTGACATCCATGAGTTGATTAAGTGTGAAAAAGTAAAATCGGGTTAAATAAAATCATTGCCCAACAAAACCGCCGCCGCTTGACCCGCTCCCCTGGCTCCTTCCTATTTAAAATTTTCTTTTCTTTTTTTCTTTTTGAAATTTGGGAAAAACCCAAATACTCCAACATAAAGAAACGAGCCTTTTGCAAGAATCGCGGAAGAGCAAACAAATAGAGTGAGCAAGTGAGGGCATGAGAATGAGACTAAACCCGTTGAAAAGGTTTCTCATGCTCATTGTATGTTGGACATAATTACACAGGAACAACAGGAGCACAGAATGGGCAAAACATTCAACTTAATGAACTATATGTTCAGAAATTGAAAGAGAGAATTGTAAAACCGATGAGGACGGTAGGATGATCAATCGATTGCGCCTCCTACAAAACACCGTAAGTTTTTGAATAAAATTAAATTGTTTCACTCTAGTTGCCTTTCCACACATGAATAGTAAAATTTCCTTCATAAAGCCATCAAGAAATTACTATAAAATATAGTTCATAATAAATAGTGGCAAGGAATAAAAAAAATGTGAAATTAATTGGATCATATTTTACGCTTTACCCTTCCAACATATAAAGAGCCACAAGGTACTTCCTCTTTTTTCGAATACATGTCATTCTAGCTTTCAAATTTTGTTCCTAAAAATATATCAATCTACAATTTCGAGATGACTTTTTATTAGTTTTTGTTCTATAACCCTTCCATTTAACTATTTTCAATGTCATTTACTGCTATGGACTAGAGAAAGGCCCACCATCCAAAATTATACTCCCTCTGTTCCTGAACAGACATCATTATAGGTTTTTGTACTTCCACCAATGCACATCTACAAAATAATGTATTACCCCCCTCTTCATTATACCTTGAGATGGTGTGTCTTGATTTAGCCTATAGTAGTAAATGATATAAGAAATATCTAAATGGAAGGGGTATAGGAGGAAAAAAATGGAAAAAATCACCTCGACATTATAGAATGACATATATTTAGGAACAAAATTTGAAAACTAGAATGACATGTATTCAAAAAGAAGAAAGAGTAATGAAGAGGGGTAACGTAATCTTATTTGCCTTGTGAAAGTGCAAGAACTTAGAATGTCATCTATTTAGGAACGAACAGAGTATAAAATATTGTTCTATTGCTAATGCTTCTAGCTGTGATATATAGACCTTGTAATGAATAAAAAAAGCAATAAATTAAGGGAATGATTATTTTGAGGTTAACCTCAAACTAACAAATTTAAGGTCACCTCCCTAGGATTCCATATGTCATCTTCTCGATCCATTCCCCCCTTCCATTTTCCCTACTCACTTCCCCCACCCCATTCTTCCCTCTCTAACACAAAAATTTAAAATTAGAACATTTAAATTTTGAAAAATTTAAATAGGAAGTTTCAAGTCGAAATAATTCAAACTAAAAAAATTTAGATCAAAAAATTTCAAATTAGGAAGTTTCAACTCGGAAAGATTCAAATTAGAAAGTTTCAACTTGAGAAGTTTCAAATAAAAAATTTCAAATTAGAAAGTTTCAACTCGGAAAGTTTCAACTTGAAAATTTTCAAATTGAATTATTTCAGCTCATAAAACTTTTGATTCAAAAAGCTTTCAGTTCGAAAAGTTTTGATCCAAAAACTTTTAGTTTTGAAAAGTTTCAATTTAAAATTCAAGACGAAAAAATTTCCACCAAAAAATTTCAAATAAGAAAGTTTTAACTAAAAGAAAATTAAATCAAAAAAAGTTAAAATTTAAAAGTTTCACCGTGAAAAATTCAAATAAAAAGGTTTTGACTCTGAAAATTTTAAATTCAAAAAATTTCAGATTTGATTAAAAAAAACAAAAAATTTCGTTCATCTTCTTTTGATGGCTTCTAAACAATACAAGAAACTGATTTAATTAATAGTTTTTCTCCATGTTTCAAAAACGCACGCATAAAAGCACTTCGTAATAAAAAAAACACATGAATAATAATACCCCTATATAGGGGAAGAGATTGCCGCAAGGGGAGAGTGGCCACGTGCCCCCCTGTTTTTTTTTGCGAAAAAGCCCTCAGGTTCTTCAAAATTACGAATAGGTCCTTGTGAGATTTTATGTGAGAAAAATATTTTTTCCCGGTTCGTGTTTAAGTCCTTAGTTGCCCGTTTTACAGAAAAGACCTCCCGTTAAATGCGAATCGCGAACGAGCCCTTTCCTAATTTTTTAAAATAGCGAACAGGTCCAAAATTATAACAAATAGGTCCCCGCGCTTTATGTTCAGGTCCTTTCTCCGTTTTACACAAAAAAAAAATATTTTCGTGGTCCGTTTTTCCTCCAGAGCATACGAAAAAAATTTCGTGGCCCGTTTTCCCCAAAAAAATGTTTGCGTTGGCCGTTTTCTCCCCAAAAATGGAAAACCGTTTCCTTTATCCGTTTTGCCTGGAAAAAATGTTTTCGTGATCCGTTTTTTTCTTCGGTGCATGGGAAAAATGTTTGCGTTGGCCGTTTCCCCCCCAAAAATGGAGACCGTTTTCTTTATCCGTTTTGCCCGGAAAAAATATTTTCGTGATCTGTTTTTTTCTCCGGAGCCGTTTCCCCCCCAAAAAAAGGGAAATTCATTTTTCGTCCGTCGTTTCTTTGTTTTTCCCCGTTTTCCCTCGCTTTTCCCAATGAAAAATCAAGGGAGATATTTTTTTTTTGCAGCTCGATCTCTTATATTACCCGGTGAACGCATGGGGTGTTAAACTCGGCATCTATAATTTTTTTTGTAACTCGAAATCTAATATTGTCCAGAGCGATCTCTAATATTTTTCAAAACGTGTATTATCTTGGATATTTCTACCTTTTTCAGAAATAAAAACTTGGATCAAATTTCGCACGGTGCAGCGGAGCGCGCAAATCTACCTAGTAAAACCTTAAAGCTGATTTAATGAGAATGACTAGGGAACGGTATACCGTTGCAACGGTATAGACATGAAACTTATGAAACTTATCAGTTTCAGTGCTGGTTTCATGAGTTTCAGTGTTTAGTTTCATCAGTTTCATGTTTTATCAGTTTTTAGTGCTAAGTTTCATGAGTTTCAGTGCAAAAAATCACAAGTTTCATGAGTTTCAGAGGTATACCGTTGCAACGGTATACCGTTTTTTAGTTTTTCTGGATTTAATTTAAGCTAGTTGATCATGCATCCATGCATGTTACACGGATTCCTCTCCACGTGCTGCACTGCTCGCACCAACGCGCTCCGCGTGGCGGGCCCAGGTGCAAAGTGCAAAAAGAGTTACGTGCGAGCGATTGAAAACTAGCGATGCCAAAAAAAAAAAAATGGTTGTATGCATTAAATTTTAGTTCATGAACCAAAAGCAATAAATTTTGGTATCATAAGCACAAGCAATAAATACCACACCGAAGAAAATTGAAATAAATAGAGAATAAAAACGATTGTGTGGCATTGGATACCATTTATTCCTGTCATTTATTTTAATCTAACAAGATTGTGGTATCGACATTAATGCAGGAGAGAACATAAATGCAAGGATAGATCAATTAATACCTAATACTACTTGACTGTGTTTCTATATAAACACCAGCAAAGGAGCTTGGCAATGAGCACATCGAAACAGAAGAGGGACAAATAGAAGTAATCTCCTCCTCATGGCGCTAATCGACAGTGATACGAGGACGACCATGTACTCCCTATCTGCTGTTTTCGTGGTTCTGATGATCATGTCTTCTTCCATCTCGCCCTGCCATGCACGTACGTACGTCGATCGAACATCCCTATTTTTACCCCTGCATATTTCGAATATTCAGATCAACTATAACCCGTCGTCAATCTTGTTTTGATTTCATGATTTGTGCTTACTGATGAACTGATCTGCTGATGCTGCAATGCATATATATATGCCATGCGTAGTTAACACAGAGACGTGCTACGATGCCCCAGGCTGCACGCTCAACTGGTGCGTGAGTAAATGCGACAGCGAATTCCCGCATTACTACAGAGCGTACTGCAAGTACGATGAGAATCCTCAGCAGTGCTGCTGCAACGCTCGATGAAGATGACTTTCCTGCATGAGCAACGAGAGGCTGATGGTTAGATCGATCTCATGCGTGTAATTGATCAGATATATATCTCTCTCTCTTGCATGTAATGCATGTCGGTTGATCTGCAGTTTGGTGCCAGTAATTAATCCAATAAACATGTTTTTATATATTATGAAGAAGTTAATTAGTCGCGTCGGCCTTGTTGATGTGCATGGTGCCCAGTCTTTAATTAATAAAACGACCCATCACTGCGACGATTTTTTTTTCGGGGGTAGCAGTATGTTGGTGTTGCAACAAACAACTAGAGCTCGTGACCCTGGCCTTTGTTTTCTGATGTCTGAACAGCCTACATGTATATATCACTAGGAACGTATACGCGGCGGCACGCCGCGTACGGAACGTATACGACCAATTATGAAAAGGGAAGAAATGAGCAAGTAAATAAGATTAATTACTTGTTTTAGGTATTGTCGAGATGTATTTAATCCTCATGTACTCTTCATGCATGCTTTAATATTTGTGCAACTTAAAAAAAAGAGAGCATAAAAGCACCTCTCTTTTATTTAGTAGTGTGATAAAACGACGGGAAGCTAAGTAGGCTATCAGTGGTTTTTTTGTTTGATTCTGGCTGGTGGAACATATTTTTAGCGTTAATCGATTATGGTTGGAGCAATGTATTTTGGGCCTTAAAAATCATTGTGGGCGTATATGGATAGTACTGCCTTTTTTTAAAGGAAGAGCCGGTGTGTAGCGGCGGTTGGTTTTTTTTTCAGCGTGGATAGTATACGGTAGGGGCGAAGCTGAATATACACGTATGTTTTAATTTGTGGATGTAATTTTTTTTCGGCGGTAGGGTGTATCCGTTTTGTAGAAGATGCAGGTGCGTATTTGTTTGGAGGAGTGATAGTGGACAATAATAGGCAGTTATGGTTGTTTAGCTGAAGTGAGGAAGAAAGCGAAATACAGTAAACATGTCTTAGGTAGTGTAAATTACAGGCAAAGCATTTGTTTCATAGGACTGTTAAGAGGTTGATTGGTTGTGGTGATTCTGAGAACTTTAGTATCGTAGCACAACAAGCGATTTGAATACACATCAAATCAGATAGGCAGGGGTGAAGGTAGACAACATAGCATAATTTGTTCTCGTTATGGTCTAGTGCAGCTGAAAATCATCTATGTGAAAGAAATTAAACATATTATCTGTATAGAATGTCTATTATACGAGCCGAAAACATAGATAAGAGTTTAAAATCTAGGTGTATAAACCACATGTAATTTGTAGTACATCGTTTTGAAGTAATTCTGTATAGACTGATTAGACTGGTACAAAATCAAGATTTTTAGCGTATCGGTGGCTGCAGCAGGTAGCAATGTGTTGATCGCTTTTTCTGGTCTTTAAGAAATACCAAAGTATGCAAGCTTTTGTAGACGATGATGTAGCGCAGAGCTGCGAAGGATAGTACTGTAAGGTCAGCAAAGCCTATAATTTTAGGTAAATGTATTGCATAAGGTGAAGAACAGGAAGACAATATAGATCTTTAAAATATGCGCGATGGAAATTAATGTAAGAAAAAAGCTGAAGGGTTGTTATAAAACATATTGATAGTACCACTATATATTTTACTGAGAATGCAGTGCTTTTGTAGCCGCAATTGAATGTTGCTGGTAAACAAGATCTCTTTTTTTTTGCGGCGCTATAAATAGTTTGTTACATAATGTAGGTGTAAGCACGTCAAAACAGGATATGAATAACAGCAGCAGGTAGGGTACAAAAATTCTAGAGTAGAGTATGGATAATAGCAGTATGGAATGCTTAACAACAGCAAGCTATAAGTTCATTCCAGTAATCAAATTTTAGAGGAGCAACAAAACAAAGCAAACCTTAGCATCGTGGTAGGTAGGTAGATGTGCAGATTGGAATACGCCTAAATTAAGTATGTTCATTAGACAACGAAGAACTAATCTGCACAATGGCAAGGCCACTGCAGGAAGATGTTGCTTTGAGCAAGCATGTCTTCACTATCTACAATGCCATATTGATGAAATTATACAACCGAACGAAAAGCTTTTCATTACATGTGCTATTACGCTGTAACTTTTATACCGAAAACTTTATTTCGCGGAGCACTTCCTTGCTATTCACTGGACTTGGTACAGAACCAAGCGATGTTAAAGGAACGCCCTAACAACGGTCTTTCCTAAAGCACACAGCATGACTTAAGATCAATATAATAGGAAGTCTAAAGCGAAAAAGTGAACATAGCAACACATAAAAAGAACAACCAGAAGGTTAAGAGTAATGGCTAATCTAATAGGTAACCAATAGCAATTGAGATAGGATGTACAGAGGTAACGAAAAATAAGGCAATCGGATTCGGTGTGCAGAACAACATAATTGTGATGAATAAACAACACCTAATCACTTCAAACAAACTATAGAAACTACTTTTGCTCAGAGGCTATTCTGTGTGCAGAGAAATAAGCAAGAACCGTATAATAAATTAATACAAATGAAGCATTAAACTAAAATAGGGGAAGAGATTGATCGCAACATGTATCCAATATAACAATTCAATGTTTGATACATAAATCTAATAACCGGTAAGCATAAACATCGCAAAATATTGGTTGGAAAGCTCCTTGTACCATATCATCTTTGCACAAATGTGCCTAACACAAGGAAAAAACTATAAGGCACGAAGGGAGGCTGCAATGTGCAAAAGCAAAGGTCTGATTGCTGAGATGAACAAAAAAGGGTGACGAATAAATTGATATTTGCTGAATCAACGTACTTCTTATAGTGATGCCTTGTATGAAATACTAAAAAGGAACTATAATCATAACAAGACTATCTAGCATAATTTCTAGAATATGAGCAATATTCTATAAGGACCATTAAAACAATAACAAGCAACTAAATCTGTTTAGCTAACTTTAACTTATATTTTAGTTAAAAAAATTACCTATGCTAAAAAAGATTAAAGTTTTTTACAATGGTAAAAAAAATCTTTAATAGGAATGGTTGGAAGACGTGCGTGTTTGCATACATAGGCATGGCAGGCACTTTCGTTCCAATATATTTCATTGCTTGTCATTGCTAATTGCACGCATGTTCTTTAGATCTGCATGTTGTCGATGCATTCTATATTTTTATTCTATCTTATCTGCTTTGTCAGTTCTATGTTGCAGGTCAAATGAAAGTGGGCTGCTCCACACAATAGGTTAGCCTAGGATTTTGCTTCTTCAAGGTGCATGCTACTATTCCTACATCTTTTTGCTTCGAATTAAGAGAGACAGCTAAAACCAGTCTGAAATGAAAAATCAAACTTTATATATGGACTGACTTTGACTGTAAAACTATTTGGATTTTAATCTACTCGATATTATCCTTAAGAGTTCATTTCATATTTCTAATAAACAACACCACATAACAATCAGCGCGGCATAGTGCGCCTATCATTTTAGTTTATCAACTTGGGTTGACAAGTAATTAGGAGACACAACTAAGATCCTACACATACAGAATTTTGCAATGAGATCAATGTTAAGAACTTAGCAACAGCAAATAATTTTGCAAGCGTCCTGAAATTTCCTACACAGAGAATTTTGCAATGAGATCAATGTTCAGAACTTAGCAACAGTAAATAACTTTGCCAGGGTCCAGAAATTTTATCTTACTTCTTTTGTACAAGCTGTAAATTTCATCTAAATAGCTAGCTACTGCAAGGTTGTTACCTGCATCATAGCTGTCTATATCAGGTTCTGCCTTTTCAATATATTCCATTTTGATCTCATTCAGCTCAGAACTCATCTGAAGTAACATGTAAGACCATTTCGTTAGTTGAGAAACTATTAAATGCTAAATAATGTGTATATGATTGCAGTGTATTCCGGAAATTACTATTTCGCACTCCTCAAACAGTATGAGCAATGGCAACTCAGCACATACCTTGGTGCATTCCATATCTGCAGGAGCACGAAATGTGATATCCGAATTTTATACACGATTCCGTGTTTCCTATCTGCAGGAGCACTAAATCGTGCATAAAAGCTAGGAAACACAATTACCAGGATATAAATAAGAGAGGAGATAATTCTTCATATTCAAATTCTATGTTGGTGCATGGAGTAGATGGTATCAATATGTACCGGGCTATAAACACATATACCAGGCTACAAAGCATGGGCCTATTGAAACACGGAAAGAAAGTCGAATGAAATCTTGTAAGAAACCTGTACAGCCATCGTCTGTGATCACAGAGATCACCTGTGACAAAAGAAAAATAACATCAGTAACACAAATCTCGATTATTCAGCCTGGATGAGAAGAAGAAGCGATTCACAATGGGTTGCCGGATGCCATCCCGTCTAGAGATTGAGGAATTCGCTGCCGCCGTTTCTTGGCCTACCACCGGCCTGAGGGGACCATAGCTCTTTGTCAACATGTGGGAAATCTTTACCTATGGACAACTTTAGTGGTCTCCCCGATGATCCAAGCGGTGAGGTTAACAAAGATTCATGGCAGAGAAGAAAACAAAATTAGCAGAAAAAACTATAAAACAGCAACTGAAAACAGAATAGATTGAATCGATCGGACAGCCCGTAGGAAAAACAACCACAAAGTCCCATGAACGCACCATCGGATGTTCCCGGGCGCTGGAGGCAACGGTACTTGTAGATCGTCGGAGGCGTGTAGCCGGAAGACGCCGATTTTGGTCCTCGCCAATGGGGACGATGTCGCCGCTGGCCTCCATGGCTGCGCCGCCCCTCACCATATGGAGTTCATCGGTAGATATGAGAGGGAGACGGGAGGGAAGGGCAAGCGCGTAGGGACGGAAGGGGACAGGCGAGGGCTAGCGCGTGGAGAGGAACTGCAGAGGCCCAAGCGAAACAGCTGCAGGCAGGGTCAGCCGCAGTAAGGGCAAGTGGCTTGGGACGCGTTGAACTGGAGCAGCGCTTGAGCGAAAGCGCCGTCGTGGGAGACGGAGATGGCGAGGAGGGAGGGGTAGAGCTGGCTGTGGGCACGTCGGAGACTGAGGAAGGCATGGGAGCCGAGGAGGGAGGCGAAGCGGCGGCAGACGGCGGGGAGCAGGCGAGGCACTCGAGGAGGAAGTCGTCGGGCACGGCGGCGATGGGGGGGGGGCGGCTCCTCATCAGAGTGTGGTTTGTGGGGCAGAGGTCGGCGGTAGAAGCAGGAGTAGAGCTGGGGATGGGGACGGAGATGTGGCGATCGAGGTGGGGGAACGTATTGGGAATTGGAGATCGATCGCAGCGGAGAGGGTTCGCGAAGCGGCGATAGCTGGCGCTAATTCCATGGTGAGCACGTAGACGGACATCTGTCCGGGACGTCCGTGTGGAGCGAAGCTTCTCGGGGCGATGCACGCGAGATGGAGCGAAGGTCGGAAACACAAAACGGCCGAAACTGGAGGACCACGCTGAACAGAACACAAGGTGGAGGGGCCGCGGAGGCCGTAACCTCCCAAGTTTAATAAGAAGTAATATAATATAATATAATATTATTAAGATTTGAATGGGAGGTCTTGGCCTCTCGAGGGGCCAGATCGAAGCAGTGTTCGTGTTACTGAAATGACATCGAAAATCATCCCAGCCCGTAGCGATTTTCGTCAAAAATCACTCTAAAATTACCACAAATTGAAGGGTTTTAAAATCAAACATTTTGAAAAAAAATCAGAAAAAATTGAAAATCGGTCAGTATTCACCGATAATTGGTTGAAATTCTTTTAGAGTCCGATTTTTGAGCGATTATCGACGATATTCATCGAAAATCGCTTGATATTCACCGATTATCGACCGGTTTATGTCGCATAGATTTTTCCGAATTTTATGAATTTAATCAATTTATCGATCAGTATCAAATATCATACCGGCTCGATAAACTCGATTATCATAATATTTAAATAGATTATCTCGATAATATGAACCTGACCAGAAGTGATTGGAGGAGCTTAAAAGAAGAGAGAGGCGGAGCTGAGTCTGTGCGCAGAATAATTATCGAGATGGGAGGAGGAGAAGCAAATGGCAATCTTACAGCGGCCAAAAGTCGAAGCTAGGCTAGGTTGGCTGATTCAAACGAAAAGTATGTAGTATTACTAGACCATAAGCGTGGCGCACGACACATGTTGTAACATCCTCGTTTTGGCTTTCTGGAGAAAAACCTAATTAAAATAAAGCTAAATCAAAATTCGGAGTTTCATTGGTGTTTATATTAACCTGGCATCCATTTCCCTTCGAAATCGGGAATTAATTCCCTCGAGGCGAAATTGGATTTTCGATCCGTCGGTGCAGAAAATTCACCCGAATCCAAATATGCTCAAAAACTCCCCAAACCACTTCTAAAATGTTCCAAATATTCCGAAATGATTTTAGGAATCAGTCCCCGGATTTTTGGACTTCCGTTCCTATTTTATCTCGCGCGGCTTTTGTTTAATGCCTGCGATCCGCGCCCGAATATCCAATTCCCCCAAAAATCATCCAAATTCAACCAAACCACTTCCATTGCGTCCCAAATATTCCAAAATGGCTCTAGGAATTTTTCCGGAATTTTTAGGCCATTTTTCCTCATTTTTCTCTAGGGCGGAACTTTCACGTATAAGCCGACCAACCACGAGCCGCCACATGGCACGTGAACAGTGCTCATCTTCTAGCTCTGGTTGGACACGAACAGGAGAGCTCAAAGCTTCCTTTCATGGCTTCCCTTCCTTCCAAGTACTCTAACTCCTCCATTACAGCTCCAAATCCATCAAGGCCGGGTCCGTTGGAAAGATTTCTGCGAGGATTCCATTCCGGCATTTATTCTTCCTAAATCACAAAGCGAAACTGCCATGTTTGCATGGAAACTGAAATCACGTTTAAGGCCATAATTTGGCCGTTTCTTCATCAAAGCGGCGATTCCACTTCCATTGTCTTCGTATAAGAGTCCTTGTTAGGAGATATCATCCTCCTTTGCCTCTTGTTGCCGTTCATCCGAGGATCAAGAAAAACCGACGAACTCCCGCCGTTCTTCGTGTTCGTCGCATTTTCTTCATATCTCCCTCCTCGGTGGTCCATTCTTCTCACCGGTTGTTTCTGTGTGTTCGGGGGGAGGGCTAGTTTCTAATTCATCCGTCGATGTCAGGGTTCATCAAGTTTCCTCGACGAATTTCGCATTTTCTTCGTTTCGCCGAGCCCGTTCGTCGTCGAATTCGTCTTCTCCGTGAGAATTGGTTCGAGTCCTTCCATCCCTAAGTGCTTTAGGATGTCCTTTGCATGATTCTACCATTAGTTGTGGTGGTCATGTTCAAAATTTGGAGAAAATTTGAGTTTTTAGGCAAAAGCGGTGCTCTCTGTTCTTGGTTCCACCCACAGCCCTTGGCGCCCATGCCGTCGGCTCTCCGGCCGGCCGATCGCCTACCCGTCGCGCCGGTCCCGCCCGGCCGCTCGGCCATCCCACCGCCCTCGCCGGCGCCTCTGCCTTGCGCCGCCCGGGATTCGGCTCCGCCCGCCCGCCCGTTCCGCTGCCCACTTTGCCGCGCCACCGGCCTCCGTCAGCGCCAAGGCTCCCCAGCCGCGCCGCCCGCCCGTCTGTTCTGCGCCTTGGCCGAGCCCAGCCGTCGCGCCCATGCGCCAGCGCCGCCGCTCCGGCCGCCGTCTCTCGCCATACCGGCGCATCCCCAACGCCGCCGCTGCCGTCGCCGTCGCCGCCATGCCTCCCTAGCCAGGTTCCATGGAGGAGCTTTGCTCCTCTGTTTTCTTGCCATGGCAAGGAGCCTTGGGAAGAAGCTTAGGAGTATGACACATTGGCCCCACATGCCATAGAAGCAAGCCTAGTCAAAGCTAAGTCCAACTTTGACCAGTCAAATCAGAGAAGCATATTCGAGAATATTCTCGTGTTTTAGTTTATTCGAAATTCAAACTTCTAAGCTCATAACTTCCTCATCCGAACTCCGTTTGACCTCATTCAAATTTCTAAATTCATCTAAAATCAAGACCTTCCTGCCAGTACTAATTTTATAATTTTTGGATTTTATTTATTTTCCGTTATTTATTTGTTGCCTCGTTTTGCGTGTAGTCGACGATCCACGCGACCGCCCGATTTTCGCCGTCGAGCCTCCCGAGTTCGACACCCGCCATAATGAAGGCAAGTCTCCTTGATGCACTTTGCTCCCATGTTTACAAAATGATTTAAAATTGTTTATAAAGTTGCATGGCTATGTTTAATTAAATATGTCAAATATAAGAGCTAGTTATTCCGAACTTGTTAATTCCTCCATGACATTGTTAATCATATCCATTGTAACCCTAGATCATTGTTTATACCATGCCTATGTTTATTTGGTATCCGTTGCTATGTAGTACGGTAGAATTGCTTAGGACCTTTTCCGATAAAATAACCCATGGGTGGGATTATTCAAAAAGATTGTTATTAAACGTGATTTGAAAGTTATTATTATGGTTTTGGTCCTGTTTTCTAAAATAAAAGAAAAGGAAAATGATTTTGACTTGGGCGGCATGGAATGTCGGGTGGAAGCGGATCAAGTCTTGATCCTTTTGTGCAAGTACCGCCCCAAGTCATATAAGGACCGACGCTTATGATTGCCATTTTAAGCATAACCGTACTACCACATGTCTATAATGGTACGACCTGGCTCACTAATTTGTAGAAGCCTAGTTTAGACTCACCACTCGGTTGTTGTGTGAGAGCCGGACGGAGGCATTGTTGTGGTTGTTGTTTTGCTCACACGGCGCAAGAGGGGGCTTCTGTACTGGGTGGAGGGAACCCTAACAGCGGTGAAACCTCAGGGTGGGTCTAGCTAGGTAGATACATTGTAACGGCCTTGTCAAGATATCCCTGCCGGCACACCTAAGGAAGTGTGTTAATTGCATGGCAACAAGGGTCTATCTTGTCTTGTGGGTAAAGTTGTACACCTCTGCAGAGTATAAACTATTCGAATAGCCGTGCCTACGGTCAAAGGCAAAGCAAGGAATGCTTTCATATTGGTAGACTTTGATTTTGTTTTTAAACCCGAAAAGTGTTTTGTTTTGGGGTTCGGAGTGGTTAGTACTCTCTATTGTTGTTTGGCGGAAAGAGCCAACCAGGTGGATAGAACTCATTTACCTTTGACGGATGGAGTCACATGATTAACTTTGATCCTTTAAACTGTTGGCGGATAGAGCCTTTATGTTAGTGATGGTGGATAGAACCTCACTACAATAATAAATAATTCAATCATTACAAAAGAGTTGTAAAATATGCTTTGTGAAATTTATTACTTAAGTATGATTTAATCAAATGTGGCTTTATGCAAATAAACCCTATTAAGCTTCCTTTGTAAAGCCCCTCATGATCATAATTCCCGACTTGCTGAGTACTTTTGTACTCACGTGCTACACCAACATTGTAATCATCAGAGATTTATCAAGATCTTTGAGGAAGAAGAGGAGTTCTTCGAGGAGGATTGCCAGGAGGACTAGTTGCGTTCCTAGTCGTCGCCTGTGGCGTTGTGGCGTTCGCTCGTTGCTTTCTTTTTGCTTCCGCTGTTTTGTGTGTCCGGTCGTTGGACCGAGTATTGTAATAAGTGGCCTTGTGGCCCATACTTGAATATTTATATTACAAGTTTCGTTATGTTCGGCAATGATGTATCACTATGACTGTGTGTACTAGCTACTGATCTGGGACTAGTACGGAAATACACAGGAGATTCTGGATAGCTGATCCGGGGTCTCACAGCGGTGGTATCAGAGCCTGGACGACTGTAGGACGTGACCTAGTTAGCATGGCAAAGCCTTAAGGACTATATTTTATAAAAATGTACTTGCAAAAGTTTAAGTTCCTTTGCTTCTATCTCCTCTATCTTAGTATCTGGTGCTTATCCTCTCTTTTATTTAAATTTTGTTTACTAATCCTGTCTTCTTTCAAAATTTGTAGATGTCGACCTACACCACTTTTGCTTCGTTGGCTGGAGGCTTTTGTACGGAGCTGTCCCTGATGCTCCAAGAGCTGGAGTTTCCCCACAGGCCTGAGTACCGCTGCACCACCGTGTCGAGCTTTGGCCATACCTCTTGGAAGGTTAGACTGATGGTGCAGGCCCGAAGTCCGTTCGTGGATGACCGTCCGTTTTACTTCACTTCGGAGAGAGTGAAGTTGGGTGATGCAATCCAGGATGCTGCGAGACAGGCCATTCTTGACTTGGCACCGGCTACAATGATGATCGGCGGAGGACTCGCCATACCGCTGTTTCGTGTCTTGATGCGTAGAGGTACCACAAAGAGTTCCGAGGTACGGAGCAGGAGCAGGATCCAGCGTTGGTGCACGTGGGAGCGCTCATCCGAGCCCAAGATGAAGCTTATGTCAGCACTCTCCATGAGCTCCGAGATCAGTATGCGAGTTTGGCTGCGTCTCGGGAGGAAACTCGTCGGCTCACGGAGGAGCTGGCGAATGTGCGTGCACTTCTTCCACCGCCAGCACCTGTGCAGGAGGCACAGCCTGTGGCACCACCGCCACCAGCCCCGGTTCGGGAGGACCCGCCGACCCGCGACATCCCAGAGGACGCACCGCCAGCTAAGCGTCATCAAGGTCTGAGGCTTCGGACGACTGCGCGCAAGTCCGTTCGTCTTCCTTCTCCGCCAGGGTTTTCTCTGAGTGCTTTGGCTGCCCCTGGAGGAGTAGGACCTTCGGCAGCAGCTACACCTTCCCGCAGCAGGAGCGAGGAGGAGGAGGACCCGTCCCCGCGCGTCTTCGGCAGTGATGCGAGTTCTTAGATAGTTTTGCAGTCTTCAGGACCTTTAACTTTGTCGCGTTAGAGCGTTGAATAAGTGATTGCTGGATTGTATCGTGCCCTTAGGCATTTGTGATACAGCCACCTCCAAAACTATTTGATTTTAATTGAAGTTCAGTTGGTTTTTCCCTTCTTTTGTTTGCCTTTGTGGTTGTGCCCTTGTTTTGAGGATGTGGTTTAGTTCCCCGTTGCTTATCTGTGCTGTTCCCTCTTTCCTTCTGCTTGACCGCCTTGTGCAGATGGAGAACATTGGTCGTGGTCGTGGTCGTGGAAGGCCCGCAGGCCGTGGGAGAGGCCGTGGACGTGCCCGTGGGCCCGTGCATTTTCAAGAAGAATTCGTGGAGCCCCCTCAAGAAGCAAGGACAAGAACAAGTTCAACACCGGCGGCTCGGCATGATCCGCCACCGCCCCACCGCCACCAAATAGACCAGAACATGGAACAGATGATGGCGATGCAGCTTCAGATTCTTCAGGCGTTAGCTCAGAACGTCCTGAATCAACCCCAAGCTGCCGCAGCACCAGCTCCCGTTCAACCGCCCCCTTCCAAATTCGGGGAGTTCATGAGGACCCGACCCCCGACCTTCGCCGATCAGAGACCCGCTGAGGCGGATGACTGGCTCAAGGAGACTGAACGGAAACTGCACTTGGCGCAGTGCGACGACACGGAGAGCGTGCACTTTGCATCTTATCAGCTGAAAGGCACTGCAGCCAACTGGTGGGAGAACTATTGTGCATCTCACGCAGACCCTCAGAATATTCCACAGAACGAGTTCGCCGAGAACTTGAGCTACCCATATCCCAAGAGGGGTTATGGAAATGAAGCGCCGGAGTTTCTGAGACTCCAACAAGGGAATTTGTCCGTATCGAGTATCTGAACCGCTTCACTCGGTTGTCGCGGTATCGGCCGTGATGTCGCATAGCTGATGAGGCCAAGATTTGGCGGTTCATGGAAGGTATGGACCCGGCTTGAAGGTACTGGTGGTTTCAAGTGACTATCCGTCATTCCAAAGACATGATCAACAAGACGCTGATTCAGAGGATGCCCGGCGTCACCGTCTGAATCTCGCAAGAGGAAGATGCGATTTGAATCGGCCAGCAGTGCAGCGATTCGAGCCCGCACTTTCCAAAGAAGAAGTTAGCCTAGCAGCCGAAGCAGCCAGCCCTGTGACCCCAATGCCTACTCCGCGCCCCCTTTGGACAAGCCCACGCTAGCAATGCAGGAGCTCAAGCTCGAGAAGAGTGGGGCGCCATGGCGAAGTGCAGTGCTTTAACTGCAGGGAGATGGGGCACTACGCCAACAACTTCCCCAAGAAGCGACAGCCCGTCACCCCAGTGAGGTTCAACCTGGGATCGACGCCAGCCCGCGCGCCTGCGCCGGCTCAAGGAAGAGGAACCCCTCAGACTCCGCGCACGCCAAGGACTGCAGGAAGAGGGCGTGTGAATCACATCACCGCTGAAGAGGCTCAGGATGTGCCAGACGTGGTCTACTGATGCGTTCGTTGTGAACTCGATTGCACCTTGATTCTGTTTGATTCTCGTGCAACTCATTCATTTATTTGAAGTACTTGGTTAAAAAGCATAAGCTGGAACACCATACGCTTAAGAAACCCTTTGTTAGTACAATCCCTGGAAAGAATTAAGAACAACTACCGTTTGTCCGAAGATGGATATAGTAATAAAAGGGGTAAAGTTCCTAGCGAACTTAATACTATTGGATACTAAGGGTATAGAAGTAATCCTTGGAATGGATTGGTTGACCAAGTACAAGGGTCAGATAGATTGTGCTAGTAGAGCTATCTCGCTTACCAGCCCTGAGGGGATTAGAGTGGAGTTCTTATCTAATCTTGCCTCTAAGGGAGGTAGCACCCTAAACCGTCTGAAAGGGACTTCATTGGAGAAGGTACCGATCGTCAATGAGTACCCGGATGTGTTCCCGGATGAGTTGCCTGGTATGCCACCAGATCGAGACGTGGAATTTGTGATTGAGCTAGTACCTGGTACCGCTCCAATCTCGAAGAGACCCGTCTGACCGCCTTCTAACGAGTTGGTCGAGATGAAGAAGCGATTGAAGAAGCGCAAGAAAAGGATTCATCAGACCCAGTTCGTCACCTTGGGGATCGCCTGTGATCTTTGTGTCCAAGAAGGATGGTAGTCTGAGAATGTGCATCGACTACAGGTCGTTGAATGAGGTTACGATCAAGAACAAGTATCCGTTGCCTCGGATCGATGATCTGTTTGACCAGTTGAAGGGAGCTCAAGTCTTCTCCAAAATAGACTTGAGATCGGGATATCATCGGTGAAGATAAGAAAAGAGGATATTCCGAAAACAGCCTTCACCACCCGATATGGACTGTATGAGTTCACAGTCATGTCGTTTGGGTTAACCAATGCTCCTTCTTATTTCATGAATCTGATGAATAAGGTGTTTATGGAGTATTTAGACAAGTTCGTCGTAGTATTCATCGACGACATTCTTGTCTATTCCAAGAGCAGAAAAGAGCATGAAGACCATCTGCGAATAGTCTTGGAAACACTAAGGGAGCATCAGCTGTATGCCAAGTTTAGCAAATGTGACTTCTGGCTGAAGGAAGTGTCTTTCCTGGGTCATGTCATTTCTGCTGCAGGAGTCGCAGTAGATCCGGCGAAAGTGAGAGATGTCTTGGATTGGACACAACCCAAGTCAGTCCCAGAGATCCGAAGTTTTCTTGGATTAGCTGGTTATTATCGGAGATTCATTGAAGGTTTCTCAAAGATAGCCAGGCCTCTTACTCAGCTTCTGAAAAAGGAAAAGAAGTTTGAATGGACTAAAGCCTGCGAGCAGAGTTTCCAGGAGTTGAAAAAGAGATTAACCTCAGCTCCAGTGCTTATTTTACCAGACATCCATAAGGACTTTGAAGTGTATTGTGATGCTTCGAAGCAAGGACTTGGATGTGTTATGATGCAAGAAGGAAAGGTAATAGCCTACGCTTCAAGACAACTGCGACCTCATGAAGAAAACTATCCTATTCATGACTTGGAGTTAGCCGCAGTAGTGCATGCGCTCAAGATATGGAGGCATTATTTGATTGGCAATAGATGTGAGATCTATACGGATCATAAGAGCACTGAAGTATATCTTCACTCGGCTGATCTTAACCTCGAGGCGAGAGAAGATGGTTGGAGTTGGTGAAAGATTATAATCTGGGAATTCATTATCACCCTGGGAAAGCAAACGTTGTTGCGGATGCTTTGAGCAGGAAAGCTCACTGCAACAGTGTGAGAGTACAACAACACCAACCAAAGACTTCATGAGGAGTTTCGACGCCTTAACCTGGAATTGGTAAATGAAGGGTGTATTTATAATTTGGAGGTCAAATCAACCTTGAAAGATCAAATCAAGGAAGCCCAGAAGGAAGATAAAGGTATTGCCAACCTGAAGGAAGGTCTAAAGAAAGGAAAGCACCCCGGATTTTCAGAAGATGACCAAGGTACTGTTTGGTTCGGAAAAAGAATAGTGGTCCCTAACCAGGAAGAAATCAAGAATGTGATCTTGAAGGAAGCTCACGATTCAGTTTACGCTATACACCCAGGAGGCACCAAAATGTATGCCGATTTGAAAGAAAAATATTGGTGGTCCAATATGAAGAAAGAAGTCGCAGACTTCGTGGCACGTTGTGATGTGTGTCAGCTGGTAAAAGCAGAACATCAGAGGCCAGCCGGTCTATTGCAGCCTTTGCAAGTGCCCATATGGAAATGGGAAGAAATTGGAATGGACTTTATAACAGGGTTACCTAAAACTAAATCCGGTTATGATTCCATCTGGGTTATTGTGGATCGATTGACTAAAGTGGCCCACTTTATCCCGGTAAAGACAACTTATACTGGGGATAAGCTCGCCGAGTTGTATATGGCTAAGATTGTGTGTTTGCACGGTGTGCCAAAGAAGATTGTGTCAGACCGAGGTTCCCAGTTCACCTCGAGATTCTGGCAGCAATTGCATGAGGTATTGGGCACGAATCTTAATTTCAGTACTGCGTATCATCCTCAAACGGATGGTCAGACCGAAAGGGTCAATCAAATCTTAGAGGATATGTTGAGAGCTTGCGCACTAACATATAAAGGTTCGTGGGATCAGAATTTGCCTTATGCAGAGTTTTCCTATAACAACAGCTATCAAGCCAGTCTGAAGATGGCGCCTTTTGAAGCTTTGTATGGAAGAAAGTGCCGAACACCCTTATATTGGAAAGAGACCGAAGGAGGACAAATCATCGGACCCGATGTTCTGAAAGAAGCCGAAGAGCAAGTTAAACAGATTCGTACAAATCTGAAAACAGCTCAGTCCAGACAGAAAAGTTATGCGGACAATCGTCGAAGGGAATTAAGCTTTGTACCTGGAGACCATGTGTATTTGAAGGTATCCCCGATGAAAGGAATGAAACGATTCCGCGTCAGTGGAAAATTAGCACCCCGCTACATCGGACCATTCAAAGTGATTGCTAGAAAAGGAGAGGTGGCGTATAAGTTGGAGTTGCCGCCACAGCTGTCAGGGGTACATGATGTCTTTCATGTGTCTCAGTTAAAGAAATGTCTCCGAGTGCCCGAGCAGCAGATGCCGTTGGAAGACATGGAACTGAAAGAGGACTTGTCTTACCCGGAGTATCCCATCAAGGTTTTGGATGAAGCCGAGCGTCGGACACGAAGCCGAGTGATCAAGTTCTGCAAGGTTCAATGGAGCAACCATTCTGAGAAGGAAGCTACTTGGGAGCGTGAAGAAGATCTTCGAGCAGAGTTCCCTAACCTTTTTCTTTCTCCGTCTGAATCTCGGGGACGAGATTCTCTCTAAGGGGGGTAGGTTTGTAACATCCTCGTTTTGGCTTTCTGGAGAAAAACCTAATTAAAATAAAGCTAAATCAAAATTCGGAGTTTCATTGGTGTTTATATTAACCTGGCATCCATTCCCCTTCGAAATCGGGAATTAATTCCCTCCCGGGCGAGAAATTGGATTTTTCAGTCCCGTCGGTACCCGAAAATTCACCCGAATCCAAAAATGCTCCAAAAATCCCCAAACCACTTCTAAAATGTTCCAAATATTCCGAAATGATTTTAGGAATCAGTCCCCGGATTTTTGGACTTCCGTTCCTATTTTATCTCGCGCGGCTTTTGTTTAATGCCTGCGATCCGCGCCCGAATATCCAATTCCCCAAAAATCATCCAAATTCAACCAAACCACTTCCATTGCGTCCCAAATATTCCAAAATGGCTCTAGGAATTTTTCCGAATTTTTAGGCCATTTTTCCTCATTTTTCTCTAGGCGGAACTTTCACGTATAAGCCGAGCCAACCACGAGCCGCCACATGGCACGTGAGCGTGCTCATCTTCTAGCTCTGGTTGGACACGAACAGGGAGAGCTCAAAGCTTCCTTTCATGGCTTCCCTTCCCTTCCAAGTACTCTAACTCCTCCATTACAGCTCCAAATCCATCAAGGCCGGGTCCGTTGGAAAGATTTCGGCGAGGGGATTCCATTCGGCATTTATTCTTCCTAAATCACAATAAGCGGCGCGGTTTGCATGGAAACTGAAATCACGTTTAAGGCCATAATTTGGCCGTTTCTTCATCAAAGCGGCGATTCCACTTCCATTGTCTTCGTATAAGAGTCCTTGTTAGGAGATATCATCCTCCCTTTGCCTCTTGTTGCCGTTCATCAGGAGGATCAAGAAAAACAAGCGAACTCCGCCGTTCTTCGTGTTCGTCGCATTTTCTTCATATCTCCCTCCTCGGTGGTCCATTCTTCTCACCGTTTGTTTCTTTGTGTTCGTGGGGAGGTCTAGTTTCTAATTCATCCGTCGATTTCAGGGTTCATCAAGTTTCCTCGACGAATTTCGCATTTTCTTCGTTTCGGCCGAGCCGGCGTTCGTCGTCGAATTCGTCTTCTCCGGTGAGAATTGGTTCGATTCCTTCCATCCCTAAGTGCTTTAGGATGTCCTTTGCATGATTCTACCATTAGTTGTGGTGGTCATGTTCAAAATTTGGAGAAAATTTGAGTTTTTAGGCAAAAGCGGTGCTCTCTGTTCTTGGTTCCACCCGCGCGAGCTCGCCGGCGCCCCGCCGCCGTCGCCGGCTCTCCGGCCGGTGATCGCCCGCCTGCCGTCGCCAGTCCCGCCGCTCGGCCGATCCCACCGCCGCCCTCGCCGGCGCCTCTGCCTTGTTGCCGCCCGCCGATTCGGCTCCGCCGCCCGCCGTTCCGCTGCCCGCACTCGCCGAGGCCACCGCCCGCCTCCGTAGCGCCAAGGCTCCCAGCCCGCGCCCCGCCGCCAGCCGTCTGACTAACTGCGCCCTTGCCGAGCCCGCCAGCCGTCGCCCATGCGCCGCCGCCTCCGGCCGCCGGCCGTCTCGCCTCACCCACGGCATCCCGCTAACCGCCGCCGCTCGCCGGCCGTCGCCCGTCGCCCGCCATGCCTCCCCTAGCCGGTTCCATGGAGGAGCTTTGCTCCTCTGTTTTCTTGCCATGGCAAGGAGCCTTGGGGAAGAAGCTTAGGAGTATGACACATTGGCCCCACATGCCATAGAAGCAAGCCTAGTCAAAGCTAAGTCCAACTTTGACCAGTCAAATCAGAGAAGCATATTCCGAGAATATTCTCAGGTTTTCGGTTTATTCGAAATTCAAACTTCGGAAGCTCATAACTTCCTCATCCGAACTCCGTTTGACCTCATTCAAATTTCTAAATTCATCTAAAATCAAGACCTTCCTGCCAGTACTAATTTTATAATTTTTTGGATTTTATTTATTTTCCGTTATTTATTTGTTGCCTCGTTTTGCGTGTAGTCGACGATCCCGCCGCGACCGCCGATTTCGCCGTCGAGCCTCCCGAGTTCGACACCGCCGCCGCAACTGAAGGCAAGTCTCCTTGATGCACTTTGCTCCCATGTTTACAAAATGATTTAAAATTGTTTATAAAGTTGCATGGCTATGTTTAATTAAATATGTCAAATATAAGAGCTAGTTATTCCGAACTTGTTAATTCCTCCATGACATTGTTAATCATATCCATTGTAACCCTAGATCATTGTTTATACCATGCCTATGTTTATTTGGTATCCGTTGCTATGTAGTACGGTAGAATTGCTTAGGACCTTTTCCGATAAAACAACCCATGGGTGGGATTATTCAAAAAGATTGTTATTAAACGTGATTTGAAAGTTATTATTATGGTTTTGGTCCTGTTTTCTAAAATAAAAGAAAAGGAAAATGATTTTGACTTGGGCGGCATGGAATGTCGGGTGGAAGCGGATCAAGTCTTGATCCTTTTGTGCAAGTACCGCCCCAAGTCATATAAGGACCGACGCTTATGATTGCCATTTTAAGCATAACCGTACTACCACATGTCTATAATGGTACGACCTGGCTCACTAATTTGTAGAAGCCTAGTTTAGACTCACCACTCGGTTGTTGTGTGAGAGCCGGACGGAGGCATTGTTGTGGTTGTTGTTTTGCTCACACGGCGCAAGAGGGGGCTTCTGTACTGGGTGGAGGGAACCCTAACAGCGGTGAAACCTCAGCGGGTGGGTCTAGCTAGGTAGATACATTGTAACGGCCTTGTCAAGATATCCCTGCCGGCACACCTAAGGAAGTGTGTTAATTGCATGGCAACAAGGGTCTATCTTGTCTTGTGGGTAAAGTTGTACACCTCTGCAGAGTATAAACTATTCGAATAGCCGTGCCTACGGTCAAAGGCAAAGCAAGGAATGCTTTCATATTGGTAGACTTTGATTTTGTTTTTAAACCCGAAAAGTGTTTTGTTTTGGGGTTCGGGAGTGGTTAGAACTCTCGAATGTTGTTTGGCGGAAAGAGCCAACCAGGTGGATAGAACCTGTTTACCTTTGACGGATGGAGTCACATGATTAACTTTGATCCTTTAAACTGTTGGCGGATAGAGCCTTTATGTTAGTGATGGTGGATAGAACCTCACTACAATAATAAATAATTCAATCATTACAAAAGAGTTGTAAAATATGCTTTGTGAAATTTATTACTTAAGTATGATTTAATCAAATGTGGCTTTATGCAAATAAACCCTATTAAGCTTCCTTTGTAAAGCCCCTCATGATCATAATTCCCGACTTGCTGAGTACTTTTGTACTCACGTGCTACACCAACATTGTAATCATCAGAGATTTATCAAGATGCTGAGGAAGAAGAGGAGTTCTTCGAGGAGGATTGCCAGGAGGACTAGTTGCGTTCCTAGTAAATGCTTTGTGGCGTTGTGGCGTTCGCTCGTTGCTTTCTTTTTGCTTCCGCTGTTTTGTGTGTCCGGTCGTTGGACCGAGTATTGTAATAAGTGGCCTTGTGGCCCATACTTGAATATTTATATTACAAGTTTCGTTATGTTCGGCAATGATGTATCACTATGACTGTGTGTACTAGCTACTGATCTGGGACTAGTACGGAAATACACAGGAGATTCTGGATAGCTGATCCGGGGTCTCACACATGTAAACGAAAAATGATTTTTTGTTTTTTTTTTGTTAAAAAATAGATCTAAACGTATTTTCAAAAATTTTGGAAGCTCGAGAAACCGTAGAGACCGAGTCGTGTGCGTGAATGGAAAATGAATTTGCGTTTTGTTTAGGGGGAAATGGACCACGAAAACATTTTCTCAATCCATCCCCCTTCCATTTTCCCTACTCACTTCCCCCACCCCATTCTTCCCTCTCTAACACAAAAATTTAAAATTAGAATATTTAAATTTTGAAAAATTTAAATAGGATGTTTCAAGTCGAAAAAAATCAAACTAAAAAAATTTATATCAAAAAAATTTCAAATTAGGAAATTTCAACTCAGAAAGATTAAAATTAGAAAGTTTCAACTTGAGAAATTTCAAATAAAAAAATTTCAAATTAGAAAGTTTCAACTCGAAATGTTTCAAATAAAAAAAGTTTCAACCTGAAAATTTTCAAATTGAAAAGTTTCAACTCATAAAACTTTCAATTCAAAAAGCTTTCAGTTTGAAAAGTTTTGATTCAAAAAACTTTTAGTTTTGAAAAGTTTCAACTTAAAATTCAAGACGAAAAAACTTCCACCAAAAAATTTCAAATAGGAAAGTTTTAACTAAAAGAAAATTAAATTAAAAAGTTTCACCTTGAAAAATTCAAATAAAAAGTTTTGACTCTGAAAAATTTAAATCCAAAAAATTTCAGATTTGATTAAAAAAACAAAAAATTTCGTTCACCTTCTTTTGATGGCTTGTAAAAAATACAAGAAACTGATTTAATTAATAGTTTTTCTCCATGTTTCAAAAACGCACGCATAAAAGAACTTCATAATAAAAAACACATGAATAAAACCTTAAAGCTGACTTCCTCTCCGTGCTGCACTGCTCGCACCAACGCGCTCCACGTGGCAGGCCCAGGTGCAAAGTGCAAAAAGAGTTACTACGTGCGAGCGATTGTAAACTAGCGATGCCTACAAAAATATGAGAGGTGCTTCTATGCTCTTCCTTTTAAAAATTGCACAACTATTAAAGCATAAACGAAGGGTAGATGATGATTACTTACCCCTTCGTTTGCTTCAAGATTTGTGCAATTTGTACTAGAAGGAAGAGCATAGAAGCACCTCTCAAAAAATATATGGTTGTATGCATTAAATTTTAGTTCATGAACCAAAAGCAATAAATTTTGGTATCATAAGCACAAGCAATAAATACCACACCGAGGAAAATTGAAATAAATAGAGAATACAAACGATTGTGTGGCATTAATTGGATACCATTTATTCTTGTCATTTATTTTAATCTAACAAGATATATATAAGATATTAGGATTGTGGTATCGACATTAATGCATGAGAGAACATAAATGCAAGGATAGATCAATTAATACCTAATACTTGACTGTGTTTCTATATAAACACCAGCAAGGAGCTTGGCCATGAGCACATCGATCGAAACAGAAGAGGGACAAATAGAAGTAATCTCCTCCTCATGGCGCTAATCAAGAGTGATACGACGACGACCATGTACTCCCTATCTGCTGTTTTCGTGGTTCTGATGATCATGTCTTCTTCCATCTCACCCTGCCATGCACGTACGTACGTCGATCGAACATCCCTATTTTTACCCCTGCATATTTCGAATATTCAGATCAACTATAACCCGTCGTCAATCTTGTTTTGATTTCATGGTTTGTGCGTACTGATGAACTGATCTGCTGATGCTGCAATGCATATACCATGCGTAGTTAACACGGAGACGTGCTACGATGCCCCAGGCTGCACGCTCACCTGGTGCGTGACTAAATGCGACAGCGAATTCCCGCATTACTACAGAGTGTACTGCAAGTACGATGAGAATCCTCAGCAGTGCTGCTGCAACGCTCGATGAAGATGACTTTCCTGCTTGAGCAACGAGAGGCTGATGGTTAGATCGATCTCATGCGTGTAATTGATAAGCTATATCTCTCTCTCTCTTGCATGTAATGCATGTCGGTTGATCTGCAGTTTGGTGCCAGTAATTAATCCAATAAACATGTTTTTATATATTATGAAGAAGTTAATTAGTCGCGTCGGCCTTGTTGATGTGCCTGGTGCCCAGTCTTTAATTAATTCTAGTTGCAAATGGTGTGTTGGCCATATTATTTGTGTGTGACACTATGATTCCAGAGTGTACTCGTGGAACGGACGTTGGAACCCTTGTTTGGTACGTCTATACAAACGTCGGGGCAAACTTGGTCGATCTCATATTCTCATGCTTGCGATGGTGAATAAGTATGCACCCGATCGATCTAATTGATGCAGCAGTTTTTTTGTACATGTTTTTTTTTTTTTTATAAAAAAAAAGGTCCTCTGGTTTAGAATGGCCCTTGATTAATGCCTCGTTAGGTAGAGCTCTAGCTCTATCAGATTTGTGGATCTGGTGGAGCTGGGTATTTTTAGGGAGTGTTTGGTAGAGCTCTAGCTCTACCAAATTTAAATGAGTTGGTGGAGCTGGGTATTCCTAGCTTCACCAGATTAAATAAGCTGGAGTTGTGAGTATATTTAAGGGTCTTTAGGTGGGTCATCTTGTTTATATTTTAGAATAACATTATAAATTTAAATCACTTTATTTCAGTCTACAAGTTTCAGCTCCGAAGTGGAACTGGGATCTAAAACTCTGCCATATAGGGCCTTAGTTCTACCAGATCTATGGAGATAGAGTTGTGAGTATATTAAGAATGTTTAGGTGGGCCATCTTATTTATACTCCCTCCAGTTTGATAATAGATGTCGTTTTGGATACAGTGATGGTCAAACTTCTAAAACTTTGACTATCGATATATTTTTAAATATTTAAATTGGATATATGAAAATTATATGTGTAGACTTGTCTTGAGAAGTACTTTCATAATATTATAATTTTATTGGGTTTTATAAATATATTATAATAAAAATTAGCGGTCAAAATTGTGTTTTAAAGACCGTGTCGATGTCCAAAAAGACATCTATTATCAAACTGGAGGGAGTATTTTAGAATAAAAATATAAACTTAATTCACTTTATTTTAGCCTATAAATTTTAAATCTGAGATGGAACTAAAATCTAAAGCTCTGCCAACTAGAACCTAACTTTGGTTTAAGGTGTGCCTATGGCCTCTTCTGGGGACGTACAGTTACAAGCCAGCCAGGTAAGGGTAGGCCCAGTCGGTCATATATCTTAATTAGCAGCCAATAAATTCCTTTAAAAAGCAGTCTATAAATGGCATCCAAAGATGAGATATGGATCGATAGCAATGGTGCAATATTCAATAAAAAAAAGAGATTGCGGACTGGGCCAACACCGAGCGGGCCTCGGCGCGTCTGTCGTGGTCGGGCCGGACTAGGCATCAGTGCTGACCATGTAAGGGGGAAATTTTTTTATTTAATATTTATTGCAAATCTTTTTTTCGAACTGTGTCACCTCTTTGTCGTCTTGCTGCCAGGCGCTTCCACGCGTCGTCATCTTCGTCTTGTATTGCCCGATATCGAGGCATCGCGCCCATCGTCGGCCTAGTACCACCATTTCTCTTCGTTTTTTTTGTGTTCCTCATCAAACCGTGCATCCTATCTAAGATTTATTCATGTCACCGTACGCAGGAGGTGTTAAAGATCTTGAAGAACGCAATGTAGGTGTTTTCGGCGGATCTTTATGACCAGGTTTAAACCCTAGATCATTGTTAGTATTGTTCGAGCTATAATGGAGAGATTTTATGATCGTTTTGTTGGTAGATGTGGTATTTGGAGGTTACTGGGATAGAGTTTGGGAGAGATCGATATTCGTTTAATAGTGATAGTGATGCCTGTTTTCGAGGCGAGTTTTGGGGTACTTACGTTCAGTTTTATGGCCTGTGAAGTTATGAAAAATGTATATTATTGTCTAAAGTTTCATTAGAGTATAAGAACACAAAATTTTGATTAAGTTGTTTGAAAGTTATGGCTTGTAGAAACTTGCTGTTCAGGAACAGTCACTATTGAGAGTAGTTGTGTTAATCTATTGATTAGAGCTAGATAATGGTTGAAATAAATTATGTTCATCACAAGAGAAAGCTAGATAATTTTTGGTACATTCCAAATATGATATGGTTTGCCATATTTTGAGTTGTTTAAAAATAGTTAAGAAATTACAAAGACTGTTGTCCAGTAAAACAATAAATCAGTCTTCATGGCTGGAAACAAGGGGTTAAATGAATTAGTTGAAAAATATGAATAACTAAAAAATTATACATAATCTTATTTAGTTTTTAGAACATATGTAGTTTACTATGTTTGGGCTCTGAGCTAGGAGTTATGGTCTTTCGACCGCTGGGATAGCAAAGGGTAAACTGTTCGGCGAGGGAGAAAGTTAAGTATGGGGTTTTACGTAGGAGCAATTTTATTATATTTGATGTATGTACTGTTATGATATTTTTTGAGATGGGTTTATGTAAGACCCTCACTTTTATGCTACAGTGCAAACATAAAAGCAAGGTTCTAATGTGCATACTGTACCATTCCCATGATCAGTGGCTGGCACGCACAAAACACAATTTGGAATCACAACCATACAAAAGTTTCATATTTTATTACAGCGGAAGTAATGATACAATATGACCGACAAGGTCGTCTAAACATAGCCGAAAGAATCAGATGTCTTGTAGTTTGCCACATAATCCACAGGCAACTGACAAGGTAAAGCCTTAGAAAGAAACGTCGTTAATAATCCCGTTTTCCTGCGTCGCGATGCACATCGAGGATTCTGTCTAAAAACAACAATAATAGCAAGGGTGAGTACGTTGCGTACTCAAAGAAGACTTGTAGTGTTTGCAATACGAAATATATGCATTTGAATAGAAAGTGGGTTTCTATGGTTGTTTTGCATAAAGCGAAAGTTTTGAATGAAGTAATCTTGAATAGTAATGGAAAGCGTAAATAAAAATTTAAGATAGTTTGATAAGTAATTGAGATAACAAGTAATAAAAGGATAGTAACATTTTACTCCACGGCCCTTTTGTGAGTAAAATAACGAACAAGACCCTCCATGGTCTTACAAAAGAAAATACAACGATAAGTGATATTTATCGATCGTGAAACATTTTCCAAAGTCTTTTACCAAGGTTTTCAAAAATAGAAAACAACTAACTTAGTGTGGGTTCACCAAGTCGTCCATGACCAGTGGACACGGCTATTCGAATAGTTTTAGACTCTGCGAGTTGTACAGCTTTACCCACAAGATATGTTCTCCCTTTGTGGCGAGATCATTAGCACACTTCCTTTGGTGTGCGCCCAGAGAGTTCATAACGAAACCGTTCGATTACTTGAACCTTAACTTTGCACTAGCCCAATGACGTTACTCGACTATGATGGAAGCAAACAAGCGGTGAAGCAATAGTATTCAGGAGCCCACGGCTCAAATGGTACAACAACAGCCCCAATTCATAGCCAGGCGTACATCGTTACAACGGCAGATGCCAACACCTCGGTGATGACACCTCCCTCGAGCAAACCTATATCCGGAATGCCCGTGCTACAACTGCCTACCAATGTGCAAAGCTAATTCCCAAATAATTTAATAAGTTAAGACTGTCGATCCAGTACTTGTGGATGTACGGTTATCTTGGATCGCGGGACACCATGTTCGGTCCTTAAAATGACATGGGCGATAACTCCACCCTAGCTACGTACACGTTAAAACATGTACAACCGGCTATTGCCAATAATCACCCACGTCGAAGCAATAGTTTTATTTTCATTTTTATCAAACTACGGTATCCTTTCTTGCTTAAATAAACCATAAAAGATTTTATAAAGAATGATGTGTGGGTGTAAATGTTTATGACATTAATCTAAAGCGATTGCTAAGCATATGCATTAATAAGCGATTATACCCAATTTAATGAACTTAACCATTCCTAGGGTTTTTATGGATCGTATGTCCATGTGATTAAGGAATCCATCAATTTGGGTTAATATCTACCAAGTAACAAAATAATAGTTTATCAAATTATGAGCATGCAGGAGATTCTTAATCACATTTTAGTGGATTTATGAAATCTGGGATCAAGATGATCAAGGGGTGCTTGCCTTGCTATCCGTTGTTTTCGATGGCGAAGTCGAAGACGTAACCTTGAGATTGTCGACGACGAACTCCGAGACGCGTCGGATTCTACACGTCGTATAACGAAAGAATAACAAATAGCAAATAACACTTTCAATAAGGGCAAAGGAAATCGGATGAAAAATCAAATAACAAACATTACATAAAACAAGCATGGTTGCGATTAGGGTTTTGTGATCGTACAAGCGAGCATACTCCTACCACGTTGGGTTTTATCAGCGATTAATAGATTGAGGAGTATGTCGCACCACGACACCTATTCATTATGATTTGTCTTATTTTATTTCTGATTCAGGAAGCTAAGATTGTTTATATTAATTTAAATTAGTACATAAAACAACGAGGGTGAGGCGAGGTATAATTTGCACTATTGAATATAAGCAATATGAGACATCACACTTAATCATTTGTGCATGCATGGTTCAATTTAAGCAAACACCAGTCATCTAACAATTAATCATTAATCTTTGGTAAAGCTTAACCTATGGTACTAGTTATTGAGCAAAGTTATTTACCTATATATATTATGGGCTTTTAGGGCTCATAATGTGCGATGTTATGTTTTGAATAGGTTCGATTGCAAAGTAGGTTATAATAGAATTACTTCTACATAACGAAATAGTCTTATGTTATTAATACTTATCGGTGATGCCCTATTCACTTCTTAAGTTATGGATAGTTAATCCTTAGGTTTGCGACTAAAAATGATATGCAATCATTCTTGCAGATTAATAGGGTCTTCACCTTAAGGATATTTCCATATTAGTTCTATAGCATTTGGGTCATATTAGCTCATCTATTAAATTATGTTACATCTATTATATGGAAACATATGTTAAATAAGGGTTAAAGGTACACTATGACTAGAACCTGATGTACAAATTGAAACTATCATAGACTAGGGTTGAATCTAATCATTTTCGAAACATTAAAGTCTTGTATTATGATTCATCCCTAATAGGTTCTATATGCACTATTGCTCACATGTGTATCTCAATTATACTAGTATTTGATTAGCATGATTATTCACTAACCTAATCCAGATCTAATCAATTATAAAATATTCTTACATGGCTAGGTATTATGATTTCATAAGGGAGCCTAGGAACTTCTTCTATGTATAACTACTCAAGTCTTCATGCATTGAATAATAATCTATTTATGAGTTTGGTTCAAACAAAGGTTAATTTTTTGAATATGATCTAAAACAATACTTAAGGTCACCAATTATTAAAATATAAATGATGCATGGTACACCTAAGTATTTTTGCATAATCATGTTCTCTGATCTAACTAGCATAACAAAACAAGTTTCATATTATTTGGACTTATTTTAAATAAGTTATGATTATTCGAATCTTTATCATATTGAGAACAAACCTAAGCAGAAAATAATTCAAACCAACTTCAAATTTAAATATAATAGCATGTTTGGATAGAATATTATACAAGGGTTCAAATAAAATAAGTTCCATTCAATGTGGATTTCATTTGCATAATTTCTACACGTAGCTAGTTTTAGACCAAAAGATACTCCCTCTTTTAACTTCCCAGTTATGATCGAATTAGCCAAAATAATTGGTAACTAATATTGAACAAGTTTATAACTTCTATAAACTTAATCATTTAGCTAGCCCTTTGTTTATTTTAGTTTCATCTATAATGAGAACAAAGGACTACTTGACATTATATAATGGAATATTATTTTGAGCCTGTGATATTTGCATGACGTGATATATGTATATGCTTACTTTACGTACACGGAAGATAAAAATATATAGGAACTCGATTTAACTAAAGTTAAACACTTCGTATTTTTATAGGATTAAATGTTCAGGACCCATAAAACACATACTAACTAGTTTCTCGCCTATTATCAATTACTTGGGAAAGAGACACATATTGATTGTTGTATATGGATAACAAGCTACAAGAACTTGGTTCAATCTAATCTAAACACATACATTTTAATTAAGTCATAACATTTGAATTAGAGATTAAGCCATATCAAGTTCCTATCTTTTGATTTCATATTAACTAAATATTGATCTAGTTGGGATTAATTATCAAAGAGCTAATTGAAAGTGTTACTACTTACTGTACCTTGGGGCAACCTTATCAGAGAGAACACAGGGAGCAAACTCAGGATATAACAGAGAAGGTGCCATGGACAGGGAGCTCGGTCATGCCTTGGCCGTCCGCGGTTTGAGCACAAGGAGGAGGATCCGACCACCAAAACGGAACCCTGTGGTCACGACGGTGCCATAGGTGGTCTCGGCCGAGGCTAGGACAGCCCATGGTGGTGGTGCGACGGCGAGGAACAGAGGTGCAAAATAGCTCATGGTGGTGGCTCAATTCGGTGGAAGAACAAAAATTGATATGGGTGTTTTGGTCTTGGATGGATAGAGATGCTTCATGCCCATTTAATTGGAAAATGGTTAGCTAATTGAGGAGCTAGGTTGAAATGGGGAATTTCGGCCATGGAGAAAATTGGAGGAATTGAAGGTGTTTCCAAAGGAATTGATGCCTGATTTTGGAGGAGGAGATGCTAGGGAGGATGGGGAAGCTTTTATAGTTGAGCAATGTCGGTTGGAGGCTTGATTTTTTGCTTGCTTTTGACCAAGGACCGAAGAACTGTGTGCTGGCTCGAGCCTGGGCGTGAGGAGGAAGAAGGTGCTGCCAGGTGGGCCCAGGTTGCAAGTGGGATGCAATTTAAGTCGGTTTTACAGACAGAACCGCACAAAAGCATTTAATCGGGTGGCCAGATCACGTCTAGATTTTTCGTAGATTTTTCTGGAGAGTCCTGGATAAGTTATCTTGCCACTGTAAAAATTTGAGAAGATAATTCGTTGTAATTATTTAATTAAAATTCTGACAATCAGGACTGTACAAAATTTTTATTTCGGAATTTGATTTTATTGAGGGACTAATTCAACTTATCAATTTCTCAAACTTTTACACAAGGTTTATAATGTTGTCAGGGATATTCAACAAAAATTTCAAATCTTAAACTTTAGTATTTATTTTGTAATAATTCTTTTACTCCATTTTGCTGATTTTCAGGATGGGAATAAATAAATATGAATAAATAGGAAAATCAATTATTTATTTTTGTAAATTTTTGTGGATGAGGATAAGGTTACTGATCTCACATGGTAAAAATATTAGGTGCTGGAGAGTTCTACATTTTTCTCCAAAATTCTAACAAGGGCCTGGTCAAAGATAAGGTTCTCCAATTATTTTATCTTATCATCTTGCAAAATGATTTCACACCTACTTTTGACCAGCCAAGGTTGTTTCTAGGGCATTCTAAGGTTATCTAAAATTTACTATGGTAACTTTCATCTTTTACTATTTTACCATTTCATCTTTTACTTCTTATCTTTTTATCAATTCCCTTTTCAAAGAAGGAAATCAATAAATGATTTTACAAATTTAGAAAAGATGTTTATTAAAAATTAAGATCATCTTTGAATCTCATTTTAATAATTTGTTCTTTTGGAAAAGAATTTTCCAAATTGAATTTACTTTTTGTCAAGTTTTAGGGAAAAGATATGAGGATATCAAATTTCAAATTAAATTCTTGATTCCAATCTAAAATTGCTATTTGATTTTATTTTTAAATCATAGATTTTCATTTTTCTAATTTTTGAAAATGTTGGGATGTTACAGACTACCCCCCTTAACAGGAATCTCGTCCCCGAGATTCGTAGGGTTAAAAAGGGTGAGTGGAAGTTGGGTGTTAAATTGATTTGCCTACTTATTTGGAAAGATACAATGATCAATTTGCACATCAAGAGTTTTCTGAATTGATGAGATTTGAGGGTAGGCAAAGATCTTTATTAGTTTTGAGATATAAAGGAGATATTACGGACTTCGAATGGATGAGGTGGCAATTTAGCTTATATGCCATCTCACCTAGCTTTTTAATGTCGGATATCGTTCAATAGGTCGAAGGAACATATCTTTGCGGATTTTGTCAATGATCAACTGTGCAATCGGGAAAACATTCAAGTTCACTTGATTACTGAGTTCGTATCGATGATGGTTGACATAACTCGGTCGGGATTGGGCTTTCCTCAAATATCCCTTGATCATGTCCACTTACTTTTAGGTTTTCTAAACAAGGTTTGGTCTAAAGATCTTTTTATTTTCCAATTTCAGACCGAAGGGAAAGGATTTTGCACCTTTCTTTAGCAAAATGTTTCAAAGACGATAATTGAAGGCTTGCTTGAAAACTATTTTGTAGGAGAATTTTTGTAGAAGGCAAGACTTCTCCCACTTAGTGCTATATGATAGCACAAAAGTTTTCAATATGTCCCCAAGAATTTGATTTAGTGAAGAATTGTTTCAGGCTCTTTTGATCTGTTTAAATATTGCATCAATTTCCGATGAGGTAGGGATGCCAGATTTTAAGAGTGTGAACAATTGCAACTAGTTCTAGATCATAAATAGGGTAGTCGAGCTTATGGGGTCGGAGTTGGTGGAAAACATTTGTAAGTTCGAATGGCATTATGATTGAACAAGTTGTTGATGCTAGGGAAGAAGTATTTGATAGTGACGTTATTCAGAGTATGATAATTCACGCATAAGCGTAAACTACCATTCTTTTTATCGACAAAAAGAATAGGGATATCCCAAGGAGAAAATTGAGACAAGCAAGCTTTGTTGTCCAATTGTTCCTTAAGTTGCTTCTGGTGCACCATGAGTTCACTAGATTTGGATAAACCAATTGGTTAACATGTTTGAAACAGCAAGAGGTTGCTTGTCAAACTTATTGATCTAACAAAGAGTGACTATGGTTGAGATGCTGGTTCAATAGCACTATTGAGAAATGGTGGATAGTTACAAGATCCGATTGGGTTATAAGGCAACATTTCGTTCCCTAAAAATTTTATTAAATAGAGCTTCTACAATTTAGAAGAGATGAGGTAGTTATAAGATATGTTTCAATTTGGGCCTACTTTTCATTCATTAAGAGTTTAATTCACATAATTAGTATTATTTCCTTAAGATTGTCTCATCGTGAATTTTCAACACAAATGTTTAATATTCGCGAGAGCAATCCTTACACAGAATTTCATCACAATGAATAGCAATACAAAAGATTACATTCAAAATTAACACACAAAGAAATACTTATGTTTCCAATCATTATTCTATTTTCAAACATTTTTTATGTGACCAAATGACATTTGGTCCTACACAAATTGACTTAGCATTTGTGGCTCTACTTTTAAGTAAGGCGACAAGGTAAATATTTTCTAGGTTTAGTGGCGTATTCAATTATTACTTGTAGGGGAAGTTGAATAGCAACTAGCTTATTTTAGTTTAGGTACTTTCCATAGTTACCGGTATGGCGAAGTCTCGGTTTTGTTTCTTCTATAGGTAGCATAGGCTCAAGCATCATTGGGATGATGACGAAGACCGTGGTAACAGTTTTTCTACGGCTAGATTCTAAGAAGGTTCTTGCTATCTAGCATGAGTAGGATAGGAATGAAGGAGGGCGGTATTAACAATGAGGTGGTGTTTGCATAAGTGGTAAAATAGTTCTCGGCACATCTCCTTAGCTATGGTATGATTATGGAGGTCCCAATGCTTCTAGCTAGACATTGGCTTTGTTTATAAGAGAAGATTAGTAACTAGAATAATATAGAGGTGGAAAGTCCTACAAAAAGAAGAGGTAAGTTATATGAGAATATTTTATCCCAAAGTTACTTGTCTAAAAGTTCAAGTTACCTTATTTTAGACAACATTACTTTCCTTAAAGGTTTTATTTAGAATTTCTATACGAGGGAAGAGACAAATAGGTATAAAGAGAGAATTAAATTCTAAGTCTACTTTTTATTTGATACAAGATAACTTTTTGTTTAAAATTTCTTAATTATAATTTCTTATTAATTTAAGGGTTGCGACATCGTGAAGCTTTTAACTTTATGCCAAACATTCACGAGTGCATCCCGAGGAGCAACACAAAAAGATTTCAGCAAATTCCATCAACAAAAGAACGCGTCCTTAAACTGCAATACATAGAAGTTCTAAGGTGTTCTAATGTTTCTTCTTAACTTAGTAGTACATGGTCTTAAAACGAGTTTGGACGTGTTGTCCAAACTACTTATAACTTTAGGGGACACTGCCTCTTAAGGTAGACTACTTGGCATCGACTTTCTTCGAACTCTTGCATCACTTGTCGAGGATGATAGTCCAAAGCTTCCACGACAATGAAGAAGTTGACGGAGTGTCGCATCTGTCTTTCTAAGGTTATCGGCGTGGATGCAATAGTCTTCCTTGGTTATGTAGGAAGGAGAATAATGATATATCACCGATATCCTAAAGTTAACGGTAACGGTGCACTATGTGTTTTAGCAGTCAATAAAGATTATTATTTTCAAGATAAAGACTATTATTTTCAAAAAGGATTTACTGGCAGGGTTTAATAAGAACGTAGATAAGAGGAAGAACTCTTATAGAAAGAACAGGAAAGAAAGATCTACCGAAAGGAATGATCATACAGAATGTTTAATGAGGAGGAGAGTATTTAGATAATATAATAAGGGGAGAATAATAACAAAGGTAATTAAGGGAAAGAGTAGTAACAGCTATAATGTGATGAGGAAAGAATTAATAACAGATAATATAAAACAACAGGAGGCTAATAACATATATATAGCAAATTTTCATTCCTAAATATAAATTTGTCTATTTCAAACTTTAAGGTTTCAACTAACGGCCATTCTATCTAAGGTTTGCCTGCAGTCAGCATGGCTCTGATACCAAACTGTAAGACCCTCACTTTTATGCTACAGTGCAAACATAAAAGCAAGGTTCTAATGTGCATACTGTACCATTCCCATGATCAGTGGCTGGCACGCACAAAACACAATTTGGAATCACAACCATACAAAAGTTTCATATTTTATTACAGCGGAAGTAATGATACAATATGACCGACAAGGTCGTCTAAACATAGCCGAAAGAATCAGATGTCTTGTAGTTTGCCACATAATCCACAGGCAACTGACAAGGTAAAGCCTTAGAAAGAAACGTCGTTAATAATCCCGTTTTCCTGCGTCGCGATGCACATCGAGGATTCCTGTCTAAAAACAACAATAATAGCAAGGGTGAGTACGTTGCGTACTCAGCAAGACTTGTAGTGTTTGCAATACCTGAAATATATGCAGGCTGAATAGAAAGTGGGTTTCTATGGTTGTTTTGCATAAAGCGAAAGTTTTGAATGAAGTAATACTGAATAGTAATGGAAAGCGTAAATAAAAATTTAAGACAGTTTGATAAGTAATTGAGATAACAAGTAATAAAAAGGATAGTAACATTTTACTCACGGCCCTTTTGTGAGTAAAATAACGAACAAGACCCTCCATGGTCTTACAAAAGAAAATACAACGACAAGTGATATTTATCAGTCGTGAAACATTTTCCAAAGTCTTTTACCAAGGTTTTCAAAAATAGAAAACAACTAACTTAGTGTGGGTTCACCAAGTCGTCCATGACCGTGGACACGGCTATTCGAATAGTTTTAGACTCTGCAGAGTTGTACAGCTTTACCCACAAGATATGTTCTCCCTTTGTGGCAGTACATTAGCACACTTCCTTTGGTGTGCCGCGGAGAGTTCATAACGAAACCGTTCGATTACTTGAACCTTAACTTTGCACTAGCCCAATGACGTTACTCGACTATGATGGAAGCAAACAAGCGGTGAAGCAATAGTATTCAGGAGCCCGGCTCAAATGGTACAACAACAGCCCCAATTCATAGCCAGCGTACATCGTTACAACGGCGGATGCCAACACCTCGGTGATGACACCTCCTCGAGCAAACCTATATCCTAATGCCCGTGCTACAACCGCCTACCAATGTGCAAAGCTAATTCCCAAATAATTTAATAAGTTAAGACTGTCGATCCGGTACTTGTGGATGTACGGTTATCTTGGATCGCGGGACACCATGTTCGGTCCTTAAAATGACATGGGCGATAACTCCACCTAGCTACGCACACGTTAAAACATGTACAACCGGCTTATTGCCAATAATCACCCACGTCGAAGCAATAGTTTTATTTTCATTTTTATCAAACTACCAGTATCCTTTACTGCTTAAATAAACCATAAAAGATTTTATAAAGAATGATGTGTGGGTGTAAATGTTTATGACATTAATCTAAAGCAGTGCTAAGCATATGCAGATTAATAAGCGATTATACCCAATTTAATGAACTTAACCATTCCTAGGGTTTTTATGGATCGTATGTCCATGTGATTAAGGGAATCCATCAATTTGGGTTAATATCTACCAAGTAACAAAATAATAGTTTATCAAATTATGAGCATGCAGGGAGATTCTTAATCACATTTTAGTGGATTTATGAAATCTGGGATCAAGATGATCAAGGGGGTGCTTGCCTTGCTATCCGTTGTTTTCAGTGACGAAGTCGAAGACGTAACCTTGAGATTGTCGACGACGAACTCCGAGACGTCGGATTCTACACGTCGTATAACAGAAAAGAATAACAAATAGCAAATAACACTTTCAATAAGGGCAAAAGGAAATCAGATGAAAAATCAAATAACAAACATTACATAAAACAAGCATGGTTGCGATTAGGGTTTTGTGATCGCATAACCGAGCATACTCCTACCACGTTGGGTTTTATCACCGATTAATAGATTGAGGAGTATGTCGCATTACCGACACCTATTCATTATGATTTGTCTTATTTTATTTTACAGATTCGTGAAGCTAAGATTGTTTATATTAATTTAAATTAGTACATAAAACAACAGGGTGAGGGCGGGTATAATTTGCACTATTGAATATAAGCAATAATGCACATCACACTTAATCATTTGTGCATGCATGGTTCAATTTAAGCAAACACCAGTCATCTAACAATTAATCATTAATGCTGGTAAAGCTTAACCTATGGTACTAGTTATTGAGCAAAGTTATTTACCTATATATATTATGGGCTTTTAGGGCTCATAATGTGCAGTGTTATGTTTTGAATAGGTTCAGTTGCAAAGTAGGTTATAATAGAATTACTTCTACATAACGAAATAGTCTTATGTTATTAATACTTATCGGTGATGCCCTATTCACTTCTTAAGTTATGGATAGTTAATCCTTAGGTTTGCGACTAAAAATGATATGCAATCATTCTTGCAGATTAATAGGGTCTTCACCTTAAGGATATTTCCATATTAGTTCTATAGCATTTGGGTCATATTAGCTCATCTATTAAATTATGTTACATCTATTATATGGAAACATATGTTAAATAAGGGTTAAAGGTACACTATGACTAGAACTCGATGTACAAATTGAAACTATCATAGACTAGGGTTGAATCTAATCATTTTCGAAACATTAAAGTCTTGTATTATGATTCATCCCTAATAGGTTCTATATGCACTATTGCTCACATGTGTATCTCAATTATACTAGTATTTGATTAGCATGATTATTCACTAACCTAATCCAGATCTAATCAATTATAAAATATTCTTACATGGCTAGATATTATGATTTCATAAGGAGCCTAGGAACTTCTTCTATGTATAACTACTCAAGTCTTCATGCATTGAATAATAATCTATTTATGAGTTTGGTTCAAACAAAGGTTAATTTTTTGAATATGATCTAAAACAATACTTAAGGTCACCAATTATTAAAATATAAATGATGCATGGTACACCCTAAGTATTTTTGCATAATCATGTTCTCTACAGTCTAACTAGCATAACAAAACAAGTTTCATATTATTTGGACTTATTTTAAATAAGTTATGATTATTCGAATCTTTATCATATTGAGAACAAACCTAAGCGTAAAATAATTCAAACCAACTTCAAATTTAAATATAATAGCATGTTTGGATAGAATATTATACAAGGGTTCAAATAAAATAAGTTCCATTCAATGTGGATTTCATTTGCATAATTTCTACACGTAGCTAGTTTTAGACCAAAAGATACTCCCTCTTTTAACTTCCCAGTTATGATCGAATTAGCCAAAATAATTGGTAACTAATATTGAACAAGTTTATAACTTCTATAAACTTAATCATTTAGCTAGCCACTGTTTATTTTAGTTTCATCTATAACAGAACAAAAGGACTACTTGACATTATATAATGGAATATTATTTTGAGCCTGTGATATTTGCATGACGTGATATATGTATATGCTTACTTTCTGTACACGGAAGATAAAAATATATAGGAACTCGATTTAACTAAAGTTAAACAATCGTATTTTTATAGGATTAAATGTTCAGGACCCATAAAACACATACTAACTAGTTTCTCGCCTATTATCAATTACTTGGGAAAGAGACACATATTGATTGTTGTATATGGATAACAAGCTACAAGAACTTGGTTCAATCTAATCTAAACACATACATTTTAATTAAGTCATAACATTTGAATTAGAGATTAAGCCATATCAAGTTCCTATCTTTTGATTTCATATTAACTAAATATTGATCTAGTTGGGATTAATTATCAAAGAGCTAATTGAAAGTGTTACTACTTACTGTACCTTGGGGCAACCTTGTCAGAGAGAACACAGGGAGCAAACTCAGGATATAACAGAGAAGGTGCCATGGACAGGGAGCTCGGTCATGCCTTGGCCGTCCGCGGTTTGAGCACAAGGAGGAGGATCCGACCACCAAAACGGAACCCTGTGGTCACGACGGTGCCATAGGTGGTCTCGGCCGAGGCTAGGACAGCCCATGGTGGTGGTGCGACGGCGAGGAACAGAGGTGCAAAATAGCTCATGGTGGTGGCTCAATTCGGTGGAAGAACAAAGAAATTGATATGGGTGTTTTGGTCTTGGATGGATAGAGATGCTTCATGCCCATTTAATTGGAAAATGGTTAGCTAATTGAGGAGCTAGGTTGAAATGGGGAATTTCGGCCATGGAGAAAATTGGAGGAATTGAAGGTGTTTCCAAAGGAATTGATGCCTGATTTTGGAGGAGGAGATGCTAGGGAGGATGGGGAAGCTTTTATAGTTGAGCAATGTCGGTTGGAGGCTTGATTTTTTGCTTGCTTTTGACCAAGGACCGAAGAACTGTGTGCTGGCTCGAGCCTGGGCGTGAGGAGGAAGAAGGTGCTGCCAGGTGGGCCCAGGTTGCAAGTGGGATGCAATTTAAGTCGGTTTTACAGACAGAACCGCACAAAAGCATTTAATCGGGTGGCCAGATCACGTCTAGATTTTTCGTAGATTTTTCTGGAGAGTCCTGGATAAGTTATCTTGCCACTGTAAAAATGTGAGAAGATAATTCGTTGTAATTATTTAATTAAAATTCTGACAATCAGGACTGTACAAAATTTTTATTTCGGAATTTGATTTTATTGAGGGACTAATTCAACTTATCAATTTCTCAAACTTTTACACAAGGTTTATAATGTTGTCAGGGATATTCAACAAAAATTTCAAATCTTAAACTTTAGTATTTATTTTGTAATAATTCTTTTACTCCATTTTGCCGATTTTCAGGATGAGAATAAATAAATATGAATAAATAGGAAAATCAATTATTTATTTTTGTAAATTTTTGTGGATGAGGATAAGGTTACTGATCTCACATGGTAAAAATATTAGGTGCTGGAGAGTTCTACATTTGTCTCCAAAATTCTAACAAGGGCCTGGTCAAAGATAAGGTTCTCCAATTATTTTATCTTATCATCTTGCAAAATGATTTCACACCTACTTTTGACCAGCCAAGGTTGTTTCTAGGGCATTCTAAGGTTATCTAAAATTTACTATGGTAACTTTCATCTTTTACTATTTTACCATTTCATCTTTTACTTCTTATCTTTTTATCAATTCCCTTTTCAAAGAAGGAAATCAATAAATGATTTTACAAATTTAGAAAAGATGTTTATTAAAAATTAAGATCATCTTTGAATCTCATTTTAATAATTTGTTCTTTTGGAAAAGAATTTTCCAAATTGAATTTACTTTTTGTCAAGTTTTAGGGAAAAGATATGAGGATATCAAATTTCAAATTAAATTCTTGATTCCAATCTAAAATTGCTATTTGATTTTATTTTTAAATCATAGATTTTCATTTTTCTAATTTTTGAAAATGTTGGGATGTTACAGTTTACCTATTTTAGGAGGTGTGATTACATGTTTGGCTTTAATCATACGCCATTTCATTCCTTATGGGTAAAAAGGTAAGTGAATAGTAGAATAATGATATAGATTATTAATTCTTATTTTTCTTATTTGTAATTTGCTATCATGTTGCTTTACATGGTTCCTTTTATTTACCATGTAAAGCAACATGATAGCAAAATTGGATATATTTTTAAATACCTTCATTAAAACTTTGACTATCGATATATTTTTAAATATTTAAATTGGATATATAAAAATTATATGTGTAGACTTGTCTCGAGAAGTACTTTCATAATATTATAATTTTATTGGGTTTTATAAATATATTATAATAAAAATTAGCAGTCAAAGTTGTATTTTGAAGACCGTGTCGATGTCCAAAACGACATCTATTATCAAACTGGAGGGAGTATATGGTTGTATGCATTAAATTTTAGTTCATGAACCAAAAGCAATAAATTTTGGTATCATAAGCACAAGCAATAAATACCACACCGAGGAAAATTGAAATAAATAGAGAATACAAACGATTGTGTGGCATTAATTGGATACCATTTATTCCTGTCATTTATTTTAATCTAACAAGATATATAAGATATTAGGATTGTGGTATCGACATTAATGCATGAGAGAACATAAATGCAAGGATAGATCAATTAATACCTAGCTAATACTTGACTGTGTTTCTATATAAACACCAGCAAGGAGCTTGGCAATGAGCACATCGATCGAAACAGAAGAGGGACAAATAGAAGTAATCTCCTCCTCATGGCGCTAATCAAGAGTGATACGAGGACGACGATCATGTACTCCCTATCTACTGTTTTCGTGGTTCTGATGATCATGTCTTCTTCCATCTCACCCTGCCATGCACGTACGTACGTCGATCGAACATCCCTATTTTTACCCCTGCATATTTCGAATATTCAGATCAACTATAACCCGTCGTCAATCTTGTTTTGATTTCATGATTTGTGCGTACTGATGAACTGATCTGCTGATGCTGCAATGCATATATATATATGCCATGCGTAGTTAACACAGAGACGTGCTACGATGCCCCAGGCTGCACGCTCAACTGGTGCGTGACTAAATGCGACAGCGAATTCTCGCATTACTACAGAGCGTACTGCAAGTACGATGAGAATCCTCAGCAGTGCTGCTGCAACGCTCGATGAAGATGACTTTCCTGCTTGAGCAACGAGAGGCTGATGGTTAGATCGATCTCATGCGTGTAATTGATCAGCTATATCTCTCTCTCTTGCATGTAAAGCATATCGGTTGATGTGCAGTTTGGTGCCAGTAATTAATCCAATAAACATGTTTTTATATATTATGAAGAAGTTAATTAGTCGCGTCGGCCTTGTTGATGTGCCTGGTGCCCAGTCTTTAATCTTTACTATTATAAAGCAACAGTTGGTGGCAGTGGTGAGTTCTATCCACGTCATTACTTGCCCTGCTTAATTGCCCTACTTAATTGCCCTGCTTAATTGCCCTACGCAAAAAACGAAGCGTTGCTTTAATTAGTCAGCTTTCGCAAGAAACGAAGCGTTAAAGATAGATGTTTGATCTTGTGAAATAATTTTTTTTTATTTTTTAATCTTTATTTTTGTTATCAATTTTGTTTTTCGTAGCAATGCACGGGCATGTAACTAGTTAATTCTAGTTGCAAATGGTGTGTTGGCCATATTATTTGTGTGTGACACTATGATTCCAGAGTGTACTCGTGGAACGGACGTTGGAACCCTTGTTTGGTACGTCTATACAAACGTCGGGGCAAACTTGGTCGATCTCATATTCTCATGCTTGCGATGGTGAATAAGTATGCACCCGATCGATCTAATTGATGCAGCAGTTTTTTTGTACATGTTTTTTTTTTAAAAAAAAGGTCCTCCGGTTTAGAATGGCCCTTGATTAATGCCTCGTTAGGTAGAGCTCTAGCTCTATCAGATTTGTGGATCTGGTGGAGCTGGGTATTTTTAGGGAGTGTTTGGTAGAGCTCTAGCTCCACCAAATTCGTGGAGTTGGTGGAGCTGGGTATTCCTAGCTTCACCAGATTCGTGGAGCTGGAGCTGTGAGTATATTTAAGGGTCTTTAGGTGGGTCATCTTGTTTATATTTTAGAATAACATTATAAATTTAAATCACTTTATTTCAGTCTACAAGTTTCAGCTCCGAAGTGGAACTGGGATCTAAAACTCTGCCAAATAGGGCCTTAGTTCTACCAGATCTATGGAGATAGAGTTGTGAGTATATTAAGAATGTTTAGGTGGGCCATCTTATTTATACTCCCTCCAGTTTGATAATAGATGCCTAACTTTGGTTTAAGGTGTGCCTAGTGGCGGAGCCAGGATTTATATAAGCCTCGGGCCGAAATTAAGCGATTGTTACTGTCGTAAAAACTACGAACATTTAGGTATAACAAAAGTACAATACAAATATAGAATTAAAGTTAAATTTAAATTACATGCTTAACATTTCGATAAAATAGATAAAATATGTCAAAACAATATAGTAGGTAGAAAAGTTAATACCTAATTAACGAATGTTTGTTGCATCTGAGATTACCATATTTTCATCAACAATAGAACAATAGAACCAGCATACAATTCTCTTCTGTTTTGATTGGTGGTCTTGAAAAAACATAACGCTTGTGAGACAACATGTAATATTGCGATATGATTTTACCATCTATATATAATCTCTTGATTGAATGCCAATTAGTTTCTTCGGCTCGGCTGAGTCTATAACCTATCAGTTATTCAGTTCTGCTCATCTGGTATGCAATTCGGCAGTTCAGCTCTTCCTTCAGGCTTCACTTCTTCACTTCTTCGGCAGCTCAGCTCTTCCTTCAGTTCAGGCTTCAGTTTCTTTGGCAGTTTGGCAGCTTCGGCTCTTCCCCAGTGGCTCAGTTCCCCTCCAGCCTCCAATCGGCACTCGGCAGTTCGGCCAGGTCAGTGGGCGGGGTCGCCGGGTGTAACACCCCAAAATTTTGCTTTTCTTAAATTCATGTGTGATTTGGCACTTTGGTGAATTTTTGGAATTTTCTGGAATTTATTTGGATTTATTTGGAATTTATTTGAATTTATTCCATTTTGAAATAATTAAAGAATTTAATTTTGCAAATAAAATTTTGTTGGAAATATTTTATTTGAGTCCCAAATACCCTAAAATATTTTCCAGAATTTTTCTGGAATTTTTCTGAGTATTTTGCTATTTTTAATGAATTAATTGAATTTCTGGGAATTATTTTAAATATTAAATCGCTGGAAAATCAAACCGAAGCCTACATCGGTTCATCCGACCGAGCCCGAGTCAGACTCGAGTTCGAGTCCGACCCGAGCCACGTGACTCGACCAAACCAACTCCAAAACCTAATCGATCCCAACCGTTGGATCAAGATCCAACGGTCAGGATCTTCCCGTACCGCTTCGGTCGAATCCGGCCCGGATCCGATCGCGTCCACGCGATCGTGGCCGTTGATCGTGCCACGTGGGCGAAAGGCGTCATCGTCCCCGCCGAGTCCGAGCCGGACTCCTCCGCCGCGTCGCCGCCGTGTAGGATTAGGGTTCCGTCCCGTGCACGCATGCCGAGGGCATTTAAGTACCGGGAGGTACCCCGAGGACCGCCGTGACCCCGCGCACTCTCTGCTCTATTTCACCGAGCCTTAGTCGCCGTAGATTCGCCGGAATCGCTCGCCGGAGTCATAGCATCCCTCCGCTGTGGTTTTGCTTGATTCCGCCGCCGTCCGCCGTCCCCTGCCGCCATTGACCCCAGATCCGGAACCCCGGCCAGCGCACCAAGAGACCCTTCACCTCGCCGAGCACGCCCCAAACGCCGTTCGTGTGGTCGCTGCCCTCGGCGCCGGCAGCCTACAACCGCCGTGAAGCCATCGCCGACCCGAAGCTCCACCAACCGTCCGATCAAGATCCAAGGGCTCGATCGCGCCACGTCACCCTCGGTGAGTTCCCGTTGAAAATCCTAGATCTAATCTCAACCGCTGGATCTAGATCCACCGGCCTAGGTCGTGCCACGGCGCGGCACCTGCACCAGGCTAGATTCGAACTCCACCGTCAGATCAAGAACCAACGCCCCAGATCAACCCGTGCGCCCAAGCACTGGAGGCCCAAATCCAATCCTAGCCGCCGATTTTCAAACCAATGGCTACGATCGTGCCACGTGTCCAGGGAGCTGAACCGCCGCGCCACGCGGGTGCGCGTGGGCCACTGACACGCTGGGCCCGCGTGTCGGCCGATCGCGACCGCGGACGCCACCCATGACGCCATCGGATGGACCCACTTGTCGGGCCATTGTGGTCGAGCCTACCGACGCCAAGAATGACGTCACCCGAGCGGGCCCACATGTCGGCCGACACGCGGAGTCGTGGACCGAGTCCACTGTGGACCCGAGCCGAAGCGTGGACTACGCCCATGGACCTACCGACGCCGCAGACCAATCCAAAGGCTGCCACGTGTCCATGATGACGCAATAATTAATTTCCTAAAAGAAAATGATTTATTAATTCGAAATAATGATTTGATTTTGTTTCAAACTTCAAACGCTTATAACTTTTATGCTTCAACTCCGATTTGAGTGATTCAAATTTCTAAATTTGTATAAAATTGAGATCTACCTAAATATGAATTTTATTTAATTTTTGACTAAAGTTTTTCTCTGTAAAATTATTTAATTGATTATTTGAACTTTAAATAATCATAACTTTTATGCCTTAACTCCAAATTTGACGATTCCAGTTTCTAAAAATCCATAAAATTATGTTCTCTCTGGTTATGGATTTTATTTGGATGTTTGGACACTTTTTGCCTATTGTTTATTTGTGTATTTGCTATTTGCACGCTTTACGAGTAGACGTTGAAGTGCCGGAAGGATTCGAAGGAGAAGTATTGACTCAGGATCCAACTCAAGACCAAGAACAAGTACTTTTTGAAGGCAAGTTGTGCTTTGACCATGTTGATCCTATTTCGAAATCTATTTTGATTTGAACTATTGCATGCTAGTTCAATTAGAGAAATACTTTGTTTAAACATGGGGGTTAGATAAATACCAATTTGCTGTATGACACCTTGATTATCTAAGTATGTGCCATGATCCCTTGTCACCCTAGTTGTGGATTACTAGTTGGACATTATTAAATCGCCAACATGGGTTTAGACCGTTGTAGTACACTGCTTAGACCTGCTACGTGCTCATGACATGATTTTGGACAATCAAATGTTAATATTGACTTAATGATATATTGAACCTGTTTTGGAAAGGTATCATGTGATGTTGATGGCACGTGGTGCATGGTAATCAATTGGGGTTTGATAAACAGTTTTCGACCGGGGCATGTGGCAAGAGTAATCAGTGGGCCGGTTGTGGCATTGGGGATGTTGATTTGGTTCTTCTGTAGTCTTGCCCTGGTCACCCTAAGGACTTAACCTTGCAAGCCTTTGAACTGGGTCTAACGTGCAACCACATGTCTCAGAATGGGACGGACCTAGTTGACTAAGTTGCTAATAACGCACTGTGGGACCTCGGGAGGTCAACTACACCCTTTGTGTAAGTTGTATGGGGAGCGCATCTGGCCGAGGCCAGTACCCATCTAACGGTTGATTGGCCTAGACTTCGCCTTAGCGAAGGGAAGGGTTAGTGCGCAATAACCGGGAGGACCACTTGTATTGTTAGAGGTTTCCGAAAGACTTTATTCTGAGGAACTTCGCCTTTGTGGTGTTTGACTGTATCTTGTGGGTAAAGTGCATAACCTCTGCAGAGTGTAGAATCTATTCGAATAGCCGTGTCCGCGGTATTGGACATCGCTCGGGAATTACAGTCAAGGGTTAGATTTTCTCAAAAATAACTTTGGTTTGAAAGGTTGGGCTGGATTAATAATGAAGATGATGGAAATGTGGATTAGGATGGGAAAGATGTTTACTGAACTTCTTGAAAAGTTATTTATGTTTTACTTACTTTTACTGCTTTCGAATCTACTTATATTACTTGTCCAATGCTTTTTACTGCAAATTTACCTTGAGCTATTCCTTTGTACCAAGCCATGCATATAGTATATTAGCCTGCATTCTGTGCATGACTTGCTGAGTACCAAGTACTCACCCTTGCCACAATATAACACCAGTTGAAGAGGAGACTACACTAGCTTTGGAGGAGGAACTCCAAGAGGATCCGTCTACTTAGGGAAGCGAGCCTACCGGTTGCTGTGGTATCTTTGGATGGCGCCACGAAGTTATTTAATTTTCCGCTGCTATTATTTCTCTTTTTAATAAGTATCGTCCTGCGAGGCGTACATTTGTGACTTGACCATAAGGTCGAGTAACCAGTTTGGTTATTTAAATAAAGTACTTTGATAGTATCGATTGGTATGATTGTGATATTTACCGATGTTAAGACTGTGTGCACTAGCGCGTTCCTGGACTAGTGCTGAATACACAGAGGGTCCGGATTTGCAAATTCGGGGTCCCGACACCGGGTCGGGGGCGGTCCGGCCGGATGCCCGATCCAGATCTATGGCGTCGCCGCGTCGGGCCGGAGCCTGGATGCGGGGGCGGGGTGGTCGGGTCGCCGAGCGCCATGGTCGCGGCGGTCGTGGGATGGCCCGTGGCGGGTGGGGCCGGAGCCGAGCTCGAGAGGCGAGGGCGGAGGCGCGGAGTCGGAGCACGGAGGCGAGCTGGCGAGCAGGGGCCGGACCGCCGGAGCCTGGAGTCGGAGGCGGGGCGGCAGCCGGCGACGGCTCAAGACTTTTAGAGCAACGAACGGCGGCGGCGCTGGCACACTCGGTAGTCTCGGCCTCTCCCTCTCGCCCTCTCGAGTGTGCTCTCCAGTGCCTCGAGCGCTCCAGCAACAAGAAAATGCCGATCGATCGGGTGCAGGCCTCGGGCCCATGTAGACCTAAAATAGTATTTTACTACTGTAGTTTCGGCTGGGCCTCGGGCCGAGGCCCCACTGGCCCGAGGCCCAGCTCCGCCCCCGGGTGTGCCTATGGCCTCTTCTGGGGACGTACAGTTACAAGCCAGCCAGGTAAGGGTAGGCCCAGTCGGTCATATATCTTAATTAGCAGCCAATAAATTCCTTTAAAAAGCAGTCTATAAATGGCATCCAAAGATGAGATATGGATCGATAGCAATGGTGCAATATTCAATAAAAAAAAGAGATTGTGGACTGGGCCGACACCGAGCGGGCCTCGGCGCGTCTGTCGTGCTCGGGCCGGACTAGGCATCAGTGCTAACCTTGTAAGGGGGAAATTTTTTTATTTAATATTTATTGCAAATCTTTTTTTCGAACTGTGTCACCCGCTGTCGTGCGCTGCCAGACGGTTCACGCCGCGTCGTCATCTTCGTGCCGCGCTGCCAGCCATCGAGGCATCGCGCCCATCGTCGGCCTAGTACCACCATTTCTCTTCGTTTTTTTTGTGTTCCTCATCAAACCGTGCATCCTATCTAAGATTCATTCATGTCACCGTACGCAGGAGGTGTTAAAGATCTTGAAGAACGTGATGTAGGTGTTTTCGGCGGATCTTTATGACCAGGTTCAAACCCTAGATCATCATTAGTATTGTTCGAGCTATAATGGAGAGATTTTATGATCGTTTTGTTGGTAGATGTGGTATTTGGAGGTTACTGGGATAGAGTTTGGGAGAGATCGATATTCGTTTAATAGTGATGCCTGTTTTCGAGGCGAGTTTTGGGGTACTTACGTTCAGTTTTATGGCCTGTGAAGTTATGAAAAATGTATATTATTGTCTAAAGTTTCATTAGAGTATAAGAACACAAAATTTTGATTAAGTTGTTTGAAAGTTATGGCTTGTAGAAACTTGCTGTTCAGGAACAGTCACTATTGAGAGTAGTTGTGTTAATCTATTGATTAGAGCTAGATAATGGTTGAAATAAATTATGTTCATCACAAGAGAAAGCTAGATAATTTTTGGTACATTCCAAATATGCTATGGTTTGCCATATTTTGAGTTGTTTAAAAATAGTTAAGAAATTACAAAGACTGTTGTCCAGTAAAACAATAAATCAGTCTTCATGGCTGGAAACAAGGGGTTAAATGAATTAGTTGAAAAATATGAATAACTAAAAAATTATACATAATCTTATTTAGTTTTTAGAACATATGTAGTTTACTATGTTTGGGCTCTGAGCTAGGAGTTATGGTCTTTCGACCGCTGGGATAGCAAAGGGTAAACTGTTCGGCGAGGGAGAAAGTTAAGTATGGGGTTTTACGTAGGAGCAATTTTATTATATTTGATGTATGTACTGTTATGATATTTTTTGAGATGGGTTTACCTATTTTAGGAGGTGTGATTACATGTTTGGCTTTAATCATACGCCATTTCATTCCTTATGGGTAAAAAGGTAAGTGAATAGTAGAATAATGATATAGATTATTAATTCTTATTTTTCTTATTTGTAATTTGCTATCATGTTGCTTTACATGGTTCCTTTTATTTACCATGTAAAGCAACATGATAGCAAAATTGGATATATTTTTAAATACCTTCATTAAAACTTTGACTATCGATATATTTTTAAATATTTAAATTGGATATATAAAAATTATATGTGTAGACTTGTCTCGAGAAGTACTTTCATAATATTATAATTTTATTGGGTTTTATAAATATATTATAATAAAAATTAGCGGTCAAAGTTGTATTTTGAAGACCGTGTCGATGTCCAAAACGACATCTATTATCAAACTGGAGGGAGTATATGGTTGTATGCATTAAATTTAGTTCATGAACCAAAAGCAATAAATTTTGGTATCATAAGCACAAGCAATAAATACCACACCGAGGAAAATTGAAATAAATAGAGAATACAAACGATTGTGTGGCATTAATTGGATACCATTTATTCTTGTCATTTATTTTAATCTAACAAGATATAAGATATTAGGATTGTGGTATCGACATTAATGCATGAGAGAACATAAATGCAAGGATAGATCAATTAATACCTAATACTTGACTGTGTTTCTATATAAACACCAGCAAGGAGCTTGGCCATGAGCACATCGATCGAAACAGAAGAGGGACAAATAGAAGTAATCTCCTCCTCATGGCGCTAATCAAGAGTGATACGACGACGACCATGTACTCCCTATCTGCTGTTTTCGTGGTTCTGATGATCATGTCTTCTTCCATCTCACCCTGCCATGCACGTACGTACGTCGATCGAACATCCCTATTTTTACCCCTGCATATTTCGAATATTCAGATCAACTATAACCCGTCGTCAATCTTGTTTTGATTTCATGATTTGTGCGTACTGATGAACTGATCTGCTGATGCTGCAATGCATATATATATGCCATGCGTAGTTAACACGGAGACGTGCTACGATGCCCCAGGCTGCACGCTCACCTGGTGCGTGAGTAAATGCGAAAGCGAATTCCCGCGTTACTACAGAGCGTACTGCAAGGATCATGAGAATCCGGAGCAGTGCTGCTGCAACGCTCGATGAAGATGACTTTCCTGCATGAGCAACGAGAGGCTGATGGTTAGATCGATCTCATGCGTGTAATTGATCAGCTATATCTCTCTCTCTTGCATGTAATGCATGTCGGTTGATCTGCAGTTTGGTGCCAGTAATTAATCCAATAAACATGTTTTTATATATTATGAAGAAGTTAATCAGTCGCGTCGGCCTTGTTGATGTGCCTGGTGCCCAGCTAGTCTTTAACTAATTCTAGTTGCAAATGGTGTGTTGGCCATTATTTGTGTGTGACACTATGATTCCAGAGTGTATTTGTGGAACGGACGTCGGAACCCTTGTTTGGTACGTCTATACAAACGTCGGGGCAAACTTGGTCGATCTCATATTCTCATGCTTGCGATGGTGAATAAGTATGCACCGATCGATCTAATTGATGCAGCAGTTTTTTTGTACATGTTTTTTTTTTTTAAAAAAAAGGTCCTCTGGTTTAGAATGGCCCTTGATTAATGCCTCGTTAGGTAGAGCTCTAGCTCTATCAAATTTGTGGATCTGTTGGAGTTGGGTATTTTTAGGGAGTATTTGGCAGAGCTCCAGCTCCACCAAATTCGTGAAGTTGGTGGAGCTGGGTATTCCTAGCTTCACCATATTCGTGGAGCTGGAGCTGTGAGTATATTAGAATAACATTATAAACTTAAATCACTTTATTTCAGTCTACAAGTTTCAGCTCCGAAGTGGAACTGGGATCTAAAACTCTGCTAAATAGAGCCTTAGTTCTACCAGATCTATGGAGATAGAGTTGTGAGTATATTAAAAATGTTTAGGTGGACCATCTTATTTATATTTTAGAATAAAAAATATAAATTTAATTCACTTTATTTTAGCCTATAAATTTTAAATCTAAGATGAAACTAAAGCTTTGCCAACTAGAACCTAACTTTGGTTTAAGGTGTGCCTATGGCCTCTTCTGGGGACGTATAGTTACAAGCCAGCCAGGCAGCCAGGTAAGGGTAGGCCCAGTCGGTCATAGTAAACTCCTTATAGTGCCTAGCTTTGGAGGTCAAAGAGAGCCTCCACGATTTGCGAAAACCCCCTCCCTTATCTTTAATTACGCATAGATCCCTACAAATTACAGATAGGTCCTTCGCGATTTTTTGTGAGGGCAAAAAACCTTTTCAAAATTGCGTTCGAGCCCCTGGTTCGTTACTTTACAAAAAAACCCCGACTGAGTACAAATATCGAACGAGCCATTTTTTAATTATTCGGGATAGCGACCAGGTCTAAAAATATAGCAAACAGGTCCTCATCCCTTACGTTTAGGTCCTTTCTCTGTTTTCCCCGAAAAAAATATTTTCCCCAACAGAAAGATGTGTACTTTTTTTTCGTCTCGGTCTCTAGGGTTTCTTGAGCCTCCAAAATTTTTGAAAATACGTCTAGATCTACTTTTTCTCCGGAAAAAAAGCGAAAGCATTTCCCGTTCACGCGCGCGGCGTGCGCCACACTTACGGACCAAGGTCCTCTCTCCGTTTTTCCGAAAAAAAAATTTCGTCAACAGAAAGATGTGTACTTTTCTTCCGGCTTGGTCTCTAAGGTTTCTCTAGCCTAAAAAAAATTGAAAATAAGTTTAGGTCAATTTTTTTCTCCGAAAAAAAAACACAAAATCATTTTTCTCCCGAAAAAAAAACAAAATCATTTTTCATTCACGCACGTGGCGTGCGCCGCGCTTACCGGCCCTAGTCCTTTCTCCGTTTTTCCGGGAAAAAAATTTTCATCAATAAAAATATGTGTATTTTTCTTTCGGCTCGGCCTCTAAGGTTTCTCGAGCCTAAAAAAAATTCAAAAATACGTATAAGTATATTTTTTCTCTGAAAAAAAAACGCAAAATTATTTTTTCGTTTACGCGGCGCGGCGTGCGCCGCGCCTTATCTTCCTAGTATATCTTAACTAGGAACGGTTACGCGGCGTACACCGCGTAGGGATACAAATAAAGTTAGTAAGGGAAGGAAGTATCTAAGAAACTAATTTGTTTGTTAAGAAATGGATTTCTGTATAGTTGTTCAACGATGGTTTTGTTAGGAAATGTGACGGAATAATGAGAAATGAAATTGGGTACGATTAGTCTGTTTTGGTTGAGTATAATTAGTGTAAACAAGTGTTAGCACAAAGAATTGTCGCAGAAGTATATAGATAGTAGCGAGCTTTTTCGAAGAGGTGGCTGCGAACGGGCCTGCAGTAGGATGGAGTGTATGCAGGAGATTTAATCTATTGCGAATCTCATTGTCAGTATCATAAATATATAGCTGAGCATATTTAGGACTCGCACCTATTTGCGGAATCAATGAACCAATGCGATGATGGACAACACCATTGATTCGGAAAACATATGGCCCTTCACAGGTGTTTATAGCATGATCGATTTCTACACCTAAAGAAGTAAACGCAAATAACGAGTTGTACTGCCGGATCAAATGCATGAAGCGGTTTGATTCGGGACCACCATTAAAAGTAATAAGTTGTCTAAGCGGTGATGGGAACCGCGTATGATATGGAAGCAAAATCCTACCATTTCGGCAGCACGTATTGTAAACAGTTCGGTGCTGCTTTGAAGAACTGCGTGATTCAGCCCTCTCTTGAAACCAAAACAGAGCAGCACATTTATCGCACTGATAATCAGGGCTGTCGTAATACGATCTGCCAACATAGGTAACTGTAAAACGAAGAAAGTATACATCAAACAGAGGGAAAACATAAGCAGACTAATTTTAGATAAATACTGATGCAGGAGTGGTAATAGAAGGTGGTATAAAACAGATATTAGGCAACGGAACCGTAACATCATGCCATAGCACTATAAATAGTCATAAGCAAGGAATCATAAACAGAAAATAGAGAAGCAAACAGAAGAAAACAAGGATGGTTTATGAAACCGAGCAGGGGAAACAGACGCGCATTCAGCGAGCGAAGTAAAGCTGGACGAAAGAAGAGTGCGAGTGGATGAAACAAGCGCAGACTCAAGAGGCGAAGCAGAATCAACCGACAATACAGACGGCGGCACCGGCTCGACTGGCTGTTTGCCGCGCCAAATATCTCGGCGGCGAGCCTCGACGGTAGAATCTGAATCCATGGAGCGGAATAAGGAAGGGGGAACTAATAGCACATTGGAAGAGACGAACCGAAAGGCGCAAAAGAAGGCCGAACAAAAGATAAGAGGCTGCTATAGCACCGCAACGATAAGCGAAATCTGCGAGAGAGAAGCGACATGCGTGGCGGCAGATGCGGAGGATGCGGCGCAAAAAAATGACGATCTTTGACCAGCGGCCGGCAGCGCACATGACAAGCGCATCCGCAAGAGAGGAGACCATACCGCAGCGTGTCAGCGATTGGCATCGCGACAGGAACAGGGCGTCGAACGCTGGCGGTTCCACATACAGATCTGCACAGAGTGGGCGCAGCGAAGGGCAACGCGGGCGGCGGGTGCTGGAGATCCGCAAAGAGGAACGACCGGCGCACGACGCAGATCCAGAAAAGGGAACAACCGGTGCTCGGACGCCGAGCACGGAACAATGCGGACCACGGCGGTGAAGGGTGGCGACGCAAGGGGAAAATGGAGAGGAGGAAGCAGGCGGGAGCGGCGAGTAGCCCGCGCGCAGATGGCGCGGCAGGCCATCCGGCAAGAACAAGGCGCCTGACGGCCGCAAAAGGGGGTGAGGCCGGAGCGACTGCGTGGAGGGGATCCGGGGCGGGGGCGAAGCCGAGGCGAGGCGCGGAGCGGAGCGCGTAGCGGGGAAACAACGCGGAGCGGCCGAGGAAGAGTGAACGGAGCGACGCAGGATCCACCACGGAGCGAGACGCAGGAGGCGACACGGGGATGCACTCAGAGCTCTTGGAACCTCTGGAATGTAATAAAAGGATAATTAGCAGCCAAAAAATTCCTTTAAAAAGCAGTCTATAAATGGCATCCAAAGATGAGATATGGATCGATAGCAATGGTGCAATATTCAATAAAAAAAAGAGATTATGGACTGGGCCGACACCGAGCGGGCCTCGGTGCGTCTGTCGTGGTCGGGCCGGACTAGGCATCAGTGCTGACCATGTAAGGGGGAATTTTTTTTTATTTAATATCTATTTTAAATCTTTTTTTTAACTGTGTCACCCACTGTTGTGCCCCGCCAGACGATTCACGCCACGTCGTCATCTTCGTGCCGCGCTGCCAGCCATCGAGGCGTCGCGCCCATCGTTGACCTAGTACCACCATTTCTCTCCGTTTTTTTGTGTTCCTCATCAAACCCTGCATCCTATCTAAGATTCATTCATGTCACCATACGCAGGAGGTGTTAAAGATCTTGAAGAACGTGATGCAGGTGTTTCGGCGGATCTTTATGACCAGGTTTAAACCCTAGACCATCGTTAGTATTGTTCGAGCTGTAATGGAAAGATTTTATGATCGTTTTGTTGGTAGATGTGGTATTTGGAGGTCACTGAGATAGAGTTTGGGAGAGGTCGATATTCGTTTAATAGTGATGCCTGTTTTCGAGGCGAGTTTTGGGGTACTTACGTTCAGTTTTATGGCTTGTGAAGTTATAAAAAATGTAGATTATTGTCTAAAGTTTCATTAGAGTATAAGAACACAAAATTTTGATTAAGTTGTTTGAAGTTATGGCTTGTAGAAACTTGCTGTTCAGTAACAGTCACTACTGAGAGTAGTTGTGTTAATCTATTGATTAGAGCTAGATAATGGTCGAAATAAATTATGTTCATCACAATAGAAAGGTAGATAATTTTTGGTACATTCCAAATATGCTATGGTTTGCCATATTTTGAGTTGTTTAAAAATAGTTAAGAAATTACAAAGACTGTTGTCCAGGAAAACAACAAATCAGTTTTCATGGCTGAAAATGAGGGGTTAAATGAATTAGTTGAAAAATATGAATAACTAGAAAATTATACATAATCTTATTTAGTTTTTAGAACATATGTGGTTTACTATGTTTGGGCTCTGAGTTAGGAGTTATGGTCTTTCGATCGCTGGGATAGCAAAGGGTAAACTGTTCGGCGAGGGAGAAAGTTAAGTATGGGGTTTTACGTAGGAGCAATTTTATTATATTTGATGTATGTACTGTTATGATATTTTTTGAGATGGGTTTACCTATTTTAGGAGTTGTGATTACATGTTTGGCTTTAATCACACGCCATTTCGTTCCTTATGGGTTAAAAGGCAAGTGAATAGTAAAATAATGATATAGATTATTAATTCTTATTTTTTTGTTTGTAATTTGCTATCATGTTGCTTTACATGGTTCCTTTTATTTATTATGAGAATGATATGATGATGGGATTAATGGAGATAATAGGATATGTTAATGTTGATAAATCATATCATGCATTCATGTTGGAAAGAGATGATATGTGTGGGCCTCTATAACTAACTTGGTGTAGGTATGAAAGATCAACTTCAGTAGTCACCTCCACAAGATGGAGGGAATGAGAGGGTACGACATCGACGGGTGTGTACTTAGCAATACCAGTATACGCTATGTGATGAGCGCATATGAGCATGTAAAAGATAATGAATGAGTTAAATTTGGTAAAATATAATATTATTATTTTATTATGTATTTACTAAGTCATGGGCTCACCCTTGATTATTTTGATGTTTTAAGTGACAATGGAAGGCGACATGCATGCATAGGATGGAATAGTGCCGTTATATCACTTGCGAGGACCTGCACATAGCGTAAGGTCCACTCGGCCAGCATCCTATTGGATGCATCTTTGGTGCGCCCTAAGTCGGGCTGATCACCAGTATCCTACAGAGGAACCTCCGGTGCATCCCAAGTCAGGCTGATCACCAGCGTTCTATCGGATGCATCTTTGGTGCGCCCCAAGTCGGGCTGATCACCAGAATCCTACGGGATGCATCTTTGGTGCGCCCCAAGTTGGGCTGATCACTAGCGTCCTATTGGATGCAGCACAGATGTACACTTGAGGTACCCCAAGTCGGGTCGACCACTAGTATTTCAGCTGACGCGCCCCTACAAGGGTCGAACGCTGGCACCCCATCGTGAAGGAGGTATCTCGAGGTATTCAAAAAGTAAGTTGATGCAGAGTCCTTTGCAAACTCCTTGCTCGCCACTAGGCACTTGGATGAAGCAATGTAAAGGCCAGCAGGTCGTACCCTCCGCATGAGAACAAAAAGTGTAATCAAGGGCAACTCAATTGCAAAGCACTTGGGGGCTACTGTGGAGGATATAGGAACCGGGTGTACGCACGAAGACCAGGCGAAAAAGGGATGGACAAAGTCAAGCTCGTATGCCCCAGATATCTACCTATTGCTCCGTTATAACCGAAAGAAAGGATTGTAACCGCAGGGGAAACCACCCTAGATAAGGAAAGATACGATTCTTTTGCTTGTAACCAATTTGGACTCTTCCCCTAGTAGCTGAGTTGGACTCCCCCCAGTATATAAGAGGGGTGGGAGGATCTCAAAGAGAGAGACCAGATAATCTCATAACATAGGACTAGGGTATTACCTCCGCCGCAGAGGGCCCGAACCTGTCTAGATTTTTGTCTTGTGTTACCATCGAGTCCCTGATCTAGCGCCTTGCCCCGTAGATCAACATCCCCCCGATATTATTGCCGACACTATACGTCGACAGTCACCTAGTCTCAAACTTTTCATATAGTCCCACGATTCACGTGTACGCTCCAACATCAACATTCATATAAGGAAAAAAATCTGAAGTTACTATTCTTTGGTACGAACAATATAAATACAAGTATTATACATGGTCATGCATATGAGAATGATGCATGTGAGTATGGTGCATATGAAAATGGTGTGAGAGCCAATCCTGTAATTCCTAAGACAACCACTCAAATAAAATACACCTCCTATGCAATTTTTATAATCCATTATATACGATAATCTACAGGGGATCCACTTATTTGATAGGCATGTCTTACTACGTAATCTTCTCCCATGTTGCTCACTATATTCGACAACGAAGAGAGTAGCAAGAAGTGATCGAATGGCTGAGAAGCGTCTAGACTTTTGGCTGTTTCAAACGTCAGGAGGTAGCAACAATTCTGTGTAATTAAGGCCCTGTTTGTTTGCCCTATGGATTATATAATCCAGCTTATATAAGTTAATGGGGAAACAAACAGCCTAGATTATAATCTAGATTATATAATCTAAAGCATGAGATTATAATAATCTATAAGCAGCCATTAGGGTGCTTATATAATCTCAAACTAATAATCCAACACAGTAATAATCCAGGAAAACAAACAACCCACCGGCTTATTTAAAGGTAGCTTATATAATCCAGCTTATATAATCCAACACCAAAAAGCTGGATTATATAAGCTGGAGAAGGAAACAAACAGGGCTTAAGTCACTTTGGCACAACAATGCTCACCTTTGACACTAATGATCCGTCGGGCGGGTTGTCATTACGTAAGAACCTGCATGCATTCATGCTACCAAGTACCAATTACGTGATCGTTAGCCTTATCCACAGATGTTGGTCTACGGCCCATATCCGAACAGGCCCATAGATAGAAAAGCAAATTCAAGAATGATCCCAAATATGGCCCGATAAAAGAAGTAGCCTAAGCCCAACTCGAGCTATTTCGGCGGCCTACCTTACCCTTGCTTGGGTGAGATGTCTGTCACATCTCATCGCAAGAAACCAATGAGAGGCAAAGATAAGCTCAATATTGGAACAACGGGAAGACGAAGTATAGCGGACATGGTTCCTATGCAGTTCTTAACGACCGTAAAGTAATTGCGCGTGAGTTATTTGATAAAAAAAAACTGTTTATATTGATCTAAAAGCATTGTGGCAAAATGGTACTGTAGCAAATGGATTTGGACGATCTGAGTCGATCGTTTGCTCGATTTGACGATCCACACCTGTAGGGACTGCTTAAGTTGCAGTCCCCATAGAGGCTGCATTTGATCCCTGTCCAAGTATAGCCTATCTTACCTTTGTTTGAAATGTTTTCTTGTCCTCATAGTATCTTTTTCATGATTACGTAGGAACAACAGGAAGACGAAGAAGGGCAAAGCAATCGACCTGCTGAACTATGTCCAGATATTGGAAGAGAGGAGTTGTAAAAATGATGAGGATGATCAACTGTGTACCTCCTACAAAGTGCCGTAAGTTCTTCAATAAAATTAAATTTCTTTTAGTTGCCTTTCCACAGGTGACTAGTAAAGTTTCCTTTACTAAGCCATCAATAAATTACTATCAGATAAGAGTAACATATCTCTACTATTCTAAAGCAGCACTTGGTGCCAGTGGTCCGTTCTCCCCACGTCATTAATTGCCGCTTAATTGCCCTGCTTAATTGCCCTACACAAGAAACGAAGCGTTACTTTAATTAGCCAGCTTTCGCAAGAAACGAAGCGTTAAAGATAGATGTTTGATCTTGTGAAATAATTTTTTTTATTTTTTAATCTTTATTTTTCGTTATCAATTTTGTTTTTCGTAGCAACGCACGGGCATGTAACTAGTAGTTCATACTATTAGGGGCAAGGAATCGAAAATATGTGAAATTTGTTGAAGCATATTTAATGTTCTACCCGGCCTCCAATGTATATAGAGCCACAAGGTATACAAAATTGTTGTGTTAAAAGCAATACATTTTGATATTAATAAATAGAAGCAATAGATAACGCGTTAAAATCAATTGGTACAAAAACAAGAAGTAGATCAAATCGAAAAGAAGAATAAAAGGCACAGATTTAACATGGAAAACCCTTGCGGGAAAAGAAACACAGGTGCCTGCCGGCAAAATCTCACTATTTCCTTGAGTGTTACAAAATGCAGGGGATTACAATCTCTCTTGTCCCTTTTCTATGGCTTCCAAGAAGGTATATATGGTGGTAACCTAGGGTCCTACTCGGAAACAAATCTATAACGATCCGTACCGCGGGGGGCTCCGCCTCCAGCACCCCTGGGCGTTCCCAGCGGGGCGACTTGATGGGTTAGTCTAGACTCCGATCCGGCCCAAGTCTCCCACTGACGGGTCTCCGCTGCTAGGCTCCGCCAGACTCAGCCTTCTGAATTTGGATCATATATCAACATAACGTACGCACCGAACACAAAAGAAATAAATAGAGAATACAAAAAGAGCCCGTGGCATTTCTTTGATATCAATAAACACAGGCAATAAATACCGCACTGAAGCATTTATTTTGAATCTAGAAAGATATAAAATCTTCGGATTGTGATATCAATACTAACGTAGGAGAGAACGTAAATGCAACAATCAATCAATTAATACCTAATATTTGATTGTGCCTCCATATAAACACCAGCAAAGGAGCATGGCAATACACACTGAAACAAGTAGGAGAGGGGGCAGATAGAAGTAGTCTTCTCCTCATGGCACTCGTCCAGAGCAATACCAGGAGGTCGACCGTGTACTCCATAGCTGCTGTTTTCCTGGTTCTGATGATCATGTCTTCTACCATCTCGTCCTGCTATGCAAGTGGTATGTAGAATACCCCAGCTGCTTTACTCTGCACTTTTCAAATGTTCGAACTAATTAACCTATCTATCGTATATTCGTATTTGATCTGTGTGTACTAATTAGTTGAGCTACGGATGCTGTAACGCACTGCATCTGTAGTTAATACAGAGACCTGCTTCGATCTCGAAGGCTGCACGCCCATCTGGTGCGAGCACAGATGCGAACGCGACTACCGGAATGTGGTTTCCACCCATTGCAAGCACGATGCTGATCCCGTGCAGTGCTGCTGCGTACTGAATCCCTAAGCGACGGCGAAATGACAGCGAGGATCGACGACGACGACGACGCCTTTCTTGCATGAATAACGCAATGCTGATTGTTAAATTTCATGCATGTGAAAACGATCAGCTTGCAATTGCTTGTAAATGCGTCGGTCTGTTTGGTGCAAATCCAATAAACGTGTTCTTTTTTTCTATGAAGATGTTAATTAGTGACACTAGTTATATGCCCGTGCGTTGCTACGAAAAAAAAAATTGATAACGAAATATAAAGATTAAAAAAATAAAAAATACTATTTCATAAGATCAAACATCTATCTTTAATGTTTCGTTTCTTGCAAAAGCTGGCTAATTAAAGCAACGCTTCGTTTCTTGCGTAGGGCAATTAATGTGACGTGGGAAGAAACTCTCACTTTATATAGTAGAGATGGACCTTATTTGGTGTGCCTTGTGTCTATTCTTTTTGTAGCGCCACTGCAGTCCATCCCAATTTCGCTTTCCTGCACCTGCCCACTTTCCCTTTGCCCTGCCACTGCATGCATTCTTGTGAGGTTCAAAGAAATTCCTCCATTCAAAATTGTAGGATGTATTTTTTCTTGACAGGAAATCAAAGACAGGAAATGTCTATACTAAATAGTTTTTGTTCTTCAAATATTTCTGTCAAGTTTTTGAATCGAAACTTTTCAAACCATAGTTTTTTGAATTGAAACTTTTCGAACCAAAAGTTTTTGAATCGAAAGTTTTCACAGTTGAAACATTCCGAGATGAAACTTTGTAATTTGAGAATATTCGATTTAAAATTTGTCGTGTTGAAACTTTCTAATTTGATATTTTCCAATTTAAAATTTTTTAAGTCGAAACTTTCCGAATTGAAACATTCAAATTTGAAACTTCTCGATTTGAAAATTTTGAAGTACCAACTCAGCATGTTTGAAAATTTGAAAATTTCCGATTTGATAGCCGATGGAACCTTCACAACCAACTCGGCGTACCATGCACATTTCCTAGGTTCCATTACTGACACAACCTGTAAGATTATATGGGGAGCAAGGTCGGAGAACAAATGTAAAATCTTTGCTTGGTTATTGCTCCGCAACAGTGTCCTAATGGCAGATAACCTAGCACAGAGAGGGTGGCCTCATCACCAGGCTTGCCGCCTTTGCAATGCCACAGATGAGACGGCAATGCACCTCATGCTCTCATGTCCTTTTGCCGAAACATTTTGGACATTGCTATTCCCTTCGCAGGGTTACAGCCTCCTAGATACGATCTGAAAATTTTCAAAAATGCACATCACAGATGGTTTTATTAAAACCGTCTGTGATTTCGGATTTCGGCCACCTCCTAGATACGATCGGATACCGAAATTTGAAACCTTGCATAAGACAAATCAACTTGCGATGCTCAGAGATTTCACCACACCCGTTCTTCATTCCGCATAAAATTCTTCCAGCAAAACTTCCAATTGTTACTAGTAGAACTAGATGTTGCTGCTCAAACTTACAGTATGTTCACAAGAAAACCGCCGCTCGTGGACCAAGATACACATTGACTGAAACTCACTGTGTGTGGGCCAAGTGCCCCGTGAACATCCAAAATTAAAACCGCGGTCTACATATACAAAAACCTCAGCGTATGGCCCAAGCGTTGCAAAAATGGCCTCGGAGACCTCCTCCCACTTAGTGCAATCCCCTTCATTTTTGTAACATTCCATGTTTTGTCCATAAATTATTAATTAAGTTGCCAAAGAATTTGCTGCATTAAGAAAATGCTGTTTACGTTTTTCTAGCTACTGCTTTTGAATATTAATCCAACTGTGCACAGTCTAAAAATATTCTATTTATGTTCTAAATAATATGAAGTGTCTTCCCAAAGTTTTTATGAATTATGAAGTTGGGTTGCTAATTTTGCAATATCTAACACTACACTTTGTATTAACAACTGAGGCGGTAAAAGAATTTATGAGAGACAACTAGAACCGCTAAAATTCTGGAAACATTACACAAACATCACTGTCACGTCAGGTGCATCCATAAAAATTTTTATAATCTTTAAGTTGCCATCTTCGCCAGTGCGTAACTATGTATCCGATGAGTCTACAACTTGAACATGACAAGTAAAGGTCCATAACAAAATTAAAGTCCTACAAAAATACCGTAAGTCCTATAACAAAATTAAATTTCTTTACTCCAGTTGCCTTTCCATATATGACAAGTAAAGTTTCCTTTATGAAGCCATCAAGAAATTGTTAGTCCATCCTTTTACATGTATATTTTCATGTATATAATTTAAATGTATAAATAAATACCGTCAGTCATTTATGTTGAATCTAGCAAGATATAAAATCTTCAGATTGTGATATCAAAATTAATGTAGGAGGGAACGTAAATGCAATAATCAATCAATTAATACCCAATATTTGATTGTGCCTCTATATAAACACGGGCAAAGGAGCTTGGCAATGCACACTGAAACAAGTAGAAGAGGGGCAGATAGGAGTAGTCTTCCCCTCATGGCACTCGTCAAGAGCAATACCAGAAGGACCATGTACTCCATTGCTGCTGTTTTCATGGTTCTGATGACCATGTCTTCTACCTTCTTGTCCTGCTATGCAAGTGGTATCTAGAATATCCCTGTTTTACTCTGCATTTTTCAATTGTTCGAATTAATTAACCTATCTATCTTGTTTGTGTGTACTAATTAATTGAGCTACGGATGCTGTAATGCATTGGATGTGCAGATTATCCAGTGAAATGCACCGATTACGAAGAGTGCACGTACGATGATTGCCACAACATCTGCGCACAAACATACCAGTTTTTTATTGCCTATTGCAAGAGCGATGTTTTTCCTCTGCAATGCTGCTGCATAGTTTATGACCAAAGTGACGTCCGAAACGACAGTCAGGATCGACGATGATGGCTTTCTTGGATGAACAACACAATGCTGATGGTTAAATTTCATGCATGTGATTGATCAACTTGCAATTGCATGTAAATGCGTCCATCTGTTTGTTGCAAATTCAATAAACGTGTTTTTGTTACGAAGATGTTAATTACTGACTTGTGTTGTAAAACGATGGGTCCTGCCTTGGATCAATCACGATACATCAATAGGATGGCAAACACAAAACAAAGAGCATACATGATGTAGGGAGGCAAAACTATTATCTCTCTTTATTAGATTGATTTTTCTTGTATAAGAGGGTGCCAAATATATAGTAGTAGGCAGCAAGAGATAAATGTGGATTCGCCCACACTGAGATAGAGTCCAATCATATTTGAATAACTAGGACTCAGAATGCAACTACCGTGTAATGCACATATCTCATCAAAAACTCCTCCTAAAAACCCAGTGGAAAAAAAAACATGAAGAAAAGAATACATTGCACATGCACACTATATTACATTAGTTGCCTCACTAAAAACTTTCACTACAGAAATCTATTATATTTTTGTCGGCCCGAAATTATTTTTGTCAAATTCTCCAAGCCGACGACAATACTCCTATATTTCTATCGGCCTAGGTGAACCGATGAAAATACTCGTATATTTCCGTCGACCAAGTGGGACCGACGAAAATAATCCTATATTTTCGTCGGCCAAGGTGGGGCCGTCGAAACTACTGATATATTTTTGTCGGCTGGAGTTTTGGCCGACAAAAATAGGAACGTAAGACTAGGTCACGCTCGATCGGGCGCTATCAAAATTCCTCACGCCGCCCCTCACGCCCCCGCCCCCGGCCCCTGCCCTTCGCCGCCCGCCCCCAGCCTGCCCTGCGGTGCCCCCAACCTGCCCTCGCCCCGCCCCGCCCTTCGCCGCCCGCCCCGGCCTGCCGGTGCCCCGACCTGCCCGTCCCGCCCCGCCCCGCTTTGCCCTTCGCCGCCCGCCCCGACTGCCACCCCCACTCCCACCCCGGCCTACTCGCGCCGCCCCGCCTCCCGATCTACCCCGCGCCGGCCTCGGCCTGCCCGGCGCCTGCGCCCCGCCGCATTCGTTCCCGCATCCGGCCGTCGCCGTCCCCGGCCCGACCTATATACCCCCCAGGAAGAACCTGCATGGTATGTTTGGTTTTCTTCGACAGTGCAACGTATGTATATATCGTCAACATATCTAGTTTTCATCATTTCTTTAGACATATTTTCACAGAAATTGCTGGTCAAAGTGTCATTTTGGAGACTGTATCAATGCCCTAAACAACTTATTTTGATATGAAGGGATTATCTGATATGCACCAATGTGATCGGACAATTTTAAAGAATTCTATGCAATCTTGCAGGACGATATCACACTGATAGATTATGTCTGAGTAGCGAGAACCTATATACAGCCTATATGTGAATCAATATACTAGCTTCTTGGCTGTAACATTGTGCAAGCCTACACATTTTGTGGTTAGGAAACATATTATGTGTCTCCAAAAACAATGGAACATTATATTTGCTTCTTTTCTGAGTGTGAACATGTTGGAATTTAACAAAGGACTATGCCTGTAGTCAGCAGTTCAATCAGATGCGCGGGACATATGTTAACAGAAATTGAAAATATGTTGGAATTGAAAATATATTAACAAAAATTGATTGATCTGTTACCGCTAAGCAAACAAAACTAACTATTCTTTTCAATTAATTAAGCATCGTACATGAGATGAGCCATTGATTTGAGATGATTAATTATTTAAATGCTGTAATCCACCTAATGAGCTGGGAATATACCCAAGCTTGACTCAACTGCAGATCTCTTTAGCACAGCAAATCATCAGAGGCATTAAAAAATAAGTGCTCATGGCCCTCCTTGATAAAAAGTATATCATTTGTATTTGTTGATGATGTTTTGTGATTCCCACTTGTGCAACTTATGCTAGCTTCATTAGTTTTTTCTTTTAGAGATATCGTGTGGCTTGGATTGTATTCTGTACTAATGTCTTCTCTCTTTAATTGTTCCTCTGTTTGTCAAAGTGACAATTGCATGGATTACTATGGGCATTTCTATTCAGATGTTTGTGTACAATGTATTGGCCATTTTTACTACAAGCTCTTTTGCCTCTTCATGCTTATTCTTTGAAATTAATTTGTGCCTTTTGTTTTGCATCACTGAGCATGCAAGTTGACAAAATTATTGTCACTAGCTTGGATTTTCGGGTTTCATTCAGTGTAGTTTGGTCATTTTGCATTACTAACACGGCACACAGTTCAGTTTAGTTCAGATTCCCTTCAGATGATTGTCGGTCACTTCAACAAACACACCAATTCGAATCATGCAATTTCTCCAATTTGGATCCGTTTCGAGAATTCTATTTTACAATTAATTTGTCCAGATAAAATGTCATTATAATAATGAGTGTATGTTCGATGTTTGTAGTATGGTTCTAAATTGTATCTAAATTGTACTTTCATAAATTAGAATATCCTCTGGTAATTCTCTAATTGAAACTTGATGGTGCTATCATGTCGGATGGTTCTCGAATTGTGTAGGTCATGAATTGTCCACGTTTTTGGATAGTCTAGGGATGAACGGCGAAGCATGGGTTTTATGATATGTCATAGCATCTGAGTGAAAATTAATTAGCATAACCCAGTGCATGAAAAATGGGAGATGACCGTGCGTGGATGTACAGTGGTTGGAGAAGTAATCAGATGCCCACAAAAGAGTGGATGGTGAATACACAAGCTTTCGTGGATCTTGTGTACTCCTCATCTCCAGGTGATGATTTGGCAAAGTGCACGTGTTCTAGGTGTTGAAATTATGCTCGTGTGAGCACCCCCTCTTCCTATACCGTACTGTACGCCGTCTACTGTAGCGTATAGCACCGTATAGCAACAGGAAGCCTCGACACCGAAAATCCGAATCTAAAAATTCGATCGACGGGATCGAACACTTAGCTTCGGACCCGGTGCCTGTACGCATCTGATACTGGATCCCTGGATCAGTAGCCCAGTATCGCGTACCCACAACCCGAGTATCAATGCACGAAAAGATAAACTAATTTAATTTACATAACTGGGTGTAAACCTTGAACAAGTGTATTACAGAATCCAAAAGAAGTACAGCGACAGCGGAAACAAAAGAAAGACAACCAGCGCAGCTGGCCTGACCACCCCACGTGCATCGATCGAGGGAGGGACTACGAAGCCGCAACACTCGCAGAAAAGGGGCTCGCCATCATCCGGGACATCATCATTACCTTCCTCTGTGGAAAAAGGGTTAGCAGCAACGGTGAGTACACGTATGTACTCGCAAGACTTTAGTGTATGCAATTATAATTAATATGCAGGCTGATACGATTGAAATGGCTACTACACTAAGTCTATTGCGAAAAGCAGGATTTGAAGCAGTTCATCGAAATGTAATACATAATTTGAAAGACAAAGTAGCTTGAATAAAACATATTTACAAAGATAAATAACAATCGAGCTCCACAATTGCCACCATCCATGGTCGCACTGGGATACTGAATCGACATCCATACATATTCATAAATCCTCCAAGTATCATATCCACATATCCACAAATCCATCAAGTACCGTATTCAACCACATACTTTATATCGACTCGAGATAATTTTTCATTTTCAAAACCAAACCAAATTTCTATACTTGATATGATTAAAGAAGATTTGCTCATAACCGTGAGCACGGCTAATCGATTAGAATTATTTGATACTCTGCAGAGTTTGGCGCACTTTACCCAAACGCAACTCGGACTTGCATCCCTGTCATCCAGGGTACACGCGATACACGAGGTATCCGATATACAAGAATGATCTATTCTTTCCCATCGTTGAGGCTATAGCCACACCCCAAAGACCGCGGCGATTTATAAACCCACTACTATGGCGATAAGAGGCCAACCACCACTCAGCGGCCACGGAATATCCATCGTGACGACGGCGAGTTTTTGCCGCGGCATTATCCCATAGCAAGGCGTACACCGTTGTATCAATCAAACATGAATCGAGCGATTCCTCATTTGCATAAGTACAAGCGCACTCACGAAGGTGCATACGGGCGGTCGTGAGGACACACACACCGCTTGATCGCTTCAACACGGGAAAAGGTCCACACTTCGCCTACCAACAGGCATGGCTATCCCTCACACTTCAGGTACTAAAAGCAGGCTGCCCCATCCCAGCATTGCGCGGTTGCACGGTGTTCATTCAAAAACCGTCACAAGTTCGGTCCTTATATTTTTGCCTAGTGACTCAAGCGGGACACTCCACTTAACTCGCCAACCAATCGCCACCATGTTTAACTAGCACATATTATACCTCCCGCCAAGTCTAATTACCAACTAGACACTGCACATTTTTATCAAATTACCTTTACAAGTCACATTTCCAAAACATTTCCAAAACCAGTTACAATTATCATAAGTTTTGAGCATTTGGTAAATGACTGACTTTGCTCATCTCTATTGCAGTGTCTAAGCATATGCATTTACTAAGTCGTTTATACCCAAGTGACATTTTATTAATTGTCCAACCCTACTAAGGCTATCAATGAACTCTGGGAATTTAATTGAGAAAAAACCACCAAATCAGGGTATATCTACCATTCCCACAAACTAGCACTTTACTGAATATAAACAATGCATATAGTTTGAGAAATCAAAGTAAACATCGTGAAATATAGGTTTCAAGATGGTCAAAGGAGGTGCTTGCCTTGTTGTTGCTCTTCGGTGATGTCCGGAATGATTTCAGGAGTGCTTGATGCGAATCCTGACTCGCTAGCCTCTAAACGAGCAAAAACAGAAAACGATTTAAAGCGAAATAAATTAGCGAAAAAGAGAATTAAGTGCATAAACATCAACTTAACATCAAATAAGACTCAAACAAGTGCTCAGAGAGAAAAGAAAAGAGCAAAACGAGAAAAACGGCGAAATCGCGACCCGATGAGGCGATTCCGATGAAATTCTCGCCAAAGTGAATAAAATGCGTAAAATAAAGAAAAATTCAAATAAATTTAGTTAAACACCTAGAATTAGGTATAACACACCTAACGGGACTTGTTGCAACTCGTTTGGGATTACAATGATCGACCGGGAGCCAAAACAGCAAAAACCAAATCAGAAAAGCTGAAAAATTCAGAAAAAGGAAAAATGGCACTATTCACCGTAGGGCAAAAGCCATTTTTGTTCAGAACGCACAGAATCGATTTGCGATTTCTCCAGGCTGTTCCACCAGGTAGTCTAGGGTATTTAGGACCTATCTGGGCCTTACCCCACCGAAATTCACTTAACCTATAACGAATTCCGATCGAAAGCGCATTTTGGGTCGCTAAATACGCTCCCGATCGCACAAGGTCCGAAAACAGCTCAAACTCGATTCCGCTTGCGCGAGGAGCACGTTTTCGACTTCACTAGGCTTATATGACCCTAAATGACTCATTCCGATAGCTAACTGGTGAATAAACCCTAAATTGTGGAATATGGCCAAAATGGCTATTTTGCTCGAAAACGAGCAATCTCGCCCAAAAGGGCCGTTTTGAGCTGAAATGCCGCGAGACTTGTTTCAAGCCCTCGGCTAGTTGCTTAGGGATACTTACGACCTATCGGAGCCATTCCCCCGCGTAGATGACTTAATCTACTCGGACTTTTGATCGAACGATCGCGTAACTCCGGTATTTACCCGAATTACAACAAAAGTCCGGAAAATGTCTTAAAGGTGATCTAAAGCACACGTGAAGCATGCTTTCAACCTTAGTGACCTTAAACGAAGCTAAACAAAGCTAAATGCCTTAAACGGCTTGTGAGGCCTATAATTACTAAAATAAAATGCAAAGTGCTAAAATGCAAATCTAGCGACTCTAACTGCTTTTCTAGCCTCTAAGGGGACTAATGGTAAAGTCAATACATGCCTCGGAGCTCTAGGATTTTATGAAATAAAAATAAATTAAAAGAGACCTAGAGCTAACAACTTGTAGCAGGTTTTGTGAAACTTAATTTCGACTCTTCTGATCGCAACCAGGGCTATCAGAAGAGCTAATGGAGCTATCGTTATACGCTATGGACCTTCGGTCCATTGTAAAAATAGTTAACACCTAAATGAATAAAATAAATTTCGGCTTAGCGAAATTGAATTCCGATTCCTCCGGTAGCGACTCTAGCCACCGTAATCGCTATGGGAAAAATCTATACATGCTCTACCTCACTAGAACTCCGACAAACCGAAGACCTAGCGAGAGCATGCTCGATTTTGAAGATGGCTAAAAGCCAGGTCGACTATAGAGTTAAACGGACCTAACGACGACCTGAGTCTAGATTTTAAAGCAGAATTGCTATGCGATGCGTTGAACACATGGTACCTAGACATGGCCTAGGCTAGGGTTTGAGGGACATGATGAAATGCGGAGCTACAGGAGGGGAAACTCGTAGCTACGCGACGAGGGACGTCCCGGGAGCCGAGAAATCAAGTCAGATCGCAAAAGCACCACGGGAACTCCAAGAGACATCGATGAATCTCGATGGAATACTCACTTGAAGGGGTTGAGAAGATGGGGAACGCGATGAGGACGCCGATTCCTGCCTCCGGATCAGTTTCCGTCAGTCGGATCGCCTCCAATCCGCGGATTTGGGTGTTTTCTTCTTCTCTTTCTCCTTCTCCTTGCTCAAGACGTGTGGGGGGTGGGGAAATGAGGAAGTGCTGGTTGGAGGCTTGGAGATGGCTTAAAACACATGTGGGCACTATGCACTTATGGAGGGCATTTTGGTCCAATGCCAAAACTTGAAGATTCAAACATCTAAAGCTGATTTTGAATACTTCTAAGATATTTTGGATAGTTTTTGAGGACTTTTAGACATTTAATTTCCTAAATTTCCAATTTGTCCAAAAGGACAATTACGAACCGCAATTGAACTCGATTTGATTTTGAGTGAGTTTAATTAAGTTAAAGGGTTCTTTTGGATCCCAGTCGAGTCTACTCAGCTCAAAATACAGAAACACACAAGAACAGTGTATTATTGAACAGTGTTTGAGTACAAATGTACAGTGACTCGAGTATAGAAATACTCGGGATATTACAGTCTAGCCCCCTTACAAAAATCTCGTCCTCGAGATTGCTAACGCTCTCGAAGGAAGTCGGGGTACTCTGACTGGATATGATCTTGACGTTCCCACGTGGTTTCATCTTCTGAATGGTTGCTCCACTGGACCCTAAGCATCTTGATAACCTGACTGCGAGTGTGACGCTCAGCTGTCTCGAGAATACGGACTGGATACTCTCGATACGAAAGATCAGGTTGCAGATCAAGATGGTCCAATTGAGTAACCTCTGATGGAGTACGAAGACTCTTCTTCAGCTGGGATACGTGGAATACATCGTGAACGTCCGAAAGATGTGGTGGTAGCTCAAGTCGATAAGCTACAACACCAACCTTCTCGAGAATCTGGAACGGACCGATGTATCGCGGAGCTAGCTTCCCGCGGACTTGAAATCTGCGAGTGCCGCGGAGTGGTGAGACCTTAAGGTAGACAAAGTCACCCACCTCAAAGCTCAACTCGCGGCGACGGCGATCAGCGTAGCTCTTCTGACGAGACTGAGCTTCTTTCAGCCGGTCTCGAATCAAGCTAACTTGCCTTTCAGCCTCTTCAATCATAGCTGGTCCGAAGAATTGCCTCTCACCAACCTCGGACCAAAACAAGGGCGTTCTGCACTTCTTGCCATAAAGAGCCTCGAATGGCGACATCTGAAGGCTGATTTGGTGACTGTTGTTGTAGGAGAACTCGGCGAAGGGCAAGCATTTCTCCCACGACTTGCTGTAGCACAGTACACAAGCCCTCAACATGTCTTCTAGGATTTGATTTGCCCTTTCCGTCTGTCCATCAGTCTGGGGATGGTAAGCAGTGCTGAAAGATAGCCTGGTGCCAAGAATAGACTGCAAACTTTCCCAAAATCTGGAAGTGAACTGCGAACCACGGTCAGAGACTATGACTTTTGGAACTCCATGGAGCCGAACAATATTCTGCAAATAGAGTTCCGCTAGCTTGGCTCCAGAATAGGTGGTATGAACTGGAATGAAATGTGCCACCTTGGTCAAGCGGTCAATGATCACCCAAATGGAGTCGTGACCGGCGGAGGACCTCGGTAGACTGGTAATAAAATCCATCCCAATCTCTTCCCACTTCCACTCAGGAATCTGCAATGGCTGAAGTAGCCCTGCTGGCCTCTGGTGCTCAGCCTTGACTCGTTGGCACACATCGCAACGTGCCACATGAGCAGCAATGTCTTTCTTCATTCCTAGCCACCGTAATCGCCTGCGAAGGTCCTGGTACATCTTGGTGCTGCCAGGATGAACAGAGAGAGGAGTATCATGAGCTTCGACAGGATCAACCCCTTGATCTCAACATCATCTGGTAAATACACCTGCTGCCCATGCAAGATCAGCCAATTGTACTTAAAAGAAAAACACGGAGATGCGCCATTTTCAGTCAATCGCGCCTAATCTCAATGATTGCCTCATCTTGGAGCTGTGCCTCAAGAATTTGAGATTCTAGAGTAGGTTGAACCGTCAATGCTGCAATGAAGCCATGTTCAACCACCTCCAGATTCAGCTTGCTGAACTCCTCAACTAATTGAGGCTGACTGATGACACCCAAGGCATTCACTGTATGCAGCTTGTGACTAAGGGCATCTGCAACCACATTTGCCTTGCCTGGGTGATAGTGAATCCCCAAATCATAATCCTTGATCAGCTCTAGCCACCTGCGCTGCCTCAGGTTCAGATCTGGTTGGGAGAAGAAGTACTTCAAGCTCTTGTGGTCGGTATAGATCTCACATCTGTTGCCTATGAGATAATGCCGCCACAGCTTGAGTGCATGAACCGCTGCTGCCAACTCCAAATCATGGGTCGGGTAGTTGGCTTCATGGGGCTTCAACTGACGAGAAGCATAAGAACCAACTCGAGAATCAAATCAAAAGCCAAAAAGCAATTTAAGGAAACGACAAAATAATCCCTAATTACAACCACAAACATCTAACCTTAACCCGCTTGAACTAAGCCCGTGTTCCTTCTAATTCTTTTGAACAAGACAGAAGAAGAAATCAAGTTTTGAATTTTGGATTAAGATCAGATTCATTTTGAAGAGTAGATAAGTGAAAAGCTATAGAATGGACAAGAATAGCATTCTACACTTTAAAAATAGAGTTTTGTACTTCAAAATAAATTTTGAGAAGAAAAATCTGTTCCTAAGTCTAACGACCAGGCTAACTAAGTCTTCCTGCAGTCAATGGCTCTGATACCAACGCTGTGAGCACCCCCTCTTCCTATACCTGCATCAGACGCCGCTTCATCAGAGCGTATAGCACCGTATAGCAACAGGAAGCCTCGACACGAAAATCCGAATCTAAAAATTCGATCGACGGGATCGAACACTTAGCCGGACCCGGTGCTCAGACGCATCCGATCATCGATCCCTGGATCAGTAGCCCAGTATCGCGTACCCACAACCCGAGTATCAATGCACGAAAAGATAAACTAATTTAATTTACATAACTGGGTGTAAACCTTGAACAAGTGTATTACAGAGTCCAAAAGAAGTACAAATGACAATGAAACAAAAGAAAGACAACCAAGCACCGGCCCGACCACCCCACAAAGCTCATCGATCGAGGGAGGGACTACGGCCGCAACACTCGCATGAAAAGGGGCTCGCCATCATCCGACATCATCATTACCTTCCTCTGTGGAAAAAGGGTTAGCGACAGAACGGTGAGTACACGTATGTACTCGCAAGACTTTAGTGTATGCAATTATAATTAATATGCAGGCTGATACGATTGAAATGGCTACTACACTAAGTCTATTGCAGCAGGATTTGAAGCGATTCATCGAAATGTAATACATAATTTGAAAGACAGCTTGAATAAAACATATTTACAGTATAAAATAACAACTGAGCTCCACAGCTGCCACCATCCATGGTCGCAGCTGGGATACGAATCGACATCCATACATATTCATAAATCCTCCAAGTATCATATCCACATATCCACAAATCCATCAAGTACCGTATTCAACCACATACTTTATATCGACTCCGAGATAATTTTTCATTTTCAAAACCAAACCAAATTTCTATACTTGATATGATTAAAGAAGATTTGCTCATAACCGTGAGCACGGCTAATCGATTAGAATTATTTGATACTCTGCAGAGTTTGCGCACTTTACCCAAACGCAACTCAGACTTGCATCCCTGTCATCCAGGGTACACGCGATACACGAGGTATCCGATATACAAGAATGATCTATTCTTTCCCATCGTTGAGGCTATAGCCACACCCCAGCACCGGCGACGATAAACCCACTACTATGGCGATAAGAGGCCAACCACCACTCGAGCGACCACGGAATATCCATCGTGACGACGGCGAGTTTTTGCCACGGCATTATCCCATAGCAAGGCGTACACCGTTGTATCAATCAAACATGAACTGGAGCGATTCCCCGCTGCATAAGTACAAGCGCACTCACGAAGGTGCATACGGCGGGTCGTGAGGACACACACCGCGCTTGACTGCTCAACACGGGGAAAAGGTCCACACTTCGGCCTACCAACAGGCATGGCTATCCCCTCACACTTCAGGTACTAAAACAGGCTGCCCCATCCCAGCATTGCGCGGTTGCACGGTGTTCATTCAAAAACCGTCACAAGTTCGGTCCTTATATTTTTGCCTAGTGACTCAAGCGGGGAACTCCACTTAACTCGCCAACCAATCGCCACCATGTTTAACTAGCACATATTATACCTCCCGCCAAGTCTAATTACCAACTAGACACTGCACATTTTTATCAAATTACCTTTACAAGTCACATTTCCAAAACATTTCCAAAACCAGTTACAATTATCATAAGTTTTGAGCATTTGGTAAATGACTGACTTTGCTCATCTCTATTGCAGTGTCTAAGCATATGCATTTACTAAGTCGTTTATACCCAAGTGACATTTTATTAATTGTCCAACCCTACTAAGGCTATCAATGAACTCTGGGAATTTAATTGAGAAAAAACCACCAAATCAGGGTATATCTACCATTCCCACAAACTAGCACTTTACTGAATATAAACAATGCATATAGTTTGAGAAATCAAAGTAAACATCGTGAAATATAGGTTTCAAGATGGTCAAAGGAGGTGCTTGCCTTGTTGTTGCTCTTTGGTGATGTCCGGGATGATTTCAGGAGTGCTTGATGCGAATCCTGACTCGCTAGCCTCTAAACGAGCAAAAACAGGAAAAACGACGAAAGCGAAATAAATTAGCGAAAAAGAGAATTAAGTGCATAAACATCAACTTAACATCAAATAAGACTCAAACAAGTGCTCAGAGAGAAAAGAAAAGAGCAAAACGAGAAAAACGGCGAAATCGCGACCCGATGAGGCGATTCCGATGAAATTCTCGCCAAAGTGAATAAAATGCGTAAAATAAAGAAAAATTCAAATAAATTTAGTTAAACACCTATAATTATTTATAACAAACCTACCGGTACTTGTCGCAACTCGTTTGGGATTACAATGATCGGCCGAGCCAAAACAAAGAAACCAAATCGGAAAAGTCGAAAAATTCAGAAAAAGGAAAAATGGCACTATTCACCGTAGGGCAAAAGCCATTTTGTTCGTAACGCACGTAATCGATTTGCGATTTCTCCAGGCTGTTCCACCAGGTAGTCTAGGTATTTAGGACCTATCTGGGCCTTACCCCACGAAATTCACTTAACCTATAACGAATTCCGATCGAAAGCGCATTTTGGGTCGCTAAATACGCTCCCGATCGCACAAGGTCCGAAAACGGCTCAAACTCGATTCCGCTTGCGCGAGGAGCACGTTTTCGACTTCACTAGGCTTATATGACCCTAAATGACTCATTCCGATAGCTAACTGGTGAATAAACCCTAAATTGTGGAATATGGCCAAAATGGCTATTTTGCTCGAAAACGAGCAATCTCGCCCAAAAGGGCCGTTTTGAGCTGAAATGCCGCGAGACTTGTTTCAAGCCCTCGGCTAGTTGCTTAGGGATACTTACGACCTATCGGAGCCATTCCCCCGCGTAGATGACTTAATCTACTCGGACTTTTGATCGAACGATCGCGTAACTCCGGTATTTACCTGAATTACAACAAAAGTCCGGAAAATGTCTTAAAGGTGATCTAAAGCACACGTGAAGCATTCTTTCAACCTTAGTGACCTTAAACGAAGCTAAACAAAGCTAAATGCCTTAAACGGCTTGTGAGGCCTATAATTACTAAAATAAAATGCAAAGTGCTAAAATGCAAATCTAGCGACTCTAACTGCTTTTCTAGCCTCTAAGGGGACTAATGGTAAAGTCAATACATGCCTCAGAGCTCTAGGATTTTATGAAATAAAAATAAATTAAAAGAGACCTAGAGCTAACAACTTGTAGCAGGTTTTGACGAAACTTAATTTCGACTCTTCTGATCGCAACCAGGGCTATCAGAAGAGCTAATGGAGCTATCGTTATACGCTATGGACCTTCGGTCCATTGTAAAAATAGTTAACACCTAAATGAATAAAATAAATTTCGGCTTAGCGAAATTGAATTCCGATTCCTCCGGTAGCGACTCTAGCCACCAGAACTGCTATGGGAAAAATCTATACATGCTCTACCTCACTAGAACTCCGACAAACCGAAGACCTAGTGAGAGCATGCTCGATTTTGAAGATGGCTAAAAGCCAGGTCGACTATAGAGTTAAACGGACCTAACGACGACCTGAGTCTAGATTTTAAAGCAGAATTGCTATGCGATGCGTTGAACACATGGTACCTAGACATGGCCTAGGCTAGGGTTTGAGGGACATGATGAAATGCGGAGCTACAGGAGGGGAAACTCGTAGCTACGCGACGAGGGACGTCCCGGGAGCCGAGAAATCAAGTTAGATCGCAAAAGCACCACGGGAACTCCAAGAGACATCGATGAATCTCGATGGAATACTCACTTGAAGGGGTTGAGAAGATGGGGAACGCGATGAGGACGCCGATTCCTGCCTCCGGATCAGTTTCCGTCAGTCGGATCGCCTCCAATCCGCGGATTTGGGTGTCTTCTTCTTCTCTTTCTCCTTCTCCTTGCTCAAGACGTGTGGGGGGTGGGGAAATGAGGAAGTGCTGGTTGGAGGCTTGGAGATGGCTTAAAACACATGTGGGCACTTATGCACTTATGGAGGGCATTTTGGTCCAATGCCAAAACTTGAAGATTCAAACATCTAAAGCTGATTTTGAATACTTCTAAGATATTTTGGATAGTTTTTGAGGACTTTTAGACATTTAATTTCCTGAATTTCCAATTTGTCCAAAAGGACAATTACGAACCGCAATTGAACTCGATTTGATTTTGAGTGAGTTTAATTAAGTTAAAGGGTTCTTTTGGATCCCAGTCGAGTCTACTCAGCTCAAAATACGTAAAACACACAAGAACGAGGTATTATTGAACAGTGTTTGAGTACAAATGTCTGATGACTCGAGTATAGAAATACTGATATTCTGATCTAGCCCCCTTACAAAAATCTCGTCCTCGAGATTGCTAACGCTCTCGAAGGAAGTCGGGGTACTCTGACTGGATATGATCTTGACGTTCCCACGTGGCTTCATCTTCTGAATGGTTGCTCCACTGGACCCTAAGCATCTTGATAACCTGACTGCGAGTGTGACGCTCAGCTGTCTCGAGAATACGGACTGGATACTCTCGATACGAAAGATCAGGTTGCAGATCAAGATGGTCCAATTGAGTAACCTCTGATGGAGTACGAAGACTCTTCTTCAGCTGGGATACGTGGAATACATCGTGAACGTCCGAAAGATGTGGTGGTAGCTCAAGTCGATAAGCTACAACACCAACCTTCTCGAGAATCTGGAACGGACCGATGTATCGCGGAGCTAGCTTCCCGCGGACTTGAAATCTGCGAGTGCCGCGGAGTGGTGAGACCTTAAGGTAGACAAAGTCACCCACCTCAAAGCTCAACTCGCGGCGACGGCGATCAGCGTAGCTCTTCTGACGAGACTGAGCTTCTTTCAGCCGGTCTCGAATCAAGCTAACTTGCCTTTCAGCCTCTTCAATCATAGCTGGTCCGAAGAATTGCCTCTCACCAACCTCGGACCAAAACAAGGGCGTTCTGCACTTCTTGCCATAAAGAGCCTCGAATGGCGACATCTGAAGGCTGATTTGGTGACTGTTGTTGTAGGAGAACTCGGCGAAGGGCAAGCATTTCTCCCACGACTTGTTGTAGCACAAAGACACAAGCCCTCAACATGTCTTCTAGGATTTGATTTGCCCTTTCCGTCATTCATCGATGCCTGGGATGGTAAGCGATCTTTGAAAGATAGCCTGGTGCCAAGAATAGACTGCAAACTTTCCCAAAATCTGGAAGTGAACTGCGAACCACGGTCAGAGACTATGACTTTTGGAACTCCATGGAGCCGAACAATATTCTGCAAATAGAGTTCCGCTAGCTTGGCTCCAGAATAGGTGGTATGAACTGGAATGAAATGTGCCACCTTGGTCAAGCGGTCAATGATCACCCAAATGGAGTCGTGACCGGCGGAGGACCTCGGTAGACTGGTAATAAAATCCATCCCAATCTCTTCCCACTTCCACTCAGGAATCTGCAATGGCTGAAGTAGCCCTGCTGGCCTCTGGTGCTCAGCCTTGACTCGTTGGCACACATCGCAACGTGCCACATGAGCAGCAATGTCTTTCTTCATTCCTGGCCACCGTAATCGCTGCGAAGGTCCTGGTACATCTTGGTGCTGCCAGGATGAACAGAGAGAGGAGTATCATGAGCTTCTGACAGGATCAACCCCTTGATCTCAACATCATCAGGGACATACACCTGCTGCCCATGCAAGATCAGCCCATTGGACTTCACAGAAAAACCTGGAGATGCGCCATTTTCAGTCAACTGGCGCCTAATCTCAATGATTGCCTCATCTTGGAGCTGTGCCTCAAGAATTTGAGATTCTAGAGTAGGTTGAGGAATTCTTTAGCCTTCTTTTAGCTTCGGAAGAACCTTTGCATGAGTCCACGAGTGTTACGCAGCTTGCTGCCGTGACACAACTAATCGCTATGAAATCAAAGTACAATTTCTCGATAGGTTGTTACAATGATCTAATCGATTTGATATCTGAAATTCTACCAAAGCCTCATAAGGTGCCTAAGGACTTCTACAACTCCAAAAAACTTCTGTCCGGCCTTGGAATGCCTTACTAGAAGATTGATCAATAATTGTATGTTGTTCTAGAAAGAAAATGCAAATGCAAATCACTGTATATCTTGCAAGAAATCTAGATATGTGGAGCTAGTGAACAAAGAGGGAATTGTGCTGCCAACAAGAGTACCAATCAAGGTGTTAAGATACCTGCCTCTCACACCAAGGCTCCAACGGTCGTACTTATCAAAGTCGACTACTCAGCATATGAGGTGGCATATGGAAGGCGTACGTGTCAATAAGGGTTCTATGGGTCATCCATCGGATGGAGAGGCGTGGAAGGCATTATATAAATATGACCCAGATTTTTCCCAAGAACCTCGGAACATGCAGATTGGGTTGGCCACTGACGGTTTCACACCTTTCAACACAAGTGTGGCCTCATACTCTTGCTGGCCTGTCTTTGCAATTCCATACAATCTTCCTCCCTCGCTATGCATGAAAGATGAGTTTGTATTTCTAACCCTTGTCATACCAGGGCCTGATCATCCTGGAAAGCACTTACATATGTTCATGCAACCTTTGGTTGATGAGCTGAAGCAGTTGTGGAATGGGGTAAGGACATATGAAAATAGTAAAAAAGAGTATTTTATCATGTGTGCCGCATATCTTTGGTCCACAACTGGCATACGCGCTTCAAACCATCACGCTTTTGTATCCGTTCTTGACTTGGGGGCTCGATATACTCGAACCATTCCCTCGAGGGCAGAAAGTCTGCAAGTATTTGCTCGTGGCCATAGCCACTTTCACAAAGTGGATTGAGGCCGAACCCGTATCAACCATCTCAGCCCAAGCGGCTAAGAGGTTCTTCCGAAGCAACGTGGTGACGCGCTTTGGTATTGCCAATCGCCTCATCACGGACAATGGAACCCAGTTCACCAGTGAACTGTTCGAAGCTTATTGCGAAGAGATCGGGACAAAAGTTTGCTTCGCCTCTGTGGCGTACCCGCAGAGTAATGGAGCAACCGAGCGAGCAAATGGATAACTCATCCATGGGATAAAAAAGAGGGTCTTTAAAAACCTCAACCAGCACAAGCAGGATTGGGTGGACGAGCTCCCTTCCGTCCTTTGGTCAGTACGCACCACGACGAGTCAAGCTATGGGTGAAACCCCATTCCAGCTCGTCTACGGAGCAGAAGCCATACTACCTGTGGAAATTGTGCTCGGGTCTGCAAGAGTGCACTTGGTCGACTCCATCGACCAAGAAACCGAGCATCTCGTAGACCTAGACCTCGTTGAGGCAACACGAGAACGGGCCTTGCTCTGGTCCGTAGTTTACCTACAAGCTCTCCGTAGGCACGCGGCCAAATCGGTACGGCCAAGGACACTGCAAGTTGGCGACCTTGTCCTACGACGAATTCAGGACTTATCAAAGGCGAACAAGTTGACCCCCAGGTGGGAAGGTCCTTGTATGGTCGTATCAGCAACACGCCCGGGGGCTGTTCGCCTTGCGATGCAAGATGGTTGAGAGCTCACTAGCACCTGGAACATCGATCAATTATGTAAGTTCTATGTTTAAAGCATTTCTTTCAGTCCTTTCCACACGCCTATAGCGATTTTTTTTCTATAAAATTTGGTTCTTTCGCCTTTGTGGTCCCATTTCTTTCCAAGATTTGTGACAGTCCCAAAGTCCCTACCCATTGGTAAGCCGACCCTATCTCACGCAAGGGCACACTCCCTCCCTCACAATCTTGATGTTGGAATGGACATGCACAGGCAAGAACGTTTGCTCAAATCTCATTGTTATTAAACTTGGCAAATGAGCACCAAAAGCGATAAATGTGCATGCACCAATGCCACGTCACCAGGCTCACTGTCAGAGGAAATTCTAAATAAGCCGATCATCATCTGCAGTAGACCTTTCACTGCATGAAAACGATCGAACCCAGACGCCCTCTTATATGGTCCAGAGCTTGGACTTGACTTACGCGTGCTAGGTGGTCACGACCTTTACCATTTAAAGCGCCCGTTTTTCCCCACCACGCGGATCACTATGCTCGGAAAACCAGGGGCATGGCTTAAGACGCATGGGGGGTAGAGCCGCGCGCATGTTACCTTCGTGACTTAACCCATGCTCGCAATTCGGAGAAATGGTGTCTGATCGTACGTGTAAGGACATGCACATGATCAACTAACTCTCCTATGAACAAGCTCGTGCTCGCAATTTGGATGCACGACCATCATTCATAACGGGGGCTGGTAGGGACGAACAACGAACAACCGAGTTTTTATCATGGAAACGCGTTTTTAGTTCTTTCGTTCCTTTTGTTACTCGGAAATATTTTTGCTTGTTTTCTTTGTTTGCTTTGTCTTGTACGCAGGACGATCTCAGACCACTCAAAAGGACAGTCGGGGCAAAAGATGGAAAAAGCAAAGCTTTACTTAAGAGGTTGTTTTACAAAAATTACATTATGGGCGACTAAGCCTTGCCCCGGGGCTCAGCCTGGAGAGCGATAAGCTCCTCCCTAACGACGTCTAGCTCGGCTTCGAGGTCGATGACCCGCTTCCGAGTAGCGTGACCTTCCGCGGCACCTTGACGAAGACATTGCGCTTCTTTCTGATGCGCGTCGGCCGACTCGGTAGCCTCCTGCGCAGCTCGCCGAAGCTCGGAAACCTCCTGCCTCAGCTTCTCCGCCTCTTCCTCCAGGTCAGCATGTTTGGACTCCAGGATTGATTTATCCAGAGTACTCTGGAAAATCCTTACCCGAAGATCCACGGCAAACTCCTTGGCATGGCGTAGCTCCGTATTTTTCGAAGCTCGGAGCTCTACCACTTGACACTCAAGCTCGATAATCGCACTTCCTGCTCGCCATGGTACTTGGCGAACTCACCCTAGGAGATGGTCGCCACGTCGAAGTCCTCCATGGATTTAGCGACAAACTGCAAAAGAGAGCGTATTGAGTACGCGAACGCTGGAGGAAAGGAAAACACATACAAAGAAAAAGAAAGGGACCAAGTTTTACCAGGAGGGCACAACAGATCATGTTGTTTTGAGTTTGCTCGTGGCTAAGGGTCGAGGCTCGAAACCTGGGCCGATCCTGAGCAGGATCTCCCTCGTCCCGAGCAGGCGACCTGCTCGGCTGAGTGCTACCATCGCCCCGATCACCCAACGAGCTCAGGGGAATGAGAGCAAGGGCCTCTTGGCCCCGTTCTTCCTGGAGAGGTTCTTCCTCCAGGCCTTGCCCCTCTTGGGGACGGTCTTCCTCCTAGGCTTGTGAAGGGAATATGCCCGAGAGGCAATAATAAATTGTTTATTATCTTATTCCATGTTTATAATAGATGTTTATTTCTCATGCTAAAATTGTATTAACCGGAAACGTTGATACATGTGTGTTTAATAAACAAAAAGGTTCCTAGTAAAGCCTCTCTTTTAAACTAGCTCGTTGATTAACTGATGATCAAGGTTTCCTAATCATGAACATTGGATGTTGTTAATAACGGGGTCACATTATTAGAAGAATGATGTGATGAACACACACCCAAGTTGGTATAGCAAATACGATCAAGTCATTAAAGTTTGTTGCTGTACTGAACATATACAAAATAGCTCTTTTCCTTAGACCATGAGATGATGTCAATCACTAACTCCGGAAGAGTACTTTGATGACATCAAACGTCACTCCGTAACACGGTGACTATAAAGATGGATTTGGGTACTATGAAAGTATTAGTTGAGGCTCATGCATCAAGAGTGGGATTTGTCCATCCAGATGACGGAGAGATATACTCTGGGCCCTCTCGGTGATATCACATTGACATCGCTTGCAAGCACGTGACTAGGTCACAAGAATGTCATATCACGGAACGAGTAAAGAGTACTTGTCGGTAACGGGATCGAACTAGGTATAGCTGATACCGATGATCGGATCCCGGATAAGTAATATATCTCGAGACAAAAGGAATTGGTTATGTTGTTTTCGGTTCACACGATCACTAGTTCATCTTTGAGTAAGTGGGAGTCATTATGGATCTCCAGATCCCGCTGATGATTATTGATCAGAGAGGTGTCTTGATCATGTCCATTTTATTCACGAACCGTAGGGTGACACACTTAAGGTTCATCGACGCTTTTGAGTGGGTACGGAACACCGGAGAAAAGTTTGGACAGCACCGGAATAGTTTCGGGATATCGGAATAGTTCAAGGGGGTATGTGTTAATTTTTGTTAATTAAAAGAATTAACAAATATTAAAATAACAGAAATAAAATTGTTTATGGAGAGACCATTCACATGAAGAGAATGGAGAGTCCATTCACATGGAGAGAATGGAGAGTCCATTCACATGGAGAGAGTGGAGAGTCCACTCACTCCTATAAAAGGGAGGGTGGAGCTCCTCTCTCATGGACTAATCACCATAACCCTTTGGTTGGTCCTTTCTCCCTCCTCCTGCTGTTCCACCTTTCAAGCAGTAGCTTAAGCGAAGCGCTGCTGAAATAGTTTCTCCACCACCACCACTAAGTCGTAGTGTTGTTGGAGTTTCCCGTGGATCCTCTACTTCCGCTGCCCCGCTGGATCGAGGGATTGGAGGTCGTCGTTGTTCCGTACGTGTGACCAAGTACGGAGGCGCTGCCGTTTGTGGCGCTCATCTTCGCGACTTTGAAGTCGGGCGTGTACTGCATTTCAACCACGTTTGTTTGCGGGAACGTTATTCCCGCTTCGGTCTACGAGGTGAGTCCTTCAAACCGTTTACTTGCATCTCCTAGATATGATCTTGGTGTTTGGTTGCAATCGTAGGAAAATTTTTGTTTTCCTTGCTTCGAAACCCATCAGTGGTATCAGAGCCGTGTCTATGCGTAGATGTTTTGTACGGTTTAAAACACATGTGGATGTGGGCGTTGATGATCATGTTATTGCATACTTTCGTGTATTTTGGATCATGGTGGCATAGTGGGATTTGAAGCGGCCCGGACTAACCTTACATGTCCTCGCACATGAGACTTGTTCCACGCTCGACATGCAACTAGTATTGCATAAGTGGCTTTGCGGGTGTCTATTTCTCCTACTATAGTCATGATCTAATTTACAACGGTTTGCTAATAATATTTTTATCACCGTTGTGGTTCTTGTTCATAGGTAAGAACAGTTTTTCCTAGAAAGCCCAAAACCACGTAAAATATGCAAAAATAAATTAGAGGCGTCTAACTTGTTTTTGCAGGGCTTGTGATGTGATATGGTCATTGATACAAAGATTGTTGTATGAAATGAAATTTATTGTAAATTTAAACAACCGGCAGGAGCCATTTGGTTGTTTTTTTTTCTTTTATGGCCTGCGTGCTAAGCATATGTCCATGTGATATATTGTAATGGAGGAAGACAATCAAGATGGCAGCATCATGGACCTTGGTGCCATGCCGGTGGAATGATGGAGATCATACCATGTCGCACAAGATGGAGATCAAGTGCTGAAAGGACCATATCATATCACTTTATTCATGCATGTGATGTTAATCCTTTTATGCATCTTATTTTTGCTTGGATATGATTACGTCGATAGCACTATAAGATGATCCCTCCAAATTAATATCAAGATAATAATGTGTTCTTCCATAGTATGCACCGTTAAGAAAGTTAAATGCGTTTCGAAGCACCACGTGATGATCGGGTGTGATAGACTCTACGTTCGCATACAACGGGTGTAAGCCAGATTTACACAAGCAAATACTTTGGTTCTACTTGGCGAGCCTAGCATGTACAGACATGGCCTCGGAACACGAACCGAAAGGTAAAGCATGAGTCATATGGATGATATGATGAACATATTGATGTTCGCCTTTGAAACTATGCCATCCCACGTGATGATCGGTTTCGGTATAGTGAATTTGGTTCGTGTAATCACTAAAGATGACTAGAGGGATGTTGTTTTTGAGTGGAAGTTCTCGTAGTAATTTTGAATTAAACTTGAACTTAATCTATTATGAACTTAGTCTAATTAACTTTGCAAATACATTGTAGATGACACCACCTACTTTCAATTTCAATCTGTTCATGGAGAAAGAGAAACTAGCCACCAACGGTAGCAACTTTACCAACTGGGCCCTTAACCTGAGGATTCTCCTCAGCGCTGCTCAAAGGAGCTATGTGCTTGATGCGCCGCTGGGTGCCCCGCCCGCTGATGATGGCCCCGAGGAGGAGAAAAATGTTTTCTTGACTCGCAAGGAGGACCACAGTCTAGTTCACTGCGGCATTTTGTACGGCCTTGAGCCTGAGCCGCAACGCTTTGAGCACAGAATGCTTTTGATACAATGAGAGAGTTGAAAATGATCTTCGACACCCATGCCGCAGTAGAGAGTTATGAAGCTTCAGAAAAGTTCTTTAGCTGCATGATGGAGGAAAACAGCTCCGTTAGTGAGCACGTACTCAAAATATCTGGGTACGCCGATAAACTCATAGCTTTGGGAATAACGATCCCCATTGAGCTAGGAATTCATCGTGTTCTCTAGTCTCTGCCACCAAGCTACAAGAGCTTTGTGATGAACTACAACATGCAGGGCATGAAGAAGTCTCTCCCGAAGCTTACGTCAATCTTGAAAATCTTTGAAGTAGAGATCAAGAAGGAACATCAAGTGTTGATGGTCCATAAGACCACCAGTTTCAAGAAGAATGGCAAGAAAGGCAAGGCTAAGGGTAACTTAAAGAAGAAGGGCAAGTCTGTTGCCACATCTGAGAAGAAAACCAAGGCTGGCCCTAAGTCAGATACTGAATGTTTTTACTGCAAGGGCACTGGGCACTGGAAGCGCAACTGCCCAAAATATCTGGCTGATAAGAAGGACGGAAAAGTGAGCAAAGGTATATATGATATACATGTTATTGATGTGTACCTTACTAGTACTCGCATGATGGCGCCTGGGTATTTGATACCGGTTCGGTTGCTAACATATGTAACTCGAAACAGGAGCTAAGGAACAGGCGACAACTAGCAAGGGATGAGGTGATGATGCGCGTCGGCAATGGATCAAAGGTTGATGTGATCGCCGTCGGGACGCTACCTATCCAATTACCATCAAGATTAGTTATGAACCTAAATAATTGTTATTTGGTGCCTGCGTTGAGCATGAACATCATATCTGGATCTTGTTTAATGCGAGACGGTTATTCATTCAAGTCTGAGAACAATGGTTGTTCAATTTATATGAATAATATCTTTTATGGTCATGCACCTGAGAAGAATGGTTTATTTATTTTGAATCTTGATAATAATAGTACACATGTTCATAATGTGAATGCCAAAAGAATTAAGTTGAATGATGATATTGCTGCATATATGTGGCATTGCCGCTTATGTCATATTGGTGTTAAACGCATGAAGAAGCTCCATTCTGATGGACTACTAGAATCACTTGATTATGAATCATTTGAGACATGTGAACCATGCCTCATGGGCAAGATGACTAGAACCCCGCTTTCCGGTACAATGGAGCGGGCAACCGACTTATTGGAAATCATACATACCGATGTGTGTGGTCCAATGAGTGTGTCAGCGCGTGGTGGATATCGTTACTTCGTTACTTTCACAGATGATTTGAGTAGATATGGATATATTTACTTAATGAAACACAAGTCTGAAACATTTGAAAAGTTCAAAGAATTTCAAAGTGAAGTAGAAAATCATCGTAATAGAAAGATCAAATTTCTACGATCCGATCGTGGAGGAGAGTATCTTAGTTACGAGTTTGGCACACACATGAGACAATGTGGAATAGTTTCACAACTCACTCCTGCTGGAACACCACAACAGAATGGTGTATCCGAGCCGTCAGAATCGTACTTTATTGGATATGGTTCGATCTATGATGTCCCTTACAGATTTGCCACTATCATTTTGGGGTCATGCACTAGAAACAAATGCATTCACTTTAAATAGGGCACCATCTAAATCCGTTGAAAGCGACACCGTCATTTAATTATGGTTTGGCAACAAACCTAAGCTATCATTTCTAAAAGTTTGGGGATGCGATGTTTATGTGAAGAAACTTCAACCTGATAAACTCGAATCCAAAGCGGAAAAATGCGTCTTCATAGGATACCCTAAAGAAACAATTGGGTACACCTTCTATCACAGATCCGAGGGCAAGGTTTTCGTTGCCAAGAATGGATCCTTTTTGGAGAAAGAGTTTCTCTCAAAAGGTGTGAGTAGTAGGAAGGTAGAACTCGACGAGGTTGTTGAACCTTCTCTTCATGGAATGGCAAGTGCAGCAGCGCCGGAAGTTGTTTCGGAGTTGACTTCACCAAATGAAGAGGGAACTAATGATAAGGATCATGAAACTCCGAAAGAGAACACTACCGCACCTCGCAGGTCAACAAGAGCGCATACTGCTCCTGACTTTTATGTCCCTACTATGAATGTCATGGTAGTTGAGAATGATGACCCTGCAACGTATGATGAAGCGATGATGAGCCCAGATTCCGACAAATGGCTAAAAGCCATGAAATCCGAAATGGGATCCATGTATGAAAACCAAGTATGGACTTTGGTGGACCTACCCAATGACCGCAAGGCCGTTGAGAACAAATGGATTTTCAAAAAGAAAATAGACGCTGATGGTAATGTGACCGTCTATAAAGCTCGACTTGTCGCAAAGGGTTTTCGACAAATTCAAGGAGTTGACTACGATGAGACTTTCTCACCCGTAGCGATGCTAAAGTCTGTTAGGATTATGTTAGCAATTGCTGCATTTTTCGATTATGAAATTTGGCAGATGGGTGTAAAAACCGCGTTCCTTAATGGAAACATTGAGGAAGAGTTGTATATGATACAACCCAAAGGTTTTGTTGATCCTAAGGATGCTGATAAGGTATGCAAACTTCAGCGATCCATTTATGGACTGAAGCAAGCATCACGAAGTTGGAATCTCCGTTTTGATGAGGTAATCAAAGGTTTTGGATTTGTCCAAACTTACAGAGAATCTTGTGTTTACAAGAAAGTGAGTGGGAGCTCTATAGCATTTCTGATATTATATGTGGATGACATATTGTTGATTGGAAATGATATAGAACTTTTGAAAAGCGTAAAAGATTACTTAAACAGTAAGTTTTCAATGAAGGACCTTGGTGAAGCGGCATATAATTTAGGCATCAAAATCTATAGAGATAGATCGAGACGCTTGATTGGGCTATCGCAAAGTACATATCTTGACAAGATTCTAAAGAAGTTTAGAACGGACGAAAGTAAGAAAGGGTTCTTACCTATGATGCAAGGTAAGACGTTGAGTAAGACTCAGTGTCCAGCTACAGCAGAAGATAGAGAAGTAATGAATAAGATTCCCTATGCTTCAGCCATAGGCTCTATCATGTATTCTATGTTGTGTACAAGACCAGATGTGGCACATGCTATTAGTTTGACTAGCAGGTACCAATCTGATCCAGGTTTTGAACACTGGACGGCGGTCAAGAATATTTTTAAGTACTTAAGAAGAACTAAGGATATGTTTCTCATATATGGTGGTGAAGAAGAGCTCGTCGCAAAATGTTACGTCGACGCTAGTTTCGACACTGATCCGGATGACTCTAAGTCACAAACCGGGTATATTTTTGAAATGAATGGAGGAGTAGTGAGCTGGAGGAGTTCCAAGCAATCTGTGGTGGCGGGATCTTCAACAGAGGCGGAATATGTTGCTGCTTCGTATAAATACAGAAGCGCTTTGGATGAAGATGTTCATATCCGAACTGGGTGTGGTTTCGAGTGCGTTGGACCCAATTGTTATCTATTGTGACAACAATGGTGCCATAGCCAATGCTAAAGAACCAAGGTCACACAAGAATTCCAAGCATATTAAGCGCCAGTTTCACTCCATCCATGAACATGTCAAGGATGGCGATGTAAAGATTTGCAAAGTGCACACGGATCTGAATGTGGCGTGACGCGTTGACTAAAGCTCTCCCAAGGGCAAAACATGATCAAGCACTAACTCAATGGGTGTTAGATTCATCACAATGTAATCTAGATTATTGACTCTAGTGCAAGTGGGAGATCAAGGGAATATGCCCGAGAGGCAATAATAAATTGTTTATTATCTTATTCCATGTTTATAATAGATGTTTATTTCTCATGCTAAAATTGTATTAACCGGAAACGTTGATACATGTGTGTTTAATAAACAAAAGGTTCCTAGTAAAGCCTCTCTTTTAAACTAGCTCGTTGATTAACCGATGATCAAGGTTTCCTAATCATGAACATTGGATGTTGTTAATAACGGGTCACATTATTAGAAGAATGATGTGATGAACACACACCCAAGTTGGTATAGCAAATACGATCAAGTCATTAAAGTTTGTTGCTGTCTTGAACATATACAAAATAGCTCTTTTCCTTAGACCATGAGATGATGTCAATCACTAACTCCGGAAGAGTACTTTGATGACATCAAACGTCACTCCGTAACACGGTGACTATAAAGATGGATTTGGGTACTATGAAAGTATTAGTTGAGGCTCATGCATCAAGAGTGGGATTTGTCCATCCAGATGACGGAGAGATATACTGGGCCCTCTCGGTGATATCACATTGACATCGCTTGCAAGCACGTGACTAGGTCACAAGAATGTCATATCACTAACGAGTAAAGAGTACTTGTCGGTAACGGGATCGAACTAGGTATAGCTGATACCGATGATCAGATCCCGGATAAGTAATATATCTCGAGACAAAAGGAATTGGTTATGTTGTTTTCGGTTCACACGATCACTAGTTCATCTTTGAGTAAGTGGGAGTCATTATGGATCTCCAGATCCCGCTGATGATTATTGATCAGAGAGGTGTCTTGATCATGTCCATTTTATTCACGAACCGTAGGGTGACACACTTAAGGTTCATCGACGCTTTTGAGTGGGTACGGAACACCGGAGAAAAGTTTGGACAGCACCGGAATAGTTTCGGGATATCGGAATAGTTCAAGGGGGTATGTGTTAATTTTTGTTAATTAAAAGAATTAACAAATATTAAAATAACAGAAATAAAATTGTTTATGGAGAGACCATTCACATGAAGAGAATGGAGAGTCCATTCACATGGAGAGAATGGAGAGTCCATTCACATGGAGAGAGTGGAGAGTCCACTCACTCCTATAAAAGGGAGGGTGGAGCTCCTCTCTCATGGACTAATCACCATAACCCTTTGGTTGGTCCTTTCTCCCTCCTCCTGCTGTTCCACCTTTCAAGCAGTAGCTTGCTTAAGCGCTGAAATAGTTTCTCCACCACCACCACTAAGTCGTAGTGTTGTTGGAGTTTCCCGTGGATCCTCTACTTCCGCTGCCCCGCTGGATCGAGGGATTGGAGGTCGTCGTTGTTCCGTACGTGTGACCAAGTATGGAGGCGCTGCCGTTTGTGGCGCTCATCTTCGCGACTTTGAAGTCGGGCGTGTACCTCTACTTCAACCACGTTTGTTTGCGGGAACGTTATTCTCGCTTTCGGTCTACGAGGGTGAGTCCTTCTGAAACCGTTTACTTGCATCTCCTAGATATGATCTTGGTGTTTGGTTGCAATCGTAGGAAAATTTTTGTTTTCCTTGCTTCGAAACCCATCAGCTTGCCCCTGCGGTGAATGCTCCATAAGCACCGGTTGGGGATGCATTCCCTCCAACTCAGGCTCTTCGCGTGGATATTGCTCCTCGGGGATGAGCTCCTCCTGAAAGAACTCCTGCTCCAGGGTTCCCGAGACATCGTCTCTAGCAGCCTCCATGCTCGGAACCCCAGATGAGACCTCAGCAACTTCGGTATTTGGGGTCCTGTGTTGCTTGCTCCCCTGGAAGCTTTGCTCCTCCGGCGCCGCATGAGTCTCCGTGACCTCCGGAGAAATGTCACAAGGAAGCTCCTCGAGCTCCTCTGACATCACCAGCTCGACAGCGAGCTAGAGCGCCTTCTCCGCTGCAGAGTCAAGGATCTCTTTAGCTATTCGACCTAAGTCTAAAGACAAAAGACGAGCTATCACGCCCACGTCGATGGAGTTGGGTTAGCTCGAGCATCCAAGAAGGAGAAGAAGGACAAAAACGTGCATGAAGGACAAGTAAACTTACCTTCCTCTAGCCTTGCGGCTTCGTCCTCGGTACCTTCATCGTCATCCGTGGGGGAACTTGGTCACAGCGACATAGGCCTTGATGGCGGCTTCGGCCCTCGCCGTGGTTGCGTCAATGGCCCGCACCATCGCAAGGTCGACCGCCTCCATGTCGATGTCCACGATGGCCAAGGTCGACTGCGCCGGTCCTACGCCCGGCGACTTTAGGTGCCTCATAACAAGAGGCACGCCATCCTCTTCATCCTATTCGTCAGCCTTCGTCTGCGCGGAGTCCATAACCGCCTGTGCCAGCTGAGCTTGGAGGGCTGCGATCTGCTCCTCCAGTTGCTCCTTGCTCGCAGAGGTCTTGGCCGCTGCTTCAGCCCTTCTGGCTTCTTCGGCCAGCTGTCAAAGCCAATTTTTTGCTCTTGAAGTCGGCAAACCACCGTCGTATCCCTCTTACCTTCTGCCTATCGGCATACTCCAGATGCTGCTTGGTCAGTGACCTATTCAGGACCTGCCTCTTGGAGCGCTGAGCAGGGGAAGGTGAAGGAGACCGTCGGCGAAACTTGGTCGTCACCTTCTTCCTCGTGCCTGCGGTGGGGCATCCCCTCGAGGTAAAGGCTGGATCACAGCCATCGCAATCTCGAGGGTGACCTTTTCCTGCCTCACGAACAAAGAAACCATTAGAAGTGCTCGGGGCAGAATCTCTCGAGCATAGCTCACAAAGGGCACTTACCTCCTCACTGCGGTCGAACACGTTATGCGCGAATTGATGCCCGTGCGTCAAATCCTTGCTATTGGGGGTCCCAAACATCTCGAAAACCCATTCTTCCACCCAGTCCTCGCGCGGGGCTACAGCACGAGCAAAAGCTAAGAGCCCGAGCATATGAAAGATCAAAGGTAAATAGAGTTCAGGGGAAGACAAAATAATTTACCTAAGTCCGCCTCGCGGGTGACGTCTTGCCACCCAACGATCTCGAAGAAGGGATGCTCCCTCCTCCGCAACGGGGACACCCGGTTGCTGAGGAAGTCTCGCGCGATGTCCCAACCAGTGAGCCCCATCTGGGTGAGCTCACTGATCATCATCAGCTTCCGCTCCTCCTCGGGCTGCACGGGCGGACACAGTGTCGTGACCACTAAGGCCGGCTCCCCGGTGTAGCAGAGGAATCTCCCCTCCGCCTTCTTCAGATAAAACCAATGCTCGGCCCAACCGGACACTGAATCCTTCAGCGAAAGGATGGGGTAGTCGTGTGGTCGGTTGGACCTAAGCCGGAAGTAGATGCAGTCGGTGGGAGTATTCCCACCAGTGCGATACGAAGAGTAAAAATGGAAGAAAAGGCTGGCCATGGGCACAACGCCCACATATCCCTCGCAAATATGCGAGAAGATCGCCAGAACAAGAATGGAGTTAGGGTTCAAATTGGAGATCTCGCACTCGCAGAAGGCAAGCACGGAAGCAAGGAACTCTCCCTCTGGTATCCAAAGCCCGTTGATGGCGTAGAGCTTGCAGGAGACAATCTCCCCCTCCCGCGGCGTCGGCTCCGTGTCACCGCCAGGCGCATGCGCCGAACCCTCGTCGAGGTGGCCCTCGTCAACGAGCAACTGAAGCCTCCACTTGCTCATCTGGCTAATGCCAAACCTCGCCATTGATGCAGAGGAGCGAAGTGGGCGAGGCGCAAAGAGTTTGGGGGCCTCTTTCGGGCAAAAACGAGCAAGAATGCTGTAAGATTTTTCCACCGCACTGTTCGGGCTTAAAAAGGCAGTGAAAAGCCGCATTGAAGGACATTGCGACCTTTCGCGAACCGACATGTGTCCGTTATGGCTGTAACGGTTAGTAAAAATGCATTTCATGAGAAACTGTACAGACCGTTACAAAGATGCTTCTTGGGGAAGGAACCAGCGTGACCTTCTGATTCTTGCCCAAGGCATCCCGTCTGGTCGGAAGCCGAGACAAATGGTCGCTCGTAATCCTCCTAGGTCGTCCACCGCCACGGTATGCTTGGATGCTGCAACGGCCTTTCGCCGCGAGTTACCAATCCCCTCTATGAGTCTTTTGGAAGCTCAAGAGGAAGGCCCCAGTTAAGTAGCATTCCACTTGAGCCTCAGGGGCTAGCTGTTGGGGATTGAGTTATTTTCCTCAGAGATCCCTTTTTCTCGACAGCCGACCATAAATCGCCCTTGGTCGCGATGCCCGAGAAAGGACCCTGGATAACCCCATGCTCGGCCATGAGCACGCGCGCCAACCGTCAAACAAAACATGTTCGGTTGAAGGCTTCGGAGAAGAAAATGAGCAACCTTGCTTGTTGGGAACAAGTTGGTCGAATCGGACCACGGAGAATGCTCGGCGATAGCCGAAGGACGTGGTCAACCCACTAAAAGGAAAGTGGCGACCATTTCGCCGAGGATCCAGGAAGATCGTGCAGAGCATGGCGAAAATCAAGGACATGCCAAAAACGGTAACAGGCGTAATTATAGGGCTCAGTTACCATATGTAAAAAGGAGTACCTAGTATTTAAACTCCTCCCCGTTCAGGGGAAAGGGGGATTTTTTGGATCATATGCACATCAATACTCGATGTGATTGGAGCATCGTTTGAACGTTAACCCTTCACGGGCGAAGGGGCCTTGGTTGATCCCTCATTCAACAAGTAAGCTCGGCGAGGCCCGTTCCCCAATCGTCGACAAATTGTTTTATTTTATTTTTATGAATTTAAGAAGCTAAGATTGTTTATATTAATATAAATTAGCACATAAAACAACAGGAGTGAAAGCAAACATAAATTGCATAGTTGAACTTAGGTAATTCCAGACACTAATGATCAATCACTAGTGTATATAGGGTTTATCTTAAGCTATCATCTTATTTCTTTATTACTTAAGTGTGCATTTGTATTATGGACTTCAGAGTTCACAATACACAGGGTCATGTCTTTAATAGGACTCAGATGCAAAGAAAGCTACAATATTAATGTTTCTACATTATAGAACAGTCAGGCCTTAGGAGGTATTTTGGTCCTTTGTGATCTAATACTTATCTCTGGCATTTCATTTTGAATTTTTATATGTATGTTACCTAAAATCATGTTTCCAACTTAGGGGAAACCAAGTATGTGTTCATAAAGGTATTTATGGTATTCAGTGTTCTTACCCTACGGGACATTTTAAGATCTCCTATATGTCCTTTGTATATGGAAAACAACTTATTTGATTCAAGCTAAATTAATTTTTATTAATTTACTGATTATAGTCATTTTACATGTTTACTAGTGCTAGGGGTATGTTATTATTATTTCTTTTGATGTATTGTCTGATTCCCCTTTTCCTTCCTTTATTCTTTTCCTCCTCTCTTAATTCTTTTCTCTTTTTATTTCCCCAGCCAGCTACTTCATTTTTCTCCCCCCTCTTTTAATCGGCTGCCTTATCCTTTCCTTCCTCCTTTTCCCCAATACGCACTGGCTCCTCCTCCTGGCTCTGCCAAATCCGATCGATCCTCTTGTCTTGCCAACCCACCGCCGGTTCACCGGAGCCCGCCGACCGTCTGCTCCCTTCGGTCGCTGGTTCTCCCTTACGCGCGCACGAGCTGCACGTAGGATGGGCTGAATATGCCCCGAAGGTCTCCCCCACTGGGCTATCTCGCCATCATGGCTCGACCTATGCCGCCGTCGCCACATCTAGGCCTCTCGGACGACCCCTCTCCAGACCGGCTGCCTCCACCAGATTGCTGGCCCTAATTTGCACCGGCTCTACTGGCCCTCGGGTCCGGTCCGACTCCTCCTCTGCGCACCACCCATGGCTCAGCTAGGGATTGGTAACCCTAGTTTTAACCTTCTCCCTTTTCCTATCTCTCTACTTCCTCTGCTCTTACTGATTATTGAAATGAGCTGCTACTTCGATTAGCACAGACTGTGCTTGAATGGAAAATGATGAATGGGTTGATAAATAAATTTTAAACATGCTACTCGAAACCCATGATGATTGCTAGGATGGTCCACTGATTTTCTTGTCCACTTGATCTTGATATGAGATGTTTAGTTTATCTGTGATGTGCTCGGGTGATTAATTGTGGGATGCTTTATTGTGGGTTATGTATGAATGAGTTGGCTTAGTAGATAATGGTTTGATACTAAGCTTTGCTATTAAACCATATTCCCTTGTTGGTTTGTGTGTTCATGAGATGGATGGCTTCAAAGCTGTCATTTGTCTACTGCCAATCCCTCTACTTCTGCCTTTACTGAATGACTACATATGCTTTTCATTGAGGATTGGGAATTTTCCCTAAATCCCTTAGTTGGCTGTGGGTGCTATGCTACTATTAAGTAGTCTCTGATGTTTGCTATGCACTAATGCATTATGAGCCAGTTATATGTATAGTTTACTTACATGATCCGATTACTTGCCAGGGTCTGAGATGATTCTCGAATATGGATTTAGGGTATGTCGACAGTGGCTTCGATTAGTTTACATCGTAGATGATGATTCTGATGCCATTAATTGCTTAATAGCTATGACTATAATATGATGGATCATGATCTGACAGTATTTGTGGGAAGTTTTACAGAACTTCATTCATAGATGGATTGATACTAGGCCATGCAGTGGGATTAGAATTTCTCAAGTTCTCTAGTTGTTTGCTGGTGCTATGATGTTGCTCTGTAGTCTTATGATGATTGCTCTGCACTGATGAGCTAAGAATAATTGACTGAGCACCAAGGTTTGTGGAGATTAATTTAGTTGGACGGCAAATAGTGGTTTCGTGGCGATACCTGTGGTCACTGTCACCCGCTAGGGAGTAAGACATTACCACGGGAACGTACGATACTGCTAGTTGCAATCACTATCTGAGACCAATTAAAATTTGGTTGCACTGATTAATGCAAAATAGAGAGGCTTAGTAAATGATAAAGGAATTGATACTAAGCTGTGCTTGAAGGTCTTTGAATATCTAATGATGGGATACTGACATTGGCTTCAGTATTGATGGATTTACATGGTAGATGATAAATTGATATCATGTCCTAAGGGTGAACTATTTTTCTTTGGTTTGTGATGATTTGGTATTTAGCAACTCCACCAGTTGGATGACGCTACGGTGATGACCTTAACTTGCAATACGGCAGGGGAGTATTTGCGAATTGAGGTAATGAGTAGCGTAACCCTAGTGGGTTTTCTTTTTACTAAGAGCAACTTTACCTAACAAACTTTCTATCTTGTGTTGGCTTTGCTAACTTTAAATTAGAGTGATTGCGTAGCATTCATTCCTATTAGCTAAAGGAAAGTGAATACATTAAACTAGAGTTTTCGGTACCTTGTGTCTCCTTGTTTCTATAGCTTCTTGATGCTTCACTTTTCCTAATTTTGCAAGTTTGGTGGCCTCCTTACTTGCTTAAGCTCGCAACTCTGGCAAGACTGGTCATGGCAGCTTACCCTTTGGGGGTGATGTTCCTGGAGGTAGCTTTCTGTGTTGATGTGGTTATGCTCCATGAATGGTTGGCTTTCTTGGCTTTTACAAGTGGTTTGCTTAGCTTTTTTAGCCATGGAAAAGGAGATTCATAGGGTTTGAATGATGGCTAGTCTTTGCAGCTGGATTGATTGCTCATTTACTCCTTGTTAGTGCATTAATCTTGGTCTTGCGGTCTAAGTGGCCGGCTAGCTAGCTTGTTCTGGAGCCTTTCGGTTGGGGTTTTCCTTATCTTAGCACCTCATGGTTCCATGCTTATCCTCTAGTTCCCATGCTTCTAAAGCTTGGCCATGTGGGTCTTCCTGCGCCGGTCTCCAAGAGACTTGGGACTCAGTTTTGGTTGGTTCTGGAATGGGTTGTGCTGTCCTGTGGGCACTGTTGCTTGACTTTATCCCTATTCATTGTGGTTTCACTATTTTACTGCGGCAAAATATTTCTTCCTCAAGATTTTTTCTAAATACTTGCGTCTATGGCTTAATCAGGTTTGTTATTGCCGAATGATGCAAATCCTAGTAGCGAGAGGAGCCAAATTGGCCCCCGGATAATTTAGGGTATCTCACTGAGCGATCACTTAATATACTTGGCTGACAGCAATTCTTATCTTCTAATTATTGTACTTAATTTAATGCATTTACTTCATTCTTATTCTTATACGTGTGCAGTTGAATATGCAGGTTCACAAATGCAGATCAAGCTACACAGTAGTTTCTAACTTATGATCTTGTAATATATTCTTGAAATGTACTTATTTATGTAATTGAATAGTTGTATGAGTTGTAATTCATGTGTCTGCTGTATGTCATTATAAAGATTCGTGTAATTCCTTTTTGTTGTAAATGTAAACTATGATGTATCAATAAACTCATTGTTGGAGTTTAATCTCATGCAATGAATATTTCTGATCAGGAATGGCAATTGGCTCACTTTATCTATTAATGTACTATTCATAGTCAAATCTCATTAATTAAATTTCTTCTAAAAATTAATGAAGTCATGATCACTTTTTTTAGCCATAATAACATTCCAGGAAATTCCCACTTATTTAACTTTATCCTCAGATTAAAATTTTGCCTTCTACCCTTTTCATTTTTAACTTTTTACTAAATGAATTTTTAATGAGGATAAAGTCAATAAAATATTTAGAAATTCATAAATGATGCATATTAAAATTTTTGGGATGTTACAAGGAAGGTGGGCGCTGAAAGGATCGGTATGGCCTAGAGGGGGTGAATAGGCAAATTAAAAACTTTTCAAGTCTATTAAGCAGATGATTCACAGATTTGGGACAGGTAAAATAGATTGAGCACCAAAAGACAGTAAACAAGTATCAAGAAGTAAAAATAAAAGCATAGACAGACAAAACACAGAGACAAGAGAGATTTTCACTGGGGTTCAGAGATAAATCTCCTACATCCTCGTTAGAGCACTTCCTCAGAAGTATTGCTCCACTAGCAACTAACTGCAGCAGTTCTGGTTTTGTCACTAGTGTGACTCTTTTACCACTCCGGTGAGGTGAGTCCAAACCTCTCACAATGAAAGTGGCCTTCCACAACCACAGTTGGATAGGTCGCACTACAACCACCACTAAACCGTCTAGGAACAGCTAGTTCCAAGAGTAATAGACCATCCGCAAGTCCTGTCTCTTGGTTCACTAGACACTTCTGAAACTAGACTTCACGTGGAGCTGTAAGAGTGTAGGATTTTTTCTTTCAGAGTTTGAGCTTGGTATCTTTGAGAGCTTTTGAGCTTTTGGGATGCTAGATGTCAAAGAGATGTAAAAGTTCTTGTTTTGGTGAGCCTCTGAACTGTTTATATAGGCTACAGGAAGCAAATAGCCGTTATTGGCAAAAAGTAGCCGTTTGCCATTGTCAGACTGAAAAGACAACTCAAAATGATTGTATCTGACAAGGTTTGACAAAGTATACAAGAGGCTCAATGTACTCCAGACCCAAATCAGCGAAAAATGCATTTGCGCCGGACGATAAAGAGTTGGTCCGTCGTACACATGCTTTGAGCAAACATTGGTCCATTGTGAGACAATGAAAGACACGTTTACGACAGACCGAAAAACTTGGTCTGTCGTAGAAGGCAAACTTACTGGTTACGAAACAAGAAGAGACTGGGTTTTAACAGCAAAAACCAGTAAATTTTACGTTTACTTCGGACCAAAAAAGGTGGTCTGATGTGAATGGAAGATTTTTGGTCCGTCATAAACTTAATGCACTCAATTTGGTTTCAAGGGAAAGGCTATCTGCACCGGACCTAAAAACTTGGTCTGGCGTAAATGGGAAACGCTCGGTTTGAGTTCACTTGAGGAAGCATTAGTATTTGACTTAAAAGGGATATGAACTCAAAACTAGATTTTTAGAAGAATTGGAAAGAATTGATCTAAGCTCCAAGTAGTCTCAATAAAAAGTCCTAAGAACCAAGATATTGAACTTATGCATAATCCCTCTTTATAGTACGGTTGAAACCTAGAACAACACATCTAAAAGACTTGAATCAACTCCCAAGTCAAAGAACTAGGAACAAGGAAACCTTAATCTTGATCCTCCTTTCCGATGAAATCTAATAAAACCAATTTAGTTGATCATCAAGCACCAAAACATAACAATCAGATTTAAATAATCCATTAGGGGTCCTAGATGCTTTCATTCACCCCCTTTTTGGTGATTGATGACAACACTCTTGATTTTAGATGAAAAAAAACTTTTCTTCTTCTGCAAAAGATTGTTAGTCTGACAGAACAAATGCATAATTTTAATAGAAAGTGCTCCCCCTAAAGAGGTGCTTAGACTTATAATCATTACTTGAGAAAAAGTTAAGCAGTAATAACATGGTATGAATATAAGGGAAAAACCCAGCAAGCATAAATAGCAGATAAGAATAAGCACAAACATCTTTAGGCCAAAAGATCGAAAGAAAGCACAAACACCTTCAGACCAAAACTTCTACTCTAATTTGTTTGTCTTCTATTCTAATTTCTCCCCCTTTGTCATCAATTTGCCAAAAAGAATATCACTTCTTGCGCCTGGAGAAGGTTCTTTTGAACAAAGTTGATACCCGGTGGCTGACACTGTGCCTTGGGGAGGACTGAGTTGGTGCTGCTTGCTTTGAGTGTTCTTCTGCTGAGTGCTTTGGAGGCCATAGCTCTGTCATGCCAACTGGGATAATTTGGATCTCTCAGCTGAGATTCAACTGTCCAGTTCCGAAAATCTTCTTGAAGTTCATGAACTGAGTCAATAATTGGGATAGTCTGGTCAAAGATGATGTCACCAAGATGTTCCTGATTTGAGACCAGATTTGTCATTGAGTCATCAAAGTGATCTACATAGCCACGAAGAGTATGTTCTACCCTATGGACTGCATCATCATGGGTTTTGAGCATGCTCTTAGAGAAATCAGCAAACTGATTAAATTTAGTTTCTTGAGCATTCAGCTTGTTATTGATGTCATATAGCCTGTATTTGAGCAAATTTTCATTGGTGTTTACTTGAGTAAGCTATGTTCTTAGATCCCATTGATTGCTCTTGAGCATATCAAAATTTCTGGAATTCTCATCCTTTATTCTGCCCTGTTCTTGATATATCTTGTTCATTAACTCATGGGTTTGCTGAACTTGATCATGGTATTGCTGGAGAGTAGCCATATGCTCAATGTGCCTCAAGGCAGCTAGCCTCTGTTCTTCAGCAAATCTCTCTTGGGCATCCTTCAAATCAGTGTTGTATTTTGTCTCAAAAAGATTGAACCATTCAGGATGTTGTTCATTCCATGCACGATGTTGTCCAACATCTGGATTTTCTTCTTCATGCTCATGAGCAGTGTGATGGGAGTGCTGTGGAGCTGAAATATTATGAGGTAAAGCAGAACCACCTGCTTCATGATCATGTGCTGCAGGCCTGAATTCCTGATCTTGTACAAACCTCGAGGCAGCAGCAAGTTCTCACAGTCTATCAATTTCTCCAAGTTCATCTCCTTCAGAATGTTCATCATGATGAGAAGGAAAGCCCATGACTAAATGATCTGCTGGGGTAGAGCATGATGACTTGAAGCTGGAGAAATATGACCAGGACTAAAGTGTCCACCTTGGCTGTGTGCAAGATCTGCCTCATGATAGGATTGTGAGCTAAGGTAAACTTGGGTTGCTGCATCTCTTTCAACAGACTGTTGCAAGGACTTTTGAGAACTATCTCCAAGAATTTCTGTAGCCTCATTGTCTTCAAGCTGAGGAGGTACAGCTGGGAATGACGACTGGGTAACAAGAGGATGGCTATGATAGCTGGGTGTATTGTATCTTGGAGTATGATGACTAATACTGTGATGACTTGGACTGTGATGGCTTGGAACAGGTTGATCATCTCCATCATGAGCAGGGCTGTCATCACTGTCTCCCCCATGATCACTTGGATCATCTAGTGTAGGCGGTACCCTTGGTCCTTGTGCAGCCATCTCAGTGGGTAGCTTAAGTAACTTGTAATTTTTGGGTTGATAGGTAAATAATCTACTATTTTCTTGCTGCGAAATTATCCCTTGTGCTAGCAACATTTTGGATATTTGCTGAGCAAAAGGCAATGGACTTCCCATTCTTCTGTAAATTGCTTCCTCCATTTCTCCAAAAATATAATCTGTTAGATCAATGGGTTGCTTGGAGAGGATTAGGTGTAGCAGCCAAGCCAACACTGGAGTAACACCTTCTTTATATCCTGACTTTGGGAATATTGTATGCCTTAGAATCAATAGGAGTATTTTAGCTTCACCAGACAAACTGCTAACTCTGTTTGCATTGAAATTCTCTTCTGTGATATCTCTATAGATATATGCAGAAAGCCGAAGATCAGGCATATCACCAATCTGTCTCCATCTATTTCCAGAGAACATTTTGTCATGAATTCTTGTTCTATTGACCTGAGGACCTGAAGCTCCAATAGCTGATTCAAAGTGTGGTGATCTCACTTTTCTGATTTCTCCATCTATAGTGAATAGAATATAATGTCTTCTTTTGTTTACAAGCAAAGAGGAATAGAATTCTAGGATTCTATCTTCATTCCATGAGGCATTGTTACCTGACACCATTTCAACTAACCCAGGAGTAGATCTGACACAATCAAGTATATGATATGATCCAGTTAAGGAGCAGATTTCATTCCAATCTACAAACTGATGTTTACTCAAGGCAGAGATTGACCTCCCCTTTTTGTCACATTTGTTCTTATATCCCAAAAAGATGTTTTTCTAAAGAGGTGTAATGAACTTCTCATCTAGCTAGTGGGGGTTTATCAAATGGGAACCAATTTCTTTCACTTACAAGCCTGATTGATCTCAACTTTTTCCCTCCAAGAGTTGCTAACTCATTACCAATTATCATATCAATCTCAGGACTAAGGTTTTCTTCTTCAGAACTAAAATCGCCACTTGGCTCATACTCAACATCATCAGATTCAGAAGCATAAACAAGATCAGACACAATAGGTTGTTTATCTCTTCTAGGTGGCTTTGATGTTGTGACTTTAGTAACCTTGCCAGGAGTGTGAGTGTCTTCTAGATGCACTGCCCCTTGTGAAGACTGAGTCGAAAAGGTGGATTTTTGTTTCTTCTTTTTCATTATTTCACCCAATCTATCCATTAGACTCCTTTTATCTGTGTCTTTTCTCCTAGGCATTTCGTCAAACACACAACAGACCTACTTTGCCTTTTAAACCACAGACAGGCGCAAGAACTGACTTAACAGACTAGGTCTACAAGGAAGAGAAGAATGACCTTAAGACAAATAATTCTAAGTCTAGGGTTTGAGAAAAACGAAGGAGAAAGCTTACCAAGTCCTAGAAGCACTTCCCCGAGCAAACTGGAGCACCGTCGCCGCCACCTGGTTAGGGTTTGCTTCGATGGAGAGAGAAATGCTGCTCGGGAGATGGAGTACCGAAGAGAAAGTGGTAATTTCTGAGAATTTTGAGTGAAAAGAGGAGTAAAGGGAAGAAACCAACGGGAAGTTACTGCTTCAGAAGACAGTAACTTCTCAAGGAGGTGCTTCGTTCTTTATGAGATTGGTTGGTAGGTGAAAAAGGCAACTTCCTCACTTACCCGAGCAGCACGCCTTGGTGCCATGAGTAGCACGTCTAGTAGACACAAATAGCACGTCTGTGAGATTGCCCTGTCACCGAGCCTATGGACAGAGGCGTAAATAGCACGCATTGGTGCCAGAGGCAGCACGCATAGAAAAAATAAATAGCACGAGCAGGTAGCGTTACAGCTCTTAGTTTGAACTATGAATGATTAGCAAGGATAAGTCCTAATTTCAGAAGAGATTTTGAATATATTTTTCAAGTTTAGACAAGCTAATTTTTCAAATGGAGAGAACAATTTTGAATCAAGGAAAAGGAACAGAAACTAAAAGTTGCAAGAGCACACATGACCGATTTTTGTGAAAAACAGTAAGTTTCTTACTTTCGCTGGACCAATTTTGCATGAAAGGACATTTACAACGGACTGATTTTCTTTAGTCTGTCGTGAATGTATCCTGAGCAGAAGTGGTCTGCCGTAGATGAGAAACTCACTGTTGTATCTAAGTCCGTCGTGAAAGAGCAAATTTTAGTTAGCAAAGTAAGAAATAGATAGGCCCTTAGAGATTTTCAAGATCCTCTTGAAAGAAGGAAATAAGAGCAACTAAGATGGATCATAGAAAGATCTTAACTTTAAAAGCAATCAATAAACATCAAAAGAGACAGAAAGATTTTTTTTAAAATCCTTGATTTGTATGAGTTCCTCCTTTTAAGCATGATTATGGACAAATTCAAGCTTGATAAAGAGAACTCATGTGCTGAGTGGCTAGATAATTTTAAGTTTTTGTGAACATTTCTTTGAGTAAGGATCTATCTTCTGGATGGTAGAGGAGATACTCTTGAGAGATAGAACGGTAAGAAATTTGGTAGTAGTTTTAGCAGTTTTTCAATTTCTAGAAATTATTCTTAAAATAATTTACTTGCATCAGCACAGCTAATTTTTGTCAACACAAGTGGGTAACAAGAGATGCATTGAGGGACATTCTTGACTCCCCCTTAATGTGAAAAATTCCAAAGACTTCCAATAGGTACCAATAAGCAAACAGTACATAAAAAGAGACACGACTTAAGCAACATTGGAAAGGTCAATAATATTCAATTCATTTCTCAGCCTTGAAAATCTAGCCTCATCCAATGGTTTGATGAAAATATCAGCCAACTGGTCCTCAGTTCTAACATGACTAAGCATAATGTCACCTTTAACAACATGATCTCTGATAAAGTGATGTCGGATCTCAATATGCTTAGTTCGTGAATGTTGGACCGGATTGTTTGCTATTTTCACTGCACTTTCATTATCACAAAGAAGAGGTACATTTTCAAACTTAATGCCGTAATCAAGAAAGGTTTGTTTAATGAATAAAATCTGAGCACAACAACTGCTGGCAGCCACATATTCAGCCTCGGCAGTGGAAAGTGCTACAGAGTTTTGCTTTTTGGAGCACCAAGATACTAAAGACCTTCCAAGCAAATGACAACCCCTAGAGGTGTTTTTTCGATCTATTTTGCAACCGGCATAATCGGAGTCCGAATAGCCAAGAAGTTCAAAAGAAGCACCTTTAGGATACCATAAGCCCATACTTGGAGTGTGCTTTAAATATCTAAAAATCCTCTTTACGTCACTAAGATGCACTTCTTTTGGTGCCGACTGAAATCTAGCACACATACAGACACTAAACATGATATCAGGCCTAGATGCTGTCAAGTAAAGTAAAGACCCTATCATGGATCTGAAGAGTTTTTGGTCAACATACTTACCTCCCACATCTTGATCAAGATGTGTGTTTGTTGCCATAGGTGTCTTGAGTGGCTTGCATTCATCCAATTTGAAACGCTTGAGGAGATCCTTGGTGTATTTTTCTTGTGATATGAAAGTCCCCTTTTTCATTTGCTTGATTTGAAATCCAAGAAAGAAAGTAAGTTCGCCTATCATTGACATCTCAAATTCCTTGCCATCAGTTCACTGAATTCCTTGCAAAGAGAGTGATTAGTGCAACCAAAAATGATATCATCAACATAGATTTGACAAATCATTAATGCACCATTGAAGTCTTTTGAGAATAGTGTTGGGTCAACCTTTCCAATTTTGAAGTTCTTATTTAGTAGAAAGTTTCTAAGTCTCTTATACCATGCCCTTGGGGCCTGTTTTGGTCCATAGAGAGCCTTAGATAACTTATATACATGATTTGGATGTTTTAAGTCTTCAAAACCAGGAGGTTGCTCAACATAAACAGTTTCTTCAATGATTCCATTAAGAAAAGCACTTTTCACATCCATTTGAAATAGAGTTATATTGAAATGACATGCAAAGGCTAGGAGGAACCGTATAGCTTCAAGTCGAGCAACATGGGCATAAGTTTCTCCATAATCCATGTGACACTACGGAATGATGGTATTAGTCATTTTCGATCTCGACCTTAAAGTACGACTCTTGTATCGTGTTTTTGGGCCGTTTCTGGGAGTTTGGGCCTTTCCAAGGGGGGGATTTGGGCCTTTCCGGAGGGGAATTGGGCCTTCCGGGGGAGTTCGGGCCTTGGGGGTCTATTTGGGTCGAAAGTGGGACATAATTAGGCCATGTGGAGGTGGACTAGGACAGCAAACCTGCTACCCTAGCCCTTGGTGCACCCCCTTCTCCCCATATGCCCCCCTCCCACTTCCCTCTCAACCCTAGCCGCCTCCCCTAGCCCCCACTTGCTCCTCCACCCTTCCTCTTCCTCCTCCTTCCTCCCCATTGCACCACCACCCCTCTCCTCACCTCTCCTCCACCCTTGCTGCCCCTAGGGGAGTTCTCCACCCTGAAGATCCATCCATTGGAGCACTCCGCGACGAGGATATCTGGTGGATTTGGAGCGAGGAAGGAGATCGCGCGAACCGGGAGGAGATCCGTTGGGTTTTCGGTCGTCGGGCGAAGGTATGGCCATGGGAATCCTTGGGGGTGGTCTAGGATCTGTTCTAAGGGTGATTATCACATTTTTAGATCAATTGGTGGTGCTGGAATTGAGTAGATTAGATGAAATCTAGAAGTTGCCACGTTCTCTGTTTCGGGCAGCATGAGCAGTCGACCTAGGGTTTGGGTTTTCGCCAATTTAGAGTCCGAATTTGGTCGGCCGCCTGTTGAAGAAGTTGTAGGTAATTTCAATATCTTTCCGTGGGTATAAAGAACGTCCAATTCCGCCCAACCGTTTGAAAGTTATGATTATTTTACCGAACGTATTAAAATCTATGATGTGATTGGAACAAATCACGGTTTTCTGTAGATTAAACCACTTTAGTGTCCGAATCAGTCTTTCCATATACTTAGAAAAGGTTGGAAAATTTCCTAAGCTATGCGGGGATGTACTCGTTTAATTGATTCGGAGTCTTAGAACCTGAGTTATGCCTTTTGGAAGGCTGCTGTCCCGACGGGACAGAACCTCTGTTTTTGGGTTTAGCGAGTAGTTTGCGATGTCGGGGTAGAAGAGGGATTGCTTAGTGTTTTGTGGACATGATTGTGAGTGTGTGGTACCTATGTGCAGGAGGTGTGACCCCGGGAGTGCCTTCTACTTCTCGCCAATCCGTTGCCCGTGGTTGAGGCAAGTGTATTGTAATGGACAGTGGTTTGTAGGTTGCTAGTTGAGACTAGATGAAATTGATTATATGATATGATCACTTGCCATGCTTTAATGATTGCCAATGATATGATGAATATGTTTATAATGTTATGATGCCATGTGTTAGTGTACAAGTTATTTATGATGTTGGCATGTTTGCCTACATGGCATGTTATATGGCCCGGGCAGTGAGAAAGTCATAACTAGTCCAGGGAAGGTCGGTGAGAAAGTTATGACTAATCCGAAGAGCCAATGAGTAAGTCCTACATCGTGATTCCATTCACCGCGGTGAATAGAAGCGAGGAGTAGGCACCCTCCATCTTCGGGATGGAAGGGGGGAGAGGGTGCACACCGACGGGTGTGTACTCAACCATACCGGTATGAGTTTCCAAGGAGACATGAGCATCGCATCGCATTGCATACATAATGATGATGTTATTGATATGCAGCCATGAATGAGATGATAGACATGATATGAGTTGATGTAGCCATGTAATTGTTCTTATGTACCATTGCAATATGCTTGCTGAGTGTTGAACTCACGCTTGTGTTTTTTTTTCTTGTTTTAGGTACCATGAGATCGGCATGCGGGGAAGGGAATTAGTCACACTTCTACACGTAGCTTCACTCATTTGTCCCACAAGACATTCAATTAGGCTTTGACAATAAATTAAGTGTGATGCTTATTGCTTTATGATTTAGCTTTGCGATATGAGAGTCTTATTGTTTGTTTGGCTCATGGAGACATTAAATGCTTGGAATTAGACTTATATTGTTGTTATGCATTTAAATATTGCTATATTAGATGTCTCTCATATTGCCTTATATTGCTATGCTATTGTGTTTCCTTCAATTCATGTTAAAACAAAAGGAGATGCTGCCGAAATTTCGGTTTGTAGCATTAGTGCCTTTGCTGTAATTTATTTGTAATTGTGGTATTTAGAGGTTGCTTAGTCTATGTTTGGTAGCATTCGGGCATATTAAATGCCGGGGTGTTACAATCCAAACCTTCAACTTGAGTAAATCCTTGAGCCACTAATTTTGCTTTATTTCGAGTAACAACTCCATTTTCATCTTGCTTGTTTCTGAATACCCATTTTGTCCCTATAACATTTTGGTCTTTAGGATGATCCACCAAGTCCCATACTTTGTTTCTCTTGAAGTTGTTAAGCTCTTCTTCCATGGCAATAATCCAATCAACATCATTTAGGGCTTCATCTATAGTTCTGCGCTCAACACAAGAAACAAAAGAGTAATGTTCGCAAAAAGAAGCTTGTCTAGATCGAGTTTGAACACCCTTACTGAAGTCCCCAATAATTTGATCCACGAGGTGATCTTTGGCAATAGTATGATGACTCTTTATCAGATTCAATCCTTCTTGATTCTTTTCATCTTCTTGTTGTGATCCATTTTGAGGCATCATGGAAGTTGTTGGTTTCTCATCATTGTCTTCTCTGGGTTTTACTTCACCAACTTCCATCTTCTTCATGGCTTCTATCAAGGCATCTTCACCTGCATCAGCTAGATTCTCATGCTCACCTTGTGAGCAATTAGATTCATCGAATTTTACATTATAGGTTTCTTCAACTAAACCAGTTGAATTATTAAAAACTCTGTAGGCTTTAGATTTAGAAGAATAACCTAGCATAATACCAGTGTCACACCTTCTTTGAAATTTACCTAAGTGTGTCCTCTTTTTGTAAATGTAGACCTTGCAACCGAACACACGAAAGTAAGTGACATTTGGTTTTCTTCCTACCAACAGCTTGTAAGATGTTTTCTTGAGTAGTCGATGTAGATAGAGTCGATTGATTGCATGACATGCTGTGTTGATGGCTTCAACCCAAAAAGCATCTAGAGTTCCATATTCATCCAACATGGTTCTTGCCATTTCGATAAGTGTTCTGTTTTTCCTTTCAACTACACCATTTTGTTGAGGAGTGTATGTAGCTGACACTCATGTTTTATTCCTAACTCATCACAAAAGTCAATGACGTTAATATTAACAAACTCAGTTCCATTGTCACTCCTGATTTTCTTAATGGGGCAATCAAATTCATTTTGGGCCCTTTTTGCAAAACTTTTAAAGATTTTTCCAACTTCACTTTTATTTGGTAAAAAGAATACCCAAGTGAAGCGTGAGAAGTCATCCACAATGACTAAACAATATGAGTTGCCACCTAAACTGGCATAAGAGGTTGGGCCAAACACATCCATATGCAGCAGCTCTAGAGGCCTAGTGGTGGACATGATATTTTTAGTAGGATGAGAGTTTGCAACTTGCTTGCCGCTTGACAAGCACTGCACAATCTATCCTTTTCGAATTTTACATCTTTCAAACCCACCACTAGCTCATTTTTAAAAAGCTTTTTCAGATTAGACATACCTACATGCCCAAGACGTCTATGCCAAAGCCAACCAAGAGAGGCTTTTGCTAACAGACAAGTCGAGATGCATGAGGAGTTAGAATTGAAATCAACTAGATAAAGATTTTGAAATCTAAAACCTTTTAAAATAAGCTTTTCATTTTTGTCAACAACAGTTACTCCATCAAGAGAAAAAGTACAATGGAATCCGAGATCACACAATTGTGCTACCGATAAAAGATTAAAGTTCAGGGAATCAACAAGAAGCACATTGTCAATTGAATGATCATTTGAGATAGCAATCTTACCATTACCCTTTACCTTTCTCCTGCTATTAACGCCAAAAGTGATTTTGTGACTAGGATTACTTTCCTTTTCAACTGAGGTGAACATCCTTGATGAGCCGGTCATGTGTTGAGTACATCCACTGTCAATTACCCAATGACGACCACCACTCTTGTAGTTCACCTAAACAGACAGATTCATTTCTTGATTTTAGGTACCCAAATGCTTTTGGGTCCATGGATGTTAGTTTCAACAATTTTGGGGCCAAAAGGATTAACAAGCAAAGACTTAGGCACCCAAATAGCTTTAAGCTTTCTATCTAGATTCGAGAGACCAACAAACTTCACATTCATTTCCCCCCTGGAATCTTTGAATAACATGTAGTGTGCATCAACCATGCAGTTTCTCTTTGCCTTTGCTTCGGGTGTGCTAGCAAACATGCATACATCTGAACTATGGTCAAATCTATGATAGTAGTAACACTTAGTGCCTTTCTTGACAAAATTTGTCTTGGATCTTGGCAATTCATCTTTCTTGGGCATATTGTCTCCTTATATCCAATGCCTCTTTTGCCCAAGGTGACTTTTTGCTCTCCAAGAAATTTTATCAAGAATGACACTTCCAAGAAAGCATTTTTCTAGTCCTTTGTCAAACTTAGCAATTTTTGTCCTTAGTTCAAGATTTTCCAACATGAGCTCTTTAGCACACAAAGCATTGCTACAATTATTATCAAGTGTGCAAGAAGAGCTAGAAGCAGAAATTTCATTACAAGCCAAATCGCAAGTAATAGAAGTATCACGAGTGGAACCAATCTTTGATTTGCTCGTAGTTAATTCCTTACTCATTTCTAACTCAAAGTGTTTGTCAAGCAAATCATCATGAGTCTTAACAAGTAATATATGAGTTGCATTCAAGGAATCATGAGCATTTGTAAGTAAATCATGATTGATGACTAGATCATTATGAGCAAGAGTAAGATTATCATGAACAGCAATGAGCTCATTATGGCTAGTCTCCAAACAGTGAAACTTGTCCTGCACTTCTTCATACTTAGATTCAAGAATTTTGATCTTAGAGACAAGCAAGTCATTATTATCATTTAGACTAGCAATAGTTTTCTTAAGAGCTTTATCCTTAAAAGTTTTAGCACACAAGGCATCATTAAGCTCTTTAATGATCTCAACTAGCTCATCATAAGAAGGAGAGTCATTTACCTTGTCCTCATCACCTCTTGCCATAAGACAAAACGACAGAGAAGGTGAAGGTGGAGTAGACTCATCCAAAGCTAGTCCAGCCAGCCCTTTAGACCTTGAACTTTCTTCATCATCAGAGGAGGAAGAGGATTCATCACATGAACTTTCTTCGTCGGTAACCCATTCACCAATATGTGCTTCCTTCTTCCCCTTTTTCCAATGTTTCTTAGAGAACTTCTTTCTGTGATGAACTTTCTTGCGACTGTTGTAAGTATTTTCATCGATTTCTTCATCTTTGCCCTTGCCCTTGCCCTTTTTCTTGCTCTTGTTGGGACATCGAGCAGCTATGTGTCCCTTTTCATTGCACTCAAAACAGGTGATATTTGAGAAAGGGTTTTTCTTGGAAAACTAGTTATATACCTTTCCTCTGTCTCTGGCATTAACCGTCCTCATGATTTTGTTTGCCGATCTCATGAGTAATGCCAGTTTCTTGACATCTTCGTCCTCTTCACAGCTTGAATCATCATCTTCTTCACTAGATGACTCTTGCACCTTTTCTTTGGCCTTGAGAGCAATAGATTTCTTCTTAGGTGCATCTTCTTCAGCCTGAGTAAGTTCATGTGCAGAGATCTTCCCCAATAACTCAGTGGGTGTTAGCTTTTTGAGATCCCCACTGTTTGATAGATAAGTAATCAAACTGTGATAGACACGAGGCAGCACTCTAATCATTTTCCTGCAAACTTCCACATCATCAACTTTAGTTCCAAGACCTTTGAGTTCATTGACAATAGGATTAAGTCTAGAGAACATATCATGAGCATTTTCATGAGGAAGCATTTTGAATTGATCAAACTTTTCTCTAACAACAAAATACTTCTCTTCTTTCACATCAGAGGTGCCTTCATGAATTTCTTGTAGAGTGGTCCAAATATCATAAGCAGTAGACAGATTGCTCACTCTATCAAAAACTTCTATGCTAAGACAGGAGAATATAGCATTTCTAGCCTGAGCATCATATTGCATGTATTTAATTTCCCCAGGTGTGGGTTCCGAGGAAGAGGACTGTCCCTCAGGTATGACCCGTGGAGGTAAAGGTTTTTCAGTGACTCTCCACACGTCATAACCTACAGCCTCAAGATAACACCTCATGCGAATTTTCCAGTAAGCATAATTAGTGCCATCAAAAACAGGAACTCTTCCTACACTGACAGTAGCAGACCCATTTCCCTCGGCCATTACCCAAGCTGATTAAGCTTGAACAGGGTAAAACCGTGCTCTGATACCACTTGAAAGGATTGGTATGGCCTAGATGGGGGGGGTGAATAGGCAAATTAATGACTTTTCAAGTCTATTAAGCAGATAATTCACAGATTTGAGACATGTAAAATAGATTGAGCACCAAAAGACAGTAAACAAGTATCAAGAAGTAAAGATAAAAGCATAGACAGACAAAACACAGAGACAAGAGAGATTTTCACCGGGATTCAGAGATAAATCTCCTACGTCCCCGTTAGAGCACTTCCTCAGAAGTATTGCTCCACTAGCAACTAACGGCAGCAGTTCTGGTTTTGTCACTAGTGTGACTCTTTTACCACTCCGGTGAGGTGAGTCCAAACCTCTCACAATGAAAGTGGCCTTCCACAACCACAGTTGGACAGGTCGCACTACAACCACCACTGAACCGTCTAGGAACAGCTAGTTCCAAGAGTAATAGACCATCCACAATTCCTGTCTCTTGGTTCACTAGACACTTCTGAAACTAAACTTCACGTGGAGCTGTAAGAGTGTAGGATTTTTGCTTTCAGTGTTTGAGCTTGGTCTCTTTGAGGGCTTTTGAGCTTTTGGGATGCTAGATGTCAAAGAGATGTAAAAGTTCTTGTTTTGGTGAGCCTCTGAACTGTTTATATAGGCTACATGAAGCAAATAGCCGTTATTGGCAAAAAGTAGCCGTTTGCCAATGTCAGACTGAAAAGACAACTCAAAATGATTGTATCTGACAAGGTTTGACAAAGTATACAAGAGGCTCAATGTACTCCGGACCCAAATCAACTAAAAATGCATTTGCGCTGGACCATAAAGAGTTGGTCCGTCGTACACATGCTTTGAGCAAAGACTGGTCCGTTGTGAGACAATGAAAGACACGTTTACGACAGACCGAAAAACTTGGTCTGTCGTAGAAGGCAAAATTACTGGTTATGAAACAAGAAGAGACTTGGTTTTAACAGTAAAACCCAGTAAGTTTTACGTTTACTCCGGACCAAGAAAGGTGGTCTGATGTGAATTGAAGATTTTTGGTCCGTCGTAAACTTAATGCACTCAATTTGGTTTCAAGGGAAAGGCTATCTGCACCGGACCTAAAAACTTGGTCTGGCGTAAATGTGAAACGCTCGATTTGAGTTCACTTGAGGAAGCATTAGTATTTGACTTAAAAGGGATATGAACTTAAAACCAGATTTTTAGAGGAATTGGAAAGAATTGATCTAAGCTCCAAGTAGTCTCAATAAAAAGTCCTAAGAACCAAGATATTGAACTTATGCATAATCCCTCTTTATAGTACGGTTGAAACCTAGAACAACACATCTAAAAGACTTGAATCAACTCCCAAGTCAAAGAACTAGGAACAAGGAAACCTTAATCTTGATCCTCCTTTCCGATGAAATCTAATAAAACCAATTTAGTTGATCATCAAGCACCAAAACCCAACAATCAGATTTAAATAATCCATTAGGGGGCCTAGATGCTTTCAGGCGCTCGCCACCTGTCTCGTTTGTTGGGTAGCTACCGTGGTGGATGGAGCCGTTGTGGTGCCGACAACTTGCTGGAGTAGAGAAGGGTGATAAGTAACACGTGTTGTCTATCGATGTTTTTACAGTAAATAAATCACTAAAGTATTAATTTCAAGACCAAATAAGAAAAAAAAGAATATGTAAGAGGGCAAATGCAGCGAGGCTTCCTGCTCTTCAGAGGGGAGTTAGGGACACTTGGAGAACAGAGCGACAAGCGTTAGCCTTGCACGTCATGCAGGGCTGGTCTTGAGTTTTTGGGCCTAGATTAAAATTATAAACGGAGGTTCCTCTAATATAAACATCAAAATATTTTTATATTATCATGTATTAACTGAAAAGAGAATATTCAGCTTATTGTAGAAATTGTTACCGATAAATAAATGGAAGTACAAAAGTGAGATTATTTACCTCAAACATTTTGTAGTGATTCTCAAAACACCCCTAAACAAATTATAAAAGATTGCTTCGGTGTCGACAAAAATAGATTAATATATGTTCATTAAAATAGTAATTCCTAAAGATCTCACCGTTAGATTGGCTTGAAAATTGGGTTGTAGAAACTAGATTCAATTTCTAAACTAACCCAACAGGAACTAGCTCAATCAGATCTACGAATCTAGAGTTATGACCTTTACAAGTTGACTATACATAATAATGACAAAAATTGATTAAACCCTAATTACGTGATAAATCAGGATATACAAGGAATTAACTAATCAAACTTTTTAGATCAATCACTTGATGTCTTATAAAGGTTTTGAAACATCAAGTTGGTGTCCTCTGGCTAATTCTCTTTTTTTTCTTTCCGGTGCGCTTCCAAACAAATTGGTGTCCTCCGACTAATACATTTATTCAAACAAATTGGTGCGCTTCGCGGGCTCGCTCTCCCTCAGGGACACCGCTCGCAGGTCACCGGGCGAGGCGGGTGAAGTGCGGTTCTCCGCCTGAGGGGCACCGCGGGATGATACCTTATCACGGCCAGAGCAGGTGGCGTCAACCACGTCCATATCCATCGAATCCTTGTGGCAGCGTAAGGCTTCCGCCATGTCCACCTGGATTGTGATGGGACCAGCGGGTCCCAAAATCTTCACCACCATGTAGCCGTAATGGGTTACTGCCATGAACTTGGCCAAAGCAGGTCGGCCAAGCAAGGCGTTGAACAGGAGGTCAAAGTCGACGACCTCGAGGTCTACCATCTCTGTGCGGTAGTTGCTTTCCTTCTCGAAGGTTATGGGAAGGCGCACTTGTCCCAGGGGCATCAAGCCAGCCCCCGGGGCGATGCCGAAGATGGGCAAAGCAGGCTCCATCTCCTGGAGGGGGATCTGGAGCTTGTGGAAGGCTTGGTCGGATAGGAGGTTAATTGAACTTCCTCCGTCCAGCAGTACCCGACCCAACCTCACATTCCGGACCATGGGAGAGACCACGAGCGGAAGGCGACCCAGGCCGACAGTACTCTTAGGATGATCGGCCTGGCTGAAGGTGATCGGCTCCTCCGACCACTTCAACATTCAGCACACTCCTGAGCTTGTCCCCACGGTGTACACCTCACTCCACTGTCGTTTGAACTAAGTGTTGGAGGGATAGGTGGCGGATCCACCATTGATGTATGCCATGGAGCGGTCACATTAGAAGTTAAGGGAAGTTCAGATACTCCACGATGATTTGGCAACGAAAGGCTCCTCCTCGAGTACGATCGGGTATTCCAAACCGATCACGACTCAAGAAAAAGCTACCACAACCGTATAAATAAGGGGGACAGAAGCGATAGGGGTTGTAAGCAATTTAGACGGCAGACAACCCTCATAGAACAATACAGAGTATAGGCCTTAGCCACCCTCCTAAGACAATCTTCCTTGTAACCAGAGCTTGATCTCTCTATTTTGTACTCCGTTCTTGCCAACTTTGTAGTACATCCATACAAGAGTAGAGTATTACTCTACCTAGAGGCCTGAACCTGTTTATATCGTGTGTTGTTGATTTCCTAGTTGACCCTGCTTCCTCGAAGGTACCCGAACATAAAAGTTCATTGTCGATTCCTAACCTTCGACAAGTTCATAATAAATAGGGGCAAGGAACGAAAATATGTGAAATTAATCGAAGCGTATTTAATGTCATACGCTTCCAATGTACGAAGATCCACAAGGTATAAATAATTGTTCTGCTGACAATGCTTCTAGCTGTGATAGACCTTATAGCTGTGGTAAACTTTTAGCTCGATGTTGAAATGAGCTAAAAGCAATAAATTATGATATATTAATAAATACAAGCAATAGATAACGCACCGAACACAAAAGAAATAAATAGAGAATACAAAAAGCGCCTGTGGCTCTTACTCCCTCCGGTTTGGTAATATCTGCCGTTTTGGACATCGACACAGTCTTCAAAACACAACTTTGACCGTTGATTTTTATTATAATATATTTATAAAACCCAATAAAATTATAATATTATGAAAGTACTTCTCGAGACAAGTCTACACATATAATTTTCATGTATCTAATTTAAATATTTAAAAATATATCGATAGTCAAAGTTTCGAAAGTTTGACCATCACTATGTCCAAAACGACAGATATTACCAAACCGGAGGGAGTATTTGATATCAATAAACACAGGCAATAAATACCAAACTAAATCATTTTTGTTGAATCTAGCAAGATACAAAATCATCGGATTGTGACATCAACATTAATGTAGGAGAGAACGTAAATGCAATAATCAATCAATTAATACCTAATACTTGATTGTGCTTCTATATAAACACCAGCGAAGGAGTTTGGAAGGGGCGTACAGAAGTAGTCTTCTCCTCATGGCACTCGTCGAGAGCAATACCGGGAGAACCGTGTACTCCATAGCTGCTGTTTTCATGGTTTTGATGACCATGTCTTCTACCTTCTCGTCCTGCCATGCAAGTGGTACGTAAAATATCCCTATTTTGCTCTGCACATTTCAAATATTCGAATTAATTAACCTATCATCTCATTTGTGTGAGCTAATTAATTGAGCTACGGATGCCATAATGCGTTGGATGTGTAGTTAATCCGGTGATGTGCGCCAGTCTCCCAGGCTGCACGGTCAATGATTGCAAGAGAGTGATCTGCGAAGTAGTATTCCGCAGGTTTACCGCCTATTGCAGGATGGATGTTGATCCTGTTCAGTGCTGCTGCATACGACAGTGAGGATCGACGATGATGGCTTTCTTGCATGTAAATGCGTCGATCTGTTTGATGCAAATTCAATAAACGTGGTTTTCTTTTATGAAGATGTTGGCTTGACATGGACCTTATTTGGTGTGCCCTGCGTCATGCGCTCACCTACAGTTAGCATACCAAAACCATATGAAGTACTGTGTTGTAATCATAAATAAATGCCAAAGCCATTTTTTATTACCAATCGCTCATCGCCACGTAGCATAGCAAAACCATACGGAGCGCTGGTCGCCACGTGGGCCTCCTCGCCCCGCGAGGAGGGCTTAGGAGCGCTGGTCGCCACGTAGCCACGTGGGCCTCCTCGCCCCGCGAGGAGGGCTTGGGAGCACTGGTCTCCACGTAGCTACGTGGGCCTCCTCACCCCGTGAGGAGGGCTTGGGAGCGCTGGTCGCCACGTAGCCACGTGGGCCTCCTCGCCCCGCGAGGAGGGTTTAGGAGCGCTGGTCGCCACGTAGCCACGTGGGCCTCCTCGCCCCATGAGGAGGGCTTGGGAGCGCTGGTCGTCAAGTAGCCACATGGGCCTCCTTGCCCCGCAGGAGGGCTTGGGAGCGTTGGTCGCCACGTGGGCCTCCTTGCCCCGCGAGGAGGGCTTAGGAGCGCTGATCGCCACGTAGCCACGTGGGCCTCCTCACCCCGCGAGGAGGGCTTGGGAGCGCTGGTCGCCAAGTAGCCACGTGGGCCTCCTCGCCCCTTTTCTTCCTTCCTTTAAGGGCGGAAAGAGTACCCCGATGTAGAATACGCCGATAGTAGCCCCCGGGCCCTTCCTGGGACGCGCTAGTCTTTGACTTGCACCGGTAAATGTCTGGCTATCGCAGGAGGGGTCCACCACTATCCCGTGGTACCAAACCGCCTCCGACTTCTCCACTTCGGCCGCGTTCTTTGCGGTCTTCGAAGCGACACTCATAATTACCTTTCATCACGAACCGTCGGGGGGAAAGGGTATAAATATGCCTTCACATACCCTGGAGTCTCCCACGCTTCCTTTTGAGCTTTAACCTTCTTGCTCGAGACTTCCCTTCTTTCTTTCTTGCAATGGCGATTCTTCCTCAATCCCAGGCCAACGACGATAGGGCGAGGGCCCTATCGCAGATGGCGCCGGAGGGGACCCTCCGGCTGCACCGTGGAACGCTGTAGGATCGAAGTATACGAATATAGCAATCAGAGGGGGGGTGAATGATTGTGCGGAAGCTAAAACCAAATTCTTGACCTATTAAAAGTTCACCCCAAAACAGAACCAAATAATTGCCTCGTTTTCGACAAAAATAGAATGACAGAGGTTTGGTAAAACGAGAATTACCGGAGATCCAACCGTCGAAACGATCTGAAATTTGGACACAAGAAACTAGATTCCAATACGAATCGAACCCAAAAAGAATCAGCTCGATCGGACTTACGGATCAAAAGTTATGAGCTTCGCAAGCTTGCTGATCCAGAACTTGACGAGAATCAATCTAATCAAAACTTCAAGATTAAACAAGAACGACAAAAGATTGATCAACTAGACTTTGAGAAACACTAGATCAATACCCTAGAGAGGTTTTTGATGGATCAAATCAAGATAAAACTTGAAGAACAACAACCAATCTAGAACTAGAACAAGCATGCAAACAAGAACCAAAACAGAAAATATCAGAGCGACGTGGTTATCAGAAAGCACGCAAAAATCTTGGAAGAATTGATCTTTATTTCTTGTCTAAAATACTCTCATCAAAAGAGTACAAACCCTAAAACCAAGCTCAAAGCTTGATGCGCTCAGCTCTCCTTGGTGCCTTTCAACAGAGACCCCACCTATTTAAAGCACCAACCCACAAGGAGTTCGAATACGATTCCTATTCCTAGAAGGAATCTGTATCCAACTCAACTCTACTTGGCCCAACCAGGCCGAGTACAACTCTTGCACGCCGTATGGCAACCCTACCATACTCACGTGACTAACACTTTGCACGCCGTATGGCCACCGCCATACTCACGTGACTAACACTTTGCACGCGAATGACCTCCCCGCCATTCTCACGTGACTAACCATTCTTCATGTGCACCATTCTCTTAGCCCGAACGTCCCGCATGACATCCTTGACCACCAAGACCTCGGTTCCTCCTGAACCTAGTCCCGAACCTCAGTTCCTCCATGAACCTAGTTCCGGTCCCGCCATCGACCACATTCGTCTTGAGCAATACCGCACATGAACAAACCACAAAACAAAGCCGAGCACAAGTCCACGACGTGACTCAATGTCAATCCATGCAACTACTCACATGAGTATTGCATAAAGTCCACTTCAAAAGAAGCATCATGAAATCATTACAAATTTCAAATTCACATACAAAATTCAAATCCAAATCGCTTCAAAACCCTAATTGAGCGAAACGATTCACGACGGACAAACAAAGTTGGTCCGTTGTATAAGGAAAAGTTTCTGTTCCAAGAAGCCAACCAAACGGAAAAACACGTTCACAACGGACAAACAAAGTTGGTCCGTTGTACATGCAAAATGGCTTCGGTCATGAGCTCAAAACAAGTTCACAACGGACCCCGAAGCTTGTCCGCAAGAACGCAGCACGCCGGTTTCACAAAAGTAAAACCCTAGAAAAAGTCCATTCACGACGGACAAAAAGAATTAGTCCGTTGTACATGTGAAAATCTTGGTTCCAAGAAATTATCCAAACCGAAAAGCTTGTTCACAACGGACCAAGAAAAACTGTCCGTTGTACATGTGAAAATGACTTTGGTCATGGGCTCAAAAACATGTTCACAATGCACCCAAAAACACTGGTCTGGTCGCAGATGGGAAACTTCTTGTTTCTTGAGAACTTTGTCCGGCGCTAATGTGTAACTTACTGTTTCTTGTCAATTGTCAAAACACATGAACAAACACATTTTGCAAATTCAAATCTAAGTTAATTTTTCAGTTCAAAGCCAATTTTTCAGCACATGATTTCACAATCTCCCCCTTGATGAAAACATTGGCAACACCACTTAGAATTGAACATTTGGCATTCACTTTTCAAAAGATTTTGAAATCCAAAGGATCAAAGACCAAAGTAAGAAAACACAGAAATCCCCCTTTGACCAAAATGCAAAACAAAATCTCCCCCTGAGAATGAAAATGTGTGTGAATGTGCAATGTGCCCAAAAATTTCAAAATTCTCCAAACTTCTCCCAAAATTCTCAAATTTCCAAAAACAACTCCCCCTTTTTCTTCTCCCCCTTTTTCCTTAAACTTTTCAACGATTCCCAAATTTCTCCCCCTTTGACAATGGATTCATCAAGAGTACAAAAGAGAGAACAAGTTCAAAATTTTTCCTGTAGCAAAGATTTCACAAGGAGAAACAAGGGAGTGCCAAGATAGGAAAATATGAGCTCATTCGATCATATAACCTTATATATCACATAATATGTAAAATACATGATCTTGATGTGATTTTTACAAGTTAGGGAATGACATGCATCTCAACCTCAATTTAGTCAACTATAGCCAAGTACTAAGCAAGATCTTAGCAGAAAAAGCAAGGCTTTAAAAATTGAAGCAACTAACAACTTAGGGCGAGCAAGTAGTTTCAACTCCAATCTAGTAGACCAATTTAATCTTTAAACAATAAATTGCATGTGGCATGCTTGAAGCATACTTCTTTTATTTTCTAGGAGTGGCATGCTTGAAGCATACATCTTATCTTTGAGGGAATGGCATGCTTGAAGCATACATCTTATTTTTTAGGGAAAGCAAGCCTGAAGCACATAACTTGAAGCTTTTGCTTTTAACAGCCCCCTTTTTTATATTGATTCCCTTTTCTTTTTCTTTTTCTTTGATTGTAAACATGCAAAAGTGATTAAAGGTCTTATGAAAGAGTAAAGTTGAAAACACACTTGCTTCATAGCCCAAATTTGTCAAGAAGATTCAATATCAAGCCTAGAAGAGTGAGATATCACAGAGTATTTAGCTATAGGTAATCAGTCCAGGGAATTCCGCAATGTCATTTTTAGTTCAAGTGAGATAATTAGATTATCATATATTAGCTCAATTACATAACATATAAAGAAATATGATAAAGTGAGCTCATTAAGTGAAAGAACTTGGCAAGGAAACTCCCCCTCAAAACAAACCCATTGGATGAACAATCCCAAGTTCTCCCCGAATAAAAGCAAAACGAGAAGAAGACAAAGGTTTTGTGAAAATGTCTGCCAATTGATGTTCAGTATCCACATGGTGAAGCACAATTTTTTCTTTTTCAACATGATCTTTAAGAAAGTGAAATCCAATATCAATATGCTCAAGAAAAGGGATTACTCAAGAGGTGGCACGAACCAAATCAAATCAACATCCTCCAAAGTCAACATCAGAAAAAGCTCTTAAACTAATCCATGAGGAAGCAGAAAGCCAAATGCCAAAATCTTGAGTTCTATGAAGATACCTGAAAATCCTTTTGATAGCTTGTCGATGTGAAGCACGTGGGAAGCTTGAAAACAAGCACACAAGCACACACAAGCACGTGGGAAGAGTCTCTCATGTAAACCTCTAATTATCTCGTCCTCAACAAAGCATTATCATCATCTTTATGAACAAAGACACTCTCCCCTGAACATATGCACTTGTACTGCATCATTTGAACTAGTGCCTTTTATAAAACAGTGGAAGAAGCATCTCCAAAGGCAACACTTTCAAGATGAGATGCACGAGTGAAGGAGAACCAAATCTTATCACTGAACATATGAAGTGAGCATCCAAAATTCACTAGCCACATGTTCTCCCTCCTCGTGAGAAGCCTACATAGAAGCGAGAAAGTGTCGAGGTCTCGATCAAGGTTAGAAATAAGATGTTTAGGAATCCAAGATCTTGAGACACACGACGCACAACAGTGGGCACAACACGATAATTTTTATGCACAAAATCAGATTTGCCTTTTCCCATGTTTGTAGGAACAGAAGGTGTTTTCATCACTCTAGGCGCATAAAAATGTGCTTTGCTGAAATTTGACCTAGCCTTAGTTCTTTCCTTCTTTGTCTTTGTTTGGCTAGTCTAAAGCAAAAATCTACTAAGTGTCCATCTCTACCACAATGAGTGCAAGTGTACTTGACATGATGTTTAGCTTTAACAAGAAAAGCACATTTTGCATTCATCATAGTAGAAGATAAAAACCAAAGCAGATTGAAAAGCAATTTTCTTAGGCTCATTAGATAACTCAATTTTGCAAGGAGCCTGAACAACGGTCACGAGGTTTAGTTTCATATGTGGCATAAGGATCAAAACCTAAACCTCTCTTGTTTGTGCTAACCTTAGATTGATCCAAAATCATGTTCAACTTCTTCTTGCCATTAGTGAAACGTTCCAAAGAATTTTGCAAGTAATCAACTTTCTTAGCAAGAGTTAAACAATTATTGCAGGGAACATCTACTTTTCCTTTTTGTTTGCGACAAGTTGAGCATGAGAGAATTTCATGTGAAAGCAAATTATCAGTTAATTGAGAAACCCTAGCATTTGCATCTTTCAATTTTAATTCAAGAGTTGAGCATTTAGAATAAGAAGTTGAACTATGCAAATCATCGATTGAACAACTAGCATGTACAACATGTTTCTCATTTTTCTCATTTAGATGCAACAAAAGAGCATGTTCTTTCCTAAGCAAGGTGAGCTCATTGTAAATTAAGTCACATGATTTGCAAGTATCATCACTAGGAATCAAAGTCTTAAGTCTAGCAATTTCAGCATTCAATGATTCAATAATGAAATCATATTTCTTAATTTTCTTATCACGTTTGTCAAGCAATTTTCCAAGACGAGCAACAGCAATAGCTAATTCATCATAAGAGGGATCTACCTCATTGAAGTCGCTGTCGTGATCGTCCTCGGTGAGGCTATCCTTGCTGCTTGCCATGAGACATAGTCCTATCAAATCATGCTTGCTTGGAGTTGCATCATCTTCGCTGCTCTCCGAGTCCACATCGCTCAAATTGACTTGTTCAAGAGCGGAAAGAACTCGGTGAACCACCTTGCGGTTGATGAAGCTCTTCTTCTTCCTATCATTTGACGAGAACCTTTTCTTCTCATTCCTTCGCCGTTGTCCTTCTCCTCCTTTGATGTTTTTCCTGCAAGCTTAGGACAATTTGTGCGAATATGGTTGAGGTCACCACACTCATAGCATCTTGGAGGACCACCTCTCTTTCTCATTCTCACATTCTCGCAAAGCTTTGTTAAAGCGAGAAGAGAGTAGTGCCAGATCTTCTTCAGAAACTCTTCAAGTTGCTCATCTGTTAAAGAAGACATGGAAGACAAGGCAAAGCTAGAAGAAGAATTTGCATTTGACATGTTAGGGTTAGAGATCAAAGCAATTGATTTAATGTTACCCTTCCTGGCAAGAACATCCAACTCATGAGTTTTCAACTTAGAGTAAAGAACATCTAAAGTAAGTGTACTCATGGTAGTAGATTCTTGTATAGATGTTACTTTCATCTCCCACACCGACATGTCCAAAGCACTAAGCAATTGTCTAGCATTAGCAGCATCATCAAAGCTAACTCCAACAGCACGCAAATTGCTAAGAATCTTATTAAAACGTTCAAAGAAGTCATCTACCGACTCACCGGGTTTCATCTCAAATCGCATGTATTCCTTTTTGTAAAGATCTTGACGAACCTCTTTAATAGTGTTAGAACCCTCATGGTAATCACAAAGAGATTTCCATATACCTCATATGCAGATCGAAGATGAATCACACGATCGAAGTCGCTACGTCCCAAGCCTTGGATAATCAAGTTGCGCGCCTTACTATTTGCTTCAACATGTGCACGATTGGTGTCGTTGACGTTGTCGTTTGCAGGGACATCATATGGTTTGTAGACCTTCTCCCAAATTGTGAATCCCTGAGCTTGGATGAACGCCTCCATCTTGGCCTTCCAAAACTGAAAATCAACACCATTGAACACACAAGGTTTTGTCGAATAATGATCCATTGATCTAATCACCGATTAAGATAGATTAGAAAAACCTTGCTCTGATACCACTTGTAGGATCGAAGTATACGAATATAGCAATCAGAGGGGGGGTGAATGATTATGCGGAAGCTAAAACCAAATTCTTGACCTATTAAAAGTTCACCCCAAAACAGAACCAAATAATTGCCTCGTTTTCGACAAAAACAGAATGATAGAGGTTTGGTAAAACGAGAATTACCGGAGATCCAACCGTCGAAACGATCTGAAATTTGGACACAAGAAACTAGATTCCAATACGAATCGAACCCAAAAAGAATCAGCTCGATCGGACTTACGGATCAAAAGTTAAGAGCTTCGCAAGCTTGCTGATCCAGAACTTGACGAGAATCAATCTAATCAAAACTTCAAGATTAAACAAGAACGACAAAAGATTGATCAACTAGACTTTGAGAAACACTAGATCAATACCTAGAGAGGTTTTTGATGGATCAAATCAAGATAAAACTTGAAGAACAAAAACCAATCTAGAACTAGAACAAGCATGCAAACAAGAACCAAAACAGAAAATACCGTAGCGACGTGGTTCTCAGAGCACGCAAAAATCTTGGAAGAATTGATCTTTATTTCTTGTCTAAAATACTCTCATCAAAAGAGTACAAACCCTAAAACCAAGCTCAAAGCTTGATGCGCTCAGCTCTCCTTGGTGCCTTTCAACAGAGACCCCCACCTATTTAAAGCACCAACCCACAAGGAGTTCTCAATACGATTCCTATTCCTAGAAGGAATCCGTATCCAACTCAACTCTACTTGGCCCAACCAGGCCGAGTACAACTCTTGCACGCCGTATGGCAACCCTACCATACTCACGTGACTAACACTTTGCACGCGTATGGCCACCGCCATACTCACGTGACTAACACTTTGCACGCCGAATGACCTCCTGCCATTCTCACGTGACTAACCATTCTTCATGTGCACCATTCTCTTAGCCCGAACGTCCCGCATGACATCCTTGACCACCAAGACCTCGGTTCCTCCTGAACCTAGTCCCAAACCTCAGTTCCTCCATGAACCTAGTTCCGGTCCCGTTATCGACCACATTCGTCTTCGAGCAATACCTGCACATGAACAAACCACAAAACAAATCCGAGCACAAGTCCACGACTTGACTCAATGTCAATCCATGCAACTACTCACATGAGTATTGCATAAAGTCCACTTCAAAAGAAGCATCATGAAATCATTACAAATTTCAAATTCACATACAAAATTCAAATCCAAATCGCTCAAAACCCTAATTGAGCGAAAACGCATTCACGACGGACAAACAAAGTTGGTCCGTTGTATAAGGAAAAGTTTCTGTTCCAAGAAGCCAACCAAACGCGGAAAAACACGTTCACAACGGACAAACAAAGTTGGTCCGTTGTACATGCAAAAATGGCTTCGGTCATGAGCTCAAAACAAGTTCACAACGGACCCCAGAAGCTTGTCCGGCGCAAACGTGCCACGCTCGGTTTCACAAAAGTAAAACCCTAGAAAAAGTCCATTCACGACGGACAAAAAGAATTAGTCCGTTGTACATGTGAAAATCTTGGTTCCAAGAAATTATCCAAACCGAAAAAGCTTGTTCACAACGGACCAAGAAAAACTGTCCGTTGTACATGTGAAAATGACTTCGGTCATGGGCTCAAAAACATGTTCACAACAGACCCAAAAACACTGTCCGTCGCAGATGGGAAACTTACTGTTTCTTGAGAACTTTGTCCGGCGCTAATGTGTAACTTACTGTTTCTTGTCAATTGTCAAAACACATGAACAAACACATTTTGCAAATTCAAATCTAAGTTAATTTTTCAGTTCAAAGCCAATTTTTCAGCACATGATTTCACAATCGATCTCCCAAGCTCGAGCCCGGGGAGATCATGCTTTTCGGGTGGGCGCTCATGGCGGGCCTTGTCCCGCTGTTCTCTGAGTTCTTCCTCATGGTCCTCCATTTCTATGGGGTGCACCATCTTCATCTCTCCCCCAACTCCATCGTCATCCTCGCCGTCTTCGCACATCTGTGCAAGATGTTCGTGGGGGTGAAGCCCAGCCTCCCCCTCTTCCGGTATTTCTACTCCCTCCGCACCACCGATGACGGGGAGGTTACCGGAAGTTGCCACTTCCGGCTCCGCGACGGGATGGTCTCCCACTACATTGACTTCCAGCAGAAGTTGAACTGGAAGGCATGGAGGGAGGACTGGCTGTACGTCATCGACGACAGTGGCGCAGACGTCCTATTTATTCCTACCGCCGCGGCGGAAGGGAATGAGGACTGGAATGCGACCGTCGAGGAGACAGTCGAGCTTCGGGCCATGACGGACCGCATCCAATGTCTGCGGGACACTGGCCTGACCGGGGTGCTGGTGGTTCGGGATTACGTGTCCTGAAGAATCAGACCCCTGCATCTCCGTGTTCGCCTGGTGTGGCAGTACACGGGTGATAACGACCTGACCAGGACGTATCCGGGCGGTAAGTCTTTGTCTTCTTCTGCAAGCACGGTTTCTTTTTGCAACCTTCGTCTTCTGAGCCCCCCTCCCCATTTTTTTTAGGCGATGGGAATCTGACCAGCTCCCTTCTCATGAAATGGGTGAGGGAGTTGCTTCCTGTCCTTGCTGGTGATCTGGTGTTCTCCGACGGGGTCTGGCCTCTAGCCGATATGGATCCCGTGGAGCGGAACCAGATCACCAGGGGGTTTCCACCAATGGACCCCTAGGGGCCCTTTGGTGATCAGGGGTTCTGCAGCCTCCGCTGATCGCGCCGCCGGGAAACGTCCAGTTGCTGACGATCCCCCGGCCGCGGATCCGAAGAGGCCACGTACCCTGGGCGACGCTAGGAGTAGCACCATGCCTGCTACCCCTCCCATGACACTGGGGGAGCAGGTCTTTCCTCCGGGGCGCCGACGAATGCTGCCCTGGAGACGGCGCCAGCCCCACCGGCGCCGAGTGCCTCTGCACTGCTGACGCCGGTACCAGCTGCTTCGATGCCGCCCCTTGCAGCATCCTCTTCCTCAGCCCCGGCGCCCACGGACTCGGCCGAGATGACACCCGCGCACCCTTGCCTGGTCGCCCTCCCGGCATCGGGGTTTGCCTTCCAGTCGCCTCCCAGGGCAGTTGCACAGGCGTCCCCAGTCCCAGTGGTGCCTCCTGCACCTGCCGGGACGGGAACATCTTCATCGGGTGGCCCAAGTGATGCCCCTACCACTCCCGCGGCGATCGCCCCTCCAGCCGAGGGTTCGGACCATGCCTGGGTGCTCGCGGACCTCCAGCGAGTGCACACGGGCATTGGTGCCCTTCTTGCCACAACAGCGGCCCAACTGGCATGGTACCCCCAGCAGCTGGCCGCTTTGCGGGAGGAGAAGGAGAGGTCCGAGGGGACGCTGGCTCAAGAGAACACCGCCTCGCTTGTCCGGGCCCGGGTGGCCGAGGCGATGCGGGACAGGGCTGCGGCAGAGCACCGCCGGGTGCTCCACAACGTCACCGCCATGCTCCGCGATGCCTACGGGAGCATGAGGGTAAGCCTGGCGCCCCTCGGTGTGGTTCTTGCGCCTCCTCAGTAATCCACCGCCCCACAATACGCTGCGGGGGTGAACCAAGCTGCGAAGGCCCTCCAGAATCTGCCCGCTGCCCTCGCCGATTGTTCGGTCGTTGAGGTGCGAGCAGTGGCCATCGGGGCAGCTTCCTACGTGCTGCCGTGTTGTGCCAGCCACGACGCCTCCTTCAATGCCATGGCAATGGTGGGGGGCATCGAAGGAGACGAGGCGGAGGCGCGAACACGCGTGCAGGAGGCTGCGGAGTTCGTCTCCGGGCTGATGCAGGTCCATCCCCCGACGGGTCTCGCCCCGGCAGCCGGAGACGCCGGGAAAGACGAGGGGGCGAACGCCGGGGATGCAGCAGCAGACGGCGCCGACAACCAGTAGCCTCGTAGCCTGGCTTTAACCTTCTTTTATTTCTTCTTTTCTTTTGTAGTCTGTAATCATGAAATTTATCAGTACTTTTGGGTACCATCCAAAGCATTTCATGTTACCTTCTTATTTGCAAACTATGCTTGTGCATTTCGCCTAATTTCGATGAAGGGCGACCAGTTCTCGATATGCTCGACGAAGTTGGATTCACTCGCCGAAATAAGCTTGGGGTACCTGGTCGTCTTAGCGAAATGGCTTGCTGCAAACAATGCCACCCATTAGGTAGCGCCCGTAAGGGATGCCTTCCCAAAAGTTGGAGATTTCGGGCGCGAAGCCGCCGTAACTTCTTTCCTTCACATGCACTTTCTTCTGAGGGGACTTAGACTTTTTTTTTGTGTTTCGGATTTAGGCTTCTTGGGGCTACGTGTAAGGAAACGGGGGAGCCAGGGGCGGGGGACTTAGCGTTGTCGACGGAGCTGGCCGTCTTACGAGACCGGGCCGCACGCAACCCCTAGTCGCCCGACCTTATACGACTTAGGCGCAGGAAGCAATCGTCCTCCACAGAAAAGGAAACTTCGCACTAAGTCCCTGCGCGTGGTACGCTGTTGTTCTAAAGTTAACTGGGCTTACGCTCCAAGTGACCTGGAATTACACTTCACGGGGCTGCGTGTAAGGAAACGGGGGAGCCAGGGGCGGGGGACTTAGCGGTGTCTGCGGAGCTGGCCGCCTTACGAGACCGGGCCGCACGCAACCCCTGGTCGCCCGACCTTGTAAGACTTAGGCGCCGGAAGCCACCGTTTGTCAAGCAGGGAACAGCCAATACAGTCCAGAACCAGAGGCGACCACGGCAACAAAAAATCCTTCTTGGTATGCGCAAGAAAGGAATGAAAAGATCAAAAGCAAAGATACTTTTGAAACCACACACTCCCCTGTTGGACGACAGCCGATGAAAGGGCTGGCCTTCGACCGCCAAGTATTTACATCTTCAGGGGTAGAATTTCCGCAGCAACTCGATGTTCTGGGAGTTCGCCAACTCTTGGCCTTCTTCTATTGCTAACCGGACGGCCCGGTCGCGACACTGAGATTACCTTGAAGGGCCTCTCCCAGCTGGGAGACAGTTTGTTGCGGCCGACGTGTGTTTGAACTCTTCGCAGCACCAGATCTCCCACCACCAACGCCCTCTTGTCGACTCGAGAGGCGTGGTAGTGTCGAAGGCTTTGTTGATATCGGGCGGCCCGAACTGCGGCCCCGTCCCTTGCTTCTTCCAACAAGTTGACATCTTCTCGCCGAAGATCCTCTTGGCCTTCTTCTGTGAAGGCCGCCACCCGCGGGGATCCGAACGTCAGCTTGGAGGGAAGGACGGCTTCGGCACCGTAGACCAGAAAGAACAGCGTTTCGCCGGTCGCCCAGCTTGGTGTGGTACGAAGTGACCACAACACAGCAGGGAGTTCTTCTGTCCATGATGCCCCTCGCTTCTGGAGCCTGTCGAACGCTCTTGTCTTGAGGCCCTTAAGTACCAACGCATTGGCACGCTCCACCTATCCATTGCTTCTGGGATGTGCCACTGATGCAAAGCATACCTTGGTGTCTACTTCTTCGCAGAAGCTCAAGAAGATTGCGCTGGTAAATTGTGAGCCGTTGTCGGTGATAATTCGATTGGCGACTCCGAAGCGGTTGAAGATCCCGCGCATGAACTTGACGGCAGCGGGGGCCGTGATGGCGCGCACTGCTTCGGCTTCAATCCACTTGGTGAACTTGTCGATGGCGACGAACAGGTGGGTGAAGCCTCCTAAGGCCCGTGGGAACAGACCCAGAATATCCAAGCCCCAGACCGCAAACGGCCACGAGAGGGGTATCGTCTGGAGGGCCTAGGCGGGGCGATGTGTACGCTTGGCATGAAATTGACATGCAGCACATCATCTTACCAGCTCGTAGGCATCCTGGAGGGCTGTGGGCCAGTAGAATCCTTGACGGAATGCTTTGCCAACGAGTGTCCATCCGGACAGATGGCTCCCGCACACGCCTCCGTGGATCTCAGAGAGTAGAGAACTCCCCGCTTCCCGAGTGATGCATTTCAGCAGAATTCCATTTCTACTCTGGCGATATAGGTCCCCACCTACCAGAGTATAGCACTTAGCCCTTCGTGTGATCTTCTTGGCTGCGACATCATTGTCGGGGAGCACTTGGTCTTGCAGGAAGGCCAGGATAGGGGCCATCCATACTTCTTCCCTACCAAGTGTGGCGACCAGATGGTCACACGGGTACTTCGCTTGGGCGAGAGTTTCCCCTGGCGCCGCCGTAGCGGGGCCGGTGCTCTTTGTTTCGGAAAGGTGGGCCCCAGGCCGCTCACCACCTTCGGAAGCAGAACGCCACTCGCCGATGCCGGGGGCTGCCTGCCATACTTCGACATCGGGGGCTAAGACACCAGCACCATTGTCCCCATCAAACCCAGGGGCGACAATGGATGATTGAGGTGGGCACCCTTTGTAGCCCTCGACAGGAAGTACACCTTCGCCGCGGCCCCTGGGGACAGGGGCGGCGTCGGACAGTCGCGTTGGTCCTCCTTTGAGGGCCCCGACCGGAAAAACAATGTCGTTCATTCCTTGTTCAGGGGCTACGACAGACGACCGCAAAGGTCCTCTCACGAGGTCCTGGGTCAGAGCTGCACCACCGCGCGTGCCTTGTACAGGTGCAACGATGGCGGCTTGTGATGGTCCTCCTTCGAAGGCCCCTACCAGACACGCCCCACTGCTCCTACCTTATTCAGGGGCTGTAGTGGACAGTTGAGGGGATTTCCCTTCGAAGGCTTCAACCGGACTCTCAGCGTCATTCCTGCCCTCGCCGAGGGTTGCAACAGATGGCTGAGATAGTCTTTCTTCAAAGACTCCAGTAGGAACGGATGATCTGGATGAAGCGAGCTGAGATAGCTCATCCGCCAGATGGTTGTCTCGTCAAGGGATATGGGTAAAACCCAATCCGTCGAAGCGACGCTCCAATCTCCGAACTTTCGACAGGTAGGCAGTCATGATCGGGTCGAAGCATTGGAACTCCTTGCGCACTTGATTGATCACCAGTAGAGAATCTCCCTTGACATGAAGGCGTCGAATTCCCAAAGCTGCAGCGGCGCGCAGTCCTGCCAGCAGCCCTTCATACTCTGCAATGTTGTTAGTGGCCTAGAAGTCGAGGATGATTACGTACCGGAGGACGTCACCAGTTGGGGCGATCAGGACCACCCCAGCCCCCGCGCCCTCGAGCCTGAAGGAGCCGTCGAAGAATAGCATCCAAGGGGAAGGCGTGGGGTCTTCTTCATTCTCCAAAGCGGCAGGAGTCCACTCAGCGACGAATTCTGTCAGCTTTTGACTATGGATGGCGGTGCGGGGGACATACTTGAGGCAAAACTCTCCAAGTTCCACCGACCACTTGGCGATACGGCCCTCCGCTTCATGGTTGTGGAGGATCTCCCTCAACGGGTAGGCCGTAACGACCACTACTTTTCGCCCCTGAAAGTAATGCCGCAGCTTCCTGGATGCCACTAGGATAGCATATAGCATCTTCTGGGCCTACGGATACGAGTTTCCACGTCATGCAGCACCTTGCTGACGAAGTAAACTGGCTTTTGGACATTGTCCCTCTCCGCCACCAGCACCGCGCTCACCACTACAAGGGTGGCAGCTATGTACAAAAGCAACTGTTCACCGGGCTGAGGGGCGACTAGTACCGGCGGTGAGGAGAGGTACTGCTTTAAGTCTTCAAAGGCCAGTTGAGCTTCCTCTGTCCACCTCAAAACGGTTAGTCTTCTTGAGCAGCTTGAACAGAGGCAGGCTTCTTTCTCCCAACCGGGCGATGAAACGTCAGAGGGAGGCCAGTCGACCCGCCAAGCACTGAGCTTGTTTGAGTTGAGCGGGCAGTTTCATATGTTCGATCGCCGCTATCTTGTCGGGGTTAACCTCGATGCCACGGCTGGATACAAGGAACCCCAACAACTTCCCGGAAGGCACTCCGAACACACACTTCTCGGGGTTGAGTTTCAGCTCGTTCTTCCGAAGATTGGCGAAGGTTTCCTCCAAGTCCTCAATGATTCCTTCGCCCTTATTGGTCTTCACTACCAGGTCATTCACATACACCTCCAGGTTGCGCCCGATTTGGGGGCGGAACGTGGCGTGCATGGCGCGCTGGTAGGTTGAACCCGCATTCTTCAACCCAAATAGCATTTTGATGTAGCAATACATGCCCATAAGGGTGACGAATGCGGTCTTCTCTTCATCTTCATGGGCCATGCTAATCTGATGGTACCCGGAGTACGCATCCAGAAAGCACAGCAGTTCGCAGCCTGCGGTCGAGTCGACAATGAGATCAACTCGAGGCAGTGGGTAAGGGTCCTTCGGGCAGGCTTTGTTAAGGTCGGTGAAGTCGACGCACATTCGCCACTTCCCATTGGACTTCCTTACGAGTATAGGGTTGGCGAGCCACTTAGGGTGAGAGACCTCACGAATGATCCCTGCACTCAGCAATTTCACTACCTCCTGCCGGATGGCATCTTGCCGCTCGGGGGTCTGTCTCCGGATTTTCTACCAGATAGGCCGCATGCTGGGCTGCGTCGCCAACCAGTGCTCGATCACCTCCCTGGGGACCCCAGTCATATCGGACGGGTGCCAAGCAAACACGTCGGAATTAGACCGGAGGAAGGTGACAAGCGCGTCTTCCTATTTGGCGCTGAGGCTGGCACCGATGTAGACGCTCTTCCCGGGCTTGCTCTCCTTCAGGGACACCGCTCGTAGGTCACCGGCCGAGGCGGGTGAAGTGCGGTTCTCCGCCTGAGGGGCACCGGGGGATGCTACCTTATCACGGCCAGAGAAGGTGGCGCTGACCACGTCCATATCCATCGAATCCTTGTGGCAGCGTAAGGCTTTCGCCCTGTCCACCTGGATGGTGATGGGACCAGCGGGTCCCTGAATCTTCACCACCATGTAGCCGTAATGGGTTACCGCCATGAACTTGGCCAAAGCAGGTCGGCCAAGCAAGGCGTTGAACAGGAGGTTGAAGTCGACGACCTCGAGGTCTACCATCTCTGTGCGGTAGTTGCTTTCCTTCTCGAAGGTGATGGGAAGGCGCACTTGTCCTAGGGGCATCAAGCCAGCCCCAGGGGCGATGCCGAAGACGGGCAAAGCAGGCTCCATCTCCTAGAGGGGGATCTGGAGCTTGTGGAAGGACCGGTCGGACAGGAGGTTAATCAAACTTCCTCCGTCCAGAAGTACCCGACCTAGCCTCACATTCCAGACTGTGGGCAAGACCACGAGCGGAAGGCGACCCAGGCCGATAGTACTCTCAGGATGATCGGCCTGGCTGAAGGTGATCGGCTCCTCCGACCACTTCAACGTTTGGCACACTCCTGAGCTTGTCCCTGCGGTGTACACCTCCCTCCACTGTCGTTTGAACGCCGTGTTGGAGGGATAGGTGGCAGATCCACCATTGATGTATGCCACAGCGCAGTCCGCCCTCTGGAATCCCAAAGGGGTGGAGTCTTCGTCTTTGTCTTGCCAGGGGCAGCGATCCTTTAGCCGCTGCTCCACAATCTCGCTCACGACTGGACAACGTGCCAAGTCGTGCAAGCGGGTTTGGTGGATTGGGCAGAAGGGTTTGCCCCCGTCGTCTTCACGACCGTCGGGGTGGCAAACACGGCGGTCATCCCGCCGGTCAGGGCGGTCGCGCCCCTGGCCAGGACGGTCATCCCGCCAGTTAGGGCGGTCGCGTCTCTTCGGCCGGTTGTCCCGACGGGGGCGCTCGGCGGCCAACACCCGCCTGGTCTCTTCCGCATAGTGCTTCTTCTTCTTCTTGGTCGCAGGGCCGAGGTCCCACGAAGGGCCGGCTTGCCCTGCCTCGGGCGCCATGGATCGGGCGCGGGTCCTCTAGTTTTCATCGCTTCGCACACCGGTGTGCAAGAGAGAAGAGCTCTGAGGTAGTGGTGATGTCGCGAGTAGCCAACTTCTCCCGCATCTTGGTGTCCCGCACGCCCCTTCGAAAGGCGATGACGACCGACTGCTCTGAAATTTGGGGAATTGTATTGCGACAGTGGCTAAAGCGCCGAACGAAGTCGCGCAACGATTCCCCTCTTTTTTGTTCAAGGGCATGAAGGTCGTCCTCCACGCCCGGCTATATGTAGGACCTCTGGAAGTTGGCGATGAAAACGTCGCACAACTCTTCCCACGAGGAGATTGATCCTTGCGGAAGGTTCAACAGCCAGGATCGGGCGGATCCGACTATGGTCGTGAGAAAGTAATTCGCCATGACCCTGCTAGACCCACCCGTGGCATGCACCACCGTGGTGCAAATTTGAAGGAACTCCTCCGGATTGGTGGTGCCGTCATACTTCTTGAGGGACGCTGGGCGGAACCTGCTGGGCCACGCCACACGACGTAGTTGTCGGGTGAACGCCAGGCATCCCACGCTGTAAGGGGATTCGTCCTCAGCTTTGGCGTCTCGATGCGCAGAATGCATGGGGGTTCGCTGAAGACGGGTCCCCGGGGAGCGAGAGAAATGAACTTCCTCCAGGCTCCGGGCGGGGGGATCCCGGGAGGGAGTTCGGCTCCCGGAGACTGTGCAGAGTGCGTTCAGAATCTTAGGAACGACGACCACGCGAGTAGCCGTAAGAACCGCCGCTGCGTCGTTGCTGGAGCCCCCAGGGATGATCCCCCGAAACCCTGCGGCCCCGAATGGGGCCGGGTTGCCTGCTTGGGCCCTCCTGGCCAACACGCCTCTCGCCCGAGCGGCTTGAGGTGTGGGAAGAGTGACCGTGCCCTTCGAGGGGGAAGTCCCGATGGTCGGAGACCGATCGGAAGCCCCCACTCGAAGCTGGGCCGCTTCCACAAGGCGGACCACATCCAGGAGCCAGGGCGCTGCGGGGTTGTCTCCAGTGAGCTCCACAGGTGGGTGACTCAGCAGGAGACGCGCCGCGCGTAAGTTCTGGGCCGAGGGGCCTCTTCCCACGCCAGTCGACAGCGAACAGGGGGCCCGACGGCCCCTCGAGAGGCCTCGGCACCCCCGGTAGGAAGTGGCGTGGAATCGCCCTTCGTCTGGGGAGTGCGAGGGGGTGCTATCGGAGCGCTGACAGCTCCGACCGCCGGTGGTGGTGTTGTGTGCGAACCCGCCATCCTCCTGATGGACGGACCTTTAACGAAGTTCGCTGGGAACGGCTGGAGTCAGACCGAGATAAGCCAACCACACAACCCTACCTGGCGCGCCCCTGTCGGCGTTTTTTACGACAGGATCCTCCCGTGAGGGAGGTTTTAGTTCGGTTTGGGGGTGTGCTTAGTGGAGACTTAGCCCGGTCACTCTCTCCCTGCCGGCCCGGAGAAGATAAACAGTAGACACACCGGATTTTCCCAGGTTCGGGCCCCCATGGTAGGTAATAGCCCTACGTCCTGCCTGAAGTCTTTGTTACCTTGGTTTTTTCTCTCACCCCCGTTTCCCATGCACCAAACCGCCCTTATATACCCCCGGCCGGTTTGGGCAAGTGGGGGGACAAAATTATGCCACTGCGCGGCTCATTAATTACATTTCATTAATGACATCCCATCTTGGGGCCTCCTTCTTTGTGCTGCTACACCATGAGCCGTCAGGACTATGTGCTTCCCATGACGTGCCAGACGTGGTACGTCAGGGAAAGGGCCTGTCGCCATACCCCGCATTAAATGCCCTGACACCATGCCCCATGGGAGGCTTTTGAGCGATGCCTTCTTCAGCTTTATGGCCTATGACGCCACGTGGGCCTCCTCGCTGGGCCCTCGCCCAGCGAGGAGCGCTTGGGAGCACTGGTATCCACGTAGCCATGTGGGCCTCCTCGCCCTGCGAGGAGGGCTTGGGAGCGCTGGTCGCCACGTAGCCACGTGGGCCTCCTCGCCCCGTAGGAGGGCTTGGGAGCGCTGGTCGCCACGTAGCCACGTGGGCCTCCTTGCCCCGCGAGGAGGGCTTGGGAGTGCTGGTCATCACGTAGAAACGTGGGCCTCCTTGCCCCGCGAGGAGAGCTTAGGAGCGCTGATCGCCATGTAGCCACGTGGGCCTCCTCGCCCCGCGAGGAGGGCTTGGGAGCGCTGGTCACCACGTAGCCACGTGGGCCTCCTCGCCCTTTTCTTCCTTCCTTTAAGGGCGAAGAGAGTACCCCGGTGTAGAATACGCCGACAGCTGCCATCCACAAATCTAAGAAAGTCACGTAAGATCATAACAGAAGTAGAGATGCACAGAAAATAGCAACTAGCAAGTAGATGATGTACGTGTTACCTGGTTGTCTTCCTACAGCGATTGACAAAGCGTCACTAGACGCGGGCAGATTAGCACTTGGACAGAATAGAGAAGCCCGCAGATCCAAGTGAGGAAGCTTGCGGCAGCGGCGGAGCAACCTCTCATTTGGACCGACTGATCATCTCCGCGAGGAATCAGGATGAAATCAGCTTGAATCGGGGTACCAGATGGTGGGGAATCAAGGTGAGGAAGACCCCGAGAAGGAGATGTAGTGAGGAACAAAGACAAGGAAAACCTAGAGAACGAGATTGTGATGGGGATTCATCCTCCTAGAGAGGCCGTGCACAGGGAAAATTCCCTTGCTTTCGGCGTTTCGCGCGTAGGAGCGGAGAAAATCACCTTCTTTTCCCGTGTAGTAGGACGAATCCGCGGTAGATTTTTTAGAGACCGCTTCAGTAGATAGGCAATAGATAAAGCCAGCGATAGTGCCTCGTTTTCTGAGCGAGACCGGTGCTTCAATAAGCGCTAGCATGATTCTCTCTCATCCTTCTTTTTTCTCCACCTAATATTTTTGCTGATGCTGGCACCATTATAGCCAACTGGCTCCATTGGAGATGCTCTAACCTTCGACAAGTTCATAGTAAATAGGGGCAACGAACGAAAATATGTGAAATTAATCGAAGCATATTTAATGTTTTGCGCTTCCAATGTACGAAGATCCACAAGGTATAAATAATTGTTCTGCTGATAATGCTTCTAGCTGTGATAGACCTTATAGCAGTGGTAAACTTTTAGTTCGATGTTGAAATGAGCTAAAAGCAATAAATTATGATATATTAATAAATACAAGCAATAGATAACGCACCGAACACAAAAGAAATAAATAGAGAATACAAAAAGCGCCTGTGGCACTTATTTGATATCAATAAACACAGGCAATAAATACCAAACTAAATCATTTATATATGTTGAATCTAGCAAGATACAAAATCATCGAATTGTGATATCAACATTAATGTAGGAGAGAACGTAAATGCAACAATCAATCAATTAACACCTAATACTTGATTGTGCCTCTATGTAAACACCAGCAAAGGAGCTTGGAAGGGGCGTACAGAAGTACTTCGGACAATATAGACAAGATCAGACACCTTTTAGCTATGTTTCTTTAGAGGAAAGAACTCTTCTCCTCATGGCACTCGTCGAGAGCAATGCCAGGAGAACCGTGTACTCCATGGCTGCTGTTTTCATGGTTCTGATGACCATGTCTTCTACCTTCTCGTCCTGCCATGCAAGTGGTACGTAGAATATCCCTGTTTTGCTCTTCACATCTCAAATGTTCGAATTAATTAACCTATCATCTTGCGTTGGATGTCTAGTTAATCCGGTGACCTGCGCCGATTTCCCAGGCTGCACGGTCGATGAATGCAAGATAGTCTGCGAAGTAGTATTCCGAAAGTTTGTCGCCGCCTATTGCAGGAGGGATGTTGATCCAATTCAGTGCTGCTGCATACGACAGTGAGGATCGACGATGATGGCTTTCTTGCATGTAAATGCGTCGATCTGTTTGATGCTAATTCAATAAACGTGGTTTTCTTTTATGAAGAAAACTAGATTCAATTTCTAAACTAACCCAACAAGAATTAGCTCAATCAGATCTACGAATCTAGAGTTATATATGACCTTTACAAGTTGACTATACATAATAATGACAAAAATTGATTAAACCCTAATTACGTGATTAATCAGGATTAACTAATCAAACTTTTTAGATCAATCACTTGATGTCTTATAAAGGTTTTGAAACATCAAGTTGGTGTCCTCTGGCTAATTCTCTCTTTTTTTTTTCTTTCCGGTGCGCTCCCAAACAAATTGGTGTCCTACTCGTCCGGCAAGCGACTCAGCTGACTCGCACACGCACATGTATTTATCCAAGACACGGATCTTCCTCTCGGCTAGGACTCTCCCATGCAGACTCTAGCTATTTCATGGAACTAATACAAGATTAATTCTAACAGAATTGGGCTAAAAAACGAGGTCCATTGTTGCATCCAGTTCTTTCCATGGAGAAGAGTTGAATCTCCACACTAACACTGTTGGCGAAGGAAGTTGAGGATCAGATCACACGTGCACACGGAGGCGCCCAGAGAGGCTGCCCCGCCCGCCATCACTACGTCAGGATGGGCCTATAGTAACACACATATGTGCTACTGTAGCTCAAAAAAAATGTTACTGAGTCCTATTGCAACATATTTGTTTAGTGTTACTATAGACTATGTTGCTATAGAAGGGTCTATTGTAACATGTAACAAGTGTTCTTGTATATAAAAAAAGATGTTGCAACCATGCTACGGCAACATGCATCAGATGTGTTGCTATAGACTGTAGTAACACCTTTTTTAGCAAAAAACAACATAGTAGCGCGTGTTGCCATAGACCCTAGTAACACCTTATTTTTGCTAAAGCAACATAGTAGCATGTGTGTTCCATAGACCCTGGTAACACATTTTTAGATACAATAATTAAACTTAGTAACACCCTTTTTGAATGACAACACAATGTTGAGCTCATATAATAAATTTAAATATCTTTATTATTTTCTTATTCTTTTGTGATGGTACATATTAAAATTGATTCATAGAATATCATTTGATAAGCATATATAACACACTGTACATCAATACAAAACACAAATGACCATAAATGCAATAATCATAACAAATTGCATTGCATCAAACAAATAAAATATCAAGTACTTCACACCATTCGATAGAATACATAACGATTTGATTTCTAGAGAATACAAGTCTTTAGTCTATGAATCAAATACATTGTTCTAAATAAAAAGAATATAAGATATATCTAGTATTGCCTAATCTTCATGAAATTCTTTGCTTCTAGATCCCTTCATGTGGTAAGCAAACAAATGTTTGAATTTCAACCATTGATTTTTCAACCTGCACAAAAGAAAGTATAAACCTTTATGATTGCAATTACAAAATATAATATATGCACTTCATTACAATGGAAGCAAGAAACAGTTAACATACACCAAAGGAAGGCTAAGCAATCGGTCTTCCTTCCACATGAGCATCGCTAATTGTCTTGCAAACGCTTGATTGGCCTTACTAACTCCTCCTTTTCCACAACAGGATAATTGATAACCACTTTCATAAATTGGTTACCTATCTCAACATCATCAACTATTGCATGTAGATCATTACTAAAAAAACATAGCATATGCCACACATTCTTTATTTGGATATGTCACAGTCTTAAGAATTACCATGGTAGCAGAATAATTTTTTGTGATGTTTTTTTACCTTCATTAGAGATGGTCAGATCTGCTTTGAAGACTTGTTTTGTGGAGTCTTCTTTTGAGTGCCTTGTTGTTGTGTAATGTTTATAGTCTCTTATAAATTTTACCGCTTCTTATTCATCTATGGAGAGATAAGATACAATTTGTAACACACTAGCAATTTTGTGTCTAAAATTCACATTGCGTTTTCTCTACAAACAAATATATGGGATAGTTAATCTTACCTGCGCTAACATCATTTTTCTACCTTCAATAGAATTTGTTCTTTGCATATCAAACTAAAAATGAGAAAACGATTGGTAAGACAATACACAATAAATTAGAACAAATGTTTGTCAAAATTAAAGACATTCATTTTGGTGTGATCATCGGGATATATTAGAATGGTTAAATTAGGCAAAAAATCTCTAGTATGTTGTCTGAAAGCATAACTCATGTTTTTCTGCATAATGATGTGACATTTCAATTGAAATAGAATGTTCTTGATCTATCGAGCAATTAGCATAGAGGGGTAGATCATATATAGGACCCAATATTGTCTATGTAACTACCTGGTAGCAGAAAGAAGTCTGCCTCTTAACAGCTGAGACCAAATCATAGGTTATGTCCCCTGATGCTCTAGTGTTCGCAAAAATGGAATCGTCAGAAGGTGTTGTATGCTCCAACTCAAAGGGCTCCCTAGGATATAATTCAGTCCAAACTTTCTCAGCCTGATGCTTGGAGTTTGCTCCAAGGGAAGACTTGACATTGTCATTGTCTAGTATTCTACCATATAATCTCTTGCAGTCCTTTATGTATTGAACCTGAAAAAAATGTAATTTTTGATAATTAGTTCTCTGCATAGCATCACCAGTACAAGATCCTTGCATACAGACATTTCCAACCATGGACACTATTTTCTACAAGATCCTAATGTAGTGTTCAGAAGTTGGTTTCAGAAAATAAAAACATTCCTCAAAACTGAAAATAAAAACATTTGCAATTTACCTTCCTCAACTGATATTAAGGTGGTGAACTGGTAGTTTTCTCATACGAAAATGAGACCATGAAACTATGAAGATAGGGGGAAATGTATTGAGTCAAAAGTTCTTTGGCAAGTAACCAAGAAAATATGCAAGGAACTGTACCATGCAACCAGGCCTGTATATTGTTTGGCAAAAGCAGATAATCCCCCATAAGCATGAGAAAAATAGGGTAGGTCCAGTTTAGATATCAACTACACTATTTGACATGCTGAGCTAAGCAACAAAAGAAATATGTTCAAAGTTCGAGGTTATTGAAATAGTGATTAGACAGACTGGAAGGGCCAACAACATGAAACCATAAAAAAGATTAAATTTATTATCTCAGAGAATCCTCTGGACTTATGCTTGATACACCAACCTGCCATGAGTTAAAATTTAAAACAGATTAATCAAAGGTGCAAATGGTTTAGAAGTAGAAGGAAGGGCAATTTCAGACGCAAAAGAAGAAGAAGAAGAAAATGGCTTACACGGATCAAAGTAGAGTAGCTCGACATGTGAACTCCAAACCCTGCACAGTGTAGACGACAGCCAAAGAAGAATGTAATGTCAGATGTGAAACAATAGAAACATATTAAACACTAGCTTCTTAAGAAATTAGAAAAACAGTACTAACTTGTGCATTCTTGCACTAGTTTAATTAACTGCCTAACAAAACTAACAGACTGACGATCAAGGATGTCCAATGTCAAAAGTTTTCCAACACTAGCGACTCCCATCAGTACATACAACACAACCTGCATGTAGCATCCAATTGAAGTATCATCATACTATTGTGCTTTAATTATACATATTAAATCTGTGATCTCATTCTTATTTGTTTGGTAGTAGAAGTCTATGTTAACCATGGCATGGCCATTGGTAATCTTTTGATATTAACCATTGGATCATGAAGAATTAACTGTTCATGTTAAAGTGGGTGCACCTAAGATTCACTACGTGATCCCTGCGATATCATTCATGGATACACACATCTTCAAGATGCATAATAAAGAGATTGCTACAATATTTCGTGCAGAAGTTAGAAGCCTATTTGTAATAAGTATCACTCAACTTTAGTCATTTCCAAGTACCCAAAATACCGAAGTCATTCAAAATCTAATACAAGCATTCATCTTTTTTCCCAATAATATCGTGTGTACTATTTTGGATACATGTTACAATTTGTAAAGTTTTCTAATCACAAACACATAATATTTGAATTGGCAGCATGATATGGGGACAAAAATTTGATCAATATCATTTTGTATTGGTCAAATAAAATCATTTAAAACACCCTAGAGTCCTAGAAATCGTGCCAATTGCAGCAGCAATACCTAATCATTGATTCCCTAATGATAATGTACTAATCATTTAGGCAAGTTAATCAATTGCATGGTGTAATCTCTGCTACCCCATGGAGTAGAGAATCACTATGGAACTTTCTAGGGCTATAGGACGTTTTAAATGATTTTATTGGACCAATAAAAATGTTATTACTTTGACCAATAAAAATGTGTGTATTGAGTTGCTCACATAAAGTTTAATAAAGTATCACAAATTCACAACTACAGTCCATTATCTTTTTTTTTCCAGATGGATACAAGCACTAGAACATTGGAGAAAGGAGACAACCAGCACAAATTTTCTAAAATGAACTAGATCTGTAGTTCTTTGTTGGATATAACCTATAGAATGTTTGACTAAGTTTAAAGTGCTGAACCAGATCAAGAAAATTTCAATCAAGGTACAAGATAAACCTGTAACAGGTACCTGCGCTTACCACATGGAAGGAGGAGCTTCGGCAGGGGCAGCCGAGGGGAGGAGGGGACGGCGCTGGCCTACTGGAGGAAGGCCGGAGGGGCAGCAGGGGAGGGCCGCTGAAGGTGGCGCCGGCTAGGGTTGGTAGGGAGGAGGCGCTGCAGCTGCTAGCGGCTGGGGAAGGCGGTGTCGGCTCGGAGGAGCGCGGGGCGCGGCGACGACTGGCGCAGGGGCTCCTCCGGCCACGGGGAGGCGGCGCTTCGGAGCGCGGCCCGGTGTGGCAGTGTGGCGACGCACGACCGGGAGAGCAAGGGGACGGCCAGGAGTGGCGCACGGCCGGGAGAGGAGAGCAAGAGGATGAGTCGGGCATCTCAGATCTTAGGGAGGAAGGAAACCTTAGGGCTGAAGCTTCTTTGCATCCGTGCAAACTGCAGAGGGATGGGGAGAGGGAGATATATGGATATTTCGGGATTGGTTTGTTAAGAGACGCTGGGAAAGATCTTAAAGAAGAGGGTTCATATTAGAGGAGAGGAAGATAAAAGGTATTGGAAAAAATTACACCTTCTGCCAAAAAATATTTTCTCCTGAATTGGAGGGAAAACATTTACTAACACGACAACTACTTTGGATTATACAATCTACGGAAACAAATTGAGAGAGTAGTAGAATTTTTTAATTCAAACAGGTGCTAAATTTGGTTACAATCTACAGTATTATTATATATACATGCGTAGTGTGATGCATAGCGTACTGTTGGTTTATATATGTGTGTGTGTGTTTTTTTAATTTATTGTAATTAAGTCCTGTGTTATAATCTACCTCTATATGTGTTACTTCAGTATTATTATTCACACTCTACAACCTTGTGTTACAATGTTTCTTTGTAACATATATTATGTGTTGCTATTGTAGTTCCCTGTAACACTTTTAATATCTCGTTAAGTATGTGTTACAACATGCCTTTGTAACACAAATTACATGTTACTGCAATATCTCTTTGTAACACATTGTTCAATGTGTTACAGAAATGTGTTACAGAAGATATGTTTTGTAGTAGTGCATGCCCAAGGGCTGGGACTGCTGTCACGCAACCTCTCTCCCCCAAGAGGCAAGCGACAGTGCGCGGAAACGGATACCCATTCGCATGGCTGGGCAAAAATCTTCATCTTCGAAGGCTGGCGCAGTTGTCTTCGTGTCCTTTGATGGCGAGACATTTCCAGCGGTGGCAAACGAACTGGACGCCATTGAAGTGAATGCGGAAAGCTTTCTTTGGAAGAAGGGACGGTGAAATCTGAAGGAAATGGCAGAGCTTTCACAACAGCAAGTAAATGGCTACAGTCCCCAGTAAAGGAATATATAACATTTTCTTTGCCAACGGGCAAATTCATCTCCCGTCACACGGTGCAACAATCGGGGGAGAAGTTGAAAGGATGGCTCTGCACCCAGGCTTTACATTTTTGCAAGCCATGTCAATAAATGCTGTTGTTTCTTTATACTTAAATATTTGTGATTTTGTCTAAACTCTGCTAAGAGTCGAGTCACTAAGTTGACATCAAATTGCCTGTGGTTGCCCTAAAGACTCGAGGTAGGCGAATGCTGGGCACTCGACCTGGCATGTTCCTACTCAATGTTTGGCAAATCCACTCTACTCGAATCAATCGACTAGAAGCTTGCAAGGCATTACCCTATCGAGCTAAGGCTTGGTTGGTAATTGACTAAGCAGTTGGAAAGGACCCCTTACCGAGCAGAGTTCGGGGGCTACTGTCGAATATCTAAATATGGGATATATGCACGCAGTGGAAACTCGAATACCGTACCATACGTAGTAACGGATATGTTTGTAAAGTCTAGATATCTCGGGCCCGATTTCTACAGGATAAGATATACATGGGGGGGGGGTATCTCAGCATTTGGAAAAGATTTTGTCGTATTCCCATTACGAGGAAATCCACCTGATCACATCAGAAGTTAAGGGAAGTTCAGATAATCGTGTATTCCAAACCGATCACGACTCAAGAAAAAGCTACCACAACTGTATAAATAAGGGGGACATAAGCGATAGGGGATGTAAGCAATTTAGACAGCAGACAACCCTCATAGAACAATACAGAGCATAGGCCTTAGCCACCCTCCTAAGACAATCTTCCTTGTAACCAGAGCTTGATCTCTCTATTTTGTGCTCCGTTCTTGCCAACTTTGTAGTACATCAATACAAGAGTAGGGTATTACTCTACCTAGAGGCCCGAACCTGTTTATATCGTGTGTTGTTGATTTCCTGGTTGACCCTGCTTCCTCGAAGGTACCCGAGCATAAAAGTTTATTGTCAATTCCTAACCTTCGACAAGTTCATAATAAATAGGGGCAAGGAATGAAAATATGTGAAATTAATCGAAGCGTATTTAATGTTTTACGCTTCCAATGTACGAAGATCCACAAGGTATAAATAATTGTTCTGCTGACAATGCTTCTAGCTGTGATAGACCTTATAGCTGTGGTAAACTTTTAGCTCGATGTTGAAATGAGCTAAAAGCAATAAATTATGATATATTAATAAATACAAGCAATATATAACGCACCGAACACAAAAGAAATAAATAGAGAATACAAAAAGCGCCTGTGGCTCTTATTTGATACTCCCTCCGGTTTGGTAATACCTGTCGTTTTGGACATAGTGATGGTCAAACTTCTGAAACTTTGACTAACAATATATTTTTAAATATCTAAATTGGATACATAAAAATTATATGTGTAGACTTGTCTCGAGAAATACTTTCATAATATTATAATTTTATTGGGTTTTATAAATATATTATAATAAAAATTAGTGGTCAAAGTTGTGTTTTGAAGACCATGTCGATGTCCAAAACGACAGATATTACCAGACCGAAGGGAGTATCAATAAACACAGGCAATAAATACCAAACTAAATCATTTATGTTGAATCTAGAAAGATACAAAATCATCGGATTGTGACATCAACATTAATGTAGGAGAGAACGTAAATGCAATAATCAACATTAATATTTGATTGTGCCTCTATATAAACACCAACAAAGGTGCCTGGAAGGGGCGTACAGAAGTAGTCTTCTCCTCATGGCACTCGTCGAGAGCAATACCAGGAGAACCATGTACTCCATAGCTGCTGTTTTCATGGTTTTGATGACCATGTCTTCTACCTTCTCGTCCTGCAATGCAAGTGGTACGTAGAATATCCCTGTTTTGCTCTGCACATTTCAAATGTTCGAATTAATTAACCTATCATCTCATTTGTGTGTGCTAATTAATTGAGCTACGGATGCCGTAATGCATTGGATGTGTAGTTAATCCGGTGATGTGCGCCAGTCTCCCAGGCTGCACGGTCAATGATTGCAAGAGAGTGATTTGCGAAGTAGTATTCCGCAGGTTTACCGCCTATTGCAGGATGGATGTTGATCCAGTTCAGTGCTGCTGCATACGACAGTGAGGATCGACGATGATGGCTTTCTTGCATGTAAATGCGTCGATCTGTTTGATGCAAATTCAATAAACGTGGTTTTTTTATGAAGATGTTGGCTTGACATGGACCTTATTTGGTGTGCCCTGCGTCATGCGCTCACCTACAGTTAGCATACCAAAACCATATGAAGTACTGTGTTGTAATCATAAATAAATGCCAAAGCCATTTTTTCTTACCAATCGCTCATCCTCATCCATTGACCATGTTAGACGCTTTGCAGTCCTAACATCATTGATGTCTTCTACATTCATGAAGGATTTAACATTTGGAACCGGTTGAAGGTCTAAATCAGGAGGTGGTGACAATGGACTCTCTTTGCAAGCAGGTGGCCATGGTGCTGGGAACAAACCATGACCATTATGAAAATAGCTGAGAAAACCACCCGACGGATGACTGTAAAATCAGTAGCTCAATTGAGTTCAATGTATTGGCAAAATTGAATGTATCAGCAATATAACAAATATTTAAAATAAAATGATCTAGGCTAAGTTGTATACGCTCATGTAAATAATCACTATCTAACTTCTATTCATGCTTTAATATATGTATAAGTTTTAAAAGTGATATATAGAAGCACGTCTGGAAATATAATAATTTGATGCATAATGCAGTTACAAAATCAAGCAGGCATTTTTTAATTAAACTTTTGGTGGCATTATGGATCGAAGGAACCCGTTGAAATATCCAAGTTGGTATACTGATGTTATGCTAAGTATATTATTACGTTGTATTGCGCTGTGATGTGCTATGAAATCGAACTTCTTGGCCTAACCTACTAGTATTGAGTTGATGGATTTGAGCTCAGTTTGTTAGATGATGGGAGACTTTATTCCCATACTAAAGCTTAATTAGACGAATATTGTGGTCAAGAATCAAGATATCACCATTTTCCATTTTTTTCCCCTCATGCATCGCAAGATAGCTATGGGGGAGCAAGGACGATCAAGAGAAGGACAGTGAAAATGATGGCACTTGGAAAGATCAACTAATATCTCAACTAACAAGCAGCACAAGTAGAAGCATTGTGTTGACTACTTCTCACTAGTACTACCTATATATAGGGAGAGATGTAGAACATCACCATCACAGCAACGATCAATTGATCCGACTATAAAAAGTAGCCATTTTGACTCAAAAAGTAGCACGTAATCAGTACTCTTTCCACCAAATATTGAAACTAAAGGAAAGAAACCCAAATTAAGCAGCGGATCAACGACTGTCTATCTGGCTAGTTTCTTACATATCTGAGGAGCCCGGTGCAGCAATAGCCCCAGCGATCGTTAGCAAAGCTGCCATCCACAAATCTAAGAAAGTCACGCAAGATCAGAACAAAAGTAGAGATGCACAGAAAATAGCAACTAGCAAGTAGATGATGTACGTGTTACCTGGTTGTCTTCCTACAGCGATTGACAAAGCTTCACTAGACGCAGGCAGATTAGCACTTGGCCAGAATAGAGAAGCCCGCAGATCCAAGTGAGGAAGCTTGCGGCAGCAGCGGAGCAACCTCTCGTTTGGACCGACTGATCATCTGCGCGCGGAATCAGGATGAAATCAGCTTGAATCGGGGTACCAGATGGTGGGGAATCAAGGTGAGGAAGACCCCGAGAAGGAGATGTAGTGAGGAACAAAGACAAGGAAAACCTAGAGAACGAGATTGTGACGGGGATTCATCCTCCTAGAGAGGCCGTGCACAGGGAAAATTCCCTTGCTTTCGCCATTTCGCGCGTAGGAGCGGAGAAAATCACCTTCTTTTCGCGTGTAGTAGGACGAATCCGCGGTAGATTTTTTAGAGACCGCTTCAGTAGATAGGCAAGAGATAAAGCCAGCGATAGTGCCTCGTTTTCTGAGCGAGACCGGTGCTTCAATAAGCGCTAGCACGATTCTCTCTCATCCTTCTTTTTTTCTCCACCTAATATTTTTGCTGATGCTGGCACCCTTATAGCCAACTGGCTCCATTGGAGATGCTCTAACCTTCGACAAGTTCATAGCAAAGAGGGGCAAGGAACAAAAATATGTGAAATTAATCGAAGCGTATTTAATGTTTTACGCTTCCAATGTACGAAGATCCACAAGGTATAAATAATTGTTCTGCTGATAATGCTTCTAGCTGTGGTAAACTTTTAGTTCGATGTTGAAATGAGCTAAAAGCAATAAATTATGATATATTAATAAATACAAGCGATAGATAACGCACCGAACACAAAAGAAATAAATAAAGAATACAAAAAGCGCCTGTGGCACTTATTTGATATCAATAAACACAGGCAATAAATACCAAACTAAATCATTTATATATGTTGAATCTAGCAAGATACAAAATCATCGGATTGTGATATCAACATTAATGTAGGAGAGAACGTAAATGCAACAATCAATCAATTAATACCTAATACTCTATATAAACACCAGCAAAGGAGCTTGGAAGGGGCGTACAGAAGTAGTCTTCTCCTCATGGCGCTCGTCGAGAGCAATACCAGGAGAACCGTGTACTCCATAGCTGCTGTTTTCATGGTTCTGATGACCATGTCTTCTACCTTCTCGTCCTGCCATGCAAGTGGTACGTAGAATATCTCTGTTTTGCTCTTCACATCTCAAATGTTCAAATGTTCGAATTAATTAACCTATCATCTTATTTGTGTGTGCGAATTAATTGAGCTACCGTAAATCGTAATGCGTTGGATTTGTAGTTAATCCGGTGAGCTGCGCCGATTTCCCAGGCTGCACGCTCGGTGCATGCAAGATAGTCTGCGAAGTAATATTCCGAAAGTTTACCGCCGCCTATTGCAGGACGGATGTTGATCCTGTTCAGTGCTGCTGCATACGACAGTGAGGATCGACGATGATGGCTTTCTTGTGTGTAAATGCGTCGATCTGTTTGATGCAAATTCAATAAACGTGGTTTTCTTTTATGAAGATGTTGGCATGGACCTTATTTGGTGTGCCCTGTGTCTGTTCTTTTCGAAGCGCCGCGTGCAATCCATCCCAGTTCCCTTTGCCGTGCCACTGGATGCATTTTTACGAGGTTCAAAGACAGGAAATCCCACTGTTCATATTTGCGGAATGTATTTTCTCTTAGCGTATATACCAAAGAGATGTTGAAAATGATTGAGCTATTCTGGATTATTATATATATAAGCACTATATTCAAAGTATGTATGTGGAAAATATCAAATAAATCTGCAAATTTATGAATGGTACAAAGAGAACATTATTCTAAATTTTGCATTGAACATGAAATACGTCCTATATGTATGGATAAAATCTTTTAAAAATATGTCTGGACGGAGGGAGTGGTAAGATATGATTCTTCCAGTAGTCATGGTTTAGGCCCTATTTGGTACGGTTCCAGATTCTAGTAGAAACGGAAACGGTTCCAGATTCTTCGTAGAAACATTTCAAGTAGAATCAGAATCACTGTTTGGAAACCATTTGGCTAGCTGTCTGGATTCTGTGAATCGAGGTGGAACGGGGTTGAGGGCGATTCAGCACCGGCGTGAAAAATGAAGAAACGTTCCTAGCTTTAAACCGTTTGGTTGGGTTTCTCCCAGATTCTAGTAGAAACGATCCAATTCTAAGTTACCAAACGGAGCCTTAGTACTTTAGTGAACTGTTCACACGCATAGATCTTTCGGTAATGCACAATCCATGTTGCTACACATGCCCTATCCTAACCTAGCTAGTGTCTCCCGTTGTCATTGTTACAATATAAGATAGAATCATAGTCCAAGTTTGGAACAACTCTATTAGTCCAAGTTTACAATATAGATATGAAAAAGATACATTGCAAAATAAATAGTGCTAAACAGTGAAAAATCACTATTCATACTGAATTTGTATTTTTTATATCTTTCAAATGCAATTGAGTTTGGTCTTCAAATTTTACAGGGTTATAGAACCTCACCTCCCCTACGTTTGGTCTTCAATATACTGAATTTGTTTTTTTTATATCTTTCAAATTTTAGACGGGCCTCGGCGTGCACCTAGCTGTGTGGTGTGCATGTTCTGCTGTGTAAAAAAGCAGAAATATATATATGCATATATATATATATATATGAAAATGGTTCCATATTCCTGGGAGTACGTCCTCCCACTTTTAATATACTGCTTAAAATATGTTATATCTCTTTATCCAGTTGAGTATACTCTAACGTTGATTATAAGATACTCCAAAGTGAGTTCTGCGAAAAATTTCATCAAAATCCACAATTTATAGCATAATTTATTTATATACTCTTTTTACATACAGAAAAGGGTGTATAGAAAAAAAATAAAGGTTTCCGATGATATTTTTCAACAATATCGTATGTAGTATCTTAGAATTATTATTGGAGTATACTGAAAGTGATAAAGGAGTATAACACATTAGTTTAAGTGGTATACTAGAGGTGGGAGTACGAAAAAATGGAGGCACCGTGGTGTCCAGGCATTATGATTTTAAATTCACGCATTCAAGTCAAATTAGGGTATATTTTTAAAAAAATTTAGGTTTAGGGTGTATATATATATGGCAACATATCCAGTGAAAACCCCCCTTACCGTGAAAACTTTGTGAAACCCATGTGTAAAAGTTTTGAAAAATTATCAAAAAATTACCATACGTAGGGGAGGTGAGGTTCTACAACTCTTTGAAATTTGATGACCAAACTCAATTGCATTTGGAAGATATGAAAAAGACAAATTGCAAAATGAATAGTGCTAAATAGTGAAAAATAACTATTCATACTGAATTTGTCTTTTTTATATCTTTTAAATGCAATTGAGTTTGGTCTTCAAATTTTACAGGGTTGTAGAACCTCATCTCCCCTACGTATGATAATTTTTCGAGAATTTTTTAAAACTTTTACACATGGGTTTCACAGAGTTTTCATGGTAAGAGGGGTTTTCACTGGATATCTCCCCTATATATATGTATATATATATGTATATATGTGTATATATATAGGATAATGGAATGGGACACCATGGTGCCTGGGCACCATGATTTAAAATGCATTATTTCAAGTCAAATTTGGATATATTTGTCAAAACTTTCAATTTTAGGGTATATACCCATCTATAAGAATTCAAATGAAACACATACATTTAAAAAAATATACTCGAATTTGAAGATTTGAATGAATTTAGATTACATACTTTGGTGATTTATATGTATGATCAACACATACCTACAATCAAACTGTCATCAAAAAAGGAAACTTTAATTTGAATTTCAGTTCAAACTTGTTTGAACTAGTTAGTAAACTAGTTGAACTCAACATCCTAAAAATTTCAAAAAATTTCGCATACAAATACATATGGAAAATACCCGTTTTGGATCATGGTGCCCAGGCACCTTGGTGTCCCAGGTAATTGTACTATATATATATATATATTGTGATACTACGGATTGTGACATTTTCGGTTACGGCATTACGGTACGACTGTATATCATGTTTTTGGGCCGTTTCCGGGTGTTTGGGCCCTTCCGGGGGAGTTTGGGCCTTGGGGGATCAATTTGGGCCATTGGAGGAGGCTCTTGGGCTATGTGGGGAAGATTGGGGGGCAGCAAAGCCTGCCCATGCGCCCTCCCTAACCCTAGGGCGCCCCCACCTCCTCCCCTCCCACTCCTAGCTGCCACCCCTCCCATGCGCCTCCACCCTTCCCCCCTCCCATGCGCCCCTCCCTCTCCTCCCAAGCCACCCCTAGCAAGGTCCCTCCCTCTCCTCCCAAGCCACCCCTAGCAAGGTCCCTCCCCTCCCATGGCTGCCACACCTCCCTCTTTGTTGATCCCTCCGTTGGGGAGCCTTGCGAACAAGAAGATCCGGTGGATTCGACGATTGGATGGAGATCATGGCCGGGAGAAGGAGTTCGTCGTTCATCGGTCTCTTCGAACGAGGTAAGTGCTCGTAGATTACTTGGTAGAATTTTGGTGTTGATTATATGGGGGTAATCCATGTCCAAAACCCATGTTTAGGTGCTGTGGTTAGATGTAATTAGGGAGAATGTAATTCTGTCCCACGTTCGGTTCTCGGGCAGATTAGGCGCTCATTCTTAAGGCTCGGTTTTGGCAATTTTAGAGGTGTTTTCTTGTAACACCCCGGCATTTAATATGCCCGAATGCTACCAAATATAAGCTAAACAACATCTAAATGCCACATTTAGCATAAAATTCCAGCAAAGGTGCATAGGCTAAAAACCGAGATTTCGGCAGCACCTCCTTTGATTTATCATGAATTTAAGGAGCAACAACAACATAGCATAATATGGCAATAAGAGAAACATCTAAAACAGCAATAAATAAAGTCTTAACGACAATAAAAGACTAACATTAAGCAATTAAAGTTCCAAGTGTCAAACGAACAATAAAACTCTCATAAACCAAGCTAAGTCGTAATTCAATGATCATCACACGCAATTTATTATAAAACTAATGGAATGATTTGTGGAATCAAAATAAGTGAAGCTACGTGTAGATGTGTGACTATTCCCCTTTCCCGTATGCCGTTCACATGGTACCCAAAAAAAAAACAAGAAAACACAAACGTGAGTTCGAAAACTCAGCAAGCATATTGCAATGGACAACAAGCATAATAACATGGCAATAACATCTTCCATCATGTATATCATCTCATTCATGATTACTTATCAATATCATCATCAATTTGTATGCGATGTAATGCAATGCTCCTGACCCTCTGGAACCTCATACCGGTATGGTGGAGTACACACCCGTCGATGTGCACCCTTTCCTCCCTGCCATCCCGAAGATGGAGGGTGCCTACTCGCTTCCAAACACCACGTGGATGGAATCACGATGTAGGACTTACTCAATGGCGTTCCGGATTAGTCATAACTTTCTCACCGACCTTGCCGGACTAGTTACGACTTTCTCACCGCCCTCGCCCTATCTCATGACATGCATGCAACCATGCCAATTATCATATTCAATTCACATATTAACACATGGCATCATTATATGTTAAACATGCTTATCATATCATATCAATCATTAACACATGGCAAGTGGACATATATCATGTAAACAATTCCATCTAATCTCAACATGCAACCTACAACTCGCTATCCATCACAACACACTTGCCTCAACCACGTGCAACGGATTGGCGGGAAGAAGAGGGCACTCCCGGGGTCACACCACCTGCACATAGGCATCACACACTCACAATCATAGCCTCCAAACAGTACACAAACCCCCATCTAACCCGACATTGCCAACTACTCGCAAAACCTAAAAACAGAGGTTCTGTCCCGGCGGGACAGCAGCCTTGCATAAGGCATAACTTAAGTTCTGGGACTCCGAATGAATTAAACGAGTACACCCTCGCGTAGCCTAGGAAATTTCCCAACTTTCTCTAGGTATAAGGAAAGTCTGATTCGGCCTCTAAAGTTGTTTAATCTACAGATTACCGAGATCTGTTCCAATTACGTCACAGATTTTGACACGCTCGGTAAAACAGCCATAACTTTCAAACGGCTGATCGGATTTTAACGTGCTTTACGTCCACAGAAAGATAATTAAATTATATACAACTTCTTAAGAGTCCGTACGGACAGATTCGGATTCTAAATCGACGGAAACTCGAACCCTAGCTCGACTGCTCAATCTGCCCGAAAACAGAAACGTGGACAAGTTTAGATCTAACCCAAATTACTTCAAACCAGCGCCTCCAATTGATCTAAAAACTTGATAAACACCCTAATAACAGTACCTAGATCATCCCCAAGGATCCCCAAGATCATACCTTTGGCCGATGCACAAAACTCCAATGAATCCCCTCGCGAATCGCTCCTCGCTCCACGTTCCTCGCTCCTCGCTCCTCGCTCCTCGCTCCACGGGATGACTCCACGAGGTGCAGGGGTGGGGAGGCCACCCTAGGGCAGCAAGGGGTGGAGGGGAGGTGGTGTGGAGGTGGAGGAAGGGGTGGGGGCGCACGGTTTGGGGAGGGGGGTGGCGGCTAGGGCTTAGGGGGGGAGGGAGGAGAGGTGGAGGGGGCGCAAGGGGCTGAGGTGGGGGCGCAAGGGGGCAGGGGGAGCCCCTTATACCAGCCCCCACACCCTGTCCAAGACCAATAAGAGTCCTTCTCCAATCCCACCAAAGCCCACCAAGGCCCAAAACTCCCCCGGGAAGGCCCAAAACCCCGAAAACGGCCCGGAAACGGCCCGAAAAGCTATTATCCTCCAATTCATATGGTTTTAACCTTATTTCCACCCCTCAGACTGTATTTAACCTTATAATGTTCAATAATTAAGGATACGACACTCCGAGGTGTCACATTCTTCCCCCCTTCAACAGGATTCGACCTCGAATCTAAACGCACCAATCACGAAACCCAGCAAAACCAAAGACAGCTAGGTTTTCACATCACACACCTGAGGCAAAAAGCTCGGGATACTTCTCGCGCATGCGAGATTCCAGCTCCCAAGTCGCTTCTCCCTCGGTCTGATATGACCACAAGACCTTGACAAACTTAAGCGTCCTGTTCTTCATCACTCGCTCTGAAGTCCCCAGAATTTCCACAGGACGGGACTCGAAGGTGAGGTCCTGCTGAAGCACTAATGGTTCCAATGGAACCACCAACTCCGGATCATGCAAGTATTTCCTCAACATCGAGACATGGAACACCTTATGCACACCTTGCATGGATTCCGGTACTCCAGGCGATAGGCCAACCTGCCAACTCGGGCGAGGGTAGGAAAAGGCCCAACATACCTTGGACTGAGCTTTCCTTTCGTGCCAAAACGCACCACACCCTTGGTGGGAGATACTCGCAAGAGTACGCTATCACCCACCTCAAACTCCAAGTCTCGCCGCCTCACATCAGCATAGCTCTTCATGCGCTCTGTGACTGCGAGAAGGTTCTGCCGTACCTCCGCCACGCGATCAACGATCTGCTGAACCTAATCCGCCCAAGAATAGCTCTCTCGCCCACCGCAGCCCACGACAGTGGCGATGTGCTCTTCCGACCTTACCGGACCTCATAAGGAGCAGCCGGATCTTTGGAATGATAGCTGTTATTGTAAGCAAACTCTGCAAGGGGCAAATGGTCTTCCCAGCTACCCTTCCAAGCCATCACACAGGCCCTGAGCATGTCCTCCAAAGTTTGGATGGTACGCTCAGACTGCCCATCTGTCTGAGGGTGAAAAGCGGTACTAAGGCGAAGCTGCGTACCCAAAGCACTCTGCAAACTCTCCCAGAACTTGGAGACGAACTTCGCATCCCGATCAGAGATAATGGTCCTGGGTACACCATGCAATCTCACAATCTCCCGCACATAGATGGGAGCCAACTCGCTCACTGAATTGGTCGTGCGGATGGGAATGAAATGCGCAGACTTGCTGAGACGGTCCACCACAACCCAAACAGCATCCTTCCCTCGAGGAGTACGAGGTAGACCAACCACAAAATCCATGGAGATGTCATCCCATGGCCACACAGGAATCTCCAATGGCTGCAACAGACCGGCGGGACGCTTATGCTCAGCTTTGATCTTCTGACAGATCCCACAAGACGCCACATACTTGGCAATATCCACTCTCATCCTTTTCCACCAGAAATTCTTCTTCAAGTCCCTGTACATCTTGGTCTCCCCAGGATGGACCGTGTACGGGGTGCGATGAGCTTCTTTCAGAATGTCTTCTTTCACTTGAGATTTCTGAGGCACGCATGCACGGCCCTGAAACCTCGTAACTCCCACATCATAAATGGTAAAGTCTCCGGACTTGCCATCCTCAAAGCGTTCCTACTTTCTTTGGAGCAAACGGTCATGCTTTGCCGTGCCTCCCGCTGCCTTCGAGAATCGCTGACTCAAGAATCAATCGAGTTTCAGCTTGCACGGTCCCCGCAAAGCGTAGGAGACCCCAAACGCTCAAAATCAGCAACAAGACAATCAACAATAGGGGCATTGTCTTGCGATCGAGAGCGTCGGCCACAACATTTGCCTTCCCGGATGATACCGGATAGTAAGGTCATAATCCTTTATCAATTCTAGCAACCTCCTCTGCCTCAAGTTCAAATCTTTACGAGTAAAGATGTACTTGAGGCTCTTGTGATCGCTGAAAATGTCACAAGACTCGCCGTCTGATGTAATGCCTCCATATCTTCAATGCAAACACCACACGGCTAACTCAAGATCATGCGTGGGATAGTTACGCTCGTGCTTTTTCAAGCGCCTCGACGCATAAGCAATCAACTTGCCCTCTTGCACGAGCACACACCCAAGTCCCAACCGAGAAGCATCGGAATAAACAGTGAAGCGCTTCCCGGCTCGGGAAGGGTAAGAACAGAGGCGATCACTAACTTCTCCTTCAAAGTGCGTAAGCTGTGCTCACACTCTGCGATCCACTGGAACTTCGTCCCCTTACGAGTCATTTGTGAAAGTGGCTTGGCAATGATAGAGAAATCCTGCACAAAACGCCGATAGTAGCCACCAACCCAAGGAAACTACGCACCTCTTTGACATTGGAAGGCCTCTTCCAATCCAAAAGCTATATGAGACTTTGCTAGGATCTCAGATATGCCCTCTGGATTGATGATGTGGCCAAGAAAACCCACTTCGAAATCCAGAACTCGCACTTTTTCAGCTTAGCAAAGAATTGATTCTCCTCGTGGTACTCAAAGACAAGCCTCAAGTGTCGCTCATGCTCCTCTTCTGATTTAGAGTAAATCAGAATGTCATCGATGAACACTACCACAAACTCATCAAGGTACTTGTGTAGCATACTGTTCATCGCCTCCATAAAGACAGCAGGAGCATTAGTTAGTCCAAAAGACATAACTTTAAATTCATAATGCCCATACCTAGTGGAGAAAGCTGTCCTCTCAATGTCCTGCTCCCTTACACGGATCTGATTATACCCCGACTGAAGATCAATCTTGGAGAACACCTTTGCTCCCTTCAATTGGTCAAACAGATCCTCGATGCGAGGCAAAGGATACTTGTTTTTGACTGTCACTTGATTAAGAGCACGATAATCAATGCACATACGCCAACTCCCATCCTTCTTCGAGATGAAAAGGACGGGTGCTCCCCATGGCGAAACGCTGCGCCGAATGAAGCCCTTGGCCAACAGATCCTCCAACTGCTTCTTCAACTCGTCTTGAAAAGGACGAGCCAAGCGGTATGGAGAGATAGAAATAGGTCTAGTGCCTGGAGCAAGATCAATACGAAACTCCACATTCCTCACGGGAGGTAAACCAGGCAACTCATCAGGAAACACATCAACAAATTCCTTCACTACAGGAATCTCCTCAATGGAAACTGAAGAAGATGGCTTTTCGGACAAGGTCATGAGGAAACCCAAATGCCTCAAACGGCGACCAGAAAACAGACTAGTCAATGCAAAGACGGAATTGGAAGGTAAACCACCCTGAAAGGTCAACTCTACTCCTGACGGGGCCTGCAAGGCAACCGTCTTCCAGAAATAACAAATCTTGGCACGGTGCTGATGCAACCAGTCCATGCCCAATATGACATCAAAGGGAGCCAACTGGATCACCATAAGATTGGCAAAGAAAACCTCATCATCAATGGCAATGGTGCAACCAGAGCAAACCAAAGAACTAGCAATCAAACCCCCAGGAGAACTGACTAGCACAGACTCAGAAATCCGCTGAACTCCCAATTTAGCTCTACTAGCAAACTCAGATGACACAAAGGAATAGGATGCACCGGAATCAAACAGAACAAAGGCATCAACGGAATCCACGAGTAGAGTACCTGAAACCACCTCTAGATGCCCAGCTGACTCGGCGGTCGGCAAAGCGTACACTCCGGGTGGCACCGAGACGGTAGAAGTCCCGACTCCCGGCTGATGCCCCATCAAGGCTGGGGGCGGAGGAGGCAACTGAGGAGGAGCAGACGGCTGCGGGCACCAGTAAGCTGCTGGTGGCGCCCACGCAAAGGGCGGCTGAGAAACAGGAGTAGCCATCATGTGCACCGATTCTCTGGAAGACGCCGCTGGAGTGGGAGGAGAAGACACCGTCTCCCACTTGATGATGCTACCGGGATTCATCCGGCAGACTCGTCCCATGTGGACGGGCTTGCCACAGTGGTTGCAACTCCCGCTCCAACCACACTCTGAAGCACGGTGCTCACCACCGCACTCGGAACGATCCGCGAAAATCCAATACAAAACACTTTTCTTTTGGTTCAGCTCAACTAAAGCCAAGAAAAACAGCGAAACCGACCGTCAGAACGGCAAAGAACATCCGAAGGGAACCACCATCAGCTCTTCTATTTGACTCCTGTCAACTACCCGATCAAGGACAGAAAGGATAAGCACTCTTCTCCTACAGGGGTTAATAGTTCTTCGGCGATGGCGCTAACCGGCCACACCGTCAAACCTCACCGTTACTATGAACCAAAAAGAGGTGACCGAAACCCTTCGGCACCACAACCTCACTTTTATCACCACAACAGGAACAATCCAATCATTTATACAGACAGACTCCGCAACTCTCTGGGAGCCTCGCCCCTGGCCTCCACGGCCACGACGTCCACAGCCTCTACCCCTTGGCATGGCTGCTTTAGACAGACAACCACCCAAACACAAAAGCATAAACACCACATCACGCAATCAAGATCATAGATCAAACATCATCATAAGCATATTCCTTATCACATAATCAAGCGCGATGCAATGATGAACCAAAACCCATCCTACTGTGCAACCAAGTGTGTCAGATTTTAGATTAGTTATACCACTTTTACAAGTTTTAACGTTGCTATCCTATAACAAGGTTTTAGTTAGAACCTAAGCCATGTTTCTAAGTTATTCCACATCACATTTTAGTTGTACCCTATAGCATGACACTAAAAATTCACATTCCAAGGACCTACAGCCCGCTCTGATACCAACTGTAACACCCCGGCATTTAATATGCCCGAATGCTACCAAATATAAGCTAAACAACATCTAAATGCCACATTTAGCAAAAAATTCCAGCAAAGGTGCATAGGCTAAAAACCGAGATTTCGGCAGCACCTCATTTGATTTATCATGAATTTAAGGAGCAACAACAACATAGCATAATATGGCAATAAGAGAAACATCTAAAACAACAATAAATAAAGTCTTAACGACAATAAAAGACTAACATTAAGCAATTAAAGTTCCAAGTGTCAAACGAACAATAAAACTCTCATAAACCAAGCTAAGTCGTAATTCAATGATCATCACACGCAATTTATTATAAAACTAATGGAATGATTTGTGGAATCAAAATAAGTGAAGCTACGTGTAGATGTGTGACTATTCCCCTTTCCCGTATGCCGTTCACATGGTACCTAAAAAAAAACAAGAAAACACAAGCGTGAGTTCGAAAACTCAGCAAGCATATTGCAATGGACAACAAGCATAACAACATGGCAATAACATCTTCCATCATGTATATCATCTCATTCATGATTACTTATCAATATCATCATCAATTTGTATGCGATGTAATGCAATGCTCCTGACCCTCTGGAACCTCATACCGGTATGGTGGAGTACACACCCGTCGATGTGCACCCTTTCCTCCCTGCCATCCCGAAGATGGAGGGTGCCTACTCGCTTCCAAACACCACGTGGATGGAATCACGATGTAGGACTTACTCAATGGCGTTCCGGATTAGTCATAACTTTCTCACCGACCTTGCCGGACTAGTTACGACTTTCTCACCGCCCTCGCCCTATCTCATGACATGCATGCAACCATGCCAATTATCATATTCAATTCACATATTAACACATGGCATCATAATATGTTAAACATGCTCATCATATCATATCAATCATTAACACATGGCAAGTGGACATATATCATGTAAACAATTCCATCTAATCTCAACATGCAACCTACAACTCGCTATCCATCACAACACACTTGCCTCAACCACGTGCAACGGATTGGCGGGAAGAAGAGGGCACTCCCGGGGTCACACCACCTGCACATAGGCATCACACACTCACAATCATAGCCTCCAAACAGTACACAAACCCCCATCTAACCCGACATTGCCAACTACTCGCAAAACCTAAAAACAGAGGTTCTGTCCCGGCGGGACAGCAGCCTTGCATAAGGCATAACTTGAGTTCTGGGACTCCGAATGAATTAAACGAGTACACCCTCGCGTATCCTAGGAAGTTTCCCAACTTTCTCTAGGTATAAGGAAAGTCTGATTCGGCCTCTAAAGTTGTTTAATCTACAGATTACCGAGATCTGTTCCAATTACGTCACAGATTTTAACATGCTCGGTAAAACAGCCATAACTTTCAAACGGCTGATTGGATTTTAACGTGCTTTACGTCCACGGAAATATAATTAAATTATCTACAACTTCTTAAGAGTCTGTACGGACATATTCAGATTCTAAATCGACGGAAACTCGAACCCTAGCTCGACTGCTCAATCTGCCCGAAAACAGAAACGTGGACAAGTTTAGATCTAACCCAAATTACTTCAAACCAGCGCCTCCAATTGATCTAAAAACTTGATAAACACCCTAATAACAGTACCTAGATCATCCCCAAGGATCCCCAAGATCATACCTTTGGCCGATGCACAAAACTCCAATGAATCCCCTCGCGAATCGCTCCTCGCTCCACGTTCCTCGCTCCTCGCTCCTCGCTCCACGGGATGACTCCACGAGGTGCAGGGGTGGGGAGGCCACCCTAGGGCAGCAAGGGGTGGAGGGGAGGTGGTGTGGAGGTGGAGGAAGGGGTGGGGGGCGCACGGTTTGGGGAGGGGGGTGGCGGCTAGGGCTTAGGGGGGGAGGGAGGAGAGGTGGAGGGGGCGCAAGGGGCTGAGGTGGGAGCGCAAGGGGGCAGGGGGAGCCCCTTATACCAGCCCCCACACCCTGTCCAAGACCAATAAGAGTCCTTCTCCAATCCCACCAAAGCCCACCAAGGCCCAAAACTCCCCCGGGAAGGCCCAAAACCCCGAAAACGGCCCGGAAACGGCCCGAAAAGCTATTATCCTCCAATTCATATGGTTTTAACCTTATTTCCACCCCTCAGACTGTATTTAACCTTATAATGTTCAATAATTAAGGATACGACACTCCGAGGTGTCACATTTCTGGTCGGCTGGCTGTTGAGAAAGTTGTAGGTAATTGAATTACCTTTAATTGGACACCAAGAACGTTAAATTCCGTCTAGCCCTTTAAAAGTTAGGGCTTTTTTACCGAACGCTGTCAAATCTGTGACGAGATTGGAACAGATCGTGTTCAACTGTAGATTAGATAATTTTAGAGGCCGATTCAGTCTTCGCGAATACTTAGAAAAAGTTGGTAAATTTCCTAAGCTTTGAGAAAATGTATTCGTTTACTAGATTCGGAGTTTTAGAACTCAAGTTATCGTCATTGGAGCGCTGCTGTCCCGGTTGGACAAAGTGCTGATTTTCGGGTTTTGCGAGAGGGTTGCGAAGTCAACGTAGATGGTAGTTCTTGTATTGCTTTGTGGGCTTGTTTTGAGTGCATTGTACCTATGTGCAGGTGGTGTGACCCCGGGAGTGCCTTCCACACCTCGCCACTCCGTCCCACACGGTTGAAGGCAAGTGTATTGTAATGTTGTGACTTGAATAGTGTTATGTTTTCATTATGATGCGAGTTAACCGTTGATATGTTTGCTTGCCATGTTTGATTCTTGAATGAGATTAAGCGAATATGAATTGTTAGATGGTTATGCATTTGCTGAATTACGAACGTTTGCAAAGTTTTATTCATGCTTATGGTATATTGGTGAGTATGTAGTGATGATGAGAATGATAAAGTGATGTTGGTGAGTAAAAGGATATTGTGCATGACACATAAACGATGAAAGGTAAACAGTGTATTACTTGTATTCATGGCATGAGGACTGGCCAGGACGGTGAGAAAGCCATAACTAATCCGGTAAGGTCGGTGAGAAAGTTATGACTAATCCGGAGTGCCATTGAGAAAGACCTAACTCGTAGTCCCATCCACGGTTGTGTATGGGAGCGAGTCAGTAAGAGTAGGCACCTTCCATCTACGGGATGGAAGGGGAAAGAGGGTGCACACCGACGGGTGTGCACTCGGCAATACCGGTATGTGCTTCAAAGAGACATGTGCATCGCATTGCATTGCATGAATAAGGATGATGATGAGATGCTTATGATGATGATGTGTTATGATATGTAGTAAATATGCTATTGAATAATGTTGTTGCTCTGTTCCATTACAATACACTTTGCTGAGTGATGAACTCACGCTTGTGTTTTATGTTGTTTTTGGGTACCATGAAACCGGCATGTGGGAAAAGGGATTAGCGGCACATCTTCACATAGCTTCATGCACTTAGACAACTACACTCTTTCATTCGTAGTTGTGATGATTAATTTTATGGCGTTAGAACTTGGATTATGCCTTAATGTGTGTTTGGTTATATCGTTCACTTCGTTTTAGCCATGAAACGTTTGAATTCATTAATTGGTCTTAAATTGTTGCTATACTTCATGTTATGGTTGTTTTAGATGTTATCCATAATGTTATTGCTTGTGATACTATTATTGTTGCTTCAACCCATGGAATTACAAATGAGATGCTGCTGAAATTTGCATTAAAACATTAATGCCCTTGCTGTAATTTGTTCCAAATTGTGGTGTTTAGTTGTTATTTCTACTATGTTTGGTGACATCCAGGGCATACTAGATGCCAGGATGTTACATATATATATATATATATATGACACCGTAATGGAGGCACCGTGGTGTCCAGGCACTATGATTTTAAATTCACGCATTCAAGTCAAATTAGGGTATATTTTTTAAAAATTTTAGTTTTAGGGTATATACCCATCTATGACAATTCAAAAGGAATACATACCTTTGAAAAATATACTCGAATTCAAATATTTCAACGAATTTCGATCACATGCTTTGCTGATTTATATATATAATCAGCACATACCTATAATCAAACTATCATAAAAAAAACTCTAGTTTGAATTTCAGTTCAAACTTGTTTAAATTAGCTAGTAAAGTAGTTAAACTCAATATCCTAAATTTTTTTAAAAAATTGAATGTAAATAAATAGAAAAAATACCATTTTTGGATCATGGTGCCCAGGCACCATGGTATCCTAGGTAATTGTAATATATATATATATATATATATATATGTATGTATACACATATACGGAATTACTAATTTGAGTACACTTTTATCAAATCTTTAATACACCTTCTTATTGTGATAGTGACAACACCTCCTTGCTTCCTCTATGTTTATTACCCTTCAAAAACTCTCTTATCGTGACACTTCGCGCCATACGCTTTATCCCCCTTTCCTCTCCCATTCTCTTCCTATCAAACTCAAAATAGTTTTTGTTTTTTCAAATAATTCTCCCAACTTTTTGAATAAGATGTATTTTTTAATCACTTTCTAAAGTTTTGGATCAAAACTTTTTAAAGTGAAAGTTTTAACAATTGAAACTTTTCAAAACGAAAGTTTTTAAACCAAAACTTTTTGAATCAATAGTTTTCGGAGTTCAAACCTTTTCGTATGAAACTTTCTAATTTGAGAATTTGTTGCTTTAAAATTATTTTAGTTGAAACAACTTTCTAATTTGAGAATTTGTTGATTTAAAATTATTTGAGTTGAAACTTTCTGAGTTAAAACTTTGTATTTGAATTTTCCAATTCAAAATTTGTCAAGTTGTAACTTTTTAAGTTGAAATTTTTTATTTAAAATTTTTCGAGTTGAAATTTTTGAGTTGAATTTTTTTCAAGTTGAAGCCTCCTATTTAAAATTTTTAGTGATAAAATTTTCTAATTTCTAATTTGTATGTTAGAGAGGAAGAAAGGGAGATGGGGAAGTGAGTAAAGAAGAGGAAAGAGGAAGAGGTGGAGGTAGATGGATAAGATGACACGTGAATCCTAAAAAGGTGTACTTAAAGTTTTTAGTGCCCATATACACTAGCCTTGTGGGCGCGGTGCACGCCGCACGCCGTTTGGGCATTGGGAGCTTTTTAAAAAAATCGGCAAAATCTAGTTTTTTTGGGCAGAAAAATGATTTGTGGAAGTTTCGAGGGCATTTTTGAGAAAACCAGACCTAGAACTAAAATCATTTTCTGTGGGGCGTGTGCATTTCGAGGGCCTTTGTGCATTATCTGATCTAGATGTAATTTCGTTTTTTGGGCGTATGCACCAAAAGAAACAAATTTTATTTTTTTAAGGAGCCTTTCTACAAAAAAAAAGATCTAATACGTAATTTCTACAACTTTGGGGTGTTTTTCGAAAAAACAAGTGTTTGCACCAAAATTCGGCATGTATTAAAATCAGTGCGAATTGGATAAAAGAGGTCGTATGAAAAGGGATTGGTAGGCGAATCAGAAGGAAACTCCGTCTCTAATAAGGAAACCGGATCAGAGGCTGATACGGATTAATAGCGTATCCATATACAACTCGGATCGGCCGGGCGTATTATAAAAGGTGGACGACGAACGAAAAGAAAAAGATCCAACACACATCTACTACTTTTTACAGTTCCTTTTTACATCGTTTTAGATTCATAGACCTCTCTGCAAGTCGACGGAATCAACATAGCTGCGCATCGCCGATTGTTGGTTTTAGCCGATTTCACCCAGGTTCGATCTGCTTTGTTTTGCTGCACATCGCCTTCTCAAAGCCGATTTTACCTTGTATCCGGATTAACCGTAACTGGTTGATCTTGTTATCCCCTAATCGGTTTCTAGCCAGCTAGCGAAAAGCCGATAAACATTGTTCTATTGGCTTTGATCAAATTATAAATTATACCTTGTCAATTTCAGGTCAAATTGACTGGCACGCTCTGCAAACCCGGTGTTTGTCTTGTGTGTTCGAAGCTAAGGATACTGCTTCACATTTTTAGCGCGAACATATTTTGGCACGCCCTGTGGGACCAAGAAAATCAAAATGTCATCAACCGATAAGCCTGCGGTCACCGCTGATATCAACGCTGATGCTATAATTGTGAGGACCCCCCCTTCCTATACCGTACTATACGCCGTCTACTGTAGCGTATAGCACCGTATAGCAACAGGAAGCCTCGACACCGAAAATCCGAATCTAAAAATTCGATCGACGGGATCGAACCCTTAGCTTCAGACCCGGTGCCTGTACGCATCTGATACTGGATCCCTGGATCAGTAGCCCAGTATCGCGTACCCACAACCCGAGTATCAATGTACGAAAAGATAAACTAAGATAACTTACATAACTGGGTGTAAATCTTGAACAAGTACAATACAGACTCCAAAATAGAACGACAGCGGAAACAAAGACAACAAAACCAGCGCAGCTGGCCTGACCACCCCACAGGCTACTGACTGGAGGGAGGAACTACGAAGCCGCAACACTCGCAGAAAAGGGGCTCGCCATCATCCGGGACATCATCATTACCTTCCTCTGTGGAAAAAGGGTTAGCAGCAACGGTGAGTACACGTATGTACTCGCAAGACTTTAGTGTATGCAATTATAAATAATATGCAGGCTGATACGATTGAAATGGCTGCTACACTAAGTCTATTGCGAAAAGGAGGATTTGAAACAGTTCATCGAAATGTAATACATAATTTGAAAGACAGCAGTTTGACTAAAACATATTTACAGTATAAGTAACAACTGAGCTCCACAGCTGCCACCATCCATGGTTGCAGCTGGGATACGAATCGACATCCATACATATTCATAAACCCTCCAAGTATCATATCCACATATCCACAAATCCATCAAGTACCGTATTCAACCACATACTTTATATCGACTCCGAGATAACTTTTCATTTTCAAAATCAAACCAAATTTCTATACTTGATATGATTAAAGAAGATTTGCTCATAACCGAGAGCACGGCTAATCGATTAGAATTATTTGATACTCTGCAGAGTTTGCGCACTTTACCCAAACACAACTCAGACTTGCATCCCTGTCATCCAGGGTACACGCGATACACGGGGTATCTGTGGGCCCCCGGATCGGCTATCCAGAATCCCCTGTGTATTTCTGTACTAGTCCCAGATCAGTAGCTAGTACACACAGTCAAAAGTGATAAATCAACAACCATATCACGAATCCATATAATTAAATAAGAATAATACCGAATAAAGCAAAGACCTTGTGGTCAAGGTTTACCATTACGGCCTGAACAGGCTGAACAACTTGAACAACAGCAGCGGAAGACGAAAACGCCAAAGCGACCCATCCAAATGCCCACAGGCAATCGAGTGGAGAACGCGCCCTAGTCGTTGGAAATCTTGAACAGCTTCTTTCACTTCTGAGAGAGGATTAGAATGTAGCACGTGAGTACATAAAGTACTCAGCAAGTCTGGGAAATTATGCATAATGTAGGCTATCCAAAGATGGCTTAATATGGTTCTTTTGCATGAAGCCAAGTTTTAACAAAACATACTTGATAATAATTTTCACAAAGCATAATTGAGCAATTCTTTTTAATATTTGAATTATGTAATATTGTAGTGAAGGTTCTAACCACCACTCACTAATATACAGGCTCTATCCGCCACATCTCAACAAAATTAGGGTTCAATCCAATCATATGGCTCTAGCTGCCATAGTTCACAAAATCAGGATCCTTCCACCTACCTGGCTTTAGCCGCCAGAAGCACACCCGAGAGTTCTAACCGTTCTCGGATCCCAAAACAAATCATTGTTTAGTTTGAAATCAAAAACCAAAGTCTACCAATATGAAAGCATTCTTCGCTTTGCCCTTAACCGTAGGCACGGCTATTCGAATAGTTTTAACTCTGCAGAGGTGTACATCTTTACCCACAAGACATGATATTCCCTTGATGCCAAGCTATTAGCACACTTCCTTAGGTGTGCCGGCAGGGATATCATGACAAGGCCTTTACAATGTATACGCCTAACCTGACCCACCCGCTGAGGTTTCACCGCTGTTAGGGTTATGTCCACCCAGTACAGAAGCCCCCTCTTGCGCCGTGTGAGACAAACAACAACAACCACAACAATAATGCCTCCGTTCGGCTCTCACACAACAACCGAGTGGTGAGTCTAAGTTAGGTTTCTACAAATTATTAAGCCAGGTCGTGCCCACTTTGACATGTGGTTGTACGGTTATGCTTAGAATGGAGACAGTCATAAGCGTCGGTCCTTAATTGACTTGGGGCGGTACTTGCACAAAAGAACCAAGGCTTGGTCCGCTTCCACCCGACATTCCATGCCGCCCAAGTCGAAATCATTTTTCATTTTATTTTTATTTTGTAAACCATTGGCAATACTCCTTGCCTATAACTTCCAATACAAGTTTTTAAGAGATAATTGAAAGTCCCACCCATAGGTGAATTTTGACCGATGGCGAGGCTAAGCATTTCTACCGTACTATTCTATTCCACCAATAGTTTATTTTATAAAATACAAAACTCAGTGTTTGATAAAAAATTATGATAATCAGTTCTATCATCTCCAAAATTCATGAGACCACCAAGATTCCCCATTATTATCATGGCACTATATAATCCAATCCAATTTAGTACTCCAACAAGTAAAATCTATACCATGTGCCATCATAACTCCAAAATCATGCTAAGCTACTGACATCATTGTATATGAAACAATCTCCTCAAAATATAAGTCTTCTTTATTGATCACCCATCATCCACACGTCGATTAATCTTTTAATCTACTTGATCCACCGAGAATAATTCATAATCTCATCCCCGAGCATATTTCATGAAAGATTCTACAAATCTAAGATTTCATTGATTCATTGCCTATAGCTGTTTCCCTAAACAATGACACCAAGTTGGCTAAACAAATCACATACAATCCTCATTATTCATAATCCCACCTAGATGGTTATCGCAACACCATACTTCATAAAATCATCTACTAAACCACCGAGTACATTCTCAATATTATTCACTTAATCTATCGAGTATATTTGATAATATCATTGACTGAATCATCGAGAATACTTCACGATATCGACTCTAATCATTTAGGTTACAATCCACCGATAGCACTTCATAACGTCATGTAATTAATCTTTCACATTATCACCTCTAAATCATCTACTTTAATCCACCAAGAATACGTAATATTATCATTCACTAAACCACCAAACATTCTGGATTATTCACAACCTTCATAAATGATTATCACATAGTATTCTTGTTAAAATCCACCGAAATATAATTCACCACTTATTCTATTTGATCCACAAGTATGCCCCCCAATATTATTTATTTAACTTTACCGACTATTATTCTTCATATCATACATCTTTCAATATTCTCCGAATCCACACAAGTTATATGACGAACCACTATCACAATACAACTCCTTAGTAATTCAACTAATCCCCAATCATAGATCAATTTTCTAACTACTACACCCACATCATCACTAATAGTAATCTAATTCCAATTTGCATTCTGTACCATTTGTTCCTTCTAAAAAGAGGTATTCCAAACAGTCTCTCTCCCTACTTAAAGAATATTTTATCAAAAATATTGATTAAGGTGGAGTATTGTACTAGGGCGACAACGGATCATGGATAACAAATGTCAAGGAGGTATGAACAACAGGTATAACTAACAGCCTAACGGTAACATCATCATTTATATAAATAGCGATGCAATTTGTAAAACATGGTAAAACACTTTATAAAACATGGGATCAATATGCGTCAAGGAGACTTGCCTTCGATCACAGCGAGGGTCTCGAGGTCTTGAAGTCTGGTGACGGGGTCGGCGGTCGCGGCGGGCTAGTCGACTACACGCAAAACGGGGCAATAAATAAATAACAGAAAATAAATAAAATCCAAAAAATTACAAAAGTAGTACTGGCAGGTAGATCTTGATTTTAGATGAATTTAGAAATTTGAATGGAGTCAAACGGAGTTCGGATGAGAAAGTTATAAGCGTTCGAAGTTGGAAAATGATGGAAAATCAAGGAAAAAGAAAAAGTTACTGTTTGCTACAGTAACTCGCGAGAATTTTGGTTCCAGAACTGAACCAAAACTGCAGAGCCCCCTTTTCTTCCAAAAAAACGGATTTTTGCCCCATTTTTGCATGGATTTGGACCAAATAAAATCATGGATTCTCTAGATAACATCCTTAGGGACTCATAGGAGGAAGGAATTGGATTGATTCTCACCGGAGACGATGAATTTGACGATGAATTTGACGATGAACGGAGTTGCGGCCGAAACCATGAAAACTTGAAATTCGTCGCCCACACTTGATAGAACCTAAAATTGGTTGTTGGATGAGCTTCTAGACTACCTCACGGTCACAAGGAACCAAGGAACAAGAAGAATGGCTCACCGGAGACGAAGCTATGAGCAAGAACATGAAGAACACCGAAAAAGTGTGACACACCGTCGGTTTTCTCGATCTCACGGGCAAATGGGTTGGAGAGGCCAAGGAAGAAGAGGTGCACTGGAAAGAGGACTCTCCCACGGATATTTGAGAGGTGGAATCGTGCGAAATGGATTAGAAACGGCGGAGTAATAAGCAATAAGGTGGATTTCGGTTTTTTGGCAACTGCGCATATTCCGGCGAGATTAAGGACTAATGACCACCGGGAATGGAAAGGTAGCATCGTCACGGTTCCAACGGATCCGGCCATGATGGATTTGGAGCAATATGGAAGGAGCAACGAAGATTTGAATCCATGCTAATGAATATGGAAAGCTTCTGTTCTTCCTCCCAGGCAAGAGCACGAGCAAGCCAAAGGTTGAAGAAACAGCACTGTAGCTCTGCCACATGTCAACGTCTCATTGGCCGGGAGTAAGTGGAAACTTTAACGCGCAAGAAAAATTAGGAAAAATGGTCTAAAAATTCCGGAAAAATTCCTAGAACCATTTTAGAATATTTGGGACTCAATGGAATTGGTTTGGTTGAATTTGGATGGTTTTTGTGGAATTGGATATTCGGGCGCGGATCGCAGGCATTAAACAAAAGCCGCGCGAGATAAAATAGGAACGGAAATCCAAAAATCCGGGGAAAGGTTACTAAAATCATTTTGGAATATTTGGAACATTTTAGAAGTGGTTTGGGGACTTTTGGAGCATTTGTGGACTCGGGTGAAATTTCGGGTACCGGCGGGACTGGAAAACCCGATTTTTCGACTGGAGGGGAATTAATTCCCGATTTTGGAGGGGAACGGATGCCAGGTTAATATAAACACCAAATAAACTCCAACTTTTGAATTTACTTTATTTAAATTAGGTTTTTCTCCAGAAAGCAAAAACTAGGGTGTTACAGTATCCGATATACAAGAATGATCTATTCTTTCCCATCGTTGAGGTTATAGCCACACCCCAGCGCCGGTGACGTAAAACCCACTGCTATGGCGAGAAGAGGCCAACCACCACTCAGGCGGCCACGGAATACCCATCGTGACGACGGCGAATTGTTTGCCGCGGCATTACCCCATAGCAAGGCGTACACCGTTGTATCAATCAAACATGAACTGGAGCGATTCCCCGCTGCAAAAGTACAAGCGCACTCACGAAGGCGCATACGGTGGGTCGTGAGGACACACACACCGCGCTTGACTGCTCAACACGGGAGAAAAGGTCCACACTTCGGCCTACCAACAGGCATGGCTATCCCCTCACACTTCAAGTACTAGAATAGGCTGCCCCATCCCAGCATTGCGCGGTTGCACGGTGTTCATTCAAAAACCGTCACAAGTTCGGTCCTTATATTTTTGCCTAATGACTCAAGCGGGGAACTCCACTTAACTCGCCAACCAATCGCCATCGTGTTTAACTAGCACATATTATACCTCCCGCCAAGTCTAATTACCAACTAGACACTGCACATTTTTATCAAATTACCTTTACAAGTCACATTTCCAAAACATTTCCAAAACCAGTTACAATTATCATAAGTTTTGAGCATTTGGTAAATGACTGACTTTGCTCAACTCTATTGCAGTGACTAAGCATATGCATTTACTAAGTCGTTTATACCCAAGTGACATTTTATTAATTGTCCAACCCTACTAAGGCTATCAATGAACTCTGGGAATTTAATTGAGGAAAAACCACCAAATCAGGGTATATCTACCATTCCCACAAACTAGCACTTTACTGAATATAAACAATGCATATAGTTTGAGAAATCAAAGTAAACATCGTGAAATATAGGTTTCAAGATGGTCAAAGGAGGTGCTTGCCTTGTTGTTGCACTTCGGTGATGTCCGGGATGATGTTCGGGTCGCACGAGGCGAAGCCCGACTCGCTAGCCTCTAATCGGTCAAAGCAACAAAAATGACAGAAAGAAATACAACTTAGCAAAAGAAAGATTTAAATGCACAATGAAACGCATGCCATGCGAAAGAAACAACAAAAACACCGCAACTTGCAAAACCCTCAACCGAACAGACCAGGGGAACCCGGACAGTCCGGGTATTTCATCCGGACAGTCCGGCTAACCCGGACATTCCGGACCGTGTGTCCGGATACTCCGGCCTAGGGCGAACACTCCGGACCTGGCGAGTTCTATCCAATGACTCGACGGATCGAGGTGCCGCCAAGTTCCACGGCACCGCGGGACCCGATCTACGACATTCCTACACGCGGCAAAACCGAGGGAACTTCGAGCTAGTTAGACCTCGAGAAAACGACACCCCACCACAAAAACCACAAGCCCACTCTAATCGACCCTTGGATCGGCATTACCACTACCCGATCTACCCCACTAGTACCCACATTCCTCAATCCAAGCCCCGAATCAAACCCTAGAACCACTACACCCAAAACCCTAGAGCTCAAGATTCAACTCCAAACTTCAAGTCTAAACCTAAGCTCTAACTCCCACCATTGATGACCCTAGAACCCAAGAATCCCACAAATCAACCCTCAAGAGAGAGACCTACCTCCAAGGAAGATGGAGGAGAAGCAATGTTGGGTGGAGGAAGGAGGATGCCGGCGTGAGGACGAGCTAGAGGACGCCGGGGAGGAGCCACGGAGGTCGCCGGCCGGTGGGGCTCGCCGGAGTGAAGCTAGGGTGGAGGGGAGTAGCACCAAGGAGTGGGGAAACCACATGGAGGAGAAGGAATGAAGGGGAGCCACGAAATGGGACTTTTATACAAAACCCCCGCAAATACCGGACTCTCCGGCCTCTAACCCGGAGACTCCGGGTTGGGGTCTTCGGTGACACTAACCCGGACACTCCGGACATTCGGTCCGGACTCTCCGGGTTGGGGTGTTCTGTCAGCATAACCCGGATACTCCGGACTTTTATCCGGACATTCCGGGTTGGGTCCGGACTCTCCGGATGTGGATCCGGATACTCCGGATGTTCCAGAGATTTTTGAACTTAGGGCCGTGACACCTACCTCACTAGGACTCCGACAAACCGAAGACCTAGCGAGAGCATGCTCGATTTTGAAGATGGCTAAAAACTAGGTAATTTGTATTTCAAAAGGACAGAGGAGTGAGTATTTGGATCAAAGGCTAAGACATTATGGCAAGAGCTCGAAAACTGAATTCAACCACCGAAATCACTTGTCGGCGATTAAACGGGAAATTGATTTTGGGCGAATTTAATTAAGTTGAAGGGTTCTTTTTGATCCCATTTAAGTATTTACAGCTTAAATCGCAGAAGTACACAAGGACAGTGTATTATTGAACAGTGTTTTGAGTACAATTGTACAGCGACTCAAGTATAGAAATACTCGGGATATTACAATAATCGCGCCTCAAATGGCCGATTTAACCCCTGAGCAGCGAAAAGAAATCGAAGACCGAAAGGCAGCTTTGGAAGAAATGATGCTACGGTGCTTCTAGAAAACACGCTGTGGCGTTACTCAAAAGACGGCACTCCCAAGCATCAATCCTATCGGGGATTCATCATCTGAACCGGTAAGCCGATACGCACCCGCTCAAGCCGATTTATCCAATATGATTGAGCAATCTGTTCATCACGCACTAATTAACCAGTCATCGGCTCTAGTATCCACATTAAAGCCAATGATAGAAAATAGTGTAAAAACAATTGCTCAGGAATTGGCTGTGTCTGGGAGTCTGTTAGATCCACCACAAAAAATCCCTACGTACCCAGTATACTCCATAACACCTAACACCAATACAGTAAACGTGTCGGCTCAAACACCTATCATGATGCCGACTCAACCTACTGTTTTGAAACCAAGCACACAGAAAGACGGATTTACGCACTACCATGGGCACACGGATGGGGCTAAAATAAATGCACCAAACCCAAAGAAATGCACCCTCCAGTAGCAATGGTTTATCGGCTTATCAGCCGATTGAAACAGATCAGGCTCCACAATCACGGGGAGCCGTGACTATGAGACAAGCGCCATATATGGTAGTATCGTACGCTGAGCCCCTCGCACCCATACCCAATACATTGGTTTTCAATCACGATTGTGACCAAGTGCCAAGACCTCCTGTGGCACGATTTGGACAAAGACCCGAGTTCGCACTCGGGGGGTAGGGCGTGAACAATGAAAATTGGCAATGTCCGGTTGCACCACAAGCCGACAATGTCAATTGGGCAGAATAAATTGCTAATGTTTTGAGAGAACAATTCGGCCTACAACCCAGAGGAAGAGTGATCGGCTACAGGAAGCCGTACCCCGATTACATAGATCGTATGTCATACCCACACAACTTTAGGATACCAGACTTTGCCAAATTCTCAGGTGATGATTCTGTTACCACAATTGAGCATATCGGACGGTTTATGGCTCAGTGTGGGGAAGCTACACAGTACGATGGGTTAAAAATTAGGTTATTTCCTTTATCATTTCTGGTGCTGCATTCACTTGGTTTACCAAATCTACCCCCAAATTCAGTTCATATGTGGAACGATTTAGAAAGCCGATTCCATGAATACTTCTTTTCGGGGACTATGGAGCTTAGGATTTCTGATCTCAGTTCAGTCCGACAGAAGTACGGCGAATCAGTTTCCGACTATATCAGAAGATTTAGAGGTGTACGAAATAGATGCTTCAGCGTAACATTACCCGATGATCAGTTGGCCGATTTAGCATTCGAAGGATTAATCCCGCCGTTAAAAGAAAAATTATCTGGCCAGGAGTTTCCCGATTTGGGTCACCTACTCCATCGCGTATCAGCACATGAAAGCCGATATGCAGAGAGCAAAGGATTTAAAGATAGATTCAAGTTAAACAATAATGAAAAAGCCAAAGTGAACATGGTGGAGTATAATTCGAGTGACACTTCCGAAGACGAAGAAACAGAAATAAACATAGCCGAGTGGACTAAGGGTTCCAAAAGGCCACTCATATGCTCTCTACTTAAGCCGACAAAAAATAGGGCGGAAATCAAGTATTCATATGACGTGTCGAAGTGTGACAAGATATTTGATTTATTATTGCAAGAAAAACTCATAAGGTTACCAGAAGGACACGTCATACCGTCGGCCGAAGAAATTAAAAAGCGAAGGTACTGCAAATGGCACCATTCATTTTCACATAATACTAACGATTGCAATACTTTTCGACAACAGATTCAATCGGCTATCACCGATGGCAGATTAAAATTTGCGGAAGAATCGGCTATCCAGATAGATATGAATCCTTTTCAAGTCAACATGGTTCAATGTTCACGAAAAGGAAAAGGACCTACAGAGGATATTAAGCCGACTGAAATAATTAAGGCACGGTCAGAAGGGGACGAAACGGTGCAAATCACTATCGGCTCTATACAAATAGAAGCCGATAGAAACGGACAGAATTCAAGAACAGTAAAACCAAAAGGGGATTTGGAAGTCGGAAAATGGTACAGGGCTGAAAGGGCTCCAAGAAAAGTCAACTTCAAACGAAAGCCAACTTTCTCGCAACTTTTGGGAAAATATGAAAGGATAAGCCAAAAAACTTATGCCAGACAAACCCAAAGTTTTCATCGACCGGATCAAAAAAGAGACGAACATTGGCGGTCAAATATGCCACGTCGGCCAACTACTGAAGAAGAGCGACATCGGCGATGTCCCTTTTGGCAATTTTGCTGGGAAAAGGGGATAACCTTACCAACAGTTATGTCCTGTCTTATGCAACACTCAAACCAATCGGTAAAAGACAGGTTGTCTAAACCGGTACACGATCGGCTAGAAATAAGGGACAGGAGGCCGATCCACGAAAGATTGTCAACATCAGAATGAGGTAATTCCCGAACCCAAGAGGTATCGGTTTCTCGTGACACACTCAGAATGGAATCTGACGGTGAAATGAGCAACTTAGCTGGAAAAATCAGGAAGCCGATAGAACCTAAACCAAGATGGTGCCCTTCGGGCCTTAGCAAGTCACAACGCAGGCGACTTCAGCGACTAAAAACACAAGAAGAAAGGGAAGCCGAGAACGAAAGAGAGAGGGATCGGATGTTCAATTAGTTAAGGCCTATACCAGTTTTGAAAAAAGAATGGAGAAAGAAGGAACAGACCGATAGTGACTCAGATCAATCGGTCGAATCCGGGTCTCCGATGATCTGAGATGATACACCACCAATGGATATAAACATGGTATTCATTTTACCTGCCGAGTTCAAGACCGAGGAATCGGCTGAAGAAGTGTTCGCCCAACTATGCCTCGGTGCACCAAACGCTGTGTTTGAAAAACCACAAGATATGCATCGGCATCTGAAACCATTATACCTAAAAGGGTATATTAATGGCCGACCGATATCTCGTATGTTGGTTGATGGCGGGGCGACAGTTAATCTGATGCCGTTAAGTACTTTTAGAAAAATGGGTAAAGCCGATAAAGACTTGATCAAAACCAATATGGTGCTAAATGACTTCACGGGAGACCCTACTGAAGCAAAAGGCGTGATGATGTCGAAACTGACAGTTGGCAATAAAACTTTGCCGACTGCATTTTTCGTGATAGAAGCCAAAGGCAATTATAGTGTGCTCCTTGGACGGGACTGGATCCACGCCAATTGCTGCATACCATCAACTATGCATCAGAAGTTGGTACAATGGAACGATGATACAGTCGAAGTTGTACCAGCCGACACATCGGCTCATATCGCCATGGCCAGTCTTGATACCAATTGGCCACACAAAGAAGACGAATGTATATCAGGAAAAGTCTTGGACGATTGCGATTTTATCTGCATTGAGAAGTCAGGATTCAGGCCGATCAGCGTCAAACCTAATACGTTTGATCGGACAGACGAAGTAGTGAGAAGATGGAGTCCAAGACACTAGCAAAGCTACAAGAAAAGGCAAGAAGCTATCAGCAAGAAGAATACGAGGAGGCTGTTGAGGATTTTGAAGAGGAAAGAAAAGGTTTAGGATTTACCTCTGCCGATTTGCTCGAAGAGATCAACATTGGAGAAGACGATAGTAAAAGACCAACATTTGTAAGTGCTAAATTAGAACCCAGTTATAAAGCAAGGTTGGTCGAAATACTCAAGAAGTACAGAGAATGCTTTGAATGGGAATATTACGAGATGCCAGGTTTAACCCGACAACTGGTTGAACATCGGCTACCCATAAAACCTGGGTATCGGCCATTCAAACAATATCCTAGACGGTTTAATCCTACGTTGTATGACGCCATAAAAGAAGAAGTGGGTCGATTGCTAGAAGCAAAGTTTATCCGGCCTTGCCGATATGCTGAATGGGTCTCGAATATCGTCCCTATAAAAAAGAAAAATGGCAAACTTAGGGTATGTGTCGATTTTAGAGATTTAAATAAAGCCACGCCAAAAGATGAGTACCCGATGCCTATAGCCGATATGCTTATCGATGCTGCGTCTGGGAATAAAATAATAAGTTTTTTGGATGGAAATGCCGGATACAATCAGATATTCATGGCAGAAGCCGATATCCCTAAGACAGCCTTCAGGTGCCCAGGAACGTTAGGACTATACGAATGGAAGGTTATGACCTTCGGTTTAAAAAATGCCGGCGCCACTTATCAGCGTGCTATGAACCATATTTTCCATAATTTAATCGGCAATACTGTAGAAATATACATTGACGATGTGGCAGTAAAATCCAAAGAAGACTAGCAACATCTAGCCGATTTAGAAAAGATGTTCAAGAGCACGAGATTATACGGATTAAAAATGAACCCGCTTAAGTGCGTTTTTGGAGTATCGGCTGGACAATTCCTTGGGTTTACCGTACATGAAAGGGGGATTGAGGTAAACCAGGCCAAAGTAAAAGCTATAGCCGATACTAGGCCGCCGACAAACAAAAAAGAGTTGCAAGTATTGATAGGAAAAATCAACTACATGCGACGTTTCATTTCAAACTTGTCAGGACGTATTCGGGCCTTCACACCGCTGCTGAAAGTCAAAAACGACCAAGAGTTCAAGTGGGGAGCCGATCAACAAAAGGCCTTCGATGACATAAAAGGTTATCTGATGAGCCCACCAGTATTGACCGCACCAAAGCATGGTATACCCTTTAAACTGTATATATATCGACTGAAAGTGATACAGTAGGGGCAGTATTAACACAGGAAGCCGATAGGAAGGAACGAGCGATATTTTATCTGAGCCGACGTCTTTTAGATGCAGAAACCAGGTATCCCCTAGTAGAAAAATTGTGCTTATCTTTGTATTTTGCTTGCACTAAATTGAGACATTATATGTTGGCGTCCAAATGCGTCATAGTCTGCAAAACCGATGTAGTCAAGTACATACTATCCGCACCAATTTTGCGAGGTCGGCTTGGTAAATGGGCATACGCTTTAACTGAGTTCGATTTGACCTATGAATCGGCTAAATCTATAAAAGGGCAAGCTATGGCCGATTTTATTGCAGGAAGTGAAACGTTAATAGGAACGGCCGATGTGACCCCTTGGCAGTTATATTTCGATGGATCCGTGTGCCAAGAGGGCGAGGGCATCGGCGTAGTATTAATTTCACCCAGAAGACAGGAGTACGAATTCATGTATCGGCTAACTAGCCGATGTTCAAATAATCAAGCAGAGTATGAAGCGTTGTTGAGGGGACTACAATTGCTAGACAGCATCGGGGTAAAAGACGTCGAAGCTTTTGGAGATTCAATGTTAATTGTACAACAAGTCAAGGGGGAGTACCGATGCAACGATGGTGCGCTAACCCGATATTTACAGCAATGCCTCCGGATTATCGAGATGTTTACTACGTTCTTTATAGAACATATCCCCAGGGAAGCTAATGACAAAGCAAACCGATTGGCACAATGCGCATCAGGGTACAGGATTGAAAGCCGATAGGAACTAATCGAGCTAAACGTTTGGCCGATTTTATGTGCCCACCCTGTCGACTGGAGAACAGAAATAAGGGATTATTTATCAGAACCATCTAAGCCGACTGAGCAGAAGGTCAGGCGCAAAGCACTCAAATATGTTCTACTGGAGGATGTATTATACTTTCGAACCATGGAAGGCTTATTGCTAAGATGCCTGGGAACTGAAGAAGCCAAAATAGCGATGGGAGAAATCCATGAGGGAATTTGTGGATCACATCAATCGGCCCATAAAATGAAATGGATACTGAGACGAACGGGATATTTTTGGCCGACAATGTTAGAAGACTGCTTCAAATATTATAAAGGGTGCCAAACATGCCAAAAGTTTGGTAACATACAGTCAGCACCAGCGTCGGCTTTGCATCCAATCATCAAGCCATGGCCGTTTAGGGGATGGGGTATAGACATAATCGGCCAGATATTTCCGTCGTCCAGCAAAGGGCACAAATTTATTCTCGCAGCCACAGATTATTTCTCAAAATGGGTTGAAGCTGTACCACTCAGGAAAGTTACTAGCAGAGAGCTGATCGACTTTGTAAATGAACACATCGTCTATCGGTTTGGGATCCCGCAAACGATCACTACCGATCAAGGGACTGTGTTCATGTCAAAGGAGTTCAAAGACTTCGCAAAAATTCTTGGGATAAAACTACTTAACTCCTCCCCTTACTATGCTCAGGCCAATGGGCAGGCCGAGTCGTCGAACAAGACATTGATAAAACTAATAAAAAGGAAAATTGAGGAAGAACTAAGGAAATGGCATTCAATGCTATCGGAAGCTTTATGGGCTTATCGGCTATCTTATCACGGATCAACTAAATTATCACCTTTTCAGTTGGTATATGGACAAGAAGCCGTTTTACCCGTGGAGATCAACATCGGCTCAGCAAGGCTATTTAAGCAAAATGATTTGACAGCCGACGAATACAAACAGACAATGCTTGATAATCTAGATGACTTAGCCGAACTAAGGCTAATCACGTTAGATCGGCTCAAAAAGAACAAGGAGAGGGTTGCCAGGTCGTATAATAAAAAGGTGATTTTAAAATCCTTTAATCAAGCCGATTTGGTATGGAAAACCATGTTGCCGATCGGGTCTAAGGATAATCGATTCGGCAAATGGTCTCCAACGTGGGAAGGGCCTTATAAGATAAATCGGCCGATTGGCGGGAATTCGTATATACTGGAATCCTTAGACGGGTTCGTACTACCTAAAGCAATCAATGGAAAATATCTGAAGGTATATCACCCAAGCATATGGATTGGGTCCTAACTACAGGAAGAAAGCACCAGGGATCGATTACAAAAAACACGTACATATAAAATCGGCCGAGTCAGTCGTTCAAACAACCATCACGGATTAAACATCGTTTACAAAAGATCGGCTACATGGCCGGTACTACATATCAGTTCATCAAGAAAGACAACGCTTTGTTTTCAAATCAATGGAGCCCGGAACCAGGCAGATGAGCTCCCAAAGCCGATAGTGCCGCTGCCGCCCTGCCAATAGTAGCTTGGACGCTATCTATTAGTTGTTGATCGGCCCCTGCATCACCCGGAACTGGAACTATCTTGGCCGATTGGTTCTTGACTTGAGCAAAAACCTCGCCAATTTGCCGCCTCTGAACCGCCAGTGAAGACGTCGCATCGGTGATGCCGATCCGCATTCTCGCAAGTTCTTTCGTGGATCAAGCCAATCGTTTCTTCAAGTTTTTTCTTGGTCGACTCCAGCTCTTGAGCTCTATTCTTAGCCGATTTAAGCGTAGCAGCACCCTGGTCAAATGTCCCCTTCCGAAGTTTGGCGTCCGCTATGAGCTGGTCCAAGATCTGTTGGTCGGCTTGCTAGGCCTTCCTCTGTTCAACCCTTAATTTGGCTGATTCTACGTCCAGCCGACGAGCGTCTAAGTGGCATACCTCTAGCAAAGAATTCATAGCTGCAGGAGGAAGATCGGCTTGCATGGCCGCCATAGCGTTTCTCAAAGGTTGGGTGTTGGCCAGAAGGGCCGCCTCCGGCTGCATCACTTCGTCCAGGAGGCGGTTGAGTCGCTCTTGCATGCCCAGCTCAGCAGTAACGGCAGCCGATGCTGGCGCGAAGGCCGCTATTATGCGCTGAATATCGGCTGGATAGTCATTAGTAGCCATAACCTCCGGGTCATCAAGCTCATCCAAAGTGAAGCCCAGTAGATCGGCCAGATCAGTTGATGGCGCTTTGGGGTCAGGATCAGAAATATCGATCGTCGGGATCGGTACTGCCGGTGGCGATGGAGGGAGCGATGGAGGGATAGCCGATGTAGCACCTTGGGGATCGGCTATAACCCCCGCTATTTGTACTGATGGAGATTGCTAGAGAACAAAAAGCAAGTCAGCAACACAAAACAAACGTAAAGCAATGTTACTCTAAACAAAGACAAAACTCACATCAGTAACTGAGTGCTCCGGAGAACCACCAGATGGATGCCTCACAGGTCTTGGCGAACGTCTGGTAGATTTCTTCCTCCTCTCTGTGGTGAACTCGGTTAAACCTTGATAACACGAGTAACATAATAGCCGATACAAAAAGTGACTTACTTGGAGCGCGTTGGCGAGCCAAGTCCGATAGGGATGGACCTTGGATACCCAATGTACCTGAAGTATATCCCGTAGTGCCGACAGATTGACCCGGACGTCTCTGTCGGCCACCACTAGCAGAAAATCAAAGACATGTTAAAAAAAAGAAGCCGATATGTAGCATGGAAACAGAGATAAAAAGACACCGGTACCTCTACAGCTACTGAGGAGTCGCTATAACCAGAGCTCACGCTGGACCCGGAAGCTACCGTCGGCTCATGGAAATCGGGCAAAAATAAGTGGATTATAGCCGACGGAGTCCTGTCCATAAGTACAGCTTCCGATATTCTATCCCACCATTGCGAGAATGCAGCTGACCGACGGGAATTAAGGACAAAATGAGGTGTCGAGAAGATTTGCAACCCGTCGGCTACCTCAAGAATAATCTCCGCGGCGACACTGTTAGATACTCGAGCTCGAGGTTCGACACAAGATAGTAGAGGAAAGGAGGGGATGGTTTGCCCAAAACCCAATTGACGGGCATAGATTGAAGGATGATAAAATTCATAGGATGGCTGAAATGTCCGATTGCGTGTATTTAAACCGGCATGAATAATGCAAGGGGAGAGGATGATTTTGTACAAATCTAAAGTGGACTGGGGCATTGAAGAGCTATCAGCATCTAAGTGAAGGAACGATGGGTATGGGCAATCGGCTACATCAGTATATCAGAAAAAGTCTTATTGGCCGAAGGAAGTCCTGTCTATGGTAAGGAAAAAGCTGAGGTATTTGTGCAAGCCGACTGGATCTATTTTTAGTTCACTAGCCGAAGACATGATAAACCTCTCCCCATAAGATCGGCTAGCTCTATATTGAGGGACTACATGTTCTAAATAATCTTCTCTAGGGAAGGTTGAACTTCCCGAAGGTTCAGATAGAATGGATTGGCTGAACATACAATGAAGCCACGTCTGGATAAACCACAAGGGTCCCCCTATGTTGCCAACAACATGCTTGGCAAAGCCAGAAAAGAGTCGGCTGCGGATTACGTACATCATTTGATATACCGCCCCCAAAAACGTCTTACCTAGAGCAAGCCGATGCCCCTCTACCAAGCGTTCCGCTACTAACTGAAAAGATTGGGTAGGGCCAAGGGAAGCACCACAGAACAAGTATCGATCCAACCAAAGGTTAAGAAAAGCGACATGCTCTTTAGCCGATACCGGACCGGTAACCCTATTGTTATTCTGTATATATTTATGCCAACCCTCGCCTTTCTTGCGGATTAATTTAAAAGAGGGTTTTCCGCTAAAAGCCGATAGCTGATCCCCGTCTGGCTTAAGGCAACACAATTGGGCTACATTGAGCAAAGTAGGGCCGATTGGGCCAGACGGGAATAAAAAAGCATTAAAAGAATCCGACCAAAAATAACAGGCTGCAGCTACCAAGGGTTCGTTGGCTTCGGGGTCGGCTAAACTCAGAGACAAAGACTCGGTTATACCCATTCTCTCCCATTCTACCCTCTTCTGAGCCGACACCCTAATAAACCAAGATCTCCATCCCTTCAGGTTTGTAGGCCAGGCCCTAAAACTTTTTCCCCACTCGGAAGTATTATACCCAGCAGCCGACAATGGGAGTCTAGGGATCTCGTCGTTAATAACTGTGTCGGCCGACATGGTACCTACCGATCCTAAGTAGAATTGATCTGAACTTTGAGGAATTGGGATGAATACCTGCGAAGGGTCCATTTCAGCCGATTTCGAAAGAATGAGAGAAAGATGACGAAAGCCGATGATGCGTGAGTCGAAAGCTTGAAAGCGTGCAAATGACCGTGGGGGACCCCATATTTATACCACGGTGAAAAGAAGGCGAACTGGCGGGAGCAGTTGTGCGTTTAAAATGCACCGAGATTTTTACGGCGTAGTTAATGGAGTGGTTCCCGAAAAAGATTCTCCTATAAAGCCGATACGGACGAAAAGCCGATAGATTCTTTTTGGAAAATAACAAGTTATCTTCCAAAAACGGGGGGCATATGTTTGCACCAAAATTCGGCATGTATTAAAATCGGCTGAATCGGATAAAAGAGGTCGTATGAAAAGGGATTGGTAGGCGAATCAGAAGGAAACTCCGTCTCTAATAAGGAAACCGGATCAGAGGCCGATACGGATTAATAGCGTATCCATATACAACTCGGATCGGCCGGGCGTATTATAAAAGGTGGACGACAAACGAAAAGAAAAAGATCCAACACACATCTACTACTTTTTACAGTTCCTTTTTACATCGTTTTAGATTCATAGACCTCTCTGCAAGTCGACGAAATCAAAATATCTGCGCATCGCCGATTGTTGGTTTTAGCCGATTTCACCCAGGTTCGATCTGCTTTGTTTTGCTGCGCATCGCCTTCTCAAAGCCGATTTTACCTTGTATCCGGATTAACCGTAACTGGTTGATCTAGTTATCCCCTAATCGGTTTCTAGCCGGCTAGCGAAAAGCCGATAAACATTGTTCTATCGGTTTTGATCAAATTATAAATTCTACCTTGTCAATTTCAGGTCAAATTGACTGGCACGCTCTGCAAACCCGGTGTTTGTCTTGTGTGTTCGAAGCTAAGGATCCTGCTTCACATTTTTAGCGCGAACAGGTACATGTACTCATCTTCGAAGCCCGTTTTCTAGGGAACGAAAACCCCTTTGCCTCACGTGCGACCAGGGTGTTCCTTGTTTCCCAATGCCGTGGAGAGTGCATCTCTCTCCCTGTTTGGGAAAAAAGATCCACCGGAAGATTGTGCACTCAACTCTACCTGCAAGATCCCAACAATTTATTTCACTTATGAAGTTAGGGACTAAGTACGTACCAAAATGGTGGTTCGATATCTTACCAAACGTTGGCAAACTTCCTCGTCCGTAGGGTTTGTAAAGGAGATGGTGCTGGATGGCGTGGCACTTGACCTAGCTCTTAGCCAGTCTCTGGCGCACTGGTCAACAATCGATGCAAATGGCGCGGAGTCCTCCTCGTCCTCCCTATCCCATTGCATCCTCTTCCCTGCGTAGCCAGCGGTGCCGAGTCTGTGGGGGTGGGTGTTCCTTGCCTGCAGGGCCTTGTGTGCTTCGCTTTCAAGCAAGAATTGATCTGTCGTCTTCAACTGAACAAAACGCCGCCATGAGTCCTCACTAATGAACCCATACTTAGAGTAGGGAGTCCTATCCTTCTTGACGTATTCCTTGACAAGTGTGCTCTTAAAGGTCTTCCACGCCTTTCCTGCCACTAGCAGTGCATACCGTCGCACTAGGGCCTCGAGTTCTTTTGGGATATCGAACGATGAAAGAATTTCTGTAAGCAGGTCGTTGCGGCCCTCGTTAGTTAGCGACTTCCAGGATGTACATGTGATGGGGACCCATTCGCGTGCAACTATCCCGCACAATGTTCGTAATGCATTCACTACCTTTTTACATCCGGTAGGGGACCCATCTTTCGAATCGATCGCCGTGATGCTCTATTGGCCTCTTGGCCTTGTGTTTGCTTTTCTTGGAGCGCGAGTTGGTTTGACTTTCCTCGTCTCATCACATCCTTCAGTTGGGCCTAAGGTGGGAATCAATTAGATGCAAAATCAACTTCATTGGACAGAAAATATTGAAATAATGTGTCAACTTAGAAAGGTGGGAAGATCGATCACAGGCGGGAGTCACGTATGTTTTCAGGTAAGACATATGGTTCAGGGAGAAGTTTGGCATCGAGTTCTAGTAAGTGGAAAGAAAATAAAGACACTGGTGGTGGATATGGTTTCAAAAAGGTGTTTCAACTAGAAACCATAAGTGGATTCCTCACTTCAGTCCCATATCGTTTCGTATCAAACATTCAGAGTATCCAAACAAGATAATTTATCAGCCGACGAGTACAAACATTTGATACTCCATAACTTGGATGACTTGGCGGAATTAAGGCTGGTTATGTTGGATCGGCTTAAAAAGAACAAGGAAAGAGTTGCCAGATCATACAACAAAAAGGTTATACCGAAATCCTTCGATAAAGCCGACGTGGTATGGAAAACCGTGCTGCCAATCGGGTCCAAGGATAATCGATTTGGTAAATGGTCACCTACGTGGGAGGAGCCGTATAGGATAAATCGGCTTGTCGATGGTAATTCATACATACTCGAGACCCTCGAAGGATCTGTACTACCGAAAGCGATTAACGGAAAATACTTGAAGGCCTACTACCCTAGTGTGTGGGTCAGGGCATACACGTATCGGATCATTAGGAATAAAATGCATGCAAGGACAAACGCCGATTGAAACATATACATAGTCGGCTACACAAGCCGATGATAACAACGAGTTCACATCCACATCCAAAATGCAAGACAACATCTAGGTATCAGCTAGCAAGAAGCAGCAGTGTTTTACAGCCCAGACCGGGGCAATCTGGCCCCCAAAGCTGACAGTGCGACAACTGCCTTGGCAATAATCTCCTGGGCACCATCCAAGATCTTCTGGTCTTCTTTGGCATCATCAGGGACGGGGATTACTTTAGTCAATAGATTCGCCACTTTGGCAAATGCTTCGGCAATGTCGCGCTTCTCACCAGAAAGGGAGTTGGTCGAGTTGGTGATACGGATCTGACTATCGGCAAGTTGCTGGGTGACCACGGTAAGCTGCTCCTCAAGTGACTTCTTTGCAGACTTAAGATCTCTCAGCTGACCCTTCAAAGTCTTGAGCCCAGCAATGCCTTCAGCATATTTTAGCTTCTTGGCCTTGGCTTCAGCCACCAACTTGTCTAAAGCCCTCTGATCGGCTTGTTGCGCCTTGCTACGGCCAATCCACTCCCTGGCAGCTTTCACCACCTCCCTTTGATCATCTAAGTAACAAACATCAAGGAGAGCTTTCATGGTTTCCTCGGGAAGATCGGCTTCGATAGCCGCCATGGCCGACCGAAGGGTTGCGTGTCAGCCAAAAGTTGAGCCTCTGGCTGCGTGACTTCATGGAAAAGCTGATTTAATTTTTCTTGCAGATCGCGTGCAGAAGTGACGGCCGCTACGACGGTAGCCGATGCGCCGATGATCTTTTGAATCTCGGCAACATAGTCATCCATAGCTAGCACTTCTGGGTCATCCAGCTCATCCAAAGTGAATCCCAACAGATTGGCTGGATCAGCTGTTGGTGTCGGAGGAGAGGGCGTTGTGGTAGGATCTAGAATCAGCGGCGATGGAGCGATGGGCACGGTCTCCTGGATGTCTGCTAAAACATTGTCCACTTGTGCCGATGGAAATTGCTGAGGAAAGATGAACGAGATTCAAGAAGAAACACTAGGCCCAATAAATCGATAAAAGAAAAAGGGGGACGCATATCCTAACAACCGATCCACTTGGAGAGAACTCGCCACTCTGTTCTGTCGGCTTGGTGGGTTTTTTCACAGTAACCTTGTACTTTTTGGTAGCTTTTTCTGAAAATTAGTAGTCAAGGTAAGACACAGCACGAGAATCGAAGATGCCACCTGTTTAGTACTTACTCCCTGGAGATTGTTGCTTCTCAAGGGCGGACAGAGAAGGCCTATGGATCCCCAGGTTGCCAAATGCATAGCCTCTGAGGCCCGTCGATTGGTGCGGCCTTCTAGCCGACTGAGCACTGCCAGATGTGTCTGATGAGGCTGCTCTCTTGCTACCTGTTTTCTTCGACGATTGGGCCTGTAGAAGAATACAATGAAGTGGTTAGTCGATGAAAGAACACAGCGCAAAGATAAAATGTATCGTAGATATAATACCTCTACAGCTATTGATGAGTTGGTGTAACCCGAGGATCTACTCTCATCTGAGGTGTTAGGAACTACTATCGGCTCATAGTAGTCAGGCAAAAATAGGGAGATGATGGTCGATGGAGTTCTGTCCAAAAGGAGGGCCCCAGCCACTGAAGACCACCAGGCAGTATATCGGCTAGATCGACGTGTATTGAATATGAAGTGCTGGAGCCCAGTAATCTGGAGGTCGTCGGCTATTTCAAGGACTATTTCGGCGGCTATTTTGTTAGTCACCCTAGCCCTGGGTTCGACTCGTTCGAGGAGAGGAAGGCAAGGGATGACTTGGCCAAAGCCCAATTTGCGAGCATAGATGGAGGGGCGATAGAATTCGTAGGATGGCTGGAAAGTCCGATTTCTATTGCTTAAACCCGCGTAAAGGATGAATGGGGAAATAAAGATCTTGTATGAGTCTAAGGTAGATTGGGACATGGATGAACTATCGGCTTCCAAGTGCAGGAAGGATGGGCGAGAAAAATCGACTAGATTGGTGTAGCTAAAGAAGTCTTGTTGGTTAAAGCCGACGCTGTCCAAGTTCAGGAAGAATGATAAATACTTATGGAAGCCAGCTGGGGACATCTTCGTTTCACCGGTAGTGCACATAATAAACTTCTCCCCTTGCGATCGGCTAGCTGTGTATCGAGGAGCCGATCCTTCAGGGTAGTCCTCACGAGGAAATCCAGGATCTTCCAGTGGATCAGGGATGAGTGATCGACTAAAGAGACAGTGCAACCACACTTGAATAAACCATAAGGGCCCACCGATATTGCCGATGACGAAATTGGAGAAACCAGAAAAAGCCTGCTCCTTATCACATGCATCATCTGATATACGGCCCCTAGTAAAATCTTCCCTAGGGCAAGCCGACGGCCCTCTACCAACTGCTCTGCTATAAGTTGATACACTTGTGTTGGTCCAAGAGAAGCTCCACAGAATAGATATATGTCCACCGTCGGGTCTGAGGCAGCACAACTGAGCCATATCCAAAAGAGTCGGGCCGATAGGACCGGTTGGGAGTAGAAATGCATTGAAAGAGTCAGACCAGAAATAGCATGCCGTGGCCACCAAGGGCTCATTGGCTTCTGGGTCAGCTAAGCTTAAAGGAAGACACTCGGCTATGCCCATCCTTTCCCACTCTGCTTTCTTCTGGGCCGATACTCTAATATACCAAGACCTCCATCCTTTAAGGGGTGTCGGCCAAGCCCTAAAACTCTTGCCCCATTCTTTCACGTTATATCCGGTAGCCGATAGAGCAAGACGATGGATCTCCTGATTAATAACTGCATCGGTTTCTATATTTCCAATCGGCCCTAGATAGAATTGATCGTCACTATTGGGAATCGGAATGAGTACCTAAGAGGAATCCATTCCAACCGATTTGAAAAGGTGGATTAGGGCTCGACGAGAAAGGAGGAAGGCCAATTGCTGTTGATTCGAGAGCTCGAAGATGTGCGAATGACCGTGGGGGACCCGTATATTTATGCTACGGTGAAAAAAAGGTGAATAGGCGGGAACGGTTTTGAGCATTAAAAATGCACCGAGATTTTTACAACGCTATTAATGGGATAGTTATTGAGAAAGATCTCCTCTATAAGCCGATTAGGAAGAAAAGCCCATACGTTTTTTAGAAGACAACAAGTTATCTTCCAAAAATGGGGGCATATGTTTGTACCAAAACAATGGCACGTACGGAAAATATCGGCCCAATTCAAAAATGGAAAGTATGATGCATATGTAATGGTTGGGATTAAAAATACACCGTGATCAACAAGGATTCAGTTGCCAAAACAGAAAGAGATCAGATTGAAGCTGATGTGGATCCGGTTGCCGTATCCATGCAGGACTCGGATCGACCAAGGCATATAAAAGGAGACGGATCAGAAGACGCAAGGGATGAATCAATCAACCAACACACAATCCTATTTACACTTTTTATATTTTACTAGTTCTTGTAGCAATCTTTCCTCTGTAAGCCATTGAGATCAATAAAGAGTTGCGCATCGCCGATTTGTTGTTCTCATTGACTTGTCTCCAGGTTTGATCTGCTTTGCTTGTTGCGCATCGCCTTTCAAAGTTGATCTACCTTTACCCTCGGATTAGCCCTAATCGGCTAATCTAGTTATTCCCTTATCGGCCTATAGCCGATCGGTGTTAAGCCGATAATTTTGTTATCGGCTGGTTATACTTACGATACCGTTACCTTATCGATTGCAGGACAAATCGATTGGCACGCTCTTCAAACCCGGCGTTTATCTTGTGTGTTTGAGGTGAAAACCCCTACCTCAAGTTTTTTGCGCAAACACACCGCAAATTTCAAGCATTTGTCATTTACACTTCCATTTTTGAATTTTTTTTTTTAAAAAAACAAATTTTCAATCTGTTGGCATACAATTTGACCAGCTTTGTTCGGAACTCACTAGCTCAGAATCCCAACTTTTTATATATTGTATTGGCTCACTAGCTCTGAATCCCAACTTATATATACCGTATAAATACGTCACTCACCAACTGAACATTGTTGTAGGAGATCCTACGGCCGTTTGAGATATCTAGCAACCCTAAGGAATATAGATACGTGTATTTATCAATTATCATAAGGTAATCTCAAGAGGGAAGTACCTAAATTATAAATTCTTTTTCTTTATACATAGGTTGCCCAACCGCGGGGCTGTTCATCTCTCGTAATCTAAAAAAATAACCCAACTTATAGTCGTACAAATAGGTAGCCCCACCCCGCTCTAAAAGGATTAGTTATTTAACTAGGCTTCGAGCATGAGACTAGGGGTGAAAACGGGTCAGATAATTCCCGTCCAATCCGGGATTGGATCCAGTCAGGATCGGATTTGACTATCCGGTCGAATCCGTAATGGGATCCGGATATTTGAATTCGGATTTGGGATCAGATACAGAACAACCAATATCCGGTAAATATGGGACGGGATTCGAATATTTCCTATTTAGATATCCAAAATTTTCTTATTTGGGTATTCGGATTGGATATCCGGGTTTCTTATTCGGATATCAACAAGGCCTAGCCCATTTTATCCTATTTTCTTTTAATTCAAAATATATTACTCTATATATGCATGCATTATCCATATGTCTATCCATTTTCGACTCGAATCCATCACATATCCATCTCGTATTTGTAGCCTGAATAACCTAGGTTCATATCCATATCCGGCTAGCCCGTATCCGATTCTAAATCTAAAAAATATATGAATTAAAATATAGAAAGAACAATATCCATCCGTATCTGACCCGTTTTCACCCCTACCCGAGACTCCTCCTGGGAAAGCAAACACTATGTATGATTCGTACACCATGTGATCCGTTCAAGGATAAAAAACCAGCGAAATTTCGCATTTTTCAGCCGAGATTTCGGATTTTGGACCCCATGAGATCCCGAATCTCGTCCAGATAAAAAAAATTAAAAATTCAAATTGCTACAGTATTTCGGATTTCTCGGCGAGATCTCGGTGATTTTGGTAGAAATTTGGTGGTTTTTTTTTTGCCAAACTTTAATTTTTGTGCATTGGATTTGATTGGATTTAGGGTCAAGATCCTCCACAAAAAAATTCAAAAATTGTTGACGTGTTTTTGATTATTTTTTTGGTTGGTTCAATTTGTCGGTTAGGACTGTCCGAATTTTGTAAAATTTCTCAAGATTGATCATCATCTAAAAATTTTATGGGAATATTATAGATGTGTTAGGACCATTCAAAAAAAGTTTCAAAATTTTCTAAAGTGGTTTGAACTATTTTTCATTCAGGTGAATTTTGTTAGTCTGTCTTTAGTAGCACTATTTGAATTTTTGAAAATTCCTAAAGATTGATCATCATTTGGAAAATTTATGACAATATTATGAATGTCTTAGGACCATTCACAAAAATTTTCAAAAGTTTATAACGTGGTTTGCACCATTTTTCATTCGGTTGAAATTTACGAGTGAGCCTTTTATCAGGACAGTGGCACTATTATATTTTTTAAAAATTCCTCATGCTTGATAATTATTTGAAATTTTTATGGGAACATTAGTGATGTGACCATCCAAAAAAAATTTAAATTTTTTTGATATCATTTGAACATTTTTTTGTTCAGTTGAATTTTACCAAGATTTCAAAAATTTCGAACAAAATTTGGATTTCTCGGTTTAAAAAAATGAATTTGAATTTTGGTTTATGAATTTTATCCAAATTTTGTCCAAAATTTCTGAATCTCGCTAAAATTTTAGATTTTGGTCCCTCCCGAGATAAAATCCGAAAACAAAATTTGAATCCTTGATCCATTCATTTGTTCGCCTACTGCGTTCCTTTGCCAGGACAGGTTATGGGCACCGCAACATATTTCGTTAGCGTAACACATTTGGAGGATCACTGTAGTCACAAGATACTGACTGAATAGGTACCATAGTATAGTACCTGAGCTCGATAAGAAAGATCGGCACGCCGCTAGCCGTGCTTGTCGTTGAGCTACCGCAGTACCTAAACTTAACAGGAAGGTGGGCACTCGCCACCTGTCTTGTTTGTTGGGGAGCTACCGTGGTGGATGGAGCCGCTGTGGTGTCGACGACTTGCTGAAGTAGAGAAGAGTGATAAGTAACACGTGTTGTCTATCGATATTTTTACAGGATAAAATCGTATTTAGGTCAACTGTTGTTTCGTATTTACAATATGATACAACAGTTATTGATATTTGCAGAAATATCAGTGTTGGCCGGTTCCTGGTGCACCATTGATGATCGATGGACCCCCAAAAACTGGCCAAGGCTATGAACGGGAGAGGAGGAACCGGCCAAGGCTTTGGATGGGAGATGAGGAACCGGCCAAGACTTGGATGGGAGATGAGGAACCGGCCAAGACATGGATGGGAGAGGAGGGACCGGCCAAGGGCTCCACGTCGCATGGGGAGCCGGCCAACGTGCATCGATACCAAAGCCCTGGGAACCGGCCACTCCAGCCATTCACATGCATGCGCATGGGGGGGATTATTGATCGCATGGTGGGGGGGCAATGATCGCTGGCATGCATGCGGGAAGGCAATTATCGGTGGCATGCGGGAAGGAAGGAACCAGCCAAAGCTCAAGTGACGACGCACCGAAAGCGAAGGCAGGAAGAACTGTGGAGCAAAGCTGATGGAAATTTGTCCATCGTGATTTGCGAAGACAGGCCTATAAGAAGGAGAAGAGAACGCTGAACTATCGTGATTTTTGCTTCCTGCTTAGTGAGGAGCTCGGTTCAATTGTTTCAGTGAGTGAAGTGAGGTTCCAGTGAGTGAAGTTCTACGAGCGTGAGGTTACGCGGACGAATATTCTGCGACGTGGTATTTGAGTAGCTGCAGTAAAGAAAAGCTATTTGAGTAGTATTGGGTGGTTTTGTTATTGATTAACATGTGAAGTGAAGTAGTGTATTCGTACTGTAAACATTAATTGGGTTCCATTTTTTACTATGCAGCGGAAATCACAGTACTAACACAACCGAAGTCGGAAGCGGTCTTCAGCAGCAATCAAGGTGCACATTACTAAAATTTATTTTGGCAATCGTGCTACAATAAAAATTTATCTATAGCTGTTGACATGCTATATTTAGTTGCAAGTTGAGTGATAGAAGACCATGCAATTGCTGTAAAATCAGTAGCTTCGAGATTACCCAAAAATAATTCGTCCGTGGTAACTGCACAACTTGCGAAATAATCGTAACTCCTAAAAATGTCTACATCTGTATGAATATTAAAATGGGATGAAAAGTAAATCAACTATTATTGCATAAAATAACAACCTGCTATTAGGATTATAGTCTCTGCAGAGGTCAGGACCCTGCGAACGTTGGACTCTATTTATTTCGAACGATTATTCGCACAAGCGAAGGACTGTTTTTATTTCTGGACATAATCTCTACTTGGACCCGAAAGGAGTTGACCTCCTTTCTCAACTTAATAACTCGAACCAAATGTAGCTGCTTAATCTGACTTAAAAATTGGTGCGCCTAACCTCTGGACCTATCTGAATGTAGTTGCTTAATCTTTTGATTCTTACTGATGTTTTTCCTTCGTGTAGATACCGATGTTGTAGAGACCGGACCCGTCGACCTTGTCTCCGTTGTAGAAAACTCCGAGCACGGTAAGCACCTCCTTCGATCATGTTGTTCCTATTATTTTACTTAGGTTATGTTCACATTATTTTACTTAGATTATGTTGTTTAAACAAATCGATGTATGCATGCGTTAATTTCAGTAAGCATCCTATATTGTGAACTTGGGACAAATATCCCCGCATTAAGCAAAAAAATGATAGATGAAATCCTAGATAGCTTGAAGATTGGGTTAGACATCTATTAATGTTCTTTTTATCGGTTGCTGTTCGTGGACCATAACAATTTACGAAGTAATCCTAACATGTAAAACTATCTCTGAGGGCTAAACCCTCTGATCACCATTGAATGTTTTAATTTCGGACGATAATTTGCTTGAGGGTAGGACTATTTTTATTTAGGACGATTATTCGCAGAAGCGAAGGACTGTTTTAATTTTTGGACGTAATCACCACTTGGACCCGAAAGGAGTTGACCCCCTTTCTGAACACAATAACTCGAACGAACGTAGCTGCTTAATCCGACTAAAAAATTGGTGCGCCGAACTTCTGGACCTTGGTAAGTTATTCGCAGAAGCGAAGGACTGTTTTAATTTTTGGACGTAATCACTACTTGGACCCGAAAGGAGTTGACCTCCTTTCTCAACTTAATAAGTTGAACCAAATGTAGTTGCTTAATCTGACTTAAAAATTGGTGCGCCAAACTGTTGAACCTTGGTAAGTTATTTTGCCTTATTACATCCTTCGCTTCTTATTGATGTTTTTTGCTTTGTGTAGATACCGCTGTTGTAGACACCGCAGCCGTTGACCTCAACTCCGTTCCAGAACAGTCCGAGCAAGGTAAGCACCTCCTTCGATCATGTTGTTCCCATTATTTTACTTAGATTATGTAGGTCGTGGTCGACTTGGAGAATCGGTCAGGATAATAAAAATGGGCTAAAATATTGATCATAGGTGGTGAATCAATTTAATAAAGCGCGACTATATAAAATCGAGTGAAACCTTTAAAATGTGTGAGACCCCGGATCAGTTATCCAGAATCTCCTGTGTATTTCCGTACTAGTCCCAGATCAGTAGCTAGTACACACAGTCACAGTGATACTTCATTGCCGAACAAAACGAAACCTGTAATATAAATATTCAAGTATGGGCCACATGGCCACTTATTACAATACTCGGTCCAACGACCGGACACTCAAAACAGCGGAAGCAAAAGAAAGCAACGAGCGAACGCCACAACGCCACAAAGCATTTACTAGGAACGCAACTAGTCCTCCTGGCAGTCCTCCTCGAAGAACTCCTCCTCCTCTTCGGCATCTTGATAAATTTCTGATGATTACAATGTTGGTGTAGCACGTGAGTACAAAAGTACTCAGCAAGTCGGGAAATTATGATCATGAGGGGCTTTCCAAAGGAAGCTTAAGAGGGTTTATTTGCATAAAGCCACTTTTGATTAAATCATACTTAAGTAATAAATTTCACAAAGCATCTTTTTACAATTCTTTTTAACAATTGAATTATTTAATATTGCAGTGAGGTTCTATCCACCATCACTAATATAAGGGCTCTATCCGCCAACAGTTAAAAGCTCAAAGTTAATCAGGTGACTCCATCCGTCAAAGGTAAAACAGGTTCTTTCCACCTGGTTGGCTCTTTCCGCCAAACAACATTCGAGAGTTCTAACCACTCCCGAACCCCAAAACAAAACACTTTTCGGTTTTAAAAACAAAATCAAAGTCTACCAATATGAAAGCATTCTTCGCTTTGCCTTTGACCGTAGGCACGGCTATTCGAATAGTTTATACTCTGCAGAGGTGTACAACTTTACCCACAAGACAAGATAAACCCTTGTTGCCATGCAATTAACACACTTCCTTAGGTGTGCCGGCAGGGATATCTTGACAAGGCCGTTACAATGTATCGACCTAGCTAGACCCACCATTGAGGTTTCACCGCTGTTAGGGTTCCCTCCACCCAGTACAGAAGCCCCCTCTTGCGCCGTGTGAGCAAAACAACATCCACAACAATGCCTCCGTCCGGCTCTCACACAACAACCGAGTGGTGAGTCTAAACTAGGCTTCCACAAATTAGTGAGCCAGGTCGCACCATTATAGACATGTGGTAGTACGGTTATGCTTAAAATGGCAATCATAAGCGTCGATCCTTATGTGACTTGGGGCGGTACTTGCATAAAAGGATCAAGGCTTGATCCGCTTCCACCCCACATTCCAGGCCGCCCAAGTCAAAACCATTTTCCTTTTTCTTTTTATTTTAGAAAACAGGACCAAAACTATAATAATAACTTTCAAATCACATTTAACAACATTCTTTTGGAATAATCCCACCCATGGGTTGTTTTTGTCGGAAAAGGTCCTAAGCAATTCTACCGTACTACATAGCAATGGATACCATATAAACATAGGCATGGTATAAACAATGTTCTAGGGTTACAATGGATATGATTATCAATGTCATGGAGGAATCAACAAGTTCGGAATAACTAGCTCTTATATTTGACATATTTAATTAAACATAGCCATGCAACTTTATAAACAATTTTAAATCATTTCGCAAACATAGGAGCAAAGTGCATCAAGGAGACTTGCCTTCAGTTCTTGTGCGGTGTCGAACTCGGAAGGCTCGGCAGCGAAATCGTGATCATGGCGGGATAAATCGACTACACGCAAAACGAGGCAATAAATAAATAACAGAAAATAAATAAAATCTAAAAATTACAAAAATAATACTGGCAGGTAGATCTTGATTTTAGATGAATTTAGAAATTTGAATGGGATCAATCGGAGTTCGGATGAGGAAGTTATGAGCTTCCGAAGTTTGAATTTCGAATAAATCGAAAACCGGGAATATTCCCGGAATATTCCTCTCTGGTTTGACTGGGTCAAACGGGGCTTTGACTGGCTTTGACTGGTTTTGGAGTGTATGACAGTGGGGCCCACGCGTCATAGAGAGAGAGGAAAAGAGGAAGCTTCCTCTGGAAGCTTGCCTTGCATGGCAATGGAGGAGAGAGAAACTGAGTGAGAGAGAGGAAAGGAGAGAGAGGGAGTGGGGGGGCTCGCCGGCGGTGAGGGGGGCGGCGGCGGCGGTCACCGGCGACGGGCGGCGACGGGCCGGCCGGCGGCCATGGGCAGGGCCCCAAGCATGCCAAGAACAGAGGCAAACCAAAAGAACAGAACAACACTTTTCTCCCAAAAACTTGATTTTTCGCCCGATTTTGCATGGATTTGATCCAAACAAAAGGCTAGAACCTCTAGAGAACATCCTTATGAACCTATAACTGGAAGGAATTGAACCGAAACTCACCGAGCAAGATGAAATCGACGATGAACACGGGTTCGGCCGAAACGAGCAAAATCCGAAATTTGTCGTCCACAGTGGATGAAACCTAAAATCAATGGATGAGTTAGAATCTAGACTTCCATGCTAACACAAAGAAACGAACGGGAGGAAGAATGATCCACCGGAGTGGAAGATACGAGCAAGAACACGAAGAACGCGAAGAACACAAGAGTTCGTCGGTTTTCTCGATCTTGCGGCCAATTGGATTTGAGAGGCTAACGGAGAGCTATACCACCGGAAAGAGGGTTCTTATAGGGAGAGATGAGGGGCGGAATCACGCGAAACGGATTGGAAACGGCTGCACAATCACCATAAGGGTAGATTTCGGTTTTCCCGCAACCGTTCAAAATCCAGCGAGATCCCGGGTGCATTATCCCCATGGATAGAAAGAGGAGGCCGTTGTGATTCCAACGGATCCGACGGTGATTGATTTGGATAAACATGGAAGGAGATACATGCAATTGAATAAAGAACATGGAGTATGGAAGTTTCCATCCCATTCCCTTGCAAGAACAAACGTGCTGCCCCAAGGTGGAAGAAGATGCACTGTAGCAGTGCCACGTGGCGGCCTGGGAGTGGTCGGCTTATACGCGAAAGTTCCGCCCTAGAGAAAAATTAGGAAAAATGGCCTAAAAATTCCAGAAAAATTCCTAGAGCCATTTTAGAATATTTGGGACTCAATGAAAGTGGTTTGGTTGATTTTGGATGATTTTTGTGGATTTGGATATTCAGGCGCGGATCGCAGGCATTAAACAAAAGCCGCGCGCGATAAAATAGGAACGGATGTCCAAAAATCCGGGGAATGATTCCTAAAATCATTTCGGAATATTTGGAGCATTTTAGAAGTGGTTTGGAGATTTTTGGAGCATTTTTGGACTCGGGTGAATTTTCGAATCTGGCGTGATCTTTGGAAAATCCGATTTTCGCTTCGAGGGAATTAATTCCCGATTTCGAAGGGGAATGGATGCCAGGTTATTATAAACACCAAAGAAACTCCAACTTTTGAATTTACTTTATTTAAATTAGGTTTTTCTCCAGAAAGCCAAAAAGAGGATGTTACAAACCTACCCCCCTTAGAGAAAATCTCGTCCCCGAGATTCAGACGGAGAAAGAAAGAGGTTAGGGAACTCTGCTCGAAGATCTTCTTCACGCTCCCAAGTAGCTTCCTTTTCAGAATGATTGCTCCACTGAACCTTGCAGAACTTGATCACTCGGCTTCGCGTCCGACGCTCGGCTTCATCCAAAACCTTGATGGGATACTCCGGGTAAGACAAGTCTTCTTTCAGTTCCATGTCTTCCAACGGCAACTGATGGTCCGGCACTCGGAGACACTTCTTTAACTGAGACACATGAAAGACATCATGCACTCCAGACAACTGTGGCGGCAATTCCAACTTATAAGCCACTTCTCCTTTTCGGGCAATCACCTTGAATGGTCCGACAAAGCGGGGTGCTAATTTTCCACTGACACGGAACCGCTTCATTCCTTTCATCGGGGATACCTTCAAGTACACATGATCTCCTGGTACAAAGCTTAAGTCCCGTCGACGATTGTCCGCATAACTCTTTTGTCTTGACTGAGCTGTTTTTAGATTTGTACGGATCTGTCTAACTTGTTCTTCGGCTTCTTTTAGAACATCAGGTCCGATGATTTGTCTTCCTTCAGTCTCTTTCCAATACAGTGGTGTCCTGCACTTTCTTCCATACAAAGCTTCAAAAGGCGCCATCTTCAAACTGGCTTGATAACTGTTGTTATAGGAAAACTCTGCATAGGGCAAATTCTGATCCCACGAGCCTTTATATGTTAGAGCACAGGCTCTCAACATATCCTCTAAGATTTGATTGACCCTTTCGGTCTGACCATCCGTCTGGGGATGATACGCAATACTGAAATTAAGATTCGTGCCCAATACCTCATGCAATTGCTGCCAGAATCTCGAGGTGAACTGGGAACCTCGATCAGACACAATCTTCTTTGGCACACCGTGTAAACACACAATCTTGGCCATATACAACTCGGCAAGCTTATCTCCCGAATAGGTCGTCTTTACCGGGATAAAGTGGGCCACTTTGGTCAATCGATCCACGATAACCCAGACGGAGTCATAGCCGGCTTTAGTTTTGGGTAATCCAGTTATAAAATCCACTCCAATTTCTTCCCATTTCCATACAGGCACTTGCAGAGGCTGCAATAGACCGGCGGGTCTCTGATGCTCCGCTTTTACCAACTGGCACACATCACACCGTGCTACGAAGTCTGCAACTTCTTTCTTCATATTGGACCACCAATACTTGTCTTTCAAATCTGCATACATCTTGGTGCCTCCTGGGTGAATGGAGTAAACTGAATCGTGAGCCTCTTTCAAGATCACATTCTTGATTTCTTCTTGGTTAGGGACCACTATTCTTTTCCCGAACCAAACAGTACCTTGGTCATCTTCTGAAAATCCGGGGTGTTTCCCTTTCTTTAGACCTTCCTTCAAGTTGGCAATACCTTTATCTCTCTTATGGGCTTCCTTGATTTGATCTTCCAAGGTTGATTTGACCTCCAAATTATAAATACACCCTTCATTTACTAATTCCAGGTTAAGGCGCCGAAATTCATCGTGAAGCGCCGGTTGGCTTTGTTGCACTCTCATATTGTTGCAGTGAGCCTTCCTGCTCAAAGCATCCGCAACAACGTTCGCTTTTCCAGGGTGATAATGAATTCCCAGATTATAATCTTTCACCAACTCCAACCATCTTCTCTGCCTCAGGTTAAGATCAGGCTGAGTGAAGATATACTTCAGACTTTTATGATCCGTATAGATTTCACATCTATTGCCGATCAAGTAATGCCTCCATATCTTGAGCGCGTGCACAACTACGGCTAACTCCAAGTCATGAATAGGATAGTTTTCTTCATGAGGTCGCAGTTGTCTGGAAGCATAGGCTATTACCTTTCCTTCTTGCATCATAACACATCCAAATCCTTGCTTTGAAGCATCACAATACACTTCAAAGTCCTTATGGATGTCGGGCAAAATCAACACTGGAGCTGAGGTTAATCTCTTTTTCAACTCCTGAAAACTTTGCTCACACGCTTGCGTCCATTCAAACTTCTTTTCCTTTTTCAGAAGTTGAGTAAGAGGTCTGGCTATCTTCGAGAAACCTTCAATGAATCTCCGATAATAACCAGCCAATCCAAGAAAACTTCGGATCTCCGGGACTGACTTGGGTCGTGTCCAATCCAAAACATCTTTCACTTTCGCTGGATCTACTGCTACTCCTGCAGCAGAAATGATATGACCCAGGAAAGACACTTCCTTCAGCCAGAAGTCACATTTGCTAAACTTAGCATACAGCTGATGCTCTCTTAGTGTTTCCAATACTATCCGCAGATGGTCTTCATGCTCTTTTCTGCTCTTGGAATAGACAAGAATGTCGTCGATGAAGACTACGACGAACTTGTCTAAATACTCCATAAATACCTTATTCATCAGATTCATGAAATAAGAAGGAGCATTGGTTAATCCAAAAGACATGACTGTAAACTCGTACAGTCCATATCTGGTAGTGAAGGCTGTTTTCGGAATATCCTCTTTTCTTATCTTCAGCTGATGATATCCCGATCTCAAATCTATTTTGGAGAAGACTTGAGCTCCCTTCAACTGGTCAAACAGATCATCTATCCGAGGTAACGGGTACTTGTTCTTAATTGTGACCTCATTCAATGACCTGTAGTCTATGCACATCCTCAGACTACCGTCTTTCTTGGCGACAAAGATCACAGGCGATCCCCAAGGGGACGAACTGGGTCTGATGAATCCTTTCTCTTGCAGTTCCTCAATCTGCTTCTTCATCTCGACCAACTCGTTAGAAGGCAAACGGTAGGGTCTTTTCGAGATTGGAGCGGTACCCGGTACTAGCTCAATCACAAATTCCACATCTCGATCTGGCGGCATACCAGGCACTCATCTGGGAACACATCCGGGTACTCATTGATTATCGGTACCTTCTCCAACGAAGTACCTTTCAAACGATTTAGGGTGCTACCCCCCTTAGAGGCAAGATTAGATAAAAACTCCACTCTAATCCCCTCAGGGCTGGTAAGAGAGATAGCTCTACTAGCACAATCTATCTGACCCTTATACTTGGTTAGCCAGTCCATTCCAAGGATTACTTCTATACCTTTAGTATCCAATAGTATTAAGTTCGCTAGGAACTTTACCCCTTTTATTACTATATCCGTTTTTGGACAAACAGTAGTTGTTCTTAATTCTTTTCCAGGGGATTGCACTAGCAAAGGGTTTCTTAACTGTAAGGTGTCCCAGTTATGCTTTTTAACCAAGTACTCTGATATGAAAGAATGGGTTGCACCAGAATCAAACAGAACTGAAGCAGGTACTGAGTTCACATGGAACTTACCATAGACCACGTCTGGAGCATCCTGAGCTTCCTCCGCGGTGATGTGATTCACACGCCCTCTTCCAGCAGTCCTTGGCGTGCGCGGAGTCTGAGGGGTTCCTCTTCCTTGAGCCGGCGCAGGGGCGCGGGCTGGCGTCGATCCCAGGTTGAACCTCACCGGGGTGACGGGCTGACGCTTCTTGGGGCAATTGTTGGCGTAGTGCCCCATCTCTCGGCAGTTAAAGCACTGCACTCCTGCCATCGCTGTCCCACTCTTCTGAGCTTGAGCTCCTGCACTGCTCGCAGGGGCTTGTCCAGTGGGGCGTGGGGTAGACATTGAGTCTGGGGCCGCGCTCTGCTGCCTGCTGGCTTCTTCTTGAGAAAAGTCGAGGCACACTGGAACTACCCGGCACCGTGGCCCGACTCTGAAAATGCATCTTCCGCTTGCGGGACTCAAAAAGCTGACGCTGGGCATCCTCTTGAATCAGCGCCTTATTGATCATGTGCTGAAATGACGGGTAGTCGCTTGAAACCAGCTGTACCTTCAAGTTGGGGTCAAGGCCCTCCATGAATCGCCAGATCTTGGCCTCATCAGTGGCGACATCTGCGGTCGCGTACCGGGACAGCTGAGTGAAGCGGTTAAGGTACTCCGATACTGACAAGTTTCCTTGCTGAAGCTTGTGAAACTCACGACGCTTCATTTCCATAATCCCCCTTGGGATATGGGTAGCCCTGAAGGCTTCCACGAACTCATTCCATGGAATGTTCTGCGGGTCGGCATGGGCGGCACAGTAGTTCTCCCACCGCTTGGTCAGCGGTTCCTTTGAGCTGGTGAGATGCGTACTGCACACTCTCTATGTCATCGCACTGAGCCAAGTGCAATTTACGCTCAACTTCCTTGAGCCAGTCATCCGCATCCAGCGGATCTGCGGATCCAGCAAAAGTCGGGGGTCGAGTCCTCATGAACTCCCCAAACTTAGATTGGGGCGGTTGAGCTTGAGCAGGTGCTGCAGCGGCTTGGGGTTGGTTCAGGACGTTCTGAGCTAACGCCTGAAGAATCTGAAGCTGCATCGCCATCATTTGTTCCATATTCGGCGGCTGAGCTGGGGGTGGGGGCGGCGGCGGATCATGCTGAGCGGCAGGGTGTTGCACTTGCTCTTGTCCTTGCGGCTGCGGTGGCTCCACATACGCTGCTTCCTCTTGAAAGTGCACCGGTCCACGGGCTCGTCCACGGCCTCTACCACGGCCTACGGGCCTGCCACGACCGCGACCACGACCAACGTTCTCCATCTGCACAAGGCGGTCAAGCACAAGGAAAGAGGGAGAAGCATAGGTAAGCAATGGGGAACTAAACCACATCCTCAACACACGAACACAACCACAAAAGCACACAACAGAAGGGAAAACAACTGAACTTCAATTAAAATCAAATAGTTTTGGAGGTGGCTGTATCACAAATGCCTAAGGGCACGATACAATCCAGCAAACACTTATTCAACGCTCTAACGCGACAAAATTAAGATCCTGCAGACTAAAACTATCTAAGAACTCGCGTCGCTGCAAAAGACGCGCGGGGACGGGTCCTCCTCCTCCTCCTCGCTCCTGCTGCGGGAAGGTGAAGCTGCTGCCGAAGATCCTGCTCCTTCAGCGGCAGCCAAAGCAATCAGAGAGAACCCTGGCGGCGAAGGGAGACGAACGGACTTGCGCGCAGTAGTCCGAAGCCTCAGACCTTGATGACGCTTGGCTGGCGGCGCGTCCTCTGGGATGTCGCGGGCCGGCGGTTCCTCCCGAACCGGGGCTGGTGGCGGCGGCACCACGGGCTGTGCCTCCTGCACAGGCGCTGGCGGTGGAGGCGAGGGGATGCTCCTCCTCTCCTCCTCGAACCGAGATATCTTCTCTCTCGCTGCCGTCAAGTCCCGACGCAGACCCAGCAGCTCGTCAGACATCCGGACATAGGCCTCATCCTGCGCCTGGACGAGTGACCCCAAGTGCACCACGATCGGGTCAGTCTCCTGGGCCAAACTCCTAAACTGGCTGTACACCCGCCCAACCTGGAAGCGGGGAAACAGCCGGTACGGAGAGTTCTCCAGCATCTCACGGTAGCTCTGCCCCAACATGAGGATAGCCTTTTCCGCCGCTGGCCTGCAGTCTGCGTCGCCAGAGTGGTCTCTCGGCCGTGAAGTAAAACGGCCGGTCCTCGACGCGAAGGCGGCTCCTCGCGAAGACTAGCAAGCGGACCTGCCACATGTCCTGGACAAGACCAGGCATCGACTGGTAGCGATACTCCGGGCGATGGGGAAAGCCCAGCTCCTGGAGCATCGCGATGACTCCTCGCAAAGCCTCCACCACCTCAAGCAAAGGTGGTGAAATCCGACATCTACAAATTTTAAAAGAAGACAGAATTACTAACCAAAAGTTTAAATAAAAGAGAGGATGAGCACAAGACACTAAGATAGGGGAGATAGAAGCAAAGGAACTTAAACTTTTGTAAATACATTTTATAAAATATAAGTCCTTAAGGCTTTGCCATGCTAACTAGGTCACGTCCTACAGTCGTCCAGGCTCTGATACCACCGCTGTGAGACCCCAGATCAGTTATCCAGAATCTCCTGTGTATTTCCGTACTAGTCCCAGATCAGTAGCTAGTACACACAGTCACAGTGATACTTCATTGCCGAACAAAACGAAACCTGTAATATAAATATTCAAGTATGGGCCACATGGCCACTTATTACAATACTCGGTCCAACGACCGGACACTCAAAACAGCGGAAGCAAAAGAAAGCAACGAGCGAACGCCACAACGCCACAGGCGACGACTAGGAACGCAACTAGTCCTCCTGGCAGTCCTCCTCGAAGAACTCCTCCTCCTGGTTGGCTCTTTCCGCCAAACAACATTCGAGAGTTCTAACCACTCCCGAACCCCAAAACTCTTCGGCATCTTGATAAATTTCTGATGATTACAATGTTGGTGTAGCACGTGAGTACAAAAGTACTCAGCAAGTCGGGAAATTATGATCATGAGGGGCTTTCCAAAGGAAGCTTAAGAGGGTTTATCTGCATAAAGCCACTTTTGATTAAATCATACTTAAGTAATAAATTTCACAAAGCATCTTTTTACAATTCTTTTTAACAATTGAATTATTTAATATTGCAGTGAGGTTCTATCCACCATCACTAATATAAGGGCTCTATCCGCCAACAGTTAAAAGCTCAAAGTTAATCAAGTGACTCCATCCGTCAAAGGTAAAACAGGTTCTTTCCACCTGGTTGGCTCTTTCCGCCAAACAACATTCGAGAGTTCTAACCACTCTCGAACCCCAAAACAAAACACTTTTCGGTTTTAAAAACAAAATCAAAGTCTACCAATATGAAAGCATTCTTCGCTTTGCCTTTGACCGTAGGCACGGCTATTCGAATAGTTTATACTCTGCAGAGGTGTACAACTTTACCCACAAGACAAGATAAACCCTTGTTGCCATGCAATTAACACACTTCCTTAGGTGTGCCGGCAGGGATATCTTGACAAGGCCGTTACAATGTATCGACCTAGCTAGACCCACCCGCTGAGGTTTCACCGCTGTTAGGGTTCCCTCCACCCAGTACAGAAGCCCCCTCTTGCGCCGTGTGAGCAAAACAACATCCACAACAATGCCTCCGTCCGGCTCTCGCTCACACAACAACCGAGTGGTGAGTCTAAACTAGGCTTCCACAAATTAGTGAGCCAGGTCGTACCATTATAGACATGTGGTAGTACGGTTATGCTTAAAATGGCAATCATAAGCGTCGGTCCTTATGTGACTTGGGGCGGTACTTGCACAAAAGGATCAAGGCTTGATCCGCTTCCACCCCACATTCCAGGCCGCCCAAGTCAAAACCATTTTCCTTTTTCTTTTTATTTTAGAAAACAGGACCAAAACTATAATAATAACTTTCAAATCACATTTAACAACATTCTTTTGGAATAATCCCACCCATGGGTTGTTTTTGTCGGAAAAGGTCCTAAGCAATTCTACCGTACTACATAGCAATGGATACCATATAAACATAGGCATGGTATAAACAATGTTCTAGGGTTACAATGGATATGATTATCAATGTCATGGAGGAATCAACAAGTTCGGAATAACTAGCTCTTATATTTGACATATTTAATTAAACATAGCCATGCAACTTTATAAATAATTTTAAATCATTTCGCAAACATAGGAGCAAAGTGCATCAAGGAGACTTGCCTTCAGTTGCGGCGGCGGTGTCGAACTCGGAAGGCTCGACGGCGAAATCGGCGGTCGCGGCGGGATCGTCGACTACACGCAAAACGAGGCAATAAATAAATAACAGAAAATAAATAAAATCTAAAAATTACAAAAATAATACTGGCAGGTAGATCTTGATTTTAGATGAATTTAGAAATTTGAATGGGATCAATCGGAGTTCGGATGAGGAAGTTATGAGCTTCCGAAGTTTGAATTTCGAATAAATCGAAAACCGGGAATATTCTCGGAATATTCCTCTCTGGTTTGACTGGGTCAAACGGGGCTTTGACTGGTTTTGGAGTGTATGACAGTGGGGCCCACGCGTCATAGAGAGAGAGGAAAAGAGGAAGCCTCCTTTGGAAGCTTGCCTTGCATGGCAATGGAGGAGAGAGAAAGTGAGTGAGAGAGAGGAAAGGAGAGAGAGGGAGTGGGGGGGCTCGCCGGCGGTGAGGGGGGCGGCGGCGGCGGCGGCGGCGTCGCAAGACGGCGCTGGACGGCCGGCGGCCGGCGCGTGGCGGCGGCGATCACCGGCGACGGCAGCGGCGGCGGCCGTGGCCATGGGCAGGGCCCCAAGCATGCCAAGAACAGAGGCAAACCAAAAGAACAGAACAACACTTTTCTCCCAAAAACTTGATTTTTCGCCCGATTTTGCATGGATTTGATCCAAACAAAAGGCTAGAACCTCTAGAGAACATCCTTAGGAACCTATAACTGGAAGGAATTGAATCAAAACTCACCGAGCAAGATGAAATCGACGATGAACACGGGTTCGGCCGAAACGAGCAAAATCCAAAATTCGTCGTCCACAGTGGATGAAACCTAAAATCAATGGATGAGTTAGAATCTAGACTTCCATGCTAACACAAAGAAACGAACGGGAGGAAGAATGATCCACCGGAGTGGAAGATACGAGCAAGAACACGAAGAACGCGAAGAACACAAGAGTTCGTCGGTTTTCTCGATCTTGCGGCCAATTGGATTTGAGAGGCTAACGGAGAGCTATACCACCGGAAAGAGGGTTCTTATACGGAGAGATGAGGGGCGGAATCACGCGAAACGGATTGGAAACGGCCGCGCAATCACCATAAGGGTAGATTTCGGTTTTCCCGCAACCGTTCAAAATCCAGCGAGATCCCGGGTGCATTATCCCCATGGATAGAAAGAGGAGGCCGTTGTGATTCCAACGGATCCGACGGTGATTGATTTGGATAAACATGGAAGGAGATACATGCAATTGAATGAAGAACAAGGAGTATGGAAGTTTCCATCCCATTCCCTTGCAAGAACAAACGTGCTGCCCCAAGGTGGAAGAAGATGCACTGTAGCAGTGCCACGTGGCGGCCCGGGAGTGGTCGGCTTATACGCGAAAGTTCCGCCCTAGAGAAAAATTAGGAAAAATGGCCTAAAAATTCCGGAAAAATTCCTAGAGCCATTTTAGAATATTTGGGACTCAATGGAAGTGGTTTGGTTGATTTTGGATGATTTTTGTGGATTTGGATATTCAGGCGCGGATCGCAGGCATTAAACAAAAGCCGCGCGAGATAAAATAGGAACGGATGTCCAAAAATCCGGGGAATGATTCCTAAAATCATTTCAGAATATTTGGAGCATTTTAGAAGTGGTTTGGAGATTTTTGGAGCATTTTTGGACTCGGGTGAATTTTCGGGTACCGGCGGTACTGGAAAATCCGATTTTTCGCTCGGGAGGGAATTAATTCCCGATTTCGAAGGGGAATGGATGAAAGGTTATTATAAACACCAAAGAAACTCCAACTTTTGAATTTACTTTATTTAAATTAGGTTTTTCTCCAGAAAGCCAAAAAGAGGATGTTACAAAATGTGAAGGAAAAATTTGTAAATCCTATAATAATATGATTAAGCGATGTGGGAAAAGGAATATGAATTTGTAGATAATTGTAGTAGTTTGTAATTTATTAGTTGTTAAACGTAAGAAATAATTAATGTGCTATAACCTGATTATTTAACCATTAAAAATTATGAAGCCAATTTTATTATTCTCAGTAGGAAGTAAATAACATGTATTCGTAAAAAAACTTACGGTGTATCAATTAGCTTTTGTTCGGTAGGTCATATCGGGAGCCATGACACAGTTAAAGTATACCGCAATACCGTAATGCAGTATTTTTAAGCCTTTTCGGCAACCCGTAAAATATCACGTTTAAATGTATTTTTTGGCACGAATACTGCAGATGTGCTCTTTGATATATGGAGTACCATATTATAGGAAAATATTTTATTCACACCTTACTTTGCTACAAAAATATGCTGCCGCAATACCCCTAAGTTTTATTGTCAACGTTAACTTTTAAGCCTTTTCGGCAGCCCGTAAAATATCACGTTTAAATGTAATTTTTGGCACGAATACTGCAGATGTGCTCTTTGATATATGGAGTACCATATTCTGGGAAAATATTTTATTCACACCTTACTTTGCTACAAAAATATGTTGCCGCAATACTCCTAAGTTTTATTGTCAACGTTAACTTTTAAGCCTTTTCGGCAGCCCGTAAAATATCACGTGTAAAAGTAATTTTTGGCACGAATACTGCAGATGTGCTCTTTGATATATGGAGTACCATATTCTGGGAAAATATTTTATTCACACCTTACTTTGCTACAAAAATATGCTGCCGCAATACCCCTAAGTTTTATTGTCAACGTTAACTTTTAAGCCTTTTCGGCAGCCCGTAAAACATCACGTTTAAATGTATTTTTTGGCACGAATACTGCAGATGTGCTCTTTGATATATGGAGTACCATATTCTGGGAAAATATTTTATTCACACCTTACTTTGCTACAAAAATATGCTGCCGCAATACCCCTAAGTTTTATTGTCAACGTTAACTTTTAAGCCTTTTAGGCTCGTAAAATATCACGTTTAAATGTAATTTTTGGCACGAATACTGCAGATGTGCTCTTTGATATATGGAGTACCATATTCTGGGAAAATATTTTATTCACACCTTACTTTGCTACAAAAATATGTTGCCGCAATGCCCCTAAGTTTTATTGTCAATGTTAACTTTTAAGCCTTTTCGGCGGCCCGTAAAATATCACGTTTAAATGTAATTTTTGACACGAATACTGCAGATGTGCTCTTTGATATATGGAGTACCATATTCTGGGAAAATATTTTATTCACACCTTACTTTGCTACAAAAATATGTTGCCGCAATACCCCTAAGTTTTATTGTCAACGTTAACTTTTAAGCCTTTTAATGACCAGTAAAATATCACGTGTAAAAGTAATTTTTGGCACGAATACTGCAGATGTGCTCTTTGATATATGGAGTACCATATTCTGGGAAAATATTTTATTCACACCTTACTTTGCTACAAAAATATGCTGCCGCAATACCCCTAAGTTTTATTGTCAACGTTAACTTTTAAGCCTTTTCGGCAGCCCGTAAAATATCACGTTTAAATGTATTTTTTGGCACGAATACTGCAGATGTGCTCTTTGATATATGGAGTACCATATTATAGGAAAATATTTTATTCACACCTTACTTTGCTACAAAAATATGCTGCTGCAATACCCCTAAGTTTTATTGTCAACGTTAACTTTTAAGCCTTTTCGGTAGCCCGTAAAATATCACGTTTAAATGTAATTTTTGGCACGAATACTGCAGATGTGCTCTTTGATATATGGAGTACCATATTCTGGGAAAATATTTTATTCACACCTTACTTTGCTACAAAAATATGTTGCCGCAATACTCCTAAGTTTTATTGTCAACGTTAACTTTTAAGCCTTTTCGGCAGCCCGTAAAATATCACATGTAAAAGTAATTTTTGGCACGAATACTGCAGATGTGCTCTTTGATATATGGAGTACCATATTCTGGGAAAATATTTTATTCACACCTTACTTTGCTACAAAAATATGCTGCCGCAATACCCCTAAGTTTTATTTTCAACGTTAACTTTTAAGCCTTTTCGGCAGCCCGTAAAATATCACGTTTAAATGTATTTTTTGGCACGAATACTGCAGATGTGCTCTTTGATATATGGAGTACCATATTCTGGGAAAATATTTTATTCACACCTTACTTTGCTACAAAAATATGCTGCCGCAATACCCCTAAGTTTTATTGTCAACGTTACCTTTTAAGCCTTTTCGGCAGCCTGTAAAATATCACGTTTAAATGTAATTTTTGGCACGAATACTGCAGATGTGCTCTTTGATATATGGAGTACCATATTCTAGGAAAATATTTTATTCACACCTTACTTTGCTACAAAAATATGCTGCCGCAATACCCCTAAGTTTTATTGTCAACGTTAACTTTTAACCCTTTTCGGCAGCCCGTAAAATATCACGTGTAAAAGTAATTTTTGGCACGAATACTGCAGATGTGCTCTTTGATATATGGAGTACCATATTCTGGGAAAATATTTTATTCACACCTTACTTTGCTACAAAAATATGTTGCCGCAATGCCCCTAAGTTTTATTGTCAACGTTAACTTTTAAGCCTTTTCGGCAGCCCGTAAAATATCACGTTTAAATGTAATTTTTGACACGAATACTGCAGATGTGCTCTTTGATATATGGAGTACCATATTCTGGGATAACATTTTATTCACACCTTACTTTGCTACAAAAATATGCTGCCGCAATACCCCTAAGTTTTATTGTCAACGTTAACTTTTAAGCCTTTTCGGCAGCCCGTAAAATATCACGTGTAAAAGTAATTTTTGGCACGAATACTGCAGATGTGTTCTTTGATATATGGAGTACCATATTCTGGGAAAATATTTTATTCACACCTTACTTTGCTACAAAAATATGCTGCCGCAATACCCCTAAGTTTTATTGTCAACGTCAACTTTTAAGCCTTTTCGGCAGCCCGTAAAATATCACATTTAAAAGTATTTTTCGGCACGAATACTGCAGATGTGCTCTTTGATATATGGAGTACCATATTATAGGAAAATATTTTATTCACACCTTACTTTGCTACAAAAATATGCTGCCGCAATAACCCTAAGTTTTATTGTCAACGTTAACTTTTAAGCTTTTTCGGCAGCCCGTAAAATATCACGTTTAAATGTAATTTTTGGCACGAACACTGCAGATGTGCTCTTTGATATATGGAGTACCATATTCTGGGAAAATATTTTATTCACACCTTACTTTGCTACAAAAATATGCTGCCGCAATACCCCTAAGTTTTATTGTCAACGTTAACTTTTAAGCCTTTTAGTGACCAGTAAAATATCACATTTAAATGTATTTTTCGGCACGAATACTGCAGATGTGCTCTTTGATATATGGAGTACCATATTATAGGAAAATATTTTATTCACACCTTACTTTGCTACAAAAATATGCTGCCGCAATACCCCTAAGTTTTATTGTCAACGTTAACTTTTAAGCCTTTTCGGCAGCCCGTAAAATATCACGTTTAAATGTAATTTTTGGCATGAATACTGCAGATGTGCTCTTTGATATATGGAGTACCATATTCTGGGAAAATATTTTATTCACACCTTACTTTGCTACAAAAATATGCTGCCGCAATACCCCTAAGTTTTATTGTCAACGTTAACTTTTAAGCCTTTTCGGCAGCCCGTAAAATATCACGTTTAAATGTAATTTTTGACACGAATACTGCAGATGTGCTCTTTGATATATGGAGTACCATATTCTGGGATAATATTTTATTCACACCTTACTTTGCTACAAAAATATGCTGCCGCAATACCCCTAAGTTTTATTGTCAACGTTATCTTTTAACCCTTTTCGGCAGCCCGTAAAATATCACGTGTAAAAGTAATTTTTGGCACGAATACTGCAGATGTGTTCTTTGATATATGGAGTACCATATTCTGTGAAAATATTTTATTCACACCTTACTTTGCTACAAAAATATGCTGCCGCAATACCCCTAAGTTTTATTGTCAACGTTAACTTTTAAGCCTTTTCGGCAGCCCGTAAAATATCACATTTAAATGTATTTTTCGGCACGAATACTGCAGATGTGCTCTTTCATATATGGAGTACCATATTATAGGAAAATATTTTATTCACACCTTACTTTGCTACAAAAATATGCTGCCGCAATACCCCTAAGTTTTATTGTCAACGTTAACTTTTAAGCCTTTTGGCAAATTCGTAAAATATCACGTTTAAATGTAATTTTTGGCACGAATACTGCAGATGTGCTCTTTGATATATGGAGTACCATATTCTGGGAAAATATTTTATTCACACCTTACTTTGCTACAAAAATATGCTGCCGCAATACCCCTAAGTTTTATTGTCAACGTTAACTTTTAAGCCTTTTAGTGACCAGTAAAATATCACGTTTAAATGTATTTTTTGGCACGAATAATGCAGATGTGCTCTTTGATATATGGAGTACCATATTCTGGGAAAATATGTTATTCACACCTTACTTTGCTACAAAAATATGCTGCCGCAATACCCCTAAGTTTTATTGTCAACGTTAACTTTTAAGCCTTTTCGGCAGCCCGTAAAATATCACGTTTAAATGTAATTTTTGGCACGAATACTGGAGATGTGCTCTTTGATATATGGAGTACCATATTCTGGGAAAATATTTTATTCACACCTTACTTTGCTAAAAAAATATGATGCCGCAATACCCCTAAGTTTTATTGTCAACGTTAACTTTTAAGCCTTTTCGGCAGCCCGTAAAATATCACGTGTAAAAGTAATTTTTGGCGCGAATACTGCAGATGTGCTCTTTGATATATGGAGTACCATATTCTGGGAAAATATTTTATTCACACCTTACTTTGCTACAAAAATATGCTACCGCAATACCCCTAAGTTTTATTGTCAACGTTAACTTTTAAGCCTTTTCGGCAGCCCGTAAAATATCACGTGTAAAAGTAATTTTTGGCGCGAATACTGCAGATGTGCTCTTTGATATATGGAGTACCATATTCTGGGAAAATATTTTATTCACACCTTACTTTGCTACAAAAATATGCTGCCGCAATACTCCTAAGTTTTATTGTCAACGTTAACTTTTAAGCCTTTTAGTGAAGTAAAATATCACGTGTAAAAGTAATTTTTGGCACGAATACTGCAGATGTGCTCTTTGATATATGGAGTACCATATTCTGGGATAATATTTTATTCACACCTTACTTTGCTACAAAAATATGCTGCCGCAATACCCCTAAGTTTTATTGTCAACGTTAACTTTTAAGCCTTTTCTGACCAGTAAAATATCACGTTTAAATGTAATTTTTGGCACGAATACTGGAGATGTGCTCTTTGATATATGGAGTACCATATTCTGGGAAAATATTTTATTCACACCTTACTTTGCTACAAAAATATGCTGCATAATACCCCTAAGTTTTATTGTCAACGTTAACTTTTAACCCTTTTCGGCAGCCCGTAAAATATCACGTGTAAAAGTAATTTTTGGCACGAATACTGCAGATGTGCTCTTTGATATATGGAGTACCATATTCTGGGAAAATATTTTATTCACACCTTACTTTGCTACAAAAATATGCTGCCGAAATACCCCTATGTTTTATTGTCAACGTTAACTTTTAAGCCTTTTCGGCAGCCCGTAAAATATCACGTGTAAAAGTAATTTTTGGCACGAATACTGCAGATGTGCTCTTTGATATATGGAGTACCATATTCTGGGAAAATATTTTATTCACACCTTACTTTGCTACAAAAATATGCTGCCGCAATACCCCTAAGTTTTATTGTCAACGTTAACTTTTAAGCCTTTTCGGCAAAGTAAAATATCACGTTTAAATGTAATTTTTGGCACGAATACTGCAGATGTGCTCTTTGATATATGGAGTACCATATTCTGGGAAAATATTTTATTCACACCTTACTTTGCTACAAAAATATGCTGCCGCAATACCCCTAAGTTTTATTGTCAACGTTAACTTTTAAGCCTTTTCGGCAGCCCGTAAAATATCACGTTTAAATGTAATTTTTGGCACGAATACTGCAGATGTGCTCTTTGATATATGGAGTACCATATTCTGGGAAAATATTTTATTCACACCTTACTTTGCTACAAAAATATGCTACCGCAATACCCCTAAGTTTTATTGTCAACGTTAACTTTTAAGCCTTTTCGGCAGCCCGTAAAATATCACGTGTAAAAGTAATTTTTGGCGCGAATACTGCAGATGTGCTCTTTGATATATGGAGTACCATATTCTGGGAAAATATTTTATTCACACCTTACTTTGCTACAAAAATATGCTGCCGCAATACCCCTAAGTTTTATTGTCAACGTTAACTTTTAAGCCTTTTCGGCAGCCCGTAAAATATCACGTGTAAAAGTAATTTTTGGCGCGAATACTGCAGATGTGCTCTTTGATATATGGAGTACCATATTCTGGGAAAATATTTTATTCACACCTTACTTTGCTACAAAAATATGCTGCCGCAATACTCCTAAGTTTTATTGTCAACGTTAACTTTTAAGCCTTTTCGGCAGCGCGTAAAATATCACGTGTAAAAGTAATTTTTGGCACGAATACTGCAGATGTGCTCTTTGATATATGGAGTACCATATTCTGGGAAAATATTTTATTCACACCTTACTTTGCTACAAAAAAATGCTGCCGCAATACCCCTATGTTTTATTGTCAACGTTAACTTTTAAGCATTTTCGGCAGCCCGTAAAATATCACGTTTAAATGTATTTTTTCGCACGAATACTGCAGATGTGCTCTTTGATATATGGAGTACCATATTCTGGGATAATATTTTATTCACACCTTACTTTGCTACAAAAATATGCTGCCGCAATACCCCTAAGTTTTATTGTCAACGTGAACTTTTAATCCTTTTCGGCAGCCCGTAAAATATCACGTTTAAATGTAATTTTTGGCACGAATACTGTAGATGTGCTCTTTGATATATGGAGTACCATATTCTGGGAAAATATTTTATTCACACCTTACTTTGCTACAAAAATATGCTGCCGCAATACCCCTAAGTTTTATTGTCAACGTTAACTTTTAACCCTTTTCGGCAGCCTGTAAAATATCACGTGTAAAAGTAATTTTTGGCACGAATACTGCAGATGTGCTCTTTGATATATGGAGTACCATATTCTGGGAAAATATTTTATTCACACCTTACTTTGCTACAAAAATATGCTGCCGAAATACCCCTAAGTTTTATTGTCAACGTTAACTTTTAAGCCTTTTCGGCAGCCCGTAAAATATCACGTGTAAAAGTAATTTTTGGCACGAATACTGCAGATGTGCTCTTTGATATATGGAGTACCATATTCTGGGAAAATATTTTATTCACACCTTACTTTGCTACAAAAATATGCTGCCGCAATACCCCTAAGTTTTATTGTCAACGTTAACTTTTAAGCCTTTTCGGCAGCCCGTAAAATATCACGTTTAAATGTATTTTTTGGCACGAATACTGCAGATGTGCTCTTTGATATATGGAGTACCATATTCTGGGAAAATATTTTATTCACACCTTACTTTGCTACAAAAATATGCTGCCGCAATACCCCTAAGTTTTATTGTCAACGTTAACTTTTAAGCCTTTTCGGCAGCCCGTAAAATATCACGTTTAAATGTAATTTTTGGCACGAATACTGCAGATGTGCTCTTTGATATATGGAGTACCATATTCTGGGAAAATATTTTATTCACACCTTACTTTGCTACAAAAATATGCTACCGCAATACCCCTAAGTTTTATTGTCAACGTTAACTTTTAAGCCTTTTCGGCAGCCCGTAAAATATCACGTGTAAAAGTAATTTTTGGCGCGAATACTGCAGATGTGCTCTTTGATATATGGAGTACCATATTCTGGGAAAATATTTTATTCACACCTTACTTTGCTACAAAAATATGCTGCCGCAATACTCCTAAGTTTTATTGTCAACGTTAACTTTTAAGCCTTTTCGGCAGCCCGTAAAATATCACGTGTAAAAGTAATTTTTGGCACGAATACTGCAGATGTGCTCTTTGATATATGGAGTACCATATTCTGGGAAAATATTTTATTCACACCTTACTTTGCTACAAAAATATGCTGCCGCAATACCCCTATGTTTTATTGTCAACGTTAACTTTTAAGCATTTTCGGCAGCCCGTAAAATATCACATTTAAATGTATTTTTTGGCACGAATACTGCAGATGTGCTCTTTGATATATGGAGTACCATATTCTGGGATAATATTTTATTCAAACCTTACTTTGCTACAAAAATATGCTGCCGCAATACCCCTAAGTTTTATTGTCAACGTTAACTTTTAAGCCTTTTCGGCAGCCCGTAAAATATCACGTTTAAATGTAATTTTTGGCACGAATATAGCAGATGTGCTCTTTGATATATTGTCGGGACCCCGAATTTGCAAATCCGGACCCTCTGTGTACTCAGCACTAGTCCAGGAACGCGCTAGTGCACACAGTCTTAACATCGGTAAATATCACAATCATACCAATCGATATTAACAAGGTACTTTATTTAAATAACCAAAGTGGTTACTCGACCTTATGGCCAAGTTACAAAGGTATGCCTTGCAAGGCGAAACTTATTTAGAGAGAAATAATAGCAGCGGAAAATAAGATAACTTCGTGGCGCCATCCAAAGATACCACAGCAATCGATCGGGCTCGCGTCCCTAAGTAGACGGATCTTCTTGGAGTTCCTCCTCCAAAGCTGGTGTAGTCTCCTCTTCAACTGGTATTGTGTTGAGGCAAGGGTGAGTACTTGGTACTCAGCAAGTCATGCACAGAATGCAAGCTAATATACTATATGCATGGCTTGGTACAAAGGAATAGCTCAAGGTATATTTGCAGAAACAAAGATTCAAAAAGTAATATAAGTAGATTCAAAGCGAGAAATAAGTAAAGCGTAAATAACTTTTCAAGAAGTTTTAATAAACATTTTCCCCATCCTAAACCACATTTTCATCATCCTCATTAGTAAACCAATCCAACCTTTCAAATCAACGTTATTTTTGAGAAAATCTAACCCTTGATCAGTAATCCCGAGCATTGTCCGATCATGGACTCGGCTATTCGAATAGATTCTAAACTCTGCAGAGGTTATGCACTTTACCCACAAGATACAATCAAACACCACAAAGGCGAGTTCAGTAATAAAGCCTTTCTAAGCCTCAAACAACACAGTGGTCCCGTCAGGTTCGTGCTCTACACCATCCCTTCCCTTAGCCAAGGCGAAGTATGGGACCAACACACCGTTAGATGGGTATCTGGCCACACCACGATACGCCTCCCCGCATAATCACACAAACGGTGTAATTGACACCCTGAGGCTCCACAAGTGAGTCCTTAGCGACTTAGTCAACTAGGGCCGTCCCATTCCAGCCATGTGGTTGCAAGTATGACCCAGTTCAAAGGCTTGCAAGGTTAAGTCCTTAGAGTGACCAGGGCAAGACTACCCGAAGAACCAAATCAACATTCCCAATGCCACAACTGGCCCACCTGATTACTCTTGCCACATGCCCCGGTCGAAAACTATTTATCAAAACCCCAGTTGATTACCAAGCACCACGTGCTATCAACATCACATGATACCTTTCCAAAACAGGTTCAATATATCATTAAGTCAATATTAACATTTGATTGTCCAAAACCATGTCATGAGCACGTAGCAGGTCTAAGCAGTATACTACAACGGTCTAAAACCCATGTTGGCAATCTAATAATGTCCAACTAGTAATCCACAACTAGGGTGACAAGGGTCATGGCACATACTTAAATAATCAAGGTGTCATACAGCAAATTGGTACTTATCTAACCCCCATGTTTAAACAAAGTATTTTTCTAATTGAACTAGCATGCAATAGTTTAAATCAAAATAGATTTCGAAATAGGATCAACATGGTCAAAGCACAACTTGCCTTCAAAAAGTACTTGTTCTTGGTCTTGAGTTGGATCCTGAGTCAATACTTCTCCTTCGAATCCTTCCGGCACTTCAACGTCTACTCGTAAAGCGTGCAAATAGCAATACACAAATAAACAATAGGCAAAAACATCCCAAAACTCCAAATAAAATCCATAAACAGAAAGAACATAATTTTCTGGATTTTTAGGAACTGGAACCGTCCAAATCGGAGTTAAAACGCAAAAGTTATGATTATTTAAAGTTTAAATAATCAATTAAATAATATTACAGAGAAAAACTTTAGTCCAAAAATTAAATAAAATTCATATTTGAGTAGATCTGAATTTTATACAAATTTAGAAATTTGAACCACTCAAATCGGAGTTGAAACGCAAAAGTTATAAGCGTTTGAAGTTTGAAACAAAATCTGAAATCATTATTTGAATTAATAAATCATTTTCTTTTTCGGAAATTAATTATTACGTCAGCCTAGACACGTGGCAGCCTCTGATTTGGCCACGTCAGCCCTGTTGACGTCAGCGGTTCACGGACTCGGTCCACGGGCTCGCGCCTCTCCTGACATGTGCGTCCCACATGTCAGCGGCTCGCGCGCAACCACGTGGTATGGCTCAACGTCGCTGACGTGTGGGCCCGCCGCCGCTGCCCACGCACGCATCGGGCGACGTCGCGGGCCCAGCATGTCGATGCACGCGCACGCGTCTTGGCGTCTGGCGGCTAGGCATACGTGGCGTGATCCCGGCCGCTGATTTGGAAATCAACGGTCGCGATTAGATCTAGGGTTAACATGTTAAAAACTACCACGATGATCGTGGGCCGCTCGATCTAGATCGGACGGTCGGATCAATCCCTACAATAACGTTGCTACGGCGCGTGGTGATCGTGGGCCGTTGGATCTTGATCCAACGGTCGCATCCAATCTGGTCTTCTAAAGCCTCGTGGAAACGTGGACTCACCGTGATCGCTTGATGGGGATCAAACGGTCCGTGGAGCTCGCGAGTCCGGCGATGGAGGTCGGTGGCGCAGCCGCCGGGGTTGAGGATGACGACCTCACGAGCGGCGTTTGGAGCACGCCCGCCGGCGATCGCTACTCCCAGACGCGCCTCGTCCTTGCGGTCTCGGATCTGGCCACCAACACGACGGAGAACGGTGGACGGCGGCGGAACGACGCCAAAACCCTAAATTAACCCTAATCAACTCCGGCGAGGAATCGTGAGCACGGAGGAGCTCTCCAAGTGGCGGCGGCTAGGGCAAAAGGTGCGCACGGTGACGGTGATCCTCGGGCACGCACTCACGCCTTAAATACCGGCTCGGACGTCGAGATGCGCACGGTTTCCATGGCGAGGCCGGTACGGGCGGCGGAGTCCGGCTCGGACACGGCGAGGCGACGCGGCTCAATCCTAGCCGTCCACGCGGCACGACGGACGGCCACGATCGCACGGGCACGAACGGGTTCGACTCGGTCTCGACTAGGGGCGACGTGGCGCAATCACAACCGTTGGATCTTGATCCAACGGTCGCGTGGCTAGGGTTCGGGTTGGGTCCGGCGACGCGGTTCGACCGAATCAAGTGGCTCGGTCGGGTTCGGGTCGGACTCGAACTCGAGTCTGACTCGGGCTCGGTCGGATGAACAGTAACCGACTCGGTTTGGATTTCCAGCGATTTAATAATTAAAATAATTCCCAGTAATTCATTTAATTCATTAAAAATAGCAAATGACTCAGAAAAATTCCAGAAAAATTCTGGAAAATACTTTGGATCATTTTGGACTCAAATAAAATATTTCCAACAAAATTTTATTTGCAAAATTAAATTCTTTAATTATTTCAACATGGAATAAATTCAAATAAATTCCAAATAAATCCAAATAAATTCCAGAAAATTCCAAAAATTCACCAAAGTGCCAAATCACACATGAATTTAAGAAAAGCAAAATTTTGGGGTGTTACAAACCTCCCCCCCTTAATAGAATCTCGTCCCCGAGATTCAGGACTCACTACAGAATAGGTTTGGAAACTCCTTCTTCAAATCCTCTTCGCGCTCCCAAGTCGCTTCGCTTTCTTCATGGTTGCTCCACTGAACTCTACAGAAACGGGTTGACTTATTTCTGGTCTCTCGATCCGTTGTGTCTAGAATCCTCACGGGATGCTCCTTATAAGTCAAATCCTCTTGCAACTCGATTGACTCTAGCGGTGCCTGTTCCTCAGGAACTCGGAGACACTTCTTTAACTGGGACACATGGAATACATCATGCACTCCTGCCAACGACTGTGGCAACTCCAGTTGATAAGCAACTTCGCCTCTGCGACTCAAAATCTTAAATGGTCCAACATAACGGGGTGCGAGTTTCCCTTTGGCATGGAACCTCTTAACTCCCCTGAGAGGCGTAACTCTGAGGTATACAAAGTCTTCTGGTTCAAAACTCAAGTCTCGGCGACGATTGTCAGCATAACTCTTCTGTCGAGATTGGGCTATCTTCAACCTTTCCCTAATCATAGCGATCTGCTCTTCAGCCTCTTGAAGAATATCAGGCCCAAAGACACGGCGCTCGCCGGTCTCATTCCAATTCAATGGCGTCCGACAGGGTCGACCATACAGTGCCTCAAAAGGTGACATCTAAACTAGCCTCGATAACTATTGTTGTAATCGAACTCGGCATACGGCAAACTTTTATCCCAAGAGGTAGCATAAGCTAATGCACAAGCTCTCAACATATCCTCCGAATCTGGTTGACTCTTTCTGGTCTGTCCATCCGTCTGTGGATGATAAGTCAGATCTTGAAGTTCAAACGGGTTCCCATGGCTTCATGCAACTTATTCCAGAACCTTGAGGTAAATTGGGTACCTCTGTCCGATACAATCCTCTTTGGCACTCTGTGCAAACAGACAATCCTGATCATGTATAATTCTGCTAATTTATCTCCCGAGTAAGTGGTCCTCACGGGGATAAAATGGGCTACTTTAGTCAAGCGATCCACTATAACCAATATGGAGTCATAACCTCCTTGAGTCTTCGGCAAACCGGTAATGAAATCCATTCCGATTTACACCCACTAACACTCAGGTATGTTCAGCGGATGTAGCAATCATGCTGGTCACTCATGCATTTCCTTGACTCTCTGGCATACGTCGCACAATGCAACATGCTCGGCAACTTCACGTTTCATACTCGGCCACCAGAATCTCTCCTTCAGATCCTGATACATCTTGGCGCTTCCAGGATGAATTGAGTACTTGGAGTCATGGGCTTCTTCCAAAATCAGTTGCTTTAATTCCTTCTTATTTGGTACGCAAATCCGATCCTTCATCCATAACGTGCTCTGCCCATCTAGCTTGAAATCCTTTGCCTTGCCTTCCTCCATTTTGGACTTAATCCTACGGATCTTGTCACCATCCTTCTGTCCTTCTCGGATCTGATCCTCTAAGGTAGGCTTTACTTCCAATGTGGCCAAGAATCCGCTAGGTACAACCTCAATCTTCATCTTTTGAAAATCCTCACATAACTCATCCTGACTTGTGGCTAGCAACGCACTCACGGTATGGCTTTTCCGACTCAGAGCATCGGCTACTCGTTGGCCTTCCCGGATGGTAATGGATTCCAACATTATAGTCCTTGATCAACTCTAACCATCTCCTCTGCCTCATATTCAGATCCGATCGGGTGAATATGTACTTAAGGCTCTTATGATCCGTATACACTTCACATCTGTTCCCGATCGAGATAGTGACGCCATATCTTCAAGGCATGCACTACGGCTAACTCTAGGTCATGTGTCGGATAATTTTCCTCATGCGGCCTCAATCGCCTTGATGCATAAGCGGCGACCTTTCCATTCTCGTGACAAGACGCATCCAAGTCCTTGGCGCGATGCGTCACAATAAATATCGAAGCTTTGAGCAACATCCGGTAGAACTAACACCGGTGCTGATGTCAATCGCTTCTTCAGCTCCTGAAATCCTTCCTCACATTCTGGCGTCCATGCAAACTTCTTTTCCTTCTTCAGCAATTGCGTAAGAGGTTTCGCAATTGTCGAGAAGCCTTCAATGAAACGGCGGTAGTATCCTGCCATTCCAAGGAAACTCCGGATCTGGGTCACCGTCTTTGGCTGTTCCCAATGTAACACAGCTTCTACTTTGCTTGGATCTACGGCGACTCCTTCTGCGGTCATTACATGTCCAAGAAACTCCACCTTGTCCTTCCAAAAATCACACTTGCTGAACTTGGCGAAAAGTTCTTTGTTCCTCGACTTTTCCAAAACTCGCCTTAAGTGTTCGGCATGTTCATCCTCTGTCTTGGAGTAGATGAGGATATCGTCTATGAACACGACGACAAACTTGTCCAAATATTCCATGAACACCTTATTCATCATATTCATGAAATAATTTGGCGCATTAAATCGATCCAAAGGACATAATCAGAACTCGTAATGTCCATATCTTGACGAGAATGCGATCTTGAATATCTTACGATCGGATCTTCAATCGATGGTATCCCGATCTCGGATCAATCTTGGAGAAAACTCCGGCTCCTCAACCGATCAAACAAATCATCAATCCTGGGTAGCGGATACTTATTCTTCACGGTGACTTCATTGAGTGCACGGTAGTCAATGCACATCCTGAAACTCCCGTCCTTCTTCTTGACAAACAAAAGCGGTGCTCCCCACGGCGACTAACTCGGTCGATAAATCCTTTCTCCATTAACTCCTCTAGCTGTTTCTTCATTTCTACCAACTCCTCGGTGGACATCCGATAGGGTCTCTTTGCTATCGGTCTTGTGCAGTACAAGCTCTATCACAAACTCTATGTCCCTGTCTGGCGGCATACCGAGGTAGATCTTCGGGAAAAACATCTGGGTACTCATTCACTCTTTGGGACATCCTCTATCTTTGATTGCCTTGGTATCATTAACCATCAACTTTCCATCTCTAAGCTGCAGTGGCTTGAAATTCCACTTTCTTCCCACACGGGCTCTCAATCGAGATAGTCCTTCGTCCACAATCCAATACGGCCTTGTGCTTGGATAACCAATCCATTCCCAATATGACGTCTAAGGTGCGGGTCTCCAAAATCATAAGGTTTGCTAGGAACTCTATTCCACCTATTAGTATTCTCACCCGGAACATCCTACTTTCGCTCGGAGTTCGGAACCGAGGGTTTGAACTAAAAGCATGCACTTAAGTCTTGCAATCCTCAAACCATTCCTAGTAGCAAAGCCTTGCGAAACAAAGCGAATGCGAAGCTCAGTCAAACAAAGCTCAAGCAGTCTTGAGTTAACAAGTAACTTACCCGATCTGACGTCAGTAGCATTCTGCAGTGCATCTGCGGTGACATGGTTGACTCGGCCTCTCACCACGGTCTGGGGTGTGGCTCCTGATCTTTGGCGTCCTAGCTGGGGTGGTTCCTAGATTGAAGCGAATCAGGGTCACTCATCTTTGTCTTCTTTGGACAATGTTGGCAAAGTGTCCTGGCTCGTTGCGCTTGTAGCAGCGTCTCACTGTTCCTTCTTTGACCGCTGGGGTAAGCGTTTCTAGCGGGGCTGGGTGCAGTAGTTACGATTGGCAGGTCTTGGTGCCGGGGATGGTGTCCTTGTTGCATTCTGTGGTTGGAATCTGAAGAATTGATTTGGTGCAACTCTCAGCGCCGCTGGCGTTCCTGGCGTGATCCTTCTTTGTTGCATCCTGCGCTTCTGTTCTCATCCGGTTCCTTGCGCTTGTCCTCAAGAATAAGCGCCTTATTCACCAACTCTTGGAAATCTGAAAGGTGTGGGTGATCAACCCTACTTGCAATCCTGAGTTAAGTCCCTTCATAAAACGAGACTGCGGATTTATCCGTCGCTACATCCTCGGTGCGTAGCGTGCTAGCTGTGTGAACTTGTTCGTAGTCGACCAGCGGCTGATTACCTTGCCTCGATGCTCGAACTCCTCCTTCTTAAGGTCCATGATTCCTTCAGGCACGTGATCTTGTCGGAATGCATTTGTGAACTCTTCCCAAGTGATATCTTGAGGGTTCTCTGCGTGGCACGAAGTTCTCCCACCATTCGTAATTGTTCCTTCCAACCGATGAGAAGCGTAGAGTACCTTCTCATTTCCTATGCATTGAGCTATGTGTAGCTTCCTCTCGATTGATCTTAACCAATCATCGGCCTCCAATGGATTGGCATTCCCAGAAAGTGGGTGGGTGAGTCCTCATGAACTCGGCAGTCTTGTATTACGGCGTGGTCACGATTAACTTGATTAGCGATGGCCTGAGCGGTGATGTGCTGCATTTGTTGCATCATAGCATGCATCAATCGAGTCTGAGCAGCAAGAAAGGCTCCAAAATTCTGCATATCAATCTGGCGGTCTTTGGTGCTCCATCATTGGGGTTTTCTGTGGCGAGATCCACTCCCATTGCTTCCAAAGTTCCCACGGGTGTTCACCATCTGTCCGGTTTGCTCTAGGTTTAGAGATGAGAGGAAGCAAGAATAGACAAGTAATATGGAACTTATGCGGGCGAAAGGTGTAACTTTAAGGTCCAACTTTATTATTGATAACTTGGTATGGTCGCTTACAATGCCTAAGGGCCTTGCAACACATCTTGCACACTCAAGAAACAAAGCAAATCCAAATCGAACTAACTCTGGAGTCTAACGCCTAAAGGGTGACTCTTTATTCTATGACGCGACTCGGCGAAGGAGTCTCACTATAGAACCTATGCTCACTCATCGAGAAAACCTCCACGGCCTGGGTGCGGGTGCTGTGGCATAGGCGCGAAACGATCGCCATGTCCAGCAACTGTGTCCTCTGTGGTAGTCGAAGAAGCAGTGTCCTCATCGAGATCTGACTCCTCTGGATCTGGCTCGTGTAGCTCGAAATCTTGGCTCTGGGTCTGGTCCGCATAAGGTCATCTCCAATTCGTCAATCCTTCGTAGAAGGTGTGCCACATACTCTTGAGCTTCCCGCCATCTGTTCTTCTCTGTCGTGATCTCCTTGCGGGCCTTCGTAGCTCCTTGCTTGTATTATCTAGTACATCCTCCTGGCGGCGACAAATCGTGCCAAGCGTGGTAACCGTGGCATCCTCATCCTGAATCGCCTTGGTCAAGAAGGTTATCGCTGCGCGGTGATAACGAACACCGTGCTCTCCAACTCTCTGGCGTGAATACGGGTAATGTGCCGCATTGCTCGTCGTGATACTTCTTGGATACCCATCTGCATTGTAGATCTCCTGGCGGTCTGGTGTATCGGGCGATTGCCTGGGCCCTTTTTCCTAGCAGGTACCTCAATCCTCACGTCACAAGCCTTGATCAATCCTGCTTGTCTGATCACTTCCACTTGGTATTGCGGCTTCTCAAATTCTCCGAGAGTCTGTAGCATATGCCAAAGTTCTACAGCGTGACCAACTCCCAGATCAACGTAGTTGAACTCTTCCTCCATCCGTCACAAGAGTGCTTTACGTAAGAACTCGGAATTTTTAAATTGTGACAAGGTAAGGGAAAATTTCAGCAAGAGACAAGAAAAGAGAGAAGGGGATAAGTCGAGATGTCATTTCTTATCTTGACAATTTTTTTTTAGCTTTTAGAAAATAGGTTTTATCCTCACTACGACCATTCTAGCTAGGGTTGAGCCTACAGTCAAGTATGGCTCTGATACCACCTCTGTCGGGACCCCGAATTTGCAAATCCGGACCCTCTGTGTACTCAGCACTAGTCCAGGAACGCGCTAGTGCACACAGTCTTAACATCGGTAAATATCACAATCATACCAATCGATATTAACAAGGTACTTTATTTAAATAACCAAAGTGGTTACTCGACCTTATGGCCAAGTTACAAAGGTATGCCTTGCAAGGCGAAACTTATTAAGAGAGAAATAATAGCAGCGGAAAATAAGATAACTTCGTGGCGCCATCCAGTATACCACAGGCAACTGACTGGGCTCGCGTCCCTAAGTAGACGGATCTTCTTGGAGTTCCTCCTCCAAAGCTGGTGTAGTCTCCTCTTCAACTGGTATTGTGTTGAGGCAAGGGTGAGTACTTGGTACTCAGCAAGTCATGCACAGAATGCAAGCTAATATACTATATGCATGGCTTGGTACAAAGGAATAGCTCAAGGTATATTTGCAGTAAACAGCATTCAAAAAGTAATATAAGTAGATTCGAAAGCAGTAGAAATAAGTAAAGCGTAAATAACTTTTCAAGAAGTTTTAATAAACATTTTCCCCATCCTAAACCACATTTTCATCATCCTCATTAGTAAACCAATCCAACCTTTCAAATCAACGTTATTTTTGAGAAAATCTAACCCTTGACTGTAATCCCCGAGCATTGTCCAGTACCGTGGACTCGGCTATTCGAATAGATTCTAAACTCTGCAGAGGTTATGCACTTTACCCACAAGATACAGTCAAACACCACAAAGGCGAGTTCCCGTAACAAAGCCTTTCGGAAGCCTCAAACAACACAGGTGGTCCTGTCCGGTTCGTGCTCTACACCATCCCTTCCCTTAGCCAAGGCGAAGTATGGGACCAACACACCGTTAGATGGGTATCTGGCCACAGCCACGATACGCTCCCCCGTACAATCACACAAACGGTGTAATTGACACCCTGAGGCTCCACAAGTGAGTCCTTAGCGACTTAGTCAACTAGGGCCGTCCCATTCCAGCCATGTGGTTGCAAGTATGACCCAGTTCAAAGGCTTGCAAGGTTAAGTCCTTAGAGTGACCAGGGCAAGACTACCCGAAGAACCAAATCAACATTCCCAATGCCACAACTGGCCCACCTGATTACTCTTGCCACATGCCCCGGTCGAAAACTGTTTATCAAACCCCAGTTGATTACCAAGCACCACGTGCTATCAACATCACATGATACCTTTCCAAAACAGGTTCAATATATCATTAAGTCAATATTAACATTTGATTGTCCAAAACCATGTCATGAGCACGTAGCAGGTCTAAGCAGTATACTACAACGGTCTAAAACCCATGTTGGCAATCTAATAATGTCCAACTAGTAATCCACAACTAGGGTGACAAGGGTCATGGCACATACTTAAATAATCAAGGTGTCATACAGCAAATTGGTACTTATCTAACCCCCATGTTTAAACAAAGTATTTTTCTAATTGAACTAGCATGCAATAGTTTAAATCAAAATAGATTTCGAAATAGGATCAACATGGTCAAAGCACAACTTGCCTTCAAAAAGTACTTGTTCTTGGTCTTGAGTTGGATCCTGAGTCAATACTTCTCCTTCGAATCCTTCCGGCACTTCAACGTCTACTCGTAAAGCGTGCAAATAGCAATACACAAATAAACAATAGGCAAAAACATCCCAAAACTCCAAATAAAATCCATAAACAGAAAGAACATAATTTTCTGGATTTTTAGGAACTGGAACCGTCCAAATCGGAGTTAAAACGCAAAAGTTATGATTATTTAAAGTTTAAATAATCAATTAAATAATATTACAGAGAAAAACTTTAGTCCAAAAATTAAATAAAATTCATATTTCAGTAGATCTGAATTTTATACAAATTTAGAAATTTGAACCACTCAAATCGGAGTTGAAACGCAAAAGTTATAAGCGTTTGAAGTTTGAAACAAAATCTGAAATCATTATTTGAATTAATAAATCATTTTCTTTTTCGGAAATTAATTATTACGTCAGCCTAGACACGTGGCAGCCTCTGATTTGGCCACGTCAGCCCTGTTGACGTCAGCGGTTCACGGACTCGGTCCGGGCTCGCGCCTCTCCTGACATGTGTCCCACATGTCAGCGGCTCGCGCGCAACCACGTGGTATGGCTCAACGTCGGCCGGCGTGTGGGCCCCTTTGTCGATGCCCACGCCGCGCCTTTGGATCGTCGCGGGCCCGGCATGTCGATGCTTGCGCTGCGTCTTGTGGCGTCTGTGACTAGGCATACGTGGCGTGATCCCGGCCGCTGATTTGGAAATCAACGGTCGCGATTAGATCTAGGGTTAACATGTTAAAAACTACACGATGATCGTGGGCCGTTCGATCTAGATCGGACGGTCCAGATCAATCCCTACAGTAACGTTGCTACGGCACGTGGTGATCGTGGGCCGTTGGATCTTGATCCAACGGTCCGCATCCAATCTGGTCTTCTAAAGCCTCAGGAAACGTGGACTCACCGTGATCGCTTGATGGGGATCAAGCGGTCCGTGGAGCTCGCGAGTCCGGCGATGGAGGTCGGTGGCGCAGTGCCGGGTTGAGGATGACGACCTACGAGCGGCGTTTGGAGCACGCCCGCCGGCCATCGCTACTCCAGACGCGCCTCGTCCTTGCGGTCTCGGATCTGGCCACCAACACGACGGAGAACGGTGGACGGCGGCGGAACGACGCCAAACCCTAAATTAACCCTAATCAACTCCGGCGAGGAATCGTGAGCACGGAGGAGCTCTCAAGTGGCGGCTAGGGCAAAAGGTGCGCGACGGTGGCGGTGATCCTCGAGCACGCACTCACGCCTTAAATACCGCTCGGACGTCGAGATCGCGACGGTTTCCATGGCGAGGCGATGCGAGCGGCGGAATCCGGCTCGGACCGCAGCGAGCGGCGCGGCTCAATCCTAGCCGTCCACAGCGGCACGACGGACGCCACGATCGCTGCGAACGCGAGCGGGTTCGACTTCGGTCTCGACTAGGGCGGCGTGGCGCCAATCACAACCGTTGGATCTTGATCCAGCGGTCGCGTAACTAGGAGTTCGGGTTGGGTCGGCGGCGGTTCGGCCGAATCAAGTGGCTCTGGCTGGTTGGTCGGACTCGAACTCGAGTCGACTCGGGCTCGATCGGATGAACAAGAATCGACTTCGGTTTGGATTTCCAATGATTTAATAATTAAAATAATTCCCGATAATTCATTTAATTCATTAAAAATAGCAAATGACTCGAAAAATTCGGAAAAATTCTGGAAAATACTTTGGATCATTTTGGACTCAAATAAAATATTTCCAACAAAATTTTATTTGCAAAATTAAATTCTTTAATTATTTCAACATGGAATAAATTCAAATAAATTCCAAATAAATCCAAATAAATTCCAGAAAATTCCAAAAATTCACCAAAGTGCCAAATCACACATGAATTTAAGAAAAGCAAAATTTTGGGGTGTTACAAACCTCCCCCCCTTAATAGAATCTCGTCCCCGAGATTCAGGACTCACTACAGAATAGGTTTGGAAACTCCTTCTTCAAATCCTCTTCGCGCTCCCAAGTCGCTTCGCTTTCTTCATGGTTGCTCCACTGAACTCTCTGAAGCAGGGTTGACTTATTTCTGGTCTCTCGATCCGTTGTGTCTAGAATCCTCACGGGATGCTCCTTATAAGTCAAATCCTCTTGCAACTCGATTGACTCTAGCGGTGCCTGTTCCTCAGGAACTCGGAGACACTTCTTTAACTGGGACACATGGAATACATCATGCACTCCTGCCAACGACTGTGGCAACTCCAGTTGATAAGCAACTTCGCCTCTGCGACTCAAAATCTTAAATGGTCCAACATAACGGGGTGCGAGTTTCCCTTTGGCATGGAACCTCTTAACTCCCCTGAGAGGCGTAACTCTGAGGTATACAAAGTCTTCTGGTTCAAAACTCAAGTCTCGGCGACGATTGTCAGCATAACTCTTCTGTCGAGATTGGGCTATCTTCAACCTTTCCCTAATCATAGCGATCTGCTCTTCAGCCTCTTGAAGAATATCAGGCCCAAAGACACGGCGCTCGCCGGTCTCATTCCAATTCAATGGCGTCCGAAGTCGACCATACAAAGTGCTCTCAAAAGGTGACATCTCAGAACTAGCTCGATAACTATTGTTGTAATCGAACTCGGCATACGGCAAACTTTTATCCCAAGAGGTAGCATAAGCTAATGCACAAGCTCTCAACATATCCTCCAGAATCTGGTTGACTCTTTCGGTCTGTCCATCCGTCTGCGGATGATAAGCTGTACTGAAGTTCAAACGGGTTCCCATGGCTTCATGCAACTTATTCCAGAACCTTGAGGTAAATTGGGTACCTCTGTCCGATACAATCCTCTTTGGCACTCCGTGCAAACAGACAATCCTGATCATGTATAATTCTGCTAATTTATCTCCCGAGTAAGTGGTCCTCACGGGGATAAAATGGGCTACTTTAGTCAAGCGATCCACTATAACCAATATGGAGTCATAACCTCCTTGAGTCTTCGGCAAACCGGTAATGAAATCCATTCCGATTTCCTCCCACTTCCACTCGGGTATTTTCAGCGGTTGTAGCAATCCTGCTGGTCTCTGATGCATTGCCTTGACTCTCTGGCATACGTCGCACAATGCAACATGCTCGGCAACTTCACGTTTCATACTCGGCCACCAGAATCTCTCCTTCAGATCCTGATACATCTTGGCGCTTCCAGGATGAATTGAGTACTTGGAGTCATGGGCTTCTTCCAAAATCAGTTGCTTTAATTCCTTCTTATTTGGTACGCAAATCCGATCCTTCATCCATAACGTGCTCTGCCCATCTAGCTTGAAATCCTTTGCCTTGCCTTCCTCCATTTTGGACTTAATCCTACGGATCTTGTCACCATCCTTCTGTCCTTCTCGGATCTGATCCTCTAAGGTAGGCTTTACTTCCAATGTGGCCAAGAATCCGCTAGGTACAACCTCAATCTTCATCTTTTGAAAATCCTCACATAACTCATCCTGACTTGTGGCTAGCAACGCACTCACGGTATGGCTTTTCCGACTCAGAGCATCGGCTACTACGTTGGCCTTCCCGGGATGGTAATGGATTCCAACATTATAGTCCTTGATCAACTCTAACCATCTCCTCTGCCTCATATTCAGATCCGACTGGGTGAATATGTACTTAAGGCTCTTATGATCCGTATACACTTCACATCTGTTCCCGATCAGATAGTGACGCCATATCTTCAAGGCATGCACTACGGCAGCTAACTCTAGGTCATGTGTCGGATAATTTTCCTCATGCGGCCTCAAGCGCCTTGATGCATAGCGGCGACCTTTCCATTCTGCATCGGCCACGCATCCAAGTCCTTGGCGCGATCGTCACAATAAATATCGAAGCTTTGAGCAACATCCGGTAGAACTAACACCGGTCTTGATGTCAATCGCTTCTTCACTCTGAAATCCTTCCTCACATTCGGCGTCCATGCAAACTTCTTTTCCTTCTTGACAATTGCGTAAGAGGTTTCGCAATTGTCGAGAAGCCTTCAATGAAACGGCGGTAGTATCCTGCCATTCCAAGGAAACTCCGGATCTGGGTCACCGTCTTTGGTCGCTCCCAATGTAACACGACTTCTACTTTGCTTGGATCTACGGCGACTCCTTCATGCGGTCATTACATGTCCAAGAAACTCCACCTTGTCCTTCCAAAAATCACACTTGCGAACTTGGCGAAAAGTTGTTGTTCCTCGGCTTTTCCAAAACTCGCCTTAAGTGTTCGGCATGTTCATCCTCCTGTCTTGGAGTAGATTAGGATATCGTCTATGAACACGACGACAAACTTGTCCAAATATTCCATGAACACCTTATTCATCATATTCATGAAATAAGTGGCGCATTCGTCGATCAAAGGACATAATCAGAACTCGTAATGTCCATATCTTGACGAGAATGCAGTCTTCGGAATATCTTCTGATCGGATCTTCAACTGATGGTATCCCGATCTCAGATCAATCTTGGAGAAAACTCCGGCTCCCCTCAACTAATCAAACAAATCATCAATCCTGGGTAGCGGATACTTATTCTTCACGGTGACTTCATTGAGTGCACGGTAGTCAATGCACATCCTGAAACTCCCGTCCTTCTTCTTGACAAACAAAACTGGTGCTCCCCACGGCGACGAACTCGGTCTGATAAATCCTTTCTCCATTAACTCCTCTAGCTGTTTCTTCATTTCTACCAACTCCTCGGTGGACATCCGATAGGGTCTCTTTGCTATCGGTGCTGTACCCGCAATACCCCTAAGTTTTATTGTCAACGTTAACTTTTAAGCCTTTTCGGCAGCCCGTAAAATATCACGTGTAAATGTAATTTTTGGCACGAATACTGCAGATGTGCTCTTTGATATATGGAGTACCATATTCTGGGAAAATATTTTATTCACACCTTACTTTGCTACAAAAATATGCTGCCGCAATACCCCTAAGTTTTTTTTGTCAACGTTAACTTTTAAGCCTTTTCGGAAGCCCGTAAAATATCACGTTTAAATGTAATTTTTGGCACGAATACTGCATATTTGCTCTTTGATATATGGAGTACCATATTCTAGGAAAATATTTTATTTACACCTTTCTTTGCATCAGAAAATATCACCTTGTTTTATTCTGGGAAAAACAAGAAAAACATGTCATTTGAAAGAGTATCGGGAAGTACCAATGTTAGGCTGTGCGAGGCATGTAGAATCGATGAACTGGTGCGGTAAATTTGGTGCAAATTTGATTAAAATTCATTGGATTAAAATTGTAATGACTAAAAGGTTTAATATTTTTGCAACAGATGGACACATTTTTGAAAATATATCATGGAGAACGGCCCTCTGTTTTGCACGGCAGAGTGATGACCATGGACAACTGCATGCACGTAGACAGCACAATAGCCATCCCGAGTGGATTGGGCCAGCTAAAATCACATGTTGTTGCCGTACTACGTGTGAACCGTGATACGCAGAGGGTTCGTCTAGAAGGGCTTCATCCACGATACGTTCCAAACAGCCCTATGGTTGTGTACACACTCTTCCAGCTGAGAAATAATAGTTCGTGGGATTTGTATGCCCGCAAAGCGAACGAAGAGAATTTCGAGTTAGGAGTGTATGTAGAGGTATTGGCACGACACCAATCCGAGGAGTTCGGGTCTACTTCCGAAGCAGTAGACCATGATTTGTCACATGGGCCAGAGGATCCACCTCATGATCCACCACAGGATCCACCAACTGTGGAGGAGTGGACCTCGGGGCATGGCGAAGAACAAGTTGATGCGGCGGAGGTTGGTGAAGGTGGCGGTAGCGGGGATGAAGGAGCGGCGGACGATGATGACCCAGCACCTGCTATACAATACTTTCGAGCCATTGGTCTGCTGGATTGTACCCTTGTGGATTACAGTAACACGTCCGCTGGGGCGCACACCCATAATGACATTCGAGGTGGGCAACGTTTCCGTAACAAGCAGGAGTCAATTCACTTCCTAAGCACGTACGCCGTCATGACAAGACGGGAGCACACTCATAACCGGTCGGATCGCACCGTGTACGAGGTTAAGTGCAAAAAGTACCCCCATTGTCCCTTCTTTGTACGAGTTCAGCAACCAAAGCACGAGGATTACTTTAAGGTTCGTGTATATATTCCTCATACATGCACCGAGGAATCCATAAGGAACATGAGCGATTTAATGAACGCGAAGTACGTAGCGCAGAACATAGTGAACATCGTTGGAACCAACATCGCGATGACCCCCCGTGTAATTATGGAGGAGATGCAAACAAAACACGGGATGGTGATCACGTATAGCACAGCCTGGAGAGCAAAACAGAAGGCATTAAAGATGCTTTTTGGGGGCTTCGAGGAGTCCTTCAACTTTGCTCCTAGATTATTACAGAAGATAGCCATGACAAACCCAGGCACTCAGTTCGCACTGGGGGATGAGCATGTAAGGATGGAGGACGGGTCTTTGAGCCCGGTGGACCGGTACCTCGTCAGGCTATTCTGGTCGTTTGGACAATGCATCGAAGCTTTTAGGTACTGCAGACCAGTTATTTGCGTCGACGGTACATTCCTGAGTGGGAAGTTCCGTGGGACGCTGCTAACTGCACTCGCTGCAGATGCAAATAACCAGATCATCCCATTGGCGTTCGCTCTCGTGGAGAGTGAGAACAACGATAGTTGGCTGTGGTTCTTGGCACTGCTTAAGAGCCGGGTCGTGGGTACGAGGGAGCGCGTTTGCGTTGTGTCCGACCGCAACAAAGGCCTTCTCCACGCGTTGGATGTCATGCACGACAGCACAAGCTCCTCGGTGAACTGGCCTGATGTGGAGAGGAGATGGTGCATGCGACACCTAGGTGCGAACTTGTATTCAAGCTACAAGAACAAGGCGATGGTGAAGAGGTTCAAAGCCATGTGCCTTCAAAACCAACCTCACAAGTTCAACACGATATGGACGCAGCTGAACGACACCACACGGAAGATGATGGAAGACGACCAATCACAGGAACAACAACTACGCTCTCAAGTGGTGGCAGGCCAGACTTTGGTTAGTCGCACGCGGCCCACCTTCAGCCAGTGGATTGCGGGGAAGCCAGCCGAGCGGTGGGCGCTAGTCCACGACACGAACGGAGCGAGGTACGGACAAACCAGTAGTTCATGGTAATTACCGTGGTGTTTAGGTGAATTCTCGTTGAAGCTAACATAAACCATTTTAGGTACAACGTCATGACCACGAACATAGCGGAGGCTTTCAACAACGTACTGAAGGGTGTTCGCGGCCTTCCCTTGTGTTCAATCATTGAGCTCACCTTTTACCGGGCGGCTGATTACTTAGTGATCGCGGAACGCGCCGAGGCGTATGTCACTACGTACGCACCAAGAGTGGAGAAGATCCTCCAATCGAGAAGGCAGAAGGCACACTTCCACCGCACTAGGATTTATGACCTAGGCACGAATAAATTCGAGGTGATGTGCAAGCGCAAATACCAATCTGGGTATCTCGCGGGGGACCCTGTGCAGCAGTGCCAGTTGGGGGCGGAGGAGGCTACCTGCACGTGCAATAAGCCGAAGCTGCATCACATCCCGTGCTCCCATGTGTTGGCCGCATGTCGCGACATGGGTGGGAACGATGCATCACAGTTCATCTCACCATACTACACCGTGCATGCTTTGAAGAACACTTGGCGTCCAAAGATGAGTTCGTTCACAGTTGGAGCGAACTACAAGCTCATCGAGGGCCCCACCTGGAAACCGTACCCCGTGACTAGACGCACAGAGCCAGGAAGGCCAAGGGGCACCAGAATGCAAGGTGACATGGATGCGGCCGATGCGGTAGATGGTTTGCGAAAGTGCTCATTATGCAAACAACCTGGACACGACCGCAGGAGGTGCCCCAATCCACGCAGTACTTAATTAGCAGTGCATAATTTGACATTGTGTACTAAGTAGTGCGTACTTTCGTATTGTGTACTCAGTGGTGTGTACTTTCTAATTGTGTACTTACTAGTGCATACGTTCCTTCATATTGGGTACGTAGCATTGTGTACTCGGCGTGTATTCCTATTACCGCGCGTTGACATTGCAGGCTATGGCGGGCATTGCACTTCCAGAGCTACTCAGTGAGTTGGTTGATGCGAAACACCGTGCGAGGGCGATTTGTTCAGGACATGAGGTGCGACACAATTGTATGTTACATGTGGTGCAATATTTGCGATGCCTCAAACCTTAATTGCGTGCACATTTCAGTTGCCCCCTCTGTCCTGCCGGTCGTTGCACAAAATACCGAAGTTGGACGGCCGGTTCCATATTCGACTCGCCCGTGCAGGTCTACTACCCTTCGCGCTTCTCATGGACAGAGCTATGATGGTAGGGGGCATGACCACGCCGATGCTAGGCCTCGATCGGGCACTTCTTACTGGTCTGATCGATCGGTGGCGGCCGGAGACGCACACATTTCACTTTCCATTCGGTGAGATGACCATCACTCTAAGAGACGTAGCCATGCTCACCGGCCTCCCCATTAGGGGCCAACCTGTGGTGCTATCCCGGCCCAGAAGAGGCCTGTGGCAGCAGTACGTGACGGCCAGGTACATGGAGAGTATTTGTTAAGTAATGTCTAAAATGATAACGATACGATGTACCTCATTAATCCGGAGTACCTGCAGGTTTGGGGTGCCGTACGCACAAAAGGATAACAGAGTGTCAATGAGCTGGCTACAAGCATTACAAGAGTACCAACCATGCCCACAGGATGCAGACGAAGCTACCATAGAATGACATTACGAAGTTTATCTGTATTGCTTGCTTGGTGGTTTGATGTTCACGACCACGAACAGTGACACCATCTCCCCGCATATAGTTTGGGTAGCTCGAGAGTTGGCCGCAAACCTAGAGGATATGACGACATACAGCTGGGCATCCGCGGTCCTAGCTGACATGTACCGTGGGTTGTGCGAAGCATGCGTACGACATACTGCTAGGGGCACAATTACTGGATGCGTGCAAATGCTCCAGATGTGGAGTTGGGAGTACCTTCCGATATCTAGGCCTACAATCCGTACAAGCTACTACCCCATCGATGTGGGCCATGACATGCCAGAGCCCTCTCGCCCCACTATGGGTTATCGTTGGATGCACGCACGACTAAGATGGTCGCCGCTTGATGACCAGGCGAGCTACAGGCGGGTGGTAGCAGATATGGACCTACTAACCGCTGACAATGTGACTTGGGATCCATGGACGCCGCAACGAGCCGACGAAATTGCCACCGACGGGCTCATCTCTGGTTGCTGCCTGGTGGACATGTCATTTTGGATGACGACATGCTTCGTCGTGTACATGAACGCGGTGGAGGTCTATTCGCCCGAACGCGTCCAACGACAGTTCGGGTGGCGGCAGATAATCCTGGTTCCACCACCACGGGATGCTGGGAGGTCGCACGGGTACGTATTTCATTTGTGTCATTATTGTCATCTTCGTCAAACATTTGCCTTTCTAATGTATTGACCATGACAGGAGAAGCGCTATGGGTAGTGCGGGAGCAGTCGATTGGACCGCAGTCCACGCTACTCACATCACGCGATGGGTCGAGTCAGCATTGCAGGAGGTGGTCGATCCCATTGGGCCGTACGACCCCGACGAGTACGATAGCTACCTTGCATGGTACCGCGGCCGCACGCGTGCCACGTTGCTTAGCCAGGAGATCGAACCACGGGCCATGGCGTACCCAAAAGAAAAGTCGCGTCATGCGCAGACTCTGGTGCATCCATCGTAGTAGTAATATTTATCATAACTTTCATATTAAAATTCCTAATAACTACATACCGCAACGCAGACTCGGGAGGCATCGCAAATAATTGCCCATGCCGATGAACTGGCGTCCCACCCTCCGGGATCCTCTGGCTTGACGTCGGCAGCTAATCAAATGAGACGTTACTTCGCGTCTCAGGGGGCCAAATTACTCTCGGCGATGCGTGGGCTTGGAGGCTCTGCACGACAGCCACGCAACTACGGCTCTCCTCGCATGGATCCAACTCATACCTCACACGCCAGGCGGTCCGTCAGCAACCGTCCCTCAAGTGGCGAACGAGAGGACGCCCCAGCACGTGCGTCCACGTCCCATGTGGGAAGCCAGTCAGCGCGCCATCATCCTAGCCCCCGTGTTGAAGTCCCAACTGATCGTTGGGGACAAAGGGAGCAGGAGCAGCCTGCGCCAGAACCGTGGTCACCATGGGACGACATACCTGGCACGTCAGCCCCACCGCCTGCGCCGGAAGCGCCACATTTCTCGCCCTCCTACGCGACGGACTACAGTCAACCACAGCAGTGGAGCGAGCCTGGTGCTTTCGACTTGGAGTTGATGTCAGGACATACTACCTTTACTGCTCTACTAGGGGGGCAGTCGGGCATCTTGCAACCGCAACCGGTTGCAGACATACTGCATGCGGGTACACTACAAACGACCAATCCAGATGCATGGTACAACTATTCCCACCAGGCCTCGCGACAATATACCTTTGCGTCGGGTGCACCTCCCCCTGAGGAAGATGTCGACGACCGCCCAGGTCCGAGTAGGCAGGGGCCATCACAGGCCGCAGGACAGAGGGCCACATGTCCCCTTGTTGCGTACAGCCCTAAGGAATTCATGAGAAGGCAAGCTGGACGTCGCCGCGGGGGCCGTCAATAATGTAAAATAACTTCATGTAGGGCCTCCGTCTCATGTAATTACTAATTGTACGTACTAAAGATGCGTGTAAATTGGACAAAGTGCTGTCCATTTCCCATATTGCATCATGTTGGTGGCTACAACCTTCAGTACAGTTCGAAATAATTTCTACTGTTGGAATAATTGCTCTAACATGACCTGTCAAAGTTAATGCTGTTGGACGTGACCTACTTAGAACGGCACAGCCTTAGCGATGAAATTTTTCATAAGACATATTTACGCACTTATAAGCTTCTTCACTTGTACGTATTCTGTCGTAGTATCTTGCTCTTCCGCTGTATTATATCTAAAATGTTTTACTGACCTTGTCTTGCTTGAAAATTTTGTAGATGCCTGTCTTCACCTCGTTTGCCATGACGGAGGGAGGATTTTGTGAGGAGCTATCTTTGATGCTCCAGGAGCTGGGCTACACTCGTCGCCCGGAGTACCGCTGCGTTTCCGTATCCCGCTTTAGCCAGAACTTTTGGACAGTGAGATTGCTCATCTTCGCCAAGGGTCCTCAGTGGAATGACCGGATCCGGTACTTCACAGTGGAGCGGCTAAAGCTCGATGATGCTCTGCAGGATGCAGCCAGGCAGGCTCTCCTTCACTTCGGCGAGAGCTACCGCTACCAGTTGGAGGACACTCCGTACCGGCTCTTTCCCTCCCATGAGGTGGGGAGGAGTCACAACCGGTTCCGGAGCTTAGAGTTGGAGTCAGACCCCACCATTGTGCACATGGGTGGGCTCATCCGGGCGCAGGACGAGGCGTATGTCCACATTTCTTGTGAGCTTCAGGACACTTACAGGGATCTTGCTGCGGCGAGGCTGGAGATCGTTCAGCTGAAGGACTTGCAGCGTGGAGCCGCTCCATCTCCAGCCAGACGTGTGCAGGAGGCGCAGCGGACAGCACCACCGCCGCCCAGCCAGAGGACCTTCCACGTAGAGGGTCGACCCCAGACGCCGCGAGGGTCAAGCGTCGCCGAGGTCCGCCGCTCAGAGTAACTGCACGGAAGTCCGTGCAGCGTGTTGAGCAGTCAGAGGCGTTCCAGCACTTCTTGGCGGCTCTGGGGGAGCCAGGACCTTCCCAGGCTCCAGGTGCAGTTCGCGATAGTAGCGAGGGGAGTACTTAGTCCGGGCCGGTAGCACCCTTCTTTTGTTCACGCTGGAACATTCAATAATTGTGTGTGACGGACTATGTAGTGCTTTTATGCATTTGTGGTACAACCATCTTAATAAAATAAGTATTCTGTTTGAACTAGAGTTTCTCTCGCTCATAAAGCTGTCTATATTGGCAGTTCGTATGTGTAATTACCGAATTATTTGTGTTTATGACAGACCAAACATTGGTGTTTGTCATTGACCAAATATTTGTGTTTGTCACAGACCAAAATTTTTCATGTTGACAAGTTTTTCATTTGAGCAACAGAAAAAATCAAAGAAAATCGGAAAGGTAAATGCATTTGCGTCGGACCAAAAACTGTTCGCGACGGACCCTTCTGTAATTCGCGATTTTGGAGATTTTCCCTCGCTCTAATAATTTTTTGGTCTACATGAAAGTTGTGTATAATTCCAAGATTAAACTTTTTCATGTAGACAAGTTTTGCATTTGAGAAATAAAAAAAATCATAGAAAATCGGAAAGGTAAGTGCATTTGCGTCGGACAAAAAAAACTGTTCGCGATGGAACCTTCTGTAATTCACGATTTTGGACGTTTTCCCATGCTCGAATCATTTTTTGATCTACATGAAAGTTGTAGATAATTCCAATATGCAACGTTTTCATGTTGACAGGTTTTTCATTTGAGCAACAGAAAAAATCAAAGAAAATCGGAAAGGTAAATGCATTTGCGTCGGACCAAAAACTGTTCGCGACGGACCCTTCTGTAATTCGCGATTTTGGAGATTTTCCCTTGCTCTAATATTTTTTTGGTCTACATGAAAGTTGTAGATAATTCCAAGATTAAACTTTTTCATGTAGACAAGTTTTTCATTTGAGAAATATAAAAAATCATAGAAAATCGGAAAGGTAAGTGCGTTTGCGCCGGACAAAAAAAACTGTTCGCGACGGAATCTTCTGTAATTCACGATTTTGGAGGTCTTCCCGTGCTCGAATCATTTTTTGATCTACATGAAAGTTGTAGATAATTCCAAGACGCAACTTTTTCATGTTGACAGGTTTTTCATTTGAGCAACAAAAAAAATCAAAAGAAATTTGGGAAGAGTCTGTTGTACTGAGAATCAGTGAGTTTCATCCCACGTGCATGGATGGAATATATGCATGCCACGCACAGACCGAACCCTTTTTACTCACTTTTGTTTTAATTTTGCTTAGCCCTCCCATGCCTCTTGATATGAACCAAAAGAGGCACATCAAGCATAAGAGATTTAGTTTGCTTAGAGATTTGATCCTCCCATGGCCCTTGATACGAACCAAAAGAGGCAGATCAAGCATAGGAGATTGACTTGCTTAGGAGATTTGATCCTCCCATGGCCCTTGATATGAACCAAAAGAGGCACATCAAGCATAGGAGATTGATTTGCTTAGGAGATAAAGCAAGAAAGGAGGACCGGGATCTTATATCTCACCTTCTTACCTTCTTTACGTGCTCTTCGTAGCAAGATTGGAACAGACGATGAACTCAGAAACCTCGAGCCCTCCCCACACGAAGCGGATGGATGATTTCTTTTCAAGCCCTTTTTTTTTAACTCTTCGCATATAAATTCTCAACGCCCAATAACCCTAAGTATTATATGCGCGCACAAACCCTAACGATGAAGGATTTTCTGCGGCCCGTCCGAAAGCATGTTCGAAGTTATTTTTTGGGGCGGATGTACCAGATTTGCTATTTGGTATATGGACTACCATATTCTGCAAAAATATCTCAGTTACAACTCTCTTCGCATATAAATTCTCAACGCCCAATAACCCTAAGTATTATATGCGCGCACAAACCCTAACGATGAAGGATTTTCGGCGGCCCGTCAGAAAGCATGTTCGAAGTTATTTTTTGGGGCGGATGTACCAAATTTGCTATTTGGTATATGGACTACCATATTCTGCAAAAATATCTCAGTTACAGCTCTCTTCGTATATAAATTCTCAACGCCCAATAACCCTAAGTATTATATGCGCGCACAAACCCTAACGATGAAGGATGTTCGAAGTTAATGTAAGTTTTTGCACGAATACTGCAGATTTACGCCTTTCTTTACTACAAAAAAAAGCTGGCGCAATAACCCTAAGTTTTATTGTCAACGTTAACTTTTAAGCCTTTTCGGCAACCCGTAAAATATCACATTTAAATGTAATTTTTTGCAAGAATACAGCAGATTTGCTCCTTGATATATGGAGTACCATATTATGAATAAATATTTTATTTACACCTTTATTTGGAACAAAAAAAAGCTGGCACAATAACCCTAAGTTTTATTGTCAACGTTAATTTTTAAGCCTTTTCGGCAGCCCGTAAATTATCACTTTTAAATGTAATTTTTTGCAAGAATACAGCAGATTTGCTCTTTGATATATGGAGTACCATATTATGAAGAAATATTTTATTTACACCTTTCTTTAGTACAAAAATATGCTGGCGCAATAACCCTAAGTTTTATTGTCAACGTTAACCTTTAAGCCTTTTCGGCAGCGCGTAAAATATCACGTTTAAATGTAATTTTTTGCACGAATACTGCAGATTTCCTCTTTGATATATGGAGTACCATATTATGAAGAAATATTTTATTTACACCGTTCTTTAGTACAAAAATATGCTGGTGCAATAACCCTAAGTTTTGTTGTCAACGTTAACTTTTAAGCCTTTTCGGCAGCCCGTAAAATATCACGTTTAAAAGAAATTTTTGGCACGAATACTGCAGATTTACTCTTAGATATATGGAGTACCATATTGTAGATAAAAATTTTATTTACACCTTTCTTTGGTACAAAAATATGCTGGCGCAATAACCCTAAGTTTTATTGTCAACGTTAACTTTAAAGCCTTTTCGGCAGGCTATAAAATATGACGTTTAAATGTAATTTTTTGCACGAATACTGCAGATTTGCTCTTTGATATATGGAGTACCATATTCTGGATAAAAATTTTATTTACACCTTTCTTTGGTACAAAAATATGCTGGCGCAATAACCCTAAGTTTTGTTGTCAACGTTAACTTTTAAGCCTTTTCGGCAGCCCGTAAAATATCACGTATAAATGTAATTTTTGGCACGAATACTGCAGATTTACTCTTAGATATATGGAGTACCATATTCTGGAAAAACATTTTATTTACACCTTTCTTTGCTACAAAAATATGCTGGCGCAATAACCCTAAGTTTAATTGTCAACGTTAACTTTTAAGCCTTTTCGGCAGCCCGTAAAATTTCACGTTTAAATGTAATTTTTGCCAAGAATACTGCAGATTTACTCTTAGATATATGGAGTACCATATTCTGGGAAAATATTTTATTTACACCTTTCTTTGCTACGAAAATATGCTGGCGCAATAACCCTAAGTTTTATTGTCAACGTTAACTTTAAAGCCTTTTCGGCAGGCTTTAAAATATGACGTTTAAATGTAATTTTTTGCACGAATACTGCATATTTGCTATTTGATATATGGAGTACCACCGCGGGATGCTGGGCGGTCGCACGGGCACGTATTCCATTTGTGTCATTATTGTCATCTTCGTCCAAAATTTGCCTTCGTAATGTATAAACCATAACAGGAGAAGCGCCAGGCCACTGCCAGCTTTGTTCGCGGTACTTTCACGGCCAAAGCATCGCTACCGTAGCTTCGCTTCTGCTTTGCCCCCACCGCACGATGCACCGGATGCTACGTGTCGCTTCCCTGTCCCGGCCCCTCTCCTCTCAAGCTAATGTGCTACAAACTACTCCCTGGGCACTACCAGGCCACTGCGAGTTGCAGCTTCGAACCATCCAGACCCCCCCATCGCGCGCGCTTCAAACGCTACCACGTGGCGCTTTCCTATCCCAGCCCCTCACCTCGCACGCTAATGTGCCGCCAGCTGCTGGCCAATGCCAGATGGATCGAAGCTACAACCTGGCCCCCCACCGCACACAGCAAATGCTCCCACGTGCCGCTTGCCTCTTTCGGCCCCTCGCTCCGCGCGCTGATGTTGCGCCAGCTGGCTCGTTTCTCCCTCGCGCCCTCGCTATAAATTACAAGGCCGCATGTATTTCTATCAGGCAATCGTGAGCCATTGTTTCGAGTTCATCAAGCTACGAGTGAGTTGAGGAAACCCACGACGCGTAGAGTAGAACTAGTGGTTTAGCTTTCCTTTTTTGCAATATTTGATTCCGCTTCGTGTTTCACAGGTATTATTTACGAAACTTATTTTGTACGCGAAGCTACATTGTTGTGTTGTTGGGTCAGTGAAGTACGAGGGATATTAATTGGTTCTTGGGGGCTTTGATTCCATCTATTTATTTTTTATGTTTTCGTTCGAGGTAAATTTCAGTTATGCTTGATTCCTACTCTTTTAGGCTGAAATATAATTGCTACCAATGTGTAGATGGACAAGGATCCGGAGCGGATCAAGAAAGGCTTGGCCTGGACCATAAAAGAAATAGATGGTATCGCCGTAGACCTAAATAAAATTGCAAAAGATAACTTTACACCTGGCACAACACTATACGACGGTTGATCTTTAGCGACCCTTATTAGGGACCGATGGTTGGTCGCTAAAACTTATGGACCGACGGTTGGTCGCTAAATGAGTTTTTAGCAACGGTTAGTCGGTCGCTAAAAGTCTAGAAATTTAACAATTTATGGTTGGTCGCTATAGATGTCGTTAGGGACCAACGGTGGGTCGCTATAGAGAAGGGGTCACTACTTGGAGCCCTGGACCGGTGGACCCACCCAGCCGTCAGCGTCACAAGGGCGTCGCTCTCGTCCCGTGCCCCCAGTCCCTCCCCAACCCTAGCCGCTCCCGTCCCGTGCCCCCAGTCCCACTACTTCAGCTTTTACTCAGCCGATCCCCACCCAAAACCCGACGCCCTGCGCCCCTGCCGGCGCCCCTGCGCCCCCTGCCGACGTCCCTGGCCGTCTGCTCTCCTGGCCGAGCCGCCCCAGGTCGCGTCCCTGCTGGCACCCATGGCCGAGCGCCTCCCCCACCTCCTGCTCCTGCCAGCTCCGGCGGCGGCACCCCTCCCAGCCGCCGGCGACGTCCCCCTGCTTCCTCCACGCCGGCAACGCCTTCCCCTGCTCCCCTCTAGCGTGCGCGGCAGCAGCAGGTAGTTCGGCCGGCCGGCTCTTGCCGCCCTAGCTCCGGTGACGCTCCTCCTCCGGCCGGCGGCGGCGACACCCCCCACCCCCACCCCAAGCCGGCGGTGTCCTTCCCCCTTGCCCTCTGCTTTGGTGAGTATTCAGGTACAAAATGTAAACCTAGGTCTTGGTTCTTGTGTGCATGCTACATGTTTGATGATATGCCTAGAAGAGTTTTATTATGGTATCAATTATCTGACGCTTTAAGGGATAGTACTGTTGCTTGATTGATTTCCATATTCATGTGATGAATGTTTTCTGAGTTTGTGAGTTGAGCACTCTCCAACCTCCATGTATTGTGTATGGTTGTTTAGTTCACCTAAAATGTACTTGGGTAAGAGCTATATAGTTTGCACCTATTTCCTGTTATGCAAAAGACTAAAGGTTGCTATTATATGTTTTTGTCTGCAAAGCGACATGTGTGGACACAAATTTCCTTAAATGCTTAAAAGCTGAGTTTTCCTCTTATTTTGTTCTTTGAGGGCCTTGAGGCAAATGTTCGTTTGGCAGGTATCTTATGGGATCTTTTTCCCTTGTACGAGGTTGTTTATATGTTTGATTTGCTTATCAATATAGACAAGTAAATAAATGATCTATGATGAGAACTATGTGTTTCAATATTCTTTGGATGCGAATTTTACAAACAATGACATTCAACTGATTGGTGGAGGAATTTGCTACTAGTCATGTTACAAATCTTGAAAACTAACGTATATCACAATGTGCATATCTGTGTTGTGCAAAACAATCCAATCCACAGGCCGTTCTTGATTTTTTTGCCTGTAATATCATATCTACATTGCGCTTATGCTTGTAAATATCATATCTGCATTGCACTTGGGAGTTGGCATTTCCTGTTTGAAGTTGAAATATTTTATGCCATCTTCTTTTCATTTGAAATGATTGTTTCACACATTTTAATCCCATGATGTGGTTATCCAATTGCGCTGTGTGTAAATATTGCAGCTGGTGGTGCAACTGGCAACAATATGTGGACTTAATCAATTATGGGGAGAATAACATTGACATGCTTCCTCAAGCCACAAGTAGACACAGGGAGATTGACAACTCAAGCTTGTTTTGGAGGAAACAAGCGTTAGCGGTGAAGAGCCACGGCTTCAAAAAACCATGAGAGAAGGCGGGACTACACTTTGGTGCCCCAAGAAGTGTGGAGGAAGCTATATGAATGGTATGTAATCGTGCAATGTAATATACTGTTTTTTTAGATCAATTAAACTGTACCTATTAGCTGAAAGTTTGGTAGACCAATAACACTAGCTCTACCATCCTGTTGACTCTGTTTATTGGTGATTAGTTGTTGCCCAGTTATACTTCATTTGCCTCTTTGTTATTACTTGTTTAGAACCATGATGTGCTAACTATCCTACAACATGAGTAATAAGTTAGGGTGGCTTTTTATTGGATTTTATGCCTGACCTTCATTGATTTATATGTCATAATTATATTTTTCTTGGAGTAACATGGACTGGACATCAATGTCCACTGTACTTTAAAACATTTTTCTTCAATCGCATTGGCTAGTACTAGAATGAGCCCTCCCAAATCATGTAGTGTCCATTTTGGCAAAGTCTTTTCCCTTTTAATTTTTGGTGGTGTATGCAATTTTTTTGGGGATGAGGGTTGAAGGAGTTGTATGTAGCATTGTTTGCAGCTGAGTTTTTTTAGTTTTCATCCATTGTAGCAATTGCCCTTGTGAGATATGGTTTCTATTTGATAGTTTACATTATGTATACACTATACTGATTGCTTGCAACTGATATATGGATTGTCATCTATTGTAGCAATTGCATTTTACCAAATAGAAAGATAAGAATAAGGCTTTAAAAATTAGCATACACTTATCTCCTTCTTAGTTTGAGGTGCAAAAATAGTATCTTAACACCAGTTATGATATAGAGTCGAACTCTTTGTTGTCATGCTTTGCTTCTTTGTCTTTCTCTAGTGCTTGCGAGCATTGGAAGTATGGAAAGAACACAAGATTGTTTTTTTACCTTGTGATTGTTCTCATAAATCAAATTTTCTAGCTGAATTTAATGAGAATATTTTGCAACAATATTTTTGGATCGTTCTATGTTTGATCATCCGAGTATACCAATCTATAAGTGGACACATGCTTATCATCGGCGTGTCACGGAAAGTTACTTCAGCTTTTATGTTAGATCTGTGGAGGATATGGATAATCATGGCTAGCAATAATTTGTCATGTTCATAATCCTTTATTATTTTTTTCCTTTTATTTTCGGGATAGGATTGTCTTCTTTGTTTCTTGGTTTCCCAATGATTCTGTTGTTTCTTCGATCATGGCTATGGAATGGATGTTTTTCAGTATTGCCAGTTCAGCTCTACCAGGTACAATCTGATGCTTCTTCGTGACGATTTGGTAACAGCATGAACTAATGCTATGTTTGATGACATGCCAAGGAATAATGGATCTCTCGCATTTACTCACATTCGAGAAAACTATGAGTGTTGTGGATTCAAGTTATTTAGTTTATGCATGTTTGTATTTACCAATATTTTCATCTCTCATTCCGTGGGAATATAATGATGTGATGAAGCGTAAAGTTGTCTTATAGAGATGGTAGATGATGATAAAAAAATATTTACTCTTCGTTTTGCTATCTAACTCAACGAGTATCGTGTGATTATTTACTCTTCGTTTTGCTCAATAGCGACCATCAAACATAATTGTGGTATTATACTTTGTATGTCTATGTGATTATGTGTATAAAAATCTGTGATTTGTGGTGCTTTTGTATATATAATTAACTGTATATTATTATTAATAACAACTGTAAAGAGGGCGACTTTCTGTTGGTTGCTAAATGTATAGTATAACGACTCATGGTTGGTCGCTAAATCTATAGTACAACAACTCACAGTTGGTCGCTAAATATACAACTTCAGCGACCTACGCTCGGTCGCTAAAAAGATGTCGGTCGCTAAAGCCTTTAGCGACGGCACTTACAGCGACCATCCTTATGGGTCGCTAAAGGTTTTTAGCGACTAACCGTAGGTCGCTGAAGCCGCTTTTAGCAACCAACCGTAGGTCGCTGTAAGTGAACCGTCGTATAGTGCAAGTTCATGTGCCAACGAATTCAACAGCTTCATGACTGACATCGAAGCAATAGCTAGTAGCCTCGAAATGGTTGCCATACAGTCGAACGAGTTACTGCAATCAGACCCCCCACAGCCAGAACAAGGGGACCTTCAAGCCATAGCTCGCAACCGTCAGCAGGTTGCCACAGAAGAGGATGTCGAAGATGTAGACCCAGACGACGGCGACGACGGCAAACGTGACCGTTGGCAGTTTTTCGAAGAAGAGGGTGTTGAGTACTATGATAGTGATGATTCTGGAAAGTTCTAAAGCTTTATCGCTGGTGGCAAGAGTATTTCAACCTTAATGTATTAGTGATGTACCGGTGATGTAATATGTAGAACTTGTTGGCTAATATGTAGAAATTGTTGCGCATCATTCGCACTCTACGAAGATAGGCGGAACGATCAATTCTTTCGGGCAGATCTACACCACTCTTCCGCCATCATTGACAAATGACGATGATGATGATGATTTCGTGTCACCACCACCTCGCCGTTGTAGTTGTTCACTACACATGCTGTTGTAGTTGTTCTCCCTATTGTATGTTAGTTCTTGTTCACAAGACATGCTGTTGTAGTTGTTCTCCCTATTGTCCTTTTAATATGAATGTCATGCTTCTTTATAACTCTTATTTGTCATCAAATTTATTGCACACCAAACATTACAAGGAAGAACGATTCTCCAGGATGGAAAGCGTGAGTTGGACGGCCTAAGCAGCTTTGCCAGCTGTGGTGTCAAGTCGGTCAGCTTTGGCAAAGGGGTGATAGGTATCACAAGCTGCACACCCTATGTAAAGTTGTGGACATGCAAACTTACAGAGTGTGAAATCATGTGCTGAAAAATTGGCTTTGAACTGAAAAATTAACTTAGATTTGAATTTGCAAAATGTGTTTGTTCATGTGTTTTGACAATTTGACAAGAAACAGTAAGTTACGCATTAGCGCCGGACAAAGTTCTCAAGAAACAGTAAGTTTCCCATCTGCGACGGACAGTGTTTTTGGGTCTGTTGTGAACATGTTTTTGAGCCCATGACCGAAGTCATTTTCACATGTACAACGGATAGTTTTTCTTGGTCCGTTGTGAACAAGCTTTTTCGGTTTGGATAATTTCTTGGAACCAAGATTTTCACATGTACAACGGACTAATTCTTTTTGTCCGTCGTGAATGAACTTTTTCTAGGGTTTTACTTTTGTGAAACCGGCGTGCACGCGTTGCGCCGGACAAGCTTCGGGGTCCGTTGTGAACTTGTTTTGAGCTCATGACCAGCCATTCTTGCATGTACAACGGACCAACTTTGTTTGTCCGTTGTGAACGTGTTTTTCATCGATTGGTTGGCTTCTTGGAACAGAAACTTTTCCTTATACAACGGACCAACTTTGTTTGTCCGTCGTGAATGCGTTTTCGCTCAATTAGGGTTTTGAGCGATTTGGATTTGAATTTTGAATGTGAATTTGAAATTTGTAATGATTTCATGATGCTTCTTTTGAAGTGGACTTTATGCAATACTCATGTGAGTAGTTGCATGGATTGACATTGAGTCAAGTCGTGGACTTGTGCTCGGATTTGTTTTGTGGTTTGTTCATGTGCAGGTATTGCTCGAAGACGAATGTGGTCGATGACGGGACCGGAACTAGGTTCATGGAGGAACTGAGGTTCGGGACTAGGTTCAGGAGGAACTGAGGTCTTGGTGGTCAAGGATGTCATGCGGGACGTTCGGGCTAAGAGAATGGTGTACATGAAGAATGGTTAGTCACGTGAGAATGGCAGGAGGTCATTCGCGTGCAAAGTGTTAGTCACGTGAGTATGGCAGGTGGCCATACGCGTGCAAAGTGTTAGTCACGTGAGTATGGTAGGGTTGCCATACGCGTGCAAGAGTTGTACTCGGCCTGGTTGGGCCAAGTAGAGTTGAGTTGGATACAGTTCCTTCTAGGGAATAGGAATTGTATTCTAACTCCTTGTGGGTTGGTGCTTTAAATAGGTGGGGGTCTCCTGTTGAAAGGCACCAAGGAGAGCTGAGCGCATCAAGCTTTGAGCTTGGTTTTAGGGTTTGTACTCTTTTGATGAGAGTATTTTAGACAAGAAATAAAGATCAATTCTTCCAAGATTTTTGCGTGCTACAGGAACCACGTCGCTACAGTATTTTCTGTTTTGGTTCTTGTTTGCATGCTTGTTCTAGTTCTAGATTGGTTTTTGTTCTTCAAGTTTTATCTTGATTTGATCCATCAAAAACCTCTCTAGGGTATTGATCTAGTGTTTCTCAAAGTCTAGTTGATCAATCTTTTGTCGTTCTTGTTTAATCTTGAAGTTTTGATTAGATTGATTCTCGTCAAGTTCTGGATCAGCAAGCTTGCGAAGCTCGTAACTTTGATCCGAAAGTCCGATCGAGCTGATTCTTTTTGGGTTCGATTCGTATTGGAATCTAGTTTCTTGTGTCCAAATTTCAGATCGTTTCGACGGTTGGATCTCCGGGAATTCTTGTTTTACCAAACCTCTGTCATTCTGTTTTTGTCGAAAACGAGGCAATTATTTGGTTCTGTTTTGGGGTGAATTTTTAATAGGTCAAGAATTTGGTTTTAGCTTCCGCACAATCATTCACCCCCCCTCTGATTGCTATATTCGTATACTTCGATCCTACAAGTGGTATCAGAGCAAGGTTCTACTAATCCATCTTAACAGTGATTAGTAAGCGATAAGTTATGGCAACGGAGAAATACTCGAACAAGCCGCCAATCTTCGATGGCACAGACTTCCCCAATCAAGCGGATCCGAATGACTGCATATCTTCAAGCTCAAGGTAACGCGATTTGGCGCAAGGTAAAAATTTAAATGCGAGCTTCCTTCTAATGATGATATTGATAAAATCGAGTTTGAAAAAGATGTTGAAAACAATAATAGAGCTAGAAACATATTGCTTCAAGGACTTGCTAGAAAAGAATTCGATAGAGTCTGTCATTTACTCACCGCTCATGAAATTTGGAAATCTCTTCAAGATTATCATGAGGGTCTTGACTCTGTAAAAGAAGCTAGGCAAGATCAATTTAAAAAGGAATATACTAGATTTGAAATGAACTCTGGAGAATCTCTAGATGATTGTTTTGCTCGCTTTATCAGAATCTTAAACAATCTTAGAGCTGTAGATGTAAAGTACATGACTCTGAAAATGCTAGACATTTCCTATCATCTCTTGATCTTAAAATCGGCAAATGAAAGTGATCGCTTTTAGGGAAGCTCACAAGATGAGTGAAATGACTTTGGATAAACTTTATTCTAGTCTCAAGACTTTTGAAATAGACATTGTTTCAAGAACTTCCAATGATAACTCTATGGCTCTTAATGCTAATTCTTCATATGATAATGCTACTAGTTCTTCATCATCATATTCCATTACTGCCTTGAGTGCTCTTAGTGATGAACAGCTAGATCAAATACCAGAAGATACACTTGCTCTTCTTTCCAAGCGTGTCAATGCAGCGTACATGAGATCAAGGGAGAGAAGAGGAGCCTCCATCCACTGCTACAACTGCGGCAAGGCAGGGCACATCCGTGCTAACTGTTTCAAGAACAAAGATAGAGAGGAGAAGGAGCAAAGCAACTCCTCCAAGTCCTTCCAGCCAAGGGAGAGCAAGGATAAAAATAAACAACGAACAAAGAAGATGCTCAACAAAGTCTTCGAGGCAATTGGTCGCTTAGACTTAAGCGACATTGATGACTCAACTGAAGATGAGAAGGAAGCGAAGCAAACGAAGCTGAATGAGAAGGATCTCACCGGACTATGCTTCATGGCAAAAGGGAACACTAGTGATTCTAGTAACAACGACAGCACCTCCAGCGACGGTGATGAGGTAATGCCTTCGTATGATGAGCTTTGTGAAGTTTTAGTCATATTGAGAAAATCTTTAAGAAAATCTTCACTCAAAAATAAAAGCTTAGAAAAAGATCTATCCATGCTAAAATCTGAAAACTTTGATCTTAGAAATTCAAATTCTGAAAATATTTGCGATACTTGCTTAGATCTCAAATTTGAAATTAAGTCACTAAAAGAGGAACATGTGATTAAACTAGAACAAGTTTATGCCGAACAATTGAAAAATGAAAAACTTGTGAAAAATATTGGTTGCTCTACTGATAGTTTACCTGATCAAATTGCTTGCTCTAAATGTTCTATTCTTGAGTTGAAATTAAAAGATGCAAATTGTAGAGTTACCCAATTAACAAATGACATGTTCACTCATGAAATTAACTCGTGTTCAAATTGCCAGAAACATAAAGCTAAAATTGACACTCCTTGTGATAATTGTTTAACTCTTGCTAAGAAAGTTGATTACTTGCAAAATTCTTTGGAACGTTTCACTGATGGCAAGAAAAACCTAAACATGATTTTGGATCAATCAAAAGTCAGCACTCAAAACAAAGGTTTAGGTTTTGATTCTTATGCTCATCATAAATCACATGCTCCCACTGTTGTCAAAACACTTGAAAGTGGAAAATTTGAAATTGTCAATGAGCCTAAGAAAACTGTTTTTAAATCTATTTGGTCTTTTATCTTCTACTATGATGAATGCAAAATGTGCTTCTACTGTTAAAGCAAAACATCATGTTAAGTACACTTGCACTCATTGTGGTAGAGATGGACATTTAGTAGACTTTTGCTTTAGACTAGCTAAACAACAAAAGAGAGAAAGGTTTAATGCTAGGTCTAATTTCAGAAAGGCACACTCTACTTCTCATTATGTGCCTAGGGTGAAACAAACACCTTTTGTTTCTAAAAACACGGAAAAAGGCAAATCTGTTTTTGTACATAAGAATACTCGTGTTGTGCCTACTGTTGTGCGTCGTGTGTCTCGATCGATTCCTAAACATCTTATTTCTAACCCCAGTATCGAGACCTCGACACTTTCTGCTTCTATGTAGGCTTCTCACGCGAGGAGGGAGAACATGTGGCTAGTGAATTTCGGATGCTCACTTCATATGTTCAGTGATAAGATTTGGTTCTCCTTCACTCGTGCTTCACTCGTGCTTCTGTTTTCGCAAAAGGCACTAGTTCAAATGATGCAGGTACAAGTGCATATGTTCAGGGGAGAGTGTCTTTGTTCATAAAGATGATGATAATGCTGTTGAGGACGAGATAATTAGAGGTTTACATGAGAGACTCTTCCCACGTGCTTCACATCGACAAGCTATCAAAAGGATTTTCAGGTATCTTCATAGAACTCAAGATTTTGGCATTTGGCTTTCTGCTTCCTCATGGATTAGTTTAAGAGCTTTTTCTGATGTTGACTTTGGAGGATGTTGATTTGATTTGGTTCGTGCCACCTCTTGAGTAATCCCTTTTCTTGAGCATATTGATATTGGATTTCACTTTCTTAAAGATCATGTTGAAAAAGAAAAAATTGTGCTTCATCATGTGGATACTGAACATCAATTGGCAGACATTTTCACAAAACCTTTGTCTTCTTCTCGTTTTGCTTTTATTCGGGGAGAACTTGGAATTATTCATCCAATGGGATTGTTTTGAGGGGGAGTTTCTTTGCCAAGTTCTTTCACTTGATGAGCTCACTTTATCATATTTCTTTATATGTTATGTAATTGAGCTAATATATGATAATCTAATTGTTTCACTTGAACTAAAAATGACATTGCGGAATTCCCTGGACTAATTGCCTATAGCTAAATATTCTGTGATATCTTACTCTTCTAGGCTTGATATTGAATCTTCTTGACAAATTTGGGCTATGAAGCAAGTGTGGTTTCAACTTTACTCTTTCATAAGACCTTTTAATCACTTTTGCATGTTTATAATCAAAGAAAAATGAAAAGAAAAGGGAATCAATAAAAAGGGTTGTTAAAAGCAAAAGCCTCAAGTTATGAGCTTCAGGATGCTTTCCTAAAAGATAAGATGTATGCTTCAAGCATGCCATTCCCTCAAAAGACAAGATGTATGCTTCAAGCATGCCACTCCAAGGAAATAAAAGAAGTATGCTTCAAGCATGCCACATGCGATTCTTGTTTAAAGATTAAATTGGTCCACTAGATTGGAGTTGAAACTACTTGCTCGCCTCGATTTGTTATTTGCTTCAACTTTGAGCCTTTGTTTTTCTTCTAAAGGTTTTGCTTAGTACTTGGCTATAGTTGGTGAATTGAGGTTGAGATGCATGTCATTCCCTAACTTGTTAAAATCACATCAAGATCGTGTATTTGGCATGTTATGTGATATATAAGGTTATATGATCGAATGAGCTAATCTTTTCCTATCTTGGCACTCCCTTGTTTCTCTTTGTGAAATCATTGTTTCAGGAAAAATTTTGAACCTGTTCTCTCTTTTACTCTTGATGAATCCATTGTCAAAGGGGGAGAAATTTGGAAATCTTTCTTTGAAAAGTTTAAAGAAAAGGAGAGTTGTATTTGGAAATTTGAGAATTTTGGGAGAAGTTTGGAGAATTTTTGAAATTTTTGGGCGCATTGCACTTCTCAGGGGGAGATTTTGTTTTGCATTTTGGTCAAAGAGGGATTTCTGTGTTTTCTTACTTTGGTCTTTGATCCTTTGGATTTCAAAATCTTTGGTAAAGTGAATGCCAAATGATCAATTCTAAGTGGTGTTGCCAATGTTTTCATCAAGGGGGAGATTGTGAAATCATGTGCTTTGAAAAATTGGCTTTGAACTGAAAAATTAACTTAGATTTGAATTTGCAAAATGTGTTTGTTCATGTGTTTTGACAATTTGACAAGAAAGCGATGAAGTTACGCGTAGCGCAGGACAAAGTTCTCAAGAAGCAAGAAGTTTCCCATCTGCGACGGACGATGTTTTTGGGTCTGTTGTGAACATGTTTTGAGCCCATGACCAAGTCATTTTCACATGTACAACGGATAGTTTTTCTTGGTCCGTTGTGAACAAGCTTTTCGGTTTGGATAATTTCTTGGAACCAAGATTTTCACATGTACAACGGACTAATTCTTTTGTCCGTCGTGAATGAACTTTTCTAGGGTTTTACTTTTGTGAAACCGAGCGTGGCACGTTTGCGCCGGACAAGCTTCTGGGGTCCGTTGTGAACTTGTTTTGAGCTCATGACCGAAGCCATTCTTGCATGTACAACGGACCAACTTTGTTTGTCCGTTGTGAACGTGTTTTTCCGCGTTTGGTTGGCTTCTTGGAACAGAAACTTTTCCTTATACAACGGACCAACTTTGTTTGTCCGTCGTGAATGCGTTTTCGCTCAATTAGGGTTTTGAGCGATTTGGATTTGAATTTTGAATGTGAATTTGAAATTTGTAATGATTTCATGATGCTTCTTTTGAAGTGGACTTTATGCAATACTCATGTGAGTAGTTGCATGGATTGACATTGAGTCAAGTCGTGGACTTGTGCTCGGATTTGTTTTGTGGTTTGTTCATGTGCAGGTATTGCTCGAAGACGAATGTGGTCGATGACGGACCGAACTAGGTTCATGGAGGAACTGAGGTTCGGGACTAGGTTCAGGAGGAACCGAGGTCTTGGTGGTCAAGGATGTCATGCGGGACGTTCGGGCTAAGAGAATGGTGTACATGAAGAATGGTTAGTCACGTGAGAATGGCAGGAGGTCATTCGCGTGCAAAGTGTTAGTCACGTGAGTATGGCAGGTGGCCATACGCGTGCAAAGTGTTAGTCACGTGAGTATGGTAGGGTTGCCATACGCGTGCAAGAGTTGTACTCGGCCTGGTTGGGCCAAGTAGAGTTGAGTTGGATACGGATTCCTTCTAGGGAATAGGAATTGTATTCAGAACTCCTTGTGGGTTGGTGCTTTAAATAGGTGGGGGGTCTCCTGTTGAAAGGCACCAAGGAGAGCTGAGCGCATCAAGCTTTGAGCTTGGTTTTAGGGTTTGTACTCTTTTGATGAGAGTATTTTAGACAAGAAATAAAGATCAATTCTTCCAAGATTTTTGCGTGCTACTGATAACCACGTCGCTACAAGATTTTCTGTTTTGGTTCTTGTTTGCATGCTTGTTCTAGTTCTAGATTGGTTTTGTTCTTCAAGTTTTATCTTGATTTGATCCATCAAAAACCTCTCTAGGGTATTGATCTAGTGTTTCTCAAAGTCTAGTTGATCAATCTTTTGTCGTTCTTGTTTAATCTTGAAGTTTTGATTAGATTGATTCTCGTCAAGTTCTGGATCAGCAAGCTTGCGAAGCTCATAACTTTTGATCCGAAAGTCCGATCGAGCTGATTCTTTTTGGGTTCGATTCGTATTGGAATCTAGTTTCTTGTGTCCAAATTTCAGATCGTTTCGACGGTTGGATCTCCGGGAATTCTTGTTTTACCAAACCTCTGTCATTCTGTTTTTGTCGAAAACGAGGCAATTATTTGGTTCTGTTTTGGGGTGAATTTTTAATAGGTCAAGAATTTGGTTTTAGCTTCCGCACAATCATTCACCCCCCCTCTGATTGCTATATTCGTATACTTCGATCCTACACAGAGGAATCCGATGCTCACGGATTTCAACTTCTCTTAAGTCCGCCACTCTCTCGTATGGCTGGCTATTTAAGCCCCAGTGGTAGCATGCTAATAATCACAACAACCAGGCAAGCAAGCTTCGGGCCAACCGGAGGGAAGACGGAGCACAAGTCCGCCAGCCAGCCAACCAGTGCCAATGGAGTACCCCTCGCCCCCAAGGCACAGCCTTCTCGAAGACATCCCCGAAGGCACGCATGTCCCCATGTGCCTATGCGGAGATCCTTGCCGGTTCCAAAAGTCTTTAGACAACTCGTACACCTACGGTATGAGGTACTGGAGCTGCCGCAACTACGACTCCGAGCCAACGCTGGAGACGCGGATGCGATGGAAAAGCCCGGTAAGTTCGTACTTGTAACACCCCGGCATTTACTATGCCTGAATGTTACCAAACCTAAGCTAAACAACATCTAAATACCACATTTAACATCAAATTCCAGCAAAGGTGTATAGACTAAAAACCGAGATTTCGGCAGCACCTCCTTTGTTTTATCATGAATTTAAGGAACAGCAACAATATAGCATTATATGGCAATAAGAGAAACATCTAAAACAGCAATAAATAAAGTCTTAACGACAATAAGAGACTAACATTAAGCTCTTAAGGTTCCAAGTGTCAAACAAACAATAGAACTCTCATTAACCAAGCTAAGACTTAATTTTAAAGATCATCACACGCAATTTATTATCAAACTATATGAATTGACTTGGGGAAACATTAAAGTGAAGCAACGTGTGAGCGTGTGACTATTCCCCTTTTCCGCATGCCGTTCTCATGGTACCTAAAACAACAAGAAAACACAAGGGTGAGTTCGAAAACTCAGCAAGCATACTGCAATGGACAACAAGCATAACAACAAGTCAATAACATCTTTCATCATGTATAACATCTCATTCATGAATACTTATCAATATCATCATCAATTTGTATGCGATGTAATGCATTGCTCCTGACCCTCTGGAACCTCATACCGGTATGGGAAGTACACACCCGTCGGTGTGCACCCTTTCCTCCCTTCCATCCCGAAGATGGAGGGTGCCTACTCGCTTCCAAACACCACGTGGATGGAATCACGACATAGGACTTACTCAATGGCGTTCCGGATTAGTCATAACTTTCTCACCGACCTTGCCGGACTAGTTAAGACTTTCTCACCGCCCTCGCCCTATCTCATGACATGCATGCAACCATGCCAATTATCATATTTAATTCACATATTAACACATGGCATCATAATATGTTAAACATGCTCATCATATCATATCATTCATTAACACATGGCAAGTGGACATATATCATGTAGGCAATTCCATCTAATTTCAACATGCAACCTACAACTTGCTATCCATCACAACACACTTGCCTCAACCACGTGCAACGGATTGGCGGGAAGAAGAGGGAACTCCCGGGGTCACACCACCTGCACATAGGCATCACACACTCACAATCATAACCTCAAAACAGTACACACGCCCCCATCTAACCCGACATTGCCAACTACTCGCAAAACCTAAAAACAGAGGTTCTGTCCCGGCGGAACAGCAGCCTTGCAAAAGGCATAACTTGAGTTCTGGGACTCCAAATCGAATAAACGAGTACACCGTCACGAAGCTTAGGAAATTTCCCAACTTTTTCTAGTTATAGGGAAAGACTGATTCGGACTCTAAAATTGTTTAATCTACAGATTACCACAATCTGTTCCAGTTACGTCACAGATTTTTAGGCGCTCGGTAAAACAGCCATAACTTTCAAACAGCTGATCGGAAATTAACGTGCTTTACGTCCACGGAAAGATAATTAAATTATCTACAACTTCCTAGAAGTCCGTACGGTCTGATTCGGATTCTAAATCGACGGAAACTCGAACCCTAGTTCGACTGCTCAATCTGCCCGAAAACAGAAACGTGGACAAGTTTAGATCTAACCCAAATTACTTCAAACCAGCGCCTCCAATTGATCTAAAAACTTGATAAACACCCTAATAACAGTACCTAGATCATCCCCAAGGATCCCCAAGATCATACCTTTGCCCGGCGCCAAAACTCCAATCAATCTCCGCGAATCTCCTCGCGAATCGCTCCTCGCTCCACGTTCCTCGCTCCTCGCTCCTTGCTCCTCGCTCCTCGCTCCACGGGATGACTCCACAAGGTGCAGGGTGGGGAGGCCACCCTAGGGCAGCAAGGGGTGGAGGGAGGTGGTGTGGAGGTGGAGGAAAGGGAGGGGGTGCGACGGTTTTGGGGGCTAGGGCTTAGGGGAGGGGAGGGAGGAGGCGCAAGAGGGGAGGTGGGGCGCAATAAGGGAGGTGGGGCGCAAGGGGGCTGGGGGAAGCCCCTTTTATCAGCCCTCAACCCAATCCTAGTCCGTTACAGAGTCCTAATCCATCCCACCAAAGCCCACCAAGGCCCAAAACTCCTCCGGGAAGGCCCAAAACCCCGAAAACGGCCCGGAAACGGCCCGGAAACGTTATTAACCCCCGATCCTTATGATTTTAACCTTATTTCCACATCTCATACTGTATTTAACCTTATCATGTTCAAAAATTAAGGATACGACACTCCGAGGTGTCACATTCTTCCCCCCTTCAACAGGATTCGACCTCGAATCTAAACGCACCAACACGAAACCCAACAAAACCAAAGACAGCTAGGTTTTCACATCACACACCTGAGGCGAAAAGTTCGGGATACTTCTCGCGCATGCGAGATTCCAGCTCCCAAGTCGCTTCTCTCTCGGTCTGATGTGACCACAGGACCTTGACAAACTTAAGCGTCCTGTTCTTCATCACTCGCTCTGAAGTCCCCAGAATTTCCACAGGACGGGACTCGAAGGTGAGGTCCTGCTGAAGCACTAATGGTTCTAATGGAACCACCAACTCCGGATCGTGCAAGTATTTCTTCAACATCGAGACATGGAACACATCATGCACACCTTGCATGGATTCCGGTAGCTCTAGGCGATAGGCCAACCTGCCAACTCGGGCGAGGATAGGAAAAGGCCCAACATACCTTGGGTGAGCTTTCCTTTCGTGCCAAACGCACCACACCCTTGGTGGGAGATACTCGCAAGAGTACGCTATCACCCACCTCAAACTCCAAGTCTCGCCGCCTCACATCAAGATAGCTTTTCATGCGCTCTGTGCGCGAGAAGGTTCTCACGAACCTCCGACACGCGATCATTCGTCTGCTGCACCCTATCTGGTCGTAGAATAGCTCTCTCGCCCACAAAGATCCCAACAAAGTGGCGATCTGCACTTCCGCCATACAAGATTACTTCATAAGGAGCGATCAGGATCTTTGGAATGATAGCTGTTATTGTAAGCAAACTCTGCAAGGGGCAAATGGTCTTCCCAGCTACCCTTCCAAGCCATCACACAGGCCCCGAGCATGTCCTCCAAAAATTGGATGGTACGCTCAGATCGCCCATCTGTCTGAGGGTGAAAAGCGGTACTAAGGCGAAGTTGCACTCCAAAGCACTCTGCAAACTCTCCCTAACTTGGAGACGAACTTCGCATCCCGATCGAGAGATAATGGTCTTGGGTACACCATGTAATCTCACAATCTCCCGCACATAGATGGGAGCCAACTCGCTCATTGAATTGGTCGTGCGGATGGGAATGAAATGCGCAGACTTGCTTTGAGACGGTCCACCACAACCCAAACAAGCATCCTTCCTCGTGGAGAACGAGGTAGACCAACCACGAAATCCATGGAGATGTCATCCCATGGCCACACAGAACCTCCAAGGGCTGCAGCAAAGCCGGGGACGCTTATGCTCAGCTTTGATCTTCTGGCAAATCCCACAAAACGCCACATACTTGGCAATATCCACTCTCATCCTTTTCCACCAGAAATTCTTCTTCAAGTCCCTGTACATCTTGGTCTCTCCAGGATGGACCGTGTCTGGTGCGATGAGCTTCTCTCGAGAATGTCTTCTTTCACTTGAGATTTCGGGGCACGCCTGACGGCCCTGAAACCTCAAAACTCCCGCATCATCAACGGTAAAGTCTCCCGACTTGCCATCCTCAAGGCGTTCCTCACTGCGGAGCAAACGATCATCTTTCTTTGTGCCTCCCGCTGCGCTCGGGAATCGGCCCGACTCAAGAATCAATTGAGTTTCAGCTTGCACGGTCCCCGCAGCGATGGGAGACTCCCAAACGCTCAAAATCAGCAACAAGACAATCAACAACAGGGGCATTGTCTTGCGATCGAGAGCGTCGGCCACCACATTTGCCTTCCCGGATGATACCGGATAGTGAGGTCATAATCCTTTATCAATTCTAGCCACCTCCTCTGCCTCAAATTCAAATCTTTCGAGTAAAGATGTACTTGAGGCTCTTGTGATCAGTAAAAATATCACAAGATTCGCCAGACAAATAATGCCTCCATATCTTCAATGCAAACACCACGGCTAGCTCAAGATCATGGGTGGGATAGTTCTGCTCATGCTTTTTCAGCTGCCTCGAAGCATAAGCAATCACCTTGCCATTTTGCATGAGCACACAACCAAGTCCCAACCGAGAAGCATCGAATAAACAGTGAAGCGCTTCCCGGTTCGGGAAGGGTAAGAACGAGAGCGATCACTAACTTCTCCTTCAAAGTGCAGTAAGCTGTGCTCACACTCTGCAGATCCTTTGGAACTTCATCCCCTTCGAGTCGGTTGTGAAAGTGGCTTGGCAATGATAGAGAAATCCTGCACAAAACGCCGATAGTATCCAGCCAACCCAAGGAAACTACGCACCTCTTTGACATTGGAAGGCCTCTTCCAATCCAAAACTGCCGAGACTTTGCTAGGATCTACCGATATGCCCTCTGGATTGATGATGTGGCCAAGAAAACCCACTTCAAATCCGTAACTCGCACTTTTTCAACTTAGCAAAGAATTGATTCTCCCTCGTGGTACTCGGACAAGCCTCAAGTGTCGCTCATGCTCCTCTTCTCGATTTAGAGTAAATCGAATGTCATCGATGAACACTACCACAAACTCATCAAGGTACTTGTGTAGCATCTTGTTCATCGCCTCCATAAAGACAAATAGGAGCATTAGTTAGTCCAAAAGACATAACTTTTAAATTCATAATGCCCATACCTAGTGGAGAAAGCGGTCTTCTCAATGTCCTGCTCCCTCACACGGATCTGATTATACCCCGATCAAGATCAATTTTGGAGAACACCTTTGCTCCCTTCAGTTGGTCAAACAGATCCTCGATGCGAGGCAAAGGATACTTGTTTTTGACTGTCACTTGGTTAAGAGCACGATAATCAATGCACATACGCCAACTTCCATCCTTCTTCGAGACGAAGAGGACGGGTGCTCCCCATGGCGAAACGCTACGCCGAATGAAGCCCTTGGCCATGAGATCCTCCAACTGCTTCTTCAACTCGTCTTGAAAAGGTCGAGCTAAGCGGTATGGAGAGATAGAAATAGGTCGAGTGCCCGGAGCAAGATCAATACGAAACTCCACATTCCTCACGGGAGGTAGACCAGGCAACTCGTCAGGGAACACATCAACGAACTCCTTCACTACAGAAATCTCCTCAATGGGAACTGAGGAAGATGGTTTCTCAGACAAAGTCATGAGGAAACCCAATAGCCTCAAACGCCGACCAGAAAACAAACTAGTCAAAGCAAAGACGGAATCGAGGGTATACCACCCTGAAAGGTCAACTCTTCCCGGACGGGCCTGCAAGGCAACTGTCTTCCGTAAACAACAGATCTTAGCACGGCATCGATGCAGCCAGTCCATGCCCAAAATGACATCAAAAGGAGCCAACTGGATCACCATGAGATTGGCAAAGAAAACCTCATCATCAATGGCAATGGTGCAACCAGGGCAAACCAAAGAACTAGCAATCAAACCCCCAGGAGAATCGACTAACACGGACTCGTAAATCCGCTGAACTCCCAACTTAGCTCTACTAGCAAACTCCGACGACACAAAAGAATAGGATGCTCCGAATCAAATAGAACAAAGGCATCAACGGAATCCACGAGCAGAGTACGAAACCACCTCTGGATGCCCGGTGACTCGGCGGTCGGCAAAGCGTACACTCTGGTGGCGGCCGACGTATGAGCCCCGACTCAGGTGATGCCCCATCAAGGCTGGGGCGGAGGAGGCAATCGAGGAGGAGCAGGCAGCTGCGGGCACCGATGCCGCTGGTGGCGCCCACGCAGAGGGTGGCTGAGAAGCGAGGGCAGCCATCAGTGCACCGATCCTCTAGAAGACGCTACCGGAGTGGGAGGAGAAGGCACCGCCTCCCACTTGATGATGCTACCAGGATTCATCCGGCAGACTCGCCCCATATGGCCGGGCTTGCCACAGTGGTTGCAACTCCCGGTCCAACCACACTCTGAAGCACGGTGCTCACCACCGCACTCGGAACGATCCGCAAAAATCCAATGCAAAACACTTTTCTTTTGGTTCAGCTCAACTAAAGCCAAGAAAACAGCGAAACCGACCGTCAGAACGGCAGAGAACAACCGAAGGGAACCACCATCAACTCTTCTATTTGACTCCAGTCAACTACCCGATCAAGGACAGAAAGGATAAGCATTCTTCTCCTACAGGGGTTAATAGTTCTTCGGTGATGGCGCTAACCGGCCACACCGTCAAACCTCACCGTTACTATGAACCAAAAAGAGGTGACCGAAACCCTTCGGCACCACAACCCCACTTTTATCACCACAACAGGAACAACCCAATCATTTATACAGACAGACTCCGCAACTCTCTGGGAGCCTCGCCCCTGGCCTCCACGGCCATGGCGTCCACGGCCTCTACCCCTTGGCATGGCTGCTTAGACAGACAACCATCCAAACACAAAACATAAACACAAAATCACACAATCAAGATCATAGATCAAACATCATCATAAGCATATCCTTCATTAAATAATTAAGCGCAATGCAATGATGAATCAAAACCCCATCCTACTGTGCAACCAAGTGTGTCAAATTTTAGATTAGTTATACCACTTTTACAAGTTTTAATGTTGCTATCCTATAACAAAGTTTTAGTTAAGACCTAAGCCATGTTTCTACGTTATTCCACATCAAATTTTAGTTGTACCCTATAGCATGACACTAAAAATTCACATTCCAAGGACCTACAACCTCGCTCTGATACCAATCAGAACACCCAGGCATTTACTATGCCTGAATGTTACCAAACCTAAGCTAAACAACATCTAAATACCACATTTAACATCAAATTCCAGCAAAGGTGTATAGACTAAAAACCGAGATTTCGGCAGCACCTCCTTTGTTTTATCATGAATTTAAGGAACAGCAACAATATAGCATTATATGGCAATAAGAGAAACATCTAAAACAGCAATAAATAAAGTCTTAACGACAATAAGAGACTAACATTAAGCTCTTAAGGTTCCAAGTGTCAAACAAACAATAGAACTCTCATTAACCAAGCTAAGACTTAATTTTAAAGATCATCACACGCAATTTATTATCAAACTATATGAATTGACTTGGGGAAACATTAAAGTGAAGCAACGTGTGAGCGTGTGACTATTCCCCTTTCCCGCATGCCGTTCTCATGGTACCTAAAACAACAAGAAAACACAAGGGTGAGTTCGGAAACTCAGCAAGCATACTGCAATGGACAACAAGCATAACAACAAGTCAATAACATCTTTCATCATGTATAACATCTCATTCATGAATACTTATCAATATCATCATCAATTTGTATGCGATGTAATGCATTGCTCCGACCCTCTGGAACCTCATACCGGTATGGGAAGTACACACCGTCGGTGTGCACCCTTTCCTCCCTTCCATCCCGAAGATGGAGGGTGCCTACTCGCTTCCAAACACCACGTGGATGGAATCACGACATAGGACTTACTCAATGGCGTTCCGGATTAGTCATAACTTTCTCACCGACCTTGCCGGACTAGTTAAGACTTTCTCACCGCCTCGCCTCTATCTCATGACATGCATGCAACCATGCCAATTATCATATTTAATTCACATATTAACACATGGCATCATAATATGTTAAACATGCTCATCATATCATATCATTCATTAACACATGGCAAGTGGACATATATCATGTAGGCAATTCCATCTAATTTCAACATGCAACCTACAACTTGCTATCCATCACAACACACTTGCCTCAACCACGTGCAACGGATTGGCGGGAAGAAGAGGGAACTCCCGGGGTCACACCACCTGCACATAGGCATCACACACTCACAATCATAACCTCAAAACAGTACACACGCCCCCATCTAACCCGACATTGCCAACTACTCGCAAAACCTAAAAACAGAGGTTCTGTCGGCGGAACAGCAGCCTTGCAAAAGGCATAACTTGAGTTCTGGGACTCCAAATCGAATAAACGAGTACACCGTCGCGAAGCTTAGGAAATTTCCCAACTTTTTCTAGTTATAGGAAAGACTGATTCGGACTCTAAAATTGTTTAATCTACAGATTACCACAATCTGTTCCAGTTACGTCACAGATTTTTAGGCGCTCGGTAAAACAGCCATAACTTTCAAACGGCTGATCGGAAATTAACGTGCTTTACGTCCACGGAAAGATAATTAAATTATCTACAATTTCCTAGAAGTCCGTACGGTCTGATTCGGATTCTAAATCGACGGAAACTCGAACCCTAGTTCGACTGCTCAATCTGCCCGAAAACAGAAACGTGGACAAGTTTAGATCTAACCCAAATTACTTCAAACCAGCGCCTCCAATTGATCTAAAAACTTGATAAACACCTAATAACAGTACCTAGATCATCCCCAAGGATCCCCAAGATCATACCTTTGCCCGGCGCCAAAACTCCAATCAATCTCCGCGAATCTCCTCGCGAATCGCTCCTCGCTCGACGTTCCTCGGTCCTCGCTCCTTGCTCCGCGCTCCTCGATCCACGGGCGGACTCCACAGGGTGCAGGGTGGGGAGGCCACCCTAGGGCAGCAAGGGGTGGAGGGAGGTGGTGTGGAGGTGGAGGAAAGGGAGGGGGTGCGACGGTTTTGGGGGGCTAGGGCTTAGGGGAGGGGAGGAGGGAGGCGCAAGAGGGAGGTGGGGCGCAATAAGGGAGGTGGGGCGCAAGGGGCTGGGGAAGCCCCTTTTATCAGCCCTCAACCCAATCCTAGTCCGTTACAGAGTCCTAATCCATCCCACCAAAGCCCACCAAGGCCCAAAACTCCTCCGGGAAGGCCCAAAACCCCGAAAACGGCCCGGAAACGGCCCGGAAACGTTATTAACCCCCGATCCTTATGATTTTAACCTTATTTCCACATCTCATACTGTATTTAACCTTATCATGTTCAAAAATTAAGGATACGACACTCCGAGGTGTCACAGTACTCGCATTTGATGTTACATCAAACCGTGCAAACCTTAATACTGTAATACCATCTGCTGTCACCAATCGCAGCCTCCATTGTGCGAGTTCATCAAATTCTACGACGCGGAGCAGACTCCTGAGATGGAGAGGATGCGGAATTGGGAATACTCGCATCGTAGAGCTATGGTAGAGCAGCAGTGGCGTGAGCAGGACGAGGAGGAGAAGCGCATGAAACATCATGAAGAAATGCGTGCAAAAAGGGAGGCCGAACGGCAGCGCCTTGCTGTAGAGCGAGAGGCCGAGCGTGAGAGGAAGCGCGAGAGGGCGGCTAGGGCCAGGGCAGCAGGCACCGATGGGTTACGCAAGGGGAAATATCCCCGGTGCACTCAGTAGTGTACCAGAAGGGCCCCGGTGCACTCAGTAGTTTCGTTTACCTAAGGCATGTTCAACTTTAAGCCATTATTGCCGCCCATCTGTAACCCCGATGTTTGTTTCCCGTAATCTCTCAACTATCATATGGAGCGATGTAACACCCCGGCATTTAATATGCCCGAATGCTACCAAACCTAAGCTAAACAACATCTAAATACCACATTTAAACATAAATTCCAGCAAAGGTACATATGCTAAAAACCGATATTTCGGCAGCATCTCCTTTGTTTTTCCATGAATTAACACAATAACAAAATCATGGCAAGATATATCGTAACACACGACATCTAAAACAACAACATAAATGGACATATCCTCAAATTACGCCAATAATACCACGCTCAACCACTTCATAAACTATAACGAATCAAATAAGGAATCACTAGCATGCTAAATTAAACCATACATAAAGTTAATGGCACAACTCTTAATATCATGTCTTCCAGTGATTAATTATAGACTATGATGGTGGAGCTACGTGTAGAAGTGTAGCTAGACCCCTTTTTCCCGCATGCCGATCTCAAAGTACCTAAAAACAACATAAAACACAAGCGTGAGTTCGAAAACTCAACAAGCATATTGTAATGGACAACAAGATCATTTACAAGACAATAATACCTCACATCACATAACATCTCATACTTGAGCACATAACAACATCATCATCATTAAATATGTATTGCAATGCAATGCAATGCAATGTTATGCTCATATCTCCTCGGAAACTCATACCGGTATGGTTGAGTACACACCCGTCGGTGTGCACCCTTTTCCCCCCTTCCATCCCGAAGATGGAGGGTGCCTACTCATCGCTTCCATTCACCACGTGGATGGAATCACGATGTAGGTCTTACTCAATGGCGTTCCGGACTAGTCATAACTTTCTCACCGACCTTGCCGGACTAGTTATGACTTTCTCACCGCCCTCGCCCTATCTCATGTCATGCATGCAACTATGCCAATTGTCATATTTCACATGTACATAAACATATGGCATCTCATCATGACAAATATTAACACATGGCATCGAATCATGATAATCATACTCAATATATCATTGGAAAACAGCAAGCATGGCAAGTGATCATAGCAAGTATTCAATCTTTCATCTAATCTCCATAAGCAACCTACAATTCCGCTATTCATTACAACACACTTGCCTTCAACCATGGGCAACGGAGTGACGAGAGGTTGAGGGCACTCCTGGAGGCACACCACCTGCAACACGTGCCACACACTCAAATCGAGTCCACAAAATAGCACACATATATCCCACTACCCCGACTTCGCTTACAACTCCTAAAATCAGAAAACAGCAAATCTGTCCCTTCGGGACAGCAGCCTTCCAACGGGCATAACTTCTGTTCTAGGACTCCGAATTGAATAAACGAGTACATCCTAGCGTAGCTTAGGAAATTTCCCAACTTTTTCTAGTTATAGGGAAAGACTGATTCGGACTCTAATGTTGTTTAATCTAACGTTGAACACGAACTGTCTCAATCTCGTCACAGATTTGACAGCGCTCGGTAAAACAGCCATAACTTCTAAACGGCTAGGCGAAATTTCAATTTCTTTATATGCACTGAAAGTTAATGAAATTATCTACAACTTCCTAGAAGTCCATACGGTCAGATTCGAAAGCTAAATTAGTTTAATCTAATGTTGAACACAGACTATCCCAACCTCGACACAGATTGGACAGCGCCCACCAAAACGGCCATAACATTCAGACCGTAACTCCACAAATTCTCAAAAAAAATACACAAAATAGGTCTTGACGATACCTACAACTTCTTCAACAGGAGGTCGGCCAAATTCCGACTCTAAAATTGCGAAAACGCACGCCCTAACACGGACTCCAAATCTGCCCGAAACTGAGTACAATACGAACTCTAGTTCTTTTCAGATCTACTCCATGGCAGCACGTCCTCTTGATCTAAAGACTCCAAATCTACCATGAGAACAGCACCTAGACCTTCCCCAAGGTTTCCCCATGGACATACCTTAGTCCGACGAACGACGAACACGAAGAATGTCTCTCGATCACCCGATCTCGCTCCCACGCGCCAAATCCTTTGGGATCCCTCGTCGCGGTTCTTCCAAACAGCGAGGGCAGCACGTAGACGTGTCGTGGCAGCGAGGGGGCATCCTTGGGGGCGCAAGGAGGAGGGGGGGTGACGCGGCTTGAGGTGGAGGTGGAGGAAGAGGACTAGAGGGAGGAGGGAATTGGTGGAGGCGCAAGGGGGAGGTGGAGGCGCAAGGGGGAGGTGGAGGCGTGTGGGGAGGCGGCTAGGGCAGGGAGGAGGCGCCCCTAGCCCCTTTACCCACGTTCTCCCCCCTCCATGGGCCAATCTCTCTCCACAAAAGCCCACGGTTCTTCCGCCCTTGGGCCCAAACTCCCCCGGAAAGGCCCAAAACTCCGAAAATGGCCCGGAAACGGCCCGGAAAAGCTATTAACCTCCAATTCCTACGGTTTTAACCTTATTTCCACATCTCATAATGTTTATAGCCTCTTCATGCTCAATAATTAAGGATACGACACTCCGTGGTGACATAACACTTCAACCGGCCCAAAAACGCGAGTAAACCTCAAGCCGAAAGGTTTTAATCTAAATTCCACATTCCATAAAGTTTTTGTCCTTAACATTCACATTGTAAAAGATTACAACACTCCGTGGTGTCACATTCTACCCCCCTTAAACAGGATTCGACCTCGAATCCGACGAATGCCAAAAATCAACAACAAAGTCCCCGAGGGACAAAAGGCTTCTCTGCAGCACAAAACATTCGCACAACGACTAGAACCGGAAACAAACGACAAACGAGTTCCCAAAACCAACACTTAGCGACAAAGTGTTGATCTCGTTCAACTAAGGGCAACCTCACACAGGTCGACCTTCACTTCCATTCCCAAACAGAATCGGCGTTTCAACCACAAAGGGCTCCATCAACCCAAAACGCTCGAATCCTCACGGCAAACACTTCATACTTCTATCACAACCAACCTGACTACCAAACTCCATTAAACTCAACATGACAAAATCACCGAACTACCGTCAACTTCACTTCCACCCATCGCTACTCTTAATAATGGTTAAACCCATACAACATCAACCTCCATCACAAACCACCCTTATACCACTAAGGTTCAACACCTAGCCCCAAGCTAGGATCGTAAAACTTTACCAAACCATATTTGGTTCCTTTCTTAAGAGGGTCTCGCCCTCACACAAAAACACTTAGCTATCAAGCCCAAGTGTACACACAACAACTCAAACCCAAAGCGTTAACAACCAATTTGGAAAGAATTCGGCAACATCCAAGCCAAATCACAAAGGAAGCATAAATTCCCTACACCACAACCAAAATACCATAATTTCTTCATTCTTTCTTTTCATAATAGAAAGAAATGGACATCTCGATTCATGACATGCATGCACACTTTTCAAGAGCACTCCGGATTAGTCACATATCCTTATATGACTTTCTCACCGACCTGGCTCGTCGACTCCTTTATCATTTAACATCTAAAAATGATGTCTTGTTTACTTTTCACCATTCATTTATCATATAACAACAACACCGAACAGTCATTCACCAAAAGACTTCTTCCTCGGTATCACAAGATGGAAACACAATTAACATCGAAGGTTGCGGAAATTCATAAAGACTATGACGGCAGCATAGTTGACAGTAAAACACCACGTCGTAAAAGAACCCACAACAATTGAAAACCGAACTTGCACAACATTGCATTTCATCCAAATTCAACATTTTGGAAAAGAACATCAAAATTTCAAGTCGAGCATCTGCTCCCACAACCATCACGAACTTCCTCAAGGAGAGGGAAACTCATTCCCAAAAAGGGGAACACCTCACTAATAAAATCACCTTGTAAAACATTCATAAAATCCACCTTTTTGAAGCACTCACAAACATCACACACATTTTCAAAACAACTCCAACTCTAGCCAAAAAGAGTTACAAATTAAATCTCAAGAGTTTCCAACACAACCCTTTATGACCATCTGCTTCCTTTTAAAATTATTTCCAAAGATAATTCAGTGCGAACGCGAAAAGGCGCGATCGACTCAAAAACTTTTGGATGTAAATCCAAACTCACAACACGAACTAAACAAATTCGCCAAAACCAAAGGTCGACACCAAACACTACGAGTTTTGGGGAAACTCTGAAACACAACATAAGGAATATGTTGACCAAACGCATTCAACCAAAAATGGCAAACAACCAAACCAGTTTAAAAGCTTTTAAACACAAGCTCAGCATAAAAAGAACCATCTCTGGTATTCCACTACGCTTTCCATTAAAGGCTTCAATAATCACTATTTACTCCTTGAGGAGCCCCATCATGATTCAACCAAAACTACACAACAGGTTCTTTCTCTAATTACCTTTCCCAACACTTAAAAATAAAGTTTATGATGCTTATCAACAAGACATCGAACCAACACTACCTCATCCTAATCTCCACAGACACACACTTAACAATTAACATCATGTTCTCAATTTAATGCATACTACTTGAACAACTACTTTAGCCTGATCAACCTATTAATTTTTATACCATGCATACATCAATTTCTCAGCATTCGAAACTTAATCAATTAATCAATGATTTCAACAAGTGAATATCATCTCCACAAGACAAAAATTCGTAAACATGATTCTAAGGTATACACTCATTAAGGATTAAATTCTACATCATGTTAATTATCCATGGTTCACTCCATCACAACATGTTAATAATAACCTCCACTTTAACAATGGCTTCCAAGAAGTAATCTAAACAATTACCACCACTACTAAGTCATCAATATTAACAAATGGGCATAATCATAAAAACAACTACATTGTTTTTAGTTACACTATCCATATATCATAACAAATTGTCACTACACAACATACTCCAACTATTAAAAATAAATTTAATAGGTTAGACCATTCCAATGCTTTAGCAATGTCATAAACAGCAAATCCTATGTCTTCACAATTGACATCGATACTAGCATTATAGGAACACAACTGCACTTCCAAGTATACTAATAGTTTGCAACATAATAAATAACAACTTTAATCAACTTCTAAGTTAAAGTCACTAGCCGACACGATTAAATTTCTCTATTAACACTTTACATTAGAACATCTTTAAACAACCAGCAAGGTTTCTTTATCAATAACAGCAGTCTACATTATCTTAAAGTTTTAACTATGCATCAGGGTTTAAAACTTTAAACATTAACAAGGATCATAAGCACTTTTAAAGCAAGGCAACAGATTCTAAGCATGTACATTAACACCTTTAATCATTCTCGCTAAGAGTAAACTACAACACTAGTAGTCTATTTATTCTCAAGCTAGAGATGATAATCACATTGAATTGTTTCAACTCACAAATTAACTTAACAATGCATCATCCCATAAATCACATTAGTACATGCTACATAACATGCTAAACAACAATTTTTACTAGGGACAAACGATTTCAGTCAAAAGACTACTCACTTGTTTGCAACATTTAGTTTTTTTTTTAAAAAAAAAAAAAAAAAACTCATCCCCATTTCATAACGAAACTTGACCCTCAAAATTGCAATGAGACAAACCCAAACTTGGTCATGCAAAGGAATTCTCCAAAACACTTTTTAAATCTCAAAGACTCCTACTGGAGGGAACCAATCGATCAAATATACCTTTGCAAATAAACCCTAACTCCAAACATTCACAAAACAGGAAGGGTTCTTCAAAGATGATTTTCTTAAACCAGCAAAATAACGAATCAAACACCACTTACTCCTACAAAGCCACAGAACTTCAGCCCTGACAACCAGGTCTGGCATAACTCCGCAATAACTCCTTTAACCTCGAAGAAAGACAAACACAGGAATAAATTTGAATGCTTCTTCCCCATAAAGCCATCAACAAACTAATCATTAAAACTGGAAAGGCGCCCAAAAGAAGCGCAACACTAGACTCCTCTTCTTCGTCTTCAACCAAGGAAGACAACCCACACACCGCATACGGAACGATCCGCGAAAAACCAACACTTTTCATTTGATTCAAATCAACTAAAGCCAAGAAAAGCAACGAAAACCGACCGTTAGAACGGCAAAGAACATACGAAGGAATCCACCACCAAACTCTTCTATTTGACTCCAGTCAACCACCCGATCTACGACAGAAAGGGTAAGCACTATTCTCCTACAGGGGTTAATAGTTCTTCGGTGATGGCGCTAACCGGCCACACCGTCAATCCTCACCCTTACTATGAAATAAGAGAGGTGGCCGAAACCCTTCGGCACCACAACCCACTTTATCACCACAACAAGCACAATTCAATCATCTATGTCATAGACATAGCAACATGCATTGTCAAATGAAGCATTCAACATCAAGCTTAAATACAACATTTAAGCGTAAAGAAACGATTCCCATACCCTTTCCTACTGTGCATCCATTGTGTGTCAAATTTTAGATTAGTTATACCACTTTTGCAAGTTTTAATGTTGCTATCCTATAACAAAATTTTAGTTAAGACCTAAGCCATGTTTCTAAGTTATTCCACATCACATTTTAGTTGTACCCTATAGCATGTCACTAGAAATTCACATTCCAAGGACCTACAGCCCGCTCTGATACCAACTGTAACACCCTGGCATTTAATATGCCCGAATGCTACCAAACCTAAGCTAAACAACATCTAAATACCACATTTAAACATAAATTCCAGCAAAGGTACATATGCTAAAAACCGATATTTCGGCAGCATCTCCTTTGTTTTTCCATGAATTAACACAATAACAAAATCATGGCAAGATATATCGTAACACACGACATCTAAAACAACAACATAAATGGACATATCCTCAAATTACGCCAATAATACCACGCTCAACCACTTCATAAACTATAACGAATCAAATAAGGAATCACTAGCATGCTAAATTAAACCATACATAAAGTTAATGGCACAACTCTTAATATCATGTCTTCCAGTGATTAATTATAGACTATGATGGTGGAGCTACGTGTAGAAGTGTAGCTAGACCCCTTTTTCCCGCATGCCGATCTCAAAGTACCTAAAAACAACATAAAACACAAGCGTGAGTTCGAAAACTCAACAAGCATATTGTAATGGACAACAAGATCATTTACAAGACAATAATACCTCACATCACATAACATCTCATACTTGAGCACATAACAACATCATCATCATTAAATATGTATTGCAATGCAATGCAATGCAATGTTATGCTCATATCTCCTTGGAAACTCATACCGGTATGGTTGAGTAAACACCCGTCGGTGTGCACCCTTTTCCCCCCTTCCATCCCGAAGATGGAGGGTGCCTACTCATCGCTTCCATTCACCACGTGGATGGAATCACGATGTAGGTCTTACTCAATGGCGTTCCGGACTAGTCATAACTTTCTCACCGACCTTGCCGGACTAGTTATGACTTTCTCACCGCCCTCGCCCTATCTCATGTCATGCATGCAACTATACCAATTGTCATATTTCACATGTACATAAACATATGGCATCTCATCATGACAAATATTAACACATGGCATCGAATCATGATAATCATACTCAATATATCATTGGAAAACAGCAAGCATGGCAAGTGATCATAGCAAGTATTCAATCTTTCATCTAATCTCCACAAGCAACCTACAATTCCGCTATTCATTACAACACACTTGCCTTCAACCATGGGCAACGGAGTGACGAGAGGTTGAGGGCACTCCTGGAGGCACACCACCTGCAAACACGTGCCACACACTCAAATCGAGTCCACAAAACAGCACACATATATCCCACTACCCCGACTTCGCTTACAACTCCTAAAATCAGAAAACAGCAAATCTGTCCCTTCGGGACAGCAGCCTTCCAACGGGCATAACTTCTGTTCTAGGACTCCGAATTGAATAAACGAGTACATCCTCGCGTAGCTTAGGAAATTTCCCAACTTTTTCTAGTTATAGGGAAAGACTGATTCGGACTCTAATGTTGCTTAATCTAACGTTGAACACGAACTGTCTCAATCTCGTCACAGATTTGACAGCGCTCGGTAAAACAGACATAACTTCTAAACGGCTGGGCGGAATTTCAATATCTTTATATGCACTGAAAGTTAATGAAATTATCTACAACTTCCTAGAAGTCCGTACGGTCAGATTCGAAAGCTAAATTAGTTTAATCTAATGCTGAACACAGACTGTCCCAACCTCGACACAGATTGGAGAGCGCCCACCAAAACAGCCATAACTTTCAGACCGTAACTCCAAAAATTCTCAAAAAAATACAAAAAGAAGGTCTTGACGATACCTACAACTTCTTCAACAGGAGGTCGGCCAAATTCCGAATCTAAAATTGCGAAAACGCACGCCCTAACACGGACTCCAAATCTGCCCGAAACTGAGTACAATACGAACTCTAGTTCTTTTCAGATCTACTCCATGGCAGCACGTCCTCTTGATCTAAAGACTCCAAATATACCATGAGAACAGCACCTAGACCTTCCCCAAGGTTTCCCCATGGACATACCTTAGTCCGACGAACGACGAACACGAAGAATGTCTCTCGATCACCCGATCTCGCTCCCACGCGCCAAATCCTTCGGGATCCCTCGTCGCGGTTCTTCCAAACAGCGAGGGCAGCACGTAGACGTGTCGTGGCAGCGAGGGGGCGTCCTTGGGGGTGCAAGGAGGAGGGGGGTGACGCGGCTTGAGGTGGAGGTGGAGAAAGAGGACTAGCGGGAGGAGGGAATTGGTGGAGGCGCAAGGGGGAGGTGGAGGCGTGTGGGGAGGCGGCTAGGGCAGGGAGGAGGCGCCCCTAGCCCCTTTACCCACGTTCTCCCCCCTCCATGGGCCAATCTCTCTCCACAAAAGCCCACGGTTCTTCCCCCCTTGGGCCCAAACTCCCCCGGAAAGGCCCAAAACTCCGAAAACGGCCCGGAAACGGCCCGGAAAAGCTATTAACCTCCAATTCCTATGGTTTTAACCTTATTTCCACATCTCATAATGTTTATAGCCTCTTCATGCTCAATAATTAAGGATACGACACTCTGTGGCGACATAACACTTCAACCGGCCCAAAAACGTGAGTAAACCTCAAGCCGAAAGGTTTTCACCTAAATTCCACATTCCATAAAGTTTTTGTCCTTAACATTCACATTGTAAAAGATTACGACACTCCGTGGTGTCACAAGCGATATGTAACGGTTATTTGCATTTCAATCAGCTCCGGTTATATGCATTTCAATCATGCGATATGGAGCGGTTATTTGCATTTGAATCAGCTCCGGTTGAAAAATCAGAAAAAAAAAACCACAAAAAATGAAAAAAAAAATCCTTAACCAATGTTTTGGGGTTTTGGGTATGCCATACAGGTATAGGGTAACCCGAAATTCCGGGTTTCGAACATCAAAATTTTCCAAAGTTTGGTTTCTTGAGAAGCGACTTTTCAGATAATTCATCACTGCTTTTTTTTACAACGTGAAACTATTATATCATTTTTTTGAAACCAAAAAGATACAAAAAAAACTAACCAAAAACTGTTATATCATATTGTAAATATCCAAAACCGGCAAACTCAGTGCCCTCAAATACGATTTTTTCCTTTAATTTGAAGTTGTACATCGAAACTTACTATCCGATCGAGTTTAAAAAATTAAACAGCAAATAATGACAAGCAAAAACAAAAAAATACGATTGCAGTGCGCAAGTGCGGCCGCTGCACGTGGGCCGGGCGATGTGGAGGGGACTGCGGTGACTGCGGCGCCGCGGCGAGCTGCGGCGACTGCCGGCGCCAGCGTCGGCTGCAGTCCCACAGAGCAAACGCCCTCCGCGACACCTTGCCAGGGGGCCACATCCGAAAAAACGAAGCATGCATGGCTAGTTCCAGAAAAAATTGAACGCAAGGGGCTGATACAGTACTAATTTCGGCCGCTGACGCTTTGGCCGGTTCTTAGTTCGCCGGTCAAGTCTTGGTCGGTTCCTGGTATACTGGAGATATATCTCTTGTATACCGGGAACCGGAGATGAGTATTTTTTTCCGTAAATACGAGTTATAAGTTGTATCAAATACGATTTTTTCCACAGATAAACGGTCATGTTTTCAGATATCGAGGGACATTTCCTTTTACAGACTTTCAATTTCAATTTTTTAATTGCTTATTGCTTGTATGGAATGTGGGGAACCGGCCATGGCTTCATTGGTACCCCAGGAACCGGCCATGGGTGTGTTTTCTGTAAATACGCCAAAAAGTTGTATCATTTTGTAATTACGGGTTCAAACATGTGCTAAATACGAAAATTTCCTATTTTTACAGTAAAAAAATCACTAAAGTTTAATTTCAAAACCAAATACGAAAAAAAAAGAATATGTAAGAGGGCAAATGCAGCGAAGCTTCCTCCCCTTAGGAGGGGAGTCAGGGGCACTTGGAGAACAGAGAGACGAGTGTTAGCCTCGCCCGTCATGCAGGGCCGGTCCTGAGTTTTTGGGGGCCAAGGTAAAATTATAAACGGAGGTTCCTCTAATATAAACATCAAAATATTTTTATATTATCATGTATCGACTGAAAAGAGAATATTTATTGTATTATAGAAATTGTTAAAGATAAATAAATGGAAGTACAAAAGTGAGATTATTTACCTCAAACATTTTGTAGTGATTCTCAAAACACCCCTAAACAAATTATAAAAGATTGCTTCGGTTTTGACAAAAACATATTAATATATGTTCATTAAACAGTAATTCCTGGAGATCTCACTGTTAGATTGGCTTGAAATTTGGGTTGTAGAAACTAGATTCAATTTCTAAAATAACCCAACAAGAATCAGCTCAATCAGATCTACGAATCTAGAGTTATGACCTTCACAAGTTGACTATACCTAATAATGACAAAAATTGATTAAACCCTAATTATGTGATTAATTGGGATATACGAGGAATTAACTAATTAAATTTTTTAGATCAATCACTTGATGCCTTAGAAAGGTTTTGAAACATCATGTTGGTGTCCTCCGGCTAATTCTCTCTTTTTTTCCCGGTGCGCTCCCAAACAACTTGGTGTCCTCCGGCTAATACATTTATTCAAACATCAAGTTGGATACGTACTCGTTCGGCAAGCAACTTAGCTGACTCGCACACGTACATGTATTTATCAAAGATGCGAATCTTCCCCTCGGCTAGGACTCCCCCATGCAGACTCTAGCTATTTCATGTAACTAATACAAGATTAATTCTAATAGAATTGGGCTAAAAAAATGAGGCCCATTGTTGCACGGCCGGGAAAAAAATCTTCATCTTCGAAGGCTGGCCCAGTTGTCTTCGCGTCCTTTGACGGCGAGACATTTCCAGCGATGGCATGGGAACTGGACGCCATTGAAGTGAATGCGGAAAGCTTTCTTTGGAGGAAGGGACGGTGAAATCTAAAGGAAATGGTAGAGCTTTCGCAAGAGCAGGTAAATGGCTACAGTCCCCAATAAAGGAATATATAACATTTTCTTTGCCAACGGGCAAATTCATCTCCCGTCACACGGTACAACAATCGGGGGAGAAGTTGAAAGGATGGCTCTGCACCCCGGCTTTACAGTTTTGCAAGCCGTGGCAATAAATGTTGTTGTTTCTTTATATGTAGATATTTGGGATTTGTCTAAACTCTGCTCAGAGTCAAGTCACTAAGTCGACATGAAATTGCCTGTGGTTGCCCTAAAGACTCGAGGTAGGCAAATGCAGCGCGCTCGACCTGGCATGTTCCTACTCAATGTTTGGCAAATCCACTCTACTCAAATCAATCGACTGGAAGCTTGCAAGGCATTACCCTATCGAGTTAAGGCTTTGTTGGTAATCGACTAAGCAGTTGGAAAGGACCCCTTACCGAGCAGTGTTCGGGGGCTACTGTCGTATATCTAAATATGGGATATATGCACGCAGCGAAAACTCGAATACCGTACCATACGTAGTAACGGATATGTTTGTAAACTCCAGATATCTCGGGCCCGATTTCTACAGGATAAGATATACATGAGGGAGTATCTCAGCATTTGGAAAAGATTTGGTCGTGTTCCCGTTATGAGGAAATCCACCTAATCACATCAGAAGTTAAGGGAAGTTCGGATACTCCACGATGATTTGGCAACGGAAGACTCCTCCTCGAGTATGATCGGGTATTCCAAATCGATCACGACTCAAGAATAAGCTATCCAACCGTATAAATAAGGGGGACAGAAGCGATAGGGGATGGAAGCAATTTAGACAGCAGACAACCCTCATAGACAATACAGAGCATAGGCCTTAGCCACCCTCCTAAGACAATCTTCCTTGTAACTAGAGCTTGATCTCTCGATTTTGTACTCCCTTCTTGCCAACTTTGTAGTACATCCATACAAGAGTAGGATATTACTCTACCTACATGCCCGAACCTGTCTATATCGTGTATTGTTGATTTCTTGGTTGACCTACTTCCTCGAAGGTACCGAGCATAAAAGTTTATTGCCGATTCCGAACCTTGGACAAATTCATAATAAATAGGGGCAAGGAACGAAAATATGTGAAATTAATCGAAGCGTATTTAATACGCTTCCAATGTACGAAGATCCACAAGGTGTAAATAATTGTTCTGCTGATAATGCTTCTAGCTGTGACGGACCTTATAGCAATAAACTATGATATATTAATAAATACAAGCAATAGATAACGCACCGAACACAGAAGAAATAAATAGACAATACAAAAAGCGTCTGTGGCACTATTTTGATATCAATAAACACAGGCAATAAATACCAAACTAAATCATTTATGTTGAATCTAGCAAGATATAAAATCATTAGATTGTGATATCAACATTAATGTAGGAGAGAACGTAAATCCAATAATCAATCAATTAATACCTAATATTTGATTGCGCCTCTACATAAACACCAGCAAAGGAGCTTGGAAGGGGCGTACAGAAGTAGTCTTCTCCTCATGGCACTCGTCGAGAGCAATACCAGGATAACCGTGTACTCCGTAGCTGCTGTTTTCATGGTTCTGATGACCATGTCTTCTACCTTCTCGTCCTGCCATGCAACTAGTACGTAGAATATCCCTGTTTTGCTCTTCACATCTCAAATGTTCGAATTAATTAACCTATCATCTTATTTGTGTGTGCTAATTAATTGTGCTACGGATGCTGTAATGCGCTGGATGTGTAGCTGATCCGGTGACCTGCGGCGATTTCCCAGACTGCACGGTCGATAAATGCGAGAAAGTCTGCGATGCAGTATTCAACAAGTTTACCGCCTATTGCAAGACGGATATTGATCGTGATCAGTGCTGCTGCATAAAAAAGTGAGGATCGACGATGATGGCTTTCTTGCATGTAAATGCGTCGATCTGTTTGATGCAAATTCAATAAACGTGGTTTTTTTTATGAAGATGTTGGCATGGACCTTATTTGGTGTGCCCTGTGTTTGTTCTTTTCGAAGCGCCACGTGCAATCCATCCCAGTTCCCTTTGCCGTGCCACTGGATGCATTTTTATGAGGTTCAGAGCTTGTTTGGATGTTAGGAGGGGAAATCCTAGGGAATAAAATCCCAAGGGGCATTTTAAAGGGCCCATAAAATCTCCTCTCATTCCCTTGAGAAAATAGCCTTCTTGGGAAAATATTTCCTATCACTATTTGGGAGACAAGGGATGAAAATCCCGGATTTCATCCCGGACATTAAAAAAAATCAGAAAAAATCAAAAAAAAAATCAAAAAATTCATTGGAAAACATTTGAACATATTCTTACATCCACACATTCAAATTAGATTCATACAAGCATTCACACATAGATAAAATCCATGTGATGCTCCCGGCAACACATCATATCTACTTAAATTGCAAATCATATCAATTCAGAAGATAGTTGATCTAAAATTTTTTGGTTTAATCATTTTCTGGAGACTGCCACTAACTAGACACTCATTCCCAATGCTCAATCTAGTTATATACTAGAAAAACATGTCTTTAGGAATAGAGGGAGTAGTAGCTATGGTGCCTACTAACTCTTGTGAACACAAATTAATCCTCTTAGTGTTTAACTACTGAACTCAGAGACGATTGCATCGCCGTGCTGTTGCTATCATAATGCAAATTTCTGGCTCATGAATTTAATAAAGAATGAGTTTATTTTTCGCAGAAACAGAAAAATATTTCAATTCTAAACAGGGCCTAAACATGCTGAACTCCGAGCCTTCAATCTCAAACCTATGAAAAATTCATGATCCTGTTTCTTTGAAAATTAAACTGATTAATTCTTATGAAATTCTTATGAAACACCTGTGCTCCAAACAGACCGTTAGTGTAAGAACCCACAGGAGATTGTACGTTCACAATAAAAGCTCACTACTTAATTACTATAGAATGCACAAACTTGAACAATTCATAAAAACCAGTATCCCTACTAGGTAGTTAAATCAGAGGAGCTTTTTGTTTCAAGATTATATAATGCATGAATCCATATGCAATTTCAAAATGAAAACATGACTGTCCATAAGACCTAGTTAAATTAGAGGAGCTTTTAGTATGTCAAATATTCTTAAATGACCTCGTAGCTTACTAACCATCAGGATGACAAGAATCAGAAGACCTCACCTTAGTAAATAAATAACTATCAGGATGACAGGAACTAACTCAATCCAATCTACAAAAGGAAATAGTCAAGTAATTGAATGACTGAAGGGAATTAGGCAATTAGCATCATTTCAATTGAATATAGTTGAAAGAAGAAATTCAAAGAATTAAATTCATAACTTACTTATGGAGAGATTTCACTCTTAATCCAAAGCAATCGAACACTTGGGTTTTTAGTGATCCCTGTATCACCTGTTCAAACAGTTGGCGAGACAAAACAAAAAAATTACCAAGAATCTTAAGATATGGCACAATTTATCAGCGCATCAATGCCATGTAGAAAGGTTGCACATGCTCACGGTGACCTAATGAGGATGAGCGTTGTAGCAATGCTTTGTCCCATCCTTATCCCACATATTGTAAATTACTCGAGCATCTAAATGGAGTGGTAAGCTGCAGCGTAAAGTAAAGAATCTGAAATCACTCCTCATCAAACATGTTGTTAGAGCACTCCATGCTTAAAAAAATATATGAAGAATTGTAACTTGAGACTATTGTTTCTAACCAAAACATGACACATTACCACACATCCCAGATTCTTTCTTGAAGCATTCTCAACCAAAATTGCTGATGCATCAGCGCTAAAGACGCAACCTTGACTCGGGAAAGCGGCATCACATTCGCGATTTTACAGGTATAGTAAATTGTTCATGTTTGGTTCTCTTCATAATCAACTAACAGAATACAAGCATTTGACTAAAATGTGTCTGATTTAGATGCTTGTCCCCTTTTATGCCCTCAAATCAAAACAAGAGTTTATGCTCAGTCATCCATGTAAGATGGACGAAAACTCATTCGTGTAAGATAAACCATTGTTCGTGATCAGGCATAGATCATGAACAATAATTTTATCCAAAAAATACTCATGTAACCAAGAAGATCACCAAATCGGGGGGGGGGGGCAGGGGGATTCGAAGCAGATCAGGATCAAAACTAGATTCATTCCGGAGAGACTAGGGTTTTGATCACTTACATCGTAGGGGGAGCGTGTGGCGCACAGCACACAGGCGGGGGATGGACAAATTAGGCTCCGCTGCGGGCGGGGGCAGGCGGTCGCGACCTGATACCAAGGCAGTGCGAGGGGAGGAGGTGGGGGAGGCGGCGGTGACGGCAGAGGGAAGCAGTGAATGGCGATCTCGTCCACCCAACAAGAGAGGAGGTGACGCGAGTGGAGGTGACGCGACGGGGACTTATAGCCCAACGTGAGGAGTCGTGGATTGTTTACCCTTGGAAATGGTAGGGATTGGGTCAAAACATCCCCGTCGGGTGGGCTTCCAAATGCATGATTGAATCGGCTAGGGCAAATTAGTCCAGTGGGTTGTTAGCCCCAGGAATGCGCTGGGATCCCGATCGGGAATAAGGCTCCCAAATAAGCCCTTAAAGACAGGAAATCCCACTATTCATGTTTGCAGAATTCATTTTCTCTTAGCGTATATACCAAAGAGATGTTGAAAATGATTGAACTATTCTGGATTATTATATATAAGCACTACATTCAAAGTATGTATGTGGAAAATATCCAATAAATCTGCATATTTATGAATGGTACACAAAGAACATTATAATAAATTTTGCACTTAACATGATATACGTCCTATATGTATAGATAAATCATTTAAAAATATGTCTGGATGGAGGGAGTGGTAAGATATGACTAGTGTGAATAGCGCGCTATTCCGCGCCGTGTAAATTGACATTGAGTGTGTACAATCATTGTGAGCAGATGAAGAAGGTGATAGTGGGGTTGTTTTATTTGTGCAAGCTGTGTTTTAGGAGTATTTGTGAGTTGTGTGGTGTGATTGAGTGGCCTGGCAATTTGGCTGGATGTGTATGTGGTTGAGGGTGGATAGGAACTGAATTGTGAGGCTGGATGTGTGTGCAGCCAATAGCCAACAAATTGGCCTTTGATGTGATAAGTTGATAATCATAGAGACTAAGAGGTTAGCAAGGTATGGTGCAGAAAAATCTGTTGTCTATGCCATACATGTGGACATGTATTATATATCGGTAATTAGCATTGGTTAAATATGAACGGAGCGGTCCAGTATCGTACATGGGCCCATGCTTCTTCTCTTGTGCACGTGTGGATCATGGTATTAGTCAACGCATGCCTAGTATCCTAAAAGCACTTACATAAGTTGTATAGCTATCATTGCCTAGCATATCTATATACATAATTAATAAGTATGGTAAGCACCGAACAATAAAAAAATTTTGATAATGAGAGCCGAACATCAATGTAAATATAAAAAATACAGCTCAAACTGTGGGGGAAAATTGAAAGTGATGGTCATGATAGTATTTTAGCTCATCATTTTAGCTATCCAATTTTGTAAAGCTTGATTAAATTCATATATAATGAATATGTATATGTAAATTTCATTTGCCAAGTGTAAATGCACACGTACTGCATGTTGTACTGTGTTAGACATTGAGGCATTGAGCTCATACCTGAATCTGAAGAGGTAGCATCCACAATTGGTAGAATATTTGGCCAAACTTCTCACCTTCATTTGGCCTCGTCCTGTCATATGTGCAAAGGAAACTATAAAACCAAGCACCATAAAATCATAGGGAGATGATTACGTCAACCAAGAAATGGACATACCAGAGAGTAAAAGGTTTAGCAAGATTACCAAAATTCTTGTTCATGGAATAAGCAAGATTACCAAATCTTGTTCATGGAATAACCTGCTGCTTGAAATCAGCCTTCGAACTTGAACTCTTGGTGAGGAAAACCTACTCGATGACTAGCTCAGTCTGATTTGTCAGTGGGAACCTGGCGCCAACCAAGTGGCACAGAGGAAGCATAAGGAATTGTGTAGAGTACTTGTACAATTTTCCATACTTCAAATTTGTTGACATGTAGAGTGGTCAAGACATTCGCAATGTCCTTCTAGTCAATCTCCTTGTTCACTTGCTCATTGTCAAAAAAGGACAAAAAACCATCACCAGTGAGTTGGTTGTGTATCCATGCACTTTCTTCCTCTATTATTGTGTTGTCTGTTGGAGGATAGCCAATCAATTATTCAAACAACTGCTAAATGAGCAATAAATCAGACATACACTATCTATTAAATCAAGGTTGTCTTTGAAATAGTGTCAACTGGTACTAACCTGCATCCTCTCAAGTACATCATTTTCTCTTATTTGCTCATCTTTTGGTGTCATGTACTTTTCTGCAAGAATAAATGGTCAAGTTTATTAATAGTAGTATTAACATACTGATATAAGAAGTTAAGCACAGAAACAAGACGTCGTCACCTTCAACATTTTGGTATTTCAACATGCTATTGAAATCTTAACGGTGGATAAAGATTCAAATTTGTAGACGCACAGTTGGTGAAGAGAAAATCTTGTGAGTGCAAGTAGGCACAATAGGCAGGTATGTTCAAGGTATGTTCAAGTAGTACATTTAGAAGAAGCTATGCCTAAAATGGGCATGCATTTATGCGGATAAAATAGTACATCTATGCAGACACGGTAAAAGGAGGAGGTACGATGAGATAAAATTCTAAGGGTGTATAGACCCGTAGAATTAGAACAAAACAACGAACAATAAATGAGTAAACGATGTTCTAGTGAGCATAGTCTATAAAAACATAATAGTAGCAATTATGAAACAATTACTTAGGCATTGAAGACATCGATAAAGATTCAAAAACAAGAATGTATATTAGGTGGGGGGAGATTCGTGCAAGGCCAAGTGATTCAACAGCACTGAGTAAAAAACAGTGATTCTATCAATCTGCGAAGGCGTGACAAAATACTTTGCAAATGCCTGGTGAATTATCCATTTATTCATGATCAATTCGCACGCCTATTTCAGTGAGCATGAAGCGGAAAACCATAATGGCAGCAGCTATGAAACAATTACTTAGGCACTAAAGATGTAATGACGAGGACAATCTCTCATAGGAACCTGCCAACAATCAATAAACAATTGCTTCATAACTGAATATTGCCACATCCTTTTGTACTATCAGAAAGACACTAACTGATAATGTAGCAAATCTCTTGTAGTAGAAGGCAATGATTCTTAGATTTCATACTAACATATATTTGCAGGGTGCTACAACCTATCCGAAGACACATGGCAGTGTCGCTTTTAGTAGCAGTTTTGATCTATGTGACTCTTAAACCTTTTTTGCACCGTTAACCTTTTTTGAGCAATTTATGCTTCTGCTGCTTGGAACTGCTAATGTCAGCAACCATTAGGGTGGCGATAACTCCAGCTGTTCAACCGAAAAGGACGCCACTATAGGATCTATGTGACTACAACAGCAGATAGACAAACCAAGAAAGGAATAGCACAAAACCATGTTATGTCAGTATCAATTTCCTAGGGCACAAAGTGATTCATAAACCAATAGACCGTGGAACAGGTATGGCACCTTAATAGCATAGGCAAACGAGTACTGTAGATGGAATCCACACAAGATTGTGATCTCTAGAGCAGGTTTAAGTTCTAGCTTCAAGGAGAGCACATCAAATTAGCATACAAATGAAACGATAAAAATATATCAACTCTGTATGCTAACCTCTTGTTTATGGGAACTTCTTCAGAGTCCCGAGAACTCCTTAGCCCTGAAATAAGGTCCATGTAGCTATGGACGACTACTGGTACATACGGTATAGAAAGTGGGAGCAGTAGGGAGAAATTCCTCAGGCCTTCATTTTGCACGGCAATTTGATTGCTTTGATACGACAATACGCCGCTCATATCCAATGAGGATTCCATGATGCATGACTGAAATTCTGCAGTAGCTATAGCAAGATGTCCCAGTAGAATCGGAACGAAAGGTAGTAACAGTAAGATTGCTGTTCTATAGAATGTGCAAGGAAAATAAATCAAAATCTTACCACTAAATGGTAAACCTGATCGTATAACAAAAAGATCCTACGGAGAAGGAAGGCGAAGCACAGCAGAACGAGTTGAGAGCATCACATTTGACTTTTCGGCGGCGCAACATGGATGGGCACAGCAGCTGCTGCTCCGGTGGAGTGTACAGGGAGCGGGAGTGAGGAGCCAACGGTGGCGGGCAGCCGGCGAGTGAGTAGGGCTTGGAGGAGCGGGAGGTGGAGGGGAAGAGGTTCCTAGGGATTAGGGTTCTAGAGGATGGGAGGAAGGGGGACATGGGTGGGAAGAACCAGGTGTGGTGCAGCGGCGCCGGTGAGAGACAGCGGTAGAGAGCAGCAAGCAGAGGCGAAGCGCACGATGCTGGGGGATGGCCCCTAAATGGTAGGATCGAGAAGAAAGTGAGGCGGCTAAAGGATATTGGTGGTCTCCGATCTCTGTACGTGAGCGATGGGGCGGTTGAAGGATATTGGTGGTCTCCGATCTCTGTACGCGAGCGGTGGGGCGATTAAAGGATATTGGTGGTCTCCGATTACGTGAGCGGCGGGGAGGCAGAGGGGAAAGAACGGGAACTCTCGACGGAGACGAAGAGGGCGGGGGGAGACAAAGAAGGCGAGGGCGGAGGGAGGACGACGCCCGGCGTGGAGGATTTCAGAAGGACGACAGCGGCGCGTGGATCATCATGGCGAGGTGGTTGAGCGTCAGAGATGAGGAGGCGGCCACACTCACACGAGCGTAGGGGTAAAGGGGAGCGATGGTGGCGACGGAGGTGGCGAGGGCGGCGCAGAGGAAGGAGACGCACGGGTAGGGAGAAGAGAAGCGTGATGGCGACAGGAAAAGGACATCAAGCAGTGGGCTAGTCGTCGACTTCTCGAGGGCTCAACGGGAGAGGATTTCACGGTGACGCATCGGCCAAGGGACACGCGGACAGCGAGATCATGACCAGAACGGGAGATCGACGGTAGGCAGCAACAGGGACCTGTACGTAAATATAAAAACTACAGGATTTTCTATGCAGGGAACATTGACATGGCAGCGCTGAGGGCTCGGCATTCCCACCTCTTGTAGGATAGTTAGTATTAGTATTCTTCCAGGGGACATGAAGTGGTTTAGTACTTTAGTGAACTGTTCACACGCATAGATCTTTCGGTAATGCGCAATCCATGTTGCTACACATGTCCTGTCCTAACCTAGCTAGTGTTAGGGAAGGCAAAAATACCCGTGGGTCCGGGTACTTGACCTGGTGGGTCCGGGCCCAAATTTGGACCCACGGGTATATTACTTCGGGTCTGGGTTCGAGTCCGAGTCTGGGTCTCATTTTGGATCCGTAGGTACCTAGACTCAGACCCGACGAGGCACTGACATGTGGGCCACCACCGTATCCACTGAAGTGTTGTTGTTTTGCTACTGAAGTGATGTTGTTTTTGCTACTGAAACTGTGATACTGCGGAATGTCGAGACTTTATAATTTGTGATAATAGGTTATAAAATGTGGTAAAATGGGATAAGTTGGGGATTTTGCAATTAAACCCCTGAGATTTCACGTTTTAACGCGTTTCGGGCCGTTTTCGAGCGTTTTGGGCCGCTCCGGGGAGGTGTTGGGCTTGAGGGAAACTTCGTGGGCCGAATCGTGGGATTTTCTTGGCCCATGTGGGGGTGAGGGGGGAGCAATCCTGCTGCCCTAGCCCTCCCCACCCCATGCGCCGCCCCCCCCCATCCCCTCTCCCCTCATTCCCCACTTCCTCCTCATCTCCCCCCTCCTCTCCCTTCCCAACCGCCCCCTTCCTAGGTGCTGCCGCCCCTCCCCTCTCCTCCCTTGTGGGCGCACCCCAAGGTCTCCTCCTCGCTGCCAAGGCGCTGTCCAAGCTGTTGGGAGGAGCTGCGACGAGGAGGATTGGTGGAAACGTCGTGTGGAAGGAAGTCGGGGGAGGAACACGAAGGTTTGATCGTCAATTGGTGATTCTCCAAGAAGGTAATGGGGGGATCTTGTGGGGTAGATCTCTTGCTGCTGTAGAGGGGGATTACCATGTTTTTTAGACCAAGGGAGGTGCTGCCATGGGTTAGATCTAATGAAAACTAGAGATGTTTTCACGTTCTGTTCGGGCAGTTTGGGAACCCGAACTAGGGCAGGCGTTTTCGCCAATTTAGAGTTGGATTATGTCCATACGGATGTTGAAGAAGTTGTAGATAATTTCATTATATTTCAGTGGATATAAAGAACGTTAAATTCCGATCAGCCGTTTGGAAGTTATGACTGTTTTACCGAGCGCTGTCAAATCTGTGACGAGATTGAGACCGTTCGTGTTCAACATTAGGTTAAACAATTTTAGAGGCCGATTTGGCTTTTCCCAATAACTAGAAAAAGTTGGGAATTTTCCTAAGCTACGCGAGGATGTACTTGTTTATTCAATTTGGAGTCCTAGAACAGAAGTTATGCCCATTGGAAGTCCGCTGTCCCGAAGGGACAGATTTGCTGTTTTCTGATTTTAAGGGTTGTAAGCGAAATCGGGGTAGTGGGATGTATGTGTGCTGTTTTGTGGACCCGATTTGAGTGTGTGGCACGTGTTTGCAGGTGGTGTGCCTCCGGGAGAGCTCTCAACCTCTCGTCACTCCGTTACTCGTGGTTGAAGGCAAGTGTGTTGCGTGGATTGTATGCTATACGTGTTGCTAGAATTGCTTGATAGTATTTGGAATAGATAACATGTTGTTTTGCCATGATTTACATGTTATAATTGATAGGAGGTCCTTAGGCCATGATTTAAATGTTATCGATGATATGGTGTCCTCATGCCATGATTAACAATGCTTGTTGTTGACAAATGATTCACATGCCATGTTTTGAACGGTAACCGTCAATTGTTGAATACGGTCCTACATGTGGAGATGCCATGTGTTGATATGCAATATTTCTATTTCTGTATACGTTGCTGTCCATTTTGCATACATGGCATATTTTCATGGCTGTCCGGTGAGATAAGTCATAACTATTCCAGTAGGGTCGGTGAGAACCGTTATGACTAGTCCGGGGATATTCTTTTGAGTAAGTCCTACATCGTGACTCCGTCACCGAGGTGAATGGAAGCGAGTGATAGGCACCCTCCATCTTCGGGATGGGAGGGGGAAAAGGGTGCATGCCGACAGGTGTGCACTCAACCATACCGGTATGAGAATTCCAGGAGACATGTGCATTGCATTGCATGAATGTTATACATGAATAAAGATGTTTATGAGATGATGAGTAGAGTACTCATGAGATGCTCATGAGATGATTATCATGTTGTTTTAAATATGATGTGTTGTGATATAACCGTGGAGATTGGAATGATGGATTGTGGTCCTGATCCTTGTTGATTCATTACAATACACTTTGCTGAGTTATGAACTCACGCTTGTGTTTTCGTTGTTTGTTTCTTTAGGTACCATGAAATCGGCGCGTGGGAAAGGGATCTAGCCACACTCCTCCACGTAGTATCATAATCTAGCTAATTCACCCGTTTTGGAGACACGGCAATAAGTGTTACAATAATCATTAGTGTATGGTTTTTATGTTTGGTTGCTTCCCCCATGTGTAACATGTGGGGCTATGGAGCGAGTTGTTATATCTTCCTAGACTTAAATTGATGCTTATTCTTTTGCTTACGATGCTTATTGATGTTTAAGTTGATGATTAGCTATCATTATCGCTGCGTATGGAGATCTTGTTTGTCCTACATATTGATATGATGTTATGTTGTTAAGTTTCATGCATAAACAAAGGAGATGCTGTCAAAATTTTCAATGTATGCTAAATGATTACTTGCTGTAATTTTACCTTAAATTATGGTATTAAACGTGTTATGGGCTATGTTTGGTGACATTCTGGGCTTAGTACAAGCTGGGGTGTTACAGAAACACTGCTCAAGTGCTACTGTAATGCTGCTTTAAGTGCTGCTATTTTTGTTGCTGAAACAACTGAGCTGATGTGCTGCTTTGTTGTTCGGGTCTGGGTACCCGGTCGGGTCTGGGTACACGTCGAGTCCGGGTCCACGGAGGTTGGACCCAGAGGTACCCGAACCCGTTGCCATCCCTAGCTAGTGTCTCCCGTTGTCTTTGTTGCAATATTGGTAGAATCTCAGTCCAAGTTTGGAACAACTCTATCTAGTCCAAGTTTACAATATAGATATGGAAAAGACAAATTGCAAAATGAATAGTGCTAAATAGTGAAAAATTATTATTCATACTGAATTTGTCTTTTTTGTATCTTTTAAATGCAATTGAGTTTGGTCTTCAAATTTTACAGGGTTGTAGAACCTCACCTTCCCTATGTATGGTAATTTTTTGAGAATTTTTTGAAACTTTTACATGTGTGTTTTATGGAGTTTTCATGGTAAAGGGGGTTTTCACTGGATATCCCCTGACATGGACCTTATTTGGTGTGCATCGTGTCCTGTCTTTTTGTAGCGCCGCTTGCCATCCACCCCAATTTCTCTCTTCCACACGAGCCCACTTCCTGATTATTATATCTAAGCACTATATTTAAATAATACATGAAGATAATATCAATTAAATTTAGATATTTATTAAGTGTACAAAGAGAACAACCAACCGCCCTTTCTGCTCCTGCCCAGTTCCCATTGCCATGCCACTGGATGCATTTTTATGAGGTTCAGAGATAGGAAATCGCTCTGTTCAAATTTGCAGGGTGTATTTTCTCTTGGCATATATACAAAAGGGATATTGAAAATGACTATCTTAAGCACTACATTCAAAACATAAATGTAGAGAATATTAAAGAAATCTAGATATTTATTAAGGGTACAGAGAGAACATCACACTAATTTTTGTATTGGATATGAAATACGTCCTATATGTATATATAAAATCATTGTATAGATAAAATCACAATAATTTTTTAAAAAAAATTGCACAAATACTAGGATATGAATGAAGGGTAGATGGTAATTACTTATCCCTTCGTTTGCTTTAATATATATAACTTGTATTAGGAGGGAGTAGTAAGATATGATTCTTCCATGGGTCATGAAGTGGTTTAGTACTTTAGTATATAGTGTTAGACAACCTCGCTATCGAATAGTCTGGGGTTGCCGAACAGACCTAAAGTGGAGAATAGAGAGAAATAGAGACACAGAGGATAGGAGGAAACGACTGCTTTATTCTTCTGATTGCACATGTACAATGTGGGGACCCCTGCCTCCTATTTATAACCTACAGCCAGGGTTTCAGTAAGAGTCCACATAGGCCTTCATGGGCCGAGTTTCTCAACACTCCCCATTGGACCCTTTATCGCGAGATGCATATGCCTCATCAAAACTCCAGAAAAACCCAGTGGGAAAAATACTTGGAGAAAGAGTACATAGCATACGCTTGCTGTGTTGTACATATTGCCTCATCAAAACCTTATGTAAGAAAAACTTCATTGAAAACTTACTAAGGAAAAATAGTACAATCCACCCAAACTTTAAATTGAATCTTCGGGATTCACGTCGGGTACTTGAAGCTTCATGTTCGAGATTTATGTAGGAGTATGTGAAAATTCTTCCCTTGAAATCTGCACTTCTCTAAGTCTCATCATCCCGATTCCTCTAACGCACCTTTCAAAGGAAGATGTCGGGAGTGACTTAGTGAATAAATCTGCGAGATTTTCACATGACTTAGTATGCAGTATCTTGACCTCGTTCATCTTATGCATTTCATGAGCATAAGAAAACTTAGGATTCATATGCTTCGTGAGGTTACTTTTCACATATCCAATTTGCACTTGAGCAACACAAGCTGCATTATCTTCATAGATGATAGTAGGGATTTGTTCCATGTTCAAGCCACATGACTTTTGGATATGGTGAACTATTCTTCGAAGCCACACACATTCTCAGGAGGCTTCATACAAGACAATGATTTTTCGAGTGGTTTGTCAACGTCGAGACAAGTGTCTGCTTAGACGACTTCTGTAACACCCTAGTTTTCGCCTTCTGGAGAAAAACCTAGTTTAAATAAATTAAATTCAAAAATTGGAGTTTCTTTGGTGTTTATATTAACATGGCATCCATTCCAATCCAAAATCGGGATTTAATTCCCCTCCGATCGAAAATTCGAATTTTCCAGTTCCCGCCGATACCCAAAATTTCACCCGAGTCCAAAAATCTCCAAACCACTTCTAAAATGTTCCAAATATTCCAAAATTATTTTAGGAATCATTCCCCGGATTTTTGGACCTTCGTTCTTATTTTATCTCGCGCGGCTTTTGTTTAATGCCTACGATCCGCGCCCGAATATTTAAATCCACAAATTTCATCCAAATTCAACCAAACCAGTTCCATTGTGTTCCAAATATTCCAAAATGGTTCTAGGAATTTTTCCGGAATTTTTAGACCATTTTTCCTAATTTTTCTCTAGGGCAGAACTTTCACGTATAAGCCGACCAACAGCAGGCCGCCACGTGGCATCGCTACAGTGCATCTTCTACCTCCAACCACTGGAACGAGCAGGCAAGCACAGAGAGAGTTAAAAACTTTCCATACTCATATTCCTTGCTTCAAATCTTTGTATCTCCTTCCATATTGCCTCAAATCGCGAACCGCCGGATCCGTTGGAATCACGCCGGCCTCCTCTTTCCATCCATGGGGTTAATGCACCCTAAATCACGCCGGAATTTAAACAATCTTTCCAAAACCGAAAATCACCATAATGGCAATAAATCATCCGTTTCTAATCCGTTTCGCGCGATTCCGCCTCTCAAATCTCCGTGGGAGAGTCCTCTTTCCAGAGAGCATACCCTCCCTTTGCCTCTCCAACCCAATCCACCGGGAGTTCGAGAAAAACAGATGAACTCGGGGTGTTCATCGCGTTCTTCGGGTTTTGGATCATATCTCCCTCCTCGGTGGTTCAATTTCTATTCCGCTTGTTTCATTGTGTTTGTGAGGGAGTCTAGATTCTAATTCATCAATCGATTTCAGGATTCCTCGCGGATTGACGTCGAATTCTGAGCTCTTGTCGGGTTGGCCAAACCGACGTTTTTCTTCAAATTTCTCGTCTCCGGTGAGCAATTGATCCTTTCCTTGCAATCATTAGTCCCTAGGGGTGTTCTCTAGATGATGCATGAATTAATTCATGAAGCCATATCTTAATTTTCGAAGAAGATTCAAAATTTTGACATTTTTGGAGGCCCTCTGTTCTTGGCCATGCTCTTGCGTGGCCCCAGCTAGTCGCGGTCCTCGGCCAGTCTTGCCGCCGTCGCCAGTCCCCAGTGCCCGCGCCGCCGTTCGCCTCGGCCGCCGCTTTGCCGTCGCGCCTCCAGCGCTCTGCGCTTGCGCCATACGACTCCGTGATCCTGCGCCGTGAGCCTCCACGGGGGCTAAGCCGGCCAGCTTACCACTGCCATTGCCTGTCTCCCCGGCCCCTCGCCTCGGCCGCCGCCGCGCCGCCACACCGCCGTCTTGCTCAGCCACCGCTTTGTCTTGCGCCGCTGCGCCGCCTCCCGTCGCCAGCTGCGCCGCGACCAACCTCACCGGCCCTGAGCCCCTGCTGGCAGCGCCTGAGGCTTCGGCTCCTCTGTTCCTTGTCCAAGCTTGAAGAAGCACCCCCTTGTGCATGACAAGTGGGACCCACTTGCAAGAGAGACAAGAGAAAACCAAAATTCCAGAAAAATAGAAAAAGGAATATTCCTGGAATATTCCCTCGGTTTTTCTTTTTCCAGGGATTTTCGAACTTCAGAAGCTCATAACTTTTCCGTCCGAACTCCGATTGATCCCATTCAAGTTCCTAAATTCATCATAAATCAATACCTTCCTGCCAGTACTACTTTTGTAATTTTTGGGATTTATTTATTTTATTATTATTTATTTTGTGTACCGTTTTGCGTGTAGTCGACGATTCCGCCGAGACCGCCGATCCCGCCGCCGGACTCCAAGGTTTTGACACTTCCACCGCCGACGAAGACAAGTCTCCTTGACGCATGTTGAACCCATGTTTTATAAATGTTTTACCATGATTTACCAATTGCATTGCTATTTACATAAAATGATGATGTCAATCGCTAGGCTTCTAGTTACACCTGTTGGTTATACCTCCTTGAGATTGATATCCATGATCCTTTGTCGCCCTAGTGCAGTGATCCACCATAATTAATACTTTTGATAAAATACTATTTTATTATGAAAAGTGACCATTTGGAAGATAGTTTGAATAAAACAAATAGTATGAAATGTAATTGGAGATGGATGACTATTAGTGATAATGTGGGAGTTGTTCATATGAAATTGATCTATGAATGAGGATCATTACAATACTAAACAGTTGGATAGTGATAGAGGTTCACGATATAAATAGTGTGATTAGGGAAATATAAAAAGGTGTATGGCAAAGGGGATGATAGTCGGTAGAACAAATAGATAACATTGAGAATCCTATTTGTGGATCCAACTAAATGCGTGGAGAATTCTAGTCGGGAAATTTAACAGGCATACTGTATGGTTTAAAGGTGATGATGTGAAGGATTAAATATATGACATTCTGAAGTATTATCGGTGGATTATGTTCTAAATGATTAGAGTCGATATCGTGAAGTCTTCTCGATGATTCAGTCAATGATATGATCAAATATACTCGATGGATTCAGTGAATAATATTGAGAATCGTACTCGGTGGTTTAGTAGATGATTTTGTGAAGTATGGTGTTGCGATAACCATCTAGGTGGGATTATGAATAATGAGGATTGTATGTGATTTGTTTAGCCAACTTGGTGTCATTGTTTAGGGAAACAGCTATAGGCAATGAATCAATGAAATCTTGGATTTGTAGAATCTTTCATGAAATATGCTCGGGGATGAGATTATGAATTATTCTCGGTGGATCAAGTAGATTACAAGATTTAGCGATGTATAGATGATTGGTAACCCCTAAGAAGACTTATATTTTGAGGAGATTGCTTCATATACAATGATGTCAGTAGCTTAGCATGATTTTGGAGTTATGATGGCACATAGTATAGATTTTACTTGTTGGAGTACTAAATTGGATTGGATTATATAGTGCCATGATAATAATGGGGAATCTTGATGGTCTCATGAATTTTGGAGATGATAGAACTGATTATCATAATTTTTATTAAACACTGAGTTTTGTATTTTATAAAATAAACTATTGGTGGAATAGAATAGTACGGTAGAAATGCTTAGCCTCGCCATCGGTCAATATTCACCTATGGGTGGAACTTTCAATTATCTCTTGAAAACTTGTATTGGAAGTTATAGGCAAGGAGTATTGTCAATGGTTTACAAAATAAAAATAAAATGAAAAATGATTTCGACTTGGGCGGCATGGAATGTCGGGTGGAAGCGGACCAAGCCTTGGTTCTTTTGTGCAAGTACCGCTCCAAGTCAATTAAGGACCGACGCTTATGACTGTCTCCATTCTAAGCATAACCGTACAACCACATGTCAAAGTGGGCACGACCTGGCTAACTAATTTGTAGAAACCTGACTTAGACTCACCATTCGGTTGTTGTGTGAAAGCCGGAAAGAGGCATTGTTGTTGTTTTTCTCACACGGCGCAAGAGGGGGCTTCTGTACTGGGTGGCTATAACCCTAACAGCGGTGAAACCTCAGCGGGTGAGTCAGGTTAGGCGTATACATTGTAAAGGCCTTGTCATGATATCCCTGCCGGCACCCCTAAGGAAGTGTGCTAATAGCTTGGCATCAAGGGAATATCATGTCTTGTGGGTAAAGCTGTACAACCTATGCAGAGTTAAAACTATTCGAATAGCCGTGCCTACGGTCAAGGGCAAAGCTTGCTGAATGCTTTCATACTGGTAGACTTTGGTTTTTGGTTTCAAATTAAACAATGGTTTGTTTTGGGATTCGGGAGCGGTTAGAACTCTCGGGTGTGCTTCTGGAGGCTAAAGCCAGGTAGGTGGAAGGAACCTGATTTTGTGAACCGTGGCAGACAGAGCCATGTGATTGGATTGAACCTTGATCTGGTTATGATGTGGCGGATAGAGCCTGTATATTAGTGAGTGGTGGTTAGAACCTTCACTACAATATTACATAATTCAATTATTAAAAAGAATTGTTCAAATACGCTTTGTGAAACTTATTAACAAGTATGATTTGATGAAACTTGGCTTTATGCAAAAGAACCATATTAAGCCATCCTTGGATAGCCTACATCGTGCATAATTTCCCAGACTTGCTGAGTACTTTATGTACTCACGTGCTACATTCTAATCATATCTCAGAAGTGGAGAAAGACGTCAAAGGAGCTTCGAAGGACTAGGGCGCGTACCCCACTCGATTGCCTGTGGGCATTTGGATGGGTTACCACGTGATGTTATCTTCTTCCGCTGTAGTTTTTCAGTTGTTCTGCCTTTTCAGGCCGTAATGGTAAACCTTGACCGTAAGGTCTTTGCTTTTAATCGGTATTATTATTATTTAATTATATGTATTCGTGATATGGTTGTTGATTCATCACTTTTGACTGTGTGTACTAGCTACTGATCTGGGACTAGTACAGAAATACACAGGGGATTCCGGATAGCCGATCCGGGGGCCTACAACTTCCAAGAAATTATCGTTCCACCACAAAGAAAAACATATCCGGTTTGTGACTTGCCAGTATGCAGGTCCGATAGGTAGCCGTCATCGGCATAGCCGACCAAATTCAATTCATTATTTCTTCTATAGAACAAGCCGAGATCTTTGCTTCCTTGGAGGTAACGGAAGATGTCCTACCTTGGGAGTACATACTCCCACTCTTAATATACCGCTTAAATGATGTTGTTATACCTCTTTATCCGTTTGAGTATACTCTAATGCTGATTATAAGATACTCCAAAGTGAGTTCTGCGAAAAATTTCATCAAAGTCCACCCTTTATAGCATAATTTGTTTATATACTCTTTTTACATACGGAAAAGGGTATATAGCAAAAAAAATAAAGGGTTCTGATGATATTTTTTCAACAATGTCGTATTGTAGTATCTTAGAATTATTATTAGAGTATATTGAAAGTGATAAAGGAGTATAACACATTAGTTTAAGTGGTATACTAGAGGTGGGAGTACGAAAAAATGGAGGCACCGTGGTGTCGAGGTACTATGATTTTAAATTCACGCATTCAAGTTAAATTAGGGTATATTTTTAAAAAAATTTAGGTTTAGGGTGGGTATATATACCCATCTATGACAATTCAAAAGGAACACATACCTTTGAAAAAATATACTCGAATTCAAAGATTTCAACGAATTTAGATCACATGATTTGCTAATTTATATATATAATCAGCACATACCTACAATCAAACTATCATCAAAAAAGAAACTCTAGTTTGAATTTCAGTTCAAACTTGTTTAAACTAGCTAGTAAACTAGTTAAACTTAATATCCTAAAAATTTTAAAAAAATTTGAATGTAAATAAATAGAAAAAAATACCCTTTTTGGATCATGGTGCCCATGCACCATGGTATCCTAGGTAATTGTACTATATGTAACATCCCGGTATTTAGTATGCTCTGGATGTCACCAAACATGTAGAAATAGCAACTAAATACCACAATTAAGAACAACTTACAGCAAGAGCGTAAATGCTTTAACCGAAATTTCGGCAGCATCTCCTTTGTAATTCCATGGGTTGAAGCAACAGTAATGATATCACAAACAATAACATAATGGATGACATCTAAAACAGCAATAACATGAGATATAGTAACAATTTAACACCAATTAATGAATTTCAACACTTCATGACTAAAACGAAGTGAACAATAAATCCACACACAAGTTATAGCATGAACCAAATTTAGCACAATAAACATCACCATCACAACTATGAACCAGAATGTGTAGTTGTCTAAATGAATGAATATAAGTGTAGATGTGACGCTAACTCCCTTTCCCGCATGCCGAGTTCATAGCACCTAAAAACAACATAAAACAACAAGCGTGAGTTCATCACTCAGCAAAATGTATTGCAATGGAATAGAGCAACAACATTATTCAATAGCATCACCATTATATATCATAACACATCATCATAAGAAATTCATAGTTCATCTTCATAATCATTCTCATTCATGCAATGCAATGCAATGCACATGTCTCATTTATTAGCACATACCGGTATTGCCGAGTGCACACCCGTCGGTGTGCACTCTCTTTCCCCTTCCATCCCGTAGATGGAGGGTGCCTACTCTTACTGACTCGCTCCCATACACAACCGTGGATGGGACTACGAGGTAGGTCTTTCCCAGTGGCACTCCAGATTAGTCATAACTTTCTCACCGACCTTACCGAATTAGTTATGACTCTCTCACTGTCCTAGCCAGTCCTCATGCCATGAATGCATAAATGCCATAAACATGAATAAACTTGCATATGCACTCAATTCAACAATTGCATGGCCATAATTAGATACATAATCATCCTCACATCCATAACATAGCATTTCATAATCATCTAATCAATTCATATTCACTTAGTCTCATTCAAGAATCAAACATGGCAAGCGAATATGGACCTACTAACCGCTGACCATATGACATGGGATCTATAGACTGTGCAACGAGCCGAAGAAATTGCCAGTGATGGACTCATCTCTTCTTGTTGCACAGTGGACATGCCATTATGGATGACTACATGATTTGTCGTTTACATGAACGTGGTTGAGGTCTATTCGCTCGAATGTATCCAATGATAGTTTGGATGCCGACAGCTACTCCTGATTCCACCACCGCAGGACGCTGGGAGGTCCCACGGGTATGTATTTCATTATTTTCAATCTTGTCATCTTCGTTCAAAATTTGCCATTCTTATGTCGTAACCATAATAGGAGAAGCACTAAGGGCACTGGGACAGCTATCAATTGGACCCACGTCCACGGTACACACGTCACGCGATAGGTCGAGTCAGCATTGCGGGAGGTCTTCCATCCCTCTGGCCCATACAACCCCTCAGAGTACGGTGGCTACCTTACATGGTACCGTGCCCGCAAGCGTGCCACATTACAAAGAAAAGAGGTTGAACCGTGCGCCATGACGTACCTAGAGGATCGATCGCGTCATGTCCATATTTTGGTACTCCCATGCTAGTACAAATGTTTATCATAAATTTTGTATCCCAATTCCTAATACGCACATACTGCAATGCAGACCCAGGAGGCATCAGACCTATTTACCCAGGCGGATCAAATGGCGGCCCATCCTCCAGGGACCTCTAGCTTGACGTCACCAACCAATCAGATGAGACGGTACATGCATCTAGGGGGCTAGTTTATTCTCGACGATCTGTGGTCTTGGAGGCTATGCACGACCTCCCCCATGCAACTATGACTCACCTTGTATGGATCCAGCTCATACCTCACATGCCAGGCGATCTGTCAGCGGCTGTCCCTCCAGTGCTGAACAATAAGACACCACATGATGTGCAAGAAGCCATTCATCGCGACATCATTCCTTCCCCCATGCTGAAGTCCCAACTGTAGTGTGCCCACAACGGGATGACATACCTGTTACGTCCGCCCCACTGCTTCCGCCGGAAGTGCCACATTTCTTACACTCCTACGGGACGGATGGCAGTCACACACAGTAGTGGAGCGAGTCCGAGGCTTTCGACTTCGACTTCATGTTTGCACCTACTTTTACTGGTCTACTAGGAGGGCATGCGAGCACCTCACAACCCATGGCCGACATACTGCATACAGCTCCCCTATATACGGACGATCCAAGTGCCTGGTACAACCGTATCCACCAAAGCGGAGGACAATACATCTTTCAATCGGATGTACCTCCCCAAGAGGATGATTTGGATGTCCTGCTAGCTACGAGTTGGCATGGGCCATCACAGGCCGCAGGACGGAGGGCTACACATCCCCCAGATGCCTACACCCTAGAGGACTTCATGAGAAGACAAGGTGGACGGTGCCAGGGGCTACTAAGTGACGCTTCTATGTAGATCCGCCTCTCATGTAATTATTAATTGTACCTACTAGTGATATCAAATCACTTATGTGTTGTCCATTTTCCATATAGAAGACTATGTTGTCAACTTTCTCTAACGCTGCCTGTGTTGTCTAATCTATTCAGAGCTGTATGTGTTGTCTACTTTACTAAACATTGAAGGTGCTATCAAATCGCATAGAGAATCCAAGGCTGTGGCGTGCCTACAAAAGGGGAAGCCAGGAGGCACAAAACCAGGAATATCGAAGCCATCCCAAATAATTTCCTCATCCCCTCCACGTTGCTTTCTTTATCCGTTCGACATGGTTGTTACTATAGCGGAGCCCTCGAGCTCAAGTTCTTCTTCTTGGCGCAGGCGGACCACGGGGCTACCTTTGATTGATTGCCCCAACTGCAAGGGCCCAATCATGGAGCGAAGGTCCAACACTGTGAAGAACCCAGGGCGTTTCTTTTTCAAGTGCACCAACAACAATGAGGTCAGTTCACCATTATCTTTCATACATTTCCTGTGTCGCCGCTTTGCTGACATGTCTTCCATAAACTCTATAGGGACAAGGGCTATACAAATATAGTTTTTGGGCTTGGGAAGACAAGCCTAGAACATAATTCCTACGTACTGCAACCATTACGCCTACCGAACTATCTTGGGCAACATATGGTCCTGGTAGCTCTGCGACCACTCCTAGCCCGCACTACCCAATCACAACAAAGGAGTACTACCAGTGCCACCACTCATTGCTAGAGGGGGTTGATGTCCTATATACCTGGCCACAATGCACTCACGAAGTCGATGCCGTGGTCCAAGCGTTCCATGAGACGGAGGAAAATTTCGCGGGGCATAGGTTCTACCGATGCCCTCTATATGAGGTAATAACTACGTTACTTTCATATACTCATACACCATTGTTCTCATTTTTTACGCACTCAAATATCTATTCATGTATGCAGACATTTGATTGTGGTTGGACAATGTGGATGGACTCCCCATTCCCAATGGCAGCGAATGGGTACATTTCCGACCTCCATGACAGAGTTCAAATGTTGGGAAATTAGGTCGAGGCCTTAACAGCTGCTCTACGGGAACCTCCCCCTTCGCCACCCCCTACGCTTGCCTATTGTACGCTTCAAAATGATGATTACTTAGACCAATTGTACATGCTGAAGTTAGGATGTGATGATCCCCAATACGTATGTTCATGTCACTACTCACAAGGGCCAAACAAGGCCGTGCGTGGCCACGCATCGCAGGCACCAAGAAGAAGTTAGAGAAAGAGGTTTCTTAGACAACCCGGATTACCAAACAACTGAGTGTTGTTCGTTTCGGTATTGCAAATGTCCATGCCACTATCCAAACTACTCCTGGTTTTAATATGACTGCCTTCTGTAATGGTCTTTCCGACATTTGTATAAATGCATCTCAACTAGATAAAAAATTCATAAATGCATCTCAAATGTACATTCTTTAACACGAAATAATAGTTACTCAACTAGATAAAATCATCTGAAATCTACTTTCTATAACACAAAATAATAGTTACTCAACTGGACAGAATCATCTGAAATAACCGGATGAATTGCCAAATGACTCAACAGGGCGAATTGTCATCCACAACCTACCTCCCATACCCTGATTTTCAAAATCCGACTATGGCTTAATTGGTTTTCAAAAACCGGGTATGGCATACCCGGATTTTGAAATTCCGGTATACATAATTACCGAGATTTTAAAATCCAAATACGCAAAAATCGAGTTTTCAAATTCTGGGTATAGCAAAATCGGATTATGAAATTCTAGGTATTCAAAAATGAGATATCAAAATTAACCCGGGTATCACTATGTTTTCTATAAATACGCAACAGTATTGTATCGTTTTGTGAATACGAGTCATATATTGTATCAATAGCTGTGATAGACTTCTAGTACGATGTTGAAACAAACGAAAAGCAATAAATATTGATATATTAATAAATACAAGCAATAGATAACGCACCGAAGAAAAATGAAATAAACAGAGAATACAAAAGAGCATGTGGCATTTATTTGATATCATTAAACACAAGCACTAAACACCAGGCTAATTCATTTATTTTGAATCTAGCAAGATATAAAATCTTCGGATTGTGATATCAACATTAGTGTAGGAGAGAACGTAAATGCAAAAATCGATCAATTAATACCTAATATTTGATTGTGCCTCTATATAAACACCAGCAAAAAGGAGCCAGGCAATGCACACCGAAACAGAAGAGGGACAGATAGAGGTAGTCTCCTCCTCATGGCACTCGTCAAGAGCAATACCGGGAGGACCGTATTCTTCATAGCTACTGTTTTCATGGTTCTGATGACCATGTCTTCTACCTTCTCGTCCTGCTATGCAAGTGGTATGTAGAATATCCCGGTTTTACTCTACATTTTTCAAATGTTTGAATTAATTAACCAATCTAGCTATATCTTATTTGTGTGTACTAATTAATTGGGCTACGGATGCTGTAATGCATTGGATCTGTAGTTAATCCAGTGAAATGCACCGAGGACCCAACTGGCTGCTCGTACGATGATTGCTACAAGGTCTGCGAACTAGTATTCCGGAAATTTACTGCCTATTGCAGGAACGATGTTAATCCTACGGAGTGCTGCTGCATAATTTATCCCTAAAGTGACGTCGAAACGACAGCAACGATCGACAATGATGGCTTTCTTGGATGAACAACACAATGATGATTGTTAAATTTCATGCATGCAAATGCGTCGATCTGTTTGACGCAAATTCAATAAACGTATGTGTTTTTGTTATGAAGGTATTAAAATTGAGGCCACAACGGAAGAAAGGCTCAAAAGCGACGGTCTCATTCAGGAGGTATGAAGCCATCCACCTCCAGCTACGCCTGCCAGTACTTCGCAAGATCTTCATCTTTGAAGACTGGCCCAGTTGTCTTCGTGTCCTTTGATGGCGATACATTTCCAGCGGTGGCATGGGAACTGGATGCCATTGAAGAGAATGCAGAAAGCTTTCTTTGGAAGAAAGGATGGTGAAATCTGAAGGAAATGGTGGAGCTTTCGCAAGAGTAGGTAAATGGCTACAATCCCTAGTAAAGGAATATATAACATTTTCTTTGCCAACAGGCAAATTCATCTCCCGTCACACGGTGCAACAATCGGGGGAGAAGTTGAAAAGCTGGCTCTGCACCTAGGCTTTACAGTCTTGCAGGCCGTGGTAATAAATGCTGTTGTTTCTTTATATTTAGGCCCTGTTTGGCAGAGCTCCAGATCTCAGCTCCACCTCAGAGCTGAAACTTGTAGACTGAAATAAAGTGACTTAAGTTTATAATTTTATTCTAGAATGTAAACAAGATATCCACCTAAACACTCTTAATATACCCACAGCTCCAGCTCCACGAATTTGGTGGAGCTAGGAATACCTAGCTCCATCAACTCCAAGAATTTGGTGGAGCTGGAGCTCTGCCAAACACCCCCTTAGATATTTGGGATTTTGCCTAACATATATGCTCAGAGTCGAGTCGCTAAGTTGACATCGAATTGCCTGTGGTTGCACTAAAGACTCGAGGTAGGCGAATGGCTGGGCGCTCGACCCGGCATGTTCCTACTGAATGTTTGGCAAATCCACTCTACTCGAATCAATCGACTAGAAGCTTGCAAGGCATTACCCTATCGAGCTAAGGATTGGTTGGTAATCGACTAAGCAGTTGGAAAGGACCTCTTACCGAGAAGAGTTCGGGGGCTATTGTCGAATATCTAAATATGGGATATATGCACGCAGCGAAAACTCAAATACCGTACCATACATAGTAACGGATATGTTTGTAAACTCCAGATATCTCGGGCCCAATTTCTACGGGATAAGATATACATGTGGGGAGTATCTCAGCATTTGGAAAGGATTTGGTCGTGTTCTCATTACGAGGAAATCCACCAGATCACGTCAGAAGTTAAGGGAGGTTCGGATACTCCACGGCGATTTGGCAACAGAAGACTCCTCCTCAATTACGATCGGGTATTCCAAACCGATCATGACTCAAGAAAAAGCTACCCTAACCGTATAAATAAAGGGGACGGAAGCAATAGGGGATGGAAGCAATTCAGACGGCAGACAACCCTCATAGAACAATAGAGAGCATAGGCCTTAGCCAACCTCCTAAGACAATCTTCCTTGTAACCAGAGCTTGATCTCTCTATTTTGTACTCTATTCTCGCCAATTTTGTAGTATATCCATACAGGAGTAGGATATTACTCTACCTAGAGGCTCAAACCTGTCTATATAGTGTGTTGTTGATTTCCTAGTTGACCCTTCTTCCTTGAAGGTACCCAAGCATCAAAGTTTATTGTCGATTCCTAACCTTCGACAAGATCATAATAAATGGGGGCAAGGAACGAAAATATGTAAAATTAAGCGAAGCGTATTTAATGTTTTACGTATGAAGATCCACAAGGAATAAATAATTGTTCTGCTGATAATGCTTCTAGCTGTGATAGACCTTATAGCTGTGGTAGACTTTTAGTTCGATGTTGAAATGAGTTAAAAATAATAAATTATGATATACTAATAAATACAAGCAATAGATAACGCACCGATCGAACGCAAAAGAAACTAGATAGGGTCGCGTGCGTTGCCGCGCGCGTGCGAAATTTGATCCAAGTTTTTTTTTTCTGAAAAAAGGTCGGAGAATCTAAGCGTTTTTTTTGTTCTCTTAGTTTTTTTTTAAAAAAATACGCTAGGTAGGAACCGTCGACGAATTTGCGTAACAACATGCCTTTTTGCACAAAAAATGAATAATACATGTTCCGAAAAATATTAGATTTTGAGTTGCCAAAAAAATTATAGAGATAGAGTTGTACATATTTTCTTTTAACGAATTTATTTTTTTCCAAGTAAAACAGAGAAAGGACCTTCTTTTGACGAGTTTAGCACTCTATACGTTCACCGGGTAATAATACATGTTTCGAAAAATATTATAGATCGAGTTACAAAAAAACCTCTAAAGATACAGCTGTACACATATTTCTTGTTCCGGAAAATATTAGAGATCGAGCTACAAAAAAACTACAGAGATAGAGAGCTGTACACATATTTCTTTTGATGAAATTGGTTTTCCCTGGAAAAACGGCGAAAGAACCCTCTTTTGCCAAGCTTGACACCCTACGCGTTCACTGGGTAATAATACATGTTTTGGAAAATATTAGAGATCGAGCTGCAAAAAAAAACTATAGAAATAGAGTTGTACATATATTTCTTTGGACAAATTTGGTTTTCCCGATAAAAATGGAGAAAGAACCCTCTTTTGTCGAGTTTAACACCCTATGCGTTCACCGGGTAATAATACATATTTTGGAAAATATTAGATATCGAATTGCAAAAAAAAAACTCTTGAGATAGAACTGTGAACATATTTTTTTTGACAAAATTGTTTTTTTCGAGAAAAATGGAGAAAGGACTTGAACACAAGGAACGGGGGCTGTTCGTTTTTTTTTTTGGACCTAAGCGTTACTCCGAAAAATTAGAAAATGGTTTGTTCGAGATTTGTATTTATCGTGAGTTTTTTTTGTAAAATAACGAAGGAGGGACCTAAACGCTATTCGAAAGAACACATGGTCTATTTTGAAATAAATAGTTTTTATGCTCACAGGTTTGGGGAAGAAATATAAAAAAAAAATCGGGATTTTTTTTTGTAATTTTATAGGGATCTATCCGTAATTTGAAGGAAACTGAGAGGTTTTTTTTGAAATAGCCGAGGACCTGACGTGGAGGTCCTGTTAGCCTCTAAAACTTCCCCACGTAGTAGATGTAATATAAATAGAGAATACAAAAGGCGCCTGTGGCACTTATTTATCAATAAACACAGGCAATAAATGCCAAACTAAATCATTTATGTTGAATCTAGCAAGATATAAAATCATCGGATTGTGACATCAACATTAATGTAGGAGAGAAGGTAAATGCAATAATCGATCAATTAATACCTAATATTTGATTGTGCCTCCATATAAACACCGGCAAAGGAGCTTGGCAATGCACACTGAAACAAGTAGAAGAGGGGCAGATAGAAGTAGTCTTCTCGCCAATCGTCATGGCGCTCGTTGAGAGCAATACCAGGAGGACCGTGTACTCCATAGCTGTTGTTTTCATGGTTCTGATGACCATGTCTTCTACCTTCTCGTCCTGCCATGCAAGTGGTACGTAGAATATCCCTGTTTTGCTCTTCACATCTCAAATGTTCGAATTAATTAACCTATCATCTTATTTGTGTGTGCCAATTAATTGAGCTACGGATGCCGTAATGCGTTGGATGTGTAGTTAATCCGGTGATCTGCGCCGATCTCCCAGGCTGCACGGTCGATGACTGCAACAGAGTCTGCGAAGTAGCATTCCACAAGTTTACCGCCTATTGCAGGAGGGATGTTGATCCAGTTCAGTGCTGTTGCATACAACAGTGAGGGTCGTCGACAATGGCTTTCTTGCATGCAAATGCGTCGATCTGTTTGGATGCAAATTCAATAAACGTGTTTTTGTTATGAAGATGTTGGCATGGACCTTATTTGGTGTGCCCTGCTTGCAATCCATCCCAGTTCCCTTTGCCGTGCCGCTGGATGCTTTTTTACGAGGTTCAGAGACAGGAAATCCCACTGTTCATGTTTGCGGAATGTATTTCCTCTTAGCGTATATACCAAAGAGATGTTGAAAATGACCAAACTATTCTGGATTATTATATATAAGCACTATATTCAAAGTATGTATGTGGAAAATATCAAATAAATCTGCATATTTATGAATGGTATGAAGAGAACATTATACTAAATTTTGCATTGGACATGAAATACGTCCTATATATATAGATAAAATCATTTAAAAATATGTCAGGACGGAGGGAGTGGTAAGATATGATTCTTCCAGGGGTCATGGAGTGGTTTAGTACTTTAGTGAACTGTTCACACGCATAGATCTTTCGGTAATGCGCAATCCATGTTGCTACACATGTCCTGTCCTAACCTAGCTAGTGCCTCCCGTTGTCATTGTTACAATATGGATAGAATCTAAGTCCAAGTTTAGAACAACTCTATCTAGTCCAAGTTTACAATATAGATATGAAAAAGACAAATTGCAAAATGAATAGTGCTAAACAGTGAAAAATCACTATTCGTACTGACTTTGTCTTTTTTATATCTTTCAAATGCAATTGAGTTTGGTCTTCAAATTTTACAGGGTTGTAGAACCTCACCTCCCCTATGTATGGTAATTTTTTGAGAAATTTTCAAAACTTTTACACGTGGGTTTCATAGAGTTTTCATTGTAAGAAGGCTTTTCACTGGATATCCCTCGACATGGACCTTATTTGATGTGCATCGTGTCCTGTCTTTTTGTAGCGCCACGTGCCATCCACCCCAATTTCTCTTTTCCACACGAGCCCACTTCCTGATTATTATATCTAAACACTATATTTAAATAATACATGTAAATAATATCAAATAAATTTAGACATTTATTAAGTGTACAAAGAGAACAACCAACCTCCCTTTCCTGCTCCTGCACAGTTCCCATTGCCGTGCCACTGGATGCATTTTTACGAGGTTCAGAGACAGAAAATTGCTCTGTTCAAATTTGTAGGGTGTATTTTCTCTTGGCATATATACAAAAGGGATATTGAAATTGACTATCTTAAACACTATATTCAAAATATATATGTAAAGAATATTAAGAAAATCTTGATATGTATTAAGGGTACTGTAACATCCTCAAAATAAAAGAAAGTAGAGATAAATTAAAAATTTTAAATTATTATTTTAAACTGAATTCTTAGTATTTTGTGAACTTCTTTGAACTTTGTCGCACAAGAAAAAAAGAAAAACCTTCTATTTTATTTGCAAACGGAATCTTAACCTTGTTTATCAAAAACAAATTTAGCATAAGATTAAAAATAAAATGTATTTCCTACATTACCTTTATATCATCTCTATAAATTTTCAAAAGGATTTAAAAAGAATTGTTGCTAAAAAAAATCAAAAATAGTTTTGATTAATTTGGTCCTACTTCAATAAAAGAATTTTATAAGGATAAATATAAGTATTTTGGCTCTAATCTTTTATTTTGGAATATATATATAATTATGAGATAATATGATAAAAGTTTCAACATCATTTTGGGTACTTAGAGAATTTATTTTTACAAAAGGCATATTTTTAACATAAACATTGTCTGATTTTTGTAGGATTATTGGGATATTAGTTTTACTTAAGATTCTTAGGGTAGCTTAATGATGCTCTCAAGACTCCCCACAAAAACAAATCTTCGAGAATTTCTTAATGGATTTTAGTGTCTCTAATGGATTGGAATGTAGCTGTTATTTGAAAATTCTCAAAATAAAATAAAACCTCCATCCCTTCCACCACTGCCTTGTGGGTCACCCCCAGGCCAGACCCCACCTGTGTAGGTCCCCGGATCGGCTATCCGGAGTCCTCTGTGTATTTCTGTACTAGTCCCAGATCAGTAGCTAGTACACACAGTCAAAAGTGATGAATCAACAACCATATCACGAATACAAATAACTAAATAAGAATAATACCAAATGAAAGCAAAGACCTTATGGTCAAGGTTTACCATTACGGCCTGAACAGGCTGAACAACTTGAACAACTGCAGCGGAAGACGAAAACGCCAATGCGACCCATCCAATTGCCCACAGGCAATCGAGTGGAGAACGCACCCTAGTCGTTGGAATTCTTGAACAGCTTCTTTCACTTCTGAGAGAGGATTAGAATGTAGCACGTGAGTACATAAAGTACTCAGCAAGTCTGGGAAAAATATGCACAATGTAGGCTATCCAAAGATGGCTTGATATGGTTTATTTGCACAAAGCTAAGTTTCAACAAAACATACTTGTTAATAATTTTCACAAAGCATCATTGAGCAATTCTTTTTAATAATTGAATTATGTAATATTGTAGTGAAGGTTCTAACCACCACTCACTAATATACAGGCTCTATCCGCCACATCTCAACAAAATCAGGGTTCCATCCAATCACATGGCTCTGTCCGCCATGGTTCACCAAAAATCAGGTTCCTTCCACCTACCTGGCTTTAGCCGCCAGAAGCACACCCGAGAGTTCTAACCGCTCCCGGATCCCAAAACGAAACATTGTTTAGTTTGAAACCAAAAACCAAAGTCTACCAGTATGAAAGCATTCTTCGCTTTGCCTTTGACCGTAGGCACGGCTATTCGAATAGTTTTAACTCTGCAGAGGTGTACAACTTTACCCACAAGACATGATATTCCCTTGATGCCAAGCTATTAGCACACTTCCTTCGGTGTGCCGGCAGGGATATCATGACAAGGCCGTTACAATGTATCTACCTAGCTAGACCCACCCGCTGAGGTTTCACCGCTGTTAGGGTTCTCTCCACCCAGTACAGAAGCCCCCTCTTGCGCCGTGTGAGAAAAACAACAACAACAACAATGCCTCCTTCCGGCACTCACACAACAACCGAGTGGTGAGTCTAAACTAGGCTTCTACAAATTAGTTGGCCAGGTCGTACCATTATAGACATGTGGTAGTACGGTTATGCTTAAAATGGCAATCATAAGCGTCGGTCCTTATATGACTTGGGGCGGTACTTGCACAAAAGGATCAGGGTTTGATCCGCTCCCACCCGACATTCCATGCCGCCCAAGTCGAAATCATTTTCCCTTTTATTTTTATTTTGCAAACCAACGGCAATACCTTTTTGCCTGATAATTTCCAACACAAGTTTTCAAGAGATAATTGAAATCCCACCCATAGGTGAATATTGACCGTTTGCGAGTCTAAGCATTTCTACAGTACTATTCTATTCCACCAATAGTTTATTTTTATAAAATACAAATCTCAGGGTTTAATGACAATCCTTATAATCAATTTTGTAATCTCCAATAATCATTAAATTGCCCCAACTCTACAATCATAAGCATAATCCAATTCGATATAGTATCCACCAAGTAGGAAGTACATCATGGTACTATTATAACTCCAAAATCTTATGGAACTACAATCATATTTGTATAGGAAATCTTTCCCTTGAACTCTAACTTGTATTATTGATTTATCCACCTATCATACGGCGATCAATCTTATCATCCACTAAGAATATTTCACAAGGTCATCTACTAATCCACCGAGAATACTTCACAATATCACACCTCTAAACATCTAGAATACAATCCACCGATATTACTTCACAATATTATCTCTAATAATCTAGAATACAATCCACCAATAATACTTCATAACACCATATATTTAATTATTCATACTATCACCTCTAAATCATCTACTTTAATCCACCACGAATAATTCATAATCTTACCCCAAGCATCTTTCAAGAAAGATTCTATAAATCCAAGATTTCATTAATTCATCGACTACAGCATTTCCATAACCAATGATACCACGTTTACTAAACAAATCACCCATAATTCATATTATTCATGATTCCACATAATGGGTTATCGTGAGACCATATTCCCAAAGTCATCCACTACACCACCGAGTATGATCTTTAATACTATCCATTTACTCCTCCGAGTACATTTAGTCATATAGCTGTTTAAATCATCGAGTATTATTCTCGATACCACTTGTTGTAACCCTTCACATTGTCATCTCTAAATCTCATAGTATGCGGGTCAATCCACCGAAATATGATTTCCCACTTATTCTATTTGATCCCCAAGTATGACCCTCAATATTATTTATTTAACTTTACCGACCATTATTCTTCACATCATACATCTTCCAACACTTCCCAGTTCATACTAATCATACTGCGATTCGCTACCACACTCCAACTCAGCAATATTTAAACTACCACCATTCCCAGGTTACTTTCAGACTGACGATTACCACATCATCAATAATAATCACCTAACTCCAATTTGCATTCCATACTATTTGATCCATTTAAAATGTCTGTCAAATAGTCTTTCCCCTTAACTAAAGAACAGTTTTTCCAGAAACATTTATATTGGTGGAGTACTTATACTAGGGCGACAAAGGGTCAGGGATAACAATGTCAAGGAGGTAGGAACAACAGGTATAACGAATAAGCTAACGTTAACATCATCCATTTAATATAAATAGCAATGCAATTTGTAAAACAGTGGAAAACATTTATAAACAATGGGATCAACATGCTTCAAGGAGACTTGATTCGGTCATAGCGAGAAGGTTGAACTCTCTGAAGTCCGGCGGCGGGGTCAGCGGACTCGGCGGAAGCGTCGACTACGCGCAAAACGAGGCAACAAAATAAATAAAAGAAAATAAATAAAATCCAAAAATTATAAAATTAGTACTGGCAGGTAGATCTTGATTTTAGATGAATTTAGAAATTTGAATGGAGTCAAACGGAGTTCGGATGTGAAAGTTATGAGCTTCCGAAGTTTGAATTTCGAATAAATCGGAAAACCGAGAATATTCCCGGAATATTCTCTCTCGGGTTGACTGGTCAAAAGTGGACTTTGACTGACTTTGACTGGGTTTGACTTGGTCTTGTGCCTATGGCAAGTGGGGCCACCATGTCATACTCACAAGGTTGTCTTCAACCTTGGCTTGCCATGGAAGCCATGGCCATGGGAGAGAGATGAAGCTTTGGGGGGGGTGGAGGAGCTCGGCCGGGGTAGGGGGCGGCAGCGGGGTCGCCGGCGGCGGCGGGTGGTTTGGCAGGTGGCGCCGGCGACGGCAGCGTGGCGGCGCCAAGTGGCTGAAGCGCGACGGACCGGCGGCGTGGCGGTGATGGCGGCCGGCCGTGGCGGCGGCCGACGGCAGATGGCGGCGGCCGGCCGGACCTTGAGCCCAAGCACGCAGGAGCAAAGCTCCATAACAGAGAAGGCCAAAAACAAGAAAAAGAACACCCCACCTTCCAAAAACTTGATTTTTCTTCCATTTTTGCACGGAATTGATCCAAACAAAAGCATAGAACCTCTAGATAACATCCTTAGGGACATCTAGGAGAAAGGAATTGAACCAAACCTCGCCGGATTCGGAGAAATCGACGACGAACGGCGTTTCGGCCGGTTGCACCAAAACTTGAAATTTGTCGCCAATTCTTAATCAAACCTAAAATTGATGATTGGGTTAGAAGCTAGACTCATCCACGGTCACAAAGAACCAAGTGGCATGAAGAATGGCTCACCGGGGAAGGATCTATGAGCAAGAACTTGAAGAACACCGAAAAAGTGTGACACGGCTTCGGTTTCTTCGATCTCCCGGGCTAAAGGGTTGGAGAGGCCAAGGAAGAAGAGGTGCACTGGAAAGAGGACTCTCCCACGGAGATTTGAGAGGTGGAATCGAGTGAAACGGATTAGAAACGGCCGAGTTATGAGCAATCAAAGCCATTTCGGTTTTTTGTAAACTGCGCATAATCCAGCGAGATTTGGGCTTAATGACCACCGGGAATGGAAGGGTCGCGCCGTTACGGATTCAACGGATCCGGCCGTTCGCAATTTGGGTGATTAATGAGGAAGTTATGGAGGTTTGAATCCATGGAAGCAAGAATGGAGGGGTTCTGTTCTTTCCCTGGGAAAAAGATCGATCGGGAAGATGAACAGTACTACGCGCTACTGTAGCACGACGCTACAGTACCCCCATGTTACAGTACCGCCACGTGGCAAGCTCCGGTTGGTTCTCTTTTACGCGAATGATCCGCCCTAGAGAAAAATAAGGAAAAATGGCCTAAAAATCCCTGAAAAATTCCTAGAGCCATTTTAGAATATTTGGGACCTAATAAAATTGGTTCCGCTGAATTTGGATGATTTTTGTGGAATTGAATATTCGGGCGCGGATTGCAGGCATTAAACAAAAGCCGCGCGAGATAAAATAGGAACGGAGGTCCAAAAATCCGGGGAATGATTCCTAAAATCGTTTAGGAATATTTGGAACATTTTAGAAGTGGTTTGGAGATTTTTGGAGTATTTTTGGACTCGGGTGAAATTTCGGGTACCGGCGGGAACTGGAAAAATCGATTTTTCGCCCGGGAGGGAATTAAATCCCGATTTTGGAGGGAAATGGATGCCAGGTTAATATAAACACCAATGAAACTCCAAATTTTTTATTTACTTTATTTAAATTAGGTTTTTCTCCCGAACGCGAAAACTAGGGCGTTACAACCTGGCAGCCCCTATTTTTCCCACTCTAGCTCTTCCACTGCCCGAGATGAATTCCTATTTCATTCCCATTGCCGCATGCTCCAGGAAAGACAAAGAACAACCTAATCAAGAGAATCGGTGAGCTTGATGAAGTTTCATTTCATGCCATTCTCGATTAATCTCTACATCACAAGTTTGAGCAAATGTTTTCATTTGAGAACCTACGGGCTCAAATCATCCCTTCTCTGTTGGCCCAACCAAGTGTTGGAATTCACAACTCAAGTAACAATTTAAGTTACTGAAATTGACTGGAACTTCTTTAAGCTAGCTAATGCTTAGTTCAGTTGATTCCAAGGTCAAGCACTGTGTTATCATATTAGGCAGTGGATGTACTGATCACAGAACTTCATTACCAAGCCTACCTGCCCAGGATTTCCAAATCCTCTTGGACCAATCAAGTGCTGGAACTTGACATCTCTTTGCCTGAAGCAGCAATTCTCTGAACCAACCAAACCTTCTGTTCTTGTCAGGAACGACATCAGGCAGTCCCGACGATAGCTTCTCGGTGTTATGCGAAACTTTGATAGCTAAGTAAAGAGCCCGTTTCAAGCATTTTCTTCAGAGCATTGCATAACCTTCTGGAGCAGTGAGGGAGTGATTTTAGGACTTCATTTCCAAATTTTCCAACTCAAAAGATCTCCATATCACATTGAGCCAATCCAATGCTAGAACCTGACCATTCAAGTGGATCGATTCAAGAAATGCTCTGAACCTCACCGCATGGTGCTTGTCTCAAGAAATGCCGAGCACCAACCGAGCGCCACTTTCCCGACGTGGCAGCCCTCCCCATGGTTTTTCTCTGCCAAGGCCACCGCCCAGCCGAGGCAACCAATCCTTCTCCTGCCTTGCCGAATCTGCCATGACACGGACCGTCACGCCTGCAGGACATGGCCGCCGAGCCGCTGCACTCCACGCATGAGATTGAGCCACCGAAGGTCTACACTCGGTGCGATTTCTTCGCCGAAGCTCTTGGCGCGTGAAAGCGCTTAATCCGCTAAGAGGATCAACACATTGTCGTTACCTTCTTGGCCGAGAACCCAATTGACTACTGGACCAACCTCCCCCGCCTACTTAAATCCTACCGATGCTCCTTCACCCCTTGCGCTCTCTGTCCTTCCACCATTGCTGCCCCACGGAGCTCCAAGGAAGCCGAGAGCGCATACAAGCAATTTGCCCGCTCCGGTAAGAACCTCTCCAATTCCCTCGATTCTAATACACCCTAGGACCCCCTGATCACGACCCCCACATCAATTTGCAGCATGGTTCGCCGAGAGCGCCGCCACGCCAAGCTTCATCTTCCCCACGGCCGGCGTACGGCGCTAGACTCCCCCAGTGCTTCTCCCTCGAAATGGGTCTTTGAATCAGGCCCTTAACCACCCACTGATGCTCGCCGGCTGCTCTCCCTGCTTTCGACGCCGCTGGAGCACCGCCGCGACACCGTCTTCTTCTCCACGACCGGCCGCTCGGTGCTGGACTGCCTCGGCCAACCTCGTTCGCTCCCAGGTATTTGAATAGCTCCCTTAGGATCCACTGATGCTCACTGACCACCCAATCGAGCCTCGACGCCACCCTACCGCCGCCGCACCTCCCCGCCATTGCCGCCGCTACCTACCTCCGACAATAGCCCTCTCCGGTAGCCCTCAAGCCGAATAGAGCCATGCCCTAGGTTCTCCGTGCTCAGCTCTTGCTCCTCCCACACTCGCCCGACCACCTCCGACTCCTGCTTGCCGCCGGCGAGCACAGCCTCCACCTCCCCTGCTCTGGGACACTGACGGCCGGCCCTACCCTGTCAGTGTGATGTGCGACTCAGCCAATTTCAGTAAAAAGCGAAAATGCGCCTTGCCTCTGGGAAGGCGTACTTTCCTTTTTGATTGGATTTTTCATGCCCGAGCCAATTGATTTGTCCATAACTTCCACAATATGACTCCAAATCAAGTCAAAACAATTTCTAAATTTGTATTAAATCATGTAGTATGTAAATATAGGAAAAACATTTCAATTTTGTTCAATGCACAGTATTTGAAATTCAAATTTAAACTGTAGGTCTAATAAGTACTCTATGTAAAAATTTTACAAATCATCTCCAAATTCGACGAGACCAATTTTATTGTATTCCTTATGTCATTAGAGTTCCAAATATATAAAAATATTTAGGTTTTACCCTAGTGTGCATTAAATGCTTATTAATCGAAGTTCCATTACTTGAATAGTTCGAATAGTCATAACCCTCACAAACAAACTTAAAATTTGGTAAAACCAAATCCTAAGACTTTTTAAAAGTGATACCCTTCCTAGTTATGCAAAAATAATAGATGTTTTCGTATTATTGAACTAAAACCATATAAGGCCCTAATACTCTTTTATATTAAAAACATCGTAGTTGAAAGTGAAATATCGCGGAACCAACTTTAAAACACTCTTAGAGGTATCCCCTGATAGTTCCTGAAGAATGGTTAAATAATTTATTAAGGTGCAATCACATTCGTAAAACAAAAACGACACCGTACATGCATGTAAAATTGTGACATTTAAGCCTTTTCGGCCACCCGTAGAATACCTCGTCTAAATACAAAGATTAGATGGAATAGCTCAAAACCATTCTATAATGTTTGTACTACCATAATATGGAAAAACATTTAATTAATGACTTGCTTTGCATCTGAATCCTATTAGCACAACAGGCCTAATTGTCATGAAAGTTGGTAACTTGGTATTCGAATAGTTGGACTTATTAAACCCTAAGGTAAAATGTTTATGTCACTAGAATCATCATATAATCATGTAAATGTAACCTCTAGCCCTATCCACTAAACCCAACTTATATAAATCAACTTTTGTGCAAATTATACTTAAGACTAAGTAGTGTTCACATGAACACTTTTAATCTTAATTGTATTGATCCAAACAATCTTAGTTTCTTGGATTTGAAAATGAAAATAATCATATACGTAATTTTGGCCCCTTGAATTCGTAAATGGTAACTTTCGTTAAACGCGGTTTTATGTTCTGCACTAGTTGGACCCAAACCCTAACCTCCGCCAAAGCGCACTATCGCACTTGTTTTTCATGAAATGGTTCTATTTGTGAATATATTCGACTTCTTTTTGCCACATGTATTGTATGTTTACTTGTTGTTCTTTCTTTTCTGGATTTGGATGTTGCTTCGCTTTTTATACGGCATGTAGACACCGACGCTCCAGATACTTTTGCAGATGACTCCGACTTCACTACTGAATGCAACAAGCAAGGCAAGCACCCTCCTTTGACCATGTTGAACCTACTATTTTAATTAAGTTTACTTTGTTTGTCAAAACTATTATGCATGCGCTATGTTTATTAAACTGCTATATTATGGGATGCGGTAGAACTAAACCTAGCTTGTGGGATTTCCTTGATTAATTGTTGACATGAGAACATTGAAACCCTAGGTTATGGTTAGACAAAAGATAATGTCAATTGGGTATACTCGATTATTATTTGCACATGCTTAGTATGCTCTAGTAATGGGATCATGAATGGATGGTTACACTGTTCATGATAATCAATGAGAATAGACATGTTTTGGAAGAGACACGTGTTGTCTCATGATTTGGAAAGGTTGGTTATGACAGTAAAGGATACCGATAGTTTGTTAAAAATGAAAATAAAACTATATTTTGACACAGGTGGATTATGGCAATAGCTGGAGGTGTAAGCATTAACTTACACGTAGTGTAGGGGGAGTTTCCGCTTGGGTTAATTTAAGGACCGAACATAGTGTTGTATAATCCAAGAATTACCGTACAACCACAATTGCTATTTATGGGGTAGCCTCAACCTATTAAGTTGTTTAAAACTGGCTTTACACTTTGGAAGGCCGTAGTAGCACGGTTTGTTCTTGCGAGAATTTCCCGTAGGGGTGTCCACACGCGGGTGTGGGTTAGACACATACCAATGCAACGGTGTACGCCTTGCTATGGGGGGAAATGGGTTACCTTGAGTTCTAAATGATCCCTGCTAACTTTCATTTCTGCTGCCATAGTAAGGGTTTGTCGGCACCGAGCTAGTGTAAAGTCAGGATTAAATAACGTAACGGTGTTGTATGATCACTCTGCGACACATCAAAGGAAGTGTGTTAATTTGCAATGCACAAAGAGCCGATCATTCCTTATGGGTAAAGTTGTACAACTCTGTAGAGTCTAAACTTTTCGAAAAGCCGTTCCCACGGTTATGGGAATCTTGGTGCACTGACACTAGTTAGAGTTTTGGTACTTTTATAAAATGGATGGAACTTAATGGTAGTTGGAAAGAATCATGTGAAAAGTGTTGTGGTCAATGGAAGATGTTGATGTCAATGGTATGGGAATGGACGGTACTTTACTCACAATCATGGAGGATTGTGAGTTTGTTATTACTCTATTTATACTTGTTATTTACATATCTGTCAATTGCTTTACAAATTTTCGCTTACAATCTATTATTCTGTATTTACAATTCAATTCGGCTTTATGCAAAACAACTTAGTAGCTTCCCATGACATAGCCTCATTTACTTTATACATTTGTGATACACTACAAGTCTTGCGAGTACATACGTGTACTCAACCTTGCTATTGTTGACATTCAGAGAATGAAGAGAATGAGTAGCCAGATCCAGACGCAGAATACGGGGACTTTACTATCGGGTCTTTCTAAGGTTTTACCCTTGTCAGTTGCCTGTGGTATTTTGGGTAGAAGGCAAGCTGCCAAGATTTGTATCTTCCACTGCAGACTCTTGAATTCGGCCAATAGGCCATGATTGTAAGACTTTATTTCTATCAATGTAATATGAACTTGTATGGATGTGATGACAATGTTGTAAATGTGCGTGCTAGCCACTGATCATGGGACTAGTACTGTTTGCACTTAGGAATCCCTCTTGGTATTCCACGCCATTAAAGGGAGGGTTCCGACAGGTACAGAGAGAAAATCACACTAATTTTTGTATTGGATATGAAATACGTCCTATATGCATACATAAAATCATAAAAATATGAGAGATGCTTGTATGCTTTTTTTTAAAAAAAAATTGACAAATAGTAAGGCATGAATGAAAGGTAAATGATAATTACTTACCCCTTCGTTTGTTTTAAGATATGTACAACTTGTATTAGGAGGGAGTAGTAAGATATGATTCTTCCATGGGTCAAGAAGGTGGTTTAGTACTTTAGTATTATTCACACGCATGGATCTTCCGACAATACGCAATCCATGTTGCTAGACATGTCCTGTCCTAACTTAGCTAGTGCTTCCCGTTGTCATTTGTCAAACACTGCAAATTTCCCGCATTTGTCATTTACACCTCCATTTTTGAATCTTTTTTTTTAAAAAAAACAATTTTTCAATCTGTTGTATTGGCATACAATTTGACCAGCTTTGTTCAGACTTCACTAGCTCAGAATCCCAACTTTTTATATATTGTATATTGGCATACAGTTTGATCAGCTTTGTTCAGAGTTCACTAGCTCTGAATCCCATCTTCTTATATATATACCGTATAAATACGTCACCAACTGAGCATTGTTGTAGGAGATCCAAGGGCTGTTTGAAATATCTAGCAACACTAAGGAATATAGATATGCGTATTTATAAATTATTATAAAGTAATCTCAAGAGGGAAGTACCTAAATTATAAATTCTTTGGCCATGACAGGTTATGGGCATCATGACATGTTTCGTTAACGCAGCATGCTTTGTAGTACCCGAGCTTGACCGGATGGGTACCATGGTATTTGGATGAGATGGTCCTGTACCATTTGGTTTTATTATTTTGGGTGCATGAGATGGTTCAGCATCTAGAGGCAATATTTCTTAAATTTGTACCACTTGATCCAGGACGGGATGGTTCCATTCAAGCAACCAAACACGTATGGATGGTTTTTTTCTTGAACCATCTCATACATGTACCACTTGGTACAGGCAACCAAACGCACCCATAGTACTTGAGATCGGGAAGAAAGATGTGCACGTCACTAGCCACGTTTGTCGTGCAGCTGTCGAATACCTAGGCTCGATTGGAAGGTGGGCGCTCGTCACCTATCACTTTTGTCGGGGAGCTATCATGGTGGATCGAGCCATTGTGATGCCGACGACTCGCTGAAGTAGGGAAGAGTAGTAAGTGACACGTATTATCTGTTGGTATTTTTACAGTCAAGAAGATGACTAAATTTTCAATTTCAAAATCAAATATGAAAAAAAAATGTAGGGAAAATGCAGCGAGGCCTTCCTCCCTTCGGATGGGACACTTCGAGAATAGAGTGACAAGCGTTAGCCTCGCCCATCACGCAATCTCTCTCTCCCCCCAAGAAGCAAGCGACAGTGCATGGAAACGAATATCTGTTCGCACGTAGACCTGGGCGTCTGGGCCGTGCCTCCATGGGCCGACCCGAAGCACGGCCATCCGGCTCGGTCCATAGCCCAACCCGGCACGAAGTGGGCCGTGCCGAGCCGACACGTTACTGTTCATTGGGTTGTGCCGGGCCGGGAAATCTGGCACGATGAGTGGCCCGGCACGGCACAGCGGATTGGGTCGTGCCCAGGCTGGCACGGCCCGACGGCGGCATGGAGGGCGGCGGCGGCACGGGGCATGGGGCGCCCGGAGGGCAGGAGGGAGAGTATGGGGTGGGTAGGGAGCCATCGGGGCGGGGAGGCCGAGGCCGTCAGAGTGGAGAGGCGGCGCGCTGCGCGCGTGGGAGGAGCCATCGAGGGACAGTGGGATAGGGAGCCGTCGGGGCAGGCAGGGGGCCATAGGGCGGGGAGGCCGAGGCCGTCGGGGCGAGCGGGAAGCCGCCGAGGCCGTCGGGGCGGGGAGGCTGAGGCCGTTGGGCCGAGGGACAGAGGGAGAGGGAGCCGTCGCCCGTCGGGGGTCGGGGCAGGCGGGGGGCATGGGGGTCGGGGAGGCTGTCACGGGAGAAGGATGGGCGGTTGGGGCCTGGGGGCAAGGGGCAAGGCCGCCAGGGGGTGGGGGGCTAGTTGCACGGGGCTAGGGTCCAGGGGGTCACGGCGAGGGGACCGAGGGGGGCAGGGGCATGGCCGCCCCACATAGGCACGCAGCGCACGCTAGGCGCTAGCTCGCCGCCTCGGGCTGAGCGTGGAAAAAGAGTGGGAGACAGAGAGAGGTGGAAAAGGAGAGGGAGAGAGAGGGAAAGGAATGCATGCAACTCGTAATTTTGTTTCTTTCTCTCTCCGGTCTCCACCGCGCGCTGGAAAAAGAGAGGATCTGACGCGATGTGATGCATGCTTTGGTTGATTCTGAGCATTGCATTTCAATTTTGCATTCCCGCAGCCACGCATGCGATGTAAAATGATTTGACACGATGTAAAGCGATTGAATCCCACGCGGCCGCGTCTAATTTCAAAATTTGAACTGTCATACTAATCGCTATAAAATCCTGAGCATCCTCATTTGTTCAGAACATCCTTTTGCTCTCTCAGTTTTTGTTACGAACATATTTCTCGCTCTCTCATTTATTCTCTATGTTTACTCTGAATTTACCCTCTGTTTTTGCTCTTCTGCCACGAAACAAAAAGTTTCACAAGAGCAACAGCAGGAGAGCACGCACTCGCTCTCCAAGTCCCACTCGCCGGGATGACGAGATCAATCCGGGCCAACTCTCCCCCAGCATGGATGACTGCCATCTGGACGGTACGCACGGCATCGAGGATGCCTCATACATTCTGGGTGCATCGAGCTCCGATGCCACCGCATCGGTGTATCCGGGATCGGTGTCAGTATCGGCATCGAGCTCCGATGCCGCAACATCGACGCAAACGGGACAGGCGTCCATATCCGGCACTCGATGGGTGTGGTGCTGGCAACACATGGACAGAACTGTCGAGTGGCTTTGGACTATTGCTAATTCTTTTAAAGAAAATAGAGATAATTATGTTTACATCCCATTATAGAACCAATGGAGGAAAAATATTTTAAATATTTTAAAGCTATTCCACATCTTTACTACTTTGCTACTATTTTGGATCCTCGGAGAAAATTATCTGACTTGCAGGGTGCCTTCCACGGAATAGGTGAGGCATTCGATCTTGATTTCTTTGAGGCCTACACTCATGTTTATAATGAGTTTTTCAGAGTTTTTGACAAATATTAGGACAAGGTTGGTACTAGAAGTGAAGCAAGAAGATCTACCTCAACAACGCAACAAGCACGAGGCAGTTCGACCGCTTCAAACATTTGGAAGAAGCTAAAAGGCAAGGTGTCCAGCTCTTCCCAATCGCCGAGCAGGTCGATATGGAATCCACGAGTAGAGCTCAACCACTACCTTGACACGCCTTTCGTGGAGACCGACCTTGACGTGGACGAGGAAAATCAGCTCAACTTGCTCTTGTGGTGGAAGAATAACGAGCGTATTTACCCCGTGCTATCCCATTTTGCACGGGACGTATTTACGATTCCGGTGTCCACTGTCTCATCGGAAGCCAATTTCAGTTTGGTGGGAAGGGTACTTGAGCCGAGGAGGTCATCTCTTAGGCCTGAGTTGGTTGAGGCAATTACATGTCTAAAGGACTGGGAGCGTGCAGAAGATAGGACACAACATGAGCTCGAGGATCCGGAGATTACGAAGGCGGTTGCTGACTTTGACAATCTCAACATCGGGTAGTTTATGTATTAATGTATGTTTACATAGTTACTGTACTCTTTTCCTTACCGGGGGTACCCCACACCCGAATGTAAGGTTTTTAACGAGGCAGTAACTTTGTACATGTTCATGATTGAATAAAATTTAATATTTTCCCCCAATATTTGTCTTCATTGCCTTCGCTCCGTGCGTCTCTGGGTTCTTTTCTCTCATCGCAATAGTGCAAATGGGCCGGGCCTGGGCCGGCACGGCACGAAGTCAGCACGAAGCACAAATGAGCTGGGCTGGCACGGTGGGCACGACGGGCCGGCGTGGCACGGCACTGTTCCGGCCCGAAGCACGATGGGCCTGGGCCGGGCCGGCCCGGCACTGCACGGCACAATGCCCACCACTATTCGCACGGCCGGGCTTCGACCTGCATGAAGGCGCCTCACCGTGGCGTCGGCGCGTCGCAGATGGGCCTCGGCGTGCACCTAGCTGTGAGGTGTGCATGTTCTGCTGTGTAAAAAAGCATAAGTGTGTGTGTGTGTGTATATATATATATATTATGGCACCATAATGGGGGCACTGTGGTGTCCAGCACTATGATTTTAAATTCACGCATTCAAGTCAAATTAAGGTATATTTTTTAAAATTTTTAGGTTTAGGGTATATATCCATCTATAACAATTCAAAAGAAACACATATCTTTGAAAAAAATATACTCGAATTCAAAGATTTCAACGAATTTAGATCACATGCTTTGCTGATTTATATATATAATCAGCACATACCTACAATCAAACTATCATAAAAAAAAGAAACTCTAGTTTGAATTTTAGTTCAAACTTGTTTAAACTAGCCAGTAAACTAGTTAAACTCAATATCCTAATAATTTTAAAAAAAAATTGACTGTAAATAAATAGAAAAAAAAACTTTTTGGATCATGGTGCCTAGGCACCATGGTATCCCAGGTAATTGTACTATATATATGTATACACAGATACGGAATTGCTAATTTGAGTACACTTTTATCAAATCTTTAATACACCTTCTTATTGTGACAGTGACAGCACCTCCTTGCTTCCTCTACGTTTCTTACCGTTCAAAAATTCTCTTATCGTGACACTTGGCCCTATACCCTTTATCCCCCTTTCCTCTCCCATTCTCTTCCTGTCAAAATTAAAATAGTTTTTATTTTTTCAAATAATTCTCCCAACTTTTTGAATAAGATGTATTTTTTAATCACCTTCTAAAGTTTTGGATCGAAACTTTTCAAATTGAAAGTTTTATCAATTGAAACTTTTCGAAACGAAAGTTTTCAGACCAAAGCTTTTTGAATCAATAGTTTTCGGAGTTGAAACCTTTTCATATGAAACTTTCTAATTTGAGAATTTGTTGTTTTAAAATTATTTTAGTTAAAACAACTTTCTAATTTGAGAATTTGTTGATTTAAAATTATTTGAGTTGAAACTTTCCGAGTTAAAACTTTGTAGTTTGAATTTTCCAATTCAAAATTTGTCAAGTTGTAACTTTCTAAGTTGAAATTTTTTATTTAAAATTTTTCGAGTTGAAATTATTGAGTAGAATTTTTTTCAAGTTGAAACCTCCTATTTAAAATTTTTAGTGTTAAAATTTTTTAATTTATAATTTGTATGTTAGAGAGGAAGAAAGGGAGATGGGGAAGTGAGTAAAGAAGAGGAAAGAGGAAGAGGTGGAGGTAGATGGATAAGATGACGCGTGAATCCTAAGAAGGTGTACTTAATGTTTTTAGTGCCCATAAACATTAGCCATGTGGGCGCGATGCACGCCACACGCCGTCTGGGCATTGGGAGCTTTTTAAAAAAAATCGGCAAAATATGGTTTTTTTGGCAGAAAAATGGCTTGTGGAAGTTACGATGGCATTTTTGAGAAAACCAGACCAAGATCTAATATCATTTTTTGTGGGCGTGTGCATTTTGAGGGCCTTTGTGCATTATCTGATCTAGATGTAATTTTATTTTTTTGGGGCTTATGCACCAAAAGAAACAAATTTTATTTTTTTAAGGAGCCTTTTTGCAAAAAAAAAGCTAATACGTAATTTCTAAAACTTTTGGGTGTTTTTCGAAAAAACAAGTTTCAAGGGCCTTCTCATGAAAAAAGGAACAATATGTAATTTCTAAAACATCCAGACGCCTTTCCACAAAAAAATACCGTCACGCATCCGAGCCGCTTGGCCAAGCCATGCGTCACCCGTGGGAAAATCGGGCGGAGCACGCGACAAGAGGAACCGTCGTTACCGATGGGACACCACGACGTTTGTGTTAATGGAACGACACAAATTACTTAACTAGACTAATCGGGGAGCAATTCGGATGATGTGGCCACGCCGCGAGAGCATGTCATCCGAAATACGCTTGGATAGCATGGGAGGTTCAGAAACTTACAAGACTAGCTAGGGTCGCGGGCTATGCTACGCATTGCAAAATTTGATTCAACGGTTATTTTTTGGAAAAATGTATGAGGACTTAAACACAATTCATTGGCGAATCTGAACTAAGCATAATTTCTGTTTTCTCTTCTTTTTTTTTTTTGAAAAATAGGCTGCCATGAGTCGTCGACGAATTTGTGGAACCATCAGTTCTTTTTTGCATAATGTTGATTTTATCATTTTTTTTAAAAAATGGGTTGCTAGGAGTTGTAGGCGAATTTGCGATACCATGGGCTCCTTTTTCGGGAAAAAATGCAGATGGGCGTTCGGTTTCTTTGGTACGTTTTATTCAGTTTAATTTTTTATTTTTAGCAAGTGCAAACTGAACCGAACCAAACAAATTCAAAAACCAAACCGAATTAGGTTCGGTTAATTCGATTTTTTGGTAAACCAAATTTCCTGATACAGCACACATGCATATGCATTGGGATTCAAACTCTAATTCTGTTATAAGCAATGGTGTATATTGGAGGGAACTTCTACAAACTACCTACGAAGAGGATCTAGACACTCGATTAGAGCCTGCCAGAGATTTAATGAGCTAACAATTGTTTCTATCCTATTGGAAGGGGCAGATACAATTGAAGTCAAGTTCATCCCTTACCAGTACAGTTCCAAAAAGATTGATTGTAAAGCCCACATCAGATTTTAATATTTTGACATAGAGGATATTCACTAAGCCTTGTAGTCTGTCCAAAAGGTGAAGATTATAGCACATAGAATGTGTAACAGTCAGTTTACTACATACAATACCTACACAGAGGATTCTGATTTGGAATCACTTGCATTTCCAGGTGGTTGTTGTGTCTTTGTCGCCATAGAGAGCTTTTTCATATAAATCTTCCGCAAATAATCAGATTGGGTAATGCAAAAGAAACCAACAATGTTAATTTTATGTTTTATACTAATACTAACTTGCCTACCATAAGTTATGGAATGATTAGCACAATTGAGAAGGAATTGATTAAAAAATATATAGACAAAAAACCACTTTACCACAAATAATCTATACAAACAGGAAATCCAAAATAAAAATAGTGACACAGTGTACCCCAACCAAATAAATACATTCGAAAATGTTTACCACAATGGAGTGGAAGCAATATGATGAAGCTCTTTCCAACACAAATTGGAAGGAGGGAGTAAACTCTTGTTTGATGTTTGGCTAGGATAAATTACTGTATACCATTGCGAATCCCATGATGGTGTTGGCATAAATAGTCTCTTTTTAACATAAGGTTCTTTATTTACACATATAACAATTTCGAACACATGGACACATGGGCTACTTGTACCAACATGAACTGGCAGAACAATGGACTGAAGTAAGTAAGGGATGCATAATTTTTAATTCAGCAAATTCACAATTCAGAACTAACCTAAGGCGTGCATAATTCTCATTTCTCATAACACTATTAACAATCTCATATTTGACAAACTTAAAAAATCACAACATCACAAATTCCCAATCTCACAATAAGCAAGTCAGTTGTAAAATGGTAAAAAGTCTAGAAGAGGAAGAGGCGTATAGGACTGACCGTGAATTGCATACACATGGGACCCATGCTCATCGGGATGGCAGAGGGATGTGGTAAGTCGTTGGAGGGAACATGGTAGTAGTGAAGATCTGGGCAGGGGCGGACCGAATGGCGGGTCAATGTGGCGGCTCAATTGCTCAATGATTGGATTCAATTGGGGATTTTCATATTTGGGATAGGGAATGGGGATTGGGGGCATCAAGGGAAAAGATGTCGGGGCCGAGGGTCGAGGGACGAAGGGACGAGGCACCGCTGCCGCGTTGAGGGCTCGCTGGATCAAGGCGGGCCCGAGGTAGGGTGCATTGGCACCAAGGGAGGAGACAAAAGGCATGGAGGGGTGAGCGCTCGTAGCTCGAGGCAGCGCTGAGGGTCGATGGCTCTTGACTACTACGAGGGGGGCTCAAGGCGATGCCGAAGGTCGAGGCCAGTGTCGAATGGCTGATGAATTGATTCGATCCAGGGTTGGGTACTCGGGGACCTGGGGATTGGGGTTGGGGATACCAGTCTTTTCGGGACTTCGTTTTTTTGGTTTTTGACAGTAAAAAACCAAACCAAGTACCGAAAACTGAATAGAATCAAAATACAAACCAAACTGAAAATCGAAAAAATTGATTTTTTTTTTTGTTGGTTCGATTCGGTTTTTTATTTCGGTTAAATAATGCCCACCCTTACCGGCGACAAGGGAATCCTCGCCTCGGCAGTGGAATTTCCATCTCACTCCCTCACATTTCATGCCCATTCGCTTTGTAGGTCATGCCTCAGTGACTAGAGGGTCTCCAACCTCGAAGGCTCCACCTCGGCGGGGAGACCTTATTGCATATCATGCTCAATCATTCAATTCCCTTGGCTTTGAAGGCCGTACCTAGGCAACTAGGGAGTCTCCCATCTCGAAGGATTCGCTTTAGCGTGGAGACCTGATCGCACATCGCACTCCATCATGCACTCCATCTAATTTAGCACTTTTATTTCCTCTTTTTGTGATAAATAGTTGTTTGTGCCCCCAAAAAGGTAGAACTCAGAATGCTACTACCCAAATAACGGAGACAACTTTGCCTTCTTACTTTGGTTCTTTCCATTAAGGCCAGTAAAGGTGTGACACCACGGAGTGTCGTAACCTTATAAAATGTGAATGTTGAGGTCAAAAATATTATGAAATATGGAATTGGAGGTTGAAACCTTACGGCATGAAGTTCAATAGCATTTTCGGGCCGTTTTCGAGAGTTTGGGCCTTTCCGGGGAGTTTTGGGCCTAAGGGAAAGGACCGTGGGCTTTGGTGGGAAGGTGTTTGAGTCCATGTGGGAGTAGGAATCCTGTTTGGGCTGGTGAAGAGGCATCCCCCTGCCCCTATGTGCGCCCCCACCTCTGCCCTTGCGCCCCCCCCACCACTTGGTGAAGCCCTAGCCGCCACCCCTTGCTCTCCTCCCTTGCTTGCGTCGCCCCTTGCTCCTCATTGCGCCACCACCCCTCCACCATCTCTCCACCTCCCTTGCTACCCCTAGGGGAGATCTCCACCTCAACACCTCAAAGATCCATCCATTGGAGCGCTCCGCGATGAGGAGATCCAGTGAATTTGGAGCGAGGAAGGAGATCGCGCGATCCGGGAGGAGATCCATTGGGTTTTCGTGCGTCGGGCGAAGGTATGGCCATGGGAATCCTTGGGGTTGGTCTAGGTACTGTTCTAAGGGTTATTATCATGTTTTTAGATCAATTGGTGGTGCTGGAATTGAGTAGATTAGATTAGATCTAGAAGTTGCCACGTTCTCTGTTTCGGGCAGCATGAGCATTCTACCTAGGGTTTGGTTTTTCGTTAATTTAGATTCGGAATTTGGTCGTACGGCTGTTGAAAAAGTTGTAGATAATTTCAATATCTTTCCGTGGGTATAAAGAACGTCCAATTCCGCCCAGCCGTTTGAAAGTTATGATCGTTTTACCGAATGTATTAAAATCTGTGATGTGATTGGAACAGATCACGGTTTTCTGTAGATTAAACCATTTTAGAGTCCGAATCAGTCTTTCCATATACTTAGAAAAAGTTGGGAAATTTCCTAAGCTATGCGAGGATGTACTCTTTTAATTGATTCGGAGTCTTAAAACCCGAGTTATGCCTATTGGAAGGCTGCTGTCCCGACGGGACAGAACATCTGTTTTTGGGTTTAGTGAGTAGTTTGCGATGTCGGGGTAGAAGAGGGATTGCTTACTGTTTTGTGGACATTATTGTGAGTGTGTGGTACTCATGTGCAGGTGGTGTGCCCCCGGGAGTATCTTCTACTTCTCGCCAATCCGTTGCCCGTGGTTGAGGCAAGTGTATTGTAATGGATAGCGGTTTGTAGGTTGCTAGTTGAGACTAGATGAAATTGATTATATGATATGATCACTTGCCATGCTTTAATGATTGCCAATGATATGATGAGTATGCTTATTATGTTATGATGCCATGTGTTAATGTACAAGTTAATTATGATGTTGGCATATTTGCATACATGGCATGTTACATGGCCCGGGCGGTGAGAAAGTCATAACTAGTCCGGGGAAGGTCGGTGAGAAAGTTATGACTATTCCGAAGAGCCAATGAGTAAGTCCTACATCGTGATTCCATCCACCATGGTGTGGGGAAGCGAGGAGTAGGCACCCTCCATCTTCGGGATGGAAGGGGGAGAGGGTGCACACCGACGGGTGTGTACTCAACCATACCGGTATGAGTTTCCAAGGAGATATGAGCATCGCATCGCATCGCATCGCATTGCATACATAATGATGATGATAATGATTTGTGAACATGAATGAGATGATATACATGATGTGAGTTGTTGTAGCCATGTAATTGTTTTTGTTTGTACCATTGCAATATACTTGCTGAGTGATGAACTCACGCTTGTGTTTATGTTGTTTTTTTAGGTACCATGACACCGGCATGTGGGAAAGGGCATTAGCATCACATCTTCACGTAGTTCCAGTCACATTTACCAACCTTGAGTCATGATCATAATAATAGTGCCCTGAACTAGGTGTATGGAATAATTTTAATGTGCTGTTGATCCTCTTTGCTTAGCTATAGATGTTTGTGTGGTTGGTTTTGGTTTAATTGCTTATGATGATGTTTTATGCATTACATATTGCTGCTTTAAGATGTCTTATGTTATGAAATAGTTTGCTATGATATTGCTATTGTTCAAATCATGATAAAACAAAGGAGATGCTGCCGAAATTTCGGTTTTTAGCATATGCGCCTTTGCTGTAATTTATCGTTAGTTGTGGTATTTAGATGTTGTTTAGTCTATGTTTGGTAGCATTCTGGCATACTAGATGCCGGGGTGTTACAAAAGGTAGATAGTTTTGTTTCACTTTGTTCTTGGGCTCGTTGAACTTCCTCTGGTGGAATGGCTCATGTAAGTTTCTTCTGCTCACTTGGCTCACTTCGCTGGAGTTACTGTGAAATCATGTGTTGAAAAATTGGCTTTGAACTGAAAAATTAACTTAGAATTGAATTTGCAAAAATGTGTTTGTTCATGTGTTTTGACAATCTGACAAGAAACAGTAAGTTTCACTTTGGCGCCGGACCAAACTTAAAGAAAACAGTAAGTTTCCCATCTACGACGGACAAACTTTGTTGGTCTGTTGTAAACATGTTTTGGCACTTTCCCATGTACGACGGACCAAGTTTTTGGGTCTGTCGTGGACATGCTTTTGAGATTCTGAGCCAAACTCAATTTTCCAAGAAACCAGTAAGTTTCACATGTACAACGGACTAAGTTTTTGGGTCTGTCGTGAATGGCTTTTTGAGGATTGTTTTCGCATGTACAACGGACAAAGTTTTTGGGTCCGTTGTGAACATGTTTTCACCGGAATGTTTTCTTCTTGGAACTGAGAGTTTCACATGTACGCCGGACAGAGATTTCTTGTCCGTCGTGAATGGACTTTTTCTAGGGTTTTTATTTTTGGTCCGTTGTGAACATGTTTTGCTCGGTTTGAAGGTTTTTTGCAAGAATTGAAACGGTTTGACCTTGAGATTATGAAATTTGTGATGATTTCATGATGTGAGTTTTGAAGTGGACTTTATGCAATGCTCGTGTGAGTATTTGCATGGATTGATGTGAGTCAAGTCGTGGACTTGTGCTCGGAGTTGTTTTGTGATTTGTTCATGTGCAGGTATTGCTCGAAGACGAATGTGGTCGATGACGGGACCGGAACTAGGTTCATGGAGGAACTGAGGTTCGGGACTAGGTTCAGGAGGAACTGAGGTCTTGGTGGTCAAGGATGTCATGCGGGACGTTCGGGCTAAGAGAATGGTGCACATGAAGAATGGTTAGTCACGTGAGAATGGCAGGAGGTCATTCGCGTGCAAAGTGTTAGTCACGTGAGTATGGCAGGTGGCCATACGTGTGCAAAGTGTTAGTCACGTGAGTATGGTAGGGTTGCCATACGCGTGCAAGAGTTGTACTCGGCCAAGGAGAGTTGTGTTGGATACGGATTCCTTCTAGGGAATAGGAATCGTATTCAGAACTCTTTGTGGGTTGGTGCTTTAAATAGGTGGGGGGTCTCCTGTTGAAATGCACCAAGTAGAGCTGAGCGCATCAAGCTTTGAGCTTGGTTTTAGGGTTTGTACTCTTTTGATGAGAGTATTTTAGACAAGAAATAAAGATCAATTCTTCCAAGATTTTTGCGTGCTCTGATAACCACGTCGCTACAGTATTTTCTGTTTTGGTTCTTGTTTGCATGCTTGTTCTAGTTCTAGATTGGTTTTTGTTCTTCAAGTTTTATCTTGATTTGATCCATCAAAAACCTCTCTAGGGTATTGATCTAGTGTTTCTCAAAGTCTAATTGATCAATCTTTTGTCGTTCTTGTTTAATCTTGAAGTTTTGATTAGATTGATTCTCGTCAAGTTCTGGATCAGCAAGCTTACGAAGCTCATAACTTTTGATCCGTAAGTCCGATCGAGCTGATTCTTTTTGGGTTCGATTCGTATTAGAATCTAGTTTCTTGTGTCCAAATTTCAGATCGTTTCGACGGTTGGATCTCCGGAAATTCTCGTTTTACCAAACCTCTGTCATTCTGTTTTTGTCGAAAACGAGGCAATTATTTGGTTCTGTTTTGGGGTGAACTTTTAATAGGTCAAGAATTTGGTTTTAGCTTCCGCACAATCATTCACCCCCCCTCTGATTGCTATATTCGTATACTTCGATCCTACAAGTGGTATCAGAGCAAGGTTTCTCTAATCTATCTTAACTGGTGATTAGATCAATGGATCGTTATTCGACAAAACCATGTGTGTTCGATGGTGTTGATTTTCAGTTTTGGAAGGCCAAGATGGAGGCGTTCATCCAAGCACAGGGCTTCACAATTTGGGAGATGGTCTACAAGCCATATGAAGTCCCTGCAAACGACAACGTCAACGACACCAATCGCACACATGTTGAAGCAAATAGCAAGGCGCGCAACTTGATCATCCAAGGCTTGGGACGCAGCGACTTTGATCGTGTGGTTCATCTTCGATCCAAGATATGAGGTATGGAAATCTCTTTGTGATTACCATGAGGGTTCTAACATCACAAAGAGGTTCGCCAAGATATTTACAAAAAAGAATACATGCGTTTTGAGATGAAACCTAGTGAATCAGTAGATGACTTCTTTGCACGTTTTAATAAGATTCTTAGCAATTTGCGTCTTTGTTGGAGTTAGCTTTGATGATGCTGCTAATGCTAGACAATTGCTTAGTGCTTTGGACATGTCGGTGTGGGAGATGAAAGTAACATCTATACAAGAATCTACTACCATGAGTACACTTACTTTAGATGTTCTTTATTCTAAGTTGAAAACTCATGAATTAGATGTTTTTGCTAGAAAGAATGATCATAAATCAATTGCTTTGACATCTCAATCTAGCATATCTCATAATGGTGCTGCTTCAAGTTTTGCTCTATCTTTCTTGTCTTCACTAACCGATGAACAGATTGAGCAATTCCCTAGAAGACTTGTCACTACTCTCTTCTCGCTTTAACAAAGCTTTGCAAAATGTGATAAAGAGAAAGAGAGGTGGTGGTGATCCTCCAAGATGCTATGAGTGTGGTGATCTCGACCATATTCGTCCAAACTGTCCAAAACTTGCAAGTAAAGCATCAAGGGAGGAGAAGGACAACGATGTAAGAAAAGAGAAGAAGAAGTTCTCTCCAAGTGATAGAAAGAAGAAGAACTTCATCAACCGCAAAGTTGTCCATCGAGTTCTTTCCGCTCTTGAACAAGTCAATTTGAGCGATGTGGATTCGGAGAGCAGCGAGGATGATGCAACTCCAAGCAAGCATGAGTTGACGGGGTTGTGTCTCATGGCCAAAAGCAGCGACAGCTTCACCGAGGGCGATCATGACAGCGACTTCAATGAGGTAGATCCTTCTTACGATGAATTAGCTATTGCTGTTGCTCGTCTTGGTAAATTGCTTGATAAACGTGACAAGAAAATTAAGAAACATGATTTTGTTGTTGAGTCATTGAATGCTGAAATTGCTAGACTTAAAATCTTGATTCCTGATGATGATGCTTGCAAATCATGTGACTTAATTTGGAATGAGCTTACTTCGCTTAGGAAAGAACATGCTTCCTTGATTGAGAAAATTAATGCTGAAAGTGAGAAAAATGAGAAACTTGTTAAACATGCTAGTTGTTCTACCATTGATTTACATGATACAACTCCATGTTCTATATGCTCCATACTAGAATTGAAGTTGCATGATGCAAATGCTAGGGTTTCTCAAATGACAGAAGATTTGCTTACACATGAGATTCTTTCATGCTCAACTTGTCGCAAGCAAAAAGGAAAAGTGGACGTTCCCTGTAATAATTGTTTAACTCTTTCTCGAAAAATTGATTACTTGGAAAAGTCATTAGAACGTTTCACTAAAGGAAAGAAAAACCTAAACATGATTTTGGATCAATCTAAGGTTAGCTCAAACAAGAAAGGTTTAGGTTTTGATCTTCATGCTTCATATGAAACTAAACCTCGCTCGTTGTTTATGCTCCTTGCAATGACAAACTTGAGATTTCGAATGAGCCTAAGAAAATTATCTTCAAATCTGTTGGCCTTTTATCTTCTACTATGATGAATGCAAATGTTGCTTCTCTTGTTAAAGCAAAACATCATGTTAAGTACACTTGCACTCATTGTGGTAGAGATGGACATTTAGTAGACTTTTGCTTTAGACTAGCCAAACAACAAAAGAGAGAAAGGTTTAATGCTAGGTCTAATTTCAGAAAGGCACACTCTACTTCTCATTATGTGCCTAGGGTGAAACAAACACCTTTTGATGCTAAAAACACGGGAAAAGGCAAATCTGATTTTGTGCATAAGAATACTCGTGTTGTGCCTACTATTGTGCGTCGTGTGTCTCAAGATCGATTCCTAAACATCTTATTTCTAACCCCAGTACCGAGACCTCGACACTTTCTGCTTCTATGTAGGCCTCTCACGCGAGGAGGGAGAACATGTGGCTAGTGAATTTCGGATGCTCACTTCATATGTTCAGTGATAAGATTTGGTTCTCCTTCACTCGTGCATCTCATGCTGAAAGTGTTGCCTTTGGAGATGCTTCTTCCACTGCTTTCGCAAAGGCACTAGTCCAAATGATGCAAGTACAGGTGCATATGTTCAGGGGGGGAGTGTCTTTGTTCATAAAAGATGATGATGATGCTGTTGAGGATGAGATAATTGGAGGTTTACATGAGAGACTCTTCCCACGTGCTTGTGTGCTCGTTTTCAAGCTTCCCCACGTGCTTCACATCGACAAGCTGTCAAAAGGATTTTCAGGTATCTTCATGGAACTCAAGATTTTGGCATTTGGCTTTCTGCTTCCTCATGCATTAGTTTGAGATCTTTTTCTGATGCTGATTTTGGAGGATGTAGAATTGATAGGAAGAGCACTTCTGGTTCATGTCACTTCTTGGGAAATTCTCTCATTGCATGGTCATCTAGAAAGCAATCTTCTGTTGCACAATCAACTGCTGAATCTGAATATGTGGTCTTTGCTAGTTGTTGTTCTCAAATTCTTTGGATAGTAGCTACACTAAAAGATTATGGGGTTAATTTGGATAGTGTTCCTCTTTGTGTGATAACACTAGTGCAATTTGCATTGCTAAGAACCCCGTGCAACACTCTAGAACAAAACACATTGACATCAGATTTCACTTTCTTAGAGATCATGTTGAAAAAGGCAACATTGTGCTTCATCATGTGGATACTGAACATCAATTGGCAGACATTTTCACAAAACCTTTGTCTTCTTCTCGTTTTGCTTTTATTCGGGGAGAACTTGGAATTGTTCATCCAATGGGATTGTTTTGAGGGGGAGTTTCTTTGCCAAGTTCTTTCACTTAATGAGCTCACTTTATCATATTTCTTTATATACTATATAATTGAGCTAATATATGATAATCTAAATTGTCTCACTTGAACTAAGAATGACATTGCGGAATTCCCTGGACTGATTGCCTATAGCTAAATACTCTATGATATCTCACTCTTCTAGGCTTGATATTGAATCTTCTTGACAAATTTGGGCTATGAAGCAAGTGTGTTTTCAACTTTACTCTTTCATAAGACCCTTAATCACTTTTGTATGTTTACAATCAAAGAAAAAGGAAAAAGAAAAGGGAATCAATATAAAAAAGGGGGCTGTTAAAAGCAAAAGCTTCAAGTTATGTGCTTCAGGCTTGCTTTCCCTAAAAAGATAAGATGTATGCTTCAAGCATGCCACTCCTAGAAAATAAAAGAAGTATGCTTCAAGCATGCCACATGCAACTTATTGTTTAAAGATTAAATTGGTCTACTAGATTGGAGTTGAAACTACTTGCTCGCCCTAAGTTGTTAGTTGCTTCAATTTTTAAAGCCTTGCTTTTTCTGCTAAGATCTTGCTTAGTACTTGGCTATAGTTGACTAAATTGAGGTTGAGATGCATGTCATTCCCTAACTTGTTAAAATCACATCAAGATCATGTATTTTGCATATTATGTGATATATAAGGTTATATGATCGAATGATCTCATCTTTTCCTATCTTAGCACTTCCTTGTTTCTCTTTGTGAAATCATTGTTTCAGGAAAAATTTTGAACCTGTTCTTTCTTTTACTCTTGATGAATCCATTGTCAAAGGGGGAGAAATTTGAGAATCATTAAATTTGAGAATCATTGAAAAGTTTAAGAAAAAGGGGGAGTTGTTTTTGGAGAATTTTGAAATTTTTGGGCACATTGCACATTCACACACTTTTTCATTCTCAGGGGGAGATTTTGTTTTGCATTTTGGTCAAAGGGGGAATTCTGTGTTTTCTTTTTGGTCCTTGATCCTTTGGATTTCAAAATCTTTTGTAAAGTGAATGCCAAATGTTCAATTCTAAGTGGTGTTGCCAATGTTTTCATCAAGGGGGAGATTGTGAAATCATGTGTTGAAAAATTGGCTTTGAACTGAAAAATTAACTTAGAATTGAATTTGCAAAAATGTGTTTGTTCATGTGTTTTGACAATCTGACAAGAAACAGTAAGTTTCACTTTGGCGCCGGACCAAACTTAAAGAAAACAGTAAGTTTCCCATCTACGACGGACAAACTTTGTTGGTCTGTTGTAAACATGTTTTGGCACTTTCCCATGTACGACGGACCAAGTTTTTGGGTCTGTCGTGGACATGCTTTTGAGATTCTGAGCCAAACTCAATTTTCCAAGAAACCAGTAAGTTTCACATGTACAACGGACTAAGTTTTTGGGTCTGTCGTGAATGGCTTTTTGAGGATTGTTTTCGCATGTACAACGGACAAAGTTTTTGGGTCCGTTGTGAACATGTTTTCGCCGGAATGATTTCTTCTTGAAACCGAGAGTTTCACTTGTACAACGGACAGAGATTTCTTGTCCGTCGTGAATGGACTTTTTCTAGGTTTTTATTTTTGGTCCGTTGTGAACATGTTTTGCTCGGTTTGAAGGTTTTTTGCAAGAATTGAAACGGTTTGACCTTGAGATTATGAAATTTGTGATGATTTCATGATGTGAGTTTTGAAGTGGACTTTATGCAATGCTCGTGTGAGTATTTGCATGGATTGATGTGAGTCAAGTCGTGGACTTGTGCTCGGAGTTGTTTTGTGATTTGTTCATGTGCAGGTATTGCTCGAAGACGAATGTGGTCGATGACGGGACCGGAACTAGGTTCATGGAGGAACTGAGGTTCGGGACTAGGTTCAGGAGGAACTGAGGTCTTGGTGGTCAAGGATGTCATGCGGGACGTTCGGGCTAAGAGAATGGTGCACATGAAGAATGGTTAGTCACGTGAGAATGGCAGGAGGTCATTCGCGTGCAAAGTGTTAGTCACGTGAGTATGGCGGTGGCCATACGCAGCGTGCAAAGTGTTAGTCACGTGAGTATGGTAGGGTTGCCATACGCGTGCAAGAGTTGTACTCGGCCAAGGAGAGTTGTGTTGGATACGGATTCCTTCTAGGGAATAGGAATCGTATTCAGAACTCTTTGTGGGTTGGTGCTTTAAATAGGTGGGGGGTCTCCTGTTGAAATGCACCAAGTAGAGCTGAGCGCATCAAGCTTTGAGCTTGGTTTTAGGGTTTGTACTCTTTTGATGAGAGTATTTTAGACAAGAAATAAAGATCAATTCTTCCAAGATTTTTGCGTGCTACAGTAACCACGTCGCTACAGTATTTTCTGTTTTGGTTCTTGTTTGCATGCTTGTTCTAGTTCTAGATTGGTTTTTGTTCTTCAAGTTTTATCTTGATTTGATCCATCAAAAACCTCTCTAGGGTATTGATCTAGTGTTTCTCAAAGTCTAATTGATCAATCTTTTGTCGTTCTTGTTTAATCTTGAAGTTTTGATTAGATTGATTCTCGTCAAGTTCTGGATCAGCAAGCTTACGAAGCTCATAACTTTTGATCCGTAAGTCCGATCGAGCTGATTCTTTTTGGGTTCGATTCGTATTGGAATTTAGTTTCTTGTGTCCAAATTTCAGATCGTTTTGACGGTTGGATCTCCGGGAATTCTCGTTTTACCATACCTCTGTCATTCTGTTTTTGTCGAAAACGAGGCAATTATTTGGTTCTGTTTTGGGGTGAACTTTTAATAGGTCAAGAATTTGGTTTTAGCTTCCGCACAATCATTCACCCCCCTCTGATTGCTATATTCGTATACTTCGATCCTACAGTTACATTCTACTCTTGTTGCTCGTTTCATTTCCATTACACTCGTTGGGTGCAACTATTCCCTCTTGAAGTACAAGTAAGGGCGTAGCAGATAACTAAGCACATTAATTGGTTGAGAACATCTATCATATTTTTGGAAATTGAAAGTTTTCATAGGTTCAAATGCTTTCTATCTATTGGTTGGATCACTCTGAAGGACCGAAATGGCGATTGGAGAGGAGATAAATGATCCTAAAAAAATTTTCCACCTACTGGACAAGTTGATGCCAACCAAAAACCAAACACTTCAAGAATTTACAAGATCTACCAACTCAGACTGAGGGCGGTAGTGCCAAATTTACGGTACAACCGCTCCTTAAGGGTGGTAGTGCCGGCCTTAAGAAATCAGCAAGAACTCAAGACGATCCCAAAGGTAAAAAGGATTAATCTTTTGATCGGTTGGTCCAAATCTTATGAAACTTAAAATACACATTCTTAGGAAATCCAGGGATGTAACACCCCGGCATCTAGTATGCCCGAATGCTACCAAACATAGACTAAACAACATCTAAATACCATAAATAAAGATAAATTACAGCAAAGGAGTAAATGCTAAAAACCGAAATTTCAGCAGCATCTCCTTTGTTTTAACATGAATTGAAGGAAACACAATAGCATAGCAATATAAGGCAATATGAGAGACATCTAAAATAGCAATAATTAAAGATATGATGACCTTAAAAGTCTAATTCTAAACATTTAATGTCTCCATGAGCCAAACGAACAATAAGACTCTAATATCGTAAAGCTAAACCAAAAACAATAGGCATCACACTTAATTTATTATCAAGACCCAATTGAGTGACTGTGGGAACAATTGAGTGACGCTACGTGTAGAAGTGTGACTAATTCCCTTCCCCGCATGCCGATCTCATGGTACCTAAAACAACAAGAAAGCACAAGTGTGAGTTCAACACTCAGCAAGCATATTGCAATGGTACACAAAAACAATTACATGGCTACAACAACTCATATCATGTCCTTCATCTCATTCATGATCACATATCAATATCATCACCATTATGTATGCAATACGATGCGATGCTCATGTCTCCTTGGAAACTCATACCGGTATGGTTGAGTACACACCCGTCGGTGTGCACCCTCTCCCCCCTTCCAGCCCGAAGATGGAGGGTGCCAACTCCTCGCATCCGTTCACCGCGGTGAATGGAATCACGATGTAGGACTTACTCATTGGCTCTCCGGAATAGTCATAACTTTCTCACCGACCTTCCCCGGACTAGTTGTGACTTTCTCACCGCCCGGGCCAAGTAACATGCCATGTATGCAAATATGCCAACATAATAAACAACTTGTACACTATGCCATGGCATCATAACATAATAAACATATTCGTCATATCATTGGCAATCATTAAGGCATGGCATGTGAGCATATCATGTATTCAAATTCAATCTACATCTATCTAGCAACTACAACCCGCTACCCCTTCCAATACACTTGCCTCAACCACGGGCGACGGATTGGCGAGAAGTAGAAGGCACTCCCGGGGTCACACCACCTACACATAGGTACCACACACTCACAATCAAGTCCACAAAACAGTAAGCAAACCCTCTTCTACCCCGACATCGCAAACTACTCGCTGAACCCAAAAACAGAGGTTCTGTCCAGTCGGGACAGCAGCCTTCCAAAAGGCATAACTCGGGTTCTAAGACTCCGAATGTAACATCCTCAAATATTAGAAAGCATTATTAAATATTTGAATTTTTGACCTTAGTTTCAATTTGGAGTTTAACCATTTTGGAAGATTATTAGGATATTTGACTTGTTTTGATTATCTTTTGTTAGCTAAGTGAAGGTTCCATTTTATGCATTTCTTCATTTAGCTTTTCATCAGTAACTTGAGTATGTCCTAATGCAACCAAATCAAGCAAATGCCGATTTGAACCACTATCATTAGGATCTAGCAGTGACTATTCTGACTTTGATCAACCACATCTAGAACATCAAATAAATCCACCTGCTCAAAGATCCTTGAATCCTTTTGGGCCAATGTGATGCTTCAGCAGAGTGCACGCCTCAATTCACTGAACCAACAGGAGGGAAATTACAGCAACCAAAATATGTATTTACCCAAACCTCACTTGAGTACCTATTAGCCTAAAGATCTGTGAGAGCTCATAGGGCCGATCAAGTGCACTCCAACCAGAGGATACAGATCTCATTGGACCAATACAAGGCATGAGTATGAAGACTCAGTGTGCCAATCGGTGGGGAGAGCAATTGTCAGTAACAAGCAATTGTGACAAAGCAATGAAATGCATTGACTGAACCATGGTGAAGTAATCTAGGGCATAGTTTGCAATCCTGCCAGCTCAAGGATTGCATATCTAGGTTAGCCAATCCAGTGCTTGGAGTAGGCTATTCACTGCTTAAACCTGAAGGATGAAGCAATTGTCAGACGTGCCACAGTGCACTTGAGTAATGCTTGAAGATTGGACCGAGCTCCTTCCATTGGTTGCTCTCGCCGCAATGACCAGGGTTATTTTTTTTCCTCTGCCACAGCAACCTTCCCCATTGGCGCTTCTCTGCATCAGCGTCGAACTCGGCTTTGATCATTGCCGCAACAGCTCTCCCCATTGGTTTCCCTCCTTGCTGTTGCCGCATTGCTCATCTGCACTGTTGCCGATACTGTCTTCTTCCTTTTGTCGCCTCTCTGACCGAATCAAGCCCATGGGCATGCATACCAAAGCCTTCCGTTTTTGGAGGACTACTTAAGCTGCCCTTGAGTGTACGCATTCCCCTATTCTGTCTTGCCCTCCCCCTGTGGCCAGAGCCGGTTTACTCGACCGGAGGGCAATTCAGTGCAAGCACCGCCGCGAATTCAATCCCTTCGACACGGTGAGCCCCGTCCAAATTCCGTGAGCCCGAAGCTTTCACTTGATCCCCTGAGCTCATTTTCGACTTCAATTTCAGCCGAGATCGCTCGGGAAGCCGCTGCAGCGACCTTCTTCTTCTCCGGCTCCGGCGCACGGTGACAGCCCGACTCAACCATTCTTCCTCCGATCCAAGGTAATGAGCCACACCAGTAGGACCCACTGATGCTCCCCAACCATCTTTCCTGGCTTCGACGCCACCCCAGCGTCGCCGCGACTAGTCGCCATTAGCGCCGCCGCCCCTCATCGTCGCCAGCCTCCTCCGGTCATCCCCGGACTCGATGGAGCTATTCCCTAAGTTCCCCTAGGCCTGCTGGTGCTTGTCGTGCCCTTGCCTAGCCGCCTTCGGCCCTTCTCCAGCGCCGGCGAGGCCGCCTCCACCGTGCCCCTGCTCTGGGTCGTTGTCGCATGGGACCACCCTGTCAGTGTGCACGCACCCTAACACAGTGCCAGCCGAGCCGAATTACGCCTTCACAATATGAAAGCGCATTTTCAATTTAAATCCGAATTTCCAAACCCGAGCCGGTTCAAATGCCTATAACTTTTGAAATACAAACCCAAATTAGGTCAAACCAGTTCCTAAATTCTTTTTAAATCATGTGGTTTCTGAATATGTAAAAATATTCCAAATCCATTTAATGAGAACTGTTTAAAATTCAAATATGCACTTTCGGTCGAAACTTAGCCTAATGTAAAATTTGTGCAAATAACCTCCAAAGTTTATGAAACCTGTTTTATTGTATTCCTGATGATATTAGGATTCCCAATATGTAAAAACATTTAACTTTGGACTTAGGTTGTATCAAGTTTATAAATAAGTTAGTTTAATTGCATTTGAAATTGAGATATATAGGAATAATGCAAATACACTTTAAAATATGTGAATATGGTCCCTAAGCTCTGTATTTTGGTAACTCCTTCTGTCTATGTGAGAATGTTTAGTTTTAACCTATGGTTAATTTTGAAACATGTTATAGGATCGTTTCATGTAGCATGTATATGATGTAGATGTACAACTTTAACCCGAATGAGATTAGAATTGTTCCTAGGACCTTAGGTTATCATGGCCTTACTGTTATAAAAGTTTAATTGGATTATGCTTACTATTTTTTTTACATGTTTTAGGTTTGGTTATATTCATGCAACATAGGACACCATGGTTAAAAGAAGCCCTATTAATTGATTGAATGGCATCACAAATAATGTTTGCAACCTAGTAAAACCAACTTAGGAACACTAGTTTAAACATCCCCTGACAGTACCTAGAATATCATTACATAATTCGTTAAGGTAAAGTCACATTGAAGAAAGGAAAATGGCACCGTCAACTATGTAAAATTGTGACTTTTTAGCCTTTTCGGTCACCTGTAAATTATCTCGTCTACATGAAAAATGTAGGAAAAATGTCTCAAAACTATTGTACAATGTTTATACTACCATTTTATGGAGAAACATTTAATTAATAACTTGCTTTGCATCTGAATCTCATTAGCTCAAGTAGCTAAGTTTTATGTTTATTGATGTTGTAATAATTGAGTAGTTGGACCTATTGGACCTAAAGTAAATTGTTTCGCATCGCTAGAGTCATCTTGTAATCATGTAGGTTTAACCTCTAGCCCTAACCTTCGCCAAAACACACAATCGTGCTTGTTTTCGTGAATGATTCTAATTGTAATGATTCGACTTCTTTTGCCACATGTGTTGTGTGTTTACTTCTCGTTTGTTCTTTTCCGGATTTGGATGTTGATTCTCTTTTTATGATACGGTGTGTAGACACCGATACTCCGGATACTTTCGTCGACGACCCCGACTTCACGCAAGAAATCACTGAGCAAGGCAAGCACCCTCCTTTGACCATAATGAACCCACTATTTGAAGATAGTTTACTTTGTTTGTCAAAATTATTATGCATGCGCTATGTTCCTTAAACTTGCTATATTGTGGGATGCGGTAGAACTAAACCTACATTGTGGGATTACCTCAATTATTCATTGACATGAGAACATTGGAAACCCTAGGTTATGGTTAGACAAAATGTAATGTCAAATGGGTATACTCGATTAATTATTTGCACATGCTTAGTATGCTCTAGAAATGGGATCACGAATGGATGGCTACACTATTCATGATGATCAATGAAATTTGACATGTTTTGGGAGAGACAGGTGTTGTCTCATAAATTGGAAAGATTGGTTATGACAGTAAAGGATACTGGTAGTTTGATAAAAATGAAAATAAAACTATGATTTGACACAGGTGGATTATGGCAAATAGCCGGGTGTGTAAGCTTTAACTTACACGTAGTGTAGGGGGAGTTTCCACCTGGGTTAATTTAAGGACCGAACATAGTGTTGTTAAATCCAAGAATTATCGTACAACCACAATGCTATTTATGGGGTAGCCTCAACCTATTAAGTTGTTTAAAACTGGCTTTACACTTTGGAAGGCCGTAGTAGCACGGGTTGTTCTTGCGAGAATTTCGCGTAGGGGTGTCCACACGCGGGTGTGGGTTAGACACATACCAATGCAACGGTGTACGCCCTGCTATGGGGGGGAAATGGGTTACCTTGAGTTCTAAATGATCCTTGCTAAGTTACATTTCTACTGCCATAGTAGGGGTTTGTCGGCACCGGGCTAGTGTAAAGTCAGGGTTAAATAATGTAACAATTGTGTATGATTTTCCTCGCGGCACACCAAAGGAAGTGTGTTAAATATCGATTGCAAAAAGGGAAGGTCATTATTTGTGGGTAAAGTTGTACAACTCTGCAGAGTCTAAACTTTTCGAAAAGCCGTTCCCACGGTTATGGGAATCTTGGTGCGCTCACACTAAGTTAGAGTTTTGGCATTTTTCTTTATAAAAATGGTTCGGAAACTCAATGATGGTTGGAAAAAGTCTTGTTAATATGTTGTTGGCAATGAAATGGGAATGGACGATATTCTACCCACAATCATGGAGGATTGTGAGGTTGTTACTATTCTTATACATAATTGTTATTTACATACCTGTCAATTGCTTTACAAATTACGCTTGCAATCTATTATTCTGTATTTACAATTCAATTTCGCTTTATGCAAAACAACTTAGTAGCTTACCCATGACATAGCCTGCATTTACTATATACATTTGTGAAACACTACAAGTCTTGCGAGTACATACGTGTACTCAACCTTGCTATTGTTGATATTCAGAGAATGAAGAAAATGAGTACCCCGATCTCGACGCAGAATACGGGGACTTTGCTAACGAGTCTTTCTAAGGTTTTACCCTTGTTAGTTGCCTGTGGTATTTTTGGGTAGAAGGCATACTGCCAAGCAATGTATCTTCCGCTGCAAACTTTTAAATTCGGCCAATAGGCCATGATGTAAGACTTTATTCTATCAATGTAATGTGAACTTGTATGGATGTGATGACAATGTTGTAAATGTGCGTGCTAGCCACTGATCATGGGACTAGTACTGTTTGCACATAGGAATCCCTCTTGGTATTCCACACCATTAAAGGGAGGGTTCCGACACCGAATCAATTAAACGAGTACATTCTCGCGTAGCTTAGGAAATTTCCTAACTTTTTCTAAGTATACGGAAAGACTGATTCGGACTCTAAAGTGGTTTAATCTACAGAAAACCGTGATCTGTTCCAATCACGTCACAGATTTTAATACGTTCAGTAAAACGATCATAACATTCAAACGGCTGGGCGGAATTGGACGTTCTTTATACCTACGGAAAGATATTGAAATTAACTACAACTTCTTCAACAGGCGTACGACCAAATTCCGAGTCTAAATTGATGAAAACACAAACCCTAGGTCGACTGCTCATGCTGCCCGAAACAGAGAACGTGGCAAACTCAAGATTCCATCTAATCTACTCAATTCCAGCACCACCAATTGATCTAAAAACATGATAATACCCCTTAGAATAGATCCTAGACCAACCCCAAGGATCCCCGTGGCCATACCTTCGCCTAACGACCGAAAACCCAACGGATCTCCTCCCGGTTCGCGCGATCTCCTTCCTCGCTCCAATTCCGCCGGATCTCCTCATCGCGGAGCGCTCCAATGGGTGGATCTTCGAGGTGTTGAGGTGGAGAACTCCCCTAGGGCAGCAAGGGAGGTGGAGAGGTGGTGGAGCAATGGGGAGCAATGGGGGAGGTGGAGGCGCCACAAGGAGGAGGTGGGGAGGTGTGGGGGGCGGCTAGGGCTTGTGGGGGCGCAAGGGCAGGGGTGGGGGTGCAGTAAGGGGTGGGGGAGGCCCCCAACCAGGACTCCTACTCCCAATTGGACTCAAACTCCATCCCACCAAAGCCCACGACCCCTTCTCTTAAGCCCAAAACTCCCCGGAAAGGCCCAAATTCCCGGAAACGGCCCGGAAATGACCCGGAAACGCTATTAACCTCCATACCTTACGGTTTCAACCTCTAATTCCATATTTCATAATGTGTTTGACCTCAACATTCACATTATATAAGGTTACGACACTCCGTGGTGTTACAAGGGACCTATTTCAACCTTTAATCCAAAGGATTGATGTCAAAATTCTGACCTTTTTTCGATTTGAAGGAAGAGTGCACCATATTCGATTAAAAACCAAAATCTTGATCTTGGACTTGCTCATGGGATTTTGATGATCAAAATGATCTTAGTTAACCTCTCACACGTCAAGGCAAGTAAGAACACTCCTAAAACATGATATACCAAGATTCCTTCATTCCAAGCAAAAGATCAGTTCTTGCGAGAAAAACCAAGAGAGTTTGCCTAAATGATTGTGATATGATCTAAGGAAGATTCATCCATCAATCATTTATCCTTGGCACAAAATCCACAAGCATTTAGAAGGAGTGGAGGCAAATCCAAATGTATGGAATTTAAATTGCTTGCAAGTAAATACTGAATTTAAATTATTGAATGTAAGACATAATATAAATGTAGAATTTAAACTCAGCAGTAAGGAAATAAATTTTTATTTCTTTGGATAGAAAGTTTACAAAGCTTCACAACAAGGTGGACAAAGCTCAAAGGAGCACCAAAACCTTCAAGGAGAGAGACACCCCTCTCCGCCTCCATTTGTAGTCTTCATGGATCATTCTACACCTTTGGATGAGTTGCTTCAATCCTAAGAAACCTATCCAAGGGCTAGAATGAATCCACTCTCTCATACATGGGCTAACTCGAAACCCACTAATTTAACGGGTTTTGCACACTTCTCAAAGCGAGCTAACTTGACCGCTACTCCATCCTTTAAACCGTCATCCAACGGCTCTCCACGATTTGAGTAGCTCCAAGTTAGCATCCAAGGTGGTCCCTTATCTCCTAGACCCGCAGCGACTCCATCTTTGATCATCCTCCGGCGATCCCCGACCGATTGGATCTCCCGCGTACCTCGCCTAGTCCTGGTCATCCTGTGCCTCACCATGACCTAGCATCATCATTCTGCATCCATCAAAGAGAAGGAAACCACATCACATAGCATTGTCCGATAAAATATGCAATTAATCATCCCAAAGGATAATCGCAAAAATCAAATTTTATCTTCACAGTCAAAGTCGGCACTACCGCCCATCTGGGTTGGTGGTACCGCTCGGCCAGCACTAACACTCCCTAGAGTGCGGTAGCGCCGCTCGCGCTAAAACTTGTACGAAGACCCTCTTTGGAAAATAACTACCATCTACTAAGACCTGATAGTTCCGAAACACTGGCACTACCACCCTTACTCCCCGGTAGTGCCACTTAGCTCAAAACTAGAGAAAAAAACCCAGTACAACCGCAGGCCTGGCACTACCACCCATACCAACCCGGTAATGCCACCTACACTAATAACACCTCAAATTGCTTTATTTTCAAAATTCAATTCAAATCAAACTCAAACCTGAGCACACCATACTCAAATATAGTCAAATACTCATCACAAATATGGATAGACCTCCACATAGTCTTTCACACTCTTTCTGCTTGCTGGCTCATGGTTAATGAATTGCTCCTCGTACTCAGCCTTAAGAAGAAAAAGAAATAGGTGACTAGGGAGTGTCGCGCCTCCAAGGCTCCGCTTCAAGGGAAGACCTCCTCGCACATCACACTCTATCACGCTATCCCCTTTGCTTTTGAAGGCAATACTATAGTGACTAGGGAGTCTCCCACCTCAGAGGTTCCACCTCTGCGTGGCGACCTCCTCACACATCACGCAATCCCCTTCATTTTTGTAAACGTTCCAAAATTTGCTCACAAATTATTAAGTAAGTTGCCAAATATTCTTCTGCATTTACCATGAATTTGCTGCATTAAGAAAATGCTTTTTACAATTTTCTAGCTATTGTTTTTGAATTTTGAATATTAATTAGAAACATTGAAATGTCTAAAAATATTTTATTTATGTTCTAAATAATCTAAAGTGCCTCTCCAAAAGTTTTTGTGAATTCTAAAGTTGGGTTCCTATTTTTACAAAATCAAACACTGCATTTTGTATTAAAAACTAAGTGTAACATCCTGAAATTTATCAGATTTGAAATACAAGTATATAAGTTAACATTTGTCCTCAATTTGCATTTTATCATTTTCTTGAAGTTTTATATTTAAAGAAAATTCTTTTAAGTGATCAAGTTATGGGTTTTGAAATCTAAATTTCCAATTCAAACAAACACTAAGCCTAGAAATAATTTATATAAATCCAAAATAATCCTTAGAACATCTGCAAAAAGTTTTAGAAAATTTTGAATTAATTTAATGGTTATACAAAATCAAATACAACATTTATTCAGTAGGGCTGAGGCATGTTTGATTTTTATAAACATCCACATATCTGATCGTGATTTAAATTTATATGGAAAAACATTAGAAATGCCTTAGAATCATCTTTAAAAATTCTCATAAAATTACAACATAATTTAATAGCTCAATTAAAATGCGAGGTGAAAAGACTGACAAATTTCAAAATTAAGCCTCTCTCCTATAGCCACCTAGGCCCACATGTCAGCTCTTCGCACCGCTGATACCTTGACCCCGCTTGGCAGCCGCTCATTACCTCCCCTCTCTTCTCCAGATTGGGATCCTCTGCCTTTCCTTGTCAAAATGCACGGTGCATTTTGACCTGGAAGAATGAAAAAATGTGAGGAAAAAAAATCAAATTGCTACAGTATTCAAGATTTTGGTAAATTTCATTGAAATTTCATATATTTTGATTGAAATTCATATTTTTAAACTAGATTTTATTAAATCTCGCAGATATTTTCGAAAATACTCTAGTAATTTAATTTTTTTCCAATTTTTTTCATTCTCTCAGGTCAAAATGCACCGTGCATTTTGATAAGAAAAGGTAGATGATCCCGATCCCTCTTCCCCTCTGCTTCGCTGGCACTGACCCCTGCCTTTGGGCCGGCACTAACCCTCTGCCTTTGGGCCCATCCGCCAGAGGTAGGCTGCGCCAAGGCCCGCCACACCTCGCTCCGCACTGCACCGTGCGCGTACCGCACCTCGCCGGTGCATGCGCACACTAGAGTCTCCATGCCACGTCGCTGCCAAGGCCTGCCACGGTAGCCATTGTGCCACATCGCTTGGGAACTTGTGCCCTAGAACCGATATCAGTAAGGCTATTCCTAGTGCAAAGTGTCATACTCCAATATCCAAGAATGCCACATAGGAAGAAAAGTATGATACTGCATTGAAGAAACACTCTCTACAATGCATAGTATCATACTTATATATTTAAAATAATTAATTGTGTGATGTTGTGTCTATGAAAGTGGACCCAGAGCATTAGATTCTGTGCCATGGCCTAAGATGTCGTGCCAAAGCTGTACCTTGCTCAAGATACAGTTTTCTTCACCCTACTATTTATTGCTTTGCCACATCAGCAAAAAATCCTATGTGGCATCTAATTAATGAGTATGATATTACCCATTGGGAATAATCAATAAACATAGGCACTAAATACCACACTAAATCATTTATTTATTGAATCTAGCAAGATTTATAAAATCTTTCGATTGTGATATCAACATTAATGTAGGAGAGAACATAAATGCAATAATCAATCAATTAATACCTAATATTTGATTGTGCCTCTATATAAACACCGGCAAAGGAGCTTGGCAATGCACACCGAGTCATTGACACAGAAGAGGGGCACAAAGAAGTAGTCTTCTCCTCATGGCACTCGTTAAGAGCAATACCAGGAGGACCGTGTACTCCGTAGCTGCTGTTTTCATGGTTCTGATGACCATGTCTTCTACCTTCTCGTCCTGCTATGCTAGTGGTATATGTAGAATCTCCCTGTTTTACTCTACATTTTTCAAACGTACGAATTAATTAACCAATCAATCTTATTTGTGTGTACTAATTAATTGAGCTACGGATGCTGTAATGCATTGGATGTGCAGTTAATCCAGTGAAATGCTCCGATCTCCCAGACTGCACGTCCGATGACTGCCACAAGGTCTGCGAACTAGTATTCCGGAATTTTACTGCCTACTGCAAGAACGATGTTACTCCTGCGGAGTGCTGCTGCATAGTACAGCCCGAAGTGACGTCGAAACGACAGCGAGGACAACACAATGCTGATGGTTAAATTTCATGCATGTGATCGATCATCTTGTAATTGCATGTACATGCGTCGATCTGTTTAATGCAAATTCAATAAACGTGGTTTTTTTTTCTATGAAGATGTTAATTAGTGACATGGACCTTATTTGGTGTGCCTTGTGTCTATTTTTTTTGTAGCGCCACTGCAGTCCATCCCAATTTCCCTTTCCCGCACCTGCCCACTTCCCTTTGCCCTGCCACTGTGTAACGCCCTAGTTTTTGCCTTCTGGAGAAAAAGCTAATTTAAATTATGTAAGTTCAAAATTTGGAGTTTCTTTGGTGTTTATATTAACCTGGCATCCTTTCCCATCCAAAATCGGGATTCAATTCCCTTCCGGTCGAATAATCAAATTTCCAAATTCCCGCCGGTACCCGAAATTTCACCCGAGTCCAAAAATGTTCCAAAAATCCAAAAATCACTTCAATTATGTCCCAAATATTCCAAAATGATTTTTGGAATGATTTCCCGGATTTTTGGACCTTCGCTCCTATTTTAACTCACGCGGCTTTCGTTTAATGCCCGCAATCCTTACCTGAATATTTAATTCCACAAATTTCATCCAAATTCCGCAAAACCAATTTTATTGGGTTCCAAATATTCCAAAATGGTTCTAGGAATTTTTTCGGAATTTTTAGACCATTTTTCCTAATTTTTCTCTAGGGCGTTGCTTTTGCGTAACTCTCGGCCAATGACACGCTGCCACGTGGTGGGTACTGTAGTGTCTGGTACTGTAGCTCCGGTTACTATGGCGTCGTACTACTGTGGCATTCCTTCCTCAAACGCCAGATCAGTTACAGAGAAGCTTCATTTCCTCCTTTAATGGTGCCTCCTCTTTAAACGCCCATAACTCTCGCATTACTCCCTCAAATTGCGATCCGTCAGTTGCGTTGGAAAGATATCGATGAGGAGAACCCGTTTCCACTGCCCATTCATCTTCATTTGTGCCAGAAACACCAGCATCAACACAAAACCGATTTGCACTCAATCCTCCATAACTTGGCCATTTCTCCATGAAACTTTGAGCTTCCACCTCTCAACTCTTCGTCTCGGAGCCCTCTACCCCGTGCTCACACCCTCCCACTGCCACTCCTCAACGTTCGGCCGGGATCTCGAGAAAACCGGTGCCGGGACACGTTTTTCGTGTTCTTCGCATTCTTCGTCATATCTTCGTTTCCGGTGAGCCAAACTCGAATCCGATCACGTCGTTGTGTTCGCGTCGACGTCCTGAGCAAAAGCCCTCAACTAATTTCACTTATCGTTGTAGGACGACGACGAATTTCGCCGTTGAAATCTTCGTTGGGAGCTCGGTTTTTCGTCGATTACTCTCAATCCGGTGAGTTCCTCGTGAATCCGACCACACCGCTGAATTCGTCTCGTCGATACCTACGCGGTGCTCACTTCCTTTTTGTCGTTGCGTGTTCCGAATTTTTTTTATATTTGGGATCACTATTCATGGCCGCCGGCCGAACTCGTCCATGACCGCCGCCGTTCCGGCGATCCTCCGGCCGAACCGGGGTGAGCATCATGTTCCTCGTGTCGTGCCGCTTCTTTCCCGGTCCTCGGCCGCCCGCGCCCGTGCCCGAGCCGAGCCGACATCGTGCGCCATGGCCGGCCGAGCTCCTTGTCGCGCCACGCGCGGACCCTCCCGGCCTGGCAGACCGACCGGCTCCCCAGCGCGCAGTAGACACCGGCCTCGGGCTGCCCCGACCGCCAGCCATACGCACTGTGCATCGCCCGGCACCGCATGTCGCCCGGCGCCCGCGGCCTTCGATCATAACTTCGGCGAGCGTTTCCCGATGATCCGCTTGTCCGATTGTCCTAGAATTTGAACTCCAGAACACTCTCATCATTCCCTACACAACCCAATTGGAATTTCTTCAATCCAACATACGGATCTCCCTGTAGAAGCCGTTCTTTTCGAAACTTCGGCGAGCTCTCCCGGTCACTACCGACCTCCGTTCGGCCTGAAATTTTTACTGGAGCTCCCTCTTGGTGTCATCTACCTCCAGTAAAATAAGATTTTCAATTTGATTGCCAGAGCTCCGCTGGCAGCCATTTCTTTTCCTAGTCCGGCGGGAGGTTCGAAACGCTCGTTCTCTTCCGTCGTAACTCCGAATCTAGTGATTCAAATTTCTAAATTCATCTAAAATCACCCTCTATCTGCCATTACTAATTTTATAATTTTTTAGATTTATTTTATTTTATTTTATTTATTTGTTGCTCCGTTTTGCGCGTAGTCGAAGAAGTCGTTGTCGCCGCCGAAGAAAGTTTGATCCTACAATTTATAAATGTTTTACCATGTTTTACAAATTGCATCGCTATTTATATTAAATGGATGATGTTAACGTTAGGTTATTAGTTATACCTGTTGTTCCTACCTCCTTGACATTGTTATCCCTGATCCTTTGTCGCCCTAGTGTAGTAATCCACCAATATAAATGTTTTTGGAAAAATATTCTTTAATTAGGGAAAAAAACTGTTGGGAAGACACGATCGGTGGAACAAGTGGTATGAAATGTAAATTTGGAGATTTTGTGAATATTAGCAATATGGGGGTAGTCGTTATGGAGTTGATCTATGAATGGTACTCCATATAATTTGGGTGGATTGGGAGAATATTGGAAAATATATGATGTCAAGAATAATAGTCCGTAAAAGTAAATAAATGATATGGAGAAGCATACTTATGGATTAAATAGAATAAGTGGTGACTTATATTTCGATGGATTTTAACAAGCATACTATGGGATAATTATTTATGGAGAATTGTGAATAATCCAGAATGTTTGGTGGTTTAGTAAATGATATTATTACGTATTCTTGGTGGACAAAATGTAGATGATTTAGCGATGACAATACGAAGGGTTACAATAGGTGATGGGGAGAATGATACTCGATGATTTAATCAATGATATTATCAAATACATTCGATGTATGAAGTGGATAATACTGAGAATCTTACTCGGTGGTTTAGTAGATGATTTTGGGAAATATGGTTTTGTGATAACCATTTGTGTGGGATTATGAATAATGTGGATTGGGTGTGATTTGCTTAGTCAACTTGGTGTCATTGTTTTTGGAAACCGCTCTAGGCAATGAATTAATGAAATCTTGAATTTGTAGATTCTTTCATGAAATACGCTCGGGGATGAGATTATGAATTATTCTCGGTGGATCACGTAGATTAAAAGACCAATCGATGTGTGGATGATGGGTAATCAATAAGGAGGCTCATATTTTGAGGAGATTGTTTCATATACAATGATAATAATAGCTTGGCATGATTTTAGAGTTATGATGGCACATGATATCACTTTACATGGTGGAAGTACTAAATTGGACTGGATTATATAGTACCATGATAAGAATGGGGGAATCTCGGTGGTCTCATGAATTTTGGGAAGTACCGATTTAATTATAATCATGTTTTATCAACCCTAAGATTTGTATTTTATAAACTAAACTATTGGTGGAATAGAATAGTACGGTAGAAATGCTTAGACTCGCAATCGGTCAGTATTCATCTATGGGTGGGAATTTCATTTAACTCTTGAAAACTTGTGTTGGAAGTTATAGGCAAGGAGTATTGCCGATGGTTTACAAAATAAAAATTTAAAATGAAAAATAGTTTAGACTAGGGCGGAATGGTTTGTCTGGTGGGTGCGGATATAGCACTAGTTTTCATGGTGCAAGTACTGCCCCAAGTCAATTAAGGACCGACGCTTATGACTGTCTCCATTCTAAGCATAACCGTACAACCACATGTCAAAGTGGGCACGACCTGGCTGAATAATTTGTAGAAACCTAACTTAGACTCACCAAACAGTGGAATGTGAGCGCCGGATAGAGGCAATGTTGTTGTTTTTCTCACACGGCGCAAGAGGGGCTTCTGTACTGGGTGGATATAACCCTAACAGCGGTGAAACCTCAGCGGGTGGGTCAGGTTAGGCGTATACATTGTAAAGGCCTTGTCATGATATCCCTGCCGGCACACCTAAGGAAGTTTGCTAATAGCTTGGCATCAAGGGAATATCATGTCTTGTGGGTAAAGTTGTACACCTCTGCAGAGTTAAAACTATTCGAATAGCCGTGCCTACGGTCAAAGGCAAAGCTTGTTGAATGCTTTTATACTGGTAGACTTTGGTTTTTTGTTTCAAACTAAACAATGGTTTGTTTTGGGATCCGGGAGCGGTTAGAACTCTCGGGTGTGCTTCTGGCGGCTAAAGCCAGGTAGGTGGAAGGAACCTGATTTTGTGAACTGTGGCAGATAGAGCCATGTGGATGGATTGAACCCTGATTTTGTTGAGATGTGGCAGATAGAGCCTATATATTAGTGAGTGGTGGTTAGAACCTTCACTGCAATATTACATAATTCAATTATTAAAAAGAATTGCTCAAATATGCTTTGTGAAACTTATTAACAAGTATGATTTGATAAAACTTGGCTTTATGCAAAAGAACCATATTAAGCCATCCTTGGATAGCCTACATTGTGCATAATTTTCCAGACTTGCTGAGTACTTTATGTACTCACGTGCTACATTCTAATCATATCTCAGATGGGAAAGACGCTGTCAAAGGATTTCCAACGACTAGGGCGCGCTCTCCACTCGATTGCCTGTGGGCATTTGGATGGGTCGCTTTGGTGTTTTCGTCTTCCGCTGCGGTTGTTCAAGTTGTTCAGCATGTTCAGGCCGTAATGGTAAACCTTGACCATAAGGTCTTTGCTTTTATTTGGTATTATTCTTATTTAGTTATATGTATTCGTGATATGGTTGTTGATTCATCACTGTTTGACTGTGTGTACTAGCTACTGATCTGGGACTAGTACAGAAATACACAGAGGACTCCGGATAGCCGATCCAGGGGCCTACACACTGCATGCATTCTTGTGAGGTTCAAAGAAATTCCTCCATTCAAAATTGTAGGATGTATTTTTTCTTGACAGGAAATGTCTATACTAAATAGTTTTTGTTCTTCAAATATTTCTGTCAAGTTTTTGAATCGAAACTTTTCGAACTGATAGTTTTTTGAATTGAAACTTTTCGAGCAAAAAGTTTTTGGATTGAAACTTTTGAACTGAAAGTTTTCACAGTTGAAACATTCCGAGATGAAACTTTATAATTTGAGAATATTCGATTTAAAATTTATCGTGTTGAAACTTTCTAATTTGATATTTTCTGATTTAAAATTTTTTAAGTCGAAACTTTCCGAATTGAAACATTGTAATTTGAAACTTTTCGATTTGAAAATTTTCAAGTCGAAACTTTTTGAGTTGAAACTTTTCGACTTGAATGTTTTTGGGTCGAAACTTTCCGAGGTGAAATTTTTTGAATTAGGCTATTTTGAGTTGAATTTCTTTTGAGTTGAAACTTTCCATTTAAAATTTTCTAATATAAAATTTTTTATATTAGAGAGGAAGGAAGGAAGGTGGAGGGAAATAAGTAGAAAAGAGAAAATGGGAAAAGGCAGAGGTGAATGGAGAAGATGACGTATGGTATCATAAAAGGGTGTACTTACAGTTTTTAGTGCCCATATATATGTGCTAATAGCCTAATACTAATCAATACAGTAACATCGCACTACGTCACGTGTTTACACGTACGCTTCGAAGCTATTCTGCGCCTTGGACCAGCACGTTAGTTAAGGAAAAGAACTTATATAAAAGCTATCGCAGTATCTCACACTGGGCTAAGATCGAAGAATAGTGCCACAAGACAAAAATCAACTTGCGATCCTCGGAGATTTCATCACACCGGTTCTCCATTCCGCAAATAATTCTGCACAGTCCGTGGCACGACAGGCACAATACGATCAAATCACGCACGGCGTGCATGCATGCATAAGACCAAGGGTTAAAATTCCGGCAAAATTTTCGAAATCTAGGTCAATATTTTGGATTTCGGTCAAAGACGAGATTTTAAATTCCGGTGAAAAAAAAAACTGAAAATTTTCAAAAATGCACAACACAGATGGTTTTATTAAAACCGTCTGTGATGAGCTGAAAATTTGAAAATTTTTAAAAATACACATCACAGATGTGAACATGAGGCATTTTGACTGGATTTTAAGTATTTTTGGCTGAGATTTCGGTGTTTCTCGCCAAGATCTCGGTAATTTTTACCGAGATCTTGGAAATCCCGGTCTAAAAACAAGCCGGATTTGAAATTTGCTTTTTGAATTTCGTCTGGATTTCATCCGAAATTCCGAGATCTCGTTGCGATTTCGGATTTCGATCACCTCCTACATACGATGGATACCGAAATTTGAAACCTTGCATAAGACAAATCAACTTGCGATGCTCAGAGATTTCACCACACCCGTTCTTCATTCCGCATAAAATTCTGCCAGCTAAACCTCCAATTGTTACTAGTAGAACTAGATGCTGCTGCTCAAACTTACATTATGTTCACAAGAAAACCGCCGCTCGTGGACCAAGATACATATTGACTGAAAATCACTGTGTATGGCCCAAGTGCCCCGTGAACATCCAAAATTAAAACCGCGGTCTATATATACAAAAACCTCAGCGTATGGCCCAAGCGTTGCAAAAATGGCCTCGGAGACCTCCTCCCACTTAGTGCAATCCCCTTCATTTTTGTAACATTCCATGTTTTGTCCATAAATTATTAATTAAGTTGCCAAAGAATTTGCTGCATTAAGAAAATGCTTTTTACGTTTTTCTAGCTACTGCTTTTGAATTTTGAATCTTAATCCAACTGTGCACAGTCTAAAAATATTCTATTTATGTTCTAAATACTATGAAGTGTCTTTCCAAAGTTTTTATGAATTATGAAGTTGGGTTGCTATTTTTGCAAAATCTAACACTACACTTTAAAAACTGAGGCGGTAAAAGAATTTATGAGAAACAATTAGAATTGTTAAAATTCTGGAAACATTACACAAACATCACTGCCACGTCAGGTGCATCCACAAAAATTTTTATAATCTTTGAGGCCATGCAATTATGCCTAAAAATTTGGTCAAGATCTCTGACCCAAACAAATTTCAGTTCTTCTCTTCTGTTTCACTGACCTCCTGGGCCCGCACATCAGGCCCTTGTTCACACTGACACACTAACCCCACCTACCAGTCGCATGTCACTTTCCTGAGCCACCTTCCCCATCCCGCCTTCCCCACGCAAAAATGCGCAGGTGTAGAACTGCTTTCTCTTTGTGCCTCTCTCTCTTGTCGCTGACAGCTTGGCCCCACCTAATGTCCTTCTTCTCCTTGGGGTTCACAGCCATGGTTAAGCGAAGCTTTCCTACCTACACTGCCTAGTCACGTCACCTGCCTGCCTGCTTACCCTATCCCATCACCTCGAGCTCTCTGCACGAGCCGTGCCGTGCGTAAGAAAATAGGTCATCACGCTCACAATCGAGGGGAAGACGATGAAGAGAATCACCATTCCCTACCTACTTAAGCTTCCCTACCTTTCCATTCTTCTTCACCATGCAGTGAAGAACTCATTGTGCCTAGTTGCAACCTTCCCTCCTCACCGAGCCCCCCAGAATGCGAGCACCACCCTTGAGCTCTAGAGCGCACCCCGCCGTGCTCCGCCGAAGCAACGCCCTATCCCGGTGAGCTCTAGCCTCGACGTACACGTCACATTGAGCCCCCCCCCCTCCCCAACCCCTCAATTGATTCTATGGCTTGTGCAGTGTAGCTCCATAATCATGTCACCTTCTCTGACTGCCATCTTTGCCAATGCGTAACTTTGTATCCGATGAGTCTACAACTTGAACATGGTCCATTTGAGCATGCACCCCTGAACACTTTGAGAGAGCAAGAAGAGATGCACAAAAGGAAGGTATATTTTTCCAAAATACATCTCCTAGCTAGCGGACACGGGTTGGGCTCGGCGCTTTCCTTTCTTGACTTTATTTCAAATAAACTTTTAATTGCGGCTAGATATTTCTGTAATTCTTAGAAATATAAATCTAACTCTAAAATTTCTGAAAATATTTTTGAGTGTTCTTGAGGTGGTACTGATATTTCTATTAAAGTTTGAGAATTTTTTGCAGATATACATTTTCTTTAAAAATTCTTTTAGTGATTCAATTTTTAATAAGGATTGTAATATCAGATTGTTCCAAAAATAGCAACTCAACTCCAAAATTTATGAAACTTCTGGAGATATAATGTGGATTACCCAGAGCCTAAATATAATATTTTCAGACTTTGAATAGTTCCAAATTTTAAAACGCATATTCCAGAAGTTGTGGCCAAGAAATGAAAAAGGGTATTCCTTTAATTGCTAAAAATTCTTAAAAATCCAGAAAATCTACAGTAAATAAAAGGAAACAGCTTGTCATCTCATTATTTATTTATATGTTTTTTTGAAAAGCTTTGGAATGTTACACAATTATACCGTATGCACAGCCCTACTCAACCTAATGAAACATGTTCAGAAATTTGAAGAGAGTTGTAAAAAGGTAGAGGATGATGAATACGATGATCAACAGTGTACCTCCTACAAAATACCGTAAGTTCTATAACAAAATTAAATTTCTTTACGCCAGTTGCCTTTCCATATATGACAAGTAAAGTTTCCTTTATGAAGCCATCAAGAAATTGTTAGTCCATCCTTTTACATATGTATGTTTTCATGTATATAATTTAAATGTATAAATAAATACCGTAAGTCATTTATGTTGAATCTAGCAAGATATAAAATCTTCGGATTGTGATATCAAAATTAATGTAGGAGGGAACGTAAATGCAATAATCAATCAATTAATACCCAATATTTGATTGTGCCTCTATATAAACACGGGCAAAGGAGCTTGGCAATGCACACTGAAACAAGTAGAAGAGGGGCAGATAGAAGTAGTCTTCCCCTCATGGCACTCGTCAAGAGCAATACCAGAAGGACCATGTACTCCATTGCTGCTGTTTACATGGTTCTGATGACCATGTCTTCTACCTTCTCGTCCTGCTATGCAAGTGGTATATAGAATATCCCTGTTTTACTCTGCATTTTTCAATTGTTCGAATTAATTAACCTATCTATCTTGTTTGTGTGTACCTTTAAAAGTTAAAATATTTCTATGGTACTTACGACGAGGAGTGATATTAACAAAAGATAATCTCAGAAAAAGAAATTGGGCTGGCAACAAAAATTGTTGTTTTTGTCACAATGATGAAACTATTCAACACCTCTTTTTTGAGTGTCCGATTGCTCGCTTTACATGGCATGTTGTTCAAATGGCTTTTAATTTACCACCTCCCAATAGCATAACCCATATGTTTGGGAATTGGCTGTTGGGACTAGAAAAGAATACAAAGGATCAATGTTTCATTGGTGCTGCCGCCTTATGCTGGTCTATTTGGTTATATAGAAATGATGTTGTCTTTGATAAAAAAACAATTGACTAATTCGTTGCAGGTGATTTTTATGTGCATCCATTGGTTGCGATCATGGTCAGTTTTACAGCGTCAGGAGGCTCGAGACATGATGTCAATAGCTTGCGACTGTCTACATACTGTGGCTAGAGATAGGGATGGCAACGGGTCCGGGTACCTCCGGGTCCAACCTCCGTGGACCCGGACCCGAGACCCGAAGTTTGGACCCGGACCCGGACCCGAAGTTAGTCACGGGTCCAAACTCGGACCCGACCCGACCGGGTACCGGACCGAGCAGTACCGGACCCGAAAATATAATTCTATTTTCATTTGTTCGAGTAGCTAAAGTTTATAGGATTTAATTAAATTTTAAGGCAAATATTTTCATTTATTACTCGGATTAAGAAATAGACTACATGCATATAATAACAAAGCAACAATAAGCAATAATAGATGATATTTGTTATCTACAATTCTATTTTATACAATAGATATTTTCTTGTCGGGTCCGGGTCTGGGTACCCACGGGTCCAAAATGAGACCCGGACCCGGACCCGAACCCGGACCCGAAATAACATACCCGTGGGTCCAAATTTGGACCCGGACCCGGACCCATCGGGTCGGGTACCCACGGGTACCCGGACCCACGGGTATTTTTGCCATCCCTAGCTAGAGACGTCTTTTTTGGACACGGCTGGCGATTTCAAAGAAGAATTTGTGTCACTTGAGATTTTTTATTACACATTTTTGTAGTTATCACAAAATTTCTTATTTCTTAAACTATTACGTTTTGCTTGACAGCTTTTTAGCTGAGAATATGAACTTTGTATTAATCGTTTGGCTACGTGCATCTTAGTGTGCAGAGGCCCGAAGTTTAATATATTCTTCCATTATCTAAAAAAAATCTTGTTTGTGTGTACTAATTAATTGAATGTGCAGTTAATCCAGTGAAATGCGCCGATTACGAAGAGTGCACGTACGATGATTGCCACAACATCTGCGCACTAGCATACCAGTTTTTTACTGCCTATTGCAAGAGCGATGTTTTTCCTCTGCAATGCTGCTGCATAGTGTATGACCAAAGTGACGTCAAAACGACAGCCAGGATCGACGATGATGGCTTTCTTGGATGAACAACACAATGCTGATGGTTAAATTCCATGCATGCGATTGATCAACTTGAATTGCAATTGCATGTAAATGCGTCCATCTGTTTTGTTGCAAATTCAATAAACGTGTTTTTGTTACGAAGATGTTAATTACTGACTTGTGTTGTAAAACGATGAGTCCTGCCTTGGATCAATCACGATACATCAATAGGATGGCAGACACAAAACAAAGAGCACACATGATGTAGGGAGGCAAAACTATTCTCTCTCTTTATTAGATTGATTTTCTTGTATAAGAGGGTGCCAAATATATAGTAGTAGGCAGCAAGAGATAAATTCGGATTCGCCCACACCGAGATAGAGTCCAGCCATATTTAAATAACTAGGACTCAGAGTGCAACTATATCTCAACACCCCCTTGGGTGAATACCGTGTAATGCACATATCTCATCAAAAACAACTCCTAAAAACCAGTGGAAAAAATGATGGAGAAAAGAGTACATTGCACTTGCACACTATGTTACACTAGTTGCCTCACTAAAAACTTTCATATGAAAAAACTTCAAGAAAACTCACTAAAAGAAAAGGAGTGTAACTTGTAATCTTTCGCATTTAATGTAGGATCTTCAGGATCATGCTAAGACTATGTCCAGCGGTTTCCTAACACTCCATTCCCTTCCCATCTCCTGATGGGTCCCATCTCCTGATGGGAATCTCTTCCCATATTACATTCCCTTCCCAGATTGCATCTCCAACAGCATCCCTTCCCTATTCCCTTCCCATCCCTTCATACATATTATAACAATATACTATAACCGCCAAAGGGTGTACCCTATGTTGTATGATAAATGCATTTTATGTATTTATGATTTATCCCGTAATTTGTAGGACGGAAGTAATAATTTTATATGGGAAGCTTACCGGAGAAGGAAGTAATAATTTTATATGTGTAGCTTACCGAAGAACGAAGCAAAAATTTGGGATATTTAAAGAAGGTTGGGTGTTGTGGTAAACATCATCACAGTTGTGTCGTAGCCAGAACGATGAGTTGGTTTCACGGTGGTCCGAGCTTTTCTCGGCGGGCTCATCAAGCTATGTTGCTGGAGAATGAAGAGGAAGATCTGATTGTGCGCATTGTCATTGAGGAGGAGGACCTAGCAGCACAAGAGAGCGTCCCATGGTGGGGGGGGCTCAGTTCCCGGCCGGGCGGTGGTCCACCGAGGACACCTGGAGGGTGCGGCTAGGCTATACAATGACTACTTCTCCAACACGCCTGTGTAGGGCCATGCATTCTTCAGGCGTAGGTATGTGAGAGGTGGTACTTTTCGACTATGATAGCCACTATTTCAGTGATATGTGCTATGCCCTTCCAGGTTTTGGATGAGCAGGAACCTCTTCGTTAGGATTGCAAGTGCTGTGGAGGCCCACGATCATTGGTTCAGGCAGAGAAGAGATGCTGCCGGAAGGATGGGCTTGTCTTCTCTTCAGAAGATGACCGCCGCTATCTGTCAACTTGCATACGGTATCTCTGGCGATGCTACTGACGAGTACGTTCATATTGGCACTAGCACTGCCATCGAAGCCCTAAGGAGGTTTGTTCGGGCCATGGTTGAGGTATTCAAGGATGAGTACCTCCGAGCCCCAAGTCAAGCTGACACAGAGCGTCTACTTGCGGTTGGGGCGGCGCGAGGATTTCCTGGGATGCTTGGAAGCATTGAATGCATGCATTGGCAATGGAAGAATTGCCCGAAGGCATGGCAGGGTCAATTTACAGGGCATGCTCATAATCCCACGTTAGTTTTGGAGGCTGTGGCCTCGTATGATCTTTGGATATGGCACGCCTTCTTCGGCATGCTAGGTAGCATGAACGACATTAATGTGTTGCATAGATCTAACGTTCTTTCCAAGTTAACGGATGGTACTAGCCCCCTAGTGAACTACACCATTAACAACAACACGAATGCAATGGGGTATTATCTGGCGGACGGTATTTATCCTGATGGGCCACATTTGTGAAACCAATTCAGGTAGCTTGAGAGAACAAGCGTGTCCATTTCGGCACTGTGCAAGCTGCAGTGCGCAAGGACGTGGAGCGAGCTTTCGGTGTACTGCAATCCCGCTTTGCTATTATTGCAGGGCCAGCCAGATCTTGGGCCCAATCCACCTTACACGACATCATGACTGCATGTATCATCATGCATAACAAGATTATTGAGGATGAGAGGGAAGGTCCCACCCAGGAATTCATATATGACTTCATGGATGATCACATCCCAATCTAACATCCGCCACGCAGGTTTGTCCTCCATTTCATCGAGGCAACACAGGAGATCCATGATAGGAATAAACATCGCATGCTTATGGAGGACCTTGTCGAGCACTTATGGTCCATTCATGGAGGGTGCTAGAGTTAGAGTAGTACTACCTCTACTTCCCTTTAATTGTGTGATTGTGCATGTATTTCTGTTGTTACCAATATTTCTGTTGTGAAATGGATCAGTGTCGCAATTTTCGATCAATCTGGATAGCTGAGAAAGATTTGTGCTACATAGTTTTCATCGGCGTCTGAGATTACTGAACTTTGTATTTATAACTGCAGACATTGATCAATCGGTAGCATTGGACGCTCGAGTCTGTTGCATGTTCAAACAAAACTGGACCACATCAAAGAGTATTTATGTTGTGAAATGTTGTTACCAGTATTTATGATGAACCAATTTATTAGTGAGTCAGCTTGTCTTGGCGTCATGCTTGCATGGATGAGTGTCGCAGTTTTAACTTTGCGTGTTCCCATCCATTGGACCGAACCAGCACTAGATCAATCATCCAAGACACATAAATAGCAGCACTGATCCATGGAAGCAGACAAGCAGACAATCGATTTTTCAAGCAGACAGCCGATTTTTAACTCCAGACAAACAGACAGCCGATTTTTAACTCGACACATTCATAGCAGCACTGATAGCAGTAGTAATACTGGAATCAGTTAAAAAATAGAACAAACAAAGAAGCTCACAACCTGTAAATGATAATCTGGACACTTCGAACAACAAGCTGTGCTTCTGGCAATAATAGCAGCAATGATCCACAAAATAGCAACAATGATACAACATTGATCAACACCATAGCAGTAACCATGCTTCAAACATGATAGAACATATCGGTACCACTACACACACTCATAATTTAGGGTAGCAGTAACAATGCTTCGAACTCACAACTGAAAGTAGATCCAACTAACATTTCCAGCAGGAGAAAGTAACAATGCAAGACACATTGAAAACAAAGGAGAACCAACTAACATTACCCGCACCTCCTGGCAATAATCTCCGCCTTGCGACGCGAGAAGTAGTCACAAGAAGCCTTGTCCATGTTGCTGATATCCATTGCCATGATCTTGTCGTCCTCGGTGTGCCTCATGATGGACACCTCCTCACGCCATAGTTCAACCAGTTCAGTCTTGTGCTTGTTGAGCTCTGTTAACTCATCTTTGTACATGGTGCCACTGACCAAAGACGTTCTGCCACTTCCACCCCGTGCCCGATCCTTTCGTGCGCCATCACGGCCAATTGGCCTAGGTAACTCACGAGATCATGTGGACATCAAATCGTCCGGTACACCTGAAATAGAATATTGGCCAGCGGCACTAGAACGTGCGGACGAGGCACACTCGATCTTCTTTCGCTTTGCATCTATGTGAGCGCACCACTTCGGGTGCTGACTGAGAGTGGACCACAGGTGGAGAAAACCAAATGACCTTCCCTCGATTTCCTTAAACATCTTCATCGCCATGGCAATCTTGCAATCGGCAAATAAGCAAATATATAAGTGCACATTATAATGTTGACCAAAATTAGACATACGAAATGGCAATTAACTTTCTGAGATTACCCTATTTTCTTGAGTAGTGCCACTAGGGTGAATCTCGTCGACCCTAGCCATGTAAGCAGAAAATTTGCTCGAATCTACACTGATGGTAGATCGGTGATTGATTAAAACCTTCTCAGATCTCGGAGTCCAGTCCGCAGTGGCATTGTCCTCACAGTACTTCACAATGTTGCCCCAGTAGGTCTTGGCTGACTGATCAATGCCAACTACAGAGTCCTGGCTCACATTCAACCATGCCGATATTAGCAGCTCCTCCTCAGCTGCCTTCCATGTTTTCCTCGAAGTCTTCGGCACGCCCTTCTTCTTCTTACCCTTTCCTGAAATATTGTCAGGCCCTTTGGAGTCAGACCAACCCGGGGAGAAGTTTGGTATCTCTGGTAATGGGAGGCTTGGCTGTGTGCAGTTTATGTTATCAACGGCCTCATTGAGCATACTCTGCAGAAATGGATCCATGATACCCCTGTTTACAAATTCAATGAGACATATTAGATAACATTATACATGGCAAGTAGATAACATGAGACATGGCTAGTAGATAACATTCCACCATAGATAACATTCAACCATAGATAGCAGTACACAGGGCAAGTAGTACAACCTATATAACATAGATAACACACCACCATACATAACATGACACATGGACCGTAGATAACACACCACCATAGATAACATTCCACCATACCTAACATTAGACATGGCAAGTAGTCACATGGGACCATAACATACATAACACACCATAGTTCTACGAACACACCACCATACTACTCATCTACGACATGGCTTAGTAGTTCAGATGGAACGAGCGGTTGGACTCCCATCCATCGGACTCTAATCCCTCTGACCTAGCCCCACCACTGTCGGTCTGAGAAGGCACCAGTGGTTCCTCATTTGAATGATCATCATCCCCATGATGCCCTGCATTCTCTGCTGCTGCCACAACTTCTGCAGCTTTCAAGCTAAGTTCGTCCAAGCGAGTAGCGATGTCATCCACAGCGAGGAGGGCATAGTTCAGGTCGATAGAATGGCAACACTGTGTTGGGCTGAAATTCTCATTAACTATCTTCCTAAGAGCTTCGACCTGCAACTCAACATTTTCTTTCATGCTTCGCACATATGCTACGAGTTTTTCTTCATCCATCTACAGAAACAAGACCCATATTTCCATCAACCACTAGACCTTTGTTTTGAACATCAACAACAAAGCTTGAATATCATAAAGAACTCTTATACGCATAATGCATCTTACCCTTTCTAATATTTGGTAGAATGATGAATTGATAGCTACATGATGCACAAATTCTAGAACTTGCCACTACATGTGTCGTTTTCTCTTAAATCAGTTTATGTTGATTTATGAAATAACAACCATGATTTAACTTTCTGAAGGAATTCATATCTTCAAGTGAATGATGCAACTGAACACTAGATTGGATCGATGTCCCTAAGACGGTGGTACTAGATTGGACCTAGCAAATTTTGCACGCACTAATTGGACCTAAGATAGTGGTACTAGATTAGTGGATATCTCTTTATTAATTTCTTCCAGCTCCTTGTGATTTCCCACAACAATTGAGTCTGGGTGTTCCGATTTCCCAGTGTTAGATTGTAAGCACAAATATTCACTGGGGTTATCATCTTTTAGATGGTTCACTTTAGGGGTGTTACCATCTCTAGGATGGCTCACTTCAGGGATTTTCTCAACATCAGGTTGAGCTTCTTCCATTTGTCACAGGTAGTGTTCTCATTTATTCGGTTCTCTATTTCTACGGACGTCTCCACAGATATTGACTCCCATATGCACCTAGAGGTCTCCCCTTTTTATTATGAGGGGCAAGAGTGGGTTCAATATCTTTCTAGGTATTTCCACTCTTTCAGGTGCATTTATTGCAGGTATGTGATCTCGTCACTCCCTTATAATCAGTGAAGGCATCTAATAGGTTATGAGCTATTTGTTGCAGATGCATTATCCTTCGAACTGCAAGTTTTATTTCTGTAGTGCATGAATCTAAGGATTGAATGCCAGTGACATTCTAATATAGTTACCGGTATTCTTTAATGTGGTACTTAACTCCCCCTAATATCGGAAAATTATCATCATCAAAAATACAATCATTGTACCAAGCCGTGTATGGATCCCCTGTCATAGGCTTTAAGTATTTAATGATTGATAGAGATTCATAACCTACATAGATCCTTAACTTCCGATGAGGTCCCATGGTTGTATGCTGTGGTGGAGAGATTGGCATGTATACAACATAGCCAAATTTTCGCAAATGGAGAATACTTGGTTCTTTCCACACACTATCTACAAAGGAGAAATTTCATGATATACAGTTGGTCTGAATTGAATTATCATCGCAACATGTAGCACTGTGTGGCCCCAATAGCTTGTGGGTAGCCTAATATTCTCCACGAGTAGTTAGCAATAAATTTTATTATTTTAATTAATGATTCCGCAAGGCCATTTTGAGTGTGGACATGAGGTACGCCATGTTCTACATTAATTCCCAGAGCCATACAATAATCATTAAATGCATTTGAGGTAAACTCACCAGCATTGTCTATTCGAATAGACTTGATCCTTTCTTCTAGAAAGGAGACACTTAATTTAATAATTGGGCAATTAATTTGACAAAAGCAATGTGTCGATGTTCAAAACCAGAGGTCCCTTGGTCGAGTTTATGCATGTAATTTGGGTTGCTTTTTCCTAACAAATCAAAGATTGAAAGGAGTAGGAAATGGGATTACTTCTTATTTAGTCACACGCTTTGACAAAATACAAATTGGTGAATTGGAAATGAAAAACTAGTGCTAATCTTATTCTTCTTCTGTGTTTTGTTGTATTTTCCTCTCTTGCCATTGGCCATCTGTCTTTTCATCCTTGCGCGGAATGGGCGAAGGGATGGCAGTTGTCATCTTCCAAGTGGTGTCTTCCTGCAAAAAGGTGTTTCCTCGCCGGGAGACATCTTCTTGCAGAGAGGCTTCTTTTCATAGGGAATAACTCCCAATCAATTACCTGTACATGTCAAAAAGAAATTTCTGCATCCTTAGTCTTATGTGGGGGTGACTGCCTTTCTGACCAATTTCAGATTGGGGTGACTGGATAGGTCATTCCCGACCTGCGTATGTATTGTCTATCAGGGTAAATGGATAATTCATTCCCTACCTGTGTATGTATCACTGGTCAGGGTAAATGGATAAGTCATCCTCGACCTGCGTATGTATCGCTGATTAGAGCAACTTAGAAAAGTCATTCCCGACTTGCGTATGCATAGCTGGCCAAGGGAAATCCGACCAGCATTTAACAAGCTGGTTGGGGAACTTCCATGAGAATAAATTCAACTTTGACTGAAGTCATAACCCAATGATGGGCCTTGGGCCTTATCTTTACTTTATGGGTTGTATTTTGAGAGCATGGACCTAAACATTATTTAAGGACATATTAATCATTATCAGCTAGCCCCAAGGCTCAAGTGAATACGTGTATTTACTCGAGGGTTTTAATTAATCGAAACATTATAGGGTCTCGTACCAATCATGTTACCGTTTAATTTCCTGATTGGAAAATCTTTTGTGATTTTCTCGGTAATTGAAGCGATGGTATAAATATCATAATGAATAGTATAAATAAAGGGGTGAGGCTTCCCTCGAACACTTCACGCCTTCAGACGTTTGAGCGTGAAAAAACTTCTTTGAGTTATGTTGCTTTTTTCTTAGCTCTTAAGGCTTTTCATCCTCATTTTTCTTGGCTCTAACCACAATTTGGTTCACGTTTCAGTAGCCCCCTCGGTGTTCCTGGTCGTTGCACAAAATAAAAAGGTTGAACTTCCATTTCCATATTCCAGTCGCCCGTGTACGTAGGTCTACTACCATTCGCACTTCTCATGGACGGGGCTATATTGGAAGGAGGCATGACCATACTGATGCTGGCCATCGATCTGGCACTTCTTACTGGTCTGGTCAACCGATGGTGACCAGAGACGCACACCTTTCACTTTTCGTTCGGTGAGATGTCCATCACTCTGAAAGACGTAGCAATGCTTATCGGCCTACCCATTTGGGGACAACCTGTGGTTCTAGCTCAGTCCAGTAGAGCCCAATGGCAGCAGTACATGATGGACAGGTATTCCATGTATTCGTTATGTCATATTCAAAATGATAATGATACAATGTACTTCCTTAACCCGGAGTACCTGTAGGTATGGGGTGCCTTACACATAGAAGGATAATAGAGTTTCGATGACTTGGCTACGGGCATTGCAAGAGTACCATCCATGCCTACAACATGTGGACGGAGCTACCCTATAGCGGCACCACGAAGTGTACCTGTATTACTTGCTAGGTGGTGTGATGTTCACGACCACGGATGGTGTCATCATCTTCCCGTACATCATTTGGATAGCTTGTGAGTTGGCCACAAACCCCGAGGAGCTAACGTCATACAGCTGGGAAACTGCGGTCCTTGCTGACATATAGCGTGGGTTGTGCGATGCATGCGTACGACATACAAATAGGGACACAATTACTGAATGCTTGCAAATCCAACAGATGTGGAGTTGGGAGTACCTTCCGATATCTTGGCCTATAATCACTAGAAGTACTACCCTATCATCAACGACGATGACATGCCAGAGGCTACATGCTCTATAATGGGCCACCGTTGGATGCACGCACGACTTAGATGGTCACCGCTAGGTGACCACGCGAGCTACAGGCATATTTATCGCTGATATGGACCTACTAACCGCTGACCATATGACATGGGATCTATGGACTGCGCAACAAGCTGAAGAAATTGCCAGTGACGGACTCATCTCTTCTTGTTGCACAGTGGACATGCCATTATGGATGACTACATGCTTTGCCATTTACATGAACGCGATTGAGGTCTATTCGCTCGAACGTACCCAACGACAATTTGGGTGCCGTTAGCTACTCCCGGTTCCACCACCGTGGGACACTAGGAGGTCCCACGAGTATGTATTTCATTGTTTTCAATCTTATCATCTTCTTTCAAAATTTACCATTCTTATGTCGTAACCATAATAGGAGAAGCGCTAAGGGCACTGGGATAGCTATTGATTAGACCCTCGTCCACGGTATGCACGTCACGCGATGGGTTGAGTCAGCATTGCGGGAGGTCGTCCATCCCTCTGGCCCATACGACCCCTCCGAGTACGGTGACTACCTTACATGGTACCGCGCCCGCAAGCGTGCCACATTACTAAGCCTAGAGGTTGAACCGCGCGCCATGATGTACCTAGAGGATCGATCGCGTCATGTACATATTTTGGTACTCCCATGATAGTACTAATGTTTATCGTAAATTTTGTATTCCAATTCCTAATACACACATACTGCAATGCAGACCTAGGAGGCATCGGACCTATTTACCCAGGCGGATCAAATGGTGGCCCATCCTCCGGAGACCACTAGCTCGACGTCACCAACCAATTAGATGAGACGGTACATCGCGTCTAGGGGGCTAGATTATTCTCGGCGATCTGTGGTCTTGGAGGTTGTGCACGACCTCCCCCATGCAACTATGACTCACCTCGTATGGATCTAGCTCGTACCTCACATGCTAGGCGGTCTGTCAACGGCCGTCCCTCTAGTGCTGAACAATAAGACGCCACAGGACGTGCATCTACATCCAATGCAAGAAGCCATTCATCGCGACATCATTCCTACGCCCATGTTGAAGTCCCAACTGTAGCGTGCCCACAACGGGATGACATACCCGGTACGTCCGCCCCACTGCTTCCACCGGAAGTGCCACATTTCTTACACTCAAACGGGACGAATGGCAGTCACACATAGTAGTGGAGTGAGTTCGAGGCTTTCGACTTTGACTTCATGTTTGCACCTACCTTTACTGGTGTACTAGGCGGGCAACCCACGGGCGACATACTGCATACGGGTCCCCTATATACGGATGATCCAAGTGCTTGGTATAACTGTATCCACCAAAGTAGAGAACAATACATCTTTCAATCGAATGTACCTCCCCAAGAGGACGATTTGGATGTCCCGCCAGCTATGAGTAGGCATGGGCCATCATAGGCCGTAGGACGGAGGGCTACACATCCCTAGATGCCTACACCACAGAGACTTCATGAGAAGACAAGGTGGACGGTGCCAGGGGGCTACTAAGCGACGCTTCTATGTAGATCCGCCTCTCATGTAATTATTAATTGCACCTACTAGTGATATCAAATCACTTATGTGTTGTCCATTTTCCATATGGCAGACTGTGTTGTCAACTTTCTCTTACGCTGCCTGTGTTGTCTAATCTGTTCAGAGCTGTATGTGTTGTCTACTTTACTAAACACTGCAGGTACTATCAAATCACATAGCGAATCCAAGGTTGTGGCGTGCCTACAAAAGGGAAATCCAGGAGGCACAAAACCAGGAATATCGAAGCCATCCCAAATAATTTCCTCATCCCCCTACGTTGCTTTCTTTATCCGTTCGACATGGTTGTTACTATGGCGGAGCCCTCGAGCTCAAGTTCTTCTTCACGGCGTAGGCGGACCACGGGGCTACCTTTGATTGATTGCCCCAACTGCAAGGGACCAATCATGGAGCGAAGGTCCAACACTGTGAAGAACCCAGGGCATTTCTTTTTCAAGTGCACCAACAACAATGAGGTCAGTTCTCCATTATCTTTCCTACATTTCCTGTGTCGCTGCTTTGCTGACATGTCTGCCATAGACTCTATAGGAAAAAGGGCTATACAAATATAGTTTTTGGGCTTGGGAAGATGATTGTAGAACACAACTCCTATGTACTGGGATTATTACGCCTACTGCACTATCTTGGGCAACATATGGTCCTGGCAGCTCCGCGACCACTCCTAGCCCACACTACCCAATCACAACAAAGGAGTACTACCAGCGCCACCACTCATTGCTAGATCGGGTTGATGTCCTGCATACCTGGCCACAATGCACTCACGAAGTAGACGCCGTGGTCCAAGTGTTCCATGAGACGGAGGAAAATTTCACGGGGCGTGGGTTCTACCGATGCCCTCTATATGAGGTAATAACTATGTTACTTTCATATACTCATACAACGTTGTTCTCATTTTTTACCCACTCAAATCTTTGTTCATGTACGCAGACATTTGATTGTGGTTGGACAATGTGGATGGACCCCCCATTCCTAATGGCAGCGAACGGGTACATTTCCGGCCACCATGACAGAGTTCAAATATTGGAAAATTAGGTTGAGGCCTTGATAGCTACTCTATGGGAACCTCCCCCTCCACCACCCCCTACGCTTGCCTATTCTACGCTTCGAAAGATGATTACTTAGACCAATTGTACGTGCTGAAGCTAGGATGCAATGATCCCCAATGCGTATGTTCATGTCACTACTCACAAGGGCCAAACAAGGCCATGCGTGCCGCGCATCGCAAGCACCAACAAGAAGTCAGAGAAGGTGGTTTCTTAGAAAACTCGGATTACAAAACAACCTAGTGTTGTTCGTTTCAGTATTGCAAATGGCCATGCCACTATCCAAACTGCTCTCGGTTTTAAAACGACTACCTTCTGTAATGGTCTTTCCGACATTTGTACATGAAATAACGAGACCTTTCATACTTCACATGAAATAACATGCTAAAAAATGCATAGATGCATCTCAAATGTATATTCGTTAACACGAAATAACAGTTACTCAACTGGACTAAATCATATGAAATAACTGGATAATTGTCAAATGACTCAACGGAACAAATTGTCATCCACAACCTGCCTCCCATACCCGGATTTTCAAAATCCGGCTATGGTTTAACCAGTTTTCAAAAACCGGGTATGGCATACCCGGATTTTCAAATTCCGGTATACATAATTACCGAGATTTCAAAATCTAAATACGCGAAAACCGAGTTTTCAAATTTTGGGTATAGCGAAATCGGATTCTGAAATTCTAGGTATTCAAAAATGAGATATCAAAACCCAGTATCACTATGTTTTCTGTAAATACGCAAAAGTATTGTATCGTTTCGTGAATACGAGTCATATATTGTATCAAATACAAAAAATTTTCCGCTGATAATGCTTCTAGCTGTGTAGACCTTATACTAGTGATAGACTTCTAGTTCGATGTTGAAACAAACTAAAAGCAATAAATGTTGATATATTAATAAATACAAGCAATAGATATAATGCACCGAAGAAACATGAAATAAAAAGAGAATACAAAAGAGCATGTGGCATTTATTTGATATCATTAAACACAAGCACTAAACACCAGGCTAAATCATTTATTTTGAATCTTGCAAGATATAAAATCTTCGGATTGTGATATTAACATTAGTGTAGGAGAGAACTTAAATGCAATAATCGATCAATTAATACCATGTATTTGATTGTGCCTCTATATAAACACCAGCAAATTAAGGAGCCAGGCAATGCACACTGAAACAGAAGAGGGGCAGATAGAAGTAGTCTCCTCATGGCACTTGTCAAGAGCAATACCGGAAGGACCGTATTCTTCATAGCTGCTGTTTTCATGGTTCTCATGATCATGTCTTCTACCTTCTCGTCCTGCCATGCAAGTGGTATGTAGAATATCCCTGTTTTACTCTGCATTTTTCAAATGTTTGAATTAATTAACCAATCTAGCTATATCTTATTTGTGTGTACTAATTAATTGAGCTACGGATGCTGTAATGCATTGGATGTGTAGTTAATCCAGTGATATGCACCGAGGACTCAACTGGCTGCACGTATGATGATTGCTACAAGGCCTGCAAACTAGTATTCTAGAAATTTACTGCCTATTGCAGGAACAATGTTAATCCTACGGAGTGCTGCTGCATAATTTATCCCAAAAGTGACGTCGAAACGACAGCAACGATCGACGATGATGGCTTTCTTGGATGCACAACACAGTGCTGATTGTTAAATTTCATGCATGCAAATGCGTCGATCTGTTTGACGCAAATTCAATAAACTTGTTTTTGTTATGAAGGTGTTAATTAGTGACATGGACCTTATTTGGTGTGCAGTAGTCCACCCCCACACTACTACAGAACTGGGCATCACAAGTGGCCTATTGCAAGCGGTTAGGTGCGTTCGCACCAGAAGCGGTTCGTGAGCAACGGTGGGGAGAGGGTTTCCAGCAGCGGTTGGTAACACCAACCGCTTGTGTTGAGCAACTACCACAAGCGGTTCGTTGACCAAACCGCTTCTGAATTATCACAACCGGTTTGAGACCCCAACCGCGTGTAGAGATATATATTTAGAAGCGGTTGGTGTATCAAACCGCTTCTGGAAGAGATCCGCCCATTTAAACTCTTCATCCTCCCGCCCCGAGCTTGCAGACATGAACAGGGAAGGGCCTGGCACTGTTCTTGCGGGGAGGTGTTGTTCAAATTTTTGAATGTGATGATTTAGCTTCAAATTAAGTGAATCAAGGTTAGTAACACCATGCTACCATCCTTCTCACCAAGATATTGTTGTTTCTTTTGCATTTGATGTGGAGAAAAAATTAATTTTGATTGTTGAAGGTTTTTATTGCTAGCTCACTCCATAAGTTGAATTTTAGGCAAGATCATGATGAACTATGGCAGTTGTTTTCTCTAAAAGTGTTCTTAGGTTTATAATCTTTAATGTAACACTCCTTCTCTTCCATCTCACTCTATAACTTTAATTTTAGGTAGGACCATGTTGAATTGTAGGGAGTTGTTTTACAAAAGTTGTTAGCTTTACAATCTTTAATATGACACTCCTCCCTTCAATGTAACAATAGTAGATCTAGGTTTGGAAGGAAATTATTAATGTTTTATGAAATAAAATAGGAAAAAAATTAAAGGGACAAAATGATTAGTTAAATTAAGTTAAAAAGGTAGAAGGATAAGAAAAATTTGAAAAACCACTTCCTCCATCGCAAAATATATGGCATATAAATTCTTGCCACGGTATTAATTAAAAGTAACACATTAACTATTAATTTCTTTTCGATTATGTCTTGTACAACTATAAAATTAACAACATGTTTGAGTAGTTTTAATTACAAATATAACTATATGACATGCATATATAAAATAAGTATATTAATTATTACCTTTGATAATAGCAAAAACATGGAAAACAATAACTTTTGTAAATACGTGTCAAAGTACTTTGGAATGGAATTTTCCTACAATGTTATTTATGAAAAATAAAAGTGATTTTATAAATAACACTTTAGTGAAAGATCTTTGAAGGTATCTGAAAATTAGATCTTTGTGTAGATGAACCGGCAATGGATGTACAATTCGGACCGTCGCTCCAGAGAGTTCATTGATGGCGTGAAGGCATTTCTTGATGCCGTTGTTTCATTCTTGACTCCAGACAGCTTCATATGTTGTCCGTGCGTAGACTGCAAGAATGAGAAGGAGCACTCCCAACGCTTTCAGGTTATGACCCATTTGATCATGAGAGGTTTCATGCCAAACTACACCTATTGGACCAAGTATGGTGAAGTACAGGGGAGCAGCCAGGAAGACGATGAAGAAGATGGTCAAGAAGAAGAGGTATTCAACAGTATGCCAGACGCAACGCAATATTGTTCTGTGGAAGATACAGTCGGCGATCTTGGTGATGATGAGCTAGACCAGATGCTGCGTGATGGAGAGGGGGACTACACAGATGAAAGACAATTCGAGAAGTTTCAGCGCATGGTAGAGGACCACAGGACACCATTGTACCCAGACTGTGGGAAGGGCCACATGAAGCTCCGTACGACACTGAACTTAATGCAATGGAAGGCCAGAAATTGTGTGTCAGACAAGGGATTCAATGAATTGTTATCACTCATAAAGAATCTGCTTCCAGAATATAACACGCTGCCTGAATCTACATACGAAGCCAAGCAAGTCATCTATCCTTTGGGATTAGAAGCATAGAAGGTGCACGCATGTCGTAACGATTTTTATCCTATATATATCGCAATGAGTATGTGGATTTGGATGATTGTCCAATGTGCAAAGAATCACGTTACAAGATGAAGCGTGAAGACCTAGGTGAAATAGATGGGGAGTGTAAGAAGAAGAGACCTCCCGCTAAGGCGGTGTGGTATTTCCCTGTGATCCCCTGATTAAAGCGTCTTTTTGCTAACAAAACGCATGCCCAGATGGTGCGTTGGCACAAAGAAGAACGTAAGGATGACGGGATGCTAAGGCACCCCGCTGATGGGTCCCGGTGGAGGAAAGTCGATCGAACATTCCCAGACTTTGCAAATGAGGTAAGAAACATAAGGTTTGGGTTGAGTACCGATGGTATGAATCCTTTTGGCGACCTGAGCAGTAGCCATAGCACTTGGCCTGTTACACTATGTATCTATAATATTCCTCCTTGGTTATGCATAAAGCAAAAATATATCATGATGCCATTATTGATCCAAGGGCCGAAGCAACCTGGAAACGACATCGATGTCTATCTGAAACCATTGATGGAAGATCTTGTAAAGTTGTGGGAGGATGGTGTACGGGTATGGGATAAGTACAAGAGGGAGTATTTCACCCTACATGCACTATTGTTCGTAACGATCAACGACTGGCCCGCGCTCGGCAACCTGTCTGGAAATACTACCAAAGGATATAAATCATGCTTGCAATGCTTAGATGAAACCGACAGCTTGTACCTGAAAAACTCTCGAAAGATTGTGTATGGGCCATCATAGGTTTCTTGTAAAGAGACACCCATTGCGGAAAAAGGAAGGTATTTTGATGGGAAAGCAGACCATCGTGATAAGCCTGAGCATCGTAGTGGGCCACGTGTGTTTTCCATGGTAAAAGATCTTAAAATAGTTTTTGGAAAGGGTCCTAGAAGCAAACCCGTCCCAAACGAGGAAGGTCAGGCACCCATCTGGAAGAAGAGATCAATATTTTGGGACTTGCCATATTGGGAAGTTTTGGAGATCCATCACTCACTTGACTTCATGCACATCACGAAGAATGTTTGCTTGAACCTGCTAGGATACTTGGATATGTACGGCAAATCAAAAGATACACTACAAGCTCGGAAGGACCTACAAGTTTTGGAACTGACGGATCGTCTACATCCAGAAAAGAGAGAGAAAGGACATTACCTAAATCCCGCGAGTTACACTCTAAGCAAAGAAGAGAAAAAAAAGCATGATAGAGTCCTTGAACAGTGTGAAGGTCCCTTCAGGATACTCGTCAAATGTGAAGAGACTCATAAACATGAAAGAGAATAAAATCGTACACTTGAAAGCTCATGACTGTCTTGTATTGATGACACAGTTGCTCTCAGTGGCTGTGAGAGGTAGTTTGCCTGAGTGGGTCCGGGTGACAATCATAAAACTATGTACCTTTTTCAACGCGGTTTCGCAGAAGGTCATCGATCCACATAAGCTAAGTAAGCTACAAGATGACGTGGTACAAAGTGTGGTCAGCCTTGAGATGATCTTTCCTCCTGCATTCTTTGATATTATGATTCATCTCACTGTTCACATTGTCAAAGAGATAGGTATTCTCAGGCTCGTGTTTCTGCACAACATGTTTCCTTTCGAGAGGTACATGGAAGTCATAAAGAAGTATGTTCGTAACCGTTCATGTCCCGAAGGATGCATTGCAGAGGGTTATGGGACCGAGGAGGTGGTTGAGTTTTGTTTGGATTACATTGAGGATCTACATCCCATTGGCGTCCCTATATCACGCCATGAGGGGAGACTACAGGGAAAAGGGACACTAGGACGGAAAACAATTGCATGCAATGATCTCCTAACTTTTAAGCAAGCACATTTCACTGTTCTAAAACAATCAACCCTAGTGGCCCCGTACGTCCTTCAGCATAAAAGTATTCTACGCCGCGAATTCCCAGGGAGGTCCGAGGATTGGATCACAGTGAGGCACATGGATACTTTCGGTGCTTGGTTACAAAACTACATCCTTGTCAACGGGTCAGAAAATGAACAGTTGCAACGCTTGGCTCGGATGCCATCTAGTGAAATCGTCACATTTCAGGGCTACGAGATAAATGGTTACACCTTCTACACAAAAAAGGCAGGATACCAAGAGCACCAACCAGAACAGCGGTGTCCGTATAGACGCCACTGACAACAAAGGCAATGTGGACACATATTATGGTTACATAGAAGAGATATGGGAGCTCGACTATGGACCATTGAAGGTCCCTCTGTTTAAGTGCCAGTGGGTCAAACTGACTTCAAACGGCGTGAAGATCGACAATTACGGCATGACAACCGTCGACCTGACAGAAGTTTGCTATAGGCGCGAACCATTCGTCCTTGCCAACATTGTGAGACAAGTCTTCTACATAATGGACATGTCAAGCAAACCAAAGAAGCATAGGGAGAAGCAAAAGGATTGCAGTAGTAAGCCAAAGCGACACGTGGTTCTCCATGGCAAACGAAGGATTGTTGGTGTTGAGGACGTCACAGACGAGGAAGAATATAATCAGTTCGACGAGCTCCCTCCCTTTGCGGTAGATGTCGACATAAATGTCCTAAATGTAATAGAAGTCGATGCTCCTTACGTACGATGCGATCACACTGAAGGAACACTTGTAAAGACAAAGTGATCATTAATTCATGTGATAAAATAATTTTTGAATGGCCTTACTAATTTTTGGATGCACTAACTATTTTTTATTGCACTCACTAATTTTTGAATGCATTAAACAATGTTTGAAAGGAATAAATAATTTATGAATGTATTAAACAATTTTAGTGATCATTAATTCATGGGATTAAATAATTTTTTAATGGACTTACTAATTTTTGGATGTAGTAGAGGGGTTTCTAAAAGTTTTGAATGTATTTAAACAATTCTTGAAGGGGTTAATTAATCTTTGAGTGCATTAAAAAAAGAGGAAAGAATAAAGAAGTAGCAGAGGGCGCGAGCGGGACTCGAACCCGCGATGCCGCAGGTTAGGTCCACGCTCAAGCGCCACTCGCTAGCCAGGGGGAAGGAAGATATTTGTCGAGCATGGACGGCTTCAAACCTTTTTGACTCTTAATCTTCTACAAGCGGTTGGTATTAAGAACCGCTTGTAGACGTTTCTACTAGCAGTTTGTATTACTAACCGCTTGTAGAGGTCCATTTATACAAGCGGTTTGTATTACGAACCGCTTGTAGAGGGGTTTATACAAGAGGAAAGAATAAAGAAGTAGCAGAGGACGTGAGCGGGACTCAAACCCGCGATGCCGCAGGTTAGGTCCACACTCGAGCGCCACTCGCTAGCCAGGGGGGAGGAAGATATTTGTGGAGCATGGACGGCGTCAAACATTTTTGACTCTTAATACCAACCGCTTGTAGAGGTCCCTCCCTCGCTGCGGTCAAGGCGTTTCTACAAGCGGTTAGTATTACGAACCGCTTGTAGAGGTCCATTTATACAAGCGGTTTATATTAAGAACAGCTTGTAGAGGTACTTCTACAAGCGGGTTGTATTACGAATCGCTTGTAAAGGTGCTCTTATAAATAGCTTCTTCCCACCCGTCACAGACTCAGCTCAAAAATTTTCTAAGTCCCTGCGCCATTGCCGTTGACTGCCACCTTCAGCGCCATCGCAGCCGAGCTCGCCGTCGACTCCTCCACCACCGCGCCGTCGTCTGCGACGTCGCCGTCACCTCCTCCGCCACCAGAAGGGCCTAGGTTAGCCTTCTCCTATGCTAACATGGCTCTTTTTCTCGATGCCCACAACGTGTTCGACAAAATGCCCACAAGATAAATGCATTGATATACATTGATATATATATTGATATACATTGATATGTTTAAACAATTTTTCATACATGTACATATAAATACATTGATATGCTTAAACAATTTTTCATACATATACATATAAATACATTGATATATTTATACATGTATATTGATATACATATACATTGATATAAATTGATATGTTTAAACAATTTTTCATACATGTACATATAAATACATTGATATGCTTAAACAATATTTCATACATATACATATAAATACATTGATATATTTATACATGTATATTGATATACATATACATTGATATAGATTAATATATTGTTCCATAATTAGATAGATGGCGACACCAGGGCGTGATGCTCCTAATTTCGACATGGAAGAACAGTTCTTGCTAGACGTGATCGCTGCTGGTGATGCCAACATTGTCGACAACACAGCCGGTGGATCTGGTGACCCGAACATTGTCGACACCGCAGCCGGTGGATCCGGTGATGCAGTGGACGATGAGGGAAGCGAGGTAATGCCACGACAAACCCTTTAATCGTATTTAACCAATTAATATAAATGGCTCTGACATGAAAAATTCACATCTCTGTCCATTTTCAGGCCGGTACATTGAGCACCCAAACCAAGCGAGGTGCTAACAAGAAGCCTGCTACAAAGTTTGTTTTCACCAACGTTGACAATGACAGGAAGCCAATTGCCCCTCTTTCTGCAGTAGGCCCGTTTAACAACGCATGTGGTTTCCACGTTAGGGATCATGTCCCAGTTAGTATCAAGAAATGGCCTGAAGTTCCGCAAGCAACCAAGGAGCTCCTTTGGAAAGATATCAAGGAGAACTTCAAATTTCCTCAAGGATACGAGAACAAGGTTAAGAGATACACTTCGAAGAAAATGGCAACTCAATTTTAGTCGTGGAAAGTTCACCTGAACAACAAGTATGTCAAGAAGGGAGAAAGGCGAGATTTCAACCAACATCCCAAGCTGGCGGATCACTGGGATGCATTTGAAGAATACAAATTGTCAAAGGAAGGACAGGCTGCGAGCCTTTAGAACAAGATTGTAACATCCTCATTTTCGCCTTCTGGAAGAAAAACCTAATTTAAATAAAGTAATTCAAAAGTTGGAGTTTCATTGGTGTTTATATTAACCTGGCATCCAATCCAACCCAAAATCGCGATTCAATTCCCTTCCGGTCGAAAAATCGGATTTTCCAGTCCCGCCGGTACCCGAAAATTCACCCGAGTCCAGAAATGCTCCAAAAATCTCCAAACCACTTCTAAAATGTTCCAAATATTCCGAAATAATTTTAGGAATCATTCCCCGGATTTTTGGACCTCCGTTCCTATTTTATCTCGCGCTGCTTTTGTTTAATGCCCGCAATTCGCTCCGGAATATTAAATTCCACAAATTTCATCCAAATTCAACCAAACCAATTCCATTGGGTTCCAAATAATCAAAAATGGCTCTAGGAATTTTTCCGGAATTTTTAGGCCATTTTTCCTAATTTTTCTATAGGGAGGAACATTTTCGTAAAAGAGGGCCAATGAGGGAGTGACACGTGGCACATGAATAGTGTCATCTTCAACCTCTAGCCATGCATGGTGGGAGAGGAAGCTCCAAGCTCCATCAATGGCTACCTCTTCTTTAATTGCTCATAACTTCCTCCACGCAACTCCAATCGACGAACGGTCGGTTGCGTTGGATTCGGAGCGTCGTCCTCTTCGCATCCCCCACCACCTCTCGCCGGAGAACTCGCCGGAATTCGTACGGGCGCCCAAAAACCGAAAACCGTCCATTCGCATTCAAATCACAATAACTCGGCCGTTTCTCGTCCAAACGCCGCACCACCACTTCCAATCTCACCGTATAAAAGCCCTCTTCCCGGTGGTATGATCCTATTTTGTCATCTCCCCTCCATTCAATCGCTAGCTCAAGAAAACCGAGCACGGGTCACTTTTTCGGTGTTCTTCGTGTTCGTCGTTGGTTCTTCTTCTCCGGTGAGCCATTCTTCTTGTTTCTTAGTTCCTTATGACCGTGAGGAAGTCTAGGAGCTCATCCAACAATTGGTTGTAGGTTGCATCAATCGTTGGCGACGAATTTCGCGTTTTTCCAACTTCGGCCGAACCGTCGTTCGTCGTCGAATTCATCTGTTCCGGTGAGCTTTGATCCAATTCCTTCATCCTATGTATGCCTTAGGTTGTTGTCTATTGATTCCATGCTTTTGTTTGGATCAATTCCATGCAAAAATGGATTCAAAAATCGTTTTTTTGGAAAAACCGGGTTCTTTTTCGTTTTTTTGGGAGCTCACTGTTTTGGAACACCCATGGAGCCTCGCCGCCGCCGGCCGCCACCTCAGCCGGGCCGGCGCCACCTCGCCCGGCGCCACGCCCGCTTGCCGCCAGCCGTCGGCGCGCCCGCCGCCGCCGGCGACCTCGCCGCCGTCGTCGCCCCCTGCCGGCTCCCCCCTTCCCTCTCTCTCCCTTCCTCTTTCTCTATCTCTCTCTCTCTCTCCTCCATGGATGGCATGGCAAGCTTCCAGAGGAAGCTTCCTCTTTTCCTCTCTCTCTATGACGCGTGGGCCCCATTGTCATACACTCCAAAGCCAAGTCAAACCAGTCAAAGCCAGTCAAAGCCCCGTTTGACCCAGTCAAACCAGAGAGGAATATTCCGGGAATATTCCCGGTTTTCGATTTATTCGAAATTCAAACTTCGGAAGCTCATAACTTCCTCATCCGAACTCCGATTGATCTCATTCAAATTTCTAAATTCATCTAAAATCAAGATCTACCTGCCAGTATTATTTTTGTAATTTTTAGATTTTATTTATTTTCTGTTATTTATTTATTGCCTCGTTTTGCGCGTAGTCGAGAGCGCCGACGCGACCGCCGACCCCGCCGCCGGTTCTGCTGCGTACGACGACCTACTCGCGACAGAAGGCAAGTCCCTTTGACGCATTTTGATCCTACGTTTTCAAATGTGTTTAAATGCTTTATAAACTTGCATGCTATGTTTAAAGTCGTATGTCAAATATAAGGACTTAGCTAATCCAATTTGTGATTACCTCTCTTTGATATCGACAACCATATTACTTGTAACCCTAGGACATTGCTTATACCATGCTTACGCTTATATGGTATCCCTTGATTGTAGTACGGTAGAATTGCTTAGGACCTTTATCGATGAAGTTAACCCATGGGAGGGATTTCTCAAAAATGAATGATTACCAAAATGACTTGAAAGGTATTATAATTGGTTTGATATTGTTTTTCCAAAATCAAATAAAAAGGAAAACTGGTTTAGACTTGGGCGGATTGGTATGTCGGGTGGGAGCGGATCAAGTCTTGATCCTATTGTGCAAGTACCGCCCCAAGTCATATAAGGACCGACGCTTATGATTGCCATTTTAAGCAATACCGTACTACCACATGTCTATAATGGTACGACCTGGCCAACTAATTTGTAGAAGCCTAGTTTAGACTCACCATTCGGTTGAATGTGAATGCCGGATGGAGGCAATGTTGTTTTTCTCACACGGCGCAAGAGGGGGCTTCTGTACTGGGTGGAGAGAACCCTAACAGCGGTGAAACCTCAGCGGGTGGGTCTAGCTAGGTGGAAACATTGTAACGGCCTTGTCACGATCTCTCTGCCAGCACACCAAAGGAAGTGTGTTAATAGCTTGGCATTAGGAGATGATCGTGTCGTGTGGGTAAAGTTGTACACCTCTGCAGAGTTAAAACAATTCGAATAGCCGTGCCTACGGTCAAAGGCAAAGCAAGGAATGCTTTCATATTGGTAGATTTTGGTTTTGGTTTCGAAAACTGAAAAGTGTTTTGTTTTGGGGTTCGGGAGTGGTTAGAACTCTCGGATGTTATTTGGCGGATAGAGCCAACCAGGTGGAAAGAACCTGTGTTTGTATTTGACGGATGGAGTCACATGATTACCCCTGATTCTTTAAAATTTGGCGGATAGAGCCGTTTATATCGGTGATGGTGGATAGAACCTCACTACGATATTACATAATTCAATGATTAAAAAGAATTGCGAAAAGTTGCTTTGTGAAATGCTATTACCTAAGTATGGTTTAATAAAATTTGGCTTTATGCAAATGAACCCTACTAAGCTTCCTTTGGAAAGCCCACATAAGCATACTTTCCCAGACTTGCGGAGTACGTTTGTACTCACGTGCTACACCAACATGCCATCATCAGAGTTTTATCAAGATGCGACCGAGGAGGGCGAGTTCTACGCAGAGGAGTTTGTAACATCCCAAAATTTGCCTCTAATATTTGGTGTGTTTTTGGGATTATTTATAATTTTTCCGGAATCTACTTGGAAGCCTCGCGTGTAATTCGGGGTCAAGTTTATTGAAATAATTGCGTTAAATAAAGACCATGCATTTTCGGATAAGCGTAAAATCTAAAATTTTGTTGATAATTAAGATAATTGGTAGACGAGAGTGTTCGCTTCAAATATTTTCGAAAAATATGTTCTATAACGTGAGTCATTGATTTTATAAAAATCGGTACAGGTGTCTGATTCACGAAAAGAATTTTTACGAAAAATCTATACGTCGAAAAATCACGAAACCAACTTCGTTAAGTCCCAAATAGTTCCTAGGATTTTAGAGAAATTTTTTTTCGATTTTTAGTACCTCTCTGTTTTTTTTTTCTTATCAACATGTGTTGAGTGCGTGTATGCACATATATAGGTATACATGTATACTTGGCCCTTTGGTTTTCCCATGCTCGAATGATCAGCTTCCAGCATTACTAGTTAATCAAACTGATCTCTCCGTTTCCCACACGTAGATGTGTTGGCTGTCAGCCGTTTCATAGCCATGCGTGGAAGCCTTCAGTTTCCAGCCGTTTTCCACTCCTTTAATGCATGAACGCATGGACGTTACCAAATAATTATTCTCTAAATGCCATGCATGAGGCTTTTCCACTCCTGGACGTTTTCTATCTACTAAGCATGCAACCCTTTCATTACGAGCAACCCTTCGGCCAGCCATTTTTCCTTCCTCTGTACGCGTGAACTTCTAGCTCTTTCTTCCACCCCTCAAGGTTTTGGCTACCTCCTCTGTTACATCTACGCCTTCCTGCCATTTTCGCCGTCGCTTTGTCGACGCCGCCACTGCCGTCTAGTCGCCATCACCGTCGTCGTTGCCGTTGACGTCGCCATCGCTTTCGCCACCGTCGCCGCTATCTACGTCGCTGCCGTCATCGTCGACACCGCCGCTGCCGTCATCGTCGACACCGCCGTTGCCGTTTCGTCGACATCGCTGCCGTCACCGCCGTTTTCGTCTCATCGCCGACGGTCTACACACTCTCCGGCCTCGTCTTCTTCCGCGCCGACGGTCTGCACTACTGCCGCCGCCGACCGGTAGTCCCTCATCTCTCTTGCGCGCGCTTTGTTCCTATTTTTATCTTCTTTATATATTTGCGTAGGTATATATATACATAGGTATATAGTTGAACAGACGCATATATACATACGTATATAAATACTCTCTAGGCGCATGCATATTTCTATATTAGTCGTAGCATGTATACATATATATATATACACACCCACTGTGTTGTACATATATATATATATACCTGCGGTTATTTCCGGTAGATCTGCATGTGTATATATTCGGCCGGTTCGCAAATATAAATTTTATATATGCGAGTATACGGTTATATTAAGAACAATACGTATTTAAATACGCGAATTATAATGTGGTTTCGGTTCCTCACGTGTTCTAGCGAGCAGTATATACGTATACACAAAGGAACAAAGTCGATGCAGAAAAAGTAAGTGAAGGCTAGTTGTATGTAGTAATTTCCGAAAATTGCGAATTTTGTCTTTTTCGCTACAAATTCGTTCTAAGTCCGTGTCGCTTGCAACAAATTTTGTTAATTAGTGAAAATTAATATCTTTCCACAGTAATTTTTATGAAATTTTACAATTAAATTTATACTGTTAAATTATTCGCAGAAAGGATAAACTTACGAATTTTGTAACTCTTAAAATATACGTCCAAAAATTTTGAAATAAATTTTATAAATCGTATAAAATGCTAAACTAATTATCCGGAAGTTTTCATGTGGTTAAGAATTTATTTGTTTCTTCGTATTTTCCGAATGGTTGTTTATTCGTTGTTTTTCGTTTAATAGAAACGCTAGACATCGACTCCGTCGCAGAACCGCAGGAAGACAACCCTCTCATCACCGACCAAGGCAAGTCCCTTTGATGCATCTTGATCCCAAGATTTTGAACTTGTTTTAAATGTCTTATACAATTGCATGCTATTTTTTTTATCATATTTCAAGTATAAGTATTTAGTTACTCCCATTTGCAATATTCCTCCTTTGTGATTGATATCCATGTTACTTGTAACCCTAGGACATTGTTTATACCGTGCTTACGCTTATACGGTATCCTTTGCAATCTAGATCGGTAGATTTGCTTAGGATCGTTTCCGATGAAAACAACCCATGGGTGGGATTATTCAAAAAGAATATTATCAAATGTGATTTGAAGGTTATTACTATGATTATAGTATTGTTTTTTTTAAAATAAAAAGAAAAGGAAAAATGATTTCGACTTGGGCGGCATGGAATGTCGGGTGGGAGCGGATCAAGCCTTGATCCTTTTGTGCAAGTACCGCCCCAAGTCAATTAAGGACCGACGCTTATGACTGTCTCCATTCTAAGCATTACCGTACAACCACATGTCAAAGTGGGCACGACCTGGCTAACTAATTTGTAGAAACCTGACTTAGACTCACCACTCGGTGGTTGTGTGAGTGCCGGACGGAGGCATTGTTGTTGTTGTTGTTGTTATTTTACTCACACGGCGCAAGAGGGGGCTTCTGTACTGGGTGGATATAACCCTAACAGCGGTGAAACCTTAGCGGGTGGGTCGGGTTAGGCGTATGCATTGTAACAGCCTTGTCATGATATCCCTGCCGGCACACCTAAGGAAGTGTGCTAATAGCTTGGCATTAAGGGAATATCATGTCTTGTGGGTAAAGTTGTACACACTCTGCAGAGTTAAAACTATTCGAATAGCCGTGCCTACGGTCAAGGGCAAAGCTTGCTGAATGCTTTCATACTGGTAGACTTTGGTTTTTGGTTTCAAACTAAACAATGGTTTGTTTTGGGATCCGGGAGCGGTTAGACCTCTCGGGTGTGCTTCTGGCGGCTAGCCAGGTAGGTGGAAGGAACCTGATTTTGTGAACCATGGCGGACATAGCCATGTGATTGGATTGAACCCTAATTTTGCTGAGATGTGGCGGATAGAGCCTGTATATTAGTGAGTGGTGGTTAGAACCTTCACTACAATATTACGTAATTCAATTATTAAAAAGAATTGCTCAAACATGCTTTGTGAAAATTATTAACAAGTATGATTTGTTGAAACTTGGCTTTATGCCAAAGAACCATATTAAGCCATCCTTGGATAGCCTACATTGTGCATTATTTCCCAGACTTGCTGAGTACTTTATGTACTCACGTGCTACATTCTAATCCTCTCCCAGAAGTGAAAGAAGCTGTTCAAGATTTCCAACAACTAGGGTGCGCTCTCCACTCGATTGCCTGTGGGCATTTGGATGGGTCGCATTGGCGTTTTCGTCTTCCGCTGCAGTTGTTCAAGTTGTTCAGCCTGTCCAGGCCGTAATGGTAAACCTTGACCATAAGGTCTTTGCTTTCACTTGGTATTATTCTTATTTAGTTATTTGTATTCGTGATATGGTTGTTGATTCATCACTTTTGACTGTGTGTACTAGCTACTGATCTGGGACTAGTACAGAATTACACAGAGGACTCCGGATAGCCGATCCGGGGGTCTCACAGAGTTCGAGGAAGGCTGCCAGGAGGACTAGTCGCGTTCCTAGTCGTCGCCTGTGGCGTTTTGGCGTCTGCTCATGTTGCTTTTGTTTCCGCTGCTTTGTCTCCGGTCTTTTGACCGAGTATTGTAATAAGTGGCCATGTGGCCCATATTTGAAAATTTATAATACAAGTTTCGTTATATTCGGCAATGATGTATCACTGTGACTGTGTGTACTAGCTACTGATCTGGGACTAGTACGGAAATGCACAGGAGATTTCGGATAGTCGATCCGGGGTCTCACAGCGGTGGTATCAGAGCCTGGACGACCGTAGGACGTGACCTAGTTAGCATGGCAAAGCCTTAAGGACTTATATTTTTATAAAAGTGTATTTACAAAAAGTTAAGTTCCTTTGCTTCTATCTCTCCTGTCTTAGTGTCTTACTCTTGTCTTGTCCTTTGTTAAAATTTGTTACTAATCCCACCTTGGTTTCAAAATTTGTAGATGCCGGTTACCACCACCTTTGCCGCTCGGTCGAGGCTTTCGCCAGAGTCAGCCATCGATGCTGCAGAGCCGGGTTTCCCCATCGTCCGAGTATCGGTACCAGTTTATTACTGGTCTTAGCCAGACTTGTGGCGAGTCCGCTCGCTGGTCTTTGCGAAGCGTGGTTCGCGAGGAGGACCGACCCTTCTACTTCACACCGAGCGGTCGATTCTCGCGTGCGCTTTGCGGACGCGCCGTAAAGGCTATCCTCATGTTGGGGCATAGCTACCGCGATCGCTTGGAGGACACCCGCACGCTTGTTTCCCGTTTCGATTCGGGGATGTACACTGCTTTGAGTTTGGATCGTGAGGTCGACCCGACCGTGGTGCACCAGGGGTCACTCATCCAGGCTCTGGACGATGCCTACGTGCGGTTGACCGACGAGATGCAGAGACAGCGTAGGGACCTGACGGCCGCGAGGGAGAGGATCCGTCAGCTCGAGGAGGAGAGGCAGGACGCTCCGCCACCGCCACCAGCCCCGGTTCCAGAGTACCCGCCGATCCGCGACATACCGATGGACGCTCCGCCCGCCAAGCGTCACCAGGGTCTGAGGCTTCGTTGCCAGGCGCGCAAGTCAGTCCGTCCCCAGTCGCCGTTGGGGTTCTTGACCGCTTCCGGAGGAGCGGGTGAAGGGAATATGCCCGAGAGGCAATAATAAATTGTTTATTATCATATTCCATGTTTATAATAGATGTTTATTTCTCATGCTAAAATTGTATTAATCAGAAACGTTAATACATGTGTGTTTAATAAACAAAAAGGTTCCTAGTAAAGCCTCTTTTTAAACTAGCTCGTTGATTAACTGATGATCAAGGTTTCCTGATCATGAACATTGGATGTTATTAATAACGGGGTCATGTCATTAGAAGAATGATGTGATGAACACACACCCAAGTTGGTATAGCAAATACGATCAAGTCATTTAGTTTGTTGCTGTATCAAACACATTCGAAATAGCTTTTTTTCCTTAGACCATGAGATGATGTCAATCACTAATTCCGGAAGAGTACTTTGATGACATCAAACGTCACTCCGTAACACGGTGACTATAAAGATGGATTTGGGTACTATGAAAGTATTAGTTGAGGCTCATGCATCAAGAGTGGGATTTGTCCATCCAGATGACGGAGAGATATACTCTGGGCCCTCTCGGTGATATCACATTGACATCGCTTGCAAGCATGTGACTAGGTCACAAGAATGTTATATCACGGAACGAGTAAAGAGTACTTGTCGGTAACGGGATCGAACTAGGTATAGTTGATACCGTTGATCGGATCCAGGACTAGTAAAATATCGTGAGACAAAAGGAATTTGTTATGTCGTTTTACGGTTTACGCGATCACTAGTTCATCGTTGAGTGAATGGGAGTCATTATGGATCTCCGTATCCCACGATGATTATTGATCTAAGAGGAGTCTCAATCATGTCCATTTTATTCACGAACCGTAGGGTGACACACTTAAGGTTCATCGATGCATTTGAGTGGATACGAAACACCGAGAAAAATATGGACAAGATAGGATTTGTTTGAGTATCGCCGAATAGTTTTGGGATATCGGAATAGTTAAAGGGGGTATATGTTAATGTTTGTTAATTAAAAGAATTAACAAATATTAAATCTGAAATAAAAATGTTTATGGGAGAAAACCTTTCATTTTCTTGAGTGGGGTTTTAATGGAAATCAAAGTGGTTAATTTGTGAGTGGAGAGATCACTCACATGAAGAGAGGGAGGGCAAGGGCAGCCCCCATGCGCCGGCCACCCCACCCCTTGGCATGCCTCCTCCTCCTCCTATAAAAGGGAGGGAGGAGCTCCTCTCTTTGGTGTTCATCCATGACCCTTTGGTTGGTCCATTCTCCCTCCTCCTGCTGATCCGTTTTTGAGCTGTGGCTTAAGCGAAGCGCTGCTGAAATTATTTCTTCACCACCACCACCACTAAGCTGTAGTGTTGTTGGAGTTTTCCGGGGATCCACTACTTCCGCTGCCCCGCTGGAACGAGGGATTGGAGGTCATCGTTGATCCGTACGTGTGACCAAGTACGGAGGCGCTGCCGTTTGTGGCGCTCATCTTCGCGACTTTGAAGTCGGGAGTGTACCTCTACATCAACCACGTTTGTTTGCGGGAACGTTATTCCCGCTTTCGGTCTACGAGGGTGAGTCCTTCTGAAACCGTTTACTTGCATCTCCTAGATATGATCTTGGTGTTTGGTTGCAATCGTAGGAAAAATTTTTGTTTTCCATGCTACGAAACCCTTCAAAGGGTATCGAGCCGTGTCTATGCGTAGATGTTTTGTACGGTTTAAAACACATGTGGATGTGGGCGTTGATGATCATGTTATTGCATACTTTCGTGTATTTTGGATCATGGTGGCATAGTGGGATTTGAAGCGGCCCGGACTAACCTTACATGTCCTCGCACATGAGACTTGTTCCACGCCGACATGCAACTAGTATTGCATAAGTGGCTTTATGGTGTCGATTTCTCCCACTATAGTCATGATCTAATTTACAACGGTTTGCTAATAATGTTTTTATCACCGTTGTGGTTCTTGTTCGTAGGTAAGAATAGTTTTTCCTAGAAAGCCCAAAACCACGTAAAATATGCAAAAATAAATTAGAGGCGTCTAACTTGTTTTTGCAGGGCTTGTGATGTGATATGGTCATTGATACAAAGATTGTTGTATGAAATGAAATTTATTGTAAATTTAAACACACGGCAGGAGCCATTTGGTTGTTTTTCTTTTATGGCCTGCGTAAGCTAAATATATGTCCATGTGATATATTGTAATGGAGGAAGACAATCAAGATGGCAGCATCATGGACCTTGGTGCCATGCGGTGGAATGATGGAGATCATACCATGTCGCACAAGATGGAGATCAAGTGCTGAAAGGACCATATCATATCACTTTATTCATGCATGTGATGTTAATCCTTTTATGCATCTTATTTTGCTTGATTATGATCACGTCGATAGCACTATAAGATGATCCCTCCAAATTAATATCAAGATAATAATGTGTTCTTCCATAGTATGCACCGTTAAGAAAGTTCGTCGTTTCGAAGCACCACGTGATGATCGGGTGTGATAGACTCTACGTTCGCATACAACGGGTGTAAGCCAGATTTACACATACAAATACTTTGGTTCTACTTGGCGAGCCTAGCATGTACAGACATGGCCTCGGAACACGAACCGAAAGGTAAAGCATGAGTCATATGGATGATATGATGAACATATTGATGTTCGCCTTTGAAACTATGCCGTCTCTCGTGATGATCGGTTTCGGTATAGTGAATTTGGTTCATGTAATCACTAAAGATGACTAGAGGGATGTTGTTTTGAGTGGGAGTTCTCGTAGTAATTTTGAATTAACATTGAACTTAATCTATTATGAACTTAGTCTAAATAACTTTGCAAATATGTTGTAGATGGCACCCCTATTTTCAATTTCAATCTGTTCATGGAGAAAGAGAAACTAGCCACCAATGGTAGCAACTTTACCAACTGGGCCCTTAACTCGAGGATTCTCCTCACTGCTCAAAGGAGCTATGTGCTAGAAGCACCGCTAGGTGACCCGCCTACGATGATGCCCCGAGGAGGAGAAAAATGTTTTCTTGACTCGCAAGGAGGACCACAGCTTTAGTTCAATGCGGCATTTTGTATGGCCTTGAGCCTCGAGCCTAAAACGCTTTCGAGCACAAAGAATGCTTTTGATACAATGAGGGAGTTGAAAATGATCTTCGACACCCATGCCGCAGAGAGAGTTATGAAGCTTGAGAAAAGTTCTTTAGCTGCATGATGGAGGAAAACAGCTCCGTTAGTGAGCACGTACTCAAAATGTGCACGCCGATAAACTCATAGCTTTGGGAATAACGATCCCCATTGAGCTAGGAATTCATCGTGTTCTCCAGTCTGCCACCAAGCTACAAGAGCTTTGTGATGAACTACAACATGCAGGGCATGAAGAAGTCTCTCCCGAACTTCACAATGCTAAAACTGCTGAAGTGGAGATCAAGAAGGAACATCAAGTGTTGATGGTCCAAAAGACTATCGATTTCAAGAAGAAAGGTAAGTCTAAGGGAAACTTCAAGAAGAAGGGCAAGTCTGTTGCTACATCGAGAAGAAGACCAAGGCTGGCCCTAAGTCGAGATCGAATGTTTTTATTGCAAGGGCACCTTTGAGCACTTTGGAAGTGCAACTGCCCAAAATATCTGGCTGATAAGAAGGACGGGAAAGTGAGCAAAGGTATATATGATATACATGTTATTGATGTGTACCTTACTAGTACTCGCAGTAGTGCCTGGGTATTTGATACCGGTTCGGTTGCTAACATATGTAACTCAAACAGAGCTAAGGAATAAGCGACAACTAGCAAGGGATGAGGTAATGATGCGCGTCGGCAATGGATCAAAAGTTGATGTGATCGCCGTCGGGACGCTACCTATCCAATTACCATCAAGATTAGTTATAAACCTAAATAATTGTTATTTAGTGCTTGCGTTGAGCATGAACATCATATCTGGATCTTGTTTAATGCGAGACGGTTATTCATTCAAGTCTGAGAACAATGGTTGTTCAATTTATATGAATAATATCTTTTATGGTCATGCACCTGAAAAGAATGGTTTGTTTATTTTGAATCTTGATAATAGTACACATGTTCATAATGTGAATGCCAAAAGAATTAAGTTGAATGATGATATTGCTGCATATATGTGGCATTGCCGCTTATGTCATATTGGTGTTAAACGATGAAGAAGCTCCATTCGATGGACTACTAGAATCACTTTATTATGAATAATTTGAGACATTTTAACCATGCATAATGGGCAAGATGACTAGAACCCCGTTTTTCTGTACAATTGAGCTGGCAAACTACTTATTGGAAATCATAAATACCGATGTGTGTGGTCCAATGAGTGTGTCAACGTGGTGGATATCAAGTTACTTCAAGTACTTTCACGGATGATTTGAGTAGATATGGATATATTTACTTAATGAAACACAAGTCTGAAACATTTGAAAAGTTCAAAGAATTTCAGAGTGAAGTAGAAAATCATCGTAACAAAAAGATCAAATTTCTACGATCTGATCGTGGAGGAGAGTATCTTAGTTACGAGTTTGGCACACACATGAAACAATGTGGAATAGTTTCATAACTCACTCCTGCTGGAACACCACAGCGTAATGGTGTATCCGAGCGTCGTAATCGTACTTTATTGGATATGGTTCGATCTATGATGTCCCTTACAGATTTGCCACTTTCATTTTGGGGTCATGCACTAGAAACAGCTGCATTCACTTTAAATAGGGCACCATCTAAATCCGTTGAAATGACACCGTATGAATTATGGTTTGGCAACAAACCTAAGCTATCATTTCTAAAAGTTTGGGGATGCGATGTTTATGTGAAGAAACTTCAACCTGATAAACTCGAACCCAAAGCGGAAAAATGCGTCTTCATAGGATACCCTAAAGAAACAATTGGGTACACCTTCTATCACAGATCCGAGGGCAAGGTTTTCGTTGCCAAGAATGGATCCTTTTTGGAAAAAGAGTTTCTCTCGAAAGGTGTGAGTAGTAGGAAGGTAGAACTCGACGAGGTTGTTGAACCTTCTCTTCATGGAATGGCAAGTGCAGCAGCGCCGGAAGTTGTTTCGGAGTTGACTTCACCAAATGAAGAGGGAACTAATGATAAGGATCATGAAACTCCGAAAGAGAACACTACCGCACCTCGCAGGTCAACTAGAGCGCATACTGCTCCTGACTTTTATGTTCCTACTATGAATGTCATGGTAGTTGAGAATAATGACCCTGCGACGTATGATGAAGCGATGATGAGCCCAGATTCCGACAAATGGCTAGAAGCCATGAAATCCGAAATGGGATCCATGTATGAAAACCAAGTATGGACTTTGGTGGACCTACCCAATGACCGTAAGGCCGTTGAGAACAAATGGATTTTCAAAAAGAAAATAGACGCTGATGGTAATGTGACCGTCTATAAAGCTCGACTTGTCGCAAAGGGTTTTCGACAAATTCAAGGAGTTGACTACGATGAGACTTTCTCACCCGTAGCGATGCTAAAGTCTGTTAGGATTATGTTAGCAATTGCTGCATTTTTCGATTATGAAATCTCGGCAGATGGATGTCAAAAGCTGCGTTCCTTAATGGAAACATTGAGGAAGAGTTGTATATGATACAACCCAAAGGTTTTGTTGATCCTAAGGATGCTAATAAGGTATGCAAACTTCAGCGATCCATTTATGGACTGAAGCAAGCATCACGAAGTTGGAATCTCCGTTTTGATGAGGTAATCAAAGGTTTTGGATTTGTCCAAACTTACGGAGAATCTTGTGTTTACAATAAAGTGAGAGGGAGCTCTATAGCATTTATGATATTATATGTGGATGACATATAGTTGATAGGAAATGATATAGAACTTTTGAAAAGTGTAAAAGATTACTTAAACAGTAAGTTTTCAATGAAGGACCTTGGTGAAGCGGCATATATTTTAGGCATCAAAATCTATAGAGATAGATCGAGACGCTTAATTGGGCTATCACAAAGTACATATCTTGACAAGATTCTAAAGAAGTTTAGAATGGACGAAAGTAAGAAAGGGTTCTTACCTATGATGCAAGGCAAGACGTTGAGTAAGACTCAGAGTCCAGCTACAGCAGAAGATAGAGAAGTAATGAATAAGATTCCCTATGCTTCAGCCATAGGCTCTATCATGTATGCTATGTTGTGTACAAGACCGGATGTGGCACATGCTATTAGTTTGACTAGCAGGTACCAGTCTGATCCAGGTTTTGAACACTGGACGGCGGTCAAGAATATCTTTAAGTACTTAAGAAGAACTAAGGATATGTTTCTCATATATGGTGGTGAAGAAGAGCTCGTCGCAAAGTGTTACGTCGACGCTAGCTTTGACACTGATCCGGATGACTCTAAGTCTCAATCCGGGTACATTTTTGAAATGAATGGAGGAGCAGTGAGCTGGAGAAGTTCCAAGCAATCTGTGGTGGCAGGATCTTCAACAGAGGCGGAATATATTGCTGCTTCAGAAGCAGCGCAGGAAGCGGTTTGGATGAAGATGTTCATATCCGAACTAGGTGTGGTTCCGAGTGCGTTGGACCCGATGGTTATCTATTGTGACAACAATGGTGCCATAGCCAATGCTAAAGAACCAAGGTCACACAAGAATTCCAAACATATTAAGCGTCGGTTTCACTCCATCCGTGAACATGTCAAGGATGGCGATATAAAGATTTGCAAAGTGCACACGGATCTGAATGTGGCAGACTCGTTGACTAAAGCTCTCCCAAGGGCAAAACATGATCAACACCAGAACTCAATGGGTGTTAGAATCATCACAATGTAATCTAGATTATTGACTCTAGTGCAAGTGGGAGATCAAGTGAATATGTCCGAGAGGAAATAATAAATTGTTTATTATCATATTCCATGTTTATAATAGATGTTTATTTCTCATGCTAAAATTGTATTAATCAGAAACGTTAATACATGTGTGTTTAATAAACAAAAAGGTTCCTAGTAAAGCCTCTTTTTAAACTAGCTCGTTGATTAACTGATGATCAAGGTTTCCTGATCATGAACATTGGATGTTATTAATAACGGGGTCATGTCATTAGAAGAATGATGTGATGAACACACACCCAAGTTGGTATAGCAAATACGATCAAGTCATTTAGTTTGTTGCTGTATCAAACACATTCGAAATAGCTTTTTTTTCCTTAGACCATGAGATGATGTCAATCACTAATTCCGGAAGAGTACTTTGATGACATCAAACGTCACTCCGTAACACGGTGACTATAAAGATGGATTTGGGTACTATGAAAGTATTAGTTGAGGCTCATGCATCAAGAGTGGGATTTGTCCATCCAGATGACGGAGAGATATACTCTGGGCCCTCTCGGTGATATCACATTGACATCGCTTGCAAGCATGTGACTAGGTCACAAGAATGTTATATCACGGAACGAGTAAAGAGTACTTGTCGGTAACGGGATCGAACTAGGTATAGTTGATACTGATGATCGGATCCCGGACAAGTAAAATATCGTGAGACAAAAGGAATTGGTTATGTCGTTTTCTGGTTTACGCGATCACTAGTTCATCGTTGAGTGAATGGGAGTCATTATGGATCTCCAGATCCCGCTGATGATTATTGATCTAAGAGGAGTCTCAATCATGTCCATTTTATTCACGAACCGTAGGGTGACACACTTAAGGTTCATCGATGCATTTGAGTGGATACGAAACACCGGAGAAAAATATGGACAGTACAGGGACTGTTTCGAGTATCGCCGGAATAGTTTCGGATATCGGAATAGTTAAAGGGGGTATATGTTAATGTTTGTTAATTAAAAGAATTAACAAATATTAAATCTGAAATAAAAATGTTTATGGGAGAAAACCTTTCATTTTCTTGAGTGGGGTTTTAATGGAAATCAAAGTGGTTAATTTGTGAGTGGAGAGATCACTCACATGAAGAGAGGGAGGGCAAGGGGCAGCCCCCCCATGCGCCGGCCACCCCACCCCTTGGCATGCCTCCTCCTCCTCCTATAAAAGGGAGGGAGGAGCTCCTCTCTTTGGTGTTCATCCATGACCCTTTGGTTGGTCCATTCTCCCTCCTCCTGCTGATCCGCTTTTATTTGTGGCTTAAGCGGCGCTGCTGAAATTATTTCTTCACCACCACCACCACTAAGCTGTAGTGTTGTTGGAGTTTTCCGGGGATCCACTACTTCCGCTGCCCCGCTGGAACGAGGGATTGGAGGTCATCGTTGATCCGTACGTGTGACCAAGTACGGAGGCGCTGCCGTTTGTGGCGCTCATCTTCGCGACTTTGAAGTCGGGAGTGTACCTCTACATCAACCACGTTTGTTTGCGGGAACGTTATTCCCGCTTTCGGTCTACGAGGGTGAGTCCTTCTGAAACCGTTTACTTGCATCTCCTAGATATGATCTTGGTGTTTGGTTGCAATCGTAGGAAAAATTTTTGTTTTCCATGCTACGAAACCCTTCAGCGGGACCTTCGGCAGCTGCTACGCCTTCCCGCAGCAGGAGCGAGGAGGAGGAGGAGGACCCGTCCTCGCGTGGCGCTGCGAGTGACGAGAGTGACTAGTTGTCTAGCCTGAAGGACCTTTACTGTGTTTTGTGTCGCTTAGAACGATGAATAAGTGATTGTTGGATTGTATCGTGCCCGTTGGCAGTTGTGATACAGCCATCTCCAAAACTATTTTGTTTTAATGGAAGTTCAGTTGGTTTTCCCTTCTGTTGTGTGCTTTTGAGGTGGTGCTCTTGCTGTGGAGGATGTGGTTTAATCCCCTGTTGCTTACCTGTGCTTTTCCCTCTTTCCTATTGCTTGACCGCCTTGTGCAGATGGAGAACCCTGGTCGTGGTCGTGGCCGTGGAAGGCCAGCAGGCCGTGGGAGAGGCCGTGGACGTGCCCGTGGGGCCGTGCATTTTCAAGAAGAATACGTGGAGCCCCCTCAACCGCAAGGACAAGAGCAAGTTCAGCAACCAGCAGCTCAGTTTGATCCCCCACCTCCACCGCCCGCGCAGCCGCCTAATATGGAGCAGATGATGGCTATACAGCTCCAGATCTTGCAGGCTCTGGCTCAGAACTTGATGAACCAAAAGCTGCACTCACCGGCCCGAAGCAGCCCAGTCAAAGTTTGGGGAATTCATGAGAACGAGACCTCCCACGTTTGCGGGAGCTGTTGATCCGCTGGAGGCGGATGACTGGCTGAAGGAAGTAGAGAGGAAGCTTCACTTGGCACAGTGTGATGACTTTGAGAGTGTCAGGTGTGCGTCTCACCAGCTGAAGGGGACCGCAGCAAGCTGGTGGGAGAACTACTGTGCTGCCCACGCCAACCCTCAGAATATTGGCTGGGATGAGTTTGTTGAAGTTTTCAGAGCTACCCATATTCCCAAGGGGATTATGGAGATGAAAAGGCGTGAGTTTCACAAGCTTCAGCAGGGGAACTTGTCAGTGACGGAGTATCTGAGCCGGTTCACTCAGCTGTCCCGGTATGCTGCCGTTGATGTGGCGACTGATGAGGCCAAGATATGGCGCTTCATGGAAGGCCTTGATCCCAGTATCAAGGTTCAGCTGGTGTCGAACGACTTCCCGTCGTTTCAACACATGGTTAATAAAGCGCTGATCCAAGAGGATGCCTGCGCCCGGCTCTTCGAGACCAGGAAGAGGAAGATGATGTTCCAGAATCAACGGGGTGCTAGCAGCTCAAGACCTCGTACCTTCCAACAGCAGCCCAGCAGGCCAGCAGCCGCCAATCCGCCAAGGACCCCAATGTCCGCCCCTCGTCCGACTGGACCAGCCCCTACTGGCAATGTAGGAGCTCAAGCTCAGAAGAGCAACACGGCTATGGCAGGAGTGCAGTGCTTCAACTACAGGGAAATGGGGCACTACGCCAACAACTGCCCTCAGAAGCGTCAACCAGTGACCCCAGTGAGGTTTAATCTGGGATCCACTCTGGCCCGTGCGCCAGCGCCGGCTCCAGGGAGAGGCACTCCACAGACCCCGCGCACCCCAAGGACAGCTGGAAGAGGTCGCGTGAACCACATCACTGCCGAGGAGGCCCAGGAGGCACCAGAAGTGGTTTACGGTATGTTCGTTGTCAACTCAGTACCTGCTTCAGTTCTGTTTGATTCTGGTGCAACTCATTCATTTGTTTCGGAGTACTTGGTTAGAAAGCATAACTGGAATACAATACAGTTAAGAAACCCTTTGTTAGTGCAATCCCCTGGAAAAGAAATGAAAACAACTGCTATTTGTCCGAAAATGGATATAGTAATAAAAGGGGTAAAGTTCCTAGCGAACTTAATACTGTTGGATACTAAGGGTATAGAAGTAATCCTTGGAATGGATTGGTTAACCAAGTACAAGGGTCAGATAGACTGTGCCAGTAGGACTATCTCTCTTACCAGCCCTGAAGGGATTAGAGTGGAGTTCTTATCTAATCTCGCCTCTAAGGGGGTAGCACCCTGAACCGTCTAAAAGGTACGTCATTGGAGAAAGTGCCGATAGTCAATGAGTACCCAGATGTGTTTCCAGAAGAGTTGCCCGGGATGCCACCGGATCGAGATGTAGAGTTCGTGATTGAGTTGGTACCTGGTACGGCTCCAATCTCAAAGAGACCTTACCGGTTACCTTCCAATGAGTTAGTCGAGATGAAGAAACAGATTGAAGAGTTGCAAGAGAAAGGATTCATCAGGCCCAGCTCGTCGCCGTGGGGATCGCCAGTGATCTTCGTCTCGAAGAAAGATGGTAGTCTGAGGATGTGCATAGACTACAGGTCCTTAAATGAGGTCACCATCAAGAATAAGTACCCGTTGCCGAGGATAGATGACCTGTTTGATCAATTGAAGGGAGCTCAAGTATTCTCCAAGATAGATTTGAGATCAGGGTATCATCAGTTGAAAATAAGAAAGGAGGATATTCCGAAAACAACCTTCGCCACCCGATATGGACTGTACGAGTTCACAGTCATGTCTTTTGGGTTGACCAATGCTCCTTCTTATTTCATGAATTTGATGAATAAGGTGTTTATGGAGTATTTAGACAAGTTCGTTGTAGTCTTCATCGACGACATCCTGGTCTATTCCAAGAGCAGAAAAGAGCATGAGGAGCATCTGAGAATAGTTCTAGAAACTTTAAGGGAGCATCAGCTGTATGCCAAGTTCAGCAAGTGTGACTTTTGGTTAAAGGAAGTATCTTTCCTGGGTCATATCATTTCTGCTGCTGGAGTAGCAGTAGATCCCGCCAAAGTGAGAGATGTTTTGGATTGGCAACAGCCGAAATCAGTCCCAGAAATCAGGAGTTTTCTTGGATTAGCTGGTTATTATCGAAGATTTATTGAAGGTTTCTCGAAGATAGCCAGACCTCTTACTCAGCTTCTGAAGAAGGAAAAGAAGTTTGAATGGACTAAAGCCTGCGAACAGAGTTTTCAGGAGTTGAAAAAGAGATTAACCTCAGCCCCAGTGCTTGTGTTGCCGGATATTCACAAGAACTTTGAAGTGTATTGTGATGCGTCAAAACAAGGGCTTGGATGTGTTTTGATGCAAGAAGGAAAGGTAATAGCCTATGCTTCAAGGCAACTGCAACCGCATGAAGAAAACTATCCTATTCATGACTTAGAGTTAGCCGCAATGGTGCATGCACTCAAGATATGGAGGCATTACTTGATCGGCAACAGGTGTGAGATCTATACGGATCATAAAAGCTTGAAATATATCTTCACTCAGCCTGATCTCAACCTGAGACAGAGAAGATGGTTGGAGTTGGTGAAGGATTACAATGTTGGAATTCATTATCATCCTGGAAAAGCAAACGTTGTTGCAGATGCGTTAAGCAGGAAGGCTCACTGCAACTATGTTTCAGTGCAAGACAGTCAGTCAGCGCTTCAGGAGGAATTCCGGCGTCTTAACCTAGAAATAGTAAAGGCAGGAGGCCTGTACAACTTGGAGGTGAAATCAACCCTTGAGGATCAGATCCGAGAAGCTCAGAAGAATGATAAAGGTATTGCCGACCTAAAGGAGGGCCTGAAGAAAGGAAAGCACCCCGGATTTTCGGTAGATAATCAAGGCACCGTCTGGTTTGGGAAAAGGATAGTGGTCCCTAACCAGGAAGAAATCAAGAATGTGGTCTTGAAGGAGGCTCACGATTCAGTGTATTCCATTCACCCAGGAGGCACCAAAATGTATGCTGAATTGAAGGAGAAATATTGGTGGTCTAATATGAAGAAAGAAGTTGTAGACTTCGTGGCCCGATGTGAGGTGTGTCAGTTGGTGAAAGCAGAACATCAAAGACCAGCCGGTCTGTTGCAGCCCTTGCAAGTGCCTGTTTGGAAATGGGAAGAAATTGGGATGGATTTTATAACTGGGTTACCCAAAACTAAATCCGGTTATGATTCCATTTGGGTGATTGTGGACAGATTAACTAAGGTGGCTCATTTCATTCCTGTGAAGACAACTTATGCGGGTGATAAGTTAGCAGAGCTTTATATGGCCAAGATAGTATGTTTGCACGGTGTGCCCAAGAAGATTGTGTCCGATCGAGGATCACAATTCACCTCAAGATTTTGGCAGCAGTTGCATGAAGTGTTGGGCACCAACTTAAATTTTAGTACTGCTTATCATCCCCAGACCGATGGTCAGATGGAAAGAGTCAATCAAATCTTAGAAGACATGTTGAGAGCCTGTGCTCTAACATACAAAGGCTCATGGGATCAGAATTTGCCTTATGCTGAGTTTTCCTATAACAACAGCTATCAAGCCAGTTTGAAAATGGCGCCTTTTGAAGCTTTGTATGGAAGAAAGTGCAGGACACCATTGTACTGGAAAGAGACCAAAGGAGGACAAATAATCGGGCCCGATGTTCTCAAAGAAGCCGAAAAGCAAGTCAGACAGATCCGGGCAAATCTGAAGACAGCTCAGTCAAGGCAGAAGAGCTATGCGGACAATCATCGACGGGATTTAAGTTTTATACCTGGTGATCATGTGTACTTGAAAGTGTCACCTTTAAAGGGGATGAAGCGTTTCCGAGTTAGTGGGAAGTTAGCGCCCCGCTATGTTGGACCGTTCTGAGTGGTTGCCAGAAGAGGAGAGGTTGCTTATAAGTTGGAACTACCGTCTCAGTTGTCAGGAGTACATGATGTTTTTCATGTATCGCAGTTGAAGAAGTGTCTCAGAGTTCCCGAGCATCAGCTGCCAGTTGAAGAGTTGGAATTGAAGGAAGATCTGTCTTATCCAGAGTTTCCTGTTAGAATTTTGGATGAAGCGGAACGCCGAACTCGAAGCCGGGTGATCAAGTTTTGTAAGGTTCAGTGGAGCAATCATTCAGAGAAAGAAGCAACCTGGGAGCGAGAAGAAGATCTTCGAGCAGAGTTTCCAGACCTCTTTCTTTCTCTGCCTGAATCTCGGGGACGAGATTCTCTCTAAGGGGGGTAGGTTTGTAACATCCTCATTTTCGCCTTCTGGAAGAAAAACCTAATTTAAATAAAGTAATTCAAAAGTTGGAGTTTCATTGGTGTTTATATTAACCTGGCATCCAATCCAACCCAAAATCGCGATTCAATTCCCTTCCGGTCGAAAAATCGGATTTTCCAGTCCCGCCGGTACCCGAAAATTCACCCGAGTCCAGAAATGCTCCAAAAATCTCCAAACCACTTCTAAAATGTTCCAAATATTCCGAAATGATTTTAGGAATCATTCCCCGGATTTTTGGACCTCCGTTCCTATTTTATCTCGCGCGGCTTTTGTTTAATGCCCATGATTAAGCTCCTAATATTAAATTCCACAAATTTCATCCAAATTCAACCAAACCAATTCCATTGGGTTCCAAATAATCAAAAATGGCTCTAGGAATTTTTCTGGAATTTTTAGGCCATTTTTCCTAATTTTTCTATAGGGAGGAACATTTTCGTAAAAGAGGGCCAATGAGGGAGTGACACGTGGCACATGAATAGTGTCATCTTCAACCTCTAGCCATGCATGGTGGGAGAGGAAGCTCCAAGCTCCATCAATGGCTACCTCTTCTTTAATTGCTCATAACTTCCTCCACGCAACTCCAATCGACGAACGGCCGGTTGCGTTGGATTCGGAGCGTCGTCCTCTTCGCATCCCCCACCACCTCTCGCCGGAGAACTCGCCGGAATTCGTACGGGCGCCCAAAAACCGAAAACCGTCCATTCGCATTCAAATCACAATAACTCGGCCGTTTCTCGTCCAAACGCCGCACCACCACTTCCAATCTTACCGTATAAAAGCCCTCTTCCCAGTGGTATGATCCTATTTTGGCATCTCCCCTCCATTCAATCGCTAGCTCAAGAAAACCGAGCACGGGTCACTTTTTCGGTGTTCTTCGTGTTCGTCGTTGGTTCTTCTTCTCCGGTGAGCCATTCTTCTTGTTTCTTAGTTCCTTATGACCGTGAGGAAGTCTAGGAGCTCATCCAACAATTGGTTGTAGGTTGCATCAATCGTTGGCGACGAATTTCGCGTTTTTCCAAATTCGGCCGAACCGTTGTTCGTCGTCGAATTCATCCGTTCCGGTGAGCTTTGATCCAATTCCTTCATCCTATGTATGCCTTAGGTTGTTGTCTATTGATTCCATGCTTTTGTTTGGATCAATTCCATGCAAAAATGGATTCAAAAATCGTTTTTTTGGAAAAAAACCGGGTTCTTTTTCGTTTTTTTGGGAGCTCACTGTTTTGGAGCTCCCATGGAGCCTCGCCGGCGCCCAAAAACCGAAAACCGTCCATTCGCATTCAAATCACAATAACTCGGCCGTTTCTCGTCCAAACGCCGCACCACCACATCCAATCTCACCGTATAAAAGCCCTCTTCCCGGTGGTATGATCCTATTTTGTCATCTCCCCTCCATTCAATCGCTAGCTCAAGAAAACCGAGCACGGGTCACTTTTTCGGTGTTCTTCGTGTTCGTCGTTGGTTCTTCTTCTCCGGTGAGCCATTCTTCTTGTTTCTTAGTTCCTTATGACCGTGAGGAAGTCTAGGAGCTCATCCAACAATTGGTTGTAGGTTGCATCAATCGTTGGCGACGAATTTCGCGTTTTTCCAACTTCGGCCGAACCGTCGTTCGTCGTCGAATTCATCCGTTCCGGTGAGCTTTGATCCAATTCCTTCATCCTATGTATGCCTTAGGTTGTTGTCTATTGATTCCATGCTTTTGTTTGGATCAATTCCATGCAAAAATGGATTCAAAAATCGTTTTTTTGGAAAAACCGGGTTCTTTTTCGTTTTTTTGGGAGCTCACTGTTTTGGAGCTCCCATGGAGCCTCGCCGCCGCCTCGCCGGGCCTTGCGCCGCCGCTCGCCTTGCGCCGCCCGCCTTGCGAGCAGCCTTGCCCGCCACGCCCGCCATCCTGCCCGGCGACGCCCGCCACCGCGCCTCCCGCCGCGCCGCCTGCCGCCCGGTTGGCGCCCGCCACGCCGCCGGTCGCCGCCCCCCCCCCCGGCCGGCGCCCCCCGTGCCTCTCTCTCCCTTCCTCTTTCTCTATCTCTCTCTCTCCTCCATGGATGGCATGGCAAGCTTCCAGAGGAAGCTTCCTCTTTTCCTCTCTCTCTATGACGCGTGGGCCCCATTGTCATACACTCCAAAGCCAAGTCAAACCAGTCAAAGCCAGTCAAAGCCCCATTTGACCCAGTCAAACCAGAGAGGAATATTCCGGGAATATTCCCGGTTTTCGATTTATTCGAAATTCAAACTTCGGAAGCTCATAACTTCCTCATCCGAACTCCGATTGATCTCATTCAAATTTCTAAATTAATCTAAAATCAAGATCTACCTGCCAGTATTATTTTTGTAATTTTTAGATTTTATTTATTTTCTGTTATTTATTTATTGCCTCGTTTTGCGCGTAGTCGAGAGCGGCCAAGCCAGCGACCGCCCGCCAGCCTGCTGCGTCTGACGACCTACTCATGACAGAAGGCAAGTCCCTTTGACGCATTTTGATCCTACGTTTTCAAATGTGTTTAAATGCTTTATAAACTTGCATGCTATATTTAAAGTCGTATGTCAAATATAAGGACTTAGCTAATCCAATTTGTGATTACCTCTCTTTGATATCGACAACCATATTACTTGTAACCCTAGGACATTGCTTATACCATGCTTACGCTTATATGGTATCCCTTGATTGTAGTACGGTAGAATTGCTTAGGACCTTTATCGATGAAGTTAACCCATGGGAGGGATTTCTCAAAAATGAATGATTACCAAAATGACTTGAAAGGTATTATAATTGGTTTGATATTGTTTTTCCAAAATCAAATAAAAAGGAAAACTGGTTTAGACTTGGGCGGATTGGTATGTCCGGTGGGAGCGGATCAAGTCTTGATCCTATTGTGCAAGTACCGCCCCAAGTCATATAAGGACCGACGCTTATGATTGCCATTTTAAGCAATACCGTACTACCACATGTCTATAATGGTACGACCTGGCCAACTAATTTGTAGAAGCCTAGTTTAGACTCACCATTCGGTTGAATGTGAATGCCGGATGGAGGCAATGTTGTTTTTCTCACACGGCGCAAGAGGGGGCTTCTGTACTGGGTGGAGAGAACCCTAACAGCGGTGAAACCTCAGCGGGTGGGTCTAGCTAGGTGGAAACATTGTAACGGCCTTGTCACGATCTCTCTGCCAGCACACCAAAGGAAGTGTGTTAATAGCTTGGCATTAGGAGATGATCGTGTCGTGTGGGTAAAGTTGTACACCTCTGCAGAGTTAAAACTATTCGAATAGCCGTGCCTACGGTCAAAGGAAAAGCAAGGAATGCTTTCATATTGGTAGATTTTGGTTTTGGTTTTGAAAACTGAAAAGTGTTTTGTTTTGGGGTTCGGGAGTGGTTAGAACTCTCGGATGTTATTTGGCGGATAGAGCCAACCAGGTGGAAAGAACCTGTGTTTGTATTTGACGGATGGAGTCACATGATTACCCCTGATTCTTTAAAATCTGGCGGATAGAGCCGTTTATATCGGTGATGGTGGATAGAACCTCACTACGATATTACATAATTCAATGATTAAAAAGAATTGCGAAAAGTTGCTTTGTGAAATGCTATTACCTAAGTATGGTTTAATAAAATTTGGCTTTATGCAAATGAACCCTACTAAGCTTCCTTTGGAAAGCCCACATAAGCATACTTTCCCAGACTTGCGGAGTACGTTTGTACTCACGTGCTACACCAACATGCCATCATCAGAGTTTTATCAAGATGCGACCGAGGAGGGCGAGTTCTACGCAGAGGAGTTCGAGGAAGGCTGCCAGGAGGACTAGTCGCGTTCCTAGTCGTCGCCTGTGGCGTTTTGGCGTCTGCTCATGTTGCTTTTGTTTCCGCTGCTTTGTCTCCGGTCTTTTGACCGAGTATTGTAATAAGTGGCCATGTGGCCCATATTTGAAAATTTATAATACAAGTTTCGTTATATTCGGCAATGATGTATCACTGTGACTGTGTGTACTAGCTACTGATCTGGGACTAGTACGGAAATGCACAGGAGATTTCGGATAGTCGATCCGGGGTCTCACAAAGATCAACTCTGGGAAGAAGAAATACCATCACCATCTTGGCAACGGTGGTTATGTTAAGGCTGTACCTAAATGGGAGAAGCGGGAGGAAGAACTAATGGCCAAGAATATCACGCCTGCTACTGCTGATTGGGAATTCCGCCTACGGAATTGGTTCATGGCTCACGGAGGGGCCCTTGCAGAGGACGGTAGCTTGTTGATTGCACCGGGAGCGGAGGATGTTGGAAATAGAATTGTCCAAGCTGTCGACATGTCTCGCTCATGTTCCTTAGTAAAAGACAGGGAGAATGACGAGCTCACACATGCACTTCAAAACCCTGAGCACCCAGGACGGACAAGAGGAATGGGATCGTCCGTGCCATGGAAGTACGGTTTCTCCAAAGATGCCGATACGTACAGGAGCCGGTCAAGAAGCAAAAGAAGAGAGGCATACAGATACAACTTACTGGAAAGGGAGCTCAGAGCAACTCAGCAAAGCATTGGAGAGATTGTTGAGCAAAAGCTGGAGGCGGCACTCGGTAAACTTCTGGGAGCCGGTACAAGCAATACACAGGCCGAAGGTGTCGCTAGCCCGCCCACCTCCGCGCGAAGGAGTAGCTGCGCGTCCAACGCCGCCCCGCTCTCTACTCACATGCTGCCGGTGCCAGACCTAGGACAGTAAGCAGTGGACAGCATCAAAGTTCGCCGGGAGTGTGAGCTACACGTCCAGGTGCATAACCTCTCCACCAAGGTGGCTTATGGCGTGGGGTACCCGGTGGAGCCGGGCCAGCTTTTCCACTACAAAGAGATACCCTAGGTTACTCGAAGGTCATGGTGGAGGAGGTGTCAAGCGGCTATGAAGATCTTCTGCTCGAGATTGATGGAGGGGACGACATCACCAAGCTTGGACAGACCCTCCACGGAATCATCCTCTGGCGAAAAAGGTACATCATATTTCCAAAGACCGTGGAGGTGACCTCTCCAACAATAGAAATCGAACAATTGGATGTGACCTCTCCGCAACAACAAAACCCGCCTCCTCCTACATCAACTCAACCGCCTGCCCAAGGAAGCCCGGCTCCACCTCCTGCCCAAGAAAGCCTGGCTCCACAATCTCCTCCAAGAAAGAAACTCCAAGTACGAAGGGCCAGTACTCCAAGTACGGCTGAGGAGACACAAGAAACAGTTCGAAAGGAAATTGAGACACACTTCGCATCAAAGATGCCACCTCCCAAGGCGCAAATTGATCCGAAAGCTGCAACCCACTTTGAGACATTCCGTGCAGCACCTCTTCCTACCTCGACTAACTACGAACGCACAATAGTGAAGTCTGCTAAGAAGGCGGTGGCAGCTAACAAGAAATCCCAAGATCACCAACTAGACGAATTCTTGAGAGAGTTGGGGCTATCTTTCGCTGCAGTTGTGGGAGCATCAGATAATCTTCCAATGGCAGAGGTCAGGTGGCCATATAAGCTGGGCCGGGAGTTGGTTGCACCGGAAAAGATAAAGGATCTGCCAACCAAGATGCGACAATTTCATGAATGGTACATGGAACAGTCCGCTGAAGGAAGAACAATGTTCCACGTCCATATAAAAGAGATAGATTTCTATCGTGGGGATCAACTCATATGGATGGAATTCGAGGACTTGTACCAATTTTACCATTGAGACGCTGTCAACGTATCTCTAATGAGCTGCTGGTGTCTGTAAGTACTTCCAGCTAATCATTGAGTTTACCATACATATATGTTAATTTTGCCGTAGTTCAAGCTGGAAAATCTAATAACTCATCCCCTTTGTATGTAGAATGGAGATACAACGATGTAGAATAGAGACTATCTTCGACATCAGCTTCATCGATCCATTAATTGTCAACGAGACTACATGTAAAGGCAGCCCAAAAGAAATTGAAGAATAGATTCTGAAAGCTCTTTCAGGACAGTACTACAAACCGCATATACTTTTTCCCTTCAACTTCATGTACGTATATATACATGTCATCACACAACCTCTCATTTATCCTTCTTCAAGACATTCATAATATGACTAATTACATATATGTTGCAATACATATATATATATATAATAGGTTTCACTGGATCCTACTTATTATCAATGTCGATAGTGCGAAGATCATTGTGCAAGACTCAAGAAGAAAACCACAGCAAGATTTTCAGTTTGTTGATATTTTAAACAGGTAATATTGAGATGCCAACCTACATATATTTAAGTACTTCGAATACTCATAATTACTATTCATATAATAACGCATAATAGGGCATTCACCACGTTCCGAACGAAGCATAGAGGAAAGAGTTCTAGGAATGAATTCATAGTGCAACTAAGCACTCGAGTACGTACTACAAAATATCAATTAAAGAATATATATGGCGTAAAAATTTATCTTCTCAATAATTAATTGCATTCTTTTCAAACAAATCACTCCAGGTTCTACAGCAATTGGCTGGAAACAACTTATGTGGCTATTATGTGTGCCTCTACATGCAAAATCTTACCCACGACGATATGCGACGACTAGACAATGAGGTGTGTGTGTTAAAAATAAATTTCTTAATACACTTATACTTCACATATTCAAAGATTTATTTCTTTCTTTCTTTTCGTAGCCCGGCATCGATGAGACAGGCGTGATCCCTTCGCATCGGGTTGAAGCAGTCCAAGAACAACTTATTGGCTTCATTGTCGATGAGATTATAAACCCCAGAGACGAGTTCTACGCAAAGGGACGGAGAGATTGTCCTTCAATAAGGACAGGTGAACTTACGGAATCTTCGTTTATGGACGCAAAAAGTGATATAAACCCCAGAGACGAGTTCTACGCAAAGGGACGGAGAGATTGTCCTTCAATAAGGACAGGTGAACTTACGGAATCTTCGTCTATGGACGCAAAAAGTGATGCACGCAAGAAATGATCTCAAGATCACCACCTTTGTACTCTTCGAAAGTTGTAAAACGTTTGCTTGTGCTCATCATTTCATGTATTGTAAAACTTGTGTGTATGTATGCATTTAATTTGTAAATACATTATAAGTTCATTCTATTTGTGCAAACAAACTAGTGGTTTTCTCAATTATAATATATATTTAATTATGCTGAAATAAACTTGTAGTTGTATTTAATTTAATTGCCAAAATTCATATTGCAAAACCTATATGAAAAGGTTACAGCCTCTCCACAAGTGGTTTGTAACAACAACCGCTTGTGGAGAGAGCACACGTGGCATCTCTCGCCACCAAAGATGGAGGGGCTCTACAAGCGGTTTGTAACACCAACCGCTTGTGATTTGCCTCCATGTGGTTGCTCCACTGCGCTTCCTGGACGCCTTCCAAACCGCTTGTGGTGCCACACCACAAGCAGTTCGTGGAACAGTGAGTGATACCCTCTGGGTATCACTCTCGGTTGCGTACAAGGGGTTCCATAACCGCTTGTAAAAGTGCTTACAAACCGCTTGTGTTGCACTGTTCCCTAGTAGTGTCAATTTCCCTTTCCCACACAAGCCCACTTCCTGATTATTATATCTAAACACTATATTTAAAGAATACATGCCGACAATATCAAATAAATTTGAATATTATTTATTAAAGACAACAGTCCACTTCCCTTTCCTGCACCTGCCCAGTTCCCGTTGCCGTGCCACTGGATGCCATTTTACGAGGTTCAAGGACAGGAAATCCCTCCCTTTAAGTTTGTAGGGTGTATTTTTTCTTAGCATTTATACAAAAAAGGTATTGAAAATGACTAGATTAAGTACTATATTCAAAGCATATATGTAGAGAATATTAAGGAAATCTAGATATTCTCTAATTGAGGGTACAAAGAAAACATCACACTAATTTTTGTATTGGACATGAAATACATCCTATATGCATAGATAAAATCATAAAAATATATCATATATACACTTGGACTGAGGGAGTAGTAAGATATGATTCTTCCATGGGTCGTGAAGACGTGAAGTGGTTTAGTACTTTATTGAATTGTTCACACGCATAGATCTTTCGGTAGTGTGCAATCCATGGACTGTCCTAACTTAGCTGGTGCTTCCCGTTGTCATTTGTCAAACACTGCAAATTTCACGCATTTGTCATTTACACTTCCATTTTCGATTTTTTTTTAAAAAAAAACAATTTTCAATCTGTTGTACTGGCATACACTTTGACCAGCTTTGTTCGGAACTCACTAGCTCAGAATCCCAACTTTTTATATATTGTATTGGCATACAATTTGACCAGCTTTGTTCGGAACTCACTAGCTCAGAATCCCAACTTTTTATATATTGTATTGGCTCACTAGCTCTGAATCCCAACTTATATATACCGTATAAATACGTCACTCACCAACTGAACATTGTTGTAGGAGATCCTAGGGCCGTTTGAGATATCTAGCAACCCTAAGGAATATAGATACGTGTATTTATCAATTATCATAAGGTAAACTCAAGAGGGAAGTACCTAAATTATAAATTCTTTTTCATTATACATAGGTGCTACTGTAGCACATAGTACTGTTCATCTTCCCGATCGATCTTTTTCCCAGGGAAAGAACAGAACACCTCCATTCTTGCTTCCATGGATTCAAACCTCCATAACTTCCTCATTAATCACTCAAATTGCGAACGGCCGGATCCGTTGAGTCCGTAGCGACGATACCTTTACATCCCCAGTGGTCTCCTGCCCTAACTCTCGCCGGAATGTGCGCAGTTTGCCAAAAACCGAAATCACCATTAATGGCTTTGATTGCTCATAACTCGGCCGTTTCTCGTCCAAACGCCGCACCACCACCTCCATCCTCTTCGTATAAGTATCCCGGTTCTGGTGGTGTACTCCTTTTTCCCTCTACTCCACGCATTTTCCCGTGAGATCAAGAAAACCGAAGCCGTGTCACACTTTTTCGGTGTTCTTCGTGTTCTTGCTCATAGATCCTTCTCCGATGAGTCATTCTTCATGCCACTGGGTTCCTCGTGACCGTGGATGAGTCTAGCTTCTAACCCAATCCTCAATTTTAGGATTCCTCAACCGTGGGCGATGAATTTGGAGCTTTTGTGCATTCGGCCGAACCTCCGTTCTTCGTCGATTTCTCCGATTCCGGTGAGTTTTGGTTCAATCCCTTCCTCCTAGATGTCCCTAAGGATGTAATCTAGAGGTTCTAGGCTTTTGTTTGGATCAATTCCATGCAAAAATGAGAGAAAAATCAAGTTTTTGGAAGAACTTGTGCTCTTTTTATCTTTTAGCCTTCTCTGTTTTTGGGTGGAGCTTGGGCTCATGGCCATGGCCACCGGCCGGCCCGCCGCGTGCCCGCCCGGCGAAGCCCGCCGCCCGTCCGCCGTCGCGCCGCCATGCCCGCCGGCCACCGCCGCCGCCACGGCGACCCTCGCCGCCGGACCCCCCCTCCACCACCCCTCAAGCTCCCTCATTCTCATCCATGGCTTCCTTGGCTTCCATGGCATGCCAAGGCTTGAAGAAGCCTTCCCCTCTATGACATGTAGGGCCCCTTGGTCATAGACACAAGACCAGTCAAAGGAGACCAAGTCAAAGTCAGCCAGTCAAATGTTGACCAGTCAACCTGAGAGGAATATTCCAGAGAATATTCCCGGTTTTCCGATTTATTCGAAATTCAAACTTCGAAAGCTCATAACTTTCTCATCCGAACTCCGATTGATCCCGTTCAAATTCCTAAATTCATCATAAATTAAGACCTTCCTGCCAGTACTAATTTTATAATTTTTAGGTTTTATTTATTTTCTGTTATTTATTTATTGCCTCGATTTGCGTGTAGTCGACGATCCCGCCGCGATCGCCGTTTCTGCCGCCGGACTTCAAGTGTTCAACATTCTCGCTGCGACCGAGGCAAGTCTCCTTGACGCATGTTGATCCCATGATTTACAAATGTTTTACACTGTTTTATAAATTGCATTGCTATTTACCTAAAATGATGATGTCAAACGTTAGGCTGTTAGTTATACCTGTTGCGTATACCTCCTTGATGTTGTTGTCCGTAATCCTTTGTCGCCTTAGGACAGTGATCCACCATATTAAATATTTTTGATAAAATACTTTTTGATTAGGAAAATGACTAATTGGAAGATAGATTGAATAGAACCCATCAGGGGAATGATAATTTGGAGACGAATGAATATTAGCGACAATGCAAGGGTTGTTCTTATGAAATTGATCTATGGTGGTGATCATTTAAATGTTATGGAGTTGGCATGGTGATAGTTAAAATGTTGAGGAGTTGGATTGTGATAGTAGTGTAGTTCACAACATAATTAGTATGGATTGGGGGAAATGAGAAGATATATGATATTAAGAATAATAGTCGATAAATTAAATCAATAATATTGAGGATTATACTTGGGGATCGAACCAAGTAATTGGAGAAGCATGTTCGGGAGACTTTAATCAATATACTATGTGATCTAGAGATGTCAATGTGAAGGGTAGTTAGATGATGTTGAGAATGATGCTTGGTTAATTAGTAAATGATATTATCTAACATACTCGATGGATTAAATTGAATAATATTTGGTGGTTTAGTAAATGATAATAATATGTATTCTTGGGGGACTAAAGTAGATGATTTAGAGGTGATATTGTAAAGGATTTAACGTATGATATTATGAGGTATTATCGGTGGATTGTATCCTAGATGATTAGAGATGATATTATGAAGTATTCCCGGTGGTTTAATAGATGACTTTTTGAAATATTTTGATGGATGATAAGATTGATCGCCCTATGAGTGATAGATAAATCAATAATACTAGTCATAGTTCAAGGGAAATAGACATACCTGATTGGGGTGTCATATGATTTTGAGAGTTAGGATATTACCATGATATACTCAATACCTGATGGATACGATATTGGATCAGATTATTCATATGATTGTACCATTAGGGCAATTTAATGATTATTGGAGATTACAGAATTGATTATAAGGATTGTCATCAAACACTAAGATTCGTATTTTATAAAAATAAACTATTGGTGGAATAGAATAGTACGGTAGAAATGCTTAGTCTCGCTGTCGGTCAATGTTCACCCATGGGTGGGAATTTCAATTATCTCTTGAGAACTTGTATTGGAAGTTATAGGCAAGGAGTATTGCCAATGGTTTACAAAATAAAAATAAAACGAAAAATGATTTCGACTTGGGCGGCATGGAATGTCGGGTGGAAGCGGACCAAGCCTTGGTTCTTTTGTGCAAGTATCGCCCCAAGTCAATTAAGGACCGACGCTTATGACTGTCTCCATTCTAAGCATAACAGTACAACCACATGTCAAAGTGGGCACGACCTGGCTGAATACTTTGTAGAAACCTAACTTAGACTCACCACTCGGTTGTTGTGTGAGAGCCGGATGGAGGCATTATTATTGTTGTGGTTGTTGTTGTTTGTCTCACACGGTGCAAGAGGGGGCTTCTGTACTGGGTGGACATAACCCTAACAGCGGTGAAACCTCAGTGGGTGGGTTAGGTTAGGCGTATACATTGTAAAGGCCTTGTCATGATATCCCTGCCGGCACACCTAAGGAAGTGTGCTAATAGCTTGGCATCAAGGGAATATCATGTCTTGTGGGTAAAGTTGTACACCTCTGCAGAGTTAAAACTATTCGAATAGCCGTGCCTACGGTCAAAGGCAAAGCTTGCTGAATGCTTTCATACTGGTAGACTTTGGTTTTTGGTTTCAAACTAAACAATGTTTCGTTTTGGGATCCGGGAGCGGTTAGAACTCTCGGGTGTGCTTCTGGCGGCTAAAGCCAGGTAGGTGGAAGGAACCTGATTTTGTGAACTGTGGCAGTTAGAGCCATGTGAATGGATTGAACCCTGGTCTTGTTGAGATGTGGCGGATAGAGCCTGTATATTAGTGAGTGGTGGTTAGAACCTTCACTACAATATTACATAATTCAATTATTAAAAAGAATTGCTCAAATATGCTTTGTGAAAATTATTAACAAGTATGATTTGATGAAACTTGGCTTTATGCAAAAGAACCATATTAAGCCATCCTTGGATAGCCTACACTGTGCATAATTTCCCAGACTTGCTGAATACTTTATGTACTCACGTGCTACCTTCTAATCCTCTCTCAGAAGTGAAAGAAGCTGTTCAAGATTTCCAACGACTAGGGCTCGTTCCCCACTCGATTGCCTGTGGGCGTTTGGATGGGTCGCTTTGGTGTTTTCGTCTTCCGCTGCAGTTATTCAAGTTGTTCAGCCTGTTCAGGCCGTAATGGTAAACCTTGACCTTAAGGTCTTTGCTTTTATTTGGTATTATTCTTATTTAGTTATATGTATTCGTGATATGGTTGTTGATTCATCACTTTTGACTGTGTGTACTAGCTACTGATCTGGGACTAGTACAGAAATACACAGGGGATTCCGGATAGCCGATCCGGGGCCCTACAATGAGTGCATTATCCATATGTCTGTCGGAACCCTCCCTTTAATGGCGTGGAATACCAAGAGGGATTCCTATGTGCATACAGTACTAGTCCCATGATCAGTGGCTAGCACGCACATTCACAACATTGTCATCACATCCATACAAGTTCATATTACATTAATAGAAATAAAGTCTTACAACATGGCCTGTTGGCCGAATTAAAGAGTTTGCAGCGGAAGATACATTGCTTGGCAGTATGCCTTCTACCCAAAATACCACAGGCAACTGACAAGGGTAAAACCTTAGAAAGACTCGTTAGCAAAGTCCCCGTATTCTGCGTCGGGATCGGGGTATCCGTTCTCTTCATTCTCTGAATATCAACAATAGCAAGGTTGAGTACACGTATGTACTCGCAAGACTTGTAGTGTATCACAAATGTATATAATAAATGCAGGCTATGTCATGGGAAGCTACTAAGTTATTTTGCATAAAGCCGAATTGAATTGTAAATACAGAATAATAGATTGTAAGCGAAAATTTGTAAAGCAATTGACAGATATGTAAATAACAAGTATAAATAGAGTAATAACAATCTCACAATCCTCCATGATTGTGAGTGAAGTATCGTCCATTCCCATACTGTCAACAACAACACTTACCATTGACCACAACACTTCCACATGATTCTTTCCAACTACCATTAAGTTCCATCCATTTTGTAAAAGTACCAAAAACTCTAACTAGTGTCAGTGCACCAAGACTCCCATAACCGTGGGAACGGCTTTTCGAAAAGTTTAGACTCTGCAGAGTTGTACAACTTTACCCACAAATAATGATTTTCCCTTTGTGCATTGCAAATTAACACACTTCCTTAGGTGTGCCGCGAGGAAAATCATACACAACTGTTACATTATTTAATCCTGACTTTACACCAGCCCAGTGACGTTAAATCCTTACTATGGTAGGAACAAAAATTTGGGAAGATATAAATTCTCATTGCGCGAGATCAAGAACACGTGTTCCTTCCCATAGTGAGGCGTACCGTTGCATCGGTATGCAATTACCCACAAGTCCATGTGGAAGCCCCTTACAAGCCAACTCGAAAGGGTTTAAGGCTTGTGCTACTTCGGCCTCCCAATGTGCAAAGCCAGTTTTAAATAACTTAGTAGGTTGAGGCTACCCCATAAATAGCAATTGTGGTTGTACGGTAATTCCTGGATTATACAACACTATGTTCGGTCCTTAAATTAACTCGTGGAAACTCCCCTACACTACGTGTAAGTTAACGCTTACACACCCTGGCTATTGCCATAATCCACCCGTGTCAAATCATAGTTTTATTTTCATTTTTATCAAACTACCAGTATCATTTACTGTCATATCCAACCTTTTAAATTATGAGACAACACCTGTCTCTTCCAAAACATGTCTATTCTCATTGATTATCATGAACAGTGTAACCATCCATTCATGATCCCATTACTAGAGCATACTAAGCATGTGCAAATAATAATCGAGTATACCCAATTGACATTATCTTTTGTCTAACCATAACCTAGGGTTTCAATGTTCTCATGTCATCAAATAATTGAGGTAATCCCACAATCTAGGTTTAGTTCTACCGCATCCCACAATATAGCAAGTTTAAGGAACATAGCGCATGCATAATAATTTTGACAAACAAAGTAAACTATCTTAAAATAGTGGGTTCAATATGGTCAAAGGAGGGTGCTTGCCTTGCTTGTTGAATTCAGTAGTGAAGTCGGAGTCGTCAACGAAGGTATCCGGAGTATCGGTGTCTACACGCCATATCATAAAAAGCGAAGCAACATCCAAATCCGGAAAAAAAGAGAACAAACGAAAAGTAAACATACAATACATGTGGCAAAAAGAAGTCGAATATATTCACAAATAGAACCATTCATGGAAAACAAGTGCGATAGTGCGCTTTGGCGGAGGTTAGGGTTTGGGTCCAACTAGTGCAGAACATAAAACCGTGTTTAACGAAAGTTACCATTTACGAATTCAAGGGGCCAAAATTACGTATATATGATTATTTTCATTTTCAAATCCAAGAAGCTAAGATTGTTTGGATTAATACAATTAAGATTAAAAATAATGTTCATGTGAACAATACTTAGTCTTAAGTATAATTTGCACAAAAGTTGATTTATATAAGTTGGGTTTAGATGATAGGGCTAGAGGTTACATTTACATGATTATATGATGATTCTAATGACATAAACATTTTACCTTAGGGTTTAATAAGTCCAACTATTCAGATACCAAGTTACTAACTTTCAAGACAATTAGGCCTGTTGTGCTAATAGGATTCAGATGCAAAGCAAGTCATTAATTAAATGTTTTTCCATATTATGGTAGTACAAACATTATAGAATGATTTTGAGCTATTCCATCTAATCTTTGTATTTAGACGAGGTATTCTACGGGTGACCGAAAAGGCTTAAATGTCACAATTTTACATGCATGGATTTGTCGTTTTGTTCTACTGAATGTGACTGCACCTTAATAAATTATTTAACAAATTTTCAGGAACTAGCAAGGGATACCTCTAAGAGTGTTTTAAAGTTGGTTCCGCAACATTTCACTTTCAACTACGACATTTTTAATATAAAAGAGCATTAAGGCCTTATATGGATTTAGTTTAACATTGCAAGAGCAAGAATCATTTTTGCATAACCAAGAAGGGAATCACCTATAAAGGTTCTAGGATTTGGTTTCACCAACTTTTAAGTTTGTTTACGAAAGTTACGACTATTCGAACTATTTAAGTATTGAAACTTCGACTATTATACATTTAATGCATACTAAGGTAAAACCTAAATATTTTTATATATTTGAAACCTATGTGACCTCAGGGGTATAACTAATTTAATTTCGTGAAGATTGAGTTCATTCTAACCATTTGATTTGCATGCAATAGTTACGGTTATTTATGTTTTAAAGTTTTGCTAAGATTCATTCTTATATTTTTAATGGTGAAAGATCACGATTGAGATTCAACCACAGTAATAATATAAAGATAAGGTTCTAAGATTTTTAGAAGGTTTAAAATATTGATCTTACAATACCGGAGTTTGGTTGTAAAGCTATTAATGCTTTAAACATAGATGAACTAATAGATACCTTGATAAATGACAAATTAAAGTATACAAGCAACTTATTAAGCTACTGTTACAAAGACTATAATTATGATGCTTCAAATGTTTAGGTATTAGTTTTCAAGTTACATGCAATTTGCTAACACTATTTATTCATGGATAACCTAATTAATCTTTATATTATACATGAAATGGCGCACATGAACTATGATTAAACAAGTCTAATTTATATAAACAAAGAGATTATCATTTCATGAGAGCATTAAAACTTGTTTCACCATAATTGAAGTTTATTTGCACAAATTATTAGTATTTTAAATTCATACACGTTGAAAAGGATCTAATCATAAATTTTGTATAAACCAAGTCCTAATCTAAATATTTTTATATATTTGGAACCCTAATGACATAAGAAATGCAATAAAATTTGGTTTCATTAAATTTGGAGATCATTTGTGAAAATTGTATATAGAACACATATTAGACCTATGGTTCAAATTTGAATTTTAAATACTGTGCATTGAACAAGATTAAAATGTTTTTCTATATTTAGAAACTTCATGATTTAACAAAATTTTAGGAACTAGTTTGAGTTCATTTGGAGCTATAGTGCGAAAGTTATAAACAAATCAATTGGCTCGGGTATGAAAAATCCAACAAAAAGCAAAATACGCCTTCCAATAGGCAAGGCGCATTTTTTCCTGTTGCTGAAGTTGGCTGGGGCTCGCATTACACTAACAGCGTGGGGCCGCTGCCGCTGGTCGGGTTCTACCGAGGGCAAGAGGGAGAGCGAGGGACTGATGGTTGGGGCCCAAGTTTCAGTGAGCCGGAGCAGAGCACGGAAGAGGCGTCCTTGCCAGCGGCGAGCAGAGGCCGAAGGCGGCCGGAGTCAGACCCGGGGAGCAAGAGGGCTACGCGTGCAACCTAGGGCAGTGGTTGATTTGGACTCAAATCAGCCGGAGCCATGCCGCGGCGGAGCGGGGCGGCGGCGGGATTGGCGGCGAGCCGTGGAGGTGGTGGAGCAGCGTCGAGGCGCTAGTAAGGGGTCAGTGAGAATCTCCGTGCTATGGGAAGTCCAATCCGGTACCTATATTTGGCAGTGGATGGTCGGAGGAGCTCGGCACCGTGCGCCGGAAGTGAGGGAGAAGGCCACCTGTGGCGGCGGCGCTCCGGTGGCGTCGAAGCCCGGGAGAACGGTCGGAGAGCATCAGTGGGTGGTGGAGGTCCTGATTCAAAAACCCATTTCGAGGGAGAAGCACCGGGGTAGTCTGGCGCCTTGCGCCGGCCGTGTGGAAGATGACCGGTTGGGGCGGCGGCGCATTGAGCTAGGGGATCTGAAATTGAGCGTACTTGTGACACCTCGGAGTGTCGTATCCTTAATTTTTGAGCATGATAAGGTTAAATACAGTATGAGATGTGGAAATAAGGTTAAGATCATAAGGATCGGGGGTTAATAACGTTTCCGGGCCGTTTCCGGGCCGTTTTCGGGGTTTTGGGCCTTCCCGGGGGAGTTTTGGGCCTTGGTGGGCTTTGGTGGGATGGATTAGGACTCCGTAACGGACTAGGATTGGGTTGAGGGCTGTTAAAGGCTCCCCTGCCCCTTGCGCCCCACCCCAGCCCCGTGCGCCCCCCACCTCCCCCTCGTGCGCCCCTCTCCTCCCTCCCCCTCCCCTAAGCCCTCCCCCAAACCGTGCGCCCCCCTCCACCTCTCCACCTCCACACCATCTCCCCTCCACCCCTTGCTGCCCTAGGGTGGCCACCCCACCCCTGCACCTCGTGGATCTATCCCGTGGAGCGAGGAGCGAGGAGCGAGGAGCGAGGAGCGAGGAACGTGGAGCGAGGAGCGATTCGCGAGGAGATTCGCGGAGATTGATTGGAGTTTTGCGCTTCGGGCAAAGGTATGAACATGAGGATCCTTGGGGATGATCTAGGTACTGTTATTAGGGTGTTTATCAAGTTTTTAGATCAATTGGAGGCGCTGGTTTGAAGTAATTTGGGTTAGATCTAAACTTGTCCACGTTTCTGTTTTCGGGCAGATTGAGCAGTCGAACTAGGGTTCGAGTTTCCGTCGATTTAGAATCCGAATCAGACCGTACGGACTTCTAGGAAGTTGTAGATAATTTAATTATCTTTCCGATCAGCCGTTTGAAAGTTATGGCTGTTTTACCGAGCGCCTAAAAATCTGTGACGTAACTGGAACAGATTGTGGTAATCTGTAGATTAAACAATTTTAGAGTCCGAATCAGTCTTTCCCTATAACTAGAAAAAGTTGGGAAATTTCCTAAGCTTCGCGACGGTGTACTCGTTTATTCGATTTGGAGTCCCAGAACTCAAGTTATGCCTTTTGCAAGGCTGCTGTCCCGCCGGGACAGAACCTCTGTTTTTAGGTTTTGCGAGTAGTTGGCAATGTCGGGTTAGATGGGGGCGTGTGTACTGTTTTGAGGTTATGATTGTGAGTGTGTGATGCCTATGTGCAGGTGGTGTGACCCCGGGAGTGCCCTCTTCTTCCCGCCAATCCGTTGCACGTGTTTGAGGCAAGTGTGTTGTGATGGATAGCAAGTTGTAGGTTGCATGTTGAAATTAGATGGAATTGCCTACATGATATATGTCCACTTGCCATGTTTTAATGATTGATATGATATGATGAGCATGTTTAACATATTATGATGCCATGTGTTAATATGTGAATTGAATATGATATTTGGCATGGTTGCATGCATGTCATGAGATAGGGCGAGGGCGGTGAGAAAGTCATAGCTAGTCCGGCAAGGTCGGTGAGAAAGTTATGACTAGTCCGGAACGCCATTGAGTAAGTCCTATGTCGTGATTCCATCCACGTGGTGTTTGGAAGCGAGTAGGCACCCTCCATCTTCGGGATGGAAGGGGGAAAGGGTGCACACCGACGGGTGTGTACTTCCCATACCGGTATGAGGTTCCAGAGGGTCAGGAGCAATGCATTACATCGCATACAAATTGATGATGATATTGATAAGTATTCATGAATGAGATGTTATACATGATGAAAGATGTTATTGACTTGTTGTTATGCTTGTTGTCCATTGCAGTATGCTTGCCGAAGTTTTCGAACTCACCCTTGTGTTTTCTTGTTGTTTTAGGTACCATGAGAACGGCATGCGGGAAAGGGAATAGTCACACGCTCACACGTTGCTTCACCTTAATGTTTCCCCAAGTCAATTCATTTAGTTGGATAATAAATTGCGTGTGATGGCCTTTAAATTAAGTCTTAGCTTGGTTAATGAGAGTTCTATTGTTTGTTTGACACTTGGAACCTTAAGAGCTTAATGTTAGTCTCTTATTGTCGTTAAGACTTTATTTATTGCTGTTTTAGATGGTTCTCTTATTGCCATATAATGCTATATTGTTGCTGTTCCTTAAATTCATGATAAGACAAAGGAGGTGCTGCCGAAATCTCGGTTTTTAGCCTATGCACCTTTGCTGGAATTTTATGTTAAATGTGGTATTTAGCTGTTGTTTAGCTTGTGTTTGGTAGCAGTCGGGCATATTAAATGCCGGGGTGTTACAGTACTAGAGTCATTAGGGAGCAGCTAACGTGCTTCGAGTTCAAGGATTTGGGCTTCTACTCACCGATTGAGACGAATCGATTTCAACTCCCAAGTTCTTGCTTACTGCGGCAATGGCGACTTGGTGGTGCTATGCGTTGGTTCAAGGTCGAGAAGGTCGGCTTGGAGCTCTCGGGTAACAGTGGGGGGTCTTAAATAGGTGCTAGGAAGAGAGAAAGGTCTATACCAGAGAGAGCGAGAGAGAGAGAGAGAGAGAGCTTGATTCGGCGCCAGGGGGAAGAAGACACTGGAGCTGAGCGAAATTGGCGTGTACGCCACCTTCGAGCAGAGATAGGGCAGAGGGCAATGGAGGGCAGGAGCTAGGAGAGGTCAGTCAAAGTCGTGGCAGAGGCGTGGTGATGGAGCTCGGCCAAGGAAGAGCAGGAGCGGATTTGGCGCCGTCAATACCGGGATTTGGGTGTTCGGGGATGCCATGGCAGGAATTCAGGCGGTGGAGCTCAACCATGCGCATTGTGCCAGCCAAACAACCCAATGCTCAATTCTGACAGAAGCTTCCTTATTTTGGTTGGTGCAGTGAGCAGTCTACTTCAGGCATTGCATTGGTCCAGTAACATCTGAAATCTTTTGGTTTCACTGCATTTGCTCTTGCCACTTTATTTACTTTGGCCAATGCACTGATCCATCAAACCTTATTAGTGGATTGGACCATTAGATTTCTTCTGAAGATCTTGTGTTGGTAGGGTTTGGATGATGTTTGAATGCATTCTGATCTTACACAAGTTGACATTATAATGCTTATTACAGAATACTTAGAATCTGGCACTTTATTAGCTCAATGTGGTCCCAGATTGCTTTACTATTGTCGATCAAGCCTGGGAAAGGTTCTGAACTTTCTAGGAGTTATATTGTTGGCAGATTATGGTGCAAAGTTCCATTCGCCACTGCCTCATTGGCTAAACGCTTGAGGATTAGGGATTAGAATTAGTTAGAGTTTACTAGCTCTTGATATTTCATTTTCTCTGGTTGGTATATTGGGTTGTCATGCTCAGGCCTTGCATTGGCTCAATGGGATCTGGAAATCCTTTGATTAGAATGCACTAGACCCTGCTCCAATGGTTCATAAGTCTTCAGTTTACCAAACACTCAAGTGAGATCTGGATGCTTTTGGTTGCAGCAAATCTTGCTCAGGTTAGCGCTTTTGAGTTGTTAGCTCAAGCACTCCATTGGTCCTTCAAGGTATGGAGATCTTTGGCCTTGACTGCATTTGGCCTTGCTCCCATTAGAAATTAAGTGGTTCAGATTAGCATTGCTAGATGGATGAGTCTTTTAATAAGGTTAGGTTGTATTAGGTCTCACTCAAACTAGTAATGGAAATGCTTAATGAGGATATGAGCCTTTTGTAGAAAATGAATTTTCTAAGTATCTAAAATGATATTGAAATGTTTATCATATTGTCTCATAACTATATGTGTTCCAAAATAGAAATTTAGAGCCAGAATAATACTTATATTTATTTTTATACAATTCTTTTAATTGGAGTAGGCCCAATTTAGTCGAAACTGTTTTAGACTTTTCCTAAGCAACAATTCATTTTAAATCCTTTTGAAGATTTATAGAAGTGACATAAAGGTAGTGTAGGATTTAAATACATTTTTGATCTCGTGCTAAATTTGTTTTTGATAAACAAGTTTAAGATTCCGTTTGCAAATAAAATAGAAGGTTTTTCTTGTGCAACAAAGTTCAAAGAAGTTCACAAAATACTAAAAGCTCAATTTAAAATAATAAATTAAAAATTTTAATTTATCTCTACTTTCTTTTATTTTGAGGATGTTACAATGTCTATCCATTTTCGACTCGAATCCGTCACATATCCATCTCGTATTTGTATCCCGAATAACCTGGATTCATATACGTATCCGGCTAGCCCATATCCGGTTCCAAATTCAAAAAAATATGAATTAAAATACAGAAATAACAATATCCATCCGTATCTGACCCGTTTTCACCCATACCCGAAACTCCTCCTAGGACAGCGAACACTATGTATGATTCGTACACCATGTGATCCATTCAAGGATCCAAAAACCGGCGAAATTTCAGATTTTTCGGTTTTTCATTAAAGACTTCAATTATCCATAGTATAGTACCTGAACTTGACTGAATAGGTACCATAGTATAGTACCTGAGCTTGACAAGAAAGATGGGCACGCCACTAGTCATGCTTGTCGTGGAGTTGCCGCGGTACCTAAACTCAACAGGAAGGTGGGCGCTCGCCACTTGTCTCGTTTGTTGGGGAGCTACCGTGGCGGATGGAGCGCTGTGGTGCCGACGACTTGCTGCAGTAGAGAAGAGTGATAAGCAACACGTGTTGTCTATCAATGTTTTTACAGTAAAAAAAATCACTAACGTTTTAATTTCAAGACCAAATACGAAAAAAAGAACATGTAAGAGAGCAAATGCAGCGAGGCTTCCTCCCCTTCGGAGGGGAGTAAGGGACACTTGGAGAACAGAGCGACGAGCATTAGCCTCACCCATCATGCAGGGCCAGTCCTGAGTTTTTAGGGCCCAAGGTAAAATTATAAACGGAGGTTCCTCTAATATAAACATCAAAATATTTTTATATTATCATGTATCAACTGAAAAGAGAATATTGAGTGTATTATAGAAATTGTTATCGATAAATAAATGGAAGTACAAAAGTGAGATTATTTACCTCAAACATTTTGTAGTGATTCTCAAAACACCCCTAAACAAATTATAAAAGATTGCTTCGGTTTTGACAAAAACATATTAATATATGTTCATTAAAACAGTAATTTCTGAAGATCTCACCGTTAGATTGGCTTGAAATTTGGGTGTAGAAACTAGATTCAATTTCTAAACTAACCCAACAAGAATCAGCTCAATCAAATCTATGAATCTAGAGTTATGGCCTTCACAATTTAACTATACCTAATAATGACGAAAATTGATTAAACCCTAATTACGTGATTAATCGGGATATGCCAGGACTGCCGTTACGCAGCCTCTCTCCCCCAAGAGGCAAGCGGCAGTGCACGGAAACAGATACCCATTCACACGGCCGGGAAAATATCTTCATCTTCGAAGGCTGGCCCAGTTGTCTTCGCGTCCTTTGACAGCGAGACATTTCCAGCGTGGCATGGGAACTGGACGCCATTGAAGTGAATGCGGAAAGCTTTCTTTTGGAAGAAGGGACAATGAAATCTGAAGGAAATGGCAGAGCTTTCATAAGAGCAGGTTAATGGCTACAGTCCCCAGTAAAGCAATATATAACATTTTCTTTGCCAACGGGCAAATTCATCTCTCGCGACATAGTGCAACAATCGGGGGAGAAGTTGAAAGGATGGCTCTGCACCCAGGCTTTACAGTTTTGCAAGCCATGGCGATAAATGCTATTGTTTCTTTATATTTAGATATTTGGGATTTTGTCTAAACTCTGCTCAGAATAGAGTCACTAAGTCGACATCAAATTGCCTATGGTTGCCCTAAAAACTCGAGGTAGGTGAATGCTGGGCGCTCGACCTGGCATGTTCCTACTCAATGTTTGGCAAATCCACTCTACTCGAATCAATCGACTAGAAGCTTGAAAGGCATTACCCTATCGAGCTAAGGCTTGGTTGGTAATCAACTAACCATACGTAGTAACGGATATATTGGTAAACTCCAGATATCTCAGGCCTAATTTCTACAAGATAAGATATACATGGGGGGAGTATCTCAGCATTTGGAAAAGATTTGGTCGTGTTCCCGTTACGAGGAAATCCACCTGATCACATCAGAAGTTAAGGGAAGTTTGGATACTCCACGATGATTTGGCAACGGAAGATTCCTCCTCGAGTACGATCGTGTATTCCAAACCGATCATGACTCAAGAAAAAGCTACCCCAACCGTATAAATAAGGGGGACGGAAGCGAAAGCGGATGGAAGCAATTTAGACAGCAGACAACCCTCATCGAACAATACAGAGCATAGGCCTTAGCCACCCTCCCAATGCAATCTTCCTTTTAACCGGAGCTTGATCTCTCTATTTTGTACTCCGTTCTCGCTAACTTTGTAGTACATCCATAAAAGAGTAGGATATTACTCTACCTAGAGGCCCGAACCTATCTATATCATGTTTTGTTGGTTTCCTGGTTGACCCTGCTTCCTCGAAGGTACCCGAGCATAAAAGTTTGTTGTCGATTCCTAACCTTCGACAAGTTCATAATAAACAGGGGCAAGGAACGAAAATATGTGAAATTAATCGAAGCGTATATAATGTTTTACGCTTCCAATGTACGAAGATCCACAAGGTATAAATAATTGTTCTGCTGACAATGCTTCTAGCTGTGATAGACCTTATAGCTGTGGTAAACTTTTAGTTCGATGTTGAAATGAGCTAAAAGCAATAAATATATTAATAAATACAAGCAATAGATAATGCACCGAACATAAAAGAAATAAATAGAGAATACAAAAAGCGCCTGTGGCACTTATTTGATATCAATAAACACAGGCAATAAATACCAAACTAGATCATTTATGTTGAATCTAGCAAGATACAAAATCATCGGATTGTGATATAAACATTAATGTAGGAGAGAACGTAAATGCAACAATCAATCAATTAATACCTAATAGTACTTGATTGTGCCTCTATATAATAAACACCAGCAAAGGAGCTTGGAAGGGGCGTATAGAAGTAGTCTTCTCCTCATGGCACTCGTCGAGAGCAATACCAGGAGAACTGTGTACTCCATAGCTGCTGTTTTCATGGTTCTGATGACCATGTCTTCTACCTTCTCGTCCTGCCATGCAAGTGGTACGTAGAATATCCCTGTTTTGCTCTGCGCGTCTCAAATGTTCGAATTAATTATCCTATCATCTCATTTGTGTGTGCCAATTAATTGAGCCGTAATGCGTTGGATGTGTAGTTAAACCGGAGATCTGCGCCGATCGCCCAGGCTGCACGGTCGATGATTGCAAGACAGTCTGCGAAGTAGTATTCGACCAGTTTACCGCCTATTGCAGGAGGGATGTTGATCCTGCTCAGTGCTGCTGCATACTGACAGTGAGGATCGACGATGATTAAATTTCATGCATGTCATCGATCAGCTTGCAATTGCATGTAAATGCGTCGATCTGTTTGATGCAAATTCAATAAACATGGTGTAACACCCCATGCCTGAATGTTACCAAACATAGACTAAACAACAATTAAATACCTGTAACATCCCAACATTTTCAAAAATTAGAAAATGAAAATCTAAGATTTAAAAATAAAATTAAATAGAAATTTTAGATTGGAATCAAGAACTTAATTTGAAATTTGATATCCTCATATCTTTTTCCTAAAACTGGATAAAGAGTAAATTCGATTTGGAAAATTCTTTTCCAAAAGAATAAATTATTAAAATAAAATTCAGAGATGATCTTAATTTTTGATTAAACATCTTTTCTAAATTTCTAAAATCATTTATTGATTTTCTTTCATTGAAAAGGGAATTGATAAAAAGATAAAGAGGTAAAAGATAAAATGGTAAAATGGTAAAAGATTAAAATTACTATGGTAAATTTTAGATAACCTTAGAATGCCCTAGAAATCACCTTTGGCTGGTCAAAAGTAGATGTGAATCCAATTGCAAGTTGATAAGATAAATTTAATGGAGAAGCTTATCCTTGATCAGACCCATGTCAGATTTTTGGAGAAACATGTAGAGCTCTCCAGCACCTAAGATTTTTACCATGCGATCTCAGTCACGTTACCCTTGTCTAAAAAAATGTAAAAAAATTATTAACTGCATTTACTATTTATTCTTATTTAATGTTTCCAATCCTGAAAATCTGTAAAATGGAGTAAAAGAATTTTAATAAAATAAATACTAGGATTTTGACTTTGAAATTTTTATGGTAGCTCCCTGATACTACTTTAGACCTTTTGTAAAAATATAAAAAAATTAATAAGCTATTTTAGACTATCTGATAAATACATTTCCGAATATAAATTCCTGTGCATCCAACATTGTCAGAATTTCTATAATTAAACCGTAGGTCATATTTACTCCAAAATTTTACTGGTGGTAGTAAACTTATCCAGGACTCCCCAGAAAAATCTACCAAAATTCTGGATGAGGTTTGGCCACGCAATTCAATACATGTGGTCGGTGCGGTGTGGAAAACAGAATTACTTTGCCTTCTTTGAGTCACTTCCAAGTGGGCCCACCAATTAATGAACCTAACCGACCAATCTGAATTACTCCTCTCTGCTGAACGCCTGGTGGGACCTACCTTATCATTTGGCCCACATGTCATCCTCTTGTCCTTCTCCATCTTTCTCCAATCTTCTTCTCTTCTCTCGGTAAAACAGAGAATTAATCCACCACTTCTTTGCTGCCATTCACATCTAGTCAAGAGCCACAAACACAGCAAATACTAGAGGAAAATGTAGTCACGGCAATGTGAACTTGGTCTCAAAGGTTACAACACATTTATTGCTCTGGAAGAAGTTGAAGCCCTGATCTCCAAACCTATTTTGTTTATCCCTTTCTTCTCCAATTTTCTTCTGTCTTTTCCATTCTCTCGGCAAAGGACAGAAGCAAGCCACCAATTGCATCTGCCGTTCAGATCCAGTGATCAACAACTTGGACATTCATTTAATTGATGCCAGACCATCTTTCTAGTTCCCTCCCCTCTTCTTTTCTTTCTCACGTCATGAACCATATTGTGCAACCGCCTTAAATCCTTGACTACTTTTTAGCATGCCTCACACTGTCTTACTGTTTCACTTCTGGCACAGCAGTAGAGTTTCAGAGAACACAACCACGATAATGTCTAGCTCATATCCTGCCTCCAGATTCTTCGGCCACCAGAGCGTCCACCGAGATAGGTTGCTGTGCCGCTATTCCTTCTTTGTGTCCAAACATGGAGCAACCGCCTTGGTGTCCCTTAAATCCACCAGCCATACTCAATTAAGAACCCACATATGTTAGAATGTCCCTGAAAACCTCCATACCTCTCACGGCAGGGCATTCAAGAAATCATTCAGTGTCTATTAATTGAGCTGCCACGGTAAGCAATTTCCAGAAAACGCTAGAGCCGGCCAGTAGGTGTCTTTGCTCTTTGTGTTTACACCACTGTGCACAACCGCCTTATTCACCTATATAAACCATCCAAGCTTCCATTGTGAACTCCACAACCTTCCCGAAACTCCATCGGCCCAAGCTAAAGCGAATCCCATTCCCAAATTGCTTTAGCCATTAAGCAACGCCGCAAGGAAAGGAGTTCAATTGTGCCTTCCTAATGAATCTCAGCCCAAATTTAAGCTAGTACTAGCATTCTGAATGTCCTTGACCGGCCACCAAGATCATCCTCCATTTGAGTTCAATAGCCACCGACTTCTTTGGTTATCTAAAGGACTCGAGTATTGTCTAGTAATCATAGAACCCTTGCAAGCCAACCTCTACTGTTTATTTGGTCTTCTTCGGATGCTTGTTGTCACTGGCCAAAGCTAAGGGAGCCTCCTGTGCTTACTTTGTCCAGTACCAAATTCAACTGAAGGGTGGCCCTAAGGTGAGCATTAGTACTTAGCCGTTTTCAATCTTGTATGGGGTAGGACCAATATAGGGTATAGAAACATCTCTGGCTGGTAGCTCCACGAATAAATAGTACTGGTTGCTAGATAAAAATCAATTAGTTTACTTTGATTATATGGTAAGAAGGGCTAACGTGAGATGAGCATAACTAGATACATAGCTAGAACAATAGATAAAAGCTTTAGACGTGAATCTTTCAATTCAAACATCAGTAAATAAACTCAATTAGAACAACACCTAATGAGCTCGAAGTCAGTAAGGGGGGAACTAGATCAACATGGTTCAATCTTCAAATTGAAATCAGTTAGTTCAACTGCCTTAGAAATCAAATGCTCACGCTATAGGAAATTAGATTTTGGATTAGTTTATCTGGACCAATCTAGACTATATCTACATACTTGTATATAAGAGTCTGTCAATAGACTGGATGTTTAATTACCTCCATAGCAGAATGATCAAGTGTTGTAAAACCTTAAACCAAGAGGTAACCTAATTAGCTTAGTCGAACCCACTGATAAATTCATATGTCAGAAAGAAAAATAACCTTTAGTTAGATTTAAACTAAGTTCACAGATAACCCTACCTTTAATCATATAGGTTAAGGTGTAAAAATAAGTATGTGTTAACGCTGGTAAATTCTGTATTTAAATACCCCTAGTACTGAGTTCAGTACTAGTTAATCTTACAAAGATAATTTGTAACACCCCGGCATTTAATATGCCCGAATGCTACCAAACACAAGCTAAACAACATCTAAATACCACATTTAACATCAAATTCCAGCAAAGGTGCATAGACTAAAAACCGAGATTTCGGCAGCACCTCCTTTGTTTTATCATGAATTTAAGGAACAGCAACAATATAGCATTATATGGCAATAAGAGAAACATCTAAAACAGCAATAAATAAAGTCTTAACGACAATAAGAGACTAACATTAAGCTCTTAAGGTTCCAAGCGTCAAACAAACAATAGAACTCTCAATAACCAAGCTAAGACTTAATTTTAAAGACCATCACACGCAATTTATTATCAAACTAAATGAATTGACTTGGGGAAACATTAAGGTGAAGCAACGTGTGAGCGTGTGACTATTCCCCTTTCCCGCATGCCGTTCTCATGGTACCTAAAACAACAAGAAAACACAAGGGTGAGTTCGAAAACTCAGCAAGCATACTGCAATGGACAACAAGCATAACAACAAGTCAATAACATCTTTCATCATGTATAACATCTCATTCATGAATACTTATCAATATCATCATCAATTTGTATGCGATGTAATGCATTGCTCCTGACCCTCTGGAACCTCATACCGGTATGGGAAGTACACACCCGTCGGTGTGCACCCTTTCCCCCTTCCATCCCGAAGATGGAGGGTGCCTACTCGCTTCCAAACACCACGTGGATGGAATCACGACATAGGACTTACTCAATGGCGTTCCGGACTAGTCATAACTTTCTCACCGACCTTGCCGGACTAGCTATGACTTTCTCACCGCCCTCGCCCTATCTCATGACATGCATGCAACCATGCCAAATATCATATTCAATTCACATATTAACACATGGCATCATAATATGTTAAACATGCTCATCATATCATATCAATTATTAACACATGGCAAGTGAACATATATCATGTAAACAATTCCATCTAATCACAACATGCAACCTACAACTCGCTATCCATCACAACACACTTGCCTCAACCACGTGCAACGGATTGGCGGGAAGAAGAGGGAACTCCGGGTCACACCACCTGCACATAGGCATCACACACTCACAATCATAACCTCAAAACAGTACACACGCCCCCATCTAACCCGACATTGCCAACTACTCGCAAAACCTAAAAACAGAGGTTCTGTCCCGGCGGAACAGCAGCCTCGCAAAAGGCATAACTTGAGTTCTGGGACTCCAAATCGAATAAACGAGTACACCGTCGCGAAGCTTAGGAAATTTCCCAACTTTTTCTAGTTATAGGGAAAGACTGATTCGGACTCTAAAATTGTTTAATCTACAGATTACCACAATCTGTTCCAGTTACGTCACAGATTTTTAGGCGCTCGGTAAAACAGCCATAACTTTCAAACGGCTGATCGGAAATTAACGTGCTTTACGCCCACGGAAAGATAATTAAATTATCTACAACTTCCTAGAAGTCCGTACAGTCTGATTCGGATTCTAAATCGACGGAAACTCGAACCCTAGTTCGACTGCTCAATCTGCCCGAAAACAGAAACGTGGACAAGTTTAGATCTAACCCAAATTACTTCAAACCAGCGCCTCCAATTGATCTAAAAACTTGGTAAACACCCTAATAACAGTACCTAGATCATCCCCAAGGATCCCCAAGATCATACCTTGGCCCGATGCACAAAACTCCAATGAATCTCCTCGCGAATCGCTCCTCGCTCCACGCTCCTCGCTCCTCGCTCCACGCTCCTCGCTCCTCGCTCCTCGCTCCACGGGACGACTCCACGAGGTGCAGGGGTGGGGAGGCCACCCAAAGGCAGCAAGGGGTGGAGGAGAGGTGGTGGAGAGGTGGGGAGCAATGGGGCAAAGGGGAGGTGGAGGCGCACAAGAGGGAGAGGGAGAGGGGGAGGGGCTAGGGCTAGGAGGGGGAAGGGGTGGGGGCGCACCAACAGCAGCATGGGCGCAAGGGGGCTGGGGGGAGCCCCTTTTATCAGCCCTCAACCCAATCCTAGTCCGTTACGGAGTCCTAATCCATCCCACCAAAGCCCACCAAGGCCCAAAACTCCTCCGGGAAGGCCCAAAACCCCGAAAACGGCCCGAAAACGGCCCGGAAACGTTATTAACCCCCGATCCTTATGATATTAACCTTATTTCCACATCTCATACTGTATTTAACCTTATCATGTTCAAAAATTAAGGATACGACACTCCGAGGTGTCACATTCTTCCCCCCTTCAACGGGATTCGACCTCGAATCTAAACGCACCAATCACGAAACCCAGCAAAACCAAAGACAGCCAGATTTTCACATCACATACCTGAGGTGAAAAGCTCGGGATACTTCTCGCGCATGCGAGATTCTAGCTCCCAAGTCGCTTCTCTCTCGGTCTGATGTGACCACAAGACCTTGACAAACTTAAGCGTCCTGTTCTTCATCACTCGCTCTGAAGTCCCCAGAATTTCCACAGGACGGGACTCGAAGGTGAGGTCCTGCTCAAGCACTAATGGTTCCAATGGAACCACCAACTCCGGATCGTGCAAGTATTTCTTCAACATCGAGACATGGAACACATCATGCACACCTTGCATGGATTCCGGTAGCTCTAGGCGATAGGCCAACCTGCCAACTCGGGCGAGGATAGGAAAAGGCCCAACATACCTTGGACTGAGCTTTCCTTTGGTGCCAAAACGCACCACACCCTTGGTGGGAGATACTCGCAAGAGTACGCTATCACCCACCTCAAACTCCAAGTCTCGCCGCCTCACATCAGCATAGCTCTTCATGCGCTCTGTCTTTGCGAGAAGGTTCTCGCCGAACCTCCGACACGCGATCAACGATCTGCTGAACCCAATCCGGCCCAAGAATAGCTCTCTCGCCCACGGATCCCAACAAAGTGGCGATCTGCACTTCCGACCATACAAGACCTCATAAGGAGCAGCCGGATCTTTGGAATGGTAGCTGTTATTGTAAGCAAACTCTGCAAGGGGCAAATGGTCTTCCCAGCTACCCTTCCAAGCCATCACACAGGCCCTGAGCATGTCCTCCAAAGTTTGGATGGTACGCTCGGAATGCCCATCTGTCTGAGGGTGGCGGTACTAAGGCAAAGCTGCGTACCCAAAGCACTCTGCAAACTCTCCCGAGAACTTGGAGACGAACTTCGCATCCCGATCGAGAGATAATGGTCTTGGGTACACCATGCAATCTCACAATCTCCCGCACATAGATGGGAGCCAACTCGCCGCTGAATTGGTCGTGCGGATGGGGATGAAATGCGCAGACTTGCCGAGACGGTCCACCACAACCCAAACGGATCCTTCCTCGTGGAGAACGAGGTAAACCAACCACAAAATCCATGGAGATGTCATCCCATGGCCACACAGAACCTCCAATGGCTGCAGCAGACCGTGGGGCGCTTTATGCTCGCCTTTGATCTTCTCGACAGATCCGACAAGACGCCACATACTTGGCAATATCCACTCTCATCCTTTTCCACCGTAAATTCTTCTTCAAGTCCTGTACATCTTGGTCTCTCCAGGATGGACCGTGTCTGAGGTGTGATGAGCTTCTCTCGCAATGTCTTCTTTCACTTGAGATTTACGGGGCACGCCTGACGGCCCTGAAACCTCAAAACTCCCGCATCATCAACGGTAAAGTCTCCCGACTTGCCATCGTCAAAGGCGTTTCCTCACCTCTTTGGAGCAAGCGATCATCTTCTTTGTGCCTCCCGCTGCACGCTCGGGAATCGCCGACTCAAGAATCAATTGAGTTTCAGCTTGCATGGTCCCCGCAGCAAGAGGAGACTCCCAAACGCTCAAAATCAGCAACAAGACAATCAACAACAGGGGCATTGTCTTGCGATCGAGAGCGTCGGCCACCACATTTGCCTTCCCGGATGATCTTTTGGATAGTGAGGTCATAATCCTTTATCAATTCTAGCCACCTCCTCTGCCTCAAGTTCAAATCTTTACGAGTAAAGATGTACTTGAGGCTCTTGTGATCGATAAAAATATCACAAGATTCGCCGTACAAATAATGCCTCCATATCTTCAATGCAAACACCACGGCGGCTAGCTCAAGATCATGGGTGGGATAGTTCTCGCTCATGCTTTTTCAGCTGCCTCGAAGCATAAGCAATCACCTTGCCATTTTGCATGAGCACACAACCAAGTCCCAACCGAGAAGCATCGTAATAAGCAGTGAAAGCGCTTCCCGGTTCGGGAAGGGTAAACAGGAAGCGATCACTAACTTCTCCTTCAAAGTGCGAAAAGTTTGTGCTCACACTCTGCGATCCTTTGGAACTTCATCCCCTTCGAGTCGGTTGTGAAAGTGGCTTGGCAATGATAGAGAAATCCTGCACAAAACGCCGATAGTATCCAGCCAACCCAAGGAAACTACGCACCTCTTTGACATTGGAAGGCCTCTTCCAATCCAAAACTGCCGAGACTTTGCTAGGATCTACCGATATGCCCTCTGGATTGATGATGTGGCCAAGAAAACCCACTTCAAATCCGAACTCGCACTTTTTCAGCTTAGCAAAGAATTGATTCTCCTCGTGGTACTCGGCACAAGCCTCAAGTGTCGCTCATGCTCCTCTTCCGATTTAGAGTAAATCAGAATGTCATCGATGAACACTACCACAAACTCATCAAGGTACTTGTGTAGCATAATGTTCATCGCCTCCATAAAGACAAATAGGAGCATTAGTTAGTCCAAAAGACATAACTTTAAATTCATAATGCCCATACCTAGTGGAGAAAGCGATCTTCTCAATGTCCTGCTCCCTTACACGGATCTGATTATACCCCGATCAAGATCAATTTTGGAGAACACCTTTGCTCCTTCGGTTGGTCAAACAGATCCTCGATGCGAGGCAAAGGATACTTGTTTTTGACTCACTTGGTTAAGAGCACGATAATCAATGCACATACGCCAACTTCCATCCTTCTTCGAGACGAAGAGGACGGGTGCTCCCATGGCGATACGCTACGCCCGAATGAAGCCTTTGGCCAACAGATCCTCCAATCGCTTCTTCAACTCGTCTTGAAAAGGTCGAGCCAAGCGGTATGGAGAGATAGAAATAGGTCGAGTGCCGGAGCAAGATCAATACGAAACTCCACATTCCTCACAGGAGGTAGACCAGGCAACTCGTCAGGGAACACATCAACGAACTCCTTCACTACGTAAATCTCCTCAATGGGAATCGAGGAAGATGGTTTCTCGAGACAAAGTCATGAGGAAACCCAACAGCCTCAAACGCCGACCAGAAAACAAACTAGTCAAAGCAAAGACGGAATCGAGGGTATACCACCCCTGAAAGGTCAACTCTTCCCGGACGGGCCTGCAAGGCAAGCTGTCTTCCGAAACAACAGATCTTAGCACGGCATCGATGCAGCCACCCATGCCCAAAATGACATCAAAAGGAGCCAACTGGATCACCATGAGATTGGCAAAGAAAACCTCATCATCAATGGCAATGGTGCAACCAGTGGCAAACCAAAGAACTAGCAATCAAACCCCAGGAGAATCGACTAACACGGACTCGTAAATCCATGAACTCCCAACTTAGCTCTACTAGCAAACTCCGACGACACAAAAGAATAGGATGCTCCGAATCAAATAGAACAAAGGCATCAACGGAATCCACGAGCAGAGTACCTGAAACCACCTCTGGATGCCCGGTGACTCGGCGGTCGGCAAAGCGTACACTCTGGTGGCGCCGGGACGTATGAGCCCCGACTCGGTGATGCCCCATCAAGGCTGAGGCGGAGGAGGCAATCGAGGAGGAGCAGACGGCTGCGGGCACCAAGACGCGGGTGGCGCCACGCAAAGGGTGGCCGAGAAACAGGCAGCCATCAAGTGCACCGATCCTTTGGAAGACGCCGGAGTGGGAGGAGAAGGCACCGTCTCCCACTTGATGATGCTACGGGGTTCATCCGGCAGACTCGCCCCATATGGCCGGGCTTGCCCACGGTGGTTGCAACTCCCGGTCCAACCACACTCAAACCACGGTGCTCGCCACCGCACTTGAAGCACTTCATGCCCTGCCCGGCACAGACTAACAACCGCTCGCGAAGAAGACGGCCCAGGGCGACCCCATCTTAGCCCCTGAGGAGGAGCCCTGTCCTCCCTTGAACTTCTTGAAGGTGGGACGCCGAGAGGACCCACCTCCTCCACCAAAGGTCCTCTTCGGCCCCCTTTTGCCGCAGGAACCCCTGAACCTCCCGGGTTACGCTTGTCCCGGAGAGCTCCAACTCGAGCTCCATGCCCTTCGCTTGCTCCACCATGGAGGAGAAGTCACGAGGGACAGTCGCCACCGTGACAACTCTGAACTCCTGGTTGAGGCCCCTACGGAACCTCCTAGCCTTCTCCCGATCGTCTTTTGCCCACAGTAGTCTGAAGCGCACCCTGCTGTTGAACTCCTTCTCATACTGCCACCGACCTCTTTCCCTGGGAAAGAGTGGTCGAGTAAGCTCCATCCTCTCAAGGAAAGACTCAGGTGGAACTTGGCTCGAGGCGAGCCACAAAGTCCTCCCAGTGATCGACCAGATCGGGGTTCTAGCAGCCAGAACCCCTCCCACCAGATATCGGCTTGGCCCTTCGGTGAAAAGCCACAAAGCGAGTCCTCTGAACCGAGGTCAACTCTAGGACCTCAAAGCGCCTCTCCATGTACCGCAGCCAATCTGCGGGATCGGATCGGCGTGCTGCTCCATCGAAAGTGTCAAGACGGAGGGACATCCACTCCCGAGACTCATCCTCGGCTCCGGTGCAGCGGGCAACAACAGGCCATCGCAGGGGAGGCACAACAGCGAGGCTGCCCGCACCGCCGGGCGCAGCCTCTGAATCTCCCTCTGCGAGCCTGGACTAAATCTTCATTGGCGGCGGGCACCCGCCCGACCAAGACAGCTGGAAGCTCCTCCTGAGCTGGCCCACGAGCATTAAGCGAACCGCTACCCTCAGCAACAGACTCCTCAACTCCCTGGGAGCCTCGCCCCTGGCCTCCACGGCCACGGCGTCCACGGCCTCTACCCCTCGGCATGGCTGCTTAGTCAGACAACCACCCAAACACCAAAGCACACAATCAAGATCATAGATCAAACATCATCATAAGCATATTCCTTATCACATAATCAAGCGCGATGCATTGATGAACCAAAACCCATCCTACTGTGCAACCAAGTGTGTCAGATTTTAGATTAGTTATACCACTTTTACAAGTTTTAACGTTGCTATCCTATAACAAGGTTTTAGTTAGAACCTAAGCCATGTTTCTAAGTTATTCCACATCACATTTTAGTTGTACCCTATAGCATGACACTAGAAATTCACATTCCAAGGACCTACAAATTCGCTCGATACCAATCAGTAACACCCCGGCATTTAATATGCCCGAATGCTACCAAACACAAGCTAAACAACATCTAAATACCACATTTAACATCAAATTCCAGCAAAGGTGCATAGACTAAAAACCGAGATTTCGGCAGCACCTCCTTTGTTTTATCATGAATTTAAGGAACAGCAACAATATAGCATTATATGGCAATAAGAGAAACATCTAAAACAGCAATAAATAAAGTCTTAACGACAATAAGAGACTAACATTAAGCTCTTAAGGTTCCAAGCGTCAAACAAACAATAGAACTCTCAATAACCAAGCTAAGACTTAATTTTAAAGACCATCACACGCAATTTATTATCAAACTAAATGAATTGACTTGGGAAACATTAAGGTGAAGCAACGTGTGAGCGTGTGACTATTCCCCTTTCCGCATGCCGTTCTCATGGTACCTAAAACAACAAGAAAACACAAGGGTGAGTTCGAAAACTCAGCAAGCATACTGCAATGGACAACAAGCATAACAACAAGTCAATAACATCTTTCATCATGTATAACATCTCATTCATGAATACTTATCAATATCATCATCAATTTGTATGCGATGTAATGCATTGCTCCTGACCCTCTGGAACCTCATACCGGTATGGGAAGTACACACCCGTCGGTGTGCACCCTTTCCCCCTTCCATCCCGAAGATGGAGGGTGCCTACTCGCTTCCAAACACCACGTGGATGGAATCACGACATAGGACTTACTCAATGGCGTTCCGGACTAGTCATAACTTTCTCACCGACCTTGCCGGACTAGCTATGACTTTCTCACCGCCCTCGCCCTATCTCATGACATGCATGCAACCATGCCAAATATCATATTCAATTCACATATTAACACATGGCATCATAATATGTTAAACATGCTCATCATATCATATCAATTATTAACACATGGCAAGTGAACATATATCATGTAAACAATTCCATCTAATCACAACATGCAACCTACAACTCGCTATCCATCACAACACACTTGCCTCAACCACGTGCAACGGATTGGCGGGAAGAAGAGGGAACTCCCGGGGTCACACCACCTGCACATAGGCATCACACACTCACAATCATAACCTCAAAACAGTACACACGCCCCCATCTAACCCGACATTGCCAACTACTCGCAAAACCTAAAAACAGAGGTTCTGTCCCGGCGGAACAGCAGCCTCGCAAAAGGCATAACTTGAGTTCTGGGACTCCAAATCGAATAAACGAGTACACCGTCGCGAAGCTTAGGAAATTTCCCAACTTTTTCTAGTTATAGGGAAAGACTGATTCGGACTCTAAAATTGTTTAATCTACAGATTACCACAATCTGTTCCAGTTACGTCACAGATTTTTAGGCGCTCGGTAAAACAGCCATAACTTTCAAACGGCTGATCGGAAATTAACGTGCTTTACGCCCACGGAAAGATAATTAAATTATCTACAACTTCCTAGAAGTCCGTACAGTCTGATTCGGATTCTAAATCGACGGAAACTCGAACCCTAGTTCGACTGCTCAATCTGCCCGAAAACAGAAACGTGGACAAGTTTAGATCTAACCCAAATTACTTCAAACCAGCGCCTCCAATTGATCTAAAAACTTGGTAAACACCCTAATAACAGTACCTAGATCATCCCCAAGGATCCCCAAGATCATACCTTGGCCCGATGCACAAAACTCCAATGAATCTCCTCGCGAATCGCTCCTCGCTCCACGTTCCTCGCTCCTCGCTCCACGCTCCTCGCTCCTCGCTCCTCGCTCCACGGGACGACTCCACGAGGTGCAGGGGTGGGGAGGCCACCCAAAGGCAGCAAGGGGTGGAGGAGAGGTGGTGGAGAGGTGGGGAGCAATGGGGCAAAGGGGAGGTGGAGGCGCACAAGAGGGAGAGGGAGAGGGGGAGGGGCTAGGGCTAGGAGGGGGAAGGGGTGGGGGCGCACCAACAGCAGCATGGGCGCAAGGGGGCTGGGGGGAGCCCCTTTTATCAGCCCTCAACCCAATCCTAGTCCGTTACGGAGTCCTAATCCATCCCACCAAAGCCCACCAAGGCCCAAAACTCCTCCGGGAAGGCCCAAAACCCCGAAAACGGCCCGGAAACGGCCCGGAAACGTTATTAACCCCCGATCCTTATGATAAGCCATAACGCTCGTTGGTTTGAAAAACATCACGGAACAAAGTGAAATGTTGCAGAAATGACTCTACAACATTCTTGGAGACATCCCAGCTAATGCTAGAAAAATGAGTAGAAGAAAGTGTATAGTATAGTTGCAAACTTAAAATGAAACTTGATCCGATTAACGTTACCTTTGTGATCATTCAAGCCTGTTAGGTAGCCCGTAAAACATCTCGTCTAAATACAAATTTTGTGAAGAACAGCCTAGAAATGGTCTTTAGGATATAACGTGCAGTAATATAGAAAAATACTCTTATTTCATCTTGCTTGGAATCTAAATCCAAAAAGAGCAAAACCCATTAGTGATAAAGTTGCAAGAAAGGTATATTATGAATAGTAAAGTTTAAGAAACTTGTAACCAATGTATAATTCTATTAATCCAAACAAGTTTTGCTTCTTGAATTCAAAATTTAATATATTTAAATTCACAATCTTAACTTTTTGAATTCGTAAAATAAAATAAAATAAATCATAAGGCATAGGTGTCGTATGCTATGCAACCCTTAAATCGTTGATCGATAATAAAGATTATAATGTAGAAGTGATACACTTATACGTTCACAAAACTACAACCATGCTTGTTCTATGTAATGTTTTATATTTGATTTTCCATCTGATTTCCTTTTGCCTCTATTGAAAGTGTTATTTGCTATTTGTTATTCTTTTCCGTTATACAACGTGTAGAATCCGACGTCTCGGACTTCGTCGTCGACAACTTCGAGAATCCAACTTTGACTCCTTCGCTGAAAGCAATGGATAGCAAGGCAAGCACTCATGTAGATCCCAATTTTCTTTAACAAGAAGAATCTAATTAAAACTTGCATGCATATGCTATATTCTGTATACACTGCTATATTATGGGAAGAATGGTAGATATAACCTAGATTGTTGTTGGATACTTAAATGGGTATATTCGACTATTACTTGCATATGCTTAGCCCTGCTTAGATTGGGAACACGAACGGATGGTTATACTGTTCGTGATGAACTAAAATTGTTGGACATAATGAATATTAATCTTGAATCTGTTGGAATAATGTGGTTATTGACACTTTCTTTTTCTGGAAATAAAACTATGATTTCGACGTGGGTGATTATTGGCAATAGCCGGCTGTGCATGTTTTAACGTGTACGTAGATAGGGTGGAGTTATCGCCCATGTCACTTTAAGGACCGAACGAAGTGTCCCGTGATCCAAGATTACCCGTACAACCACAATGCCGGTATGGTGACGGCTATAACCAATTAAGTTATTAAAAACTGATCTTGCATTATGGAAGGTAGTAGTAGTACGGGCATTCCGAATATAGGTTTGCTCGAGGGAGGTGCCATCATTGAGGTGTTGACACTTGCCGATGCAACAGTATACGTCTTACTAATGGGGAGAAATGATCCGTATACACGATGTGCTTCTACCGCCATTTTCCAATGGGGAGGAATGATCCGTGCATACGATGTTCTTCGGCCGCCATTAGTAAGAGTCTATCATACTGGACTGGTGCAATGTTAGGTTTTAGTAATGTAAAGGTTATATATGGTTTTTCCCTGGCGACACACCAAAGGAAGTGTGTAATTATCGATTGCAAAAAGGGAAGTCATTATTTGTGGGTAAAGCTGTACAACTCTGCAGAGATTAAACTAATCGATTAGCCGTATCCACGGTCATGGATGACTTGGTGAACCCACACTAAGTTAGCTGTTTTTATAAAATATTTTGGTGAGCTTACCCTTACAGATGATTCAATACTTGACATTACGTTGGCAAGGTTGAATTCAGCTGTTGTGCCCTGTGTGGACAAAACTTTAATCTTCAGATAATATTTCATATGATGGGACTGGACGTTTATCATTCACAAAGGGACATGAGACTTTTATCACCTTTATGGTATTCTTACATGCATATTACTTTTGTATTTACATACTTGTTATTTCATTTCCTTTTCAAGTTTCGCTTTCACTCTACTATTCAGTATCTACATTTCAATTTGGCTCCAAGCAAAAGTTAACCGTAGAAGCTTTACTTTAGGTTCAGCCTGCATTCCAAACACACAACACAAGTCTTGCTGAGTACGAAATGTACTCACCCTTGCTATCATTGTTGATTATAGGTGAAGATGCAGGTATCTCGATGAACTTTACTTTGACGCAGGATTGCGGGATTATTAACGACGTTTCTTTCTAAGGCTTTACCTTGTCAGTTGCCTGTGGATTATGTGGCAAACTACAAGTCATCTGATTCTTTTGCTATGTTTAGTCGACCTTGTCGGTCATATTGTATCAATACTTCCGCTGTAATAAAATATGAAACTTTTGTATGGTTGTGATTCCAAATTGTGTTTGTGCGTGCCAGCCACTGATCATGGGAATGGTACAGTATGCACATTAGAACCTTGCTTTTATGTTTGCACTATAGCATAAAAGTGAGGGTCTTACAGTTTGGTATCAGAGCCATGCTGACTGCAGGATAAACCTTAGTTAGAATGGTCGTTAGATAAAATTTTAAAATTTGAAATAGATAATTTATATTTAGGAATGAAAATTTGCTATATATGTTATTAACTTTCTCTTGTCTCATATCATCTGTTATCAATTATTTCTTCCCCAATTGGAATCTCTATATATTCTTTCCTTCCATAGGAAATTACATTTCCTAACTCTATATTACCTTTTTCTTTCCTCACCTCTACATGTTCTCATTCTTTCTATAAGGATTCTTTCTCTTATCTATGTTCTTATTAGACACTGCCAATAAATCCTTTTTGAAAATAGTTTGATAAGTCTTTGCCACCAGCTTTAGAATGTCGGTGATACATCGCTATTCTCCTCTCTATGCCACCAAGGAAGACTATTGCATCCACGCCGACAACCTCAGAAAGACAGATGTGACACTCCGCAACATCTCCAACTTTATGGGAGCTCTGGATTATCACTGTCAACAAGAGATGCAAGAGTTCGAAGAAATTCGATGCCAAGTAGTGTACTTTGAAATACAATATCATCTAAACTACAAGTAGCTTTGGTGATATATAAAACTTTTGCATAGGACTAAGTTAATAGAAAAAAAAAACCTAGCACTTCCATGCGTTACAGTTTAAGTTCGCGTTTTCTTTTTGAAGTTTCATTGTTCATTTCTTTTGTATTACTTCCTGGGATGCACTCGTGAATGCTTAACATAAAGTTAAAAAATTTCACGATGTCACAACCTTTGAAATTAATAAGAAGTTATAATTAAGAGATCTTGAGCAAGAGTAATTAAAGAATAGTTTTAGAATTTGATTAATTTCATGTAGATGTCTCTTCCCTCGTATAGACATTCTAAATAAAACCTTTGAGGAAAGTAATATTGTCTAAAATATGGTAACCTGAATTTTTAAACATACAACTTTGAGATAAAATATTCTCATATAACTTACCTCTTCTTTTTGTAAGACTTCCCACCTCTATACTGTTCTATTTACTAATCTCCCCTAATTCTTATAAATAAATCCAATAGTTGCTAAGAAACATGGTAACCTCCTTAATTATACCATAGCCAACAAAGTGTGCCAAAAAAACTATTTTACTGCATATGCAAACTCCACTGCATATACAATAATGCCTTATTGTTCCTATGTTACTCACGTTAGACAGTAAGAGCCTAACCCCAAAATAATTAATACTACAATCTTCATCATCACTCCAACCATGCCTGAGCCTATGCTACTTATAGAAGAATATTGCAATGGAGCATAAAGAACAATCCAATGATCACATCACTACATACCATAATTAACATTGAGATCAAGTCATCATTTCATATACAACATCATATTCATGTCTCAAACTCTTTGTACTCATTTCATCATCACCATCATGTATGCAATGCAATGCAATGCACATGTCTCCTCGAAGCACATACCGGTATTACCGAGTGCACACCCGTTGGTGTGCACCCTCTTTCCCCTTCCATCCCGAAGATGGAGGGTGCCTACTCCTCGCTTCCATTCACCGCGGTGGATGGAATCACGATGTAGGTCTTACTCAATGGTGCTCCGGATTAGTCATAACGTTCTCACCGATCTTACCGGACTAGTTATGACTTTCTCACCGACCGGGCCATCTCTCATGCCATGTATGCAATCATGCCATAAACATAAACAACTTGTGCATAACTGAACTAAGCATAACATGGATAATAACCAATATCATCATATCATGGGCATCCAATACACATGGCAAGATATCATAACACGTAAACCATTTGCATTTAGTCAATATTAGCATCATACATCCCGATACCCATTCCAATACACTTGCCTTAACCGCGGGCGACGGATTGGCGAGATGAAGAGGGCACTCCCGGGGTCACACCACCTGCACATAGATACCACACACTCACAACGTACCCACAAAACAATACGCAATCGCCCATCTACCCCGACTTCGCAAACTACTCCCAAAACTGAAAAACAGAGACTCTGTCCCAACGGGACAGCAGCATTCGGAAGGCCATATATCGGGCTTAACGACTCCAAATCAAGTAAAAGAGTACATCATCGCGAATCTTAGGAAATTTCCTAGATTTTTCTAAGTATTGGGAAAAGCTAATTCGGCATCTAAAATTGCTTAATCTACAGAACAACGTGATCTGTCCCAATCACGTCACAGTTTTAAACACGTTTGGGAAAACAGCTATAACTTTCAAACGGCTGAACGGAATTAAGTATTCTTTATATCCAATTAAAGGTATTTCAATTACCTACAACTTCTTCAACAGACGGATGACTAAATTCCGATTCTAAAATCGCGAAAACTCAAACCCTAGGTCGAGTGCACAATCTGCCCGAAACAGAGAACATGGCAAACTCTATATTTCATCCAATCTACCCAATCGCAGAACCACCACTTGATCCAAAAGCATGAAATCAACCTCTATAATAGCCCCTAAACCATCCCCATGGATCACCCATACCATACCTCTGCCCGACGAACGACGAACGCCGAAATCCTTCCTCCCGGGTTCCCCGATCGCCTTCCTCGAGCCGGAACCGCCGGATCGCCTCGTCGCGGAGCTTCCCAATGGAGGGAACAACATGGTAGCGAGGTGGGGATCTCCCCTAGGTCAGCAAGGGGGTGGAGAGGAGAGGGATGTGACACTACGGAAAGTCGTGACATTATAAAATATGAAATTGGAGTTTAAAACTTTACGGTATGAGGATAAATCGCGCTTTCGGGCCTTTTTAGAAAGTTTGGGCCTAGCGGGAGCTAGTTGGGCCTTAGGGGGATGAATTAGGACGTCGGTGGGGGGTTCTTTGGGCCCATGAGGGGAGGGAAACCAGCAAGGGGGCGCCTCCACCTCTCCCCATGCGCCCCACTCCACCTCTCCCTCAACCCTAGCCACCACCCACTCCCTCTCCCCTACCCTCTCCCATGCGCCTCCACCTCCACCTCCCTAGCCTGTCCTAGGTGAGATCCACACCCATCCCTCGCTGCCACGGTGTCCCCTCCGTTGATCTCCACGTTGCGAAGGCTTGCGACCGAGAGGATCCGAAGATTGGAGGGAGTTCGTGGCTGGGAGAGGAGTTTTTGACGTTCATTGTTCATCGAGCGAAGGTATGGCTATGGGTAATCCTTGAGGATGGTTTAGGTGCTGTGGTAGAGGGTGTTTTGGTGCTTTTAAATCGAGAGGTGGTGCTGTGATTGGGTAGATTGGATGAAAACAAGAGATTGTCTCACGTTCTATTTCGGGCAGATTGGGCGCACGACCTAGGATTTGAGCTTTCGCAATTTTAGATTTAGAATTTGGTCGGCCTCCTGTTGATAAAGTTGTAGATAATTTCAATAGATTTCCATAGACACCAAGAACGTTAAATTCCAATAAGCCGTTTGAAAGTTATGACTATTTTACCGAACGTGTTCAAAGCTGTGACGCGAATGGGACAGATCGGGTTGATCTGTAGATTAGGCAATTTTAGAGGCCGAATCAGTCTTTCCCAATACTTATAAAAAGCTAGGAAATTTCCTAAGCTTCGTGATAATATACTCGTTTACTTGATTTGGAGTCCTAGAACTCAAGTTATGCTAGTTTGAAGCCTGCTGTCCCGTCGGGACAGATTCTCTATTTTTCGGTTTTGGGAGTAGTTTGCGAAGTCGGGATAGATGAGCGATTGCGTACTATTTTCTGGGCACGTTATGAGTATGTGGTACCTATGTGCAGGTGGTGTTACCCCGGGAGTGCCCTCATCATCTCGCCAATCCGTCGCCCGCGGTTAAGGCAAGTGTATTGGAATGGGTAGCGTGTTGTATGTTGCTAGTCTTGATCAGATGCAAATTAATTACATGATGTGATACCTTGCCATGATTACTGTTTTCCCATGTTATGATGAAGATGGTTATTATGATGCTATGCAATGATTAGTTCAGTTATGTGCAAGTTGTTTATGTTTTATGGCATAATTGCATACATGGCATGAGATCTGGCCTAGTTGGTGAGAAAGTCATAACTAGTCCGGTAAGGTCGGTGAGAAAGTTATGACTAATCCGGAGCGCCATTGAGTAAGACCTACCTCGTGATTCCATTCACCACGGTGAATGGAAGCGAGGAGTAGGCACCCTCCATCTTCGGGATGGAAGGGGAAAGAGGATGCACGCCGACGGGTGTGCACTCGGCAATACCGGTATGTGCTTCGAGGAGACAAGTGCATTGCATACATGATGATGATGATGGAATGAGTACATTGGGATTGGGACATGGTTATGATGTTGTATATGAAACTATGACATGTTATGATGTTAAGTATGGTATGTAGCGATGTTGGCATTGAATTGTTCTTTTCTATCCATTGCAATATACTTGCTGAGTGATGAACTCGCGCTTGTGTTTTATGTTGTTTTTAGTTACCTTGACACCGGCATATGGGAAAGGGGCTTAGCGGCACTTCATCACATAATTTCCACACAATTAGACAATTTTTGCCTTTCGGAGTTGTGATCGTGAATTTAGCGTGGTGAAACTAGAATTATGATTTGTTCGTGTGCCTAATTACATCCCTTACTTTGTGTTAGATCATGGAGTGGCTGAATTCATTATGCTAGACTTAAATTGCCGCTATATTACCTGTTATTGTTGTTTTGGATGGTTCCCTTTATGTTATATCATGTGATATTTTGTTGTTGCTCCGAATCATGGAAAAACAAAGGAGATGCTGCCGAAATTTTCGGTTTTAGCATTTGTACCTTTGCTGTAATTTATCTTTATTTGTGATATTTAGATGTTGTTTAGTCTATGTTTGGTAACATTCAGGCATGCTAGATGCCGAGGTGTTACAAGGGGAGGGGTGGGGCGGAGGGGGAAGGAAATGGGGGGGGGTGGCGGCGCACCAAGGGAAGGAGGGAGGCGGCTACCAAGTGGGGAGAAGGGGGAGGCTGCTAGGGCTGCAGGGGGGCACCCCAAAGGGCCTCATGCTGCCCTCCCCTCATGGGCCAGAGATCGAGCCCCACTTTTGGCCCACGAGGGGTCCCCCCTAAGGCCCAACTTGCCCAGGAAAGGCCCAAACTCCCGAAATCGGCCCGGAAACACGTTTAAATCTCATACCATAAAGTTTTAAACTCTGATTTCATATTTTTATAATGTTTTGACATCCCGTAGTGTCACATTCCCCCCCTTCAACAGGATTCGACCTCGAATCCAAGACACACCACTATGCAACCCAGCAAAACGAAAGATAGCTAGGTTTCACATCTCATACCTGAGGTGAAAAGCTCAGGGTACTTCTCGCGCACGCGAGACTTCAAACTCCCAGGTCACTTCTCTCACTAACTAAAACCACTGGAATTACACTGAGCGATACTCGATGACAAGATGCTTAGGTTCGAAGACCAACGGCTCTAACGATAACTCAATTCAAAACTTGCAAGAACTTTACTCAACATTACAACACAAAGCACTCACACCAGGCCTCAGAACGACCCAACCAATAGGATAAGCTCCCAAACAGACCACGCAAGAAAACGGTCTCACACTCCTCATTCGATACATTCCTTGGCACTAAGGTACCTGATCCCTTTAACCAATGCTACTCTCCAGAAGAACACGGCTCCAACCTATAGAACCCTCTTCAGATCCCACGCACAAAAGTGTTTTCACACCTCAATCTCTCTACTGTGGTTCGTCGTATTCGAGGCGACGCGAACCAAGTAAGACACAACACTCCAAGACTACCAACTGCTGGAACAATCAGCGTTGAGACCTTGAAAAGATTGATCTTTTATAAAAAGACCAATACCCACCATTACCACTGAAAGGAAAAACCTATTTTATAACCAGGGTCCTTGAAACCCGCACAACAAAATAACAACCGAACATTCCACTTCGATTGACACAACTCGCTCATAGCCCAGTGACAAAAAGATCCCATACACTTCGAAAAGGAAAAGCAATTACTAGCAACCACCAAGAGGTCCACTAATAATTTAATCAACTCCACCGAGGAACGCATCAACGAAACAATTCTCCAGGAAGGTTTGAATTGGGTTATACACCACCTTCCTTTACTCTTCACTTTTAAACTATTTACGATCAACTACTAGCTACACCAGATTTCTATTACTAAGAAGGTCTCACCCTCACATCCTTCCACTTAAAGGACCAGGACAAAGACTACCATCATTGAGTAAGCTCAACCGTAAAACATGAACCCAATTGATCCACATACAACAACTCAAACTCCAAAGCGCTAAAAACCACTTTGGAAAGGATCCGGCAACATTCAAAGAGCACACATTTTATTTTCCTAAGCCAAATCGCAAAGAAAACTCAAATATCTTACAATATAGCCAAAATACCATAAATTATTCATTCTTTCTTTTCATACTTAGAAGAATGGAAATCTCGGTACATGACAAGAATGCACACTTTTCAAGAGCACTCCGGATTAGTCATATATCCATATATGACTTTCTCACCGACCTGGCTCACCGACTCATTTATCATTGAACATCTATAAACGATGCCATGCTTCCTTTTCACCATTCACTCATAATGTAACAACAATACCGAAATGTCATTCAACAAAAGACTTCTTCCTCGGTATCACATGATTAAAACACAAATAACATCGATGATTGCGCTAATTCATATAGACTATGACTGCAACACCGTTAGCAGGAACACACCACGTCATCTTAGAACCCACCATTACTTGAAAGCTAAACATGCAAAACCTCGCATTTTTAACCGAAATCGGCATTTTGGAAAAGAACATCGACTCCAAAGTCAAACATCTGCACACACAACCGCCACAAATTTTCTCAAAGAGAAAGGGAAACTCATTTCCAAAAGGGAACACTTCACTAACAAAATCACTTATAAAACATTCATAAAATCCACCACTTGAAGCGCTTGCAAACACCACACACTTTTTTTTTCAAATAACTCCAACTCTAGCCAGAAGAGTTGCAAATTAAATCTCAAGAATTTCCAACACAACCTACTATGTCCATCTGCTTCCTTTAAAATTTATTCCAAAGATAATTAAGTGCGAACGCGAAGGAGCGCGATCCACTCAAGAACTTTTGGGTATAAATCCATACTCATAGCACAAACTAAACAAGTTAGCCAAATCCAAAGGTTCGCACCAATCACTACAAGATTAGGGAAACTTTGAAACGAGACATAAGGAACACCTTGACTTAACGCCTTCAACCAAAAATAGCAAACAACCCCACCAGACCATGAAGGTTTTAAACACCAAGTCAGCATGGATACAACCATCTCTAGTGTTCCATTATGTTTTTCATTAAAGACTTCAATTTTCACTATTTACTCCGTGAGAAACCCCATCGTAGTTCAACCAAAACTACATCACAAACTCTTTCTCCTATTACCTTTCCCAACACTTATAAATAAAGTTTATGATGCTTATCAAAACAAGACATCCAACCAAAACTACCTCATCATGATCCCCACAGACCAACACATCATATAACAACGTATTCTATATTTCAAACATAGTACTTCAACAGTTACTTAAGCATGATCAACCCATCAATTTTTTATACCATCCATACGTCAACATCTTGGCAAATGAAACTTGTTCAATCAATAAATGACTTCAACTAGTAAATATTATCTGTACGAGACACGGTTCGTAACTATGATTCTAAGACATACATTCATTAAGGATGGAACTCTACATCATGTTAATTATCCATGGTTCACTCCATCACAACATGTTTCAATAACCTCTATTTTAACAATGGTTTCCAACAAGTAATCTACACAATTATCACCACTACTAAGTCATCAATATCAACAAATGGGCTTAATCATAAAAACAACCGCATTGTTTTTAGTTACACTATCCATATATCATAACAAATTGTCACCGCACAACATACTCCAACTATTAAAATAAATTTAATAAGTTAGACCAGCACAATGCTCTTGAAACAACAACAAAACCTATATCTTCACAATTGACATAGGTGCTAGCATTATAGGAACACATCTGCGTACTTCCAGATATACTAATGGTTTGCAACAATAGAAAATAGCAACTCTAATCAACTTCCAAGTTAAGGTCATAAGCCAGCATGATTAAATTTCTCTACTAACACAGTAAGTTAGATCATCTTTAAATAACCGACAAAGTTTCGTTAATAGTAATAGTAGTTTACATCATCTTAATGTTCTCACTACGCATCACGGTTTAAAACTTTAAACATTATCGAGGGTCATAAGCACTTTTAAAGCAAAGCAACAGATTCTAAGCATGTACATTAACACATTCAATCATTCTCGCCATAGACTACTCTTCAACACTAGTAATCTATTTATTCTCAAGTTAAAGATAACAATCACATTGAACTAATTCAACTCACAAATTAACTTAGGAGTACATCATTTCCATAAACCACATTGTTACATACTACATAACATGCTAAACAACAATTCTCACTATTGACAAATAATTTCAGTCAAATGACTGCTTACTATATTTACAGCATTTTCTTTTAAAACTCAACCAAAATTCACAAAGAAACTTTACTCACAAAAATTGCAATGGGACACGACTCACACTTGATCATGCAAAATATCTCCAAAACACATTTCGATCTTAAAGACTCTCACAGGAGGGAAGCAAGCGATCAAGTAATCCTTTTCTGACAAGGCACAAGTCATAAATTGACACAACTTAACTTTTTGCACACGCTTCAATAACTTCTTTTAAACTCAGAATAAGACACACAAGAACCAAAACTATACTTTTCTTTGCAAGGCAACCAACAAAACCGGTGTCAAAGCCAAAAGGCGACCAAAAGATGCGCAACACAAACTCTTCTTCTTTGTCTTCACCCAAAGAAGACAAACAAACCACAAATCACCAAAAGGACAATCATCGAGTACTCAAAACCAAACACCTTTCTTTGGTTTTTAACCAACCAAATATCAAGAAAACCAACCAAAACCGACCATCAAAACGGAAAAGAACAAATGAAGGAATCTGTGACACTACGGAATGGTCTGACATTATAAATTGTGAATTTTACGAATAAAACTTTACGGTATGAATTTTGGTCGCGTTCCGGGCTGTTTTTGGAAGTTTGGGCCTCTCCAGGGCGAATTGGGCCTTAGGCGGAATTCCCACCTAGGCCGAGGGGGAGTTGTTTTGGCCCATGAGGGGAGGAGGGCAGCAAAGGGCAGGCCATGCGCCAGCCCCACCTTCCCGTGCCCCCCGTAGAGAGAATCTCGTCCGCGAGATTCAGACGAAGAAAGAAAGAGGTCGGGAAACTCTGCTCGAAGATCCTCCTCTCGCTCCCAGGTGGCTTCTTTCTCAGAATGGTTACTCCACTGTACCTTGCAGAACTTGATTACTCGGCTTCTGGTTCGGCGCTCGGCTTCATCCAAAATTCTGACGGGGTACTTTGGATACGACAGGTCTTCCTTCAACTCCATTTCTTCATACGGTAGCTGATGCTCGGGCACTCTGAGACATTTCTTTATCTGAGACACATGGAAGACATCATGTACCCCTGACAACTGAGGCGGCAACTCCAACTTATAAGCAACTTCTCCTCTTCTGGCGACCACTCGGAATGGACCGATGTAGCGGGGTGCTAACTTCCCACTAACTCTAAATCGACGCATTCCCTTCAGAGGTGAAACCTTCAGATACACATGATCTCCAGGTACGAAGCTTAACTCCCGTCGACGATTATCAGCATAACTCTTCTGTCTTGACTGGGCTGTCTTTAGATTTTCACGGATTACCCTGACTTGCTCTTCGGCTTCTTTTAGAATGTCAAGTCCAACGATCTGACCACTTTCTGTCTCTTTCCAATACAACGGTTGTAACACCCCAATTTTTGCTTTTCATAAAATTAAATATTAAATTACACTTATGTGAATTTTTGAAATTTTCTGGAATTTATTTGGATTTATTTGGAATTAATTTGAATTTATTCTCATTTGAAATAATTAAAGAAATAAAAGTTTCAAATAAATTTTTGAAACTAATATTTTATTTGAGTCCCAAATGCTCTAAAATATGTTCTAGAATTTTTCTGGAATTTTTCTGAGTATTTTGCTATTTTTCTTGAATTAAATGAATTACTGGAAATTATTTTAAATATTAAATCGCTGGAAAATCAAACCGGGTTTGCACTGTTCATACGACCGAGTCCGAGTCAGACTCGAGTTCGAGTCCGACCCGAGCCAAGTAATCGAGCCGAACCCGCTCGGCCGAACCCTAACCGCGTGACCGTTGGATCTAAATCCAACAGCCACGATTGAGCCACGTCACCCGGACCCGAGCCCGACCGAGCCAGCCAGCTCACCGAACCGGACCCGAGTCCAAACCCGCGCGACCATTGGATCAAGATCCAACGGCTCACGTTGAGCCACGTCGCCCAGTCCGAATCCAACTCGGATTCCGTCGTAACCGCCGGGTGGACCTCGGTCTCCGCGCGATTCACGGAAGCCGAGGCCCCTACTTAATGCGCCGCCGCCGCCATCGGATAGCCGACTTCATTGCACACCCGAAGCCCTAGCCCACTCTGCCGGAGCCGCCGCCGTTTGTCCGCGAGAACTCGCCGGAGTTGGGAAAGCGTTCCGCCGCGGTTACTGCCGTTTTCCGCCGCCGTTGACTTCACCGGAGGAGCCTCGAAACGCCGTTGGCTTGGTCGCCGTCCCCAACTCCGGTCAGCCAGCGCCGCCGCACGCCATCGCCGGACCGCAAGCTTCGTAGACCGTCGGATCTCCATCCAACGGCCCAGACACGTCCACGTCACCCACGGTGAGATTCACGTGTTAACCTCCAGATCCAATCTCAACCGTTGGATCTAGATCCAACAGTTCGGATTGATCGCGTTTACCCCAAACGCGTGAAACCAGATCCAATCTGGGCCATTGATTTTCAAATCAACGGCCGAGATCGAGCCACGTGTGCGGGAGTTGGACCGGCGCGGTCAGCGCCGTACGCGCGTGTGACGATGACACGCCGGGCCCGCGTGTCAGCGACTCGGCCAAACCGCACCATGAAGTCACGCTGACGTCATGATGGGCCCGCCTGTCAGCGGCCGTCCCAGCCGTGCGGTGACATCAGCCGTGACGTCACCAGTGGGGCCCGCATGTCAGCACCGTGGGTTGAGCCACACTGACGACAACAATGATGTCACCCGATGGGACCCACCTGTCAGTGGCCGTGAGCCGTGGACCGAGTCCACGGTGGACCGAGCCAAACCGTGGACCACGTCCATGGACCGGCTGACGTCAGTCGATCAATCAGGAGCCGACACGTGTCATGCTGACGCAATAAATCATTTTCCGAAAAAGAAATAAATGATTAATTCGGTTTATTGTTTAATTTGAATTTTGAAACTTCAAACGCTTATAACTTTTGCATTTTAACTGCGATTTGAACGATTCCAGTTTCTAAATTTTTATAAAATTGAGCTCTACTCAAATATGAATTTTATTTAATTTTTGTACTAAATTTTTATTTGCAATATTAATTTAATTGACTATTTAAACTTTAAACGATTATAACTTTTGCGTTTTAACTCCGAATTTGACGATTCAAAATTCTAAAAATTCATAAAATTATGTTCTCTCTGTTTATGGACTTCATTTGGATGTTTGGATACTTTTTGTTTGTTGTTCATTTATTTATTGCTATTTGCACGCGTTACGAGTAGACGTTGAAGTGCCCGAAGGCTTCAAGGGATAAGCGTTGACCCAGGAGCCAGCTCAAGACCAAGAACAAGTACTCTTTGAAGGCAAGTTGTGCTTTGACCATGTTGATCCCATTTTATAAATTATGTTGTTTCAAAGTATTGCATGCTAATTTAATTAGAATCTATTTCGATTAAATCTGGGATTAGTTAACACCTAGTTGTTGTATGACACCTTGATATAGATAATTGTATGCCATGAACCCCTTGTCACCCTAGTTGTGGAATATTTAGTTGGACATTATTAAATTGCCAACATGGGTATTTAGACCGTTGTAGTTTAATGCTTAGACCTGCCACGTGGACATGACATGGTTTTGCCATTTAAATGTTAATATTGACTTAATGAGATATGGAACCTGTTTTGGAGAAGTGTCATGTGTTATTGATGATGACGTTGATGGCACGTGGTGCATGGTAATCAACTGGGGTTTGATAAATAGTTTTCGACCGGGGCATGTGGCAAGAGTGATTGGGCGGGCCAGTTGTGGCACTGGGGATGTTGATTTGGTTCTTCGGGTAGTTTTGCCCTGGTCACACTAAGGACTTAACCTTGCAAGCCTTTGAACTGAGTCAAACGTGCAACCATATGTCTGTAATGGGACGGACCTAGTTGATTAAGTCACTAATAACTTACTTGTGGTACCTCGGGGTGTCAACTACACCTTTTTGTGTAGCTTGAAAGGGGAGCGTACCGGTGCTGTGGCATGGTACCCGTCCAACGGTATGTCGGTCCCATACTTCGCCTTGGTTAAGGGAAGGGATGGTGTAGGGCAAAAGCCAGAGAGGTCCACTCGTGTAGTTAGAAGTTTCCGAAAGACTTTGTTATGGACACTCGCCTTTGTGGTGTTTGGCTGTATCTTGTGGGTAAAGTGCATAACCTCTGCAGAGTGTAGAATCTATTCGAATAGCCGTGTCCGCGGCATTGGACATTGCTCGAGGATTACAGTCAAGGGTTAGACTTTCATGAAAACAACTTGGTTTTGGAAAGTCGGATTGGTTTAAATGATGATGTTGATGGAAATGTGGATTAGGAAAGGAAAGAATGTTTATTTAACTCCTGGAAAAGTTATTGATGTTATACTTGTTTTTACTTCTTTTGAATCTACTTACATTACTTGTCAAATGCTGTTTACTGCAAATATGCCATGAGCCATTCCATTGTACTAAGCCATGCATGTAGTATATTAGTTTGCATTCTGTGCATGACTTGCTGAGTACCAAGTACTCACCCTTGCCACAATACAAACATCAGTTGAAGAGGAGTCAACACCAGCTTTGGAGGAGGAGATCCACGAGGAGACGACAAACTAGGGGGAAGGCCCAGTCAGTTGCCTGTGGCATATTGGTTGGAACCACGCGTTTTCTTTATATTCCGCTGCAGATTTATTGAGTAAGACTTTAGCCCTACGAGGCGTACTTTTGTAACTTGACCATAAAGGTTGAGTAGCTGGTTATATCTCTTTTCAATAAAGTACTTTACTATTTCAATGAGTATGATTGTGATATATACCGATGTTGAGACTGTGTGCACTAGTGTGATCCTGGACTAGTGCTGAATACACAGAGGGTCCGGATTTGCAAATTCGGGTCCCGACAACGGTGTTCTGCACTTTCTTCCGTATAGGGCTTCAAAAGGTGCCATCTTCAGACTTGACTAATAACTTTTGTTGTAGGAGAACTCTGCATAGGGCAAATTCTGATCCCACGAACCTTTATAAGTCAAAGTACAAGCTCTGAGCATATCCTCCAATATTTGATTTATCCTTTCGGTCTGACCATCGGTCTGGTATGGTAAGCAGTACTGAAATTTAAATTCGTGCCCAAAACCTCGTGCAATTTCTGCCAAAATCTCGAGGTAAACTAAGAACCTCGATCAGACACAATTTTCTTTGGCACACCATGCAAACACACTATCTTGGCCATATATAGTTCTGCGAGCTTATCACCAGAATAAGTCGTCTCCACAGGAATGAAATGCGCTACTTTTGTTAACCTATCCACAATGACCCAAATGGAATCATAACCGGACTTAGTTCGGGGAAGACCGGTGATGAAATCCATTCCTATTTCTTCCCATTTCCAACCAGGAACTTGCAAAGGCTATAACAGACCGGCTGGTTTCTGATGTTCTTCTTTTACAAGCTGACACACATCACAACGAGCCATGAAATTAGCAACTTCCTTTTTCATATTGGACCACCAATACTTTTCTTTCAAATCTGCATACATCTTGGTACTTCCCGGATGGATGGAATAAACAGAATCATGAGCCTCTTTCAAAACCACATCCTTGATTTCCTTTTGGTTAGGGACTACTATCCTTTTCCCGAACCACACAGTACCTTTCTCATCCTCGGCAAATCCAGGGTGTTTTCCTTTCTTTAACCCATCCTTAAGGTCTGCAATACCCTTATCATTCTGTTGAGCCTCTCGGATCTGCTGCTCGAGAGTGGATTGCACTTCCAGATTGAAAATACAGCCTTCATTCACCAATTCCAAGTTAAGACGTTGGAATTCTTCATGAAGTGCTAGCTGACTTTCTTGAACCATAACGTTGTTACAATAACTCTTCCTGCTCAAGGCATCTGCAACAACATTTGCTTTTCTAGGATGGTAATGAATGCCGATGTTATAATCTTTTACCAGTTCCAACCATCTTCTCTGCCTCAAATTGAGATCAGACTGAGTGAAGATGTATTTCAGACTCTTATGATCCGTATAGATCTCACATCTATTGCCGATCAGATAATGCCTCCATATCTTAAGTGCATGCACAACTGCAGCCAACTCCAAATCATGAGTCGGGTAGTTTTCTTCATGAGGTCGCAGCTATCTTGAAGCATAGGCTATTACTTTTCCTTCTTGCATCAAAACACATCCAAGTCCTTGTTTTGAAGCATCACAGTACACCTCAAAATCCTTATGAATATCCGGCAGAACAAGCACTGGTGCTGAAGTTAACCTTTTCTTCAGTTCCTGAAAACCCTGTTCACAGGATTTTGTCCATTCAAACTTCTTCTCTTTCTTCAGAAGCTGAGTCAGAGGTCTCGCTATCTTCAAGAATCCTTCGATGAATCTCCGGTAGTAACCGGCTAATCCCAGAAAACTCCGGATATCCGGGACTGACTTAGGTTTCTTCCAGTCCAGAACATCTTTCACTTTAGCCGGATCTACTGCTACTCCTCCGGTAGACACTATATGACCCAGAAAAGAGACTTCTTTCAACGAGAAGTCACACTTGCTGAACTTAGCATACAGCTGATGCTCTCTTAACTTTTCTAGAACGATCCTCAGATGATCTTTATGCTCTTTTCTGCTCTTGGAGTAGACAAGAATGTCGTCAATAAAAACTACAACAAACTTATCCAAATACTCCATGAATACCTTATTCATCAGGTTCATAAAGTATGAAGGAGCATTCGTTAACCCGAAAGCCATTACCGTAAACTCGTACAGTCCATATCGGGTAGTGAAGGCTGTCTTCGGAATATCTTCTTTCCTTATCTTCAGCTGAGGATACCCCGATCTCAAATCTATTTTGGAAAAGACTTGAGCTCCTTTCAACTGATCAAACAGATCATCTATCCGAGGCAAGGGATACTTGTTCTTTATGGTGACCTCATTCAACGATCTGTAGTCTATGCACATCCTCAGACTACCGTCCTTCTTCTTGACAAAGATTACTGGTGATCCCCAAGGCGACAAACTGGGCTTGATGAATCCTTTCTCCTGAAGTTCTTCAATCTGTTTCTTCATCTCAACTAACTCATTGGAACGTAGCCGATAAGGCCTCTTTGAGATTGGAGCTATCCCAGGTACCAGCTCGATCACAAACTCAATATCTCAGTCTGGTGGCATACCAGGCAAATCTTCTGGAAACACATCTGGGTATTAATTCACTACGGGCACATTCTCCAACGATGTCCCTTTTAACCGGTTCAGGGTACTACCCCCCTTAGAGGAAAGATCAGATGAGAATTCCACTCTAACTCCCTCAGGGCTGGTAAGCGAGATAGCTCTATTAGCACAGTCTATCTGACCCTTGTACTTGGTTAACCAATCCATTCCAAGGATTACTTCTATACCCTTAGTATCCAATAGTATTAAGTTCGCTAGAAACTTTACCCCTTTTATAATTATATCCATCTTAGGACAAACAGCAGTTGTTCTTAATTCTTTACTAGGGGATTGAACTACTAAAGGGTTTCTTAACTCTACTGTATCCCACTCATGCTTCTTAACCAAGTACTCCGATACGAAAGAATGTGTTGCACCAGAATCAAACAGAACTGAAGCAGGTACTAAGTTGACGAAGAACGTACCGTAGACCACCTCTGGCGCATCTTGTGCCTCTTCGGCGGTGATGTGGTTCACACGCCCTCTTCCAGCAGTTCTTGGCGTACGCGGGGTCTGCGGCGTACCTCTCCCTTGAGCTGGTGCAGGAGCATGGGCGGGTGTAGATCCCAGATTGAACTTCACTGGCGTCACGGGTTGACGCTTCTGCGGGCAGTTGTTGGTATAGTGCCCCATCTGCCTGTAATTAAAGCACTGAACGCCTGCCATTGCTGTGCTGCTCTGCTGGGCTTGGGTGCATGCATTGCCGGCAGGAGCTTGACCAGATGGGCGCGGAGTGGACATTGGGGTCCTAGAGGGGTTGGGCATTGCTGTCCTGCTGGGCTGCTGCTGGAATGTACGAGGTCTAGAGCTGCTTGCACCTCGCTGATTCTGGAACAACATCTTTCTCTTCCTTGACTCAAACAGCTAACGCTGAGCATCTTCCTGAATCAGCGCCTTGTTGACCATGTGCTGAAACGACGGGAAGTCGTTCGACACTAGCTGAACCTTGATATTGGGGTCAAGGCTCTCCATAAACCTCCAGGTCTTAGCCTCATCTGTGGCCACATCTGCAGCAGCGTAGCGTGACAACTGGGTGAAGCGATTCAGATATTCTGACACGGATAAGTTCCCCTGCTGCAGCTTATGGAACTCCCGCCTTTTCATCTCCATAATACCTTTCGGGATATGAGTAGCCCGAAATGCTTCCACGAACTCATCCCAACCAATATTCTGAGGGTCGGCATGGGCAGCACAATAATTCTCCCACCAGCTAGCTGCGGTACCTTTCAGCTGGTGAGAAGCAAACCTTACACTCTCCAGATCATCACATTGAGCCAGGTGGAGTTTCCTTTCCACCTCCTTCAACCAGTCATCCGCTTCCAACGGATCATCAGCTCCCGCAAAGGTGGGAGGTCTCGTCCTCATGAATTCCCCAAACTTGGATTGGGGTGGCTCGGCGGCTGGGGCTGGTGCAGCTTGAGGCGGGTTAAGAACATTTTGAGCCAGGGCTTGAAGAAGCTGAAGTTGCATCGCCATCATCTGCTCAAGGTTCGACGGATGAACCGGAGGTGGGGGTGGCGGCGGACCTTGCTGAGCTGCGGGTGGTGGCAGTTGTCCAACGGCGGGATGCTGCTGCTGTTGCTCCACCTGCTCTTCTTCCTGGAACTGCACTGGTCCACGACCACGGCCTCTACCACGGCCTCTACCTCTTCCACGGCCATGACCACGGCCAGGGTTCTCCATCTGCAACAAGGGCGGCCAAGCACAAGGAAAGAGGGAACAGCACAGGTAAGAGTCAGGGGACTAAACCACATCCACGAAAAGCAAAAGCACACCATTAAGGGAAAACCAAATGAACTCCAATTTATTCAAATCAAAATAGTCTTTATTTAGGAGGCTGTATCACAATTGTCTACATGCACGATACAGTCCACCGCAAGCATTTATTCAACGTTCTAACGCAACAAAAGGGAGCTCTCCAGGCTAACCCAAATGGCTACTCCCCTTGCTCTCCTCCATGACCCGCTCAGACGGATCCTCCTCGCTCCTACTACGAGAAGACTCCGGCTCCTCGCTCCTGCTGCTCCAGGGGCAGCCAAAGCACTAAGGGAAAACCCCAACGGTGACTGACGATGCGCTGACTTGCGCACGGTGACCCGGAGCTTGGGGCCTTGGTGGCGCTTGGCTGGCGGGGCGTTGGGCGTCAGACCTCGGGGTGGACGCTCCTCACCAATTGGTGCTGACGGTGAGACTACCGACGGCGCCTCCAGCACCAGGGCCGGTGGTGAACGCAGTCGTGCACTCCTTCGCTCCAACAGGAGCTGGCGATTCTCCTCTCTCACCGCAGTCAATGCCCTGCGCATATCCTGCAGCTCGCCGGAGATCCGCACATAGGCCTCATCCTGAGCTTGGATGAGAGAGCCCATGTGGACCACTGTCGGGTCAGTCTCTTGCTCCAAACTCCCAAAGCGGCTGAAACTCATCCCGATCTCATGGCGGGGAAAAAGGCGGTAAGGGGAGTCCTCCAGCCGAACACTGTAAGTTTCCCCCAATTGGAGGATAGCCTTTCTGGCGGCGTCCTGCAACGCGTGTGCCAGTACCGTCCTCTCAGCCGTGAAGTAGAACGGCCGATCCTCAGCTAGGACTCGACTCCTCGCAAAGACCAGCAACCGGACCTGCCACAAGTCCTGACCGAGGCCGGGCGCGAACGAGTAGCGATACTCAGGACGATGGGGAAATCCCAACTCCTGAAGCATCAGCGAGAGCTCCGCACAGAAACCTCCAGCCAAAGGCGCGAAAGTGGTGACAGCCGGCATCTACAAATTTTGAAATAAGACAAGGTCAGTAACCAGTTTTAAATAATAGATAGGATAAGACAAAGACTCTAAGACAGGAGAGATAGAAGCAAAGAAACTTAAAATTTCATAAGTATGTTTTTATAAAAATATTAGTCCTTAAGGCTTTGCCATTCTAACTAAGTCACGCCCTACAGTCGTCCAGGCTCTAATACCACCGCTGTGAGACCCCGGATCAGCTATCTAGAATCTCCTGTGTATTTCCGTACTAGTCCCAGATCAGTTGCCAGTACACACAGTCAGACAGTGTAACATCATTGCCGAACAAAGCGAAATTGTATCATAAACATAAAGTATAAGCCAGATGGCTATTTATTACATCATTCGGTCACAAGACCAGAGTTCAAAGCAGCGGAAAATAAATGATAAGTAAATGGAACCCAAATACGCCACAGGCGACGACAAGAACGCACGCCTAGTTATCATGGACACCTTCTTCGTACTCCTCCGCGAAGTACTCACCGTCTTCAACGGCGTCCTGGTAGTTCTCTGATGATGACAAATTGTGTAGCACGTGAGTACAAAAGTACTCAGCAAGTCTGGGAAATTATGCACATGTGGATCCTTCCAAGGATGGCTTAATATGGTTTATTTGCACAAAGCCAAGTTTCATCAAACCATACTTGGTTATAGTTTTCATAAAGCACATTTTAATAATTATTTTAACAATTCAAGTATTTAATAATTTAGTGAAGGTTCTATCCACCATCACTAGTATAGGGGCTCTATCCGCCAGCTTTTCAAAAGAGCAAGTTTAATCTCACATGACTCAATCCGTCATGGAAAAATAGGTTCCTTCCACCTTGTTGGCTCAATCCGCCAACTAATCATCCGAGAGTTCTAACCACTCCCGAATCCCCAAGACAAAACATTGTTCATTTTAAAATTAAAACCAAATTCTACCAATATGAAAGCATTCTTTGCTTTGCCCTTGACCGTAGGCACGGCTATTCGAATAGTTTTAACTCTGTAGAGGTGTACAGCTTTACCCACAAGACATGATCATCTCTTAGTGCCATGCAATTAACACACTTCCTTTGGTGTGTCGGCAGAGAGATCATGACAAGGCCGTTACAATGTATACGACTAACCCGACCCACCCGCTAAGGTTTCACCGCTGTTAGGGTTCAATCCACCCAGTACAGAAGCCCCCTCTTGCGCCGTGTGGGAAAAATAACTCGCCTCCAGCCGGCGCCCACATTCCACCAATTGGCGAGTCTAAGTTAGGTTTCTACAAATTATTTAGCCAGGTCGTACCATTATAGACATGTTGTAGTACGGTTATGCTTAAAATGGCAATCATAAGCATCGGTCCTTAATTGACTTGGGGCGGTACTTGCACAAAAGAAACTAGTGCTCAATCCGCACCCCACCCGACATTCCATGCCGCCCAAGTCTAAACCATTTTTCTTTTTGTTTTTATTTTATAAAAACAGCACCAAAACATTTATAATAATCCTTAATTTACATTTTAAATCATCACTTTTGCATGTTCCCATCCATGGGTCATTTTGATCAATTTTGCAACTAAGCACAACTAACGATCTATCATTTTATGTGGCAATATAATCCAAATATGTCAATGAATTATTTCCTAGGGTTACAATGAACATGATTAACAATGTCAAGGAGGAATCAACAAATTCGGAATAACTATCACTTATATTTGACATATTTCATTAAACGTAGCCATGCAACTTTGTAAACAATTTAAAACATTTCAAAAACATAGGATCAAAATGCGTCAAGGGACTTGCCTTCGATCGCGGCGGAGTGGTCGAACTCGGAAAGTCCGGCGGTGGGATCTGTAACATCCTCATTTTCACCTTCTGAGAAAACCTAATTTAAATAAATTAAATTCAAAAATCGAATGTTTCTTCGATGTTTATATTAACCTAGCATCCTTTCCCTTCCGAAATTGACATTCAATTCCCCTCTGTCCGAAAAATCAATTTTCCAAATTCCTGTCCACGCCCGAATATCCACCCGGGTTCGGAAATACTCCAAAAATCCCGAAAACACTTTTATTTAGTCCCAAATATTCCAAAATGATTTTTGGGACCTTTCCCAAGATTTTTGGAATTCCGCTACTATTTTATCGCGCGCGGCTTTTGTTTAATGCCCGCTATTCGCTCCAGAATATTCAAATCTACAAATTTCATCCTAATTCAACCAAACCAGTTCCATTGGGTTCCAAATATTCCAAAATGGTTCTAAGAATTTTTCCGGAATTTTTAGACCATTTTTCCTAATTTTTCTCTATGGCGGTTCATTCGCGCATTAACTGGCCAACTAGAGCTCGCCATGTGGCCTCGCTACAGTACCTTTCTTCAAGCTTGGGCTTGCACGATGGTGCTCTTTCCAGGAGAATGAACAAAAGATTTCCCTACTCACTTTCCTTCATTCAAATCCTTGTAACTCCTTCCATATTGCTCCAAATCAATCAAGGCCGGATCCGTTGAATTCGTATCGGTGATACCTTTCCATTCCCGGTGGTCATTAGTCGCAAATCTCGCCGGAATTTGAACAGTAACGCCAAAACCGAAATGAGCGACTTCCACCTCCATTATCTCCGTGTTGGAGTGCTCTTTCCGGTGGGGGAACTCTTCTTTAGCCTCTCTTTTCCATTCGGCCGGGAGATCGAAGAAACCGACAAACTCTTGTTGTTCTTCGCGTTCTTCGTGTTTTTGGTCATACCTTTCTCTCCGGTGGGTCAATCCTCACTCCGCTTGTTTCCTCGTGTTCGTGTGGGAGTCTAGATTCTAACTCATCAATCGATTTTAGGTCTCATCACAAGTTGACGACGAATTTCGCGTTTTCATCACTTCGGCCGAACCGGTGCTCTTCGTCGATTTCTCCAATTCTGGTGAGGTTTGAATCAATTCCTTCCATCTATAAGCTTAGGATGTCTCTTAGAGGATTCATCAATTAGTGGGTGTAGTCATATTCAAGTTTTTGGAGAAATTTCGGATTTTTGGGGGAAAAACCGTGTTCTCTGTTCTTGGTTCTTCCCGCGCGCGTGGTCGCCGGCTTCCGGCCGCCGTCGCTCCCCTGCCCGGCCGGCTCGCCGCCCGGCGACCTCCGGCGCCGGCGTCGCCCCGTGCGTGCCCACGCCGCGCCGCCCTCGCGTGCCGCGCCGGCCGTCGTTGCCCCGCCGCCTCGCCGCATCCCGGGCCCGGCCGACCCCGCCGCCGCCTCCCCGCCCACTGGCGCTGCCCGCCGCCCGCCGCCGTCGCCGGCGACCGATCGCCGCCCGCCGCCGCTGTCGAGCCATCGGCTCCCCACCGCCTCGGTCGCCGCCGGCCGAGCCCATCGTTTCCCAGCGCCGCCGCTCCTGCGCCGCCGCCTCCCATGCCCAAGCGCCATGCCGTCCTGGCCGCCGCCGCCTCGGGTCGCCGCCCCGTCGCCTCCGGCCATGCCGCCACCCTCCGCCGGCCCGACGCCCCTTCCCCTTCCTTTTCCCCCATGCGCCGGTCGCCGCCATGGCCTCCATGGCCGGAGCCATGTGGCTCCTTGCCTTCTCTGTTCTCTTCCATGGCTTGGAGCTTGAGGAAGAAGGCCATGAGTCTATGACCACATGGTCCCACTTGCAAGAGACACTAGAAATTCAGCAATCCTTGGAAAAAGAAGATGCCAAAGAATATTCCCGAATTTCCCATTTTCCATGATTTTCAAACTTCGGAGGCTCATAACTTTTCCGTCCGAACTCTGATTGACTCCGTTCAAGTTCCTAAATTCATCTAAAATCAGTACCCTCCAGCCAGTATAACTTTTGTAATTTTTGGAATTTATTTATTTTATTTTTATTTATTGTTGCATCGTTTTGCGTGTAGTCGACGATCCCGCCGAGTCCGCCGACCCAGCCGCCGGACTGCTAGACTTCGTCATCCCCGCCGCGATTGAAGGCAAGTCTCCTTGACGCATGTTGAACCCATGTTTTATACCTGTTTTATAATGTTTTACCAATTGCATTGCTATTTACATAAAATGATGATGTTAAACGGTAGGCTGTTAGTTATACCGGTTGTTCATACCTCCTTGATATTGTTGTCCATAATCCTTTGTCACCCTAGAACAGTGATCCACCATAATAAATATTTTTGTTATATTATTCTTTGATTAAGGGAAATGACTATTCGGAAAACATTTTGGATGGAACACATAATACGGAATGGAAATTAGGGTTCGATGAATATGAGTGATAATGTGGGGATTGTTAATATGAAATTGATCCATAAATGGTGATCATTCAAATATTAAGGAGTGGATGGTGAAAGTAGTACACAACATAAATAGTGTGATTGGGGAAATATTAGAAGGTGTATGGCAATGGGATGATAGTCGGAAGAATAAATAGAAATATTGAGAATCCTATTCGTGGATCCAGCTAAATGAGTGGAGAGTTATATTCGGGAAATTTAACAGGCATACTGTATGGTTTAAAGGCGATGATGTGAAGGATTAAATATATAACATTATGAAGTATTATCGGTGGATTATATTCTAGATGATTAGAGATGATATTGTGAATTATTCTCGGTGACTTAGTAAATAATATTATCTATTACACTCGAGGGATTGAATGGAAATATTGAGAATCATACTCGGTGGTTTAGTGGATGACTATTGCAGTATGGTCTCCGATGACCATTTATGTGGGATTATGAATAATGTGGAGTACGTGGGATTTGTTTAGTCAATGTGGTATCATTGTTTATGGAAATCATTATAGTCAATGAATTAACGACATCTTGGAAGTATGGAATCTTTCTTGAAAGATGCTCGGGGATGAGATTTTAATCGATGTATGGATGATGGATAAACAATAGTGTGACTTATATTTTGAGGAGACTTTCATATACAATAATGCTAGTAGCTTAGTATGATTTTGGAATCATGATATCACATGATATAGACTTTACTTGTTGGATACTATATTGAATTGGATTATTCATGTGATTGGAAATTATGGTAATTTAAGGATTATTGGCGATTGCAAAATTAACTTTATGGGTTGTAATCAAACCCTAAAACTTTCCTTTTATAAAATAAACTATTGGTGGAATAGAATAGTGCGGTAGAAATGCTTAGACTCGCAATCGGTCAGTATGCACCTATGGGTGGGAATCTCTTTTAACTCCTGAAAACATGTGTTGGAAATTATTAGGCAACGAGGTATTGCCGTTGGTTTGCAAAATAAAAATAAAAGGAAAAATGATTTGGACTTGGGTGGAAATGGTTGTTTGGCGGGTGCGGATAGAGCATTGGTCTGGGTTTGTGCAAGTACCGCCCCAAGTCAATTAAGGACCGACGCTTATGATTACCAATTCTAAGCATAACCGTACTACCACATGTCTATCATGGTACGACCTGGCTGAATAATTTGTAGAAACCTAACTTAGACTCACCACTTGGTGGGATGTGAGTGCCGGATAGAGGCAATGTTGTTTTTTTCTCACACGGCGCAAGAGGGGGCTTCTGTACTGGGTGGCTAGAACCCTAACAGTGGTGAAACCTCAGCGGGTGGGTCAGGTTAGGCGTATACATTAATGTAAAGGCCTTGTCATGATATCTCTGCCGACACACCTAAGGAAGTGTGCTAATTGCATGGCATCAAGAGAATATCATGTCTTGTGGGTAAAGTTGTACACCTCTGTAGAGTTAAAACTATTCGAATAGCCGTGCCTACGGTCAAGGGCAAAGCGAAGAATGCTTTCATACTGGTAGATTTTTTTATTTGTTTTAAAAACTGATGATTTCGGATCCGGGAGTGGTTAGAACTCTCGGGTGTGCTTCTGGCGGCTAGAGCCAGGTAGGTGGATTGAACCTGTTTTGTGAACCATGGCGGATAGAGCCATATGGATGGATTGAATCTTGATCTTTTAAAGTTGTGGCAGATAGAGCCGGTATACTAGTGATTGGTGGCTAGAACCTTCACTAGAAGTTATAAATAATTGCAAATTTACAAATAATTATGAAAATGGCTTTGTGAAAAATATTACATGTAAAGTTTTTGAAAGTGTTGCCTTGCGCAAAAGAATTATATTAAGCCATCCTTGGGATAGCCTGCATTCCGCATTTTTCCCAGACTTGCTGAGTACTTTATGTACTCACATGCTACACTCTAATCATATCTCAGAAGTGAAGAAAGCCGTCAATGAAGATTCGAAGGACTAGGACACGCTTCCCACTCGATTGCCTGTGGGCATATGGATGGGTCATCACTTGGTGTTATCTTCTTCCGCTGCAGTTATTCAAGTTGTTCAGCCTGTATAGGCCGTAATGGTAAACTTCGACCATAAGGTCTTTGCTTTTATTTGGTGTTATTATTATTTGGTTATATGTAATCGTGATATGGTTGTTGATTCATCACTATCTGACTGTGTGTACTAGCTACTGATCTGGGACTAGTACAGAAATACACAGGGGATTTCGGATAGCCGATCCGGGGGCCCACAGGATCGGCGGCCTCGGCGGGATTGTTGACTACACGCAAAACGGTACAACAAAAAAATAACAATAAAATAAATAAATTACCAAAATTACAAAAGTAGTACTGGAAGGTAGGTACTGATTTTAGATGAATTTAGAAACTTGAACGGGGTCAATCGGACTTCAGACGGAAAAGTTATGAGCCTCCGAAGTCTAGAAAATCAGGAAATGCAAAATCGGGGAATATTCCCTAGCATCTTTATTTTTGGTAGAATTTTGGATTAAATATCTCTATGACTAGTGGGCCCCATTGTCATAGACTTGGGGGTGCTTCTTCAAGCTTTTGTCCATGGAGGAAACAGAGGAGTGGGAGCCTCCTTGGGCGCCCAATGGCTAACCGGCCGTGGCGATGGCGGCAGCGATACGGCCGGCGGCGCCGAGGTGACCGGAGGTAGCGGCGCTGGCACGCGGACCGGCGGCGGCCGTGCATGCCGGCAGGGGCGAAGCCGCGCGACCAGCCGGCGGGCCGGGCGAGCACCGGCGCGCGTGAGCTGCCGGCGGCGGCTGCCGGAGCGGCCATGGCGCGATGGCGCACACGCCCGCGACGGCGGCGCGGCGCACGCGAGGGGTCCGGCGGGTCGCTGGCGACGGGCGGGCGCGGCAGTCCGGGCGACGGCGGGTCGGCCGGCCGGCGACGGCAAGCGAAGCCGCCAAGACAAGCACATGCCAAAAACAGAGCATGCCCAAATTTTGCCAAAATTGAAATTTTCTCCAAAATTAAAAACATGGCTCCACAAATTTGGTGATAGAACATCTAGAGGACGCCTAGAAGGACTCAAGATTGCGAGGAATGGATCAATTGCTCACCGGAACGGACGAATTTGATGAAGAACTACGGTTCGACCGAGGCGACAAAACCCCGAAATTCGACTTCTCAACTTGATGAATCCTAAAAATTGATTAATGGGTTAGAACCTAGATATTCATACGAACACAAAGAAGTGAACGGGAGGAAGAATGATCCACCAAAGAGAAAGTTACGATGAAGAACACGAAGAACGGCGCGTTCTCGTCGGTTTTTTTGATCTAGCGGACGAACGAGTTGGAGGGGCTAAAGGAGGATGAGACTACCGGGAAGAGCACTCCAACACGGAGATTTGATAGGTGGAAGTGCGCAAAACGGACTAGAAACGGCCGAGTTATTGCCAATCAAGTCAATTTCGGTTTCCGGTGAATTTACGCGTTCACGGCGGGATTTAGGGTGCATTAACCCCATGGATGGAAAGATATCGTCGCCACGAATTCAACGGATCCAGCCATGATGGATTTGGAGCATTATGGAAGGAGTTATGAAGATTTGAATCTTGGAGCTAGGTATGGAAAGTGAAGCTCTTCCCTGGAATTCATGCCAACGCGAGGTAGAAGAAAGGTGAACAGTGGGCGCCACGTGGCGAGTTTTCATTGGCCGGGCTTTACGCAAAAGCGTCGCCCTAGAGAAAAATTAGCGAAAATAGTCTAAAAATTCTGGAAAAATTCGTAGAACCATTTTAGAATATTTGGAACCCAATAAAATTGGTTTGACTGAATTTGGATGAAATTTGGATTTTAGAATATTCTGGGACGAACAGTGGGCATTTAACGAAAGCCGCGCGGGATAAAATAGTAGCAAAATTCCAAAAATCTTGGGAATAGTTCCAAAAATCATTTTGGAATATTTGGGACTTAATAGAAGTGATTCCGGAATTGTTAGAGTATTTTCAAACGCGGGTGAAATTTCAGGCACGGACAGGAATTAGAAAATTGATTTTTCGGACGGAGGGTAATTGAATGTCAATTTCGGAAGGGAAAGGATGCTAGGTTAATATAAACATCGAAGAAACATCCAAATTTTTAATTTAATTTATTCAAATTAGGTTTTCTCAGAAGACGAAAATGAGGATGTTACAGGAGGCACCACTGCCGCGTTGAGGGCTCGCTGGCTCAAGGCGGGCTCGAGGTAGGGCGCATTGGCACCGAGGGAGGAGCCAAAAGGCATGGAGGGGTGAGCGCTCGCCAGCTCGAGGCGGCGCTGAGGGTTGATGGCTCTCGACTACTACGAGGAGGGCCCAAGGCAGCGCCGAAGGTCGAGGCCAGCGTCGAATGGTTAATGAATTGATTCAATCCAGGGTTGGGTACTCGGGGACCTAGGGATTAGGGTTGGGGATACAGTCTATTCGGGACTTCAGTTTTTGACAGTAAAAAACCAAACCAAGTACCGAAAACTGAATAGAATCAAAATACAAATCGAACTGAAAATCGAAAAAACTAATTTTTTTTGTTAAATAATGCATACACTTATCGGCAACAACGGAATCCTTGCCTCGGCAGTGGAATTTCCATCTCACGCCCTCGCAATTCATGCCCATTCGCCTTGTAGGTCATGCCACGGTGACTAGAGGGTCTCCAACCTCGAAGGCTCCACCTCGATGGGGAGACCTTCTTGCATATCAGGCTCAATCATTCAATCCCCTTGGCTTTGAAGGCCGTATCGGCAACTAGGGAGTCTCCCATCACGAAGGATTCGCTTTGGCGTGGAGACCTGATCGCACATCGCGCTCCATCATGCAATCCGTCTAATTTAGCACATTTATTTCCTCTTTTTGTGATAAATAGTTGTTTGTGCGCCCCCCCAAAAAGGTAGAAGAACTCAGAATGCTACTACCCAAATAATGGAGATGACTTTGCCTTCTTACTTTGGTTCTTGCCATTAAGGCCAGCAAAGGTAGATAGTTTTGTTTCACTCTGTTCTTGGGCTCGTTGAACTTCCTTTGGTGGAATGTCTCGAGTAAGTTCCTTCTGCTCACTTGGCTCACTTCGCTGGAGTTACATTCTACTCATGTTGCTCATTTCATCTCCATTTCACTTGTTGGGTGCAACTATTCCCTCTTGAAGTACAAGTATGGGCGTAGCAGATAACTAAGCACATTAATTGGTTGAGAACATCTATCATATTTTTGGAAATTGAAAGGTTTCATAGGTTCAAATGCTTTCTATCTATTGGTCGGATCACTCTGAAGGACTGAAATGGCGATCGGAGGGGAGACAAATGATCCTAAATAAAAAAAAATTCCACCTACTAGACAAGTTGATGCCAACCAAAACCAAACATTTCAAGAATTTACAAGATCCACCAACTCAGATTGAGGGTGGTAGTGCCAAATTTACGGTACAACTACTCAAGGACGGTAGTGCCGGCCTCAAGAAATCAGCAAGAACTCAAGACGATCCCAAAGGTAAAAAGGATGGATCTTTTGATCGGCTGGTCCAAATCTCATGAAACTTAAATACACCTTCTTAGGAAGGCCAGGGACCTATTTCAACCTTTAATCCAAAGGATTGATGTTAAAATTCTGACCTTTTTTCGATTTGAAGGAAGAGTGCACCATGTTCAATTAAAAACCAAAATCTTGATCTTGGACTTGCTCATGGGGTTTTGATGATCAAGATGATCTTAGTTAACCTCTCACATGTCAAGGCAAGCAAGAACACTCCTAAAACATGATATACGAAGATTCCTTCATTCCAAGCAAAAGATCAGTTCTTGAGAGAAAAACCAAGAGAATTTGTCTAAATGATTGTGATATGATCTAAGTAAGATTCATCCATCAATCATTTATCCTTGGCACAAAATCCATTTATCCTTGGCACAAAATCCACAAGCATTTAGGAGTGGAGGCAAATCCAAATGTATGGAATTTAAATTGCTTGAAAGTAAATACTGAATTTAAATTACTGAATTTAAGACATAATGTAAATGCAGAATTTAAATTGAGAAGTAAGGAAATAAATTTTTTATTTCTTTGGATAGAAAGTTTACAAAGCTTCACAACAAGGTTGACAAAGCTCAAAGGAGCACCAAAACATCACTACAACAAGGTCTACAACTTTGGATGAGTTGCTTCAATCGTAAGCAACCACTCCAAGGGCTAGAATGAATCCACGCTCTCATACATGGGTTAACCCGAAACCCACTAATTTAACGGGTTTTGCACACTTCTCAAAGCGAGCTAACTTGACCGCTACTCCATCCTCTAAACCGTGATCCAACGGCTCTTCTTGATTTGAGTAGCTACAAGTTAGCATCCAAGGCGTTCCCTTATCTCCTAGGCCCGCAGCGACTCCATCTTTGATCATCCTCCGGTGATCCCTGACCGAATGGATCTCCAGCGTACCTCGCCTAGTCCTGGTCATCTTGTGCCTCACCATGACCTAGCATCATCATTCTGCATCTATCAAAGACTAGGAAACCACATCACATAACATTGTCCGATAAAATATGCAATTAATCATCCCAAAGGATAATCGCAAAAATAAAATTTTATCTTGCAGTCAAAGTCGGCACTACTGCCCATCTGGGGTTGGTAGTACCGCTCGGCCAGCACTAACACTCCCTAGAGTGTGGTAGCACCGCTCACGCTAAAACTTGTACAAAGACCCTCTTTGAAAAATAATTACTGTCTACTAAGACCTGGTAGTTTCGAAATACCGGCACTACCACCCTTACTCCCCGGTAGTGCCACTTAGCTCAGAACTAGAGAAAAAAAACCATGTACAACCGCAGGGCTGGCACTACCACCCATACCAACCCGGTAGTGCCACCTACACTGACAACACCTCAAATTGCTTCATTTTCAAAATTCAATTCATATCAAACTCAAACCTGAGCACACCATGCTCAAATATAGTCAAATACTCATCACAAATATGGATAGACCTCCACATAGTCTTTCACACTCCTTCTGCTTGCTGGCTCGTGGTTAAAGAATTGCTCCACGTACTCAGCCTCAAGAAGGAAAAGAAATAGGTGACTAGGGAGCAGGGTTAACAAAACCGAACGAAATTCTTGATTTTCAAGATTTCGAGCCCCACCGAAATATAAAACCAATCGGTAAACCAGTTTAATTAAAAAAAATTCAAAAAAAAATATGCGATGTAAACCGAATGGTTTTTCGAGAAAACCGAACGGTTTTTCGAGAAAACCGACGAAAACCGCTCAAGAAACCGATCGCCCAAAAGGTTCAATTGGCCTAGCGGTTTTTCGAGAAAACCGAATGGTTTTCGTTTTTTTAAATTTGTTTTTGAATGTTTTTTGTTCAAATGCTCGGTTTTGAAACTCTTCGGTTTCTAACGATTTTCCAGCGATTTTTGGCTCGATATTTTCGAATTTCCAATTTCGGTTTTCCATCGGTTTTTTCGGTTTCGGTTTGATTAACCCTGCTAGGGAGTGTCGCGCCTCCTAGGCACCGCGTCAAGGGAAGACCTCCTCGCACATCACGCTCTATCAAGCTATCCCCTTTGCTTTTGAAGGCCGTACTGTAGTGTCTAGGGAGTCTCCCGCCTCAGAGGCTCCACCTCTACGCAGTGATCTCCTCACACATCACACAATACCTTTCATTTTTGTAACATTCCAAAATTTGCCCACAAATTATTAACTAAGTTGCCAAATATTCTTCTGCATTTACCATAAATTTGCTGCATTACGAAATGCTTTTTACAATTCTCTAGCTATTGTTTTTTAATTTTGAATATTAATTAGAAACATTGAAAAGTATGAAAATATTTCATTTATGTTCTAAATAATCTAAAGTGCCTCTCCAAAAGTTTTTGTGAATTCTAAAGTTGGGTTCCAATTTTTGCAAAATCAAGCACTGCACTTTGAATTAAAAACTATGTGTAACATCTGGAATTTACCAAATTTGAAATACAAGTATATAAGTTAACATTTATCCTCAATTTGCATTTATCATTTTCTTGAATTTTTATATTTACAGAAAATACTTTTAAGTGATCAAGTTATGGGTTTTGAAATCTACATTTCAAATTCAATCAAGGGGGATTATGGAAATGAAGCGTCGTGAGTTTCACAAGCTTCAGCAAGGAAATTTGTCCGTATCGGAGTACCTTAACCGCTTCACTCAGCTGTCCCGGTACGCGACCGCAGATGTCGCGACTGACGAGGCCAAGATTTGGCGATTCATGGAGGGCCTTGATCCCAATTTGAAGGTACAGCTGGTTTCAAGCGACTACCCGTCGTTCCAGCACATGATCAACAAGGCGCTGATCCAAGAGGATACCCAACGTCAGCTTTTTGAGTCGCGCAAGAGAAAAATGATGTTTCAGACTCAGCGCGGTGCCAGCAGTTCCAGGCCCCGCACTTTTCAGCAGCAGCAGTCCAGCAGGCCAGCAGCAGCCAGTGGCCCCAGGACCCCAATGTCTACCCCGCGCCCCACTGGACAAGCCCCTGCCGGCAATGCAGGAGCTCAGGTTCAGAAGAGTGGGACCGCTTTGGCAGGAGTGCAGTGCTTTAACTGCAGGGAGATGGGGCACTACGCCAACAACTGCCCCCAGAAACGTCAGCCCGTCACCCCGGTGAGGTTCAACCTGGGATCGACGCCAGCCCGCGCCCCTGCGCCGGCTCAAGGAAGAGGAACCCCTCAGACTCCGCGCACGCCAAGGACTGCAGGAAGAGGGCGTGTGAACCACATCACCGCGGAAGAGGCTCAGGATGCGCCAGACGTGGTCTACGGTACGTTCGTTGTGAACTCAGTACCTGCTTCAGTTCTGTTTGATTCTGGTGCAACTCATTCATTTATTTCGGAGTACTTGGTTAAAAAGCATAACTGGGACACCTTACAGTTAAGAAACCCTTTGTTAGTACAATCCCCTGGAAAAGAATTAAGAACAACTTCTGTCTGTCCGAAAATGGATATAGTAATAAAAGGGGTAAAGTTCCTAGCGAACTTAATACTGTTGGATACTAAGGGTATAGAAGTAATCCTTGGAATGGATTGGTTAACCAAGTACAAGGGTCAGATAGACTGTGCTAGTAGAGCTATCTCTCTTACCAGCCCTGAGGGGATTAGAGTGGAGTTCTTATCTAATCTTGCCTCTAAGGGGGGTAGCACCCTAAACCGTTTGAAAGGTACTTCGTTGGAGAAGGTACCGATCGTCAATGAGTACCCGGATGTGTTCCCGGATGAGTTGCCTGGTATGCCACCAGATCGAGATGTGGAATTTGTGATTGAGCTAGTACCTGGTACCGCTCCAATCTCGAAGAGACCGTACCGACTGCCTTCTAACAAGTTGGTCGAGATGAAGAAGCAGATTGAAGAACTGCAAGAAAAAGGATTCATCAGACCCAGTTCGTCACCTTGGGGATCGCCTGTGATCTTTGTGTCCAAGAAGGATGGTAGTCTGAGAATGTGCATCGACTACAGGTCGTTGAATGAGGTTACGATCAAGAACAAGTATCCGTTGCCTCGGATAGATGATCTGTTTGACCAGTTGAAGGGAGCTCAAGTCTTCTCCAAAATAGATTTGAGATCGGGATATCATCAGCTGAAGATAAGAAAAGAGGATATTCCGAAAACAGCCTTCACCACCCGATATGGACTGTATGAGTTCACAGTCATGTCTTTTGGGTTAACCAATGCTCCTTCTTATTTCATGAATCTGATGAATAAGGTGTTTATGGAGTATTTAGACAAGTTAAATCGTAGTATTCATCGACGACATTCTTGTCTATTCCAAGAGCAGAAAAGAGCATGAAGACCATCTGCGGATAGTCTTGGAAACGCTAAGAGAGCATCAGCTGTATGCTAAGTTTAGCAAATGTGACTTCTGGCTGAAGGAAGTGTCTTTCCTGGGTCATGTCATTTCTGCTGCAGAGTAGCAGAGATCCAAATGAAAGTGAGAGATGTTTTGGATTGGACACAACCCAAGTCGATCCGGAGATCCGAAGTTTTCTTGGATTAGCTGGTTATTATCGGAGATTCATTGAAGGTTTCTCGAAGATAGCCAGACCTCTTACTCAGCTTCTAAAAAAAGAAAAGAAGTTTGAATGGACTAAAGCCTGTGAGCAAAGTTTTCAGGAGTTGAAAAAGAGATTAACCTCAGCCCCAGTGCTTATTTTACCAGACATCCATAAGGGCTTTGAAGTGTATTGTGATGCTTCGAAGCAAGGACTTGGATGTGTTATGATGCAAGAAGGAAAGGTAATAGCCTATGCTTCAAGACAACTGCGACCTCATGAAGAAAACTATCCTGTTCATGACTTGGAGTTAGCCGCAGTTGTGCACGCGCTCAAGATATGGAGACATTACTTGATCGGCAATAGATGTGAAATCTATACGGATCATAAAAGTCTAAAAGTATATCTTCACTCAGCCTGATCTTAACCTGAGGCAGAGAAGATGGTTGGAGTTGGTGAAAGATTACAATCTGGGAATTCATTATCACCCTGGAAAAGCGAACGTAGTTGCGGATGCTTTGAGCAGGAAAACTCACTGCAACAATATGAGGGTGCAACAAAGCCAACCAAGATTTCTCACGATGAATTTCGGCGCCTTAACCTGGAATTAGTAAATGAAGGATGCATTTATTCTTTGGAGGTCAAAACAACCCTTGAGGATCAGATCCGAGAAGCTCAGAAGGACGATAAAGGTATTGCCAACCTGAAGGAAGGCCTAAAGAAAGGAAAGCACCCCGGATTTTCAGAAGATGACCAGGGAACTGTTTGGTTCGGGAAAAGAATAGTGGTCCCTAACCAAGAAGAAATCAAGAACGTGATCTTGAAAGAGGCTCACGATTCAGTTTACTCCATTCACCCAGGAGGCACAAAGATGTATGCAGATTTGAAAGACAAGTATTGGTGGTCCAATATGAAGAAAGAAGTTGCAGACTTCGTAGCACGGTGTGATGTGTGTCAGCTGGTAAAAGCGAGCATCGAGAGACCTCGGGTCTATTGCAGCCTTTGCAAGTGCCTGTATGGAAATGGGAAGAAATTGGAATGGATTTTATAACTGGATTACCTAAAACTAAATCCGGTTATGATTCCATCTGGGTTATTGTGGATCGATTAACCAAAGTAGCCCACTTTATCCTGGTAAAGACCACCTATTCGGGAGATAAGCTTGCCGAGTTGTATATGGCTAAGATTGTGTGTTTACACGGTGTGCCAAAGAAGATCGTGTCTGATCGCGGTTCCCAATTCACCTCGAGGTTTTGGCAGCAATTGCATGAGGTATTGGGCACGAATCTAAATTTTAGTACTGCTTATCATCCCCAGACGGATGGCCAGACCGAAAGGGTCAATCAAATTTTAGAGGATATGTTGAGAGCTTGTGTTCTAACATATAAAGGCTCGTGGGATCAGAACTTGCCCTATGCAGAGTTTTCCTATAACAACAGTTATCAAGCCAGTTTGAAAATGGTGCCTTTTGAAGCTTTGTATGGAAGAAAATGCAGGACACCATTATATTGGAAAGAAACCGAAGGAGGGCAAATCATTGGACCAGATATTCTGAAGGAGGCCGAAGAGCAAGTTAGACAGATCCGGGCCAATCTGAAAACAGCTCAGTCCAGACAAAAGAGTTATGCCGACAATCGTCGAAGGGAATTAAGCTTTGTACCTGGAGATCATGTGTATTTGAAGGTATCCCCGATGAAAGGAATGAAACGATTCCGCGTCAGTGGAAAATTAGCACCCCGCTATATCGGACCATTCAAGGTGATTGCCCGAAAAGGCGAAGTTGCTTATAAATTGGAATTGCCGCCACAGCTGTCAGGGGTACATGATGTCTTTCATGTGTCTCAGTTGAAGAAGTGCCTCCGAGTGCCGGAACATCAGTTGTCGTTGGAAGACATGGAACTCAAAGAAGACTGGTCTTACCCGGAGTATCCCATCAAGGTATTGGATGAAGCCGAGCGTCGGACACGAAGCCGAGTGATCAAGTTCTGCAAGGTTCAGTGGAGCAACCATTCTGAGAAAGAAGCTACTTGGGAGCGTGAAGAAGATCTTCGAGCAGAGTTCCCTAACCTTTTTCTTTCTCCGTCTGAATCTCGGGGACGAGATTCTCTCTAAGGGGGGTAGGTTTGTAACATCCTCGTTTTGGCTTTCTGGAGAAAAACCTAATTTAAATAAAGTAAATTCAAAAGTTGGAGTTTCTTTGGTGTTTATAATAACCTGGCATCCTTTCCCCTTCGAAATCGGGAATTAATCCCCTCCCGGGCGAAAAATCGGATTTTCCAGTACCGCCGGTACTCGAAAATTCACCCGAGTCCAAAAGTGCTCCAAAAATCTCCAAACCTCTTCTAAAATGCTCCAAATATTCCGAAATGATTTTAGGAATCATTCCCCGGATTTTTGGACATCCGTTCCTATTTTATCTCGCGCGGCTTTTGTTTAATGCCTGCGATCCGCGCCCGTATATCCAATTCCACCAAAAATCATCCAAATTCAACCAAACCACTTCCATTGAGTTCCAAATATTCTAAAATGGCTCTAGGAATTTTTCCGGAATTTTTAGGCCATTTTTCCTAATTTTTCTCTAGGGCGGAACAATTGCGTAAAAGAGAGCCAACCGGAGCTTGCCACGTGTCAATGAACAGTGCATCTTCAACCTTGGCTGGCTTGTTCGTGAGTTCTTGCCTGGGAGTAAAACAGAGAAGCTTCCCTTCTCTCCTCCATAGATCCAAATCCGTGTATCTCCCTCCATACAACTCCGAATCAATAACCGTCGGATCCGTTGGAATCGCAACGGCCTCCTCTTTCTATCCATGGGGATAATGCACCCGAGATCGCGCTGGATTTTGAACGGTTGCGAGGAAACCGAAATCGACCTTTATGGTGATTACGCGGCCGTTTCTAATCCGTTTCGCGTGATTCCGCCCCTCATCTCTCCGTATAAGAGTCCCTTTCGGTGGTGTCACCCTCCTTTAGCCTCTCAAACCCAATCGGCCGCAAGATCAAGAAAACCGACGAACTCTTGTGTTCTTCGCGTTCTTCGTGTTCTTGCTCATATCTTCCACTCCGGTGGATCTTTCTTTCCCCCGTTCGTTTCTTTGTGTTAGCATGGAATCCTAGTTTCTAATTCATCCGTCAATTTCAGGATTCCTCGACCGTGGGCGACGAATTTCGCGTTTTCACCACTTCGGCCGAACTCGTGTTCTTCGTCGAATCCTTCGCCTCCGGTGAGAATTGATTCAATTCCTTCCGTTCCTAGGTTCTTCTAGATGTGCTCTAGTTATTCCATTAATTGGTTTGGTATGGTTTCATTCAAATTTGCTTGGAAATTTCCAAATTTTGGATGAGGTTGAGGCCTCTGTTTGGCCCCTACCCGTGCGCGCCGCTCGCCGGCCTCCGGCCCCGTCGCCCGGCCGACCTCGCCCGGCGATACCCGCCGCCGCCCTGGTTCCCCGCCGCCCGTTGGCGAGCCGCCGCCGTTGGCCGGAGCCGCCGCCCCGCTGTCGCCGCCGCTCGCCTCCCCGGCCGCGGCCGCGCCGCCCGACCGGGTTGCCTCCGGCGGCGGCGCTTCCAAACCGCCGCGCCATCGCGCCCCTCCCGGCAGCTAGCATACCGCCATGCTCCACAGCGCCGCGCCATCTTGCCGCCAGCCCCAGCGCGCCGCGCCGACCGGTCGGTCCGGCCAACCACCCGCCGGCCGGAACCGCCATGCCCGTCGCCGTTCCACCTGCTTGCCGCGCCATGTCACGAGCCGCCGCCGCCGCCTCCTCGCCCGCCGCTGCCGGCGTTCCGCCATCTGTCGCCGCCCGCCGGACCGCCGCCGCCGGCCGGTCACCGCCGGCCGGTTGCCTCCCTCTCTCCCGCGCGCATGGAGGAGCTGCCTCCTCTGTTTTCTTTGCCTGGAGATTCAATGAAGAAGATGACCCCATCTCTATGACAGGGTGGTCCCACATGCAAGGGAGACTAAGTCATAGTCAAGTCTGTGGTCAAACTTTGACCCTACCAACGATAGAATATTCGGGAATATTCCGATTTTCGATTTATTCGAAATTCAAACTTCGGAAGCTCATAACTTTCTCATCCGAACTCCGTTTGACCCCATTCAAATTTCTAAATTCATCTAAAATCAAGACCTTCCTGCCAGTACTAATTTTATAATATTTTGGATTTTATTTATTTTCTGTTATTTATTTATTGCTTCGTTTTGCGTGTAGTCGACGATCCCGCCATGATCACGATTTCGCCGTCGAGCCTTCCGAGTTCGACCCCGCACATAGAACTGAAGGCAAGTCTCCTTGATGCACTTTGCTCCTATGTTTGCGAAATGATTTAAAATTGTTTATAAAGTTGCATGGCTATGTTTAATTAAATATGTCAAATGTAAGAGCTAGTTATTCCGAACTTGTTGATTCCTCCATGACATTGTTAATCATATCCATTGTAACCCTAGAACATTGTTTATACCATGCCTATGTTTATATGGTATCCGTTGCTATGTAGTACGGTAGAATTGCTTAGGATCTTTTCCGATGAAAACAACCCATGGGTGGGATCATTCAAAATGAATGTTATTAAAGGTGATTTGAAGGTTATTATTATGAGTTTGGTCCTGTTTTCTAAAATAAAAAGAAAAGGAAAATGATTTTGACTTGGGCGGCCTGGAATGTCGGGTGGAAGCGGATCAAGCCTTGATCCTTTTGTGCAAGTACCGCCCCAAGTCATATAAGGACCGACGCTTATGATGGCCATTTTAAGCATAACCGTACTACCACATGTCTATAATGGTACGACCTGGCTCACTAATTTGTAGAAGCCTAGTTTAGACTCACCACTCGGTTGTTGTGTGAGAGCCGGACGGAGGCATTGTTGTGGTTGTTGTTTTGCTCACACGTCGCAAGAGGGGGCTTCTGTACTGGGTGGAGGGACCCCTAACAGAGGTGAAACCTCGTGGGTGGGTCTAGCTAGGTAGATACATTGTAACGGCCTTGTCAAGATATCCCTGCCGGCACACCTAAGGAAGTGTGTTAATTGCATGGCAACAAGGGTATATCTTGTCTTGTGGGTAAAGTTGTACACCTCTGCAGAGTATAAACTATTCGAATAGCCGTGCCTACGGTCAAAGGCAAAGCGAAGAATGCTTTCATATTGGTAGACTTTGATTTTGTTTTTTTTAAAACCGAAAAGTGTTTTGTTTTGGGGTTCGGGAGTGGTTAGAACTCTCGAATGTTGTTTACGGAAAGAGCCAACCCATGTGGATAGAACCTGTTTTGCATTTGACGGATGGAGTCACATGATTAACTTTGATCCTTTAAACTGTTGGCGGATAGAGCCTTTATGTTAGTGATGGTGGATAGAACCTCACTACAATAATAAATAATTCAATTATTAAAAAGAGTTGTAAAATATGCTTTATGAAATTTATCACTTAAGTATGATTTAATCAAATGTGGCTTTATGCAAATAAACCCTATTAAGCTTCCTTTGGAAAGCCCCTCATGATCATACTTTCCCGACTTGTTGAGTACTTTTGTACTCATGTGCTACACCAACGTTGTAATCATCAGAAATTTATCAAGATGCCGAGGAGGAGTTCTTCGAGGAGGATTGCCAGGAGGACTAGTTGCGTTCCTAGTCGTCGCCTGTGGCGTTGTGGCGTTCGCTCGTTGCTTTCTTTTTGCTTCCGCTGTTTTGTGTGTCCGGTCGTTGGACCAAGTATTGTAATAAGTGGCCATGTGGCCCATACTTGAATATTTACATTACAAGTTTCGTTTTGTTCGGCAATGATATATCACTGTGACTGTGTGTACTAGCTACTGATCTGGGACTAGTACGGAAATACACAGGAGATTCTGGATAGCTGATCCGGGGTCTCACAGGGCGGGCGAAAACTCCTATGGAACCATTCGACATTCATAGCCTTCCTCAGTTATTGAAGTGTCTGTGTCTCTGATCCAAGAAGCTTCATTTTATTCTGCCATAAACTAGAATGAGGAAATGGAATGAATTTCCATCTTAGATGCTAGAAAAGGTGGAAGCCGGTGTTTGCTAGGTTTATTGAGCTACCTCGCTACTGCTTTCACTGGAAGCGGCTTAGCTTGTGTTATGCGTAAGACATCTAGATTGGCTTGGCAGGGTAAGAGCTGCCCTTGAGCCGAGCGAGCAGTTGTTATGGATTGATCCCATGTCGGCCCCACATGTTAGCTCATCGCACATTCGCACCGCTGATACCTTGACCCCGCTTGGCAGCCGCTCATTCCCTCTTAGAGGTAGGCACTTGGGCTGGGTTCTTTTGGGCCGACCCGAAGCACGACGGGATGACCCGGTGCAAAGCCCGGCATGGCACGGTTCCGTGCTGGGTCGGGCCAGCACACACTGTAGCACGGGCCGTACCGGGCCTGAGAACCGGGCACAATGGGTGACACGACCCGGCACGATCGTTTGGGCCCGGCCCGTGCCGGCACGGCACGAACGGGCACGAAATCACGGATTAAGACCTAAAAATTGGCAGATATTGTTGATTCAGGGCATCTTCAAGCATTGTATTTATGTTTGACATTTTGTTGATGTGATTAATATCTTATGTAATTGAAATAGGTAGTTTAGTAGTAATGATGTGTTTTATTTCTTTGCTCATCACAATAGTGAAAATGGGTCGGGCCTGGGCTGGCACGGCACAAAGTAGGCACAAAGCACAAATGGGCCGGGCTTGGGCTCGCGAAAGGCGAGTCGGGCTGGCACGACCCGGCACGGTGGACACGATGGGCCGTTGTGGCACAGCACGATTTCGACCCGAAACACGATAAATCCGGACCGGGTTGGCACAGCACGACACCACGCCCACCTCTATTCCCTCCCCTATGCTTCGCTGGCACCGGCCCCTGCCATTGAGCCACCCCATGCCCTGCCACGCCAAGACACGCTTGGGAACTTGCGCCCTAGAACCGATATCAATAATCAATAAACACAAGCACTAAATACCACACTAAATCATTTATATTGAATCTAGCAAGATAGGAGTACTATAAAATCTTCGGATTGTGATATCAACATTAATGTAGGAGAGAACGTAAATGCAATAATCAATCAATTAATCCTAATATTTGATTGTGCCTCTATATAATCACCAGCAAAGGAGCTTGGCAATGCACACTGAGTCATTGACACAGAAGAGGGGCACATAGAAGTAGTCTGCTCCTCATGGCACTCGTTAAGAGCAATACTGAGAGGACTGTGTACTCCGTAGCTGCTGTTTTTATGGTTCTAATGACCATGTCTTCTACCTTCTCCTCCTGCTTGTGCCCTGTGTGGACAAAAATTTAATCTTCAGATAATACTTCATGTGATGGGTCTGGACGTTTTATCACTCACGAAGGGATGTGGGTATTTTGTTACATTTTATTCACAAAGGGCCGTGAGTTATCTATCTCTTCTTATTACTTTTAAATACATACTTGGTACTTTACTCATTTATTTACTTTTACAATTTTTTGCTTTCACTCTACTATTCAGTATTTATAATTCAATTTGGCTCCAAGCAAAGGTTAACCGTAGAAGCTTTACTCTAGGATCAGCCTGCATTCCAAACACACAACTCAAGTCTTGCTGAGTACGAAATGTACTCACCCTTGCTATCATTATTGTTTTTAGGTGAAGATGCAGGTAACTCGATGAACTTTACTTTGACGCAGGAAAACGGGATTATTAGCGACGATTCTTTCTAAGGTTTTACCTTGTCAGTTGCCTATGGATTATGCGGCAAACTACAAGACATTTGCTTCTTTTGTTATATTTTAGTCGACCTCATCGGTCATATTGCATGGTTATGATTTCAAATTGTATTTGTGCGTGCTAGCTACTGATCATGGGATTAGCACAGTATGCGCATTAGAACCTTCCTTTTATGTTACACTGTAGCATAAAAGTGAGGGTCTCACAACGGGTCCTCGATTGACGTCCCTTTCCAAGAGCAACATCCAAGTCCTTAACCATATCATGAATGTCCGTCCCGCTTAAATGCATTGGAGCTAATCCATCTTCAGTTGTTCCGTCGAATTGTTTCTTCATCTTGCGGTATGGGTGATTCCTCCGAAGGAACCTACGGTGACGCATGTACACGGTTTTGCATGAGTGATTGAGCCATAACTCTCGGTAGCATGCAAACAGTGAGTGCAGGCTTTGGCTCCTTTTGTACTCTGCCCCGACAGGTTAGCAAGGGCTGGATAATCATTTATGGTGCAGAACAACAGGCAATGCAAAGTGAAATACTCTCGTTTGTGAGCATCCCATAGATTTACCCCAGGAGCTCACAACGTGTTCAGATCTTCCACCAATGGTGCTAGGTACACATCAATATCGTTTCCAGGTTGCTTTGGGCCTTGGATGAGTATAGACAAAAAATATACTTTCGCTTCATAAACAACCAAGGAGGAAGATTGTATATACAAAGATTCACAGGCCAAGTGCTATGACGGCTGCTCATGTTGCCGAAAGGATTCATTCCGTCTGTACTCAATCCAAACCTTATATTTCTAGGATAAGATGCAAATTCTTCAAACCTCCTATCGATGTTTCTCCACTGGGTGGAATCAGCAGGGTGCCTTATCATTCCATCATTTTTGCGATCATCCGAGTGCCACCGAAGCATTTTTGCCTCTTTTGAGTTCGAAAACAAATGTTTCAGACAGGGGATTATAGGCAGATACCACACCACCTTAGCAGGAGGTCCTTTCTTGGCCTTGATACACTCGTCATCATTATCTGATATAGTACGCTTGTACCGGGATGCGTTGCATACTGGACTTATATGCAAGTTTGCATACTCTTTGTGGTAGAAGATACAATCGTTCGGACAGGCAGCTATTCTTTCTACTTTCAATCCTAAGGGACAAAGAACCTTCTTGGCTTTGTAGGTGGTTGTCGGCAACTCGTTTCCCTCCGGAAGCATGTCCGCTAACAGGCCCAACAGCGCCGTGAAACTCTTGTCGGACCAACCGTTACTTGCCTTTAATTTTAGCAGTTCCAGCACAGATGACAACCTTGTATATTTGGACTTTCAGCCCGGGAACAAAGGTCTCTCTGAGTCATCCATCAAACCCCAGAATTTTACATACTCCTGCCCATCACGGTTCCCTACTGCATCCCGTAGCATCTGATCCAGATTGTCATCGGGAGAAATATCCTTATCGAAGGTACAGTCGATATCATCCGGTGTATTATTGACTTTATCGACGATGCATTGACTAATTGATGCCTGCATAATCTACTCTTCACCGTGACTGGTCCAACATGAATACCCCCTTTTGAAGTGTGCTTTGATTTGGGCTGGGTTTCGAAACATCCTCATATTCTCACAGTCAATGCATGGACAAGACATAAATTCCACCCCCTTGTTCAACATATCTTCCTCTGCAGCTCTTATAAAAGCGGAGACGCCATTAATTTACTCGGCGCTCGCACGGTTCTCAGCGTACATCCAGCTTCAGTCTATCTACACTACATATATAACAATATGTGTTAGATAAAGAATGAATTTAAGGACCTATTTGGGAGAGCTCCTGTAACACCCCAGCTTCTACTAAGCCCAGAATGTCACCAAACATAGACCATAACACATTTAATACCATAAATTAAAGTAAATTCCAGCAAGTTATCATTTAGAATAATTGAAAATTTTGTCAGCATCTCCTTTGTTTTTGCATGAAACTTAACAACATAGCATCATATCAAAATGTAAGACAAACGAGATATCCATACGCAGCGATAAGGATAACTAATCATCAACTAAAACATCAATAAGCATCGATAGCAAAATAATAAGCATCAATTTAAATCTAGGAAGTTAAAACAACTCCCTCCATAGCCCCACATGATACACATGAGGGAGACAACCAAACATACAGACCATACACTAAAGATTATTGTAATGCTTATTGTCATGTCTCCACAACAGGTGAAATTGCTAGATTATGATACTACGTGGAGTAGTGTAGCTTAAACCCTTTCAGTCTCGCCTTTTTCATGGTACCTAAAGAAAACAAACAACGAAAATACAAGCGTGAGTTCATAACTCAGCGAAGTGTAATACAATGGAAACAGAGTGCAAGACAACAAACCATCAACTTCAATCTTCATAAGCATTACATATCACATCATTACCATTCTCACGCATACCGACATGGTAAAAACATCATAATCATCTCTTGATCAATATGGTGTTCGCCTCATGAACTCATGAACAATTCAACAACATTCTCATTCATAGTTTCATTCATGCAATGCAATGCACATGTCTTCTGGAATACTCATACCGGTATGGTTGAGTGCACACCCGTCGGCATGCACCCTTTTCCCCTTCCATCCCGAAGATGGAGGGTGCCTATCACTCGCTTCCATTCACCGCGGTGGATGGAATCACGATGTAGGTCTTACTCAAAAGTTTAGCCCCGGACTAGTCATAACAGTTCTCACCGACCCTACCGGAATAGTTATGACTTATCTCACCGGCCAGCCATGAAAATATGCCATGCATGCAAAATGGACAGCCATGTATACACAAATAGAAGTATTGCATAGCAACACATGGCATCTCAACATGTAGGGTCCGATTCGACCATCGACGGTGCCCATTCACAACATAGCATGTAAATCACTTATCCTCATCAAACATTTTAATCATGGCATGAAGACATCATATCATCGACAATATTTAAAACATGGCATAAGGACATCATAACAATTATAACATGTAGTTCATGGCAAGACAACATGTTATCTATCCCAAACACTATCAAGCAATTCTAGCAACACATATAATGTTCAATCCCCACAACACACTTGCCTTCAACCGCGGGCAACGGAGTGACGAGAGGTTGAGGGCACTCCCGGAGGCACACCACCTGCAAACATGTGCCACACACTTAATTCGACTCCTCAAAACAGTACCCACTACACCTAATACGCTATAAACTCCAAAACCCCGAAATCACAGATTCTGCCCCGTTCTGGACAGCGGCTTCGAAAAAATATAACTTGAGTTCTAGAACTCCAAATTGCATAAACGAGTACATCCTCGCGTAGCTTAGGAAATTTCCCAACTTTTTCTAGTTATAGGTAAAAACTGATTCGGACTATAAAGTTGTTTAATCTAACGTTGAACACGAACTGTCTCAATCTCGTCACAGATTTGACAGCGCTCGGTAAAACGGCCATATCTCCCAAACGGCTGGGCGGATTTTAACGTGCTTTATATGCACGGAAAGATAATGAAATTATCTACAACTTCCTAAAAGTCCGTACGATCAGATTCAATCTCTAAATTGGCCAAAACTCCTACCCTAGTTCGGGTCCCCAATCTGCCCGAACCAGAACGCGAATACAACTCTAGTTTTCATTAGATCTAACCCATGGCAGCACCTCCCTTGATCTAAAAACATGAAATTCATCCCTAAAACAGTACCTAGACCCAAACCCAAGGATCACCCATGCCTTACCTCCTCCCGACTAAGCCATTTAACGCCGAGATCTATCCTCCCGAGCCTCCCGAACGTCCTCCTCGCGCTGGAATCGCCGGATCTCCTCGTCACGGGGCTTCCCGTTGGAGAGGACAGCGAGGTTGTGTGGTGGGGGATCTCCTCTTTGCAGCAAAGGAGGTGGAGAGGAGGAATTGGGGGCGCACCCACGGGGGGAGGGGAGGAGGCGCCCAAGAGGGAGAGGAGGAGGCGCCCAAGAGAAAATGGGGAATGGGGGAGGGGCGGCTAGGGCAGGGAGGGACGCCCCTAGCCCCCAAAATCCTGCCTCTCCTCCCTCATGGTCCCTAACTTGCTCCCACCAAGGCCCACGACTCACCCCCCTAAGGCCCAAACTCCCCTGGGAAGGCCCAAACTTCCGAAATCGGCCCGGAAACGCGATTAAACCGCATAACGTAAAGTTTTAATCTCCGATTTCATACTTTATAAGGTCACATTCTCTAATTCACATTTGTTTACGGTGTCTCGGCATTCCGTGGTGTCACATTCTCTCCCCCTTAACAGGATTCGACCTCGAATCTTACACGTCAACTCTAAAACAATGTCCACTAGGGTCTCATCTTCTTTGTGAACTCAACACACCCACGCAAAGACTCAAACAGTAGCAACGATAGCCCAAATTTCGAAATCCATCTATTAACAAGAGTGACCTGACTTAGCTTAACTAAGCACCACTTGACATGATTCCTCATTTACTTGATCTCCTATCATGATTCATAAACTCGTAATGACACAATCATCATGAAACACATCCCTTTTTCACCATTAGTATTAAAGCGGTCAACCGAGGTTCCAAACTTGAACCCCCCAACCAGACCATTTACGCAAAACCCCATCTCTTCCAATTATTTGACCCCTTTTCACAAGGAATCAAAATTTACTAATGTCATCTTCGCTCATAGCCTATATCGACCATACTTTCTTTTCGACTGCCAACCACGTTACACTTTTCATTCTATACTCTCCCAGGCAAAACGCACACCCAGGGACATCTAGCTAAGACAATGTCCACGACAAAGCATTTTACATCACAATTTCTATAACATTTGCTTCCACCCAACGATACCTTCAACCAAATACAAACCACGACATCATCAACCTCCATCATCATCCACCCTCATACCACTAATGTCCAAAGCACCTAGCCCAAGCTAGGACCGTAACTCACTACCAAAACTCAATTAGCACTTTTCCCAAGAGGATGTAAGCCCTCACAAACAATTCACACAAACAACGAAACCCACGAGTTTAGCTCTTAGATTATACTCAACAATAACTCGAGACCCTTCTTATTCTCACTCCTATCAATAGTGCAAAAGAAGTACGATTCTTTTGAATCCAAGTAGACCACATACAACAACTCGAACCTCAAAGCGCCACATAACACTTTGGGAAGAACCCGATAACATTGAAAGACCACCCTTTTGCTTTTCCTAAGTCAAGCCGCAAAGGAAAACTCAAATCTCCAATCAACGCGATACAATTCGCATCGGGGAGCTCTCAAACAAATAGAGACTCCACACAATTCTCTTGACATAAGTTCTCAACAACTAAAGACAACTCGACTCAATTTCACCACAGCCAAACTTTTCATTTTAACCAAAATCAACATCTTGGAAGAGAACTGCCACAAAAACTCTCGAAGAGAAAGGGAAACTCAAATCCCTTGCATAACAACAAAAAAAAAACCAGCATTTATCCATTCATTCCTTTTCATGCTAGAGAGCAATGGAAATCTCGATTCATAACACGAATGCGAATGCTTCAAGAGCACTCCGGATTAGTCATATATCTCTATATGACTTCCTCACCGTCCTGGCTCAACAACTCTTTTATGCTTATAAAAACGATGTCATGAATCTTTTTCACCATTTATTAGTCATGAAACCACGATACCCATTAACCATTCACAAAGAGACTTCATTCTCTTTGTCACATGATTGACACCCAACACATTGATGGTTGCTCAAATTCGCATAAACTACGACGGCGTTAACCGAAAATACCATATCGCATCACAACCCAACAACCACTGCACGCAATGCGTGCAAAACATCGCATTTTAACCAAAGCCAATACCAGAAGATAGCATCAACTCTCAAATCAAACATCTACGCCTCATAACCGCTACCAATTCTCTTAAAGAGAAAGGAAACACATTCCCAAATAGGAACACCTTACCAACAAAATCACTTATGAAACAATCGTAAGATTCACCTTTTGAAACGCCGCAAACACCACACACGCTTCCCAAATAAATCTAACTCTAGTCACGAAAGAATTACAATTTAAGCGCTTAACTCTGTGGTTACCAAAGATAAACCGTTGAACGCTAAAGAGAGCGTCCACCCCAACGCTTTGGGTGTTAAACCATACTCATAGCATAGACTAAACAGATTAGCCCAAAACCAAAGATTGGCATGGTTCAATACCACACCACATTTGGAACCCATAAGCCACTTCAAATACTACTCTCTCATCCATATTTCCAATCATCGGAGTCAAGTTTATAACTTGACAAAATGCCACTTAATCGGGGAGATTTTATTGCACACTAATCAAGACGCCTAAACAAAGAGGCGGGCATTCCCGGAAAATTTATACATTCATTTGAATCCATAAACCTTCAAAAGAAAGTTTGACTCAAATCCCACCATTACTCACATTCCAATACTCTTAGCCAATACGGATGTCAAAATCACCCAAAACCCGAGAAATCCAACATCAATGCACACAAGCTACAACATATGTTCTTAATAAAATCATTTTTCCCTGTTCATATAACCACAATTGATTATATTACCAACGAACCATAGACCATATCTACCGTATGACAATCAACAAGGAGAACCACGTTCTCACAACTCCAAAGCACAATTAACTTATCGCTTAATCCAACATAAGTCGCATATCAACAACTTCTTTTGGTCTACTAACCATGACGAACCATTATTCATGCAACTTATTATCCCAAGCGTAGTACACATCTCTTTACAATTATTCCAGCGTAATCAACAATTACCCTGGTATAAACCCTAAGTCACATATTCCATATCACCGCTCATTCCACCAATAATTAATACTAACCACGCGACACGATCTCCACTAGACATCCCTCATAAATACGGATCCTGCATGACATCTCCGCCAAGAATAATTCAACCTTTCCTACAATCATTCCATATATCCTCATTAATTGATTACACGTATTTTAAGTCATATTGTCGACTCCACAATATTAATCGACTCCACCAACTACAATAGGCAGAATTTCACACCATCTTCTTGCTATAACAAGTTCATCAATCGAGACATTCTATGCTAACTAATCTCAAACATCCATTAGATTCCATAACCCGCATCACTTTGCACACACCACTAATCAACTTTCACTTTGGATCACCTGACGCCTCGTTTAATCATCTATTATCAACACAATATTTTAGTTTATCTTTAAACAAACAACAAATTCGCTTAACCGAACCACTAGCTCATATCATCCGAAAACTCTAACTTCTCGTCATACACTTAACTTCTTAAACATCTGCGTGAATCACGCACCCAACTCTTAAGGAAACCAAAATTGCTCCAGAAAAGAACAACACCCAAAACACCTTTCCTTCCGGAAAGCTCAACCATAAATCACAAGAGAAGTCAACTCTTAAATTCCCAAATGCCGACACGCAACTACTCCACAACTCTCGAGATCAACAACTTCCGCGAAGGAAGATGGTTGCAAGAGGGAAAACCCGGCGATTAACCAAATCTTTTTTTTTCTTTTTTCAGATAAAGCCATAACCCCAAACTTCAAACTTTCACGAAACAAACAGTTTTTCAAAGATGAATTCCCAAGCAAGTCATCATTGCGATCAAACACCACTTAGACCCCGACAACAAGGTCTGGCACAACACCGCAATAACTCTTTTAAACCTCGGAGAAAGACAAACACAAGAATAAATTGAAAACTTTCTCCGTAAAACAACCGATCAACCACATCCTTTCCGACAAAACCTTGACACCTAAATCCATGCGACTTAGATTTTTCATCGAAACTTCAATAACTTCTTTTCAAATTGGAGAAGGGTAACCCAAGAATCAATCTATAAATTTCGCTATAAGGCAAACAACAAATCGAGCGTCAAAGCCGGGCAAGGCGATCAAGACAAAGAACCCTAAATTCTTCTTTTGTCTTCAACCAAAGAAAACAAAACCAAAACCACCAAAAGTACTATCGGTGAGTATCCAAACCCGAACCCTTTTCGTTTATTTCAACCAACCAAAAACCGTTCATCAAAACGGCAAAGGAAACTCGGAGGGTCAATCCACAACTCTACTACTCGACTCCGACCAACTACCCAATCTACGACAGAAAGGATAAGCACCCTCCCAACAGGAGGTTTAAAGTCCATCGGTGATGGCACTAACCGCCACACCACAAACCCAACAATACTACAAACAACAGAAGGTGACCGAAACCCTTTCGGCACCACTACCCACCGAATCTCAACTGTATCAACACAATCAATTCTTTCGTAAACATAGCAACATATATTACCAAATGTAACATTCAACATCAAAGCTTAAATACAACATTTAAGCGTAAAGCAACGATACCCATACCCATTCCTATCAGGCAACAGAGTGTGTCAAGTTTTAAATTAATTATTCCACTTACACAAGTTTTAATGTTGCTATCCTATGGCAAAGTTTTAAGTAAAACCTAAGCCATGTTTCTAGGTTATCCCACTTCATATTTTAGTTGAACCTATAGTATGACACTAAATACACATTCCAGGGACCTACAAACCAGCTCGATACCAATCAGTAACACCCCACTTCTACTAAGCCGAATGTCACCAAACATAGACCATAACACATTTAATACCATAAATTAAAGTAAATTCCAGCAAGTTATCATTTAGAATAATTGAAAATTTTGTCAGCATCTCCTTTGTTTTTGCATGAAACTTAACAACATAGCATCATATCAAAATGTAAGACAAACGAGATATCCATACGCAGCGATAAGGATAACTAATCATCAACTAAAACATCAATAAGCATCGATAGCAAAATAATAAGCATCAATTTAAATCTAGGAAGTTAAAACAACTCCCTCCATAGCCCCACATGATACACATGAGGGAGACAACCAAACATACAGACCATACACTAAAGATTATTGTAATGCTTATTGTCATGTCTCCACAACAGGTGAAATTGCTAGATTATGATACTACGTGGAGTAGTGTAGCTAAAACCCTTTCCCGCGCGCCGATTTCATGGTACCTAAAGAAAACAAACAACGAAAATACAAGCGTGAGTTCATAACTCAAGCGAAGTGTAATACAATGGAAACAGAGTGCAAGACAACAAACCATCAACTTCAATCTTCATAAGCATTACATATCACATCATTACCATTCTCACGCATACCGACATGGTAAAAACATCATAATCATCTCTTGATCAATATGGTGTTCGTCTCATGAACTCATGAACAATTCAACAACATTCTCATTCATAGTTTCATTCATGCAATGCAATGCACATGTCTTCCGAATACTCATACCGGTATGGTTGAGTGCACACCCGTCGGCATGCACCCTTTTCCCCTTCCATCCCGAAGATGGAGGGTGCCTATCACTCGCTTCCATTCACCGCGGTGGATGGAATCACGATGTAGGTCTTACTCAAAAGTTTAGCCCGGACTAGTCATAACAGTTCTCACCGACCCTACCGGAATAGTTATGACTTATCTCACCGGCCAGCCATGAAAATATGCCATGCATGCAAAATGGACAGCCATGTATACACAAATAGAAGTATTGCATAGCAACACATGGCATCTCAACATGTAGGGCCGTATTCGACCATCGACGGTGCCCATTCACAACATAGCATGTAAATCACTTATCCTCATCAAACATTTTAATCATGGCATGAAGACATCATATCATCGACAATATTTAAAACATGGCATAAGGACATCATAACAATTATAACATGTAGTTCATGGCAAGACAACATGTTATCTATCCCAAACACTATCAAGCAATTCTAGCAACACATATAATGTTCAATCCCCACAACACACTTGCCTTCAACCGCGGGCAACGGAGTGACGAGAGGTTGAGGGCACTCCCGGAGGCACACCACCTGCAAACATGTGCCACACACTTAATTCGACTCCTCAAAACAGTACCCACTACACCTAATACGCTATAAACTCCAAAACCCCGAAATCACAGATTCTGCCCGTTCTGGACAGCGGCTTCGAAAAAACATAACTTGAGTTCTAGAACTCCAAATTGCATAAACGAGTACATCCTCGCGTAGCTTAGGAAATTTCCCAACTTTTTCTAGTTATAGGTAAAGACTGATTCGGACTATAAAGTTGTTTAATCTAACGTTGAACACGAACTGTCTCAATCTCGTCACAGATTTGACAGCGCTCGGTAAAACGGCCATATCTCCCAAACGGCTGGGCGGATTTTAACGTGCTTTATATGCACGGAAAGATAATGAAATTATCTACAACTTCCTAAAAGTCCGTACGATCAGATTCAATCTCTAAATTGGCCAAAACTCCTACCCTAGTTCGGGTCCCCAATCTGCCCGAACCAGAACGCGAATACAACTCTAGTTTTCATTAGATCTAACCCATGGCAGCACCTCCCTTGATCTAAAAACATGAAATTCATCCCTAAAACAGTACCTAGACCCAAACCCAAGGATCACCCATGCCTTCCCTCCTCCCGACGAGCATAACGCCGAGATCTATCCTCCCGAGCCTCCCGAACGTCCTCCTCGCGCTGGAATCGCCGGATCTCCTCGTCACGGGGCTTCCCGTTGGAGAGGACAGCGAGGTTGTGTGGTGGGGGATCTCCTATTTGCAGCAAAGGAGGTGGAGAGGAGGAATTGGGGGCGCACCCAAGGGGGGAGGGGAGGAGGCGCCCAAGAGGGAGAGGAGGAGGCGCCCAAGAGAAAATGGGGAATGGGGGAGGGGCGGCTAGGGCAGGGAGGGACGCCCCTAGCCCCCAAAATCCTGCCTATCCTCCCTCATGGGCCCTAACTTGCTCCCACCAAGGCCCACGACTCACCCCCCTAAGGCCCAAACTCCCCCGGGAAGGCCCAAACTTCCGAAATCGGCCCGGAAACGCGATTAAACCGCATAACGTAAAGTTTTAATCTCCGATTTCATACTTTATAAGGTCACATTCTCTAATTCACATTTGTTTACGGTGTCTCGGCATTCCGTGGTGTCACAGCTCCACTCCAAAATAATCAACTCCACTCCACCGGGTTGCTGGGGTGTTTGGCTACACGAATTTGGAGTGGAGCTGAAAATTGAGGAGCAGAGCTCTCCCAAACACCCCCTAAGTACACTTGGAGTGCACTTAAACAATGACAAAGAACAAATGGATCTACACCTGCTGCCCCCTGCCCATGCGCCCCACCCCCTCCCTCAAGCCCTAGCCGCCTCCCCCTCTTGTCCATGCACCCCTCCCCTCACCCCCCTAGCCGCCACCCCCTCCTCTCCCATCCCCCATGCGCCACCACCCCCTCCCTCTCCTCCGCACGCAGCCCTTTCCCTTCCCTCTATCTCTCCGTTTGGGAGCCATCCAACCAAGGCGATCCGGCGATTCCGACGCGTCCGACGATTCCGGCGATTGAAGGGAGATCGTGGCCGGGAAGGAGGAGAAGTTCATCGTTCGTGTGGTTCTTCAAGGGAGGTAAGAAATTGGGGATTCCTTTGTAGAATTTTGGTGCTGGTTAGATGGGGGAATCCATGCCCAAAACCCATGTTTAGGTGCTGTGGTTAGATGTAATTAGGGAGAACGCAATGCTGTCCCACGTTCTGTCCTCGGAGAGATTGGGTCATCGGTCTTCGGTCGTGATTTTCGCAATTTTAAATACGTTTTCTGATCGGCCGTATGCTGAGAAAGTTGTAGATAATTTCAATACCTTTCAGTGGATAGCAAGAAAGCATAATTCCGATCAGCCGTTTAAAAGTTATGGCTGTTTTACCGAACGTATTCAAAACTATAACGTGAATGGGACAGATCGGGTTGATCTATAGATTAGGCAATCTTAGAGGCCGAATCAGCTTTTCCCAATACTTAAAAAAAGTTAGGAAATTTCTTAAGCTTCGCGATGATGTACTCGTTTACTCGATTTGTAGAACTAGATCTCAAGTTATGATAATTTGAAGTCTGCTGTCCGGGCGGGACAGATTCTCTGTTTTTCCATTTTAGGGGTGGTTGGCGAAGTCGGGGTAGATGGGCGATTGTGTACTGTTTTGTGGGCACGTTCTGAGTGTGTGGTCTCTATGTGCAGGTGGTGTGACCCCGGGAGTGCCCTCATCCTCTCGCCAATCCGTCGCCCGAGGTTAAGGCAAGTGTATTGGAATGGTTAGCGTGTTGTATGTTGCTAGTTGTGACTAAGTGCAAATTGTTTACATGAAGTGCTATCTTGTCATGATTACATGTGTGGTATCTTGCCATGATTAGTGTTTGCCCATATTATGATGAAAATGGATTATTATGATGCTATGCCACGTTCAGTTCAGTTATGTGCAAGTTGTTTATGTTTATGGCATAATTGCATACATGGCATGAGATCTGGCCCGGTCGGTGAGAAAGTCATAACTAGTCCGGTAAGGTCGGTGAGAAAGTTATGACTAATCTGGAGCGCCAATGAGTAAGTCCTACCTCATGATTCCATCCACCGTGGTGAATGAAAGCGAGGAGTAGGCACCTGTCATCTACGGGATGGAAGGGGGAAGAGGGTGCACGCCGACGGGTGTGCACTCAGCAATACCGATATGTGCTTCCTGGAGACATGTGCATTGCATTGCATTGCATACATAATGTTGATGATGAATTTTGTACAATGTGCTTTGTCATGGATATGATGTCGTATATGAGATTATGATTTGATCATGGTGTTAAAATATGGTATGTATTGTTGTTGGCATTGATCTATTCTTTATGATCCATTGCAATATACTTGCTGAGTGATGAACTCACGCTTGTATTTTATGTTGTCTTTAGGTACCATGAAACTAGCATGCGGGAGAGGGCATTAGCTACAATACATTCGGCTGTGATCGAGCCACCAAGTAAACATTAGTGTTTATTAATACATAAACTATATATTGTAATGTCAACATTTGAATTAATATATGTCACTGTTGTAGTATTTTCAATCTTTTCTGCGCATTACGTACTGAGATCGCATGACATGATAACCATTCTATCCCCTGTTTCTCATCCGATTCAATCTTTTATGCGCATTACGTACTGAGATCGCATCCCCTGTTTCTCGTCCGACAACACCCTCCCTATCAATTCGAGATCCCCTGCCGCTTGGGCATTCACAGACGGTTTTATAATCAACCGTCTGTGAAGAGTTCCTTATCACAGACGGTTCCAATAAACAACCTTCTGTGATAACATCACATACGTCTTGTATTTAAAACCGTCTGTTATGTGGACACACATCACAGACGTCTTGTAATTAAAACTGTCTGTGATGTTTTCACAAACGGTTGGTTTATTCTAACAGTCTGTGATAAGGAACTCTTCACAGACTGTTCAGGTATAAAACCGTCTGTGATGTATCTCGCAATCATCATAGACGCAGCGAAATTTAAACTGTCTGTGATGAGTTGTCTACTATGAGCCTCTCTGTAGTAGTGAAATGCTGATATATTAATAAATACAAGCAATAGATAACGAACCAATCTAGCTATATCTTATTTGTGTGTACTAATTAATTGGGCTACGGATGCTGTAATGCATTGGATGTGTAGTTAACCCAGTGAAATGCACCGAGGACCCAACTGGCTGCACGTACGATGATTGCTACAAGGTGTGCGAACTAGTATTCCGGAAATTTACTGCCTATTGCATGAACGATGTTAATCCTACGGAGTGCTGCTGCATAATTTATCCCTAAATTGACGTCGAAACGACAGCAACCACTACTACAGAAAGCCTCATCACAGACGGTTCGCAAACCACATGACAGACGGTTTTCCGACCGTCTGTATGAGAGTGTTAGCGATAGGTTCATAGCCATCACAGACGGTTTTTAGACCGTCTGTGAACAATCTCATCACAGACGGTTCTAATATACACAACCGTCTGTGATATATCGATTATCACAGACGGTTTCAAATTATAACCGTCTGTGATGATTCATGTATCACAGACGGTTAAATTAATAACCGTCTGTGATGATTCATATATCACAGACGGTTATAATAAAAACCGTCTGTGATAATCGATATATCACAGATGGTTATATTGAAACCGTCTGTGATGATCCATATATCACATACTGTTGTAATTAGGAACCGTCTGTAATAATCCATATATCACAGACTGTTCTATAAAGGAACCGTCTGTGATGTTGATTTTTGATTTTGTACAATTTCTGTTAATTGGCTAGCCTCAGGAAATGCTAGCCATGCCCTCTGAAACAAACTACAGTGTAGCACCACCAATATATATATTATGACATACATTTCAGAAATGAACTCGATCAGGGCACGCAACATACAACACATCCATTTTAGAAATCTACTTTGATCCCACAATACAATGTACACCGCATCCATTTCAGAAATAAATACATATTCGCCAATTGAATTCGGAACTACAACCGAATGGATGTCTTGAAAATTCACACCACGAGGTTCACAAATTAATCCAAATGGATGTCTTGAAAATTCACAACTCATCAAGCTTGGTTTGCGTGGAATTCGCCGATTGGATTAATGACATCACGATTCAAAAAGGCACAGATTTGTCCTCGAATACTTAGCAGGTCAGCCTGTTCCAATGCAAGTTCAGCGCATTTCCACCTCTGCCAATGGGAAGAGTAAAATCTTTGCGTGTACAAAAAATAAGTGGAAACAAATGGTTCAAGATTCACAAACCTCTAAGTCATTGGTCTTCTTTGTACCAACGAGGAGTTGCATGTTGTGGCAAGCGTAGAACCCACATAGGTTAGTGCCTATTGGCTGCTGGTGGCACTGGCAAGATATACATAGATTAATTAGTTCGAAGGTTCCATTATGGACTGTAAGAAGGATTAATTATTGCGTACTAGCGAATACCGAAAAGTTATAAATATGCTTCAGCCTCGGTGTATCCAGCTTGCATGGCCCTCCGCGAGCTTTGTAGATATTGAATGACGTGTCGAGTAAATTTTTAATAGGCACCAAGTCGTGGGTGCCGCCCTTTCTAGAATCAAGGTAAATTACCTTGTTCTTTCTTGCTATAATTACAAGTATAACCCAGTGAAACCTACACATGTATGTTGCCATGGTCATTGAACCTAACTTCAAGCCGCGTTATATAGTACAAATTAATATGTATAGCATCTGGATGAAGCACTTACCCCGGGTTGTAGGGTAAAATGAAGTATCTTTTGTCAGAATGATGGAGCATTACTTTTTCCACGTACTCATGGACGAATTGCACATCTTGGTCCATGGTTTGCTTCGACACCATGTGTGGGTCGAAGAAACCCACCGGTTCATTCCTTGCTTTTGCCTCCATCATCATGTATCTGCATACATATTCAAAATCAAGGATCATATATATATATATGCCATTTATCGGTACGACACGAATCTATACCGTGGTTGCACACTGTAACACCCCAAAATTTTGCTTTTCTTAAATTCATGTGTGATTTGGCACTTTGGTGGATTTTTGGAATTTTCTGGAATTTATTTGGATTTATTTGGAATTTATTTGAATTTATTCCATTTTGAAATAATTAAAGAATTTAATTTTGCACATAAAATTTTGTTGGAAATATTTTACTTGAGTCCAAAATGATCCAAAATATTTTCCAGAATTTTTCTGGAATTTTTCTGAGTTATTTGCTATTTTTAATGAATTAAATGAATTACTGGGAATTATTTTGAATATTAAAATCGCTTCGGGTTTAGTATCGTTCCTCGGTCCGAAGTCGACTCGAGTCCGACTAACCCGTTCGCTCGATCCGATCGGGGCCGGCCGATCTGACATCGTGGGCGGTTCTCGTCACCGTCTTCCCCGTCCGTCCGAGTCCGGAGAGCTCCGCCGCGCCGCCTCGAAGTTCGCTAGGAGTTCAGCATATCGCGGACGTCGAGGCCTTATTTAAGGAGACGACCCACCGCCAGAATCACCTTGCCCTTGCGCGCCGATTGCCTCGATCCGTTTCGCTCGAGCCGCAACCACGCCGCGCAATTGCTCGCCGGAGTTGGACCTAGGGTTGCTTGGGTCTTTGCCTCGCTCACGCTGTCCGCCACTTCCCGGCATTGGAGATCGGATCCGAGACCCGGCGAGACGCACCGCTGGACGTTCTCTCCTCGCCGGAAAACCACGGAGCGCCGCGCTACGCATCGTCTTCCTCCTCTCCGCCGAAGCTAGCACCGCCGCACGCCGTCAAGCCCCGCGAAGGTCCTCACCGTTCGATCCCGATCAACGGTCCAGGTTAGCCCACGTCACCTCCCGTAATTCCACGTTGCGGTTTTAGATTCAATCTCCGCCGTTGGTTTTAGATCGCACGGGTTAGATTGGATCAAGTGTTATCGGGTAGATCTGTCCTTAGCCGCTTGATCTTAATCGTGTGTCCTCGCTTGAGCCACGTAGCCGCTTCCACCGCACCGTAGCCAAATTCTTTATGACCGTTAGATCGAAATCCGACGGATCGGATTACGACACGTGTGCCTAGCCGCACTCCACGCGTGTGGCGCGTGTCCTCGACACGCGGGCCCGCAAGTCGAGGGCCCACGCTGCGTCGACCCACGCTTTGCGTGAGACCCGCTTGGCGACAGGTGGTCCCACCTGTCGCCTCATCCAAGCCGTGGGCCGGTGTCACCGTGGACTCGATCCATGGACCGAGACACGTGGCGGCACCGGGACATGCCACGCGTGGCATGATGACGTCATCTTTGGCGTCATCACGGACCGGTCGATGCCGACGTCGGCAGTCACCGTGGACCAATCACAGGATGACACGTGTCCATGCCGACGCCAATAATTAATTTCCTAAAAGAAAATGATTTATTAATTCGAAATATTGATTCAAATTTGGATTCAAACTTCAAACGCTTATAACTTTTGCGTTTCAACTCCGATTTGAGTGATTCAAATTTCTAAATTTGTATAAAAATGAGATCTACCTAAATATAAATTTTATTTAATTTTTGGACTAAAGTTTTTCTCTGCAAAATTATTTAATTGATTATTTAAACTTTAAATAATCATAACTTTTGCGTCTTAACTCCAAATTTGACGATTCCAGTTTCTAAAAATTTGTAAAATTATGTTCTTTCTGTTTATGGATTTTATTTGGATGTTTGGACACTTTTTGCCTATTGTTTATTCGTGTATTTGCTATTTGCACGCTTTACGAGTAGACGTTGAAGTGCTGGAAGGATTCAAAGGAGAAGTATTAACTCAGATCCAACTCAAGACCAAGAACAAGTACTTTTTGAAGGCAAGTTGTGCTTTGACCATGTTGATCCTATTTCAAATCTATTTTGATTTAAACTATTGCATGCTAGTTCAATTAGAAAAATACTTTGTTTAAACATGGGGTTAGATAAGTACCAATTTGTCGTATGACACCTTGATTATCTAAGTATGTGCCATGACCCTTTGTCACCCTAGTTGTGGATTACTAGTTGGACATTATTAAATTGCCAACATGGGTTATAGACCGTTGTAGTATCTTGCTTAGACACACTACGTGCTCATAACATGATTTTGGATAATCAAATGCTAATATTGACTTAATGATATATTGAACCTGTTTTGGAAAAGTATCATGTGATGTTGATGGCACGTGGTGCATGGTAATCAAGCGGGGTTTGATAAACGATTTTCGGCCGGGCATGTGGCAAGAGTAATCAGGTGGGCCATTGTGGCGTTGGGAATGTTGATTTGGTTCTTCGGGTAGTCTTGCCCTGGTCACCCTAAGGACTTAACCTTGCAAGCCTTTGAACTAGGTCTAACGTGCAACCACATGTCTCAGCAATGGGACGGACCTAGTTGACTAAGTTGCTAATAACGCACTGTGGGACCTCAGAGGTCAACTACACCCTTTGTGTAAGTTATGCGGGGAGCGTCTGGGAGTGAGGCCAGGTACCCATCTAACGGTTGATTGGCCTAGACTTCGCCTTAGCGAAGGGAAGGGTTAGTGCGCAATAACCGGGGAGGACCACTTGTATTGTTAGAGGTTTCCGAAAGACTTTATTACGGGAACTCGCCTTTGTGGTGTTTGACTGTATCTTGTGGGTAAAGTGCATAACCTCTGCAGAGTTTAGAATCTATTCGAATAGCCGTGTCCGCGGTATTGGACATCGCTCGGGAATTACAGTCAAGGGTTAGATTTTCTCAAAAATAACTTGGATTTGGAAAGTTGGGATGGTTTAATAATGAAGATGATGGAAATGTGGTTTAGGATGGGAAAATGTTTATTAAACTTCTTGAAAAGTTATTTATGCTTTACTTATTTCTACTGCTTTCGAATCTACTTATATTATTTGTCAAATGTTGTTTACTGCAAATATACCTTGAGCTATTCCTTTGTACCAAGCCATGCATATAGTATCTTAGCTTGCATTCTGTGCATGACTTGCTGAGTACCAAGTACTCACCCTTGCCTCAACACAATATCAGTTGAAGAGGAGATTACGCCAGCTTTGGAGGAGGAACTCCAAGAGGATCCGTCTACTTAGGGAAGCGAGCCCAGTCAGTTGCCTGTGGTATACTGGATGGCGCCACGAAGCTATTTGATTTTCCGCTGCTATTATTTCTCTTTTTAATAAGTTTCGCCTTGCGAGGCATACATCTGTAACTTGACCATAAGGTCGAGTAACCAGTTTGGTTATTTAAATAAAGTACTTTGATAATATCGATTGGTATGATTGTGATATTTACCAATGTTAAGACTGTGTGCACTAGCGCGTTCCTGGACTAGTGCTGAATACACAGAGGGTCCGGATTTGCAAATTCGGGGTCCCGACAGAGGTGGTATCAGAGCCATACTTGACTGTAGGCTCAACCCTAGCTAGAATGGTCGTAGTGAGGATAAAACCTATTTTCTAAAGCTAAAAATTTGTGAAGACAAGAAATGACATCTCGACTTATCCCCTTCTCTCTTTTCTTGTCTCTTGCTGAAATTTTCCCTTACCTTGTCACAATTTAAAAATTTCGAGTTCTTACGTAAAGCACTCTTGTGACAGATGGAGGAAGAGTTCAACTACGTTGATCTGGGAGTTGGTCACGCCGCGGAACTTTGGCATATGCTACAAATTCTCGGAGGTTTTGAGAAGCCCCAATACCAAGTAGAAGTGATCAGACAAGCGGGATTGATCAAGGCTTGTGACGTAAAGATTGAGGTACCTGCTAGGAAGAAGGGCCCAGGCAATCGCCCGATACACTGCACTGCCAGGAGATCTACAATGCAGATGGGTATCCAAGAAGTATCACGACGAGCAATGCGGCACATTACCCGTATCTACGCCAGAGAATTGGAGAGCACGGTGTTCCGTTATCATCCGCGCAGCGATAACCTTCTTGACCCGAAGGCGATTCAGGATGAGGATGCCACGGTTACACAATTGGCACGATTTGTAAATGCGCCCAGGAGGATGTACTAGATAATACAAGCAAGGAGCTACGAAGGCCCGCAAGGAAATCACGACAGAGAAGAACAAAGGGCGGAAGCTCAAGAGTATGTGGCACACCTTCTACGAAGGATTGACGAGTTGGAGATGACCTTGTATGCGGACCAGACCCAGAGCCAAGATTTGAGCTACACGAGCCGAGATCCAGAGGAGTCGATCTCGATGAGGACATCGCTTCTTCGACTACCACGAGAGGACACGATCGCTGGACATGGCGATCGTTTCGGCGCCTATGCCACAAAGACCCGTACCAGGCCGTGGAGGTTTTCTCGATGAGTGAGCATAGGTTCTATAGTGAGACTCCTTCGCCGAGTCGCGTCATAGAATAAAGAGTCACCCTTTAGGCGTTAGACTCCAGAGTTAGTTCGATTTGGATTTGCTTTGTTTGCTGAGTGTGCAGTATGTGTTGCAAGGCCCTTAGGCATTGTAAGCAGCCATACCAAGTTATTAAATAATAAAGTTGGACCTTAAAGTTACCCCTTTCGCCCGCATAAGTTCCATATTACTTGTCTATTCTTGTTTCCCTCTCATCTCTAAACCTAGAGTAAATCGACAGATGGTGAACACCCGCGGAAACTTTGGAAGCAATGGGAGTGGTTCTCGCCCGAGAAACCCCAATGATGGAGCACCAAAGACCGCCTTGGATATGCAGAATTTCGGAGCTTTTCTTGCTGCCTGCACTCGATTAATGCATGCTATGATGCAACAAATGCAACACGTCACCGCCAGGCCACCGCTAATCAAGTTAATCGGGGACCACGCCAGAATACAAGACTGCCGAGAGTTCATGAGAACTCACCCACCCACTTTCTCTGGGAATGCCAATCCATTGGAGGCCGATGATTGGTTAAGATCAATCGAGAGGAAGCTACACATAGCTCAATGCATAGGAAATGAGAAGGTACTCTACGCTTCTCATCACCGGAAGGACAAATTGCCAGAATGGTGGGAGAACTTCGTGCCACGCAAGAGAACCCTCAAGATATCACTTGGGAAGAGTTCACGGTGCATTCCGACAAGATCACGTGCCTGAAGGAATCATGGACCTTAAGAAGGAGGAGTTCAGAGCTTTGAAACAAGGTAATCAGCCAGTGGGTCGACTACCTGAACAAGTTCACACACGGCTAGCACGCTCGCACCTGAGGATGTAGTGACAGATAAATCCAGGCATACCTCGTTTTATGAACGGACTTAACTCAGATTGCAAGTAGGGTTGATCACCCACACCTTTCCAGATTTCCAAGAGTTGGTGAATAAGGCACTTATTCTTGAGGACAAGCGCAAGGAACTGGATGAGAACAGAAGCGCAGGATGCAACAAAGAAGGATCACGCCAGGAACGCCAATGCGCTTGAGAGTTGCACCAAATCAATTCTTCGATTCCAACCACGAATGCAACAAGGACACCATCCCCAAGACCAAGACCTGTCAATCGTAACTACCAAACCCCAGCCGCTAGAAACGCTTACTCCGTGCAAAAAGAAGGAACAAGTGAGACGCCGCTACAATCGCAACGAGCCAGACACTTTGCCAACAGCTTGTCCAAAGAAGACAGCGAGGAGTGACCCCGATTCGCTTCAATCTAGGAACCACCCCAGCTAGGACTCCAAAGACAGAGCCACACCCTGCATCGTGGTGAGAGGCCGAGTCAACCATGTCACCGCGGATGCACTTTGCAAAATGCTACGGACGTCGTCTTGGGTAAGTTACTTGTTAACTCAAGACTGCAATGCTTTGTTTGACTCTGGAGCTTCGCATTCGTTTGTTTCGCAAGGCTTTGCTACTAGAAATGATTTGAGAATTGCAAGACTTAAGTGCATGCTTTTAGTTCAAACCCCTGGTTCCGAACTCCGAACGAAAGTAGGATGTTCCGGGGTGAGAATACTGATAGGTGGAATAGAGTTCCTAGCAAACCTTATAATTTTGGAGACCCAGACCTTAGACGTCATATTGGGAATGGATTGGTTATCCAAGCACAAGGCCGTATTGGATTGTGGACGAAGGACTATCTCAGTTGAGAGCCCGTGTGGGAAGAAAGTAGAATTTCAAGCCACTGCAGCTTAGAGATGGACAGTTGATGGTTAACAATACCAAGGCAATCAGCCTAGAGGATGTCCCAAAGAGTGAATGAGTACCCGATGTTTTTCCCGAAGATCTACCTGTATGCCGCCGACAGGGACATAGAGTTTGTGATAGAGCTTGTACCTGCACAAAGACCGATAGCAAAGAGACCCTATCGGATGTCCACCGAGGAGTTGGTAGAGATGAAGAAACAGCTAGAAGAGTTAATGGAGAAAGGATTTATCGAGACCGAGTTCGTCGCCGTGGGGAGCACCGCTTTGTTTGTCAAGAAGAAGGGCGGGAGTTTCAGGATGGGCATTGACTACCGTGCACTCAACGAAGTAACCGTGAAGAATAAGTATCAGCAACCCAGTATTGATGATTTGTTTGATCAGTTGAGATGAGCAGGAGTTTTCTCTAAGATTTATCTGAGATCTGGAAACCATCGATTGAAGATCCGATCGTAAGATATTCAAGACTCGCATTCTCGTCAAGATATGGACATTACGAGTTTACTGTTATGTTCTTTGGACTGACGAATGCGCCAGAATATTTAATGAATTTGATGAATAAGGTTTTCATTTAATATTTGGACAAGTTTTTATTCGTGTTCATTGACGATATCCTAATATACTCCAATACAGAGGATGAACATGCCGAACACTTAAGGCGAGTTTTGGAAAAGCCGAGGAACAAAGCAACTTTTCGCCAAGTTCGCAAGTGTGATTTTTGGAAGGACAAGGTGGAGTTTCTTGGACATGTAATGACCGCATGAAGGAGTCGCCGTAGATCCAAGCAAAGTAGAAGCTGTGTTACATTGGGAGCACCAAGACTGTGACCCAGATTCGAAGTTTCCTTGGAATGGCAGGATACTACCGCCGTTTCAGTGAAGGCTTCTCGACAATTGCGAAACCTCTTACGCAATTGCTGAAGAAGGAAAGGAATTTTGCATGGACGCCGAATGTGAGAAAGGATTTCAGAGGCAAGAAGCGATTGACATCAGCACCGGTGTTAGTTCTACCGGATGTTGCTCAAAGCTTCGATATTTATTGTGACGATCGCGCCAAGGACTTGGATGTGTCTTGATGCAGAATGGAAAGGTAAATCGCTTATGCATCAAGGCGATTGAGGCCGCATGAGGAAAATTATCCGACACATGACCTAGAGTTAGGCTGCCGTAGTGCATGCCTTGAAGATATGGCGTCACTATCGATCGGGAGCAGATGTGAAGTGTATACGGATCATAAGAGCCTTAAGTACATATTCACCCAGTCGGATCTGAATATGAGGCGAGAGAGATGGTTAGAGTTGATCAAAGACTATAATGTTGGAATCCATTACCATCCCGGGAAGGCCAACGTAGTAGCCGATGCCCCTGAGTCGGAAAAGCCATCTTTGTGAGCATGTTGCTAGCCACAAGTCGGGATGAGCTACGCCAGATTTTCAGAAAATGAAGATTGAGGTAGTACCTAGCGGATTCTTGGCCGCATTAGAAGTAAAGCCTACCCTAGAGGATCGATCCGAGAAGGGCGGAAGGATGATGACAAGATCCGCAGGATTAAGTCCATCAAGGAGGACGGCCAGGCAGCGGACTTCACGTTGGATGAGCAAGGCCCGTTGTGGATGAAGGATCGCATTTGTGTGCCTAACAAGAATGAGTTAAATCACCTGATTCTGGAAGAAGCCCATGACTCCAAGTACTCAATTCATCACTGAAGCGCCAAGATGTATCGGGATCTCAAGGAGAGATTCGTGGCCGAGTATGAAAGCGTGAAGTTGCCGAGCATGTTGCATTGTGCGGCGTATGCCGGAGAGTCAAGGCAATGCATCGAGACCAGCGGGATTGCTACAACCGCTGAAAATACCTGAGTGGAAGTGGGAGGAAATCGGAATGGATTTCATTACCGGTTTGCCGAAGACTCAAGGAGGTTATGACTCCATATGGGTTATAGTGGATCGCTTGACTAAAGTAGCCCATTTTATCCCCGTGAAGACCACTTACTCGGAGATAAATTAGCGTAATTGTACATGATCGAGGATTGTCTGTTTGCACGGAGTGCCAAAGAGGATTGTATCAGACAGAGGTACCCAATTTACCTCAAGGTTACGGAATAAGTTGCATGAAGCCATGGGAACCCGTTTGAACTTCAAGATGACTTATCATCCACAGACGGATGGACAGATGAAAGAGTCAACCAGATTCTGGAGGATATGTTGAGAGCTTGTGCATTAGCTTATGCTACTTCTTGGGATAAGAGTTTACCGTATGCCGAGTTCGATTACAACAATAGTTATCAGGCTAGTTTACAGATGTCACCTTTTGAGGCCTTTGTATGGTCGACCACTGTCGAGCGCCATTGAATTGGAACGAGACCGGCGAGCGCCCAGTCTTTGGGCCAGATATTCTTCAAGAGGCTGAAGAGCAGATAGCTATGATTAGGGACAGGTTGAAGATAGCCCAAACTCCACAGAAGAGTTATTCTGACAATAGTCGCCGAGACTTGAGTTTTGAACCGTAAGACTTTGTTTACCTCGAGTTCGCCTCTCGGGGGAGTTAAGAGGTTCCATGCCAAAGGGAAACTCGCACCTGCTATGTTGGACCATTTAAGATTTTGAGTCGCAGAGGCGGTTGCTTACCACCGGAGTTGCCACGATCGTTGGCAGGAGTGCATGATGTATTCCATGTGTCCCAATTGAAGAAGTGTCTCCGAGTTCCTGAGGAACAGACACCGCTAGAGTCAATTGAGTTGCAAGAGGATTTGACTTATAAGGAGCATCCCGTGAGGATTCTAGACACAATGGATCGAGAGACCAGAAATAAGTCGACCTGTTTCAGAGAGTTCAAGGAGCAACCATGAAGAAAGCGAAGCGACTTGGGAGCTGTGAAGAGGATTTGAAGAAAGAGTTTCCAAACCTATTCTGTAGTGAGCCCTGAATCTCGGGGACGAGATTCTATTAAGGGGGGGAGGTTTGTAACACCCCAAAATTTTGCTTTTCTTAAATTCATGTGTGATTTGGCACTTTGGTGGATTTTTGGAATTTTCTGGAATTTATTTGGATTTATTTGGAATTTATTTGAATTTATTCCATTTTGAAATAATTAAAGAATTTAATTTTGCACATAAAATTTTGTTGGAAATATTTTACTTGAGTCCAAAATGATCCAAAATATTTTCCAGAATTTTTCTGAGTTATTTGCTATTTTTAATGAATTAAATGAATTATCGGAATTATTTTGAATATTAAAATCGCCGGTTTAGTATCTTGTTCCTCGTCCGAAGTCAGACTCGAGTCCGACCGAACCTGCGTTCGCGCCGATCCGACGGGGCCTGATCTGACATCGTGGGCGGTTCTCGTGCCGTCTTCCCCGTCAGTCCGAAAGCCGGAGCTCACGCCACGCCTCGAAGTTCGCTAGGGTTCCGCGCGATATCGCGACGCCGAGGCCTTATTTAAGGAGACGACCCCACCGCCAGTAATCACCTTGCCCTTGCGCCGATTGCCTCGATCCGCTTCGCTCGAAAGCCGCAACCACGCCGCAATTGCTCGCCGGAGTTGGACCTAGGGTTGCTTGGGTCTTTGCCTCGCTCCGCCGCTGTCCGCCACTTCCCCGGGGCATTGGAGATCGGATCCGAGACCCCCGAAGCGAGACGCACCCGCGGGACGTTCTCTCCTCGCCGGAAAACCACGGGAGCGCCGCGCTACGCATCGTCTTCCTCCTCTCCGGCCGAGCTAGCACCGCCGCACGCCGTCAAGCCCCGCGAAGGTCCTCAGCCGTTCGATCCCGATCAACGGTCCAGGTTAGCCCACGTCACCTCCCGTGTAATTCCACGTTGCGGTTTTAGATTCAATCTCCGCCGTTGGTTTTAGATCGCACGGGTTAGATTGGATCAAGTGTTATCGGGTAGATCTGTCCTTAGCCGTCGGATCTTAATCGTGTGTCCCTGCTTGAGCCACGTAGCCGCTCCACTGCACCGTAGCCAAATTCTTTATGACCGTTAGATCGAAATCCGACGGATCGGATTACGACACGTGTGCCTAGCCGCACCCACGCGTGTGGGCGCGTGTCCCTGACACGCGGGCCCCGCAAGTCAGAGGGCCCACGCCGCCCACGCTTGCGTGAGACCCCGCGACAGGTGGTCCCACCGCCGGCCTCATCCAAGCCGTGGGCCGGGTGTCACCGTGGACTCAGGCCATGGACCGAGACACGTGGCGACTCGACATGCCACGTGGCATGATGACGTCATGCTGACGTCATCACGGGACCCGTTCGGTGCTGACGTCAGCAGGTCACTGTGGACCAATCACAGGATGACACGTGTCCATGCCGACGCAATAATTAATTTCCGAAAAGAAAATGATTTATTAATTCGAAATATTGATTCAAATTTGATTCAAACTTCAAACGCTTATAACTTTTATGCGTGTCAACTCCGATTTGAGTGATTCAAATTTCTAAATTTGTATAAAAATGAGATCTACCTAAATATAAATTTTATTTAATTTTTGGACTAAAGTTTTTCTCTGCAAAATTATTTAATTGATTATTTAAACTTTAAATAATCATAACTTTCGCGTCTTAACTCCAAATTTGACGATTCCAGTTTCTAAAAATTTGTAAAATTATGTTCTTTCTGTTTATGGATTTTATTTGGATGTTTGGACACTTTTTGCCTATTGTTTATTCGTGTATTTGCTATTTGCACGCTTTACGAGTAGACGTTGAAGTGCCTAAGGATTCAAGGAGAAGTATTAACTCAGGATCCAACTCAAGACCAAGAACAAGTACTTTTTGAAGGCAAGTTGTGCTTTGACCATGTTGATCCTATTTCGAAATCTATTTTGATTTAAACTATTGCATGCTAGTTCAATTAGAAAAATACTTTGTTTAAACATGGGGGTTAGATAAGTACCAATTTGCTGTATGACACCTTGATTATCTAAGTATGTGCCATGACCCTTTGTCACCCTAGTTGTGGATTACTAGTTGGACATTATTAAATTGCCAACATGGGTTATAGACCGTTGTAGTATACTGCTTAGACCTGCTACGTGCTCATAACATGATTTTGGATAATCAAATGCTAATATTGACTTAATGATATATTGAACCTGTTTTGGAAAAGTATCATGTGATGTTGATGGCACGTGGTGCATGGTAATCAACTGGGGTTTGATAAACGATTTTCGGCCAGGGCATGTGGCAAGAGTAATCAGTGGGCCATTGTGGCGTTGTGAATGTTGATTTGGTTATTCGGGGAGTCTTGCCATGGTCACGCTTAGGTATTAACCTTTCAAGCCTTTGAACTGGGTCTAACGTGCAACCACATGTCTCAGAATGGGACGGACCTAGTTGACTAAGTTGCTAATAACGCACTGTGGGACCTCAGAGGTCAACTACACCCTTTGTGTAAGTTGTGCGGAGCGCATCTGGCCGAGGCCAGTACCCATCTAACGGTTGATTGGCCTAGACTTCGCCTTAGCGAAGGGAAGGGTTAGTGCTTAATAACCGGGAGGACCACTTGTATTGTTAGAGGTTTCAAAGACTTTGTTACTGAACTCGCCTTTGTGGTGTTTGACTGTATCTTGTGGGTAAAGTGCATAACCTCTGCAGAGTTTAGAATCTATTCGAATAGCCGTGTCCGCGGTATTGGACATCGCCGGGAATTACAATCAAGGGTTAGATTTTCTCAAAAATAACTTGGATTTGGAAAGTTGGGATGGTTTAATAATGAAGATGATGGAAATGTGGTTTAGGATGGGAAAATGTTTATTAAACTTCTTGAAAAGTTATTTATGCTTTACTTATTTCTACTGCTTTCGAATCTACTTATATTATTTTTCAAATGTTGTTTAATGCAAATATAACTTGAGCTATTCCTTTGTACCAAGCCATGCAAATAGTATCTTAGCTTGCATTCTCAGGCATGACTTGCCGAGTACCAAGTACTCACCCTTGCCTCAACACAATATCAGTTGAAGAGGAGATTACGCCAGCTTTGGAGGAGGAACTCCAAGAGGATCCGTCTACTTAGGGAAGCGAGCCCAGTCAGTTGCCTGTGGTATACTGGATGGCGCCACGAAGCTATTTGATTTTCCGCTGCTATTATTTCTCTTTTTAATAAGTTTCGCCTTGCGAGGCATACATCTGTAACTTGACCATAAGGTCGAGTAACCAGTTTGGTTATTTAAATAAAATACTTTGATAATATCGATTGGTATGATTGTGATATTTACCAATGTTAAGACTGTGTGCACTAGCGCGTTCCTGGACTAGTGCTGAATACACAGAGGGTCCGGATTTGCAAATTCGGGGTCCCGACACACACTTACAATGTCCAGCATCTGATGAGTGAAGCGTCGAGGGCGTTGAGGTTGTACAGATCGAAAAGGTCATTGAAGCCGACAACGAAGCAGCCATCTGAATTCTCGTGTAAGAAATGCTGCTCCTTGAAGCGAACCGTGATACTCGATACCTGTTCTGGCAGCGGCTTGGTGACCTGTAACATGCACCAATCTTGCAATCTAACTCAAGCTAATGAAAACGTCGCCGGGTTCTCTTTCAGTACGAACGGCTTTCCCAGCTCAAATTGCCGCACCATCGGGGCAAACGGAATTTGCAACAAGCCTGAGTAGGTCTTCTTTTTTGATTTGCCCTTATCGCTGCCTCGTCGTCTACTACATGTCGTCTTCACGGGAGACGACACGATCAGCTCTGGCTCATAGGGCATCATAGGTAATTTGGTGGGCTCTGCTGGTGCTAGCATATGATCCGGCACACCATGTGACTCCGGAATTGCTTCTATCGTTGTTGTTGCTTGGCGGGCATCGAAGGAGATGGACTTCTTTGGCCATTGGATGAATGTGTCGACGGCATCCCCTATTGTCACGATCTCGTCGTTTGGAGGCATCTCTAACATGATGCCCTTGCAAATTTCATGTACACCGTCGACATGAACCTTCGTGTAGCCCAGATTTAATGAATGACCGTGCACAAGTGCCCCTTCAATGGATGGATACGCGCGCCCCCAAGCAGCCTGCAAAGGAATAGAGGCCTCGCTAAGCCTCATGTTGAGATTGAGATTGCACACCATGGCCTCCTACAGAATGATAGACAATTACTTAGCCTACTCACAAAACAGGTCCATTTAAGAAGCATTGCAGAAATAACATGTATATTACCTTGGTGTCGTCGGGAGGAAATCTGACTTCGTCCACATCCGTCTGAGGGACAGACGCGCAACTGCTCGAACGATTAGCTGGGCTGATCTGTCCATGTGCTTCTCAGCCTTGCACGTTCTGTTCATGCCTGTCCGCAGCGTTCATTTGTGCCATCTTTTCCTCAAAGCATTTTAGCTGAATCTCTAATTGCGCTTTCATCCTTTCCTCAAGCTTTTCATTTACCCTTTCCTCAATCATGGCTACTAGTCGTGCCTCACGCTCGGCTTTGCTTCTCTTCCTACTCCGGTATGACTCGGAGTCCTGTGGGAATCCCGTTTTCCAGGGAACGAAAACACCTAGGCCTCGGGTGTAACATCCTCAAATTTATAAAAGTTTAAAATCAAATATTAAGTATGTGAAATCATCTTTGTGTTGCATTTTATGATTTCTTGTGCAATTACTTATGTGATGGTTGAATTAATTATAGGAATCAAATAAAAGAAGAAAAAGAGAAAATGGTAAAATAGTAAAAGTGAGAAATTACCTTGGTGAGTTTTATACCTGACTTTGGACAACCCTAGAACCATTCTTAGCTGGTCAAAAGACCATGTGAATGCATTTAGAAGTAAAGAAAATAATTTAATTAGCGAATTCCATTGCTGTCTAGACCTTTGTCAGATTTATGAAGAACTATGTGGAGCAATCTAGGCCTTGTAATTTTTACCATAAGACCTCAGACATATTACCTTAATCCACAAAAATTTTCGAAAATTATTAAGAAGATTAACTATTTATTTGCAATTAAATAAAGCTGAGTTGCAATTCTGCAGAAATAAGTAAAAGAATTCTAGGGAAATAAATAATGTGATTTTAGTGCTGAAATTTTTATGGTAAGTCCATTGCATAGAATCACATATTCAGTAAAAGTTTCAAAATTAAATAGGTTGATTTAGTCCCTTAATCAATTCAAAAACCGAATTGGATATTCTGTGCAGCATTCAATGTCAGATTTTTAATTAAATAAATATAGTTCATTTTAACCTCAAAATTTTATTGAGGTCTGAAAACTTACCTAGTAGCTTGGTAAAAAAGTTACGAAAAATCTTGAGATGACCTGACCCGTGAATTAATTGTTGGTTGCGCTGTTAGAGGAAGCAACTGGAGTTTACCCTCCTCAGCTCTTACGTGTGGACCCACGTGTCCAGTGGCTCTTCAGCCGGTCCAAGCGCCAGAGGAGCTGCCGACGGGACCCAGAAATATCCCGGCCCACGCGTCAGCATCTCCCCTTTCCTCTCTTTCTCTCTTCTCTCTCTGCCTTGTGGGTCCTTGTGGCCAGAACCGTCTTCCTCCTCTCCTCTCATCTCTATCTCTCTCTCTTTCTCTCTGTGTTGCCGACAAAGCCGCACCGCCTCGCCCCTTTGTCGTGACCTAGCCGCAATCTCGCGCCACTCAAGGTCGCCCTGACACCTCGCTGCCAGCCTGCGCTCTGCCATGCCGAGCCGAAGGGAGGACATCCAGAGCCAACCCTAGACCTCCGCCGTCCTCCTCTGTAGATTAGTCCTCGCCTTACCGCCTCTCATGCCTATTTAAGGGGACGAATAGCACCGTTACTCCCAGCCAAACCTGGAGCAACTCCTCATTCACCCTCACACGCCCTAATCCACCTCTAGCCGAGCCCTCTTCCTCGTTGCCGGCGAAGCCGATTTGGGGGAAAAACCGAATTAACGAAGCCCGGTAAGGGAACCTTCAAATTGACCGCTCCTAAAGCATCCTTAATTGCTTATCAACCGTTTGCGCATCTTCTTGCAGCCCGAAGCAACCCGGAGACATCCCGCGCCGTGAGTCGACCTTCCGCCATTGTTGCGCACGGTGAGAGCTTCACCCAACCGTTTGTTCTTTGGTGTAGAGGCATGAATAGGATCCTTAGAACCTGTTGAAGCTCGTGCGCATGACCATTAAGCTAATAATACCCCGTAGCGCCGTCGAGCCGTTCTTCACCGTGAAGCGCCGCCGGTCACCGCCGTGCGCTCATTTCTTCCGAACACCACCCATAACCAAGTAGTTCCCTGGAATCATCAATGCCCTGTGAAGCCGTAGGAACCATCCAAAGTCGATCGACGCCGCCGGATAACCGCCGGTGAGCTCCGGTCATCGTCTCCCCTGTTTAGTCTCTCTGACGTGCGGGCCAACGCTGTCAGCCGCGCCGTGCGTGTCTCGCTGCTAGACGGGCCCGAGCGGTCAGTCACACGCATGCACGTGTTTCTCTGCCGTGTGGACCCAACTGCTTGGTCTCGCGCATCGCGGCTGCGCCGCCATGAGCCATCGCTGAAGCCGGGCCCAACCGGTCAGCGAAAGCAGCCCAGTTCAAATGTTAGCCCGCGTAAAACACTGAAATGCGTTTTCTTCTAAGGAAAGCGTATTTTCCTTTTATTTCTTGATTTTAGAAACCCGATTTGATTCAAATGCTTATAACTTTTAAACTATAGCTCCAAATTGAATGAGATAAATTTCTAAATTCATGTTAAATCATGTAGTTTCATAATATGCAAAAATATTTGATACTTGTTTAGCAAATTAACTTTGAATTTAAATTTGAATCTTGAAATTTGAATATGTTGCATATAGAAATTTTGCAAATGAAGTCCAAATTGAATGAAACCAACTTTGTTGGAATCCTTGGGTCAAATAGTGTCTAAATATGTAATTATATTTGAATTTGGAGTTAGTTTGTGAAATTTTCATATTAGGACTTTATTTAATGCATATAGTTAATATAATTGCTATAACTTGGTCAAAAATTATCTAAATTAAATGAAACTTGTTTCTTTGTGCTCATTACACTAATTAGAATCAAATGGTGACATAAGAGTTAGGGTGTACCATGTTGTTTCTATTGGTCATATTAAATGTTGCTTTAGGTATTAAATCAAATCTAATGCAATTGATCCCATACCCTAGAAATAAACCTTATTTAAATTCAATTTTACAATCTTAGCTTCCTGAATTCGTAAATTAAAATAAAATAATACATAAAGAAAGGTAGCCGTGTGGTATGCCCCTAAGCTTTAATCCTTAGGACTGGAACTTGATAAGTTATCTAATACATGAAATGATGATCGATGTTGATGATTTGATTGTTTTGGAATGATTTCATTTGAATCTTTCAATTGCTATCTTTAGCATTTATGAATTTGCTTCTTCTATCGATATTAAAGTATTCTATTTGCCATGTTCGAATTCGACGTGTAGACGCCGAGACTGCCGACTACGCTATCGACGACTCAGATCCAGCTTACACCGCCGAGGAGCAAGGCAAGCACCCCCTTGATCATTTTGATCCCAGATTTCATAATCAACTAAAATGTGATTAAGAATCTCCCTGCATGCTCATAATTTGATAAACTATTATTTTGTTACTTGGTAGTTATAACCCAAACTGATGGATTCCCTTAATCATGTTGACATACCATCCATGAAAACCATAGGATTGGTTAAGTTCTTTGAACTGGGTATAATCGCTTATTAACCTGCAAATGCTTAGCACTGCTCTAGGTCAATGTTGAAAATGTTTACACCCACACTTTTCCTTATGGAATCTTTTATGGTTTATTTAAGCAGTAAAGGATACTGGTAGTTTGATAAAAATGAAAATAAAACTACTGTTTTGATGTGGGTGATTATTGGCAATAGCCGGTTGTACATGTTTTAACGTGTACGTAGCTAGGGTGGAGTTATCGCCCATGTCACTTTGAGGACCGAACGTAGTGTTGCATGATCCAAGTAAACTGTACATCCACAAGTACTGGACTGGGACAGTCTTAACTTATTAAATTATTTGGGGATTAGCTTTGCACATTGGTAGGCAGTTGTAGCACGGGCATACCCGAGATAGGTTTGCTCGAGGGAGGTGTCATCACCGAGGTGTTGGCATCTGCCGTTGTAACGGTGTACGCCTGGCTATGAATTTGGGGCTGTTGTTGTACCATTTGAGCCGCGGGCTCCTGAATACTATTGCTTCACCGTTTGTTTGCTTCCATCATAGTCAGGGGTAACGTCACTGGGCTAGTGCAAAGTTAAGGTTCAAGTAATCGAACAGTTTCGTTATGAACTCCTCGCGGGCATACCAAAGGAAGTGTGTCTTATAGCTTGCAAAAAGGGAGAACATATCTTGTGGGTAAAGCAGTACAAACTCTGCAGAGTCTAAAACTATTCGAATAGCCGTATCCACGGTCATGGATGACTTGGCTAACCAGCACTAGTTAGATGCTTTCTATTTTGAAAACTTTGGCAAAAGACTTTGGAAAATGTTTTACGACTGATTAATGTCACTTGTCGTTGTATTTTCTTTTGTAAGACCATGGAGGGTCTTTTTCGTTAATTTACTCACAAAGCGCCGTGAGTAGATGGTTATATTTCATCTTACTACTTGTTGTTTAAATTACTTATTAAACTGTTTTAAATTTCTAGTTATGCTTTTCATTATTAATCAGTATTACTTCATACAAATCTTCCGCTTTATGCAAAACAACCGTAGAAACCCACTTTCTATTTCAGCCTGCATATATTCCAGGAATTGCATACACTACAAAGTCTTGCGAGTACCAATGTACTCAACTTGCTTCAACAATATTTTTAGGTGATGAGCAAGATTACGATATTGACGGAAATGAGTATGAGGAACCTGCGAATTTTAGCGATGACTGATCTTTCTAGGTTCATCTCAGCAGTTGCCTGTGGAGTTATGGAATAGTTGGCATACTATGAGACATGGTTTTAATTTCCTGCTACTTTTGGTATTGTAATAACACTATAAAACCTGTGATGTAATAAAAATGTGTATCTGTGTGGCTGTAATTTCCAAATTGTGTTTGTGCGTGCCAGCCACTGATCATGGGAATGGCACAGGAAGCACTTAAAGAGCCTCATATTTATGTTATTTACCGACATAAAAATGAGGGTCTCACATCGGGTCCGACCCGGGTGCTCCTTGTTTCCCAAGGCCGCAGAGAGTATATCGTTCTCTCTGTCTGGAGTGAAAGAGCCCTGGGAAGATTCCGCGCTTAGTGACACTAAGCGTTGTGACACTTCCTCGTCACCGGCGTTGGCAAATGACATCTCGCCCGATGACGTGGGACGTGACCTCGCTCTTACCCAGTTTCGAGCGCGCGGGTCCAATATCGAGGCAAACGGTGGTGCGACCTCCTTCTGTATTGCCTCATTGTCCTCCCTTGTCCATTGCTTCACCTTGCCCGCGTACCTAGTGGAGCCGAGTCTGTGGGGGTGGGTGTTTTTTGAATGCATAACCTTGTGCGCCGCACTTATGCTCACGAACTCTTCAGTCTTCTTCATTTCAACAAAATTGTTCCCACACATCTTCAGTGATAAACCCATACTTGTGGAACGGAGTCATTTCCTTATTCACGTAATGAGTGACGAGGCAGCTCTTGAAGTTCTTCCACGCCTTTCCAGCCACTAGAAGCGCGTACCGTCGCAGTGCGTTCAGGGATTCTTGTGGGAGCTCGAACGACCCAAAAATTTCTGTCACCAGGCTGTCGCGCTCCTCATCAGTCAGCGTCTTCCACGACGGATACGTGATGGGGACCCTTTCACGCCCAACGATCCCGCACAATGTATGGAATGCTTGCACGGCTTTAGCAGGTGCGGTAGGGGACCCATCATGCGGATCGACCGCAGTAATGGTATCTCGGCTCTACGGCCTTTTACTAAGCCCTCTTGGAGCGCGCCTATGTTTTTCTACGTTGGGCGCATCATCTGATCCATTCGGCGATGAAGAATGCGGAGACATCGACATCTTGCAGTGAAGGTCATAGAAGAGAAAAGAAAGTTGAGATCAGCATGGCTAGGACAAGTGGGTCATAGAAGAGGAAAGAAAGGTAAGTATCATACAAGATGAAAGAAAGGTAAGTATCATACAAGTGGTCATCTTCCAATGTTAACATACAACATATTGTGGCATATAAAGCATTAGAAATCATGTGTTCGGCTTAAATATAAAACTCAAGAGGTCTTCATATTGTGGGATATAAAGCATTAGAAATCATATTGTGGCATATAAAGCATTAAAAATCATATTGTGGCATATAAAGCATTAGAAATCATGTGTTTGCTTAACCAAAAATCATATTGTGGCATATAAATTCAATTCTCAACTTACCAAAATCAATTTGCCTGTTCTCAGCCTATCAACTCACAATGCCTAATCCTCACACAGTCCAGCCACAACAATTTATTCTAACTCACAATAAATCATGTGTTCGGCTTAAATATAAAACTCAAGAGGTCTTCATATTGTGGCATATAAAGCATTAGAAATCATATAAAGCATTAGAAATCATATTGTGGCATATAAAGCATTAGAACTCAATTTGCCTATTCTCAGCCTATCAACTCACAATGCCTAATCCTCACACAGTCCAGCCACAACAATTTATTCTAACCCTAAACCACAGGTTATAAGATTACCAAGATTACCGTGGGAGGAGGAGGAGGAGGAGGCAGTGGCCTATCGGCAGGGCGGCACGGCGGCGGCTCGGAGGAGAGGAGGAGGACGAGGTGGTCGATCGGGGTGGCGCGGCAGGGCGTAGGGACGGCACGGCAGGGCGTAGGGACGGAACGGCTGGGGCGGCTCGGAGGAGACGAGGAGGATGAGGTGGTCGATCGGGGGCGTCGGGGCGGCACGGCAGGGCGTAGGGACGGCACGGATGGCGTGGCTCGGCGTTGGGGAAGTAAGGGTACGGTTTAGCCGCCAACGAAAAATGGTTTGCCGCTAAGGGTGGGGGATATTAGGGTGGGAGTATCACAAACGGTTTATAACTCAACCGTCTAAGATGAGTATATCACAGACGGTCCAATTTTTAACCATCTGTGATATAGCTATCATCACAGACGGTTCATTAAAAACCGTCTGTGATATAGTTATCATCACAGACGGTTCATTATGAACCGTCTGTGATGAACAATATATCACAGACGGTTTTTAAGGAACCGTCTGTGCTGACCACTATCACAGACGGTTTTTAATGAACCGTCTGTGATGACCGAGAAAAAACAAAACAAGCATAATTATTATGATTAATTGTAATACATATGTACACCCCATTACTTACTTAATTCAACATATTTGATTACAAGTACACATACATTTGGAATATAAATAAGGATCTCATCATTAATCGGCCACTTGCTTATTATTTTGTACAAAAATTAGGCCTTCACGATGATCAACGCGTGTGTAGCTAGCTTCCTCAGCTTGCTCTTCCTGGACCATGATTCCAGTACCAATAGGAGGCAACTCATCGAACTGATTGTACTCTTCCTCATCTACCATATTCTCGACTCCGACAATCCTCCTTTTTCCCTGTAGAACCACGTGGCGCTTCTTGTTCAATTGGTCGGTTACATAGAAGACTTGAAAAACTTGGTTAGCAAGAACAAACGGTTCGTCTTGGTATCCGACACGTTCAAGGTCCACAGTAATGATACCGTACTTGTCAACCTTCACATGCTGCAGGTGAACCCAACGGCACCGAAATAGGGGGATCTTGAATAGTATGTAGTCAAGCTCCCAAATTTCCTCAATGAACCCATAGTACGACCTCCTCGTCGACCCAGCAGTATTCAACGCATATATGCGAACACCACTATTCTGGTTTGTGCTCTTCATGTCCTGATCCCTCGTGTAAAATGTGTACCCATTTATGTCGTATCCTTTCCATGTTACAACCATAAATGCTGGCCCTTTTGCCAACCATGTCAGCGGACCTTCGGCCGAGCTTCCAATGATGGGTAGTCGCTCCTTCAGCCATCTGTTGAATTGAAGGTTATGTTGTCTGATGATCCAGGACTCCAACCGCGATGGATTCTCTTGCCGTAGCCAGTTCTTGTGCTCGTCGATATACGGGGCCACAATAGCCATGTATTGCAAAACCGTGAAATGGGCTTTAGCGCACGCAGTTGGATCAGGCGTGATTGATTTTCTTCCGATGGTCCCGGCACCCTGTAGCCTTCCCTCATGGCGGGATCGAGGCACACCTATCGGCTCGACCTGTGCCATGTAATCCACGCAAAACTCGATGACCTCTTCGGTTGCATAACCTTCGACAATGCTACCCTCCGGTCGAGATCGATTCCGTACGTAAGACTTGAGAATTCCCATGTACCTCTCGAACGGGTACATGCTACGTAGGAACACGGGCCCGCACAACTTTATCTCCCTAACTATGTGAACAATGAGATGGACCATGATATCGAAAAATGATGGAGGGAAATACATCTCTAGATTACATATGGTCATTACCACCTCGGCCTGCAGAGCATCTAATCCCTCGGGATCGATGACCTTCTGAGCAATTGTGTTAAAGAAATAACATAACCTTGTGATTGTCTCCCGGACCTTGGTCGGTAAGATGCTTCTAATTGCCGCAGGGAGCATCTGTGTCATAAGCACATGGCAATCATGAGACTTCATGCCTTTTAAACTCAAGTATTGCATTGAAACAAGCCTCTTCATATTGGACGAGTAACCGGAAGGAACTTTAACACCATGCAAGCACTGGCACAGTTCAGTTCTCTCGGCCTTGGACAAAGTGTAGCAAGCAGGTTCGCAATAAGTTCGGCCTCTGTCGGTCTCTTTCGGTGCTAACTCAGGTCTGATGCCCATATCAACCAAATCAAGCCGTGAGTTCATACTGTCCTTTGTTTTGCCCTTAATGTTCAGTAAGAGACCAATCAAGCTGTCACATATATTCTTCTCTACATGCATCACGTCGATGCAGTGCCTAACTTGTAGGTGCTCCCAATAAGGTAGGTCCCAAAATATTGATCTCTTCTTCCACATGTGCTTCTCACGGGTCCTCGATTGACGTCCCTTTCCCAGAACAACCTCCAAGTTCTTAACAATATCATGAATGTCCGTCCCGCTTAAATGCTTTGGAGCTAATCCATCTTCAGTCGTTCCGTCGAATTGTTTCTTCATCTTGCGGTATGGGTGATTCCTCCGAAGGAACCTACGGTGACGCATGTACACAGTTTTGCGTGAGTGATTGAGCCACACACTCTCGGTAGCATGCAAGCAGTGAGTGCAGTCTTTGGCTCCTTTTGTACTCTGCCCCGACAGGTTAGCAAGGGCTGGATAATCATTTATGGTGCAGAACAACAGGCAATGCAAAGTGAAATACTCTCGTTTGTGAGCATCCCATACCTTTACCCCTGGAGCCCACAACGTGTTCAGATCTTCCACCAATGGTGCTAGGTACACATCAATATCGTTTCCAGGTTGCTTTGGGCCTTGGATGAGTATAGACAACAAAATATACTTCCGTTTCATAGACAACCAGGGAGGAAGATTGTATATACAGAGATTCACAGGCCAAGTGCTATGACAGCTGCTCATGTTGCCGAAAGGATTCATTCCGTCTGTACTCAAACCGAACCTTATATTTCTCGGATCCGATGCAAATTCTTCAAACCTCCTATCGATGTTTCTCCACTGGGTGGAATCAGCAGGGTGCCTTATCATTCCATCATTTTTACGCTCATCTAAGTGCCACCGAAGCAGTTTTTCCTCTTTTGAGTTCGAAAACAAACGTTTCATACGGGGGATTATAGGCAGATACCACACCACCTTAGCGGGAGGTCCTTTGTTCGCCTCGATACACTCGTCGTCATCATCTGATCTATCTTTACGCTTGTACCGAGATTCGTTGCATACCGGACATATATGCAAGTTCGCATACTCTTTGCGGTAGAGGATACAATCGTTCGGACAGGCAGCTATTCTTTCTACTTCCAATCCTAAGGGACAAATAACCTTCTTGGCTTTGTAGGTGGTTGTCGGCAACTCGTTTCCCTCCGGAAGTATGTCCGCTAACAGGCCCAACAGCTCAGTGAAACTCTTGTCGGACCAACCGTTGCTTGCCTTTAATTTCAGCAGTTCCAGCACACATGACAACCTTGTATATTTGGACTTGCAGCCCGGGAACAAAGGTCTCTCTGAGTCAGCCATCAAACCCTGGAATTTTACATACTCCTGCCCATCACGGTTCCCTTCTGCATCCCGTAGCATCTGATCCAGATTGTCATTGGGAGAAATATCCTTATCGAAGGTACAGTCTATATCATCCGGTGTATTATTGACTTCGTCGTCGACGATGCATTCACTAATTGATGCCTGCATAATCTGCTCTTCACCGTGACTGGTCCAGCATGAATACCCCCTTATGAAACCTTGTAGAATCAAGTGTGCTTCGATTTGGGATGGGTTTCGAAACATCCTCATATTCTCGCAATCAATGCATGGACAAGACATAAATTCCACCCCCTTGTTCAACATATCTTCCTCTGCAGCTCTTATAAAAGCGGAGACGCCATTAATGTACTCGGCGCTCGCACGGTTGTCAGCGTACATCCAGCTTCGGTCCATCTACGCTACGTATATAACAATGTGTTAGATAATGAATGAAGTACACTTAAATAATGACAAAGAACAAATGGATAACTTAGAACGTAAGTATCTACAATTAATCACACTGAACTCACAATGCCGAATCCTCACAGAGTCCAGTCGGGCGTCGGGGCGTCAGAGCCGGGCGTCGGGGCCGGCGGCCTATCGAGCCGGGGGGCCTCTTATTAATCATCATCATAGACGGTTATTTACAAAAACTGTCTATGATATGGAAACATTCACAGACGGTTTTAATTTATAAACCGTCTGTGATTATGTAATTTACAGCCGGTTTTAAAATAAAATAATTTACAGCCGGTTATAAATTCAGACGGTTTGAATTTATAAACCATCTGTGATGACATGATTTTCAGACGGTTTGAATTTATAAACCATCTGTGATGACATGATTTCAAACGGTTTTTAGTCTAAAACCGTCGGTGATGACTGCACAAATTCAAAGGCAGTCTCATCTTTTCCCGTGCGCGCGGCTTTTCAACCATCAGAAACGTCTCTTCGTGTTCATCGCAATTAACTTCGTCTTCATCTTCTCAGGCTGCCACTGCCTATATATTCTTCCTAGACCGGGCGCAGTACTATACTCGATCGTTTCTCCACACACAGATCACTGATCGATCTCCATCAATGGCAGTGCTGCCTCCAGCTCCCACCTCTGACTCATCGAGCGCCCCTCCTTCACCCCCTCCGCCTCCATGCCAGTGCGATCCTCCCCCCAATTCCCCGGGAAATGCCCAACATGCGGCCACCTCTATTATTCCCCCGAGGAGGAGGAGGAGGAGGACGACGACGAGGACGAGGAGGAGGAGCACGATTCCTCCGATGAGGAGGAGGAGGCCATGGAGGACACCTACAGCCGCTGGGGCCGCGGGAGCAGGACCACCACCTCCTCCTCCTCCTCCGATGGCGGCGGCGACGACGACGACTACTACGAGTGGCCAGTCGACGACGACGACGACGAGGAGGAGGACGACGAGGAGTGGTGGTGGTGAGCGCGAGCGGAGTGGTGGTGGCCATGGCCACCACTATAGAAATATATAGTTCTATTGTAAATAATGAAGAATTATATAATATAATGTCGTATGTTTATTAATTATGTATGGACTGAATTAAATATATATGCTTTTGCTAGTATGGTCATGCATTTTGCCATATCGTATATATATATATATGGAGCAGCGCTTGCTAGTGTTATGTGCCGGACGGTGAACAGCGCCAGCAGAGTGATACTTTTAGAGATGGGCGTGTGGGGTACAGGTGGTGTGAGTTGTATTTGATTGAGTCTTTTATGAGAGCGATAGGACGGTTGCTAATTTACAACAGCAGACTGGAGCTAGCTCGCTACGAATGCTAATTTACGACAGCATGCAGTATATATAAGTTCACAAACACATCACAGACGGTTGTAAAAATTAACAGTCTGTGATGATTTGCTTATCACAGACGGTTTTATCCACCAACAGTCTGTGATTAGGGTCCCCCACATCACAGACGGTTTTATAATTAAATCGTCTGTGATAACCATCTGTGATGTGGGGGACCCTAATCACAGACTGTTGGTGGATAAAACCGTCTGTGATAAGCAAATCATCACAGACTGTTTATTTTTACAACCGTCTGTGATGTCACTTGGACTTATCACAGACCGTGAATTTATAAAACCGTCTGTGATGAGGTGTCTAATATGAGCCCTTCTGTAGTAGTGAACGATCGACGATGATGGCTTTCTTGGATGAACAACACAATGCTCCCTTTTAAGTTTCATGCATGCAAATGCGTCGATCTGTTTGACGCAAATTCAATAAACGTGTTTTTGTCATGAAGCTATTAATTAGTGACATGGACCTTATTTGGTGTGCAGTCCACCCTAATTTCCCTTTCCCTTTGGTGCACACCTTATTTGGTGTGCATTTGAACGAGGTTCAAAGACAGGAAATCCCTCCCTTTTAAGTTTGTAGGGTGTATTTTCCTTAGCATATATACAAAAAAAAGGTATTGAAACTGACTAGATTAAGTACTATATTCAAAGCAAATATGTAGAGAATATTAAGGAAATCTAGATATTTATTAAGGGTATAGAGAAAACATCACACTAATTTTTGCATTGGACATGAAATACGTCCTATATACATGGATAAAATCATAAAAATATATCATATATATACTTGCACTGAGGGAGTAGTAAGATATGATTCTTCCATGGGTCATGAAGTGGTTTAGTACTTTAGTGAATTGTTCACACGCATAGATCTTTCGGTAATGTGCAATCCATGTTGCTAGACATGGACTGTCCTAACTTAGCTAGTGCTTCCCGTTGTCATTTCTCAAACACTGCAAATTTCACGCATTTGTCATTTATACTTCCATTTTCGATTTTTTTTTAAAAAAAAACAATTTTTCAATCTGTTGTATTGGCATACAATTTGACCAGCTTTGTTCAGAGTTCACTAGCTCAGAAACCCAACTTTTTATATATTGTATTGGCTCACTAGCTCTGAATCCCAACTTATATATACCGTATAAATACGTCACTCACCAACTGAACATTGTTGTAGGAGATCCTAGGGCCGTTTGAGATATCTAGCAAACCTAAGGAATATAGATACGTGTATTTCTCAATTATCATAAGGTAATCTCAAGAGGGAAGTACCTAAATTATAAATTCTTTTTCTTTATACATAGGTAGCCCAACCGCGGGGGTGTTCATCTTTCATTATCTAAAAAAATAACCCAACTTATAGTTGTACAAATAGTTAGCCCTACCCCGCTCTAAAAGGATTAGTGATTTAACTAGGCTTCAAGCCTGAGACTAGGGATGAAAACGGGTCGAACAATTCCTGCTCAATCCGGGATCGGATCCAGTCAGGATTGGATTTGACTATCCGGTCGGATCCGGAATGGGATCCGTATACTTGAATTCGGTTTCGGAATCGGATACAGAACAACCAATATCTGGTAAATACGGGACGGGATTCGGATATTTCCTATTCGGATATCCAAATTTTTCTTATTTGGGTATTCGGATCGGATATCCGGATTTCTTATTCGGATATCAACAAGACCCATCCCATTTTATCCCATTTTCTGTCCCATGAAGAGCCCATTTATATTGACAATTAGTTGGTTCTATTAATTATAAAGTAGCATATTCTTTCTATGATGTATATTGGGTTTGATATATAACTGAGTAGTGCTTCTATGCTTTTCCTCCCAATACAAGTTGCACAAATCTTAAAGCAAACGAATAGGTAAGTAATCACCATCCACAATTCATGTATGCTTTAATATTTGAGCAACATTCAAAAAGAAAAGCATAGAAGCGAAATATAACTTGCTACTATGGTCTTGTGCATGTACGGTTTAATTCAAAATATATTACTCTATATATGAGTGCATTATCCATATGTCTATCCATTTTCGACTCGAATCAGTCACATATCCATCTCGTATTTGTATCCCGGATAACCTGGATTCATATACGTATCCGGCTAGCCCATATCCGCTTCCAAATTCAAAAAAATATGAATTAAAATACAGAAAGAACAATACCCATCCGTATCCGACCCGTTTTCACCCATACCCGAAACTCCTCCTAGGACAGCGAACACTATGTATGATTCGTACACCATGTGATCCATTCAAGGATCCAAAAACCGGCGAAATTTCAGATTTTTTAGTTTTTCATTAAAGACTTCAATTATTCATAGTATATTATCCATAGTATAATACCTGAACTTGACTGAATAGGTACCATAGTATAGTACCTGAGCTTGACAAGAAAGATGGGCACGCCACTAGTCATGCTTGTCGTGGAGCTGCCGCGGTACCTAAACTCAACAGGAAGGTGGGCGCTCGCCACTTGTCTCGTTTGTTGGGGAGCTACCGTGGCGGATGGAGCGCTGTGGTGCCGACAACTTGCTGCAGTAGAGAAGAGTGATAAGCAACACGTGTTGTCTATCAATGTTTTTACAGTAAAAAAAATCACTAACGTTTTAATTTCAAGACCAAATACGAAAAAAAAGAACATGTAAGAGAGCAAATGCAGCGAGGCTTCCTCCCCTTCGGAGGGGAGTAAGGGACACTTGGAGAACAGAGCAACGAGCGTTAGCATCACCCGTCATGCAGGGCCGGTCCTGAGTTTTTGGGGCTCAAGGTAAAATTATAAACGGAGGTTCCTCTAATATAAACATCAAAATATTTTTATATTATCATGTATCAACTGAAAAGAGAATATTGAGTGTATTATAGAAATTGTTACCGATAAATAAATGGAAGTACAAAAGTGAGATTATTTACCTCAAACATTTTGTAGTGATTCTCAAAACACCCCTAAACAAATTATAAAAGATTGCTTCGGTTTTCACAAAAACATATTAATATATGTTCATTAAAACAGTAATTTCTGAAGATCTCACCGTTAGATTGGCTTGAAATTTGGGTGTAGAAACTAGATTCAATTTCTAAACTAACCTAACAAGAATCAGTTCAATCAGATCTATGAATCTAGAGTTATGGCCTTCACAATTTGACTATACCTAATAATGACAAAAATTGATTAAACCCTAATTACGTGATTAATCGGGATATGCCAGGACTGTCGTCACGCAGCCTCTCTCCCCCAAGAAGTTGAAAGGATGGCTCTGCACCCAGGCTTTACAGTTTTGCAAGCCATGGCAATAAATGCTGTTGTTTCTTTATATTTAGATATTTGGGATTTTGTCTAAACTCTGCTCAGAATCGAGTCACTAAGTCGACATCAAATTGCATGTGGTTGCCCTAAAAACTCGAGGTAGGTGAATGCTGGGCGCTCGACCTGGCATGTTCCTACTCAATGTTTGGCAAATCCACTCTACTCGAATCAATCGACTAGAAGCTTGAAAGGCATTACCCTATCGAGCTAAGGCTTGGTTGGTAATCGACTAACCATACGTAGTAACGGATATATTTGTAAACTCCAGATATCTTAGGCCTAATTTCTACAAGATAAGATATACATGGGGGGAGTATCTCAGCATTTGGAAAAGATTTGGTCGTGTTCCGGTTACGAGGAAATCCACCTGATCACATCAGAAGTTAAGGGAAGTTCGGATACTCCACGATGATTTGGCAACGGAAGATTCCTCCTCGAGTACGATCGGGTATTCCAAACCGATCATGACTCAAGAAAACGCTACCCCAACCGTATAAATAAGGGGGACGGAAGCGAAAGGGGATGGAAGCAATTTAGACAGCAGACAACCCTCATAGAACAATACAGAGCATAGGCCTTAGCCACCCTCCCAATACAATCTTCCTTTTAACCGGAGCTTGATCTCTCTATTTTGTACTCCGTTCTCGCTAACTTTGTAGTACATCCATACAAGAGTATGATATTACTCTACCTAGAGGCCCGAACCTGTCTATATCATGTGTTGTTGGTTTCCTGATTGACCTTGCTTGCTCGAAGGTACCCGAACATAAAAGTTTATTGTTGATTCCTAACCTTCGACAAGTTCATAATAAATAGGGGCAAGGAACGAAAATATGTGAAATTAATCGAAGCGTATATAATGTTTTACGCTTCCAATGTACGAAGATCCACAAGGTATAAATAATTGTTCTGCTGACAATGCTTCTAGCTGTGATAGACCTTTTAGCTGTGGTAAACTTTTAGTTCGATGTTGAAATGAGCTAAAAGCAATAAATATATTAATAAATACAAGCAATAGATAACGCACCGAACACAAAAGAAATAAATAGAGAATACAAAAAGCGCCTGTGGCACTTATTTGATATCAGTAAACACAGGCAATAAATACCAAACTAGATCATTTATGTTGAATCTAGCAAAATACAAAATCATCGGATTGTGATATCAACATTAATGTAGGAGAGAACGTAAATGCAACAATCAATCAATTAATACCTAATAGTACTTGATTGTGCCTCTATATAATAAACACCAGCAAAGGAGTTTGGAAGGGGCGTACAGAAGTAGTCTTCTCCTCATGGCACTCGTCGAGAGCAATACCAGGATAACCGTGTACTCCATAGCTGCTGTTTTCATGGTTCTGATGACCATGTCTTCTACCTTCTCGTCCTGCCATGCTGGTATGTAGAATATCCCTGCTTTGCTCTGCGCATCTCAAATGTTCGAATTAATTAACCTATCATCTCATTTGTGTGTGCTAATTAACTGAGCTACGGATGCCGTAATGCATTGGATGTGTAGCTAATCCGGTGATCTGCACCGATCTCCCAGGCTGCACGGACGATGATTGCAAGACAGTCTGCGAAGCAGTATACCTCAACTCTCAATTCTATTGCAGGACGAACGTTGATCCTTTTCAGTGCTGCTGCATAGCACAGTGAGGATCGACGGTGATGGCTTTCTCGCATGTAAATGCGTCGATCTGTTTGATGCGAATTCAATAAACGTGGTTTTCTTTTATGAAGATGTTGGCATGGACCTTATTTGGTGTGTCCTGTGTCTTTTTTTTTCGAAGCGCTACGCATAGGGGTGAAAATGGAACGGAAAGTTCCCGACCGTTCCGAAGAAAAACGGAAACGGAAGCTCTTTTTCAGAAACGGAAACGGAAAATACCGGTACGGAATCGGAAACGGAAATTTTTTGTCGGAAACGGAAACGGGAGAGCTAATTCCGGCGGAAACGGAAAGGAAAACGGAAATTCCGTATAAGTGAAACCGGAAACTAAAAACGGAAACGGGCCGGAAAGGGAAATGGGCTTTGGGCCAAAAATGAAAAGAGAGTTTATATTTATTTTCGAATTAAAATAATTTCATAAATACAAATGGTTTCATATAAAATATTAAATAGAGTTCAAAAATTCCGAAAAAATTCTCAAAAATACTTTAGAATATTTTGAACCTAGAAAAATTATTTTCAGCATAATTTTGTTTTTATTTTTTTATAAATAAATTAATTTTGTAAATCTGAAAATAGTAAAATAGTATTTATAAACTCCAAAAAATCCAAGATAAATCTCAGAAAATCATAAATGAACATCGAATAATAATATATAAATTTTAGGGTGTTAAATCTTTGTAGTTAGTGGAGCAATAGGATATCAATGATAATTATATGGATTATTCTAGTGATATAAGTGAACATAGCCCTATTCTTGTGTCCACCTTGGAGGTGGAATGTGCTACATTGTTCTTGTGGTCATGTATATTGTAATTATCTATTATGTTCTTGTAGAATTTTTCGCTTTCGTTTCCGTATCCGCTCCGTTCCGTTCCGCATTCGTTTCCGTCACTATCCGTTTCCGTATCCGTTTCCGAGGTTTCCGATTTCGTTTCCGTTACCGATAAAAAATGTGGAAACGGAAACGGAACAGTCATTTACCGACCGTTTCCGTACTGTTTTCATCCCTAGCTACGCGGAATGTATTTCCTCTTAGCGTATATACCAAAGAGATGTTGAAAACGACCGAACAATTCTGGATTATTATATATAAGCACTATATTCAAAGTATGGATATGGAAAATATCAAATAAATCTGAATATTTATGAATGGTACAAAGAGAACATTATACTAAATTTTGCATTGAACATGAAATACGTCCTATATGTATAGATAAAATCATTTAAAAATATGTCTGGACGGAGGGAGTGGTAAGATATACTTCTTCCAGAGGTCATGGAGTGGTTTAGTACTTTAGTGAACTGTTCACACGCATAGATCTTTCGGTAATGCGCAATCCATGTTGCTAAACATGTCCCGTCCTAACCTAGCTAGTGTTAGGGATGGCAAAAATACCTGTGGGTTCGGGTACCCGATCTGGTGGGTTCGGGTTCGGGTCCAAATTTGGACCCACGGGTATATTACTTTGGGTCCGGGTTCGGGTCTGGGTCTGGGTTTCATTTTGGACCCGTGGGTATCCAGACTCAGACCCGATGAGGCACTGACATGTGGGTCACCACCATATCCACTAAAGTGTGCTGTTTTACTACTGAAGTGCTGCTGTTTTTGCTACTGAAACACTGCTCAAGTGCTACTATAATGCTGCTTTAAGTGCTGTTATTTTTTGTTGCTGAAACAACTGAGCTGATGTGCTGCTTTGTTGTTCGGGTCCGGGTACCCGGTCAGGTCTGGGTACCCGTCGGGTCCGGGTCCGACTCTAGGTTTGGACCCGTGACTGACTTCGGGTTTGGGTCCGGGTCCAGACTTCGGGTCTCGGGTCCGGGTCTACGGAGGTTGGACCCGGAGGTACCTGGACCCGTTGCCATCCCTAGCTAGTGTCTCCCATTGTCATTGTTGCAATATAGATAGAATCTCAGTCCAAGTTTAGAACAACTCTATCTACTCCAAGTTTACAATATAGATATGAAAAAGACAAATTGCAAAATGAATAGTGTTAAACAGTAAAAAAATCACTATTCATACTGAATTTGTCTTTTTTTATATCTTTCAAATGCAATTGAGTTTGGTCTTCAAATTTTAAAGGATTGTAGAACCTCACCTCCCCTACGTATGATAATTTTTTAAGAATTTTTTAAAACTTTTACATGTAGGTTTTATGAAGTTTTCACTGGATATCCCCTGACATGGACCTTATTTGGTGTGCATCGTGTCCTGTCTTTTTGTAGCCCCGCATGCCGTCCACCCCAATTTCTCTTTTCCACACGAGCCCACTTCCTGATTATTATGTCAAAGTCGGCACTACCGCCCGTCTGGGGTTGGTAGTACCGCTCGGCCAACACTAACACTCCCTAGAGTGCGGTAGCGCCGCTCGCGCTAAAACTTGTACGAAGATCCTTTTTGAAAAATAACTACCACCTACTAAGACCTGGTAGTTTCGAAACACCGGCACTACCACCCTTATGTTAAGTAGTGACATGGACCTTATTTGGTGTGCCTTGTGTCTATTCTTTTTGTAGCGCCACTGCAGTCCATCCCAATTTCCCTTCCCGCACCTGCCCACTTCCCTTTGCCCTGCCACTGCATGCATTCTTGTGAGGTTCAAAGAAATTCCTCCATTCAAAATTGTAGGATGTATTTTTTTCTTGACAGGAAATGTCTATACTAAATAGTTTTTGTTCTTCAAATATTTCTGTCAAGTTTTTGAATCAAAACTTTTCGAACCGATAGTTTTTTGAATTGAAACTTTTCGAACCAAAAGTTTTTGAATCGAAAGTTTTCATAGTTGAAACATTCCGAGATGAAACTTTATAATTTGAGAATATTCGATTTAAAATTTGTCGTGTCCAAACTTTCTAATTTGATATTTTCCGATTTAAATTTTTTTAAGTCGAATTTTTCCGAATTGAAACATTCTAATTTGAAAATTTTCGATTTGAACATTTTCAAGTCGAAACTTTCTGAGTTGAGACTTTTCAATTTGAATATTTTTGGATCGAAACTTTCCGAGCTGAAAATTTTCGAATTAGACTATTTTGAGTTGAATTTCTTTTGAGTTGAACTTTCCATTTAAAATTTTCAATGTTAAAATTTTCTAATTTAAAATTTTTGTGTTAGAAAGGAAGGAAGGTGGAAGGAAATAAGTAGAAAAGAGAAAATGGGAAAAAACAGAGGTGAATGAAGAAGATGACACATAATATCATAAAAGGGTGTACTTACAGTTCCTACTGCCCATGTATATTTGCTAATAGCCTAATACTAATCAGTACAGTAACATCGCACTACGTCATGTGGTCACACGCTTCGAAGCAAAGTCTGCGCCTTTGTAACATCCCAAAATTTGCCTCTAATATATTTGGTGTGTTTTTGGGGTTATTTATATTTTTCCGGAATCTACTTGGAAGCCTCGCGAGTAATTCGGGGTCAAGTTTATTGAAATAATCGCGTTAAATAAAGATCATGCATTTTCGGATAAGCGTAAAATCTAAAATTTTGTTGATAATTAAGATAACGGGTAGACGAGAGTGTTCGCTTCATCTATTTTCGAAAAACATGCTATATAACTTGATTCGTTGATTTTACAAAATCTGTACAGGTGTCTGATTTCACGAAAAGAATTTTTTTTACGAAAAATCTATACGTCGAAAAATCACAAAACCAACTTTGTCAAGTTCTAAATAGTTCCTAGTATTTTGGAGGAATTTCCTGGATTTTTAGAGCCGCTCTGCTATTTTTTTTTTCCTCCTAAACTCATTTTGAGAACATAGGTGTATATGCATGTATTTGTGCCCCATGCATTCACGTAGGTTCATTCGATTCTCATGTGTGCATGAAGCAGTACGTGCCTTTCTCTTGAATGAGGTGTTACTGGCTGTATTGGTTCTTGCCGTTTCCACTTTGTGCGGCCGCCTCCATCTCCTGGCAACGCTTCCGTTACTGCAGTGCGTGAACTAGCAGCCTTTCCCGTTCCCTGCACGCAACGAGTAAAAACTCCAGCCGTTTCCACTTCTCTTCTCTCCAGCCGTGCATGCACGCGTGAAGTCCTAGTCATTTCCTTTCTCACGAAGCGTTCACTTTTCCAGCCTTCCACATTCCCAAGCCATTTCCATTTAAGCTCTCACGTCAACATTTTCATTTGATCACCATTCCATTTCCTAGTGAGTACGCTTTCAGCCATAGCCTTCCCTAGCCACTTCTATTTCCTTCAACCATCGTGCACTGCCGCTATAGTGCACTGCCGTTGTCGTTGCCGCCGGGTGCGCCGCCAACGTCTACATCGCCGCCGCCGCCGTCGTTGCCGACGCACTCTCCGGTCTCGCCTTCTTCCGCGTCGACGATCCGTGCTACTGCCGTCGTCGCCGCCGTCTCATCGCTATCGTCACCGCCGCCGTTGGACGTCATCATCGCTGCCGCCGTTAACGTCTCGTCGCCACCGCCGCAATCGTCGTCGCCGTCGTCGCCGCCGCCGCTGGTCGCTGCTACAGGAACGTTGCCGGTCGCCGTCGTCAACATTTGGAGCTCGGGTTTTTCCGTCTTGGTGGGTTCCATCGTCGTTCCGGCCAACCGAGAGGTAAAACCTCCATCTCCTTGGCTCTAGAGCATCCTTAGGTGTAGTAGAATCTCCCTAGTGGTCTCGCCAACATCAGAATGCCGTCGACTGCGCCGCTGCTCCGATCCGACCGACCCTGCGCTCGCCCGCTCCTGCGCACTTGCATGGACGTGGTGCAGTGCAAGTTCACCTTCTCTCGGTTTCTCACTCACGTAGTCTTGTATACAGTAGGAAGTATACGCGTATGTATACGTATATATAGTTATGTATAGGTATATGATCTGTATAAGTATGTTTAAATATGCTCTCATTTAGCAAACCGTGCGCATGCAGTGGTTGTATTCTCGCCGAACAATACCCATGCGTAGAGTAGCTCACGCACGAACAGTGCCATGCACAGGGGAAGGAAAACTAACATGTTTGTTATACATGAGTTTGTAATCAAATTGCGAATTTTGTCTTTTTCGCTAGAAATTGGTTTTAAGTCCGAATAGTATGCGACAAATTTTGTTAATTAGTACAAATTAATACCTTTCTATAGTAATTTTTATGAAATTTTATAATTAAACATATACTGTTAAATTATCCGCGGAATGTCTAAATTTACGAATTTTGTAACTCTTAAAATATACGTCCAAAAATTTTGAAATAAATTTTATAAATCATATAAAATGCTAAACTAATTATCCGGAAGTTTTCATGTGGTTAAGAATTTATTTGTTTCTTCGTATTTTCCGAATGGTTGTTTATTAGCTGTTTTTCGTTTAATAGAAACGCTAGACGTCGACTCCGTCGCAGAACCGCAGGAAGACAACCCTTTCCTCTCTGACCAAGGCAAGTCCCTTGACGCATTTTGATCCCATTTTATGAAATGCTTTTTATCTGTTTATAAAGTTGCATGGCTACTTTTAAATAAAATATGTCAAATATAAGTGATAGTTAATCCGAATTTGGTGATTCCTCCTTGACATTGTTAATCATATCCGTTGTAACCCTAGAACATTGATTATACCATGTTTATGCTTATATGGTATCCGTTGTAACCTAGTGCGATAGAATTGCTTAGGACCTTTTCCGATAAAAGAAACCCATGGGTGGGATTATTCAAAAATGATGATTTCAAATGTGATTTGAAAGCTATTATTACGATTATGGTACTATTTTCTAAAATAAAAGAAAAGGAAAAATGATTTCGACTTGGGCGGCATGGAAAGTCGGGTGGGAGCGGATCACGTCTTGGTCCTTTTGTGCAAGTACCGCCCCAAGTCAATTAAGGACCGACGCTTATGACTGTCTCCATTCTAAGCATTACCGTACAACCACATGTCAAAGTGGGCACGACCTGGCTAACTAATTTGTAGAAACCTGACTTAGACTCACCACTCGATGGTTGTGTGAGTGCCGGACGGAGGCATTGTTGTTGTTGTTGTTGTTATTTTACTCACACGGCGCAAGAGGGGGCTTCTGTACTGGGTGGATATAACCCTAACAGCGGTGAAACCTTAGCGGGTGGGTCGGGTTAGGCGTATGCATTGTAACAGCCTTGTCATGATATCCCTGCCGGCACACCTAAGGAAGTGTGCTAATAGCTTGGCATTAAGGGAATATCATGTCTTGTGGGTAAAGTTGTACACACTCTGCAGAGTTAAAACTATTCGAATAGCCGTGCCTACGGTCAAGGGCAAAGCTTGCTGAATGCTTTCATACTGGTAGACTTTGGTTTTTTTTTTGGTTTCAAACTAAACAATGGTTTGTTTTGGGATCCGGGAGCGGTTAGACCTCTCGGGTGTGCTTCTGGCGGCTAGCCAGGTAGGTGGAAGGAACCTGATTTTGTGAACCATGGCGGACATAGCCATGTGATTGGATTGAACCCTAATTTTGTTGAGATGTGGCGGATAGAGCCTGTATATTAGTGAGTGGTGGTTAGAACCTTCACTACAATATTACATAATTCAATTATTAAAAAGAATTGCGAAAAGTTGCTTTGTGAAATGCTATTACCTAAGTATGGTTTAATAAAACTTGGCTTTATGCAAAAGAACCATATTAAGCCATCCTTGGATAGCCTACATTGTGCATAATTTCCCAGACTTGCTGAGTACTTTATGTACTCACGTGCTACATTCTAATCCTCTCTCAGAAGTGAAAGAAGCTGTTCAAGATTTCCAACGACTAGGGTGCGTTCTCCACTCGATTGCCTGTGGGCATTTGGATGGGTCGCATTGGCGTTTTCGTCTTCCGCTGCAGTTGTTCAAGTTGTTCGGCCTGTTCAGGCCGTAATGGTAAACCTTGACCATAAGGTCTTTGCTTTCATTTGGTATTATTCTTATTTAGTTATTTGTATTCGTGATATGGTTGTTGATTCATCACTTTTGACTGTGTGTACTAGCTACTGATCTGGGACTAGTACAGAAATACCTGAAGGACTCAGGATAGCCGATCAGGGTCTCACAAAGTTGGTATCAGAGCCATGTCGACTGTAGGACGTGCTCTTAGTTAGAATGGTCGTTGTTAGGAAGCTTCAAAACTTATTTTCTAAAAAGAAAAATCAAATAAAGTGCTAGTCTCGTCTTTTCTCTCTCGTCCTATTCCTTTTTTCCTCGAATCAATTGCTTCTTCACCTTTTTGGGAATGAAAATTTGGACTATCCCTCCTTTAAACCTTCTGTATTAAGGTAATCGAGTTCCCGCTTTTTGATTTCAAGACTTGAAGACTAAAGAAGAGCAATTCAGCAAAAGTTGCTACCGAGGTGTGCGTCTTCATGGTGAGGATCCAACCGTTGACCGATGAAGACCATAGAAGCAAGGTTGACCTCAGACTAACCCTGTAGGTTAAGTGGCCAAGTTTCGTTCCGTGGTTGGTCGCCTTGTTCTGTTAGAGTGCATAGTTTGATCGAGTAGACGAGTTCATTCGCTTGGTGTTAAAAATGTTTTACTTTTCGTTGTTTGTGCTGTCCTTTGCACGGACAGTTGGTTTTTGGTGTTGTTAGAACCTCCCTTTCTCGCTAAATGTGTTGTTCCCTCTCATCTAGAAGCCGTGTTCTGGCCGATGAAGAAGAACTGCAGTGCTAACCTCAACAAAGAAGCTGATACATCAAATTCCAACACTGTGGTCAACATCAACGCTAGCGCTAGTGAAGTTCCGGTTGTCAACGTCAGGGCTGCTACCGAGTTCAACCAGCAACCCTCCGAGGTGATAACAGCCTTTCTTCAGAATATGAATCAGTTCTTGGTGACTCAGACTCAGCTCATGCAATTGATGATACAACAACTGAACAACCAAGCCTCGATGGTCATTTCACCTACAACTCCTCAGCAGTACCATTCTGATGAGCTACTAAAGACCAAAACTCCTGAAGTACTAGGTGAGGGTGGCGCTAGCAATACCCCTCCTGTAAACCTTCACCCGTGGAGATATGTCGTCTGCTATCGATGTGGTGAAAAAGGACATGTTGCTTATAGTTGTCCCCAGCAGGGCAAAGCCAAAGAAGATACCCACTGTAGTCACTGCAACAGGATTGGACACCAATTCCGCAAGTGCCCTCATGAAAGGAGATTCAGTACCGGGTTTGCAACCTTTGTGGCAGGGAAGGGCATTATGTGAAACAATGTCCCTTGGGAAAACAAAACGTCTTATCAAAACAAGCAATTCCAGCGGCAGAAGTTAGTGGGGAAGTACCTTCTAAGCTGCACCAAGTATCGAAGATTCCTCCAGCTGGCAAAGGCAAAGCAGTCTCCCTAGAAGACAACTATCATCAACCGGATTCTCGCAAAAGGAAGGGAGTAAGTCAGGAGCAGTATGTTGCCAGTAGTTCTCGGCTTCGTGGGAACCAATTTCAACTTAGCCAAGCCCAAGAAGCAACCTTAATCAAGACCCCAGGATCAGAAGTGCAACCAGTGATGCAAGGACGCCAAGCATCTTCTTCCAATTCCAACCTTCCAGATGTTGTTCTTCTTCGGACTATAACCCCGGCAGTAGGTGGGAGGCGCAATCGGCAACTTCTGTCCCAGGTTCTGCGATATAGGACATCAGGTCTGCTCATGATCCCTGAAGTTGAAGAAGAAGCAACTGAAACTTGATGTTAGCAATAAATGTTAGTAGATGGTGCTTTCGGAAGTACCCTACCTCTTTTAAAGAATAAATAAAAGAGTTGTGTAATGATCAGTCTGTAAGATGTAAGCGTCAGTATTGTTATCAATAAAGAGTTGGAAGAATTATAATTGTGGAAGTGGATTTCTGTTGATAGTTCTTGAAACATAATTGTATTTGGGCACCAGTACGGGGATGTTTAAAGGATGGCCGAAGAGCCATAGTTCTCGTCCGAGCCATGGGAGGAAAGAAAAAATGAATTTCACCATTGAACCCCTTGGAACTAAGTCAGGATATAATTTTTTTTTTCTAAGGGGGGTAGTGTGGACAGATTGACAATAGTTGCACACTTTGTTTCGTGCAAGACAACCCTATTTGGTGATGGACTTGTGGAACTTTGCGTGGCTAAAGCAGTGCATTTTCCGTGTGCGCCCAAGGAGATCGCGTCAGATCGAGGTTCTCAGTTCACCTCGCGGTTCTGGCAGCAATTGCATGAGGTATTGGGCACAAATCTTAATTTCAGTACTGCTTATCATCCCCAGACGGACGGCCAGACCAAAAGGGTCAATCAAATCTTAGAGGATATGTTGAGAGCTTGTGCTCTAACATATAAAGGCTCGTGGGATCAGAATTTACCTTATGCGGAATTTTCGTACAACAACAGTTATCAAGCCAGTCTAAAGATGGCACCGTTTGAAGCCCTGTACGGAAGAAAATGCAGAACACCACTATGTTGGAAGGAAACAGAAGGTGGTCAGATCATTGGACCTGATGTCCTAAAAGAGGCCGAAGAGCAAGTCAAACAGATCCGAGAAAATCTGAAGACAGCCCAATCAAGACAGAAGAGCTATGCGGATAATCGTCGACGGGAATTAAGCTTTGTACCTGGAGATCATGTGTACTTGAAGGTATCCCCGTTGAAAGGAATGAAGCGATTTCGCGTCAGTGGAAAGTTAGCGCCCCGCTATATCGGACCATTTGAGGTGATTGCCAGAAAAGGAGAAGTAGCCTACAAATTGGAGTTGCCACCTCAGCTGTCAGGAATGCATGATGTCTTTCATGTTGTCCCAACTAAAGAAATGTCTCAGAGATCCTGAGCATCAGATGCCATTGGAGAGAATGGAATTGAAAGAAGACCTGTCTTATTCAGAGTATCCAGTCAAGGTTTTGGATGAGGCCGAGCGTCGAACTTCATGAAAAGTGATCAAGTTTTGTAAAGTACAGTGGAGCAATCATTCTGAAAAGGAGGCTACCTGGGAGCGTGAAGAAAATCTTCGAGCGGAGTTTCCTAATCTCTTTCTCTCTCCGTCTGAATCTCGGGGACGAGATTCTCTCTAAGGGGGGTAGGTTTGTAACATCCCAAAATTTGCCTCTAATATATTTGGTGTGTTTTTGGGGTTATTTATATTTTTCCGGAATCTACTTGGAAGCCTCGCGAGTAATTCGGGGTCAAGTTTATTGAAATAATCGCGTTAAATAAAGATCATGCATTTTCGGATAAGCGTAAAATCTAAAATTTTGTTGATAATTAAGATAACGGGTAGACGAGAGTGTTCGCTTCATCTATTTTCGAAAAACATGCTATATAACTTGATTCGTTGATTTTACAAAATCTGTACAGGTGTCTGATTTCACGAAAAGAATTTTTTTTACGAAAAATCTATACGTCGAAAAATCACAAAACCAACTTTGTCAAGTTCTAAATAGTTCCTAGTATTTTGGAGGAATTTCCTGGATTTTTAGAGCCGCTCTGCTATTTTTTTTTTCCTCCTAAACTCATTTTGAGAACATAGGTGTATATGCATGTATTTGTGCCCCATGCATTCACGTAGGTTCATTCGATTCTCATGTGTGCATGAAGCAGTACGTGCCTTTCTCTTGAATGAGGTGTTACTGGCTGTATTGGTTCTTGCCGTTTCCACTTTGTGCGGCCGCCTCCATCTCCTGGCAACGCTTCCGTTCTTGCGGTCGTGAACTAGCGACCTTTCCTGCCTCGCACGCAACGAGTAAAAACTCCACCGTTTCCACTTCTCTTCTCTCGGTAGTGCATGCACGCGTGAAGTCCTAGTCATTTCCTTTCTCACGGCGTTCACTTTTCCAGCCTTCCACATTCCCAAGCCATTTCCATTTAAGCTCTCACGTCAACATTTTCATTTGATCACCATTCCATTTCCTAGTGAGTACGCTTTCAGCCATAGCCTTCCTAGCCACTTCTATTTCCTTCAACCATCGTGCACTGCCGCTATAGTGCATTGCCGTTGTCGTTGCCGGTGCGCCGCCAACGTCTACATCGCCGCCGCCGCCCGTCGTTGCCGACGCACTCTCGATCTCGCCTTCTTCGCGTCGACGATCCGGTACTCTTTGTCGTCGCCGCCGTCTCATCGCTTCTCGTCACCGCCGCCGTTGGGCGTCATCATCGCTGCCGCCGTTAACGTCTGCGTCGCCACCGCCGTAAATCGTCGTCGCCGTCGTCGCCGCCGCCGCTGGTCGCTGCTACGAGGAACGTTGCCGGTCGCCGTCGTCAACATTTGGAGCTCGGGTTTTTCCGTCTTGGTGGGTTCCATCGTCGTTCGCCAACCGAGAGGTAAAACCTCCATCTCCTTGGCTCTAGAGCATCCTTAGGTGTAGTAGAATCTCCCTAGTGGTCTCGCCAACATCGAATGCCGTCATTTGCGCCGCATTGCTCCGATCCGACCGACCTGCGCTCGCCAGCTCTGCGCACTTGCATGGGCGTGGTGCAGTGCAAGTTCACCTTCTCTCGGTTTCTCACTCACGTAGTCTTGTATACAGTAGGAAGTATACGCGTATGTATACGTATATATAGTTATGTATAGGTATATGATCTGTATAAGTATGTTTAAATATGCTCTCATTTAGCAAACCGTGCGCATGCACGATGGTTGTATTCTCGCCGAACAATACCCATGCGTAGAGTAGCTCACGCACGAACAGTGCCATGCACAGGGGAAGGAAAACTAACATGTTTGTTATACATGAGTTTGTAATCAAATTGCGAATTTTGTCTTTTTCGCTAGAAATTGGTTTTAAGTCCGAATAGTATGCGACAAATTTTGTTAATTAGTACAAATTAATACCTTTCTATAGTAATTTTTATGAAATTTTATAATTAAACATATACTGTTAAATTATCCGCGGAATGTCTAAATTTACGAATTTTGTAACTCTTAAAATATCGTCCAAAAATTTTGAAATAAATTTTATAAATCATATAAAATGCTAAACTAATTATCCGGAAGTTTTCATGTGGTTAAGAATTTATTTGTTTCTTCGTATTTTCCGAATGGTTGTTTATTATTTGTTTTTCGTTTAATAGAAGCGCTTAGACGTCGACTCCGTCGCAGAACCGCAGAAGACAACCCTTTCCTCTCGACCAAGGCAAGTCCCTTGACGCATTTTGATCCCATTTTATGAAATGCTTTTATCTGTTTATAAAGTTGCATGGCTACTTTTAAATAAAATATGTCAAATATAAGTGATAGTTAATCCGAATTTGGTGATTCCTCCTTGACATTGTTAATCATATCCGTTGTAACCCTAGAACATTGATTATACCATGTTTATGCTTATATGGTATCCGTTGTAACCTAGTGCGATAGAATTGCTTAGGACCTTTTCCGATAAAAGAAACCCATGGGTGGGATTATTCAAAAATGATGATTTCAAATGTGATTTGAAAGCTATTATTACGATTATGGTACTATTTTTTTAAAATAAAAGAAAAGGAAAAATGATTTCGACTTGGGCGGCATGGAAAGTCGGGTGGGAGCGGATCACGTCTTGGTCCTTTTGTGCAAGTACCGCCCCAAGTCAATTAAGGACCGACGCTTATGACTGTCTCCATTCTAAGCATTACCGTACAACCACATGTCAAAGTGGGCACGACCTGGCTAACTAATTTGTAGAAACCTGACTTAGACTCACCACTCGATGGTTGTGTGAGTGCCGGACGGAGGCATTGTTGTTGTTGTTGTTGTTATTTTACTCACACGGCGCAAGAGGGGGCTTCATCTTTGGGTGGATATAACCCTAACAATGTGAAACCTTAGCGGGTGGAGTCGGGTTAGGCGTATGCATTGTAACAGCCTTGTCATGATATCCCTGCCGGCACACCTAAGGAAGTGTGCTAATAGCTTGGCATTAAGGGAATATCATGTCTTGTGGGTAAAGTTGTACACACTCTGCAGAGTTAAAACTATTCGAATAGCCGTGCCTACGGTCAAGGGCAAAGCTTGCTGAATGCTTTCATACTGGTAGACTTTGGTTTTTTTTTTGGTTTCAAACTAAACAATGGTTTGTTTTGGGATCCGGGAGCGGTTAGACCTCTCGGGTGTGCTTCTGGCGGCTAGCCAGGTAGGTGGAAGGAACCTGATTTTGTGAACCATGGCGGACATAGCCATGTGATTGGATTGAACCCTAATTTTGTTGAGATGTGGCGGATAGAGCCTGTATATTAGTGAGTGGTGGTTAGAACCTTCACTACAATATTACATAATTCAATTATTAAAAAGAATTGCGAAAAGTTGCTTTGTGAAATGCTATTACCTAAGTATGGTTTAATAAAACTTGGCTTTATGCAAAAGAACCATATTAAGCCATCCTTGGATAGCCTACATTGTGCATAATTTCCCGGACTTGCTTTGAGTACTTTATGTACTCACGTGCTACATTCTAATCCTCTCTCAGAAGTGAAAGAAGCTGTTCAAGATTTCCAACGACTAGGGTGCGTTCTCCACTCGATTGCCTGTGGGCATTTGGATGGGTCGCATTGGCGTTTTCGTCTTCCGCTGCAGTTGTTCAAGTTGTTCGGCCTGTTCAGGCCGTAATGGTAAACCTTGACCATAAGGTCTTTGCTTTCATTTGGTATTATTCTTATTTAGTTATTTGTATTCGTGATATGGTTGTTGATTCATCACTTTTGGTATGTGTACTAGCTACTGATCTGGGACTAGTACAGAAATACACAGAGGACTCCGGATAGCCGATCCGGGGTCTCACAAAGTTGGTATCAGAGCCATGTCGACTGTAGGACGTGCTCTTAGTTAGAATGGTCGTTGTTAGGAAGCTTCAAAACTTATTTTCTAAAAAGAAAAATCAAATAAAGTGCTAGTCTCGTCTTTTCTCTCTCGTCCTATTCCTTTTTTCCTCGAATCAATTGCTTCTTCACCTTTTTGGGAATGAAAATTTGGACTATCCCTCCTTTAAACCTTCTGTATTAAGGTAATCGAGTTCCCGCTTTTTGATTTCAAGACTTGAAGACTAAAGAAGAGCAATTCAGCAAAAGTTGCTACCGAGGTGTGCGTCTTCATGGTGAGGATCCAACCGTTGACCGATGAAGACCATAGAAGCAAGGTTGACCTCAGACTAACCCTGTAGGTTAAGTGGCCAAGTTTCGTTCCGTGGTTGGTCGCCTTGTTCTGTTAGAGTGCATAGTTTGATCGAGTAGACGAGTTCATTCGCTTGGTGTTAAAAATGTTTTGCTTTTCGTTGTTTGTGCTGTCCTTTGCCTGGACAGTTGGTTTTTGGTGTTGTTAGAACCTCCCCTTTCTCGCTCGTCTGTGTTGTTCCCTCTCATCTAGAAGCCGTGTTCTGCCGTCAGATGAAGAAGAACTGCAGTGCTAACCTCAACAAAGAAGCTGATACATCAAATTCCAACACTGTGGTCAACATCAACGCTAGCGCTAGTGAAGTTCCGGTTGTCAACGTCAGGGCTGCTACCGAGTTCAACCAACAACCCTCCGAGGTGATAACAGCCTTTCTTCAGAATATGAATCAGTTCTTGGTGACTCAGACTCAGCTCATGCAATTGATGATACAACAACTGAACAACCAAGCCTCGATGGTCATTTCACCTACAACTCCTCAGCAGTACCATTCTGATGAGCTACTAAAGACCAAAACTCCTGAAGTACTAGGTGAGGGTGGCGCTAGCAATACCCCTCCTGTAAACCTTCACCCGTGGAGATATGTCGTCTGCTATCGATGTGGTGAAAAAGGACATGTTGCTTATAGTTGTCCCCAGCAGGGCAAAGCCAAAGAAGATACCCACTGTAGTCACTGCAACAGGATTGGACACCAATTCCGCAAGTGCCCTCGCAGAAAGGAGATTCAGTACCGGGTTTGCAACCTTTGTGGCAGGGAAGGGCATTATGTGAAACAATGTCCCTTGGGAAAACAAAACGTCTTATCAAAACAAGCAATTCCAGCGGCAGAAGTTAGTGGGGAAGTACCTTCTAAGCTGCACCAAGTATCGAAGATTCCTCCAGCTGGCAAAGGCAAAGCAGTCTCCCTAGAAGACAACTATCATCAACCGGATTCTCGCAAAAGGAAGGGAGTAAGTCAGGAGCAGTATGTTGCCAGTAGTTCTCGGCTTCGTGGGAACCAATTTCAACTTAGCCAAGCCCAAGAAGCAACCTTAATCAAGACCCCAGGATCAGAAGTGCAACCAGTGATGCAAGGACGCCAAGCATCTTCTTCCAATTCCAACCTTCCAGATGTTGTTCTTCTTCGGACTATAACCCCGGCAGTAGGTGGGAGGCGCAATCGGCAACTTCTGTCCCAGGTTCTGCGATATAGGACATCAGGTCTGCTCATGATCCCTGAAGTTGAAGAAGAAGCAACTGAAACTTGATGTTAGCAATAAATGTTAGTAGATGGTGCTTTCGGAAGTACCCTACCTCTTTTAAAGAATAAATAAAAGAGTTGTGTAATGATCAGTCTGTAAGATGTAAGCGTCAGTATTGTTATCAATAAAGAGTTGGAAGAATTATAATTGTGGAAGTGGATTTCTGTTGATAGTTCTTGAAACATAATTGTATTTGGGCACCAGTACGGGGATGTTTAAAGGATGGCCGAAGAGCCATAGTTCTCGTCCGAGCCATGGGAGGAAAGAAAAAATGAATTTCACCATTGAACCCCTTGGAACTAAGTCAGGATATAATTTTTTTTTTCTAAGGGGGGTAGTGTGGACAGATTGACAATAGTTGCACACTTTGTTTCGTGCAAGACAACCCTATTTGGTGATGGACTTGTGGAACTTTGCGTGGCTAAAGCAGTGCATTTTCCGTGTGCGCCCAAGGAGATCGCGTCAGATCGAGGTTCTCAGTTCACCTCGCGGTTCTGGCAGCAATTGCATGAGGTATTGGGCACAAATCTTAATTTCAGTACTGCTTATCATCCCCAGACGGACGGCCAGACCAAAAGGGTCAATCAAATCTTAGAGGATATGTTGAGAGCTTGTGCTCTAACATATAAAGGCTCGTGGGATCAGAATTTACCTTATGCGGAATTTTCGTACAACAACAGTTATCAAGCCAGTCTAAAGATGGCACCGTTTGAAGCCCTGTACGGAAGAAAATGCAGAACACCACTATGTTGGAAGGAAACAGAAGGTGGTCAGATCATTGGACCTGATGTCCTAAAAGAGGCCGAAGAGCAAGTCAAACAGATCCGAGAAAATCTGAAGACAGCCCAATCAAGACAGAAGAGCTATGCGGATAATCGTCGACGGGAATTAAGCTTTGTACCTGGAGATCATGTGTACTTGAAGGTATCCCCGTTGAAAGGAATGAAGCGATTTCGCGTCAGTGGAAAGTTAGCGCCCCGCTATATCGGACCATTTGAGGTGATTGCCAGAAAAGGAGAAGTAGCCTACAAATTGGAGTTGCCACCTCAGCTGTCAGGAATGCATGATGTCTTTCATGTTGTCCCAACTAAAGAAATGTCTCAGAGATCCTGAGCATCAGATGCCATTGGAGAGAATGGAATTGAAAGAAGACCTGTCTTATTCAGAGTATCCAGTCAAGGTTTTGGATGAGGCCGAGCGTCGAACTCGCAGCCGAGTGATCAAGTTTTGTAAAGTACAGTGGAGCAATCATTCTGAAAAGGAGGCTACCTGGGAGCGTGAAGAAAATCTTCGAGCGGAGTTTCCTAATCTCTTTCTCTCTCCGTCTGAATCTCGGGGACGAGATTCTCTCTAAGGGGGGTAGGTTTGTAACATCCCAAAATTTGCCTCTAATATATTTGGTGTGTTTTTGGGGTTATTTATATTTTTCCGGAATCTACTTGGAAGCCTCGCGAGTAATTCGGGGTCAAGTTTATTGAAATAATCGCGTTAAATAAAGATCATGCATTTTCGGATAAGCGTAAAATCTAAAATTTTGTTGATAATTAAGATAACGGGTAGACGAGAGTGTTCGCTTCATCTATTTTCGAAAAACATGCTATATAACTTGATTCGTTGATTTTACAAAATCTGTACAGGTGTCTGATTTCACGAAAAGAATTTTTTTTACGAAAAATCTATACGTCGAAAAATCACAAAACCAACTTTGTCAAGTTCTAAATAGTTCCTAGTATTTTGGAGGAATTTCCTGGATTTTTAGAGCCGCTCTGCTATTTTTTTTTTCCTCCTAAACTCATTTTGAGAACATAGGTGTATATGCATGTATTTGTGCCCCATGCATTCACGTAGGTTCATTCGATTCTCATGTGTGCATGAAGCGATGCGTGCCTTTCTCTTGAATGAGGTGTTACTGGCTGTATTGGTTCTTGCCGTTTCCACTTTGTGCGGCCGCCTCCATCTCCTGGCAACGCTTAATTCTTGCGGTCGTGAACTAGCGACCTTTCCCGTTCCTGCACGCATAGCGAGTAAAAACTCCGGCCGTTTCCACTTCTCTTCTCTCGGTAGTGCATGCACGCGTGAAGTCCTAGTCATTTCCTTTCTCACGAGCGTTCACTTGTCCAGCCTTCCACATTCCCAAGCCATTTCCATTTAAGCTCTCACGTCAACATTTTCATTTGATCACCATTCCATTTCCTAGTGAGTACGCTTTCAGCCATAGCCTTCCCTAGCCACTTCTATTTCCTTCAACCATCGTGCACTGCCGCTATAGTGCCTTTGCCGTTGTCGTTGCCGCCGGTGCGCCGCTAACGTCTACATCGCCGCCCGCCCGCGTCGTTGCCGACGCACTCTCGATCTCGCCTTCTTCGCGTCGGCGATCCGTGCTCTTGCCGTCGTCGCCCGCCGTCTCATCGCTATCGTCACCGCCGCCGTTGGGCGTCATCATCGCTGCCGCCGTTAACGTCTCGTCGCCACCGCCGCAATCGTCGTCGCCGCCGTCGCCGCCGCCGCTGGTCGCTGCTACAGAACGCGTTGCCGGTCGCCGTCGTCAACATTTGGAGCTCGGGTTTTTCCGTCTTGGTGGGTTCCATCGTCGTTCGCCAACCGAGAGGTAAAACCTCCATCTCCTTGGCTCTAGAGCATCCTTAGGTGTAGTAGAATCTCCCTAGTGGTCTCGCCAACATCGAATGCCGTCGATTGCGCCGCTGCTCGATCCGACCGACCTGCGCTCGCCGCTCTGCGCACTTGCATGGGCGTGGTGCGGTGCAAGTTCACCTTCTCTCGGTTTCTCACTCACGTAGTCTTGTATCTGATGGGAAGTATACGCGTATGTATACGTATATATAGTTATGTATAGGTATATGATCTGTATAAGTATGTTTAAATATGCTCTCATTTAGCAAACCGTGCGCATGCAGTGGTTGTATTCTCGCCGAACAATACCCATGCGTAGAGTAGCTCACGCCGCGAACAAATGCCATGCACAGGGGAAGGAAAACTAACATGTTTGTTATACATGAGTTTGTAATCAAATTGCGAATTTTGTCTTTTTCGCTAGAAATTGGTTTTAAGTCCGAATAGTATGCGACAAATTTTGTTAATTAGTACAAATTAATACCTTTCTATAGTAATTTTTATGAAATTTTATAATTAAACATATACTGTTAAATTATCCGCGGAATGTCTAAATTTACGAATTTTGTAACTCTTAAAATATACGTCCAAAAATTTTGAAATAAATTTTATAAATCATATAAAATGCTAAACTAATTATCCGGAAGTTTTCATGTGGTTAAGAATTTATTTGTTTCTTCGTATTTTCCGAATGGTTGTTTATTCGCTGTTTTTCGTTTAATAGAAACGCTAGACGTCGACTCCGTCGCAGAACCGCAGGAAGACAACCCTTTCCTCTCTGACCAAGGCAAGTCCCTTGACGCATTTTGATCCCATTTTATGAAATGCTTTTTATCTGTTTATAAAGTTGCATGGCTACTTTTAAATAAAATATGTCAAATATAAGTGATAGTTAATCCGAATTTGGTGATTCCTCCTTGACATTGTTAATCATATCCGTTGTAACCCTAGAACATTGATTATACCATGTTTATGCTTATATGGTATCCGTTGTAACCTAGTGCGATAGAATTGCTTAGGACCTTTTCCGATAAAAGAAACCCATGGGTGGGATTATTCAAAAATGATGATTTCAAATGTGATTTGAAAGCTATTATTACGATTATGGTACTATTTTTTTAAAATAAAAGAAAAGGAAAAATGATTTCGACTTGGGCGGCATGGAAAGTCGGGTGGGAGCGGATCACGTCTTGGTCCTTTTGTGCAAGTACCGCCCCAAGTCAATTAAGGACCGACGCTTATGACTGTCTCCATTCTAAGCATTACCGTACAACCACATGTCAAAGTGGGCACGACCTGGCTAACTAATTTGTAGAAACCTGACTTAGACTCACCACTCGGTGGTTGTGTGAGTGCCGGACGGAGGCATTGTTGTTGTTGTTGTTGTTATTTTACTCACACGGCGCAAGAGGGGGCTTCTGTACTGGGTGGATATAACCCTAACAGCGGTGAAACCTTAGCGGGTGGGTCGGGTTAGGCGTATGCATTGTAACAGCCTTGTCATGATATCCCTGCCGGCACACCTAAGGAAGTGTGCTAATAGCTTGGCATTAAGGGAATATCATGTCTTGTGGGTAAAGTTGTACACACTCTGCAGAGTTAAAACTATTCGAATAGCCGTGCCTACGGTCAAGGGCAAAGCTTGCTGAATGCTTTCATACTGGTAGACTTTGGTTTTTTTTTTGGTTTCAAACTAAACAATGGTTTGTTTTGGGATCCGGGAGCGGTTAGACCTCTCGGGTGTGCTTCTGGCGGCTAGCCAGGTAGGTGGAAGGAACCTGATTTTGTGAACCATGGCGGACATAGCCATGTGATTGGATTGAACCCTAATTTTGTTGAGATGTGGCGGATAGAGCCTGTATATTAGTGAGTGGTGGTTAGAACCTTCACTACAATATTACATAATTCAATTATTAAAAAGAATTGCGAAAAGTTGCTTTGTGAAATGCTATTACCTAAGTATGGTTTAATAAAACTTGGCTTTATGCAAAAGAACCATATTAAGCCATCCTTGGATAGCCTACATTGTGCATAATTTCCCAGACTTGCTGAGTACTTTATGTACTCACGTGCTACATTCTAATCCTCTCTCAGAAGTGAAAGAAGCTGTTCAAGATTTCCAACGACTAGGGTGCGTTCTCCACTCGATTGCCTGTGGGCATTTGGATGGGTCGCATTGGCGTTTTCGTCTTCCGCTGCAGTTGTTCAAGTTGTTCGGCCTGTTCAGGCCGTAATGGTAAACCTTGACCATAAGGTCTTTGCTTTCATTTGGTATTATTCTTATTTAGTTATTTCTATTCGTGATATGGTTGTTGATTCATCACTTTTGACTGTGTGTACTAGCTACTGATCTGGGACTAGTACAGAAATACACAGAGGACTCCGGATAGCCGATCCGGGGTCTCACAGCCTTGGACTAGCACATTAGTTAAGGAAACGAACTTATATAAAAGCTGAATTTTTTTTAAATAAACAATTTTTAATCGATAAATTTAAAAATATATTCGAAATAAAATTTTTTACAAAAGTAGCCTCCAGTCGCGCCATGTGACCGCGAAATGGGCCGGCCGCGCCACATGGCAGCGACACGTAGGTCAGTCGCGCCACCGTGGCGCGACAGAGTCCAGTCGCACCACGTGGCAGTCACTGACCCATGACGTGGCATTTTTATTTAATTAATTAATTTTAATTCGTTATATAGTCAAATAATTCATATCGGATGCTAGGAACCTCGAAAAATTATGAAAAAATTTCTAAATTTTTATTACGCTATAAGCAATCATAATATATTAAAAAAAAAGTAGCATGTTTCATGCAAATTTAAAATATTAAAAATCAGGTTTACTAAAATACCAATTTAGGTATTATGAAAAAACTATATAAACCATGGCTCCAAAAATTATGAAAAAAATTTCTAAATTTTTATTATGCTATAAGCATTCATAATATATTAAAAAAAGCAGCATGTTTCATTCAAATTTAAAATGTTAAAATCAAGTTTAGTGAAAGACCCTTTTACGTATTATGAAGAAACTATATAAACCATGTGTCCAAAAATCATGGAAAAAATTTCTAAATTTATATTAATCCATAAGAATTCATAATATCTCACACAAAATAGTATGTTGCATGCAAATTTAAATAGTTAAAATCAAGTTTAGTCAAATAATTTTCCAAAAATCATGAAATAACTATAAGAAATAATTTTCCAAAAATCATGAAATTCCTAGGGTGTAGGATGTCCCATTTTTGCACAAATATGTAGGAATCAATTGAGTATAATAACTAAATAACTATAAGAAATTTCTCGTGCATGAAATTGTTAAGCCTTTTTGGTAGCCTGTAAAATATCACCTTTAAATGCAATTTTTTTGCAACAGTACTGCAGATTTGCTCTTTGATATTTGGAGTACCATATTCTGAAAAAATATTTTATTTACACCTTTCTTTGCTACAAAAACAGACTGTCGCAATAACCCTAAGTATTATTGTCAACGATAACTTTTAAGTCTTTTCAGAAGCCCGTAAAATATCACGTTTAAATGTAATTTTTTGCAACAGTACTGCAGATTTGCTCTTTGATATATGGAGTACCATATTTTGGAAAAATATTTTATTTACACCTTTCTTTGCTACAAAAAAATAGACTGTCGCAATAACCCCAAGTATTATTGTCAACAATAACTTTTAACCCTTTTCGGCAGCTTGTAAAATATCACGTTTAAGTGTAATTTTTTGCAACAGTACTGCAGATTTTCTCTTTGATATATGGAGTACCATATTTTAGAAAAATATTTTATTTACACCTTTCTTTGCTACAAAAATAGACTATCACATTAACCCTAAGTATTATTGTCAACGATAACTTTTAACCCTTTTCGGCAGCCCGTAAAATAACACGTTTAAATGTAATTTTTTTCAACAGTACTACAGATTTGCTCTTTGATATATGGAGTACCATATTCTGGAAAAATATTTTATTTACACCTTTCTTTGCTACAAAAATAGACTGTCGCAATAACCCTAAGTATTATTGTCAACGATAACTTTTAACCCTTTTCGGCGGCCCGTAAAATATCACGTTTAAGTGTAATTTTTTGCAACAGTACTGCAGATTTGCTCTTTGATATATGGAGGAACATATTCTGGAAAAATATTTTATTTACACCTTTCTTTGCATATTATTTTATACTATCGCAAAAACCCCAGTCGATAACAACTCATTATATGAATAGTTTAGCCCAGGAAAACTTTAGCCAAAGTGTTTAAATCATTACAAGCATTGTGAAAAGCATGTAGATGCAGCCAGTAACCTTAGTAAGCAAACTCAACCTTAGTAGGGCAGATAAAACAAAAGTTCAGATGATATTACAAGGACATTACAATAGTGACGACATTGCTAGAAGAAGTGCGAATAACACTGATTGTCATGGTGGAACAAGTGATCGTTACACCTATGTTCGTAGAGTGGGAATGACGCGCCACATTTTCTACATATTACATCACCCGTCAATCTTGTGCGATTTATTCTCGGACACCGCTCAATCTCTCTTATGAAATAGCTCCATGGGGTGCGCAGTGCTCCTAGCTGTCGCCGAATGGATAGCCTATGCCGAACGTCTCGGGGGTGTAAAACATAATTTTTTGGTCTTTTTTATGTGGATCTCTTCCCTCCCGATTCCCCGCGCCCCCTATGTTAATACCACCCGGGTTCCCGGATGGTCTTTGTAATGCATCAAGGATTTGTTGCGTATTGCGGGCCTCGGCCGGCTGCTTCCCCTTATCCCTTTCTCTTCGAGAGGACGAACCCTCTTGCCCTTCCGGAGACATGTCGAGACGCCTCCTCTGTTTCGGCTCGCACTCCACTATATGGTGCAGGAGGTGTGTGTTGGGCTTCTTGTTGTACAACCGAAAGCGTGCCCTGCAGTCAATGTAGTATGCCCGCTGTGGTGGTTGAAGAATACCGTATGTGTACTCGGGGTCCGGTTTTTCTGTGAGGTAGTAGCACCACGGTGAGGGTTGCTCTCCCCAGTTATCCGAGATGGGAAGTTTGAGATGTGGGTGGTACGTCTCCGGGTCCACCCAGTTGAAGTAGCAGCACCATTCATCCTCGAGCAAAGGGCACCGGTAGAATCTTCGGTCCACTAGATCCTCGTGGCAGGTATCAACCACTGCCTGCAGGCTGTGGTCGCACAGTTCGGGGCTTTGGGGTGGCCCTTGAGGAGAATGTTCCTTCCTTGACTTGAGCAATTTTGCAAGCTTCTTTTTGAAGTCCTGTATGCGATGAACTAGTTTAGAATGACTACTTTATGACTGAAACATGAGCATATTGCATGAAACTCACCGATTGGTTCGTCCCTTGCCCACCCACCCTTAGCTCCGGTCGATCCATATAGGGGGCATATCCCGGCGGCCTCTCCCACTGGATAAAGTTCTCGGGCGAAGTGGGGTAGGCGTCGTGGCAATTGTAGACGAATTCGTAGTCACATCGTTCCGGCTGTCGATCCATTGGAAGAAGCAACACCGGTCCTTGTCCTAAAAAAACAAAGAACGATGCATGAATTGGTAGTGTTACCCTAATTTGTATTGACACCAATTGGTTTACCTCGTAGCCGCGGCCACAACAGTAGTGAGCGCGGGCGGCTGTATTTCTGTGCGTAGACTGCATCATCTTCGCCGAAAGGTTGCAGTCGCATTTCGGTCAGGGCAACTCCAGCAGAACTGGGGCGTCAACGCTACTCGCATCCGGGTATTCGGGGGGGGTTAATTTTCGCTTGCTGAAGAGGCGACGGTAGAACGACATCATGGCCTAATTTGTGTAAAGTCGACTAAAGTTTATTGCTGTTTCGGCAGTGTGATGCACATAACCCTCCCTCGGTCGGTTTTTATAGTGCTAGTGAGGGGCTTAAAGTGGCGGACTTAAGAGAAGTTCAAATCCGTGAGCATCGGATTCCTCTGTAGCTTTGCATGTGATGAGACATGAGCCTGGCTACGGCCACAGCTTTAGACAGGGAATCTCTCTCATAGTCGGCTAGAAGGCTAGGTCATGCAGCTTTAGACAGTGAGTGGTCATATCAAGCATTTCAGTTTTATAACGGTTGACCGGTCATGCAGCTTTGTTTCAGCGTGCCAGTCATGCAGCTTTGTTTGAGGTTGACACGTCGTGCAGCTTTGAATGATAGTGACATAGAATACAACGTAGCAATGTATAAGTTAGAACATAACATTACAACGCAGAGAAAACAACGTAGGAATACAGTGCTGAATCAACACCCTCCAACGCCTACTCTCCCTGTAGATCCCCCTCTCCCTGCTGACCACCCTCTCCCCCGCCCTGTGCATGAGGTCTGGTCCGCCTTGCTGGTCGACGTGCAGTGGCAGGGTGACGTCTGGGACTTGAAGGAGTCCACCGGTCTGGTGCGTGGCCGATCCGACGTTCGAGGGTCTCGGTTGCTGCAGGGGTATGGCATGAAGAACTCGGGTCCGTCGGCTGTGTAGGCGTGGGGGCGCTTGGCTGGGACCCATACACGAAGTCTGGGTGCGGTGGCACGGAATATGGCGTGTCGAAGTCCTCCGCATGCGTGTATGACGTAGTGGAGCCCTCTGTGAAGTAACCTGAAAGCATGTGCAACATGATAGAATAAATCATGTATTTTAAAGTAAAGTTTAAAGCAATGTTAGTTCATAATGGGTGTTGAACAGACCTGGGGTCGGCACCATGATAGGAGGAGGAGGAGGGTACAGGAACGGCACGCCAGTAGGGTATCCGAACGAGTATCCTACCATACACAAGTATTAGTTACCACGAATTGCATTGCATATTGAAGTGAGCAAGTACGTAAGTACCTGGCGTGCCGTACGAGGGCACCTGCCACTGGGAGCTCCCTGCCTGGTCCTGTGGTGGCGCTGGAGGGTTCGGCAAGGTGGGAGGTTCGAACGGGAAGGTGGGAGGGCCGAACCGAAAGGTGGGAGGTCCGAACGGGAAGGTGAGAGGGCCAAACCGAAAGGTGTCGGAGGTGGTGGTCGTGTACTGGTCCCGACCCCCTGCTGTCGTCGGCTCGCGGACCGCAAGGGCGCACCACCAGCGTCGGTCCTCTACCGACAAGAGGCCCGCGCTATCCTCCTCGCCTTCATGGACAATCGCTCGAGGAACCCAGTCAACTCCTCTTGGGAGACCTCCAACCCCCCCCCCAAACACCCTACCATGGACTACGCGTCCTCGTCAATCTCTGTTGCCATGTCGCCCTAAAAGTGTTAACATGCGGTGAGATATATGTATACTTGCATTCCAATACAAATCTAAGTATAGTGTGTAGTGAACGTACCACGAAGTGGATCGCCGATGCAACCCACGCGCCATATGTGTCGTGGGTAGTAGTTGCAAGGATATCCTGTTGGTCGTCAGCAGGCAAAAGGCGTACCCGTGTAAGTCCAAGGTACCACCCTAGGTACCCCTGGTATCCCCGTATGTCGTACGCGACATCCGCTGCAGCCACGTCCTCTAGTGCATGAGTCCACTGCTCTACCCAAGGGGCCATCTTCGCGGCCCAGTCAGTTCTACGGCCCTGCATACCCTTCCTTGAATGCCTGCATAAGTTATCAACCCGTTAGCATGTTCAGTCGGTGCCATTTAAAATGTTACGACATTAATAGTTACTTACGTATGAGCCTCTACCGGGACCGTGACGCCGCGCGGGACCGGCACCTCTTGTCGCAGTCCGAGCTGCCTCATTACCCAGTGAGCCGGGTAATTCTCGACGTAGACGTCGAACACTAGCTTCCACCGTGTCAGCACGTATGGAATATCTCGGGTGCAGAGGACAGGCAAACCGTGTGGTGCGCGCTCCTATACCTCCTGAGGGGCGTAAGGCTCCCACCGGACCCGCTCTGGCCGCAGGAGGTCGAATGCCTCCGTGAAGTGTGCGGTCACACTCCGTACCTGCAGACCAGCCCATTGCGGCTGCAGACGTTATCGTCAAAAAAGTTAGTACAATAGATGCAGGAATGCGTAAGGGGGGAAATTAACGTACTCGTCTGCGGCACCAAAGGGACCCCATCGTAGGGGCATCCACCTCGGTGTCGCCGTAGAACTCCGGCCCGTACGCTCCCCCTCCAATCCATGGTCACCCGATGTGGAAGTGCTCGAACGACCACAGCATGAGCAGGAGTGGGCACCCGGAGAGTATCGAACCGTCGCGCTATCGGAGGCACGTGTCGCATAGGCCACGGTAGGTGGCACAAAGTTGTGAAGACCCCCAGCTGTACTGAGGGACCTCAGCGGGCGCAGCGTCAGCAATGGCCCGGCCGATCGGAACGAGCCTGGCGTCGACGCTGTCTCCATGGGTGGTGGTGAACATCATCCATCCGAATAGCCACAAAAGGTAAGCCTCTAGGTGCCTGCTGACCTGGTACGCGTCGGCATCCCCAGCCAGCCTAGTAACCTGCATCAAGAAAAGTTAGTTGGTTAAAGGAGTATTTTAATTCGTACCAATTATGAACCACGACAACACGTACCTCGAACTGGCGTAGCCATGACAGAGTAGGACCGTGCTTCTGTCGTGGGTGTAGCGGGGCGTACTGCGCCTGGCCTGCGGGACCAGGGGAGAGCATTGCCGCGAACCTGGCAAATAGGTCATCGCGCCAGTCGTCATCCACCTCCTGTGGGACAACCGCCTTACCAGCGATCGGGAGGCCGGTGAGGAACAGAACATCCTACAGAGTCGGTGTCATCTCTCCGCAGGGCAAGTGGAACATATGTGTCTCCGGGCGCCAGCCGTCCACGAGGGAAGTAAGGAGGGATCGGTCGAACGGAAAACGTCGGGATCTCTCGACAAAGATGGCCGCACCATCCGGACCATCAACGAGGTCCTCCTGTGCCGCCTCGACCATCCGCGCTAGGGGGAGCAATCCCGCTGCCTCCAACCTGCAACAAACCATTACAAGTAAGGACATAACGTGTCACGACCAACTAAGTGGTACGAAAAAAATATTACATACCTGGGAAACCAGTGGCTGTCGAGGCCCTAGGCGCGTGCTGGAGTCCGTGTGGACAAGACACTTGGATCGACGGTACTAGCGTGTAACCATCCACGGTGACGTGCGTCCATGTGGCGATCCAGAAGGCCGTGTGGCCAATCGCCAACGTCGCCCACAGCAGCCATTCCTGCAAACAACAAACAATTTAATAATTCCAATTGGTCAGGTAGTAAGGTAATTCCAAACATGCGATGTAAACAGATACTACAAAAAAGGTAGTAAGGAAATTCCAGCAATTACAAGTTGTAGCTAACAATTTGCACAATACTGCAACTTTCTTCAACATACACGCATGAGAAACAGTGCTGACAACACGAAATCCGATCACACATCTAAAAACCATTGTAACGCAACATACACGCGTAAGGGAGTAATACGATTATCACATTCCATACAAGGAGAACGCACTCCGCAACATGGCGACATGCCTTACAGTTATGAAAGTTATGCCCCTCCACCGGTAACTTCCTTCCGAGGACATTTGTTCTTCTTGTGGTCGTACTCTCCACAGAGGGCACACCTCTGGACAGGACCTCCCACCTCGGAGTCGTCCATATCGTTGTGGATGTGACGCGTTTGTCGATGACCTTTCCCGCCCTTGACTCTGCTGATGTCAGGGACACATGTACGTGTGGCATGATCAATTTCAGTGAAGTTTTCGGCGACACGATATTGGGAAACGCGGTATGCTACTCTAGCACAAATTAAAAATTTCTACCGCATAACCAGAAAAGCTACTCGCAAGAAGGGGATCATAGACCAATTACCACTAGACGCGCAGTTGCAGAATCTTTCGCACGTCGTTGTAGTGGATCGTTCCGGCCGCAGTCGTGGATCGTCCTCACCTCGGTCGTGGATCGTCCTCGCTGCGGATCGTCCTCGCCTCGCCGTGGATCGTCCTCGCCGCCGATCGTCTTCTCCACGCCGCAGTAGCAGCAGCGTCACCACAGCAGTCCACACATCCGGGGATGGGACGCCGTGCGTCAGTGTGCAAGCACCGGGTCGCTCGGCAGGGGCAACGTGAGGAGGTGGCTAGGGTTTCTGGTGAAACACCTCTAAAACGCATGAAAACTGTGTTCTGCGCCCAGCCTCCTCCCCTCTTTATATAGCCACAAGATGAAACCCTAGGCAGTCAGGGCCCATCTACGCACTAAGCCCACGAGGTCCATTAATTACGGATCCAATCCGAATTAATGCGTCCCACTGCTAAGTGTGTGACCACAGAGGTTCATGCGCATTTGGACATGGATTCAGAAAACCCTTTTCCAATCCAATAGTCGGTAGCGGCTCCTTGCAGAGCATGCCAACTCCCAAACGCATATGAGTAAAGTACTGATGTAATAATCCCTTTGCCAAACTATATGAAGATCGAACTCAAGGCGAGAAGCATGTCATCCTTTGACAGTTCAATCCATCTCTCGTATCCGTGATATATTAATAAGTTGTGATTGACTCCTCAATCACGGCATGGCCATGCACTTCCTTAATAATATCACACGAGTGGCCTAGACATATATCTTCGTTACACCGGAGTGGCAAATCCCATCTTGATCGCTCACTTCCCCCTGCATGTTTCATAGTGAACATGAAAGCTACCTTTATAACTATCCGGTTAGGAAATAGTGTTTGGTAACCCCAAGGTAAACTATTACACATGTAGGAAATATGACAATCTCAGGTCTAAGGATTTTACATCTACTATGTATGAGATACACTGATGACACATACGAATGTAACATTCTCGCAGTGTCTCATTGTGGGTCTACCTAACCCATGTTCTTCAACATGTGTTCACAATGTATTGATGATATCTCCATATCCCATGATCTATGAAACATGATCATCGATCAGTACATGTGCTGATCTATTCATCATCGTCCACTACGATGATATCCGATCAGAGATACTTACAGAATTATATCAATGAATAAAGAGTTTCATAAGCAAGTCACATACTTGTTGATCAATATAATGATATACATTCATTGGACCAATAATCATATTATTATTCATAAACATAGTCATATTACAATCATCTATATGACTGCCTCAAGGGCATAACACTAACAATCTCCCACTTGCACTTGAGTCAGTCAATTAAGCATCTAGTACCAATAAACCTCGTGTGCGCCTCATGCTTAGGCTGTGGAAGTGGCTTCGTTAACGGATCTGCCACATTAGCTTCTGTATCTACTTTGCATATCTTTACGTCACCTCTATTCACAATCTCGCGAATAAGGTGAAAGCGTCGGAGTATGTGTTTTGATTTCGGATGTGATCTAGGCTCTTTTGCTTGTGCAATGGCACCACTATTATCACAATAGAGGTCCATTGGATTAGAGGCACTAGCGACCACACCAAGTTCTGATATGAACTTCTTTATCCACACAGCTTCCTTTGCAGCCTCTGAAGCCGCAATGTACTCCGCTTCTGTTGTAGAGTCGGCCACCGTGCTTTGCTTGGAACTCTTCGAACTTACTGCTCCTCCATTTAGTTTAAATACAAACCCGGATTGCGATCGAAAATCATCTTTGTCAGTTTGGAAGCTTGCGTCGGTGTAACCCTTTGCAACCAGTTCTTCCTCACCTCCAAAAACTAGTAACATATCCTTCGTTCTTCTCAAGTACTTCAGGATGTTTTTCACGGCTATCCAATGACCATCACCGGGATCCGCTTGGTATCTGCTCGTGACACTCAGAGCATATGAGACATCTGGGCGCGTACAGATCATGGCATACATAATAGACCCAATGGCTGAAGCGTATGGAATCTTGCTCATCCTGTCTCGCTCATCAGTTGTCGAGGGACACTGATTCTTGCTAAGACTGATGCCATGTGACATTGGCATGAAACCTCTTTTGGATTCGTGCATATTGAACCTCTTCAATACCTTGTCAATGTACGTTTCCTGGCTTAATCAAATCAACCTTTTTGATCTCTCTATAGATCTTTATGCCTAAGATATAACATGCTTCTCCTAAGTCCTTCATTGAAAAACTCCTTTTCAACGAAGTCTTAACATCTTCAAGCATAGGAATATCATTCCCGATCAATAATATGTCATCCACATACAAGATCAGAAACACAAGTGCGCTCCCACTAGCCTTCTTGTGAACACAAGGTTCTTCTTCGTTTTTGATGAAGTCAAATCCTTTGACTACTTCATCAAAACGAATGTTCCAACTCCGAGATGCATGCTTCAACCCATAAATGGATCTCTGAAGCTTGCATACCTTATTAGCATATTTAGGATTGACAAAACCTTCAGGTTGTATCATGTATACATCCTCAGAAAGATTTCCATTAAGGAAAGCTGTTTTGACGTCCATCTGCCAAATTTCATAATAGAAATATGCAGCAATAGCTAAAATGATCCGAACAGACTTAAGCATGGCTACCGGTGAGAAAGTTTCATCATAGTCAATTCCTTGAACTTGTTTGAAACCCTTTGCCACCAACCGTGCCTTATAGATCTGAACATTTCCATCCATGTCTATTTTCTTTTTGAAAATCCATTTGCACTCAATGGTTTTTACACCATGAGGAGGATCCACCAAGTTCCAAACTTGATTGTCATGCATGGATTGAATTTCGGATCTCATGGCTCCAAGCCATTTTTCGGAGTTTGGGTCCATCATCGCTTCTTTATAAGTCGTGGGCTCATCATTGTCCAATAATAATATTTCATGTCCATATCTTATGGGTTCATGATGCGGCCTCCCCGATCTACGTAGGGCTGGTGTCTCTTCCACAGGTTGTACAACACTTTGTACATCTTGTGAAGGTTCAGTGGTGGCTTGAACATATTCATGCGATTCTCGAATTTCATCGAGATGCACATCACTCCCACTAATTTCTTTGGAAAGAAACTCTTTCTCCAAAAAGACACCATTTCGAGCAACAAAAACTTTGTTCTCGTTTCTTTTGTAAAAGTAATATCCTTTTGTTTCTTTAGGATACCCCACAAAGAAGCATTTTTCTAATTTAGGTGTGAGTTTATCTGATTGCAAATATTTTACATAAGCCTCGCATCCCCATATCTTGAGAAACGACAACATGGGACTTCTCCCGGTCCATATCTCATATGGCGTCTTCTCAACGGAATTTGATGGGACCCTATTCAATGTGAACGCAGCTGTCTCTAGAGCGAAACCCCAGAAAGTTAATGGCAGATCTGTTTGGCTCATCATTGACCGAACCATGTCTAACAAAGTTCGGTTTCGTCGTTCGGACACGCCATTCCTTTGAGGCGTTCTTGGCGGAGTAAGTTGTGGAACGATTCCACATTGCTTTAGATGATCACCAAACTCTTGGCTCAAGTATTCGCCACCACGATCTGATCGTAAGTGTTTTATTGATTTGTCAAGTTGATTTTGTACTTCGTTCTGAAACTCTTTGAACTTTTCAAAAGTTTCATATTTATGCCTCATTAAGTAGATATATCCATATCTACTAAAGTCATCAGTAAAAGTTACAAAGTACTGAAACCCACCTCTAGCAATCGAGCTCATTGGTCCACATACATCTGTATGTACTAAGGCCAACAATTCACTCGCCCTCTCACTAAACCTGTGAAAGGGGCTTTTGTCATTTTGCCAAGTAAACAAGATTCACATGTTTCAAATGATTCAAAATCAAATGAGGTGAGAAGTTCATCACCATGGAGCTTCTTCATGCGCTTCTCATTTATGTGACCTAAGCGACAATGCCATAAAAAGGTAGGATTCAAATCATTAGGTCGAGGTCTTTTGAAATTAATGTTATAGACAGGTTTTTCTTCGAGTTCAAGGACGTACAACCCATCCACCATGGGGCAACGACCATAATACATATCATTCAAAAATATTAAACAAACAAAGTTCTTTATTCTGAATTCATAACCTTCATGTTCCAAACAAGAAGATGAAATAATGTTTCTACTCAAAGCCGGAACAAAATAACAATTATTAAGTTCTAAACTAATCCTGAAGGCAAATGCAGTGGGTAGGTGCCAACGGCAAGACCAGCAACTCTTGCTTTATTCCCCACACGAAGATCCACTTCTCCTTTTGCCAAGACTCTACTCTTTATCAGCCCCTACATCGAATTGCAAATATGAGCAACCGAACCGGTATCATATACCCATGAGCTGAGAGAAGAAGTAGCAAGATTAATTTCTATAACATTAATACCTGAAGTGGAAGTCACATTTCCATTCTTCTTATCTGCCAGGTACTTTTCACAGTTCCGTTTCCAATGTCCTGACTTCTTGCAATAGAAGCACTGGGATTCAGGCTGAGGACCAACTTTAAGCTTCTGAAGCTTAGTTTTGAGGCTCGTGATCTCATCTTGAGCCTTGCCCTTGCCCTTTCCCATTCCCCAAACCTTAGCTCTCTTCTTTTTTAAGGCAGTTGTCTTCTGCACCATCATCACATGATTGGGTTTTTTCTTAATGCTTTCTTCTGCAGCCTTGAGCATCCCATGCAGTTCGGTCAGGCTCTTCTCCATGCTATTCATATGAAAATTCATAATGAATGGCTCAAAGCTCTGAGGCAGAGACTGGAGAATGACATCTGTAGCCAAACCAATGCTAAGGGGAAACTCAAGTTTTTCCAATCTCCCAATGTAGCCAATCATCTTGATTACATGTGGGCTGACCGGACTGCCTTCAGGCAGCTTACAAGCAAAGAGAAGCTTTGAGATACCATACCTCTCAGCTCTTGCTTGATTCCCAAACATGCCCTTTAAGCCCACAATCATATTGTAAGCATCATGGTCCTCATATTGCTTTTGCAGCTCAGAGTCCATGGTGACAAGCATGAGACAGCTGACCTCTACGGAAGCATTAACATGTTTTTCATACTCAACCTTCAAATTGCGAGGAGCATTTTCGGCTGGTTCATCAGGAATCGGACTCTCTAGAACATATTCTTTCTTTTCATGCTTGAGAACAATTCTCAGGTTGCGATACCAATCCACAAAATTTGTTCCATTTAGTTTTTCCCTTTCCAAGACCGATCTCAAAGCAAAACCAGGTGCAGCAGTAGGAGTAGTAGGAGGTGCCATTGAACTACAACAAAGACATGCAAAGTTTCTAAGCACTATGTTTATTTGAAACTTTCATTAAACATTTTAACAAAAGACACTCCTATTTAATGTCCCCATTATGGACACATAGTAAGTATTCAAGATCCATATTCATTAAACACTAGTGAGCTTTGGCATCACTGCTAGAAATTTAATGACATAGGTAAGCAACACCTTTGCTAATTACATCCCATGTAACTCTTGTTGGTTGGGTATGAAATCCTGTAATGAATGCCTCCATCAACTTGACTCTTGGCCAGGTCAACCCGCCCCTAGGGCTCACATGAGGGTGGGAGCATTTCCCCTTTTCCGGGTGCCAATTAAGAAACCTAGCCTCATGTGTGTTTTCCTAGACACCAATTGTCTCGTATCCGTTCCTTCAAAACTGAAATCAAAACCCAACCACCTATGTCCTCAAGCCCAAATCCGTTTTGATAGCTTGATTAAATCAACCATTGTTATGTGCAATGTGTCCAACACATCCCTATCATATATTAAGATAGCCATTGATACACTACTTTGGCAGTCATATTAATAGCGATCTAAATTCTTGATAGGTGCAACAATTGGGTGGACAAGTTTTGATTTAAAATTTTAACTATGGTGATGAACAATATCTAATATGAACATGGCATCACATGCAATGAGCATAAAAAATAGCAAGGATTAAACACACATCCACATATAATCAAATTAAGATGTGAAATAGTATGGCCCTTAGCATTAGGATCTCCATCATCATGCTTGACTGTTCACCTAGCCATTATCTTGATTGTTCACGTATCCACCTTGCTTGATGCCACCAACTTCATCATTGTAGATGCAACTCCTTACAACTTTGATAATGAATTTTACATGAGGGTTTGAAACATCACAAGTCGACACGCAGGTCGTTATACATTTTAGATTGAAATAGCCTTATGGCTTGACACGGCACGCAGGCCATGTAAATATTACATGCATCACATACACATAGGCCATACTATTTCACACAACATCCTGCAAAAACGAGTTAAACAAGATTCTACGGCAGCGAGGTTCCAAGGGGCAATGCCCCTGGCGGGGTTCCAAGGGGCAGCGCCCAAGGCGGGGTTCAAGGGGCAGCGCCCCTGGTGGGGTCCAAGGGGCAGCGCCCCTAGCGGCGATCCTTGGAAAATTTTTTTAGGAGACGTGTATTCTGTTAAAAGAAAACACTCTCAAAATTTCCATGGATCAATCAGATTGACCCAATCCGATTCAATCTGATTGGCTTGGTCCCATATGGTTGCGATTCGTGAACCTTAATGGCGGTAACCCGACCGGTAAGGGTAACGTCGTACCACGAACGGACTCAACCAAATCAAGATTGATTCGGTTTGCACTTTCCTCAAACCCTATACCGATCGATCTCATCGACGGCTGCCACCACCAATTCATCACATGAATCAGTTGAAACTTTCCGAGTTAAAACTTTTGTAGTTTGAATTTTCCAATTCAAAATTTGTCAAGTTGTAACTTTTTAAGTAGAAATTTTTTATTTAAAATTTTTCGAGTTGAATTTTTTTCAAGTTGCAACCTCCTATTTAAAATTTTCAGTGCTAAAATTTTCTAATTTATAATTTGTATGTTAGAGAGGAAGAAAGGGAGATGGGGAAGTGAGTAAAGAAGAGGAAAGAGGAAGAGGTGGAGGTAGATGGATAAGATGACACGTGAATCCTAAAAAGGTGTACTTAAAGTTTTTAGTGCCCATATACACTAGCCATGTGGGCACGGTGCACGCCGCGCGCCATCTGGGCATTGGGAGCTTTTTAAAAAAAATCGGCAAAATCTGGTTTTTTTTTTGGTAGAAAAATGATTTGTGAAAGTTTTGAGGGCATTTTTGAGAAAACCAGACCTAGATCTAATATCATTTTTTGTGGGCGTGTGCATTTCGAGGGCCTTTGTGCATTATCTGATCTAGATGTAATTTCATTTTTTTTGGGCGTATGCAACAAAAGAAACAAAATTTTTTTTTTTTAAGGAGCCCGTGGGAAAATCGGGCGAAGCACGCGACGGGAGGAAGCGTCGTTACCGATGGGCCACCGCGATGTTTGTGTTAATGGAGGCACACAAATTACTTAACTAGACTAATCGGGAAGCAATTCGGATGACGTGGCCACGCCGCGAGAGCATGTCATCCAAAATACGCGTGGATAACATGGGAGGTTCGGAAACTTACAAGACTTAATATACAAACTAGCTAGGGTTGTGGGCTACGCTGCGCATTGCAAAATTTGATTCGACGGTTTTTTTTTGGAAAAAAAATGTATGATGACTTAAACACAATTTATTTTTTACTGGTTTTTTTTAAAATAAATGCGCTAGCTAGGAGTCATTGGCGAATCTGAACTAAGCATAATTTCGGTTTTCTCTTTCTTTATTTTTTCGAAAAATAGGTTGCCAGGAGTCGTCGATGAATTTGTGGAACCATTAGTTTTTTTTTTTGCATAATTTTGGTTTTATCATTTTTTTTAAAAAAAAATGGTTGCTAGGAGTTGTAGGTGAATTTGCGATACCATGGGCTCCTTTTTGGGGAAAAATGCGGATGGGTGTTCGGTTTCTTTGGTACGGTTTATTCAGTTTTTTTTTTAGCAATTGCAAACTGAACCAAACTAAAAAAATTCAAAAATCGAACCGAATTAGGTTCAGTTAATTTGATTTTTCGGTAAATCAAATTTCATAATACAGCACACATGCATATGCATTGGGATTCAAACTCTAATTATGTTATAAGCAATGGTGTACATGGGAGGGAACTTCTACAAACTACCTACGAAGAGGATCTAGACACTCGTTAAGAGCCTACCAGAGATTTAATGAGATGACAATTGTTTCTATCCTATCGGAAGGGGCAGATGCAATTGAAGTCAAATTCATCCCTTACCAGTACAGTTCCAAAAAGATTGATTGTAAAGCCCACATCAGATTTTAGTATTTTGACATAGAGGATATTCACTAAGCCATGTAGTTTGTCCAGAAGGTGAAGATTATAGCACATAGAATGTGTAACAGTCAGTTTACTGCATACAATACCTGGACAGAGGATTCTGATTTGGAATCACTTGCATTTCCAGGTGGTTGTTGTGTCTTTGTCTCCATAGAGAGCTTTTTCATATAAATCTTCCGCAAATAATCAGACTGGGTAATGCAAAAGAAACCAACAATGTTAATTTTATGTTTTATACTAATACAAACTTGCCTACCATAAGTTCTGGTATGATTAGCACAATTGAGAAGGAATTGATTAAAAAATATATAGACAGAAAACCACTTTACCACAAATAATCTATACAAACAGGAAATCCAAAATGAAAATAGTGACACAGTGTACCCCAACCAAATAAATACATTCGAAAATGTTTACCACAATGGAGTGGAAGCAATATGATGAAGCTCTTTCCAAAACAAATTGGAAGGAGGGAGTAAACTCTTGTTAGATGTTTGGCTAGGATAAATTACTATATACCATTGCGTATCCCATGATGGAGTTGGCATAAATAATCTCTTTTTAACATAAGGTTCTTTATTTACACATATAACAATTTCAAACACATGGACACATGGGCTACTTGTACCAACATGAACTGGCAGAACAATGGACTGAAGTAAGTAAGGGATGCACAATTTTCAATTCAGCAAATTCACAATTCAGAACTAACCTAAGGCGTGCATAATTCTCATTTCTCATAACACTATTGACAATTTCATACTTGACAAACTTGAAAAATCACAACATCACAAATTCCAATCTCACAATAAGCAAGTCAGTTGTAAAATGGTAAAAAGTTTAGAAGAGGAAGAGGCGTATAGGACTAACCGTGAATTGCATACACATGGGACCCATGCTCATCGGGATGGCAGAGGGATGTGGTGGAAGTGGTAAGTCGTCGGAGGGAACATGGTAGCAGTGAAGATCTGGGCAGGGCGAACCGAATGGCGGGTCAATGTGGCAGCTCATTTGCTCAATGATTGGATTCAATTGGGGATTTTCATATTTGGGACAGGGAATGGGGATTGGGGCATCGAGGGAAAAGGTGTCGGGGCTGAGGGTCGAGGGACGAAGGGAGGAGGCACCACTACCGCGTTGAGGGTTCGCTGGCTCAAGGCGGGCTCGAGGTAGGGCGCATTGGCACCGAGGGAGGAGCCAAAAGGCATGGAGGGGTGAGCGCTCGCCAGCTCGAGGCAGCGCTGAGGGTTGATGGCTCTCGACTACTACGAGGGGGCCCAAGGCAGCGCCGAAGGTCGAGGCCAGCGTCGAATGGCTGATGAATTGATTCGATCCAGGGTTGGGTACTCGGGGACCTAGGGATTGGGGTTGGGGATACAGTCTATTCGAGACTTCAGTTTTTTCGGTTTTTGATAGTAAAAAACCGAACCAAGTATCGAAAACTGAATAAAATCAAAATACAAACCGAACTGAAAATTGAAAAAACTAATTTTTTTTGGTTGGTTCAGTTTGGTTTTTTATTTTGTTAAATAATGCCCACCCTTATCGGCAACAACGGAATCCTCGTCTCGGAAGTGGAATTTCCATCTCACGCCCTCGCAATTCATGCCCATTCACCTTGTAGGTCATGCCTCGGTGACTAGAGGGTCTCCAACCTCGAAGGCTCCACCTCGATGTGGAGACCTTATTGCATATCATGCTCAATCATTCAATCCCCTTGGCTTTGAAGGCCGTACCTCGGCAACTAGGGAGTCTCCCATCACGAAGGATTCGCATTGGCATGGAGACCTGATCGCACATCGCACTCCATCATGCAATCCGTCTAATTTAGCACATTTATTTCCTCTTTTGTGATAAATAGTTGTTTATGCCCCCCCCCCAAAAAAAAGGTAGAAGAACTCATAATGCTACTACCCAAATAACGGAGACGACTTTGCCTTCTTACTTTGGTTCTTGCCATTAAGGCCAGCAAAGGTAGATAGTTTTGTTTCACTCTGTTCTTGGGATCGTTGAACTTCCTCTGGTGGAATGGCTCGTGTAAGTTCCTTCTGCTCACTTGGCTCAATTCGCTGGAGTTACATTCTACTCTTGTTTCTCATTTCATCTCCATTACACTTGTTGGGTGCAGCTATTCCCTCTTGAAGTACAAGTAAGGGCATAGCAGATAACTAAGCACATTAATTGGTTGAGAACATCTATCATATTTTTGGAAATTCAAAGGTTTCATAGGTTCAAATACTTTCTATCTATTGGTCGGATCACTTTGAAGGACTGAAATGGCGATCGGAGGGGAGACAAATGATCCTAAATAAAAAAAGTCCACCTACTGGACAAGTTGATGCCAACCAAAACCAAACATTTCAAGAATTTACAAGATCCACCAAATCAGACTGAGGGTGGTAGTGCCAAATTTATTGTACAACCGCTCCTTAAGGGTGGTAGTGCCGGCCTTAAGAAATCAGCAAGAACTCAAGACGATCCCAAAGGTAAAAAGGATGGATCTTTTGATCGGCTGGTACAAATCTCATGAAACTTAAAATACACCTTCTTAGGAAGGCCAGGGACCTATTTCAACCTTTAATCCAAAGGATTGATGTTAAAATTCTGACCTTTTTTCTATTTGAAGGAAGAGTGCACCGTGTTCGATTAAAAACCAAAATATTGATCTTGTACTTGCCCATGGGGTTTTGATGATCAAGATGATCTTAGTTAACCTCTCACACGTCAAGGCAAGCAAGAACACTCCTAAAACATGATATACCAAGATTCCTTCATTCCAAGCAAAAGATCAGTTCTTGAGAGAAAAAAACAAGAGAGTTTGCCTAAATGATTGTGATATGATCTAAGTAAGATTCATCCATCAATCATTTATCCTTGGCACAAAATCCATTTATCCTTGGCACAAAATCCACAAGCATTTAGGAGTGGAGGCAAATCCAAATGTATGGAATTTAAATTGCTTGAAAGTAAATACTGAATTTATATTACTGAATTTAAGACATAATGTAAATGTAGAATTTAAATTAAGAAGTAAGGAAATAAATTTTTATTTCTTTGGATAGAAAGTTTACAAAGCTTCACAACAAGGTTGACAAAGCTCAAAGCTGCACCAAAACTTTCAAAGGGAGAGACACCCCTCTCCTCCTCTATTTGTAGTCTTTGTGGATCATTCTACACCTTTGGATGAGTTGCTTCAATCGTAAGCAACCTCTCCAAGGGCTAGAATGAATCCACTCTCTCATACATGGGCTAACCTGAAACCCGCCAATTTAACGGGTTTTGCACACTTCTCAAAGCAAGCTAACTTGACCACTACTCCATCCTCTAAACCGTGATCCAACGGCTCTCCTTGATCTGAGTAGCTCCAAGTTAGCATCCAAGGCGTTCCCTTATCTCCTAGGCCCGCTGCGACTCCATCTTTGATCATCCTCCAATGATCCCTGACCGAATGGATCTCCGGTGTACCTCTCCTAGTCCTGGTCATCCTGTACCTCACCATGACCTAGCATCATCATTATGCATCCATCAAAGACTAGGAAACCACATCACATAGCATTGTCCGATAAAATATGCAATTAATCATCCCAAAGGATAATCGCAAAAATCAAAATTTATCTTGCAATCAAAGTCGGCACTACCGCCCATCTGGGGTTGGTAGTACCGCTCGGCCAGCACTAACACTCCCAAGAGTGCGGTAGCGCCGCTCGCGCTAAAACTTGTACGAAGACCCTCTTTGAAAAATAACTACCGCCTACTAAGACCTGGTAGTTTCGAAACACCGGGACTACCACCCTTACTCCCCGGCAGTGCCACTTAGCTCAAAACTAGAGAAAAAAACTCAGTACAACCGCAGGGCTGGCACTACCACCCATACCAACCCTGTAGTGCCACCTACACTGACAACACCTCAAATTGTTTCATTTTCAAGATTCAATTCAATTCAAACTCAAACCTGAGCACACCATGCTCAAATATAGTCAAATACTCATCACAAATATGGATAGACCTCCACGTAGCACGGCCTCTCCAGGATGGCGTGGTAGGAGCCGGGGAAGTCCACAACCTCGAATGTGAGGTTTTCGGTGCGGAAGTTTCCCGGGCTCCCGAAGGTGACGGGTAGGTTGACCTGCCCGAGCGGATAGGCCTGTTGGCCAGGGACGACGCCATGGAAAGGCGCCTTGCTCGATCGAAGACTCGAGCGTGGGACCCCCAGGGCGTCGAGGGTCTCGACGTACAAGATGTTGAGGCCGCTTCCGCCATCCATGAGCACCTTGGTAAGGCGCTTCATCCCTACGATGGGGTCGACGACGAGCGGATAGCGTCCCGGATGCGGGACGTGGTCGGGGTGGTCGGTCCGATCGAACGTGATCGAGGATTCCGACCACCGCAAGTAGGTGGGCACGGCGGGAGTCACCGTGTGGACCTCGCGATAAGCGAGCTTCAGCCGGCGCTTGTCATCTTTAAAAATTTTCACAAAATTACAACATAGTTTAATAGCTCAATTAAAATGCGAGGTGACGAGACCGACAAATTTCAAAATTAAGCCTCTCTACTACGGCTATGTGGGCCCCACATATCAGCTCATCGCACCGCTGATACCTTGACCCCGCTTGGCAGCCGCTCATTCCCTCCCCTCTCTTCTCCCCCCTTGCTTCGCTGGCACTGGCCCCCTGCCATTGAGCCACCCCATGCCCTGCCACGCCAAGGCACGCTTCGCCCTAGAACCGATATCAATAATCGATAAACATAGGCACTAAATACCACACTAAATCATTAAGATACTAAAATCTTCGGATTGTGATATCAACATTAATGTAGGAGAGAACGTAAATGCAATAATCAATCAATTAATACCTAATATTTGATTGTGCCTCTATATAAACACCAGCAAAGGAGCTTGGCAATGCACACTGAGTCATTGACACAGAAGAGGGCCACATAGAAGTAGTCTTCTCCTCATGGCACTCGTTAAGAGCAATACCAGAAGGACCGTGTACTCCGTAGCTGCTGTTTTCATGGTTCTGATGACCATGTCTTCTACCTTCTCGTCCTGCTATGCAAGTGGTATGTAGAATACCCCTGTTTTACTCTGCATTTTTCAACTGTTCGAATTAATTAACCTATCTATCTTGTTTGGGTGTACTAATTAATTGAGCTACGGATGCTGTAATGCATTGGATGTGCAGTTGATCCAGCGAAATGGTCCCATCTCCCAGACTGCACGTCCGATGACTGCAACAAGGTCTGCGAACAAGCATTCCGGAATTTTGATGCCTATTGCGATAACGATGTTACTCCTGCGGAGTGCTGCTGCATAAATTTATCCCTAAAGTGACGTCGAAACGACAGCGAGGACAACACAATGCTGATGGTTAAATTTCATTCATGTGATCGATCAGCTTGCAATTGCATGTAAATGCGTCGATCTGTTTGATGCAAATTCAATAAACGTGTTAATTTTTTTCCTATGAAGATGTTAATCAGTGACATGGACCTTCTTTGGTGTGCCGCACTGTCTTTTCGTTGCGCCACTGCAGTCCATCCCAACGTCCCTGTCCGTGCCACTGCATGCATTTTTACGAGGTTCGAAGACACAAAATCGCTCCGTCGACAGGAATCAAAGACAAAATCTTTGATTCCTGCTTGCCAGCGAGCCACGACGCGTGCGCGCACCGCGCATGGCAGCGCCACGGCCGGCATTGCGCCGTGCGCACCCAGCCTCCGTGCAGACGCCCCGTGTGCCTCACTCACCCTGCGCCGGTTCACCCGTGCATGCCACTCCGACCCCCTTGCCGCATCCCTGCCACGGCAAGCCCACCGCCTCACCCATGTCCTGCCGCGGCAAAGCCGCCGTGTAGCCATCCTCCGCCATGGCCTCCGCACGCACGCCGGAACCGCCGTACGCGCCATCAACTCTCCCACGCCCCTGCCTCTCTGCATCCCTGAGCCCCTGACACTCCCCCACAGTCCTGGCGACCAGACAAGCACGCGGGATTTCCGCTGGGAGCACGCAATGGCACAGACCCATGTGTCCTAGCGCACGGACACGGCGCCAATCACCTCTTCCGTGCCTTTTTAAGGCCGGCCAAGCCTCGCCATGGCCTCCCCACACCTCCTGGTTCCTCTCTGCCCAAGCACCAGGCCCATAGTGCCGCCAAGGTCGACATTGCCGCCGCAACGTTCAAACCGAGAAATTTCGTATTCTCCCCTCCCCGGTGGGTATTAGTTAGTGGGAGTGTATAGGTATCATCCGGATGTTTGGACCGTACGATCAAAACACACATCCGTAGGATCAATCCACCTCGAATTCAGGGGGGTGTGCATCGATCTGAAAGCAAATCCAATGGCCCAGAATTTGGATGATGGTTGCTAAAGAAAACATCTGAATGAAACTTATCAAAACCCTTAGTGGAATTGCTTGAGCTTGAACCCTTTGTGAGATTTTCCCTTTTACGATAAAATATACCATAAAACAAATGTTTTAAAATGTATAACGTGCAAGTCCCATAATCAGTAAGTAGTATGCACTTTTACAAATTGAAATCACAGTCATACACAAGTTATATTATTTATTATAATGGAAGTAATTTTGCATATAATATTACACAAACCAATAGTAAATCAGCAGTAATTTTTTCATTTTGTAGTATGCCATTAAGCCCAGTATTCACACGGGCAACTGATAAGGTGAACCCTAGTAAAGATCATCGTTATCAATCCCGTTTCCCACATCAAAATATGAATCGTCGGGAATATCAAATTCTTTACCTAAAAATAACATAGATAGCAGGTTGAGTACAAAAAGACTTTGCAAATCCTAAAATATATACAGGTCGAAACAAAGGGGAAAGCTACTAAGGTTATTTTGGATAAAGCTGATTTGAATTGTAAATGCTAAATAATAACTTGAAAGCATAAATTTGTAAGCAATTTTTGACATGCATGTAAAATAACAAGTATGAATATCATAAATGTAACAACTAAGTCACAGTGCTTCGTGAGTAACAAACGTCCAATGCCATCACATGGCAAAACTTAAACATGTCATAATCAATAATGTTCAACATGATTCGATTTTAAATCATCCCTTCCTTTTTACGAAATATGAAAATATCTAATTAGTATCAGTTCACCAAGTTACCCATAAACCACATGTACGGTTTTTTGAAAAATTCTAACTCTACAGAGGTGTACTGCTTTACCCACAAGATATGATCAATTCTTTATGCACTACTACAGAAATGCTTATATTAGACGGACCATCATAGACGGTTTTCAAAAACCGTCTGTAATATAGAACATCACAGACGATTCTATAAACCAACCGTCAGCGAAACTATCACAGACCATTCTTCGTCTGCCATCACGGACTGCTTGAATACAAAACCGTCTGTGATAAACCGTCAGCGAAACTATCACAGACCATTCTTCGTCTGCCATCACGGACTGCTTGAATACAAAACCGTCTGTGAAATTATCACAGACGGTTTTATGCAATAACCGTCTGTGATAGATATGGCTATCACCGACGGTTTAGTGTACATAACCGTCTGTAAGATATCACAGACCGTTTGTACACATCACCGTCTGTGATTATCTGTATATCACAGACGGTTATTTCAAAGAACCGTCTGCGATAAAGTTTGCCTATATATAGGCCCGAGCGCAAGTTCGATTTGTGGTCATGGGCCGGGATTGAATGTTAAGACCGTTATATCACAGATGGTTTGTCCATAGAACCGTCTGTAAGAAAGACAGCCTATATAATAGGTGATTCTTGTGATCTAAGGTTAGTAATGGATAATTGCATTATATATGTTAATTCAGATCTAAGGTTAGTAATGGATATAAAATTGCCTTATATATATTAATTAAATATCTAGCTTTGTTATGTAAGAAATTTAAGATCGTTTAGATCTAGCTTGTAGATCCATGTTTTGGTGGTTGTCTAAGCTAGCTAGTAATTGGACGTTATAATTGCAATATTATTTTCAAGCTCTAACTTGTTAAGGAAAGTAGTTGAGCTCTCCCCGCTACACAGGGCCACCTTTGATATTTCTCCCCCGCTGAGGCCATTTTCGCAAAAAAAAAAAAAAAAAAATTTGAGGGTCAGTACGGTAAACATTTCTTCAAAGTTGTTGCTTCTATTATTTGCATTTCCAAATATTTGCACATATCATGTTAAGAACTCATTGGATCATACTCCCTCTGGTCTTTAAAAGAATGACGTTTTGGACATCAACACAGTCTTGAAAATACAACTTTGATCACTAATTTTTATTATAATATATTTATAAAACTCAATAAAATATAATTTCCATCTTTCCAATTTAAATATTTAAAAATATATCGATAGTCAAAGTTTCAAAAGTTTGATCATCACTATATCCAAAATATTATCTTTTTAAAGACTGCAGGGAGTAATAGACTAACATGCTACTCATAAATTACCCAAAAAAAACAAAAAACAAAAAAACAGTGCCTGCAGTGGGGTGGCGTCGCTGCAGACGACCTGTAGAGCCCTCGTGCCACTGCAGGCCGGCCTGCAGCACCACCACCCCGCTGCAGGTCGCCTGCAGCGGTTCCCATCCGCAACAGGGGGCTAATACTGTTAATCTATGCTGTGCAGCGCTAGAAATAGGCCCCGTTTGTTTCAGCTTCTGAACAGCTTCTGCTTTAAAAAAAAAAGCAGATTATTTGCCGAACGGGAGGATTCTGGACAGCTTCTCTGATAATCAAAAGCTAATTTCTATATAGAATCAGAATCTGGCTAAAATCTGATTCTCACTGATTCTTGCTGATTCTCGCCGGAACCTAGAAGTTGTAGCTGGCTAGACCCGATTAATTCTCCCATAATCAGAAGCAGCATTCTCATAATCTAAAATATATAATTCAGAAGCTGAAACGAACTGAGGCATAGAAAACATTATCCCAAAGCAGCTAGATAGAAGCTTCCTTCCCATTAAGAAACCAACGAAGTTAAAGATAAGTCCAGTATTGGAACAACAGGAAGATGAAGAATAACATATCTTACCCTTGTTTGAAATGTTCTCATGCTCATGGTATGTTTGAACTTTGACATGATTACATAGGAACAACAGGAAGACGAAGAGGCAAAGCACTCTACCTGCTGAACCATGCATGTTCAGAAACTGGAACAAAGAGTTGTGAAAAGGATGAGGATGATGAATAGGATTATCAACAGTGTGCCTCCGACAAAATGAAGTAAGTTCTTAAACAAAATTAAATTTCTTTACGCTAGTTGCCTTTCAACGTATGACTGCTAATTCCTTTCCGAAGGCATGAAAACATATATATTACTACTCCCTTCGGTCATAAATAGTTGTCATTTTGGACATCAGCGCAATCAAACTTTAAAAAATCATGACTGCCAATAACTTTTTAAATATTTAAATTGGATACATGGAAATGATATTCGTAGATTTGTCTCGAAAAACAATAAATTTTGATATATGAATAAATACAAGCAATAGATAATGCACCGAATAAAAATGAAATAAATAGATAATTCAAAAGAGCGTGTGGCATTTATTTAATATCATTAAACACAAGCAATAAAGACCAGTCTAAATCATTTTATTTCGAATCTAGCAAGATATATAATCTTCGGATTGCGATACCAACATTAATGTAGGAGAGAAGGTAAATGCAATAATCAATTATTTAATACCTAATAATATTTGATTGTGCCTCTATACAAACACCAGCAAAGGAGCTTGGTAATGCACACTGAAACAGAAGAGGGGCAGATAGAAGTTGTCTTGTCCTCATGGCACTCGTCGAGAGCAATACCAGGACCGTGTACTCCATAGCTGCTGTTTTCGTGGTTCTGATCACCATGGCTCCTACCTTCTCGCCCTGCTATGCAAGTGGTATATATGTAGAATATCCCTGCTTTACTCTGCCTTTTTCAGTTGTTCGAAGTAATTAACCTACCTATCTGATTCGTCGGTACTAATTAATTGATATGCGGATGCTGTAATTAATGCATTGCATGTGTAGTAAATCCGATGACCTGCACCGATGACCCTGGCTGCACGTCCGATGGGTGCCAAGACAAATGCGAACAGGTCCAGGGGGTTTGGGTTTCCTTTTGCAAGGAGAGTGTTGATCCTTTTCAGTGCTGCTGCATAGCCCAGATGACAGCGAGGATCGACGATGATGGCTTTCTTGGATGAACAACACAAAGCTGATGGTTAAATTTCATGCATGTGATTGATCGTCGTGCAATTGCATGTAAATGCGTCGATCTGTTTGATGCAATTCAATAAACGTGTTTTTGTTATGTAGATGTTAATTAGTATCATGGACTTTAATTGGTCCATGTTATCTATCTATCTATCTATCTATCTATCTATCTATCTATCTATCTATCTATATATTTATGCTAATTGGCCAGTCTGGGAAAGCTCCAACATTAATCAGAAATATCTAACCGTCTATCTGTAAGGACTTGAGTTATAACGGTTTAGATTAAAAGAAAGAATCAATGTTAAGTACAACCTAAATTTACTAAAATTTGGAATAAAAAATTAAAATAAATTAGCAATTCGACTTTCATAAAATTCTTATGTAAATCCATAAATAAATAAACTTTAGAATAATAATTTAATAAAAAATAGCTAATGAAAACAACCAGTCTATGCCAAGTACAAGCCAAGTAAACCAAAATTCAGAAAAATAAAATGAAATAAAATTATCAATTTTATTTCATAAGAATTCCAAAGTAAACCATATAAATAAAATTTGGAATAGCAATAAATAAAAAAATTAGCAAATTAAAACAAAGAGTCTATGTCAAATACATGCAAAATTAACTAAATTCAGAATAAAAAAATAAAATAAAATAATTAATTTGTTTTCATTTGACTTCGAAGGTAAACCATATAAATGAAATTCGTAATAGTAATAAATATAAATATAAATTTTCATATGAATTCCATCCTACTAGTGAACAAAATCCAGCCTAAGTACGAGAGAAACATATATGCAAATTCAAAATAAAAATTAAAGGGTGATTAGAGTTTTGATTTGTACCACTTCCAAAGTAACATCCATAAGTAACAAAAATTCAGAATTATAGTTACTTTGTCCATGTTTATAGGGGGTATTTTATCTTGGTATAACACCCCGGCATTTAATATGCCTGAATGCTACCAAACATAAGCTAAACAACATCTAAATACCACATTTAACATAAAATTCCAGCAAAGGTGCATAGGCTAAAAACCGAGATTTCGGCAGCACCTCCTTTGTTTTAACATAAATTTAAGGAGCAACAACAATATAGCATTATAAGGCAATATGAGATACATCTAAAACAGCAATAAATAGAGTCTTAGCGACAATATAAGACTATCATCAAGCACTCAAAGTCTCCAAGTGTCAAACGAACAATAAAACTCTCATAAACCAAGCTAAGCCTTAAATCAATGATCATCACACGCAATTTATTATAAAACTAATGGAATGACTTGTGGAATCAAAATAAGTGAAGCTACGTGTAGGTGTGTGACTATTCCCCTTTCCGCATGCCGTTCTCATGGTACCTAAAACAACAAGAAAACACAAGCGTGAGTTCGAAACTCGGCAAGCATATTGTAATGGACAACAAGAACAATATCATGGCAATAACATCACCCATCATGTATATCATCTCATTCATGAACACTTAACAAGATCATCATCATTATGTATGCAATGTAATGCAATGCTCATGTCTCCTTGCAAACTCATACCGGTATGGTTGAGTACACACCCGTCGGTGTGCACCCTCTCCCCCCTTCCATCCCGAAGATGGAGGGTGCCTCCTCCTCGCCTGCTCACCACGGTGAATGGAATCACGATGTAGGACTTACTCATTGGCTTTCCAGATTAGTCATAACTTTCTCACCGACCTTCCTGACTAGTTATGACTTTCTCACCGCCGAGCCATGTAACATGTCATGTATGCAAATATGCCATCATCATCATAAACTTGTATATTTAACACATGGCATCATAGCATACTCATCATATCATAGGAAAACATTAAAGCATGGCAATTGATCATATCATGAAATCCATCTTTCATCTAGTCTCAACAAGCAACATAACATTCGTTATTCATTACAACACACTTGCCTCAACCACGGGCAACGGAAAGGCGGGAAGTAGAAGGCACTCCCGGGGTCGCACCACCTGCACACAGGTATCGTACACTCACAATTATGCCCACAAAACAGTACGCAAACCCCCATCTAACCCGACATTGCCAACTACTCGCAAAACCTAAAAATAGAGGTTCTGTCCCGGCAGGACAGCAGCCTTGCAAAAGGCATAACTTGAGTTCTGGGACTCCAAATCAATTAAACGAGTACATCCTCGCGTAGCTTAGGAAATTTCCCAACTTTCTCTAGGTATAAGGAAAGACTGATTCGGACTCTAAAGTCGTCTAATCTACAGATTACCGAGATCTGTTCCAATCGCGTCACAGATTTTAATACGCTCGGTAAAACAGTCATAACTTTCAAACAGCTGGGCGGAATTTAACGTTCTTTATATGCACGGAAAGATAATAAAATTATCTACAACTTCTTAAAAGTCCGTACAGTCAGAATCGAAATATAAATTGGCGAAAACAGGAACCCTAGGTCAACTGCTCATGCTGTCCCAAAACAGAAACGTGGCAACGTCTAGATCTAACCCAAATTACTCCAATCCAGCACCACCAATTGATCTAAAAACTTGATAATCACCCTAAGAACAGTACCTAGATCAATTCCAAGGATCCCCATGATCATACCTTTGCCCGACGAACGAAAACTCCAATCGATCTCCTCGCTCCTCGCTCCTCGGATGGATCCATGAGGATGCAGGGGTGGGGAGGCCACCCTAGGGCAGCAAGGGGGTGGAGGAGAGGTGGTGTGCAATAGGGAGCAATGGGGAGCAATGGGGGAGGTGGAGGCGCAAGGAAGGGAGAGGGGAAGGTGGGGGTGGCGGCTAGGGCTTGGAGGGAGAGGTGGGGGCGCCCAAGGGCAGGGGGAGCACGCCCAAAAGGCTGGTGGGAGCCCTTTACCAGCCCCACACCCAATCCTAGTCCGTTACGGAGACCTACTCCATCCCACCAAAGCCCACCAAGGCCCAAACTCCCTGAAGGCCCAAAACCCCTAAACGCCTTAAAAGCTATTAACCTCCATATCCTATAGTTTTAACCTTAATTCCACATCTCATAATGTTATTAACCTTATCATGCACGTTAAATAAGGTTACGACACTCCGTGGTGTCACAACGCTTCAAAAGGCCCAAAAACGCGAGTAAACCTCAAGCCGAAAGGTTTTATTCTCTAATTTCACCCTCTATAACGTCACACCAAACCGTAGTGTCACACTTGGCACGTAGACTAAGGTGATATTAAAATAACTAGAATACCCTTAATTATTGTCTATAAGCACTACAAAATGTATGCATGTAGAGGATATAAAGTGAAACTGGATATTTATGAGGGGTGTAGAGGAATGATCACACTAATTTTTTATTGGAATATGCATGAAATATGACCTATTTATGCACAAGAACATTAAAAGATACTCACAATATTCTTTGACAGAGTGAGTCTTTGTCAAGTACAGACCAAATTAACTAAAATTCCGAATAAAAAATTAGCAATTTGATTTCCTTTATATAAATCATAAAAATAAAATTTGTAATAGAAATGCATGAAAATAGAAAATGGATTTCTATACTATGTCCAACCTAAAACTGAAAAAAAATCCAGCCAAAGTATGATGAAAAAAATACGCAAATTAGGAAAATAATTAAAGGATTGTTAGAGATTTGATTTGTATGCGAATTAAAATGCTAAATTTCAAAAATATTAAAATTCATAATAAGATGTATTACATGTGCGAATTATATATTGTGAGAAAATTTTCACATTAATCGAGAAAATGAAAAGATTTAACGCCAATCTAACATAACAAAGTTTTTGTGGCTATCACATACAATCCAAATTAACGAACCAAAGTGACTTTCTAAAAAGCTAGCCTATGCAAATGCATGGGTTGCCAACTAGTATATATTAAGTAATATTGAAAATGACTAGACTACCCATGATTATTATATCTAAGCACTACATTCAAAGAATGCGTGTAGAGAATATCAAGTGAAAATATATATTTATTAAGTGTATAAAGAGAACATTGTTGAGATATAATCAGACTCTTGGTTTTGGTAGGCGAATTCCGAAACTACTCCTAAGGGTTTTTGGGTATAAATATAGCACATAATGTATAAGAGAATCAATGTACAATCAATAAAAGAGAAAAGAGTTTAGATCATTTATATCTTGTATTCATCTATTCGGTGATTGTTATTTGGGTATTCTCAATATTATTCATTGGCATCGGGATTGATCGATAGTGATCAATTTATTATTCAACACATTATTAGCGTGATAGCTCACTAAGGCCTAATGGTTTGTCGTTGGATTATCTTTATTGATTCAAGAGTGAGCATGCAATATATTAATTTTACCAGCAATAAAATTTATTTTTGTGTGAATATAATATAGAATGTATCAGACATCATAAAGACGGAATTTGTGATCTTGCCCTCAATGGCAATACTTACCTGACCTATGCAATGGATGCCAAGATTAACATGAGAGCTTGATCTTTTGGAGCTGCTATTACCTAACTTGAACCTGACACCCCTACTCTTCTTGAAGCCTCCAAGTGTGTGGCTTTGCATTTCCAAAGGCATCATTTTCATGTGGACTTGAAGGTCGAGTATTTGACGGAGAAGGACCTGCTGGCACTATGGAATTCCTTGAAAGAATGCTATAATGTGAGAGCCCCCATTGTTAATATTAATATCAATAATGGGTTCCATGTGCATATAGTACTAGTCCCAAGATCAGTGCCTAATATGCACAATTACAAATTGACATCACATCCATACAATATTATTACATAAGATGACGGAAGTAATTTAAACATAATATTCTTACAGACCATAAAATATAACAGAAAGATTATTTATCTTGTAATTTGCCTTAGCCCATATTTCCATAGGCAATTGATAAGGTAAATCTTAGAAAAATTCTCCGTTAAGATCCCTATAACCTGCGTTATCAAAGGGATCGACGAGGCAATCTATTCATCACCTAATAAACTACAATAATACTAAGATTGAGTATATTGCACACTCAGCAAGACTTGTAATGTATGCAAATACTTAATAAATGCAGGCTTTAACAAATGGATAGTTTCTAAGCTCTTTTGTAGTAAGCAAATTTGAATTGTAAATAAAAAATAGTAGATTGCAAACTAAATTTATAAAGAGCAACTGATTGATAAGTAAATAACAATGATGTAATCATGCTATAACAACTCAACACTCCATTACTGAGTTAACAATTCATATCCGTCCCTGCCAATACATGGCATAAAAACCAGTTTTTGTCAACACATGGCACGACAGTTGAAACCAATCTTTACCAATACATGGCAAAGTATTGAATCATCTGAAATGTAAACTTTCAAACACATGTTTCCAATTCCAATCCATTTTATGAAAAATATGAAAACATCTAACTATGCCCATGACCGCGGGCACGTCTTTTCGAAAAGTTTCACACTTTGCAGAGATGTACTGCTTTACCCATAAGAAATGATCAATCATTTTGCCAAGCTATCCTTAGGTGTGCGGCAGATGATCATAATAGAACCGTTACATTACCTAGCCCTAACTTTGGACCAGCTCAGTGACGACAAACCCTTAATATAGCAGTAGAAGATATTCATATACTCATATACTTCTCACACAGTTAACTCCTATGGTGCCCCATTTCTCCCCATAGTAAGGCGTACAACGTTGCATTGGTATGTGTTTCACCCAAGCCTCTATGTGGATACCCCTACGAGCAACCTCTATCCTAAAACCCATGCTACTACAGCCTTCTATTGTACAAAGATAGTTCTAAGTAACTTGATAGGTTAAGGATGTCTCATACCAGCACTTATGGTTGTACGATTATCTTGGCCTGAAAACAACACCATATATAGTTCGGTGCTTAACCTGACACGGGTGAGAAGCTCCCCTAGACTACGTGCAAGTCCATCCCTCGCACAATCGGCTATTGCCAATAACTTGCATGTGTCAAATCATAGTTTGATTTTCATTTTTTATTTAAATATCCAGTATCATAATTTCCAATATGTCCAACCTTCTTCCATTTAGTCCAAAATTCTATTTTCAGCATAAACAGTATATCCAGCCATTTGTATGCCCAATTCTAAAGCATACTAAGCAAATGCACATTTAATTGAATATATAGTCTAACATTCTTAGGTGTCTAACCATATCCTAAGGATTATCAAGGTTCACATGTCGAGATTAATTAAGGAAGTCCCTCAATTTAAGGATTATTTCTACCAGTACCCACATTGTAGCAACATTTATTAAACACAACGCATGCATATTGTTTTAGTAAACAACATAATCACCGTAAAATAGTAGGATTAATATGATCAAAGGGGATGCTTGCCTTGCTGTTCGTTGTTTTGCACGTAATCCGGGTCGTTGGTGGAGTCGTCGTCAATAAACTCTGAGACGTCGGATTCTATTCGCCGTTTCAATAGGAAATGCAGAAACAAGGAACTAGCAAGTTTTCAATAAGGGCAAAAAAAAAATCAGATGAAAGCCAAATTGAAATCTGCTAAAAGAAATAAGTGTGGTTTCAAGGTTTTGGTGTATCATTTTATGCATATTGGTTTGTTCAATTCTTTAATCGTCATTTGGTCCTTTGAAATACTCGGTCAACAGATAGTCCTAGGGTTGATTTTAAGACATAAATCCTTAATTCTTATAGTTACATTTTTTTTTTTTACTTTTCTAATTCAAGAGGTCAAAATTATTTAGATTTTTACAAATAAAATATAAAGGTAGAAAAGCTGTTGTGCGTAGAAGAAATTCTTAACATGTATTAATACATAAAGAACATACTAATACACTTAAGACTTAGGATTAATCTACTACCAAAAAATATAAATACGATTTGTATTCTGGTCTCAAAGGTTTTAGAGTTTATTTGCAACATTAATTATTATTTCATATTTCCAACATTGCTATGAGCCTTCCTAAGGCATAAACACGATTAAATATAGTCTAATGTCTAAATATTTTTGCACAAACAAAAAATTTATCATTTTTACAGAACATAGGATCTAATTTCACTAAATTTATAATTTATTTGCACAAGTTATAAGTATTTGAATTTTGAATGCATTGAAATTAACCTAATTAAGCATGTGATACCAAATAAGTCCAAAGGGAGCGTGAAATAGCGGCAAAAGGATGTTGATCGTGACTTGTGGGTAAAGATGTACACTTCTGTAGAGTGTATAACATTTTGAAAAGCCGTACCCACGTTCATGGGTGACTTGGTGCACCAACACTAGTTAGAATTTTGGTATTTGCATAAAATGCGCCCATTCGGAATTTTTTGTTAGAAAAGTTTTGTCTTTGGATTTATGCCATGAGTTAGCAAGAAATGGTGATGCCTGGGAATGGCAATGGATGAAATTTTGCTCACATTAATGGAGGATTGTGAGTTGTTATAATCATGTGTCAATGTTCAAAACTCGAGGGTCTCAAGATCGAGTTTATGAATATAATTCTGGTTGCCTTTGTCTATAAAATAAGATTAAAATGAGTAAAAAAGGAATGAGGATTGTATTTTATCGCGAATGTTTTACAGTGTGCAGACTATTATTAAACTTCAACACTAACACTATACTCTCTCAACATCTTGCAGGAATAGCATATTTATAGCGTCGAATGTATGGCAGTTGTCACTTTTAAGAGGCGTCTTTCCGTCAAAAGGTGTCTTTTGGTCAAAAAGCCTCTTCTCACCGAAGAGGTGTCTTTTCGTTAGAGAGGGTGTCTCTTCATAGGGGGTAACTTCTAAATGGTCGTATGTACCTGCTAGAAAAAGCTTCTTACGCACGTTATCATTGCGCAAAGATTCTTTCCTGGTAAAGACTCAAATCAAAGACACAAGATAAGTTATTGTCCGACCTATATTACCGATCGGGTAGTTGTTTATGTGGTCAACAGTAACTTTGACCCAATAATCATGAGATATTAAATATGTTTCTTCGTTTTATGGGCCGCATTTATGGGTATGCAATTAATTAGTTTTCAAAAAATCGTAACCATTTATAAGCCTCAAATAGATTAATCATCGTCAGGATTCCAGGAAGGTGTATGGAGTACGCCGAAGCGCAGGAGGTCGACGATCTCCAGCTCACCAAAGATGGTGGCGAGAAGCTCCTGCGGCCAACATGGCTGGTGGATATTTCTGGCACGGGAAAACATGCTATTTCAATATTAGTTTCTTAGAGGATATTTTTGCAAAATAGAAATAAAAAGGCCAATGTACCGGAAAAAAAAACTCTTCTAGCTCCTAAATATGGAGTTCCCCTAAATAACGTGTGCCTCCTCTCTATTAAAGATGTGTTTAGTTGATGGGATAAGATTGAATAGGATGTGATAGTCCTGTACCATTTGATTCTATTATTTTGGATAAATGAAATGGCTTAGCATCTATACCGAATATTCCTCAAATTTGTATCACTTGATCCAGAATAGGATGATTCCATTCAAACAACTAAACACATAGATAATTTTTTTTATTCATCTCATACATGTACTGCTTGGTACAAACAACCAAACACACCGTGAAGCTGGCTATCTATGCCTTCAACAGCCTTGTTCACGTGAAGAGACCATCGCCAACAAGATGGCGCGAACGGCAGCAAAATGTAGGCTCGTGTCGCCCTGAAAATGGGATCGTGGATCGTGACTTCATCTTGAGAAAACGCTTCGTCTCAGCGTGTCGCCTGGCACTCGGCTGACATCAACATGGACGTGTTGTGTTGCTCTAGGAAGTGCTGCACCGCACGCCTGCTTTGCTCGCGTCTGTTTGCTTAAAAAAAAAGAGAAATTTTATGATGCGTTGTACTGATAGTATTAAATATGTAGTAGAAATCACATCTAACCGTGTTTCTACTACCAGATGAAGTATAAGTAAACTTTAGTTAATCAGATCTATTGTATCAAAAAAAATGAACGGTTCATATGCAATTTAATGTACCGTAAAAGGGCTCACAAAAAAACATAAGGTGATCTGAGAGGGAAATTGAAGTACAAAAATATAGGTTGAGCTGGTAAGGAGGAAGTTGGTACCTCTCGGCACTGGTTTAATGAAAATTTTGATACCTGTAAGAATGGTAAAAGGTCTCTGATCATAAACCGAGGTTCTTTTTGCTTTGTTAGCGTTTGGAAGAGAGGAATAGATTCAGTCTATATTCCTTTGAAAAGTTTCCATATGTTTCCTCTTTTCTGTACAATTGAAAGGAAAAATAAATAAGAGCCCAACACCAAGGGGGAAATTCCCACTCAACGAGCCAGACCGAGGCGGACACTCGTAAACAGGGTTCAGAAAATCGATGAAAATCGTTTGAAAATTACAATTTTCTACCGTATCAAGCTGGTTTGAGATTTGGAATCATTCGGTAAATCGGTACAATTCAAATCCAAATTCAAAAAAATCAAGAAATTTGAAAAACGCTATCCAAAAGTTTTCTAAAATTTTTGAAAATATTTATGTGAGGTCCTGAGACAATGCTAATAGTACTGTAAAATATTCAGATGATGATCAGACCTGAGCATTTTTTAAAACATTCTGACGTTGCTACTATCTGTGTATATGCTCTTCTGTTTTTAGTTTTCTATGGGCTAATGAAGTCTAATATTTCTAAAAAAATTTATGTGAGGTTCTGAGGCAATTTTAATGTGATTCTCTAAAATTTTCAGATAATGATCAGATATGTGTATTTTTTAAAAAAAAATTCTGATAGTACTACTGTTTTTATATATGCTCTTAAGTTTTTTATTTTCTAGGGGCACTAAATGAAGTCTAATATTTCTAAAAATTTTACCATACGGTCCCTGTGAACTTTTTATGACACTATTAAAATTTTAGAGCATGATTAAGCATGTAAGTTTTTTTAAAAATCTATCTCTGTTTCTTTTTATTAATTGATGTTTTTAATTTTTTAGAAGCACTAAATAAATTAAAAAATTACTAAAATTTCTCTGAGGTGTTATATAGATTAATATGAATTTATTTAATTTTTTTGCATTTTTTTGAATTTTTTTCAACTTTCTTTAAGTGTGGCGATTTTTTATTTAAAACTGTTGAAAATAGGACAAAACTGGTCAATAATAGAACAAAACGGATGGAAAATCGAAAATGTTCTTTGAATGTGCCAAAAAATCAAACAAAATTGGTTAACTCGGTTGGTTTTCGCTTTTTTACCGCTTTTTAATCGTCGAATGGAAAATGTTTAACTTGATAATTTGTTTGGTCTGTACCGATTTTCGATGAAAACAACTCAATTGGACAAACGAGACGTGACACTGTGAGAGAGATGATGCCGTAGCATGACAGTATGAGACCCATGGTTCTAGACAACGGATATCGCTTTGATAGCGATAAGCTTCGGTACAGCGGATATCGGATAGATACATCGAGTGATACGTTTCAATATCGGACTTCAAAAGTTTTCCAATATTTTAGGTTATACTTGTTAAGTACCTATGTGTTGCAACAAAAATATATTTTTCAACTAAATAATTAAATCACACTATATATTTACAAAAATAAAATTGTACTATTTGGTTGCTATAGACAGAGAAGTGGGCAATAGCCAGCCTAGAGGAGCTGGTGCGGGCAAATTGTTTATTTGTGAAAAGTGTAGAGCGTGTCATGACCCACGGCCTATATACCAACGTACTAATTTTCTTATAAAGGACAAGATGGACAAACGACCAATACCAATTTGTGTGTGTGTGTGTATATATATATAGAGGAAGCCTTTTCCGTACTCCTGGGAGTACATACTCCCACGTCCAGTATACCACTTAAACGAATATGTTATACTCCTTTATCATTTTCAGTATACTTCAATAATAATTCTAAGATACTACAATACGACATTGTTAAAAAAATTCATCAAAGCCTTTGATTTTTTTTTTTTTTTGCTATATACCCTTTTCATATGTAAAAAGAGTATGTAAACAAATTATGCTACAAAGGGTGGACTATGATGAATTTTTTTGTGGAACTCACCTTGAAGTATCTTACAATCAGTATTAGAGTATACTAAAAATGATAAAGAGGTATAACAATATCATTTAAGCGGTATACTGAGAGTGGGGTACGTACTCCTAGGGGTACGGAACCATTTTCACCTGGCCTCCATCCTGCCGATATCTTCTTCAAGAATGTCTCTGCATGTCTCTTCAGATAATCTGTTCCATCGTATGCATGTGCAATAATTTAGCTTGACAGTATTTGCAAATAACATACACTACCTCCCATCTGTCTACAATTTCAACTGTTATATCTATGTGTTGCCAGCACTACATGACGTCGAGTGCCGGATATGGATGCCCATCTTGGTTGCATCGATGTAGCGGCATCTGGGCTCGGTGCCGATACCGACGCCCGACCCGGATACACCGATGCAGCGGCATTGGAGCTCGGTGCATCCGGAATGTACAATGCATCCTCGATGCCATGTGTATCATCCAGATGAGGTCATCCATGCCATAGTCTACCATGTTTGGGGAGAGTTAGCACAGATAGATCTCTTGATCCCGATGAGAGGGACTTGGAGAGCGAGGGCGTGCTCTCCTGCTCTTGCTCTTGCAAAACATTTTGTTTCGTGGAGGAAGAGCAAAAAGAGAGAGCAAATTCGGACTAAACACAGCAAATGAGAGAGCAGACGGGATGTTCTAAGCAAAAATAGAGAGAGCGAGAGAGATGTTGCATAATATGAATGAGAGAGGGATGTTCTTGTAACACCCCGGCATTTAGTAGGCCCGAATGCTACCAAACATAGACTAAGCAACCTCTAAATACCACAATTACAAGTAAATTACAGCAAGGGAGCAAATGCTAATACCGAAAAATTTCGGCAGCACCTCCCCTAAAAAAACTGGGCATCCACTCAGCAGACAAGAAAAAAACAATATATAACATAATTGACAACAACAATAACATCAAGGAATCACAACCATCATGACCCGCTAAGCACATACAAAGGGTCATGGTCTTCTAACCACTATCGAACCTCAACATCAAAGAGATCACATCGACTATAACCAATTAATACATGAACTCAACTAATTGCTAAAGTAAATCAATTAAGCAACATAATTCTATCATGTCGTGAGCGTGAAAGGGAGTGCTGCTATGTCCCAACCCGGCAAGCTGACCTCAGGGTACCTAAAACAACAAAGAAAAAAACAAGGGTGAGTCCAGGACCCAGCAAGTACATAAAAGAGCAATAACAAAAATCAACATCATAACTAAATAACAAGGAGAAAGAAAGATTTCCATAGCTCAATTAAAACTTAAGAAAACCCATCATCATCACCATGCACATCTCATGCCACATACCATAATCGCAAAATCAATTGTCATCACACATCATCGCACACACTATGCAATGCACTTATGACCCATGCTCATCATGCACATTACATTTCTCATGAATGCATCTCGAAGGCTTATACCGGTACAGCCGGGGGATCACCTGTCGATGTTCCCCCTCTACCTCCATCCCGTGGAGGTACCTACCCCACAGTAGGTTTTACACCAGGGCACTCCGGACTAGTCATAACTTTCTCACCGACCTTCCCGGACTAGTTATGACTTACTCACCGATCTGGCCCGTTGAATGCTATGAATGCAAGGATGCAACGTGCATTTTCATGGCTCAACTGACTTGCAACAACACAGTCAACGAAGCAATTCCATTATGAACCCACTCATCTCATCACAACCACATGCATTAAGAATAAGCATATGCATAAGATCAACACACGCACGAACATGCTCATAACAGGACAAGAGCAACACATGCATCAATATGCTCATAACAGGGTAACTCTTAATCAATAACAGTAATTCAGCATACCATACACAAGATTGATCACTAAAAAGAACATTGAGTAAAGTATGGGATACATTTACTATTCAGTGCCGCCGATTCATAATATTACTCTACCATGCACTTGCCTTTTTACCACGCAACGAGGTGGGACGCGAGCATGAGACCCCACCTGAAGGCACACCACCTGCAAATAGATGCAATTCCACTCAAAAACATGCAAACCAAACAACCATAAGACTTAACGCGAGATCGAATTAACGACCCACTCCGAAACCTCGGAAAAACATAAATCTACCCAACGGGGACGAGAGCCTTTCATTGAGCAAATCGTTTAATTCGCTTAAACAAATGGAGTGAACTCAGCTCCTAATTACTCATAAGAGGATGCCCTATAGCTATCTCAAGGTCAATCATGCTGGAGATACCCCGAAGGCCTCCAAATCAAGAACTAAACTCCAACCGAAAACAGAGCGTGCCGCAGTTTCTCCTATTTCAACCCCCAACTTCTAAAACGCGTAACTTTTGATTGGCTTATTGGATTTTCACGTTCTTGTACTCAAAACGACCGTGAGGAGATAACCTACGCATATAACACATCCACTCACTCAGCCGATGCATGCACTGTTCCCAGATCGCAGAAGAACAGAGACGATCGACTACGCGACTCACTTCGGACGGATCTGACGGAAAAAGGCATAACTATTTATTGGTTTAATGAAACTTAGTGATTCTAGTCTTCAATGAAAGATAACTCGATTGCCTACAACTTTTGCAACATCCAGATTAACAGAAAATGAGTCTAAGTCCCCCGAATCGAAGCTCAAACACGGGGACAGAATCTGCCCGAACAGAACCAAAACTTCCCTCCATCCATGGGCTACTTTCCCTCCAAAATTTTTAGATCTGGGAACCCTAGAACTACTCTAACCATGGAACACCTCCATTAGGGCAGTAAGCACACCTCCAAACAAGAAAACTTTGCCTCACCTTGCTTTCAAGGAGGAAGAAGAGGGAGGCATGCTGCTGCCGGCTTGGAGTGGTGAGGAGGGCGCCGGCCGTGGGGCAGGGAGGCATCGCCGGAGCTGGCCGGAGTGCGGTGGCGCTGGTTAGGGCTCCAAGGGGAGACGCCCTAGCTGCTGGAGGAGGAGGTGCTGCCCCTTGCTGCAGGGAGGAGGCGCCAGCACTTGGGGAAGGAGGCAGGGCGTCACCGGCCTGAGGAGGCTGCAGGGCGAGCCGGCCTGAGGAGCAGAGGGCGCATGGCCTGGGAAGAAAAGGGGAGGAAGGAGCCCGCCCCAAGGGCTATCGGCCAGGGAAGAAGAAAAAAAAGAATGGGGGCGGCCAGGAAAGGAAAAGGAGGAGGAAGGGTAGGGTTAGGTGGGGGAGGGAAGATTTTCAGAAAAACCCTTCCCACACAACCCAACTTTAACCCTAGCACGCGCCGATGAAACCACAACCACTGAAATTACCCGCCAGAGAGGCCTACGCTCGCCTGACTGACATCCCCAAGACTTAGAGTGAGTTTCGTAGTATTACAGTTCTAAGTAAAAACAAAGAGAGCAAGTAGGATTTTATAGCGATTAGCGAGCAAATGACCATTGAAATCAGGCATGGCCGCGCGGGATGAATATTAAAAATTAACTTTATGTCGCGTCATGTCGCTTTATGTCATTCAATGTGTCACCTTGCAGCCCTCACTTTTTGGAATCATGCACGGAAGAGTGAAATCTAAATAACACGTGTGGGAGTCAGGACATATGATGGAATCATGGAATCACATCGCTACGTCACTACCTCTCTTTTTCCTCTCTCTTTCTCTTTTTTCCTCACATTTCTCTTTTCCTTTCACTTTTCCCACGCCCGGCTACAATCCTCAGCCTCAATTCCTGTGCCCTGCTCGGTTTCCCACTCGGCCCCTCATCTCCTCGGTTCTTGGCCTCCCCTCGACTCCCGCGCTCGGCTTTGAGAGACCGAGCCTAGCTCTCGTCCCCTTCCCCACCTCCGACTCTTATCGTCCCGCGCTCGGCTCACAGTCGCTTCCTATCCTGTCCCCTCATCCACCACCTCCCTCCTCCCCTCCATACCGGCCATTGGTCCCTCCCTGTGCCCCTCCCTCTCCCTCCCTATGCGCCGCTGGCCCCTCGCCGCGCCCCTCTCTCTCCCACCCCACCAGCCGCTGGGACTACTCCCTCCCTGTCGGCCGTCGGGACTCCCTCTCCCTCCCTCCTCCCTCCTCCCTCTCCCTCTCCCTCTCCGCCGGCTGCTGAAGGTGGCCCGGCAAGCACGGCAGGGCGCGAGGTGGCTTGGTGGCCCGATGGCGCGCAAGGTGGCCCGTTGTCCACAATGGCTTGGTTGGCCAGGCTAGGCGGCTCGATGGCGTGGCAGCGCGCGGGGCAGCTCGGTAGCCCGACAGTGCGAGAGGCGGCCTAGCGGCCCTTCAGCCACGGTGGCCACAGCTGCTCGGCTGGCCAAGCGAGGTGGCCCAACGGCCGCAGCAATGCGCGAAGCGGCTCAGTGGCCTGACGACATGGCGGCTCTCCAAGTAAGTGCCGGCCCCATCTCCCACAGTCCCACACCAATGCCGCGGTTAGCCGGTGTGCCCTGCCGTGGGCCCGAGACAGCGCCACCATGCTAGGCGTGCCTCCGGGTTGACGTGTCACGGCCGTGTCGGGCCGTGTCGCCATCATGCCCGGTTGCCGCCCCGACATGACCCACTTTGTGTCGGACCGTGCTTTAGACTGTGCTGGACTGCCGTGCCTCAGGGCTCAGGCCGGCCCACATAAGCACGACCAGAAGTGTAATCTGGAAGGTTTCGTCACCTAGAGCTGGCAGTAAGCCAGTAACAAATAAAACGACAATATATTGATCTCTGGCTTTCATTTATTTCGGAGGAATTCCGTATGGCAATTGCTCTTTTTTCTGCAATTTCAATTTTTTGCCCTTAAACCTAAGGAACAAATGACAAATCATTGGTCTAAATTCAGCAGCATTTCTGGAACGTGGGAACATCACTGACTAACACTTTGGTTCACCGTAGGCAACTTGATTACTTCGTCGCCATTTCGTTTTGAAAAAGGAGTGTTTCCTGGCTTTTTACGAGTGATGAAGGAACGGCTTTGGATGATGCGGCACAAGGAGGCGGCGACCTCGCCGCCAGTGGTAGAGGCGGCCGGAGCAGCGGAGGAGGTGCGCAATACTATGATCGACGAGGCGACAGCGTCAGAGGAGGAGCTCTGGTACGTTTATTTTCGTATCTATAGTAGATTAACTTGATCTTTACGTCACACAGTACTCTGTATATGTACTCTCCAGGCTCAAGCAATACAGTATTTTGGCTATTCCATCCTCCTACAAACGTGTAGAGCAGGCACGGCCCCTGCTTCGGTGAGAGATGATGTAGGCGTCGTGCCATGACATGAGTGTAATATTCCGATCTAAATTCGCTTAAAGCCTAGTTCACCGTAGGGTGGATTCACACATACAACACCTCATTTACACTTTTATTCTCGTTTCATGAAAAAGAGTTAACTTAAAAATAATATGTTTGAACCCAACAGTTACTTTATGTAAGTATTATGAGACTAATTCTACCACCGCTCTGCATGGATCACATGAGCCTTCATATTGATGGACCGGGGTATTATAATAAGTCTAGAGAAATTTTACGGTGCATTATATTGATAGTATAAAATATATAGTAGAAATCAAATCTAACTGTTGATTTGTTAAGGATGTTTTTCCAACTCTACTACAGATGAAGTATAAGTAAACTCTAGTTAATCTGATCCATTGGATCGAAAAGAATAAATGGTTCATATTTAGGCCCCGTTTGGTACGGTTTCAGATTCTAGTAGAAACGGAAACGGTTCCAGATTCTTGGTAGAAATGTTTCAGGTAGAATCAGAATCACTTTCTGCAAACCGTTTGGTACGGTTCCAGATTCTAGTAGAAACTAGTAGAAACGAGGTTAATGGTGATTCAACCACGATGTGGAAAAAGAAGAAACGTTTCGAGGAGAATCGTTTCGAGTTTTATCCCGTTTGGTTGGGTTTCTCTCAGATTCTACTAGAAACACCTCGGTTCCAAGTTACCAAACGGGACCTTAATTTAGTGTACTGTAAAAGAGTAAAGCCTTATTTGGCAACTTGAAACCGGGCCGTTTCTACTAGAATCTGAGAGAAACTTAGCCAAACGGGCTAAAGCTCAGAACGATTCTCTTCGGAACATTTCTTCTTTTTCCACGCTGGGGCTGAATCGCCCTGAACTCCGTTCCACCCCGATTCACAGAATCCAGACAGCTAGCGAAACGGTTTCCAGACAGTGATTCTGATTCTACTTAAAACGTTTCTACTAAGAATCTGAAACCGTTTTCGTTTCTACTAAAATCTAGAATCGTATCAAACAGGACCTAAGTCTATAACACGCAGACAGCGCCAAAACAGACGAGGCTCAGGATATCCATCACTGCCATGACGGTAAATCGGCGAGCAGGAGGTCCTCGGTCAATAATGACCAATCGCCGGCGGCGGCGGTTGTACTATGCGACGCTGCGCGTGCACCAACTCTACCAATTAACCGGTTGCACGGGTTTGTAGGTTAGCCGGTGAGGGTCGGCGAGATAATAATATGGTCGAGCCGCTCCAGTTGAGTTTGCCGGCTCTGAGTCAGAGACCACCTGTTGGCGTCTACGTGGCCAATTGGGCCGGCTGGTTTCCAGTAAAATTTGTGAACAACTTCTAGTAATGAACAAGCAAAAAATTCCAACGATGGATAGACAAGAATTTGCATTGCCAGATATTTAAATTTTAAGGAAAAAGTCCATGTAACACTTTAAACCTTGCTCAAAAGTCCGTCCGACATCGTAAACTATGAAACCAGATATTTGAGCTCATGAACTTTATAATCTGGTTCAAATAATACCTTGACTCGATTTCGTATAGTGGTATTACCCGCGTGACATGATGAGTAGGCAGTTTTGCCACGTATGATGATATGCTGAACAAGTTTAAGTGAATAATAGGTGAGACTCACAAAGGGCTTCTCTTCTGAATCGAAATAGAGAGAGAGTGAGCTGCAGGGGCTGACAACCATGAAAGCATGATTGAGAGCTTGACGGAAGAGAAGTCTGTGTAGCCCCACCTATAATTTATTTAATTTGACCATCATATCATCCTATATGGCAAAACCGCTTACTCATTGAGTCACACAGGCAATACTACTATGCGAAACCGAGCCAAGGTGTTATTTGAGCTTGATTGCAAAGTTTGGGGTTCAAATATCTGATTTCATAGTAGGGTACTAGTTAGACATTCGACCAAACACTACTACAGAATGATACATCACTATCGCTTCATCTGTGTCGGTTCCAAACTTTTGACTAAAAAGCCAATTGTGATACGTGTGTGTCATTTGTAAATTTTGGTAACAGGTTATCACAATTGATTCTGAGAAAGAACCGATTATGATAAGAATCATCATCACAATAAGGGACTATTATCACAATCAGTTCTGAGAAAGAACTGATTGTGATGAGGGACCCCTTATCACAATCGGTTCTTGCTCATAGCAGATTGTAATGAGGGACATTATTACAATCGGTTCTTTCTCAGAACCACTTGTGATGAGTCTTGCTAGGTTTTATATCCCCTCAGGATGAACTCTCCTCTGTTGGTGTTCTAGAGCAAAAAAAAACTGCCGCCACCTCGAAAAAAACAACATACTCTTATTGAAACTTAGACTTGGAGGAGAAAATATGAAATCCTTGAGGATGTATGTACATTTCTTTCATAGAAGAAGCAGAGAACAAAACAGGTATATATGTCTAGCTTTAATTAATTTGAACACGAAATGGTTTCAGCTAGCTAATAATGAACTGATCTTCCAAAGTCCTAATCATGCTAAGGATTAATGCCGGTGCTGATATTTAATAGTTATTTATAGTTTCTCTTCCTAGCTAGCTTATTGTCTCAGTAATGGACAAACTAATGTTCAACGGTTCGTACTACTCGATCGATTTATATTATTACTGGCGTGTCATAAGTAGTTGTCAACCATGGTCATTCGTTAAGTCAGTTCGTTAGCTCGTGTACACTGTATTTAAGTTCTAGGGCCACTGTCAGAGAAACAAAAACACTATCTTAGGATGCTTGACAATTAAACAAACGCTAATTAGAATTATTCGGACCTTTTTTTTGGTTAAGGGACAACCTGTGTACAAGAATGTTTACTGAAAGTTGATTGAAACTTTCCTAAAATTTCCAAATAATAGAATCTTAATATTGATTGTGTTGCCGGCACAGATTTAGAACATAACAAAACTAGTTAGTTTCTGCAGTAGGGCTGTGCATGTCATAGTGCCATGCATCTATGTATGTATTTTTGTTTCGACGGCTATGCCACGCATCCATGTATGTATTTTTGTTTCCTGAAATTTCCTAATAATAGAAGCTTATATGGATAGAGAGCCTTAGCCCTAATTTATGATTGATGTGCATAGGAAAGTTTACTGGAATAGTCATGGAAACTGCAAACATCTTGTATCAATTGCATGTGACGAGTCAATTATTTTGTTAGTTTTATCTAAGTCTCATATATAAGTTCCACTCGAGCAATTACTAATTAACTTGGTTGCACTATGCAAATTAATCTTTATATTTTGCTCAGGGAAAAAAACTCAAAATGGCAAACGATCCATCGCTTGCATGCATAAGGCAGTTCCATATGTATCAAGAACTCGAGTCCAACTGGTGACATAGGGAAGTTTCCTGAGAGATTAATTGCAGCATTGGAATGATTGCATACCATGCTCACACTAGCCGCAAAGTGCCCGAAATATTCTTGTTGCAAGAAGGCAATGAAAGAAATGCATTTCAATAGCATATATACAGAAAGTTCAGCAAAGTGGAGACCGACTCGGTTTGAACTTAAATTAGATGGCAAATATAATTAAAGGTGTGATAGACACATGTCATCACAATCGGTTCATCACAATAGCTCAGAACCGATTGTGATGTGCTCTGGATATTCCCGTCAAAGTGAAAATTGGGCGTCGAACGGGTTCTAAGTTCAAAATAATTTTGCTGGGAAAGCCAATGCCCTATATATTTATGCACACCTTTGTGCTCACCACTCATCTCCTCCACTTGCTCCTCTCCCTCTCCTGCTCTCCCTCTCACTTGCACTGTAGATAGATACATAGATAGATAGATAGAGTGAGTGAGAAAGTGAGAGAGATAGGAGCCAAGATGAAATGCGACTGCACTGGGATGTAGATCTTGGTTTTGCATTTCTTGGTTTTGGAAGAAATCAATTGGTGAATATATACTGTACACTAATTTCGTATTACTGATATAGTTAATTCTGAGCAAATTTAGCCGGCCAAGTTGTATTTCAAGATAACAGATTGGCAAAGAGAGTCTAAATGAGATCGAACATTCGAACTGCAAGAAATTTGCAGACTCAGACAAATGAGAAGCTAGGGGAACTGTGCGGCAAACACGGAATTAATGGACACCTGCTTCCACAAAAGAAAGAAAACCTCTATGCCTGTGGACCAAGGATTCGAATTTCAGTTCAATATTTTTTTTCAGCACCCACCGGACATTTGACCAAAATTGAATTTTTGGAGAAAAATTGATCAAAAATTGAATTTTTAGACAAGATTCAAATAAAATCACCGACGAAGATTGAAGCCTGCTTGGGATAATTGACTAAAGAGATAAACTGCAGGTCATGACTTTTCATGGTCTCTAAGACGTGGCTTTACCCATTAGTTTTTATAACTTCATTTGAGTGCATTTAGTAAAAGTAAAGTATATTTTTTGTACATTTAGTAAAAGTAAAGTACGATAAAAATATTTTGAACGACATGTAAACTTGGCTTTCGCGTTAGTTTTTTGTACATTTAGTAAAAGTAAAGTATGATAAAAATATTTTGAACGACAAGTCTAGTAATATATTTTTTATGACCAATTTAGGTAATTTTAAATAAAAAGTTTGACAGCACAAATTTTAAAACAACAAGAAAAGGAACCGGAGTATATGTATAAAGAGAATTATTTAAAAACAATATATTTTTTAAATAATTTTGTAAAAATAATAGACCGAAAGAAAACTTTACAAAAATACGCCTATATTGCCATTTGAATTGGTAACATGTTATCACCAATTCAAATGGTGATAGAAGTCAAACTTGAAGGCAGATTGACGAACATGTCCAATTTGATTACAGGGGAAGAACATCAACACAAATTGTTAAGTACGAACTAAAAGTAAAATCAACACAAGCTAATCAATCAGGTCACCTAACTAAGGGAGGGTGTGATCCAGATTGGAGCCGGCAAATCCAGCCAAGGATACAGATCAGGCCACGCATCAACAAGGTTGTGCATGCTCCTCTTCTTAAAGTTCCAGATGCCCAGGTCTCCCCGTAACATTGGAGCATACTCGGGACAGTCATCTGTCAGGTAGGCGCTGTTTGGTTTGAACGCCGGGAAGTCCTTAGTCGGAAGGCACACGGCGGAGTTGTAGCCGAGGAACAACGTGTGGTCTCCGATGCCCCTCAACTTCACCAGCTTCTGCCCGTCGACGTCGACCTTGTATACCACGATCTCGGTGGTGGTGACCGTACACGTGTGGTCTCTCTATCCATGTCTCGTTCACTGAGCTTATCATCATCGTCTTCGTCTTCGCTGGAGCTGCCTATGTCTCCCTCGTCTTCGCTGGCCATGAAGTTTCGGTAGGTGACGCGATATTCCTCATCCGGATCCGCTACCGTGTCCCAGAACCTCCACACTTGCAACAGGTCACCCCATGGTGCGAGGGCAAGGTACATGGTAGGGTGCCAAATGAACTTCAAACCGCTCAAGATCTCCATCGCATGCGCATCGCCCATGATCCTGGTCACCGCCGGCGAAGGTCCATTGAGATCCAAGGTGTACATGGAACCATCCAAGCGCAGTGCGTAAAACAAGCCATCCTTGTCGTTGTAAAGAACTCCTCTGAACCCTAGACCGTGTGGGAATGCAAGTGGTTCAACCATTCCGGAGAGCAATGTCCACCGGTCGTCGCTCGGCCTGGCGAAAGAGAGCTTCTCATTCAGATTGTGCACGAGCAAGACAACGCATTCCGCCGCCTCGTCGGCGGCGGAGACGGCCACCCGGCAATACGCCCAATCCCGTGCCCAGTTAGTAACTGGTGTTGGGAGGCCATTATTGATACCATCTTTTTTTTTAGACCAAAAGGATATCAATCCTGTTGATATCCCAGTTCCATTGAAGAAACTGAAACAGTATGTATCTGTTTTGAGTCACAGTTATCATTACATGATACGCAAACGATACTCAAAACCAAAAACTCAAGATGAGAGCCTATTACAGCAAATCAGCATCAACCAAAATTCTCCAACAAAAACTTTAGTTATCAGAACCTCCAAAACACGTAACAGATACTAAAAAATCTTCTTTGCTTTCATCTGCTGGTCAAGGAAGGAAGACAGGGAGGCCAGCTCTTCTGGGATTCTTTCCACCGAATTGCTGTTATCCACCAAATTTTCTCTTTCACTTAGTTGTTTCCAGAACTCAGTGTTAATGGCAATGGTGCTTTGATTTTCGCCTCCAGGTACCTGCAAAATTTCTCCACTTGACCTACCATCTCCTTTTTGTATAGAGGCCTCCAGTTCTTTAACGTGGTAAGCATCTTTCTCCAAATTGTTTTCACATCTAGCCAATCCTGGTAAAGAAAGATCATATTATTTCTTTGTTTCCATACACACCACAAAACAACAGCACCAATAGAATTTAGAGCAGCATTTTTCTTATTACTCAGCCAAAACCGAGCTACTGATTCAAAATTATAACCTATGTCCAACACGAAATAATCACTAACCACACTCCAAATATTTTTAGCCACAACACATTCAAAAAACAGATGAGTAGTACTTTCGTTTTCATCGCAAAAACTACAAACCATTCCTTTGTCTATACCTCTTTTAGTCAAATTATCTTTTGTCATAATTTTCGAGCAAATGTCGGGCATGCGGATTAATTTCCACAAGAGTGAATTGATTCCTGTTGGCTGTGACAATGATGAGATAAAAAGTTTTGACAACATCCTTTGTTGTAAAATTGGATCTTTCCCAATAAAATATCTTGGGATTCCCCTTCATTATGAGAAAATTAAGAAAGAAGATTTCCAACCCCTTATTGATAAGATTCTGAAAAGGATTGCTGGATGGAGAGGCAAACTCCTTTCCCCTAGTGGTAGATTAATTCTGATTAAATCTTGTTTGGCTAGCATCCCTCTTTATCTTCTCTCTTTTTTTAAATTCCCTAAGTGGGCGTTGGATTCCATTAACTCTCACATGGCTAACTGTCTTTGGAGTGATTATGAAGGGCATAATAAACTTCATTTAGCTAACTGGCATTTAGTTTGTATGAAAAAAGATTTTGGCGGTCTGGGCGTTCCTAATATTAGAGATCTTAATTTGTGTCTGTTAGCCTCCTGGGTTAGAAGATTATATTCTAAAGATGACAGACAGTGGAAAAGCTTAGTGAACTTCAAATATAAAGTCAAAAACCCCAACATTTTCACTTGTAAGTCTGATCATAGTTCAGTTTTCTGGAAAGGTATTGTCTGGGCTATGAAAGCTACCAAGTTTGGCTATAGATGGAGTGTGGGTAATGGTGAGAAAATTAGATTTTGGGAGGACATTTGGTTTGGCTCTTCTTGTTTAGCTATTCAATTCTGGGACCTTTATATGCTTGTTAATGAGAAAGGGGTTACGATTGCAGAGGTTTGGGATGGTTTTAATATTAAGTGCACCTTTAGGAGAACCTTCTCTGAAGAAATGATGATCAGTTGGTTTGAATTGGTTGAAGTAGCTAACAACATAAAGCTCAGTGAGAATGAGGATGCTCTTATTTGGCAATATAGTAGTAATGGTGCTTACTCTGCTAAATCTTTATATGCAATCATCAATTTCAGGGGTGTTATGCCTGTCTTTATTCCGGCTGTTTGGAGTTTGATTGTTCCGCCTAAGATTCACTTTTTCCTTTGGCTCCTCCACCACAATAAAATTATGACAAAAAAAATATTGATACCATCTTCTTCCAAGACATGCGTATGTTTGCCGTCCTCGTCAAAACTCTCCATGTCAGGAAGGGTCTTGACCGGCGGGAGCGCGGCCTGGGCGCCGGTGATGGGGTTGAGGAGGAAAGGGTCGCCAGCCTCGTCGGTGGCGAACACCCAGCCGCGCGCGGAGGCGACGAATCCGCGGCTGTGGTGCGCGGGCCCCGGGAAGGGGACGCGGAACGTGGCATTGGTGGAGGGGCAGTATAGGGCGGCGTCGTTGGGTCCGTACTCATCGCAGGCGTAGAGCAGGCACGGCCCCTGCTTCGGCGAGGGGAGGCGAAGGCGACGGAACGTGGCGTAGGCGTCGTGCCAGGACGTGCAGACGGCGCCGGAGCGGACGAGGCCGGGGACGTCCAACGCCTCCATGACGGTGAGCAGCAGGTCCTCCGGCAACGCCGACCAATCAGCGCCGGTGGCGGCGTCAGCATCTCGACTAACGCATCTCCGTTTCACGTGGTTCTTGGTCGCCCTGACGGCTTCGGCGGCAGAGGAGAAGGCTCCTCCCATCGTGCACCGTGTATCACCGGCACCGAGCCTTGCCTGCCGCCGTGGTCGTTTATAATACGAGCGAGCCGCTCTGGCTGGAAAGCCGAGTCCGTCCAGCTTTCTGCTTCCGAGTCGGACACCGCCCGCGCGAGAGTCGAGACTATTTGCAGCCGATCGAGATTAAGCACGGCTGTTTTCCAATGTTGCAGACATGGGACTTGCATGGACGTTTACCTGTCGAGTGTTCAGCAGGACGTACGCGCGGATGGGCAGCCAAGTGGCAGTATTTGATCCTTCTGAACAACCTCCGTGAATTGAATCGTCCAATCTCAATATACGAAATAGTATCTAAAATTAATTTTTCTTGCCAACAAATGATACTACAGCTAAATTCAGTTTTACCAACACATGTCGAGCATTGAATCATCTGTAGAGATAAACTCTCAGTTAGGACAGGACAAGTGCAGCAAACATGGAAAGCACACTGTTCCACCAAGAGCCTTATTAAGAACTAACAGCATCATGAATCATGGTAGAATCTTACTAATCCAGAGCTACCTGCACGGCATTTACCTTGTTTGAACTATACATAAAAATGCATGATGTGTATAACAACCTCAACATAAAAAGAAAGTGGAATTAAAATTTTAAATATGAATTTTGACCTTGAGTCGAATTTTCTCTGTTTATTAAGTTTTTCTAGACTATTGACATTTAAAGGAAAACTTTTAAAGCTTAAAAATAGCGAATTCCTAATTTTAAATTTAAAAATCAAGCAAACATAAAATCATTAATTCACAAATACATCCGTATTAACAAAAAGACTAAAAACAATAATTTAATTTCAGTCTAGTCCTTATACAACAGATTTACCTTTTAGTCCGTAAATATTCCTATAAATTTCAAACGAAGATAAATCTGTTACACAATGATCCAAAATCCAAATTAAAAGTCATACTTGCCTGCCCTATTACACTCTCATGAGCATACTAAAATATAATTTGCAACCTAACCAAAGGCTAGAAGTTGCCCTAATACACCTCATAGCTACACCCACTGTCCTTATGGTTGTCCTTGCCAAAGGCTAGCAAAAAGGAAGAGAGCAGAGAGAGCCATCTTGTCACTCTCCTTCCCCTCCTGCCATCTTCTTCTATACCTTTCTGTTTGCACCAAACTTTGGCATGTGTAGATAATATCATAATAGAAGGAACTATGCGGTGAAAATTTGATTATATCCCATGACTAACATGGATTCGATTGCCAAAAGCGTGAAGGGGTCGAATCAAGAACCGATACAGGTTCCGTTACCGTATCCAAGAAGGACTCGGATCGGCTTAAGCAATATAAAAGAGGACGGACCAAGAGGTGAAAAGGGGCAATCAACACATCAACCAATCAATACTCTTTGTTTTACGCTTTTCTAGTTTCGTAGCAATCCTTCCTCTGTAAGCCGTCGAGATCAATAAAGAGTTGCGCATCACCAATTTGTTGTTCTTGTCAACTTGATTCTAGGTTCGATCTACTTTGCTTGTTGCGCATCGCCTTTCAAAGTCGATCTACCTTTACCCTCGAATTAGCCTTAATCGGCTAGTCTAGTTATCTCCTTATCGGCCCTTAGCCGATCGGTGTCAAGCCGATAGTTGTCGCTATCAGCTGCTTAGATTCACGTTTTTTGCTACCTTGTCAATTTCAGGTCAAATTGGCTGGCACGCTCTCAAACCTGGTGTTTGTCTTGTGTGTTTGAGGCAAGAAACCATACTTCACGTTTTTTGCGCAAACACTTTCCCTGGAGCAAAAGACACCAAACATAAGTATTTACCCTTGTCTTCCTTCCATAAACAGTAAGATGTAGAATTAATGCTATATATGCTACTTAACAATGATTTGGTCTAACAAGTATGAATGACTTTAAACCAGATATCAAACTGCATGCGCAATAAAACAGGAATAGAGGTAACACTCCGCAATCTGATCATGCCTATGCACACACAATAGTTACAGTTGTGTACACTCACTAATCTCTGTCTTGAAGATAAACACATCAAACATTTTAGAACACACATACTGATGTATATTTAGCTACTAAAAGATCACAGCTAAACAAATGTGTCAAAGGTGACTAGGATGCACCTAGCATGCACACACTAACCCAAAACCTGTATGCTGCCCTAAACCAAATCACAGCACTGCACGTTCACCCAGATATCTCATATGGAACCTAACCAGACCCTATACTCCTAACACTTCATGATTTTAATGCCGCCATTAACCTCTATGCTGAACACAAACTTGACTCCAAGCACGTACTCATGGCTTTCTATTGAACCTCGCATAAACACTATAATGTGAGCAAACTGAATCGACCTCCTACTCTAGCATACACACTCAACCACATACTGATTCTTACCAGATCACAATGCCCTATTTCATAACCCTATACAACCTACCCCATCAGGATCTCCTGAACAAAAACCTAGCTACATTAAGGATTCGACAACATGCATCAAATTAATTTGGCTATGCCAGTGCATACAAGGTACTACACACATATATACTGCCCCCTATTCCTAAAATGCAAAAACAGCAGCACATTAAATCCTCAAGAACCCAATAGGGTACACAAATTTAGTTGATGCATCACAGGCAGATCCACACATATGCATACATTGGTTAAGTCACAATTAAAATAAATAGGGCCATACCATATAAGAGACACTACATACACATACTTCTTATCACAATCTACCTAGGACCACTACACGCACATACTTCTTATCACAATCTACCTAGGGCCTCCCTTCTGAATCTTGTCCTCCTCAATCACATAAGAGCAGTATTAGTCAACAAACTAAAATTAACGAGCATAGCTGAAGCTAAGAATTGATGCAATACTCAGGATAGGGCGTGATGATCATGGCATAAACCAATTCAAATCGTTCTCTACGTAGACATGAATGTATTCTTCTTATGCTCGCAATACATACATCATCACTAAATAACTTAACCACATGCATACAAATGGACAAATGCATATATAGATATATATATATACACACACCATAACCCTAGATTGGTCTGGGTATGAATCATCTTGGGGAAACAAAGGTTATCTCGATCCCAAAATATTACTAATAGCATTTGGATCATGGAGGGGAAACGAAGAAAAGAGGTGGGGGTCGGTTACTTATCTTGAAGGGGGGAGCCCTAAGCCCCTAACTGTAGCCGTGGTCGAGGGTGGTGCGACCACTGTGGTTGCCCACACGGGGACCACCGGATCCAGCACATCGAGCAGCGGCGTCGCTTGGCCTGCACAGGAGAGCAGAGAGTTAGATCGAAGGAGTGAGATGCGGGTGAGAGACAGAGAACCGAGGGGGGACCGGTGAGGCCGTTGGTAGCGCTAGAAGCCAGCAAACGCGGCATATCTAGGCGCTATGCCATCGGCGGTGGGGATCCAGGCAGCGGTGCTCGGCGCGTAAAGGGGAGGCGGCACCGAGGAGAGGCGCTGGCAGCGGTGCCCAAATCGGGGAGGAGAGGGACGAGGCGCTCAATGCTCAGGCGTAAGGAAGAGAGAGAGAGAGAGAGAGAGAGAGAATTGGGCAGTGCAGGGGGGAAATTGCGTCGGTGCTAGAGGAACCGGAGGACGGCCAGAGACGGTGGTGGCGCTGAGGAAAGGCGGCGGCACAAGAGAGGCGACGGTGGTGAGGAGAAAGTGGCTCTCGGAGGGAGGGGAGATGCGTGCGAGAGGGAGAGGGAGTGAGGAAGACCGAGCGGCAGTTGGAAAGGGTGGGTGGGTGTGTGTTTAGTTGCATGCACTAAGTGTACATGTATGAGATAGTTAAAAAAAATTATTCATGTGTTTGGCTGTTTGAATGAAACCATTCTATCTTGGATCAAGTGGTACAAATTCGAAAAATATTCTCTCTAGATACTGAACCATTCCGTTTACCCAAAATAATGAAACCAAATGGTAGACTATTCCATCCCATTCAACCTCATCCCACGAACCAAACGCACCCCAAATGAACGAAGAGAGAGAGTAGGGATGTTAATGTTAGATAGGGGTGGCTAGCGGGCTAGGTGGGCCATTGGTCGGGCTAAAGCCATGCGGCTAGGCACAAGTATAGTGGGTCGAGAAAAAAAAACAATAAAAATAAAAAAAATAATGAAATAAAAAAGAGAAAATAATATATATATATACTAAGAAAATAAAAATATAATAACAATAATATATGTATCTCCGCCTGTGTCAAAAATAAAAGAAAATAGGTCGAGCACTAGAAAACCAATCTAGATTTTTTTTCTTCTTGTTGTTCTCTTTTCTTTTCTCTAAATTAATTCAAATTTTAAATATTAAAATACATGTTTAGCTTAACAATTCTAGCACTAAACAACTAAGATTGCACGTAAAACCTTAGGAGAATATTCACCGCACCTAACTCAAATTTGGGAACTACAGCAAATAACCTTTGAAAATCACAAAACTAAATCCTAAATATTTATAAAATCCAAAGAAACCTATTTCTATACTTGAATTTCAAACTGGTATTATTTGACTCTTTTTGCTTCTTATTGCTATTGCCTTGTGACGAACAACGTGTAGACTCCGATGTTCCAGAGTCTGCAGCTGTTGACTCTAATTTCACAACCAAAATCAACGAGCAAGATAAGCACCCCCTTTGATCATATTGATCCCAGCATTTTAAAAATTGTTTTGTCAAAACTTTTATGCATGTGCTATGTTTCATAAACACTGTATATTGTGAGTATTGGTAGAAGTATTCCTTAATTTGTGGAATTTCCTTAATCAATCTTGATATGTGAACATTGATAATCCTAGATTATGGATGGACACATGATGATGTCAAAATAGGTATACACGATTGTTACATGCATTTGCTTAGTATACTTTAGAATTGGGAACACGAACGACTATGTTCGTGATTAAAAGAAATAGAGTATGATGGAAAATGAGGTTATTGGTATTTCGATAAAAATAAAAATAAAACTATGGTTTTGACACGGGCAAGTGTTGGCAATAGCCGAAAGTGCACGGGACTTGCATGTAGATAGGAGAGATTTCTCGCCCAGGTCGGATTAAGGACCAAACTACTGTGTTGTTTTCAAGCCAGGTCGCCCATTGTACAACCACAAGTGCTGGTATATGACATCATTAACCTATTAAGTTGCTTAGGACTAGCATTGCACATTGGAAGTCCAAAGTAGTACAGGTTTTCTGACATGGATTGCTCGAAGGGGCGCCCTCACCGAGGTGTTGGGAATAATGTCTGCCGATACAACGGTGTATGCTTTACTATAGGGAGAAGTGGGACAATGGGGTGTATAACCATTTGTCATACAATGATTGTACAAATATCTTATACTACTATAATAAGGGTTTATCGTCACCGGACTGGTTCGAAGTTATGACTAGGTAATGTAACGGTTATGTTATGAACTCTTTGTGGCACACAAAAGAAAGTGTGTTAATTTGCAATGCAAAAGGAGAGGATACATCTTGTGGGTAAAGCTATACACCTTTGTATGGTGTAGATCTTTTCGAAAAGCCGTGCCCACAGTCAAGGGCACTTGGTAATATCATCACATAGTTAGATTATTCTATTATTTTCATAAAATGGGTTGAAAATTGAAATTTTGGTATTGATAAGTTTACCCTACAGATGGTTCAATGCTTGGCAATGTGTTGGCAAGATTGATTTTAGTTGTTGTGCCATGTGTTGATAAAGACTGATTTTATGCCATGTGTTGGCCGGGAATGGACGAATTGTTGCTCACGTCATGGAGGACTGTGAGTTACTATATTTATGCTTACGTATTTGTTGTTTATGTACCTATCAAATTGCTTTTACTAAATTTCGCTTTCAATCTACTATTCAGTATTCACAATTCAAGTTGGCTTTATGCAAAATAACTGTATTAGCTTTCCATGATACAACCTGCATTTATGATAGGTTTTGTAAAAATCTTGCGAAGTATGTAATGTACTTGTTGATATTTCCAGGTAAAAATTCAAATTACCCCTATGAAATACATTACAACACATATTACGGGGATTACAATGATAAGATTTTCTAGGGTTTAAACCTTGTCAGTTGCTATTGGGATAGATGGACAGGGCCTACTAATAAGTATATGTATCTTCTGCTGTTTTTGAATAAGCCTTCATGGCTTTATGTACGAACCAAGTTATATTAATAAAGTTAAAAACTTATGTATGGATGTGATAGCAACGTTGTAAGTGTGCGTACCAGCTACTAATCATGGGACTGGTATAGATGCACATAAAACCCATGATATTTAATACCAAAAATGGGTGGTCCGCAATATGGAAGTTCTGATAAATAGTGGTTGGTTTTTAAATTTTATAAAACAGAATCATTGACATGAAATTTATCGCCTCAATTAATATCCCTTCACATAATTAGAAGCTTGTGAATGTGAACCTACTGGCCATACTCCATCCATATAAGAACATAGTTTCTATTACCCCAAAAAAGAATATAGTTTCTGACATCTGAACAAAATCAAGAGAAGTGTGTCATATCAACAGTAAACACAACGTTTAATAGCAAAATAATATGTTGAACGTCTGCGTATGTGTGTGGACTATCGCTCTTTGAATAAAGTTACAATCAAGAACAAATATTCACTCCCTCATATTGATGATTTGTTCGACTAAATGAATGGTGCCCAAGTCTTCTAAAAAAATTAACTTGAGACTCGAATATTTTAAATTTAAAATTAAGTCTGAAGATATCCTGAAGACTGTATTCATCACTCGTTATGATTTATATTAATATACTGTAATGTCCTTCGGACTTACCAATGCTCCTGCAAGTCTTCATGGAGTATTTGGATAAATTCATGGTAGTCTTCATTGATGACATTCTTATCTACTCCAAGAATGATGAGAAACATGAGCAACATCTATGCATGGTACTTGAAAAGCTCTGAAAGCACAAACTTTACGCCAAATTCGAGAATACGATTTCTATCTAAAGGAAATTGCCTTCCTTGGACATGTTATGTCTGAATGAGGAGTCGCCGTGAATCCAAGCAAGGTTCATGATGTAGCTAGCCTAGGATCAACCCCAGTCTGTTCCTTAATCGTCTCCCAGGGGTTCATCTTGAATAGCTCATACTCACATGTGTACAGTTTAATTTTAGCATTTTTAACTTCATTAGTACGTTCAGGAATAGTCTCTAAATAATGCGAAATTTTATGAGCAATTATCAATGTAGAAATTCTATTAAACTCATCTCTAGTCAATACACCATAAAAATAACTCATGGGTTTTTTATTCAAGGTGTAAAGCTCTTTTTCTTCCTTAGTGATAATATTTTTCGGTTTTACATATTGCGTAGCTACAATTTCCCGTAAATCATACCCTTGGGATTTTAGAAAATATTACAGACATACTTTCCAATAAGGATAATCATCGCCATTAAAAACAGGAGGTTTACTCATAAAAAAAGATGAAACTTGCACCATTGCTCCTAATTGTTAAATTAAACCAAGAGTAACGTCACTCTGATACCAATTGAAGAATCAATGCGCACTAAGAGGGGGTGAATTGGTGCAAACTAACACCTAAACTTAATTTTTTTGTTTTTATTAATTCTAGAAATTACTAAAATAATGATCAAACTTAAATATTCAGTCTAGAATAACTGATCTAAAGCTATGAAAGAAAAGTAGGTTAAACATGCAAACTAGAAAGTAATTGTATACAAACAATAATTAGTAGATCGAAATCCATAAACACAAGGATCCTTCAATGCCAAATGCTTGCCAAATGTTCTTGTTGAATTCATGCACCTAAATGCTAGAATTATTTGGTGTAGCCCTGAAAATGTTTGTATTTTCCCAAAAATTCTTCCAAGTAGACTCAATTTTTGTGGAATGTTGTGCACGTGTAGGCACGGGATTTGCGTTATTCGGCATGCTGAGTGTTGGTGGTTGAACTACTTCTTCTCTGAAGAAATGGCGAGCCTTTATGATTGTTTCTTTCATTATCATTTTCTTCATCTTGGAGAAATTCCATTCTTCAATGTTTGTGTGTGTTCTCCAATGATTCGCTCTAATGCTATGCCTGGAAATTTGTATTGAAATGCAATTGCTTGCAGTATGATGTATGATATCTTGTAATTCTAGGTTTTTCCCAACTTCCCACAATAGTAATTAATTCTTTATGTTCATAGTAAGTTCCCTGGTTTCTTGATCCATTCACCCTTTCCATGTTCTTCTCTAAAGTTGGACCTAGCTTCATTTTCCTATTCTAAGAACTCAATTATGTTACTGCCTTGTTGGGTCAATGTATTTCCTTCAATTATGCAAATGTTCAATTGTTAGGCCTATATTTTAAAAATGTATGAACTAGAGAAGATTGTGAATGTGGCATATCTTGTATATTTAGGGGAAATATCATTGAGGGTGTGGGCATTTCATCAAGCTCTTAACATAATAATGAGTACTCATCAAGAGAAAAGACATTTTTTTCCCTCTAGATGTTTTAAATTTCAGGTGGAGATGAACAATGGTGAGCTTTTTTTGGATTCATGAATTGTGATATTGGAATGCTTTAGTTCTTAGCATTTGATCGGAACTTTTGATGAGGTTATTGTTACAATAAATTTATTAGCATATTCTTTGCGGTAGAGGATACAGTCGTTTGGACAGGCATGTATTCTTTCTACTTCCATTCCCAAGTGATAGAACCTTCTTGGAGTAGATTAGGATATCATCTATGAACACGACAACAAACTTGTCCAAATATTCCATGAACACCTTATTCATCATATTCATGAAATATGCTGGCGCATTCGTCAGTCCAAAAGACATAATCAGAACTCGTAATGTCCATATCTTGACGAGAATGCAGTTTTGGGATATCTTCCGATCGGATCTTCAATCGATGGTATCCCGATCTCAGATCAATCTTGGAGAAAACTCCGGCTCCTCTCAGCTGATCGAACAAATCATCAATCCTGGGTAGCGGATACTTATTCTTCACGGTGACTTCATTGAGTGCACGGTAGTCAATACACATCCTGAAACTCCCGTCCTTCTTCTTGACAAACAAAACTGGTGCTCCCCACGGCGACGAACTCGGTCTGATGAATCCTTTCTCCATTAACTCCTCTAGCTGTTTCTTCATTTCTACCAACTCCTCGGTGGACATCCGATAGGGTCTCTTTGCTATCGGTCTTTGTACTGTACAAGCTCTATCACAAACTCTATGTCCCTGTCTCGCGGCATACCTGTAGATCTTCAGGAAAAACATCTGGGTACTCATTCACTACTGAGACATCCTCTATGCTGATTGCCTTGGTGCTGTTAACCATCAACTGTCCTTCTCTAACGGCAGTAGCTTGAAATTCCACTTTCTTTCCACACGGGCTCTCAACTGAGATAGTCCTTCGTCCACAATCCATTACGGCCTTGTGTTTGGATAACTAGTCCATTCCTAAAATAACGTCTAAGGTCTGGGTCTCCAAAATTATAAGGTTCGCTAGGAACTCCATTCCATCTATTAGTATTCTCACCCCGGAACATCCTACTTTCGTTCGGAGTTCGGAACTAGGGGTTTGAACTAAAAGCATGCACTTAAGTCTTGCAATCCCCAAATCGTTTCTAGCAGCAAAGCCTTGCGAAACAAACGAATGCGAAGCTCCAGAGTCAAACAAAATCAAGCAGGTGTACTGAGTTAACAAGTAACTTACCCAAGACGACGTCAGTAGCATTCTCGCAGTGCATCTGCGGTGACATGGTTGACTCGGCCTCTCACCACGGCCTCGATGTGGTTCCTGGTGCCGGGCGCCCTAGCCGGGTGGTTCCCAAGTTAAAGCGAACGGGGTCACTCTCGCTGTCTTCTTTGGACAATCATTGGCAAAATGTCCTGGCTCGTTGCGCTTGTAGCAGCGTCTCACTGTTTCCTTCTGATCGCTCGAGCGGCGTTTCTAGCGGGGGCTGGGTCCGTAGTTCTGATTGACGGGTCTTGGTGCCGTGACGGTGTCCTTGTTGCATTCTCGGGCTGGAATCAAAACTGATTTGGTGCAACTCTCGACGCCGCTATGCGTTTTGGCGTGATCCCTGCTGTTGCATCCTGCGCTTCCTGTTCTCATCCAGTTCCTTGCGCTTGTCCTCAAGAATAAGCGCCTTATTCACCAATTCTTGGAAATCTGGAAAGGTGTGGGTGATCAGTCCTACTTGTAGTCCTGAGTTAAGTCCCTTCATGAAGCGAGACTGTCTGGCTTTATCTGTCGCTACATCCCCAGGTGCGTAGCGTGCTAGCTGTGTGAACTTGTTCAGGTAGTCGGCCACTGCTGATTACCTTGCTTCAGTGCTCTGAACTCCTCCTTCTTAAGGTCCATGATTCCTTCTGGCACGTGATACTGACGGAATGCAGCTGTGAACTCTTCCCAAGTGATATCTTGAGGGTTCTCTTGCGTGGCACAGAAGTTCTCCCACCATTCGGCCATGTTCCTTCCAACTGATGAGAAGCGTAGAGTACCTTCTCATTTCCTATGCATTGAGCTATGTGTAGCTTCCTCTCAATTGACCTTAACCAATCATCGGCCTCCAATGGATTGGCATTCCCGGAGAAAGTGGGTGGGTGAGTCCTCATGAACTCTGACAGTCTTGTATTCTGGCGTTGTCCCTGATTGACTTGATTAGCAGTGGGCCTGAGCAAAGGACGTGTTGCATTTGTTGCATCATAGCATGCATCAACCGAGTCTGAGCAGCAAGAAATGCTCCAAAATTCTGCATATCAATCAAGCGGTCTTTGGTGCTCCATCATTGGGGTTTTCTGCTGGGCGAGAACCACTCCATTGCTTCCAAAGTTTCCGCGGGTGTTCACCATCTGTCGATTTGCTCTAAGTTTTAGAGATGAGAGGGAAACAAGAATAGACAAGTAATATGGAACTTATGCGGGGCGAAAGGTGTAGCTTTAAGGTCTAACTTTATTATTGATATCAATAACTTGGTATGGTTGCTTACAATGCCTAGGGGCCTTGCAACACATACTGCACACTCAGCAAACAATGAAAATCCAAATCGAACTAACACTGGAGTCTAACGCCTAAAGGGTGACTCTTTATTCTATGACGCGACTCGGCGAAGGAATCTCACTATAGAACCTATGCTCACTCATCGAGAAAACCTCCACGGCCTGGGTACGGATGCTGCGGCATAGGCACGAAACGATTGCCATGTCCAGCAACTGTGTCATCTGTGGTAGTCGAAGAAGCAGTGTCCTCATCGAGATCTGACTCCTCCAGATCTGGCTCGTGTAGCTCGAGTACTGGCTCTGGTTCTGGTCCGTACAATGCCATCTCCAACTCTCCAATCCTTTGCAGAAGGTGGGACACATACTCTTGAGCTTCCCGCCATCTGTTCTTCTCTGTCGTGATCTCCTTGCGGGCCTTCTGTAGCTCTGTGCTTGTATCATCGAGTACATCCTCCTGGGCGACAACAAGTCGTGCCAACTGTGTAACCATGGCATCCTCATCCTGAATCGCCTTCGGGTCAAGAAGGTTATTGCTGCGCGGGTGATAACGGAACACCGTGCTCTCCAACTCTCTGGCGTAGATACGGGTAATGTGCCGCATTGCTCGTCGTGATACTTCTTGGATACCCATCTGCATTGTAGACCTCCTGGCAAAGGTCAGTATCGGGCGATTGCCTGGGCCCTTCTTCCTAGCAGGTACCTCAATCTTTACGTCACAAGCCTTGATCAATCCTGCTTGTCTGATTACTTCCACTTGGTATTGCGGCTTCTCAAAATCTCCGAGAGTCTGAAGCATATGCCAAAGTTCCGCGGCGTGACCATTCTCCAGATCGACGTAGTTGAACTCTCCCTCCATCTGTCACAAGAGTGCTCACGTAAGAACTCGAAATTTTAAATCGTGACAAGGTAAGGGAATATTCAGCAAGAGACAAGGGAAGAGAGAAGGGGGTAAGTCGAGATGTCATTTCTTATCTTGACAAATTTTTAGATTTAGAAAATAGGTTTTATCCTCACTACGTCCATTCTAGCTTAGGGTTGAGCCTACGGTCAGTATGGCTCTGATACCACCTCTGTCGGGACCCCGAATTTGCAAATCCGGACCCTCTCAGGTATTCAGACTAGTCCAGAACACGCTAGTGCACACAGTCTTAACATCGGTAAGTATCACAATCATACCACTCGATACTAATAAAGTACTTTATTTAAATAGTCAAATCAAGTTACTCGACCTTATGGTCAAGTTACAAATGTATGATTTCGCAGGGCTAAACTTATTAAGAGAGAAATAGTAACAGCGGAAAATCAAATAACTTCGTGGCGCCATCCAGTATACCACAGGCAACTGACTGGGCTCGCTTCCCTAAGTAGACGGTTCCTCTTGGAGCTCCTCCTCCAAAGCTGGTGTAGTCTCCTCTTCAACTGGTGTTGCATTGTGGCAAGGGTGAGTACTTGGTACTCAGCAAGTCATGCACAGAATGCAAGCTAATATACTATATACATGGCTTGGTACAAAGGAATAGCTCAAGGTATATTTGCAGTAAACAGCACTTGACAAGTAACATAAGTAGATTCGAAAGTAGCAGAAACAAGTATAGCATAGGTAACTTTTCAAGGAGTTTAATAAACATCTTTCCCATCCTATTCCACATTTCCATCAACATCATTATTAATCCAACCCAACCTTTCAAATCCAAGTTATTTTTGAGAAAATCTAACCCTTGACTGTAATTCCTGAGCGATGTCCAATACCGCGGACACGGCTATTCGAATAGATTCTACACTCTGCAGAGGTTATGCACTTTACCCACAAGATACAGTCAAACACCACAAAGGCGAGTTCCCGTAACAAAGTCTTTCGGAAACTTCTAACAATACAAGTGGTCCTCCCTGCTATTGCACACTAACCCTTCCCTTAGCTAAGGCGAAGTTTAGGCCAATCAACCGTTAGATGGGTACTGGCCTCACTCCCAGACGCCTCCCCGCATAACTTACACAAAGGGTGTAGTTGACCTCCCGAGGTCCCACAGTGCGTTATTAGCAACTTAATCAACTAGGTCCGTCCCATTACAGACATGTGGTTGCACGTTAGACCCAGTTCAAAGGCTTGCAAGGTTAAGTCCTTAGGGTGACCAGGGCAAGACTACCCGGAGAACCAAATCAACATCCCCAATGCCACAACTGGCCCACCTGATCATTCTTGCCACATGCCCCGGTCGAAAAACTATTTATCAAACCCCAGTTGATTACCATGCACCACGTGCCATCAACATCACATGATACCTTTCCAAAACAGGTTCAATATATCATTAAGTCAATATTAACATTTGTTTGTCCAAATCATGTCATGAGCACGTAGCAGGTCTAAGCAGTTTACTACAACGGTCTAAAACCCATGTTGGCAATTTAATAATATCCAACTAGTAATCCACAACTAGGGTGACAAGGGTCATGGCACATATTTAAATAATCAAGGTGTCATACAGCAAATTGGTATTTATCTAACCCCCATATTTAAGTAAAGTATTTTCTAATTGAACTAGCATGCAATAGGTTAAATCAAAATAGATTTCGAAATAGGGTCAACATGGTCAAAGCACAACTTGCCTTCAAAAAGTACTTGTTCTTGGTCTTGAGTTGGATCCTGAGTCAATACTTCTCCTTCGAATCCCTCCGGCACTTCAACGTCTACTCGTAAAGCGTGCAAATAGCAAATACACGAATAAACAATAGGCAAAAAGTGTCCAAACATCCAAATAAAATCCATAAACAGAGAGAACATAATTTTATGAATTTTTAGAAACTGGAATCGTCAAATTTGGAGTTAAAACGCAAAAGTTATGATTATTTAAAGTTTAAATAATCAATTAAATAATTTTACAGAGAAAAACTTTAGTCCAAAAATTAAATAAAATTTATATTTAGGTAGATCTCAATTTTATACAAATTTAGAAATTTGAATCACTCAAATCGGAGTTGAAACGCAAAAGTTATAAGCGTTTGAAGTTTGAATCAAAATCTGAAATCATTATTTCGAATTAATAAATCATTTTCTTTTTCGGAAATTAATTATTGCGTCAGCCTGGACACGTGTCATCCTGTGATTGGTCCAAAGTGACTCTGTCGACGCCAGCACCGAACGGCCTCCATGATGACGCCAAGATGACGTCATCATGCCACGCGGGCATCACTCGAGTCTTTGCCACGTGTCCTGGCCCATGGATCGGGTCCACGCGCGGCACGGTCCACGGTGGATCAGCGCGGCTTGGTGCGGCTGACATGCGGGCTCGCATGTCGGCCGCCCACGCGGCGCTTGCACGGTGCGGCGCGCCTAGGCTACGTGGCACGATCGTGTCCGTTGATTTGAAAATCAACGGCCGCGATTAGATCCAGGGTTAACACGTTGAAAACTACACGGTGATCGTGGGCCGTTCGATCTAGATCGAACGATCCAGATCTATCCCTACGTTAACGCTGCTACGGCCTGAGGTGATCGTGGGCCGTTGGATCTTGATCCAACGGTCCAGATCTAATCGGGTTTGGAAACACGTGACTCACCGCTGCCGTTCGATCGGGATCGGACGGTCCAGAAGCTTCGCACTGGTGATGGCGGCGCGGCGGGGCTCGGGCTACCGGAGACAAGGACGGCGACCTTCCGTGCGGCGTTTCCGAGGGTCTCCGGCGAGGTGGATGGTGCGGTCCGACGCGCCTTGCTCGTGCGGTTCCAGATCCGGGCTCCAACACGGCGGAGACGGCTTGATTTGCCGGCGGCGCGCGCGACGAACCTGGCAAGCCCTAACCCTACTACGGCGAGCAATTCCTCAGCAAAGACGGCGGCTCGGGCGGTGTGGCTTGGGGCAAAAGGTACGGCGTCAAACGACGATTCTCGGCGGAGTCCACGCCTTAAATACTGCCTCGGCGTGCGCGCCAAATCGAACCCTAACTGCGTCCCGCTTCGGTCACGGCGAGCTCTCCGGCTTGGATTCAAAGCGAGACGATGGTCGGGACCGCCCACGTGTCGCGATGAGCGGCTACGATTGCTCACGCAGCTGAACGGGTCCGACCGACTCGGGCTCGGCGGTGTGGCTTGGGGCAAAGGTGCGGCGTCAAACGGACGATTCTCGGCGGGTCCACGCCTTAAATCTCGCCTCGACGTGCGCGCAAATCGGAACCCTAACCGTGTCCCGCTCGGTCACGGCGGAGCTCTCCGGCTTGGATTCGGAACGGAGACGATGGCTGGGGACCGTCCACGTGTCGCGATGAGCGGCTACGATTGCTCACGCGCGAACGGGTCCGAGCGGACTCGGGCTCGAGCCGGTGCGGTCCAATCCGGACCGTTGGATCCCGATCCAACGGTCGGGATCGATTGGGGTTAGGAGTGGGTTTGGTCGAGTCGACTGGCTCGGGTCGGACTCGAGTCCGACTTGGGTTCCGACTCGGTCGGATGAACAATACTTGACCCGACTCGATTTTCCAGCGAATTAATATTTAAAATAATTTCCAGTAATTCATTTAATTCATTAAAAATAGCAAAATACTCAGAAAAATTCCAGAAAAATTCTGGAAAATACTTTGGATCATTTTGGACTCAAATAAAATATTTTCAACAAATTTTTATTTGCAAAATTAAATTCTTTAATTATTTCAAAATGGAATAAATTCCAATAAATTCCAAATAAATTCCAGAAAATTCCAAAAATTCACCAAAGTGCCAAATCACACATGAATTTAAGAAAAGCAAAATTTTGGGGTGTTACAGCGATGGGGGTACCATCGTGAGTATTGTGTGTATGAGCTATACTTCCACTCCTAGCAAGGGGTACATCAAGAGGCTGGTGCAAGGTTAGACTCCAGCGAATGGAATGGTTACGTCATAGTCTAGCAAAAGGGATACGTTGAGTATCACGTGGCATGGCCGACATAATTGCTAGAGTGTGTCTTGTGGTTAAAGTGTACAATCTCTGCAGAGAATAAATCCAATCGATTAGCCGTGCTCACGGTCAAGAGCAGCTTGGGAAATAATGACAAGTATAGATTTTTCGGTTTTGGTTTTAGGTAAAATGTCTTCGAAAAATGTGATGGCATTGGATTAAAGGTTTAGTATATGGAAATGGTATATTGGTTCAACTTGGAATATGATTCGGGAAATAATATGGAAGTGGCATAATGGTGGATCGGTGCGTGATTCTGATGGATCAGGTTGATGAATTAATGGATGGTCTAAGGCCCATTCATTGTTGTGGCTTTGGGTGGCCATGATTGTTATGTTATTCAATTATTTACTATACTATACTTAATTTCATATCAATTGCTCCTTTACCGATTCGATTTTAATGTACGTACTATTCTATTGCAAATAAGTTCAGCTTATCTCTAAAATCAGACTTAGTGTAAAAACCTTCATCCATTGGTTTAACCTTGCATTTATTATTGTTTCCATACACTAAAGTCTTGTGAGTACAAACGTGTACTCACCATTTGCTCTCATGAATTTTGGATATAAGAAGGCGATGAAGACCTGCTCAATGACTCGCAGTTCGTATCTGGCTCCGACGATTTCTGAGTTGGGTATCTGGGACTTTCCCAGTCGGTTGCCTTTGGGTTGTGGATGGCACACCGCAGTGTTCTTTTGGTCTTGTATTTGGATTCCCGCTGTATTTGTTCCTTCTGTATTGTATTTGGCCTGTAACACCTTGGCACCACACGTGCCCTGAATGTTACACCCTTAAACATCAACTAGCACAAGACACTAGAATAATCTAACAAAGAAAGCTAACCTACTAGCAACTTACTGAAATTATTAGAAATTTCGGCAACACGTCCCCTAAAACTAGGACATCCACTCAGCAGACAAAAGACAGCATTTAATATAACAACAACATAAGCAATTTAAGATAACCAACCAAGCGCAAACATGGGTCATGGTATCAACTAATCGTCATGACCCAACTAAGCACATACAACTACCACAAATTTATTACAAGACATGAATTCATTAAGATTAGAAAGGACAAGTTAATATGAAACTACGGTGATTCAAAACGTGTTCGTGCCACTACTCCCTTTCATGCATATCGGCTTCAAGGTACCTACAAACAATAAACAAACAAGTGTGAGTCTAAGACTCAGCAAGTACATCAAAGGGATAAACATAGCCAAATAGGATTTCTTAAGTAGTAACATACTAACAACTCTTAATTGAACTCATCAAGTAGAATGGAAAGAAATAAAACCGGTAATATCACAATCCTTACTCATCTTTGCTTGAGACCACAATTCAACGTCTAATCCCCTTTTTATTTTTTTTATTTTTCCACATCACTTAGTAGACTTTCGCTAGCAATGCAATGCAATGAAATGATGAATGCGTTCATGCTCATGCACCATTTCATCAATTATACCGGTATACTGAGTGCACGCCCGTCGACGTGCACCCTTTCATTTCCTTCCATCCCATGGAGGGGCCTACTCTTAATGACTCCTAGTAGCGCTCCGGATTAGTCATAACTTTCTCACCGACCTCACCGGATTAGTTATGACTTTCTCACCGACCTGGCCTTTGTCTCATGAAGGACACGAATGCAACCGATGCAATCGATAGACTACGAGGTAGGACTTCCTAGTGGCGCTCCGGATTAGTCATAACTTTCTCACTGACCTCATCAGATTAGTTATGACTTTCTCACCGACCTGGCCTTTGTCTCATGCAGGATATGAATGCAACCGATGCAATTGACATGAATGAAATGCAACCTTCATTCATTTCCAACAATATCATAGACATAATTAAATGCATAATGATGAATGAATTAGATAAATTGCAAGTAGCATTGAACTTAACATTCGCTTCATCATAATCAATTTATAATATAAAACACAAAGTAGATCATGACACAAATCCTTCTAGCATTTAATATACATGATACACTTGCAATCATAATAGTCAATAATCTATCTGCAGCGCTCATCGGAAGGTACTTGCCTTTAACCTCGGCGATAACTGACGTCCCGCATGTGGCAATAGAAACCTCCAACCCTAGAGAACAAAACAATATTCATATTCATTCTTCAGGTGAATAATGCCACTAATTCAGCGATATAAACTCTAGTGACCTAAAACCCAAATTTTTTTCTTTCCGAAAACTAACTAAAAGATAACATAGCAATGCGACATTAAACTTTGATGCAACAACCACATGTCCACAACCTAACCAATCGTATCACACTATGTCATGAGTATAGGTGCGTGGACCATCATTCCAACATCACCTTCTGATTTCATAATATAAATACTGCCGATTTCCCCCTTAGCACTAAACATCCCACTAGCAAAGCATAGTGTCATAGATAATCTTACACCTTACCAATCTCATTTGCAGAGGAGATCGACTTAATTGATCATATACACTTTAATCACAAGAAATAAGGATCAAGGTTACATGAAGTACTAACATGAAGGTCCAATATATGCATGCATGCACAAAGACCAACTATTTAGGCGTCACACCACTTCATCACACAATTATGCATAAACCAAATATGCGTGTACTCTATCCGGCACATGATTGATTTATTACACCTTCTATGCTCCATTCCTATAATAAAGCACAAGAGAACATATAGACCATCCATTCAACAGCACAAGTGTCATCATAAACCCCTAAGCGATTTTGAGATAGTACAAATCAACCATGTAAGGAAAACTCAATAAGGAGCTACTGCCATCATGTTTCTCATAAACATTCAAGATCATTGATGTCGCTTAGTATCAAACCAAACATCAACTACCAAGAACTAGCATTCTTCTCTAAATTCAGTTTAATCAATCCTCAGTTAAATAATCAAACACATCACAGATCAGAAAAGTGGGATCTTAGTGCAAATGCATTAAGCGCAATTAATCATCACAAACCTCAGATCCCAGCAACACATTGGAACCATCAATTCCCCAATACATTGACCACATCCCGTTCCGGCATTTCATCAACCACCTTGACTACATTCCTCTCCAGCATTTCATCGAACACTTTGACTACACTCAAACCCTAGATCCCTCACCATGAACAATACTTCCCCCTAGACCACCACAAGCCATCCACAAGCTAGAACTCACCTCCAATTACCACAAGAAGGGAGAGAAAGGAGGAGGGAGTACCGGCTGTGAGGGAGGGTCGGCGCCGGCCTGAGGGGGTGGAGTCGCGTCGGCCGGCTGGGGTGGAGGAGCTCGCCGGCCTGAGGGGATGGAGGCGCTCAGCCGGCTGGGGGTGGAGGAGCGCCGCCTGCCGGCAGGGGAGAGGAGGGAGGACATCGCCATCCAGGGGGAGTGTAACACCCCGGCACCTAGTATGCCGCGAATGCCACCCAAACAATACTAGAAGCAACCAAATCATATATTTAACCATAAATTACAGCAACTACGCTAATTGCTTAAATAAAAAATTCGGCAGCATATCCTTTGTTTTTCCATGGTTCGAAGCAACAATATTAATAGCATAACATAATGGCAAACTAGAAGACTTCTATAGCATGAATAACAGTAATTTCAGCATCGGTTCAAGCCAAGACTATAACCTCAAAAGTTTCATGTACCAATACGGAAGGAACAATTAATCATAGCAAATGATGCGTCATAAACCAGATCTGGTTCAATAAAGTAATCCATCACAACTATCGAATGGGTATGAGGTTTTCTATTCGGGTGATGCCAAGTGAAGGCATGTGTCTAGCTCCCTTTCCCAAAAGCCGAACTCAAGGTACCTAAAAAAAACAATAAACAACAAGCGTGAGTTCATCACTCAGCAAAGTGTATTGCAATAGAATTAAACAATAATAGTATTCATTAACATCATCATTACATCTCATAAAACATCATCGATCATAAGCATCTCATAAATCATCTTCATAAGCATCGCATAAATATCTTCATTAATGCAATGCAATGCACATGTCTCTTTGCTTAGCACATAGCGGTATTGCCGAGTGCACACCCGTCGGTGTGCACCCTCTTTCCCTTCCATCCCGTGGAGGGGCCTACTATTACTGACTCGCTCCCATTCACCTCGGTGGATGGAACTGCGAGGTAGGACTTTTGTCAATGGCGCTCCGGATTAGTCATAACTTTCTCACCGACCTTACCGGACTAGTTATGACTTTCTCACCGACCTAGCCTGTCCTCATGCTATGAATGCCAAAAGATGCAACATTTACTTTTCATCATTTCATTGTTATGCATCAACAACCCCAATAGAGCATTTTCAATATAAGTTCAAGGCTAAGACATAGTAGCATATCATCTCAAATGATTGTATCACAACAATAAGTAAGCATATGGCCACCGAACCACATTCATCACAACAATAAGCAACATATGATCTCCGAACCACATTCATCACAATAATAAGCAAGCATATGATCACCAAACCACATTCATCACAATACACTTGCCTTAACCTCCCGAAACGGTGTGGCGAGAAGTCGACGCCACACCCGGGGTCACACCACCTGCAATTATATACAATCCACTCAAAAACATGCCTGCAAAACAACACAAGAACAATCAACGACATCAACTTCGCAACCCACTTCTAAAACCCGGAAAATAAAGAATTTGTCCAACGGGATAGCAGGCTTCCAACAAGCATAACTTGAGTTCTACAACTCCAAATTAGGAAAATGAGTACATTTTCTCGAACCTTAGGAAATTTTCCATATTTTTCTAAGTATTCGCAAAAACTGATTCGGCCTCTAAAATCCTCTAATCTACAGTTGATCACAGACTGTACCAATCGCATCACATATTGGACAGCGCTCGGTAAAACAACCATAACTTTTAAATGGATGAACAGAATTTAACGTTTTTGGTGTCCAACTAAAGTTAATTGAATTACCTACAGCTTTTGTAACAGCCGGCCGACCATATCATGAATCTAAAATCCTCAAAAATGCATATGAACGCCCGCTGTCAAACCTGACCGAGAGCCACTCGCGAGACACATCTAGAATCCAACTTATCCCATCTAACAATAGCAACTAAACACCAATTTTAAGCATGGTCTCCCCCATCTAACCAGCACTTAAACTCTACAAACAAATTCCCCATAGCATACCTCTTCTTGGCGAACCACCCGATCGACTAACGCCTCCTCCTAGCAATCCAATCTTCCCTCCGCTCGCCGGAAACGCCGGGATCGCCGGAATCGCCGATTCCCTGTGGATGGAGAGCTCCCAGACAGCGAGATGGAGGGCTATGAGAGGTGGTGCTAGGGCCGGCTAGAGGTGGGGAGGAGAGGGAGCGGGTGGCGCATGAGGGGAAAGGGGTGCGGCTAGGGGGGAGGGGAGGTCAGTGGCTAGGGGAGGGAAGAAGTGGGGGGCGCATGGGGGGTAGGGTTTACTGCCCCTATCCTCCCCCACATGGGCCAGGAACCTCCACCATTGGCCCAAACTGTTTCTCCCAAAGCCCAAACTCCCCCGGAAAGGCCCAGACTCCCCTGGAAAGGCCCAAAAACACGATATAACCTTGTACCGTAATGCCACAAACTATATTGTCACATTCCATAGTGTTACAGGGAGGCAGGGAGAGGAGGGAGGGCGTCCGATCTAGGCAGGAGCAGCGCCCCAAGGGCTGGGCGTCGGGTTGGGGATTGGCTGGACAGGGCGTCGAGTGGGGTGGCTGGGGGTCGGGTTGGGCAAGAGGGGGTAGATGAGTGGAGGGAGGGAAGAGAGAGAGGAATACTAGGTGAACCAAAATTATAAACAATAACAGATCTCCCTCCACCTACTCTGTCTTCCCAGATCACAAGCAGGACCACCAAATGCCCGGACCAGAAACCCCAAAACATGAATATCCAATCGCGTTATTACATGGTCAGTCGGCCGTAGCTTGTAAAGATACTAGTTGTAATAGCTCTACTCCTTTAATTATGTCAATAGTTGTGTATATGGTTGTGATTCATCTCATGAGCAGGATATGTGGTGCTAGGCTACTGATCCAGGGAACTAGCACTGATGCATATCCGGGGCACTCGGAATCAGTGTGAACGGAACTCTCCTGTTCGCATAATGATGCAACAGTGGAGGTATGACTGCACTAATCCCGAGACCGACCCCACACGCTCATCACGGTTCCCTTCTGCATCCCACAGCATATGATATAGGTTGTCATCATGAAACCTATCCTTATCGAAAGCACAGTCGATATTATCCGGTGTATCGTTGACTTTGTTGATGATGTTAGTACTACTTGCTTCCTGCATAATCTACTCTTCACCGTGATTGGCCCAACATGTATACCTCCTATTGAAACCCCGTAGAATCAAGTGTGCTTCGATATGCGCTGGGTTTTGAAACATCCTCAGATTCTCGCAATCAATGCATGGACAAGGCTTAAATGCCACCCCCTTGTTCAACATATATTTCTCTACAGCTCTTCTAAAAGAAGAGACACCATTAATATACTCGGCGCTCGCACGATTCTTAGCATGTGTCTAGCTTCGGTCCATCTACGGTACATATGTAACAATATGTGTTAAATAATGAATTAAGTACACTAGGAGTGCACATGCACACATATGCTACATATAAGCTACATTTAAACTTGCCGATTAACTTATATAGCTCCTTATATCACAAAGAACAAATAGATATATAAACATATATAAGCTCCATTTAAACTCAGCATATTCAATTCTCTTTCTACATAGTTAGCTACAGCTTAAGTATAATGCAATTAGAACAAATTAGATCGAAGAGAACAAATGGATCTACACCAAGCTATATCAAAACCATCTTCAATTCCCTCTTTACCAAGCTAGATGTATATACCTTGAATACAATGCTATATATTACAGCCAATTATTAGCCTACATCACCTTCCTTTAAGTAACTGTCTACATATTGAGTATAATGCAATTACAACCAATTACTACTTTACATTACATAGAACAAATGGATCTACAGCAAGCTAGATCTAAAAACCATCTTCATTTCCCTGTTTACCAAACTAAATCTTAAATATAATGCAAATTTGAAGCAATTACTAACCTTAGATAACCTAAAACAGAAGGATCTACAATCACAACACCAAATCTAGGATCACTTTCCACCAGATCGCCTTTCAATCACAACCACCTCCAAAATAGCTCGGCAAACCATAAAAATACAGAAGAGGTCAGGGCTCTCTATTCTTATTTACTAGAAATGGTTATCACAGATGATTTTCAGCTAAAACCGTCTATGATGAGGGGCACATCACAGATGGTTTTAGCACTAACCATCTGTGATAAGGGGCGGCACATCATAGTCAGTTTTTTGTCTAAAATTGTCTGTGATGTGCCCCTTATCACAAACGGTTTTAGCCAAAAACCGTCTGTGATGAGTGTAGCACATCACAAACAGTTTTGGCTAAAAATATATGTGATGAGGGGCACATCACAGATGGTTTTAGTTAAAAACCTTCTGTGATGTGCCCGATACTCATCTCTAACAGTTTTTATAAAAAATAGTTAGTGAAGAGGTATCTAGTATAACCCCTTCTATAGTAGTGAAAGGATGTGAGATGAGTCCCTTGCATCTTCTACCCCTTCGCATTGCATTGTAGGTCATTCCTCGGGGAAAGCGGAACCCTCATCTTGAAGGCTTTGCCTTGACAATGGAATTTGCTTCTTGTGCCCTTGCATCTCATGCCCCTTTGCCTTGTAGGTCGTGCCTCAGCGACTAGAGAGTCTCCTACCTCGAGGGCTCAGCCTCACTGGCGAAACCTCACATATCGTGCAATTCCCTTGACTTTGAAGGCTTTACCTCAGCAACTAGGGAGTCTCCCACCTTTAAGGCTTCACCTTAGCGTGGTGACATGATCGCACATTGCACTCCATCACACAATCCCCTTGTTAGATTGAGCCTATCTTCTTCCTCTTCAAAACCCCTCAATTGATTCCGTAGCTTGTGCAGTGTAGCATCATAATCATGTCGTCTTCTTTATCTCTGACTACCATCTTCGCTAGTGCATAACATTGTCTCCGGTGAGTCTCCACCTTGAACATGGTCCGTTTGAACATCGTTGTGACCCCTGAACACTTTGAGAAAGCAGGGAAAGATGCCATAAAAGGAAAGTGTATTTTGAGAAAGCAGGGAAAGATGCCACAAAAGTAAGGTGTATTTTGTCAAAATACATCAACACTTTTCTTTTTTGAATTTTAAACTAATTTCAAATAAGTTTTAATTGCAGCTAGACATTTCTATAATTCTTATAAATATAAACTAACACCAAAATTTATGAAAATATTTTTGAGTGTTTTTGATAGGGATGTGATCGGATCGGATACGGTCGAATATCGTCCTATTCATATCCGTATCCGTATTTTTTATCGAATATAGAATCGAATACGAATAGTGTCGAATACAGAATCGAATACGAATTATACAGGATAATATCGGTTACGAATACAGATCAAATATGGATCGGAATCAACATGGATACGAATAATATTAGTCGGATATTTTAAAATCCAATTTCAGTTTTTTTCCAAAATCAGTCTAAATTTAAATTCAAAATTCCAAAAGAAATATATTTGTATGTCTTTTTTTTGCCTTTTTATCCCTAGCTTGTCATACATGTGACTCTGTGAGTAACAATGTACCCCATTGCAATAATTGAACCAAATGATTTGCAGCTGGCATATGCTGCTAAATCCTAAGTAGCCCTCCTGAAACGCCACTTGCCAATTTCTGTACCACCTTTATCCAAATATCTCCAAATTAGCATTTAGCACATATGAACACATTATATCTTGTCATCCAATGCAGACCTCAGTCTCTGAAACAGTGAAACATGTTAAATTGTTAATGTGTTATTCTGAAACGTGTTATTCGGATAATATCCGTATGTCATATTCGGATATTATCCGAACAAAAACTCGGATATTCCGTATCCATCGGATAATCAGTGTTCCATATCCGTATCCATGTAAATTATCTGTATCCATATCCTTATCCGAGAAATCAACTGGATATCTGTGAAACTATCCAAATCAATTCGGTCGGTCGGTCGGTCGGAAAATATCCGTACCAGTTCTATAAACTTTTTAGAATTTGTGCAGATCTACATTTTCTGCAAAAATTCCTTTAGTGCTTCAATTTTGTAATGAACATTGTAATATTAGATTTTCCAAAAATAGCAACTCAACTTTACAATTCATAAAACTTTGGGGAGGCAATTTGGGTTACCAGAGCTTAAATATAATAATTTTTATTCTTTGAATAGTTCCAAATTTTGAAACCTATATTCCAGAAGTTGTGGCCAAGAAATGAAAAAGGGTATTCTTTAAAATGCTAAAATTCTTGAAAATCCAGAAAATTCAAAAAAAAAATCCACAGTAAATACAAGGAAACAACTTAGCATACCATTATGTTTATATGTTTTTTAGAAACTTTTGGGATGTTACACGTATGGACAGCCTACTCAACCTGCTGAAACATGTTCATAAATTGGAAGAGACAGTTGTAAAAAGGATGAGGATAATGAGTACAATGATCAAGAGTGTACCTCCTACAAAATACCTTAAGTTCTACAATAAAATTAAATTTCTTTAATCCAGTTGCCTTTCCATATATAACAAGTAAAGTTTCCTTTACGAAGCCATTAAGAAATTACTACTCCCTCTGATTACAAATAGTTATCGTTTTGGATGTAGGTACTATCAAACTTTCGAATATTTGACTGACAATATTTATTTATATATTTAAATTGGATACATGAAAATCATACGTGTAGATTTGTCTCTAAAAGTACTATCGCAATATTATAATTTATTAGATTTTATAAATATATTACAATAGAAATTAGTGGTCAAAGCTGTATTTTGGAGACAGCGTCGATATCCACAACGACATCTGTTTGTAACCGGAGGGAGTCTAGGATAAAAGTAAAATATAGTTCATAATAATTAGTGGCAAAGAATCGAAAATATGTGAAATTAATCGAGGCGTATTTAATGTTTTACGCCTCCAATGTATGAAGATCCACAAGGTATTAATATTTGTTATGCTGATAATGTTTCTAGCTGTGATAGACCTTTAGTTCGATGTTGAAACAAACTAAAAGCAATAAATTTTGATACTCCATATTAATAAATACAAGCAATAGATAACGCATCGAAGAAAAATGAAATAAATAGAGAATACAAAAGAGCACACGGCATTTATTTGATATCATTAAACACAAGCACTAAATACCAGACTAAATCATTTATTTTGAATCTAGCAAGATATAAATTCTTCGGATTGTGATATCAACATTAACGTAGGAGAGTACTTAAATGCAATAATCAATCAATTACTCCCTCCAATCTTCGAAAAGATGAGTTTTAGATATAATGATAGTCAAACTTTTGAAACTTTAACTATCGATACATTTTTAAATATTTAAATTGGATATATGAAAATTATATGTGTAGGCTTGTCTCGAGAAGTACTTTAATAATATTATAATTTTATTGAGTTTTATAAATATATTATAAAAAAATTAGTGGTCAAAGTTGTGTTTTGAAGACCGTATCGATGTTCAAAACATCATTTTTTTGGAGTAATACCTAATATTTGATTGTGCCTCTATATAAACACCAGCAAAGGAGCTTGGCAATGCACACTGAAACAAGTAGAAGAGGGGCAGATAGAAGTAGTCGTGTCCTCATGGCACTCGTCAAGAGCAATACCAGGAGGACCGTGTATTACTCTCTAGCCGCTGTTTTCATGGTTCTGATGACCATGTCTTCTACCCTCTCGTCCTGCTATGCAAGTGGTATATATGTAGACTATCCCTGTTTTACTCTGCACTTTTCAAAAGTTCGAAATAGTTAACCTATCTATCTTATTTGTGTGTACTAATTAATTAAGCTACGGATGCTGTAATGCACTGCATCTGTAGTTAGTAATACACAGATGTGCGTCGATCTCCCAGGCTGCACGGGCTATGACTGCTACAAAGTCTGCGCAGCAGCATGGAAGAAGTTCACTGCCTATTGCAAGACGAATGTTTATCCTGTGCAGTGCTGCTGCATAGGATATGATGGCTTTCTTGGATGAACAACACAAAGCTGATGGTTTTAAATTTCATGCATGTGATTGATCAACTTGGAATTGCATGTAAATGCGTCGATCTGTTTGATGGAAATTCAATAAACGTGGTTTTCTTTTCCTATGAAGATGTTAATTTGGTGTGCCTTATGTCTGTTATTTTTCGTAGCGCCACGAGCAGCCCACTTCCCTTCGTCGTGCCACTGCATGCATTTTACGATGTTGAAAGATAGGGAATCCAACTGTTCAAGTTTGTACAGTGTATTTTCTCTTGGTATATATATCAAGAAGGTATTAAAAATAATTAGACTATCCTTGATTATTATATATAAGTACTATATTCAATGCATATATATATATAGAATATCAAGTAAATCTAGATATTTATTAAGGCTATAAAGATAATATCACACTAATTTTTGTATTAGATATGAAATACATCGTATATTTATATATAAAATAATTTAAAAATATGTCTATATACTCGTACGGAGTGAGTAGTGCGATATGATTCTTCCAGGGTCATGAAGTGGTTTAGTACTTCAGTGAATTGTTCACACGCATAGATCTTGCGGTAATGCGCAATCCATGCTGCTACACATGTCCTGTCCCGATCCGGATTCTCTGTATTTGCTATTCAAAATACACGGTGTATTTTGACCTGCATTTTGATTTGGTAGAATAAAAATTTTGAAAAAAAAAAAATCAAATTGCTACAGTATTTTAGAAAAATCTAGCTAAAAAATATGAATTTCAATCAAAATATCCGACTGGGCATGCCACTAGGCACGCGTGTCGTGGAACTGCCATGGTCCTAAGCTCGTAGAAAGCCACTAGGTGAAGTCACTATGATGCCACTATCAACAATGCATGTCACTGGGTGGGATCTGTTGTCTGCCATATTTGTTGAGAGATGTCACTGTAGATGAAGTCACCATGGCGCTAACAACTTATCGTTGTAGGAAAGGATGATAAGTGACATGTGTTATCAGCGATGTTTATACGATCGGAAAGATGATTAAATTTATAATTTCATTTAAAAGAAGAACAAGAGTGAAAAAACTGTGCAAGGGGCAGATGCAATGAGGCTTGCTCCCGTTCCGAGGGCGCACTTGGAGAACAGAGCGACGAGTGTAAGCCTCACCCATCACGTAGCCTGTCTGCCCAAGAAGCAAGCGGCAATGCGCGGAAACGGCTACCCGTTCGCACGGCCGGGCTTCGACGTCCATGAAGGCGGCTCGTATAGGGGTCTCGGCGTGCACCTAGCTGTGTGGTGTGTGTTGAGGAACCGTGCTATCAAAAATAGTCTAGGGTTTCTTAGATAGATCGAAAACCACTACTACAGATCTGGTCTTCTATACTAGCCTATCAGTACCGGTTATATATGAACCGGGACTGACAGCTACATCAGTCCTAGTTCGACGGTCTACTAATCTGGGGGGCATATCAGTACCGGTTTAATATATCAACCGGTACTGATGCTCTACCATCAGTACCGGTTGGTTACACCGACCGGTACTAAGCAACTGTTGGCGCAAAAAACTTGATGACGGGTTAATTGCCACCAGCACATACGAACACCGGGTTCAAGTTCTGGGTTGCGAGCGTGCCAGCCGATTTGATCATCCAATTGGCAAGAAGGAAACGTCTGTCAATCAAATCGGCTAGAGAAAACTGATCTAAACCCTTGACAGTAATCGGATCTTATCGATCCAGATAGATCGAGACAGATCATTGTAACAGATAGATCTAATCAACTCGTGAGAGTTGATCAGAGGGGTAAAGGCCATTTTTTCCGAAAAACGCGATGCGCAACAAGATCACAGAAAAACTAAACCTGATTTGGCGTAATGCAACGATCAAATAATCGACGATGCGCAACTTTATTGATTAGCATGTATTACAGAGGAAAGATTACAAACTAGAAGTCTACTCCTATGCAGAAGAAACAAAAATAATGATGGGTTGTGTTGATAGATGATTGTCCTTTTTGACGTAGCCCTATCGTCCCATTTTATAACCTTTGGCCCGATCGTGTCTGCCTAGGTCTCGCCATCTGCTCGTACCAGCCTCGAACTCCCCTTGCCATCCGGGTACATGATTGTATTTGATCTTCGGTTGTATTGGCTCTGGTCTTTCCTCCAATATACATCTTTCCATACAATTGCGACTCTCCAATCCGACCCCATGTCGCCCTTTATCTATCCGAACTTATATCGGCTTTTCCAGACTTGCGCCAAAACTGCACATGTTTCGACCAGTCCTTCAGTTGTTAAATTTTGGGTGCTAACATATGCCCCCCATTTTTGGGATTTGTACAGACATGTCCCAAAAATCAACCGCTAGTGCTCTAGCAAGTCGTCATCTTCGTCGCTTCGTCTTCTTTGCGCTCATCTCCTCAAGACACTGCATCATAATTACTCCCGCATCGAATCGCTTCGTGCTCCTCCTGTATTTACTTGAGAGATGCTTCGTTCTCCGTATCATGACGATCCAACTGCCCGACTTGCCTTATAAGTACCCAGTGATTCGCAATTTTCACCATTAAATCTCACGGCAATTTTTCACCTCTTACGCCATGTCTTCTTCTTCCCACTCTTCCTCTTTTGACTCCGCTTTCAACTACTATTCATCATCAGACGATGACTTGGGCATTGCTACAGCTCTCCAGGAAGAGCTATCGGCCGAGGTCCACGTCGACGAGGAAGTGGCCAACGATGAAGCCATCACCCGCGCCATCCAAGAGGAGTTCGATGCTAATGCCGCCGAAGCCCCCGTAGCAGCCGCCGTCACTCCTGTCGACGCTGCAGAACTCAACGCCGATGCAGCTGCTGCTCCCGCAGAGGTCGCCCTTGAAGCCGCCAGTCCTCCTCCAGCCGATGACGAGCCGACGCCTCCACCAGTTCCTCCTGCCGACGCTACCCTCCAGGATTCATCAAACTTCAGCAGCAGTTCCAGCGCTGGTGACATCCCTGACAAGAAGCGTCGTCTGCTTCACTAAATATTGTAATAATTTCTAGTATTTTTCATTTCTTTTATAGGGATGGCACCATCCCTGAATATCTTCCATTTGAGGATTCTCGCATTTTTTCGAATTCTACCTTTTCCTTCAATCCTCAACTCTTTCCTCTTTATTCTTTAGCCGATGATGTAATTATTTTGCTTACTCTTTAGCCGATGATGTACTTTACCACCTGACAAATAAAATCGTCCATACTTGAATGTTGAATCTGCCTCAGTCATCAATTTTACATATTCTCGTGAGTCTTAGCGGTGTTAATCCCTTTTGTCAATTAAAAAATTTGATTCTCGATCGATGTAAATCAGACCAATCGGCTTTGCAATCACTCGATTAATTGCTCTTCCCTGATATATCCAGTTAATGCATGCCAATTAATGGTCATGACGTATCTATACTTCCCAAAATTTCTCCTTATTAACGAGCTCTTGCAGCTTTATCCTGAACGCCACATCCTTGCCAACTGCACGATTAGTGGGTGCGGGAATCGAGGTTTGATGTCTGGAATGATTTCGACGGTGGCTCTCGTTGCTTTTATATAGCTCTTTTTTTTTCTTTGATAATCCCTTTCTCTCGCACCTCTTCTCTTCCAATACTCCCCTCTTTGGTTGTATTGGCCTCCACTCGTTCATACGACCGCCGCCGCACATTCATCCTCCAGGAATCATTCGCCGGTCCAACCTCTTCCATCATCTGCCTCTCCGTTGGTCCTTGTCGCCCTCGGCAGTTTGCCTTCAACCTCCACAACTATAAGTCTCCCTAGACTCCCTTTAGGAAACTTATGCAGGTCCCGATGGTCATCGGCCGTTTGATTAGTGTACCCTCGTCGCCTCGTAGCTGTCTCATCTGCCTCCCTTTCCTATAGATGGTCGATCATCAATTGCAGATTCTAGTCCCAGTACCGGACGCAGTCGATCAATTCTCGCTAGGACCTACTGATAATGAGGACCCGACGGACTTTATTAACATGGAGATCATGCGGACTCCCTTGAACTCTTTTTCTTTCAACTTGGCTGGCTGGAAAGACAGCTTCAGAGCCTGGCCGACCACGCTCAAAGGGTGGTGGTCCTGGTACAATCGGGTGGCAAGCAACAAGAGAGCAGTTTGGGAATCGCTGGAAATAGCTGATTGTATAAGTCTCTCCTTGTCTGGTATGTGCAGGGATGAGTCACTAATAGCTTTAGCCTCTTATTTTTGGTCAGATGTTTTCAATGCTTTTTCCTTCCACTCGGGTTTCTTTAGCCCAACTCTTATGGACGTGGTGGTTCTTACCGGACTCAAGCCGATAGGGCACCAACCTCACGCCTTTGAAGCAGTTGCCACCCATCGGCTATCGACTAAGATCAGTTGGTCTCAGTAAATTAAAGAGTACAACTGATCGTCTGGCCCCGTGGGACTCCGTGAGCATATTGCTTTTTTGAACATGTGGTTGGATAGATTTTTTGTTCTTTGGCTCCTACCAACAATTGCCAAGCCCTAGCAGAGGCTTTAGCCAATGGTCAGGAAATAGCTTTGGGTAAACTCCTTCTTGGCGTTGTGTATCACACAATGCACGTTATTACCTCGAAGGTCAGAGGTGTCGCCAATTCTCATGCTTGTATTACCTTGTCAGTTGCTATTGGGATAGATGGGCAGGGCCTACTAATAAGTATATGTATCTTCCGCTGCTTTTGAATAAGCCTTCATGGTTTTATGTACGAACCAAGTTATATTAATAAAGTTAAAACTTATGTATGGATGTGATAACAACGTTGTAAGTGTGCGTACCAGCTACTAATCATGAGACTGGTACAGATGTACATAAAACCCATTATATTTAATACCAAAAATGGGGACCCACAATATGGAAGTTTTGATAAATAGTGGTTGATTTTTAATTTTTATAAAACAGAATCATTAACATGAAATTTATCGCCTCAATTAATATCCCTTCACATAATTAGAAGCTTGTGAATGTGAACCCACTGGCCATACTCCATCCAGATAAGAACATAGTTTCTATTACCCCAAAAAAGAATAGAGTTTCTGACATTTGAACAAAACCAGGAGAAGTGTGTCATATCAATAGTAAACACAACGTTTCATAGCAAATAATGTGTTGAACGTCTGTTTATGTGTGTGGACTATCGCTCTTTGAATGAAGTTACCATCAAGAACAAATATTCACTCTCTCATATTTATGATTTGTTCAACTAAATGAATGGTGCCCAAGTCTTCTAAAAAAATTGACTTGAGACCCGAATATTTTAAATTTAAAATTAAGTCTGAAGATATCCTGAAAACTGCATTCACCATTCGTTATGATTTATATTAATATACTGCAATATCTTTCGGACTTACCAATGCTCCTGCAAGTCTTCATGGAGTATTTGGATAAGTTCGTGGTAGTCTTCATTGATGACATTTTTATCTACTCCAAGAATGATGAGAAACATGAGCAACATATGTGCATGGTACTTGAAAAGCTCTGAAAGCACAAACTTTACTCCAAATTCGAGAATACGATTTCTATCTAAAGGAAGTTGCCTTCCTTGGACATGTTATGTCTGAATGAGGAGTCGTAGTGAATCCAAGCAAGGTTCACGATGTAGCCTAGGATCAACCCCAGTCTGTTCCTTAATCGTCTCCCAGGGGTTCATCTTGAATAGCTCATACTCATGTATGTACAATTTAATTTTAGTATTTTTAACTTCATTAGTATCTTCAGGAATAGTCTCTAAATAATGCTAAATTTTATGAGCAGTTGTCAATGTAGAAATTCTATTAAACTCATCTCTAGTCAATACACTATAAAAATAACTCATGGATTTTTTATTCAAGGTGTAAAGCTTTTTTTCTTCCTTAGTGATAATATTTTTCAGTTTTACATATTGCGTAGCTACAATTTCCCGCAAATCATACCCTTCGGATTTTAGAAAAGATTACATACATACTTTTCAATAAGGATAATCATCGCCATTAAAAACATGAGGTTTACTCATAGAAAAAGATGAAACTTGCACCATTGCTCCTAATTGTTAAATTAAACCAAGAGTAATGTCACTCTGATATCAATTGTAGGATTGATGCGCACTTAGAGGGGGGTGAATTGGTGCGAACTAACACCTAAACTAAATTTTTTGTTTTTATTAATTCTAGAAATTACTAAAATAATGATCAAACTTAAATATTCAGTCTAGAATAATTGATCTAAAGCCATGAAAGAAAACTAGGCTAAACATGCAAACTAGAAAGTAATTATACACAAACACCCTACTAGTAGTTGTTTGACGAAATTTTTGGTCCAAGACACCCTATACCGTCCACCCACCTAGTTATGCATGTCGGTGATCTGGTAACGATTCCAATTTTTGAGAACAAAATTAACAAAAAATTTCCTCTCCTCTATCCCTCAACTTCTATCTTCTTCATTCGATTACAGGATATTTATACCCCTTTCTCAACCAGGTCCTACCACCAGACAACATTAACCAACTTCTATCTCAAGCTAACTATTACCACTTAGTAATGCATCACTATTCACCAGCACAACACTATTGTCGTGGTCATTCCTTCACCTTGCCATCCCCCCCTGTCTGCTCCTGCTGGTCACCTGAGGTCACGACGATCGTTACATCACTCCCCCCTGGATTCATTGCTTGTCCCCAAGCAATAGCAGATGGAAATGGCAGCACAAAGCAGCACTTCTCCGTAGCAGGTGTCTTCAAACAATTGTTGATTCCTTGCAGCTTGTCCATTGTTTCTGTAATGATCACCAAAGTTAGACTTGACGCTTGTGATTGAACTTCTGTGCCAAATATTTCCTTGGTATCTTGATCAGACTGAATAGAAATATAGAACCGTAATTCTCCTAGTGTTGCCATACATAATTTCCTGAGCTTATCATGCTTAACCGGGGTCCTGAACACCTGAGCTGAATTTTCATCCTTCCTCCAAAAGTTGTGCTCATACAGCTCATACCACTGTAGTCTTTCTTCTGTGTCCTTCATGAATAAGAAATAGATCAGATTCTGAAAAGACCTTGACCTGCTGTATATCCCTGAACACATTGTCACGAATGCTTGGGACAAAAGAGGTAACCAACTGCACAAATGTTTCTGTGCATTGGGGAATGAATCCCTCCTTCTCTTTCCCAAATCTATCCACTGCTGATAGTAAATTTGCATTGCAAAAGAAATGAGGAGACCAATTGTTTGTCCAATATCAAATGAATACATGATGAACTGAAGCAAACTAAGCGACCCCAACAAGATCCTGCAATAAGCCTTGTTGTCTCCTGCTGTTGCTGACGCACTGCCCCCAGAAACCTGCAGTATTGGAGCTCCATTGCGAGTGTTAAGCTGATATGCAATTGGGTCTGGATCAAATTCCACAATCAAGCTAGCACAGCGAACTTTTCCAAACTGAAGTAACTGAGGAGCTATTTTAATTACAGTTGATGATAGGATGGCGAAACCAACACCTGCGGATGTTCCTGTCTGAGTGAAAATTGCTGTATTAATACCAATCATGTGCCTCTTCTAATCTAGCAAATGTCCACCACTGTCCCCAGGGTTAATAGCTGCATCTGTTTGAATCCCACCACCAATTGCCACTCCATCTTGACTGAAAATATCTCGATGTAAATCACTGATAACACTAGCAGTGAAAGTGTGATCAAAACCAAAAAAATTTCCAATAGCTAAGCATTGCTGATCAACTCTTAGAGCTGAGGACTGCCCCACATTAATTGGCTTCACAAGATCTGTAGGGCCATCCAACTTAAGAACAACAAGATCTTTAACATGGTCTACACCAACTAATTTACCTTCAAAATTTTTCTGAATCCTTTCAGCCGTAAGAATGTTGACAGATGGATCACCCCAAGCAAGTGCTCGCAGAATGTGTTGGATTATTTGGGCCAAGCCCATTTAATTGAGACAATAAATCCTAGAAAATCTCAAAGGCCCACCTCATGAGGAGCATGTGCACTAGCAATAGTACCACATTGCTAGCCTAAAGTGGTGAACACTAGTTTAAATAGTGGAGTGTGCTCCACCATGGTAGAACCATGTGGAGAAAGGGAGAAAGAATACACACGCGCGCGCTCGCCTCGCCGGGCCGGGCCGGGCCGGGCTCGGGGCGGGGCGCGGGCGTGCACTGCGTGAATGGTCCGCGAAATCCGGTCCAGGGCTTTGCGTGGCGCAGCCTCCTTTGCAGATTACTCTTTTGCTACTCGGAATCGCGGTTGTAGTATGAGATAAGGACACCGTATCAGATCCCGTAATGGACTCCGATCGTGGCACATCCTCGAGTCGTGTTCGGTTACGGACTGTTACCAGGCTGCTCCTTTATATACTGCGTCGCTGTCATCTGGGAGATATAGAGTTTCCTGCGCCCTAGCGTTTTGCCGATTTCCTCATTGCGCCGTCATCTAGTTCGCCTTGCCCCGTCGGCGTGCACCAAATGACGGAAAGCTGTCTCCGACACCGTCCGTCCTCGCGTTCTTGCACCGGGAGAGGACGAATCAGGTTTTTGGGAAGCGCTTGGCGCGACTGCTTCCACGTCACCGTCACGGCTCGTCTTCCTCGTCGTTCAGGAGCAGCTGCTCGACATCGCGCTCGACTTCGTCGTGCTTCCGCCCTTTGCATCAGACGCTTACAACGACTCTTGCTCCATCTCGCACACCGAGCGATGCGTTACAATGTTTCTACTGTTTATTTTCAACCTGTTGATTGTGAGCACATTAGATGGATATATGTGTAGTCTTCTAGCATATGCATCTATGGTATGCTCCTGTTATTCGTTACCGATCGTCAATCACATGTTGTTCATGATTTACTTTTGGATTAAATTAAACCTAAATGTGCCTTTATTTCTAACAATCCAAAAACCTGATTATAGGCGCTTAGGTTTATCAATGGTCGGCTTTGCCGAGGCAATCGAGGCCGGAAAAATTCACCGGTGTGCACTTCAAAGATGGCGGACAAGGGTCACCTTGTGGCTTACGAGCTATGAGCGTGTTCTGGGTGTCGAGCGGCAAACCAGAGGATATGGAACCAACTCACGAAAAGGAGAAGGCATATCGGGATGCCAACACACTCTTTGTGGGAGCCGTTCTTAGTGTTCTTGCCCGATCGTCATGCGATGTGTATATGCACATTAAAGAGGCGAAGGAACTGTAGGATGCTTTGAATGGTAAGTTCGGTGCTTCCGATCTTTGGCGGTGAATCAGTATATCATGGAGCAATATCATGACTACAAGATGGTGGATAACCGTTCTGTAGTTGAGCAGGCTCATGAGATACAGGTTCTCGCTAGGGAACTCGAACTCCTCAAAATCCAGTTGCCTGACAGGTTTGTGGCTGGGGGCATTATTGCCAAATTACCTCCTTCATGGAGGAATTTTGCCACATCTCTACGAAACATAAGAGACAAGAGATTTACATTGAGAATCTGATTGCGTCTCTAGATGTTGAGGAGAAAGCTCGAGCTAAGGATGCACTGTGAAAGGAACTGAGGCGATCTAAGCGCCAATGTGGTGCAACAGTTCTCACATGGCAAGAACAAAGGGAAAAATAAAGCCAAACAAACCACTAATTTCAAGAAGAAGAAGTCAATGAACAAAGATGAGAAGCCACTGCTTTGTTTGCGGTGAGATTGGACATGGGCCAAAGCGAGTGTCCAAATCGCAAGGGCGAGAAGGGTGAGCAAGGACAGAACTCAAAGTGCATCAACGTGACCATTGGCAATCTTGGAGGAGGAACTTAGGTATGGTAACGTACCTATTGTTCTTTCAAGAAATCGGACCACCGATTGGTGGATTGATCTTTGGAGCTAATGTTCATGTGTGTGCTGATCTCTCTTTGTTCTCTTCTTACCAGGTCGTGCGGGATTGCTCCGTGTTGATGGGAAACAGCTCGAATGCTTCGTTCTTGGTGTTGGCACGATAGATCTGAAGTTTACTTGGGAAAGATCGTGCAACTAAAGAACGTGCAGCATGTCCCCTCAATAAATAAAAACACAGTCGTGGCTCCCTTCTATGTAGAGAAGGGTTCAAAGTGGTGTTTGAGTCTAATAAAGTAGTCGTGTCTAAGCATGGACTTTTTATTGGTAAAGGCTATGAATGCGGAGGCTTGTTCCGTTTTCCCTTTCGATTTCTGCAATAAAGTTGTGAACCATATTTGTGATATTTCCAATGGAGGTGAAGCCGATGTTTGGCACTCACGGTTATGTCATTTAAATTTTGGTTGTATGACTCGGCTCGCTAGTATGAATTTAATTCCAAAAATTCCCTCTTGTCAAGGTCTAAGTGCCAAAGTTGTGTGCAATCAAAGCAACCTCGCAAACCTCACAAGGCAGCGGAGGAGAGAAACTTGGCACCATTAGAACTCATACATTAAGATCTTTGTGAGATGAATGGTGTGTTGACTAAAGGAGGAAAAAGATATTTCATGACTACGATTGATGATGCATCTAGATATCGCTATGTTTATACATTGAAAACTAAAGATGAGGCTTTAGACTACTTCAAAGTCTATAAGGCTGAAGTTGAAAATCAATTAGAAAGAAAAATCAAAAGGCTTAGGTCGGATCGTGGCGGTGAGTACTTCTCTCTGAGTTCGACTTATTCAGTAAGGAACATGGAATTATTCATGAGAGGACACCTCCTATTCGCCCGATCTAATGGGGTTGCCGAAAGAAAGAACCGCACTCTAACCGATTTGGTAAATGCCATGTTGGACAACTGCGGGTCTATCTAAGGAATGGTGGGGGAGGCCCTGTTGACTTCTTGTCACGTTTTGAATAAAGTTCCTTCTAAGAATAAGGAGAAAACCCCATATGGAGAATGGGAAGGGAGAAAACCATCACTTTCATACTTGCGCACGTGGGGTTGCTTGGCGAAAGTCAATGTGCCCATAACTAAAAAGCGCAAACTTGGACCTAAGACAGTGGATTGTGTCTTTCTGGGATACGCTCATCGGAGCATTGCCTATAGATTTTTAGTAGTAAAGTCTGAGGTATCTGACATGATCGTCGATACAATCATGGAATCCAGAGATGCCACCTTCTTTGAGGGCATATTTCCCATGAAAGATTTTCATAGCGTTTCTAGTCAAAACCCTGAGATAATTCCCGAACCTATTGCACAAACTGAGGATTCTGAACAGATACCCGAGCAAAATCTTGAGGAGGATGGCGGTGAGGCTCCTAGGAGGAGCAAGAGACAAAGGATGGTTAAATCCTTTGGTAATGATTTCCTTGTGTACCTTGTGGATGATACTCCCACCTCTATTTGAAGCTTATGCATCTTCGATGCAGACTCTTGGAAGGAGGCGATCAGTAGTGAGATGGATTCTATTCTGTCTAACGGAACTTGGGAGCTCACAGAAGCGCCTTATGGTTGCAAACACTGTAATGTAAGTGGGTGTTCAAAAGAAACTAAGGCCTGATGGTACTATTGAAAAGTACAAGGCTAGACTTGTGGCTAAGGGTTATACGCAAAAGAAAGGAGAGGATTATTTTGATACTTATTCACTGTTGCTAGGATCACAACCATCCGGTACTTTTATCCTTGGCTGCCTCTCATGGTCTCATTGTCCATCAAATGGACGTGAAGACAGCTTTTCTTAATGGAGAGCTAGATGAGGAGATCTACATGGATCACCAGATGGATTTGTGCTACCTGACATGAGAGCAAGGTGTGTAAGTTCTGAAATCTCTTTATGGCCTTAAACAAGCACCTAAACAATGGCATGAGAAGTTCGATAGAACATTGACACAAGTGGCCCATTTATGAACGGCCGACAAGTGTGTGTATTATCGCCATGGTGGGGGTGAGGGAGTTATTCTGTGCCTATATGTGGATGACATTTTGATCTTTGGAACAAACCTTGATGTGATCAATGAGGTCAAGTCTTTCCTATCTGGAAATTTTGATATGAAAGATCTCGGAGAGGCTGACGTGATCTTGAACATCAAGTTAGTCAAAGGTGAGGATGGGATTAGTCTTTCTCAATCCCATTATGTGGAAAAGGTTTTGAGTCGGTTTGGCTATTCGGATAGCAAGCCTTCTCCAACACCTTATGATCCAAGTGTGATTCTTCGGAAAAACAAGAGAATTGCTAGAGATCAAATGAAATACTCTCGAGATCATTGGATCTCTCATGTACTTGGCTAGCGCAACAAGGCTCGATATCTCATTTCTTTGTAAGCAAATTGAGCCGGATTTACTTCTAACAGGAGATGATCATTGGCGTGCACTCGAAAGAGTTATGCGTTACTTGGTGGAGTACAAGTAAATTATGGAATACACTATACCGGTACCCTTGATTACTAGAGGGTTATAGTGATTCAAATTGGATCTCGATCTTGATGAGATTAAGGCCACCGGTGGATATGTGTTTACACTTGGTGAAGCGCTGTCGTGGAGGTCTTGCAAGCAGACTATTTTGACACGGTCAACCATGGAGGCAGAATTGATCGCATTGGATACGACCAACTGTTGAGGCGAGAATGGCTACGTGAACTCTTGATGGATCTTAGGTGGTTGAAAAACCAATACCGGCCATTCTTATGAATTGTGACAATCAAGCGATTATTGTTAAAGTGAACAGTTCTAAAGATAACTTGAAATCCTCAAGACATGTGAAAAGACGCGTTTGAAGTGCTGTCGAGGAAATTGAAAAACTCCGAGTGATAGCATTGGATTATATCCAGACGGCTAAAAACCTGGCAGATCCCTTCACTAAAGGACTATCACGAATGTGATAGATAACGCATCAAAGGAACTAGGCATGAGACCCATGTGAGTTATACCATAGCGGTAACCCAACCTATGTGATCGGAGATCCCGTGAATTAGGACACAGGAAAAACAAGCTCTTTGGTTAAGCTGGAGGAGAGTAATTTTCTAACTAGTTCCAAGTGAAGATGCAATACTCTCGAAATCAGTATGGCAGGTTGGCTTTTGCCTTAATGTGTTCTGTTGGCTTTATTTAGCGAAGATGTCATCCTACTGAGCATCTTGAAAGAACACACCTATATGAGACTGATCGTTGAAAGTCGCGATCTATGAGACTTGGGTAATCTCTAGTAAGCTCATGAAGAGACCATGGAGTACGACTTATATGCTCCACCCGAGGGGAAGCCTATTGGCGACCTAGTATCACTAAGGCTTTAAATGAAACTCGATCGCACAAAACTTGCAATTCAAGGCTTAGTCCATTGTTCAAGTTGTGGTGAGTGTAATTTGGAGTCCTAGGTGCAATTCAAGGCATAGTCCATTGTCACCGAAATCTTTGGTATATTAACGACTTTGGGAGCAGGCAAGGCTATCGGTGGGACTTTGAGATCTGGTGGGGGATTGTTGGATTATTTGGGCCAAGCCCATTTAATTGAGACAATAAATCCTAGAAAATCTCAAAGGCCCACCTCATGAGGAGCATGTGCACTAGCAATAGTACCACATTGCTAGCCTAAAGTGGTGAACACTAGTTTAAATAGTGGAGTGTGCTCCACCATGGTAGAACCATGTGGAGAAAGGGAGAAAGAATACACACGCCTTGGCGCTCGCCTCGCCTACTTTGGCCGGGCCGGCCTGGTCGGGCTCGAGCACGAGGCGGAAGCGCGGGCGTGCGGCACCTGCGTGAATGGTCCGCCGAAATCCGGTCCAGGGCTTTGCGTAGGCGCAGCCTCCTTTTGCAGATTACTCTTTTGCTACTCGGAATCGCGGTTGTAGTATGAGATAAGGACACCGTAACAGATCCCGTAATGGACTCCGATCGTGGCACGTCCTCGAGTCGTGTTCGGTTACGGACTGTTACCAGGCTGCTCCTTTATATACTGCGTCGCTGTCATCTGGGAGATATAGAGTTTTCTGCGCCCTAGCGTTTTGCCAGTTTCCCTCGCTGCGCCGTCATCTAGTCTGCCCCGTCCCGTGCAGACGGCGTGCACCAAATGACGGAAAGCGGTCTCGAAACCGTCGTCCTCGCGTTCTTGCACCGGAGAGGGCGAATCGAGGTTTTTGGGAAGCGCTTGGCGCGGCGCTTCCACGCCACCGCCACGGCTCGTCTTCCTAGTCGTTCAGAGGCGGTGCCGACATCGCGCCGACTTCGTCGTGCTTCCGCCCCTGATCAGACGCGCTTACAACGACTCTTGCTCCATCTCGCACACGAGCGATGCGTTACAATGTTTCTACTGTTTATTTTCAACCTGTTGATTGTGAGCACATTAGATGGATATATGTGTAGTCTTCTAGCATATGCATCTATGGTATGCTCCTGTTATTCGTTACCGATCGTCAATCACATGTTGTTCATGATTTACTTTTGGATTAAATTAAACCTAAATGTGCCTTTATTTCTAAAAGAATGTAAGCAAAAACAAAAGGCTGACAATGCACTAATCTTCCTCCTTGACACAAGGAATACAGTTTTGATAGACATTTCACCAAGTTCACCTGTTTCCCTCGCTGGCCGGAATGGAACCATGTGATACCAATTTTTGTACCCGAAGTTATCTTTGCACTGCACATATCCATCTGATTCTCTTCATTTCCAGGACTAAATCCATCAGCCTTTGCCATCTTTGGCATTTCTTGGAGCACCCCAAAAGAATCAGTTATTTGAGAATTTCCGGGGCTAAAAGCGTTTCGGCTCCATGGCGGTATTTTACCAAGCACCAAATAAACAGACGAATCTTCCATCATCAAAGCACCCAGAAGATAGTACACATTTGCACGGATACCTGTCTGTCCAGATTGTTCTTTGTTCTCTGATGGTTTCTTCAAGATCTGTTGCTTACTATTATCAGCACTTGACTGCTCTCTGGAGACTGATGCTATCATGATCTCATCAATGATTATTTGGTCAACATACTGAAATTGGCCAACAAATTCCTTTACCACATCCATTACTGGAACATTAAGCAATTCCTTTTTCCCTAGTGACTCCTTGCTTGTTGTCACTGGTAGATGCGATGGCTCAAGAATGCCCTTCACTGAAATGCCTTCGCTACAATTGTTTTCAGCAATGGAGTTGAGAATGCCATATACTTTAGTAACAGTAAGATCATTCAGATGACCAACTAAAGAGCACACTGAATTTCCTTGGCAAGAACTCTCAACACACAACTGAACATCTGAAGTATCTTCAACAGGTTCTGTTATATTAGTGCTGACTATTGAATTTTGCCCCACTGTATTTGATACACTGGTTGCCTGTACCACCGCATTCTGTAATGCATTTCTCCACTCATTGAGCTCTTCTATAGTTTTGCCTCAAGTGACTCTGTGAAAAGATTACTAGGCTGAGGAAATGCATGCTCTGATGGAGAAACTAGATTTCCAGATCCTTCTCCCATGGTGAGGAGTGCCACAGCGCGAGCCGTTGCTTCCAGCTGTTTGGCGAGAAGTTTTTGATTCCTCGCACGCTGCTCCACCTCCTTTGCGAAACTCTCAGTCCGCCTCATTAGTTGTCGCTGGGTGGTATCAAAGGATTCCAACCGAGCGCAAAGGAGATCAAGCTTTCCTTTGATTAAGGCTAATTGCTCCTCCTCTGACAGTCCGCCAATCACTTCCATCAGCGTGGTTGAAGATGCGCTGCTCAAGCCCACCTCTGGCGTCTCCGAGGCGCGGCTCCGCGCGGGTTGATCGCAGCGGCTGGAGAAGGGCGAGGACACGGCAGATCCTGCTGCCGCGGAGGAACCGAGCGCGCAGGAGGTCGCCGTACCAGAATCGTGGTTGCCGAGCACGACGTTGGATCCGGCGCGGCTAGGCTCGACCTCGTTCCAGTCGAAGGAGGTGATGTCGGGCGCTGATCGAAGCCGATGGCGCCGGATGGGCGGCGCGAGGAACCCGGCAGTCGACGTCGGCGAAACGGCGGAAGGCGTGTGCGCCAAGCCGGAGCCGAAGGACAACGGATCGGGAGGCGCGGCGGTGGATCGGGAGCTCTGATACCAAGTTGTCATGTCCCGTTGCCGCGGGCGTACCAGGGCGTGAGATTCGGTTCGGAAGAAAGGGGAAAAGGGGTAACGTGAGGAAGAAGAAAGCAGAGGCAGAAGGAAGATACCGAAGGGATAAGTTTCATTTCATTTCTTTTTTTTTTCTTGTCTTCTCCATTCGATACAAAGCGGACTAAGATTCAGCAACATTTATCTGCATTGTAGTGTGACGGACCGCCTTTTTAGGGGCAGTGCGAAAACTCACAACAATTACCCAGGAAGACTAACTGTTGGAAAACAAGAGTACAATTACCTGGCAAAAGCCAATTCAACTCTTTTTATTCAATATAGGGCCTAACGGCCAGGGTTTTTACAGAAGAGGGCGCAGCAGGGCCCGAATAACTTACAATCAAAACACCGCACAGGCAGGCCTGAGCAAAAGACCAAGACCTCAAAACCAGACAAAAATCGCCAACTACGAACTCCTGAAACGCTCCAGCTTCTTCAAACTCTGAAAGGGGTCGGGGGTTGCAAGGGTGAGTACGGGAGTACTCAACAAGTCGTACGGAACCACTGAATATTATATGCAGGGGATTATCCAATGGAAGGGACTAGGGCTTAAGTATCTGGATGCAGTTTTATTTTCCAACTCATTTTACATTTGAAGCACAAACCATTAAATAAGTAGTAAGGAGGTTTCACAAGTTCAACAGCACTTAACCAACTTATTCCAAATTCCAAAACAATTATCTTGAGCTTGGTTACGGGTATCACCCCAGTTCAAACTTAACTTCATTAACCGGAAGTACGGCGTATTCGAATACCATCATGATTATCTCTGCAGAGGTGCTCAGCTTTACCCACAAGATATCAACGACCGTTACTCACAGGCAACTAGAATACATGTGGTCGATCGAGATGATCACGACATTTAGATTAACCATTCCTGTTGTTTTAGTTGTTAACCGATAGTTGTATAGCTACCTTGGGCTCACAGTCCCCCATTAGCATCTACCGTTGTGAGAACCAAGAATGTCGCGAAGGACCATTCCCGTTCCACCCCTCCGGTGCACTTCCCTGCCAGGAAGGCCCGGTCCCTATTCTCTTCCAGAGAATAGTAGCCACCAAAAGAATCCAATTTTAGGTTCAGGAATGATTAATTTACCGAGCTATGTCGGATACTAGTCTGCCGACTAGTCCGACCTGTGGTTGAGCGGGTACTTAAGTTGTTTACTTTGCTCAAGGGGGTTGTTAACCTTATACTTGCCAGAGATCAAGCCTTCATCCGCAAACCCGATCCGGTATCCCATAATACCGGCCACCAAACAAACCAAGGCATTAATCATCAGCCGGGGATCGGAGTTACATCCACTCCGGGAGTTATCCGATTCTGTCCCCCAAACTGTAGCACTTTCACAAACATCCGAATCAGAGATTCGACAGCATTTTATTTCCTTTTCGAAAGCATTTGAGCTAACTACGAGATTAATAATAACTAACTTAACAGGGTAATAGTAATCATCTAGGGTTACAAAGGATTTAATCTGGTTCAATAAATTTCAAGGAGGTTTCATGATCAATTTGGCATTACCTAGGTATCATGTCATTCTAAAATACTGCTTTCAATAATTCAACATATAGTGAAATAATGCGATATAAAATAATTAATACTATAGCATGGCATGATTGGGACCAACATGATCAAGGGTGTACGGCTTGCCTTGCTCGGCGATCGGATCGGCTGAACTGTAGAGGAAGTAGTCGTTCGGGCTTCCGTCGGGTCCAACGCCGGCTCCGGGATCTTCTCTGGGATTCACGTCTGCTCCTGGAACAGCTCCGGCTCCAGGGACTGCTTCTGGAATTGTCCAACGTCTGGATCTAGCGCGACAAGAACGAACGACAAATAAAGAAACGAAAAACGGAAAAGAAACGGAAACGAAACCGAAACCGGAACCGGGCCGAGAGAGAGAACGAAGGGGTGAATTGGGCAATTCGGAATTTTGGGAATTCCGGATTGAGGAACGGAGGGCATTTTTGGACTCAGTGGATCGAAACGGTTCGGGTAGTGTATTTGGTGGGTTTCTGGGGCTCACGGAATTTTCGGGGATTTTCTGGATTTTTAAACGAATTTTTCGGATTTAATAATTAAATAAAATCCGGAAAACGCGTTTTACTGTTCCAGACCGGAACTGGGCCGGCCTCACGAGCGAAATGGGCCGGGGCCCACTGGGGAAGGGAGGCGGCTGGCTCGGGCCAGGCCCAGCTGGGCGCGAGGCGAGCGTGGGGCGAGGCCCACGCGGGCGACGGGAGGCACTGGGAACCCTAGGGTTCCCAGGCGGCGGCGGCGGGCGGCCGAGCTGGCCGGGCGGCCGGAGCGGAGCGACGGCGGAGCGGGCGAGAGAAGGAGGCTCACCGGCGAGGGCGAGCGGAGCGGTGCGAGGAAAGGAGGAGCTGGGTGGCTTTTATAGCCGGCCGCGAGAGAGAGAAGGCGACGGGCGGCAATGAGCCGGGGCCGAGGCGGCGACACGGCGCGCGCGCGCGGCTCTGGTCGGGGACCAAGCGGCAGGGCGCGGAGACACGGAGGCGGTGCGAGGCGGCGGAGCGCTGCGCGACGAGATGGCGGGCGAGCAACACGCAGATGGGCGGTATCGGGCGGCGGCATGGCGGCGGCGCGAGCAACAGGGTCGGGCGACCGGCGCAACCAGCGGGCAGACGCAGACGGAGGGCGGCGGGCAGCGCGATCGGGCGGCCGACACGGCGGCGCAGCGGCGCAGGCCGGGCGGCCCAGGCGGCGGACGGGCCGGCTGCCGAGGCCGGCTGGCCGGAGGCGCACGGGCCGAAGGCCAATGGGCCGGAGAAACGAAGAATGGCCGGAAGCCCAAAAGGAATTGGCCCAAAACGAAAATCAACCAAATGCAAATAAAAACAAAATTCAAACTTCAATTCAAAATTTGAACCGAAATTTGAATCAACTCCAATTAAAATCATTTTGAATTTTTTTTTTGGGTTGTTTCAACCTACCCCACTTAAAACAAATCTCGTCCCCGAGATTTATTCCTCCTGGGAGAAAGGTTGGGAAGCTACTGCTGCAAACTGATTCCTTTTTCCAAGGGTCCTTCGAGTGTGTGATCTTCCCACGGCACTCGGTAAATCTGACAACCTTAAACTCAATCTTTTTTTCTCCACGACTTCCATGTCCCTGACTGGTCCCTCCTGGCGAATTATGCTGTAACTCCAAATTCTTTAACGGCACTTGATCTGACTGCTGGCTGAAATGTCCTCTCAGTTGGGGGAAATCTGAATCATATTGTGAACTGCGGACAAATCCTGAACTAACTGTGACCTGCATGCCACTTCTCTGTTAGAAACCTGATACGGTTCAGTCTAGCTAGGCTTAGCTTCCTTTCTTCATCCGAACGGCGCTGACTTCAATGGAATCACACCTAGACAATGAAATCTCTGATTTAATAGCTGATGTCCCTTCTTCAGCATACTTTTCCGTCGTATCACATCGGTCTTCAAACTTTCTGACAACTCTCACCTGATCTTCTGTATCATAAATAGGCTGTGGTCCAAAGCCATTTTTATTTGGTCTTTATCCAATTTAAAAAGGGTCGACACTTCTTCCTTGAGGGGTTCGGAAGGGTATCATATCCAGACTGACTTGGCAACTGAGGCTGTACTGAGATTCTGCGGACGGCAATAAGTGGTTCAATTCGGTTCCATGTGTTAGAGCGCAGGCTCTCAACACTTCCTTTAGGTTTTGGCTGTTTCTTCTCTGCTTGTCTATCTGGCTGAGGGTGGTGTACGGGGTCAAAGTTCAAATCTGTCCTTGTAGCCTTATGCAGACTTTCCCTGAACATTGAGCTAAACTAGCTCATCAATCTGACTTAGTAGGGCTCCTTGTGGTCTGTTGATCTGAGTTGAATCTAATTATGCCAACTTGTCCTTTTCTGACGATCTGTCGATTAGGTACGAGGTAAGCTATTCTGGTCAATCCGTAGTGATGTTCTATTGGTCGTCCATCCTTGCTGAGTTTTTAGGTAACCTAGTGGCAAGGTTTTCCTTTCTCTTTCATTCCCATATGGGCTCTGTAAGTGACTGCGGCTATCTGACTGTTGCTTTGGTGGTCCACCTCATCTGTCTGACATCGGTTACATCCAAGCACATGTTTGCTCATTTCTTCCTTCATTACTTCCTTGCTCAAATCCTGGTGCATTCTCGCACTCCGTTGGGTATCGATCATTTAGGTATGTGAACTTCTGTCAAAATCAATCCTCTTATATCCTTATCATCAGGGATACTTGTAATTATGGGGTCGTTGGTATGCATGTCTTTGCTCCGATGATTCTGTCGGTTCAGCTTTGGTGTATCTCCTTTCTATCTCCTTGAGTACCTCTGTCTGTCTGCTGAGTTGACTGAAACTATCTCCATAAACCAGGCTGTATCTTGTGGAAAATATCGTGACACTTCTGACACTGTCTGCTGGTTCAACTGTCATAACTCTGACTCTAGCTGTGGGGAGATGCTCTTTTCCTCGAGTTAAGCGATAGCATGCCCTTCTGCTTAAGGCGTCAGCTATCACACTAGCTCTTTCTCATGGATGGTACTGAATTCTAGAGTCGCAATCCTTTACTTGACTCCATCCATTTTTCTTTCATCCCTTAGTCTTTTCCAAAACGTGAATGGTCTAGGCTGACTTCATATCATGTGTCGGGTCGTCTTCCACGTACGGCTTGAACGGTCACAAAACGTATTCAATCATTCTTTTATCCTGTATCAGCATGCTTGTCTATCCTTTCTCCTTAGTACTGAGATCTGTACGGGAGTCTTGGTTTGTGTCTTGGGAGTGTGGCGACTGGTTCTGACGTTGAATTCTGCTTTCAGATTCCTGGTAATTGTCCTCACACTTCTATGTTCATCTGTAGGGTTGTACTGCTTGAGAGGCTGAGTCTCAGGTTTGGTTATCTCTGAAGAAATCCTTTGACTGAACTTCTGCCCCACTATCCTCAGAAAAATTTCTGACTCTGTTACTGACGGGCTGATTCCATTCCATAAATGTCCTGTCACTGGGATCCGTCTTTATTCCACCTCTAGCGAGGTTGTTACTTAGGAAAGTGGTTTCATTCAACCAAAATTCATCTAGAGAATCTGGCGCAAGCCGGTGTTCTCTAACTTTCCTAAACACTACAATGAACTGTCCATATACTCCATATACTTGGTTCATTGGGTTCATGAAATATGCCAGGTTATCTGAGAGTCCAAACAGAACCATTTCAATTCTCATGGTCCAAACTGCTTAGCTACTGTGGTCTTCTCACTGTCCGGTTACTTGACTTTCAACTGACGGTAATTTGTCCTTGATTCCAATTCGGAGGATCCTTTGGCTTCCTTTAACTAGTCAACAGGTCATGACTCTGAGGCAACTTACTTGTCCCTGAATCATGGGTGTGCTGTCTAATCCGAGTGTGGTAGGTGTTTGACGTGACCTTGACTCCTTTTATAATTCTTTGGTCATTTTGTTCCATCACTTGTTGTCCGCGATACTCTTTAGTGTCACTGTTTTCTGTGTACAATCCATCCTGACCTTATGTCCGAATAATCAATTCCTCTTCAGAATGACATTCAGACTATCCCTTTGTCCATAACAATCCATCTCTAGACTTAGTTTCCTTGGATTTCCGTCTCTAAGCTGTACCAGAATCTTAACTATTATTCTGACTCTTGATTCCGACACTTGTAGCTTCTGCGGCTTCCGTAACTGATGTTATATCCATCTTAAGACTGTTCGTCCTTTCTTGGAATCCTATTCCACTCCGTTTCTTGGTGATGTGTCATAGGGAAGAAATCTTTTTTTTTACTCAGTGGTCACTGTCTTTTGTTCACCATTCGCACAGTTCATGTGTCAAAATAACTGCTTTATTTCCAATATAGTGTTTGGACCATACATTCTTGATAGTACAAGTCGGTCCTAATCTTGATCCCTTGGATCTCCATATCCAAGTTGTTATATTCAAATCTAGCTATTAGTCTACTCCCAGATGCTTGGAATCTCCAGGGAGCGGTGACGGGGTACAGGGCAATTTGTTGCTGCAAATTGGCGATGACACGGTTGATTCTTCTTTGGACGTGTCCTGAAGTGTTCTGACCTTGACTGCTTGGATTTCCTTCTGACTCAACTGGTAATTTTTGGTATCCTCAGGTTTGAGATTGCTGTTGATGAGACACCGACGATCCGTTGGTGGGGACTGAGGCTGACGTCTGTGATCTGGCCACCACAGTTGGTAGGTCCTTCTGTGGGCAGTACTGTCTGATGTGTCCGGGCTGTCCACAGCGGAAACATCCTGAAATCTTTTGGGGACAATCTCTGACATAGTGGTTCCCGTTGCATTTATAGCACTTCACCGTTTTGGGCTGAGTGGCTGCGGGTGTTGACTGCTCTCCTTTTATTACCTGTTTCTTATTGGGAAATCCATGAGCGAGAGCTGGGGTCCTTTCTCTGATCTGGGTGGAAGCCTGTATCCATGTCTGTTGAAGTTTTCTCTTTCTCTTCTTCATTCTTTCCAAATCATTCCGAGCTTCTTTGATTGTTATCTGTCTGTCCATTATAGCTGACAGGTCCTTGATGGCTAAGGTGTGGAATTTCAAGCTTTTCTGTAATCCTTTCAAGAATTCTCTCATCTCTTTAGCTTGAATGTCCTTCTCTATGGAAATGTCACTGGCAAAGTAGTTGGATTCGTGCAGACATCCCACTACTGCACTTTCCTCTTGTCGGTCCTGATTTCCTGTGGCGTCTTCTTGAGGTTTGTCAACTAGCCGTTCCAAAATCCCTTCTAATAACTGCGTGTGGCGCCTTTCTGCTTGTTGTCTGTTTCTTTCCATTATGGCCAGTATTTGTGCTAAGTTGACTGGGTGGTTTACTGACTCTTCATTTCTGCTCGAACTGTCACGCAGGAACTCTGATCCAAAATCTGCCATGGTCTTATTCTGTCTTTCTCTTTTCGGTCTGCAGCAGGGTTTTGGGGTAAAGCAGAAGGTAAGTAAGATTTAGAACATGAGGTGCGGAGAGACTGAGTAGGTGAGAAGCAAGATGAAAGGAGAAGAATTAGTGGAATTTAGGCCGAAAGGTATAAGGATACTTAATGCAAACAATTTAGCAGAGAGATAGAAACATAGCTTTTATACATAGACTGTTTTACAATACCGTCATAAGGTATCCAAAACAACCTATTTTACACTACCAAAAGACCTACAGGAAAAGGGCACAACTTCTACGACTAACGATCTAACTACTGCCGACGGCATCACCTCCAAGCTGCTGGCGAAGATCGACGAGGATTTTGAAATTTAGACGGGCAGACGAAACTTTTTAAAACAAAACCGAGAGGAATAAAAACTCTAAAGAAGATAAGGTAGCAGGGGAAGGACGAGAAGCAATAATACTTATATTTTCGCAATTCATTTTGTTTGTAAGCCGAAAATAATTTTGTAAAATTCACCTATACCAACCTAAGGTCTTAATCTATGGTCAAACCTGGCTCTGATACCACTTGTGACGGACCGCCTTTTTAGGGGCAGTGCGAAAACTCACAACAATTACCCAGGAAGACTAACTGTTGGAAAACAAGAGTACAATTACCTGGCAAAAGCCAATTCAACTCTTTTTATTCAATATAGGGCCTAACGGCCAGGGTTTTTCTGAAGAGGCGCAGCAGGGCCCGAATAACTTACAATCAAAACACCGCACAGGCAGGCCTGAGCAAAAGACCAAGACCTCAAAACCAGACAAAATCGCCAACTACGAACTCCTGAAACGCTCCAGCTTCTTCAAACTCTGAAAGGGTCGGGGTTGCAAGGGTGAGTACGGGAGTACTCAACAAGTCGTACGGAACCACTGAATATTATATGCAGGGGATTATCCAATGGAAGGGACTAGGGCTTAAGTATCTGGATGCAGTTTTATTTTCCAACTCATTTTACATTTGAAGCACAAACCATTAAATAAGTAGTAAGGGGGTTTCACAAGTTCAACAGCACTTAACCAACTTATTCCAAATTCCAAAACAATTATCTTGAGCTTGGTTACGGGTATCACCCCAGTTCAAACTTAACTTCATTAACCGGAAGTACGGCGTATTCGAATACCATCATGATTATCTCTGCAGAGGTGCTCAGCTTTACCCACAAGATATCAACGACCGTTACTCACAGGCAACTAGAATACATGTGGTCGATCGAGATGATCACAGCATTTCGTTAACCATTCCTGTTGTTTTAGTTGTTAACCGATAGTTGTATAGCTACCTTGGGCTCACAGTCCCCCATTAGCATCTACCGTTGTGAGAACCAAGAATGTCGCGAAGGACCATTCCCGTTCCACCCCTCCGTGCACTTCCCTGCCAGAAGGCCGGTCCCTATTCTCTTCCAGAGAATAGTAGCCACCAAAAGAATCCAATTTTAGGTTCAGGAATGATTAATTTACCGAGCTATGTCGGATACTAGTCTGCCGACTAGTCCGACCTGTGGTTGAGCGGGTACTTAAGTTGTTTACTTTGCTCAAGGGGGTTGTTAACCTTATACTTGCCAGAGATCAAGCCTTCATCCGCAAACCCGATCCGGTATCCCATAATACCGGCCACCAAACAAACCAAGGCATTAATCATCAGCCGGGGATCGGAGTTACATCCACTCCGGGAGTTATCCGATTCTGTCCCCCAAACTGTAGCACTTTCACAAACATCCGAATCAGAGATTCGACAGCATTTTATTTCCTTTTCGAAAGCATTTGAGCTAACTACGAGATTAATAATAACTAACTTAACAGGGTAATAGTAATCATCTAGGGTTACAAAGGATTTAATCTGGTTCAATAAATTTCAAGGAGGTTTCATGATCAATTTGGCATTACCTAGGTATCATGTCATTCTAAAATACTGCTTTCAATAATTCAACATATAGTGAAATAATGCGATATAAAATAATTAATACTATAGCATGGCATGATTGGGACCAACATGATCAAGGGTGTACGGCTTGCCTTGCTCGGCGATCGGATCGGCTGAACTGTAGAGGAAGTAGTCGTTCGGGCTTCCGTCGGGTCCAACGCCGGCTCCGGGATCTTCTCAGGATTCACGTCTGCTCCTGGAACAGCTCGGCTCCAGGGATCGCTTCGAATTGTCCAACGTCTGGATCTAAGCGCGACAAGAACGAACGACAAATAAAGAAACGAAACGGAAAAGAAACTAAACGAAACCGAAACCGAACCTGCCGAGAGAGAACGAAGGGTGAATTGGGCAATTCGGAATTTTGGGAATTCCGGATTGAGGAACGGAGGGCATTTTTGGACTCAGTGGATCGAAACGGTTCGGGTAGTGTATTTGGTGGGTTTCTGGGGCTCACGGAATTTTCGGGATTTTGGATTTTTAAAGCGAATTTTTGGATTTAATAATTAAATAAAATCCGAAAACGCGCTTTTACTGCTCCAGCATCGAATCGGGCCGGCCACGAGCGAAATGGGCCGGGCCCATCGGGAAGGGAGGCGGCTCGGCCAGCCCACCGGCGCGAGGCGGCGTGGGGCGAGGCCCACGCGGCGACGGAGGCGCTGGGAACCCTAGGGTTCCCAGCGGCGGCGCCGCGGCGACGGCCGACGGCCGGGCGCGCGGCCGAGCGAGCGGATTGCGAGCGGCGAGGAGAAGGAGGCTCATCAAGTAGGCGAGCGAGCGGCGGCGAGGAAAGGAGGAGCTCGGTGGCTTTTATAGCCTGGCCACGAGAGAGAAGGCGACAAGGCGACAATGGCCGGCCGGAGGGCGGCGGACGCAGGCGCATGGCGCGGCCGCTGGTTTCGGGACTAAGCGGCAAGGCGCGGCGACAAGGAGGCGGTCGGCGAGGCGGCGGAGCGCGCGACGAGGATGGCGGCGAGCAACGCTGCACGGCGGCATGGCGGGCGGATACAAGGCGGGCGCTGGAGCAATATGGTCGGGCGACGGGCGCAACAAGCGGCGCGCTGGCAAAGACGGAGGCGGCGGGCAAAGATCGGCGGTCGACACGGGCGGCGCAGCGGGCGCAGGCCAAGGGCGGCGCCGAGGCGGCGGACGGGGCTTGGCCAAACAGGCCATTGGCCGGGAGGCGACGGCCGAAGGCCAATGGGCCGGAGAAACGAAGAACGGCCGGAAGCCCAAAAGGAATTGGCCCAAAACGAAAATCAACCAAATGCAAATAAAAACAAAATTCAAACTTCAATTCAAAATTTGAACCGAAATTTGAATCAACTCCAATTAAAATCATTTTGAATTTTTTTTTTTTTGGGTTGTTTCATTGTAGTACTGTAATACGTTCACATACACATGTTCTCTGAACAAGAAAATAAAATACACATGATCTTAAAAGCTTGGTAAACTCGGGTGAACACATCGACCCCTAATTTTACAACCTTTTTAGAATTTTGAAGTCGATTTAATGCCTAAACTAAAAGCATAGCATGTTAGACTGTTGAGCATCGCCGCCCAACCTGCTTATGGAATGCCAGTGGATAGAGAACTTAATCAAATAGATGATGCCAAGCATTGTGGCCGTGATCGCTTTTGCCCGGAAGCATGGCTTAGGAGACAAAGTCACAAAGGAGAGTTGATATAACAACCGCAGCACTTAGCTCATGAATAGCTGCAATACTTAGCTCATGAATTAAGAGGTTTTTTAGTTGCTGTATCTTCTCAGCCTGATCCGTACGAGGTTATCCTAGCTGATTGAAACAGGTCAAACTGATGCATGTAGATGTTATTTGGTTATCTATATAAATTAAGCCTAGCAATGAAAGGATTATGTTTGATTGATTGCATGAGCTGAACCTACTACCATAGAATGTATGCATAATTGTAATAAGTGCATGCAACAAATCTGGCAGTGAGTATATGTCTAAAATTCTCGTTCCCCGCTGGCCTGACTAGGAGAGAAAAATTGTATGACTCAAATCAAACTAGAATGAACATCCAAACAACTAAGAAATTTATATCTAGTGCAAACCCTCTTTACCGTGAAAGCTCCGTGAAACCCACGTGTAAAAGTTTTAAAAAATTCTCAAAAAATTATCATATGTAGGGGAGATGAGGTTCTACAACCCTGTAAAATTTGAAGACCAAACTCAATTGCATTTGAAAGATATAAAAAAGACAAATTCAGTATGAATAGTGATTTTTCACTATTTAGCACTATTCATTTTGCAATTTGTCTTTTTCATATCTTTTAAATGCAATTGAGTTTGGTCTTCAAATTTCACAGGGTTGTAGAACCTCACCTCCTCTACGTATGGTAATTTTTTGAGAATTTTTTAAAACTTTTACACGTGAGTTTCACGAAGTTTTCATGATAAAAAGGGTTTTCACTGGATATGTTGCCTTTGTATCCACAGGTACAAAACTTAATAAAGCCAAACAGCCCGTAACCCTTGGTCGATGACAGCCGGATAGGGTGACCCCCGACTCCCCGCTCTGTCTGCCACATCGCACCCAAAACGCGATGGCGGCGACGCTCGCCCCCCTCACCGCCGCCGCCGCCGCCCTCCGCCTCGGCCGCGGCCTCGGCCATCGCCAAAGCTTCCTCGTCGTCGCCTCTCTGCGCCACTACTGCGGTCCCCCTCCCCCTCCGCCGCCTCCCGTCCCCGCCCCGCGACGTCTCCCGTCCCAACCTCCTCGCCAACTCGCCCGCTCCGTCCGTCCGCCCGCAGCCTCCGCTGTCACTGCCGTCTCCGAGTCCCAGCCAGAGTAAGACCGCGGCTTCTTTTGTGTCTCATTATTCCCTCCTTCCTCTAGTCTGCTCATTACCTCGGACGATAGTGTTAAAAATCGATTCTTTTTCAATAAGTGCGATGTTTCGCGCCTAGTGATTGTTGGTGTTGGAGCTGTAAACAGTAATTCACTAAATTGTAGAGATTTCTTGAAACGAGGATTAGTGTTGAAAAATCATGTGTTAGTTAGAGCGTTACTAAAACTGTAAAACATGGATGCAAATTGCGATTGGGTTAAAGCTAGAAGTTTTTCTGTTTGTGTGTAAAAACCATATTTACCGGATTCGCTGTAAACCCCTATGAATCGTGAACCGGATTTGTCGAACCCAATCAGTTTAAGGTACGGAGTTTGTGTTCGTAGTAGAAATTGGAAGAAAAAGTGGCGAACCTGAATCCCATACCACGACTCCGACGAATCACATTTGTAGAAACATAAATATTTCCTTGTTAGTTGATTCATGCTTCAGTATGTGCTAAGGTATGGCTACGGTCTCATTATTTAGCTTGGCTCTTGCTTCAAGCAGTGCTGAAATATTCTGCACTTGGTGTTTAACAAGCTGGTATATGGATGATTAACAGTAACTATGCATCATTTCAATGATATTAATTATTTCATGTGATAGGTAATTCTCTTGCTTAGCACTAAAAAGTATTTTTGTTGTTCCAACGAGGCAACGAACTATGCTCAATTCATAAATCATTCTGATTTCTGCCTGTAACTGTTGGTAACAACTTGAAATATAACCATACTTTCTACTTGTGGTTTGTCTAGTTTAGAGTCTGGTCCAACGACCGTAAGCAAGGGGCGCATCTACCATGAGACATATGGGTGCCAAATGAATATAAATGACATGGAGATTGTGCTGTCTATCATGAAAAATGAAGGGTATGATGAAATTGTCCCCGACCCCGAGAGTGCAGAGATAATATTTATCAACACCTGCGCGATCCGTGACAATGCAGAACAGAAAGTCTGGCAGCGGCTCAACTACTTTTGGTTCCTGAAAAGGCAATGGAAAACTAATGTTGCTGAAGGGAGATCGAAATCTCTGCGGCCTCCCAAGATTGCTGTTCTTGGGTGCATGGCAGAGAGACTGAAGGAGAAAATACTTTATGCTGATAAGATGGTTGATGTTGTCTGTGGGCCGGATGCATATAGGGACTTGCCTAGGTTGCTGCAGGAAGTCGATTATGGGCAGAAGGGTATCAACACGCTTCTCTCACTTGAGGAGACTTACGCTGACATTACCCCAGTTAGGATTTCCGACAATTCGGTTACGGCATTCGTGTCAATTATGAGAGGTTGCAATAATATGTGCTCGTTTTGCATTGTTCCCTTCACTAGAGGTAGGGAGAGGTCGCGTCCAGTGTCTTCTATTGTCCGAGAGGTTGGTGAGCTCTGGAAAGCGGGTGTGAGAGAAGTAATGCTTCTTGGTCAGAATGTAAATAGCTATAACGACACTTCTGAAGTTGAGGAGTTGGAGCCTGGTAAAAACTGGCAGCTCAGCGATGGATTTTCCAGCCTGTGCAAGGTGAAGAATATGGGGTTGCGTTTTGCTGATCTCCTGGATCAGTTATCTTCAGAATACCCTGAGATGCGGTTCAGGTTTACCTCACCACATCCAAAAGATTACCCAGATCAGCTTCTATATTTGATGCAGGAAAGGCACAATATCTGCAAACTTATTCACTTGCCAGCACAAACAGGCAGCACAGCGGTGCTGGAACGAATGCGGCGGGGTTATACTCGAGAAGCATACTTGGAGCTTGTGCAGAAAATTCGTAATGTCATTCCAGATGTTGGGCTAAGCAGTGATTTCATATGTGGTAAGCTTTTTTTAAAAATAATCATCATTGGCTTGCCTATTATCTTCTACTTGTCTCCTGCCTTTTCATAATTTCAATCTTCTAAACGAAGTGCTCCAACATGGACATTTGTTTCCTCATTTCCTGTGTGGCTGTTTGGTAAGAGTGAGATTAAATCTTCTAGTGTAACTCATGTGGTTAGGAGTCAGGACAGGTCATCTTGAATGAGGAACCAATAGAAATCACTAATCACCACAAGGACACCAAGTAAATAGAATTAGCATCGTGTATCAAGACTAATTGCCAGATTCACTATAAACCCCCGCAAATCGCAAATAAGATCTGTCGAAACAGAACCGGTTTAGGGTACGGGGTTCGTATTTGCAATGAAATTTGGAAGAAAAAATGGTGAACCGTGAACCTGAATCCCGTACCGTGACTCGGATGAATCGCATTTTTGGTAACTATGATCGAGACTGTATCTTGATCTTAGGTTAAGGTCTCATTGTTTGACAAATTTGTTTTTCATGTTCACAAATGTGTCAGTTATATCTAACAATACATCATCTAGTTACAGCTTAAAACTAGGTTCCATACAAACCATGCCCCATTTTAGGCTACATTGAATCCACAGCCTCCATTTATTTCCATCTGGTCCTTTTCTGAGCTTGTTCACATAGTGGTTTAAATGGAGTACCTCAGTTCAACATGAACAAGATTTACTTTATTTTTCCATAATTGTAAATGTTGCAAAAATATCACATCAATTTGCTGGTAAATTGAAATGTTCTCAGTTTTATCATGGTACTACAAAGCTGTTAGCATACAATCATTGAGTGATTGAGAGTTCTTGTCACTATGAATAGCATGTAAACAAAGCAAATATTTTTTCTCGAGTAATAACAGTAGAGCTACCATGTGCTGTAACTCATTTGTCGCAAACTGCAACATGCCAGATTACTTACACCATCCATGGTGGGATGTAATTTTTTATTATTTTCTTTTCTTGTATTGTCTTTGAGTCATCGTGCTATCTGCACTTGTTCACTTGCTGCACTTTATTTTGTTGGTTATTCTCATTTAATTGGCAAGTACATTTCTGATGTATGACAGGCTTTTGTGGGGAGACAGAGGACGAGCATGCCGAGACACTTAGCCTTGTAAGGGCTGTTGGATATGATATGGCTTACATGTTTGCATATAGCATGAGAGAAAAGACGCATGCCCACCGGAATTATGTGGATGATGTCCCTGATGAGGTTAAGCAGAGGAGACTTGCAGAGCTGATCAATACCTTCCGTGAAACCACAGCAAAGAACTATGATTCTCAGATTGGTACAGTACAGCTCGTTCTAGTCGAGGGACCCAACAAGCGGGCTCCTGAAACAGAGCTGATTGGAAAAACCGATAGGGGGCACAGGGTTTCGCTTACTAGCGTCCCTGTGCCACACACATTTCAAGGTGACGAAGCACGTAAGCCCGTCGTCGGTGACTTTGTTGAGGTGAAAATCCTCAGGTCGTCGACAGCATCGTTGTTTGGGGAGGCGATTGCGCGCACAAGCTTGAGCATGTTCTACAAAAATCCTGCATCGGATGCACGTGCTGTTGCGGCATAAGAGTGCCTGAGTTTGTAGCAGCCCGCATCTCGACTGAATTAGAAAACCTTGTCACAATCTTTCACTTGAACGCTGGAAATGGCTGCAATTCAACTTGGATCATATAATGCTATTTAACTAGGTATGGGCATCCTGGCGTGGAAAAATGTTGGTGATTTAGTTCTGGATGGGAAGACAGCATGGAGCTAGGCTGTTAGCAGCTTGAGTCAAAAGAATCTTCAACATAATGCCTTCTAGTCGTGTGCTGAAGTACTTGTATGAAGTTTAATATTGTCATGAAAAGGTCAAGCAATATTGACAAACAATTTTTGCTTGTTCCTGCAACCCTTCAGCTCGCGGTTTAGAAGTATTTTCTTCTGACGGAACAGTGACCTTGTACAATAATACATTGATTATATCTTCATACTCCCTCCGGTCAGTTATCATTTTATACATGGTCTCTAAAACCACGAGTTTTATCACTAATTTCTATTATAATATATTTATAAAACCTAATAATATTATAATATTATAAAAATATTTTTTTCAAGACAAATCTACACATGATTTTCTTGTATCCAATTTAAATGTTTAAAAAGATATTAACAATTAAAATTTTAAAAATTTGACTGTACATATGTCTAAATAGTAACTATTTGTGACTGAAGGGAAGTATTTATTATGGCCACAGGGTTAGCAGCTTCTGTCCTCAGTTGCAGCATCAGGGTTTTTGGCTATTTTCTTGGCTTGCTTTTTTTTTTTTTTTTTTGCTCTCTCTCTCTCTCTTTCTCTCTCTCTCTCTCTCTCTCTCTATATATATATATATATATATATTGGCAGAAATACACTCAGCAAAGTTTAAATTATGCAATGGGCAAGTAGAAATTAGCAGCCAGCGCTATCTGATGCACATGGGGTGTGGCAACTTGCGATCAAGAATGGATGACTGACTTAATTCCTAGGTCTTTCATTTCGAACATACTAAATGATTTGCTTCCTTTTAATGATCAAACGTGATACTCAACGTTTTCTCAACCATTCCAACCTTATGTATGTCATTAAGGAGCTCTCCTTTGTCAGATGGAACAAAAGCTTCTATTGGCACCAGTGAGTCCTGTAGAAGATAGATGGGCGTAATTCATTTCAGAAAAATTGAAGAAGGACCAGATACCTAAAAAGCTATGTGTCTGAATTCTAAAAACAACTCATACTTTCAACTTTGCTTGGATTGCATCGCAGAACTCTTCCAAACCATCACCATCAATGGCTGATATGCAGATTATCTCTTCAGCTTCCTCTTTCACTCTAAATGGGTGATCAGTATTGTCAATCTGCATGGCATATAAGTAATATTTCGGTTGAAAATTTCAGAAGAAATTACTATATAATTCAACATACTATTTATCCAGATATTAGACATTTACATATTTAATAAAAAAAGTGGTGCACCGAAACCCATTCTACAGAGAATTTCGAAGTTAAAACGAGAACAAATTAACATTAAGCATTCAACCCTCACTCAAGTGGTCTTCGACATTATCTAATTTAATCATCGGCATAGCATATATAGGGCAGCTCTATCATCATGGTCCCATCTCTGCAACACTTGAAATTAGCTGAAACATTGAAATTACTGTTGGAATTAGGTCCAATACATTTAAGAACACACTTTATTCCACAGGACCAACTTGGGAATTGACTCTACATTCAACTCCTTCAATGCCTTGTCAACAGCATCTATCTGTTGTTTAGCTAATGGATGGCTGGAACACACATTAAGATAATATGCATAGATGCATTGAGTAGAATTCTCAATGAGGAGAAAATCTTCTTTATGTCAGTTCTAAACCTGATATCTACAAGATTAACTATAACTGATGATTCTGATATCTCCTCCAGTGTTGCTCTGAATGCTGCTACCTGGAAAAGTACCAACAGTTAGTTTGCCCAGAGTTACGATCAAAAGAGGGAAGGGGGATCATAACAAGTACATCCTCTTTCATGTGTTTTATGTGCATGGCAGTAATTACTGTGAAACCGCACTGTGAAGAGGAACTGGCATGTACACCACATGGGTGTTCTAGAAGCTAGTATCTAAACAAAAGCGCTATGCTTCGGAACAGCATACCAGCATAGTGGGTAGCTTCTGAATGAATCCGACAGTATCTGTTAGGAGGAATTTAGTACAGTTCTTCATCTGCAAAGTAGTGCACAGTTAAGCACCCAAGGGATAAAACTAAGAAAAGAAAAAAAAAATGAAAGCAACACAATTGCTCAAGTTACTTCGATTCATAGACCTATTCTCGATGGAGAATTCTGACAGAAAGAGCATCTCTTCCATACATGTATATGTGTTATGAGAGAACAATTTCCCAAAAAATATAAATGACAATTGAGGATAGATGTTCTTTATCTCCAGCTTACACTATTCACACGAAACCTTACATATATTGAAGATTATTAATGTTGCAGCTTACTGGTAACATACCAAAACCATCCTTGTTGTTGGATCTAATGTCGCAAATAACTTAACCTCCGCAAGCACACCAGCCCCAGTTAAGCGGTTCGAGAGTGTACTTTTCCAGCATTTGTATATCCCATCTGAAAATTTTGGAACTCAATCTATCAACAACATATCATGAAAAGGAAACTTTCTATTATTCTCAAGAAGAATTCCATGCTCATACCAGAGAAACAACAGGAATAGGCACCGAATGGCGACGGTTGCGATACAGCATTTGATGTTTTCAGACAGACTCCAATTCCTTCCTCAAAGTGCTTACCTATCAGTGATACTTAGGTTTGAGAATCATCAGTTCCAAAAAAAAAGAGAACATATTATCACTAGAAATTCATCAATACAGTATATGTCAAAATTCAAAAATATTTAAGTCTTCCAAATCATTAAAAGGAGTTTGTCATTAACTAGTAAATCGCTACTAATCATCATTTTTATTCCACGCACAGATGATGAAAGTGACATGTCAATGACCAATAGGCAGGTAGCAAATGATAAAGACATGTATGTATATCACCTCTATTATAGAGGAAGAGAATGCCGCAAGGGCAAGCACCCCACGTGTCCATCTTTAATTTTGCGAAAAAGCCCTTAGGTTCTTCGAAATTACGAATAGGTCCCTGCGTAATTTTATGTGAGAGGAAAATATTTTTTTCCGGTTCGCGTTTAGGTCCTTAGTTGGCCGTTTTATAGGAAGGACCTCCCGTTAAATGCGAATCGCGAACGAGCCCTTTCCTAATTTTTCAATATAGCGAACAGGTCCAAAATTATAACAAATAGGTCCCGCGCTTTACGTTCAAGTCATTTCTCCGTTTTGCATAAAAAAAATGCTTTCGTTGTCCGTTTTTCCTCCAGAGCATGCGAAAAATATTTTCGTTGACCGCTTTTCAAAAAAAAAAAAGTTTTCGTGATCCATTTTTTTCGCCGGATCTGTTTTTCCCCGTTTTCCCCGAAAAATGATGTTTTCATTGGCCGTTTCTCAAAAAAAAATGAATATTCATTTTTCGTCTGTCGTTTCTCCGTTTTTGTCCGTTTTTCCTCGCTTTTCCAGGTGGAAAATCAATTACCCGGTGAACGCATAGGGTGTTAAACTCGGCATCTGTAATTTTTTTGCCAACTCGAAATCTAATATTGTCTAGAACAATCTCTAATATTTTTCAAAACGTGTATTATCTTGGATATTTTTGTCTTTTTTTCAGAAATAAAAACTTGGATCAAATTTCGTACGGCGCGGCGGAGCGCGCAAATCTTCCTAGTTGTCTTTAGTGGCGCAAGTAATAACCAAGACATGAAACATCTCTGATCATACTCTGCTGACATCTAGTTGACTTTTATATTATGCAGAAAGAAACTCTGCTTGAATTACTTGGTTGAGAGTATCTAATGTAACAAATATGGTATCAGATGGTACAAGAAAGAATACGTACAGATTATGTACATCTAATCCTTCTATAAAAAAAAATATTAAAGGTCCTGAAAGCATGGGAGTATGTCCAAGCATAGTGGTTTTTGGTATTTGGTGGACCACAAATAGATTGTTTAACTGTAAGAACAAGAATATTACGTGTGCTCTCAAGATGCGCTTGTCAACTTCAATTTGTTTCTCACCCATGCCCTTGACTTGGCCTCCTGCCTGCGATTCACGGTGAGTCCACTGTTATGAATAGGGCTTGTATTCATCATGAGGCCAAAGGGCCTATATATATACATGTACAAGAGGGCAAGCAATAGGAATAGGAATAGGACTCTATCCCTAACATACAAGGAAAGCAATAGGAAAAGGAATAGGACTATATCTCTAACACCCCCCCTCAAACTCATGGTGGATTAACAACACTGAGTTTGGAGAGAAAGAAGTTATGATACGCTCTAGTTTGTGTCTTCGTGAAGAAATCTGCGAACTGGAGCTCTGAAGGCACATACTGAAGAGCCACAATCTTATCCTGTACTTGTGACCTCATATATGAAGCATCAACACCAATATGCTTGGTGAGTTCATGCTTCACTGGATCTCGCGCAATGCTGATAGCCCCTGTACTGTCAGATAAAAGAGGAGTCGGTGTAGAAACAGAAACACCAAAATCCTCAAGCAACCACCGTAGCCACGTAACCTCTGGGTCAAAGAGCCATAGCTCGCAACTCACCTCGGCTTTCGAGCAGCTGTTTGCTTCTTAGTCTTCCAAGCAATGAGAGAACCACCAAGAAAAACACAAGAAGCGTAAAGGGACCGACGATCGAGTGATCATCGGCCCATGTAGCATCGTGAGTATGCCTGGAGTCAGAAAGAGCCGGAGCGGAAAGAAAAGACGGCGAGAGATGGTTCCACGAAGATATCGTAGAACACGAAGAAGATTACTATAAGCGAGCCGAGTGGGAGCTAAACGAATCGACTCAGGATATGAATCGATAAGAAATGTCGGACGAGTGACACCAAGATAAACAAGACTCCCAACAAGATGGCGATAGCGAGTAGGATCCTCAAGAGGTTCACCATCAGTAGGTCGAAGGTGAACATTGAGCTCCATGGGAGTCTCTACCAGACGCTCATCAGTGAGAGAGGCACGATCAAGAAGATCCTGGATATACTTCTCTTGGGAGAGAAAGAAGCCCTCAGAGGTGGAAGAAACCTCAATCCCAAGAAAGTATCGGAGAGGACCAAGATCAGACATGAGAAACTGCTCATTGAGACGGGATTTTACAAAGGCAATATACTGAGAATCATCGCCAGTAATGATCATGTCATCAACATACAGAAGGAGAAGAGTCCGACCATGAGAAAAGGTGTGAACAAAGAGCGCAGGATCATGAGTACCGCGTAAAAACCAGCGGCGGTGATCACAGAAGAAAACGCTCAAACCAAGCACGAGGGCTTGCTTGAGCCCATAAAGAGAGCGACGGCCGACAAACCATGCCCTCAGGAATGTAATACCCTGGTGGTGGTGCATATAGACCTCCTCATGCAAATTTTACCATTAAGAAAGGCATTCTTGACATCAAGTGAGAGATGGACCACTCTCGAACAGAGGCAACAGCAAGAAGAGTGCGAACAGTGGTCATGTGAGCCACAGGGGCAAAGGTCTCATCATAATCACGACCATGCTCCTGCTGAAAACCACGCGCCACAAGACGAGCCTTGTAGCGCTCAAGAGAACCATCAGAGCGAGTCTTAATCTTATAGACCCATTTACAAGTAATGGGACGGACACGGGGAGGAAGTGGAACAAGATCCCATGTGCCAGTGCGCTCAAGGGCAGCAATCTCCTCCGCCATCGCATGCTGCCATTCCTGATGAATAACAGCATCACGGTAAGAAGTCGGCTCGGCCAGAGCTGCACCAACAAAAGCAAAACGCTCAGGAGGCCGAATAGACTGTCGATCGCGAAGAGCATAACGAGGAGGAGACGCTGAAGAAGATGGCTCATCAGAAGAAGAAGATGGCACATCAGAAGAGTCCTCAGCTGGCGGACGACGAGTGTAGTGGAGGGAATAGGGAGAAACAACATCTGAAGATCCCTGTGTAGGAGAGGACGGTAGTGAAGAAACCGGCGCTAAAGGAGACGCCGATTGTGAAGGAAAAGTGACAACTGGAGTGTCAGGAAAAGTCAGAAAAGACAGTGGCTCAACAAGAGAAGTAGGAGAGGAAGAAGAACGAGGGTAGAAGGGACGAGACTCATCAAAAGTGACATCTCGTGAGATCCGTGATCCGCCGCCAACAGGATCCCAACAACGATATCCCTTATGCTCAAGATCATATCCCGAAAAACACACTCAACAGATCGAGCGATTGGTGCGTTCACGAGGTGCAAGAAGAACATAGTACACACACCCAAAGACGAAGTCCGTAATAATCTGGAGGCATGCCACAAAGGCGCTCAATCGAATCCCACCCTTCGTGAGCGTAAGAAGGTTGGATATTGGTCAAGTAGGTAGCAGTGGAAACGGCCTCGGCCAGTGAGGTGGAGCAATGAAGCAAGCATAAGAGCGCGAAATGTCTCAAGAAGATGACGATGCTTGCGCTCGGCCACACCATTCTCGAGCATGAGCACCAGGACAAGAAAAATCGAGAAAGAGTGCCCTGTAGCAAGAAAGGCTCAAGAGCTCTCGACAGATACTCTCCGCCGAGTCGGCCACGAAGAACACGAATAGGAGAGTCAAACTGAGTGTGAATCATGGTGGCAAAAGTCTTATAGATGGATAAAACCTCACTACGAGAGGACATAAAATATATCCAAGTGTGGCGAGAAAAGTCATCTATAAAAAGAATATAATACCGATGACCCCCTTTGGAAACAAAAGGAGCCGGACCCCAAACATCAGAATGAATAAGATCAAAAGGACGCCGTGAGATAGACTCATTAGAATGGTAGGGGAGTTGTAGCTGTTTGCCAAGCTTACAACCCGTACAGTGTAAAGAGGCATCACCAGACACAGAGCCTAAAAGACCACGACGAACTAAAGAAGACAGACGCGAGCCACAAAGATGGCCTAAACGGTGATGCCACTGAGCGAAAGTCCCGGTAGAAGAAGCAACGGATGCTGATGCGGTGGAGGAAACGGAGAGACTGGCAGAGGCAGCGGAAGGTAGATGAAGCCAGTCAAGCTCCCAAAGACGCTGAGAGTCACGGCGGCGAGGGCCAGTCCCAACGAGGGCCCCCGTGCGGAGATCCTGAACACAACAAGAGTCAGAATCAAAAATAACACGACAACCGTGATCAGTGAGCTGGCCAGCAGATATGAGCTGCATGGTCAATTTGGGAACATAAGAAACAGCAGGAATATGGAAAGAGGAGGACAAAAGACTTCCTCGTCCTGCAACAGGAAGGGAAGTACCATCTGCAGTATGCACAGTGATAGGAGTAACAAGAGGACTGATGGAATGAAGACTCGAAGGATCAGATGTCATATGAAAAGAAGCTCCAGAATCAAGGATCCATGGTGTGATACCTGATGAGGATGGTGGTTTCTCACTAGAAGACTGAGTAGCAGAACCAGCGGAACCTGTCGATGTAGTGGCAGCCATGCGACAAAGTAGCATAAGGATCTCCTGAGTAGAGTCAGAACCAACAGAAGTCTGCTGAGGAGGGGCACCTAAGAGACCAGGGCCCTTAGAAGGGCGTCCTCCTCGACGAGCATGATCCTTCTTCTTTCTGTTGCAGAACTGCTCCACATGTCCGTTCTTATTGCAGTAGGTGCAATGAAGACCTCCCCCCTTTGTGGCTGGAACTGAAGTAGGCTGCACTGTCGGAGGAGTAGAGTGCGGTGCTGCCAAAACGGAGGGAGACACAAGCAGGCCCGCGCCACGAAGACGAGTCTCCTCAGTACGAATAGCTACAAGGGCCTCCAACAGAGTGACACGGGGATGACGAGCAAGCAGCTGGGCACGAATCTGTTCGAACTCAGCCCGAAGACGTGTCAAGAAGTCGTAGATGCGGCGAAGCTCCAAATGAGAATGCTGACGCTGGCAACACTGGCATGTGCGGCAAACCTCCGGTCCCAAGGAATCAAGTTGACGCCACACCGAGGACAACTGTGCATAGAACTCATCCACAGTAGAATCACCCTGCTGAAGCGACTGCTCCTATCGCACAACAGCAAGGTACAGAGAGTCTCCAGCTGGCTCATAGCGATCGCGAAGATGTTGCCACATCAATTGTGCCGAAGACAAGGCAACAATGTCACCAGTAAGATGCACCTCCATGCTAGCAACGAGAATAGCAGAGGCACGAGCATCTTCGTCAATCCATGTCTTGTGAGCAGCAAACTGAGTCTGAAAGGACTCCACATCATCAGTATAGTTATCGGTGATCTTCTGGCGAGTAGCATCATCGGCCTCCTTGGGAATAACAGACGTGGCAGGGGGAGCAGGACGCGGCGGACAGGATAGCTCGCCGGTAAGAAACTCAAATAGGCGCTGACCACGCATGTGAAGGCGCATATGAAGAACCCAGTCTCGATAATTGAGACCATCAAAAATGACCGGGCAACGAGGAACAGAAACAGTCCCCGAAGAGAAGCCTGAAGACGATGACATCTCTCTCTCTCTTTTCTTTTTTTTTTCTTTCTTTTTTTTTCTTTTTTTTTCTTTTTTTTTTTGTTACTATCTGATAATTGAGACTATCAGATTTGAAGCTCACGGACGTGACCTGGGTTTCACGGAATTGAACCTTATCCTTGCTTTGAGACTTGTAGCCTTGTTCTGGACGTTACCAAGGCAAAAAAGGTGAAGCACTTTGTTCAACTGCCACACAACACAGAGGCTTGATCTTATCACGGCGCTCGGATCTGCCGTGCGAAGAGGACGATCACGAGTCCACGACCCGGCCGTCGTCTTCGCTTTCTCGCACCGCCGACGCCGCCGCCAGCCGTTGGAGTTCGGCGCGATCGGAGCACGGACAGGATGTTCCGTCGCGGCTCGGCGGAGGAGCGATCCGAATCGCCGGCGTGGATCTTCTCGCGGCTCGGCGGATGAGCAGAGGCGCCGAAGTCGGTCCACGCTACGGCCAGCGGCGAAAGACGGCTTCAGCGGCAACGAGGTCTTGCCGCAAGCAGCTGCGCCGTGCGGCAGGGGCGCGTCGTCGGCAACACGTGAGCGTCGGCCAGTGGAGGTCGGCGCAGATCAGATCCGGAAAGAACCAGCACCGGAGACGAGCGCTCCCTGCTTGCTCGTGAGTTCTTGCTGAGACGCACACACAGAAGCAGCGCTCGGCGCAGAGAAAAAGCGCCGGCAACTGTACACAGCAGCAAAGACAGAACCGGTCGCAGAGAAAAAACGACGGCAAGTGGGAGACGATGGGGCAAGTGCAACACCAGGAAGAGGAACCCTAGATTTGCTCTGATACCATGTTATGAATAGGGCTTGTATTCATCATGAGGCCAAAGGGCCTATATATATACATGTACAAGAGGGCAAGCAATAGGAATAGGAATAGGACTCTATCCCTAACATACAAGGAAAGCAATAGGAAAAGGAATAGGACTATATCTCTAACATCCACATCTTTGTCAATCTAGGAAGTTGATATTCCATCTGTGCCAAGGTGACCTAAAAAAGGAAGGTAGGATATGCACATCAATTCCAGATCACATGCAGCTAGTTTCAACTTTAAAGGAATCTCAATCAAACCCATACACATCTTAAAATGTTTATGTAGAAATTTTAGTCTTTTGATATTACATAGTTTATGTACAGAAATTCAGATGTTCACCAAAAGCAATACAATTTTGAATACTGTCATGAAGACAGTTCCCAGTTCACAATTTTGTCTCCGAGATAGTGTACCAGCTAACAGTTGTACCTTTACCAGTGTTGCAGCCTAACAGCCCAGCATACCCACTTACCACTCATCGCAGCTACTGACACTATGCACTAGTACTGTATTGAAAAGATCATGTTTCATGTTATCCGAATATAGATGAGTGAGCTTAAAAGGATCACTTATTCAACAGAGTCCATAACTACGGAGATCAAGATGTGGCCTCATGGAGTAATTCATGCTAATAACATAGTTCCTAATGATACAATAAAATCCATGCTGCATGTCAAGAAATGAAAATGCAAGCCAATACTAGCGCTGATGTGTTAGGTTTACCTGCAGAGCAGCTTCATGTGTTGCTGCCCTTTGATTAAAGATGTCCAGAAAAAGAGCAGTCCCGTCACAGACTCGAACACCTCAACCAAATGACTTCTCCAATCAAAATTGAGCTGATGATCAAGGAATAAGCCCTCAGGCCAAGATGCGGCAAATCGAACAGAACATAGAGTAAGAATATTTTACTAGGTCCAAAACAAAGCTGTCCTTTGATTGCAATAACTTCAGCTAATACAATAAACATATCGAGTCTGATTGAAGTAGTGAATGAGCATCTTACCCAGGGAACAATTCATCATCTAAAATTACCGTCTCAACATCAAGGGCATGAATTGCACTCTTGATTTCAGCAACCTTGCCCAAACCAATATAAGTGCTTGGATTTGGGGTAGAAAGCCTGATGAAAAGAGGAAACCATGAGACCTCTGCAGCTCAGACAAAAACAAGACATGTAGAACATAACACATTAAGGGAATAAAATGCACCCAAAAAAAGAATAAATATAACTAAGATTTCGGTTATTTACTATGGCAAAAGAGCCAATTGGATTTGATAGCAAATAAAATATTGTAATCTGTGGTATCTATTCATGTCATCCACTTACATACTAATACAGAAAATTTCAGTATTAATTTGGGCCGGATTGCCAAATCATGGCAAAGCTGTGGCCCCATCACAATAAATATTTCAAATGAACAACAGCATTTCCTTTTCGGGAGGCTGAATTGGTCAATAAAGTTCCCTAAAGATCAGATATCTGAGCATGCTGCGTGAAATTGAGCATCTCAGTTTTGCTGGAAGGATCCATCTTTACGCTTTTGTTTGACAATATGATTGCGTGATCAGCTTACTAGATTTGTAAGCCCATTCGGTATCAATATATTGATCATTCATCAGTTTTAGATTAGCACATCAAACATCGCAGCGGACCTGTCATGCCAAATTAATATCCTCTACATTTGGATGCACAAGCAAGGATTTTTTAGACAAAAGCTGGCATTCTTTTGGGGAAAACATAACTATATTGTGAATCAATTGCATTGCATGGCATGCTCCACCTCGACAAACAAGGACTTCGGGAACCGGAGGTCCGAGCTTACTTTTGCTAGGTCGAACAGACAACCAAGAGCCCAGCGGTATCAGCTAGCTGCTCGAGCTCCTTGGGCGATTCCTCTATGCCAAAGATATTTCCTCCAGTCTTCTTGCACTCAACCCAACCCCATCTAGGTACGCCTTCTCTCGGAACATCTGCAGCAAGGTTTTCAGCATCAGTCGCAGTGGAGTTGCCACCCACAAAATTTTTCAACAACAGCAGATTTACTTTTGTGGCATGATGAAAGAGAGACGTTCTCCGGTGAATTCGGTGGTTGCACGTGAAGAGCAAAAACGCTCAATTGGTGACTGTAGAGCAGCCAATTCTACCAAGCCGAGACAACCTCTTTGCCGTTGATGAGCTTGAACCGGTCGTACCCCGCCGCGGCGTCCTCCTCCTCCTGCCGCCGCCGCCGCCTGTTCCTCACGGTGGCCCTCGGCGGCTGCTCCTCCTCCCCCTGGGCCCACGACGGGCCCACACCCTCCCCCTCCCCCTCCCCGCCGCCATCCCGTGCAGCAGCTGGTCGAGCGCCCGGACCTTAGGGGGAGGGAGGCGGCGGTGAAGAAGCAAGCTGCTCTCATGGCACGGCGAAGAGGGAGGGAGGAGGCGTGGCGCCGGGAGCCCAGCTCAGGTGGATGAGTGAGGTGAGGCCGGTGATGACGTGGACTAGCCTCGGTCGTTGGTGCACGCGAATCTTGATGCAGGCCAAGCCGTGTTTCGATCGTCAGCTAGTTAGCTTGCCTAGCCGGAGGCAAGCCAGCCTTGCCAGCGGCGGCGAGCCAAATTGGCTACATGAAAACTGAAAAACAAAACACGATTTTAAAAGCAAATTGAGGGCTAACTACCCGCAGACCTAGACCTGGGCAATGGCCAATGGGCCGTGTTTTTTTTTGGGTTGGCCCTCGGTACAGTCGCTCAGTACAGCCCAAAGCTTGGCACGGCATCAATGTCTTTAGATCGAATAGGCATGGCACGAACGATGGATAGTGTCGGACGTAGAAACTCGACACGATGGACGGCACGGCACGACCGACTTGGTCGTGTTTGGGTTAGTCCGACACGAAAGTGGTCCTTGCGTAAGAAACATAATATCCACAATCTAGTACATCATCAATTATCTTACCTTAGCGGCTCATCCCATCATCAAATATTACCTCTCCCCTTCGTCTCCTCCCATGATCTGTCCAACGCAATCGCCATCTACCCATAGCTCTCTCTCTCTCTCTCTCTCTCTCTCTCTCTCTCTCTGTGTGTGTGGGGGGAGAGGCCTGTGGCGCTTTTTGCCCACACTACTACCTCCCACTGTCGTCCCATGCTATCCCTTCCTCACTCTCCCTTGCCACTTCGATACCAAATCCAGCGACTTTCGGTTATGCTGCTGTCAGATACGATCTTATAGCACCGCACCACCAGCTTCACCGATAGTCCCGAGAAAGAAGACGACGGCAACCAAAGAGGAAGAAGACGGTAACAGTGTTTGATCTCAACGATCCTCACCGCCTCGACGTCGGATCTAGTGGTCTTTTCCCGAGTGAATAAATAAAATTTTGTTCTTTTTCCCCAAATAATTGTGTGCACCGGATCCTCGCCAGCAGTCGACGCTCGCTCCTCGTCCTTGGTGCTATCCACGACGATGGACCAACGGTGACGGCGTCCATAACAGTGGCGGTATGGTACGATGGTGGCACGGTATACCTAGGGCCATGCCTGGGCCTTACTGAAGGCGAGTTGGGTTGGCATGGCGAGGTGGCCGTGCCTTGCAGGCACAGTACTCCATGGCCAGAAGCCAATTCCGACCTCTACACAGACCTTTTAATCTTCTTCTCTTGTCCTCTTTTTGCTCATGCATATAATGTCGTAGTCACGATTAACCCGTTCTCATATTCTCAAGAGAAATTGTTAGTCCTTTTAAACCAATTGTCATTAATTGCCAAAACCAAAATGAATTGGAGGCCTAGATGCTTCACCGTCTACAATGATGGACTGACGGTAATGGCGTCCACAACTCCACAAGTCCAACAAAATAAGACCCAGATTGGTACGACACGGTGAAGCACGGCGTGCCTTGGGCCATGCCTGGACCTCACCGAAGACGAGTTGGACTGACATGGCGAGGTGGCCATGCCGTGCAGGTACAGTACGCCACGGCCCGAAGCCAACTCCCAACTCTATGCAGACCTTTGTATGACAAGTAACAAGTGGCAACAAACCACTGTGAATCATCACCTCCATTGGACACCGATCACGCACTAACAAGCCTAGAAAACTTTTAACAAAGGTACACACTTTATACGTACAGCTATATATTCTTATATAATGGCTTCATAATATTATAAATCCAACATATCTATTCAAAATTTGCTAAAAGTACAATACAAATAGATCTAATGTCCTACAAATTTAAAACCAACAAAGTTAAAATCAAGAGGTAATCTCCTAGCGTTTTTCAAAATTTGGAAGGTCCACCTAAATTCGCGCATGAATCAGGGACAAGCACACAGCACAATTCTTGGAACTGAACCGAAGTACATAGAGCATAAATAAAACAGTTCCTTGTCATCAGCACCTGCAAACCCTCTGTTTTGCATGTGTGTATAACTTACATCAAGAACACCACATCCCTTAAACTTAAATAAACAAAACAGCCTTGCACAGAGACAGAGCACAGGCCATTCTCACATCTCAAAATAAACAGAGTGAAAATTAGCATAAATAACAACACTTCTGGCTGACTGACTGACTCACTGACTGACTTCACTCGTGGCACAGCCCTTGTGCAGCATCATCATCATCATCACCACCGTCATCACCGTAGCTTACTATTTACACACCAAAACCACGAGCCGTGAAGCAGGAGTCACCCCAATAACTTAAAAAAAAAAGAACACCTCCTCTCTTTTTTCTGATGCCAATGCCATCATCTTGCAGCAAAAAGAAACAAGCAATCGTTGCAGAAGCAGAGGCAGCTAGTGCACTGCGATGTTGATGGCGCCCTCGTCAGAAAGCTTGTGGACATGGGGCTTGGCCTGCTTCTTGGACGCGGCGGACGGCTTGGCATTCGTTGCAGGCTTGCCGCTCCTGCTGCTGCATTTGCAGTTGTTGTCGAGGCTGTCGCGGCTCGCGCGGCAGCAGGGCCTTGTGCTCTCGCTCTCCTCTGACGAGTTGGAGGTGTCCATGGAGGCCTTCCGCCTCCCCAGCTTAGGCGACTTGGGACGGGTTGTGGGCAGCTTCAGGCAGGACGTTAATTGAGAGGATGCAGTGGTAAGATCAGGGCTTTGTCTGAAGGCTGAAGCCAATGAATGAGCTAGGAGATTATAGAGCGATCGATTCGTTTAAGTGTCTACCTTCTTGTATTCAGCCTTGCGAGAAGGCGCCTCATGGTAGAAGCTTGGCATGGGTGCGGCCTTGAATGTCAGGCTTTTCCTGAGTAGCTTGAGGGCTTCCTCTTGTTCTTTCTGCAGATTCAGAATGTAAAAAACAAGGATCCACTTATGAAATCTATTCAGCGTGTGTTTCAGTGGAAGATCATTTTCTGATGGTTTAATGGCCAAGGGACATTGATTTGGAGATATCAACTATTTATGCCTTTTTTCTATGCTTATAAACCAAGAGGTCATCATGATTAGTGAATCTAGTTCTTTCATCAAAGAATGTTGCAGTCATAAAAAAGCAGCCCCAAAACCCAACTAAAGAGGACAATGTTGCTGCATAAACAGTCCTAGCAGAACAAGAACCATGACTAAACACAAATTTTAAAAAGTTCAAAGCCTAGTTTTTATTGACACTTCTCCCACCAACACAACTGCAAGTACTCCTAAATAGGTATCAAAATTCAGGTCAAGTAAACTATCTGAATAATTGAACCAAGATATAGAGTAACGAGTAACAACTCAACTTTAGTTACTCCTAAATGGGCATCCAAATTAAGTTAACTATATATGAACATAGAAAAACGATTATAGAGACAGAGAAGAGGATGCATCTCCATGGGAAATGCTGGTAATAAGACAAATCACCTTCAGCCTAGCCTCCAGCTGAATTTTCTCTTCCTCCATAGCTTGATGTTTCTCCTCCAACTTCAAATAGAACTGCAAGAAAACATGAAAAAAAAATTTATCACTTTTCCCCTTTCCGCCCACCATGTTTCAAATTTTCTTGTAACAAAATAATATATACTTCTCTGCGCTTCTCGGCACGTTCAGTACATCTGAAAACTGGCCCTGATGGAACTGTAGTAGTCCTTCCATTTGATGATTTCCTGCACATCAGACCTTATTCAACTAAGCATGGTTGAATAGAGAGGTGATCTAAGCAAATAAGCTTGTGTGCTAAAGTTGTGAAGCATACGAGTTAGTGAGAGTAGAAGCGTCCCCGTCATCCAGACTATTTCTATTAGTAGCTTGCAGTGACTTCCTTGTAGTTGTGGATGCACTTCTCTGTAAGAAATATATAGAGAAAGTCTATAATTCATTTTTCATGATTCCATTCAATTTGGTTAGAACTTAGAGAGCTTGTCCTTTGGAAGTTTATGCAAGAAAAAGGCGACACTCCATTATTCTGCTGGGTAGAAAGACAGATGTAGCTAGATCACTAGTTTGATTCGATCAGTGAATTCAGTCTAGCATATTTACTGAGCATCTCAAACACTACCAGAAGGCTGTATACAAGAAAGATCAAGAGTGCAAAAATAATAGCACAGATACTTAAAAAGTTTTTTTTTTGTACAGAAGGTTCCCATTTCACATTAAAATGGAAGAAGTAATTCTGCTAAAAAGCCTAGAGTGGGTGTTCCTCTAAGGATGATAGAATAAAGAATTACAGATTCATGAAAAACAACAGGTTAAGTAAATGAAATTACCTTCATCTTCTTCATCGAAGTTGTCAAAAGACTCTTCGCATTTTTTAATACATTTCCACTTCCAGTGGAAGCCTTGTCATTTGACAGATCAGGAGGGTCACTACTAACATTTTCTGGCTCTGATAGAGCATCATTTTTCGGTTCTAGAAAATCCTCCATAGATGTGACTGAGGTACTATCACTTGCTTCTGTTCCTGCCATTGGAAACGTTTCTTGATTCTCTTGTTTATCATCACTACTTTCAACACAATGTTGCACCACATCTCCGTTTTCAACATTAGCAGCAGAGGCTTCATCTAGAACAAGCTCTGAATTTATAGAACCATTATCATTGGACTGTTCCACAAATTTAGTACCGGAGGAACCATCAAGTTCAATTGCTTCATCCATGTGATCCATGGCCAAAGATTCATAAAGTTCAATAGAACCATCAACAACAGCGATCTTACCATCATCAGTCTGCTCAGCATGATCAATGGCCGAGGAACCATCATGTTCAGTAGCACCATTGACATCAGCAGATTCCAATGGTTCGGAGATGCTATTGTCAGATTGCGCAACATGAACAACCATCAAAAAACTTTCGACGTTAACAGCGTCAGGCAGTTCTGATTGATGGTCACACTTATCATCAGACATATCCATGTTATCACTAGCCGGGGGGCTGACGGTATAATCCAGCTCCTCATTGGAAGACTGGAGTACAACTTCAGTACCCATACTGCTTCACAAGAAAAGGTGGTACTTCAATAAGTAATAATTGATAACTCAAAGTCTCGAAGTAGGGATCTTATATTAAGACAATTTGAAACTTTTTGTCGAACAACAAGCATATGGAACAAGGCAAAAGAGTGGGCACAAATAAAATAGGATGTTCCATTCTTCCAAAAGATTGAAGTCGACAATCCTACAAAGAGAAAATCTTCCATCGTTCATGTGGACACTAGAGTCCTTTACTACCAACCAGGGATATGACATGCAGTGGTGGAAAGAATGATGTATGAAGTTTGACTACCTATCTGATATGAGAACTGACGATGATCAAAGCTATTAATTTAATTTGAGATCTTGCAAACGGTCATGTACTTACTTGTTGTTACCACCAAATTGTGAATATCATATTTCCATAAAAGGCAACAAAAAAAAGCACAAGGGAAGAAAGGAGACAGAGATTACGAAGAATTGACCACTGCGCTGCTACAAACTAAAGAAATGAAAGAATCAGAGCATAATACATCACAGGTGAATCTTGAATCGAACTATGTGGTGGGTTCACCAACAAGCGATTATTCGCTATGCTAGCATTTACAATTGGGCAAATGGGCAATGTCCTTCGAAATTCCAGAACTGCTCTGAGCTGTGCTTCTTCTATTATTAATTAGGATTTACTACGACCCGTGCCGTAGTTGATTAATACTTGCAAGTTTGTTATCATCGGACCTGCGCCTGGTAAAGCAACATAATAGCAAGCTTTCCAGGAAGAGTTTGATTATGCATCTTCCTAATATTATACATTATCATTGCTAGATAACTGACCATCGACAGCAGCAGCAAACACAGGGCCAATCCGCTCAATTGCTCATATCTGAGTTCTTAACGTTTTGCTAACCGGCAGCAATGACCATCAGAATACCAGCTATTATATTTCTAAACAATGTGATCCCTTCTAGCAGATGAGAAACTGCCAAGAAATACATCATGAATTCGGATGCAACCCTTCAATTTCCCCACATCAAGAACAAAAAGAAACTTCTTTCTAACCAGCTAACGAGATGCAGGCTCGGATCGATGCGCCTCCAGCGAAATGAGATGAAATGAAACGCTAATGCAGGAAAGGGTTGGGGCAGGCAGACGATCGAACATGCCAACGTCAGAGCAGGAAGGAAACGGTGGGGGGCTTACCTCGCGTCTCTCGGCTAGCTCTTGCTTGCCTCCTCCTCTCGCTTCTCGCCGGCCGGCCGGTTCGTCGCGCAGGCAAGGCACAGGACGGTGTGGTGGTATTTGTAAGGGGAGGGGACGTCGGGGGAGGGGGAGGAGGCGATGGGTTCGCTGGTTCAAACGGGGTTAGCTCGGAGGTTGCTTTCCCCGCGGCCTTGCTTTCCTCTTGCATGGGTCCCCCTGCCCTCTGCTTTTGCGAGGGAGAGCAAGCCTGGTAGTATCTGTAAGGTACTCAGGGGCGGAACTAGAGAAAAAGTCATCGGAGTTCACCACTTCATCATATATGTGATAATAACTTATTATTCTTACTATTTGCTTATTATTTGTCTCCCGGTGTCACAAGATTTAGATCAAGGGGTTCACATATACTATATATATAGATTAACATACAATAATTTTTTTATATATAGACTAATATACACTAAAAAATTTTTTTGACCCGGTGTCCTGTGACACTGGGTAGCATCAAGTACTTCCGCCCCTGAAGGTACTGACCATGGTTGGCTCTAATGTCTTGGGCGCCTCTCTCCTCCTCGAGCTGTTTTACGGTACACTAAATTGAATATGAACCGTTCATTCTTTTTTATCCAATGGATCATATTAGCTAGAGTTTACTTGTACTTCATATCTAGCAGTAGAGCAGTAGAAACACCCTTAACAAATCAGCGGTTAGATGTGATTTCTACTACATATTATGTACTACCAGTATAACGCACCGTAAAATTTCTCTAGTAAAAAGCCCCATTCAGGATGGAGCATGTTTGGAGTGCAGAAATTTCACGGAAATCCTTTCAGTTCCAGCTGGAATATTATCAAGAACACACCCACGTTCCAAAACTGGACTTAATTAACTCGATCGATTAGCTGAGATGCATTGGTTAAGTTCATGCAGGGTCAAATTCCAATAGTGTTGTCGAGTAAATAATCACGGTGGCATGTATAGAGCGCGATGGCTGGGTGTGAACGTTGGTATCATGCATTGTGATGACCGTATACTGAAATAGTTGGACTCGGAAGTTAATTAATTAGTTGGTCGATGACGATAGATTAGTCGGGTGATAGCTTTAGCCTTGTTTACGCATGAACATTCGAGTCATCTTTCTAGCTCAGTCTGTGGTTGTACAATCGGGTCCCCGCAAAAAAGTTAGGGGGGGTCCTCCGGGGTGTTGTTGGAATTAGCTGCAAATTAGTTGGTTGAAGGCTACAGTTAGGAGTTGATTATGCATCAAATTGAATTCTTTCAGGGTTAGGTTAGAGTTCTATTTCGTTCCGAGTTAACATAACTCATACAGATCACATAGTTACTTTATTATAGTCGGCACTCTTAATTTACAATTAATTGGAGGGAGGTGTTTCTACGGATCATCTTTCGAAAGTAGCGTAAATATTAAAGCATGAATAAAAGATATATGGTGGTTACTTATCATTTCGTTTGCTTCAAGATTTGTGCACCTTGTATTTGGACGTGATGCATAGAAGCACTGGATCATTAGAAAAGCGAGACACTTATGGAGTTACTGAAGCCTCACTTTTTTTTAAAGACAAATGAAAAACTCCCAATGTTCCTAAAAATATGTTATTTTAGCTTTCAAATTTTGATTCCAAATACATATTATTTTACAATTTTGAGATAATTTTTAACTTTTTTTTTACTTTGCATATCTTTATCCTTCATTATTTCCAAGGCTATTTACTACTATGTATTAGATTGACACACACCATTCAAGTGCAATAAGTGAACTAATGAAGAATGACGATTTGGTCATTTTCATATACTGCATTGGTTGAACTATAAAAATCCTAAAACATCATCTATTTAGGAGCAGAGTATTAAAACTTACAAGTGAGCATAATTCATTAAATTTGGGCAACCTACTATCACATTTTCGTAATCATGTATTACCGACACTAAGCATCTAGCCTGAATAGGAATCTTTGCACCTTTCTAGCTAACTAGAATGCACAGTATTTATCCTTAAAAACTAAGGTTTAAGGAACCTTGCAAGCTCCCTTTCATGCATGGTCACTTGATTCACACGAAAAAAAGGACCAAACAGGATAGGGTGGCTAATCCCAGGTCCCATCTAGTGATCTAATATGTAACTTCTGTTCAACTCATAATTAAGCATCGCACAACAATTGCCTCGGTTTGTAGCTAGTGTGCAGACCACCGCTGATCACTCGCACCGGTCACAAATAATTGTCATTTTAGGTATCGATATGGTCTCTAAAACATAACTTTGATTATCAATTTCTATTATAATATATTTATAAAACCTAATAAAATTATAATATTAGAAAAGTAGTTTTCGAGATAAATCTACACATATGATTTAATGTATCCAATTTAAATATTTAAAATATATCAACAGTCAAAGTTTCAAAATTTTAACTGCACCTATCATGCGCGTAGGATGGGCTAGCTAGCATGCATAGGTGCCTCTCCTCTCACATCTCACTAGCTCGTGTGTAAACTTGATATCGTTGCTCAGATGGAATGGGATTGTTGAGCAAAGGCAAAAAAAAAGCACAATTCTTTTTTCTTGGGGTGATTTTAGACTGTCTAATACAGTACGAAACAATGTTTTTACTAGAGCATATGGCTACAATATATATTGTGTCATTACGAATTAGAACTTGGATTCACTGTGCACCTGCCTTTGTTCAAGTATGGCAGGGGATCGCAATTCCTCATATCTATATATACTTTTTAACTTTGGTATTTTGTTTCATGTGCTCCTGGTTTCTTTATAGATTCACATTTATGCTTGTGATTTTGATAATTTATTGTATGTATTTCTAAGTAATGTGTTTTTTCATCATGAGGAAATTTCACAAAACCTTAGGTTTCTTGTACAAACTACCAGAAAACTACATATTTTAGCTTCTATTTCACAAAACTACAGATTTTAATAGAGAACTTGTCTCACAGTACTACGGTTTTAGAATTAACCGTTTCTTGTAGGTATGACAGCTTGGATCCATATAGCAGCCTCACACGCCCCTATTTCTCATTTTACTCGCGCGTGAACCTACCATATAGGCCCATTCTGTCAGACTCATTATAAGAAACGCTCAATTCTAAAATCTATAATTTTGTGAACTACAATCTTGAACATTTAATTTTCTGATAGTTTGTACATAAAACATATTTTGTGAAATTTACTCACTCGTAGAAGAATGGAAATCGGATTCTTTTTTCAGTGTAGAAAACATAAAATAAAATAAAAGCAATGCCAAAAGCATGCAGCCTAATTAATTAAAGGGGCTGGACTAAATAACCCGAATCGGCACAATAATAATAATATCATAATCATATTCCAAATGATTACAATGCAACAAATCAAACGCATATCAACCATATACACAAATATTATTGAAATGCACGTGTGCGATGGTGAGATATATCATCATATGCATGCCAATATATATGTGTAATTCGACACGCCAGTCTTTGTTTACCTACAAAATTAAGGAATCAAAAACAAATCAGGAGAAATAGAAACCAAATTAGAATAATATATAACATTGCGTCCAAATCACACGCAAGGACTCCAGTGCTAAAGTATGCGCGTCCTGTCTCATCGCCATAATCATCACCTACTGATAATCAATGAACAAAAATTAATGATGACAGCACTGTGATTGTAAGTACTAATTAAGGCCCCCGAACCACACCATGACAAGCTGCCAACTCCGTATACATGCACATCACTTGATTATTTTTGCAGTTGATCACCCACTCATGAGCTGATAATCGTTGGTACATTGACATTTATGATCTTTTCTTGACGGCCAGTTTAATCGATTAATGATAGGGCGCCGGATGAACAGTCCCATCACTGAAAGCTCGTACTCTCTCTCTCTCTCTCTCTCTCTCTCTCTCTCTCTCTCTTATCTGCAAGAGACATAACAGTTGGGCTGCATGTAACAGTTCAACTACATATGCAGAGACGTGAAACCTTTTTCTTTTTCTTGGAGAAGCATGATATATAATTCTGGAAGTGACGTATAAACATCCTAGAATTTAGAGCTCGGAGAACATGGGTGTGGAAAAGTGTTTATTAATTAGGGTACCCGTTTTTCATGATAATGAAATGGGACTTAATTTTACTATTATTGAGAAATACCAAAATTTACATTGTAATAGTATTAATAGGTACAAATAATTTAAAGGGTTGATTAACAACTTTTAGTATTACTTTAATTTAAATTTTGGTACCTCTCAAAGAGGGTAAAAAGTCTCTAATAAAATACGCTATTGATGTCTCGAGGGCCTCACTACTACAGAAAAAAAAACATTACAGGCGGTTCAAAACCATCATCACAAACAATTTTACAAATCGTCTGTAATTATGTGTCAGTGATAATCGTTGCACATCACAGACGGTTTGTGAACCGTCTGTGAAATACACGTCACATACGGTTCTAGCCACGAACCGTATGTGGTAATAGGTTATCACAGACGGTTTTACCCACGAATCGTCTATGATAATCTGTTATAACAGACGGTTCTAACTAAGAACCATCTATGATATGCATAAAACCCATACTAGTTCAGCACTAAAAAATATATGGCAAAAATTTGAAGCATCCAATTCATGGTAAATTTTGACACTTAGCCAAAATTTTGAGCATCCAAGTCATGACAAATGTATAGACTTAGCTAAATTGCACAACACCATATCAATTGCACAATGGATATGTACAATATTTTCTCCAAAACCAAACAATACTATTAACTTATCTGCGCTTACTAAAATGAAATACATCACAAGATGAATGTAGGGGGTGTAGGATTTCACCTTTGAGGTTCTGAAGTTCACCGAGTGCTTGTTGTACATCTCTCTATTCTTGAGCTTCACAAGCTAAAGAACACACACAGGCACACACAAAAGAGAAAAGAGATCAAAACACTAATCGATTGGAAACCAACAAGGATCAGAGCATGATCAAAACCCTAACCGATGAGGAGGAGGTCGCCGGGGGGAGGAACCGAGGAGACGGAAGTTTGGGAGAGACGGAGAGATAACCTTGTCGGAGGTGCTTGGCCTAGACTTGCCGGCCTTTTGCTTCTCTGATGGGCCACTGGCCAAATACGACTCCTTAGAAGCCGAACGGCGAGCCTTGCACCTTGGCAACACCCCAGAAGACCTTGAGCTCTCCACCATGAACCCACCAAGGGGGAGGATGTTGCCGGGGGGGAGGGGGTCGGCAAGGGGGAGGGTGTCACTGGAGTGAGGACTTTGGCTAGAGTTTGGGTGATTTGAACTCAGTGTACCTGAGCGATGGGGTGAGGATGGGGCTTATAGGGGGACATCACATATGGTTTTTGGCTAAAACCGTATGTGATGTGCATTTATATCGCAGACGTTTCTAGTCAAAAACCATCTGTGATGATGGCGATGGCAATGCACATCAAATCCAGTTTTTGGTAAAAACCGTCTGTGATGTGTATTTATATCACAGACTGTTCTAGCCAAAAATTGTCTGTGATTATGGCAATGCACATCACAGACGTTTTTTTTTTTTTTGATAAAACCGTCTGTGATATTCACTCTTCACAGACAGTTCTTTAAAAACCGTCTGTGATTATATTTAACACAAACGGTATTTGAAAACCGTATGCAATGAGGAGTCTAATATAGTCTTTTCTGTAGTAGTGCCTATTGGCACTGTTGATTGAAGGCATAGATTACAATGGTGAATTAATCGAGCTACCTACCTACCTATACAGTTAAGGGGTTCCATGGTCGGTGACGAGGTCCCACATGTCAGCCTCATAACGAGTGGTATATTGTAGATTATATAGTTATTTAATAGTTTATTGTAGATTTTCTTGTAAAAATACAAGTGATTTACATGTGAAAGGCAATTCTTTTTTTTTTAGAAAAATTAGAGCAGTGGCTGAAAAGTGGACTCGACTATGCCTATCAGCTAGCGTATGAGGTGATCGATATGTCATCGACTAGCTACCGCGAGCTTTGTCATACAAAACTGTTCATAACATTAATCGGCAAACCCTGATTAATATTTGAGCTAGTATGTGCATTTCCTGTGTGGAAATATATAGGGATTTGATAAACATGTACAGTCGGTTGATTGTTGCTTCCGTTTGTCATGTGAAACCGCCCCTCTCATGACTCATGCATCTTGCATATTTGCGCCTCTTACCTCCAAGACAACGGGTGCGTAATCTTAAAACAACCATCTTAGGTTCTGTCTATTTTTGGTTTTGATTCTGAATTCTGGTCTCAAAAGCTGAATAAAAAACAAACAACATGATTTTAAAAATCGATTCTCACAATTAATTCAGCCCACTTATATATACTAGAATCTACAATACAATATACTTCATATGTGCTTTTAGATTCCAGTTTTTAAAAATCAACTTCTCTACGACTATAATTAAGAATCAACTTTTAAAGAATTCAAAGAAAAAAAGATTGTCACATTGTCGCTTCGATCCCAAATAAACCCCCTCCAATTGTAGGTAGGTAGCTAGCTAGCTAGCCTCCACCAGGCAATTTATTATTAGCCACGTTTCACCCTCGAATCGGCAAGAAATATATAATTTCTTTCATGGATATATTTCCATCGCTACATATGCAAAGCTTTTGCCTGTTCTTGAAGAATTATCCCTGTGCAAAGCTTTATCCTATTCTCGAAAAATATATATCCAATCATGCGCAGCGCTGTAATTGATCCATCGATCGACAATTAAACGATACCGGCACGGCGCAAGTCAACAACCGCTAGGAACGATCCAGCATGATCGATGGTCGATCGGGCTAGCTCCTAGCTAGCTATAGCCTATGTAGGCATTGGGCATTGGACCATCTATTATCGATGAAGATATTGGTACGTATTTTCGTCGGTGTTGTCTGGGCCAACGAAATAAAATTTATAATTACGTCGGTTTATTTTCGGCCAATAAAATTAAAATAGGTGTGACCGTCGAAAACAAATTTTTCTGCAGTGTACAAAGCTGGCTGGAGCTAGGCAGCCATGCACCGGGCCGCATTGCCACGTCGATCGGGCTAGCTAGCTGCCGGAGGCAACCGACGTCGACGGCGACGCCTCAGCCGCACAGCGCGTACGTCGACGACCCCCGTCCAGGTTCGCCGCTGCAGTGCACGGCCGTTTCGCGGATAATTAAGCGCGTACGGTACGTGCGGTTGCCGCGGCTCTTTCGTGGGGTGGGGGTGGGGGGGGGGGGCATGGGCCACCGCGCGTACGTAACCGCCGGGCGTTCGCGTAGCGCAGGCGCTAGCTGTAGCTAGCCGCGCGCGCCACCTAACCGCGCCCGGGAGGGAGAAGGCGTCGGTGAGCCGTACGTGGGTTCGACTCGACGCGCGGGGAGGAGACGGAGGAAAGCTACGTGCGCGCGCGCGCGCGACCTCCTTTCGCCCGGGCCCTCGCGGCTCAACCGCTCGGTGGTTTGGGTTTTCGATCGATGTGTTGGTGTTGCTGCGGTGGGAGGCAGGGCTGGCAAGGAGCCGTACGTGCGTATGTATCTCGCTCGACACAGATAAGATGCGGTTGTAACAGCGGCCGCCTACTGCACATGATGTAATATTGTTACGAGCTTTTTTTTTTTGTTAAATAACACTTAAATTTTGAGCTTTCAAATTTAAATTGAATTGATGGAATTAATCTATTAACAATATCGAAACCGAAAAGACCGATGGAGAACCAAAATTTGAAAATATAGAGCCGAAAATCGCTGAAAAATCGTCAGAAACCGACGGGTTAAGAATTTCAAATTTTTGAAAAAATTAAAAAAAAAAATCGAAAAACGATCGGTTTTGATCGCGTGCTGAAGCCTGACACACTATCATATGATTTTCATCACAAAACCAGTCGGCTTTGCGTCACATAAATTTTTCCAAAATTTTTATTCTTTTTGGTTTAACCAGTTAATTTACCAACCGATTTTATACGTCGAACCGGCTCGGTAAAATAAAAAATCACGAAAATCAATGAATTTCGACCGGTTTTGTGAACCCTGCACTGAGATATACAGGTGCATCTCATTTTGTGATTATGCTACTGTTAACACGCGGTTCATAATTCGACTAGTACGTATGCATATATACCACGCTTTTGTTTAACTAGCTAGTCACTGTTCAAAGGATTAAATTAGTCATAGAAATGCGTAATTATCTAACATTATGTTATTAAACAATTACTATTTTTTTTTCCTTAATGTGTACTTATACGGCAATAATACCGTACCCCTCGAAGACGCTACAGCGAGTGCACTGGTGACGATCGACGTACGTACTTGTGTATTAATTTCTTCGGCGTGCAGTCGCGACGACGGCAGTATACGCGTACAGCACATCACTAGTCAACGATGACGAGGAGAATATATGATTTGATGATGCGTACATGCATGCATATATGAACTCGGTCGGGTGCGTGATATGCGTGCGAGGCGTTGTTGCGTTTGTACGCCCGTTGAGGCGTTGACGCACACAGATAACGTGCTGCCGCTCCCAGCTGGGACAGGTTCCTGTGCAGACTGCAGTTGCTATTATAATTGTAACTTAAGCAACTGCATATGGTCTGAGCTATTTATTTTCTAGAGTAGTTAACAGTCTATATTCATATTTTACGGTGTTTGGTTGTGGGATGCTGCAATACTACGAATAATCTGAATCATTAATTTTGTATCTTATGGTACTATTATAACCGTTTAAATTATGGTTATAATAACAACTGCACTGCGTAGGAACCGTGTCCTGTCTGCTGGCGATTCTGGATTCGGCTGTCGCCGCGATGTCGCACAATCCATCTGCGGGCATGATGCACTGCGCATGCACTTGCGCACGTTTCCTGTTCTTTTATCCGAGGATGCTTGCGTACGTTTCTGCGTTGTCGGTCGTTGATTGATGGACCGTGTCCAATTATAGTGCATGCACCTCCTTATTAATTATTGCTGTTTAACGAGATCGGAGAGGGCTTACGAGAGATTGCGTGCAGCAACATCAGGTGGTAGTCTGGTAGATGTCTAATGTCCTACTAGTTTTCGAGTTTTTAAAATCGTTCTGTAGATTAGGCCCTCGTAAATTTTCACTGATTTTCCTTGGATTAATAAAGCTAATCCGGGAATTTTAAAAGTTGAAAAGTTAATTTGAGTAATCTAAACTTCAGTTAAATCAAAACTAGTTTCATTTGGGTTTTTTGTGTTGTGAAGTATTTTTTTTTGTACTTCTTTGAAATTTTCGGAGTCCATTTGCTATTTATTTGAGCTCCGCTCGACTTATTTCTTTAATAGAAATTCAGACAATCAGTTCTAAATTCCAAAATCCTCTTGGGCCACATCGAGTCCGACACATTTCCTCTCCCCACTCTGCTATCAACCTAGCCTACTGCGTCGGCCCACCTTCCCTCTCCTTTTTCTCGGCCAACTTCTTTTCCTTTTGACAGCCTGTACCGCTTTATCGCTGATTGACCCATCAGCATCGCACTGGCCCCACTCCCATGCCACGCCAGCCCAGCCACATTCGCTCTCTCCCTCTCTCGCCGATAGGTCGGTCCCAACTGTCAACGCCCTGTTCCTCTTCTTCTTCTTCACATACACGCCTCGAACTTCGCCGCCGCCGTCGTGCCTGAGTCGAACTCCAACTCCGCGCCGCCTTCACCACCTATAACAGTCACCCAAACCTCGCACCGCCTCTGTTTGCTCTAGCACCGCCCCAAGATCGTGTCTCCGCCGCTTTCTCCGTTAAGGCCGAGCCGTTGCCGCCATTGGAGCCAAAGGAGGAGCTCTTCTTTCCCACCGCTTTGTCACATCTCCGCTGGATCCAATTGTGTCATGTCATGTTCCCAGTCGTTGCCTTCGTTCTCGTTGCCAGAGCGAAATCGAACCACATTCATTGTGGATATCGAGCGTTTCTTCCTCAAATCTGATTGTGTCATCTTTACCCTATTGCCGACGATTAGCTTCGGCGGCAAAGAGGCTCCAGATGCTGCTGAGAATAGACATGTAAGATAATATATGTCTGTTCAAGTGGAATTATCGGATATGATCAATCAATACATTATGCTTTTATGAATTAGTCATTGGCTCTAGTAACTACTTTGAAGCCGATAATAGCCAATAGTGTCAAAGAAGTAGCGCAAGAACTAGTGACGCTTGCACTTTGCTTGACCCCGTGCAACCTTTGCCGACATAACCAGTCTACTCCATTGCCCAAAACGTCTAGAATGTGAAGCCTACGGTTGATCTAAAACCGACGGCTACTATCCCTGCTCTAGCACCGACACAGCCGATCATGGTATTGCCACGGGATTTCGGTGTAAGTGGGATTACTCATTACCAGGCTTACACAAATTGCAACAAATTGGACACCTAGCCTAGTTTACCTCCATCCACTCCGTTATTCGTTTACCCCAAATCGGTTGTTCAGCCGATTGAAGTTCAGGTACGTCCACATTACGTTGAGCCGATGCTTAGATGATAAAATATCAGCTATGAGCAATCACGTTTACCGATACAATCCCCGGTGCAACGCCTGCCTGAGTTTGCCCTCGGAGGGTAGAATATCGATTTCGCTTCGAATTGGCAGGCAACTCAGGCACGGGTAGCATTAGACAAAGAAACCGATTGGGCTGAAGCTATCAATGCCGTCTTGAAGGACCAATTTGGCATTAAGCCAAAAGGGCGGACCATCGGCTATAGAAAGCTGTATCCTGATTATATTAATCGGATCTTATATCCTTGATTTTGCTAAATTTTTCAGGGGATGACTCCATGACAACATTGGAACACATCGGACGCTTTGTTGTACAATGTGGAGAAGCAGCACAGTTCGATGGGCTGAAGGTGAAAAATGTTCCCCTTGTCCTTGTCTAGAGTAGCTTCCACCTAGTTTACAATCTTACCCCCGATTCGGTCAATACTTGGGCCGATTTGGAAAGCCGATTCCATGAGTACTTTTTCTGTGAAAGCTTAGAGTTGAGTGTATCGGATCTAAGCTCTGTCTGACAGAAGTGTGGAGAATCAGTAACAGATTACATTAATAGATTCCAAGAAGTCAAATCGGTGTTTAATGTCATATTGTCTGATAATTAGTTGGCCAATTTAGTTTTTTAAAGTTTAATTCCTCCATTGAAGGAGAAATTTAGCGGTCAAGAGTTTACTGATTTAAGTCATTTGTGGTACAAAGTATTAGCTCAAGAAAGTCAATTCTTTGAGAACAAAGGTTTTAAGGACAAGTTCAAAAATAAAAAAAACAAAGAGAAACCTAAAGTTAATATCATCGAATATGAATCTGGTAGCTCATCTGACGAAGATGAAGCTGAAGTAAATATAGCCGAATGGGTTAATGGGAGTAAGAAGTCCCTTGTCTGTTCTTGGCTTAAGTAGATTAAAACTAAATTGGAAGTTTAAATATACTTTCGATGTAACCAAATGAGATCGTATCTTTGATTTGTTGCTACAAGAAAAAGTTATACAATTGCATGAAGGTCACACCTTGCCATCGGCTGAGGAGATCAAGAAACCAAGGTATTGCAAGCGGCATCATTCCTTTTCACATAATACTAATGATTATAATATTTTTCATCAACAGATCCAGTCGGCTATTGAAGACAGCCGACTGAAGTTCGCTAAAGAACTAACAATGCAGTTAGATGCTAATCCTTTTCCAGTTAACGAGTTGAAGAAGGACAGCGCCCACCCCTGCATGCCGGACTAGCCGACTCCACCGCTGGTGTTTTCGTTGCCGCCGCTGGTGTTGCGGTTGTTGCGGCGGCGGCGAGAGTTGTTGGGCGGTTGCCGCCTGACGTAGTGCTGGAGCCGCTAGTGGACTCCGTCGGTGCGCCGCTGGTGCCCTTGGCGCTACCAGAGGGGCATGGGACTGAGGGAGTGGTGGCAACGAGCACGGTGGAGGAAGACACCGGTTTGTTTGGTCATCGAGATCTCCCCGAGGAGGAGATCGGAATGAGCTTCGATGAAGGTTGGAAACTGTTTCTGCCATTTCAGGAGAGCCGCCATGTAGGAAAATTTTTCGTTCAATCTGCGCAGAACGGATAGAACGAGGGTGCGGTCAGGCACTGGTTCGCCCAAATCATCGAGGGTATCAGCCATGCTCTTCAGTTTCCGGCAATAGTCAGAGAAGTTAAGGTCGCCCTAGACGAAGGTTCGGAACTCCGCATCCAGGTACAACACGCGCGCGGGTCTCCTTGTTGCTGATGAACTGTTGTTCGAGGGCCGTCCAGACAATTAAGATGCGCGGTGGAGGTTGGGGTCATCACGATCTCGGGGAGTCCGGCAGAGATAGTGCCGAGCAACCAAGAGCAGACGACGCAGTCCATCCGTACCCATGGCGTGAAGTCATGGAGGTAGTCGTCGGAGAGCACATGGTCGGCGAGGGTGCATTTGCCGAGGTTGACAAAGGTGAAGGCCGCGCGACTCGGTGTAGTTGACGAGTTGAGGTCGAGGACAATTGGAACGAGTGCCCGAATATTCAGGACGGAGACGGCCTGCGCATGGAGGACAACCACGGTGGCCGCGTCGACTTCTTGCGCATGGCGTGTATTGTCGCCGGCCATGCAAGCAAGAAACGTTGGTGGCGGCTGGGATTAGCGGAAGCGGTGAGAGATCGCCGGAGCAAACTGCTCTGATTCGGCATTTTCAGCATGTTTCTGCAATAGTTTACATTGTTTCCCTGACTGGGTTTGGAGTTCAGGCCCGTTTATTCAGCCGATGCGCTTAAGACAAATTGATGTCGGTTAGCTTTCTGCAGATAGAAGGGCAAACTGACGAAGTAGCTGCCGAGTAGGGTGATCCTGTATCCTACCCAATTATTTTTACTCGAATACGGATTGGATACGGATAGTTAAAAATCCGGTACAGATACGGATACGGGTAACAGTATCTATAAAAGGGTAGAAAACGGGTACCAGATAGTATACGGACGGGCATAATACGGATATCGGGTAATTAGTCGGATAATATGTGAATTGTGTAGCATTCAAATTTATTATAAAAATAATCCAACCAAAGCATATACCGACACAAATAATACAAAACATACAGTCGAACTAACGCATCAAAGAGCATAAACCATATAACATAGCACTAGCACATAAAAATTGACAAGTATACAACACATGACATCTTCATACAATATATATAGCACCATATATATGATTTTTTTCTGTTGCTCAAATGAAAAACTTGTCAATATGAAAAAGATGTGTCTCGAAATTCTCTACAACTTTCATTTAGACCATATAATTTTTCAAGCATGAGAAGACCTCCACAAACGCGAATTACTGCATACTGTAAAAGTTGGTCCGTCTTAAACATGAATTTCTCTGTTACCCTTCCCGATATTATATGATTTTTTTTGTTGCTCAAATGAAAAACTTATCAATATGAAAAAGATGCTCCTCAAAATTCTCTACAACTTTCATGTATACCACAAAATTTTTTGAGCATGAGAAGACCTCCAAGAATGTGAATTACTGTTGTCCTGTATTCGGGTACCCGATTTTAAAAATTATCCAGGTACCCGTATCCGACCCGAAAATCTGGGTATTTACCAGGTATCGGCTGTCATGTATCCGACCCGTATCCGAAAGAAAAGTATTCGGGTAATTATCCGTATCCGACCCGACAAAAAAAATACCCGTATCTGTATCCGAATTTTCGGGTAGAATTTTGCCGGGTACGGATACGGATTAGGTATTACCCGACCCATTTTCACCCCTACTGCCGAGGAAGACGAAAGAATCTCTAGATCTTCCCCTGGCACTAAAGAAAAGATATGGAAGATGTAGGACCAGCTAATCATGGCCAACGCTTACTTGCAGTTTGCATCTCCGCATGGCAGCGCGCATGTAGTCCGTCCGAGAGCTGAAGTTGGGGATGAAAGAGATAGAAAGGGTAATAAGTCACTCTAGCAGTGGCTCCAGTGTACCTGGGAGGTAAGCTGTAGCACATCAATGGTCTATACATAAAGGATTAACTTGTCACGTACACGGTAGTTCAGTTACAGAAGAAAAGTAAAAATACATAGTTGCGCTCTACGTACGTTTCATTGAAGAGTCGATTTCTGCAGAATCGAGATCAAAACCATTGTGCAGTGCAGTGCAGGAAAATGAGGGAGATGGAAATGACCCTATCTAAAGCTCAGAGGATCTACCCACATTGCTCTCAGATGACAGCAAAGCTACGTGCAATGGCGCATCGCAGTGAAGAATTGGTCAGGGCACACCGAAGGGAATCTTCATTCCTTGAGCAGGTTGCTGTGAGGGCTGAGGACGTTGCCTGTTGGAACAGGACACCTAGAAATCGTGAGACAATTTTCTCTTCTTTATTTCTTGTCTGTTGGCTTGCTTCTTGCTTACAAAACTCATGATTACCTCTATATTTATACCCAAACTACAGCCTTAATGAACGGAATAGGATTCAAGTTCCTTGTCCTACTTAGACTCCTCGTCCTAAACTTTCTTAATACAAACTTTCCAAACTTAAACTTTCCTATTAGCCTAAAGGTCATCACTGCCTAGCAATGCGACTTGCCTCAGAGTACTTTTCATTAGATCCTAAGGGACGTGAGATTCCTAAAAGATACAGCTTGCGGATGGATGCGGCTTTTATCATTGTGCAATATTTTCAGACAATGTGCTAGCTAGTGCAGTGGTTATCAACTCTACAATTTCTGCACCAAAGGTTAGGCCATAGATTTGTCAAGTACTAACATTTTACATGCTTGTCCAGGAGTTACACTACGCTTTGTAATTACAAATGGTTATCTTTGTGTCTTCATCCTTTACGCATAAAATTGAGTGATACTGTTTCTGTAGACAGGTAGTGTTTTTTTCTTGTCCGCAATTCTCGCGGTCTAAATTTTATTCTATGTGAAATTTTCTGTTATATAATAAATGTTACAAGGGACGTGTTTGATGTATTTTTTTTTCTTTAATGATTCATATATTCAGGTAGTATGATGAACATGTACATATAAGGAAAATTTGTCCAAGAAGGACTGCGCTATGAATTCTTTGGTGTGACATAGTCGGTGGAGTTTATTGCGTTTTATTCATGTCTTAAAATTTGCTTTTGATCTGAGTTATTTTCTTTGTCAGGATCCCAAAAGGGTAATGTTTCATGTTGTAACTGATGCACTGAATTTTCCTGCAGTGACGATTTGGTTTCTCACAAACCCACCATAAATCCAGCCACAATTCAAATTGAAAGCCTTGATGATTTCAAATGGCTGTCGACTGATTTATGTATGATCGATATACACTAATATAGCAATCAGGTGGGGTGAATGATTGCGCGGAAGTTAAAAAAAAAATAGTGATTCAAAACACCCCTAAACAAAGTATGGAAAATTTCTTCGGATTGTACCAAAACAGATTGACATATGTTCACTAAAACCATAATTTTCGAAAATCCAACCGTCGGATTGATGTAAAATTTGAACTGTACAAACTAGCTTCAATTTAAAAACTAACCCAATAAGAATAAGCTCAATCGAATCTACGGATCGAAAGTTATGACCTTCGCAAGTTAACTGTAGCAGATAATGACGAAAAATTGATCTAATCCTAATTACGAAATTAATCAAGATCTATGAGAAATTAACCAATCAAACTTTTCAGATCAATCACTTTATGCCCTAGAAAATTTTGATTACATCAAATCAAAACTATTACAGTAAAATAATAAATCAATCTAAAATCAAAACATAATATATATGCAAACGTTTAATTCTCTACTTTTTACGGACTACTTATTTCAATCCTATAGAAGAGAAAAAGTTGCCGGACTCTTCTAGCTAGTCTCCCTGGCATAGCACGTACCAATTGATATGCATGCATGCTTAGTAATCAATCAACTACCTTCGCATGGATGGCAAGATAGCAGAATTGTCATGACTGCCACAAGTTTGTCGTCGTCGTTGCTTCCGGCAACCACCTCTTGTTAACCACTTGCGCTTTTATTTGCCAGAAGTATTCCCTTCCCTGAAATATTTTCTATAGATACTGAATCATTCCATCCACCTAAAATAATGGAATCAAATGGTACGAAAACCATCACATTCCATTCAACCTTATTCCATCAACCAAACACATCCTAAATTGCCAATTAGGTATATTTTTTTTTCACAGTTAGAAAAGTACGGTGTTACATCGGAGGACGCAGTTTCAGGGTGAGTGGCCGAAACGGACACACATTTCTTTGCTCCTGTAGCTCTGGCTCTGAATTTTTCGTCATGTTCTTCATTCACAAAACTTTTTAAGCCACTCATTTGGATCATCCGATCAAGATGCCAGCGCAGCGAGACGGTTCCATACTGATGGATAGGCCGAGAGCTGACCGGAAAGCTAGGGTTGTAGCTCGGCGGCGAGGAAATGGTCAGTCATTGATCAGGACTTCAGGAGCCAAGTCGATGCGATGTAAATCTGTGGGAGGGTAGCTCCGTCCTCGCGTGGGCATCGTCCCCATATATAGCAGATGCTGATATGATATCTCGTATCGATAGCTTACTCGGCTTCCAGAAGCTACCTTCTTGAGAAGCTATAGCGCCAAGTCACGCGTCTCACGTCCGTTTTGGAGAAAGCTTTCTGCCACGGTTGTCATTGTCCCTCGAAGAATAAACTGGGTTTGAAATCAGAGATATTGATTTGGCCTTCTCAGAATTGTGATACAGGAGGTGTCCTTACACTGTAGTTTCACTTATTTCATTATTTAGGCCTACACAGCACACAACCTCGAGGGCCATCTCATTCCTTGACATCTTACGTATCACGGCCTATTTATCTTGGTCCACGATCTGAGCATGGCCTCCATGGCTCCATGCATGCGAAAAACGGATTAATCCGGATTCGTATCCATATCCCGATTAACTCGGATCCGTATCCCAATTAACCCAGATTCATATTCGTATCTGGCTAGCCCATATCCGGTTCTGAATCTGAAAAAAAAATATGGGTTAGGATACAGGAAAAGCAATATCCGTCCGTATCCGACCCGTTTTCACCCCTACTACTCAGATACACAGTTGACGAACCGGTAGTCGACTTGGAGGTGGCCCGTCTGGTAGCCGCGGTTGTCGGTGTCGATCTTTTTGAAGATGGTTTCATTGTCCAGGTCGAGCCCACCATTGCTGCACTGGTCCAGAACCCTCGCAATTATATTCTCCCCCGTGTCCCGGTTCTTCACCTATAAAAGTCCATCGCCAAGCGGATTGAATCCTAAATATACTCTCTAGTCACAAATAGTTATAGTTGTAAATAGGGATGAAAACGAAACGAAAACAGTCGATAAATGGCTATTCCGTTTGTGTTTTTACATTTTTTTTTTACCGATAACGGAAATGAAATCAAAAACTTCAGATATGGATGCGGAATGGAATGGAGCGGAAACAGAAACGAAAACAAAAAAATTCCATAAAAATATAGTACATGATCACAATATACATGACCACAAGAACAATGTAACTCATTCCACCTTCAAGGCGGACACAAGAATAATATTATATTTACCAGTATCACTATAAAGTTATTTTTCTCAATTTTGCCAGCTGAAGGCTCATTATTTGTCTCTCATATCAGATCATCGTGTCCTCCTCCATATTATTATCATCAACATCCTCTTGCTTCATCAACTATAAAGGTGTAACACCCTAAAATTTGTGTATTACTGTTTGATGTTCATTTATGATTTTCTGGAGTTTATAAATGCCGTTTTGCTATTTTTAGATTTATAAAATTAATTTATTCATGAAAAATTAAAAAAATTATGCTAAAAATAATTTTCAACATTCAAAAATGTTCCAAAGTATTTTAAAAAAATTTTAAGAATTTTTTAACTCTATTTGATATTTTCTATAAAGACATTTGTATTTTTAAAATTATTTTAATTTGAAAACAAATATAAATTCTCCCTTCTCCTTTTTAGGCTAAGCCTGTTTCCCTTTCCACTCTATTACCATTTCTAATTTTCGGTTTCACTTATACGGAATTTTTGTTTATGTTTATGTTTTCGTCGGAACTAGCTCTCCTGTTTTTGTTTCCGTTTCCGACAAATTTTTTTTTTTGTACCGGTATTTTCTGTTTTCGTTTTCGAAAAAAAGGCTTTTGTTTCCGTTTTTCTTTGAAACGGTTGAAAACTTTCCGTTTCATTTTCAAACCTAGTTTTGAACATAGTTATAGTCAAATTTTAAAAATTGCTAACCGTCCTGTTTGGTTGCCTGCATGCGCGCGGCTGGTTCGATGCATGCATTGACCGTACACGAGATCATGTTTGGTTACCTGCATCGCATGTGCGCGGCCTGGCTCAACGCATGCAATGAAGGCCAATTTAGCACTGCACGCCTGCACGCGCGGATATGCCGTGCACGGCCGTTTCCCGCGGGCCTGGCTCGCGTGAGCCATGCTCCGCGCGTGCAGGCAACCAAACAGGCCCATGCTCCGGTGATCGCCGCCATATATATGGCTGCTTTGGGGATCTGAGCTGGCAAGAAGTGATTCAAGATCATGTGTATATGCATGCTTCATGATGAGGAAGAAACGGGAGAGAAGATCGAATTGGGTTCCTGGCTAGGCTTTGCTCGTGTGCTTTAATTGCCTTGTGCGAGAGTCGTCGTATACCGTGGAATTTTCTTTGAACTACAGGAAGAATTCCTGGCACAAAAGGTGATTCAACTTCTTTTTTTTTCTTTGACTTCCATTGCCAGAAGTGAACTTGTTCTTTACTTTCGTTTTTCCTACTGGGAAGTAGAAAGTCCCCCTTACGTGCAATTTTCTTCTTGTCACATTGTATGGTACTAGTTTGTCACTCTACTGATGCTCAAAACGAAAACAAATTGCAAGACAAATGCCACCCATTGTAGATTAGCTACTAGTGTCACCAAATCGCTATCTACCCTTCGTTCATACTTTAATATTTATGCAGTTTTTAAAAAGAAAAACATAGAAACATCTCTCTCAAATTTAGATTCCATTTGGCAACTTGGAATCAGGCTGTTTCTACTAGATTCTGAAAAAAATCGAATCAAACAGGCTAAAGCTCGGAACGATTCTTCTCGGATCGCTTCTTCTTTTTCCACTCTGTGGCCGAATCGGTCTCAACCCTATTCCACCCGATATACAGAATCCTATCTGAAACGTTTCTACTAGAATCTAGAACCGTACCAAACAGGGCCTTAATGGGTGTATTTTCACTTGATGCATAGACCAATGAAATATTAAAAATGACCAGATTTAGATAAAGCATCACATTATTTTACACTGAAATATAAATACATCGCATGTTTATATAGACAAAAAAAAAACCATCCAAAAATACGCCAGTAGAAAAAGGGTACGCGGTGCCGGTGCTATTCCATGCGGCGGCTCGAATGCCAGACCGGTACGTAGGTACGATTGGCACTAGCTAGCTAGTCAAAGGAAAAGCCGGGCTCGGTCGCACCGTCAATCACGCAAAGGCTAATTAATAAGCTGGACACGTCACACGCCAATCATGCATGCCCCCAAATTTCCGATAACAACGAGTGCTTAGAAAGTAGTGGTAGCAGAATAGCATCGAGAAATTGAGTTGACTTGCGGGCAAGGCTACAAATCTAGTTTTTGGAAAAATCTCAGAGGTGACAAAAATGCGAAATCTCGGCGAGATTCGAAAATTTCGGGTAAAATCTGGACGAAATACAAAAACCAAATTTCAAATCCGGTTTTTTTCAACCGGGAAATCCGAGATCTCGGCCGAAATTATCGAGATATCGGGCGAAATCACCGAGATCTCGGTCCACATTGAACCGTCCGAAAAATGGTCCAAAACACGTCAAAAAAATTTGAAAATTTTTTTGGATGGTTCTCAGACATCACTAATGTTCCCATAAAAATTTTAGATGATGATTAAGCATGAGGAATTTTTAAAAAATCTAACAGTGGTAAAGTCGTGATAAAAACTGTATATAAAATCAGTTTTTGATTTTTCAAATGTAACAAATGAACTTCAAGTCATTTGAAAAGTTTTATATATGTTTATATGTATTGAGGGATGTTCTTTCTTTGAAACCACCTGCAGTTTTGAGTTTTGACCAGTTGGAAAAGATCTATTGAGCTCTACTCCAGGTTTGGTGATATGAAGTTGAAGGCTGACCTAGCATGACGTGCATGCGATTGAATTGATGAAGGCCTAATCAATGCCATATATACATAGTTGAGTTAGTACTGTACCCATTTATAAATACATGTTATCTTAGGTTTTAAATTTTGTTTTTCAATATATGTCATTCAATAATTTTGAAATGGTTTTTGTACCACTGTTTCCACTCCACTTCTCTCTCATAGTCATATACAGATAGGGGTGCAAACGGAGCGGATACGGACGGATTTCCTTCGTTCCGTATCCTATTCCATATTTTTTCTCGGATACAGAGTCGGATACGGATAGTGCCGGATTCGAATACGAATGCGGATTATCTCGGTCACGAATACGGAGCGAATACAGGTCATTCCGGATACGGTTAGTTTCGGTCACGAATAGTTTGTCGGATAATGCGTAAAAACAGAAACCATGTCACACATATTAAGATCAATGAACCGTACTATATATCCAAAATACAATTGCATTAGAACGCTAGCAAGTAGACATTGGAATAACTTGCTCATTCATATTAAGCCAATAGTTCAAAACAGCAGTTGCATCAGTAGCTTACATTTAGCCATCCACATGATAATCTAAAATACTTAGTTCCATACTTCCAGTATCTAGGGCAAAAGGGTATCATAAAAAACAACAAGGGCCTGCACACCAAGAGACATGCAAAAGTTCCATCCTTCCAGGTCATGAAACATGTCTTACATCCAAAGAAGGCTGTAAATAGAAAAAGTTACCATGGTCAGAATAATTCTTTGCAACTACAGATATCTGAGCAAAAGATATTTTCAACTGCATTAACAATGATCAATGTAATGATGTCACACACATTGCATATCTTCCAAGTTCCAAATGAAAAATATTTAGAACAAGTATGAAAGAAGACAGTTGCAATCCTGTCAACAATTGTAATGATGTCACACATTGCATAGCTTCCAATTGCAATAATAATAATAATTCGGCAACAAGCCAACAAGAAAGCATACCATTGGCATAACATTCACTGGAACAATCATCAACATACCTCGTCTCCCGGTGGGGAACTCCAGCGATGGCCGACGAGTCGACAAGCAGTGCGGGATCCTGCCTCCCGAAGCTGAGCCGACCGGTGGGGAATTCCAACGACCACCAGCAGGCAGCAGCAAAGGCCTCCCGCGGTCCCGCCTCCCGAAGACGCAGCGGCGTGGAGGGGACTAGCGGTGGCGGCGACGGGTGGAGGGGACCGGCGGCGGCGACGCGTGGAGGCCTGGAGGGGACCGAAAGCGGCGATGCGATGGCGTAGAGGGGACCGGAGGCGGCGACGACGTGGAGGGGACCAGCGGCAGCGGCGGGGTGGAGGCCGGAGGCCGAGGGGACCGGCGGCGGCTGGCTAGTGGCTAGGGCATGGAGCCATGGAGATTTGAACATGTGTGGTGTGTCGGTGCGTGGGATTTGTCCCCCTCAGGCCTCAGACCATGGAGTCCTCACTCCTCAGCGAGAGCGACTCGGCATATGGGCTCGGCATATGGGCTGGGGCCGCTGGGCCGTATTTTGTTCAGGACCGGATAGTATCCGGATAGCTCCGAATAAGATTCCGGATATATCCGTATCCGACGGATACTTCCATTCCGTATCCGGTTCCATATCCGAAAAAAATATCCGAATCCGAATCCGATATCCGAAAAAAACTCCGGATATCCGAATTTATGCTCCGAATACTATCCGAATTAATTCGGACGGACGGACGGACGGAAACTATCCGCTCCGTTTGCACCCCTATATACAGATTGATTCCAACTATCAATGTCAGTATCAGATATCATTTCTCTCTGCTGTTTCAATGTACTAGAAAAGTTCCTATGTATTAAAAAAAGTTCAAACCACTTTAGAAAATTTTGAAAATTTTTGTGAATGGTCCTAACACATGCATAATATTCCCATAAAATTTCAGAAGATGATCAATCTTAAAAAAATTTAAAAAATTCGAAAAGTCATAACCGACAAATTGAACCGACAAAAAAATGGTCAAAAACATGTTAAAAAATTTTGAAATTTTTTGTGGATGATCTTAATCCTAAACCCAAGCAAATACAATGCACAAAAATTAAAATCCGGCAAAAAAAACTACCAAATCTCGCCCGAAATTGCCGAGATCTCGCCCAAAATTGCCGAGATCTCGCCGAGAAATCCGAGATTTGATTTTTTTTTTGAATTTTTTGAATTTTTCGGGATTTTAAATCTCGGAGGGGTCCGAAATCCGAGATTTCGCCGGGATCTCGCCGAATTTTGCCGAAATTTGGACCCCTGCTTGGGGGTGATGGCTGAGACCTGAATCCTCCATTGGAGGAGATGATGTTCGATGATGCACCGGTCTGGCCCGTTCATGGATAGAGGTGGGCGTCGTGCCGTGCCGTGCCGGCCCGGCCCGGACCCATCGTGCTTCGGGTCGAAACCGTGCCGTGCCACGACGGCCCATCGTGCCCACCGTGCCGGGCCGTGCCGGCCCGACTCACCTTTGGCGAGCCTAAGCCCGGCCCATTTGTATTTCGTGCCTGCTTCATGCCGTGCTGGCCCAAGTCCGACCCATTTTTACTATTGTGACGAGCAAAGAAATAAAACAAATCACTACTACTAAACTACCTATTTTAATTACATAAGAGACTAATCACATCAACAAAATGTCAAATATAAATGTAATGCTTGAAGATGCCATGAATCAACAATATCTGCCAACTTTTAGGCCTTAATCCGTGATTTCGTGCCCGTTCGTGCCGTGCCGCCCGTCGTGTCTGGTTCCCAGGCCCGGCCCGGCCCGAGCTACAGTTGCGTGCCGGCCCGGCCCAGAACCGTGCCATGCCGTGCTTTCCACCGGGCCATCCCATCGTGCTTCGGGTCGGCCCAAAAGAGCCTGGCCCAAGTGCCCACCTCTATTCATGGATGATGCATGGATGGGTGCACAATCATTGTGCTTGTCGTTTTAATGCATCTATTTTTTTTTACTTATCATTTTATATGTCGATACGGTTTACGATACATCACTTTGACGGATATTTATTTTAATTATATTTTTGTACAATTTATTAAAAATATGATGATTTGAAAGTATTTTTTATAGCAAATCTAGCAGTATTATTTTCACGTGGAAAATCTAAATACTTTTATGTATAGAAGTGGTCCAAGATTTTAAAAGTTAGCTGTATGTATTTTAAAACCACATCTAAAAAATAGTGGAGAGAGTATACAACAATACTCTGTTTCTTAGATAGAAAATGATGTGCTTTTATATTGGAAGACACGGTATAATATACATGTTGTTAACTCGTTTTGCCTTTCATTTAGTTTTTTGTATATCACGACGGGACCGGAACACTATAAAATATATAAAGGGTATCTAGGGAGCACTTGAGTGTTTTTTTTTGGTTAAATAGTACTCAAATTTTAAGTCTTTAGATCTAGATTCAATTAATAGAATCAATTTGCCACCTCCTCTCACATTTTCAGTACTCTATAGGCAAAAAAAATTGAGTCTTCACAAATCAAAAAAACACTCGAGTGCCACTTAGCAATTCTCAATATATAATTGCAAAAACTAGGTGTACACGTCCACCGCCTAGGTTCTAGTCCTTTTGGCTCGGATTGAGACGCACTCCCTTCGAATATAAATAGTAGTCAGACAGAATATTTAGGACTCGGTAAAAATCTTATGGCTCTAAAACCATGATTCATACAGACTTCCTACTTGGATGGATAATAGGTATGAAAGCCACGTAACTTTTCCAACAAGAATCACTTCAATATCAGATCGTATGAATTTTCTATAAAATAGACAAGAATTGCTACACAGAAAATACAGACAACAGAAAGAGGTTTGGGAACATTTCCATAGCTCTTAAACCGTGGCTGTTGGGCCTATAAACATTTTATCACAAGAACCTATGGAAGTTGAGCAATATTATATCATATAATTTTTCCACAAAAATAATAAATACTGCTGCACAGAAAGAATAAACTTGAGCAAGAAAAGAAAAACTTGACCTTGGTGTTCTTGATGGGTTGCAAAATTATGTGAGAGAAAATAGCAACCATAACACCTCCTCAATCAATAATTTTTCAGCAAGTAGAAGGAGGGGATATAAATAAACATGGTACAAACAAAAGCAACATGAAAACTTATATCAAAGCCATAGAATAAGGCAAGAACAGAGTTAGAAATTTGAGGAATTAAGTTTCTATTGTTTGTGTATTTTCCACAGCCACACGTAGGTGAGCAAAGCTCTCAAGGAGTAGAATACAACCACACAAAAACTTGGCCAAGAGATATGGAAGGAATCACTTCACCCCTCCTTATATAGGCCAATTGGGTAAACCTCCACCCTTGATTACTTGCTTACAACCTAAGCTATCCTATCAAGGTCTAATATTCACTCACTCCAGCCCCACATATGGGCTTTGCATGTGCCACATAGGCCATACAGGAGTTTAGACAAAACCCGGTCAACCCGATGCAACGGGCTTTCATCCACCGGACTTGACTGCTCCGTTTCCATCTCTTCGGGCCTCCAACCCGAACCGGAAATCTTGAGCCACCTCAAACCCATTCTCATGATGTCTAAGTGAGCCCGGTTTGAGCCCAACCATCTCATCGGCATCCTTGACCGTTCTAGACCTCGGTTCTCCTAACCTAGTCCCAATACCCACCAATGATCACAGCTGCCTCCAAACCTGCACCACAAGGACCAAACCATTTTGCACATTCCAAAGTATAATCTTACATGTTTTTTCTTCCTGCATGTTAGTCTACGTTTATCATGAATTCAAACATATATCCATGCAATTCCAAGGACCCACACAAACCGGAACCGAAAAACACATTTTCGGCTTTCCTCTCAGCACAGCAATGCATAAAATGATTTTTTTATATAAATTTATCCGTTGCTCAAATGAAAAAAGTCACAGCACAAAAAGATGCATCTCAAAATTCTCTAAAACTTTCGTGTGCATCCCTTTTTCATTCGATCTCAGAAAAACCTCCAAATATGTGAAACACTGCACGCTATCAAAAATGGCCAACCCGACTTAAAACAAATCTCAAAGACAAACTCCTCAACCAAATCAATTCAAGCCACATATACTCATCACTAAGACCTCCACATGGTCTCACAAATTTTTATTGTAATATATTTAAAAATTTAAGAAAATTGTAATACTATGAAAGTACGTTTCAAGACGAATCTAGACATATGATTTTCAAGCATATAATCTAAATATTTAAAAGATATTGCTAGCTAAAGTTTCAAAAGTTTGACTGTATGTATCCTAAACCGACAAGTTTTTATAAACCGGAGAGAGTATTTTTCTAATTAAATTAAATCGACACTTAGTTCTTTGTATGTATTCCATTTAGTTGCACCACCTTAATAACCACGGTCAAAGTATATCTCTAGTAACATAAAAGGGAGTTTTACTAAGAATAAAACGGGAGAGCTCGGTTCAAATCTGCATGTAATTTTGTTGACAAGTCCTAAAAGGATTTTGGTCTCTCTGGCTACGTAGGTTTGCCTTTTCAAACTGTAGCACGAATATAAGGTTGTTCAGTTTAAATATGTATGATTTTTTAAGAATTTGGAGATACATAGCTGACGTGTCGTTTGAAATGCGGGATTTGTTTTTTCTAATTCCAACGGGAACTAAAAATTTCATGTGAATTTCGTACGTTTGAACACCATTGCGAGTATTATCGTGCTAAATTAGATACACTAATGTAGAAATGGTAATATGAGTCAATTCTTTTTCGTAATTCAGGTCGGTTTTCGTGTCAATACAAAGTCCTTAGACAGTGATGACGAGCGGTTATCACAATCTGTTTTCACCCGATAAAGATTAGACAGCGATATCAAGTTGTTATCACGGTCAGTTTTTCGCCCGATAGAGATATAGCATCATCTGGATCGGTACCGAGGTTGGAACTGACCCATATGACGCTATCTCTCTATCCTAGATAGAGATAATTCAGCAATCTCTATTGGTTCCACGTTCAGAATCGATAGAGATATTCTGCTGATCTCTATCGGTTGTTACTATGAAACCGATAGAGATCACTAAATTATCTCTATTTGTTCCTAGCTCGGAACCGATAGAAATTATCCTAGGATATTTTCTTGGAACGGCACCAAGAATTCACATATTCACAGTATATTCATAGCTTGACAGTATATGCATAATTAACAAATTCACAGTATATTCACATTACAGTATACTCACATATTAACAAATTCACAGTATATTTACATTCACAACACTTTTGTGTGAGACCTTCTCTTTTATGATACACTACACCATAAAAAGAAAGGTTTAAATGTGCTTACTGTGTTAGTTTCGTGATCAGTAGCTAGCATGCATATACACAAATTGAGATAACAACCATACACAATATTGATATTATTACAGAAGTTATTTGTACAATGAAATTTTACAATTCAGAGTAATATCATAGTGGAAAGAACCAAAAGTCTTGTAGTGTGCCCATCAAACCCTCAAGCAACTGACAAGGTAAATCCTAGATAAACTCATTACTGTTATTTCCATAACCTGTGTCAAGATGTATATCCTCAGGGTATTTTGATCCCTTACCTAAAAACAACATTAATAGCAAGATTGAGTACATTTCGTACCCAGCAAGACTTAAGTGTTTGAATATGCAGGCTATTCCTAGAGTAAGGCTTCTACGGTTATTTTGCGTGGAGCCAAACTGAATTGTAAATACTGAATAGGAAATTAAAAGTAGAATTCAATAAAGCACTTTTGACAGATATAGAAAATATCAAGTATGTGAGCATAAATGTAACAACTCTTGGTTCATCGTGAGCGGCAATTAATCCATCCCTTGCCAACACATGGCACAAAACCAAGATTTGCCAACACATGGCATGACAGCTAAAACAATCTTCCAACAATGGCAAAGCATTGAATCATCCGCAAAGGTATGCTTTCCAATACCAAATTTTAAGTTCTAATTTATTTTTATGAAAATATCAAAATTCTAACCATATGATGACTTTACCAAATGCTCATGACCGCGAGCGTGTCTAATCGATTAGTTTTAACTCTACAGAGTTGTACAGCTTTACCCACAAGGAATGATAAACTATTTTCGCATTGCAAATTAACACACTTCCTTTGATGTGCCGCAGAGAGATCATACATAATTTTTACATTACTTAACCATAACTTTGCACCAGCCTGGTGGCGACAAATCCTTACTATTGTGGCAAAAGATATTTGTACACACAGTACGACGAACGGTTTCACATCCTACTGTCCCACTTCTTCCCAGTGCAAGGCATACACCGTTGCATTGGTGTGTGTTTGATCCACACCTCTATGTGGACACTCTTACGAGCAAACCATTCGAAACAACCTGTACTTTTTCATCCTTCCAATGTGCAAAGCTAATTTTAAGTAACTTATTAAGTCATAACTATTCCATACCACCCCGTGTGGTTATACGATAATCTTGGCATGAAAACAACATCATAGTGTAAGTTCAAGCTCCATTAGTTTTGATGATTGGTTTTAGAATAATATTTATTCTTTATTTAATGACAAATCAAATCTTTCTAAGACAAACATATTTGTTATGCTTATTGTTAGTAGTCTCAAATTTAGATGGAAAATGAAAAACACAAGGTATGCACTTGTATTAATGTTCATTATCTTATTGCATACTTAGGATTCAAGTTGAAGTATGAAATTCTCCATTACATTAATCTCAAAATGTGCATTATGTCACTCAATTCATATATTATATGGATGCACATATTTAAGGGGAGTTCAAGCTTTAATTTGATGTTTCATAGTATTGATCCATGTCTTCTTGCCACATATTAAATGATCAAGACTTTGAATCAAAATCCTTGAGTATATATTTAACATGCCTAGTTCTAGTATACTCATGGTAATATAGGATAAACTCCAATGCAATCACAATTGAATATGTGCATAATGATTCAAGTAAATTATATGTATGCACATATTCTTGTAGAGTTTATTCTATAGGTGAAGTTTAGAGTAATGATCATTTATATATATTCCACTTATTATAGATTATTACTTTCCATCAACATCAGTATATAAAACTTTGTGTAGTTAAATATACTCACATCAATTTAAATTAAGTTCATTTGTCTTATTAATCATTAAAGAACACTTTCTCATGTGTTAGTGGTGTTCCTTGATTAATTTAGGGCAAATGGATAGTTCTTAAGTATAATGAAGCATGTGCTGCATCATTGTACTTATTAATACACAGTTATTTCATTAAATTGATTAGAGTTGTGCTGAATTGATCTTAGAGGTATCCATTATGTGTCAATGGAGTGCATAGATGATTGAGACAGTCATGTTTGTTGGACTAACGCTTTCCATGAGTTGTGAAAGCAAGAGCTAGTCCAAATGGTTGAGATGAAGAGGAAACGGGACAATGAAGCCATCAAGAATGGATGGTCGTCAAGAGGAGATCCTGAAGAGAAGAGAGGTTCAACAAGAGTTGATGAACAAGAAGAAGTCGGGTGACAATTCCGAGGGAGAAGAAAGATTGAGGATCTTTAAAGCCCCAAAGGGGATCGCTCACATGCGACAAGATATAACTGATAATTGTCATACTATTAAAAGGAGTTGTAACATCCCGAACTTTTCAAAAATAGAAAACTTAAAAATTAAAAAATGGAATTGAATAAATTTTTTAACTGAAATCAAGAATTTAAAATATAATCTTTTCCACTTTTCTTGAATTCTAGTAAAGAGTAATCGCCATAATTAAAGTCCTTTCTTTTAAGTTGAGCAAACTAAGAAAATAAAATTTAACATGGTTATATTTTGAATTATCATCGTTTCAAAATTCCTAAACCTTTTATTGATTGAAAAAACATTTAAATTGAAATAGTAAAAAGGTAGAAAGTAAAATCTCAACAAAAATATGTAAAAATAATATTAAATTAGTGAAAAATTTTAGAAAACATTCGTGGCTAACAAAGTAATCGTGACTTCATTAATTATTGAAAAAAAAATAGTGTTTTTATTATGAATAGTGGTAAAATAATATTAAATTATTAGAATTCTTTGGGACCCATACCCTTCGCCACAGTGCGTGCCCCGACCAAATGGCGGCACCACTTATACCCTTCCCGGCCGTAAAACACAAACCCCACTTAAATAAATCCTGTTAGAAACCACCTTAAGGGGCTATAAATACGCTAAGACAACCATGGATGCGTATCGACAACAGCTCACTCCGAAGCTCCTTCACGGTGAGACATTAAAAATCGCTCTCTATGTACCATAGATGCTTAATCACTGATCACCCGAGGTTAAAATAGCCTACACCATAGCACGCCGTTGTACACCGTCGTAGGTACACACCGGTAATCTCGAGCCTCACCAAGTCAACCCTTAGGTGCGCGACGGGGTACTGATGATCACTGAGCCATCCATTCGCCATCTCCTGCACCACCTCGCCGCCGGTGACCCCGTAGCTCGGCTCCCCTGTTAGGTGACGCTGCCTAGTGGGGCCCAATCGTCAGCTACTCGTGGCTCGTGTGCGCACTGGGTCGTCTCACTGCCGGGTGGGACCGAGTGGTCAGATGCATGCGATGAGCGATCTCACTAACCAATGGGGCCCACGTGACAAGCATGCATGCGCACAAAAAGAAAAAGAAAAAAAGACGCTTTCCAACTGCGAAAGCATATTTTACAATTTTAGTATATTTTTCAAAACCGATTGAATTCAAATTAGCATAACTTTTAAACCATAGCTCCAAGTTAGATGAAAAAAGTTTCTAAATTCATAATAAATCATGCAGTTTCTGAATATGCAAAAATATTTAGGTTTTGACCATTGAGTAAAATTGAAATTCAAATTTAAAGAGGGATTCAAAATAGACAATACAAATTTTGTGCAAATGAACTCCAAATCTTGTGAGACAAATTTTATTAGGATCCTTATGTTATTAACAACCCAATTATGCAAAAAGATTTTAATTTCATCTAGTTTTAGAACTTTTGCTAATAGAGGATAGTTTCAATGTGTTGATTATTTAAAAATGTATAACTTGGTCAAATGAACCCGAACTTAAGTGCAATCAATTTCTATGTGTTGTTAGGACCATAAACTACCTAATTATGCCAAAATACTTAGGGTGTAATGTTGAATTATATGTAGTGTACTACACAGTGACTTTATGTTTTATTTTATCCAATCCAAATAATTTTAACCTCTCAATTTGGAAGTAAAATATATTTAAATATGTAATTTTAGCTTCTTGAATTCGTAAAATAAGAATGAACTAATTGTGAAAAACAAGAAACCCTATTCTAGCAAGACCTAAGAATATTAATTAACAGTGAAAAAATATATCAAAACACGTTCATAAAATCATGAAACCCTAGCCCGAAAACACACTTGTTTTATGTAGAAAATTTTATTTGATTTTACATCTAATTTATTTTTCCCCTTATTAAAAGCTGTTATTTGCTATGATCTGATTGAAATGACGCATCAACATCGACTTCACTGATGCCGTCGAGGACGATCTCGACTTTGTCGAGTACGACGAACAGCAAGTTAAGCACCCCCTTGATCATATTGATCTCAACATTTCAAAAATATTTTGTAAAATTTTTCATTCATACATTATGTTTATTAAACATTGCTATTTTGTGGGACATGGTAGATTTAACCTCCATTGATGGATTTCCTTAATTAGTAATAACATGTGAACCTTGATAAACCTAAGTCATGGATTGACATATGAAATGTGAAATGGGTATATTCATTTATAACTGCACATGCTTAGCCATACTCCAGGTTGGGATACGAACAGATGGTTATATTATTCGCAATAAATATAGATATTGGACATGATGGATATAAATGTTGGACATGTTGGATTAGTTGTGATCAATGTTATTTTAATAAAAATTAAAACAAAACTATGGTTTTGATGAGAGCGAGCTATTGGCAATAACCGGAAGTGCATGTGACTTGCACGTAGATAGTGGGAGATTTCTCGCTTGGGTCAAATTAAGTACCGAACTATTGTGTTGTTATTAGGCCAAGATAACTGTACAACCACAAGTGCTGGTATAGGACATCATTAACTTATTAAGTTACTTAGAACTTGCTTTGCATAGTGGCAGGCCATAGTAGCGCAGGCTTCTAGATAGAGGTTGCTCGTAGGGGTGTCCACACAAAGCTATGGGTCAAACACATACCAATGCAATAGTGTACGCCTTGCTTTGGAGAGGAACGGGTGTGGCAGGGAAAGACTGCCTATGTTACTGTGTTACTGTGTGAATAAAAGGAATGAATTGATATGTCATAGGTGTGTATTTCTGCCGCCATAGCAAGGGTTTGTCGTCATCGGGCTAGTGCAAAGTTAGGGCTAGGTATTATAATGGTTCTGTTATGATCATCTACCGCATACCTAAGAAAGTGTGTAAATAGCTTGGCATGAAGAATTAATTATATCTTGTGAGTAAAGCTGTACACCTCTGCAGATTTAAAACTTTTCTAAAAATCGCACCCGCGGTCAAGAGCACTTGGTAAAGTCATCACATAGTTAGATCTTCTGGTATTTTCATAACATGGGTTGGAATTGAAAATAGTTATTGAAAATATGTCGAAAAGTTGTTCAGTTAATATGCCATGTGTTGGCAAGAATTTGATTACAAATGGTGTGCCATGCGTTGGCACAGAATGATGAGAATTATTACTCACATTCATGGAGTAATTGTGAGTTGTTATATTCTTGTTTATTTACTTGTTATTTTATATACTTATCAAATTTGCTTTATAAAGTTACGCTTTCAATTTATTATTCATCATTTATATTTCAAATCATCTTTATGCAAAATAACTATAGTAGCTCTTCCAGTTGTTACAAGCCTGCATATATTTGAGGTTTTGCAAAAGTCTTGCGAGTACTTTTTGTACTCAACTTGATACCAATATTGTTTTAAGGTGAAGAATTAGAAATCCCCAACAATACTTACTTTGACGTAGGAAACAGGGTTGATAACGACGAGCTTTTCTAAGATTTACCTTGTCGGTTGCTGACGAGTACCCGTGCCATGGGTACCCCCATCAGCCCGAAAGCGCGAACGGGCTGACCAACCACAGTAAAGGCCCAGCACCGCCGAAAGGTACTTGGGCCGCGGGGAGCGAACCCGACCTGTGCAGGGCCGATCCTGGACGGTCGACGGACTACGATTCCGGGCGGTCGGTGGGCTCCGACCACCTAACTTTGGAGCTCGCGGTCAGCAAGCTCCACCCGCGCCTGACGGCGGGGCCACGCCCGATGTCGTGGTCGCTTTGTGCGCAGCGTCCTCGACATCCGTCGGGTAGGCGGCTCCTTCCCAAGACTGCCGAAGAGCCACCAAGAAGTCAAGCCTCGCCCCGCCGCCTGGCACACCGCAGGAGTACGCCCACTCCCGAGGCCAAGGCAAAGTCAAGTGCCATTAAAGCCACCGAGGCCGACAGAGCACCACGCGACACGCCACCAGACAAAGACTACGCAAGATCGCTCATCACAGAACCACCAACCCCGCCGACGGGCCGGGTTTGTCGGTCGGACAAGACAGAACCAGACTTCAAGACGTGCGTGTGCCCCTTTCCTCGTAGTTTTCCCAACTCCGTGTAACCTGCCTCCTCCGTCTATATAAGGAGGGGCAGGCCCGAGAGGGAGGGGGCGAGAAAAGCAGCCTTCTAGGTAGCCTCAACTCCCTAGCGAAACATCAAGGGGATCGGACACCGACCCTCCGCCTCGCTTGTACACCCCTTATCCATCTCCCAAAGATCAATACATCCACACCGCACGAATCGAGTAGGGACATTCAGCCCGAACCAAGATACATCTTCTCGACTCCTTGAGTCGACCATTCGGGAGAGGGAGCGCGCGACCCATCCGACCATAAATTCGTATTGCCGGTGCACGAAACACCGGCTGGCGCGCCAGTAGGGGCTCTCGCGCGTCTTCACCGACATCCTCATCTTCGGTTCCCATTCTCCTCCTCGATGGCTTCCTCCCACTACGATTCGGCCGATGTCGAGGGGCCGGATCCGCTTTGCCGCCTCGATTTCATCGCTACTACGGGCGGAGCTTGTCCTCGTCCTCGCCGCTGCCTGGACCGGACGCCCGCAAGCCTGGATGCGATTGCCGACGCCTCAAGAACCTCAGCCTCGAGGCCTCGCAGGCCGCGGCGTGCCTGCTACGGGCCGGCTGCTTCGGCGACATCGCTTACGGATCGGCGAGCGGCGGAGCTACCTCCACGAGCTCGCAACTTCGTGGCCATGGCGGCTACGCACCGGCTTCCCTCCACGACCCATCAAGTGATTCCTCCACCACGGCTCAGCTCCGACAAGGAGTACCTCGCAGGCGTACTTCGTGAGTGCAACATGACGGGTGCGACGGAGCCATCCTCCACTTCGTTACCCTCGGGACCCTCCTCCCGCGACGAGGCGCGGCGGAGGAATCCGGCGGAAGACGACGACAAGACTCCATAACGCTTCACTGACCTCCGGCGACAGCGAGGAGTTAGAGGCCCGAAGGCCGAGCTCGACAAGCTCCAGGCCGAGCCGAGCACCGCCACCTAACCCACCACTCGCCTCCGGCCAGCGCTGGCGTCAGGTGCATCAAAGAATTGGCCGAGGAAGCGAACGACCTTCCGCTCTTCCTCACGCCAACCGTAACATTGCCGCAGCGGCAATGCCGCCCGAGGGTCGCCGAGCCAACGGAGCCTGGCCAAGGCCACCTATCGAACCTCCGGATCGTAGAGCGCGGCCGTCGTTCAAGACGCCCAAGGTTCCGGCCCCGCGAACGGCGCCACTTCGGCCGCTGGGCCACTCCTCACAGGGTCGACGAGCCCACCAAGACGGCCCCACTCTGCGAGCTCCCCAGCATCCTACACCCGGTGTGACACCGCCTGGGGACAAGTACGATCTTCGCACCACCCTCGAGGCGCCGAAGGAGAGCTACCGAGGCGCCAGCGCCTCAGGTCGCCGATATGGCGACGCAATCGCCCGACCCGGATTCGACGGTCCCGACCACGTCGTTCACCCGCCTCATCCGCAACGCCGACTTCCCGGCCGATTCCGGCCCGACCAACATAGCCAAGTACACGGGGCTACCAACCCCAAGTCCGGTTAGAAGACTATCGGCTCGCCTGTCGAAATGGGGAGCGACGGACGACTCCTTCGTTATCCAAGACTCCCCATCTATCTTGCGGACTCGGCTCGAGCATGGCTCGAGTACCGCCGCAGATACCATCTACCGGGCCGACTGACGAACCTTTCGTTTAAACTTCCAGGGCACGCATAAACGCCCTGGCAACTCCTAGGATCTCAAGAGCCGCAAGCGGCCGGGGAGACCCTCCGACTACATCCGCCGCTTCTCCCAAAGAAGGCAACGAGCTCCTCGACATCCGCGACGCCGACGCTGTCGGGCGTTTCATCTACGGCACCACGTGCGAGGCCCTGGTCCACAAGTTGGGTATGGCGAAGCCCGGACCACCAAGGAGCTCCTCGACATCGCCACCAACCATGCCTCCGGCGAGGAGGCCGTGGGAGCCATCTTCGAAAGGAAGACGGCCCACAAGACAGCCGGCCTCGGGGCCAGTACCCCCTCCGACCGCCCTGACAAAAGGAAGCAGAAGGGGAAGCAGGTCGAAGGCCGTATGGTCGCTGGCCGACCGGCCGCCAAACAAAGAGGTTCGGCAGACACCCGACCGATTCGAGAAATTGATGGATAGTCCGTGTCGAACCACGACTATCCCACAAACACAAGTATCGGATCGTGAAGTCCTGGCGCTTCTCTCCGGGAACCCCACGACGTCACGGGGAAAGGGGAAGAAGCGCGACCCAGCACCCGACGCCGGGGCAAAGGACGATGAGCCGGCCGACGAGTTCCCGCAGCTCGACGGTTGCCTCATGATCTTCGGAGGGGCAGAGTGCTACGCCGACAAGCGGCGGCTGAAGCTCGCCCACCGAGAGGTCCACACGACGACCCCGGCCGTGCCTTTCTACCTAAGGTGGTCGGAATGCCCGATCGCCTTCGATCGGACCGACCACCCCGACCACATCCCGCACCCGGGACGCTACCCGCTCGTCGTCGACCCCATCGTGGGGACGAAGCGCCTGACCAAGGTGCTCATGGACGGCGGCAGCAGTCTCAACATCATGTATGTTGAGACCCTGGATGCCCTAGGGTCCTCGCTCCGCCTCCGGCCGAGCAAGGCGCCCTTCCACGGCGTCGCACTGTGCCAACAAAGCCCACCCCTCGGGCAGTCGGCCTGCCTGGCCACCTTTGGGAGCCCGGACAACTTCCGCACCGAGAGCCTCACTTTCGAGGTTGTGGACTTTCCCGGCTCCTACCACGCCATTCGGGACGACCATGCTACGCGGTTCATGGCGGTCCCCAATTACACCTACCTCAAGCTCAAGATGCCAGGGCCGCAAGGTGTCATCACCGTGGCCACATCTTTCCAGCTTCGCCTACAATCAAGCGGCGAAGCGGCGAGCCGGCCTCGGCGATCGCCGCTTCCGCCGAGCTCGCCCGGCTCCAGAGAAGGTCTCAGATCCGCCCGACTCCAGCAAGTCGGGGCCTAGCTCTTTCAAGTCCGCGGAGGACACGAAGGAGGTCGCTGTTGATCCCGAAGATCCCGCCAAGACCGTGCGGATCGGGGCCGCCTCACCACCAAATAGGAAGGCGCTCGTCGACTTCCTCCAAGCAAACCGAGACGTCTTCGCTTGGAGACCTCGGACATGCCAGAGTCCCGAAGGAGGTCGCCGAGCACTCCTGAACATTCGACCGGGATCTAGACCGGCCGCCCAGTACCGCGCTGCTTCGACGAAGAAAAGCGTCGGGCCATTGGGGAAGAAATCGCCAAACTTTTGGCCGCCGGCTTTGTAAGGGAGGTGCGTCACCCCGAGTGGCTCGCCAATCCCGTCCTTGTAAAGAAAAAGTCGGGGCAATGGAGAATGTGTGTTGACTACACGAGCCTCAACAAGGCCTGTCCGAAAGATCCATTCCCATTACCTCGCATCGACCAGGTCGTGGACTCCACCGCCGGGTGTGAGTCCCTTTCTTTTTTGGATGCCTACTCAGGCTATCACCAGATTACGATGAAGGAGTCCGATCAGCTCACGACCTCCTTCATCACCCCGTACGGCTCATACTATTACATCACGATGCCTTTTGGTCTGAAAAACGCAGGCGCCACGTACCAGCGGTGTATGCAGGCATGTTTTTCAGACCAAATTGGCCGTAACATCGAGGCCTACGTCGACGACATCGTTGTCAAAACCAGGAAGGCCGATGACCTCATCGCCGACCTAGAAGAGACTTTTGCGAACCTCCGACGGCCAAGATAAAGCTCAACCCCGAGAAATGCGTCTTCGGGTCCCCAAGGGCAAGTTGTTGGGATTCATCGTCTCCGGCGCGGCATCAAGCCAACCGAATAAGATCTCCGCTTATCGCAAGGATGGGGCCAATCAACGATCTGAAGGGAGTTCAAAGGTCGATGGGATGCCTCGCGGCACTAAGTCGCCAGATCTCCGCCTCGTGACGCGGGATGCCACTCTACAAGCCGATGAAGAAGTCCGACCGCTTTTCTGGACCAACGGCTCGTGAAGCCTTTAGGCGACTAAAGGCCTTTCTGACCTCGCCTCCGGTCCTGGTCGCCCCGGAGCCACAGGAGCCTTTGCTCCTCTACATCGCCGCCACGACTCAGGTCGTCAGCGCGGCACTTGTTGTGGAGCGAGCGGAGGAAGGCCGCGTTTTCAAGGTGCAGAGGCCGGTCTACTTCGTCAGCGAGGTGCTCTCCAAACAAAGGTCCGATATCCCCAGATACGAAGTTCTTGTACTCGGTGCTCATCACCAAGAGGAAGCTTGCCCATTACTTCGATCGACACCCCATCTCCGTGGTGACCTCCTCACCGCTCGGAGAAGTCGTCCACAACCGCGACGCTACCGGAAGAATCGCCAAATGGGCTCTCGAGCTCAACGGCCTCGACATATCGTACGTCCCCAGGACGGCGATCAAGTCCCAGGTCTTGGCGGACTTTGTCGCCGAGTGGACCGAGGCGCAAGTCCCTGCGGCGGTCGAGGACCCGGAGTACTGGACGATGTACTTCGATGGGTCTTACACCAAGAACGGGGCCGGCGCGGGGGTCGTCTGTGATGCCCTAGAATTTGAGAGCGATCCTAGGGTTTTCTTTCTTGGTTGTTCCGGAAAGAAAGAGGGTTTTGTCGGGGAATGAAATAATTGAAGATTATGCGGCAATTTAATATTAAAAATTGGAGTTTTGGGCTAGTTTCCGCTGGGCTGAGGCAACCTGGGCCTGGGCCGGGAATTCCTTTTTCCCCTCCCCTCCCCACGCCCCAAAGTGGGCCGGCCCACTTTGCTATTTAGGGGTGGCGCCCCCCCATGTGGCCAGCCACCCCCATTGCAACCCTAGCCGCCCCTTTGCATTCCCTTGGCAGCAGCACCATCTCCTCCCTCATCCCGGTGTGGTGGCTCAAGGATTCATCACGGATCGTGAAGAAAAATTCGAGAAGAGGATCCGTGGAGGCGGGGATCAAGCAGATTTCGTTTCGGTGATCATCGCGTGTTCTTCGTGGGATCTCAAGGGAGAACTTTAGGTAAAATTCCCAATCTTTTACCCCCTGTTATACCTAAGATTAGGAGTGTATTAGATCTGGTGGTGAGGGTTTTGGATGGATCTTGTTGGGGGAGAAGGGTAGCTGTTCACGTGGTGCTGTTTTTGGAAAGGGAGATTGTGCAGCGCGGATTGTTTCGCGTTTTACGTGGCATAGATGATTTTTCCTGCCAAAACCTATAACTAGAAAGTTGTAGATAACGTCGAGACCTAGCTTCTGTAATTTTTTCAGAATTTTTGGGGAAGTGTTCTGAGAGTTATCGCTGTTGCAAACCGATGAACAGAATCTGGGAACAGATTTCATCCACTGTGTTGGACGACTGTTTAGGCATATTTAACAGAGGAATTAGAATTTATGATCTTCTGGAAAGTTGTAGATCTCGTCAATATCTAGCTCCTGTAATTTTTTCATATTTTTATGTTGTGTAGAAAAAAAGATACGAAAAAGAGAATGGGGGTTGCTGCTGTTCGATCCGGACAGATCGGGGTTTCGGTGTTGGAAAAGGGGAACGGGTTGTAGGAATTGCGTGTTTGAGTTGTGTGATCAATTGTGGTGTTATTGCATACTGAAAATATTCTTGTACAGGTGGTGCCCCTTCTGGACGCAACTAGATCCGTCGTCCACGTCGGTAAAGGCAAGTGGAAGTAGTTGTATTGTTAAGCTATACATTGTTGTTTGCTTCGCCTTCCTTATAAACTCCAATTACAGCAATCATACATGGTTTAATCACTTGCTTTGAGGTAAGGTGAAGAAGGATGTTGTTTACCGGATGAATTGTCTAAACATTTCATCTCTATGATATTTGTTTTCTATCCATGCTATATGATGATATGCAAACACGTGGACTCAGTGGGAGGAGTTATGAATGAATTCATGCATGAAGCATAAACTGCATAATCATGCATTGGAAGTTTGTCGACGCCAGCGTGCGCGATCAGACGTACAACACCGTGTGTTCCCGAGAAAGGGCACGGTGAGGAGGAACATGGCATAAGCATGTGCATCAATCATATGCATTTTATCAAGTGGTGTGGACTCTTTGATGTGGTATTGTATATGAGGAATGTGGACTCTTTGATGTGGTATTGTATATGAGGAATGTGGAATGATAGATATATGGTGGATGTTTTATTTTTATTAGTTGTTCCGCTTTTGAGATTACCCAATCTCACCCCTTGTTATTTTGTTGTTTTCGTGTAGTTCTCATGAGTCGTAAGCTTGAAGGGTGGGCTTAGTAGCACAATCAACCCTCCGGTCATCACGAATCACATGGACTAGTGCATTTAATAATTCATTAGCTTGCTGAAATTTTATTAATCATAGACCTGTTGATGTCCTCTTTGGAGCTGTTTTACGTTTATGTTTGTTTTCTGGTTGATTAGACTTGTTATCTCTAGTATTGATGCTTTTATGTTATTCCTGTTTGTAATGTTTATTATGAATCTTGTTGTCGCTTCCGTTTTGTCCTAATTTTAGGGGAGATGCTGTCGAAATTTTCTTGTACGACAGTTTAGATTTATGGGGTGTTACATCGTCATCATCTCCCCACTCGGCAACAAACTCCGGTATGCCATACGACTACTCTTCGACGCCACCAACAATGTCGCCGAGTACGAAGCCCTCGTCAATGGCCTTCGGATCGCTGCCGACCTGGGCGCACGACGGCTCAACGTTCACGGCGACTCCAAGCTGGTCGTCGACCAAGTGATGAAAGCCACCGAGCCCCGTGACGCTCGGATGGCCGCCTACTGCCTGGAGGTCCGCAAGCTCGAGGAGAAGTTCAAGGGTTTCGAGCTCCATCATAGCTACCGACGCTACAACGGTGAAGCCGACTCCCTCGCCAACCTCGCCTCCGGGAAGGGGCTGGTTCCCCCTGGAATTTTCGTTTCCGACCTCAGCAGCCCCTCAATCCGGTTGGACCCGAGTGCTCAGGGCGCCGCCGACCCCCCAAAGGCGGGCGGCCCCACTGATCTTCGGCCAGATGCCCACCCGCCTGGGTCGGACTTAAGCGCCCCGAAAGGCCGAAACCGACTGGAGGCAACCGTTTGTCGATCGGTTGACGAACGGGTCGCTCCCCGCCGATACCACCGAGGCTCGGCGGGCTAAGTCTTTCGTCCTGATCGAGGGCGCCCTCTACAAGAGGAGCCCGTCCGAAATCCTTCAGAAGTGCGTTCCGACCGACCAAGGGAAGCACCTTCTGCTGGACATCCACGACGGGGTGTGCGGGCACCATGCCGCGCCGCGGTCCCTGGTAGGAAAGGCCTTCCGACAAGGTTTCTACTGGCCGACCGCCGTAGCAGATGCGACCCAAATCGTCCGCACCTGCGAAGGATGCCAATTCTTCGCCAGCAGACGCATCTTCTGCGCAAGCCTCGCAGACGATCCCCATCACATGGCCCTTCGCGGTTTGGGGGCTCGACCTGGTCGGACCCTTCAAAAAGGCGCCCGGGGGCTTCACTCACTTGCTTGTCGCCGTAGACAAGTTCACAAAGTGGATCGAAGCAAAGCCATTGGCAAAGATCACATCGGTGCAGGCAGCAAGTTTCTTCCGCGATATTGTCTACCGGTTCGGGGTGCCCAACTCCATCATCACCGACAACGGGACGCAGTTCACGGGAAAGGAGTTCCTCGAGTTCTGCGACAACTTCAATATCCGAGTCGACTGGGCAGCAGTGGCACACCCCCGAGCCAACGGACAGGCCGAGCGAGCCAACGGCATGATCCTCCAAGGACTCAAGCCGCGAATCTTCAGCCGACTGAAGAAATTCGCGGGATGGTGGGCCGCCGAGCTACCGCCCGTGCTTTGGAGTCTGCGAACCACGCCGACCCGGTCGACCGGGTTCACTCCTTTTTTCTTAGTATTTGGAGCGGAGGCTGTCCTCCCGACCGACCTTGAGTACGGTGCGCCAAGGGTGCAGAACTACAACAGCGCACGGGGGACCGAGGAGCAGCAGGATGACCTCGACCAACTCGACGAGGCTCGGGATGTCGCGGTCTTGCGGTTGGCCAAATATCAGCAGGCGCTGCGTCGCTACCACAGCCGACGGGTCCGCGGCCGCTCGTTCGAAGTCGGCGACTTAGTGCTGCGCCAAGTTCAATCCGCGAAGGACAGGCACAAGCTCTCCCCGCCCTGGGAGGGCCCTTTTACCATCGCGTAAGTCCTCCGACCCGGCACTTTCCGCCTCAAGGACACCGAAGGGAATCTCGTGACAAACGCGTGGAACATAGAGAAGCTGAGAAAGTTCTATTCTTAGTCAATCTCTACCCCCCTTTTGTTACCACTCAACAAACACTTTGAGCAAAAGAAGCCGCAGCTCTCGGACGACCGAGTGCTCTCTCTCATCTGAACTATTGCAAGTACTACGACCTCCGCCCCGAAAGCCGAGGTCCCGAAGTAGTACTTTTCCTCGCCAGAAGACCATTTAATGCAAGGACAACCGACCTACAGATGGTCGGACCGTCCCATTCCGGTAACAAACACACATTCTGGCGCGACGCAAGGAGAAGCCCAGCTAAGGGGAAGGCGCGAGGAAGTCGAGGAGAGCAAGGGTCGCAACCGCCTCTAACCTACGCTGGATCCGCTATATCCCAAAACCACGGATGTGGGCAAATTGCAAGCGCAAAACCCTCGAAAAAGAAAACATGGAGCAAAGAAGCGCTTTATTTATTCATGGAGGAGCATCACCCCAACCAAGAACGAACCGCCCGTTGTGGTCTTGGTGTGCGCCCGCCACCGAAGCTCACGCGGCGTCGCTTCCACCACCGCCGCAGTTAGCCGCCCTCGCCTCCCGAAGTTGGGGAACGCCCACGATGAGGACACCAACTCGCCGTACGTCCTCACGGACGGCCTCAGCCTCAGCCTCCGCCACCTCCCGCAGCCAGGCCTGATGGGCAATCACTTCCTCGTGGGGCCGAGCGTCGCGATCCGCCATGGCGCGCAGGGAGAGTTCGTTTGCTGGCGGCCCTTGCCGAGGTGACGGGCGCACCGGCGCCTCCCCCTTTTATAGCCAAAACAATGCGGGAGGAGCAGAAGGCGAAGCGCCTTGGGGTCACGCAATGGCGCAGAAGACGAAGCGCCCAGCATCAGTTCCGAGATCGGCACGATCCCCCAGGCGAGTTAATCCACACTTATCTCCAAAGAAAACTTAAATCCTTCATGATTGCGGTGCGTGGGCGATCAGACTTCAGTCCCCACGCACCACTCGGGCTACTTCCTCGACCTCGTGGGTCACGACCTAGATCGATGACCCAGAACCACTCCGACCGGGCTACCCCCTCATAGTAACCTCTTCAAACCCAAAACGCTACAGCCCACGCCCCCGCGGCTACGGCTCCGAGGTAGCACTTTGAGCAAAAGGGAGGTTACTTGAGCAAAGGGCCAAGCGGCGGGCGGATGGAGCCATTCGATTTAGGACGGCAAGCCGACCGATCAGAAGATAGTCTGATCGACCAGCGCAGACCAACCCCGGTCGTCGTTAGAAAGCATTCGGGTCGCTAACCCAAGCCGTGCTCCGACCGACCAAGCTATCTACCTCATGACTTGTTTCCCCCAGCCCAAAAGTACTACGGCCTACGCCTCCGCGGCTACGGCTTCGAAGTGGCACTCTGCGGGGGGGAAACAAGTCCTCTGAGCAAGAGACGCTAGGGACGGTCGAAGCACCTCCGCTCGGGTCAGCGATCTAACCTACCAAGCGCAAGCTTCGCAAAGAGGGCGGTCCGACCTAGGCACCCCTCCGCAAGGCTATCACTCGAGATAGCTCGTCCTATCCCGTGATCTCTCCGGACGGGATTGAGGCAACACCTACGCTCTCAGGGCACCCCCGCGAGCCCTGTAGCTATGGTCGTAAGATTGCCCAATTTCATAGAAGAAGCACGGGATAGACGAGCGAAATAACTTAAAGCAACCCGACACTGCGAACTCAGTCGGGGTAGTCATGTTCATTACATACACTGCCAAAAAAGCAAAAAATAGGGATACTAATCGTCTCCCTCCGTCCGACGGAGGATTTCTCGCGGCGAGATCCGGCGGGCAATCTCTTGGGCGCACGGATCGACCCGGGCCATGAAAGCGTCGACTTCTTCGTCGCTTCGTCCAGCGACGCCGCTCCCAATCGCCTCAAGGTCAACGCCGTCATAATAAGAGATGTTGTTGACCAGGGCCGAGGAAGCGCCAAGCACCGCCGCCTCCGCACCGACGCCGACGCTGGCCAGAATCCACCCAAGCAGTGGCAGAATAGCACCGGCCCGGTAAGCCCGAACAACCGGCCGCGAAACAGCCTGGTGCCTACATCGGCGATCGGCTCGGCCGTCGTATCGGCCGCTTCCCTCTCCGCCACCCGCTTATCCACGAGGGCCGAGTCACGTGACTCGACCGCCGCATCCCGTTCTTCCACCGCCGCCCATCGCGACTCTAGCACGTCGCGAAGGTTTTTTCGCAGCTCTGCAGGGACACGTAAAAGAGAGACAGCCGTCGAAGACGCCCCGTCGCAGTTGGCTCCAAGGGGTTGAACTACTCACCGCCACGGAGGCCTCTTTGGCGCCGAAGTTCCTCCTCGACCTTGGCACGTGCTTCTCGATCGGCGCGCGCGTCGGGCAAGCTCCTCGCCGTCACAAGCTCCCCGAGCAAGATCCCGCCGCCCTTGGCCGGTCGGCCTCCTGCGGGCCGACTCGCATTCCTCTCTGAAGAGGGCGGCCTCCGCCCGGGCGGATACGTCTGCGCGGACCGCAGAAGTCTTGGCCGCTTCCGCTTCCACCAGGGACGACCTGGCCCTCTCGCCCTCGACGGTCAACGACTCCACGAGTCGGCCGAGCCTCCCGCAAGGCTTCGGTGACTTCCTACCACGACCACCGTGGCGGCCCTTCCTCGCTCGGCAACAAGCGCCCTCCGAAAGGCCGAGCAGCTCTTCCTCTCGGCACTCCCGGTGTGCAAGTGCCGGAGGAACATCGACTTGTCCATCGCCGATGTCAAGCGCCTGCGAATACCGCCCGGCCGCTCCATTTCCTGGCCGAGATGCACAAAGACAAATCCCCGTCGACTTACCGATCCGCCGAGCGGGACTCTGAGCAATGGACCTCCTCGCTTGGACGCGGCGTCAACAACGAGAAAGGTCGGCGTGGATCCTTCCCATCTCCTCCTCCGTAACGTCCCAATCCGCTGCGTTACGCCTGCCCGTAACGAGCGAGCGGGACCCCGTCAGGTCGGCCGCCAAGTCAAGACGGGCGATCGGCGATCGCTTCGACTTGATTTCCCGCCCGCCGGAATGCTGTGGCGGCCGGCCAGCGCTTCTTCAGCGACACTCGGACCGAATCGGGCGGCGGCCGGCGGGCGGCGGATCTCGCCCCGCCGGCGTTAACGCCGCAAACCCCCAGCTTCCCGACGACAGGCTCGCTGGCCCGACCTCCACGGCCGGGCAGACGGGGAAGGCAGGCCGACAGATTTCGCCGGTCTCAGTCGACGGCAACGCGGGCGGCACGCCCGGCGGAGCCTCTGCCCGCACGGTCGCATCCGGCAGCGGCCCAGATGCGTCCCCCTCCGGCAGCGTCCTCTTACCGACGGGCCCTACCGCGGGGAGCGCATCCGGACGATCCCCGCTCCCGACGACCACCGCACGCCCGCCACAGACGGGGCCGGGAGGCGATTCTCACCGCCGGTTAGGACTCGGCGCCTCCCACCGGTGAGGCCCTCGCGCACGGCCGGTCGAGAATTACAGAAGACAAGACCGAGGAATTGGCGTAAGTCACTTACCGGGAGGAGCGAACAACCGGCACCTGACGTGCCCTCTTTGCCGGACCCCTGCGAGGAGGCGACAGGGATCTGCGCTTCGCAGATAAACCCTCGCGCCGCGGTTTCTTCGAGGAGCCGCGGCCGCCGCCCCGCTGATCGAACCGTCGCGCCGCTGACCGCCTCCCGGCAACTTCTCCTCCCTCGCTCGGCAACGACTCCTCGTCACCCTCGCTCGAGGTCTCCTCCGAGACCTCCTCGCCACGCGCGGCCTGGTTCGCGCGCTCTTTCCTCTTCCGCGTCTTGGTGGCCACCTTTTCCGCTAGCAGGGTGGCGTCCTGCTTCTCCTCTTCGAGGCGCGCGGCCGCCTTCAACTCCTTTTCCCCCGGCAGCAAGGGGCGGGAGATCAGTCCACCAAGCCCCTGCGAGAACACGCTCGGATGAGGGGACGAGGGAGCAGAACAAAACAAAATCAAACAGGAGCCACCGGACGTACCAAGTCCGGAGGATTCTGCGCCGAGAACGGCGCAGGCGCCTCGCCCGCTGGCTCGGTATCTCCCGCAATGGAGACTGCGGACACGCGCGCGAGGATCTCCGACGGAGGGAGCTCCCGCTCCGACGACCTTGCAGGGTCGGTCGGCCCAATGTACTCAAACATGGGACGCAACCGATCCTTGAGGGGTTGGATGCGCCTCTCCATAAACGTGCTGAGGACCACCTTGCCTGTCAGACCCCGCCGCTTCAAGTCCGCAAGCTTCCCGAGAATCAAATCCACCTTCGACCGGTCCTTCGCGTCGGGACCCCAGGTCCAGCAGGGATGCGACTTCGGTGGATTCCCGCTAAAGGCCGGGGCGCTGTCGCCGATGTTCCGGACATAGAACCACTCGCCGTGCCACCCCCGGTTGGATGTCGGCAGCTTCACGTCGATGTAGGACGTCCTGCGGTGGTTGCGCAGTTGGATCGCGAGGGCGCCGAGAAGGTCGGCGGCGTCTGATGGCGGCCTCGCGAAGAAGAAGTGGCGCCAGAGCCCCCAGTGGGGTTCGATCCCCAGAAAGGCCTCGCCGCACGTCATAAAGACCGCGATGTGGAGGACTCCGTTCGGGTTCAGGTGGTGAACTTCCCCACCGTAGAAGTGCAGTAGCCCCCGGACGAACGGGTGGAGTGGGAGGCCGAAACCCCGCTCGTAGAAGGCCGCCAGCGAGACTATCTCGCCGTCTTCCAGTTCGGGGACTTCGGTCGGCCGGCACCCGCCCGGCAGGCGAGGTCAGCGAGGGAAGGAGCTCCTTCCTCTCCAAGCGAGGTAGCGACCACGCGGCCGAGTGCGGGGTCAGCGACATCTCCAAATGAGCGTGGGGGAGCGGAGGACGGCGCGACGAAGCAGGAAGTTTTTTCTTCTTCCCCTTGCGTTCTCTCTCCTTTTCTTTTTTCAGAGGACACGAGCAGGAGGATTTGCTCCCTCCGCGCCGCCCTCTCCTTCCTTTATAGACGCCTGGCGGGAACGGACGCGCCTCCGCGCCCAACCGACGCCACCTCGCGCGGACCGACGCAGTCGCCAACCGTCAGCCTGCTGCCACGCCCACTACTCCGGTAACGTGCCGCAGCCCATTTAAACCCCACTAAGCATTAATCGCCCGACAGACGGCGCCGCTCGCCAAGACGCCACGCCGCATCGCAGGCCCCGTCGGCCACAACGGGCCAGGGCGCCCCCATGCCAAGAAAGGTAAGAAAACGGCCCACTGGGCCGCCCGGCCTCGGGAAAGCAAGCGGCCAGCGGGCTCGCACCCGAGGCCCGGCACCGTGCTGAGGGTTACGAAGGCCGAATCCAGCCAGCTGGAATGAAAGCCGCCCCAACACGTAAAAAAAGAGAGCGAGGGGCGGGTCGCAGTGAGCCCCCAGAGGGCCACTAGTTAGGGTCGGCGGACGACCCAATCGCTGTGGCCCGCGTCCGAGACCATACCTCACACTCTCCCGCGGAGCTCATCGATGAGTGGCGGCCAGCCGCGCTCCGGGTTGGCGGACGACCCGGCAGCCCGATGCGGGACGAGTAAGGAAAGGTTTTTATGGAACGCCCCCGAAGCGGGTCGGACGCCCACGACGGGAGCTACGTCCGCTTGGAAACGATCCCCCTCGAGGGAGATCGCCAAGGTTCCACTCGGATTACCCGATAGTAGCTCGCGACGAGCACGACGTTCAAGCCGACGAAGGCAAACGTCGTTCGCTCGCCACCCGACCGCAAAAATCCACGAACGGCGTGGCTTGCCAGGGTCCGACCGCTAAACCCCGACGGCTCTCCGACCCGCCGGGGCTCGGGTTACACCCACGGTGCGCTCCAAGACCCGGGCTCTTTCTAAGGTCGGGCGCGGCTCCCCAGCGATCGCGCCGACCTAGGCGCCACCGACCTCCGGTCGACAAATGCCACTGGGCTAAACCCCGACCAGGCTCTCCGACCCGCTCGGGGGCTCGAGGCTACACCCACGGGTGCGCTTCAAGACCGAGCCCTTTCTAGGCTGGCGCAGCTCCCAAGCAGTCGCGCCGACCAAGGAGCCACCGACCTCCGGGTCGATGACTCCCACGGCCGGGCTAAACCCCCGACCGGCTCTCCGACCCGCCGGGGCTCGGGAGCTACACCCGGAAGGCCACACCGGCCCCTTCTAGGTCGGGCGCGGCTCCCGGCGATCACGACAACCTAGCATCACCGACCTCGGGCCGACGGCTACCACCGCCAGTTAAACCCCGAGCGGCTCTCCGACCCGCCTCGGGGCTCTGGCTCTTGGCGAGTACCCGTGCCATGGGTACCCCCATCAGCCCGGAAGCGCGAACGGGCTGACCAACCACAGTAAAGGCCCAGCACCGCCGAAAGGTACTTGGGCCGCGGGGAGCGAACCCGACCTGTGCAGGGCCGATCCTGGACGGTCGGCGGACTCCGATTTCGGGCGGTCGGTGGGCTCCGACCACCTAACTTTGGAGCTCGCGGTCAGCAAGCTCCACCACAAGACGCCAGCGGGGCCCACGCCGATGTCGTGGTCGCCTTGTGCGCAGCTGGCCTCGACATCCGTCGGGTAGGCGGCTCCTTCCCAAGACCGCCGAAGAGCCACCGAAGAAGTCAAGCCCCCGTCCCGTCGCCTGGCACACCGCAGAGGAGTACGCCCACTCCCGAGGCCAAGGCAAAGTCAAGCGCCATTAAAGCCACCGAGGCTGACAGGAGCACCACGCGACACGCCACCTGCATAAAGACTACGCAAGATCGCTCATCACAGAACCACCAACCTCGCCGGGACGGGCAGGGGTCGGTCGGACAAGACAGGAACCAGACTTCAAGACGTGCAGGCCCCTTTCCTCGTAGTTTTCCCAACTCCCGTGTAACCTGCCTCCTCCGTCTATATAAGGAGGGGCAGGGCCCGAGAGGGAGGGGGGCGGAGAAAACAGTCTTCTAGGTAGCCTCAACTCCCTAGCGAAAACATCAAGGGGATCGGACAGCCGACCCTCCGCCTCGCTTGTACACCCCTTGTCCATCTCCCAAAGATCAATACATCCACACCGCACGAACTGGAGTAGGGACATTCAGCCCGAACCAGTATACATCTTCTGACTCCTTGAGTCGACCATTCGGGGAGAGGGAGCGCGCGACCCCATCCGACCATAAATTCGTATTGCCGGTGCACGAAACACCGACAGTTGCATATGAGAATAATGGGTTCAATGTCACATTGCAAGATAAAATATTTCTATTGCTGGTTTATTTTGGTTTGTATAGTATTATGTGTAAAACTCCTTCCGCTGTAATAAATAATGAAACTTTGTGTATAGTTGTGATCTCAATTTGTAGATGTGCGTGCTAGCTACTGATCATGGACTAGTACAATATGCACATTAGAGCTTTTTTATGGTATACTGTATCATAAAATGGAGGGTCTCAAAGGTTGGTATCAGAGTCATGCTGACTATAGGAAACCCTAGTTAATATTGTCGTTGGTTAAAACTTAAAACTTGAATTAAATAAACTTATAATTGTTTTAATTCAACAATAGACTCATAGCATCATTGAGTATACAACCGGCAACAATTCACTGTTCGAATGATCAAAATCTGATTATGAACAGCTCAGCCAGGTAGGTATATCAACAACTAACTAATCAAAGGCTATAAATAGCTGAATACTGAATATTCAGCAATAATCAAACGAGTATCAAACTAGCTACATACTGAATATGGTGATCAAGCTCAAAGATAGTGAAATAAAAGCAATATGGCGGAGGGCAGCCAGTGGGTAGGGGCGGTGCGGTGGTCGGATGTGACGACGGAGACGTTGATGGCCGGACCTGGTGCTCCACCGTCGCGCCGACATCTTCCTTGTTGCCGGGATGGGGCGCACCATAGGAGGCCGAGGGGCGACGCAGGCGAGGGGAGTCGGAGGGGCGATGCAGGCATCGTGGAGATGGAATTGTGATGCGAGCGTCGAATAGGCAGAGAGATGGCGGGGGCGATGCGAGCGGAGAGGAGTAGACTCCTTTTATAGAATGGAGGAAAAGCTAAGAGGTCAAACGCGAGATGGATGGCTTGGCTTTTGGTATTTGAATATATCCAAAGGGGAAGTCGAAATTTCAAGCACAAGGAGGCGTTTGGTATTTAGTATGTGTGCTATCACGATTAATTCTGATATCAAAAACGGGTTATGATGACTATAACCATCACTATAGGTTCTGATGTCAGAACCAATAGTGATACATATAACATCACTATCGGTTAGTGATGACGATAGTATCACTATATTTTGCACCACAGTTTGCGCTCACATTGAATCATCTATTATTGTCGTTTTCTCTAAAATGTTTGAAATCGATCCAGATAAAAAAGATAATGTTATATCATTTTGCAGTACTGACACACGATCACTAAGAGGTACACGATCCTTGAAACCAGAGAGTTTATTCCACTATTTTACTGTGGTGTACGTACAGTGCAACGCAATGCGACATCATCACTTTTATTTAACAGCAGAATTTCCACGCCAATTAGCTCGTATGTAATATAGATATTGCTGTAGTAACATGTCATTAATTAGTTGTCGTCGCAGTCGACGAACTGGTAGTTGACGATGAGATGGCCCTTCTGGTAGCCCCCGCCGTCGGTGTCGATCTTGGAGAACACCGTGTCCCAGTCCAAGTCCAGCCCGCCGTTGCTGCACTGGTCCACGATCCTCGCCGTGATCTGCGCCCCCGTCGCCGTGTTCGTCACCTGCACATATCCAAAGGTCGATCTACTGTTAGCGACCAGTTTCAGTTCCACGGTAAGGCGATCGATCCGCTAGAGTTATTCGAGCAACGACTTGGCAGTTCGTTATATACAATGGCAAAATCAATCGAAGTACTCGCCCCGTTTCCGAATACATATTATTCTAGTTTTTAAAATTTTGTTCTTAAATATATGCCGTAGTTTTACCGTTTCGAGATGATATTTTTACCATTTTTCTTTCTATACTCCTACCTTTAGCTATTTTTAATATCATCCGCTGCTATGGACTAGAGCAAATCATAGCATCGAAAGATATTATAAAAATGAGTGTGATACAGTCTCGACAGAACTAAATAATTTAGGGTGATATCTGTTCTGGACATATTGGCTACTTTTTTTTTCTTGCAAAAGGAACTCTTACGCACCGAGATGCACTTGCCGCATGCGGCCTGACCGGTGGGCCCCGCAGGCCCGCAGAAGGCGGTCCAGCCGTACTTGCTCCGCCATGAGAGCGGCTTGTCGGCGTCCCACGTGGAGCAGTACGCGCTGACGGCGTTGAGGTCCCAGTTGTTCTGCGCCGGGCGGTAGTAGTGGTACGTGGCGCGCACGTTGGACGCCTGCTGCGCCGCGGCCATGGACGCCACCGCGCAGAGCAGAGCCGCCGCCAGCGCCAGCCGTCCTCCGGTCATCGTCGCCATGGCCGTCTAAACAAAGGATGAAATGGTCGGTTCTGCTTATGGATTGCTAATGGGATGGGACATAACAAATGCCGGGAGCTAGGTTTAAATAGAGGTGGAACGCGGCGCATGGTGGACAATTTCTCTTTCTTGAGGAAATTAATATACTTTCCATGAATTTTCTACAACTGGAATTGATTATGTGATGCTGACAAGGTAGATAATATTCTTTGGTTGTTTGCTGATTTGACCACAAATTTTAGAGCGGAAAACCATCTCGTCATTAGTGGTGGAGCTAGGATTTTAGACAAGATAAGTCCAACTTACAAAAATATGTAACAGACCAATATATAAATATAGAATGTATCAAAAGCATAATACAAAGATAATAATAATGTTTTGTAATAGTTTCACTATTAGAAAACTAGGCTTTACTACCGGCACATCACTACCGATTGGATTTGAACACGTACTGATAGTGACATCAGTACCGGTTCATTAGCTATAGGGCTATAGTGGGCTTTCAGTACCGGTTAATTAGATCCACGAACTGGTGCTGATGTCCTCACATTAATACCGGTTCGTGATATGAACTGGTACTGAAGGTACAGGCTACATTAGTATCGGTTCGTGACACAAACCGGTACTGATACCCTCACATTAGTACCGGGTGGTTTTACGAACCGGTACTGATGCATCGTTTCAGGAAAGTTCAAAAGGAATGTATATTCTATGTATATTAGTACGCGATGGCGGGTGGGTTAGTTAGAAGGGTGAGGCTGGAGTCACGAGGTTGTGGATTCGAGTCCCGCTTCTCCCATACACCCTCGACATATTTTGAAATATTTCTAGTCCTATCATGTCCAATGAGCATCAGTCCCGGATGACCTGTACCGGTTCAAAAACCGGTACTAATGGCCAGATCTGTACTAGTGTTCAGAAAAGACTATCACCCGTCCTATTTCTCAACGTATTCTTGATAAACTTCATTGCAAAAAATCTAAATCACTGAATGACTAGGTCAGAGCATTGGTTGTGCCGTGGCCCAACAGTGCTAACCACTGGCTCCGCCCATGCTTGTCATACAATCAGTTAGTACTCCCTCGTTGATAAATATAAGATGTATTTTGATTTTACACAAAGATTAAGGTTATGATAAAATTGAGAAAGATATAAGAGAAAATAACTTACATATCTATTTTAATTGTCTTGGAAGATGATATATAATACTTTGTGTTGGTGATAATGAATAAATACATATAGTTGAGAGTGAATAAATATAAGTATAGTAAGAAAAACTCATTAAATTTATACAAATCTTATGTTTCTAAATAAGTCATTCAAACTATAAAGATTATGTTTATTAACTGAGGGAGTACATGTTAAGGGCATCTTCAATGGTGCCAAATCAGCTAGCTATAAGGAGTCCATCTCATCTTTTTGCTTATGTGGAGGAGAGAAGTAGAGGAGAGAGACAAGAGCTGGCTCTTATCTAAGAGTCAGGATATAATTTTCAAGAAAAATAAAAGACAATTATATGTGGACCCATATTTAATGTTGGAGAATATGTTATAGCTAATCCATTGAAGAGTTTGTCTTTAAGCTAGTTATAAATGATATAGAGCTTTTTTATAGCCAGTAGTTGGCTCTATGATTGGAGATGCTCTAAGAGCAAGTATAATAAGGTGAGGTAAGTAGGCTGTAGGGATTGCCACATCAGATTTATGATGAGTTAGAGGAGAGAGCAGAGGAGAGAGGAGAGAAGTGGGTTGCAGATCTACAGCCGGCTGTAACACGGGCTCCAAGAAACTTGGTAAAAGAATGAGAGGATAAATGCGGGCCAAATATTAATGGCTTTGTATGTATGTATGACTAACTATTAAATAAGTGAACTGTTAGATTGACTATACAATAAAATAAAATTTATAGTTAGCTCTCTTATCAACCATGATCTAGAGGCTCGACCACAGGTTCTTCCTTGTGTTCGATCCAAAGTTTCCACTGATTTGTCAAAGCTGACCACGCAAGTTAGCTTGCATTGAAAACTACGCGAAGCGCCAATCGCGAACGGACACATGTCATGCAATGCCTCGTAATTCCAAGAGCAGTTCCAGAAAGGCTTGACCGATCCGCTTGCTGCCTTAGGATAGGATCATAATACGGTAGGACGAAAATCTTGACCCGTAGGACGCAAATCTTGACCCGTTCACTGGAGGAGGAAAAGAAAAATGTCGCAGAACATGCCCGGGCAGCCGGGCTTAATTATGATTAGGGGGTGAAAATGGGTCGGATATTTTCCGCTTGATCCGGAGCCGGATCCGAAAAAAATCGGATCCGGAAAGATATTTTTATATTCGATCGGATCCGGATAGTCAAATACGGATACGGATACGGATTCGAGGCGTCAAATATCCATCGGATACGAATAATTCCCGTATTTAATCCGGATATTATCCTGTAATTATATCCGGATATCCGTCACTGTTCCTTAGACCTAAATCCGGACGGGACCTCATTCCTCAGTTCCTCATTCATCCTCTATTCCTCTGGAGTCTGGACTGCTCGACTGCTCCTCAGATCTGAACGCCGCGTCGTTGGCCCTCCGCCCTCGTCGTCGCCCTCCGCCATGCCCTCGGCCCTCCGCCGAGCCGTCGTCGCGCCGTCGTCCACGCTGCTCCGTGGGTTTCTCTCTTTCTTGAATCTAGGATCAGATCAATTTCTTAAATCTATGATCAGATCAGTTTGTGGTGGTACCCTTATTGCTTTAGCCCTCTAGTCTAGTGTTTCATGTTGTCATACAAGACAAGAACACCCTTTGTGTATGTAATCTACCGTTAGGGCAGAATGCGGTTTACTCCTTTTACCCAGTGATGCTTATTATCTTACACTACTAGATTTCCAACTTTTATCGAGTGGAAAAAATATGTCGACCATTACAAAATACCGTAGGCAATGTATATGACCAAGCGTAAACCATCGGTAACTTCCCCTCGGCTACTCATGGTCGGCCATTCGTGGGATTCCCGACGGTACCCTCGGTTATTAGTTTAACGAGGGTTTTCATAGCACTCGGTAAATACATGGGTGAGAGGTTTTTTCTTTCTAACCATCGGTAATTTCTCACGACTATATGTGAGATTTTTGTGTAAAAAATGTAATTTTTTTTTCAAATCTAGGGATTAAAGCTCACAACTTATTTGCATCACAATCCCTTAAGTTAAATATTTTTTTATTTTCAAATTAGAAATAAGTGATGCCTAGGATTCGAACTCACAACCTACTGAACACAACCTCTCCCTCCTAACCAACTCACCTCAACTCTCTTCTTGCTAGAAGTAAGAAAAGTACTTATTTTAACTCTTGTTCCCATGATGCTTTATCAATTATTTAGTCAAATATATGACTTTCAATGGAAAAGTTGTCAACTACAAAGTTGTAGATTTCAATGAGAGCTACATTTTTCATATATACATCACTTTCATCTAGCATCGTATGAATTTTGCAATAGTCCAGTGTTTGATTTGTACCCTCGCTAAAAGTTTGTACCCCGTCGGCAAATCATTGCAATAACCGAGTGTTACCTATATACACACACTAAATGTATTTCCACTCGGTGATTGTTTGTAATGGCCGACGGTTAGCATTGCACTCACAGTAATTGTTGTACCCTCTCGGTGATTTCATACTATGATTGAGGGTTTTCCACCAACCGTCGGTTTGTGGTAAGCTCCATCGGTAAATCTTCTAATAGCCATCCGTTTTTGTTCTACCGTCGGAAAAAATATGCACAGTCGGCCACTTTAGTTTTTCCCGACGGCCTGTAGGCCATTTCATTTCACACTCGGTAAAAATTAGATTTCTAGTAGTGTTATTTGATGTGATTTACATGCTTAATATCTTATCTGTGCGTCTATAGACATGTTGCCATGTTGGATATGGTCAGAGAAATTTCCAGGTTAACTTGTTGTCTGAAATACCATTTGCAATCCTAGGTACCCCATACTAACTTGTTTTTGAATCATGACTCATGAGATAAAAAGTTGGATTAGTACTACTAGTCTACTACATGGTTGACGACTTGACGTAATATGGATCATTCACATTGGCCCTCATGTATTTCTTGGTAGAATTCTCCTAGATGTTCTCATCTACTATCTACTACTGCTATGTGGTGCTGAGCTAGGTTGTCCAAATATGCTCTGAGCCTCTTATCTTTGACTGATATTAAGCTTTTGATTGATGATTGGTGTGCTAGTAATGATACCAACATTAGTATGATGAGGCTGTCTATGAGTGCTAAGTTTGAAAAGTATTGGAAGAAGACCAACATTGCTCTAGCTGTAGCTATTTTTCTAAATCCTAGATACAAGCAAGCTGTGATAGAATTTTACATGAAGAAATTTTATAGTGATTTGTTGCATCGATATGAAGTTGAAGAAGTTATCAAGATTGTGAGGCAGCTATATCAACTATATGCTTCTTCTGCATCTAATACCACCAAGAATGCTACTAGTGTTTCACATAGTCCTATTGAGAGTTCTGAGCCATTTTCTCTCTTTATGGAAGAAGAGAGTAATGAACTTGAAAGTTTTTTATGTGACACCTATGGGACTGATCAAGATGAAACAAATGACTTGGACAGATATATGGCAGAACCAAGACTAAAGTTTAGTAAATTCAATAAGAAATTTGATGTTTTAGCATGGTGGGGTACTCAACAAGATGAATATCCAATCCTCTCACAAGTTGCTCATGATGTCTTGGCCATGCAAGTGTCAATTGTTGCTTCTGAATCTGCGTTTAGTGCCGGTGGTCGTGTTATTGATCCATTTCGCACTCGTCTAGATCCTGATACGGTAGAAGCATTGGTTTGTGCCAAAGATTGGATATCTATATCTAGAAAAGGTGGCAATTTTAATAGTTTGTTATTTTTTTATTTTAATCTATATTTTTACTAATGATGCTTTCTTAAATTTTTTAGATTCTACTACTAAGGTTGCATCTATTGTTGGAGATCTAGAGGTTTTAGAGACCATTGCTACTAATATGGTTGTTCAGGTATGAGTATGACAATATGTACTTATCTTTGACTACTTCATTCCATTTGCTTGCTTTGTGGTACACTGATGAATTATATGCTTTGTGGTACACTGATTAAGGATATTGTCCAACCAACTTCATTCAATTAGCTTGCTTTGTATGATGTACACAAAATCTCACTACATTCGGCTGTCTTGGAAACCCTAGTTACTACTTGCTAATTCATTGAAATGTTGCTATTATACATTATACAAATTGTAGGAAGAAGAAGAAGAAGAAATAGCCAATGACGAGGATTGAGACGCTTCAACATGTTGGATTTATTTATGAATCACTTATGTTGGACTTATGTATGAATCACTTATGTTGGACTTATGTATGAATTATGATTATGTCGATGTGATCATGTATGTGTGTTATCGTGTCATCGTGTGAGTTATGTTATGTATCTACTTGTGTTGAAAAGTTCATTGGTTCATGTAAATGTCGTATGGTTCATGTGAGACTTATGTATGAATTATGATTATGTCAATGTGAACATGTGTGTCATCGTGTCATCGTGTGAGAGTTATGTTATGTATCTACTTGTGTTGAAAAGTTCATTGGTTCATGTAAATGTCGTATGGTTCGTGTGAGACTTATGTATGAATTATGATTATGTCAATGTGAACATGTGTGTTATCGTGTCATCGTGTGAGAGTTATGTTATGTATCTACTTGTGTTGAAAAGTTCATTGGTTCATGTGAATGTCGTATGGTTCATTCATTTTTTTGCCTTGCATACTATCCGACTATATTATCCGTTTCCGATCTGTATTCGTCATGTATCCGTCCCGTGTCCGAATCCGGACTACTCCGAATTCGTATCCGTATTCGACTACGAATCCAGGATAATAATATGGGTTAGGATACAAGATGAGCAATATCTGACCGTATCCGACCCGTTTTCACCCCTAATTATCAGCAGCCTCTCCATGTAGGGAAACTGGTAGTTGGAAGTCACAACCTGCTGAGAGGCTTCACCTGTAAAACCAGGGGAATATACAATGATTTTCTTTGGTTTTATAGGTGAAGTCATGTTATTCAAACAGAACTTGTCCATAACTACAGGAGACTAGGCTGGTTTGGTTTTTAAAATAGTACGTTTCGGTACCAATTCATACCGTTGTATCGTTTCGGATTTAGTATAATAATATATATATTTATAAGTATACATATGTTTAACTACATGTACATTAAAGTTTACTTATAATATCACTCCAAATTCATAATAGTACTATCAAATATAATATACAGTTCACTAGACCATATTAACAAGTCCAATGGCATGACTGGTATTGATCGGTATTGAAGCCGGTATAACCGGTATCAAGGTCGGTACTATATATATGATTATTTTGTACCAGTTTAGGTGACAAAATGGTATAACTACGATTCAAACACCCTTGCCACTGAAATGGTGCCAAAATGGGACACCGGAGCACTGTGCATATATCTGCATGCATGTATATCCGTCAGATCACCATGGCATTATCATCACCACAGTCGATGGTGAGGTGGTCGTTCTGGTAGCAATGCTGTTGGTACTGTACCATGGTCCACTGTATGGTACGTATTGTAGCATATAACTATCATATGAGATACTGTAGCATATGACTATCATATGAGATCTAGTCCGTCCATCTCGGATTGAAGAGCTGATTTTCACCCAAACTTAGGGTACTGTGTTTCTCAAACTTGCCAAGATGCAAGTCACAGAATCTCAACCCCCTTGTTTCTACTCCTCTTGTCATAAATAATTATCGTTTTGGATATTGATATGGTCCCTAAAACTCAACTTTGACCATTAATTTCTATAGTAATATATTAAAAAAAATTAATAAAATTATAATATTACGAAAGTACGTTTCGAGACGAATCTACACATGTTTTTCTTGTATCCAATATAAATATTTAAAAAGATATCGATAGCTAAAGTATTACAAATTTGACTGCACATATCTCAAACTGACAAGTTTTTGTGAACCGGAGGGAGTATTCAAAACAGAGAGAGAAGAGGGGGGGAGAGAATAGGGGAGACACCATTGCCGCTCAAGGTGGATCTTGCACCAACAGGGAAGACTACAGCGGCGTCCAGAGACAGCGACGAGCTCATCGACAGCCACGGCATGGGCAATAGTGGTTCAGAGCAGCGGCGCTTCGGCATGGGTGGATGCGGCTGTACTGTGTACGAAGGCATCTCCTACTAGTTTTTTAATCTTAAAAATAGACTGTGACCTGAGCATCTACTTAGTTTTAAGGGCAAGGATTCAAATTTCATTTTCGGACTCCATCTCGGGCCTGGCCGAAATCCAAAATTTCGACGAGATTCGGAAATTTCGGACAAAATCCGGATGAAATTCAAAAACCAAAAATCAAATCTGTTTTTTTTTAAAACCGAGAAATCCAAAATTTCGCTGAAAAATCCAAAATTTGGGTCCAAAATTCTGAAATCTCGGCAAAATTTCCCTGTACTATCACACTTTCAATTTTTTAGTGTTTTTTCAACTTTGCGGAAATTATGATCTACCGACTGTCCCACATGGGAAATGATGTGAAGAACCCAATCCGGTCAATTAAGGTCAAATCCGGTCATCTTTTATACAAATTTCGGTCCAAATCACCAAAATCTCGGCGAGATATTAATGCACTGTAGCACTTTAAATTTTTTTTAGGGTTTTTTTATTTCGCCGGGATTATGAAACTCGAAGGGGCCAAAAATCCGAAATTTCGCCGAATTTCGGCGAGATTTTGAACCCTGGTTAAGGGTGTGTTTGGTTGCCTGTATAGTACCTGTATGGCGTGAGTGGATACAATTTAAATTGTCTAATACAATTGTTTGGTTGACTGTACATTGAAGCATCTTGGCTCAGCGTATGCAATGTTGCATTCGGCGTCCTGGCCCAAATAAATTATTCAAAGGCCTTCTCTCGCGTGCAAGCCTGTGAGATGCAGCAACCTGGTTCTCGAATGCATCCGCTTGCTCGTGAGATGTAGACAAGGTTGAAGGCCTAGGGTTACTCGAGACCAGCACCCTCCATTCGCCTCCCTCCGCTCACCTCCTCCGCTCGCTTCTCTCTGTTCACTTCCCTCTGCTTGCCTCCTTCGCTTGCCTCCCTCCATTCGCTTCCCTCTGCTCACATCCCTCACCAACAGGGAAGACTACGGTGGCGTCCAGAGACAGCGACGAGCTCATCGACAGCCATGGCATGGGCAACAGTGGTTCAGAGCGGCGGCACTTCGGCATGGGTGGATGCATGCGGTTGTACTGTGTACGAAGGCATCTTCTACTAGTTGCTTAATCTTAAAAATAGGCTGTGACCTGAACATCTACTTAGTTAAGGGTGTGTTTGGTTGCCTGTATAGTACTTGTATGGCATGAGTGGATACAATTTAAATTGTCTAATACAATTGTTTGGTTGACTGTACATTGAAGCATCTTGGCTTAGCGTATACAATGTTGCATTCGGCTTCCTGGCCCAAATATATGATTTGAAGGCCTTCTCTCGCGTGCAAGCCTATGAGATGCAGCAACCTGGTTCTCGAATGCATCCGCTTGCTCGTGAGATGCAGACGAGGTCGAAGGCCTAGGGTTACTCGAGGCCAGCACCCTCCATTCGCCTCCCTCCGCTCGCTTCCCTCCGTTCACTTCCCTCTGCTTGCCTCCTTCGCTCGCCTCCCTCCATTCACTTCCCTCTGCTCGCATCCCTCCATTCACCTCCTCCACTTGCCTCCTTCCTCTCGACTCCTCCGCTCGATCTCTCCAGCGACAACCGCGGGTAAGTATTGTGGGTAAGTATTTGGGCATGAGGTTTCTAGAGGTTTGTTTGGCGACAACTGTGGATAACCGCAACTCTTTCCCATTATCAAACGGGGTTTCTTGGTTTTGTTATACCTCTAGATCTGGTGTATTCCCATTAGATCTGGTGTATTTAGGGTTTGTTCATGCGATTGGAGTAGATATGCTGTATTTAGGCTTGTGCTGATTCAATTTTGGCTTGTGATGGTGTTGTCTTGTGATGATTCAATGTAGATCAGGTGTATTATTTCTCTTATGAACTGATAGATCAGGTCAAGGTCTTTTCCTTGTTGATTCGGTCACTTTGGATGAAGTGGTATATTATTTCCAGTAGATTTGGTAAATTCCAGTGTATTATTCCGATTAGATCTGGTGTATTCTCATATGATCTGCTACAAATTAAAAGTGCTAATACTGCTAAATTATACAACAGAATTATTTGAGTTCTAGTTCTGCTAATTATACACATTCACCTCAAACATATGAGTGCTAATTCTGCTGAACTCTGTTGTATTCTCATATGAGTGCTAATTATGGTGCATTCTCATATGATTTGTTTAATTATGCTAAATTTTGATGAATATTTGCTAAATTTTGGAGTATTCTCACATGAGTGCTCGATGATATGCTAAAATTGCGTTGTATTATTCCCATTAGATCTGGTGTATTCTCAAATGATCTGCTATAAATTAAAAGTGCTAATTCTGCTAAATTATACAACATAATTATTTGAGTTCTAATTATGCTAATTATACACATTCATCTCAAACATATGAGTGATAATTCTGCTAAATTCTGTTGTATTATCATATGAGTGCTAATTATGGTGTATTCTCATATGATCTGTTTAATTATGCTAAATTCTGGTGAAGATCTGCTAAATTCTATAGTATTCTCATATGAGTGCTCAATGATATGCTAAAATTGCGATGTATTATTCCCATTAGATCTGATGTATTCGCATATGATCTGCTATAAATTAAAAGTGATAATTCTGCTAAATTATACAACAGAATTATTTGAGTTCTGAAGGACCATGTGGAGGTCCATCCATGTTTGTGATGGGTATTTGACTTTATTTGAGCAAGGTGTGCTCAAATTTGAGTTTGATTTGAATTAAAATTCAAAATGAAGAAATTTGAGTTGTGTCAGCTTCAGGAGGCACTACTGACCTTGTGGAGGCGGTTAATCGCAATGCGGTACTACCGGACCTAAGCGACGGTAGTAGCGATCTTCAGATGGACCGAAGTTCCCTGGTCAACTCCTCCTTTGGATGGACCAATCTTCGCAATGCAGTACCGATCTTCGGATGCGGTACTACTGGACCCAGACGACCACCAGTGTTGCCGCCGGTGTCAAGCTCTAACCTCTCCTCTACCGCCTTCAGGCGCCCAGTCAACCCCTCCACAGAAAGCATGGAGAGATCGACCAACGTCTTGATGGAGAGTGCCACCTGAGAGTATCACTAGGGAACTATGCGTAGAAACTTCTGCGTCGCATTCTCTTTAGAAATCGTGTCATCGAGGATGGTGAGGTTGTTCATCATGCCGGTCAATCACATGTCCAAATCATCACCAGTTTCCCCGTCGTGGAACTTGATTCCTTCGAACTCGTTGTGTAGCGATTGTGCCTTTGCCTTATGCACTCGCTTAACGCCAAGGCGAACTGTCTTGATGGAGTCCCAGGCTTCGTTCACTGTCCTCTTGACAGCAAGGCTTGCCAGCATCTCCGATGGCATGACACCAGGGTTTACCATTCTGGTAGGGAAAAAAATTCGGTGCTCACCGATAAACAATAAATTTCAGAAATATCGGATCGAATTCAAACAAATTCAAATTTTTTTTAAAAAATTTGACAAGATTTCCCTAGAAACTCTCTAAGCCGTACTACATCACAATTGCATATAACAACAAAGAAATAAGACTACATATCACAAATTACAGCACCAATTAGATAATCCATTGCACTAAGTGTCCAATTGTCATCCTAAATGCAGTCTCAAATATTACAAGTCCATAGTTTTGCAAAATAATAAACAGTCCCAAATTTACAAGCACATTTCACCAACATAGGTGTTGAATGAATATCAATTTCTGTTCAAAACATAGGTGTCCAGTATCAACAAAATATCAAGAGAAGCAGATGCACCAATATAGTGCCACCTCCCTTGAAGGCTTGCATGACCAGCAATAGTGTCACTTCCACATCCCAGCAGATTCTTGAGTTCCTTCGTGCTTTATCTTAGATTATCAGTGCTCATGCAAAATGTGTATACATCATGTGCTGCATAACTACCAAAAGATGTCAATGCTATACTTATCCAGATTAAGATGATTGTAAACTTCCTGATCATTACTAATAAGAAGGAATCGCAACACAATAATTGATATACAATTAATACATGCAAGCACAAAGGACATGGAGGCATCGGCAGAATCACAGTTTGGAAGAATCTGAAAAAGCCAATATCAGGAGACCATGCATGCCGTGCTCATATTCTTCCTCCACTACACATGCAAAAATTATCTCGCAACTTTGATCCTAACAGATGTCACAAAGAGAGAAAAAATATATATAGGAGTAAGAGGTGAGATTAAGCTTTTCATTATACGAAGACAAGAGACATGAGAAGCTTTTCTTTGCCCCTAGCTAGCTCTCTTATTTTGCATGCGACAATACCACAAAAGAAGATGGTAACATTTATTCCCTCTCGTGCATGTCGCTGAGGAGATTTTAGAACCAAAGATATTCCTTAGGAAAAAGGAACATTTTGGAACTAAAGCCATCACGTTACCTTGAAATCTTTATATAGATGCATGTACAGGGAATATTTCTTGACAAATGTGTATCTGGCAAAGCTATAGAAAATGGTGTAAACAATTAACCAATCAAGTAATACAACCAGAAAGCAACAAAATGCATGTATGATACCCAGGTTCATGAGCTAACCTTTTAGAGGTCATAGATACTCTTGTGAGTTGGTTTCTTCTTCCTAGTTGATCTTGGACGAATATGGATCGGTTTCCGAAGCCTAGCACCCGCACCAAGGGCTCCACCTCCACTACCACCAGCTCCATCACCTACCATAAATCATACTTTTAGTAAAGAAACTTGCATGTTAACAAATAATCATAATGGCTGAAACTAATAGAAAATCACCATGGGCTCCACTACCACCTGATATGTCTCCCCCCACATCACCACCACCTAATTTGTCTCCCCCCACATTACCATGACCTGTGCAACAAATCAGATTTCAAAGAAAAAATTGCATGGTGATGAAAATGAATCACAATAGCTAAAGCTGATTGGAACTCACCATCGCCTTCATCATCGGAGCTGCTATCCCCTGACTCAGCATAAACTGGACTACCATGTGAAGAATTTGACTCATAGTCATCTTCAAAAAGTTCTTCCTCCTCCAATTGCATGTTCCCTTTCTTCTTTCTGCCCTTTCTACCAAAACAAAGCTTCCTTTTGAATGCAGACACCTCCGCTACATCCATTTGTAGCTCATCAATGAGAAAGCCGCCAGGCATAGTCCAATCTTCATCACCGTCATCATATTCATCAAGAATTGGTCTAGACTCAGATCTAGAGTTGCACAACCACTCCATGATTGGATTGTTTTCATCAAAAGAGCAAGATCCATCATCATGCTACAAGGATCTACCTCCTTTTGTTGATGGCTTTGATACTCAGATTCAAATTGTTGGATCTGCAACTTTAAATTGTAATGAACAGAAACCAACTTATGAAGCTTCTCATAACCTAAGCGACATCTCAATTTAGTATGGACCAAAGCAAATGTACTCCAATTTTGCTCACACCCACTGGATGAATTGCATTGTGAAACAATTTGAGTAGCAATTTTCTGTAGTTCTTTGCACTGCCCTCCATATGAAATCCACCATTCAGCTGCAATAAATTTAAAATTATAAATAGCATTATAAAAAATATGCAAACTGATCTGGCCAAGGAAAGTATAGTACTACCAGCACTCGTTTGACCACAAAGTGTTGAGCTCCGAGCCTCTTGTGATCCAAATAACTTTTCCTGTTTGATAAATGTCTTTGTAAATTGGTCAATTGCAATTGATGCCTCCGAAGGTGAGCTTGCTAGCTTCTTGATTGCCAATGTTACCGCTAATACAGCACTATGATGTGTTGCTACTTTTGACGTATGGAGTGCTTCAGGATCAAGTGCAGTAGGTATGAAAGGAAAAAAAAATAGAATGAGTGAAAAGGAATGATCAAATCCTAGTTAACACTATATGGTTGCTAGGATAAAATGGAAAAGTGAATAGATGGTTGCTAGAGTATTCACTAAAACATGTGTGAATAAATTTTCAGTCTAGTGAATAATTTTTTACCTGCAAGTATGAGAGTATCATTGAGAAGGTATCGAGTTCTCCTATTGATAACTTCATTCACCCTATCTATGATATCTCTTGTGGCATTTTTGTCATGCTTTAACTTAGCAAATATTTCAGCTTGGGCACGTAACATCCTTGGAATGAATCAAGATATAGGTCCATTCTTCTGTTGATCGGCAAAGCGAAGCACTGAGTAGAGTGGTGTGACAGCTTTCAATACAAGATCCACCTTCTCCCACCAGATCCTATCTATCAAGTAATCATATGTGAATTTATGATCATCCTCATCTCTCCAATCATTATTTTTCCACTCACTAGACACCATCCATGCTTGAAACTTCTCTTGTCTATCCCAAAAACTCTGCAAGAACAAGAAAACCGTGCCAAACCTGGTGGCATTCCATCGAATCAACTCTCCACCTATCTTCTCCCTCATCATAGCATGAAGCCTAAAAAAAATAGCAAAAGGTGAGCACATACGTACAAATGTATTGAGCGTCACATGTATTATTGTACAAGGTAGGAGAGCTACCTATTATGGTTGTAGAAGAATCTACATATCCGCTTTGCACTATACACTACTTCATCAACCTCATTGAAATGTGCTATGTCCTTCAACATCAAATTAATAGTGTGAGCTGCACATGGCTGCCAAGTAATGTGTGGATACTCGGTTACGAGTTGCTTGCACGCTTTCTTGTAGTTGGAACCGTTGTCTGTCACAATCTGAACAACAAATTTTTCTCCAACATCATCAACAACCACTTCTTTAATGTGCACATAAATAAATTCTGCATTTTGTATATGACCAGTTGCATTCACAGTCTTATGGAAGAACATGCGGCCATTGCAAAAAATCATGAAGTTAATAATACACATCATAGTAGGCCCTGTCCATGAGTCACACATGATAGTGACCCCAAATCGACCCCAATCTTCCTTATAAGCATCCATTCGAGCCTGTAGGTCATCATAGTTCATATCTAGCAATGGGCCATCTATGTCTCTTCCTCTCGGAATAGGCACTTCTCCAAGCTGTTGAGCTAATTTAATGGCTGCTACAAAATATGGGCAGTCTGCTTTCCTTCCAGGAATATCATTTGCATGGAACCACTTTGCCAAAGCTTTACCAAGTCTCTCTTTGGCACCCCCCTGCAGCATAATGTCCACCCTAGGCTGTGAGGATGTCTTACTACGTTCCAAATCTATATCAAATGGGGCTTGTGAAACACTTGGACTCCGATAATACCTACCCATTGTACTCTGACTACCCGAGCAACTTGCCCTAGCTAAAGGCGGGGTGCTGTTACTTGCCCTAGGCGTAGTGCTACTGCTCCTACCTAAAGTTAGGTTGCTGCCATGTGCCGTATGATCCCTCAATGATTCTCTTAGTGCCCATTCAATCTGACCGCTTCATCATGAGGAATGTTAGCCCTTCTAGCATCCGCATATGATTCCTCCATAATCGCCTTTTCCACATAGAGACGATGCTCTCTAGCATCCATCCTCTCTTTTTTCCCTTTTGCATGGACATCCAACATTATCTCCCTCACACGCTTTGGTACTTTTTCGAATGACACCACATCCCCTTGCAACCCAGCTAGATGATACCTTAGACACGTTTTACCTCCGCTGTCCCTACTAATTGGACAATAGCCACACTTGAATCCATTGGCTTTCCACTTCTCACCATGGCTCCACGGGTCCTCAATAGGACCTCGTAGCTGTATGCGAGCTCCTAGAATTCAAAAGAAAGAAATGATGTTTAACATATTGAATATAGCTATATGACATGAAATTAACAATGTAATCTAATAACAAATTTGAAGAAGATAAACAAATTGTCTTGAATAGAACAGCAGCTTACACCTAACTTTACATCATACAAACTAAAAACCAAGCAAGGTAGCAAACCAACTAATTGTCCAAAATTACCAAGTGCACCAAAAAATTAATGATGACATTGATTTTTGTTGTTGCAGTTATAGAAGCCATTAACCATACTCAGCACTTATGAATATCAAAGGTAGGAAGATGCCCTTTCCACTTAAGAACTAAAATTGCTACTTCCAATTTGTATAAGAGGACCTACTACTGCTAATCCAATTCTAGAAAGCTTACCTTCTCTAGTAACCACCCATTCCCGGGCTACAATGGATGACTTGCCAGCAGCTACCTGTTTCCCCTTCTCCTTGCCTTGTGTCGCAGTCCCACTGCCTCGTTCCATCACAATCAAAACTGCAAACAAGGCATATGCCTTTAAGTAGCTAAGTAATATTATTTAACAAGTAGCAACACATGAGCACAAAGAATTAAGAGTAAAAGGAAAGGAATGCTCAATGTTTAGTTTTGTTACTGACTACACTTTTCACACTTGGAATGCAGGAAAGCCTCTTATTAGTTCACACAATGGTGCTAGTGGGGATTACCCAGGCTGCACTGATCTTGCTTATCAAAAATAGTTGACGATTGTGCAGATGTTATTGATTGCCCTGTTCAAGTGACCAAGGATGGCATACCAATATGCATGAGTTCCATTAACTTAATGGATGATACTACTGTCGCAAGATCACAATTTGCCTCTCAAACAACAGTAATCAAAGATATTCAGAATGTTCTAGGAGTATTTACTTTCAACCTCACTTGGGATGATATTGTAAAGGATGTAAAGAATGTAAAACGTGAGTTGAATTGAAATGTTCTAGGAGTTCTTCCTCCAGCCCGACTCCTCCCTGGCCCGAGCGCCCCTCTCACTCAGCGCCGCCCCTCTCCTTTTCAGCCCGGGCGACGCCACCCCTCTCCCTTCAGCGCCCGGCGCCGCCGCCCCCTGGTTCCCCTGCTACCGGTCGGCGCCGCCCACCCCCAGCGCTTGGCGTCCCCCTGCACCTCCCTCCTCTAGATCCTCCTGGCCGGCGCGCCCCTACAGCACCTGGCCGAGCGCCCCCTGGAGCTTCTCCTCCCAGCCCCGCCCTACTTCTCCCCCCAAATCCGGCGCCCCTACTGTTCCCCCCCGTGGCCGGCGCCCTGTAGTCCCTTGGCGATGAGATGGACGTGCGTACCTTGGGCAATGGAATTGGAAGGGCGGGATGACGAGCTTCTGCACAAGGGCGGTGCAGCCGTTCACCGCCACGCCATCGCGCGCGCCTCGTTCGCGCGGCAGAGCGCCCTGGCGAGCGGCGGAGCGGGTGCACAGCAGCGTGGACTCCACGCTGGGGAGTGGCCAAGAGCTCGGGATCAGGAGCCGACGAGCGCCGGTGCGAGGCCAGGCCGCACCGCGAAGGTGAGGCTGCGAGCCGCCGCAGCCGGTCGGGTACTCCGGTGAGTGAATTTGGGAAAATGACTGTGGGTGTTACTGCGCTAGGGTTAAAAACGATTTTGATGGGCCGGTTCGGCGTGGGAAAGATATTTTGGGCTAGTTTGGCGCGGGTTCGGGCGGGAGTCAAATTCGGCTGAATTTTTTGGCCAGCAGGGATTTTTTTTCAGGGCCCACCGATAAATGCGAAATTTCGGAACTTTCGACGAAATTTTGCCGAAAATGTGAACCTTGCATGACACGAAGGATGGCCTCAAGAGCCATGCGATCTTCTCGGTAATTTGCTTCGTCGATGATGTCGGAGCCGATATTGACCAATGTCCACAGGCCTCTTGCCTGCAGGATGATCCTCATGAGTAGGGTCCAATCACCATAGTTTGTCCTTATCAACATCGGGTAGATGGTCGATCCTCAACCTCCTTCACCACCCGCGTACCACCAGTTCACAACCAGTGCCACTGCCGCCTGCATCGTTGTTGCCATGGAGCCTGGGACGCGGTGGTGACTCGAAGTTGCTAGGAGATGTAGACCCATCTTACGACATTGTTAACACAAGCAGGAGGGTGAAAAACTCTGATACCGATTGTTAGAACTTGAAGCGAGACCAACAAACGCACAACGCTAACACCTCTCCTCCTTTACTGTATGAACCGAGCAATACGATAGCACTACTTCACGTATCACTTCTCATTTTCACATAAGAAGACACACACTAGCAACACAACTAAGATGGGAACCGAACAAATAGGAAGAAGGTTTTGCGGTATTCAACTTGTCACCCTTTTCTGTATTTTATCCTCTATATACAGTAGGCTGATTACATAGAAACCAATCAAAATAAATCCAACTTATCTAATCTAGAGAGATCTCCTAACCCATCTTGAAAAGATTTCCTGATTGCATACCAAAAAATAAATAGAAAAGAGATCAAGCAACAAGATTATCCAACATAGAGATATGGAACCAATGCAAACCGGATGGGGACATGGGAGCCAACGTCGAAGCTCACCAAATCGAGCATAACGAAGCGGCGACGGTGTGGGCACGCTCCGGCCTGCTCTGCGGACGGCGGTGGCATTCCATCCTCCCATGGGAAACAATCTAAGGGGAGGTGAGCATCATGGAGAGAGGCTCGGGGAAACCACGACGCGCAAGAAAACGAGGGCGAAAACTTACCCCAATGACATGAATTGGCTGTCGGCGCCGGCGGCCGGAGTGGGAGAAGATGACCAGCGCGGCTCAAATTCCTCTCCGCTCAATGGTGGAGAAGAAAGGGAAAGCTAGGGGAAATTTGGAGGGGGAGCGCCCATAGCTAGGGGTGAAAACGGGTCGGTTACGGATCGGATAGGGGTCATCCCATATCCTACCCTAATTTATTTTGTCGGATATCGGATCGGATACGGTAAAACTAAAATACGGTCGGATAGTCGGAACGGATACGGATATTAACGGTCGGGTAGAAAACGGTAATCGGATATCATACGGACGGATAGTGAACGGATACCGAATACTATATCGGGTAGCATATAAAATACATAAATTAAAGCATACGATAAAAAAACCTAACTAACACATAATTGGAGACATAATCCTAACACAAATACACGGAATACAAATAACACAAATAATCTATAATTTAAAGTCCGAACATAACAACAATGTAGCTAACATAATCTAAGTGCATACGATAAATGCATGCACGGTGGTGAAAAAACTTTCTACTTCGTATATCTATTACAGCATAACATAATTTTACATGAATTCTGCAATCCTTTCCTCCGCTCAATTGCACCAAACAAAAATCGATAGTGAAAAATCTGCTCAATTCCAAACGCCATTACAATAGCATCTACTTTTACTCGGATTCCAGATCATTTGTACTGTTTAATCGCAATCAGATATCAGATTTTGTTTGCTTCTAAGTGAGGTATGAAGTTAGGCTTCTTTTGCAGAGAGTAAACTATGCAGATAATCTCGTCAGGCAGGCACTAAACAGATCTTGTCCCTGCCGTATCCTGTCTTGTCCCTACCTCGTGCTGGCTTCACCCAAATCAGAGATGGAAATAAGAGCATCACAAATCAGAGATGGAAATTAGAGCAAGAACCAAAGGGAATCTTCCTTTGGAACATCTGAAACTCGCGTGGTCGCACGCATATCATCCATGGATCGAACAGAAATGAGAGAGAGAGAGAGAGAGAGAGAGAGAGAGAGAGAGAGAGAGAGAGAGAGCTAGTTCATACCCTCTAACTAATCCAGCGATCTTGGGCGAGAAGAGAGAGCGTCGGAGGTGGCGAGCAGAGGAAGCTTAGCCAGCGACGTCAGCGAGGCAGCGGCGGATCAAATCACTTCACTTGGTTGGAGCCAGCTCGGACTTGGTCTGGTCGGGTCCCGCGGACGGGGCGGCGGACCGTGGCAGGCGACGGGGTCGGAGGCCGGCGGACGGGGCAGCAGACGGCGGTGGGCAATGGGGAGGCCGGCGGACGGCAACGTCCTGCCGGAGCGGCGCCGATCGACGGTCACGGGCTAGCGGTGGGCCGGTGGCGGCTAGGGTTGGGAGGGTGAGGGACTGAGTCTGAGAGCTGTGGCCTGTGGGGAATTGGTCGACTACTCGACTGGGATTTGGGATCCAGGCTGCGCAGCGCAGGGGCAGGAGGGAGTATTAGATTTCGGGTAGTACCACGGGTACCCGATCGGGTATCCGAACCCGATCCGAAAATTTCGGGTATCATCCATCCCATATCCGATCCGAATCCGACCAGACACAAACGGGTAATATCCGAATCCGAACCCGAACCCGACGGATACCAAAAAATTCGGGTTTCCCTTGACCCGATCTAAACCGGGTCGGGTACCCGTCGGGTAGTACCCGACCCGTTTTCACCCCTGCCCATAGCTAGGATGCGACGTGCTCGGGTGTGGTTTAAAATAGAGAGCAGAAGGAGAACGAGAGCGGCGACACTGAGGCGGTCTCCAGCGCGACATATCGCGAGTGCACACGGAAACTTTGCTTCGACGGGGGCCAACACTGTGAGTCTGTGATTGACAAGGTCCCGGCGGCGTGCGCTCGAGGTAGCAGAGGGAGATGATGGTGTTTAGCCATCCTCTGATCGGCGCGACGCGCTCGCGAATGGACGGAGACGAGCGAGAGAGAGAGAGAGAGAGAGAGAGATGCCGTGGGGGAGAAAAAAAGTGTTTCACTCCCTCTCGGTCTGACAGGTAGGGACTCGGGCCCCACTTGAGAGGGGAGTGAGAACTGGGCTGCTACTACTGCTGTACTGCATCTGGGCGGGGAAGGAAAGAAGGAGAGGGGGCGGGGAGAATGGGCTGGTTTCTTCATTTTGGCCCAAAGCGATAGGAACACGAACAAAAGGGTTTTGGGATTAATTTACATGAGTACCACTAGTTTGTGGTTATCCTATCAATGGCACCTTCTAAGTATGTCATGTATCATTTTTTTCATCCACCTCTACCCTTCTCTTTCTCTCTTCCCTACTCACTTCTCTCTCTCTCTCTCTCTCTATAACATAAAATTAGAGAATTAGAGAATTTTAGCTTTGAAAATTTTAAACAGAAAGTTTCAATTAAAAAAAAAATCAACTCAAAATTTTTAACTAGGAAAGTTTCAGCTCGAAATTTTTTGAAAATTTAAATTAGAAAATTTCAAGTTGAAAATTTTCGATTTGAAATGTTTCAAATTAGAAAGTTTTAACTCATAATTTTTCAACTTAGAATTATAAATAGAAAATTTTCAAATTGAAATGTTTCAACTTGAAATTTTTAAATCATAAATTCTCGAATTAGAAAGTTTCAAGTCGGAAAGATTTAACTCGAAATTTTCAAATCAAACAATTTCAACTTCAAAAAATTTCATTTCAAAAAACTTTTGGTTAGAAAATTTTCAATTTAAAAAACTTTCAGTTCAAAAAGTTACTGTTCAAAAACTTTCGAAAGTGGTTAAAAAATACTTCGTATTCAAAAACTTGAGAGGAATTTGAAAAGCAAAAAACTATTTTTAGTTTAAGGGGAGGGGAATAGGGAGGAAAGAGAATGACGCCAAGTATCACGATGAGTCAAGTCCGGGGATTTGAACCTAGCAGGTTTTATACTCTTTCTTTACTCATCAGTATCGGCATGGATCGAAATGGAGTTTTGCGATGATTAATTTGTTAATGGTTTAGAACCTGTTTGTTTTTTCTTTTGATTCTGGATTCTGACTCTAAAAGCTGAATAAAAAACAAACAGCATGATTTCTTGAATCTGATTCTCACAATCCAGCGTATCCAAATACACGAGAATCCACAATTCACTTCGTATGTGCTTTTGGATTCCAGTTTTTGGAGAATTCAACTTCTCAATAACCATAATCCAGAATCAGCTTTTAGAGAATCCAAAGCAAAAACAAACAGACCCCTAGACAAGAGTGCTCCAAATGGAATCACTGCAGCAGTGTAGAAATGCTCGCCTTAATATTCATGTTCATCACATCACCAGTTGCTGCAGAATATAGGTACCCACGGCTGCCTCGCAAGTCACATCTAATGATCTAACGTGCATCGTGTAAAGGAACCAAACTACTGGAACAGAGGAATCTCATCGTCGAAGCTGCCGAATTCGGCAATGTCATCAACGAGCTCTCGCGGAAGAAATCCGAAGTGATGAGTTATCTCATTTACTTTTCTTTTTTCTCAATTTTAGTCCTCTCCTGAAATAATTTATAAATCTAACCCTCTTCATCGTGCTCCTACGCTTCTCTACTGCGGGAGGCGTGTCCTCCCGCGCTCGCTAGCACCGGTGCCATGCACGCCCACTCCCATGTTTTCAGAGCACAACGGACTAAATCCTACGGTAAAAAAGCGTGGGATCACAATAAAAAGAGTTAAATTTGCAAATCATCTCGAAAGGATTTTTAATTTAGAAAAAAGAAGGCAAGAAAGGCTACATAAGTCATCGCTTAATGAAATCCCAGTCCAAGCAACCGGGCAAAGGCTCCAGTACCGGGAAGGCACAAGAAATTAACGTCGGCCGACGAACTCGGCTCCGCCGCCGCCGGCGGTGACTCCACCTTGCACATCTTCGCTCGCGGCTGATCCGCCTCCTCCGGCAAGCACACGGCCTGCTACGAGTGCGAGGTCTCGCTCCGGACATCACCGTTGTCATAGGAGGAGAGCCAGGGCGAGCCGCCGCCACTCGCGGTGGCCGCCGAACCGAAGTTGATGACGAACGGCTGCATCTTTCCGTCTTCGCCCAAGGCGGCGGCGTCCCCGCAGCAGGTGTGCTCGCCGAAGTAGGTTATGACGTGGAGGGAGGGGTCGTCCTCCGACCGCTGGACCTGCCTCGTCGCCCTGCAGCCGCCGTCGTACTTGTTGGTGCACCTGAAATACAGCCTGCATCCACGCAACTCAAAATTGTAAGTCGCTTGCATGCTGATCTGTCGAACCATACGATCAAAACACGTATACGTAGGATCAACCCATCTCAAATTCAGGGGGCGTGTGCATTGAACTGAAAGCAAATGCGATAACTAGGAATTTGGATGATGATTGTTAAAAAAAACATCCGGCTAAAACTTATCAAAACCCTTTGGACAAACGTGTGCGTACGTACCTCGGGTACTTGCTGTTCTGGATGTCCTTCTGCCCGTACTTCCTCCATTTGAAGCCGTCCTCCGCCGTACAATTCTTCTCCACTCGTGTCGGCGGCATCTCTCCGCCGCCCCCGCGCGCCCTGCGGTTTGCAAAAATCAATCTTGCTGAGCTATTTGTTCGCATGTAGTACATGTAACGCCAACGCGATGGACACATGTGAGTTCGTCAGTACTCCACCTTCTTTTAGGCCTCGTCGGAGTGGTTGCGCAGCCGGGCGCCGACTTCCGCCTCCTGCCGGCACCGGCTGATAATTCCGCCGCGTTCACGTCTCCGCCGCCGCCGCTGTGGAGCGCGGCGAGCGCGCGGTCGCAGCAGCGGAGGATCTGCGCGGCCAGGTCCCTGGGGCCGCCGTGCGCCGGCGGGGACGCGCCCTGGAGGAGGGCCTCGAGGACGGCCGCGGACTCCCGGGCCTGCGCCATCAGCCCGGACACCATGGAAGAAGCTGGGATGGTAGTAGTACGAGTACCAGTGGCAAACGCCATGTGTCTACTGCTTTGAGCACAACTGAGTTGCTTTTCGTACTTGTTTCTACGCGACTCCGGACCCCGCGTGGTAGCTGCTGCTAAGCTTACCGGAGGTCTGAAATGTTAGTTTAATCTTGTAGCCTGTTAGTTTTAGAGTTAGCAAGTTGCTGTATTCAGTTAAGTTTGTTTTCAGCCGTAGATGATTCAAACTATTGTAAATCGACTCTATATAAGTAAAGAAAAAAACTGAAAAGATGTGGATTGACACATCGCAAAAGATTCGTGCGTTCTGCTGTTTTTTTCTACTTGTCCTGTGCTGAGAGATGTGTTTTATAGTTGTCGCATGAAGTTTCCGAATACGGTCTGAACTAAGGTCCTGTTTGGTACGGTTTCAGATTCTAGTAGAAGCGGAAACGGTTCCAGATTCTTGGTAGAAACGTTTCAGGTAGGATTCTGTGAATCGGGTGGAACGGGGTTGAGACTGATTCGGCCACAGAGTGAAAAAAGAAGAAACGATATGAAGAGAATCGTTCCGAGCTTTAGCACGTTTTGTTGGGTTTCTTTCAAAATATAGTAGAAACGGCCCGGTTCCAAGTTGCCAAACGGGACCTAAGTTTCTACGGAGACTTTATTTCTCTGAAGGCTGCGCTCTGGTGTTTTGTCGCTGGAAGTTCAGACCGTGGTGAAGTTTAGAGTTCAGAGAAGTTTCTCTGAGCGTTCTTTGTTGTCTGATCTGCAACCAGCAACTAGCAATATTGTCGGCACAATATTACGAAGGAAACTCAGCATACACGAAGAGAAGTTCAGAGCATTGCACTGTTGCCGTTCCAGTATATGTAGGGTAGTATTTTTTTTGTATTATCGACTGAAGATTCAAGGCCTGGGCTTCTAGTTTCAACATGAAAAGTAGTGTATTTAGGCGCTGTTTGGATGTAATCCTCCAAACATGTCAGCTTTTATGTAATTTTTTTTGAGAAGAAGAGATATATTATTTAATACAAATGAAAAGCCATGGCCATCTTCATCTCTAATGACAACTCCAGCACCTGCTTCTTCGCCCGTTGCCTCCACGAAAGCACCATCAACATTACATCTGCATCCCAGATTAGTTTAAAAAGTGGACGTACGCTTGTTTGGATGCCCACTGCTAATAGGCATATCTCTCGCACAATCCAAATGAAAAGCCGGTTTGTATGCACTTCTCACAGAGAATATTCCCGATTTTTCATAGTGCCACGCCACAACATCTTCATAATCTATTCCTGGGACTTTGATCTTGAAAATTTGCGCAGCATCAATTGAATGAAACTCCTTCCAAAAAAAAAAAAACATTAGAGAGCCATTCCTGTCTGATAGGATCAATTAGCTAGAAGTCACGTATAACGAACAAAAGCCAAAAATCGGGTAGGATGTGCTTTTACAGTTTATTGTAGTGAGAAATTAACTTTTTACCAAACGACTTCTCATAAAAAGCTACAGCAACTTTTCAACCTATAAAGCTAAAAAAACAGCTTATAGGAAAAACTACAGCTCCCCAAACATACCCTTATATAGATGGGAGCAGGGGTGAAGTTCGGCCTAGGACAGCTGGGGTCACGGCTCGAGGCATACACCTACTAGTAGGGAATTGCATCTATAAATGAACGGAAAATTTCAACCGTTTAATTATATATTTAATAGTAGTTATACCTACTTAGTTTTCAGTTCAAACTTAGGGTATATTTGCTTTTGCTTTGGATTCTCTAAAAGTTGATTATGGATTGTGGTTGTAGAAAAACCGATTCTCTAAAAGTAGGAATCCAAAAGCACATATGAAGTGAATTGTAGATTCAAGTGCATATAGGTGGTCTGGATTGTGAGAATCAATTTCTAAAATCAGACTATTTATTTTTTTTATTCAACTTTTAAGATCAGAATTCAAAATCAAAACTAAAAATAAATAGGCCCTTAGAATATTCCTAACTCCGTCCGTAGTGGGAGGGTATTGAGATCCTCTACAGTTATCTTCTCTGACTTTGGGTCATTGCACGTGGGCCCTACCTGAAGTCATCTTCTCTGACTTTGGGTCACTGCACGTGGACCCTACCACGTGTAAGACCCACATACAGTAACCTAAAGTCAAAAACAAATGGCTGCAGAGGATACCCTCCCGGTGGGAGCTAGCTAGGAGCAGCGTCGAAGAGTGCGAGCCAGGCTAACCGCGGCAAATCAGTGCAATTTGCACCCACGTGCTGCTTGCTTAAATGATTCCGAGTACGCGCGCGCGTTGGATTAATTATCCGGGCGCATTGCTTCATGCGATTGGTTCCACCGTGTGCCGCCGCGTTGGCCCGTACCCTATCAAGTCTTAAGAGTTGTACAAACGAATGCAACTATGTTCTGAAAGAAAGATAAATGTACACCACTTTTTGACAGTTACATAAACATTAAAACATAAATAAATAATAGACAATGATTACCTATCTTTTACTTGCTCAAGCCTTGAAGAGGAAGGAAAGTATGGTAATAAAAGAGGTGCTGCCACTTGATGTCCTCATCAAATATTTGGTAAGGACATCCTCAAATTACTACTCCCTCCGTTTCTTTTTATAAGGCGTATTTGGTTTCGTTAGGACAAGCCTTTGACCAACAATTACTCTATTAGCATATAATTTTTATGACACAAAATTGATATTAGCAGATTTGTATTCAAAAGTACTTATATATAATTATGATTTCGTATTGCATAAATGATATATTAATGAAGTAATCGTTGGTCAAAGTCTTGTCCTAACGAAACCAAATACGCCTTATAAAAAGAAACGGAGGGAGTAATTCCCAATTTATATTGTCAAATTTAGTTCGACTTTGAATCTGGATTTTGGAAATTGAAGCTTCATAATTAATTTGATTTTCTTTAATTAGTTTGGATTTTAATTTGTATTCTGAAAAGGTTTTGCATTAATAAGGTTTAATAGTTTGAACAGATTTCATTTATAAGTTTTTGTAAATTCAGCTTTTGAAGTTAAGGGAATTGTTTTAAGTTTGAAATTTAAAAGTTTTCGAAACTTCAAATTTGCCAGGCATTCTATCCTCCGATAGATCACCAACGTCGGTTTGTCACGAGTCACGACCTTAAGGGTGCGTTTGGTACGGATCCAGATTCTACTAGAAACGGAAACGGTTCCAGATTCTTGGTAGAAACGTTTCAGGTAGAATCAGAATCACTCTGGAAACCGTTTGGCTAGCTGTCTGGATTCAGATTCTAGAGAGAGGATGGAGTGGTGAAAATGACCGAAGTGCCCTTTCTATTTGTGATGGATTTGTGGTACATTTTAACGTAAGAAATGACGTTGAAATACATGCATCCATAATAATCTCATTACAGAATTTTTATATCAATGTTCGGCCATTCAAATGATATAGATGTATGATTTTATATTTATGGTGTTATTTGTCATGATATAGATGCCAACAAAAGGAAAAGGCAATTCAGAAGAAATGAAATTGCAAGGCAGATGATAAACAACGTAAAGATTGTTAACGTTCCAAGAACCAAAGAACATGGATATATGGCCTTCTAAATGTATGTATGGCAATTACATAGTGCACAGACAACTTCTAAAATACAATCACAACCTTACAGTAGTTTCAGAAAAAGAAAATCACAATATTGCAATACTGGAGAAACTGGAATTTACAGTGGAGACAATGCATCCAATCTGAGAACCAATGGTTTCACATCCACCACTAACATTTGTTCACCCAGATATCTTACGTTCAGCTTTTTTCATCATGAGCACAAATTCGTCATAGTTCACCTGTCGTCGCCATCGGTATCAGCCTCCTTGATCATCTGCTCGACCTCCTCGTCAGTCATCTTCTTCCCAAGATTGATCATCACTATCCTCAGCTGCACACACAGAAAAGGTAAAAGTAAGCAGTGCTTGAAAATAGTTTGAAAATGATCTGAACTTGTGAAGGAAGTAAGGAACTAAGCCACCTCCGTATGGGAAATAAAGCCATTTCGGTCCTTGTCTAGGACCTCGAAAGCTTCCTTCAGTTCTTCGTCACCATCTCCATCCTGAAATTCACATGGAAAGCAACAACACGACCAGATATTGGCAAATCCAGTTTGGCAAATGGGGAAGCGGATACTGTAAGTTATGAACCAATCATCCGTCAGACTGCAAAACTTCACCTTCATCTTCCTGGCAATAAGGCTCAAGAACTCCTGAAAATCTATGGTCCCGTTTCCATCTGTATCGACTTCGCTCATCATGTCGTTGAGCTCCTGATCGGTCGGCTCAAGGCCGAGGGAACGAGTCACTAAAGCCAGCTCTTCCAAGGATGGCGTCTGAGGCTGGGCGAAGAACAGCCGGGAGGGCGGAGTCGTCGGGGGGGGGGGCCAGGAGGCGGCCGAGTTCAGGGCCCCGGTGCGACGGGGAGCTAAGAGGGCAGAGGCGGTCGAGTTCGGCACCTCCGTTCGACGGGGAGTCGAGAGGAGAGAAGGGTAGAGAGGGCGGAGGCGGAGTCGAGAGGAGAGCTCGTAGCTTGCTGCGACGGGGAGCCAAGAGGAGAGAAGGGTAGAGGGGTAAAAGAGATCCACGAATCGGTGAGGAACGGGTATGCGTTGGATTCGGCTTCGGTGTAGAAAAGGTAGGAACGATTCACGGAGAAACGTTTCCATCTGATAGCCGTTTGGTTGGTTTCGCCTCAGATTCTGATAGAAACCGAAGTGATCCAAGTTGCCAAACGGCCCCTAATTACCCAAAAGGCCTATCCACATAACCACGCAGTCTCGATCTGGACTTCTTATCGAGTTACTGCCCTCACTTGAGTCTTAACCACACAAGGCCATCTCTAGGGTAAGTATAATAAAATCACCTTAACTAACTTTTAGCCTATACATATCGAATTTGGTCTATGTAGAAGAATAAGAAAAGACGAGAGAGAAGAGAGCTGGCTCTTATTTAGTAGTTAGTTTTGCACGGGAGCATAGGTAAATTATTATGTACAAAAGAGAAGAAATAATCATTGCACAACATCTATAGACAATTTTTAAAGACAGTTATTGTACAAATTAGTTTTTAGTTTACTATTAGCCTGAAGTGGGCTTTAGTATTGTACTCGCTCTTAGGCACTCTTGCTGTTGAGTTTTCCTATCTACATAAATATAAAAATGTGTGGTAATATTGGCACATCTTTCAAAATTCCCACAATAATACGTTGAAAAGAAGGGGGGAAAAAATAGAAATATCAAATTGAGGGGAGGATAAAAGTATGCATGTATGGCAGTTATTTTTCGCGGGGGCAAGATCGTAAACATTTTAGATTAATTAGATATCATTAAAATTGCAAATAAATATTACGATGTTTTCAAGCATATATATTAGGGTTGCATAGCAAATACAATAGTATTCCAAATCTAGTCACATGATTGCGCGGGCAACTGGGCTAATTCTTTACATAAGAAAGCTCCCATGCGCACACAGTTCGTAGAGATCACTACTCACCGGGACTAATTAACTAAAGTACATATATATAGTAAGTAAAGATTAGCCCGAGGAACAAACTAAGTATAGGACTTCGTTTAACTAGATCCAGTGGATGTACATTGCATGCATGGTATTGTTGCTAGCCAGATAGTGTGTTTGGCCGCTGCATGCAGCTTCAGCCTTCAGCTTAATTGCCCATTCTGCATTTAGTGGCAGATCGACAGATTCCTTTCCTGGCTACAGCCTCCATAGACCATCTCTCGTCTCTGCATGGGCTGGTTCTATATATATACTGTTTGGTGACCGCATGCGGCTTCAACTTAATTGGCCAACGGCCATTCTGTATCTAGCAGAGGAGAGATACGTACCTTCGCCGGCTGTAGCTAGCTAGCCTCCATACACCATCTCCCTGCATGCGCCGGGCTCTATATAAATACGAGGCCAATAAATGCGGCGCACGCCGCGCGCGTAAACGAAAAATGATTTTGCGTTTTTTTTCGGAGAAAAAACATATCTAGATGTATTTTCAAAATTTTTGGAGGCTCGAGAAATATTAGAGATCGCGTTGAAAAAAAGGGCACATATTTCTGTTGACGAAAATATTTTTTCTGGGGAAAACGGAGGAAGGATCTGGATGTAAAACCAGGGACTTGTTTGTTATATTTTTAGACCTCACCGCTGTCCCGAAAAAGTAGAAAAGGGCTCGCTCACGATTTGTATTAAACGGGAGGCTTTTTCCGTAAAGTAGCGAGCGAGGGACCCAAACGAGATTCGGAAAAGTTTTTCTTGCCCTAACAAAAAATCACGAAGGACTTTTTTGTAAATTCGCAGGGACCTATCTGTGATTCGGAGAAACGGAGGAACTTTTTCGCAAAACGGCCCGGCGACACGTGGACAGGGTCCCCTTCTGGGAATCCTCCCATCTTTAATAAAGGATAGATGAGCCGGCCTATGCTCGTACGTACTCACTCTCGATCGTGCAGCTTGGACGCATAGGCCTTTCTACATTTGGGCCAACCCGAGGCACGGTGGTTATTAAGAAACTCACTCGTGACCTACAGGTGGGCACTTGGGCCGACCCGAGGCACAGTGGTCCAACCCGATTCAAAATCTGGCACGACATGAGGGTGGGCCGTGTCGTGCCGGCACGACACTGTAGCATGGGCAGTGCCGGGCCTGAGACCAGCGTATGATGGGCGGCACGGTTGTTTGGGCCGGACCCGTGCCGGCACGGTGGAGGCACAGGCAAACCGCAGCGCGGCCATTTGTAGTCTCAAGTATGTACAATTTATAGTCTAGATCTGATCCAATACTCACAGATCTACTGTCACAACTTTAGTTGTTGATGCACTAGATTTTTACTAGATTTTATTTCACTTATCTACAATGGTTTTATTTCACTAGATTTTTACTACTGTCGAGGTTATAAGTCTGATGATTTTTTTTGTAGAGAACAAGTATTATTAAGCTTTCTACATATGATCATCTCTCGTTCTCTCGTCAGCCAATGAGCGAGAAATGGGGAGGCAACAGACGAGAGAGAGATTGAGAGAGACGATCGAGAGAGAGGGAGAGGGCCGAGAGAGGGTGCAACGGGCGAGAGAGAGAGAGAGAGAGAGAGAGAGAGAGAGAGAGAGAGAACTAAAAGAGATTGAGCATCGTATGTCTCCGTCTCCTTTCCTCTCATCTCAATAGTGTAAATGGGTCGGACCTAAGCCGGTACGACACGAAGCGCAAATGGACCGTGCCTGGGACGGTAGGCACGATGGACCATCACAGCCCTTCACAGTTCAGACACAAAACACGATAGATCTGTGCCGGACCGACACGGCATGATACCCATCTCTACTTGTGACTTGTGCGATCGGTCGAGCAGCATCATATTCCTTGGTGTAAACCGAAGCAAGTCAATGCAGCCGGCGGCCGACAACATGTGGCCTGAAGGTTCATCGGAGTACCAGCTGCGCAAGCACCTCCTGCTGCTTGCCACGATTGTGTTGACTGTCACCTACGTGGCCGGGCTGAACCCGCCGGGCGGAATCTGCCTGGAGGATGGGGCCGGCCACACATCTTTCAAAATTCCCACAACAATCTGTTGAAAAGAACAAAAGAAATAGAAATATCCCATTGATTGGGAGGATAAAAGCATGTATATATGGCAATTATTTTTTTGTGGGAGCAAGATTGTAAACATTTTAGATTAATTAGATCTCGTTAAAATTGCAAACTAAATATTACGGAGTTTTAAAATATAAATAATGGGGTTGCAAATACAAGTGTATTCCAAATCTAGCCACGTGATTGCGGGGCCAACCGGGCTAGTTCTTTAGGTAAGAAAGCTGCCATCTTTGTCCATAGAATGTAAAGGTGTACTCTCTCCATCCCATAAAGAGTGTATTCTTAGTGTTCAAAATTTATCCCACAAAGAGTGCATTTCTAGTTTATAGGACTCAGCTGTAAATGTATACATGCTCATTTAAGTGCTGGTGGAAACTAAAGCACCAGCACGCCTATGTATAGAGTAATAAGGGTCACATTAGTTATTTACCTTGCACATTAATATGTCTAAAAAAAACTAAAAATACACTCTTCGGGGGCAGAGAGAGAATATATATATCGTAAAGATCAGGCCGCCCACGCAGAGAGATGCATGTGAAAGTCGAACTATCCGACATCGTACAGGTCATTAGATCATAAATTAATTATTGAGTACTAATTGTCGAAAGGAATCTTTTGAGCCGGTTGCCCGAGGAACAAATTAATTAGTAGGACTACGTTAACTAGACCCAGAGGATGTACACTGCATGGTACTGTTACTAGCCAGCTGGTGTGTTTGGCGGCTGCATGCGGCTTAAGCTTAATTGGCCATTCTACATTTAGTTAGTCATGGCGGAGGAGAGATACATTCTCCGGCTGCGGTTGTTAGAAACATGCGTAATATTTTTATTCTAGATTTTATTTTAAAGTAAATATAATAAAAGACTAGAGATATATAAAACAGCAGGTAACACATTGTATTTCAGAAGATGTTCAAGTATTGTAAATTAATAGAGTCGATCAATCACACGAACAATTTACAATTGGGCTTGATGAAGAATAGGAAACAATGCAGTGTATACGTGGTCCACCTTATAAATTGCTTTACCTCTGCTTGGCCAGGCAAAATGGACGGTCAATTTCTAACAGCAGTTTCCATAGGCATCCCTCTGTATGCGCCATGCTATATGTACTGTTCGGTGGGTGTGGGGTGAAATGACCTCAAAAATTCAAAATGAATTTATTTGGAGTTCATTCAAATTTCATGTTCAAATTTTGAATTTGAAATTTGAATTTATTTTTTTTATTTGGTTTTCATTTTTCCGTTTATGGGCCGAAACCTTTGCTCCTGGGCCTCCGGCCCATCTCCTCTCTCCAGCCCGTTCGGCCTGTGCTAGCCCGGCCGACCTCGCGTCCCCGGCCTCCCGACGGCCTCGACCAGCGCCGCCACTGCGCCATGCCGTCTGTGCCGCGATCCAAGCCTTTCGCGCCCGCATCTGCGCCGGCCAGTCGCTGGTCACCGACTTGCTCGCCGCTCGCGCCCGCCAAGGCCGCGCATCTGCCCGCCATGGCGAGCTCACCTCGCGCTCCATCTCTCTCTCCTCGCCGGCTATAAAAGCCCGCGCCTCGCCTCGTTGCTCCTTGCCCCGCCTCACCGCGCCCCGGTGAGCTCCCTCCCTCCTCGCTTTCCTCTCTTGCTCATTGCCGTCGTCTGCCGTCGCCCACAAAGCGCCGCGCCCGCTGGTTCCCAAGGAGAGGAACCCTAGCCCCTCCTCTCCGTCGCCGGCCATGGGCCAATGCCTGCCTCGCCCCGCCGCGTAGTGGCCGTCACCCGATCTTTATTTGGGGCCACGACCCGCGATCCGTTTTTCTTTTTTCGATTTTCCAGATTTTTAATTAGTTAGAAAATCTGAACAATCGATTTAATTCCAGAAAAATCCCCAGAAATTCCCGAAAAATTCCGTGAGCCCCAGAAACCCACCAAATACACTATCCGAACCGTTTCGATCCACTGAGCCCAAAAATGCCCTCCGTTCCTCAATCTGGAGTCCCCAAAATTCCAAAATGCCCAAATCGCCCCTCGTTCTCTCTCTCGGCCCGGTTCTGGTTTTTCGTTTCCGTTTTCTTCCTTTTCCGTTTCTTGTTTTTCGTTTGTTTATTGTCGTTCGTTCTTGTCGCGCTAGATCCGGTCATTGGACAATTTCAGGAGCAGACGCAGTTCCTGGAGCAGGAGCCAGACCCGACAGGAGCTCAGAACGACTACGTCGACAACAGTTCAGCCGATCCAATCGCCGAGCAAGGCAAGCCGTACCTTTGATCATATTGATCCAAATCATGCCATACTATAGTATTAATTATTTTCTTATCGCATTATTTTACAGTATGTTGAAATATTGAAATCCGGTATTTTAGAATGACATGATACCTAGATAATGCCGAATTGCTCATGAAACTTCCTTGAAAAATATTGAACCTTATTAAATCCTTTGAAACCCTAGATATTGCTATTATTAAATTAATAATTAGTAATCCTGTTAGTTTAGGCAAATGCTTGGAAAATAAATAAAATGCTACCGAGTCTCCGACTTGACCGTTTTGGAAAAGTGCTACAGTCTGAGGGACAGAATTGGATTAATCCCGGAGTGGATGAGATTCCAATCCCCGGCTGAAGATTAATGCCTTGGTTGTCTGGTGGCCGGTAGTATGGGATACCGGAATGGGTTTGTGGATTGAAGGCTTGATCTTTGGCAGTAAGGTTAATGACCCCCTTGAGCAAAGTAAAGAACTTAGTTTCCGTTCAAACCACAGGTCGGACTGGTCGGTGGACCCGTATCCGACATAGCTCAGTAAGTTAGTCATTCCTGAGATAATAATTGGATTATTTGGGTGGTACTATTCTCTGGAGAGAATAGGGACCGGCCTTCCCGGCAGGGAAGTATACCAGAGGGGTGGAACAGGAATGGTCCATAGTGACATTCTTGGTTCTCACAACGGTAGGTGCTAATGGGGACTGTGAGTCCAAGGTAGCAGTATACCTATCGGTTAAAAACTAAAGGACAGGGATGATTAAACGAAATGCTGTGATCATCTCGACCTGGCCACATGCATTTAAGTTGCGTGTTAAACTCGAGTTGGCATTAACGGTCGTTGATATCTTGTGGGTAAAGCTGAGCACCTCTGCAGAGTTAATGATGGTATTCGAATACGCTGTACTTCCGGTTAATGAAGTTAAGTTTGAACTGGGGTGATACCCGTAACCAAGCTCAAGTAATTGTTTTGGTAAATTTGGAGAATTGGTTAAGTGTTGTTGAACTTGTGAAAAACCCCCTTAGCTATTTATGGTCTGTGCTTCAAATGTAAAATGAGTTAGAAAGTAAAACTGCATCCTCTATACTTGAACCTGTACCCTCCTTTGACTATTCCAATACATATAGTATTCAGTGGTTCCGTACGACCTGTTGAGTACTCCCATACTCACCCTTGCAACCCCGACCCCTTTCAGAGTTTGAAGAAGCTGGAGCGTATCAGGAATACGTAGATGGCGATCTTGTTTGGTTTTGAGATCTTAGTCTTTTGCTCAGGCCTGCCTGTGCGGTGTTTTGCTTGTAAGTTATTCGGGCCCTGCTGCGCCCTCTTTTGTAAAAACCCTGGCCGTTAGGCCCTATATTAAATAAAAAGAGTTGAATTCGCTTTTGCCTGGCAATATACTCTTGTCTTTTCCGATAGCTAATCATCCTGGGTAGTTGTCGAGGCGTACGGTTCTGCCCCTAAAAAGGCGGGTCGTCACATGGGGCTTTCAGCTTAATTGGCCATTCTACATTTACTTAGTTATATATGGCAGAGGAGAAATACCTTCCTCGTTAGTCGGCTACATCCTCCATAGACATCTCCCTCTGCATGCTCCAAACTCTTGTACTGTTTGGTGGTTGTATGCGGCTTTAGCTTAATTGGCCATTCCACATTCAGTTAGTTACAGCAGAGAGATATCTTCCCCTGCTGCAGCATAGACCACCTCTCTGCATGCGCCGGGTTATCAAGGTTCATGTGTCAATATTAATTAAGAAAATCTATCTATCCAGGTTTAATCTACCACTTCCATAAGATAACCTTTTATAAACATAAAGCATGCATGCAAGTTTTAACCAATTTTGCGAAGCAAGGATTAATATGATCAAGGGGGTGCTTGCCTTGCTGTTCGTCGTAGATCTCAGAATCGAAGTTGTCAACAGTAGTATTGTAACACCCCAATTTTTGCTTTTCATGAATTTAAATAGGATTTGGCACTTTTGTGAATTTTTGGAATTTTCTGGGATTTATTTGGAATTTATTCCCTTTTGAAATAATTAAAGAATTTAATTTTGCAAATAAAATTTTTTTGGAAATAATTTATTTGAGTCCAAAATGTTTCAAAATATTTTCTAGAATTTTCCTGGAATTGTTCTGAGAGTTTTGCTATTTTTAATGAATTAAATGAATTTCTAGAAATTAATCGGATTAATTAATCGCTGGAAAATCGAGTTGTTTTGCACTGTTCATGCGACCGAGCCCGAGTCAGACTCGAGTCCGAGTCCGACCCGAGCCCAACTCGAGCCGCGTCTGAGCCAAACCCAGTCCCACCGAACCCTACCCTAATCAATCCGAACCGTTGGATATGGATCCAACGGCCGGGATTGCGCCGCACCGATCCGACCGGATCCGGTCCAGATTCGATCGCACCGCGCCATCGTGGCCGTTGATCGCGCCATGTGGATGGCCATCCGTCGTCGTCTCCGCCGAGTCCGAAACGGACAGCATCGCCGCATTCTCCGTCGCATCCGTTAGGGTTACGGATTGAGCGCGGAAGCCGAGGCCTATTTAAGGCGTGGGTCATTGCCCGACAACCGCCGTCTCCTCGCGCACGTTTTGCCCTAGCTCGCCAAACACTAGCCACCGCCGCTTGCCTGGGATTGCTCGCCGTAGTTGCGCGCATCTCCACCACGGTTGTTGCTTCGCCCCGCCGTAGTCCGCCGTCCTCCGCCGCCGTTGAGCCCAGATCCGGACTCCACGCGCCGAGCCGCGTCTGGGAGCACCACCCACCTCGCCGGAGCATGCCCGAAGCGCCGTTCCGCATGTCGTTGTCTTCGTCCCCGGCAGCCGGAGCTCCGCCGCTCGCGAGCTCTCTCAGCCGTCCGATCAAGATCCGACCGTCGCGGTGAGTTCCCGTGTAACCCAAGAACCCGAGAACCCAGATGCGATGAGGACCGTTAGATCTAGATCTAACGGTTGAGATCGTGCCACGTAGCCACAGCCGTAATACCTAGGTTAGATCCGAACCGTTGGATCCAGATCCAACGGCTCGGAGCCATGCGTGTCGCGGCCGACACGCCACGCCACCCACGGTGGCGAAAACGCGATCAATACGGGCCGTCCGATCCGAATCGAGCGGCCCGGATTAGCCGCGTTAATCTGCAACGTGCGGCATTGGATCAATCGGAACCGTTGATTTTCAAATCAACGGTCGGATCGCGCCATGTGTCCGGAGCCGAATCGGCGGTCGGCCATGATCGCCCGTGACATCACGCAGCGTGGCGTCACGCGTGGGGCCGCGGCGTCGTGGATAGCCAACCGCACCATGACGTCAGCCATGACATCATGGCGGGGCCCGCGTGTCAGCCCGCTCGGCCGAACCGTGCGATGACGTCAGCGCTGACGTCACCCGATGGGGCCCACATGTCAGAGACGCATGGAACCGTGGACCGGGTCCACGGTGGACCAAGCCAAACCGTGCGCCGGGTCCATGGACCGAGGCGACGTGGCGGCCCCTGATTGGTCCACGTGTCATGCTGACGTAATAATTAATTTCCGAAAAAGAAAATGATTTATTAATTCGGTTTATTGATTTAAAAAATGGAGTCAAACTTCAAATGCTTATAACTTTTGCATTTCAACTCCGATTTGAGTGATTCAAATTTTTAAATTTTTATAAAATTGAGATCTACCTAATGGTGAATTTTATTTAATTTTTGGGCCAAAGTTTTTCTCTGTATTAATATTTAATTGATTATTTAAAACTTTAAACGCTTATAACTTTTACATTTCAACTCTAAATTTGACGATTCCAATTTCTAAAAATTCATAAAATTATGCTCTCTCTGTTTATGGGCTTTATTTGGATGTTTGGATACTTTTTGTCTACTGTTTTATTCATTTATTGCTATTTGCACGCGTTACGAGTAGACGTCGAAGTGCCCGAAGGCTTCGAAGGTGAAGTGTTGACCCAGGAGCCATCTCAGGACCAAGATCAAGTACTCTTTGAAGGTAAGTTGTGCTTTGACCATGTTGATCCCATTTTGAAATTAATTTGATTTAAATTATTGCATGCTAGTTCAACTATAAAATGCTTTAATTGATTTTGGGAGATTAGTTAATTACCTAATTGCTGTATGCCACCTTGACATAGATAATTGAATGCCATGAACCCCTTGTCACCCTAGTTGAGGATTAAATAGTTGGACATTATTAAATTGCCAACATGGGAATTTAGATCGTTGTAGTATATTGCTTAGACCTGCTACGTACTCATGACATGATTTTGGACAATCAAATGTTAATATTGACTTAATGATATATTGAACCTGTTTTGGAAAGGTATCATGTGTTGTGATGTTGATGGCACGTGGTGCATGGTAATCAACTGGGGGTTTGATAAATAGATTTGGACCGGGGCATGTGGCAAGAAATGATCGGGTGGGCCAGTTGTGGCATCGGGAGCGTTGTTTTGGTTCTTCGGGTAGTCTTGCCCTGGTCAACCTAAGGACTTAACCTTGCAAGCCTTTGAACTGAGTTAATCGTGCAACCACATGTCCGTAATAGGAAGGACCTAGTTGAGTAAGATACTAATAACTTGCATGTGATTCCTCGGGTGTCAACTACACCCTTTTGTGTAGCTTGAAAGGGCAGCGTACCAGTTCGATGGCATGGTACCCGTCCAACGGTATGTCGGTCCCATACTTCGCCTTTGATAAGGGAAGGGATGGTGTTTGGCAAAAACCGGAAAGGTTCACTTGCGTAGTTAGCCGTTTCCGAAAGGCTTTGTTACGATCACTCTCCCTTGTGGCGTTTGGCTGTATCTTGTGGGTAAAGTGCATAACCTCTGAAGAGTGTAGAATCTATTCGAATAGCCGTGTCCGCGGTATTGGACATTGCTCGGGGATTACAGTCAAGGGTTAGACTTTCTTGGAAATAACTTGAACTTGAGAGGTTTGGTTTGGTTAATTGATGATGTTGATGGAAATGTGGACTAGGGATGGGAAAAATGTTTATGTAACTCCTGGAAAAGTTATTGGTATTATACTTGTCTTTACTGCTTTCGATTCTACTTATGATACTTGTCAATTGCTGTTGTACTGCAATTATACCATGAACTATTCCTTTATATTAAGCCATGCATGTAGTATATTAGCTTGCATTCTGTGCATGACTTGCTGAGTACCAAGTACTCACCCTTGCCACAAAACAACACCAGTTGAAGAAGAGGCGACGCCAGCTTTGGAGGAGGAATATCACGAGGAGCCGTCTAACTAGGGATCGAGTCCAATCAGTTGCATGTGGCATATTGGTTGGCACCACGCGTTTTCTTTATATATTCCGCTGCAGATTTTATTTGAATAAGTCTTAGCCCTGCGAGACGTACTTTTGTAACTTGACCATAAGGTCGAGCAACCAGTTTGGTTATCATAATTAAAGTACTTTATTATTATCGATGTGTATGATTGTGGTATTTGTCAGCGTATTAAGCGCTGGGGTACCCACGCAGCCGCATTAAGTACTGTCGCCAAGAGGACAGGTGGCGTTCAGGCCACTCCTCGAGGCGACCAGCCAAGGTGCTCGCCAGAGGCAGTGGCGCTCGAGCCACTCCTCGAGGCGACCATCCTAGTTGCTCGCCGGGGGCGGTGGCGTTCAGCCGCTCCTCGGCGACCAGCGAAAGGTGCTCGCCCAAGGGCAGTGGCGTCGAGCCACTCCTCGGCGACCAGCCAAGTTGCTCGCCGGGGGCGAGTGGCGTTCGAGCCGCTCCTCGGGCGACAGCGAAGGTGCTCGCCCAAGGGCGAGTGGCGTTCAGCCGCTCCTGGCGACCAGCGAAGGTGCTCGCCAGGGGCGAGTGGCGTCGAGCCACTCCTCGGGCGACCAGCAAAGGTGCTCGCCAAGAGGGCGAGTGGCGCCGAGCCACACCTCGGGCGTAGTTCCCAAGAATCAACCCGTAACTGTGCTCTGAGCGAAGGGTCAAGGATATTTAATGCGAGACGTGTATTTAATGCGAGACGTGCGCATTAATTGCAGGCTGTGATATGGCGGCGCGTCTTCCCTAGGCGCGCATTAATGATGGGTGGTGCCGAGTCGACATCCCCTCTCTCCCGGCGGAGCGTGCAGGGGTGACAGACAGGCGGGGCCCAAGGCGAAGTCTAAGTCAGCTAGGACAAACATTAAATGTGATGTAAGAGAGTATGACAGGGTGCATTAAATGCACTGTAGTAACGTGTCAGACGCTTGCTTTACGCAAGCTTGTAAGCCCCATGCGCCTCAGCCAGCCCGAGTATAAAAGGGAGCTGGGATGCATGGGAGGAGGGTTGTTGATGATTGGGTTGGCAGAACCTGAGAGGGTCTTCTTCCCCAGCCTTGTAAGAACCTTGAACTCAGAGGAAACCACCAAGCAGGACTAGGGTTATTACTCCTTTGGAGGGCCCGAACACAGGTAAACTCGATTGTCTTCTTGCTTGCCTCCAAAGATCCCGTTCTTCCTGTCTTTGGAGCGGTTGCCACAAAAGCCCCGATCAGAATCTCTCAAGCACCAGTCTTAGGGTGCTGTTGGTTAATGGCCAAGCGTTGGCGCGCCCGAGTAGGGGCTTAGTGGTTAGATCGTTCCTTTCTTCCATTCCTTTTGGAGGAGTTTGCAAGAATCCGAAGATCATCCGGTATGGCGGAATCTCATCGTCAGCGTAGCGCCCTCCCCGAGGAAAGCAGCGCCCGAAGCCGATCTCGGCTCCCGGTAAGGGAGTCGGGTCAGCCGGGTCCTTCTGCGGCGGGAGGGGCGCGAGCCGCATCCAAGCCCGGAGTTCAGCCGGTCCAACGGCGCTTCTTTGTTGGGGAAGATACCCCAATGCAAAGCCTTCATGCGGCCGGTTGCTCTGGATCATCCTCCTGGTCAAGCGGCGGGCGACACCCAGCCACCCCTTGGCTCCAGGACATTGCCCGTCTAGTGGACTCGGCCCAGAAGAGTTCTTTGTGGCAATTCAGCCGGGCTTCCGCGTCCTCCGCCAAGGAGTTCGTATGGTGGATGCACAAGCTTCCGATCGCTCTTTGGCGACCTCTCCCGGCCGCAGAGGCCGGATAAAGGGAAGAGTATCGCTGCAGCCCCTCTGCAAAGGGGCGTGCACAAGCTTCCGCATCTTCCCGCGGTACTCCCATGCCGGAGGAGAACCGCGGGGATCTAAGGGCACGCCTCAATGAGGGGCGGCTCCAGCGGGGCGACGATCTGCGTCAAGTTCTTCGGAGGCGTCATCCGCAACAACGCGCCGAACCCCCGCTACCGGTCAGTCAGAAGGGGGCTTCCCCTTCCGACTCTGGGGAGAGTGTAGACTCGCACTCCTCGACCCCATCTCAGGGTCAGGGGGCTGGTGGGCAACACTACTCCCCATATAATGTTGGGTGCCAGGCGTTTTCCCTCCGTCTACGCCAATCGGCGTGGCCAGAAAGATTTCGTCCCGCGCCCATCGAGAAGTATGACGGCACCACCAACCCTGAAGAATTCCTGCAGATTTATACGACGGTGGTGCGTCTTTGCCGGGGTCGAGATAGAGTTATGGCCAACTACTTCCCGATGTCGTGACAGGCTCACGCCGCTCTGGGCTTGAACCTTCCTCGGGGTTCGGTACACTCGTGGGAGGAATCGTGCGACATTTTGTCGCCAACTTTCAGGGCTCCTACGCTCAACCGGGTGTGGAGGAGGGCGACCTCCACGCTTTGGAGGCGAGAGGAGGGGAGTCCCCGAGGGAGTTTATTCGGCGGTTTAGCCATTACATAACCACGATCCCCGGATCTCTGAGCGGTCGGTTATTATTGCGTTAGGAGGGTTAGGGATCGAAGATGCGGGAGAAGATGGCTACCCGCCTTTATCGCTACCACTTCCGAAGCTTTTCTCCCTGGCTCACAAGTGTGCCGAGCGTGAGGCTCGGAAGGGTGCATCAGGGCCCTCAAACCCTGACGGAGCCGGAGCGTCGAAGTCCTCCGACCGTAAAAAGAAGAAGCGCAAGGAGGCCGTCGCCCGAGAGGTTTTGGTGGCCGATCTAGAAGCCAAGCCTCAACGGCGCGACGATCAGGAGCGAAGGAGAGATCGCCGGGACCAGCGAGACAATCGCAGGGATCGCCGTTCTCCCCGCCGTGAAGACGGCGAGGCAAGCCATCTTGCCCCATCCACCGCACAAATGGGCACGACTTGGAAGATTGTCGGGTTGTATCCAAGTTGGTGGAAAAGCGGCTCAAGAAAGCGCCCGCGAAAAGGATCGCGAAGATAATGACGACGAAGATGACACCCCACGGCTTTCCAACAAGCCGAGCACACGGTGGCATACATTCATGGGGTTCGCCACCTACTCTTCCAACTCGCAGTACAAGCGAGTAGAGACAGTGTGTGCCACCATGCGAGCCGGGGCAGTCGGCTGCTTTGAAGTGGTCGGATCAATCGATCACTTTCGATCGGGCCGACCACCCGGCGAACACTTCAGGCCCAAACCATCTCCCGATCGTGGTCGCCCCTACGGTCGAGGAATGCGGCTTGGGCGAGTATTAGTTGATGGAGGAAGTGCCATCAACTGCTTTGTCGATCGGGCGTATCAAGCACTCCAAATACCTTATGAAGAATGCGCCCCTTCACCGCTTTTTATGGAATTGCCCCGGGATGGGCCTAATGCCCTGGGACAAGTCCAGCTGCCCGTCACGTTCGGAGCGCTGAAAACTTCCTGACGGAACTCATCAACTTCGAGGTCGCCGACTTGACCTCCCTTAGCATAACGCCCGCTTGGCCGGCCGCTAGTCAAATTCATGGCGATTCGCATCATGCTTATTTGCCGATGAAGATCCCTGGGCGAGGGCCCAATTGTGGTAAAGGTGGACAAGCTCGAAGCCTTGCGCCTCGGCAAGCAAGTGCAAGACTTTGGAGCCGCTGTTCGGTAGCGTGGCACTGAAGACCCCTCGAGTGCTCCCGGCCAAGGCCAGCGCTTCACCGATCCCTTGGGTGAGGTGAAGGTGGTCCGTGGGTGAGGAAGGCTCGGGCAAGGTGTGAGAATTGGCGCCGATCTCGGCGCCAAATAGGAAGACGCGCTCGTCACCTTCCTCCGGTCTAATCTAGATGTGTTCGCCAGGAACCATCTCGAAATGACCGGGAGTCCCTAGGGAGGTGATCGAGCACCGATTGGCAACGCTACTGGAGCGCACTCCGGTCAAGCAGGAAGATCCGGAGGCGGGCGCGAGCGACAAGAAGCCATTCGGGAAGAAGTGGAGAAGCTATTGCAAGCCGGAGTTGTGCGGGAAGCCGCCTACCCCTGAGTGGTGGCTAACCCGTGCATCGTAAAGAAGTCCAATGGGAAGTGGCGAATGTGTATAGACTTTACCGACCTCAATAAAGCCTGCCCTAAGGACCCTTACCCTCTGCCAAGGATTGACCTCGTTGTCGATTCTACGGCAGATGTGAAGCTCTATGTTTCCTAGACGCCTACTCGGGATATCATCAGATTAGAATGGCGCAGAAGGCGAAGAAAAGACGGCCTTTGTGACCTCTTTTGGTGTGTACTGTTATGTTCGAATGCCTTTTGGGTTGAAGAATGCCGGATCTACCTACCAATGAGCCATGCATATTGTATTCAAGTCACAAATTGGGAAGAACACGAGGTATATGTTGATGACTTGGTGATAAAAGCTAAGGCCACGATGGGTTGGTTGAAGATCTGGAGGAAACTTTCTCCCATCTCGGCACTCTTGCTTAAAGTCGAATCTGAGAAGTGCGTGTTCGGGGTGTCATCTGGGAAGTTGCTTGGCTTCCTGGTCTCCACCGCGGGATCGAAGCCAATCGAGACAAGATTGAAGCAATTGAGCGAATGAAGCCACTGTCGGCTCAAGCGGCTTGATTAGCTGGTCGCTGGCCTCCTCGGCGGTTCATAGCTCATTGGGGAGAAAAGTCTCCCATTGTTCAAGGCGATGAAGAAGACTAATTCCTTCGAGTGGACCGGAAGCCAGCGGCATTTGAAGATCTCAAGAAGTATCTCTCCTCGCCTCTGTCTTTGGTCGCCCCGAGCACAGTGAGCCGCTTCTCCTTTATGTAGCGGCAAGCCCCTCGGCGATGAGTGCAAAGCACTAGTAGCAGAGCGGGAGGGCGTCTGGCCGGGTCTATTATGTGAGCAAGGTGCCGCATGATGCTGAAACTAGGTATCCCAGGCCCGGAAAATGGTGTATCTTTGTCTTTGGTGGCGTCAAGAAAGCTGCGACATTATTTCCAAGGAAGGGAGATCACTGTGGTCTCCTCGTATCCTCTGCGGAGATCCTTCACAATCGTGAAAGTGAAGGTAAATGTCGCCAAGTGGTCTGGTCGAGCCGGGGAATTTGGCTTCAAATTTGCCCCCGCCCGCTATCAAGAGTCAAAGGCGGCGGACTTCATTGTTGAATGGACTCCGGCAGATGGGGAAGATAAGGAAGTCCCCGTGCCCACGCCTTGGGCGCTCCTCTTCGATGGATCCTTCAGCTCGGCGCGGGGCTGGGTTCCTCCTGGTCTCCCGACCGGGACCCCTCAAATATATAGTCGTCTGGACTTTAAAGCTACCAACAATGTTGCGGAATACGAAGGATTCTTTGGTGGGCTCAGCCGCAGCCATCGGCATACTGGCGCCCTCTGATTAAAGCGATTCTTTCTTTGGTCATCAACCAGGCAAGGAAGGACTTCACCGCTCTGATCCCGTCATGGCGGCTTACAGCGGAGGTTAGAAAGATGGAGAGACACTTGAAGGGCTAGGGTATACACACATACCCGGCGCGACAATTATTTAAGCGGATGAGCTCGCTCGGCTCGCCTCGACAAGAGCACTGTTCGGTCGGAGTCTTTGAAGAAAGGCTTCCGCGACCGTCCATCTCACCCCGTCTCTGGTGGGGAGGATGGTGATCTTTGCTTCAGCCCTCACCTTGGATGGGAAAGCGGCGACGCCTATCGCAACCTCCGTTTACGGTGGGGACGATGGTGGCGCCGCCCGGCCGCGTTGCGAGGAGGAAAAGTGGCACCGGTGGAAAGCGCTTGGCCAGCGGAGTACCGGACGATCACTCTGTGGTCGCCGTGCTTGACCAGGAAGGCACATGGATGGACCCGATCCTGGCCTACCTGCGGGATCAAGTATGCCCCGACGATGATGCGTCGGTAGAAGATAGCGAAAGGCCAAGCGCTACACCCTGGTAGATGGGGACTGTACTGGCCAGGGGTGGAAAGCGGAGTTCTTCTGAAGTGCATCACTCGGGAAGAGGGAAGCATTTTGCTTTCGATATCCATGGAGGCGTGTCGGGAGCCATTTTCGGTCGGAACACAGTGGGAAAAGCTTTCGCCACGGGTTCTATTGGCCAACCGCCTCCAGGATGCTTGCGAGCTGGTGAGGAGATGCGAGGCGTGCGATTCCACGCCAAGCAAATCCACCAACCAGCCCAAGCTCGCAAACCATCCCGCTCTCATGGCCCTTCGCGGTGCGAAGGCTGGATATCCTGAGTCCGTTCAGCGGGCCACGAGGAGGCTACACTCATCTGTTAAATGCGCCATTGACAAGTTCACCAAGTGGGTGGAAGCTGAAGCCGTGAGAACCATTACCGCCGCAGCCGGTCAAGTTCATGCGAGGGATCTTCGCCGCTTGAGGTCGCCAACCGTATCATCACCGACAATGGCGCCCGATTCACCGGCGCCGCTTTTACGGACTTTGCGAAGAAATGGGCACGAAGGTCTGCTTTGCCTCCGTTGCCCATCCAAGAAGCAACGGCCAAGTTGAGCGAGCCAATGCACTTTAGTCTTTGAAGGGCCTCAAGACTCGGGCGTTTGATCGACTTCACCGGCGTGGCTCACGGTGGGTTGAAGAACTCCGGCGATCTTGTGGTCACTCAGGACCACTCCCGGCCAAGACTCTGGAGAGACTCCATTCTTTACGGTTTACGGGCGCAGGCTGTCCTCCCTTGAGAATTGACATTTGGGTCGCCGCGCGTTGCTGCGTTTGCGGAAGAAGATCAGGAAGAGATGCGCCAAGGCAGCGTCAATCTCCTGGAAGAAGTCCGGATCGTGCGGCCCTGGCGCCGCTCAGTACCAGCAAAGCCTCGGGAGGTACCACGCCGCCCGGTCGGTGAGAGAACACTAGCGGTGGGCGACCTGGTCTTGCGAAGATTCGATCGCAGCTGGGTTGCACAAACCGTCTCCCGGTGGGAGGGCCCCTTTAAGGTGGTTTCGATCTCGACCGGGCGGTCGGGTTGGCCACCGAGGCGGGGAGGAACCGCGAACTCGCAGAATATAGAGAACCTGCGCAAGTTCTACCCTTGAACGGTTGTAAGTTTCAGGTTTTGTTCCTCGCGCCGGTCGAATCATGTCTGTCTTTGCCGACTAGCCGGGGAACGACTGTTGTTCGTAAATTAAGTATTACGTTCCGTTGTTTTTAGCGGTTACTTGTGCCTTTACAGTTCTGTGTTTTATGGCAAAGTGTTGAGCGATCACTCTAGTCCGCTCGATCTGTGGCGCCCGATGTAAAGGCGGGACCACTCTGTAAGTGTGGCGAGCAGGATTGGGCAATTGGGCGGTGGTTTGAACTCGGCTCCCACGGTCATGACACTCGGTGTCCCGTGGGTGGCGATTTAAACATCAAGCTACCAAAAGCCTACATCCTGTCACGTCTTACATCAGTCCGCCCGCGGAGGCCACAAGGGTGCGTATCGTTTGCAGGATCAGAAAGCAACGAGAAAAGAATCGCCGGGCACAAGGGGTGTTTTACTCCCTTCTTTTTCCTTCTAAGCCCTAAGCCGAGCAAGTAGCACTCAAGTTAATCTTGGCGATCGATGAAGTGGAAGGCTAAGAAGACAAGTTAAACATTCTTTGAATAGGTCTAAAAATGTCATGTCTATTCCATGAAAGTGCTTTACAAAAGTTGTTGCAGGACGGCAAGTTAAAAAGAGAAAGAAAAAAAGGAGAAAGGGAAGAAGGGTCTAGGCTATCCTATCCTTCTTCCTCCTCGTCCGCCATCGCGGCTGCATCGCAGGTCTTCCGCAAGGGGTCCGACGTCGGCGCCCGTGCCCGTTACTCTCTTTGCCGCTTCAGCGGGGTTGACCATCTCCGGCAGCCGACGCGGCGGCGGCCGCCTGCACCCGCGCCTCCGCCTCCGCCCAGTCTCCTTCAATCCCCTGGACGGCAGCCAGAGGATCAAAGTTGGCGTCCCTGGACGCGCAGCACGCCAAAACGAACGTCGCAGTAGCAGCCGCTACTGCGCGCCCTTCCTGGGTGGACCGGTCGGCCAGGGCGGCGGGAAGCCGGGTGGTGAAGTCCGCGATCCGACTGAGGCGTATAGGCGAGGCGCCGGCCGCTTCCGATGGCGCTTGCTGCACCAACCCGATGGAAGCGAGGCTGTCCTCCATCCGTCGGCGTACCTCGGCATCCGCAGAGTGTACGCCTCGGCCGGTGCGAGTGCGGTTCACGCGCCTCGAGCTCTTCCATGAGCTCGGCGGCGAGTGGCCCCCGCTCGCTTCCCCACCAGCTCCGCTCCTTCCTTTCCACTCGATCATGTAAATCAACCACCTCTGCCGAGGCGGCCGATCTCGATGGCGGCGTCGGCGGCCGTTGCACTGCTCGGCGAAAAGCGGTGGGCGGTGTGGGAGTAGAGCTGTCAAAGCGGCAGCGGTGCATCTGCGTCCAGCCGAGGAAACGAGTCCGCGGGAGGATCCGGAGTGGTCATGTGGCCCAGCGCCTCTGAGTGCCTGCAGCCCGGCTGGCCATTGGGCAGGCGCATCTTGATCGCGGCTTCTTCTCGTCTGGCGGATCATTTCTTTGCTCCGTCAGCTACCTCGACCCAGGTCACCGCGAGGAAGCTTGGTAGAAGTGCTGCCGGAGTGCCCTGGAACAAGCAAAAGCAAGCAAAGGTAAGGCTCCATTCGAAGGTTAAAAATTTTTACCGTCCCTTTTGTGTTTCAAGGACTGCAGTACTGGTGAGGCCTCGGAAACCGAGGCACTCCCGGAGTGAGAGCCAGCCCCCCGCGAGGCACCAGCGGCCTCGGTGGCGGCTGAGGCAGGGACCGCTCCAGGAAGCTTTGGCGGGTCAACCGCCCGAGATCACTTGTGGCGATGGAGATCTTTGCGCGGTGGCGGTGGAGGATCTTCTTGGCCGATGGCGGTGGAGATCTTCTTGCGCCGGTGGAGTCGCCAGCGGCAGCGGATCGGCCGCCCGGCGATGGCGATGGCGACGGCTGCAGCGCCCGGTCGATCGCCAACGCTAGCGCCCGGCGTCGGCCGCCGGCGGTAGCGGTGATGAAGAGGAAGGAAAAGCCTTGGCCGGGTCGGCCGTTAGCGGCGCCAGCCGAACGATTCTGCAGCGGTGATGGCGGAGGCGAAGCGTCGCGGCCGTTGATGAAGAGCCCCCCGCAGCTGAGGAGGAAGTCCCCAGTGGGCGGGGCTGCTGTCGAGATCCAGCGGCCGCTGACGAAGATGGCCCTGATAGCCGTGGTGGTGGGCGTTCGATGGGGACGATGTCGTCGGCGGGCGCTTGTTCCTCCTCGTCGCCCGCTGTAGGAGTGCCGCGGATTATCGAGGCCCTTGATGGGCGATGATGGGCGTCCCCATGGCGTCCATCTTGGGCATCGCCTTGACGATCTCCGCGATCCGAGGCTGCATGTCGCAGAGTGGAAGCGCGACCTCGGGGAAGGGTGGAACGTCGCTCAACTGCCCGATCGCCCCATCCAGAAGCGATTCAGGCGGCGTCCGGCTTTCCCACGGTGACAAAAAAAAAAAAATGAATGATGAAAGAATGATGATGATGAAGAAGGAAGGTATAAAAGCTCACCTCCGAGGAATCGTCAGAGTCCCGTCATCCACGCCCAGATAGTGCCAGTGGGCCGGTGGCGGCGGCGCAAAGGACTAATCCTCCGACACGAAGTCCGGAGAACCATGCCTCCGGTCAGCCCCGCTGTCCGCAGCCGAACAACCCGAGCCAACATAGCAAGTAGCGCGGGCGTGTCGGCGACCGGAGATCCCCAGTCAGATTTGCTCGCCCACCGCTCGGTGGAAGCCCCAGAACTTCAATGCCGCTTATCGTCTTCAACGTACAACCATTCGTGGCGCCACATTTTCCAGTGGATCGGTTCTCCATTGGAATATAGCGGCGCAACGGCCCCGTCTCTAAGTCGCGGATGGCGGCACCGGAGATGCTGGAGCCCTGGCTGACGCGGAGCAAGAAGAAGTAGCGGAAAAGGAGGAGATTGGGCATTACCCCTATGAACATCTCACAGAAGTGGGCAAAGACGGAGAGGAGCACAATGGAGTTAGGGGGAAGGTGGATGTTGTGAATGTCGTAGAAGTTGAGGACGGCGATGTAGAAGTCCGAGATGGGCGGGACCAAGCCCGCCATCATCGCCCAGACAAAGAAGATGACTTCCCCGGGCTGGCCATTGGGAGCGGCGATCCGGCCAGCATCTTGAGAGCGCCCATGAGCGATCACCTTGGAGCATTTAGCGGCGGCATTCTCTTCCACAGTTGAAGGAGGGAGGGCGAGAGTCGGAGAGGCCATCGAGAATCGGCTAAAGCGAAAAAAGCTAAGGCAGGAAGGAGCAGAGGCGAAAAGCGAAAACGGGAACATGCCCCCCCCCGTCGCCTGCTTATTTATAAGAATTCAAGGGAGAGCCTGGCGGGAAAAAGTCGAAGAGACGCGGCGGTTCGGATGCGGGAAAACCAAAGCGTTTTTCAAGGAAGTGAGCACGTCCCACGAAGCCACGGAAGCGACGCGATATCCACCTCGGGCCGGAAAAAGAGGCAAGTTTTTAAGACCGCGGCGTGCGTGGGCATTTATGGGCCCCACGGGAGATTGAACCGTTCGGCGAAGAAAAAGAAAGAATAAAGACACTCCTGGGTGGGCCGGGAGCTCTTGTCAGTATTAAGCGGCTGGGTACCTGTGACCGCATTAAATCTTGTCGCCAAGAGGGCGAGTGGCGTTGAGCCACTCCTCGGCGACCGGCCAAATGCTCGCCAGAGGCAGTGGCGCTCGAGCCACTCCTCGGCGACCAGCCAAGTTGCTCGCCGAGGGGCAGGTGGCGTTGAGCCGCTCCTCGGGCGACCAGCGAAGGTGCTCGCCCAAGGGCAGTGGCGTCGAGCCACTCCTCGGCGACCAGCCAAGTTGCTCGCCGGGGCAGTGGCGTTCGAGCCGCTCCTCGGCGACCAGCGAAGGTGCTCGCCCAAGGGCGAGTGGCGTTGAGCCGCTCCTCGGGCGACAGCGAAGGTGCTCGCCAGGGGCGAGTGGCGTCGAGCCACTCCTCGGGGCAACCGGCAAAGGTGCTCGCCAAGAGGGCAGGTGGCGCTCGAGCCACACCTCGGGCGTAGTTCCCAAGAATCAACCCGTAATCGTACTCACAGGCGAAGGGTCAAGGATATTTAATGCGAGGCGTGTATTTAATGCGAGGCGTGCGCATTAATTGCAGGTGTGATATGGCGGCGCGTCTTCCCTAAGCGCGCATTAATGATGGGTGGTGCCGAGTCGACATCCCCTCTCTCCGGCGGAGCGTGCGAGGGTAATGACAGGCGGGGCCCAAGGCGAAGTCTAAGTCGGCTAGGACAAACATTAAATGTGATGTAAGAGAGTATGACAGGGTGCATTAAATGCAATCGTAGTAATGCGTGTCAGACGCTTGCTTTACGCAAGCTTGTAAGCCCCATGCGCCTCAGCCAGCCCGAGTATAAAAGGGAGCTGGGATGCATGGGAGGAGGGTTGTTGATGATTGGGTGGGCAGAACCTGAGAGGGTCTTCTTCCCCAGCCTTGTAAGAACCTTGAACTCAGAGGAAACCACCAAGCAGGACTAGGGTTATTACTCCTTTGGAGGGCCCGAACCTGGGTAAACTCGACTGTCTTCTTGCTTGCCTCCAGCATCCCGTTCTTCCTGTCTTTGGAGCGGTTGCCACAAAAGCCCCCAGTCCGAATCTCTCAAGCACCCAGTCTTAGGGTGCCTGTTGGTTAGTAAGCCGACAGTATTTACCAATGTTGAGACTGTGTGCACTAGCGTGATCCTGGACTAGTGCTGAATACACAGAGGGTCCGGATTTGCAAATTTGGGTCCCGACAAGTATTGACAATGTCAAATTCTACGCATGTTATTTAACTAAAAATAAAGCAAATAACAACTTTCAGTAGTGGCAAAAATAAGTCAAATGTAAAATCAAATTGAAATTTCTACGCAAAACAAGTAGGATTGTGGGCTAAGGTTTCGTGATTTTATGTAAGTGTGTTAAACCGATGTTTCAGTCTTTCTCGTTATTTTTGCTCTTAAGTTTTACGACAAATCCACCTCTTGTTCTTTATGATTTGTTTATTTTATTTTACGAATTCAAGAAGCTAAGATTATAGATTTAAGTATATTAAATTTTAAATTCAAGATGCTAAGATTATTTATACTAATATAAATTAGTACATAAAACAACAGAGAAAGAAGCGAGTATAAGTTCCATGGTACACCCTAAGTATTTGTTTGCAAAATCATGTTGCTTACTATGTAATTTGCACAAATAAATGGGTTTCACATTATTTAAACATCATATGAACAATAAATGCCATTTTGAATATTTAACACATTAAAATCATCCCTAATTAGAAAAATGTTACAAACTAAGTCAAAAATTAAATATTTTTACATATTCAAAGTGCTTATGACACAAGTATCCTAATGAAATTGGTCTCATTCAATTTGAACTTTATTTGCACAAAATTTACATTGAACATATTTCAAACCTACACTTTAAATTTGAATTTGAATTTTACCCATTGGTTGAAACCTAAATATTTTTTTATATTCTAAAACTAGGTGATTTAACATGAATTCAGAACATTTTTCATTCAATTTGGAGCTACGGGTCAAAAGATATGGTTGTTTAAATCGGCTCGGTCTAGAAAATGACTTAAAATTGCAAAATACGTCTTCGATGTTGGGAAGTGCGCTTTTCTTTGCCCACAACCTTTAAACCTTGGGCTCCAGCCCCTGACAAGCCAGCCCACCGGTGAGTCGGCCACGCGTGAAGTGGGATGACCGGCTCCATCCCCTGACTAACAGGGGTGGCCAGCACAACAATGAGCACATGAGTAATGGGGCGGCTAACATGGGGGATCCACCTGGTAGTGACACAAGGTAGGGGAGACACAGCTTTGGGCTCACCAGCGGTGAGCTAAGGCCGATGGCCGGCGGCTGGGAGCTCGATGAGTATCACTAGGACCAAGTGTACTCAGGGGCGGTCTCAATCAAGGTCTACGGTGGTCGAAGCTAGGCCAGCAACAGAGGTCAGTGGCAGCGCCATGGCTGGCTGGCCGTGATGGCAAGCTAAGTCTCATAGGATGGGCTCTAGAGCATCTATAACGTTCCTAAAGTATGCTCTAAGGTTTCACTGTGAACGGGATGCTTTGGTGTGAGGTAGCGTCGGTGGCCGGAGTTTGAAGAAGATGAGACTTGCGGTGGTGATGCTAAAAGTAGTGGAAGTAAAAATTGACTATGGAGAATCACTTACGATGCTTTGACGAGGCTTGTGTAATAGCCAAAAAAATTTTGGGACCGATGTGGGCTATCATGGGAGGGGTTTGGGGTTGTTTTGGGTTCTCGAATCTGTTTTGGGCCTTCGGGGTGGGGCTTTCAACCCAAGTAGGAAGGGTTCTGTAACGCCCGTGTTTTGTAATTAAGCTTAATCAGGCTAATTAAGTGTTAATTAGTGCTCTGGATTATTTTCGAGTCTTAAATTGGGGTTAATTGCTTTCGAATTTCATTTTGTCGTTTCGTTCGGTTTCCCCGATCGGAGCTTCTGAATTTGAATTCGGGCGAAATGTTGAATCGTGTAAGTTAGAACCAAAACTTAAGTTTCTAAACCTTCTTTAGGATTCCCCAGACCTATCCCAAAAGTCCCCTAGACATTTGATCAAGCGCTGTGGCAAAAACCGCGAAATCGAGAACTTTCAATTTCTTTGGCAGCGATCTGCATGATCTTGCCGCGGTACTACCGGTGGCGGCGATCTGGCCGTTCGGCGGATGCTGGCCGTAGCGACAGGGTTGCTCCTGTACTCGTGTTTATCTCTTTGCCTCGGTTTGCGTGCACGTCCTCAGCTTAAGTGCCGCAGGAGCAAGGGTGGAGAAGAGTCCTCAAGCTGTCTAGGAGATCCCCAAGAGGTAGGTTTTTTATTTAAGCTTGAACCCTAGGTGTAGATGCAAGCCCTAGCATTTCTTCTTCGTTTTTCTCTTCTTTCCTTTTGGTTAAACTTTAGAAACCCTAGTTCTTGCATTGGTGTTCGCGCTAAAAACGTGAGGTAGGGTCTCTAGCCTCAAACACACGAGACAAACGCCGGGTTTGCGGAGCGTGCCAGTCAATTTGACCTGGAATTGACAGGGTAAAATAGAAAATCAATTGGAGCCGATAAATGGATGATTATCGGCTTAACACCGGTCGGCTAATAGCCGATCAGGAGATAACTAGATCAACCAGTTACGGTTAATCTGGGGGTAAAGGTAGATCGACTTTGAAAGGCGATGCACAACAAACAAAGCAGATCGAACACGAAAAATGAGTCGACGAGAGCAACAAATCGGCGATGCGTAACTTTTATTGATCTCGATGACTTGCAGAGGAAAGATTGCTACGAGAACTAGAAACAGAAAATTGTAAATAGGGTTGTGTTGATTAGTTGGCTGATTGTCCTTCTGCTTCATGGCCCGTCCCCTTTTATACTGCCTCGGCCGATCTGAGTCCTGCAAGGACACGGCAACCATATCCGTATCGGCTCTTGATCCGATTCTCTTTCCCTTATTGGCGAGGTTCTCTTGCGGGTTCCGGTTTATCCTTTCCATAAACTCTCCATATTTGAATTGGGTCGATTTTATCATGCACGCCGAATTTTGGTGCAAACATATGCCCCCCATTTTTGGAAGATAACTTGTTGTCTTCCAAAAATCATGTCCTGATATCATCCGCTTTGAAATCGGCTTCTAGGGGATACCTCCTCGATGCCTGCCACATTAATGGCGTCGTCAAAATCTTGGTGCGCTTTTAATGCAAAAACTGTTCCCGCCTGTTCACCTTTTTTACTGCGGTATAAATGCCAGTTACGACTAGCTTTGGCATGAGGGCTATATAAAGACCCCTTTGGGGGCTTTTACAGGATGTTGGTGAATAGGTTAAACTTTTGGCTGTTGTTGCTGGTGTTGATAGTACTCTTGGCTCTTGTGTGTGTTATTGAGAGGGTGTTGCATGTGTTGTACACCTCGATTTGGTTTTTGAGCTCAAGAGTGAGGCTAGGTTGCATGTGTTAGAGCGTCGTGCGTGGGAGCTCTCAAGGTTTGTGAGACACCCCGGCGAAGTTTGTTAAGGTTCTAGTTGAGCCTACTCGAAAGAGTGAAAAACTACTGAGTGGATTTGAGGCAGAGGGCTCAAGTGAGTGAGCCGGTCCAAAGTGAGTTGAACTTTATCAACGTGGACTAGGAGAGACCGACACGTCTCCGAACACCACGGTAAAAACTTGGTGTGTCTCTTGTCTCATTACTTTCAAGCATTTACATTATTGTATATTTATGCATTGCTTGATTGTATCTAGAATTGCTTAGTATAGTTTGTTTGATCAACATAGAAATTCTTGTGTAGGAACTTAATTTAGTTAATGCACTAGTGAGCCTAGTTGATTTAGGCCTTAATTGTCAAAACCGTAGTTTACACTTCCGAAATTGTTTTAGGTTTTGACATAGGGGTAATTATAGTGTAATCCTTAAATAGAGAATTTTTATAAACACCTATTCACCCCTCTCAAGACGCATCCTCGACCCTACAGGGGGTAGCCGCCTTTAGTTCACTAGGAAAGCTGCCCCAGTATGAGCCAAAGTAGAAGTAAAAAATGAATCACCTAGAGCTGACCGGGGAGGAGTGGTAAATCGTGAAGGCCATCTCCAAGTTGGTGTTGAGGGGATTATCGAGGTAGAAGATCATTTATGATTTTTTGTGCCATAAGTTGAGTCCCCTAAAGAGGCAGTTCAGATTAGACTGGAGGATGGGGTGGCCAGGATCCTACTAAGGATGAACCAACTTGGGGTAAGAATCCTTGAATTTTTTTACCACTTTTTCTCATTTTCTCCTCTTTATTAAGAAGGTTTGTTGACATATTTTATATTTTTTTTCCACTTCTAACCATCGTTGAGACTCATTCTACGAGCTCCTTTGGACGGATGCAATATGGCTGCTTTGGAGTAAGCAGCCTTCCAACCTGATCGGGTAAACCGATGAGTTCTTTATGGAACACATCGAGGTAAGTACCAAAATAGATCTTTTGGTCATAGTATTCACTAATCGGTTTATGTTAATAATTAGGTTTTATTTTTAGATGCATGGTCAAAAGCAAGTTGCCGACAAGTTTGATGTCTCGGTGTTGGCTCCACCAAACAAAAAGAAGAGGACCGTAGGTAGAGGAGCCTCAAAGGTAGTGGACTCGGCTACCGCAAGGACTAGTGCTGATTCAACCAGCACTAGTCAGGTCCAGAGTACACGCTCTATGTAACACCCCGGCACCACGTGTGCCCTGAATGTCACACCCTCAACAACCACTAGCACAAGACACTAGAAATAAATTAGCAAAGCAAACTAACAATTTAGCAAGTTACCGACTTTACTAGAAATTTTGGCAGCACCTCCCCTAAACATAGAGGACATCCACTTAGCAGGCAAAGAGAGAGACAATTAACAAATTTAGTAACAACAAGGAATCAACTAACCATCATGACCTGCTAAGCACATACAAAGGGTCATGGTCTTCACTAACAATTTCCAATGATCATCTAGCAGTTCAATCAAACCTTATGCAGAATACACTAATCACAACCACAAATCATACAACTTTCTTTCAAACTATTAATTGAATGTGATGAAGGAAGTGACGTGATACTATTTTCCCATCCCGGCATGTCGGCTTCATTGTACCTACAAACATTAAACATCCAGCGTGAGTCGAAGACTCAGCTATGTACAACAAATAACAATGACATTATCAATTAACGCATTTAAAACAATAACATACTCATACCTCTTAAACCAAAATTAACAAATACATAAAACAAAGAAATCACCGCCGGCCACCTCATCAACTACATGGTTCCTTTATTTCACATACCTCATTAGACAATATTGGATGAGTCCATGACTCGATCTATTCATAACCTGAATACTGACATCCACTCAAGGTTAATCAATTACCATTCATCATTAGAAATATCATGCAATGCGACTGGCCTACTTGATATTGAACAACTCAGAGCATAAGCACTTAAATTGTCGCAATCAACCCATTGACTAACACTTGTCTTTTTCATGCTATGTAATGCATCCAACATAGTCATAATACACACAATTGTCACCATCCACACGTTGATCATCACTCCCTTGGCAAAGTTATGTAATGCAATTATGCTTGAATGCTCATATGCACCTTTTAAAGTCTATACCGGCATAGCTGAGTGCACACTAGTCGGTGTGCACCCTCATTCCCCTCCATCCCGTGGAGGGTGCCTACTCTTACTGACTTGCTCCCACACACCCGGGTGTATGGGACTACGAGGTAGGATTTTCGTGCTCACCACGTGTGAGCACAGAGGCCCCATCAGAATGGGTCACCTCTTCCATCATGAATGTATATATGCAATTGACGTAAATGAATTGCGACTACACTCATTTCTAATAATTGCATAGCCACAAATAAGTGCAGGATCATCAACTAATTCTCACATCCCTAACTTAACATTTGTATTCATCTAATCAAATTCATGAGTAAGGGGAGGTGATAGCTCAACATAAAAAGGTTTCTACAGGGTGAGTGAGACCACACAATGATAAATCATCCGTTGTTACACACAAAACACCACCATACACTTGCCTAGCCATAACCAAATATGAAAGCATCAATTAATTCTCATATCCATATATGATCATTCATACTAGCCTAAATAAAATCATGAATAAACAACCAGGACAACATATCACATAATTTGATAACACAGAGAAATTTCTCAAATATGCTATGACTAGAAAAGACTTAATCATTTAAACCCCACATCTAAATACTCCAACCATTCACAACATCACCTGTGTACTTGCCTTAACCGCGGGAAGTGGAGTGGCGCGTGAAGAAGAGGCCACTCCCCCTGGAAACAGAAATCATAACAACCACAATTCACGAACTATTCAATCAATCACAACTTTACTTAATGTATCGACACTCAACTCTGAAACAACTCTATTTCTTTTCAACTAATGCAACTCCCGATAGCAATCGCAAAATGATCAAAGATCCGCAGTAATACAGTTAACTGGGAAAAAGTAACGAGAGCAAGGCTAAAAATCGACTAGAAACATGATAGCAGGCTCTGGCATTTAAACTTTACTGGTGAAATTCAATAGCAAGCAATTATAGGATGTATGCATTGTACTATGACGATGTAGTGACAGGAACCTTGCAAAGTAATTATTGACATTTCATCACCAAGCAGTCAAACGTCTAAATCAATTAAATACCCACAATTCTTAAATCAAATGCTCTAAAACATGAGAATTACTCGTCCAGGAAACTAAAGCATGAAAGATGTAGGATCCTGCTCTGCAACTTCATGGAACACTGCAACACTTTAGTAGCAAACATTTAGCATCAACACTGCTAAAAGGACTTAAAAAACACAACTTGTGTCTCCGAGAAAGGCTTGATTCTATCTTTCATAAGTTGGTAGAAATTGCAGTCCTACAAGAACAAGGTTCAAGATTCAACAAAAACATGATATCTGGTGGTTGAACTATTAACATCTATCACATCCTTAAGTACCATGTATTCCATTATGAAGTGTAACGTATCATTTTCCCTTACGACCTCCTTCAGCTTCACGATGTTAGGGTGATTAATGTGGCGCAAAGACTTCAATAAATAATGAATGTCAGTTTGAAGGAATGTAGCAAAATATCAGAGAGTACACCTTTGGGCTAGAAAACCTTTACTTCACGTAGACTCACCACATCCCTCGAATGAATAATATTTTCTCTTCATTTTCTTAACCACAACCTACATTAAGTCAATATAAATTCCTTAACAGGAACCTATTTGTTTCGGTGAGAGTTCATGGTAAAAATATCAATGCATTTTTCTTCCAAGGGATTTATCACCAGATACATACAACCTCACCACTTTGTTTATTTATAAATATAGCATGCCATACACTCCCAAAAGTCCCATCCAGGGTTGACAAAACCGTTTCGAGGTGGAAAATCGAACCCAGCTCGGCTTCGGTTTTTCGCGAAAATCGGTCAAAAATCATCAAAAACTGAAGATTTTCGAAACCGAGCGTTTGAACAAAAAAATTCAAATCAGATTTTTAAAAAAACAAAAACCAGTCAGTTTTCACCGGTTTTCGATCGGTTTTCTCGAAAAACCGCTCGACAAGTTGAACCTTTTGGGCGATCGGTTTCTTGAGCGGTTTTCGTCGGTTTTCTCGAAAAACCGCTCGGTTTTCACCGGTTTTCGATCGGTTTTCATCGCATAAATTTTTTCAAATTTTTGAATTTTTTTGATTTTTTTTTTGAATTGAACCGGTTTATGATTTCGAGCCGGCTCGATACGGTCAAAAACCGCGGTTTCCACTGGTTTTCGACGGTTTTACGAACCCTGGTCCCATCACCAACTTCCTCCTTATTTAATCACGGCCTTGGCTGCCTTCAAAAAAAAAAAAAAAACAGCAAGTCAATACAAAAGTTACCCTCACAAAAAAAAAGTACAAAAGTTACCTATCCATTCTTTCGATAATCCGGCTGCCTAGTAGAAGCTTTTCCCGTGAGGACAAAAAAAGTTTGGAGAAGAATCAACAGCAAACACCGAACGCTCCCGAGCCGTCAGATCCAACGCCTTAGGCACAGATCCTGACCAAATCCCTCCGAACAAGCAAGCCGACGAGGCGCACAAGGACAGGCACGCTGGTGCAAGAAGGTGGGGGAACGGAATTGAAACGATACCATACCTTACCAGTCGGGCTAGGAGCATAGGGGCGTGGTGGCGGCGGCGGCGACGGCGACGGCGACGGCGGCGACGTCTGCTCCTCACGTGGTGACCATGTATCTAATTGGCTCGTCATGCAGCCCGCCTCAGTCCCACGATGCGGCGACGGCGTGGATGCGGGGAAGAAGAGGAACCGATTGTATGATTTCTCTCTAATTATTTTTTAATTTTTCACCTCGTCGAATCTGCCGTCACAATCGGTTTTTTCATGAAAAGTTAGGAATCGACAAATTGTATCATTCTGTAGCGGTGAACTAAACTTTTAGCTCTACCTATACTAGCTAGGCATTCGGAGTAAATTCCAATGTTGATCCGAGAAAAACAAAATGGAAAATCTAGCCATCAATTCAGTGGTACCAAGTCAAAATGGCTCAAATCGTCCTTTCAAATAATGTTATCCCAAAAAAATTGGAAAGCAATAAAATTTTAAATAAGCAAGGATCTACATTGCAGAGGGGAAACAATCGTGATAAAAGGCCAATCACGTCCTCACATAATATTTTCTATTTATTTCATTTTAATTTAATCCGCTTTGTACGATCTACCACCAATCCTCCCATGCAACCATTTGAACCGGGCACATCCATCTCCTCCTACGAACTCAAAAGGAAAATTCCTAAATAGCTTTAAAATAAGTTCTGAATAGAAATTAGCAATTCGATCTGTTTACGATTCTCGACCTAAAAAAAACTCTATGACAATTACAAAGATACTTGGCAATAATTTGATTTCATATATAGGAACTCCAAAGTTAAAACAAAATCTTAACTAACTAAAAATTCATAATAACAATTAAATGAAAATGAGCAATACAACCAAGTAGCTTTTCTACCATATCCGAATGGTGCTTTGGTTTCTTCCCTGTTGCATAAGTACAAGCGTTAATGGTTTGTTGTCTAGCAATTCGTCAATTAGGCAAATATACTTTCTCTCTATTGTAAAACTTGGACACATTATTAATAATTGGATGTTAAAGTTAAAACAAAATTAGATTATACTTTCTAATCTCAATATGTCATACATTAAGTACCATTTTTATAATCTAAAATCTCAAATCTCTATCTTTCAATAAGGAAATTAAATACTCCCTTTAGTCACAAATAGTTATCGTTTTGGACATAAGTACAACCAATCTTTCAAAACTCTAACTGTCAATATCTTTTCAAATATTTAAAATGGATACATAAAAATCATATCTGTAGATTTGTTTCGAAAAATATATTCATAATACTATAATTTTATTAGTTTTTATAAATATATTATCATAGAAATTAATGATCAAAGCTGTATTTTGAAGACCGTGTCGATATCCAACATAATCACTATTTGTGACTAGATGGAATACTTTGGCCCTATTTGGCAAAGCTCCAGCTCCATCAAATACATGGATCTGATGGAGCTGGGTATTTCTAACTCCACCAAATCTGTGGAGCTAGAGCTTTAGACCTCGTTTGGCAACTTGGAACCGAGTTGTTTCTACTAGAATCTGGGAGAAACCCAGCCAAACGGGCTAAAACTCGGAACGTTTCTTTTTTTTTCCACACCGGGGCTGAATCGTCCTCAACCCCGTTTCTATTAGTTTCTACTAGAATCTGGAACCGTACCAAACGGTTTGCAGAAAGTGATTCGGATTCTACCTGAAACGTTTCTAACAAGAATCTGAAACCGTTTCTGTTTCTACTAGAATCTGGAACCGTACCAAACGGGGCCTTAGGTATATTAATTAAGAGTGTTTAGACACGTTATTTTGTTTATATTTTAGAATAAAAATATAAACTTAATTTATTTTATTTTAGCTTACAAGTTTCAGATCTAAGATGGAACTGGAATATGAAACTCTGCCAAGCAAGACATTTATCTTAAAAACCTGGTCCGTGTCAAAACGATAAAGATTTGGAGAAGATTTTGGTTATCCCCACCAACCAGCTGATCACTCAAGAATTTGCACGGACAGTCGGCCTTAATTTCCTGGCTCGATACAACCGTTCGAACTTATTTCTGCGTTTGAAATTTACTGACAGCATGTTATGGAAATTTCACATGAGATGATTTTTTCCACGTTCCAAACATGCAGCCCTAACCGTGTCTATGGGCACGTACGTACACTTGCCCTGTCCCCTGTGCTGGTGCGACCACGTGTAGTACGTACGTGCCATGAACAACTGCATGCGCCAGGTGTGACACAGTCACATTGAAGTATTTGCCCCAGATGAACACAACACGAACACGCAAGATTGCCATTAAAGGCAACAATAGTTGCTATTTTTTCAAAACATTTTTTTTTACATATGAAATATTTTTTTCTACGTAATAAAACATTTTTCTTCGATAAATAGTAAAAAGAAATATTTCATACGTTACAAAAAAAAATATTTCACACGTTCATAAAAACATTGCAACGGTATCCGAAAAAATAAAAAAAACGAACGTCCGACTGCAAGTTCTTCCCTTAAAGTATTTGCCCCAGATGAACACAACACAAACAAGCAAGATTGCCATTAAAGGCACAATACAGAGTTGGAGTGGTTGGGAAGGTGGCGAGAGGACGACGTAGACCGGCTAGCCCCTCGCTCCCGCCTAGCTAGGTTGATTTCGACTCCAAACTGAAGGAAAAATCAATCGAGAAAGAACGACGACCCACAGAAAGGGATCGACGGCAGGCAAGTGATTCGTCGGGGAAAGAAACCACCAAGCCAGATCAACCTTTATCATTGGATGGATGGGCCCTCTACGAGCTTGGCTGACACGGGGAAGACAGAAGAAAGAGAGTATTACCGTCTAACTGTCTTGAAGGGACAATCTAAGTACATAAAACAAGGATATATAGACAGCACAGAGTATTATTATACGAGTTGATGTCTTTAATTAATAAATACCTTTCTTCATGCAAAAATTAAAAAAATTGTGGCCTTCTATGTAGACAAATTAAAATACAACTCATTATAGAACTTGTCTTTACTCATATTTCTAGATGACAAGAAGTGATATATATATATATATATATATATATATATATATATATATATATATATATATATATATATATATATATATATATATATATAGGTCCTGTTTGTGAAAGCTCAGCTCCAGAGATCTGTGGAAATTTGGAGTTATAGGTATATTAAGGTTTTGTTTGGCAGAGTTTCAGATCATAGCTCCACCTAGATCTGAAACTTGTAGGCTAAAATAAAGTGAATTAAGTTTATATTTTTATTCTAAAATGTAAACAATATGGCCCACCTAAACATTCTTTAAGTGGGTCATCTTGTTTATATTTAATATAAAAAAATAAACTTAATTAATATTATTTTAGTCTAAGTTTCAGATCTGAGGTGGACCATAGATGAACCCTCGCCTTTACCATTGTACACGCACTTATTAGCTAGGGTGACAATGACAAATAGAGATATAGCATTTCTTCATTCGCGCTGATTCAAGTTTCACGTCAAGAGTTTCGTATGTTGGCGGAAAAGAAGAGTTTGAATGATATATACACGGTAACATGGACGCATAACAGTGCAAACTTAGGCCTCGTTCGTTTTAACTTCTGGACAGCTTCTGCTTTTAAAAAAAACGGATTATTTGCCGAACGGAAAGATTCTGGACAGCTTCTCTGAGAATCAGAAGCTGATTTCTATATAGAATCAGAATCAGGCTGAAACCTGATTCTCACGGATTCTTGCTGATTCTCGCCGGCTCGGTTTGGAACCTAGAAGTTGTAGTCGGCTCGACCCGATTCTCTCATAATCAAAAGCAGCTTCTCCCATAATACAGAATCCATAATACAGAATGTGAAACGACTGAGCCTTAATTGGATCGTTGGACGCTAGCTTGGAGCTAGCTAGTAACAGCTGTGAGGAGGGAAGTAAATGATTGGGAGTCGGTTGAGGAATTATGGGTTGGAAGAGCGCGAGAGGGGTGTGTCAAAGTGGGTTAATTTGTCTTATGACTAAAATAAGGATCTTTCTAGTGTCCACACACATGGGCAAGATGTACCAGTGGGCGACATCTTTGCTTGACTCTAGTGGCGAATGTATCTGTGTTTGAGACAGTTTTAGCTTATCTAAGAAGTAGCTTTCGGTTAGATTGTATGATTAAATGGCTGCACAATTGAACGATTGGATTAAAAAGGTTTAGTGTTTTACATCCTGGCTTTTAAATAGGCTGGTTGTTCTGAGTTGATAAATATCTGGAGTGCCCTTGAAACAAATAATGGCTTGTTTAATGCTATTTAAAGGACATAGGATGGACTTAATTTTTTTTCCACGTGGGACTTCATTTTTTTTCCACATCACATACAAATATAAATCTAAACCTTAATACTAGTACATTAATAATTGACCACATCTCTCAGCTTCAAAAAATTTTCGGCACATATTACTAGTCCATTTTTTTTACCAGATTTTAAACATATGCTTGGTTCATATTTTTGGTAGAATTTTGAATATTTTCTTTGGTTCGTTCTTTCTCAAATCTTAAACCTTTTGATTGTCGGTTTTCAACATTTTTGTTTAATTGTGTCACCATCCTCTCATTTTTTATTCATTTTCATTTTTTTTTTCTTGAACATTTTTTGCTCTCACTCCTAATTTCTAATATCACCAAATGCAATCTACTTGAGATTAGATTCATACGACATGAGCATATAACACAATAAATCCGTGTCTCAAATTTAATTTTGGTCAACACTCATGATGAGCCATATTACAAATTGTAAATCCAAAGAAATGGTTTAGAAGAAATGAAAACATAATAATTTGCACCAACTTTAGCACTTGAAACACAAATACTTTATAGGATTACATGATCATACAGGCTTATACTAATCTGCAGACTAAAAAATGATCTATGACAAGAATAAACTCATAAGAACAAATCAGTTTTAATCTAACAACCCTCCTAATGCCATTTAATTTCATACAAGGCAGTAAAGAAATATCGTTCCAATTCACTCGATAATGTTAGACATGCATGGTAATACCCCAACCCAAACATAAGACATGCATGCTAGATGCCCCAACCCAAGAGAAAATATACCAAACTACCGTATAATAGTTAAAGGGAAGAAGACATGCATTGGGACATCAGAATCATGAAAATCTCCATCCACTCTAGCTTCATCCTTTCCACATCAACTGCTTGGCCATTATTCTTCATAAATTTCCTCTCGTTCCATTTCTTCTTGAAACCACACCTTTCTTAGCTTTAAGTAGTTTGGGGGTTTCAATTGCCTTTCCTCTCTCCTTACCAGGCTGCAGCACCAATGTGTTGTATTCCACCAATCTCTCAAGTGCACATGAAAGGGGCTATGCCTGTAGCTTAATTTTTTGGTAAAACTATAAGATGGAATGGCATAATTCATCTTCTGAGCATACTCCTAAAGAAGATTCATGCACTTGCCAGTTTATTGCTTGCTGGAAAGTATAGTAAGGCCCCGTTTGGAATAGATTCTGATTATGCAGATTCTGGATTCTACGAGAATCAGCTGGCACCTAACTTCTACTTTTATGTAGAAGGCTGCTTTTGATTGTGGGAGAAGCTATCTATAATCCTCCCATTCGGCAAATAATCCGCTTTTCTTTTAAACATAACCTATGCGGAAGATGTCCCCACTACTACAGAAAGGATTATATTAAACACCCCATCACAGATGATTTGTCAAAATTGTCTATGATGAGGAACATCAGTGATGGCTCTATAGTGAAACCATCAGTGACAATACCACAGAAGGTATTCTTCATAAACCGTCAGTGATATATGTCAATATCACAGACGGTTTTAGTATAAAACCGTCAGTGATGAGTCCAGTAGCTATCACAACGGTTTTAAACTAAAACTGGATGTGATATCATATTATCACAGACGGTTCTATCCACAAACCGTATGTGATATGAATGAGACCTATATAAATACATACCGAGGTTCCTCGTGCGGACCTTAGCACTTAGCGCATTTTGCCTCTCCCAAACCCTAGCCCCCTATCGTCCTCCTCCTCAGCGACCACCCTCTCAGCGATCTCCTCGGTGACCTCCTCTTGGCGACCACCCCGCCGGTGACCTCCTACTCTCGGCGACCTCCTTCTTTTCCTGCGAGCTCGTGCTCCATGCTGGATCCTCACCCGGCTTTGTGCCTGCAAGTCTGTAGCTGTAGTACGTTTGGAGGGTATGGATTCATGTGTTGTATGCAAGTATATACATCATTGCCTTATTTTCAGTAGCTAGTTTGTGTTATTTGGAGGACCTATATTCTTGTCTCTAAAGCTGTATCTAGCTAGATGAATTAATGAGAAAAAAGTAGTTTTCAAAAGGACCAATGTGTGAATGGTAGGTATCAGGACGATAATCCATACTTACTGGTGGTTGGATGCTCTTTGCACAAGCCCATGCTTGTTAAAAATAGTTATAGGATTAGTATAAGCATGCTTGAGAGCTGTTCTTCCGACAGTATCAAAGAAAGATAGTTACTCCTTCCTTTTCTTTATCATTCTCACCCCTTATCTTTATAAATGTTACTTAGAGTTTCTTCACTACAATCTCCAATAGGGAACTGATTAATAGCAAGATTGCATCATTTGTTACTCCTCAATGCACATATGTCAGTATTTATTTTGTGGTATTGAAGGTGTCGTTGCCCTACGACCACTTTGCCTCCTCCCCTGGTATTTGCTGCATTTTCACTGCATTCCTTGGTTATTTTTTGGTGCTTACGATGGGGATTATGGTTTGATGTCCTTTTTGATCTAAAAATAAGGGGTTTAGAGTCAAATGTGTGAGAATTAGGGGTTTGAGGCTTGCATTCAGTACCTTCGTTTGATATGAGGTCATTGCTTGTGATTTTGGTACCCTCAGAAGCCCTTTTGCTCTCTTTGAGAAACTCCTCTGATGCTTGTAGTGTGGATATTGCCATCTCATGTGATTTCTCGGTGTTTCCCTCATCAAGAATTAACCCATGGAAATAGTACGCAACAGCCTGGCAAGAAAAAAAATAGACCAATAGCATTAGTTTAAATGTCTATAAAAAAGAAAAATAAAGGGATATACATATTAGAAATCTGTTTCTATGTAGAGGAGAATGTGTATGATCTATTCAAGCTTCAATTTAAATGCCTTGATGGTTGCATTCAAATATTTTTTCAATTAAATACATCTAACAAATTAAAGAAGCTCTGGGATGCTATCCTTAATTCCTTAACCTTTTAAAAAATAAGTCATAGATATGGTTACTGATACTATAAAGAAGTCAAAGCTAAGCAAGTATTTAATTCGATATGGTTACTGATAATATACCACATGATCGCTTTTGTAGGAATTAAGAGATACTAGAGATCAATCGGTTATTGGTGCCAAACAAATGGGCACTGAACTAGAGTTTTGGAACTTCAGAGAGAACCAAAAAGCTTTTGTTGTGGAAGCTATGGTAGACATGAAAAGCCCTAAGGTCTTCTTGTTTTGAACTATGAAATAATGTGGTATTATCATATCATATTTTGTTAATGTATTGTCACTTGACTTTATCATTAATATTTGTTCATCTTGATAGTGTCTTGCTTGCTTGCTAAATACCTCCTTGCATCAGTGAGAGCAAATGTTGATGAATTCTAAGGCAAAATCCAATTCCATCCACAGTTCGTCCTAAGAGTTGCCATATTCTGATTTATCTTTTCACTTCATCCTCTCATCCTTGAATGAGAATATCATAGGTAATCTATTTTCACTCTAGTTTTGTGCAGAAACATGATTATTTAGATGATTCTCTATTTCATCAAATATGGAGTTGATTAAGTCATCGTATACCCGATGGCTTAATCAACTCTATATTTGACGGAATAGAGAACCATGAAAATAATCCTATTCCTACACAATACCAGAGTGAAATAGGCTACCTATGGTATTCTCATTCGGGGTTGAGGATAGAATGGATGGATAAATCAGAGGATGATAACTTTTAGGATGAATTGTGGATGGATTAGAATTTGCTTTGAAATCCATCAACATTTGCTCTCACAGGTGCTTGGAGTTATATATAGCTATCACAGATGGTTCTATGCTAGAACCGTCTGTAACAGTATATCAGAGATGTTCTAGCCTAGAACCGTCTTTGATGTTAATTTTCACTATCGGTTCAAAAACCAGCTCTGATGTGCCATTATTATCACTGACATATATTTACAGATGGTTCACAAAACCTTCTGTAATGAGGTTTTAGAATCATCTGTGATGAGCATTTGTGTAGTAGGGCCCGAACGGGACCTAAGATGTGTCAAAAAAAGCGCAGCAATTCAGGAAAAGGACTAGAATGCAATGCTAATTTACTCATCCTAATTTAAAAGAGCTACATAATATTCGAATTCTCTAAAGCATGGCTTTGGACATGGCCACAAAACATAATATTTGTATTGTGAGGTATGCCTGGTTCATGGTCCACAAACTGGGGCAACAAAGTTTGCAAGCATCTTCATTAATCATTTCCTACAATATTCAAAGAAGACCTTAGTAGAAAAAGGAGCTTGAATAAATACAAAAAAATAACAAGAGTATACAATAATACCACCAAGTTGGTGGGAAGTCGAGAAACAAAAAAAACAAGCTTTCCTAAGCATCTTTAGATACTACTAGATTGATCCGCGTACTATGTTGCATCAAGTGAATTTTGAAAGAGTGCTCGGTTAGCAAGAACAACTTCCATGGTGGATGTCATTTTTCGTTTGGCAAGACATTAGAAAACGTAAGAAAAACCGAAATTATCACTACTTTAGAACTCGCGCGATGCAATTTTTGGGTACCGCGGTGTCTTTTTTGCAAAAGGGATATGCCTAGGTTTGGATACATTTTTTGGGAACCAGGAGGATTTGTTTGCAAAAGGGCCCGATCCGGTCTCGGGTGAGAATTCACAGAATCACGAGGTATTTTGTGCAAAAGAAGCAACGAAAGGACCTGGATGTAATTTTTGAATTCCCAGAGGTGCTCCTCATGAACTTGCTGATGTGGCGCTGGGAGGATGCTGGAATCATTGCAGCTTTAAAAGAGTACTAGGAAGATTTGCGCGCTACGTCGCGCCGTGCGAAATTTGATCCAAGTTTTAATTTCTGAAAAAAAGCAGGAATATCTAAAATAATACACGTTTTGAAAAATATTAGAGATCGCTCTGGATAATATTAGATTTCGAGTTGCCAAAAAAATTATAGATGCCGAGTTTAACACCTTATGCGTTCACCGGGTATTATAAGAGATCGAGCTGCAAAAAAAATTATCTCCCTTGATTTTTCACCGGGAAAAGCGAGGAAAAACGGACAAACACGGAGAAACGACGGACGAAAAACAAATTTCCATTCATTTTTTCTTTTGGAAAACGGCCAACGTAAACAACATTTTTTTCGGGAAAAACGAGGAAAAACGAGCCACGAAAACAATTTTCCAGGAAAAAAATGAGGGAAAACGGATAAAAACGGAGAAACGACGGACTAATAACGCATTCCCATTTTTTTGGGGGGAAAACGGTCCACGAAAACATTTTTTTTCCGGGCAATCGGGCAAAACGGAGAAAGGAAACAGTTTTCCATTTTTTTTTTGGGAAAACGGCCAACGAAAACATTTTCCCCATGCTCCGAAGGAAAAACGGATCACGAAAACATTTTTTCCGGACAAAACGAAGAAAGGAAACGGTTTTCCATTTTTTTTTATGGAAAAACGGTCAACAAAAATATTTTTCGCATGGTCTGGAGAAACAACGGACCACGAAAACATTTTTTTCGGGCAAAACGGAGAAAGGACCTGAACGTAAAGCGTGGGGACCTATTTGTTATAATTTTGGACCTGTCTGCTATTTTGAAAAATTAGGAAAGGGCTCGTTCGCGATTCGTATTTAATGGGAGGCTCTTCCTGTAAAACGGCCAACGAGGGACCTAAACGCGAACTGGGAAAAATATTTTCGTCTCACATAAAATCGCGCAGGGACCCGACCGTATTTCTGAAGAACCGGGGGGTTTTTTCGCAAAAGCGCGGGCTACCACGTGGGCACTCCGGCTGAGCTCCATTTCCACCGCTTATAAGGGTGCTAATATATTTAATGGGAGGCTCTTCCTGTAAAACGGCCAACGAGGGACCTAAACGCGAACTGGGAAAAATATTTTCGTCTCACATAAAATCGCGCAGGGACCCGACCGTATTTCTGAAGAACCGGGGGGTTTTTTCGCAAAAGCGCGGGCTACCACGTGGGCACTCCGACTGAGCTCCATTTCCACCGCTTATAAGGGTGCTAATATATTGCATTGTCAAACTAGCACGCATTACTCAAAGGTTCATACTTTTAAGGAACCGATTGATTCCCAACACACGAACAACACCAGTAGTCCCAACAAAATCTCATACTCTCACTAGAAGTTAATGCTTGTGATACGTGTTCATCTGATATTCACAACATAGGATTTTAATATTCACGTATTCTTTTGATAAATGCACTACTACAAAAGAGGTTATATTAGACACGTTATCACTGACAGTTTTAAACAAAAACCGTCTGTGATGAGTCCCAGGCACATCACAGACGATTTTATTAACAAACCGTCTATGACGAGGTGCACATCATAGACGATTTTATCAACTAACCATATGTGATGTGTCCCCGAACATCACAGACAGTTTTATTCAAAAACCGTATGTGATATTCCACTCATCACAGATGATTTTTTTAAAACCGTCTATGATGTGGGGGACCTCATCACCAACGGTTCGTGGTTAAAACTGTGTGTGATGTGTGTACTCATCACAGATGGTTCAATCCATGAACCATCTGCAATGACCTCCCCAACATTTATAACCTATGTGCGTGCCTCCCCCGACCCTTGGCGGCAAACCTTACCCTCCCCTGGCAGCAAACCCTACCTACGTGCCCCTTGTGACAAACATCCCCCTCCATCCCCCCCCCCCCCCGTGGCACACATCCCGGCCCTTCGTCCTCCACCTTGACAAGTGTAGGATCAAGGATAACCGACTAGAGAGGGGTGAATAGGAGGTTATAAAATTTTTCGGCTCTAACTGCAATAAGTAAACAATTGAAACTAGGAAATACAAGTTTTGCAATCAAGGCCTAAGATTTCTATGTCTCACTAATGTGCACCAACAAGGCTAAGTCTAAGAATTTTAATTGACCAAGCTAGAGAGCAATTCTAAGAGAGCTAGCAATTCAATTTAGGTAATGAAAATAAGAATGCTCAAACCACAAATTGATGACACACGATTTATACCGTGGTGATCAGAGACTTGCCAGTCTTCCCTAGTCCACGTTGAGGTAGCTTAACTCACATCAAGCCGGCTCCGTTGCACAAATGAGCCTTCCTCGTATAATCGGGGTAGCTCTTCCCCACTCCGGGTAGGCGAGCTCCTTGCCTTCACACCAAATTGGGTCTTCTCACAAGCTTCTTGAGAAGATCACCAATTTCCCGCCACCAAGCCGTTTAGGAGGCGGCAACCTCCAAGAGAATAGAAGGTGGATCCTCACTTGAGTGTAAAACGGTTTTGAAGTTTGGCTCAAGAACACTCAAATGCAATCAATGCTTTTTCTCCTCTCAAAAGATGAAATGAATGCAAATGTGAGAGTGAAAACTTGCTATAGCTCAAGAGTGATCAATGAGGAGCAGGAAGATTGTCCAAGTGCAGTTGGGGGGGGGTATTTATAGCCCCCACTAACTAAATCTAGCCGTTACCCTCTTGATTTTAAAATAGTACCGAAGGCAAAATGCCGGTACTACCGCACCTCTGTAATCTGAGTGTAACGGTCGACTGTGCGCATTAAATGCGTGCTTAAACAGTCCAAAAATTTGAAGTCCGGTACTACCGGCATACAAAACGCGGTAGTACCGCTAGTTTGCTCCGATCCGGATCAGAAAGCACACCCTCTGGAAAAAGAGTATCGCTATTTTAAATTCGGTACTACCGCAAACCCGGTAGTACCGCTTAAATCACAGCGATAGTGCCGACGAAGAAAACAGTCCAGAGAGGTGAAAGATGTCACGTACTGGAGAAAAACTACCGCTACGTTGTACGCGGTACTACCGGTAGTACCGCTCGTTACCCAGCGGTAGTTCCGAGGAAGAACTCGGTGCCAAGACTTAAAAAGATACCCTACTGGAAAAAGACTACGGCTATTATTGATCTGGTACTACCATGAGTCCGGTAGTACCGCTAGTAACACCGCGGTAGTGCCACTAGTTAGAAGGTCCAGACTAGGGAAGAGGGCATGCACTAGATTTTAACTACCGCTCGATTTTTTCGGTACTACCGCTACAACGGTAGTACCACACTTATACCTGCGGTAGTACCGGCCCAGAGAGGAAGAACATATGCACAGAAACAACTGTCTCTGGAAAAAACTACCGCTGTATATATATATATCGGTAGTGCCGCAAATGCGGTATTTGCGGCACTACCGCAATTATAACGGCGGTAGTGCCAGTTTCACTAAAAGTGCAAGATTATCAAAACTAAACTTTTGGTGCAAGTTTAAATATGCATTTTTAAGAGTTTTGAGCCAGATTTCAAACCAATCGAGACTTCAAAAATGCTAATCCACTTTCCTTTTATAGTACGGCAACTATTTTAAAATCCAATCTTTTCTTCAAGACACCGAGATCGGTAAAAGAAAAGAAAACTATAAAAACTCATCCGGTACCTTGACTTGATACTTGAATCTCCTTTTCTTATCTCCATTGCTTCCTTTGATCGAAGCCATCGACAAGATCAACCTGCTCTTATAAGACTCAAGAGACACGTTAGTCATTTTAAACATGTTGTCATTAATTACCAAAACCAATACGGGGCCTATATGCTTCAGCAGTGCACATCCCGATGAGTCCTCCCCCTCGGCGACGTACATCCCCCCTCCCGGCGAGTTTCTCCCGGACCCGACATCTGAGAACGCATAACAGTTTGATGTTCATGAACTCTTAATTAGTTCTTTGAATCATTCTTACTGTTTTGTTACTTGTGGGAATTGCTCTGTAATGATATTGGGTAAATTGATGATAATGGCAATTTTTTTGTGAACTAGGGCTCAAACCAGTAGACTTTATACTGTTTTTGCTTAATTTGATAAGTATTAAATATCTGCCATTGCTCACTATCAGTGTTACTTCATTGTCTTTATACTGCTCTGTTCAGTTAATTACTTGGTAAAATTGCTAGCTAACAATTATGAAATCATTTGATGATTCACTTAGCAAATATTCAATCTATTGATCTCAATGCATGCTGAACTGAATATAATCTATTAACAGTGAGCTTGATTATCAATTCTTTAATGTGCGTGTTAATGTGGTAAGAGTTCGAGGCCTTATTCATTTAATTAATTATTTAGCCCATTTGTGATTGAGGTTGAAGATTTCAAATCTTCAATTGAGCCCTATTTTTTAAAGCAATATAAAACAAACTCCCCTTTCTTGTCTTCAAATCTTCAATCGCACAGGTAACTTGATATGAATATAATGGAAGCCACTATCTAATTGCCCAATGCTTGTCTTCAACTATGGAACCAAATATTTTTCCTACACCCCTTAGCAGAACTTTCATCATTAGTATCTGTTGTTCCAAATTTTCATCTGTTTATATATTTCTGCAATGATATTTATAAGGCACAACCAATTATAAATTTTGTAATTGAATAACTAAATAACCTAGATGCATTGGGGCAACAGCTTATCTAATCAAGATCGTCATAACATATGAAATTTTTTAGCACTTTCATCTCCTTTCTTGTTATAATATTGATGGATTCTAAGGCAAAATCTATTTCATTCCACAGTTCATCCTGAAAGGTGTTATGCGCGCTGATTTATCGCTATCGCTTTATCCTCGTAGCTGAATGAGAATACCATTGGCATCCATGCTTCTTGAACTATAGAGTTGATAGGTATTCTCATTCGGCGATGAGGATAAAGTGATAGCGATACTCTTCTCTGGACGCGACGTGCGTGGAGCGCATCGTACCCCGACTTTTTCTTCACGGCGACACCCTAGCGTCGAGGTGCTAGAGCAACTCCACCATCACCTCTAGGTGCCCCCTCTCCGCGGTGATGACGGGCCCTTCCTCATGGCCACTGCCATAATGGCCTCGTCCAACATGCAGTGTAGTGCTACAGTGTCCCCTCCCCACGCCACCACATGTAGTCGGTGTCGTTGAGTCACCTTGTCACCTGTTGTGCATACCGTCCCTGTTTCTCGCTCCCCGACATCGACATCACCTTCACCATGCTGAGCCGAACCCTCCACCCTCTGCGCCCAAACAAACAAACCACCGAATCAATCAGTATCGATGGTGGAGAAGGGGCGGAGACGACACGGGTGGAGGAGACAGGGGCACATGTGGGTGTGGAATGGGTAGAGAGAGAGGGAAAGAGGTGAACGTTTATATACACGATATGGGTGGGTAATTTTTATCCAATTCTAGAGCAAAGTCAGAACACTAATCCACTCAAGCCGTGAAAAGCCACTCAAGACTGGCTTTCGACTTTTCCAAGTACAAATGAGTTGCCATATTTCGATTTTCGGATGTGAAGAAGCCAAAAGCTAAAGGTATCCTAAACGACTACTCCCTTCGTTTCACAATGGTTGTAGTTCTAGCTAAATTCACACAAAACAACGAGACTTGGAAAATGGCTTGTCTACCCTCATTTAATTCATCCCCTTTGTGATTAACGAAGGGTAGCTGAACAGATTAGCTAAACAGATGGCTGCATTAATGAAGAGTACAAAGGCCACGTTGCCTCTAAAATTACATTAGAATGTGAGGACTACAACCATTTTGATAAAAAAATTGAACGCTAGAACTACAACCATTGTGAAACAAAGGGAGTAATGTTTACGGGGTCACAGACCCTAGCAAAGCCCAAGAAGAAAAAAAAACTCATGTATAGAAAGATCTCTCTATAAGGGCATCTCCAATGGTGCCACTTCAGCTAGCTATAAGGATGCCAACTCAGCATTTTGCTTAGGTGGATGAGAGAAAAGGAAGAGAGAGAGATATAGCCTGGCTACTAAATTATAGTCAGGCTATAGCTGATTCCAAAGCATTTATCACCTCTTACATATGTGCCCATATTTAATTTTGTAGACAATGCTATAGCTAGTCCATTGGAGAGGTTGTCTATTAACAATCTATAGATGACATGTACACTTCTTATAGCTAGTAGTTGACTACACCATTGGAGATGCTCTGAATACCAAAAAGGGCCCCTCACGAGCACCGATATGCTAGATCATAACTCATTCGACATTTATTAGCATGTTTTTCCTGTATCCCTTACATCTCATATGCAGCAGCCCTCTTTCTCGCAACCAAAGCTCGTTTGCATGCTGGCTGCGCGATTAATCCTTTCCTTTTCGATCGAGGCAGGGCTCCGAGGGCGGCAACGTACGCTGGTCCAGGCCAGCACAGGTCACAGGGATCGGTAGCCATTTTCATTTATAGAGCAGCAAGGTACATCAATGGAAGGCCCATGTGTTGGTGTCTCCTCCTCTTCCTCCTGCCCGCATTGACGCTGGAAAAGGCTCCGGCTCCAACTCCGTCCGTCCGTCCGTTGCGACGTTGGGTAATGCTGCCCCGGGACCGAGATGGGGCCTGGCCAACTGGTATGGCAGCGGGCTTTGGTCCCTCCTCCTAAGAGCAAGTATAATAATAAAGTCGGTCGGTTCTACGAATGTCTTGGTCGAAAATGTAAAATGCTAAAACGTCGTCTATTTGGAAATAGAAAGAGTACCATATACAAGAGGTATATACGTGTCATGCACAAAAACATATGTCTGTATGGTGTTATATATGTTTGCAAATGCGTAAGTATATATAATCTCTCTGGGAAACACAGTAAAAAATATATATATTAACTTGTATTGACCAAACGAAAGAAAGTTGTAGATACCTTTGTAGCAGGCTCAGACTTGGGCTACTAGCTCCTAAAATTAATGGCCTTATTACATGCTTATCCTTGTATCACTAGCTAGTTGTTAATCTTTATATTAATAAGATTAAGAACTAATAGATTGGTTGCTTTTTTTATTCTCTTCATTTTCTTTTTTAAAATTTTACTGTAAAAATTTATTTCTAAGCAAAACCATGTGTTTTGTTGATATTTTAAAGTTGTTGAAGCGGATAAATTATTTTTGGTGATTATTGCACATGAAGAAACAAGAGTTTATATAAATTAAAGTTGAAGTTGTGCTTGTATTCCATAATGAACTAGAAAAGACTTAATGATATATGTTTTAGAATTCATTTATTTTGGAAAAGATAAATGCAAGGATAATCGAATACTCTATTTCAAATTATATTAGAATAACGACGCTTTTCAGGGAAAAGTCATGTATGAAAAAAAAAATAGCGTGATGTATCACATAATTCTCTATATTGTAAAAAAAAAATACTCTACAGCTGCAATATCAAATAATTAGCTATAAAACATTTTTTTTTACAATATCCTTATGTAATCTTCGTTCCAGACGTCGACACCGCCTTTTTTTATCGGGGTGCATGTTACTCCTTCTGTTCCTTCTTATTTAATATTTTTGACTTTTTACGACCATCAAGACGTAATTTTAATTCTTACTTTTACCGCTTTACATTAAGTTATACTAATTTATAAAATTATACTATTTTAAAAGTATTTTAAGAGATAAATCTAATACTGTAGTTTTATATAGTTATTGTCGATTTTTTGAACGTTGATATTACATATAAAAAATATAACAGTGAACTCGAGACTACTGCTTAGAAATAGAAAGTGCATTTAACTTTGTATAAGGATTTAGGTTATGCTAAAATTAAGAAAAGTATTAGAGAAAATGATGTAGATACCCTACTTAACTGTCATGAAAGATGGGAGAGAGAACCCCCCCCCCTCCTTTTTTTTTTTTGCAATAATAACTCCCTCCCAAATTTTTTTTTTTTGCAAAACTACTTCCCTTTCCCACTGCGAAGAACTAGGGAGTGACACCTTGCTCCTTCCACGTTAGAGAACTGCGAGAAGCAAAAATGCTGTGGAACTAGAGCGCGGGAGGGCGGCCTCCCATGAACCCTTGGCGCGGAAGGAGCTAGGTTTCGCCCCTGGTCCTTCCGCGGTAGGAAAGGGGCTAGTTTTGCACAAAAAAAGAAGAAGAAGGGGGGCATTTTTGAAAAAAAAATGAAGGAGGGCGTCAGATAAGTGAACAGTTCGATGGGAGATAATATTTTGTGTGGGTTGTAATGAATAAATGCATATGATTACAATAGAATAAATGGGGGTATAGTAGGAAAAATCCTTATTAAATTCACATACAAGTCTTATATTTCTAAACAAGACTATTGAAAATTCAAGACTTATATTTTTTTAATGGATGGAATATTGCTTTATTGATGATTTTATTACATGCTATTCTTAGAACTTTTTTAAAAAATTGGCCAGGAGCTCCGGCATTTCATTAAAGAAGGAGAACAATAGCCGAGCTATAAACGCACACCCACATACACCCATGCATGCACACATGCACTCGGCTCCGCGAGGCCCGCACGCTTGGGAGTCGAACACGCGACCGCTCTAGAGCACCACGGCTCCCAAACCAATTGAGTTATTTGTCGGTCCTCGTATTCTTATAACCTAATGTACGAAGAACGGGTTGCAGATTACAACAATTTGTTGTGCGCTCCTATCCACTACCTGACCGGCGCTTATATGGTTGACGAAGAGGCAGTAGTTGGAGGTGTAGGAGAAGACTATCGATGTTCAAGGCCCGGGGATCCCTAGATCGAGCTTACCAATGTAAATTGAGTTGTCTTTATCTAGAAAACAAGATTGAAAGAAGTAGAAAAGTAATTGAGATTGCTTCTTTAATTATTGAGTTTACAAGTGTTTACAGAATACAAACTATTCTTAATCTTCGACTATCTATCTATTTAATCACTACCACCGATGTCCCATTGACCCTTGCAGGAGTATCATATTTATAGTGTCGAAGGGATGACAGTTGTCATCTTCGGAGAGATGTCTTCCCGTCAAAAGGTGTCTTCTGGTCACAAAGCGTCTTCTCACCGAAGAGATGTTTTTTCATCAGAAAGATATCACTTCATAGGGAGTAACTTCACAAAGCGTCTTCTCACCGAATCTGAACTCATCTCCCCTTTTAGTTTTGCTATATATTGGACACTTCTTGTACAAACGGAATCAATCTAATAAAGAGACAGAAATCTGTCTTTTACTTTGTGTGTGCTCTCGTTCTTGTTCTTATAATTTTATTGACGTGCTGTTAATTGATCGCAGATAATCAAGTACATTTTACAAAAAAAAAAAAAAAAAAAAACAAGAAAACTATGCCCACCCATCAAACCCAGCCAGCCAAATAAATTCACACGCGCGTACGTAGCACTTCTCCAACACGCAAGCATAATAGCAGCCAGTACATGCTCCAGCATAGACACTCCTGTCGATCTCACCTCTCAACCCAGCCAACCATTTACAGATTTACTCCACCACGACCGAGATCCACAACCGCACGAGTCATTGGTCCGTTTGGTACCATGGCGCCCTGTACCGCTCGTAGCGGTATTTATCTGTAACAGTACTCGAGCTCAACAGAAGAGAGAGCTGGGTATCGACGATCTGCTGCAGCAGATGATCAATAGCTGATACGTATCGCATATTAATATTTTTATAGACGAGATAAATACTAGATTTGTAATTTCATTAAGAGTAAAAATATTTTTTAAAAAAAACACTGTACGAACGGACCAAATACGTTTAGTCTTTGAACCGCACCAAAGGTTTAAAATTTCGGCAAAATTTTACGAAATCTCGAATTTCGGCCGGAGACGAGATTCAAAATCACCGTGGAACAAAAATATTTGAAACAAATTCAAATCACTACAGTAATTTCAAAAAACTTCACCGAAATTTCGAGTTCAGTGTAACTAGTTAGGAGCCTTCCCTCTCAACCGTGAGAAGTTCCATTCAGTGCAACTGATTAGGAGCCTTCCCTCTCAACCGTGAGAGCCGGGTTTGAGTCACAGGTGTTGGAGTTTTTTTTTTTTTTTGGCTTGTTAATCAGTCGTGTGGTAAAGAAGAGAGTGAAACTATGTTGAGATTCGAACCCAAGACCTGCTACGTGAACCTTAACGTAGCGCCTTAGATCAACTAGACCAGCTCAACTTCATGTTATGAACCATGTTTACAATTTTTTTAGCCTCCAGAGAGCATTTCACAGTGTTCGAAAGGACCAAAACTTCACTCAAATTCATCGAAAATTCAAAAAATTTATCCGAAATCTCTTTTTTCCATTGTAAAAAAACTGAATTTAAATTTTACTCAAAATACTAAGATTTTACTGAAATTTTAGATTCCAATCACCTCTAAAATATAGTCCAAAAATGAAATCTCAAACATTGACCGCACCGCGCGCACCACCCTCACCCAGGTTTTCAAATTTCGTTTTCGGATTAAATCTCATCACCTGCCGAAATCTGAAATTTCACCAAGATATCGTAATTTCGGAAGAAATCTGAACGAAATACAAAAACCAAAAATTGAATCCGGTTAAATCCGGTCAAGTTTTAGTCAAATCTCGATCAAATTTGGCGAGATTTCGGCGAGATTTTACGCATCGTCACACTTTGAATTTTTTTAGGGTTTTTTCGATTTCGCCAAAATTATGATCTACCGACTGTCCCACATGGGAAACAACACGAAGAATCTAATCCGGTCAAAATATGGTCAAGTTTTAGTCAAATTTGCCGAGATTTCGGTCAAATTCACCAAGATCTCGGCGAGATTATAGGGGGTACTGTAGCACTTTGAATTTTTTAGGATTGTCTTAATTTCGTCGAAATTATGAAATTCAGAGGTTCCAAGATCCAATATTTCACCAAATTTCGACGAGATTTTAAACCTTATCCCCACCCAAAACGCAAGCGAGCGCGCACGTTCGCCCAGCTGTGCGCGCGCCCGAAAACCCCGTGCCGAAGCAGCCACTTGCCGCCCGCACGCCTCTCACATTTACTCGAGCCGAGCCCTTCTTCCCGTCCCAACCCCCTCCAGTCCTCCACCGTCTTAATGGTTCGCTCAGGTGGTTGCACCCACCCTCCCTCCCTCCCCACCTCTCCACCACCGCGCCCCTATATATCCCTTCCCCCCCGCCCTCTCCAGCACACGCCGTCACGCACTCTCACCAATCCATCGCCGGTCGCGGCCACGCAGTCGAACGTATAACAACGCACGTTACTACGTACATACGCCGCCATGAACAGCGGCCAAGAAGCCACCGGCGCTGGCGGAGGTGGCGGTGGAGATGGAGGAAGTTACGGCCGCCACCACCCGGGGTACCTCAAGCTCGGGTACCACCTGGCCGTGTCCAACGCGCTGTACATCCTCCTGGCCCCTTTCGCGGCGGCGGTGGCCCTGCGGCTGTCCCGGCTCACCTCCGCCGACCTCGCCACCGGCTACGACCACCTCCTTGCCAACCTCCCTCTCGCCGTCTCCCTCCTGGCCGTCGCGGCGGTGCTCACGACCGTCTACCTCATGCGCCGGCCGCGGGCCGTCTACCTGCTCGACTTCGCCTGCTACAAGCCTCCGCCCGAGCACGTCGTCACCCGGGAGACCTTCATCCGGCACTCGACCAAGGCGGGGGTGTTCACCGACGACAACCTCGCCTTCCAGCGGAAGATCCTGGAGCGGTCGGGGCTGGGGCAGGGGACCTACTTCCCGGCCGCCGTGCTCAACTCGCCGCCGAACCCGTGCATGGCGGAGGCGAGGAGGGAGGCGGAGGCTGTCATGTTCGGCGCCATCGACAGCCTGCTCGCCAAGACGGGCGTTCGCGCCAGGGACATCGGCGTCGTCGTCGTCAACTGCAGCCTCTTTAACCCGACGCCGTCGCTCTCCGCCATGATCGTCAACCACTACAAGCTCCGCGGCAACGTCGCCAGCTACAACCTCGGCGGCATGGGCTGCAGCGCGGGCCTAATCTCCATCGACCTCGCCAAGCAGCTGCTCCAGGTAATTCATCCGTTAACCTGCTTAATTAGCATTGGCAAAGATTAAGCGCTATAAGTAAGCGATTAGTACTATGCGTATTAATTTCGTGTTAAGTTTTGAGCAAATTCCGATCGTTTAGGATGGTTCAGCGACCCGCGGCTTGGTGACTGCCGATGATTCAGAAATGGACGGTCTAGATCTAGTGCAGTGAAATGCTGAAAAGTTATATAGACTGTGATTTGATTTGACTTGCATGACTGGCACCACCCAATTAGGGTATACTATACAGTAAACTACCTTGGTTGTTTTTTTTTTCCTATTAGTCCACGAAGAAGAGTGAGAAAAGAGGAGAGAACTGATTTTTATTTAATAGCTAGTTTTATATAGTAGTATAAATAGATTATTTATATACAAAAGAGAAGAGATAAATATTATATAATGTATAGAGACAACTTGTTTTGAAATAATTATTGTACAAATTAATTTTGTACTTGCTTTTAGTACTACTAGCTTGTGCGGTAATCATTGTAAGATGATACTAGTAGGACACTGGTCCATGACTTGGTAAAATTCATCTGTATTTGTCATTTCTGTCATTTACTGCTGTTATATACATGTTGGATCACTACTAATGTACGTACTCTCTCGTTTCACAACGGTTGTAGTTATAGCATTCAAACTTTTTATCAAAATGGTTGTAGTTCTCACATTTCAATGCAATTTTAGAGGCAACAGATCTTTGCACCTTCATCATTTAATTGCATCGGTATGCAAACAGTTCAGGATGCAAACAGTCCAGCAAACAATATTAATCACAAAGGGGGTGAATTAAATGAGGATAGACAAGTTGTTTTCTACGTCTCCTTATTTTGTGTGGATTTAGTTAGAACTATAACCATTGTAAAACGAAAAAAGTACATAGGATGGCGATACCTTGTCATATAATATTAGAGTTTGTTGTTAGGTATTAATTATAGTCCATAGAAATGAGCCTCTACTCATGCTGGTCCCTAGGAAAGACAAAGTGAGAGAGCCTTGTGGTTAGACTTAGGAGCCATATCTTCTTGGTTCGGTCCTTTTAGCGTGGCATAGTACAATGTCTTCGGGTTAGATTGGCATAGCACGAATGATAGGTCGTGTTAGACCTAAAAACTCGGTCTACATGGTCGACTGGGTTATGCCTGGGGCGGTCTGGCACGAAAGTGATTCTTTCGTAAAAGGGGAGATTGGCATATATGCTACTTTCAATAAGTGGCATCGCTAAAATGCCACTCTGGCCCACTGTCATAGACACAGATGGTCCCACATGTCAACGACAGTGGAGTGACATTTTTAGCGAAGTCACTTGTTAGGAGTGGCATTTTATCAATTTTCCTTCGTAAAAGACACCCTATCTACAGCCCCTTACATCATCAACTACCTCACTCCAGAGGTTTAACCCATCATTAAATACTATATCTCTCATTTGCCTCCTGATCTCACGACTCATTCGATGCAGTCGTTATCTCCTCGTACCTTAGTTGTCTCCTTCCTATCTCTTTCTCCTCTCGTCCTCCTCCACCTCTACTTCCTGCCCACACTTACATTCCTTCCATCATCCCACATCATCCCTTCCTCGTCGTCTCGATGCCAAATTCAGTAGCCTTTGATCACGTTAACATCGGATATAGCCTTACAGCACCATACCACCAGCTTCTCTGACCATCCCGAGAAATAAGATGATGACGACTAGAGAGGATGAAAACGGTGATAGCGCTAGATCTCCATGAACCTCACCGCCTCGGTGCCTGATCTATCGGTATTTTCCCCGAAGAATAAATAAAATTTAATTCATTTTCTCAAATAATTGCGTGTGCCGAATCCTTGTTAATGGTTGACGCTCGTTCTTCGCCCTTGGTGCCGTCCACGGTGACGAGCCGACATCAGCGATGTTCACAACTCCATATGTTCAACAGAACAAGGTATGGACTGTGTCTAGATCTCATCGCAAGCGAGTTGCCAATAAAACTGAAATGGCTACTATCAACAAAATTGTATTAGTAACTATTTTGTTAAAGCAGCATCTGAACTAGACTGAAGATTGTAAAAAAGCTAAATTATTTTTTTTACCGTGTTCTAAACTGGAACAAAAAGATTGACTAATGATACTACTAAGTTGGCAGTGTTGTTCGGCCGCTACCGGGGTTCACAATATTGGCAAAAATCGTGAGAAATCATGATTTGTGGGTTTATCGAAGGGGTATGACATCTAAAATCGAACAGTAAACCGATTAAATTCAAAAAATTATGGGATATAAATATCGTAATAATCGGTAAAAACAAGAGAAAAATGCTCAAAAATCGGTTTTAAGAAACATTTCGGTTGGTGAAAATCGAGAAAATCGGTCAAAATCAGAAGAAATCGAGGGGGGAAATCGGTTTTGAGGAATATTCAACTGCCCGAAAAAAATCGGAAGAAAATCGGTCAAAATCGAGAGAAAATCCATTAAAATCGGTATATTTTTTATTTTGTTAAAAAATAGATTTCAAAATCATACACTTTCTAGTGATTTTTAAACGATTATTTTTTATAATCAAAAATTAAAAATCACATGATTTTTTTTTTAAAAAATAATAAGTTGAACCTTCCGCTACATCCTCCCATGAACACCCCTGTCACTCAGCACTCGTACTGCACCAATCATCATCTCTCCAGCTCGCATGACTCGTCAGCATCTACTAGAAGCGTTGACGCGCCGTGCCGGTGTTCAGCCGCACCTGTTCTTCCTCCTGCATACGGTCCCAAGCGTTTAAAGGCCTTAATGGCGACCAGTCGCTTCGTCCCAATCAACGCCGGGAGTAGGTTGCTGCATAAAATCACCTTCGAACCCAGGGTGGTGCCTGTGCCCTAGCCAGCCATTGATGACGACAGCTAGCTGATAGAAAAGCTCACCTTATAAACAGCTAGGGCATTAAATGTTTAATTACGATGTTGCTAGCAAGGGTAATAATTTAGTATTTTCCCTACGTAAAAAATATAGATTATATTTTTAAATAATTATGTCAATAAATGTAGTAGGTATATTCTATTTATAGGGTGACGTTGCCCTAATAAATATCAACTCTACTTTATAACTTAATATTTTTAGGTTGCGATAGTCTTAGTGAAATGTTTTGTGATCTTTGTGTACGGTTTTTTTAGATGAAACTTATCAAAACCCTATTTTTAATATCTTATTTATCGTCATCAACCCGTACAGCCTGCTCGCCAAGACGGGTTGATGTGTCTAGTTCTGCGTAAAGATTTTGATGGCTGATCGATTTGTTACGTACCATGCGTACGTGCAGGTGCACCGGAACTCGTACGCGCTGGTGGTGAGCATGGAGAACATCACGCTCAACTGGTACTGGGGCAACAGCCGCTCCATGCTCATGTCCAACTGCCTCTTCCGCATGGGCGGCGCCGCCATCCTCCTCACCAACCGCGCCGCCGACCGCCGCCGCGCCAAGTACCAGCTCGTGCACACCGTCCGGACGCACCACGGCGCCGACGGCCGCGCCTACCGGTGCGTGTTCCAGGAGGAGGACGAGACGGGCCGCGTCGGCGTCGCGCTCTCCAAGGACCTCATGGCCGTCGCCGGCGAGGCCCTCAAGACCAACATCACCACCCTCGGCCCGCTCGTCCTCCCCATGTCCGAGCAGATCCTCTTCCTCGCGTCCCTCGTCGGCAAGAAGATCTTCGGCCTCAGGATGAAGCCCTACATCCCGGACTTCAAGATGGCGTTCGAGCACTTCTGCATCCACGCGGGGGGCAGGGCGGTGCTGGACACGATCGAGAAGAACCTCGGCCTGAGCGGCTGGCACATGGAGCCGTCGAGGATGACGCTGTACCGGTGGGGGAACACGTCGAGCAGCTCGCTGTGGTACGAGCTGGCGTACACGGAGGCCAAGGGCCGCGTCCGCCGCGGCCACCGCGCGTGGCAGGTCGCCTTCGGGTCAGGGTTCAAGTGCAACAGCGCCGTGTGGCGCGCGCTGCGAAGCATCGAGCCGGCCAAGGACGCGGCCGGCGGCAACCCCTGGGTGGAGGAGATCCACCGCTTCCCCGTCGAGGTGCCCAAGGTGGAGAGCGTCGCGGCGTGATGAGTTCATAAGAGCTGGGACTCGTCGTCGAGTACAATGGTTGCTTTTTTTAGTTTTCCTTTCCCTTTCCCTTTCGAAAGTCGAAATTAAATTTAAGATACAAACTACCAAATTAATGTGTGTGAAGTGTCGTTGTGGTGTAACTGTAGAGAGAAGTTGGGAGCATTCAAGTTTGATGGTTTGAGCTAGCTGACTTGATTTGGAACTTCAATTAGAGGGGGGGCAAACCCTGATCATGATTAGTTGGGGCTAATCAATCTGGGCTTGGAATAAGCATTTGCAAATTGTGCAAAAGGAGAGATGTAGATTAATCACATGGTTGGGCCTTCTGTGCCGTATATGATACTCCTGTTTTATATGGACTCCAAATCTGTCTTGTTGGGCCTTATTCGGCCTGTTTGTAATTTGCAAATTGAGTTCAGAAAAAGGAAATTTAGCCCAATGGAGTCCAAGAAATGGTTGGCCCAGCCACCCTTGTGTTTGTAGAATTTTCTTTTAAAATGATATCTTTTTTATTCAAATTGCAAAAATATACCTCGATTCAAAGAAATTACAAAAATATACCTCTGTCACCATTCGAAATGGCGACAAAGTCTCTATAGCCATTTCAATTGGCGACAGAGAATGTTTGTCGCGGATTGAATTTGGTTGACGGATTATTTTGTCATAGATTCATTTAGTCGACAAGATTGAGATCTCTGTCGCCATTTGAAATGGTGACAAACCCCTGTCGCCAATTCAAATGGCGACATAGATATATTTTTATAATTTTTTTGAATAAAAATATAATTTTGCAATTTGAAAAAAAAAAATTATTTAAAAAAATTCCCTTCTCTCATATATCCTTAATATATATGGTTTCCTTTTCCTAATTACTCTCCGCTGTCTTTAACTGAAGAGTTAATTGTTCCTATAGGGCGATTTTAAGTGAGATTGAAGACTAATGAAGTTTTCGGATTGAGAATGCCAGCAGAGAGAACCATAGTACACACTTCTATTAAGTGCTTCAGAAAGACTAGTTACATGCCCGTGCGTTGCTACGAAAAACAAAATTGATAACGAAAAATAAAGATAAAAAAATAAAAAAAAATTATTTCACAAGATCAAACATCTATCTTTAACGCTTCGTTTCTTGCGAAAGCTGGCTAATTAAAGCAACGCTTCGTTTCTTGCGTAGGGCAATTAAGCAGGGCAGTTAAGTAGGACAATTAAGCGGCAATTAATGACGTGGGAAGAAAGGACCACTGCCACCAAGTGCTGCTTTAGAATAGTAGAGATAATAAAAGACGTACTACCATAGTTCCATTGTCAATCTGGGTGGCTATGGATAAAATGCTTCCAAAAAGGATGAAATAAGCAAAGGAACGTAAAAGCGGAGAATTACAATTTGTAAAGCGATTTGCAAAACAAGTCAAAAGTCAACTGCTGCATCGAGGCTCAAAACCACTTCTGCTTCCTGCGAGGAGAAGTTAACCACCTTTGCTTCCTGCGAGAAGTTAACTATACTGTTAATTAGCTTGTACTAGTAACAGTAGCAATGCAGTAGTTCTGTACTACTATTGCCCGCTATTCGAAATCTACGTCCCCCTGGACATTGACATGGCCTTTAAGACGACGCTTTGATCATGTTTTCAATAAAAAATAATTATACATTATGAAAGTATATTTCATGATGGATGTAGTAATACAAATTTTATGTTGTTAGTCTCGATGATTCTTTATATACATTGATGATTAAGCTTAAAAATGTTTTAACGTTAGATTATAAATGACTTAGATTTGACATCAGAGGTAGCACTAATTAGTACAACACCGTATACCGTAAAACCAAAGCATATGTCAACGTGTTTAGATGTACTACTCATCTAGAGCTAAAACCATGCGGTCTCTCTCTCTATATATATATGTATGTGTGTATATATATGTATATATATATATATGTGTATATATATATATGTATGTATGTATATATAAAAAAATTATTATACGTACGGGAGGTGAGGTTCTACAACTTGTGAAATTCGAAAACCAAACTCATTTGCATTTGGAAGATATAAAAAAGACAAATTCAGCATGAATAGTGATTTTTTTTACTATTTAGCACTATTTATTTTGCAATTTGTCTTTTTCATATCTTCCAAATGCAATTAATTTTGGTCTTCAAATTTCACAAGATTGTAGAACCTCACCTCCTCTACGTATGGTAATTTTTTGAGAATTTTTTAAAACTTTTACACTTTGTTTTAACGGAGTTTTCATGGTAAAGGGGGTTTTCACCGGATATGTTGCCTATATGTATGTATGTATGTATGTATGTATGTATGTATACACACTCGTCGAGGACTCTGCGGTGCCGAATTTGGTGGCTTTGAACACGTGGAGGGCTCGAGAAGGATTAATTTCACGAGGTCGATTCATCGAACAAGGAAACACGAATCCGATAGCACTAACGATTCATCGAACGGTGACATGGGGATCCGACGTCACTAAGGCATCAATCCGCCAATTGGCTGAAGACATGGGCGAGCCTAGGGCGTCGTGTCATACCGAGTTGCCTCAACATTGGTTGATTATACTTCGGGCCTGAACCATGTCGGGCCGTGGTGGCCCGTCGTGCTCATTATGCCACGTTTCATGCTGTGTTGGCCCAGGCTCAGCCTATTTGCACTATTGAACGAGAGGAAAGAACGCAGAGATGCACGGAGCTAAGGCAATGGACATAAATATTGGAGGGAAAAGAAGTGAATTTTATTCAATCTTGGACATGTACAGAGTTACTGTCTCGTTAAAAATCTTACACTCCGGTGTGGGGTACCTCCGGTAAGGAAAAGAGTACAATAGCTACGTATATATACATTAATACATAGACTACCCGAGGCTAAGATTGTCAAAGTCGGCTACCGCGTCCGTAATCTTCGGATCCTCGGGCTGATGTTGTGTCCTGTCTTTTGCATGCTCCTAGTCTTTTAAGCATGTAATTGCTTCAACCATTTCAGGTCTAAGAAACGACTTCTTCGGCTCAAGTACCCTCCCCACCAAATTGAAAGTGGCTTCAACGAAACAGTGGACACCGAAATCGTAAGTACGTCCCATGCAAAATGGGATAGCAAGGGTTATGTACGTTGGTTATTCTTCCACCACAAGAGCAAATTGAGTGATTTTCCTCGTCCATGTCAAGGTCGGTCTCCACGAAAGGCGTGTCGAGTAATGGTTGAGCTCTATTCGTGAATTCCATATCGACCTGCTTTGCGATTGGGAAGACGAACTAGACGTCTTGCTTTTCAGCTTCTTCAATATGTTTGAATCGGTCGAACTGCCTCGTGCTTGTTGCGTTGTTAAAGTAGATCTTCTTGCTTCACTTCTGGTGCCAAATTTATTATAATATTTATCAAAAACTCTAAAAAACTTGTTATAAATATGAGTATAGGCCTCAGAGAAATCAAGATCAAATACCTCACCTATTCCGTGAAAGATACCTTGAAAGTTAGATAATTTTCTCCAATGATCCAAAATAGTAGCAAAACAGTAAAAGATATGGAATAGCTTGAAAATATTTTTAAAAAATTGCTCCATTGATTCTATAATGTGATGTAAAATATAATTATCTCTATTTCCTTTAAAAACATTAGCAATAGTCCAAAGCCACTCGATGACTAAGGAAGAAGTTGGGTAGTACACACCGGATAAATCTGTAGTTACATTGTAAAAAGTTTCTAAAAAATTACTAAAATGACAGGTAACTTGCCAATCCACTTAAGTAACCAACGGCTCACCATTATTGCAGTTAACGAAAATAGTGATAATATGTTCATAGTCCTTGCACTGCTCCAGCATAATATACATCTAGTTCCATCTAACATTCATATCAACGTTGAATCTTCTTGGTTCCTATAGGAGTGATAATCTCCCCCTAAACATATGCACATCCATTGTACCTTTAGCCACAACAGAAATGGAAGGCATCTCCAAAAGTAACACTTTCACCACGAGATGCACGAGTGGGGGAGGAGAACCAATTCTTATCATCGGACATGCACGAGTGGCGGAGGAGAACCAATCCTTTAGTGAAATGTTCTAAGGACTCTCACAAGTAATCAACATTTTGAGAAAGAATAGAACAATTATTGCAAGTAAGATCCACTTTTCCTTTTTTTTTTTGCTTACGACAATTAGAGCATGAAAAAACCTCATGAGTGAGCAAAGTATTGGTCATTTGAGAAACTCTAGCATTAGCATCATGCAACTTCAATTCTAGTGTAGAACATTTAGAACATAGAGTTGGATCATGCAAATCAAAAGTAGAACAACTAGCATATTTAACAAGTTTCTAACTTTTCTTATGTTCAGCCTTAACTTGCTCAATCAAAGAAGCATATTCTTTTCTAAGTGAAATAAGCTCATTATAAATTAAGTCACATGATTTGCAAGTATCATCATCAGAAATCAAAGCTTTAAGTATAGCAATTTCAGCATTCAATGATTCAACAACAAAACCATGTTTCTTAATTTTCTTATCACATTTATCAAGCAATTTTCCAAGACGAGCAACAGCAATAGCTAATTCATCATATGAATGATCTACCTCATTAAAGTCACCTTCATGATCAACTTCGGTGAAGCTATCCTTGCTGCTTATTATATATGAGACACAACCCTATCAAATCACGCTTGTTTGGAGTTGCATCATCCTCGCTACTCTCAGAATCTACATCGCTCAAACCAACTTGCTCAAGTGCGGAGAGAACACGATACACTGTCTTGCGATTCACAAAGCACCTCTTCTTGCTATCACTTGGAGAGATTTTTTCTTCTCTTTCTTTTTGTCATTGTCTTTCTCCTTTGATGCTTTACCTGCAAGTTTAGGACAATTGGGACGAATATGGTTAATTCACCACACTCATAGCATCTTGAAGGACCACCACCAACTCTCTTCCTCATTCTCACATTCTACAAAGCTTTATTAAAGCGAGAAGAGACTAACGCCAAGTCTTCTTCCGGGAATTGCTCAAGCTATTTATCGGTTAGTGAATACAATGAAGACAAAGTAAAACTTTACGAAGAAGAGTTATTGTGAGACATGTTAGGTTGAGAGATCAAAGCAATTGACTTAGAATTGTTCTTCTTATCAAGAACATCTATTCATGAGTTTTCAGCTTAGAATAAAGAACATCTAATGTAAGTGTACTCATGACAGTTGATTCTCTAATAGATGTTACTTTCATCTCCCAAATTGACATGTCTAAAGCACCAAGTAATTGTCGAGTATTTGAAACATCAGTGTAGCTAACTCCAACAACACGTAGATTGCTAAGAATTTTATTAAGTGCAAAGAAATCATCTAATGGTTCACCAGACTTCATCTCAAAACGCATGTATTCTTTCTTATAAATGTCTTGACATACCTCTTTTACCGTGTTTGAACCTTTATGATAATTACAAAGAGATTTCCATACCTCATATGCGGACTTGAGATGAATTACTCGGCTGAAGTCGCCCCTTCCTAATCCTAGGATAATCAGATTTCTCGCCTTGCTATTAGCCTCCACGTGTGTTCGATTTGTGTCGTTGACTTCATTATTCTCGGGTACATGATAAGGTTTATACACCTTCTCCTAAATTGCAAAGCCTTGAGCTTGAATGTATGCCTCCATCTTTGCTTTTCAAAATTGAAAATCAACACCATCGAAAACACAAGGTTTTGTCGAATACCTATCCATCGCTATGATTTCTAATCACCGGTTAAGATTAATTAGAAAAACTCTGCTCTGATACCATTTGTAGGATCGATATAGACTAATATGGCAATCAGAGGGGGGTGAATGATTGTGCGGAAGCTAAAACAAATTTTTATTGATTCTCAAAATACCTTTAAGCAAATTATAAAAAACTGCTTTGGTTTCAGCAAAAACAGACTGACATATGTTCACTAAAATATTAATTACTGAAGATCCAACCATTGGATTAATGTGAAATTGTAACTGTAGAAACTAGATTCAATTTAAAAACAAACCCAATAAGAATCATCTCAATCGAATCTACGGATCGAAAGTTATGATTTTCGCAAGATGACTGTATAAGATAATGACAAAAATTGATTTAACCCTAATTACGAAATTAATCAAGATCTATGAGGAATTAACCAATAAACTTTTTAGATCAATAACTTGATGCCTTAGAAAAGTTTTGATTAGATCAAATCAAAATTATCACGTGAAACAATGAATCAATCTAGAAACAAAACAGACGTGCAAACGAGGAGAGAGAAAAACAGGAACTACTGTAGCAGATCGCGGCACTACAACAATCCGAAAGTGTTGTAGTGATTTTCCTGTAGGCACGTACTGCAGCAGATGAAATCACTGCAGCAACTACTATAGATGAGCACTGTAGCAAATCACAAACACTGTAGCGACCGAGTTACTGTAGCTTCACAAATTTTTTCCTGATGCCGTTCTGTTCCGTACGCCCAAACGTTGCGCTCTCTTTTATTTATCTATTTTTGTATAACTTACAACTCCATCAAAACAGGAGATACAATCTCCTATTTATACTAAACAAAACCCTAATGAGTTGTACTCAAATACATGCATGCAGATCCACTGGCCCAATTATATATGGCCCAATATATGCACATAGCGCCCAAAACTCACATATTTGCACGCGTATAGCCCACCTGCCGCTACCACGTGACTCACTCTTCTTCACGTGCACTGTTCTCTAGTCTGAACATTCTGCATAACATTCTTGACCATTAGGACCTCGGTTCCTCCCTGAACCTAGTCCTGAACCTTAGTTCCTCCATGAACCTAGTTCTAATCATCGTCATTGACCACGTTCGACCTCAAGCAGCACCTGCACTTGAACAAACACAAAACCGTGTACGAGCACAAGTCCATGACTTGACTCAAGATCAGTACATGCAACCACTCGCATAAGCGCATTGCATCAAACAAAATAATTACCATGTTATTACAAGCATATTAATTAATTATCCAAAATAGCACATGCACCACACATGCTGAGTACAACCATTTTGCAATACCAAATTCATCACTAAACCAATTTTTCAGTACATGATTTCACAATTCCTTATTGTTGGTCATGCAGTACTCTGAGAACTCTGCAAACCTTGTAGACGAATTGTTAATAAACTGGATAGCTTTACGTATGTTATCCAAACTATTTTTTATTACAATCAAACATGCTTGCACAATGAGATTAATAATGTTGCATACACATATGTGGTGGAGTACAAAACATCCAACATTAATCTACAGATGCGGTGAGAGATAATCCATAGCCGTTGTGTTAACTGATGCATTATCAAGAGTGATAGAAATAATTCTACTTTTTATTTTAAAGTCGATAATAACATCAAGTACATAGTTAGCAATAGCCTCTGATGTGTGACTCAGAGATTGGTCTAAACCCTGTAACCCTTTTGTTTAGTACGTAGTTGCTGTATAAGTAATACGCAACAACAGTAATATACCTGCTCTTTGATGTGAAAAGTTCATATATCTTATGTTAAGGCAAAGGAAAAATAGCTACCATGAAAGTCTATTTTAACATTTCTAGTTTATTTGTAAATATTTTATAAATATCACATGTAATTTTTCTTCTACTAATACATTGGTATTGGGGGGAAAATCACGTTGCACCATTCTTTCAAAATTAGAGGTATCATCCATTCTAAGTAGAAGATTCTCCATAACTATGTAACGTGCAATTTCGTCTCTAGCTACATCGGCGTTGTATACTTACGTACTTACCGAATCGTCGGTGTTGAAGTTGAGCTGTGCCTGGATGCCCTCGCCCGACCTTTGTCCTACTGATATCTTCTTCAAGCATGTCTCCCGCGTGTCTATTCAGATGACCTGTTCCACCACATGCACGTGCAGACAATTTAGCTTAACAGTATTTGCAAATAGCATACGCTACCTCTTATTCGTTCACAATTTCGATGGTCTAACCATGTGTTGCCAACACCACGCCCTTCGAGTGCTGGATATGGACGTCCATCCCGGTTGCATCGATGTAGCGGTATTCGAGCTTGGTATCGATACCGACAGACGTCCTGGATACACCGATGCGGCGGCATCGGAGCTTGGTTCGTCCGGAATGTACGAGGCATCCTCGATGACGTGTGTACCGTCTAGATGACGGTCATCCATACTATAGTCTCCCATGCGAGGGGGACTTGGAGAGCGAGGGCGTGCTTTCCTACTCTTGCTCTTGCGAACTATTTTGTTTCGTGGAGGAAGAGTAAAAAGAGGGAGCTAATAGAAAGTAAACAAAGAGAACAAATGAGAGAACATGTTTCGGGTGCGTTGAGCTCAGCAGAGAAAGAGCGAGTTTCAAATGCGAATGTGTATTCTAAGAATGTGTGCGTGTGTGTTGAGCACTTGAGCTCAAGAGAGGAGAGAATTTTATAGCCATCAGGAGAGACGTTGACTGATTATAACGTTAAAATCAACAAATGACCGTTGAAGTCAGTCACGACCGCGTGGGATTAACATTAAAATCAATTTTATTTCTTTTCGCGCGTCACATTACTATCATTTCAATCATTCGCTATCTTTTTACTCTCTTTTTCTCTCTCCCTCTCTTTTTTCCCCTCCCGCTCCCGGTTCCCTCTCCTTTTTCTCTCTCTCTCTCTCCTCTCCTTTTTCCCCTCCCGCTCTTGGCCCTAACCCTTCGATTCCCACGCTGCCCCTTCAAAAATTGAAAGGCCACTCACCCACTGCCCCACTCCCTCTCCGGCTGGAGGGAGAGCCGCGCCCCTCGCTGGCTCGCCCCTCCCTCCCTGCGTGGTCACGCCCCTGCCTTAGTCCCTCTCCCTCCCCACGCGCCGCCTCCCCTCCTCCCCTCTGGCCTCCCCGCCACCTCCCTCCTCCCATCCCCACCGCCTCCCTCCATGGCAGGCACGCGGCGGGCGACGAGCAGCCATCAGCGACCTCGGCGACGCCTGGAGCCCGGCGGGCGGGCGTCGACACCTCGGTGGCCAGTGACCTCGACAATGGTGGCTCCGCCCCTCTCCTCTCCCTGCCGCGAGTGTCGTGCCCTTGCCGCGGGCCCGCGATAGAGCCGTCGTGCCGCCTCCGTACCAGGCCGTGCTGCCCCCGTGCCCAGATGCTCGGTCTGGCACGGCCCGAGGAATAGTGACGGGCTAACCCGGCACGGTCCACCTCGTGCCGGGCCGTGCTTTGGGTCAAGCCTCGCGGTCATGTCTCGGACCGACCTACAAAGGCACAATCCAAGTGCCCACCTCTGCTTGCGTGAGGGGCTCCGGATTCCTTCATTCCTGCATATGAAGGTTAACCAACCGGATAGATCTACGGTGCACATGATGCAGCATTGAAGATTGGTTTTGACTTTTGACTTGAGCGCACAGCTAGCACTTGTAGTTGTAGAAATGCAAAATGAGCTGCTCCCTTGAGTGCAATTCGGTTATAGTAAATTGTGCTCAAAGGATTAGCATCGATCTAACTAATCATTCATATATAATTGCACCTTACTGTGGAGTGACTTGTACCCATGAACTGTCACTATGAATTAAGCTTAGTAGTACTACTAGTACATTGCCTGGGGTTAGATCCAAAATCTAATCTTTTTCAGGAGATGCGCGCATGATCAGACCATTCCTTTTCTTTTTCGCCCTTTTTACGGCTTCTCTTCCGTCTCGATCTCACCCCCGATTGAACCTCGGTTGATCAAACGGTCCGTGCGCGCCCTAAAAATTGCACAGCCCCGTTAAATTTTTTTTCTTGCGAAGGCAGAGGATCCATACAAGTATTATACAGCTTACTACTGTAAATTTCGCTCGAGTTGTGTAGTTCGCAAGACTCTCATTCTACGAAAGGCAAGGCAGTGATGTACGATTCTCCTCGGATCATTTCTTCTTTTTCCACTCTGTAGTCGAATGGGTCTTACTCCGTTGTACCGATTCATAGAATCTTACCTGAAACGATTCTATCAAGAATCTGAAACCATACCAAACATGACCTTAACATCATCTCTATTATTCTCCAACGTACGCCGCTAACACCCTTGTCATTCTTGAGTGATCTTGGTCCATTTCCATGCAAAGGTCAAAGTTAGTTCCTGAATGCCAAAATTTATGGCGCATTCCACGCAGCAATTGTGAGATTAGACTTATCAGACAGTTGCATAGTTCCAAGTTAGCATGAAGATGTCTTCTTCTTCTTCCTCTGGGAGATGCATTTGGTAATATATATATATGCATTGAGGCATAGAGCAATATACTGCCATTATTCCAGTGCGTTTAGCATATTTAGAGGGTGTTTAGCAGAGCTCTAGCTCCACCAAATTCTTAGAGTTAGTGAAGCTGGGTATTTCTAACTTCACTAGATTCGTAGAGTTGGAGCAGTGGATATATTGAGTCTTTAGGTAGGTCATCTTATTTATATTTTAGAATAAAATTATAAACTTAAGTTACTTTATTTCAGTACACAAATATCAGCTCTAAGGTGGAGCTGAAATCTGAATCTCTACCAAATATGTCCTTAGTTCGTGTCCGTGTGTTTTCGTCATGAGTTGTACTGCTTGATTGGGTAGCACAGGTACGTCAAAATCGGGCAGCCTACCAAACTACAAGCGACGATCGATCTCCATGGCTTGACAACGTGCGTAGCAGTACTATTGTCTCGTACCGGGGAAAAAAAGATTGCGTACTCTTTCAGGAAATATAATTAGCATGCAAATATTGCACAAGAATGCCCAAATAAAATTGCCTTTTCACACTAGTACACCTTTCTTCTTCAAAGGTTTGTTTAGCTTCTGTCTTCTGGAAGCTAGAAGCTGTTCCAAACGGTTAGTTTTTTCGTAGCCAGAAGCTAGTAGCATATTTTGTACTAGAAAAAACTGAAAGTCGAAAGCTAGTGTGAGGTAGCTTCCTACGACTTCCGTGGGTTGGGGTTATACTTTACCAGTAAAGTTTGAAAAAAATTATATCTTCCCACCAAGTATAAAATTCCAAAATACACCCCTCTCACCCTCATTCCCAGCCCGCATCCATCACACACAAAAGCTATACTAAAAAATCAGACTGCCAAACATCAAACCTTTTCAGCCCAACCATTTAGCGTGCAGCCCTTGGCCAAATTGTGGGGCGGAAGAAAGCTCCATGGCAAGGTGTGCAGTTATGCACCTAATCCAACAGGGTGTCCAAGATTTGCCATTGGTGTCTAGGGGTGGCAATGGGGACCCGTTCCCCGATCCCCGACGGGGAATTCCTCTATTAGGGGACGGGTATGGGAAGAAATCGTCCCCCGCGGGGATGGAAACGGGGAAAATGATTCCCCCATCGGAGATCGAGGGCGAGGGGCGAAATTTCTTTCCCCGCGGGGACCCGGTTGGGGACCCGAATTTAGTTTAGTCCAATTTAATTGTTAGATTGCAAACATATTCTCTAGCCCATCATAATCACATTTTCATAAACGGGACAATATAATTTTCAATGAATGCATGCATTCTTTTTTTCCTTGCCTGTTGATATAATTTTAGAGTTAAAATGGCTATAAGAGCTCTTCTCTTGTGTGAACTTTTCGCGGGGATGGGTCCCCGACGGGGCCCCGATACCCGAACGGGGATGGGGACGGGGGGATTTTCTCCCCCAAGACGGGGAAAATTTCATGTCGCGGGGACGGGGATGGGGAGGCACTCCCCGGCGGGGAATGCCCCCGTTGCCACCCCTATTGGTGTCATTAGAGCATCTCCAGCAAGGACCTCTAAAATAGGGCATCTATTTTGGATTTAGGGACTCCCCCTATTTTTTGGGGTCTTATTTTCAGAGCACAAATCTAGCAACAGCCCCTAAATCTCAGCCCCTATTTTACTTTTTCTTCTATTTTAATCTTGCACTAAATTTGACATCACTAAATTAAATCAAAAATATTTGTAATACATAAAACATAAGCATATTAACATTTACAATTTAAAAATATGATATTTCAAATTTAAATTTAAAATTTTCAAAACATGATAAATAGATAAATGGATAAATAGAAACTCCGAATAATGAATCAAACTACGAAGCGCTGTGAATTGCCCACAAATGCTCAATAAGATCATCCGGAAGCCTCTCATGTATTTCCCTGTCTTCAATTTCCTGGTGTATTTAGGGGCCTCCTAATTTTAGGGGCTTGAGTTGGGGCCTTCTAATTTTGGAGCTGATGAGGCAAATTTAGGGGCCTCCTAATTTTAGGAGATTGAGTTGGAGCCCTGCTAGATCTGTTTTTTTTTTAATGCACTTCCTATTTTACAGTTTAGAAGATGATTTAGGGACTCTGCTGGAGATGCTCTTACAAGTAGTGTATCCTTTTAGTGAGAAAACATGTACCCATGCTCTATAAAATCTTCGATGCCTCCGAAAATTTCTAAATATATGTAGGGGACGTGCATACATGTGTGCTCATGGGTGATGTGTGTAATGTATATAGTATGTTGTGTGTAAGTCTGCCTCGTACTCTCTTACAAATACGGGCTGAAAGAAATTCCTATGGTTTCACGTGATTGTGATTAATAGCACAATGAATCGATTTTTTTTTTTAAATTTGTCGGCTTACATCACCGCTCGTGTAATTAACAGATTTCTCAAATGCGTATATTTTATGCTATGGCGAAAAAAAGGCACACAATATAACGACACACATAGGAGATAAAAACAACAGGCTAGATAGTATAATGAGCACGTGTCACTACTCATTTGCCCTTTTACGAATGTACGGGGCCGGTCCTAGCATTTTGGGGGCCCGGGGCGAAAACTTATATGGAGGTCCCATCCACCTCCTCATATATATACACATATATATGTATATGTATATGTATATATGTATATATGTATATATGTATATGTATGTATGTGTGTGTATATAGTCTTATAAGCGTACATCATTGAAGAAATTAATATTCGATGCACAAAAATTACTTCTATAGAACACTTTAAAGTTTATAAAATAACAAATGTAAATTGTAATCATAAACACTTGCACTTGTCCAGACGATCGTGCCTTTTTTCTCTCTACACGTCGACGCGTCGCCACGTCCAGGCGATCGGGCGCTCGCCGCCCCTCCTGTTTTTCATTTTTTCCCTGGATGAAGCCCCTAGCCGCCAGCCGCTAGGAAGCATTCTTTTGGTGGAAACTCTCTTTCCTCAAAAAGACTTATAATCGCTCACGTCCTGGCGTCCTGCACAACTAGTCTAATACCAAATTGCCAAGCATATATATATATATATATATATATATATAGATATATATGTGTGTATATATATATATATATATATATACACACATATATATCTATATATATATATATATATATATATATATATATATATACATATATGGGCCGGCACTTTGCTTAATTACTTTGGGGTTTTAGACTGAAGGTAGAGTAGAAAATATGCCAAAGCATGGAACGACACTTTGCTTAATTACTTTAGAGACCCTTGACTTTAGGGGGCCCGGGGCGGCCGCCCACCCTGCCCACCCCCCAGGGCCGGCCCTGCGAATGTAGCATGATAGGCATTCAGTTGGAACTTGGAACACAAACACATTGTTTAGCGAGTTTCTGAATTCAAAGCATTTTATTTTTGTTAAACCAAAGAAATTGGAGAAAAACACGCTAGATCTTAACAAATTGCGTGTAATAAATGGAAGAAATTAACAATCCAAGTCAAACCTTCTCAGGCGCCTGTAAAGAAATTTCGACGCATACAGGGTTGATAATGCAAACCAGATGACCTCCCCAAACTACACCACAAGGACTGCTCTATATAAGGGAGAAGAAGGAGATGAGATCCGGCCGGCTGCCTCAGAATCTTTCTCCACGCCCAAATCTCGCTCCCACGCCTCCTTGCTGTGATTTGATAGGTAATGGCCCGATCACTGCGGTAAAAATCTCTTCTTTGCTAATGTCTTGTTATGTTAGTGGTTCAAGAAGTAGGGCAGATTGGTTCCAGTTTCTTGATTCTTTGTCTATTTTGTGCTGGATCCTTTAGTGTTTTGGGTCTTGGACTCTTGGTGATGTTGAAAGATCGGAAGATTTAGTTTTGGTTCCTGCCTTTGGACTTTTGCCCATTCAAGAACCTATGCGGATACCCTTTCTTGATACTGTGCTGTTTCTAAACCAAATCCACTTTTGTGGGGTTTATGCTAAAAGATCCAATCGATCGGCATTCTAGCGAAGACGAACGCTTTTGTAGCAATCTACTGAATTCACCGAATCAGTGTTGCTTTGTACCACCATGGTGGAATACATCATGGATCCATTGTTCCATGATAGGTCATGCTTTTGGGGTGATGCAAATGAAGGGAAACTGCACATGATGGTTTCTTGCTTTGGTTAAATATATTCTCTGTGTTATGCAAGGACTAATGAGTGAGCTCTGGGCTTGGTGCAATATTATGTGCTAATTGGGTTAGTATGGACTATGATAGGATTGTTACGATTGATTGTTTGTTTATGGTGTTCTGTTGCTTTCTTTCTTCTCTTGCGAAGTTGCATAGACAAACACTCAGTTTTGTTTAGCCTATCGGACTATCACCATATGTAGCTGCTGTGTTATTTTCTTGAACAGATGTGGTCAAAATATATTCTTGTGTGTGATTATCTACCAAATTCATGATTACAATAGTTGCATTGTTTACCATCGTAATATCATTGGTCTGTCGTAGTCAATTGGCTGTTTGCTGTAATAGGTTATAATCATCTCTAGTTGCCATCTTAAACTTGAGCTTGTGTTAGTGCAGAATGGCGCTCAACAAGGAGTACACTTACGCGGAGCTGGAGAAGGAGCCGTACTGGCCATTTGAGAAGCTGCGGATCTCGATTACAGGAGCCGGTGGGTTCATTGCCTCCCACATTGCGAGGCGTCTGAAGAGCGAGGGGCACTACATTATCGCCTCTGACTGGAAGAAGAACGAACACATGACTGAGGAGATGTTCTGCCATGAGTTTCACCTCGTTGATCTGAGGGTGATGGACAACTGCCTCAAGGTGACCACCGGGGTTGATCATGTTTTCAACCTTGCAGCTGATATGGGAGGGATGGGCTTCATCCAGTCCAACCACTCTGTGATCATGTACAACAATACTATGATCAGCTTTAACATGCTTGAAGCTGCTAGAATCAATGGAGTTAAAAGGTAATTCTCCACCTGGTGGTGGCTCTGTGTATCTCGAGTTTTTCTCACCTAGGAAAGCTATAAGATGCTAAGGTATGTTTATGTCTGCAATGGTAAATCTGTCCAATTGGAAACCTTGAAATGCAAATGAACCACCACGTATAGTGAGTATTGGGCTGGAGTGCAGCTGCTTATTTGCTTTGATCTGTGAAGGGGATATGTTGACAAGTGTGTTGTCGAATTTGTAACTTTGGAGAGGTTAATGTTCCACATTAATTATCTTTATGAGAGTATTACAATTGCTATCATGCTATGTGGGCGTGTGCACCCCATAGCAATTTCATATATGCTGACGTGAAGAGCTTGGATTGGCCTGTGTAGGGAAAGTCTTATAGGGACCTTTCCGCTAGGTGATGAATTTATGACACTAGAGAGAGTGCGGGAAAGCATTGTTATCACTATTTGGTGTGCTTTTGTATAGTCGATAACATATTAAAATATTTCCAATCTTACCTCAAATATGTGGCCTTTTTTATCTTTCAGGGTTTGTTTACAAAATTAGGATTAAATTTAGGGCTTCCGCAATATGTTCACTGGTTATAATCCCCAAAACAAAACCGCTCTTGCGGAGCATTGTTTTAAACTCTTTCCAAAAAAAGAGGTCATTGTGTTCAACTGCAATGTCTTCATCCTAAGACATAATTACAGTTTAGTGTTGTTGTATCGTAACTGATTCCAGACTTTGGTGAATTGGCATGGGTTGGGCAGCAGAGTAAACAAGGAAAACTACATACAAAAACAAAGCAATAACCTTAAAAGCTTACCAAATTACTAAGAAAATAATTATGTCATCATTTTGATCTGTTTTTCCTTGCAGGTTCTTTTATGCCTCAAGTGCTTGTATCTACCCTGAATTTAAGCAGTTGGACACCGTGGTTAGCTTGAAGGAATCAGATGCTTGGCCTGCAGAGGTTTCTAAACTTTCACACTGATACATGTTTCTGTTTGAATTGACAGATTAGTTAGTATGATAAAATAGCACTAATATGAGTGATGCCTAATCTTTAGCCTCAAGATGCCTATGGCTTGGAAAAACTTGCTACTGAGGAACTCTGCAAGCACTACACAAAGGACTTTGGCATTGAGTGCAGAGTTGGTCGCTTTCACAATATCTATGGTCCCTTCGGAACATGGAAAGGTAAGTGAAATATATGGCAACTAGTAATATTTTGGTGCTGCTCTTAGTGTGTTGCTAACTATTGAGATTTTATAATTAATCAACTATATAGGTGGAAGGGAGAAGGCTCCTGCTGCTTTCTGCAGAAAGGCTCTAACCTCCACTGATCTCTTTGAGATGTGGGGAGATGGTCTGCAAACTAGATCCTTCACATTTATTGATGAGTGTGTTGAGGGTGTCCTCAGGTAAATTTTTTTTGGTCGCCTCATGCACAATCCAATACCGTATTTCTGTATTTTAGATTAACATTGAATAAATTTTGCATCAATCTGTTCTTGCTAGTGTTGACAGTTTGTGCTGAGATGATATTTCAAGCTTTACAGCTTTTGTTCCAATACAAGCATTTGTTGTCTTAATGCTGAACTTTCAAGAGACTTTTAAAATTCACAAAATATTGGTTTGGTGAACCAGATTTTATAGTTTGAGAAACATCTTTTTTGATGGCCCAACAAGCAATTTGTCTTGGATAACAAACTGAGCCTGTACCCCTGTACATAGGAACAACAGGCAACATACAGGTAGTGCAGTGATTCTATTTACTTTTTAGGAAACTGACAACATAGTATTTCAAATTATGTATAGATCCATAGACTGGTTATCAAATGCTATAGTTGTTTTGCTTATGAGTTTTGTCACACCCGTACTACCTCAAGTCCTCAACTACTACCTAACAGCGCAATCTGCCAAAATACGGTGTTGTCAAGTGTTTGTCCATGAATATACTTAATTACAAAATAATCTATTTTATATAAAAGCTGATGATGCATGGTTAAAAGCTTTGAGAAAAAAAGAGAAATATGCTAGAAATTCTATAAAAAAAAAACTGACCTTAATTTGGCAGACCCTAAATATTATAATTAATCAACAACAACCATTAGATGTTGTCTCAAAACAGATAAATGTGCTAGAAATAAGATTTTTTAAACTCATTTGTACTTCTCAGTGTAAATTTAGCCTTTCGTTCTTGAGCTTTGCATAATTATCCTTGGCGCCATATATATATGCTTCAAGGATCTTCCAGAGCTCAAAAGGTCAGTACTGTCATCACTTGTCTCTGCTTGAACACCAGAGATTGGAGTTGAATAATAACACAACATATCATATAATCTAAAAAAATCAGATCACCATAGTAAGCTAATAGATCATGTTCCCTTCATGGCACTATTTTGTAAGTTCTGATGAATTCTCTTTTTCTCAGATGTAAGGGCAAGTTGTTCTTTCAGGGGAAAACCGAAATAATTGTACTGATGCGGAATGGATTTTGTTATTGAGTCGAACAATATGCCTAAACCCAAGTTATTTTTACAATCAACTAAAATATTACTTTGTCAAATGCCTTCAGGTTAACAAAGTCTGATTTCCGTGAGCCTGTAAACATCGGAAGTGACGAAATGGTGAGCATGAACGAGATGGCGGAGATAGTCCTTAGCTTTGACAACAAGCAGCTGCCCATCCACCACATCCCCGGCCCGGAGGGCGTCCGCGGGCGTAATTCCGACAACACGCTCATCAAGGAGAAGCTTGGCTGGGCTCCAACCATGAGGCTGAAGGTACTCTCCGAAATTTCAGGCAGCTCTCCGTTCGGCCCCAAAGTTCACACATGCTCATCAAACTGAATTCTGACTGCAGGACGGGCTGAGGATCACATACTTCTGGATCAAGGAGCAGCTCGAGAAGGAGAAGGCCGACGGCGTCGACCTGTCGGTCTACGGATCATCCAAGGTCGTGCAGACGCAAGCGCCAGTCCAGCTCGGCTCCCTCCGTGCCGCGGATGGCAAGGAGTGAACTTGCCGTCGCATCATCCGCCAGGGCAGATATCATTTTACGCTTGCTGGCTCCATCAGATGGCACGATTTGTTGTCACCATCTTTATACCATTTCTTGATTCAGTTTGGATTTCACATACCTGATATCTCTAGCTGCTTCTGTAGCCTGGGTTTTGCTGCTTCGTGTTGTAAACGAGAATAACTGCTTCATACAAGAGGATGTTAATGCTATAGGGAACAGTATATGTAAACTGCTGTCAGTTTATCTTCATGACAATAATGAAATAAGGTTTGGTTAAGTTGCTTTGCTTGAACTGTTATAATACTAAGCATTTTTTTTCTCCTCTGGTCAAGGTCCGCAAGACATTTACATGCAAGGCCATGCGAAAGCTCAGTGGTTAATACTGTCGATATATCTGGGCTGGGCTGAATTGAGCCCAAACTGGGATAGGCTGAACTGGCCCATGTTTGGGGCTGATGGAAGCCCATGCGCCGATCCCATTATAATCTCGAGAAAATCAATTATTTGTCACATCAAAGATTGGGAATTTTTTTTTTGAAATAATTATTTTTTATTCATGAATTACAAAAATATACCGCGCTTTTTTATTTTTTGCAAAAATAGTCTTCTGTCTCGCTGCGCTGCGCGACAGGACATTAATCGCGAAACGTTGCCGCGACTGACTTGCTGTCACTAAACGCTGCCGCGACTGAAGCTCAATCGCTGTACGGTGCCGCGACAAATGTTTCAGTCGCAGAATGCTGCCGCGACAAAGCTTTCAGTCACAGAATGCGCTCGGTGTTATTTGGTTAGTATGCCGAGATTCATTTCAGTCACTAATTATTGTTCTGTTGCAACACTCTGAACACGGTGTACTTATTGATAAAACACCGGATGCGCTCGGTGTTATTTGGTTAGTATGCCGAGATTCATGTAATTATCTCGGTATAATGGTAGTGATTACTATTGTTATCTAGGCTGATTATACGAGTCGTCACAGAACGCAAGCAAAGATCTCAAGGTGAAGCGCATTACACCTCGCCACCTCCACCTGGCGACCTGTGGAGACGAGGAGCTGGACACCCTCATCAAGTCCTCCATGGAATGAGCGCATTCGGCTGTGACTCTCACTGACTGTACTTTGTGCTACGAGTTCAAGGTCCTGATCCTTGGGCCTTGGGCCCAAGCCCAAGCCCAAGCCCATGCTTGAGCTCCTTGGGCCTTTATAAAGCTGTCTGGACAGATGAATCATCTTTCCCGGCAGTAGGTTCTGCACAGTTTACATCTTTCCTGGTAGTAAATCTCCTCCAAAAATAACATACTATATGTGAGCACCCAGGGCCACATCGATACTCTCGAATGACATGCTGTATTCACTGCAGACCATAGTTACCACATCAGATCAAATGGTCACAGATGGAGAATTCAGAGAGGATGTAGCAGAAGAAGAGGGCTTCACGTCGACGCTACTGGAAAACCAAACCTTGGCTGCTGCCCACATGGCGTGTCTTCTCTTTGCATGTTACGTTTAGGTCCCATCAATGGGAGGACAGGGAGGAAAAGGGGCACCTTGTCTCCTCCAAAGAATGGATGTGAGATGTAGGGCATGGATTCTGTGGTGATCTCTGCACACTCCTAAATTGGATCGCTTCCCTGTAATCGCAAAAAGAAAAAAGAAAAAAAGAAAAAAAAAAGGATTGCTGGGATATAACTCGTAGATTGCTTGTGTCATGTAGCTCGAATGGACCGGCTCTACAATGGATAAAAATCATGGAGACATCCGACATATCTGTTCGGCACAAACGTAGAAAGCTTCCTACTGAGTTCTTCGTCAATTGCGACGGTGCCTCCCACACGGAGGACGCGTCGGAATACGCCTTGACACCCGTTGGAGAAGGCATGCCGCCGTACGTTTGGAGCCACCATTATTGGCGGATTCGATCCTAACGTTCCTGGCCAGGGTTCACACTACCGAAATGTCTCGAACATCGCACTAAGCCCGGTAACGATTTTCGTCGAAAAATCGTGAAAAATCGAAGAGTTCCGAATTCAAACCTTTTCAACAAAAAGAGATTGGAAAAAACAGATAATCGCGATATTTGCTTCGAAAATCAGCCGACCAAGCGAACTTCCTCGATAATCGCTCGAAATGCCTCGATAATCGCAATATTTGCGTCGTATAAATTTTTTTTTTCTGAATTCTTGATTTTTTTTTAGTTTTTTTAAATTTAACCGGTTTACCGACCGGTATATAATATCGTAACGGTTCGATAAGATCGATTATCGCCATATTCGACCGATTTTCGATGATAATTTGAACCCTGCTCCTAGCATCGGGATGGTGCCTCCAAACTTTTTTTTTCCTGATTCGTCCAGTCACGTGCCAACGTTTTCAGGCACCTTTTGCGACATGGCATTGCGCCGTGTAACTTTTACCACCACGATTGGCACATGCCTTTCCATGATCAAGCCAGATGAAGAACATTGGCACATCTGAAAGCATTTCTCCCTAGCTGCACTGCAAGCCCTCACATGTGCTTTGTTTGGACGCCTTGGCCTCCCATCAATGAGAGAGAGAGCCCCATCAAGGCTGAAAGAAGAACAGAGTGAAAACATAGGTAGACAGGAGCATAAATATGAGAGAGAGAGAGAGAGAGAGAGAGAGAGAGAGAGAAGCACTTGCAGTCCATGTGAGGCTGCCCCAGGCTGATGATGCTTGCTGGGGCAGGCATCTCACCACTCTTATCAGATGGTTTCAGCCTCATAACTGAACGAATGCCCTGCCTCCCGCTCGAGTCATTGTCATGTTGGGCCGAAAGAAACACAGGCAGTTCGCCCACTCTCTCCCTCCATCTCGTTTAAGGTCAGGGTAGGGTGCCCAGTTTACCCACAGCCTCACCATCCATCCATCCAGCATGGTAGTTCTAGTTACAAGGAACTGAAACATGCATGCTAAAAGGGACTGGGATCAAATGCAGTCTCTGTGGGGACCGCAAGCGTCAGTAAGTCTCCATAGGTGTGGACCGTCCGATCGAGTAAGCGAATGGTTCAGATCGTTCAAATCCATTTGCTACGGTGTTTGCCACCGTAACTGCTACGGCACTTTTGAATCGATCTGAACCGTCCATTTTCGATCCAACAACTCACGCGCAACTGGTTAACTTGCAGTACCTTAAAGACCGTGCCCATGCTAAGAGGAGAGCAGCTATGTAACGCCAAAACAGATTAGAACTACCATTTTTTTAACAGAGAGAGAGAGAGATGGAAATGGAATCTCTACAGTCAAGACATCAGCACAGTGAGGTGACTTGGGAAGATTGCCGACAGGTAGTCCACTGACAGCTGAGGTGTGATTACTCCAATGTATGTACATGCAGTATGCGGTCGCAGTACGCCCCCCAGTACCCTAGTACGAGCAGCTACTAGTAGCATGATGACCTCCCCCTCACACAACCCCAGAACTGCGCACACATTAGCACCAGTATAATATTGCTGCCCCACCACTGGGCCACCAGTCCAAGACAACCATTTCAGATTTTTCTGCAGATGCTTCCTAAGGTATTCTCGGTGTATGTATCATCCTCATTTAATGCTTACCGTATAGAACAGGTTGCTGATGTGGTATATGAGTTAAAGAAGAGAGAGAGCAATGCGATATCATCCTGGAGATACTACTCCGACTCCGTATCCAACACCTTGGTTTTCGAACGACACCGCACTGAGGTCGCTACGGTATCTTCTCCACGCGTGTTTTCCTTTGGCACATATGCAGCAATTTAATGGACACATGCTATCTTAGATACTGTAGCATGATACTATACACTAGAGAGGGCATTTCACCCAAACAGTATCATACTATGTATCCTACGTGGCTGTCTTGGATTTTGGAGTACGACACCGTCCACCGAGAATAGCCTAAGATGGCGCAAGAAACTTATTCAGGTCCGTCAGATGACAATCTGCATGCTTCAATCTTTTTGGGTTGTGAGCCGTGAATGATATCTCGCAATCTAGATGGAAAACACCGAGATATTGATCTACATCGAAGAATTGCATTTCTCGCAAAAAAAAATAAGTTCTGAAGCATCACGTAGTCCCCCTCTGATCTTGATAGAGAGACAGAATGGCCAACCAACATCATACTTACTATCAGGGTTCAACTTTTCGTTGAATTTCGTGAAATCCGACTTTACCGCTACGGTTCGAAAAAGCATTTCGTTGAAAACCGCTACTGTTCAAACGGTTTTTACCGATTTACGAACTTCAATTTTTCTAACGGTTTTTCGCTGACGAAAAGTGGAACCCTGCTTACTATACCAATATTGTGAAAATGTTGGCACAAGAGTATGTATGTATGTATGTAAGATTGGGTTAGAGGATGCACTCAAACTTGTTTTTCTGTCGGACTACAGAACCTTTCACAGAAAATCTAGCTGAATCAGACCAACATTGCAGTGTGCCCACCTCGGCTCCTATGCGTTAGGATTTCAAGGCTGCTTCAGTGCCCATTTGTCTGTGTCCTCTCATGGCTGTTCCTCGGACTCGGAGTTAGAAGGCCCAGAGGTACTTAGTACGGAGTAACTCGCAAGGTTTACCTTGGCCACTTACCTCGAGCTTCTAAGCAACCCTAGACGTTTTACTCGTACAACGATTTCTTGACACTGCTTCAAGGGCTCTCCAGTTCTCTCCTCTCTCTTTTTTCCCTCCTTCAATGACGAAAGAGGTAATTGCGAGATTAAAAAAAAATTACAAATAACCATACGCTTCCCATTTTATGGGAAGAAAGCAAAACATGTTTTCAAGTTTGTAACACCTGTCCATCCATTTCTCCCTTTCAAATTTAAATGGTACGTCAAACAAGAAAGAGAATCAGATACGGACTGTTTCACTGAATCCTGCAAGCTATTCGTCGGCCATGCCGTGCTTCGAGTGCATAAGAGTAGAACAGAAGAAGAAGAAGAAAAAATGGCAGGAGTGAGCATGCATTATCCTCGTCGATCTAGGGAATCCATCCTCGATTCCATAGGTACTTGCACAGATTTGAACAGTAATATACTACTCGATTAACTTATCCACTCTGTCTTAGTTAAATCCCAGCATTAAGTAAGCTTACATCACAATCACATTGGTTCCAATTGCCAAGGTACTAGTACTATCATTCACCCAAATATTCAAATGCATCACCCTTTCCCTCAGCTAAACCAATCACTGGTTGCAGCTTCCTATGAGGAGGAATCCATGTGTAGACCAACCCTGCCATGGACCACCAGCAGCTGCAGTACTGCATCTGCTCTAATATGAGGCCAAATGCACATTTCCAGGGCAGAAATTATTGCATACTTATCATGGGCAGTGAACATTGTTTGCAAGAGCAAGCATGCATGGAGATGCAGCCCCATGTGATGTGGGCGCCCCCCCCCCCCCCCCCCCCTCTCCATTGTTAACATCTGCATGTAATGTGCAAGTTAGGCTGATGCGTGCCTAGCTTCATGCCCTTGTTGGAATAGTCTCACATTGGTTTATAAAGGTGAGGGAGCACTCTCTCAATGAGCTAGTTTTTTTTGGGGGGGGGGGGGGGATAGCCCAAGTGACCTTGGCTCGCTGCTTGGGTTAGGTCTGATCTGGGATCCGGACACGCTAGGTGTGACGGTCCGGCCAACAAGTGGCAGGTCACTCAGGAGCAGAGAGCCCTTGCAGGGCGGTGTCCCTTGCTGCGCCCCGTGTGGATCTCAACAAGTGTCCATGGCTGCCTGCTCCGACGAGTCCTTGCGTGCGCCACTGCCAGGGCCATGGATTGATCTCCTTCACCCTTGATACAAGACCACGGCGGCGGCAGATCCCACTGCCCAGAAAGATTCGCCCTCTCATTAACTAACTATCGCTGCTCTGATGCGAACCACATGCCCTTGCAGGAATCCTTTGCCGCTGCAGGGATACCAAGAAAGAGATGACCAATCACCTGTGCCGAGCCAAGCTGCCATGGCAATGGCCATGGCCATGGCGTATGAGCAGTAGAAAAGCGGGGCCCGCGGGAGAGAGAAGCGCGTGATGTCATGGCTCGTGAGCCCTGCGAGCGTCTGGATGATACTAGCAGTGTTGTAGCTTATGGCCGGTTCCCATTGGACATTGCAGGGACAAGCAGAGCTGCTGATGTGGTCCTGTCTGGCTTTTGGTGAATACATGTGTATGAGGGGGCAAATTAACTTCGCAACCGGCACAAAATTGAGGGCCTGTTTTAGCAAGAAGGTTTTTTTTTTATAATTTCGAGATAAAATCATGGTTTTGAAGAAAAACTCTGCTTTAGAAACCAAAAGGTGTTTGGTAGCCCTTAAAAAACTCTGTTTTAAAAACCATGGTTTTCACAAAACCATAGTTTTTTTCTCTGTTTTGGAAACTTTGGTCTTGGGCAAATTTTTCTGAGCAATGGCGCCAAAACAACTCAAAAACTTTGAAAATGTCAACCAAAAACTTTGTAGCCAAACAGTTGGGAGCTCCAAGAAAAACCGTGGTTTCAATGGGGTTTGGTAAAACTATGTTTTTTATGCTAAGAAAATTCCCAAACCATGGTTTTACAAAACTATGGTTTTTCAAAACCTTGTTGCCAAACAGGTCCTGATTGTGGTTTCTTGTGCGTGTCCTCGGCGTTTTTTACTGATATAATCTCAAGTACATTTTGTTAATTGACAGTTGAGAGAGCTAATTACTCGCATGCAGATGTAAGAGCATTCCTAATATGGATCTATGATGAATAATATCAGTACCAGATAGTTACAGCGACGGGGCGATGAACCGCTTGCTGTGGTGTTAGCATTCTATTGTCCTGTGATGTTAGCCCATGATTCCAATCCATACCGAAAAGTCCAAGAAACTTGTGACTTTGTGAGTTAGCCAAAAGGTTGTAACATGCGCCACCTTTTAGCACTAGTACGTCTTCTTTTCATTGTGGTAAATTATTGCAGTAGTGGGCGATCCTATGGAGCCTAATGAAGAATGTATAGGTTCCCGTCTTAGCCACTGATTGGGCGTTTGATGATGTTTCCGTTACCATGAGTATCAGAGCTGGTACAATAAGCTGACTATCTCACCTTACTTTTAGTGTGTACACGTCAGTTTTGTCCTATATGGAAGAGTGAAAAAAGATGATACAGAAGAGAGTTGTTCTTATTTAGTAACAGCTTCGTACGGGAGCATAGGTAGATTATTTATGTATAAGAGAGAAAAGATAGTTATTGCATAACATTTAGAGACAACCTTTAAAGACAGTTAATGTACAAGTTGATTTTTTGCTTACTCTAAATGATATGAATGAAAGATGGGGTAAGTATTGTGCTTTGCTATTGTACTTGCTCTTAAGGTATGTATAATAAGATCACCTCGGTTGGCTCTTTGTTTGTACACACTAGCCTTGGTCTATGTGAAAGAGAGAGAAAATAAGAGAGAAAAGAACTGACTCTTGTTTAGTAGCCAACTTTCTACCGAAGCATAGTTAGATTATTTATGTATAAAAGAAAAGAGATAATTATGACATAATATCTAGAGATAATTTTTAGAGACAGCTATTATATAAACTGGCTTTTAGTTTACTGTAGTGAGTTTTATTATTGTAATTGCTTTTATGTATGAGTAGACATTTTATATTCACATGTAGCTATTGCAAATGCCATCTACAGCTATACAACTAGCCTACACTTCTAATGCATTTGTTGAAGATGTCAATTTGTCTCGATGCATGCATGAGAGGTAGGTGGCCTATTAATTGTTTCTTATTAAAAGGAAAATTAGATCCTAGAGTTATCATTGTAGTATTAGGATGTACTAATGTAGGGAATGTTATGTCAAATCTAGTTGTTACAGAGTGATGCAGTAATTGAACCGATATTCTATTGCTACCAAGGGTTTAAATTTCGGTCGGCCAAGCTTTCGGATTTTGGATCCCTCCGAGATTTAAAACACCGGCTGTTTTAAAAAAAATTTGAAAAAATTCAAAATGCTACGGTACATATTCAAATTTCGTCGAGATCTCGGCAATTCCAGCCGAGATTTGTATATTTTTTTACCGAATTTTTAATTTTTTTGACCAGATATGATTGGATTTAGGTTGAAGATCATCCACAAAAAATTTCAAATTTTTTTGATGTTTTTTGAGCATTTTTTGGTCGGTTCAAAACGGACCAAAATCTCGGAAATTTCGGCCGAAATCTCGGTGATTTCGACCGAAATTTCGGATTTCCCCGTAGGAAAAAAATCGAATTTAAAATTTCAATTTTAGATTCCGTCCGGATTTGATTTGAATTTCCGAAATCTCACCGAGATTTCGGATTTCGGGCACCTCCGAAATTTTATTCAAAACGAGATTTGTAACCCTGATTGCTACTACATCTCTAGCTAGATCACTAAGCTACGACAGGTTATTAGATCTCCCTGAGCATTGCATGGCTAGCTTGAGCTATTAGAGCATCCCCAATGGAGACATGTCAGCAGGTTATAAGGAGTCCATCTCATCTTTTTGCTTATGTGGAGGAGAGAAGTAGAGGAGAGAGACAAGAGCTGGCTCTTAACTAAGAGCCAGGCTATAGTGTTTTCCAAGAAAAATAAAAGACAATTACATGTGGACCCACATTTAATGTTGGAGAATATGTTATAGCCAACCCATTGGAGAGCTTGTCTTTAAGCTAGCTATAAGTGACATGGAGCTTTCTTATAGCCAGTAGTTGGCTCTACCATTGGACATGCCCTTATGCTTTAGCAGTCAGCACCTCACCACGAGAACATGGCACATGCTCATCCCACTGGTGCAATAGCAAAAGACGCAATCAAGATCAAAGTACAGTACTGCCTACTCCCTAGTGCAAAGCAGCATTAAAGAAAGAACAATACAGTGCATATCTGAAATAGGAGCGTCTGGAAAATGTTGCAAAATACATCGTAATATATTTTGTGACTTTGCTGTACTCCATTTACTCCTATACGGTAGTTAACACACATATATATGCACTCTCCAGTTTTTTTTCGACCATGAATTTTCTACGAGCACTCATAGCTAAGGTTCCAAAGTTCATTTTAGGTTTACATCTCATCACCCTTCGAAATCCAAAATTTCATCCAGATCTCGAAATCTCGGATAAAATCTGAACGAAACAGGAAAACAAAAACAAAAATTCAAATTCGGCATTTTTTCCACTGGGATTTCTGAGATCTCGGTCCAAAAAGCGAAATCTCAGTGGGAAGTACCGAGATTTTGGTCAAATTGAAACAAGCAAAGAAGTGTTGAAACCGCGTTAAAAGAATTTGAAAAAAAATTTGTATGCTTATGATACATCACTAATGTTCCCGTGAAATTTGTAGATAGTGATCAAGCTTGAGAAATTTTGTAGAGGATTTACCTAGTATGCCACCAGATAGAGATATTGAGTTTGTGATTGAATTAGTGCCTGACACAGCCCCAATAGCTAAGAGACCCTATAGGATGACTATCGATTAGTTGGTAGAGATGAAGAAAATGATTGAAGAGCTGTTGGAGAAATTATTCATAAGACCTAGCTCATCGCCATGGGAAAGTCTATTTTGTTCGTCAAGAAAAAGGATGGTAATTTCTGGATGTGTATTGGTTATCGTGCACTTAATGATATGGAAATAAAGAATAAATATCCGCTACTCATGATCGATGATTTATTTGATCATATAAGAGGAGCTGGAGTTTTCTCCAAGACAGATCTTCATTCAGGATACCATCAACTGAAGATTCGAGCTGAGGATATACCGAAGACTACATTCTCGTCAAGGTTTGGACATTATGAATTCACAGTAATGTCATTTGGATTGACCAGTGCACCTGCATATTTCATAAACATGATGAACAAGGTTTTCATGGAATGCCTAGATAAGTTTGTTGTCGTTTTCATAGATGACATTCTCATCTAAACCAAGACGGGAGAAGAAAATGCAGAGCATTTAAGCCTGGTTCTGGCAGCAACTATTTGCTAAGTTTAGTAATTATGATTTTTGAAAGGATAAAGTGGAATTTCTTAAACATATAATGACTACCGAGGGACTTGCAGTTGACCCAAACAAAATGGAAACATTATTGCATTAGGAGCAACTGAAGATGGTTACTCAGATCCGTAGTTTCCTTATAATGGCGGGATATTACCGTCGATTCATTGAAGGATTCTTGACAATTGCTAGACCACTTACGTAATTGTTGAAGAAGGAGAAGAAGTTTGCTTGGACGCCAGATTGTGAGAAGAGTTTTCAAGAGTTGAAGAAAATGCCTGACAACGGCACCAGTGCTAGTGCTGCCAGAGGTTCAGCGGGGCTTTGATATTTATTATGATGCGTTGCGTTAAGGTTTTGGATGTGTATTGATGTAGAATAGAAAAGTAGTTGCTTATGCATCAAGGCAGTTGAGGCCACATGAGAATTATCCGACGCATGATTTGAATTTAGCCGCCGTAGTGCATGCTCTAAAGATATGACGTCACTATTGTAACAGTCCGGTTTTCTTTAGGAAAACAATTCGGCTGAAAAAAAATTGGAGTTGACGTCATGATGACATCATTATAGCGAATTTCTAGTAGGAAAATAAAGGAGTTAATTTGGTTTATTCTTTTTAATATATTTTCAAACTTCAAATTGCTCGTTCTTGTTCATACGAACACCGGTTGAGGTGATTCAAGAGCCTAAAAATTTGTAAAATTATGCTCTATTTAATGGTGAATTTTATTTTATTTTTGATGTTTCGTTACTCTCTGTTTTTTGTATTTATTTGGTTATTTATTCGTTACGTGTAAACATGGAGGTGTCGAAGGGTACAAGGGAGAAGTGCTGACTCAAGGAGCAAGTCCAGAGCAAGATCAAGAACTTTTTCAAGACAACTTGTGCTTTGATCACGTTAATCCTGTGTTTTAAAATTATATTGTTTCAAATTATTGCATGCTAATTTAATTAAAAGTGATTTTAATTAATTTGGGAAGTAGTTAATCAACCTATATGATTATGCCACCATATCACTATTATTTGTATGTCATGATTCATTTGTCACCCTAAAATTATTGTTCACTAGTGGTTGCTATTAATTTGCCAACATGGATTGCTAGATCGTGACCAGTTTGCTTAGACATACAAGGTGTTATTGATATAATTTTGAAAATGCAAACTTAATATTGATTAATGAAATTTGAAATGTATTTCTGAAATGGTGTGATATTGCCATATGAGATGTTGATATGTAGATGCCTGTATGGATCTACATGGATGTTGAGTTGTTCTTGGCATGTGTTGCACAATAATCAACTGTGGTGGGAAATGATTTAGACTGGGGCAAGTGGCAAGAGGCTTTGTGCCAGGTGGGCCTGCGTGGCAATGGGTTTATAAGTGTTATGAGGGTTGTGTGCCAAAATTATTGAGAATGAAGTCTTGCCTTGGTCAATTAAGGACTTAACTTTGCAAACATTTGAACTGGGCCAAACATACAACCACATGTCTAGAATAGGACAGATCTTGTTGAGTAAGTTGCTAATATCTTGTATGTGATACCTCATGATGACAGTTATACAGGGGTGTAAGCATACCTGTGTTGCGGCTTGGTGCCCATCCAATGATATTTGTCGGTTATATACTTCGGCTTTGTGTGAGGGAAGTGATAGTGAAGACAATACTGGAGCAGTTCATATTTTAAGATAGAAATTTTTGAAATGCTTTGTTACGGTTATTTACGTATGTGGTGATTGATTACATCTTGTGGGTAAAATGTATAACTTCTGTAGAGTGTCAAAACTATTTGGGTTTTCATAAAATAAACTAGTGTGAAATACACAAAGGGTTTGGATTTACACATTCGGGTCCCGACACGAAACGTGTTAAATGCTAAGTTCCGTGCGAGGAACCTTCTGTGATATTGATATATATCACTAACGATTTATGAAGAGTATCATCTACGGTATTGTTACTGAAGGTTTAACTATAGAACCATTAGCGATATTCCTTATCACATATGATTTTTATAAATCATTTATAATGAGACGTCTAATATAAATCTTTGTACCGTACTGTCCAACCCTGTGTGGCTGTGCTGCCAGCGGAAGATATGCCGTTGCCGAAAACCCACAGACGGATTCATCGGAGAGAGAGGGAGGGAGAAAGGACGGATAGTGCATGAATCTCGGAGCAAACTCAAAGATGGAGTCATGGGCTCATGGCGATAGTGTACGTTAGCTACATGTGTTTGTAGCTATGCATTTTCGATTTTATTTTCCAATGGGTTTATAGACCTGGTCCTAGAATAGATGTGGCAATTTCACCGTGAGCTATTGGAGCCATGACAAGCCGCATCCCCATGGTGGAAAAAAGAATATGGCAAGTAAAAAAACACGACCAGCTTAGCTAGCTTGGGGAGTTGTGTTTGCTCCTTCTCATAGGTGTTAGTAGCCTCCCCTTATCCCTTTGACCGCTAAATGTCTACAGCTACTCCCTTGATTAGAATAGTAAAACCTACTGCAGGCTAATACTCCCTTGATTAGTAATAAGCTAAAAGCCAATTTACTCCCTCCGTTCCATATTATTAGGTGCATAGGTTTTTTCTAATGGTTCCATTTTGTTAGGCGTATGTATTAAAGAGCTATCAATACTTAACTGTTTCGCTTTGCAAGATGTGTGCATTAACTATCTTTCCTGCATGCGGGGTGAACGAGGAGGCACAACATGCATGCACTGCACGCTCATGCATGCTCACACCGTGGCACTAGGTGAGCTCTATATATACTCGCATCATTAGCTCAATCCTTGGTTTGCGTGCATGGCGAAGCATTAAGTCTTCTGAGCATTAAGCACCAGCAGTTGATGACAATGATAAGCTAATCCTTAGTTTGCGTGAAAAAAACAATACGCCCACTACAGGAATCCATATTATTTTCATCGGCCTAAAACCGATGAAAATACGGTTTACCGACGAAAATTGACCGACGAAATTATGTTGACGAAAATACATTTACTTTCGTCGGCAAATGAGCAAATTGACTAAAATAGTGGTCGCCTCCTCGACGTATGCCTCAGATTTTGCCGCCACACGAAAATATTTGAACGCTAGTTTCGTCGGCCATGGCCGACGAAAATATCTGGGAGCTATTTTCGTCGGCAATTTTTTCTATTTTCGTCAGTCTAGGCCGACGAAAATAATGTTTTTAAATTTAAAAAAATATAAAAATAACTTCACAAAAATACTGAGATGAAGAACACAGTCGTCTAGACTGCTATCAGTACCCTCTAAGCACAAAAAAAGGTGAACTGAGCTTGATCACAATAAAGACTTCCAGTCAATGAGATCTCATTGACTTTACTCTAAACTTCGTGTTTGGTAATTTTTGAATTAAAGTATGAATAGCAATATGTACTCAGAAGTTGACAAAATAGTTATTGCCATAGATATATGCCAAATAGATGTCAACAAATCCTAGCTCAAGTTGGTGACAGCATTACTAATCTACCAGCCAAACTAGCTGTAGCAGAAACAACGGAAGTATAAAGTTACATGAAATAATTACCAACACATTTCCAAAAGAATCACATACAAAGAACCAAGAACCAACGTGACAAAATCATTTACTCGCTCATTTGATCAGTTTCAAGGCAAGAAACTACATTGACATAGGCAAAAAAGAACCAAGAACCAACGTGACAAAATCACCAATGTACAAGGGAATCAAAGTTATTGCTCTCAAAGCCATCCTTGCTAACAAACTTCTGTGCCAGCAAAGCTTGTGCAGCATGCTTTTCTCCAGAATATCATGTCCTCATCAAACATGCAAAATTTGTTTCTAATACTAAATTCGTTATGCCACTTGTCTATCACTAAATTGACAAAAAGAATTGATATTATGATAATATATGGTATTTAATTTCTATAAAGCAGGAATATATCTCTAGAAATTGGCTACTGCGTCAATACCAAACCACATGTCTGTCGTAAGGCATCTGATCAATGAAAAAGATGATGAAAGAAAATGCTCTATTATCTTCCAGAAGAAGGTTCTTTCAAGAAAATGTAATTTATAAAGAACCTTTGAGGCTTTGACACAGACTTTCCATCATGGCTAAAGCATGATATAATGTACCTGGAATGTTTATCATGTTGATGAGCCAATTGTGCAGAAAGAGGCTACATCTAGACCGTGAGTAATGGCCATCCATAGTTTGCTGCAGGACGGCATGTATTTCCTTCAGGAGCAGATCATGACCATTCCAACCCACATATACAAAGGATAAATGTAAAAAAAAAGGTAAAACAGGAGATCAATAGCATAGATACTTATAGCCATCATATTTGACTCACAGCAATAGTTAAATGTAGCAACAAGCGACGGAATCAATCATCCTATCTGATTAAACAGACGTTGCAACTCGATAAGTACAGGAAGATGCACATGATGTTCATGAATTGCCGACTAGTCATAAAAAATGAACCAATCTAACTAACACTTTCTTCATCTCATGAAAGTTGAAAACATCGTGAATATAGACTAAGGCTGTAACTTTTGACTCCTTAGATGAATTCGTCCAAGCAAACACAGGTTTGAATATATATATATATATATATATATATATATATATATATATATATATATATATCATGGGAGCAAACTTATTCAGCAACTGCACTGCGATCGGAATATAGCTTCTAAAGCGTACTCCTCAGGGCTAAAGTATATGATAGACAAATTTCCAGATATTACTTCAACAGAACAGAATTGCAAATATACTTGACATGGAATAAAAAAATTCATGATAAGTATCAACTGAAACAATATTAGGGCTTCCACAAAGAATACAAGAGGGATAAAATCCTGCACAAAACTTAATAAGGACAAATATCTGAGACAGTCAACTGAACCAATAGGTACTAAATTCCGATCAACTGAAAACTTACGAACAGTTTTCGTTATGTTCAATCTGTTCTACATATGTTTTGAACAGAAAATTAAGTTAAACCAACATTTAAAAAAAGGTGCATGCTCTAGATAGCAAGATAAAAAGCAGTAGATCCTTACAGATGTAACAAAATAGTTAGCTCATGTTTTCACTCTTTTGACATAAAATTAACTTGGCAAAAAGTGATAAGCTGACCTATTTCATACTTTTAAAGTTGGTGTACAAAATAAGCATAGGTAGGTTTTTTATATAAACCATAAATCTAGGTTCTTCAAAGCAAAAAGAAAGATGTATATTCTATATTGTCATATTCTAGAAGCTAGAATAAGAAATATAAAGCACAGGAGGCAAGAGATAGAATCAAAAAAATAAGCGCACGAGGCAGAGATAGAATCATACTATTCCCAACACATCACTGACGTCAACTGGTGCAAATTCACATGAAAGTGCAGGAAAGCTGTAAAATGCAAAGCCAGTTAGCGAACATTTAGGGGAGCAACAATAAAAAGGGCAAAAGGTGCTGTATTATTGATGCAACCATAAAGGCTCATATGTAAACTCTGAAGTGAGACTCACTCGTGGGACGGGCGGCGGCGGCGCGGGGATGGGTGGTGTGGCGACGGGCGGCGGCGGCGCGGGGATGGCTCAGCGCGGGGACTGGCGGCGGCGGCGCAGCGTGGAGCAGAGACTCACTCGTGGGAATACCTAAGATACCGATTAGGGCGACGCAGCGTGGAGCAGAAGCTGGAAATACCTAATGGGCCGGAAGTATTTTCGTCGGCTAAGGATACCGACGAAAATAATAAGTTTAATTTCGTCGGTTCCTCCTCACCGACGAAATTACATCATTATTTACGTCGGTCTATTTTTAGCCGACGAAAATATTTTGGGTTTTCGTCGGTTCCACCTCACCGACGAAATTACACCGTTATTTACGTCGGTCTATTTTTGGCCGACAAAAATATTTTAGGCCGACGAAAATAGTTCAGATTCCTGTAGTGGCCCAACAATATGGAACGGAGGGAGTATATAATAATTGTTTTTAAAAGTTGTCTCTAGATGTTGTGCAATAACTATTTCTTCTCTCTTATACATAAATGATTTACCTATGCATCCGTGAAAGCTGGCTACTAAATAAGAGCCAGTTATCTTCTCCCTCTTCTTTTCTCACTCTTCCACATAGACCAAAGCTGACATGTACAAGCTAAGAGCCAGCTGACATAGCCTTATTATACTTGATCTTATATCATTCCATCCGAATTTTATTCTTAAATACATATTCTTTCCGTCAATATTTATTAGTGTATTTTTTTTACATATACATCAAAAAGATATATAAAAATGATCAGATTACTAAATAATTATTACCACTAAATACATACTCCCTCCAGTTTGATAATAGATGTCGTTTTGGACATCGATACGGTCTTCAAAATACAACTTTGACCGCTATTTTTATTATAATATATTTATAAAACCCAATAAAATTATAATATTATGAAAATACTTCTCGAGACAAGTCTACACATATAATTTTCATATATCCAATTTAAATATTTAAAAATATATCGATAGTCAAAGTTTTAGAAGTTTGACCATCACTGTGTCCAAAACGACATCTATTATCAAACTGGAGGGAGTATTCAATACATTCATGTAAACAATATAAAATAAAGATAGATATTTATTAGGAAACATTACACTAATTTTATACTAGAATATAAAATATGCACTATATTTGTAAACAAGATTATTAAAAAAATACGCCTTATAAACTTGGACGTATTAAGTATTATTCAGTGTTTTAAAAAAACGGCTGATAGGGGTGAAAATGGGTCGGGTAATTCGACCAGTATCCGCATTCTAAGAAAATTCTACCAAAAATTCGAATACGGATACGGATATTTTTTTGTCGGGTCGGATACGGGTAATTACCCGGATACTTTTGTTTCGGATACGGGTCGGATACAGGATAGCTGATACACGGTAAATACCCGAATTTTCGAGTCGGATACGAGTACCCGGATAATTTTAAAAATTGGGTACCCGGATACAGGACAGCAGTAATTCACATTTTTGGAGGTCTTCCCTTGCTCGAAAAATTTTGTGGTCTACATGAAAGTTGTAGAGAATTTTAAGGAGCATCTTTTTCATATTGATAAGTTTTTCATTCGAGCAACAAAAAAAATCATAGAAAATCGGGAAGGGTAACAGAGAAATTCATGTTTAAGACGGACCAACTTTTACAGCATGCAGTAATTCGTGTTTTTGGAGGTCTTCTCATGCTCAAAAAATTATATGGTCTACATGAAAGCTGTAGAGAATTTTGAGACACATCTTTTTCATGTTGACAAGTTTTTCATTTGAGCAACAGAAAAAATCATATATATGGTGCTATATATATGTATGAACTGCTAGCTATATGAAGATGTCCTGTGTTGTATACTTGTCAATTTTCATGTGCTAGTGCTATGTTATATGGTTTATGCTCTTTGACGCGTTAGTTCGACTGTATGTTTTGTATTATTTGTGTCGGTATATGCTTTGGTTGGATTATTTTTATCATAAATTTTAATGCTACACAATTCACATACTATCCGACTAATTACCCGATATCCGTATTATGCCCGTCCGTATACTATCCGGTAACCGTTTTCTACCCTTTTATAGATACCCGTTACCCGTATCCGTATCCGTACCCGATTTTAATTATCCGTATCCGATCCGTATTCGAATAAAAATAATTAGGGTAGGATACGGGATCACCTACTATCCGACCGTATCCGACCCGTTTTCATCCCTAACGGCTGATACGATTGTTTAGTCAGCCAACTATGCAGATACGGCAACGAAAACATCAGGCACAGGGGTGCAATCAGCTCAGATTCGGTCAGATATCATTCTTTTCATATCCTAAATCATATTTTTTTTGTCGGACTCAGAGTCAGATACAGATAGTGCCAAATACGAATACGGCAAGGATAATATCGATCATGAATTTGGAATGAATACGGAGCGAAATTGATACATCACCAAATATTTTTTTGTCGGATATCACCCGAAAACATATACTGCATATAGCACACATATAGCAATGATTAATCAACAAGTTAGATATACAATAGGAATATCACAATTTAAAAAATTTATTTTTTATGTAGTACAATAAAGTTGCACATGCATAAGATATTCCTTTATGTTTCGCAAAAGAATATCTGGCATTCACATAGGCAAACGGAAGTATATTCTTGCATGTCAGGATCTGTTGGGGGTAGACACCGGCTAGCGGGATGGCGGATGGGACGACGGTAGGAGGGTGAAGCTGTGGAGGGAGAGCATTATTTGGGCTATTTGGTTAGGTCCAATTGAAGCTACTAGAATATGAGCTATAATTATCTGAATTCAAATAGAGTTATCCAGAATTATTCGAGAATATAATCATAATATTCTGATCTGACAGATAGTATTATCCCGAATCCGACGCTAAATACCAAATCCGACAACTATTCAATGCGACTATCTGAATTTGATCCAAATAGATCCGATCGTTCGGTCAGTTGACATCTATCCAGTCCCATTGCATCCCTAGTCACGCATATATGCATCGAAGCTACATTATAGCTAAGAACGTATAATCGGACGCATTAGACGATTAATCAACCATTTTGGTTTAATCGGCCGCATAAATCTGTTTAATTGCGTGGAGTCATCCCAACTGTCAAGTAGCCCATGGCTTCAATCGGCCCAACTCCAACAGTCAAGATAGTGATATTCCTAATGCACAAGATTGACTCGAAGTTGAACCGGTTACCAAGTGAAGACATAATATAAAACTTGGGGCTATAATTCTGGAGTGCCAACTCCAAGAGCAAAGAGATCTAATAGAAGTTTAAGTAAGAAATCAGTGCCAAAAGGTCATATAGTGCATCATCAAGTCCTAGCCGGAGCCGTCAGTGCGGCTGGGTGAGACTGGAGCCCACTCTATCAGCCCAACGTAAAAGGCTCTTCGCAATGGTCCATGATCCTTGTGGCCATACGGCCACTGGATCTCACCCTCTTTGGAGCTTTCCTGCTCCGCCTACATTGCACTACCACCGATAGCTGAAAGTGAGTGTGGCAATGAGTTGGATGCTTGTGACAAGGAGTTCCTTGATTCCGATGAGGCTAACACTAAAGTGTCAAGTGGTGATACGACGCTTGATGATGATTCAGAGTAGCTTATTCTCTTCCATCATTTTGTGTACTTGAAGCAAAACTTTAGTTCTTTTGGTTGTCATTGTGTTTACTTAGCCTACTGTTGTCTGGTAATGTTGCATGCTTTAGACTATGGAGTAAACTTGTTGCAAGCCCGTCCTTTGGTGCAAAACTAGAAGAGAGGTGCTTCTATGCTCTTCCGATTAATTGTCCATATTCCGATTAATTGTTTAGTGGTAGCCTGTCCGTCTGACTACCGTATTTCGTTTTTCATATTATTCTATAATGTCAATGTGTGTGTTTTTTACTGTTTTTTCTTCTATACTAGTTTTTGAACCGAAATTTCTGAGATTTCGGTTTAAAATACTGAAATTTCGATCAAAATTATGATCTACCGACTGTCCCACACATAAAACGATGTGAAGAATCCAATCCACCCAAAATCCGGTCAAGTTTATTTCAAATCTCGGTCAAATTTACCGAGATCTCAGTCAAATATACCAAGATCTCGGCGAGATTTTAGCGTACTGTAGCACTTTGAATTTTTTTATGGTTTTTTTAATTTCGCCGGGATTATAAATTTCGGAGAGGTCCGAGATCCGAAATTTCACCAAGATTTCGCAAAATCTCGGCGAGATTTCATTCCATGCGTCTGAATATTGGCAAGCCCTCTTGGGCCGGTGGTAAAGTGATAGGTTTAACATAATTTTTGATCAAAAAATTGCTATGGACTGGCATTCCAGCACACATCAGTACCAGGAGTAACACCATGAAAAGACATCTAAATCAAGAATTAGAGTTATTGTTTGTAAAATCTGATTAATATCATTCACATGCACTGCAGCTACTTCCTCACTTTTTTTTTTCTTTTTGGCCAAAAATAATAATCCACACTCCATGACACCATGAGCAGCACATTCATGACATGAGAATCTGCACTATCATTGCGCCTGGTGCATATTGAGTAGTACTGCTGAATGCATGCATCTGCGGTGTGAGTGCATCCACATTCCACAGTAGTGCTTCCTGTATTTCATTTGATGCCCCAAAGGCCTTAAAGCAGGGCAAATGCAGTGAACTACTATGGTTAGCAGTAATCAACCACAACCATTTCCATGGCAGTAAGCGTCTATTTGTTTTTGCTTTTGATTTTAGATTCTATTTGTAAAAGTTGAATAAAAAGCAAACAGTTTGATTCTAGAAATCGATTCTCGTAATCCAGCCCATCCATATCCATTAGAATACACGATCCATTTTCATTTCATATATGTTTTTGGATTTTAGTTTTTAGAGCATCAACTTCTCTACAAACTCTAGTTCAAAATTAACTTTTTAAAAAATTCAAAGCAAAAACAATTATACCCTAAACTAATGAAACTCTCCTAAGCACCGGTCTTATGGAAAGACTAAGACCATCTCCAACCGTGTCCCTTTCCCTCTCTCTTTCCCTCCGCGAAGGGATTCCCATTCCCTTTAGCGCTCCAACGGATTCCCTTTAGCATTCCCTTCGTGAAGGGATTCTCTCTCTTATTCCCTCTAGCAAGGGATTCTCTCTCCTTTCCCTATACAATTCCGTTTAAAGAGAATCTGTTGGAGATGGGGGCAAATAAAGGGAATGGAAATGAGAAAAGAGAAGAGAATGAAATGAAGAGAATATAGCTGGAGTTGGTCAAGAGAGTGTAAGAGAGAGATAGGGAGAGGATCAGAAGGGAGCATGGGAGGTTGGGAAATGTGCGCTCTCTCTCTCTCTCTCTCTCATCAGTGACTGTCATTCACATTCACGTCACTGAGGTGCCTAGGAAACAGCGACACAAGCGCTACAGTGGTAGGGCACACCATACAACTCTGTCAACAGCATCTACACCCTTTATTTTCCATCGGGCGGCCAGGATCCGATCGTCCAGAGGCCGATGATGCCGTCGCTGGTCTCCTCTCAAACTTCCCATGACAAGTCTGGGTTCTGCATGCATGTGTGCATGTGAGGGGGCGAGAGTGAGGTGAGCTGAGATCTGAGGTCAAGGCCATGGTGGCTTTTACAAAAGCCATGGCATTTGCTTTGGCTTGGCAATCGTCACTGACCTTTTAGTGCGAGATGGCATCGCGTATCAAGAGGATAATAAGAGATGTAGGAAAAATTGAGAAGGCCGAGAAAATGCCAAGGTGAATAGGTGATCCTGGACAAGGTGCACGTGGCCAAGGTGTAACACTCTAGTCTAAAATCTGTTTAAATTCTATTTCACCGCGAGGTAGGTCTATATTTTCGTCTTCACTTGTCTAAAAAGATTAATTCGGATGTAATATGTTTGGACTCAACTTGCATTATATACCAATACAACTCACTTTAGACAAGCAATGTATATAACTTATCCCTTCACTTATTCACATGGGCCACATGATACAGTATGGTCACGCATGCTTGTCAGTAAAGGTTGATGCTTTGATACTATCTGTAATACACTAGCTCAAAATCCGCTCAAAACCCGGGCCACCGTGGGGTAGGTCCACACATGCATATAACACCCGCGTACACTTTCGTCCTCGCTTTGTGTAAAAGAGTTAACCCGGAGGTTTTATTTTTGGATCTAACAGATATTATATACTAGTACAACTCATTTTAGACAAATAATATGTGACTAATTCCATCATCGCTCTATATAGACCTCCACATTAAAGAGTCGAGGGGGTATTACACAAGTTCATCAGCCCATAATCGATCATTTTGCCGCTGATCACGCGCTTCGCCGGGGGCTCTCCGAGTTTGAGATTTTCCAATGCAGTTTTGTTGCTTCCTTCCAAAAAGCCCTGAATTAGACATGTATATGCTAATCCTAATAGTAAAAAAAACATCTTTTTCTGCGTTTGTTTCCGTGAACTTTGTTCGGCACGCGACTTTCAGAATTCAAACGTACAGATTGGTATGTGATCATGCGGAAGCAGATCCAATACAGTCCCTCTGAGACTGCAATTAAGCAGTTCCAGAAGGTGTGTTTGCTACCGTCCTTTCAAATTGATTTCTAGCCACTTTGGTCCAGATCTTTCAAATCAATATGCTGCGGTGATCTAGAGCTAGTGTGTTTGCTACAGTCTTTTCGGATCCATTTGAACCATCGTTTTTCGATCCAACGGCTCGTGCGTGACTCCTTAGATCGTAATCCCTTGGGGACTGCACAAGAACCGTATCCGTGATCATGCGGTGCGAGAAATCTTTCGCCTGAGCTGGACTCTAGATCTCGAACTAACCACGAATCAGAACGTACAGCTCAGACGCTCAATTAGCCGATCGATTTGACATGATCCAAAGCGAGCCAAGCTCTGGGCGATCAGAAGCGAGCATGTGCCAAACCGAGATGGGTGCGTGGGCTTTTCCAAGTTTCGATGATTGAGACACCACCATAGGCTTATAGCCAATCCATGTAGTATGCACCATGCGTGCCTAGCTAGCAATGGGGGGAGAAATTAAAGAGTGGAGAGTACGTGCGTGCATGCATGGGCGCCAATCAGAGCTCGCATCACCAATGTGGGGGGTGAAATGGGGCCCTTGCCCTAGAGGGATGAGACCTACGCTAGCCTTAGCGACATGCCAATGTGGGGGTGGCAGATGAGTATATGTGTGGTCTTTTTCTCCTCGAACCCTTTTAACCTAGCTTGAAAAAAGAGGAGAATAATTTGATCCTACAAGAAGCTTGGTGGGGTTTGTGGTCTGAAAAGCCTAAGGGGCTGTTTGGTTTGTTACCAATGCTTGTCAATACGTACCATGTCAAATATGGTAGTGTTGACTAGATTTGGTAAGCATTTGGTTTGCAACCAAACTTTGGCTAGATTCTTTTCTCCATTGCCATGCCAAATTTTTCTAGTTCATTTTCTTGCCAATAGTTGGCCAAACTTTGGCCACCAATTTGAGCACCAAATTTTTGGCTAGCCAATTCTTGGCAAGGTTGAACTTGGCAATTTTGGCTTCAAACCAAACAGCCCCTAAATCTCTAGCCTATCTACGTGGATGTGTCAAAATTTTAGGCTTTTCGAATAAGACCTAACCGCGTTTCGGCGTTTCAGCTGGACGTTCCAGTACCTCGGATAAATAGGTAATCGATCGATCGAATGTAACGGTGACGGGATCCACGTGTTAGTGTCTCAACGATCGCGATGTATTATGTATAGCATCACGAGAGATGCTACACCGGCAAGGATCGCTAGGTCACGTAGGCCTTAGCCTGTAAACATCCAACCTAACCCAGTCCGGACAACCGAAAGGGTTTCGGAGGCCCTTGTCGGCGTTCAAGGCAGTACGTGCCCCACGTTCTACGCCCAAGGGCCAGCTAGTTTCGACGTACCAGATCGATTTGCCTTTCGCGTTCCTCTTTCTTTTTTGGAGCAGAGCTGGCTTTCGCTATTGCTACTACCTGCCTACCTGCATGTTTCTTGGATATCCTTGTGTACAGCTTAGAGCAAGGAATGTTTGGCTGCATTGCAGATCAGGACGGTGCGATGCGATGGGCGGGGACAGATCGAGGAGGAGGATAGAGATATATATATATATATATATATATATAGAGAGAGAGAGAGAGAGAGAGTAATGGAGTAAATGTTCTGCCATGCTGAGTTGCTCATGGCGCCAAAGCAAAATTACTCGCTCCGGGTGTATTTTTTTGTAAGGGAGTGTATAGGTATCATTCGGATGTTTTTGTTTTAGTTAACATCCAAATTTTGGACCGTTGGTTACCTCACTCGGATACTATCGGACCGTTAGATTAAATCATAGGATCGGATGTAATCGATACTCCCGAATCTCAACAATGATCCGATGGTTCTAGATTTAGGTGATTTCAGCAATAAAAACATCCGGATGAAATTTATCAAATCCTTTTTTTAAAAAAAGGCCTTGTCTACAAATATGACATATTTCATGGTATAATGCAAATTAGTGTGATGTTCTCTTTATACCCGTGATAAGTATCCAAGTTTAGTTGATGTTCTCTATATGCATGCATTGCACATAATGCTTAGAGATAATAATTAGGAATACTCTATGAGCTAATCATGTTTAATATCTTCTTAATATATGTGATAAAAGAAAATAAACCGTACAAACCCGGACGAACCAAGTAATTAAAAACAGACGGGAATCTGTGGACCATGCCCATCGTTTTAAAGCTATGGGCGCGGAATAGTCTATTAGTCTGGATCTCGGTCAGTTCAAACGGATAGGAACCTGCTGCACCGGGTCCATCGAGGAATGATTGCGTTTGAATGAGCGGTCGGTACTCGGTAGGGTTATAATACGGAGTTTCCCGCGGTTTTGCAAAGTTTAGTCTGAAATCTGAATCCAATGGGTACATACGTTGCACGGTTGATGGTTTGCCATACATGAAATCTCAGAAACATATATAAAAAATTTCAAAAAAATTTAACGAATTTTACATACTTTTTAGATCATTTTAATTTGGCCGAAATCTCGGCTAAATGGACCGAAATTTCGTTTTTTAACCGAAATCTCGGTAATTTCGGTTAAAAAAAAAATCGGATTCAAATTTTGCTTTTTGAATTTCGTTTAGATTTCGTCCGAAATAACGAGATCTCGGTGAAAAATCGGATTTCGGTGAGTGACGAGATTTTACCCTAAAAACAAAATTTTGAACCCTAGCTCGCTCGTGTACGTAGCCAAGAGAACACACGTACCGATCTTTGCTAATGGACCCGGTGTTGCGTGGTTGCCGGTGCCAAACCAACACTTTTGTGTAAAATTGCATAGCAGTATATACTCACTCTGTCCGAGTTTACGGGACATATTTTCTTAATAATTATGTCTATAAATATAATGTTTATTTTATGTTCCAATGCAAAATTAGTATGATGTTTGTTGTTTATAATCCTAACAAATATCCAATTTTACTTGATATCACTACGTGTACGCATTGAATATAGTGTTTAAAGATAATAATAAGATATAATATAGTTATTTTCAATACCTCATTGGTCTCTACGATAAGAAAAAATATACCTTATAAATGTGACCAGCGATGGTTGATGTACACGATCAAAACTAACTAGATTTATTAAACCTATAGAAATTTTACGGTGGATTATAATTGTAGTATAAAATGTGTAATAGAAATCGCATCTAACCGTTGATTTGTTAAGGGTGTTTGTACTACTCTACTACCAGGTGTAGTATAAGTAAACTCTTGTTAATCTGATCCATTGGATCGAAAAGAATGAACGGTTCATATTCAATTTATGCTCTGTTTTGCAGAGCTCCAGATCCCAGATCCACCTTGGAGCTGAAACTTGTAGACTGAAATAAAGTGACTTAAGTTTATAATTTTATTCTAAAATATAAACAAGATAACCCACCTAAACACTCTTAATATACCCACACTTCCAGCTCCACGAATCTGATGAAGTAGGAATACCTACCTCCACCAACTCCACGAATTTAATAAAACTGGAGCTCTGCCAAACACCCCTTAAGTGTACCGTAAAAGAACTCTAAACCTATCATCATCATCTTTTGATAGCCGATAGAGAGAACGAAAGGTGTGGCAGGGCACCAGGGCAGGGCGACGGCGATTGGCTGCTTGGTTGTCTCGGCACGGCGCCGGGGCGAGGCGGTCACGTGGACCGTGGCCACCGTCCACGTGAGCGCAGCTCGCGCTTGTCTCCATTTTTTTTCCCCTTTTTTTTTTATTTCCGAGCAGTGTACTTGTCTCCATTTCTCTCCCCAGCCTATCGGTACGGCATTATCTGTTTTCTCTCTCTCGTTGTCATGGAGATGGGGTGCTGGACAAACGAGAACGATGCAGAGTGCACGAGTAGAATGTCTGGAAATCTGGATATATATATAGCAAGGATTCTACGTGTATTTCAAACGGCTATTTTAATGCAAGAAGGCTAACTGGATCACCGAAGTTAAGCCCTATTGAAACGTGTGAAATTTTTCAACATCACATGAGAATTAAACTAATCTGTGTAAAATTTTTTTTTTTATGAAATTACTGCGTTTAGCCTCCTAGCAATGTTTTTTCTCGGAATATAGGCCATCTATGAAATCATTTGCAGATTTGATCTCCACGATTCACCTCAAACTCACGGGGAGCTCAGCGGACGCCAAGATTCCTATCGAGCTCCACTTCCTTGGCTGGATTCAAATCCACTAATTAATAACTAATTTAATCATATTTCTTAATTAATCACTTCATTCAATAGCTAATTAATAAAAATTCTTATTTAATGTCTTTCCTTTCGAGGCACCGTGGTTTCATAGGTAGGAGAGATTCCTGCCGTGCTCCCTTGCTCGATGGAAGCCTGTTAATATTCCTGTCGAGCTCTACTTGCTCGGTAGCATTCTGTTGAGCTTCCCTGGTGCAGCATGTGACTCGTATCAGCTGTTACGCCTTCCGAGCTCATTAATGGGCTAGTTTCACAAATTCAAATAAAATTGGCTAAATTTTTAAAAATGAATTTTATGGTGCTAGAAAAGCAACTGGTTGTGTCGTGCATACATGCAACTGCAAGGATTTAATGCCTTCATTGACCTAATATTTGACTTATGACTGAAAAAATATGTGAGGCAATGAAATCGGCTGGCAAAGCTGAGCTGTGTCGAAGTCATCACTTTTCTAGCCTATTGACAAAATTTTTTTGCTAATCTAACCCCATTTCGAGCATAATTGCAAAAATAACTCTATCCGTGACTGTAGTACCACCGACAAGCAACACGTGTCACCTGTTGTGCTCCCGCACTGCGGAAGCAGCTACCGAGCTCCCAAATCTCCATATTTTCGGTGGCTTGCCGTTCTCTGGGATCTTGGTGACCCGTTTCGTGGTGCAGAAGCGCGGCAGGTGACACATGTCGTGTTGCTTGTGCTTCCCTGGCCGAGGATGGGGTTATTTTTGTAATTGCTTTAGGAAAGAGGCCATATTTGCAAAAGAAGTTTGTTGGGGGGGTTAGAAAAGGGACAATTTCAATCGTGCCATCCTCGATCTGCCGAGATACAAACGCCTTGGTGTTGTCTAGCGGACGGTGGTACTAATCACCGCGCTACCCACTGGCAGTAGGAATGGCAAAAAAAAAAGCTAGTTAGAGCTTGAATCAAAATTGTTTCGATTACAGTAGTTAATAAATTTAAAATTGAAATTAATTCATTTTGAGCGAAATGTGTTAACGAAGCTCAGCTCGACAGTGCCTCATTGGCTAGAATTTGAAATAACCACTTAAATGATAAATAAATAGTTTTATATAAAATTATGTCAATTTTTAAAGAAGCTCAATAACTAGCCCTAACTAGCAAGAGCTGAGGAGTTTTTCTCCTACAGGGATTTTGGAGCAGTTTTTCAACAACCCGCGAGATTTTTCTAAAATTTATGTATTTTAGGTTCAATGTGTTGCAAGTACTTTGGGCCTAGGTTGAGCTTGGGCTCACCCTAAATTGCAGTAGCGACGATTGCTGGCGTTGTTTTTGGATAGGACTAGTGTGGCCCCGCTAGTGGTGGAGCTAATTAAGAAATTTTGGAAGCCTAGGCAAATCGACTACTTAATAGTCTAGGACGAGGGATTGCTCGGGAAAGCTATGTTTTCATGACTTTTACAATGGCGGAGCTACACTACACCTCCATGACACGTTGCCGGAGAGCCTGAGTAGTCGCCTATCCATCTCGGGGAGGTGATCCACCCCCGTGGATTGCCACTCGTTGTAACAGCGGCCACATACGTCAGCTGTATAGCGAATTAGCGCAAGTCTATAGGATAGAAAAATTGGGGATTTTTTAGTTCCTATGAAATCGTGTTGAGAGCTAGGTACCTAATGGAAAAGAACTAAGGGCATGTACAATGGTGTAATGTTAGTCGTTTATAAGCTTTGCCAAATAAGATTTTTACTAACATTGGGGTGAGCGAAAGAGAAGAGAGAGTGTAGCTATCTCTTCATGAAGAAACAACCATATATACAACACAAAACATCAATATATGAATTATTGTCCGTAACAAACACTTTTCATGCTATAGTGAAAAGATTGTGGGATCTCATAAAGACAACATTAAAATATTATATATTGTAAAAAATATCTTTACTTTTGTGGTCCCATGACATGGAGAAATATATAGATAGTAGTCATCTCTACTATTGTACATGCTCTAATGTGGCTAATTTTTAGCAAATTCTTACCAAGTAAACGTGATATCTACTAGACACACCAGAATCATCTACCGTAGGAGTATATACTACACTCCATCCATTTCAGAATACTTCCACTTTTGACCTTGATTAGTAAGCTTTATAATCTTTGACCAGTAATATTTTTCTAAATATTTTGTTTGATTGTATTAAAATAGTTTTTTATTTGTTGTAACAAAGAATTTTGTAATATTATGCTTCTATGATATTTTATAAATGTATCTATATAAATAAAAATAACCAGTGATATTAAAGGCGCCGACTTAGTTTTAAGGGCAGGAAAATTTCACAATACTCTAAAAAAAAGAAAATTTCTACAAATTATCACATTAACAAAAAAAATAGAATGTTCTCCACCATCTTTTTTGGTGCGACCAGTTTATAACAGTATAGATTAATCATATATATAGATATTAAAATTATATAATAAATACAATTGTATTTCAATCATAAGAAGTAGGTTCCTATATCAAAATAAACTATACGACAATCCGGAGCAGCGTGACTACACAGATAAATATGCTTAGGGCCTGTTTGGATCCATTAGCAGCTAATAGTTAGCTAGCTAATAGTTCCTAGCTAATATTAGCTAGCTAACTATTAGTTGGAGGGTGTTTGGATCCACCAGCTAATATGTGGCTAAAAGATGCTATTGTCCAGAATATCCATGTTATTAAATGCTATTGGTGGTAGACGCGAAGGGTATTTTGGTTAAATGCCACCTATTAGCTGCTATTAGCTGGGTTTGGCTAGCTAATGAGATAATCATTAGCTGGGTGCACAGCTAATAGTTAGCTGATCTATTAGTTGGGGGTGTTTGGATCCACTCCAGCTAATTTTTAGCAGCTAACTATTAGCTGCATGGATCCAAACAGACACTTAGGCCATGTTTGGATGGACTAAAACTAATTGTTAGCTGGCTAATGGCTAGAGCTAATTGTTAGCCAGCTAATAATTAGCCTATCTAAAATTAGTCCAGGGCTGTTTGGATACATGACTAATGGTTGGGCTAATTTCTCAGAAAAGTCATGTTTGCACCCTCATAATTGGTGAGGAAATGAGGATAAGGCCAGCGCAAGGATATTTCAGACTTTTCCCAGCGTGTTACATGCTATTAGCCCAAATTAGCTCCTCCCAACCAACTAATGGACTAATTGTTAGCTAAGGGGTTGGCTAAAAATTAGCCCACCTATTAGGCCATGTTTGGATCCCTCGACTAATTGTTAGCGGGCTAAAAATTAGTCCTAATCTATCCAAACAGGAAGACTAATAGGTGGACTAATTTTTAGCCAACCCCTCAGCTAACAATTAGTCCATTAGTTGGCGGAGGGGAGCTAATTTGGGCTAATAGTAGGTAACACGCTAAAAAAAAAGTCTCAAATACCCTCGCGCTGGCCTTATCCTCACTTTCTCTCCCGTGCGTCCTGTCATGGTCCTGATTTCTTATGTGTGTGGTCATGGGGGTAAATAGGTAATTTCCCCTCCCTACAATTTTTCCCCACCCTTCTTTTTCTCTCTCCCTCCCCACTCACCTCTCCCTCCCTCCAACCGGTTCCCCACCCGCCCGACACCCCCCCTTTTCCTCTCCCTCCTCTTCCCTCCCCTCCCTCTCCCCCTCTCTCTCTCTAGCCATGGCATCTAGGGTTTGGATGAAGGTTAGGTGTTTGATGAAATGCTAGGAAGGATGTAGGCTAGGTGTTTGTTGGAATGCCCATGGGGGAGATTGTTGCTTGGGAGTGCTCATGCAAAGACTATGAAGTGGTTGTTGCAATGTGAATGCTAGGTGTTCGATCAAATGCCAATAAGGTTCTATTTAGTGGTTGAGTTCAATTAGTAGATGAATGTGTTTAGCGGATGTTGGTTGATGCTAAACCACCATATGGGATGCTAGAATCCTTATCTAGGTCGTATGGTACATGTTGGTGATTAGTGCTAATCTAGGTTGGAGTATTGTGGGTGCTCGATTATATGTGATTGGTTATGCGTGAAAGATCGAAGTGGGTTGAGCTAACCAGTAATGGATAGTTCTATGCGGTGGTTCAATGAATGAGTGTTGTTGTTAGTCGTCTTCCATTTATAAAGATCAGAGGTTGAAATAGTGTTGGGCGTTTCGAAATTGTGCTTGGCTATTGTTGTAGACCTTCGTGTTGTGTTTCAATTTGGCTTGTCGAGTACTTGCATGATTTTCTTAAAATTCTCATTACATGTCATCGGTATAGCATTCATCTCATTTCATGCATATGTATCGTGTAGCGAACGATCCCGCGGAGGGTGACGTGGCCGCGATCGAGGGTGATCACGGTGAGCAGGTTGTCACTGAGACTCCGGCAGAAGCATCAGGCAAGCACCTAAGCATATTTACCCCATTATATGATTTGATCTTTGAGAATTAAATTGCTTATTTAGACGATTAGGTATGCATTAGGAGTTGAATGGTGGTAATAGTTTTTAGAACCTACTTGCTGCACATACACTCCTTGATACTTGTAGAACACTTCCTTTGGAACGAGTATATGGGTAATTATAACGTGTCCACGCTTAGAAAGGCTTAGATGTCGGGTTCGGGCCAAGTGACGGAGGGTTCCGTCACTTGCGGTTGTTATTATTACGCACACACTACATTATTTCGGACTTGGAATTGGGAAAGGTTTGGAAAGAAAAGAATTGTGGACCGGGCGGGGAGTTGGTTCATTTGGGTACGGAGACTCAAATGTGTAGCCCCGCCTGTGTCAGTTAAGGACCGATCCGTAAGTGGAATAAGATCGAGCACACCCCGGTTGGTCGCATGCCCGATTATGGTACGGTAAGCCACTCTTTCTCTCATACGGAATCGATGGACCGTAACTTCCTGTGGTTGTACGTGGTTGAGGGCGAGGCTTAGGCCGACTCTCGAGCGCTAAGCCGGGCTTGGGGCTGCTCGAGGGGGTGCTAGGTTTTCGGACCACAGGAGGACGCTTCAGCGATTGGGTATGATTGGGAGGGGGTTGACACGAGGCCCTTCGTGGTACGTGTCGTGCGATCAATGCTTCCCTGCAGGGTTAATTAAGCGATTCGAATTGCCGCGCTCTCGGATATGAGCAAGCTTGATCCGAACTTCTTCTGCGTAGTAAACAACTTGAACATGTGGTTCGCCGTTGGGCTTGAGCTTTAAATTGGTTATGTATTGCTCTACTTTAATTGTTGTTACTTTCAATTTCATACTAGAAGTAAGTGCGGTCTATAACTGCTTTAAACTTGAAATTAGTTCGATTGTCGCACTTACATTACAAATGTTAATGCTTTTTCCGCACCTTTACCTTAAGCTTAATCCTTGCTACAACTAAATGCATAATCCTTTGGAGTCGGTCATATATGGACCCCCGGGTAAGTCTTGCGAGTACCTTTTGTACTCATACTTCTGCTTTGTGGTTTTCAGGTGAGGATCAGGTGGGTGGATGCGAGTTCTGCCCTTACTGCCTCTCGGTGACCGGGCGGGGCACCGAGTAGAGGCTTAGCACGTCGTTGTCTGCGCCCGGGAGTGTTCAGGGGCAGAACACTTCCGGAGATGTCTTAATTTTGCTTATTATGGCGGTTGATCTTTTGTTGTATAGATAGATGCGATTCGATGGGCTTTTGGATTTGAAAAATGGATGGTCGTGTGTATGTCGGGTTCCGTTTGTGCTTTCCTTAGCTGTTGATACTGCTGTGGTGCTGTGGTTGTCGCTTTTACTTTCCATATATATATATCAACTGCTGTTTTTCTTGTCTGCTGAGTGGATGTCCGTATATTCTAGGAGGGTCATGCCGAAATTTTCTAGTTTTTGATGGCTTGGTTGATTTTCGGGTTTTGGCTAGTCGTGGGGCTTTGTGGGTTGTTTTCCGTTTGGTTGGTGGTTTGTCGGGTTCGTCTTTGTGCCGTGTGTTTCCGCTTGCGTGTGGTTTGGAAGGTTTCGGGTTCGTTGCCCCCTTTGTGCAAATTGAATTGATAACGGCATTGGAAACCGGTATGTGGGGATCCTGGGCGTGTTTCGGATCGCATACCGGGGGAATACCGGGATGGTTGTCGAATTGTAGGATGTTTCTTGGAGTTGTCTCGATTGGGCTTGGGTGTTAGCACTGAGATCACCTTCGGTGATTCGTTGCTAGGATCCAAATCCGATGGGAGTGACTGTGCATCCAACAACTCGAGGACGATCTGGGCGGCTCCCACACAGGCTGGTATCAGAGCAAGGTGCATAAAGACGAACTTAAACTTGACGACCACTTAGGTGATTGATTAGGACTTGCATGAAGCATTAGGTAGAGCCTAGTACCGCTTACCCGCCCTAGGTATATATTTAGGAGTGTTACGTTAAATGGTGAGCGAAGGAGAAGCGATTACGTTGGAATCGTGCATCCATACTATGCATATGAGGTTCATGTCATGTCATGCATGCATATGTTTACCATGTCATTGTGCATCATACCTTGTGCTTTTGTGTGGGGTTTAACCTGTGTCGTCTGTCTTGTTGGTAACAGAATGCGGACCCGCGGGGCTTCCACCTCTGGGGGTGATGGAGGTGACGAGCGGCAGCGGCCAGAGGGTGCTGATCCGCCGCCTCCTCCCAACGTGTTGGACATTCTGCAGCGGACCGAGCAGCACCAGGAGGCGACAAATCGTATCCTGGAGATGCTAGTCCAGGATCGGATCCAGCACGGTGGCCGCGGTGATGGGCGAGGTCGGCCCACCAGCTATCTCGACTTCCTGCACACGCAGCCACCGGTCTTCTCGCGGGCCACCGATCCGTTGGAGGCCGACGATTGGCTGCGCACGATAGAGCAGAAGTTTGCTCTTATCGACTGTGGGGAGCTCCAGAAGGCCCACTTCACGGCGCAGCAGCTCCAAGGCCCTGCTGGTGCTTGGTGGGCCAATTTGCGGGTGATGCATCCTGCCGGGCACCAGTTTACTTGGGCTGAGTTCCGTGAGGCGTTTCGGGCGTACCACATCCCGAAGGGCCTCATGGACATGAAGAAGCGAAGCCGCTCTCCCAGTTCAGCAAGTCGGTGGTTGACTACTCGCAGGAGTTCAACTACCTGGCGCAGTACGCCCCGGAGGAGGTCGACACCGACCAGAAGAAGCAGGGTCAGTTCGTGAGTGGGCTGACAGCGAAGATGCAGGATAAGCTGTCCGTCTGCGACTTCGCCGACTACAATGACCTGGTGAGCCGTGCGATCACTATTGAGCTCAAGATGCGGGCTCATCAGAAGGAGAAGAAGAGGAAGCGGGCGACACCGTACTCAGCAGGCGGCAGCTCGCAGCGGGCTCGGGCGGTCTCATATCAGCCGCCGAGGCCGTCGCTTCCAGCTGCCTCACGGTCGCGATGCGACAGCCGTCGTTGCCGCTTAACCCGGCCATCGACCACCACTACCGCCACCGGCAGCCAGAGCAGCGTTAGTCCCGGTCCGGCCTGCTACAATTGCGACGCTGCGGGCCACTTCATCCGGATCGCCCATTCCCACGCCGGGCAGCAGCGATCGCGCTCCACGGCCAGGCGCGACGGCACCACCGCCGCTTTCACGCCGAGCCGAGGCAGCGTCACCTTCGCCGACGCCGAGGCGGTTCCCGAGGCTCCGCCGCGTTAGCCGGGTACGCTTCGTTGAGGGGCATGAGGCTAGAGTGTTGTTTGATTCAGGGCCTCCCATTCCTTTATTCGCACGGGGTTTGGCGAGCAAAGATCGATGAGGGTCGATGAGCGCTGTCACCTCTTTTCTCGATCGAGGCACCGGGTCGAAGATCGCGGTCAAAGCAGATGGTTCGGAAGGCGAGTTCAGATTCGTGGATTCCGCTCACCGCCGCCTTGTCGCTTCGGACCTTCGGGAATAGATATCATCCTGGGGATGAGTTGGTCGACACGATAGCAGTCGCTTTTGGATTGTCGTAGTCATACCCGTCACTCCGAATCGAAGGCGGCCGACTCACTCTACTTCTTAATGAGAACAAGGCCACCTTGTGTTCACTAAATGGGACAAGTTGAAGAGCTGGACTCGATTCCCGTGGTGTCCGAAGTTTCCGATGTGTTCCCAGCCGAATTACCGGAATGCCGCCCGATCGGGACATTGAGTTCGCTGTTGAGCTCCGGCCAGGGATCGCTCCGGTGTCCAAGCGACCGTCTTGGATGCCGCCAAATGAATTGGCCGAGTGAAGACCCACCGAAAGGATTGATGGACAAGGGGTTCATCCGACCGAGCTCCTCGCCTGGGCTGTTCGGCTCTGTTTGTGACCAAGAAGGATGGTTCTCTGCGCCTCTGCGTTGATTACCGCCCACCGAATGCGATCACCGTCAAGAACAAGTACCCATTGCCCCGGATCGACCTCCTGTTTGATCACCGACCGTGCACGAGTATTTTCCAAGATTGATCTCGAGGCTCGGCTACCATCGATTAAGATCCGAGCCGAGGATATCCTCAAGATCGCTTTCTCCACGGATACGGGCTCTACGAGTATACCGTGATGTCGTTCGGCCTCACGAACGCGCCGGCCGTACTTTATGTACCGATGAACTCCATATTTATGGAAGAGCTGGATTCTTTTGTCGTCATCTTCATCGATGATATTTTGATATATTCACCAATGAGGAAGAGCACGCCGCACACCTTCGCATTGTTCTCGCGACTCAGGGAGCATCGCTCAGATGCGGTTCAGCAAGTGCGAAGTTCGCCGAGGGAAGTGTCATTCTTGGGACACGTCCTTTCTGAGCGAGGTGTGGCAGTTGACCCGAGCAAGGTACAGGATGTACTCAAATGGGAGCAGCCCAAGACTGTCACGGACATCCGCAGTTTTTTTGGACTGGCTGGGTATTATCGCCGTTTCATCCAGGACTTCTCAAAGATTGCAAAGCCGATGACCGAGCTGCTCAAGAAGGGGGTTGAATTCAGATGGTCAGCGGACTGTGAGAGCGCCTTCCAGACACTGAAGCAACGTCTGACTACGGCTCCTATCCTCACTCAGCCGGATATCCACAGTCCTTTTGAGGTGTATTGCGATGCGTCGGGCATTGGGCTCGGCTGTGTGCTTATGCAAGAAGGCCGAGTCGTTGCCTACGCATCTCGGCAGTTGAAGCATCACGAGGAGCACTACCCCACCCATGATTTGGAGCTTGCAGCAGTGGTGCATGCCTTGAAGATCTGGCGCCACTATCTCCTGGGGAATAAGTGCAATATTTATACCGATCATAAAAGTCTCAAGTATATCTTCACTCAGGCAGATCTGAATATGAGGCAGCGGAGATGGCTTGAGCTGATCAAGGACTATAGTCTGGAGGTACACTACCACCCGAGGAAGGCAAATGTGGTAGCTGACGCGTTGAGTCGCAAAGCTCAATGCAACTGCTTTACTCTCCAGTTCCCGAGTGTCTCTCTCTGTGCCGAATTCCAGAGACTCGGTTTGGAGATGGGCGAGCAGGGATTCATAGCTAATATCGAGTTGAGATCCACATTGCTCGATCAGATTCGAGAGGCACAGACGCAGGATGGAGAGGTTGACCAAATCCGGGATAAGTTGAAATTGGGGCAAGCTGCTGAGTTTCGCCTGGATGATCAGGGAACCTTGTGGTTCGGCGACCGCAAAGTTGTCCCTGATGACCAGGAGTTGAAGCGAAGGATTCTCGATGAGGCACATAACTCCTTGCTTACCATTCACCCGGGCAGCAACAAGATGTATCAGGACCTGAGACGGCAGTTTTGGTGGGCTCGCATGAAGCGCGAAGTCGCTCGCTATGTGTCAGAGTGCAACGTCTGCAAGCGAGTGAAGGCCGAACACCTCAAGCCAGCCGGTACTCTTCAGCCTCTTCCTATTCCAGTTTGGAAGTGGGAGGATGTTACCATGGATTTCATTACTGGCCTGCCGACCACTTCCTCAGGCCATGACTCAATTTGGGTGATCGTCGATCGACTGACGAAGTCCGCGCACTTTCTCCCGTACGCCGAGTTTGCGTACAACAACAGCTACCAAACCAGCATCAAGATGTCTCCATTCGAAGCGCTCTATGGTCGTAGCTGTCGGGCCCCTCTGAACTGGTCCGAGAGTGGTGAGCGTTCATTCCTGGGGCCTGAACTAGTCATGGAGGCAGAAGAAAAGGTGAAGACTATCCAAGAGAATCTGAAAGTAGCGCGATCGCGACAGAAAAGCTATGCTGATCGTCGTAGGAGACCTCTCTCCTTCAACGTCGGTGACTTTGTCTATCTAAAGGTGTCTCCCCTCCGTGGCACCCGTCGTTTTGGAGTTAAGGGGAAATTGGCACCTCGCTACGTAGGACCGTTCCGGATCCTTGGGAGACGTGGTCAAGTGGCATATCAGTTAGAGCTTCCTCCCTCTCTAGCGATGGTCCACGACGTTTTCCACATATCACAGTTGAAGAAGTGCCTCCGTACTCCCTTTGAATCTCTAGAGGTGGATGACCTCGAAGTTCAGCCTGAACCTGATCTATCATACCAAGAGCATCCTATTCGAGTTTTGGAGGAGGCCGAACGCAAGACTCGTAGGAAGACTCTCAGGTTTTACAAGATTCAGTGGAGCAATCACACTGAAGATGAAGCCACTTGGGAGCGGGAGGATCACTTGAAAGGCGAGTATCCCGAGTTCTTCCAAGCCATGTAAGTGCTTCAACCCTATCCCTTCGCAGATGTTGTCTATGTGAAATTCCTTTCTAGCGATGTACTCGTTTTGAATCTCGGGGCGAGATTCCCCTAAGGGGGGAGGATTTGTCATGGTCCTGATTTCTTATGTGTGTGGTCATGGGGGTAAATAGGTAATTTCCCCTCCCTACAATTTTTCCCCACCCTTCTTTTTCTCTCTCCCTCCCCACTCACCTCTCCCTCCCTCCAACCGGTTCCCCACCCGCCCGACACCCCCCCTTTTCCTCTCCCTCCTCTTCCCTCCCCTCCCTCTCCCCCTCTCTCTCTAGCCATGGCATCTAGGGTTTGGATGAAGGTTAGGTGTTTGATGAAATGCTAGGAAGGATGTAGGCTAGGTGTTTGTTGGAATGCTCATGGGGGAGATTGTTGCTTGGGAGTGCTCATGCAAAGACTATGAAGTGGTTGTTGCAATGTGAATGCTAGGTGTTCGATCAAATGCCAATAAGGTTCTATTTAGTGGTTGAGTTCAATTAGTAGATGAATGTGTTTAGCGGATGTTGGTTGATGCTAAACCACCATATGGGATGCTAGAATCCTTATCTAGGTCGTATGGTACATGTTGGTGATTAGTGCTAATCTAGGTTGGAGTATTGTGGGTGCTCGATTATATGTGATTGGTTATGCGTGAAAGATCGAAGTGGGTTGAGCTAACCAGTAATGGATAGTTCTATGCGGTGGTTCAATGAATGAGTGTTGTTGTTAGTCGTCTTCCATTTATAAAGATCAGAGGTTGAAATAGTGTTGGGCGTTTCGAAATTGTGCTTGGCTATTGTTGTAGACCTTCGTGTTGTGTTTCAATTTGGCTTGTCGAGTACTTGCATGATTTTCTTAAAATTCTCATTACATGTCATCGGTATAGCATTCATCTCATTTCATGCATATGTATCGTGTAGCGAACGATCCCGCGGAGGGTGACGTGGCCGCGATCGAGGGTGATCACAGTGAGCAGGTTGTCACTGAGACTCCGGCAGAAGCATCAGGCAAGCACCTAAGCATATTTACCCCATTATATGATTTGATCTTTGAGAATTAAATTGCTTATTTAGACGATTAGGTATGCATTAGGAGTTGAATGGTGGTAATAGTTTTTAGAACCTACTTGCTGCACATACACTCCTTGATACTTGTAGAACACTTCCTTTGGAACGAGTATATGGGTAATTATAACGTGTCCACGCTTAGAAAGGCTTAGATGTCGGGTTCGGGCCAAGTGACGGAGGGTTCCGTCACTTGCGGTTGTTATTATTACGCACACACTACATTATTTCGGACTTGGAATTGGGAAAGGTTTGGAAAGAAAAGAATTGTGGACCGGGCGGGGAGTTGGTTCATTTGGGTACGGAGACTCAAATGTGTAGCCCCGCCTGTGTCAGTTAAGGACCGATCCGTAAGTGGAATAAGATCGAGCACACCCCGGTTGGTCGCATGCCCGATTATGGTACGGTAAGCCACTCTTTCTCTCATACGGAATCGATGGACCGTAACTTCCTGTGGTTGTACGTGGTTGAGGGCGAGGCTTAGGCCGACTCTCGAGCGCCAAGCCGGGCTTGGGGCTGCTCGAGGGGGTGCTAGGTTTTCGAACCACAGGAGGACGCTTCAGCGATTGGGTATGATTGGGAGGGGGTTGACACGAGGCCCTTCGTGGTACGTGTCGTGCGATCAATGCTTCCCTGCAGGGTTAATTAAGCGATTCGAATTGCCGCGCTCTCGGATATGAGCAAGCTTGATCCGAACTTCTTCTGCGTAGTAAACAACTTGAACATGTGGTTCGCCGTTGGGCTTGAGCTTTAAATTGGTTATGTATTGCTCTACTTTAATTGTTGTTACTTTCAATTTCATACTAGAAGTAAGTGCGGTCTATAACTGCTTTAAACTTGAAATTAGTTCGATTGTCGCACTTACATTACAAATGTTAATGCTTTTTCCGCACCTTTACCTTAAGCTTAATCCTTGCTACAACTAAATGCATAATCCTTTGGAGTCGGTCATATATGGACCCCCGGGTAAGTCTTGCGAGTACCTTTTGTACTCATACTTCTGCTTTGTGGTTTTCAGTGAGGATCGTGGGTGGATGCGAAGTTCTGCCCTTATCGCCTCTCGGTGACCCAAGCGGGGCACCGAGTAGAGGCTTAGCACGTCGTTATCATACCGGAGTGTTCAAAGGCGTAACACTTCCGGAGATGTCTTAATTTTGCTTATTATGGCGGTTGATCTTTTGTTGTATAGATAGATGTGATTCGATGGGCTTTTGGATTTGAAAAATGGATGGTCGTGTGTATGTCGGGTTCCGTTTGTGCTTTCCTTAGCTGTTGATACTGCTGTGGTGCTGTGGTTGTCGCTTTTACTTTCCATATATATATATATATCAACTGCTGTTTTTCTTGTCTGCTGAGTGGATGTCCGTATATTCTAGGAGGGTCATGCCGAAATTTTCTAGTTTTTGATGGCTTGGTTGATTTTCGGGTTTTGGCTAGTCGTGGGGCTTTGTGGGTTGTTTTCCGTTTGGTTGGTGGTTTGTCGGGTTCGTCTTTGTGCCGTGTGTTTCCGCTTGCATGTAGTTTGGAAGGTTTCGGGTTCGTTGCTCCCTTTGTGCAAATTGAATTGATAACGGCATTGGAAACCGGTATGTGGGGATACTGGGCGTGTTTCGGATCGCATACCGGGGGAATACCGGGATGGTTGTCGAATTGTAGGATGTTTCTTGGAGTTGTCTCGATTGGGCTTGGGTGTTAGCACTGAGATCACCTTCGGTGATTCGTTGCTAGGATCCAAATCCGATGAGAGTGACTGCATCCAACAACTCGAGGACGATCTGGGCGGCTCCCACACGTCCACTCCCCAATCCGTTATGAGGGGCAAACATGACTTTTCTAAGAAATTAGCCCAACCATTAACCATGTATCCAAACAGCCCTAGGCTAATTTTAGATGGACTAATTATTAGCTGACTAACAATTAGCTCTAGCCATTAGTCAACTAACAATTAGATTTAGCCCATCCAAACATGACCTTAGCCAGCTAACAATTAGTCCATGGATCCAAACATGACCTTAATTGTTATAAAATCAACCATTAATTCTGGAGGCCGTGAAAAGTGCAAGTATTGCAGCCGCAGTCCTCGTTCCCATCATCTTTTCCCGGTCTAATCAGGTGGAAACCGAATATGCTCGATTCTACTCCAAGCGCGGTACGGCGGACAGTGCACGGCGACGACGACGACGACGACACCCTGCTTCTTGCGACGTGCGTGTCCGCGGAAAAGCGGACGGGCGTGATGCGATGCGACCGGCCGGCGCCATCGGCGAATCCGCTCATCTCGGTGTGTACCTAGAAATCGCTCGCGGCCACCGCTCTTCCGAGTACAGGACAAGTTGCAACTTTTCGACGCTTTCCACATACGTATCCTCCAGATATGTACGTACACACACTGACTCAATCACGCTAGCAGATCTCAGCAGTGAAGACTTTTGACCATCATGAGAGATATGATACTTTTTTACAGTCCAAGGATAGTATAAAATCTCACGAAAACAGGCATCGAGTTAAAAAAAATTATAGGAGCTTAATGGTCCAAAAAAAATACTCTCTCCAGTCTTAGAAAAATAATGTTTTGGACGTAATGATAATCAAACTTTCGAAACTTTAACTATCGGTATATTTTTAAATATTTAGATTGGATATATGAAAATTATATTTTAATATATGTGGACTTGTCTCGAGAAGTATTTTTATAATATTATAATTATATTGAGTTTTCTAAATACATTATAATAAAAATTAGTGATCAAAGTTATGTTTTAAAGACCGTATCAATGTCCAAAACATCATCTTTTTTTAGACCGGAGGGAGTAGTAAAACTCTAGCAGCATATATATGGGACCTGCATTGACCATTGATACATCGATCGAAATGCTAGTTGCATCGTTGTAACCTTACGAGAGTTCTTTCATCCAATTGAGGGCCTAGCTTCCATAGCCAATGGTAAGCTCAACGGAAACGGAGACCTGACCTTGATGTTGAGATCTTGTCGCCAATTGAAGGCGCCTCTCTCTCTCTCTCTCTCTCTCTCTCTCTCTCTCTCTCTCTCTCTCTCTCTCTCTCTTCATATCTTCCTCCTCGCATTTCCGGCTGCTAAGGAATTCTATACTCATGCTAGTTTGTTAGTGCTACTTGAATCTTGGTTGCAGAAAACACTGCCCTTTTATAGCTAGCCTCCTGCATGTTGGCATAATGGCATGTCTCTTGCAGTACTGGGTTTCGATGTGATTTGGACGTCGGGCTTGTAGAGCAGTGCAGCTTCCTCCCTTTGGTCCGGCAGTTTTTGCTTGATGCTCTGTGAAGGAAGCTCCATGTCAATGATCGGTTTAGACTTTTAGATTATATCGATTCAAAATTACAAATAGATTGGATTTATTTTGGATCTATAATTATTTAGATAAGATCTAGACTAGATTGGATCAGGCTTGGACCTTATATTTTTCCTACTACATAGCAGTATTGCACGCATTTTTGTGTTAATTCCGATCATATGTACATGAATATTGTACATATAAATTGGACATAGGTTTATTAGTTTTAGATTTGGACTGGACTAGATCAAAGAAACAAAAATTAGACTTAGATCATGTTTGTGCTGGGCTTCAAACCATTATCACCCCTAGTCAAGTCCAATATCTGGTCGGGTGGTCAAGCTTTCAAATTTCGTTTCCGGACACTATTTTTTGTAAGGAGCCGAAATGTAAAATTTCGGCGAGATTCGGAAATTTAAATTTCGGATGAAATTCAAAAACCAAAATTCAAATCTGGTTTTTTTTAACCGAGAGATCCGAAATTTCTGAAATCTTGTTAAATTCAACTGAACGAAAAATGGTTCAAACGATGTCAAAAAAGTTTCAAATTTTTTTGGATGCTTCTGACACATCACTAATATTCCCATAAAAATTTCAGATGATGATCAGTCTTGAGGAATTTTTTTAAAAATCTAACAGTGCTACTTTCCGTAGGTTGACCGGCAAATTTCTACCTAATGGAAAATGGTGCAAACCACGTTAGAAACTTTTAAAAATTTTTGTGGATGGTCCTAACACATCCATAATATTCTCATAAAATTTTTAGATGATAATAAATATTGAGGAATTTTCATAAATTCAGATAATGCTACTGAAGACGGACTAACAAATTTCACCTAAATGAAAAATAGTTCAAACCACATTAGAACATTTTGAAAATTTTTGTGGATGGTCCTAATACATCCATAATATTCACATAAAAATTTTAGATGATGATCAATCTTGAGGAATTTTGAAAAATTTGGACAGTGCTACTCAAGACTAACTGACAAATTGAACCAACCAAAAAATGGTCAAAATATGTCAAAAGTTTTTGAATTTTTTTGTGGATGATTCGACCCTAAATCCAATCAAATCCAGTGCACAAAAATGAAAATCTGGCAAAAAAAAACCCAGAGATTTTGACCGAAATACTTGAGATCTCACTGAGATTTTCATTGTTGCTGAAGCAATTTGATTTTTTTTTCAACTTTTTTTACTTGGCCGAGATTTGGATCCTTGCGTGTGGTAAATCTCTTCTTGTTGGATTTGGTATTTCTGGAGTTCTGGAAATGAATAAATGTCATGGTCGGGACCAGGTTCAAAATATCAACGAAAGTCGCTCGAAAATCATGATTTTCGATTGTACCGGTCTGATGCGATAAACGAAACTGATTGATAAACTGGTCCAATTAAAATTCAAAAATATTCAAGAAAAATTATCCAAAAGTTTCCTTAAATTAGTATTAATAGCTTTGAAACATTTTTGAGCAAAACCAAAATTTTAAGACTTTTTTTTCTATTTTTCTTGATTTTTTTTCTAATTTCTGCTGAGTATGCCGATTTTCGATATAAACCGATCGAAAATCGGTAAAACCCGAATTTTTTCACCCCTGTTTGACCGCCGAGTTCAAAAGATTTAACTTTGAATTTCATTCGGTTTCTACCTATTTTTAACAAAAAATTGATACTACTAGGAGAACGATTTTCAAGTCCGGTTCGGGAATGTAAACCCTGGGCAGGTTTAACCTATGGGCTATCGATGCACGGTTGGTGTCAGGAAGATCACTGCCAATCCGTTCCAAGTGCTATTTTTACAACCAGAATCAATTATATCCGGCCCATAGTGCACTTCACGCCGGTCTATTTTATGCATGGTTAGTAGTTGCAAGTTGCAACATGTAAGGATATCCTAACAAATTCCGTTTTAACCAACGAATTGAACTACCGTTATATATCCTAAACCCCCCCCCCCCCCCCCCCCGCAAAAAAAAAATATAAAAATCTAGGTGGTTGTAAGTCGTGAACCTTCGATCTCGAGTAATAGTCTATCACCCATGTGCTACATGGGCGTTGTTTGTCAATCACTCAACCCTGAATTGATTATGGAGCCGTTTTGCAACGTCACTAAGATATAGTACATCTTAACAATGCCACTTAAGCATGTATTATTGCGGCGTCATAGCTTCGAAGTCTCAACCCCACCTTGCAAAAGGAGGAAAACTAGTTAACCTAATATCATTGCTCTTCGATTGAAGCTTGAGTTTCAAAATTGGAAACTCATTGAAACTTTGGCTTAAAACCTTCTAAAAACTTCTAGAAATATGTAAAACTCACTAAAATATGAAAACTTTTTAAACGCTCCTTTGAAACTTTGGCATGGAACCTTCTAAAAATTTCTCTAGTCCTGGCCTCCCGCACACCCAACGGCATCGTGGTAATTCGGTCGTTGCGATTGCTCCAACAAAATCTCCATTGATGGGTGCAGTTGCTAAGATAACACCGATCAAGGGCTCAAGGCTAATAAGCAAATCTAGGCAGCTAGCCTCGCGCTTGCTTGTCTATTGTTTTCCTGTTGGTGTATGTCTCCCTGACGGCTCAGAGTTGTGGTATATGCCTCATGCTTGCTAGCACAGTGGTGTTGCTGATTAATTAGTTTGCAGTTTTGCGAGATAACGTATGATAGCTGCAGTGCCATTTCCACAATCCCTCCTTTTGATTATTGCACTATTGACCGGACGATCGATGTATAAATGTCATCTTTTTTGTCAACCGGACGCTCGATGCATGTCCCCGGGATTAATTAGGACAAATTTTTTCGCAGCATATTATTCACTCTGCTTATTTTTAAAAATCAACCAAACAAAAAGCAATAAAACAACAAATAATAATAATAAAAAGTCCTGCCTCTCCCTACGGAGAGGCAGGCCCTGTCTCCCACGACGCTGCAAGCCTTTGTCACCGCGCCTCTCCCGCACGGTAAGAGTTATTTTTGAAAAAAAAAATAGTAACGTAGGAGGTTATTTTTGTAAAAACAAAATTTGAAAAAGGTTAGCACAGTGAAAATTTCGGCACAGGAATAAATCGTGATGTAAGCCTATATGTTGCCTTCAGCCTTTTACATGCGATGGCATCGGTCTTACGCACACGGGCACACACTGCTGTTCCGCGCACGCGCACTCTCTCTCTCTCTCTCTCTCTCTCGCTCATACACACACACACACTCTGTGTTGTTACGCAGGCACGACATCATCGCAAGATCGGGTAAGGTCAGATCGATCAGATGCGCGTGCCAGGCGGGATACACATGCTTCCATGCGATGCGCGCGTACGTCACCGAGATTGTTGCCCAGATTGGCACAGGTCACGGTAGCCTGGCTCGTCTGACCGATTTGACCATCCGCTGTCCTCCAGTATTCCATCGACCTGGAAAGAACAGAATATTACTATACTAGATTTATATATATATAATTCGATCGGTGTTCTTGCTTAGGTGAATGCGTGGAGCGTGGATGCGCATGCTGTTTGCTCTGCATGCGACTACTCCAAATCTCCAATAGAGGCTACGCGATGCGTATACGGAAGCTGTTAGTTTTTGATACCCTTGGTAGATTTTTTTTTTTAAAAAAAATCTAATCACCTCTAACTATAATTATAAAAATAGCACCCTCACTCGTCGTAGAAACACCGGCGCGGCATACGTGGTGAGTTCGTATGGAGTTGCAGAGACAGCTGGTCGTGCGCTGGACGCTCACAGTTCAGTTCCACTGCCTGTTTGTTCGCCGGCATCGAGAAAAAAGCGACGCGGCACAACCACGCAAACGTCGTCCCACACCGACAACGGCTAGTAAAAAAATGCTCATCAAAGCTATGATGTTTGTTCTCCTTCAAGATTTTTGCTCTTTAATGGTTTTTTACAAATTTTATAACAATTTTTTTTACATTTCTCCCTATTTTTTCAATTACCATCAATTTTTCGAGTGAATTTCGAGTCTTTTCGAGCTTCTCGAGCGAATTTCAAGACTTTTCGAGCGATTCTCGTTCGAAAACCGCGAATTTCGCTCGGAGGTTTGACTAGATTTCAAATTCATTTAACTTTCGGACCGAGCGTTTTTGTGCAAATTTTCAGTGGTTCGCTGGGACGTCAAAATTTGAGTTCAAAACGAAAAGTGAAACCTGACCACACCTTATTCCAATTTAAAACTTAACTTATGCATAGCAGCCCTTTTTTTAGCGGTGGCCGACGAGCCCAAACGTACGTGCACGTAGCAGTGATTAGCTACTGCTTCAGTGCTCACCGTCCGTTTAAATCTACGTGCGTGCAGGTAACGACTGAGAACGTACGTACGTACACACACCAGATGCCATCTGACTATCTGAGGTTCAAAGCTGGCTCGGTGCCGACCGAAGGCAGCAACCGGATCGGAGAGGCAAAGGTGACACACACACCGCCAAGCAAAGCGCCCGCTGGATCGCCCCAAAGCATGCCGTGGCTGCCTCGCCATCGGCAAACAAACGCTACGCACCGTCACATTGCCTCCAACCGCAAATAGAGTAGCTCGCCACGAACGAAGCTTCATCCTATCCGGTCTTTCTTCACATTTTTTCTTCTTCTCTTAGCATATCTTTTCAACAAGAGTGTAAATCTAGCTTCATTCCTAATCGCATAAGTACTAGCAATCGACGGTAGGTCGCCAGCGCCGTTCTCATCGTAGCAGACAAGCTGCCGTGGTACCGAGCTCGGCAAGAAAGTAGGACCCGCCACCCGCCACGCTGGACGGAGAAGTTAGGTGTCGACGATCTACCGCGGTAGACATATGCTGCCTGCCTATGCTTTCGTGATCAAGAATACCGCAATATTTATAATTTTATTCGAGATAAAATTAAAGTTAGAAGAACAAAAAAGTAGGCAAGAAACCAAGTACACGTACCTAGTCTTCGCCGCAAACTGTCACAATATTCTTTATTCTTACCGCGGTTAAAAAGCATCTTTCTCGCCCGCTCCAATCGTCTCGATGTGGGAGCAGGGGGGGGGGGGGGCGGCGTCACGCACGCGCACGCAGCACCCACATGCGCAGCGGCAGCGCGGCGCAGGAGGGGAGCCTTTTCGGTGGGTGGCCGGGCCGGGCCCCCGCCGCGCGCGTGAGCGGGTGGATACGCCGAGACGCGGCGGCGGCGGCGAGGGAACGGGTGGAAATCACCGTGATTTTGGTTCGTTTCCGTACGCGCGCGGCCGGAGGCCTTGAGCTAGCCGCCGCCTGCCGTGCGCGCCACCGCACTCCTCCGAGGTCCAGCGGTTGGTCGTCGCCACCGTCTCCGGAGGCATCAGGCACTACGATGTACCATGCACGCAGATAAGATAAGGACTGTACCACGAGTATATACATCGAGGTCGGCGCGTATGCGACCTTGGGGATTGGTACGGTCAATTTGGTCTCTGTGTATTTTTTTTGTTGCGTATTTAGTTTTCATTCAAACGGAGTTATCGATCTAGCTCCATTCTTAACCGCGAAAAGAGCGTGTATCACCTGCTGCGGTATGAAATCATCGCAGGTCCAACTGCCAGGATATGGAAAGCGCGGCGGTGTGCCTGTCGCTGCTTTCGCTGTTGGGAAGAGACTAGATTTGTAATTTCGTTTGAACGGAGGCTAAATATTAAAAAAAAACAAAATTGGACAAGAGGGGGGGAAAGCCAATGCTTCATGCTTCGGATTGGAACAAATGACATTATTTCACCCACGCCAACGAATCAGTCGACATTTTGTACAAATTTTACAAACAAAAGCTCTTCTTTTTATATTTTTGTATTCCTTTCTAGAAGATGTAATTAGCGGTATTTTTTATTTATAAATTCCCCGGGCGGGTGGCTAATATCAAGAATGGCTATTTTTGATACGGTGTGCACGGTGACACCAGATATATACAATATGCCTTGGAATAGCTTCATCTATAGCATCCTTCATTCTATTTAGAGAAGAACCCACCAAACTTATAGCATTCCCTTATGAGGATTATGCTTCACCAACCTACTGGTGCTTATTATCGGATAAGGACGCCAAAATTTTTACTAGATGTTATGATTGGAATTTGCGGGCGGGGATGCTCTCTGCTGCATTGGTTGGAACTCTGGGTTGGTGCAATTGTGAGTTCTTACTTTACTCATTGCTATTTCTAAAAAAAATTCTTTGGTATAATTTTTTATTTTTTAAAAAACAAAATCGATAGAAAACCCTCCCAACGCTGTTTCAAAAAAACAACAACAACTTTGCTCTCACTCGCCATTTCAGGCTTTTTGTTGGCATTTGAAAGGACGACAGAGGGCCTATTGTGTACATTGTCATTTTTTATATCGGTATATTACTTCTGTAATTTTCCTTTTCAGCATAATTTTTTTTTTTAGAAAATTCCATTCACGTTTGACGACAAACTCTTTGTTGCCCATCGTTGTTTGAAATGGCGATATAGAGGTAGATCTGCCATGCTTTAAATCGGCATATTATTTCTATATTTTTTATTTTTAAAATATTATTTAAAAAATCCATTTGTCATTTCTCTCCGACCCATTTCCCATCCTATTCATTGGTTATGAAAAATAAAATTCTATTATAAAAATAACACTCGAGTTAGTACAATAAGTTTTCGTTGTTCTAATTTTTATCTGCAAATTTTCCGAGCTACTTTTTTTTTTTAAAAAAAAATCACCACCTACAGCGCTCACATGCCGCTACACTGGCCTATAGTGCCCAGAAGCCACTACATGATGGAATGCAGCGCCCCCAAGAGCTGCATCCGATTTTCACGCACTCCACCCCAGGGTTCACAAAATCGACGATTATCGCGCGATTTTCGCCCTTATCGCCGCGATCCGATATCAAAACCGGTCGATAAACTGATCCGATTAAAAAAAATTCAAAAATTCGGAAAAAAATTACGTGTAAAAAACCGGTCGAAAATCGGTCAATTTTCGTCAAAAATCGTCGATAATCGCTACAAAAAACTAACCACATAAAAGTTCGACGAAATCGTCGATTTTCTACGAAAATCAACGATCTTTTTTTTTTTAAAAAAAAAACTGGTTTTGAATTCATGCGATTTTTTTTCGATTTTCGGTCGATTTATGCGATTATCAAAAATTACTGTTCATCCGAAAATCGCCGGATCGATATTGTAAACCCTGCTCCACCCGCGGCATGGGATTATTCCAACAAATACACAATCATCAGAGCTAAAAATGGAAAATATCAAATGAAAGAACTCAAATACGATAAAAATTCAACGGCAGGGATACTGCGGTACACACTGCAGCACGAATTCCCTATTGTTATAAGAAATACTACAATGGTACTGTGGCAATAGATCTTAGCTGTACATCTTGAATCCAACGGCTCAGATCAGCCTTAGCATACGCAAAATCAGAGGATACGCTTGGCTGTTACAGATACCCATAGCTTAGGACATCACTTTCTCATTCGCCATAACACAATGAGGTTAGAGCTTAAAACAGCATAACAGCCAGCTTTTAGTTGTAAAAGTGGAGCAGGCCCGAGCTCATGCACGAGCTCCACTGACACCTTTAATAAACACACGCAGGCATCCAAAAAAATAAAAATGAAAAATGCAAGGTTGCCTTTGATTCAAAGGTAAAGATTGGGGTGGCAACGGAGAAAATTCCCGTGGGGAGCGTTTTTTCATCCTCGACAACCAAATTTTTACGCGTTTCTTTCCCCGCATACAGGGCTTAATCCCCCCTCCCTAGTCCCTGACGGCTTCGCATGTCTCTGACGAGGACTAATCACCGAAAATGCTACATGAAAGACCATACGCTACATGAAAGACCATACACTACATGAGTGAATCACTAGAGCAATGGTGCATGTGTGATTGAATTTTGAGTGAATCAATAGAGTAATGAGTTAATCACTAGAGTAATTCATATTTAACATGTTTATTAATAATGACCTCACATATATTCTTTCTCTTTTAAGAATTGATCATTTGCTCCCACCTATTAGTGATTGAATTTTGAGTGAATCACTGAGTAATGAGTTAATCACTAGAGTAATTCATATTTATCATGTTTATTAATAATGACCTCACATATATTCTTTCTCTTTTAAGAATTGATCATTTGCTCCCACCTATTAGTGATATCGCGGGGGGGGGGGGGGCGGGGGCGGGGCTTGGGGACGGGGAACGGTGGAACGTCCCTGTCCTCGCGATCCCCGACAGGGGCAACATTTTCTCCGATAAGACCCCCATAGGGGGAGATTTCCCTCTATCCCCGCTCCTAATAGAGGAATTCCCTACGGGGAAACAGGTGGTCGGGACTCCATTGCCATCCCTAGGTAAAGGCTTGATGGGATGAGACCGTTCACTCTGGTAGAGATGAAGTCATCTAATTCATGTTTTGTTCAAGGGATGAGAGATGTGTAGGATGAGTTAAATTTTTGTTTGGTTACAGAGATGAGAGTTGATGGTGGATGAGATGAGAGTCCAAATTTAGTTGGTGGGATAAAAATTAGATAACTCATCCAACCAATTTCATAGGATAAGCTCATCTTGCATATTGGAGTAACTAGGAATGCATACGCGGCGCCACGCCGCGTACGGAACATATACAATCAATTTTGCAAGGGCAGAAATTAGCGAGTAAATAAGATTACTTGCCTGTTTTAGGTATTGTTGAGATGTATTGATAGTAATAATTATAATTGTATTAGTCGGCTTGTTAGGATCTGGATGTGCATAGCCTTTTTTGTGTTGTACATCGTGTAGATTACATAACATATTTCAGCGTAATTTGTTTTTGTTATGGGTTATTGGAGCTGAAAGGCATCTATGTGATAGACCTTGAACACATTATCGGCATAGAAGGTTTATTATACATGAGTCGGAAACATAATAGGTAAGAGTTTAAAACTTAGCTGTACAAATCACATGTAATCTGCAGTACATTGTTTTGAAGTAATTTTATATGGACTGATTGTGCTGATACCAAAGCAAGATTTTTAGCATGTCGCTGGCTGCAGTAGATGGTAACGTGTTGATCGCTTTTTCTGGTCTTCAAGAAATACCGAAATGTGCAGACTTCCGTAGACGATGAGGTAGTGCAGAGCTGTGAAGCATAGCAAAGTAAGGGCAGACAAGCTTATAATTTTAGGTAAACATGTTGCATAAGGTGAAGCACAAGAAGATAGTATAGATTTTTAAAATAGGTGCGACCAAAATTAATGTAAGAGAAAATTCAGCTGATGGGTTGGTATAAAACATACCGATAGAAGCGCTATATATTTTACTGAGAATGTAGTGTTTTTGTAGTTGCAATTGAATGCTGTTGGTAAACAATATCTCTCCTTTTTTGTAGTGCTATAAATAACTTGTTAGATCACGCAGGCGCAAGCACGCTAAAACAGGATATGAATAACAACAGTAGGTAAGGTACTGAAATTCTGGAGTAAGAGTATGGATAATAGGAGCATGGAATGTTTAAGAGAAATAAACAGTCTCTGGTATATTACACGGTTTTTCTGGTGTAATAGATTCGCTGTTTATCTTTAATTAATATATTTAGTGTTGGACGGAGTATGTTTTTATCCAGAATGTGAGGAAATAAAAAGGGAAACTGGTTTGAGTGATAAGGTTTAATGCTGTACTAAAGCATTGTTGTGTGAAGTAGATAAATAAGATCAATAGGCTGTTTTTATTTAGAATGCAACGGAATTAGAAAGCACAGTGGTTGGAGAGTAAGATATAGCATTTTATTATGGCATTGTTGCGTGAGTTGGATAAACAACATTAACAATGGAATGGTGTTTATGTTTCTGCAAATCTTGAAGCTGATTCCGTAGTGCAGAAATGCGATCAGTAAGAAAATGGTGTGTTTTGTTTCTGCAAATCTGGCACTTGTTTGCGCCATGTAGAAATCTGGTTATAAGATTACTTGTAGAGGACAGCAAATCAGTATACGTAGAAGCATGAAGTAACGCATAACCAGTGTAGGTAAGGTACTGAGATCTTGTATAGTTTAGTTTTGGTAGCTCTGTAGGGTATAAATCTATAATGTAGCGATGGTTTATACGTATGCAGCGAGGAATATAGCAATAATAAAGTATAAGATGTAGTCCTGCTGAAGGGGCACGAGGTGAGAGAATAAATATAAATGTATGTTAGTGGTAGTATAGGTGCGAAAATAGTTTTGGTTATGTTTGATATGGATGGGAAGCAGTTATATGTTACACAGGAAAAAAGGGATAATAGACTATATGTTACCGAAATGTTGTTTCTGTTTGTGCGGGAAGCAGTCTTCGTACCACTCTAATTTACCGGAAAGCAAGTCTAATTGTTGTTTCGCTATAATTATATGTAGGTATAATGTTATAGGTTGTATATTATGAAGATGTAAATATGGCGACATATACGGGATTAATGAAGCAAAAAAAAAATGTAAAGCACACTAAAAAGAGCTGATGGTAAGGGGCTTTTTTAGATACACTATATAGATTGTAAGCAAATTGTTGTGATAGCAGCCTAACCGAAAGCACAGTGAGTAGGAACTGTATGCTTTTTCCAATAGTTGATCTGCAATGCATCAATGCAGGCAATTACCTGAAAATGAACAGGTTTTTTAGTGGAGTGCAATAAACAAAGAAGAAGCAAGTTTTTCGTAAGGTACCAGGCGCAACGAAGTTTGTTAGAACTGCGGGAAAAGTAATACGATGTGCGAGATTGATGCCTATAATAAGGAACAGATATGAGCAGACTGGGGATAAGCGGTCGTCGCAAAGATAGCATGAAGCAGTAAGGATAAATAAACTCAGTGAAAGAACGAAACCTGTTCTAGCAGTGAAAGAACGAAACATGTTCTAGCATAAAAACGGTATGAGTAAAATAATCTCCTCCTCTTTCTATATCGGCTACATCAGCCGAAGTAATAATGGATAGAAGGTATCTCCTGTATACACGAAAGACAAATCCAACGGTAAGATACATGCTGAAGAAGCAAAGATAAATGGCAAGGGAAAGACCAAAGAAAGGGAATTACCGTAGCGACGCCTTTGCGGAAGCAGGCTATCAAGATCTAGAATATGAACCGTATTATACGGTGAGGACATAAGGGAAAAAGAAATAGAAGTCACACAGTGCTCGGAGGACACGAAAACAAAGCATGAGGACTCAAAAAGGCGTTCGTATACCCGGTGATGAAGACGAAATGGCAGGAGGTACAGAGTGAGCAGACGAAGCAGGAGCAGCTGATGATGTAGCCAAGTGAGATCACACTGAAAAACACAGAGCAGGCACATAGTGATGAGGGGCAAGGTATATATGGTGTAATGCATAACAAAAAGTAAGTATTGCTCAAAGCGATCGTATACCCGGTGACGAAGCCGAAAGAGCATCAGACCCGGACCGGGGAGGCAAAACAGAAGCAATCGATGATGCCGGTAGAAACGGGGACGGGTCAGTCGATAATGTAAGCGATAATGATGGCGGTATGCTGAACGATGCAGCCGGTAACATCGGTGCGATGGGTTGTTTGTTTGCTATATCAAATCTCCCAATGCTGAGCCTGCAGAGCAGAATCAGAATACATGGAAAGAAAGAAGGGAGGGAGATGAACAGTACGCCAAAAGGGGCTAAACGAAAGGCACAAAAGCAAGGGCGAGAGAGCGCAAGCACTGGGTTGCACAACTGGAACGCGTGGCATTGGGTCCGGGCGATGCGACGCAAGAGGACGGCGAACTCCAACCAGTGGATGGCAGCGCGCACGATTACTGTATGTGGAAGAAGGGAGACCATACCGTGGCGCCATACTGCGGCGTGTTGGCGACGGAGAGCCGGACTGGTATGTTCGCCCGAATCCCCACGATGAAGCAAATCGCAGCGACGAATGCGCACAGTAGATCCGGAATGAGCAAACAGCTAAGGCTGGGCACCAGCCCATTCGGTGGCGCAGCAGGACATCCCCAGCCGACGAATCGTGTTGCGGCAGATTCGGGAAGAAGACGCAGCTGATGTCGATGAAGAAGGCTGCCGTGGGCGGTGCGCGCAGCGTATCTGAGAAGAGGGTGCAGTCGATGTCGATCGCGGAGCAGCGTAGAAACGGCGCACGGCTCGTCGAGGTCGAGGCGAGGGGAACGGATGGAGGGCGGTGGGAGATAGCAGGGGATGGGAGGGGAAGAGTGAGGGGGGGGCACGGGGAGGAGTAACCGAGCCGGCGGCGGCGCAGCTGGGGTAATGCAAGCGGGAGGGAGCGAGAAGGGAAGCGGTTCCTCGAAATATGACAAGGGATGGGAGGGGAAAAGCGAGGAGGCAGCGCGGAGAGGAGTAGCGAAGTCGGAAAGGGGGGAGAAGCTCGCCGACCAGGCGATCTCGTTGTGGACGACACCCTCGCCGATGAATCCGAGAGGGCGAGCGGAGGAAGCGATGGGGAATTGGCGATGCCGGAGCACGCGGGGTGGGGGAGGGGAGAAGTGACGAGCGGCGGACGCGAGGAGGAGGCCGAGGTGGTAGCATGGAGCGGCCTCGAAGGTTCTAGGCTCGAAGATGCGTGGACCAATGGGCCTGCGACGTGAGACGGTGGGAGGCGAACGTAAAATGGAGACCTGCCGAGAGCTCGCCGCACGGAGCGACACGCGGATGCAGCCGGAGCTCTGGGAAGCTCCGGATTGTAATAAAGGTATAATAAGATGGATGAAATTATCTCATCCACCCTTTGTCTTTGAACCGTACGCAGCTAAAGTAAAAAAATCTGACAGACCGGCCCCACATGTCATCCGCCGCACGGTGGACGCGCCTCATCCAAGGCGCTAACGTCTCACTCCCCTCCCCGCTCGGACCCCGACGAAAGGCGCGATGGCTCGGCCCCGCGATTACCAGCGGAAACGTGGGGTGGAGACGTCATTTCCTCCTGGCCCCGCGACCGCTTTAAAACGCTCGCAAAAGCGGGAGCCTTGGCCTCGGTGAGAGACGGCACCCAGAGCGCCGCAGTCGCACCCACACCGAGAGGAGACGAAGCAAGGAGAGAACAAGGGGAAGCAGAGGAGCGAGATGGTGGCGCTGGCCGTGGAGGAGGAGGACGAGCGGCGCATGCACCAGGGCTGCATGGCCGGCTTCCTCCACCTCTTTGACCGCCCCCAGATCCTATCCGGCAAGCGCCTGGACCACCCGCCCCGCCGCCTCCTGTCCACGTCCAGCGTGCGTCTCCTTTCCCTTTTCTTTGGTAATCCTTCTTCCATGGTGCTTCTCGGTGGATGGTTCTTGATGGGTTTCTCTACTCTTCGTTGTCGTGGGTGCGGTGTGCAGGGGTCGGCAACGCCATCGGAGAAGTCGATGCCGCTGGAGCGGGAGACGCCGCTGCCGTCGCCGGACATGACGCCGCCGGCCGCACCGAGGCCGTCGCTGCAGCTGCCGTCGCTGGATTTGAAGGATGGTGGCGCCGGCGGGGCGCCCGCGTCGTGGCGTCTGCCGCGGCTGTCGCTTGACAGCCGCGCGGTGGTGGACGCGAGGGGGAAGCTCCGGCCGCGCGAGATCCGGACGTCGCCCATGGCGGCGCCGCCGTCTCCTGGGATGGCGGGCGACGAGCGGCGGTCGCCCAGCGTCGTCGCGCGGCTCATGGGGCTCGACGCTCTGCCGCACGGCTCCGCCGTGGACGGGCAGCATGGCCCCTGCGGGGGCGAGCTACGGCGGTCTGCGTCGGAGCGCGTGCCTCGGGACCCGTCGCACTTTCGCTTCGTGGACCCAACCTTCTTCGAGAAGCCGGCGACGCCTGTGCTTCCGCCGCACAGGCCGTCGTCCCCGGCGACGGAGGCGGCGCTGCGGCGGGCACCGGATCCGGTCTGCCCGCGGGTGGCGCTGCAGAGGCGGAGCCGCTTCGACGCGCGCGAGGTGTTCCCGGAGCCGGCGAAGCGCGTGGACTCGACCGCCGGTCACGGTGAGATCGCACTCTACGGCGAGATCGAGCGGCGCCTCCGCAAGCGCGGCATCGCCGAGCCGGCCAGGGATCTCGAGACCCTGAAGCAAATCTTGGAGGCCCTCCAGCTCAAAGGTCTCCTCCACCACAACCCTCCGCCTGTCTCCTCCGTGCGTAACCCTCCCCCTCCCATCGTCGTCATGCGCCCGTCCCCTCGGCCGCCGCAACCGCCGCCGTCGCGGATGACGTCCGCCCGCCGAGTGCGCTCGGACGTCGACCACGCCCGCCGCCCTCGCTCACCCGACAGGGCCGCCTCCACCGCACGGAGCCCGGTTTCCCCAGCGCGGCGCGGCCCGCAGTCCCCGCAGCGGCGCATTTCGCCGGCGCAGTCGCCAAAGCACCACATATCCGTCAAGAAGCCAGCCAACGCCGAGGCGACCGGCGTCCGCTCCCGCATTGCCCGCCGCGCCGCTCACAATACCGCGGCGCTATCTCCCGACGACGACGCCTCTACCACCTACTCGGACGGCGGCTGCAGCAGCAGCTCCTTCAGCGTTTCCTCCCGCTGGGACATGGAGGTAATCCTCAACTTACCATGAAATCACAAATAAGTCCCTGGAAAGGTCCATTTCGAAATTTTTCTCAAACGTACTGGATATTTTGCAACGCAGCAGCGGGCTCGTCCCGACGACCTTAGGATGGGCCGTGGCCTGCTCGAGCGGTGCGGCAAGCTGCTGAGTAGCATCCAGGCGTTCACCGCCGGCGACGCGTCCGCCGATCAGCAGCCGAGCCCGGTGTCCGTGCTCGACGCGGCAGCCTTCCTCCCCGACGAGGACTCGCCGTCGTCGTCGGGGTCGAAACGGGCCATCGACTTCGGAGCCCCGAGCCCAAGGCCGGCCACGCTGTCCGACCCGGAGGATGACGAGTGGGTCCCAGAATCGTGGCTGGTGGGTCCGGACGCTTGCGACCCGGATTACGCCTACGTGGCAGAGGTCGTCCGGTTGTTCGGCCGGATGCGGGACCCAGACGACGTGTACAGCGCGGCAGAGACGAGGCGCCAGCAAGGCCCCGACACGTGGCAGCACAGGAGGCTGCTCTGCGGCGCGGCGGCGGAGGCGCTGGACCGGCGGCGATCCGCCTGCCCGTGGGAGCCCGTCGCGTGGCTCGGCGGCGGCGAGCTCCTCGAGCACGTCTGGGCCGAGGTCCAGCGCGCCCGGGGGCCCGTCGTGCCGGCGGCGGAGGACCTGAACGACCTCACCCGCGGCGTGATCCTGCGCGACCTCTCCGCTGACCGCCGGTGGCTGCCGGAGCGGCCCGGCGCCGAGGTGGCGGACGCCGTGCTCCAGATCGAGCGGCTGGTGTTCAAGGACCTCGTGGCGGACACCATCCGCGAGCTCGCCGACGGCCGCCTGCCACGTCGGAAGCTGGTCTTTTAATTTTCGCCGCTCGCATGTTGAATCAGCGAGTAGAGCGGGTGGGGGTAGGAAGCTCAGGAGAAGAAAAATAATAATAACAATGCAGTTTTAATCTGTCTCTTGTACTGGTACTTAGCAGTGAGCGCCATGTGAAATTATTGTTACTGCTATTTACTCCTCTGGTGTAACGTTACATGTAAGATGGTGATGGTCATGAGACGATGGGTTTTTAAGCCCTCCCAATGAATGAATCTTTAGTGTCTTTCCTCTTATCATGCGGTAGCCGGTCACATTGGGACAGGCACAAACTTTGGTTTCGAGAATGTATTTTCCCGCGATTTGTTTCGCTGGTACGTGAGCAGCCCGTTCGGGATCGAGTCTCGGACTCGCTTGGGTGCGTACGGGGTCGGGTGCAATGCGCGTGTGTGGGTGTGTGCGTTTGTAGTCTGGCTGTTCTTCTTCTTCTATACTGAATGCCAAAGCTCTTAGCTAAATTTTGAAAGAAAAAAAAGAGAATATATCTTCCCATGTGCTACAGTGCAGTACACACAGGTGGAATCTCTTCCATAGCTAAATCGTTTCGATTTTAGTGGTTTAAAGCTTTTGAGACTATAGAACTATTTATATCGTACTTAATAAATTTCAAATATACATGCTGTATTTATAATGGTACGAAATCATTGTACAAAACCATTAACGTATGAAGTATATATTTTTATTAAAAATTTTCTACTTCAGCCGCACTGAGTACACGGGAAAATTTCGTATTTAGCACATGTTTGACCTCATTATTTCAAAACGATACAACTTTCTGGCGTATTTACAAAAAAATCACCCATGGCCGGTTCCCCAGCTCCCATTGATGCATGGCCGGTTCCCGGCTCCCATCAAGACCATGGCGGTTCCCGGCTCCCAATGATGCCATGGCGGTTCCCGCCTACCATCGATGCCATGGCGGTTCCCGGCTACCATCGAAGGCTATGGCGGTTCCCGACTCCCATTGATGCCATGGCGGTTCCCAGCTCCCATTGATGCCATGGCGGTTCCCACTTCCCATTGATGCTATGGCCGGTTCCGCATTCCATAGAAGCAATAAGCAATTTAAAAATTGAAATTGAAAGTCTCAGAAATGAAATGTCCTCGATATCCGAAAACATGACCGTTTATCCGTGGAAAAAATCGTATTTGATACAACTTATAACTCGTATTTACGGAAAAAATACTCATCTCTCGGTTCCCGATACAAGAGATATATCTCCAAGATACCAGAACCGACCAAGACTTGACCGCGAACCAAGAACCGGCCAAAGCAAATGCCAAATTAGTATCAGACGCCCTTGCGTTCATTTTTTGGAAAAATTGATTAAATAACCAACACTTAAATAGAAATTGAGGAAATAACCTTCATTAAATCGAAATACCTTGAATAGCACTCGTTTCGCCAGATGAAGCGGCTTCCGCCACACGGCATGGACGGCCGGGCTTCCGCCACACCACGTGGCTTCCTCCATGCCATACGGCGGAGACCACCCGCTTCCGCCACCTGGTCTGGCTTCCTCCATGCGGTGTGGCGGAAACCACCGCTTCGCCACGTGGCGGCGTGCAGCCGACCGGCACCTAGGCGCGGAAAAATTGAGGTTTCGCGGTAAAATAAGTTGGGCGATACTAGCGGTAGGACGTCCGATTTTTGTTTTTTGGACGCCGTGCAACATTTTTTCAACGTATGAAACATTTTTCACTACGTAGAAAAAACTTTCACGCGTGGAAAAATGTTGCGAAAAAATCCACCGTCCGATCACTAGCAATACCGAAATAAGTTACCCAAAACTTTACCTAATTTTCGCGAGAATTACCACGTTCTTTATGAAAACAATCATGTGTTCTAAATACTCTTAACATACATAGATGGTATGCTTAAGATAAACTACAGGTGCTTCTTTATATATAAGCCATCCGTAAATCTTTACCAAATTTGACAGAAGTATCTGGCTGTAATTTAGAGAAAGTAGAAGAGGTTCGGAATTCAAATTGAGGTGATCTGTTTGGTCGAAATTCAACGAAAAGCAAGGGGCGTATTACACTATTGCTCTCGTTGTAGTAGGTTTTGTAAATTAACATAATCACCGAAGATTCTGTGTCCCATTTCTGCAGATTGCGACATATTTGAATTTCCCCAAATCCCCATCGAATCGCTGGAAAAATTGAGTAAATAAGTCACAGGAATGGGCGTAAATAAGAATCTCTTGAATTGCATATGGCTTACAAATGCTAAACAAGAATGGCATGTACGACACACTCTACCGAGTATACCGGACTAAACCTAACATGCTTTAGGGAAAGGGAAGAACAACAAGGGCCCTTCTCGTACACTCTACTGAGTGCACCGAGGATATTTCCCCTTGCGCAACCCATCGGTGCTCTTTGCCAGCCCTAGCCGCCCTCTCGCGCTTCTGTCACGCTCGGCCTCCGCTCGGCCGCCAGCAACTGCCTGCTCGGCCTCCTCTCTCTGCGCATTTGTTCGGCAAACTTCATGCGCTTCTCCTCTTCCTGCTGCTCACGGCATTGCTGCTCTACCATAGCTCTGCGATGCGAGTACTCCCAATTCCGCATCCTCTCCATCTCAGGAGTCTGCTCTGCGTCGTAGAAGTTGATGAACTCGCATAATGGAGGCTGCGATTGGTGACAAAAGATGGTATAACGGTGTTAAGGTTTGGGCGGTTTGATGCAACGGCAAATGCGAGTCACGAACATACTGGGCTCCTCCGCCGCATCCGCATCCCGGCATTGGCTCGGAGTCGTGGTTGCGGCAGCTCCAATACCTCATACCGTAAGTGTATGAATTGTCTCTGATTGCCGAAGCGGCAAGGATCCCCGCATAGGCACATGGGGACCTCCATGCCGTCGGGGGCCAATTTGGACAACGCTGTGCCTTGGGGCGAGGAACTCCATTGGCACCCGGTTGGTTGGCCGGCAAACTTGTGCTTCGTGGTTTGGATTGCTTGCCCGTGTGAATATTCGGAGGCGACCGATTGGGGTTTAAATAGCCCGCCACCACCCAAACGAGAGAATCGAGCAAAGAGACAAGGTCGGCTAGAATGCTTTGTGCAGTTTTATCGATGACAAAAGCTTAAAAGTTAACAGCGTGCTTTTGATATGACATGGCAGGCATCTTGTTACATCTTTGACAAAGAATGCTTTTACAAATTGACAAAGAATGCTTTTACAACTTTATAGATGACATCGACGGGTCATGGTCGGCTTTCATGGCTCAACAGAAAGAAAAGGACTACATGTTTTGTCTTGTGACTATAATACTTAGGGTTATTAGGCGTTGAGAATTTATATGCAAAGAGAGTCAGAATCGAGATATTTTTACATAATATGGTAGTCCGTGATACCAAATAGCAAATCTGGTACATTCGGACCCAAAAATTACTTGAACATGCTTTTTACGGGCCACTAAAATCCTTCGTCGTTAGGGTTTGTCCGCGACTTTAATACTTAGGGTTATTGGGCGTTGAGAATTTATATGCAAAGAGAGTCAGAATCGAGATATTTTTACATAATATGGTAGTCCGTATACCAAATAGAAAATCTGTACATTCGGACCCAAAAATTACTTGAACATGCTTTTTACAGTATGAAAATCCTTCGTCGTTAGGGTTTGTCGCGACTTAAATACTTAGGGTTATTGGGCGTTGAGAATTTATATGCAAAGAGAGTCTGTAACTAGAATGCTTTGTACAGATTTCTTGATGACAAAAGATGAAAAAGTTAACAGCGTGCTTTTGATATGACATGGCAGCATGCTTTTACGACTTTGACAAGAATGCTTTTACAGCTTTTACAAAGAATGCTTTTACAAACTTCTGAGATGACATCGACCTTCATTTGGACTATTTGCCATTGTTGTTTTCAGCGTGTTGTCATATCTGCCTTCTCAGCCTTTTGGCATATCACCATTGTCAGCCATTTGTCATATCATCATTTGGACTATTTGCCATTGTTGTTTATTTTTAATACGTTCATTTGTCATATCGCTTTTTCATCCTTGTGTCATATCATCATATTCACTTTGTCGCATATCGGCTAATATACGAAAGAACACAAGGTTGAATGATCGTTGTCGGTGAATATGATATTACATGCATGTAATAAAAATATGCTCCATTGAACCGAAAAATAACTTGAATAACTTGGTGAACAAAGCAGAAAGCTTCATAATAGTACAAAGCGCATTACGATACAATGAAACACATAATAGCAATAGAACAAAGTACAATAGGAGAACAACTACAACAACATTTCTTGTGAACAAGAACTAACATACAAATGGATGCAGGGTAGAGCGGCTTTAGAACTTTCCGTAATCATCACTATCATAGAATTCCACACCCTCTTCTTGAAAAACTCCCAACGGTCACGTTTGTAGTCTTGACGCTATGGCCTTCAAGAGGAAAAACCAAAAAATGGCTTACAGATACGAGGTTATCTTGTACGGCGCGCTGAAGGCAGCGATAATACGCTTCACGGTTTTCTACATGTTCAGGCCAAACTCCCTCTCTTTGTGGTAATTCTCGTGCATTACCCTATTAAGTTCTGCGCTAGATCCTTCCTCTGGTGTCCCATTGGAAGCGTCTGTTTAAAGTCGTTCGGTGTATTTATATCGCCCGCCACCGCCGATATTGGCATCCGGTAGACTACACGACAGTGTGAGCATGGATATTTAAAACTGGAGCAATAGAATAATCATCGAAATATGAAGATATCGAAATACATTTAGACGTACAGAGAAATTTGGGCATCTATAGAACGTCCGTCCGTTATTTGGCGCAGTGCTGGAGTAGCAGGTTTGAGCATCCACATGGCAGTTAGGGCAAATGACACGCCCTGCATTGGCAACCACTGAGCTCGACGCCTTCGACATGGCTTGGACAGAACTGACGAACACTTAAGTCGGTATCCACACGAAGGAAAAATATCAATAAGAAGCATAATAAGTACGAAATAATGTGGACTGACCCAACAACACAACAATGTGACTGACCGTACAAAATAACTTTTGTAAATAATACCTGTGGAACAAGAAGCTGAAATGAAATATTGGAAAAAAGGAAAGCTAAACTACCAGCTCTCCTCTATGCGCTCAGGGTTTTCTCAACTCAATCCAAACTTTATGAACTCGGAGCAATGTATCGCGTTTGCCTGATAGAAGTGCAGCAGGCCTTCCAATTTATAGGCGAGGAGCGAGGAGAAAGCGAGACCGGGCGGCACATCACCGCGTCGGGCGATGGGCCAAGACGAGCAATCGGCACGTGGCGGCGTTGCGATTCGATGGGTGCCGCTGCTGGCGATGGCTTGGGAGTAGCCACCATTTGCCGAAGCATTAGCGCGAGGTGGGGTCCTGGTGAAACGATAACATTGCAAAACCGCGGCTTCCGTGGCGGTATTTAGGCGGAAGCGGCATGCCCGGCCAGTCCAACCTATGTGGCATTGCGTGAGCGATGCGTTTAAGTATCACGTCATCGATGCTTTGTTTCACCCACCAAAAGCCGCGGCGTGTAGTGGGAGGAATCGGTGGCGTAGGCATCGTTTGCCTTGCGGTGTGGGGCCTGGCTATAGCTTAGCTGCGGTGGCGATGGGCAACGGTGGCGGCACATTAGCGTCTTGGCGAGGCTGCACAGAAAGCTACACGTGGCAAGATCAGTTCCTTTGCATCTGTGCCTATGCATATGCATACAAGCCTTTCTAGCTGGTAGAGAGGTGCGATCCAGGCTTTGGCGGCTATGCTTCGACGAGGCGACTCGGGCGATCTGTACCACACATGCATTTGACATGACATTTCGGACAGGTTATGACAGCCATGCTTACGACATGATATGTCCTGCGGTATCCGCAGTCCCGGTCGAATTCGATTATAGCGGCTAAGTTTCGCATCAATTAAGTTTTAGCCATTTAAGGTCAATTCCCGGCTTCAGTTAATGTCCTAAACAGAGCAGAGTGGGAGCAACAAGGATGAGAGAGCGTTGCCCGGACCAGTGCTCATTATTATATAGACGAAGCGGTGATTACTTTTGTGTTGATTAAATTACACTAAGCGAGTCATTTCTTATTCATTTGTACTTAAGCTAGTCATTAACTAATTAAATCACAAGAGGACATTGAAACTTTCGGTGCATATGACCACATGCAGCCAAGCTTTCACTGTAGTCCCTTGAAATCCGGATGCTTTCCTTTGCAGGTGGTCACATGCGCCGGACGGTTTCCTTTGCATTTGGCGATCTGTCCAGATCTTTGTCGATCTGCATGTCTTTGGGCCAGCGTGCGTCGCCAAGTGGCGGAAGCAGGTGGTTTCCGCCACACCACGCGGAGGAAGCCACACCACGTGGCGGAAGCGGGTGGTTTCCACCGTATGGCATGGAGGAAGCCACGTGGTGTGGCGGAAGCCCGGCTTCCTCCATGCCGTGTGGCGGAAGCCGCTTCATCTGGCGGAAACGAGTGCTATTCAAGGTATTTCGATTTAATGAAGGTTATTTCCTCAATTTCTATTTAAGTGTTGGTTATTTAATCAATTTTTCCCAATTTTTTGGGGAACTAGCCATGCATGCTTCGTTTTTTCGGATGTGGCCCCCTGGCAAGGTGCTGCAGCGGAGGACGTTTGCTACAGGGGACCTGCAGCAGACGCGGTGCGCTGCAGGCTGCCTACAGGTCGCAGCAGGTCCCCCTCCACTTCAAATAGAAAATCTGCTACATTCGCCCCAAAAAATAACTTCGGACATGCTTTTCTACGGGCCACCCAAAATCCTTCATCGTTAGGGTTCGCGCGCGACTATAATACTTACGGTAATTCAGGGTTGAGTATTTGTATGCAAACAGAGTTGTAACTGAGATATTTTTACAGGACATGGTAGTCCGTATACCAAATAGAAAATCTGCTACATTCGCCCCAAAAAATAACTTCGGACATGCTTTTCCACGGGCCGCCCAAAATCCTTCATCGTTAGGGTTTGTGCGCGCATATAATACTTAGGCTTATTGGGCGTTCAGAATTTATATGCGAAGAGGGTTGTAACTGAGATATTAGATGCAACGAAATGTGTCCATGAGATATTTCTTCTGGATATGGTAGTCCATATATCGATGAGCACGCCCGCTCCGTCGGACCCAACAAATAGCTTCGAACTTTATTTTGCAATCCCCCTATTTATATCCGAATACATTTGGAAAGATACATATTGTCTTACAAAGAATTCGGTAATTACACATCTGAATCGCCAATATGGACAGCTTTATGAGCGAGAGAAACTCTAGTTCAAACATAATACTTATTTTATTAAGATGGTTGTACCACAAATGCATAAAAGCACTACATAGTCCGTCACACACAATTATTGATCGTTGCAGCGTGAACAAAAGAAGGGTGCTACCGGCCCGACTAAGTACTCTCGCTACATTATCGCGAATCGCACTGCACTGTGAAGGTCCTGGCTCCCCCAGAGCCGCCAAGAAGTGCTGGAACGCCTTTGACTGCTCAACACGTCGCACGGACTTCCGTGCAGTTACTCTGAGCGGCGGACCTCGGCGACGCTTGACCCTCACGGCGTCTGGGGTCGAGCCTCTACGTGGAAGGTCCTCATGGGCTGGGGCAGGCAGTGGTGGTCTTTGTCCGTGCGCCTCGTGCACGTCTGGTGGAGATGGAGCGGCTCCACGCCGCAAGTCCTTGGTGAACGATCTCGACCTCGCGCAGCAAGATCCTGTAAGTGTCCTGAAGCTCACAAGAAATGTGGACATACGCCTTGTCCTGCGCCGGATGAGCCCACCCATGTGCACAATGGTGGGGTCGACTCAATCGTAAGCTCGGAATCGGTTGTGACTCCTCCCACCTCATGGGAGGGAAAGAGCCGATGCAGTGTCCTCCAATCAGTAGCGGTAGCTCTCGCCGAAGTGAAGGAGAGTCTGCCTGGCCGCATCCTGCAGAGCATCATCGAGCTTTAGCCGCTCCACTGTGAAGTACCGGTTGCGGTCATTCCACTGAGGACCCTTGGCGAAGATGAGCAATCTCACTGTCCAAAAGTTCGCTAAAGCGGGCACGGAAACGTTAGCCAGTACAGGCGACGAGTGTAGCCCAGCTCCTGGAGCATCAAAGATAGCTCCTCACAAAATCCTCCCTCCGTCATGGCAAACGAGGTGAAGACAGGCATCTACAAAATTTTGAAGCAAGACAAGGTCAGTAAAACATTTTAGATATAATACAGCGGAAGAACAAGATACTACGACAGAATACGTAGAAGTGAAGAAGCTTATAAGTGCGTAAATATGTCTTACGAAAAATTGAATCGTTAAGGCTTTGCCGTTCTAACTAGGTCACGTCCTACGGTATTAACTTTCGCAGGTCATGTTAGAGCAATTATTCCAACAGTAGAAATTAATTCGAAGTGTACTGAAGGTTGTAGCCACCAACATCATGCAATACGGGAAATGGACAGCACTTTGTCCAATTTGCACGCATCTTTAGTACGTACAATTAGTAAATACATGAGACGGAGGCCCTACATGAAGTTATTTTACATTATTGACGGCCCCCGCGGCGACGTCCAGCTTGCCTTCTCATGAATTCCTCAGGGCTGTACGCAACTGGGGGACCTGTGTTCCTCAGTCCTGCGGCCTGTGATGGCCCCTGCCTACTCGGACCTGGGCGGTCCTCGACATCTTCGTCAGGGGGAGGTGCACCCGACGCAAAGGTATATTGTCGCGAGTCCTGGTGGGAATAGTTGTACCATGCATCTGGATTGGTCGTTTGTAGTGGACCCGCATGCAGGATGTTTGCAACCGGTTGCGGTTGCGAGATGCCCTACTGCCCCTAGTAGAGCGAAAGGTAGTATGTCCTAACATCAACTCGAGGTCGAAAGCACCAGGCTCGCTCCACTGTTGTGGTTGACTGTAGTCCGTCGCGTAGGAGGGCAAGAAATATGGCACTTCCGGCGCAGGCGGTGGGGCCGACGTGCCAGGTATGTCGTCCCATGGTGACCACGGTTCTGCTTGGCCAGACGTAACAATCTGCTCCTGCTCCCCTTGTTCCCAACGATTAATTGGGACTTCAACACGGGGGCTAGGATGATGGCGCTACCGATCGGCTTCCCACATGGGGCGTGGGCGCCGCGTCTTTGGGGCGTCCTCTCGCCGCCACTTGAGGGACGGATGCCGACGGACCGCCTAGCGTGTGAGGTATGAGTTGGATCCATGCGAGAGAGCCGTAGTTGCGTGGTCGCCGTGCGAGCCTCCAAGCCCACGCATCGCCGAGTAATGTCGGCCCCCCGAGACGCCAGTAACGTCTCATTTGATTGGCTGCCGACGTCGAGCCAGAGGACCCCGGAGGGTGGGACGCCAGTTCATCGCCATGGGCAATTATTTGCGATGCCTCCCGAGTCTGCGTTGCAGTATGTAGTTATTAGGAATTTGAATATGAAAGTTATGATAAATATTACTACTACGATGGGTGCACCAGAGTATGCGCATGTTGCGACTTTTCTTCTGGGTACGCCATGGCGCGTGGTTCGATCTCCTGGCTAAGCAACGTGGCACGCGTGCGGCCGCGGTACCATGCAAGGTAGCTGTCGTACTCATCGGGGTCGTACGGCCCAATGGGATCGACCACCTCCTGCAATGCTGACTCGACCCATCGCGTGATGTGAGTACCGTGGACTGCGGTCCAATCGATTGCTCCGCACTACCCATAGCGCTTCTCTGTAATGGTCAATGCATTGTAAAGGCAAATGTTTGACGAAGATGACAATAATGACACACATGAAATACGTACTGCGTGCGACCTCCCCAAAGATCCCGCGGTGGTGGAACCGGATTATCTGCCGCCACCCGGCTATCGTTGGGACGCGTTCGAGCGAATAGACCTCCACCGCGTTCATGTACACGACGGCCGAAGCATGTCGTCATCCAAAATGACATGTCCACCAGGCAAAGAACCAGATATGAGCCCTTGGGTGGCAATTTAAATCGGCTCGTTCGCGGCGTCCATGGATCCCAAGTCACATTGTCACGGTTAGTAGGTCCATATCTGCTACCACCCGCTTTGTAGCTCGCCTGGTCATCAAGCGGCGACCATCTTAGCCGTCGTGCATCCAACGATAACCCATAGTGGGGCGAGAGGGCTCGCATGTCATGGCCCACCTCGATGGGGTAGTACCTTCTACCGATTGTAGGCCTAGATATCGGAAGGTACTCCCAAGTCCACATCTGGAGCAATTGCACGCACCCGATTGTGCCCCTAGCAAGATGTCGTAACGCATGCCGCACAACCCACGATGCGTGTCGCCTAGGTCCGCGGATGCCCAGCTGTATGTCGTCATATCCTCTAGATTTGCGGCCAACTCACGAGCTATCCAAACTATATGCGGGGAGATGGTGTCACTGTTCGTGGTCGTGAACATCAAACCACCAAGCAAGCAATACGTATAAACTTCGTAATGTCGTTCTATGGTAGCTTCGTCGCATCCTGTGGGCATGGTTGGTACTCTTGTAATGCGTGTAGCCACTCGTTGACACTCCGGTATCCTTACTTGTGTACGGCACCCCAAACCTGCAGGTACTCCGGATTAATGAGGTACATCGTGTCGTTATCATTTTAGACATTACTTAACAAATAATCTCCATGTACCTGGCCGTCACGTACTGCTGCCACAGGCCTCTTCTGGGCCGGGATAGGACCACAGGTTGGCCCCTAATGGGGAGGCCGGTGAGCATGGCTACGTCTCTTAGAGTGATAGTCATCTCACCGAATGGAAAGTGAAATGTGTGCGTCTCCGGCCGCCACCGATCGATCAAACCAGGAAGAAGTGCCCGATCGAGGCCTGGCATCGGCGTGGTCATGCCCCCTACCATCGTAGCTCCGTCCATGAGAAGCGCGAAGGGTAGTAGACCTGCACGGGCGAGTGGAATATGGAACCGGCCGTCCAACCTCGGTATTTTGTGCAACGACCGGCAGGACAGAGCGGGCAACTGAAATGTGCACGCAATTAAGGTTAGAGGCATCGCAAATATTGCACCACATGTAACATACAATTGAGTCGCACCTCATGTCCTGAACAAATCGCCCTCGCACGGTGTTTCGCATCAACCAACTCACTGAGTAGCTCTGGAAGTGCAATGCCCGCCATAGCCTGCAATGTCAACGCGCGGTAATAGGAATACACGCCGAGTACGCAACGCTACGTACCAAATATGAAGGAAGGGACGACTACAAAGTACACAATTAGAAAGTACACATTCTTGAGTACATAATACAAGTACGCACTACTTAGTACACAATGTCAAATTATGCACTGCTAATTAAGTACTGCGTGGATTGGGGCACCTCCTGCGGTCGTGTCCAGGTTGTTTGCATAATGAGCACTTTCGCAATCCATCTACCGCATCAGCCGCATCCATGTCACCTTGCATTCTGGTGCTCCTTGGCCTTCCTGGCTCTGTGCGTCTACTCACGGGGTGCGGTTTCCAGGTGGGGCCCTCGAAGAGCTTGTAGTTCGCTCCAACTGTGAACGAACTCATCTTTGGACGCCAAGTGCTCTTCAAAGCATGCACGGTGTAGTATGGTGAGATGAACTGTGATGCATCGTTCCCACCCATGTCGCGACATGCGGCCAACACATGGGAGCACGGGATGTGATGCGGCCGGCTTGTTGCACGTCGCGGTAGCCTCCTCCGCCCCAATTGGCGCTGCACGCAGTGTCCCCGCGAGATACCCAGTTGGTATTTGCGCTTGCACATCACCTCGAATTTATTCGTGCCTGAGTCATAAATCCTAGTGCGGTGGAAGTGTGCCTTTTGTCTTCTCGATTGGAGGATCTTCTCCACTCTTGGTGCGTGCGTAGTGACATACGCCTCGGCTGCGTTCAGCGATCACGGAAGTAATCACCGCCCGGTAAAGGTGAGCTCAACGATTGAACACAGCGGAAGGCCGCGAACACCCTTCAAGACGTTGTTGAAAGCCTCCGCTATATTCGTGGTCATGACGTTGTACCTAAAATGGTTTATGTTAGCTTCAACGAGAATTCACGTAAACACCACGGTAATTACCATGAACTACTCGGTTTGTCCGCACCTCGCTCCGTTAGGTCGTGGAGTAGCGCCCACCGCTCGGTGGCTTCCCCGCAATCCACCGGTGAAGGTGGGCGCGTCGCGACTAACCAAAGTCCGCCTGCCACCACTTGAGAGCGTAGTTGTTGTTCCTGTGATTGGGCGTCTTCCATCATCTTCCGTGTGGTGTCGTTCAGCTGCGTCCATATCGTGTTGAACTTGTGAGGTTGGTTTTGAAGGCACATGGCTTTGAACCTCTTCACCATCGCCTTGTTCTTGTAGCTTGAATACAAGTTCGCACCTAGGTGTCGCATGCACCATCTCCTCTCCACATCGTGCCGCTTCACCGAGGAGCTTGTCTTTGTCGTGCATGACATCCAACGCGTGGAGAAGGCCTTTGTTGCGGTCGGACACAACGCCAAACGCGCTCCCTCGTACTCCACGACCGGCTCTTAAGCGATGCCAAGAACCACGACCAACTATCGTTGTTCTCACTCTCCACGAGAGCGAACGCCAATGGGATGATCTGGTTATTTGCATCTGCAAAGTGCAGCTTAGCGGGCCCCACGGAACTTCCCACTCGAGAATGTACCGTCGACGCAAATAATCGGTCTGGCAGATTTAAAAGCGTCGATGCAGTGTCCAAACGACCAGCATAGCCTGACGAGGGACCGCTCGTCCGGGCCCACCGACCCGTCCTCCATCCTTACAGGCTCAGCCCCCAGTGTGAACTGAGTGCCTGGGTTTGTCATGGCTATCTTCTGTAATAATCTAGGAGCAAAGTTGAAGGACTCCTCGAAGCCCCCAAAAGCATCTTCAATGCCTTCGCTTTGCTCGCCAGTGTGCTATACGTGATCACCATCCCGTGTTTTGTTTGCATCTCCTCCATAATTACACTGGTCATCGCGATGTTGGTTCCAACGATGTTCACTATGTTCTGCGCTACGTACTTCGCGTTCATTAAATCGCTCATGTTCCTTATGGATTCCTCGGTGCATGTATGAGGAATATATACACGAACCTTGAAGTAATCCTGGTGCTTTGGTTCTTTGAACTTCGTACAAAGAAGGGACAATGGGGGTACTTTTTGCACTTAACCTCGTACACGGTGCGATCCGACCGGTTACGAGTGTGCTCCCGTCTTGTCATGACGGCGTACGTGGTTAGGAAGTGAATTGCCTCCTGCTTGTTATGGAAACGTTGCTCAACTCGAATGTCATTATGGGTGTGCGCCCCAGCGGACGTGTTACTGTAATCCACAAGGGTACAATCCAGCAGACCAATGGCTCGAAAGTATTGTATAGCAGGTGCTGGGTCATCATCGTCCGCCGCACCTTCATCCCCGCTACCGCCACCTTCACCAACCTCCGCCGCATCAACTTGTTCTTCGCCATCGTCCGCCGCTCCTACATCCCCGCTAACGCCACCTTCACCAACCTCCGCCGCATCAACTTGTTCTTCGCCATGCCCCGAGGTCCACCCCTCCACAGTTGGTGGATCCTGTGGCCCATGTGACAAATCATGGTCTACTGCTTCAGAAGTAGACCCGAACTCCTCGGATTGGTGTCGTGCAAATACCTCTACATACACTCCTAACTCGAAATTCTCTTCGTTAAACTGCGAGCATACAAATCCCACGAACTATTATTTCTCATTTGGAAGAGTGTGTACACAACCATAGGGCTGTTTGGAACGATCGTGGATCTAACCCTTCTAGACGAACCCTGTGCGTATCACGGTTCACACGTAGAACGGCAACAACATGTGATTTTAGCTGGCCCAATCCACTCGGGATGGCTATTGTGCTGTCTACGTGCATGCAGTTGTCCATGGTCACCACTCTACCGTGCAAAACAGAGGGCCGTTCTCCATGATATATATTCAAAAATGTGTCCATCTGTTGCACAAATATTAAACCTTTTAGTCATTACAATTTTTATCCAGGCAATTTTAATCAAATTTGCACCAAATTTACCGCACCAGTTCATCGATTCTACATGTCTCGCACAGCCTAACATTGTTACTTCCCGATACTCTTTCAAATTAGATGTTTTTCTTGTTTTTCTCTTCTTTCTTTCCTCTTGTTCTTTCTCATGAATTACGGCATTACGGTGTACTTTAAGTGCGTCATGGTTCCCGATATGAGCTACCGTATAAATGCTAATTGGTGCACCCTAAGTTTTTTTACGAATTCATGCTCTTCTGACCTACTAGGAATAACAAAAGTGGCTTCATAATTTTCAATGGTGAACTAATCGCGTTAACGTTATACCAGATTGATTATGTCTTACGCGTAACACCTAATTAATTACGAACTACTCAAATTATCTACAAATTCAAATCCCTTTTTCCAACTCGCTTATCATATTATTCTAGGATTTATAAATTTTACCTTCACATTTTTAAGCTAATTGGTGCACCCTAAGTTCTTTTACGAATTCATGTTCTTTCATTGACTAGGAATAACAAAGGTGGCGTCATAATTTCGAATGGTGAAATAATCATGTTATACCAGATTGATAATTTCTTACGCTTAACACCTAATTAATTACAAACTACAAAGATTATGTACAAATTCAAATTCCAGATTGACAATAAAACTTAGGGGTATTGCGGCAGCATATTTTTGTAGCAAAGAAAGGTGTAAATAAAATATTTCCCAGAATATGGTACTCCATATATCGTAGAGCAAGTCTGCAGTATTCGTGCGAAAAATTACATTTAAACGTGATATTTTACGGGCTGCCGAAAATGCTTAAAAGTTAACGTTGACAATAAAACTTAGGGTTATTGCGGCAGCATATTTTTGTACCAAACAAAGGTGTAAATAAAATATTTTCCCAGAAAATGTTACTCCATATATCGTAGAGCAAGTCTGCAGTATTCGTGCGAAAATTTACAATTAAACGTGATATTTTACGGGCTGCCGAAAAGGCTTAAAAGTTAACGTTGACAATAAAACTTAGGGTTATTGCGCCAGCATATTTTGGTACCAAAGAAAGGTGTAAATAAAATATTTTCGCATAATATGGTACTCCATATATGGAAGAGCACATCTGCAGTATTCGTGCCAAAAATTACATTTAAACGTGATATTTTACGGGCTGCCGAAAAGGCTTAAAAGTTAACGTTGACAATAAAACTTAGGGTTATTGCGGCAGCATATTTTTGTAGTAAAGCAAGGTGTAAATAAAATATTTTCCCAGAATATGGTACTCCATATATCAAAGAGCACATCTGCAGTATTCGTGCCAAAAATTACACTTAAACGTGATATTTGACGGGCTGCCGAAAAGGCTTAAAAGTTAACGTTGACAATAAAACTTAGGGTTATTGCGGCAGCATATTTTTGTAGCAAAGCAAGGTGTAAATAAAATATTTTCCCAGAATATGGTACTCCATATATCAAAGAGCAAATCTGCAGTATTCGTGCCAAAAATTACATTTAAACGTGATATTTGACGGGCTGCCGAAAAGGCTTAAAAGTTAACGTTGACAATAAAACTTAGGGGTATTGCGGCAGCATATTTTTGTAGCAAAGCAAGGTGTAAATAAAATATTTTCCCAGAATATGGTACTCCATATATCAAAGAGCACATCTGCAGTATTCGTGCCAAAAATTACATTTAAACGTGATATTTGACGGGCTGCCGAAAAGGCTTAAAAGTTAACGTTGACAATAAAACTTAGGGTTATTGCGGCAGCATATTTTTGTAGCAAAGCAAGGTGTAAATAAAATATTTTCCCAGAATATGGTACTCCATATATCAAAGAGCAAATCTGCAAGATTCGTGCAAAACATTACATATAAACGTGATATTTGACTTGATTCCGAAAATTATTAAAAGTTAACGTTGACAATAAAACTTAGGGGTATTGCGGCAGCATATTTTTGTAGCAAAGCAAGGTGTAAATAAAATATTTTCCCAGAATATGGTACTCCATATATCAAAGAGCACATCTTCAGTATTCGTGCCAAAATTACATTTAAACGTGATATTTGACGGTCACGAAAAGGCATAAAAGTTAACGTTGACAATAAAAGTTAGGGGTATTGTGGCAGCATATTTTTGTAGCAAAGCAAGGTGTAAATAAAATATTTTCCCAGAATATGGTACTCCATATATCAAAGAGCACATCTGCAGTATTCGTGCCAAAAATTACATTTAAACGTGATATTTTACGGGCTGCCGAAAAGGCTTAAAAGTTAACGTTGACAATAAAACTTAGGGGTATTGCGGTAGCATATTACGGCATTACGGTATACTTTAACTGTGTCATGGCTCCCGATATGACCTACCGAACAAAAGCTAATTGGTACACCGTAAGTTTTTTTACGAATACATGTTATTTACTTCCTACTGAGAATAACAAAAGTGACTTCATAATTTTTAATGGTTAAATAATCAGGTTATAGCACATTAATTATTTCTTACGTTTAACAACTAATAAATTACAAACTACTACAATTATCTACAAATTCATATTCCTTTTCCCACATCGCTTAATCATATTATTATAGGATTTACAAATTTTTCCTTCACATTTTAAAGGTTTCACTCGATTTTATATAGTCGTGCTTTATTAAATTGATTCACCACCTACGATCAATATTTTAGCCCATTTTAATTATCCTGACCGATTCTCCAAGTTTGACACAGCCTACATAATCTAAGTAAAATAATGGGAACAACATGATCGAAGGAGGTGCTTACCTTGCTCGGACTGTTCTGGAACGGAGTCGAAGTCAATCTACCGGTGTCTACAACAATGTATCTACACAAAGCAAAAAACATCAAGAAGAAGCGAAGGGTGTAATAAGGCAAAATAACTTACCAAGGTTCAACGGTTCGGCGCGCAATTTTTAAGTCGATTAAGCAACTACATTTGGTTCGACTTATTAAGTTGAGAAAGGAGGTCAACTCCTTTCGGGTCCAAGTAGTGATTACGTCCAAAAATAAAAACAGTCCTTCGCTTCTGCGAATAACTTACAAAGGTCCAGAAGTTCGGCGCAACAATATTTTAGTCGGATTAAGCGGCTACGTTCGTTCGAGTTATTGTGTTCGAAAGGGGCTCAACTCCTAACGGGTCCAAGTGGTGATTACGTCCAAAAATAAAAGCAGTCCTTAAACCTGCGAATAATCGTCCTAAATAAAAATAGTCCTACCCTCAAGCAAATTATCGTCCGAAATTAAAACATTCAATGGTGATCAGAGGGTTTAGCCCTCCGAGATAGTTCAACATTCCATTGCCAGTTCGTAGTCCCAAAATAAGGTTGTTATTTTATGCGACAAGAGTTAATTTAACTTTTTATTCCATTTCAATATTATTACAAACGTAGAAGTTTTTACATGTTACGATTACTTCGTAAATTGTTATGGTCCACGAACAGCAACCGATAAAAAGAACATTAATAGATGTCTAACCCAATCTTCAAGCTATCAAGGATGTCATCTATCATTTTTTTGCTTAATGCGGGGATATTTGTCCCAAGTTCACAATATAGGATGCTTACTGAAATTAACGCATGCATACATCGATTTGTTTAAACAACATAATCTAAGTAAAATAATGTGAACATAACCTAAGTAAAATAATAGGAACAACATGATCGAAGGAGGTGCTTACCGTGCTCGGAGTTTTCTACAACAGAGACAAGGTCGACGGGTCCGGTCTCTACAACATCGGTATCTACACGAAGGAAAAACAACAGTAAGAATCAAAAGATTAAGCAACTACATTCAGATAGGTCCAGAGGTTCGGCGCACCAATTTTTAAGTCAGATTAAGCAGCTACATTTGGTTCGAGTTATTAAGTTGAGAAAGGAGGTCAACTCCTTTCGGGTCCAAGTAGAGATTATGTCCAGAAATAAAAACAGTCCTTCGCTTGTGCGAATAATCGTTCGAAATAAATAGAGTCCAACGTTCCAGAGGGTCCTGACCTCTGCAGAGACTATAATCCTAATAGCAGGTTGTTATTTTATGCAATAATAGTTTATTTACTTTTCATCCCATTTTAATATTCATACAGATGTAGACATTTTTAGGAGTTACGATTATTTCGCAAGTTGTGCAGTTACCACGGACGAATTATTTTTGGGTAATCTCGAAGCTACTGATTTTACAGGAATTGCATGGTCTTCTATCACTCAACTTGCAACTAGGATGAATATAGCTACTGATATAGAAGTTTTTATGTGTGACATTAATCCTGGTCCAAGAACACAAACCGAGAAATTTAGTCATTTCTGCTACATCTACATTTCTACATTTCTAAAGTACAGCATTAATTATAGAAAGCAGTAAGGGTGACTAATGTGCACCTTTATTACTCTGACTTCGGTTGTCTCAGTACCGTGATTTCCTCTGCAGAACCAAAACATAAGCCCAATGGTTAGTTAAGCTATGAATACACTACTTCGCTTTCACATGTTAAGTGATAACATAACCACCAAATATCCACGTCGCAGAGCGTTCCTTCGCGTAGTTGGAGTAGCCAGAGAATGGAACTTCACTCGCTTGCACCGTCGAACTTCACTCTGGAACTTCACTCATCGACTCACTGAAACTTCTTTTCTCTGGATGGCTCTCTGCGTTCATGCGTTCTCTCCTCGCTGGCTCCTTCCTTTCTTATAGCCATAACCGGCCAGCACATGCATATGCTCCGAATAATGGCAAAGGAAAAGCAGCAGGTAGCATCTTCAATCCCTATAATCACGGAAGCATGCAGCCACACCGAAAGAAAATATCAAATCAAGCTAAAGCTGGAGCTTCCCGTGCGTCCGGCCCTCCCTTGGCCCCCCAGGAGCGACGGCCTCTTGGCCGGTTGCCCAGCGTGCGTCGTGGGTCGGGGAGGACCCGGCTTTGGCCGGTTGCCCACCGGTGATGTCTTGGCGGCTCCCAGCGCCATAGGTCCCTTGGCCGGTCCCCCAGTCACCGTCGATCCTTTTGGCCGGTTCCCAGTCTACCGCTAGTAGCCTTGGCCGGTTCCTCAAGACCCATAAATAATCAATGGTACACCAGAAACCGGCCAACGATGGGTTTTTGGTAAATATCGAAAACTGTTGTATCATATTGTAAATACGACGTGCAATTTGTACTAAATACGATTTTTTCCGAGTACACGTGATAGCACTAGTGCAAGCTTTAAGGACTCCTGATTTTTTTCTCTGCTGACTTCGTTGTCGTACGTGTTGCTTGAATTTGCCATTATTTGCATACCGAGAAGCTGAGCAGGGACGGCACTATTGAAGAGCTCCAACAGGGACGGCAGTATCGAAGAACTCCATGTGTGTGATAGCGTCGTCGTGGTCAGCGTCTGCGAGATGGAAATGGAATGGCCCTACCGGCGCCGGCGATGTAGACGCAAACGCCCGATCAGCCCGGACGTCGCCCGGAAAACGATTGCGACCGTCTGCTAGTGACTGTTTCTAAAATCTAGAGTCAAGTACTCACTCAGCACCAGGTTCAAAATTTCGTTTTAGGTTAAATCCCGTCGTCGACCGGAATCCGATTTTTCAGCGAGATCTCGTTATTTCGGACGGAATTCAAAAACCAAAATTTAAACCGAGATTTCGATCAATTTCACCGAAATTATAGAGCATTGTAACACTTTTAAAATTTTTTATGTTTTTTTAATTTCGTCGGGATTATGGAACTCAGGGGGTCCGAAAAACTGAAATTTCGCCGAAATTTCGCGGGATTTCGACGAGAATTTAAACCCTGCTCAGCACTCAGGCAGGCTCGCCCGGTTCCATTAGAAACGTACAAGTTTTCATAGGTTATACGTCGACTTTTCGAAGGGATCAGGAAAAATCGCCGTATTCCAGGCTCAACCTACCTACGAATTTCACATGATACCATAGACTTGCCGTTAGAAACGGAAATCCATCGACGAAGGGATCTGGAAAATTTGCCATATTCTAGGCTCACCCAGTTCCATTATGAACCTATGAATTTCACTGAAAACCAAACTTCCCGCGAGGATCAGGAAAAATTGCCACATTCCAAACGAACACTTTTTTTTTTTGGGAGGGGGGGGGGGGGGTTGGTGGTGTAAGATCATCTCCAAGATATTCTTAAAAAGAAACCGTAAACTTCAATATAAGACCTCAACTAATTGGATTCAAAGCTGCAAAGAAATGCTTATTCTAGCAATTAGGCCATAAAACCCAACTACCATATAATTAGATAGGGTCGAATCACAGAGTTGCTAAATATAGCTACTTGCCCAGGGGTTCTAAAACAATTTGCTAAACTTTTATAATTTAAGGTTTAAGGTCTTTGGTGGAGTTAATCTTTTTTCCTTAAAAATCCTATAATTTAAATTAGGATCATATTTAGAGGCCAAGATGCTCTAAGGGAGCCTAGTGAAAGTTTGAGAATGCATTGAATGCATTTTGTTTCTGTTAGGCATTTTTTTATGGCTAATAAATCTGAAAATTTTGGTCGCCGACGATCTGCCATGGGTCAAACTGGAACCTGGAACGAGGCCCAAATATCTCGATCAGGGCATTGGGCAGGCGATCAGTACTCAGTTCTCTCGCCTTGGAACGCGGCCGAAATCTCTTTCGATCAGGACGGGCGCCAACAGTTGCCATTGCTACTCCACTAGGGGCAAAAATTTTTTTTCACAACTCAGGAGTTAAACGAGTACTTATAAGTTTGACTCGAACTTATTCTTTAATGAGTCGAATCGAGCCATGATTTTGTTGGAAATGTGTGCAATATTTTAATTTCAGATTTTACTAGGAAACAAATATCACAAATAAATAGTTATGCATACAGTAAATATAACAGCAAGCTACACATTGTACTTACAAACATATATATATATATATATACACTAAAAAAACAGAATATGATTGAGTCGAACGATCACGAACGATTTACAGCTGGGCTTATTGAAGAATTGGAAGCAGCGCAATGTAGATGCGAGTTGACGATGAGAAAAAAGCAGAGCGGTCGCGCTGAAGCCCTGCCCAGAAACCTTATTGCCGCCCCGTGCAGGTGAACTCTGCGGCAATGGGTCGGAGATACCGCTCACCTTCCTTCACGGTGCACGCCGAGGAGGAAGGCCGGCGAGGTTCAACCGCTCAACACACCAGTACAGAGTTCAGAGAGGAGCAGAAAGAATGGAGGAGAAGTTCAGTGTATCAAGCCTTGACGTCTCCAGGTGTTTATATACACACGCACGATGGCCAGCGATGACTAATGTGACTAGTAATGGCCATTGCGTAATGTCGATAAAGCATTAGTAACAGACTGCATAATGTTGGCAGTTATTAGAATGTTTAAATCGCATTTAAACAAAATGTATGGATAGAGAGATAATTGCAAGATTTAGCAAAAAAAAGATGAATTTAAAGCGTCAGGAGACACACTACGACGCGGCGCGGTCGCTCGTCGCAAGTCACAAGTCACGCGGATTTTCACGCGAAAATATGCAAATACGCGCGCACACGTGTGTATGTGTTTAGCCAGTATTCACCCTATGCCATCCTCATGCTAAGTGTCACATTAATCAAGAGGTGGCAAAGACTCATCCTTTTAAATTGCCATTTCTCCACTTGGCTAGGTAACATGGTACTAAATCATGCATGCTATGGAATTAAAGAAAATGGGTCACCCATGGGTCAATTTCCAACAATCCCCTACTAATTCCATAGCAAACAGCAAAAAAGATAACAAAGATCACTGTACTGATGTGTTGTTAATATACTAGTCTTTTGGTGTAAGTCCCGTACGGGTTTAACTTGCACCTAGATTAGCAAGATTCATCCTCTCACAGCTAGTGAATGGACTATGCCTTGAATTCATAGGCTCTTTAATTTTGTATAAATTGAATTATGCCTTGAATTCATAGGCTCTTTAATTTTGAGAGAATTATGCCTGGAGACACACAAGAACATGCCTGGAGTTTGAGAGAATTTGCCCACTTTTTGCCATCTCACAAAAAGGAGCAGCCCAAATGGAATGCTCTAGCTTGTGTGTATGAATTGGTTTCTTGCTCTCAAGCTCTCCCATGTGAAGGGGTCCCTTACGTAGGCGGTGGGCTCGAGCCGAAGCTCACGCACAGCACCAGTTCCCCCACGCGGCGATCACCAGCTCCCCGCGGTGTCAAGTCCACCCCTCTGGTTCCAGGTAATTGCTCCAGGTTCAAGTATATTCTTCAGATTGTTGCGATGTGGAGGTGATTGTAGACAAGCTCAAATTGGACAATTCATCTAAAATCCCATCTTTTAAGAACCTGGAACAAACTAGCTAGCCGAACACTTTTAGAAATTACTCTTGATTCTTCAGAAGATCAGAATTAGGAGAAGTCGGAGTAGAATTAGGGAGGAGCACGAGAAGGAGCTGGAGCCCAACCAAATGGGCCTTGAATCGTCGGCAGAATATGATATGTTTATTAGAATGGTAGAATGATAGACAGTTATTTGCTTTGACATTTTATGGATATGACATGTTTATCATGTTGCTCAAATGAATACTCATGTTAATGATGTTTCAGCATGTGTTACATTTGGAGAGAAGTCTTGTACATGTGATGTATTTGATGGAGCTCAAGTTAGAAAGGTTTGGCTTATTACTCTTGGTGTTTACCGACACCTAGACAGCATGTGGAGGTGTCATGCGCGGTGACCTTCTCAAGGAGATTGTGAGAAGGCCCATCAAAGTTGTGAAGGGTGGTGCTCACCTACTTGGACGAGTAAAGAGCAACCACTAATGGATTTGAGACAGGTGTTCAATTTGTCGAGCCAATCCAAATTGGTTTGGGCTTGCCTCAACGTGGATTAGGGGAGACCAAAAAGTCTTCGAGACCACGGTAAAACATCAGTGTGTCTCCTATGCCTATTTAATTTTGAGCAATCTTCAATCATATTATTTCAATTTATATTTCTAGAATTAAATTGCTTTTTTGTCATTAGGATTGCTTAGTCTTGTGTAGAGACTTAATTTGTTAGTGTACTTAGTGAGCCTTGTTGATTTAGGCCTTAATTTTCAAAACTTTAGTTTATTGCTTTCGTATTATTTATTGTTAAGGTTTTGACATAGGGGTACTTAGGCGAGTATTTATTCGTAGAAGATTTTTTTAAGAAGCTGCTTATTCACCCCCTCTAGTCAGCATCCTCAACCTAAAAAGTGGTATCAAAGCTTGGTCTTTCATTTTATTAGACTTAACCTTCTAGAGAGCAAGGATGGAGACTAGTGGTTTAGTGCACTACACCTATACACCTATTTTTGATGGCTCAAATTGTACTTCATGGAAATTATTTATGAATTCTCATTTTAAATCAATGAGCCCCCAAATATGGTGGATCGTAAATGTGGGCTTTTCTCTTCGGTTGAATGAAGTTGCTCCAACTAAAGGATGATAGAAATGCCTACATCTCGATGCTTAAACTACTAATGTTTTATTTAGCATTGTGAGCGTATATGTATCCATAAAATAAACAATCTTAAGAGCGCTCACAAAATATGAACAAAACTTCAAGAATTATATGATGTGCCCACATTCCCTAGTGAGGATTGCATAGAAGAATGGGTGTTGGGAGATGAAACTTCAAGTTCTATTCCAATTGATAAAGAACCGACAACACCATCTACCTCAACCTCCTCCCCAAGTGATAATGAATATCCAATGCTATCTTCATTAACTCGTTGCTTCATGGAAAAAGGTAAAATTGAGGTAAGTGACAATGATGATGAGCCCTCTTATGATGAACTAATGGATATGCTAGAGGAGCTCAATTTGTATCTTGGGAAGGAGAAAGCAAAATATAATATTTTGAAGCTTGAGCATGACTCACTTCAAAATGATTATAATGTACTTAAAAAAAATCGTGAATCCCTCCTTCTCAAGGAAATCATTAAGCCTAAGGTGGACATAGGAATTTCATGTGATTTAATAGATGATTTGCCATGCTTAAATTCTATTCCTTGCTATTCATCTAATATTAGTATATCCACCTCTAGCGATGATATTCCTTGTTGCTCAAGCTCAATTGCTTCTACTTCCTCTATACTTGTTGAGACTAATCTTGTGATGAGAATAAAGAGCTGAAGACCCAAGACATTAATTTGGAAAGTGACTTGAAGAAGTGCTACAATGGAAAAGCCACCCTCTACAAGATTCTTAGCAATCAATGAAAATTGAATGACAAGAGAGGGATCGGCTACATCTCCAAGATGGAGAAGAATATGAAAGGCCACTGCACCTCAGTGCACTCTCATCAAGTGGAAGTCAAGTCCATACCATCAATAAAGAGGCAAAATGGCAAGAAGCAAGAAAAGGAAGTCAAAAGAGGTCCAAATGGTCAAACTTGCTTCAATTGCCGAGAAAAAGGACATATTGGTAAGAATTGTTCCAAAGGTACCACTACTAAGTCTACTATTGTTTATAATCATTATTTGCTTAGGGAGGACAAAAATGGTAATGTGTTTGCCAAATTTGTCAAGTCTCCTAAGCTCTCTCAAAATAATGATATTCATTTGCTTAGGAAGAGCAAACATATAAATGTGTTTGCTAGATGTGTTATTACTCCTAAGCCCACTTAAAGCAATGCCAATAAATTGCTTAGGAGAAATAACAATAGCAAACAATTCGCTAGGATTGCTAGATCCTCTAAGCTTATGCATAATAATAATTATCATATGCTTAGAAAGGATAAAACTAGAAATAGATTTGCCAAAATTGTTAGGACCCCTAAGCCTCCTCATTATAATGCCAATAATTCGCTTAATTAGAAGGAGTAACAATTGCAAATCCATTGCTAATTGTGTTAGTTCACCTAAGACTACTATTTCTATGGCCATTTGGGTCCCTAAATCTCTTGTGACTAACATTTGTGGATCCAACACAAATTGGGTACCAAAAAGTGCCAAAAAGATTTTTAGGTACTTGGAATATCATTGGAGGTTTGGCTCAATCAAAAGGATAATTTTATCATGTGCAAAATGGAGCCAAGCATGAGGATTAGCTTTCTACATCATGAACCAATGCCATCCGGTAACAAGTATTTAAATTGATTATTTTAGCTTTTAGCCTTGCGTAGGTTAAGTTGCATTATTATGAAATCAATCTAAACTGCTTGTTTATATTCTTGCTCATGCTTCTTAATTATACAGTAATCTAACTAGAAACCCGGTCTCTCAATCAAACACCGAGATCGGTAAAAGACTAAGAACATATCATTAGCCTATCTAGGTATACCTTTGCCTTTTCGCAATTACTTGGAGCTTTCATGATGACCTTTATCCTTTCTCCAAGTCTGCATCGTTTCTTCTTGTTTATCAATACATGATGAACTTCTTCTTTCTTCTCTTCTGGATCTCTCATTAATGCCTATCAACACATAATGGTATCCCTCTTCTCAAATCTTGACTTGATGGCTATCAACACATGATACAATCCAAGTCTTCATCATCATTATACTAATCTTATATCCACAACTCATTAAAAATAGTTAGTCCAACAAACTTGGTTGTTCCAATCATCAACGCACACCATTAACACATAATGGCCGCTCCCAAGATTCTTCGATCCAACCCTTTGATGATTGACCACAACCCAAATCAATCAATTTGAATGGTTAAATATGTCTTGAGTACATTGATGCAACTAATGCTTCATTATACTTAAGAACTTTTCATTTGTCCTTAATCAATCAAGAAACACCATCAACATATGATGAAGAGTTCTTTGACATGAGTATGTATAAATACACAAGTTTCATATACTCATTTTGGTGGAATCTCATAGTAATGATCCAATAATATGTGAAATATGTGGACAGGGATCAATACCATTGAGACCATCAATTATAGAATGAACTTTATTTAATATGTGCATATAAATAATTGAACTTGGAATCAATATGCGCATAATCAATCTTAGATTGCATGTGAGTTTATCCTATATCGGCATGTGTATACTGCAACTGCACAAGTTATATATATACTCAAATGATTGTTTCAAAGTCATGATCCTTTATATATTTGGCAAGAAGGAATGGATCAATGCTATTCAAACTTCAAGGTAAAGTATGAACTCCCCCAAATGTGTGCATCCATGTAATATATGGAATTGAAAACATAATGCACATCTTTAATGTATAAGCAATAGAAGAGTTCATCTTTTAACTTGAATCCTAAGTATGCATTAAAATAATAGAGTGAATTCTAGTGCATACCTTGGGTTTTCCATTTTTCGTTCAAATTTGAGACTAATAAGAATAAGGCTCAATAAATATGTTAATCTCATAATGATTAGATTTATCATTAAATATTGATTAAACATTAATCTAAAACCCATCACCAAAACCAAACGGAGCTTGAACTTACACCATGCCATGCTGCCGTGGCTTGCTGAGGCCCAAGACCCATCGTGCCCATGCCGTGCTAGCACATCACGACCCAAATCCTAGGTCTAGGGGTGCCATTGCCTACCTCTTACAAATTCCTGGTTGTGTCGTTGTCTCCAAAACATTGGTGAAGTGCCAGCAAATCGCGATTTGGCACAAAAATCCCAAGGCAAAAAGGCAATTAATTTTCAATTAATCTCAGTTGTGTAACACCCCTGCACCGCACGTGCCCTGAATGTTACACCCTCAAATATAAACTAGTACAAGACACTATAATAATTTAGCAAAGTAAGCTAACATACTAGCAACTTACCGAAATTATTAGAAATTTTGGCAGCACCTCCCCTAAAACTAGGACATCCACTCAGTAGACAAAAGACAGCATTTAATATAACAACAACATAAGCAATTTAAGATAACCAGCCAAGCACAAACATGGGTCATGGTATCAACTAACCGTCATGACCCAACTAAGCACATACAACTACCACAAATTAATTACAAGGCATGAACTCATTAAGATTGGAAGCGACAAGTTAATATGAAACTATGGTGATTCAAAACGTGTTCGTGCCACTACTCCCATCCATGCATGTCGGCTTCAAGGTACCTACAAATAATAAACAAACAAGTGTGAGTCGAAGACTCAACAAGTACATCAAAGGGATAAACATAGCCAAATAGAATTTCTTAAACAGTAACATACTAACAACTCTTAATTGAATTCATCAAGTAGAAATGAAAATACATAAAACCGGTAATATCATGATCCTTACTCATCTTTACTTGAGACCACAATTCAACGTCTTAACCCCTTTTTCTTTTTCCACATCACTTAGTAGACTTTCGTTAGCAATGCAATGCAATGAAATGATGAATGCATTCATGCTCATGCACCTTTTTCCCAATTATACCAGTATAATGAGTGCGCGCCCGTAGACGTGCACCCTCTCATTCCCTTCCATCCCGTGGAGGGGCTTACTCTTAATGACTCGCTCCCATCCCCCACGATGGATGGGACTACGAGGTAGGACTTCCTAGTGGCGCTCCGGATTAGTCATAACTTTCTCACCAACATCACCGGATTAGTTATGACTTTCTCACCGACCTGGCCTTTATCTCATGCAGGACATGAATGCAATCGATGCAATTGATATGAATGAAATGCAACCTTCATTCAATTCCAACAATAGCATAGCCATAATTAAATGCATAATGGTGAATGAGTTGGATAAATTGCAAGTAGCATTGAGCTTAGCATTCGCTTCATCATAATCAACTTATAATATAACACAAAATAGAGCATGTCACAAACCCTTCTAGCATTTAATATACGTGATACACTTGTCTTTAACCTCGGCGGTGAACTGACGTCCCGTTTGCGGTATTAGAGACCTCCAACCCTAGAGAAATAACACAACACTCAAAATTCATTCCTCATGTGAAAATTGCCACTAATTCGGAGATAAAACTCTAATGATAAGCATTACTCCCTATCCCAATAATACAAGATTTTAACATCAATTATCAACAGTTATTCATTTAACCAGCTACACACACACACACACTAATCACATTTCACAGGAGGTTAATCTTTTGGATCTTACACAAAAGATGAGACAACCAAGAACAGCCTTTATCTCTTAGACATAATAAGATAAAGTTCTCAGCATGCAATTCCAGTAATAATCGACAGTAGGCGAGGACCAGCACAAGCAAATAATGGCATAAAGCATAAGCAACCTTACCCCTTTCAGTGCCTTAATCATGGCTACGCAAGCAACTCATCAAGCACTAGTCTCTACCTCTAAATTACCAAGTCTCAACTATCACTTCAATATCTAAATATGCACACCTTTTTCAATCCCACTTTTACAGTTGACAGACTAAATTGATCAGGCGTTAGAATAAGCATTCCCATGACCAAAAACCATTATTAACCCATATCCTTGCGAAATCACTAGATCATACAAAAATCAAGCAACATTGCAGTTTATACATAACCTAATAGGGATCGAAGTCCTAAGCACACCAATTACACAGCTTCTTCATTTACCAAACATATTAGATAACAATAGAACCCAACCATGACATAGCGATCATACTTGATATCTCTATACTACCACATTAATACAACACTGATATATCTGCAGTGAACCGACTGCATCCAATTTCAGTTATTAACCCATCAATGCCACCAAATTCAAACCTTAAAGAACCGAATCGACTCCAAACCAGTCCAGTAGAACAACCAAGAATTAGGAGTAATGCGAACTAGATAGATAAACAATATTGGTCTCAACAAGAAAAATTCATCAGGGTTACGTTATACATCCCTTTAACTCGCAATACTCCCCCGGCATATTGCAATCTAAAGTCAACGCCACAACGTCAACCAACCGATGGAATCGCTAGATAGCCAAACATCACAGGCCAAAGAGAAATAGTCCACCCACAGGACATGATATCAGTTCATCACTTACTAACATGTAAATCGATCAACACCAAGCCACTGCTAGTAAGCTATAACTAAACCTTCAAGATCATCAAAATACTGTGTAGCATCAGTTCATCACTAATTAAGCCCATTCAACCGCAATCAGCCTAGTTGCAAGCATTTCTCATTTAAATCATTCCAACACATCTCAAATCATAGCAATGTGACCTCAGTGCAAACTCTTTGAGCACAAATCTCACAAATCACAGATCACCGATAAGAGGAGTCGGCACATTCATCACAATTGCAATGCATCAATAGACAACCTCACAGACCAATACTTAAGACAGTGTGATACCATATATAGACCTTCTAGGCATTTCAACAAACACATGACATGCATAATGAAACCAACACCTCAAATTAATCTGTGCTTGAATGCTCACCACAGGGAGGAGGCAAAAAGGGGAGGAAGAGGCACCGGCCGGCTGGGGGGAAGGTCGGCCAGGGGCTCGCCGGCCTGGGAGAGGCGGGGCGCGCTGGACGGGAGGACAATCGGGGAGGGCCGCCGCTCGGGGAGGACGGCCGGAGGAGCGTCGGGACGGGAGAAGCTGCGCCGCTCAAGGAAGACGACCGGGGGCGAGCCGCGTCGGGCTGCAGGTAAGGAGCGCCGACCCTAGGGGAGAGCAGGGAGGAGTGCCGTCTCGGGGGAGGCGTTGGCCGGCTGGAGTGGCGGTGGCGCTCGGCCAGGAGGACGACCGGGGGCGAGCCGAGAGGAGTCGCGTCGGGCTGCAGGTAAGGAGCGCCGACCCTAGGGGAGAGTCGGGAGGAGCGCCGTCTCGGGGGAGGCGTTGGCTGGCTGGAGTGGCGGCGGCACTCGGCCAGGAGGACGACCAGGGGGCGACGACTAAGCCGGGGGGAGTGGCGCGTGGGGCGTTAAGGAGGAGCCATGGGACGACGCCGAGCCTGGAGGCGCAGGGGCCAAGGCGAGGCGTCGGCGGCCGGGCGAGGGAAAGGCGGTGGCGTCGCCGGGCTGGGGAAAACCGGGGGTGGCGGCGTCACCGAGTCGAGCTAGGGAGGAGGAGGCAAGGAGGCCACTCGGGTGGGGATAAGGAAGAGAGAGAAGTGAGGATGAGTTTAGGTGGGGAAAAAGAAAGGAAAGGCAATAATCTCTCCCACACCTAAACCTTGAATCCCACAAATCTCTAACATGTCCCCAAACACCCAACCTTGGAATTCAAGGAATCGGAGGAAACCTGCGATATTACAAGTTGTGTCTTGTAGTCTAAGGGAATGTACAATAGAAAGTCTTTATATAAAAGTGCTTAGAGAGAGAGAGAGAGAGAGAATAGTCACATTGTCAAGCATTTATGTAAAAGTTATTGCCTCCAATCGAAACATCTCTTTTATAAGTACTTAGATGTTATATTATCTATTAATTATATATAGTTATATACATAGGCATATGCTTAGCATTGGTACTTAATTAAGCATCGACATTTTAAAATAATCACCTTGTCTATCCTATGTGGCAAGAAAAATTAGTTTTTTTTATTGTTAAGCACCTGTCACATCACAAGTATTGTACATGCTCTAGAGGGAATATGCATATACCAGGAAAGTTGACACCGATGCCAACTGTTAGATATAATCTTGTAATCAGTTTGTAGTTTTGGCAAAGCATGGGCAAATTGGCTGAGTCAAAGCAGGGGATGGAGCGGGAGTTTCGGTTCATGAGATTGCAGTGCCGAGCAAGCTTTCTAGCCGAAGAATTAAGGCGGTAGGTGCTCCGACAAGACAGAGAGAAATGAAGGGGAAAAGGAGAAGAAGAAAGGGAAAATGAGGCTCACATGTGATCCCGGGCCCACATGGTAGGGAGGGAAAAAGAGAATGGCATTGTTCTGGTTGGCTCTGATCAATGGGACTTTATGTGAAGATGGGCCCATCGGTCAGTCTTAGAGATGAGCAAATGCAAAAGGACTTCCTCAAACAACCAAGTTTGAGCATTAATTGGAGATGTCAAATCAATTCAAAAGTTTTTGAAAATTTTTATTTAAAGTTTCTAGAGACTTATCTATCTACTGTAAAATTTGCATGTTAAAAACTTTAGTAGAAAATTTTATATAAATCTGACAAACAAAACTATTCAGAACTTCTTTTTCTATTTTATTTTAATTGAGTATATATATTAGGTTAATAATTTTTTGATAATTTTTATTAAGATTTTTCATGAGAGAGGTGATGTTGTGTAAAAATTTTAAATTTATCACTTGAGTAGTTATTTTCTAATAAATCTGTCAACACATTTTTTTATTTTTTGAATTTCAAAAAATGTAAAATTAAATATTAAATTTCTACCAAAGGTACAAAATACTATTAGGAGTGTTTGCTAAAAATTTTGGCTCCAGATAAACTTTGAAATTTTTTGTAAAATTCTGACATATGACTATTTATAATAAAAAATCTATTGTTTTTACAACCCTTGTCTTTTCATTGTTGCTTTCACACTCATTTTTACTGAGGTAAAGATAATTCTAGAGAAGTTTCACTTTTAGGTATTCTTTTTGTGAATTTTTTACTGGTATTTTACTTTTACTTGTTACTTTATCTTTTACCATTTCACATATTAATTTTTATTTTTGAGCAAAAATCCAAAAATAAGGGATAAAAGCCAAAAATTTAAACTTGATTACGATCAAAATTTTGAGATATGCATTTTTTACTTTATGCAATTGTTGGGATGTAACAACAATATAAACCTAGGAATAAACGAAAAAAACGACGTGAGCTAAGTTGGCAACGTCGGCAAAATTTCATGGTATTTCCAAGAATTTGTATAAGAACCTAGGATTTTAGATCAAATCGCTGCCCCGGGAGGTAGATACTCCCAAGGGTAGACATCCGCAAAGCAGAGGGGCTCCATGCAGTGGCGCAAGAGTCCCACTGGGTGCAGCACAGAGACATCCCAAGTGTGGCAAGCATGGCGCTTCAGTTCCACACTTGAAGAGCAAGGGCAGATAGGAAGTGTCGTGAGTGAGAAGGAAGTAATACGCGGGATTTGCTCCTGGCTATAACCGCACAAGAAAGGACAGAAAGAAGCAACCAGTAGCAAAGATGTGTTCGCCATCTTGAATCGATTAAGTAAGTTGAGTCCATGACATTTAGGGGTTGTCATTGTTGTTATAGTTGTGTGTGTGTACAAGAGTTCTTGTAGGTGCATCCAAGTCCTCTCGTGGGTAAACTTTAATGTGAATTTGTGTCACTATCAAGTTATGTTATCAGTGAAAAGACATTTGGAGTTGAGGCAAAAGGTCGTAATCGTCGCACGAGGTATGTCACCGATGATATGGCTAGTAAGAAGAAGGTGAAACTTTTTGAAGATGCTTTCACCATCCTATGTCGAGTATGTGTTGGCAAATCGTAGTTGCAACCGATTGCCTTAATGAGTAAGAGTCAGTGTTACAAGATTAAGAGGGTGAATGTTAGAGATAATCTTTTAATCAGTTTGTAGTTTTGTTCTTGGGTTAGTTAGTTTAGGAAGTTAAGAGATAGGATTTAGTTGGTTAGTTTGTTGAGTTGGTTTGTAATCTAGCTTAAGGTTTCACATTTCATTTTCGGTATATATCTCGGAGGTGGCCGAAGTCCAAAATTTCAGCGGGATCTCGAAATTTCAAACAAAATTTGAATGAAATTAAAAAAATCAAATTTCAAAACTGTTTTTTTCAACCGGGATTTCTGAGATTTTGGCTGAAATCACTAAGATCTTGGTCAACTTTTGAACTTTCAAAAAATCGTCCAAAACACGTCAAAATGTTTTGAAATTTTTTTTGTGGATAGTCTTGACCACAAATCCAATAAAATCCGGCCCACAAAAATTAAAATTCGGCACACAAAAATTAAAATCCGACTAAAATATCTTAGATTTTGGCCAAAAATGTTGAGATCTTATCGAGATTTTGAAAGTATTGTAGCATTTTGAATTTTTTAAATATTTTTATTCGGTAGAGATTTAGGATCTCGGCCCCGACTAGAGAATGAAATTTTGGCTAGATAGCCAAAATCTTGATGAGGTTTTGAACCATGATCTAACTTGATTACATAAACCAGGGAATAAATAGAAAAATTACGTAAACTTAACGTTGGCAAAATTTCATTGTAGTTTCACCCAAGGATCAAAATCCCGGCGAAATTTCACGGAATCTTAGCTAAATCTCGGATTTTGTATCCCCCAAGTTTCATAATCCTGGTGAAATTAAAAAATTTGAAAAAAAAATGCAATGTGCTATAGTACCTAAAATCTCGGTGAGATCTCGGTAAATTTGACCAAAATTTGACCGAATATTACCTAATTTTGACCGGATTAGATTGTTCACATCGTTTTTCTTGTGGGACAGTCGGTAGATCATCCAGTTAGCCTATGCACATTAATTCTCACGGTCATAAATTAAGTACATTGGTTGTCAGAATTTTTAAAAATCTCTAGCTTGATCATTGTATAAAACATTTATGGGAGCATTAGTGATTCATCATGACCATTCACAAATAATTTGAAAATTTTCTAACATGGTTTGAACCATTTTTCGTTCGATTGAAATTTGCTGGTCAGCCTTCATTAGCACTGTCTAAAATTTTGAAAACTCCTCATGCTTGATAATCATCTAAAAATTTTATAGGAATATTATGAGTGTGTCAGGATCATCCATAAAAATGTTTAAAAGTTTCATGGTTTGCATTATTTTTCCTTCGTTTGAAATTTGCTGAGTAGCATTTTTATCAAGACAGTAGTACTATTTGAATTTTTAAAAATCGCTCAGGCTTGATCATCATCTAAAATTTTTATTAGAACATTAGTGTTATGTCATGACCATCCAAAAAAAACTTCAATTTTTTTTTGACGACTTTGTATCAATTTTCGTTCGGTTAAAAATCACCGAGATCTCGACAAATATCGTTGAGATCTCGGTAAATCTCGGTGAGATCTTAGAAATCTCGGTTAAAAAAGAATTGAATTCGAATTTTGTTTTTTTAATTCTGTTTGAATTTTGTCCGTAATAACAAAATCTTGACAATATTTTAGATTTCGAAGAGTAATAAAATATGAATGAAAAACGAAATTTGGAAGAGTAATGAAATGCGAAAGAAAAACGAAATTTAAAACCTCGATCGCACCACCGTCCACGAAGCGAAAACCAATCTAGCAGACTAGCACCGCTCCACTCCATACCGCCTCAAAGCTCTCCAACGACTACGAGTGCTGATAAAACCGAGACAGCGACGGTGCCGAGCAGCTGGTCGTGGTAGCTGGCTCCCCGGCGGGCCCCGCCAAATCGCGGCCGCAGCCCCGCTCGGTCTAGCCGCAGTTAAGCCTACGGCGCGGGCCGTGGTCCCCTCGGCAAAGGCGGCAGGGGATCTAGGATTCTATGCGAGCACGAGGGCGTCTAGGATTCTCTGCCGCGCCGCTGAGCCGTGCCGGCCGGCAGGCCGGCCAGCCGCCTGGGGCCGCGGCGGAAGCGCGGCGGCGGCGGCGCCTCGATGCGCGCGTGGATGGCGAGTGGCGACAAAGCTAAGCCAGTGGAGTACGCTGCAGCAAGGATGGTGAATTGGTTTCTGCTGCAAGGAACTTGTATCGTGGGATCATCCGGTCATGCGTATAAGCACTCTTGGTTTTGGTAGTGTGCGTGGAGGACTAATTTGTAATTAATCTCGTTCGATCTGGATACAGTATGTATACAAGCTAGGTACGGTGCATGCATCAAGTTATTCATCGCTAAGGAACACAGAGAAATTAGCTTCAAGTTAATTTCTTGGTCCTCCAAATGCATGCTATCGAATCGATGGTACGTACACTGCCCACATGCACATATGGATAACTAGGAAAGTGAGCGCGGCGCACGCGAACGGAAAACAAATTTGTGTCGTTTTTTTGGAGAAAAAACGGATCAAGAAAACAATTTTTTCGGGGAAAACAAGAAAAAATGGACCACGAAAGCATTTGTTCCGGAGAAAACGGAAAATGTTTTTTTCGGAGAAAAAATGGGCCACGAAAACTTTTTTTCCTGGGGAAAACGAGAAAAAACGGGCCACGAAAACAGTCTTCACGGATCACGAAAACATTTTTTCCGTGAAAAATGAGGAAAAACGGACCATGGAAACATTTTTTCAAGAAAAACTGCGGCGCATGCCGCGCGCGTGAACGAAAAACGGATTTACATTTTTTCGGAGGGGAAAACGGATCACAAAAATATTTTTCGGGAAAAACGAGGAAAAACAGGGCACAAAAACAATTTTCTCGGGAAAAACGAGGAAAAACGGACCACAGAAACATTTTCCCGGGAAAAAGGAGGGAAAACGGACCCCGAAAACTTTTTTTGCGGCGAAAACGGAGAAAGAATGAACGAAAAACGAATACATGTTTTTTTTGGAAAAATGGACTATGAAAACATGCTCCGGAGAAAAAACGGACCACGAAAACCTTTGACCGTTTTTTTTTGGGAAAATGGACCACGAAAACATGCTTCGGAGAAAAAACGGATCAAGAAAATATTTTTTTGGGCAAAACGGAGAAAGGATCTGGACGTAAAGTGAGGGGACCTATTTGTTATAATTTTGGATCTGTTCGCTATTTTGAAAAATTAGAAAAGAGCTCATTCACGTTTCGTATTTAACGGGAGCCTCTTTCTGTAAAATGACGAACGAGAGGCCTAACGCGAATCGAGGAAAAAAATCTTCCCCTCACATAAAATCACAAAGAGCCTCAGCGTAAATTAAAAGGACATATCCGTAAATTAAAGAATTAGAGGGTTTCTTTTTGTAAAAATAGGAGAGAGAGAGTGGGGAAGGGCACGTGCCTTCGGTGCTTGGCCGGGAAACCTCCCATCTTAGGGCTTGTTTGGGAGTCTAAGTTCCCACCGGGATCCCTGCCAATTCCCCTGGGTGGAAACCCACGTGGGAATAGTTCCCATGCCAGCTAGAAAATGCGTTTGGAAAGCCACATGACAGGGATTTTCAGACCCAATCCTCGCCGTTTCCAAGGGAAAATAATCGTCGTCTCCGCACGTCAGAAAAAATTTCCCCGGCAAACACCCACGCGGACGGCGAGCTTACCACCTCCGGCAAGAACCTCCTGGCCGGTTCTTGACACCAAACTCTATCGGGGAGGACACCAGGTCCACCGCCCAGCCCGAAGGGACCTGGATTCTGAGCTGCGAACCAAAAACCACCTTGTTGCCACCAACCATGGCGTTCCTGTGCTCCCGGAGCACAATAAAGAGGCCGACACCGGCCGGCTCCGGAGCGGCTATCTCCATATGAGCCTTCTTGAGGCTCCTCTCCGACAAGAACGGGGGCGGGGTGGGACAGCATAATTGCTTGGTGGCAAGAATGGAGGTGGGGCTCATGGAGGAGGAGGGGCCCTCGGTACCGTCCAAGAACCCGGGCTAGGGGAGCGCCATGAACGGCCTCGGGGAAGGGAACACGGGAGCAGCAGTAGTGGAAGATGACGAAGGGTTCCTCTGCCTCGGAGATTGGGCAGGGTCAGTGGCGGGGGACTCAGGCTGAGTCATGAGGGCCTCCTTCTCCTCCTCCTTGCTTGGCACCAACTGCTCTTCTCGATCTATTGCGCAGCATCACCCGCCTCAGAATCCCTGTGCAGGCAGGCAGGCCATTACTAATCATGAAAAAGATGGCTACCTCTGCAAAAGATTTTGTATGAATGCTTGTATGGATTTAATTTGAATGTGCGGATATAAGTATCTTGTCAAATGCTTTCCCCTAAATTTTCTAGATTTTTTTTTTCTGATTTTTTGGATATTTCTTAATGTTCGGGATTTTTACCCCTGTGCCTTCCAAATGATGATGGGGAATATTTTCCAAGAGGGTTTATTTTCCCAAGGAATTGAGAGGGATTCAATATGTCCTTCAAAATCCCCTAAGGGATTTTATTCCCTAGAATTTTCTCCCCTAACATCCAAACAAGCCCATGAAGGGCTTCAACGTAAATTAAAAGGACCTATCCTAAATTAAAGAACTAGAGGATATTTTTGGCAAAAATAGGAGAGAAAATGGGGGGAGGGCACGTAGCTTGGGTGCTTGGCCGGGAAACCTCCAACCTATAATGGAGGTAATATATGCATGGTTAGATGACGACGAGTGGACGACATGCAGTTTCCCCCGTGTACGCCTGGTTCGTACGTCTCATTTGTCCGTACGCACACGAGCATATATACAGACGTACAGTATATCATATATGCCTGCATGGCAGCATTGGGCATCATCCCGGTCAATCGATCGGACGCCAAATAACGGCCAAAAAGCTGGGTCGATCGCGCTAGTGTTGGAAATTAATCTTATTGTTTAGTGTTTATCACGTTTAATTGTGCTCACTACTACATATATGCCCATCAGTACCGGTTGGCAACAGCCATTAGTACCGGTTTTTAAACCGGTACAGGGCATCTGGGACTGATGCCATTGGGCATCAGTATCGGTTTCAAAATATATCGAGGGTGTATGGGAGAAGCGGAGCTCGAACCCGCAACCTCGTGACTCCAGTCTCACCCTTCTAACCAACCCACCCACCATCGCGTACTGATATGAATAGAATGTGCATTCCTTTTGAACTTTCCTAAAACGAGGCATCAGTACCGGTTCGTGTTACGAACCGGTACTAATATACCCCACCTTCAGTACCGGTTCGTAACACGAACCGGTACTGATGTGAGGGCATCAGTACCGGTTCGTGTTACGAACCGGTACTGAAAGCCCACGACAGTCCTGTAGCTAATGAACCGGTACTGAAGCTCTCATCAGTACGGGTTCAAATCCAACCGGGACTGATGAGCCGGTATGGAAGGCCTGATCTGTAGTAGTGGCTTCATGGCATTGTTGCCGTATCGAGTCTGTGTAGACTAATTTCCAAGTTAGCTATATGCATGGCATCATGGAATTAGTCACTGTATTTAGTTCCATTGGTTAGAGCATGCAGCGCTGAGAGGAGGTGAGCATGTGCACGTCACCGAGTCGAGAGACTAGCTCCAGGTGTGATCGAGTTAGTTGAGACATGTACGTGTGTTGAGTTAGTCTTCCTGGAAAGTAGCTGCATGCATCCATTAGTTAAGTCATGGTATTAGTGGCATGTAGTGCGGATAGGCCACTGCATGTGTGCGTGCACTTTATAAAGTCTTGTAAGCTCCTATTTTGATTAAGAGAAAGGGTAACAGAAAAACAAGACGCATAGTTGTGTTGCTGCGTCACCAAGATTCTTTGTGTACTGTTCATCTTTTTGAGTTTCACGTGAAAGTGTGAGTTGTGTCCACTGTGTTCGCGTGAGTGATTATCCGATCCTAACAGCTAGTACATGCATGTACAAACACATGTCAAATGGTGCACATCAGCAGCTGTTTCCTTCAATTTGCTTGGCTGACTGCCTCATCCATCGACAACCACGTATATACCTACCTAGTAGGGGGGCGCTCCAAAGGGAGGGTGCGAGTCGAGAGTAGGAGTGAAAACGGGCCGGATAATTTCCGTTTGATTCGGAGCCGAATTCGGTTGGGATCGGATCTGAAAAGAAATTCGGATATTTAGTTGGATACATGGTTGGATTAGGATAGTAGCAGTTGGATACGGGATCGTATCTGAAATAGCCGATATCCAGATAATCCAGGACGAGAATCGGATATCGAATACTATTCTATTCGGATAGTTTTGTACGGGCATACCGCAATACCACATACGATTCTTGCCTCTTGGGCCTTTGGCCTTGCTTTTCTCGTTGCCTCGACTCCCTTCTTCGTCCTCCACTCGGACCACTCCTCCATCCCAGAGCCCAGACGCACAGACGTGCAGGAGCGTCAACGCCGCCACTCGGCCAATCCACTCCGCCCTACCGATCTCCTGCGCTCCCCCCTCCCAGCTAAGCGCCTCCACCGGTCTCCTCCTCTTGCGCCCCCCACCGGCCGATCTCCTCCACCGAGAGCCTCGCCCCCCAGCCGATGTCCCCCCCCCACCAACCGATCTGCTGCGCCCGCTGGCCCCGCCCCTGACAGATCTACGCCCCCCCGTACCGATGATCTCCTGTGGTTCCCACCGACCGATCTCCTAGCCGAGCGACTCACCCCTGACAGATCTACGCGCCCCCCTACCGGCGATCTCCTGCGCCCCTCGGCAGATCTCCTCCCACCCCGGCGATCTCCGGCCTAGCACCTCCACCCCCCTGGTCGAGCAAGGTATAGTTGAATGTACCACACAATGAAAACAATCTATGGATATATTATAGTTGCACTTGATTGCAAGGGCATTGAGAAGCATCATATTTGGATATATGCATCTGTTGAAATTAGTAAGATGCATCTTTCTTACATTAGTTTATATACTAGAGCTCATCCAATGAACGCAACTTTGTTACCTGGAACAGGACTAAAAAGCATTCATCTTATCACAGAAACTTATGGACAAAAATAGTGCTTTGCTTGAGTGTATAATTGCAACTCTAATTCCGAAACATGTTTCTTCGACTAAAATTTGATCAGGTGGAATATATCTTGCCATCAGTAAAGATATCTTACTTGTGTCCATATTCTCTTTCTAGTGGGTTATTTGTAAACATTCCTTCAATATTTAAAAGACCAGCTGCATCGCAATATCGTCCTTGAAAATTAGTGTTATTCTTATCATTGAAAATTACTCCAGAAAATAACCAACTACAGTAATTTTCTATTTTACTTGTACACACAATGAAATATCATAGCCCAAAAATGACTAAAGACAACTAGATCTTGCCATAATCGCTTTCAAGATACAATGTTTCCCTTGTCTTATTTGCAAAAGAAAACCTCCAAAGCCAGATGGGAGGAACTTATCAACTAAGTTGTACAAGATATTGCAACTTGCAAGTTAAATGATGAACATTAACACACTTGGCATCTCATATAGATTCACCTTACATAATAAAGAAAAACTAACATGCAATCACTGAGAAATCATGAAATAAAACTAAAGACCCATCATATGACAACTTAAAAGAATTATTCCTAATGAGCATCAGGAACCTTAAATCCTTTTGTTGACCATATTTTCCACCGATATTATAGGTAGACCAACTCACCCAGAGAAATCTTAAAACCCCTGAGGTCAGAGCACATGCTAACGAGTGTTACATCACAACAAAATAATATCCCTAGTGTCGGTGTTTCGTGCACCGGCAATACGAATTTATGGTCGGATGGGGTCGCGCGCTCCCTCTCCCCGAATGGTCGACTCAAGGAGCCAGAAGATGTATACTGGTTCGGGCCGAATGTCCCTACTCCAGTTCGTGCGGTGTGGATGTATTGATCTTTGGGAGACGGCCAAGGGGTGTACAAGCGAGGCGGAGGGTCGGCTGTCCGATCCCCTTGATGTTTTCGCTAGGGAGTTGAGACTACCTAGAAGATCAAGCTTTCTCGCCCCTTCCCTCTCGGCCCTGCCTCTCCTTATATAGACGGAGGAGGCGGGTTACACGGAGTTGGGAAAACTACGAGGAAAGGGGCCTGCACGTCTTGAAGTCCTGCCTGTCTTGTCCGATCGACCCGCCTGGCCCCGAGGCAGGGTTGGTGGTTCTGTGATGAGCAGCCTTGCGTAGTGCTGTCTGGGTGGCGTGTCGCGTGGTGCTCCTGTCAGCCTTGGTGGCTTTAATGGCGCTTGACTTTGCCTTGGCCTCGGGAGTGGGCGTACTCCTCTGCGGTGTGCCGAGCGGCAGGGCGAGGCTTGACTTCTTCGGTGGCTCTTCTGACAGTCTCGGGAAGGAGCCGCCAACCCTGGTACGGACGTCAGGGGACGCTGCGCACAAGGCAGCCGCCTGACACTGGCGTGGGCCCTGCTGGCTCGTGCGCGGGTGGAGCTTGCTGACCGCGAGCTCCTATGTCGGTGGTCGGAGCCCACCGACCGCCCGGAATCGGAGTCCGCCGACCGTTCAGGGTCGGCCCTGCACCGGTCGGGTTCGCTCCCCGCGGCCCAAGTACCTTTCGGCGGTGCTGGGCCTTTACTGAGGTTGGTCAGCCCGTTCGTGCTTCCGGGCTGATGGGGGTACCCATGGCATGGGTACTCGTCAGTAGCCCCCGAGCCCCGGAGCGGGTCGGAGAACCGCTCGGGGGTTTAACCCAGCCGTGGGATTCGTCGACCCGGAGGTCGGTGGCGCCTAGGTCGGCGCGACTGCTTGGGAGCCGCGCCAGCCTAGAAAGAGCCCGGGTGCGCGCACCGGTGTAGTCTCTGAGCCCCCGAGCGGGTCGGAGAGCCTGGTCGAGGTTTAGCCCACCGTGGGGTTCGTCGACCGAGGTCGGTGGCGCCTAGGTCGGCCAGCGATCGCTTGGGGAGCCGCGCCACCTAGAAAGAGCCCGGTGTGGCGCCGGCAGTGTAGCCCCGAGCCCCGGCGGTCGGAGAGCCGGTCGGGGTTTAGCCCGATCGGACCCTGGCAAGCCACGCCCGTTCGTGGGTTTTTTCGTAGTCGGGTGAGCGAACGACGCTTGCCTTCGTCGGCTTGAGCGTCGTGCTCGTCGCGAGCTACTATCGGGTAATCCGAGTGGAACCTTGGCGATCTCCCTCGAGGGGATCGTATCAAGCGGACATAGCTCGTCGTGGGCGTCAGGCCCGCCGGGCGTTCCATAAAAACCTTTCCTTACTGCGTCCGCATCGGGCTGCCGGGTCGCCCGCCAACCCGAGCGCTACCGCCGCCACTCATCGATGAGCTCCGCGAGAGTGTGAGGTATGGTCTCGACGCGGCCGCGATGATTGGGTCGTCCGCCGACCCTAACTAGTGGCCCTCAGGGGCTCACCGCGACCGCCCCTCGCTCTCTTTTTACGTGTTGGGGCGGCTTCGTTCCGGTGGCTGGATTCGGCCTTCGTAACCCTCGACGCGGTGCCGGGCCTCGGGCGCGAGCCCGCTGGCCGCTTGCTTTCCCGAGGCCGGGCGGCCCAGTGGGCCGTTTTCTTACCTTTCTTGGCATGGAGGCGCCCTGGCCCGTTGTAGCCGACGGGGCCTGCGATGCGGCGCGGCGTGCGGCGCGAGGCGGCCGTCCTGTCGGAGCAGTTAATGCTTAGTGGGGTTTAATTGGGCTGCGGCACGTTACCGGAGTAGTGGGCGTGGCAGCAGGCTGACGGTTGGCGACTGCGTCGGTCCGCGCGAGGTGGCGTCGGTTGGGCGCGGAGGCGCGTCCGTTCCCGCCAGGCGTCTATAAAGGAAGGAGAGGGCGGCGCGGAGGCAGCAAATCCTCCTGCTCGTGTCCTCTGAAAAAAGAAAAGGAGAGAGAACGCAAGGGGAAGAAGAAAGGACTTCTGCCCGTCGCGATCCTCCGCTCCCCCACGCTCATTTGGAGATGTCGCTGGCCCCGCACTCGGCCGCGGCGGGTCGCTACCTCGGCTTGGAGAGGAAGGAGCTCCTTCCCTCGCGGCCTCAGTCCGGCTGGCGGGTGCCGCCGGCCGGGACCGAGGTCCCCGTACTGGAAGACGGCGAGATAGTCTCGCTGGCGTCCTTCTACGAGCGGGGCTTCGGCCTCCCACTCCATCCGTTCGTCCGGGGGCTACTGCACTTCTACGGTGGGGAAGTTCACCACCTGAACCCGAACGGAGTCCTCCACATCGCGGTCTTTATGACGCTGTGCGAGGCCTTCCTGGGGATCGAACCCCACTGGGGGCTCTGGCGCCACTTCTTCTACGCGAGGCCGCCATCAGATGCCGCCGACCTCCTCGGCGCCCTCGCGATCCAATCAAGCAACCACCGCAGGTCGTCCTACATCGACGTGAAGCTGCCGACGTCCAACCGGGGGTGGCACGGCGAGTGGTTCTATGTCCGGAACATCGGCGACAGCGCCCCGGCCTTCAGCGGGAATCCACCGAAGTCGCATCCCTGCTGGACCTGGGGTCCCGACGCGAAGGACCGGTCAAAGGTGGATTTGATTCTCGGGAAGTTTGCGGACTTGAAGCGGCGGGGCCTGACAGGCAAAGTGGTCCTCAGCACGTTTATGGAGAGGCGCATCCAACCCCTTGAGGACCGGTCGCGTCCCATGTTTGAGTACATTGGGCCGACCGACCCTGCAAGGTCGTCGGAGCGGGAGCTCCCTCCGTCGGAGATCCTTGCGCGCGTGTCCGCAGTCTCCATCGCGGGAGATACCGAGCCAGCGGGCGAGGCGCTGCGCTGTTCTGGCCTTAATCCTCCGGACTTGGTACGTCCGGTGGCTTCTGTTTGCTTTTGTTTTGTTCTGCTCCCTCGCCCCCTCATCCGAGCGTGTTCTCGCAGGGGCTTGGTGGACTGATCTCCCGCCCCTTGCTGCCGGGGGAAAAGGAGTTGAGAGCGGCCGCGCGCCGCGAAAAGGAGAAGCAGGACGCCGCCCTGCTAGCGAAAAAGGTGGCCACCAAGACGCGGAAGAGGAAAGAGCGCGCGGACCAGGCCGCGCGTGGCGAGGAGGTCTCGGAGGAGACCTCGAGTGAGGGTGACGAGGAGTCGTCGCCGAGCGAGGAAGAAGAAGTTGCCGGAGACGACTCTGGCGGCTGTGACGCGGGTCCCAGCCGCGGGGCCGGCGACCGCGGCTCCTCGGAAGAAACCGCGGGCGCAGGGTTTGTCCTGCGGAAGCGCAGATCCCTGTCGCCTCCTCGCGGGGGTCCGGCAAAGAGGGCACGTCAGGTGCCGGTTGTTCGCTCCTCCCGGTAAGTGACTTACGCAATTCCTCCGGTGCTGTCTTCTTCTGTAATTCCTGACCGACCGCTGTGCGCAGGGGCCTCACCAGCGCTGGGAGGGCACTGAGTCCTACTTCGGCGGTGAGGAATCGCCCCCTCCGATCTGTCCGCTGGGCGTCACGGTGGTCGTCGGGGCGGGATCGTCGGATCGCTTCCAGCGGTAGGGCCTGTCGGTGAAGGACGCCTGCCGGAGGGGACGATCTGAGCGCCGCCGAGTGCGACCGTCGCGAGCGAAGCTTCCGTCGGGCGTGCTTCCGCCCGTCTGTCGACGATGAGACCGGCGAAATCTGCCGGCCCTGCCTTCCCCGTCTTTGCCGGCCGTGGAGGTCGGCGAAACTGTCGCCGGGAAGCACTAGGGTTCTTGGCGTTATAACGCCGGCGGGGCGAGATCCGCCGCCCGCCGCCGCCGCCGCGATTCGGCGGTCGGTGTCGCCGAAGAAGCGCGCACCGGCCGCCACAGCGTTCGGCGGTCGAAATCAAGTCGAAGCGATCGCCGTCGCCCGTCTTTGGCAACCCGGCCCGGCCGGTCCCGGTCGCGTTAAATCCTGGGCGGCAGCGTAACGCGCGGATTGGGGCGTTACGGAGGAGGAGATGGGAAGGATCCACGCCGACCTTACTCGTTGTTGACGCCCGCGTCCAAGGCGAGGAAGTCCATTGCTCAGAGTCCCGCTCGGCGGATCGGTAAGTCCGACGGGATTTGTCTTTTGTGCATCTCTCGACCGGAAATGGAGATCGGCGGGCGGGTATTCGCAGCGCTTGACATCCCGGCGGTGGGCAAGTCGATGTTCCTCCGGCACTTGCACAGCAGGGGGAGTGCCGTAGGGGAAGAGCTGCTCGATGCTCGGAGGGCGCTTGTTGCCGAGCAAGGAAGGGCCGCCACGGCAGTCGGTGGGGAAGTCACCGAAGCCTTGCGGGAGGCTCGGCGACTCGTGGAGTCGTTGGACCGTGGAGGGAGAGAGGGCCAGTCGTCCCTGGCGGATGCGAAGCGGCCAAGACTTCTGCGAAAGTGCAGAAGATCCGCCGGCGGAGGCCGCCTCTTCGAGAAGAATGCGAGTCGGCCCGCAGGAGGCCGACCGGCCAGCGGCGGGATCTTGCTCGGGGAGCTTGTGACGGCGAGGGAGCTTGCCGACCGTGCCGCGGCCGATCGAGGAGCACGTGCCAAGGTCGAGGAGGAACTTCGCGCCAAAGAGGCCTCCGTGGCTGGTGAGTAATTCAACCCCTTGGAGCCACTGCGACGGGCGTCTTCTGACGCTGTCTCTCTTTTTTCTGTGTCCCTGCAGAGCTGCGAAAAGACCTTAGCGACATGCTAGAGTCGCGAAGGGCGGCGGTGGAAGAACGGGATGCGGCGGTCGAGTCACGCGACTCGGCCCTCGTGGATAAACGGGTGGCGGAGAGGGAAGCGGCGATACGACGGCCGAGCCGACGGTCCTCCATGTGGGCATCCAGGCCGTCTGCGGCCGGTCTCGGGCTTACTCCGGGCCCCAGCGCCATCCCCGCCATACTTGGATGGGTCCCCGAGCGCGTCGAGGCGTCGGTGCGGGAAGCGGCGGTGCTTGGCGCTTCCTCGGCCCTGGTCAACACCGTTTCTTACTATGACGGCGTCGACCTTGAGGCGGTTGGGAGCGGCGTCGGCTGGCCGACGGCGACGAAGAAGTCGACGCTTTCATGACCCGGGTCGATCCGTGCGCCCAAGAGATTGCCGGCCGGATCTCGCCGCGAAAAATCCTCCGTCGGACGGAGGGAGACGATTAGTATCCCTATTTTTTGCTTTTTTGGCAGTGTATGTAATGAATCATGATTACCCTGACCGAGTTCGAAGTGTCGGGTTGCTTTAAGCTATTTTGCTTGTCTATCCCGTGCTTCTTCTATGAATTTGGGCAATCTTACGACCATAGCTGCAGGGCCGCGAAGTGCCCTGAGAGCGTAGGTGTTGCCTCAATCCCGTTCGGAGAGATCACGGGATAGGACGAGCTATCTCGAGCGATAGCTTTGCGGAGGGGTGCCTAGGTCGGACCGCCCTCTTTGCGAAGCTTACGCTTGGTAGGTTAGATCGCTGACCCGAGCGGAGGTGCTTCGACCGTCCCTGGCGTCTCTTGCTCAGAGGACTCGTTTCCCCCCCGCAGAGTGCCACTTCGAAGCCGTAGCCGCGGAGGCGTAGGCCGTAGTACTTTTTGGGCTGGGGGAAACAAGTCATGAGGTAGATAGCTCGGTCGGTCGGAGTACGGCTTGGGTTAGCGACCCGAACGCTTTCTAACGACGACCGGGGTTGGTCTGCCCTGGTCGATCAAACTATCTTCTGCTCGGGCGGCTTCCTTTCTGCGTGGAATGCTACTCGGGAACCGTAGCCGCTGGGGCATAGGTTGTAGCATTCGGTTCGAGGAGGCTGCCGCGAGGGAGATTTGTTTGATCGGTCGGCTTGCCGACCTAAATCGAAAGGCTCCATCCGCCCGCCGCTTGGCCCTTCACTCAAGCAGCCTCCCCTTTTGCGCAAAGTGCTACTACGAAGCCGTAGCCGCGGGGGCGTGGGCTGTAGCATTTTGGGTTTGAAGAGGTTACTATGAGGGGGTAGCCCGGTCGGAGTGGTTAACGGTCATCGATCTAGGTCGCTGACCCCTGGGGTCGGGGAAGTAGCCCCCGAGTGGTGCGTGGGGACTGGGGGTACAGTCGCCACGCACCGCTTGAATGCGCAGAAGGATTTAAGTTTTCTTTGGAGATAAGTGTGGATTAACTCGCCTGGGGGATCGTGCCGATTTCGGAACTGATGCTGGGCGCTTCGTCTTCTGCGCCGTTGCGTGACCCCAAGGCGCTTCGTCTTCTGCTCCTCCCGCACTGTTTTGGCTATAAAAGGGGAGGGGGACCCCCAGGGCATCCAGGGTCTCAACATACATGATGTTGAGACTGCTGCCGCCGTCCATGAGCACCTTGGTCAGGCGCTTCGTCCCCACGATGGGGTCGACGACGAGCGGGTAGCGTCCCGGGTGCGGGATGTGGTCGGGGTGGTCGGTCCGGTCGAAGGCGATCGGGCATTCCGACCACCTCAAGTAGGTGGGCACGGCGGGGGTAGCCGTGTGGACCTCTCGGTGGGTGAGCTTCAACCGTCGCTTGTCGGCGTAGCACTCCGCCCCTCCGAAGATCATGAGGCAACCGTCGAGCTGCGGGAACTCGTCGGCCGGCTCATCGTCCTTTGCCCCGGCGTCGGGCGCCGGGTCGCGCTTCTTCCCCTTTCCCCGCGATGTCGTGGGGTTCCCGGAGAGGAAACGCTTCAGGACTTCGCAGTCCCGATACTTGTGTTTGATGGGATAGTCGTGGTTCGGGCACGGACTATCCATCAATTTCTCGAATCGGTCGGGCGCCTGCCGAGCCTGCTGTTTAGCAGGTCGGTCGGCAGCGGCGACCATTCGGCCTTCGCGGCCCTGCTTCCCCTTCCACTTCCTTTTGTCGTATGGTCGGAGGGGGCGCCGGCCCGAGGTCGGCTGTCTTGTGGGCCGTCTTCCTTCGAAGATGGCCCCCACGGCCTCGCCGAGGCGTGGTTGGTGGCGATGTCGAGGAGCTCCTTGGTGGTCCGGCTTCGCCTGACCAACTTGTGGACCAGGGCCTCGCCACGTGGTGCCGTAGATGAAACGCCCGACGGCGTCGGCGTCGCGGATGTCGGGAGCTTGTTGCACTCTTTGGGAGAAGCGGCGGATGTAGTCCGGAGGGTCTCCTACCGCCGCTTGCAGCTCTTGAGTCCCAGGAGTTGCCGGGCGTTTGTATGCGTGCCACTGGAAGTTTCCGACGAAAGGTTCGTCAGTCGGCCCACCGCCGATGGTATCTGCGCGGTACTCGAGCCATGCTTGAGCCGAGTCCGCAAGATAGATGGGGAGGTCTTTGGATAACGAAGGAGTCGTCGTCGCTCCCACTCGACAAAGTAGCCGATAGTCTTCTAGCCGGACATCGGGTTGGTAGCCCCGTGTACTTGGCTATGTTGGTCGGAGCCCGGAATCGGCCAAAGTCGGCGTTGCGGATGAGGCGGGTGAACGCACGCGGTCCGGGACCGTCGAATCCCGGGTCGGGGCGGTTGCGTCGCCCGCTATCGGCGACCTGCGAGGGCGCTGCCGCCTCGGTAGCTCTCCTTCGCGCCTCGAGGGTGGTGCGAAGATCGTACTTGTCCCCCAGGCGGTGTCGCACCGGGGTGTAGGATGCCTGGGGGAGCTCGCAGAGTGGGACCGTCTTGGCTGGGCTCCGTCGACCCTGTGAGGGGGAGTGGCCCAGGCGGCCCGGCGGCGCCCGTCGCGGAGCCGGAACCTTGGGCGTCTTTGAACGACAAAGACGCTCTACCGATCCGGAGGTTCGATAGGTGGCCTTGGCCAGGCTCCGTTGGCTCGAGCGACCCTCGGAGGCGGCATTGCGGCTGCGGCAATGTTACGGTTGGCGTGAGGAAGAACGGAAGGTCGTTCGCTTCCTCGGCCAATTCTTTGATGCACTGGCAGCCTTGGCGCGCCGGAGGCGAGTGGTGGGGTAGGCTGACGGTGCTCCAGCTCGGCCTGGAGCTTGTCGAGCTCGGCCTTTCGGGCCTCTAACTCCTCGCCGCCACGAGGTCGTGAGCGTTAGGTCTTTGTCGTCGTCTTCCCGCCGGGATTCCTCCCGCCGCGCTTCGTCGCGCGGGAGGAGGGTCCCGAGGGTAACGGGGGTGGAGGATGGCTCCGCCGCACCCGTCATGTTGCACTCACGGGGGTACACCCTGCGAGGGGGGTACTCCTTGTCGGAGCTGGAGGAATCCGCCAGTAGGTCGTGGAGGGAAGCCGGTGCGTAGCATGCCATGGCCACGAGTTGCGAGCTCGTGGAGGGTGGCTCCGCCGCTCGCCGCAGTCCGTAGGCGATGTCGTCGGGGGCGGCGCCGGCGCGTGAGGGGCCGCCGCGCGGCCTGCAGAACCTCGAGTGAGGTTCTTGAGGCGTCGGCAATCGCATCCAGGCTTGCGGAGGGCGTCCGGTCCCGGCGGCGAGGACGAGGACAAGCTCCCCCGCCGTAGTGACGATGAAATCGAGGGCGCCGAAGCGGATCCAGCCCCTCGACATCGGCGAATCGTAGTGGGAGGAAGCCATCAGGGAGGAGAATGGGAACCCGAAGATGTGGATGTCGGTGAAGACGCGCGAAGGCCCCTACCTGGCGCGCCAACTGTCGGTGTTTCGTGCACCGGCAATACGAATTTATGGTCGGATGGGGTCGCGCGCTCCCTCTCCCCGAATGGTCGACTCAAGGAGCCAGAAGATGTATACTGGTTCGGGCCGAATGTCCCTACTCCAGTTCGTGCGGTGTGGATGTATTGATCTTTGGGAGACGGCCAAGGGGTGTACAAGCGAGGCGGAGGGTCGGCTGTCCGATCCCCTTGATGTTTTCGCTAGGGAGTTGAGGCTACCTAGAAAGGCTTTCTCCGCCCCTTCCTCTCGGGCCCCTGCCTCTCCTTATATAGACGGAGGAGGCGGGTTACACGGAGTTGGGAAAACTACGAGGAAAGGGGCCTGCACGTCTTGAAGTCCTGGTTCTGTCTTGTCCGATCGACCCTGCCCGTCCGGCGGGGTTGGTGGTTCTGTGATGAGCGACCTTGCGTAGTCTTTATGCAGGTGGCGTGTCGCGTGGTGCTCTGTCGGCCTTGGTGGCTTTAATGGCGCTTGACTTTGCCTTGGCCTCGGAGTGGGCGTACTCCTCTGCGGTGTGCCAGGCGGCGGGGCGAGGCTTGACTTCTTCGGTGGCTCTTCGGCGGTCTCGGAAGGAGCCGCCAACCCTGGCACGGACGTCGAGGGCCAGCTGCGCCTAAAGCGGCCGCGACATTGGCGTGGGCCTGGCGTCTTCGTCGCGGTGGAGCTTGCTGACCGCGAGCTCCTATGTCGGTGGTCGGAGCCCACCGACCGCCCGGAATCGGAGTCCGCCGACCGTTCAGGGTCGGCCCTGCACCGGTCGGGTTCGCTCCCCGCGGCCCAAGTACCTTTCGGCGGTGCTGGGCCTTTACTGAGGTTGGTCAGCCCGTTCGTGCTTCCGGGCTGATGGGGGTACCCATGGCATGGGTATTCGTCACCTAGCATAACTATTATGTGTAAGTAGCAATGTCATCACAGAAGTATTCTGGTGTAACATGTCACAACAGAAAGTGCTAATAAGAATCTTCCATTATTTCCCGTGGTGATATGATATTCAATTATTATCCGTGATTCGGTTTAGTGAAGATAAATGTTTTTACTTGGGTGATATCTAATAATTAAGCATATATATACCTTTTGATAGTTGACTTGTTGAAGCCCAACAGGTTCAAATATTGATAGGTTCATCAATGCAAACATTGATAGGTTCATCAATGAGGCTTGCTGTGGATAAATGCAAACATTGATAGTTACATTGGACTCTACTTGTTGAGTTGTCAAGAACGTAAAAGATGGAGACGCTTCGGAAGTTACATTGGAGACTAAACTAGTGCTAGTTCCTTCTTATCAAGCATGTCTATCTATGAATGAATATTAGTTGTTATAGCGGTTGTGGTTATAAGAACAAATGTGTTGTGCTGACTTGTTAACTACTACCTTGTGCATTATATGTGTAGGATCGAAGTATACGAATATAGCAATCAGAGGGGGGGTGAATGATTGTGCGGAAGCTAAAACCAAATTCTTGGTCTTTTAAAAGTTCACCCCAAAACAGAACCAAATAATTGCCTCGTATTCGACAAAAACAGAATGACAGAGGTTCGGTAAAACGAGAATTCCCGGAGATCCAACCGTTAGATTGATCTGAAATTTTGACACGAGAAACTAGATTCCAATACGAATCAAACCCAAAAAGAATCAGCTCGATCGGACTTACGGATCAAAAGTTATGAACCTCGCAATCTTACTGTGACAGAAGATGACGAGAATTAATCTAACCACAACTTCAAGATTAAACAAGAACGACAAAAGTTTAATCAACTAAACTTAGAGAAACCCTAAATCAATTCTCTATAAAGGTTTTGATGGATCAAATCAAGATAAAACTAAAAGAACAAAAACCAATCTAGAAAAGAACAAGCATGCAAACAAGAACCAAAACAGAAACAACAGTAGCAACGCTTCTTGTAGCACGCAAGGATCCAGAAGAATTGATCTTTATTTCTTTTGTCTAAAGTACTCTCATCAAAAGAGTACAAACCGTAAAACTGAGCTTGAGGCTCTCAATGCGCTCAGCTCTACTTGATGCGATTGATGCCCTTCAACAGGAGACACCCCTCCTATTTAAAGGAGCAAAACATAAGGAGTTCTGAATACAATTCCTAATCTAGAAGGAGTATGTATACAACTCATCTTGGCCCAACCTGGCCGAGTACAACTCTTGCACGCGTATGGCAACCCTACCATACTCACGTGACTAACACTTTGCACGCGTATGGTCACCTGCCATACTCACGTGACTAACACTTTGCACGCAAATGACCTCCTACCATTCTCACGTGACTAACCATTCTTCATGTGCACCATTCTCTTAGCCCGAACGTCCCGCATGACATCCTTGACCACCAAGACCTCAGTTCCTCCCTGAACCTAGTCCCGAACCTCAGCTCCTCCATGAACCTAGTTCCGGTCCCGTCATCGACCACGTTCGTCTTCGAGCAATACCTGCACATGAACAAACCACAAAACAATTCCGAGCACAAGTCCACGACTTGACTCACATCAATCCATGCAAATACTCACACGAGCATTGCATAAAGTCCACTTCAAGCATCATGAAATTCTCACAAATTTCATAATCTCAAAAACAAATCAAACACAATTCCAATTTTGCTCAAAACCCTAATCGAGCAAAAACGCATTCACGACGGACCAAAAAATATGGTCCGGCGTACACATGAAAATGTCACTCAAAAAACCATTCACGACGGACCAACAAAATCGGTCCGGTGTACAAGTGAAAGTCTCGGTTTCAAGAAGAAATCATTCCGGCGAAAACACGTTCACGACAGACTAAAGAAATCAGTCCGTCGTACATGCGAAACTTACTGGTTTCTTGGAAAATTGAGTCCGGCTCATGATCTCAAAAGCACGTCCACGACAGACCCAAAGACTTGGTCCGTCATACATGCGCTGACTGCTATTTTCTTGGAAAATTGAGTTTGGCACAAGAGCTCAAAAACATGTGCACGACAGACCCAAAAACTTGGTCCATCGTACACAAAATCGGTTCGGCGCAAAAGGACTCAGATTCATGTTTACAACAGACCAAAAACTTGGTTTTCGTACAAGGGAAAATGAGGTTGCCAAAGCATGTTTACGACAGACCAACAAATTTGGTCCATCTTAGATGGAAAACTTACTGTTTTCTTTAAGTTTGGTCCGGCGCTAAAGCGAAACTTACTGTTTCTTGTCAAATTGTCAAAACACATGAACAAACACATTTTGCAAATTCAATTCTAAGCCAATTTTTCAGCACATGATTTCACAATATGTTTTATGGCATGTTCTGGTTAGTTTGTTAAATGAGCCAGGTTGTTTTTGCTGAATGAGCCAGGTAGTTTGTTGAATGTTGTGGGAAAGCTTTGATATGAGGGTTCTCTTGTCTCTGTTTGCTATGAATAATGGACTGCATCTCCTCTTATACTAAAATGTGAGGGTTGGCCGGTTGGTTTGTATGATTGAGTAAAGGTGAAACTGAGCCCTTTCAATGCTATATTGCATTGTGAATAGTGTTTCTATGCCGGTATATTTTACATCGATTTTCTTCTCTACTCACTTTTGAGGCTATTTGACAACTATATATTCTAATTCAAGTGGTTTTCAATGTGGGAAAATTAGCTCTAGGCTGTGTTCGGATCTCCACTTTTTGTATATGTTTGGACTTGTACACTATGTTCAGAATCAGCCCTATGAAAATTTGCTTCATTAATTATGTATCTTTGGTAACTTTTCTTTATCTACTCTGACATTTCTATGTGTGTATTATCCGTATATATTTATCCGTTCCCTATTCGAATCCGCCACATATCTGTCATGTATCTGTATCCCGAATAACCCGGATTCATATCCGTATCCGGCTAGTCCGTATCCGATTCCGAATTTGAGAAAAAAAATATGGGTCAGGATACGGAAAGAACAATATCCACCCGTATCCGACCTGTTTCAACCCTAGTCAAGAGCAGAGAAATGAGGGGAAAGGGTGCATGTGGGAGGCAGATAACATGTTTCATGTAGTACTACCTCTGTTCCCGAATAGATGACATTTTATAATTTTTTATTTTAACTAAAGTGTTAGTGTTATACCCTTGAGGCAGTCATATAGATGACTATAGCATGTCTATGTTTATGAATAATAATATGATTATTGGTCCAATGAATGTATACCATTATATTGATCAGCATTTATGTGACTTGCTTACGAAACTCTTTATTTATTGATATAATTTTATAAATATCTCTGATCGGATATCATCGTAGAGGACAACCATGAATAGATCAGCACATGTACTGATCGTTATCATGCTTCATAGATCATGGGATATGGAGATATCATCAATACACTGTGAACACATGTTGAAGAACATGGGTTAGATAGACCCACAATGGGACACTGCGAAAATGTTACATTATTATGTGTCATTAGTGTATCTCATACATAGTAGATGCATGATCCTTAGACCTGATATTGCCACATTCCCTACATGTGTAATAGTTTATCTTGGGGTTACCAAACACTATTTCCTAATCGAATAGTTATAAATGTAGCTTTCATGTTTGCTATGAAATATGCAGAGGGAAGTGAGCAGTCAAGATGGAATTTACCACTCCAGTGTAACGGAGATATATGTTTGGGCCACTCGTGTGATATGATTAAGGAGTGCATGGCCATGCTGTGATTGAGGAGTCAATCACAACTTATTAATATATCACGTATACGAGAGATGGATTGAATTGTCAAAGGATGACATGCTTCTCGCCTTGAGTTCAATCTTCATATAGTTTGGCAAAAGGATTATTACATGAGTAATTTTGATAGGTTTTGTCCGATTTGGTCATGGCGCGTTTGGGAGTTGGCATACCCTACAAAGAGCCACTACCAACTATTGGATTGGAAAAGAGTTTTCCAAATCCATGTCCAAATGTACATGAACTTGCAGGGTCACACACTTAACGGGCTGGGACGTATTAATTCGGATTGGATTCGTAATTAATGGACCTCGTGGGCTTAGCACACTAATGGACCCTGGCTTAGGGGTTCATCTCATGGCTATGTAAGGAGAGGAGCAGGGTGGGCAAGATGAGTTTTTTTTCGCAGAGAGAGCCTCACCCGAAACCCTAGCCTCCACCTATCATTGCCCCGCCGAGTGACCAGATGCTTGCACACTGACGCACGGTGTTTCATCCCTAGACGTGTGGATACCGTAGAGGCGTTGCTGCGATTGCTGCGGCGCTGATTGTCAAGGAGGAGTACGTACGATGACGTGCTACGGTGGTGATTGGTGAGGAGGAGACGTTCGACACGACGTGAACGACTATTTTCTATACCTCGACGCGCGCGACGTGAGAACCGGCTTCTCCAACTCGCCTTCACTCTTCTCCCAATTCGACGTGAACCGGCGTCCTTCGGCCTAAGAGCCTTCCTCCATGACCACGCCGCCGCCCCATGGCTCCACCGCCTAGGGTTTTGGTACCTCCCTGCCCTCGTCACCGCCGGCGACCCGAGCTGCACCTGCTTCTCCACGAATCCGCACATCGTCTGCATCGACTATTCTCGCGGTACGTTCTCTCCCTTCTCCTCCGCGCCGTCTCTCGTGTTTTATCTCTAGCCTTTCATCTTTGTGCCGGGTGGTGTGCGCAATCTCTTATTAGAACATCTTTTATTTTTTTTCTACTTGTTTCCAATTCCACGGCGTCTACCCACCTATTTATATTGCTCAAGTTGCGGATCTCTCAGGTCTCTACCGCCTGTCCTCCCTTTCCTGAACGTCTACCCACCTATTTATATGGTTGAGGTAGCCTTCTCTTAAGTCGTAGTCAGTTTGGAACACTGGATCATATCCGATGAGGAGTCCATTGTTTCGAGATCTTCGCGGTGTATCCAAACTTCCCTTATTTTCCAACATACTTGGATTGGTTTTCTCGTAACGGGAATACAACCAAATCCCTTCCAAAAGGTGGAGATATTCCCTCCGTGTATACCTTGTCCAGATGTGTATGTCACCACGTATGGTATGGTGTACGAGATCCCTGGGTGTACACATATCCTACATTTAGATATTCGACAAGGTAATTAAGGTAATTAATTTGCTCTAGTTAATTAGGGTAATTAATTTATATAATTAAAAACTGCTTAGATGAGATTAACTCGTATGCTTAGAACTTTGTATGGTTTACCTTAGATTAATAGTGTGATACCGATTAAAATTTGATAGGTACATTGATATAATCAGAAAAATCTTGTTGGGTATCGGAGAGCTTCGTGCTGAATCCATCATCCATGCTTTCTTTTGACGGATGAAGAGCCACCGGGTTGTGACGGCGGTAATCGACGGCGAGAAGGTCCCTCTCTACGGCGCAGGAGGCACCCTATCTCTATCGAGCTTGGGTGGGTCAGTTTCAGTCACCTAATCTCGCGGGGGGTGACGCATAAGTGCACGTAACGTGTCCCATCGTTGTTGACTCCATGATCTCCAAGAAAAGCTTGCACCGTGCACAGAGGTGGAGCCAGCCCATCACCACGTCTCGTGCCGAGCCAACTCTCCACTAGGCCAGCCCCATCAGCTCTCCACCAGGCCAGCTCTCCCACAGGCCAAGGATCCCAGGCCTCGGGCCTAGGTCCGGGTGGCTCGAGGCCTGGATCTGCCCTTGACCGTGCACATGGTCTGAAAAGGACCGAGGGGCTGGTGGCTGCTTTCTTTGAGGCGTTGGAGGGCTGTTCGTGCTAATAATGAATTGTAAAATGATTATAATAGTATTGAATAGAATATATTGATTAAATAGTTAGAATAATTATGAAGAACATGTATGATATATGAAGATATAACTATCTTATCTTTATTAGATCGATTCTCTTATACAATATGGTGTTATACTTATGTAAAAACTTATTAAAGATAAGTTTTTGAATTCATCCACTAAAAAACAGTGTCCAATTATATCTTAATAATCAGATCTTATATGGCCCCGTTCGTTTCAGCTTTTGGATAGCTTCTGCTTTAGAAAAAAGTTGATTATTTGCCAAACGGGAGGATTCTGGACAGCTTCTCTGAGCATCAAAAGCTGATTTCTGTATAGAATCAGAATATGGCTGAAACCTGATTCTCACTGATTCTTGCTGATTCTCGCCGGCTCGGTTCGAAACCTAGAAGTTGTAGTTTGCTCGGTCCGATTTTCCTATAATCAAAAGCAGCTTCTCCCATAATCCAGAAGACTTCCTTCTCTCTCCCGTTCCTCTGTTCCACTAGGCGCCTATAGGATAGTTAATATTAGGTGGTGTCATGTGCAAAAGAAGAAAATTCCTAATGTTTAGCGCAACGGTGGTACAATTAGATGGTGCAAAGCGCAATTAGCTCTTTTTCTTTTGGTAGAACACGAAAACATCTTTTTTTTAATATACGGAGTAACATCGAAACACTGATGCAAGTCAAAAGGAAAATACTACTACCTTTTTATTGTTTAAGCGACCTCTAGAGTTCGTGCAGTTAAATTTTCTAAATTCTGATAATTAATGTATTTAAAATTATCTAGATGGCTACATGTAAACTAGTTTCTATTTTGAGCGGGTTCAAAAAATCACGAAAACCGATCGTAACAAATCGGTTCGAAACCTAAATCGATGGGTAAATTGGTTAAATTAAAAAAAATCAGAAAAATTTATGTCATGTAAATCGGTTGAAAGTCAGTGAAAATGGAGCGATTTTCGATAAAAATTGACTAAATCGCTCAAAAAATCAAACACACAAAAATCAGTTCGTCGATCGGTTTTTCGAGAAAACCGATCGATTTTTGATTTTTTTAAAACATTTCAGTTCAAAATCTTCAGTTTTTCATGATTTGTACTTAATTTTTATGGTAAACCAATACCTTCGAGGTTTCAATTTTTAACTCTAAATCGTATTGATTAACTGATTTTGAGCCTGATTGCTCTTTCGGCCCGTTTCATTCCTGACGTCCTCACGTTTCTTTCCTCCTCGTCGTCCTTCTTCTTTTCTTCACCCCAGGCCCAGGGCCCAACCTGGACGCCTCTCCCTCGGACCCTCTCCCTATGCACAGTGCGCACGATGCCGTCGCCTCCTGCAATCACGGCCACCGCATGGTTGCCGCCGCGGCGCTCCTTCGCCACCGTCTGAGCTCCCGTTGGCCTGCCCGTCTGCCGCAGCCGCTTTGCCTCTGACCTCCGCCTCCCCCCCCCCCCCCCCCGATTTGTCACGCCCTCACTCTTCTCCCAATTCGACGCCGGACATCACCGCCAGCTCGACGCTGGCCTCCATGCCGGTTCGGCTTATCCGGCGTCCTTCGGCCTAAGAACCTTCCTCCATGACCACGCCGCCGCCCCATGGCTCCACCGCCTAGGGTTTTGGTACCTCCCTGCCCTCGTCACCGCCGGCGACCCGAGCTGCACCTGCTTCTCCACGAATCCGCGCATCGTCTGCATCGACTATTCTCGCGGTACGTTCTCTCCCTTCTCCTCCGCACCGTCTCTCGTGTTTTATCTCTAGCCTTTCATCTCTGTGCCGGGTGGTGTGCGCAATCTCTTATTAGAACCTCTTTTTTTTTTCCTACTTGCTTCCAATCCCCCCCCCCCCCCCCCTCTTGGTGAAATTTTGCTTGCGGTTGGTGGATTGTTCCCCTGCGGCGTTCCGAGTTGTTCCATTTTTTTGGGTATTCCCCAATTTCCCGATTTGCCTACTCCTTTCATTGCTTCCTGGTCGATTCGATCGGTTTAACTATCGATTTGCTGGCCAACCTGTTTCTTTCCACCTTGAATCGTCGGCTTCGTTTTGTGATTTCTGGATTTGGTCGGACTATATACGCAGACTGAGCTGTTCCTGACACTAATTCGGAAAATTTGATCATTTGCCCTGAAGTTGAGTTGTCTTTGATTATTTGCCCAAAGTTGATCGATATTTGATCATTTGCCCTACGATGTCTCATTGACACGCGGGTCCTGGGGCTACATGTCAATGAGACATTATAAGACAAATTATCAAATGCCGATCAACTTTGGGCAAATGAGCAAAGCCGATCAACTTTGGGCAAATGAGCAAAGCCGATCAACTTCGGGGCAACGCCCTTTTTTTTTAATTCCTGTTGTTGCCTGGTTAGAATTAATTAAAGGATCGCTAAAGCTGTATGATAATTTCCATGGCAGGTCGTCAACAAGGAAACCGTCCCACAATGGGTTAGGGAGTACCTTTCTTTCTCCTCTTCCTGCTAATCGTCAGTTGTGGAGCTGCACAAGCCAGGAGCAATGGTACGTCTTACTCAACATCCTTCCTTTGCGGCTAATTATGTTTATCCAGTCTTCATATCAACACTAATGACTCGCGTGTGCAAACTTAGTGGAAAACAACATGGATATTTTCTGAGATAGAAATATCGTCTTTTGATGCAAATCTTCCTCTATGTACAGTGCTGTCATTTGCAAGGTTTTATGCGCAGCTGCTGAGGGTACACTATTCGGTTGAAATTTAAATTGAACTTGAGGATATCATATTCCTGACCTTCTTATGCTGGTTACTTGGGTTTGAAAGGTTCATCGTATAGTCCGACTTTTGGCATCGACCGTTTAGATTCTGGTATTGTGGCAACTGGCATGATGTAACTTTGTGTTTGCACCAAAATCCGGCGTAGTAAAATCAGTCTGAATCGGATAAGAAGCGTTTCGTATGGAAAGAAATCGGTGAACGAATCGGAAGGGGAATCCGTTTCTAGCAAGGAAGGGAAATCATATCAGAGGCCGATACGGATAAACACGCCGTATCCATATACAACTCGGATCGGCCAGATGTATTATAAAAGGAGGTAGATGTCAAGCGGTAAAAAGGGAATCAATCCAACACAACATCTACGTTTTACAGTTTTTACATCATTTTAGGGTTTATAAGCATCTTTCTGTAAGTCGACGGAATCAACATAGTTGCGCATCGCCGATTGTTGGTTTTTAGCCGATTTCACCAGGTTCGATCTGCTTTGTTTTGCTGCGCATCGCCTTCTCAAAGCCGATTTCACCTTGTATCCGGATTAACCGTAACTGGTTGATCTAATTATCCCCCTGATCGGTTTTTGGCCGACTAGCGAAAAGCCGATAAACGTCACTCTATCGGCTTTGATTAATTTACGTATTCTACCTTGTCAATTTCAGGTCAAATTGACTGGCACGCTCTGCAAACCCGGTGTTTGTCCTGTGTGTTTGAGGCTAAGAATCTTGCTTCACATTTTTAGCGCGAACACTTTGCTATGTAAATCTTGCATGATTCTATAAGGAAGGATAGCCATGCTGTACACAGTAGACCAAGGATAGACAATTTCATTAACTTCTCTCATATGTTAATACTTGTTTTGTATGCTTTTTACAACATTAGTTTCTCTCCATAACTCAAGTCCTAGCTGGGGAATATGCATGAACAAGATGTAACCGTCATACTGCACAGCATATGTGGCCAATGTTAGAAGATTTTAGGGTTACCAAGGTGTTCCTCCTTGTCCTTGTGTTCGCTACTGTTCTTTGGCCAACAACACTGATGATGATTGTTAAGTGTGTATGTATGGAGAATCTAGTGTGTTGGCCCATGCAGCCCATGAGGCCCATAAACAAGTGTGTACATATATCTCCTCAATAATCAATAAAATGCACAGTTGTGAATAACAAAATTTCCTTTTCTCTAATTTTCACATGGTATCAAAGCACATTCCACAAAATCCAAACCCTAGCTATCGCCATCACTAACCTCATCGTCGGCGTCTTCTGCTCTGGAACCACTGTGACCGCAACGCTCGTCATCGCCAGATCGAACTCATCTAGAGCTAGATCTGTGCCGGATTCGTGCGATGGGCGACGAGATTCTGCGGATTGAGCCCGACGTTATCGCCTAGAAGCTCGGATCCTTGTCGTTGTCCGCCTCCCCAGCCGGTATGGTCTAGAAGCGGCCGCCTGTATCCGATCGCCATCACGGCGCAGTAGATCTGGCTTGCTGGGTCGTCGTCGCTGTCTTCCCACTGACCAGCTTGACACTGGTTCATCACACAACGGTTGGAACTTGTTGCCGTCGGCATTTTCCAGATCCGGTCACCGTCTTCAACATTGGCCGTCATCGACACACAACTCGATGTCACAAAGTTGTAGACCTGGTGTGCTAGGCCGTCTTCCAGCGGACCGCCATCTTCCCACCTATAAGTTTTCCCTTGGCTCGTCGCACAGCGGCCGGAACTCATCGCCTCTAACATCGTCCAGATCTGGTCACCGTCTTCAACATCGGCCGGAACTCATTGCCGCTGATGTCCAGATCCGGTCACCGTCTTTAACATCGGCCGATCGTTGTCTTCAACATCCGGTACTCAATATATACTACCTCGCAATCTTCAACATCCAATACTCAATATATACTACCCAACACCAATGATAGTACTACTAGTACTGCTGCTACTAGTACTAATGCTGCTTGTTATTGCCTCATAGTTGGGTGGAGTCAGTTGTTGTGGTGCTGCGTATTGATATCTTGCTTGGATTGCTATGGCATGTGATGGTCTTCTTGGTCATGGGCCTTTTCATCACCGGGTCATCTGTTCCTATTGCAAAAGATATGGACCATATGGTCATCCAGCACATCGATGTTTTCAGTTGTATCCTAAGTTGAGGCCATCGTTTGTTTTGTCATCGAGGGGATGCTGCTAGCAATCTACAAGCTCAATTGTGTCATTTGCAGTCTCCTTTTGGTGGATCTACCGGTTTTACTTGACCATCATGTTCACTTTCAGGTGTTTCACTCCCATGAGCATTGGATTCAAGAGACTTTTCATGTGACATCTGATCTGATGCATCTCAGCATGCATCATTTTGTCCTGCTACAGACGGAACCAAGATTGAGACAGCTGATGGCACACCTTGCACGGCCACTCGCAAGAGGACTCTACCCATCACTTTGCAGTTTCAGATGTCTCACTTGTGCCTATGCTCTACATGAATCTCATCTCTGTTGGACAACTCGCAGATATGAACTGTTTGTTGGATTTGATGATAGCTCCTGCTTTGTGCAAAATCGTAAAAAAAAAGCTGTCATTGGTACAGGCCATCATAAGAGAGGTTTTGCAGGGCTCTATGTTCTTGATCGTCTGATTCTCCCTTTATCCTCCACTCTTGGTACTGCTTCTTCATCTTCTGCCGTTGGTTCATCTACTCTTCATCCTTCTGCATCTACTTTTGTTTGCAAGTCTTCCCCTCAATGGCATCATCGCTCGGGGCACTTGGCTCACGTCTGTCCACTTTGATTCATCAAGGAAAGAAGCGACATGTGTTTTCATTTGGTGCTATAGTAAGGTTAGTTTCCTATCAAAGTACTGTATATCACATACAGTACTAAAGCCGCTAGAGGCAGATTTATAAAAGCGGATCATTCAAAAAGAGTAGCAGCCAGAGCACAGTATTATAGTGCACAATCCATGTCAGTAATGATGGCTATCTCTGTCTTGACTTTGTTGTGCTGAATGAATTCTTTATGTGAACATATTCTGCTGTAAGTGGCATCACTATGTGAATATACAAAGTCTCAGAAAGTGGCATCTTCAGGCTGCTAGATCCTAATTACTCTTTTCTGTAATACTGTTGAAGTTGTCATATTTTATACCCTTTTTGGTCAATTCAGTGATGATATTCTACCAATGTCTCCACTCCAGAATCAAGATGTTGGAAAACTTGTTCCTTTTTCTAGGACCAAGAACATCTTCTTTGGAGATATATCCCACAATTTAACAAGGTGCTGAATTGTTTTCCTTTCTAACTGAATAAGTCTTAATGTTTGGCATTGTAATCCAGGCTTTGGCAGATAGTGTTTGTAGAATATAACAGAAGATTTTTAGAAGTACGATATGATGTGTGCATTTGTCCATTTCATCATAAGAGAAAGGAGAAGAACTATCCTGTTCTAATATGTCATGTAATTAGTCAAATATCTTATTTGATTGCACAAAGTATTGCCAGAAACTCTGAGCTGACATATATCATAACTCATAAGAACTAAGAGGTGAACTCATCTTGTTTTTGCTGCCGGCCATCTTAACGAAGAAGACGAAGAAGAAGAAGAAGGAGTCCCGCTAGATAAGAGTGAGTTTTTCTTTCCCTTCCCTCTTGTCTTAAGTTGTGAATTTGTTACATATACGACAGTAGTATGTATCATGAAATTCTAAAATTTATCTGATAAATATATAACATGATCCATCAAGTGATGGTATATATTTCTTTTCTTTGATTAACATGAGAATTTTTGGAATCAGCAGCTACATGCTCCCTTTCATTGCTCTTCGCTCTTCAGATCCGCTTTTAACTTATGGACGATATGCACTTAAAATAGTTATTATTGTGCACCATAGTTATTAAAGCGATAAGGGCAAGGCAACTTACCATCTTTTTACCGCCAAAGCGCTTAAGGCGCACGGCGAGGCAACACCATACACATCACACATTGCATACACAGAGTTTAACCACAGAAGATCCTTTCTTAGCCAGGCTGGCCCATTTCCACTGCCTGCCCATTTCGGCCTTGGCCCAGCCTACAGGCCCGTCTCTCTCCCCCTTATAGCCCTACCTCTCTCACTCCCTCTTGCCTGCCGCTCTCTCTCTCTCTCGTTATCTTCTTCCCAACCGGAAACCGGCGGTGCCAGGCTGCCAGCCCCGCTCAGATCCGCCGCCTCCGACGGGGTTTCTCGCCATTGGCTCCCCCTCTACTTTCTCTACCTCCTCTCCTACCTGCTTGCGCTATCACCACCGAGCCTATGCCGCTGCCTTGATCCTCCATATTCGGCGGCCTCCATCGCCACTGGCCATCGTTCTGGCCTCCTCTACCTCTTACCTCTATCTACCACCGGATCGCCGCCAAGCCCTAAGGGCGCCACCGCCGGATCCATCGGATCTAGCGTCTCCTTTGGCGTCGGCGACTCCCCCACTCCCTCTCGGCTTCCTCAACTCCGAATCGGGCCTTCTTCCTCTGTTCCTCAGTTTTGAAGCTGCCGGGATGGGATGGCGGCGACTGGCGGTAAGTTTTCTTTCTCCCTCGACGCACGCTTCAGCCATTTTTTGACTCCATACTCCACCTAAGCAACACCATGGCGACGCCTTGGCTGTAAGGTAAACGCCATACTCACTTCCGGCAAGGTGAGGCCGTGGCGAACCCCCCTGACCGCCTTACCGCTTAAACGATGCTTAAGTGACGCTTTAATAACCATGTTGTGCACGTGTATGTTTTTCATGTCCTTGTAGATTGCTCATGGAATCTGGGGTAACATTTTTTATGTAACAATTTGATGTAAGAGCTGAATTTACGAAAATTTCTTTTCTGACAGTATCTCAAGAAAAAAAACAATGGAGCTAGTGCTGCTTCTCAAAGGAATAAAATGACGGTCATGGAGCTTTAGAAGTTTCTGATATTTAGTCTAATCATTAATAGTTTCTTTCATATCAAATAGTGCAATTCACACCATGATTCTGCTTTGCAATACCTGCATATACATTAAGTACAAAGCATAAGAACCTAGAAGTGTTTTGATTGAATCTGATCAGATATCTCACGCAGACGTCCTTACATTTTGTCCGGAAGCAGGGCTGCTTCATTGCCGGGTCATCTTCTGGAGGTTGCTGTCCAAAGATCATCTCACAGCTCATGTCTTCAAAATCTAAACAGTAATGATATATTTTATGTAAGTATGCAATATTCCATTTCCCCATATACATAATTTACTATTAATGAATTTTAGGGCTTGTTCGAACAGAACACTTGTTATGTCTCCCTCTATTCTTTTTTCTTATTGGCCAAGTAGGAAAAAACTGTTTAAACATAAGGTTTGTTTCTGTTGTCATCAGACATGGAGCTATTTGGTCAAATTTGGAAATACTCCTTTGCATTATACAGGAGTGGAGAAAGTGGCGAAGATAAGCCCGAAGACCATCAGCAGTGCCAGTAAGCTAACGTTCATGGGCTGCTTCCAGAGCTAACCTCTTGACAGGACAAAAGGAGAGGGTGTCTTGCAAATCCCAACTCAAATTGCTATCTGTTCTGTGGAGTGATGTCATAAAACATCAGCATCTTTTGACCTAGAAACAATGATTGTTGTAGTTGAAATATTTAGCGAATCACCACGTAAGACCCAACATTCACAACAAGTGCTTTTCATAAGTGAGTTTGAACCATACTGCTCTGATCATTGAAACATGCTGGCTCTGCCCTGTACTGAAAGTGCTTGTACTGTATTTGCCGGACACTAAATTGTGGAATTGTTGGAATAGACACTACTATTTCACAACTTGTTTCTGTTTTTTGAAGTTTCCCACTAAGAATGACAAGTAGGGGCGGGCGAGCACATTTTCTTCTGTACAACTTGCTTGCAATTGCTTTATAACCGCAAACATGCTGGCCCTACTTCAACCTTTTCTGTTCCCCAAATGGTAGCCTTTGGTTCCCATACCCCAAAAATGGCACAATGCCTCAGTACGTATAGGTGGCAAGATCCTAAGGTTTAATGTATCAAGTTTAGTTCTGTATTTTTCATACGAGAATCTTGATGTTACTGTTGCTTGCTGAGTTAAAATTCCATTTGAGAGCTAGTCTAAATAGTTGGGTGTCTATGGCACTGTTACATTAAATATCCATATTTTAATGACTTCACTAACACTACTTTAAGTGGAAAGTTAATATTTTAAAGTTCACTTTGCGTTTTAGGTGCAGTCAATATAATGTTGCGCTACAGTATAATTAGGTAACTGACCAGGGAAGTTAGAGACATTCTGTTAGGTTTCGACAAATTTTCAATCTCTGAGATGATGTTGACATGACAATCCATTAACTTCTTGTCGGCTTTATTCAGTGGACTGAAGTTTGATTATTCTTGCATTCTAACAAATTATAATTCAGTTGTTGTGTTTACTCACTGATGTACTATACTATCTATGCTAGCCTTTAATGGATCAGAGCAAAGGAAGCTTACTAGGAGACATGTAGACAGTCATGCCAAGAGAATCATGGATGAACCTCTGGCATGGGATTTTGCAAAGGTTCGTGCACATCCCAACACAATTTGTGCTTTCCAGAAATCTGTCACAGAGTAAGACAGGAAATTGAAAATCAGCAACACCAACACCAGTACCTACATCTTGCTCTTCATCATTTGTTGTTATGACTGTATATTAATTTTTTTTCTTAACTAGTTAATTAAGATAGCTTCTCTAAAGTGGGTAGAATTGGTACGTTGTATTGTCCTGTTCTTTTTCTATTTTATTTTATTTTTCAAAATTGTAGCTCTTTTTCTATTCTATAGGCAGTTTGTGGAGTGTGACTGTGTGAGGAGGATTGTCAGTTTGCCGCAATTACGACATGGACAATACACGTTGCATCTCAGCCTGGGTTCTTTCAAACCTTTTTGAAGTGGATCTACTTGAGTAAGATTGACATACTGCAACAATTTCATTCGGAAGTAATTGATGGGTGCAGAGTCATGTCCTGTTAATTACAAAACAGATTAATCATTTTCACACCTTAAGAATTTAATTAAATCTAGCTATGAAGCACTGAGACCAGGAAACCATTTGACCAGTATGCTACGGGACACCCAAAAACTGGAATATTTTGCTTAGTTATATTCATCCTAGTTAAACTTATGCAACAAATTAATCTGCATTTAGCTTCCTTAACGCTCGTTATGCAGCAAAAAGTTTATGTATGATGATTGTATTACCTGCATTTTGGGATGTACACCACGTTTTTCTCTCTCCTTCCATCAACTTCAGATTCCCTGACCTTGTTCAATGACATAATGATCACTCAAGACATCTTATCCATAGTGGGGAGTTCATTCCATACGTGACTGCACTTTATACTAATATAGGCACTAGAAACGCCTTGCACTATTTTTGACAGTGAAATGGCTTGAGTTTTACTTTATGAAATGGAAAGAGACTATTATATATGCCAACGTACATCCTGTAATTTATTGGAAAAAAAATTCAGTGTTGCAATATTTATCAACTTGACATGTGGCTTCATATTCATTTTGCAGCAGGCTACCTTCGCCAAAAGTACTAACATAGTAACACGAACTCTTGTGAAACTGCCCCTGCTACAGGCTACCGCTTTCTGAACTGGGATTAGTATGTTTACATGGAGGAAGAACATCTCAGCAAGAAGAGAAGAGATGTGTATATACCTCACACGGCCCAACCAGCCAAGGGAAAAATATCGTGGTGAAGGCAGCAAAGTACTCCCTGGAAAATCTTGAAGGCGGCATCATCACCTTTATCTGCCCAAACACAATTCTCTCAATCCAAGCTGAGGTAAAAAGGAGAGAGAGAGAGAGAGAGTAATTTCTACCGATTTTTCTTCTTTTTCCAGAGAACTTGCATAGTTTCTACTAATACATGCAAAATTTTGATATTTTATAAGGTTATACATCCTTGGCGTGGAGCATATACTTGCCATTGCGAGGATGCAGCTGGGCAGTGCTCGTTGGAGGGCGCTGGTCACAATGTCGCACTGTTTATCAAGCCCGGAGATCCTCGAGATGGTCAGGGCCGCCTCTATCAGGCTCTCGTAGCCACCCTTTTCGTTCTTCATCCCTGTCATACATGCATGCATGATGCGTGCCCGTTACTCAGCCAAGTGTTACAACTTCCTTTCAGGATATATCATCCTTCTTTGGACTTGGACTAATTAAACACAGTAGAGATTCAGTCGACGACGTCAACTTTTTTTCTTGGATACTTGTCACTCGTCCCTGTCAACGGCCGGTCAAGAGGGAGAAGTACGTAGCCACGGCTATTAGGTACATATCCATGTACAGCGAACCAAACACACCCGTACAGAAACCTCACTCGCGTTTACGATTTAGACTATCTCCAGCAATTTTCTTTCATTCCATTCCCTTTCTCATATTCATTTCCTTTATTTTCTACCATCTCCAACAGCTTCCCCTCAAGAAAATTCGTGAAGGGATTGCTCTAAATCCCATCCGAAGGGAATCGTGAAAGGAATCCGCTGGATCACCTGGGATCTGTTCGTAAAGGAATTTGAAGGCTGAAGGGAAGCTGCTGGAGATAATCTTACGTGCCTAATTCACGCATGCGTGTAGCCCCTCGCCCTAATTCAGTGGCTAATCCCTAGGGGAGAACCGTGGCCTCTCCACGAGGTTATTCGCGTTGGGAGGAGTCCTGAAAGAGAGAGATTCCCAACAACAAGGATTGGATTCAGCCACTGAGAGATTCCTAGAATGTGAACCTCACATTTGTACGAACCACAGGTTATGACCTCTCGTAGTTGCCCAGCTAGCTAGATGCCGATGCACCAGTGTTTTTGTTTTGCGATATGTTGAACTCGTGTAGCTCTTGACTAAGCAGCTCCTGGCATGTATCTCTGCCGTTGTTCGTACCACGGTACTGGCCTATGGTACATGCTGATACGCAGTGCCCGCGCGCTTTCGCCGCTACGTACGCAGGAAATTTTCTCCCCGCAAAAATATTTTGTATGCTTGGTTCTTTTTACATATGCATGATAGAAACATGCCAGATAATGCTTTCGTGCTTTCCCTCTCAATACGATTTGTACAGATCTTACAATAAAAGAAATGGTAAGTAATCATTATCTATCTACCATTCATTCACGCTTTAATATTTATACAACTTAAAAAAAAAGCATAGAAACGTATCTTTTTTTTTTACCGGAGCGATATTAGTTCTTCCACTTAATTAATTCTCTCGCTGACATGTGGGTCCCAAGCCTGCGGTACCCTATCTGCTTGTTTGGGAAAAACATAATTTGTCCCATTAATTAATGTATGGCCGTACTCCCTCCGTCCTACAAAGAGTGCATTTCTAGGTTTTTTAAGACAGATTAGTGTGAAAGGTAAATGACTAATGTGACCTTCATTACTTCATACACAAGCATGCTGGTGCTTCGGTTTTCACAGGCACTTAAATGAGCATGCATACACTTACAGCTGGGCCCTACAGACTAAAGATGCACTCTTTGTGGAACAAATTTTGAACACTAGAAATGCACTCTTTGTAGGACAGAGGGAGTAGGCTACATCAATGATAGATGTCGTGTAGGGGTTCGATGTTTCATGCTACCGAGGAAAACATCACGCACGTCATGCATAAGCTGATCGCGACGTGATAAACATCGATCATTAGCTAATCAAAACTAATTAACATCGATCGTTAGTTAATTAAAACTAATTAAATCTGTTCTGACATGAATGGCATATGCCAGGCCCCAGCCCCGTCGCCCGGAGAGTAAGCCCAATGAACGAGCGACGAAAAGAAGCATAAACCAAAAAAAGAAAGAATGAACGATCAGCCAAGTACAAATAGCTAGGAATCATTCTTTGTAAAAAAAAAAAAGCTAAAGAACATTGGTTTATTCACCAAACTATGTCTCTCTTGTCATGCAAAACCAATGGCCAAACAACACATGCGGTTGATCACTCCAAAGTTTTGGTAGATATATATGTACGTGTGTATGTATAGGCACAAACCGGAAGCTTCTTGAAGGTTCCTGGACAGGTACCCAATTGCCAGCTTGTCGAACCAGTTGTCGCGGTACACCGTCGCCGGCGCCGGCGGCCTCACCATCACCGCTCGCGCCGTGGGGCAGCGCTTCCTCCTCATGCAGCTTCGTTTCATCAGACAGAAACCTTTTCCACGCACACAAGGTGCTGCAACTGCCAGGCCACCATGAGGAAGGAGCACAAGTGCGGTGGCCTCCATGTTTGTGTGTGTGTGTGTGAGAGAGAGAGAGAGAGAGATATAGAGAGAGAGAGAGAGAGAGAGAGAGAGAGAGAGAGAGAGAGAGAGAGAGGTATATTTGTAGATTGTAACCAAGTGTCATGGTTTGACTTATATGAGAGGAGGGGTGCAATTTGCAAAGAAGAAGAGCCCAAATGGAACGGAGGGGGCATCTTTGGTGTGGTGGGCTCAAGGAATCATATGGTTAATATTAGGGTTCATATACTTGGGATGGAGAGGGCCATGGATGGACAAGGGAGCTGTGTGTCAATTTTTTATGGGTTTTGGTTTATTGATGTTTCGTTATTTAATTGGACCGGGCGGAAAGATCCAGGCGCGCGTATGGGAATAATAGCATTTTGCGACAAGGATATTTTGCGACAATTTTCCCGGCTTATGTGTCTCGAGTATCGCCGGTTAATTTCGGACAATTCGCCGTCATATGTCTGGAATATCACTAAGTAGTTTCGGAGTGTCCAAGATAACCGCACGCGCTCTTCCCATCAAGTATAATCAACTACTAAGATCCTGTTTAGAGTTAAAAGCTAGCTTCGATTTCTGAAAAGCCAACAAATCTTCTAAGATTCTGTTTGTTTAGGCTTAGCTTTTCTGGCTTATAGTTTAAAGCCACTTTTTTTTTTTGGCTTAAATAGCTTTTAGTCATATAGCTTTTAAGTCAAGCTAGGGTGTTTGGTACCCTGACTTTTGTTAGCTTTTGAGCCGTGGGTTATTGTTGGATTGTCTAAAATATCCATAGTTCTACTGACCCATTTGCTCACTGTTAAAAATCCATGAACTAGAACGAATTCAGAGCAAAATAGTAACAATTTTAAACAATTTTATATAATTTCTCTTGACATTTAATATAGTACACAGCTTCAAAACAATCAATTATACCAAAAGAATAATGACATTTCTCTGTTATTTGCTTAACTTTTGTTCTTACAAGTAAATCAGCAGTATACACAAATAGGGGAGTAAGTTCACTACTGTTATTACAAATTCATCTTGATAAAACATAGAAAAACTTTATACAAACAAGGATTGATCAGAGCTAAAATATGGGTACGTACACCAGTACATGATCATCTCTGCAATTTTCCCCTAAGTGAATCAAATTAAATCTTGCCAAAGATGGAACAAATCTTCGAGACAAACCCTTGTCAATCAAACACCTGAAAAATAAACATATACACTTGTTAGAATAAACCTAATTCCATTAGTACAATTAAGTTTCCATTAAAATTGTCACTGGATATATACATTGTGGAAATTAGTACGAGTAACACGACTTGCATATAATTTCTCCCTTGCAATAATTTTTTCCTTGGTTAGCTAGCTACCTGATAAATTAGAAGTTGTACTGCTGGACATGGCTTGGCTACATCTATATATGCTATAGTGCAAGTATCATGTTGCAATGACCGCAGAATTCCCTCAAGATGTCCCAAATCAGGGTCGGCCCTGGGGTGGGGCGAGCGGGGCGGTCGCCCCAGGCCCCCAAATTACCGGGGCCCCTCTGTGACTCCATCCTAATGTGACGACTACGCATCTACACGAGAGCCGAGAGCAATCATTGTTGGCAATCAGTCCAAGAACTAGATGCCAGCGACAAGTTTTCTATTCCTTGTCTGAAAACGCTCTGGCCAGAAACGCTTTAGCTGAAACGTCGTGTGCAACTCTTGGTTGAAACTAACTAGCAAAAGCTTCAGATTTGAATGTTGTTTTCAGAGAAAAAACAACAATCGAACTAAACTGCAGAATAGACTTGTTTTTGCAACGTGGAAACTGCTCACGTCTTTTCTGATTTCATTGCAATATACAGACTCAATTACAAGAGTTGGACCGCTTCACATCAAAGAAGAAATCGAAACAAAAGTAGACTGGACTTTTATTTTCCATCGCCCGTACTGTAGCACATCCGAAACGGAGACCGAACACAACACGCAGTGTCTATCTAAAAACTGAAAAATTGTGCAACTACTGTGGAATTGTTGCTTATCGGATCTTATTTAATATGCCGGTAACTATGGCATTAGCTGAAAGAAGTTTTTCAAAATTGAAATTATTGAAAAATTATTTAAGGTCCACAATGTCACAAGAAAGGTTAAATGGTCTGGCAACTTTATGGATTGAGAAGAAATTGTTGGATGGCATTAATGTTGAGGCCATAATTGATGATTTTGCATCTAGAAATGTTAGAAGACATTTCCTAAGATGATCTCTATAAAATATTTAAGGTAAACAATCTCACTTTTGTACTTCCATGTATTTATTGGTAACAATTTCTATAATACATTGAACATTGTCTTTTCAGTTGATACATGGTAATATAAAAATATTTTGATGCTTATATTATGGGGGGCCTTCATTTATAATTTCGCCCCGGGCCCCTAAAAACTCAGGACCGAATGAACCAATTAGACGAAGCTATCCATGGGAAGAATAAATATTGTTCATCCAATCAATGTGATAGAATAACAAAATCAATGGAAGGACATCACCCATCAACTGCTTGGCATGTGGCAGCATACAACAAATTATGCAACTATCAACCAATTCAATCATCTAAAAAGGCAAAAACCTGATGAAATAATGCACTATTTGTGCCTATCATTCTTATCTTTTTATTGGAGTCATGTGGATTTATATCTAAGAGCATTTTTAGGCTAGTTTAGGATGCACTAATATGAAAAACTTCTGTGTCAAAAGCTGAACTCTTAAGTATAAATCGCAAATTGCTCAATCAATTAATATATTACAATATAGATGGAACTTCACGTATGTTCTATGCATTGTACTAACAAAATTTCATGTTGTCCTAAGTAATATTATAGAATGTTAAACTTATTCGGGCAATCAAGATAAGCGATCTCATGAACTTGCCCCCAGTTGCTCTAATATCTAACTTGTACAAGTCACTACAAGCAATGTACTGAAGCTAGTTCCTGAAATCTTCTTCTTCAGGTCAATACAGAACTTGTAATTTCGTATCACCTAGCTTGACTCCAAGAAATTGAAAGATTTTAATTGCACATTTTCTGGTATGACTGCACAATCAAATAAATTGGGGATCTAGGGATGTAGGGAAAATCGTATACCTCGATGTCGAGAGCACTGAATGGCTTGACTGTGGTGGAGATCTGGGGAGGACGATGATAGCGGTGGAGATCGGGGGATGTCGACGGAGGTTGCCGGTGGCTGATCGAGGACGCGGCGGCTGGTGCCCTAATCGCCGAGTTGGGGGAGTGGAGATCAGGGAGAAGGATGCGGCGTTGGTGGAGGAGGATGCCGGCGTCAGTCACGGGAGGTGGGGAGGTCACGGGGTCCAGTGGGTGTTGCGGGAGGCCGACGGAGGTTGTCGATGGAGCCGAGGTCGTAGGAGCTGAAGCCCTAATCGCTGAGTCAGTGGAGGGGATGTGAATGAAGTCGGGAGATAGGAACTGGACTAGGGGGCGGGGGATTTTAGACTTTTATACCTGGTAGTTGCGGGTAATTTCTTCGATGTTTAGGGACAAAGAGTCATTTCCATCCTCAAAAGCCCAAAAAAGCACATCCTGACTGGCTTTTAGCTTTTATTTAAACGAAAGCTTTAAGCTCGGCTGAAAAGTCAGTCATTTGTTTTGGCTTTAACTTTTTAAGGCCCTGTTTGTTTTAGCTTAGGTTTTTCGATTTTTGGCTTAAAGCTATCTTTTTGGCTTAATGAGCTTTTAAGCCAAGATGTGTTGTTTGGTATCTTGGCTTTTTGATGGGTTGGATGGTGTAGCTTATCGTTAGAAAGTCTAAAATACCCTTTAAGGTTGTGAGGGCTTTTTCTTATGTATTGTACACATATTTTATGACTTTCACTAAATGGTGTATTGCAAACATATGATCTCAATGCTACATTGAATCATTCCTTCTATAAAAGGATGATCCATAATTCCATGCCAATAGTTATCCACGCCAATGATTGGCTGTTTTCCATTGCCTCCATCCAATGTGCCAACGGATTGATGACTAGGCCATAGCTTCGTGCCATTCAAGAGAATTGCAACACATGTCAGATCACATGTTGCCGTTAACTAGGCAGTACTAAGCACTAACGACTAGGTACATGCCTAACTCCTACGGTCGTCAAAGCACACACATTTGTAAAAACTGAAAGACCTAAAATGCGAAAAAGCGCATTAGTTATTAATATCCTTTTATCATATAAAGTTTATATAACAATGTATTAACCTATATGTCTGTACCCTTGCAACCATTAAGGAATTAGCAATGCCCTCATGAAAGGCACACATGTCTCTATCATCCATTGCCGATATAATACCACCACCTCCTCCAGATGATTTAGCAATTGTAGTGTTATGATCATAGTCTTCGTCAGCATCGCATCTCTCAAAAAATTCATCACGTAAAGCACTATCTCGGATGAAGTTGTGAAGAGCCACACAAGTAATAATAATTTGTATTTGGTTGTCTATGTTGTAACTTGGCATAGCGAACAAGATTTTCCATTTCATTTTAAGCACACTAAATGAACGTTCAATCACATTTCAAAGGGAGGAGTGAGCATGATTAAACATCTCGTATTTTCCACTTGGTTATCGACCCCTTTAAAATTCCAGTAGATGATAATTTTGTCCCTTATAAGTAGCTAGATAGCCCTTTCGATTGGGATATCCTACATCAACAAGATAATATTTCCCTACACATAAAAAATAAAGTTGTTGATAATGCAAACCAAGAATGTCATTATATAAATTAATTTTATATTCAAAAAGAAAAGTACCGTTGGGAGGATGTGGAAACTGATTTGAATGCTAGTCCAAAGTATTATTGAATATCCTTGTGTCATGCACCGAACCTGGCCATCCAGAAACAACAAATGTGAATCTCATGTTGAAGTCACATACCGCAATCACATTTTGAGATGTATATCCATAACGACCTGTGTGGACAACCTGCTCGTCTACTGGCACAACAACAGGTATATGCGTGCCATCAATTGCCTCTATGCAATTGTTAAAATGAGGAGAAAATATATTATCTCAAAGTCTTTGATGCACTATTTGAAACTCTAAATCTCTGGGTTTGGTAATATGTTCAAATAAACAATACAAACATTGCAAGACTTCATGAAACTTTCTATGGACTATTTCACTTGACCTCTTGAAATGATTTGTGACCGGTCTAATGGATTGAGGGCCACCAAACTGCCTTGCCCACAAAAACATAGCCAAAGTATTGGGGATTGGATAATCTCCACAAGGACTGTTATACCCCGACATGTGGTTTTGACCGACCATGCATACTCTTGGATGGTGTTCCGAAGGAAGACCTTCGGATAGTCTAGCCAGCTGGTCCGCCCGACCGGACTAGGCCCTATGCTCGACCACGAGCACCCCAGCTCATCCACAATAATGCAAGCTCGGAAATGTACAAGGGTCGGTGTTCACCCCACAACATTTAATAGCGATAATTATGCCATGATGTGGAGCCGTTTCGCCCACAACGGGAACGTGGCAGGAATCAAGGCTTAAGTTACGGCCACAGTTAATGCAGTAAAATATGCATTATTCGGTTGTAGTTATTTCAAGTATCTTATAATCTATAAGAACCCCCCGCCAAGAAGAAGGGGGCCGGGGAGAAAAATGGCAAAACACAAACACACAGATTCACATAAGCCCTCCTGTAGGAGTTCAACAGCAATAGTGAAATCACTGGAGTAGGGTCATTATCTTTGCTGTGGGAGGCCCAAACCAGTATAAACCCTCACAGATGATGAGAAGTATGATGGACTCTACGATGGTGTAGACATTCCTGACCATTTCAAGCCTAATCACGAAACTACATCGCAAGGAGACACCATGATGTCACCTTCACGGTCCTTGCACTCCCGTGATGTCAACATGGCAGGAGGAGAAGAAGACCCCGAGGTTGAACACTCGGGGGCTGCCCGTCATCACCGCTATGAAGCAGCCATAAGCCACCTGGAAGCATCCCTAAACAGGACATTGGCAAGCATCCATCATCAAGCTCGTGAAGCCACAGCTTGTGAGACTTCCCGCGGGTGTCACACACTGGAGCATGTACGCGATCATTGATCAAGCTTGCCTCCTCTCATTCCCTAGAGCAGGGAGCGACTACAAGCTCTAGCAGCAGTCGTGGGCGATCTTCGGAACTTCCCCGAACAAGTGGACCTGGAAGCAATGGGCGCGGTCGTAGCCAAAGACTTGGAAAAGCTCACCGCTGACATGAAGCTTTCAAGGTCACTTCATGACAAAGAAGCCAGGATCGTTTCCCGGTAATATCAATGTCACAATCCCGTTCGCTCCCATCATGGTGATTTTTGAAGCCTTGCCTGGGAAGATTGCGTGAGGTACGATCGGTACCGCGAAGAATCTCAGAGCGATTCCTGAGCAACCTCAAGGGGTCAAAGGTATGCTCATCACGGTCATGGGCATACCGAGCATTATGCCTCAGATCGATACTCGTTGCGCCAATATCGAGAAGTTTTCTCTCGCCTTGGACCACGCGTCGGAAGCCAGCATAGTGATGATCGTTGTGATCATCGTGACCGAAGAGACCTCTACGACAACCTGGCTTTCGGATGTTGGGCTTTTGCAGTGCCTCTTCGTAATGTCTCATGGCCGAGCAAGTTCAAGCCCAGCCACATTGAGAGGTTCAATGGGACTCAGAATCTGGATGAGTTCCTTTCCATGTACACCACTGCGATTTTAGCAGCTGGAGGTGACGAGGGAGTTATGGCAAACTTCCTACCTACAGTGCTTGACGGAGCTACTAGGACTTGGCTCTTCAATCAGAAGGAAGGGTTAATTCGTTCCTGGAGGCAGCTCAACAGCGCGCTTAGAGAAAATTTCCAAAGCTGCTACATCCGTCTAGGCAAAGAGCGTGACCTCGAGCGCTTGATCTAGATGGAAGGTGAGTCTTTGCGGCAGTTCGTCCAAAGATTCATTCAAGTGCAAAATTCGATCCTGAATGTTTCGAACAAAGCAGTTGTCTGTGCTTTCAAGTTTGGGGTCTGGGACATCCGCTTCATGCAGGATCTGGAGATTCATCCTTATTTAACGGCCAATGAGCTGTTCCGCACAGTCGATCGGTACGCGAATGCCGATGAGACAATCCAGTGGAAGAAAATGCTAGACGAGGGCAAGCTCCCGCCTCAACCCGGCTTAGAAGGCTCCATGAGCAAGAAGAATGCAGGCTCCGTGGAGAAAAAGATCAAGCAAAAGAAAAAGAGGCCATCTGCGCCGAACATGATCGTGGTTATCGAGCAGCGTCAGTCGCAAGCTTCACAGCCGGAGCAGCGTAAGAATTTCAGCGGAAGAGGAAGGGGTCGACCACCCCAGCGTCGCAACGACCAAGGTCACGACGACCAAGGTGTCCTGCCGAGCAACCATTTCTGCCCTGCTCCATCAGGCGTACGGGCACGATCTCTAAAATTGCTGGACTTGGACGTTTCATTTGGAACAGTTCTACAATGGTGAAGGTCCTATGCCTACGCTCCCAAAGCAAGGTGAAAGCAGTAAGGGAGAAAAGCCTACTGATGACGAAGAGGATATGGGCTATCAGGAGCCCCGCAATCATATTGCGGTAATATTCAGGGGCTTCTCAGCCTACAAATCTCGTCGGGACCTAAAGGAGGCGGCATGGGAGGTGCATCACGTCGATCAGGGCAAGCCCCCCGTGCAGCAGCTCAGGTGGTTTGAGCTGCCCATTACCTTCTCCAAGGATGACTATCCCCTTGGATTAACCAAGCCCTAGAAGCTTCCAATGGTCGTAAACCCAACCATCGGTAACACCACGGTGGGACGGGTGCTCATCGACTATGGAATCTCCTTAGATCTCATATCCGCCAAAGTATTGGATGAGATGCAAATCCCTCGATCCAAAATCAAGAGCATAGTGGTCCCTTTTTAGGAAGATTTTTTCATTCTTGTGAATTTAAATTCCGCATTTACATTATATCTTTACTTTATGCAATTTAAATTCAGCATTTACTTTCCCGCATGTAAATTCTCGCAATTTATTTTCTCGCGATTTGGATTTGCCTCCTCTCCTTCTAAATGCTGTTGATCAAGGATGTCTTGATGGTGCTCATTTGATTTTACATCTTCCTTGCACCCTAGGATAGACTAGAGATCAAGTTTCTATCAAGATTGCAAATCTATCCTGAACTTGTTCTTCGCGCAGCAGTCAATCTTTGATTTTTAGAAAAATATAGAAAAATATTTTTGAGTGATTCTTATTGGAGAATGTGCGTGACTCATATGTCCATCTATGTAAAAATTTTGGAGTCCACTAGTTGTACCATTTGGGATCTATGAGGTGAAAACCGAGCCCTAAATTTCCTGATCAAAGTTCCTGACTGTCTATAGTCCTTGATTTTTCTTGATTTTTCTACAAGTCTTTTGGAGGTTATTTTTGGTGGAGTGTTTCACGACTCATATTCTCACAGGTTGAAAAATTCCCAAAAATTTTGGAGTAATATAAGTCCACCAACTACATGCTCCAATTGAGGATAATTCCTGAAAAATCTGTTTTTGCTTTTCTAAAAGAGATTTTTGTGATTTAGCTTGATCTCTTTTAGAAAAGAAGTATTTGAATTGATTCATCTTTATTTTGGATACTTGACAATCAGTATTGTGATTTACAAATCCCTCACATGATTCATGGTTCTCATCCATGCAAGCTAGGGATACACATAGTTGTCGAGTCGTTCCGATTTTTGCGGGTTTCGCAAATTTGAGGAGCATTGGTTTCCTTGCGGGATTGCTTGGAGTACTTTGAGTGGGGGGGAATTTTATTTGGGATCATTCACCCCCCCTCTAATCGCCATCTCGGTCCTTTACCTATGAAAGCATACACATGAGTATCAGTGAAACCAATTTCCTAAACTAATGACAAGTACCAATCTAAAACGCGAATTAGACGATACTGAAGCGTCAAAATTGCATCCAAATGCAAACCATGACGCGCGCAGGAACAAACCCTAACCGAAACATACCAAATTGCATGCAATCAAACATCGATCTAAGCGGGGTACGGGAAGGCAGAGGCAGTAGCAAATCTTCTGGCACCGACGTCGTTAATGATGTACTCGAGGAGCTGCACGATGGTGTCGCGACGGAGGATGCTGAAGCGCGCTAGGTCACTGATGTAGTGGAGGAGGGGAGCCACCGATGAGGAAGGGGGCGCTGGCTCTCGTAGGGGAGGAGGGGCACAACCGATGAGGGAGTTGAACCTTGTCGGGGGGAGGAGGGGCGCCGACTGAACCCTAGATGCGAGGGAGGAGGGCACAGCGGCTATCTCAGGCGAAGAGGGAGTCGGGGAGGAGAATCAAACAAAAAAATTGAAGGAATTTTCTTTTATATAGCAATGGCATTGGTGGGTAATTATTTCATAACTTCACTCTCAAATAGCTATTTTCAACCCGTAAAAGCAAAAAAAAAAAAAAACCCGCAAAAAAAAAAAATTGGCTTTTGGCTTATAGTTATATGGAGACTTTAGGTTTTTTTAAGCCCGGCTAAAAAGCTCTTTGTTTGTTTCGGTTTTAGCTTTTTTTCTTTTAAGTCGATAGAAAATTCATAATAAACAGGGCCTAAATGATTAGCTTTTAAGCAGCCACATATAACTAGCAAAAGTTGAAAGTACAGTGGAATGTGCTTTTGCAGCTTATTGCGGATAGAAATTAGTTGTTTGCCAAGCGATCTCTTATTAAAAGCTACAACTACTTTTTAGTCTAGAAAGCCAAAAGGTAGTTTTTCAAAAAAGCTACAACCCCCCTAAACAGACCTAAGACAAGCTTTGATAATCTCTCTCTCTCAACTCAAGGTGGCTGGCTGTATGTAAATTTTCTAAGTGCAATGAAATACTAGGTAGAGGCGCGCGTTATGCCATGCTGTGTGAAATTTGCTCTGAGTTTTTTTTTCAAAAAAATAGTTGGAAGACCTCAACGTAATTTCAGTTTTCTCGAGGTGGTTTTCCTAAAAGTGGGCTGGGTAGGAGACATCTGCGAATTTGCGTAATTATGGGGTCCTTTTTGCAAAAAGAAGGTGGAGGGCCCGTTCGTGAATTTACGGAAATACGGGTGAGTCCTTTTTGCTAAAAAAGCGGTGCAGGGCACGTTCACGAATCTATGAAACTATGTGATCCTTTTTTCAAATAATTGGTGCAACGACCTAGACGTAATTTTGGTTTTTCAAGGGCCTTCTGAGAAAACAAAAAATAGTGTAGGACCCTTTTGTGAATCTATGAAACTACGAGGTCCTTTTTGCAAAATAACAAGTGGAAGGACCTAAACATAATTTTAAATTTTTCAGAGGGTGTTTTTGTGAAAAGGATGAGGCGGCGCTCTTCTTGGGCTCCAAATCTTCTAGGCATAGGAATAAGAATATTGATAGGATTGGGAGAGTTTGCCAGTGCTTAGATTTAATCTGTTGATCTTATGATTAAGCAAATTCTATGCGCGAACAAGAAGACGCCTTTGACTACAAAAACTATTGCATATATAACTCAAATCATTATTTGATCACTACTACAAAAAAGGACATCACAAACGGTTCGAAACTATCATCACAGACGGTTTTTCGAACCATCTGTAACCATGTGTCAGTGATAACATTGCACATCACAGACGGTTTGTGAATCATCTGTGATAATAGGTTATCATAGATGGTTCTAGCCACAAACTGTCTCTGGTAATTTGTTATCACAGATGTTTCTAGCCAAGAACCGTGTGATATACATAAAACCCACACTGATTTAGCACTACAAAACATATGGTACATCCTTCAAATTTCTAAATTTGCCATGAGTTGGATGCTTCAAGTTTTGAAGTATGCAAATCATGGTAAATTTGAAACATTCAAGTCATGGTAAATTTGAAGCATCCAAGTCATAGTAAAGTTAGAGACTTCGCCAAAATTTGAAGCATCTACGTGTGCAATTGAATAACAACAGAGGGATGGTCTCTAGCAAATCTATACATATCACCAGTATTTCTTCTTTGGATTAATAGCTATTTAGATAAGCAAACCAAGTTATTGAATTCTAAAACAGCAAAGAGCATACAATTTCACAATAGCATACATAAATTCATCATTATGAAGCTAAATCCTAAAATCCTAACTAACAAGCAGAGATAGTGGGAAGAATCAACAACTACTCTCAGTTCAGAATATCATTAGATTAGTATTACAGGCAGTATATTTCCATAGTCCATTTGACAAGTGATAGGATAGAAATACAATATCTAACTACTTCATGATCCATGGTCTGCCTTTCCTCTTGTTGTCTGTGAAAATAAAAATAATATAACATATTAACATGCTTTTCTAAAGGGTGTAGCCCATAAATTTTAAAGATGTATACGCATGTACCTGTATGGCTAAGAATGTTCAATAAGATGAGAGAATATGTGGTGTGCAAATCACGCCCAAAACTCGCACCAGATTAATCAACACCTCGCTTATACAATTCAAACCATGTTTCCTAGACGCAAGTAACTGCGATCCAAAACATCAAGTCAGCTCAATTGGAGGGAAGGAACAGGGTCATTAGTAGACTTACTTGAGGAGGCGGAGGATCTGGGTGAACTCGATAGTGAAGAGCATGAGCACGACGGAGCAGTTGCTACCTCGGACCGCGTCAGAGTGGGGCGAGCCCCGATAGCCTCTGACTTGCCCTTCTTGGCGGACGACAAGTCATCCTGGCAACGGAGCCACTTGGAGTCACGCGTGGTCATGGCCTCCCCTGCGACGGCACGCGGAGCATCGTCTTCCCCTTCCCAAGCAGGCCGATGAGTAAGCAAAAGCAAGGAGGGCTGAGGAGGAGGGCAGGGAGGGGCTTGCGCTTGAGGGAGGAGAGCTTGGGGAGGGAGGAGGTGATGAGAATGTTGGAGGGCTAGGTTCGGGGATTTTGAAAACAAGCTAGGTGCTAAGGTCTGGCCAAACTTAAAGTCTTATGGCATTAGGATCTCAAACAAATCTAGAATAGAACCATCTGTGATGTGTCCGTATCACATCACAGACAGTTTGTGGTTAAAGCCGTCTATGATGTAATGTGATATGGACACATCACAGATGGTTCTATTCTAGAACCGTCTGTGATATGAGTATTACCATATACGGTTCTTAGTGAAACTAGTTACTTTGACGGTCACACTTCTAAAATCGCCTTTGATTGCATTTAACACAGGCGATTTTAAAAAACCGTCTGTGATAAGGTGTCTAATATAATCCTTTATATAGTAGTGGATAGAAACAAAAAGAGAAAATTAGCTCAGTGTCAAAGCAAACAGGATGGTGTTGAAAACACCATCCAATTTGCATGAAGTTAATAAGTGGGGCATGGGCTGCACATCAGTGACACATCGGATGGTGTTTTCCAACTGGGTGATAAAAACCTCTGTAAATTAAAATCAAAATCAAATATCACGAGTCATGGCAATTTTGAAGTGAGCAACGAGCTGGTTTGGTGCTATGTATTTTACAAATCTATGTAGTTTTGGGCATACGCATAATCTATGACATGCAACTTTGATCAGTAAATTTTATCAGTACTGGTAAGAAAGTTATGCAATTATGATACTATGAAGAGACACGAAGGTCAATCTATGTTCATTAATTTTACCCGCAACAGTAGTCAAAGTTCAAGAAATTTGCACACATCTTAACCGGCACGCATTCATGACATCAATGCATAGTGGCATCCTATCACAAGTGATTATCAATGGCATGCATCATGTGTGTACTATTTGTAAGGGTGTTTCCCTATCAGTCATACGCTAACATTTTATTTCATGTCACTTTGCTGCTTGCTAGCTATATGAAACCTTAGACCTAGCTTACACTCCTATAGAACTTATATTTCATGTCATCTGGATTGGTTTTGGTGGTGATACAAAGTCCCTAGCTAGACAGTGATGACGAGCAACTATCACGATCAATTTTTGCTCGATATAGATATAGAGCCATCTGGGTTGGTTCCAAGCTCAGAACAGACCCAGAAAAGAACTTATATCTATCGGTTCTAAGTTTGGAACATACCAATAGACAACTTATATGTATCAGTTCTAAGCTCGGAACAAACCGAGAAGACCAATTATATATATCGGTTCCACGCTCAGAACCGATAGAGAAGTCAGCGTGATCTCTATCATTTTCGAGTGTGGACCCGATAGAGACGAACCCCCGATCTCTATCGATTCCATGCTCAGAATCGATAGAGATTAGTGAATTATCTCTATTGGTTCTAAGCTTGGAACCAATAAAGATCACACATCTCTATCGGTTGTGAGCGTGGAACCGATAGAGATAAATCCACCCAGCAAGCCCATGATGTTTTCCTGAAACAACACCAGATATACATACACACAGGAGAACTGCACCATATATACACATAGTACACATATCTCACATTCATACTATATAGAAATCAAACATACTTAACATTGTTTACAGTATCACATATTCACAGTATATAATATTGTTTACATAGCCTAATAGGAGTACATATATCACATTCATAGTATATAATATTGTTTACATAGATTAGTAGGAGCTTGTTGGGTCTCTAAACCTACCGTCCTTTGCTATAACTTCTGGTTAGTACCATGTGCATATTTGGTCTCTTATTTTATTGAAATCTTTGTTTTGTAGGCTCTTGAGGGGGATATCGAGCTGCTGCAAAATTGAAAGCAATGCACTAAATAAGTTTTATAATTTGTATGTAAAAGTTTGAGTGTATTATGCATGTATATAAATTAGGGGAAAAGGTGTATGACGCCGACTAGGATCATCATGTGATGCATAACGTAGAAGCCGCACGATTCATCGCACCCCTATTGATGACACTGTGAACAAAGAAAATCAAATTAGAAGACGAACAATATATGTAAGAAAGAATCCTATGCTAGGCACTTGTACCTTAAAGCGCTTCCACTCTAGCTGGTCACCTCTTTCGTCGTTGTGTCGCCCTCCTTCGGCAACATAAGACAAGAAAACCCTACATGTATTGTAAAGATACCATTGAGGTAAAAAATAAATGTAGTTAAATACAGAAAGTGTTAGGTTAGAGAAATGTACTTACCTCTGCAAAATAGGCTTGATCTCATAGTCCATCAGTCTCTTCTCCAGCGAGTTAAATGTGTACACTTTGTTTTCACTCGGAATGATCATGAGTAGAACCCAATGATTCCTTATTAAATGGTATGCAGCGCAAGAAACTAAGTTCATGTATGGTTTTAGTGTGTACAATTAATTGAAAGGTAAAGTAATTATAGTAGTACTTATCACTCATGTTACGGGACGAGAATGTAGTCATTTGTTGCCTCAAAGAGCAATGCCTGTTTGAGGTAGTTGATAATGAACTCCGAGTGATGTTCTACCATGGTTGTAGCAACCATCTTGGGGTCGACGAACCCAACGGGTTGATGATGCGTCGTGGCTCACTGCATCATTATCCTACAAAACAAATCAATTGTTAAAAAATATAATCAGAATCTTATAACTGTCATAGGCTTATGTTGTATGGTGCGATACTCACAGCATCCAGGTTCATATAATAGAAATATCGATGGCTGTCCCATTGTGCAAATAGAACAAATCCTTGAAACTCACTGGAAATGTCCCATGGTCCTGATGGTGGGAATGGCCCCCTCGATACCTCACAAGGAAATCAGTTTGAGGCTCAGCCTCTTTGGCCTTGTCAATGTACCATCCATGGAACAAGTGTGTTGCATAGGTTAAAGCATTCAATTGGTTGGCTGGTACAAAGGGTTTTCCATATATGTACCCCTTATGCTTTTAAGGGGATTGATATGCGGGTTTTGTCAACTTTGCCTTCTTGACAGAAGGAGTCTCCGAGGTCTCTTGTGATTCTTTCATCGGTGTCCTAGTCCTTTGTACACCAGCTCTACACTCTTCCTAGTAGTCGATTTGGACAGAGGAGTCGTCATGGTGGTGGGAGCAGGTGCAGGTACGATAGGCCCGCTAGGGTTCGTCGATGATGTAGGAACCTAAAAAAGTACATGCATGTGTAAGTAAGTATATATGTTGTAGTACTAGAATGATTGAGAAGACACAAGAGATTTTTACCTTGAGCAGTATGACACCTGTCATGGGCCACTTGATGAAAAACATGCGTGCTTGGCAGAGAGTGGTGATATCTTCGTTCGGCGGGAACTCCAACACATGAGAAAGGAAGTCATCGTGGACATAGTCCACCTACACCCTCATGTAGCCCTTTCCCAAAGGGTCACCATGCACCATGTCAGTCTCCTTGCATGGATGGGAAACCCCGCATCTAGCCTCAACGAAAAACCCCGCCTTCAAGCACAACGAGCTGGCACATGGCAAATGCTTGCAAGAAGGATATGGAACTTGATCAGAAACATTATTTAGCTTATTATCATACCTTTAAGTCAGAAATGGTTATTAACTTTAGCTGGGGACCGGATTGATCATTTCTAGAAGTGCAACTGCTAACGCAGGGATGTATGGGCCTTTCTACGACAGGCGAGCTCATCTGATTCTGATTGTTGGAGATCATCGCCATCTTCTCGGCCTTCAGACGCTCCACACATGCTACCATCTAGCCTCATGTGCCATCATCTCCTCCTTCAGCTTCGCCTTGAGGCGCTCCTCATATGCTTACCATGAGCTTGCTTTGGCACTAGTAGTGTCCTCCTCATCTTTGAAGAATGATCTCTCCGTATGCCGCGCACCTACGGCAAGCACCCGAACCTTATGGTCAGGCTTCCCAATCGCTGAAGACAGGATATCCTACAACCCTTGGCTCTGAAAGGTCCCCTGTTGTTTCCACTGGTTAACTTCCTCCTGCAAGAAGTGAATATAAATTCGTGCTAAAATACAACAGGGATGGTTAACTGCATTAATGTAATAATTTAGATGTCTTATGATGGTGGAGACAATCTACGTGGTCGCGGGGTTTGGAACTACAAGTCGATTGATGGGGGATTTCTTTGTCCTCACTAAAACCCATTCGCGTGACCACTCCTCACATACTTGGAGTAAGGCATTGCCGTCCCGAAGAGGGCACACTCCTCGGCTAGTTGCACCCACTCTGCCTTCTTCCCTTCATAGTCGGTGGAACCAAGGTGGTGTGCGCTTGTGTTCTGCCTCTGGATAGCGATGTTCTTCTCTCTCTACTCCTCCACCTGGAGCGTAATCTTCAGCCTTTTGAACTCCTCCCAAACATTGGGAGTCACAAATAGATACGTCTCGAAGGGAGTCCATCCTTTCAGCACGTACTCAGTCGTCATGATAACTCTGAAGTGCCTCAAACACACACTCATTCTCTTCAAGACGTACCACCTCGCTTTGCTTTCGTGTTCCTCTGGTATAATCCATTTCCCTTATTGTTGCAACATCGAAAGGGTTAAAGCATTTCACGATTAGGCCACATGTTGAGAGGGAATATCACTATGTTACCTTAACTTCGTTCCATAGCTGATCCTTTTGCTCAACGCTGACATCCTTGTAAGAACCGTGATCGGCACTCTCTCCCTCACCAATTGGCTGAGAAAATATCAGTAGCGTGCCTTATTATAGGATTATTTTCTCACACCTATTATTCGTCTCCTAATTTAAGTTTCTTTGTTCACAGTGTCATCAACAGGGGTGCGATGACCTGTGTGGCTTTTACGTGATGCATCACATGCTGATTCTGGTCGGCAACTCACATCTTTTCCCTAAGGTATATAACTGATTATTGCACTACTGTCAATATAATACTGCCAATGTGATATTTGTTTACATGCATAATACTATGAGCCTTTTACAATCAAATTTTAAAACTTAAATATATTAGTGCACTACTTTCTATTTTGCAAGATCTTGATATCCCCCGGAAGAGCCTAAGCAAGAACGATATCAAGAAATTACGAGGCCACATATGCCAGTGGTACTGGCCAGGAGTTATAGTGGACGATGGTAGATTTAAAGACCCAACAGGCTCTTACTAGTCCATATAATGTTAACAATATTATTGTGAATGTGATGTGTACTGAATGCGATATGCTTGGATGTTTATGTGATATTGTGTTACAGATTGTGATGTATGTTCTGTGATAGTCATATTGTGAATATTATGTGTCATATTGTGAATATTTTGTGAATGAATGTGATATGCTCGGTTGTTTGTGGATGATGAACAGTAACATCTCATTACAATCGGTTCTCATGTAGAAGTGATGGTGATGAGACGATTATCACAATCGGTTCTTTGTGGGAACCGATTGTGATGAGACGATTATCACACAATCGGTTCACACAAAGAACCGATTGTGATGATGCGATTATCATATTCGGTTCCCATAAAGAACCGATTGTGATAATCGCCTCATCACAATCGGTTCCCACAAAGAACCAATTGTGATGAGGTGATTATCACAATCGATTCCCACAAAGAACCGATTGTGATAACTAATTATTACTATCACGTGGGAACCGACTATGATATATCTTCCTCATCACTGTCGTTGGACTTTCTATCGCCACCAAAACCGACTGTGATGATGAAAAAAAATCTATTGTGATGTATATTCTTGTACTAGTGGACCGATGTAGGCCTACAACATGGAGAACGTGGTGAGGTGAACTCGGTGATGTGGGTGGTTTTGCCAGTGGCGACCGATCGATAGCGACCAGCGACGTGGCAAAAGCAGCAGAGACAACAGGATGCACAGCGATGACGACCTACAGAGAACCTACGGTGACGGGAAGGGGGTCACTGGGTAGAACGCGGTGCGGCAATCCGAACAGTGAGGGTGGTGGCATCGAAAACTCACCAGAGGCAGTGAATCACGGCAACGAAGGGGTGGTGGCGAAAAAAGTTGCACCGCTCCGATCGACGTGCATGATGAACAAAAACCAAATTAAACACAAGGATGAGTACATTGGAAAGTGCAACACAAGGTGAGTTAGGTGACATAGGTAGAATCTCGATTGGCTCATCGATTGGCTAGAGTTCACGCTGGGAACGACCACGGCGGCCGGTGGCGAGGATGAAGGTGGCGTAGCTGTGGGCTCACTATGGAGACGGCAGAGCAATGGGTTCCTTGGCTTGGGACCAGTAAGTGAGCATCACATAGAACGCAATGAGGTGGAGCCGATGATGACTACTATGTCGTAGGCTAAAGAGCTTAACGCCTTAACGGCGGCAACGAATTCAGTTGAAGAAGACAACGACGGTGGTGGCTTTCCTCGGCTCGATTTGGCGGATTAGAGACAAGATCGACAATAGTGTCGTAGGATTTCGGAGGAGGAGGAGGGCGAGGTGCCGAATCTCGCGACGTGGTTTGGCAGCGATACATGTAGACGCGCGGGCATCCATGCCATGCTGAGGGTGGACTGCAAGTCGGGGCGGCGGTGCGTCTTGTGTGCAGAAGAACAGGGGCCCGGGCTGGGCCAGTGCGTGCGGCAAGGGAGTGCGAGCGTCTGGGATGGGCTGGCAAGCTGTGCTAGTGCGGTGGCGAGATGGTCAAAGGGAGAGAAAGACGGGCTGGGTTATTGGTGAGGAGTGAGTACAGTGATTTCCTACGAGAGCCTGCATGGTACCGTGGCCTCCTGCACATTTTTTATCCATGCCATTAGGCAATTTACAGAGTGGTTCTTTGGTTGCATTTCTTTCTGCAAAGCAAGAAAGAACTTGATTTCAGGACCAAAATAATTTGTCAATGTTGGAGATAACTTAAATATCTCTAATTATCTTATCTGATGGTTTTATCCCTAGTTTGTCAGGAGTCATATCTTCTACAAGTAGGACTCTTTGGCTATATAAGCCACTTCCTGTACATGTAATCTTTGAAGTATTATAGTGGATTGTTTCATGGCAACATATCCTGTACAATTAAGTTTCTGGTGCAATCATCGTGCAACTGAACTACCAAATATCGTGAAAAATTCTGAAAAAATTTGAGCCCTTCAAAAAATTTATAATTCTTAATATATAATGAATTTTGAGCCCTTCAAATTTGTCAATTTTTTCTCTTTTTTATAATTCTTAATATATAATGAATTTGAACTTGCAATTTTTTTAGAATTTTTCACGATATTTGGTAGTTCAATTGCACGATAATTGCATCGGAAACTTAATTGCACATGATATGTTGCCTTGTTTCATGTGGTTTTTCCCGCAAGGGTTTTTTCACGTTAAATTGTGTCTCCAGTTTTTATGTGTTGTGCTAACCCTAACAAGTGGTATCAGAGCCTAGGGTTTAAATCTAATCCGCTACCTTAGGAGGAGGAGACTCCAAGGGCAACACCCACACAACAACACCACACGTCGGCCTCGGGCACCGAACTTGCTCCCCATCGCTCGGCACCTCGAGCCGACCGCACCTCCTAGTCGCCCGCCACCACCCATGACCTTCGGCCAGCGCTGCCTTCTGCAGCTCGTCGACAGCACATGCCCCATGCGCAGGCCCAGAGGCCCCTCCGCTCACCGGTGCCGCTTCCGATTGAGTCACCATCACCTCGGCTTTCACACACCGTTGTCGCTCTATCTTCCGTGTAGCCGTGCCTGCTCAATTTTTGCACTGCCATCCTCTTAGTTCACGCGCGCCGTCTCCTCAGCTTCTGCACGGGCCATCAATCCCGTGTCGCTTTGGCTACATCAACCTCTCCATTGACATTGACCCGCTCGACAATGTCTTCAGCGCCGTTGGATCTGCTCCGACCACCGATCGACCTACCTCAGCCTCACCAGCCGCATCTGACTGCCTTTGGCTAGCACGTTCGCAGCGGTCTCCCGTCGACGCGTCGGCGTCGGGCCTTGCCTCCGTCTCACCGTCGCATGGCCAACCCGCCACGTGTCGGCCCCATCTTTACGCAGCCACCAGCCTTCCAAACGTTTAGGCCCGCCGTCGCCTCCAATCACCCGAGCTTCGGTTGTCACCAATCTGAGAGTAAACATGAAGCATTAATGCATCCGGATCTCAAACAGATACAAAGTTCCATTTAATTCAATTTTTGGGTCGCAGCTACAGCTTCTTGAGTAATCCAGTTCAACTCCTTAGGCTTCAGCTTCGGCTTTGGCTCCGAAGCTGCTCCAACTTTCAATTTTATTAAGCTTCTGTTTTTAAGCTCTTATGCCATATTATTTGGCGATATTCATCCGACATGCAATTATTGGCGGATTATTTTGCCTATTATTGGAGGAATTTCATGCAGACTTCATTCTTGCCAATTAAGACTTTCATGTCTATTATTGGCAGTATTTGATGCACAATTCAATTGTTATTATGCAAGTTACTTTTTTGTTTATTATTGGTGGTATTTATGCACAATTCCTATTATTAGTGGATTTCATCGCAATTCAGGCTTTTGTGCCTATTATTGACGTTATTCATGAGGGTTTAATCAGTGGAGTCATTCATATGGGATTTATCATTGAAGATTTATTCGATGTTTCATCGACAATTTATTTGACGTTTCATCGTCAACTTTGGAGAAAAAATTAATGTTAGTTGAGGAGACAACTAAATTTGGTGTTTTATTACGGTTACTTTGGTGTTTCGTCATTGTTAATTTTGTGTTTCATTCACCATTTTGATACATTGACCATTATGGAGGTTTTGGCAACGTTAATTTGGAATTTGATGACACCCTGTTGGTAGCATTATACTTTTTGGAGTTTTATTAGTGAAGGTTTTGCTCCAATATCACTTTAAAATGAAGTGTAAGAAGGAGTTTGTTTCTGCGTGGATACTACAACGTTATTTTTGTTGTCTTTGCTCGATATGAGAGGTCTACTGCAATTTATACTGTATTGATGGAACGAGAGTTTTCTTCATATTGATATTTTTTTAGCAGTTTCAACCATGTTATGGAATTTCAGTAGGCAGTTTGACGTACATGATGACTACACATGCAATTTGCTCTTTCAATGAGCATTATTTGTCGAATTTATTGTTCCAGATGGAACATGTCAATTCCATGAGATGAGGTCTTCGCTATTTATCAAACGCCACAGGTGATGTCTTGGCTTATACCGTTTGATGTTTTGAGCACTTGTTTTAGAAGGTCAGTTGCACAGACTCAGACTTCAGTGGGGTTATGAATTGAAGACTCAAATTCTTCGTCTGCTTTGTTATAGATGTGTTGATTTGACTGTTTCAGTCTTTCTCTCGACGTACTGGTGGTTTGTTCAATTTTGCTTCGAAAGAAGTATTTAGATTGACTGTTTCAGTCTTTCATATTCGTATTGTCCTTTAGACTTTCAGTGCTTAATTACCCTTCAAGGTTTTCTAGAAACAATATCATTATGAATTTTGAGTTAAAGGGAGGTTTGTTGGAGATAACTCAAATATCTCTAATTACCATATCTTATGGTTTTATCCCTAGTTTGTTAGGAGTCATATCTTCTACAACTACGACTCTTTAGTATATAAGCCAACCTCCTGTACATGTAATCCTTGAAGCATTATAGTGGATTGTTTCTCGTGGGTTTTTTTTTTCATAAAGGACTTTTCACGTTAAATTGTGTCTTCAGTTTTTATGTGCCATGGTAACCCTAATTTCGAAGGCCATTGCAGCTATCTGACGAGGGTAATTGGTATAGATCACAGAAACAGTTCCAGATATTGGGAGTAACCTCTGTACTGTGGATATTGAGAGTAAACTTTGTATTGCATATTTGCATTGCAGCATATAAGCGTTGACAGCATAGCTCACTTCAGGTATAATCATTTTTCACTTCCTTCCACTTTTATCGAAATTCATGACAGGGCAATAGCTGGAAGCCCCATATAGGCATAGGCTCTTCAGCACAATCAAAAACGAAAGATGCATGGACATGGATAACCAGCCGACTACTCGATTATGCCTGTAGTCAAAATGTCCACGAGCAGTGTTTCTATGCTTTTCCTTCTAATACAAATTACATAAATCTTGAAGCAAGCGAAGGGGTAAATAATCACCATCTACATTTCATCCATGCTTTAATATTTGTGCAACTTTCAAAAAGAAAAGCATAGAAACACCTCTCGATGCTCCTAAGTATATATTATTTGTAGGAGCTCCTTTCTCTTGGGGGCTGCCTCCGCGCAGCACGGAGCTGCACCGAGTTGCTGAAGCAGCGGTCGACTCGAAGCCGCTATGCTGCTGCTCGCCCCAGGCCCAGGCCCCCAGGTGCGGTTCCATCGGTCCCCCGTCCCCGTGTTTGCCTTCCCACCTGGTCTTGCCCTGCTTGATGCCATGGCCATTCGGGTCCAAATGCTCATCCCATTTGTCGCCCACTTCGTTCGACCACCCGTCACTCTTCTGATCGCTCAGACCATTTGTCGGTGTATTTCACGCTGCCTCCGCTGCCATCGTACCTCTCGCCCTACCTGCGGTATATTTAGGTATCCGACTCTTTTAGCAATCAACAACAGCAATAAAAGCCTTTTTGTCCCAAACAAATCAAGGCAGGCTGGAATCCAATCAAAATTAATAAAACCTAATCAAAATCAATCTCTTTTAGCTACTTCCCACATCAGTCTCAGTCGACCTCTACTCCTTTTATATTTTTGAGACGACTTAAAATTTTACTGCGCATTGGTGCCTCAGGAGGCCTCCATCGAAAGTGTCCAAACCATTTCAAACGACGTTCGGCAAGATTTTCTTTAATTGGTGCTACCCTGACCCTATTATATATATCATCGTCGCACATTCGATCTCATCTCTTTGCTACGCTCATCTTCTAAACATGTTATCTTTTTGTCACTCAACATTCTACTCCATACAATGTCGTAGGTCTGATCACCTTCGTACTGAACTTACCTTTTAATTTGGGAACATATCCTGGGCACATGAAGCCCTTGTGCACATGTGCAAACATTAAATCTGGGTCGTCCAAATCCCATCCAACGGTAACTCGAAATCATATGTGCAAACATTTTGCAATTACCCCCCCCCCCCCGATCGAGTCACCGTTGGATGGGATTTGGACGGTCTAGATTTAATGTTTGCACATGTGCACAAGGGCTCCATGTGCACAGGATATATTCCCTTTTAATTTTTAGACTTTTCTTTCATATAGGACATGCTTGATGCCATTTCACCCACCCCGCTTGTATCTTGTGACTCACATCTTCATCAATCTCGCCGTCACTCTCTAGCATGGATGTAAGATCAAAAAGTTTCCTTCCTGAATACTACTTTCCCATCCAGACTAACATCTCCATCATTTACCATCGTACCACTGAAAACACACCCTATATACTATGTTTTAGTCCTACTAAATCTAAACCTCTTCAATTATAAAGTCTTCCTCCATAACTAGCACAACATCAGCAAAATGGCATACACTAAAGATCTCTTTTTGTATGTCCCGCGTGGCTTTGTCTATCACAAAGGCAAAATTATAGGGGCCCAATGCTAATCCTTGATATAGTCCTATCTTAATAGAAAAGTCATTGATATAGCTATCATATACTCTGATATCAATCGTAATATCATCATACATATATTTGATTAGGGTAACATACTTTATTGGGACTTTCTCTTTTCAAGCGCCTACCAGTAGTACACTGTCATAAGCTTTTTCCAAGTTAATAAACACTGCTGTCCACTTTGATCACCCATCACCCTTTAATTGCTCATCCCATTTGTAGGTGTATTTCACGCTACCGCAATGTTGGAATTGAAAATACCATATAAAACTAAAATATCCTTCTTGTTCAATATTGTACTTCTTAGGGATGAAAACAGATTAGATATAGGAATTTCTTAATCTATTTTTTTCCTAGGATTTGGAATTGGATATGAGCTAGCCATATACGAATACGAATTTGGGTTATTCGGGATGCAGATATAGGACGGATACATGATGGATTCGAGTCAAAACGGATAAAGATATACAGATAATGCATGCATATATAGAGTAATATATGTTGAATCAAACCACATAAGTACATGACCATAATAGCAAGTTATATATCAACCAAAAACTTAAATTTGGCCGTTATATTGTTAAAGCCCAAGATGAAAGGCCACCAACATATATACGGTGAAGTGTGAAATATAGTTAATTAAAAGGATCTTTACCAATTACACTGAGAAATTTCCCAATACTTACTGAGAGGTGCTTCTATACTCTTCTTTTGGAAAAATTAACAATTTGTCCTCATTTACTTGTGCCATTGATGATTTGCTCTGTGATATCTCACAGATATGCGGGTCCTAAGGCTACATATCAGTGAGACATATGGGGGCAAAATCATCAAATCTCCCTTTTCTTTTTGATTTGTTTTAGGGAGGACAAATATTTTTATGTGAGCAGATTTGACCCAAAAAACACAGCATTAATCTACAATTATATGAACTAAATCCGATCATTGCAACAATATTTCTATTTTGTACGACGTAAAAAGATATGACATGTATTTAAAAGCATGGGTTCCATGTCAATAGAGACATTGGTAATTTTAAGCACATGATGCAAGATTTAATCATTCATTATGATGTTTTGTATCTTCTATCACTAAAAAGGTTAACACCTTAGTAAATATAGTTTTTCCTTATTATCACCCACCCAAGATAAAATGGCATCACATACCACCCCTAATAATCCAAAAATTCACTTCTAAGAGTATGTTAACTATTGTATACCTTATATCATCACTCACCACCCCTTATAGTCCAAAAATTAACAAATCCTGGGCCAATGGCCATCTTTAACAACACTTTTGTTCATTATCATTCATCAACAATCATAAAGCTTAAAAACAATGTTACCATTTGATGTTCCGAATGTCCATCCAAACTAAACAGCACTAGTGATTTTCTATCATATGGATTGAAATACCACCCTCAAAAGTGAAAGGCTCAAAATATGCACTTTTACACTTGTTATTCTAAAGCAATTTTTTTATCACTAAATTCTGCACGATCACTTGACCATACTTATCTTTCGGTCACTAATAATTGTTGTTTTGGACATTGACGAGGTCTTCAAAATACAACTTTGATCACTAATTTCTATTATAATATATTCTATAAACCCAATAAAATTATAGTATCATGAAAATACTTTTTGAGACAAATCTCGGGGGCACATCCCGGTGTTTGACACGCTTCACATCCAGGCCATATGATCTAATCAAATGGTAGAGATTGAGAGCTAGGATCGGCGGCGTGAAATGACCAGACCTCACCGGAGATGAAGACGAAGACCACGGCAACGGTGGAATCCCAATGGATCAGCTTCGAGTCCTCACGACTCCGGTGCGACACAATATGAATCCAACCTCAGGCACTGCGAAGATTAACCAACGGCGATTGAATTTGCAAAGAACCATGGTGGTGCCCTAATTTGCTTCGGCGAGTGATTGCGATGAGCCTAAGACGGCTCTGGCTACGAGGCTTAGGGCAACTTGCGTGGTGTGAGAAGGCGAACCCAAAGAGGTAGATGGCGCAATAAGTAGCAATGCTGGCTTCCGTGTAGGCTACATATCTTGTGCACATATCCATCATGTGCACATATGCAATAATTAAATCCGAGCCGTCCAGATCTCATCCAACGGTGGTTCTGTCGGGGTGGAAATTGCAAATTTGTCACATTTTGCAATTTCCACCCCGATGAAGCCACCGTTGGATGAGATCTGAACGGCTCGGATTTAATTATTGCATATGTGCACAGGATGGATATGTGCACAGGATATGCACCCTTCCGTGTAGAGCATGGAAACTGAGGCGCGGCAGCTACACAGCGGACGGAGTCCGGGACCGACACGACGGGGACGACATCCGTGAGCCATACACTTGTCACGATGAATGAACCGGATGCACTAGCACTCGATCTAATCCAAACCGTATACGAGATCCAACGGCCGCAACCCTTTTAGGGTTTCACTTAACTGTGCTTGATCTCTACCACCCAATTAAAATCCAATGGCTGACAATCCCACGCAACGTGGCGAGATGACAGCCACAAGATCAACATCCAATGGCTAGGCTAACACGGGTTAGGGTTTAGCGGCTAGCAGGCTTGCGTGGGTCAAATTGGGCCAGATGGGCTGGGTCATAATGGGCTCGGCCCACTAGCGTTTTAAACTCATTTTCAGATTTTTCCAATTAAATTAATTTCAAAAATTCAAATAAACCGAAATAAATAGTAAAAATATCAGAAAAAATCTAGAAAATATTTTGAGTTATTTTCAACTCAAATAAAATATTTCTAGTAAAAATTTATTTGAAATTTTAAAATAATTAAATAATTCTAATAAAAGGCTTAATTCAAGTAAATTCTAAATAATTCAAATAAATCCTAAAAAATTCTCAAAAAAATTCAAAAGGCACAATAAAATTTAAGAAAAACAAAAAAAATGGATGTCATAGGTCAACAACGTGGGAAGCGAGGAAGGATGCGGTGGTGAGGTGCTCTTGGTGCTCGGGGAGCTCGCGATAGGCGGCGAGGGATCTAAGGTTGGAGAGGTCGGGGAGGAAGAGAACGAGGAGAGGCGAATGCGAGGGAGCACTGGAGGGACGCGAATGAGGGCATAGAATCGGTGACGTGGAGGAGCGCGGAGGAGAGGGTCACACGGTGGGAGAACGGAGGTGCGGCGCAGGTGCTAGATCTGTAGATCTGGTAGAAACTGAGACTAAGGAGAGATCGAGAGAGTGGCGGCTTGGAGGCTTGGATTACCATGCTGAGAGACGAGAGTTTATGTGGGTTGGGCCAGGCCAGTAAGCTAAGTTTGATGGTCAAAGAAACACTTAATCTCTCCCTTCTTCTCAACTAGGCCTTAGAGCCTCCCTACCATGGCCAGGAAAGAGCCATGCCGACGGCTAGATGAGGATGAGTAACCTATCCTTGGTCCTCAGACCCTTACCAAAACAATGCACACAACATTTGGTATCAGAGCCAATAGTCACCCCTTCCACCATGTTGGGTGACAAGGGTAGGCTTTGATTCTAATGTCGAATAACTCAAGGCCATGAAGGGCCTCTACGTTGAGCTCTGCTTAGGAATCCAAGAGTTCATGAGGCTCGCGATGGAGTTCAATGCAGAATTCATGGAAGAGAAGAGGTAGCATACCGCTGTGCTGGTCATGTCACTGCAACCGGCATCACCTCCACTCACGGCCATGCCTCCACTACCGACATCACATTTGGAGGTGACCGAGGTGTTGTCGACGCTGATTGCATAGCTAACACCCTTGGCTCACATGGTCGGAGACACTTCCAACACTACCGAGAATGCCTCTGCTACCTCGAGCGATGCCACCATGGGTGCCCTTGCCAAGGAAGAAGATAATCATGGTTTTGTAGTCGTATTCTCGCTATTTAGACGACGTCGTGCCTACAAAGGTGCAGAACACGATGGATGCCTTGTAGAGGATTGTGACGTCGTCAGGCCTCTCCCAACACCATCACGATCGATGTTAGGAAAGGCGTCGCTACTGTCCTCGGTGGTTGCCCATGCCAATAGTGACACATGCGATGCCAAGCCACACTGTAGGGCTGCTATACTCGCTACTATTCATCAAGGCCTCATTCATCCTTTTCCGCATGATGCAACATCACCGTTGCTCCCTCTCATTGATGTGCTTTGTCCTTGGCTACTACAAAATAGCTCAAGGATGAGCTATCTTGCGAAGTCTGATGAAGTTGTTAGGGGCACAGTTGTAGGGTAAGGATAACCGATTGGAGGGGGGTGAATAGGAGGTTTTTAAAATTCTCTACTCTAATTGCAATAATCTAAGTTAGTAAAACTAGAATTGAGAATTTTAACAAATAAAACCTAAAAGCTCTAGATTTATCAAAGTGCACCAACAACCCAGAGCAAAGATCAATCACTAAGTATACTAGGAAAGTAAATTACACAAGTAAAAGAAAGCAAACCACAAGAGATATTGACACAAAAAATTTATCTCGTGGTCTCAGAGACTTGCCGGTCCCCCCTAATCCACATTGAGGTAAGCTTGACCAACTCAAGCCGGCATGGTTCCAGAGGGTGAGCACTGTAGTGCATGAACAATTACTATAGCAACTTGCTGTGATAGGGGAGCATGGTAAGTGATATATGTTGTCCGCTGGTATTTTTGCAGTCAAAAAGAGAACTAGATTTGTAATTTTATTCAAAAGTGTAGGATCGATATATACGAATATATCAATCAGAGGGGGGTGAATGATTGTGCGGAAGCTAAAACCAAATTTTTGATCTACTAAAATTTCACCCCAATTCGGAATCAAATAATTGCTTCGGAATAAGCAAAAATAGATTGATAGATATTCGCTAAAACGCTAATTCCCGCAGATCCAACCGTCGGATTGATCTGACATTTGAACACAAGAAACTAGATTCCAATACGAATCTAACAAAAAAATAATCAGCTCGATCAGACTTACAGGTCAAAAGTTATGAACCTCGCAAGATTGCTGTGATAGAATATGACGAGAATTGATCTAACATCAATTTCGTGAATAAACAAAATCTTCAAAAGATTAACCAACAAAACTTTGATGAACTCTAAATCAAAACCCTAGAAAGGTTTTGGATGGATCAAATCAAGACGGAACTCAAAGAATCAAAGTCGGCAAAGAACCAATCTAGAACCAGAACAGATGTGCAAACAAAAACCAAACCAGATAATACTGTAGCAACGCGTGCACTGTATCTTCGAAATTACTGTAGCACGCAGAGGATCTTGAAGGAATTGATCTTTATTTCTTTTTGCCTAAAATACTCCCATCAAAAGAGTACAAACCCTAAAAGCCTAGCTCTGGCTCTGCGCCCTTGCTCTATGCACTGCTCAATGAATAAACAGAGGATACCTCCCCCTATTTATAATGAGCAACCCTAACAAAGTACGCATGCATGTCCACTTGGTCCAACATGGCCCAATACATGCAAGCTACCCCAAACGATTACAACTCTGCACGCGTATGGCTGTAACATCCTCAAATTTACAGAGTAATAAAAATCAAATATTAAAAATGTGAAATCAATATTGTGTTGCATTTCTTGATTTTATATGCATTTATTGATATTTGATCTATTGGTTGAATTAATTGTTGAAATGAATATTGGAATTTAAGAAAGAAAAGAAAAGAAAAGAGAAAATAGTAAAATGGTAAGAAATGAAATTACCATGGTAAAAATTTTGTATAACCTGTCCCAACCCTAGAAGATACCCCTAGATGGTCAAAAGACCATGTGAATGCTTTTATTAGTGAAGAAAACAATTAAAAATGATAAATCTTTTCTCTGGCCAGTCCAATGTCAGATTTTTAGAAAGAGTTGTGGAGCAATCTAGACCTTGGAATTTTTACCATAAGACCTCAGACATATCATCTTTACTCACAAAAAGTTTCAAAAATTAATAAGCATTTTTGCTATGAGTTAGCATTTATTTTAGAAAGAATTGAAATTCTGCAGAAGTTAGTAAAAGAATTATAAGGAATTTAATAATGCGAATTTGATGTTGAAATTTTTATGGTAGGTCCATTGTATAGAGATACACCTTCAGTAAAAATTTCAAAATTTAATACGTTGGATTAATCCCTTAATTCATTCAAAAACTAAATTGATTTTTCTGTACAGTCGGCACTGTCAGAATTTTTATAATTAATTGGTAGATCATTTTAATCTCAAATTTTTACTGGAAGTAGATAACTTAACCATCAACTTGGACAAAAGTTTAGAAAAATCCTGAGATGACTTGACCCGGGATTTAATGCGTTTAGTGTGCTGTCTGGAGGAAGGAACTAGAGCCCTCTCCTTTAGCTCTTACGTGTGGGGCCACGTAGCCATTGGCCCTTCGGCCGGTCCAAGCGGCGTGGGCAGCTGCCGACGGGACCCAGAAGCCTCCGTGCCCACGCGTCAACCTCCTAATCTCTCCGACCTTTTTCCTTTTGTCTCATTGGGTGGACCCGAGACCCGCTGTCGCTTCCTCTTCCTCCCTTCCTCTCTATCTCTTTCTCTCATTCTCTCTGTTGCTCGTGAAACTCGCACCGCCTCATTCCTTGTCCGTTTCTGCGCAATCCCGCGCTTCGAGACCACCTCGACACCCCACCGCCAGCTCCCAACCTCGCCCATACCTTGACCCTTGGTCGAACTGAAGGAGAGCTTCCAGAGTCGACCAAACAAACCGCCATTTCTTCCCCAAGCCAACCCAGTCCTTACCGCCTTCCCCCGCCTATTTAAAGGAACGTATAGTGCCTCCAAACTCAGTTGAACCCGGAGCAATCAACCCTTTTCCATATCACGCCCTAAACCACCTAAACCGAGCCATCTTCTCCATCTCCGGCGAAACCCAATTTGGGGAAAATACCAAATTCGTTTGACTCGGTAAGATAACGTCCAAATTATTGGGTCCTATAGTATCCTTGGTTACTCACGTAGCTTGTGCACCACTTGTTTCAGCTTGGAGTGCTCCGAGCTGCTCCCGCACCGTGAGACCTCGTCCGCCATTGACGGCGCAAGGTGAGAGCTTCACCCGGTCCTCTATCCCATGGTTCAAATACACGGTTAGAATCATAGAAACCCCCTGGAGCTCATACGCATAGCCTTTCGTCCCGGATTGAACCGTAGCGCCGCCGAGCCAAACCTCACCGTGAGCTTCCGCCGGTCACCGCCGTGAACTCGAATTCTCCGAACACCACCCTCATACGAGTAGTTCCCTGAGCTCACTGTGGTCCTGTGAAGCTTTAGCTGCTAGCCAAGGTCGATCGACGTCGCCGGTTGATCGCCGGCGAGGCCGTCGGCCATCTCCCCTGCTCGGAGTCACTGCCGAGCGGGACCCCCCGTGTCAGCCGGTTTAGCCTGCACTTAGCCAAGCCAGCCTCACTGCCGTGCGGGCCATGGTCGTCAGGCCTTGCAGCGCGTCGTCTCTACCATTGCCGTCTCCCATCGCTAGCGATCGCGGGTGCCCTCATGGCCTTCGCATGCGAGCCGCTGACAGGTGGACCCCAAATGTCAGCGACTGTGGGCCGATTCAAAAGGCCGCCCGCGCAAAAACACTGAAGTGCGCTTTCCTTTAAGGAAAGCGTATTTCCTTTATTTTCTGTTTTAATTGAACCAAAATGATTCAAATGGCTATATCTTTTAAACTATAGCTCCAAATTGAATGAGATAAATTTCTAAATTCATATTAAATCATCTAGTTTCATAATATGTAAAAAATATTTGAAACTTGTTTAGCAAATTAAACTTAAATTTAAATTTAAAGAGAGAAATTTGAATATGTTGCATATAGAAATTTTGCAAATAAAGTCCAAATTAAATAAAACCAACTTTGTTGGAATCCTTAGGTCAAGTACTGTCCAAATATGTAATTAGATTTGGATTTGGAGTTAGTTTGTGAAAATTTCATGTTAGGACTTTATTTAATATATAAATTTAATATGATTACAATAACTTGATCAAAAATAATCCAAAGTGAATGAAATTTGTTTCTTTGAGCTCATTATACTAATTAGGATCGAATAGTAATATAATAGTTAGGGTGTACCATATTGTTTATATTGGTCATGTTAAATGTTGCTTTAGGTATTAAATCAAATCTAATGCAATTGATCACATACCTGAAAATGAACTTTGTTAAATATAATCCAACAATCTTAGCTTCCTGAATTCGTAAATTAAGAATGAAATAATACACAAAGAAGATAGCCGTGTTGTATGCCCTAAAACTTTAAACCTTAGGACTATAATTTAACAACTTAGCTAATACATGAAGTGATGAAATGATTGCTATCATTGGTTGATTTGAATTGGTTTTATTTGAATCTTTCAACTGTTATCTTTATTATTTGTGTATTTGCTTCTTCATCGATATTGAAATATTCTTTTGCCATATTCTTAATCGGCGTGTAGACGCCGAGACTACCGACTTTGTCGTCGACGACACCGATACAAATCTGACACACGGTGAGGAGCAAGGCAAGCACCCCTTGATCATTTTGATCCCAGATTTCATAATCCACTAAAATGTGATTAAGAATCTTCCTGCATGCTCATAATTTGATAAACTATCATTTTGTTACTTGGTAGATATTAACCCAAATTGATGGATTCCCTTAATCACATGGACATACGATCTATAAAAACCCTAGGAATGGTTTAGTTCATTAAATTGGGTATAATCGCTTATTAATCTGCATATGCTTAGCGCTGCTTTAGATTAATGTCAGAAACATTTATACCCACATACACACTTCTTTATGAAATCTTTTATGATTTATTTAAGCAGTAAAGGATACTGGTAGTTTGATAAAAATGAAATTAAAACTATTGCTTCGACGTGGGTGAATATTGGCAATAGCCGGTTGTACATGTTTTAACGTGTACGTAGATAGGGTGGAGTTATCGCCCATGTCACTTTAAGGACCGAACGAAGTGTCCCGTGATCCAAGATTACCCGTACAACCACAATGCCGGTATGGTGACGGCTATAACCAATTAAGTTACTAAAAACTGATCTTGCATTATGGAAGGTAGTAGTAGTACGGGCATTCCGAATATAGGTTTGCTCGAGGTAAGTGCCATCACCGAGGTGTTGACACTTGTCGATGCAACAGTATACACTTTACTAATGGGGAGAAATGATCCGTATACACGATGTGCTTCTACCGCCATTTTCTAATGGGGAGGAATGATCCGTGCATACGATGTTCTTCGCCGCCATTAGTAAGTCTGCATCATCTTGGGTGGTGCAATGTCAAGTTTTAGTAATGTAAAGGTTATATATGGGTTTCCTGGCGACACACCAAAGGAAGTGTGTTATTAAGCTTTGCAAAAGGGAAGTCATTATTTGTGGGTAAAGCCGTATAACTCTGCAGAGATAAAACTATTCGAATAGCCGTGTCCACGGTCATGGACGACTTGGTGAACCCACACTAAGTTAGTTGTTTTCTATTTTTGAAAACTTTGGTAAAAGACTTTGGAAAATGTTTCACGATCGATTAATATCACTTGTCGATATATTTTGTTTTGTAAGACCATGGAGGGTCTTGTTCATTATTTTACTCGCAAAGGGCCGTGAGTAAAATGTTATTATCTTTTTATTACTTGTTATCTCAATTACTTATCAAACTGTCTTTAAAGTTTTATTTACGCTTTCCATTAATATTCAGTATTATTTCATTCAAAACTTTCGCCATATGCAAAATAACCTGAGAGACCCACTTTCTATTTCAGACTGCATATATTCCAGGAATTGCATACACTACAAAGTCTTGCGAGTACCAATGTACTCAACTTGCTTCAATAATGTTTTTAGGTGAAGAGCAGGATTATGACAATGACGGAAATGAATATGAGGAACTCGCGAATTTTAGCGACGACTGATCTTTCTAGGTTCATCTCAGCAGTTGCCTGTGGAGTTATGGAATAGTTGGCATACTATGAGACATGGTTTTAATTTCCTACTACTTTTGGTATTGTAATATCACTATAAAACTTGTGATGTAATAAAAATGTGTATCTGTGTGGCTGTAGTATTCAAATTGTGTTTGTGCGTGCCAGCCACTGATCATGGGAATGGCACAGGACGCACTTAAAGAGCCTCATATTTATGTTATTTACTGACATAAAAATGAGGGTCTCACAGTTTGGTATCAGAGCCACGCTGCCTGTAGGTGAACCTTAGTTAGAATGGTCATTAGAAGGGAAATTAAAATTTTGAATAGACACATTACATTTAGGGAAATAAAACTTGCTATATCTGTTATTAATTCTTTCTTGCTTTTGTCTTCTACTCTTTACTTTTGTGCGTTATCGTTGCATCTTGCATTTAACTGAATACTAATTCCTTATTAAATGTGCAGATGGAAGGGTATTCGCCGTGCTTTCACACTTCCGAGCGTCTGGGAGCGGGATTGATGGGAGTCTTAGCACAGATGTTAGATTTTGCGCAGTTTGAGACACCTCGATACACCGTCTACCAGGCGATGGCGAGTCCAGTTTCGATAGAGTACATAGCTAGGATTGAGATCCCAGCTAGGACACAGTTCGGAGAGGCAGATCGTACTTTTGATGGTCGAGGAGCTTCGGTGTCTTCCGCGTTGAGCGATGTTGCTTATATGGCCATCGTTATCAAGCGCCACGCTCTTCCAGAGATGGCGACTGTTTACCGAGAGTTACCTGCTTTGTTGCCGAGAGGAGACACTAGTTACATAGATCCCAGTTCAGTGCCTAATGAGCACTATAGGATCATAGTTGAGTTCCTTCATGCTGCTGACCGTTACCACCGTCAGGCAGTATTAGAGTACTATGTAGCACGTAGGAGAGTAGCCTTTTTAGAGAACGCCATAGCTCCTTTCGTGGCTATGGGTTTGTTCTCTAGGTCAGCTCTTGGTGACGACGCTACTTTGTTGCCAGTCCAGGAGGTGCCTGGTACTCCGACACCTAGGTCTGCTAGGGCCACTAGACGTTCCCGACGGGCTAGGATGTCCACAGGAGTTAGTCGTCCACGTCTGTCGCGAGTTAGACTTGGACAGGTCGCTGCAGGTGTACTGCGTCCCCGTGTGACGCAGGTTTACAGGCGTCGTGGTACCTTTCCCACCACGGTGACTGACTCTACCCCTGCGGATCCTGTTGAGTCTGCTGGCGAGGACGTTGTAGCGCCAGGTTTGGAGTAGGTTTACCATGAGTTGTAGCAGCACATGTGGTCATGTAGAGTTGAGTTGTGAGGTTGCCATACTTTTGTTGTACATGTTGTTAATATGCAGTTGAATAAAAGTGCTGTTACTGTTTATTTCTGTTTGTTTTGGTTCCTTCTCGTGACTTTCTAATGTTTTATTACAATTTCACGATGATGTGATCCTTTGTGTTAATCATTTACATTATAACATGACCTAATAACACGCCTCCCTTGTTAATGAATTTCTTTAAGAATAATAAAATTTTAGGGAATAAAATGTTGCCTGTTAACCAATGAGTTTGAGTTTAAATTTTCAATCTGCCAGTCTAAATCCTTTAATTACAATACATTATTTTCTTATCTGAATTGAAATTTCAGGATGCTCAGAACGAGATCTCTTCGCGGGATCTTGGAGAGTGAGGCATCGCAGGAGCCTTTTCCTCCTCGCGAAACATTGCCCACTCCAGCGCAACCTAATCCGATCCACCCTTCTGCAAGGGCTTCATCTTCTCGTCAAGTGCCAGATCCACCCAATCCAGATTCAAATCCTAATCGGCAAGGTGGAATTCCGGAGGAGCAATTGCCAGGTCCGCCCACAATGGCGCAAGTTCTGGCAATGATTGAGCAAAACCGTCAAACCCACACACTTCTTCTGCAATGATTAGTTCGTAATACTTCCCACCAAGGAGTCCCTGTTGGAGGAAGTGGTGGTGGTGCTCCACCATCAAGGTTGTCTGAGTTTCAAAACTTCGGCCTCCTACATTCTCTATCACTCTTGACCCATTGGGCGCAGATGACCGGGCTGCGAACAATGGAGAGCAAGTTGAACATTGCACAGTGCAATGATCGAGAGAAAGTTCTTTATGCATCTTATCAATTGGGAGGAGCTGCTGCTTTATGGTGGGAGAACTACCAAGCTATACTTCCAGTGGATCAGATTTCATGGGAGGCTTTCAAGGATACTTTTCGCCGAATCCATATTCCTTCCAGTCTGATGGATATCAAGAGACGGGAATTTCTTGATCTCCGTCAAGGGAATCAGACGGTAATGGAGTATCTTAATCGCTTCAATTACCTTTCCCGCTATGCACCATTAGAAGTTACCCCTGAAGCGCGCAAGCTGGAACGCTTTCGGGATAACCTGAATGAAGAAATCAAGTGTGCATTAGCTGCCATTGATATCAATGACTTCCAAACTCTGGTGGACAAGTCTATTCGAGTGGAGCATAGCACTCGAGCTGCCATGGAGTCACGCAAGAGGAAATGGATGGCACAGAAGACTGCCAGTGCAAGCCCATCCAGGCCTCGCCCTGCACCTCGAGGTAATGTGCGACCACCGCTCCGCCACGTAAGCAAAGGCGTCAAGGTCTCGCCCCTAGATCTCGGCCGCTTCCATCTCGTCCGACCAAAGTATCTTGGAGCACGTCCCTCGGAGCCTCGACTCAAACTCCAAATGTCACATGCTTCAAGTGCAAGCAGCTTGGACATTATGCCAATAATTGCCCAAGCAAGGGAGTTCTCGGCAACCCCCAGTGAGTCCTCAAGGAGCTGGAGGACAACAAGCTGGAAAACCTGCACCTGCTCAAGCCGCCAATCAAGGACGTTTACATCATGTGACGGCTGAAGAAGCAACGGAAGCACCAGATGTGGTTCTGGGTATGTTCCCCGTCCAATCTATTCCCACTTTGGTGTTATTTGATTCCGGTGCATCTCATTCCTTTATATCCAAGAAGTTCGTAGAATCACATCAAATCCAAACTGAATCTTTACCTATATCCATGATAATCTATTCTCCTGGAGCAAAAATGAGAACTACTAAAATGTGTTCTAAGGTTAGCATTGAAATAAACAAAGTTTTATTTTATGCTGATCTTATTCTTATAGAAACCCCAGGATTAGATATCATTCTTGGTATGGATTGGTTAGCTAAGAATAAAGGATGATAGATTGTGCTAATAGATCCATATCTCTTATTAATCCTGATGGAGATAAAGTGAACTTTAGTTCCACCCAAAATCTTTCCGAATCAAGATTATACTTAAATACATTGGTAATGGAAAAGATTAAATCTGTTCCTGTAATTTCCAACTTTCCCGATGTATTTCCAGAAGAATTGCCAGGTTTGCCACCAGATCGTGACTTAGAGTTCGTCATTGATCTTATACCTGGTACAGCTCCAATTTCCAAAAGACCTTATCGTATGCCACCAAATGAGTTAGTAGAACTCAAAAAGCAAATTCAAGAACAATTAGATAAAAAGTTCATCCGACCCAGTACTTCTCCATGGGGTAGCCCTGTTCTCTTTGTCAGTAAAAAGGATGGTAGTCTACGCATGTGTGTGGATTATCGTGCTCTCAATGATGTTACAATCAAAAACAAATATCCTTTACCCCGTATCGATGATCTGTTCGATCAATTAACCGGCGCCCAAATCTTCTCCAAAATTGATCTTAGACATGGCTATTATCAATTGAAAATCCGACCGGAGGATATTCCTAAAACAGCCTTTACCACTCGTTACGGCTTATATGAATATGTCGTAATGTCCTTCGGACTTACAAATGCTCCAAATTAGCTTTATGAGTTTAATGAATAAAGTCTTTATGGAGTATCTCGATAAGTTCGTAGTGGTATTCATAGATGATATCCTCATCTATTCCAAAAATGAAGAAGATCATACCCAACATCTACACTTGGTCCTGGAGAAACTCCGAGAACATAAATTGTATGCCAAGTTCGAGAAATGTGAATTTTGGTTGAAGGAAGTTGCATTCCTCGGGCATATCCTTTCCAAAGGTGGAATTTCATGATCCCAGCAAAGTTCAAGCAGTCCAAAACTGGGAGCAACCAAAATCCGTTCCTCAAATCCGAAGTTTCCTCGGTTTAGCGGGATATTATCGCCGCTTTATCGAAAACTTCTCCAAAATCGCCAAACCTTTGACTCAGCTATTGAAGAAAGAAAAGAAATATGAATGGAGTCCAGAATGCGAAGCAAGTTTTCTGAATTGAAGAAAGCGGTTAACCACGGCCCGATCTTTGGTGTTACCCGACATCCATAAGAGCTTCGATGTCTATTGCGATGCTTCACGCAATGGTCTTGGTTGCGTGTTGATGCAAGAGATGAAAGTCGTAGCTTATGCTTCTCGTCGACCGACCTCATGAGCTTAATTATCCAACTCATGATCCGAGTTAGCTGCAGAGTGCATGCCCTCAAAATTTGGCGTCACTATCTTATCGGAAACAAGTGTGACATCTACACGTATCATAAGAGCTTAAAGTACTTCTTTACTCAGCCAGATCTTAATCTGCGGCAAAGGAGATGGTTAGAACTAATAAAGGATTACGACCTTAGTATTCACTACCATCCTGGTAAAGCTAATGTCGTAGCAGATGCTCTAAGCCGTAAACTCCATTGTATGACGGTGTCAGCATACACTGATCAATCTGAATTAGTAAAAGAGTTTCAGAAGCTTAATTTGGGAATTGTTGAAGAAGGATTTGTTGCTAATCTTCAAATGCAACCAAATCTGAAAACCCAAATTAAGACAGCTCAATTTAAAGATGGAGCTATATCTAAAATCCGAGAAGATATGCCATTTAAAGAAGAATCAGAGTTTTCAGAAGACTCGGATGGTATACTTTTATTCAAAAACCGAATCTATGTTCCTGATGATCTAGAAATCAAGAAGTTGATCCTGAGTGAAGCTCATGAATCACCTCTATCTATCCATCCTGGTAGCACAAAAATGTATCAAGATCTGAAGCGGGAATATTGGTGGCCCGGCATGAAAAAGGAAATCACCGAGTATATCGCGAAATGTGATGTATGTCAACGAGTAAAAGCCGAGCATCAACGCCCAGCTGGTCTTCTTCGACCCCTTGAAATTCCAGAATGGAAGTGGGACGATATCTGTATGGATTTCATTACCGGCTTGCCGAGAACCAGAAAAGGGCATGATTCCATATGGGTTATTGTTGACCGACTGACTAAAATTGCTCACTTTATTCCGGTCAAAACCAGATATTCAAGTCCCAAGCTTGCTGAACTATATCTAGAGAATATTGTTCGTCTTCATGGGATCCCTAAGACTATTGTGTCCGATCGAGGATCCCAGTTCACATCTCGTTTCTGGGAAAGTTTGCACACTCTGTTAGGGACAAAGCTGAATTTCAGTACGGCTTATCATCCCCAAACAGATGGACAGACTGAGCGGACTAATCAGACCCTGGAGGACATGCTAAGAGCTTGTGTGCTATCTTATGGCATGGATTGGGAGAAAAGCTTGCCTTTTGCTGAATTCTCCTATAATAATAGCTTTCAAGCCAGTCTCCAGATGTCTCCTTTTGAAGCACTTTACGGAAGAAAGTGCCGAACCCCTCTCTTTTGGTCTGAAACTGGAGAAAGAAATTTCTTTGGCCCAGACATTATCCAAGAAGCCCAAGAGCAAGTTGACATGATTAGGAGTCGACTCAAAGAGGCCCAATCTCGTCAGAAGAGTTACGCCGACAATCGTCGACGTGAATTAAGCTTTGAAGTCGGAGATCATGTCTATCTGAAAGTTTCTCCTCTTCGCGGAGTTCGCTGCTTCCAAATCCGCTGAAACTAGCCTCGATATATTGGACCCTTTCCAATTATCGCAAAGATGGGAGAGATGGCATATAAGTTGGAGCTGCCATCTCGTTTGTCGGAAGTTCATAATGTCTTCCATGTATCTCAACTTAAGAAGTGTCTTCGTGTGTCTTAGTGACCTCGCAAATCTCGACGATCTCGATTTACAACCTGATCTATCTTATCGAGGCGCCCTGCTCGCATTCTTGAAGAAGCCGAGCGACACACGAGAAACAAGATCCACGAGAATGTTGAAAGTTCAGTGGAGTAATCATACTGAAGAAGAAGCTACGTGGGAGCGTGAGGATCACCTGATGAAAGAATTTCGGACTTCTTTTAGTTTTCTTTTAGCCCTCGCAAATCTCGAGGACGAGATTTTTGTAAGAGGTAGATCTCAGTAACATCCTCAAATTTACAGAGTAATAAAAATCAAATATTAAAAATGTGAAATCAATATTGTGTTGCATTTCTTGATTTTATATGCATTTATTGATATTTGATCTATTGGTTGAATTAATTGTTGAAATGAATATTGGAATTTAAGAAAGAAAAGAAAAGAAAAGAGAAAATAGTAAAATGGTAAGAAATGAAATTACCATGGTAAAAATTTTGTATAACCTGTCCCAACCCTAGAAGATACCCCTAGATGGTCAAAAGACCATGTGAATGCTTTTATTAGTGAAGAAAACAATTAAAAATGATAAATCTTTTCTCTGGCCAGTCCAATGTCAGATTTTTAGAAAGAGTTGTGGAGCAATCTAGACCTTGGAATTTTTACCATAAGACCTCAGACATATCATCTTTACTCACAAAAAGTTTCAAAAATTAATAAGCATTTTTGCTATGAGTTAGCATTTATTTTAGAAAGAATTGAAATTCTGCAGAAGTTAGTAAAAGAATTATAAGGAATTTAATAATGCGAATTTGATGTTGAAATTTTTATGGTAGGTCCATTGTATAGAGATACACCTTCAGTAAAAATTTCAAAATTTAATACGTTGGATTAATCCCTTAATTCATTCAAAAACTAAATTGATTTTTCTGTACAGTCGGCACTGTCAGAATTTTTATAATTAATTGGTAGATCATTTTAATCTCAAATTTTTACTGGAAGTAGATAACTTAACCATCAACTTGGACAAAAGTTTCGAAAAATCCTGAGATGACTTGACCCGGGATTTAATGCGTTTAGTGTGCTGTCTGGAGGAAGGAACTAGAGCCCTCTCCTTTAGCTCTTACGTGTGGGGCCACGTAGCCATTGGCCCTTCGGCCGGTCCAAGCGGCGTGGGCAGCTGCCGACGGGACCCAGAAGCCTCCGTGCCCACGCGTCAACCTCCTAATCTCTCCTTCCTTTTTCCTTTTGTCTCATTGGGTGGACCGAGACCCACTGTCGCTTTCCTCTTCCTCCCTTCCTCTCTATCTCTTTCTCTCATTCTCTCTGTTGCTCGTGAAACTCGCACCGCCTCATTCCTTGTCCGTTTCGCCGCAATCCCGCGCCGAGACCACCTCGACACCCCACCGCCAGCCTCCCAACCTCGCCCATACCTTGACCCTTGGTCGAACCGAAGGAGAGCGTCCAGAGCTGACCTGAAACCGCCGCCATTTCTTCCCCAAGCCAACCCAGTCCTTACCGCCTTCCCCCGCCTATTTAAAGGAACGTATAGTGCCTCCAAACTCAGTTGAACCCGGAGCAATCAACCCTTTTCCATATCACGCCCTAAACCACCTAAACCGAGCCATCTTCTCCATCTCCGGCGAAACCCAATTTGGGGAAAATACCAAATTCGTTTGACTCGGTAAGATAACGTCCAAATTATTGGGTCCTATAGTATCCTTGGTTACTCACGTAGCTTGTGCACCACTTGTTTCAGCTTGGAGTGCTCCGAGCTGCTCCCGCACCGTGAGACCTCGTCCGCCATTGACGGCGCAAGGTGAGAGCTTCACCCGGTCCTCTATCCCATGGTTCAAATACACGGTTAGAATCATAGAAACCCCCTGGAGCTCATACGCATAGCCTTTCGTCCCGGATTGAACCGTAGCGCCGCCGAGCCAAACCTCACCGTGAGCTTCCGCCGGTCACCGCCGTGAACTCGAATTCTCCGAACACCACCCTCATACGAGTAGTTCCCTGAGCTCACTGTGGTCCTGTGAAGCTTTAGCTGCTAGCCAAGGTCGATCGACGTCGCCGGTTGATCGCCGGCGAGGCCGTCGGCCATCTCCCCTGCTCGGAGTCACTGCCGAGCGGGACCCCCCGTGTCAGCCGGTTTAGCCTGCACTTAGCCAAGCCAGCCTCACTGCCGTGCGGGCCATGGTCGTCAGACGCACGCAGCGCATCGTCTCTCATTGCCGTCACGGGCCCCATCGCGCAGTCGCGGGTGCCCTCGCGAGCGCTCGCATGCGAGCCGCTGACGGGTGGACCCCAAATGTCAGCGACTGTGGGCCGATTCAAAAGGCCGCCCGCGCAAAAAACACTGAAGTGCGCTTTCCTTTAAGGAAAGCGTATTTCCTTTATTTTCTGTTTTAATTGAACCAAAATGATTCAAATGGCTATATCTTTTAAACTATAGCTCCAAATTGAATGAGATAAATTTCTAAATTCATATTAAATCATCTAGTTTCATAATATGTAAAAATATTTGAAACTTGTTTAGCAAATTAAACTTAAATTTAAATTTAAAGAGAGAAATTTGAATATGTTGCATATAGAAATTTTGCAAATAAAGTCCAAATTAAATAAAACCAACTTTGTTGGAATCCTTAGGTCAAGTACTGTCCAAATATGTAATTAGATTTGGATTTGGAGTTAGTTTGTGAAAATTTCATGTTAGGACTTTATTTAATATATAAATTTAATATGATTACAATAACTTGATCAAAAATAATCCAAAGTGAATGAAATTTGTTTCTTTGAGCTCATTATACTAATTAGGATCGAATAGTAATATAATAGTTAGGGTGTACCATATTGTTTATATTGGTCATGTTAAATGTTGCTTTAGGTATTAAATCAAATCTAATGCAATTGATCACATACCCTGAAAATGAACTTTGTTAAATATAATCCAACAATCTTAGCTTCCTGAATTCGTAAATTAAGAATGAAATAATACACAAAGAAGATAGCCGTGTTGTATGCCCTAAAACTTTAAACCTTAGGACTATAATTTAACAACTTAGCTAATACATGAAGTGATGAAATGATTGCTATCATTGGTTGATTTGAATTGGTTTTATTTGAATCTTTCAACTGTTATCTTTATTATTTGTGTATTTGCTTCTTCATCGATATTGAAATATTCTTTTTGCCATATTCTTAATCGACGTGTAGACGCTGAGACTACCGACTTTGTCGTCGACGACACCGATACAGCCTACACAGCTGAGGAGCAAGGCAAGCACCCCCCTTGATCATTTTGATCCCAGATTTCATAATCCACTAAAATGTGATTAAGAATCTTCCTGCATGCTCATAATTTGATAAACTATCATTTTGTTACTTGGTAGATATTAACCCAAATTGATGGATTCCCTTAATCACATGGACATACGATCTATAAAAACCCTAGGAATGGTTTAGTTCATTAAATTGGGTATAATCGCTTATTAATCTGCATATGCTTAGCGCTGCTTTAGATTAATGTCAGAAACATTTATACCCACATACACACTTCTTTATGAAATCTTTTATGATTTATTTAAGCAGTAAAGGATACTGGTAGTTTGATAAAAATGAAATTAAAACTATTGCTTCGACGTGGGTGAATATTGGCAATAGCCGGTTGTACATGTTTTAACGTGTACGTAGATAGGGTGGAGTTATCGCCCATGTCACTTTAAGGACCGAACGAAGTGTCCCGTGATCCAAGATTACCCGTACAACCACAATGCCGGTATGGTGACGGCTATAACCAATTAAGTTACTAAAAACTGATCTTGCATTATGGAAGGTAGTAGTAGTACGGGCATTCCGAATATAGGTTTGCTCGAGGTAAGTGCCATCACCGAGGTGTTGACACTTGTCGATGCAACAGTATACACTTTACTAATGGGGAGAAATGATCCGTATACACGATGTGCTTCTACCGCCATTTTCTAATGGGGAGGAATGATCCGTGCATACGATGTTCTTCGCCGCCATTAGTAAGTCTCATCATACCGACTGGTGCAATGTCAAGTTTTAGTAATGTAAAGGTTATATATGGGTTTCTGGCGACACACCAAAGGAAGTGTGTTATTAAGCTTTGCAAAAGGGAAGTCATTATTTGTGGGTAAAGTCGTATAACTCTGCAGAGATAAAACTATTCGAATAGCCGTGTCCACGGTCATGGACGACTTGGTGAACCCACACTAAGTTAGTTGTTTTCTATTTTTGAAAACTTTGGTAAAAGACTTTGGAAAATGTTTCACGATGATTAATATCACTTGTCGATATATTTTGTTTTGTAAGACCATGGAGGGTCTTGTTCATTATTTTACTCGCAAAGGGCCGTGAGTAAAATGTTATTATCTTTTTATTACTTGTTATCTCAATTACTTATCAAACTGTCTTTAAAGTTTTATTTACGCTTTCCATTACTATTCAGGATTATTTCATTCAAAACTTTCGCCATATGCAAAATAACCGTAGAGACCCACTTTCTATTTCAGCCTGCATATATTCCAGGAATTGCATACACTACAAAGTCTTGCGAGTACCAATGTACTCAACTTGCTTCAATAATGTTTTTAGGTGAAGAGCAGGATTATGACAATGACGGAAATGAATATGAGGAACCTGCGAATTTTAGCGACGACTGATCTTTCTAGGTTCATCTCAGCAGTTGCCTGTGGAGTTATGGAATAGTTGGCATACTATGAGACATGGTTTTAATTTCCTACTACTTTTGGTATTGTAATATCACTATAAAACTTGTGATGTAATAAAAATGTGTATCTGTGGTCAGAGTATTCAAATTGTGTTTGTGCGTGCCAGCCACTGATCATGGGAATGGCACAGGACGCACTTAAAGAGCCTCATATTTATGTTATTTACTGACATAAAAATGAGGGTCTCACAATGGCTCACCTGCCATACTCACATGACTAACAACTCTGCATGCGTACGGCCCACCTGACGTACTCACGTGACTAACAACTCTGCACGCGTACGGCCCACCTGTCGTACTCACGTGATGACTAGTCTTCATGTGCACCATTCTCTAGCCCGAACGTCCCGCATGACATCCTCGCCCACTAAGACCTCGATTCCTCCCTGAACCTAGTCTCGAACCTCACGAACCTCAGTTCCTCCATGAACCTAGTTCTGATCCCGTCATCGACCACGTTCGCCCTCGAGCAACACCTGCACATGAGCAAACCACAAAATAATTCCGAGCACAAGTCCGCGACTTGACTCAACATTAGTCCATGCAACTACTCACACGAGCATTGCATAAGATCAAAACAAGCATTATGAAATCCACACGAATTTCATAATCACCAAATCGAACCAAAACCAATTTGATTCAAACACAATAAGTTAACCCTAGAAAATCGCATTTACGCCGGACCGAAACCTTCGTCCGGCGCAATCCACGGCGGACCAAAAACTTGGTCCGGCGTACACGTCAAACTATCGGTTAAATGAAGAATTTGGTCCGACAAAAAAGCCCCAAATTCATTTTCACGACATACCAAAAATTTGGTCCGGTGTACATGTAAAACCTTCTGTTTCTTGAAGATTTGGTCTGGCAAAAATCACGTGCACGACGGACTGAAAGAAAATCAGTCCGGCATACATGTGCTACACTCGGTTTCAAAAGACACTTCGTTCGGCGTAAGACACTCAAAGTCACGTTCACGACGGACTGGAAATTTGGTCTGGCACAAATGCGAAAACAAATCTCAAAACGCCGTTCACGACGGACCAAATAATTTGTCCAGCGCAAATGCGAAAATAATATATTCACGACGGACTGAAATATTTGGTCTGGCATAAACAGAAAAATCTCTGTTTTTCTGAAACACAACTAAAGCATATCACAAGCATGTCAATTGATCACATTGGTCAACACATGCACAAATACCACACATGCCATTAGCACAACCACTTTGCAATACCAAATTCATCACCAAGCCAATTTTTCATCGCATGATTTCACAAAAAGAATCAAAGATAAAAAAAAGAAGAAGGAAGGAATGCCAAATAGGCCAAAGCCTTTGAATTTTCAAGCCTTTGGTAGCCTTCTTTGTAAGTCCTCATTTTGTGTCAGGGTTTCAAATTTCGTTTTAGGGTTTTATCTCGGCACTATCCAAAATCCAAAATTTCGGCAAGATTTCATTATTTCGGATGAAATTCAAACAAAATTTACAAAGCAAAATTCAAATCTGGTTCTTTTTTTATCCAGATTTACCGAGATCTTGGTGATTTTTAATCGAACGAAAATTGGTCCAAAAATTTTTAAAAAATTTTGATCCGACATGGAAACGACGTGAAGAATCCAATCCGATCAAACTCCGATCAAATTTTGGTCAAATATACCGAGATCTCATCAAGATTTTAGGTTACTGTAGCACTTTGAATTTTTTTTTAGGGTTTTCTTAATTTTATCGGGATTATGAAACTCGGAGGGATCTGAGATAAGAGATTTCGTCGAAATCTCGGCAAGATTTCATTCCCTGTTTTGTGTTAGGATTGCTAGCCTCCCAGGGAACAACATCTGCCAGTCAATATGGAGCATCTAAAGAAACTTTGTGGGTGATACTAGCACTCGGACGTATGATAGGATCATTTCCATCGTACACTCGTGAAAGCAGTACAACAAATTTTTTCACCGTGTACAATAATTCATGGTAGCACTTTCAACATTACAAAAACACACAATCAAAACCAAAGAAAGATTTGGAAAAAAAAAATCACTCTCAATAACTTAGACAAATTTGAGTAGTGTTGGATACCTAAATTAGTATTAGCCAACCTACTTGAAAAAATAGTGTAAAAGTATTAAAAAATAACAAATGCATCTATAAAAAACGATGTTGCAAACCTGCAACATTTTGGAGATGCATATGCAACAATAAAATTTACCCGGTGCAGCATCTCAAAATAACATATTTCAAAATTCATTGCAACAAAAAACTGGACAGCAAAATAAGTACCCGTTTACAACTGAAAAGAACACTTATGTAACAAATGAAATCTTCAACTACAACAAAAAAATATTTTACTACTAGATCTGAGAAATACACATTGCAACAAGAAAAAACACTTCTTGAAATATTGGAGGAAGCAAGCTACAACTTTTCGAAAAATCTATGCATCAAGCCTACCAAAGAAGGTGGTGTGTGGATAATGGCGAGCAGTAGAGCTCCCTGAAGGAATTCGCAAAAGCACTAAAGATGAAGCTATATGGGACATGTTGCTAGTTGCGGTGGAGCTTCCAAATGACATGAGAGCTTGCAGGGAGGTTGTCTAGCGAAGGTGGAGCTTGAGTGGTGCTCATGGATGCTGATGCCGACGACCTCTCGCAAACACGAACGGCAACAACCTTCTTGCAGTCTCGAATGGACTATTAGCCTAACCTCACGCGAGGACAAGAGGTGTCGGCCTTGAAAGGGGAGCGGGTGATGCTCCGTGGGAGATTGATAGGGAGGATGAGCGACATGAATGCCTGATTGTGCAAGGGATTAACAGTATGGAATGGTTGACTAAGACTCGAAGGGATATTTATAAGGTTTGGTAAAGGAGGAGCCCTGGGAGAGAAAAGTGTCTGGACGAATGCTTTTATCGCATGTAAGACCGGTATTATTATCCAAAATTTGTGAGTGAAAACGCACAAACCACTTTCGCAAAATTTTCTAAATACAGCCCCCAATTCGTGCGTTTTACCAGGCTCATTATCGGCCCGAACCTTGCCGGACCACCCAACACCAACTTTACCAAACCTGGCGGCCCGGCCAGGCCCGGAACTACCCACGGCTGCTTCCCTCGGCCATGACGAAGCTTCCGAGTTCCCAGGGCCAATCGACACACGCTCGCACGGCGGGTGACGCATCCGATTCTTCTTCTTCGTCAACCTCCTGCTCTTCACCCCTCCCCGTAGATCCGATCCCCAGTCGCCTCGCGCAGAGATCCGCTCGAAATCCACCGACCCACCAACCGCCGCGTCGCGAGGTTCAGATTTGGGTAGGAGGAGGAGGAGGAGGAGGAGGAGGAGGAGGGGAGGATGGGGGCGTGGATGTCGCGGGTGTGGTTCCTGATGTTCCCGGCCAAGGAGTACAAGATCGTCGTGGTGGGGCTCGACAACGCCGGCAAGACCACCACGCTCTACAAGCTCCACCTCGGCGAGGCCGTCACCGCCGCGCCCACCATCGGCAGCAACGTCGAGGAGGTCGTCTTCAAGAACATCCGCTTCGAGGTCAGCCCCGCGCCCCTTCCTCTGCCCCCTCCCTTCTCCCGCCCGAATTCTAGCCCCCCAGGTTCTAGGCTAGATTTTGCTATGCGGATGCAATCGATTCTTCCTTCGCCGGCCCGAATCAAGTAGTGCCCGGAAAGCAAGCCGAGGTGCGATCGTGGATGAATGTTTCTCCGCGAGACTGAGATCTTGGCTAAGAGGGGGAGGATAAAGAAAAGAAGGCTTCATTAGCTTTCTTAATGTACACTTCGTACGAGGATTCGAGGGAGGGAGCCGATGAGCGGCGGCGGATCTTTGCCGCCTGCGCAGAGATTCAGCGTCCGTACGTCTATTCACGGTGAATTTCTTAAGCCGATTGGAGTAACTGAAATCGCGGTAAATTGTAGACAAAGAGTTATGTGTTGTAAGATGAATGCCGTAGCTTAGGTCTGCTTGGATCACATGTCGATAATCAGTATGTTCGCGATGGTAAACCGTATGGCTCCATCTAGGCTAGCAGTAGAAACCCTTCTTCGGTGCCCTTTCGTCCGTTTTTAACATGTTATGAAATTAGTACACAGTTAGATGTAGGTCCTGTTTGGCACGGCTCCAGGTTCCAGCTCCACCTTAGATCTGAAACTTGTAAGCTAAAATAAAGTGAATTAAATTTATATTTTTATTCTAAAATGTAAACAAGATGACCCACCTAAACACTCTTAATATATACACAGGTCCCAACTCCACGGATCTGGTGAAGCTAGGAATACCCAGCTCCATCAGCTCCGTGAATGTGCTGGAGCTAGAGCTCTGCCAAACAGGACCATAAGTGATTGGCGGCCGTGCCTCGGCTCGGTTGGTTGGTGTGAGCAGCGCTCGGCCTACCCGCCCGCGTTCGAGCGCTGCTCGCCGCCGGCGCGCGGGCCGTGTGCAGCGCGTGTGTGTGCGCGTGGGTGTGAGTATGCGTTTGTAGCTCAACTGTTGTTTCTTCTACTTTAGTGAATGCAGAGATCCTGGCCAATTTTTTTTAAAAAAGATATAAGTGATTGGGTTACTCCTCTGAGCATACATTGTAAAGTGCAAACACCGATATGGGCGTTATTATGTTTGCAATTGTTTCTGTTCGGACAATCTAGCCTTCTTACTACTATTGATTCGTACATGAGGTCTTACTCCAAAGTGCCACTGTTATGTCATATGAGTTGCAGCTTATAATACCAGTTTACTCCAGGCTTTCCCAAAAGAAATGAAAATCATTTTCTATTTCGGCGAGCCAGCAGATACTTATCAGAAATCCAAGCATCCTGAAAGTTCGCTTGTTTCCTGGAAAGATTGGGCCCATGTTTTGCTCAAGGCCACAAACCGTACAAAGAGCTGCCAATACCAAAAAATTTTTAGCTATCTTCGGATTGGTACCAAAATTTGGCTTGCCCTGGGAACTTTGATAATGCCCAATACAGAACATGTCAAATCCTAGGCCAATTTCTGATAAGGTGTGGGTTTGGCCACAATCCAAAACAACCATATTTTACTAAAATATTGGTCATACCCATTTCGACCAAGACCAATTTTTTGTAGGACTAATTGGGCACAAAACCAAACATGTCTTAGTTTCCTGCAAAAATGCATTAAATTCTGGTTATCACATTAGTTCTGGACTCCTGAAGGTTCTTTGGTTGTTTCATGTCACAACTCACAAGATTGATCAGACTCTTTTTTCGGCAATAGCACTATGATACTTTTACTTAAAATTCTGTTTGAACTAGGTGTGGGATCTTGGAGGACAAGAGAGCCTACGCACTTCATGGGCAACATACTATAGAGGAACTCATGCTGTCATTGCGGTAATCGACAGCACTGACCGTGCTCGGATCAACATCATCAAGGATGAGCTCTTCCGGTTGCTTCAGCACGGGGACCTTGAGAATGCTGTGGTCCTTGTGTTTGCAAACAAGCAGGATCTGAAGGACGCCATGTCGCCAGCCGAGATCACCGATGCCCTCTCCCTCCACAGCATAAAGAACCACGACTGGCACATACAGGCCTCGTGCGCCATCACAGGTGAGGGCCTCTACGATGGCCTCGGGTGGATAGCTCAGAAAGTCGCCGGCAAGGCTACGACAAGCTGACGCGGAAGTGTCTGTATTTCCATGAATTTGTTGAAGGTGGCAGGATGGGTTTGTTCTTCCTGCCACTCCAGTGTTTATTTACGCTGCATATCGGAAAACAGAAAAACTACTCTACGGTATACCGTAGATAGCTAATACAACGGTATACTTCGTTTTGCTTTTCCCGTTTGTTGCCTTGCTTCCATTAAGTTGGCCGCTTCGTTGAACGGGTGGTACAAGACTGGGGGATTTGGTTTCAGTTCTAGCACCAAGCAGATTGCTCGTTACTACAGAGGGGTCAAGCATCAATGGTGATTAATCAGCAATAGCTATCATCAATTTCCAGAAGGATCCCCAAAATCCCTGGTTTTGGTTGCTGGAGCCATGGCCTGTGACCACAGGGTCCTTGTAAGGAAGCACTGGAGAGATGTGGGAGCTGGAGCCATGGCCACTCTTCTTAGCTTGATTGCTTGCTCTCTCCGTTCTTGTTTCTCTAATTCCTAGATTGCTGCAGTTTCGTAGTAGGAAGCAGAAGGGTTAGTAGAAAAAGCTGGGCTTGTCTTGAAATGAGAAAGCGGCAGCTGTTTTCACATCTACATTTCAAAAGGTTTCAATAAGTTTCTTTTGCTAAGTTTCGTCATGTTTTCAAATGTTTCATAAGGTTTGTGGCTAAGTTCAGAGTATTTCATGATGTTTCATAGATAAGCTTCATTAGGTTTCATAGTACTCCATCAATATACTTTAGTTTTCTTAGCTCGTAATAGCTTTCACGACTAAGCTTCAATAGATTTCATTATGTTTTTGCTAGATTTCATAATAAAGTTGTACATGATTTTGTGAGTTTTAGAAGGTTATGGCTAAGCTATATGACATTCTCAAATAGGTTTCATGATTAAGTTTCGTCAGGTTTCTTGAGATTCAGGAGGTGCACAGATATGTTTCATGACATTTCACGGATAAGTTTCATAGATAAGTTTCAAAAGATTTCATAGTGTCCATCAACATAATTTCGTTTCCTCGGCTTTTAATAGCTCTCACGACTAATTTTCAATAGATTTCGTTAAGTTTTTAAACTCGTTGGGTCTTTCTGAAACTTTTGAAGTTTGTTTTTTTAAACAAAATTGAGATTCTTCTTAAACTCATCTTTAATTAAGTTTCATATTTGAAACTTGACATAACTTATATTTTTTAGATTAAAACCCATTAATTTTTTTTTTGGAAATGTGTTGAAACCATATGAAACCTATGAAACATGCTTTGAAACTTTAGAGTTTGCCTTTTTGAAACTTCTTTGAAATTATTCTGAAACTTGTTTTTTTAATCAAGCTTCAAATCATTTGAAATCCATCGAAATTTGTTTAAATACGCTGAAACCGTGTGAAACTTAGTTTGAAACTTTTTTGAAACCTGCAGAACGTGTTCTGAAACTTTGAAGTTAGTCTCTTGAAACTGGGTTAAAAATTCTTTTGAATCTCATTTTAAGGCTGTGTTTGTTTAGGCTTGGTCTTTGGAGGAGAAGGCTTTGGGTGGAAGAAGCTAGGCGGCCTCTTTGGAGCCGGAGGATTTGGAGTGAAGAGACTTGATGAAGGGGATGGCAATTTTTTGTAAATAAGATCAAGTTGCAAGGGTGCAAGGGTACCAGGGAAGTGGAATTTTCAGAAGCTCCAGCCAGCCTGAGAAGCATCGTTTTCCTTGCTTCTCTCGTGTAGTGCAAATTGGGCTGGAGCTTCTCCTCTCCAGCTAGCTGAAAAATTACTGTTTGTTTTGGCTTGTGACTTATGAAGGCTAGAAGCCAAATAAGCCTAAGTAGAAGCCTAAACAAACAGACCCTAAATCAAGTTTCAGATTTGAAACTAGACGAAATTTGTAGTTTCGTATTAAAAACTTATTGAAATTTGTTGAGACATGCTGAAACATTTATAAAATCCGCTCGGAACTCTTATAAAACCTATGAAACGTGAATGGAATGTCTTGAAACTAGTGAAACATGACTATATGATAATTGTATCTGTATTCCCGCCAATCTGAATATAAAAAAAGGGGCAAATTTGCACGCCATCAAATATGGAGTTGTTTTGTTAAGTCTTGGTTTGATCCTGTTTCTATACAAGTCCTGTCGTGGCAGTAGTATGTAGGAGAGCGTATCAGGTACTCACCTTGAGATAGGATGAATAATGTAAACTCCCATTTGAGATGTCACTTGTCAGCTACAGCACTTATATATTCTTACATGCAAATTGGCAAATTGAACGAATATGATTGATCTCCTGATAACCCCCCTGTAACACGTTGGTAGATGCTACCAATTGTCAACTCTGCTCCTGTGTTGATTTTGTCGAATAAAAAATTGATCGTAGATAAATTTTTATACCATCACGAATATTGAGAATACCGAAGACAATCATAGAATAAATGAATATAAGATATAGAAGATTTAATCTCTTTTCTCTTTATTGATTGTAAATTGATTCTCTTATACAATAGGTGCTACATATATACTCAAAACCTTTCGGGGATAGTTCTAGAATTTGCTCACTAAAATTAAGAGTCTGGTTATATGTCAATATAATCAAGAGTCCGATTATATCTCAGTAGACTTCTTTTGTAGTGCGGCAACATGTCATTTCCCAAGTGGCAGAGCCAAATCGCAGGTCGAGCAAGTGTTGGGTTGTACGTGTATACGTATGTATTTGGGCTTATTAGGCACACGTACACTGTACGAGGGAGAGAAGTGAGTTGAGAAAATTCCCTACACCAAGTAAGTTATGGGAGCTCGGCGACACGACGACGATGCTGGAGAAATCGAAACCCTAGGTGCGGCCAACAGTGGAGGAGAACTTGGCGGAGGGCAGGGCCGATCCAGGGGTATGTGCAGCGAGGGAAATCAAGCTAAGCCACTCTGCTGGTGATTCAGATAGAGATGGGCATCGTGCCATACCAAGCAGGCACAACACGGATCCATCAGACCACGTGTTTAAACTGTGTCGTACTGCTATGGCCTGTTGTGCCTGCCATGCCGGTTTGGCTCGCTTTCGGCAAGCCTAGGCATGGCCTAATTGCGATTCGTGTCGGCCCTGACCCATTTACACTATTGCGATGAGATAAAAGAAGCCTGAGATACACAGAGCTAAAGCATTGGGCACAAATATTGGGGAAAAAGAATTAAATTTTATTCATTCTTGACCATTGCTCTCTCTCTCTCTCTCTCACACACACAGTCGTTGTCTCTCTCAATCTCTCTTGTGCTCTCTCTCACCCAGTCAGTCCCTCTCTCAATCTCTCTTGCTCTCTCTCTCTCTCACCCAATCAGTCTCTCTCTCTCTCTCTCTCTTAATCTCGCCCAATCATTCTCTCTCTCTCAACCACTCTGTCGCTCTCTCAATCTCTTACTCTCTCTCTCAATCTCTATCATGCTCTTTCTCTCAGTCTCTCTCGCTCTCTATCGTGCTGATCAGTTTCTATCTCTATCTCAATCTCTCGATCTCTCTCAATCTCTCAGTCTCTTTCGCCCAATTAGGCTCTATCTCTCACTCGCTCTCTCTCTCTCTTACAATCAGTCTCTCTCTCTCTCATCCGATCAGTCTCTCTCTCTCTCTCTCACTCGCTTTCCTCGCCCGATTAGTCTCTCTCTCTCGCCCTTTTTCTCATTTCTTTTCCCTTCTCTCTTTTCAATTTCTTCCTTTTTCTTCTCTCTCTCTCTCTCTCTCTCTCTCTCTCTCTCTCTCTCTCTCCCTCTTTTCTTTTTATTTCCCTTATTTCTTTTCTTTTCTTCCTTTTGGCCTAACCCTTTTCGCCTCCCCCGCCCAGCCTCTCCATCTCCGCCTCCCCGCCCGTCCGCCTCCCCCGCCACCCTAGCCGCCTCCTCGCCTCCCCCGTTGTCGCCCTCGCCTCCCTCGCGTCGACCTCCCTCTCGACCTCCCTCACCCCGGCCTCCCCCTCGCCCTCTGGCCTGATCTCCCCCCACGCCCTCGCCGCAGCCTCCCCCTCCACCTCCGCCCCCACCTCTCAATCCCTGTCTCCCGGCCGCCTCCTCTAGCCTTCCCCTCCCGGCCACCCCAACCCTTACCCCCACCCCCATTCGCCTCCCCCACCTTCCCCTCTGCCTTCGGTCGCCTACCCTGCGGGTGGCAAGCAGATCCCCCAGTAGGCGGGCGAGCGTAGCGTTGTGGGCACGTCGATGGCCTTCCCCTCCGCCAGGTATTCCCCTCCATGTTCCCCGCCCTAACCTCCCCCTCTATAGGCCCCTCCACCTCCCCCTCCGATGCATGCATAGTCACGTGTAGTCGCGGGCTATGGGCGCCATGCTGTGCATAGGCCGTTGTGCCACGAGCAGGCTAGGTCGTTCGCGGCACACTCGCCACTATGATGGGCCGTGTCAGCCTGAGCATGGCTCAGGTGGGCGTGCCATACCATGTCCTGCAACCCACTGTGTCCGGTTGGCAGGCCTGGTACAGCCCGAACAACCATATCCTACTGGCATGGCTTGTTCACACATGGGTCGTGTCTGCCAAAAAAAACTAGCCTAATGCCCGCATTTATTCAGAGGTGCAGCTTGTGGAGAAGAGCAAAGTTGGTACGTGTCCCTTGTGGTTCCTTTGGTGGAGCAAGGCATTTTGATGTTGCTTCGACGGTAGGCAGTTGGATGTAATATCACATTCCATGTTTCTAAAATCTTTTATCTAGATTTGGTTTTAAAAAAATTTCACCGATTTTCCTTAATTTAATAAAGTTTAACCGAAAACTTCACATATTAAAACGATTTAATTTGAGTAATATAAACTTCAATTAATCGAAAACTGGTTTTATTTGCATGTATTTTCTTGGAATTTTTAGAGTCAACTTGCTATTTAATTGAGCCCCATTTGATTTATTAGGTTTTTTTTCCTGAAATTTAAAAATCATTTATTTTTCTAAAAATCCTCTTGGTCCGAATCTTCATCCAACCTAGTTTCCTCTTATCTCTCTCAGTCTCAGCCCACTCCCGCCTCCCTCCCTCCCTCCCGCTTCACCTCATGAAACAAAGGCAAAAGGAACAATAAGCATTTCTTTCCTGTTAGTTTCGACACTTGTGCCATCTCCTGCACATCTTTCTCAGGTTCTTGGAGTTCACGGAGAACAATCTCACCGAGCAACAGATCGCCGAATTCCGAGATGCCTTCTCATTGTTTGACAAGAACAACGACGGTGAGCATACATGCTTCGTCTGGTAGTTTTTCATTGGAATGTGTTTTTCATGTGGATGTGGATACAAGGGTTTTCTTCATGGTATTTCTGATCAGAGAGAAAGTTGGATCCATGAGTTTCTTTGTTGATTATGGTCACATGATTTTCTTACTGTCTTGGAAAGCACTGGCAGGTGCCCAGTTCTTGCACCGCCTTACTTCCATTGAGTAATATACTTGAATAGTATCAACCTCTAACACATGATAGATTTCTCCTGTATTTCCACAGGAATTTGATTGTGATATGTCATTGCATTTTGTGAGCGAAGAGAAGCCATCTCAATCAGGGGTCCAAATTTCGGCAAAATTCGGCGAGATCCCCGCGAAATCTCGGAATTCGGACCCCTCCGAGATTCAAAATCTCGGAAAATTCAAAAAAATTCAAATCTCGGAATTCTTGGCGAGATCTCGGCAATTTCGGGCGAGATTTGGTAGTTTTTTTGCCGGATTTTGATTTTTGTGCATTGTATTTGCTTGGGTTTAGGATCAAGATCATCCACAAAAAATTTAAAAAAAACTTAACATGCTTTTAATCATTTTTTGGTCGGTTCAATTTGTTGGTTAGGACTTTCTGAATTTTTTAAAAATTTTCAAGGTTGAACATCTTCTGAAAATTTTATGGGAATATTATGGATGTGTTAGGATCATTCACAAAAATTTTCAAAAATTTCTAAAGTGGTTTGAACTTTTTTTAATACATAGGAACTTTTCTAGTCCATTCACATAATCATATGCACAATGTTGCATTTAAGTGAAGGGCATTGGATGGAAAGATTGTCGTAAATGTATGTCAGGAGAGGTAGTATGAAACTATGAATAATAATCTGAAACAAAGTAGAAGTCTGAAATGATTTATAATAGAGGTGGCCCTTTTCTTTATTTTGATGAAGCCCTTAGTTGGCACGTTAATGAAACAAAAAATAGAAATCCAGTTATTTTCATACCTTATTAGGACATATTGAAATTCCCACCGGTTGGTTGCGGGATATTTAGGTATGATCAATTCATGTATAAGCTTGGATTTGGTGATCATCTTTGTAGTGATGTAGTTAAATTGAGAGTTGTTAGGCGTAACGTCCTCAGTTTCGCTTTCTGGAAAAATCTAATTTAAATTAATTAAATTCAAAATTTGGAGTTTCCTTCGTGTTTAATTTAACCTGGCATCATTTCCCGTCCAAGATCGGAATTCATTTCCCCTCCATTCGAAAAATCAAATTTCCATATTCCCGGCAGTACCCGAAATTTCACCCGAGTCCGAAAATGCTCCAAAAATCATGGAACCTATTGCATTAGGTCCCAAATATTCTAAAAACATTTTGGAATTTTCCCAAGATTTTTGGAGGTTCTCTGGTATTTTATCTCGCGCGAGTTTAATGCCCGCTATTCGTTCTAGAATATTCAAATCTCCAAATTTCATCTAAATTAAGCGAAACCAATTTTATTGGGTTCCAAATATTCCAAAATGGTTCTAGGAATTTTTCCAAAATTTTTAGACCATTTTTGCTAATTTTTCTCTAGGGCGTTGCATTCGCGTAACTCTCGGCCAACCGGAGGGAGCCACGTGGCAGGCACTATTCATCTTCCTCATGGCATCGTGCTGTTCTTTCCCTGGGAGAGCTCCAAGCTTCCATGCATGACTTCAATTCAATCAATCCCTCATATCTCTTTCATTATTGATCCAAATCACGAACAATCAGATCCGTTGGATTCGTGGCGACGAAACCTTTCCATCCTCAGTGTCCTTTCCTCTTCCTCTTCGCCGGAATTCAAATGGCAAGGCAAAAACCAAAATCAACATTTATGGCAATAACTTTGCCGTTTCTTCATCAAATTGCGCACCTCCACCTCTCATCTCTCCGTATAAGGGTCCTCTTTCCGGTGGTGGTGTCCTCCTTTTGCTCATGTTCGTGTGGATGTCTAGAGCATAACCCCTCAATCAATTGTAGGGTTCATCAAGATTCGACGCCGAATTTTGAGTTTTCGTCACGTCGGCCGAAACTCCGTTCATCGTCAAATTCATCTTCCTCGGTGAGCAATTGTTCAATTCCTTCCATTCCTAGGTCCCTTTAGATGTACTCTAGTGGTTCCATCTATTAATTCATGAGGCTATGTTCAAATTTCTTGGGAAATTTCCAATTTTTGGGGGAAATGGGGCTTGCTCTGTTCTTGGCCGCACCATACCCATGGCCGCCGGCCTCCGGTCGCGTCGCCGCCCCTCCGGCGAGCTCGCCGCCGCCCCGTGCCTCCGTCGGCCCCGCACCGCTCGAGCACCGCCGGCCCACGCCAGTGCGCCGTTCGGAGCTCGCCGCCCGGCCGAGGGCACCGCCGCCTTCCTTGGCCCGCCACTGCCGCCGCCTCGGCCGGCGTGCTGTCGCCGCCGGCCACGTGGCGCCGCCCATCGCCGCCTCGGCCGGTCCGGCCATGACCCGCCGGCCGGCTCAGCTGCCGGCCCGGCTGGCCATAGCGCCGCCGCCCGCCACAGCGCCCGCGTTGCAGCGCCAAGGCTGCCGTCAGCGCCCGCCATGGCCGCCGCTGCCGTCTCCAACGCCGCTACGGCCGCCGAGCCTCATTGGCGCCCCTTGATGCCTTGCTCCTCTGTTCTTTGTCCAAGGAAGAAGAAGCCCAAAGCCAATGACAGCTAGGCCCCACGTGGAAAAGAGAGGAAAAATCAGAAAAAAAAATCAAGAAAAAGAATATTCCAGGAATATTTCGTGATTTTCGATTTTTCAGCATTTTCCAACTTCGGAGGCTCATAACTTTTTCGTCCGAACTCCGACTGACTCCGTTAAAGTTTCTAAATTCATCTAAAATCAGTACCTACCCGCCAGTACTACTTGTATAATTTTTGGATTTTATTTATTTTCTTGTTATTTATTTGTTGTTCTGTTTTGCGCGTAGCCGAGGATCCTGCCGAGTCCGCCAACCCCGCCACCGGACTTCAAGAGTGCGACACCCTCGCTGCGACCGAAGGCAAGTCCCTTGACGCATTTTGATCCTATGTTTGCAAATGTTTTAACATATTTTATAAACTTGCATTGCTATGTTTATCATCGTATATCAAATATAAATGAATAGTTAATCCAATTTGCGATTACCTCCTTTGTTATTGACATCCATGCTTAATTGTAATCCTAGGAATTTTGCTATGCCATGTTTACCTTATATGGTGACCTTTGTTGAATAGTACGATAGAATTGCTTAGGGCCAATGTTGATGAAAATGACACATGGGTGGGATTATACAAAAAGGATGATTTAAAGTGTGATTTGGAAATTATTATAAAGATTTTGGTACTGTTTTTCCAAAATAAAAAGAAAAGGAAAAATGATTTGGACTTGGGCGGAATGGCATGTCGGGCGGGTGCGGATAGAGCACTGGTCTTGGTTTGTGCATGTACCGCCCCAAGTCAATTAATGACCGACGCTTATGACTGTTCATTCTAAGCATTACCGTACTACCACATGTCTAACATGGTACGACCTGGCTAAATAATTTGTAGAAACCTAACTTAGACTCGCCAGTTGGTGGAATGTGGGTGCCAGATAGAGGCAAGTTGTACTCCCCACACGGCGCAAGAGGGGGCTTCTGTACTGGGTAGATAGAACCCTAACAGCGGTGAAACCTCAACGGGTGAGTCGGGTTAGACGTATACATTGTAAAGGCCTTGTCATGATCTCTCTGCCGACACACCAAAGGAAGTGTGTTAATTGCATGGCGTTAAAGAGATGATCATATCTTGTGGGTAAAGGTGTACACCTCTGTAGAGTTAAAACTATTCGAATAGCCGTGCCTACGGTCAAGGGCAAAGCAAAGAATGCTTTCATACTGGTAGACTTTGGTTTTGAAAATAAAAAGATGTTTTGGGATTCGGGAGTGGTTAGAACTCTCGGATGTTGATTTGGCGGATTGAGCCAACCAGGTAGATGGAACCTGTTTTATGTTATGACAGATAGAGTCATGTATGAATAGTCATGATCTTTTAAACTGTGGCGGATAGAGCCCTTATACCAGTGATGGTGGATAGAACCTTCATTGAAATATTACATAATTTAATTGTTAAAAAGAATTGCTAAAATATGCTTTATGAAACTTATTAACGAGTATGGTTTGATGAAACTTGGCTTTATGCAAAGGAACCATAATAAGCCTTTCTTGGAAAGCCCCACATGCGCATGATTTCCCAGACTTGCTGAGTACTCTTGTACTCACGTGCTACATAAACTGTTGTCTTCAGAGGACTATCAGGACGCCGTTGAAGACGGTGAGTTCTACGCTGAGGAGTTTGAGGAAGATTGCCTTGAAAACTAGTCGCGTGTCTTGTCGTCGCCTGTGGTGTTTTTGGTTTCCGCTTTTTATCGTTTGATTTCCGCTGCCGTGTCTCCGGTCATGTGACCGAGTATTGTAATAAGTAGCTATGTGGCTAATACTTTATACTTATGTTATAATTTCTTTTTGTTTGGCAATGATGTATCACTGTTGACTGTGTGTACTAGCTACTGATCTGGGACTAGTATAGAAATACATAGGAGATTTCGGATAGCCGATCCAGGGTCTCACATTAGGGCATAGTGACATCTTTGGTGCGAATCAGGGTGCTTAAAGTGTGTGGTTGTATCATGTGATGTGTGTAGTGATGTAGTCTTGTATAATTTACCTTGGGATGAAACAATTCAATCCGGTTGGGCTATGGTTTTAGATATGATAAAATACACACACCAGGAAATTTTTTTTGAAAGGGCGGACGAATGATTTTTTTTAAAGGAGCATTGAACGCATATGTGATAGCTGGTACGTTCCAGTCTATTTTGAATTTTGAATTTTTGACTCAATTCCACTAAGTGAAATATATGCTTCTGAAGCAGAATTAGTGTATATTCTCAGGGTGTTATTGACTTATAGATAACTTTGTGGAATTTTGCTAAATACGTTGATTAATGTTTTCTCTTGGACAGTGATGTTATTTTCCACCTAATGATAGCAAATGGCGTTCCAACATGAGCATGCCAGAATGTTTGGAAACATCATTGAGTTGCAGCTTGCACATTATCACTTTATTTTTCTTGCCATGGCTTTCCACCGGAAACTACTTAAAGGGTCTTGAAGTTCATTTGTTACATTTGAAAACTTTTCAAATGACTTGAAGTTCATTTGTTACATTTGAAAAATCAAAAACTGATTTTATATACGGTTTTTATCACGACTTTACCATTGTTAGATTTTTTAAAAAATTCCTCATACTTGATCATCATCTCAAATTTTATGGGAACATTAGTGATGTCTAAGGACCATCCAAAAAAAATTTCAAATTTTTTTGACGTGTTTTGGATCATTTTTCGGACGGTTCAATGTGGACCGAGATCTCGGTGATTTCGCCGAGATCTCAGATTTCCCGGTTTTTCAAATTCGGTTTTTGCATTTCATCCGGATTTTACCTAAAATTTTCGAATCTCGTCGAGATTTCGGATTTCGGCCACCTCCGAGATTTTTCCAAAAACGAGATTTGTAACCTTGATCTCAATAGAGCATTGGCTGGTACCTTTGTTCTTATTCCACTAACTTGCAACTGCGACTGTGGTGATTACGCTGAAAAAGTTTGAGATGAGCTGGCCACCGTGCTCACTAGCCTGGGAATGGCGCCGAGCCTGCAGGAGCTACAGGACAAGATCGTGGCCGTAGATCAAGATGGCAATGGCACGATCGAGTTCGATGAGTTCATGTAACGCACTATTTGTTTGTTTCTTCAGTTTTGACACTGTTGTTATGGTAATAACAAACACTGCACTTCATGTGTGTCATGACGCTACTTCATCACAGTATGAGCAAAACAAACACCATCAAATAAGAGGAATCCGAATCTCATTAACTATTTTTAGAAGTCAAGGGTATTTTGCAATATTACGTTCTACCTGATGTTCCGGCCCGCCAAAGTGAGGGCATCTTCGGTTCTCCTACCAAACTTTGCCCGGTCTTTGCTTTTGATGGACCAACCAAGTGAGATTATTCCGCGAAGTCTTGGATCCAAACACACAGCTTGGTGGCAAGGCAAGACTCTCTGCCATTCCTCAAGCTTGCCAAGGAACCAAACATGCCCTAAGAACAGAATTCCGGTACAGCTGAAAGTTCTCAAATATGTCTTTCTTCCTTCCCTTTTGGATCTACCTATTACACAACTGTTTCTGTACCTTTCAGCAATATGGCTCCTACCTATGTAGCACTATGTAATTTTTTTTTTCATGTAATATTTACAATATCTGATGAAGCAATCGGGTTCAGTGTTGACATCTGCAAATGATTCCCATTCCGTTGACCAAACTCACCGGATGGATGCTGGAAACTTGGAAGACCTGTTAAAGTCTCGCTAGTTAGTTGGATTGCTTTATCGCCTATGGATTATGGTGGCTCCTGAAAGTAAGGATGTTTTAGTGCTTCGTCAACACTTAGGCGGTCCTCCTACAAAGGTAAGTGTGTGTTAATGGAACCAAGCCAAGGAAAATGAAGAAATTGATAAAATAAAATTGAGATCTGAGTCAAGGAAAATAAATAAACTGAAAGAATAACATAACAGGAAATGGGATGGCCAAATTGTGGTTTAGCATATAATTCTTTCAAGTTTGATAGGATGTAGATCAGGGAAAACTTTCTCGGAAAAAAAGTCACCGACCGAGAAATCCGAAATTCAGAAATTTTGGAAAATCACTGAAAAAATGTTTCACTAGTATTAGTTATGAAATTTATTTAAACTATACATTTCAAACCGAAATACACCGATTTGAACATTTCATGTACCCCACCGAGAAATCTCAAATTCGTTGTCCATGTCAATGTTTCCTGAGATAAATCATTTTTTCCTATCTTACTGGGAGTGTGGTCAGTGGGACTACAGTAAAAACATGCCATATCATATCAGGATCAGCGATGAAAAGTGAGTCATCTGGGGAAGGAACATAATGCAAATTTGTGGTGGCAGAATACTGCCTCAGTGATTTTCCTTTATTTCATCTTTATGTTCAATGTTTCTGGTCCTATTTAGTTTTTGACATGCATAGGAAGAGTTCAGTTTTCCTGACAGAAATTTTATAACTTTTACAGTTCGCAATTATCCACAGTTTTGTGCAGCTATTATTCTACACCTGTTCATAATAGCTAGATTCTTTTGAAAATATAGGGTACAAGAATGCCAAGTTTGTTTGTCTTTTTGTAATTATTTTATGGAATAGGGTTCAAGAAACTTACAGGATGCCACACTAGTAGCTGGCGTGCTAGTCGCAGCGCCCATAAATTAGGAAAGCTGGAAAGCATTTGCAATGATGGGATTATTAGACACGATGATCTAAATAACCTGGGACTACAGAAGATGTGGATGAGAAAAAAAATGCCAACCCCATTTTCAGAGGATCTCTGATCTTCACTTGATGAGCAAATGATTCTTCAGAGCATTTCCAGGAAGCTAACCCGAAGTGACCCTTAAACAAAGAAAAAGAAAGAAATGATCAGTAGGCAAATAACCTCCTAGAAGTTTATGCTATAGTGATAAACTAATGACAGATATGCAATGAGTTGTCTTTCTTTCATAGGTTATTGATAAATGCAAGGATGTATCTACAGGTCTGCGCAATTTTAACAAATTTTTTTCTGCCAATAAAATACAAATTTGTTTTTGTCATACTGAACAACAATGTGTAAAGGAAAGGAAACAACCAAATTATCTCGCAATTTTGGAAGGAGACACATATATTGCACAAGATATTACAAGTTAATCCACAGATAATGGAGTTGTTATACTGACCTGTTCTGGGTTACCACTACCTTGATGTTGTGAGGAAATTCCTGGTACTAAAATGCACAATTCCATGTAAGACCTCAACCTAACATCAGAACAGGAACAGAAGAAATGATATGTCAAACAATTTACTATCGAAGAATACACCTTCCCATACTGCACAGCTAATTAGGAAACACCTTAATTCATAAATCATAATTCCAGTCAATCAAGTAACTTGACAATAATGGTTTTCGCAGGGCCCCGAATTAGACAAATTGCACTATGTCAATCAATACAAAGGAATATCATTTGCTAACCTGCCTATATATAGTTATAAAACCAAAACTTGTATTTTCAGTGGGGAAGATCAAATTTCCAGAAAAATCTGGATTCTACTGTTAATCACACACTTCAGAATAGGGCGTCAATTTATTTTGTTGGCTAGAAAGAAGGCATTGGTCTTTTCTGAATCTTCTAGGATATTCCAAGAACCATGTGAAATGTGACTAATATGGTGTTCATACAATTTCATTTACAATGAAACATCTTTGATGTTCAGTTCCTAGACTTGGCACAAGAATCAAGTTGAAATTTGCAACAGCTTTGCTAATCCAGAAACAGAAAACATACTTGACAATTCACACAGAAAAATCAAAACAATGTCTCACTTGTATGCAAGCTCCTTTGTTTGCTCACTCCACCCTTCCAGGCGCTGATTCATTAAAACACGTGTACGGTCACTTATCTGGAAAACATGTGGAGAACCTACTATCAACTCCAGCATGACAACTCCAACACTCCAGATGTCATACCTGTAGACAAAACAAAATGATGACTTTCAGTGTAGCTGTTTGCCGATCGTACTGGTACAAGGCAGCAATTGTGAAAATATCAAAGTAAAACAAGTAGAGGATAGGGGCATACTTCAGTCTTGCACCTTTTGATCCCTGAAACCAGCTTGAATAAAGGAGTGCCTCTGGAGGAGTGTACTCAAAAGTCTGCTCGGACCTGGAATTGAGTTCTAACATAGGATTATAAATTTTGAATGGATTGTAACAACTGAAAGTAGGCCCACGCAGCAAATATGCTGTTCAAGAACAAGCATGTGGGACAACGTAGATTATGTACTTCTACTTGCTGGCTGCTGCCAAAGATTGACAGGTAAATTGACAGCCAAATATTGTCCGAAGTGCTTGGCCTGGGTTCAATCTCAAGTCAAGTAGGGGAAAACCCCTCTTTCAAAAAAAAATGTTGTTGTTCCAGCATCAAACATGTTCATCAGGAGGAAAACCATTCAAGTTGGTAAAGAAAGAACCTACTTTAACAATGAACCATTGACATGGACAGGATAAATGAATATAACACAGAGAAATGAACTGGAGAAAATCTAAAACAATGAACCAACAAACTTGTTAGGCCATTCAGAAATCTTGCATATCCTACAGCTCACATGCTACAACTTTGAACAGAGATTGCTGTGCAACTATCCAGCCCATAGTAGTCCTGCCATGGTGTAGACAAAAAGGCCAGTTTCCACATATTTTATTTTTGGTATGTTGGACCAGAAAAGATCTATGTCCAAACTAAATCCAAAGAATTACATGAAGGTCTTAAAGCATGGTGTTTCCAGGGAAAAAAGGGCAGATCAGAAATTAATCCTCTTGGAGCTAAATTGCAAAGCAACTCAATGATAGAGGTTACATTGTTCAAATCAAAACACAGAACACCCTTGATGTTCACGTAGTATAAATAATAGAATCGAGTTAAAAACTGGTTCTCTAGGAGCTAAACTGGGGAAGCATTACAGAGCAACTCAACTATAAAAGTGATGATGACGTTCAAAATCACATACAGAAACCTCCTAAACGTATGCTCTAGTCAAATGCTCAAAGGAAGAAAAAAGAAGGAAAATGATCACACACCGAGTAGGCCCTGAACCGTAAAGATGCTTCAACGTGAAATCATCAATGGCACTGCCGAAGTCAATAAGACGCCTGCATAGAAGAAGATATATTTAAGTAGTGCCAGAAGAATGCAAACATAACATTAGACTATGTTGCAATTTGGGGAACTAATATTGCAAGTTTGAATTGCAATTCACCCGACGAGCACACCACGCAAGTGTTCCAAGAGCCCAAGACGTGTAATGATATATATCATCTATTTGCTCTTTTCTGTAATAGGTCTTATCATCTTGTTGGTTAATGAGAAAGCAAAATAAAGAATATATTGGAAGATTTTCTTCACTAAATGCATTGAAGAATGGACATACAAAAGGAAAGGCAGAAATTAGCAAAAAGTTCTGCAATTTCTAATTGATCTTTATTTGAGATATTGAGATTGAAATTGATTTTAGCCAGATTGATGAGTGTATTGTTTCTCCAAATACTTGTGAAGTATTTGAAATAGGAAAGCCAATGGCGGAGCTAGACTAAAGCACATGTGAGGTCAATATCCTAAAATTTTGTACTACTGTTATACACTTCGACTTGTATGCAATTATCTACAGAAAATAGGGTGCTTTGCAAAAATTATGTGGGATGAATTGACCCCACACCTGCATACACACTCTGCCACTGAGGTCATTTATCCAAATATTATTAGTATTTTGTCATCCAACTATCAAGGATTATAAAATTTCCAAGTAAAAAAAGAAAAGCTTTGGGTAATTGTAAAAGCATACATCTCAGTAAAGGTACATCTTAATTCTTACATGTTCAGCTTGTTTTGCTTTGCATCAGATGGAATCTCTCTTAAACATTTTCCAGTCTCCAGATCCTCAAAGCAGATGATCATGTTCTCTTCCAAGGCATAAAATAAATTATGTTAACATGATTAATTGATAGAAGCTGTCTATGGAAAAGAGGATGGGCAAGGGGCAGTTCAATTAGTATGGAAAACAACTACAGAGTAAAAGTCAGTGGCATTTGTACCAGGTTTAATATCCCTGTGAGTGATATTACGATCGTGACAAGCCTTCAGACCCATCAGCTGGAAAAAGAAGCAAGAAAAAGAACATATCTTAATGGGGTTAAATCACAAATAACAAGTTACCCATAAAGAATATTTGTTCCTTTTCATTTTAAATTTAACAAGAGCTAAAGAAACACACAAACTACGTGAGAAGCATCAAACAAAGGCTGCTCAGCGTTTAATTTACAGGACCACAAAGACCAGCAGAAACATACCAGCTGCCATAAGAGGTTTTGCATTTGCTTTTGCCCAGCTTTTGTTGTCCTTAACCAATACCACCACTTTGATGGGTGCAGAACTTGAATATGCCTGACCCTCTCATTATTGTTACCGGTAACTAACTTTGTTTCTTCAGCCGTATATATCAGTTTTGATAATGAGCGGCCTTCATTACAGTACACAAGCCATACTTCCTTCAATTCTGATTCAAAAGATTCTATAAACCTAGCCACATGCTTGAGTGGTTCTTCAGTAGCTGACATGTTCCTTTTTGGAAATATATGAGGATTGAATTGCATGTCCACCGAAAAGGCTGTAGATGATGATTCCGTCTTTGACAAACCTTCAAGAGTTCTGGAAGCATTTGAAAATAATTCTCCAAAATATTTCTCACGCAGTCCACTCAAGTAAGCAGCATTTCCTCTCTCCACCTGCGGTTTCCAAGCTTCAAGAGTCAAGACTAAGATAGGACAATGAGGCTCTCCTAGCATCTAAGTTGCTTATTTCAGGAAAATCTAAATTGCTTTTAGATGTTTGCATGGTATAGCAGAACAGTTATGAGTACCACAGATGTTTCAATATGACTATATGAGCATTCCAATTAATTAAGTATATTAGAATTCTAAATTGACAAATGAGTAAAAATAGCCATCTGCGCAGCACATGTTGACTTGAATTAGAATAACATAAGATGGAATCATGACTACACCTAAGCACATGGAACTTTAGGCTTTAGCAGTGATGGTTCCATGATTTGTTTGGCAGTTTTCAAGCTTCAACTGAAAATAGTTAAAAGAAATTAAAATACCATACGTGTACAGAAGAAGCCCAAGCTGATTCAAACATTTGAGTACACAAAGGTCAAAAGATCACTAGTACAGATAACATGTATTTATCCTCAGTACCACATATGCATAGAATTTATTGTGCTACGTAGTAACCAAATAACCGAAACATGTGCTATGTAGTTGCCGAGATTGTGTTTTTGTAATCATTGTAACAGACAAGCTGGAGACAACAGAGATGAAAAAAATTGACCACAGCAACTATGTCTGAAACCCAGCATTTAGTGAGAGTTAATATATGCATGAACATTCTGGAGATTTGTGGCCCCCGGCACCTACAGCAGTGTGAACCCACGACATGTGTTGTTTCATAAAATCTTGTTGAAAACAAAAACATATGGTAGAATCAAGCGCTTTTACCCCCAAGTATTAGATAATGAGATAAAACAAGCTGGCTACATGACATAATGATAGTCACAGATAGTTCACTGGTACAAGATATTTGGCTTACCATTATGCGCTTCAGTATGAATAAATCACCATCTAGTGTGTCTGAGCCATGGTTTTCATCAGATGCTGTTGTGTTTGAACTTGTGCACTCATATGAGTCTGGTTTAAGTATAGTGCTAAAGCGGGAAGGATCTTTATGTACAGCTGCATCCTCAGAGCAATTCCAATGAAATGCCAGCCAGACTTCACCATATGAACCGCGATCAAATCTTTTCTTCAGCTTGTACCTGAATATAGTTAAACAAAAGAAAAACTCACATTTGTGGATACAAGACTAGAAATATTACCATAAAATTATTTCTTCAAACACTGTAGTTGACAAGGAAAGAGTAATATAATATATAACTAGTAAAGTGCCGTGCGTTGCAACGGATCCCAAATAGATGATGACACCATAAGTTCTAAACTCTTAAAAACAAAAAAATGAGAATTTAAAACTTGAGCTATCACTTAAATTAATCTCCCATGGCTCGTCTCAACTATGTCCTTACACCTCACCAGACCAATAAAGATTGTCACAAGAAGCTATTGCTACAAGTAACCCTTCCATTTAGATTGTGCTAATTCTTCATTTCACTCGATGATAAACCTTTCATGAATGAAACACGGAGATAACAAAGGAAATGTTTTTCTGCTTTGCAATTAGCACCTTACATATGCTCCTTCATTTGGATGCAGCTATGTTTTGTGTTTGTTTCTAATAAGAGTATAAGACACCTTTAAACCTAAAACTTACAAGTAAAAGTGCAAGAAGATAATGTAAAACTGTAAATGTAATTTTGTCAGAATAAAGTTCTGTTCGCACTTGGCACCAATAACTTAGATATTCATTTTACACCAATTTAAGTTAGTGTGAAGTCTGATGATTAGAAAGGAATTAAACCAAAGAATCTATATTTCAGAAAACAATTGTCCAGATATGCTAAAAAAGTATCAGGAAGTTGCTCAAGTGATGGAAATGATACCTGAAATCAGCTACCTTATAGCCAAATGAATGTGAACTATTCAGTTTGCTTCCATTATGTGAAAGAGAGTCAAGCAAACCAAAAAAATTTGCAAAAACTTCAGGACTATTACACCGTCCCATTTCACCATCTTGATGACCAAGGTACCAGCAAAAGTTTCTGTCCTTGTATTTTTCAAGATTTCCTGTATCCAAATGTAGAAGGAAGATGACAACTGATGCCATGAGCAAGATAGAGAACATTAACAAGCATTATGATATGGATATTCACGGTTGAATGCCCGCGTTCCAGGTCGGAGACCCGACCGCGAGGATTGCTGTCTCGCCGTGCTAGCTCGCCGGCGACCCAGGGTAACGGCTGAGCGGAGCCACCGGCCGTTTGATCGTCGGCGACGCCTGAACTGGATTTCTTTGGTGCACTAAACGTGCGTTTTCTGTCCCTCTCCTCTTCCTTTTATTTCTCCAAAACATAGTAACGAATAAAGGTTTCCCTAAACATGGTAACTAATAAGGATAGTAAGTCTGCCTTACATGGTAACTTTCTAAAGATAGGAATACAAATAAGGTAGCAGATACGAAATAGAAGGTATGTTTTCCTTATGCCCAAAATAGCCGTACGTCCCTTGCTGCCGCCTTCCTCTTACCCCTGACGCCCCTGCCCTGCTTTCTTCCGAAAATACACCCTATTGGGTTTATTCATATCAATACTCTCCCCTTCCAAATCAAGCTTGTCCTCAAGCTTGAAATCAGGGTATGATTGACGAAATGCCAACACATCTTCCCAGGTTGCTGCTTCCAACTCTTGGCCAGACCACTGAATCAAAAATTGGCGATGGCCCTTAATGAATCGTTGTGCCAGAATTTTGTATGGGATAGATTGCGCCTCATCTGGCGAAGGATGAGAAACTTCGGCAGGCAATTCAGGAGTGGCTTCCGGAGGTGTCCCACGAAATGGTTTCAAGACAGAGACATGGAAAACATTATGGAGTTTAGCTGCTGCCGGTAACTCCAGGCGATATGCCACCTTGCCAATGCGATTAATCACTTTGTAAGGACCAAAATACTTGGGAGTCAATTTATGGGGAGGATTTGTCCGAACCGAGGACTCAAGCAGAACCTTGTAATTTCAACCACACCCACTCGCCAACAGTAAATGTGACCTCACGATGATGAAGGTCATAGCGCTGTTTCATTCTGTTCTGCGCAGTTAGTAAGTGATGGCGAGCTTGCTGCAGCAACTCATCCCGGTCCACCAATCGGCAATCCACAGCATCCACCAAAGTTTCCCCCTGACTATATGGCACCACAGAAGGCGGTGGTCGGCCATATACCAATTCAAACGGAGTCATGCGAAGTGCCGAATGATATGAGGAATTATAACAAAATTCTGCCCACGGTAACTATTGAACCCAAGACGAAGGCCTTTCCGCTGCGAGACAACGCAAATACATCTCAATAGTCCGATTAACCACTTCGGTCCGGCCATCTGTCTGGGGATGGTATGAAGATGACGTAAGAATCCGTGTCCCACATCTCTTAAAAAGATCTTGCCAGAAGGTACTAGTGAAAACCGGGTCCCTGTCTGAAACAATGGATTCGGGCATCCCATGTAACCGGACAATCCGATCAAAGAACACATCGGCAATCGCTCACGCCGTACGCCGTTTAATAGCAATGAAATGACCATATTTGGATAAACGATCGACAACCACCAGTAATGCCGTTTTACCTTGTGATTTAGGGAGGGCCACCACAAAATCCATGGATACATCTGCCCAAATATGTTGTGGCACAGGCAAAGGTTGTAAAAGACCAGCAGGAGCCAATGTACTTGCCTTGTGCTGCTGACAAATCACACAACGGCGAATATACTCTTCTACTGATTGACGCAATCCGTCCCAATGGAAGCTTTGTTTAATCCGATGGAAGGTCTTATACACCCCCTCATGTGTGACTTCATGATAGGCAGCTATCACCTCAGGGCACAATGGAGATGTGGCCGGGAGATATAGCTTGTCTTTGTAAAAGAGAAGTCCCTCCCGTACTGTCCAAATCTCCTGTGCAGCTGCCCGTTCTGTTTGGGAGTGGTGCGGTTGTTGCCCTTGCGCTCAGATTCTGCCGACAACGCCTGTATGGCTGGTCACTCGCAGACCTCCTCCCATGTCTCCTGACGGTGCCAACCGGCCGACAAGGCCGCATACCGCTTCTCCTCCTCCGGTGGCGTGATAAAGACATCGGCCACCACATTCGCTCGGCCTGGTTTATATTCCACCGAGAAATCGAACCCCATTAACTTGCTTAACCAATGCTGTTGAGGAGGAGTCACCAAAGCTTGTTCAAGGAGAAATTTGAGACTAGCGTGATCTGTCCGTACCACAAAAGAACGCCCCCACAAATACGGTCTCCAATGTCTAATAGCCTTAGACAAGCCAATGAGTTCGCGCTCATAAGCCGCGAGCTTCACATGTCGGTCGGCCAACTTTCGGCTGTAGTAAGCCACCGGATGACCCTCTTGGTGTAAAACTGCACCAATGCCCGTGCTAGAAGCATCACAATCAACAACAAAGGGAATGGAAAAATTCGGAAGTTGTAATACGGGGGCTGATTGCAAAGTTTCCTTTAATCGCTGAAAGGCTTGCGCAGCTGTTGGTGACCATTCAAATGCTTTACGGCGAAGAAGAGTCGTGAGAGGTTCCGCGATTGAAGCATAATGATGGATAAACCTCCTGTAGTATCCTGCTAGGCCTAAGAAGCTCCGGACTGCTGTAACAGATTGAGGAATTGGCCAACGATCGATGTCCTGTATCTTGTCCGGATTCGCTGCCACCCCATCCGCAGAAATCACATGACCAAGATAACCCACCTTGCCTTGAGCAAAAGCACACTTAGACCTCTTTAAGAAAAGTTGATGTAGGCGGAGTTGTGTTAACACCAACTGGAGATGCTGAAGATGTTCGTCCCAAGTGGTGCTATAGATGAGAATATCATCGAAGAAGACCAATACAAATTTGCGAAGGAATTTTGCCAATATCCCATTCATAAGAGCTTGGAAGGTCGAAGGAGCATTACATAGCCCAAAGGCCATGACCAATGACTCAAAGTGACCATGGTGTGTACGAAAAGCCGTCTTATGAATATCCTCTTCATACATACGGACTTGGTGATACCCCGACCGCAAATCTAGTTTGGAAAAGAAATGAGCTCCATGCAATTCCTCCAATAATTCTTCCACCACTGGTATTGGGAACTTGTCCTTGATGGTTGTTGCGTTAAGTTCCCGATAATCCACGCAAAAGCGCCATGACCCATCCTCCTTGCGCACTAGCAAGACGGGGGATGAGAACGGCGATCGACTCGGGCGAATAATTCCTTGAGCTAGCATCTCCTCGCATTGTTTCTCGATTTCGTCCTTTTGACGATGAGGATAGCGATAAGGTCGGACAACAACCGGGTTGGACCCTTCTATCAAGCAAATCCTGTGATCACAAGGGCGAGAAGGGGGTAAACCTTGTGGTTCTCTGAATAAATTATCAAATTCCTGTAGGATGGCTTGCAACTGAATATTTTCCCCTGTCACCATACTGCATGCTTGTGTCTCCACCCCTCTGTTCTTTTGTCCCTGCAACTGTATCTCTCGTCCCGCCCAAGAGAAGGACATGTGAAGTGAATCAAAGTTCCAATTTATATCCCCCAACTCTTTCAACCATTGCACCCCTAGAACCACATCAAATCCATCAAGAGGAATCACCATAAAAGGAGTAGCAAAAGAATACCCCTGTATACTGAATTGCATGTCAGAAATCTTGCCCAAACAAGGCAGGCAAGCCCCATTTGCCACACGGACTTGCTGTCTTGGAATCGGCAGTTGCTCCACTGGCACCTTGGATGCGGCATGACTGCTAATGAAGTTATGAGTGCTGCCGCTATCAATCAGGCCGATGAACTGCTGTCCTCCCATGGCCAGGGTTACTTGCATGGTGTTGCCAAGCTTCGGACCACGCATTGCCAGAGCTGATAAAGCCGGTTCCTCCTCCGGATCCTCATACTCTTCCTCCCCCTCACTGATCACTTCCAAATGAAAGAGCCGTTTACACCGGTGACCCCTTGAGTATACTTCATCACAATTATAGCACAACCCTTTCTCCCGCCGTTCTGCCATCTCTTCGGCACTTAGCCGACGCCGATAAGGTGGCGCGGCTGCTGATGAAGCTGCTGTCGAGGACTGGCTTGGTGCTGTTGTCGCCCGACCACCCCCCTGGCCGGTTGTTGGTGTCGCGGCTGGGAACGCGTGTGTGCCGCTGACGCCGCTGTTGGTGTTTACTCCTGGGCTCGGAGGTCGCGCCAAACCTCCCATCCCTGACCCCCCAGACGTCGACCCACTGGATGTGGGGCGGCCAAATCCCGGACGGGGCCGTGACACCGCTTGGGTTGCCTTGGCAAGCCATAGATCCTCTCTTCGTTCCGCCTCCCTTGCTAGTCCCATGGCATCTGCGAGGTCTCGAGGGCGATCCCGGCGCACATCCGCAGCCAATGTCGGGGATAAGCCGGCAGTGAACAATTCAATTTGATCTCCCTTGGGCAATCTTGGCGTGCGTGCAAGGAGTCGTTGAAACTCCCTTGCATATTCCTCCAACCGGCAGTCACCTTGTTTCCAGTTGGACAAATCACCCAAAGGTCCAGCGGTCGAATGCCGTGTGAACCTTTGCAAGAAGGTCTCCTGGAACTCCTCCCATACGATGGGATCCCCTTCCTGTTCCCAATTGTCCAACATCTCCTGGGCCTCTCCACGCAGATGCATTCCGGCCATCTCCACCCATTCTCCTTCCGGCACTCGATGCAAACGTCCAAAGCGTTCGCACTGTCGCAGCCATAACAGAGGATCCTCGGAGCCGTCAAACAGCGGCAGCTCATACCGGGGAGCATGCGCCGCCCAACGCCGGCCGCCCTGCTCGCTATCCTCGCCCTCCTCCCGGAGTCCCTCACACCCTGTTCGGGCGGTTCGCAGCCGATTGTCCACCTCCACGCCTGTCCCAGAGTTGCCGCCCACTCCTTCCTGCGGAACTTGCTGCTTCCCGGTTGTCTTGATGAAGTCTGTAACCGACTGCCCGAGCGCTGCCACAGAGGTTTGGATCCCCTGTACCGACACCTCCAACGCCGCCAATCGCTCCTCCACGGACGCCATGGCCACAGAACCGTCCGGCAAATCTGATACCAATTGATATGGATATTCACGGTTGAATGCCCGCGTTCCAGGTCGGAGACCCGACCGCGAGGATTGTCGTCGCTGCGCTAGCTCGCCGCGACCAGTGGTAATTCACGAGCGGAGCCACCTACGCTTGATCGTCGGCGACGCCTGAACTGGATTTCTTTGGTGCACTAAACGTGCGTTTTCTGTCCCTCTCCTCTTCCTTTTATTTCTCCAAAACATAGTAACGAATAAAGGTTTCCCTAAACATGGTAACTAATAAGGATAGTAAGTCTGCCTTACATGGTAACTTTCTAAAGATAGGAATACAAATAAGGTAGCAGATACGAAATAGAAGGTATGTTTTCCTTATGCCCAAAATAGCCGTACGTCCCTTGCTGCCGCCTTCCTCTTACCCCTGACGCCCCTGCCCTGCTTTCTTCCGAAAATACACCCTATTGGGTTTATTCATATCACATTACATCAAAAGTCCACATCTCTTTCAAATACCCAATTTAGCGATAAAATTCTAAAATCACGGGCAAACATATCACTATATCAGATGCATAGAGGGGTTTTTAAATGATCTTTTTTTCTCTCAAACAAGGGAAATAAAATATATATCGAGTCTTACAAGAAGATGACTAAAACAATCACAATTGGGAGGTAAGCCATTGATATAAGACTACACCCAACAAGCTAACCCCCTCCGAGAAAAGGAAAACAAAGGCACTTATTATTGAAAAATACCCCACCCATGAGCATATAAAAAGACAGCTCACCATCAGAAGATAACACAGTTTCAGGTGGCATGTGATTGAAGTCACGGACTCCTTCGCGCTGATAGGCTTCTGGTACCCTAAATATATAGTCCATATCTTCATCAAGATTCTCAGATAAGTAGAAACAACCAAGTCTCTTAAGTTTTGCTTCAACCTGTTTCAAAGCAAGCAACGGAACTCTTATAGCATCAATCGATTCTTCGCTAAACTCCCAAAAACATTGAAAAGGTAGCTTAATAAAGGACGGGGGATGAAGATAGGGTTTTCTATTCAAAGACTCCAAGTTCATGCAGAACGTTGTCTATGCTAAGTGAAACAGATTTGCAATTCACACTGAGCATGGAATGTACAATCCCTTCGATTCAATTGTTATATCTAACTTTCAGGACAAGTAGTGGCATAGTAAATTCCTCACTTACCAAGAACCTCTGTAACTTTGTTGATGATCGCTTGAAATATTCCATGTCGATAACAGCTGAACTAACTCCATCATCTGCTAGCCACATGGAAATACATGTCAACAACAATAGGGACTGAGAAGGGCTTCACAGGTGAACTTGAACTAAATGTTGAGTGTACTAAGTCTAGCAACAAAGCTGAACGGGTAAGCTAAGGACTAAAAGATATGAGCTAAATTAGAATTTCAGTTTCACAGAACAAATCCAGCTCTGCAATACTTATTTAACAAACAATCACTTGAGTGGAACAAAATGTAGCAGCAGGGCAGCAAAAGAAGAGGATAACATCATTGATTAAGGAGTGGCGTTTGCTCCCCTGGGAAGATTTGGCATGTCTATGTAGGATGTCCAATATATTAATAATAGGGAACTGACTACCATGTTAACTTCAATCAGCTTCAGATTGAAGGAAGTACTTGAACCAAACTGACAGTAGTACGATATTATCAAATTATCAGGGTCATTTTCAATCAGTCAAAACCAAACAAAACACAAATTCTTTCAAATAAAACGGCAATTTCCAAATTACCAAGTGATTGCAGTTAAAAAAATAAGCAATTGTACAGTGATCGTACCAGGCTTCTGTTGGTATGGAACGGCCTGTAAAGGTGAAATAAATGTCTTGGATTTTTCGTCAATGTGGTACCAATCTTCTAATGTAGCTCCAGAGCTACTAGGAGATCCCAATGGAACAACCACAGCTGCTACGTTGTCTGTTGTACCTTTCTGCAAAGCAAGATGAACTACATAATCCGCCAAATTCTGTTGTGTGATAGCAAAGGATCCTAATTCCTGGTTAACACCAAGTTTCATATGCAACATCAGGTCGCAAACATCTTGCATAGTCATCTTCTCAAAGACCCCATCAGACGAGGCAATAAGAAAACTATCATTTGCTGACAGAAACTGCCACCCTGTCAGTTCAGGTGTTGGTATTACACCATACCTACAAGAACAATGAGCTGGATCAATTCAGCCTGTCCATACAACTAAAAATATTAATGAACAAAGAAATAGTTTCGTACAACACAATATCACATGTCAAAAGTTACAAACATAAATTCTTAAGGGTAGTTTAAACTTTAAAGCATCCATGATAGCATGGGACTATGGACTAATACCGACATAATTTTTAATTCTGTGCCACAATACTCTAATGGTTAATCTGCAAATGCTCCTCTCACTGGCTTGATCTTTTAAATTGATTTTCATTTTCGATTGCTTTAGGATCTAGAACATGTCTACTATTATCAAGAAGGCCATCCCTGCATCTCTTGTATCAGTCCCAATCCCTATCCCCGCAAGATCTCTTTGATTTCAAGTCGCCGCCTCTTGCTTTTCCACTCCCCTTCCCAACCTAATGAGACGACATTCACCACCCTGCATGCACCACAACTCCACCACTACCAAGCACCAGTCACCAACTGACATGCAACTACAATACTGACTCTAGCAGCAACATGCGAGGCACATTTCAGAGATGTCTCCATGGCAACAGATAGCCCGGAGCCAATGGGTGGATCCTGCACAGGGGAATGGGTGCAACGGTGGAGGTGCCTGAAACAACTTAGAATATTAAGGCTCCGTTTGTTACGGTTCCAGATTCTAGTAGAAACGGAAACGGTTTCAGATTCTTGGTAGAAACATTTCAGGTAGAATCAGAATCACTTTCTGCAAACCGTTTGGTACGGTTTCAGATTCTAGTAGAAACGGGGTTGAAGGTGATTCAGCCACGGCGTGGAAAAAGAAGAAATGTTCCGAGGAGAATCGTTCCAAGTTTTAGCTCGTTTGGCTAGGTTTCTCCCAGATTCTAGTAGAAACACATCGGTTCCAAGTTGCCAAACGGGGCCTAAATAAAAGGGGATTGTGACGATTGATGTGTTTTTACTTTATGCTTTTGCCACTTTAACTTCTATCATGTTTAATTTCTGTTTGGGACTCTACTGTCGTTAATTTGTTATGTGTTTGATTCACTTTTGCTTATGCTTATGCTTAATTTTTCTTTCTGGCTTGCTGCTAATATATATCTTACAAAGTTCATGTTGAGAACAAAAGACCGCATGTGGATGGACGTGCTACTGCTACAAGGAGGAATATATAGGTAATTAAGTAAATGGCCTCTTAAATCCATAGTGATTTAATGTGTTTGTGTTGACATATATAAATATGCATCTATATTACAAGGATTTGGTGCTTCTTCAACTAGTGTGGGAACTAGCTCTTCGGTTCTTCATACTTCAATCAACTATACAAACAATGAGGTAACATGCTCTGAATTTATTCAAGTGTTGTTTATTTCATGCACCTTTTAATTTGCTATCATCCAAGGGTGGTATACTGACAAGTCAACAAGTAGTCCATGACTAGTCGACTCAGCAACAATGTTATTAAGTCGTTGAATAGTCATCGACTAATACACGATTAGTCGTCCGGTCGGTACATGGAGGACGACTAGGATGATCAACTCGACTTGAGCGACTAGTCGTGGACGACTAATTTCCAACTAGACACGACCAATTGGGCTTGCCTAGCCGGCGACTCAGAGTCCACATTCAGAGAGTGGAATGGAGGGACAAATATACATGGAATGGAGTCTGAAACCTAAAGCCTCCAGTCCCATATCGATCCACCACCTCCCATCCGGCCATCGGTCTGTCTCAGCCGCCTCCGCCCCTGGCTCGGCCGCAGCCCGTCTCCGCCTCCTCCTGTCCGACCGCCTACCTCTGCCTCCTCCCATCCGGCTGTCGGTCTGTCTCTGCCTCCTCCTGTACGGCCGCAGCCTCCTCCTCCTCCTCCGCCTCCACCTGCCTCGGCCTCAGCCACAGCCGCTCGTCTGCGTTGGTCGTAGCCTGCCTCCACCTCCTCCCCTCTGCCCCTGCCCGTCCAGACTCCAGATTGGGAAATGCTCTTGCTCGGTTCTTCTCTATTCTAATCGAGTAATAATAAACAGAGCTCTGTTCTATTGTGCTATCTGTCATTAGATTTTCATTGTGAATCTGTGATGTTTATGAGGATTTTGCAGTGCACTACTGCACTGGTAAGTCCATATTAGGTTTCTGCATATTTTGCAGTGCACTACTGCACTAATAAGTCCAAATTAGGTTTTTGTAGATTTTGCAATGCACGACTGCACTAGAACCTCACTTGCAAGTGCACTACTGGACTGTCCACATTCTTCTTCTCTTCATTTCATGCGTTACAATATGTATATGTCTTTAATTGTTGCTACAACTTAGTATTTGACATGTCCTACTAACATTTTTCATAGTCTGGAGACTAGTCGCCCTGTATGTATTGAAAATCTGGTGTGCTGGACAGTTCTTGGTTGAATCAATGACTACTGGGCATTTAGTTATTTGATTCCTGATTCTTGAACAATGTTGGGAAGTACAGAATGCTGGTCATCTGGGCTTTTTGACAACTCCTCTCACCAAGCCATCCATATTCATCCCAGTGAGGGCAATGCCCTCTTGAGGCTGCACAGATCTGTACGGGTTAGGAAGCTTGGCATGCATCCCTCCTGCCGTTCTGCACATGTTCAGCGTTCTTTTATTTGGCTTTGTTTTGATCTATTCAAATAACCTTGTTACACATAAAAGTGGTAACTATAAGAATTGGATCAACATTCCCTGTTGCAATGTATCAAATTTTTCATGAATGGTGTCATATTTGTTAGAAGGAAAAAAGAATGTAATTATTAGCTACCAACCCACAACATCGTGCGGATCTACGACTAATGTTTACTAAAAAGCAATAGGATTATATGTACACTTTCCAAGATGCAGATCGTAATACATTAAAAACCTTGGGAAACTGGTAAGCGAAATACATACATGGAGAAAAAATCAATAGATTGTGTACTAACCGTTTGTAAGGCACATCACCAATAGCTCTCGATAGTGCTAGCTCACCATTAACACGATATACACCAGCCCACTCAAGAACATAACCACCAGCTGCTTCCACACGGCTTCTCTCATCTTCTCTATCAGGATGATGGTCCTTGGTCAACTCCTTTACATCATACAATGGTCCATCATAATTTGCCAAAGCAAAGTCCTCATGATTGCTGGAATTTCTCTTTCTTCTCCGTTTCCCTGATACAGTGCAAACTTTCTGATTATTGTTTCTCCACGGTGCGAGAGATACAAGCAAATCAGGATATAGACACATCTAAAAGCAGAAGGCTTTATTTGTGCGAAGTACTAAAAACAAATGATTCAGGGGGCATTTCCTGTTCAACTAGATATGAAAAATTAGCACAGTTCTTTCAGGATCTCCAATTGATACATGAACCAGTATTGGTCTTGGTGATAATAACCTACCCAACTTATTATTCAGTGACCTAGTAGAAATGATTCCACCATGATGGATCTAAGTCAAGAAAAAGTAGTTACTGAACAAGGACAGTTAGGAAAAGTCTTAAGGATGATATGCATCCATGAAGTCACGTAAAATGATGTCACCTTAATGCCTCCTAGCACAAAAGGATGCATGTTACGAGCTGGCTCCGGATGAGCTCGCTCGTATGCTCGGGTTCCCGGTCGAAGACCGGAACGCAAGCTACTCGACGAGGAACTCGTCGTCGCGGCTCGCGCCTTAGATAGCTTGGCTGTTGTCGGAGCCACCGCCTTGGAATTGGATTGCGGCAAAAACAAGCTTGCCCTTTTCTTATTACGTTCCTTTATTTATAGCGTGGTTACAATGCCTCTGAATAGCGCTAGGACTCGACCTGCCGGCCGCACGTCCGTAACCGACTCGTATTCTTATTCCTGAAATAGACTCCTACTCAACTACTAGTCTTAATCTAGTTACGTGCTGCATGCTCCTGGGTCTCTACGCAATCCTCCCTGGTCGCATGCATGGGCGCCGGACGCTACGTCGCACCTGGTTCGCCCGTCGCTGCTTCTTGCGCCGCTCTGCCTGCCTTGGTGTTTCCTCTCCTCCGTATGTATACATGATCGTATCCGGTTGCAGGTATAACATTACTCCCCTCCTGAAAAACCAGCTTGTCCTCGAGCTGGCAATCGGGAAATGAATGCCGGAGAGCGATGGCGTCCATCCACGTAGCTTCATCGGCTAACTCGCCCGACCAATGCACCAAGAATTGTCGCGCGCCGTTGACGAATCGTTGAGCCAATAGTTGATATGGCTCCGGTTGTACCGGTTCCACTGTGAGGGTGACGTCCGGTGGTAGAATACCAGGATGAGTCGGTGGATCCCCTTTAAAAGCCTTCAATAAGGAGACGTGAAATACATTGTGTAGACGTGCTGACGGCGGTAGTTGTAGCCGATATGCGACCTTGCCAATGCGCTGCTCCACTTGGAATGGACCAAAGAATCGAGGCCCCAATTTTCCGGACGAGTTGGATCTCAAGGAGACCTGACGACGCTTCTGGAGTTTCAACCAAACCCAAGCTCCTACTGAAAATTCCACCTCTCGGTGCCGACCATCATAGTTTTGTTTCATGCGGTTTTGAGCGTGGAGAAGATTTTCGCGGGCCTGTGCCAACAAGGTGTCGCGATCTACCAGAGTGCAGTCGACGAGATTGATGACGGTAGAACCTTGTTGGTAGGGCGTAAGGGCTGGAGGGGAACGCCCATACACTAGCTCGAAGGGCGTCATGCGAAGGGCCGAATGGAACGATGTGTTGTAACAAAACTCCGCCCATGGTATCCATTGCGCCCAACTTGCGGGATTGGCTCCAGCGAGGCATCGCAGGTACATCTCAATAGTGCGATTCACGACCTCTGTTTGACCGTCCGTCTGGGGGTGGTATGCCGTGGACAGCAACAAGGTGGTGCCGCTCCTTTTCAGCAAATCTTGCCAAAAACACTCAGAAAAATGGGATCGCGATCTGAGACGATGGAATCTGGTATACCGTGGAGGCGCACCACATGGTCAAAAAAGAGTTTGGCGACCGTTGGTGCAGTAGCTGGTCTGGACATTGGGATAAAGTGTGCGTATTTGGATAAGCGATCCACCACAACAAAAAGGGCTGATTTGCCATGGGACTTTGGTAAGTCTGTGATGAAGTCCATTGAGATGTCTGCCCAAATCTGCTGTGGCACCGGAAGTGGTTGGAGAAGACCGGCAGGTGATGCTGTGCTGGACTTATTTCTCTGGCAGATGGTACAACGGCCTACATAGTCCTCCACCGTGGCGCGTTGGTGGTTCCAATAATAGGAGCTCTGCAAACGTAGTAGCGTTTTCTGGATCCCTTCATGAGTGAGCTCATGTATAGAAGCAATTATCCGATCCACCAAAGGAGATGTGCTCGGCACGAATAGTCGTCCATTCCTGAAGACCAATCCGTTCCGCACCTGCCATCCCTCCTGAGGTTTGCTGGGGATTGCTGTAGCGCTGGCGGTTGAAGTAACTGTCGAGTGGGTTGGCCCGGAAAGTTCTGTTGCTAATTGCTGAACTTCAGGATCACCTCGTAACAGTTCCATCCACTGCGCTCTGGTTACCTCCTGAAGCCGGGAGATGGTGGTGCAATGAGGTTCGTCGTCTTGTTCTTGGAATGTACGGGAGAGTGCGTCGGCAGCGGTATTTTGACGGCCCGGCTTGTACTCGACCTGAAAATCAAACCCCATTAACTTACTGAGCCAGTGCTGCTGGGGTGGTGTGACAAGCGCCTGGTCGAGGAGGAACTTGAGACTGCCATGGTCTGTGCGCACTAGGAAGGGGTGCCCCCAGAGATACGGCCTCCAATGACGCACTGCTTTGGACAGCCCAATGAGCTCTCGCTCATATGCTGCCAATTTCTTATGTCGCTCAGCCAGCTTGCGGCTGAAATAAGCGATGGGATGGCCGTTTTCTTTGCGATCTTGCTTCCAATGCCGCATGCCGATGCATCGCGACTCCACAACGAACTGAGCCGTGAAATCGTGCAATCAAGCACGAGTCGCCTACCAAGACTTCCTTAAGACGCTGGAATGCAGCCTCCGCTGAGTCGGACCATGCAAAGTTGTTTCGACGAAGCAGCGCCGTGAGGGGGTCTGCAATGCTGGCGTAATCTTGGATAAAACGGCGATAATAGCCCGTGAGGCCAAGGAACCCGCGCAATGCCGATACTGAAGAGGGTCGAAGCCACTGTGTCACGGCGTGAAGCTTCTCGGGATCTGCTGCCACGCCGTTTGGCGAGATGATATGACCCAAATACCTCACGCGTCTTTGGCCGAATGTACACTTAGATTTCTTGAGGTAGAGATGATGGTGGCGCAGGCGGTCTAGTACAATGCGGAGGTGCTCAATGTGCTCTTCTTCCGTGGTGCTATAAATGAGTATGTCGTCAAAAAAAACGAGGACAAATTTGCGGAGGAAATCCTGAAAAACTTCATTCATTAGGGCTTGAAAGGTGGATGGTGCATTGGATAGGCCAAAAGGCATCACAAGAAACTCATAATGTCCGTGGTGTGTCCGGAAGGCAGTTTTGTTGATATCGTCGGGCCACATTCGTACTTGGTGATAACCTGATCGGAGGTCTAGCTTGGTGAAGAGGTGTGCACCACCCAATTCATCAAAGAGTTCCTCCACTACTGGAATGGGGAACTTATCCTTGACCGTTCGAGAGTTGAGCTCGCGGTAGTCAATACAGAACCTCCATGTCCCATCGGCCTTCTTTACCAGGAGGACTGGTGAAGAGAAGGGTGAGCGACTAGGACGGATAATCCCTTGCTGTAGCATGGCATCACATTGTCGTTCGATCTCATCTTTTTGGCGGTAGGGATACCTATAGGGTCTGACGACCACTGGATCCGTGCCTTTCATCAATGTAATGCGATGGTCACAATGTCGGGGTGGAGGTAATCCTTGGGGTTCTGTGAAAACATCCTGGAATGCCTCCAAGAGGCTCGTAATGGCTGTTTGGTCTTTCACTGTGAGCTGCATGGCCGTGATCTCGGGAGTGCGCTGCATGCCCTGAAGGCGCACCATCGAGCCCTCTCGGTTAAACTCCATGGCAAGAGCTGAAAAGTTCCAGTTGATGTCGCCTAAGATACTGAGCCACTGTACAAAGACAAAAACAACATCAAAAGATGCCCGCTAAGGTCCAAAGACAACAACAACGGCCAAGAGGTGGGACTACCCACCGGCCACGGAGGCCTCCCTGGCGCGAAGCTCCTCCTCGACCTTGGCACGCGCTTCTCAGTCGGATGCAAGCTCCCCCCGAGCAAGGTCTCGCTCGCCACGCAGCCGGTCGGCCTCCCTTCGGGCCGACTCGAGTTCCTCTCGAAACAGCGGCCTCGCCGAAGGACTCCTCGGCGCGGACGCGGAGGTCTTGACCCTTCGGCCTCCTCCAGGGTCGACTGGCCCTTCGCCTCGTCGGTCCAACGACTCGTGAGCCGAGCCTCCCGCAAGGCCTCGGTGACTTCCCAGTACCGGCCGCGGCGGCCTTCCTCGCTTTCGGCGGCAAGCGCCTTCTGCGTCGCGGTTCTCCCTCCACGATGCACCGGCCCGTGCAGACGCCGGAGGAAGCTTGACTTGTCCACCGCCTCGATACCAAACGCCGCAAATAAGGTACCGCCTGGCCGCCTCCATTTCTGGTCGAAAAAATCCACGAAAGACGAATCTCCGTCGGCCTTACCGATCCGGCCGGACGGACTCCTGAGCGATGGACATCATCGCCCTCGAGGAAGCGTCGGCGGATGGATGAGGCTCGACGCGGATCTTCCCATCTCCGCCTCCACCTCCTTCCGCACCGCTCCAGATGTTCCAACTGCGCGTTCCACCTCGTCATCCAAGACAAACGCAGCCCTCCGGACGGTCGCGGCCGGGCGAGTCACGACGGCTCGGCGGCCGCTGTCGACTTCCCGCTGCCGGAGCGTCATGCGGCGGCCGGTTGCGCCTCTTGCGACACTCGGACCGCCCGAAGCGGCGATCGCCCGGCAGCGGCGGCGGGACTCCTCCGCCGGTGTCGCGAACGCGAATCTCAGCCGTCCCGGCGACGGACCACGCCGACTCTTGGCCAACAATGCGGGAGAAGGCGAGGCACGGCAGACTTCTCCCGCTAATGTTGCGACGGTAGCGGTCCAGCCCCACACGTGGCGGCGGGACTCACCGACTTCATCGACGGCAGCGCGGCGAAACACGCCGGCAGACTTCTCACTGCCGCGGCAGCGGCCGGCGCTCCCACTCGGCGGCGGCGCCATGCCAGACCACCTGTGGCAGAGGCACACCTGCTGAGACCCCGCTCCCGACCGCCATGAGCGGACCCGGGTGGGGCGGAAGTGTGCGGTTCCTCACCCCGAGGTGGGGCTCGGCGCCCTTCCAACATCGTGTGCCCCTGCGCTGTGATCGGTCGAGGATCGCGTGAAAGAAACACCTAAAGAACCGACGAGGGACGCGCAAGGCACTTACCGAGAGGAGCGAACGACCAGCCGCTTAGCGCGCCTCTTCGCCGGGCCCTCGCGAGGAGGCGTGAGAGATCTCCACTCCTCAGGACAAACCACTGCGCGCGGCCGTCCCCGAGATCGCGGCCGCGACCAGTGGTCGGAACTCGCCGCAACCGCCAGAGTCGCCTCCGGCGCTCGGACCCCCCTCGCTCGACGATGACTCGTCGTCGTCGTCACTCAGAGTCTCGTCGGAGACTTCCTCGCCACGCTGCCCGCGCTCAAGGCCTTCCTCTTCGCGCCTTCGCGGCCTCCTTCTCCGCCTTCTCCGTCTGGAGGCGGCGTGTGGCCAGTCCCTAAGGAGGCGCGGCGTCGCTCTCGCCTCCTTTTCTCCCAGGAGCAAGGACCGGGAGATCATGCCGCCGAGCCCCTGCGAGAGCGCACTCGGGTAAGGGGGCGGAGGAGCAGAACAAAACAAAAACAAACAGAAGCCACCGGACATACCAAATTCTGCGGGTTCCATGGCCGAGAACAGCGGGCGCCTCACGGGCTCAGTATTGCCCACAAGGAGACTGATCGCAGCCACGCGCAAGGACCTCCGACGCAGAAGCTCCCATTCAAGCGACCTCGCGAAGTCGGTCGATCCGGTACTTTCGAACATGGGGCGAACCGATCCCTAAGGGGTTGGATGCGCCTCTCCATGAACGTCTTGATGACCACCTTGCCTGCCAGGCCCCGCCGCCAGTCCTCGAGCTTTTCGAGGACTACCTCCACCTTCCTCTTGTCCTTCGAATCGGGACCCCAAGTCCCGGGGATTCTGACCGAGATTCCCACCGTAAGGTCGGGCAACGCTGCAAGGTTCCGAACGTAGAACCACTCAGTTGTACCACCCTGTTCGACGCTTCGGCCTTCACGCCGATGTAGAACGGCTGCGGCCGGCAGCGATTGGATTGCCAGGGCACCGAGGCAAGCGGCGTCCGGCCAGCGACCTCGCGAAGAAGTGGCGCCAGAGCCCCAGCCGGGTTCGATCCCCGTAAAGGCCTCGCACACGTGATGAAGGCCGCGATATGGAGGACCCCGTTTGGGTTCAGATGGTGTACTTCCCCGTAGAAGTACTGGCTGACCCTCTGACGAACAGGTGGAGCGGGAGGCCAAATCGCGCTGTAGAAGGCGACCAACGAGACTATCTCCCGTCTCCCTTTCGTGACCTCGGTCGGCCGGCGTGGCGTCACTTGGCCGGACTCGACTTCAGCGGAGGAGGAATTCCTTCCTCTCCAAGCCGAGGAAGCGACCGCCGCCATGACGAGCGCGAATCAGCGACATCTCCAATGCGGGCAAGGGGGCGCGGCGCGGCGCAAGAAAGCAGGGAGCCTTCTTTCTTCCCTTGTGCCTTCTTTCCTCTTTTTTGCAGAAGACGCAAACGGAAGCCTTTGCCCCCCGCGCCGCCCTCTCCTTCCTTTATAGGTGCTAGGCGAGAGCAGGCCGCGCCTTCAAGCGACGCCTCACGCATAAGCCAACCGACGATCGCCGGCCGTCCGCTTGCCACCTCGCCCACTACTCGTGAATGCGACCCATTTAAATCCCATCGAGCATTAATCGCTTGACAGACGGCGCCTCGCCGCCAGACGCCAAGCAGCCTGCGCCTCCGGGCAAAATCGGGCAAAAACAACCTTAAAAGGTATGAAAGCGGCCGCCGCCGCGGCCTCGAGGACGGTGGATCGCCAGCTCACACGAGGCCCGGCAGTGTTGGGGTTACGAAGGCCAAGTCCGTGGCCGGAACTAAAGCCGCCCAGACGAAAAATGCGAGCGAGCGGGCGGGGCGAAGCTCGGTGGGCCTCGATTGGGTCGGCCAGACGACCAATCACCCTAACCGCATCCGACCATACCTCACACTCTCCGCGAGCTCATCCATGAGTAGCGGCCAGCGCTCGGGTCGGCCTGACGACCGGTAGCCCGATCTGAGATCGAGTAAGGAAAGGTTCTCATGGAATGCCCACAGCTGGGCCTGACGCCCCACGGAGTTACGTCGGCTGGGAACGACCCGCCGAGGGGATCGCCAAGATTCCACTGGATTACCCGCTTGTAGCTCGCGCGAGCACGGCGTTCAAACCGACGTGGTAAACGCTGCGTTCGCTCACATGACTCTAAAAGGTCCCATAACCATGGCCGACAGAGTCCGACCGGGCAAACCCCCGACCGGCTCTCCGACCGCCGGGGCTCGGTTACACTCACCGGGCGCCGCGAAGCGCATCTTTGGCGAAGCGCACGCCAAATAGCTTGCGCCATCAACGCCGCCGACTTCCAGGTTTCGGCCGCTTTTGATCGGGTAAACTCGACCGGCTTCTCCGACCCGCCGGGGTTTTGGTCAGACGATCGGCGGCCACACAAGACTGCTCTTTGACGAGCGCACGCCAAGAGTTGCGCCCACCGAACGCCGCTTCACCTTCGACTCCGCTAAACTCCCCGACCGCTCCGACCGGGCGAGGGCTCTGGTTATCGACGAATACCCATACAATGGGTACCTCCATCACTCTAGATCAGCGAAATGGGCCGACATCCTCAAAAGCCCAAGTTCGCAAAGGTTCGTGGGCGCAGGGTTCGGCCTGCCACCGACGGAATCCGGCCCCAGCGCCGGACCGACTCTCGACCTCCCAAGTCAAAGCGCATGGCCGGGGCCCACTAACACTCGAAGGGCCAATCGCTTCTGTATGCGTGACGCCCTCGATATCCGTGGGGTAGGCGGCTCCTTCCCGAGGATGTCGAGGGTTCGCCAAGAAGTCAAGCCCGATCCCGCCACTGGCCGACACACCGCAGAAGCGCCCTCCGAGACCAAGCCGAGGTCAAGAACCATTAAATGCCGGTGGCGTCGCCCGGTGTGATGTCGCCTCGACAAAGACGGCCAAGACTTCCGACCACAGGGCTACTAACCCTAAGATAGCGACTAGTCGTGGCCGGTCGGACGACAAGACAAGAAGACCAGACTCCAAGACGTCTGATTCTCTCTCTTTTTCTCCAACTCCCATTTGTAACCTGCCGCCTCCGGATATATAAGGAGAGGCAGGACCCCGGGAGGGAGGGGGAGATAAGTAGAAAAAACACTCACCAAGACGTTCGTTCCCATCGAGACCAGCTCTCGTTGTATTCCCACGGTAACTGTTCAACGCCAAGGGCAATATACCTTGATCGAGTGGACTGGAGTAGGGACGTTCAGCCCGAACCAGTATAAACCTCTGACTTCCCGAGTCGACCATTCGGGGAGAGGGAGCGCGCGACCCCCCTCCGACCATAAATTCGTATTGCCGGTGCACGAAACACCGACAAAAAGTGACAATGGGAAGTATCAGGAATTGAGCTGTGAAGTGCTGCCCTTGAATCTCAAAATCGGCAACGACTGTTCCCAAGCATGGCAGGTACGAGCCACCGGCCACCCGGACTTGCTTCTGTGCGTCTGCGACAGACTTCCAGCCGTTGTGTTGAGCTGCATACGTACTCACAACGTTGTGAGTACTACCACTGTCGATGAGTCCCAGCCAGCCTCGATCTGCGACGCGTACTTTGAGCTGCATGGTGCTGCCATGCTTTGGTCCCATTACCGCGAGCATGGACAGAGAGGCTTCTTCGTTTTCTTCTGCGAGCGTATCGTCTTGCTCTTCGTCGGAGTCCACTACCTCCAAATGAAACAATCGCTTGCAACGGTGACCACGGGTGTACGTCTCGTCGCAGTTGTAGCACAGCCCTTTCGCTCGACGCTCCGTGAGATGGTCGGCGGAGAAACGTAGACGACTTGGTACCGATGCATTGCTGCCATGCGCGCTTGTCGCAGCCACTAAAGATCGGCTTCCCTCAGAGTTGGGAGGCCCAGCGGGCTGCATGCTCTTGCCGTACATGGAGTGGGTGCTTGTGTTGCGCCCCGCCGTGTTGCCGCCGGCGTTCCACGTGCTGCTGAGTGTGTTCGCCCGGAGGATTGGAACGCTCGTGTTCTCGACATGCATGTTGCGGTTGACGTTTCCACGGCGCGGTCCATTACCGGCAAGGCCTTCAAGTGCCTCCGCTATCCATGCTGCCTTGCGCACCTCGGCTTCCCGTGCGAACGCTACCGCTTCAGCCAAATCCCGAGGTCTTTCACGTCGGACATCTGTCGCCAACGCCACCGACAATCCGGCAACGAACATCTCAATCTGGTCTGTTCGTTTCATGCGTGGGGCGCGAGCCAAAAGCTTCTGGAATTCCCGTGCGTAATCATCCACTGGTTTGCCGTCCTGCTTGAAATTTACCAGATCACCCAATGGTCCGATCGTGGAGTGGCGAGAGAATCGCTGGGCAAATGCTTCCGAGAAATCCTCCCACGCTATCCACAGCTCCTCTTGCTGCCAATTATCGAGAACTTCCTGTGCTTCCCCCGTCAAATGAAGGCCGGCGATCTCCACAAAATCCTCCTCGGGAATGCGATGTACTCTGAAGAATCTCTCACATCGCCTTAGCCACCTTAGCGGATCATCTTGACCATCATAATCGGGAAGATCGAACCTTGGTGGGCGAGGAATCCATCTCCGGTACCCTTCATCTTCGTAGCTGTCGAGTTCCCGTCTGCGCCCCAACACAAGCTTATCGCGCGCCCTTGCCGGCAGAATCCTGCTTGGCGCCGTACTCTCTTTTTTGGACTGTCTGCCATCGCCTCCTTCTGTTGGTGCGTCTGGCTGAGCCTCTTGCGCCGGACTAATGCCGCTTTTCCCTTTCAACAATGTCATCATCTCTGTCATCATGATCTTCATTTCCTTCATCTCCGTTTCAAGGACCGCCACCCGATCCTCAACTGATGTTGCCATTGATCCCGAATCGTTTGGCTCTGATACCAAATTGTTACGAGCTGGCTCCGGATGAGCTCGCTCGTATGCTAGGGTTCCCGGTCGAAGACCGGAACGCAAGCTACTCGACGAGGAACTCGTCGTCGCGGCTCGCGCCTTAGATAGCTTGGCTGTTGTCGGAGCCACCGCCTTGGAATTGGATTGCGGCAAAAACAAGCTTGCCCTTTTCTTATTACGTTCCTTTATTTATAGCGTGGTTACAATGCCTCTGAATAGCGCTAGGACTCGACCTGCCGGCCGCACGTCTGTAACCGACTCGTATTCTTATTCCTGAAATAGACTCCTACTCAACTACTAGTCTTAATCTAGTTACGTGCTGCATGCTCCTGGGTCTCTATTAGGGGTGCAAACGAAGCGGATACGGACGGATTTTGTTCATCCCGTATCCTATTCCAAATTTTTTCTCGGATACATAATCGGATACGGACAGTGCCGGATTCGAATACGAATACAGATTACTTCGGTCACGAATACGGAGCGAATACAGGTCGTTCCGGATACGGCTAGTCTCGGTCACGAATAGTTAGGCGGATAATGCGTGAAAGCAGAAACCATATATGTCACATATATTAGGATCAATCAACCACACACAAAACTTTACTATAATTTTCAAGACATGTAAGTGTTTCATTTTCAATAATAGTTGCATTCCCTACATAAGAATAATATACAACCAAGTACAATTCCAATCAACATATGCACTTATATGATGTAGCACATCCAACTGCAATCAAGTGTTTTGTAGTGCAATTATAAGAGCTTGCTCCAGAAAGTAGTGCAATTTTATTACAACTTGCTCACATTATATCACAGGCTCACGACAGCACTATGTTTCACATTATATTATAACTTGCCTAATCAGATAGCACATAACCAACACGCAACATCTAAAATACAGCTAGCAAGCACTGTAATTCAAATACACACATTATGAACAATATTGCAAGGGTATCGGATCGGATATTTACCGGGTATTAGGTCGGATATTTACCGGATATCGGATCGGATATTGCTCTTCCCATATCCTAACCCATATTACATGAGATTTTTCGGATACGGATCGGATATTGCTCTTCCCATATCCTAACCCATATTATATCGGATTTTTCGGATACGAATACGGATAACATCGGTACGGGTTTTTTTCAAATACGGTATCGGATCGGTCGGGAAATATCCGTTCCGTTTGCACTCCTAGTCTCTACGCAATCCTCCCTGGTCGCATGCATGGGCACCGGACGCTACGTCGCACCTGGTTCGCCCGTCGCTGCTTCTTGCGCCGCTCTGCCTGCCTTGGTGTTTCCTCTCCTCCGTATGTATACATGATCGTATCCGGTTGCAGGTATAACAATGCACTAATGGAGAGAAGCTTGAATCGAAACAAGGTCATGCTGACAAGAACAAAAAGAAACTGATGTGCCACGATACGGACAATGCAATGTAGCGGTTTTCAGAATTTATCTACATAGTTAAGAGGTAAAGAAATATTTTTTCAACATTTCTTGTCATATGCACTTCTGCTATAACATTGTAAGTCATAATGTTTGATTCTACACCAAAGCCATTGTACATCTATTCTCTCCCATGTTGCCACTTGAGTGTTGCAGCAGCAACTGCAAGGATGTCAAATCCCATACTGAGGCTATGCGGATCAACCAACAATGCTAATCAGATATCATGCAATTAAACATCAGTATCCTAGAAGCATGGAACGAAGGAGGATAGAACAACCTTAGTAAGTATGAGTGTATATTTTCAGCACAGCACTAGTGCTTAAACATCTAGTCTAAACCAACAACCAAGCTTTTTGTCCCAAACAAGTTAGGGGGGTCTGCTAGAAATGAAACCCAATCAAAGTCAAAAGGTCTCTAAACCTTCGATCTTAGATCATGGTTCCGGTACGTGGATTGCTAACTTCCATGCACTCCTATCCAACACCAACTCTTTGGATACATTCCAATCCCTCGAGTCTCTTATAACTGCTTCTTCCCATGTCAGTCTCGGTCATCCTCTGCCTCTTTTTATATTTTTGAGACGGCTTAAAATTCCACTACGCACCGGTGCCTCAGGAGACCTCCATTGGAGATGTTTAAACCATCTCAAACGATGTTGGACAAGTTTTTCTTCAATTGGTGCTACCCCAACCCTATCATGTATATCATCATTGCGGATTCGATCTCGCCTTGTATAACCACCAATCCACCGTAGCATCCGTATCTCTACTACGCTCATTTTCTATAAATGTTATCTTTTTGTCACTCAACATTCCGTTCCATATAACATCGCATTTCTGATCACCGTCATATAGAATAAAGCAATGTCCAATTGCACTAATTCATTTAAATAACAGAACAAAGAAAACTTACTCTTTTGATGGTACGGGACATGACTTTCTGAGCACAAAAAAGCCTTCGAATCTCCCACATTAGCAGCTATGATTTGTCCATCTGCTATCAAGATCACAGTCGCTGTTGAACCAGACTCCAATTTTTTATGTAAAGCTTCCTGCATTATACACACCAAAAGGTCCTTTTCAATTATTACATACGTGTGTGTCACAATTCAATTTTGCATATAAAAATAAGACCTTCCTTGGAGAATGTTAAATCAATATCATGTACTGCCCTCAATAATGACTCCTTCAGAATTTCCATGTGAAATGATTGATGTAGAATAGCGGGTGATGTCCAACATGACCTGCATTTTTTCAGTACTGTGAAGAGCTTTGATTACCCTGAAAACATGGTTTGCATCCTTCAAAATGTCATGTGAATATTTAATAGCATTTTGAGATAAAGTAAACACAAAAATCAATTCTGCATCATAAGTCGCCATTAGACTTAGTGGTATAATGAATCATTCACAATTAGACTGCATCAGCATGTTGCTGTACTATCTTCTTAATCCTTCACAATCAGACTGCATCAGCATTCAACAATTATCCAACATCAACATTAGACTGCATCGGCATCCATACTTGCAGAAGAGCAGGGTATTGTTGTGCAGACATGAAAAGTGCATGGGGGCAGTTCTAGGCATGTACTAGCAATACTGGAGGTATTACACAGGTCAACGAACATGGAAATGCAAAATATATATAGATGTTATCATCCTAAGCATGTATAAGCAATACTCAAGGTACAATATAGATGTATGATGTATCAATACTACTGCGAGAGTAAGTACATACTATTTCACATGGAGGGCTCAGAAACAAAAGAAATACATGTCATATCCACAGTACCATGCATGCCATCCAACATAAATAAGCATAGATACAAAAAAGACATACCCCTTGCCGTGATTGGACTGATCCTCCTTGTACAGGTTTAGAACATTGTTAAGAATAGTAACCTCCTTATATGTCAGCTTTCCAGTAGATTTTCTGAACATGATGGAGTATATACCATCAAGAAGAAAATAGACATGGAGCAAAAAGTACTCCAGCAAAAGCTTAGAAGCCATCTCACTAGCTTCAGCTCCATTATGACCATCAAATACTGCCACCACTCCAACATCCACCTCTTTAATCCTCATTCGCTCTGTATTTTTTTATTAAGTTAACTAGGAACAAATTAAAAACGAATGTAGTTGCATGTTAAAGAATCGAGCATAAAATCAGAATAACCAGAGCGCATTTGTGTGTGTGGATTTCCTAAAAGATGTTTGATTGACCAAATAATAGCAGCATGTGATCCCTACGCATGATGAGACACTCATCAACATTGAGCAACTGGCAGTCTAGCAGTATGTAACCTTTATGGCAGGCAAAAGAAGTTCCATCGATTACTTTTGTTAGACCAAACTTACTCTCCAGTATATGACAATCCTCCGGCACATTCACTGTCCTTCCAATCTGACACCCAGCTTCCCACTCAGATTCTAGGATTTATCAACTAAGTGACTAACCAGTCTCTGAAAAGAGATGCCAATTAGCATCGCACAAGTACAAAGCATATTGTGCTAGTGTAACCTAAAGTAGAAGGCTACTTTCAGTCTTGATTTCTAGCTAAGAGTTCACGGCGCATAACCGCACTAATAACAATAGGCTCCCAATAAAATCCTCGAAATTTTCGCCCAATTGCACGGAATTCCTGGAAAATTCCACGCTGATTTAACACCCAGCCTTCCCAGCCCACAATTGCAAAACAATACCGAGTGCAGATTTCACATTTTTAACTTAGCCCGTACCTATGAAGGGGATGCGGATGCCGAGCGCACAGACAGCGCGGTCCTCCTGGGAGCGCCGGCGGCCGCGGTCGGCCGCCACGTGGCACCCCCTCGGAGGCGGCGGCGTCCCCGGGGAGTACCGCCGGTCCCCATCCCCCTCGCCGCCGGGGAGGAGGGTCCAGCGGGGGCAGTGCGCGGACTGGAACACCGCCGGCGCGCCGCCCTCGCGGTACACGGCGAGGCACGTCGCCGACTCGCCCGCGCACCCCGGCGTCTCAAGGATCGCGACGACAACGACGAGGAGGAGGAGAAGGCTGCGGCGGTGCCCGGAGATGGCTAAGGGCATCGGCGAGTCGCCGGAGGACGAGGAGAAAACCGAAACGGTGGGCTTGCGCGTCGCGACCTCGTGGTGGGCCCCGAGCCTCCAGCTGCTAAGAAGCGAGGAGCTTATGGCCCGACAGTCTCGCCGGCCTACATAGGCCCGGAAGTCTCGCGGACCTAGATGGGCTGGCCTAAGATGGCATTTCTTCCCTCACGAGTCACGAGCGATGCAAAGTCCCCAAGCGGTCGGATGCATGGACATTTTCTAGTTGAGCTTGGGCATTTAAGCCTATTGGGCTTTTTCTCGAGAAATTACGAAGGCTAGAGTGAGAATTTTTTTATTTAATATTTATTTTAAATCTGTTTTTCAACAATAATCAACAAAAAAAATATTACTAAAATGGGTTCACGTCGCCCGAATATGGGGCGGATCGTCCCATATTCGAGCGATAGGACCTAAATGCAAAAAACGCTGTCACTAGGCGTCCATAGCCGTTAGAGGGCGCACTGTGAGGGGACATATTGCCCGGATATAGGGCTATCGCCCCATATCCGGACGATATGGACCTGAATGCAAAAACGTTATTTTTTGCATTCAGGTCTCTATCGGGCCATATTCGGGCGATATGTTCCCTGACAGTGTGTCTCCTGACGACCACGGACACCTAGTGACGGTGTTTTTTGCATTCGGATCCCTATCGCCCGTATATAGGGCGATAGCCCCGTATCCAAGCGACGGGAACCTATTTTCGTAATATTTTTTTTCGATGATTATTTTTGAAAAAAAGATTTAAAATAAATATTAAATAAAAAAATTCGCTATAGTGGTAGATCATTCATAACGATCAGGCGAACCTACACTTTTATTCAGAGACCTCCCTCAAAAAAACACTTACTCAGAAAGACACAAAGAGTTGGCTGAGCACTTGCCTTGAGGTTTAAGGATGTCTCTATTGTAATTTTGATCTCATTGTTCATCTGAATAAGTGTGTTTGAGGTCGTGTGCATTGAAGTAGGCCAAAAATTCGTCACAAAAGTCTAACTTCAAGATTATTAGTAGAGGATATATACAAAGCATATTGCCTGATAATTATATGACAGCGTTTTATCCTAGCTGATCCAACAGTGGGCCGAGTTCGACGAAGCTGTGGTAAAATTTTCGTCATCAAAATTCTTGGCAAAGGATGCCCATCAATTCTTCAAGAGAAAAACCATTTCCAGTTGCTTCTTTTCTCCCTAACGTAGAGGGAGGCTAGGGCGATGGTGGTCCAACAGTGGACAGTGATGGCTGGTGGTGGAGCGCAGTGGGCAACGTTGGAGGACGGATCGGTGAGGCAAGGGCCGAGAGAATATTTGGTTGGGCGGGGTGGCTGGTAGGGGAGAGGAAGCCGGCGGCGAGACAGTGAGCTCGCCATTGGCCGCGCGGGAAGGCGAGGGCGGGGAGGGCATGGGAGGCATGATGGGCGTATATAGCGACAGCGACGGCGGAAGAGAGAAGCAGCGGAAGAGGAAAGAGGAGGGAAGGAGGACAGTCGAATGAGCATGACCCATATTATCATAATCGATTTTGACGGTATAACGCCGATCGGTACTTCTTATTATATAAACACTCATCCGTTTATAGATGGCACATCGTAGTAATTAACCTTTTGTGTTTGTGAAGCAGATCGAAGCGAGCTCTTATCCCCTCCATCCCATGCTCATCTGATAGGTACCACCCGTAAAAAGAAATCGACGAATTCAGACTCCTTTTCTCACATGTGGCTCTCGCAACAGGCTTGCAGCTGAAAATCCACTACAGAAGTTGGGTTGGGGGGGGGGGGGGGGGGCGCTACCCATGACGCGAGTTTCCTTGACGTTTTTCCTGACATTTGTCGATGGGCACCAGGCCAAACTTTGTCATTTCCGCGTGGATATACCTATCGTTTACCTAACCAACCCTTTGGAAATCATGGAGGCCATATGCATATATGGCTTGTTGATAGGCACCGAAATCATCTTTATCGAAAATTGTCGTGCGAACCAAGAAAGTAGACGGCCGTGATGCTATTGCTATCAATATATAGAGTGGTAAATGTGACACAAAATTATAACAAACCGTAGTGGTCGTTAGGATCTCAAATTTTGTTAATCTAGTTAATCTGATCCATTAGACAAGGCTTTCACTAAATACTATCCTAACAGACAGAACAGTAGTTTAAAATCCGTGTCGCTAAAAATAATATCGAAATGCGCTTTAGCGAAGAGCTCTTTTACAGCAAAATAAATCGAATATGAACCGTTCATTCTTTTCGATCCAATGGATCAGATTAACTAGAGTTTACTTATACTTCAGCTAGTAGTGCAGTAGTAAAACACCCTTAATAAATCAACGGTTATATCTGATTTCTACTACACACTATATACTGCCAGTATAATGCACCGTAAAATTTCTATTTGAAAGCATGTGGGAGTGTTTTTTTAAAAACTAACATTCCGTTCGTCCGCGGATATCCATCCGGACCGTCCATTTTGTCGAGTAGCCTGTCTCTGTTACTGCAGGACAACCGCAGGCTGGAATCCGAGGTTGGCGTGGTACTGAAAGTCTGAAACTGCAGATGCCTCTTTTTTATCCAGGCGTCTGATTCGTCTTAAGACCCGGACCGCTTACGGCATCCTAATCATCCATGATGCATCAGCAGGAGAAGAATTGTCGTTCATACCATAAATCTATCTCTCCATTTACACCTCCAGATTCATCATCCACGGACCATTCATGATTTGTCGTTCATACCATAAATCTATCTCTCCATTTACACCTCCAGATTCATCATCCACGGACCATTCATTTTACCATGTACTTCCTTCGGTCGCAAATAATAATTTTTTTAGACATCGACATAGTTCCTAAAACTCAACTTTGATTACTAATTTCTACTGTAATATATTTAAAAATCTAATAAAATTATAATATTACCAAAGTATATTTTAATACGAATCTACACATATGATTTTCAAGCATCTAATCTAAGTATTTAAAAATATATCGCTAGCTAAAGTTTCAAAAGTGTAACTACATGTGTCACAAAATGACTAATATTTGTAAACGAAGAGAGTAGTCTTTAGGGTCTGTTTGTTTTTGCTTTTGACTCTAGATTCTAGCCTTAAAAGCTGAATAAAAAACAAACAGTCCGATTATTGGAAATGATTCTCATAATTCAGCCCACCTATATACACTAAAATCCACAATCCACTTCTCGTGTGCTTTTAGAATCAGTTTCTCTACTATTACAATATAGTTTTTAGAAAATCCAAAATAAAAACAAACAGGCCATTGGTCTTCACTCCAATCGTGGCAGCGCTGGCTGGATGTAATTTCTGACTGATGATGACTGCTAAACAAAGAACGCTTTCTAATCCGCATGACATTGCTCTGTGTAGGACCGAGTAGGCAACTAGAGGGGGGGTGAATAGATGCCGAATAAAATTCAACTATTTCTTTCGGAAAATTAACGACCCCTAAATAGCGGAAGAATATCTAATATCGTAGAGATCGAAACCCTAGACTAATTAGCAAAATAAGAACAAGAACTAGTTCTAATAAAATGACGAGCAAAACTTCTAATCAATAATCAAAACGAAAGGAATATTGCATAAACTTCTCTTTATTCCAAAGCCATCTTCCACAGGATGACACCAAAAATCTTCTAATATCAAAAGATTAGAAAACCCTAAACCAACTAGATAGAGCACACAAGCTCTTCTTTGTTGTAGGCACCTTTTGCTTCTTTTTCTTTTTCGTTGGATTGATTGCCTGATCGATTGATTTTCTAAGCCCTTGCAACCTCAATTTAAAAGACTCCATAGCCACCTATTCCTTTTTGTATTCGGATTGAGCAAGCAGTCTCCATGCCAAACCGCAACCACGCCAACCGACTCGGATAGCAAAAACTCCTCTCGGACATGGCAACTTGGTTGGCTCTGCCTCCTCTCGGACACGGAATCAGACAGCAATCTGCCGAGCTGAACTCCTCTCGAACTCCTCTCAGGGCACTCACGCACACATGCATTTAATGCATTCACACATGCATGCCGATACACACACAACACCACGCACACGTTTGCATGCATACACACGACACATGCATGCAGACACACACACACGATGCACTCACACTTGCATGCACCAAAAATTCGCATACACGCGTACGGCCTCCTGCCACTACGCTGCAACGATCTCTATCTCACGTGCACCGTTCTCTAGTCCAAACATCTCACATGACATCCTTGACCTTCACGACCTCAGTTCCTCCCTGAACCTAGTCTCGGTCCCGTCATCGACCATGTTCGACCTCAAGCAACACCTGCACATGAACAAAAACACAAAACAATTCCGAGCACAAGTCCACGACTTGACTCACATCAATCCATGCAAATACTCACTCGAGTATTGCATAAAGTTCAAAACAAGTAACATGAAATTCTCACCAATTTTATTATCTCAAAATCAAATTAAAACCAATTCCAAATTTTGCTCAAAAGCATGTGTATGACAGACCAAACCTTTGGTCTGTCATACATGGGAAAAACAAAGTCACCAAAACCATGTGTATGACAGACCAAACCTTTGGTCTATCATATATGGGAAAAACGAAATCGCCGAAAACATGTGTATGACAGACCAAAGTATTTGGTCTGTCATACATGGGAAAAATGACATCGCTAAAAGCATGTGTATGACAAACCAAAGTCTTTGGTCTGTCATACATGGGAAAAATGTCATCGCCCAAAACCAAGTGTATGACAGACCAAAACACTTGGTCTGTCATACATGAGAAAAACGAAGTTTTCTTGGAAAAATGTCAAACACAAGCACATGCACATTTTTCAAATTCAATTCTAATCAAACTGATTTCTGATCTTTTCAAATCTTCAAACCAGATTCAAATCTTTTCGAATATTCAAATACTCATCATCAAAAACACATGGATCAAAAAACAATGATCCTTCAATCTCCCCCTTGATGAGTAATTTGACAAAACACAATATAAGATTTGATAAAGGTATAGAAAAATACCAAATGAGAGTTTGAGAGAGTTTGAGACCAAAAAGATTCCAAGACCAAGTAAATCCAAATTCTCAAACAGTTTGAATTTCTCCTTTCTTTTTATTTTTCTTCTTCTTGACTTGCTCTCCCCCTTTTTGACAAAATATTCATCAAGATCTCAAAACTCCCCCTTAATGAATGCAGTATCTCAAGCTTTGAAGTATATTCAAGGTATATAATCAAAGTAAAGCATTTGGAGAGTTTTTGCGAAAGCTTTCACATTTTGTATCAATTTATCCAATGAGAAAGCAAATTGTGAGAATATGGAGGCTCTAACACATAGAATAGTTGTTGCATAAGCAAATTAGAGCCAACAAGTAAAATGTCATAAACTGATTTTGCCAAAGCTAAAAAGAATTCTTTCATGAGCAAAGAGAGACTTTCAAATTCACTAATGTTTGTCTCAAGCCTTTTCAAAAATGTAAATTTCCTTTTTCTCTTTTAGCAAGTTTGACAAATTTGCTTTTGTGATCAACAGGGATGACAAGTAATCGACACCGCCCATACTTGTGTATGAGTAGGTAGTTCTTTCTTGTATCTTTCTCAGTTTAAATTGGCAAGTGGCTTCACATTGTTCTGAACTTTTGTTTAGTCAAGTAGCCTTTTCTTGCATCTTTTGAATTGAAATCCCTGGCAAGGAAGCTGCACATTGTACTAAACTTGTGTTTAGCCAAGTAGCTTTTGCTTGCATCTTTTTCAACTTGCTTTTAATATGAAAACACTGATTTTGCTTGAGACTCATAATGATCATTTGAAGTCTAACAAAAAGCTCACACATAGTTTCTAATCAGCTCTAGCCTTTCAACAGATGACAAGAAACTTTTAAGCCTATTTCACAAATGCAATACTATAATGAACAAGAGCCAAAATATTCTCGAAAAGTATCTCAAATTGAGTTCTTTTAGTCTTTTAGTGAGAAGTGAAGCAATGTAGCATTAATTTGACTATATACACAAGAATAGTCAACAAAGCTTTGTACTACATGATGCAATGAAAACAGGGGAGTTTTCTTTAAGTGAAACGTCAAAATAGCTCCTTGTAGTAACCAAAGTCAAGTAACACAAATGAAAAAGTTAAAATCAAGACTCCCCCTCAAATCAACCCATGGGGATGTATGATCCCAAGTTCGCCACGTAAGAAAGCAAAGCGAGAAGAATCAAGCGGCTTAGTGAAAATATCAGCAATTTGAGCATCCGAATCAACAAATTTCAGCTCAATAGCTCCTTTTTCAACATGATCTCTAAGAAAATGATATCGAACATCAATGTGTTTAGTCCTTGAATGTTGAACAGGATTTTTAGCGATGTGAATTGCACTAGTATTATCACAAAGAAGTGGAACACTATCAAAGTTAATGCCGTAATCTTTAAGAGTTGAAGTGATCCAAAGAATTTGTGAACAACAACTAGCGGCTGCAACGTATTCACTTTCAAAGCAGATTGAGCAATCGAGGACTGTTTCTTAGAAGATCAAGAAACAAGTGAAGTGCCAAGAAAATGACATGTGCCGAAGTACTCTTTCTATCTAATCTACATCCCGCAAAATCAAGATCGAATATCCTAGGAGTATAAGCGAAGAAGAACAAGAATACCAAATGCCAAATTCGTAAGTGGAGCGAAGATACTGAAAATTCTTTTAATTGCTTGTCGATGTGATTCTCGAGGAGAGGCTTGAAATCGAGCGCACAAACATATCGCAAAATGTATGTCGTGCCTCGGCGATCAAGTACAAGCGTTGATCCAATCATGCTTTTGTATTCCTTTTGATCCATCTCGACACCATTTTCGTCAGGATCCAGAATTGTTGTTGTGCTCATTGGAGTAGATACTGACTTTCCTTCTCCCATGTCGAATTTCTTTAGTAGCTCCTTTGTATACTTGGATTGGTGCAAGAAGATCCCTTCTTTTGCTTGCTTGATTTGAAATCCAAGGAAGTATGTCAACTCTCCCATCATACTCATCTCGAATTCCCTGGACATCAGCTCAGAAAACTGCAACACAAGAGAGTGGGAGGATCCTCCAAAGATAATATCATCCACATAAATTTGCACCACAAGAAATTGATCATTTGAATTTTGAGTAAACAGAATCTTATCAACTTTTCCCATCTCAAAATTATGTTGAAGCAAGAAGCCTTTTAATCTATCATACCAAGCACGAGGGGCTTGTTTTAATCCATAAAGAGCTTTTGACAAACGGTATACATGATTGGGAAATTTTTCATTTTCAAAGCCAGGAGGTTGTTTCACAAAAACTTCTTCTTCTATAAAACCGTTTAGAAAAGCACTTTTCACATCCATTTGAAATAACTTAAAACCTTTTGATGTCGCAAAGCCAAGAGAATGCGAATAGCTTCTAAACGAGCAACAGGAGCAAATGTTTCATCAAAATCAATTCCTTCAAGTTGAGAATATCCTTGAGCAACAAGTCTAGCTTTGTTTCTAACAATTATTCCATCTTCATTTAACTTGTTCTTAAAAACCCATTTTGTTCCAATAATGTTTTGATTTTTAGGAGGTTCCACTAAAGACCAAACTTTATTCCGCTCAAAGTTTTCTAACTCTTCATGCATCGCATCTACCCAAGAACTATCGCTAAAGCATGAGTAATGTTCTTAGGTTCAAAATTTGCAACAAAAGCGTAATGCATGCATAAAAGAGTTTGAGATGAATTAGAACGTGTCACCCTTTCATGAAGACTTCCAATGATTTGTTCAGAGGATGGTTCTTCAAAACAAGAAGGGAGGTCCAGTTGTTTCAGTCGTCGTGGGAGGTGTAGGAGAATCTGAAGTAGTAGTCACATCAATTTGTTCAGGAATATCTTCCCGTTCTGTAGGTATGAGCTCATCATCATCATTATCTTCATCATTTTCTTCGAATCTTTTATCTAAAAAGATTGGCTCTAAATCTTCTCGTGAACCTAAAATGTCGGGTCTAGCTCCAGGGCTAGCCTCATCAAAAGTAACATCGCATGTCTCCAATATTTTGTTAGTCGATAAATCAAGTACACGATATCCACGAGAGTGCAACAAATAACCAAGGAAGATGCCATCTGTACTACGAGCTTCGAATTTATCAAGATTTCCATGTTTAAGAATAAAGCATTTGCAACCAAACACTCGTAAGTGAGAAACAGATGGTTTACGATCAAATCTCAGTTCATAAGATGTTTTACCAAGTAAAGCTCTGAGATAGACCCTATTTGATATATAGCAAGCAGAAGAAATTGTCTCAAATTTCAAAAATTTCTTGAAGTGTTGTATTCATCTAGCATAGTTCTAGCCATTTGAATCAAAGTTCTATTTTTCCTTTCTACAACACCATTCTCGTGAGGGAGAATATGGCGAAGAAAATTGATGATCAATTCCATTAGTTTCACAAAAGATTTGAACAAAGCATTTTTGAATTCGCACCATTATCAGTTCTTATGGCTTTCAATGTGTTAGGCAATTCATTTATCAATCTCTTAATGAAGACATGAAAGAGTCCAAAAATCTTATCTTTTGAAGACAGAAAATGCACCCAAGAGTATCTCGAATAATCATCAACTATCACTAGAAAGTACCACTTACCTCCTACGATTGTACTCGAGATGGTCCTATCAGATCCATGTGAAGAAGTTGACCAGGGCCAGTGGTCATTATAGTAGAGACAGGAGCATGAGGGGCTCCAACCATCTTACCATGTCGACAGGAAGCACAAACAATATTTTTGCAAGATTTTAATTTCGGCAAGCCACGAATTAAGTCTAGACCACTCAATCTAGATAACAGATCAAATCCCATGTGGCCTAACCGACGATGCCAAAAATTGAGATTTCTAGATTCTGAAGCAACAAAACAATGTGAACATGAAGCATTGCTAAAATTTGCTATGAAAATTTTTCCAAGTCTAGATATCTCAAGAATCAAGTTTCCAGAAGCATCGAGTACTCTACATGCATTAGGTTTAAAGCTCACTTCAAAGTTTTCATCCAACAATTGTGATAATCGATGTAAGGTTGAATTTCAGTTTAGACACCAGAGAGACATTCTTCAAAGTAAAGTGTTCATTTACCTTCACTGTACCTTTTTGCATTGGACGCGTCCAAAGAGTAGCATCTCCAAAAGTGATCGCTTGCTCCCGTGATGCTTTTGTTAGGGAGGAGAACCAACTTGAGTTGCCCGTCATGTGTTGGCGAGATCCTGAATCAACAACCAGATGTTCTCCTTCCCTTCTCGTACCACCTACATGTTATGAACAGAAGATGCCGAGGATTCAGTCAGGTTAGAAAAGCATGCTTTAGGTATCCAGCACTGAATCACTCGACGAGCAGGTGATCGCATAAAAACTTGTGAGAGTAATGAATTTTTGTTTGCTTTCACAAAGCCTGTCACAATACTGCTTTCATGACCATGTCTATGCACACACAAAGAAGTGGAAGGTGTTTTCTTTTTGTAACCTAAACCTGCTCTTCTATTGTCATAGGTTGTAAAAGCCCTATTAGATGGTTTATGACGGTATGACTTGGGCTTTTCAAAATTTTTAATTTCTCCAGTCATCTTAGAATTTTTAATTCTCTTTCCCTTCTCGATTTTAGCTTTCCTGTAGCAGAAGTTTCTAGATGACCATCTTTGTGACAAAACGTGCATTTGTACCTGAGTTTTGAAGTACTTGCTCCTTTACTTTGAGTGGGTTGAGTTTTTCCAGAGAAATCAACAGATCCAGCAGATTTGAATTTTGTTTCACTTGGTTTAGGAGGGAGGATTTCAATTTTACCAGTACCAAGTGTTTTCACAATTACAGGAGGGTTGTTTTTCAAGTGTTCAAAGTGATCAAAGCCTATCCCACTGTTTTTAACACTTACTTTTGATTTATCAAGAATCAGATTCAAGTTTTTCTTTCCTCCCGCAAATTTTTCCAAAGTTGATTTCAAATATTCATTTTCTCTAAGTACAACAGGGCAATTTTGACATGGATCAACTTGACATTTTTTAGCCTTTTCTTTAGCTTGAACGGCTCTATCTTTGGCTATAATGGCTCTCTCTACATTGTTCTTTTCAAGTGCAATATCAATTTTCAGAATTTCACATTTTTTGCATTCTTTTGAGGTGACAATAGAGTGAGTAAAGATAATGTGTCCAGCAAGACAAATTGCTCGTATTTTTCTTAAATTCTCTCTAGTGACAAATAATTCTTGCAACACATAAAAATGCATTATTGAACCAAAAGCTAAAGTTTGCTTGAACTTATCAACTTCACTTTTTAGCAAATTTAGCTCTTTTATCTTGCAAGAATGAGCAGCTCTAAGTGATTGTAATTCTAATGAGAACCCCTCACAATCATCACATGCATCATTGTTAGAAATAGAATTTCTAAGTTTTTCATTTTCAGTTTTCAGCATGGACAAACCATTCTCTAAGTTTTTATTTTTGAGTGAAGATTTTCTTAAAGATTTTCTCAATATGACTAAAACTTCACAAAGCTCATTATATGAAGGCATTACCTCATCACAAATTTGGAAGTGCTTTGTCGTTGTCACTAGTGTTCCCTTTTGCCATGAAGCACACCAGTTGAAGTCTTTCTCATTCAGCTTTGTTTGCTTCTCTTCTTTCTCATCTTCGTGATGAGTTGTCATTGTCGCCAAATCTAAGCGACCAATTGCGATGAAGACTTTGTTGAGCATCTTCTTCGCCCTTTGCTTATTTTTGTCCTTGCTCTCTCTTGCCCTAAGGATTTGGAGGAGTTGTTTTGGTCCTTCTCCTCTCTATCCTTATTCCTGAAGCGATTGGCACGAATATGCCCAAATTTCTGCCGCAGCTTGTAGCAAAGGATGGAGGCTCCTCTTCTCTCCCTTGATCTCATGTAAGTTGCATTGACACGGTTGGAAAGAAGAGCAAGTGTATCTTCCGGGTATTTGATCTAGTTGTTCATCACTAAGAGCACTCAAAGCAAAGAATGGAATATGATGATGAAGAACTACTAGCAGTATCATATGAAGAATTAGCATTAAGAGCCAAAGAGTTATCATTGGATGTTATTGAAACAATGTCTATCTCAAAAGTCTTGAGACAAGAATATAATTTATCCAATGTCATTTCACTCATCTTGTGAGCCTCCCTAAAAGCAAATACTTTCATTTGCCGACTTTAAGATCAAGAGATGATAGGAAATGTCTAGCATTTTCAGAGTCGATGTACTTTACATCAACACTCTAAGATTGTTTAAAATTACATTAAAGCGAGCAAAACAATCATCTAGAGATTCTCCAGAGTTCATTTCAAATCTAGTGTATTCCTTTTTAAATTGATCTTGCCTAGCTTCTTTTACAGAAATCAGGCCCTCATGATAATCTTGGAGAGATTTCCAAATTTCATGAGCAAGTGAGTAAATGATGAGACTCTATCGAATTCTTTTCTAGCAAGTCCTTGAAGCAATATGTTTCTAGCTCTATTATTGTTTTCAACATCTTTTTCAAACTCGATTTTATCAATATCATCATTAGAAGGAAGCTCAGACGAATTTTTACCTTGCGCCAAATCGCGTTACCTTGAGCTTGAAGATATGCAATCATCCCGATCCGCCAAATGGGAAGTCTGTGCCATCGAAGATTGGCGGTTTGTTCGAGTATTTCTCTGTTGCCATAACTTACCGTTTACTAATCACCTGTTAAGATGGATTAGTAGAGCCTTGCTCTGATACCACTTGTAGGACCGAGTAGGCAACTAGAGGGGGGGTGAATAGATGCCGAATAAAATTCAACTATTTCTTTCGGAAAATTAACGACCCCTAAATAGCGGAAGAATATCTAATATCGTACAGATCAAAACCCTAGACTAATTAGCAAAATAAGAACAAGAACTAGTTCTAATAAAATGACGAGCAAAACTTCTAATCAAGAATCAAAACGAAAGGAATATTGCATAAACTTCTCTTTATTCCAAAGCCATCTTCCACAGGATGACACCAAAAATCTTCTAATCTCAAAAGATTAGAAAACCTTAAACCAACTAGATAGAGCACACAAGCTCTTCTTTGTTGTAGGCACCTTTTGCTTCTTTTTCTTTTTCGTTGGATTGATTGCCTGATCGATTGATTTTCTAAGCCCTTGCAACCTCAATTTAAAAGACTCCACAGCCACCTATTCCTTTTTGTATTTGGATTGAGCAAGCAGTCTCCATGCCAAACCGCAACCACGCCAACCGACTCGGATAGCAAAAACTCCTCTCGGACATGGCAACTTGGTTGGCTCTGCCTCCTCTCGGACACGGAATCGCATAAAGAATCTCGAGTGAACTCCTCTCAGGGCACTCACGCACACATGCATTTAATGCATTCACACATGCATGCCGATACACACACAACACCACGCACACGTTTGCATGCATACACACGACACATGCATGCAAACACTCACACGATGCACTCACACTTGCATGCACCAAAAATTCGCATACACGCGTACGGCCTCCTGCCACTACGCTGCAACGATCTCTATCTCACGTGCACCGTTCTCTAGTCCAAACATCTCACATGACATCCTTGACCTTCACGACCTCAGTTCCTCCCTGAACCTAGTCTCAGTCCCGTCATCGACCATGTTCGACCTCAAGCAACACCTGCACATGAACAAAAACACAAAACAATTCCGAGCACAAGTCCACGACTTGACTCACATCAATCCATGCAAATACTCACTCGAGTATTGCATAAAGTTCAAAACAAGTAACATGAAATTCTCACCAATTTTATTATCTCAAAATCAAATTAAAACCAATTCTAAATTTTGCTCAAAAGCATGTGTATGACAGACCAAACCTTTGGTCTGTCATACATGGGAAAAACAAAGTCACCAAAACCATGTGTATGACAGACCAAACCTTTGGTCTGTCATACATGGGAAAAACAAAATCGCCGAAAACATGTGTATGACAGACCAAAGACTTTGGTCTGTCATACATGGGAAAAATGTGTATGACAGACCAAATACTTTGGTCTGTCATACATGGGAAAAATGTCATCGCCCAAAACCAAGTGTATGACAAACCAAAACACTTGGTCTGTCATACATGAGAAAAACGAAGTTTTCTTGGAAAAATGTCAAACACAAGCACATGCACATTTTTCAAATTCAATTCTAATCAAACTGATTTCTGATCTTTTCAAATCTTCAAACCAGATTCAAATCTTTTCGAATATTCAAATACTCATCATCAAAAACACATGGATCAAAAAACAATGATCCTTCACTCTGACTGTTCAGTTTATAATCCAGTAGCCAGCAAGCACATGTGCAATCAATGCAATATATTAGCAAGTTGCACGGTTTGACAGTTCTGGGCCGACACAACCTTCTCCATTTCTTTTTCATTTCATTTACACGAGATAGTCAAAACTTTGGCAGCTTGGGCTGGGGCACATGGAGGATACAATTAGGAGGCTTAATCACAACTGACAATAATTTACTAAAAGGACACTATGATGAACAGCATATCTAATTAAGGACATAAGGAATGGGTTGGTTTGGGGAGGGGCCTAAATGGCTACTATCCTTGCAATGACCTGCTGTGTATGGTATAAAACATACACTGGTATTGTTGGCTATGAGAGCTCCTGTATGTACAACAATGGGCTCAGGGTTCTTGGCTGTTCACCCGGTGGTGAAGCTCGAGCATCTCCTGGTGGTTAGGGTCCACGGAAAGGGCTGCACGGCAGTCCCGGAGAGCGCTCGAGATGTCGCTGACATGCTCGTGGAAGGCGGCGCGAAGGTGGAGAAGGTTGAGGTCCGCCTTGAAGGCGATCGCCTTCGTCAGCTCTGCGATGGCCTCTTTCTCCTTGTGGTTGTCCATCAGCACTGAGGACGAAATAAGACCGGAGTCCAAGTCAGCATGCGGCGTGAGAACATTAAACAGATGGGCTAATTTAGGAACCGAATGAAATATATGGTTGCTACACCTACTTATCAAGTTGAGCATAGAATATGGCAAGCAACATTGACTTGTTACCAGTTCATGTTAGGAACTGGGGTGGTTTGTTCGTTAAAACAGCACAAACCTCCGGGAGTTGGGCACAGATGAGCTACATCTATTAACAAATTAAACTACTGCGACCGGAATTTTATATCCAAGCTTCAATCTTCTTTGAAACTGGTGGTTGTAATCATGTCGCATCTTCTCTTTTGACATACTGAAAACTAGATATGCTAGGCAGGAAGCAGCACTTACCAGCAGCACGGAATCTGTAGGGGTAGACTCGAAGAGGGTCAAGTTTGGAAACCATCTGCAGGTCTGCTTTTGTTAGCTCCCGATCGCAGTACTCAGACCTCTTCTCATATGCTGATGCATTGCTCCTGGCCTTCTCTATTAGCTTGGTCATTTCCTCGTATGCACGGGTTCTGTTGTTCCTAAGGAAATGGACCCTGGCAAGGCCTTGATGAGCTCTGGTGTGGCCAATCTTTAGGGCATTGATGTAGCACTCAGCCGCCAGTTCTAGCTTCTCGCAATCCACATAAACACTCCCAAGGTTGTTCAGAGCCTATAAGATGTTAAGCAATTATGTGTATAAGATGCACTCTTTCTGAACATCTCAATCTACAATGCTACAGATACATCTATATATGAACTTGGATCAAGCTGTGTTATAGAAATAACTTTTAAGCTATAAGCTTAAGTTGTTGGACAAAGGTCAGTCACTCAGCTCATGTCGCTAAGGTGACAATAAAAGTGATGAATTTCTTTTCAGTAGCTATTGAAAAGGGCGAAGCTGGCCATTCTCGGTACTGTGGATGCTATTGGATGTTCTAACTTAGCTAACACACTAGCTACTTGATAGAAAATCAAATCACTCTTGGAGTGCCCTCAAGAACCCGGTTGATCAGTTGCCATGATAGGAGCACCAGGACAACCATTTTTAATAGTGAGAGCACCATTCTCATTAAAAAATGCAAACAATGAATTGGACATCTTAACTTCCTAACATAGGTATAGCAACACCCGATCTAAACCATAAAGAGCTACCTAGGAATGTGGCAAATGAACAAATGCATATGCGTACTATGAAAGCGATAGCGAGAATTCAAGACAAGTCAACAAACAAGGCAACAAAGATGCACATCATAAGTTGCCAAGAGCCCAAGATGAAACCCTTGTTTGCATACTTCTTACGACTATATTCCTGTTTTGGGCATAAGACCTCTTGGATTTCTACATTTGCAACATGTCACAACAGAAACAGGACAGATATCGTACATGGTATGTTTAGTTAAGTAGAATTGACAAAGAGATGTGAAAGAAAAAAGAACCCTTACTTGACCCTTCCTAAGTCTATCTGAGGGACACCGTAATGCATCTTCAAGAAGCGATACAACTGTTGCTGAGGTTGAAGGGTCAGGACTCGAATCAGCTAATGCATAAGCTTTTAGAAAGAATGCCTCAAATGATCTTTGCATTGCAATGGATGCTTCCGCTTTCTGCAATCCTTCCACGCAGTGGCCAGTATCATACAGTATCCATCCTTCATAAACAAGCCGTTCATGTTGGCTTGCAGCGTGTTCACGAGCAAGCTGCAAGCTGTGCATTGCAGCCTCAGGACAATTTAATCTGGGGAAAAAGAAACAAGATGAATTGCATAATTTGTATTAATCCTAACATCCCAGAGATTACTGCCAAAGAATTAGGTCATCATGTAAGTTATAGCACAGGAGGCATGTGCAACTATGCAGATCAGCCATCTGCTGAATTGGCATTCCAGATACATCCACACACTAGTAGATGCAAAACATGCCAGGCATGCAAACCGTGTGCTGTAGCATCTACAATGCCAATTATTGACGGACAGTATCAAACTGAATTATGCCAAGTATTATTCTGAGTAATAACATAAATTAATTAAGTTACCTGAGAAGGAGCAAAGATTGCCTGAAGTACAGAACTCCTTTAGCAGCATCTGACTCCAGCATTTGATATATGACCGAGAGGGATCCTATATCATCCACAGATGACCACCGATCATAAAGCTGCATCCAGCAGTCAGCAGTTGTCCACTGCTCCACATTCTCCTTCACAAGCATACGCAGCTGTTTCGCAGCCACCTGACCACCAATCATACGATAATCTGGAGCAAGCGTGAGAATTGCCTGGATATCACATAAGGCAGCTCTATAATCCTCAAGAGCGAGATAGCAACAGAACCTTAGTTCTAAGCATTCCAGAACCAGCTTGAATCCCAGAATCCGGTTGATCTCCATCAGGGCGGCTTCAACACTTTGCCTTTTCATCAAAGATGCAGCTCGAAACATATAGGGGTATGTAAGGGTAGGATCCAACTCAGTAGCCTTATTGAGATTTTCCAGCTTGTTGTCACCATCCAAATACAGTGCTCTCTCTTGATACAACCACCCAAAAGGCCAACGAGATGACATGACGGAGTCAAGCAACTTGAGAGAAAAATATTTATTACCCCTCAGAGAGGCCAATCTAGCCAAACCCACTACCGAGTAGAGATGGCCAGCAGTAAAGGCGGCATTGAACAGGCGCTCAGCTTCAGCATAATCTTTTCTTAGCAGCCTTGTGCATGCGAGCTGATGCAAGGCCAACTGCTTCTGTCTAGAATCTGATGCTGACTCCACCAGCTTTTCCAAGAAGCTTACGGTGACATCTGATGTTGCACTGGTGCTCATGGAAACTTCACTAAGAAGGCAATACAGGGAGAAAGATGCATTGCCAACCATCGTGGATCTCTGCTGCTTATTTGCACAGGAGAATATCCTAACCACTTGCTCATCATTCAAGCACTCTGGAAGTTCATTCAGGAACACCTGCAAGCATGAAGCAGCAAGGATGGAACAGCCCAGCTCAAAAGCACACTCCATGAAGTCTATAGCATCTTGCCTTGAACAAACGAAAGAAGCAAGCTTTTGCTCGCAAGCATCCCTGAGGCCCTTGCAGCAGAATTTATTAGCAAAATCAAGCATTTCCAAAATAACCTCTGCTGGCAAATATGGAAGTCTTCCTGACAGGCTAAATTTACTGATTGCCCGCATACCAATTGGGGAGATGCCATTTCGAGACATGTCAATGACTTCAAGATGTGATTCCCTAAAACCACCATTAAGCATCGCATACAGCGGAGTTGACAAAGCCGCAAGCTTTCGCCGATCACATGCAATCATGACGTCTCTTACACATAAATGAACCACCGGAGAGCCCCAAAATTCATCAGAGTCATCATCGTAGCTTATCTCATGTGACTCGGTGGAGATCTGCGAAACGAAATCCAGCAGCTTGAACTCCTGAGAGCACTTGCCACACGAGCAAAGAAGGTCAGATATCGCATCCTCTCCTTTCTTCTCATACTTCAGCCACGCTCCGAATATCAGCTTCTCATGTATTGTGCTCGCCTTCTCCCACGCAGACTGCAGGCTCCTCCGCGACAGCTTGACCTCCCCAAGCCCACGGAAAATCTGAAATTGGAGCAGGTACAGACAGGACTTCTCATCGGGCGGGCAAGACTCCAGCTCCTCATGTATCTGAGCCAATATATCAACGTAGTCCGAGGGCTTCAAGTGCGGAAGAACCGCCGGCTCGGGCATTTTCATCAGAGATTCTCTGCATCACAAAGGAAAAAGGATGAACATCTCAATCAGCCCGCTCCACACCGAAACCAACAATCAGCACCCAAAAAAAAACTAAATTTTGCTTTTATCTACACAAAGACCAGGCAATTAAATGACTAAGGTCACGTTTGGCAACTCGGAACTGGGCCGTTTCTGCTAGATTCTGGAAGAAACCCAGCCAAACGAGCTAAAGCTCGAAACGATTCTTTCAGATCGTTTCTTCTTTTTTCACTCTGTGGCCGAATCGGTCTCAAGCCCGTTCCACCCGAATCACAGAATCCTACCTGAAATCGATTCTATCAAGAATCTGGAATCGTACCAAACAGAGCCTAACTAAGCAACAAAATTCAGCAGCAACTTGAGCATCCCTTATCATCAAGCAAGAAATTTGAGATGGTGAACCAAGAATGCTTACATGGAGGAGCTGGAGTGTCCGGCGAACTTGGAGAGCTTCCCTTTCTCCAGGGGCAGCCATGAGTGCGGGGCGGAGTGGAGCTTGGTCTCCTTGCAGGCGGTCAACTCGGAGAAGAAGAGCTTCCTCATGGCACATACCACACCAAATCAGAACCCTCCCCTCTTCTCTCTCTTCCTCTCTCCCCTCCAAGCCGCTCAAATCCGTCCCATCCAGGCGTCCAAATCCCACCCAAGAAACACCGCAAATCCTCCACGAAACCAATTCCTCGCACCAAAAGCGGCGCCGACTCGGAACCCAAGAACCTGTTGGCGCCGGGGGCAGCACGAAATTCTGCAGGAAGACGCAAGCAGGAATCGAACCCAACCACCGGGTAGGCACCAATCTGCAGAGAGAGAAGGGTAGTAGAGGGAGAGAGACACCCAAAGACACCGCCTTTAATGGCACGAGCCAACCGGGCGCCTTACAAGAAGCCAAGAATTAACCACTCCCAAACTTTTTTTTCCCACCCCCAACCACACCTCCAAACCAAATCCAATCCAACCCCTTCTCGAGCTGAGCGAGCCGATCCACCACCACGAACCGAGGCAAAAAAAAAACCCAAGATTTGCTTCGCTTTTCCTGGAACAGGAGCAGGCGTGCACTGAATCCCAAGATTCAAGGAGGCAGCTCTGCTCCTTTGGATGGAATTCGTGGGAATCCTAAGCTAACCCAACCCTTCCCTTTGTGACTCTCTCTCTCCTCTCTCTCTCTCTTCTTTTGGTGAAGGAGAGAAGGAAAAGAACGTGTTCTTTCTTTGCACCCTTTTATCCCCTCTTTTTCCGACGGCCGGGCCTGCGGACTGCGGTGCAGAGAGAGAGAAAGACAGGACAATTCCACAGTCGCAAACTAGAGAGAGAGAGAGAGAGAGAGAGAGAGAGAGAGAGGGAGGGGAAATTGCAGTCGCAAGATAACCAATCGCGATTAAATACTTCGATCCACCTGGTAGGGTCCAAGTGCGCAAATGCGCTGCGGGAATGAGGAGAAAGAAAGTGGCAGCTACTGCTGCTGCGGCGCTGCCGAGGGCGCGGGCGTGGTCCAGCGAACCCAATGGCGTTTGCGACGGACGGAGCGGACGTTGCGCTGCCCGCTGTCACTCGGGCGAAGACGACGAGACGCGCGCGAGGCGTGCGGCTTCTTGTTACGCGCGTGCGATGGCAACGGCGCACGCCGTTTTTTGACCGGTGCTGGTGTGGTTTGGGCTGAGCGGGGAAGGTCATTTATGGTCAACGTGCAAATCGGTTGCGGTAATTACTAATGCCACGGCGGTTGATTAGTAGGGTACGAAAAAAAGTTCTTTTCCGTACATTAAAGCCCCGTTTGGCAACTTGGAATCGAGTTGTTTCTATTAGAATCACGGTAGAAAGCGTGAAGCGGGCTAAAACTCGAACGATTCTCGCTAACGCGTTTCTTCTTTTTTTCGTCGTGGTGAATCATTCTCAACCCCGTTTCTACCGATTTCTACTAGAATCTGGGCCGTCTAAACGGTTTGCGAAAGTGATTCGATTCCACCGAAGCGTTCTGAGAATCTGAACCGCTTTTCGTTTCTCTTAGAATGCAGGCCGTCTGCAAAGCGGGGCCTAAGTTTAGTAAGGATTTTGTTCCAATAAATCAGTTAGTTAGTGTTTATTTATATTTTCTCCGTTGATAAAATAGTAGAAATACTTTTAATAAATTAATGGTTAGATATAATATCTACTATCTACTTATATACTACTAGTATAATATAATGTAAAAAAAAAAGACAATACTACCAACGGTCTAATTTATTTTACGTGTCGTGCTGATTTTTGTGTGTTGATTCAACGCGCCCACCGTATGATTTATGTATGAGAGGTTCTCGGCAACACTTACTTTGGGTAAAATATTGGCCTCGTTAAATTGTATTTCCATCGGTTTGAAGGGGGATAGCAAATGTACCTGAGGCAGAACTTTCTCCGGAGGAAAAAAAAAAACAAATGGGCCATGATATTTCACCTTGCAATATGGTTTCCTACATTGGAGAATTAGATTGGTCGTGTTACTCTTCTGTTTTCCCTCCACATTTCTTTATTTTTGTATCATCCCCTAGGCAAAATCCAAGAATCTAGTGATGCAACTAATAAAAGGCCTGTTTGTTTTTTGTTTTAATTCTAGATTCTGACCCTAAAAGCTGAGTAAAAAATAAACAGTCCGATCTTAGAATCCAATTCTCACCATCCAATTCTTCCATGTGCTTTTGAATTCCAGATTTTGGAGAATCAACTTCTCTATAACAATAATCTAGAATCAACTTTTAGAGAATCTAAAGCAAAAACAAACCCTTAAATATTGCCAGACCAATTGATTATTTTGTAACTTGCTCCCCTGTCTAAAATCCAAACCTCTCTTGGATATATTTATTTCATGGTATTGGATTACATCATGCATGTGCACAATTTTTTTCCCCGGCAATAAACTACCGTCGGGCGTAAGTTGCATGGATGTGAACATTTTCTCCCATTTATTTAGGATGTGTTTCGTTGGTTATACCAAGTGGTATATGTATAAGATGGTTGAATAAAAAATTTATCCATATGTTTTATTGTTTGAATAGAACTATCTCATCTTAGACGGTGAGATACAAATTTGAAGAATATTCTCTATAGATACTGATACATTCCATTCAACCAAAATAATAAAACCGAATAGTACAAGACCATTCAATCTCATTCCACCAATCAAATACACCCTTAAATAATGCTACGTCCAAGCATTTTTTACATTAAGATTTATATAATAAAATTGTGTTTAAATTTGTCCATGGTACTGAACTACCAATAGAAATCTTCTAAAGAAAAACCAGTACTAACAGAAATCAGGCGACTATTTACCCCGTATATGTGATGCTGTAATTTTAGTACAGTACTTTAATAAGTAAAGCCATTCTATTACTACAGTACTATCTGACTAACATTCATCTTAACTTTTACCCTTTCTTCGGATGCCATTTTACTAGCTTTCACTGTTACTCTTTACTGCATCTCTTTCACCATTTTGTTTTCAAAGTCAAACTTGATTCAACCAGTACTGCCACACAAGGTCGACTCGGAAGTAAAAGGGCCTCAAGTCGAACTCCGAAGAACAGCCGCATCAGTAGCTGGGTACGTACGTCACTCCCCATCTCCTTTTAGTATACTACTAGTTACATGCTCGTGCGTTGCTACGAAAAACAAAATTGATAACGAAAAATAAAGATTAAAAAATAAAAAAAAATATTTCACAAGATCAAACATCTATCTTTAACGCTTTGTTTCTTGCAAAAGCTAGCTAATTAAAGCAACGCTAGCTTCGTTTCTTGCGTAGGGCAATTAAGCAGAGCAATTAAGTAGAGCAATTAAGGCCATGTTTGGATCCCTGGACTAATTGTTAGCTGGCTAAAAATTAGTCCTAGTCTATCCAAACAGGAAGACTAATAGGTGGGCTAATTTTTAGCCAACCCCTTAGCTAACAATTAGTCCATTAGTTGGTGGGGAGGAGCTAATTTGGGCTAATAGCATGTAACAAGCTGGGAAAAACCTGAAATACCCTCGCGCTGGCTTTATCCTCATTTCCTCACCCATTATGAGGGGCAGACATGACTTTTCTAAGAAATTAGTCCAACCATTAGTCATGTATCCAAACAGCCCTGGACTAATTTTAGATGGACTAATTATTAGCTGGCTAACAATTAGCTCTAGCCATTAGCCAGCTAACAATTAGTTTTAGTCCATCCAAACATGGCCTAAGCAGGGCAATTAAGCGGCAATTAATGACGTGGGAAGAACGGACCACTGCCACCAAGTGCTGCTTTAGAATAGTAGAAATTAGAGCATCTCCAGGAAGGGCCTCTAAAACAGGGTCTCTATTTTAGATTTAGCGATTTTCGTTAATTTTTCAAACCAAGTGCCTATGCGTTGGAATCGAGCTGGACTCATTTTTCATCAAATTTCCTGTCCTTTCCTCATCCTCTCCTAGATGAATATAAATGTTTTATATAGTTTGCCTCCTCCATTTCTAGCTTATTTTACTGGCCAACAGACCAAGCATGTTTGGGTTGCTTACCATCACGTAAATATTAGCAACGTCAACAAAAAAAAAAATTTAACCATTGTATGGTTTGCTACCAATATTTAGTAATGCATATGAACTTTTGGTAATACTAACAAAATCTAACGTTGCATGCAGGCAATCCGAAGGCGATGAGCTTTGGCCACGTTCCAAAGAATCCAAACAACGCTCGTTTTGGCAAATTTGTTTACTTTACAGGGGTTTTGCTTATGCCAAAATTTTGGATTGCCTCGTTCGAGATCAACCGAACGACGTATCTGATCAGCCACAGCTCTCATTATGAGGCAAATTAGTCATGATCCATGACTCTAAGACAAGACACATCGAAGTGTGTCACCGTAATTTCGTGTGGCACATCACGAGATCCACTCTGAACGAAGTTCAGGATCCAATCCTAGAGGAGGTCCGGAGCCAACCTCGGTGAGGCGTGACGCATTGGGAGATCCACATCAGGCGAGGTTTGGGGCTCAATCTTGGCAAGACGTGGCACATCGAGGGATCTGCCCTAGATGAGATCCAAGGTAGACATGCACTAAGATTCCATCAACATCCGCGTAGAAGGAAGGCCAACGACGTCGCGAATCTCGAATGTGGCTTAACTTGCTTGACAAAATGGACGAAAGTACCTCTCGACGCGAGCTAAGAACGGAGTACAAAAATATAACTTCGGGTGCTCTCCTCTCCACTCTATAAATATAACCACATGTAAATAGGGGAGGGAGAGGCCACTTGCAACACTCACCACACATGCAACACATTCGTATGGTCTATTGTGTGTGATTCTTGTTGAGTCTCATACTTGCATCTTCGCCGGTCGACGTATCTAACCGGGAGTATCTATAAATTTATTGTCCAATCTTGTATCGACGGCACGTATATACATGATTATTTAATATATTCAGTCTTGTATCGACGGCACGTATCTCTACTATTCTAAAGCAGCACTTGGTGGCAGTGGTCCGTTCTTCCCACGTCATTAATTGCCGCTTAATTGCCCTACGCAAGAAACGAAGCGTTGCTTTTATTAGCCAGCTTTCGCAAGAAACAAAGCGTTAAAGATAGATGTTTGCTTTTGTGAAATAATTTTTTTTATTTTTTAATCTTTATTTTTCGTTATCAATTTTATTTTTCGTAGCAACGCACGGGCATGTAACTAGTGTACAAAAGAATTGACATTTGGTCTAAAACCAAATCATGAAAATTTGAAATGAAAAACAAAACAAAACAAAACGAGTGGAACAGGTAGACGGATATAACGGCTCAGCCAGCCATGCCTCAAGTCGGCTCAGATTCGTCCGCATCAGCTGCCTCTCCCGACGGCGCCGCGTGGGCGCGGTGCACGTACACGTACACGTACACGCGTTGGGGACTGGTGACGCTTAACTAGCCGTACCAACGGCTCTATCGCGTGGGCCCACGGAGCCTCGGTGCACCGACCCCATAAACCAGCTCAGCCGAGCCAAGCCCCCCCCCGCCCCCCCATGGTGGACGGTTCCCTGGACCTCCGCTTGGTTCCCTGGACCTGGTCCACAACAGGGCTGGCGGTCAAATGTTGGATCTCTAGCTTTGGCTTTGGCTTTGCTAGTGGAGCAGCAGCTAATCTGCGAAGATCATGTGATCCTCATTATTTTGCATTGGTCTATGAATCTATCAGGTGACCAAAGCCAGGGCAGATTCAGTCTCTAGGTTTATATCTAAGATCGAGCCATACTTTTTTAAGTCAAATTACAATAAAATTTGTTTTTTTAACACCATTTGCATGGATTCGTCGTGACCCTGACCAAAGCCGAACCTAAATTATGGTGAGCTAGGATAATGACAGTCTAAGGCCCCGTTTGGCAACTTCGAACCGAGCTGTTTCTACAACCTACATATTTCAGGGTTTTTTTTGGTGTGTTCCCTGTTAAACCAAATACTCCCTACTCAAATCTGTTATGTTCCAACAAGATTTACAAACGAACTCTCAATTTACAAAAAAATGATTCTAGTTTGGCATGAGAGGGTGCATCCCAACATGTCCACGTGAACTACCTTTATCTCCTAACAATATTACTATTTGTTACCATAGGGTTTGTTTGGATGCGCGAACCTTACACAGTTTTTTAGGAGCTACGAACATCCTCTGAAATTCCCGGGCTCACGGGAGTACGGGACCATAGTTTTTTTGCACAATGTGCCTAGTGTCTACGCTAGCTCGAAGTAGTACATGCATGTAGAGGGCAAATAATATAATATGATATAATTTTTTACCCTTTTATTTTTTTCTGAATTTTACTATCAATACTACAGGTGGTAGTATAACTATATCTAAATTGATTTCAACCATTAGATTCAAAGAAATAGATGGCTTATATTAATTTTAATCCGCTGTAAAAGAGCTCTAGCTCGGATGGTAAAGCTTGCCATTGTGGGCAGCCGTCCCCTCGGTTTCGAATCTTGGTTCAGTTCGGGTGCTCATGGAGAGTCGAGTGCATGAGTGAGTGCGTGCTTGTGTGTGTGGGTGTGTATTTATAGCTCGGCTGTTGTTCGCATTTTTTAACGAAATTTCAGAGCTCTTAGCCAATTTTTAAAAATAAAAAAATTAATGACATTTGCAATGACACACATAAGTGAATTCCGCCTGTGTCAACCTAAAAAAAACTGCCTGGGTCCATATCAAACCGGTTAGAATCAATCAAAGGGGAAAACAAAAGAACTCTGCCAATAGCAAGAATCTGTAATGTTGATGAGACCTATCTTTTAGGCATAGTGAAAGTGTTTTTAAACAGCATATCAAAAGGTTTTCTCCGCCAAAATACAACAATGAAGACCTAAGGAGTTGCTTGATCATAGGCATAACAAGTCGTCTTCACCTAATACTCATTTGCTTTTTTATATTTCTAATATTCAATTGTAAATATTAACCCTACCGTTTGACATTTAAATGTACGAAGAAGAAAAAAAAACGCAATAATATGCATTGTGGGCTTGCAAGGGGGTGCTAGCTGGACACGTTTCCTGTGCAGTCTTTAAGGGACTGCAACTTAAGGAGTTGCGCACGAGCCGTTGGATCGAAAAGCGATAGTTCAGATTTATCCGAAAATACTGCAGCAGAAGTATTGTGGTTGTAGCGCATTGTAGCAAAATACTGTAGCACATGGATTTAAAAGATTCGATCCGTTTATTTACTCGATCGGACGGTCTACATCCTCTGGGACTGCTTAAGTTGCAGTCCCCCTTTGGGACTGCATTGGATCTCTTTCCGTGCTAGCTCACTCCTTGCTCCAAAAGCAGTTAAGCCTACTTGTCGTATGGCCTTTTTGTAGTTTGAGCCCTGTGAGTACACGAAGGGCGTTCTTACCTTCAAAATCCCGAAAAGTTTTCGAAAATCTCGGTCAAAATTTTGTATTTCGGTTGGGGATGAGATCTGATCGAAATCCAAAATATCGGTCGAATAAAAAAAAAATCAAAGTGCTATCAATTTGAATTTATTTGGACCGAGCTGTGGATTATGTGACATTATATGGGCTCTGCTTCGTCTCTGAACAATTTACGCGGCAAGTGTTATCGAGACCACGTGCAATAAACTTACCTAGTCTTAACACTTTGATAACACTTATGTGACAAAGCTGATAGACCACGTGCGGTTAATTTACCATTGTTTACTCGATAACACTTATGCTGACAAAATTCACACCAAAAGATAAACAGAAAAAGTGAAAGAAATGCTCCCACTTTTGTTGCATACACAATCGCTTTCAAGAGCTTTTTTTTTGTGGAGTGTATAGGCATCATCCGGATGTTTTTGTCCCAAAAAACATCCAAACTTTGGACCGTACGATCAAAACACACATCCGTAGGATCAACCCACCTCTAATTCAGGGGGGGCGTGCATTGATCTGAAAGCAAATCCAATGATCAGGAATTTGGATGATGGTTGCTAAAGAAAACATCCGGATGAAACTTATCAAAACACTTTTTTTTTTGCTGGTCATGAAATAGTTGAGCTTACCCATTCCATAACTCGTTAGCCTAACTATGTTCTAAGAGTACTCCATAATCACATGCATTAGTTTGCCAAAGCGAATGTTAGTCTGCCAGAACAAGGTGACAGTTGCCGAGGGTGCTGGTTTGACTGGCACAGTTTCTCCAGTTGAAAACGACAGAGAGCTCTAAGATTGTACTCCCATGCCTCTGCAATGCTGTTTTTCGAGCTTCCATTGATCTGCCTGGTGAATCATTATTCTAGTTAAAATTGTATCGTGTGTGTACCTTGCAGGAAATTTGTATACTGTTAGACTGAATCATTCAGCAACACCAACATGACAAAGCACAAGGATTCAGAGCAAGACAACTGTCTTTGAGTTCATGAGCAATGGTAGACTAAATATGTCTGACAAAGCATAAGGATTCAGAGCAGTAGCACCATCGTAATTTTTGAAAATTCCTCAAGCTTGATCATCATCTAAAAATTTTATGATAATATTAGTTATGCATTAGCACCATCCACAAAAATTCTCAAAATTTTCTAACCTGGTTTAAACCATTTTTCATTCGGTTGTAATTTGCTGGTCAGCCTTTAGTAGCACTATCCGAATTTTTGAAAATTCATCAAGCTTGATCGTCATCTAAAAATTTTATGTGAGTATTATAGATGTGTCATGACCATCCACAAATTTTTTTTAAAAGTTTCTAATGCGGTTTGCACTATTTTTCATTCGGTTAAAATTTGTCGGCCAACCTTTTATCAGGACAGTAGCACTCTCAGAATTTTTAAAAATTCCATAGGCTTGAACATCATCTAAAATTTGTATGAAAACATTTCACAAAAAAATTCAAAATTTTTTAACGTCGTTTGAACAATTTTCCATTCAATTGAAATTTACCAAGATTTCCGTAATTTCAGACGAAATTTTGGATCTTTGACCAAAATTTTGGAAATCTCGGTCCAAAAAATTCTGGATTTGAATTTTGTCTTTTTTGAATTTCATTCGAAATAACAAAATTTTACCAAAATTTCAAATTTTGAAGGGTGACGAAATATAAACTCATACCGAAATTTGGAACCTTGTTCTTGTACACTAATAAATCGAGCACGTACGTACATTGACCAACTTACCAAAGCGTGCTGCTGTCAACTCATCGCTTTTTCTAACACCTTGTACTTTTTCAAAAAAAATCTAGCACTCTACACGTATAATTATAAATTTTGGCCTCATTTACAGCCATGAAAGATGACACTTATTTCTTGTCACGTTTAGAGAGCACAGAATTTAATCGACGCCACCACGGCATGGTGAGCAAGCGCGAGAGCGGGCGGTGAGCGCAGAGCAGGCGTTGCCGCGCCTAGGGAGTGGGGGAGCAGCAGTTGCCGCGGTGAGCTATGCGCTTGCTGCCGTGGTTGGCCGAGTTTCCGTGGCTTTACCTACCTTTCCCGCAGTGCAGGAGTGCGGCAGGCTAGGTCTTTCGCACTCGGATAGGGACTATTTTTGTAAAGCTGATCGCATGGGAGCTGGTTTTGAAAAAAAAAATGTCTGGGCTACTTACATTAAAAAAATTATGCTCCTGTGCTCCTTATAACATTAGCTTAGCTTATCAACATCCCTAATTAACCCTCTCTAAATCTCTCTTACCCTTGGCAACTATGCAACGGTGGGTACTGAGAGCTAACCACTACAAATTAAGTCTATATTTGCAGGACCTATATGTAATTAGAGGAAAACGAGGAACTTTTTTGCAAAATTGGTAGAGTGACACGTGGACAGCTTCCCCTTCCACGAAACCTCCCGAAAGTAATGATAGGAATATTTGCTGATCATATATGTCCGATGACCAACCGAACGGCCATGATAGATCCACACACACATATATATGCGCTTTTTTCTTAACATACGTAGCGCACACACACACACACACACACACACACACACACACATATATATATATATATATATATATATATATATATATATATATATATATATATATATATATATATATAGGAAAATGGTTGTATACTCTTGAGAGTACGTACTCCTACTCTCAATATACTGCATAAATGATGTTATTATACTTCTTTATCCTTTTGAATATACTATAATACTAATTATAAGATACTCCAAAGTGAGTTTCACGAAAAATTTCATCAAAACCCACACTTTATAGCATAATTTGTTTATATACTTTTTTTATACACGAAAAACGGTATATAGCAAGAAATAAATGGTTCCGATGAATTTTTTTCAACAATGTCGCATTTTAGTATCTATTAGAGTATACTGAAAGTGATAAAAGAGTATAACACATTCGTTTAAGTGGTATACTGGATGTGGGAGTACGTACTCCCAAGAGTACAGAAAAGGCTTCATATATATATATATATATATATATATATATATATATATATATATATATATATATATATATATATATTCTTTTATTTCTCTGGACTAAGCATTTATATACTTGAACGAGACATTTTGTTCTAATTACCTGCTTTCAATGTACTTATTATCCCCTTCGATTAGCCGTGCCAAGCTTCTTCCTCCTAGGCACTCCTGTCCTGCCCCGTTTTGGAGCAGCCCGAAGCTCTCGATTGCTAAAAAAAAAACGTACTTAGTGTTAGGAAACCGGATTCGTATCCGATATGGACTCTTCCTTATCTCTAAGCAGAACCGCTATATATAGGAGGCAGGGGGTCACCCCATTGTACACAAGCATACAGAATAATAAAGCAGGCCTGGTTCCTCCTCATATTGTGTCTCTCTTTCTCCCTGTCTATTCTCCACTTGAGATCTATTAGGCAACCCCGGACTATTCGATAGCGAGGTTGTCTAACACGTTATCAGCACGAAGCTCTACCGGAGAAAGATTGAAAGGAGAGAAAAGACAAGAAGCGAAGGATCATCGACGACGACGAACGTCTACTACCGGCGATTGATCGCCCGATCCGATCTGCAATCAACTCGTCACCACGCCGGCATCCACTCGGATTGCCGAAAAAGTCCTACGCGACTCGATCCTACGCCGAATCGTCTAAATACAGGCAAAGCCAGGATCCGCCGATCTGTCCTACGCGACGATCGTCGTAATCCCTACGCAATCTATCGCATCGAAGGTATAATTGAAATTCGCAGTACCTTCATCATCATGAATACTGTATACAGTAGATTGGATCTAAGAAAAAGATGAAGAAAAAAAAAGGGGATCGACCGAGCCGCCACTAGAAGGCCATGGCCGCCGCCCCACATCGCCGGTTAGCCGCCGCCGCTGCGTCGTTGGCCCGCCCTGTCGCCTCGTGCAGCGAGCCCGATCCGCAGAGCCGTGCCAAATCCGGCCACCATCGGCACAAAGCAGCCGCCTCCGTCTAACCGCCCGCGGCATACCGCCGGCCACCGGCACCACGTGCTCGAAGCACGCCTGTCGCCGTCGTCTCAGCCCCCCCGCTTGGGCTACGCCGCGCCTTCGCGCCCGCGTGTCACGCCCGGCCTCTGCTGCTCCTCGCCGAAAGCAGGCCCGGCCCACCGACCTTGCTCAAAGCAGCACCGCCCGACTGGTTCTCCTGCGCTCGGCCCGTCGCGGCCTCGCAGGCAGCCGTCACTGCGCCCTTCGGCCGGCCAGCCCCGCACGACGTCGCAGCGGCTCCACCGGTGTCTGGCCGCAGCGCACTACCCAGAGACGGCTGGCTCGCACGCCTTGGCTGCACCAAATCAGTCGTATGGTTGCCATGAGTTGCCGCATAAAATAATTTGTCTCTGGGCATGAAGTCCAATGCGCCAAGCAACAATGCTTCTTGCGTTTTTCTGTTTTGGACAAGAAGTCCATTATGGACATGCACCAAATTCCAATGCTTGCAGGGCATGGAGGATTGGAAGCCAAACTCCAATATGATTTTGGAACGAATGGCGCACGGGAGGGCATGGGAAAATACCCATTTGCCCTCCCCAGTTTTTATTATTTATTTATCGCTTTTCTTTTATAAAATTGATTAGAAACTCAGAAAATTAGCTAAGAAAATTACGGAAATTCTGAAAAATTGCTAGAAAATTATGAGGACACCTTTTCATGCCTTGTATCTGGTTTTATTTTCCTTAGCATTACGTCATGTTGATATTTGCTGAAATTCAATTTCCTGTTGTAAAGTAATTCTGAAAATTGCTTGGAAATTAGCAGAAATCATGAAAAGTGCTAAGAAAATTCCAGAATTTCTCATACAACAGTTTATGAGAACATGAGTGGTTGGGATTTGATTTTGGTAATGAATAAACAGATATGAGACAATTGGTGTCTAGGAAAACACACATGAGGCTTGGTTCTTTAATTGGCACCCGGAAACGGGAAGTGCTCCCTCCCTCATGTGAGCCCTAGGGGCAGGTTGACCTGGCCAAGAGTCAAATTGACAGAAGATATTCATTACCTGTTTTCGTTCCCAGCCAACAAGAATTATATAAGTTGTAATTAGACTTATGCCATGTTTAATTCATGTTGAAATTTATTATCAAGTGATGCTGGAAAATTGCTGTATAATTAACAGAAAATTGCCAAATACTAAGAAAAATTTCGAAATTCATGAGAGTTTACTTTCCGCATTTTATGAATTATGCAATCACACTTTATTAGATTACACGCAGTAATCTAATGTTGGAATCTTGTAAAAATGCAGATGTCTGGCATTGTGAATCGTGAGTTTGAAGAATTGGCCCAGCACGGTCAAAACTACCTCACTTGGGCATCCGATGTGAAGATCGTACTCGGCGGCAAGAAGCTCCGAGCTGCCATCGGCTTAGGGTCCTCGAAGGACGCACCACCTACTGCCGAGCAGAACGATCAAGCATTGCACTTCCTCAGGCACCATCTCTCAGCCACCCTGAAAAATGAATACATGGCTGAAGAAAGTGCAATTGAGCTATGGACTGCACTCCAGAAGCGGTTCGAGAAGCTCAAATACACAATCTTGCCCCAAGCACAGCAAGATTGGGTGCGTCTGAGGTTTGCGGACTACAAAACAGTGGCCGAGTACAATTCTGCCTTGCACAGAATTTGTACTAATCTCTCCCTATGTGGCAAGAAGATCACTGAGGAGGAGAAGATTGAGAAAACTCTTTCCACTTTTCACCCCAATGCTATCCAGAGTGCCCGCAGCTATCGTCAGGACGCATACAAGGAGTATAGCGAACTGATTGATGTTATGCAAGTTGCGGAGTCACAAGACGAAGCTCTCCGAAAGAACTTCGTCTCACAGCCACCTGGAAGGAGCATTGTACCAGAAATCAATGCCAACAGCTATAAGGTGAAAAAGCCCGCCCACATGAAGTGGGTCAAGAAGGGTGGAAAAGAGAAACATCATGCCAAAGGAAAGTCCATAGCCCAAAAGAAGAAGGATGACAAGGAAAAGCCGCAGGCAAGCCGTATGGACAAGAAACCAAACGTGCTTCAAATGCGGCACTTGGGGGCATTGGTCAAAAATATGCCGAATCCAAAGAAGTGATCAATGCATATCGTGCCAAGAAGAAGGCCAAAGGAAATGCACCGCAGAGGCACATTTTGCCAAAGTAGGCAATGATGATGTCATAGAAGTTGACACCCCACATGCTTCATCCTCGCGGCCGGCCTAGACATCAATGATGCACCAAGCCTCGGCAAATGAAGAAAACACTTCATGGATGACATAGAAGCGAAATGAATGCATACTTTACTGATTCCGTTTAGTGCATGAATAACATTGTTAGCACTTTCTTTTAGATTGTGGTTGATTAGTTAATAATTGTAAGCTCTCAAGAGCATACTTTTACTTTCTCATGAATAAGAATTGTTATTTATTCTTTATTCCAAGATTCTTTACTTGCAAGCAATGTTTGAATTACTTTGCCACCGGTCGATTAGAATTATATTTCTTTTCATCTAGAAATCGTAGCACCCAATGGAGGAAATATGCATTGTTGATAGTGGCACAACAAATACCATCTTAAGAGAGTCGAAATACTTCCAGGCGATCACGAAGAACGCTGGAAGGATTACGACAATCGCAGAAGCGATCACGCATATAATAGGCTCGGAAGAGCCACAATTATATTGCCAATGGGTACAACTTTGGTAATTGAAGAAGCCCTCTTGTACCACTGAATCAACTCGCACTCTCTTAAGTTTCAAGGATATCCGCGCCAATGGGTTTCACGTAGAAACCAATGAAGAAAATGGCAAAGAACACTTGTGCATTGTGAAGCACGGAATATGGAAAGATGGTACTAGAAAAATGTCCCTCATATGAATCTGGGTTGTACTACACGAAAATCAATGCACACGTAGTGTATACTTCTTTGAAGACTGTCTTTAGAAGCTCTGAATTATTTGCTTTATGGCATTGTAGATTAGGTCATCCTGGTCTTAGATTGATGAGAAATATAGTTAACAACTCACAAGGTCATGGCATTAATGTTAAGAATTTTTCGAATCACGAAGATTTTGTGTGCCATGCATGTGCCACCGGGAAAGTAATAACTAGACCCTCTGTTATGAAAGTGCAACATGAAATCCCTGCATTCTGGAACGCATTCGAGGATATTTGCGGACCGATTCAGCCATTGTTAGGGCCGTTTCGATCCTTTATGGTGCTCATTGATGCTTCCTCGAAATGGTCGCATACATGTTTGTCTTGTCAACAAGGAATCATGCATTCGCAAAGCTGATCTCGCAGATCATCGAATTAAGAATGTTTTTCCGATCATCGCGTGAAGTCCATTCGAATGGACAATGCCAACAAATTTACTTCCAAGGCATTTGATGATTATTGCACAAAGAATCGAATAACTATTGAGCACTGCACCGCATGTCCATACGCACAATGGACTAGTGAAGCACTCATAAAGAGGATTAAGTTTATTGCCGGACCGCTCTTGCAGAGTTGTAACTTGTCCAACAATTGTTGGGGACACGCAAATTCTGTATGCAAAGACTCATCAATTATAGACAATCGGCCTACAACATCCATTCAACCATGCAAACTAGTGCATTGGGTCAACTGAAGAATTGAATGTATGGTATATGTACCTATACCACCCCCACAATGATCGCAATGGGCCCTCTCCGCAAGTCTGGATATCGTTGGTTATGAGAGTGCATCCATAATCAGATATTTGGAACCCATGATCGAGACTTGCATACACTGATTCGGCCGATCAGTATCTTTGACGAGGACCGTTTCCGTCATTCGGGAGAGAATCAACCATTGGATGAAAAATGCCGGAAATAATATGGCATTCCACTCGATCCCCGCGCATGACCCTCGCACTAATGAAGCAAATCAAAAAGTCCGTAAGATAATTGATTTGCGAGAATTTAGCAAATGAACCGCCTGATCATTTTTGTGATCTCAAGAGCGTGGTTAAGTCGCATGTACCAGCAAGAAATGCACCAGAGAGGGTGGAAATACCAAAGAAAGCGAAGGTATCCTCATCCTGTTCAGAGGCCTCAAAGAAAAAGAACAGAAATCGGCTTCTCAAACCTAAAGTACCCGGAGACGTCTGGGAAAAATGGGCAAGAGGACTTACCATAGCCAATCACAAAAATGCCCCAAAGCAAGAAGGGGAGCCAGTTGAGACTGCAGCCTTTGGAAAGAAGCACAATGGAAAAGGCAATTCCAGATCTGAACCTTCCATTGGAAGAAGCCACCGGAAATAATGTGTGCGCACACATTGGCGGAGAAAAACTAAAGGAACTTGCTCCTGGAATGGGAAATAGCAATGAAGAGCAAGTAGAAGTGCATGAAGCACACCATGACGAAATGGCCATAAATTTTGTAATAATAGGAGAATCTATGAAAAGAGCAACAACCATTGCAAGGCTTGTTGTTCAAGGTTTCACTCAACGTCCTAGGGTTGATTATGAAGAAACCTATTCTCCGGTCATGGGTGGAATTACCTTTAGATACTTGATCTCAATGGCGATCAACTTGAAGTTGAAAATGAAGCTAATGGATGTTGTCACATATTTGTATGGAAACTTGGATTCGAGATTTATATGAAAATACCTAAGGTATCCCTATCCCGAACCAAGACAGAGCAAACAGAAACCTATACAAAGGTGAAATTGGAGAAATCATCAGTATGGGCTAAACACAATCGGGGAAGAATGTGGTACAATCGTTTGAGTGACTTTCTCTGCAAGAAAGGCTACACGAGCAATGAAGATTGTCCATGTGTATTTATACAACGATCCACGAATGGATTTTGTATAATCTCCGTCTATGTAGATGACTTGAACATCATTGGGACGGATGAGGAAATTGAAGAAGCATGCACATACTTGAAATCTGAGTTTGAAATGAAAGACTTGGGTAAAACCAAGTTCTGTTTTAGGCTTGCGGCTTGAACATGCCCAAGGCGGAATCTTGGTACACCAAGCATCCTACACGCAGAAAGTGTTGGAGAGATTTGGCTTTGAAAAGGCATACCCCGCAAAGACCCCAATGGTCGGAAGGTCACTCCAAGCAGACCTAGACCCGTCTGAGGCCTAAAGAAGAGGAGGAAGTCACGGGAGCGGAATTCCCATACTTGAGTGCAATTGGAGCGCTCATGTACCTTGCGAATAGCACTAGGCCTGACATTGCGTTCGCCGTGAATTTGCTAGCGCAGATGCGTAACCCACCAAAAGGCATTGGAAAGGGGTGAAGGACATCTTCCGTTACCTTCAAGAAAGCAAAGACCTCGGCTTGTTTTACGTAAGAAACAATGAATTGAATTTAGTTGGCTACGCCGATGTCGGGTACCTATCGGACCGCATACCGGCAAGTCACAACCGGGTATGTTTTCCTTTAGGTGGAACGGCAATTTCTTGGAAGTCGTCTAAGCAGACTCTTGTCTCGACGTCGACTAACCACTCAGAAATCATTGCATTGTATGAAGCCTCTCGGGAATGTGCATGGCTTCGAAGAATGGTTCACCACATCCAGAAGTCATGTGGTCTGAACATGGAACAAACCTCCACTATTATCTATGAAGATAATGCAGGTTGTGTTGCACAAGTACAAATGGGATATGTGAAGAGTAACCTTACAAAGCATATCAACCCCAAGTTCTTTTATGCTCATGAAATGCATAAGATGAACGAGATAAAGATACTGCATACTAAGTCGTGTGAAAATCTCGCAGATTTATTCACTAAGTCACTCCCGGCATCTTCCTTTGAAAGATGTATTAGAGGAATCGGGATGATGAGGCTTAGAGAAGTGCAGATTTTAGGGGGAGATTTTTCACATACTCCTACATAAATCTCAACCATGAAGTTTGAGTACCCAACGTAAATCTTGAAGATTAACATTGAAGTTTGGGTGGATTGTACTCTTTTCCTTAAGTAAGTTTTTCATTGAAGTTTTCTTACATAAGGTTTTTGATGAGGCAATCCGTGCAACACAGCAAGCGTGTGCTATGTACTCTTTCTCCAATTATTTTTCCCACTGGGTTTTTATGGAGTTTTAATGAGGCATATGCATCTCGCAGTGAAGAGTCCAAGGGGGAGTGTTAGGAAACCGGATTCGTATCCGATATGGACTCTTCCTTATCTCTAAGCAGAACCGCTATATATAGGAGGCAGGGGGTCACCCCATTGTACACAAGCATACAGAATAATAAAGCAGGCCTGGTTCCTCCTCATATTGTGTCTCTCTTTCTCCCTGTCTATTCTCCACTTGAGATCTATTAGGCAACCCCGGACTATTCGATAGCGAGGTTGTCTAACACTTAGTACACCGTAAATCTGATTGAATCGAAGTCGGTACAACAAAACCGTTAGGTTTAATCGTTTTTGGCAATATCTACATCCATATCTTTGTCTCAGCATAGTGTTCATGCCGTGTTCTGGTTAGCGCCAGTAGAAAAACAAGTTAGTGCTCGAAACAAAATTGCTTCAACTACAGTAATTAATGAGTTAAAAAAAATTAAAATGAGTCTGTTTTGAACGAAAAAAATATTAATAAGGCTCAACTCGATAGTAACTCATTAACTCGAATTTAAAATAACCTTTTAAATGGCAAATAAAAATAATTTTATGTCGAATTATGTTACTTTCAAAGAAGCTCAAAATTAGCTCGAGAGCCGGCCCTAGTTCTGGTGATGGCATGATCCAAATGCTTATCTGTGCCGATGAATAAATCTTATCAGGACCAAGTTGTGTCGTGGATACAATTTGTACTCAAAAGTTTTGGTCTATGCTGTTATGAATTTGATACTTTGCGTTGATTGCACCCGTGTACAGTTCCCCTATTACGTGCACAACTTGCGCACGCAACGGGGATAGGATAGGGGCCCTTAACGCGGACTAGACGAGCTGTTATCAAAGCTAGCGCCTAGGCTATTAATCGGAGCCACCGCCTATAAGATCAGATCTCAAATTTACTTCATTGCCTGGACGCCATAGAAAGGTACATGATGTTCTCTTTTATAGGGAGTAGAGACTTAGACTAAGAAAGGATTGACTTGGACTCTAAGAAAGACAACTTGGATACTAAGAAAGAAAACTAATCCCTAAATAATAGGATCTACCTAATTCGCTGCTACAGTACCGTGGTTACTGTTTATGACCCATCTAGGCCATCTTGGGCCTGCTGCACATAACATTACCGCCCTCTCGAACTCAACCTTATCCTCAAGGTTGAAGTTTGGGAAATCTCGATGGTGTAGGCTGACGTGTAGACGCCCGAGAATTCAATGCCAACGTTGAAGATGAAGCGCATCAACATGAGCGTGATGTAGCCGTGGGGGCCTAGCATGCCCATGGCCCATTTGCCGACGAGGATGAAGATACCGATGTCGCGGTCGCGGTCGTCTAGTGTGCGCTCGACATGGAGGAAGATGTGTCGCGACGCAGGACCGAACGCCCTGATCTCGACGCCGGCCGAGCGTTATCTCGCCGTGATCTCCCCCGGGGCGCGCCCAGCTCATCTCACCGCTCTTCCTTAATTTCCTTCCGTCTTCGTTGCAGGTGGCTTCGAGATTTGCATCTGCCGATTCCTGAGCAGCCTCAACTTCCGGCTCTGAAGCTGCCCCTTTTCCCTTCAAGATCCTCATCATGTCTGCCATCATTGCCTTCATCTCTTTTACCTCTGTTTCTAGGGCCGTAACATGGTCCTCCAACAGATTCGCCATTGACCCAAAGTCAAGCGGCTCTGATACCAAATTGTTACGTGCACAACTTGTGCACGCAACGGGGATAGGATAGGGCTCTTAACGCGGACTAGACGAGCTGTTATCGAAGCTATAGCGCCTAGGCTATTAATCGAAGCCATCGCCTATGAGATCAGATCTCAAATTTACTTCATTGCCTGGACGCCATAGAAAGGTACATGATGTTCCCTTTTATAAGGAGTAGAAATTTAAACTCTAAGAAAGGATTGACTTGGACTAAGAAAGACAACTTGGATACTAAGAAAGGAAACTAATCCCTAAATAATAAGATCTACCTAATTTGCTGCTACAGTTCTGTGGTTACTGTTCATGACCCATCTAGGCCATCTTGGGCCTGCTGCACACATCCCCTGCCACAAGTTAGAAAGAATGAACTTGCCCCAAATGTAGAAATGAAGTTCCAAAATGGTACACCAAAACCCAGGTATTGTAATGATAGGAAGAAATGAAGTGCAAAACAACGCATATGAGTTCGGATTGGTGTTGCTTACATATCATGATTTCAGGACTTCCGTTCATGCCTCAATCAAACAATATAATAGATTGACAAACAAACTCTGCGGGCAGTTGCACATTCTGGGAATAACATCTCAAGTTTACCGAAATTAGTTTTTTTTTTATTGAAATCCTAGGAGCCATGCACGAGTGCCCTCATTTGCCTCTAGTTCCTACTCAGATGCATTATATCCGACATAACCTCGGGTCATTGAAACGACTAGCTCATGCCAATGGATCATTTCGAGAAGATGAAAGAAATGCTGTCGTAGCTACTTTCTTCCACCAGCGCAGCGAAAACTGGCGGGCTTGTAGCTTTAGGGTATTCAAGCACATTTGCTACAAAAACAGTGGTGTTGGATTTGAATCCCTCCTTGCTAGCGGTTGATGGGGGTGTGCATCCGCTCCACGATTCTATTGATAGCATCACGAGTCATTACAAGGGTATCATGCTGAAGGATGCTGTAAACGTTGAGCCCCTGCATTTAAAGATAATTAAAAATCAGCACGATGTTGTTGGATCCAAAAACCTGCCTGGGAAACTACACTATGACTGCTGAGATTCCAAGACGCTTACAATGGAAGGAAGGACATTCACATAGTGAAGATTTTGAGTGGCCAGCTTTAACTTCTTATCAATGTCACCTCCATCCACCAATAAAACCTTCTTCGTATCTTCCATCTGTCTTATATACTGCACAATGTTTTTCGTCTTGTGGCTAGGGACTTCCATGTCCTCAAAAATCAAGAGCTATTAAAAAAACGACAAGAAGTAAGCTTCCGTGCATACATTTTAATGGTGAAGAATGAATTCATGGTAAAAGTCCAGCTTGTTATATAGGCAATATGCATCCAGATGCAGGACAAAAAAATGCTAAGATCGCTTTGCAGACAGGAGAATTTCTATTAGCAAGTGACACAAGAATGCAGTTATTTCAGTAAGGCATGCAAACAATACTAGATCGATGTTAATTTAGAAAGTAACCAATCAACAGTTTGTAAATAAGAGATTCTATTAATTTAACTTGATTGTAATACCATTTAAGTTGACCATCAATAGACACATCCTACAAAAGCTTAAGAGGACAAGATGCAACATAGTATTGATCACAACTGCAACTAGTTCATAGATAACTAGCTAAGTGATTAACCCATCTTCCAAACGTTCAAAAAAGTAACCACCAAATCAAACAGTTCTGTGGGTATCTCACAGCATCATGCCACCAATACTATGTGAAATAGCACAGTAAATCTTGTGTAGTTTTAGTAAATAATAAAAAAGTTTCTTCCTGAAACACGCAACTGAACCAGGACTCAATACAAGCAATTCATTTGCAACACTAATATTTTCTAGGCATAAGGCAGAAGGTAACTGCAAAGTACAACTGAGTCAATCAAAGAAGGTATATGATAATTTAGTAAGGCAGCAAATACCTTCCCCTCAGCAGTTCGAGCAGACAAGGCAATCTTAAGTCCCAGACGCCGTACTTTCTTTTGCAACTTGATTGCATGGCTTCGTGGTTTAGGTCCATGCATAGTTGCACCACCACGAAACTGTTTCAGTTTTAGTCTTAGTTTAGTTGAATGAAGTCCAAGCCAGATGGAAAATCTCTACAGCTTATACAATAACTTTCATATGCGTGATGGCTGATGTGCCATTCGGATTTAGTCACATAACCTGAGGACCACGCAATGTTCCATGCCGTGCTCTTCCGGTCCCTTTTTGTTTGTACGGCTTTCTTCCTGTGCCACTCACTTCGCTGATAGTTTTAGTGGAGTGTGTCCCCTGTGAAGGACAAAGGTGCAGCACAAAATATTCTGAGAAGTGAGAAGGCATAACCAAAATAGCTAAACTAAAGGAAGTAGCTGACATTTCACCAAAATATTATACAGTAGAACCCGTGATTTGAGAGTTCAAAAGCTGTAGCAAATCTAAAAGAAAAGGAGAGATCTTAGGTTGCACCTGTTGTCTTTTAGCAAGCTGCCACCTTACTACTTTGTGGACAATATCTTTCCTAATTGGAACATCAAAAACATCACCATCCAAAACCATGAAGCCCTTGTCCTCATTATGGAAGTTTGTTACTCTAGCCACTAGGTCTTCATAATGTCCTGTAATATAAAAAGTCGGATTACTTACAATTCAGCACAATTTGAAAATCATATAGCTCTCCATTAGCCAATTAAGATAAAATTGTACTATTTGAGAAGTGGAATCAAGTTCCATTATTCCAAACCTTCTTCAGATTAAATAAAAGCTAAAAGTTTGATGTAACTAAACATGCAGACTCATCTAACAGATCTCTGTTAGTTACATAGAATATTGTGTAGGTTAAGCATGATAGAAACATCATTAAGATGGCAGCTCGCCAATGGTTAACACTTAACAGCAAGAAAGGGTCAAAGGAATAAGGAACACTAAAATGGTACCAAGCTCTCGGTCTGGTGTCCAAACAGTCTTGCTAGATAGAAGTTCTGGTGGAATCAGCACTTCATTTGATGGAGCCAAGAGAGTAGAATACCCATAGAAGCAGACATTTGGCAAATTCTGCAAATTAAAAAAAGCTAATAAGAAGGCAGAATTAAAATAACATGCTATTACCGAAGTGACATTGTCATACAGAGAAACACATAAAATCGACTTTCCAACATTATACATAAAATCGACTTGTCAACATTACGCATAATTGCAATGCTCTGTAAGTTTGACGCACATCATAGATGTTGTATTAGTGCATATATCAGCACAAAGCCGAGCCCAACTTTGGGAGACCAGGCAAGCCAACTATGGAGGCAAAAAGCAATTGAAATAAGGCCCGACTGAGTCAACATCCACAGCTAACAAAATACAAACAAATGCAGCTGAATATTTCTCAACCAAGTTAGATTCGGATGTGAAAATGACGATATCCACTGGATACTAGTATTGTAATTGGATTATCCCCCACCTTTGGAATATGTTCTATGTAGTGTCTTCTACTTATCCACCACTTAAACCTTTTGTACAGCCGAGCATTGTTCCTACTAGTAATTGCTTAACAAAAACAAAATTTTGCACTGCCCTAGCATGGAACTTGGAATGGAGCAAACCTTGAGCATGTCAATCAGCCTAGGTTTGTATAAAAATGGGCCCTAATAACAAATTGCATCGTATATTTGCTTACAGACTAAATTGCCCAAGCTCAAACTGCGATACATTATACATTATTTGGATCAGGGGGGTACTGGAGCTAGCTAGCACCTAACCCCAATCGCAACTCGCAATCCAATGCTCCATTCCCAATACTCCAAGCAGCTAAGCATCAACCCACCGTAAAATCTGTTCACGAAGTACATCAATTGCCCATCCCCACCGGTGCACCTAAATCCCTAGTTCCCTAGAGCGCTCGTAAACCCTACCGAATCAGCGACCAAAAGCATCCTCAGGGATTCGAACCGGCGGAGCGCATAGCACTAGGCACACGGAGAAACCGAGCCTAGGGGTGGGAGGGTAGTCAGAGCCGGACCTTCGGGAGGAGCGGGCCGTCGCGGAGCGGCGAGCGCGGCGCCGTGTATGCCGCGGCGCGGCGGAGGAGCGACGCGGCGCGCGCGATGGCGCGCATCGGCCCGGCGCGTGGAGGAGCGGCGGCGGCCGGGGAGTTGGCGAGGCGAGTGGAGGGCAGGGAGAGCCGTAAAGCGAGGCGGCGGCGCAAGCGAGCGAAGCCACCCGATCTGCGTGGGCTCTTGCTTTGTCCAGTGGCGCAACGCGCGGCGAGCGTTCCAGGCCAGGGTAGGCTCACGGCCCTCGGCCCGACGCGGCGCGCGTCGATGAGTTCGCGGGCCGCCGCCGCCTTCTTGCGCGTGCCGCGACGGGAGGCTTCACCAGCATATAGGCCAGAAGCCCACGAGCCGCGCGTTGCTGAGTGACGCGGGTGGCGGCGCCGACGGTCGTGGTGGGCTTTTTTCGCGAGATGAGGGCGCTGGCACTGGCCGTGCGGCCCGCTGCGCCTCGCGGGCAGATTAGGGGTTACCATGCGCCTGGGCCTTTTGTCTCGCGTGTCACTTTGGATATGTACGTACAGCGGTTGTCTATAATATAATTTTTTTTAAAAAAATAAAAATTTACAGAAATAATGTACCAATTAAAAAAATAATAGAACTACCACTCTGTCGATGTTTGAAATGGCGACAGAGAGTCGGTCGCTATTCACCAGAGACTTGTCGACAAACGGTCGAGCTCTCTGTCATCTGCATATGAATTATTATTAAATAAAAACAAAAAAACATAGAATTAAAAAAATAGTATACCGAAAAGGGAAATTACAGAAGTATGCCGGCAACGCGGACTAGATTTAAAAAAAATACAGAAATTCGGCAAGGAGGTTTTTAAGTAGAAAATAACAAGACAGAGAAAAATTAATAAAGAAAAATTTGGAGAAATAACATTTAATGTTAGTAGAAACGAAATGAAGGCAAAGACTCATAGAGTGCATGGCTCGTAAAAAAAAATGGCATAGCATGATGTAGAAAATAATGAGAGAAAACTTACATAAAAATATTACGGTATATAGCATGACATAGAAATAATAGGGTAAATAGCATGACAACGTGGGCATAACATGACGTAAAAAATATTAAAAGAGACATAGTGCGACGACGCGGATGAACCATGAACGAAAACTACAGCAAAGGTACATGCGTACTTTTGGAAATGGAAAAAAGTCATACTTGTTGTCGTAGACCCTATATGGAAGGATTCATCGGTGTCTTTCCCTTTGATTTTGCGAGGCTTGCGACCTTGGCGTTCTTCCAATTAGGTCTGTTGTTGACACCAAAAAATATGACAAAGGGTTAATCGCCAATCAACACACGCAAACACCGGGTTTATTTTGGGTACGAGCGTGTCAACCGATTTGATCCTGCAATCGGCAAGAAATAGATGTAATTCAATCATCTGTTAAGCCGATGTAACTTTTCAATAACGATCTAATCTAAATAGCTGTTCAAGCCGATTAGATTAAAAGTAACTGACAAATCTAAACAGCCTGATTGAGCTGATTAGATGGGATAAAGGCAGTTCTTTTCCCTAAAAAGGCGATGTGCAACAAGATCGGAGAAAAAACAAACCTAAATTGGTGTAAATTAATGAAATCAATAATTGAAGATACACAACTTTATTGATAACACGAATTACAGAGGAAAGGTTACAAATCTATAATACTATTCCTAGTTGACGAAAAGTAAAAGGTAGAATAAGTTGTCTGATTGATTTTTCGATGCCTCTCTACGTTGCCCATCGTCTTCTTATATAATGTCTAGGCTGATTGTATTCTTCCCGAACTCTCATTGTAATTCGTATCGGTCATAACCTTCTAAAGATAACATCTCCTTAAGATCGACACTAGCTTTATCTTAATTCTGACTATTTCCAAATAAACTCATCAAATTTAATATTTCCTACCAAATCGGTCATACGCTAAATTTTAGTGTCAATATATGCCCACTATTTTTGGGAGATTGCATGAATCTTCCGAAAATTGGCAGCGTCGGCTAAAGCATGAAATATCAATTGACCTCTTTGAGATTCATCGTTCCAACTTCCCAATGTTTTTTGCGCCATTCGTGGCAACTTCCCGTGCAAATCTTCTGAACGCACGATTTCATACATTAATTGCAGTAAAAGTTTATGAAAATTACACGCCGATGTCACCGAGTTTACCCCTCTATAAATATGAGGCTCATTCATCCACCATTTTCATGCGTCCAAGCTCTCAACTCCTCCTTCATCAGTTTGAACTCACTTCCTTGGCTCTTCATTTCATCGGCTCGGTCGAATGCATGGACCGCAACTAAGTATTCTTCTCTATCTCCGATAGTGAAACTCAATATTACCTAGGACCGATAAGAAATCCCAACCCATCGGCTATCATAGAGCAAGAAATCCTTAGGATTCCTTTAAACACTTCGGGTTTTAATATAGCGGGGTGGAGTAAGAGCTTTATGGCTTGGCCTACTGCTCTAGCTGGGTGGCACGATTGGTTTAATTGGATAGCAGCCCAAAAGCTACTTGTGTGGTGACAAATGGGAATTGTAGAATACCTCGCGTTATCTTTAGCCAATTCCTTTCCCAACGAACCTTTTGTAGTAATGTTCTGCTATTTTTGGTCCAATACTTTTCACGCCTTTCTCTTTAGAACCGGTCCATCGGCCCAACCCTAATGGATGTCACCCAACTTTGCTGCTTGAGACCAGATGGCTAGCAATTATCGGCTTTTAGTGCGAAGCCACCACAAATTCGTATCCACCAAGGAGGAAGGATGGGGGAAATACATAAGTGACAATAGAGGAGTTGGGCCATTATCTGCAGCCTTAATACTTATGCAAAGTCAAAATACGCTTTACATTTTTGGATAGAGTGAGTATCATATAATGAATTGTCTATATAGTTATCTGTAATAGGCTCATATAATTAATATATTGTCTATACAATTGTATACACAATATAAAACCATATTTAAGACTGTTTGTTGAACAATATGTATCGTCTTTCTCTCTCATCTCATTCTTTTATATCACCTAAATTTTATGTGATATAAATTTACAGACAATTGATATGTATTATTGCAGGCGCCCTCATGAACCATCCACGCACGTGGCTAGGCTTATGGCCAAGGAGATGCCGGTGCCCATATATAGGCCGCATACGCTGTCTGTGTGTATTGCACCGTTAGTCTTGTTGTAAAATATAGTCATTCACCCGCACCAATCAACAGTAGCCCACATGAACACACGAACAAAAGTAGAAGCACACACAAAAGTATGGGGCAATGATATCTCTCTTCATTAGATTGATTCTCTCTGTACAAGGGGATGCCCAATATATAGCAAAATCGATATGAGGTAGATTTGGATTCGCCCACCAATAGATAGAGTCCTTCCATACTTGGACTACATTCTATCTATATCATAACACTCTCCCTTAGGAGAATACCACGTAATACACATTTCTTGTTAAAAACTCCTCCCAAAAACCCACTGAGAAAAAAGTGATGGAGAAAAGAGTACATTGCACTCGCACTCTGTGTTACACTAGTTGCCTCATTAAGAACCTTCATGTGAGAAAACTTCAGGAAAACTCACTAAGGGAAAAAATGCACAACTTATAATTTTAAGGATATAAAATATAATCTTCAAGATCATGCAAAAAGGGTCATGGTTCAAGGATTTACTCCCCATGAACTCTACAAATCTCCAAGTCATCTTATTCCAATGCTGTTAACACATCTTAAATTTTTTTTGGCAAGGACTTAGTGAACAAATATGATTGAATTTCACAGGACTTAGATTGTAATATCTTTACCTCACCACTCTTTTAGAGTTCGTGAGGATAGAAAAATTTAGGGGCAATATGCTTCATGATATTACTCTTTATATAACCCATTTGCATTTGTGTAACACAAGTAACATTATCTTCATAGATAATCATAGGGGTCTCGATGGTATTAAAACCATATGACTTCTAGATATTGTTAATCACACGTCTCAGCCAAACGCACTCTTGTGAGGTTTCATGTAAAGTTAGAATATCTGAGTGGTTGGTAGAAGTAGCTACCAAGGTCTACTTAAAAACGCTAAGAAATTGTAACACCCCGGCATCTAGTGTGCCCTGGATGTCACCAAACATAGTAGAAACAACAACCAAATAGCATAATTAAGGACAAATTACAGCCATGGTTCTAAATTTCGTTTTAGCTCAAATCCCGGCGTCGGCCGAAATCCGAATTTTTGGCGAGAACTCGTTATTTCGGACGAAATCCAGACGAAATTCAAAAACCAAAATTTAAATCCGTTTTTTTTAAACCGAAATTTCTGAGATTTTGCCCCCAAAACTGAAATTTCGGTCCAAATATGCAAAATTTCGTCCAGATTAAAATGGGAAAACAAGTATGAAAAATTCATTATTTTTTTTGAAATTTTTTATGTATGCTTCTGACATATCATTGCATATTTACATGTAATCTGTAGATAATGATCAACCTTGAGTAATTTGTAAAAAATCATAGAGTGAAAAGTACTATAAAATGGTATCCTAGAGCCAGAAAAAAAAGGAAAAAATGTTGAAAAAAAACATGAAAGGATTTATGTGACATTTCTATCTATTTGAATGAAATTTACTAAGTTTTTGCACATAAAAAACCGTTCACAAGTTCACAACAAAATTTCGGCAGCATTTCGTCTGTTTTTTAATTTGATCACTTTAACCAGGCATCATAATACGAGCATTACATAATATGATCACAAATTATAAATATTTAAATTACATTCACATACATCATGTGTTCCATCCATCACAAACATCATGTGCTCCATCTATCACAAACATCAAGTGTTCCATCCATCACAAATTGTTTCATAAATACATACGCGAGAGAAATACCTGTTGAAGGCTTGTAACATAGATCATGGATGACGCCCCTACCCATCGGAGACCTGCAAGAGGCAAAATTAAATAAGGAGTATGGATATTTTTTGCATGAAGAAGTGTGGAAAGAGTGAAATGATGCGGTCAACAACTATGCATTGACGTACCTACGAGTAGTAGTACGTGTATGGTGCAACCTCTACCTCTGCATTATCAACAATGATCTCGTTGTACTTCCTCTCGTGCGCTTGCTTGTAATCCTCCCAGGTCACGTTCTGTGGTAGCCATATGGACTTCTAGTGTTCGTAATGGGCGATCCAGGCCGCATGTTGCTCTGACTGATGCAAGTACCTGGTAGGCATTTGTCGTGCATACGGCTCCGTGTAGGGATCAGTGTAGTCAAACAACGATGACTGTGTCGACCTGACGTCACTCTGGCGGTGACCGTACACACCGTGATCACCTGCGTAGCTCATCGACCCGTGGTGACTCTGGCGGTCACCGTACACACTGTGATCACCTCTGTAGGTCATCGACCCGTCGTGACTCTGGCGGTGACCGTACACACCGTGATCACCTTCGTAGGTCATCGAGCCGTACCCTAACATGGGGTAGCCAGGTTGCTCCGTGGGGAATACCCAATTGCTGCTAGACTGGCTGCTAGACCACGAGGCTATGTCATCCTGAGGCTATCCTGCCTGCTGTCCACCCACAGTAGTGCCAGTTCCCTTCCGTTGTGTGCCACGGGTCTGCCTCTGTGATCCCTTCTCGGGGTAGTTCCCCCTGCTGCGATCCTCCCGGTGTTGGTGGTTGTGAACGGGGTCGGAGGGAATAGCGAGCATCATCGCCTGCAGAGTCTGACGATGAGCTGCTATCGGCACTCTTTCGGTCGTGTGGAGCCTCGGGGGGGGTCTCTGTTTCATCATCACTGTGCACATTTGGCGAATCATCGCTTCTAGACGGTCCTTTTCCCTTACCACGTGGATCAGCCGACAACTTCTCAAAGCCACTCAGAGCACCCGCCAGCAAGTCATCGTCGATGCCACGCTTCCTCTTCCCCTTGTGAGTGTCGCCCATGGAGAACTGAGTCCACTGTGGGATGCTCTTCCCACCTGCAGCCAGTTCACAATAACTTGTTGTGAGTTCTGAGACGCCGCGTGTACAGGACTAACAAGTTTAACAAGATATATTTACGCATTACCTGTGGTCTTTTCGAGATCTGTCTCCGGGATGCTGTCAACCACAAATTTATTTGGCGGCGGGTCGCACTCCACCGCCCTCGCTGCAGCAGAGGCTCCGATCCAGACATCGATGTGTCAAACCAATCTGCAATCGGGTCCCTACCGGACTGCATTGCATCCTCAATTAGGCGATCGAACGGGTCAATATTTTCTACTACATCTCGGGTCGATTCATAATCCCGTAGTCGAAGTCGGAGATTGTAATGGACGAACACGAGTTTCTGGAGCTTTGCGTAACTTAATCGGTTCCTTAATTGCATATGCACCAAGGCAAACGTGCTCCAATTACGCTCGCATCCACTGGACGATGCACACTGTGACACCAGCCTCATGGCGTACTTCTGTAACGTCGGCGTCTCATTTCCAAATGCCATCCACCATTGTGCTACAGAGAATAACACGTTCCATCAGTACGATCATATTAGCTGGAATGATCATGTGTTACCACCCATCACAAACACCAGCTGGAATGGTTAACTTACCGGTAGGCATCAGGAGCTCACGTCGCGGCTGCGCTCTGCTAGCTGCGTGCCGAATCGCCCCCTCCTCAACCGATAGATGTCTGCTTCCCTAATAGCCTCCACCGCCTCATCATCGGCTACAATGCCTAGGACAGTGGATAGCTGCCCCATGAATGAGGGAGTGTTACATATGGTGTATTGGTAGTGAGACAGTGGGTCTAGGACGGCAGCTGCAATAGACAACATATTTGTGAGTTATCACAACGGAAATGAAAAGAACCTCAACAACACAATGAAAAGTATGTATTTCATGTACCTGCACGCACGAATGTCCCATCATTTATCTGCGTCATTCTCTTCTCAAGTACCTTAATGAATGGTTTGTACTGGACACCACCCTCTTGCCTAAGTTGCTTGTACTCACCAGAGGCTAACGTGTATTGCAGCATGAGTCCACTAATTGTTGGCAACTTTTCTTTATCTGCAAACCTCAATAACTTGTACATTGGTTGAACGGCCTTAACGCACCACTCGAGAAGGTCCCACCAACCCCTATCGACGAGGTGGTCATACGCGAACTTGCCCTCTTCCGTCGCAGCCCACTTGCTACTTGTCCAGTCGTTATTGGTCATCCACTGATGAAACTTCTCCTTTTTTTCCATAAAGCTATTAAAGAAAACAAAAGTCATGCCAAATCGTGTGGCATTTGGTCTGACCAACTCCCCGTGTATATGCTCCCTCATCTGCGCGTGCAGATTCTTATGGTTGTAGAAGAAGCGGCAAATCCTCTTCGCCGCTTCTACGACCCCTTTGATCTCTGGGAACTCAGACACCTCTTTGAGCATGAGGTTCACCGTGTGTGCCACACACGATTGCCAGACAATCTGTGGGTACTGCACTCGTAACATCTGGCATGCTTTCTTAAAATTCGATCCGTTGTCAGTAACCACCTGCACCACATGCTCGACCCCTATTTCCTGCGACACCACGATCATAATCTCCTGAAGCAAGTACTTATGGTCCTGGACCTTGCCTGTGCAATGCAGACACAACAAGTTATTACGTGTACTATGTACAATCTGATAATATGAACACACCAAATGGCATACCTGTCGCGTTGACGGTCTTGTGGAAGAACATGACGCCATTGCAGTACACCATGAAGTTGATGATGCTTTGCATTGTCGGACCAGTCCAAGCATCACACATAACCGTGACACCAAATGTGGCCCAATCAGACTTGAACTTCCGGAGGTACTGAATAATCTCCTTCTCATTCTCATCGAGGTACTTCCCATCGATCTCATGGCCCTGTGGTGCACGAATCCCTGGACCGAGCTCCTGCGTCAGCTTAACTGCACCTGTGAAGTATGGACACTCGGCCTTCCTTCCTGGGATTGCATTTGCATGAAACCACTTCGACCATGCCCTCCCAAGCTTCTGCCTCACCCCCTGTTTGAACAAAGTGTCAATATGGGGTTGCTGCGACATACCACTCCGAGCTAGGTTAGCATCTATGGTGAAATGGCCTTCTCGCGTTGTTTTGGACCTGCCAAACATTCCGCCGATCGTCGATTGGATCTTTGGCCTCGATGCTCCACTCCCAGACCCCGATCCTACGGTGAAACCTTGATTCCTGAGTAAGCCTCTTCTTTCGAGGCCTTTATGGCCATCTTGAGCTGCTCCTGCTCGGTACGATAGTTTGTGGCCCAGTCATCGCAAGCCTCCTTCTCCTTTTTCTTCTCGCGACATCCCCGGAGGTCCCTCAACATAGCTTGCCTAACAGTTTTAGGCACACCAGGGCAAGTCTTCACCTCACCGGCGCGGCCAGCAAGGTGTTCCTTCAGACGGGTCGCGCCACCACCCTTCATGCGATGACTACAGTAGTTGCATTTAGACCCCTGCCCAATGCGCTCTCCATGCTCCCAGACGGTACCGATCTGATCTGCCATCACCACACTCTGCAGTTGCACAAAATAAGAATATGGGTAAAGGCTATGTGCGTGAAGCCCGCCTATTATTCACAAGATCGACACAATTTACAAAACAATGAAGCTGCATAACGAAGCTGAATTCATATGGGAAAGGTGGACACTACACCGATATTGCATAACCTTCATGAAGGTATGTTTGCAAGTTTTGCGGTTCCTTCAACCTATTTTAAGAAACCACTTCGAAAGGTTGAGGTTATTTCGAATCATCTTAGCTAAAGAAGTTATTGATTATATCCTATGGTGAAGCGGTTGTACATTTGTTAAAGAGTGTTGCTCCACGGTAATTATACAATCCGCAACTAGACTTAATGTGGAACCAAATACAAATTAGGGGCTGTTTGGTAGGCTGCATCCAAAGAGAATTGCATCTACAGATACAAATGACACTTGTTTGGTTGGCTGCACGAGGGGTGGAGCCTGTCCCTCGAGATGCAATTGCATCTGCTGAGCCAGGCTGTGGGGAAACGTAGATTTTGGTCGCTTCCTATGGGCCTGGCTGGTGGGATGCAAGCTGGGGTGCATGCAAGGCATGGGGAGGCACATAAATAGTCAACCAAACACATTCTTCCTATTCTTCTCACAGCCTGACTCAACTCATACACTCAACCAAACACCATCTCTTTGCATCTACACAACCTGGCTCTCACCAGCCTGGCTGACTCGTACGAGCCAGGCTGAGATGAGAAGGCAACCAAACAGCCCCTTATATAACAATGACAACTTCAGATCATCTAAAGCTAAGTTCATATCTAGTGCTATACTGCTATTCGGGTTTATTACTAATTTGGCTTTAAATAAAAAGATTTACGGACACTCACCAGCAAGGAAGCTAAACTAGTTGTGAATAAGGAAGCTATAAGTTCATAGCATGTGAGCTAGTTGTTCTTGCTTTACCATGGACAGAGAAGTAAAGTATTGCTTACCATAGTAATGCTTACCATGGAGGCATGGACAGAGAACATAGTAAAGCTAACATGGAGTCATGGACAGAGAAGTAAAGTATTTACTATAATGCTTACCATGCTAAGCGTGGCATGCTTACCATTGCTTACCATACTAATGTTTATCATGGATTGAGAGCTTAGTAAAGCAATGTGGAGAGTGGAGACTGGACAGAGAAGAACACAAACTAACCGAGATTTCGCTCCAGGGCCCCGAGATCTCGCTTCAACCAGTCGAGATCTTCACTCCAAGTGGCTAGATTAGGAAGGAGAGGGCCGGATTTGGGCGGATTCTGGCCGGAGGGAGTGTAGAAGGAGATATACAGTATGATGGATGGATAGAGTCGTTGAATGTTCAGCCTGTGACTCAAAAGCATATGAATGCCTTTATTCCCTGGACCCTGGTGAGTACACCACGTGAAAGCTGCTAGTAGAGCACTAGAGCTAAGTAGCTAACAGGGAGTTGGTCTAATAAAGCTAATAGAGCATTAGAGCTAACCATTCAAATAACATGCATATCCTTGCACAAGCACAACAACGGTTCATTTCTTTGTTTCTTCTTTTTTTTGTGCATGTATTCCTCACTGAAACAACTACAGTGCTCTACAAAAAAAATCCGGCCAAATCCGGTGCTGCTCTTTGTCCTCCGGCCAAAATATCCACAAATCTCGGCAAAAATACCGAAATTTCGGTTGTTTTAGACGAAATCTCGGCGAGATTACATATGACACTGTAGCAATTTCAAAAAATTTGAATTTAGCCGGGATTTATTATTTCGCCCACGTCCGGAAAACGAGTTTTCGCCGGAATTTCGCGAATTTTCGGCGAATTTTGGAACCCTGATTACAGCAAGGGCGCAAAAGCTTTAAACAAAAATTCGGCAGCATCTCCTTTGTTTTTCCCATGGTTTGAAGCAACAGTAATAGTATCACAAGCAATAACATAATGGATGACATCTAAAACAGCGATAACATGAGGTATAGCAACAAGTTAAGACCAATATAACGAATTCAAATGTTCCATGAACTAAAACGAAATGAACGATAAAACCAAGTGCACATTAAGGCATAATTCAAGTTTTAGCGCAATAAAATTGTTCATCACAACTACGAATGATAAAGTGAAGCTGTCTAAGTGAATGAAGCTACGTGAAGATGTGCCACTAATCCCTTTCCCGCATGCCAGTTTCATGGTACCTAAAAACATCACAAACAACAAGCGTGAGTTCATCACTCAGCAAAGTGTATTGCAATGGAACAAGCAAAACAGTTTCAATACCATCATCACTACATCTCATATTCAACATCATAAGCATATCATAATTCATCATATATACATCTCATTTACATCATCATACATGAAATGCAATGCACATGTCTCTTTGTTAGCACATACCGGTATTGCCGAGTGCACACCCGTCGGTGTGCACCCTCTTTCCCTTCCATCCCGTGGAGGGTGCCTACTCTTACTGACTCGCTCCTATACACAACCGTGGATGGGTCTACGAGGTAGGTCTTTCGTGTTCACAACATATGAACACAGAGACCTGCATCAGAATGGGTCGCCTCTTCCATTATGAATGCACATATGTCATGAATCATGTATGAACTTGCATAAATACTTAATACAACAATCTCATAGCCAATATGTAATCATGTTCATTATATCATAAGCAAATAGCAAGCATGACAAGTTAACACATTATGTACTTGTGACACCACAGAGTGTCGTAACCTTATAAAATGTGAATGTTGAGGGCAAAAACATTATAAAATATGAAATCAGAGGTTAAAACTATATGTTGTGAGGTTTATTCGCATTTTCGGGCTGTTTTCGGGAGTTTGGGCCTCTCCGCGGGAGTTCGGGCCCAAGGGGGATGTGTCGTGGGCCTTGGTGGGAGGATTTTTGGGCCCATGAGGGAGGGGGAGGCAGGTTATCCTGCCTTGGGGGCGTCCTCCCCCTGCCCACATGCGTCCCCTCAACCCTAGCCGCCTCTACCTCTTCCCCATGCGCCTCCACCTCTCCCCTCTCCTCTCCACCCCCTTGCTGCCCTAGGGGAGATCCCCACCTCTCCACCCTACTGTCCTCTCCGTTGGGAGGCTCTGCGACAAGGAGATCCGGCGGAATCGGCGAGAGGAAGGAGATCGCGCGAACCGGGAGGAGATCCGTTGGTTTTTCGTTCGTCGGGCGAAGGTATGGCCACGGAAATCCTTGGGGTTGGTCTAAGTACTATTATAAGGGTTAATATCATGTTTTTAGATCATTTGGTGGTGCTGTAATTGGGTAGATTAGATGAAATCTAGAGTTTGCCACGTTCTCTGTTTCGGGCAGCATGAGCAGTCGACATACGGTTTGGGTTTTTGCCAATTTAGATTCGGAATTTGGTCGTCCGCCTGTTGAAGAAGTTGTAGGTAACTTCAATACCTTTCAGTGGGTATAAAGAACGTCCAATTCCTCCTAGCCGTTTGAAAGTTATGCTCGTTTTACCGAACGTGTTAAAAACTGTAACGTGATTGGAACAGATCACGGTATTCTGTAGATTAAACCACTTTAGAGTCCGAATCAGTCTTTCCATATACTTAGAAAAAGTTAGGAAATTTCCTAAGCTACGCGAGGATGTACTTGTTTAATCAATTCGGAGTTTTAGAACCCAAGTTATGCTCGTTGCAAGTCTGCTATCCCGACGGGACATAACCTCTATTTTTGGGTTGTGCGGGTAGTTTGCGAAGTCGGGGTAGAAGAGTGTTTGCATATTGTTTTGTGGGCATGATTTTGAGTGTGTGGTTCCTATGTGCAGGTGATGTAACCCCGGGGGTGCCCTCTACGTCTCGCCAATCCGTCGCCCGTGGTTGAGGCAAGTGTATTGGAATGGGTAGCGGGTTGTGGTTTGCTAGATTGGTTGAGATTGAAATTGAATATATGATATGTTCACATGCCATGCTTTAATGTTTGCCATTGATACGATGAATATGCTTATTATGTTATGATGCCATGTGTTAATGTACAAGTTATTTATGATGTTGGCATGTTTGCATACATGGCATGATACATGGCCCGGGCGGTGAGAAAGTCATAACTAGTCCGGGGAAGGTCGGTGAGAAAGTTATGACTATTCCGGAGAGCCAATGAGTAAGTCCTACATCGTGATTCCATCCACCGCGGTGTATGGAAGCGAGGAGTAGGCACCCTCCATCTTCGGGATGGAAGGGGGGAGAGGGTGCACACCGACGGGTGTGTACTCAACCATACCGGTATGAGTTTCCAGGAGATATGTGCATCGCATCGCATTGCATTGCATTATATGAGGATGTTATATGATGATGATATATGATGATGTCAATGATATGCTTACACTATGAATATGAGATGTGTATGATGTCGTATGTGAAAAGTGGTGATGAAGGTATTGGAATGTATTTTCTTGTTCCATTGCAATATACTTGCTGAGTGATGAACTCACGCTTGTGTTTATGTTGTTTTTCTTAGGTACCTTGAAACCGGCATACGGGGAAGGGCATTAGCTACACATCTACACGTAGCTCCACACTTATAGACAATTTATTCATCTTGATCATGATAATAAGAGTAGTGCCATGCAACTTGGTGCAATGGTTAATTTGTGTGCTTGATTTCCTCATTTACTTCGTTTGGCTCATGAGATGGTTGGAATCTTTATTCTAGGCTTATTCTGCTGCTAGAACCCTTGTTATTGATGATTTAGATGTCATTCTTTATACTATATCCTGTGATCATATTGTTGTTGCTTCAATTCATGGAAAAACAAAGGAGATGCTGCCGAAATTTTCTGTTTTAGCATTTATTCCTTCGCTGTAATTTATCTTAGTTTATGGTATTTAGATATTGTTTAGCCTATGTTTGGTAGCATTCAGGCATGCTAAATGTCGGGGTGTTACAGTACTCATATTGCAACTATTCAAGTCTAATAGCCACCCAAACCCCAATCCATCCCAATACACTTGCCTTCAACCGTGAGCGACGGAGTGGCGAGAGGTTGAGGGCACTCCCGGGGTCACACCACCTGCACATAGGTACAATACACTCAAAAACTTGCCCATAAAACAGTACAAAAATGATCATCTACAACGACTTCGCAACCCACTCCTAAAACCCGAAAACAGAGAATCTGTCCAACGAGATAGCGGGCTTCCAACTAGTGTAACTTGAGTTCTAAAACTCCAAATTAAGTAAGCAAGTACATTTTCTCGAAGCTTAGGAGATTTTCCAACTTTTTCTAGGTATTCGCGAAGATTGAATCGGCTTCTAAAATTGTCTAATCTACAATTGAACACGATCTGTTCCAATCACGTCACAGATTTGACAGTGCTCGGTAAAACAGCCATAACTTTTAAACGGCTAGACGGAATTTAGCGTTCTTGGTTTCCAATTAAATTTAATTGAAATACCTACAACTATCATAACAGTCGGCCGATCAAAAAACGCCTCTAAAGTTGCCAAAACCGAGCCCGAAGCTCAGGCGCCCAATCTGCCCGAGAACACAACATTGGACAGATTTGCAATAACCCTAATCCCATCTAGAAACGGCAACTATACATGAATTTTAGGCATGAAAACTCCCTTCTAACCAGCATTACAACCCTACAAAAAAACCTACCAACACTTACCTCCCTCGAAGAACCACTCGAACGTCGAAAACCTTCTCCTCCCGCCCTCGATCTCCCTCCGAACGCCGAATCTGCCGGTTCCTCTCGGTTGCGGAGCTTCCCAACGGAGAGATCAATGGAGGGGGAGGGTGTGATAGCAAGGAGAGGGTGTATCCCTGCTAGGGCCGGCTAGGGGGTGGAGGAGAGGGAGGCGCAAGGTTGGAGGTGCAAGGGGGCAGGGGGGCTACGGTTGAGGGAGGGGATGGGGGGGCACAATAGGGGGTGGGGCGTAGGGCAGCAGGGCTGCTGCCCAAATTCCACCTCCACATGGGCCAATGATCCACCACCTTCGGCCCAAAAAGATCCCTCCAAGGCCCAAGCTTCCCCGGAAAGGCCCAAACACCCGGAAACGCCCCGAAAACGCGATAAAAGTCGTACCGTAATGCCGTATTCTATAAAGTCACATTCTGAGATGTCACAAAAATGGCCGAACCACATTATAAAAATATAAAAACCATTATTATGTTTGGCACTGTGGGGATCAGACAGATAGCCAACGTCCATATATCCCGTCATAGTTAAGTCTTGGTTATTCTGGAAAAACAATCCAAGATCTTGAGTACCTTGGAGGTATATGAGTAAAGTTTTGATACTAGCCCAATGTCTTATGGTTAGGACTACACTGTGTCTTGCAAGTAAATTTACTACGAATGCAATATTAAGCCTTGTGCAATTTGCAAGATACACAAGTGTAGGATTCAGGTCCTAATACTTTCTCATTTTCCATCCTTGGTCTAAAAGGGTCTTTATCCGCTTCAAGGGATCTCACAACCATCGGGGTCTTTAAATGATGAAATTTATCCATATTAAATCTTTCCAATACCTTCTTGATATAGATAGACTGGTGTACAAAAATTCTTTCTGGGAAATGCTTTAGCAACAGGCTTAAGTAATATTTGATTTTATCCAAATCATATATCTCAAACTTCGTCGTAAGGTAAACGCTTGCTTCCTTTATTTCCTCTGTGGTTCCGATGACATTCAGATCATCGACATATATTGAGATGACATAGAATCCATTCTGTAATTTCTTTAGACATACATAGGGATAATACCCCTTCTTCAGGAGGAACTCATTAAATCAGTTGTACCACATTCTCCCCGATTGTTTTAATCTATATAGCGACATCTTCAGTTTGATGCTATACATGTTGCAATTATTAGGATATGGAATTTTAACTCCTTCTGGGATTCTCATATAAATAGTCGTATCCAGTGACCCATATAAGTATGCGGTCACTATATCTATCAACTGCATTGATAAGTTTAAGCTTTTTGCCATTAATATTAAATTTTGAAATGTTATTCCACTCATTACAGGAGAATATGTTTCCTTGTAATCGATGTCGGGTCTCTACGAAACCCTTGTGCTACAAGCTTCGCTTTATATCTTACCACCTGGATATTTTCAATTCTCTTCAGGATGGAAAACCCATTTTGATCCTATAGGGATAACTTTAGGAGGTGTTCAGTCAAAGGGATCAAGAACTTTCCTCTTATTTAGCAAGCGCTGGCTTAATTGCTTCTTTTTATTTGACACAATCTGAGTACTTTTGGCACTCTGCCATGGAGTTTAGTTCTGGATCTAGTTTTCAGCAATTTAAGAGGAGAAATATATATATCGATAATTGTAGTTTTTCTTTTATACAATTCTCCTGCATCACTTCAAGGATATCTCTTCATAAATTTCTTTAAGCTCATCATGATTTCCCACAACGATAAAGTCTGGGTGTTTTGACTTTCCAGCATTGGATTGTGCACGCAAATATACATTGGGGTTATCATCTTCAAGATGGATCACTTCAGAGATATTACCATCTCCTGGATGGCTCAATTCAGGGATTTTCTCAATATCAGGTCGGGCTTATTTCACTATCACGAGTAGTGTTCTCATTTGTTCGGTTCTCTACTTTTGTGGATGCCTCCACGGAATTGAGTCCCGTGCACCTGGAGGCCTTCCCCTCTTTTTATCAAAAGGGTCCAGAGTGGATCAATATCATTCTGGGATATTTTTACTCTTTCAGGTGTATATACTACAGGTATATGGGATCTTTTCACTCCCTTATGATAAGTGAAGGCATTTGACAGATTAATAGCTTTTTTATTGCAGATTTATTATCATCTAAACTTTAAGTTCAATTTCTTTAGTGCATAGATCTCAGGATTAGGCATTCTTTAATATGGTACTTATCTTCCTCTAATGTCGAAAATATCCTTAGTACAATCAGCGTACCGAGCCGTGTACAGGGCCCCTGTCATAGGCTCTAGGTGTTTAAATACTAGACGGGGATGCATAACCTACATAGATCCTCAACTCCTGATGAGATCCCATTGTGGTACGTTGTGGTGGAGAGATTGTCATGTATACAACATAGCCAAATGTTTGCATATGGAAAATACTTAATTCTTTTCCACGCACTATCTGCAATGGGAAAATTTCATGATGTACAGTTGGTCTGAGTTGAATTAATACCGCAGCATGCAACACTACGTGACCCCAACAACTGGTGGGTAGTCTACTATTCTGCAAGAGTGGCCAAACAATTTTTTTTTATTCCTTTAATGACTCTGCAAGGACATTTTGAGTATGGACATGATGTACGAGATGCTCTACATTAATTCTCAGAGCTATACAATAATCATTAAACGTTTTTGAGGTAAACTCGCTAGCATTGTCTATTTGAATAGATTTGATCTTTTCTTCTAGAAAAGAGGTTCTTAATAATTTAGGAAATTAATTTTGGTAGAAGCAAGGTTCCTAGTAGATAAGAGACATATGTATGACCAATTAGTAGAAGTATCTTATTAGTACCATAAAGTATTTAAAAAAAGGCTCGACAGGGGCTGGATATGTCCACAGATATAACCTAGAATTCTCTCCAAAAAATTCAGTGATTCTTCCCTAAATTTTTAGGTAAGAAGAGCTAACTATAAGCTTTCCTATAGCACAAACAGGGCATAAGAATCTTCAGGTATATGAAAATCTTTATGCTATAGCTAGCAGAATTATTAATTATTGTTCTCATAATATTCAACTCAGGATTACCCAGTCAATCTGCAAGATCTTAAATATTTCTGGTTTTCATCGTAACACGAACTTCTGGTTTTGTATGTGCATAGTATAATCTGGTGGAGAAGGAATGAAGTTTTTCAACAACACATTTATTATACCCATTAAACTTAGTCATGAGTAGGTATTATGTGCCATCCTCATTCTCTGTCTTCATATGAAAACGATTCAGACCAATGTCTTTAAATCTTAAGAGAGTACGACTAGACTCAGGGTATAATATAGCATTCTTTCAGTGCCAAATATGAGAGCATCACTCTGATGATAGTCATAATATTTTCAATTCATTTAGTGTGGTACAACTGTCTTCTAGACAGATTTCCTCCCCCGCCATTGGATTATACTTGTTCTATATTGGAGGTATGATTTAACAAACAAATAATTGTTACATCAGGAACAAATTGTAAAATATAGAACAAACATAGAAAAATTAATCAAATATCTGAGAAATATCAATTTATTCAACAATGATTGCTCAACAGGAGCGTAGACCAAATGTTCATTCAGGAACTAGAGCTAAACTGATAAGCTACTTATAAGGAATATGTGACATCAACTAGCAAATTGAAGGAATACTTAGGAGACTAATTTAGGTCTCCACATGAGTCATAGGTGTCCTCTTGGGACTCCTTGAACTCAATAATTTCAAGAACCATATCATCACACTTCTCAGCGTCCATGTCAACAACAGGTTGAATGGTGAAGTATGGCTCAACATTGTTTTTCTCAGGTCTTATTGACTATTCTAGTGGATTTCGTGTAAAGGTCTACCACATTTTTTAGGATGCGATAGTTGCACGACCAATGTCTAGTGCATCCATACCTAAAACAGGGTTATTTAGGGTTTGCAATTTTATTTAGCTTAATCTTGCTTCTGAAAGCCCCTAGCCATTTACCTTTACTTATCCACTATAAATTGCCTCTTCCCTTATCTGATCTGCCATTTTTCCACTTATCCGCTTTATTCCTTTGGCCCTTTCTACAGCCATGGCGATTGCTAACCTTTTGAGCATTTGCATGTGCTTCAGGCATTGCATGACTCCCATTATAAAGTGCATGATGATTCTCCAGCACGAGTTCATCATGCTTTTCTGTTTCTAGCAAAATGCATATAAGCTCAGGGTACTTCTAGTACTTGACATGATGATACTATTACAGCAGCATCCTCATATTGGGGAGGAAGGTGCATAATGTCTTATCGATCATTTTAGCATTAGTAACTTTCTAGTAACAAAATGTTAGTTTAGTGACAAGCTTGTGCATGGCAAGGTTATATGCTACCACATCTTTTAAAATCCTAAGAGCACAGGAGGATCCATTCGCGTTGTGCTTATGGCAACAGAACGGAACTTTGCTGGTTATATATTTTTCTTTTAGGGAATTCAAAAGTACCAGCTGGTCCTCTTCCATCAAATATTCGGCCTTTGGGTTTGAAAGTGCAGAGCTACACTTGTGGCAGCTTTGGGAAGAATAGGGTTACCAGCTTCAGGCTGGAAAAACAGTAGTTGCAAAAAATTGAGTTGTCATATTAATCTTAGTATTCATTATCCAGGTAAAGTAATTGTTGCCATTCAGGGCTAGCTCGATAAATTTCCTCTTTGCGAAGTCCGACATATCCTATTTTTATTTATGCAAAATGATTTTTACTGCTGGTAAAATCAATATAATGCATGCTCAATCTTCAATTAGTAAAACTTAGTCTATATTTATTCAGTAGATAATTATAAAAAATTTTCCAAAATTTTCTTAGCATTTGTCATAATTTTATATTAATTATCAAGCAATTTTTAAAATTCCTGAATAACAAAAAAATAAATCCCAAGATAAATTAAATATAGAATATTGCTAAGAAAATAAATCCAAAGACACAAAGGTCTCTATATGCTAACTAAATTTTTTTAGCATTTTCTGTAATTTTCTATTAATTACCAAGCAATTTTCAAAATTACTGAATAATAGAAAATAATTCCAATAAACATTAAGTAAGGAATAATTGCTAGAAAATAAATCCAGGGCCATAATATTATCAATGTATCATCCATAAATTTTCAGAAATTTCTAGCATTTTTTGTTCTTTTTCGTTAATGATTAAGCAATTTTCAGAATTACTTAATGGCATAAAATAAATGTTTAGCACATATTAAACTTGGCATAATGCTAGAGAAATGAACCCATGGGTATAAAACTTTCAATATGTGCTAATATCAATTTACCACATTTTACGGAAGTCATTACTTAAAATCTAATTTTCAGGTGTTTAACAACCATTTTCAAAATTTATTAATCAATTTAAAATTTACTAAAAATCTTAGGGGCAAAATCATAAATTCTTATTTAAATTTCCCTACCTTTTTTTATGAATAAAAACGAACGGGCTGTAAGGTCATTTGGGCCATACGGGCCATACGACCCATTAGACCTCGGGCCCACTTTGGCCTAAACCAGCCTCCATCAAAACGGCGGCTAGGGTTTGAAAAACCTTAGCCACCATATCCTTTTCCCAATCGGCACGACGGCGAGCTCAACCAGATGGCCAACAGAGGCGTCATGAGCGAGCAGCAGTAACACTGGCCGCTGTGAGGGCGTAGATTGCTGCCGACGAGGCCGAGCCTGCCTACCGGGCGGGTCAAGACGGGCAGGCAGCCGACGTGGCCAAGGCAACGCGGCTGAAGATCATGGGCGACGTAACCGTAGTGGTTGCCTCGACGGCACCGTGGGTTGCAGCCTTCGGGGCGGTGAAGATTTTTTTCATGATGAACAATAATTTTTCATAAACAGATTAGATTAACTAGTAATCTAATCAATAAAAACTAATCTACATGATTTAGTATGATTGGTCATGAGCGATCGATGTACGCAGTTCAAACTTACGTAGGTCTTGCGGTAGGATGATTGCGTGTCGCAGGATAAACTTGATGCAGTGTCGATCGATGCATGTAGACGATCACTAACAGCCACGTGTAAAACGATCGTGCTAATAACGTGTTGTAAAATGTAGTCATTCATCCGCACCAGTCAACAGCACGTCCACATGAACACACGAACAAAAGTAGGAATACAAGCAGAAGCACGTAAAAGTATGTGGCAATAATCTCTCTTTCTTTATTAGATTGACTTTCTCTGTCTAAAAGAGCTGCCCAATATAAAGCAAAACCGACAGAAAATAGATTCGAATTCACCCATCTATAGATAGATTTCTTTTAAATTTGAACTAAGATTCTATTCGTACCGTAACAAATCTATCTGATTAGGACGGTGGGCCGGCGCGGACCGGACCGGCCTGTCCCACTCGGATCCTTTGGCACTCGAGGCTCACACAGTACTACTGTGACGCACTAGTGCTCCACGGGTTCACGTCTCATATGTACGGTGGTATCCTTCGTGTGCCCGTCGGTCGGGATGGGGCGATGCGCTCGTGCACACGACAATGGACTAATGGAGCAGGGAAAAGGTATGGCCGCGTGGGCGTGGGCGGGAAGCAGGGGACGACGAGCGAACAACCGAGTCATAACTAAATCTTTAGTGGGACGTCATTTACTTATAGTATGTTCGGTTAGTAAGATAGTTAAATTTTTGTCCGTGATTCAATATCTATAAAGAAATTTTTTTAAATTTATATTTCACCGTTTTGGATATGATGATTCTATTTAAATAATTAAATATATGGATAGATTTTTTTTTGTTAAATCACATGTACTACTTTGGACAAGTAATCAAACACACTTTTATGCCAAGTGATAGAACCTTGTTCGGTCTCGTTTTTCTTCTCTCTTAAAAGCTTTCTGTTTATGACAAGTGGTAGTATCTTCTCCCTTTCTTTACTTCTCTTCCATTCAAACGCTCTGTCTTTGTGACAAGTGACAGCACCCTATTTCTTTTTCATCATAGTTTTTGAATTGCAAATTTCTTTTCCAAAGTTTTTGAAAACAAATATTTTTAACCACTTTTGAAAGTTTTCGAACCAAAAGTTTGTCGAATAGAAACTTTTCGAACCAAAAGTTTTTAAATCAAAACGAGTTGGAACTTTTCGATTTGAATTTTTTTGAGTCGACATGTTCAAATTTGAATTTTTTTTTATTTAAAATTATTTGAGTTGAAACTTTTTTCTTTAAAATTTTTGAGTTAAAAATTTGAATTGAATTTTCAATCAAAACTGATGAACTGAAAGTTTTTTAATTGAAAGTTTTCAGAGTCAAAATATTTTGATTTGAAAATTTTTGAACTGAAACTTTTCTATTTGAAACTTTCTAATTTGAGAATTATTATTTTTTTCAGTTGAAACTTGCTAAATTGAAAATTTTCAATTTAAATTTTTTCGAGTTGAACTTTCTGAGTTAAATTTTTTTTAGCTAAAAGTTCCTATTTAATTTTTTCTAATTTTCTAATTTTATTTTAGAGAGGAAGGACAAGATGTGGGCAAGTAAGGCGTCGTTTGGCAACTTGGAACCGAGCCGTTTCTATTAGATTCTGGAAGAAACATAACCGAACGGGCTAAAGCTCGGAACGATTCTCCTCGGATCGTTTCTTCTTTTTTCACTCTGTGGCCGAATCGGTCTCAACCCTGTTCCATCCGATTCACAGAATCCTACCTGAAACGTTTCTACTAAGAGTCTGGAACCGTTTTCGTTTCTACTAGAATCTGGATCCATACCAAACAGGGTCTAAGTAGGAAGAAGTAAGAGAGAAATGTAGAGGTGGATGGAGAAGATGGCATATGATATCCTAAGAAAATGTTTTTAAATTTTTTAATTTGAGATTACCATCAAACTAGTCATACCCAACACTACTACAAAACCGGACATCATAAGCGGCCTATTAGAAACGGTTTGGCGCGAACCGGTTGTAATGCTCACACCAGAAGCGGTTCGTGGCAACAGGCCGGAGGGGATCTCTAGAAGCGGTTCGTGGCACAAACCCCATCTAAAGCCCCACCTTTAGAAGGGGTTCGTGGCACGAACCCCTTCTAAAGATCTTTACAAGCGGTTCGTGTCCCCAACCGCTTCTAAAGCTTTAGAAGCACGAACCGCTTCTAAAGGTGGGGCTTTAGAAGGGGTTCGTGACACGAACTGCTTCTAAAGACCCCCTTCAGAAGGGGTTCGTGTCACGAACCGCTTGTAGAAGCCCAGTTTTAGAAATAATAAAAGGAATGCGTGTCCTATTCTATCAGAGAGCACGCGTGGGTGGGTTGGCTAGATGGATGAAGCGGGTCACGAGGATGGAGTGCTGGTCGTGGGTTCGAATCCCATTCCCACGATATTATTGGTAGTCTTTTATCGCTTGGTGTCGCACCACCACAAGCGGTTCTAGCAACCGCTTGTGATACCCTTCGGAGTATCACTCACGGTTGCTTAGAAGCGGTTGTAGAACCGCTTCTGGAAGTGGTTTTGAACCGCTTCTGGAAGCCATTTCTGTAGCAATGAAAAGTCCCTTGCATTGCATGTAGCAGTAGCTGCTGCTGCCTTCCACCGCGGATCCTGTCGCCACGAGTTCAGCACGTTGTGAAACTTTTTCAACTGTTTGGCATAGTTTTTAAATTCTAGTCTTGCACGCATAAATTTATAAAATAGTCCTCTCACCAACCCAGAAGCAGCGGCATGTGACACAAATCATCTATCGTGCTCGTGCATCAGGGCAGGTGACCAGGCCCACTGTAGCTCGGACGGCCGTGAGAAACGCTCGTTGCCGAGCTAGGGCAACATGGCAAATTGGGGTACCGTGGCACCTGAGCTCGGCAGAAAGAGGATCCATGATAGGGGAGCACGATAGGTAACACTTACTATCTATCGACACTTATGCAATAAAAAAGAAAGCTAGATTCCTATTTTTGCTTAGGAAACCTAAACTGAAAAAAAAATGCAAGACCAAATCGGAGAAAGCTTGGCGTGTTGCAAGCGAGGATCCTATGCGGGCCTGGCTGTTGTCGGCCAATCACACGTCAGACGCGCGCCTGCGGTCGCCTCTTCTGACTTTTGAGGGTTCAAACTTCAAAGTTCAGACCGTGCGTGCCATTAGACGATCCTGGCTTTTGGTCCAGCGGAGAGGAGAGGACGCGGCGGTCAGAGAGCCAGGGGCGCAGCAGCACATCAGCCGAGCAGAGCAGCCATGGCCGCCTGCGCCTGCGCCTGCGCGCACGAGCGGGCAGGAGGCATATTTACTGCGCCGCACTTATTGCTCCCGCACTAGCAGTGCATGCAGCGCTGTCCGCAGGAGCGACCGCCGGGCCGCTGGCCGCTGGCCGCCTCCTCGTCGCCGCACACGGCCAGACAGAGCGATCGACCTACGCCGACCCCTCTGCCTGGCTGCCTCCACGCAATTTTCTCGGAATTGTGATCGGGCTGATCGGTGACTGTTCCATGCATCCACGGACACAGACAGTTGTGTACGTGGGTGAGTCACGATATGTTTGGTTGCTTGTGCCAAGTGGTACATGTATGAGATGGTTTAAGAAAAAAGTCATCTATATGTTTGGTTGTTTCAATAGAACCATCCCATCTAGGATCAAGTGATACAAATTTGAGAAATATTTCCTATAGATGCTGGATCATTCTATTCACCCAAAATAATAGAACCTAACGGTATAGAATTAACATATCCCATTTAATCTTATCCTATTAACCAAACACACCCTTCGCGAACGAGTATGCAGTTGGAAGAATGCGTTTCTTCTCTTTTTGAGTGTAGGGGTGTGTAGAGGTGGGCGTCGTGCCATGCCGTGCCGGCCTGGCCCGGCCCCATCGTGCTTCGGGCCGAAACCGTGCCGTGCCACGACGGCCCATCGTGCCCACCGTGCCGGGCCATGCCGGCCCGACTCACCTTTGGCGAGCCCAAGCCCGGCCCATTTGCGCTTCGTGCCTGCTTCGTGCCGTGCCGGCCCAGGCCTGACCCATTTTCACTATTGTGACGAGCAAAGAAATAAAACAAAGTACTACTACTAAACTACCTATTTTAATTACATAAGAGACTAATCACATCAACAAAATGTCAAACATAAATGCAATGCTTGAAAGTGTCCTGAATCAACAATATCTGCCAACTTTTAGGCCTTAATCCGTGATTTCGTGCCCGTTCGTGCCCAAACTGCTGTGCCGTGCCGTGCCGCCCATCGTGCCTGGTTTCCGGGCCCGGCACGGCCGAAAGCATACGCTATGCGGCCGCCCGGCACGAATCGCCGTGCCGTGCTTTGCACCGGGCCATCCCATCGTACTTCGGGCCGGCCCAAAAGAGCCCGGCCCAAGTACCCACCTCTAGGGGTGTGTATGTTCCGTACGATAAACGAGGGCCCATGGTTTACTGGGTGATCAGAATGGATATAAAGGAGTATTTTAACTTTGTTTAGTGGTATATTATCGGAAGTAGATTATAACACTATTCTGCACAACATTTCACTATCTTTTGTGGGTCCAAACCTATATATCCTATCTTAGTAAAAAAAAAACCACCACCTCCCATCTCAGTCAACTGTCGCTCTGCGCTCACTTTTTTTTTTCAGACGATCCAGTAATTTTCTTCCTTAGATACAACAGATTCAAACTTTGGATGCAGTAAATATTTTTTACAATGTTAAAACATCTCCATTATGGATTTCTTTTTTCCAGCAAAGCACTTTAAACGGATTGTAATCAATTCACGTTTGCAATCAATTCATATTTCTCTCTCCACCTGCCCCTCTGCACTCAGCGTGACAATAAATTGGTATGCATTTAGATGTAAATGTGGTATCTATTTTTATTGCCGCTATCACGTGGTCATCTTGCGCCACAGCTAGGTACGGCAGTAAAATCTAACAACGCGTTCAGTAAATAGAAATGCATTTGGCAGTGCCACTATCACATGGTTATCATGCTCCACTGCTAGGTGTGGCAGTAAAATCTTACTCCCTCCGTTCACTTTTATAAAGCTTATTTTTTAAATGGTTTTGTTCACAAATATAAGGTTTACATGTATATTTAATGAGGCCTTTCCTTTTATACCCATATTTATTCTCTCTTAACTATATGCATTTATTTATTACCACCCACACAAGTATATCTTTCATCTTCCAAGACAATTAAATGAGGACATCTAACTCATTTTCTCTCACACATTTCTCAATTTCAACGCAACCTTAATTCTTATACGAAGTGAAATAACGTCTTATAAAAATGAACGGACGGAGTATAATACGTCCAGTAAATTGGTGTAAAAGCCTATTCATCTGATATTTATTAACAAGACTTATATCGTTTAGTCCCTCTCGTTGTTATCAAGTTACCGGTGAAAACCGTTTAAGGATCGGAATTGTCAATCAAAAGTTATGGCTAATTAAAACAATAAAAAAATATTTCTAGTACGCTTCATTTCTAGATATATAGTTAAACTCACTCCCTAATCTTTACCCTCCAAGCTCCAATCAAAACTAAGCTAATGCAACCTGAATAATCTGACGCTGTTCACCCTGACAAAATCAACACGAGTTGCTCACCCCACAACTCCACAAGGACGCTTGAGCTAACAAGCCAGCTAACAGCCTAACATAGGGCCACTCCTATTCCCACATGGCCTGGTCATTTTGGACTTTGCAGACGAGCCAGGCAAGCTAATCAAGCTAGTAACAACAGTGTGCAGGCATGCGTTCCCGCCACCGCAAGGGGCAGGGCGGAGCTAGTCCAGGCCCAAGCCTCGAACTGGACCAGTTGATCTTAGATTAAATATCTATTTTCAATGATTTTTCAATAATTTTTTTGTAGAATCCCGGACTACAGCCTACTCTGCCCGGGGCCTAGATCCGCCCCTCCGCCCCTGGCAAGGGACATGGCTAGGCAATGCATTGGCCAACCACCATGGATGACTGTCTATACGCAAGCTAGTATGCATCCATGGGCCCTTGGAACAGGGCAGACTGCAGGTTAACAAAACTAGGAAGACCGGCACCCATGTGGTAGGGCCATCTGGTAAAGAGGCTGGTTTTCATGACCAAGAAATCTAGATTCCTCCTCCTGACCGTCGATCTCTCACCTTTAGAAAGCAGGCACAATCAGTGGGATACATGGCCCATGTGTTCGGAGGAAGAGAGGCAGCGGCAATGCGCTTGTGGAGGAGGGCATGCATGCAGGAGCCAGCGGCTGGAGGAGCGATAGAAGCGATGATCTTTAATCGAGTAAACTTGTACAAGGGTGTCTCTCTAGTTAGCAAGGACCATTGATGCTTTGCAAATTGCAACGCGCGCATGCATGCATGCCATGCATACACATGAAGAAGACGTATTGTAAATTTGTAACACCTCGATCGCCTTTGCATTACCAGTTTACCTACGAGCAAGGGATGAAATCTCGCTGAGATTTCGCGAAATCTCGACGAGTTTTTAAATCTCAGACTCCTTCAAATTTCATAATCCCGGTGAAATTAAGAAAACCCTAGAAAAATTCAAAGTGCTACAGTAACCTAAAATCTCAACGAGATCTCGGTAAATTTGACTGAGATTTGAATAAAACTTGATCATATTTAACCGAATTTGACTGGATTTTGGCCGGATTTGATTCTTCAAGTCGTTTTTCATGTGTCGGTAGATCATAATTCTGGTGAAATTAAAAACCCTAAAAAATTCAAACGGCGACAACACCTAAAATTTTGCCGAGATCTCGGCATTTTGGACCAAAATTTTGGTAGTTTGAACCGAAATCTCGGTTAAAAAATTACCAGATTCAAATTTTCCTTTTTGTATTTCGTTTGGATTTCATCCAAAATAACGAGATTTCGCCGAAATTTTGGATTTCAGAGGTTGCCGAGATGAAACCCTAAAACGAAATTTGAAACCTTGAATACGAGTTGGTATAAATGGTAACACTTTTAGGTTAATCTTTCTTAGCAAGGTGAGGAAAAAGGTCCAAGTGAGGTGCTACGCATACATGCCCGTCGCGTCGGTGGACTATGATGTGGATATGCATACGTCTAATACTTTTCGATTCAATGTCTTAATTAACTGAAAAGAATTATTTAACCGCATTAAACATTAATAGACGAATCTTTTCCTTAAGCAATCTTCACTATACTTACATAAGAATTATATATTACATCCTAGCGGGTCTTTGCTTATTATTAGATATGAAAATTGCATAAATGTCAATTGAAGCCAAATTACGTCAAAAGACAATGGTGGAACCCATCGGGACAACCAGAGCCACATGAAAAGCCCAGAAGACGAAGTGGACCACATGGAAGATTAATTACACCATGCGACCCAAACTTTGGTCCGTCGTGAACGAAATTTTCTCAGGTTGGTTTGTTTTGTATGCAATGCTCGTGTGAGTGATTGCATGGATTGACTTTGAATCAAGTTGTTGACTTATGTTCGGATTCGTTTCTTTTTGTTCATGTGCAGTTGTTGCTCGAGGGCGAACATGGTCGATGACGGGACCCAAACTAGGTTCATGGAGGAACTGAGGTTCGAGACTAGGTTTAGGGAGGAACCGAGGTTTTGGTGGTCAAGGATGTCATGCGGGACGTTCGGGCTAAAAGAATGGTGCACATGAGGATTTGTCAATCACGTGAGTATGGCAGGTGGGCCATACGCGTGCAGAGTTGTAGTTGTTTGGGGTAGCTTGCATGTATTGGGCTAGGTTGGGCCAAGTGGACATGTATGCGTACTCCTTGTGGTTGCTCCTTTAAATAGGAGGGGTTGTCTCCTGTTTAGAGCATTGAGCAGAGCTTTAGGGTTTGTACTCTTTTGATTGGAGCACTTTAGACAAAAAAAATAAAGATCAATTCTTCCAGATTCTTTGCGTGCTACAGAAACCTCGTAGCTACAGTACACGCGTGCTACAATAATCTTTGTTTTGGGGTTCTTTTCTTGCACATCTTCTGGTTCTAGATTGGTTTTTTATTCCTTGAATTTGATCTTGATTTGATCCATCAAAAACCTTTCTAGGGTATTGATTTAGGGTTCCTCAAAGTTTAGTCGATAAATCTTTTGTCGTTCTTGTTTAATCTTGAAGTTTTGGTTAGATTAATTCTCGTCATCTTTTGTCACAGCAAGCTTGTGAGATTCATAACTTTTGATCCGTAAGTCCAATCGAGCTGATTCTTTTTGGATTAGATTCGTATTGGAATCTAGTTTCTTGTGTCCAAATTTGAGATCGATCCGTCGGTTGGATCTCTGGGAATTCGTGTTTTGCCGAACGTCTATCAATCTATTTTTGTCGGATACGAAGTAACTTTTTGGTTCAAATTTGAGGTGAACTTTTAGTAGATCAAAGATTTCGCACAATCATTCACCCTCCCTCTGATTGCTATATATGTGTTTATCAATCCTACACATACACATTATATGTGAGACCAATTAATGACAAGTAAGAATACGACGTTCTCTCAGTGTCTCAATGTGGTTCGATCCAACTCCATATTCTCTAACATGTGTCCATATTATTGGTTTGATATATCTATATCTATAACCCAAGAAATATGGTCATCGGCCAATACATATGCTAGGTTATTTATATGTGTCCTCGTATGTTTATCGATTAGGGATCACTTTAGAGTAATTATTATAAAGTCATATATAAAGTTTTACAAACAAGTCACATATAAAAAATTATAATGATCTCTACTATTGACTCTAGCTCATATCTTCAACCGTTACACAAAGTATCATAGCATCTTATTTGGGCCTTATGTATGTGGCCCTACAGCGACACATGTCATAAGGTTGTGTACTGAGTGTTTTTGGTCATATTTTTATTTATGGGTTAACCCTTTTGAGTAAAACGATGATGATAATCTAGGTGAGATACTACGTATGTATGCTCGCCCCATAGTTGGTGGGGTTTTAGCGAATTTAGACGGCAGGTGTCACACGTAAGTGTGTGTTGTGCTGTACATACGACGGTGGTCAAATCGGGTTTTAGTCAATTTAGACGGCAGGTGTCACACGTACGTGTGTGTTGTACATATGACGGTGGTCAAATGATTGCAAGGATCTGTGCTGATACTTGGAGCTAGCTAGCTTATGCTCCATGTAAAGCCGCAAATGCACAGTGGAAAGAAAAAATAGTAACGAGAAGGCCGGATAAGCAAAGCGTGCAAGCGTGGTACGGTGTAGCCATGCTTTTCATGCTGTGGCATGGTGGTTGACCATTCGCAGCAGGCAGTCATCATCATCGTTCGCGGGAGGAGCAACAATGCCCTACCCATGTCCGATGGTATACTCCGGGAATTTTTTTTTAATAATTTTTTTTAAAAAATGAATTGCGGTATTATTACATGAAAAATAAAAATTACAAAAATAACACCTATTTGCCAAACGGTACGACGAAATAGCTATTTTCGCCGAACGGTATGGCAAAATAGCTATTTTTGCAAAACAATACGGCGATCACTGCTTAATTATGCAGTTAACAGTCGGTCGTCAGAGTTTAAGAGGAAGAAGCTATTTCCGCCGTACCGTATGGTGATAATAGCTATTTTCGCCGTACCGTACGACGATAACTCTATTTTCGCCGTACCGTATGGCGACAACTCTATTTTCGCCAAACGGTTCGGCGATAATACCCTTGTTTCCCGTAGAATTTATTGCCTAGCGATTAACTACGTAATTAGGCATTTGTCGCCACACCGTTTGGCGAAAATAATTATTTCGCTATACCGTTCGACGAAAATAGCCATTTCGCCATACTGTTTGGCGAATGGGTGTTATTTTTGCAATTTTTGTTTTCCGCGTATTAATATCGTAATACATTTTAAAAAAAGTATTATTTTAAAAAAATTGTATACTACGTATATTAAATCCTAAATATTTCTGGTTTGCCCACCATGGTCATGGTGAATTTCGCCAATGGGTTCGTTCCGTATAAGGCCACGTCACCTAGTAGGATGATGAAACTCAAGTATTTTGTCATATGTACTTAAACGAACCGGTCGCGTGGCCCAGTCGTAGAGCACCTCACCCTCAGCTCGCCGGTCGTGCATTCGAGACTTTAAAACTATTTATTGATTAAATTGATTTTGATTTTGATAGTTTGGGATTTGCAAGACTTTAAAATTATTTATACTATATTTTTAATAAATTTTAAATATATAGGTTGAATTTATATAGTTTTACGAAACAATTGGACAAGTTATGTTGTAAACCTGTAATCAACTTGGCTTTCGATCGACCGGTGTCGATTCTTGACTGTGCATGCGCATGATGAGATATATATGACACGTCTGTGACATCATAAGATGTCACAATAGAGAATGTGATATTATAAAATATGACATTATAGATTTCGGCATTACGGTCTGACTTTATACTCTGTTTTTGGGCCGTTTCCGGGTGTTTGGGCCCTTCCGGGGGAGTTTTGGGCCTTGGGGGAGTCAATTGGGCCTTGGGGGACCTAGTTGGGCCGTAGGCGGGTGCTCTTGGCCCATGTGGGAGGGTTGGGGGCAGCACATGGCCCTTGCGCCTCCCTCCCTCCTCCTCCTCCCCATAGCTGCCACCCCCCATTGCCCTAGCCGCCCACCTCTTCCCCCCTCCCATGCGCCACCCCTTCCCCTCCTCCCCACCCCTAGTCGGCCCTAGAGCCTCTCCCTCCGCGCGATCTCGCTGTCCGGGAACTCTCCGTCCAAGAGGATCCGGCGTTCCCGGTGATCCCGGCGATCCCGGCGATTGGAGGAGAGATCGGGTCGCGAGGAGGAGACGTTCGTCGACCGGGTGATCCGTCAAGAAGAGGTAAGGATTTGGGGTCTTGTTCGGGGTGGTCTAGGTATTGTTAGATGGGTAAATTCATGCCTAGAATTCATGTTTAGGAGCTGTAATTAGAGGCATAGATTCGTTTAGTAGATCTGTTTCGCGCAGTAGCCTCGGCCAATTTCGGACAGTCGACTTCGGTCGCGGTTTTTGAGTTTTTAGATTCGGAATTTGGTCGGCCGCCTGTTGAGAAAGTTGTATATAATCGAAAAACCTTTCAATGAAGACCAAGAACGCTTAATTCCGCCCATCCGTTTAAAAGTTATGGCTGTTTTACCGAACGCTGTCAAATCTGTGACGAGATTGGGACAGATCATGTTCAATTGTAGATTAGACAATTTTAGAAGCCGAATCAGTCTTCGCAAATATTTAGAAAAAGTTGGGAAATTTCCTAAGCTTTGAGAAAATGTACTCTTTTGTCTGATTTGGAGTCGTGAAGCCCTAGTTATGGTCTTTCGAAGGTTGTTGTCCTGTTGGATAAATTCTCTGTTTTTGGGTTTTGGGAGTAGATCGCGAAGTCGATATAACTAAGTGCTCATGTGTGGTCTTGTGTGCATGTGGTTGAGTGTATTGAACCTTTGTGCAGGTGGTGTGACCCTGGGAGTGCCGTCGTCGTCTCACCACGCCGTCTCACGAGGGTGAAGGCAAGTGTGTTGTGATGGATTGTGATTGGTTGTTTTATGGTATTGTGATTGATAGGTTATACTAGCATGGTAGGAGTGGGATTTTGCTTTGCCATATGAGTAGTTGTTTGATGAATGGATTAATGCTATGAATGAGATTATGCAAATGCTATTAATGATTGAATGTGGTACATTGTCATGGAATTTGCATCATTGCATTCATAAAAGGAAGATGCATCCCATTTTGATGCGGACCTCTGTGTTCACACGTAGTGAACACAAAAGTCCTACCTCGCAGTCCCTTACACGTGGTTGTACGGGAGCGGGTTAGTAAGAGTAGGCACCCTCCATCTACGGGATGGAAGGGGAAAGAGGGTGCACACCGACGGGTGTGCACTCGGCAATACCGGTATGTGCTTCAAAGAGACATGTGCATTGCATTGCATGTATGATGATGTTTAATGAGATGCTCATAATGTTCCGTGAGATGTTTATGAAGATGATTATGATGATGTTGCATGAAAGGTTAACGAAAATGTTATGAATGTTGTTAATGTCTACTCCATTGCAATACACTTTACTGAGTGATGAACTCACGCTTGTTGTTTGATGTTTCCTTTAGGTACCTCGAGATCGGCATATGGGAAATGGAACTAGCGACATGTCTTCACTTAGTGGCACCCAATTAGACAACTATACACTCACATTCATAGTTATGATGTTTACCCTGGTTTATACATTATGGTGCTTTGGTTCCCTTATTCCCTTCGTATCCGTTCATGAAACATTGGAGTTTATGTTATGGGCTTGAAATGATGATTTATCTCCTGTTAGTGCTGTTTAGATGTCATCTATTATGCTATTATGATGTGATAATATTATTGTTGCTTCTAACCATGGAAAAACAAAGGATATGCTGCTGAAATTTCGGTTACGCACTTAGCGTAGTTGCTGTAATTTAATGTAAAATATGTGCTTTGTGTTTTGCTAGTACCGGTTGTGGTGACATTCGCGGCATACTAGGTGTCGGGGTGTTACAACGTCACATGAGCATAGTACTAGCTAACTCCATGTACACAAGTTTAACAATTAAGATCGTCGCGACCAACCTATGAGTATGTATCGCTTGTCATTTCAAAAAGTATACGTGCGTTGGCGTGTGCATCGCGGCCATCTGCTGTCGATCGACAGGTTATACTCCTTGTCCGGTCGTCGTTCACTCACACAATTATATATATATATATATATATATATATATATATATATATAAGTGGAAGCATACACATTTCATAAATGAAAGTTGTTAACCAGTTTTGCGTAATTAGGAAGTTGTTATTAACCAAATAGAGGTAGGGAGTCTATACACCTAGGAGTACAAAACGGGTTTCATATATATGTATATATATATATAAATAAAATGGGGCACCATGATTTTTTAAATGCACAAATTCAAGTTAAATTCGTGTATATTTTTTGAAAATTTCAGTTTTAAGGTATATACCCATTTATAACAATTCAAACCAAACACATACCTTTGAAAAAATAACTCGAATTTAAAGATTTGAACAAATTTAGATTACATGCTTTGCTGATTTATATATATACTCAGCACATACCTACAATCAAACTATAATTAAAAACGAAACTCTAGTTCGAATTTCAGTTCAAACTCAGCATCCTGAAAATTTCAAAGATTTTTGAATGCAAAATAATAGAAAACAATATCTATTATGGATCATGGTGCCCAGGCACCGTGGTGTCCTAGGGAATTGTACCAGGCACCGTGGTGTCCCAGGGAATTGTAATATATATATATATATATGTGTGTGTGTGTGTGTGTGTGTGTGTAATATCGCGGATTGTTCCCTAATTCCTCGAATTTCTAGTCCAAACGTTTGGCGGTCCTGCTGGTGATCTGTGGACCTCAAAAGGGGTAGTTGTGGAGAAATCTTGCATGTTCTTTATAAGTTTACCCCACCTACCTTATCCCTTCATTCCTCTCTCTCTCTCTCTCTCTCTCTCTCTCTCTCTCTTCACTCCCTCCCCACCTCTTTCTCTTTTCGGCTGGCGTCCCCAACCTCAAGCCCGAGTGGAGCGTCGCCCTCCCCCAGCCGATCCAGAGCCCTACTGGCTTTTCTCTGGAGGAGTTCCAACTGGCCGGTCGCCCTGTTCCAGATCCAACCGACGTCGTGCGACGCCCTTCTCCTTCCCCCAGCCTTCCCACCCGATGCTGCTCCCCTTGCTTTCCAGGGCGGCACCCTCCCTCAGGCCGGCGATCCCCCCTGCAGCACCTTCCTCTGGCCGGCATCATCTTCTCCCCTGCACCCAGCCGTCCCTCCCCTCCACTGCCGACGCCCCCTCCTTCCTCTCTGGTGATGGTAAGTGAGGTATAGCTCTAGGGGAGCTCAAGTTATTGCTTTGGGATGCTAGGTGTTTGATGAAATGGCTTGGAGGTGGATGCTTCTTGCTCACTAGGTGTTTGATGAAATGGCTAGGAGGTGGTTGCATCTAGCTTTGTTTCAGGGTTGGATTCTTTGTCATGTGTGGAGAGGGATGAGGACTAGGTGTTTAAGGAAATACCGAAATGGGATGTGGTTGTGCGCGAGTCCGTGGTTTCCTTATGGTGTGTCGAGCATTCTATGTGTGGAACTTAATGCCATGCCATTGAGCTAGATGATTTGTGTTCAGTTAAATCCATGGTGTAATGTTTGTAATTTGTGATACTTTAAATTGTTGATTTAGGGATGGTGTTCTAGCTTATTGTGTGGCTCTGATTAACTCTTGGCCTAGGATGATTCATAGATTCAATTGGGGCTATGATGCTCCGATGTTCTAATGTCTGTTTATGGCTCACTGGCAGTAGCGTCGATTAGATTGCATGAAAAATGATGTCCCTTAGCATGTTCGTTTGCTGTTGACAATGATGTGAGTGGTGGACCGTGATACTATGTGTGTGTTTCGTGCTTTGTGATCTGTGTAGATCTATGTGACTCCATTCCGGTTGTTGGTTTGGTGCAAACAGGTGTTTCTACAGGGTTTAGAGGTTGTTGATGGGGTTAGCTTATGTGATGGATTTGAGCTAGGGGGTGCCAATTTATAACTTTTTTAGAGGAACTGTCATTGGTGGAATATTTGTTATTGCGATTTGCCACGATATGATGTAGAATTTTGGGCAGCATGAGCCAAGACTTGTTTTGAACTGCATTGAACCTTTACATTTGAAAGATGCTTGCGTAGCCATGTTTAAGGCACAGAAGGGGCTAAGGCTGCTTATGCTTCATGCCATTATTTGCTTGTACTTGTTTCGATTGCTTAAGTTAGTAGTAGGCCATTATCTTTGATCAGAAGCTCTGCATGAAGGTTAAGTTAGCATCGTCTGTGAAAATCTTACATGAATATTGGTGGAAGGTTTTATAGTGCTCTATTCATTGATGGTTTGGCTTATTAGATAATGAATTGAATCCATGGCCATATAAGGATTTGTGCGTACACATGAGCGTGTCAACTGTGCTAACTGATAGTTGTGTTAGTTGTTATATTTCAAGCCAATAAGTTCAATCAATATGCCATATTAAGAGAGATATCAATTGTATTTGGAGATATATCCATCATATGGATGGACAGATCAGTTGGTAAAACATATTTGGAGATATGGCAAACACATTAGTACTCGTGGGAATTATTGTAGTGCTTTTACACAGCATATTAGCTCACTGCCTAAGAGATATCATAAATTGTAACCTTTGTTAGTTGGTGATATCTCAAGGTAGATTAGCGCTTAAGAAGGTACTTTGCTGCTGATTGTGAATGTTAATATGCATTTCATGTTTGGTTGCTATTGTAGTTCATAGGCTTTAGTTTAGAAGTATCAAACTATTAAGTTGAGTTGACATGAGTTGAGGATGTGAGTGAATTGGAGTTGGTTAGGGAATTGTGCTTGTGCGTGCTTGCCTTATTGAGGTCTAGGGGATGAAGTTCTGTCATTTGCCGAAGTGAGGATATGCATATTTGTGTTATGTATTTCTTTTAGTGTTTGAGTTGTGTTTTGTCTAAGCATAATACAATCGTGGGTAGGCAGAGAGTTGTTTAAGGGTTGATCGTCATTGTATTGAATGATGTTTGTGATCAATTGTTTGGTCCATAAGTTGTGTTGTTATGATTTCTATTTTCAGGGGGAGTGGCCCCTGCTTCATGCGTCACTCTACTTCCTACGGGAAAAGGCAAGTACATCGTGGGGTTGGATATGGTCGTGAGTAATATGTGATACTTCCTGTTTTTTTATTGCTCTGCAAATTCAGATGAATTATGGTTGAGAGTGGGCTTTTGGCCAGTGCATGGTAGAACAAGAAAGTGAATTGACAGTATTTAATACTGAAAGCATCCAATATTTTACTCACTGTCTTTAAGTGATCATTCTTGCCTTTGATACACTGTACTATTGTTATCGATTAAATTGTCCTGTTATAAGTATGTTATGCATATGAGTATTCTTATGCATAGGTTCATTCTTATGCATACGGTGGTGATGAGGAGAATGGGTTCGGGGGAAATGCTCTGTTGACAGAGTTGTCGCATGACAGATGAGCGATGAAAAGTAAATGTTGCATCATTTGCATTCATAGCATATAAAGGGCCAGGTCGGTGAGTAAGTCATAACTAATCCGGTGAGATCGGTGAGAAAGTTATGACTAATCCGGAGTGCCCTTGTGTAAAACCTACCTTGGGGTAGGTACCTCCACGGGATGGAGGTAGAGGGTGAACATCGACGGGTGTTCCCTCAGCTATACCGGTATAATTGATGAAAAGGTGCATGAGCATGTTGCATCCATCATTGCATTGCATTACTATCGATAGACTACTAAGTAGTGTGGAAAAAGCGTTAAGACGTTGAATTGCGGTCACAATTAAAGATGTGTAAGGATCGTGATATTACTGGTTTTCTCTTCCATTTCTACTTGTTGAATTCAAATTAAGAGTCACGAGTATGTTACTGTTTAAGAAATTCTATTTGGCTATCTTTACTTCCTTTGATGTACTTGTTGGGTCTTCGACTCACGCTTGTTATTTAAATGTGTGTAGGTACCTTGAAGCCGGCATGTTGGGATGGGAGTAGTAGCATGATCATGGCTTACCACCATAGTTTCATATTAATTAATCTTGTCGTTTTAAATCTTAATGAGTTCATGACTTGTAATGAATTTTTGTGGTAGTTGTTTTGTGCTCGTTTGGGTCATGGCGGCTAGTTGATACTATGACCCATGTCTGTGCTTGGTTGGCTATCTTAGTTGCTTATGTTGTTGTTGTTGTTATATTAAATGCTATCTTTTGCCTGCTGAGTGGATGTCCTAGTTTAGTTGCTGCCGAAATTTCTAGTAATTTCGGTAAGTTGCTAGTAGGTTAGCTTGTTTTGCTAGTTTATTCTAATGTCTTGTGCCATGTGATGTTTGAGGGTGTAACATTCAGGGCACGTGCGGTGCCGGGGTGTTACAATATATATATATATATATATATATATATATGAAAATGGTTTCATACCATATGAGTATATACTCCCACCTTCAGTATACCCCTTAAATAAGATACTCCAAAGTGAGTTTTACGAAAAATTTCATTAAAATCCACTCTTCGTAATATAATTTGTTTATATACTCCTTTTAGATATGAAGAAAGGTATATAGCAAAAAATAAAGGGCTCCGATGAAATCTTTTCAGTCATGTCGCATTGGAGTATCTTAGAATTATTATTAGAGTATACTGAAAGTGATAAAAGAGTATAGCACGTTTGTTTAAATAGTATATTAGATGTGAGAGTATATACTCCCGAAAATATGAAAAAGACTTCATATATACATACATACATACGTATGTATGTATGTATGTATGTATGTATATATGTATGTATGAAGTTGTTTTGTACTCCGTACCTCTATTTGGTTTAATAACAACTTTCTAATTAGGAGGAACTAGTTAACATCAGTTAATATACAGGGAGTAGGGAGTATGTACTTCTGGTAGTATGCTTATATATATATATATACACAGGCAACATATCCACCGAAAACCCCCCTTTTATCATGAAAACTCTGTGAAACCCACAAATAAAAGTTTTGAAAAATTCTAAAAAAATTATCATACGTAGGGGAGGTGAGGTTCTACAACCTTGTGAAATTTGAAGATCAAACTCAATAGTATTTGAAATATATGAAAAAGATAAATTAAAAAATAAATAATGCTGAACAGTGAAAAAACACTATTCAGACTGAATTTGTTTTTTTTTTCATATCTTTTAAATGCGGTTGAATTTGGTCTTTAAATTTCACAAGGTTGTAGAACCTCACGTCCCTTATGTATGATAATTTTTCAAAACTTTTATACGTGTTTTTCACAGAGTTTACACGGTAAGGGGTTTGCACCGGATATATATATCTCTCTGTGTGTGTGTGTGTGTGTGTGAAAATGGTTCCATACTCCTGGGAGTATGTACTCCCACTCTCAATATACTATTTAAATGATGTTATTATACTTCTTTATCATTTTGAGCACACTCTAATACTGATTATAAGATACTCCAAAGTGAATTCGACAAAAAGTTTTATCAAAGTCCACCATTTATAACAAAATTTGTTTATACACTCTTTTTACATATAGAGGGCTCCGATGAATTTTTTTCAACAACGTCGCATTGTAATATTTTAGAATTATTATTAAAGTATATTGAAAGTGATAAAGGAGTATAACCCATTTATTTTAGTGGTATACTGGAGGTGGAAGTACATACTCCCAAGAGTAAAAAAAAAGGCTTTATATATATATATATATATATATATATATATATATATATATATATATATGAAAAATATTTTTTACTCCCGGAGTAATTACTCCCATCTCTGAAATACCACCCAAACAAACTTGAAATACTCCTTTATCACTTTGGATACACTCATATACTAATTATAAGATATTCCAATGAGATCCACATGAAAATATTGCACAGGAGTACATAGTTTTTAGCCTATTTTGCAAATACCTTCATATACGCACATAAAAAGGAGTATGTCTAAAAAGTGTACATACCACCTCTGAAAAAATATAAATACCACCTAGATGGTCTTATATACTTATATATTACATGTACATACCCTCCGTTGCGCGAGATACTCCCTATGTTGTGAGATACGGCATAAGGAGTAATTACTTCTGGAAGTAGAAAAGAGGTTTCTTGCGTGTTTGTGTGTATGTGTGTGTGTGTGTAGGAAGCCTTTTCCGTACTCCTGGGAGTACGTACTCCCACCTCCAGTATACCATTTAAATGGATATGTTATACTCTTTTATCACTTTCAGTATACTCCAATAATAATTCTAATATACTACAATGTGGCATTGTTGAAAAAAAAATCATCGGAACACTTTATTTTTTGATATATACCCTTTTTCGTATGTAAAAAGAGTATATAAACATATTATGCTATAAAGGGTGGACTTTTATGAAATTTTTCGTAAAACTCAATTTGAAGTATCTTATAATCAATATTAGAGTATACTCAAAAGAATAAAGAGGTATAGCAACATCATTTAAGTGGTATACTGAGAGTGGGAGTACGTATGGAACCATTTTCATATATATATATATATGAAAATAGTTCCATACTCCTAGGAGTATATACTCCCACTCTTAATGTACTGCGTAAATGATGTTGTTATACCTCTTTATCCTTTTAAGTATACTCTAATACTGATTATAAGATACTCCAAAGTGAATTCTATGAAAAATTTCATTAAAGTCCACCTTTTATAGCATAATTTGTTTATATACTCTTTTTACATATGAAAAAGAGTATATAGCTAAAAAAATAAGAGCTTTGATCAATTTTTTTTCTACAATGTCGCATTGTAGTATATATCTTAGAATTATTATTGGAGTATACTAAAAGTGATAAAGGAGTATAACGTATTTGTTTAAGTGGTATACTGGAGGTGGGAGTACGTACTCTCAAGAGTACGGAAAAGGCTTCATATATATATATATATGGCATCATATTTGGTGCAAACCCCCTCTACCGTGAAAATCACGTGTAAAAATTTTGAAAAATTCTCAAAAAATTACCATGCATAGGGAAGGTGTGGTTCTACAACCCTGTAAAATTTGAAGACAAAACTCAATTGCATTTGGAAGATATAAAAAAGACAAATTGTTTTTTCATTGTTTAGCACATTTTGCAATTTGTCTTTTTCATATCTTCCAAATGCAATTGAGTTTTGTCTTCAAATTTTACAGGGTTGTAGAACCACACCCCCCTATGTATGGTAATTTTTTGAGAATTTTTTAAAATTTTTACACGTGGTTTTCACGGTAAAGAGAGTTTGCACCAAATATATATATATATGCCCCTCGACTTAGGCCAGGCAACATTGTGCTGAAAAGTGACTCGCGAGTCGCGACTCGCCAGCTAACCCAATTGCGTGTCTCTAAACATGACATTATTCGACCGGCCGTGCTTGCCTACCTATGTCCTACGGCCTATAGCTGGGCTATTAACCCTTTACTGGAGTTCGACTCACGTAAAGTTTGGACACTTGAAGGACCTCTTTGGATCGAAGGGGAAAAAAAATACATGATAGGAAAATTTCGTAAATTCAATGTTATGTACAGTGCATTCTTACGGGGAAAGAAAACGTCGAAATTGTTCATGCTTAGATTTCGTGTTTGAATTCCTCCAAAATAGGTAGAAATTAAATTTTCTTATGCTTCCTTAATTTGAAGCAATCCTATACAATAATCCAACACCCCTCGTATGAATTTTTTTTTCTTTGAATTGAATTCCTTTGTTTTTTCTTTCAAAATTCCTTTGTTTCGTAGACGCCCTAGTTAGAGTTGCGTATTTGCATCACCTATTCAGGTTCACAAAATCGCGGAAAATCGCGCGAAAATCATGATTTTAAGTCATATCGGAGGGGTAAGACTTTTAAAACCGGCCGATAAATCGGTTAAATTCAAAAAAAATTCAAAAAATCATAAAAATTTATGAGCCGTAAATATCTTGATAATCGGTGAAAAATCGAGACAAAATTAATGCAAATCGAGAGAAAATCGCTCAAGGAATAGGCTTCGAGAAACAATCAATTCGCCGGTAAAAATAGGAAGAAAATCGGTCAAAATCGGGAGAAAATCGGTCAAAAATGAGAGAAAATCAGAGAGAAAATCGCTAAAAAAATCGGCTTTGAGAAACATTCAACTGAACAGTGAAAATCGAAAAAAAAAATCGATGAAAATCGGGAGAAAATCGGAATTTTTTCTTCAAATTTTTGGATTGTAAAACCATGCGATATCTGACGATTTTCTACCGAATTTTGAGCGCTTTTTTTCGATAATCTAAAAACGAAAATCGTCCGATTTTCTCAAAAAAGAAAAGGTAAACCCTGCACCTAGCTATATCAATCTAACATCAGGAAATTAACTCGCCTCACCTTGCATCGCCTCGCCCCATTTGAGCTAGGATGGACCAATTCAGATAGATCGAATTACTCTTACTGTGAATAAGTGGAGAGTTATGCTTCTATATTTTTTATCTTAATATAAATTACATAAATCTTAAGCGAAAGATGTGAGAGGTCACGTTCGACTTAGTATGACTTTCATGAAGATTTTGTGTAGACAAAAAAAAATCACAATTCTAGTAGTGTGATTTGGTCATGGCCAACCCGCCTAGCTGGTCCAAGGACAGCCTTGAACCTAAAATTTTCAGCCGCCCTACTCGAGGCAGAAATTAAAACCACCCACACGTAACTCCATAGGAAAATTACATACACCAGTGCTCCAATACAAAATTAATATGTTGTTCCCTTTATACCCCTAATAAATATCAATATTTACTTTATATTGTTTACATGTATTCATTAAGAACAATGCTTAGTGATAATAATTAGGGGCAATATAGTTAATGACTTCTTTGTCGATGTGACAAAAGAAATACGTCTTATAAACTTGAATCATGGAGTATTTTATAATTCATAGCCAGCTATGGCCCTAGCTTGGCCCGGTCTAACCATGATATGGGAACGACCAGACCAGCTAGCAGGGTGTTGGATATATTGTTGTGAAAAAACGGTATACGCTCGACGGACGAACGTGGCAGCTAAACGATTAATCGCAATACTGCCAATTAATCAGAATTTAACGGAGGATTATGTGTTCTTATTAATATATCTATTTACATTTACAATTAATTAGAAATATTTTAGTTACATAAAGTTATGGTAAATTATCACACTACAAAACATGTTTTACATTTCATTGTTTATACTTCATCCAAAAGGTACATATTATGCACACTATGACATAATATTATAAACTAGTTTATCCTACTTAGTGTATAAAAATAAGCCATTTTCATGATTAAATGGGAAAAAGGATGAGTAATCAGAAAACGGTCGATTAATCGGACTACACGGTCAATTAATCATTTGACTACGTTAATTACACTTTAACTAAATTATTCATAATGGTACAGTCATCATCACCGATTAATCGGCCGACTAATGGGTCTGATCAGCCGTTCTCCACGACAGTGGTTGGATCATGGGAACCAGCCTGTGCCATCTTTTCAATGGAGGCGTGCGTACGCTCCCTTCCCTCCTGCCTCTTGGTCAAGCCAGCCGGGCCAGGCGGGTACCCAATGAAATCAAAAGTCACGTTATGTTTTCTACAAACCATCACTACATGCCATACATTAGCATTGTCATTGCCAGTGCCATCCATCGCTAGCCCCTCACTCACACAGGGGGATTTGCTGATTTGCCCCGAAATTAATGACCTTTGATGATTTGCCCTGCGATATCTTACTGACATGTGGCCTTAGAACCCGTATGCCAGTGAGATATCGTAGGAAAAATCATCAAAGGCCGACCAACTTCGGGGCAAAACATCAATTTTTCCCACTCACACACTCCCACAGCCGGTCATCAGGCAGTCAGTCCGCTCTATAGCTAGCTCACACAGTGCCCCTACTCTCCTAGCTTGAAACTGCTATTACTACTCCTACTACTTCCCAATCATCTCTCTCTCTCTCTCTCTCTCTCTCTCTAAAGCGCTCGTGCCTGTGAGCCTGTGGCTGGCTGAGTGGCACGCACGAACGCTCGCTCGCTCGCTGGGAAGCAGATCAGATTCAGATCGCTGTATCATCGGCAGCTTGTGGTTGTAGCCATTGCTGGCAGCAACCCAGTGCTTCATCTCGGTTCTTGGGCGGCAGTATATCACCGGCCGGCCGGCTGCAGCCTGCCGTCCTGGAGCCTTTGTGCTGCCTTGTTGGCGTTTTGCTGGCCTGTTCCACCACGGCGATGGGCGTCGTGAGCTGCCGGAGCGGGTGGCGCCGCCTCGCCGTCTTCGCCGCCGTCTTCTTCGCCGTAGCAATTGGTAACTGCAAAGGCTAGCTGGCTCTTCTTCTGACCATTTTAATCTTGTGTTTGGCTGCTCTCTTCTCCATTCCCCTTTCATGCCTTCGTTTTGGGGGTTTGGGATTTCGGGAGGTTAGTGATGGTGATCTTTAGGCTCATCTATATATAGCTAGGTCTTCAACATATTTTTACTTTCCATTAGGTTTAGCTAGGTATAGTACTAGAGTTTGTGCTCCAACATTTCTCTAACAAGGACCCTTAAGTGTTGTTCTAGTGATTAGCACGGTCTCTGACTACTCTCACTAGTATAGGTTACCAAGTGCTCTCTCTTATTCGCATAGAACAATGGATCGATTACGGTAGAAATTTTGGAGGAAAGAAAACGTAAGCGCTATTGAAAGGTCATTTTATCAATTAAGTATATTCTTCTCTTCAATTAATCCTTGATGCAAGTGTGGTTCTTGCATGCAAAGCTCCATATTCCTCTCTCCGATTCTCCTTCTTGCTAATTTATTAGCTTGCCAAGCTAGCTCCATTCTCTCTCCGACTCTCCTTCTCTGCTAATTAATTAGCTTGCCAAGCTAGCTCCATTGTTCCACCATGCATGCACCAAACTAGCTCAGAAATTAAGAAATTTATTTGTTCAAACACCAAACTGACCTTTTCTTATCAGAAAAACTAAGAAACGGAATGGTATACCTCTGAAACTCATGAAACTTATGAATTTTTACACTGAAACTCATGAAACATAGCACTAAAAACTAATGAAATATAAAACTGATGAAACTAAACATTGAAACTCATGAAACCAGCACTGAAACTGATAAGTTTCATAAGTTTCACGACTATACCGTTGGAACGGTATACCGTTCCCTAATCTCCCTCTTTCTTATTGCATACTGACCCTTTTTCTCTCATCCTAGTGAAAGAAGTCAAGAACGGCAAGGGAGATTTTTTTTTCTTTGCGAATGATATATTCATTTGTAAATCATTATATGCCAGCCTAACACATATTGTCAACACGCAATCCTATACTATTTGCTTCCTAAAACCCTTCGTAAAATAGTACCCCTCTCTCTAGATCTCTCTCTGCTCATGTGGTGTTCACCAACCAATGCCTTTTCTCCTATAGTCCTGGGTGCCCCCACTCTGGCACTCTGGTCCAAAGAAAGCATACACGATCTAATTCATTGTTCATGCACATATACGGCATCAACTTTAGTGCAGGATAAGAGAATCTAAAAAAAAACACCTACATGATACTCTCTTCGATCACATTTAGTTATCATTTTTTATATACATGCAGTTAAACTTTTGAACTTTTGTAGTTAATATTTCTTTTAAATATTTAAATTAAGTGCATAAAAATCATATATGTATATTTGTATCGAAAGTACTTTTGTAATGTTATAATTTTATTGTGTTTATAAATATATTATAATAAAAATTAGTGATGAAAATTATGTTTTTAAGATCATGCTAATGTCCAAATCGATAACTAACCTGTGACCACCGATCAGCCACAAATATGTTTTGGTCTCACTTCCTTAACGTTTAGGGCACCAGCCATATGCTCCTTAATTACCACCCTAACCAACCAATTAAATGTATTAGCAATTGATCACTTGCAGGCTTAATTATAACTGTAATCATTAACCATTCATATTTACTACTAGCAAATTTATTCCCTTAAACATAATTAGCTATGTACATCAAATGGTATTATCACATCACCTGCTGACTGCTGGATAGTCCAATCGGTGTGGCGCCGGCAATAAATAACTATGCATGTATGTACTGGTTGGGTTATTAGTCGATTTTCCTGGATTTCCCTATATCGTTTAGAGATAATTACATGGGTTTATTTGTGTTCTAATAAAGTTCTGACATGCGTGTTTATTGTGTCGGTGAATACTGCTCTAGTTGTCATCAGCGAAGGGAGGGAGCCAATCCGTGTACCGGCGGCAGTACTGCACAGGAGGAGAATAGGCTCGCCGTCGCTGCTAACGACAAGCAGCGCGTCCTCGACGGCGGACGGCACCACGCGCCGGCGGCTGGTGGGGCCGGGGTCGTCGCCGCCGACGTGCCGGTCGCGGTGCGGGCGGTGCACGCCGTGCCAGGCGGTGCGCGTGGCGATCCAGCAGGGGGTCGGCGCCCAGTGGGAGTACTACCCGGAGGTGTGGCGCTGCAAGTGCGGCGGCAAGCTCTTCATGCCGTGAACGACACGGCCGGCCGGCCGGCCGGCGACGTCGTACGGACGCCGTGTTACTGCTATGTAATCGGTAGCATAATTTCGAAAGGGTATAAAAAGAGGGGGGGATTAATGGTTATTTCCTGGTGATTAATGAGTTAATTAACTAGCTAGGCGTGCGTGTGCATGATCGGTCGAGTTGGTCTTTGTAATGTTTGTATATGCAAGTTAAGATCTGCATTTTACTTATCTTCTTCTTAACTCTGAACTATTTTTTTTCATTTTTTTTCCTTTAACAGTAGGGGCATTGTACATTATGGTGGTTTGATTTGTCACCCTTGTACTTTTATATACATGGGGCTTTTTATATATTCGTAGTGCTGGATATATTAGCTATATAGTGTATATTAGTACTGGTATATCTCAATCAAGATAGTCCCTGGCACTACTACAGAACCAGCTTCTAGAAGCGGTTCGGAACCACTTCTAGAAGCGGTTCGGAACCACTTCTAGAAGCGGTTTTACCGGTTGTGATACCTCGAAGGGTATCATAAGCGGTTCTAGGAACCGCTTATGGTGGTGGGACACTAAGCGGTAAAAGGCAGTAATAATATCGTGGGAACGGGATTCGAACCCATGACCAGCACTCCATCCTCGTGACTCGCCTCATCCATCTAGCCAACCCACTCACGCATGCTCTCTGATAGAGTAGGACACGCATTCCTTTTATTATTTCTAAAACTGGGCTTCTACAAGCGGTTCGTGACACGAACCCCTTCTGAAGGGGGTCTTTAGAAGCGGTTTGTGTCACGAACCGCTTCTAGAGATCCCCTCCGGCCTGTTGCCATGAACCGCTTCTGGTGCGAGCATTACAACCGGTTCGCACTAAACCGTTTCTAATAGGCCGGTTGTGATGCCCGATTTTGTAGTAGTGTGGGGTAGGATTTGTATGAGTAAAATTATGTTTCTTTATTTGGCATAATTTGTACCGGCATGAGGATCAAACTAATACATATAAATTGAGCATTGTTATTAGACGAATTAAGCAAAACCTAAATTCTGGGTCTCAGTCATAAATTAGTTCTACTAGTTACATGCCCGTGCATTGCTACGAAAAACAAAATTGATAACAAAAAATAAAGATTAAAAAATAAAAAAATTATTTCACAAGATCAAACATCTATCTTTAACGCTTCGTTTCTTGCGAAAGCTGGCTAATTAAAGCAACGCTTCGTTTTTTGCGTAGGGCAATTAATGGTTATTTCCTGGTGATTAATGAGTTAATTAACTAGCTAGGCGTGCGTGTGCATGATCGGTCGAGTTGGTCTTTGTAATGTTTGTAGGCAGCATATTTGGTGCAAACTCCTTCTACCGTGAAAACCACGTGTAAAAATTTTGAAAAATTCTCAAAAAAATTATCATACATAGGGGAGGTGTGGTTTTACAATCCTGTAAAATTTGAAGACAAAACTCAATTGCATTTGAAAGATATGAAAAAGACAAATTGCAAAATGAATAGTGCTAATCAGTGAAAAAAACACTATTCATACTGAATTTGTCTTTTTTATATCTTCCAAATGCAATTGAGTTTTGTCTTCAAATTTTACAGGGTTGTAGAACCACACCTTCCCTATGCATGGTAATTTTTTGAGAATTTTTCAAAATTTTTACACGTGGTTTTCACGGAGTTTTCACGGTAGAGGGGGTTTGCACCAAATATGCTGCCATGTTTGTATATGCAACTTAAGATCTGCATTTTACTTATCTTCTTCTTTACTCTGAACTATTTTTTTCATTTTTTTCCCCTTTAACAGTAGGGGCATTGTACATTATGGTGGTTTGATTTGTCACCCTTGTACTTTTATATACATGGGGCTTTTTATATATTCGTAGTGCTGGATATATTAGCTAGTGTATATTAGTACTGGTATATCTTAATCAAGATAGTCCCTGGGGTAGGATTTGTATGAGTAAAATTATGTTTCTTTATTTGGCATAATTTGTACCGGCATGGGGATCAAACTAATACATATAAATTGAGCATTGATATTAGACGAATTAAGCAAAACCTAAATTCTGGGTCTCAGTCATAAATTAGTTCTATTGTACCGCTCGACCGGTGATATTCGTTGCCGATTTATTTTCTTTTTTCCCGAGGTCACTCAGAGAGATGATCGCATGGTATTGTTTTTTTTTTTTCTGTATGGGTAATATATATATCCTGATACGAGCAAACTTTTCGTTTTTTCTATGCATCCATGTCTAATTTGTTGGTTCTCTGAGCATGCATGTATGCCTGATCTAGTATTGTGCTTATCTGTTTCATAGTACGCAGCAGTGTGTTCATTTAGGCATACAAAAGCTAAAGCATGCCATGCAGAAGACAAGACACCATTGAAGACGATTGATAAGAAAGAGCTTGGAGATCGGCCAAGCATCCCTTTCCTGCCAGCACATGATTCTACCGTGGAACCTTACCCACGTGTAACCTACATACTGTACACCAGGAGAAAACTTACACAAGTTATATATGGTCTCCATTTGGGACATGGTCCTCAGTCGTAAGATCGACAAATCGGACAACCTAGAAGCATATACTGATTGTGAATCTTTTTACATAATATTTTTTAAAAAAATTACATAAACAATATGCCGAAATGAATAATAACAAAAATGCCCAGTTGAAATATGACAGGCTTTCTGTCGAAATTTCAAATATCGACAGAAAGTCTGTCTACATTTGAAATGTTGACAAAGAGTCTGTCGACAACAGTCAAACTCCATCACCATTTAAAATAGGGGCAATTGGATATTTGCCACTCTAGGAATTGAAAATTGGCGCAATTTTCAATTCCTAGAGTGGCATATATCGAATAATTCCTTTAAAATAACGACACATAGCAAATTTTTTTTTTTGGAAACAACGTTGGGAATGGGTTTTCTATCGATTTTATTTTTTAAAATTAAAAATATATTTAAATAAATTAACCTTGGAACAACAATGCTTTTCAATCTATTTTTTTCTCAATGATGTATGGTAATTTTTTGGGAAATTTAATAAAAAATTTTGAATTTTTTTTGTTCACCGATGTACTACAAAATTATGGAATTTTAATCGACATACATATGACAAACACGAAGATGCAGAAAAGACAGTCATGTAGGAATTTGTTCAGGAGTTTTTAGGTTGTAGACATGGTTTTTAATTTCTGAAACAGTTGAGAGTATCTTTTGTGGATGTTGTGAAATTGAGAAGCGATGAAGAATTATGCAACACATGATCGAATTCTTTGTAGGCATATGTCATAAAGTGATGTTCGAACAAAAGTGAAGGGATACTGTATTGCATTTGGATATGTGGAGATTACATGGTGCATGTAGTTCGATATGAACCATGAACTTATAACATCTACGATATAAGTGTGCCTTTTGGAATTATAAAAGGGTGGATCTACGGGTTATGGAGCGAGGACGTTAAGGCTCGAATGAGTAACCATATAGCACCCACAAGGAGTGTTAATCGCCAGGACAGTATGGACAGGGCTGCTAGTCACGATAGTGGCAAGCGTAACTGCAGCTCGCAATATTGCTGCAGTAGCAGTAAGTGTGGTAGTCGCTGCCGAGGTGGACGGCCTCCTCATTTTTCCTCTCCCTGAGCCTTTGATGGTGTAGGTCATTGTTCTGGTTCTGGAGATCGAAGTTCTGCCTATGAAGATGTTCGTTCTCGTTCTTGACATCGGCAAGTTCTTCTACCTTATCATCATGGCGTTCCAGTAATTTGTAGATGTAACATTCAGCTTGTATGGAAAACTATTTGTCCACCCATTCAGTGAATTTGCAGTCCTCGGTTTGCAAGTAAGAGTGCATATCATATAGCGAGGCATGCGTGGAATAGTATGTAAGAGTTGTAGCGGTTACCTTAAATAGAGGGCATCGGTAGAAATGACATCTTGGTCTACCATTGTACTCATTGCAAACCTAGACAATAGCATAGAGGTCATGCTTGCATGTCAGCCACTTCAGGGGACGTAGTGGGTGGCTGTGGTGGATTGGATTTTTTGGGTTGTAGCACTCCCTTGTTCGAATGGAAAAATATGAGCTGGGGGATCGTGGTCTTGAGGACCGTAGATTTGATGGGCCTCGACAGAAGGGTCATGGCCTTGAAACCATGAAGGGTCGGTGGCTCGAGGTGTGATATGACCCCTTCTTCCCCGACTACCCCTCCCACGGCTTGAGGTGCCTCCTCTGTTTGTTATTGCAATGGAGTGAATGTTGGGCTAGTGAACAAGTACCACCTAGGTGGCTGGTGGTTTTATAGGTAGTGTGTATTGTCGCTTTCGTCTGAGAAAGCAGAGGGCTGAGTATTGTCCAACAGGCTTGACAAAGGTCATGGCCACGTGTTGTCCAATCCACCTGACAAAGGTGGTGGCAGCACATTGTCAAATCGAGGTGACAAAGTAAGGTGAGTGCATGTTGTCAAATCACCCAGAGAAAGGTGGTGGGTGCCTGTTGTCAATATGTACTGAAAAAACTAGTGGATATGTTTTCTGAAATGTGACTGCGAAAGGTGATGGATGCGTTTGGTATTTTACAACTGTCATTACTAGGGGGAGATAATTTTGTAATAGATAAGTTAAAAAAGCAAAATACCATGTTCGAATAGTACATAAATTAACAAAGCAAAAGACTATATCCGAATAGTACATTAGGTATGAAAGCAAAAAAAAAACTAGCTAGCATTGCTGCGCGGTGCGACACCTCGTATGGTCCCAAGCCTCCTTCAACGCTGCACATGTCCGGATGGATATGTTAGCTGGTTAGGCTGGCGTCCCCGAGTGATCCTAGTAGGCTCTACTAGTGCTAATGGAGTAACGAAGGCCACATGGGATGGTTGGCTCTATCCAAGCACATCGACACGCTATGACAAACCAAGGACAACACTCGGCAACTGATGCAGGCTGTTGGTCAACCACTCATCGAATAGTCCATCTTCATCGTACAACGAGTCACTGAACTAGGTCGTGTTTTGTTGTGTGCTACATCGTCTGCTCTTGACAAACGTTTTACGTTAGTACACCACATAATGTAGAGAACGTAATAGACGAAGGGATATTGTGAAGGTGTAGTTGAAGTCATGTCGACTTGAGGCGCGAAATGCTCCTAATTGGTGCCCCTATGGCACATCGGGAGGAGGGGTGGTCTACATGTGTGCTATCCTAGCTGCGTTGTGTGGCATGTGGCGGTCACGTACATCAAAGGAATGGCCATGGACCTGTACCACGTCGTCGTGCATAGGCCTCCTACAGGATGTAAGGTGGACGATGTGCGTTATCCTCTGGTAACACTATGCCAGAAAGGCTTATATTAGACCCCTCATCACTGACCCTTGTAGCCAAAAACCCTCAATGATGGCAACCATTGTCATCACTTAGGGTTTTTGGCGAGAAGGGTCAACGATGAGAAACTTATCACAGACTGTTCTAGCCATAAAACCGTCAATGATGACAAGGGCTCTCATCACTGATAGTTTTTGGATGGAATAGTCAGTGATACATCATCACATATGGTTTTATCCAGAAAAACTATCAGTGATGAGTACCCTTGTCATCACAGATGGTTTTTTTGATAGAACCATCTGTGATGACAATCATAGACAGTTCTATCCAAAAACCATCGGTGATTTGCCACAGACGGTTTTTGGTTAGAACCGTCTGTGAGGAGGTGTTATCACAAACGGTTTTTAGCTGGAACTGTTTGTGATAAGCATCTCTTGGAAATAAGTACAGAGAGCCGCGAGGCCCCCAACCCACTTATGTTTTTTGAGCCATTTTTTATGTCGGTGGGATTGTGAGGCTATCTGGTGCAAGGAGACTATGGATTTAGAAGAGTGATTTATAACTTTTTGTTCTTGGTGGTCTAAGGTTAGTGATTGGTTCTATTGTATTATATTGAAGATCTAGGTTGGTATAAAGGGATAGAATATTTGAAGATATGGTTTAGATCTATGTTGGTGTAGATCCATTTGTTCTTTGTGTTCTAGTTATTGGTAAAGATATGGTTTAGATCTAACTTGGTGAGGAAGATATGGTTTAGATCTAGCTTGATGTAGCTAGTTTGGGGATGAAGATATGGTTTAGATCTAAATTGATGTAGAGCTAGCTAGGTAAAGAGAGAATTGAAGATCCATTTTGTTCTTTTTTATGCATGTAAGAAGCTAGCTAGCTTGATAAAGAGATATATGAGAATTTGAAGATATATATGCAATTTAATTGAGTCTTGGAACATTGAATTAAGCTAAGTAATGCATAAGTGGTTTTAGATGTAGCTTGTAGCTAGCTAGATCCATTTGTTGTTTGTGATATAAGAGGTAGCTAGTTTGGTAAAGAGAAATTGAATATATGTACTTAGTTTAGCTAGCTAGTTAATTTTTGCTCCAATTTAATTAAGAATGTACGCATGTGCATGCACTTTAGTGTACTTCATTATTTAACACTTATATATTGTTATATACGTAACGTACATATGTAGATGGACAGAAGCTGGATGTACGCTACGAACCGTGCAGTGCTGAGTATATTAATGGTGTCTCTGCTTTTAGAAGTGTTGTAGAGGAGGATATGCTTAATAAGGGGGTCCAATTTATGTCTTGTCCATGCATTAACTGCGACAATCTGAGAATGTATGGTAACTCAGCCCAGATTGAAGTACACTTGTGTTGGGGGTTGGGTAATTCCCATAAATTACCGCGGGTGCCACGACAACCGAGCTCGCTCCCGCCCGAGCCACTGGGAGGTCGTTCCCGAGAACGACCTGGTCGGGGTCTAGGGAGGTCGCGTAGTTTGCCCGTTTGACACGAGCCCTTGGCCTGGCCGATTGTGAGCTCGTGCTCACGTGTGGCAGCCGAGCTCGGAGCTAGTAATGTTGGCCGACCTGTCATGGTCGTCACGAGGTCGGTAGGAATAACTGCCGACGACGTAACCCCTCGTCAGTTTGTTGCGCCCTCAACGGGAACGTGGCGGGATTATAGGATCTGTTCGTTACCACGTTGGACGTGGTCAGGCGTGCGGATAGTGGGCCATAGCAGAGTTGCGGCTCTTTGTAAGCTATAAAGCGTCCCCGCCGTGAGGGGGGCGCCAGGTTAATCTGGATATACATGAGCTGGAGTAGGGCTGTTATCTCCCTCTTGAGAGGCCCGAACCAGGATAAAACTCTACGTCATCATCTGGTTTAGCCTAGCGAGTCATTCCTCTGAGTAACTTTACACGTGAGAAGGGGTCACAGTTGGTCCCTCCATCAACCAAGTAAGCTCGGCGGGGGCCCGCTCCCCAATCGTCGACAGCTTGATTCTACGAGGTTTCAAAAGAGGAGTATACATGTTGGACCAGTCACAGTGAAGAGCAGATTATACAAGAAGCATTTAGTACTAACATTGCCGATGAAGTTCATGATATGCCGGATGATATCGATTGTGATCCCCATGAGGATAGGTTCCAGAATGACAATCTAGATCAGATGCTGCTTGATGTAGAAGGGAACCGTGATGACAGAGAGTATGGTAAATTTCGAGGCTTGATGGATGACTTGGAGAAACCTTTGTTCCCGGGCTGCAAGTCGAAATACACAAGGTTGTCATCCGTGCTTGAACTGTTGAAATTGAAGGCAAGCAACGGTTGGTCCGACAAGAGTTTCACGGTGCTGTTAGCTCTATTGACGGACATCTTCCGGGGGCAAATGAGTTACTGACAACCACATACAAAACTAAGAATGTTCTTTGTCCTTTGAGAATGGAAGTAGAAAGAATACATGCATATCCAAATGGTTGTATCCTCTACCGTAAAGAGTACGCAAACTTGCATGTATGTCCAGTGTGCAATGCATCTCAATACAAGCGTAAGAATCAACTAGATGATGATGGCGAGGGCATCGAGGTGAATAAAGTACATCCTATTAAGGTGGTGTGGTATCTACCTATAATTTCCTATTTAAAGTGTATATTTTCCCAACCGAAGCGATGAAAAACTGCTGCGTTGGCACTCGAAAGAGTGCAAGAATGAGGGAATGCTAAGACACAATGCTGATTCTTCCAAGTGGAGAAATATCGATAGGAGGTTTGCAGAACTCTATGCGGAACTGAGGAATATAAGGTTTGGATTGCATACAGATGGAATGAATCATTTCGGTAACACGAGCAACCGACATAGCACTTGGCCTATTAATCTCTGTATTTATAACCTTCCTCCTTGGTTGTGTATAAAGTGGAAGTACATTTTGCTGTCCATACTTATCCAAGGGCTGAGGCAACCTAAGAACAACATTGATGTGTACCTAGCACCGTTGGTGAAAAATCTAAAAACACTATGGGTTCCTGGAGTACAGATATGGGATGTGTGCAAATGAGAGAACTTCACTTTGCACTACCTGTTGTTTTGTACCATAAATGATTATCCAGCCTTGCTAACCTGTTGGGCCAGAGTACAAATGGAGCAAAACTCTATACTCATGGCTTAGATGATACCGAGAGTGTGTGGCTGAATCACTCAAGCAAAACTGTGTACATGCGTCACCGTAGGTTCCTTCGGACAAATCACCCATACCGCAAGATGAAGAAATAATTCAATGCAAAGAACGAGGATGATTCAGCCCCAAGGCCTTTAATCGCGGAAGCTATTTATGGTATGGTTAAGGATTTGGATGTTGTTCTTGGAAAGGGGCATAAATCGAGGACCCGTGAGAGGAGCATATGGAAGAAGAGATCAATATTTTGGGACCTACCTTATTGGGAGCACCTAGAAGTATGTGATAGCTTGATTGGTCTCTTACTAAATATTAAGGTCAAAACAAAGGACGGCATCAACGCGTGGTTTGACTTGGTTGGTATGGGCATCAGACCTGAGTTACCACCGAAATAGACCAATAAAGGCTGAACATACTACAAACTTGCTTGTTACACGCTATCCGAAGCCGAGAGAACTGAACTGTGCCAATACTTGCATGGTGTGAAATTTCCGTTCGGTTACTCCTCCAACATGGAGAGACTTGTTTATGAGATATAATTGTTAATTTAACCATTATATCTCATAAACAATTTATTCCCTTTTTATCGATTGGGTTATATCTGATGAAGATGACATCCCCTCAATCCTTGCCGCGCGAGTGGATCTGATGAGCCAAAGGAAGAAAAACCAACGTGCGGTCCAAGAGGTGTAAATAAAAGGCCCAAGAGCCGATATACCATCATAGTAGTCAATCCACAAGACAGGGGCTCCACACAACCTCCGAAGGCAGTGAATGCATTCTGGAACTTGTGAGGGATAGTTGGATGGGAATGGGTGCCCATCACCCATCCAACCTAGAAGTCACTGACCGACAAGGAGTGCAACAACATAATCACAGAAATTTTTGCATCCCTCAAGATCCCAGAAGAAGCCGTGCAACTATTGCGTTGATTCGCATTACTAGTGGCGATCAAAAGCACACTTGTCACAAATTACGTCAAGAAGGAAAGGACTTCATTCTCTAAGTATGGTTTCATTAACGAAGTCGTATGGCAATAATTTGTTGAGATGAAGATGTCAGGAGTTTGTGCATCAAAGCGAACTCAAGGCCCTCAAGGCCTAGAACACTCACCCCACATATTCGGCACCATTGGGTACGCTGGTAAGAGCAAGCAATGGTGGAGGGAGGATGAGGAGGCACTTCTGGCGGGGGTGTCCTCACCATTTCCCTTGATTGACGACCGACATGCCCAAAACTAGCTAAAAGCTAGGCCAACTACCACGTCTATGGGCACCGTGTCCTTCACGAACCCAGCAGACGAGGAAGTGTCCCATTGCTTGGTAAGATATCGAACTACGTAGTTTGTAATTACTTCATAATTATAAGTGACATGACATGTCATGCTCTTGCAAGTCGCGTTGAGATCAGAATCATCGCAAGCCTCTTTCCTACCAGATAGGGAGAAGGATGTACTTTCAACGGCCTTAGGAAGCAAGGATCACCCTAGTCGCACACGAGGCTTGGGTGTTTTTGTCCCCTAGATAACAGGATTCCCACAGGACTCCGACATATACCGAAGTAGGAAAAGAGCTAAAGCCAAGCGTGATGAATGCCTAGTAGCATCATTTAAGGAAAAGATTGAGGTAGACCTGAAAGCATGATTTGATGAACATCTAAGAACCCTTGAGGAAAGGTGGGAGCTAAGGGTGGCTCCCGACAAACTTGCACAGAACGTGCAAGCCACGGAAGCACCAACGTAGCTCAACCCCACTAACCAACAGAGCAGCTGTGTGTCCACCCCTAAGACAAACGTACACGACAGCACATCTACCGTCGATGGCATCCGGGTATATAATACATATGTCTAAAATGCTTCGTACATAGAATATGTTGGATGTCATAGCTAATTAATTATGTACCGTTATGTCGAAGGTCATGCTGTGCAAGCTCCTAGTGAGGGTTGTCGATAGATCTGTTGACCTGCAGGTTGGTTGGGGCGTGTGTATCCAACCTGTGAAGCAACTACTGTTCACGCTCGCCCGGTAGCGCCAGGTTACGTGAAGGTGTGTGTGGACTACATCAATGAGACTTTTAGTCTCGTCCCACTAGCGATGCCCTAAACGACGAGATCGTGACACTAGGGGATGCCGTCGACACATTCATCCAATGGTGCAAGAGGAAATGATCCACCTTCTACGGCAAAGCTACCAGCGCAACCTGAGCTACTAGCTGCACTGAAGCAGCCCACAAAATTGGCTATCATACCCAAAGCATCATTGCATACCGATAAAACACTTCGTGCCTACTCCTCTTAAGATGACCAAAAGTGGAAAGGGAGACAAGGGAAAATCTAAGAAGATCATGAAGGAGCTGGAATATGAATATGCCCCATTAACCCAAAAAATTCAACCTAGGTGAGCTAAAATGCTGGAGGCAACACACATAATGAGTATCTCGATCAGCTTCAAGCAAGGGCATCTTTTCAACCAGTCATATGGGGGCTTCTTCACGGTTGACTTTAATGACTTGTTCAATCTATTCAACCTCGACGCCGTCGATGCTGGGCTCATGAGATGCTGAACATTGTAAGTGTGTGCAATCACGGTCTATACATTAGTGTATTACTGATAAATGTCATATAACCCTGGCTTTTATGTATATAGATACATAATCCTTGAAGAGCAAACGATGAAAGAATCGGTGGGTTTCCTCAACCCACACATAGTCTCGAGCCAAACAATGAACAAAATGCTACTTATGTCGAGGTTTATGTGATAGAGGCATCGCTAGCTCAAAGTGATAAAGAGTACATACTTCTACCCTACAACCCATCATAAGTTTTGCACTACATGTTATACTTTGATTTGTAATTTACATGCAACTCAAAGTTAGGTTGAGTAACCATGGCTTTATTCCTGTGTAGGTTTTATTGGGTTCTAATTATATTTGAACCAAGAAAAAACCGAGTTAGCTACATTGATTCTTTACATAAAGGCAGTCACGACTTGAAGACTATCAGAAAACTACTTAACAGATAATCATATTTCCTCCATAGAAAACTCTCCTGCAGCTCGTGGAATGGTTGAGGCTAACTTTTGAGTCACACAGGGTGTTCAAAGTGTATAGAGCTTGTGGATGGCCACACAAGGACTCGTCGAAGTTGAAATACAATTTTAACTTTTCGATAGTTGCAAGTACACAATAATCCTATATCACCTTGTAATAATGCCCCTCGAGCTAACCAATTCTATTTTCATAGTGTGCCCAGCAGGGACAGGGAAATAACCTATGTGCCTTCTACATTTGCCATAACATGCGAACCCTCTTCAGTACAGAGAATATCAGTGATGCAATTACATTGAAAAAAGGCCCATCTGGAGGCAATTCGAGAAAGCATGTATGACTTCTTGATTTATGAGGTCATAGCTCCAAAAGGCACATTCCGCGTTACATAATTTGTGATACTTGAGCATTCTATTCGTTAATTGAATTTGTGAATAGTAATTGCGCATTCCATTGGCTAATACAATATTTGAGTTGATTTCTGAAATGGTTGTGTAATCTGTGATATATTGGTTAATATAACATTTGAGTTGATTTTTCAAGTGGTTGTGTAATCTGTGATGTGTAATCTGCTTGCGATATAATATGTGCAATATAATCTACTTGTGGTGTGTGTAATCTGCTTGTTTTAGAGGACATGGGTAGCATTTCTTGAGGCTAGCCAATAAATAGAAAAATATTTAATAGTAAAAACTAATATCATAGACGGTTCCATATAAGGAACCGTCTGTGATATATCACGTACCCCAGATGATTCTAGTTAAGAACCATTTGTATTGTGGGACACATCGCAGGCGGTTCTTTAGAACCGTCTGTGATGTGAGTTTCACTGACGGTTTGGGAACCATCTGTGATACATCGTTGTTATCACTACACGTGTTTATAGACGGTTCACAAAACCATCTGTGATCACATTTTAGAACCGTCTATGTTGACCTTGTCTGTATTAGTGTAAGCACGCCGCAACACCGCTATGAGATAGTCCATGCTAACCTCCAACCTGTCCCTCCTACCAACTCGAGACATCAGTGAGGCGAGCTCCTCGGAAGCCTCCCTGGCAAGGTCGCTCTGCACATGCATTGAAAGGCTTGTTAGTTGTTACAATTGCATTAACGGTACATTATATGACATGTGAAAAGAAATACTAACTGAGCGATGAAAAGCTGAGTCCAGGTGTATGGGTGTGACACCACGGAGTGTCGTAACCTTATTTAATGTGCTTGATAAGGTCAAAAACATTATGAAATATGGTATTGGAGGTTAAAACCATACGCTATGAGGTTTAATCGCGTTTCCGGGCCGTTTCCGGGGTTTTGGGCCTTTCCGGGGGAGTTTGGGCCCAAGAGAAGGGGTTGTGGGCTTTGGTGGGAAGGAGTATGAGTCCATTTAGGACTAGGAAACCAGGTTGGGGCTGGTAAAAGGGGCTCCCCCTGCCCCTTGTGCGCCCACCCACCCCCTTTTGTGCGCCCACAAGCCCCCCTTGCCCTAGCCACCCCCTCCCCCCTTGTGGCCGTGCGCCCCTCCCCATTGCCCCCTTGCCTCTCCACCTCTCCACCACCTCTCCTCCACCCCCCTTGCTGCCCTTGGGTAGCCTCCCCACCCCTGCACCTCGAGGATCCATCCGTGGGAGCGAGGAGCGAGGAGCAATCCGGGAGGAGATCGATTGGGTTTTCGTGCGTCGGGCGAAGGTATGGCCATGGGACTCCTTGGGGTTGGGCACTGTTCTAAGGATCAATATCATGTTTTTAGATCAATTGGCGGTGTTGGAATTGAGTAGATTGGATTAGATCTAGAAATTGCCACGTTCTCTGTTTCGGGCAGCATGAGCAGTCGACCTAGGGTTTGGTTTTTCGCCAATTTAGAGTCGGAATTTGGTCGTACGGCTGTTGAAGAAGTTGTAGGTAATTTCAATATATTTCAGTGGGTATAAAGAACTTTAAATTCCGCCCAGCCGTTTGAAAGTTATGGATGTTTTACCGAGCGTGTTAAAATCTATGACGTGATTGGAACAGATCACGGTATTCTGTAGATTAAACCACTTTAGAGTCCGAATCAGTCTTTCCTTATACTTAGAAAAAGTTGGGAAATTTCCTAAGCTACGCGAGGATGTACTCGTTTAATTGATTCAGAGTCCCAGAATTTAAGTTATGCCTTTTGGAAGGCTGCTGTCCCGATGGGACATAACCTCTGTTTTTGGGTGTTGCGAGTAGTTGGCAATGTCGGGGTAGATGAGGGTTTGCGTACTGTTTTGTGGACATGATTGTGAGTGTGTGGTACCTATGTGCAGGTGGTGTGACCCCGGGAGTGCCTTCTACTTCCTGCCAATCCGTTGCCCGTGGTTGAGGCAAGTGCATTGTAATGGACAACGGTTTGTAGGTTGCTAGTTGAGACTAGATGAACTTGATTATATGACATGATCACTTGCCATGCTTTAATGATTTCCTTTGATATGATGAGTATGCTATGATGCCATGTGTTAATGTACAAGTTTATTATGATGTTGGGATATTTGCATACATGGCATGTTACATGGCCCGGGCGGTGAGAAAGTCATAACTAATCCGGGGAAGGTCGATGAGAAAGTTATAACTATTCCGGAGAGCCAAAGAGTAAGTCCTACATCGTGATTCCATTCACCGCGGTGAACGAAAGCGAGGAGTAGGCACCCTTCATCTTCGGGATGGAAGGGGGGAGAGGGTGCATACCGACGGGTGTGCACTCAACCATACCGGTATGAGTTTCCAAGGAGACATGAGCATCGCATTGCACTGCATACATAATGATGATGATGATATGTGACCATGAATGAGATGGTTTACATGATGTGAGATATTAATGCTATGTAATTGTTCTTTTTGTACCATTGCAATATGCTTGCTGAGTTTTGAACTCACGCTTGTGTTTTCTTGTTGTTTTAGGTACCATGAGACCGGCATGCGGGGAAGGGAAATAGTCACACGTCCGCACGTAGCTTCACTCATTTTGATTCCACAAGTCATTCAATTAGCCTTTGATAATAAACTGCGTGTGATGATTATTGCTTTAAGGTTTAGCTTTGCTATATGAAAGTCTTATTGTTCGTTTGACTCTTGGAGACATTAAGTGCTTGAAACTAGACTTATATTGTTGTTAAGTCTTTAATTATTGCTGTTTTAGTTATCTCTCATATTGTCATATATTGCTATACTGTTGTTGCTCCTTCAAATCATGTTAAAACAAAGGAGATGCTGCCGAAATCTCGGGTTTTAACATTTACTCCTTTGCTGTAATTTACTTTAATTCATGGTATTTAGATGTTGTTTAGCTTATGTTTGGTAGCATTCAGGCATATTAAATGCCGGGGTGTTACAATGGGGTAGGTGATAGTCATGGAAGGAACGTGCCTCATAGGTGACTCAACGACACGCGTGACTTGAACGGGTGTGCATGTGACATCGTGGGTCAATCTGCCATGCTCTCGTGCAAATTACACATACAAATTGAATTGTATAATTACATGTATAAATTGAATACAATAATTACAAATAGAAATTGAATACAATAATGACACAAACAAATTTTATACATTAATTAGACATACAAATTCCATACAGTAATATAGAATTACACATACAAAGCCCGTAAATTATTTAGACATACACTAATTTCATACACTAATTTGACATACGAGTTTTGATAATAAAATAACATGCAAAGTCCACACAATAATTTCATGGCCTCTAAACCGTTGGGCAATACTCAAAAGTGTGCCCCGTCTCCTTCCAAACAGAACATTTCATCACACGACGCCCACTTTCCACTGTGTCCATGTCATTCCTTATACGCCTTGTTTGTCAATGCCCTACACCATCAGCTTGCTAACGTCCAGAATCCAACGTGTCCTCCCAACTATGATGCTTCGTGAACAAACTAACCACATGAAATCCATATATTTCAGCACTCCATGTTACCATGATCGCTTCCTTCATGAAGTATTGTGACATGAATATGCTCGTATCTTTACGGATTATTGAGCAGGCAGACATGATGTGTACGCATGGACAATGTAACAGATGAGGCTTGTAGGTACAAACACATGTTTGCCTATGTAGGGTGCACTCCTAAACAACTTTCCGCCGGTTCATCCAATGACCAGCTTTCTCTCTACAAAGTATCTCGAAACAAAGCTCCCTCGTGCCCATCTTCAATGCTCTATACATCTCCCCCTTCTTGCCTTTCTCCTCCATATATATAGAAATCATCTCTGAGTATTTCAAAGCCGGATCATTCATGTGGATGAACACTCTAGCATGAATCCTACCATATATTAAACAAAACAGTAATACATCACAACATACAACAATCATACAACATAAACACAGGTAAATAGACTGTATTATATTATAGATGAGTACTAATCATACAACAACAGCATGCATACATCCAACTCATATAATACAATAAACATACAACAGTCATACAACATAAACACACGCTCCACTCTACTCAATCGGAATCACCTCCTCCAGATCCTCCTCCTCATCCTCACTCATAGTGCCCTCGGTCTGTACGGTGCCTAGCTGACTAATAAAAGGCTAAAGGTGAGTTATGTCAGTGCTGGGCCCTGGATGTACATACATATGAGCATTGTGATGCAATGCTCGCCCCTGGGACATGTAAGGCTGAGTCTCAGACATCGTAGGTTCCCATGAAGAATGAGAAACTCAGGATCCAAAACAAAGGTATATAAAGTGAAATCAGAGTCTGTCAGCTAGGAAACATGACGTTGTGGTGGTGCAGTGTGTGGAGCTGGTGGTGGTGGTGTTGCTGAAGTTGTAGGAGCAGAAGGAGCTAGCTCAATATGAATAAAGGGATCTGTAGTAGTATACTACTGAATGGCTTCTCTAAGAACATCCCTCTCCATCTCTACTTCAAGAAACCGCTGGTGCTAGTGAATGGCATGCTCCTTAGCTCGGTCCAAAACATCGCTCATGCCACTACTATACATGGCATTAGCGACCATCGTACAGTTGCCCATGACTCTACAAGTAGAATCACCATAGGACTCTCCTATGTCTGCTAAGGTAGTGATGGCAGGAGGTGGGTGCTCAACAGGTGCAGGAAGAGAAGATGGTAGGTGTCGGGACCCGTATATGCAAATCTAGACCCTTTGTGTATTCTGCATTAGTCCAGGACCACACTAGTGCACACAGTCTCAACATAGATGAAATATCACAATCATACACATCAAAAATAACTTAAAGTACTTCATCTATTAATATAACCTATTGAACGACTTTATGGTCAACCTTACAATAGTATGCCTCATAGGGCTTTGTGGAATTTTTTTTAAATAATACTTTTTTTTAAACTGAATTGCGTTTTTAATATACGGAATAAAATTTTTGCAAAAATAATATGTGGTCGCCAAACCGTATGGCGAATACCCTATTTTCGCCATGCGGTACGGCGAATACCTAGTTTTTGCCAAACCGTCCGACGTCAATAGCTTAAATACGCTATTAACCTGCCGCACGGGAATCAAGGGTATTTTCGCCACACGGTGTGGCGAACACCCAGTTTTCGCCAAACGGTGTGGCGAACACGCAGTTTTCGCCAAACCGTACGGCGAAAATAGGTTGTCGCCGCACGGTGTGGCGAAAATAGCTCGGTAAAAATTTGGCTCACGCCAGATCAGATCGATCGATCGATCTGTTGTCTTGTTCGGCCGCCGAAGCAGAGAAGAAAGGGGAGGGGAGGGCGCGCCGCCGGCCGAAGGAGAGGGAGAGAGAGAAAGGGATGGAGAGAGGGAGAGAGAGGAAGGGAAGAAGAAGAAGAGGAGAAGAAGAAGAGGAGGAGGAGAAGAGGAAGAAGAGGAGAAGAAGAGGAGGAGGAGAAGAAGAAGAGGAGGAGGAGAAGAAGAAGAAGGAGGTAACATCGCATCGCAATTTCGTTTAATTTCGTGTTTTTTAATTTAGAGTAGTGCAATTTAGAGTAGCGATCTAGAGTAGTGCAATTTAGAGTAGCGATTCTAGTTCTTTAATTTAGAGTAGCAGTTTTAGTTATTTAATTTAGAGTGGTGATATTAGTTTGCATATGTAAACGTTTTTAAATTTACAGTAATGAATTTACATATTAGCATTGTTGAAGAAATCGTTAATCGGTAGCTAATTGGTCGACCTAGGATTAACTGAACTAATCGGTCAATCATTAGTCGGTAGGTCCGCAAGGGCAATATATCGATGTAATTACTAAAATATTGAAAAAGTGATTAATCTCGTTTTATCGATCGGTCGGCCACGCTTTTTCACCGAAAACTTAAAAAATGGAATCTTTAGGTCTTCGATCATGAGCCAATCGGCCAGTTAATCGGCTAATCGGCCGATTTTTTAAACATTTAGCAAATAGACATATTACACATGCGCTATAATATTATAAGAATATAGTATCGATAGCGCGGTAGTTAATTAGCGTGGTTGAATTTACAGTTCTGATATTCCATTTTAAGTAGGGAAGGAAAAATTAATTATGTCTATGTCTATGCCGTCGCAGTGATGTCGGAACCAGTGAAATTCAGGGTATATTATGGCGATGGTGAAGTAAAAATTGGGCAGAATGGAGTGGATTTAAGTGGTTTTGCGGTCACCATGGCGGAGCACTTGTCCCCCGCTACTGTTAGCATTCGTGATATAAAACTTTGGTTGACACAGTTTTTTTCCCTGAATCCAAATGTTTATTCTGTTACCATCCAAATCGTATTCACGCGTAGCAAGGGTGACCCGGCTGTGTGGGAGTTGAAGACAGTAGATCGAACACAGTTGTGGCAGAAATGGTTAAGGTGGTGCAAGGGATCTAGTCTCGAATGTGTGATGCTGGTGCAAGCTTGCCCTAGGGAAGAGGAGAGTAATACTGGTGTGAGCGAGAGCAGCACATCGGCTACAGCTGAACAAGTTTAGCCAGTGGTGTCGGTTGAGGCAGTAGCGGGGGATGATCAGATGGATGCAGCAAGTGCCGAAGGTCGGGCTGATGAAGGGGAGGATATCGATCAACTTGTGGATCAATTGGATTGGTTGGACCGCATGGCGACAGAAGAGGAAGCCGAAATGTTGGACCCTGTCAATACCATCGGCGAAGATGACGAACATGAGGAAGATGTTGAAATACATGGTAGTACTGGCTCAGCGGAGGTACCCATCCCCGATGAATGGAACAGGCAGAACAAAGCTGGTATGGAAGCTTTGTGGGGCCATGACTCGCATTGTGAGTATGGTACTGGTGCCATTCGGTTGAATCAAATGTTCCCGAACAATTCTGAATTGAAGTTGGCAGTGAGCTTGTGGGCACTATCGCTGCAAAGAGAGTTTCGGGTTGTCCTATCTAGCCCAGATAAGTACACAGTGAAGTGCGTAATCGATGGTTGTGAATTTAAAGTACATGCATACAAGCCGAAGTGTGAGACGTATTGGATTGCATCAAGAGTGGACGAGCACACATGCAGACTAGAAAATATTCTTGTCAAACACCGTAACTTGAATGCGGCTGTAATAGCTAGCGTGATGTTTAATGAAATCATTGAGAAGCGGGATATCGAGTGTTCGTATATTCAGAAAGCAATGTTACGAACATTTAAGTATCAGATAAGCTACTCCATGGCCTGGCGTGCTAAGCAGAAAGCATTAGAGAAGAGGTTTGGCACATACGAGGCATCGTATTGCAACCTACCTCGTGTGCTTGAAGTACTGAAGCAAACCAATCCTGGCACATACACCGCTTTCAAAGAAAGCGAAGCGGTCTGCAAATGGGATCTGTAAATTTAAATCGTGCTTTCTTTTCATTGGGGCCTTGCATTGCGTCATTCAGTCTTGTCGTCCATTGCTTTGTGTTGATGGCACATTTTTGTTGGAAAATACAAGGGGCAGATTCTAACAGCTATTGCAATTGATGCGAACAACCACAAACATCCATTGGCCTTTGCTTTTGTTGAGGGTGAGAATCGGGATAGTGGTGTGGTTTTCGGACATCTGAAGGTGGGGTAGTTGGTGATCGGCCCGACATGTGCATCATTCATGATCGTCACAAAGGTATCCTCTCGGCAATTAAGACTCTACAGAGGACCGAGATGAACCATTTTCATGGCGACGACTGCGACCAGGTGGTGTATGAGACATTTGGGTGCCAATTTCTTCAGGCAGTTCAAAAGCAAGAAACTGATGAATCTGTTTAAGAGGTTATGCAAGCAGAATCAGGCACGTAAGTTCAACGCGCTATTTGCCGAGTTGGATAAGCACACCAGTGCGCATATCGAAGAGATGAAGAAGCAACCACCTACGCCGAACGAATGTCCACCCAAAAGGCTAACACCCCTTGGGGAGTTCGATCCTCCTATTATGAGGAGACGAACGTCAAGTAACATTAAGTGTTTCTCGCACTGGATAGAGGCTGACCCTCTAGAGAAGTGGGCATTGCTCCCTTACACCGGAGGCGCCAGGTTAGTATGGTACATTAAAATATCAAAACACCGCTAAACAATTTGGCCTGTTGTTCTAAACTGTTTTGCGTTGAACAGGTTTGGCGTGATGACAACGAACATAGCCGAGGTTTACAATTGGGTCATCCGAGGCCTCCGTCCGCTACCGCTTGTGGCCATCCTTGAAGGCATGTTGCACGGCATCGTTAGCTACTACCAAAAAAGGCATGCAGAAGCGGTACTTGATGCCTCGACATTGCAAACGCCGTATTGTTCGCGGATGATGACCTACATGGAGGAACGAACCATGAAAGCTCAGCAGCATATGGTGCGTAGCTACGGGGTCACTGAATACCGCTTCGAGGTGACTCTTCGGTGCAAAAGGGGATTGGGAACGGACACAGCGGTTATTACGCACGAGATTAATCTAGGCCAAGGGGCATCTGGATGGTGTGAATGCAGCTGCAATAAGCCAAGACTTCTCCATATTCCTTGCTCACACGTGATGGCTGCTTGTGGGAAAATTGGGATGAACATGTCGCAATACATGTCCCCTTTCTACTTGAAGGATTATGTTGTCCATATCTGGTCGGGTGAGTTTCGTGGTTTTCGTGCACACGGTGATTTCACTGCGATTAACAGAGATTAGCGCATCTGTTTGCCGGATCCAACCTTGCGGAGGTGTGCGGAAGGGCAGTCTGGTCGTCCACAGACTAGGCGCATTCGCAACGACATGGATGAATCTGAAGTGGGTGGCCCTCTTAGGAGTTGTTCTGAGTGCGGCGAGTATGGCCACAAGGCAAACCAGTGCACGTAGGGTGTAGGTTCTGAAAGTGGTGGTGGCTATGTATCGAAATATGTTATTATATGCACGTTGGATATCTTTTATTGTAATATTGTCGCGATTGGGTGTCTTTTATTCATATATGTTGTGTTTCTCACATGTTGTGTACTTTTATTTATGTTCACCCCTCATGTCTTTTATACATATATGTATTGTAATATTTTTCCATAATATGGTACTCCATATATCAAAGAGCAAATCTGCGATATTCGTGCAAAAAATTACATTGAAACGTGACATTTTACAGGCTGCCGAAAAGGCTAAAAAGTTATAGTTGACAATAGTATTTAGGGTTATTGTGGCAGTATATTTTTGTAGGAAACAAAGGCGTGGATGAAATATTTTTCCATAATATGGTACTTCACGTATCAAAAAGCAAATCTGCAGTATTCGTGCCGAAATAATTTATATCCTATGCAAAGTGCTTCAGTATTTCATGCATTTCAAATTTCTTAAGGTTAAATAGGGTATTCAACTCAATTGATACCTACATATTTTTGCATAAATAGAACATCCAACACTATATGAATATGGTATAATTATTTTATGATTTTTGAAGCCATGTTTTGTATATTTTCGCCATATGGTACGGCGACTACCTATTTTCGCCGTATGGCTTGGCGAATACCATATTTTCGCCGTGTGGTACGGCGACTACCTATTTTCGCCGAACCGTGTGGCGAATACCCTATTTTCGCCACACGGTACGGCAAAAATACCATAGCCCATGGTTAAGTAGACTTAATTGGGCAATTAGCCTATTTTCGCCGAACCGTGTGGCGAAAATAGGGTGTTCGCCACACGGTTCGGCGAAAATATGGTATTCGCCGTGCGGTTTGGCGATCACATATTATTTTTGCAAAATTTTTAATCCGTATATTAAAAACGCAATTCGGATTAAAAAAAGTATTATTTAAAAAAAAATTCGGGCTTGGACTAAGAAATAAATAAAACTGCAGCGAAAATAAATTATTCATGGTAACACTTCAATATGCCACAGGCAACTGACAAAATTCGCTCCCTAAGTGATTGACTCCTCTTGGTTCTCCTCAAAGGTTGGCGTAGACTCCTCTCCAACAGGTGTTTGGTTTGTTGCAAGGGAGTGAGTACATAAAGCACTCAACAAGTTACGCACAAAATGCAAATATATTATACTACATGCATGGCTTATTCAAAATGAATGGTTGAATTGGTTAATTTACAATAAAGCAACATTTACAAATGAGTAACATAAATAGATTAAAAAGCAATAAAAAATACTAACAATAGTAAATTTGTTAGTTATTTTATAAGTAAACCATCTCTCAACCTTAAATTAATTACCATATTTCCACAGGTACACTGCCGCCATTCCCAAGTTCATTTTATCAAAATTTAACCCTTGATTGCAGTTCCCAAGCATTGTCCAATACAACGGACACGGCTATTCGAATAGGTTTAACACTCTGCAAATGTTATACACTTTACCCACAAGATATAATCAACTCACCACAAAGGCAAATGATCATAGCAAAGCCTTTACAATGCTCTATCTAAACTCAATACTGCCTGTTGAGATTTCAATACTGAGGGGACTGGTTATCACCATCAGGGCCCCCCTCTTGCGCCATGTAAGTCTACCCGTACTCCCGAAACCCACAGTGATACTACGGAAGGTCAAAACATTATAAAAATGTGAAATCGAAGGTTGAAACTATACGGTATGAAGTTTAATTGCGCTTCCGGGTTGATTTCGGGTGTTTGGGCCTTTCCGCGGCGAGTTGGGCCTTAGGGGGGATCCCACGTGGGCCAAAAGTGGAACTTTTTGGCCCATGAGGGGGAGGAGGGCAGCAAGGGGTGCTGCTTGCGCCCCCCTTGGAACCCTAGCCGCACCCACTTCCCCTCCTCTCCTTGCCTCCATCCTCCCTAGCCACCACCCCTAGCCGCCCCCCTTGCGCCCCACCCCTCCCCTCTCCTCTCCACCATCCTTGCTGCCCTAGGGGAGTTCTCCACCTCGCCACCTTGCTGATCCATCCATTGGAGCGCTCCGCGACGAGGAGATCTAGTGGATTTGGAGCGAGGAAGGAGATCGCGTGAACTGGGAGGAGATTCGTCGGTTCATCGTTCGTCGGGCGAAGGTATGGCATGGGGAATCCTTGGGGTTGGTCTAGGGGCTGTGCTAGAGGGTATTTGGATGCTTTTAGATCAAGTGGTGGTGCTGTGATTGGGTAGATTAGATGAAAACTAGAGTTTGCCATGTTCTCTGCTTCGGGCAGATTGTGCAGTCAACCTAGGGTTTGAATTTTCGCCACCTTAGAGTAGGAATTTAGTCGTCCGCCTGTTGAGAAAGTTGTAGGTAACTTCAATACCTTTCAGTGGACATAAAGAACGTCCAATTCCGCCCAGCCGTTTGAAAGTTATGCTCGATTTACCGAACGTGATCAAATCTGTGACGTAGATGGGACAGAACATAGAGTTTTGTAGATTAGACAACCTTAGAGTCCGAATCAGCTCTGTTTTTTGTTTTTGGGAGTAGTTTGCGATATCGGGGTAGATGGGCAATGGCGTACTGTTTTGTGGGCACGTTGTGATTGTGTGGCATCTATGTGCAGGTGGTGTGTCTCTGGGAGTGCCCTCCTCATCCCGCCAATCCGTCGCTCGAGGTTAAGGCAAGTGTATTGGGATGGGTAGCATGTGATTTATTTGCTTGTCTTGACTAGATGCAATTGTTTCCATGTTATGCTATCTTACCATGCTTAGTATTTGCCATGATATGATAAAAATGGTATGTTAAGATGCTATGCAATGGTTTATGGTTAATGATTATGGCATATGTTGCATACATGGCATGAAACTTGGCCCGGTCGGTGAGAACGTCATAACTATTCCGGTAAGGTCGGTGAGGAAGTTATGACTAATCCGGAGCGCCATGGATGTAAGACCTACCCCGTGATTCCACCCACGCGGTGAGTGGAAGCGAGGAGTAGGCACCCTCCATCTACGGGATGGAAGGGGGACGTGGGTGCACGCCGACGGGTGTGCACTCGGCAATACCGGTATTTGCGTCGAGGAGACATGTGCATTGCATTGCATACATCATGATGATGATGATGAAATGATTTCAATGAGGTTGAGATATGAATATGATGTTGCATATGAAGTATGACTTAATCATGATGTTAAGTCTGTTATGTAGTGATGATGATATTGAATTGTTCTGTATGACCCATTGCAATATACTTGCTGAGTGATGAACTCACGCTTGTGTTTTATGTTGTTTTAGGTACCATGACACCGGCATGTGGGAAGGGGCTATAGCTACACATCTTCACGTAGTTCCAGTCACATTTACCAATTTGAGTCATGATCATAATAAGTGCCATGAACTTGGTGTATGGAATAGTTTAGTGTGCTTGTGATCCTTATTTGCTTAGCTATAGATTATGGAGTGGTTGGATTCGGTTTTATTGGTTTACGTTGATGCTTTATCCATTTATATTGCTGCTTTAGATGTCTTATGTTATGATATATCTTGCCATGTTATTGCTATTGCTTCAATTCATGTTAAAACAAAGGAGATGCTGCCGAAATTTCGGTTTTAGCATTTGTGCCTTTGCTGTAATTTATCTTTATTTATGGTATTTAGGTGATGTTTAGTCTATGTTTGGTAGCATTCGGGCATACTAGATGCCGGGGTGTTACACCCACACCACCATGACAGTACCAAAATCTAAACATCACAAATTAGTTAGTTAGGTCTATTACATAACAGACATGTGGTTGTTTGTTTAGTCCAGTTCAAATGCTTGCAAGGTTAAGTCCTTAAGTGATCGAGGCAAGATTTATCCAAAGACACACAATATCCAAGTTACCAAAAGAAAAAAATACGACAACCCAAATGCCACACTTGGCCCACCAATTAACAACTCTTGCCACTTGCCCCAGTCTAAATCACTTTATCACTCCCAGTTGATTACCATGCATCACGTGCCATCAACATCATCAATAACACATGACACACCTTTCATAAACATGTTTCATATTTCATTAAGCAAGATTAATTTTGATATTCCAAAATGATATCAATAACATGTTGCACGGCTAAGCAAGCTGACACGTTCTAACCATCCCATATTGTCAAATAATAGTTACCAATTAATAAAAAAATCTTTTCTAGGTTGACAATAAATCATGGCATATAAGTGACAAGGTAGACGTAAGTTCAATTGGTTGAATAGCTAATCCTAGATTTAATTAAAACAATTGTATGTTGAATTAGCATGCAATAGTTTAAAGTAATGTAACTTTTAAAACATGCACTCAATATGATTAAATCACAACTTGCCTTCAAATCGCTCTTGATCCTGCTTTGGACCTTGTTCTTGAGTTGGTTCCTTGCTCACAAGCTCTTCGGGTACTTCAGCGTCTACGTGAAACGATAAAATAAAGTAATAAATACAAATATAGAGAGAAACTCAACTCTAAAAATTAAATCAAATTTACCATAAAATAGAGCTTAATTTTACAAATTTTTAAGCTGTAAAATCACCTCAATCAGACTTCGTATGAGCAAGAACGAGTTATACAAATTTTGCAAATACAAATAAAAGAATAAAATGAATTTTTTCAATTATTTTTGTACTAAAAAATAGGAAATATGACATCATGATGACGTCAGCACCGAATTGAATTTCGTTTGAATAATTGTTCTACCGAAAAACTCTTTATGGCGTCACTACTGACGTCATCCAACATGTGGACAAATCACAAAGTGACATGTGTCACTGATATTTTGATTTTCAAAAGGAATTACATTTCTATTGAAAAAGAAAATTATGATGTCATGGCTAACATCTTAAATATAATTAAACGAAATAAAATCTTTTTTGAAAAAACCGTATTAGGCTGACTTGTGGCCCACAGTCTATAGATCGGGTCCACAAACACTACCGAGTCCATGATGGACTCGGTCCATGGCTCAAAGCAGATGACAAGTGGGCTTAGCCACCGTAACATCACTGTTGATGTCACAGATGATGTCATCACAACCAGTGCGGCCAGTGATGCCTCAGCTTTCACGCTAACACGCGGTAGCACGGGATTGGCTCAACGTGTGGCGAAATCTTGATCGTGCGATTCAAATCAGACGATCCATATTTCTTGAGTCACCTACTGCGATGAGACACATGGTAGAGTAACACCTAGGCCACGTGGCTTAATCTAGACATTGATTCTAGATCTAACTACTATGATCAGTTTGAATCTACGGCGGACAATCACTACGGCTCGGATTGAAACACATGGCTTTTTTGATTTCGCTCGATGAGGATCTGATGGTTGAGGTGCTTACGAAGGGGCGGTGGCACTTGACGATGAACTCTTCACCGAGCATGAAGTCGAAGACCTAATGCATAGTGTTCTAGGACTCCTCTGGCAATCAAGTGGCACGAACCTAGTGCGACTCGGCGAGGTGACCTTAGATCTGAGCTTGGACAAGACAGGGATGGCTCAACAAAGGCGCAATATCACACGGAAGAATGGCAGTGGTCTCAAACTTTTGCAAGCAATCACGAGCATACGGTGGTGGTTCAGACTTCGGGGCATGGGGCAATCGAGGCGATGCACCACGAGCTTCCCAACGCACAACGGCTTAGAAGGTGGTGCACCACGTGGCGTTGGTCCTACAGTTCACAGCACACGCATGACCCTAAACCATAAATAGTATATTAATTTATGAAATTAAATTAATTAGGGTTACGGTTTCGCATGATGGCACAGGCTGGTTATGGATTGGGCCGACTGGGTTTGGGTTGGCCCGGTGAGTTCAGCCCACTAGGGTTTACTATTTACTAAAATTTTCCTATTTAATTTAATTTCATAAATTAAAATAAATCAGAATAAATAGTAAAAATATCAGAAAAATTCCAAAAAAATTCTAGAAAATATTTTGAAACATTTTGAACTCAAATAAAATATTTCTAATAAAACTTTATTTGAAAATTTCAAATTATTTAAATAATATTAACAATAGGCTTAATTCAAATAATTCCAAATAAATTCCAAAAGTTCTCAAAAATTTAAAAGGCACAACAAATCCATAAAATCTAAATTTTTGGATGTTATAGTAGGTGAACAAAAGAACCCTCAAAGTGCCAAAAAAATGACTCCTAAGGGACATTGCCTGATAGGCAATGTCCTGAAGAGGTAAGAAATAGTTGGACCCGTGCCACAGTGCTAAGTGCTCCACCCTAAAACTCGACTGGATAGGGATCCCAGAAATGGTATCCCCAATCCTATGCGTAGACCGATCATCATAATACTCCTCAAAAAACTCCAAACGGTCTCCACCTAGCTCCTGGATCATCTATCGTAGTAGTAGTAGTAGTAGTACTAGTAGTAGTAGTAGTAGTAGTAGTAGTAGTAGTAGTAGTAGTAGTAGTAGTAGTAGTAGTAGTATATGCTAGCCCTGCAGATAGGCTGGCTCTATCATGTAATGAGCCATCCTAAAAATTTAAGGTTATATTCAGTATTTGCAATATAATTAACATAAATACAATAATAAGAAAATAAATAGTAGAGCATTTTGACAACACAAGAAATATATTATACTTAGTGCCATATAGCAAGAAAAACTATGTGTATTAGGTATCTTCCATATAGCAAGAAAAGATTTGTGTCTTAGGTATCTTAGAAGTCCCTCGTTAGTTAACTGTGTGAGTCTCGTAACCACTGTTCTGATACCACCTTTGGCAACCCGCATAATTAACCCCTAATAATGACTGTAGTTTTTCCATTAATCTTGAGTTAATTACACTGATATGAGCATATTTAATTAACAAATCATTGAGTAAGCCCGACATTTTATAAATTAATATGCCATTTTAGAGTGTTGTAGCAGAACACTAATTATAGACTTCAAATGAAATTTATTACATTCCATATACACATTACCATCTTACAGTTCTTCACCTGTCTTATTACATAATTCACACCAAAAGTTCAAAATTTCATTTATTACACTAATTACCCTAGAGAACAGGGGCCTTTGCTGTAGGGGCAACTACTCCACTCAGTCCTCTGGGTCATCCTCTGCCTCCTCATCACCCTAGTCCTGCGGCTGATCATCCATCCACTCCTCATCGGAGCCCACATAACAATCAGAATCTAAGCAAAAAGGGAATAATAGAATAGTGAGCACAAGATGTACGCAGCAAGCATTAATATCAAATATGTATTTATGAATTTTATTATCCAGAACCCTCACCAGTTCCATTCCTCAATCCATACCTCAAATCCATTTATCCAGAATAGGTTTTATTTGGAAAATTGTAACGCCATAGTTTTTGCCTTCTGGAGAAAAATCTAATTTAAATTAATTAAATTAAAAAATTGGAGTTTCCTTGGTGTTTATATTAACCTGGCATCCTTTCCCACCCAAAATCGGGATTCAATTCCCCTCCGATCGAAAAATCGAATTTCCGAATTCACGTCGGTACCCGAAATTTCACCCGAGTCCAAAAATGCTCCAAAAATCCCAAAACCACTTCAATTGTGTTCCAAATATTCTAAAATGATTTTAGGAATCATTCCCCGGATTTTTGGACCTCCGTTCCTATTTTATCTCGCGCAGCTTTTGTTTAATGCCCGCAATCCGCGCCTGAATATTTAATTCCACAAATTTCATCCAAATTCAGCGGAACCAATTTCATTGGGTCCCAAATATTCTAAAATGGTTCTAGGAATTTTTCCGGAATTTTTAGACCATTTTCCTAATTTTTCTCTAGGGCAAATCATTCGCGTAAAGGAGAACCAATGGGAGAGTGCCACCTCACCTTGCAATGTTCATCTTCTCCATGGAGCATGCAAGCAAAACAACAGAGAAAGCTTCATGGAGCTCTCCAATGGCTAGGGTTGAACTCCCTCAAATCAACTCCAAAACACGAACGGTCGGTTCCGTTGGATCCGCAACGTCGATCTCTTGCCATTCCCCACCATCAATCGTCGTTAATCTCGCCGGAAACGGCCGCATTAATGAAAAACCAAAATTCAATCAAATGTCATTATCTCGGCCGTTTCTACTCCAAACGGCGCACCAAAACCTCCATTCTCTCCATATAAGAATCCCCGTTCCGGGAGTGTGATCCTCCTTTCGCCTATTCCACTCTTGTGCCCGTGAGATCAAGAAAACCGAAGTTGGGTCGCCGTTTTTTAAGTTCTTCACGTTCTTGCTTGTAGATCTCTCTCCGGTGAGCCATTCTTCGTGCCACTTGTTTCCTTGAGACCGTGATGGGGTCTAGAGTCTAACCCGACAATCAATTGTAGGATCCCTTGCGATTTGGAGGCGAATTTTGAGTTTTTCTCGGTTCGGCCGGAGCTCCGTTCGTCGCGAAATTCATCTCCTCCGGTGAGATTCAACTCGATTCCTTCCTCCTATGTGTTCCTAAGGTAGTTATCTACGTGTTCCATGCTTTGGTTTGATCAAATTCCATGCAAATTTGGGCGAAAATCTGATTTTGGAGCAAAAGAAATGCTCTCTGTTCTTGGGTTCATGCGGGCGGGCTCGCCGGCCCGACCCGCCCGCCTTCAGCGCTGCGCGGTTCCGCGCGCCGCTCATTGCCCGCCGCTGCCCCTAGTCTTGCCGCGCGTCTGCCATGCCGCCGCCGGTCATGCTGTGCCGCCGCCCGGCCTCACTGGCCGGCCGCCGCCTGACGCCCGGCCCCTCTCCTGGCCCGCCGTGGCCCCACGCCGTCGCGCCGTGCGCCGTGGCGCGCCTCCTCGCGCCGCCTCGCCACCATGCCGCTCGCCGGAGCCCGCCGTGCCCCCCGTCGCCGGCTCCATTGCTCCCTCTCTCTCTCCTCTGTTCTTGGCTCAAGAAAGAAGAAGGGCTAGCCAATGACATAAAGGGCCCACATGGCATAGACCCCAAACAGTCCAAAATTCAGCAAAAATAAGAAAAGGGAATATTCCGGGAATATTCCTCATTTTTGATTTTTTGAAATTCAAACTTCGGGAGCTCATAACTTTTCCGTCCGAACTCCGATTGACTCTATTCAAATTTCTAAATTCATCTAAAATCAAGATCTTCCTGCCAGTATAACTTTTATAATTTTTGGATTTTATTTATTTTATTTTATTTATTTATTGCCTCGATTTGCGCGTAGCCGGGGACCCCGACGCGATCGCCGATCCCGCCGCCGGACTTCAAGTGTTCAACATTCTCGCTGTGACCGAGGCAAGCCTCCTTGACGCATGTTGATCCTATGCTTTATAAATGTTTTACCCTGTTTTACAAAGTGCATTGCTATTTATATAAAAGAATGGTGTTGACGTTAGGCTATTAGCTATACCTGGTGTTCCTACCTCCTTGATATTGTTATCCATGATCCTTTGTCGCCCTAGTATAGTAATCCACCAATATAAATGTTTTTGGAAAAATATTCTTTTATTAGGAAAAATGACTATTGGGAAGAGAGTTTGGATGGAACATATTAGTATAGAATGTAGATTGGAGCTAGAACCCAATTTGATTGGAGATTACATGAATATTAGTGTTGATGGGGATTGTTAGTTATGGAATTGATTTATGAACGTTGATGGTTGAAATATTGTGAAGTTGGATTGTTATAGTAGTTCACACTGTAATGAATTGGGGGAAATTGTGGAAGATATATGGTGTTGTGAAGTATTTATGATGGGTTACCTAAATCATTGCAAGTGAATAATATGTTGAATTGGATTCCTTGGGCTGATAAAATAGTATCAAATGGGAATCAGAGTTAGTTGGATTATTAGTGTTTGTGGGGAGTTATTATTATAGGACCGATTAAGAAATAGATGATTATGGAAATATAGACCCGTGATAACAAATTATGGAAAATTGTGAATAGTCCAGAATAGTCGGTGATTTAGCAAATAATAGTATTACGTATTCCTGGTGGATTAAAGTAGATGATTTAGAGGTGGTAATGTGAAGGATTAAAGATATGAGATTATGAAGTATTATCGGTGGGATCATGAATAATGTGGATTACGTATGATTTGTGTAGTAGATTTGGTGTCACTGAGTATGGAAATCATTGTAGCCGATGAACTAATATAATCTTGGGTTAAGGAATCTTTATTAAAGGATGCTTGGGGATGAGAGTATGAATTATTCTTGGTGGATCCAGTAGATTATAGATTAATCGATGTATGGATGAGGGATAATCAATCGAGTGACTTATATTTTGAGGAGATGGTATCCTATGCAATTATGATCGCAGCTTAGCCTGATTTTTGGAGGCATGATGGCACATAATATAGATTTTACTTGTTGGAGTACCAAATTGGACTGAATTATATAGTATCATGGTAGTATTGGGGGAAATCGTGGTGCTCTCATGAGTTTTGGAGATTATAGAATTGATTATAACAAATTTTATCAACACTACTATTTGTATTTTATAAAATACAATATTGGTGGAGTAGAATAGTTCGGTAGAAATGCTTAGAGTCGCAATTGGTCAGTATTCACCTATGGGTGGGAAATTCTTATAACTCTTGAAAACTTGTGTTGGAAGTTATAGGCAGCGAGTATTGCCGTTGATTTACAAAATAAAAATAAAATGAAAATGGTTTGGACTTGGGCGGAATGGTTTGTTTGGCGGGTGCGGATATAGCACTAGTTTTCCTTGTGCAAGTACCGCCCCAAGTCAGTTAAGGACCGACTCTTATGACTGTCTCCATTCTAAGCATAACCGTACAACCACATGTCAAAGTGGGCACGACCTGGCTGAATAATTTGTAGAAACCTAACTTAGACTCACCAAACGGTGGAATGTGAGCACCGGATAGAGGCATTGTTGTTGTTTTTCTCACACGGCGCAAGAGGGGGCTTCTGTACTGGGTGGATATAACCCTAACAGCGATGAAACCTCAGCGGGTGGGTCAGGTTAGGTGTATACATTGTAAATTCCTTGTCATGATATCCCTGCCGGCACACCTAAGGAAGTGTGCTAATAGCTTGGCATCAAGGGAATATCATGTCTTGTGGGTAAAGTTGTACACCTCTGCAGAGTTAAAACTATTCGAATAGCCGTGCCTACGGTCAAAGGCAAAGCTTGCTGAATGCTTTCATACTGGTAGACTTTGGTTTTTGGTTTCAAACTAAACAATGGTCTGTTTTGGGATCCGGGAGCGGTTAGAACTCTCGGGTGTGCTTCTGGCGGCTAAAGCCAGGTAGGTGGAAGGAACCTGATTTTGTGAACCGTGGCAGACAGAGCCATGTGATTGGATTGAACCCTGATCTTGTTGAGATGTGGCGGATAGAGCCTGTATATTAGTGAGTGGTGGTTAGAACCTTCACTACAATATTACATAATTCAATTATTAAAAAGAATTGCTCAAATATGCTTTGTGAAAATTATTAACAACTATGATTTGATGAAACTTGGCTTTATGCAAAAGAACCATATTAAGCCATCCTTGGATAGCCTACATTATGCATAATTTCCCAGACTTGCTGAGTACTTTATGTACTCACGTGCTACATTCTAATCGTATCTTAGAAGTGAAAGAAGCTGTCAAGGAATTCCATCGACTAGGACGCGCTCCCCACTCGATTGCCTGTGGGCATTTGGATGGGTCGCCTTGGTGTTTTCGTCTTCCGCTGCAGTTGTTCAAGTTGTTCAGCCTGTAAAGGTCGTAATGGTAAACCTTGACCATAATGTCTTTGCTTTTATTCGGTGTTATTCTTATTTAGTTTTATGTATTCGTGATATCACTACTACAAAACTGCAAATAGGAGACGCCCTATCAGTGGCGGTTTGCTTGGAACCGCCACTAATAGGATTGTCAGTGGCGGTTTTTTAGTGCAAACCGGTGCCAGGGTCATCAGTGGCGGTTTCTATTCCGAACCGCCACAGATAGTTGAGTCTCAGTGGCGGTTCTTACTAGAAACCGCCACTGATACTTCGATAGCTATCAGTGGCGGTTCGAACCATAAACCGCCACTAATGATCTAACTATCTGTGGCGGTTTATAAAAAAAACCGCCACTGATACTTGTGTACTATCAGTGGCGGCTGGGGGAAAAAACCGCCACTGATAATCTGAGTATTTGTGGCGGTGGTAGTTTACAACCGCCACTAATATGATTATCTGTGGCGGTTTGAGTTTAGAACCGCCACTAATATGATTATCTATGGCGGTTTGAGTTTAGAACCGCCACAAATAACATCCACTATAAATTCTAGTCGCTACAGCACTCTACAGAAGCTCCTGGTCATCTTCCTCCCCGAAAAAAAGAGCAAAGTTTCATATTTCAGATTTTGTTTGCAAGGAATCTTGAGCTTTTACTTCCTAGGGTTGTTACGAGGTGAGTAATTTGTTCTCCTCTCTTCATTTGTGGTGATTTAGTTGCAATTTAATGTTTAGATCTATGATTATCCTCTCTTCAATTGCAAAGCTTAGATTCAATTTTTTTTATTTACCTAGCATTTTGTAGATTAATTTATATCTAGATGATGAATTTATTACCTTGCTCCATTAGATTAATTGTTTTCTACATTTTTTGGATGACAAATTATGGCAAGCATATATTACATGGGTTTAATTAAGATTGTTGGATATTACATTAAATTTATTTAATATGATGGATAGGTGATCATGAAGTTGCCTTGCATTTTGAGATGATGAAGTATCTAGCTCCTTGGGAGGATAAATTTAATTTTGCTATGCATAGTACTTAAGATTTGTTTCTATCTAGTTTATTTAATGTTTATATCTAGTTTATTTAATTGCAAAGCTTCGATTCAATTTTTTGTTATTTACCTAGCATTTTGTAGATTAATTTATCTAGATGATGAATTTATTACCTTGCTCTATTAGATTAATTGTTGTCTACCTTTCTTACATGATAAATTATGGCAAACATATATTAAATTTATTTAATTAAGATTGTTGGATATTAATGAACAATAAATTTAATTAATATGGTAGATAGGTGATAATGAAGTTGCCTTGCATTTTTATTAACCTAGCATTTTGTAGATTAATTTATATGTTGATGATTTATGTAATTAAGGTTATTGCATATTAATAATTGTTACATTAATTTATTGTAGATGGACCAGAGATGGATGTATAATGCAATCCGTTACAAAGAGAATACATGGGCCAGCGTATCTGCTTTTCTAAGAGCAGCCGAGGAGAACAAATTGCAAAAGAAGACAGAGTACATACATTGTCCATGCATTGATTGTAAGAATGAGAAGATGTTTTCGGACAAAGACCAAATCCACTTGCACTTGATTCGGAGGGGCTTTGTACCTAGCTATACATGTTGGACAAGGCACGGTGAAGTGGAGATCATACTTCAATGTGATAATGTCGATTTACGGCCGGAGCCGACAATATGGCGGTGACATGGGGTTTGGATCCGATGAGGATAGGTTGGTCGTTGATGATGACAATAATCTGCTCAAATGTTGCGCGATGCTGAAGGCAACTTCTGAGTCGAGAGAGTTTAATCAATTCAAGGGTTTGATGGAGGACTCAGAGAAACCTTTGTTCCAGGGTTGCAAGGAGGAATACACAAAGTTGCACACCGTGCTTTCACTACTGAAATTGAAGGCAAGCAATGGTTGGTCCGACAAGAGTTTCACACAGCGTTGCTACGTCTCTTAGCGGACATGCTTCCAGAGGGCAACCTGTTGCCTAAGACCACGTATTTTGCCAAAAGGTTGTATGTCCCTTGGGATTGGAGGTAGAAAGAATACACGCGTGTCCAAACGACTGTATACTCTATCGCAAAGACTACGCAGACACGCATGTATGTCCGGTGTGTAAAGCATCGCGATACAAGTGTAAGGGCGAGGACAACGAAGGCATAGAGGTGAAGAATGGAGCTCCCGCTAAAGTGGTGTGGTATTTGCCAGTAATACCTCGTCTAAAGCGTTTATTTGCAAATAAAAAGCATGCCAAGCTGATGCGATGGCACTCGGAAGAGCGAAAAGAGGGATGGAAAGTCGAGACACCCCGCCGATTCTCGCCTGGAGAACCATCGATAGGCTCTTTAGGGAGAAATTCGGAAATGATCCGAGGAATATAAGGTTTGGGTTGAGTACGGATGGAATGAATCCTTTCGGTAACATGAGCGACATTCATAGCACCTGGCCTCGTGACTCTCTGTATCTACAACCTTCCTCCTTGGTTGTGTATGAAGCGAAAGTACATTATGATGTCGCTTATTCAAGGGCCGAGACAACCTGGCAACGATATTGATGTATACCTACAACCATTGGTGGAAGATCTTGTGCTCTTGTGGAATGAAGGTGTACAAGTATGGGATGAGTACAAACGGAGTACTTCACTCTCTGCGCATTGTTGTTCTGCACCATCAATGATTTTTCCGCCCTGGGTAACTGTCGGCCGTCTTGTAAAAGGAGCTAAAGCCTGCCCCCAATGCCTGGATGAAACTAGTAGTGTGTGACTTAACAACTCAAGGAAAACAGTCTACATGCGTCACCGTCGGTTCCTTCGAAGGAGTCACCCATACCGCAACATGAAGAAACAATTCGACGGTACAAAGGAGGATGGTTCAGCTCCAAATCCTCTTACCGGGGAAGAGGTATATGATATGGTTAAGGATATCAATGTTGTTCTTGGAAAGGGGGGTACATCGAGGTCCCATACTGAGAAAACCACATGGAAGAAGAGATCCATATTTTGGGACTTGCCCTATTGGAAGGATTTAGAGGTTCGACACTGGATCGACGTAATGCATGTAGAGAAGAATGTATGTGACAGCGTGCTTGGCCTTTTACTAAATATTCCTAGCAAAACAAAGGATGGACTGAAGGCCCGTCGGGATCTGGAAGATATGAAGATCAGAGCCGAGCTACATCCTCAAGACACCGGGAAAGGCCAACTTTTCCTTCCCCCAGCATGCTACACTCTGTCCAAGAAAGAGAAAACAGACCTTTGCAAGTGCTTGCACGGTGTGAAAGTTCCATCCGGTTACTCCTCAAACATCAAGAAACTAGTATCGATGAAAGATTTGAAGTTAACTGGCATGAAGTCTCATGATTGTCATGTGATGATGACACAAATGCTCCCTATTGCAATTAGAGGTATTTTGCCTGACAAGGTTCGAGAGGTAATCATGAGGTTGTGTTTCTTCTTTAACACGATTTCACAGAAGGTCATCGATCCCGTTGGACTTCTGAACCGCAGTCGATGTGGTCAAGACTCAGGTCGACTAGAGATGTATTTCCCTCCATCATTTTTTGATATCATGGTCCATCTCATTGTTCATGTTGTGAATGAGATAAATATTTGTGGCCCAAGATTCTGCATCGATGTACCGTTCGAAAGGTACATGGGTGTTCTGAAGAAATATGTGCGTAATCGATCGCGGCCGGAAGGTTCCATTGTAGAAGGTTATGCAACTGAGGAGGTTGTTGAGTTCTGCATCGATTACATGCACGAGTTAGAACCGGTAGGAGTGCCTGTATCACGCCATGAGGGGAGGCTAGCTGGGAAAGGAGTAATAGGAAAGAAATCCACAAATTCTTACGATCCTTTTCTGTTCGAACAAGCTCATTTCACAGTCTTGCAGCAGTCAGTCGAGGTGTCCCCGTATATGGACATGCACAAGGATAAGTCATGAGGGAAAATCGTGGACGATCGAGAGGTTTGGATAACAAAATAGCACAATCGTGTGTTCAATCATTGGTTCAAGGAGCACATGTCTGGTGAAGAAAGCGAGTGTTACGTTGAGGTGGTTGGCAAAAGGCCATCGTGTACTATCTTGACATTGCAAGGATACGACATAAATTGATAGAAATTTTACACGAGAGCTCAGGAGATTAAAAGTACATACCAAAACAGTGTTGTCCGTATAGATGCCTACGACAACACAGCAAAGAAGAAGAGCAGCTTCTATGGGGTTATAGAGGAGATTTGGGAGCTCGACTACTGCATTTTCAAGATCGCGGTGTTTCGGTGTCGTTGGGTCAAACTCCCAAAGGGTGTCAAGGTGGACAAATACGGCTTCACTACTGTGGACATCGAGCAAGTCGGATATAGTGACGAACCATTCGTTCTTGCGAAGCAAGTAGCACAAGTCTTCTATGTAATCGACCGTGAGATAAGAAGCATCATGTAGTTCTTCAAGGAAAACGAAGGATCGTCGGAGTTGAGAATGTCGTGGATGAGGAAGAGTACAACCAGTTTGATGAGTTGCCTCCTTTCGTAGATGGTAGCATTAGGCTCGAGGAAGAAACCACTACGGAAGGCACCTATCATCGCGATGATCATGAAGAAGGCCAAATTGTGAAAGAAAATAATTAGCTAGGAGTAATGGCAAAATGTGTGTATTTATGTGGGGTAATAGAAATTTAATGTCAGAAATATGTATTATGTGGAGTAATGGCAATTTTTGGTATCTCAGCAATACTCTTTTATTTTCACATGTGAAATAAGTAAACACATACATCCATTAGCAATTATTAAATTTAGTAAGAATATATATATTTATTCATCATAGATAAATTAATTATGAATAATTAGTAGTTAATATATATGATAGGTACATTAATACATCTAGTCATAGCTTCATATTAAAAGGAAATCTTAAAAATAGTATCTGTGGCGGTTCTTAATAAAAACCGTCAGAAATGATGTACTATCTGTGGCGGTTCTTAAGGCAAACCGCCACTGATAATGACTACCTATGGCGGTTCTTAAGGAAAACCGCCACTGATAAGTACTATCTGTGGCGGTTCTTACTAAAAACCACCACTGATACTGCCCCATATAAATCTCCACACTTAACCCTAAGAACACAGTGTTCCTCCCACAAGAACTCCGCAAGGTCTCTCCTCCCGCCGCAACGTCTCCTAGCGCGCGTTCGACACGTCCCCGCCCGGCCCCGCCCGGAGCTCCCGTCGACCACCTCCGCCCTTCCCTGCTCTGGCCCCATCAAGCTCGTCCCCACGCGCCGTCCCCGCCGGGTACAAGGTCTCTCGGAGCCCACGCCGACGCCGGATGTCGTCCCCACGCCCACTCGGTGACGCCGGCCAGCCCAGTGACGCCCTCGCCCCGGCCGCCGTGCGCAACCCCGCCCCGGCCGATGCTCATTTGTGCCCGCCCGGTTAGTGCTACATGTGTTGCTATGATATACATGTGTTGCTATACTTGTGCTTTTAGTCTTGTAGCCTATGTTGGGATTTGGGAAATTACTAGCATGTGTAGTCAGAGCACTACCCTCACCACTAGAATTTGCCATCATTGTTTCTAGCTTTTCAAGCCATTCTGGATGCAAACTACCAGAAAAGTTATTTGAGGCCAAATCAATAATTTGCAAACCCGAATAATGCTTACTGGTTGCATCACTTTCTGCAAGACCTTCTATTGAGCCATAGAATTGATTGGTTGTCAAGATGAGAACCCGAAAATTGGACATACTCCCTAACGAAGATGGAAAAGAATCTATAATTTGATTGTTACCAATATCAAGGACCTCCAAGCTTCTACATTTAGACAGTGATTTGGGTAGTTTCCCTGTAATTCGATTGCTATTCAAATCTATTGTCTGAAGCATGCATCCTTATCCAATGTTAGGCAGCATACCATGGAACTGATTCTCTCTCAATTTCAACATACACAACCTGCCACCTTGTGTTAGACAGGATGGGACCATGCCGCTAAACTCGTTGTATGATAAGTCGAGTATCTGAAGATAGCGTAGACTACAAATGTAGGTTGGTATACGACCACCTAGTTTATTCTTGGACAAATTAAGATAGATAGTGTTTCGAAGATAACTACCAACCATCTCATTTCTATAACTCAGCGCACCTGGAAATTTTGTAAGGTTGCAAGATGCTAGATGTAGATCTTCGATGTTAGGGAGATAAGAAAATGGATAGTCATGTTCCCCATCAATCACTGATAACTTATTGTTAGAGAGAGTTAATGAATTCAGTTTCTTTAGCCTCCAAAGAAGGCTAATTTCGACTGTGCCTTCCAAGTTATTTGAGTCGAGTGAGAGAACTTCTAGTCTTGTAAATTCAAAGAACGATTTGGGTATCTGGCCACTAAGGTGGTTGCTACCTAAGTCAATATAACTCAAGGATGAAGACGAAGCGTTGCAAATATCTTCGAGAGGACCAGAAAATTTATTCGACTGTAGATCTAGTATTTGTAACGACGGAAGAGCGAACAAAAGCTTTGGAATTACTAGCATGTGTAGGTTCTTGTCGTAGTTGTCAATTAACCTTGGTAGCATTTTCCTAATTGCCATGTTTATATTCTCCTCATTGCCATGTTAGATCACGATTGATCCAATTACCTAGGTTGTTTTGGTTGGTCCCGATAGTGCTATTCATGGTAGTTTTGGTTGGTCCCGATAGACAAGTCGAGCTAAAAATTGTTTACTTCTTTCACTACTGCAAAGCTTGTTCATTATTCTTTACCTGTAGTTGTCCTCTTTTGATTACTGTATGTGTAACTTTATTTGCCAACATGCAATGCTATATATGTTGGTTTGGTTGATTAAATAACCTACAATCTGTATATATATGTATTATTTTGAATTATGATTATAAGAACAGTGAAATTGATTAAATAATACCTTAAACTGCATGATTAGGAAGGTAAGGATTCAAGGCCTTCTTTACATAGTTAATTGTTTAGTTCAAATGAGATAAACTTGACCTGTGTAGATGAGGTAAGAGCTAGTCTCTCAAATTCCTACACCAAGTGCCTGAGAGCACTATCAATCAATTAACTTGCATTCTCTTAAATTTGATGTGACATAATAAAAACATGACATATGAGCTGTTGAATGAGATCCATTGCTAAATAGGGATTGATAAGATATGCTCAATCTGTTTGATGTGTATATGTAGTTATCGAGTCTGAGTCCCAGCCTGGGTTAGAGGATGCTTCCAACCCATCCCGAACTCAAGCCCAAGCGAGATACCTTAATATCCATCGAACCACCTCAGATGCCGAGGCCTCCCCCGCTGATGCTCCTGTTGCAAGACGTCGAGGCCGAGGAAAAACTAAGAAGCCTGAAGGCCGGCATACCATAATGAGGGTCTCAGATGCTGGAGTCCCTCTTTCACCGAAAAAATAGCAAAGAAAATATAGGTCAACATGTGGGTACATCGTAAGGGATAAAGTTCCAATCACCTATTTGGATTGGCATAAAGTGCCCGGTGCCACAAAAATGGATCTATGGACAGAGCTGAAAGAATCTTTTGAATTCCCTGAAGATGCCGAAGAGCTCGTGCGTCGAAATGCGTTGATAACCATGGATGTCGCATGGAGGAACTTCAAGCCCAGGCTGAATACGAACTATGTGATGAAAAATCGGTCAGCCATTGGAGATTATCCTAAAGTAGAGCCATATTGGGATGAATTTGTTGCGATAAAGCAAGATGAAACAAAGAATGAAATCCAGTGAAGACCACCGACAGATCGTCAGGAGGAACACTCACCCCCACAGACTAGGCACGAGCGGGTACGCGGGTAAAATTCCTCAGTGGGAGAGGCAAGAATTAGATGCAGTCCGATCGACTGGCACAAGTCCCTTGGCCGGATTACCGGATCGAGTTAAGCATTATGTGTTAGCAAGGGCATCTATCATGTCTGATGGGGGCTTATCATTCAAAAGCAGCAATGATGAGGCAATCTCCCAACGAATTCAGGAGCTGCATGTCGAGTCCACCCAAGGAAATTTTCACGCGGATAGGGAGAAGGATGAACTAACAGCGGCTTTGGGAAACAAAGAGCACCCTGGTCGTACACGAGGCGTTGGGGTTAAGGTTCCCTGGAAAATAGGTTTCCCAGAGCATGAAGACTCTTACAGGAGTCGCAAGAGAGCCAAAGAAGAGCGTGCGGAACGGGAATTGGAGCAGATGAAGGAAAAGGTGCTTCGAGAATTACAAGCCACCATAGCACAACAAGTTCAGCAAAAAGTACAAGAAGCTATGAGCCAGTCGCAAGGACAGAACACTATTCTCGCCAGCCCTACGAATCGCCGTAGCAGTTGCGCATCCACACCATTGGAACAACCGGATGATACCCATTATCCTGTGGACGACATACAAGACCCCACACCCTGCCAGCTCAATGTACCTATGATGAACATATATTTACAGGCTGCTACAGGGATAGCTTATCCATACCAACAAGGGGCTGTTTTGCACAACTCCCCGATAGCTCCGGGTTATGCAAAAGTCCAGGTGGACACGGTGCTTCCTCAATTTGCTAACATCGGGCTGGAAATGCCCTGTAATGATGAGGTTACAACTCTAGGAAGTGCCGTTCACACATTCATCCAGTGGCGTAAGCGTGACATCGTCTTGGACCATGTGGTGCCAGACTCTCATGCAGTAGAACTCGCCCATTCATCACCAACACCTGAGCGTCAAATTGCTAGTGCGCCCACTTCAAAGGAGCCTATTCCAGGAGCCCATTCGTCACCAGCACCTCAACATGAAATGTTTAGTGTGACCACTTCAAAGGATGAACTTACAACACCTGATCCAAAGAAATGGCACATTAGAAAAGCCATATCAGTTAGATCAGTGGCCGTAACAGAGTATGATGTTATCTTGGGAAAAAAAAGGGCAAGGCGAAATCTAAAGTACAAGATAATCAAGAAAGGCTGAGATTCGAGATGGGGAAGCCATTAGTCACCGAATCAAAGTTTAATAGCCTAACACCCATGATGCAGCGATTACATATCTGGTACATGGAGCGATCCAATCAAGATGTACTTCCGAAGGTGATCACTGCCATTTTCCAGGCGGAACATTTTCACCATGAGGGTTCTGGCTACTTCCTGATAGAATTCGATAACTTGCACAACCTGTTCTATCACGACGCCCTCGACGTGTGTTTTTTGAGATCTTTGAGCAATCGTAAGTGGCTAATATATAAATCATGGTTTACATTCATGTAATACCGATAAATGTCATGTCTAACTTTTTCCTTATCTAGATACGAGTTGATTGAACTGAGAAGAACCAAGGGGCCAGTGGGATTCCTCGACCCGGGAACGGTCTGCCAAACCGAAATCATAAGAGCACCAAAGGAGGTCGAGGAATACGTATACAGTATGCTAAAACTACAAGATAAGGACTTCATACTTCTTCCATACAATTTTAAGTAAGTTTCTCGCTGGCTAGCTAAATTATTCGTTGAATTCGTTCATTACTCTTATCCTAGGAGTAATGACTATAGCATCATACATGCGTATGTAGGTTCCACTGGATTCTCGTAGTAATTACTCCAGAAAAGAGCAAGCTGCTGATTATGGACCCACTGGACAAAGATAGAAAAGAGTACGAAGACCTATTAGGACTAATGAATGAGGCGTTCAAAAGATATTGTACAAAAACCTTGAGATACCGCCCATTCCAGAAATCCTTTTCAGTCCGTACTAAATTTTCGGTACGCACGCAAGCAATATTCTTATATCGCACTTCATAGTAAATAATTCCTTCCATGACATCTTAGTTTATTCAATATTCAATCATTCGCAAGCAATATTCTTATATCGCAGTGCCACAAGCAGTCGCAAGGCACAAATTTGTATGGGTACTTCGTGTGCCAATACATGCGCGAAATCTTAGGTTCTACAATAATAGACAATGATGTAGAGGTTTGTCATGTTAACTTCAGGAATTTATTCGCACCATTCAATTTCTATCTATAAACTCTGAGATTTATTTTTCCTACTTGTAGCGCCTCAAATTGCCTACGGCAGGAATGCTTCCTGTTGAAATCCAAGCCATTCAGGGACAGCTCGCCTACTTCATCATGAAGGAAGTCATCAACAAAAAGGGCGAGTTTTATGATGACGACAACAACAATCCACTGATCCATACTCTTCTGACACGTCCTTCGCCTCCAAAGAACTCTGAAGGCTCATAGGCTCGTAGCTTAGGAAGTAGTTGGTTCGTTAGTACATCTGAAGTCTGTAAATGTGGTCAGGATGTAGTGATGATGGTGCTCATCTTTGTATTCCCCAAAGATGACCATGATTGTTGGTTTATCATTTGTAATGTGTTGAATGGGTTGCCACTTATAGTTCACTTCGAAAACTGTACAAAATGGATATGACACCATTATGTGGGTAGCCATGGCTAGTAATTCCTGTTTGCATTATGTTGCTACAAAAGTTTTAGTATGTTTGAATTTTGGGCCCCACATCTCCACCATTGTTTTGGTATGTAATGTGTCTTTTCCAGATCTGCCACCATATCGGAAAATTGGGATGCCATCGCTCTCTCCTACAATGATCAAGTATTTGTGATAAGTACCTATTCTTTAGTTTTGACTTGTGATTTTAATCTATTCTTGTACTTATCTATTGGCTGTTTTGTTACTGAATACAGGTATAGAAAACACAATGGATCTTTCGGAAAAGTTATTGCCTCGTATTTGAAGAGGCTTTGAAGAGCAAACTATTGATTTTGCTTCAAGAAAGGTTTGGATCGCAATACCAAATGAATTTATATGCTACTATACACTCATATCTTTTCATCCATGAATGTTGCTTTGTCCATCTAATCAGTTGTTGCTAACCAGGTATGTCCTTATTGTATTTTTTTAATGAGTATAATAGCTCTTTTATACTTGTGAGTTGTGAATGTGTATGCTTGATTTTTTAATGTGTATAATAGTTCTATGCGGTACTTATCCATGTTCATGTGCTAATTGATTGTTATTTATGCTGCATGAAGCACTAATAAGGATGAGATCTTACTATTTATACATTACTGTTTGTGATTATCTATACTGTTGTGCATCATGGGAATATTCATTTAATGGAGGTCAAGTTAACTGGCCACTAATTAAACTGATGTTTCTCGATTTTCGTCGGGCGTATGAGATTTTTTTGCTTCCTTTTCTGGTTTTACTCCATAAAAGAGATTGCCAATAAGTACAATGATGAATCATTTAAGCATTACGAAATATCATGGGTTCATAGAAGAGCAGCCGGTCATGCAACTCCTTATCGCTTTCTTCAAGGAAATGCTTTGTTTATACTAACTTGTCCTTCTTTGCCTACTGCTTCCCTCTTGCGAAATCATTTCAGAAATCCATCTCTAAAGTCTAAAGATTGTATATATATCCTTACAGGCCTACAGGGTGACTTTGACATTATTGGTGGTGCTTCACTGATACCAGAGGCTAAAATTATTAAGGTAATATATTTCCATATGGCATCGTCTTCCTTGTTTCTATGAGACTATGACTGAATTTTCTGGCCACCCTTTCGTTATTATTTGATCTGTTATTTTGCATGTTAGTCAATTACTTTATACTTCATATCAGCAGCAAAAGTTTCTTCTTCATATTTGGTATTGAGTTGGCCAATTACAATCTGGCTATAACTTGAAACTGGCTTAGAATGGTAAACCATTTGCGTGCATTGTCATCTGTAGTGTGTGCTGTTTCAGAGGGCATGGCTAGCACTTTCCTGAGGCTAGCCAAAAATACGGGTTTTTTTAATTGCTGGACGGGGTTATCAGTGGCAGTTAGAGAGAAAAACCGCCACTGATGAAAATACCAGTGGCGGTTCCAACGACAAACCGCCACCGATAATGAAAATATCAGTGGCGGCTCCAACTACAAACCGCCACTGATATTGTCATTATCAACGGCGGTTTGTAGTTGGAACCGCCACTGGTATTTTCATTATCGGTGGCGGTTTGTCGTTGGAACCGCCACTGATATTTTCATTATCGGTGGCGGTTTGTAGTTGGAATCGCCATTGATGATTATTATCAGTGGCGGTTTCCAAACCGCCACTAATAATCTCCGATTATCAGTGTCGCTAAATCTATGGCGGTTCAAAAACCGCCACTGATGTCTATTCCGAACCGCCACTGATGTCCCTCTCCATAGTAGTGTATGGTTGTTGATTCATCACTTTTTGACTGTGTGTACTAGCTACTGATCTGGGACTAGTACAGAAATACATAGAGGATTCCGGATAGCCGATCCGGGGGCCTACAAAAATCTTGAGTTTCAATTTTTATTTGTAAGATCTCTACTAGCACTCATATATGAGACAGATTTAACTTACGTAGCCTCCAGTCTAGGAGACAGGCATGAATTCATGGTTTTATACCATACGCAGGTTTTGTATCATTTTACCCATAACGAACTCAACCGCAGTTGAGAACCCGGAACGTTTATCACTTCTTTAGCATTTAAATCTCCAACCTTGGCCCCTTCTAAATGTACTCTATACTAATTCGATAGCACTATGACCTGGGTTAGCCAGTTGTTCCTCGTCACAAAATCAAAGGTACTCATATCCCCTAACCACTTACCAGTTGTGCTACAACACAAACTAGTGGTACTAAGACATTGAGGTAGCCAGGTGATCTTCGTCACGAAAACTGGAGATACTCATCCAATGGCTTTAAAATATAGCGCCAAATAACCAACACTAGTTATAAACATGTACTTCACTAAGCATTTGGCAATCCCAGTTTAACACATCTTACTTACCTAATGTGGAAATTAAACACCATCATAGGACAATCTTTTCTCATTGTTTCCCACACACTATGGTTGGTACGATTTAATACGTCTTAATGCCCGAGTGTAGTCGTTTTAACCTTATATTATATTCCTATGTAGAAGGCCCCGCCGGCTATGTCAAACAAGGCACCCTCTACCCATCCTTTAATAACTCACCCCGACTTCACCGATCGGTTGAGTGAAAATACAAATACCAACTGCAAGTTTATCCAATAATCAATTTAAATTTTACTTACATTAAATTTATCATGCATCAGTGAATTTCACAAAACTTTGTAAAACCATTTCATAAATATGGACAAAGGAAGCTTGCCTGGATTTTGATTGAAATATTCGTCTTCACCCATTTGCTTATTTGCAGTCCAATTTGATTTATTTCTAGAGATTACATGAATGCCATATTTAGTGGCGAATAAGTTCTTGCATATTTTAATGTGCCCAACATGCTCTTCCCATTATTTTAAAATTTATTAAATTTGTCTTGCGATTTTTAGAGTTTCATTCAATTTTATACCATCGAGCTTTATTTAATCGGTCGATCGACTGAAATTAGTGTTTTCAATAGATTTTTGCTATTTGGATTGATTTTGAAGATTTAACAAAGACATATATTTATTATTTTATCTGATTTACTAAATATGTTTCTTTTCTCTCTCTTTTCTTTTCTCTTCTTTTTATTTTTTTATTTTTTTTATTTTTCCTCCTTTTCTTTTTCTTTCCTTCTTCCCCAACCACACATCATTATCCTCCTGGGACTCTCTCTCTCTCTCTCTCTCTCTCTCTCTCTCCATTCCAATCCCCAAATGTGCTAGCTCCTCTGCCTTCCTCCCGGTCCACCAAATTGGTCCGCCATCGGTGTAGGCACCGGCCTCTCCGGTCGCGCCTTGACCGCCCGTCGCCTCCTCTCCTAGGCCTTCTCTATCGTTTCCTCTTCTCCCGTGTGGTTACTACTATTGATCCGATCATCTCTCAGCTCTGACACCGGTGACCTCAGGTTGCCCCCTCTCTTGCGCTCACGGGCCATGTGAGACCCCAGATCAGCTATCCGAAATCTTCTGTGTATTTCCGTACTAGTCCCAGATCAGTAGCTAGTACACACAGTCACAGTGATACTTCATTGCTGAACATAACGAAAATTGTAACATAAATATTCAAGTATGGGCCACATGGCCACTTATTACAATACTCGGTCAATAGACCGGAGACATGACAGCGGAAAACGAAAGCAAAAAACAAGCGAACACCAAAACGCCACAAGCGACGACTAGGGACGCGTCTAGTTATCCTGGCAATCCTCCTCGAACTCCTCGGGGAAGAACTCACCATCTTCGGCTGCGTCTTGGTAATTTTCTGATGATGACAAGTTGATGTAGCACGTGAGTACAAAAGTACTCAGCAAGTCGGGGAGAGTATGATTATGTGGGGCTTTCCAAAGGAAGATTAACAGGGTTCATTTGCATAAAGCCAAATTTTATTAAACCATACTTAAGTAATAATTTCACAAAGCATCCTTTTAAAATTCTTTTTAACAATTGAATTATTTAATATTGCAGTGAGGTTCGATCCACCATCACTAATATAAAGGCTCTAACCGCCAACTTTTAAAAGATCAAGGTTAATCATATGACTCCATCCGTCAAGTATAAAACATGTTCTTTCCACCTGGTTGGCTCTATCCGCCAATCAACATCCGAGAGTTCTAACCACTCCCGAATCCCAAAAACAAAACACTTTTCAGTTTTTAAAACCAAAATCAAAGTCTACCAATATGAAAGCATTCTTTGCTTTGCCTTTGACCGTAGGCACGGCTATTCGAATCGTTTTAACTCTGCAGAGGTGTACAACTTTACCAACAAGACATGATCATCTCTTGATGCCTCCGGATTAACATACTTCCTTTGGGGTGCCGGCAGAGAGATCATGACAAGGCCGTTACAATGTATCCACCTAATCCGACCCACCCGCTGAGGTTTCACCGCTGTTAGGGTTCCATCCGCCCAATACAGAAGCCCCCTCTTGCGCCGTGTGAGAAAAACGACATTGCCTCTATCCGGCACTCACATTCCACCATTTGGTGAGTCTAAATTAGGTTTCTACAAATTAGTTGGCCAGGTCGTACCATTATAGACATGTGGTAGTACAGTTATGCTTAGAATGGACCATCACAAGCGTCGGTCCTTAATTGACTTGGGGCGGTACTTGCACAAGACAACTAGGGCTCCATCCGCACCCACTCGACAATCCAATCCGCCCAAGTCCAAACCAATTTTCCTTTTCTTTTATTTTGGAAAAACAGTACCAAAATCATATAATCATTTCCAAATCATACTTGAAATCATTATTTTTGAGTAATCCCACCCATGGGTTGTTTTCATCGATATCGGTCCTAAGCAATTCTACCGTACTAATATACAAAGGGTACCATATAAGCAGTAACATGCCATAGCAATTGTCCTAGGGTTACAATTAACATGGATGGCGACAACAAAGGAGGAAATTGCAATTCGGATTAACTATACGCTTATATTTGACATACGATGATAATCACAGCATGCAAGTTCATAAAACATTTAAAACAGGTTTATAAACATAGGATCAATATGCGTCAAGGAGACTTGCCTTTAGTCGCGGGAAGGTCGTCGAACGCGGAAAGTCCGGCGGCGGGGTCGGCGGTCGCGTCGGGGTCCTCGGCTACGCGCAAAACGAGGCAATAAATAAATACAAGAAAATAAATAAAATTCAAAAATTACAAAAGTAGTACTGGCAGGTATATCTAGATTTTAGATGAATTTAGAAATTTGAACGGAGTCAATCGGAGTTCGGACGGAGAAGTTATGAGCTTTCGAAGTTTGAATTTTGAAAAATTGGAAAACCGGAAATATTCCAAGAATATTCCATTTTCTTTTTTCTGAATTTTGGAATTTGCTTGAGTCACTTGCAAGGGGCCCCACATGTCATTGGGTGGAGTCATCTTCTAGCTTGGTTCATGCCATGGAAGATGTGAGGGAGCTTGGCTTGGAGGGGTGGGGCGCACGAGTTAGAGAGGCTAAAGGAGGATCATACCACCGGGACGGGGATTCTTATATGGAGAGAATGGAAGTGGAATCACGTGAAACGGATTGGAAACGGCCGCGTTATTGCCATAATGGTGATTTTCGGTTTTGGAAGGATTGAGCCGTTTCCGGCGAGATCCCGGGCTATTGATGGTGGGGGGTGGAAAGGTCGCGACGTTACGGATTCAACGGAACCGGCCGTTCGTGATTTGGATTTGATATGAGGGAGATATGAGCATTTGAAGCAAACCCTAGCCATGGAAGCTTGTTGAAGCTTTCTCTGTTCTTCCATGGCATGAGGTAGAAGACAACACTGTTCATGCCACGTGGCACTCCCTCATTGGCCCATGTTTACGCAAATAAACCGCCCTAGAGAAAAATTAGGAAAAATGGTCTAAAAATTCCTAGAACCATTTTGGAATATTTGGGACCCAATAAAATTGGTTTCGCGGAATTTGGATGAAATTTGTGGAATTAAATATTCAGGCGCGGATTGCGGGCATTAAACAAAAGCCGCGCGAGATAAAATAGGAGCGAAGGTCCAAAAATCCGGGGAATGGTTCCTAAAATCCTTTTGGAATATTTGGGACATAATTGAAGTGGTTTCGGGGTTTTTGGAGCATTTTTCAACTCGGGTGAAATTTCGGGTACCGGCGGGAATCTGGAAATTCGATTTTTCGACCGGAAGGGAATTGAATCCCGATTTTGGATGGGAATGGATGCCAGGTTAATATAAACACTAGGGAAACTCCAATTTTTTGAACTGAATTTATTTAAATTAGATTTTTCTCCAGAAGGCGAAACTGAGGATGTTACAGGCCATCATTGCCTGTGCTCATGGACCGCTCGCCCCACCTCCTCACGTCCTAGGTGAGTCCTTCGATGCTTGCCGCCGCTGCCATTCTGGCTTCTGTCACCACAAATTGCACACACTAGGCGACCAGTCCTCCCTTCTTATGGTCCTCGGGCCGAAGCCCGGTTGGCTCGCCGCCGCCCGTACTGCGCACTAATCGGTGCAATCACACCATGGCCCTAATTCGGTCTGCGCTTCAGTCAGCTTGGCTTTGATTTAGGGTTTGAGCTTCTTTGATTATTATGATTTCGCTCTTAATTCATATTTTTTACTATGTTCTATGCAAAAAAATATCAGGTAAATTCTTCTGGTCTATGATGAGGATGTAGCGAATTCATAGGTTGGATGGCGTCGTGGCGACACCCTTAACTCGTAGTGAGTGCGGGGAGCATGTGTAAGCTAATAGGGACGTACGACACAGCCCCTGTGTTTGTTGGTAGTGAGACCAAACATTCTCAATTTCTTCCACCTTCATCCTCTACTGTCATTTTCATTTCTAGTTCATTTTTTCTATTTCTATTCTGAATCAATGCTACTGGTAAGATGGAACTAGAGGGACACCTGGCTTTGGAGAATAGAAATGAAATGCAACCATGTGTGCTTGTGCTAAAGAAGAGGATGCATAAATGGTTAGGCTCCTCTTGATGCTCCTAGATGATGATTCTAACTTGAGCTTGGGCTTTTGACTCCTGGATATGTTTGCTTCTTGTGGTGCTCTAGTGGCTTGTGCTTTTAGTGGTTTGCTTTGTGTTGGAGCTAAGCTCTCTCATGTGCTTTGGCTTGTGTGGAATGAAATAATGCTTGCTCAGTGGTTTTTTCTAGCCTTATGGCTGAAGGCTCTGGATTGAGATGTTCTATCCCTTAAGCACAGTGGTTCGTGTATATCTCAAATGACTGTGCTCTATTTACTATTTGACTAAGGGTAAAACATTTTCTACCGCATGATATTTTCAAAATAAGCGTATGTACGTCTTAAACAGGTTTATATATTGCCGAGTGATGCAAATTAAATCACAAGAGGTGCCGATTTGGCACCCGGACAATATCTGGTATCTCATTGAGTGGTAATTATTTTACCGGGCTGACGGCAATTTTTAACTCAATTTACTTTATTGAATTTCGTTCTACATTACTAAATTATGACCTTTACTAATAATTGCAATCTTTATTATTTTGCAGGCCAGCGAGGAATTCACAGCATGCGAAGATATTAGACAACTATAAAATTTTCTTTTACACTTTTTGCAATTAATCATTTTTGCAATCATGTTGTAATTGTAAATTAAATTTTTATTAATTCACTTTTTTCAATTGAGCAGCTCTGTAATAGTTACTATATGCAATAATTTAATGTTGCCAGGTTGTGTTTAATGATTGATAATCTTAGTTTAATGATTCAATTTTGGTTAATAAATTTTTGTGGTTGCTTCACTCGGGACCTCACAAAAAATTTCTAGAAATACTATACTTCATTTAGTACCCTAGAAAAACAAAAATAAAAGGGCATATACAAAACGGTAGCACTGTCAAAAAATTTTTAAAAAAATACACAGATCTGATCATCCTCTGAAAATTTTACAGTATCACTAGTATTACCTCAGGACCCTACAAAAAAATTATTACACTTTTTTGATAAAATTTTCAAATTTCATGAATTTTTTAATTTTGAATTTAAATTAGACCGGTTTCAAATCTCGAGCCGGCTTGATACAGATGAAAATCACGATTTTCATCGATTTTTTGAACCTTGATCCAGATTCATTTGATCATGTTATTTCTACCATTTTAGAATTGAACATTTCACTAGCTAGCTAGATCATATTATTAGCAGAAAAGCCATGGTTTTTTTATCAGACTCTTCTTGTCTGAACTTCGGTTTTTACTTCAAAACAAAAAAAGTTGTTAGGTCTCTGAGACATACTTCCCTAGCTTTTAAAAATTCAGGTCTTTCTGTTCCATCTATACTAATTTATATATATATATATATATATATATATATATATATATATATATATATATATAATGTTTCATACCCCTGGGAGTATGTACTCCCACTTTTAATATACCGCTTAAATGATGTTGTTATACCACTTTATTCTTTTAAGTATACTCTAATACTGATTATAAGATACTCCAAAGTGAATTCCATAAAAAATTTCATTAAAGTCCACCCTGTATAGCATAATTTGTTTATATACTCTTTTTACATATGGAAAAGGGTATATAGTGAAAAAATAAAGGATTTCGATGATTTTTTTTCAACGATGACGCATTCTATTATCTTAGAATTATTATTCAAGTATACTAAAAGTGATAAAGGAGTATAATACATTTATTTAAGTGGTATTCTAGAGGTGGGAGTATGTACTCCCAGGAATAAAAAAATGCTTTATACATACATACATACATACATACATATATATATATATATATATATATATATATATATATATATTGTCATGGTAGCTAGCTACGTGCCACCTTTACCATCCCTGTAGACGAGTAAACGACCGTATCGGCAACAGTAGAGAGACTGGTGCTCTACTCTCAAGTCTCAAGCAAGATAAGACGTGCAAATCTCCTCCTTCCTAGGCTCCTAGCTATATCCGACCGATGCAAGACAAGGCGGGACATATTTTATTCCATGCATCCGAGAGGCTACGCGTACATAGAATTTCTTACGACATCTCTATAGCAATACCGACCCACCTGGATCGTGGCCATTTCAGGTAGGATTGCTAGCAAAAATTACACTATTTTATAGCGAAATTACTGTGCTCCCCATGCATAGGAAAAATCAATGGCTGTGCGCGTAGAAAGAATTTCTTACGTGGTATTCACAAGTGGTGTATGGTAAATGGCTATATATGCGTAGAAATACTTTCTTACAAAACATTTATATCAGGTACTACTTGGCAACTGATCATGCAAATTCTACCTGCCGATTCATCACATGTCATCCTTTGTTTATGGTAAACTTTCTCTGTTCATTGATTCATTGGCTATCAGAGATTGCAATGCAACCCAGGACAGTCATCAGTCTACAACCTCTTCTTGTAATGCCTCTGGAACTGTAGCTTACTCCCCTACTTGAGTAGACTAGAAGGAAGAGTCTTGGGCTTAACGCATAATTGCTCTATTGCGGCTGCCCTTGTCATGCGATGCTGATCATAAAGCGGCTCTTACTATAGAACAAGTTTTCTAGGCCTGGGTGACAGGGGCGATCGCACAGGGCCCCAAAATATAGAGGCTCTCAGCTCATTTATATACCTGTGTTGTTCAGCTCATCGCTCATCATCCCCAGCCCCAAAATCGCACCTTGCTCGCTGCCTTGCTTCCCTCGAAACGAAGTCGCCATCACCGCCTCCTAGCCTCCTGCCTCTGCCTCACCAATTAATGGAGGAAAAGAGCCCGATTTCATGGATTCCAAAGCGATTCACCTTCAATTCAATGGCTTTACTCGAAAATCAAAATCTCCTCTCAATTCATGACCCCTAAATAGGCAAACATCTAGAACTTCTCATCTTCTCCTCATCTCCTGATTTCCTTGTCACTTTCTCTATTCAATAGCACCCGCGAGCACGTTTCCTTGACATCTTTGTCTGCGATCAGTACCGCGCAGCCGCGCGGCGGCGTGGTGATGCCCAGTCGCCCCATGGCGGTGTGCTCCGAGATGGGCCCCTACAACAGCCAAGGGAATGAGATATTGAGAACAAACATTGTAAGTTTGCACCCAGCAAAACACATAGAAATTTGGTAGGAATTTATTTATTGGAGTCAGTACAATTCCTCAATTATTTCTACGAAATTCCTCCAATATTCTAACATGATGGGTATATATCTGGTGGGAGTACTTTTAGCAAATCAACTTTCACCTTTTTGGCACTAATGATGTTCAATTTTTTTGTCCTTCGAAAAGACTGATGATGTTCATTTCATTTTTCAGGACATTTTTCACATATAGCTAAAGCTTCTTCTTCCACAGTTCGGTTTCAAATTCCAATCCAAGTACTTTTGTTCCTTCTGTACACAATACGCCATCTCTTATGCTATTTATGTGGTAAGATGTCAGCTAGATCTAGAAAGTATTTATCTGGAAGTGACAAAATGAAAAAAAATAAATGCATAGATGAGTTGGTAGAATCCCAAAAAGGATCCATTTACAAATTTCTTAGGATTGACACGGATTCTTGTAGGAATTATGAGGAATTGGTATTGGTGTTAGTTAATGTTCATCCGCAACCTAATGAGAATTTAGGTTAGAATAATAATGTCAATGAGGATGATTCTTATGTGAGTGTTCATGAAAACATAGCCAATTCACTTAATGTAGAAACTACAAGTGTTCATGAGGAACCAAATTTTACTATAAATATTTATGATCCGAGAAACTGGGACAATCTAGATAATAAAGCAAGGGACATTTTAGTGGACAAGGGGCCTATTAGAGAAGAAAACCTTGCATTCACTTCAGATAATCTCTTTAGGAATTTTTCATATTCTTACTATTCTAGAAAAATGAGCAATAGAGAGATACATGATAGGAAATAGTTGATTTATTCTAAACATGTTGACAAAGTGTACTGCTTTTGTTGTAAGCTTTTCAATTCTAATAATAATACCAGTTCTCTAGCTAGTCTAGCTACTGATGGGTTGAGAGATTGGAAACATCTTAGTGGGAGGCATTAGTGGGAGGCTCAAAGAACATGAAAATAGTATTGATCATCTTACTAACATAAATATTTGGAATGAATTAAGAATTAGACTTAGCAAGAATAAAACAATCGACAAAGATTTGCAACAACAAATTACTAAAGAGAGGGAACGCTTGAGACATGTTTTAGTTAGAATAATCACCATTGTGAAGTATCTTGGTAAACATAATTTGGCTTTTTGAGGATCCAGTGATAAACTTTACTATGATAGTAATTGCAATTTCTTAGAATGTGTTGAAATGATTGCAAAATTTGACTTGGTAATGCAGGATCATCTTAGACGCATTCAAAATAATGAAATTCATCATTATTATCTTAGTAAGATTCAAAATGAGCTGATTTTTCTGTTGGCATGCAGTGTTACAAGTTCTACAGTGCAGATTGTTAAAAAGGCCAAATATTTCTCTATAATCTTATATTGCACTCCTGATGTGAGCCATCAAGAACAAATGACTCTAATTGTACAATGTGTTAATATGTCAAATAACAAAATAAAAATAGAGGAGTTAATTCTACAGACACCACCATCATCTACAGACAGCACCAAAAATAACTCATACAATGGATCGTCTATGTAGCTATCTGTAATGATCTCTCATTCAATTCACAAGCTGTCTATACAATGGTACACAACATATGCAGCTGTCTATAAGACTGTCTATTAAATAGTAGACAACAGCTTTCTCTCTCCTACTTCTCTCTCCTCCACGTCACTTAAAATCCTACATGGTATCTCTTATAGACAGCTGATTGTGACCATTGTACATGCCCTTAGAGAAGATAGCATTTTGGTTTTTTCATGTAAGATTCGGTTTTTTTTAATATGAGTTGGTTTTTTTAAGGTGATAGGTGTCAAGTGCTCGTGGAAGGGAAGGACGACGGACAAACTCCCCTTTTATATTAGTAGAGAAATTGATATAAAGTAGACATATATATACCATATCGGCTTGATACCAATCAATATCGAACATACCGATTTTGATATAAGATAATACCAGTTATATCGATGGAATTGATAATATTATTTATTGAAATATATGTTATATTTCATAGTACTACCATGTATTTGAAGTAATATTATAAGTGAAATTTAGTGTATATATAATTAAACATATGCATATATAAAAAATAAATTTTATTATATTAAACCTAAAATAATACATCTGTATATACTGTTAACAAAATATATTATTTTAAGAGCCAACCAAACTAAACCGACAGAGGCTCTGTTACAGTCTTACCAGTATGCCCCCGAACTCCCGTCTCCCCTGGAACACAGCAGCGTCTCTGGAACGAGTAATATAAAACTCCACACATCGCACCGGCAGGAAAGCATTGCGTGTGCTTTTCTTTTCAGAAATACTATTCTACGGAAAAGAGGAAAAAATAGAGATGAATGGAAAAAGATGACACACAATACTATGTGAGAGTATTTTTAAAATTTATTAGTTTAAGGTTACTCTCGAATTAGTCGTAACCAGGGACAAAAATAAATACTGCACTACAGGGTTCACATTATTAGGGAAAATCGTGATTTTCGAGCGTATCAGAGGATACATTATCTAAAATCGGTCGGTAAATCGGTTAAATTCTAAAATTCAAAAAAAAATGCGACGTAAATATCGCGATAATTGATGAAAACCGAGAGAAAATTGTTCAAAAAATCGGCTCTGAGAAACTTTCAATTAGCCGGTAAAAATCGAGAGAAAGTCGGCAAAATCAAGAGAAAATTAGTAGATTTTTTATTTATTTTTTCAAAAAAATTCAAAATTTGGACTTCAAAACTATGCGATTTTCTGATGATTTTTTTGGAGAAAATCAATACCGGACCGAAGGCGATTTTCTAGTTGATTTCGGTAATATGAACCTGCTGCACTAATCTTAACAGCAAGGCTGACAAAGGTATGAGCTGCTTTGCAGCCGTGAGCCCACTTTTACAGCCCTTCTCCTGCCGTTCTCCAGTTTACAATTCCCATGTCGTACTAATACGTTCTCCAGTTTACAATTCCCATGTCGTACTAATAAGTAATAACACTGAAATTAAAAGCGAAAGGCTAAAGATAGAACCAACCATCTCAAACGGGCCAATCGTTTTGGGCTGGGCGGAAGTTGGAGAGCCCAAGAGGACCAATTGAAACCTAGAGCCCTTTTCCTTTACGAACGACGCCTTCCCGTATCCACGAGTAGTGCATGTCGAACACGCCTTGCAAACCAATGTAATAATGGATGTCTGATCATCCTACACCAAGAAGAAGTAGTTAAGTGTCCAGAAAGAGCAAGAACAACAGGCCAGGTGGAATGATGAAGCTTCCTCTTACGTGCATTCGCTTCTGTTCAGTTCGAAACCGTCCACGCGAAGGAAAGCTTGGCACCCCCCACCATTTTTATTAGGAGTACAATCGAAACGAATAGACAACGACCCACCGATCAATTGAATCTGTTTGTTTGGATTGAATTCGGCTAGTTGTGTCGGATAGTTATCAGATTCAACATCGATTTCGGATAATTGGTTTCGGATTTGGCATCGAATTCAAGAGATCTATCGGATCAGAATATTTTCATTATATTCTCGAATAATTCCAGATAACTCTATTCGGATATATTTACAGCATATATTCTAACAGCTTTAATTGGGCTCAACCAAATAGCCTAAGTTAGGCCCTCTCTCCACGGCTCCACCCTACTGCCAGCGTCTCATCCGCCATCCCACTAGCAGGTGCTAACCGCCAACCTAGCTTAACATGCAAGAATATGCTTCCACTTATCTACATGAATACATGATACTTTTTTACGAAATATAAAAGAATATTTGATACTTTTGCTACTTTATTGAACTACATGTTAAAAGACTTGTTAAATTATGATAATCCTATTGCATATTGAATTCATACAATTGATTAATCGTTGCTATATATCTGTTATATGCAGTATCTATTTTCGCGCGATATCCGACAAAAAAAATTCGGTATCGTATCGACTCCGCTATGTATTCGCTTCGAATTTGTGACCGATATTATTCGCGCCATATTTACATTCGGTATTATCTATATTTGACTTCAAATCCGATAAAAAAAATATGGTTTACAATACGGAAAAAATGATGTCCGATTGAATCCGAACCGATTGTACCTGTGCCATTTCGCTTAGAGCTAAAATGACTTGTATGCATTTCGATATTTTTTCTATCTTCTAACAATGCATTTTTTCCTTTCTTTTCGGTTTACCTCTATTGTATGCAGGGGCAAATCTAGCATGCAATTAGTGGGGTCAAATGACCCCAATGACTTTGCCAAAATCACATGTAAATTTAATTGTATTCTATTAGCATATAAGCATATATAAGCTATAAGTTATTGTAATGACCTCAGCGACCCCAATGATCTATTTTTCCGGATCCACTGAAAGTGCATCTAGGCCCCCTAAAATTGGTTTTGAATGACTAATGACAAACGATTAAAGAATCTAATGTGTTCAACTAGTTCATGAACAGGTAAAAGGTTCGAGAAGAGATCATCTATGTATTTGGGTATCCTCCAGTTCGTAGAGTAAGAAAAACGGCATCTCCGATTGTATTTTTTTTCGATTCGTTGAAGTCATAAGATTACCGTACTATTAAGAGGGGTGCATTGAAATTGATTTAGAGATGGTGTTCTTGCTCAAGATGAATATTGTCTAGTCTCTCAAGAGTTAGTAGTGTCCTCTCTCGCTTCGGATTGAGGTTTGTTTTAAGTTCAGGTCGGATGTTCCGAAATAGTATCGGACATTCCGATGGTTCAGAAGTTCCGAAGTGTAGTTGTGCGTTAGTCCGTTGTGCTCTTTTAGGGTCGGACATTCCGATGTATTGTTTCGGATGTTCCGATACCTGTTGAGTCTTAGATTGAGAGCTCTCTATTAGCTTCGGATGTTCCGATCTTGGATATCGGAAGGTCCGATGTGTGCTGTTTTGTGGAAAGGTGCTCTCTGTCTAGTTCGGACTGTCCGAAGTTGCATCTTCGGAAGTTCCGAAGTGGTTGTTTTCCAGTTTGAGAACTCTTTGTTTGTTTCGGATATTCCGATATTTTATATCGGACATTCCGATGTGGACTTAGCTTGCTTAGTTGGGCTCCCTGTCTGGGTGTCATCGGATGTTCCGAAGCTGATATCGGACATTCCGATGCCTGTAGTTTTCGACCGTTGGAAGCTTGTCAAGTTCTGGTAGTTTGCACTCTTCAGAAGTTCCGAAGTGGTTGTTTTCCAGTTTGGGAACTCTCTGTTTGTTTCGGATATTCCGATATTTTATATCGGACATTCCGATGTGGACTTAGCTTGCTTAGTTGAGCTCCCTGTCTGGGTGTCATCGGATGTTCCGAAGCTGATATCGGACATTCCGATGCCTGTAGTTTTCGACCGTTGGAAGCTTGTCAAGTTCTGGTAGTTTGCACTCTTCAGAAGTTCCGAAGTTTGGTTCGGATATTCCGATGTGCAGCTGAGTGCGAGGGTAACGGCTAGTTTTGAACCAAAACTATAAATACCCCTCTCCCTCTCCTTTTGCGAGTGACACACTTGCTTGGGCTGAACACTTGAGCTTCTTGAGCACTCTCTAGAGCAATCTTGAGCCAATCCTCCTCCTTGATCTTAGGGATCTTTTAGTGAGTGAGGAATCATCAAGTGTGGTTGTGAGTCAAGAGCTAAGCAGTCATTCATCTTGAGAAATTTTGAGGACCTCTCCAAGATCAAGAATCAAGAGCATTCATTACTCTTGGAGGTTGAAGGACTCCTAGAAGGCTAGGCGTCGCTCACGAGCCCCCGAAGATTGTGGGACGCCGTGAGAAGTTTGTGAAGGCCGGGTCCGCCTCCGAAAGGAAAGGACCAAATAGTGGAATCAAGCCTCAAGTGTGATCGAGGTTTGTGAGGAAAGGGTTGGAAGAGACCCGGCTCCTTGGGAGCCTCCTCAACGGAGACGTACGATCCCCTCAAGGATCCGAACTCCGGGAAACAAATTGTTGTGTTCTCTCTTGTCTTATTAGTCCTGTTGCTTCACTTTGTTGATTATCTTGGTTGCTGAGAACTAATAGTTAAACTGCTTGTCTTAGTCTTGAATCCACTTGTTCAGAGTTAATCGGATATTCCGATTAGTTTACGGAAGTTCCAAAGATATCGGAAGTTCCGATACTGGATCGGAATATCCGTCCTTTATCCGCTGCTTTAAATTGTCTAAAATTTTAATTAGCCTATTCACCCCCCCCTCGCGGCCGCCTCGTCGATCGTTGCTATCGCCTTCTTATCCTCCCCATCCCGCGCTTCTTCGCCACCGGCTCCCTCTCCTCTGGGCTGTCAACATCACCATCCTTCTCGGTGCGCTTCCGCTCCCATTCCTATTACCTTGGAGATTATGGGACAGGGATCTGATATAGTCCCTACGGGGACAGTAACTTAAGCAGTCTTTAGAGGCGTGAACTGTCCGACCGAAGTATCGAACGATTAAAAATTGGATGAACAGTATTTTGCTACAGTGTTTTGCACAATAAAACATCTGTACAGTACTTTCCGCCGATCCAAATCGTTCATTTTCGATCGGACGGTCCCGTGGGACTGCTTAAGTTACAGTCCCATAGGACTGCGCCAGATCCCTGTTCGAGATTATGATATTCATTTGCTGTCAAGCAATAAATTTTAAACTACTCTGTTTTAGGACAGATTTTTGGTTTCTCACTGAGGGCCTGACTAGACCATAATCGTCTTGACCCTCTCTTTTTATTGGGAACTGGGGATGATCTTGAGGCCAACTTTTTTTAACCAATTCCTGTATGCAAGACCAGATACATCATTGTTGCATAGCAGGAGTTCTGTATGGTTATGTAGTTTTTCATTATATAGATTCTGGACATCTTCTACCAGCTTTGCATGTATTTCTTACTATTGTTCTCAGACAGAGCAATTGCATGGCATGGTACATGTTGTATGTCGATTGCACTAGCATTTCCCATTTCTTTTGTTGTCGGTTGTATCAGCTGACCCTCGCACTTCAGTTTACCAGTTTGCATGTGTTACCTATTGTTGAAGATTGCTCTGCACTGTCTCTCCTGATCTCATCTGTTTATGTTCTCCCATTCATTCAGTTCTTATACAAAGTTTTTCGTATTGCAAGTAAAAAAATGAGTCTTTAAATTTTCATTCATTTATATTAGAGCAGTGTTTCTATGCTTTTCCTTCTAGTACAAGTTGCACAAATCTTGAAACAAACGAAGGGGTAAGTAATCACTATCTACCCTTCATTCATGCTTTAATAGTTGTGCAACTTTTAAAAGGAAGAGCATAGAAGCACCTCTCTTTATGTTATTGTGATCATCACAATGAGTACAACAAATCAAAACCACTATTTAGTATTTTATATGAAAATTTGTACTATACCACCATCAATACTTGCATACTAAGCCTTAGTATAAGATAGATTACGGTTTTTTTTTTCTAGAATAATAGGATACTACCGAGCAATTATATATTTATAATAATTTATTTATCAATGTCACAATTTGTTATCACCTTAAAAAATATGTGATAAATATTTTGACTGCATACAAACTTTTGCATAATGTATAAACAAACGTACCAAGATTAAAAACTAATATATTGTTATCAGTGAGCACTATTTTTAACTGATATCACAGCCTTATTTATGTCATACTATATTGTTAACTGTAAATAGTGTATCCTTAACCAAAATTTTCTAGTTTTGCCGTTGCTCATGGCACTGTACGGTTTGGCGGGCTTCGCCGATGGCCGCTCGCCACATGCACAAAGCGCAAAAATTGTCCAAAAACATAGGAAAAGATGTCCGCGGCAGCGGCGACGACGTCACCGTGGAGATTGCTCGTCTCGCCCGGTGGGTCGCCGAAGACACCCAAGAAATCCCTACACACTACGGCTTGCACAGCACCACCAAGAACCACACTTGGTCCGCAAATTGTTCAGACACAAATGCGTTTGCATGTTCCAAGCAAGAAGCTCCAAAACAATGAACAAGTCATACTGAAAATAAAAGAAAACCAAGATAATAACGAGATGAACTCTTTAGAAGATAAGCTCAAAGAAAATAACTAAACCACCTGTGGTCAAATCCTTCCAAGAATTAACAAAGAGTTCACCGGGAAATAACTAAGAACAGGGGGGGGGGGGGGGTGCTTCTTCTTTGCCCTCGTGAATCACGTCTCGCTTCCACACCCAAGCCATGGCGTCTCGTTCTCTTGCTGCACCTACACGTCCTCCTTGTGAACCCTTGCTGGGGTGACTGCAACGGCCTTCCGCAGCTAGAGCCACCTGGCCATCCCGCCCGGGCCGAGCTCTAGCCGCACTGCTCCGCCTCGCCAGATCTAGAGAATAGCTCGAAGGGGAACAGGGAGGAGAGAAGGAGGTCGCGGAGAGGAAGGGTGCTTGGCAGAGGTCGGGGACGAGTGGGGGTCTCGGCCGGCGACGGCGAGAATCACAACGGAAATATTCCCACCCATCATTTGGAAGCCATAGGGATAAAAATCCCTAACATTCAAGAAAGTACAAAAATATATAGAAAAATCTAAAAAAAATTAGAAAAATCTTTAAAAAAATAAAAAAGGAAAAAAGTAATAAACTTCGAAAAAAGAAAACAATTCCAAAAGAAATAATAGAACTCACAAATACAAATATAGAATAAATTTCTTAATTCATTTAAAGTCCTGAACAACCCATTTTTACTATTATTAAAATTGATTGTATTTTATTTTTTGATTTTTTTTAAAAAATATGTTTTTCATAAATTCACTCATACATGGAAAAAGACTAACATACTTACTAGTAATTTTACATAGCTAATTTGGTTACGAACCAAACAATAATTATTCACACCACTATCAAATTTTGGTCAACTCAATTGGCTTTAAATCAAACAATGTCCTACCAAATTTGGATTCAATCCAAACACAACAATGTTGCCCAAGATTTGGTCGTTCTTTGGATTTGGCCACGACCAAATTTTGGTAGGGCAACCTAGGTCACCAACCAACCACACCCTAACATCCAGCGTGCCCTTCCCCTCTCCTTCCTTTACCTCCTCCCCCTCCATCCCTCCTCCGATCACAGGTCGCAGGCTCACAGCACGTCGCCGCTTCTTATCCCCCTCGCAGCACGCCGCCTCCTCCTCCTCCCCCTCGCAGCATGCTGTCGCCGCCGACGAGGAGGAGAAGTAGGAGACACCCTCATCTTCTTTCGCACGCCGCCGGGAGCCATGAGGGAGAGCCGCGCCACCGCCGCCGCCGTCGGCCATCGGGAGCTCAGATTCATACCGCCGCCAGGAGCGCCGCCGCCCTTGGGAGCTCGTATCCGCGCCATCGTCAGGAGCTTGCTTCGCCGCTCCTAATCGCCGCTGCCACCACCGTTGAGAACTTCATCCACGCACTGGCCCGGTACGAAACGGGGAAAAAATTTCTTGTTGGGAGTAGATTATATTTTACCCAGGGTTTTGGCCAGGATTGGGGGATATTCCCCCCTCCCACGTCTCTCCCAAACAGCCGCCGAGAAAATCGTCCTGGGATTGGGTCAACGGGGAACCTTCCCGGGGAACTTGCCGGAATCCCGGCCGGGATTCCGGTTCCCAAACAAGCCCTTAAGTTAGTAATTGAGCCGCGGACACCCACCTAATGCTTTTTGCACGACGGGTTTAGTGGGCTTGCGGGTGACTTGCGCCCACTTACATCCCTACCTTACAAGGGTATCTAGGGTCGGGATAGGGATCACATGTAGTTTCTGTGGGGACTACAACTTAAGTAGTCTTTACAGACGTGGATCATCCGCTCGAGCAAACGAACGGCTTAGATCATTCAAATTCACCCTAGGGTTGGGCCTGATGGTAAGGGTGCCTCGTCCTGACTGCCCTGCTGCAGGTCCGCCTTGTTTCATACTCCCTCCGGTTTGATAATATCTGTCGTTTTGGACATCGACACGGTCTTCAAAACACAACTTTGACTGCTAATTTTTATTATAATATATTTATAAAACCCAATAAAATTATAATATTATGAAAATACTTCTCGAGACAAGTCTACACATATAATTTTCATGTAAACAATTTAAATATTTAAAAATATATCGATGGTCAAAGTTTTGAAAGTTTGACCATCACTATGTCCAAAACGACAGAAATTACCAAACCGGAGAGAGTAGCGTTCATGGTCGATCATCCGGAATGTGGACTGTAGGATTTGTCCAGATACAGAGCACGGCACTCTACTGCAGTGCAGACGACTCCTGCTCTCTCTTTTATTTCTATGGAATGCTAGTATTTAACACAAGACATACACTAATCCAATGGAAAAATGGGACTGTACGGCTCTCCAGATCAACACGTGTGCGACAATAACGTACTAATAATCGTGTGTATCAGTGTATGTGAAATCTGTATCTGGTTATCTGCGTTGCTGCTTGTTTCCACCCTGCACCCACGGGTCCTATCACCAAATCGCCTGGACCAAGACGAAGGAAACCACCATGAGGAGCTCCCGCAGCCTGTCCGCCGACGAGCCTGCAGCGCTGGACTTGTTGATGGTGAAGGAGACCGGCGCCGGCGGCGACGTGCTCGGGTTCGAGCCGTTGAGTATGCCGATCCCGAGGCCGGAGCAGTCCGATCCGAGCGAGCCTGCCAGCCAAAAACAACAACCGCCGACGACGCGTCAGCCGACTGATACCGTGATGTATACCGTGCGTTCATCGTGTGTTCTTCGATCGGCTGACCAAAACCGGAAGGTGTTCTGAAGCTAGCGACGGTGCCATGGTGCGCGCGCGCGCGCCACCGTCGATGATCGATCGAGCTCACTTACACTGCTGGTAGCAGGGGTAGGTGCTGTCGTTGAGGAGGTTCCTGAAGCCGTCGCGGCAGGCGCAGCGGTGGCCGAAGTCCGACGCCCGCTCGCAGGTGCCGCCCCCGCAGTACTGCAGCAAGCACGCTGCCGGTTGAGAGAGACGGAGAGGTTCAGGGTTAGCACTCTGTGGCGCGCAACTGGTTGGTTGATGGATGGATGCGTGAAAAAATCTTGTGATGTTTTAGGAAATCCTTACGATCGAAGATCGAGAGGTTCGTCAGCGGTGGCGCTGCCGGTGGCGGCGCCGGCGGCTGCGGCGGCGACCCGTTCTGGCACGAGTTGTTGATGGTGCCTGCCATTTGCCAAGAGAAAAAGGAGAACGGAGTTAAAGAAGTGCTTCTATGCTCTTCTTTTAAAAGTTGCACAACTATTAAAGCATAAATAAAGGGTAGATAGTGATTACTTACCATTTCGTTTGCTTCAAAATTGAGTAAATTTCTGTAAAACCAAAACTTTTTTTTTATACAAACTATCAAAAAAATGTAGATCTTAATTTATATTTCAAAAAACTACAGATTTTAGAAGAACTTATGTTACAAAATTATAGGTTTTAGAATTGATCGATTCTTGTAAGTCTACGGTCTGGACCCATATGGCAGCTTCATGCTGCTCAATTTTCCGTTTCAGTCGTGTATGAGACTGTCATGTGGGCCCATCTAGTCAAACCCACTAAAAGAAATGATCGAATTCTAAAACTTATGATTTTGTAATATAAGTTCTAATTAAATATGTAGTTTCGTGAAACAGAACATAAAACATATAGTTTTATAATAGTTGGTAAAAAAACATATAGTTTCGTGAAATTTACCCTTTCGGATTTAAAAGAAAAAAAATCTTGCGTTCCAAAATGGGCCCTACACCTGGTTGGAATTGGCTTTTCGGGTTTAAAAGAAAAAAAAAGTCTTGCGTTCCAAAATGGACCCTACACCTGGTCGGAATTGGAGCAAGGTCCATGCCATGCACTTGGACTTTGGATAACACTAGTAGTACGTCCGGGGATTTGACTTCTCGACACAAAGAGAACTGGCGTACATACGTTGAAATTAAACTAGCGAAATTCTCGGGCATGTGATGGCCTCTACGATACTACGCTGTACTTTCTCATTTGACCACTGAAACCTCCATATATCTTCCCATGGTGCCAAAAACATGTGTTGCGGCGCAACGACTATCCAATCTGTAGCATGCTGCGTATAGAGATGGCAACGGAGTTTCATCGATAGGTATTTACTTTATTAGAAGCTGGATATAAATTATTTTTTATACCCAAGGGTCTATTAACAAGCAAAAGTTACTACCTAACGGATAGAATGGGTACGGATCCACTCTGCTATTACTAATACCCGTTCATCTGTGGGTCTTTATCCACTAGTGATACTACCCAGTGGGTAGAACGGGTACGAATCCGTTCTGCTTTTACCCGTACCCATGCACCCGTGGATCTTGTCCACTAGTGATACTACCCAGCGGGTACGAGTCTGTTCTGCTTTTACCCGTATCTATTCATCCGTGGGTCTTGTCCACTAGTGATACTATCCAACGGGTAGAGCGGGTATGAGTCCGTTCTGTTATTACACATACCCGTCCACCCGTGGGTCTTATCCACTAGTGATCTGGCTCAACTGCCTAAGACCCAACTGTTCACTCTAGCCAGTCAGCCCATTAAAATCTCTAAACCCTAACTGCCTTATAAGATATGCTGCCCAAAGCTCAACTATGCACTCTAGTATAATGTTTAATTTTTAATATGAATATCTATTATATTTTTATTGAATTACCTTATAAGATATGCTGCTATAGTTTGCAGAGGCATCTGTCCATAATGCGGAGGTGGGTGCAGGTTACCCGCCTTGTCCCTATTACCCGCACGGGTAAGTTTTGTATCCGCATGTGGGTACAAGTATTGTACCGGGTGAATTTTACTAGCACATATATGGATATGAGATAATGATACACGTCGGGTATAAACCCATTGCCATCTCTAGGTGATATCTCGGCCTAGCGAACATATATGCAGCTCGACCGGGCACTGATCGTCTTGCTAGATTCAATAGCCTGTATCTGTATCATTGCTGGAACGAAAGCCTAAGGTCCCGTTTTGAAGTGCGGGAATTTCAATGTAATTAAACCGTCAATTTCCTATATAAAAAGAGGAAAATCACCGCGTTCCAAACAAGGTCTAAACCTATCACCTATGTGTCTAAGACTATCTCCAGCAATTTCTCTTCATTCCATTCCCTTCCCTATTCCTTTCCCTATATTTATTTCCTACTATCTCCAACAGCATCCCCTCGAAGTAATTTCTCTCGGAGATTAGAGAGAAAATCTGTTTCTAAAAGGATTCTCTCTCCGAATTCCTTTTAAAGAGAAGGCTGAAGGGGATCTGCTGGAGATAGTCTAAGGTCCCATTCGTTTGGTGTCACGTTTACTTATTAAAAGCACTTGCATTTTCTACATTTTCTTTGCTGTGATTGTGATTAGTTGAAAGTAAGTAATCCTTCGGTCGTGAATACACGTGTTTTGCGATGCGTGTAGATAAGCTTTTAAAATTTTAAATATTAATATCTTTTTAAATATTTAGGTTAGATATATTAAAATTATATGCATAGATTTGTCTCAAATAATACTTTCGTAATTTTATATTTTTTATTGGATTTTATAAATATATTACAATATAAATTAGTGATGAGACTTGTATTACATTTTGGAAGTAATGTCAATGTCCAAAATAATATGTATTTACGATCGGAAAGCAGAGGTGGTACCAGGGGGTGCCGGGTATGCCCTGGCACCCCCAAAAATTTTGAAAACATTATATGTTTATATTTTTAATAGGTTAAATTTATTGATTGAATTGGTTTTGATTTTAATGGTTTGGGATTTTTAAGATATTAGAAATATTTGTATTACTTTTAACAAATTTTAAATATATATGTTGTATTTATAATATTATAAAATGATTATGAAAGACTATAGATTTGTACATATGAAGTGTGCACACTAAGGGATTACAATACCGTTTTGAGCTCGGAAATCGCCCACCGCTCGGCACTGATTTTTGTCAAAAATCGAAAGAAACTGAACGATTTCAAAGTCAAACTCTTTGAACTCGACGGTAAAGAAAAAAAAAAAGAAAAGTGACTGATTTTGCCGATTTTCAAGTGATTTTCATCAATTTCGACCGATTTTCTTCGAAAAATCACAAACTAAGCGAAACAATTCGGAAACCGATTTTTAACAGATTTCCGAGCGATTGTCACCTATTTTCGAGCGGTTTACGTCATATAAAATTTTCTAAATTTTTTTGAATTAGATCGATTTGATACGATTAAAAATCACGATTTTCATCGATAATTGAAATCATATGCACACCCATCGAAATTTTCCTGGTTCCACCGCTGTCGGAAAGTATATAACACCACGACAACCGCCAACCGGCCCTTAACTAGCATGTATAAGCGCGCGAGACAGAGGAGGGGCACACGTACAGTTGGGTATGATGCAGGGGAGGAAGGGGAACTGCGCGTCTCCCAGCCGGAACCGGCTCCACCCCTGCCTGCACTGGCACGCGAACCCGAACACGTAGTCGCTCGACTCGTTGCAGCTCCCCATGCCGCAGTTCACCTTGCTGCACCTCCCGTCTGCATCGTCATCAACTGGTCAGATCGGTTCGAGGAGCAACGAAATCTGCAAGAAAAGCAGAGCAATTCGAGTCTGCTAGCTAGATAGCTACCTGCAGCAGCTCCCGGAGGTAGCAGCTGGGCGGCAATGGCTTGGAGAGACACCAGCACAAGAGCCAACCTGACACACCCCATCCCTCCCGGAGTCGAGAGAGAGAGAGAGAGAGAGAGAGAGAGAGAGGTTTTGGCAGTTTGGTACCCTACGATGGGAGCGGAAGCATATATACCTGATCGCCGCCGGATCGATGGACTAATTTGGCATGCACTCGTGGAAGGAAGATGAAGAAAGTTAGAGAGAGAGAGAGCGCTTGTGTAGAACAAATGACAATGACCGTCAGATTTGACGAAAGATCGGACCTGACGAGTTCTCCAGATCTCTAGTGTAGAGAGAGAGAGAGAGAGAGAGAGAGAGAGAGAGAGAGAGAGAGAGCTTGTATAGAACAAATGACAATAACCGTCAGATTTGACGAAAGATCGGACCTGACGAGTTCTCCGGATCTCTAGCGTCTCGTCTCGTTTTCTCATCAGGTTGTAGCCTCCCTGAAACGACCTCTGCCTGCCCAAGAGGATGGCAAGTCCAGACTTATTTCTTCTAGAACATGGATGGCAAGTCCAGACCTGCAGTTTTCGTTCTCCAGTGTGGAATAATCGAGAGGACTCAAAACTTTCTCGGCTCATAAATGGACGGTGCCTCGACTGATTCCTTCACTTTTCGTGGTTGGTGCTGGGATGCCTTTTTTTAATCTCTGTTTGCTTCTGGAAGAATCGCAGAATAACCGTGCGTGCGTGCAATGCATGTGTTGCCTGTTTGTCTTAGACTCTTTCCGTGGGAAATTCCTTTATTAGTGGATGAGGGACGGAAAGATCTTCGGGGACTTATCGAAAATAATATTATCTCTGTCGGAGATCACGGGGATGAGAATGTTCCATCGTTTTCCGTCCCTGATCCTCGGCCCTGCTCTGCGATATTACTAATAGGTGGGAGCAAATGATCAATTTTTAAAAGAAAAAAGAATATATGTGAGAACATTATTAATAAATATGCTAAATATAAATTACTTCAGTGATTAACTCATAACTATAGTCATTCATTTAAAGTTCAATCACACATACACCATTGCTCTAGTTATTCACTCATGTAGCATGTGGTTTTTTATTAATCATTTTCGGGAATTAGTTCCCGTCGAGGCCCCGGGAACCTGTCAGGGATCGGAGACAGAAGAATTAAGCCCCGTGCGCGGGGACGGGGACAGAGAAGTTTTGGTTATCAGGATCAAAGATGGGAGAGCGCTCCCCGTGGGGATTTTCTCCGTTGCCATCCCTACTCTGGACTTACAAGAAGAACAGAAACAGATGGTGCTTTTCTCCGTTGCCATCCCTACTCTGGACTTACAAGAAGAACAGAAACAGATGGTGCTCTCACCAGGGTTAACAAAATCGACAAAAATCGCGCGATTTTCGCCTGTATCGCCGTGGTCTGATATCAAATACCGGTCAATAAACCGGTCCAATTCAAAAAAATTCAAAAATAAAAAATTAGAAAAAATTTACGTTACAAACCGGTCGAAAATCGCTCGATTTTCGTCAAAAATCGACGAAAATCAATCCAAAAAATCGATCGCCAAAAAAAGTTCACCAAGTTTGTCGATTTTCCACGATAATCAACGACTTTTGATTTTTTTCAAAAAAATTTTGAATTTTGAGCACGCGCGATTTTTAGCGATTTTTCGAAATTCGTGGTCTAAACGGTAAGGTGAACCCTGTCTCTCACTAGCAATGAGGGGGCACCTGTCAACGACACCAATCTCACAGTCAAACTTTGACCAATAATATACGGAATATTCTTTAGATCTATCACAAGATAATGATATTATTAGATTGTATTATAGTTGTAAATAATTTTTGGTAATATATAATTTAATTTAATGGTTAAAAAAGTGTGTTTTTGATCGAAAGGACATCCAACCATGATGCCCCAGTTCCATTGATGAAACTGAACAGAGTTAACAAGCACCACTATTACATAGCAACAAAAATTCCAACCCAGCCTCAAGCTCAAAGAAACAAACTGAGCCAACAGCACCACAGTTATAAAAGCCATATTCTCCCTAGCGCCAAAACTTGACTCGAAACAAACAGAACTATCAGCAACAAACTAAATCTAACACACTTGTAGATGCGAGTTGGAAATGTGTGCAATATTTTAATTCCAGATTGGAAATGTGTGCAATATTTTAATTCCAGATTTTACTAGGAGACAAATATCACAGATAAATAGTGTTGCACACAGTAAATCTAACAGCAGGCTACACATTGTACTTACAAACATATATATATATATATATATATATATATATATATATATATATATATATATATATATATATATATATATATACTCAAAAAACAGAATATGATTGAGTCGAACGATCACGAACGACTTACAGCTGGGCTTGCTGAAGAATTGAAAGCAGCGCAGTGTAGATGCGAGTTGACGATGAGGAAGAAGCAGAGCGGCCGCGCTGAAGCGCTGCCCAGAAACCTTATTGCCGCCTCGTGCAGGTAAACTCTGCGGCAATGGATCGGAGATACCGCTCACCTTCCTTCACGGTGAACGCCGAGGAGGAAGGCCGGCGAGGTTTAACCGCTCAACACACTAGTACAGAGTTCAGAGAGGAGCAGGAAGAATGGAGGAGAAGTTCTGTGTATCAAGCCTGGATGTCTCTAGGTGTTTATATACACACGCACCAATAACTGACAGAATAATGTGACTAGGAACTGACTGCGTAATGTCGGCAGTTACTAGTAACGGGCTACATAATGTTGACAGTTACTAGAATGTTTAAATCGCATTTAAACAGAATGTATGAATAGAGAGATAATTGCAAGATTTAGCAAAACAAAATGTGAATGTAAAGCAGTAGGAGACACACTACGATGCGGTGCGGTCGCTCGTCGCAAGTCACAAGTCACGCGGATTTTTACGCGAATACGCGCGCGCGTGCGTGTGTGTGTTTAGCCAGTATTCACTCTATGCCATCCTCATGCCAAGTGTCACATTAATCAAGAGGTGAAAAAGACTCCTTTTAAATTGCCATTTCTCCATTTGGCTAGTCAATATGGTACTAAATCACGACGCGAATACAGGCAATTTTGTTGTGCGAGCCAAAAGAAGATTTTGCAACTCAACGGAGCCCAGGCTGATCATATTATTGTAGTATACAATTTGTAAGAGCTACCTGTGAACTGCATGTGGTATGTCAAAGTGGTTGTGTAGTCACCGTTGGAAGTTTGCGCCCATATTATTTCATCTTCAATTTGCGGCCTCAAATTCACTAGCTGAACTTCCATCCATAATTGTACATACTCGGATAGAAGTTGAGCAGTGAGGTTGTGGCGGATGTCACGGATCCAGTTGTTGTCTTGCAGAGCATTTGCCACAGATCTAGTCTTTTGTCTGGAATGCTTGAAGAGACCTGGCGCTAGTTGAGTTGGCGCTTTGCCATGCATCCATCTAGAACTCCAAAAAATTGCCTTTTGGCCATTGCCAATTGTTATTTTGGTGGCCGCAGAGAATAGCATGTGGTCAATTAGGTTGCAGGGTGTTTGCATTCCCCTCCAGGGTCTTTCTAGGGATGTCCACTTTAGCCATAGCCATCGGAGTCGGAGTGCTCTGGAGAATGCAAATTTTAAACTTGGTAGCAAGCTTAAACTTATCAATGCAGTTGATGGATGTAGTGATCGTATATTTATATGGGTCACTGGATACGGATATTTATATTAGAGTCCCTGAAGGAGTCAAAGTTTCAGATCCTGATAATCGCAATATGTATAGTGTCAAACTGAAGAGATCACTATATAGATTAAAATAGTCGGGAGAATGTGATACAATCGACTTAGTGAGTTCCTTCTAAAGAAGGGATATTGTCCCAATGTGTTCATAAAGAAATCCTACAATGGATTCTGTGTCACCTCAGTATATGTCGATGATCTAAATATCATCATAACCACAAAGAAAATAACAGAAGCAGCTGCTTACCTTACGACTGAGTTTGAGACGAAAGATTTGGGTAAAACCAAATAATGCTTAAGCTTGCAGCTAAATCATTACCCAGAATAAATTTTTGTACACCGGTATATCTATACCCGGAAGGTATTAGAAATATTTAATATGGATAAATCCCATCTTTTTAAAACCCCCATGGTTGTGAGATCCCTTGAAGCGGATAAAAACCCTTTCCAGACCAAGGATGGAAAATGAGAAAGTCTTTGGACCTGAAGTCTCATACTTATGTATTTTGCGAATTGCACAAGGTCTGATATTGCATTTGTAGTAAATTTACTAGCATGAAATAGTATAGTCCTAACCAAAAGACATTAGACTAGTGTCAAGACTTTACTCACATATCTCCAAGTTACTTAGGATCTTGGATTGTTTTTCTAAAAGAACCAAGACTTAACCATGGTGGGATATATAGATGTTGGCTATCTGTTTGATCCCTATAATGCCAAATCTAAGACTAGTTTTGTATTTTTCTAAGGCGGTTTAGCCATTTCCTAGCAATCTTTTAAGTAGATCTTGCTAGCTACTTTTACCAACCACTCAGAGATTATAACTTTATATGAAGTCTCACGTGATTTTGTTTGGGTAAGACATGTGACTAACCATATCCAGAAGTCATATGGTCTTAATACCATTGATACCCCTAAGATTATCCATGAAGATAATATTACTTGTGTTACACAAATTTAAATGGGTTATGTAAAAAGCAATATCATGAAGCATATTGCCCCTAAATTTTTCTATCCTCGTGAACTCCAGAAGAATGGTGAGGTAAAGATATTACAAACTAAGTCATGTGAAATTTAACAGATTTGTTCACTAAGTCCTTGCCAAAATCAATTTTCCAAAGATTCATTAATGTCATTGGAATGAGATGACTTAGAGATTTGTAGTGTTCAGGAGGAGTAAATTCCTGAACTATGACCCTTTTTGTATGATCCTAAAGATCATATTGTATATCCTGAAGATTATAAGTTTTGCTCTTTTTCCCTTAGTGAGTTTTCCTAAAGTTTCTCACATGAAAGGTTTTTAATGAGGCAACTGGTGTAACACAGAGTACGAGTGCAGTGTACTCTTTTCTCCATCCATTTTTTCTCACCAAGTTTTTGGGAGGAGTTTTTAACAAGGCATATGCATTACGCGATATTCGCCCATGGGGTGTTATGATATAGATAGAATCCCAATCCATGTTTGGAAAGGCTCTATCTATTAGTGGGTGAATCCGAATTTATCTCTTGTTGGTTTTCTATATATTGGGCACCCTCTTGTACAGAGGAAATCAATCTAATAAAGAGAGAGAATAATGTCCCTACTTTTGTGTGTACTCCTTGTTCTTGTTTGTGTGATTTCTTGGCACGCTGTTGATTGATCGTGGGTGAAGAACTATATTTTACAATAGTTTGATCTAATATGGCCAAATAAAAGGAAGCACTGGTCCCACCAAACGATATTTGTGGAATCAGTGTAACCACGTGATCATCTTCTGTGCGCATTCCTCAATTAGGGTTATATCAAGGTCCTTCGATGAAGATGGTGCCACACATTTCCTCTGAGGCACACCGTCGACAAGCGTCTCTGTTAATTGGTGCATGTAGTGATTAGAAATTCACCAATTGCGTGATTACATAATAGAAATGATCAAAAACTGATTCGATCTATATGCAAGCTACTAATTAGGTAATGAAATAGTTTGCTTGATCTTGTGTTACCCATACCGAAGGATCATAGCGCACCAAGAGGGGGTGAATTGGCGCAAACTAACACTTAAAACTAATTTTTTTGGGGCTCTATTAATTCTGGAAATTACTAAAATAATGACTAAACCAAAGAATCAAATACATGCATACATATCCACCTGACCCAATTACACATGGCCCAATACATACACATACAGACCAAAACTCACACATGCATGCGTACGGCCCACGTGCCACTCTCGTATGACTCACTCGACTGCACCACGTGCACAGCCACCTGCCGCGCCCGCGTGGCTCCATCACTCACTACACATCCATCTGCGTAGGCCTCTATGCATCCCATCTCGCTGCACCTGCGTCTCTCGTGTGCTGCACCTCCTGCATCTGTGACCTTGCGTGCCACATGCACCTCTGCAACCTCGTATGCTGCGCCTGCTCTTGCGACCAATGACACACAATACCTTCTCCCACAAAATAAATTATTTCATCACAATTATTATTTTCCATCACAATTATTGTTGTCATTTAATCATCACACACTCACAAATATTGTTGTCAAATTAATCATATATATATATATATATATATATATATATATATATATATTTCACAAAATAGAATTAACAATCTCCCCCTTGATGAGTGATTTGACAACATGCAAATAATCCATAATTTTTATTATTCAATTACTCCCCCTTGACATATGCAAATCGTATTATCTCAGTTTAGCTCAATGACAACATTATCTTAATTTAAGCGCATTGTAGCATACTTTTCTCCCCCTTTGGCAAAACACACATCAATAATAAATGAAAATTTCTACTGGAGAAATAAATCCATGCAATTAGAATATATCATGAGCAATCGAGTCAAATAAAAAATACAAATACCCATACAATATCTACTTCAATAGTAAGTAGTAGAAGTAATCATGTAAACATCTAGAAACCTTTCACTAGAACATAACTCACACATCAAAGTTAGCATTTCATTCATACAAGAGCAAAAAACAAGATTACATAATAAAACTTAGTGTAACATAAGCAAAAACATTTCTTCAAGATTTTAGAAGGCTATACATAATCATTTTACTCCACTCAGTCACTCACACCACAGGTATTTGTCTAGTATGCCCATAATATTTGTTTACTTGTACCATTTTGAGCTACTTTTTTTCTTCTTTCACATCCACCTTGTGGAAGCCTTTTTTTAATTTGACTACGCTGATTTTTTGAGTTTATAGTCATGGGCCTGACATTGGAACATGTTATATTAGGCATATGTGACTACTACCATGGTATTACAAAGTAATGGAATTAACTTATATTTAGCACAACCCACTAAATCTCGAGTACTAGTGAACACTCATGGTATTATTAAATATGATTTTAGCAAGTCTCTGGTACTTCTAAATAAAGAACAAAAATGCCTAACATTCCACAAGTAAGGAACTCAGGAATGAACCAATGTGGACTAGACAATCTAAAGTTACTCGCTACACATTACTATCAAGAATAGATGTCAACAGATATTTACATATAATTGGATTTTTTTTAAAAAAATATTACTCACAATATTTCTAAATAAATGTATCTATTTTAACACATATGCATATGCTCCCCCTCAATTGTTGCATTTACATAACATTATTTGAATGAATGATAACCAACAAGTTCTAAAGGAAACTCATGAGAGTACCATAGGTAAAAGCATATGTACCTTTAAGATATCGTAGTATCCACATGATGGCTTGAAAGTGAGGATCCGTTAGGACACTTTGATACCTAGCACAATTGAATTCACATGCTCTAGACTTGTTGTTTGTGTCGCTGTGGGACCCCGGATTGGCTACCGGGAATCTCCTGTGTATTTCTATGCTAGTCCCAGATCAACGCTAGCACACACAGTTCACAGTGATGAATCATAACCGAACAAAATGAAATATTATAATAAACATTAAGTACCAACCACATGGCTATTTATTACATAACATGGTCACACAACCAAAGTTCAGTAACAGTGGAAACAAATAGCAAAAAGATGATGCCCAAAAGACACCACAGGCGACGACTAGGAGTGCGCGCTTAGTTATCTTGATGATCTTCAACAAACTCCTCGGCATAGAACTCACCTTCTTCAACTGCGTCTTGGAAGTTCTCTGATGACAATTTTGTATAGCACGTGAGTACAAAAGTACTCAGCAAGTCTGGAAAATTATGCAACATGTAGGGCTTCCCAAGGAAGGCTTATTAGGGTTCTTTTGCATCAAGCCGAGTTTCATCAAACCATACTTATTAATAATTTTCCCAAAGCATATTTTAGCAATTATTTTAACAATTGAAATTATTTAATACTCTAGCGAAGGTTCTATCCACCGTCACTAGTATACTGGCTCTATTCGCTCAGTTTTAAAGGATTAAGGTAATACAACTCATGACTTCATCCGTCATGATCAAAACAGGTTCCATCTACCTGATTGGCTCAATCCGCCAAATAAACATCCGAGAGTTCTAACCACTCCTAGATCCCAAAACATCAATTGTTTTTAAAACCAAAAGCAAAGTCTACCAATATGAAAGCATTCCTCGCTTTGCCCTTAACCGTAGGCACGGCTATTCGAATAGTTTTACACTCTGCAGAGGTGTACAGCTTTACCCACAAGACATAATCTTCTCTTAATGCCAAGCTATTAACACACTTCCTTTGGTGTGCTGGCAGAGAGATCATGACAAGGCCTTTACAGTGTATCCATCTAACCCGACCCACCCGCTGAGATTTCACCACTGTTAGGGTTCCATCTACCCAGTACAGAAGCCCCATCTTGCGCCGTGTGGGAAAATACGACTTGCCTCATCCGGCACCCACATCCACCATCTGGTGAGTCTAAGTTAGACTTCTACAAATTATTTAGCCAGGTCGTACCCATTATAGACATGTGGTTATACGGTTATGCTTAGAATGGACAGTCATAAGCGTCGGTCCTTAATTGATTTGGGGCGGTACTTGCACAATGAAAACTAGTGCTCCATCCGCACCCGCCCAAGTCCAAATCACTTTTCATTTATTTTTATTTTTCAAAAACAGTAGCAAATACGTTGCTATAATCCCCAAGGCATATTTTAAACCACAGTTTCGAAGAGATCCCACCCATGGGCCAGTTTAATCAATTTTGCAACTAAGCACATCTATCGTACTAATCATCATGTGTCACAATATAATTTAAGCATGGCATATTAGGGTGTCGTAGGGTTACAAGTAAACATGGATATCAATAACAAGGATATGACAACAATTCGGAAATAACTAACCATCTATATTTGACATAACATTTATAAAGATGGCAATGCATGTTATAAATCATTGTAAAACATTAGTAAAACATGGGCTCAACATGCGTCAAGGAGACTTGCTTTCGATCGCAGCGGGAGTCTCGAAATCTGGTAGCAGAACTGCTCCACATGTCCGTTCTTATTGCAGTAGGTGCAGTGAAGGCCTCCACCCCCAGTGGCTGGAGGAGTAGAGCGAGACGCCGCCAAAACTGAGAGAGACACCAGCAGGCCTGCGCCATTAAGACGAGTCTCCTCAGTACGAATAGCTGCAAGAGCCTCCAACAGAGTGACACGAGGATGACGAGCAAGCAGCTGGGCATGAATCTGCTCGAATTCAGCCCGAAGACGTGTCAGAAAGTCGTAGATGCGGCGAAGCTCCAAATGAGAGTGTTGGTGCTAACAGCACTGGCAAGTGCGGCAAACCTCCGGTCCCAAGGAATCAATCTGACGCCACACCGAAGACAGCTGTGCATAGAACTCATTGAAAAGGGGTTAACAAGGCCTAGAGGGGGGGTGAATAGGCGATTTAAAATTAAAACTGAAACATCGCAGCGGAAAGAGTATCGGAACTTCCGGTGTAGGATCGGAACTTTCGACTTGATCGGAACTTCCGATACTTGTTCGGAATGTCCGATATACTTTGACAAGGGGACCTTCTACTAAGTCCCACAAGCGACATGAGTAAAAGCCACAACAAAATAAACAACAACAAGTCAACCAGAGAGACAAAGCTATGATCCCGGAGTTCGGATTCTTGAGGGAATCCTACGTCTCCGTTGAGGAGGCTCCAAAGAGCCCGAGTCTCTTCCAACCCTTTCCTCCCAAACTTCGGTCGCACTTGAGGCTTGGTTTCACTATTGGTTCCTTTCCTTTCGGAGGCGGAGCCAGCCTTCACAAACTTCTCACGGCGTCCCACAACCTTTGGGAGCTCGTGAGCGACGCCTAGCCGTCTAGGAGTCCTTCAACCTCCAAGAGTAACAAATGCACCGTTGATCAATCTTGGAGGAAAACTCTAATGCTCAAAATGAATGACACTTGCTTTTTCTCAAGCTCTAGATTTCACTTCTAATCCTCACTCTCTAGATGATCTCTAAGATCAAGGAGGAGGGTTCAAGAAGTGACTAGAAGAGGCTCAAAGTGCTCTAGAGTTCTGCCAATGAGAGTGTGTAACCCCACAAAGGGTGGGGAGTGGAGTATTTATAGATTCTTGCAAAAACTAGCCGTTATACCCGCACTTAGCCACATATCGGAACTTCCGATACCAACATCGGAATGTCCGATCTGTGTAAACTTTCAGAACTCGAGCGCACTTCAATGGTCGAAACTAGATGCATCGGAACTTCCGATGTTGAAATCGGAACTTCCGATGTTCTTGGAGAAACATTTCGACAAAATCTCCTAAGTCCATATCGGACTATCCGATGTCCAATCATCGGAATTTCCGATGTTTCCAAAGAGTACCCTTTTTGAGATTTATATGCATCGGAACTTCCGATTGGAAATATCGGAATGTCCGAACTTTCCAGAGAGCTCCCTTTTTCAAGAGTGTACGTATCGGAACTTCCGATCGGAAATATCGGAATGTCCGAACTTTCCAGAGAGCTCCCTTTTTCAAGAGTGTACGTATCGGAACTTCCGATCGGTAATATCGGAAGGTCCGATCTTTAGAGAGCATCCTAGATGGTGTCAAAACATATATCGGAATTTCCGATCCAAAAGCATCGGAATGTCCGATCCGGTTTGCACGCATCGGACTCAAGTACACATGCACATCGGAATATCTGATAGTATCGGAACTTCCGATGTAATATCGGAATGTCCGACATGAACTTTAATGAAAACAAATTCCGGTGCAAGTGCGGTGACTTAGAGTCTCTAAAAGGGTTAAAGTAACATTCATTTGAGCATAGAGACTAGTCTAGATCAATTACGATGCATCCCTCTTAATAGTACGGCATTCCTACGGCTCAAAAGCATAGAAGGTAAAAGTATAATGCCGTTTTACTCGTATAAACTTGTTTGAGGGTATCCTTCGCATGTAGGTGATCTCATTATGGAACTTTTACCTGTTCACAAGCTTATTGAAAACATTAGTCCTTTTAATCGTTTGTCATTAATCAACCAAAACTAATTTAGGGGCCTAGATGCACTTTCACTCATCCACAGTAGAATCACCCTGTTGTAGCGACTGCTCCTGTCGCACAACGACCAGGTAAAGAGAGTCACCAGCAGGCTCATAGCGGTCGCGAAGATGTGCCCACATCAACTGTGCTGAAGACAAAGCAACAATATCACCAGTATGATGCACCTCCATGCTAGCAACCAAAATAGTAGAGGTACGAGCATCTTCATCAATCCATGTTTTGTGAGCAGTAAACTGAGTCTGAAAATACTCCATAGCATCGATATAATCATCAGATATCTTCTGGCGAGCAACATCATTGGCCTTCTTGGGAATAACAGGTGTGGCAGGGGGAGTTGAACGAGGCAGACATGATAGCTTGCCGGTAAGAAACTCCCATAGACGCTGACCATGCATGTGAAGGCGCATATGAAGAACCTAGTCTCGATAATTGAGACCATCGAAGATAACTGGGCATCGAGGAACAGAAACAGTTCCCGAAGAACCAGAAGACGAAGACATTTTTTTTTACCAGAATCCAATTTTCTTAATTAGCTTGCCACGGGACTTTGAGTTCCGATCGGCACGCCTCCAACCGAAACCAAAGGGCCAAGGCCAGAGCTTGGAAAAGCGGTCCGGCTGAAGTCCTAGCCGGAACCAGTGCGGAGGAGCGGCACGGCGGAAACGGCGGCCAGGCTAGGGCGTCGTCAGGCCGGCGGTGAGAAGGCCGGAAGTTGGGCGTCGCGCGGCCAAGCGGGCTCAGCAGGCATCGCGCGGCCTCCGCGTCGGCAGGCGACGTCGCACGACTTCGGCGTCGGCAGGCGAACGTCTCGCGCGGTTGGGCGCGCGGCTTCGGTGTCGGTAGGCGGACGTCTCGCGCAGCCGGGCTAGGGCGTCGGCAGACAGACGTCGACGGGCGAGAAGGCCGATCGGCAGATGACGCAGCGACAGGACTGAGCGGCGCCGACGTGGAGAACACCAAGGAAAAAACAGGGCGACGTGAGAAGAGACGCTGGAGGAAAAGTCCAGAGGAGAGGCGGCGCCAGCGTGGAGAACACCAAGGAAAACAAGGGCGGCGTGAGAAGAGACGCCGGAGGAAAAATCTAGAGAGGAAAGGAGGAGCGCAAGTGCAACGCTCTAGGAAAATCCTAACCCTAAACTTGACTCTGATACCATGTTATGAATAGCACTTGTATTCATCATGAGACCAATAGACCAGTATATATACATGTACAAGAGGGTATAAAGGGAAAACCTATATTAGACAATATGTATACAAAGCATATCAGGATACTGTCTAACAAGATTAACAGCTAAGTGAGACATCCAACGGCATTTTCCACCCTGAAGGATGCGTTTGCCAAGAACGCCAATCCAGCGGCATTTTTCCGAACATTCTCAGGGCCTTAGAGCTGATCACCTGAGCAGAAATGACAAACTGCTAATAACACAAGCCCAGATGACTTGGAACAGAAAGTTAAATGATGTTGGAAACTTGCAATCTAAACCAAAAAGAAAAAGAAATTGACAATCATGGCCTCTAAGTCAGTTCATGTTAGCAGGTGGAGAATTTTTTCCTGTATCTGTGCAGAAGAAGAAACACTTCCCAAACACTGGCTAGGAGAGGGTGTCCACTGAAGGCACAAGGGTCCTGCAGCAGGGGCAATCTGGCTGGATGGCCAGCCATGGAAGAACACAGTCCGAGTGGTACTTGTGGGAGCATGGCAGCCTTGTAATCCGCTGGTGCCGCTCCTGCACCTCGTCGAGGCAGACCGCGCAGAGATCGGCCTTCGACAGCGTCCTCCTCAGCTCGGCACGGCTTGTTGTTGCCTCCAGGGTCACTGAATTTGATCTCAGCTCAGTGTTTGTGTCCAGAACTTGCTGCTGCCGCCTTGATGTTGCTCTTCCTTCTCGCTCTCGCATTAGCCTACCCCACCTGCGTTGATCCAACCACCGAAGTTAGATCATTTCTACTATATTTTATAGTCAATATGATGCTAGTATGGCAAAATCTTAATTGAGCGATGACTGATGCCTTGATGCAATTTGGAACCATTCATAAGTTGTGGTCCAAAACAGAGTGTGGTCCAGGTCATCGATGCTGTATCATCACTAAAATTTTCTTATTCTAGACCAGCCACAATCTGCATAGTCCAACCGGCCATTTTCTTAGACAATATCAGTGTTTTTCTTATGAAACGGCAAGAAGCACTTAGATTACGAATTTCAAGCCCTGCCCCCTACACATGCAAGATACCTTTGTCAAATGGAGAAGGGAGATTACAACAGTGCAGGTTCTAGACCAAACTAGAATCCTCTAGAAGGCATCATAGAAATGAGCACAGAAAAAAAAGAGACTAGATATAGTCCCTCCAAAATACAAATGCTGTGATGTGTAAGTCACAAAACCCGGAAAAAGGGGACACGCCTTTTGCAATGCGGATGCTGTTGGCTTACCTTCTACGGATCACGCAAATCGAACTGCAACAGCAACGACTGAAGGCTACAAATTGACAAATTCTCTGCACATATCATTGTATGGTTTTGCAATCTAGCATGGGAAGTTTCAGAAAGTTGGAACGTCAGATGCCGTCATCCAACTGGTTTGGATTATAGCTATAGCTAAGCTAAATCACATGGATTCTCCGTTTCAGCGAAACCGTGTCTCTCACAGGCGACGTCATTTTCAGCAGTTTACTCGAGGTTTATTCCCTAAACATGGTGGTTGTTAAACTTTTTTTTATAAAAAAAGAGAAAGTGGTTCCACATCTTGTTCTTGAGTCTAGAAATGGTGACATATGTGAGTACGGAAAACCGGGCGCTAGACAAAGATAGAATATTTGGCTGTGTGATGCAATTACTATGCGATATAACTTGGTTGCATTTCAGAAACTGGTTGCTGAACAGAGAGCATTTCAAAATTGGATGGAAAAACAGCGAGGATATCGCTTCACATGAATGGAATTGTTTTTTTTTTTTCAAACAGAGGATCCGCTGCAGTATGAACTACGAGGAACTAAACATGATTTAATTTAAGTACGAATTATGAGGAATTAAACAGCGCGCTATCACCACAGGAACATTGCGAAAGCCTTATGGAATCAGGAAATTGTCTGATCCTAGTGCTTAACCATCAAATCCAATAACCTTTTCTTTTCTTTTCTTTTTCTTTACCAACTCTGCTGTCTGCGGACGATGATCAGCACGCAAATGAAAGCAAATCAAGATCTAGAAAAAACACGATCCAATTTTCTTTCACGCGCGGAATCGAAGGCTGGAATCACAAGCCCTTCCCTTCCCCATCACTTGTAATTTTTCTTCCGTCACTTATTAACAAAGAAGAGGAACGAGGAGGGGGGGCGCTGACCTCGACGGCGAAGGAGAGGGCGGCGCGGCGCCGCGGAGCTTCTCCTCGAGCCGGATGCGGGCCGCCAGTGCGGGCCCCACCACGCCAGTGCCCCCCTGCGCCGTCCCGGCCCCCAGCTGGTGGTGGTGCCAGGCGTGGTGCTCCCCGGCCCCCGCCACAACGTCGCCGTGGTAGTGCACGCGCCGCCGCCGCGCGAGCTCCACGCCCGGAAGCATGGTCTCTCTTCTTCTGGACCGGAGATGCGAGTTGCCCTTGGCTTGTCACTTGCTTCTCAATCTCTCCTCCTCCTCCTCCTCCTCCTCGGTGGTGGTGGGTTGGTGGGTCGGAAATGCTGGAACGTTTGGAAGTTGGTTTTAAAGTGGCATGAAAAAGTGGAGAACAAAAAAAAAAGAGGGGAAAAAAAATTCGGTAATGCTAGTGATCAGACGCCTGATTTTCTTCGAAATATTTTTTTTGCACACATGAAACATTTTTTCTACGTAGTGAAATATTTTTCTTCGACAAACAGTAAAAAAAATGTTTCGTACGTTACAAAAAAATGTTTCACTACGTTCAAAAAAGTGTTTCACACGTTCAAAAAAAATGTTGCGATGGTATCCGAAAGAATGAAAAAATCGGACGTCCGACTACAGGTTCTTCCCAAAAAAATTCGGCCTCTTGTTTATGGTCCCACACCATATGACCTGTCATAGTTTTATACTACTGCACACAAGTGATATGCGTGGACTCTCCATCCTTTTACGATAAAAGATGATTGTCAGATTTGTAATTGGGTTTGAATAGAGGCTAAAGTCGCAAACAAACTACACTAAGGAACCAGAAAACCAAAAACTCGAGAAAAGAGACCGTGTAGGAAATTACGAGGAAGCCAGCGCCAGGCCGCCAGCATCCGGTCTCAAAGTTGATTCCCATGACATGGCAAAATTTACCATTCCGCCCTTGCTCTGCCGTGTTTGCAAAACATCTATCTTTAACCTAAGTAGTTCTTCCGGAATCCGAATGTTTAAGGTCAAGTTTGTTTTCGCTTTTGGATTATGAATTTTTGAATGTTTAATCTTTCTATGTTTTATTTCTTTCCTTCGGAAAAAAAAACTAATCTTCTGCGGGGATTGACATACTATTGTAGCGATCACGGGATTCCAAAATGCAACCTTGACCGGAAAACGTATCCGCGCCGATACGCCACACAACCCCCTGGTTTTCCGAGGGGGCGGAGCGGTCCAAACGCAAAGGATCGGGAGGGCTTCGCGGCAGCTTCGGCGGCGTCCCGCGGGAAGCTGCGTGGTTTGTCCTTGACGCTCCGAAACGATACCGTTTGACAACCAAAGCCACGTACTCCACGGGTCACAGCGTCGTCCTCTCGTGTTTATCGAATGCGGCGAGGTATATACGCGCTTGTTCCTCACCTGGTTTCCTCGTGAGCTCGTGCGCGCTGCTGCTGCCATCCTATGCCCGCCATCGCTCTACCCGAGTAAATTACGTGGTGGCTTCCTTCTCTGTCTTCGACAACGTCTCCATCGCCTTGTCGTTCTCTCTTGTGTCTTGTCATCTTGCGAGGTTGATGTGCGCTGTAGATGAACTTCCGTGTTAAAACTAGTGAATGACTAGTGTTTTAATTTTTTAATTTATATATTATAAAACTGGGTTTATATATCATAGGATACCCATGGGTACAAATTGGCATCCATACACATCCTATAGTCTTATCGGGTATCCAAACCCGAAAACCCATGGGTATAGAGTGCTACTCGTACCCATCCTTAGCGAGTCAGGTACCCACGGGTACCTAAATCGATAGATAAAATTGTCATCCCTACGTGTATGCAAAACATCCATCTTTAATTTTAGTAGTTCTTCCGGAAACTGAATGTTTAAGGCTATGATCATTTCAGCTTCTAAATTATGAATTTTGGATTATAGGAGAAACTATTTCTGATTATGAAAGAATCTGGCCGAGTCGACTGTAACTTCTAGGTTCCGGATTGAGCCGACGAGAATCAGGCATCAGCAAGAATCAGTGAGAATCATGTTCTAGCTGGATTCTGATTCTATGCAGATGGCAGCTTCTAATCCTCAGAGAAGCTATCCAAAATCCTCCCGTTCGGTAAATAATTCGTTTTTTAAGTAGAAGCTGAAACGAATAGGGTCTAATACTCCTTTGATCATAAATAGTTATGTTTTAGATATAGGTGAGGTCAAAATTCCGAAACTTTGAATGTCAATATTATTTTAAATATTTAAATTAAATATATAAAAATTATATGCGTAGATTGTTTCGAAAAATACTTCATAATATTATAATTTAATTTAATTTTATAAATAAATTATAATCTAAATTAGTGTTTAAATTTGTATTTTAAAGATTATGTCGATGTCTAAGCCTATAATTATCTGTAACGGGAGGGAGTAATGCTTACTCCCTTTCTTATCTTAAAGCATTGAGGGACCTCCGATTGTGGGCTGGCGTGGTGACGAAGGTCTTCTCCACTAAGACTGTCAGGATCACGTACAATTTAAACATTCTCTTGAAGGGAGCATCGTATACGATTAGATAGAACAGTTAAGATCTGCCTCAATATTAGATAAGATCGTGATACGCACAACACACTGTATCAACATATAGATTTTGATATTATATATTTGAATTACATTTGTTAGTTTAATATATTTTTTTACACTCTAGGGCAAAAAAACATTGGGCTTTTACATGATTAATTTATAAAAAATATATTTAGCAATGCTAAAATACAAGTTAATTGAATAATGTGAATAAGTGCGCCCAAATTTGCAAAAAAAATTTCTTCTGCGAGGATTGATACGTTATTGTAGCGATCACGGGATTCCGACATCCAACCCTGACCGGAAAACGTATCCGCGCAGATACGCCACACAACTAGGGGTGGATAACGAGCTGACTCGGCTCGACTCGACTCGACTCGGTCAAACTCGGTAATATAACGAGTTAGCTCGACTCGACTCGTTATCTTAACGAGCTCAAACCTCAGCTCGGCTCGACTCGTTAAACTCGCGAGTTAGCTCGTTAAACTCGTTAAACTCGATACTTTCATCTGACAAGAGGATTGGTGTTGAGATTATACAGTATGCAATGTGTTATCATCCTAGCCTCACACATATATAGTTAAACTTACCGACTTAGAGAACTCGTTAAACTCGCGAGTTGGCTCGTTTAACTCACGAGTTAGCTCGTTTAACTCGTTATCTAAACGAGTTCAAATCACAACTCGACTTGACTCGTTAAGGAACGAGTTCGAACCGAATCAAGCCAAGTTTACGAGTACTCGTTTAACTCATGAGTTTCGAGTTTTTTTTCCACCCCTACACACAACCCCTGGTTTTCCGAGGGGGCAGAGCGGTCCAAACGCAAAGGATCGGGAAGGCTTCGCGGCAGCTTCGGCGGCATCCCGCGGGAGGCTGCGTGGTTTGTCCTTGTCGCGGAGCCCAACGCCACCCCAGCTCGAGATATCAAGTGCGCACCTCAGCCGATGGTATCCTGACGTTGATATCGTGGTGGATAACTCAGGGCGCGCGCCAATCGCCGGATACCCAACTACGCCGTCATCAAAGTGGCTAAAACAATGCGGCCAGGTATATATATACGCGCTTGTTCCTCACCTGGTTTCCTCGTGAGCTCGTGCGTGCTGCTACTGCCATCCTATATGCCGGCCATCGCTCTACTCGAGTAAATTACGTGGTGGCGTGGCTTCCTTCTTCGTCTTCGACGACGTCTCGATCGCCTTGTCGTTCCCTTTTGTATCTTATCATCTTGTGAGGTTGATGTGTGCTATAGATGAACTTCCGTGTTAACTCTTGACGGATGTCATAGCTCCGTGGTTAAAAATTAACAATCGAAAGCCATCACCTGATTGGTGTTGTAAAACGATGATGCCCACCGTAGATCAACCACACTGCACCATCAAATAGCGAGCATAATTACGGAGGGTGCACACGATATAGGGAGGCAACAAAAATTGTTATCTCTTTGTTAGATTGATTCTCATGTACAAGGGAGTGTCATATTTATAGTAAAAGAAAACAAGAGATAGATTCAGATTTATCCAAACGAGATATAGTACAAACATATGTGAACCTCCAGGACTAAGATTCCTACCCGCTCTGGTCTTAAAAAGCTAACGTTTTAGACAAAGTGATGGTCAAACTCCAAAACTCGGACTATCGATATGTTTTAAATATTTAAATTGGATACATAAAAATTATATGTGTAGACTTGTCTTGAGAAGTACTTTCATAATATTATAATTTTATTGAGTTTTATAAATATATTATAATAAAAATTAGTGGTTGAAGTTATGTTTTGAAGACCATGTCTATGTCCAAAACGTCAGTTTTTAAAGACCAGAGGGAGTATTACATCTCAACACTTCCCACTGAATACCGCGTAATGTATATATCTCATCAACAACTTCTCCCAAAAACCCAATGAAAAAAAAAAATGAAGAAAAAAGTACATTGCACTCACACAATGTGCTACAATAGTTTCCTCATTAAAAACATTTATGTCAAAAAAAAGTACATTGCACTCACACAATGTGCTACAATAGTTTCCTCATTAAAAACATGACTTAGTTTGCGGAATCTTTACTTCACCATTCTTCTAGAGTTTGTGAGAATGGAAAAGTTTAGGGGCAATATGCTTCGTGATATTGTTTTTAACATAACCCATTTGCATTTGTGCAACACAAGCATCATTATCTTCATATAAAACTGTGGGTGTATCGATGGTATTAATGCCAAATGACATATGGATATGGATAATCACATGTCTCAGCCAAACGCATTCATGTGAGGTTTCATATAATGCTATAAGCACTGAGTGGTTGGTAGAAGTAGCTATCAAGGTCTGTTTAAAAAACCGTCAAAAAACGGCTGAACCACCATAGAGAAACACAAACCAATTGTGAGATTTAGCACAATGGGGATCAGACAGATAGCCAGCATCCATATATCCCATCACGGTCAAGTCTTGGTTCTTCCGGTAAAATAAACCAAGATCTTGTGTACCTTGGCTGTATCTGAATAAAGTCTTGACACTAGCCCAATGTCTTCTGATTGGAGCTGCACTGTGTCTAACTAACAAATTTATTGTGAATGCAATATCAGATCTTGTGCAATTCGTAAAATATATAAGTGCTCCTATGAATCTTAAGTATGGTACTTCAGGTTGTATGACTTTCTCCTTTTTCATCCTCGGTCTGAAAGGATCTTTATCCACTTCAAGGGATCTTACTACTATATGGATCTTCAAATGATGAGATTTATCCATATTAAATCTTTCAAATACCTTCTTTTTCCAATACCTTCTAGGTATAGGTAAACTGGTGTACAAAAACTCTTTCTTAAAAATGATCTAGCTGCAGGCTTAAATAATATTTGGTTTTGCCCAAATCTTTTATATCAAACTCCATCTTAAGGTAAGAACTTGCTTAATTTATCTCCTCTGTGGTTTCGATGATATTCAGATCATTAACATAGACTGAGATGATACAAAATTCATTTTAGGATTTCTTTATGAACATACAAAGAAAATCATCATCATTGGAGTATCCCTTCTTCAAGAGGAACTCACTAAGTCGATTGTACCACATTCTTCCCGACTGTTTTAATCCTTATAGCGATCTCTGTAGTTTGATACTATATATGTTGCGATTTTCTTTATTAGAATCTAGAATCTAGCTGCTATTGATATTAAATATTGGAATACTATTTCATTCATTACAGGAGAGTAAGTTTCATCTTAATTGATAGCGGGTCTTTGCATGAACCCTTATACTACAAGCCTCGATTTATGTCTCACCATCTAGTTATTTTCATTTCTCTTTTGGATGAAAACTCATTTTGATCATAAGGGAAAACTTTAGGAGGTGTTCAGTCAACATGATGGCTCACTTTAGGGATTTTCTCAACATCAGGTGAGCTTCTTCCACTGTTTTGAGTAGTATTCTCACTTGCTCGATTCTCTGTTTTTGCGGGCGTCTCCTCGAAATTGAGTCCCGTACACCCGAAGGCCCCCCCTCTTCTTATCACGAATGGTAAGAGTGGATTGATCCTTTATGACCAGTGAAGGTATTTAACAGATTATATGTTATTTATTGCAAATTTATTATCCTTCAAACTTCAAGTTTGGATTCGCTAGTGCATGGATATAAGGACCGAATGCCAGTGACATTCCAATCTAGTTCCTCACATTCTTTAGTGTAGCACTTTTCTCCCCCTATTACCAAAAAATTGTTCTCATTAAAAGTACAATCGCGTAACAAGCCGTATACAGATCCCCGTCATAGGCTCTAGTTATTTGATAATTGACAAGAAATCATAACCTACATAGATCCCCAACTTCCGGCGAGAGCCTATGGCTGTATGCTGTGATGGTGAGATTGGCACATTTACAAAGTAGTCAAATTTTCTCAAATGGGAAATACTTGTTCATTCCCACGCACTATCTGCAAAGAAGCAAGTTCATGGTATGCCGTTGGTTTGAGTTAAATTAATATGGCAGCGTGCAACACTGCATGGTCCCAACAGATGATGGATAACTTTAAAGAGTTGCTAGAGTGGTACAAAAATAAGGTTGAAGATGTTTGCTGCGCTATTGATAATGCTCCCGCAAATAACTTGATGATTTCACCACCAATACAAAAGGACTTGGTCAAATCATGTGTTGATGTAGTCGTAAAGATCATTATGGATGAAATCGGGGATAGTTGTTTCTCTTTACTTGTTGATGAGTCCCATGATGTATCAATTAAGGAACAAATGGCTATCATTTTGAGGTTAGTTTCACAATATTTCTTAACTTCTTGTATTACTTTTGAAGTTAGTAACATATTAAAATTATCATTCTTATTCAGTTATTCTAATTCCTATAGGTTTGTCAACAAAAAGGACAAGTTATTCAAAGATTTATTGGTGTTGAGCACGTTCGTGATACATCTTCTGCTTCATTGAAATCGACTTTGGATTGTCTATTTGCTCGCTATGGTTTGTCTATGTCTAAACTGAGAGGACAAGGTTAAGATGGTGCATCAAACATGAGAGGTCAGTTTAATGGTCTAAGGGCACTAATTTTAAATGAACATCCTCATGCTCACTATGTACATTGCTTCGCACATCAACTACACTTGGTAGTTGTTTCCGATTCTAAGAGTAGTCGAGTTGTTAGTGATTTTTTCAATCATGTCACTATGAGTGTCAATATTGTTGGAGCTTCTTGCAAAAGGAAAGATGCATTGCTTCAGGATCATCATTAGCGTATGGTTGAGAAATTGGAGAAAGGTGAGATAGTAACAGGAAAAGGCAAAAATCAAGAAATGTCTCTAGTAAGGCCAGGTGATACTCGATGGGGTTCACATTTAACAAATTTGATTCATATTAGAACAATGTGGGATTCAGTGTTGACAATTTTAAAGAATGTTAATGATGATTGATTTGACTTGAATTAGAAGGGAAGAGCAAATGGATTGATGGAAATAATGGAAACATTTGACTTTGTATTCATCTTGCACCTCATGATCAAAATATTAAGTATGACTAATGATTTGTCACGTCTCTTACAACAAAAGGATCAAAATATTATTAATGCAATGGTGCTTCTTGTTGGTGTGAAAGCTCGCCTACAAACATTTAGGGAAAATGGATGGGAAACCTTGTTGGAAGAAGTAAAGAAGTTCTGTGTTACATCGAAAATGTTAGCGCCAAATATGGAAGATCGAAAGCATGCCAGAGGTCACATGAGACACTAAAGGCAATTTGTTACTTATCATCATCATTATTATGTTGATATTTTTGTTGTTGTGATTGATTCACTTGCTACTGAGTTAGATAGTCGGTTCAATGACACTTCTACAGAGCTTGTCTAAACCTGAGAGACTCATTTTCTAACTTTGATCATGGCAGTCTTATTTGACTCTCAGAGATATATTATGATGATTTCTCGGCAATTGATCGGTGGTTCTAGAAGAACAACTTCCCTTGTTTCTTGTTGATATGAGAAGATATGAATTCTCAAGTTATGATGATCTTGCTAGTCTTGCTGTGAAGATGGTTCAAACAAAGAAGCACGTGGTTTATCCATTGGTTTATCGACTGATTGAATTAGCACTTATTTTACCAGTGGGCACAGCTACAATTGAAAGGGCTTTCTCGGCAATGAAGATTATCAAGACAGATTTACGTAATAAGATAAGTGACGATTGGTTGAATGATATCATGATTTGTTATATTGAACGAGATGTGTTTGCAAAGATAGACATGGAAGATATTTTACAGCATTTTTAGAACATGAGGACTCGCAAGTATCAACTATCGTCTCATGTGAAATAATTAGTGGTACGTTTTCATTCATAAATTCTTGCAAATTACAAGTGTTACATACTTACATTCATAAGAGGTTCACTTCATTCTTGGCGCCCTCCTTTAGAATTTTCTGGCTCCGCCACTGGACTTACGCCATCTAGGTGCGCATGTATCTTAGCTATAGTTTCCGTTCAAGGTTTGCTCATGTCATCGCACCATGTCTCTTTTCATATTTGCTATGTCATGTTATGTCCATGATGTCATGCTATGTACACTATTATTTCTATGTCATGCTATGTACTCTCATATATTTATGCATGTTTCCTATCATTATTTTCTACATTACGCTATACCATTATTACGAGCCATGAACTCCCTGTGAATTTTTCCTTATTAATTTTTCTCTGCCTTGTTATTTTCTACTTAACACCTCCCTTTGCACAATGTCAATTCAAAATTTCCCAATTTTGTGGTACATTACTCATCCGAAAATATTCAAAAACTGTTGATTCAAACTATACAATTTTCCAGTACATCAATCAACAAAAATTTTAGTAAACTGTCAATTAAAATTCCACTTTTTTGCAATACAAAAATAAATCAAATACTGATGATTCAAACTTCAAAATTTTACAGTACATCAGTCAACAAAAAAATTATTAAACTATTGATTAAAATTTCACTTTTTTACTACTCATCACTAAACCAAAAAAATTCTTAAATTGTCAACTACGATTCTTTTGTACTCATCACAAAACCAAATAAATTCTAAAACATTATTAATTATTACATTGATGAAGCAAATCAAATAAATAAATAAATAAATAACAAATTTCCTTCACCACGCTGTTATATTTTTGTAGGACCATATTTGTGGTAAAAATATAACACAAATGGGCCACTGCAGCGCTCACTTCTTGCCTTTGAGTCGGTCTGTAGCGCCCGACCACTGCATTGGCGGTCAGTTGCCTCTCCCCGCAAAAGGGCTATTTGTACAAATACATTCGCGTGGATGCTAGTTCTAAGAAAAATATTTTTAAGAGGCTAGTATAGTGAAATTTCATCAATCGAATGATCGAAAATTGTGTAACACGATAGATGTACGGAAGAAATCTCGGTGAGATTTCAGCAAAAACTTGAATTTCGGCTCTCTTCGAGATTCATAATCCTGGTAAAATAAAAAATTTAAAAAAAATCAAATTGCTACAGTAACTTAAAATCTTAGCGAGATTTCAGTTTAGCTCGGCAGTATTTTATGTTTTTTTTGGCCGGATTGCCATGTTTTTATATCAGATTTAGGACCAATTTTTTTTGTAGAGAATTAGAATACCATTTATGAGGAATACATATAAAATTTTACAATATATATATATACACACACACACACACACAAATTATATATGTGTATGTGATGTGATGCATCTTTGGTTAATGAAGAGTAGGTGCATGATGTGTTTCAACTAAAAAATAAGAACACAATGACTTATGTTACCAAGCTATTCTTTCATGACTTTTTGAATTTTTTCCCCAATTTTTCTAGCCGTGAGAGATTATTTTACAGTATTATGTACTTTTATAATTTTTAAAATTTCTCAATATTGATCATTATCTAAAAATTTTATAGAAACATTAGTGATTCATTAGGACCTTTCATAAAAATTTTCAAATTTTTTTAATATGGTTTGAACTATTTTTCATTTGTTGAAATTTGCTGATCAGCCTTCGGTGGCACTATCCAAATTTTTTAAAATTCCTTAACCTTGATCATCATATGAAAATTTTATGGGAATATTATGGATTTGTCATGACTATCAACAAATTTTTAAAAAGTTTTTAACATAGTTTGCACCATTTTTCATTCGATTGAAATTTGCCGGTCAATCTTTTATCAGGACAGTAACACTTTCAAAAATTTTAAAAATTTCTTAAGCTTGTTCATCATCTGAATTTTTTTATTAAAATATTAGTGATATGCCAGGACCATCCAAAAAAATTTCAAATTTTTTTAACGTCGTTAGAACCATTTTTATTTAGTTGAAATTTACCAGGATTTTAGCAATTTTGGACGAAATTTCAGTTTTTTTGGTCGAAATTTCAGAAACCTCGGTCCAAAAAACTTTGAATTTGAATTTCATCTGACCAAAATTTTGTATTTCGAAAGGTGATGAGATGTGAATCAAAAATGAAATTTAGAACCTTGTATGTATGTACTGATGCCATGCACAATCAATAAAATTAAAGAAGTCTACGTGAGCCGTTTCTACTAGAAACTGAGAGAAACTCAGCCAAACGGGCTAAAGCTCGAAACGTTTCTTCTTTTTCTACGCTTGGCCGAATCATCCTTAACCCCGTTCCACCCCAATTCACAGAATTCAAAAAACTAGCCAAACAGTTTTCAGACAGTGATTCTGATTCTACCTAAAACGTTTCTATCAAAAATCTGGAACCGTTTTCGGTCTACTAAAATTTAGAGAATGTTTGGCAGAGCTCCAGGTCCTAGCTCCACCTCAGAGCTGAAATTTGTAGACTGAAATAAAGTGACTTAAGTTTATAATTTTATTCTAAAATGCAAACAAGATGACCCACCTAAATACTTTTAATATGCCCACAGCTCCAGCCCCATGAATTTAGTGAAGCTAGGAATACCCAGCTCCACTAACTCTACGAATTTAGTGAAGCTGGAACTCTGCCAAACACCTCTTTAGAATCGTACCAAACAGGGCCTCTATCACAGAAAACAACCTCCTCCGTTGATGTAATACTACGCCACGATCTCAACCGTTGGCCTCGCAGCCCAGCTCAACCTTTTCCAATGGAGGCGCGAGAGCCGCCTACCCGAAGCCTCTCCCGCCGCCTGAGGCAGCTCCACGCCCACCTCCTCCGCCGCGGCCACCCCTTCCTGCCAGCGCCGACCCACCCCGACCCCGACCGCTCCTACCTCTCCGTGCTCCGCGCCGCCTCCGCGCCATCCCTCGCGCTCGCCGCCTGCGCGTGCCTCCGCCGCGGCGGCCTGCCCGCGCCGGGACGCCGCGCGCTCCCTGCCCTGCTCCGCGCCGCTGCCCGCGCGCGCTGCTACGCCACAGCGCGCGGCGCGCATGGGCTGGCTGTCCGGATCGGGGTTGAGGATGATGGGTTCGTCGGAACAGCGTTGGTAGGGGCGTACGTGGCGTGCGGGCGCGTGACCGGCGCGCGTGGGTTGTTCGACGGTATGCCTGAACGGGACCTCGTCGCCTGGGGCGTTATGCTTGAAGGGTAATGCGCCTGTCCTAGTTTCAGTGGTTAGTTTATTGGTGCACAAGAATTATTTTCTGCACATTATTCATGAAATATCGTTGGCCTGCTTCTTTGTTGGACCAAGGACCAACTAGCATGTTCTAAGATTGGAACCATAGTCTATCAGTTCAGCACTGAGCAAGAGTGACATTTCAAGATCCTGTTTGAAAAAAAATTTAAGGAATCTGTTCGAAAAAAATTATACCCATATGCATTCACTACTTGGCAATAATGTAGAGTCTCAAATCTTTACTAAAGTTGCATTGAGTTAAAATTATTCTAGGTTTTCAGCAATATAACTTGACAAGTTGCAAGGAGATGCAATCAGGACCTTAAATTAGTTCAGAAAAATAATATCCATTTTTGTTTGTTGATTGTGCTAGTCTCCTTTTTGGATGCTTCTCTATTACTTGGCAATTGCACTTTTCTCTGTAAACTATGATAAACGTCTCAAACATCAATTGGCAGTTATTGTCAAACCCAAAACTACAAAGAAGCCTTACTTCTCTTCAATAAGATGAAGGCATCAAGAGTTGTACCTGACCAAGTGATCCTTGCTACTATTCTATCAACTTGTGGCCATACAAGACATTTAATATCTGGAAAAGCCGTCCACTCATACATATTGGTATCAGACATTCTTATTGACGCCCACCTCAATAGTGCTCTCTTAAACATGTATGCCAGCTGTGCGGACATGGAGATGGCCGAGAAGTTATACAATGGGATGCCAAGAAAGGACTTGGTGTCATCAACTGCCATGGTCTTCGGATATGCCAAGAATGGACGACTTGAGATTGCTCGCTCCATATTCAATGGAATGCCAGAGAAGGATGTGGTATCTTGGAGTGCAATGATATCAGGATATGCTGAAAGTAACCAACCTTCTGAAGCATTGAATCTGTTCAATGATATGCAAGAGCGTGGTGTCAGTCCCGATGAAATTACCATCTTGAGTGTCATATCTGCATGTGCTAATATTGGTGGCCTTGATAAAGCCAGATGGATCCATACCTTCATTGCGAATCATGGGTTATGTAAGGTACTGTCCGTTTGCAATGCTCTTATTGATATGTTCTCCAAATGTGGGAGTTTAACTCTTGCCTTGAATATCTTCAATGCAATGCCTCGAAAGAATGTTATCACCTGGACAAGTATGATTACTGCATTTGCTATGCATGGTGATTGCATATCCGCCTTAACCCTATTTGAGCAGATGAAAATTGAAGGGGTTGAACCCAACGGAGTGACATTTCTTGGTTTGTTCTATGCTTGCTGTCATGCTGGTTTAGTTGATGAAGGCCGTTCCTTGTTTAAATGCATGGTTGAAGAATACAGGATTGAACCTAAGCATGAGCACTACGGTTGTATGGTGGATCTTCTGGGAAGGGCTAAACTTCTGCAAGAAGCAGTTGAACTCATAGAGTCAATGCACTTAAGACCTAATGTGCCCGTTTGGGGATCTCTGTTAGCAGCCTGCTGGATGCATGGTGATCTTGAGCTCGGTGCATTTGCTGCAAAGAAAATTTTGCAGTTGGATCCTAATCATGATGGATCATATGTGCTTTTATCAAACATACATGCAAAATCTGGTAATTGGAATGATGCTCGAGAGGTGAGGGGAGCAATGGAAGTCCATGGGGTTTTGAAAGAAACAGGCTGCAGTCGGATGGAGCTGAATGAGACTGTTCATGAGTTTGCAGCTGGAGGCGAGAAACATTTGGAAAATGACAAGATACTTCTATAGCTTGATGTGATAGTTGCAAATTGATGATTCATGGCTATGCTCTTGAAGCCGACAATGTTTGAGTTGACTTGGGCAAAGAAGGGAGATGTTGTTATGCTGCACAGCGAGAAGCTTGTTCTTTTTTTTAGCCTGATCAATTTCAGAAAGGGGATCTTGCATCTAGATTGCAAAGAGTAGCAGGTATTTGTGAGGAGTTCCACTCTTTTATGAAGTTAGTCTTGCAGTTGTGCCAAAAGTGACTGTGTTGTGAGATAGGATTCTTTTTCACCATTTGAAAGATTGGAATATCTCTTGTAGTGTTTTTTTTGTGACTGTTAAATTATGTGGAATTTATTTGCCAAGATTGAAGATAATTTAGTTAGGAGAGGTGCTTCTATGCTCTTCCTTTTAAAAGTTGCACAACTATTAATAATATCTTCCTTTTAGATAGGATTCTTCCATGTTAGGTATGAGAAAATATAATAATTTTGATGTAATCATATCGTACATGGTTTTGTATACATGGTAATGTTGTATAAGGTATATATATTTATTATTATTCCATAGAAAGGGAGTATGAAATTGTGTTGAAATTTCCTTAGTCCATCTCTATTGACTCTCCACAAATTCTTTCGATGTAAGCATATGAAAGAAGTAATTTGGTGTTCTCTTCTATACCTTATTGAGGTTCATCTTATCTGTTTTCTGTATGCACTTTTATGATGAGGTGATATTCAACTTTAAGTCATGAGTTTATCTTGACTGCAAGGTAGCTCACTTTCACCAGCTGAACATTATCTTCCCTTTTGCTCTCAGTTTATTATTTGATAATCCCACAAAGTACTTCTACTGGGTTGTTGAGCTCAAATATATGTATGTTAATTTTTTTATTTCTTTCACTCTATAAGCAAATATTGTCAATTTTAGAATCTTCATGTAATAATGTTATAATCTTACAACTGATTGTCTAATCTGCTTTAAAGGACCACCGTTCTCTTGGGCAATTAACATTACCAACTTCTAGAAAACAGCCTCTTGAGCAGCTTCAGGTGATATTTTACTTTCCATTCTATATACCTGTTGTCTGAATTTTGTTGTCTTTTGAACTCTGTTGCAATATAAATCTCATCATGATGATTGTTATGATTTATTCCCAGGAACCATCGCATCAGAGGTCCATGGACAACATTAATATATATTTATGGCTGCGCCATTTGTATGAATTGGGTATTTAATCAAGCTTACTAGTAAGCTATGCTGCATGGATCATAAAAGGCTAGCAATGCCTCCCTTTTTGGTTAACGGAAGACCCAAGCAGGCTTTGTAGAAATTGTTGTCGAGCATGCCAGCTCCTTTTCCTCACAGTACCTATTAAGGTGAGATATCTGGTGTGGCGCTGCATGAAACAAGTGTTGCCTGTCAGACTGAAGATAATTCACCACGCCTTAGAAGCTGAAGTTTTATGCCCTGTCGTTGGTAATGGCCTAAAGGGTCTTGCAATTGTAGGAACTGCCAAGTTCTATCTTGGTTTCAGTTCCAACACCGCAGGTATTTGACGGGGCAGCAGTAGTCAGACAACATTTCACAGTTCTCCAGCATGATAATGTATTCTGGCTACACTCACTTCTGAACAGCTGGGCTGTGGACGACTGGATATTGTATAGGCGCGGAAACGAAACAGGGCAGCACATTCAGATTGCACTGAGAATACTGAATGTAGCTGTATTCATCTTTTATATTTTCGCGAAGGAAGTCGAGGAAGCCAAAGTTCAGAGAAAGGACCCGCTCAACCTTGCACGGCAGAAATCGGGCAGGCTAGCCCCTTGGAGAACTTGAGATGTGTTGAAGTCAATTTCGATGGATCTTATTCTTGTTTGTCTAGCCAGGGAGCTGCGCCTGACATGTCGACGACGACTAGGAGAGATTACTTTGGCCTTTACTTCAATACCGAAGACGACAGTGCAGAACGTTATTGTTTTGGGAGTGTATAGGCATCATCTGGATGTTTTTGTCCCAAAAATCATCCAAACTTTGGACCGTACAATCAAAACACACATCCGTAGGATCAATCCACCTCGAATTCAGGGTGTGTGTATTGATCTGCAAGCAAATCCAATGATCAAGAATTTGGATGATGGTTGCTAAAGAAAACATCCGGATGAAACTTATCAAAACCCTGAGGCAGAGGCATATCCTTAATTTTTCTCCTGGCAAGGACCAGGTCTCACTAATGCCTACTTTGGTCTTTGGGGGACATGGGGCAGGAAAATCTCGCTTACTAATTAGTATTTACTTACTTTGTAAAGTATGCAACCAGAACTCTAGTAGATTTCCTTGTGTATATAAGTGTGCCTAAAAGAGAGTATATACTATTATAAATTGAACATCTGTTTATGCAATGCATGCAAAGACGGACATCAGTAGAAAAATTCTTCTCCGTAGTATCTTCTGCTTTAACGTATAATGTGAAAATATTTTATTGATATTCTTCTTTATGTACCTTTTTTTAGAGCCTTTTGTTCTAATGCACTTAGGAAATTATGTGGCGAACTTGGGAGAGCTAAGAAAAATTCCGTCACACACGCAAGCAAGAACTGAAAATATACATGGCAAAAGACATAAAAGTCTTGTAGCTTTGCAGGTTAAAGCAAAATTGTCATTTGGTATTTGTACGTTGCGAACAGAATGCTTCAACACGATTAATTTCTGTCAATCTGCAGCTAATACCCTATCAGACTTAACTTAGCATCGGGACGAGGCCACGATGACTTCAACTTCAAGCCAACTAGCCAAGGCCGCGGCCATGCTAGCGACGGTGGCGTACAGGAGCATCCTATGTACCGACGAATGACGGTCTGCATCGGAGGTTGGTGGCGGCGGCGAAGTGAATGACGGCGCCGGCAACGGTGCTGCCACTGATCCTGCAGTACGTATCAAATCAAAGCTCTGACATCAGTTTCAGACTCTCAATGGACGTGCGGTCCGTACGGATGCAACGATGCATAGCATACGCATGCTTGCGACTGCGTCGATCTCGGTTACCTGAAGGTGGCTGCGCCGTCGGAGACAATGGCACAGGCGGCGAGGACGCGGTGGCGGCTGGAGACTGCGGCTCGTAGGGAGGAAGCACCAGCCCTTGCACTGCAAGATCCAACACAGCAACACCATTAAGCAACTACATACTAGCTCGAATATGACAGGTGCGGCCGTGCATGGAGATCAACGGTGAGGCTAGCTAGCTACTACTTACCGTCGCAGAGCTCTATGGGCGGCGCGACCTGGCCGCAGCTGGTGGGGATCGCGAGGGCGCGGGTGACGTTGACGTCGTAGCCGGTGGAGCGGCCGAACTCGCCGTTGGCGACGTAGCAGAGGCAGAGCGGGTCGGCGTTGAAGGCGGCGCCGTACGCGTCGCAGCACCCGCTCGACGCGGCCGGCGCGCCGCCGAGCATGAAGTCCCGGCACGTGAGCAGGCCGAGCAGCGAGTCCCGGCAGTACCCGTCGGCCGCCGAGGCCGTGGACGGGAGGCACGCCGCCGCGAGGACGGCGAGGAGTAGGAGGAGAGGAGGGCGACGTGAGGACGCCATGGGATCGGATCGAGCGAGAGCGAGTCCGTACGTAGTAGATTGGATTAGGGCTTTGATCTTTGCATGGGAGGGAAGGGTGCATGCGACGTGTATTTATAGAGGCCGAGTTTGACAGAGAGAAGGAAAGCTTACGAGCATATACACGTCGACTCCGCGTTAATTCGGAGGAGTTTCGATCCACCTGAACCAAAACTGTGGAACTTGTCAAGCGTGGGATTGTGTTGTAAATCTTTGTAGAACTGGACCGTTTGGCAACTTGGAACCGGACCGTTTCTACTGGATTCTGGAAGAAACCCAATCAAACGGGCTAAAGCTCAGAACGATTCTCCTCGAATCGTTTCTTCTTTTTCCACTCTGTGACCAAATCGGTATCAACCTCGTTTCACCCGATTCATAGAATCCTATTGAAACGTTTCTACTAAGAATCTGGAACCGTTTTCGTTTTTACTAGAATCTGGAATCGTACTAAACACGGCCTTATTTCTCTCTCTCTCTCTTTTTTGCAGGAATTTTATTTATTTATTAATATCTTTTAGATATCGCAGTTTGTTGGGAGCATCTTTTTTAAGCTGTAAAAGCAAAATTTTACTGAAATCAGTCAAGATTAATTCCTCTAAATAATTCGATTACACGGCACTGAGTACCCTTAATATATATAAGTGGAGGTTTATAGTGGTCTAAGGGCAAAAACTTTAGGTTTTGGCACCAAATTGACATAAAAAAATTCCTATAAAAAAATATCTAGATTTAGCGTAACATCTGTGGCTTTCCTTTTTGATTTACCATCCGTCAGAATGTTCTTATTTTTATTACTCTCAATGCGGAACTAATTTGAACTTAAAATTTTGTATATAAGTATAGTACGTAATTTCAAACGTATATCTACAATTTTTCCAATTTTTTTCATATCGATTTCAGGGCAGAGGCCAGGAGGGGGAGGCAAGCAGGCAGGCAGGCAAGCAGGGCCTTGGCACTGCGTGATGGGAGCGTATCCTCTGACGTTGAGTCACTGACATGTGGGCCCCACGTGTCGTTGGGTTCACATGTCAGTGACTCAACATCAGAGGATCTCAATTCCCGCGTGATTGGTGCACCCCCTATTGCGAGTTGCGACATAATATTTTACCAAGCATTCATGTAATGCACATATGATGTAGTGATAGAATTCTCGACTGGCCCTCTCAATGATTCATCTTTTACCATCAGGCACCTATAATTGAAATTTTTTAGCTGACCACTGATTGATTTGATACCCTAAGCCAAAAGATTTGTGCTTGTGCAATAAATATATCCCATTAATAATAACGCAGGATCCCACCAATTTTCCTTCAAGAAAAACTAAGGTGAGTTTATTGCTAAATTGCCAATTTTCCATATCGAAAAAGCTAAACAGTATGTTAGGAGAAAATCATAGTAGACATGATCACGTAAACAGCTTTGTAAGAACTATTTTGGCGGGAGGCACTTTCAAATTAAGTTGCCTCGCTATAAGTGTCTCCCGCCAAAAAAATCGGAAACAGAAGAACCCCTCCCCGCCGACGCGGCCGACCCGCAGCTACTGGCGTCGGCGGTCGAGGCGGCGATCGCGTCGCGGTCGCCGCGCCGCGTACGCGCGGGCGCTCAGGCTGCTCTCCTCCCCGACCCTTCTGCCCTTCATCCGCGCGCACCTCGTCGACCTCTACTCCAAGCTCGACCTCCCGCGGCCGCCGCTCTCGCCTCCGACCCGAGCCCCACCGTGGTATCCTTCACCGCCTACATATCCGGCGCCGCGCAGCAAGCTCGCCCGCCCCCGGCGCTCTCCGCCTTCGCCGCCATGCTCCGCTTCGGCCTCGGCCCCAACCAGAGGCGAAGCCACAAGTGGGGCGCACTGGGGCGTGCGCCCCTGCTCCAACGTGGCCTAAAGCTCATTATCCCCTACAGCCTGCGTCAAACAACTCGGTGCAAGTCTCGGTCGGTCTCCAACCCTAATCTTTTATGCGGCCATGGATGCCATTAAATTAGAACTTAATCATCGCTTTAATGAAGTTTCTACTGAGCTATTGCTATACATGTGTTCCCTTGATCCAACAAACTCATTCTCCAAGTTCGATGTGGACAAGCTAATGCGACCTGCAGAGATTTATGCGGATGATTTCTCTTTTGGTGATCGTATATTACTGAGAACCGAATTGCAAATCTATATTCTCAATGTTAGGAGAAGTGTGGAATTTCATGAATGCAATGATGTTGCCATGCTAGCAGAAAAGATGGTTCAACTTGGAAAGCATAAAACATTTCTATTGGTCTATCGTCTTATTGAACTAACACTGATACTTCCTGTGTCAACTGCTTGTGTTGAAAGGATTTTTTCGGCAATGAAGGTGTTCGCGTTAAAAACGTGAGGAATGCTTACAAAACTAGAGAACAACGAAAAGAACTGTAAAGGTAAATGTGTGATTCTGTTGAGAGATGTCTTCTGCTCCTCGCAGCCTGCTCCTTTTATAACCTCTGGCCGATTCCGAGTCCATCGCCGACACGGCCGGTGAGTCCATATCGGCCACGATTCGATCTTTAGTTTCCAAAACCGTCACGGTAACTGAATCCGATCACAATCTAGTCCCCGGATCCCAACCGTTACCCTTTTCCATATTTGGGCTGATATTTTCCATACGTGTTGATTTTAGGTGCAAACAAAAGGTTATCAAGACTGATTTGCGCAACAAAGTTTCCGATGATTGGCTCAATGACTATAGTGTGCTATACCGAGAAAACAATATCCAAATCTATTGATGATGAAGCAATTATGGATTGCTTTCAAAGGATGAAAACCCGTAGAATGTGCTTGCCTGTTGCCTTCTAATCCAACTCGTAGCTAGTGTGCCTAGCAACTTCATTTATGTGAGTATCTTATAAACTTCTACTTTGTTTCACTTGTTAAATGGTTATTTACGTATGAATTTGACTTTAACTAATAGTTGAAATGTTTAGCCTAGCCCCCTCTCTAATTTAGTCCTGGCTTCGCCACTGGCCCCAACGACTTCACCTTCCCCTCCACCTTCAAGGCCGCCGCCTCCGCTCCTCCCATCCTCTCCGCCGTCGGGCCCCAGCTCCACACCCTCGCCCTCAGGTTCGGGTATCTCCCAGACGACCCCTTAGCCTCCTGCGCGGCGCTGGACATGTACTTCAAGACCGGCCGCCTCCCACTGGCACACCGCTTGTTCGACGAAATGCCGAGCCGGAACGTGGTCGCCGCTGGCACACCGCTTGTTCGACAAAATGCCGAGCCGGAACGTGGTCGCGTGGAGCGCGGTCGTGACCAACGCCATGGTGGATGGCTCTGCATGCAGTTGCTGTGCGCTCTTGCATTGATGCAAACATTTTTGTTGCAAGTGCATTGGTTGACATGTGCGGGAAGTGCGGGTGTGACTCAAAGATGCTGAACTGGTCTTTTTGTAGATGCCACAGCAGAATCTTGTCACATGGAGTCTGATGATTGGATGGATGGAGGGTATGCTCATATTGGTGATGCTCAGAATGCACTTGTGGTGTTCGATGATATGATAAGGAGTGGAGAGACGGCACCCAATTACATCACACTTGTAAAAGTGATCACAGCATGCAGTAGGGGAGGTTTGACAAGGGAAGGTTATGAGTTGTTTGAGACAATGAGGGAGAGGTTCGGGATAGAGCCGCGGACTGAGCACTACGCTTGGGCGTGCGGGCATGGCAGAGCGAGCTTATGGGATTAGGGATGTAAATGGGTTGACTCTAGGGTCTTCTTTGACCCATTCTAATTTATTTGTTTGCACTAAAAACTTAATTTTTAGTTCACTTCTTAAGTTTTAGTGCAAACAAATGAACTAGAGTGGGTCAAAGATAACCCTAGGGCCAGCCCATTTGCATCCCTATATGGGATTACACAAGGGATGCCAATGAAGCCTTCCATTTCTGTCTGGACTCTGGAGAGCACTACTCGGGGCGTGCAAGATGCATGGGAAGATAGAGTTGGGAAGGATTGCTGCTGAGAAGTTGTTTGAACTTCACCCCGAGGAACCTGGAAATCATGTGCTGCCGCTCTCGAACATGTTTGTGCCTGCTGACAGGTACATTTACTGTCTTATCTACACCGAAGTTTCTCTTGAGGTGTTCCTCAGGATAGGTAAATGTTATACGAGAAGTGCTTCTATGCTCTTCCTTTTAAAAGTTGCATAATTATTAAAGCATGAATGAAGGGTAGATGATGATTACTTACCCTTTCGTTTGCTTCAAGATTTGTGCAACTTGTACTAGAAGAAAAAGCATAGAAGCACTCCTCATATATATATATATATATATATATATATATATTAAAATTTTTATATATATATATATATATATATATATATAGAGAGAGAGAGAGAGAGAGAGAGAGAGAGAGAGAGAGAGAGAGAGAGAGAGAGAGAGAGAGAGAGACTGCTCAGCTGCAGATACTAGACAAAATGGATTTTGCCACTCCCAGGGTGTAGCTGGATCACCTGGAAAAATGCTGTTCATGTTTTCCAAGCCAAGGACACCAAACATGAGATGAATAAGGAGATCCAGGCATTACTAGCTAAGCTCAAAAAGCAACTGCAAGCTGCTGGGAGCATGCCAGACACACAATATTCCATCTATGATCTTGAGGAAGAAGAGAAAGAGTCAGAGGTGTTTCAACACAGTGAGAAGCTTGCTCTGGCCTTTGGGCTGATTTGCATACCACCTGGTGTACCTATAAGAATCATGAAGAACTTGAGAATATGTGTGGATTGTCACCGTCCTTTCAAGTTCATATCTGGTATTGTTGGTAGGGAGATTATTGTGAGGGACAATAATAGGTTGAGCAGTGCTTCTATGCTTTCCCTCTTAATACAAATTGCAAAAAATTCAAGTGAAGGGATAAGTAATCACCATCTATTCTTCATCATGTTTTAATGTTTATGCAACTTTAAAAAAGAAAAGCATAGAAGCACCTCTCAACTCTCAAGTAGGTTTATCCCTTCAAACAATATGACTGCTCATGCAGGGATTTTTGGTGAAAGTTCTAGCCATTGTTGATGCATATTCTTTTGGCATGTCTAGAAACACTAATGCAAAGATAGAAGAAAAAGGTATGCAACTTTAGTTCCTGTACAATAGTTATATCATAGTATATATTATCTTGCCAGAAGTATTAATTTTTTGCTTACCTCTTTAGCAATTGTATTATTTGAAATCCTTGATTTGAACTTTTAATTAAGCAGAAGTAATTTGAGCAATATGTTAACTGTGTTACTACATTGTCAGAGATTACTGCAGTAGAAAGCTACCAAGCTACCAAACAACAGATTACTATTATAATCAAATTCTTCAAACAACTGATGCTTGGTTTTTCCAACTCAAACAGTAGTATTAGCACATCTTTTTTTTCCATTTAAAAAATCAATTGTTGCCCATATTATTGGTTCATTCAAAATGATTTCTACAGAATCGAAGGATTGACTTTCTCTAGACAACAACTTTACTTTCCATCCATCTTCATATAGTAGTTTGCTAAGGTTATGCTTCCAGAAATGAGTTCTTCACATCAATTTTTTTTACAATAATAACTTAGCAATTGAAATGGTTTAATTGGGCATGAGTGCGATGTAACTTGTAAGTTCTGTGCTTTTGACATTTATGATTTATTTATCATAGTTGTTTGTAAGCATAATATGTTCTCAATGCCTCTTTAGACTCTTATGATTTACTTATAAAAGTTGTTTGTAAGCATAGTTGTTATGGTCGGGCATCATTATCTGCGACGCCGCAACCAAACAAATAACAGCAGGCATGCGGCAACAGCAGACGCAGCAAGCAAATCAGTAGCAGCGACAAGGGAATAAAAACATATTGTATCTTTCCTTTTATTAGAGATAGGATTGGATTGCTTTAGTTATTTTCCTTAGAGATAAGATTAGCAGATTAATCCTTGGACTCCTATATATATATATATATAGGATGGCTAGAATACTATTGATAGAAAGTGAATTTGTACTATCCACGTTCTAAGCCGATTCATCTGGACCATACGTTGTGCGATCGGACGGCTTAGAACGTGGGTAGTACAAGTTCACTTTACTATCGATAGTATTCTAGCCATCCTCTCTCTCTCTCTCTCTCTCTCTCTCTATATATATATATATATATATATATATATATATGCATCATATCAGAAAGTACTCCTTCCACATATCTCTGTCTCTCTCCTCCTCATACGCACAGCCGCAGGCCTCTTCCTGGATGCTGTCCAGCCGTTGCCCTTTTCTTCCCCCCACTTCTCCTCTTCCTTGCGCCTTGCAACAACAGGCGCAAACCCTAGCTGCGCCACCGCCGTATTACAGCCGCCGGCCGACTGGCGTCTCAACGTCACCGGTCCCATCGGTCCAGCTCAGTACCTCCACATTCGTACAATCTACGCTCGCTGAGATTGGACCATAACAACTTGGTATCAGAGACCACTGTCGCTCCAACCATGCCGGGTTCCAGCGACGAGGGTGTCGATTCCACAAGCCGGAAGCTGGACATGATCATCGCCCAACTCGCCACCCTCACCAATCGGCTAGATCGCCATGATTCGCTACTGGCGCGATTGGAAGGCAACAACGGCAGCACCAGCAAGACAAACGACAAGAGCACCATGGAGTATGAACTTCCCTGCCACAGGGTTCACAATTTCGCGGTAAACCGCTCGGTTTTCGCGAAAACCGAGCGTACCGAGCCGGCTCGGTAATTGAAACCGAGCGGTTTACCGCCCAAATTCAAATCCAAATTTAAAAATTTCAAAAAATTTGAGAAAATTTGTTGAAAAAATTCCAAAAATTAGTATTAATTCGTATATTACCAATGGTGAAAAAACTTTTCAAAAAAAATGATGTTTGGAGATGTTTTAGAGGTATTACAAATAATGAAAATAGAAAAATCAAAAAGAAAAAGAAAAAGGTGGCATGTGGGCTGCTTGGAGATGTTTTAGAGGTATTACAAATAATGAAAATAGAAAAATCAAAAAGAAAAAGAAAAAGGTGGCATGTGGGCTGCTTGGAGATGTTTTAGAGGTATTACAAATAATGAAAATCAAAAAATCAAAAAGGAAAAGAAAAAGATCATGCAACAATATTATACTAGTATATATAGCATACATACTATCCGTAGCCCCGCAGGTAGTGATTCATTTGCATATTTCATTTCATTGTAACTTTATATTATACTAATATAGCATCCATAAAGGTCCAACATAGCATATGCCTACTTCACAACTTCAATTAAAAAGTATTATAACGTAAATGGTGTTGACAATTGAATGGTAATGAAATTGCTACGTGGTTATGTAAATATGTATCTTTGCACCTGTGTGATTGCAATATTGCAATGAAAGATTATTTATTAATATATTATTTTGAAATTTCTAATTTAGAATTTCTAAATGTCTAAATTATAGCGGTTTTTCCCCTCATTTTTTGCAGTTTTTACCTAAATCGATCAGTTTTTCGCTCAAACCGAGCGATTTCTGTTTCCTCGGTTTACCTCAAAAACCGAGCGGTTTTTCGCACAAACCGAGCGGTTTTTCGTCAAAAACCGCGGTTTTCTCGTAAAAAATCGCGTGGGTTTGACCCGAATTCAAAATGATTTGAAATTGCACACCATTCGGTTTTTCGCGGTTTTCGCGCGGTTTTTCGCGAAAACCGGTATCGCCAAGCTAGCGAAATTAGGGTTCAAAACGGCTTTGTGAACCCTGCCCTGCCACATGCAACAGACCGAGAGCAAGCCACCCCGCTTTCACCGCCTGGAATTTCCCACCTTCAATGGCGACGACGACCCATTACCATGGCTCGCTGTGAGCAATTCTTCCGAGGCCAACGCACACAAGAGGAAGAAAAGGTGTGGGTGGCCTCGTATCACATGACCGAGGCGGCACAATAGTGGTACTTCCGTGTGGAACGAGACGAAGGAACCCCATCCTGGTGTCGCTTTGCGGAGATGGTGCATGTACGTTTTGGTCCCCCATTACGTCACAATCCACTGGGCGAACTGATGCATCTCCGCCAGACCAGCATAGTGCCGGAATATCAACGCCAATTCTTGGCACTTCTCACACGTGCCGCACTCAGTCCAGAACAGCAAGTTCAAGTCTTCACTGCCGGCCTCACTTCTTATGGGATTTCTGCTAGCTCACCGTGTCATTTTGGCATGGCGGTCATCACATCTTACTCCATGGTAGCCGAGCACAAGGCGCAACCTTCCGAACAATGAACGGCACCGACGACAACCTCGTCAATGGCCTCCTTCAGGAATTTGAGGATCTTTTCTCGGTCCCGGACTGCCTTCCACCGGCCCGCCCATACGATCACGGCATCCATCTTCAACCAGGTATCGAGTAGGTCGCAGTACGACCATATCGTTATCCTCAATTACAGAAAGATGAATTGAAACGTCAATGCCATGACATGCGGCAACAAGGGATTATTCGAATCAGTACATCTGCTTTCTCCTCGCCAGTTCTGTTGGTACGCAAGACAGATAATACATGGCGTTTTTGTGTCGACTATCGGGCTCTGAACGACAAGACCATCAAAGATAATTTCCCTATTCCAGTGGTGGAGGTGCGTGGAGGCTTCCTGGCAATTCGGCCTCAGGACCTTCTCGGTGGGACAGTGCGTCGGCGACTGTATTGAGGCATCCAGGGCGGTACTCGACAGTGAAGTCATATCCCAATAATTTGCTGGCCCATTGATGCTGCTGAATAGTGGAAAGTCGTTGATCCAGCAAAAATTTGAGACTAATGGTTCGTCTTGATCAGAAAGGTGCGCATTACCATAAGTCATCAGTGCATCAATAAGCAAAGCAATAGTAGTACATCAAAGCATCAGCAGGCAGCAGCAATGATCAATAGGCAAGCATCAAGCATCAGTGATCAGTGCATCAAGCATGAAGCATCAGTGACCAATATTTCAGAAGGCAATCATTAGTGATAAAGCATCATGCATCAGTAGCACAACATGGAGCATTAGTGGATCAATCATCAGTGCGATCAGAGGGGGGGCGCGAGGAGCAGAGCAGATGTTGTAGATCGAAGAGGCCGCCGGCCGGGAAGGGGATCCGGAAGAAGGAGGCGAGGAGCAGAGGAGGATCGGGAAGGGGGCTCTCGCCGGATGTCCAGAGCTAGTAGAGACGGTCCGACGGTGGAGGAGGTCCGTGGGCGACGCGGACGGCAGAGGCGCAGAGCTCCCTTGGGCCTTGACGCTTTGTCTCCTCTTGAGCTAGCGACGCAAAGGCGGTTCGGCGGTGGAGGAGGTCAGGCGACAGCACAGACGACAGAGGCGCAGAGCTCCTTGGGCTTTGTCTCCTCTCGTACAGAAGCGAGGGTTACCCCGTCCTTGTGCGGCTGCCCAGCACCTTATCTAGGACTTCTCGCCTGAGCGTGCGCTCACCTCCAGCGCCACGACACCCAGTTGCCGTTCTCCTCACCTAGACGCCTAGGCGGGTGCCTAACTCGCTCCAGGCGAGGCGGCCGGCCCAGACGTCCTCCTCCGGCCGACTGGACGACTAGGCGTCGCCTTGATAACTATGCTCTACTCTACAGGAGATTGCTATGTAAACCTCTCTGCAATTTAAAGTGTTTATCCTCTTTCCATTGTCTGTAGTCTTCTGGTATTAGCACTGTGCTAATGGCCAGGCATGTGATTTATTTGATATTGGATTGGTTGTATTATTTTTCCACTTAGTTATGTTGTGCTCTGCTTTTTATCCATTGCTACTCAGGCACCCATGTCCAAATTTTTGTCAAATCGGACATCTCGAATCCAAGTCGGATTCTGAAACCTATGTCCAATTTTAACTAGCATTTCCCGTGTCCAATTTTTTTTAAGGAATCGGGCAGCCAGAATCCTAGTCAGATTCTGATGCTTGTGTCTGTGTCCAAGTGGCAATGTCTTATCATTGGTAGCTTGAAATTAGTATGACAAAAGAGATTGTAAATCGTTGCCACATGAGTCACTTGAAAAGAATCAAATACATAGAGGTAGGAATATGGTGGTGAATTTTTACGATCATGTTTTCCTTACAAAAGTATGTTTTGTTCTGTGTCCGTAGGTGGTGCTTATTTTACAGCGGCTCCACAGCTGTGTGAAATACTCTAGATATCCCTCAAGATTACAAGTCTGCTTTGTTTTGCAAATTTCCCTTTTCAGTGAACACTGATATTCACGTTGTAAGTCTGTCATGCTATTTAGTCACGTTCCCATTTGCTTATATTTGTTAATTTCTCATTACACGTCCAATCTAGGTAAGAATTGCTATTCCAAAATGTTACACTTTTCATCTCAGTTTTTTAAAGTTATGAAATGTGGTCTTCATCATGTCATACTATAAGATTTCTTTCTACTTAGTCCACTAGTAGTTATGAAATATCATCCATTGTAACAAGAACGTTATATTCACTTGTTTGCTAAATGATATAGTGTGTGTGCCATCGTGTCTTTGCAAGAAACACAGATCCACTCCATTGAAAAAACACTCTGAAATTCAGATAGGTATGATACTATTATTTTTAAGCAATTTTGCCTGGCCTAGGCATATTGAGATCACATAGAGATGTTGAATTGTGAATATGACTATTTTAGTTACTGAAAAAAAATATCATATCACATTTCTTATTTCTAATTCTTGTCCTAGGAAACAACCATAATGCATGCCATGCAGAGATCAATGCAAAAGAGGGAAAAAAATTGTTGTTCTTTCGATGTTGATGTTCCATTATGACCTAATTTTGCCTCTCATTTGACTTGATAAGCGAAGGTACACACCAGCATCATCTTATTGTTATAGGCCTATAGCCTTATAGATTGTAATTACATTACTTTGGATGCTGCAGGTTTGTGTTGATGAAAAATTATATCCAGAATATGTTCTCTTTTGAAAAGTACTGGCCTTTGCGGCAATAATTTTAATAAGTATCTTTGGAACTACATGTTTTTAGCCGAACAAAAAACAACGGCCGACAGAAATGATCCATGCATTATATTTCTGTGCAGGCTTGGCTTTGTAGATATAAAACAGCGAAAGCTTTGTTTTTTTTTTTGACCAAATGCAATTTTGGAGACTGCATTTGTAGACAAGGAGGAACTCCCTCCGTTTGTTTTTATAAAATGCATTTTGATTTTGTACAAGGATTAAGATTGCGTTAAAATTAAGAAAGGTATAAGAGAATGATTTAGATGTCCTTACTTAATTGTCTTGGAAGATAGAAGATATACTAACGAGTACATATACCAAGGGTACCCCCATCAGCCCGAAACGCCGAACGGGCTGACCTCTTTAGAAGCCCAGCTCTGGCGAAGGGCCCGCGGGCCCTGAAGAGTGGGCCTAGCCCTGATTCGAACCAGCTCCGCATGGCCGGCAGGCCCCGACCTCTTAAGTCGGAGCGCGCGGTCGGGTAGCTCAACCTGCGGTCGAGGAGTGTCGGGACCCGAATTTGCAAATCCGGACCCTCTGTGTATTCAACACTAGACCAGGAACGCGCTAGTGCACACAGTCTTAACATCGGTAAATATCACAATCATACCATTCGATACTAATAAAGTACTTTATTTAGATAATCAAACTGGTTGCTTGACCTTATGGTCAAGTTACAAATATACGCCTCGCAAGGCGAAACTTAATAAGAGAGAAATAATAGCAGCGGAAAAATAAGATAACTTCGTGGCGCCATCCAGTATACCACAGGCAACTGACTGGGCTCGCTCCCTAAGTAGACGGTTCCTCGTGGAGCTCCTCCTCCAAAGCTGGTGTAGTCTCCTCTTCAACTGGTGTTGTATTGTGGCAAGGGTGAGTACTTGGTACTCAGCAAGTCATGCAATGCACGAATGCAAAGCTAATAGACTATATGCATGGCTTGATACAAAGGAATAGCTCAAGGTATATTTGCGAAACAAAGCATTTGACAAGTAGCATAAGTAGATTCAAAGCAGGTAGAAACAAGCATAGCATAATTAACTTTTAAGGAGTTTAATAAACATCTTTCCCATCCTAATCCACATTTCCATCAACATCATTATTAATCCAACCCAACCTTTCGGATCCAAGTTATTTTTGAGAAAATCTAACCCTTGACTGTAATTCCCGGCGATGTCCAATACCGCGGACACGGCTATTCGAATAGATTGTACACTCTGCAGAGGTTATACACTTTACCCACAAGATACAATCAAACACCACAAAGGCGAAGTTCCGTGAACAAAGTCTTTCGAAAACTTCTAACAATACAAGTGAGCCTCCCGGTTATTGCACACTAACCCTTCCCTTAGCTAAGGCGAAGTTTAGGCCAATCAACTGTTAGATGGGTACTGGCCTCACCCAGACGCTCCCCCCGCATAACTTACACAAAGGGTGTAGTTGACCTCCCGAGGTCCCACAGTGCGTTATTAGCAACTTAATCAACTAGGTCCGTCCCATTACAGACATGTGGTTGCACGTTAGACCCAGTTCAAAGGCTTGCAAGGTTAAGTCCTTAGGGTGACCAGGGCAAGACTACCCGAAGAACCAAATCAACATCCCCAGTGCCACAACTGGCCCACCTGATCATTCTTGCCACATGCCCCGGCCAAAAACTATTTATCAAACCCCAGTTGATTACCATGCACCACGTGCCATCAACATCACATGATACCTTTCCAAACAGGTTCAATATATCATTAAGTCAATATTAACATTTGATTGTCCAAAATCATGTCATGAGCACGTAGCAGGTCTAAGCAGTATACTACAACGATCTAATTTCCCATGTTGGCAATTTAATAATGTCCAACTAGTAAACCACAACTAGGGTGACAAGGGTCATGGCACATAATTAATTAATCAAGGTGTCATACATCAATTTGGCATTTATCTAATTCCCCATATTTAAATAAAGTATTTTCTAATTGAACTAGCATGCAATAGGTTAAATCAAAATAGATTTCAAAATAGGATCAACATGGTCAAAGCACAACTTGCCTTCAAAAAGTACTTGTTCTTGGTCTTGAGTTGGATCCTGAGTCAATACTTCTCCTTCGAATCCCTCCGGCACTTCAACGTCTACTCGTAATGCGTGCAAATAGCAATACACAAATAAATAATAGGCAAAAGCATCCCAAAACTCCAAATAAAATCCATAAACAGAGAGAACATAATTTTATGAATTTTTAGAAACTGGAATCGTCAAATTCGGAGTTAAAATGCAAAAGATATAGCATTTTGAAGTTTAAATAATCAATTAAATAATATTACAGAGAGAAACTTTAGTCCAAAAATTAAATAAAATTCATATTTAGGTAGGTCTCAATTTTATACAAATTTAGAAATTTGAATCACTCAAATCGGAGTTGAAACGCAAAAGTTATAAGCGTTTAAAGTTTGAAACAAAATCTGAAATCATTATTTCGAATTAATAAATCATTTTCTTTTTCGGAAATTAATTATTGCGTCAGCCTGGACACGTGGCAGCCTCTGATTGGGCGGCTGACGTCAACCGGTCCATGGACTCGGTCCACGCTCGGCTCGGGTCTACGGTGAACTCGGTCCACAGCTCCATGTGTCGCTGACAGGTGGGACCCACGGGGGTGACGTCGTCGCTGACGTCAGCGGGGCTCGGCCGCACGGGCTGGTGGGTGGGACCCACCGATGACGTCGTGGGTGATGTCACGGTGCGGCGGCCCGACACGCGAGGCCGCGTGTCGCTGACTCCACGACGCTGCCGAGGTCAGCGACGGTTCGGCCCCCCGGGCACGTGGCACGATCCGGGCCGTCGGTTTGAAATCCGACGGCTCGGATTGGATCTAGGCTCACGTGTTGGAGCGGACGTGGCCGATCGTGGGCCGTTGGATCTTAATCCAACGGTCCAGATCCGATCTGGGTTCCAAGGTTTTGGTTGCACGTGGCTCACCTGGATCGTTGGATTTCGATTGGACGGTTGACGTGCTTCGGGGTCGACGATGGCGTTGCGGTGGCGCTGCTCCGTCGGAGTCGGGGAAGGCGACCTTCCACACGGCGTTCGAGCGCGTCTCCGGCGAGATGAGCGTATCCTTCGGGCGCGCCTTGACTTCGCGGTTCCAGATCCGGGCACGGGGACGGCGGATCGCGGCGGACGGCGACGGAACGAAGACAAAAACCGTGGCGGGCCTAATGTACTACGGCGAGCAATCACGGCGTGCTGGCGGCGGCTCGGCGGCTAAAACCTTGGGCAAAATACTTGCGGGGTGGCAGCGGTCCTCGGGGAACGTCCCGGGCTTTAAATAGCCCCGGAAGGCGCGCTTAGGGCGGAGCCCTAGTCGGACGCGGCGGTGCTCTCCGAGCCTGGTTCGGACGAGGACGACGACCAGATGCCGTCCACTCGTCCCGCATCGGACGGTCCACGTGCACACGCGACGCGGCACACGCACGGCCGTTGGATTGAGATCCAACGGTTGGCGGCTAGGGTTAGAGTTGGGCTCGGGCGACACGGTTCGACCGAATCAAGTGGCCCGGTCGGGTTCGGGTCGGACTCGAGTCCGACTCGGACCCGAGGAACAGTAATAGACCCGAAACGATTTAATAATTCATTTAATTCATTAAAAATAGCAAAAGACTCAGAAAAATTCCAGAAAAATTCTGGAAAATATTTTAGGGTATTTGGGACTCAAATAAAATATTTTCAACAAAATTTTATTTGCAAATTTAAATTCTTTAATTATTTTAAAATGGAATAAATTCAAATAAATTCAAAATAAATCCAAATAATTTCCAGAAAATTCCAAAAATTCACCAAAGTGCCAAATCACACATAAATTTAAGAAAAGCAAATTTTTGGGGTGTTACAAACCTCCCCCCCTTAATAGAATCTCGTCCCCGAGATTCAGGGCTAACTAAGTAATAGGTTCGGAAACTCTTTCTTCAACTCCTCTTCGCGCTCCCAAGTCGCCTCGCTTTCTTCATGATTGCTCCACTGAACTCTACAGAAACGGGTTGACTTGTTCCTCGTCTCTCGATCCATTGTGTCTAGAATCTTCACGGGATGCTCCTTGTAAGTCAAATCTTCTTGCAACTCAATTGACTCTAGCGGTGTCTGTTCCTCAGGTACTCGGAGACACTTCTTCAACTGGGACACGTGGAACACGTCATGTACTCCTGCTAACGCATCGCGGTAGCTCTAGCTGGTAAGCAACTTCGCCTCTGCGGCTCAAAATCTTAAATGGTCCAACATAACGGGGTGCGAGTTTCCCTTTAGCATGGAACCTCTTAACTCCCCTGAGAGGCGTAACTCTGAGGTATACAAAATCTTCTGGTTCAAAACTCAAATCCCGGCGACGATTGTCAGCATAACTCTTCTGTCGTGATTGGGCTATCTTCAACCTTTCCCTAATCATGGCAATCTGCTCTTCAGCCTCTTGAAGAATATCAGGCCCGAAGACACGGCGCTCGCCGGTCTCATTCCAGTTCAATGGCGTCCGGCAGGGTCGACCATACAGTGCCTCAAAAGGTGACATCTGTAAACTAGCCTGGTACCTATTGTTGTAACTGAACTCGGCATACGGCAAGCTCTTATCCCAAGAGGTAGCATAAGCCAATGCACACGCTCTTAGCATACCTTCCAGAATTTGATTGACTCTTTCGGTCTGTCCATCCGTCTGTGGATGATAGGCTGTACTGAAGTTCAAACGGGTTCCCATGGCTTCATGCAACTTATTCCAGAACCTTGAGGTAAATTGGGTACCTCTGTCCGATACAATCCTCTTTGGCACTCCGTGCAAACAGACGATCCTGATCATGTACAACTCTGCTAACTTATCTCCCGAGTAAGTGGTCTTTACAGGGATAAAATGGGCGACCTTGGTCAAACGATCCACTATAACCCATATGGAGTCATAACCTCCTTGAGTCCTAGGCAAACCGGTAATGAAATCCATTCCGATTTCCTCCCACTTCCACTCAGGTATTTTCAGCGGTTGCAACAATCCTGCTGGTCTCTGATGCATTGCCTTGACTCTCTGGCATACGTCGCACAATGCAACATGCTCGGCAACTTCACGCTTCATGCTCGGCCACCAGAATCTTTCCTTCAAATCCTGATACATCTTGGCACTTCCTGGGTGGATTGAATACTTGGAGTCATGGTCTTCCTCCAAAATCAGCTGTTTTAATTCCTTCTTGTTGGGCACACAAATCCGATCCTTCATCCATAACGTGCCTTGCTCATCCAACTTGAAGTCCTCTGCCTTGCCTTCCTCCTTGATAGACTTAATCCTGCGGATCTTGTCATCATCCTTCTGTCCTTCCCGGATCTGATCCGCTAGGGTAGGCTTTACTTCTAATGCGGCCAAGAATCCGCTAGGTACCACCTCAATCTTCATTCTCTGAAATTCCTGGAATAGCTCATCCTGATTCGTGGCTATCAACATATTCACGGTATGGCTTTTCCGACTTAGAGCATCGGCTACTACGTTAGCCTTTCCTGGATGGTAATGGATTCCAACATTGTAGTCCTTGATCAACTCTAACCATCTCCTCTGCCTCATATTCAGATCCGACTGGGTGAATATGTATTTAAGGCTCTTATGATCCGTGTATACTTCACATCTGTTTCCAATTAGATAGTGACGCCATATCTTCAAGGCATGCACTACGGCAGCTAACTCTAGGTCATGCGTCGGATAATTCTCCTCATGCGGCCTCAACTGCCTTGATGCATAGGCAACAACTTTTCTGTTCTGCATCAGCACACATCCAAGTCCTTACCGCGATGCATCACAATAGATATCAAAGCTTTGATTGACGTCCGGTAGGACTAACACCGGCGCTGATGTCAATCGCTTCTTCAGCTCCTGAAAACCTTTCTCACATTCTGGCGTCCATGCAAACTTCTCCTTTTTCAGCAATTGCGTAAGAGGTCTCGCAATTGTCGAAAAGCCTTCAATGAAACGGCGGTAGTATCCTGCCATTCCAAGGAAACTCCGGATCTGGGTCACAGTCTTCGGTTGTTCCCAATGTAACACAGCTTCTACCTTGCTTGGATCTACGGCGACTCCTCCTGCGGTCATTACATGTCCAAGAAACTCCACCTTGTCCTTCCAAAAATCACACTTACTGAACTTGGCGAAGAGTTGTTGTTCCCTCAGCTTTTCCAATACTCGCCTCAAGTGTTCGGCATGTTCATCCTCTGTCTTGGAGTAGATTAGGATATCGTCTATGAACACGACAACAAACTTGTCCAAATATTCCATGAACACCTTATTCATCATATTCATGAAATATGCTGGCGCATTCGTCAGACCAAAGGACATAACTGTAAACTCGTAATGTCCATATCTTGACGAAAATGCGGTCTTTGGGATATCTTCTGATCGGATCTTCAACTGATGGTATCCCGATCTTAGATCAATTTTGGAGAATACTCCGGCTCCTCTTAGCTGATCAAACAAATCATCGATCCTGGGTAGCGGGTACTTATTCTTCACAGTAACTTCATTGAGTGCACGGTAGTCAATGCACATCCTGAAACTTCCGTCCTTCTTCTTGACGAACAAAACTGGTGCTCCCCACGGCGACGAACTCGGTCTGATAAATCCTTTCTCCATTAACTCCTCAAGTTGCTTTTTCATCTCTACCAATTCTTCGGTGGACATCCGATAAGGTCTTTTTGCTATCGGCGCTGTACCAGGTACACGCTCTATCACAAACTCTATGTCCCTGTCTGGCGGCATACCAGGTAGATCTTCAGGAAAAACATCTGGGTACTCATTCACTATTAAGACATCTTCTATGCTGATTGCCTTGGTACTGTTAACCATCAACTGTCCATCTCTAACGGCAGTGGCTTGAAATTCCACTTTCTTTCCACACGGGCTCTCAACTAAGATAGTTCTTCGTCCACAATCCAATACGGCCTTGTGCTTGGATAACCAATCCATTCCCAAAATAACATCTAAGGTCTGGGTCTCCAAAATAATAAGGTTCGCTAGGAACTCTATCCCATCTATTAGTATTCTCACCCCGGAACATCCTACTTTCGTTCGGAGTTCGGAACCAGGGGTTTGAACTATAAGCATGCATTTAAGCCTTGCAATCTCCAAATCATTTTTAGCAGCAAAGCCTTGCGAAACAAACGAATGCGAAGCTCCAGAATAAAACAAAATCAAGCAGTGTCTTGAGTTAACAAGTAACTTACCCAAGACGACGTCCGTAGCATTCTGCGGTGCATCCGCGGTGACATGGTTGACTCGGCCTCTCACCACGCCTGGAATGTGACTCCTGTCTTTGGCGTCCTAGCTGGTGGATCCTAGGTTGAAGCGAATCGGGGTCACTCTGTTGTCTTCTTTGGGCAATCGTTGGCAAAGTGTCTGGCTCGTTGCGCTTGTAGCAGCGTCTCATCGTTTCCTTGCCGATTGCTGAAGCGGCGTTTCTAGCGGGGCCGGGTCCGTAGTTACGATTGACGGGTCTTGGTGCTGGTGACGGTGTCCTTGTAGCATTCTGTGGCTGGAATCTGAAAAATTGATTTGGTGCAACTCTCAGACGCTGTTGCGCTCCCTGGCGTGATCCCTTCTGTTGCATCCTGCGCTTCCTGTTCTCATCCAGTTCCTTGCGCTTGTCCTCAAGAATAAGCGCCTTATTCACCAACTCTTGGAAATCTGGAAAGGTGTGGGTGATCAATCCCACCTGCAATCCTGAGTTAAGTCCCTTCATGAAACGAGACTGTCTGGCTTTATCTGTCGCTACATCCTCAGATGCGTAGCGAGCAAGCTGTGTGAATGTCGGGACCCCGAATTTGCAAATCCGAACCCTCTGTGTATTCAGCACTAGTCCAGGAACGCGCTAGTGCACACAGTCTTAACATCGGTAAATATCACAATCATACCATTCGATACTAATAAAGTACTTTATTTAGATAACCAAACTGGTTGCTTGACCTTATGGTCAAGTTACAAATATACGCCTCGCAAGGCGAAACTTAATAAGAGAGAAATAATAGCAGCGGAAAATGAGATAACTTCGTGGCGCCATCCAGTATACCACAGGCAACTGACTGGGCTCGCTCCCTAAGTAGACGGTTCCTCTTGGAGATCCTCCTCCAAAGCTGGTGTAGTCTCCTCTTCAACTGGTGTTGTATTGTGGCAAGGGTGAGTACTTGGTACTCAGCAAGTCATGCACAGAATGCAAGCTAATATACTATATGCATGGCTTGGTACAAAGGAATAGCTCAAGGTATATTTGCAGTAAACAGCATTTGACAAGTAATATAAGTAGGTTGAAAGCAGTAGAACAAGTAAAGTATAACTAACTTTCCAATGAGTTTAATAAACATCTTTCCCATCATAATTCTCATTTCCATCAACATCATTATCAATCCAACCCAACCTTTCAAACCCAAGTTATTTTTGAGAAAATCTAACCCTTGACTGTAATTCCCGAGCGATGTCCAATACCGCGGACACGGCTATTCGAATAGATTGTACACTCTGCAGAGGTTATGCACTTTACCCACAAGATACAGTCAAACACCACAAAGGCGAGTTCAGTAACAAAGTCTTTGGAAACTTCTAACAATACAAGTGGTCCTCCTGTTATTGCACACTAACCCTTCCCTTAGCTAAGGCGAAGTTTAGGCCAATCAACTGTTAGATGGGTACCTGGCCTCACTTCCGATGCGCTCCCGTACAACTTACACAAAGGGTGTAGTTGACCTCCTGAGGTCCCACAGGTACGTTATTAGCAACTTAGTCAACTAGGTCCGTCCCATTACAGACATGTGGTTGCACGTTAGACCCAGTTCAAAGGCTTGCAAGGTGAAGTCCTTAGGATGACCAGGGCAAGACTACCCGAAAAACCAAATCAACATCCCCAGTGCCACAACTGGCCCACCTGATCATTCTTGCCACATGCCCCGGCCAAAAACTATTTATCAAACCCCAGTTGATTACCATGCACCACGTGCCATCAACATCACATGATACCTTTCCAAAACAGGTTCAATATATCATTAAGTCAATATTAACATTTGATTGTCCAAAATCATGTCATGAGCACGTAGCAGGTCTAAGCAGTATACTACAACGGTCTAAACCCATGTTGGCAATTCAATAATGTCCAACTAGTAATCCACAACTAGGGTGACAAGGGGTCATGGCACATAATTAGTTAATCAAGGTGTCATACAGCAAATCGGTATTTATCTAATTCCCCATATTTAAATAAAGTATTTTCTAATTGAACTTAGCATGCAATAGGTTAAATCAAAATAAGTTTGAAAATGGGATCAACATGGTCAAAGCACAACTTGCCTTCAAAAAGTACTTGTTCTTGGTCTTGAGTTGGATCCTGAGTCAATACTTCTCCTTCGAATCCCTCCGGCACTTCAACGTCTACTCGTAAAGCGTGCAAATAGCAATACACAAATAAACAATAGGCAAAAAGTGTCCAAACATCCAAATAAAATCCATAAACAGAGAGAACATAATTTTATGAATTTTTAGAAACTGGAATCGTCAAATTTGGAGTTAAAATGCAAAAGTTATGATTATTTAAAGTTTAAATAATCAATTAAATAATTTTACAGAGAAAAACTTTAGTCCAAAAATTAAAAAAATTCATATTTAGGCAGATCTCAATTTTATACAAATTTAGAAATTTGAATCACTCAAATCGGAGTTGAAACGCAAAAGTTATAAGCGTTTGAAGTTTGAATCAAAATCTGAAATCATTATTTCGAATTAATAAATCATTTTCTTTTTCGGAAATTAATTATTGCGTCAGCCTGGACACGTGTCATCCTGTGATTGGTCTGCTGACGTCAGCCGGTCCATGGACTTGGTCCATGCTCGGCTCGGGTCTACCGTGGACTCGGTCCACGACTCCTCGTGAGACTGACATGTGTGTCCGCCTCGGGTGACGTCACTGCGGCGTCGGCGAGGCTCAACCACGGTCTTGGCAGGTGGGACCCAACGTGACGTCATTCTTGGCGTCGGCGCTTCGGCTGGGCGATCGGGCCGACATGCGGGCCAGCGTGTCGGCGTCCTGCCTGCCAGCGTGGGCCAGCGGCCGCGGCGGTCAGCCTTCCCGGACGCGTGGCGCAATCTCGGCCGTTGATTTGAAAATCAACGGCCCAGATTAGATCTGGCTCTCACGCGTTTGGGTTAACGCGTTTGATCTGGACCGTTGAATCTAGATCGGACGGTCAAGATTGGATCTAGTGGTTTTGGACGGAATCTCACCGTGAGATGATGTGGCGCAATCTGGGACGTTGGATCTTGATCGGACGACTGAGAAGCTTCGAGCGACGGCGATGGCGTGCGGCGGAGCTGGCTGGCCGGAGCTGGGGACGGCGACACGGGCAACGGCGTCTACAGGCTTCTCCGGCGAGGTGAGAGGTCCCTTCGGGTGCGTCTCGTCGCGGTGAGTCCGGATCTGGGGTCAACGGCGGCGGGGGACGGCGGACGGCGGTGGAACGAAGCAAAAACCGCGGCGGAGGAGTGCTACAACTCCGGCGAGCGATTGCGGGCGCGTCAGGGGCACTGCGGCGGCGACGGCTAGGGCAACGGCTGCGCAAGGTCAAGGTGATCCTCGGGGTGTGATCCGGGCATTAAATAGCCTCGGCTTCCGCGCAGAAAACGGAAACCTAATCCCTCACGGCGGCGGGCGCGGCGGCGGAGTCCGGCTCGGACTCGGGCGGAGACGACGACGGAGGACCGTCCACGTGGCGCGATCAACGGCCACGATTGGCTCGGCGCGCACGGATCCGGATCGGATCCGATCGAACGGTGCGGCGTGATTTCGGCCGTTGGATCTCGATCCGACGGTCCACAATGGTTAGGGTTTGGACGCGGTTCGACCGAATCATGTGGCTCGGGTCGGACTCGAGTCCGACTCGGGTTCCGACTCGGTCGGATGAATAGTACTTGACCCGACTTGATTTTCCAGCGATTTAATAATTAAAATAATTTCCAGTAATTCCTTTAATTCATTAAAAATAGCAAAAGACTTAAAAAAATTCCAGAAAAATTCTGGAAAATATTTTGGATCATTTTGGACTCAAATAAAATATTTCCAACAAAATTTTATTTGCAATGTTTAATTCTTTAATTATTTCAAAATGGAATAAATTCAAATAAATTCCAAATAAATCCAAATAAATTCCAGAAAATTCCAAAAATTCACCAAAGTGCCAAATCACATATGAATTTAAGGAAAGCAAAATTTTGAGGTGTTACAAACCTCCCCCCCTTAATAGAATCTCGTCCCCGAGATTCAGGGCTTACTACAGAATAGGTTTGGAAACTCTTTCTCCAAATCCTCTTCGCGCTCCCAAGTCGCTTCGCTCTCTGCATGGTTGCTCCACTGAATTCTACAGAAGCGGGTTGACTTATTTCTAGTCTCTCGATCCATGGTGTCTAAAATCTTCACGGGATGCTCCTTGTAAGTCAAATCTTCTTGCAACTCAATTGACTCTAGCGGCGTCTGTTCCTCAGGTACTCGGAGACACTTCTTCAACTGGGACACATGGAATACGTCATGCACTCCTGCTAACGACTGCGGCAACTCCAGCTGATAAGCAACTTCGCCTCTGCGGCTCAAAATCTTAAATGGTCCAACATAACGGGGTGCGAGTTTCCCTTTGGCATGGAACCTCTTAACTCCCCTGAGAGGCGTAACTCTGAGGTATACAAAGTCTTCCGGTTCAAAACTCAAATCCCGGCGACGATTGTCAGCATAACTCTTCTGTCGTGATTGGGCTACCTTCAACCTTTCCCTGATCATGGCAATCTGTTCTTCAGCTTCTTGAAGAATATCTGGCCCGAAGACACGGTGCTCGCCGGTCTCATTCCAATTCAATGGCGTCCGACAGGGTCGACCATACAGTGCCTCAAAAGGTGACATCTGTAAACTAGCTTGGTAACTATTGTTGTAACTGAACTCGGCATACGGCAAACTCTTATCCCAAGAGGTAGCATAAGCCAATGCACACGCTCTTAGCATATCTTCCAGAATCTGGTTGACTCTTTCGGTCTGTCCATCCGTCTGTGGATGATAAGCTGTACTGAAGTTCAAACGGGTTCCCATGGCTTCATGCAACTTATTCCAAAACCTTGAGGTAAATTGGGTACCTCTGTCCGATACAATCCTCTTTGGCACTCCGTGCAAGCAGACGATCCTGATCATGTACAACTCTGCCAGTTTATCCCCGAGTAAGTGGTCTTCACGGGGATAAAATGGGCTACTTTGGTCAAGCGATCCACTATAACCCATATGGAGTCATAACCTCCTTGAGTTTTAGGCAAACCGGTAATGAAATCCATTCCGATTTCCTCCCACTTCCACTCAGGTATTTTCAGCGGCTGTAGCAATCCTGCTGGTCTCTGATGCATTGCCTTGACTCTCTGGCATACGTCGCACAATGCAACATGCTCGGCAACTTCACGCTTCATGCTCGGCCACCAGAATCTTTCCTTCAAATCCTGATACATTTTGGCGCTTCGGGATGAATTGAATACTTGGAGTCATGGGCTTCTTCTAGAATCAATCGCTTGACTCCTTTTTGTTCGGCACACAAATGCGATCCTTCATCCATAACGTGCCTTGCTCATCCAACTTGAAGTCCTCTGCCTTGCCTTCCTCCTTGATGGACTTAATCCTGCGGATCTTGTCATCATCCTTCTGTCCTTCCCGGATCTGGTCCTCTAGGGTAGGCTTTACTGCTAATGCGGCCAAGAATCCGCTAGGTACCACCTCAATCTTCATTTTCTGAAATTCCTCACATAACTCATCCTGACTTGTGGCTAGCAACATACTCACGGTATGGCTTTTCCGACTCAGAGCATCGGCAACTACGTTTGCCTTTCCTGGATGGTAATGGATTCCAACATTGTAGTCCTTGATCAACTCTAACCATCTCCTCTGCCTCCTGTTCAGATCCGACTGGGTGAATATGTACTTAAGGCTCTTATGATCCGTATACACTTCACATCTGTTTCCAATCAGATAGTGACGCCATATCTTCAAGGCATGCACTACGGCAGCTAACTCTAGGTCATGCGTCGGATAATTTTCCTCATGCGGCCTCAATCGCCTTGATGCATAGCGACAACCTTTCCATTCTCGCATCGGCACACACCTAAGTCCTTGGCGCGTCGTCACAATAAATATCAAAGCTTTGATTAACATCCGTAGAACTAACACCGTGGCCGATGTCAATCGCTTCTTCAGCTCCTGAAATCTTTTCTCACATTCTGGCGTCCATGCAAACTTCTTCTCCTTTTTCAGCAATTGCGTAAGAGGTTTCGCAATTGTCGAAAAGCCTTCAATGAAACGGCGGTAGTATCCTGCCATTCCAAGGAAACTCCAGATCTGGGTCACGCCTTTCTACCGCTCCCAATGTAACACAGCTTCTACTTTCCTTGGATCTACGGCGACTCCTTCTGCGGTCATTACATGTCCGAGGAATTCTACCTTGTCCTTCCAGAAATCACACTTACTGAACTTGGCGAAGAGTTGTTGTTCCCTCAGCTTTTCCAAAACTCGCCTCAAGTGTTCGGCATGTTCATCCTCTGTCTTGGAGTAGATTAGGATATCATCTATGAACACAACGACAAACTTGTCCAAATATTCCATGAACACCTTATTCATCATATTCATGAAATATGCTGGCGCATTCGTCAGTCCAAAGGACATAACTGTAAAATCGTAATGTCCATATCTTGACGAGAATGCAGTCTTCGGAATATCTTCTGATCGGATCTTCAACTGATGGTATCCCGATCTCAGATCAATCTTGGAGAAAACTCCGGCTCCTCTTAGCTGGTCAAACAAATCATCAATCCTGGGTAGCGGATACTTATTCTTCACGGTGACTTCGTTGAGTGCACGGTAGTCGATGCACATCCTGAAACTCCCGTCCTTCTTCTTGACGAACAAAACTGGTGCTCCCCACGGCGACGAACTCGGTCTGATAAATCCTTTCTCCATTAACTCTTCAAGTTGTTTCTTCATCTCTACCAATTCCTCGGTGGACATCCGATAAGGTCTCTTTGCTATCGGCGCTGTACCAGGTACAAGCTCTATCACAAACTCTATGTCCCTGTCTGGCGGCATACTAGGTAGATCTTCAGGAAAAACATCTGGGTACTCATTCACTACTGAGACATCCTCTATGCTGATTGTCTTGGTACTGTTAACCATCATCTGTCCATCTCTAACTGCAGTGGCTTGAAATTCCACTTTCTTTCCACACGGGCTCTCAACTGAGATAGTCCTTCGTCCACAATCCAACACGGCTCGGTGCTTGGATAACCAATCCATTCCCAAAATAACATCTAAGGTCTGGGTCTCCAAAATAATAAGGTTTGCTAGGAACTCTATTCCATCTATTAGTATTCTCACCCCGGAACATCCTACTTTCGTTCGGAGTTCGGAACCAGGGGTTTGAACTATAAACATGCATTTAAGCCTTGCAATCTCCAAATCATTTTTAGCTGCAAAGCCTTGCGAAACAAACGAATGCGAAGCTCCAGAATCAAACAAAACTGTTGCAGGTACTGAGTTAACAAGTAACTTACCCAGTACGACGTCCGTAGCATTCTGCAGTGCATCCGCGGTGACATGGTTGACTCGGCCTCTCACCACAGTCTGAGGTGTGGCTCCTGGTGCTGGCGTCCTAACTGGGGTGGATCCTAGATTGAAGCGAACTGGGGTCACTCCTGCTGTCTTCTTTGGACAACTGTTGGCAAAGTGTCCTGGCTCGTTGCTGTTGTAGCAGCGTCTCACTGTTCCTTGCTGACTGCCTGGAGCAGCGTTTCTAGCGGGGGCTAGGGTCTGGTAGTTCTGATTGACAGGTCTTGGTGCTGGTGACGGTATCCTTGTTGCATTTTGTGGCTGGAATCTGAAGAATTGATTTGGTGCAACTCTCAAGCGCTGTTGCGTTCCCTGGCGTGATCCCTGCTGTTGCATCCTGCGCTTCCTGTTCTCATCCAGTTCCTTGTGCTTGTCCTCAAGAATAAGCGTCTTATTCACCAACTCTTGGAAATCTGGAAAGGTGTGGGTGATCAATCCCACCTGCAATCCTGAGTTAAGTCCCTTCATAAAACGAGACTGTCTGGCTTTATCTGTCGCTACATCCTCAAGTGCGTAGCGTGCTAGCTGTGTGAACTTGTTCAGGTAGTCGGCCACTGGCTGATTACCATTCTTCAGTGCTCTGAACTCCTCCTTCTTAAGGTCCATGATTCCTTCTGGCACGTGATACTGGCGAAACGCAGCTGTGAACTCCTCCCAAGTGATGTCCTGAGGGTTCACTTGCGTGGCACAGAAGTTCTCCCACCATTCAGCGGCTGTTCCTTCCAACTGATGAGAAGCGTAGAGTACCTTCTCATTTCCCATGCATTGAGCAATGTGTAGCTTCCTCTCGATTGACCTTAACCAATCATCGGCTTCCAATGGATTGGCATTCCCAGAGAAAGTGGGTGGGTGAGTCCTCATGAACTCTGACAGTCTTGTATTCTGGCGTTGTCCCTGATTAACTTGATTAGCAATGACCTGGGCAGTGACGTGTTGCATTTGTTGCATCATAGCATGCATCAACTGAGTCTGAGCAGCAAGAAAAGCTCCGAAATTCTGCATATCAACTGGCGGTGCTGGTGCTCTATCATTAGGGTTTTCTGCTGGGCGAGAACCATTTCCACTGCCTCCAAGGTTTCCGCGGGTGTTCACCATCTGTCGATTTGCTCTAGGTTTTAGAGATGAGAGGGAAACAAGAATAGACAAGTAATATGGAACTTATGCGGGGCGAAAGGTGTAGCTTTAAGGTCTAACTTTATTATTTTAATCAATAGTAACTTGGTATGGTTGCTTACAATGCCTAAGGGCCTTGCAACACATACTGCACACTCAGCAAGCAATGAAAATCCAAATCGAACTAACACTGGAGTCTAACGCCTAAAGGGTGACTCTTTATTCTATGACGCGACTCGACGAAGGAGTCTCACTATAGAGCCTACGCTCACTCATCGAGAAAACCTCCACGGCCTGGGTACGGATGCTGCGGCATAGGCGCAAAACAATTGCCATGTCCAGCAACTGTGTCATCTGTGGTAGTCGAAGAAGCAGTGTCCTCATCAAGATCTGACTCCTCCGGATCCGCTCGTAGCTCGAGTGCGCTCAGTTCTGGTCCGTATAAAGCCATCTCCAACTCGTCAATCCTTCGCAGAAGATGAGACACATACTCTTGAGCTTCCCGCCATCTGTTCTTCTCTGTCGTGATCTCCTTGCGGGCCTTCTGTAGCTCCTTGCTTGTATCATCGAGTACATCCTCCTGGGCGACAACAAATCGTGCAAACTGTGTAACCATGGCATCCTCATCCTGAATCGCCTTCGGGTCAAGAAGGTTATCGCTGCGCGGATGATATCGGAACACCGTGCTCTCCAACTCTCTGGCGTAGATACGGGTAATGTGCCGCATTGCTCGTCGTGATACTTCTTGGATGCCCATCTGCATTGTAGACCTCCTGGAAGTGCAGTGTATCGGACGATTGCCTGGGCCCTTCTTCCTAGCAGGTACCTCAATCTTCACGTCACAAGCCTTGATCAATCCTGCTTGTCTGATCACTTCCACTTGGTATTGGGGCTTCTCAAAATCTCCGAGAGTTTGTAGCATACGCCAAAGTTCTGCGGCGTGACCAACTTCCAGATCGACGTAGTTGAACTCTCCCTCCATCTGTCACAAGAGTGCTCACGTAAGAACTCGGAATTTTTAAATTGTGACAAGGTAAGGAAAAATTCAGCAAGAGACAAGAAAAGAAGAATGGGATAAGTCGAGATGTCATTTCTTGTCTTGACAAATTTTTAGCATTAGAAAATAGGTTTTATCTTCACTACGACCATTCTAGCTAGGGTTGAGCCTACAGTCAGTATGGCTCTGATACCACCTCTGTCGGGACCCCGAATTTGCAAATCCGGACCTTCTGTGTATTCAACACTAGTCCAGGAACGCGCTAGTGCACACAGTCTTAACATCGGTAAATATCACAATCATACCATTCGATACTAATAAAGTACTTTATTTAGATAACCAAACTGGTTGCTTGACCTTATGGTCAAGTTACAAATATACGCCTCGCAAGGCGAAACTTAATAAGAGAGAAATAATAGCAGCGGAAAACGAGATAACTTCGTGGCGCCATCCAGTATACCACAGGCAACTGACTGGGCTCGCTCCCTAAGTAGACGGTTCCTCTTGGAGATCCTCCTCCAAAGCTGGTGTAGTCTCCTCTTCAACTGGTGTTGTATTGTGGCAAGGGTGAGTACTTGGTACTCAGCAAGTCATGCACAGAATGCAAGCTAATATACTATATGCATGGCTTGGTACAAAGGAATAGCTCAAGGTATATTTGCAGTAAACAGCATTTGACAAGTAATATAAGTAGGTTCGAAAGCAGTAGAACAAGTAAAGTATAACTAACTTTCCAATGAGTTTAATAAACATCTTTCCCATCCTAATCCTCATTTCCATCAACATCATTATCAATCCAACCCAACCTTTCAAACCCAAGTTATTTTTGAGAAAATCTAACCCTTGACTGTAATTCCCGAGCGATGTCCAATACCGCGGACACGGCTATTCGAATAGATTGTACACTCTGCAGAGGTTATGCACTTTACCCACAAGATACAGTCAAACACCACAAAGGCGAGTTCCCGTAACAAAGTCTTTCGGAAACTTCTAACAATACAAGTGGTCCTCCCCGGTTATTGCACACTAACCCTTCCCTTAGCTAAGGCGAAGTTTAGGCCAATCAACCGTTAGATGGGTACCTGGCCTCACCCGACGCCTCCCGCACAACTTACACAAAGGGTGTAGTTGACCTCCTGAGGTCCCACAGTGCGTTATTAGCAACTTAGTCGCCTAGGTCCGTCCCATTACAGGACATGTGGTTGCACGTTAGACCAGTTCAAAGGCTTGCAAGGTGAAGTCCTTAGGGTGACCAGGGCAAGACTACCCTAAAACCAAATCAACATCCCCAAAGGCACAACCGCCCACCTGATCATTCTTGCCACATGCCCGGCCAAAAACTATTTATCAAACCCCAGTTGATTACCATGCACCACGTGCCATCAACATCACACGATACCTTTCCAAAACAAGTTCAATATATCATTAAGTCAATATTAACATTTGATTGTCCAAAATCATGTCATGAGCACGTAGCAGGTCTAAGCAGTATACTACAACGGTCTAAACCCATGTTGGCAATTCAATAATGTCCAACTAGTAATCCACAACTAGGGTGACAAGGGGTCATGGCACATAATTAGTTAATCAAGGTGTCATACAGCAAATCGGTATTTATCTAATTCCCCATATTTAAATAAAGTATTTTCTAATTGAACTTAGCATGCAATAGGTTAAATCAAAATAAGTTTCAAAATGGGATCAACATGGTCAAAGCACAACTTGCCTTCAAAAAGTACTTGTTCTTGGTCTTGAGTTGGATCCTGAGTTAATACTTCTCCTTCGAATCCCTCCGGCACTTCAACGTCTACTCGTAAAGCGTGCAAATAGCAATACACAAATAAACAATAGGCAAAAAGTGTCCAAACATCCAAATAAAATCCATAAACAGAGAGAACATAATTTTATGAATTTTTAGAAACTGGAATCGTCAAATTTGGAGTTAAAATGCAAAAGTTATGATTATTTAAAGTTTAAATAATCAATTAAATAATTTTACAGAGAAAAACTTTAGTCCAAAAATTAAATAAAATTCATATTTAGGTAGATCTCAATTTTATACAAATTTAGAAATTTGAATCACTCAAATCGGAGTTGAAACGCAAAAGTTATAAGCGTTTGAAGTTTGAATCAAAATCTGAAATCATTATTTCGAATTAATAAATCATTTTCTTTTTCGGAAATTAATTATTGCGTCAGCCTGGACACGTGTCATCCTGTGATTGGTCTGTTGACGTCAGCCGGTCCATGGACTTGGTCCATGCTCGGCTCGGGTCTACCGTGGACTCGATCCACGGCTCCTCGTGAGACTGACATGTGGGTCCGCCTCGGGTGACGTCCATCGCCGACGTCGGGGCTCACCACGGTCGGCGGTGGGACCCATCGTGACGTCATTCTTGACGTCGGCGCTTTCGGGGCGATCGGCCGACATGCGGGCCAGCGTGTCGGCGTCTACGCTGCCAGCAGCGTGGGCCAGCCCGGCCCGCGCGGTCGGCCTTCCCAGGCGCGTGGCGCAATCTCGGCCGTTGATTTGAAAATCGACGGCCCAGATTAGATCTGAGCCTCACGCGTTTGGGTTAACGCGTTTGATCTGGACCGTTGAATCTAGATCGGACGGTCAAGATTGGATCTAGTGGTTTTGGACGGAATCTCACCGTGAGATGACGTGGCGCAATCTGGGACGTTGGATCTTGATCGGACGGCTGAGAAGCTTCGAGCGACGGCGATGGCGTGCGGCGGAGCTGGCTGGCCGGAGCTGGGGACGGCGACACGGGCAACGGCGTCTGCGGGCTTCTCTGGTGAGGTGAGAGGTCCCTTCGGGTGCGTCTCGTCGCGGTGAGTCCGGATCTGGGGTCAACGACGGCGGGGGACGACGGACGGCAGTGGAACGAAGCAAAAACCGCGGCGGAGGAGTGCTTCAACTCCGGCAAACGATTGCGGGCGCGTCAGGGGCACTACGGCGGCGACGGCTAGGGCAACGGCTGCGCAAGGTCAAGGTGATCCTCGGGGTGTGATCCGGGCATTAAATAGCCTCGGCTTCCGTGCAGAAAACGGAAACATAATTCCTCACGGCGGCGGGCGCGGCGGCGGAGTCCGGCTCGGACTCGGGCGGAGACGACGACGGAGGACCGTCCACATGGCGCGATCAACGGCCACGATTGGCTCGGCGCGCACGGATCCGGATCGGATCCGTTCGAACGATGCGGCGTGATTTCGGCCGTTGGATCTCGATCCGACGGTCCACAATGGTTAGGGTTTGGACGCGGTTCGACCGAATCATGTGGCTCGGGTCGGACTCGAGTCCGACTCGGGTTCCGACTCGGTCGGATGAATAGTACTTGACCCGAGTTGATTTTCCAGCGATTTAATAATTAAAATAATTTCCAGTAATTCCTTTAATTCATTAAAAATAGCAAAAGACTCAGAACAATTCCAGAAAAATTCTGGAAAATATTTTGGATCATTTTGGACTCAAATAAAATATTTCCAACAAAATTTTATTTGCAAAGTTTAATTCTTTAATTATTTCAAAATGGAATAAATTCAAATAAATTCCAAATAAATCCAAATAAATTCCAGAAAATTCCAAAAATTCACCAAAGTGCCAAATCACATATGAATTTAAGGAAAGCAAAATTTTGGGGTGTTACAGTGAACTTGTTCAGGTATTCAGCCACTGGCTGACTACCTTGCTTTAGTGCCCTGAACTCCTCCTTCTTAAGGTCCATGATTCCTTCTGGCACGTGATACTGACGAAACGCAGCTGTGAATTCCTCCCAAGTGATATCTTGAGGGTTCTCTTGCGTGGCACAGAAGTTCTCCCACCATTCGGCGGCTGTCCCTTCCAACTGATGAGAAGCGTAGAGTACCTTCTCATTTCCCATGCATTGAGCGATGTGTAGCTTCCTCTCAATTGATCTTAACCAATCATCAGCCTCCAATGGATTGGCATTCCCAGAAAAAGTGGGTGGGTGAGTCCTCATGAACTCTGATAGTCTTGTATTCTGGCGTTGTCCCTGATTGACTTGATTAGCTGTGGCCTGAGCAGTGACGTTTTGCATCTGTTGCATCATAGCATGCATCAACTGAGTCTGAGCAGCGAGAAAAGCTCCGAAATTCTGCATATCCAGTGGCGGTGCTGGTGCTCCATCATTGGGGTTTTCTGTTGGGCGAGAACCACTCCCATTGCCTCCAAGGTTTCCGCGGGTGTTCACCATCTGTCGATTTACTCTAGTTTTTAGAGATGAGAGGGAAACAAGAATAGACAAGTAATACGGAACTTATGCGGGGCGAAAGGTGTAGCTTTAAGGTCCAACTTTATTAACTAATGATATCAATAACTTGGTATGGTTGCTTACAATGCCTAAGGGCCTTGCAACACATACTGCACACTCAGCAAGCAATGAAAATCCAAATCGAAATAACACTGGAGTCTACGCCTAAAGGGTGACTCTTTATTCTATGACGCGACTCGGTGAAGGAGTCTCACTATAGATCCTATGCTCACTCATCGAGAAAACCTCCACGGCCTGGGTACGGATGCTGCGGCATAGGCGCGAAACGATTGCCATGTCCAGCAACTGTGTCATCTGTGGTAGTCGAAGAAGCAGTGTCCTCCTCAAGATCTGACTCCTCCGGATCTGGCTCGTGTAGCTCGAGTACTGGCTCTGGTTCTGGTCCGTACAAAGCCATCTCCAACTCGTCAATCCTTCGCAGAAGGTGTGACACATACTCTTGAGCTTCCCGCCATCTGTTCTCCTCTGTCGTGATCTCCTTGCGGGCCTTCTGTAGCTCTTTGCTTGTATCATCGAGTACATCCTCCTGGGCGACAACAAGTCGTGCCAACTGTGTAACCATAGCATTCTCATCCTGGATCGCCTTCGGGTCAAGAAGGTTATTGCTGCGCGGATGATAACGGAACACCGTGCTCTCCAACTCTCTGGCGTAGATGTGGGTAATGTGCCGCATTGCTCATCGTGACGCCTCTTGGATACCCATCTGCATTGTAGACCTCCTGGCGGTAGTTGTATCGAGGCGATTGCACTGGCCCTTCTTCCTAGCAGGTACCACAATCTTCACGTCACAAGCCTTGATCAATCCTGCTTGTCTGATTACTTCCACTTGGTATTGCGGCTTCTCAAAATCTCCGAGAGTCTGTAGCATATGCCAAAGTTCTGCGGCGTGACCAACCTCCAGATCGACGTAGTTGATCTCTCCCTCCATCTGTCACAAGATGCTTACGTAAGAACTCGAAATTTTTAAATCGTGACAAGGTAAGGAAAAATTCAGCAAAAGACAAGAAAAGAGAGAAGGGGATAAGTCGAGATGTCATTTCTTATCTTGACAAATTTTTATTCTTTTTAGAAAATAGGTTTTAACCTCTCTACGACCATTCTAGCTAGGGTTGAGCCTACGGTCAGTATGGCTCTGATACCACCTCTGTCGGGACCCGAATTTGCAAATCCGGACCCTCTGTGTATTCAGCACTAGTCCAGGAACGCGCTAGTGCACACAGTCTTAACATCGGTAAATATCACAATCATACCATTCGATACTAATAAAGTACTTTATTTAGATAACCAAACTGGTTGCTTGACCTTATGGTCAAGTTACAAATATACGCCTCGCAAGGCAAAACTTAATAAGAGAGAAATAATAGCAGCGGAAAAATAAGATAACTTCGTGGCGCCATCCAAGTATACCACAGTAACCGACCGGGCTCGCTCCTAAGTAGACGGTTCCTCGTGGAGCTCCTCCTCCAAAGCCGGTGTAGTATCCTCTTCAAGCGGTGTTGTATTGTGGCAAGGGTGAGTACTTGGTACTCGGCAAGTCATGCACGTAATGCAGGCTAATAGACTATATGCATGGCTTGATACAAAGGAATAGCTCAAGGTATATTTGCAAAGAAACAAAGATTTGACAAGTAGCATAAGTAGATTCGAAAGCAGTAGAAACAAGCATAGCATAATTAACTTTTTAAGGAGTTTAATAAACATCTTTCCCATCCTAATCCACATTTCCATCAACATCATTATTAATCCAACCCAACCTTTCAGATCCAAGTTATTTTTGAGAAAATCTAACCCTTGACTGTAATTCCCGAGCGATGTCCAATACCGCGGACACGGCTATTCGAATAGATTGTACACTCTGCAGAGGTTATGCACTTTACCCACAAGATACAGTCAAACACCACAAAGGCGAGTTCCCGTAACAAAGTCTTTCGAAAACTTCTAACAATACAAGTGAGCCTCCCCGGTTATTGCACACTAACCCTTCCCTTAGCTAAGGCGAAGTTTAGGCCAATCAACCGTTAGATGGGTACCTGGCCTCACTTCCAGACGCCCCCCGCACAACTTACACAAAGGGTGTAGTTGACCTCCCGAGGTCCCACAGTAATGCGTTATTAGCAACTTAATCAACTAGGTCCGTCCCATTACGAGACATGTGGTTGCACGTTAGACCCAGTTCAAAGGCTTGCAAGGTTAAGTCCTTAGGGTGACCAGGGCAAGACTACCCAAGAACCAAATCAACATCCCTGCCACAACCGCCCACTGATCATTCTTGCCACATGCCCGGCCAAAAACTATTTATCAAACCCCAGTTGATTACCATGCACCACGTGCCATCAACATCACATGATACCTTTCCAAACAGGTTCAATATATCATTAAGTCAATATTAACATTTGATTGTCCAAAATCATGTCATGAGCACGTAGCAGGTCTAAGCAGTATACTACAACGATCTAATTTCCCATGTTGGCAATTTAATAATGTCCAACTAGTAAACCACAACTAGGGTGACAAGGGTCATGGCACATAATTAATTAATCAAGGTGTCATACATCAATTTGGCATTTATCTAATTCCCCATATTTAAATAAAGTATTTTCTAATTGAACTAGCATGCAATAGGTTAAATCAAAATAGATTTCAAAATAGGATCAACATGGTCAAAGCACAACTTGCCTTCAAAAAGTACTTGTTCTTGGTCTTGAGTTGGATCCTGAGTCAATACTTCTCCTTCGAATCCCTCCGGCACTTCAACGTCTACTCGTAATGCGTGCAAATAGCAATACACAAATAAAAAATAGGCAAAAGCATCCCAAAACTCCAAATAAAATCCATAAACAGAGAGAACATAATTTTATGAATTTTTAGAAACTGGAATCGTCAAATTCGGAGTTAAAATGCAAAAGATATAGCATTTTGAAGTTTAAATAATCAATTAAATAATGTTACAGAGAGAAACTTTAGTCTAAAAATTAAATAAAATTCATATTTAGGTAGGTCTCAATTTTATACAAATTTAGAAATTTGAATCACTCAAATCGGAGTTGAAACGCAAAAGTTATAAGCGTTTAAAGTTTGAAACAAAATCTGAAATCATTATTTCGAATTAATAAATCATTTTATTTTTCGGAAATTAATTATTGCGTCAGCCTGGACACGTGGCAGCCTCTGATTGGGCGGCTGACGTCAACCGGTCCATGGACTCGGTCCACGCTCGGCTCGGGTCTACGGTGAACTCGGTCCACAGCTCCATGTGTCGCTGACAGGTGGGACCCACGGGGGTGACGTCGTCGCTGACGTCAGCGGGGCTCGGCCGCACGGGCTGACGGGTGGGACCCACCGATGACGTCGTGGGTGACGTCCGCGGTGCGATCGGCCCGACACGGGGCGGCGTGTCGATGACTCCACGACGCGGCGCGGCAGTTCGGCCCGGGCACGTGGCACGATCCGGGCCGTCGGTTTGAAATCCGACGGCTCGGATTGGATCTAGGCTCACGTGTTGGAGCGGACGTGGCCGATCGTGGGCCGTTGGATCTTAATCCAACGGTCCAGATCCGATCTGGGTTCCAAGGTTTTGGTTGCACGTGGCTCACCTGGATCGTTGGATTTCAATCGGACGGTTGACGTGCTTCGGGGTCGACGATGGCGTTGCGGTGGCGCCGCCTCCGGAGTCGGGAAGGCGACCTTCCACACGGCGCGTTCGAGCGTCTCCGGCGAGATGAGCGTATCCTTCGGGCGCGCCTTGACTTCGCGGTTCCAGATCCGGGCACGGGGACGGCGGATCGCGGCGGACGGCGACGGAACGAAGACAAAAACCGTGGCGGGCCTAATGTACTACGGCGAGCAATCACGGCGTGCTGGCGGCGGCTCGGCGGCTAAAACCTTGGGCAAAATACTTGCGGGGTGGCAGCGGTCCTCGGGGAACGTCCCGGGCTTTAAATAGCCCCGGAAGGCGCGCTTAGGGCGGAGCCCTAGTCGGACGCGGCGGCGCTCTCCGAGCCCGGTTCGGACGAGGACGACGACCGGATGCCGTCCACGCGTCCCGCATCGGACGGTCCACGTGCACACGCGACGCGGCACACGCACGGCCGTTGGATTGAGATCCAACGGTCGGCGGCTAGGGTTAGAGTTGGGCTCGGGCGACACGGTTCGACCGAATCAAGTGGCCCGGTCGGGTTCGGGTCGGACTCGAGTCCGACTCGGACTCGAGTCCGACTCGGACCCGAGGAACAGTAATAGACCCGAAACGATTTAATAATTCATTTAATTCATTAAAAATAGCAAAAGACTCAGAAAAATTCCAGAAAAATTCTGGAAAATATTTTAGGGTATTTGGGACTCAAATAAAATATATCCAACAAAATTTTATTTGCAAAGTTAAATTCTTTAATTATTTTAAAATGGAATAAATTCAAATAAATTCCAAATAAATCCAAATAATTTCCAGAAAATTCCAAAAATTCACCAAAGTGCCAAGTCACACATAAATTTAAGAAAAGCAAAATTTTGGGGTGTTACAAGGAGTCAAGCCCTACGTTGACGTTTGGCCAATTGCCCTGCGTGCGCGACGCCCCATGACGTCCGCACCAGGGTAGGTGGTCCCTTCCCGAGGATGTCAGAGGACTCGCCAGGAAGTCAAGGCCCGATCCCGTCATCCTGGCACATCACGGAGGAGAGCACCCCCTCCCGAGGCCACGCTGAGGTCATAAACAATTAATTGCCGGAGTTGACGGCCGTACCAAGCAGTGCGTCACCCCGTCAACCCGGCCGAGGACCCCCTGCCGCAGGACTACCAACCCGGCGTGGGGGTAGGCGGAGCCCGGTCGGACGACAAGACAGAAGACCAGACTCCTAGGCGTATAGTACCCCTTCCTTTTCCTTTTCAAACTCCCATGTAACCTACCCTCTCCGAGTATATAAGGAGAAGCAGGGCCCCGGGGAGAAGGGGGAGCAATCAATCGAAACCCTGCTTCGTCTGTAACCCTTTGGCAATCTTCCGCCCCGAAAAGCAATACACGTAAACAGCACGAACTGGAGTAGGGACGTTCAGCCCGAACCAGTATAAACCCCGGCCTCTTGAGTCAACCATTCGAGGAGAGGGAGCGCACGACCCCCACTAACCAAAAATTCGTATTGCCGGTGCACGAAACACCGACATATACTTTATGTGGGTGATAATGAATAAATACATATGGTTGAGAGAGGATAAATTGGGGTACAAAAGGAAACGACTTATTAAATCTACAGGTAAGTCTTATATTTATGAACAAGACCATTCAAAAGTAAGCTTTATAAAAGTGAGTAAACACTTACGTTAATATATCATATAACTAGCATGTGCAAATTGCACATTTCTCATGTGCTCTACCGCTCTATTATGTCAATATAATGTAGGATGGATCACCATATGGAAGTTTTTATATGGTGCAATCATTTGGTGTGTCTTGCTTTTCGAATGCTTCTTTGTATCAAAACTGGCGTATGCAGTGTAGCTGTGAAATCTATCTAGGACTAGTTACATGCCCGTGCGTTGCTACGAAAAACAAAATTGATAACGAAAAATAAAGATTAAAAAATAAAAAAAATTATGGGGCTGTTTGGTTTGAGACCAAATTTGCCAAGCCAAACCTTGCCAAAATTTGGTCATTAAATTGGTGGCCAAAGTTTGGCCAACCATTGGCTAGGAAATGAACTAGAAAAATTTGGCTAGCCAATGGAGAAAAGAATCTAGCCAAAATTTGGTTGCAAAGCAAATGCTTGCCAAATTTGGTCAACACTACCAAAATTTGGCATGGCAAGCATTGGTAACCAATGCACACAAACCAAACAACCCCTATTTTACAAGATCAAACATCTATCTTTAACGCTTTGTTTCTTACGAAAGCTGGCTAATTAAAGCAACGTTTCGTTTCTTGCGTAGAGCAATTAAACAGAGCAATTAAGTAGGGTAATTAAGCAGGGCAATTAATGACGTGGGATATTCACACGTGACACACGGGGCCACGATACATCGCTCTCCATTAATTTACGTCGTTCGCTGCTTCAGTACCACCACTGCCCAGACGCGCGCGCGACGATGGCGTCCTCGGTTCCGCCACCGCCGCAGCCGTACGTCGTGGAGGACTGCCGCGGCGACCTGCAGGTCCTCAGCGACGGCACGGTTCTCCGCTCCCCGCCGCCGGCCATCCCGGGCGTGGATGACCGCGACGACGGCCGCGTCGAGTGGAAGGACGCCGTGTACGACGCAGATCGCGGCCTCGCCGTCCGCATGTACAAGCCGCGCGAGGACGGGAACGGCGCGGCCGGCGGGGAGAAGAAGAAGCTGCCGGTGCTCGCCTTCTTCCACGCCGGCGGCTTCTGCGTCGGCTCCTGCTCCTGGCCGAACTTCCACGCCGGCTGCCTCCGCCTCGCGGCCGAGCTCCCGGCCGTCGTGCTCTCCTTCGACTACCGCCTGGCGCCGGAGCACCGCCTGCCGGCCGCGCACGAGGACGCGGTTGCTGCTCTCCTCTGGCTCCGCGACCGTCTCGTCTCCGACTCCAACGACTCGTGGCTAGCCGGCGCGGCCGACCCCCGCCGGGTGTTCGTCTCGGGTGAGTCGGCCGGCGGCAACATGTCGCACCACCTCGCCCTCCGGTTCGGCACGGCGGGGCTTCACCCGGCCAGGATCGTCGGGTACGTCCTGCTCACGCCGGCGTTCTGCTCGGAGGTGCCCACCCGGTCGGAGCTGGACACGCCGGACACCGCGTTCCTGACCAGGGACCTGTGCGATAGCTACCTCCGCCTCGCTCTGCCGGCCGGAGCGGACAAGGACCACCCGCTGATCAACCCGTTCGGGCAGGGCAGCCCGAGCCCGGAGGCGGCGGACGTCGGCCGCGTGCTCGTCGTCGCCGCGGGGCACGACCTGCTGCGAGACAAGGACGTCGAGTACGCGGAGCGGATGAAGGCGATGGGGAAGGACGTGGAGCTCGTGGAGTTCCCCGGCGAGGAGCACGCGTTCTTCGCGGTGAAGCCGTCGTCGGAGGCCACCGGCGAGCTGGTCCGAGTCATCAGGGGGTTCGTGGAGCGCGATGGTGACGGGACGTCCTGAGTTGCGTGGTTAGTGTCTGTCTTGTAGCCATCGTGATGGTGATCTATCTCGTACATGTGGGTGCTTTGATGTAAGGGAGTGTACGACGCGCATGTGATGCTTTGATGTAATATGACGCGTGCCTACTGGTATGTGTCTGCCATCTATATGCAATAATTCAGTATAATAATGTTCTTTAGTTAGAGAAAGTTGACGCGGGGTGTTTGGTCTTATGAAAGATAACTAGTGCAATCCAACAAGTCGATGGCATCAATCAATGTCTTGGTATAGGACATGCGATAAATGACTTGTCCAATCACGTTCTCGTGGTAAGAGCAACTCCAACAGCCTTTCTATCCGGCTCTGCTTCCCCAAAACTTGGCGAGCGGCACGAGTTCTCCAGCTCCAACAGCGTCGCTACCCCCTTCCCCAAACCTTGCGAGCGGAGAGAGAATCGCTACTTCTGGCGAGTCTCTCTCCGCTCGCTATCCGGCTCGGCGCAACCGCTGGGCTTCCATTCGCGCGTCGTTCCGCCAGTGGCCGCTCGACTCGGTCGATCTCGTCGTCCTCTCTCTCGGCGTCCGCCACCGGCACCTCTACTCCGCCACCATCCCCAGAGGGCACCGGCGGATCCCCCACCCGGACGTGGCGTTCGGCGGCCGATCTGGTGCCGGTAAGTCTAGTTCTGGCTTCTTTTAGTGTTGATTTGTTGGTGGGGATTTCTGGATTGTTGGTGAAGTACCCATTGTTTTCTTCTTGCATTCCTGCTATCGGGATCCGGCGGCAGCTCCCCAAACACCCACGAGCACCTCCAACCTCCGAGCGGCTGCGACGTTGATCCGGTATGTGTAGATCTGGCTTCGTTTAGTCTTGACTTGTTGGTGAGGATTGTTGGTAAAGTACCAATTTTTTGCTTCCTGCATTCGTGCTGTCGGGATCCGGCGGCAGATCCCCACACACCGACGAGCACTTCCAACCTCTGCGCGGCTGCGGCGTTGATTTGGTGCCGCTACTGGGTTGGAGCTCCAGATCTGTCCCTCTCGTCGTTCCCCCGGTATGGATTCGCACTAGCACCATTTTCCCCTTCCCCGGTTCTTATTGTTTGATTCCAACTCCATGTTACGATGTAATGGTCTAGTCCTTTTGAGATTTCGTAATGGTCTGGTCCAACTCCAAGCCTATTGAACAACATGTTTCAAAGGATTGCAGTTCAATAGTATGAATGAATTAGGTCTCCTAGTTTCAAAGGATTGCAGAAAACCTTGTTTGAAAGGATTGTTTCAAAGGATTGCAGTTCAATAGTATGAGGAGACCTTCTCTGATCTGATTAATACTATGAATGAATTAGGTCTCCTTTTGAGGATTGCAGTTCAATAGGCTTGGTAATCTGATATTGTTAACTACTCTTTTATTTCGCATGATCCTGAAATCTAAATGTGGTCTGGTCCAACTCCAAGCCTATTGAACAACATGTTTCAAAGGGTTGCAGTTCAATAGTATGAATGAATTAGGTCTCCTTGTTGTACTACTTATCACATGAAAGATATATTATGAGAAATCAAATTAATAACAATTTTTATTCAACTTAATTTTGATTGTACTAGATAAATTAATTGAAACAATACAAGAATCAGATTTGTTGCCATTGGCAGATTTTTTGAAGTACAAGAGAACGTACATGCTCAACAAAAAATATTCCTGTGCACATTCTCAATATAGAGATCATGCAAAATCTTTGTGTATTTGTATTAAGAAGAAACAACAGTTAACCCCACGGTATTAGGCTGGAGCGTTGGGGTTGCAGTTACTGAGTAGCAAGATTAGGCTTTAGTTTTTTTACGCTAATGGCGGTGCAATCCTGCGCTTGGAGGAGACCCTTCAGTCCAACTTGGTTTCATTGTTTATTCCTTTTTGTTTTTAAGCTTCTAGGTCCTTGTAAGGTTCCCTATAGCTGTCAAATTTATCAATTCAAGTTGGAGGGGGATATTGGAAAGTAACAGCATACAACTAACCAAATAGGTCATGATGATAAATACTTCTAGTTTCTAGTTGTAACTGAGTTCTAGAACAAGAAATAGAAATATGCAAACAACTTTAGTTCAGAAAAGCCAGAAAACGGAAATGGAAAACATGAAAATATACTCATTTTTGTCATGAGTCCTAGGTCCTACCTAGTTTCTTGTTCCATAGTTTGAGAACGTAATTTAAATCAAGCTACAGCCTACAAGGTTAATTTGTCTTAGTGTGATAACTGAGAAGAGGATCTTGAATTGTGTAATCTTATTCCTTATTTCAGCCTTTGCCACATAGAAACATGGTTCTCTATGGCAATTAGAGGTGAAATAGACATAATGTCATGTCGTGTAAATCGTAAAAGGGGGGTTACTCAGAGATGTATGATTTTCTGTGGACTGTTGTCCAAACTCAGGTATGCATAGTATATGCACTTTCGGTAGAAGTTTTATCAGGTGACAAGTGTGCGATGCTCATGCTAACTTTCAGCACATAGCATAGAAAAGGCTGCATACTAACAAACTAATTTCACAGATTAGATGTCCACTTGTCTACTTCAACATAACTGATAATATGTTTACCTTAAGAACAGATATATTATTCATCAAAGTTGGTAATGATGAACGTATAAAGAATACAAAGTCGTTTAGCAAATTCTATTCTGTTCTTTTTAACTTCATTTCTATCTCAAGCTAAGGTTCCTTGTATTCAGTTCGGCAGAGTAGATGCTAATTAGGATTTGACAGGTCACAAGTTTGCACTTTCGTTCTGAAATTAACAATGTATGTATTAAATCTGAGGATGTCTGGTTGATGTTGTTAAATCTAAGGATCTTTTCATGATTTGTTTAGGTATTATCATGAACGAATGTTATGCATGTTTAGGTATTAAATCTGGTTAGGCTCTGTGTAGGAGGAACGAATGTTGTCATATATAGAATGCATGTTTAGGTATTAAATCTAAGGATCTCTGGTATTATCACAAATGAGGTCTAGTCTTTTCATGATCTGCTTAGGTAGTTTATATGGATTTTGCTACTATTATCATCATAAATGAATTAGTGTACTTGATGGTAAATCTGGTTATGCTCTGTTTATGCAGTACATATGGAATTTGGTACTGGCATTATCATAAATGCATGTGTAAACGAAGTAATTCATGTTATTTGTTTTGTTGCCCACTGTTATGGTTATAGATGGATAAAGATTCGAAGAAAGTCCGTGAAGTGCATGCTTGGACAATTAAGTGTATAGAGGAAATCGCAAGTGATATTAAGAACATAGTGTATGATAATTTTTCCCCTTGCTCATGCGAGAGCGGAACTGAACTCAATCGACTCTTACTTGAGATCGAACACGCTGCTCACCGTCTTGATGACCTTGTCCTACAATCCGAAGACTTGGTGGGAACAAGCGGTGTTGATCCACTCGACGAGGAAGAAGGAGGCGAGGAGTTGCGCCCATATGACTACGAGAGTGATGATTCCGATAAAATTGACGATCTCCAACATCTAGAGGATGAAAGTATTGAGTCCAGTGGCTAGTGTTATTATTCTTTTGAGACCTACTTTTTGAGTTCAGTCAGTAGTATTATTCGTGTTAAGCGTGTTAAGACGTGTTGTACTTTTACACTTAATGTTATGCATGGTTGTTTATTTAAGACGTGTCGTACTTTTACAGTTAATGTTATGCATGATTGTTTAATTAAATATTGATGCCTACAGTTTGCACAGTATGGATGACTTCTATACTCGTCTATTGACTGAGGGGGGAAGTGAAATTCGTTGGGATGAAAGCCCAATTGGGGAGCAACCTTCTCCAGTTGACCATTCCAGTCCCCAATCTAGAGCTCAGAATAAAAGGTCAAAGAATTTTTCGGAGAATGAAAACAATATGTTGGTATCGGCATGGCTTAATGTTAGTTTGGATCCAGTGCAAGGGACCCAACAAACTCGTACCACATATTGGAGTAGAATACATGGTTACTTCCACGAGAACAAAACTTTCGACTCGGAGCGTAGTCAGAACTCACTTATGCACCGATGGTCATCCATTCAAGAGCATGTTAACAAGTTTTGCGGTTGTTACGACCGCATTGAGCGTAGACGGCAAAGCGGCATAACAGAGCAGGACAAGGTTGGTCCATATCCCTTTTTTCATTACAGCTATATATTTGATGTCCATGGTGATATTGTATATGTCCTTCTGTAGATTGTTCATGCCAAATCATTGTATCAAGAAGAAGAAGGGCGATTATTTGCATACTTGCATTGCTGGAATATCCTACAACACCATCCAAAGTGGACTAGTCATTTATCTCAAAAAAAGCAGAAAACATCTTCCAATGCGTCTCCAGGTAGTTCCAGTCCTATTAGCTCCAATGCAAGTCATTTTCATGAAGATGCTGCCAATGCAGAAGAGTGTGAAGTGCTTAGAAGGCCAACTGGTAGGAAGGCCGAGAAAGAGCGGATACGCCGCGGTAAGTCTGCTGTTGAGAGTGGTGCTACAGGATCACTCTACATGGAGGCATTAGAAAACTTTAGGAAAGAAATGAAGGAAATGGAGCTTATTAAAGAGCAAAAGAAAGAAGAGCGGTATGAACGAGCATTTGCGCAAGAACAGGAGAGGATTGCTCATGAGAAGGAAAAGATTGAGATAAGGAAGAATGAGTTTGAATTGAAGAGAATGGTTGAAGAAGAGAGAATTATGAGCGTTGACACTAGTCGCTTGAGTGGGCCACAACAACAATACTACCTGTCCTTGCAGAATGATATCATCGCTCGCAGATGTCATATGTCCGATTGATGTATGAACTAATTATTGATGTAATAGGTCTGGTTCTGTACTAGATGAATTCCTTATTTTGCTTAGACTTGAGTTAGTGATGGACTTGAAGTTTAGTTGTGCAAATTCCTTATTACGATCAATATGCATTTGAACTATTTTGCAATGCTTGGGAATTGAATACATCAGAGTTGAAATGCATGAACTGGTACATCATAGTTGAAGGGAAAAAACTAGTACATCATAGTTGAAATGCATGAACTGCTACATCATAGTTGAAGGGGAAAAAGTAGTACATCATAGTTGAAGGGAAAATGGTTACATCATGCGCTCGCCTACATCCCTCCATAACGGCGCCATAAGTGCTCGACTAGATCTTCTTGGAGCTGAGAGTGAGCTTTTCTATTTCTGATGGATTGATGAGTTTGAATAAACTCAGAAAGCTCAGGTGTTCTTTCATGGGAGACTGCAACATTCTCTCCCATTGCTTCGTAATTGTAGTCCACTGCACCTTCATCCCGCTCATCTTCAATTATCATGTTATGCATGATGATACAAGCTGTCATGATATCTCTTAGTGCTTCCTGATACCAAAAACGAGCTGGTCCACGAACAATTGCAAACCGAGCTTGTAAAACTCCAAATGCTCGTTCCACATCCTTCCTAGCCGCTTCTTGAGCTTCGGCGAAATGTTTTTTCTTATTCCCTTGGGGAGCTGGTATTGTCTTCACAAATGTTGCCCATGAAGGATATATTCCGTCTGCAAGATAGTATCCCATTGTATAATTGTGACCGTTCACAGTATAATTCACTTCTGGTGCTTGCCCTTCGGCTAGCTTTGCGAAGAGAGGGGATCGGTGAAGAACATTAATATCATTGTGAGACCCTGGTAAACCAAAAAAAGCATGCCATATCCAAAGATCTTGCGAAGCAACGGCTTCTAGAATGATTGTTGGCTCATGCACATGACCAGTATACATGCCTTGCCATGCTGCAGGGCAATTTTTCCACTTCCAGTGCATGCAATCTATGCTCCCTAGCATTCCCGGAAAACCTCTTTCCTCGCCAATTGCAAGTAATCTAGCAAAGTGTCATTATCATTTGGAGATCTAAAGTACTCATCTCCGAAGAGTTCAATAATAGCTTTCACAAACCTTCTCATGCTCTCTATAGCAGTACTTTCTCCAATCCTCACATAATCATCAATAGCATCTGCCGCTACTCCATACGCTAGCATCCGAAAGGCAGCGGTAACCTTTTGCAAAGAAGATAACCCAAGAATTCCAGCACAATTCCTCTTCTGAATGAAATAGTTATCATGCCCTTCTACAGCACGCAATATGCGAAGAAATAAAGAACGATTCATTCGAAACCTACGCCAAAAAGAAGGTTCACCATGACAGACGATCAGCATAAAATGCGAACACATAAACAACGAATACTTCCATACCTGCGCCGAAAGAAGGTTGGGCCATAGATAGGAGGATCAGCAAAATAGTCTTCGAACAGTCTAGCATGTCCTTCTTGTCTATTGCGATGAACGACTTGATGGCCAGGAGTAGAACCGCCATGGCGTCGAACATTAACATCCCGATCTTCCATGTGTGCTAGGTATCCTGTTGTCAAAAGAAATACGTACTCATCATTTCTCTCAGACTCATCTTCCGAGAGACATTCCGATACTAAATTTCGACGACTCATCTCGGTATTGTTAGTAGTGAACAACAAGAAATGTGCAATACTTCGAAGACCAAATGGGTATGTATATATAGACAAGAATAATATAGCCGTTGGAATTTACCCGTTGAAAAATATAGCCGTTGAAATATAGCCGTTGGAATTTAGCCATTGGAATTTCGAATTTTAAATTCCCGCATCGAAAGATAGCCGTTCGAATTTACCCGTTAAAAAATACCCGTTGCAGCATTGTCGTTACAATATATTCCGAATTTTAAATTCCCGCATTTAAATATAGCCGTTCCAATTTACCCGTTGAAAAATAGCCGTTGCAGCGTGATGGTTACAATAAATTCCGAATTTTAAATTCCCGCATTGAAAGATAGCCGTTCGAATTTACCCGTTAAAAAATTCCCTTGCAGCGTTGTCGTTACAATAAATTCTGAATTTTAAATCCCCCCATTGAAATATAGCCGTTCGAATTTACCCGTTAAAAAATAGCCGTTGCAGCGTTGTCGTTACAATAAATTCTGAATTTTAAATCCCCGCATTGAAATATAGCCGTTCGAATTTACCCGTTGAAAAAAAACGTTGCAACGTGGTGGTTACAATAGCTGTTATGGCGGTTATGGAATATGATTAAAATATAGGGGAGAGAAAATAGATAGTGTGATATGGAGAGTGTTGTTGGAGAGGAAGGAGATATAGAGAGTCAAATTTTTGGAGAACTCTCCAAATATGGCTTTTGGAGAGTGAGATTTGGAGAGTGCTGTTGGAGATGCTCTAATAAGTTGGATTTATGAAACCTGATAAACCGATGGTGCCAACCACTGTCAAAACAAAAATCTTTGACAAAAAGTTTCGTTCAACTACACGCTTGTGATCCCATCCAGGATTCAAAAATTGACAAAAATCGTCTCTATCGCTGGGTTCGATATCAAAAATCGGTCGATAAATCGGTTCGATTAAAAAGAAATTCAAAAAATTTTACGTGTCAAAAACCGGTCGAAAATCGGTGGAAATTGGTTGATTTTTGTCAAAAACAGTCAAAAATCGCTATAAAAAGTTCAACGTCGTTGTCAATTTTCCACCGATAATCGTCAATTTTCCACGATTTTTGTTTTTTTTCCAAAAAAAAATCTGGTTTGTGAATTTATGCGATTATAAAATTTTACTGTTCATCCGAAAATCAAAGAATCGATAACGTGAACCCTGATCCCATCTACTTGACCACCAAAAGTAGACATTGCGCTTGCAAAACCTTTGGACTCACAAGAATGGTGGTAGGGGTGCAAACGGAGCGGATACGGACGGATTTTGTTCATCCCGTATCCTATTCCAAATTTTTTCTCGGATACATAATCGGATACGGACAGTGACGGATTCGAATACGAATACGAATTACTTCGGTCACAAATACGGAGCGAATACAGGTCGTTCCGGGTACGGTTAGTCTCGGTCACGAATAGTTAGTCGGATAATGCGTGAAAGCAGAAACCATATATGTCACATATATTAGGATCAATCAACCATACACAAAACTTTACTATAACTTTCAAGACATGCAAGTGTTTCAAATTTAATAATAGTTGCATTCCCTACATAAGAATAATATACAACCAAGTACAATTCTAATCAACATATGCACTTATATGATGTAGCACATCCAATTGCAATCAAGTGTTTTGTAGTGCAATTATAAGAGCTTGCTCCAGAAAGTAGTGCAATTATATTACAACTTGCTCACATTATATCACATGCTCACAACAGCACTATGTTTCACATTATATTACAACTTGCCTAATCAGATATCACATAACCAACACGCAACATCTAAAATATAGCTAGCAAGCACTGTAATTCAAATACACACATTATGAACAATATTGCAAGGGTATCGGGTCGGATATTTGCCGGGTATTGGGTCGGATATTTACCGGATATCGGATCGGATATTGCTCTTTCCATATCTTAACCCATATTACATGAGATTTTTCGGATACGGATCGAATATTGCTCTTCCCATATCCTAACCCATATTACATCGGATTTTCCGGATACGAATACGGATAACATCGGTACGGATTTTTTTCGAATACGGTATCGGATCGGTCGGGAAATATCCGCTCCGTTTGCACCCCTAAATGGTGGTGAAGAACAACTTCCAATTCCCTCAAGATGCACGTTGATTGTCTCAGAAACAAGAGTATAATTTTCAATATAATTATTAGTGGTGGGCATTCGTTTTTCTATTTAATTGGTTCGGTTTTTTATTTTAAAATAATTCAGTTTTTAGAAACTTGCTACCGAATTTCTTTGACCAAAATGAAAAACCGAACCGAATTAATCAAAATATTTTGGTCGGTTAATTCGGTTTTTTTGGTTAACCGAAATATGAATAAACACTAGGTGCATTAGATTTGATTCTTCTCATGTCGCAATACAGAGTAGATATAAACTCACACAATATTCATTTGTTATTACAGTATAAGCATAGTAGAACATATACACATACAACAAATATGCATAAAGATGTTAGAACATGAAAATTGTTTGGCAGCTTTAGGAAGAACATTATAAAAGTGGTATTGTACATAGGCTATTCGGTTATTTAGGTTTCAGGAAGCAAAAAAACTGAACCGAATACTGAAAACCGAATTATACTAAAGAGAAACTGAACCGGAAACTATAAACCGAAAAATCCGAAATAATCAGTTAATTCGGTTCGATGATTTGATTTCAGTTTAAAAATGCCCACCCCTAATAATTATGGTCTAAATTTTATAAGGAGGACATGCTAACATATATAGTGGGAGGTGGTGACCGGCCAAATCCACCTTGGATTCGGCCCCTTTAGTTGAATAGGAGTATGGCTCCTCCTCCCTCCATAACTAAATTTTCTATATCTTAGTTAATTTCGGTCAACTAGAGTGCTGATATTTGTCAGCCAGATTAAATATATAAGGGAACCAATTTTGGTCTTATCGTAATGGAGTGAAATAGAGAGAATGTTCTAAACTTTCAAACAAGTCCAAGAACATTTTAATCCAAGATGTTAGAGTTGTACCTATCGATATTCAGTACTCAGGGGTCTCCAGATCGCGCTTATGAATATGGAATAATTGATTATTTGCCCTCATTTACTTGTGCTATTGATCATTTGTCCCATGATGTCTCACTGACATGTGGCCCTAGCGCCGTATGTCAGTGAGACATATGGGGCAAATGATCAATTCCACCAACTAAAACGGGGCAAATCATCAATTCTCCCCATGAATATTATTTGAGTTGCCTGTCTTGAGGAACAACACTGAAAGAAGTAGGAAAACAGATGAAATTTGTATTGAATAGGTCACTGTTTTATAGTGTACAGACTTGTTACATGCTATTTTTGTTACCCACACTCTCTCTTCAATACTTGCGGGAATAGCCTATTTATGACATCGAAGGGACAGTTGTTATCATCTTCGAAGAGGTGCCTTCCCACCAAAAGGCGTATTTTAGTCAAAAAAAGGTGTCTTCTCACTGAAGAGGTGTCTTTTCGTCAGAAAAGCGTCTCTTCGTAGGGAGTAACTTCCAAACAACGTGTGTACCTGTCAGAGAAAGCTTCTCTGCAAGTAATCCCTACGTAAAGATTCCTCACCGACCTGATTTAGGTTGAGAAAAGAGTTTTCCCCAATTTTTACCTAGGTTAGTGTGATAAAGGTACTATATCCGACCTGTAAGGGTTTTGCAGGTCGGACAGTTCCCTACCTTGCTTCCTGACCTGGTATGGACTCAAGTCTCGTCCGACTTATATTCTAGGTTGGGTAGTTATTTTCGTGGTCAACAATAACTTTGACCGAGATATTTAATTTATCTCTTTGTTACATGGGCCGCATTTATAACTGGCTTCTCAAAAGCTGTAACCATTAATGGGTGAAAGTGCATCTAGGCCCCTTAATTTGGTTTTGTGTGATTAATGACAAACGATTAAAGAATCTAACGTGTTTAACCAGTCCATGAACAGGTAAAAGGTTCGAAGAGATCATCTATGGCCTTCGGGTACCCTCAAATTCTATAGAGTAAGAAAAACGGCATCTGCAATTGTAATTTTGATTTGTTGAGTCATAGGCTTGCCGTACTATTAAGAGGGGTGCATTGGTGTTGGTCTGGAGATGGTCACTTTGCTCGGATGAATGTTGTTTAGCCTCTCAAGTGTGCTTCAGTGTCCACACTCACTTTGGGATGAAATTGTTCTCTAGTTCCTATCGGATGTTCCGATGTCAGTTCGGACATTCCGATCGTTCAGACTTTCCGAAGTGTAGTTGTGCTTTAGTCCGTCGTGTGTCACTAGGTTCGGACTTTCTGATGTGTGGTCATCGGATGTTCCGATGCTTGTTGGTTTTTGGTTTGGGAGCTCACTTTTCTCTTCGGATGTTCCGATATTGGATATCGGAAGGTCCGATCTGTGTTGTCTTGTAAAGGGTGCTCTCTGTTGTTTTCGGACTGTCCGAAGCCCTCACTTCGGAAGTTCCGAAGTAGTTGTTTTCCAGTTTGGGCGCTCTCTGTTGGTTTCGGATGTTCCGATTTCTCAATCGGACATTCCGATGTGGACTTAGTTTGTTTTAGTTGGGTTCCCTCTCTGGGTGTCATCGGATGTTCCGAAATTGATTCGGACATTCCGATGCACATAGTTTTCGACCGTTGGAAGCTTTCCAAGTCTGGTAGTTTGCACACATCGGATGTTCCGAAGTTTGTATCGGACATTCCGATGTGGGGCTGAGTGCAAGGGTAACGGCTAGTTTTGAACCAAAACTATAAATACCCCTCTCCTCTCCCTTTTGTGGGTTACTCACTTGTTTTGGTTGAACACTTGAACACCTTGAGCACACTTTAGAGCTTTCTTGAGTCCTCCTCTTTGATCTTAGGGATCATCTAGTGAGTGAGGTTTTGTGAAGTGTGATTGTGAGATTAGAGCAAAGCATTCATTCATCTTGAGCAAATAGAGAACCTCTCCAAGATCAAGAATCAAGTGTACTCATTTCTCTTGGAGGTTGAAGGACTCCTAGACGGCTAGGCGTCGCTCATGAGCTCCCGACGATTGTGGGACGCCGTGAGAAGTTTGTGAAGGCCGGCTCCGCCTCCGAAAGGAAAGGATCCAATAGTGGAACCAAGCCTCAAGTGTGACCGAGGTTTGGGAGGAAAGGGTTGGAAGAGACCCGGCTCTTTGGGAGCCTCCTCAACGGAGACGTACGATCCCCTCAAGGATCTGAACTCCGGGAAACAAATTCTTGTGTTCTCTCTTGTCACTTATTGCTTGATTAGTCTCGTTCATTTACTTTGGCGCAATTCTTAGTAGTCTAGAGCTAGTTGTTAAATTGCTTGTCGTAATCTTAATTCGTTCTTCCAGAGCTAATCGGATATTCCGAAGTAATTACGAAAGTTCCGAAGTTATCGGAAGTTCCGATATTGAATCGGAATATCCGACTTTTTCCGCTGCAGTAAATTGCCTTTTAAATTTTAATAGCCTATTCACCCCCCCTCTAGGCAATTATCCACCTTTTCAATGGGCTTCAGGCAATTGCCGTCAGCTAGCCCCTAAGTCTTGAAAGAACACATGTATTCTCTTAAGGATTTCCAACTTCCAAGACGTTTGCGATGTCGCACTAATCATACTACCGGTTGCGTCTCAAGGAAATCTTTTTGATTTCCTTAGGAACTGAAGCAACGGTAAAAAAAAGTATAAATATGGGGTAGAGGCCTCCCTGAAGGGCTTCACACTTTCAGACTTCTTTTAGCACGAAAAAATAACTTGTCTTTTGCGCTATTTCTTCTTGACTCTTAAGGCTTTTCATCTCTGTGTCCTTTTCTGTCTTTTGAGAACATTTGATCAAGAACGGAAGTGAAAAGTCCCAAGAACTAGAAAAAAATTCAAAGCTTTTCATCCTTCAAGTTCTTTTCTCTCTTCTTTGCAATGGAGGAATCGATCCTTTCTGAGGCTAAGATTCAAAAACTTGTAGATGAAGGTTTGATCCATCCTCACGAAATACTGTGATGGGATCCTAGTGAAGAAGACACTAAACCCGTTACCAAAGAGGAGCGGATTGTTCTTTTTACTACTTTTGTTAGGTTAGGGCTTCGTCTCGCCGAGAGCGAATTTTTGGCTGATGTGCTCGATCATTATAAGATCGATCTCCATTATATCACCACTAACTCTATTTTAATTTTGAGAGTTTTCTCGCATTTTTGCAAGGTTTGGTATTACCCCCTTTGTCCATATTTTTCATTTCTTTTACTAGTATTCTAGGAATAACAAAATTTCCAAAGTTTTTGGAAGTGTTTATTTTATGCTTCAAACCAACCTCATGTATCCCTTGCTTTCCATCAAGGATACATGGAAAGACTATCGGAAAGAATGGTTTTATTCTGAGATCCTAGACGACTATCGCCTTAGGTTCTGTAGTAAAACCGCTCCGATTTGGTCGAAGGTAGAAGCGAAATTTGAGAGAAACTCCTTGGTGCTCACCAAGGAAGAAGGAAAAATTATTGATGACATCTTCAACTTGGTGGAAGGAGGGCTTACAGGATATAAAATCGTTTATGATTTCTTGTTCCATAAGTTGAGCCCTATAAAAAGGCGATGTAGATTCGCTTGGAGGATCGAGGGTGATCAAGATCCAATGAAGGACGAATCTAGAGGTAAGAATCTATAGATTCTAATTTTTTATTTTTCCTTTATTTAATAAAGGAACTTGACTTACACAATTTCTTTGTGTTCCAGTCCTTACTAATAGGGAAGCTTGTGCGAAAGTTGAGCAGTTTTAGCACATTTCTTCGGATAGGTACAATCAAACTATGCTGGACAAGCAACCAGCTAGTTTGATTGGTCAAAGCGATGAGTTCATTAATGAACGCATAGAGATAAGTACCAAGTAGTACATTTGGTAAGTTAAACAAGCAATTTTTTTATATCTAACAATTAAGTGTAACACCCCGGCACCTAGCATGCCCAGAATGTCACCAAACAGAGTAGAAACAATAACCAAATATCATAATTAAAGACAAATTACAGCAAGTACGTAAATGCTTTAAACGAAATTTCGGCAGCATATCCCTTGTTTTTCCAGGGTTTTAAGCATCAATAATATAATCATGGCAAGATAGCATAATTGTAAACATCAATAACGTAGCAAACAGGGTTTTAAGCAACATTTCAAGTCCAACACATAATTTAATCATCACGTAATCTAATAAGGAATAAATACTAAATCATGACCACCAACGAGGCAATAAACCAAAATGTAACTCGGTAAGGTAACCAACACATCTAAGAAAGAGTATGAATGGTTTATTTGGGTGTCGCTATGTGATGACGTGAATCTAGCTCCCTTCCCACATGTTGGATTCAAGGTACCTAAAGAAAACATTAAACAACAAGCGTGAGTTCATCACTCAGCAAAGTGTATTGCAATGGCACAAAAACAATAACAATTCATATACATACTTTATGCCATTCACACATCATGAGAAACAACCCATAAACTTCTTCCTTTATGCTCTCATTTATGCAATGCAACATGTCTCTTTGCTTAGCACATACCGGTATTGCCGAGTGCACACCCGTCGGCGTGCACCCTCTTTCCCTTCCATTCCGTGGAGGGTGCCTACTCTTACTAACTCGCTCCCATTCACAACTGTGGATGGGACTACGAGGTAGGACTTTCGTGTTCACTACGTGTGAACACAGAGGTCCGCATCAGAATGGATCACCTCTTCCTTTATGCATACATGTATGCCATAAACATGAATAACTTGCATATAAACTTGATTTAACCATTGCATAGCCATTTAACAAATTATACTCATCATGTCACAAGCAAGAATCAATCATGGCATCTTATCAAAACACATGGTTAAACTAATTCATTGTGAATCATCACAACCACTACAATACACTTGCCTTCAACCTCGCGAGACGGAGTGGCAAGATGTTGACGGCACTCCCGGGGTCACACCACCTGCACATAGGTATAATACACTCAACAATATGCCCACAAAACAACACAAGAACTATCGGCTACATCGACTTCGCAACCCACTCCTAAAACCCGAAAAACAGAGAATCTGTCCAACGGGACAGCAGGCTTCCAACAAGCATAACTTGAGTTCTAAAACTCTAAATCAGGTAAAAGAGTATATTTTCTCGAACCTTAGGAAATTTCCCATCTTTTTCTAAGTATTCGTGAAAACTGATTCGGCTTCTAAAGTCCTCTAATCTACAGCTGAACACAGTTTGTCCCAATCACGTCATAGATTGCACAACGCTCGGTAAATTGACCATAACTTTTAAACGTCTGAACAGAATTTGACATTTTTAGTGCCCAATTAAAGGTAATTCAATTATCTACAACTTTTGCAACAGACGTCCCCCAGAAAACGCCTCTAAAATCCTCAAATCTACGCCCGAAGTCGGCTCTGTAAACTGGCCAAGGGCATCACGCGAGACAGATCTAGCAACCATCTTAAACCGTCTAATAGCAGCACCTAATTTAGGGTTCTAGGCATGGATTCTCCCATAAAATAGCACCTAGATCCCCACAAAAAAAACCACAATTCGTTACCTCTTCTTGGAGAATCGAACATACGACGAACACCTTCCTCCTCCCGGCCGCTCCTTCCTTCGGATCCGCAGCGATTCGCCGGTTTCTCCTCGGTTGGATGGGCTCCAATTGCAAAAATAGCAGGGGGAGGTGACGTGGGGGAGGGAGAGGTGGCTAGGGGAGGGAAGCCCAAGGGGGCGCAAGTGGGAAGGGGAAGGCTAGCCAAGGGGTGGAGGCGCAATGGGGGGGGTCGCGGCTAGGAGGGAAACCCTAGGAGGGGGCGCATGGGATGAGGGGGGCGCATGGGCTGAGGTTTGGCTACCTCTCCCCCTCCACATGGACCGAAAAACTTCCAATGAAGGCCCAGAACAAAACCCCCCTAAAGCCCAAATCCTCCCGGAAAGGCCCAACTCCTTCCGGAAAGGCCCAAATATTCTGAAAAGACATAAATACGATCTAAACTCTTACCGAAATGTCACATTAAGCTTATCATTTTTCAGATGCATTATTGAAAACGTGCCGCCAATCAACCTGCAACTCCTGTCCAGGCTCCTGCTGCAAAAAGAAAAAGAGCCACAAACAGGATAGCTACAATGGTTGGTGACTATCCGACCAGCACCAGGTCGATGCAGAGTGCACGCTCCACTGGATATACCGATCAGCCTCAAGTCCAAGGGACTTCGACTACTGTACAAATAAGAGCTTTCTCACATGTATATAACAAGAAACGATATGGTATATGGGATACCTCATATAAGAATTATCCTATATTTTCACATGTTCAGGGTGAGGAGGAAGAGAGTGATGATGACATCCCTCTTGTCATCAAGAGGAAGAGAGCTCCTGCCCCGACTGTTGGGGAAAGTGGAACTCCTTGGATTTCTTGGAAAACGGATATGGGAGTATCCTACAAGTAAGTCTATATCTTAGTTCTAAAATGTTAATATTTAGAACCAGTAAATTTTTCCTAGATATTGATTGATTGACTTTGGTTCTTTTATAGCCTCCTGGCTACTCCTCAGATTCAAACAGAATCTGAGATGGATTCTTTGGTTGGTAATGAACCAACCAAAGTAGAATCGCCTTTGGAAACTATCGAGGAGGTTCCACCAACCGTACCAAGCGCTGAAGCCAGGCCGACCAACACCGAGGGTGAAAATCCTCTTGTTGTTGAGGTCGATGAACCATCTGCTGTTGCGGAGGAGGTTATTACTTCGCCCATGATAGTAGTGAAAGAGGTTGGTGGAACATCTACTGCTGCGGAAGAAGTAGCGGCCTCTCCAAAGACAACAGTGGAAGAGGTCCGGGTGAGCCAAGAAATGGCTTTCTTCCCAGCCGAAGATGATATACCAGTGGATGGGAACGTGACAACGCTCACCTCCAGTGGGGCTAAATATCTACCTTCTTCTGATACTAATCAGGAGAGGGTGGATCAACAAGACCTTAACAATTTATTTTCTAAGTTATTTTTATTTTATTTTTGTATAATTTCTTAAGAAAAAAGAAGGAAGAACTTAGCTTTAAATACTTTGCTTGCTTTTACTGTTTTCACAAGGAATATCCGACCTATTGATTTTCTCTACATTAGCTCTAACTTGCCGACCTAGTAGGTCGGCAAGTTAGAGCTAATGTAGAGAAAATCACAAAAAAGTAAGTCAAATACAATTCCTTCTTTATGTTTGTCTTCTACTGTGTTTTTTTGCTTTCTAACTTGTTTGCTTGGAAATAGAAAAGAAGAAAGAATAAAAAGAATTGGAGAAGCAATTTTGGTGGCTTAGAACACCATCAAAGGCTTCGAATTTGACCTCATCATGCTTCAAAGATTATATTTGAGTAGTGAGAAAAAAATCGCTTGATTTGAAATAGTTTTCAAAGAAAATGATGAGGGATAAAGAAACTTAGTCAAGAATTACAAGGTATTTTCCTAAAAAAGATACTGAGTTAAAAAGCAAAACACTTTTCTGATCTCAGTATTCCTGAAACTTCCTCTTTTTACTTATCTTTTGACAGGATCAAAAGAACTTGTGAAAAATCAGGAACTTCAGTTCACCAAAGAAGAAAAAGAGAAGAAGCAGATGGCCGAGCTGAGTTCCAAGACACAAGTGGAGATCACCAAATTGAGAGAGCAAATAAAGATATCCAGTGATGAAGTAATAAGAATACGGGGTTTGAGCAAATCTATCCTGGGTTTTGTTTTTCCTCAGTTACAAAGAATAACGACGGACTTGAAAGGAAAGTAAGTAGAACTTACAAATCAAGATCCGTCGATTGATGAACTGGTCACGGGGGTAAAAGAGCAGCTGAAGAATATCTCCGAGCATTTCCCCATGATGTTGAACACCATTAAGCCATCTCTTCGATAATCAATTAGCTTCCATGTTAATGCCCTTTTTATGAAGTTAAGGCATTACTATAAGGATGCAATTGAGTTGGAGAAGCTTGCTCCCAACCTACAATTCTCAATAGAAGAGGAGATTAACCGAACACAAGCAAAAATAAAATCTGCTGTGGACTTGTATATGAACAATGTAAAGGTTTTTTCAAGTAATATGAGAAAAAATTCGTTCTATCTTTTGTGTTTTAAACATTGTTCTATTTCTTGTCAGCCTTTTGGTTTGATCTTAACTATATCATTATTAGCCCCCAACTGTTTGTTTGACTGATCAATGATGTGATCAAAAAACAAACAGTTTTTTTACGGAGAACCGACCTGGTTTCGCTTTGCTATACACTTAGTATTAACTGACAGCATGACAGAGATGAGGTCAGTCTAATGACTTTCATTGCAGTAAGTACTAGTTTACATGAAAAGGCTCTATTAGAAGTCATCTCACAACCCGACCAACAACCTTGTGTTTTGCTTAGGAAGTTAGATTTTCATGATTCGTTAGAAATAAAGCAAGACAAGAAATAGTTTAATATAACACCAAGAAGACATTATTTTATGAAGTATGAATTTAATTCATGAATATAAAATATGAATTTACACGTAAAACCTACGAAGATGCTGGATATTCCATGCGTTGGAAAGTACTCGACCGTCTTCCATTATTGGTAGTAGGAAATTACATCTATATGATGTATTGTAACTGATCATCCTAAGGTGAAACCAGTACTACACCAGCCCTTGAACCTCTTAGTTCTCTAAATCCATCAAAATATAAGGTCCAATGATCGGTATCAATGGAATTCTGCTCTATAGAATTCTCACTGTTAGTCCATTCAGCTAAAAAATTTGCCAAAATTTGGGACTTGATTGCTGATCGGGACATGAATTGGATATCAAAAGATCCAAGCAGAATTGCCCACTTAGCAATCCGCCCAGTTATTTCCTAGTTGTGGAGAATGTTGCCTAAAGCGAAAGATGAAGACACCGTAACCCGATGAGATTGGAAATAATGTCTTAATTTCCTAGAAGCCACCAATAGGGTATAAAGAAGTTTTTGAACCTGAGGATACCTCATTTGGTCCATGTAAAACTTCACTTACGTAGTAGACTGATTTTTGAACCCTTTCTCGTTCAACAACGAGAACAACACTAACCACATTATTTGTCGCTCCTAAATAAAACAATAATGGTTCATCTGGATTAGGAGATACCAATAATGGTAGGCTTGATAAATAATGTTTAAGTTCTTGGAAGTCTTTTTCTTCTTCATCCGACCAATGGAATTTATCGTGTTTTCTTATTACCTTAAGGAAAGGTAATCCACATTCTCCCGATCTGGATATGAAGCGACTGAGAGAAGCTATCCGACCAGTTAATCCTTGTACTTCCTTCACTGAAGAAGGAGACTTCAAGGATTCAATGGCACGAATCTTCTTAGGATTAGTTTCAATTCCACTTGAATAAACAAAGAATCCTAGCAATTTGGGGAAAATTCGTCACACGACACTCAATTCGTGTGCTTTTCTGGCTGTGTGTATGACATGTGGGGTCATCTGTGTGTATGAATGTGGGCCAGAGTGTCAAATACTGAAATGCGAATTTTAAAGAGTGTCATCTGTGTGAACTTAAGATACTCCGAAAGTAAACTTTTAGGTATTTAACTTTATTCCATGTTTTTTCAAGTTATAGAATGTTTCAGCTAAATCCGACAGATGGTTAGAGCTTTTGTGGGGGCTCCGGTGTCAGACTAGTGATTTGGATCATTACTGTTGCGTTGGACTAGATAATAACGCAACCCGTAAAGTATTCGATCACTTATCTAAAACCGTACTCGGATTGAGGCCAATCAACCGGTGAGTCATGCGTTGCGCGCACTCGTCTGCCGTTTGGTTGATACCAATCCAAGCTTCCCGCATATGTATCTAGTGCTAGACCCCTGGATCAGTAGCTAGCACTCACATAAACCAACTAAGATGCATCACGACCACATATATACATAGTCGAAGAGTAGAGTTATCACAACTACTTATGTATACAATTTACGGCCGACCGGCCAAATACAAACCAAATGAGAATTCAACACAGCGGAAATCCAAAAGAGCTAGCGGTGTGCCATCACCACCCAAATGCAACCGACTAGGGGTAAGGCCCAGTTAATCCTCAGTGAATTCGTCGAACTCAGAAGCACACTGCGACTCATCGAGCTGACCATCATCACCTTCTTCTAGCCAAAATTTGTGAGAGCAAACGGTGAGTACACGTATGTACTCGTAAGACTTTACTGTATGGAAACAATAATATAAATGCAGGTTCACAAAAATGGACGCAAGTTTCTACACGAAGTCTGTTTTGAGCACAAAGCAAGATTTATTTGCAATAGAGTAATAATTTCAAAACCATTCGCAGTTTACAAGGCAATTGAAAAGAGAGCATTTAAATGTAAACGATAAACATATAACTTTTGAACCGTAATCCGATTAACTAACCGTTCCAAAACCACGAACCAATACCCACACCGATTCACCATGCCAAGACCATATCCTTAAACCGAGTTTCCAAACCATCCCACTTTGCGAACACTTTCCCGAACCAGACCACAACAAAACCAAAACCAAACCAGAACTGTAGGATCGAAGTATACGAATATAGCAATCAGAGGGGGGGGGTGAATGATTGTGCGGAAGCTAAAACCAAATTCTTGATCTATTAAAAGTTCACCCCAAAACAGAACCAAATAATTGCCTCGTTTTCGACAAAAACAGAATGACAAAGGTTCGGTAAAACGTGAATTACCGGAGATCCAACCGTCGGCTCGATCTGAAACTTGGACACAAGAAACTAGATTCTAACACGCATCGAACCCAAAAAGAATCAGCTCGATCAGACGTACGGATCAAAAGTTATGAACCTCGCAAGCTTGCTGTGACAGAAGATGACGAGAATTAATCTAACCAAAACTTCAAGATTAAACAAGAACGACAAAAGTTTAATCAACTAAACTTAGAGAAACCCTAAATCAATTCTCTAGAAAGGTTTTGATGGATCAAATCAAGATAAAACTCAAAGAACAAAAACCAATCTAGAACCAGAACAAGCATGCAAACAAGAACCAAAACAGAGACACTGTAGCAACGCGGTTACTGTAGCACGCAAGGATCTGGAAGAATTGATCTTTATTTCTTTGTCTAAAGTACTCCCATCAAAAGAGTACAAACCCTAAAAACTGAGCTCAAGCTCTCAATGCGCTCAACTCTACTTGATTCGATTGATCCCTTCAACAGGAGACAACCCCTCCTATTTAAAGGACCAACCCACAAGGAGTCCTGAATACAATTCCTAATCCTAGGAGTCCCACTCCTAATCCTAGAAAGAATATGTATCCAACACAACTCTACTTGGCCCAACCTGGCCAAGTACAACACTTGCACGCGTATGGCAACCCTACCATACTCATGTGACTAACACTTTGCACGCGCATGGCCACCTGCCACACTCACGTGACTAACCATTCTTCATGTGCACCATTCTCTTAGCCCGAACGTCCCGCATGACATCCTTGACCACCAAGACCTCAGCTCCTCCTGAACCTAGTCCCGAACCTCAGTTCCTTCATGAACCTAGTTCCGATCCCGTCATTGACCATGTTCGCCCTCGAGCAATACCTGCACATGAACAAACCACAAAACGAATCCGAGCACAAGTCCACGACTTGACTCAACATTAGTCCATGCAAATACTCACATGAGAATTGCATAAAGTCCACTTCAAAACAAGTATCATGAAATTCTCACAAATTTCATAATCTCAAAAACAAATCAAACACAATTCCAATTTTGCTCAAAACCCTAATCAAGCAAAAACACATTCACGACGGACCAAAAAATATGGTCCGGCGTACACATGAAAAAGTCACTCAAAAAACCATTCACGACGGACCAAAAAATTTGGTCCGGCGTACATGTAAAACTTACTGTTTTTCAATAACTTGGTTTGGCACAACAACCTTCAAAAGCACATTTACGACAGACCAAAAAGTTGGTCTGTCGTACATGGGAAAACGAGGTTGCCAAAAAAACATGTTTACAAAGGACCAAAAAAGTTGGTCTGTTGTACATGGGAGAATGAGGTTGTCAAAAGCATGTTTACAAAGGACCAAAAAAGTTGGTCTGTTGTACATGGGAGAATGAGGTTGTCAAAAGCATGTTTACAAAGGACCAAAAAATTTGGTCCATCGTAGATGGAAAACTTACTGTTTTCTTTAAGTTTGGTCCGGCGCCAAAGCGAAACTTACTGTTTCTTGTCAAATTGTCAAAACACATGAACAAGCCAATTTTGCAAATTCAATTCTAAGCCAATTTTTCAGCACTTGATGGAAAAATTGATAAAATGCCATTCCTAACAAGTGGCTTCGCTAAAAATGCCACTCCGCTGTCGTTGACATGTGGGACCATCTGTGTTTATGACAGTGGGCCAGAGTGGCATTTTAGCGATGCCACTTATTGAAAGTGGCACATATGCCAATCTCCCATACTTGATAGTACTTCCTAAGCTGCTCATGACCGTGAGCATGGCTAATCGATTAGGTTTATTTCTCTACAGAGATTGTACACTTCACCCACATGACACGTTCTAGCAATCATGTCAACCATGCTACGGGATACTCATCGTATCCGTTTTGCTAGACTGTGACGAGACTTTCCAAAAGGTTGGGATTTACCCCTTGCACCAGCCCGGTAATGTGTGTTCCTGCTATGGCGGTAGGGGTCACTAGATCGCACCCACTGTGCTCACGATGGACCCGTGCCACATCGCCCACGCCCTCCCCATAGCCATTCATTCACCGTTGTATTGGATAAACATCCATCTCGACGCCTGAACGATGGAGTCCCTAGAACACACCACTACCACAAGTGTGTCCAACTCTTCTGCTTACTAATAGTGCAAGGTCAAACCCTTTCCAATGTACTAAGTCAAGGCTATCCCATACTAGCACATGTGGTTGCACTGTTTGACTTAGTTATAGCATCAAGTTCAGTCCTTAGGGTGACTTAAGAGAGATCTTCCAAAACCACTTGCTATGGCCACAGAGGCTGGTCACTAGCTGCCCCTTGGAGCTCCCACTAGCCCACACACTCCCCATAGCAAGGCAAACCACCACCAAAACCAACTCAAAACCGATTTTTGATTCCACCAACACCATTCCAACCAACCGCAAAACCAAATCCGATTCCAGTAAAACCAAATCCGATTCCAGCAACACCATTCCAAACCAACTCCACAGATGCCAACATCTCGCCCGTGTCTAAAATACTTCATTGTTTTCCATTTTACTCACACAACCATTTGCCGACTTTCCAAACTATAACCCAACACCGAACCATGAACCAAATCCAAAACACCAACTATTTCCAAGAGGAAATCATATTGATTGAATCGCAACCTCTTGCAATACATTCTACGACACGACTAAACACATGTAGATACTACTCATTATTACCCGATTGATATTTATTTCTATGTCTAGGTTTAGCCTAAGGTTCAGCAAGGTTGTCATGTCAACAGCTCACGCAGGCAGTACCGGCGCACAGTACCCGGTAGTACTGCTCATCCGGTAGTACCGACCTTCTCCGGCGGTAGTGCCCACTGCCGATGACCAAAATGGGGTGCCCTATAGAAAATAACTACCGATGTGTTGCCCACGGTACTACCGCTCGGGCGGCAGTACCGGCCCCAAGCACTGGTAGTGCCGGCTTCCCGGAGGCTGCAAGCAGCACTCTCTAGATTTTAACTACCGGCGTTATATCCCCGGTACTACCGCTTGGGCGGCAGTACCGGCTGTATAACGGCGGTAGTGCCGGTCTTCCAAGGATTCTAGGGTTTGGAAATTGGGTTTTTGCGCAATTGAGTTTGGAACTTTGCGACGCTTGCATGATTAGGTTCCTAGCGATGCTAGGGACCCATTCACATCGGTCTCGCATCGTTTCGAACACATTTGCTTGAAGTCACCCTATTTGACCTTACGGAATACGAAAACGACAAAAATCGGATTTCGACTCGAAAGGAGTACAAACTCGATTTTCTACGCGGGGATGGAATCTCTACGGCACCAGGGACTCATCTACGCTATCTACTCGAGGTTTCGAGTTCGACTAAAGTAGTTTCTGTAACACCCCGGCATCTAGTTTGCCCGAATGCTACCAAACATAGACTAAACATCAACTAAATACCATACATGAAGACAAATTTCAGCAAAGGCTCAAATGCTAAACACCGAAATAGCAAAGGCACAAATGCTAAACACCGAAATTTCGGCAGCATCTCCTTTGTTTTATCATGATTTGAACAATAGCAATATCATAGCAAAATATTTCATAACATAAGACATCTAAAGAAGCAATATATAATGGATACAACATCATCATAAACAATTAAACCAAAACCAACCACACAAACATCTATAGCTAAGCAAAGAGGATCAACAACACATTAAAATTAATCCATTGTGACACAACGGAGTGTTGTAACCTTATTTAACGTGCATGATAAGGTCAAAAACAGTATGAGATGTGGAAATAAGGTTAAAACCATAGGGTATAGAGGTTAATAACGTTTCCGGGCCGTTTCCGGGGTTTTGGGCCTTCCCGGGGGATTTTAGGCCTTAAAGAGGGGGTTGTGGGCTTTGGTGGGATGGATTATGAGTCCATTTAGGATTAGGAATCCTAGTTGGGGCTGGTAAGAGGGCCTCTCCTGCCCTTAATTGCGCCCCACACCCCTTTGGGCGCCCCCACTCCCTCCCCCTTGGCCCTAGCCGCACCCCTCTCCCTCCCCCCTTGGTGGCCGTGCGCCCCCCCTCTTGCCTCTTTGCTCTCCACCTCTCCACCTCTCATCCACCTCCTTGCTGCCCTAGGGTGGCCTCCCCACCCCCTGCACCTCGAGGATCCATCCATTGGAGCGAGGAGCGAGGAGCGTGGAGCGAGGAGCGATCCGGGAGGAGTTTCGTTGGGATTTCGGTCGTCGGTCGAAGGTATGGCCATGGTTTTCCTTGGGGTTGGGCTAGGTACTGTTCTAAGGGTGTTTATCATGATTTTAGATCAATTGGTGGTGTTGGAATTGAGTAATTTGGGTTAGATCTAGATGTTGCCACGTTTCTGTTTTGGGACAGCATGAGCAGTCGACCTAGGGTTTGAGTTTTCGTCAATTTAAAGTCCTAATATGTCCGTACAGATGTTGAAGAAGTTGTAGATAATTTCATTATCTTTCAGTGGATATAAAGAACGTTAAATTCCGCCCAGCCGTTTGAAAGTTATGGCTGTTTTACCGAGCGTGTTAAAATCTGTGACGTGATTGGAACAGATCACGGTATTTTGTAGATTAAACAACTTTCGAGTCCGAATCAGTCTTTCCCTATAACTAGAAAAAGTTGGGAAATTTCCTAAGCTACGCGAGGATGTACTCTTTTAATTGATTCGGAGTCCCAGAACTCAAGTTATGCCTTTTGCAAGGCTGCTATCCCGACGGGACAGAACCTCTGTTTTTAGGTTTTGCGAGTAGTTGGGAATGTCGGGGTAGATGAGGGTTTGCGTACTGTTTTGTGGACATAATTGTGAGTGTGTGATACCTATGTGCAGGTGGTGCGACCCCGGGAGTGCCTTCTACTTCCCGCCAATCCGTTGCCCGTGGTTGAGGCAAGTGTGTTGTAATGAATAGCGAGTTGTAGGTTGCTTGTTGAGAATAGATGGAATTGACTTCATGATATATGATCAATTGCCATGCTTTAATGATTGCCAATGATATGATGAGCATGTTTATTATGTTATGATGCCATGTGTTAATATGTGAGTTAAATATGATGTTGGCATAATTGCATACATGGCATGTTACATGGCCCGGGCGGTGAGAAAGTCATAACTAATCCGGGAAGGTCGGTGAGAAAGATATGACTAATCCGGAGAGCCAATGAGTAAGTCCTACATCGTGATTCCATTCACCGCGGTGAACGGAAGCGAGGAGTAGGCACCCTCCATCTTCGGGATGGAAGGGGGGAGAGGGTGCACACCGACGGGTGTGTACTCAACCATACCGGTATGAGTTTCCAAGGAGACATGAGCATTGCATTACATTGCGTACATAATGATGATGTTATTGTTAAGTGTTCATGAATGAGAAGATATACATGATGGGAGATTTTATTGCCATGATATTGTTCTTGTTGTCCATTGCAATATGCTTGCTGAGTTTTGAACTCACGCTTGTATTTTCTTGTTGTTTTAGGTACCATGAGAACGGCATGCGGGGAAGGGAGATAGTCACACGTCCGCACGTAGCTTCACCCTTTTGATTCCACAAGTCATTCAATTAGTTTCGATAATAAAATGCGTGTGATGATTATTGCTTTAAGGTTTAGCTTTGCTATGTGAGAGGATTATTGTTCGTTTGACACTTGGAGACATTAAGTGCTTGATTTTAGACTTATATTGTCGTTAAGTCTTTGATTATTGCTGTTTTAGCTGTCTCTCATATTGCGTTATATTGCTATACTGTTGTTGCTCCTTTAATTCATGTTAAAACAAAGGAGATGCTGCCGAAATCTCGGTTTTTAGCATGTGCGCCTTTGCTGGAATTTTATGTTAATTGTGGTATTTAGATGTTGTTTAGCTTATGTTTGGTAGCATTCAGGCATATTAAATGCCAGGGTGTTACAGTTGGTATCAGAGCGGGCTGTAGGTCCTTGGAATATGTATTTTTAGTGTCATACCTTAAGTTGCAACTAAAATATGATGTGGAATAACTTAGAAACATGGCTTAGGTCTTAACTAAAATTTTGTTATAGGATAGCAACATTAAAACTTGCCAAAGTGGTATAACTAATCTAAAATTTAACACACTTGGTTGCACAGTAGGTTGGGGTTTTGGTTATCATTGCATTGCGCTTAGTTATTTGATGAAGACTATGCTTATGATGATGTTTGATCATGGTACTTGTTTATATGATGTTGTGTTTATGTTTATGTGTTTGGATGGTTGTCTGTTTGTAGCAACCATGCCGAGGGGTAGAGGCCGTGATCGCCGTGGCCGTGGATGCCTGGGCGAGGTTCTCAGGGAGTTGCGGAGTCTGTTGCTGAGGGTAGCGTTTTGCTCAATGCTCGCGGGCCAGCTCAGGAGGAGCTTCCAGCTGCACAGTCAGGGGCGGGGATACCTGCCGCCAATGAGGATTTAGTTCAGGCTCTGCAGAGGGAGATTCAGGAGCTGCGCCAGCCTGGCAGCCTCCCGCCGTTGTGCCTCCCTCGCAGCTGCCCCAGCTTGTTGCCCCTGTGCCAGGCCGAAACCGAGGATGAGTCTCCGGGAGTGGATGTCCCTCCGTCTTGACACTTTTGACGGAGCAGGCACGCCGATCCAGTCCGCAGATTGGCTGCGATACATGGAGAGGTAGTTTGAGGTCCTAGAGTTGACCTCGGTCCAGAGGGCTCGCTTTGTGGCCTTTCAGCTGAAGGGCCAAGCTGATATCTGGTGGGAGGGGGTTCTGGCTGCTAGAGCCCCCGATCTTGGTCCTGTCTGCTGGGAGGACTTTGTGGCTCGATTCCGAGCCAAGTTCTACCCGGAGTCTTTCCTTGAGCGGATGGAGCATACTCTGACGACTCTTTCCCAGGGAAAGACGTCGGTGGCAGAGTATGAGGTGGAGTTCAACAGCGTGGTGCGCTTCGTGCCGGCTGTGGCAGTCGACGATCGGGAGAAGGCAAGGAGGTTCCGTAGGGGCCTCAACCAGGAGTTCAGAGTTGTCATGGGGGCGACTGTCCCTCGTGACTTCTGCTCCGTGGTGGAGCAGGCGAAAGGCATGGAGCTCGAGTTGGAGCTCTCTCGGGATAAGCAAAACCCGGGCGGTTCAGGAGTTCCTGCGGCCCCAAGCGGGGGCCAGAAGAGGACCTTTGGTGGAGGAGGTGGGTCTTCTCAGCGACCCACCTTCAAGAAGTTCAAGGGAGGACAGGGCTCCGCCTCAGGGGCTATGATGAAGCCACCCCAGTCGTCTTCCTCGCGAGCGGCTGTTCGTCCTGTGCCCGGGCATGGCATGATGTGTTTCAAGTGCGGTGGTGAGCACCGTGCTTCAGAGTGTGGTTGGACCGGGAGTTGCAACCACTGTGGCAAGCCCGGCCACATGGGACGAGTCTGCCGGATGAATCTCGGTAGCATCATCAAGTGGGAGACGGTGCCTTCTCCTCCCACTCCAGCGGCGTCTTCCAGAGGATCGGTGCACATGATGGCTGCTCCTGTTTCTCAGCCGCCCTTTGCGTGGGCGCCACTAGCGGCTTACTGGTGCCCGCAGCCGTCTGCTCCTCCTCAATTGCCTCCTCCGCCCCCAGCCTTGTTGGGGCATCAGCCGGGAGTCGGGGCTCCTTCTGTCCCGGCGCCACCAGGAGTGTACGCTTTGCTGACCGCCGAGTCAGCCGGGCATCCAGAGGTGGTTTCAGGTACTCTGCTCGTGGATTCCGTTGATGTCTTTGTTTTGTTTGATTCCGGAGCATCCTATTCCTTTGTGTCGTCTGAGTTTGCTAGTAGAGCTAAGCTGGGAGTTCAGCGGATTTCTGAGTCCGTGTTAGTCAGTTCTCCTGGGGGTTTGATTGCTAGCTCTTTGGTTTGCCCGGGTTGCACCATTGCCATTGATGATGAGGTTTTCTTTGCCAATCTTATGGTGATCCAGTTGGCTCCTTTTGATGTCATTTTGGGCATGGACTGGCTGCATCAGTACCGTGCCAAGATCTGTTGCTTTTGGAGGACGGTTACCTTGCAGGCCCCGTCAGGGGTAGAGTTGACCTTTCAGGGTGGTATACCTTCCAGTTCCATCCTTGCTTTGACTAGTCTGTTTTCTGGTCGCCGTTTGAGGCTGTTGGGTTTCCTCATGACCTTATCTGAGAAGCCATCTTCTTCAGTTTCCATTGAGAAAATTTCTGTAGTGAAGGAGTTTGTTGATGTGTTCCCTGACGAGTTGCCTGGTTTACCTCCTGTGAGGAATGTGGAGTTTCGTATTGATCTGGTTCCGGGCACTCAACCTATTTCTATCTCTCCATACCGCTTGGCTCGTCCTTTTCAAGACGAGTTGAAGAAGCAGTTGGAGGATTTGTTGGCCAAGGGCTTTATTCGGCGTAGCGTTTCGCCATGGGGAGCACCCGTTCTCTTCGTTTCGAAGAAGGATGGAAGTTGGCGTATGTGCATTGATTATCGTGCTCTTAATCAAGTGACAGTCAAGAACAAGTATCCTTTGCCCCGCATTGAGGATCTGTTTGACCAACTGAAGGGAGCAAATGTGTTCTCCAATATTGATCTTCAGTCGGGGTACAATCAGATCCGTGTGAGGGAGCAGGACATTGAGAAGACTGCTTTCTCCACTAGGTATGGGCATTATGAATTTAAAGTTATGTCTTTTGGACTAACTAATGCTCCTATTTGTCTTTATGGAGGCGATGAACAGATGCTACACAAGTACCTTGATGAGTTTGTGGTAGTGTTCATCGATGACATTCTGGTTTACTCTAAATCGTAAGAGGAGCATGAGCGACACTTGAGGCTTGTGTTGAGCACCTTGAGGGAGAATCAGTTCTTTGCTAAGCTGAAAAAGTGCGAGTTCTGGATTTCAGAAGTGGGTTTTCTTGGCCACATCATCAATCCAGAGGGCATATCTGTAGATCCTAGCAAAGTCTCAAGGGTTTTGGATTGGAAGAGGCCTTCCAATGTCAAAGAGGTGCGTAGTTTCCTTGGGTTGGCTGGCTACTATCGGCGTTTTGTGCAGGATTTCTCTATCATTGCCAAGCCACTTTCGCGAATCGACTCGTAAGGGGATGAAATTCCAGTGGATCGCAGAGTGTGAGCACAGTTTACGCACTTTGAAGGAGAAGTTAGTGATCGCTCCTCGTTCTTACCCTTCCCGAGCCGGGAAGCGCTTCACTGCTTATTCCGATGCTTCTCGTTTGGGACTTGGTTGTGTGCTCATGCAAGATGGCAAGGTGATTGCTTATGCATCGAGGCAGCTGAAAAAGCATGAGCGTAACTATCCCACGCATGATCTTGAGCTAGCCATTGTGGTGTTTGCATTGAAGATATGGAGGCATTACTCAGACGGCGAGTCTTGTGATATTTTCACTGATCACAAGAGCCTCAAGTACATCTTTACTCAGAAAGATTTGAACTTGAGGCAGAGGAGGTGGCTAGAATTGATAAAGGATTATGACCTCACTATCCAGTATCATCCTGGGAAGGCAAATGTGGTGGCCGACACTCTCATTCGCAAGACAATGCCCCCTGTTGTTGATTGTCTTGTTGCTGATTTTGAGCATTTGGGAGTCTCCTACTATTTTGCGGGGACCGTGCAAGCTGAAACTCAATTGATTCTTGAGTCAGCGATCCCCGAGCGAGTGCGGGAGGCACAACAGCATGATCGGTTGCTCCAGCAGGTGAGGAAACGCCTTGAGGATGGCAAGTCTGGAGACTTTACCATTGATGATGTGGGAGCTTTGAGGTTTCAGGGTCGTCTGTGCGTGCCTCAGAAATCCCAAGTGAAAGAGGACATTCTGAAAGAGGCTCATCGCACCCCGTACACGGTCCATCCTGGGGAGACCAAGATGTACAGAGATTTGAAAGAGAATTTCTGGTGGAAAAGGATGAGAGTGGATATTGCCAAGTATGTGGCGTCCTGTGGGATCTGTCAGAAGATCAAGGCTGAGCATAAGCGACATGCCGGTCTGTTGCAGCCATTGGAGATTCCTGTGTGGCCATGGGATGACATCTCCATGGATTTCATGGTTGGCCTACCTCGTTCTCCACGAGGGAAGGATGCTGTTTGGGTTGTGGTGGACCGTCTCAGCAAGTCTGCGCATTTCATTCCTATCCGCACTACCAATTCTGCGAGCGACTTGGCTCCCATCTATGTGCGGGAGATTGTGAGACTGCATGGTGTACCCAAGACCATTATTTCTGATCGGGATGCGAAGTTCGTCTCCAAGTTCTGGGAGAGTTTGAAGAGTGCTTTGGGTACGCAGCTTCGCCTTAGTACCGCTTTTCACCCTCAGACGGATGGGCAGTCTGAGCGTACCATCCAGACTTTGGAGGACATACTCAGGGCCTGTGTGATGGCTTGGAAAGGTAGCTGGGAAGATCATTTGCCTCTTGCAGAGTTTGCTTACAATAACAGCTATCATTCCAGCATCCGGGCTGCTCCTTATGAGGTACTGTATGGCCGGAAGTGCAGATCGCCACTTTGTTGGGATGTTGTGGGAGAGAGAGCACTTCTTGGATCGGATTGGGTTCAGCAGACTGTTGATCGCGTGGCGGAGGTACGGCAGAACCTTCTCGCAGCGCAGAGCAGACAGAAAAGCTATGCTGATGTGAGGCGGCGAGATTTGGAGTTTGAGGTGGGTGATAGCGTACTCTTGCGAGTATCTCCCACCAAGGGTGTGGTGCGTTTTGGCACCAAAGGAAAGCTCAGTCTGAGGTTTGTTGGGCCATTCCCTATCATCGCCCGTGTTGGTAGGCTGGCCTATCGTCTGGAGCTACCGGAATCCATGCAAGGTGTGCATGATGTGTTCCATGTCTCGATGTTGAGGAAATACTTGCATGATCCGGAGTTGGTGGTTCCGTTGGAACCATTAGTGCTTGAGCAGGACCTCACCTTCGAGTCCCGTCCTGTGGAAATTCTGGGGACTTCGGAGCGAGTGATGAAGAACCGGACGATCAAGTTTGTTAAAGTATTGTGGTCACATCAGACCGAGAGAGAAGCGGCTTGGAAGCTGGAGTCTCGCATGCGCAAGAAGTATCCCGAGCTTTTCGCCTCAGGTATGTGATGTGAAACCTGGCTATCTTCGGTTTTGCTGGGTTGCATGTTGGTGCGTTTTAGATTCGAGGTCGAATCTTGTTGAAGGGGGGAAGAGTGTGACACCACGGAGTGTCGTAACCTTATTTAACGTGCATGATAAGGTCAAAAACAGTATGAGATGTGGAAATAAGGTTAAAACCATAGGGTATGGAGGTTAATAACGTTTCCGGGCCGTTTCCGGGGTTTTGAGCCTTCCCGGAGGATTTTGGGCCTTAAAGAGGGGGTTGTGGGCTTTGGTGGGATGGATTATGAGTCCATTTAGGATTAGGAATCCTAGTTGGGGCTGGTAAGAGGGCCTCCCCTGCCCTTAATTGTGCCCCACACCCCTTTGGGCGCCCCCACTCCCTCCCCCTTGGCCCTAGCCGCACCCCTCTCCCTCCCCCCTTGGTGGCCGTGCGCCCCCCCTCTTGCCTCTTTGCTCTCCACCTCTCCACCTCTCATCCACCTCCTTGCTGCCCTAGGGTGGCCTCCCCACCCCCTGCACCTCGAGGATCCATCCATTGGAGCGAGGAGCGAGGAGCGTGGAGCGAGGAGCGATCCGGGAGGAGTTTCGTTGGGATTTCGGTCGTCGGGCGAAGGTATGGCCATGGTTTTCCTTGGGGTTGGGCTAGGTACTGTTCTAAGGGTGTTTATCATGATTTTAGATCAATTGGTGGTACTGGAATTGAGTAATTTGGGTTAGATCTAGATGTTGCCACGTTTCTGTTTTGGGACAGCATGAGCAGTCGACCTAGGGTTTGAGTTTTCGTCAATTTAGAGTTCGAATATGTCCATACGGATGTTGAAGAAGTTGTAGATAATTTCATTATCTTTCAGTGGATATAAATAACGTTAAATTCCGTCCAGCTGTTTGAAAGTTATGGCTGTTTTACCGAGCGTGTTAAAATCTGTGACGTGATTGGAACAGATCACGGTATTTTGTAGATTAAACAACTTTCGAGTCCGAATCAGTCTTTCCTTATAACTAGAAAAAGTTGGGAAATTTCCTAAGCTACGCGAGGATGTACTCTTTTAATTGATTCGGAGTCCCAGAACTCAAGTTATGCCTTTTGCAAGGCTGCTATCCCGACGGGACAGAACCTCTGTTTTTAGGTTTTGCGAGTAGTTGGCAATGTCGGGGTAGATGAGGGTTTGCGTACTGTTTTGTGGACATGATTGTGAGTGTGTGATACCTATGTGCAGGTGGTGCGACCCCTGGAGTGCCTTCTACTTCCCGCCAATCCGTTGCCCGTGGTTGAGGCAAGTGTGTTGTAATGAATAGCGAGTTGTAGGTTGCTTGTTGAGAATAGATGGAATTGACTTCATGATATATGATCAATTGCCATGCTTTAATGATTGCCAATGATATGATGAGCATGTTTATTATGTTATGATGCCATGTGTTAATATGTGAGTTAAATATGATGTTGGCATAATTGCATACATGGCATGTTACATGGCCCGGGCGGTGAGAAAGTCATAACTAATCCGGGAAGGTCGGTGAGAAAGATATGACTAATCCGGAGAGCCAATGAGTAAGTCCTACATCGTGATTCCATTCACCGCGGTGAACGGAAGCGAGGAGTAGGCACCCTCCATCTTCGGGATGGAAGGGGGGGAGAGGGTGCACACCGACGGGTGTGTACTCAACCATACCGGTATGAGTTTCCAAGGAGACATGAGCATTGCATTACATTGCGTACATAATGATGATGTTATTGTTAAGTGTTCATGAATGAGAAGATATACATGATGGGAGATTTTATTGCCATGATATTGTTCTTGTTGTCCATTGCAATATGCTTGCTGAGTTTTGAACTCACGCTTGTATTTTCTTGTTGTTTTAGGTACCATGAGAACGGCATGCGGGGAAGGGAGATAGTCACACGTCCGCACGTAGCTTCACCCTTTTGATTCCACAAGTCATCAATTAGTTTCGATAATAAAATGCGTGTGATGATTATTGCTTTAAGGTTTAGCTTTGCTATGTGAGAGGATTATTGTTCGTTTGACACTTGGAGACATTAAGTGCTTGATTTTAGACTTATATTGTCGTTAAGTCTTTGATTATTGCTGTTTTAGCTGTCTCTCGTATTGCGTTATATTGCTATACTGTTGTTGCTCCTTTAATTCATGTTAAAACAAAGGAGATGTTGCCGAAATCTCGGTTTTTAGCATGTGCGCCTTTGCTGGAATTTTATGTTAATTGTGGTATTTAGATGTTGTTTAGCTTATGTTTGGTAGCATTCAGGCATATTAAATGCCGGGGTGTTACATCCATACACCTAGTTCAGGGCACTATTATTATGATCATGACTCAAGGTTGGTAAATGTGACTGGAACTACGTGAAGATGTGTAGCTAATGCCCTTTCCCACATGCTGGTGTCATGGTACCTAAAAAAAACAACATAAACACAAGCGTGAGTTCATCACTCAGCAAGTATATTGCAATGGTACAAACAAAAACAATTACATGGCCACAACAACTCACATCATGTATATCATCTCATTCATGTTCACAAATCATTATCATCATCATTATGTATGCAATGCGATGCGATGCTCATATCTCCTTGGAAATTCATACCGGTATGGTTGAGTACACACCCGTCGGTGTGCACCCTCTCCCCCCTTCCATTCCGAAGATGGAGGGTGCCTACTCCTCGCTTCCCCACACCGCGGTGGATGGAATCACGATGTAGGACTTACTCATTGGCTCTCCGGAATAGTCATAACTTTCTCACCGACCTTCCCCGGACTAGTTATGACTTTCTCACCGCCCGGGCCATGTATCTTGCCATGTATGCAAATATGCCAATATCATGAATAACTTGTACATTAACACATGGCATCATCATGGATAACTTGTACATTAACACATGGCATCATCACATCATAAACATATTCATCATATCAATGGCAAACATTAAAGCATGGCATGTGAACATATCATATATTCAAATTTCAATCTCAATCAATCAAACAAACTACAACCCGCTACCCATTCCAATACACTTGCCTCCACCACGGGCGACGGATTGGCGAGAAGTAGAAGGCACTTCCGGGGTCGCACCACCTGCACAAAGGGACCACACACTCACAATCATGTCCACAAAACAGTACGCAAACCCTCTTCTACCCCGACATCACCAACTACTCGCAAAACCCAAAAATAGAGGTTCTGTCCCGTCGGGACAGCAGCCTTCCAAATGGCATAACTCGGGTTCTAAGACTCCGAATCAATTAAACGAGTACATACTCGCGTAGCTTAGGAAATTTCCCAACTTTTTCTAAGTATATGGAAAGACTGACTCGGACTCTAAAATGGTTTAATCTAAAGAAAACCGTGATATGTTCCAATCACGTCACAGATTTTAACACACTCGGTAAAACAGCCATAACTTTCAAACGGCTGATCGGAATTGGACGTTCTTTATACCCACGGAAATATATTGAAATTACCTACAACTTCTTCAACAGGCGGACGTCCAAATTCGGACCCTAAATTGGCGAAAAACCGAACCCTATGTCGACTGCTCATGCTGTCCAAAACAGAGAACGTGGCAACTTCTAGATCTAATCCAATCTACTCAATTCCAGCACCACCAATTGATATAAAAACATGGTAATGATCCTTAGAACAGTACCTAGCCCAACCCCAAGGTTTCCCATGGCCATAACTTCGCCCGACGCACAAGAACCCGATAGATCTCCTCCCGGATCGCTCCTCGCTCCAACGGATGGATCGTCGAGGTGCAGGGGTGGGGAGGCTACCCTAGGGCAGCAAGGGGTGGAGGAGAGGTGGTGGAGTGGTGGGTAGCAAAGGGGGAAAGGAGAGGGGGCGCACGGCCTCAAGGGAGAGGGGGAGGTGGGGGTGGCGGCTAGGGCATGGAGGGGGAGGGTGGGGGCGCACTAGGGCTGGTGGGGGCGCAAGCAAGGGCAGGGGGAGCACTATTTACCAGCCCAAACAGGAATCCTAGTCCTAAATGGACTCATACTCCATCCCACCAAAGCCCACAACCCCTTCTTTTAGGCCCGAACTCCCCCGAAAAGGCCCAAACTCCCGGAAACGGCCCGGAAACGCAATTAAACCTCATACCATATGGTTTTACCCTCCAATACCATATTTCATAATGTTTTTACCTCATCATTCACATTTTGTAATGCCACAATCTCTAATTTCACATTTTATAAAGTTTCGGCATTCCGTAGTGTCATAGTGAAAGTGCATCTAGGCCCCCTAAATGTGTTTTGAGTGATTAATGACAAACGATTAAAGAAACTGATGTGTTCAACTAGTTTATGAACAGGTAAATGCTTCAAGAAGAGATCGTCTATGTACGTGAAGTATCCCCTAGTGACGTTGAGTAAGAAAAACGGTATTTGAGCTTGTAATTTTTGATTTCTTAAAGTCATAGGATTGCCGTACTATTAAGAGGGATGCATTGAAATTGACTTAGAGATGGTCTCCTCACTCAAGATGAATTTAGTCGAGTCTCTCAAGAGTTAGTAGTGTCCTCTCTCTCTTCGGAATGAAGTTTGTGTTAAAGTTCAAGTCAGATGTTCCGATGTCGTATCGGACATTCCGATGTTTCAGAAGTTCCGAAGTGTAGTTGTGCTTTAGTCCGTTGTGCTCTTCTAGGGTCGAACATTCCGATGTGGTACATCGGATGTTCCGATGCCTGTTGTTCCTTTGTTTGGGAACTCTCTGTTTGGTTCGGACTGTCCGAAGTTGCTTCTTCGGAAGTTCCGAAGTGGTTGTTTTCCTGTTTGGGAACTCTCTGTTTTGCTCAGATGTTCCGATGTCTATTTTCGGACATTCCGATGAGGACTTAGTGTTGTTTAGCTAGGTTCCCTCTCTGAGTGACATCGGATGTTCCGAAGTTGCTATCAGACATTCCGATGTCTGTTGTCTTTCGACCGTTGGGAGCTTTCCAAGTTCTGGTAATTTGCACTCTTCGGATGTTCCGAAGTATGCTTCGGACATTCCGAAGAGTGGCTGAGTGCGAGGGTAACGGCTAGTTTTGAACCAAAACTATAAATACTCCTCTCCCACTCCTTTTGGTGTACACACACTTGCTTGGGCTATTTACTTGAGCTTCTTGAGTATTCTCTAGAGCATTCTTTGAGCTTTCTCTCCTCCTTGATCTTAGGGATCATTTAGTGAGTGAGAGTTTGTCAAGTGTGATTGAAAGTCTAGGGCTAAGTTGTTATTCATCTTGAGAAAGTAGAGAACCTCTCCAAGATCGAGATTCAAGTGCATTTATTTCTCTTGGAGGTTGAAGGACTCCTAGACGGCTAGGCGTCGCTCACGAGCCCCCAACGATTGTGGGACGCCGTGAGAAGTTTGTGAAGGCCGGCTCCGCCTCCGAAAGGGAAGGAACCAAATAGTGGAACCAAGCCTCAAGTGCGACCGAGGTTTGGGAGGAAAGGGTTGGAAGAGACCCGGCTCCTTGGAGCCTCCTCAACGGAGACATACGATCCCCTCAAGGATCCGAACTCCGGGAAACAAATTATTGTGTCCTAACTTGTCTCTTTTTGTCTTTTTAGTCACGTGAATTTACTTTGTTACTTATTTCATTTGCTGAGAACAAGTAGTTCAAATTGCTTGTCCTAATCTTGAGTCTACTTGATCAGAGTGTATCGGATATTCCGAATTGATCTCGGAAGTTCCGAAGATATCGGAAGTTCCGATACTAGATCGGAATATCCGTTCCTTTTTCCGCTGCTTTAAATTGTCTAAATTTTTATTTAGCCTATTCACCCCCCTCTAGGCAAATTGTCACCTCTTTTCAATTGGTATCAGAGCCAAACCTTCTCGAAGGCCTAACCGCTTGAAGGGAACGTGATGGCGAATACGGGGTTGAAGGTTGTCGTGACGGACGAGCAAAACAGTCCGAGGGCCGGAGACGGAACTCCCGGCAAGAGTAAAAAAGAGGCTACGTCCACATCCAATCTGGGAGCTCAAATTCCTTTCAATTACGAAAAATTAAATACTTCTTCTTCGCATTCCTATATTACTGTGCCCTCCGGGCATGCACCTTTCTTTGATGGCACGTACTATTCCGCTTGGAGGCACAAAATGAAAATGCATTTGATGTCTCTCCATCCTAGTGTTTGGAAGATTGTGTGTACAGGCTTAGATATGACGGAAGATGACATGGAGCTTACACCAGAACAAGAACAGAACATCCACCGAAATGCTCAAGCCGCGAGCGTGTTACTTGGAGCGTTGAGTTCCGAGGAGTTCAACAAAGTGGATGGCTTAGAAGAAGCCAAAGAAATATGGGACACACTCCAAGTAGCTCACGAAGGAACTTCAAGTGTAAGAGAATCAAAAATCGAGTTGTTAGAAGGAAAGTTGGGGAGATTTGTCATGAATGATGACGAGACACCTCAACAAATGTATGATCGATTGATGATTCTTGTGAACAAGATAAGAGGGCTTGGAAGCAAGGACATGACTGACCATGTAGTGGTGAAGAGGATGTTGAGAGCCTTTGCTCCAAGGAATTCGACTCTCGTAACACTTATACGAGAGCGAAAAGATTTTAAAAGGCTTACTCCTAATGATGTGCTAGGAAGAATTCTATCACATGAGCTTATGGAGGAAGAAGCAAAAGAAGTGAAGAACCTTGCCAAGCAAAGCTCGAGCTCAAGACCGAAGCAAATAGCTTTGAAGGCAAGCAAAAAGGAAGAATCAACATCAAGTGATGATGAGGAAGATGAAAGCGAAGATGAGGAAGACTTGGCGTTGTTTGTGAGAAAGTTCAAGAAACTTCTCAAGTATGACGGGTCAAGCAAATACAAGAAGAACTTCAATGACAAGTCAAGGAGAAGAAGAAACGTGAAGAGGGCTTGCTATGAGTGCGGTGAAGTTGGACACTTCATCGCCGATTGTCCAAAGAAGAAGACCTCCTCAAATGAGCAAAAGAAGAGTGAGCCAAGCAAGAAAAATAAAGGCTACAAGAATAAGTACTCGGGGCGAGCCCATATTGGCGAAGAATGGGATTCAAACGACTCCGACTCCGACACCGATGATGAAGGAGTCGCCACCATCGCAATTGAAGCCGCTCCTCCAACAAAATCACTCTTCGGCGACATGAGCGACACCGACAACGACGACACACCCATTTGTCTCATGGCAAAAGGGCGGAAGGTAATGACTAAGTCGAAACCTTCAAGTAGTAGTAGTGAATTAGATAGTGATGATGATGATGATGCTCTATTTTCTGATTTAAGCAAATCGGCTATTGATAAAATCCATAAGCTATTGAAAAGAATAGATAGCCAAGAGGAAACTCTCGAGAAGCAAGAAGAGTTGCTAGTTTGTGAGAAAAAGAAAAATCTTGCTCTCGAGAAGGTCCTTACTAAAGAAAAGGAGACAACTGAGTTGTTAACCAAAAAGCTTGATTTGGCTAATAATTCAATTGTAATGCTTAAGAGTTCAAATGAGTCACTTCAAGAGAATACTATTAGACTAGAAAACAATCTTCAAGCTCTTGAAGTGCAAATTGAATCTCTTAACGACCTAAATTCTTCAATTGTTGATTCATCTTTGGCATCTATTCCTTCCACTAGCAGTGGTTGCTCTCGTTGCTACAATATTGACATTAATGCTTGTACTACTAACTCTCAATTTGTGCAAGTATTAAAATGCGAAAACGAGAGACTAAGTGCATTGGTAAGATACGGTTGCATGAAAACTTATCAATCCAAGGATGCCCTATACAAGACCATAAATGGTCAAGGCAACAAAAACAAAGAAGGGCTAGGATATGATAAGTATGAATGCAAAGGAAATGACCGTGTGGTGGTAGAAGGTAAGGAATGCATCAAGTTTGTCAAAGGAAATGACAAACAACCATTGACCACCACACATGTCATCAAGACCGGGCAAGAATCAAAAGGGCATCCTCAATGTCATACATCTAAGTCTATTCACTATGCATCTTATATGTTGAAGAGGAACCACCGTGGTAAAGTGGTTGCTCATTATATCGGTGCCCACCACTCTAATGATGCAAGCAAAAAGAAGGTGTGAGTACCAAAAGTATTGATCACTAACATTCAAGGACCCAAAAGGATTTGGGTACCTAAAAACAAGACTTGATGTGTTTTCGTAGGACTATACCTCCGGGGGATCAAGTTGGGTGCTTAATAGTGGTTGCACAAACCACATGACCGGAGAGAAGAAAATGTTTTCATCTTTTGATGAGAAAGGGTCACAATATGAAAATATTGTGTTTGGCGATAATGGTAAAGGTGAGGTAATGGGATTAGGTAAAATTGCTATTTCTAATGATCATTCCATTTCCAATGTTCTTCTAGTTAAATCTTTAAATTACAATTTGCTATCCGTATCGCAACTTTGCGAGATGGGTTATAATTGTTTATTTACTAATGTAGATGTGACCGTCTTTAGAAGAGACGATTCCTCAATTGCTTTTAAAGGACTTTTGAAGGGTAAGCTCTATTTGGTTGATTTCAATGCAAATAGCGCTAAACTTCAAACGTGCTTAATGGCAAAGTCTAGCATGGGTTGGTTGTGGCATCGCCGGCTAGCCCATGTTGGCATGAGAAATCTTGACAAGCTTCTAAAGGGTGATCACATCATTGGATTAACAAATGTTGAGTTTGAGAAAAATAGGATTTGTAGCGCTTGTCAAGCCGGAAAACAAGTTGGAGCGCGTCATCCCGCAAAGAACATCATGACAACGACAAGACCATTGGAGCTTCTACACATGGACCTCTTCGGACCCATTGCTTATATAAGCATCGGAGGTAACAAATATGGTTTAGTCATTGTTGATGATTTTTCACGCTTCACGTGGGTGTTCTTTTTGCAAGAGAAAAGTGAGACACAAGGGACAATCAAGAAATTTGCAAGAAGAGCCCAAAATGAATTCGAGTTGAAGATCAAGACGATTCGAAGTGATAATGGAAGCGAATTCAAGAACATGCAAGTCGAAGAATTTCTTGATGAAGAAGGGATCAAGCACGAGTTCTCCGCTCCATACTCCCCTCAACAAAATAGAGTGGTGGAAAGAAAGAATCGGACGTTGATCGAGATGGCTAGAACAATGCTTGATGAGTACAAAATCTCCGATCATTTTTGGGCGGAAGCCGTCAACACCGCATGTCACTCCATCAACCGTTTATATCTCCACAAAATATTGAAGAAAACGGCTTACGAACTCCTCACCGGTAACAAACCAAATGTTTCATATTTTAGAGTTTTCGGCAGTAAAAGTTTTATTCTTAACAAGAAGCCTAAGAACTCCAAATTTGCTCCAAAGATCGATGAAGGGTTCTTGTTAGGATATGGATCAAACGCCTATGCCTATCGCGTTTTCAACAAAACCTCGGGTTGTGTTGAAATAGCGAGAGACGTGACATTTGATGAATCTAACGGCTCTCAAGTAGAGCAAGTTGATTTAAATGTGTTAGAAAATGAGGAAGAGCCAAGCATTGCAATCAAGAAGATGGCTATAGGTGAAGTGAGGCCGCAAGAAAAGGAGCATCAAGACAATTCTTCTATGCAAGTAGAGCCTCCTACCTCAAATCAAAATCAAGACATTCCTCAAGATAGTTCAAGCAAAGTCTTGGAGGATGATCAAGTTGAAGATAATGAGAAAATTCAACAAACTTCCCATGTGTCACATCCAAGAGTGCATCAAAGCATCCAAAGAGATCACCCCGTCGACAACATTCTAGGCGACATTCAAAAGGGGGTAACTACACGCTCAAGAGTAGCTATTTTTTGCGAATTTTACTCTTTTGTGTCTACTTTGGAACCTTTGAAGGTGGAAGATGCACTAAAAGATCCGGATTGGGTAATGGCAATGCTTGAAGAGCTCAACAACTTCGTTAGAAACAAGGTGTGGTCGTTGGTGGAAAGGCCAAATCAAAACATGATAGGAACCAAATGGGTCTTCCGCAACAAACAAGATGAGAACGGAGTTGTCACAAGAAACAAGGCTCGGTTGGTAGCTCAAGGATACACTCAAATTGAAGGTTTGGATTTTGGTGAGACCTATGCTCCCGTAGCTAGACTTGAGTCAATTCGTATATTAGTTGCATTTGCTACTCACCATGATTTCAAGCTTTATCAAATGGATGTCAAGAGTGCTTTCCTAAATGGTCCAATTGCCGAATTGGTTTACGTTGAGCAACCGCCGGGAATGGAGGATCACAAAAATCCTACACATGTATTTAAACTCCATAAGGCGCTCTATGGGCTTAAGCAAGCACCTAGAGCATGTTATGAATGCCTTAAGGAATTTCTTATTAAAAAAGGTTTCGAAATTGGTAAAGTTGATCCTACTCTCTTCACAAAATTTATTGATGATGATTTATTTGTGTGCCAAATATATGTCGATGACATTATATTTGGTTCTACTAATAAAAGCTTTTGTGAGGAATTTAGTAGGTTAATGACAAAAAGGTTTGAGATGTCAATGATGGGTGAGCTAAAATTCTTCCTCGGATTTCAAATCAAACAACTCAAGGAAGGAACATTTCTGTGTCAAACAAAGTACATCAAGGATATGCTCAAAAAAGTTTGACATGGAAAACGCCAAGCCTATTCATACTCCCATGGCAACAAACGGACACCTTGGTCTAAATGAGGAAGGTAATCCCGTGGATCAAAAGGTATATCGATCCATGATAGGTTCATTGCTTTATCTTTGTGCATCTAGGCCTGATATTATGCTTAGTGTTTGCATGTGTGCAAGATTTCAAGCCGCTCCGAGAGAGTGCCACCTAGTAGCCGTGAAAAGAATTCTTAGATATTTAGTTCACACACCTAGTTTAGGGCTTTGGTATCCTAAAGGATCAAAATTCGATTTGATTGGTTATTCGGATGCGGATTATGCGGGTTGCAAAGTGGATAGAAAAAGCACCTCGGGGACTTGTCAATTTCTAGGTAGATCACTAGTGTCTTGGTCCTCAAAGAAACAAAATTCAGTGGCTCTATCCACCGCCGAAGCCGAATACATTGCCGCAGGAAGTTGTTGTGCACAATTATTATGGATGAGGCAAACCTTCAAGGATTTTGGATTTAACATGGAGAAAGTACCACTCTTGTGTGACAATGAGAGTGCGATTAAAATAGCCAACAATCCTGTTCAACACTCTCGGACCAAGCATATAGACATCCGACACCACTTCCTTAGAGATCACGCTCTTAAGGGAGACATAGATATTACCTATGTGAGAACCGAGAAACAATTGGCCGATATATTCACCAAACCTCTCGATGAGAAACGATTTTGCGAGTTGAGAAGTGAGCTAAACATCCTAGACTATCGGAATGTGATTTGACATCTTGCTCGCATATATAGTTACTATTCTTGGTGATTTCAAAATAAAAAGGTTGCAAAAATTAATTATCTGTCTTTGAAAGGGTTGTGTTGTCAATTGCATCTTTAGTCATTCCACCTGTGATCATAGCTTCGATTGTTGTTTTGGTCTCTGATCACAAGTAGGATGACTGCCGAGTTCACCGACTTAAAGTCTCTATTTCTCCAATCTCAGATTTCCTATCTTGTCTCTCCTGTCAGCTGGAATTTTAAACGTATCGGAACATCCGAAGCAATCATCGGAATATCCGAATTCTGTGTTTTTGAACTTTTCGGAACTTCCGATATATTATATCGGACCTTCCGACATTCTGGGAAATCAGATAGTTCGGAACTTCCGAAACTAATTTTCGGAACTTCCGAAGTGTGTGTAAACGCATGAAAAGGACGGTTCGGTTGGCCCCTCCCTCTTTTCTTTATTCCCTCACTTTGCCTCCGTACGTCTCCTCTCTCTCCCTCCACTTCACTTTTTCATCTCTTGTCGTCTTCGGAGTCTTCAACTCTTCGGAAACTCCGATCTACCTCAAGGAGGAGTGCCTCACGGATTAGAAGACGTTCATCCATTCAAATTTCCTTCTTCATCTTCAAGGTAAACCCTAGAGCAATCCGTGTCATTCCTCATTCCGTCAATCTCTCGCTCAAATCTTTTGGGTAGACTTGTTTGTATAGTCCTCCTTCACTTAGATCTCAAGTTTTACTCCTTTCCAGTGGTTGATTTGGTTGGTATCCTAGTTTTAGGGTTGTACCGAATATATCGGAACTTCCGAAATTCTATGTCGGAACTTCCGATGTAAGGTCGGAAGTTCCGATATTATATCGGAACTTCCGATGTTGACAGTACAGCACTAAAGCCAGCTCTCTCTCTAGTTTCATCTATCATATCTCTCTACTCTTTTGTCAGCTTCTTAAAATGGATCCCGGTCAGGGTGATCAACCTTCTCAGGATCCCGCTAAGATCACCTTTTCTTGCAAAAGAAAGACACCAACTGGGGCAAGGACTAAAAGAGCTTCGACTCGAGGATCTCAACCTGGGATTACGATCAGTGAACCTGCTGCTCAGGCTGCTCAGACAGTCAATGTGCCACGAGGAGCAACTCTACCTTCAAGAAAAGGAAAAGGGATTGCAGGTGCCTCAGGATCTCAAGCTAGAGATATGCCGAGATTGAGACCGCCTGAGAGGAACCCTAGATTGCAGAGGAAGCCAATGAGCTACAAAGGAAAGGCAGCACAAGTGAGAAGAGCTCGTGAAGAAAATCCAAAGCGGACTGACAGGTTTTCCACTGACTCACGTTTCTGTACATTCTTTCAGCAAGACTTTTATGCTTCAGTCATTTATCCTAGAAAGAATCCTGTTATCCCAATGCAATGGATTGATTGGGAGTATATGGCAGCAGCAGATGATGCCATATTCAATGAAGTTATTGCAGCTTGTGAAAGAACTAGCACCAAAAGGATCATGGCTTTTCAGCATGATTGGAATATAGAGATCATAGCTCAGTTCTATGCTACAATGTATGTCTCCAGGGATCGAGTCTCTACTCTCCATTGGATGACTGAGGGAACTTGGTATGAAGCTACATATGTTCAGTTTGCCAGGTTACTTGACTTTACAGAAGCGGACTCCAGGGACAGAGATCAGATCCATAATGAGTCCTCTCTTGTTGCAACAAATCTGAACTTCTTTTATGAAGAGAATGCAGAGTACGAGCCAGGTGACACCAAGGGGATGAAGCCCTTCTTTGCTATCCTGAACAGACTCTTCAGGAAGACTTTGGCTCCTAAAGAAGGTGATGCTTCTCATGTCCTTTCTTACACCAGAAATCTCCTGAGCAGAATGCAAGATGGTCAGAGGCCCTTTGATGTCTTTGACTTCATCTGGAATGAGATCAGACTCATTGGACAGGAGCCCAGAAGGAGCTGTGGATATGCTTCATTTATCATGCATTTGATTGAACAAGTGACTGGGCAGCAATTTGAGTGTGATGGGAAGCATGTGGGACTTCAAGTCAGGGCAATCAAGGCCCCATCTCAGTGAGCCACCAGGGCTTTCACCAGGAGGACTACCTCTTCTGCTGCTACTCCTTCAGCTTCTGCTCCCAGCGGATCTTCTTCACCTATTCTGCGGGCTTTGAAGTCAATATTTGTTCTTTGCAAGAGCAACTCAGAAAAGCAGAAGAAGAATGCCAAGCGACTCAAGGACATCCAAAGGCATCTAAATCTGGAGTGTTCAGAGGACGAGGAGAGTGAGGAAGAGATCGAGGATCCCTTTGCTCCAGCACCTGATGCGTCAGAGTCTGAGGATGACGACAAAGAATCTGGGTCAGATGAAGCTGCATCAGAGGAGTCTGATTAGTCTCTCCATCTCTCTCTCTTCTCTATCCTTTGTGGTGCTTGATGCCAAAGGGGGAGAGATGCCAGACAAATTTATCTATCTATCCTTTTGTTCGAGTCGTTGAGTCCGTGAACTTGGTTTATTCCGTGAACTGTGTTTGTTGGGGTTTAAAATTTCGTTGTTGAATGTTATCGTTTTAAACTCTTTATTGTTGTTGCATGGAGATCTTTTGCTGACTTGATGTTTGTTAATCATCTAAATTACTCATACTGTTTATCCTATCAATCTTGTGTTAATCTCCTATGCAAGGATATAGGGGGAGCTCTCTCATATTCTTTTCTCTCGAAAAGTGCATTTGTTCTCAAGATCCATTCTCAATGCACATTTTGAGGGGGAGTTCCGTCTATATTTATACTCTCATAATGCTTCATAAATTTGTCCTTAATCGTGTTGTCATCAATCACCAAAAAGGGGGAGATTGAAAGTGCATCTAGGCCCCCTAAATGTGTTTTGAGTGATTAATGACAAACGATTAAAGAAACTAATGTGTTCAACTAGTTTATGAACAGGTAAATGCTTCAAGAAGAGATCGTCTATGTACGTGAAGTATCCCCTAGTGACGTTGAGTAAGAAAAACGGTATTTGAGCTTGTAATTTTCGATTTCTTAAAGTCATAGGATTGCTGTACTATTAAGAGGGATGCATTGAAATTGACTTAGAGATGATCTCCTCACTCAAGATGAATTTACTCGAGTCTCTCAAGAGTTAGTAGTGTCCTCTCTCTCTTCGGAATGAAGTTTTTGTTAAAGTTCAAGTCGGATGTTCCGATGTCGTATCGGACATTCCGATGTTTCAGAAGTTCCGAAGTGTAGTTGTGCTTTAGTCCGTTGTGCTCTTCTAGGGTCGGACATTCTGATGTGGTACATCGGATGTTCCGATGCCTGTTGTTCCTTTGTTTGGGAACTCTCTGTTTGGTTCGGACTGTCCGAAGTTGCTTCTTCCGAAGTTCCGAAGTGGTTGTTTTCCTGTTTGGGAACTCTCTGTTTTGCTCGGATGTTTCGATGTCTATTTTCGGACATTCCGATGAGGACTTAGTGTTGTTTAGCTAGGTTCCCTCTCTGAGTGACATCGGATGTTCCGAAGTTGCTATCGGACATTCCGATGTCTGTTGTCTTTCGACCGTTGGGAGCTTTCCAAGTTCTGGTAATTTGCACTCTTCGGATGTTCCGAAGTATGCTTCGGACATTCCGAAGAGTGGCTGAGTGCGAGGGTAACGGCTAGTTTTGAACCAAAACTATAAATACTCCTCTCCCACTCCTTTTGCTATACACACACTTGCTTGGGCTATTTACTTGAGCTTCTTGAGTATTCTCTAGAGCATTCTTTGAGATTTCTCTCCTCCTTGATCTTAGGGATCATTTAGTGAGTGAGAGTTTGTCAAGTGTGATTGAAAGTCTAGGGCTAAGTTGTTATTCATCTTGAGAAAGTAGAGAACCTCTCCAAGATCGAGATTCAAGTGCATTTATTTCTCTTGGAGGTTGAAGGACTCCTAGACGGCTAGGCGTCGCTCACGAGCCCCCAACGATTGTGGGACGCCGTGAGAAGTTTGTGAAGGCTGGCTCCGCCTCCGAAAGGGAAGGAACCAAATAGTGGAACCAAGCCTCAAGTGCGACCGAGGTTTGGGAGGAAAGGGTTGGAAGAGACCCGGCTCCTTGGAGCCTCCTCAACGGAGACGTACGATCCCCTCAAGGATCCGAACTCCGGGAAACAAATTATTGTGTCCTAACTTGTCTCTTTTCGTCTTTTTAGTCACGTGAATTTACTTTGTTGCTTATTTCATTTGCTGAGAACAAGTAGTTCAAATTGCTTGTCCTAATCTTGAGTCTACTTGATCAGAGTGTATCGGATATTCCGAATTGATCTCGGAAGTTCCGAAGATATCGGAAGTTCCGATACTAGATCGGAATATCCGTTCCTTTTTCCGTTGCTTTAAATTGTCTAAATTTTTAATTAGCCTATTCACCCCCCTCTAGGCAAATTGTCACCTCTTTTCACATAGTTTCCACTTTTTCGATCCCGAAAATCCTAATTACCTCTGAACTTTCAATTTTTGATCCGAATCGAGTTCAAACTCAATTCTTTTTGTGAGAATCGAACTTGGGTGATCCGGATATAATCAAATGTCATTCTCTTAACTCTTGAAGTTAGGGTTTCAAAGAGAACTCCAAGAACTTCAAGAAAATGACTTTTGGGCGATCAAACCCGTCAAACGGTCAATTAGGGTTTTCGTATCGAATCGATCGCGCTAACTAATTATTTTGAGCTCAACCCAGGCCTAGCAACTTAGTTAAATCATGATCTACCACTTGAGCTAGGGTTTCTAGAGCTAAACTCAAAAGGATGAAAAAGAAGAATTGAGGAGCTAGGGTTTGGATCAAACCTTGTGGATTGATCTCCAAATCAAAATCCACCGGTCTTGAAGCTCCTTGTGGACTTGATGAAGCTTCCTAGTACCTTGCTCTAGCTTCTCCTTGCTCCACTTGAGCTCCTACCAGCCGGATTGGAGAGGGAGCTTGGGTGGAGAAGAGGAAGGGGAGGAAGAGCGAGCGAGCGAGCGAGAGAGAGAGAGAGAGAGAGAGAGAGAGAGAGAGGGAGGGAGGGAGGGAGGGAGGGAGGAGGAGGAGGAGAATGAGGGAGAGAGGATAAGTGAGGGGGCTCTCCCCTGTCTCCTCTAGGCGGTAGGGTGACATGGGGTGAATAGGAGAAGGGATGAGTGGTGATGTGCGTTCACAGGCCGCGTCGATCGCCCGGCAGTACCGCCGTTAAGCTGGTAGTAGCTCTGGCCTCGGCTGGAGAACTCCGACTTCTCCGCGGCTTCGCTTTGGCACTAGACAACTGAACTAAGGAACTCTTGGAAAAGGTTTTGGGAATCCTAATGGAGACTTTGGAGCTTAGGTTTTGGGTCTAACTCAATCGGTTTAGAGTTTCGACCAGAGTCGAAACTTAGGGCTACGAACGAGCAAATCGATCAAACGAAACAACAACTGAACTCCGAAAACAATTAACTCCAAAATTTAAGATCCAAATACAATTCAAAACACAATTAGACACTTATTTAAGCTTAATTACAAAACTGGGATGTTACAGCTTTTCTTGCTATTTACAACAAGATCATCTACATAAGCTTCTAGGTTTCTTCCTATTTGGTTTATAAAAGCTTTCTGCATGAGGCGTTGGTACATGGTTCCAGCATTTTTTTAGCCCAAATGGTATCTTCTAATAATAGTAGATTTCAAATGGGGTTATAAAGGAAGTTTTCTCTTCATCTTCTCTTGCCATGATTATTTAATGATAACCTGAGTATGCATCCAGAAAACTCATTGTCGGCGTACTAGCCAACAGGCACCTCCGAATCAGGTGCTTATGAGGTTCAAACGGGGGGCTTTCGGGGCAATTGCCGGAGGAAGAAAGAAGATCTGAGTGCCGGTCAAGCTTAGAAGAATGGGGACGCTAGAGTTTACCCAGGTTCGGGCCCTCCGAAGAGTAACAACCCTAGTCCTGCTTATCTTGCTATTGCTTCTCTTGTGGAATATCAACTCGAACCCTAACTTGTGAAAAAGGAACTTATCAACTATGATCGACCCACCCCCTCTCCCTTGCACCTCACCCCCCTTTTATACTAGGGCTGGCGGGGGCGCATGAGAGAGGCTTACACTGCAAGCCACACTCATTACACTGCCACGGGTGCATTAAATGCACCTGTCACTGTCATTACACCTTATTTAATGCCTGCCGCAGCCGTCACACCCCTGCCTCGGGCCCCACGCCCACCAACGCCGCTCATTTTGTCAGAGGGTGAAGTGCGGCCGTGACGTCACCCGTAATTATTGCGCTCTTGGGGAAGGTGCGCCGCCATACTGTAGCCTCCACGCTTGGCATTTAATGCGCACGATTCGCATTAAACGCCCTTGACCCTGGCAACACCGCCTTGGGGGTGGTGCGCCAGTGGCGTAGCCCGCGCGCCACCTGTCCACTGGGCGGCCACCTTACTGGGCGCCCTGGGGCGTGGCCTGACCGCCACCTGTCCACTGGGCGACCACTTTACTGGGCGCCCAGTGGCGTGGCCTGGTCGCCACCTGTCCACTGGGCGACCACCTTCGGGCGCCGATGGCGTGGCTCGTCGCCACTCGCCCACTGGCGACCACTTTATCTGGCGCCTGGCGTGGCTCGACGCCATCTGCCCCTGGCGACCACTTTATCGGGCGCCAGTGGCGTGGCTCGACGCCACTGCCCCTGGCGACCACTTTGCGTTCTTCTGCTTGCCGCGGCGGGGGCTCGGACGCGCCCTGCCCGCCCGGCGACCGTGTTAACTGCGGGGGAGCGGGTACCCTGGTGTAGAATACGTCGACACTCATCATTCATAGCTCATTGTCGAGTCGACCAACTGGTCTATTCGGGGCAAAGGAAAGTCATATTTTGAACAAGCGGTATTAAGGTTGGTGAAATCACGCACATTCGCCACTTACCATTTGCCTTCTTGACCATTACCGGATTCGCAAGCCAATCTAGATGATCAACTTCGTGAATGACCTTGCCTTTCATACACATATAATTAGAATATAAGTTTAGGTGTAGAAATAAGTATTAGTACTAACGCTGGTAAAATCTGTATTTAAATACCCCCAGTTCAGTACTAGTTAATCTCGCGAAAATAATTCTTATGCACGTAATATAAGGTTAGATTTATATAAGGCTTTAACGCCCTTTTAGTTGAAAGATGTCGCGGATTAAGGTGAAGTATCGCGGGACCAACTGAGAAAGTGCTAAGTTAATCAACAGGAAAGATCATTGGTTAATTGATCTTCAACACAAGTTAGAAGATTAACTACCCACACTTAGAACCGAATAGAATTTTGATTAAGCTACATTTGTATTCCATGAATGCCCTTGTATGATAATTAGTTAGAATGGTGCCTTAGTAACATACATGATAAGTAAGGTCATCTGTAATTAACCAAATGTTGAAACTTTAAGATAATATTTGATTAAACTTAAACAATCGTCATCCCAAATGTGCTTTCTACATGCCATATAAGGATTATTTACTTGGTGAGTGAAAATAATAATAGATTATACATGATCTATTTGTAATACACAAAATTCTGACATAAATGACAAACCCTGAGTTAACACAAAACTTAGTTAGATTAAATGACTCATTTCATAAGAAAGACTAAACTAGCTAAGATCGTGATTATATTCGGCCTAGTTAGAATCCTTGATCATAAGACAATAGACTTGACCCGTTCATTTTAAAATTCAAGACTTTAAATAAATCCGAATTTAGATTAATCACTTCTCATTATATCCCTAAGCTTGCAGATCGTATAAAAATTTCTGTCCCAATTATATCTTTATGTATAACCCTCTCAAATAAATAAAATAGTTATGGGATAGCTGTTATAGGCCCTATAGGTCAAAGCCATTTATCGATGCGGGAATGGTCATGACTAATTATAGTAGGTACCTAGCCCTAATTTGAAATATGTTTTTGCATAGTTAATACACTTAAAGGTCTAATAATTAAAAACCAATAAATATAAATGCGGTGATGTAAATAAATGGTAGATCATGTAGAACTGATCCCAAGACAATATTAAGATCAAGGCCTTATCAATCTACAAAGATCTTATTCAAATTAGGTTCATAATAGTGTTCATTTTCCATACAAACTGAAATGTTAATAACCTTCACAAATGAATGTTAAAAGGTGTGGAACCAGTTTCAAGGCACTTATAGGGTTAGAACCTAATAACGATATAAAAATAATTACCTATCTACGTAAATTATGATCGCAAACCTAAAATGAAAACTAAACTGTTATCATGTAGAATTCAGTAACACTTAGGCCTTTTCAGCAGCCCTTAGAAGATCTTGTCTAAATGCGAATATTAAGGAGAATAGCATAAAATTACTCTCTAGTATATGGACCACCATATTCTAGAAAGATATTTAATTTACGTCTTGCTTTGCGTCTGAATTCTGTTAAAGCAATAACCCTAAATGTTATGATTATCGACAATACATGTTATGAATAAGATAAGCATAAGAAAGCCCTTAGCTGAAGTACTAATGTCGTAAGAATCATCTAAAAACCCTGTAGATTCAGCTAGTAGCCATAATACAGATAGCACCCCTTTTAATACCTAAGGTCGGTACTACTGGGGCTCAAGAGCGGTACCATCGTGAGTCAGCGGTACCGCAAACCAAGAGTCGGTATTATCGAAAAAACAGTAGAGCCTTAACTAATGTCTTAATTCTATTATTCCAAATAATCTTAGCTTTTTGAATTCATTAAATAAAATGAATCCTAAAGATCACGAAACCCTAACCCGCAACCCATGCTTGTTTTATGTGTTGACTTTATTTGATTTTATATTTGATTTCTTTTGTCGCTATTGAAAAGTGTTATTTGCGATTTGTTTGGTTTGTTGGCAAAATGACGTGTAGAATCCGACGTTCCAAGACTTCGTCGTCGGCCACTTCAAATCACGTCTTCGACATTGACGACGCCAACTTCGACTTCATTGAATAACAATAAATAGCAAGGCAAGCACCCCTTGATCATTTTGATACCAATTTTGTAATCAATTGAAAATGTGAACAATAATCTTCATGCATGCTTTATATTCTATAAAATGTGTATTTACATTTTTTGGTAATTAATCCCTTTATTGATGGATTTCCCTAATCACTATTGAAATGTGATCCATGACAACCATAGGAATGGTAAAGTCCATAATATTGGATTGGGTATAATCGCTTATTAATTTGCATATGCTTAGCACTGCTCTAGAAAAGTATGGACGACATTTATACACATATCCATCCTTCATAATGAATTTGTAAATGGATAATTGGAGCAGTAAAGAATGTTGATAGCTTGTTAAAAATGAAAATAAAACCTATGGATTTGACATGGGTAATTATTGGCAATTAGCCGATTGTGCGAGTTTTAACTTGCACGTAGATAGGGGGAGATTATTGCCCATGTCAATTTAAGGATTGAACGTAGTGTTGTATGATCCAAGGGGAAACCATACAACCACGAAGGCTGGTATGGGACGGCCTTAACCTATTAAGTTATTTGAAACTAGCTTTGCACATTGGTAGGCAGTAGTAGTACGGGCAATCCGGATAGGTTTGCTCGAAGGGACGTCCACACCGAGGTGATTTGGAATCAACGTTTACCGATACAACAGTGTATGCCTGGCTATGGGGAGAAGCAGTTGTTTTATTTGAGCCGAGGGCTCCTGATTACTATTGTTTCACAAGATTGTTTGCTTCTGCTACCATAGCAAGGGTTTAACGTCACCGAGCTGGTGCAAAGCTAGAATTGAATATTGTAACGGTTATGTATGATCTCTCTGCAGCACACCAAAGGAAGTGTGTTAATATCGATTGCACAAAGAAATGATCATTCCTTGTGGGTAAAGTTGTACACCTCTCCAGATTTTAAATCTTTTCAAAAAGTTGTGCCTGCAGTCATGGGAGACTTGGTGAACTGACACTAGTTAGATGATTTGGTTTTATAAAAAGGAAACGTATGATTTAAGCTTTGATTAAACCCATTTGGATCCCATCGTGGAAATTGGTACTATGGTTCTATTACTCACGAAGGGTTGTGAGTAATTTATCGCTTCTTGCTCACGATGGAGCGTGAGTGAGTTATTGTTTATTCTTTCATTTAATTACTTGTTAATTTTATTATTCGGCAAACTGTCTTAATTTCATTTATGCTTTTATTTACTATTCAATACTTACAATTCAAATATCTGCTTTATGCAAAACAATCGTAGAAACCCACTTTCTATTCAGCTTGCATATATTCTAGGTTCTGCAAATACCACAAGTCTTACTGAGTACGCAATGTACTCATTCTTGCTATTATTGTTGTTTTTAGGCAGGAAATCTCGACAATTACTTTGACGCAGGAAATCGGGATTATAAACGACGATTCTACCTAAGGTTTACCTTGTCAGTTGCCTGAAGGTTATGTGGCACACTGCAAGTCATTTGATTCTTCTGTCATATTTTTGTTAATCTCAATGATCATCTGGTATTTATACTTCCGCTATAATTAAATATGTAACTTGTATGGCTGTGTACTCCAATTGTGTTAGTGCATGCTAGCTACTGATCATGGGACTAGCACTGTATGCACTTTAGAACCTTTCTTTTATATTTGCACTGTAGCATAAAAGGGAGGGTCTCACATTCAGCATGGGAGAAATTGGTCCGCACAAACGATGCATTACTCAGGCTACATATCAAGTTGGCCAGAACGGCCAAGTCGTCGAGGGCTTGGGCTAAACGTCAAGTGGGTGATGTTAGACTTCAGTTTTGTAGTAAACTCCGAACTCATTTTACAATTGGACAGGGCGCAGAATTTTAGACAGCTGTCGCAATAGGAACAGGTGTTCCGAAAGGCACTTAAGCTTAGACTACTCGGTTTAGCAGCCATCCAAAGGGTTCGCATGCGACAACGCTCCTGTCTGACCTTCATTAAAGAAGGGGATGCGAGAACCAGGTTCTTCCACATGAAAGTAAACACGCGAAGGGCAAAAATAACATCATTCCCCTTACAACAGACAAGGGCTTGCTACGTGCTAAGGAGGACAAGCAGGATGAGCTCTTCCGCTATTTCCAACAGCACATGGGTGTGTCATTCTTGAGATCACACTCACTTCATTGGGCTACCTAGGATTGCAAACAATGGACCTATGTGTCCTCAAAGAACCGTTTCAACTTGAAGAGATTAGGAAAGTTATGTTCTCCTTGCCACCTGTAAAAGCGCCTGGCCCAGATGGCTACATCGATCTTTTCATCACAGCTTGTTCGCAGATTATCCAGCATGATCTCTCAGCGGCGATTGCTCATCTCTATCACCTGGACGGTTGTAACCTTCACCTCCTCAACTCGGCTCATGTTGTGCTCGTGCCAAAGAAGTAAGACACCACTAGTATCGCAGATTACAGGTCGATAAGACTAATCCACAGCGTGGGGAAAATCTTTTCCAAGCTGTTGGCAAATAGATTGGCACCTGTACTCAGGGAGCTCATCTCCTCTAGCCAGACGGCTTTTCTAAAGCAGAGATCTCTACATGATAATTTTCTCTACGTATACAATACCACCAGACAACTCCACAAGAGAAGAATTCCGGCTCTCTTCATCAAACTTGACATTTCAAAGGCTTTCGACTCGGTGAGCTAAGAATACCTTCTAGAGCTCCTAGAGACCATCGGGTTCAGGCAGCGGTGGAAATATTGGATATCGCTGATCCTTGCTTCGTCCTCCTCAAAGATTATTCTTAATGGATCTCCAGGACGACCGATTGTGCACAAAAGGGGACTAAGACAGGGTGACCCTCTATCACCGTTGCTCTTCATTCTAGCTATTGACCCACTCCAATGACTGATTGCGAAAGCTACCAAAGACTCCTTATTCTCCCAGCTGCCTCTGCAGGCAGCCAGACTCTCACTATCTCTGTATGTTGATGATGTAGCTATGTTCGCAAATCCAACAGTGCAAGACATGCAGGTCCTCCAGGGCTACCTCCATTTATTTGTGGGAGCCACAGGGCTTCACACAAACATACAGAAGAGCGAAATTTACCCCATTAGGTGTGAAGGCTTAGATTTGTCGAGTATTCTTCGTGGCTTCCCGGCTAAAAGGAGGGATTTTCCGTGCAAATATCAAGGCTTGCCATTGCGCCTAACCAGGTTAAAGAGGGCCGACATACAACCAGTCATTGACAAAGCCCGAGCGAGGTTGGCGGGTTGGAAAGGATAAAATGCTTTCTAGGGTTGCGTGTCTGGTGCTAGCAGATTCGATCCTCACAACGCTCACAATCCATCACATCACTGTCCTTCCTTTGATAGCTTGGGCAACTAAGAGGATTGATAGGCTACGAAGAAATTTCATCTAGAAGGGCGAGGAATCTTGTTCAGGCGGACACTATTTAGTCAGCTAGTCTAAGGTCTACCGACCGAAGGACTTTGAAGAACTAGGTACTAAGGATTTTGACAGGTTCGGTCGGGCTCTACGCCTACGTTGGCTATGGTATGAATGGACAGATCAGCACAGGCCTTGGGTAGGTATGGAGCTACCATGTGATGACGCAGACAGAAGCCTTTTCAAGGCTAGCACGGTGATCACATTGGGAAGCAGTCGCACAAAAAAATTTTGGACTTCCAACTGGATTGATAGAGTCTCCCCGAAGAACATTGCACCTATGTATTGCAGGCTGGCCTAGACAAACTACAAAACAATCCAGTAAGTTCTCCAATCAGTTGGGTGGCTTAGGCCACTTAGAAGGATCACCTCCCAGGAGCAGCTCCAGGATTTTCTCAGCTTGTGGCAGACGGTAGATCAGGTGGCCCTACAACCATGCATACAGGATGGCATTACCTGGAAGTGGACATCGATAGGGGCTTTTTCAGCAAAATTAGCCTACAAGGCCTAGTTCTTAGGATCAATCCCGGATCCTAGTTGCAAGTTGATCTAGAAGGCGAACACAGAAAATAGGTGCAAATTCTTCACTTGGCTTGTCATCCAAAACAGAATCCTCACTACAGATAAATTGGCGATCAGAGGTTGGCCTCATAGTGTCAACTGCCCCCTTTGTTGCTTGGATCCAAAATCGGCCGAGAACTTGATGCTGAGGTGCCCCTTTGCGAAACAGGTTTGGACGATGCTGCTGCTCCCCATGCAAATTCAACGGCTGCAGCCGCAGGGGGAGACCATCATAGAGTGGTGGACAACCATCCGCAAATAGATCTCCTTAGCCCGACGCAAACATCTGGATGGAGTTCTCATTTACACTCTATGGAATCTTTGGAAGGATAGAAATAGCAGAATCTTCAACAATATTTACCACTCGGTACAGGAAGTGGTGGGTAAAATCTCCCCAAACGTAAGCACCCGTTTGGTAGCCTTTGCAGGAACATACTATTAGGGCATCTCTTCTTCAGGTCGAGGAGACCCTGGTCAGATGACTGGCTCACTTTTTCTTTTAGTCTTTGGGCCAATTAGGGTCCGCTGACTTTCTGGTCAGTACTGTTGGTGTTGGCACTCGGGGCCCTTTTAGTCTTTTCCTTTCTTTCCTTTCCCTTTTGTACCTTCTCCCTCCTTTGAAATGAAAGGCAGAGCTCCTGCTACAATTTCAAAAAAAGAAGAAAGCTTAAGGTAAACTTTGTTTGCTAGAATACCTTAAGCAACATAGCAGAAATTAAGCATACAACTATACATGTTTCATGAGAAAGAAATTAACTAGCACATGGACTCGCGAGAAGAGTAGTTATAATGGGCACAATGTTGGTTTCAATAACATTGGAACTGGGGCATCACTGAGGAGAGGTCGTGTGTGTAATACTCCGATTTTCAAAAATAGGTTTGATGATTTAACTTGTGTCGATAAATTAAAAACGCAAACCGTATTTAGTTTTAGGTATAAAATTTCACATCTGAAATCTAGTATAAAAAATATATTCTTTCAATGTTTAATTCCATGTCATTCTCTATCACTATTTCATTTCTTCCTTTCCCAGTACCAGTTTACTCCCTTTACCATTACTTTTCCACAGGCAAGAACCTTCTCCTTCACTACCAAGTCTCACCCCCATTCAGCTCTCCTATAGGAAAAATAGCCAAACCCCATACCCCCTCTTCATTCTTGCCCAGTTCCTTCTTCTCCATGTCAGCAAGAACAAGCTCTCTCTCCTTTCACTTCTCTCTTCACAAACACTTTCAAGTGTAAGATAAATTGCGGAAGCTATAAGATCATTTAGCAATTTTAATTCAGCCGAAAAAACAATTTATATATGTGCAAAAGCACAAACCCACCTTGAGATATATTGCCTTGCGTATTGAGTTTTATTTTTTTTTCTCCTCTTTCTTCTTAACCTTTATAGTTCTCTCAATGTTAGAGAACTTTATGTTCTTTTCTTTTATTTGTGTTATACTCTTTCTATGCTCTTCTCTTGCTTCTCACCCCTTTGATGTACCAGAGAGTGTTCCTTCTATAGCCAAGGAGAAGGCAGTGCAAGAAGAGAGAAGCCAGAGAAACTCCTCAAACTCAATGCATTTGTTTCCTTACACTAAAGAAGTTAGTTTCTTCCTTGCATTAAAGACAATCAGTTTCTTGCACTTAAAACAGTCACTTTCCATGCACTTGTGAAGCCAGAGCAATTCAACGCTTTAATTGAGTAACAACAACTCAACACTAAATACATGAAACTGCTGGCACTTTAATTCACTTCTTAAAATTCAATGAAACTGACTGTAACTCAGCACTTTAATACATAAAACTGGCACTTTAATATTCCTCCTGTAACATACATTATGCTTAATAACACTAATTAGTACACAACTAAATATTTCGAAGAGAGAGGAGAGGGATTTTAACCCCCATAATTCTTAATCTTTTAGTCTAGTAACCATCACACTTAGACCTTTTATTATAAGAACCATCCTGTAATTTACATAGGCCACATTATGTTAAACTAATTTAACAATCTCCCACTTGGCCCTTGTAAAAACTTGACGACTCGATAAACTTTTATGTGCACGCTTTTTATCGAATTTATCAAGTCATCATTAAATTGAATTGTGGCGACAGAATCATGGCGGTCACAAGTTATACAGTGACAAGATACCTTCCATGTATCACAATCGACATAATTCAAACTAACTTTAACAGGAAACCTTCATTGTTATCCATCACTACCATAATTGTATACGCAATAATATGGATAACTAGCAAAACAATATTTGTATTGAATTCATAAGTTCATAAAAGCACGAGCAACTCAAAGTCATGTCATCATGTGTGTGTGTATATATATATATACTCATCATGCTAACAGGGTTTTATCTATAATGCCCATCCTCTCAACAAGGCCACTAAAAGTCTTGGGCGACAGTCCCTTAGTTAGCGGATCTGCTATCATCAGATCTATACCAATATGCTCGATTGATACCTTTCGCTTTTGCACTTCTTCTTTTACTGTTAAGTACTTCAAATTCATATGTTTTGCTTTTTTCAAATACTTGTCATTTTTGGAGAAGAAGACTGCAGCGGAATTGTCATAATGAATCCTTAAAGGCTTTTCGATATTATCAATAATATGAAGACCAGACACAAAATTCCGCAGCCACAGTCATTGAATAGTGACCTCAGAGCACGCCACAAATTCAGCCTCCATGGTGGAAGTAGCAATGACAGATTGCTTTCCAATCTTCCATGAAATTGCTCCTCCAGCCAAAAGGAACAAATAGCCGAATGTAGACTTCCTTGAGTCCACACATCCGGCATAATATGAATCTGAATAGCCAATCACCTCAAGATGGCTCGATCTCTTGTATGTGAGCACATGATCCTTGGTGCGTTGCAAATGCCAAAGAACCTTCTTCACGGCTTTCCAATGATGCATTCACTACTAGATTTCCAACTTTTACCGAGTGGAAAAAATATGTCAGCCATTGCAAAATACCGTAGGTCATGTATATGGCCGAGCGTAAACTGTCAGTAACTTCCCCTCGGCCACTCATGGTCGGGCATTCTGAAAGTGCATCTAGGCCCCTTAATTTGGTTTTGTGTGATTAATGACAAACGATTAAAGAATCTAACATGTTTAACCAGTCCATGAACAGGTAAAAGGTTTGAAAAGAGATCATCTATGGCCTTCGGGTACCCTCAAATTTTATAGAGTAAGAAAAACGGCATCTGCAATTGTAATTTCGATTTGTTGAGTCATAGGGTTGCCGTACTATTAAGAGGGGTGCATTGGTGTTGGTCTAGAGATGGTCACTTTGCTCGGATGAATGTTGTTTAGCCTCTCAAGTGTGCTTCAGTGTCCACACTCACTTTGGGATGAAGTTGTTTTCTAGTTCCTATCGGATGTTCCGATGTCAGTTCGGACATTCTGATCGTTCAGACATTCCGAAGTGTAGTTGTGCTTTAGTCCGTCGTGTGTCACTAGGTTCGGACTTTCCGATGTGTGGTCATCGGATGTTCCGATGCTTGTTGGTTTTTGGTTTGGGAGCTCTCTGTTCTCTTCGGATGTTCCGATATTGGATATCGGAAGGTCCGATCTGTGTTGTCTTGTAAAGGGTGCTCTCTGTTGTTTTCGGACTGTCCGAAGCCCTCACTTCGGAAGTTCCGAAGTAGTTGTTTTCCAGTTTGGGCGCTCTCTGTTGGTTTCGGATGTTCCGATATCTCAATCGGACATTCCGATGTGGACTTAGTTTGTTTTAGTTGGGTTCCCTCTCTGGGTGTCATCGGATGTTCCGAAGTTGATTCGGACATTCCGATGCACATAGTTTTCGACCGTTGGAAGCTTTCCAAGTCTGGTAGTTTGCACACATCGGATGTTCCGAAGTTTGTATCGGACATTCCGATGTGGGGCTGAGTGCAAGGGTAACGGCTAGTTTTGAACCAAAACTATAAATACCCCTCTCCTCTCCCTTTTGTGGGTTACTCACTTGTTTTGGCTGAACACTTGAACACCTTGAGCACACTCTAGAGCTTTCTTGAGTCCTCCTCTTTGATCTTAGGGATCATCTAGTGAGTGAGGTTTTGTGAAGTGTGATTGTGAGATTAGAGCAAAGCATTCATTCATCTTGAGCAAATAGAGAACCTCTCCAAGATCAAGAATCAAGTGTACTCATTTCTCTTGGAGGTTGAAGGACTCCTAGACGGGTAGGCGTCGCTCACGAGCTCCCAACGATTGTGGGATGCCGTGAGAAGTTTGTGAAGGCCGGCTCCGCCTCCGAAAGGAAAGGATCCAATAGTGGAACCAAGCCTCAAGTGTGACCGAGGTTTGGGAGGAAAGGGTTGGAAGAGACCCGGCTCTTTGGGAGCCTCCTCAACGGAGACGTACGATCCCCTCAAGGATCCGAACTCCGGGAAACAAATTCTTGTGTTCTCTCTTGTCACTTATTGCTTGATTAGTCTCGTTCATTTACTTTGGCGCAATTCTTAGTAGTCTAGAGCTAGTTGTTAAATTGCTTGTCCTAAACTTAATTCCTTCTTTCAGTGCCAATCGGATATTCCGAAGTAATTACGCAAGTTCCGAAGTTATCGGAAGTTCCGATATTGAATCGGAATATCCGACTTTTTCCGCTGCAGTAAATTGCCTTTTAAATTTTAATAGCCTATTCACCCCCCTCTAGGCAATTATCCACCTTTTCAATTGGTATCAGAGCCTAACCTTCTTGAAGGCTTAACCGCTTGAAGGGAACGTGATGGCAAATACGGGGTTAAAGGTTGTCGTGATGGACGAGCAAAACAGTCCGAGAGCCGGAGATGGAACTCCAGGCAAGAGCAAAGCGGAAACTGAAAGTGCATCTAGGCCCCCAAATTGGTTTTGGTTGATTAATAACAAACGATTAAAGAGACTAATGTCTTCAATGAGTTTATGAGCAGGTAAAAGGTTCATTGTGAGATCTTCTACATGCGAAGGATACCCTCAAACGTTTTTAAGCGAGTAAAACGGCATTGTATTCTTGTTTTTCTATGATTTGTGTCGTAGGAATACCGTACTATTAAGAGGGATGCATCGTAAATGATCTAGGATATTCTTTATGCTCAGATGAATGATACTTTAATTCTTGTTGAGACCCTAAGTCACCATGCATGCACCGGAATGTGTTTTTATCAAAGTTCAAGTCGGACATTCCGATATTACATCGGAAGTTCCGATGTGACCGGACATTCCGATGTGCATGCTTGCTTCAGTCCGATGCGTGGAAGATGTATCGGAAGTTCCGATATTTTCGATCAAAAGTTCCGATACGTTGTTGAAGCTTTCTAGGGTGCTCTCTGTAAAGATCGGAAGTTCCGATATTTGACATCGAAAGTTCCGATGTGTTCAAACCTGAAAAAGGGAGCTCTCTGGAATTATCGGACATTCCGATATATTAGATCGGACATTCCGATGTGAAGTCGGAAGTTCCGATGCTTATATCGGACAGTCCGATATGGACTTAGAAGCATTTGTCGAGGTGTTTTTCTGGGAACATCGGAAGTTCCGATGCTGACATCGGAAGTTCCGATGCTTCTTTTTCGACAGTTGAAGTGCGCTCGAGTTCTGATTGTTTGCACATATCGGACATTCCGATGTTTATATCAGAAGTTCCGATATGCAGCTGAGTGGGTGTATAACGGCTAGTTTTTGCAAGAAACTATAAATACCCCTCTCCTCTCTCATTTGAGGGAGACACACTCTTATTGGCAGAACTCTAGAGCACCTTGAGCACCTTCTAGCTTTCTATTGAGTCCTCCTCTTTGATCTTAGGGATCATCTAGAGAGTGAGGACAATAGTTGAGATCTAGAGTTTGAAGTGAAAAGCAAGTGTCATTCATCTCGAGCATTAGAGTGTTCCTCCAAGATCGATCAACGGTGCATTTGTTTATCTTGGAGATTGAAGGACTCCTAGACGGTTAGGCGTCGCTCACGAGCTCACAAGGATTGTGGGACGCCGTGAGAAGTTTGTGAAGGCCGGCTCCGCCTCCGGAAGGGAAGGAACCAATAGTGGAACCAAGCCTCAAGTGTGACCGAGGTTTGGGAGGAAAGGGTTGGAAAAGACCCGGCTCTTTGGAGCCTCCTCAACGGAGACGTAGGATTCCCTCAAGAATTCGAACTCCGGGAACAAATCCGTGTCTTTACGTTACTTTACTTAAGCTTGTTTCCTTATTGCTTTGATCCAACCTTCTCAGATTGCTTCTGAATTTCATTACTTTCAGTTGTTAATTGTTCGTGTCAAAAGTCGATCGGACATTCCGAACTGGTATCGGAAGTTCCAATTTCATATCGGAAGTTCCGATCCAACACCGGAAGTTCCGATACTCTTTCCGCTGCGACGAATTCAGTTTAAATTTTTTCAAATTGCCTATTCACCCCTCCCCTCTAGGCAACTTTCTCATCTTTTCAATTGGTATCAGAGCCGAACCTTCTCGAAGGCTTAACCGCTTGAAGGGAACGTGATGGCCAACACCGGATTGAAGGTTGTCGTGTCGGGTGAAGAAAGTAGTCCAAAGGCCGGACATGGAACTCCCGCGAAGACCAAGGAAGGTGACACCTCAACGTCATCGCAGGGAGCTCAAATTCCTTTTAATTACAAAAAATTGAATACTTCTTCTTCGCATTCCTATATTATCAGATTTCTCCGGGCGTGCACCATTTTTCGATGGCACGTACTATTCCGCTTGGAGGCACAAAATGAAAATGGATTTGATGCCTCTCCATCCTAGTGTTTGGAAGATTGTGTGTACAGGTTTAGACATGCCGGAAGACGACATGGAGCTTACACCGCAACAAGAACAAAACATCCACCGAAATGCACAAGCCGCAAGTGTTTTGCTTGGAGCACTGAGTCCCGAGGAGTTCAACAAAGTGGATGGCTTAGAAGAAGCCAAAGAGATATGGGACACACTCCAAGTAGCTCACGAAGGAACATCAAGTGTGAGGGAATCAAGGATTGAGTTACTTGAAGGAAAGTTGGGGAGGTTTGTGATGAATGATGATGAATCTCCGCAACAAATGTATGATCGCTTGATGATCCTTGTGAACAAGATCCGAGGGCTTGGAAGCAAGGATATGACGGACCACGTCGTGGTGAAGAGGATGTTGAGAGCCTTTGCTCCAAGGAATTCGACTCTCGTAACTCTTATACGAGAGCGAAAAGACTTCTAGAGGCTCACTCCAAATGATGTGCTCGGTAGAATCCTTTCACACGAGCTCATGGAAGAGGAAGCAAAGGAAGTAAAAAATCTTGCCAAGCAAAGTTCTAGTTCAAGATCAAAGGAAATAGCCTTGAAGGCAAGTAGAAAGGAAGAATCAACCTCAAGTGATGAAGAGGAAGATGAAAGCGAAGATGAGGAAGATTTGGCTTTGTTTGTAAGAAAATTCAAAAAGTTCCTCAAGTATGATGGTTCAAGCAAATACAAGAAGAACTACAACGACAAATCAAGAGGAAGAAGAAACACCAAGAGGGCTTGCTATGAGTGCGGTGAAGTTGGACACTTCATCGCCGATTGTCCAAAGAAGAAGAAGAACCCAAATGAGACCAAGAAGAATGAGCCGTATAAGAAGAACAAGACCTACAAGAAGAAGTACTCGGGTCGAGCTCACATTGGAGAAGAATGGGATTCAAACGACTCCGACACCGATGATGAAGGAGTCGCCACCCTCGCCATTGAAGCCGCTCCACCAACCAAGTCACTCTTCGGGGAATTGAGCGACAACGACTCCGACCACGACGCGCCTATTTGTCTTATGGCTAAAGGGCGCAAGGTAATGGCTAAAACAAAACCCCCTAGTAGTGATAGTGAATTAGATAGTGATGATAATGATGATGATGATGCTCTACTTTGTGATTTGAGCAAATCGGCTATTGCTAAGATTCATAAGCTATTGAAAAGAATAGATAGCCAAGAGGAGACTCTCGAGAAGCAAGAAGAGTTACTAATTTGTGAAAAGAAGAAAACTCTTACTCTCGAGAAGATCCTCACAAAAGAAAAGGAGACTATTGAATTGTTAACCAAAAAGCTTGATTTGGCTAATAATTCAATTGAAATGCTTAAGGGTTCAAATGAGTCACTTCAAGAGAATGTTATAAGTCTAGAAAACAATCTTCAAGCTCTTGAAGTGCAAATTGAATCTCTTAATGATATTAACTCTCCAATTGTTGATTCACCGTTAGCATCTATTCCTTCCACTAGCAATGGTTGCTCTCGTTGCTACAATGTTGATGTTAATGCTTGCACTACTAACTCCCAATTTGTGCAAGTATTAAAAAGCGAAAACGAGAGATTAAGTGCCTTGGTAAGATACGGTTGCATGAAAACTTATCAATCCAAGGATGCCCTATATAAGACCATAAATGGTCGAGGCAACAAAAACAAAGAAGGGCTAGGATATGATAAGTACGAGTGCAAAGGAAATGACCGTGTGGTGGTAAAAGGTAAGGAATGCATCAAGTTTGTCAAAGGAAATGACAAACAACCATTGACCACCACACATGTCATCAAGACCGGGCAAGAATCTAAGAAGCATTTTCAACATCATACATCTCGTTCTATTCACTTTGCTTCTTATGTATTGAAGAGAAACCACCGTGGTAAAGTGGTTGCTCATTTTGTCGGTGCCCACCACTCTAATGATGCAAGCAAAAAGAAGGTGTGGGTACCGAAAGTATTGATCACTAACATGCAAGGACCCAAAAGGATTTGGGTACCTAAAAACAAAGTCTAATGTGATCTTGTAGGATTATACCTCCGGTGGATCAAGTTGGGTGCTTGATAGTGGTTGCACAAACCACATGACCGGAGAAAAGAAAATGTTTTCATCTTTTGATGAGAAAGGGTCACAATATGAAAATATTGTGTTTGGTGACAATGGTAAAGGTGAGGTAATGGGATTAGGTAAAATTGCTATTTCTAATGATCATTCCATTTCAAATGTTCTTCTTGTTAAATCTTTAAATTACAACTTGTTGTCTGTATCACAATTGTGTGAAATGGGCTACAATTGTCTATTTACTAATGTGGATGTGACCGTTTTGAGAAGGGATGATTCCTCAATTGCCTTTAAGTGTATTTGAAAGGTAAGCTCTATTTGGTTGATTTCAATGCAAATAGCGCTAAACTTCAAACATGCCTTATGGCAAAGTCTAGCATGGGTTGGTTATGGCATCGCCGGCTAGCCCATGTTGGCATGAGAAATCTCGACAAACTTCTCAAAGGGGATCACATCATTGGACTAACTAATGTTGAGTTTGAGAAAAATAGAATTTGTAGCGCGTGTCAAGCCGGAAAGCAAATTGGAGCGCGTCATCCCGTGAAGAACATCATGACGACGACAAAACCATTGGAGCTTCTACACATGGACCTCTTCGGACCCGTTGCTTATATAAGCATCGGAGGTAACAAGTATGGTTTAGTCATTGTTGATGATTTTTCTCGCTTCACGTGGGTATTCTTTTTGCAAGAGAAAAGTGAAACACAAGGGTTAATCAAGAAGTTTGCAAGAAGAGCCCAAAATGAATTCGAGTTGAAGATCAAGAAGATTCAAAGCGATAATGGAAGTGAATTCAAGAATACTCAAGTCGAAGAATTCCTTGATGAAGAAGGGATCAAGCACGAGTTCTCCGCTCCATACTCCCCTCAACAAAATGGAGTGGTAGAAAGAAAGAATCAGACATTAATCGAGATGGCAAGAACAATGCTTGATGAGTACAAGATCTCCGACCATTTTTGGGCGGAAGCCGTCAACACCGCTTGTCATGCCATCAACCGATTATATCTCCACAAGATATTGATGAAAACGGCATACGAACTCCTCACCGGTAACAAACCAAACATTTCATATTTTAGAGTTTTTGGTAGTAAATGTTTTATCCTAAACAAGAAGCCTAAGAACTCCAAATTCGCTCCAAAGATCGATGAAGGTTTCTTGCTAGGATATGGATCAAATGCTTACGCCTATCGTGTTTTCAACAAAACTTCGGGTTGTGTTGAAATAGCGAGAGACGTGACATTTGATGAATCTAACGGCTCTCAAGTAGAGCAAGTTGATTTGAATGTGTTAGAAAATGAGGAAGAGCCAAGCATAGCAATCAAGAAGATGGCAATAGGTGAAGTGAGGCCGCAAGAAAAAGTGCACCAAGACAATTCATCTACACAAGTCGAGCCTCCTACCTCAAATCAAAGTCAAGACATTCCTCAAGGGAGTACAAGCAAACTCATGGAGGATGCTCAAATTGAAGACCTTGAACCAATCCAACATACCTCTCAAATGCCGCAGCCAAGAGTGCATCAAAGTATCCAAAGAGATCACCCCGTCGATAATATTCTTGGTGACATCCAAAAGGGGGTAACTACACGCTCAAGAGTATCTAATTTTTGCGAATTTTACTCTTTCGTGTCTACTTTGGAACCTTTGAAGGTAGAAGATGCATTGAAGGATCCGGATTGGGTGATGGCAATGCATGAAGAGCTCAACAACTTCGTTAGAAACAAAGTGTGGTCACTGGTGGAAAGACCTAATCAAAACGTGATAGGAACCAAATGGGTCTTCCGCAACAAACAAGACGAGAATGGAGTTGTTACAAGAAATAAGGCTCGGTTGGTAGCTTAAGGATTCACTCAAATTGAAGGTTTGGATTTTGGTGAGACTTATGCTCCCGTTGCTAGATTAGAATCAATTCGTATATTGGTTGCATTTGCTACTCATCATGATTTTAAGCTTTATCAAATGGACGTCAAGAGTGCTTTCCTAAATGGTCCAATCGCCGAATTAGTCTATGTTGAGCAACCGCCGGGAATGGAGGACCATAAGAACCCTACTCATGTCTACAAACTCCATAAGGCGCTCTATGGGCTTAAGCAAGCACCTAGAGCATGGTATGAATGCCTTAAGGATTTCCTTATTAAAAAGGGTTTCGAAATTGGTAAAGTCGATCCTACTCTCTTCACAAAATATGTTGATAATGATTTATTTGTGTGCCAAATATATGTCGATGACATTATATTTGGCTCCACTAACAAAAGCTTCTGTGAAGAGTTTAGTAGGTTGATGACGAAGAGATTTGAGATGTCAATGATGGGTGAATTGAAATTCTTTCTCGGATTTCAAATCAAACAACTCAAGGAAGGGACGTTCCTATGTCAAACAAAGTACATCAAGGATATGCTTAAGAAGTTTGATATGGAGAACGCCAAGTCAATTCATACACCAATGACAACCAACGGACATCTAGGTCTAAATAAAGAAGGTAACCCTGTGGATCAAAAGGTATATCGATCCATGATAGGTTCATTGCTTTACCTTTGTGCATCTAGGCCTGATATTATGCTTAGTGTGTGTATGTGTGCAAGATTTCAAGCCGCTCCGAGAAAGTGCCACCTAGTAGCCGTGAAAAGAATTCTTAGATATTTAGTTCACACACCTAGTTTAGGGCTTTGGTATCCTAAGGGATCAAAATTCGATTTGATTGGTTATTCGGATGCTGACTATGCGGGTTGCAAAGTGGATAGAAAAAGCACTTCGGGGACTTGCCAATTTCTAGGTAGATCACTAGTGTCTTGGTCCTCAAAGAAACAAAATTCAGTGGCTCTATCCACCGCGGAAGCCGAATACATTGCCGCAGGAAGTTGTTGTGCACAATTGTTATGGATGAGGCAAACCTTGAAGGATTTTGGATTTAATATGGAAAAGGTACCACTCTTATGTGATAATGAGAGTGCAATTAAAATAGCCAACAATCCCGTTCAACACTCCCGGACCAAGCACATAGATATCCGACACCACTTCCTTAGAGATCACTCTCTTAAGGGAGATATAGATATTACCTATGTGAGAACCGAAAAACAATTGACCGATATCTTTACCAAACCTCTAGATGAGAAACGCTTTTGCGAGCTTAGAAGTGAGCTAAATGTCCTAGACTATCGGAATGTGTCTTGAAAGATTGCACTCATTGACTGCTGCTAGTTAGCTCAATTTCGAAACAAAACGATTGAAAAACTTATTGAGTGAATTTCAAAATGTTTTCGTTGGATATTAATCTCGGATCAATCCACTTGTAATCATAGTTTTGATTGCTTGGATGCTTGCTGATGACAAGTGGAGTGATCCTCCTTAAGTTCACATGACTCAGAGTTTTCAGACTTCACTCAAATTCCTTGTTTCTTTCTCTGTTTGCTGGAAAAATCAACACATCAGAACATCCGATCAAATCATCGGAATATCCGATGTCTGGCAGTTTTTCCACATCGGAACTTCCGATGTCATATCGGAACATCCGATGTCTCCTCCGCCCTTAAGAAAGTGATCGTACCCTTTCACTTTCTTTTGTCCTCTTCTTCTTGTCTCTTTGAACTCTCCTCCCCTTTTCGTCTTTGTGCCGTTATCGGAGATTCCGACCTCTCGGAACCTCCGATCTTCACTTGGGAAGGACTCCATCTTGAAGAAGACCCTCCTCTCCGCGCGATTTCTCCTCGTTCTTCGTGAGGTAAACCCTAGGGCTCAATCCTTTCCTCTTGAATCTAGGGCATCTTTTTGAGAAATCGTTTCGGTGAACTTGTTCATCCATTCCTTTGGTTCATTACTGTCAAGTTTCAATTCTTTCCATCGGTTAGTTTGGGAGAAATACTGTGTTGGTTGAAATCGGTAGACATCGGACATTCCGATCGAAAATATCGGAACTTCCGACCTCATGTCGGAACTTCCGATATGAAATCGGAACATCCGATGTCAACTGAATGAAAACCAAACCAAGTTTGTTTCTCTCGTAAGCTTAATCGATTCTCTTTGTCCTTAGCTCAATGGATCCTGATCAAGGTGGCTCCCAGCCCCAACCAGACCCGACTGTCTTAGGCGCTAAGAGGCCAAGACAGACTCCGACAGGTGCAAGAACCAAAAAGCCTGCGGGTAGAGGGAGAGGTAGAGGAAGTGCAGGAATTCAAATCAGTGACCCTCCTCCTGATCCTCCTGCTCAAACTGTGAATGTACCTCGAGGAACGCAATTGCCTTCTAGGAAGGGCAAAGCTGTGGCAGGGGCTTCTCAATCTCAGCCAGTTCCAGACCGAGCAATGCCAAAGCTCAGGCAAGCTGAGAGGAATCCTCGTCTCAAGAGGAAACCTATGAGCTACAAAGGAAAAGCCGCCAAAGTGAGCGAAGCCAGAGAGCAGAATCCCAGGACAACTGCACAATTCTCAACTGACTATCGCTTCTGGACTTTCTTCCAGCAAGACTTCTATGAGTCCATCATTTTAACTAGGAAGAATCCAGTCATTCTGATGCAGTGGGTAGACTGGGACTACATGGCCGCAGCTGATGATGCTACTTTCACTAAGGTCATTGCAGCTTGTGAGAGAACTGGGACAAAGAGGATAATGAGCTTTCAGCACGACTGGAACATTGAGATCATTGCTCAGTTCTACTCCACCTTGTACATCTCCAGGGACAGAGTCTCCACCTTGCATTGGATGACGGAAGGAGAATGGTATGAAATCTCGTATGTCAACTTTGCTCGCTGTCTTGGATTCACCGAAGCTGACTGTCGTGACAAGGATCAAATTCACAATGAAGCTTCTCTCGGTGCCTCCAACTTGAACTTTCTGTATGATGAAGATGCAGACTTTGAGGAGGGAAGCACAAAAGGCATGAAGCCTTTCTTTGCCTGTCTCAACAGGCTCTTCAGGAAGACGCTGGCTCCCAAAGAAGGTGATGCCTCTCACGTTCTGTCCTATACAAGAAATCTGCTGAGTAGAATGAGAGATGGACAACGTCCTTTCGATGTGTTTGATTTCATTTGGAATGAAATCCGCTTGACTGCTCAGGAGCCAAAAAGAAGCTATGGTTATGCTCCTTTCATCATGCATATGATTGAGCACATAACTCATCAGCACTTTGAGTATGATGCAAGACACACTGGAGTGCAGATCAGGGCAGTTAAGGCCCCAGCTCAGCCTGCGAGACGTGCTTCGACCAGAGCTGCTTCCTCCTCCACCACTGCTCCCTCCACTGCAGCCTCCAGTGGATCATCCTCTCCAATTCTCCGCGCTCTGAAGTCTATCTTTGTCCTGTGCAAGGGCAATGCAGCAGCGCACAAGAAGAACACCAAGAGACTGAAAGACATTCAGAGGCATTTAAATCTAGAGTGTTCAGAGGATGAGGACAGCGAAGAAGAAGAAGTTGAGGATCCTTTTGCTCCAGCGCCTGAAGCTTCAGATGAGTCCGAGGACGATGAGGAGTATGGCTCTGATGCTGCTTCCGAGGAGTCAGACTAGTCCGCTCTCTCTCTCTTCTCTTTTTCCTTTCTGGTGCTTGATGCCAAAGGGGGAGAGGAGAAAGCTTACTTTCATTTATCATCCTTCGTTTAGCGTTGTTTCCAAACTTTGCTTATCATGTGAACTTGGGACTTGTTGCTACTACTCCTTTACTTATGCATGTTGGATGATTGTTACTATGGATGCTTTAATATTAATGGTTATTCAAATGTTAGCCTCCATATTGTTTGTTTCATTATATGCTCAGTTTTAGGGGGAGCTCCTGCAAAATTTCTTTCAAATTGTGCATTCGCGATCTTTTCTTATTCAATGCACATCTTCAGGGGGAGCTAAACCTAGACTAATCTTTCTTTATATCCTTTTAATTGTAAGCTTTAATCGAGTTGTCATCAATCACCAAAAAGGGGGAGATTGAAAGTGCATCTAGGCCCCCAAATTGGTTTTGGTTGATTAATGACAAACGATTAAAGAGACTAATGTCTTCAATAAGCTTATGAGCAGGTAAAAGGTTCATTGTGAGATCTTCTACATGCGAAGGATACCCTCAAACATTTTTAAGCGAGTAAAACGGCATTGTATTCGTGTTTTTCTATGATTTGTGTCGTAGGAATGCCGTACTATTAAGAGGGATGCATCGTAAATGATCTAGGATAGTCTCTATGCTTAGATGAATGATACTTTAATTCTTGTTGAGACCCTAAGTCACCATGCATGCACCGGAATGTGTTTTTATCAAAGTTCAAGTCGGACATTCCGATATTACATCGGAAGTTCCGATGTGACCGGACATTCCGATGTGCATGCTTGCTTCAGTCTGATGCGTGGAAGATGTATCGGAAGTTCCGATATTTTCGATCGGAAGTTCCGATACGTTGTTGAAGCTTTCTAGGGTGCTCTCTGTAAAGATCGGAAGTTCCGATATTTGACATCGGAAGTTCCGATGTGTTCAAACCTGAAAAAGGGAGCTCTCTGGAATTATCGGACATTCCGATATATTAGATCGGACATTCCGATGTGAAGTCGGAAGTTCCGATGTTTATATCGGACAGTCCGATATGGACTTAGAAGCATTTGTCGAGGTGTTTTTCTGGGAAAATCGGAAGTTCCGATGCTGACATCGGAAGTTCCGATGCTGACATCGGAAGTTCCGATGCGTCTTTTTCGACAGTTGAAGTGCGCTCGAGTTCTGATTGTTTGCACATATCGGACATTCCGATGTTTATATCGGAAGTTCCGATATGCAGCTGAGTGGGTGTATAAGAGCATCTCCAACAGGCTTGCTATCAAACTCCCTATCGCCAAATAATACCGATTCGCAGGAAAAATCGATCTCCAACAGTTCGCCATCCCCCTCTCCAAATCTTGCAAGCGGAGAGAGACTCCCTTCTTTTGGCGATTCTCTCTCCGCTCGCTATCCGGCGCTCGCCGCAACCGAAGTCTTGTTCGCGCGACCGCACGGAGCATCCAGCAACCTCTACCTCTACCTTCGCCGCGCGGATCGGGGGGCTACGGCGTCTGCTACCTGTACCTCCGCCACGCCGACCGCTTCCGGTGGATGTCCGGGTAGGTCAAGACCACACGCTGTGCATTTTCGCGCGCGAATCGGCAGCCGATTTGGTACCGTATGCCATCGACCTCCAGATCTCTCTGCTTCTTCTTGATTTGTTGGTAATCCCTTGCTTCCTCGTTTCCCCTTCTGGCTGCAGATCCGCGACCCCCACGAGCACCATCGTCCGCCGTGCAGTTGCGCCCATACGACCTCCGGGAAGAGGATCTGGTGCTGCTACCGGCGTGGACCTCCAGATCTGCTTGTGCTACTGTCGTGGACCTCTAGACCTTTCCCTCTTCGACTTTTCTTGGTAAGGATTAGCTCCCTTGAAGAAACATCTCTCGCTGCTCGCTTCTTGTTGTCTCTGTCGATTGCATTCTCTCAGACTTGACCAATTATTTGTCAGATCCCTGCGTGTTTGGATACCAGCATGTCTAAACCATGATTTCTCTGCTCAGTTCTGTTGTCAAGATCCGGTCTTTTGTTATGTTTTAGATTCATGTCGAGTTCTCTAGGTCTTGAATGACACAAGCATTTGGATTCTGAATTCTTTCAGTTTGGTCAGGTTCAGTTGCTACGCTTGTGTTTCTGGATTCTAGCTCGGTTTTTTCAGTGTTGCTTGCACGTCGTAGATATCTGAACTTTGCTTGTGTAGTACTATCACCTAGTGTTTTGGTAGAACGTTGCTTGATTCAAGCACGCTAAGATTGAAGAAAAGGAGGCACCTTTATCCGTAGTTCGTTTTCTTTTAGCTCCCGGGGTGCTCGTGATTGTTGGTGGTAGGGTGACCTCGCCGCGCCGGCAAAGCTCGCCGCCTTGCGGCTTTCATGCCGTGGCTTCATTGCACTGGAGAAGCTCTCATCCATTTGGAATTGGACTGCCTCGTGCATTCATTGGCTTCATGTCATGCTTGTAGAACCTGATACAGGAGTGATCAATGAACAAATTAGGATTTCACGTATCTCTGTCATAATTACTCTCATGAGGATTTGAATATTATCTCTGCATGGCTACCATTCGCTCATAGAACCTGATACAGGAGTGACAAATGAACAATCAACACTTCGTGCACAATTCTGATGTAGTTTATCTGTGCTTAGCTTATAGAAGATCAGGGGACAAATGGCGCAATGGCATAAGTTTGCTTTCTGCTGAGGTATACTCGTAGCAATCATTTAGTAGGTTGATCTCGATTTAGTGCACAACACCTTAATTAATATATGTCTGCATCCCTCGCCATGAACTCTGTAGCTCGACATTATGCATGTACGTTGCCGGCGGTTTTATAGCTAGCTAGGGAGGATGATTGAACAAGAGTATTGTTTCATCTAACTGAAAACAACATCAGAATTGCTTCAAGTTTTTTAAGCTGCTATGATTTCAGTCTCGTTCTTACTCCTATTCAGTAGTTATTAAAAAAAACATTTCCTTGTAAATTAATTTCATCTGTATTTGTTCTCGAATCTTGATCGTACAAAATGCAGTGCACTGCCTGGCCTAAACTTGTTGCAACGAGCAACTAGCGCAGTTGAAGTTATCTTTAATTTAGATTATGAACACACGCACACACAAGTACAACACAGATTATGCACACGTAATGACTGCTCTCAGAACATATGCACACACAAGCAAGTGCACCCTGCCTAGAATTGGAGAGGCAAAGAATAAATCTGCTGCTGCTTCCATTATCATGTTGTTTGCCTGCTTCCATTACTTATGACTGTCCTGACACAAGTCTGCTGCTGCTTCTCGTTTGCCTACTTTTAAATTCTGAGGTGTGGTGTTGATCAAACACTGGTAGATGGTGTGGTACTTCCATTACAACAACTAGTTTGCCTGCTTTTAAACTCTGAAGTGTGGTGTTGATCATTCGAGTAGCCAATTTTATCTTCACTAGCTACTTACTTATGACTGTCCTGACACAAGTTTTGCTACATATGACTGATCAATAATCTGTGCATATTCTCATATATCTTAACTCACTAATTTCATTGAATGTAATTCGCCTCCTTAGGTTTGTGCTATTTAAACTGCACTGCTTTCGAAGTTTGTGGCTTTTCTAAGATTACTGATATTTCTGCTGATTCGTTGGATAAAGTAAGTCAACTCGATACCCTTTTAATGTTTATAACCTTGTGGCATTCATCTTAGTGTACTACTTACTTGCATATAGATGGATAAAGATTCAAAGAAAGTCAGTGAAGTGCATGCTTGGACAATTAAGTGTATAGAGGAAATCGCAAGTGATATTAACAACATAGTGCAAGATAATTTTTCTCCATGCTCATGCGAGAACGGACATGAACTCAATCGACTCTTACTAGAGATCGAACACGCTGCTCGCCGTCTTGATGACCTTGTCATACACTCGGAAGACTTGGTGGGAACAGCCACTGTTGCTCCACTCGATGAAGAAGAAGGAGACGAGCAGTTGCGCCCATACGACTATGAGAGCGATGATTCCGATAAAATTGACGACCATCAATTTAGAGAGAATGAAAGTATCGAGTCCAGTGACTAGTGTTATTTGTGTTCTACTTTTGAGACATACTTTATGAGTAGTTGCAGTGACTAGTTTTATTCGTGTTCAGTGTATTAAGACGTGTTGTACTTTTGCATGTGTTGTTATGCACCTTTGTTTAATTCCGAACTTATGCCTACAGTTTGTGCTATATGGATGACTTCTATGCTCGTCTGTTGAGTGAGGGAGGAAGTGAAATTCGTTGGGATGGAAGCCCAAATGGGGAGCAACCTTCTCCAGTTGACCATTGCAGTCCCCAGTCGAGATCTCAAAATAAAAGATCAAAGAATTTTTCGGAGAATGAAGATAATATGTTGGTATCGGCATGGCTTAATGTTAGTTTGGATCCAGTGCAAGGGACCCAACAAACTCGTACCACATATTGGAGTAGAATACATGATTACTTCCATGAGAACAAAAATTTCAATTCGGAGCGTAGTCAGAACTCACTTATGCACCGATGGTCATCTATTCAAGAGCATGTAAACAAGTTCTGCGGATGTTATGACCGCATTGAGCGTAGACGGCAGAGCGGGATAACAGAGCAGGATAAGGTACATGTTAATAAGGTACATGTCCTTCTGTAGATTGTCCATGCTAAATCATTGTACCAAGAAGAAGAAGGGCGATTATTTGCATACTTGCATTGCTGGAATATACTTCAACACCATCCAAAATGGACCAGTCATTTATCTCAAAAAAAGCAAAAAACATCGTCCAATGCATCTCCGGGTAGTTCCAGCCCTCTTAGCTCTAATGCAAGTCATATTCATGAAGATGCTGCTACTGCAGAAGCTGATGTGCTCATTAGGCCAACTGGTAGGAAGGCCGAGAAAGAGCGGATCCGCCGCGGTAAAGCTGCAGTTGAGAGTGGTGCAACAGGTTCACTCTACATGGAAGCATTAGAAAACTTTAGGAAAGAAATGAAAGAAATGGAGCTTATTAAAGAGAAGAAGAAAGAAGAGCGGTACGAAAGAGCATTTGCGCAAGAACAGGAAAAGATTGCTCATGAGAAGGAAAAGATTGAGATAAGAAAAAATGAGTTTGAATTGAAGAGAATGGTTGAAGAAGAGAGAATTATGAGCGTTGACACTAGTCGCTTGAGTGGGCCACAACAACAATACTATCTGTCCTTGCAGAATGATATCATCGCTCGCAGATGTAATAGGTCTGGTTGATGTATTAACTAATTATTGATGTAATAGGTCTAGTTGCATCTAGATTGAAACGTTATTTTGCTTATCATTGAGTCAGTGATGGACGTGAACTTGAGTTGTGCACAATCCTAACTGAAAGTATCATTGTGGTTTTGTTTTTCAATGCTTGGGAGTTGAGTACATCATAGTTGAAAAGCATAAACTAGTACATCATAGTGCTCGCCTACATCCCTCCATAATGCGCTCGCCTACATCCCTCCATAATGGCGCCATAAGTGCTCGACTAGATCTTCTTGGAGCTGAGAGTGAGCTTGCCTATTTCTGATGGATTGATGAGTTTGAATAAACTCATCAAGCTCAGGTGTTCTTTCATGGGAGACTGCAATATTTTCTCCCATTGCTTCGTAATTGAAGTCAACTGGACCTCCATCCCGCTCATCTTCAATTATCATGTTATGCATGATGATACATGCTGTCATGATATCTCTAAGTGCTTCTTGATACCAAAAACGAGCGGGTCCACGAACAATGGCAAAACGAGCTTGTAAAACTCCAAATGCTCGTTCCACATCCTTCCTAGCTGCTTCTTGAGCTTGGGCGAAATGTTTTCTCTTATTCCCTTGGGGAGCTGGTATTGTCTTGACAAATGTTGCCCATGAAGGATATATTCCATCTGCAAGATAGTATCCCATTGTATAACTGTGACCGTTCACAGTATAATTCACTTCAGGTGCTTGCCCTTCAGCTAGCTTTGCGAAGAGAGGGGATCGGTGAAGAACATTTATATCGTTGTGAGACCCTGGTAAACCAAAAAAAGCATGCCATATCCAAAGATCTTGCGAAGCAACGGCTTCTAGAATGATTGTTGGCTCATGCACATGACCAGTATACATGCCTTGCCATGCTGCAGGGCAATTTTTCCACTTCCAGTGCATGCAATCTATGCTCCCTAGCATTCCCGGAAAACCTCTTTCCTCGCCAATTGCAAGTAATCTAGCAGTGTCATTATCATTTGGAGATCTCAAATACTCAGCTCCAAAGAGTTCAATAATAGCTTTCACAAACCTTCTCAGGCTCTCTATAGCAGTACTTTCTCCAATCCTCACATAATCATCGATAGCATCTGCCGCTACTCCGTAGGCTAGCATCCGAAAGGCAGCGGTAACCTTTTGCAAAGCAGATAATCCAAGAATTCCAGCACAATTTCTCTTCTGAATAAAATAGTTATCATGCGCTTCTACAGCATGCAATATGCGAAGAAATAAAGAACGATTCATTCGAAACCTACGCCAAAAGGAAGGTTGATCCGCGGACAAGACGATCACCATAATATGCGAAGACATAAACAACGAATAATTCCATACCTACGCCGAAAGAAGGTTGGGCCATATATAGGAGGATCAGCAAAATAGTCTTCGAACAGTCTAGCATGTCCTTCTTGTCTATTGCGATGAACGACTTGATAGCCAGGAGTAGAACCACCATGGCGTGGAACATTAACATCCTGATCTTCCATGTGTGCTAGGTATCCTGTTGTCATAAGAAATACATACTCATTATTTCTCTCAGACTCCTCATCTTCTGAGAGACATTCCGAGACTAAATTTCGACGACTCATTGAGCTATTGATAGTAGTGAACAACAAGGAACGTGCAATACTTCGAACTGCAAATGGATATGTATATATAGACAAGAATAATATAGCCGTTGGAATCTACCCGTTGAAAAATAACCGTTGCAGTGGGCTGGTTACAAGAAATTTTGAATTTTAAATTCCCGCTCTGAAATATAGCCGTTGGAATCTACCCGTTGAAAAATAACCGTTGCAGCGGGGTGGTTACAAGAAATTTCGAATTTTAAATTCCCGTATTGAAATATAGCCGTTGGAATATACCCGTTGAAAAATAACCGTTGCAGCGGGGTGGTTACAAGAAATTTCGAATTTTAAATTCCCGTATTGAAATATAGCCGTTGGAATCTACCCGTTGAAAAATAACCGTTGCAGCGGGGTGGTTACAAGAAATTTCGAATATTAAATTTCCGCATTAAAATATAGCCGTTCGAATCTACCCGTTCAAAAATAACCGTTGCAGCGTGGTGGTTGCAATAACTGTTATGGCGGTTAGAGAATATGATTAAAATATAGGGGAGAGAAAATAGAGAGTGTGATATAGAGAGTGCTGTTGGAGAGGAAGGAGATATAGGGAATCAATTTTTTGGAGAGCTCTCCAAATATGACTTTTGGAGAGTGAAATTTGGAGAGTCTTGTTGGAGATGCTCTAACGGCTAGTTTTTGCAAGAAACTATAAATACCCCTCTCCTCTCTCATTTGAGGGAGACACACTCTTATTGGCAGAACTCTAGAGCACCTTGAGCACCTTCTAGCTTTCTATTGAGTCATCCTCTTTGATCTTAGGGATCATCTAGAGAGTGAGGACAATAGTTGAGATCTAGAGTTTGAAGTGAAAAGCAAGTGTCATTCATCTCGAGCATTAGAGTGTTCCTCCAAGATCGATCAACGGTGCATTTGTTTCTCTTGGAGGTTGAAGGACTCCTAGACGGTTAGGCGTCGCTCACGAGCTCTCAAGGATTGTGGGACGCCGTGAGAAGTTTGTGAAGGCCGGCTCCGCCTCCGGAAGGGAAGGAACCAATAGTGGAACCAAGCCTCAAGTGTGACCGAGGTTTGGGAGGAAAGGGTTGGAAAAGACCCGGCTCTTTGGAGCCTCCTCAACGGAGACGTAGGATTCCCTCAAGAATCCGAACTTCGGGAACAAATCCGTTTCTTTACGTTACTTTACTTAAGCTTGTTTCCTTATTGCTTTGATCCAACCTTCTCAGATTGCTTCTGAAGTTCATTACTTTCAGTTGTTAATTGTTCGTGTCAAAAGTTGATCGGACATTCCGAACTGGTATCGGAAGTTCCGATTTCATATCGAAAGTTCCGATCCAACACCGGAAGTTCCGATACTCTTTCTGCTGCGACGAATTCAGTTTAAATTTTTTTAAATTGCCTATTCACCCCTCCCCTCTAGGCAACTTTCTCATCTTTTCAGAAACTACCTCTACTTCTACTCATGGAGCTCAAGTTCCTTTTAATTATGAAAAATTGAATACTTCGTCTTCGCATTCCTATATTACTGTGCCCTCCGGGCGTGCTCCCTTCTTTGATGGCACATACTATTCCGCTTGGAGGCACAAAATGAAAATGCATCTAATGTCGCTTCATCCAAGTGTGTGGAAGATTGTTTGCACATGTTTAGATATGCCAAAAGACGACATGGAGCTCACACCGGAGGTCGCCGGGTGCATCACCAGTCAAATGATGCTCGTGGGTCATCCTCGAGGACATCATCCGAGGGTACACATGGTCGGTCGAAACCGGCTGCCAGGGCACTATGGTAATTACGGAAATTATCCAATCCCCGACATGTCAAGTATAGTCTTATCTTTGCAAAAATCTTGGAAAATATGGTATGACGGGTTGGTTTATTTGAAAGCTAAGGATGGTCGATGTGGGGTCCCCATTTTAGGTATTAAATACAAATAATGGATTTCATGTGCATATTGTACCAGTCTCATGATCAGTGGCCGATACACACATTTACAATGTTGATAACACATCTATACACAAGTTCTCAACTTTATTAATATAATTTGGTTCATGCATAAGACCATGATGACTTAATCAGAAATAGCGGAAGATACATATACTTATCAGTATGCATTGCTTATCTATCCCATAGACAACAGACAAGATTAAACCCTATAAAAATTCATCATTAATATTTTATTTTATTTTACCAGCCCGGTCGGCCCACTTGGCCCAAACCTCATCCCCAAATAACCTAACCGTAAACCTAGCACACTCTCTCTCCCTCACTATCTCCTACACTAGTATATTGCCCGTGCTAACGCTACGGCGATATTTGGTAATACAATTCAAATAAGCAAAAGGTGTTATATATTTTCGTAATGAAGTGTAGTAAGATGTGCACAAAAGAAAGATACAGAGAGTTATTATTATATCGTTGATTACACAAGCAAGTGCATAGCGTTATTTGGTAATACAATTCAAATAAGCAAAAGGTGTTCTATATTTTGGTAATGAAGTGTAGTAAGATGTGCACAAAAGAAAGATACAGATAGTTATTATTATATCGTTGATTACACAAGCAAGTGCATAAAGTAACATAGCAATTATTTATCATTAAAAACCATCTAATCCCTGATACGCTTTAGGATTTCCCGTATAACTTCAGGAATATTGTCTTTCGATTCATTCTCATTATAGTTCAATTAGACTCATGAGAAACTTAGCCCTCAACAGCTTCCCATCCTATACACCATCATCAGAAAATATTAATTGTGCTACAGTAAGACAAAGTATAATAAATAAATAATAGTACTCATAGTGCAAATTGATGATAAAAGGATGATGTGCAAGTCGGTGATGAGTTTGGTTCATACTTGAATACTACTCAATTGCTAAGTGTTCTGTCTATTCAACTACTCATAGCTAATTGCTAGTTGTGATAAATCATAGTTGTACTTCCAAAATGAGTACTGCAACTAACATCAAGTGGCTACACGTACCCTAATGAAAAGAAAGATTGCATTTGTCAACATCAGTTTTCAATATAAATGACACAGCAAAGCAAATTTCATTTTCCTTGAGAAGGACCACATCATAAAGGCCTTCATTTGTTTGCATATCCCCGAAAAATTTCAGCTTGAACACCCGAACAAGCTACTTGCATGCTTTGTTACTGTACTGGAAATATGTACATTTCCAACAGCTACTCCTTTAGGGAAATTGTACAAACTCATGGCAAGTACTTACATAAGAACAACAAAGCAGTATCTGACAATTTGCAAGGTGAAAGTAAGGTACCTAATGAGTTCATTTGCGCTCCAATTACCATTCCAAAACCATGAAGCCGAATATGGCCAACACATTGTAAAACTACAGATCGAATAGTCAGTACATCTTCTTAATCACATAATATCCATTACCAAGAATACCTAATGATCCATTCGGGGAAGTAAACAAGACAAATGACTTGGAACCCAAACAGAGATGTTTTCTTCTTTTCAAAATTGCCTACAAGAGAAGAGAGTACAGAACCAGTACACGATTACTCGTCCGCGCGCACACACACAGAAGGCTAAATTAAAATGCGGATCCGATGTGTGTGTGTGTGTGTTTTTTCCTCAGAACTCGGCTATTTGTAACTTCAGCCTGGCTGCAAAGCTATACTCCTAGATTGGGCCAGACCCAACCCAAGCAAGGCTCCTAAACCTTGTTTGTATTGGTACGGCCAACCCAGTTCAGGCTACACCCTTGTGTGTGCTCTGCAAGAGCTTGCGGTCTCTTGTCAACTGCGCTAACATGGGGCTAGAACACAGATGTACAGAGAAAACAAGTAACTGAGCTGTTACATCTTATCCCTGTCCGGCGCATGTCAGCGTTAAATACTTAAATACTCCGCCGTCGATCACCGCAATTTACACTGACCAAGCCTTGAGATATGGCTGCTGGCTGGACACTGCAATGGCCATGCTTGGCGTCCAATGCAGCTGAATGATCCTGTTCTATAGCTAAGCTATGACATGTTGCGATCTAGTTAAAAAAAACCAAACGTCCAACCAAACAATGCCTGGCTATTCACCTCGATTCACTCCCCTTGGTCGAAACTTACCAAACGGGTGAATGGCACTATAGAGTTCTCAGGAGGACCATTGGTGGGGGACGGCAAGGAAGTACCTCGTCATGGCCTTCCTGAACCTCTTCTTGTACTGGACTGGTGAGATGACGGTGGGGGACTCGTTCTTGGGGCCGCCCAGGATGCCGGAGGCCTTCACGCACGTCTCCAGCTGCTTGTCCCAGGTGTACTGCCGCAGGAAGTCGATGATGCCGACCACCAGCTCTTTCTTCTCCTCGTCGATGCCGACCAGAAGCGAATAATCCATGACGTCCAGCGACTGCAAGATACGTCGTGTTAGCAGGTGGGGATGATGCAAAGTTGCCTGACATGCTATTTCTTTCTTTGCAATGTAGTTTATGCTACGGTTTGCCTTCTCAAACGAAAAGGCTGCAGGTGTAGCCTGTAGAGTTGGAAAATGGTACTTGGCTAACCATCGCTTGTAACATATTGGATACAGTTAGGAAAAGAAAATAATGGGCACCATGGAATCAAATATTGATGTTTTAGATTATTGCAATATATGGTAGTACTAATGAATAATTCTGATGTGAGAGACAAAGAATACAGTCCGTGAACGTGGAGAAAACTACTATTCTCGGAAAGACCATAAACAAACACATTTCCTCTCTTTAATATTGGGGTCTAAAACTTGACAAACCTTTAATACGATATAGAGTAGAGAGACATAAATAACGAAGCATAAAAGCCCACATGTTCAATATTCGTTTCCACCAAGAACACTGGGGTCTAAAACTTGATAAACATTTAATACAATCTAAAAGTAAATTAATCAGAGCTTGTTTGGAATGGACGCATTTTGGAGAAAATGAGACATCCATTCTTGTGTGTCAAATGGAGTCTTAGTCTTATTGGATTAGCCAAATAGTTAAATTTAAATCACTATATATGGTCTATCACAAATCTACAATCTAGCAGCCCGTAAAAAAAAAGAGTTAAAATGGTGGCTTCTCTTTTTTTCAGACAGACATGTGATAGTTATCATCTCACAAAAGCAAACATGAAAATAGCATTATCTTATTTGTTAAATTAACAGTGGTGAACAAGAGTACTGCTAATAAAATTGTAAATCTGAGAATTCATGTAGATTTCTAATATTTACTAACAAAATCCTAGGTATAAAAGTTGGGAGAGCTATGTACCGCAAGAAATGATGTATCATTCCAGACAGCTCTTTCCAATCTTTGTTTTGCCTTACTCCCCAGAAATATAGGGTTTGTATGCAGTGCCTCTATGAGATTAGAATCTAGAAGAACATTGTTGTGGCCAGATGTATCAGAATTATATCGCGAGCGCACGGAACCCTTTAGATCATAGACTCTAGATATTTTTCTCTGGAATAAAAGGTTCTCCATCACCATCAGATCCATCTTTACCTCCCTCCCTCCTTTCAAACCCTTGATATTAACCTGGATTAGAGCAAAAACCGTAAATTAGTAAAACCTCAAATTAAGAAGAGTGCAGTCCGATGAATTGTGCAACAAAAGAAAATGTCTAACCTGATAAACTCCCATTATTTTGGCCAAGCAAGTTGGGCTTCCAGAAGTAAATGATTCTGTCAAGTGCATGAAATAGTGAGTGGCAAATTCTACAAAAGAGTCCACCTCTGTCTTGGTGACTTGTTTAATTATAAATCTCTCATCCATTGTCTTTGCAAAGTAAACATTGCTTTTTCCACCTTGTGCACTCCATCTCTTGCAACGACTTAATGAACGTATGTAATCAATATCCCCCGGGCAGCATTTTTTTCTGAGTGCAGCAAACTGCTTTGCAAAATAGCAAGCAACAGAAAACTTTGTATCATCCGCATAAAATGTTTCATCATCAAATGAAAACCTAAAATGGGTTCCTTTAAAATCTGAAAGGTCTTCTTGTGAGGGCAAAGATCCCTCAAGTCTCATATCGATGACCGCAAAGACAATTTAACATTTGTGGAAAGCTGGAATTGGTATCCAGTTTATGTGTGACATGCTCAACATATGCTTGTGATGTCATGGCATATGACACAATACTGGTTGGCTCATCATCATAGACAGCAACAATAAGGGCACCTTCATAGCCAAAATGGCGCAGTAGCAGCCGTGCCCCATCACTCACCATATGAGAAGCAAACTTGATATAAGTAGGTGCACGAGTAAGAACGACATTTAAATTTCTTCTTGCCCTGGGAGATATTTGTGAAAAGGCCCTCCTCATGTTTGTCATCGGATCCTTTACAAGGCTTGTCCACACACTGTGCTAAATTATTCAGAACTCCCGACAGAGGGCAGAGACACCACATTAATTACCTGATTACTCGTCCGCGCGCTTGCTATGTTTTCATCAAGAAGTGTTAATATGGATAAGTTCAGCTCATTCCGTTCGACCATTTCAAGCAGCTGGTAACGTCAGTTCATACGATTACGCATCTGCAGGTAAGGAGCTACTTAAAGGAATAGGATTTACATGATTTCTAGGTCTCACCGTTGTTTTTCTCTCCCTAGACTGCAGGATCTTGGCGAGCCGTTCTCTCCCTAGTCCAAGGAAACAAGAATACAGAGTATGAATATGTCAGTTTACTCACGATTTTGAATCTCCAAATTTCCACCATTCGGGTTCATACCATTGTTGGCCCCTGAAAATAAAGTTTATATCAGAATTGCTTTAATGATTGATTAACAAAGGGGCAAAGCAATCCAAAATTCAAAATGCAATATTATCCCTCAATATAACAATGAAGCAATGAAATTAATAGTGTACGATGCACATATTTTCTCAAGTTCATGGAACGGTAGCACCTTAGGTAGATTTAAGTTAATTAATAAAACTGAACTCAAAAGCTTGTCACCATAACATGGTTCGTGAATAGGAGAAAATTCTTCAGGTGCTCAATACACTCCACTACATTTCCAAAACTCAGGAAGGATGTCAACATGTAAGAATCACTGCTAAATTAACCCCAAAAAGTAGCAGCTACTTCCAATTATGAATGGCTGGTTTAGTTGGAGTTTAAGAGATGCCATACGTGTTGTCCAAATAATAAAGACCTAATGATGATGGGAAGGAAAGCACGTACTCTTCACTTACGACACCTCCTGATTTCATGCAACTCATGTACAGTCCTTGATTACCTCGACGGCCTTCAAGCATCTCGATTAACCCAGCTAATGGACAATTGCAAGTAGTTAAAAAATATATGCTGAAATCAACAATAGGTATAACGATTTCAGAAAAAATGAAAAAACAAGTTACCCAAGTCAAGATTAATGCTATCATCAACTTTGACATAGAACTCTGCATCCCAAGCTTCAATTGCCGCGCAGAAGAAAAACTTAACTTTGATAGGTAACTCCTCTGCAGCTTCCTAGTGACTTTCCTGAATGGTCATTTGTTGATTATTTAAATTCAAACATTCTGTTATCCACAAATACATGGTATTATTTACAAGTCACATTAATTTATTTGACAAATGAACATCATAGAATGTTTTTGAGATCTTCCCAAGCTATATGAATTTATGCGACATATTCAAAACCACATTCAGATGAAACAGGAAAATATGATAATTAACATAGGTCGTCTGTGTTATTACAGGTACATTAATAAAAGAAATGTATAAGATTTCAAAGATACAACATAGTCTTCCATGCCAGCAAGCAAGCAATGGCAAAAGTATTGTGCAGGTACTACAGATTGTGAAGGACAATTGAAAATAGTTATAATATTAGGTATTAGCAGAAACTTACAAGAATCAAGAAATCCTTTGTCCGGCGATTTTCATCATCAATATTACGGTCCAAGCTATCACCACGATTTGCACTGCAGGGTCCAAACAATACATGTCAGCAGGAAAAAATGCACAAAAAAGAGAAGGAAAACTTATACAAAAAAAAAAACATGACTGCATGAGAATAACAAAGTCAAATTCTAAACTAAGAACTTAGAGATGCTATAGCTCAAAAGTCTGGATCCAGAAGAAAACCTCCGACCAATAACAAAACGAATAACCACACCCTAGTACCAGTCCCATTCCCCCACAAGTAACCCTCGCTCTTCGCCTTCGTAAGGTCCATCTCGGCCTCAGCTATCTTCCTCCCGATCTCACTGCCACCAAGCGACCCATTCCGAATCAAGAAAACCAGAACCAACAAAGCCAAACCAAAAATCCTCAGTAGAGAACCAAGAAATTACGTGCATCCAAGTTTCCTTAGCTTGTCATCCACCGAGAGCACCTTCGGGAGCTGCAATTAGGCGCCCATGTCAGCGCAAATCAAGAAAAAAGAGAGATATGCTGAGGGGGAAATGGAGAGATCCGCACATTGCCGATGTTCTTCTCGAAGAGGCTGGACAGGACCATCCGGCCCCAAGGCCCCGCCATAACCTGCGCCCCAATCGACAAAGGATCGGGGAACTCGACGAGCAAAGAAACGGGGCGATTGGGATATGAACGGTGGTCGCTGCGTCTGGCCGGGCGATGTAGAGCCACGCGAGGCAGGAGAGGAAGACCATGACGAGCGGTGCCCTGCCCGAGGAGGCGGAGGAGGACGGGGGCTTGAAGCGGCGGTTCTGGCCAGCGTCTCCATGCCGGCAAGGGATGTTGTTTCTGTACCTCGCGCTCCTGGCGGTGGCGCTGCTGCTCCTCGCGCACCTGGCGCTGGAAGTCGTCGCGCGCCTCGGAGTCCCTCTCGAGGCGGCGGCGTAGTTCGAAGGAACAGGGAGAGGCCGGCCGCAGGGAGGCGCCTGGAGGGAGGCGCACGGGAGTAGGGCGAGTAGGCCACATGTGCAGATAGGCGCGATTGGGCGAGTAATTGCGATAGGCGCGATTGGGGGACGGGCGGGAGGAAAGTTTGAGGGGATGAACCGGATGATTGCGTCGGTCAGATTTGATGAAGTGATGTTTTAGAACATCTGAGCGCTTGATTATGAGTAAATAGGATTTCTGTGTGCACGTGTTAGGGTGGACAAAGCAAAGTACCCTTTGTGGGGGCAGAACAGTGTGTGCATGTAGGAAAGAATTAACTGGTGAATTATAAAGGGGTAAAGACTGAGCGCTTGATTATGAGTAAATAGGATTTCTGTGTGCACGTGTTAGGGTGGACAAAGCAAAGTACCCTCTGTGGGGGCAGAACAGTGTGTGCATGTAGGAAAGAATTAACTGGTGAATTATAAAGGGGTAAAGATAAAGATGAACGCTTGATTATGAGTAAATAGGATTTCTGTGTGCACGTGTTAGGGTGGACAAAGCAAAGACTGCTCTGTGGGAGCGAGCGATGTATCGTATGAAAAGAATTAACTGATGAATTATAAAGGGGTAAACATAAAGATAAATACTCGCCGCCCCCCCCCCCCCCCCTTACTCCTCTTCCCTCTGCTTCTTTTGCTCCCAATCCCCACCCGAGCGCTTCTCCTCTTCCTCACCGCCACTCTGTGCTGCCGCTGCCATTCTCCTCTCTGCATGCTGCGCTCCCCTCTCTCTGGCCATCGCCCCCCCCCCCCCCTCTCTCCTATGGTCCCGAGCGCCAGCGACCCCTTCTCGGGCGTCGCTTCTCTTCTTTTTTTCCCATGCGCCGCCCGATTGGCCTTCTCCGGCCACCTCCACCGGGCGTCGCCTCCCCAACCTGCCGCCGCCGCCGGATCCACCGTCTTTCCCGACGCCATCGGCACCGTCATCACCCCGGGGTAGTCACCCCCCTTCCTCTCTCCTTTTTCCTCTGCCCCAACTCACCCTCTTCTTCGCCCTTTCCAGGTCGACACCACGCGGTCCTCGCCACATCCACGGTGCCGCACGCGCGTTGGAGCTCGGTGGTCGACCCGCACGCCGGCCACCACTTCTTCGACTACGGCTCAAGCTAAGTGCCTACCTCCCCTCTCTCACATCTCTCTTTTACTGGATCTCAAGCCTTCTGGTTACCACTACTCTATATGCATGTCAATTGTTTATGTGCATGGTGGATTGAGATTTTTATCCCTGTGCCTGATTGAAGTGCATTAAAAAGGTAGTTGCAATGCAATCTTGATCGATGGGTAAAAGAAAGGAAAAAGAATTTTGAAGGTATTTATGAGCTTATTATATTTTTGCTTGTGGTTAGTGACTTCTTTGGGCTAATTCACAGCTTCTGTATATGAGTCTTACCATGCTAGTACTTGTGGAGTGCCATACTGGAATTTATGTGCATTTCTTATGAGGAAAAATTCTTATGATACGGAATTTTAGTTCTTATGCTATTGTTCAGTTGTGTTAGTATTCTGTTTAGCCAGAGATTATGGGCTGACAACTGCCATTATTTGTGGACTAAGCTAAGTGTGTGCTTGGTTATGCAATATTACTTCGATTTCCATTTGCTTGTGGATGCGACCTAAATACTGCCTAATATGATCAAGGTTATTTGGTGGAATCTCACAGTTAAAGATATGCTGTCACAATGTTGACATCATATCATGTCTGGTTTACTGCATTTCCTAAGAAGTGAGATTACCATTGCATGCAACCATGATTTTAATTAAATGTTAAGTTCTTCATTCCTAATAAACCCTCAGGTTATTGTGTAATGTTATATGTTTTTAATCGGTAGGTGTGACTAGCATTACTTCTATGGAATGGTGGCAAAAGGGTAAGATTTTTTTAAAATAAGCTTGGGTACCCCTCTTTCTTTTCTGCAGAGGTGGTGTGGGAGATGGTAGGAGGAAAATAGATGTTGATTTTCCTTTTATGGCCGGCTCCCCTTTTACTCATACTAGTAAGATGCCCGTGCGTTACAACGGAATTTCAAAAGAGAATAATACATAATTATAATGCAGGATCCTAAACCATAAAATAAATCAATTTTCTGTGACACATATCAAGCAAAACATATCTTTGTAAGCTAGTAAATAAATCAAATCATCTATATTGAGTTGTCCTGCAACTATAGGTTAGCAAAGCAATAGTGACTCGTCTACTGGGCCTTGAACCCCTACTGTTCTGGCCCAAGAACGGCCTGACAGACTCACCATCACCAACTCATTCTTGTAATAATTAAGACAAGCTAAGTGCCTGTTTGGCAATAAAGTATTTTCATAGTTTCTAGGCAAAACCATGGTTTTGGAGAATACCATGGTTTTGGAGAATACCATGGTATTTTTGGCTATAAGGTGTTTGGAAGCAACCAAAAAAACTATTTTGAAAATCATGGTATTGCCAATACAATAGTATTTTTGGAGTATTGAAACCTAAGTTTTGGTGTAGCCTTTGGCCATAAGGTGTATTGAAGACTTGGAGTACAGAGAGAAAGAGGTGTACATTGTTGAGCAATACTTTGAAAATATCATGCAAAAGATTTTGTAGCCAAATAGTTTGTAGTTCCAAGAAAAACTATGGTTTCAATGGTGGTAGGTGAAACCATGGTATTTATACCAAAGCAATTTTTAAATCATGGTTTTGTAATACCATAGTATTGAAAAACTTTACTGCCAAACAGGACCTAAGTGTTTTGCTATCCCCTCCCTTCTACCACCAGTGACTACTGGTTCTACTCTAGATTTGGCACCAAAGCATTCCCAGTTACACCTGTGTATTAGTGCTAGCTTATGTGTGTTGAGATCAATACTGCATGTCTATTCCCTTCCTATTCGCGATTAAACTCCGACATAATCTTTCCTACATTTTAAGACAACATCAAGTTATAGAGCATATTTTGCAATAATAGCACAACAATAGAAAAATATGAAAAAAAATTCAGCATGACATTTGGTATATTTTAGACAATTTCAAATTATAAAATAGGTATTTAGCAATAACATCTTAGCAAATAACCTTTCATTTCAATACTATTCACAAATCAATCAAACAAGCTACTACTAATTTTAGAGAGCATTTGGATAAATTTTTTCAAGTTTTTTTAATTTTTTGAATTTGAATTCGATCGATATATTAACCGATTCTATTTCTTGTGTCGTACTAGTACGGTCAATTTTTTTTCTTCAAAAATCATTGATTTACATCAATATTGTGAAATTTTATGTGACCACGCTGTCTAGCCGGTGTTTTAACTCGTCTGGATGGAGCTCATTGTGTGTCTTTTATTTAGCTTGTTCGTTTGACACGATCCGACGAGATCAGACCAAACGACCATCCCTCGTCCATTTCTTTTCCCGTCGAGACAGGTTGTCGACGTTCGCGTCACCATTAGAATTAGAATTAGAATTCTGCTTTCCACTTGCCTCTTCTTCACCTTAGCCCCCCCTCGTCGCTTCACCTCAGCTCCATCTCCCCTCCCTCTCGCTGCCCCAATGCGAAGAGTAAACAACAAGAAGGTTTTTGGCCTAAGAACACTTCTTGCATGGCGAAGAGGGCGGCGGCGAGTGGGAGGACTCGTCCCAGGTCGAGGTGGCCGTGTCGCTGCTTCTCCCGTCCTGGCTCGTGCTGGCCGACGCTGTAGTCGCCGGTCTCTTGGAGAGGCTATGGAGAGGGTTGGTTGGGAGTGCGCTTGCCTTCACCTGTTGGATCAAGAAGATGCCGTCTTACGTGGTCAATGCCGAAGCCGGATCTGAGGGCAACGTCGAAGTCGTGGTGGTGTCCAAGACTGGCGCTGGAAAGGACCCTCAGGCCGAGTTGGCTATGCCGCTGCTTTCTGTGCTGGCTGGTGCCGGAAAGAATCCTTCGTAGGAAACTCGACGGGCACGAAGAATAATCAAGCGTGATACGAGCGCTTGCCTCGGCCTTCGAAAACCGTGGCCGTCGCTGCTCCTCCGCCTCCGTTAATACATGATGATGAATGCGTGAGTATAAATTGCCGAGTTAGCAGCAGGTCAGCACCGAAGTGTTTGACGCTGACATGCACAGGGAGCTTTAGATTCCTAATAGCTCTGCAATATGAATTTACATGCCAAAACAAGGGCAATTGCCCGTTAGAAAGCAACATGGAGTCAAAATATCACAATCGTCAAAATATCACAATCTCAAATAAGCAAATAACTTGTTTCCAGTAAACAAGGTCTGCTGTGACTCATGCCTCAATTTAAAAACCATAAACGGCGCATGAACCATCTAAACATCAACAAGTATAGAATTTGTGAATAGATTCACATCAGAACTGCTAATCAAGGTCTGGCATATGAACCATCTAAACATCAGCAAGTAAAGAATTGGTGAATAGATGAAAAAGTCATTGCCATGCCCAAGTTGCTTGTTGCATGCATGACAGGAGCTCAAAAAACCATTCACTACAGCCGAACCACCGTCATGGACAGCTAATGATTGCAGAATGGTGATTGTTATACCACTGGGACATGAGGAGGCGGAGGCGACGGAGCAGCAGCGACGGCCGTAGTTTTTCTAAGGCCGAAGCAAGCGCTCGTACTACGTTTGATTGTTCTTCCGTGCCCATCGAGGTTCCTGCGTAGGATTCTTTCCAGCACCGGCCAGCACAGGAAGCGGCGACGCAGCCACCTCGGCCTGAGGGTTCTTTTCAGCGTCGGTCTTAGACACCACCACTGCTTCGACTTTGCCCTCAGATTCGGCTTCATCATTGACCACGCGAGATAGCACCTTGATCCAGCAGGTGAAGGCAAGCACACTTCCGGCTAGCCCTCTCCATAGCCTCTTCAAGAGGCTGGCGACGGCATCGTCGGCTAGCACGAGCCAGTACGGGGGAAGCGGCGACGCGACCACCTCAGCCTGGGGATGAGTCCTCCTGCTCGTCGTCCTATTTTGCTTCATCCAAGAAGTGTTCTTCGGTCAAGAATCTTGTTGTTTGCTCTTCGTATTGGGACGGCGAGAGGCAGGGAGAGGGGGCTGAGGTGAAGAAGAGGCAAGTGGAAAGTAGAATTTTAATTCTAATGGTGGCGCGGATGTCGGTAAGCTGTCTCGGTGGGGAAAGAAATGGACGAGGGAGGTGGTCGTTTGGTCTGGTCTCGTCGGGTCGTGTCGGGCGAACAAGCTAAATAAAGGGCACACAAGGAGCTCCATACAAACGAGTTAAAACACCGGCTAGACAGCGTGGTCACATGAAGTTTTACAATATTGATGTAAATTGGTTCATTTTTGCAAAAAAAAAAATTTACCGTATTAGTTCGACACAGAAATAGAATTGGTTTATATCGATCCAATTCAAATTTAAATTAGAAAAATTTGAAAATTTATCGAAATGCTCTCTTAAATTAGTAGTAGTAGATTGTTTGATTGATTTGTGAATAGTATTGAAATGAAAAGTTATTTGTTGAGATATTATTGCTAAATACCTATTTTATAATTTGAGATTGTCTAAAATATAACAAATGTCATGTTAAAATTTTTTCATATTTTTTTTATCGTTGTGCTATTATTGTAAAATATGTATTGTATAACTTGATGTTGTCTTAAAATGTAGGAAAGGTTATGTCGGATTTTCTGGCTGTTTACCGGTTTTTTAAAAATTTGTTAGCATTTCTTGCAATTTTTTTTAATTTTTTTCTAATTTCCGTTGAATGTGCCGATTTTCGATGTAAACCTGTCAAAAATAGTAAAAATCGGTTGGTTTTCGAATTATTTTGCAGCTGTTTGACCACCGAGTTTAAAAAAAATGACTTTGCATTTTGTTCGGTTTCTATCTAGTAACTTTTGCTAGCTGCGTGTTGTTTTATTGCCGATAACTTTGACACTACTATCTGCAGAAATTCCATTATCAAATGGCAGGAGAAGTTTAAGTGATTGCTTCTTTTAGATTTGTATTTGGTTGTCTCAGTATTCTTCATAATAATCTGGCCAACCTTGTTCTGAAGCTTCAATTGGTACGCATGCAGGGAATAATACACACACATTTCAGTTTCATTCAGATTATTTGCCAACCAGCCATGGAAGTTGAATGGCACAGTCCTTTCCAATTGGCTTTCTAGATCAGTGTGCAAAAATAAAGATTCTTATGAAAAGATAGAATGTGCAATGTCATGATCACACAGCGCACCAAAATTTTGAGGAAGCCAACATCAGGAGCAATGGAGCATAAGCCACTCCCAGTGGATTACTTCAATGCAGCAGTAAAAGAACACTGCCAGCATAAAAATGAGAAAATACTAGTTACATGCCCGTGCGTTGCTACGAAAAACAAAATTGATAATGAAAAATAAAGATTAAAAAAAATTTATTTCACAAAATCAAACATCTATCTTTAACTCTTCGTTTTTTGCGAAAGCTAGCTAATTAAAGCAACGCTTCGTTTCTTACGTAAGGCAATTAAGTAGAGCAATTAAACAGGGCAATTAAACGGCAATTAATGACGTGAAAAGAACGGACCACTGCCACCAAGTGCTGCTTTATAATAGTAGAGAAAATGAAGTTATACGACGCAGTGGTCACTTCAGCACAGCAACTGGGGCCAGCAAAAATGCTCGTCAAGACTAAAATCAAAATTGCTTCGATTAATGAGTTCAATATTGAAATAAGTCCATTTCAAACCAAACACGTTAATGAAGCTCAGCTCAATAGTAACTCATTAGCTCGAATTTGAAAATAACCATTTAAATGATAAATAATACGATTTTATGTCAAATTATGTTAATTTTGAAAAAAGCTTGATAATACCTTGTTAAGCTCGATAGTCATCCCTAACGGCAATACAACATAAATCATTTTATAAGCACACGACAAACATAAAATTGATGAACATAATATTTTTTTTGCTAACTAGTTAAACCCCAGTAACAACTCTACTGTGGTAGAATCTTACAACAACTTGAACAGTAACGCATGAAGTGTAGCCTACAGAAATCAAGTTGGGACAAGGCCAACAGAATCTTCATAACTGTCTATCCTAATTAACACAACGTCATGGAGTAATGCCAGAACGACCGCATGCCATTTGTACGAGGTGCTTCATTTGAGGCATCGTAGACTGCAAGGAGCATTGCTGCGCAGGAGTCAAGGCATGAGGTCAGCATGAGCCTGATGGTTGGCTCCAACTTCCACAGGAGATGCCGGAGCCTCTGGAGTGCAAAGGACAGCCCTGTGAGCCCCAGCATGGCTGCTTCTTCAGTTCAGCATCGATCCCCTGAATCTCGTGTTGTGGATTCATCCATCATGTATGACAGGACACTCACCGAATCGCCGGCCTCGATTGGACAGTCTTCTTGCAACTTTGATCAGAATTGGTGTACAAATAGGAGATTATGGAGCAATGATGATGTGGATGTTTCTCTGAAGGATCGCTTGTTCATTAGATTTTGCTCAAACAGCAAGCACCTTGAAGATGACTTGGGCGAGGTCTGTGACAGTGAAGTAACTGATACCAATTTTGAGTGCACCGACTCATTTACAGGATTTGTGTCATCTAGCCCCAATGATGCCATATCAAGATATAATACCCCCAAACTCTAGGTGTACTTAATAAATACATGTATACCATGTTTTTGTTTCTCAAAGATTGCTGCATATTGATCTTTGAGAAACAAAAACAGGGTATACATGTATTTATTAAGTATACCTAGAGTCTGGGGGTATTATATCTTGATATGGCACTATTGGGGCTAGATGACACAAATCCTGTAAATAAGTCGGTGCACTCAAAATTGGTATCAGTTACTTCACTATCACAGACCTCGCCCAAATCATCTTTAAGGTGCTTGCTCTTTGATCAAAATCTAATAAACAAGCGATCCTTCAGAGAAACATCCACACCATCATTGCTCCATAATCTCCTGTTTGTACGCCAATTCTGATCAAAGTTGCAAGAAGACTGTCCAATCGAGACCGGCGATTCGGTGAGTGTCCTGTCATACATGATGGATGAATCCACAACACGAGATTCAGGGAATCGGTGCTGAACTGAAGAAGCAGCCATGCTGGGGCTCACAAGGCTGCCCTTTGCACTCTAGAGGCTTCGGCATGGGCTCTTCTCTCTTCTCATGTGGAAGTTGGAGCCAACCATCGGGCTCATGCTGACCTCATGCCTTGACCCCTTCTGCGCAGCAATGCTCCTTGCAGTCTGCGATGCCTCAAATGAAGCGCTCGTACAAATGGCATGCGGTCGTTCTGGCATTACTCCATGACGTCAACCACCTTGCTAAGCTCTGATGATATGCTCCTAGTATCAACAAACTTCATGAAGAAATTGATCGTCTGGATCGCCGAGAGCCACTACTGGGAACTGCTCTCTGCTGTGTCACCATCCAGCATCTGCAAGCTAGAATGCACAATGGACCTCGCATAAGCCTCAGCGATCAGGACATTGTTCTTCACCAGCGCCATTGCCAGGCCCATGTGAGCATTAGACTGTGTCGCCTTATCGTGCATCGCCCCAGCAACCTTCAAACAGAACTCATTAACCGTCTCTCTTGACGCGAACTTCATGAATCCAGAAATCTCTAACCCTAGCCGATCCTAAGGCGTGCTGCTTTGACCCGAAGGCCTCACCGTTGTCTTCATCACCTCACTGGGTGCACTCTGAAGCTCCCGACGCTCTTCCTCTCCGACGCTCAAGAACAGCTGATGAAACCATAATGGCTTCATCTTTTTTGATTTCAGGTTAGTGTCTAATGATTCATTTTCGCATTACTCTTGTGATCATGACCTAGGCTAGATAATGAATTAGACTTGGATCTTAGCAAACTAACATTTGGTATCAGAGCCTACCTAGCCTTAGCATGATCCTTGTTAACCCCGGATTAGTCTCGGATTGGGCCTTGTTTTCGTCGGTTTAATGTTAATTAGAGTTTTGTGTTTGGCTCGGCTAGCATGAAGGAGGGGATTAACTCAATTCAAACCGTAGAACTCATTTCCGAAACCCTAAAATCGCAAATTCCATTCGGATTTTCCCCAAAATTTCCCTAAATCCCAATCGATTCTCACCAAAACCCCAAATCCCAATCGATTCTCCCCAAAACCCCAAATCAATCAAAGAAACCTAATGATCTAAAAGGGGATTTGGGGACTTACCTTGCCCGGTGCTCACTCGCGGCTTATGTCGTGGTCATTGTCGGCCATCCCGTGCGCGTCACCGGGCTCACCGGGCTCCTGCTCTGTTAACAGCGCATGTGCACCGACGTGTTGTTTCGCCTTCTCGCCTTCTCATGTGCGTGCACCGTCACCGTGGCATCAGCCCGAGTGCGCCGTCACTGCTTCCTCACCAGGCGTCCGCTTAGCTCCCGCTGCGCATGCCGTGTTTTTCAGGAGACAAAGAGGCTTTCGGAGATTAGGGTTTCCTCTCGTCGCCGTTTTGTTCCGTCTCGGGGACATCTCGGCCATCCGTTCGTTTTGATGGCTAAGATTCGTCGGCTGATCGCATTCTAGGCCACGATGCGGTCGTGGGCCGGCCTATGCGTGATTTTGGGCCGCGGCACGGCTCGGCCGTTTTCGCCAGCTGGACTTCGCTATGCTTGGGCCGACAGGCTGCTTTGTTTTTGGGTATTTTCTTTTGGAGTGTAGTCTTTAGTCTTTTTTAATTTGTTTATCTTATGTTTTATTTAATTCAGCAATAATTATTGTTCACTTATTGTTTAATGTTTATTTCCTGGGCATTATTACTATTTAATTTTATGGCTAATATTCTGGGCATTAATATTTAATTAATTTTATGATTATTTTCTGGGAAAGTTAATTAATGTGGCGATTAATTTTATATGATGATTATTTCTAAGTACTATCTCTAATTAAAATTGAACCAACAGGAAATTTTGATTAGATACTATTACTTAATGTTTAAAAATGGGATCATGTCATGACCACGATCATATTCTGACCAACGTCTATGAACATGTGCCACTCATAAGATAATTTTAGTTCTTTTTCATTTCTGCCCAATGGTGATGCAAATTAGAACGGCGAATTAAAACTTAAACGGCATTGAGCAGCTAACTGGGATGAGGCTAGATAATGAATTAGACTTAGATCTTAGCAAACTAACAACCTTAACACCTTCTTAGTTTCAATTAAGTGCGGGCTCCATCTTAGAGCCTCAATAAGTGTTGAATTGCTAAGGGAAAGAATGGTGGTTATCCTCCCTTAGCACCTTCTTGGTTTCAGTTAATTGCAGGCTCCACTCTAGAGCTTCATAAGCCCAAGCGGTTAGTGTTGTGATCATGTGTTAGTACCCGGCTCAAAGAATCATTCTTTGAAAGTTTGGAGAAAAGATTTTAGCGAAAATCTGGATTTTCTCCTGAGGCTGGTACTACTGTAGGCTTATAGCCGGTAGTACCGTAGGTCTGTAGTACTACTGTATGGATGTTGGTACTACCACTTGTCGGTACTACCGCTCGTTTGAGCAGTAGTTTTTTAGAAAGTATGTGTTGCTTGTTTGGATCTTGAGGCCAGTACTACCGCTGTGTTAAAGTCGGTCGGAGCTACCGGAGGTTTCAGTGGTACTACCGGAGGTGCGGTTGTACGAATGCTAGTAATTGGTAGCTATTTTCTAGAGAGCGAGAAAACGTGAAGTTTGAAAGTCGGAGCTACCGGCCTTGGAGGCTGGTACTACCGCACTATGTGCATCGGTAGTATCGTAGTACTGTAGCCAACGGTTAGTACCTAGCTGGAATATGACCGTTGGGTTGGGTCCGGTACTACCGGGTTTTTGCCGTCGGTAGTACCGGGTTTTGCTTATTTTTTTCAATTGCCCCCAACGGCTAGTTTTCGTGTGAGAGCTATAAAAGGATGCTATGGGCTGGTATTTGGGGTTGCTGCTCTTGTAGAGTGTTGGAAGTTGTGTGCATGTGTTACCCTCTTCAAATTAATTTTTGAGCTAAGAGTGAGCCCTAATTGCATGTGTTGCAATTAGGAGGGGTTGAGATCCTCATTGAGCATGTGTTGCACTTAGGAGGTTACCGGAGCTCATGTGTTGCGCTAGGTAAAGCCCAAGCAGAATGTTGGGCTTATTACTCTTGGTGGTTGTCACCACCTAGATAGCTTAGAAGACTTTGTGCGCGAGTGCTCTCAACGGAAGTTGTGAGAAGCCCCAGCAAAGTTTGTAAAGGTTGGTACTAGCCTACTCGGAGGGGTTAAAGAGTTACCACTAGTGGATTTAAAACGGGTGCTCAAGTGCAGAGCCGATTTAAAGAGTTGGGCTTACCTCAATGTGGATTAGAGGAGACTGGCAAATCTCCGACAATACGGAGAAAAGTATTGTCTCCTTACTCTTGTATGTTTACGATTTTTATTTACATTGTTGCAATTTACATTCCTAGAATTAGATTGCTTATTTGATTAGAATTGTTATTCTTCTTTAGAGACATAATTTAGTTAGTGCACTAGTGAGTCTAGTTGTTTTAGATCTTAATTATCAAAACCGTAGTTATTCGTTTCCACATCTTGTTTAGGTTTTGACATAAGGTTGATTAGAGTGTATCTCGTTAGAGAATATTTTTAAAACACCTATTCACCATCAACCCTAAACCGGTTCGAATTCGATGAATCCAGTTCGCGATTCTCGAAGGTTTACATCAAATTCCGTAACTATGCTTCCAACATGGAGTCACGCTTAGGGACAGAAAACATTAGGATCTACCTGGTCACCAGGACTAATGCTATGGTGATTTGCGAGAAAAGCCTATCCGATCAAATCAAACCTTCCCTACATCAGAAGTTTGATCTCCTTACACAAGGGTGCCCTCCTACAGAGCCAGACATTTGTTGAAAACAGAAGTGTAGCTTAGTTCTTGAGTTCCTCTGGTCTACGGCTAGTCGGCTACTGACGACGACGACGACGACTGCTGCAATTTGGTCGGTGCTAACCCCAGACTCATCAGGTACAGGTAGGCAAAGGGATCAACTTTGCCATCATTTTAGATACCTTGTCCATCGATTCATTCTGTTGTGATCGTTCACCCACGTCAATCAACGGCACGTTAATGCAATCACACGAATAGAAGAAGAAGAAGCGCATACAATGTCAGGGGAAAAGTTCTCTCTTTAATTAGATTGATTTCTTGTACAAGGCAATATTATATATATATATATATATATATATATATATATATATATATATATATATATATATATATATATATATATATATATATTGTGGAGAACTCTCGAAGATTAATTCGCATTCGTCCATCAATAGATAAAGTCCTTCTCTATATAGATACAAGTTCTATCTATATCATGGGGGCATATCCTGTGCAATCAAAGGTTTGGTGTAATCACCGTGCAATTAAACTAACAAAAGTTTCAAAAAATTCTGAAAAAAATCATGAATGTACATCTCAACTTACCCCATCTACGTATAAAATTTCATGATCAAATTCGTCATATGCTAGAAGTTACAAAAAAGATAAATTTCTAACAAACTTTTACAGTTCAAATGCACCTCAAATTTGTCTTTTTTGTAACTTCTAGCATAAGACGAATTTGATAATGAAATTTTATACGTAGATGGGGTAAGTTAGATGTACATCCATGATTTTTTTCAGAATTTTTTGAAACTTTTGTTAGTTTGATTGCACGGTGATTGCACTAAACCTTTGATTGCACAGGATATGCCCTCCTATATCATAACACATTCAACAAATGTGACGATACAGAGGGGCCAATACTATCACCAAATCGGCAAAAAAAAAAAATCACACTGAGTGGCTGCACAAGCCCACGCCTGGACCAACAGTGCAGCAACAAGGAGGAAACCTGGGTTCTGAATTCTGAAGGAAGGAAGACTGTGACGAGCAGTGAGAACCAAAAAAGGAGTGGCACCGTCACGCTCATAGCGGGAGTGACCGAGTGAGCATCAGAGGTGCCTTCCATAGGGCCTTGTTTGGAGCCCAGAAATCTCAACAAGAGACGTTTCTATGTTTTTCTTTTTTAAAGTTATATAAATATTAAAATATTTGGGAAGGGTAGATAGTGATTACTTATCTTTTAAGTAAACACTATAAAAAAATCAATTTGACTCCTCTCCTCCCATTTAAGTACTCTATAAAAAAAATGCTCACAAACAAAAAAAACACGCGAGTGACATTTATCAATTCCCTAAAATACAACCCGCAACAGAGTGAGAGTTCCCATGAATTGCTGGTGGATGAGGATCAAAGATAAGACTAAGAGTGTTCTAATGACTTTCAATACAAACTTTCAAAGAACTTTTTTTTATATGAAGTATTTCCGACCTTCAATCAAGAAACACTCAGATTCTCTGTAATATATCTGGTATACGGTGTTCTAATGACTTTTTTTGAGCTTAGTTCTTGAGTTCCTCTGGTCTACGGCTAGTCGGCTACTGACGACGACGACGACGACTGCTGCAATTTGGTCGGTGCTAACCCCCGGACTCATCAGGTACAGGTAGGCAAAAGGGACCAACTTTGCCATCATTTCAGATACCTTGTCCATCGATTCATTCAACGGAATGTGACAACACAGAAGGGCCAATACTATCACCAAATCGGCAAAAAAAAAAAAAAAAATTAGCACACTGAGTGGCTGCACAAGCCAACGTCTGGACGAACAGTGCAGCAACAAGGAGGAAACCTGGGTTCTGAATTCTGAAGGAAGGCTGTGGCGAGCTGTGAGAACCGAAAAAGGAGTGGCACCATCACACTCACAGGGGGAGGGGTGGTTTGACCGAGTGAGCATCAGAGGTGCTTCCATAGGGCCTTGTTTGGAGCCCAGAAATCTCGACAGAGATGTTTCTATGTTTTTCTTTTTTAAAGTTGTATAAATATTAAAATATTTGGGAATGGTAGATAGTGATTACTTACCCTTTCGATTGCTTTAATATTTGTGCAACTTATATTGAGAAGAAAAACATAGAAGCATTACTCGATTTTGCGGGATTTTCGGGTTCACAGGGAACAGTCTCGCTGTCTTGTTTCGGTGCAAATGCGAGATTTCTATTTTTTAATAAGTATTTAGAGTGTAAAACCATCTAACAGGGTCGGATTAACATAATATGTTTTATAAATCTATGGAAGGTTCAAATGAAACGTTTTACGCTCGGTAAAGTTTAACAGTGTCCGTCTGCAACTGAACTACGGCTCTGTTTGGAACCAAGGATTATAAGACTTTCACGGGGATCACCTACAAAAATTTCTGCGAAGTTATTTGTTATGCTTCCAGAAAAAGAAATTTTACGGTACATTATACTCATAGTATATAATGTGTAGTAGAAATTACATGTAATCATTGATTTGTTAAGGATGTTTCTACTACTCTACTGCTAGATAAAAAAGAATGAACCGTTTGTATTTAATTTAGCGTCTTGTAAAGAGCTCTCTAGTCTAGACCCTGAATAAGTTGTGTCAAACCCCAAATAACCCCTGAGGTTATTTCTATGTACCTTGTGAGGCCCAAGGAAAGATCACAACACCAAGGGATTAGGGTTGGGCACACAAGGCAGCATCAGGCAGGCTAAACATGTCCCAACCTACTATCATGGTGAGTGATGATGATGTGGTCTACCCCTTTGCTGACCCTGCTTTGCAGTAATGGACACCACGGGAGTACAACACATCTTCTCTCCCCCCACTGCAAGCCACCCAATTCTGGGCAGATGGAGAAGCTTCATGGATGCTTCCTTGATCCTACTCATGCACACACATCCACCGGTATGGGATCGGTCAAGGTCCAAGCTAGGACTGCATTCTTCCTTCACCAGAAGGCGGATGTTTCTTTTCCGCAATTGGTGAGGAATAATAAATCGCAAGGGTCATTTCCTCGTACGTTTCTCATTAGTTTTTTTTCTTCGAAAAATTAGCAGGAGTTTTACCTTTCATTCAAAAGGGAGAGAGAGAAAAAAAACAAAAGCATTATTACAACTTACCGAGGTAGTTAGCAGGAGTTTTACATTTCTCAGTAGTTTTTTTTCTTCTCGAAAGATTGGCAGACTCTGCCTTCATTCATTCAAGAGAGAGAGAGAAAACAAAAGTATTGTTACAACTTGCCAAGGTAAGTTCACGGTAGTTTATTGTTAGGAGAGCACCGAAACTGCAGAGCACCGAAACACAATAACTGGAGAGCAGTAGCACTGAAACCTTAGGAAACCTCTTAATTAAGAGAGGATCGACAACGCAGACAACAGCAACGTTTCTCACTAGTTTCGCTGTGAAGCTTTGATCTAGGTTAGTGTTTTCTTTCTTTGAGAATCTGTTAGTACTAGCATAGTTGAATCCATCCGTAAATAACTTCAAGAATCATGGAAATGAACATGTCTTATTCATACTGTAGCGAAAAGTGCAAGTTTTACAACAACAACAACAAAAAAAACCACTTTTTTTTTTGTTGTGTCATTGACATGTTCAGCCTGGCCCCTTATGCCATTTGTCACGGCTAGTGGTGTTTCGTTCAATTTGTATTTGTAATATGTTTGAACAAAATGTGTTCCAAAAATAAATAAATGTGTACTCGAGTACTCTCTGGACAGACATATTACAGGAGCAAAATTATTTGACCATGTTCCAAATCCAAAAGGATAAGAAGATATTAAACAAGAACTCTCAAGTCTCAACCCCCCCCCCCCCCCCAAAAAAAAATATATATATATATGAGAATAACTTTGCCATCTTTTCCGGAATTTGTAGTTGGATGGCCTGATCACAGTATACCGAAATGTGGCACGCATCTAGCCGCCGACACGTCAGCTTGTCTGCATTTTCTTAGTTTAGCTGAACATAATTTAATTAATTTGATTTGGAAACATAGGAGTACGTGTGATGCTACGATTATTAACTAGAACATGTCCGGCGTATCGCAGCGGGAATTTGTAGATTACGTGGGCCATATTAGATAATAAAAATAGAATTATTTTACGGTGCACTAAGTTGAATATAAATCGTTCATTCTTTTCAATCCAATGGATCAGATTAAATAGAGTTTACTTATACTTCATCTGGTAGTAGAGTATTAGAAACACCCTTAACAAATCAACGGTTAGATGCGATTTCTACTACATATTATATAATATTAGTATGATGCACTATAAAATCTCTACTATTCTAAAGCAGCACTTGGTGTCAGTAGTCCATTCTTCCCACGCCATTAATTGCCCTACGCAAGAAACGAAGCGTTGCTTTAATTAGCCAGCTTTCACAAGAAATTCCACATGTCGTATGGCTATACTAGTGCAGCCGCCGGCAACTCCTTCGATCCGCCGGATTGATTCAGAACGTGAGAAACTAGGGAGGATCAGGGATGGATTAATGATTCTTTGGAAGGAGATGGATTAATTAATGATTTTACGACGACGAGGGCTGTGGTGCTGACCAGCTCTTGCACGACGGCGGTGTTGGGATGAACCTAGCTTGCCGGCGCGCGTAAAGAAGAAGAAGAAGATGATGGAAGTCGTACGTGTTTAATTTGTTGCGCCTTTCGCTGTCAGTAGAGTACGAAAGGGGAACGGAAGAAATAGAAAAGCAACCAGACTCGAACACGATTAAACGATCAGCTGAATACCTGTGTCATTCCTGGATTCGGACTTCCTTCGCCTGCTCGGATTAGGATTTGCCTGCTCGGATTAGGGCTTTAAAGGAAGGCCTCGGTTGGTGCTCAGCGTCGGAGAACGCAAGGTCGTGAGGACGCAAGTCGAAGAGCTACAGACGCCGAGGGCCGAGCTGCCGAGGCAGATCCTCTAGTCATCTGGACTAGAGGACGAGGACTAGGGCTTGACACTGCACTTTGCGATTCATCTTCCAGCAGAGACACTGCTCAGATGGAGGCCTGTAGCAAAGCTGAGTTTATAAGCCTATCATGCCCATCGGATCTAGGGATACATCCAAAAGATCTCTGCTGTCTAGTCTTCAGAGTTTTGACTAAGCTGCTTGGTCATCCTTTCAGTTTACTGAAGAAATTCTGGAAAGGTGAACATGTCTATCTGCCGCTGATGGAGACTATGGTCGGCACATTGCCGGAGCTGCCGCAGGACATGTTGATGGATATCTTCGCCACCCTTGAGATCCCTGACCTCGTACGTGCGGGCTCTGTCTGCTCCTCCTGGCACTCCGCATACACCAGCCTGCGCAACCTTGGGAAATACAAACACTCCCAGACACCGTGTCTGCTCTACACTTCTGAATCTGCTGGTGAGAGCGTTGCGTGCCTCTACAGCCTTGTGGAGAAGAGGACTTACAAGTTAACTCTCCCGGAGCCACCCATCCGCAGTAGGTTTTTGATTGGGTCCTCATATGGCTGGTTGGTTACCGTTGATGAGATATCTCAGATGCACCTCGTCAACCCGATCACTAGAGAGCAGATCGCTCTCCCGTCGGTGAATACCATCAAGTATGTCGAACCCATCTTCAACGACTCCGGTGCTGTCCACATGTATGAGTTATCATGGCTCTGGGGAACGGAGGTTACCAGAACGCCGTCAATCCTTGCTCTTACTGAGTTGCGGGATCACCTCTTCCATAAGGCATTTGTATTCCCTGATTCGTCCACCGGAAGCTACATTGTGGTCCTCATCCACAATCCATATTGTCATCTTTCATTTGCAAGAGCAGGGGATGATAAGTGGACCTGGCTGCCACACAATGCATGCTATTTAGATTGTGTATACATGGATGATCTATTGTATGCATTGACGTCACAAGGACAGATCGATGCCTTTGATCTCACTGCCACCACTGTCACAAGGAAGGTAGTTATGAACCAGGTGAAAGAATATGCTCATGAGAGCATGTACATTATTCGAGCTCCATGGGGAGATCTCATGCAAATTTGGAGGACATTAGACTTCTATGTTGTTGCTCCGGAGTCTGAGGATGAGGGTGCTGATGCTTTATGTGATGAGGATGAGCATCGTGCAACGACCGTGTTCCGTACAAAAAACATCATGTTATATAAAGTTGACATGGCAGCGAAAGAGCTAGTAGAAACAACTAGCTTGACAGACCTTGTGTTGTTTCTTGGGCATAACCTGTCGCTTTGTCTTAGTAGTGAAGAATACCCACAGTTGAAGGCAAATCATGTCTACTTCACAGATGATAGAGAGGAGTGGATCATGAAAAAGAAGAATTATCCCCGCGATGTAGGAGTTTTTGACTTGGAAAATAGCAGCAGGAAGGAAATTGTGTCCCCTCAGATTTGGTCCAACTGGCCTTGTCCCATGTGGATAACACTCAGCCTTATGACGATGAACCAGGCATTGAGCAAATAGCCATATCTCATCATTTATTTACAGCATCAAAATCATGTAGCTCTCTTCAGTATTGCTAATTTTGTGGAAAGGAAAAGGTGGTAATCAGATGTCAGAAGAATAGAAGGGGAAAGTGAGGAGATCTGGCTGCTCTCTGCTCCGATTAATAGTTTAATTGCATCCATGAGTTTTTTTCCAGGTCAAAAACATCATTAGGGTGTTGCTTCCTGTTGTAATCTAACCAATTAGAGCTTTGAAGTTATTAGTTTTTTTTTGTTGATGAGACATATAATCGATTGAAACCATATTTGTTCTTTAGCGCCCGTCTTCAGTCTTGGATTTCCAGATGCTGTCCTCTCTCGGGGAACGGTACAAGGTGGAGATTGTTCTGTTCTGTGTTCGTCGTCAGGCACGTATCCTCAATCCTACCAGGTCATATCGCTAGTCTGAAGTGAAGGTATTGGGATCGAGTGAGAGAAACTGATGACGATCAGACACCTCTCCCTTTTGCACGCATATGTCACGAACACACTCATTATTTAGCGGTTTATTCAGAACGTGTGCTTCGATGTGCGAGCGACAACTCTGTCTACGTGTTTCTTCTTTCTACTGTTCTGCAGATGCATGGCTTGCTTCTTGTGTTGGATTCTTGTTCGAATGCTGATGCCAATTTTACACTGATACCTGACGCCAACACTTAATTCTTGGGCGACTGATTGTCACTTTCATGGTCATATTTTAGTAATACTTTAATGCAAATACTGATTTATATATATTATATCCGCTAGATACTATAATATATGTGTTCAAATTTGAAAACAAATGTTACAACTCTAATACATATCTCATTAATTTCCACCGTTATAAACTGGACACACCAAAATAAGTGGATTTTCCTATTTTCTTCACCATTACTTGTTGGAATTTATTTCCGATAAAATTAAGATTTTTAACGATTAGTGTCTATTTCCCATATAACATGTTTTCTAACGGTGGATAATCCAATTGTTCATATATTATGCATATGCCCTAGATATATGTATATGTATGTGTGTGTATATGTATGTATGTATGTATGTATATGAACCATAAGCAGTTGAAAGGAAATTGCATTTACGAAGAAGCTATAACATATACTCTCATTCTAGCTTTCAATTTTTTTTGTAAATACATGTTATTTTACAATTTTAAGACAGCTTTTAACTATTTTTTTCCTTTGCATACATACCGCCCCTACCATTTCTTATTCTCAATATTATTTATTACTATGGAATAGAGTAATATACACCATCTAAGAGCAATAAGTGAGCTAATAAAGGATAATGATTTGATTATTTCTACACGTGCCTTGATTGAAGTACAAAATTCTAAAGCGTCATCTATTAAGGAATGAAGGGAGTATGTTTAACAAGTTTAAAGAAGAGATTATACCAACTTAGAGTAGATAAGATTGGCTGGTACCTTACATTATGGACAGTAAAATATTGAATTGCATCGTCACTTGCCTAACTACATTATGCATAATTAAATATTGGTTTGGTAATTTGTGGTTATCCTCACTAATTCGTTGGTAAGGACATTCTTTTATTATGACATGTAGCGACATTCCTTTCCTCCCCTTTCATCTTTCCTTCTCTTCCCCTTAAACGCTCTCATAGTGACATGTGGCAGCGTCCAGTTCCTCCCCTTTCCTTCCCCGCTTCCCTTCCCCTTTAAACTAAAAAAACAAAATCTTGTTCTAAACTTTCTTCGATTCCAAATTTTTCAAATTCAAATTTCCCAAGATGAAATATTTTTGAGTTGAAAATTTCCAAATTAAATTTTTTTGAGTTGAAACTTCCTAATTTGACATTTCCTAAGATAAAATTTTTATTTGAATTTTTCTAAGTTCAAACTTTGTGTTTAAAATTTGCTGTTAAATTTTCTAATTTGAAACATTTGTGTTAGAGAGGAAGGAGGGGGGGGGGGGGCAAGTGAATACGGAAGGGGAAAAGGGGAGGCGGGTGGTGGACGAAGAAGATGTAACATATGATTTTCTAGAAGCTGTCTTTAAATTGTTGAGCTGGATAGTAACATCAAACTAGATGCTCCCTTTGATTATATCGCATCATCACTCGCCTAATTGCCCCTTCATCTTGGATATGGACCTAATTGCCCCTTCATCTTGGATATGGAGAAAGTTTGCATACAACTTCTTTCTGGTTACATCAGTCAAAAAAGCAAGGAAAGACGGGTCTTACATGAGAATCTTGCTCATCCTTATCGAGTTATTGACTTTTTTTACAACAGTGCTTGAGATCTTGGAAGCGTTAGCTTTGTCAGTGGAAGGAGCACTGATGTTGGCTGTAGCGTCAGTACATTGACCAATGGCAAATGATATTCATCTACACGGTGCTGCATATCCTCGCGCATTGTATTCATCTACAGAGTTGCAATTAATGAGTCTACGAAACCATAAAGAAAAGGGTTTTGATAAGTTTCTTTCGGATGTTTTCTTTAGCAACCATCATCCAAATTCTTAGTTATTAGATTTGCTTTCAGATCAATGCACGGACTCCCTGAATTCGAGGTGGATTGATCCTACGGATATGTGTTTTGATCGTACGGTCCAAAGTTTGGATGTTTTTTGGAAAAAAACATCTGGATGATACCTATACACTCCCGAAAAAAAAGAGAGGTGCTTCTATGCTTTTTTAAAATATATATATATAAATATTAAAATATGAATAAATGGTAAATGGTGATTATTTATCCTTTCGTTTGTTTTAAGATATGTGTAATGTGTATTAATTAGAAAAACATAGAAGCACTACTCAAAGAAAAATCATTGTATTCTAAACCATGGTGTGATATCAAAGTTGTGTTTGGTTGGGAGCATATACTCGATAAAACACTTCCCGAAGGAAGCGCGCCCAGAGAAGCTATCCACGTCACCCCTCCCTTTCTCTCTCCGCTATTTCCAAAAAACACCCTCCAGTCCTATAAATCACGTATAGATCCTTCTAATTTACGAATAGATCATTTGCGATTTTTTGTGAGGGGGCAAAACTTTTTTCGGTTTGCGTTTAGGTCCCCCATTCGCCGTTTTACAGAAAGAGGCTCCCGTTAAATACGAATTACGAACGAGCCCCTTTCTAATTTTCCGGGATAGCGATCAGGTCCAAAAATATAACAAATAGGTCCCTGTTTCTTACGTCCAGGTCCTTTCTTCGTTTTTCCCAGGAAAAATGTTTTCATGGTGCGTTTTTTCTACGGAGCATGGAAAAAATGTTTTCGTTGACCGTTTTTCCTAAAAAAAAATTACAAATTCGTTTTTCGTTCGTCGCTTCTCCGTTTCTGTCGGAAAAAATGTTCACGTTGTCCGTTTTTTCTCTGGACCCGGGAAAAATGTTTTCGTTGTCCATTTTCCTAAAAAAAAAGTAAAATTAAACCACCGTGTGATATTAAAGTTGTGTTTGCTTGGGAGCATATCTGTTCATAAAAATTAAAGTTTGTATTGCTCTAGGAGTTATACTGTTTGTCTAATAACTCTTAAAAGTTTGTATTGTTCTAGAAGTTCTATTGTTGATCTAATAAATTTAGGTCTTTATAATCTGGATCCACTACGATTAACCGTGTAGAATTTCCTCCTTTTCCAATTAACTTGGTAATTTCTATCCTTAAGAGCCAAGGTGATAGCTTTTTTTTTTACTTTGCTTTAATATGATAATAAATAGATAGACATATAGATTACATGGGCCATACTAGATAATAAAAATTGATCTCTTTTACAATACACTACATTGAATATAAATCATTTATTCTTTTCGATCCAACGGATCAGATATACTAGAGTTTACTTATACTTCATCTGGTAGTGGAGTAGTAAAAACACCCTTGACAAATGAACGGTTAGATGTGATTTTTACTACATATTATATACTATCAGTATAATGCACTGTAAAATTTCTCTAAAAATATTCTTACAAAATTATCAACATGAAAACGATACAATAGATAATTACAGTGTTTCATCTAGATGATTTCTACTACATATTATATACTATAAGTACGATGCACTATAAAATTTCTCTAAAAATATTCTTACAAAATTATCAACAAGGAAACGATACAATAGATAATTGCAGTGTTTCACCTGGATGAGTTCGTTCCAACGATCGAACTTGTCACTTGATCATTTGCGGTGAGTAAAATAAGATTTCTACGGTAAATGGAAGGTTGCAGTCATATAATGCCACATGTCGTATGGCTATAGTAGTGCAGCCGCCGGCGATCCTAGTCTCTGACGCAACTCTTTCGATCCGCTGGATTGATTCAGAAAGTGAGAAACTAGGGAGGATGAGGGAGGCTGAAACGACCCCAAAAATTCAAAATGATTTTAAATTGAATTTTTGTTTTGAGTTTGCATTTGAATTTGGTTCTCCGTTTTTGGGCCAAAATCTCCTTTGCTTCCAGGCCTTCGGCCTGCCTCCGTTTCGGCCCGTTCCAGCCCAGCCGGCCACGGCCTCTCTCCTCGCCAGCCTGGCCCAGCCAGCCGCATCCGCCGCCGCGCCACGGCAGCGCGAGCTCCGCGCCCGCCGCGCCTCGCCTCAGCGCGTGTCGCCACGTCGCCCAACCCCAGCGCCGCCCCTCGCGTGCGCCGTGCTTCAGCGCCCACGACCACGCTGCGCTGCGCCGCCGCCATACGCTCCTGTCTCCCGACCGCGCAGCGCGACGCATCGCCCGCCCGCCAGCGTGCTGCCGCTGCAGCGCCCTTGTCTCCTCCGCCGCGGCTATAAAAGCGCGCGAGCTCGCCCTCCATTCCTCGCCGGTGAGCTCTCCCTTTCCTCGCCGCCCTCTCGCGCCCGGCCAGCTGCGCCGCCGCCATACCTTGACTTCAGCCGCCCGGCCCGCCGCCGCCCCCGTGCAAACCCTAACCCTAGGGTCCCCGTCGCTCTCCGGGCCGACCCGAGCCAGCTGGGCCTCGCTCACGCCCACGCAGGCTGTTTCTGCCATCGGCCCGGCCAGTTTCGCCCCGTGCGCTGTTAGCCATTTTTCGATTTTCGATTTTTAATTCATTAACAAATCCAAAAAATCAATTTAAAAATTCCAGAAAATGCTAGAAAAATTCCCGGAAAATTCCGTGAGCCCCAAAACCCCACCAAATACACTATCCGAACCGTCTCGCGCCACTGAGTCCAAAAATACCCTCCGTTCCTCAATTCGGGGTCTCCAAAATGCCCAAATCACCCTTCGTTCTCTCTCGGCCCAGTTCCGGTTTCCGTTTTCGTTTTTCGTTTTCCGTTTTCGTTTTGTTTTCCATTTGTTTATTCCCGTTCGTCCTTTTCGCGTTAGATCCGAACGTGGGACAGTTCCAAGAGCCACCGTAGTTCCCGGAGCAGGAGCTGGACCTGACAAGAGCCGATTTCGACTGCATCAACTACAGTTCTTCCGATCCGATCGCCAAGCAAGGCAAGCCGTACACCTTGATCATGTTGATCTGAATCATGCCATGCTATAGTTATTTACTATTTTTCTACCGCTTTATTTTACTGTATATTGAAATATTGAAAATCGTTATTTTGGAATGACATGATAACTAGTTAATACCAAATTGCTCATGGAACTTCCTTGGAAAATATTGAACCACGTTAAACCTTTGTAACCCTAGGAAGTAACCATACCTGGTTAAGTTAGATATTAATTTAGGATAGTATCATTTCAAATTCTTGAAAAAATTGAAAGAAATGTTGTCGAACCGCTGGTTCGATTGGTTTGAGAAAAGTGCTACAGTTTGGGGGACAGAATTGGATTAATCCTGGAGTGGATGAGATTCCAATCCCTGGCTGATGATTAATGCCTTGGTTTGTCTGGTGGCCGGTACTTCGAGTACCGGAATGGGTTTGTGGATGGAGGCTTGATCTTTGGCACAGTAAGGCTAATAACCCCCTTGAGCAAAGTAAATAACTTAAGTACCCGCTCAACCACAGGTCGGACTGGTCGGTAGGCCTGTCTCCGACATAGCTCGGTAAATTAATCATTCCTGAACCTAAAATTGTATTCTTTGGTGGTACTATTCTCTAGAGAGAATATGGACCGGCCTTCCCGGCAGGGAAGTATACCGGAGGGGTGGAACAGGAATGGTTCATAGTGTCATACCCCTAGTTCTCACAATGGTAGGTGCTATGATTGGAATAACCAGGTCCAGGGTAGCGCTAGCCTATCGGTAAATAATTAAAACAACAGGAATGATTAATGAAATGTTGTGATAATCTCGGCCCGGCCGCATGCATTTAAGTTGCATGTTATCCTGTGGCATTAACGGTCGTAGATATCTTGTGGGTAAAGCTGAGCAGCTCTGCAGAGACAATCATGATGGTATTCGAATACGCCGTACTTCCGGTTAATGAAGTTAAGTTTGAACTGGGGTGATGCCCGTAACCAAGCTCAAGTAATTGTTTTGGAAAGAATTAGAGAAATTGGTTAAATATTGTTAAACTTTGGAAACCCCCTTTTACTACTTATTTATGGTTTGTGTTTCAAATGTAAAATAATGTTACAAATCAAACTGCATCCAGATACTTAAACCCTATTGCCTTCCTTTGTGACCCTTGCATATAGTATTCAGAAATTGTCCCGTACGACTTGTTGAGTACTCCCGTACTCACCCTTGCAAACCCCTTTTAGAGTTCCAGAAGATGAAGTTCGCCAAGGTTCCGTAGATGACAATTTGAGTTGGTTTTTGAGGTCTTAGTCTTTTGCTCAGGCCTGCCTGTGCGGTATTCTGATTGTAAGTTATTCGGGCCCTGTTGCGCCCTCTTTTGTAAAAACCTTGGCCGTTAGGCCCTATATTTAATAAAATGTTGGAGTTAGCTCTTTGCCTGGGAATAATATGCTTTGTTCCTGACAGCTAATCATCCTGGGTAGCTGTCGAGGCGTACGGTTCTGCCCCTAAAAAAACGGGCCGTCACAGTTGCTGATCGATATAAGCAGAGACAAGAGGCTGCCCTCTTTACCGACGATAGTAAGATCGATGTGGATACTGGGATACGAGAATAGTCCTCGTGATATAGGAATTCTCAACTTATATGATAACAGTAATGAGGAACTTGTGTCTCCTCAGCTTTGGTCCAACTGTCCTGCTCCCGTGTGGATTACACCAAGTCTTACAAAGATGAACATCGCCATGCAGAAATAGTTTTGAGTTTTTCTTTGCTTACAGATGTTATGTAGTTCTCTGCACAATTTAACGTGGAATGGTAATGTTTTTACCATTTTTCTTTTTTATTCCAAATGGAATGCTCACGCTAATTCCTTGTTTTGGTGAGTTGATATAATGGTAACGTTGCTGAATCCACATTACTCTAGTCTAACGTTGCTGATGCTTGGATTTTCTGTGTTTTTTATTGCTGATGTAATGATGTTTGGTACGGTTTCAAATTCTGGGTAGAAATGGATGTTAGAATAGTCCCACATTGGTTGTGGAAGGGCAAGGGACCTAATTTATAAGTGGGGGAGTCCCTCACCTCTTAGGCTAGCTTTTGGGGTTGAGAAGGTCCTTACGATCCAACAATTGGTATCAGAGCCCGGTTCTAACATCTTTGGCCCGATGGACACTAGGGTGTGAAGGCCCGATGGACCGTGGCCCTGAGGGACCGTCGGTGTACGGTGAAGGGGCGGTGAACGGCTGAGAGACACCAATGTGTGAAGGGGGGGATTGTTAGAATAGTCCCACATTGGTTGTGGAAGGGCAAGGGACCTAACTTATAAGTGGGGGAGTCCCTCACCTCTTAGGCTAGCTTTTGGGGTTGAGAAGGCCCATACGATCCAACAATTGGTATCAGAAGAAGTTCGACAAAACAAAGGTGAGGTGTTTCAACTGTAATGAGTTGGGACACTTCAAATCAGAGTGTACCAAGCCCAAGAAGAAGGAGCGGGGGGAGCTGAACTTTGCCGACGCGAACGACGAACCAGCGCTCTTGTGAGTGAGGTCATAGTGGACAACAAGATTAAGGGGGTGATTATTGGTGTTAATCTTGTTGTTAGAATAATTGTACACGTTAGAATAGTGTACACGTATGTATTAGTTTTGGTTTTTGGTTATCACGTCACATGCATGGTGTTGCATCTAGCTAGGTTAGATGGTTATTTAGCTCACGTGTATTAGGCTAGGAAGTTATCTAGTCATGTGTGGTTGCGAACGTGCATGTGTGCAAGTGCATAACCTGGTCATGGCATTGGATACTAGCAGGGCAAGTGCATGCATGCAGGAGTGGTTGGTTGCCACTATCTAGTCGCTGGTGCATGCGCATGACATGGGCTCGCTCTCCACGGGCCACGACCTGGCGATTGGATCCGCAGAGAGTGCATCGCTCCCGGGGACTCGGTCATGCCGCATGCACATGTGTTTCTATATAATTTTGTACAAGAGAGAGGCTCAAAGGAAGAGAGTAGCTAGGAACAAAAAAGTAAGACACTAACTCAAGTCCGTTGTAATCTTGAGTCGATAGATGTCTTTAAGGGTGTGTTCCTTGTATTCTTGGTGAGCTAAGTACAAGAATATATAAGTGTGTATGTTCTTGATGTATTTCTTGTTCTTGTGTCCACGAGTTCGTGTTTGATCCTTGGGCTAGTTCCAACAATTGGTATTAGAGCGAGGTTGTGAGTTGCATGCCCAAGTGTTCGTACCGCGGCATCATGTCGATCGTGGAGCGGGCGGCGGCGGTGAAGGAGGGATCCGTCTCCCTCCAGTACCCGATGTTGTCGAGCACAAACTACTCCGCTTGGGCGATCAAGATGGAGGTGTTCATGGAGGCTCAAGGCATTTGGGATGCCGTTGAACCCACAGAAGGAGAAGCCGTGGATAAGAAGGACAAGATGGCGATGGCGGCCATTATCCAGGCGATCCCTGAACAAACTTTATTGCAGGTTGGTGGGAAGAGGACGGCGAAGGAGACATGGAATACCTTGAAGACCATGTACCTCGGCGCCGATCGTGTCAAGAAAGCGCGGGTGATGTCATCGAAGTGTGACTTTCAGGCCATGCGCATGAAGGAGACCGAGTCCGTGGATGAGTTCGCGGGGAAATTGACTTCCCTTGTGAATGAAATCCGTGGATTGGGTGAAACATTTGAGGATGCGGTCGTCGTCAAGAAGCTTCTTATGTCTGTCCCAGATAGGTTCCTGCAGGTCGTGGCTGCAATTGAGTAGTTTGCGAACTTGGAGACCATGCCGATCGAGGAGATGATCGGGCGCCTCAAAGTGTTTGAGGCGAGGATTCGTAAGCGCCATGATGAAGGCAACGGATAACTGCTGCTCGCTGACGGTGGAGAGGGCATGAGCATGGTTTATAAGGGTAAGGGAGCACCCCCTCATTGAGCTAGCTTTTTGGGGGGAGATGGCCCAACAGACCTTGGCCCGCTGCTCGGGTTGGGCCTGCGAGTGTGTGCTGCAGCCCAACGACCTGGGATCCGGACGCGCTAGGGTGGCGGTCCGGCTAACAATTAGTATCAGAGCCCGGTTCTAACATCTTTGGCCCGATGGACACTAGGGTGTGAAGGCCCGATGGACCGTGGCCCTGAGGGACCGTCGGTGTACGGTGAAGGGGCGGTGAACGACTGAGAGACACCAATGTGTGAAGGGGGGATTGTTAGAATAGTCCCACATTGGTTGTGGAAGGGCAAGGGACCTAAATTATAAGTGGGGGAGTCCCTCACCTCTTAGGCTAGCTTTTGGGGTTAAGAAGGCCCTTACGATCCAACAATGGAAACGGTTCCAGATTCTTGGTAGAAACGTTTCAGGTAGAATCAGAATCACTATCTGGAAACCATTTGGCTAGCTGTCTGGATTCTGTAGATCGGGGTGGAACGGGGTTGAGGGTGATTCGGCCCTGGCGTGGAAAAAGAAGAAACATTCTGAGGAGAATCGTTCCGAGCTTTAGCACATTTGGTTGGGTTTCTCCTAGATTCTAGTGGAAACGGCTCGGTTCCAAGTTGCCAAATGGGATCTTAGTTATGCATAATGAAATTGGTCCTTCCCCAATTATTTTTTTCTCACATACTGTAACACCCCATAAATCTAAACTGTTGTACAAGAACAAATCGACAGCATTTTCCCTAAAAACAGGATAATACGGAAGCAATTCGAATAGGAATAATATCACGACATCAATACTAGAGACAACAAGTCTAAGACAACCAGGAATCAACCATAAACATAACACATCTCTAAAGGGACAACCATAAACGAGAACAAGTTTAAAGGGAACAACAATGCGTCTATTTGTAATAAAATTGCATCCAACTAATGAATTATTTAAAACACTAGATCATGTGAGTCGTGATGACAACAGAAAATTTATTGTGTTGCTAGCCCACCCTTCATGCTTACAACTCACGTGCGCTACCTGAAAACATTAAAAGCGACAAGTAGTGAGATTGGGTAATCTCGACCAAGCGGAACAACTAATACAAATAAAACATCCACCATATATCTATCATTCCACATTCCTCATATACAATACCACATCAAAGAGTCCACATTCCTCATATACAATACCACATCAAAGAGTCCACATTCCTCATATACAATACCACATCAAACAGTCCACACCACTTCAGTAAAATGCATATGATTGATGCACATGCTTATGCCATGTTCCTCCTCACCGTGCCCTTTCTCAGGAACACACGGTGTTGTACCGACTCTGATCGCCGCCTGGCGTCGACAAACTTCCAATGCATGATTATGCAGTTAATGCTTCATGCATGAATTCATTCATAACTCCTCCCACTGAGTCCACATGTTTGCATATCATCATATAGCATGGATAGAAAACAAATATCATAGAGATGAAATGTTTAGACAATTCATCCGTAAACAACATCATTCTTCACCTTACCTCAAAGCAAGTGATTAAACCATGTATGATTGCTGTAATTGGAGTTTATAATAAAGGCGAAGCAAACAACAATGTATAGCTTAACAATACAACTACTTCCACTTGCCTTTACCGACGTGGACGATGAAACTAGTTACGCCCAGCAGTGGCACCACCTGAACAAACATTATTTCAGTACATAGCGACATCACAATTCATCACACAATTCAAACACACGCTTCCTACTCCCCGTTCCCATTTAAACGCCAAAAACCCCGATCTGTCCGGATCGAACAGCAGCACCCTCTCTTCCCAATTTCGTATATTTTTTTGTACTGTTCATAAAAATACAAATAAATTACAGTAGCTATATCTTGACGAGATCTACAACTTTCATGAAGGTCAAAGATTTCAATTCCGATGTTAAACATGCCTAAACAACCGTCCAACACAGTGGACGAAATCTGTTTCCAGATTCTGTTTGTCATCTTCCAACAGAGATAACTATCAGAATGACGCCCCAAAAATTCTGAAAAAAATACAGAAGCTAGGTCTCGACGTTATCTACAACTTTCTAGTTATAGGTTTTTGCAGGAAAAATCATATATGCCACGTAAAACGCAAAATAATCCGCGCTGCACAATCTTCCCTTCCAAAAACAGCACCACGTGAACATCTACCCTTCTCCCCCATCAAGATCCATCCAAACCACTCACCACCAGATCTAATACACTCCTAATCCCTAGGTAGAACAGGGGTAAAAGTTTGGGAATTTTACCTAGAGTTCTCCCTTGAGAACCCATGAAGAATGCGCGACGATCCCCGAAACGGAAAACTGCTCGTCCTCCACGCCTCCACGGATCCTCTTCTCGGTTTCTCCTTCGCGTTTCGCGGCGGATCTTGAGCCACCACGCAGGGGAAGGAAGAGGAGGGGTGGTGTGGCTGCTAGGGAGGAAGGGGAGGCTCCTTAGGGTTTGGGGAGGGGTGCCACTTAAAGGGAAGGTGGGCCGGCCCACCAAGGCATGGGGAGGAGAGGGGAAAAGGAATTCCGGCCCAGGCCAGGTTGCCTCAGCCAGCGGAAACTAGCCCAAAACTCCAATTTTTAATATTAAATTGCCGCATATTCTTCAATTATTTTATTCCCGACAAAACCCTCTTTCTTTCCGAACAACCAAGAAAGAAAACCCTAGGATCGCTCTCAAATTCTAGGGCATCACAATCTCCCCACCTTAAAAGGATTCGTCCCCGAATCTAAGACACACCAAAATCAACAACAAAGTCCCCAAGGGACAAAAGACTTCTTTGCAAGACAAAACATTCACACAAAGACTCAAACCGGAATAAACGACAAGCGAGTTCTCAAAACCAACACTAGCGAGAAAATGTTGATTTAGGCTGAGCAGTGCAACCTCTCACGGTTCCACCTTCACTTCAATTCCCAAATAGACCATAAAAGAAAACGGTCTCGCACTCCTTATTCCAACCACTCTCTAGAAGAAAACGGTACCAGTCTCTAGAACCCTCTTCATCTCCCACGCACAAACGTGTTTTCACACCACAACCCCTCTACTGTGGTTCGCCGTATTCAAGACGACGACAAACCAGGTGAGACATACACTCCAAGACCACCAGCTATTTGAACAAACAAGGTTAGAACCTTGCAAAAAAAATGATCTTCAACAAAAAAACCAATACCCAACACTACCACCAAAAGGAAAGGCCTACTTTACAACCAGGGTCCTTAAACCCGCAAGAGACAGTAACAACCGAACAAAATCGCTATGGTTGACACAACCTCGCTCAACCTCAGCGACAGAAAGGTCCAATACACTCTGAAAAGGAAAAACAATTACTAGCAACCACCAAGTGGTCCACTAATAATTTAAACAGCCCCACCTAGGTACACATCAATGACCGAATTCTCCAAGAAGGTTTGGATTGAGTCATACACAACCTTCCTTTACTCTTCACTTTTAAACTGTTTACGATCATCTACTAGCAACATCTAATATCTTAGGTCATTACCAACCCACACTAAATTCCTCTTTCTTAGAAGGTTTCGCCCTCGCATTCTTCCTTTCAAAGAATCATAACCAAGGGTAGAATCATTGAGGAAGCTCAACCAAGACCCATGATCCCCAAATGATTCACATCCAACAACTCGAACTCCAAAGCGCTAAAAGCCACTTTGGAAAGAATTCGGCAACAACCCAAGAGTACTCATTTTATTTTATTTTATTTTTTCCTAAGCCAAGATGCAAAGAAAGCTTAGATCTCTTACACCACAACCAACATATCAGAAGATATTCGTTCTTACTTCCCGTACTAGAAGGCAATTGAAATCTCGATTCAGGACATGCATGCAGCTTTCCAAGAGCACTCCGGATTAGTCATATATCCATATATGACTTTCTCATGACACAGCTCAACGACTCTTTTATCATTTAACATCTATAGACAATGTCATGTTTACTTTTCACCATTCATTCATCATGTAACAACACTATCGAATAGTCATTTACAAGACGACTTCTTCCTCTGTAACACATGAATAAAACTCGAATAACACCGAGGATTGCGCTAATTCATATAAACTATGTCGGCAGCTTAGTTAACGATGAGGCACCACATCGTATCAAAACCCACCAATGATAGAAAGCTAAACTTGCAAAACATCGCATTTTAACCAAAATCAACGTTTTGGAAAAGAACATCGACTCCAAAGTCAAACATCTGCACAAACAACATACAATTTTTTTTTTTTTGAAAGAAAGGGAAATTCATTCCCAAAAGAGAACTCTTCACTAACCAAATTCACTTATGAAACACTCATATAATCCACCTTTTGAAGCACTCATAAGCGTCACACACATCATGCAAATAAATCCAACTCTAGTCAAAAAGAGTTACAAATTAAATCTCAAGAGTTTCCAACACAACCCACTATGTCCATCTGCTTCCTTTAAAATTAATTCCAAAGATAATTCGGTCTTGACCGAAGGGGCGCGATCCACTCAAAGACTTTTGGATGTAAATCCATACTCATAGTGCAAACTAAACAAGTTAGCCAAATCCAAAGGTTGGCATTAATCACTACGAGTTTTAGGGAAACTCTGAAACACAACAGAAGAGACACTTCGACAAAAAGTATTCAACTAAAATAGCAACCAACCAAACCAGTCCAAAAGGTTTTAGACACGGGTTCAGGATGAAAGCCACCATATCTAGTATTCCACTATACTTACCATTTAAGCATTCAATATACACTATTTACTCATCGAGAAGCCTCAATATAATTCAACCAAAAGCTACATAACCAATTCTTTCTCTAGTTACCTTTCCCAACATTTATAAATACAGTTTATGATGATTAACAAAACGTCTTCCATTCTATACTACCTCATCATGATCCCCACAGACCAACACATCCTATATCAATGTATTCTATATTTCAAACATAGTACTTCAACATATACTTAAGCATGATCAACGTATCAATTTTATACCATCCATACATCAACATCTTGACAAATAAAACTTGTTCAATCAATAAAATGACTTCAACCAATAAGTATTATCTCTACAAGATAAAATTCGTAAACAGGATTCTAAGACATGCATTCATTAAGGTTAAAATCTTGCATCATGATTGTTATCCAATGTTCATCCCATCACAACATGAACTCGACATAATTCCACAGCTTTTACACTTTTCTCCATTGGATCAATGGTTTCCAACAATTAACAACCCTACCAAGTCATCAATAACAACAAATGGGCATAAACATCAACCATCAACATTACTTTTGGCTACTCCTATACATAGGTGATAACAAAATTACCACCACACAACATACTAGTAGGTTGCAACAACGTAAATAGCAATTCTAATCAACTTCCAAATTAAAGTCGCTAGTCAACACGATTAAATTTTCTCTATTAATCCGTTAGATTAGAACATCTTTAAACAACCAAAGAAAGTTTCTTTAACAATAACCGCATGATCTACCTCATCTTAATGTTCTAACCATGCATCAAGGTTTAAAACCTTAAACATTATCAGGGGTCATAAGCACTTTTAAAGCAAAGCAACAGATTATAAGCATGTACATTAACACATTTAATCATCCCCACTATGGGGTACTCTACATCACTAGAGGTTCATTTAATCTTAAGCTAAAGGTAACAATTACACTTAATTGATTCAACTCAAATTAACTAAGGAGTACATCATTTCTATAAACCACATTGTTACATACTACATAACATGCTAAACAACAATTTTCACTTTTAACAAGTAATTTCAGTCAAACGAATACTTACTTTATTTGCAGCATTTTTCTTTTAATACTCAACCAAAACTCACAAAGAAGCTTGACTCTCAAATTTGCAACAGGACATGACTCCAAAACACATTTCAATCTTAAAGACTCCGACAGGAGGGAACCAAGCGATCAAGTAAACCTTTACGAACAAAGGCACAAAACATAAATCGACACAACTTAACTTTTTACACACGCTTCAATAACTTCTTTTAAACTCAGAGCAAGACACACAAGAACCAAAAACTAAACCTTTCTTTGCAAGGCAACCAACTAAACAGGTGTGAAAGTCAAAAGGCGACCAAAGACGCGCAACACAAAACTCCCCTTCTTTGTCTTCACCCAAAGAAGACAAAACCAAGAAACACCGAAGGCACACTCCGCGAAAATCCAAATACCAAACACTTTTCTTATGATTTCAATCAACTAAAACCAAGAGAACCAACCAAGACCGACCGTCAGAACGATAAAGAACATCCGAAGGAATCTACCACCAATCTCTTCTATTTGACTCCAGTCAACTACCCGATCCACGACAGAAAGGGTAAACACTCCTCCTACAGGGGTTAATAATTCTTCGGTGATGGCGTTAACCGGCCACACCGTCAAACCACACCCTTACTATGAACAAAAAGAGGTGACCGAAACACTTCGGCAACACAACCCCACTTCATCACAAATGAAGCAACTCAATCAAATCCATCATAAATATAGCATTATACATCATCAAAAGAAGCATTCAACATCAAAGCTTAGATACAATAATTAAACGAAAAGCAACGGTACCCATACCCTTTCCTACTGTGCATCCATGTGTGTCAAATTTTAAATTAGTGATTCCACTTACACAAGTTTTAATGTTGCTATCCTATGACAAAATTTTAGTTAAAACCTAGGCCATGTTTCTAAGTTATTCCACATCACATTTTAGTTGTATCCTATAGTATGACACTAAAAATACACATTCCAAGGACCTACAACCGCTCACGATAACAACTGTAACACCCCATAAATCTAAACTGTTGTACAAGAACAAATCGACAGCATTTTCCCTAAAAACAGGATAATACGGAAGCAATTCGAATAGGAATAATATCACGACATCAATACTAGAGACAACAAGTCTAAGACAACCAGGAATCAACCATAAACATAACACATCTCTAAAGGGACAACCATAAACGAGAACAAGTTTAAAGGGAACAACAATGCGTCTATTTGTAATAAAATTGCATCCAACTAATGAATTATTTAAAACACTAGATCATGTGAGTCGTGATGACAACAGAAAATTTATTGTGTTGCTAGCCCACCCTTCATGCTTACAACTCACGTGCGCTACCTGAAAACATTAAAAGCGACAAGTAGTGAGATTGGGTAATCTCGACAAGCGGAACAACTAATACAAATAAAACATCCACCATATATCTATCATTCCACATTCCTCATATACAATACCACATCAAAGAGTCCACATTCCTCATATACAATACCACATCAAAGAGTCCACATTCCTCATATACAATACCACATCAAACAGTCCACACCACTTCAGTAAAATGCATATGATTGATGCACATGCTTATGCCATGTTCCTCCTCACCGTGCCCTTTCTCAGGAACACACGGTGTTGTACCCGATCTTGATCGCGCCTGTGGCGTCGACAAACTTCCAATGCATGATTATGCGATTAATGCTTCATGCATGAATTCATTCATAACTCCTCCCACCGAGTCCACATGTTTGCATATCATCATATAGCATGGATAGAAAACAAATATCATAGAGATGAAATGTTTAGACAATTCATCCGGTAAACAACATCATTCTTCACCTTACCTCAAAGCAAGTGATTAAACCATGTATGATTGCTGTAATTGGAGTTTATAATAAAGGCGAAGCAAACAACAATGTATAGCTTAACAATACAACTACTTCCACTTGCCTTTACCGACGTGGGACGATGAAACTGAGTTACGCCCAGCAGTGGCACCACCTGAACAAACATTATTTCAGTACATAGCGACATCACAATTCATCACACAATTCAAACACACGCTTCCTACTCCCGTTCCCATTTAAACGCCAAAACCCCGATCTGTCCGGATCGAACAGCAGCACCCTCTCTTCCCAATTTCGTATATTTTTTTGTACTGTTCATAAAAATACAAATAAATTACAGTAGCTATATCTTGACGAGATCTACAACTTTCATGAAGGTCAAAGATTTCAATTCCGATGTTAAACATGCCTAAACAACCGTCCAACACAGTGGACGAAATCTGTTTCCAGATTCTGTTTGTCATCTTCCAACAGAGATAACTATCAGAATGACACCCCAAAAATTCTGAAAAAAATACAGAAGCTAGGTCTCGACGTTATCTACAACTTTCTAGTTATAGGTTTTTGCAGGAAAAATCATATATGCCACGTAAAACGCGAAATAATCCGCGCTGCACAATCTTCCCTTCCAAAAACAGCACCACGTGAACATCTACCCTTCTCCCCCATCAAGATCCATCCAAACCACTCACCACCAGATCTAATACACTCCTAATCCCTAGGTAGAACAGGGGTAAAAGTTTGGGAATTTTACCTAGAGTTCTCCCTTGAGAACCCATGAAGAATGCGCGACGATCCCCGAAACGGAAAACTGCTCGTCCTCCACTCCTCCACGGATCCTCTTCTCGGTTTCTCCTTCACGTTTCGCGGCGGATCTTGAGCCACCACGCAGGGGAAGGAAGAGGAGGGGTGGTGTGGCTGCTAGGGGAGGAAGGGGGAGGCTCCTTAGGGTTTGGGGGAGGGGGTGCCACTTAAAGGGGGAAGGTGGGCCGGCCCACCAAGGCATGGGGAGGAGAGGGGGAAAAAGGAATTCCTGGCCCCGGCCCAGTTGCCTCGACCAATGGAAACTAGCCCAAAACTCCAATTTTTTAATATTAAATTGCCGCATATTCTTCAATTATTTCATTCCCCGACAAAACCCTCTTTCTTTCCGGAACAACCAAGAAAGAAAACCCTAGGATCGCTCTCAAATTCTAGGGCTTTTCTTCTTTGTTTAGTATGAATTTTAATATGCTCTAGGGTTTAGGAAATAACAAAAGCTGAGAAGTAAATAACAAGATAAAGAAAGCTTTGAGAGTGGATCATTCTTGGTGACTTCAACATGATCTATCGAGCGGCGGACAAAAACAACGGTAATCTGGATAGGGTAACGATGGGTGCTTTTCAGAAACTCCTCGACGACACGAACTCAAGGAAATTAGGTTAAATGGGAGAAAGTTTACCTAGGCTAGCGATAGGGTCAGACCTACCCTTACCAGGATTGACAGGTTCTTCGCTTCAAGCGCTTGGGACTCGCTCTTTCCTAACTGCCGCCTACAGTCATTATCCTTCTGTCGGGGATTGGATAATCTCCATAAATACTGTTATACCCTAGCATCCAGTTTCGGCCAACCATGCATACTCTTTGATGATGTTCCCAAGGAAGACCCTTGAATGATCTAGCTGGCTGGTCCGCCTGATCAGACTAGGCTCGTACTCGGCCATGAGCACCCATGCTCGGCCATGAATAACCATGCTCAGCCCAAGCTCTCCCGCGAACATACAAGCTTGGAAACATCGGGCAGAGCAGGGGAACTTATGTTCGTCCCCACAACGCCTAAATAGTGATAATTACGCCACGATCTGGAGCCGTTACGCCCACGATAGGACCGTGGCGAGAATCAAGGCTTTAGTGCAGCCGCGATTAATGCAGCCAAATGTGCATTATTCGGTGGCAGCTATGATAGATATTTTGTAAGCTATAAGTACCTCCCAGGATAGATTGATAGGAGAGAGAGCTGGTGACACTCAGATACCCCATGGTCACGCAAGAATACAGAAGAGCGTGAGCTCATCCATGACAGCCAGTAAGCAAGATACGCAAACATTATGTACGAGTTCCACAACAATAGCGAAAACCACTAGAGTAGGGTTATTATCTCCACCGTGAGAGGCCCGAACCAGTATAAACTCTGATCCATTTTCCAAGTATCCCATCCCTGCATGAGCATTCTTCAGATGTGAACCCTTCACCGAAAAAGGGTCTCGTGTTGATATCTCATTTAACAAGTAAGATCGGCGGAAGCTTTTTTTTTTTACTGAAACATCCACAGGAAGCTTTTTTTCTTTTACTTTGCTTTAATATGATAATTAATAGATAGACATATAGATTACATGGGCCATATTAGATAATAAAAATAGAGCTCTTTTACAGTGCACTAAGTTGAATATAAATCGTTTATTCTTTTTCAATCGAATGGATCAGATTAAATAGAGTTTACTTATACTCCATCTGGTAGTAGAGTATTAGAAACACCCTTAACAAATCAACAGTTAGATGTGATTTCTACTACATATTATATAATATTAGTATGATGCACTATAAAATTTCTCTAAAAATATTCTTACAAAATTATCAACAAGGAAACGATACAATAGATAATTGCAGTGATTCACCTGGATGAGTTCATTCCAACGATCGAACTTGTCACTTGATCATTTGCACTGAGTAAACTTGGTTTTCTACGGTAAATGGAAGGTTGCAGTCATGTAATCCCACATGTCGTATGGCTATACTAGTGCAGCCGCCGACAATCCTAGTCTCTGACGCAACTCCTTCGATCCGCCGGACTGATTCAGAACGTGAGAAACTAGGGAGGATCAGGGATGGATTAATGCTAGGGTTTTAGAGCGATCTAGTGTAATACTCAATCTGATCAGGCTCAAGCTAATAGGATTGAACCCCTTAATAGACTAAAGAAAAAAAATCTATCACTAAAATATGATTCAAACTAGGACCATTTCTAGTCACAAATTTTAACAACCAGTAACAGTACCACCGAAAATAATGTATACAGCGTTTAAACAGGACATTACTAATTCTATTCTAAGCCGTTTGATCCTACTTATAGTCACCAGCATCCGACCCGAGCAACCCTTGCTGTTCGTAAGAACAAAACACAAATCGATCCCATAATATGAAGAACTAGAAACGTGCACGCGGCGGCACACCGCGTAAGTTCATGTTTGCGAATAATATAGAAAGACGGAGCAAGGATGAACGAAAAATGAATCCCCGTTTTTTTTTCCCAACAAAAACGGAGAAACGACGGATGAAAAACAAATTTATATATTTTTTTAAGGGAAAACAGCAAACGAAAACATATTTTCCATGATCTTGAGAAAAAAAGGACCACAAAAATATTTTTTCCGGGCAAAACGGAGAAAGGACCTGAACATACGCGCGGCATAGGCCGCACGCGTGAACGAAAAAAAATTTGTGTTTTTTTCCGGAGAAAAAACAGACTATGGAAACATTTTTCCCTTGCTCCGGAGAGTAAACGGACCACGAAAATATTTTTTTCGGGAAAAACGGAGAACGGACCTGAACGAAAAGTGCAGGGACCTATTTGTTATAATTTTGGATCTATTCGCTATTTCGAATAAGTAAGAAAGGAATCGTTCACAATTCGTATTTATCGGGAGGCTCTTTGTGTAAAACGGCGAACGAAGGGCCTAAACGCAAACCGGAGGAAAATATTTTGCACTCACAGAAAATCACAAAAGACTCATTCGTAAATGGAAAGGACCAATCCGTAATTCTAAAAAACAAGAGGATTTTTTTGCAAGAAAAGGAGAGAGTGTGGGGGGTGACGTGGGGGGCTGTGGAGACCGGAAAGCTTCAAGCAATATAGCATTGAATACTCCCCAGTCCACACACGAATCCCCTAAAATCTCGTCGAGGGTGATGACGAGGCCCATGGCCAGCGGTGCGCCCAGTCGTGGGTCCGCCACCAGCCGGAACACATCGTCCCCCACCGACTCCTTCCGCCGCACCTCCGCCAACGCGTCCCCGTGTGCGTCGAGCACCGCGCAGCTCCGCCGGCCGCACGACCCCTCCACCACGTAGGCCTCAGGCAACGCCAGGGAGGAGAGAGGCGTGACGTGCGCCAGCGTCTTGGAGGCGCGGAGGCTGACATGGCGTCGGACGGAGAGGAGCGGCACGGCGGCGCCGTAGCCGTCGTAGATCACCCAGTGCTCCGCCAGGCTCAATTTCTGTAAGCAAGCGTATGATTTAGAGAAAAAGGCCCCTCTTTTGATAATCAAGAAGGATTAATTAATGATTCATAGGAAGGAGATGGATTAATTAATGATTTTACGACGACGAGGGCTGAGGGTGCGCTGTGGTGCTGACCAGCTCTTGCACGGCGGTGTTGCATCGCTTATTCTCGTCTGTTAATTCCTGTCCCTAGCTTGCCGGCGCGCGTAAAGAAGAAGAAGATGATGATGGAAGTCGTACGTGTTTAATTTGTTGCGCCTTTCGCAAGAATCCGAACACTCTCCCTGTCAGTAGAGTACGAAAGGGGAACGGAAGAAATAGAAAAGCAACCAGACTCGAACACGATTTAACGATCAGCTGAATACCTGTGTCACTCTTGGATTCGGACTTCCTTCTCCTCGCCTGCTCGGATTAGGATTTGCCTGCTCGGATTAGGGCTTTAAAGGAAGGCCTCGGTTGGTGCTCAGCGTCGGAGAACGCAAGGTCGTGAGGAGACGCAAGTCGACGAGCTACAGACGCCGAGGGCCGAGCTGTTGACGTTGAGGGCCGAGCCACCGAGGCAGATCCTCTAGTCATCTGGACTAGAGGACGAGGACTAGGGCTTGACACTGCACTTTGCGATTCATCTTCCAGCAGAGACACTGCTCAGATGGAGGCATGTAGCATAGCTGAGATTATAAGCCTATCATGCCCATGGGATCTAGGGATACATCCAAAAGATCTCTGTTGTCTAGTCTTCAGAGTTTTGACTAAGCTGCTAGGTCATCCTTTCAGTTTACTGAAGAAATTCTGGAAAGGTGAACATGTCTATCCGCCACTGATGGAGACTACGGTCGGCACATTGCCGGAGCTGCCGCAGGACATGCTGATGGATATCTTCGCCACCCTTGAGATTCTTGACCTCGTACGTGCGGGCTCTGTCTGCTCCTCATGGCGCTCCGCATACACCAGCCTGCGCAACCTTGGGAAATACAAACAGTCCCAGACACCGTGCCTGCTCTACACTTCTGAATCTGCTGGTGAGAGTGTTGCGTGCCTCTACAGCCTCGTGGAGAAGAGGACTTACAAGTTAACTCTCCCGGAGCCACCAATCCGCAGTAGGTTTCTGATTGGATCCTCACATGGCTGGCTGGTTACCGTTGATGAGATATCTGAGATGCACCTCGTCAACCCGATCACCGGGGAGCAGATCGCTCTCCCGTCGGTGATCACCATCGAGCAAGTAAAGCCCATCTTCAACGACTCCGGTACTCTTCACAAGTATGAAATCTCGGGGGAGACTGGGATGGGTGTTCACTACACGCTAACAATTGTTGCACCTTATGAATTGCGGGACCACCTCCACTACAAGGCTTTTGTGTTTCCTGAAACATCCACAGGAAGCTACATCGTGGTGCTCATCCACAATCCATTTTGTCGGCTCTCATTTGCAAGGCTGGGCGATGATAAGTGGAACTTGCTGCCATCATACGGTCACTATGAGGACTGCATGTATAAGGATGATCTATTGTATGCAGTAAATTCACTGGGAGAAATCCATGCCTTCGATCTCAGTGGCCCTGTGGTCACAGTGAAGATGGTTATGCAAAGAGAGCCGAGTGGAGCGGATGCGGCAACGTACATTGTTCAAGCTCCATGGGGTGATCTGCTGCATATTTGGAGATTTTCTGCGGACGGTGATGTTGAAAATTGGCCTGCGGTATGTGCATGGAACATTGACGGAATTAAAATATTTGAAGTTGACGTTGCAAGGAAAAAACATAAGGAGATCGATTGCTTGCGTGACCATGTGTTGTTCCTTGGGCATAATCAATCACTTTGTCTCAGTGCTGAAGAATATCCGGCTCTGAAGCCAAATCATGCCTACTTTACCGACGATAGTAAGATGTGGATACTGGGATACGAGAATAGTCCTCGTGATATAGGAATTCTCAACTTATATGATAACAGCAGTGAGGAACTTGTGTCTCCTCAGCTTTGGTCCAACTGTCCTGCTCCCGTGTGGATTACACCCAGTCTTACAAAGATGAACATCGCCATGGAGAAATAGTTTTGAGTTTTTCCTTTGCTTACAGATGTTATAATTATGTAGTTCTCTGCACAATTTAACGTGGAATGGTAATGTTGTAAAATATAAGAGTGAATGGAAAAGTTGAGGGTACCTAGCTGGTCCAGTTTTGTTGTTTTTACCATTCTTCTCTTTTATTGCAAATGGAATGCTCACGCCAATTCCTTGTTTTGGTGAGTTGATATAATGGTAACGTTGCTGATATCCACATTACTCTAGTCTAACGTTGCTGATGTAATGATGTTTTTTATATCGATCTAGCAGTGCTCATGCCTGGATTTTCTTTGTCGGTCCTGCATATTTCCTGACCAGAGTTAACTTGATTTTATTAGATTGATGTTAACGTCACAGTAAAACGATGTAAGATTTAATTTGATTCGTCTGACACATGCATTTGCTAAAGTACTCTAGGCCTTCCCGTCATGAGTTTAAGAATCAATTGTGGATGCAGAATCAATAAAAAGATGGAAAGGATATATTTTATTCAGAGTTTTCGCCACCAAACTGCTAATTTAGTTATGCATCGTAATGAAATTGGTCCTTTCTCAATTATTTTTCTCACACACATCTATACTGAAGCTGAGAAGTAAATGACAACATAAAGAAAGCTTTCAGGTAAACTTAGTCTGCTGGAATACCTTAAGCAACACAGCAGAAATCAAGCATACAACTATTAACTATACATGTTCTATGAGCTCAGATAACAACTTTCCGTTCTGTGCCTAGTCCAAAAACCGCATTTCACTCACCCAATGTGTCAAGAAAAGCAAGAAACATCTTCCTCAACAACTGGAACAAACAGGCCATGAAATTTGAACAGACAAAACAATGGTTCTTTAGACATAACGATTTCCCCTGCTTTTATTGAAAGCAACAAAGCCTTGATTCAACCTGCTTGATGAGCACATCCTCCACAAGACAACAAACAGCTACTTCGCCAACATAACATCTAGCCTAAAAAATTTATATAACACGTCTACTAGAAAAAAACACAGCGAACTTCATCCAGGAAGACCAAAGTCTTATCTTGCAACGCATCATCAACTACAGCCTTGATCTGCAGTAGCACCATAAATTTCAAGGATCCACCTGGGCACGATCCTACACGAAGCAAGCAAAGCACGCAACGCCACTTGCTGCTGGATACAAAGAAATTTATAGAATTTTTTTAAAATAATATTTTTTAATGAATATTTACAAAAATAATATGCCGTTGAAAATAACAAAACTACACCCCTGTGTCCGTTTGAAATGGCGACAGGCCCCTGTCGCCATCTCTGTCACCATTTCATTTAGCGACAGTGGGCCCTCCCCCCATTGGAAGTTGCTGCAGGGAGTAAAATCTCGTTTATACCCCCTGTCGCCATTTCAAATCGACATAGGAGGGCTAACTCAATAAATTAAGGAAAAAATCAGATTTATCTGTGATAATTCATGTAGTATTGTATAAAATAAGAATTGTCAAGGAAAAATAATGTAAAAGGGTGAAATAATATTGTTTGATTGTTTATACTATAAATTATATATGAATCACATGCATGACCTATCACCCATCATCAAAGCTGCACGACCTGTCACCCTCTATGAAAAGTTGTATGACGTGTTTTTAGCGAGTGTGTTGTCACATTGTGTGAGAAAGTAAAAGCGATGACAGCATAATTAACGGTGCAAAATAATAAAACATACATAATGTGAGAAAGTACAAATATACATGAGTTGTCATTGTCAATAAACTACAAGGTAAAAAAATTAAAAGGTAGAACTAGCTGGCGCCCGTGCGCGGTAGGACCCCTCGTGTGGCCTTAGGCCTCCTACGACGCTGAACATGTCCAGATGGATATGTCAGGTGGTCAGGAGGTAGTCCGCGAGTACTCCTAACAGGCCGTACCGGTGCTGTCAGAGTAACGAAGGGGGCCTACGATGGCTGGCTCGGTCCATGTGAGACCCTCAATTTTTATGCCACAGAGTAACATAAAAACGAGATTCTAAAGTGCATACTATGCCATTCCCATGATCAATGGCTGGCACGCACAAACACAATTTGGAATTACAGCCACACACAAGTTCAACTTTTATTACATTGATAGTTCATTACAATACCAAAAGTAGTAGCGATAAAACCACATCTCATTGCTTGCCTACTAAACCCAAAACTCCATAGGCAATAGACGAGATGAACTTAGAGAGGACAGTCGTCACCATAAATAACGAGTTCTTCGTTATCATTTTCGTCAACAGGATAATCTTGCTCTTCACCTAAAAACCACGTTAAAGCAAGTTGAGTACATTGGTACTCGCAAGACTTGTAATGTTTGCAATGCCTGAAATATATGCAAGCTGAATAGAAAGTGGGTCTCTACGGTTGTTTTGCGTAAAGCGAAGATTTGAATTGTAGATACTGAATAATAATGGTAAGCATAAATTGAATTTAAAGTAGTTTGATAAGTAATTGAAATAACATGTATTAAAATGAGTGACAGCAATTTACTCACGGTCCTTTGTGAGTAAAATAATGAAAAAGACCCTCCATGGTCTTATACTAACAAGTATAATAATAAGTGACATTTAATAAAGATGAATCATTTTCCAAACCATTTAACCAAAATTTTAGAAAATAGAAAACAACTAACTAGTGTCAGTTCACCAAGTCATCCATGACCGTGGATACGGCTAATCGATTAGTTTTAAACTCTGCAGAGTTGTACAGCTTTACCCACAAGATATGTTCTCCCTTTGTGCATTGCAAATTAACACACTTCCTTTGGTGTGCCGTAGAGAGTTCATAACGAAACCGTTCGATTATCTGAACCTAGCTTTGCACCAGCCCGGTGAAGTTTAACCCTGGCTATGATGGAATCAAATATATAATAAAGTAATGATAACCAGGAGCCGTAGCTCAAATAGAGTAATAACAGCCCCAATCTATAGCCAAGCGTACACCGTTACACCGAATATGCGTTTACCCATAAGACACATGTGGCAGCCCCTTATAAGCATGCACGAAAGGACTTATTACTTTTGCTACTCCAGCCTACCAATGTGCAAAGCTAGTCCCAAATAATTTAATGAGTTAAGGCTGTCCCATTCCAACACTTGTGGATGTACGGTTATACTTGGATCATGCAACACTACGTTCGGTCCTTATAGTGACATGGGCAATAACTCCACCCTAGTTACGTACACGTTAAAACATGTACATCCGGCTATTGCCAATAGTCACCCACGTCAAAACAATAGTTTTATTTTCATTTTTATTAAACTACCAGTATCCTTTACTGTTTAAATAAACCATAAAAAGATTCATAAAGAATAGTGTGTGGGTGTAAATGTTGCTGACATTTTTCTAAGCATTACTAAGCAGATGCGATTAATAGTCGTTTATCCCATCAGCATATGATTCTACCCATACCTAGGGTTATCACAGAGTATATATCAACATGATTGAGGTAATCCATCAATTTGGGTTGTAATTACTGGGTAACACAAAATAATGATTTGTCAAAATATAAGCATGCAGGAAGATTCTTAATCACATTTTATCTGGTTATAAAATCTGGGATCAAGATGATCAAGGGGGTGCTTGCCTTGCCCTTCAATGGCGTAAGCAGGATCGATGCCGTCAACGGTGATGTCGATAGTGTCAACGTCTACACGTTGATAAGAGAACATGGCAAAGGAAATAATTTCAATGTCAGCCAAAGAAGCAATTAAAAGAATCAAACAAGATCATTACATGAATAAACGAAACAACAACCAAGCTTCATCATTTCATGTAGTAATTAGGTTGTACGATTTTGTCCTAAGGATATCAGCTTAGGGATATGCAACACAACTATTTTTCTTTTGTGTATTATTTTATTTTAATTTACGAATTCAAGAAGCTAAAATTGTAAGATTAAACTTACAAAAACTCATTTTCAGGTTATAGAGCTATTTGTACTAATGTTACTTAATACATGTGGCAGCCTAATTATTTTCGATAAAAAGGTGCATGGAACACCCTAATTTTTATTTCACAATCTGGTTCTAAATATCATCATTAACATGTCAAAACAAGTTTCACTCAATTTGAATGATTTCTGAACAAGTTATAGCCATTTTACTAATTCTATGCACTAAACTTAACCCTAATAGAAAATTTTCACGAAATAACTCCAAATTCAAATTTAATCACATATTTGGATAGTATCTAACACGAGGATTCAAACAAAATTGGTTTCACTCAATTTGGACTTAATTTGCAAAAAAATTCTACATGGAGCATATTTCAAATTCTTTCTTCAAATCCAAATTCAAATTTAAATTTGCTAAACAAGTTTCAGATGTTTTTGCATAACATGAAACTAGAAGATTTATTATGAATTTAGAAAGTTGTTTCACCCAATTTGGACTTATAGTTTAAAAGTTATATTCATTTGAATCTATTCGGTTTAAGAAAATCAGAGAAAAAGGAAAATGCGCTTTCCATAAGGGAAAGCGTACTTTTGTCGCTCTGCACGGGCTGGCTTTTGAACCCAGCCCATGGTCACTGACATACCGGGCCTGTTCGTCGGCGACCCATGCGCGCGTAGGGCACGGACCAGAGCTGGCTGACACGGGGGTCCCGCGCGGCAGTGGGATAGGTGCGGCTGTGAGAGCGAGCGAGCGGGTGACTGACCGCTCGGGCCCGCACAGCAGTGACTCCGAACAGGGGAGTACATGGCCGAGCTCGCCGGCGGCTCTCCGGCGACGTTGCTAGGGTTTGGCCGGTGGCTAAGGCTATAGGGGATCACGGCAAACCTAGGGGACCAATCAGTTGTGGGTGGTGTTCGGGGAAATAGAGTGCACGGTGGTGCCCGGCGGAAGCACACGGTGGCGCAAGGCGCGACATCGCCATGGTTCACCCCGGACCGAATGATTGTTGAACATCTAGGTATTATTTTGATTTCAGATTTGAATATGAAACGTAATTCCAAAATAATCAAACACAGCAAGCTAGACAGAAGATACCACATATTTCTAAAAAGTAGATCTAGAAAATACCACATATTTTCTGGAAAGTGATGAACAGAGGGAAGAATTCTTACGATGGGCTTGATGACGAAATGGAAGCGGTAGCGAGTGACCGGCCGTAGAGGAAGTAGTCGACGCAGAGAAATCTCGGCGGTCGCTAGATTGCGCTGCCAGAAACCTTATTGCCGCCCCGTGCAGGTTCTCGCGGCGACAGCGGCTCGGAGATCCCGCTCTCCTTGCCTCGCGGTGCACGCCGAGAGGAAGGTCGGCGAAGAAACGAGCAAAGACGAAGACGCAACCTGAGATCACAGTGGATGAATGCGAGTGCTAGAGCAAAAAACTCCCATTCAGTCTGGACGTCTCCAGATTTTATAGCCTCGCATCAGTAACGGTCAATAAATTGACCGTTACAGCACCATTATACGCTAGTAACTGCTGTCATCAAATTACTATTTCTATTAGAAACTGACGCCATTATCATGGCTGTTTCAATTCTCAGAAACCGAAATTTAAAAAGGGTTTAAACGTGCCAGGATTTAATCCACCGCACGGCGACCCGCGACGTCGCAAGTCACAAGTCACGCGGGAAAAATATGCGGTAATTCGCGAAATACGCGCGCGCGCGTGCGTGTGACTTTAGCCATGCTCCTCACCCTCCATCTGCCTTATTACAAGGCATGGTGGGAGCTCTCCCTTTTAAATTGGTATTCTCCTCTCTCAACTAGCAATATGGTAGTAATCTTTGTAGCTTTGGCATTAGAGATAAATGGCCCACTTGGGCCTTATTTCTAACAATCCCCCACCAATGCCGAAGCAGACAAAGACTCAAAAGTTTGATCACTGTGTTGAATTTTCGTTTAATATATCAGTGTTTCGGTGCAAGTCCCATACGGGTTGAACTTTCACCTAGAATAACGTGATCTGTCCTTCCACAGCTAATGAATGGACTCAGCCTTGAATTCACAGCTTTGTGTGGTTAGATTTCACTCGAAATCTTAACTGATACTAGGCTGCCAAAGAACTTCACCTCAACGGAGCGTTAAGTGGTCATGCTCCCTAATCTTCTCATGAGCTTTCTAGAGAATGCCCCCTTTCTCGTGAACTGCGACCTCACAGTTTGGCTCAAGTAGGTGTATTCACAGTTTGGCGCAAGAGCTTTAGGGGGCCCTATGGTTGCTATCCATGCATTAGGATTAAGCGGAGAGTGCACGGGTGAAACTCTCACCAAGCAGCGTTAATGGCGGAAGGGGCGTCTGGGTCTGTTTCGGGTTGCAACAAGTTGCGCAAAAGCTTCGTGATTACTCGTGGATGCTTGAAGGTCAATCAATTTGGACGCTTCCTTACCGAGATGCACGAATTCGAGGTTACCCCCAAATCGGGTCTTACCGGCAACGGAGAAGACAAGCTCGGTCCAGGCGGTTTTGGGTGTGAGGGAATGAGTGGTGGAGTTGCTTGAGTTTAGCTAAGTCCCAGGGTGCTATCCATCCCCTTAAATAGACAAAAAGCAATAAGGAGAAGGGGATTAGTCGGCTAAACAAGGGGGCGGCGAGTCACGGCACTTCTCGAGCTCTCCTTGCACAGTGCCGAGCATGGGCGAGGGTCTCGTGGCAGCGGCTGGGTAGAGCATCCTCGAGGCGGGCGAAATTGCGGTGGGAAAGCGGACAAGAGGCGAGGCAGTTCCAGTTTTGCTGAAAATGCAAAGGGCGCACTGGAGAGAAAAGCAGAGAAAGGGAGAGGAGGAAGAAGGTTCTGGCCGAAGGGGCCCACCGGCAGAGAAACGAGAGACAGGAAAGGAAGGAGGAAAATGACACGTGGGCCAGTGACGCTTCTGGGTTCCATCGGCAGTGGATTTGGCGCTTGGGCCGGCTGAGAGGGTCACTGGGCACGTGACCCCACACGTAAGAGAGATAAGGAGAGAGTTCTAGGGTCTTTCCCTCTGACAACGTGACAAACGAATTAATTCCCTAGTAATTTCAACTCAGAAATTTTCCAAACTTTTTTACTATGCTAGGGTATAAGCTATATTCCTCCAGTAAAATTTTAAGGTTAAGAAGATCTACGGTGAATTAATAAAAATTCTGGCAATGCCAACTACACCAGAAAAACCATTTTGGTTTTTGATTTATTAAAGGATCTAAATTAACATATTAATTTTTCAAACTTTTACTGAGAGTGTTATACTATACAATGGTTCTACAATAAAAACATGATAACTAGTATCACAATATTTATTTTATTAAAAATTCTCTTACTGCTTTTTGCAAGATTTCAGAACTGCATTGATTAAATGAAAATAAATAGCTAAACTCTTTATTAATTTTTGTAAATTTTACTGCTTGAGGATAAATATAAGATCTTCTCACGGTAAAAATTTCAGACCCTGGAATGCAATAAAGAATTCTACACCATTCTTTCATTAGCCAGACTAGATTTAGTTATAAAATCTAAAGTCCATCATTTCTAAGTTTTAATGGTGTTCACATTATTTTTGACCAGCCAAAGCCACGTCCAGGGTAAGATATGGTTACACCATTTTACTAAGGTAAAATTCCCCTCTTTTACCATTTTACCATTTCCTGTTTTCTATTTTCCTTTATATTTCTCCATTCCAATAATCCTTTTTATCACTCAACAATTCAGCAAATGCACACACACAAATCATGAAATGCAGCAACCAAATGGTTTCATATTTTAATATTTGGTTTTTAACTTTTCATAAATTTGAGGATGTTACAGTCCGGGCGCATCGGTGAACTGCGACAGACCAAGGACATCATCCATCGTCTCCTACTGGGGATCCACAAGCCATTCGTCAAAAATCCCCGGGTTGACTAATGGGCTCGAGACGTCAGAGTGGGTCACGCTCCGGCCATCGACGACTGCTGACAAATATTTCATGTTAGTACACCGCATAGTATAAAGAACGTAGGAGACAGGGGGAGACCACAAAAGTATACCTGCAGCGGGACGGTGCCAACTGGAGCTCCCCAGGACATCGGCAGGAGGGGCGTGTGTCGTGTGCGCTGTACCCGGTGCGGTGTGCGACGTGTGTCGGCCACGTACAACGGACGAATGTCCGGGGACCTCTACCACATCATCGTCCCTCACCCTCCTGCACAACGTAAGGTAGACGATATTCGGTCGATTTTTGACGATAATTTGAGCTTGAAGTCGACTAATGTGCAACCAGAAGCGTTGAGCACTGCAAACCAGCCAACCGTTTTTACTGGAACTATATGTATTTGATACGTGCCGCTCAAAAACTTGCAATTTGAGGATTGCACTTAAAATCAAGAAACTAACTCCTTTCGTCCATCCAAACTTACAAGATGTATTTTTTAATAACTTTGTCCATAAGTATAAAACATGTTTTATATTAAAATATAAAAATTAGTGTGATGTTCACTTTATACCCCTAATAAATATCTAGATTTATTTGATATTCTCTATATATATTTATTGATTGTAGTTCTTAGAGATAATAATTATGGATAATCTAGTCATTTTCAATATCTTCTTTTATTTTTCAAGAAAAAAATAAACCTTACAAATTTAGACGGAGAAAGTGAAATGCAACTTATAATCAAGTTTTCTTCAACCTGTCCTCTTTTTTTATGTTATGTCGTATTAATGTCTCCACATATGCTTTGTGTTTTATGATGCTTATTTGCATCAGATTGAAAGTAGGAGAACACAGGAGCCACTTTACCTTAATAAGTACCGCTTCTTTTCGATGGTTCGGTGAGAGAATAATATATAATAGGGGAAGGAGAGGAGAGTAATTCAACTACAAAATTTGACTTTTTTTTTTGCTAAAAAGCAAAAAAAAAAAAAAGTTGAATGATACCACATAGACCAAAATTTTAGGTGAAAATAGTTGTAACACGTAAAATTACGTGATTTGCACGGTATCTCTCCATACTCTATCGAACGCGATAGTTAGTAGCCGTCAGATTAGAAGTGATTAGACAATCTACATCTGTGTCTCTCAAACACTCGCATGCACGCTGTGCGACCTCGCCATCTTCCTCTGCATGTGTGTTGGCGAGAAAAATTGTCCTCCCCAACGTCGTTTCACAATATTATCATCCTCCATGTGTGCCTGATGTCACCTCCCATTTCAAAAGGTTTTAAGTTTTTGTGTTTGAAGTCTCAACAAGTACACCCAAGTTTCAGGATGCAAGACAAGTTTCAAAGCTTCAAGCCTCCAGACCCAACTTCACCAAGTTTCAGGTGTGATATTGTTAGTAGTGATCTCAAGCTACCTAACTAATTCTGAAATTTTCGGATCTAAGCCACTACTTGCGTTTTGATCGGGAACGCACCAACATCCTTTTGGTATCGGTCCCGTCAGCCATTGCTATATAGAAACAGGAGAGGCCGGAACTTCTGCGCTCTAAGAAAATGGCTCAAGTTCTTCTACTCCTAACAGCCCAATCCGATCTGGGTTAACGGCGTAGAGGCTGACGAAGACCGACGCCTTCGCCGTGCAAGTCACGGTGCCCTGCTTCTTCCTCATCGACATCAAGAACACTACCGAGCTAATCTTCTAATGATGTCTCCTAATTCGGGTCAGTGATTTGTCTAAATTCCGCATTATCTATTGTGATCATGACTTAGGCTAGAAGACTTAGTCCTTAGAATTAATCTAACATTTGGTATCAGAGCACATCTAGCCTTAGCTTGATCCTCCTTAAGCCCGGTTTAAGTTCTTGTTTCGTCGGATTAGCTCTGTTTTGGTTCGGATTATTTCTTGTGTGCCGATTTAGGGCTCAATCGTTTTCAGTTTAGGACTAATGAGGCTTGTTCACCATTTTAGAAGGAGGGGATTAGAATGAATCAAACCCTAATTTGCAAAATCGACAAAATCCCCAATCCGATTCGAACTCTAGCCTGATTATCCCCGTCAAATCTGAGCCTTAAAACCCCAAATCAGTCAAGGAAATCGAAAGGTTTTAGGGGTTTTGTTACTTACCTCCTGTCAGGAGCATGCGCCTTGCTCCATGGTCACCGCCGTCGCATCGTGGAAGCGCCGCGCCTAAAGCCGCTGCTCCCGCCTTCCCGCCGCGCACGCGCGCCGCCGCGGCTCCATGGCGTCGTCTCGTCTTGTGCGCACGCGTGCCGTCGCGGCTCCCTCGGGCCGCCTCACCGTCAGCGGCTCCTCTGCTCGTCCGTCGTGCGCGTGCGCACCGACGCGTTGCCCCATCGCTCGGTTCGCGCCGTCGCGTGGTTTTCGGATCGAGATGGGAAACTGAGTTAGGGTTAGGGTTTTCTGGTTAGGGCGCCTTTTGCTTAGTTTTAGGATCATCTCAGTCGTTCGTCAGGATCAACGGCTGGGGTTCCCTTTTCGCGCGGGCCTGTTGCGCTTTGGGCCGAGCGAGAGGCTAGGCTGCCGAGTTGTCTGGGCCACCGGACGCGTTTGGGCATACGCGTGAGCGAGCTCGCTCACGGGCGAGCTCGCCGGTTAAATTTGGCAGCGCATGGGCTTTTACTGTTTTGATGTTGTTTTAATTAGCTCATTTAAATAATTGGTATATTATGCCTCATTTAGTTCAGCAATAATGTTGTTTAATGATTATTATTTCCTGGGCATTAATTTTATTAATTCCATGATTGATTTTATTGAGCAAATTAAATTAATGTGACAATTAATCATTTATGATGATTTCTATATATTGTCTCTGATTAATATGGAACCAACAGGAAATATTAATTGGAGGTTTAATAATGTTTTGGGATTATTTTGTGATCATAGTTATATTCTGACCAAAGTTGATTATAACTATGCATCATACCTATTTAATTAAAACTGGGATTATGCTATAGCCATGATCATATTATGACCAACGTTGTTTATGACCATGTGTTACCCATAAGTTAATTTAGTTCCTTTTCCTGTCATTAGCATGTTATTAACCAGACCAACGTAGGGTTAATTGCATGCAAGACATTTACTTTCTCCAATATTTCCTGATTATATTTTATTTTCTTGATTCAGCCATGAACAACGCTAATGTTGCCGCTTATTTGAACGGTATTAAGCAGCTGACAGGAACGAACTTTCCTTCTTGGAAGGAAAGAGTTCAGATTGTCCTTGGTATTATGGATCTGGACTATGCATTACGTGAGGACGCTCCCGTAGCTCCTTCCGCTGATGATGAGAGTTTCGCTGAGAAAAATAAACTCTATGATTTAACAACGGAGAAGTGGGAGCGGTCTAACCCCATGTCTTTGATGATTATAAAGAGCACCATATCTGTTGCGATAAGGGGAGCAATCCCTGATTCTGACAACGTTAAGCAGTATTTGGCCTCAGTTGAGGAGCAAGGGCTCCTCAAAAGTTTATGCCAGTACTTTGATCATGAAGATGCTCACGAGTAAGTATGATGGCTCTAGCAGCGTTCGTGAGCATATCATGATGATGAATGATATGGCTGCAAAACTCAAGGGCATGGACATGGCCATTTCTGATGGGTTCCTGGTCCACTTTATTATGACCTCTCTCCCTCCTGAGTACAATGCATTCAAAATTAATTATAATACTCAGAAGGAGCAATGGACCATGAGCGAGTTGATCGGTATGTGTGTCCAAGAGGAGGAGAGGCTTAAGGCTAAAAGGAAGGACCAGGTTTTCCATGTTGGCCATGGGAAAAGGAAATTCCAAGGGGAAGCTAAGTCCAAAAAGAAGCTGCATTTTTCCCCTAATGCTGAGTCAAGCAAGCCAAAGCAAAAGGAGAAGGTCACTGCTACATCTACTTCTGATGGGCCCATCTGTCGTTTTTGCAAAACCAGTGGGCACATTCAGAAAGATTGTGCAGGCTTTATGAAATGGCTTGCTAAAAAGGGTAATGATGAAATTTCTTTTATTGATGAATCCCTTTATGCTAATGATTCTCCCAATACCTGGTGGATTGACTCTGGTGCCACTATGCACGTCTCCAATTCATTGCAGTGATTCCTTACCGTGAAGATGGTAAGAAAGGGGGAGTGAAGCCTTAGAGTTGCTGATGGAAAGGAGGCTGAAGTTGAAGCCGTTGGCACACTATCATTAGTATTAGATAGTGGCTTCACCCTTCTTTTGAATAATATCATTTATGTTCCTATTGTAAGAAGAAACCTCATTTCAGTTTCTTTATTAGATGATGATGGATACACTTGTATCTTTGGGAACAATAAATGCATTGTAAACTTTAATTCTAATAATGTTGGTCTCGCAACTCGACGAGACAGACTCTATATGCTTCATCTCTCTGGATCTCCTGTATCGATGAATGTGTGTGATGCCACCAATAAGCGAAAGAGAAGTCTAGGTGATGAGACTTCATCGAAATTGTGGCACTGTCGTTTAGGCACATTTCGAAGGGGAGAATAGAACGTCTCATTAAGGAAGAGATACTCCAACCTCTAGACTTCTCTGACTCAGATCATTGTATTGATTGCTTTAAAGGGAAATATGTAAAATAGATTAAGAAAGGAGCCACACGAAGCACAAGAATTTTAGAATTAATTCACACTGACATATGTGGACCTTTTCCTGTGACTTCAGTTGATGGGTATAACTCCTTTATCACGTTCACTGACAACTTCTCCCGATATGGTTATATTTTCCCCATTCGTGATCGATCTGAATCACTCGATAAATTCAAAATCTTTAAGGCTGAAGTAGAAAATTAGCTTAACTTAAAGATTAAAGTAGTGAGATCAGATCGTGGAGGAGAATATTATGGGAGACATGCTCCTTATGGACAAATTCCTGGTCCATTCGCTAAGTTTCTTTCGGAAAATGGCATAGTAGCACAATATTCCACACCTGGTGAACCTCAGCAAAATGGAGTAGCTGAAAGGCGCAATCGCACCCTTGTGGACATGGTGCATAGCATGATGAGTTACTCCAGTTTACCATTTAGTTTGTGGATGGAAGCATTAAAGACAGCCGCACACATATTAAATCGGGTTCATAGTAAATTAGTCCCTAAAACCCCTTATGAATTGTGGACTGGAAGGAAACCGAGTTTAAAGTATTTGCGTGTGTGGGGTTGTCCTGCTGAAGCTAAAGTATTTAATCCACATCTTGGAAAATTGGATCCTAAGACAATAAGTTGTCATTTTATTGGATATCCTGAAAGGTCTAAAGGATATCGATTTTATTGTCCAAATCATATCACTAAGTTTGTGGAAACCTGCCATGCTGTATTATTAGATAACGATGAAATCAGTGGGAGCTCAGAGGCTAGGAAAATAGATCTTGAGGAGGTTCGGACTTATGTACCATTGCCGATAATCCAAGAGACTATTGTTCCTTTACCTCATATAGTTGTGCCTCCAGCTGAGAATCCTGGAGTTGAGCCCCCATCTGAGAATTCAGATTTCAACAATACAACACCTAATGATGAGCCTCAATAGCCTTATGTGATAGCTAATGAACCACTAAGGAGATCACAGCGGGAAAGAAGATCAGCCATCCCCAATGATTATGTTGTATACATGAATGAAGATGTATGTGACATAGGAAAGGTAGATGATCCTACATCATTTAAGGAGGCTATGATGACTAAAGATTCATCCAAGTGGCTTGAGGCCATGCAGGATGAAATAAAGTCTATGAGCATTAATGACATCTGGGATCTAGTAGAAATTCCTGATGGAGTCAAAACAGTAGGCTATAGATGGGTCTACAAAACTAAACATGACTCTAAAGGAAATATCGAAAGATTCAAGGCAAGGCTTGTAGCAAAAGGGTTTACACAAAGAGAAGTGATATATTATATTGATACTTTCTCTCCCGTCTCGAAGAAAGATTCGCTAAGAATTGTCATGGCGCTTGTTGCTCATTATGATTTAGAGCTACATCAGATGGATGTTAAAACTGCGTTCCTCAATGGTGACTTGCATGAGGATGTTTTCATAGCTCAACCGGAAGGTTTTGTTGTGGAAGGCAAGGAACATATGGGATGCAGACTTAAAAAATCAATCTATGGACTAAAGCAGGCGTCTAGACAATGGTATCTTAAATTCGATGAGACCATAAGAAATTTTGGTTTCAAAGAAAATGAAGTGGACAATTGCATATACATTAAGATTAAGGGGAGCAAATTCACTATCTTAGTGCTTTATGTGGATGATATCTTGTTGGCTAGCAGCGATATGGATATGTTGTATGAGACCAAAAGATTTCTTTCCGCTAATTTTGACATGAAGGATCTTGGTGATGCCTCTTATGTTTTGGGCATTGAGATTCACCGAGATAGGTCCAAAGGGATATTAGGCCTATCCCAAAAGGCATACATTGACAGAGTGCTTAAGAGATATAATATGCATAACTGCTCTGTCACGCCTGCTCCTATCATTAAGGGCGATAAATTTGGAACATTCCAATGTCCAATGAATCAATTAGAAACTGTAGGATCGAAGTATACGAATATAGCAATCAGAGGGGGGGTGAATGATTGTGCGGAAGCTAAAACCAAATTCTTGACCTATTAAAAGTTCACCCCAAAACAGAACCAAATAATTGCCTCGTTTTCGACAAAAACAGAATGACAGAGGTTTGGTAAAACGAGAATTCCCGGAGATCCAACCGTCGAAACGATCTGAAATTTGGACACAAGAAACTAAATTCCAATACGAATCGAACCCAAAAAGAATCAGCTCGATCGGACTTACGGATCAAAAGTTATGAGCTTTGCAAGCTTGCTGATCCAGAACTTGACGAGAATCAATCTAATCAAAACTTCAAGATTAAACAAGAACGACAAAAGATAGATCAACTAGACTTTGAGAAACACTAGATCAATACCCTAGAGAGGTTTTTGATGGATCAAATCAAGATAAAACTTAAAGAACAAAAACCAATCTAGAACTAGAACAAGCATGCAAACAAGAACCAAAAAGAGAACGTTGAAGCAATGCGGGAACTAGAAGAATTGATCTTTATTTCTTTTGTCTAAAGTACTCCCATCAAAAGAGTACAAACCCTAAACTTTGAGCCCAAGGCTCTATGCACCTAGCTCTCCTCAATTCGATGCTCTTCAACAGAGACAACCCTCCTATTTAAAGCACCAACCCACAAGGAGTTACGAATACGATTCCTATTCCTAGAAGGAATCAGATCCAACACAACTCTACTTGGCCCAACCTGGCCGAGTACAACTCTTGCACGCGTATGGCAACCCTACCATACTCACGTGACTAACACTTTGCACGCGTATGGCCACCTGCCATACTCACGTGACTAACACTTTGCACGCGAATGACCTCCTGCCATTCTCACGTGACTAACCATTCTTCATGTGCACCATTCTCTTAGCTCGAACGTCCCGCATGACATCCTTGACCACCAAGACCTCAGTTCCTCCTGAACCTAGTCCCGAACCTCAGTTCCTCCATGAACCTAGTTCCGGTCCCGTCATCGACCACATTCGTCTTCGAGCAATACCTGCACATGAACAAACCACAAAACAAATCCGAGCACAAGTCCACGACTTGACTCAATGTCAATCCATGCAACTACTCACATGAGCATTGCATAAAGTCCACTTCAAGCATCATGAAATTCTCACAAATTTCATAATCTCAAAAACAAATCAAAATTCAAAGTCCAAATTTGCACAAACCCTAATCGAGCAAAAAGCCATTCACGACGGACCAAAAAATATGGTCCGGCGTACACATGAAAAAGTCACTCAAAAAACCATTCACAATGGACCAACAAAATCGGTCCGGTGTACAAGTGAAAGTCTCGGTTTCAAGAAGAAATCATTCCGGCGAAAACACGTTCATGACAGACTAAAAGAAATCAGTCCGTCGTACATGCGAAATCAATCCTCAAAAAGCCGTTCACGACTGACCAAAGAAATTGGTCCGACGTACATGCAAAACTTACTGGTTTCTTGGAAAATTGTCAAAACACATGAACAAACACATTTTGCAAATTCAATTCTAAGCCAATTTTTCAGCACATGATTTCACAATCTCCCCCTTGATGAAAACATTGGCAACACCACTTAGAATTGAACATTTGGCATTCACTTTACAAAAGATTTTGAAATCCAAAGGATCAAAGACCAAAGTAAGAAAACACAGAAATCCCTCTTTGACCAAAATGCAAAACAAAATCTCCCCCTGAGAAGGAAAATGTGTGTGAATGTGCAATGTGTCCAAGAATTTCAAAATTCTCCAAACTTCTCCCAAAATTCTCAAACAACTCCCCCTTTTTCTTCTCCCCCCTTTTTCCTTAAACTTTTCAACGATTCCCAAATTTCTCCCCCTTTGACAATGGATTCATCAAGAGTACAAAAGAGAGAACAGGTTCAAAATTTTTCCTGAAGCAAAGATTTCACAAGGAGAAACAAGGGAGTGCCAAGATAGGAAAAGATGAGCTCATTTGATCATATAACCTTATATATCACATAATATGCAAAATACATGATCTTGATGTGATTTTAACAAGTTAGGGAATGACATGCATCTCAACCTCAATTTAGTCAACTATAGCCAAGTACTAAGCAAAACCTTTAGTAGAAAAACAAAGGCTCAAAGTTGAAGCAAATAACAAATCAGGGCGAGCAAGTAGTTTCAACTCCAATCTAGTGGACCAATTTAATCTTTAAACAAGAATCGCATGTGGCATGCTTGAAGCATACTTCTTTTATTTCCTTGGAGTGGCATGCTTGAAGCATACATCTTGTCTTTTGAGGGAATGGCATGCTTGAAGCATACATCTTATCTTTTAGGGAAAGCATCTTGAAGCTCATAACTTGAGGCTTTTGCTTTTAACAACCCCTTTTTATTGATTCCCTTTTCTTTTCATTTTTCTTTGATTATAAACATGCAAAATGATTAAAAGGTCTTATGAAAGAGTAAAGTTGAAAACACACTTGCTTCATAGCCCAAATTTGTCAAGAAGATTCAATATCAAGCCTAGAAGAGTGAGATATCACAGAGTATTTAGCTATAGGCAATCAGTCCAGGGAATTTCGCAATGTCATTTTTAGTTCAAGTGAGACAATTAGATTATCATATATTAGCTCAATTACATAACATATAAAGAAATATGATAAAGTGAGCTCATTAAGTGAAAGAACTTGGCAAGAAAACTCCCCTTCAAAACAAACCCATTGGATGAACAATTCCAAGTTCTCCCCGAATAAAAGCAAAACGAGAAGAAGACAAAGGTTTTGTGAAAATGTCTGCCAATTGATGTTCAGTATCCACATGATGAAGCACAATGTTGCCTTTTTCAACATGATCTCTAAGAAAGTGAAATCCAATATCAATATGCTCAAGAAAAGGGATTACTCAAGAGGTGGCACGAACCAAATCAAATCAACATCCTCGAAAGTCAACATCAGAATAGCTCTTAAACTAATCCATGAGGAAGCAGAAAGCCAAATGCCAAAATCTTGAGTTCTATGAAGATACCTGAAAATCCTTTTGATAGCTTGTCGATGTGAAGCACGTGGGAAGCTTGAAAACAAGCACACACAAGCACGTGGGAAGAGTCTCTCATGTAAACCTCTAATTATCTCGTCCTCAACAGCATTATCATCATCTTTATGAACAAAGACACTCTCCCCCTGAACATATGCACGTGTACCTGCATCATTTGAACTAGTGCCTTTTGCGAAAACAGAAGTGGAAGAAGCATCTCCAAAGGCAACACTTTCAACATGAGATGCACGAGTGAAGGAGAACCAAATCTTATCACTGAACATATGAAGTGAGCATCCGAAATTCACTAGCCACATGTTCTCCCTCCTCGTGAGAAGCCTACATAGAAGCGAGAAAGTGTCGAGGTCTCGATCGGGGTTAGAAATAAGATGTTTAGGAATCCAAGATCTTGAGACACACGACGGACAACAAGAGGGCACAACACGAGCGATCTTATGCACAAAATCAATTTTGCCTGTTCCGTGTTTCTAGCAACAAAAGGTGCTTGCATCACCCTAGGCACGTAGTGAGAAGCAAAGCGTGCCTTTCGAAATTAGACCTAACCTTAGCTCTTTCTTTCTTTTGTTGTTTGGCTAGTCTAAAGCAAAAATCTACTAAATGTCCATCTCTACCACAATGAGTGCAAGTGTATTTAACAGATGTTTGGCTTTAGAAGTAGAAGCAACATTTGCATTCATCATAGTAGAAGATAACACTCCAAAGAGACTTAAAGACAGTTTTCTTAGGCTCATTGACAATTTCAAATTTTCCTCCGTCAAGTGTTTTAACAACGGTGGGAGCATGTGATTTATGATGAGCATAAGAATCAAAACCTAAACCTTTGTTATGAGTGCTGACTTTTGATTGATCCAAAATCATGTTTAGGTTCTTCTTTCCTTTAGTGAAACGTTCTAATGATTTTTCCAAGTAATCAACTTTTCGAGAAAGAGTTAAACAATTATTGCAAGGAACATTCACTTTTCCTTTTTGCTTACGACAAGTTGAGCATGAAAGAACCTCATGTGTAAGCAGATCATCACCAATTGAGAAACCCTAGCATTTGCATCTTTTAATTTTAATTCAAGAGTTGAGCATTTAGAACAAGAAGTTAAACCATGCAAATCATCAGTGAAACAGCTAGCATGTTTAACATGTTTCTCATTTTTCTCACTTTCAGCATTAATTTTCTCAATCAAGGAAGCATGTTCTTTCCTAAGCGAAGTAAGCTCATTCCAAATTAAGTCACATGATTTGCAAGCATCATCATCAGGAATCAAAGTTTTAAGTCTAGCAATTTCAGCATTCAATGATTCAACAACAAAATCATGTTTCTTAATTTTCTTGTCACGTTTATCAAGCAATTTACCAAGACGAGCAACAGCAATAGCTAATTCATCGTAAGAAGGATCTACCTCATTGAAGTCGTCATGATCGCCTCGGTGAAGTCATTTGCTTTTGGCCATGAGACACAACCCCGTCAACTCATGCTTGCTTGGTGTTGCATCATCTTTGCTGCTCTCCGAGTCCACATCGCTCAAATTGACTTGTTCAAGAGCGGAAAGAACTCGGTGAACCACCTTGCGGTTGATGAAGCTCTTCTTCTTCCTATCATTTGACGAGAACCTTTTCTTCTCATTCCTTCATCGTTGTCTTTCTCCTCCTTTGATGTTTTTCCTGCAAGCTTAGGACAATTTGTGCGAATATGGTTGAGGTCACCACACTCATAGCATCTTGGAGGACCACCTCTCTTTCTCATTCTCACATTCTCGCAAAGCTTTGTTAAAGCGAGAAGAGAGTAGTGCCAGATCTTCTTCAGAAACTCTTCAAGTTGCTCATCTGTTAAAGAAGACATGGAAGACAAGGCAAAGCTAGAAGAAGAATTTGCATTTGACATGTTAGGGTTAGAGATCAAAGCAATTGATTTAATGTTACCCTTCCTGGCAAGAACATCCAACTCATGAGTTTTCAACTTAGAGTAAAGAACATCTAATGTGAGTGTGCTCATGGTAGTAGATTCTTGTATAGATGTTACTTTCATCTCCCACACCGACATGTCCAAAGCACTAAGCAATTGTCGAGCATTTTCAGCATCGGTGTAGCTAACTCCAACAAAGCACGTAGATTGCTAAGAATTTTATTGAAACGTGCAAAGAAGTCATCTACAGATTCACTAGGTTTCATCTCAAAACGCATGTATTCTTTTTTGTAAATATCTTGGCGAACCTCTTTGACAGTGTTAGAACCCTCATGGTAATCACAAAGAGATTTCCATACCTCATATCTTGGATCGAAGATGAACCACACGATCAAAGTCGCTGCGTCCCAAGCCTTGGATGATCAAGTTGCGCGCTTTGCTATTTGCTTCAACGTGTGTGCGATTGGTGTCGTTGACGTTGTCGTTTGCAGGGACTTCATATGGCTTGTAGACCTTCTCCCAAATTGTGAAGCCCTGTGCTTGGATGAACGCCTCCATCTTGGCCTTCCAAAAGTGAAAATCAACACCATCGAACACACATGGTTTTGTCGAATAACGATCCATTGATCTAATCACCGGTTAAGATAGATTAGAGAAACCTTGCTCTGATACCACTTGTAGGATCGAAGTATACGAATATAGCAATCAGAGGGGGGGTAAATGATTGTGCGGAAGCTAAAACCAAATTCTTGACCTATTAAAAGTTCACCCCAAAACAGAACCAAATAATTGCCTCGTTTTCGACAAAAACAGAATGACAGAGGTTTGGTAAAACGAGAATTCCCGGAGATCCAACCGTCGAAACGATCTGAAATTTGGACACAAGAAACTAGATTCCAATACGAATCGAACCCAAAAAGAATCAGCTCGATCGGACTTACGGATCAAAAGTTATGAGCTTCGCAAGCTTGCTGATCCAGAACTTGACGAGAATCAATCTAATCAAAACTTCAAGATTAAACAAGAACGACAAAAGATAGATCAACTAGACTTTGAGAAACACTAGATCAATACCCTAGAGAGGTTTTTGATGGATCAAATCAAGATAAAACTTAAAGAACAAAAACCAATCTAGAACTAGAACAAACATGCAAACAAGAACCAAAAAGAGAACGTTGAAGCAATGCGGGAACTAGAAGAATTGATCTTTATTTCTTTTGTCTAAAGTACTCCCATCAAAAGAGTACAAACCCTAAACTTTGAGCCCAAGGCTCTATGCGCCTAGCTCTCCTCAATTCGATGCTCTTCAACAGGAGACAACCCCTCCTATTTAAAGCACCAACCCACAAGGAGTTCCGAATACGATTCCTATTCCCTAGAAGGAATCTGTATCCAACACAACTCTACTTGGCCCAACCTGGCCGAGTACAACTTTTGCACGCGTATGGCAACCCTACCATACTCACGTGACTAACACTTTGCACGCGTATGGCCACCTGCCATACTCACGTGACTAACACTTTGCACGCGAATGACCTCCTGCCATTCTCACGTGACTAACCATTCTTCATGTGCACCATTCTCTTAGCCCGAACGTCCCGCATGACATCCTTGACCACCAAGACCTCAGTTCCTCCTGAACCTAGTCCCGAACCTCAGTTCCTCCATGAACCTAGTTCCGGTCCCGTCATCGACCACATTCGTCTTCGAGCAATACTGCACTTGAACAAACCACAAAACAAATCCGAGCACAAGTCCACGACTTGACTCAATGTCAATCCATGCAACTACTCACATGAGCATTGCATAAAGTCCACTTCAAGCATCATGAAATTCTCACAAATTTCATAATCTCAAAAACAAATCAAAATTCAAAGTCCAAATTTGCACAAACCCTAATCGAGCAAAAAGCCATTCACGACGGACCAAAAAATATGGTCCGGCGTACACATGAAAAAGTCACTCAAAAAACCATTCACAATGGACCAACAAAATCGGTCCGGTGTACAAGTGAAAGTCTCGGTTTCAAGAAGAAATCATTCCGGCGAAAACACGTTCATGACAGACTAAAAGAAATCAGTCCGTCGTACATGCGAAATCAATCCTCAAAAAGCCGTTCACGACTGACCAAAGAAATTGGTCCGACGTACATGCAAAACTTACTGGTTTCTTGGAAAATTGTCAAAACACATGAACAAACACATTTTGCAAATTCAATTCTAAGCCAATTTTTCAGCACATGATTTCACAGAAACTGATCAGATGAAGGGGATTCCTTACGCTTCAGCTGTCGGAAGCATTATGTATGCTCAAGTTTGTACTCACCCTGATTTAGCATTCGTAACCAGGATGCTTGGCAGATATTAATCAAATCCAGGGTTGGACCACTGGAAAGCCGTTAAGAAGGTCTTGCGTTATTTGCAAGGCACTAAGCACTACATGCTCACATATAAGAAGTCTGATAATCTTGAGGTTGTGGGTTATTCAGACGCTGACTTTGCAGGTTGTGTAGATACTAAGAAATCCACATCAGGTTATATCTTCACATTTGCAGGAGGAGCCATTTCGTGGAAAAGCTCCACACAATCCCTTACTGCATCATCAACGATGCAGGCTGAGTTTGTGGCATGTTATGAGGCTACTGGGCAGGCTGTATGGCTTAAGAATTTTATTCCCGGGCTAAGAGTGGTTGACAGTATATCTAAACCCGATAACGATATCTTTGCGATAATAAGGCCGCAGTTTTCTATTCGAGTAACAACAAACCAAGTGGTGCTGCCAAACACATTGACATTAAGTATCATGTTGTGAAAGATAGAATCCAGGATCAGACAATTGATGTCAAGCATATAAGTACTAAGTCAATGCTTGCGGATCCGCTCATTAAAGGCTTACCACCCAATCTCTTTCGAGTGCATGTTGCCGACATGGGTTTAATAGAAAGCCTCTGATTCTGGAAACGAGGACCATAAGAAATAAACCAAACTCCCATTAAGAATAAGTAATTATTCCATTAAGATAGAATTGTACACTATAGATACTAGGGATTCAGCGGTGACTTTATTAACCGTTGTAATACTTTGTCTTGGTGTGCTGTTTTGTTGAATGTGGACTTATGTTATTAACCTTTCGATCAAGTAGGAGAATGTTAGTAGTGATCTCAAGCTACCTAACTGATTCTGAAATTTTCGGATCTAAGCCACTACTTGCGTTTTGATCGGGAACGCACCAACACCCTTTTGGTATCGATCCCGTCAGCCATTGCTATATAGAAATAGGAGAGGCCGGAACTTCTGCGCTCTAATAAAAAGGGTCAAGTTCTTCTACTCCTAACAGCCCAATCCGATCCGGGTTAACGGCGTAGAGGCTGACGAAGACCGACGCCTTCGCCGTGCAAGTCACGGTGCCCTACTTCTTCCTCACCGACATCAAGAACACCACCGAGCTAATCTTCTAATGATGTCTCCTAATTTGGGTCAGTGATTTGTCTAAATTCTGCATTATCTATTGTGATCATGACTTAGGCTAGAAGACTTAGTCCTTAGAATTAATCTAACAGATATATGTTCGAAAGTTCCAACAAGTTTTAGCGAGTTCCAGGAGTCGACATTCATACGACTTTGGGATTCAAGTTTGAGATTCAATGTTCCCGAAGTTCAGCCGAGTTGTAGGCTTAAACGTTTCAAATGTAACATCCTCAATTATTAAAAGCTTTAATCAAATATTAAGTTATTGATTTTGGTCTTGATTTGAGATTTAACCATTATATGGAGGTTATTTGGATTTTTGATTTGTTTTTATTATCTTTTATTAGCTAAATAAAGTCTCCATTTCATGCAATTATTCATTAGAGCTTTCCATCAGTAGTTGAGTAAGACCTAATACAACCAGAGCATCATCTAAAGGCCTTTGAGCTCAAGCTTTTGTTTTCAAATGGCTGGTATATGTCAGATACCTGAAACGGCAAGGGCAAGAATTGATAAACTGCAAATACCCCCAAATCCCACTTGAGTGCCTAGCCTGAAGACTTATGGACCATTGGAGCAGATCAATTGCAAATCCAACCAAAGATATTCAGATCTCTTTGCACCAATGCAATGCTTGAACCTGACAACTCTAATAAGCTAACCTTTTCTCTGCCAAGGATGCAACGGCGCAGTGCACACCACAACTCACTTAACCAACCTGAGGAAGATCTACTGCAACCAAAAAATATATATACCCAAACCTCACTTGAGTACCTACTAGCCTAAAGATCTATAAGAACTCATGGGGCAAATCAAATGTAGTCCAACCAAAGATTTACAGACCTCATTGGACCAATGCAAGGCACCGAGCCCGAGCCTACTATTCGGCTCGCTTAGCTAACGAGCCGAGCCCGAGCCGGCTCGCGAGCGGCTCGTTGGCTCGTTAGGCTCGTTAGCGTCAGTAGGTACAGTTTCAAGGGATGAGTCGATACAGCAAATGCAGGATCATCAATTGGACACAATAGGAGCAAATATTAAACAAAATGAAATAGCACACAAAGTCACAAAACTAAAGACTGAGAAATGCATACTGTTAATGATTGTTAATGATTCATGATATATTGTTAAGAGATATATGTCTCATTTCCATCATACCTTGTCATCACGAAGCAATGCATAACATCCAGAATGCTCCTTCTCCAACAGTTGACTTGCATATTGGGCAAGCAATTACAAAAGTTAAAGTATGCATTCAAATTGCACATTAAACAACAGTTCATAGGTCCAAATTACAAAAGTCCAAAGGTCCAAATTACAACTGACTCAGAACATTAAACAAAAGTTCATAGGTACAAATTACAATTGACTAGGCAATTGATGATTTGCATTACAAACACCTGGCCTTCTTCCAACTGCTTTTATGGCTGCAAACAAGAGAACAATAAGTATTGCATGCAACAAACACATATGACATATAAACCTTTTTAGGACAAAATACCTTCACAATTAGTTGTTGTCTACCACGCTTTTAGGAAATGGAATGTTCTGAACGTCATCCTCATCGTCTTCTTCCTGAAAAGAGTTATAATAACCAAATTAGCCATGAGGTAAAATAAAGAGAATTGGAAAAGCTAGATTATATTATAAATGAACATACCACAAACATAGGTGCTTTTGAATCATTATGGGCACCTCTAATCCAGCTAGAAGCACACACCAATGCCTCCACCATAGCTGGCCGTAGAGAGCTCCGATAATCATCTAGAACTCTACCCCCGGTGCTGAAAGTTGATTCCGAAGATACGGAGCTGGCTGGTATAGTTAAGAAATGCTTCGCCATCTTTGACACTACCGGAAATCTATGCGTATTCAACTTCCACCACTCAAGCAAATTGAACTCCTTGTTTGACAAGCTCTCATTCGTCTCATCTAAATAGATAAGCAACTCGCTCTTCGATGGATTTGAAGAAGATAAAGATAAAAAAGACTGAAACTCACTTGAGCTTGAGGGTAAGTACATGCTTGTATCCATAGACGAAGAGGAGGATGCATTAGATTTAAGAGTAGCCTTCTTATGCCGATGTGCCATCTCAAATTTTTCATATAGCTTCTCTAACTCTTGAAGAACATCAGCATATTCACTTTCAGCTTTTGGGGATTCATAAATTTTCCGAAAGCACCACTCAATATATCTCATCTTGTACCTTGGGTCTAGAATAGTAGCAAGCACCATGACATTGTTCTTTTCTTCCCAATACTTGTTGAACTTTTGCATCATTGCAATGGCCATACCATTCAAATTTATATCTTCAGCAGCAACAGCAGCTCTCAATGCAATCTTGACATTCACAATGTGAGGATAAAAATATTTGCGATTGGGATATGTCGGCTGAAAATGCAGTAGTAACTTGAGCCAAACTCTTAAGTATTGGCTCAATGGATACAAACAATTGCCATTCTACACTTGTAGGCTCACATCTATAGTTTGCATCCAAATCAGCATATGCCAATAATGCTTCCTTATAGGCAATTGCAGTATTTAACATCTTGTATGTGGAACTCCACCTTGTCGTGACATCAAGTTTCAGTCCATCCCCAATTGTTAGTGCTAGTGATCTACAAATTTCTACAAACTTGTGCATGCGAGAAGGAGACTTCTTTAGGTACTTAATTGTTTCTCTAATATTGCTTATCAAAGGTGCTAATACTGCTATCCCATCATTCACAACCAAATTAATGATGTGAGCACAACAACGGACATGAAAATACTTTGCAATGAAAGCATTTGGTATCTAGCGACAAACTTAGCCTTTAAACTCCGAACAAAGAACATCATTGTTGGAAGCATTATTTAGAGTGATTGAGATGATCTTGTCCTCTATCTTCCATTCAGCAACACAGTCAAACAACGCTTGAGCAATCACATTTCCAGTATGTGGAGGGTCTAACTCAATGAAACTCAGCACACGACATTGCATTTTCCAATTTCTATCAATATAATGTGCAACTACACACATATAAGAAAGTGTTTGGTTGGAAGTCCACAAATCAGTAGTTAGACATATGTTCTCCACACCTCTAAGGCTCTTCTTAAGGATTTCTTTCTCAGACTCAAAAACCTTCAAGCATTTACTTCTTATAGTCTTTCTACCAATAAACTCATAAGAAGGATTTAAGTACTTCATCAACATATTAAACCATGTGTGCTCTACCATCCTAAATGGATACTCATGAGCTATTATCATCTTAGCAATTAATTTCCGAGTTTGCTCAGGACTATACTCACTAGGAGAGACCACAACAGGAGAACTAGAATCACCTGAATAATTGAGAAGAGCTTGCCTTTTCTTCTTAGCCAACTTGTTTAAATATGGCGCGCACATTTTTATGTGCCTCCCAAGATGTGAGGTAGCTGAACCTTGCTTGTAAGAATACAACTTGTAGCAGAACAAACACTTTGCCTTGGTGATAGTTGCACCTTTCTCTGTCGCAGATGGCACATTGACCTTCTCAAAATTCTTCCAAACTCCTGAACATCGCTTGCCTGTTTGTGTGGGGGCATCAGGGGCCGAGTTCAAGGTATGTGCTCCTCCTTCTCCCTCATCCGGAATCTCATCCTCAGACATATTATCGTTCATGTCAAATGAGTTATCTTCTTCATCTCGGTTCAATTCCTTGCATCAAATCAATGTATAAATTAATTAAACTTATACCAATACTTTAATAATTTAACCTACTAGTGCATCAAAATCAATCTCCATCACAGTCAACAATCATGACAATCAATCTTTATTTCATGACAGTCAACAATTATAACTCTTTTAACATTGTAGACAAAAATTATTTAAACAAACAGCTCACTGGTTATTTCATGACAGTCAACAAGACAACAACTCAAAATTCAACAATCAACACTCAATAAATCACAGTGCATCTCATTCAACAACATTCAACAACACTCAACAATTTTCATTTCATGGCAGTTCAACAACTAACTCTCATTGAACAACTCAGCTCAACAATCAAAATCATTATCATGCACATTAAACATATAAATGAAATAGCAACATTCTTCCTACTGTTCAACAATCAACACTTCATCCTACTGTCATTATGGATGGACAGATGGCAGAATTGATTGGGTGCTCTGTTATACTATCATCCAACATATCATGGAATTGATGACACTTCATCCAACATATCATGGAATTGATCAACATTCAACATTCAACAGTCTCTGTTATACTATTGATGGACAGATGGCTCTGTTATACTATTACATCTTCTAAATTATCACAGCAACAAATTCTATGCATTACACCAAATCGATGCATTACAAATTACCATTCTATCATCAACATTCAACAACTCAACAACACTAAACAATAAACAATAATCTCAGATTCTCAGTGCTCACTGCTCAGTGCATCTCATTCAACAACATTCAACAACATTCAACAATAATCTCAGATTCTCATTCAGTGCTCAGTTGACAGTTGCTCACCGACATTCAATCATCAACATTCAACAACTCAACAACACTAAACAATAAACAATAATATCATATTCTCAGTGCTCACTGCTCAGTGCATCTCATTCAAGAACATTCAACAATAATCTCAGATTTCTCAGTCAGTTCTCAGTTGATAGTTGCTCACCGAGTCAGCTCGTGGTAGTGGTACTGCTGGAGCTGGACCTGTTGGTGTGGACCTAGTGGAGGCGGCGCTGAGAGTAGCAGTTGCATCTGGAGCCTCAGCCGGCGTCGGCGACGGACCTCTTCTCTTTTTTTGCACTCGCTCCATCGGCCGGCCGGGGGAGGCGTTGGAGGCTCGGAGCCTCAGAGGAGCTGAGGGACGCGGTCACGAGGGCTGGGGGAGGCACCGTCGCACCGAGGGACGACCGGACGAGCGCGGCCAGGGGAGGCGTGACAGGCGTCGGAGTCGCCGAAGGACGCAGTCATGCGGGGCTGGGGGAGGCGCCGAGGGACGGCCGGATGGTCACGGCCGCGCGGGGCGCCATGGCAGTCACCGGTCGGGCGGAGCCGCGGAGGAGGCGAGTAGCCGAGGGAGGCGGGGAGCAGGGCGTCGAGGGCCCGAGTGAGGCGCAGAGGCGGGGAATGGGGCGTCGACCGTCGAGGGCAGCGCCGGCCAGCCGGGGTCCTTGGCCCTTGGGGCGGCGGAGAGAATTTAGGGTGGAGGAATTTAGGGATTCGAAGGTTTGGGGGCGGCGTCGGGTGGAGAACGATTCCTGGGCCCTGGCTTCCTGCGTCCATAGGTGCATATAACCCATGGCTCACGAGCTAACACGAGCCGGCTCGTGGCTCGTTCGAGCCCGAGCCGAGCCCAGCATTCGGCTCGATACACGCAGCGAGCCGAGCCTGGCTCGGCTCAAATTTTATTGAGCTCAACCGAGCCCGGCTCGGCTCGGCTCAATTCCACCCCTATAGTGTACCACACCGGCATTTAATATGCCCGAATGCTACCAAACATAGACTAAGCAACCTCTAAATACCGCAATTACAAGTAAATTGCAGCAAAAGAGCAAATGCTAATACCAAAAATTTCGGCAACATCTCCTTTGTTTTTCCATGAATTGAGCAACAACAATCTTAACATATCAAGATAGCATAAAGAACGATAGCAATCACTTGAGAAAACAGGAATTTTAGCCATCATACAGCTAAGGATATAAGCCTATCCGTCTCATGTCAAATATGGACTAATCATTTACTCATGGCAACCAACAAAGCATCAACACCACAGTTTAGTTCAGTGAATTAACCATCACAATTAAAGGAAGGAACATGTCATTGTTTATATGTGTGATGCTAAGTGATGATGTGTGACTAGCTCCCTTTCCCGCATGCCGGTTTCATGGTACCTAAGAAAAACAACATAAACACAAGCGAAATTTCATCACTCAGCAAGTATATTGCAATGGAACAAGAAAATACATTCCAATACCTTCATCACCACTTTTCACATACGACATCATACACATCTCATATTCATAGTGTAAGCATATCATTGACATCATCATATAACATCCTCATATAATGCAATGCGATGCACATATCTCCTGGAAACTCATACCGGTATGGTTGAATACACACCCGTCGGTGTGCACCCTCTCCCCCCTTCCATCCCGAAGATGGAGGGTGCCTACTCCTCGCTTCCATACACCGCGGTGGATGGAATCACGATGTAGGACTTACTCATTGGCTCTCCGGAATAGTCATAACTTTCTCACCGACCTTCCCCGGACTAGTTATGACTTTCTCACCGCCCGGGCCATGTATCATGCCATGTATGCAGACATGCCAACATCATAAATAACTTATACATTAACACATGGCATCATAACATAATAAGCATATTCGTCATATCATTGGCAATCATTAAGGCATGGCATGTGAACATATCATATATTCAATTTTGATCTCAACCAATCTAGCAAACTACAACCCGCTACCCATTCCAATACACTTGCCTCAACCACGGGCGACGGATTGGTGAGAAGTAGAAGGCACTCTCGGGGTCACACCACCTGCACATAGGTACCACACAGTCACAATCATGTCCACAAAACAGTACGCAAACATTGTTCTACCCCGACATCGCAAACTACTCGCAAAACCCAAAAACAGAGGTTCTGTCCCGTCAGGACAGCAGCCTTCCAAAAGGCATAACTCGAGTTCTAAAACTCCGAATCGATTAAACGAGTACGTCCTCGCGTAGCTTAGGAAATTTCCAAACTTTTTTTAAGTATATGGAGAGACTGATTCGGACTATAAAGTGGTTTAATCTACAGAATACCGTGATTTGTTCTAATCACGTCACAGTTTTTAATACGTTCAGTAAAACGAGCATAACTATCAAACGGCTGGGCGGAATTGGACGTTCTTTATACCCACTGAAAGGTATTGAAGTTACCTAGAACTTCTTCAACAGGCGTACGACCAAATTCCGAATCTAAATTGGCGAAAACCCAAACCCTAGGTCGACTGCTCATGTTGCCCGAAACAGAGAACGTGGTAAACTCTAGATTTCATCTAATCTACCCAATTAAAGCACCACCAATTGATCTAAAAATATGATATTAACCCTTATAACAGATCCTAGACCAACCCCAAGGATCCCCGTGGCCATACCTTCGCCCGACGAACGAAAACCCAACGGATCTTCTCCCGGTTCGCGCAATCTCCTTCCTCGCGCCGATTCCGCCAGATCTCCTCGTCGCGGAGCCTCCCAACGGAGAGGACAGTAGGGTGGAGAGGTGGGGATATCCCCTAGGGAATCAAGGGGGTGGAGAGGAGAGGGGAGAGGTGGAGGCGCATGGGGAAGAGGTGGAGGCGCATGGGGAAGAGGTAGAGGCGGCTAGGGTTGAGGGGGCGCATGTGGGCAGGGGAGGACGCCCCCAAGGCAGGATAACCTGCCTCCCCCTCCCTCATGGGCCCAAAAATCCTCCCACCAAGGCCTACGACACATCCTCCCTTGGGCCCGAACTCCCCCGGAGAGGCCCAAACTCCCGAAAACAGCCCGAAAATGCGAATAAACCTCATACCGTATGGTTTCAACCTCCAATTCCACATTCCATAATGTTTTTGCCCTCAACATTCACATTTTATAAGGTTACGACACTCTATGGTGTCACATTCTCCCCCCCTTCAACAGGATTCGACCTCGAATAGAAGACATGCCACTACGCCAAACCAACAACACACCGAGATCTAATCTTCACGGTTCAAACCTGAAGAAAAGAGCTTTGGGTAAAGCTCGCCCTCGCGAGGCTTCAACTCGCTCATTGCCCAACGACAAAAAAATCCAGTACACTTTAAAAGGAAAAGCGATTACTAGCAACCACCAAATGGTCCACTAATAATTTAATCAACCCTACCAAGGAACACCTCAACGACACAATTCCCCAAGAAGGTTTGCATTGAGTCATACACAACCTTCCCCTCAAAGGACCACGATAAAGATTACAATCATTGAGTGAGCTCAACCATAAACATGAACCCAATTGGTCCACATACAACAACTCAAACCCCAAAGCGCTAAAACCACTTTGGAAAGGATCCGGCAACATCCAAAGAGCACACATTTTATTTTTCTAAACCAAATCGCAAAGAAAACTCAAACCTCTAACACCACAGCCAAAATACCACAATTTATTCATTCTTTCTTTTCATACTAGGAAGAAACGAAAATCTCGATACATGACAAGAATGCACACTTTTCAAGAGCACTCCGGATTAGTCATATATCCATATATGACTTTCTCACCGACCTGGCTCATCGACTCCTTTATGATTAATTATGCATAAACAATGTCTCGTTTTCCTTTTCACCATTTATTCATCATGTAATAACGGTACCGAATAGTCATTCACCAAATGACTTCTTCCTTGGTATCAAATAATGGAAACACAATTAACATCGAAGGTTGCGGAAATTCATATAGACTATGACGGCAGCATAGTTGACAGTAAAACACCACGTCGCATCACATCCCACATCAATTGAAAACTGAACTTGCAAAACATTGCATTTCATCCAAATTCAACATTTTGGAAGAGAACATCAAAATTTCAAGTCGAGCATCTGCTCCCTGGCCGTCACAAATTTTTCTCAAGGAGAGGGAAACTCATTTCAAAAAGGGAACACCTCACTAACAAAATCACTTTATAAAACATTCATAAAATCCACCTTTTTGAAGCACTCGCAAACATCACACACATTATGCAAATAAATCCATCTCCAGGCAAAAAGAGTTACAAATTAAATCTCAAGAGTTTCCAACATAACCCACTATGTCCATCTGCTTCCGTTAAAATTTATTCCAAAGATAATTCAGGGTGAATGCGAAGGAGCGCGATCCACTCAAAAACTTTGGGTGTAAATCCATACTCATAGCACAAATTAAACAAAATAGCCAAAACCAAAGATTGGCACCAATAGCTACGGGTTTTAGGGAAACTCAGAAACACAACACAAGGAATGCCTTGACCGAAGGCATTCAACCAAAATGGCAAACAACCACACCAGTTCAAAAGGTTTCAAACACCAGCTCAGCATGAATCCCACCATACTTGTATTCCACCACACTTACCATTTAAGCATTCAATAATCACTATTTACTCATCAAGAGAGTCCAACCGGATTTAACAAGATTTACATAACAATTTCTTTCTCTAGTTACCATTCCCAACACTTTTAATTAAGGTTTAAGATGCTTATCACAAAGGCACCCAACCAAGACTACATTGACATGATCCCCACGGATCACCAAATCATATAACAATGTATTCTATATTTCAAACATAGTACTTCAACACCTACTTGAGCATGGTCAACCTATCAATTTTATACTATCCATATGTCAAAATCTTGACAATTGAAACTTGTTCAATCAATAAAATGACTTCAACAAATAAGTAATATCTCTACAAGATAAAATTCGTAAATAGGATTCTAAGATATGCGTTCATTAAGGTTAAAATCTTGCATCATGATTATTAACCATTGTTCATCCCATCACAACAAGTACTCGACATAATACCACAGTTTTACACTTTCCTTCTATTGGATCAATGGTTTCCAACAATTAACAACACTACCAAGGCATCAATATCAATTCTTTGCATAATCAATCAACAACATTGCTTTTAGCTACCTTACACATAGGTTGCAACAAAATTTTCACTACACAACATACTCCAACTATTAAATTAGATTTAATAAGTTAGATCAGCACAATGTTCTTAAAACAACAACCAGACCTATGTTTTTCCCAATTGACATCGGTACTAGCATTAACACTACCCTTAACAACATCATTAACAATAAGTCTTATGTCTTCTCAATTGATATCAATACTAGCATTGTAGAGACACAACTGCATACTTCCAAATATACTAGTAGTTTGCAACAACATAAATAGCAACTCTAATCAACTTCCAAATTAAAGCCACTAGTCAACATGATTAAATTTCTCTATTAACCCGTTAGATTAGAACATCTTTAAACAACCGGCAAGGTTTCTTTAACAGTATCATTAATTTACATCATCTTAATGTTCTAACTATGCATCAAGGTTTAAACTTTTAACATTAACGAGAATCATAAGCACTTTTAAAGCAAGGCAACAGATTCTAAGCATGTACATTAACCATTTAATCATTCTCGCTACAGAGTAAACTACAACACTAGTAGTCTATTTACTCTCCAACTAGAGATGATAATCACATTGAATTGATTCAACTCAAAATTTAACTTAGCAACACATCATTCCATAAACCACATTGTTACCTACTACATAGCACGGACATAAACTTTTCTAAACACCTTCATGGGCACGAACTCTTGACAAACAGGATGAAACTCAACTTTTAAAGATAACCAAAACTCAAGAACCAGAACGAACACCGATAGAAAATTTCTCCTTTCCAGGCAAGGAAGAAAAACAAAACTCCAACAGAAATGCAAGAGAGCTCAACTCTCAAATTCCCAAATTTGCCCACAAAACTCTTCAAGAAACCTCAAGATCTATACTTCCAAGAAGGAAGAAGGATGCACTAGGGAAAATCAAATGTTCATTAAATCTTTTCCGATAAGAGATTCAAACTTAGCTCAACAAACTCAAGGCCTGCACAAGGGGAAACTCCAACACTTTTTTCTTAGATAGGGAGAACAACAACCACAAAAGTTTTCTCCTCAAGACAGTCCGTAATGACCAACAAAACCGGTGTCAAAGCAAAATTAGCGACCAACAAATGCGCAACACAAAACCTTTCTTCTACGTCTTCAACCAAGGAAGACAAAACCACAAATCGCATACGGAACAATCCACGATAAATCAAATACCAAACACTTTTCTTTTGATTTCGATCGACTAAAACAAAGAAAACCAACCAAAACTGACCGTCAGAACGGTAAAGAACATCCATAGGAATCCACCACCAATCTCTTCTAATTGACTCCAGTCAACTACCCGACCTACGACAGAAAAGGTGAGCACTCTTCTCCTACAGGGGTTAACACTTCTTCGGTGATGGCGTTAACAGGCCACACCGTCAAACCACACCCTTACTATGAACAAAAAGAGGTGACCGAAACCCTTCGGCATCACAACCCCACTATATCACAAATAACAAGAACAATTCAATCATTTATCTCATAGACATAGCAACATGCATTATCAAATGAAGCATTCAACATCAAAGCTTAAATACAACATTTAAGCGTAAAGAAACGATACACATACCCTTTCCTACTGTGCAGCCATGTGTGTCAAATTTTAGATTAGTTATACCACTTTTGCAAGTTTTAATGTTGCTATCCTATAACAAAATTTTATTTAAAACCTAAGCCATGTTTCTAAGTTATTCCACATCACATTTTAGTTGTAACCTAAGGTATGACACTAAAAATACACATTCCAATGACCTACAGCCCGCTCTGATACCAACTGTAACACACCGGCATTTAATATGCCCGAATGCTACCAAACATAGGCTAAGCAACCTCTAAATACCGCAATTACAAGTAAATTACAGCAAAGGAGCAAATGCTAATACCGAAAATTTCGGCAGCATCTCCTTTGTTTTTCCATGAATTGAGCAACAACAATCTTAACACATCCAGATAGCATAAAGAACAATAGCAATCACTTGAGAAAACAGGAATTTCAGCCATCATACAGCTAAGGATATAAGCCTATCCGTCTCATGTCAAATATGGACTAATTATTTACTCATGGCAACCAACAAAGCATCAACACCACAGTTTAGTTCAGTGAATTAACCATCACAATTAAAGGAAGGAACATGTCATTGTTTATATGTGTGATGCTAAGTGATGACGTGTGACTAGGTCCCTTTCCCGCATGCCGGTTTCATGGTAACTAAGAAAAACAACATAAACACAAGCGTAAGTTCATCACTCAGCAAGTATATTGCAATGGAACAAGAAAATACATTCCAATACCTTCATCACCACTTTTCACATACGACATCATACACATCTCATATTCATAGTGTAAGCATATCATTGACATCATCATATATCATCAACATATAACATCCTCATATAATGCAATGCAATGCAATGCAATGCGATGCACATATCTCCTGGAAACTCATACCGGTATGGTTGAGTACACACCCGTCGGTGTGCCCCCTCTCCCCCCTTCCATCCCGAAGATGGAGGGTGCCTACTCCTCGCTTCCATACACCGCGGTGGATGGAATCACGATGTAGGGCTTACTCATTGGCTCTCCGGAATAGTCATAACTTTCTCACCGACCTTCCCCGGACTAGTTATGACTTTCTCACCGCCCGAGCCATGTATCATGCCATGTATGCAGACATGCCAACATCATAAATAACTTGTACATTAACACATGGCATCATAACATAATAAGCATATTCGTCATATCATTGGCAATCATTAAGGCATGGCATGTGAACATATCATATATTCAATTTCGATCTCAACCAATCTAGCAAACTACAACCCGCTACCCATTCCAATACACTTGCCTCAACCACGGGCGACGGATTGGCGAGAAGTAGAAGGCACTCCCGGGGTCACACCACTTGCACAAAGGTACCACACACTCACAATCATGTCCACAAAACAGTACGCAATCACTCTTCTACCCCGACATCGCAAACTACTCGCAAAACCCAAAAACAGAGGTTCTGTCCCGTCGGGATAGCAGCCTTCCAAAAGGCATAACTCGGGTTCTAAAACTCCGAATCGATTAAACGAGTACATCCTCGCGTATATGGAAAGACTAATTCGGACTATAAAGTGGTTTAATCTACAGAATACCGTGATCTGTTCCAATCACGTCACAGTTTTTAATATGTTCAGTAAAATGAGCATAACTTTCAAACGGCTGGGCAGAATTGGACGTTCTTTTTACCCACTGAAAGTTATTGAAGTTACCTACAACTTCTTCAACAGGCGGACGACCAAATTCCGACTCTAAATTGGCGAAAACCAAACCCTAGGTCGACTGCTCATGCTGCCCGAAACAGAGAACGTGGTAAACTCTAGATTTCATCTAATCTACCCAATTACAGCACCACCAATTGATCTAAAAATATGATATTAACCCTTAGAACAGATCCTAGACCAACCCCAAGGATCCCCGTGGCCATACCTTCGCCCGACGAACAAAAACCCAACGGATCTTCTCCCGGTTCGCGCAATCTCCTTCCTCGCGCCGATTCCGCCGGATCTCCTCGTCGCGGTGCCTCCCAACGGAGAGGACAGCAGGGTGGAGAGGTGGGGATCTCCCCTAGGGCAGCAAGGGGGTGGAGAGGAGAGGGGAGAGGTGGAGGCTCATGGGGGAGAGGTGGAGGCGCATGGGGAAGAGGTGGAGGCGCATGGGGAAGAGGTAGAGGCGGCTAGGGTTGAGGGGGCGCATGTGGGCAGGGGAGGACGCCCCCAAGGCAGGATAACATGCCTCCCCCTCCCTCATGGGCCCAAAAATCCACCCACCAAGGCCCACGACACATCCCCCCTTGGGCCCGAACTCCCCCGGAGAGGCCCAAACTCCCGAAAACAGCCCAGAAACGCGAATAAACCTCATACCGTATGGTTTCAACCTCCAATTCCACATTCCATAATGTTTTTGCCCTCAACATTCACATTTTATAAGGTTACGACACTCTGTGGTGTCACATGCAGAGCAGTGGGTGTTCTAGCAATCCGGCTGCTCAGGTAAGCCACCCCCGACTCCTCCCTATCCCGAGCGTGTTTGGTCCCTATTGACTCCCCTCCAATGCTCGATTACAGCTCGTGCTACTTCAATCGCCGCCGTGACCACCCCTTTCTTCTCTGCATTCGGCGCACGGTGCCAGCTTCCTCCGTCGACTCCCCGCCTAACCCAGGTACTGAAATAGACTCCCCGTAGCCCACTGATGCTCACTGATTTCTCTCCCGAGCTTCGACGCCGCCCTACCGCCGCCACGGCCGCGCGCCATTCCGGCCGCCGCCCACCTCCGTTGCCGACCTTCTCTGGCATCTCCCGAGCCAGACCGAGCTATGCCCTAGGTCCCCCTCGCCGCCCTCTTGCTCCCAGTGCCCGCCTTCTGTCCCATCCGGCCTCTGCTCGCCGCCGGCGAGGTCTCTTCCTTCGCTCCCCTATCATGCGCCACTGACACGCGGGACCCAGAGTCAGTCGCTCACCTCTCAACCAAGCCATAGCCTACTGACAGTGGCCTCGCCCTGTCAGCCCCTGTGCCCAAGTTCAATTCAACCCTAGCCAACAATACGCTTTCGTACTAAGAAGGCGCATTTTCCTTTTTAGACTATTTTCTAGACCCGAGCCAATTCAAATATTAATAACTTTTGCAATATAGCTTCAAATTGGTTCAAATCAATTCCTAAAATTCTGTTAAATCATGTAGTTTCTGAATATGTAAAAATATTTCAAATCCACTTACTGGAAATTGTTTAAATTCCAAATTTAAACTTTAGGCCGAAACTTGAATAATGCAAAATTTGTGCAAATGACCTCCAAATTGGATGAACCAAATTTGTTGTATTTCTGATATCATTAGGATCCGAAATATATAAAAACATTTAAATTTGGACTTAGTTGTGTCGATTTCTTAATTAGCATAGTTTCAATATGTATAAGTTTGGAATGACTATTAGTTAGTGCAAATAAACTTTGAAAATTTGTAAGATAGGTCCCTGAACTATTTCAATATGATACCCTCTCTGTCAATTTGAAAATATTTAAATTTAACCTATGTTTAGCTTGGATTCTGCTGTAGGGTTAATTCATGTAATACATATATAGTGTGAATGTGTAGATAAAGAATGATGAACTTTATTAAACCTAATTTTCAGAACATATACCTTGTAATGGCATGATTGTAGGCTCTATAGCAATAGCTTTATATGCCATCCATTGCATCTTGGTTGACCACTTATGCAAGATCAATAAATTGTTTAGGGTTTCGATCAACCATGCTACCTTTTGACTTTATTTTGATTTTATAAATCCAAACAATCTTAGCTTCTTGAATATGAAAATGAATATGATCATATGTACAATTTTATCCTCCCGAATACATAAAGTAGAAATTTTAACTTTCGTAAAACATAACCTTGTGCCCTACACTATTAATTGGACCCAAAACCTAATCCTCACCAAAATACATGCACCTTCACACTTGTTTTTCATGAATGATTTGATTTGCGATTTTATTCGACTTCTTTTTGCCACATGTATTGTATGTTTACTTTTCGCTTGTTATTTTCCGGATTTGGATGTTGCTTCGCTTTTTATGATACGGCGTGTAGACATCGATACTTCAGATATCTTCGTCGACGACCCCGACTTCACGCAAGAAACTGCTAAGCAAGGCAAGTACCCTCCTTTGACCATATTGAACCCTCTATTTTAATGTAGTTTACTTTGTTTGTCAAATTATTATGCATTCACTAAGTACTTTAAAACTTGCTATATTGTGGGATGCGGTAGAACTAAACATAGATTGTGGGATTACCTCAATTATTTGTTGACATGAGAACATTTGAAACCCTAGGTTATGGATAGACAAAATATAATGTCAAATGGGTATACTCGATTAATTATTTGCACATGCTTAGTATGTTCTAGAAATGGGATCACGAATGGATGGAAACATTGCTCATGATAATCAATGAGATTAGACTTGTTCCGGAAGAGACAAGTGTTGTCTCATAAGTTGAAAAGGGTGGAAATGGCAGTAAAGGATACTGGTAGTTTGATAAACATGAAAATAAAACTATGTTTTGACATAGGCGGAATATGGCAATAGTCGGGTGTGTAAGCTTTAACTTACACGTAGTGTAGGGGGAGTTTCCGCCTGGGTTAATTTAAGGACCGAACATAGTTTTGTATAATCCGAGAATTACCGTACAACCACAATTTTATGGGGTAGCCTCAACCTATTAAGTTGTTTAAAACTGGCTTTACACTTTGGAAGGCCGTAGTAGCATGGGTTGTTCTTGCGAGAATTTCCCGTAGGGGTGTCCACACGCGGGTGTGGGTTAGACACATACCAATGCAACGGTGTACGTCTTGCTATGGGGGGAAATGAGTTACCTTGAGTTCTAAATGATCCTTGCTAACTTGCATTTCTGCCGCCATAGTAGGGGTTTGTTGGCATCGGGCTAGTGTAAAGTCAGGATTAAATAATGTAACGGTTGTGAATGATCATTCCGTGGCACACCAAAGGAAGTGTGTTAATTTCGAATGCAAAAAGGAATTGATCATTATTTGTGGGTAAAGTTGTACATCTCTGTAGAGTCTAAACTTTTCGAGAAGCTGTCCCCACGGTTATGGGAGTCTTGGTGCACTGACACTAGTTAGAGTTTTGGTAGTTTTATAAAATGGATGGAGCTTAATGGTAGTTGGAAAGAATCATGTGAAAGTGTTGCGGTCAATGGTAAGTGTTGTTGTTGATAGTATGGGTATGGACGATACCTCACTCACAATCATGGAGGATTGTGAGGTTGTTACTACTCTTATTCATACTTGTTATTTATATATCTGTCAATTGCTTTACAAATTACGCTTGCAATCTATTATTCTGTATTTACAATTCAATTTCTGTATTGTTAGGGATCAATTCTCTTCCATCACAACCAACAATTAGCCATGTCATACTGTACTTCGTGTCAACACTGGAAAGTGTTGAGTATGTAGTAGCCCTGATACATGCTTTCGACGAACCTCTCGAGTTGTGTAACTTGTCTTTTCCTTATGTTGGGTGTCATCAATTCATGAATTTATATGTTGGGTAACTTGTAGAAGCATGATGCATCTAAATACTTAAATTTTACTAAATAGTTGTATCATTATCCACTCAGTCTACCGATAATACAACTAAGAAAAAAGGCTGCTTATTTTCCGACTATACATTAAATTGTGAATTGTGTTGGTCCTGAATTGTCCACGTTTTTGGACAGCCTGAAAATGGGAGATGATCGTGCGTGGATGTACAGTGGTTGGAGAAGTAATGAGATGCCCACGAACGAGTGGATGGTGAATGCACAAGCTTTCGTAGATCTTGTGTACTCCTCATCTCCAGGTGGCGGTTTGGCATAGTGTCCGTGCTCTAGGTGTCGGAATTATGCTCGGCATGTCAAGTCTGATATGGAGCGTCACCTCTGCAAATATGGTTTCATGCCAGATTATCAGACATGGTATGAGCATGGTGAGGCCCCGCAAGGACATATGTCCAATCCGATCGATGCTTCCGATGGCCCAGAGGATCGGATGGATGAAATGATGGGCGATTTTGTTCGGCAATTTGAGGATCAACCCGGGGCGGAGGTTAAGGAATTCTTTAGCCTTCTTTCAGCTTCAGAAGAACCTTTGCATGAGTACACGGGTGTTACACAGCTTGCTGCCGTGACGCGACTAATGTCTATCAGATCAAAGTACAATTTCTCTCTAGGTTGTTACAATGATCTGATCGATTTGATATATGAGATTCTACCAAAGCCTCATAAGATGCCCAAGGACTTCTACAACTCCAAAAAACTTCTGTCCAGCCTTGGAATGCCTTACCAAAAGATTGATGTGTGCATTAATAATTGTATGTTGTTCTGGAAAGAAAATGCAAATGCAAATCACTGTACGTCTTGCAAGAAATCTAGACATGTGGAGCTAGTGAACGAAGAGGGAATTGTGCTGCCAACAAGAGTACCAGTCAAGGTGTTACGATACCTGCCTCTCACACCAAGGCTCCAACGGTCGTACTTATCAAAATCGACTGCTCAGCATATGAGGTGGCATATGGAAGGCGTACGTATCAACAAGGGTTCTATGGGTCATCCATCGGATGGAGAGGCGTGGAAGGCATTAGATAGATATGACCCAGATTTTGCCAAAGGACCTCGGAACGTGCGGATTGGGTTGGCCACTGACGGTTTCACACCTTTCAACACAAGTGCTGCCTCATACACTTGCTGGCTTGTCTTTGCAATTCCATACAATCTTCCTCCCTCGCTATGCATGAAGGATGAGTTTATATTTCTAACCCTTGTCATACCAGGGCCTGATCATCCTGAAAAGCATTAGATATGTTCATGCAGCCTTTGATTGATGAGCTAAAGCAGTTGTGGAATGGGGTGAGGACATATGACAATAGTAGAAAAGAGTATTTTACCATGCGTGCTGCATATATTTGGTCCATACATGATTTTCCTGCGTACGGCATGTTCTCGGGATGGAGCACACATGGTCAGTTATGTTGTCCAATATGCATGGATGATAGTGATGAATTTCGTTTGAAAAATAGTGGCAAGTTCTGCTTCTTTGATTGCCATAGGCGTTTCACGCCTCGTGATCACCCATTTAGAACGCAGAGAAATGCATTTCGTAAAGACACAATCATTACGAAGGGTCCACCGAAGCGTCGTACCGGCCATGAGATTGTTGCTTGGCATAATCATCTAGTCCGAATAGATGATAGGTTTGAAGGGGTTAAAGAAACACACAATTGGACTCACATATCATCCATTTGGAATCTTCCATATGCTAAATCTCTAATTCTCTTGCATAATATTGATGTTATGCACTAAGAACGAAATGTTGGGGATAGCATCGTTAGCATTTGTTTTGACTTCAAAGATAGGACAAAAGACAATATGAAGGCACGTAAAGATATGGCCGAAATATGTGACCGCCAACCCTAGAGGTGAGAGAAGATAAAGAAGGACGTAGAGGGAAACCACGAGCTCCATATTGCCTTAAACCGGCAGAAAAGAAAGAGATACTTGTGTGGTTGAAGAATATCAAATTTCCTGATGGTTACGCATCAAACCTAAGGCGTGCGGTGAGCATTGTAACTGGAAAGTTAAATGGCCTGAAGAGTCATGATTACCATATTATGATAGAAAGGCTACTCCCTGTAATGTTCCGTGGTTTCTTTAAAGAAGACGTTTGGAAAATATTAGCAGAACTTAGTTTTTTCTATAGGCAGTTATGTGCTAAGGAAGTATCCACTACAATGATGAGAAAATTGAAGAAGGATATCACGGTGCTTGTATGCAAGATGGAGAAGGTATTCCCACCGGGCTTTATGAATGCAATGCAACATCTGTTGGTTCATTTGCCATATGAAGCGGAGGTTGGCGGTCCTATGCAATACCGATGGATGTACCCAATAGAACGAAATCTTAAACAAATTCGGGCAACCGTCTGTAACAAGGCCCAAGTTGAAGGATGTATCGCAGAAGCATTTTATCTGAAGGAGATATTGTACTACACAAGCACATATTTCGCTGATGAACACAACATCAATATTCATGTACCACGATATCACACCTCTCAAAACATTCCTGCCAGTAATCTGACAATATTCCAGTGGAAAGGCAAGGCTATTGGTGGAAGTTCGAATCACGCTCTACCTTCAGAGGAATGGAATGCCACATTGTTGTATATGTATGCGAACATTGAGGAAATGGACAAGTATTTCAAGTAAGTATTAGCATTTCATTTGACTACTTTCTTTCTTCTCCAATATTCTAACTTCAGTAAATTTTTGATAGGTTATTTGATCAACAATATTGGAGATCAACCCAACAACCTACCCATAAACAACTAGACAAATTACAACGTGAAAGTTTACGAGGAGGCCCTAATTTTGTCACGTGGTTTCGACAACATGGAAATTTCTTTCAACACATACAAATAATTCATTAAGCTAAATATGTGGTTGAACGAACGCTCTACCTCTTGCAGTGTATGAGTGACAACACCGCTCATGAAGACCTAGCACAGCTATCCCACGGAAGCATTACAGCGAAGAGCTTTGGACGCTACGATGTAAATGGATTTCGCTTTCGCTCTGCAAAATTTGAAGCAACACATCCGCAATTAGCAACAACAAATAGTGGAGTTGTCACTAAAGCCTATGATGTGAATGGGCGCGAAACTGAGTACTATGGTGTGATTCAAAACATAGTAGAATTCAAGTTCGGGGGAGCTAAAGACCTAAGAGTAGTCTTCTTTTATTGCGACTGGTTTAGTATAGTACCAGGGGTAGGGATAAAGCGCAACAACAAAATTGGTCTGGTCGAAGTTAACCATCGATCACGTCTCACTGGCTATGATCCATTTGTGCTCGCTCATCAAGTTGAACAAGTGTATTATTTGTCGTATCCATGTACCTTGGAAAACTTGTCATCTTGGTGGGTTGTTCAAAAGGTTAATCCCCCTGGTCGTTTGCCCACTCCTAGAGGCGACGACTATGTTGAAACTGATGTTGACACCACGGTTCACGAAGCATATCAAGCAGATGGTTTGCCAAGCTCCTTTCAGGTTGATACTGGGTTGGGAATTGACGAAATAGTTGGCGATACAACAGATGTTATTGTTGAAAATGTTCGAAGCAAGAAACGCTCTCGTCGTGGCTCAAATGGCTCGCAAAATCGTCATAGATCCATGCCTCATCGTGGTAGTGCACAAAATATTTCCATTGAACCTCCTCAGGACGAGGACTTCTAATAAGTATGCCTAGATATTGTGTTATATATCCTTCATTTATTATTTCAATTTCAAAATATTTCATTTTCTTTTGCTAATAATATCTTGATATATTTTTCATGCGGGATGAGGTCATTTACACACATCGGTAGTAAGTTCCTCTCAAAAGGAAAGAAGAAAGATGACTGTTCATCTTCGAAAGACCAAGGTTCAGCAGCAGGTTCTATCTTTAGAGGTTGTAGCTCTCAGCAGAGCTGGCGAAGTGCACTTGAGAGATGACTTGAGGAGGCTCAAAACGAGGTTGCTCCACCAGTAGAGGCTCGAACAGAGGAGGTAATGTTATATTTTTCTAATATTACGCTCATATATAACATGAAAGTCACATCTTATTTCTTTGCTATGAAGCGGGAGGCAAGGAATGATGGGGATGGAGCTAGACAGGAGATAGGGGATGATGGGCATGGAGTTGGCCAAGAGACAGGGGATGATGGGGATGGAGCTGGCCAGGAGACAAGGGATGATGGGGATGGAGCTGGACAGGAGACGGGGGATGATGGGGATGGGGAAGATGATGGGGATGGAGCTGGACAGGAGACGGGGGATGATGGGGATGGGGAAGATGAAGAGGATGGAGAAGCTGTTGCACCTGTGTTTAGGTTTATAGGGTCTAACCTGATCAGTGAGGTTCCAACAGACCTTCGGGCACGGAGACAGATTGTGCCACATGGTGAATGGTGAGTAAGTCATGTAAATTTTGTTATCATTTTGTGATTACTCATTTAGTAACAACAAACTTGTAATTTGCAGGCAATGGGTTGATCTTATGTGGGAAGGAAGAAACCGGTTGCGACCCGTTAATGCTACCCTGGGAAGTCTTTGCCGATACCACTATCTAGGGTTGGTCTTGGTGGGCGGTGTTTCTCAACCGGCAGTGAAGTGGGAACACTACAAGTTGGCTACAGATGGCCAACATGGCACTGTTGCCATGCAGTTGTGGGCAGATTTCTGGGTAATATTCTTAATTTTGGCTTTTCTTGTACATTGTTAGTTTTGGAATAAAGATTGTAACACCCCGGCATTTAATATGCCTGAATGCTACCAAACATAGGCTAAACAACATCTAAATACCATAAACTAAGGTAAATTACAGCAAAGGAGTAAATGCTAATACCGGAAATTTCGGCAGCATCTCCTTTGTTTTTCCATGAATTGAAGCAACAACAATAAGATCACAGCGTATAGTAAAAAGAATGACATCTAAATCATCAATAATAAAAGTTCTAGCAGCAGTATAATACTAGAATAAGGATTCCAACCATCTCATGAGCCAAACGAAGTAAATGAGGAAACCAAGCACACAAATTAACCATCACAATTTAAAGGAAGGAACATGTCATTATTTATATGTGTGATGCTAAGTGATGACATGTGACTAGCTCCCTTTCCCGCATGCCGGTTTCATGGCACCTAAGAAAAACAACATAAACACAAGCGTGAGTTCATCACTCAGCAAGTATATTGCAATGGAACAAGAAAATATAATCTAATACCATCATCACCACTTTTCACATACAACATCATACACATCTCATATTCATAGCGTAAGCATATCATTGGCATCATCATATAACATCCTCATATAATGCAATGCAATGCGATGCACATATCTCCTTGAAACTCATACCGGTATGGTTGAGTACACACCCGTCGGTGTGCACCCTCTCCCCCCTTCCATCCCGAAGATGGAGGGTGCCTACTCCTCGCTTCCGTTCACCGCGGTGAATGGAATCACGATGTAGGACTTACTCATTGGCTCTCCGGAATAGTCATAACTTTCTCACCGACTTCCCCGGACTAGTTATGACTTTCTCACCGCCCGGGCCATGTAACATGCCATGTATGCAAACATGCCAACACCATAAATAACATGTACACTAACACATGGCATCATAACATAATAAACATATTCATCATATCATTGGCAATCATTAAGGCATGGCATGTGAACATATCATGTATTCAAATTCAATCTCAACCAATCTAGCAACTACAACCCGCTACCCATTCCAATACACTTGCCTCAACCACGGGCGTCGGATTGGCGAGAAGTAGAAGGCACTCCCGGGGTCACACCACCTACACATAGGTACCACACACTCACAATCATGTCCACAAAATAGTATGCAAACCCTCTTCTAACCCGACATCGCAAACTACTCGCAAAACCCAAAAACAGAGGTTCTGTCCCGTCGGGACAGCAGCCTTCCAAAAGGCATAACTCGGGTTCTAAAACTTCGAATCGAATAAACGAGTACATCCTCGCGTAGCTTAGGAAATTTACTAACTTTTTCTAATTATATGGAAAAGCTGATTCGGACTCTAAAGTTGTTTAATCTACAAAATACCGTGGTCTGCTCCAATCACGTCACAGATTTTAATACGTTCGGTAAAACGATCATAACTTTCAAACGGCTGGGCGGAATTGGACGTTCTTTATACCCACTGAAAGGTATTGAAATTACCTACAACTTCTTCAACATCCGTACGACCAAAATCCGACTCTAAATTGGCGAAAACTCAAACCCTAGGTCGACTGCTCATGCTGCCCGAAACAGAGAACGTGGCAAACTCAAGATTCCATCTAATCTACTCATTTCCAGCACCACCAATTGATCTAAAAACGTGATAATAACCCTTAGAACAGATCCTAGACCAACCCCAAGGAATCCCATGGCCATACCTTCGCCCGACGACCGAAAACCCAACGGATCTCCTCCCGGTTCGAGCGATCTCCTTCCTCGCTCCAATCACGCCGGATCTCCCCGTCGCGGAGTGCTCCAACGGATGGATCTTCGAGGTGTTGAGGTGGATAACTCCCCTAGGGGCAGCAAGGGAGGTGGAGAGGTGGTGGATGGGTGGTGGCGCAATGGGGAGAGGTGGTTGAGGGGTGGCGTCTAGGAGGAGGAGTGGGTGGCGGCTAGGGCACCCAAGGGGGTGGGGGCGCACAAGGGGAGGTGGGGGCGCATGCAAGGGCAGGGGGAGGCCCTTTTTACCAGCCCAAACAGGTCTCCTACTCCCACATGTACTCAAACTCCTCCCCACCAAGGCCCACGACCCCTTTCCCCTAGGCCCAAACTCCCCCGGAAAGGCCCAAACTCCCGGAAACGGCCCGGAAACGCAAATAAACCTCCATACCGTAAGGTATCAACCTTCAATTTCATATTTCATAAAGTTTTTGACCTCAACATTCACATTAAATAATGTCACACCATTCCGTAGTGTCACATTCTTCCCCCCTTCAACAGGATTCGACCCCGAATCCGAGACACGCCACTTCGCAAACAACCAAATCAAAGGGAGTTATGGTTCACGCCTCAGAACCCGCTTAGAAGCCCCTACGATTTGCACCAGCCAGCACTCAGAGGCAAGGAGCTAAGGATCAAAGACTGACAGCTCTAAAGATGACTCACATTCAAAACTTGCCAGAATTCTTACTCAACATTGAAACACAAAAGCACTCACATACGGCCTCAGCACAACCCAAGCGGTAGGTTAAAGTCCCAAACAGACCACGAAATAAAACGGTCTCACAATCCTCATTCCATGCATTCCTTGGCACTAAAGTGCCCGATCCCTTTAACCAAAGCCACTCTCTAGAAGGACATGGTACCAACTTCTAGATCTATCTTCCGCTCCCACGCACAAAAGTGATTCACGTCTCAACCTCTCAACTGTGGTTCGTCGTATTCAGGACGACGCAAACCAAGTGAGACACAACACTCTAAGATTACTAACTGCTCGAACCAACGGGGTTACATGCTGATCTTTTACAACAAGACCAACACCCACCCCATTACCACCGAAAGGAGAAGCCTACGTTAAGACCAGTGTTCTGAAAACCCGCAAATTCAACAACAACCGAACATTCCTCTTCGGTTGGCACAACACGCTCAAAGATCGGCGACAAAAGATCCAATACTATTCAAAAACAGAAAGCAATTACTAGCAACCACCAAGTGGTCCACTAATAATTTGATCAACCCTATCGAGGAACACCTCAATGGCAATTCTCTAAGAAAATTTGAATTGGGTCATACCCAACCTTCCTCTACTCTTCACTTCCAAACTAGTTACGATCAACCACTAGCAACGCCTAATATCTTAGGTCATTACCAACCCACACTAAATTTTCTTTTCTTAGAAGGTCTCGCCCTCGCATTCTTCCTTTCAAAGAATCAGAACAAAGGGTACAATCATTGAGTAAGCTCAACCAAAACCCATGAACCCAAAATGATCCACATACAACAACTCGAACTCCAAAGCGCTAAAAGCCACTTTGGAAAGAATCCGGCAACAACCAAAGAGTACTCATCTTATTTTTCCTAAGATAAGATGCAAAGGAAACACAAATCTCCTACACCACAACCAACATACCAGAAAGAAATAGAAGTCTCGATTTATGACATGCATGCACCTTTTTTCAAGAGCACTCCGGATTAGTCATATATCCATATATGACTTTCTCACCGACCTGGCTCATCGACTCTTTCATCATTAAACATCTATAAACAATGTCATGCTTCCTTTTCAGCATTCATTCTTCATGTAACAACACTACCGAATAGTCATCCACCAAAAAACTTCTTCCTCGGTATCACATGATTGAAACACAATTAACATCGATGGCTGCGAAATTCATATAAACTATGACGGCAACACCATTAATAGGAACACCACATCGTATAGGAAGCCACGTTAATTTGAAAACTAAACTTGCAAAACATCGTATTTTAACCAAAATCAACATTTTGGAAAGGAACATCGACTCCAAAGTCAAACATCTGTACACACAACCGCCACATATTTTTCTCAAAAGAAAGGGAAACTCATATCCCAAAAGAGAACACTTTGCTAACAACATCACCGATGAAACATCCATAAAAACCACCTTTTGGAGCACTTGCAAACACCACACATGTTATGCAAATAAATCCAACTCTAGTCAAAAAGAGTTGCAAATTAAATCTGAAGAGTTTCCAACACAACCCACTATGTCCATCTGCTTCCGTTAAAATTTATTCCAAAGATAATTCAGGGTGAACGCGAAGGAGCGCGATCCACTCAAAAACTTTTGGGTGTAAATCCATACTCATAACACAAATTAAACAAAAATAGCCAAAACCAAAGATTGGCACCAATAGCTACGGGTTTTAGGGAAACTCGGAAACACAACATAAGGAATACCTTGACCGAAGGCATTCAACCAAAATGGCAAACAACCACACCAGTTGAAAGGGTTTTAAACACCAGCTCAGCATGAATCCCACCATAACTTGTATTCCACTACACTTACCATTTAAGCATTCAAAAATCACTATTTACTCATCAAGAGAGTCCAACCGGATTTAACAAAATTTACATAACAATTTCTTTCTCTAGTTACCATTCCCAACACTTTTAATTAAGGTTTAAGATGCTTATCACAAAGGCACCCAACCAAGACTACATTGACATGATCCCCACGGATCACCAAATCATATAACAACATATTCTATATTTCAAACATAGTACTTCAACAGCTACTTGAGCATGGTCAACCTATAATTTTTATACTATCCATACGTCAAAATCTTGACAATTGAAACTTGTTCAATTAATAAAGTGACTTCAACAAATAAGTAATATCTCTACAAGATAAAATTCGTAAATAGGATTCTAAGATATGCATTCATTAAGATTAAAATCTTACATCATGTTAATTATCCATGGTCCACTCCATCACAACATGTTACAATAACCTCCATTTTTAACAAGGATTTTTCAACAATTTGCACATGAATGTTTAGATGTAGCCATTTACACTTAGAATTGTTTAATGTAACTAGATTTTAAAATTTGCACATGAACCTCCTTCAGGATATTTTATCTGCTCACTTGGGATCGGCTGTGTCACTTCCACCATTTCAACCTCCTTCACCTCCTGCCTTTTTCTTCCCACCTACAAATATGGTATATTTCATTCCAAATGTTTAGTTATTTACATTAATAGTGATAATTTGTTCACAAACTTTTGGATACAACATACAGGGGCCACCACCGCCTTGTAAAGCCAGAGGCGGTATTGGTAGTAATTCAGGGTCACCATCAGTGGGTGAATATTTCACCTCAGGCGGCGATGCGGGTAGCGGCCATGACTTTCACACTTCACCAAGTTAAATTTGAATTTGTGATGTGGATTTTGTGAATTTGTAATGGAGACTATGGTTGTGTCATGTTGATTTGTGATGGAGACTATATATATAAGGCAACTCATATAATGGTATATGTAAGGAAACTCATATTTTGTACAATAACTCCTTATTTGTCTGGCTATTTATTCGATCACATCTAATTGTACTGTTTTTCTTTGCATGTTGGGGATTAGTGCAAATGAAGCTTGCCAACAAGAAGATTATGGCGAGGAGGCGCTCTTTTGCACCCTTTGCAATGCGAAGGTACTTATGCTCAGCTCCAAACCTATTCATTGTGTACTCATTTTGTCCTTTTATTTACAAAGTACATTGTTCTGGTTACCACATTACTGTGAGGGCATATTTTTATTTACAAAGTACACTGTTATGCGGAAAGCTGTCTGAATAATTAACAAGATCTATTGATGAAAGAAAAAAATATCCGTAAGATCGTACATTTGATTACCAGTACTTGAGTTCGATGTTTGTACTCTTTAAGTCTTAAAGTTAGTTAATGAAGAAGAGAACATTTTTAGGAAATCCAAAATGGTCACAGTTCATTATACGGTAGTTAATTTTGCATTCGTTTCTAGAAGAGCGTGATGATTCCATACAAAGTGGATCTTGTTCATGTTTATCGACAGATGATGCATACTGTCCTATTTGCTTTGGAGTATTGCTGCCCACCTGCCGTGAAGGTGAAGGTAGAACCATCACATGGTGTTTCTCCAATTGATAACATCCCTTTGATGGTATCTCAGGTTGTTGAAAGAGAGAATTACCAAGTTGATGAGTTTTCTCTAGAAATTTCTCTACCACCAGTTATATTGGCCTACGAACGTGTCATTAGGTAACCATATCTACTTAAGAATCTTTAACTCAGTTTTTCCTGCACCATTGTTGATTGATAGTTCATGAAGATAACAATACATTAATCATATAAAAAAGAAATGTGTCCATAATGTGTTGGCTTTTACTTTAATAGGCTGTATATGAAACAAAAGTAAGGCAGTGAAAGTTGGTTCAAGGAAAAAATATTTTCTCAAGAAACCATGTCAATGAAGGAGGCCTTGAGATTGTTGATAGTACCATCACTGGAGAAAAAATGGTGAAGTACTTTTGTGACTGTGTATTATTTTCTGGAGTGCTGACAATAATATCTCCTAAAGCCAACAATTGCTTGTCTACGTATCTCAACATGGTGGACTATTTTCGTGCAGAATGTTAAACACGGTAGCAATTCACTTCGAATTCGCTTAACATATACTCATGGCGATGCTTCACAAAAGCTTCAATGTTTATTGCCAAATGACCGTGGTCGTAAACGAAAAAAGGTATTAACTATGGACCTGACTAAAAAAATAGATCGAATTGCTTAATGTTTCCTTAACATGCTAGTTCATTCATGCTTTTGGATGCATCAGATTTGTCATCCGTATGATGATTTAACTTGTGTGTTAACAGAGTCCAGAGATGGAACTGATACTTTCAGAGAGCCTCACAAAAGGAACTCAACAGATGATGATAAGCATATAGAATTGGATTCAAATATTCAGAAGGCCCTTGATGGCATTCAAGATCAAGAGTTCTGTAGTTTATTCCAATTGCCACTTGAAAAGGTGCCCGAACTCCTAATCCTCTAACTCGATACTTATGATTTTTTTTAGTTGTTGCTTTCTTGAAGAATGACTTGACTGATAATTATGTAGTTTTGTATACATCACGGGTCAAACTTGTTGATGGTAGTACAAATGTCCAACTCTTAGTTATTATGAAAAATACAACAATATTTTTGTTGCATGTAAAAATAAATTTTATGTCAGAACATAATTAAAAGAATGGTGACGTTTGCACCTCCATATTAAGTATGCAATATGCCACATGGTATGTGTTTCCCTTTACCCAGTACACATAAACAAAATACAGGTGTGTTTGCATGTTTGCACTTGTGTTGAACTTGATGCTGTGATATTCAAATAGGTTCTGTCTTCCTCACGATACTATTCCTCATTGTCAGCTTTCAAATTTAAAAATTGCAAACAGAATGTTTTTTATATTTTTTTAATATAAAAAGTATTTTCGTCGGCCGAGGCCAACGAAACTAGAGAAAAAAAGCTGACAAAAATAGCAAACAGGAATGTTTTTTTATATATTTTTTAATATAAAAAAGTATTTTCGTCGGCCACGGCTGACGACAATAGAAGAAAAATGCTGACGAAAATAGTAAACAGGGCTACTGACGTGGCTTCGATATTTAAAAAAAGTATTTTCGTCGGCCGAGGCCGACGAAAATAGAGATTCCACGTCAGCTGCTGCGGGGACGGGCACTATTTGCGTCGGCCTCTTCGGCCGACGCAAATACTTCTATTTTCGTCGGCAACCGACGAAAATACTTCTATTTTCGTCAACATATTTTCGCCGGTCTATTTTCATCGGTAAACCGACGAAAATAGCTATTTTCGTCGGTTTTACCTGTATTTTCGTCAGTTTTGAGCCGACGAAAATAGTGTCGATTCCTGTAGTGTATATGAGGTCAAGAGTCTGTATGTCAGTGAGACAATGAGTGTTATATAAGGAATAAGACAAACTTGTAGTAGCATATAAGGAATTGCCTCTTCAAAATTTTTTTTGTAAGAATTGAATTTTTTTTTCTGTATTTGAAACGAGGATTTATGTTGCAACACATGATATATATGTTCCGAAAGTAGAGGTGTTTTCTCGGAAATCATGGAAAAACCATGAGTCGTCTAAGAGAACATTTACATGGTACGTGCAAAGCTCATTTAGACACTGTTTAGAAGTTTTTTAAATTATTTTTCTACATTTACATATAATAATTAGTCTTCGTTTGGCAAAAGTGACTTTTAAAAGAACTTTTTTCTTTTAATTTTGGGTATATCAGCTAGTCAAAAGCATCTCTTTTTGGACCACAATCAAAACACATCTCTTTGTTTTCAACCATAGAATATCCACATGTATACTGGATTATGCTTTGAATTAAAAAAACTTTGTGTGGTTCTCAATTTTGCTTGTGTAATGTGTATATAGACGTGTTCGTGTTTTTTTAGCCATAATTAAATTTGCCCAGGCTCTTAAAACTTTATGGCTCCGCCATTGAACCTAACCAACTAGGATTGATGCACAACCTAGGCTTAATATACTCTCTCAGGTACTTAAGATCTTCAATTTTAGCTTCAAAGTTGTAACACCGCTTTTCATGAAATTAAATGAAATTTGGCATTTTTGAGAATTTTTGGAATTTTTAGGGATTTATTTGGATTTAATTTGAATTTATTCCCTTTTGAGATAATTAAATAATTAAAAGTTTCAAATAAAGTTTTGTTGGAAATATTTTATTTGAGTCCAAAATGCCCTAAAATATTTTCTAGAATTTTTCTGGAATTTTTCTGAGTATTTTGCTATTTTTCCCGAATTAAATGAATTTTTAGAAATTAATTTAATTATTTAATCGCTGATAAACCCTAACAGGTTAGTACTGTTCAAGCGACCGAGCCCGAGTTAGACTCAAGTCCGAGTCGGACCCGAGCCACCATCGAGCCGGACCGAGCCCAACCAGCCGAGATTGTGCCACGTCGCCCACGTGGGAGCCGGATCCGACCCGACCGCGCCCGCGTGATCCCGGCCGTTGATCGCGTTCGCTTGGACGGCTGCGATTGTGCCACGTCACCCAGTCAGAGTCCTCGCCGGACTCCGCCGCCGCACGCGTGTGGACCTCGGTTTCCTCGAGATTCACAGAAGCCGAGGCCCCTATTTAATGCGCCGCCGCCGCCATCGTGTTCCTCTCTTCCGTGCGCAACTGTAGCCCTAAGCCGCCGAGCTCGAGCCACCGCCGACTGCCCGCAAGCGCTCGCCGTAGTTGGAGGAGTCCGCCGCGGTTTTCGCCATTTTCTGCCGTCGTCCATCGTGTTCGAGCCCATATCCGAGACTGTCGCGTCGAGCCGCACCCGTGGAGACCACTCACCTCGCTGGAGCACGCCCCGAACGCCGTCGGCCGTGTCATCATCCCCAGTGCCGGCAACCCAGCTCCGCTGTGGCCATCGCCGAACCCGCGAAGCTCCTCGACCATCCGATCTTCATCCAATGGCCGAGGTTCGTCCACGTCACCCCCATGTAAATCCACGCTTTGGTTTTTAGATCTAATCCCAACCGTTGGATCTAGATCCAACGGCTTAGATTGAGCCACGTAGCCGTAGACCGCACCATGCTAAGATTAGATCTAGACCGTTAGATCTAGATCGTACGGTTAGGGTAACCCACGTTGTAGCGTTAGATGCGTTCTCGGCCATTCGATCAAGATCGAACGGTGAGGATCACGCCGTGTGTCGCACGCCGGGTCATGCCACGTCGCCCCCTCGATGCGGTGAAACCAGATCCAATCGTAGCTGTCCGATTCGAATCGTGTGGCTCAGATCGATCCACGTTACCCCAAACGTGCACGATCCAGATCCAATCCCGACCGTTGATTCTCAAATCAACGGCCCGGATCAAGCCACGTGTCCGAAAGCCAAACTGACGTGGTCCCGCCGGTTGTCGCTGACGTCACGTGTGATGTTAGCGTGGGGCCCGCGTGTCAGCGGCTGGCCCAACGGCTGTTGAGGAACGTGGTATGCTACTCTAGCACAAATTAAATTTTTCTACTGCGCAACCAGAAAGCTACTCACGAGAAGAGGATCATAGATCAATTACCACTAGACGCGCAGTTGCGGAATCCTTCGCACGTCGATGTAGTGGATCGTTCCCGCCGCAATTGTGGATCGTCCTCGCCTCGTCCGGCTGTGAATCGTCCTCGCACGCCGCAGTCACAGCAGCGTCACCACAGCAGTCCACACGTCCAGGGATGGGACGTCGTGCGTCGGTGTGCAAGCACCGGATCGCTCCGCAGGGGAAACGAGAGGAGGTGGCTAGGGTTTCGGGTGAGGCACCTCAAAACCGCACGGGAGAGTGTATCCTGCGCTCAGCCTCCTCCCCTCCTTATATAGCCACGAGGTGAAAACCTAGGCAGTCAGGGCCCATCTACGCGCTAAGCCCACGAGGTCCATTAATTACGAATCCAATCCGAATTAATGCGTCCCAGCCCGTTAAGTGTGTGACCCTGTAGGTTCATGCGCATTTGGACATGGATTCGAAAAACCCTTTTCTAATCCAATAGTTGGTAGCGGCTCCTTGCAGAGCATACTAACTCCCAAACGCATATGAGTAAAGTACTGATGTAATAATCCCTTTGCCAAACTATATGAAGATCGAACTCAAGGCGAGAAGAATGTCATCCTTTGACAGTTCAATCCATCTCTCGTATCCGTGATATATTAATAAGTTGTGATTGACTCCTCAATCACGGCATGGCCATGCACTTCCTTAATAATATCACACGAGTGGCCTAGACATACATCTCCGTTACACCGGAGTGGCAAATCCCATCTTGATCGCTCACTTCCCTCTGCATGTTTCATAGTGAACATGAAAGCTACCTTTATAACTATCCGGTTAGGAAATAGTGTTTGGTAACACCAAGGTAAACTATTACACATGTAGGAAATGTGACAATCTCAGGTCTAAGGATCATACATCCACTGACCACTATGTATGAGATACACTGATGACACATAAGAATGTAACATTCTCGCAGTGTCTCATTGTGGGTCTATCTAACCCATGTTCTTCAACATGCGTCCACAATGTATTGATGATGTCCCCATATCCCATGATCTATGAAACATGATCATCAAACAATACATGTGCTGATCTATTCATCGTTGTCCTATACGATGATATCCGATCAGAGATATTTATCGAATTATATCAATAAGTAAAGAGCTTCATAAACAAGTCACACACTTGTTGATCAAAACAATGATATACATTCATTGGACCAATAATCATATTATTATTATTCATAAACATAGTCATGTTTCAATCATCCATATGACTGCCTCAAGGGCATAACACTAACAATCTCCCACTTGCACTTGAGTCAATCAATTAAGTATCTAATACCAATAGACCTCGTGTGCGCCTCATGCTTAGGCTGTGGCAGTGGCTTTGTGAATGGATCAGCCACATTGGCTTCCGTATGTACTTTGCATATCTTCACGTCACCTCTATCCACAATCTCGCAAATAAGGTGAAAGCGTCAGAGTATATCTTTGGACTTCTGGTGTGATCTAGGCTCTTTTGCTTGTGCAATGGCACCACTATTATCGCAATAGATGTCCATTGGACTAGAGGCACTAGCGACCACACCAAGCTCTAAGATAAACTTCTTTATCCATACAGCTTCTTTTGCGGCATCCGAAGCCGCAATGTACTCCGCTTCTGTCGTAGAGTTAGCCACCGTGCTTTGCTTGGAACTCTTCCAGCTTACTGCTCCTCCATTTAGTGTAAACACAAAACCGGATTGTGATCAAAAATCATCTTTGTCAGTTTGGAAGCTTGCATCGGTGTAACCTTTTACAACCAGTTCTTCCTCACCTCCAAAGACTAGGAACATACTCTTAGTTCTTCTTAAGTACTTCAGAATGTTTTTCACGGCTATCCAATGACCATCACCGGGATCCGCTTGGTATCTACTTGTGACACTTAGAGCATACGAGACATCTGGGCGCGTACAAATCATGGCATACATGATAGATCCAATAGCCGAAGCATATGGAATCTTGCTCATCCTGTCTCGCTCATCAGTTGTCGAAGGACACTGATTCTTGCTTAGACTAAAGCCATGTGACATTGGCATGAAACCTCTCTTAGATTCATGCATATTGAACATTTTCAATACTTTGTCAATGTACGTTTCCTGGCTTAATCCAATCAACCTTTTTGATCTATCTCTATAGATCTTTATGCCCAAGATATAACATGCTTCTCCCAAGTCCTTCATTGAGAAACTCCTTTTCAACGAAGTCTTAACGTCTTCAAGCATAGGAATATCATTCCCGATCAATAATATATCATCCACATACAAGATCAGAAACACAAGTGCGCTCCCACTAGCCTTCTTGTAAACACAAGGCTCTTCTTCGTTTTTGATAAAGCCAAATCCTTTGACCACTTCATCAAAACGAATGTTCCAACTCCGAGATGCTTGCTTTAACCCATAAATGGATCTCTGAAGCTTGCATACCTTTTTATCATTTTTAGGATGAACAAAACCCTCAGGTTGTATCATGTATACATCCTCAGATAGATTCCCATTAAGGAAAGTTGTTTTGACGTCCATCTGCCATATTTCATAATCGAAATATGCAGCAATTGCTAAAATGATCCGGACAGACTTGAGCATGGCCACCGGTGAAAAAGTTTCATCATAGTCAATTCCTTGAACTTGTTTGAAACCCTTTACCACCAACCGTGCCTTATAGATCTGAACATTTCCATCTACGTCTGTCTTCTTCTTTAAAATCCATTTGCATTCTATGGTTTTTACACCATTAGGAGGATCGACCAAGTTCCAAACTTGATTGTCATGCATGGATTGAATTTCAGATCTCATGGCTCCAAGCCATTTTTCGGAGTTTGGGTCCATCATGGCTTCTTCATAAGTCGTGGGCTCATCATTGTCTAACAATAATATGTCATTTCCATATCTTATAAGTTCATGACGCGGCCTCCCAGACCTACGTTGGGCTGGTGTCTCTTCCACAGGTTGTACAACATTTTGTACATCATGTGATGGTTCTGTGGCAGTTTGAACATGTTCATGTGATTCTCGAACTTCATCGAGATGCACATCACTCCCACTGATTTCTTTTGAAAGAAACTCTTTCTCCAAAAAGACATCATTTCGAGCAACAAAAACTTTGTTCTCGTTTCTTTTGTAAAAGTAATATCTTTTTGTTTCTTTAGGATACCCCACAAAGAAGCATTTTTCTGATTTAGGTGCGAGTTTATCTGATTACAAACATTTTACATAAGCCTCACATCCCCATATCTTGAGAAATGACAACATGGGACTTCTCCCAGTCCATATCTCATATGGTGTCTTCTCAACGGAATTTGATGGGACCCTATTTAATGTGAACGCAGCTGTCTCTAGAGCGAACCTCCAGAAGGATAATGGCAGATCTGTTTGGCTCATCATTGACCGAACCATATCCAATAAAGTTCGATTCCGTTGTTCGGATACGCCATTCCATTGAGGCGTTCCTGGCGGAGTAAGTTGTGGAACGATTCCACATTGCTTTAGATGATCACCAAACTCTTGGCTCAAGTATTCACCACCACGATCTGATCGTAAGTGTTTTATTGATTTGCCAAGTTGATTTTGTACTTCGTTCTGAAACTCTTTAAACCTTTCAAAGGTTTTAGACTTATGCCTCATCAAATAGATATATCCATATCTACTAAAGTCATCAGTAAAAGTTACAAAGTACTGAAACCCACCTCTAGCAATCGAGCTCATTGGTCCACATACATCTGTATGTACTAGTGCCAACAATTCACTCGCCCTCTCACCAAAACCTGTGAAAGGGGTTTTTGTCATCTTGCCAAGTAAACAAGACTCACATGTTTCAAATGATTCAAAATCAAATGAGGTGAGAAGTCCATCACCATGGAGCTTCTTCATGCGCTTCTCATTTATGTGACCCAAGCGACAATACCATAAAAAGGTAGGGTTCAAATCTTTTGGTTGAGGTCTTTTGACATTAATGTTATAGACATGTTTTTCTTTGAGTTCAAGGACGTATAACCCATCCACCATGGGACAACGACCATAATACATCTCATTCAAAAATATTGAACAAACAAAGTTCATTATTCTGAATTCATAACCTTCATGTTCCAAACAGGAAGATGAAATAATGTTTCTACTCAAAGCCGGAACAAAATAACAATTATTAAGTCCTAAAACTAATCCTGAAGGCAAATGCAATGGGTAGGTGCCAACGGCAAGACCAGAAACTCTTGCTTTATTCCCCACGCGAAGATCCACTTCTCCTTTTGCCAAGACTCTACTCTTTATCAGCCCCTGCATCGAATTGCAAATGTGAGCAACCGATCCAGTATCATATACCCAAGAGCTGGAAGAAGTAGTAGCAAGATTAATTTCTATAACATTAATACCTGAAGTGTGACACCAAGGAGTGTCGTAACCTTATATAATGTGACTGTTGAGGTCAAAAACATTATGAAATGTGAAATTAAGGTTAAAACCATAAGGTATAGAGGTTAATAGCGTTTCTGGGCCGTTTCCGGGAGTTTGGGCCTTTCCGGGGAGTTTTGGGCCTAAGGGGAAGGGTCGTGGGCCTTGGTGGGGAGGAGTTTGAGTCCATTTAGGAGTGGGAGTCCTGTTTGGGGGCCTCCTCCTGCCCTTTTATGCGCCCCACCCCTGCCCTTGCGCCCCCAAAGCCCTAGCCCCCCCCACACACACCTCCCCACCTCCTCCTTGTGGCGCCTCCACCTCCCCCAAGCCGCCCCCTTGCGCCCCTCACCTTCCCCATCCCTCTCCACCCTCGTTGCTGCCCCTAGGGGAGTTCTCCACCTCAACACCTCGAAGATCCATCCGTTGGAGCGCTCCGCGACAAGAAGATCCGGCGGAATTGGAGCGAGGAAGGAGATCGCGCGAACCGGGAGGAGATCCGTTAGGTTTTCGGTCGTCGGGCGAAGGTATGGCCATGGGGATCCTTGGGGTTGGTCTAGGATCTGTTCTAAGGGGTATTATCATGTTTTTAGATCCATTGGTGGTGCTGGAATTGAGTAGCTTAGATGGAATCTTGAGTTTGCCACGTTCTCTGTTTCGGGCAGCATGAGCAGTCGACCTAGGGTTTGGGTTTTCGCCAATTTAGAGTCGGAATTTTGTCATACGGCTGTTGAAGAAGTTGTAGGTAATTTCAATACCTTTCAGTGAGTATAAAGAACGTCCAATTCCTCCCATCCGTTTGAAAGTTATACTCGTTTTACCGAACGTATTAAAATCTGTGACGTGATTGGAGCAGATCACGGTATTTTGTAGATTAAACAACTTTAGAGTCCGAATCAGCTATTCCATATACTTAGAGAAAGTTAGGAAATTTCCTAAGCTATGCGAGGATGTACTTGTTTATTCGATTCGGAGTCTTAGAACCCGAGTTATGCCTTTTGGAAGGCTGCTGTCCCGACGGGACAGAACCTCTGTTTTTGGGTTTTGCGAGTAGTTTGCGATGTTAGGTTAGAAGAGGGTTTGCGTACTATTTTGTGGACATGATTGTGAGTGTGTGGTACCTATGTGCAGGTGGTGTGACCCCGGGAGTGCCTTCTACTTCTCGCCAATCCGACGCCCGTGGTTGAGGCAAGTGTATTGGAATGGGTAGCGGGTTGTAGTTGCTAGATTGGTTGAGATTGAATTTGAATACATGATATGTTCACATGCCATGCCTTAATGATTGCCAATGATATGATGAATATGTTTATTATGTTATGATGCCATGTGTTAGTGTACAAGTTATTTATGATGTTGGCATGTTTGCATACATGGCATGTTACATGGCCCGGGCGGTGAGAAAGTCATAACTAGTCCGGGGAAGGTCGGTGAGAAAGTTATGACTATTCCGGAGAGCCAATGAGTAAGTCCTACATCGTGATTCCATCCACCGCGGTGTATGGAAGCGAGGAGTAGGCACCCTCCATCTTCGGGATGGAAGGGGGGAGAGGGTGCACACCGACGGGTGTGTACTCAACCATACCGGTATGAGTTTCCAAGGAGACATGAGCATCGCATTGCATTGCATACATAATGATGATGATAATGATATGTGATCATGAATGAGATGATGGATATGATGTGAGTTGTGGTAGCCATGTAATTGTTCTTTTATACTATTGCAATATACTTGCTGAGTGTTGAACTCACGCTTGTGCTTTCTTGTTGTTTTTAGGTACCTTGAGACCGGCATGAGGGAAAAGGGAATAGTCACACATCTACGCGTAGCTTCACTCATTTGTTCCCTCAGTCATTCAATTGGGTCTTGATAATAAATTAAGTGTGATGCCTATTTGTCTTATGGTTTAGCTTTGCGGTTTGAGAGTCTTATTGTTCGTTTGGCTCATGGAGACATTGAGTGTTTGGAATTAGACTTATAAGGTTGTCATACCTTTAATTATTGCTATTTTAGTTGTCTTTCATATTGCCTTATATTGCTATGCTATTGTGTTTCCTTCAATTCATGTTAAAACAAAGAAGATGCTACCGAAATTTCGGTTTTTAGCATTAGTGCCTTTGCTGTAATTTACTTGTAATTGTGGTAATTAGAGGTTGCTTAGTCTATGTTTGGTAGCATTCGGGCCTATTAAATGCCGGGGTGTTACATGAAGTGGAAGTCACACTCCCATTCTTCTTATCTGCCAGGTATTTCTCGCAGTTCCGTTTCCAATGTCCTGACTTCTTGCAATAGAAGCACTGGGTTGAGGGTTGAGGGCCGACTTTGAGCTTCTGAAGCTTAGTTTTGAGGCTCGTTATCTCATCTTGAGCCTTGCACTTGCCATTGCCCTTTCCCCAAGTCTTAGCTTTCCTCTTTTTGAAGGCAGTTGTTTTCTGAACCATCATCACATGATTGGGTTTCTTCTTAATGCTTTCCTCGGCAGCCTTGAGCATCCCATGTAGCTCGGTCAGGCTCTTCTCCATGCTATTCATATGAAAATTCATAATGAATGGCTCAAAGCTCTGAGGCAGAGACTGGAGAATTACGTCTGCAGCCAGACCAATGCTAAGAGGAAACTCAAGCTTTTCCAATCTCCCAATGTAGCCAATCATCTTGATTACATGTGGGCTGACTGGACTGCCTTCAGCCAGCTTACAAGTAAACAGAAGCTTTGAGATACCATACCTCTCAGCCCTTGCTTGGTTCCCAAACATGCCCTTCAAGCCCACAATCATATTGTAAGCATCCTAGTCCTCATATTGCTTTTGCAGCTCAGAGTCCATGGTGACAAGCATGAGACAGCTGACCTCTACGGAGGCATTAACATGTTTTTCATAATCAGCCTTCAAATTGCGAGGAGCATTTTCAGCTGGTTCATCACGGATTGGATTCTCTAGAACATACTCCTTTTTCATGCTTGAGAACAATTCTCAAGTTACGATACCAATCAACAAAATTTGTTCCATTTAGTTTTTCTCTTTCCAAAACCGATCTCAAAGCAAAACCAGGTGCAGCAGTAGGAGGTGCCACTGAACTACAACAAAAACATGCAAAGTTTCTAAGCACTATGTTTATGTAATACTTTTATTAAACATTTTAACAAAAGAAACTCCTATCATGTGCCCCCTTTATGGACACATGGTGAGTATTCAAGATCCATATTCATCAGACCCTAGTGAGCTTTGGCATCACTGCTATAAATCTAATGACATAGGTAAGTAACATCTTTGCTAATTACATCTTATGTAACTCTTGTTGGTTGAGCATGAAAACAAGTAATGAATGCCTCCGTAAACTTGAGTCATGGCTAGGTCAACCCGCCCCTAGGATTCACATGAGGGAGGGAGCACTTCCCGTTTCCGGATGCCAATTAAGAAACCTACCCCCATGTGTGTTTTCCTAGACACCAATCGTCTTGTATCCGTTCCTTCATTACTAAAATCATATTCCAACCACTTATGTCCTTAAGCCCAAAACCGTTTTGATAGCTTAGTTAAATCAACCATTGTTATGCGCGATGTGTCCAACACATCCCTATCATCTATTAAGATAGTCATTTATATACTACTTTGGCAGTCATATTAATAACGATCTAAATTCTTGATAGGTGCAACAATTGGGTGGACAAGTTTGATTTAAAATTTTAACTATGGCGATAAACAATATCTACTATGAACATGGCATCACATGCAATGAGCATAAAGAAAATAGCAAGGATTAAACACACATCCACATATAATCAAATTAAGATGTGAAATAGCATGGCCCTTAGCATTAGGATCTCCATCATCATGCTTGTTTGTTCACCCTGCCATCATGCTTGATTGTTCACCTTGGCATCATGCTTGATTCCACCATCTTCATTATTGTAGATGCAACTCCATACAACTTTGATAATGAATATTACATGAGGGTTTGAAACATCACAAGTTGACACGCAGGTCGTTATACATTTTAGATTGAAATAACCTTATGGCTTGACACGGCACGCAGGCCATATAAATATTACATGCATCACATACACATAGGCCATACTATTTCACACAACATCCTGCAAAAACGAGTTAAACAAAATAGATTCTACGACAGCGGGGTTCCAAGGGGCAGCGCCCTTAGCGGGGTTCCAAGGGGCAGCGCCCTTAGCGGGTCCAGGGGCAGCGCCCAAGGTGGGGTCCAAGGGGCAGCGCCCCTGGCGGCGAACCCAGAAATTAAAATTTTCTACCGCGCAACCAGATAGCTACTCGCGAGAAGAGGATCATATATCAATTACCACTAGACGCGCAGTTGCGGAATCCTTCGCACGTCGATGTAGTGGATCGTTCCCGCCGCAGTCGTGGATCGTCCTCGCCTCGTCCAGCTGCGAATCATCCTCGCACGCCGCAATCACAGCAGTGTCACCACAGCAGTCCACACGTCCAGGGATGGGACGCCGTGCGTCGGTGTGCAAGCACCGGATCACTCGACAGGGGCAGCGAGAGGAGGTGGCTAGGGTTTCGGGTGAGGCACCTCAAAACCGCACGGGAGAGTGTATCCTGCGCCCAGCCTCCTCCCTCCTTATATAGCCACGAGGTGAAAACCTAGGCAGTCAGGGCCCATCTACGCGCTAAGCCCACGAGGTCCATTAATTACGGATCCAATCTGAATTAATGAGTCCCAGCCCGTTAAGTGTGTGACCCTGTAGGTTCATGCGCATTTGGACATGGATTCGGAAAACCCTTTTCTAATCCAATAGTCGGTAGCGACTCCTTGTAGAGCATGCTAACTCCCAAACGCATATGAGTAAAGTACTGATGTAATAATCACTTTGCTAAACTATATGAAGATCGAACTCAAGGCGAGAAGAATATCATCCTTTGGCAGTTCAATCCATCTCTCGTATCCGTGATATATTAATAAGTTGTGATTGACTCCTCAATCACGGCATGGCCATGCACTTCCTTAATAATATCACACGAGTGGCCTAGACATACATATCCGTTACACTGGAGTGGCAAATCCCATCTTGATCGCTCACTTCCCTCTGCATGTTTCATAGTGAACATGAAAGCTACCTTTATAACTATCCGGTTAGGAAATAGTGTTTGGTAACCCCAAGGTAAACTAATACACATGTAGGAAATGTGACAATCTCAGGTCTAAGGATCATACATCCACTGACCACTATGTATGAGATACACTGATGACACATAAGAATGTAACATTCTCGCAGTGTCTCATTGTGGGTCTATCTAACCCATGTTCTTCAACATGCGTCCATAATGTATTGATGATATCTCCATATCCCATGATCTATGAAACATGATCATCAAACAATACATGTGCTGATCTATTCATCGTTGTCTTATACGATGATATCCGATCAAAGATATTTATCGAATTATATCAATAAGTAAAGAGCTTCATAAACAAGTCACACATTTGTTGATCAAAACAATGATATACATTCATTAGACCAATAATCATATTATTATTCATAAACATAGTCATGTTTCAATCATCCATATGATTGCCTCCAGGGCATAACACTAACAACGGCACCATGATGTCATCCGTGACGTCACGCTGACGTCACGGTGGGGCCCGCGTGTCAGTCCGCGCATCCGTGCCGTGCTGACGTCACCCGAGTGGGTCCCGCGTGTCAGTGGCACGTGCACCCGTGGACCAGGTCCACGGTGAACCGAGCCCGAGCCGTGGACTGAGTTCATGGATCGGCTGACGCATTGATGACGCAATAATTCGATTTTTTTCAATAGAAAAATAATTCGGTGGAAAATCAAATCCTGTGCTGACGTCATAATCGGATTTTTCAATAGAAAAATAAATGAATTAATTCGGTTTATTCTTCTATTTGATTTTTCAAACTTCAAACGCTTATAACTTTTGTGTTTTAACTCCGATTTGAACAATTCCAATTTCTAAATTTTTATAAAATTGAGATCTACTTAAATATAAATTTGAATTAATTTTTGGACATGAATTTTTCTCTATTTATATTTATTTAATAGATTCTTTAAACTTTAAACAATTATAACTTTTGCATTTTAACTCCGATTTGGGTGATTCAAATTTCTAAAAAATTGTAAAATTACGATATTTCTGTTTATGAATTTTATTTGAATTTTTGAATACTTTTTTGTCTACTGTTTATTTATTTATTGCTATTTGCACGCGCTACGAGTAGACATTGAAGTACCCGAAGGCTTCGAAGATGAAGTGTTGACCCATGAGCCAGATCAAGACCCTGAACAAGTGCTTTATGAAGGCAAGTTATGCTTTGATCATATTGTTCCCACTTTGGAAAATTATTTTGATTCAAAGTATTGCATGCTAATTTAATTAGAATTGATTTTGATTAATTCTGGGAAATTAGATAAATACCAGCTTTGCAAAATGACACCTTGATTATTTAATTGTATGCCATGACCCCTCGTCACCCTAGTTGTGGATTAAATAGTTGGACATTATTAATTTGCCACACATGGGTAATTAGATTGAGGTAGTTAAATGCTTAGCCCTGCCACGTAGTCATGATATGATTTTGGACAATTACATGTTAACTTTGACTTAATGAGATATGGAACATATTTTGGAAGGTGACATGTGTTATTGATAATGATGTTGATGGCACGTGGTGCATGATAATCAACTAGGGGTTGATAAATAGATTTAGACCAGGGCAAGTGGCAAGGATGATCGGGTTGGCCAGTTGTGGTACCAGGAATGTTGTTTTGGTTCTTCGGGTAGTCTTACCCTGGTCATCCTAAGGATTTAACCTTGCAAGCCTTTGAACTGAGTCAAACATGCAACCACATGTCCGCAATGGGACGGACCTAGTTGATTAAGTTACTAATAACTTGCTTGTGATACCTCGGGGTGTCAACTACACCTTTTGTGTAGTTTGAAGGGGGAGCGTACCAGGGCCGCGGCATGGTACCCGTCCAACGGTATGTCGGTCCCATACTTTGCCTTTGTTAAGGGAAGGGATGGTATATGGCAAAACCGGGGAGGTTCACTTGTATGGTTAGCGGTTTCCGAAAGGCTTTGTTATGAACTCTCGCCCTTTGTGGCGCTTGACTGTATCTTGTGGGTAAAGTGCATAACCTCTGCAGAGTGTAAAATCTATTCGAATAGCCGTGTCCGCGGTATTGGACATTGCTCGGGGATTACAGTCAAGGGTTAGACTTTCATGAAAATAGCTTGGTTTTGGAAAGAGCTTGGGTTTGGAATGATGAACTGGACTTAGGAAAGGAAAAATGCTTGTGCAATCATTTTGAAAGTACTCTATTTATTGTTGCTTTACTGCTTTGCAATCTATTACCTTATTTATGAATGCTGCTTTTCTGCAAATGAACCTGTTAGCCTATCCTTTGTAATAAGCCAAGCATGTAGTATATTAGATTGCATTCTGTGCATGACTTGCTGAGTACCAAGTACTCACCCTTGCCACAGCACAACCTCAGTTGAAGAAGAGTCGACACCAGCTTTGGAGGAAGAACTCCATGAGGAGCCGTCTAACTAGGGAGCGAGCCCAATCAGTTGCCTGTGGTATACTGGATGGCGCCACGAAAGCTATTTTATTCCGCTGCAGTTATTTCTGTTTTAATAAGTCTTCGCCCTGCGAGGCGTATCTTTGTAACTTGACCATAAGTTTGAGCAACCAGTTTGGTTAATTAATTAAAGTATTGTACTATTTCATTGAGTATGACACTAACATTTCTCACCCGGTCTAAGTCATTTTCATTTTAACCATACTATTTCCACGTTGACACTAACATTAATCATCATAAGTTTCCATTTAAACATGACATCATTTTGGCATAAAGTTACCCAAAACTTCCTAAGTTCAGTTCTAAGCATGTCTAAGCAGTGTCTAAATATTACCATAGTTATAGTTTGTATTTTTCCTAAGGTTACAAGGATATCGGAATTTAAATGTCAAAGGTGGCATATCAATTTTTGGATTTAACTATCATTTAAAACTAGGTCGAAAATTAATGTCTATAACAAATAAGCATGCAATAATTTAAATTCAACATACAAGTTCACAAACTGGGAGCAACATGGTCAAGGGGGTGTGACTTGCCTGGTTCGACGAGTTGCTGCTCGAATTCGTCGCTCGGGAACTCCTCGGACTCTCCGTAATCTACGCGTAAAAAGTACCCAAATTCAAATAAATTCCAATAAATTCAAATTGAAATTCAAACTAGCACTAAACTAAAATTTAAGACTTTAAATGAATTTAGGAAGAAAAACAGAGCCAAACGGAGTTTGAACGGGCGAAAACAGGCTCCCGGAAGTTTAAAACGATTAAAACGGAATTTTTTGGAAATTTTGAATTATTTTTATAAAGAAAAAAAACCGAATTAATGCGCAACGCTGACGTCAGTGACCGAATTTCGGTTTTTGGATTTATTTTTAAAAGAAAACTGATTTACTGCGTCATGATGACGTCAGCGGGGATTTTGATTTTTAAAATCTTTTTTTTTTAAATCAGCTGACGGGTGGGGCCACTGGGCCGTGGACCGGGTCCACGAGCCCATGCACCGGGCGCACGCACGCCCGTGCGTGGACCGAGTGGCGCAGTCACGACGCGGCACCGAGCGGGCGAGGATGGCGGCGGCGTAGCAGCGTGTGGCGCGCACGGCCGGCGGCGGTGACGTCAGCGGGCCGGGGAGGCCGAGAGAGGGCGGCGTGGTGCAGAGGGGCAGCTTGGGCGCGGGCCGGAGACAGGGAAGACGGCGGCAGCGCGGGGCGGGGAAGGGAGGAGAGCGAGGGAGAGAGAGAGAGAGAGAGGGAGGTGCGGGAGAATTAGGGGCACCCGGGGGGGCTTTTATAGGTGGGAAGGTGGGCGGCGCCGGCAAGAACAGCCACAAGAAATCGCTCGACCGGCGCGGGGATGGCGGCGGTGGTTGCGGCGGGGAGGGCGGGGAAGCCGGTGGCGGGCGCGGAGGCGAAGCGGCGAGAGGAAGGCAGGGGCAGCGCTCGCCGGCGCGGGAAGAGGAGCGGGAAGCACGGCTAGAGGTTGAAGACGACGGCATTTTCATTTTTTTTTTGCAAAGAAAATCCGGGTGCTACAAACCTATCCCCCTTAAAAAAATCTCGACCTTGAGATTCGAAAAGGCTAGCAAGAAAATAGGTATACAAATCCTTCAACTTATTTCTCAGATGTACCATGCTACAGGTCTTGTGTTGTTTGAGCTTTGACATTGTTCAGGTTTCCTTTTCCATAGATCTGTGGCTTCCTTGCTGCATTGCGGAAGGCTTCGGAATTGTTCACACTTGGACCTGCATGCTATTGTTTCTTTGGGCAATCCCTGGCGAAGTGTCCAATTCCATGTCAATCATAACATGTGACTTTGGACTGGGGTTTTGAATTTGGTCCTTCCTGAGTTACGTTGGTGATTGCCAGGCTGTCGGAATGGTTCACCATCAGTGGCTTCTTGGTTACTTCTGTCGGCTCAAACTTGGGAGACACTGATGGATTTATCTGGGTCTTGGGGAAAGCTCCAGGATTGAACCGTTGAGTGGTCATTCTTCGCTTGCGGTTCTCCATCTCCAAGTACTTGCCTTCCTGACGAAGTGCTTTGTTGACCAGTTGCTCAAAGTCGAAGTAGTCGTGGGAGATCAGTTGAATTGACAACTCGTCATTGAGTCCGTCTAGGAATCTCTCCTGCTTGGCTTCATCTGTGGCCACATCTTCTGGTGCGTAGCGTGCTAGCTGGTTGAACTTGTGTAGATACTCCGTCACCGTATGACCTCTTTGTCGTAAACTGCAGAACTCTTTCTTCTTTAATGCGATCAAGCCAGATGGGATGTGAGCTCTACGGAAAGCTACCGCGAACTCATCCCAGATGATGGCTTGGGCATTCTGGTGGGTGACACGAAAGTTGTCCCACCACTCTGCAGCGGGTCCACTCAGCTGATGAGAAGCGAATAAGACTCGCTCCCGATCACTGCACTAGATGATGTCCAACTTCTTCTCAATGTTTCTGAGCCAATCCTCAGCGTCCAATGGCTCGGTGCTGCTGGAGAAGGTTGGAGGTCTCGTTCTCATAAACACTGACAGCCTGGACTGAGGAGGTACATGAGCTTACTGGGTAGCTTGAGTGTTCTGATTATTGTTGTGAAATCATGTGCTGAAAAATTGGCTTAGAATTGAATTTGCAAAAATGTGTTTGTTCATATGTTTTTGACAATTTGACAAGAAACAGTAAGTTTCGCTTTGGCGCCGGACCAAACTTAAAGAAAACAATAAGTTTTCCATCTACGACGGACCAAATTTTTTGGTCCTACGTAAACACGTTTTTGGCAACCTCATTTTCCCATCTACGACGGACCAAATTTTTTGGTCCTACGTGAACACGTTTTGGGCAACCTCATTTTCCCATCTACGAAGGACCAAATTTTTTGGTCCTACGTGAACATGTTTTTGGCGACCTTGTTTTTCCCATGTATGACAAACCAAATTTTTTGGTCTGTCATACACATGCTTTTGGCGAACTCGTTTTTCCCATGTATGACAAACCAAATTTTTTGGTCTGTCATACACATGCTTTTGGCGAACTCGTTTTTCCCATGTATGACAAACCAAATTTTTTGGTCTGTCATACACATGCTTTTCGCGAACTCGTTTTTCCCATGTATGACAAACCAAATTTTTTGGTCTGTCATACACTTGTTTTTGGCAACCTTGTTTTTTCCATGAACGACAGACCAAATTTTTTGGTATGTCGTAAATGTGCTTCTAAAGGTTTTTTGCGCGGGACAAAGTTCTTAAAAACAGTAAGTTTTACATGTACGCCGGACCAAATTTTTTGGTCCGTCGTGAATGCGTTTTTGCTTGATTAGGGTTTTGAGCAAACTTGGAATTGTGTTTGATTTGTTTTTGAGATTATGAAATTTGTGAGAATTTCATGATGCTTGAAGTGGACTTTATGCAATGCTCATGTGAGTAGTTGCATGGATTGACATTGAGTCAAGTCGTGGACTTGTGCTCGAATTTGTTTTGTGGTTTGTTCATGTGCAGGTATTGCTCGAAGACGAATGTGGTCGATGACGGGACCGGAACTAGGTTCATGGAGGAACTGAGGTTCGGGACTAGGTTCAGGAGGAACTGAGGTCTTGGTGGTCAAGGATGTCATGCGGGACGTTCGGGCTAAGAGAATGGTGCACATGAAGAATGGTTAGTCACGTGAGAATGGCAGGAGGTCATTCACGTGCAAAGTGTTAGTCACGTGAGTATGACAGGTGGCCATACAGCCGTGCAAAGTGTTAGTCACGTGAGTATGGTAGGGTTGCCATACGGCGTGCAAGAGTTGTACTCGGCCAGGTTGGGCCAAGTAGAGTTGTATTGGATCTGATTCCTTCTAGGGAATAGGAATCGTATTCAGAACTCCTTGTGGGTTGGTCCTTTAAATAGGAGGGGTTGTCTCCTGTTGAAGGGCATCAAGCCTTGAGCAAGTTTTAGGGTTTGTACTCTTTTGATGAGAGTACTTTAGACAAAAGAAATAAAGATCAATTCTTCCAAGATTCTTGCGTGCTCTGATAACCACGTTGCTACAGTGTTTTTCTGTCTTGGTTCTTGTTTGCATGCTTGCTCTAAATCTAGATTGGTTTTTGATCCTTGAGTTTCATCTTGATTTGATCCATCAAAAACCTTTCTAGGGTATTGATTTAGAGTTCCTCAAAGTCTAGTTGATTAAACTTTTGTCGGTTCTGTTAAAACTTTCAAGTTTTCGTTAGATCAATTCTCGTCAAGTTCTGGATCAGCAAGCTTGCGAAGCTCATAACTTTTGATCCATAAGTCCGATCGAGCTGATTCTTTTTGGGTTTGATTCGTATTGGAATCTAGTTTCTTGTGTCCAAATTTCAGATCGTTACGACTGTTGGATCTTTGGGAATTCTCTTTTTACCAAGCGTCTGTCAATCTGTTTTTGTTGATTACGAGGCAATCTTTTGAATCCGAGTTGGGGTGTTCTTCCAGTAGGTCGAGAATTTGGTTTTAGCTTCCGCATAATCATTCACCCCCCTCTGATTGCTTTATTCGTATACTTCGATCCTACAAGTGGTATCAGAGCAAGGTTTTTCTAATCTATCTTAACCGGTGATTAGATTAATGGATCGCTATTCGACAAAACCGTGTGTGTTCGATGGTGTTGATTTTCAGTTTTGGAAGGCCAAGATGGAGGCATTCATCCAAGCACAAGGCTTCACAATTTGGGAGAAGGTGTACAAGCCATACCAAGTCCCTGCAAACGACAACGTCAATGACACCAATCGCACACAAGTTGAAGCAAACAGCAAGGCGCGCAACTTGATCATCCAAGGCTTGGGACGCAGCGACTTTGATCGTGTGGTTCATCTTCGATCCGCATATGAGGTATGGAAATCTCTTTGTGATTACCATGAAGGTTCTAATACTGTGAAAGAGGTTCGCCAAGACATCTACAAAAAGGAGTACATGCGATTCGAGATGAAACCGGGAGAGTCGGTAGATGACTTCTTTGCACGTTTTAATAAGATTCTTAGCAATTTGCGTGCTGTTGGAGTTAGCTTTGATAATGCTGCTAATGCTAGACAATTGCTTAGTGCTTTGGACATGTCGGTGTGGGAGATGAAAGTAACATCTATACAAGAATCTACTACCATGAGTACACTTACTTTAGATGTTCTTTATTCTAAGTTGAAAACTCATGAGTTGGATGTTCTTGCCAGGAAGGGTAACATTAAATCAATTGCTTTGATCTCTAACCCTAACATGTCAAATGCAAATTCTTCTTCTAGCTTTGCCTTGTCCTCCTTGTCTTCTTTAACAGATGAACAAATTGAAGAATTTCCTGAAGAAGACTTGGCACTACTCTCTTCTCGCTTTAACAAAGCTTTGCAGAATGTGAGAATGAGAAAGAGAGGTGGTCCTCCAAGATGCTATGAGTGTGGTGACCTCAACCATATTCGCACAAATTGTCCTAAGCTTGCAGGAAAAATATCAAAGGAGGAGAAGGACAACGACAGAAGGAATGAGAAGAAAAGGTTCTCATCAAATGATAGGAAGAAGAAGAGCTTCATCAACCGCAAGGTGGTTCACCGAGTTCTTTCCGCTCTTGAACAAGTCAATTTGAGCGATGTGGACTCGGAGAGCAGCGAAGATGATGCAACTCCAAGCAAGCATGATTTGATGGGATTGTGTCTCATGGCAAGCAGCAAGGATAGCTTCACTGAGGACGGCAACGACAGCGACTTCAATGAGGTAGACCCTTCTTATGATGAATTAGCCAATGCTGTTGCCCGTCTTGGAAAATTACTTGACAAACGTGATAGAAAAATTAAGAAACATGATATTTTTGTGGAGTCATTGAATGCTGAAATTGCTAGACTTAAGACTTTGATTCCTGATGATGATACTTGCAAGTCATGTGACTTAATTTACAATGAGCTCACCTTGCTTAGGAAAGAACATGCTCTTCTGTTGCATCTAAATGAGAAACATGTTAAACATGCTAGCTGTTCCACTGATGATTTGCATAGTTCATATTCTTGTCCTAAATGCTCAACTCTTGAATTAAAATTGAAAGATGCAAATACTAGGGTTTCTCAATTGATTGATAATCTGCTTTCTCATGAGGTTCTTTCATGCTCAACTTGTCGCAAGCAAAAAGTAAAAGTGGATGCTTCCTGCAACAATTGTTTAACTCTTGCTAAGAAAGTTGATTACTTGCAAAATTCTTTGGAACGGTTCACAAATGGCAAGAAAAATTTGAACATGATTTTGGATAAATCAAAGGTTAGCTCAAATAAGAAGGGTTTAGGTTTTGATCTTCATGCTTCATTTGGAACTAAACCTTGCACTGCTGTTCATGCTCCTTGCAATGACAAAATTGAAATTCTTAATGAGCCTAAAAAGATTGCTTTTAAATCTGCTGGTTTTCTTTCTTCTACTATGATGAATGCAAAATATGTTTCTACTGTTAAAGCAAAACCTCATGCTAAGTACACTTGCACTCATTGTGGTAGAGATGGACATCTAGTAGATTTTTGCTTTAGACTAGCCAAACAACAAAAGAAGGAAAGAACTGAGGCTAGATCAAATTTCAGCAAAGCACATTTTACTTCTTATGCGCCTAGAGTGATGAAAACACCTTCTGTTCCTAGAAACATGGGAAAAGGCAAATCTGATTTTGTGCATAAAAATTATCGTGTTGTACCTACTGTTGTGCGTCGTGTGTCTCGATCTTTGGATTCCCAAAAATCTCATTCCTAACCCCAAGATCTTGAGACCTCGACATGTTTTGCTATGTAGGCTTCTCTCGGAAGGAAGGAGAACATATGGCTAGTGGATTACGGATGCTCACGCCACATTTCCGTTGATAAGAATTGGTTCTCCTCCTCACTCGTGCATCTCGTCTTTGAAAGTGTTACTTTTGGAGATGCTTCTTCCTCTTCTGTTGTGGCAAAAGGTACAATAAAGGTAAGTGACAAGTTTATGTTCAAAGATGTGGCTCTTGTTGAAAATTTGAAATATAACTTGCTTTCTGTCTCACAAATGCTTGATGAAGATCTTGAGATAAGCTTTAAGAAAAATGAATGCAAAGTGCTAGATGCTTCAGGTGATCTTGTGTTCAAAATTTCTCGTTTTGGAAGAGTATTTAAAGCTGATTTTGATGCATCACCTTCTTCTAAGCATAGGTGTATAATTGCCAATGTTTCTAAAGATTTATTCTTTTGGCATCGTAGACTTGGTCATGTTGGTTTTGATCATCTTACTCGTGTAAGTGGTTTAGATCTCATACGTGGCTTGCCTAAACTTAAGGGTGATAGCAATCTAGTATGTTCTTCTTGTATACATGGTAAGATGGTTGCAGGTTCACATCCACCTCTTACCATGGTGATGACAAACACTCCAGGACAGCTTCTACATCTTGATACAGTTGGACCATCTCGAGTTCAATCCTTTGGAGGCAAACGGTATGTGCTTGTGATTGTTGATGATTTTTCTAGATACTCTTGGGTGTATTTTGTGGCATCTAAGGATGAGGCTTTTAGTCATTTTAGAAGTCTTGTTCTTAGGCTTTCTGTTGACCTTCCAGGAGCTCTCAAATCTATTAGAAGTGATAATGGAACTGAATTCAAAAATGCTTCCTTTGATCTCTTTTGTGCTGAAAAAGGAATTGATCATCAATTTTCATCTCCTAGAGTGCCTCAACAAAATGGTGTAGTTGAAAGGAAAAATAGAACGTTAGTTGAAATGGCTAGAACTATGCTAGATGAGCATCTCACTCCTAGAAATTTTTGGGCTGAAGCGATTTCAACTGCTTGTTATGTTTCAAACCGTGTGTTTTTGAGATCAAAATTGGGTAAGACTCCATTTGAGCTTCGGTTTGGACATAGACCTTCTGTTTCTCACTTTCGAGTTTTTGGATGCAAATGTTTTGTCTTGAAATCTGGAAATCTTGATAAATTTGAAGCTAGATCAACTGATGGCATTTTTCTTGGATATCCTGCTCATACTCGAGGCTATCGTGTGCTTGTTTCGGAGACTAACAAAATTGTGGAAACTTGTGAAGTTACTTTTGATGAGTCTAGTCCAGGCACTAGTCTAAGTGATGCAGGTACAGGCGCATATGTTCAGGGAGAGAAAATCTTTGAAGATAATGATGATGTTGAAGATGAGGTCTTGACTCTTCCTAATGCACAACAAGCTGTAGCACCTTTGGCACCTACTACTACATCACCTACAGCTAACCATCCTCAAGCTACAACATCATCTGTACATGCTGAAAATGAAGAAGGAGAAGTATCAAAAGCCAATGCTCCCTTGCACATTCAAAAAATGCATCCATCTGAACAAATGATTGGAGACCCAAATGAGAGAGTCACTCGATCCAGGTTTATTCATTCTGACACTCATGCTCATTCTGCTTTAGTTGCTTCTTTTGAACCCAAAGATATATCTAATGCATTATCTGACGAATCTTGGATCAATGCCATGCATGAAGAATTAGAGAATTTTGAACGAAATAAAGTTTGGAAACTTGTCTCACCACCTCCTGATTTTAATGTTATTGGAACTAGATGGGTTTTCAAAAATAAACAAAGTGAGGATGGTGTTGTTGTTAGAAACAAGGCTAGATTGGTTGCTCAAGGTTACACTCAAATTGAAGGCTTAGATTTTGATGAAACCTTTGCTCCTGTTGCTAGAATTGAAGCCATTAGAATCCTTTTAGCATTTGCTGCATCCAAAGGTTTCAAATTGTATCAAATGGATGTGAAAAGTGCTTTTCTTAATGGCTACATAAATGAGGAGGTTTATGTCAAGCAACCACCTGGTTTTGAAAATCCAAAGTTTCCAAATCATGTGTTCAAACTATCAAAAGCTTTGTATGGTTTGAAACAAGCCCCTAGAGCATGGTATGATAGGCTAAAAACCTTTTTACTTGAAAGGGGGTTTTCAATGGGAAAGGTTGACAAAACTCTCTTTTTACTCAAGCAAGGCAATGATCAACTATTCGTTCAGATTTATGTTGATGATATTATCTTTGGTGGTTCCTCTCATGTTTTAGTGTCTGAGTTTTCAGAAACAATGAGGAAGGAGTTTGAGATGAGTATGATGGGTGAGTTGACATACTTTTTGGGATTTCAAATCAAGCAAACAAAGGATGGTACTTTTGTACATCAAAGCAAATACACAAAAGACTTGTTGCATAGATTTGGGATGGAAAACAGCAAACCAATCATGACACCTATGGAAAGCAATTGCACGCTTGATCCAAATGAAGATGGTGAGCCGGTTGATCAAAAGGAATATAGAAGCATGATAGGTTCACTTTTGTACCTCACTGCATCAAGGCCGGATATACAATTTGTTGTGTGCTTGTGTGCTCGTTTTCAAGCTTCCCCACGTGCTTCACATCGACAAGCTGTCAAGCGAATTTTCAGGTATCTTCATGGAACTCAAGATTTTGGCATTTGGCTTTCTGCTTCCTCATGCATTAGTTTAAGAGCCTTTTCTGATGCTGATTTTGGAGGATGTAGAATTGATAGAAAAAGTACATCTGGTACATGTCATTTCTTGGGCAATTCTCTTATTGCATGGTCATCTAGAAAACAATCTTCTGTTGCACAATCAATTGCTGAATCTGAATATGTGGCTCTTTGCTAGTTCTTTGTTCTCAAATTCTTTGGATAGTAGCTACACTTAAAGATTATGGGGTTAATTTGAATAGTGTTCCTCTTTTGTGTGATAACACTAGTGCAATTTGCATTGCTAAGAACCCCGTGCAACACTCTAGAACAAAACACATTGACATCAGATTTCACTTTCTTAGAGATCATGTTGAAAAAGGCAACATTGTGCTTCATCATGTGGATACTGAACATCAATTGGCAGACATTTTCACAAAACCTTTGTCTTCTTCTCGTTTTGCTTTTATTCGGGGAGAACTTGGGATTGTTCTTCCAATGGGTTTGTTTTGAGGGGGAGTTTCCTTGCCAAGTTCTTTCACTTAATGAGCTCACTTTATCATATTTCTTTATATATTTTGTAATTGTGCTAATATATGATAATCTAAATTGTTCCACTTGAACTAAAAATGACTTTGCGGAATTCCTTGGTTTGATTGCCTATAGTTAAATACTCTGTGATATCTCACTCTTCTAGGCTTGATATTGAATCTTCTTGACAAATTTGGGCTTTGAAGCAAGTGTGTTTTCAGCTTTACTCTTTCATAAGACCTTTTAATCATTTTTGCATGTTTACAATCAAAGAAAAAGAAAAGAAAAAGGGAATCAATAAAAAAGGGTTGTTAAAAGCAAAAGCTTCAAGTTGTATGCTTCAGGCATGCTTTCCCTAAAAAAAATAAGATGTATGCTTCAAGCATGCCATTCCCTCAAAAGACAAGATGTATGCTTCAAGCATGCCACTCCAAGGAAATAAAAGAAGTATGCTTCAAGCATGCCACATGCAGTTTATTGTTTAAAGATTAAATTGGTCTACTAGATTGGAGTTGAAACTACTTGCTCGCCCTGATTTGTTAGTTGCTTCAACTTTGAGCCTTTGTTTTTCTACTAAAGGTTTTGCTTAGTACTTGGCTATAGTTGACTGAATTGAGGTTGAGATGCATGTCATTCCCTAACTTGTTAAAATCACATCAAGATCATGTATTTTGCATATTATGTGATATATAAGGTTATATGATCGAATGAGCTCATCTTTTCCTATCTTGGCACTCCCTTATTTCTCCTTGTGAAATCTTTGCTACAGGAAATATTTTGAACCTATTCTCTCTTTTGTACTCTTGATGAATCCATTGTCAAAGGGGGAGAAATTTGGGAATCTTTGAAAAGTTTAAGGAAAAAGGGGGAGAAGAAAAAGGGGGAGTTGTTTTTGGAAATTTGAGTATTTTGGGAGAAGTTTGGAGAATTTTGAAATTTTTGGGCACATTGCACATTCACACACATTTTCATTCTCAGGGGGAGATTTTGTTTTGCCTTTTTGTCAAAGGGGGAGTTTCTGTGCCTTCTCGCTTTGGTTTTGGTGTTAATCCTTTGGATTTCAAAATCTTTTGTAAAGTGAATGCCAAATGTTCAATTCTAAGTGGTGTTGCCAATGTTTTCATCAAGGGGGAGATTGTGAAATCATGTGCTGAAAAATTGGCTTAGAATTGAATTTGCAAAAATGTGTTTGTTCATGTGTTTTTGACAATTTGACAAGAAACAGTAAGTTTCGCTTTGGCGCCGGACCAAACTTAAAGAAAACAGTAAGTTTCCCATCTACGACGGACCAAATTTTTTGGTCCTACGTGAACACGTTTTTGGCAACCTCATTTTCCCATCTACGACGGACCAAATTTTTTGGTCCTACGTGAACACGTTTTGGGCAACCTCATTTTCCCATCTACGAAGGACCAAATTTTTTGGTCCTACGTGAACATGTTTTTGGCGACCTTGTTTTTCCCATGTATGACAAACCAAATTTTTTGGTCTGTCATACACATGCTTTTGGCGAACTCGTTTTTCCCATGTATGACAAACCAAATTTTTTGGTCTGTCATACACATGCTTTTGGCGAACTCGTTTTTCCCATGTATGACAAACCAAACTTTTTGGTCTGTCATACACATGCTTTTGGCGACCTCGTTTTTCCCATGTATGACAAACCAAAATTTTTGGTCTGTCATACACTTGTTTTTGGCAACCTTGTTTTTTCCATGAACGACAGACCAAATTTTTTGGTATGTCGTAAATGTGCTTCTGAAGGTTTTTTGCGCGGGACAAAGTTCTTAAAAACAGTAAGTTTTACATGTACGCCGGACCAAATTTTTTGGTCCGTCGTGAATGCGTTTTTGCTCGATTAGGGTTTTGAGCAAACTTGGAATTGTGTTTGATTTGTTTTTGAGATTATGAAATTTGTGAGAATTTCATGATGCTTGAAGTGGACTTTATGCAATGCTCATGTGAGTAGTTGCATGGATTGACATTGAGTCAAGTCGTGGACTTGTGCTCGAATTTGTTTTGTGGTTTGTTCATGTGCAGGTATTGCTCGAAGACGAATGTGGTCGATGACGGGACCGGAACTAGGTTCATGGAGGAACTGAGGTTCGGGACTAGGTTCAGGAGGAACTGAGGTCTTGGTGGTCAAGGATGTCATGCGGGACGTTGGGGCTAAGAGAATGGTGCACATGAAGAATGGTTAGTCACGTGAGAATGGCAGGAGGTCATTCACGTGCAAAGTATTAGTCACGTGAGTATGACAGGTGGCTATACGCATGCAAAGTGTTAGTCACGTGAGTATGGTAGGGTTGCCATACGCGTGCAAGAGTTGTACTCGCCCAGGTTGGGCCAAGTAGAGTTGTATTGGATACAGATTCCTTCTAGGGAATAGGAATCGTATTCAGAACTCCTTGTGGGTTGGTCCTTTAAATAGGAGGGGTTGTCTCCTGTTGAAGGGCATCAAGCCTTGAGCAAGTTTTAGGGTTTGTACTCTTTTGATGAGAGTACTTTAGAGAAAAGAAATAAAGATCAATTCTTCCAAGATTCTTGCGTGCTCTGATAACCACGTTGCTCTGGTGTTTTTCCTGCCTTGGTTCTTGTTTGCATGCTTGCTCTAAATCTAGATTGGTTTTTGATCCTTGAGTTTCATCTTGATTTGATCCATCAAAAACCTTTCTAGGGTATTGATTTAGAGTTCCTCAAAGTCTAGTTGATTAAACTTTTGTCGATTCTGTTAAAACTTTCAAGTTTTCGTTAGATCAATTCTCGTCAAGTTCTGGATCAGCAAGCTTACGAAGCTCATAACTTTTGATCCATAAGTCCGATCGAGCTGATTCTTTTTGGGTTTGATTCGTATTGGAATCTAGTTTCTTGTGTCCAAATTTCAGATCGTTACGACGGTTGGATCTTTGGGAATTCTCTTTTTACCAAGCGTCTATCAATCTGTTTTTGTTGATTACGAGGCAATCTTTTGAATCCGAGTTGGGGTGTTCTTCCAGTAGGTCGAGAATTTGGTTTTTGCTTCCGCATAATCATTCACCCCCTCTGATTGCTTTATTCGTATACTTCGATCCTACAATTGTTGATGGACTGAGCTAGGAGTTGGATGAGTTGGTTCTGATTGTCCATCATTTGCTGCCAGGTGAGTCCATCTGTAGGAGGAAGTGGCAGGCCGGGTGGAGGTGGACTGTCGGTGTTGCGGCGAGTGTTCACCATCTGGCGGTTGGGATCAAGGTTTAGGGAAGAGAAGACTGGGAACAAAGGGGGTAAGGATTTCGCACCCAAAGAAGCAATAAACTCCAACTTTTTTTAATAATAATTTATTGCGGCTATCAACAAAAGAGAAAAAGGACAGTTCACAAACACTGTCTACTAAAAATGGATAGCTTAACCTTAATTGGGGTAATCTTCTAGTCTTGACATTCTTGATCTTCAGGTACGGAACGGGTCGTCATGTTTTCGGAAGAATCTTGTCAATTCATCGCTTTGCTGGAAGCTCCGTCTAATATTTTGAGAGTGGGGATGAAGTCGATAAAACTTCTCTTTTAAATGAGAATTTGGGTAAGGGCAAGATAGAATAAGACGAGAGTGAAAATTATTCAAAATATTGCTTTTATTTCAAAATAAGTCCTTAAGGTTAAACCATTCTAACTAAAGCCACTCCTACAGTCGATATGGCTCTGATACCATCTCTGTCGGACCCCAGAATGACACCTCCGAAATCCTCTGTGTATTCTATAGTAGTTAAGGAAAATGCTAGTACACACAGTAGAAATGAAACCATAGCATATCCGTCGTTCTTTATTAATAATAAATATTCAGAGTTACAAATGAAATGGCTCGCAGGCCAACAAATAAATAAAAGCAGCGGAATTGAAGAACAGTAATAGAGCCCAATTAATTTGCCACAGGCAATCGACTGGGGACGCGGCCTAGTCCAACTGGTCCTCACCAACGTGGTACTCCTCCTCTGAAGCAGTAGATTAAGCAAGGGTGAGTACAAACGTACTCAGCAAATCACACCGAAAAATGCAATATAATGCACAGGTAACAAAGGAAGGTTATATGGTTCATTTTAGCATAAAGCAGTGATTCTCAAAAAAATTCTAAATAATTTTCAAGTGGCATAATTTTAAGAATACATACCCTTTAAACATTTTCAACACAGGACTCACTCCTGGAATTATTCAAATATTTCCCATGATGGACTCACTCCATCCCAGCATCCTTCTTGTAAGCCAAATTTTAAAATTCCAAAGTCTAATCTGAGAATGGCTTGCTTGGCAAGCCCATAACCGCGGGCGCGGCTAATCGATTAGTTTTGCACTCTGCAGAGGTTGTACAACTTTACCCACAAGACATAAGATTCCCCTGGTGTCAGCACACTTCCTTTGGTGAGTGACAGAGAAAGTTATGACAAGGCCCCTATAATAATTCATACATGTAGTCATGCCCGCTAAGGTTTCACCGCTGAAAGAATCCCTCTATTCAGAAGCCCACTCTTGCGCCAGAGTGGCAGCCTCACGCTTTCACCACACCACTACCTCCAATTGGCATGACTGTCCATGATATGATTTAATACTGCTAGCCAGGTATGTCCCATTCCAGACTTATGGTAGTACGGTTAGGCTTTATATTCAGCGAAACTCATACCGGTCCTTAAATGACTAGGCGAGACTTTCCACCAACCCAGAACATTAACCTCACCACTTTCCAACCATTTCTCGCCCGGTCTAAGTCATTTTCATTTTAACCATACTATTTCCACGTTGACACTAACATTAATCATCATAAGTTTCTATTTAAACATGACATCATTTTGGCATAAAGTTACCCAAAACTTCCTAAGTTCAGTTCTAAGCATGTCTAAGCAGTGTCTAAATATTACCATAGTTATAGTTTGTATTTTTTTCCTAAGGTTACAAGAATATCGGAATTTAAATGTCAAAGGTGGCATATCAATTTTTGGATTTAAATATCATTTAAAACTAGGTCGGAAATTAATGTCTATAACAAATAAGCATGCAATAATTTAAATTCAACATACAAGTTCACAAACTGGGAGCAACATGGTCAAGGGGGTGTGACTTGCCTGGTTCGATGAGTTGCTGCTCAAATTCGTCGCTCGGGAACTCCTCGGACTCTCCGTAATCTACGCGTAAAAAGCACTCAAATTCAAATAAAATTCAAATAAATTCCAATAAATTCAAATTGAAATTCAAACTAGCACTAAACTAAAATTTAAGACTTTAAATGAATTTAGGAAGAAAAACGGAGCCAAACGGAGTTTGAACGGGCGAAAACGGGCTCCCGGAAGTTTAAAACGATTAAAACAGAATTTTCTGGAATTTTTGAATTATTTTTATAAAGAAAAAAAAACCGAATTAATGCGCAACGCTGACGTCAGCGACCGAATTTCGGTTTTTGGATTTATTTTTAAAAGAAAACTGATTTACTGCGTCATGATGATGTCAGTGGGGATTTTGATTTTTAAAATCTTTTTTTTTTAAATCAGCTGACTGGTGGGGCCACCGGGCCATGGACCGGGTCCACGAGCCCATGCAACGGGTGCACGCACGCCCGTGCGTGGATCGAGCAGCGCGGCGCGACGGGCGACGACCGGAGCGGGCGGGGATGGCGGCGGCGCACGCACCGGCGGCGCTGGCGAGGTGAAGGCGGCGTGACGCCGGGCGGGCCGGGAGGTCGAGAGAGGGCGGCGCGGAGGGGCAGCTCGGATGCGCGCCGGAGATGGGGAAGACGGCGGCGGCGCAGGGCGGGGAAGGGAGGAGAGCGAGGGAGAGAGAGAGAGAGAGAGGAAGGTGCGGGCGTGGATCGAAAGCAGCGCGGGCGCGACGAGCGACGCACCGGAGCGGCGGGATGGCGGCGGGCGTCGCACCGGCGGCGGCGCCGGGCGTGGCGAAGGCGGCGGTGACGTCGGCGGGGCCGGGGGAGGTCGAGAGAGGGCGGCGCGGAGGGGCAGCTCGGATGCGCGCCGGAGATGGGGAAGACGGCGGCGGCGCAGGGCGGGGAAGGGAGGAGAGCGAGGGAGAGAGAGAGAGGAAGGTGCGGGAGAATGAGGGGCACTCGGGGGGTCGTTTATCGGGGGGACGGCAGGAGGCGCTGGCGCAACGTCCCGCGCAAATCGGGGGGCCTGGGGGGGGTTGGGGGGGGTGGTGGGGGGGGGGTGGGGGGGTAAGCCGGTGGCGGGCGCGGAGGCGACGCAGCGCGAGGAAGGTGGGGGCGGCGCTCGCCGGCGCAGGAAGAGGAGCGGGAGGCGCGGCTGGAGGTTGAAGACGACGGCATTTTCATTTATTTATTTTTTTGCTTTGCAAAGAAAATCCGGGTGCTACAGCCGATCACATCACGCCTTTATGTGCAGTGCAGCATGGTAAGCGTCTGTCTTGGAATCAAAACAATGCTAGGCGTTAAGCTCAGAACAAGATTAAGGAGGAAGAATGTATGTTTGCCCGTATTCTACTAATTATCAGGGTATCAAATATTTTAATAAATGGCATAGCGTGTCAAATGCACACATTTTTTGTTTGTTACACTAGCAAAAATACGATTCTTGGGTATGCCAAACCAAATGGTATAGCGCGTTGCATCTATTTTCACCTAAAATTTAGGTCTATGTAGCATCAATCGACTGTTTTTTTTAGCACAGAATAAGCCGGCCGTATTTTGTAGTTGAATTACTCTCCCCTCTTCCCCTGCTATATATCCTTCCATCACCGAATCATTGAAAAGAAGTGGTACTTAATAAGGTAGAGTGGCTCGTTTGTCAAGTGGTACTTGTTATATATATTCTTCTTTATCAAGTGGTACTTGTTAAGCGATAATTAATGACGTGAGAAGAACGGACTACTGCTACCGAGTGCTGCTTTAGAATAGTAGAGATTCTTCTTTATCATTGAAATACTCTTTTAGTCTTTTTGTCACTTTGAGTAGACTCTTTCGTTCTCTCCCCTGTTTTAGCTACATCCGGGCGAGGTTGCAAGGCATGTGATGAAGGAAGAGGTGCAGCTGAGCTGCGTCTGAGGGAGGTCACAGGACGCGTTGTAAAGGGGGGAGGAGTAGCCGGGCACCGTCCCATATTGTATTTTAGCGGCGTCCGAGCAAGATCGTAGGGCACGTGGCGAAGAGGGGAGCATAGCCGAGTGCCATTCCCCCTCCTGTTTTAGCTACGTCCAAGCAAGATCGTAGGGCACGTGGCGAAGAGGGGAGCATAGCTGAGCTCCATTCCCTATCTTTCTTCAATGGGTTTTGATAAGTTTCATCCGGATGTTTTCTTTAGCATCCATCATCCAAATTCCTGGCCATTAGATTTGCTTTCAGATCAATGTACGCCCCCCTGAATTCGAGGTGGGCTGATCCTACGGATGTGTGTTTTGATCGTACAGTCAAAAGTTTAGATGTTTTTTAGGACAAAAAGATACAATGGATTTTGATAAGTTTCATCCGGATGTTTTCTTTAGCAACCATCATCCAAATTTTGTGTCCGAGCGAGGTTGCAGGGCACATAATGAAGGGGGAGGTGTAGCGAGTGCTGTCCACTATTCTCTTTTAGCTATATCCGGGTAGGTATAACCCTCAAGGCAAAGGTAGTTGTATGATGGGGTGTGACATGCGAGATCTCCCTGTCGGGGTGAAGCCTTCGAGGCCAAAGACTCCCTAGCAGCCATGGTACATCCCTCACAGCGAGGAGGTTATGCGATGGAGTGCAACACGCGAGGTCTCTCTATCGAGAAGAAGCCTTCGACACTGAAAACTCCCTAGTAAGAGGGGTATAATCCTCGCATCGATGAGGTTCTCTATCCTTTTTTTAAAGTGTCTAATCTAACAGAATATTGTTCTTTCCTTATTGCCTTTGTCTTGGATGTGAAATTTGGTCGAGCTCTTTTCGAAGTGTATGATGAACTAGGAGGTAAATGGGCTGGCCTTACGTGGTTGTTTTGTAAGACATCGCGCTCTCCTAGGGCATGTACAATGGTCACAGTCAGCTGTCTATAAGAGATGTCATGTAGGATTTTAAGTGACGTGGAGGAGAGAGAAGAAGGAAAGAGAAAGCTGCTGTCTATTATTTAATAGACAGTCTTATAGACAGCTTCACATGTTGTGTATCATTGTATAGACAGCCTGTTAATTGAATAAGAGATCATTACAGACAGCTATATAGACGATCCATTGTATGAGTTGTTTTTGGTGCTGTCTGTAGATGATGTGGAGATGCATCATAGACAGCTGTTGTCTATACCACTGTACATACCCTTACGGCTTCTCGAGTCATGAGTGGTTACTTTTAGGGGGTGTTAGGCAGAGCTCCAGCTCCATCAAATTCGTGAATCTGTTGGAGCTGGGTATTCCTAGTTCCACCAAATCTATGAAGCTAGAGTTGTGGATATATTAAGAGTGTTTAGATAGATCATCTTGTTTATATTTTAGAATAAAAATATAAACTTAATTCACTCTATGTTAACTATAAATTTCAAATCCAGGACTTGCACGGGGAATCGTGGTGTACGCCATGATCCTTGGGTTTGTATTTTTTAATTTATATATCGAGCACTCATGCGGGGCATCAAGATGTACATCAGTCCTCGGGCTATGAGCGGCGATTTTTAGTTTATAAACCGAACATTCGCGCGGGGCATCTACCATACTTTGCCATAGTTTTTTGCCAGACTTGCCTAAAGTTAGGTCATCAAAATTGAAGCCACACTTTGGCTAAAAAAAAGAAGTTTGCCACACTTTTTTGAGCCCATGACATGTGGGACCTAAATGGCAAGAAAGAATCTTGCCACAAGTGTGGCTATGAACCAAACACATACCTAATTTGGTCAAACTTGCCTAAATGTGTGGCAAATTATGGCAATGTTGGGCTATAAACCAAACGGGCCCCTAGTGTACGCCGGTGCCCTACAGCCATACGCCGCGGTTTTTTATTTTAGACACTGAGCACTCGCGCAGAGCATTATTATTATTATTATTATTAAAGTTGAAAGGTTTTCCGGTCTCTCCCCGCGCCCTGCGCGTCCTGCTCGTCCGATCGCCGACTTTCAACGGTCTAGATCATTCCTCCCGAGCAATCGGCTGGATTTCTCGCTCGGCCCGCTCGGCCACATGGGACACGTGGCGCAGCTGCAGCGTCGCCCGCCTGCACACCCGTGACGCGGGTTCGAGTGCGCCAACGCGACGCACGCCGATTTTTTCGAATCACGAAGTGTGTCACGCTACTTTGTCTTTGCCAGCGTGGCGAAGCGGGTTTTTGCGAAAAAGCCCCTCAGCATTACCAAAATTGTATATAGGTCCCAATTTTCACAAAAAGTCTATTTTTTGTGGAAAGGTCCTCCAAACAATTGGAAAATACGTTCCAGTCCGGCAAGCTCATTCTTATTAAAAAAAAACCTCTGAAATTTATTCTTATTCAAAAATACCTCTAAAATCCTTTTCAAGCCCGATTCTTTACCAAAAAAAATACTTCTCATGTCGGATTTTTCACAAAAAAAAATCAAAAAAATTATTTGCTTATCTGATTATATTAAAATATTTTTTTGCCCTCATGGCGTGCCGCGGTGCGCATACAAACTAGTTTTATTATTATTATAAGCTTCAGGGTTCCGGATTAAAGCTGGGCACAGGGGGCTGTGCCCATGTGGGCTGGCCCGAAGCATGGAGGCCCAACCCGATCCAAAACCCAGCACGACACGGATTGGACAGTGCTGTGCCAACCCGGCACTATTCATCGAGCCGTGCTGGGCCGAGAACCTTGGCACGATGGGCGGCACGGCCCAACATGACGATTTGGGCCATGCCCGTGCCGAAACGGCACGCTGGCACGCCCGGGCACGGGCGGCACGCTGGATGGCCACGGCCCGCGACAGGGCACGGCGCAAGAAGCTATCTCTCCCTCATTCGTCTCTCTCAATGTCTCCGGTTTCTCTCTCTCACTCGTCTATCTCAATCTCTCCCTCTCTCTCGTCCGTCTCTCTCAATCTCTCTCTCTCGCGCGTGTCTTCCTCACTCTCTTCCTTGCATATGGCCCCCCTCTTGTCTGTGTTCAGCACATCCCCTTCGCTCTCTACCTGTTCAAGAATAAATAAATTTTAGTTCTTTTTTCTATAATATTTGTGTCAACTACCTCAACTCCATACGTCTTCGACTCCTTTCATCTCGTCGAAAAAGTGCAAATGGGCCGGGCGTGGGCCGGCACGGCACGAGGTGCAAATGGGCTATGCCTGGGCTCGCCAAAGACGAGCCAAGCCGGCATGGCATGGCACGACGGACACGACGGGCCATCACGGTCTGGCCCGGTTCAAACACGAAGCACGACGAACACGACGGGCCGTCACGGTCCGGCCCGGTTCAGACACTTTGCATTGCCCATCTCCATTGGGTAGATGGCATAATTTTCGTATCTTGGAGCTCAAGTGTTTGTTAGTGTATTGCAGGTTCTGCATGGTGATGCTTTACACAGGGATAAATAATTTCGCAGGGAACTGGTAGTATTGAATTGCAGAGTTTGATTGTGTTGACCAATTGAACACATGAGCCACATTTTAATGCCGAGATCTTAATTCTTAATTTCCTTTTTCACCATAGTAATTCCAATGTAGAGTGCGTACAAGCAAGCTATGCAATACAGCAAAAGCATCCCTAGACAAGCAACGAGCAACACCAGAAGCTCAGTATCCACCACTGGCTGGTCACCTTCTCCAAATTCTTCGAATCTTGCTCCATTCAATGAAAATGTGGTCAATAGCTAGACAGACCATTCTGACATTTCTACCTTGTGTCAGTATTTGTTTCTATGTTACCTTATCAAATAACTCATTCAGTTTTGCTCTACTGTTGCAGGTGAAATTTAAGATCGCTCTTTGCCATTCCGCTCTGTGTGAGCACCATGAAGCACTTCCAAGAGGTTCCCCGCTTCCATTTGCTTCTGTTTGGTCTTCTTTCTTTGTCAACTTTGGTTCCCATATTATATTCCGTGAAATAAGTAGTTGATACTGGAAAACACAAAACGTCTCAAATCTATATATGGTGGACGATGTAGATCCAAATGTGGTTGCTTCTTCTGTAATTGTGAAGACAGATGATGTGAAGTATGGCCTATTGACCTATATGGCTATATGTTCTCTGTAGATGGAAGGTATTCCTTATAAAGTGAGAACTCTGAAAATGAATATGTTGTTAGGGAGGCTTCATCGGATATCAAGAAGTAAACAGGCAAATGGCTGTTTGTTATAGAGAGTGCTTGAGGTATAACATACCAAACGATTTATTTTTTAGGATGTTTAAATCTGCAATTAGTTGACATAAACCGTCATTTCCTTTTGTGTAGTAATTTGTTCTTGATTTTGATACAGAAACCATTAGGTTGTTCTATTGCTCCTTAAAAATATTGCTTCTCACTCGACGAAATAATTTGACAAGGCCCTGTCTGCATTTTCATATGCTTCTGCCAGACTCTTTTTTCAAACATGAAACAGTCATAGACAGCCTCTATGTCATAGTGTGTGATGTACTCTTATGGCTTCAAACATAATTGAAAAAATGAACATAGTTAGGATAGTATACTTACTCCTATGATCCTATCCATATTTCCGGGAGGTTTCCCGGCCGGAGAGGCTAGCCACATCACCTCTCCGGTTTTTTGCGAAAAAGCCTCTCATCTTCCTCCAAATTACGCATAGGTCTATGTAAAATTACAAAAAAGTCTTTCGCTATTTTTTGTGAGGGTAAGAAACGTTTGCAAATAGCGTTTAGGTCCCTCGCTCGTTACTTTATGGAAAAAAAACTCACGTTAAATACAAATCTCGAATAAGCCCTTTTTCTAATTTTTTCAGGATAGCGCTCAGGTCCAAAAAAATAACAAACATGTTCCCGTTCCTTACGTCCAGATCCTTTCTCTGAAAAAAAACGCAAATTCGTTTTCGTTCACGCGCGCGACGTGTGCCGCGTTTATTGACCTAGTTCCATACATGGGGGAAAATACTCAGCTACCTAATCTGAGTTTATAGACAGGAACGTGCCTACAGCCTACTAACTTTTTTTTTCGTTCTAACACCAATTGTCTCTTAGAAAAGTGTTCAACAATACACAAAACTATGTGCTGCCTAGGGGAACAACCACACATGCAGATTTATTATCTGCTTGACCCAGTAAGTTTCTCAGCTGCATGGTCAGATCCAACCATTTTACGAAGCTCCTCGCCGGTTGTGCTTCTGCACACCGCGCCTCGGAGCTCCACACCGTGGCGCGCCGCCTCGACCGTAGAATAGGTATCTGCCTCTATTATCACATCCACCTATATGGATGAAGTTATCGTAAGACCAAAACACAAATCGTAAGTTATCGCTAGAGTATGAAAGGGGAACGGAAGAAATAGAAACGCAACCAGACTCAGAAAACGATTAGGATTCGGACCTCCTTGTAATACTCGGATTAGGGCCCTAAAGGAAATCGGCTGGTGATCTATAAGTGGACCCAGGAGCCTGCTCCAATGGAAGCAAATCCTAGATTGCGGATCAAATATTACCAGCAGATCCAACATTGCACTTTGCGATTCATCTTCCAGCAGAGACACTGCTCCAATGGAGGCATGTAGCAGAGCTGAGATTATGAGCGTATGGGATCAAGGGATACATCCAAAAGATCTCTCCTGTCTAGTCTTCAGAGTTTTGGTTAAGCTGCTAGGCCTTCCTTCCAGCTTACTAAAGAAATTCTGGAAAGGTGAACATGTTTATCCGCCGCTGATGGAGACTACAGTCGGCATATTGCCGGAGCTGCCGCAGGACATGTTGATGGATATCTTTGCCACCCTTGAGATCCTCGACCAGACGTGCGGGTTCTGCTCGCTCTTCCTGGCGCTCCGCATACACCACCTGCGCAATCTTGGGAAGTACAACAGCCCTGCACACCGTGCCTGCTCTACACTTCTGAATCTGCTGGTGAGAGCGTTGCGTGCCTCTACAGCCTTGCGGAGAACAGGACTTACAAGTTAACTCTCCCGGAGCCACCAATCCGCAGTAGGTTTCTGATTGGGTCCTCACATGGCTGGCTTGTTACCGTTGATGAGATATCTGAGATGCACCTCCTCAATCCGATCACCGGGGAGCAGATTGCTCTCCCGTCGGTGATCACCATCGAGCAAGTAAAGCCCATCTTCAACGACTCCGGTACTCTTCACAAGTATGAAATCTCGGGGGACACTGGGATGGGTGTTCACAAGACGCTAACAACCGTTGCACCTTATGAATTGCGGGACCACCTCCACTACAAGGCTTTTGTGTTTCCTGATACATCCACAGGAAGCTACATCGTGGTGCTCATCCACAATCCAATTTGTCAGCTCTCATTTGCAAGGCTGGGCGATGATAAGTGGAACTTGCTGCCATCACCACGGTCACTATGAGGACTGCATGTATAAGGATGATCTATTGTATGCGTGAATTCATCTCGAGAAATCCACGCCGATCTCGGTGGCCCTATGGTCACAAAGTGAAGATGGTTATGGGAACAGAGCCGGTGGACTGGATGCCGCGACAATGTATATTGTTCAAGCTCCGTGGGGTGATCTGGCTGCATATTTTGAGATTTTTTATGACGATTTATTTAGAACATTGGCCTGCGGTATTTGCATGGAACATTGGCGAAATTAAAATATTTGAAGTTGACGCTACAGGGAAAAAACTGAAGGAGATCGATTGCTTGCGTGACCATGTGTTGTTCCTTGGGCATAATCAATCACTTTGTCTCAGTGCTGAAGAATATCCGGCTCTGAAGTCAAATCATGCCTACTTTACTGACGATAGTAAGATGTGGATATTCGGATACGAGAATAGTCATCGTGATATAGGAATTCTCAACTTATATGATAACAGCAATGAGGAACTTGTGTCTCCTCAGCTTTGCTCCAACTGTCCTGCTCCCGTGTGGATTACACCCAGTCTTACAAAGATGAACATCGCTATGGAGAAATAGTTTTGAGTTTTTCTTTGCTTACAGATGTTATAATTAGAGAAATTTTACAATAAATTATACTTGTAGTATAAAATGTGTAGTACACAACATCTAATATTAACCGTTCATTATTTTTGATCCGATGGATCAGATTAGTTAGGATTTACTTATACTTCATCCGAAAGTATGAGTAGTAGAATCCTATGAGGGGTAAAATTGTCAAAGAATGCGTGTCATTCGGGTAATTTCCGCGAGCTCTCAAATTTCGGTATGCTATCAGAGGAGAGGAGATTGGGTCTCGCTGGAGAGTCATGATACAGTTTGGTGTGTAAATTTGGTAGGGTTTGGAATAGCGGAATAGAGTGAGGAATGGCCACAAGGGCGTGACAAGAATTACGCGGGCGTCAGAGTATGGTGCCACCGTCATGTCCGGCAACTACAAGCGGCACCGGCCGGTGGCACAAGGGCGGCTGCATTTACACGGCGACGAGGAGGACTGAATGTTAGATTGGGCGGGGTTGGGGTGGCGGTGGCGGGAAGAGGGGGCTGTGCGGTTGGGTGGCACCACCGCCGGTGGTGGAAGCGGCGGTGATGGTCTGGTAGAAGCCGTGGCGCTGCACTGGCCCTGGCTGCATCGAGTGGCAAGAAGAGCGGCGGCTGAGGCACACGTAAAGGCAGTTGTCCGACAGCGATGGCCCTATACCCACCGGCGCACCAAGGCGGCAGACAGGGCGTGCAGATGATTCAAACTGCAAGATGAGCTGATGACTGGTGAGTGCAGGGTCCTATTCTAATGCTAACAAAGAACTCGTATCTTCGTTTTGTTAGATATGTGATTGGCTGATTGCATTTCTTCCTATTGGATCCAGCAACAGGGATATGAGTGATGGATGTGTGTATGTAGTATGTACTGATCTGAAGTTGCAATTTGCAGTTTTGCACAAATCGATGTAGTAATGAAATAGTTGATCTTTGTTTTAGTATTAACTGACATCATGTATCGATCTGAAGTGAATTTTCACCAAGCTACGAGTAAGAGGGCAGTTGTCATTACTACTAGTAATGAGAAAATACACAAGAAAAAAATAATACAACAGAAATGATAGTGAATAACAGTGTAACTAGATAGATACCGGCAAAAGTTTGCATAATAATTGTTAACAGAATATAACAATTACACTAAGATGACTCTTCAAACACAAGGTAGCGCTTTTACAGATAAAATAGGAATATCTACTCCAGCATTAGCCATTCCTCTGGAGACTTGCATCCATCCATATTTTTCTGGAGACTTGCGCTTTCCATATTGTTCTTAATCTTGTTCAGTGGGGAGCTCACCGAAATGGCTCCTAATTTACCCCCTCAAATGGTCTACATCATCCTGGATAATGGACCGAACATGTTAGTAAAATAGAAAATTAGCAGACAATGTAAGTAAAATCGATAGGAAAATAATCATAACTGTATAAATCTTTTAGACAGCCATCCCCATCCAATATTTCATAAATATGAGCATAAACAGGCCGCATGAGGTTTGTTATGGGCCAAACCCTCGACCGGGTCTACGTCCGGCGTAAACCGGGACAGCCACGGACGGCAGGACAACAGGTGGACGGACTGCAGGAGGAGTCCGAGCGCAAAGGTGAATTGGAGGGAGCTGCGTTGCTAACCGAATAGGAAGGTTACAGGAGTCCTAGTCGTATGAATAAAAACTCGTACCTAAGTATCGTACGAGAGCGGGTTAGTTAAATTTCAATTCCGTTTCCGTGTTGAACAATACATAAGTTGTAACGATTATAAAAGGGGGAGAATACAAGAGAAAAGGCATGCTTGATTGCCAACAAATCCAACCTCAGGCGGTGGCTCCGACAACAGCCAACATATCCAAGGCGCAAGCCGTTTCGACGATTACTTCGTCGAGTCGTTTGCGACCCGGCCACCGGCCGGGAACCCGTGCTTACGAGCAAGCTCACTCCGAGTCAGCTCGTAACAATTTGGTATCAGAGCCGGAAGGTTCTGGAACCATGGCGAATCAGTTCGAAGATCGAGTCACGGCGCTCGAATCGGACGTGAAGGAAATAAAGACTATGATGGAGGAGATGATGAAAATGATGACAGGGAAGACGCCGGTCACGGAACACGGGCAAGGAGGCAACGACGAGGCGTTGAACGCGTCGGCTGAAGCCAGTGCTGGGATTCACGTTCGGAAGGATAGCCAGCCCATCCAGGCACATGCAATACGTGAGCAAAGAGGTTGTGCGCATGCATTACGTGAACACAGGGAACCAAACCAGGCGCGGCGATGGGGGGCAGGAAGGGAAGAGGAGGACTCACGCCGGTGGACACCACGTCCTCCACGCTTCGACCTCCCTGATTACAACGGACAAGACGAACCACTCGGTTGGCTGCGTCGGTGCGAGCGGTTCTTCCGAGTCCACCGTATTCCTGAAGAAGAATATGTGGAGATAGCAGGCCTCCATCTCTCAGGAGAAGCACAGGAAGTCCTAGATAACTGGCAGCGTGAAGACCCATGGATCACTTGGGATGATTTCTCCGAGGCGTTCGTTCAACGATTCACTCGATATTCAAGTGCTGGACCTCTGGGTGACTTAGTTAACCTCAAGCAAGGGTCAAGTGGAGTGGATGAGTACGCCCGGGAATTTCAGAGACTACTGGCCCGTACAACGGGAATGAAGAGGGCGGATCAAATTGAAACCTTCGTCGCAGGACTCTCAGTGGCCCTAGGAGCGGACGTGCGCCGCGAACGGCCAGGAGAACTCGCAGAGGCCATTGGTTTTGCACGCGAGGCCGAGGCCAGAAAGGCTGCATGGATTGCGGAGGCACTACAAGGATTAACAACCACCGGCCGAGGGCACGTTCCGTTCGGACGTGGGATGGGGTTCAGCACCACCAACGCGTCGAATACAGCGGCACCTCCGGCCCCTCTCGGCGGCCCGACGACGTTGACCAACAGCAGCAGGTCTCAGGCGCCACTAACCAGTCGGTTCACCACGCCTGCAACTAAAAGCGGACCGGCTCAGCTCCCTCGGTCAGCACCCAGCACACAAAGCAGTACGGCCTCGACACCAACTCGTCTACGCTTGACAGCCGATCAGCTGGCAGAAAGGCGCGCGAAGGGACTCTGTTACAATTGTGACGAAATCTACTCCAGGGGCCATCGCTGCAAACGTTTATTCCATCTTGAAGTAGAGGAAGAAGAAGGTGAGGAAGCCGAGGAAGAAAATGCATGGCTACAAGAATCAGAAGCATCCTTGTCCATGATTGCGGCCTTGGGGCCCAAACACGGAGATACCATGCAGGTATGGGTGCATATTGCAGGACAGCGTTGGCTCTGCCTCATCGACAGTGGAAGTACACACAATTTTATGAGCGCATACGTGGGCCGACAAGGAAAGTGGGAACAGGGAGAAGGAGCACCACAGCAGGTTCAAGTGGCAGGAGGTTCCCATTTGCCCTGTCTCGGAACCGTGCCCTCCGTATCGTTCAGTATCCAAGGGAAGGAGTTCACAGCCTCGTTCATTTTGCTACCGATCGATGGGTTCGACATCATATTAGGAGCGCAGTGGCTAAGAACATTGGGAAACATACAATGGAACTTTGAGGAGCTGACCATGGAGTTTGAACACAAAAGGGCACCCGTACAGCTCCAAGGGATGCGGCGACCGCGGCGACCCACCCTACTGCAAACAGAGCTGGGAATACCTAATTGGGTGCAAGGATTGTTGACGACTTATGAAGACATATTTGCGGAGCCAGCAGGCTTGCCTCCTCCAAGGTGGTGCGACCATCGCATTACGCTTACGGAAGGAACCGACCCGGTAGTAGTGAGGCCTTACCGATATCCGTATCGACAGAAGGAAGAAATAGAGAAGCAGTGTGAAGACATGTTGAATCAAGGAATAATACGGCCCAGCCGGTCACCTTTTTCCTCCCCTGTCTTATTGGTCAAAAAGGCAGATGGCACGTGGCGTTTTTGTGTGGATTACCGTGCATTAAACATGCGAACAGTCAAAGACAAGTTTCCCATTCCCATAGTAGAAGAGCTGCTGGATGAGCTTCGCGGGGCTAATTACTTCACAAAGCTTGATTTGCGTTCGGGCTACCACCAAGTCCGGATGAGGGAAGAAGACATTGAGAAGACGGCTTTCCGAACTCACCATGGCCATTATGAGTTCCTAGTGATGCCATTCGGATTGTCCAATGCTCCGTCCACCTTTCAAGCCTTAATGAACGAAGTTTTACGGGAATTCTTGCGCAAATTTGTCTTGGTCTTCTTTGATGATATCCTGGTATACAGTCACACCGAGAGGGAACACCAGGAACACCTTCAGTTAGTGCTGGACCGTCTTCGGCTTCACCGACTGTACCTGAAGAAATCCAAATGCGCCTTTGCACAAAAACAGGTGGGGTACTTGGGACATGTCATCTCCCACAATGGGGTGGCAGCCGATCCAACAAAGCTGCACGCAGTGACTGAATGGCCCCGCCCAACAACGGTGACAGCACTCCGAGGATTCCTGGGACTCACAGGCTATTATAGATGGTTCATTCAAGAATATGCAGTCATCGCCGAGCCCCTGACTACCTTATTACGGCGCAACAACTTCGAATGGACCCCAGCAGCCGAATGGGCCTTCCATCGCCTCAAACAAGTATTGATAGCAGCACCGGTACTTCAGATGCCAGACTTCACAATTCCGTTCGTAGTAGAATGCGATGCATCAGGCACAGGGATTGGGGCAGTGCTCCAACAACGGGGGCACCCGATCGCATATTTTAGCCGAAGGTTAGACGACCGGCACATAAAACTTGCAGCTTATGAGAGGGAGCTCATCGGACTCTCGAAGGCAGTACGACACTGGCGACCCTATCTATGGGGCCACCCTTTTATCATCCGCACCGATCACGGGAGTCTCAAATTCCTTCTGGAACAGGCCCTCATCACACCACCGCAACAACACTGGCTAAGTAAACTAATGGGTTTTGATTTTCAGGTGGAATACAAACCCGGACGGCTTAACCAAGCAGCCGACGCCCTGTCCCGAGTACATTCTGGCCACATCCAATGCGTCGCCGTATCGGCTCCGCAAAACGTCACGCGGGCGCAATGGCTAGACCTGCTACGTGCCGATTCAGCAGTTCAGACCCTTGCAGTTCAACATGCAGTAGCAGCCGACCAACCGCCTGTCACGGCTAGCCCGTCCGGCGGTCATGCACCAACGACGCACTGGACAGTTCGGGACGGATTGGTGTATCGAGATGGACGTCTAGTGGTGCCGGCCACATCTCCCTTAATTCCGCAGATCATCGCATCGGTACATGACTTGACACATGAGGGCATCCAGAAGACCCTCCACCGCATTCGGGCAGGGTATTGGTGGGCAAAACAGCGCACGACAGTCGAGCAGTATGTGGCAAAATGCGAGGTTTGCCAACAGCACAAGGCGAGTACTTTGGCCCCAGCCGGGCTGCTTCAACCACTACAAGTGCCTCACCAGGTGTGGGCGGATATCTCTATGGACTTTATCACCGATCTCCCTAAATCACAAGGCAAGACAGCCTTACTGGTGGTGGTGGATCGCCTTTCTAAGTATGCCCACTTCATACCATTCTCTCGTCCAGCAACAGCTCCTGCAGTCGCCCGTTTGTTCTTTGATCAAGTGGTACGCCTTCACGGCATTCCCGAATCAATTGTCTCGGATCGCGATCCGGTATTTCTCAGTGCCTTTTGGCAAGGGCTGTTTAAAAGAAGCGGGACTACCTTGTTGATGTCAACAGCATACCACCCCCAAACAGATGGCCAAACCGAGGTGGTGAATAGAACCATCGAGATGTATCTCCGCTGTTTGACGTCGTCCAACCCATCATCATGGGCGCAATGGGTACCATGGGCTGAATATTGCTACAATACTTTATTCCATTCAGCCCACCGATTGACCCCTTTCGAGTTGGTATACGGCCGGCAGCCACCTCCGTTGACACCATATCAACAAGGGTCAACAAGCATTGATTCCGTAGATTGTGCACTGGTCGATCGGGATGCTCTGTTACAGCAAGCAAAGGATCACCTCCTCCAAGCTCAGCAACGCATGAAATTACGGTATGATGGCAAGCACAGGGAAGTGGAGTTTTCCGTGGGATCATGGGTGTGGTTAAAACTCCAAAAACACCGACAACTGTCAGCCCGGGGAGCATCTCCTTCTTCCAAGTTGGCACCCAAGTTTTACGGGCCATACCAGGTCTCACGGCGAGTGGGTCGAGTGGCATACCAACTGCGTCTTCCGGACTCCGCCAGGATACACAATGTCTTCCATGTCTCACTGCTCAAACCCTTCAAGGGAGAGCCGCCGGCACAGGCCATGGCCTTGCCACCTGATCTCACTCCAGTAGCTACGCCGGACCAGCCAGAACCTCACAACCTCCTGGCGCAGCGTTTTGTTGAGGGCAAGCGACAATTACTAGTCCATTGGTTCGGCGAGTCTACTGATGAAGCTACGTGGATGGATGCCATTGCCTTCCGACGATCGTTTCCCGACTGTCAGCTTGAGGACAAGCTGCATCTCCAGGGGGAGAGTGATGTTATGGGCCAAACCCTCGACCGGGTCTACGTCCGGCGTAAACCGGGACAGCCACGGACGGCAGGACAACAGGTGGACGGACTGCAGGAGGAGTCCGAGCGCAAAGGTGAATTGGAGGGAGCTGCGTTGCTAACCGAATAGGAAGGTTACAGGAGTCCTAGTCGTATGAATAAAAGCTCGTACCTAAGTATCGTACGAGAGCGGGTTAGTTAAATTTCAATTCCGTTTCCGTGTTGAACAATACATAAGTTGTAACGATTATAAAAGGGGGAGAATACAAGAGAAAAGGCATGCTTGATTGCCAACAAATCCAACCTCAGGCGGTGGCTCCGACAACAGCCAACATATCCAAGGCGCAAGCCGTTTCGACGATTACTTCGTCTAGTCGTTTGCGACCCGGCCACCGGCCGGGAACCCGTGCTTACGAGCAAGCTCACTCCGAGTCAGCTCGTAACAAGGTTCTACAAGAAATAATAAATAATTGGTAGCCTAGCTTGCACTCAACAAGCATTATAAAATTTGAAAGTGATGAAAATAATTCATCTGTCGTTTTTCTTTGGTAACCCTTGTACCATTCAACCTTCCAGGATGTTACTTGTAAATTAGCCCAAGCATTTGTTTGAAGAGAGGTGCTTCTACTGCAAGCTCCAAATAGGTTTTCCATTCCTTTCAGCTGTTAGGTGCCACTTTTGAAGTGGGTAAGGAAATATAGCGTTGTAAGTAACAATTTTCACTTTTGTTCAATTTCTGGTGATTAGATGGTAGAATAAAGTGGATTTATTTTGTTTCGCTATGGGGTTCTCTAAGTTTGTACATTTTTTAACTTCAAAATATTGGGAACTGGCATGTGGTTCAAACAATGTTTTTTTTTTTTTTTTTGTAATTTAGATTGTGTACTACTATACTGTAACTTGTGTATTTAGACTCTTGCTGAACTCGGAAGTTTTCAGTTTTCACCTATAAATATCACCTGGTTGGAGTTTGATTTTTATGCCATGTTGTGTTCAATAATTGTTCTTTTCTGCACATATTGGTCAGGAACAGACAGTATAGTTTACAAAGCTCGCGATCTTGAAAAAGAGAAGATTGCTACTTTAAAAAAGTGCACTTTCAAAATTTGGAGCCTGTGAATGAAATTTATGGCTAGGGAAATCCTCTTTTTACGACGATTTGTTCATCCGAAATGTTATCAATCTGGAGGGTCTAGTAACTTAGGATATCTTATAACTTTTAACTTGTTTTTGAGTACATTGAGCATGACCTACCTGGCTACCTTCTTTTCCTCATGTAAAATTTTTCTTTGTCAAGACTGATGAATGGAATGGTTTGTGAGTAGTTAGTATCCTTATTAGATGAAAATGTAACGCTCACTGGCCATTAGTCATCATTTGTTGCTTTGATTAGTCTCAATTGTTTCCATAGGGTAGTTTTTTCTGCAACGAACAACTCAACCCCGTTTGGAATGAAGGTACCCACATTACAAAGCCCGAAGCAAGGCGAGAAGCTTCTGCTTTACTTAGCTGCGAGCCCCTCCGCCGTTAGTGCGGTACTGGTGCAACCACAAGGTATAAAGCAACAGCCGATCTACTTCGTCTCCAAAGCGTTGCAGTGAGCGAAGCTACGCTACTCAGAGATAGAAAAGCTAGCATACGCTCTATTGATGGCTTCCAGAAAGCTCCACAATTATTTCCAAGCTAATCGCATCAAAGTACCAACAGCGTACCCTCTCGGTTCTATGCTGTCCAACAAAGAGAGCACTGGGCGCATCAGCAAATGCGCAGTTGAGATGGCGCCCTTCGAGTTGACTACAATACCGTGCACTACCATCAAAAGCTAAGCCCTAGCCCATTTTATGACGGAATGGACTTCTCCGGTGTCCGAAGATAATGACACTTCAGCGGTATGGTCCATCAATTATGATGGGTTGTAGGGAATAAGCGGAGCAGGGATAGCCGCAGTAGTGATGGCTCCTGGAGGTGAAAAATTCGATTTCGCAGCAAGGCTGGAATTCCCTTCGACCAACAATGTAACTGAATATGAAGCGCTCATGCTGGGGCTCCGAAAAGCGAAAACCATGGGAGCGAGAAGGGCTATCTTGCGCACCGATTCAAAGCTTATCCAGGGACATATCTCCAAAGAATATCAAGTGAAGGATGAACAACTCCAAAGATATGTGGAGACAGTCCGGGCGATGGAGAAGAGCTTTGCAGGCTTCTCCATACATGCGATACCTAGAGCCCAAAATGAGCGAGCAGATGAGTTGGCGAAGATCGCCGCAGCTGGAGGGGCTTTACTCTCAGCAGTCTTTTTTGAGGTGCTCTGCACTGCTTCTATTTCCCCTCGGATAAACCTCATCGCCTAGGCGGTTGACGAAGACTGGAGGAGCGAGATACATGACTACCTCCTCAACGGTACAACCCCGCATGATGAAGCACAAGCAAAGCTTCTGGAGAGGCGGGCAAAGAAATATGCCATAATCGATGGGCTCCTGTTCCGCAGCGGTATCTACGCCCCGTGGCTTCACTGTATATCTTGTGAAGAGGGGGTGCAGGCCCTGCGCGAAGTGCACCAAGGGGCCTGTGAGCGCACCAGGCCCCCAGGAACCTCGCGAGGAAAGTGTTTCGAATGGGTCTCTACTGGCCTTCGGCTCTACAAGACGCAGAACAGGTGGTCCGACACTGTCACGCGTGCCAGTGGATGACAAAACAGAAAAAAGCCCCACCCGACGAGCTACACACAATACCCCCAATTTGGCCCTTCGCCAAATGGGGGATGGACATCGTCAGAGCGCTCCCTAGGGCTCCGGCAAACCTTTAGTTCGTGATTGTCGTGATCGACTACTTTTCCTGATGGATTGAGGCGAAGCCGGTGGCAAAGATAACGGTAGATGCTACAATCAAGTTTTTGTGGAAAACAATCATTTGCGGGTATGGAGTCCCATTCCAGATCGTCACAGACAATGGATCCCAGTTCAACTCTAAGAAATTCCACGACTATTGTGAAAGCATCGGGACGAGGATCTACTTCGCTTCGGTCGGTCACCCACAGTCGAACGGAGCAGTCGAAAGAGCAAATGGGTTGCTCCTCGATGGCATCAAAAAGAGACTCTATAACTCGGCGAAGGGTGCATGGCCCGATGAGCTCTCCCACGTCCTATGGGCCACCCGTACCTCTGCGTCATGGCCAGCCGGATTATCTCTTTTTCGTCTTGTCTTTAGAGAGGAGGCTGTCCCCCGTAGAAGTCCAAGCCAAGTCTCTCCACATAATTAAAGCTCCGGCCCAAGAGGGAGTAGACATCATCCATGATTTGGAGGAGCAGAAACTTCGAGCCCTTGATACTATGAAGGCATACGCGAAGGCTTCGACGCGGAGCTTCGGTAAGAAAGTCAAAAGGCGCGACCTACATACCGGGGACATGGTACTCAAAAAGGCGACCCCAACCTTCGCCAAGCTCGAAACCACTTGGGAGGGACCGTACATTATTAGGATTCCACGACGAAAGGCGCGCACAAACTCATCACCCTGGGCGACGAGGAGGTACTGAGGACTTGGAACACGGAGGTGCTTAAAAAGTTTCATCCATAGTCATCAAAGAGAAACAGAGATAGGTCATGTACAAACGTTTATCGATAAAGCGAAGAGAAAATTCACAACTAAAGATTGTCTCACTGTACTGCGCAACTAAACCGAAGGCCCGCAGCTTCACGCTGGGTAGGACTTAACGGGATGCTTGGTCGGGCTAACGTCCCACCCATCCCTTCGCTCCGAAGGCCCGCAGCTTCACGCCGGGTAGGACTTAACGGGATGCTTGGTCAGGCTAACGTCCCACCCATCCCTTTGCTCCGAATGCTCGCAACTTCGCGCTGGGTAGGACTTAACGAGATGCTTGGTCGGGATAACGTCTGTCGGGACCCGAATTTGCAAATTCGGAACCTCTGTGTATTCAGCACTAGTCCAGGATCACGCTAGTGCACACAGTCTCAACATCGGTAAATATCACAATCATACACATCGATAATAGTAAAGTACTTTAATTAAAATAACCAAACTAGTTGCTCGACCTTATGGTCAAGTTACAAGAGTACGCCACACAGGGCGAAAACTTATTAAATGAAATAAATTGCAGCGAAATAAATCATCAACGTGGCGCCATCCAGTATACCACAGGCAACTGACTGGGCTCACTCCCTAGATAGACGGTTCTTCCTGAAATTCTTCCTCCAAAGCTGGCGTCGCTTCTTCTTCAACTGGTGTGGTATTGTTGTGACACTACGGAATGACAGTGTGAGTCATTTTCGATCTCGGCCTTAAGATACGACTCTTGTATCATGTTTCTGGGCCGTTTCTGGGAGTTTGGGCCTTTCCGGGGGATTTGGGCATTTCTAGAGGGGAATTGGGCCTTCCGGGGGAGTTTGGGCCTTGGGGGAAATAGTTTGGGCCTTGGGGGATCTATTTGGGCTGAAGGTGGGACATCTTTGGCCCATGTGGAGGTGGAATAGGATAGCAACCCCTGCTGCCCTATGTCCCATGCGCCCCCATCTCCCCACAACCCTAGCCGCCTCTCCCCTCCACCCCTTGCGCCTTCCCCTTTCACCCCCTAGCCTCCACCTTCCTCCCCTAGCCGGCCCTAGGCGAGTTCCACCCCCTCCCCTTACTGCCACACCCTTCCATACCGTTGTCCTCGCCGTTGGGAAGCTCCGCGACGAGAGGATCAGGCGGGATTGGCGCGTGGAAGGAGATCGGGCGACCGAGAAGAGTTTTTGTTGGTTCGTCGTTCGTCGGGCTAAGGTGGTGTGACCCTGGGAGTGCCATCGTCGTCTCATCACGCCGTCTCACGAGGGTGAAGACAAGTGTATTGTAGTGGTTGCGGCTTAGGGAGCCGTAATGTTTGATAATGAGATGGTTTACGCATGTTTTATGATATGATGCCATGATTGACTCTTGCTTGTGACATGATGAAAACGGTTTATGATGAGGCTATGCAATGATTAGTTGAAGTTGTTTATGTTTATGTCATATGTGCATTCATAATGGAAGAGGTGTCCCATGCTGATGCGGGCCTCTATGTCCACACGTAGTGAACACGAAAGACCTACCTCGTAGTCCCATCCACGGTTGTGCATGGGAGCGAGTCAGTAAGAGTAGGCACCCTCCATCTACGGGATGGAAGGGGAAAGGGGGTGCACGTCGACGGGTGTGCACTCGGCAATACCGGTATGTGCTTCAAAGATATATGTGCATTGCATTGCATGAATGAAGTGGTTTATGAGATGATTATGATGTTCTATGAGATGCATATGAAGATGTTATTTGGGATGTTTATGATGATGTTATATGAGAGCATAAATGAAGTTCATGATTTGATTCTCAGGATATGTGAATGGCATTAAGTATGTATGTGAGTTGTTATTGTTTTTGTATCATTGCAATACACTTTGCTGAGTGATGAACTCACGCTTGTGTTTATGTTGTTTTTCTTAGGTACCATGAAACCGGCATGCGGGAAAAAAGGGGTTAGCTACACATCTACACGTAGCTCCACACAAATTAGACAGTTTTATCATTCGGAGTCATGATAATAAAGTTAATGCCATGAAACTTGGAGAATTGCTTAACTGTGTGCTCGGTCTTATTATTTGATTCGTTTAGCTCATGAAGTGGTTGAATGCTTTATCCTGGACATATATTGTTGCTATGTCACCTGTTATTGCTGTTTTAGATGCTTTCCATTATGTTATAACTTGTGATACTTTGTTGTTGCTCCGTACCATGGAAAAACAAAGGAGATGCTGCCAAAATTTTCGGTTTTAGCATTTGCACCTTTGCTGTAATTTTATCTTTATCTGTGGTATTTAGATGTTGTTTAGTCTATGTTTGGTAACATTCAGGCATACTAGATGCCGGGGTGTTACAGTTGGTATCAGAGCGGGCTTCAGGTCCGTGATGTATAAATTTAGTGAAATACCATAGGGTTAACTAAAATTTTAATGTGGAATAACTTAGAAACATGGCTTAGGTTATACCTAAAATTTTGTCATAGGATAGCGACATTAAAATTTGTGTAAGTGGAATAACTAATTTAAAATTTGACACACATGGATGCACAGTAGGAAAAGGTATGGGTATCGTTGCTTTATGCTTATATGTTGTATTTAAGTCTTGATGTTGAATGCTATCTTTCATAATGTATGTTGCTATACCTATGAAAGACTTGAACTGAATTGTTCTTGGTATTGTGATAAAGTGAGGTTGTGGTGCTGAAGGGTTTCGGTCACCTCTTTTTGTTCATAGTAAGGGTGTGGTTTGACGGTGTGGCCGGTTAGAGCCATCACCGAAGAACTATTAACCCCTGTGGGAGAAGAGTGCTTACCCTTTCTGTCGTAGATCGGGTAGTTGATTGGAGTCACATAGAAGAGTTTGGAGGTGGATTCCTTCGGATTCCTTCGGATTTCTTTTACCTTTCTGACAATCGGTGTGGTTGGTTTTCTTGGGTTTAGTTGATTGAAATCAAAAGAAAAGTGTGTGGGTATTGGATTCTCGTGGATTGTTCCGTAGGTAGTTTGTGGTTTTGTCTTCCTTGGTTGAAGACGAAGAAGAAGAATTGTGTTGCACATCTTTTGGTCACAATCTTTGTTTTGACACCCGGTTTTGTTGGTAATGGTGGACTGTCTTGGGGAGGAAACATATGTGGTTGTTGTTCTCCCCATCTAAGAAAGTGTTGAAGTTTCTCCTTGTGCAGACATTAAGTTGGGTGGCGTTAAGTTTGAATCTTTATCGAAAAAGATCTGGTGGAACATTTGTTTTTTCATGGTGCCTCCATCTTCCTTCTTGGAAATTGTAGATCTTGAGATTTCTTGAATAGTTTTGGCTATCGGAGTTGAGCTCTCCTGCATTTCTGTTGGAGTTTTGTTTTCTTCTTTGCCTAGAAAGGAGAAGTTGTTTATCGGTGTTCGTTCATGTTCTTGAGCTATAGTTATCTTTAAAGTTGGGTTGCATCCTGTTCGTCAAGAGTAGGTGACCTATGAAGGTGTTTAGAAAAGTTTTTTTTTGTTCGTACTATGTAGTATGTAACAATGTGGTTTACGGAATGACGTATTGCTAAGTTAATCTGTGAGATGAATCGATTCAATGTGATTGTTATCTTTAGCTTGAGATTAAATAAACTTCTAGTGTTGTGGATTACTCCATAGCGAGAATGATTAAATGTGTGATTGTGCATGCTTAGAATTTGTAGCTTTATGTTTAAAATGAGGTAGCACACTGCTTTTACTTCATGAGAAGATGACCATTGATAGTGTTTAAAGATTTCAACCTTGATGCATAGTTAGGACATTAAGATGATGTAAACTACTGATATTGTTAAATAAACCTTGCTGGTTGTTTAAAGATGTTCCAATTTAACGTGTTAATAGAGAAATTTAATCATGCTGGCTTGCGACTTTAACTTGGAAGTTGATTAAAGTTGTTATTTATGTTGTTGCAAACCATTAGTATAATTGGGAGTAGGCAATTGTGTTCCTATAATGCTATTATCGATGCCAATTGGGTAGACATAGGTTTTGTGGTTGCCTTAAGAGTTTTGTGATGCTTTAACTTATTCAACTTATTTTAAATAGTTGGAGTATGTGCTGTAGTGGCAACTTTGCTATAACCTGTGTATAGGGTAGCTAAAAGTAATGTTGTTGTTTGATGATTATGCCCATTTATTGTTATTGACGACTTAGTAGTGGTGGTAATAGTTTAGACTACTTGCTGAAAACCATGGTTAAATGGAGGAAATTGTAACATATGGTGATGGAGTGAACAATGGATAATTATCATGATGTAAGACTCTCTCCTTAATGAGTGTATATCTTAGAATTCTACCTACGAATCTTGTCTTGTGGAGATAGCATTGATGTGTTGAAGTCATTTATTGATTGAGTAAGTTTCAAATTGTCGAGAAGTTGACGTATGGATGGTATAAAATTGATGGGTTGATCGAGCTAAAGTATTTGTTGAAGTACTATGTTTTAAATATAGAATATGATGTTGTATGATTTGATGGTCCGTAGGGATCATGTTGAGGTAGTCTTGCTTAGATGTCTTATGATAAGCACCAGAAACTTTATTTTTGAGTATTGGGAAAGGTAATTCCAGAAAGAATTTGTGTTGTGGTTTTTGTTAAGTCCTGTTGGGGCTTCTCAATGTGTAAAATAGTGGATTACTAGGTATGGTGGGATATATGCTGAGCTTGTGTTTAAAACATTTTGGACTGGCTTGGTTGTTTGCTATCTTGGTTGGTTGTTTTCGGTCAAGGTGTTCTTTATGTTGTGTTTCAGAGTTTTCCCCAAAACTCGTAGTGATTAGTGCCAATCTTTGGTTTTGGCTAATTTGTTTAATTTGGGCTATGAGTATGGATTTACACCCAAAAGTTTTTGAGTGGATCGCGCTCCTTCGCATTCACACTGAGTTGTCCTTGGAATAAATTTTAAAAGAAGCAGATGGACATAGTGGGTTGTGTTGGAAAACTGTAATATCGCAAGTGGTCATCCCAACTGTGGGGCTTTCTGGTCCGAGTGTAGGGTTGTTCTGCTTGTGGGTTGGGGAAAGTCAAGGAGTAGGTGGATGAAGTATCCCCTTTTCCTTATAAATTTCCCCCCAATCTATCTAATCTCTCTCTCTCCCCTCACTCCCTCCCCATCCCTTCCTGTTCGGCCGGCCTCCCCAGCCTCCAGCCGACCCGATGCCTCCCCAGCCTCCAGCCGATCCGGCCTCCCCTTGCTCCTCCACTGGGCCGGTGGCGCCCCCCTGCTCCTCCCTGAGTCTCCCCTAGGGCCGGCGCGCCCCGGCGCCCTCTCCCTGGCCAACACACCGCCTGCCGCCCCTGGCCGTCACCCTCCTGCTCCATGGTCGGCGCGCCCCTGCAGCACCTCCTGGCCAGTCCGGCGTTGCCGTCCCCTCCTGCACCTGGCCGTCCCCAGCTCCGGCCAGCCGGCGGCGGGTCCTCTCACAGCCGGCGCCTCTTCCCTCCCCTCTCCCCCTGTGGTAAGTGGAGGTGAGAAATTCCTAGGTTTTGGGATGAACTTTTGTGGTGCATGCTAGGTGTTTGATGAATTGCCTAGAAGATTTCCATCATGGTATTAATGATCTGATGCTTGAGGGATAGTAGTATTGTGTGCTTGATTTTCATATTCACTGATAAACTAACTAGTTAACCGTAGCATCGGTCTTTTCTGGAGTATGCCTGCTAGACAGTCTTTCATAATACACTAGTGAAACAAGTGTTAGTGAGAGGGCGGCCGTACTTATTCCTGAAATTGCTAATATGTTGCCTGTTTCTATGGAATTGCCTTACCGTATGTGTTCATCTTTATAATTGGGTACGCTCTCGCAATACGTTGAAACCACTTAAATGCCACATGCAACGCTTTGTAGTACATTAAGTTCAGTTTTCGTTCGTGTTGTGGGCAGTTGTGCTTTGGTTTTACCACTTCCTTGCCAATAAGGTATGGAAGCAGATAAGGTTAGTGGATAGTGGAGAAACCATATCTATGTTTATAAAATTCTGTCCTTATCGAAGAATACATATTCATATTTTGATGGAAATTGAAATGGATATATAGAGATTGAAGTGACGCATAGCAAATATCATGCGTTATTGTACATGCATGGATCTGGTACTAGGTTTCTTTTGAGATGAGGTGTGTGGTACTAGCTAGATTTTGGTGCAGGTAATGGATAAAGCAACACTGTAACTGTTTATATTGATGAGCTTGTCACACTGCCTATCCTATGGTTTATAACCAGATTGAGGAGCGTTAATTTGGTTCATAAGCGTTTGCGTCTTTTGGACCAATTCATGTCGTATGCTAAGCGTAGTTTCCGCTTGCTATCTATGCTTTATTCAGTCTTTGTTGTGGTTGTGCGTGCCACTTTTGAGCGATGTCCTAGTAGGTACTTCAGTTGTATTTTTAATGGTCATATTTGGTTCATCGGTTTGATTGTTTGGCTAGTTTTCGAAAAGTTGGGTTTCGTATCTCTAGAGTGTATATCGCTGAATTAGTGGCAACTTTCACTTGAAGAATGAATTTGAATACTGTTTTATTCTCTAGGGTTGGAGGTTTCTACTACCGCATTCGGGATGTCAGTTAATCTGTGATGCCCTAGGTCTGAGAGCGATCCTAGTTCTTTTCCGTCGTGGTTGTTTCGAAAAGAGAGAAGTTTGGTCGGGAATTGATTAACTAAAGTTCATGCGACGTTTTAATATTTTTTTTGGAGCGTCGGGCTAGAATCAGTGGGTCGAGGACAACTTGGGCCGAGGCCGGGATTTCCCTCCCCACCTCTCCCTCCCCCTTCCCCTAAGTGGGCCGGCCCACTAGCCAAGGGGGGACGCCACCCCTTTTCCCCCTAACCCTAGGCGCCTCCTCCCTCTCCCTCTCCCTCCCCTAGCAGCCACCTCTCCCTCCCCTTCCTTCCCCTACGTGGTGGCTCAGGATCCGCCGCGAATCGCGAAGGAGAAGGCGAGGAGCGACTCCGTGGAGGCGTGGAGGACGAGCAGATCGCCGATTCGGGGTTCATCGCGTGTTCTTCGTGGGTTCGCAAGGGAGAACACTAGGTAAAATTCCCAAACTTTTACCTCTGTTTTACCTAGGGATTAGGAGTGTATTAGATCTGGTGGTGAGGGTTTTGGATGGATCTTGTTGGGGGAGAAGGGTAGATGTTCACGTGGTGCTGTTTCTGGAAGGGGGGATTATGCAGCGCGGATTGTTTCGCGTTTTACGTGGCATAGATTATTTTTCCTGTCAAAACCTATAACTAGAAAGTTGTAGATAATGTCGAGACCTAGCTTCTGTATTTTTTTCAGAATTTTTGGGGAAGTGCTCTGAGAGTTATCGCTGTTGCAAACCGACGAACAGAATCTGGGAACAGATTTCATCCACTGTGTTGGACGACTGTTTAGGCATATTTAACGGAGGAATTAGAATTTATGATCTTCTGGAAAGTTGTAGATCTCGTCAATATCTAGCTCCTGTAATTTTTTCATATTTTTATGTTCTGTAGAAAAAAAGATACGAAAAAGAGAATGGGGGTTGCTGCTGTTCGATCCGGACAGATCGGGGTTTTGGTGTTGGAAAAGGGGAACGGGTTGTAGGAATTGCGTGTTTGAGTTGTGTGATCAATTGTGGTGTTATGACATACTGAAAATATGCTTGTACAGGTGGTGCCCCTTCTGGACGCAACTAGATCCGTCGTCTACGTCGGTAAAGGCAAGTGGAAGTAGTTGTATTGTTAAGCTATACATCGTTGTTTGCTTCGCCTTCATTATAAACTCCAATTACAGCAATCATACATGGTTTAATCACTTGCTTTGAGGATTGCAATATCTTGACTGGCATTGTGATGTTGTGGTTTGGCTATGAATCATGAGTAAGGTGAAGAATGATGTTGTTTACCTGATGAATTGTCTAAACATTTCATCTCAATGATATTTGCTTTCTATCCATGCTATATGATGATATGCAAACATGTGGACTCAGTGGGGAAGGTTATGAATGAATTCATGCATGAAGCATTAACTGCATAATCATGCATTGGAAGTTTTGTCGACGCCTTGCGGCGCGATCAGAAGTACAACACCGTGTGTTCCTGAGAAAGGGCACGGTGAGGAGGATCATGGCATAAGCATGTGCACAATCATATGCATTTTACTGAGATTGTGTGGACTCTATGATGTGGTATTGGATATGAGGAATGTGGTATGCTAGTTTTATGGTGGATGTGTTATTTGTATTAGTTGTTCTGCTTGTTGAGATTACCCAATCTCACCCCTTGTTATTTTGTTGTTTTCAGGTAGTTCTCGTGAGTCGTAAGCTTGAAGGGTGGGCTTAGTAGCACAATCAACCCTCCGGGGTCATCACGAATCACATGGACTAGTGCATTTAATAATTCATTAGCTTGCTGAAATTTTATTAATCATAGACCTGTTGATGTCCTCTTTGGAGCTGTTTTACGTTTATGTTTGTTTTCTGGTTGATTTAGACTTGTTATCTCTAGTATTGATGCTTTTATGTTATTCTTGTTTGTAATGTTTATTATGCATCTTGTTGTCGCTTCCGTTTTGTCCTAATTTTAGGGGAGATGCTGTCGAATTTTTCTTGTACGACAGTTTAGATTTGTAGGGTGTTACAGTTGGTATCAGAGCGGGCTGTAGGTCCTTGGAATGTCTATTTTTAGTGTCATACTATAGGATACAACTAAAATGTGATGTGGAATAACTTAGAAACATGGCCTAGGTTTTAACTAAAATTTTGTCATAGGATAGCAACATTAAAACTTGTGTAAGTGGAATCACTAATTTAAAATTTGACACACATGGATGCACAGTAGGAAAGGGTATGGGTATCGTTGCCTTATGCTTAAAGGTTGAATTTAAGCTTTGTTGTTGAATGCTACTTTTGATGATGTATAATGCTATATTTATGATAGATTTGATTGAGTTGCTTCATTTGTGATAAAGTGTGGTTGTGGTGCCGAAGGGTTTCGGTCACCTTTGTTTGTAGTGAGGCTGTGGTTTGACGGTGTGGCCGGGTAGAGTCACCACCGAAGAACTATTATACCCCTGTAGGGAAAGAGTACTTATCCGTGTCTGTCGTAGATCGGGTAGTGACTGAGTCAAATAGAAGAGGTTGGTGATGGATTCCTTCGATGTTCTTTACCGTGGCCGACGGTCGGTTTTGGTTTGGTTTCTGGGTATGTGGTTGGTTCGAAACCGAGGAAAATGCTTAGTTTTGAGCACTCGCTGATTTGTCCTTTTGGCGGTTTGTGGTTTTGTCTCCTTTGAGTGAAGACACAGAAGAAGAGTCCTACGTTGCGCGTCTTTTGGTCACAATTTTGCTTTGGCACCTGATTTATTGTGATGGACTGTCATTGGGAGGAAATTTCTGTGGTTGTTGTTTCCCCGATTTTTTTGTTTTTTTTTAAAAAAGAAGGGGGTTGGAGTTTCTCCTGTTGCAGATCAAGCTGGATGGAGCTAAGTTTGAATCTTTATCGGAAAATTTTAGTTGGACATTTGGTCTTCCCTTTTGCATCCGTCTTCCTTTGTGGAAAGTGTAGGTTTTGGATTTCTTGAAGAGTTTTGGCTACTATGATTGGACATTTGAGGGTCGAGCTCTCTTGCATTTATGTTTGGATTTTGCTTTTCTTCCTTGCCTGAAAAGAAGAATTTTTTTTCAGTGTTTGTTCTTGATCTAGAACTGTGTTTGTTTTTTTAATGTTTTGGATTGCCTCCTGTTTGTCAAGGGTAGGTGACCCATGACGGTGTTTAGAAATTTTATGTCTGTGTTACGTAGTATGTAACAATGTGGTTTATGGAATGATGTACTTCTAAGTTAATTTGTGAGTTGAATCAATTAAAATGTAATTGTTATCTTTAGCTTGAGATTAAATAAACTTCTAGTATTGTAGATTGCTCTATAGCGATAATGATTGAATGTGTTAATGTGCATGCTTAGGATTTATTGCATTATTTTAATGTGCCCTTGACCATGGACAATGTTTAAAGCTTTAAATCTTGATGCATAGTAAGAACATTACGATGATGTAAACTACTGTGAAGGTAATAGAAAATTAGTGGGTTATTTAGAGACATTTTAATATAAGGTCGGTAGAACAATTTAATTGTAATGGTGGACTACCGATATTGTTAAAGAAACCATGCTGGTTGTTTAAAGATGTTCTAATTTAATCGTGTTGGCTAGTGACTTTAACTTGGAAATTGATTAGAGTTGATATTTATGACGTTGCAAACTATTAGTAGATTCGGAAGTATGCAGCTATGCTCAAATAATGCTAGTATCGATATCAATTGGGAAGACATAAGTTTTTGCCATTGCCGTAAGAGCTTTGTGATGATTTCACCTATTCAGTTCACTTTAAAAAAAAGGCTGGAGTATGTCTTGGAGTGGCAATTTTGCTATAACCCGTGTATAGGGTAGCTAAAAAAAAAATTAAAAATTTAAATTTAAATTTAATTTAGCGTTGTTGTTATAAGAGCTTTGGATGGCTTAAATTATTCAATCTATTTTACATAGTTGGAGTATGTTGTGTAGTGACAGTTTGTCATAGCCTATGGATAGGGTAACTAAAAGCAATGTTGTTGTTTTACAATTATGCCAATTATTGATATTGATGACTTAGTAGTGGTGGTAATCGATTGGATTAATTGTTGAAAACCTTTGTTAAAATGGTGGAAATTGTAACATGTTGTGATGGAGTGAACCAGGGATAGTTAGCATGACGCGTGATTTTGTCCTTAATAAATGTATGTTTTAAACTTCTATTTATGATTGGTGCCTTGTTGAGATAATATTTACTTGTTGAGTCATCTTTTAGGTGAATAAATTTCCATTGTCGAGATGTTGACGCTGTATGTGGTATGGAATTTATAGGTTCATCATCTTTGAAAGACTTGTTGAAGCAATCGCCTTTCAAATTTAGAATATGATGATATAGGTTAGGCTGCTCCGTGGGGATCTTGATGAGGTAGTGTTGGTTGGATGTGTTTTTATAAGCACTGTGAACTTTATTTATAATTGTGGAAAAGGTAATAAGAGTAAGAATTTGTTGTGTAGTTGTTGTTAAATCCTGATGGGCCTTCTCAATGAGTAAATAGGGAATATTGAAATCTAAATGGTAAGGGTAGTGGAATGCTATAGATGGCGGGAGTTATGCTGAACTTATGTTTAAAAATTCATATGGATTGGTTTGTTTGTTTGATATTTGGGTTGAATACTTTCGGTCAAAATATTCTTTGTGCTGTGTTTGAGTTTCCTAAACTTAGAATGATTCTCGCCAAATGTGGGTTAATTTTGAGGCTTAAAACAAGGATAAAAGAATGATTAACCTTGAAGTAATTTGTGGAGATTTTGGAATGTTATTCTATTAAATATCGTCATTCATTCATCTTTGATAAGAAAACTAGCTTAAGTTATGAATGCGACATTTATGCTCAAGGATGTATGCTTTGACTGTGTCCGTAGTTTTCAAGGTCGAGTTATCGGTTGCATTGTTGATCAAAAGAAGTAGCTAATCCAATGTAAGATTTGGAACTTCATGATCTGGAAATATTTGTATTTCTATTTTGGGCTAGAGTTGTGTTGTGGTGTGAGGTGTTTGACGCTTTGTTTAAGAGACGATTCTTCTGGTTGTGACATGAATGATATTCGTGGTTGAAACAATTTTTTCTGTTGGGAAGTGAGTTTGGTTCCTTTTTAAGGAAAAAGAGATGGTGGTTGTGTAGAAGCATTTAAATTCCTTGATCGGTTTCTTTTTCTGAATGGCTCGGCCTTGGATAAAAGTGAGATGATTTGTTTTGGAAAAAGTGAAATGCATTTGCAGAAGACTTTCGCGGTGTTTCTCTTTTGAATAGAGCTTCTCCCCGAAGAATTTTTTTTTTTTTGGTGGTTTTGGTTCTATGGAGTTCCTCTTCCAAGTTGAGTTCCCGTGTATGTGAATTTCAGCCCTTTGGTTTAAAGGTGGTGATTGTCGTCACGTTGTGTTAGTGAGAATTAAGATTTCTTTTACGTTCAAGCTTGGGGGTAAGAAAATGAATGTTTATGTTATGGTTGAGTTTATTCAAGGATTGTATTCCTTGCCCTGGTCCTTGGGTGGAAGATTGTGAAGGCGAAACCTTCTTACAAGGGAAAACTAGTGTGGGTCGCTGATCGTAAGTAGTTTAAAAGTGAAGAGTAAAGGAAGGTTGTGTATGACTCAATTCAAACCTTTTTTGGGAATTGTTTTCATTGATGTGTTCCTCGGTGGGGTTGCTTAATTTAGTAGTGGACAACTTGGAAGTTGCAGGTAATTACATTAATTTTTTTGGAACTTTTGTCGCTGGGTTCGAGCGAGTTTGTGTCAACCGTAGTGATTGTGTTCGGTTGTTATTGTTTCTGCGGATTTACGGACCCTGGTTGTAAAGTAGGCTATCTCTGTCGTTGGTAAGGGTGGATATTCGTTCTTTTGTAAAAGATCAATCACTTGTAGGAGATAGGAGTTTGTGTTTGGGATGATTTAGAGACTTACCTAGAGCATTGTGTCTCACATGGTTCGCGTCATCCAGAATGCGACGAACTGTGGTAGAGGAGTTGAGATTGGAATGCGGAGTTTCGCGATCGGGTTGAAGAGAGAAGTGGGAGTTGAGATTCCAGATCGATACCAGATTCACCTAATAGGTGTCCTTTATTTAATAGGGGAATAGTTCGTGTTAGTGTCCAATGAAAGATTTGTGGACCAATTAGTCTGAGCGGGATGCAACTTGGGAACTTGAGGACCAGATGCGGAAGAAGTATCCTACACTCTTTGAGGATGCTGAAGGTAAAGTGTTGATTACCATTTTGCCTTCCTTTTTTTTAAGGTTCCGTAGCAAAGAGGAGTAGATTCGGGGACGAATCCTTTTAAGGAGGGGAGAATGTGATGCCCTAGGTCTGAGAGCGATCCTAGTTCTTTTCCGTCGTGGTTGTTTCGAAAAGAGAGAAGTTTGGTCGGGAATTGATTAACTAAAGTTCATGCGACGTTTTAATATTTTTTTTGGAGCGTCGGGCTAGAATCAGTGGGTCGAGGACAACCTGGGCCGAGGCCGGGATTTCCCTCCCCACCTCTCCCTCCCCCTTCCCCTAAGTGGGCCGGCCCACTAGCCAAGGGGGGACGCCACCCCTTTTCCCCCTAACCCTAGGCGCCTCCTCCCTCTCCCTCTCCCTCCCCTAGCAGCCACCTCTCCCTCCCCTTCCTTCCCCTCCGTGGTGGCTCAGGATCCGCCGCGAATCGCGAAGGAGAAGGCGAGGAGCGACTCCGTGGAGGCGTGGAGGACGAGCAGATCGCCGATTCGGGGTTCATCGCGTGTTCTTCGTGGGTTCGCAAGGGAGAACACTAGGTAAAATTCCCAAACTTTTACCTCTGTTTTACCTAGGGATTAGGAGTGTATTAGATCTGGTGGTGAGGGTTTTGGATGGATCTTGTTGGGGGAGAAGGGTAGATGTTCACGTGGTGCTGTTTCTGGAAGGGGGGATTGTGCAGCGCGGATTGTTTCGCGTTTTACGTGGCATAGATGATTTTTCCTGCCAAAACCTATAACTAGAAAGTTGTAGATAACGTCGAGACCTAGCTTCTGTATTTTTGTCAGAATTTTTGGGGAAGTTCTCTGAGAGTTATCGCTGTTGCAAACCGACGAACAGAATCTGGGAACAGATTTCATCCACTGTGTTGGACGACTGTTTAGGCATATTTAACAGAGGAATTAGAATTTATGATCTTCTGGAAAGTTGTAGATCTCGTCAATATCTAGCTCCTGTAATTTTTTCATATTTTTATGTTCTGTAGACAAAAAGATACGAAAAAGAGAATGGGGGTTGCTGCTGTTCGATCCGGACAGATCGGGGTTTCGGTGTTGGAAAAGGGGAACGGGTTGTAGGAATTGCGTGTTTGAGTTGTGTGATCAATTCTGGTGTTATTACATACTGAAAATATGCTTGTACAGGTGGTGCCCCTTCTGGACGCAACTAGATCCGTCGTCTACGTCGGTAAAGGCAAGTGGAAGTAGTTGTATTGTTAATCTATACATCGTTGTTTGCTTCGCCTTCATTATAAACTCCAATTACAGCAATCATACATGGTTTAATCACTTGCTTTGAGGATTGCAATATCTTGACTGGCATTGTGATGTTGTGGTTTGGCTATGAATCATGAGTAAGGTGAAGAATGATATTGTTTACCTGATGAATTGTCTAAACATTTCATCTCAATGATATTTGCTTTCTATCCATGCTATATGATGATATGCAAACATGTGGACTCAGTGGGGAAGGTTATGAATGAATTCATGCATGAAGCATTAACTGCATAATCATGCATTGGAAGTTTTGTCGACGCCAGAGGCGCGATCAAGAGTCGGTACAACACCGTGTGTTCCTGAGAAAGGGCACGGTGAGGAGGATCATGGCATAAGCATGTGCACAATCATATGCATTTTACTGAGGTTGTGTGGACTCTATGATGTGGTATTGGATATGAGGAATGTGGTATGCTAGTTTTATGGTGGATGTGTTATTTGTATTAGTTGTTCTGCTTGTTGAGATTACCCAATCTCACCCCTTGTTATTTTGTTGTTTTCAGGTAGTTCTCGCGAGTCGTAAGCTTGAAGGGTGGGCTTAGTAGCACAATCAACCCTCCGGGGTCATCACGAATCACATGGACTAGTGCATTTAATAATTCATTAGCTTGCTGAAATTTTATTAATCATAGACCTGTTGATGTCCTCTTTGGAGCTGTTTTACGTTTATGTTTGTTTTCTGGTTGATTTAGACTTGTTATCTCTAGTATTGATGCTTTTATGTTACTCTTGTTTGTAATGTTTATTATGCATCTTGTTGTCGCTTCCGTTTTGTCCTAATTTTAGGGGAGATGCTGTCGAATTTTTCTTGTACGACAGTTTAGATTTGTAGGGTGTTACATAATCGCCGAGGTTAAAGGCAAGTACATCATGATGTTGAATATGGTCGTGAGTTAATATGTGATACTTCCTGTTTTTATTAATTACCTTGCAAATTTAGATGAATTATGGCTGAGAGTGGGCTTGTGGCAAGTGCATGGTAGAACCATAAATTGAATCGACAGTATTTAACATTGCAAGCATCCAAAATTTTACTCACTGTCTTTGAGTGATCGTTCTTGCTTATGTTATGCTGTACTAACGTTGTCGATTACAAAATTGTTTTGTTGGGAGTATGTTTGTGCATATGAGTATTCTTATGCATGTGTTCGTTCTTATGCATATGGTTGTGATGAGGAGAATCGGTTCACATGGGAAATGCTCTGTTAACAGTGCTGTCGCGTGATTGATGAGCAATGAAAAGTAAATGTTGCATCATTTGCATTTATAGCATATAAAGGGCCAGGTCGGTGAGTAAGTCATAGCTAATCTGGTGAGGTCGGTGAGAAAGTTATGACTAATCCGGAGTGCCCTTGTGTAAAACCATTCATAGCATGTAAAGGACCAGGTCGGTGAGTAAGTCATAACTAATCCGGTGAGGTCGGTGAGAAAGTTATGACTAATCCGGAGTGCCCTTGTGTAAAACCTACTTTGGGGTAGGTACCTCTACGGGCTGGAGGTAGAGGGTAAACATCGACGGGTGTTCCCTCAGCTATACCGGTATAATTGATGAAAAGGTGCATGAACAGGTTTGCATTCATCAGTGCATTGCATTGCACTGCTATCGATAGACTACTAAGTCGTGTGGAAAAAGGGTTAAGATATTGATTGGTGGTCACAATTAAAGATGTGTAAGGATCGTGATATTACCGGTTTTCTTTTCCATTTCTACTTGCTGAATTCAATTAAGAGTTGTGAGTATGTTACTGCTTAAGAAATTCGATTTGGTTATGTTTATTCCTTCAATGTACTTGCTGAGTCTGCGACTCACACTTGTTTGTTTATTGTGTGTAGGTACCTTGAAGCTGACATGCATGGAGGGGAGTAGTGGCACGAACACGATTGAAATCACCGTAGTTGCATATTAGTTTTGATGCTTCTAATCTTAATGGGTTCATGACTTGTATTAATTTTGTGGTAGTTGTTCTTGTGCTTGTTTGGGTCATGGCGGCTAGTTGATACCATGACCCATGTCTGTCCTTGGATGGCTATCCTAGTTCCTTATGTTGTTGATGTTGTTGATATATATCAATTGCTATTTTTTGTCTGCTGAGTGGATGTCCTAGTTTTAGGGGAGGTGCTGCCGAAATTTCTAATAATTTCGGTAAGTTGCTAGTAGGTTAGCTTGCTTGGCTAGTTTTATTCTAGTGTCTTGTGCCATTTGATGTTTTAGGGTGTAACATTCAGGGTACGTGCGGTGCCGGGGTGTTACAGTTGGTATCAGAGCGGGCTTTAGGTCCGTTATGGGATAATCAATGAATTGAATTGATATGCAACATAAATTCTGGTTTCTTGTGATTGAATTCATTAATCAAGACCTGACACACTGGTGCACAATAGGATGGGTATGGTTTTGCATTTCATTTATGCTGGTAATGTTTGTAATGTTTGTGCTTGGGTTGATTGTCGTTATGCTGGTAATAGCTATGGATTACACATGTGGTATTTGTAACTAGTTGATGCTAGGTTGTTTGATTTAAGGGCATGAGTATGCCATGGTCCGTGAGTTGTGGAGGTGGCATGTCAAAGATTTTTCTGGGGTTTCGAAACCTATGGTAGAGGGCTAAGAGTTTCCTTTAAGGGCCTCCTATGTTGGTGAGTACATAGTCTCCTCCAGGTGAACTTGTCCATCCCGGTGGTGATGAGTTAGTTTTCTTTGGTTTGTGGCTCTTCCTAGCCACATCAGTGTTCCAGGTGTCGTTCTTATGCCCTGTTTTCAATTTTTTTTGTCAGGACCGTTATGGTTGCTTGCCCTTTTGCCTATTGCTTTGATTATAAAAGGATTGTTCGAATCTTTGTGCTTTCATCCTCGTACTTTTGACCGTGCTGAGGGCCTTGGTCGTTGTGGGTTGCCTTATGGAGAAATTTCTTGTGTTGTGCTTATAGTTGTTATCTTCTCCATTTAGGGAGAGCTTATCGAAGTTTTGGTGTAAACCTCAACTTGTGTGGAGTTAAATTTTAATTCTTTTCCAGGCAAGGATGAGTTGATCGCTTGGTTTTCCTTCTGTGCAAACATCCTTGTATCCATCTTCCTTTTGTGGAAATTGTTAATCTTGAGGTTTATTTGAAGAACTTCTACATGCCCGAGTTTGAGAATTTGAGGGTTGAGTTCTCTTAAGATTTGTGGTTGCGTTTTTCTGGTGTTTATTGGGTTGTTCCGGCCAAAGAGATATGTTTTTATTTAAAGGTTGGGGGCACACCCTGTTATATCAAGGGTAAGTGACCCATGAGAAAGTTTAAAGCTTTAAGCTTTGATGTGTAGTTAGAACCTTGAGGTGACGTAAACTACGGATTTGGGTAAAGTAAATGTGTTGATTGTTTAAAGGGCAACCTAATTTAATTGTGAAAGTAGGTGATTTAAAGTGAAGGTTGATTAGTGTTATGCAAAAGTGTTGCGAGTCATGGAACAAAGTGGAGGTTTGAGGTTTGTGTTCCTATAAGGCTAGTAATGAGCATGATTTGAAAAGGTCTAGAATCTTCTGTTTGATGAATTAATTATAGCAAGTAGATGGTGTAAAGCACCGGAATGTTATGGTAACGACATGAGAGTGGTTGGTTTAGGTTGCTTATGGGTCAATTAATATTGGGGATCAACAAGATGACTTCGTCGATGTCAAATTAAAGAATGAGTATATATGGAGTGATTGTTTGGATGATGGGGGTTTTTTTGGCTTTGACAAATGTCCGTCTGAGAGTTTATCTATAGAATATGGCTGGTAGATATCACATCGAGTTGTTAAAAGTATTTATTGGTTGAATGAATTGGGTTATATTTATTGGAGAGGTCATGAAAGGAAGATTGGTTATGAAATTCATGATCAGTTTTGATGGAGCTTCTCAATAGATAAATTGTGAGTATCGAAACCTCTATTGGTAAGGGTATGAGAATACTAGTATGGTGGGGTTTGAGGTGAACACTTTTTATATGTTTAGGGAATCAATTGCTCGAATGGTCTTTTAGAGGTATGCCTCTTGTTGAGGCATTTTGTATTATGGGTAATAGATCGTCCCCAGATTAGTGGGAATGTTGCCAAAATGTAGAGTTAATCTTGAGGTTTGAAGGTGAGGATGAAAGAATAATTATCCCTGAAGTAAGATGAGTCAGTTTTGGAAATTAAGCTACCTACTGCATTATCAGTTCAAGGAAACCATCGAATCTCATATGTTGTGTTGGAAGTTCTTAATTTGGAGATATGTGTGTTTTCTGTTTGACTAGAATTTTATTTTGTTAAATATTGAGAGTTTCGCGAATGCTTCTTAAAGATTAATCTTATAATTGTTTCATAAGTACTCTTCGGCTGGTTAAAGGGTTTTCTGCTAGAAGTGTTGGCAGATTGGTGGAAGTAGGACGATTTCTCAATCAGTTTTCTTTTGGGGAATGAGCCACTTCTACTGTTAGGGCTATGCTTTGCTTTGGCAAAAGCTCGGAGTTTGTTCTTGTGTTAGTAAGTTGCCTCATTAAAGTTTTGCGCGGTGTTTCTCGTTGAAGCTAAGTTTTCCTCGATGTGAATCTCCTTCGCATTATTTGAAGAGGTGTGTGTGGTTCTTTGGTTCTTTGGTTCAAAGGAATTGTATGTCTTTTGCATCCTAGTCTGCGTTAAGAATATGAATGCTTATGGTATATTGTTGAGTATAGCAAAGACTCATACTCTTGGAGCTTGGATATTTGAGTGAAAGAATGTGATGAGGCCCTCTTAGGAGAAAGGACTGTTTGTGTTTAAAAATGGTGGATTAGGAGGCTTGTAATGTTGATTCAAAATCTTTTGGGAGTTAAGTTGTTTGTAAAGAAAGTGATGGCAATTGGATGTAAAGTGTTCAGTTGTGAATATTTAATTTAGCTAGTCGTTCCTGGGTGCGAGATATGCCTAGGAAAGGATAGCATAAAATTTTATATAAAATGATGGTGATTGGAAAGGAAAATATACCCAAGTGAGCTATTTCCTTATATGATAGTGGTTGGTTATGGTCGTTTTGTTGAAAAAGATCAATCAATTGGAAGAGATGTGATTTTGTTTACTTAATTCTTTGGGGGTTCAAGTTTGGAACCTGAAGCGTTTAAACGGACAGTATGAAAGATTAATGGAGATGTGGTTTAGAGGCGTGTTGCGGTAAAAAGCCTCGTGACATTTTTGTCATCATGAAAAAGATGAATTATGGTAAATTGACCAAGATGGGAGACTAGATTGAAATTAAAGAAGGAATTGGAGTTGGATTTTAGAAGTTGGCATACCAACTATTATGTTTGAGCCCTTAAGTGGGTGAAATTGAGGATGTAGCTTGAGAAGGTTCTTGTGATATTGCTTATTCAGGAAACCATCAGGATCTAAGGAGTTTTCGTCGGTTCGTCGTTCGTTGGGCTAAGATGGTGTGACCCCGGGAGTGTCATTGTCGTCTCACCACGCCGTCACACGAGGGTGAAGGCAAGTGTATTGTAGTGGTTGCGGCTTAGGGAGCCGTAATGTTTGATAATGAGATGGTTTACGCATGTTTTATGATATGATGCCATGATTGATTCTTGCTTGTGACATGACGAAAACGGTTTATGATGAGGCTATGCAATGATTAGTTGAAGTTGTTTATGTTTATGTCATATGTGCATTCATAATAGAAGAGGAATCCCATGCTGATGCGGGCCTCTATGTTCACACGTAGTGAACACGAAAGACCTACCTCGTAGTCCCATCCACGGTTATGCATGGGAGCGAGTCAGTAAGAGTAGGCACCCTCCATCTACGGGATGGAAGGGGAAGGGGGTGCACGTCGACGGGTGTGCACTCGGCAATACCGATATGTGCTTCAAAGAGATATGTGCATTGCATTGCATTGTATTGCATGAATGAAGTGGTTTATGAGATGATTATGATGTTCTATGAGATGCATATGAAGATGTGATTTGAGATGTTTATGATGATGTTATATGAGAGCATAAATGAAGTTCATGATTTGGTTCTCAGGATATGTGAATGGCATTAAGTATGTATGTTAGTTGTTATTGTTTTTGTATCATTGCAATACACTTTGCTGAGTGATGAACTCACACTTGTGTTTATGTTGTTTTTCTTAGGTACCATGAAACTGGCATGCGGGAAAAAAGGGGTTAGCTACACATCTACACGTAGCTCCACACAAATTAGACAGTTTTATCATTCGGAGTCATGATAATAAAGTTAATGCCATGAAACTTGGAGAATTGCTTAACTGTGTGCTCGGTCTTATTATTTGATTCGTTTAGCTCATGAAGTGGTTGAATGCTTTATCCTGGACATATATTGTTGCTATGTCACCTGTTATTGCTGTTTTAGATGCTTTCCATTATGTTATAACTTGTGATACTTTGTTGTTGCTCCGTACCATGGAAAAACAAAGGAGATGCTGCCGAAATTTTCGGTTTTAGCATTTGCACCTTTGCTATAATTTTATCTTTATTTGTGATATTTGGATGTTGTTTAGTCTATGTTTGGTAACATTCAGGCATACTAGATGCCGGGGTGTTACAGTTGTTGCAAGGGGTGAGTACTTGGTACTCAGCAAGTCATGCACAAAATGCAAACTAATATTCTACAAGCATGGCTTAGTACAAGGAATGTTTCATGGTTCATTTACAGTAAAACAGCAATTAACAAGTAGCATAAGTAGATTCGAAAGCGGTAAAAGAAAATATAATATCAATAACTTTTTTAGGAGTTAAGTAAACACTTTCCCTTTCCTAATCCACATTTCCATCAACGTCATCAATAAACCCAACCAAACTTTTCAAGTCCAAGTTGTTTTCATGAACGTCTAACCCTTGACTGTAATCCCCGAGTAGTGTCCAGTGCCGTGGACTCGGCTATTCGAATAGATTCTTACACTCTGCAGAGGTTATGCACTTTACCCACAAGATACATTCAAAACACCACAAAGGCGAGTGATCATAACAAAGCCTTTCGAAAACCGCAAACTATACAAGTGAACCTCCCCGGTTTTTGCCATACACCATCCCTTCCCTCAGCGGAGGCGAATTATGGGACCGACATACCGTTGGACGGGTACCATGCTATAGCCCTAGTATGCTCCCCCTTCAAGCTACACAAAAAGTGTAGTTGACACCCCCGAGGTTCCACATGTAAGTTATTAGTAACTTACTCAACTAGGTCCGTCCCATTACAGACATGTGGTTGCACGTTTGACTCAGATCAACGGCTTGCAAGGTTAAGTCCTTAGGATGACCAGGGCAAGACTACCCGAAGAACCAAAATGACATCCCCGGTGCCCACTCATGGCCCACCATATCATTCTTGCCACTTGCCCCGGTCTAAATCTATTTATCAAACCTAGTTGATTACCATGCACCACGTGCCATCATCACCATCACAACACATGATACTTCTCCAAAACAGGTTCAATATCTCATTAAGTCAATATTAACATTTGATTGTCCAAAATCATGTCATGTGCACGTAGCAGGTCTAAGCAATATACTACAACAGTCTAAATACCCAATGTTGGCAATTTAATAATGACCAACTAATATGATCCCCAACTAGGGTGACAAGGGTTCATGGCACATAATTAAATAGTCAAGGAGACATACTGCAATTTGGCATTTATCTAATTCCCAGAAATAATTAAAACAATTTCTAATTAAACTAGCATGCAATAATTTAAATTAGACTAATTTCCAAAAATGGGATCAATATAATCAAAGCATAACTTACCTTCAAAAAGTACTTGTTCTTGGTCTTGAGCTGGCTCCTGAGTCAAAACTTCACCTTCGTAGCCCTCGGGCACTTCAACGTCTACTTGTATCGTGTGCAATAGCAATAAATAATTAAATAGTAGATAAAAAGTGTCCAAAAATTCAAATAACATTCATAAACAGAAAGGGCACAATTTTATAAATTTTTAGGAATTTGAATCGTCCAAATCGGAGTTAAAACGTAAAAGTTATAACTGTTTAAAGTTTGAGAAATCAATTAAATAAATATAAACAGAGCTAAACTCATGTCCAAAAATTAAATAAAATTCACCATTAAGTAGGGCTCAATTTTATAAAAATTTAGAAATTGGAATCACCCAAATCGGAGTTAAAACGCAAAAGTTATAAGCGTTTGAAGTTTGAAAAATCAAATAAAAGAATAAACCGAATTAATTCATTTATTTTTCTATTGAAAAATCCAATTATGACGTCAGCATTGCGTCAGCGTGGAAATTGAATTTCCACCGAATTATTTTTCTAAAGAAAAATCGAATTATGACGTCAGCTTGGGTCATCCGATCCATGGACTCGGTCCACGGCTCGGGTTCGGTCCACCGTGGACCCGGTCCACAGGTACACGTGTCACTGACACGTGGGACCCACTCGGATGACGTCATCGCTGACATCATCGCGCTCGGCCGAACAGCCCTGACAGCTGGGCCCCACCGTGACGTCATCATGACGTCACGGGTGATGTCATGGTGCGGTTGACTGACCCGCTGACACGCGGGCCCCACGCGACGAGCGGCGCTGACCCGCGCCGCTTCGGTTACCGGCTACGTGGCACGATCTGGGCCATCGGTTTGAAATCCGACGGTCCAGATTGGATCTAACCTCACGCGTTTTGGATCTACGCGGTTGATCTGGACCGTTCGATTCGAATCGGACATCTAAGATTGGATCTGGTTTACTGCGTCACTTGGGGGTGACGTGGCATGACCCGGTGGCCGACACGTGGTGCAATCTACACCGTACGATCTTGATCGGACGGTTGGGATCGCACCTAACGCTACAATGCGGTTCAATCCTACCGTACGATCTAGATCTAATGGCCAAGATCTAATCTAGCACGGTGCAGTTAAGGAGCTACGTGGCTCAATCTAGTGCGTTGGATCTAGATCCAACGGTTGATATTAGATCTATAAACCGTAACGTGGATTTCGTATGGGGTGACGTGCACGAACCTGGACCCTTGGATCTGGATCGGACGGCTGACAGAGCTCGCGAACCCTAATGTCGACGCAGCGGCGCTGGCCTGCCGGAACCGAGGAAGATGACCTAGCCGACGGCATTTTCGTGCGTCTCCGGCGAAGTGCGTGGTCGCTTCGGGTGCGCCTTGACCTGACGGTTCCGAATCTGGCTCCAACACGGCGGAGACGGCTCAACGGCGGCGACACGAAGCAAAAACCGTGGCGGCGCTTCCCTGAACTTCGGCGAGCGATTGCGGGAAGCTGGCGGCGGCTTAGGCTCGGTAGGCTAGGGCATCTGACGCACATGGAAGAGGGGAACACGACGGTGTGGTCGGGGCATTAAATAGCCTCGGCGTCCGCGCTTAATCCGAAAACCTAGGCCCACACGACGGTGACACGGCGGCGCTGTCCGACTCGGAGACGGAGATGACGTGGTGCAATCTCGTGCGTCCACGTGGCTTGATCCAACGGCCACCGTCACGCGCACACGCGGCCACAAACTAAACCATTAGATCTCGATCCAACGGCTGGCGCAAACGTGGTTCGGTCCGGTTTGGGTCGGGATCGAGTCAGACTCGAGTCTGACCCAGGTCTGGCTCGGTTGGATGAACAGTGAAACCCATTAGGATTTTCCAGCGATTTAATATTTTAAAAAAATAATTCTAGTAATTCAAATAATTCAAGAAAAACAGCAAAATAATCAGAAACATTTCAGAAAAATTCTGGAAAATACTTTGAGACATTTTGGACTCAAATAAAATATTTTCGACAAAATTTTATTTAAAATTTCTAAATATTTAATTATCTTAATAGGGAATAAATTCAAATTAAATCCAAATAAATTCCAGAAAATTCCAAAAATTCTCAAAAGTGTAAAATTTCATTTAAATTCATGAAAAGCAAAAAATTGGGGTGTTACAACCTCGCACCCATCCCTTCGCTCCGAAGGCCCGCAGTTTCGCGCCTAGTAGGACTTAACGGGATGCTTGGTGGGGCTAACGTCCCACCCATCCCTTCACTCCGAAGGCCCGCAGCTTCGTGCCAGGTAGGACTTAACGGGATGCTTGGTCGGGCTAACGTCCCACCTATCCCTTCGGTCCGAAGGCCCGCAGCTTCGCGTCGGGTAGGACTTAATGGGATGCTTGGTCGGGCTAACGTCCCACCCATCCCTTCGCTCCGAATACCCATAGTCAAAGGCCAAGGGGGAATCTATGGAGTAATCAGGTCGGGCCAATGTCCTGATCACCCCTCCGCTTCACGTATGACTGTACCTTACCCATGTCAGGAAAACATGCGGTGCTAAATGTCGTGAACATCAAAATGCAATAGCCTACAACCAAATCAAACGATGGGAGCAGGAGTCAAAGCCGAGGCGCGTTGCTTCGAAACCAAAGCGAGGATAGAAGCAAGAAAAAGTAGGAACCCGCACAGAAGCTCAACATCGTATTCATTATATTAGATAGCGCTAAGGAATACAAAGTCTTTACATATATAGAACCTAAGTGCCATGCGCGCGCCTCACCGCCTCAATGAGGGCATCCATCGCCCCGAAGAGCTCGGGCACCGTCTCGATCAGCATATAGATGTTAGCGATGTCGCGAGCGATGGCCTCCTGCACCGCGAGTTCCTCCATGGCGCGGTCGTGGTCGATCCAGAGCTCGACTAGGAGCCCCTCATCAACTGGGCCATGCGAAACATAGGCCATTGCGTTTGAGTCGTCGAAGGAGAACCGGCAGGGGAAGTGTAGGATATGCAAAAGAGGCACAAGTCGCCAAGTGGATGAAGCCGAAGTGCTACTATTCACGCCATTATATACATGCTCGGCGTGAAGAAACCGAGGAGTCTAGAGTAAATACTAACGCAAGAAACCAAGGAGACTCTTCATTTCCCGAGCATTGGGATTGTCCCCTCGAATCCCGAGTATCGGGTCAATCGACGCACGCGAGCAAATCAAGCAAAACCGATGCGACCTTACACATGTCGCATTAATGAGTACTCGCAAGTCCAATACCAAAGAAACAAGCGGAGCCAAAAATACACGAAACTAGGTTCGCTACACCGAACGAAGAAGTTCATTTACATACGAAGGACCCTTTATGGAAAAAAGACGAAACTACGGAGGAGCTAGCTTATCTTTACCCTTCGCCTCGCTTGTCTTGGCTGTCGATCTGGAAGTACCCATGGCCGCCCGAGCTCGGTGTACCGATTCCTTCGCTGCGGCCTCACCATGTTTGCTCCAGAAATCAGAGATAAAGCGGAAAGCTAATAGGGTTGCCGCGGGAGAAGGCTTCTCAGCCGAAGCTACAGAGTCAGAAGAAGTGGCCCGAAGTGCTCACGGATGTACGTGCAACCCTTCGCCTCAAGAAGGTGGGCGGTCTTCAAGAAACCGGGCCGAGCATAGTGTCGGGACCCCGAATTTGCAAATCCGGACCCTCTGTGTATTCAGCACTAGTCCAGGAACGCGCTAGTGCACACAGTCTTAACATCGGTAAATATCACAATCATACCATTCGATACTAATAAAGTACTTTTATTTAAATAACTAAATCGTTACTCGACCTTATGGCCAAGTCACAATGCAATACGCAGGCTAAACTTATTAAGAGAGAAATAGTAGCAATGAAAATCAAATAACTTCGTGGCGCCATCCAAGATACCACAGGCAACCGACCGGGCTCGCTCCCTAAGTAGACGGTTCCTCTTGGAGATCCTCCTCCAAAGCCGTGTAGTCTCCTCTTCAACTGTGTTGTATTGTGGCAAGGGTGAGTACTTGGTACTCAAAGCAAGTCATGCATGTAATGCAAGCTAATATACTATATGCATGGCTTGGTACAAAGGAATAGCTCAAGGTATATTTGCAGTAAACAGCATTTGACAAGTAATATAAGTAGATTCGAAAGCAGTAGAAACAAGTAAAGTATAACTAACTTTCCAAGGAGTTTAATAAACATCTTTCCCATCCTAATCCTCATTTCCATCAACATCATTATTAATCCAACCCAACCTTTCAAATCCAAGTTATTTTTGAGAAAATCTAACCCTTGACTGTAATTCCCGAGCGATGTCCAATACCGCGGACACGGCTATTCGAATAGATTGTACACTCTGCAGAGGTTATGCACTTTACCCACAAGATACAGTCAAACACCACAAAGGCGAGTTCCCGTAACAAAGTCTTTCGGAAACTTCTAACAATACAAGTGGTCCTCCCCGGTTATTGCGCACTAACCCTTCCCTTAGCTAAGGCGAAGTCTAGGCCAATCAACCGTTAGATGGGTACCTGGCCTCACTCTGCACGCTCCCCGTACAACTTACACAAAGGGTGTAGTTGACCTCCTGAGGTCCCACAGGTACGTTATCAGCAACTTAGTCAACTAGGTCCGTCCCATTACAAACATGTGGTTGCACGTTAGACCCAGTTCAAAGGCTTGCAAGGTTAAGTCCTTAGGGTGACCAGGGCAAGACTACCCGAAAAACCAAATCAACATCCCCAATGCCACAACTGGCCCACCTGATCATTCTTGCCACATGCCCCGGCCAAAAACTATTTATCAAACCCCAGTTGATTACCATGCACCACGTGCCATCAGCATCACATGATACCTTTCCAAAACAGGTTCAATTTATCATTAAGTCAATATTAACATTTGATTGTCCAAAATCATGTCATGAGCACGTAGCAGGTCTAAGCAGTATACTACAACGGTCTAAACCCATGTTGGCAATTCAATAATGTCCAACTAGTAATCCACAACTAGGGTGACAAGGGTCATGGCACACATTTAAATAATCAAGGTGTCATACAGCAAATTGGTATTTATCTAATTCCCCATATTCAATAAAGTACTTTTCTAATTGAACTTAGCATGCAATAGGTTAAATCAAAATAGATTTCAAAATAGGATCAACATGGTCAAAGCACAACTTGCCTTCAAAAAGTACTTGTTCTTGGTCTTGAGTTGGATCCTGAGTCAATACTTCTCCTTCGAATCCTTCCCAAGACTTCAACGTCTACTCGTAAAGCGTGCAAATAGCAAATACACGAATAAACAATAGGTAAAAAGTGTCCAAACATCCAAATAAAATCCATAAACAGAGAGAACATAATTTTATGAGTTTTTAGAAACTGGAATCGTCAAATTTGGAGTTAAAATGCAAAAGTTATGATTATTTAAAGTTTAAATAATCAATTAAATAATTTTACAGAGAAAAAGTTTAGTCCAAAAATTAAATAAAATTCATATTTAGGTAGATCTCAATTTTATACGAATTTAGAAATTTGAATCACTCAAATCGGAGTTGAAACGCAAAAGTTATAAGCGTTTGAAGTTTGAATCAAAATCTGAAATCATTATTTCGAATTAATAAATCATTTTCTTTTTCGAAAATTAATTATTGCGTCAGCAAAGACACGTGGCAGCCTCTGATTGGTGTGCTGACGTCAGCCGGTCCATGGGCTAAGCCCACGGCTTGGCTCGGTCCACCGTGGACCCGGTCCACGGCTCGGGTCGCTGACAAGTAGGGTCCTCGGGTGACGTCAGCACTGACGTCATCGTGCTCGGTGACGCAACTGACATGCGGGCCCCACCGTGACATCAGCGGTGACGTCATGATGCGGTTCGGTTGTCCCGCTGACACGCGGGCCCCGCGTGTCAGAGACACGCGCTCACACGCGCGTGGCGCGGCTAGGCACACGTGGCACGATCTGTGCCGTTGATTTGAAATCCGACGGCACGGATCGGATCTAGGGTTCACGTTCAAAACTACACGGTGATCGCGGGCCGTTCGATCTAGATCGGACGGTCCAGATCTACCCTAGGCTAACACCGTTATAAAGTACACGGTGATCGTGGGCCGTTGGATCTAGATCCAACGGTCCCGATCCGATCTAGGTTTTAGGGTTTTGGTTGCACGTGGGCTCACCTGGATCGTTGGATTTCGATCGGACGATTGACGTGCTTCGAGGGCGATGATGGCGTTGCGGTGGCGCTGCTCCGCCGGAGTTGGGGAAGGCGACCACGGCGACGGCGCCTTGGGGCTCCTCCGACGAGATGAAAGGCACTCTCGGGTGCGTCTCAAAGCGAGGAGTCCGGATCTGTGCTCGGTGGCGGCGGAGACGGCTCGACGACGGCGGGCGCGAAAACCGGCGAGAGAGGGAAGGAACCACGGCGAGCAATTGCAGCTACGCGGCGGCGGCTAGGGCTCTGAAACTTGAGGCGAAAGATGCGCACGGCGACGGGTTTCAACGGGGTGGCCTCGGGGCTTTAAATAGTGCCTCGGCGTGCGCGCAATCCGTGAAACCCTAACAGGCACGGCGGCTACGCGGCGGCGCAGTCCGAGCCGGACTCGGGAAGACGACGAAATCGTGGCCGTCCGCGTGGCCCCGATCCACGGTCGAGATCGCGCGGCGCAACGGGTCCGGGCCGGATCCGGTTGGATCGGTGCGGCCAATTTCCGACCGTTGGATTTCGATCTAACGGTTCGGATCGATCAAGGTTCGACCGGATCACGTGGCTCGGGTCGGACTCGAGTCCGACTCGGGATCCGACTCGGTCGGATGAATAGTACTTGACCCGACTTGATTTTCCAGCGATTTAATATTAAAAATAATTCCCAGAAATTCATTTAATTCATTAAAAATAGCAAAAGACTCAGAAAAATTCCAGAAAAATTCTGGAAAATACTTTGGGGCATTTTGGACTCAAATAAAATATTTCCAGCAAAATTTTATATGCAAAGTTAAATTCTTTAATTATTTCAAAATGGAATAAATTCAAATAGATTCCAAATAAATCCAAATAAATTCCAGAAAATTCCAAAAATTCACCAAAGTGCCAAATCACACATGAATTTAAGAAAAGCAAAATTTTGGGGTGTTACACATAGTGACCCCCGAAAGGCGAAGCCTCCCCTCCTTCGAAGGAAACATCCGACAGTGTTACGACCGGGACCCCCGGGTCGTCCACTCGGACCGATGCCAGTGGTGCGGCCGCCGACCCCGTAGGAATTACCCCTGCGAGCACCTCCACGTCCTTCACTTCCGCGCCACTCCCTCTTGCGCACACCCCGTCAAATCCTGAAAGCCCAATGTAACCAAGGGAGCCCATGGGAAAAGTTTCAGGGGTCAGACCTTCGGCGCCAAGGGGAGTGTCCGGGGGTGGCTACGTCTAAGTGCAAACTGCGCACCGCCTCCGCCGTGGAGTCAATAGCTCCATCACGAGGGATCGCCCCCTCCTCCGCAACAGGGGCGACCGCTCCTCCGGGGGGACCGAGCGCATCTCCTGCAACAGGCTCGTCCACCCCCTAGAGTTGTCCAAGCGCCCCCTCCACCACGGGGCTACTCCTTACATCTGCATCGGCTAGGTCCGCAAAATCCGCCCCCGGAATATCTAGGAATGAATATCCAGGGGATCGATCGCCGGACGGACCGGCGCCGGGAGTAGAGTCGACAGCGCGTGACGGAGCTGACGAAGTCGCCGATGCGGAGGTGGAAGAGTCGTTGTCCTCCTCCGCTTCTTTATCATCCGAATCATCGTGGCCTTCGACATCGTCCAAATTTTCGCTTCCCTCGGATGGGGCAACCGCCCGAATCGGGGCCGCGCGAGTTAACCTCGGCCGCTTCGACGGGCAGGGAAAACCGACCGCACCCCTCGGCTTGGGAACAGAACGGAGCCCCCACTCGGCAAAATGGGTATTACGGTGGGCCCCCATCGCCTCCATGGCAGCTTCATATTCTGTGGGCTTGCACGGCCCAAGAAGCCCACGTGCCAGCCTTTCAGCAGCTCCGCGCCCGAGATTCCGAGTTCCCTCCGGCTGGATCACAAATGCGGTACCTCCGGACGACCACTCCAAAGTCACGGCGGGGTTCCTTGCTAGGGGCTCCACCCGACAGAGGCAAAATTCCACGTAAAAGACACCTGGCCCCTAGAAGAGAACAGGTGGAGGGCGATGTGAATAACGCCACTGTAAAAAAGATCTGCAACCTCATGTCAGTGCCGATCGAAAAAAGGCCAGCCGATGCTTGCCTTTGGAAGCAGTTTTTCTCTATCCCCTCCATATAAAAGGAGAAGAAGATCACCCAAGGGAGGGATCTTTTTCTCGGATCTTCAGACATTCCACTTGGGGGTGTTTGAACGCAAAGGCCGATAGCTGGACACTATCAGCGTGGTGCAATCCCACAACACACACATCTATACTGAAGCTGAGAAGTAAATGACAAGATAAAGAAAGCTTTCAGGTAAACTTAGTCTGCTGGAATACCTTATGCAACACAGCAGAAATTAAGCATACAACTATACATGTTCTATGAGCTCAGATAACAACTTTTCGTTCTGTGCCAAGTCCAAAAACCGCATTGCACTCACTCAATGTGTCAAGAAAAGCAAGAAACATCTTCCTCAACAACTGGAACAAATAGGGCATGAAATTTGAACCGACAAAACAATGGTTCTTCAGACAAAAGGATTTCCCCTGCTTTTATTGAAAGCAACAAAGCCTTGATACAACCTGCTTGATGAGCACATCCTCCAGAAGATAACAAACAGCTACTTCGCCAACATAAATTTCAAGGTAGGCCAAAAGTCTTATCTTGCAGCGCATCATCAACTACAGCCTTGATCTGCAGCACCATAAATTTCAAGGATCCACCTGGGCGCGATCCTACACACGAAGCAAGCAAATCACGCAACGCCACTTGCTGCTGGAAACAAAGAAATTTATAGAATTTTTTTAAAATAATATTTTTTAATGAATATTTACAAAAATAATATGCTATTAAAAAATAACAAAACTACACCCCTGTGTCCGTTTGAAATGGCGACAGGCTCCTGTCACCATTTCATTTGGCGACAGTGGACCCTCCCCCCGTTGGAAGTTGTTGCAGGGGGTAAAATCTCGTTTATATCCTATGTCGCCATTTCAAATGGACATAGGAGGGCTAACTCAATAAATTAAAAAAAAAATCATATTTATCTGTGATAATTCATGGAGTATTGTATAAAATAAGAATTATCAAGGAAAAATAATGTAAAAGGGTGAAATAATATTGTTTGATTGTTTATACTGTAAATTATATATGAATCACATGCATGACCTGTCACCCATCATCAAAGTTGCACGACCTGTCACCCTCTGTGAAAAGCTGCACGACGTGTTTTCAACGAGTGTGTTGTCACATCGTGTGAGAAAGTAAAAAAGCGATGACAGCATAATTAACGGTGCAAAATAATAAAACATACATAATGTGAGAAAGTACAAATATACACGAGTTGTCACTGTCAATAAAAACTACAAGGTAAAAAAAACTAAAAGGTAAAACTAGCTGACGCCACTGCGCGGTAGGACCCCTCGTGTGGCCCTAGGCCTCATACGACGCTGAACATGTCCAGATGGATATGTCAGGTGGCCAGGAGGTAGTCCGCGAGTACTCTTAGCAGGCCGTACTGGTGCTGTCGGAGTAGCGAAGGGGGCCTACGATGGTTGGCTCGGTCCGGGCGCATCGGTGAACTGCGACGGACCAAGGACATCATCCATCGTCTCCTACTGGGGATCCACAAGCCACTCGTCAAAAATCCCCGGGTCGACTAACGGGCTCGAGACGTCAGAGTGGGTCGCGCTCCGGTCATCGACGACTGCTAACAAATATTTCACGTTAGTACACCGCATAGTGTAAAGAACGTAGGAGACAGGGGGAGACCACAAAAGTATACCTGCAGCGGGACGGTGCCAGCTGGAGCTCCCGAGGACATCGGCGGGAGGGGCGTGTGTCGTGTGCGCTGTACCCGGTGCGGTGTGCGACGTGTGTCGGCCACGTACAGCGGACGAATGGCCGGGGACCTCTGCCACATCGTCGTCCCTCACCCTCCTGCACAATGTAAGGTAGACGATATTCGGTCGATTTTTGACGATAATTTGAGCTTGAAGCGGACTAATAAGCAACCAGAAGCGTTGAGTACCGCAAACCAGCCAACCGTTTTTACTCGAACTATATGTATTTTGATGCGTGCCGCTCAAAAACTTGCAATTTGAGGGTTGCACTTAAAATCAAGAAACTAACTCCTTTCGTCCATCCAAACTTACAATACGTATTTTTTAATAAAATTGTCCATAAATATAAAACATGTTTTATATTAAAATATAAAAATTAGTGTGATGTTCACTTTATACCCCTAATAAATATCTAGATTTATTTGATATTCTCTCTATATATTTATTGATTGTAGTTCTTAGATATAATAATTAGGGATAATCTAGTCATCTTCAATATCTTCTTCTATTTTCTGAGAAAAAAATAAACATTACAAATTTAGATGGAGGAAGTGAAATGCAACTTATAATCAAGTTTTCTTCAACCTGTCCTCTTTTTTTATGTTATGTCGTATTAATGTCTCCACATATGCTTCGTGTTTTATGATGCTTATTTGCATCAGATTGAAAGTAGGAGAACACAGGAGCCACTCTACCTTAATAAGTACCGCTTCTTTTCGATGGTTCGGTGAGAGAAGAATATATAATAGGGGAAGGATAGGAGAGTAATTCAACTACAAAATACGACTTATTTTTTGCTAAAAAGCAAAAAAAAATAGTTAAATGATACCACATAGACCAAAATTTTATGTGAAAATAGTTGTAACACGTAAAATTACGTGATTTGCAGTTAATAAATTCTCCATGATTTGTATTAACCATGCTTGAAGAGCACATCCTCCAGAAGACAACAAACAGCTACTTCGCCAACATCTAGCCTATGAAAAACACAGCGAACTTCATCCAGGAAGACCAGTCTTATCTTGCAGCGCATCATCAACTACAGCCTTGATATGCAGCACCTGGTAGTCAACGGATTTAAAGAATTACTATTCATCCGCAGCCAGTGAACCACGTTACTCCCACCTTCATGTCCGCCGCCGTGCTCCCCTCCCTTGCCCCCACCACGAGCGCCACCGCCCTTACCACTGACCGAGCCGCGGTGCTCCTCGCCGGTTGTGCCTTCGAGGCTTGTGTCGACCGCGACCGAGCTATCGCTTTTCGCCTCCAGCGCGTGTACGCCGCCTCGACCTCTCGCTCTCGGTATCCGTCACATCCACCTGTATGGAAGAAATGGAGTACGAAAGGGGAACGGAAGAAATAGAAAAGCAACCAGACTCGAACACGATTAAACGATCAGCTGAATACCTGTGTCATTCTTGGATTCGGACTTCCTTCGCCTGCTCGGATTAGGGCTTTAAAGGAAGGCCTCGGTTGGTGCTCAGCGTCGGAGAACGAAAGGTCGTGAGGAGACGCAAGTCGACGAGCTACGGACGCCGAGGGCCGAGCTGTTGACACTGAGGGCCAAGCCGCCGAGGCAGATCCTCTAGTCATCTGGACTAGAGGACGAGGACTGGGGCTTGACACTGCACTTTGCGATTCATCTTCCAGCAGAGACACCTTTGCCGGATGGAGGCCTCAGAGCGAGCTGAGATTATAAGCCTATCATGACCATGGAATCTAGGGATACATCCAAAAGATCTCTGCTGTCTAGTCTTCAGAGTTTTGACTAAGCTGTTTGGTCATCCTTTCAGTTTACTGAAGAAATTTTGGAAAGGTGAACATGTCTATTCGCCGTTGATGGAGACTACGGTCGGCACATTGCCGGAGCTGCCGCAGGACATGCTGATGGATATCTTCGCCACCCTTGAGATCCCTGACCTCGTACGTGCGGGCTCTGTCTGCTCCTCCTGGCGCTCCGCATACACCAGCCTGCGCAACCTTGGGAAGTACAAACAGTCCCAGACACCGTGCCTGCTCTACACTTCTGAATCTGCTGGTGAGAGCGTTGCGTGCCTCTACAGCCTTGTGGAGAAGAGGACTTACAAGTTAACTCTCCCGGAGCCACCCATCCGCAGTAGGTTTCTGATTGGGTCCTCGTATGGCTGGTTGGTTACCGTTGATGAGATATCTCAGATGCACCTCCTCAATCCGATCACCGGGGAGCAGATCGCTCTCCCGTCGGTGAACACCATCAAGTATGTCAAACCCATCTTCAACGACTCCGGTGCTGTCCACATGTATGAGTTATCATGGCTCTGGGGAACGGAGGTTACCAGAACACCGTCAATCCTTGCTCTTACCGAGTTGCGGGATCACCTCTTCCATAAGGCATTTGTATTCCCTGATTCGTCCACCGGAAGCTACATTGTGGTCCTCATCCACAATCCATATTGTCATCTTTCATTTGCAAGAGCAGGGGTTGATAAGTGGACCTGGCTGCCACACAACGCATGCTATTTAGATTGTGTATACATGGATGATCTATTGTATGCATTGACGTCACAAGGACAGATCGATGCCTTTGATCTCACTGCCACCACTGTCACAAGGAAGGTAGTTATGAACCAGGTGAAAGAATATGCTCATGAGAGCATGTACATTATTCGAGCTCCATGGGGCGATCTCATGCAAATTTGGAGGACATTAGACTTCGATGTTGTTGCTCCGGAGTCTGAGGATGAGGGTGGTGACGCTTTATGCGATGAGGATGAGCATCGTGCAACGAGAGTGTTGCGTACTAAAAAAATCATGTTATATAAAGTTGACATGGCAGCGAAAGAGCTAGTGGAAACAACTAGCTTGGCAGACCATGTGTTGTTTCTTGGGCATAACCAGTCGCTTTGTCTTAGTAGTGAAGAATACCCACAGTTGAATGCAAATCATGTCTACTTCACCGATGATACTGAGGAGTGGATCATGACAGAGAAGAATTATCCCCGCGATGTAGGAGTTTTTGACTTGGAAAATAGCTGCAGGATGGAAATTGTGTCCCCTCAGATTTGGTCCAACTGGCCTTGTCCCATGTGGATAACACTCAGCCTTATGACGATGAACCAGGCATTGAGCAAATAGCCATATATCATCATTTATTTACAGCATCAAAATCATATAGCTCTCTTCAATATTGCTAATTTTGTGGAAAGGAAAAGGTGGTAATCAGATGTCAGAAGAATAGAAGGGGAAAGTGAGGAGATCTGGCTGCTCTCTGCTCCGATTAATAGTTTAATTGCATCCATGAATTTTTTTCCTGATGTAAACTAACCAATTAGTGCTTCGAAGTTATTAGTTTTGTTGATGAGACATATAATCGATTGAAACCATATTTGTTCATCGGCACTTTTAGCGCCCTTGTTCATCCAAACTGTTTTTTTTTCCTCAATTGACATGTTTCCGATCAACAATAAAGAACACCCCAATGCAACTAAAACCACATAATCTGAAAGCACTAACTCCTTAGCCCGTTGTTTCAGCCATCCACCAATACGCTTAACCATAGAATTTAGTTCAAAACAATCCTTCGTATCCTGCTTGCTTACCGAAGAACATATAAAGAATCTGTTTGCTTTGACTATGGGAAAAAAATTACTGAATGCTGGAAACAGAGATACAAAAAGAGATGGACTACCTATGGAGACAGAAGCACCCTATTCTGTCACAAATTTGGTACCATGATATGCAAAACTTATCTCATCTGAGAGGTTCTCGCTAATGGAGTAAAAAAAATATCTTCCTACTTCTGTAGATAATTCTCAGGGTGTTTTTTTTAAAGGAAGGAGGATTACTGACAAGATTATTTGGCTCAAGAGATTGTTTTCCTCCTCAAAAGCCTTTGACAGAACTCAGTGGAATTTAGTCACTGCAATCTGCAGCCATGCAACATAGGGGAAATCCAGGTAATTTCATCAGACTCCTACTTTCTATATTGTGATCTTTAGGCGACGGTATGATCAGTTCCGAGATATTGAGGAATCCAATAAGGTTGTTTTTTTTCACTCCTTTTATTCTCCACATTAGTGAATTCACTCTGCAGCTTCAAAATTAGCTTTAAAAATTCTGTCAAGAGTTTGTCTAGGTCCTCCTGTGAGTCCCATCCACTCTCCTTTTAGTGTACGACATGCCGGGCCACAGAACCGGATACATGGGCGGCACAACAAGGCATCGGCACGGAGTAACAAGGGGAACACGGAGCACGTCCGACACAGAGGCACGGCGGCCCGCGTAGGGAGGCGGCGGAGGGTTACCTTTGCCCGTGGCCGACGCACACATCAATTTTATGAGATTAGACTGCTGCTTTGCAAATGCGGCATGTTCTGATAGCCGCCCCAACATTGCAGTTAATAAATTCTCCATGATTTGTATCAACCATGCTCCTATCCTAGACATCACTGAACTTAAAGCGGTTCGCAAGAAAAGAAATATATTTCAAGATTGAGAACCAGTGGCGTCAAGAGGATGAATTCCAAGATGTGTGCAGTAAAAGTAGGAGCTCAGATAACAACTTTCCGTTCTGTGCCAAGTCCAAAGACCTGGCCATTGCACTCACCCAAAGTGTCAAGAGAAGCAAGAAACATCTTCCTCAACAACTGGAACAAATAGGGCAAGAAATTTGAACTGACAAAACAATGGTTCTTCAGACAGAAGGATTTCCCCTGCTTTTATTCAAAGCAACAAAGCCTTGATACAACCTGCTGAAAAACACCGCAACGTATTGGTGTCCACCATAAAGACCACCCCAACGCAACTATAAAGACCATATAATCTGAAAGCATTCAACCCTGAGCCCCTTGTTTCAGCCATCCACCAATAAACTCAACCATAGAATTTGGATCAAAACAATCCTCCTTATCCTGCTTGCTTACCAAAGAAGAACATATAAAGAATCTGTATGCTTTGACTGTGGGGAAAAAAATCACTGAATGCTGGAAACAGAGACAAAAAGAGATGGACTAACTAGGGAGACAGAAGCACCCTATTCTGTCACAAATTTAGTACCATGATATGCAAAACTTATCTCAAAATCACTCGCTGATGGAGTAAAATAAATATATCTTCCTACTTTTGTAGATAATTCTGTCAGGAGTTTGTCTAGGTCCTTCTGTTTGCCCCATCCACCCTCCTCTTGCATATAACTTTCTCCTTGCTGGAAAGGCTAGTAAACCGGAGGCACTATCATCAAAGACAACTTCAATTATTTTCTGGAGCTCATTGGGACAACAAGCAAACTGAGCTGACTCTAGTATCCTTGTCAGTCACAATGCCACCCCTACTAATATCAGTCACCTTCAAATTATTCCATATCCCGATCAAGCGTAATCAAGTATCTTCTAACGCACCCTTAATCCATAGCTAAACATGATAGGCCAACTATTGCCTACGGTTTCCTTCATGAATTTCAAATCAAACTAGGCCTTCGGAAAGCAAACTGTCTGTCTCATGCTACTAGTGGCACTTAGAAATTTCTCAAGAATATGACATATACAATAAGAACCCTTTGGTAATCAGGAATGCAATACAAGCAAAACAGAGAGCCCTATGCATCTCAAGTCAATGGGAGGTTTAAGGAATCGACGCTTGGACACTCTAAGCAAATCATTATTCAGTTGTGTAATCTGGATGACCTCAAAATACCCAAGCTATACAATTGCAAAAGTGGTAATAAGGTCAGTGGAGTATCAAGTCCATCATTTCAGATTTTTTCCGGGCCACGAAGAACATGTCACCAGCATGTTTTGAGTAACCTCAACCGATGACAGACAACCTAGCCAAAAGCGATCACAAGTTCACCTCTCAAAACTTTGAAATAGAAAGTTATCGCTAGAGTACGAAAGGGGAACGGAAGAAATAGAAACGCAACCAGACTCAGAAAACGATTAGGATTCGGACCTCCTTGTAATACACGGATTAGGGCCCTAAAGGAAATCGGCTGGTGATCTATAAGTGGAGCCAGGAGCCTGCTCCAATGGAGGCAAATCCTAGATTGCGGGTCAAATATTACCAGCAGATCCAACATTGCACTTTGCGATTCATCTTCCAGCAGAGACACTGCTCCAATGGAGGCATGTAGCAGGGCTGAGATTATGAGCGTATGGGATCTAGCAATACACCCAAAAGATTTCTCCTGTCTAGTCTCCAGAGTTTTCGCTAAGCTGCTAGGCCTACCTTCCAGCTTACTGAAGAAATTCTCGAAAGGTGAACATGTTTATCCGCTGCTGATGGAGACTACGGTCGGCACATTGCCGGAGCTGCCGCAGGACATGTTGATGGATATCTTTGCCACCCTTGAGATCCCTGACCTCGTACGTGCGGGTTCTGTCTGCTCTTCCTGGTGCTCCGCATACACCAGCCTGCGCAATCTTGGGAAGTACAAACAGTCCCAGACACCGTGCCTGCTCTACACTTCTGAATCTGCTGGTGAGAGTGTTGCGTGCCTCTACAGCCTTGCGGAGAACAGGACTTACAAGTTAACTCTCCCGGAGCCACCAATCCGCAGTAGCTTTCTGATTGGGTCCTCACATGGCTGGCTTGTTACCGTTGATGAGATATCTGAGATGCACCTCCTCAATCCGATCACCGGGGAGCAGATTGCTCTCCCGTCGGTGATCACCATCGAGCAAGTAAAGCCCATCTTCAACGACTCCGGTACTCTTCACAAGTATGAAATCTCGGGGGACACTGGGATGGGTGTTCACAAGACGCTAACAACCGTTGCACCTTATGAATTGCGGGACCACCTCCACTACAAGGCTTTTGTGTTTCCTGATACATCCACAGGAAGCTACATCGTGGTGCTCATCCACAATCCAATTTGTCAGCTCTCATTTGCAAGGCTGGGTGATGATAAGTGGAATTTGCTACCATCACACGGTCACTATGAGGACTGCATGTATAAGGATGATCTATTGTATGCAGTGAATTCATCTGGAGAAATCTACGCCTTCGATCTCAGTGGCCCTGTGGTCACAGTGAAGATGGTTATGGGAACAGAGCCGGGTGGACTGGATGCCGCGGCAATGTATATTGTTCAAGCTCCATGGGGTGATCTGCTGCATATTTTGAGATTTTTTGCGGACGACGATTTAGAACATTGGCCTGCGGTATTTGCATGGAACATTGGCGAAATTAAAATATTTGAAGTTGACGCTGCAGGGAAAAAACTGAAGGAGATCGATTGCTTGCGTGACCATGTGTTGTTCCTTGGGCATAATCAATCACTTTGTCTCGATCTTGAAGAATATCCGGCTCTGAAGTCAAATCATGCCTACTTTACTGACGATAGTAAGATGTGGATATTCGGATACGAGAATAGTCATCGTGATATAGGAATTCTCAACTTATATGATAACAGCAATGAGGAACTTGTGTCTCCTCAGCTTTGGTCCAACTGTCTTACAAAGATGAACATCGCCATGGAGAAATAGTTTTGAGCTTTTCTTTTCTTACAGATGTTATAATTATGTAGTTCTCTGCACAATTTAACGTGGAATGGTAATGTTGTAAAATATAAGAGTGAATGGAAAAGTTGAGGGATACCTAGCTGGTCCAGTTTTGTTGTTTTTACCATTCTTCTCTTTTATTCCAAATGGAATGCTCACGCCGATTCCTTGTTTTGGTGAGTTGATTTAATGGTAACGTTGCTGATATCCACATTACTCTAGTCTAACGTTGCTGATGTTTTTTATATCGATCTAGCAGTGCTCATGCCTGGATTTTCTTTGTCTGTCCTGCATATTTCCTGACCAGAGTTAACTTGATTTTATTAGATTGATGTTAACGTTACAGTAAAACGATGTAAGATTTAATTTGATTCGTCTGACACATGCATTTGCTAAAGTACTCTAGGCCTTCCCGTCACGAGTTTAAGAATCAATTGTGGATGCAGAATCAATAAAAGGATGGAAAGCATATATTTTATGAGAGGTGCTTCTATGCTCTTCCTCCTAATACAAGTTGCACAAATCTTAAAGCAAACGAAGGGGTAAGTAATCCTCATCTACCCTTCATTCATGCTTTAATATTTGTGCAATTTTAAAAAGGAAGAGCATAGAAGCACCTCTCATATTTTATTCAGAGTTTTCGCCACAAAACTGCTAATTTAGTTATGCATCGTAATGAAATTGGTCCTTTCTCAATTATTTTTCTCACACACTGTTGTAGGCCCGAAGACTCCATCCCCTTCGTTGGGCGGGGCAAGGCCCACAACTCCCCCCGGTCCATACAGGTACAAGGCGTGATGAGCGAGTAAGATGACGTGGGATATGAAGCCGACGGGGAGAATAAGGAGGGGAGGGAGCGGAGCAATGCAATGAGAGGAGCTGCGGAGGAAGATGCCCTCGTAGCTCAGGTGGACGTGGCCGACTAGATGATCAACCGAACCTATCATTCTTCCATAATCTGCAAAAGGACGCCAAACAATGTTAGGTTGATACGGAACCAAAAGACGCCTGTAGTTCCCTTTAAGCCCCCGAAAAGAGCGTAGGACAAAAGGGTAAAGATGTAAAGAGAAAATGAATACTCCACGTAAAAGACACCTGGCCCCTAGAAGAGAACAGGTGGAGGGCGATGTGAATAACGCCACTGTAAAAAAGATCTGCAACCTCATGTCAGTGCCGGTCGGAAAAAGGCCAGCCGATGCTTGCCTTTGGAAGCGGTTTTTCTCCGTCCCCTCCATATAAAAGGAGAAGAAGATCGCCCAAGGGAGGGGTCCTTTTCTCGGATCTTCAGACATTCCACTTGGGGGTGTTTGAACGCAAAGGCCGAGAGCTGGACACTATCAGCGTGGTGCAATCCCACGACAAGTGGCGCCGTCCGTGGGGATTCACTCGCTTGGGGCGCAAGTCCTCTTTATTGCGGACTAGCCTTCGCGTTTACTAGCGCGGGCAATCAAACCAATCTGCTCGGCCGAATCTTCTCCCGGGGGAGCTTCTCTGCTTTCGTGCTATACTAAAAAACGGCACCCCATTCGGTAAGGTCATCGAAAGGATCTCGGACGACTCACCAAAGCACGAAAGCCAGTTAGTAAATGGATTCCTATTGGAAGAGTGCCTAACCGCATGGGGGTGGACACTTAGTAAAGGCCTTCTTTAGAGTACAGCTTAGCGAAGCCGTTGCTCTCCAGCCAGCAGGAAGAGGAAGTCCTTTGTAGCCATGCCACCGAAGAAGGGAGCAACAGCAGCATCCAGAGAAGCTGCGATAATGACTGGAGAAGAGGGATCAAGAAGGCCTGCAAGGAGCCAATCCCGCGATCAGCCCTTGCTCCCGAGCGGTGAGAACCCATCGCAAATTCCGGCGGGTCCAGGGGAGATGTTAGGTGCACCACCACCACAAACTCCGGCGGCAGCGTGCAAGCGCGCCCCCAAACGGTGGCCACCGGTCGCAGGCCGATCGGTTGCGACACCAGAGGAGGACGTAGCGGAAGCTTCAGCTCGCCCGGCCTACCACCGAGCTTCTCTTGGGGGCGGAGAGGCCCTAGAGGAAGAAGCAAGAACCCAGGAGGCGCTCGACCCCAACGTGCAGGCGTTGATGGAGGCTAACGAAAAACTCATGGCGGAGGTGAAGCGCCTGCAAGAGCAGCAAGATCGGGGGCGCAACGAATCGCAAGATGAAAGTCCAAGCCATGAGGTGTTGTCTTCGGCATATGCAGGAGCGACTAGGGATGACGACGACCCAAACCCCCTCAGCATCCGGCTCCGGGCAAGAAGATGCATTGGCCCTCCCCAGGAAGATTCAAGTTCCCTACCATCAAACCGTACAACGGCAAGACGGACCCCAGAGAATTCCTCCGCATCTACGACACCGCCATGGAGGCCGCAGGGGGAGATGATGATATCAAGGCTAAGGGGTTTAACTGGCGCTCGAGGGAATAGCCCTGTCTTGGTACTCTTCGTTGGAGCCAAGTTCGATTACAAGCTGGCCGCAGCTCCGCGCCAAGCTGGAAGGCAGCTTCCAAGGAAATTTCGACGGAATGAAAGAGAAAAGTGACTTATTCGTAGTCAAACAGCGCGAAGGGGAGACCTTCAAAAACTACTTCCAGCGCTTTTCCAGAGTTAAATGCTAGATCCGAGGGGTCAGCGACACCACCATCATCAACGCGGCGCGTTGCGGACTCCGAAGGGGACCATTGGCGGAGAGACTTGCTCGCAAAGAGATGCGCACTGTGGAGGAGCTCTTTGCTAAAATGAGGGAGTATGCTCGAGCGGAAGAGGACAACCTCCGGAGGGAGGAAAAGCCACGGCGTGAACCTCCGGGGCGAACCCTGCGCCAAAGGGGACGGGAAAGGGAACCCCCCGCCCAGGGCTAAAGCGAAGGACCAACACCCAGAATCTACCGGAAGGAACGGAGGAAGGAGAATTCATTACATCAACGAGCGAGGTGATCGGCGGGGTGGCGGAGAGCGACAAGTGGACCAGCGGAGGCGAAGGCCTCTGTCGGGACCCCGAATTTGCAAATCCGGACCCTCTGTGTATTCAGCACTAGTCCAGGAACGCGCTAGTGCACACAGTCTTAACATCGGTAAATATCACAATCATACCAATCGATATTATCAAAGTACTTTATTTAAATAATCAAAGGGTTACTCGACCTTATGGTCAAGTTACAAATATATGCCTCGCAAGGCGAAACTTATTAAAAGAGAAATAACAGCAGCGGAAAATCAAATAACTTCGTGGCGCCATCCAGTATACCACAGGCAACTGACTGGGCTCGCATCCCTAAGTAGACGGGTCCTCTTGGAACTCCTCCTCCGAAACTGACGTAGTCTCCTCTTCAACTGGTATTGTGTTGAGGCAAGGGTGAGTACTTGGTACTCAGCAAGTCATGCACAGAATGCAAGCTAATATACTATATGCATGGCTTGGTACAAAGGAATGGCTCAAGGTATATTTGCAGTAAACAGCATTTTAAAAAGTAATATAAGTAGATTCGAAAGCAGTAGAAATAAGTAAAGCATAAATAACTTTTCAAGAAGTTTAGTAAACATTTTCCCCATCCTAAACCATATTTCCATCATCTTCATTGTTAAACCAACCCAACTTTTCAAATCCAAGTTATTTTCAGAAAATCTAACCCTTGACTGTAATTCCCGAGCATTGTCCAGTACCGTGGACTCGGCTATTCAAATAGATTCTACACTCTGCAGAGGTTATGCACTTTACCCACAAGATACAGTCAAACACCACAAAGGCGAAGTTCCCCGTAATAAAGCCTTTCTAAGCCTCAAACAACACAGTGGTCCTCTCCGTGACGTGCTCTACACCATCCCTTCCCTTAGCCAAGGCGAAGTATGGGACCAACACACCGTTAGATGGGTATCGGCCACGACCACGATACGCTCCCCGCATAATCACACAAACGGTGTAATCGACACCCTGAGGCTCCACAAGTGAGTCCTTAGCGACTTAGTCAACTAGGGCCGTCCCATTCCAGCCATGTGGTTGCAAGTATGACCCAGTTCAAAGGCTTGCAAGGTTAAGTCCTTAGAGTGACCAGGGCACGACTACCCAAAACCAAATCATCACTCCCAATGCCACAACTGCCCACCTGATTACTCTTGCCACATGCCCTACGATCAGCTTATCAAACCCCGCTTGATTACCATGCAACACGAGCCATCAACATCACATGATACATTTCCAACACAGGTTCAGAAGATCGTAAAGTCAATCTTAACATTAGATTGTCCAAAATCATGTCATGAGCACGAAAGGTGTCTAAGCAAAGATACTACAACGATCTAAACCCATGTTGGCGATTTAATAATGTCCAACTAGTAATCCACAACTAGGGTGACAAGGGATCATGGCACATACTTAAATAATCAAGGTGTCATATAGCAAATTGGTATTTATCTAACCCCCATGTTTAAACCAAATATTTTTCTAATTGAACTAGCATGCAATAGTTTAAATCAAAATAGATTTCGAAATAGGGTCAACATGGTCAAAGCACAACTTGCCTTCAAAAAGCACTTGCTCTTGGTCTTGAGTCGGATCCTGAGTCAACACTTCTCCTTCGAATCCTTCCGGCACTTCAACGTCTACTCGTAAAGCGTGCAAATAGCAAATACACAAATGAACACTATGCAAAAAGATCCCAAAACTCCAAATAAAATCCATAAACAGAGAGAACATAATTTTCTGGATTTTTAGAAACTGGAATCGTCAAATTTGGAGTTAAAACGCAAAAGTTATGATTATTTAAAGTTTAAATAATCAATTAAATAATTTTACAGAGAAAAACTTTAGTCCAAAAATTAAATAAAATTTATATTTAGGTAGATATTAATTTTATACAAATTTAGAAATTTGAATCACTCAAATCGGAGTTGAAACGCAAAAGTTATAAGCGTTTGAAGTTTGAATCTAAATTTGAATCAATATTTCGAATTAATAAATCATTCTCTTTTTCGGAAATTAATTATTGCGTCAGCATGGACACGTGTCAGCTCCTGATTGGCTGGCTGACGTCAGCCGGTCCATGGACTTGGTCCACGCTCGGCTCGGGTCCACGGTGGACTCGGTCCACGGCTCACGTGACTGACATGTGGGCCTACAGATGACGTCATTGCTGACGTCAGCACACTGCTGGGACAGCTGCTGACAAGCGGGCCCGCCATGACGTCAGCGTGACGTCATGGTGTGGTTCGGCCGAGCCGCTGACACGCGGGCCCAGCGTGTCAGCGTCACGCCGCTACAGACGGCCGACCGCGTCGGTCCAACTTCCCGACACGTGGCGCAATCTCGACCGTTGATTTGAAAATCAACGGCGCGGATTGGATCTAGTGTTGACACGTTTTAGGTTAACGCATTGATTTCGGACCGTTGGATCTAGATCCAACGGTCGGGATTGGATCTGGAGTTCGAAGCGTGATCTCACCGGCGGGGTGACGTGGCGAGATCCTAGCCGTGCGATCTGGATCGGACGGCTGACAGAGCTCGCGAACGGCGATGGCGACGCGACGGAGCAGTGGCCACCGGAGATGAAGACGACGACGAGTCCAACGGTGCTTCGGGGCTTCTCCGGCGAGGTGAGGGGTACTCGAACGCTGCGTCGCCTTGGGAATCCGGATCTGGGCTTGATGACGGCGGAGGACGACGGACGGCAGCAATATCGGCGTTTAACCGCGGCGGAACAGACTTCCAACTCCGGCGAGCTCGTGCGGCCAAACGGCGGCGGCTCAGGCGAGATGGCTCGGGGGAACGGGTGCGCAAGGATGAGGGCAACCTCGGGGGACGTCTCACGCTTTAAATAGCCTCGGCGTTCGTGCCCTAGACGGAAACCTAGTTCGTTACTGGCCGGCGGCGGCGGCGAGTCCACTTCCGGACTCGGTGAAGACGACGAAATCGTGGCCGTCCACGTGTCGCGATCAACGGCCACGATCGCACGGCGCGATCGGGTCCGGGTCGGACGCGGCTCGAACCGGTACGGGCAGATCTCAGCCGTTGGATCTTGATCCAACGGTTGGGATCAATTAGGTTTTCAAGTTGGTTTGGTCGAGTCAACTGGCTCGGGTCGGACTCGAGTCCGACTCGGTCGGATGAACAGTACTTGACCCGAGTTGGATTCTCCAGCGATTTAATATTTAAAATAATTCCCAGTAATTCATTTAATTCATTAAAAATAGCAAATGACTCAGAAAAATTCCAGAAAAATTCTGGAAAATATTTTGGATCATTTTGGACTCAAATAAAATATTTCCAACAAAATTTTATTTGCAAAATTAAATTCTTTAATTATTTCAAAATGGAATAAATTCAAATAAATTCCAAATAAATCCAAATAAATTCCAGAAAATTCCAAAAATTCACCAAAGTGCCAAATCACACATGAATTTAAGAAAAGCAAAATTTTGGGGTGTTACAAACCTCCCCTTAATAGAATCTCGTCCCGAGATTCGGGGCTTACTACTGAGCAGGTTTGGAAACTCTTTCTTCAAATCCTCTTCGCTCCCAAGTCGCTTCACTTTCTTCATGGTTGCTCCATCGAACTCTACTGAAGCAGGTTGACTTGTTTCTAATTTCTCGATCCATTGTGTCTAGAATCCTCACAGGATGTTCCTTATAAGTCAAATCCTCATGCAACTCAATTGACTCTAGCGGTGTCTGTTCCTCAGGAACTCGGAGACATTTCTTCAACTGGGACACATGGAATACGTCATGCACTCCTGCTAACGATTGTGGCAACTCCAGCTGATAAGCAACTTCGCCTCTACGGCTCAAAATCTTAAATGGTCCAACATAACGGGGTGCGAGTTTCCCTTTGGCATGGAACCTCTTAACTCCCCTGAGAGGCGTAACTCTGAGGTATACAAAGTCTTCTGGTTCAAAACTCAAGTCTCGGCGACGATTGTCAGCATAACTCTTCTGTCGAGATTGGGCTATCTTCAACCTTTCCCTAATCACGGCAATCTGCTCTTCAGCCTCTTGAAGAATATCAGGCCCAAAGACACGGCGCTCGCCGGTCTCATTCCAATTCAATGGCGTCCGACAGGGTCGACCATACAGTGCCTCGAAAGGTGACATCTGTAAACTAGCCTGATAACTATTGTTGTAACTGAACTCGGCATACGGCAAACTCTTATCCCAAGAGGTAGCATAAGCCAATGCACAAGCTCTTAGCATATCCTCCAGAATCTGGTTGACTCTTTCGGTCTGTCCATCCGTCTGTGGATGATAAGCTGTACTGAAGTTTAAACGGGTTCCCATGGCTTCATGCAACTTATTCCAGAACCTTGAGGTAAATTGGGTACCTCTGTCCGATACAATCCTCTTTGGCACTCCGTGCAAACAGACAATCCTGATCATGTATAATTCTGCTAATTTATCTCCCGAGTAAGTGGTCTTCACGGGGATAAAATGGGCTACTTTAGTCAAGCGATCCACTATAACCCATATGGAGTCATAACCTCCTTGAGTCTTCGGCAAACCGGTAATGAAATCCATTCCGATTTCCTCCCACTTCCACTCAGGTATCTTTAGCGGCTGTAGCAATCCCGCTGGTCTCTGATGCATTGCCTTGACTCTCTGGCATACATCGCACAAGGCAACATGCTCGGCAACTTCACGTTTCATACTCGGCCACCAGAATCTCTCCTTCAGATCCTGATACATCTTGGCGCTTCCAGGATGAATTGAGTACTTGGAGTCATGGGCTTCCTCCAAAATCAGTCGCTTTAACTCCTCCTTGTCAGGCACACAAATCCGATCCTTCATCCATAACGTGCCTTGCTCATCCAATTTGAAGTCCTCTGCCTTGCCTTCCTCCTTGATGGACTTAATCCTGCGGATCTTGTCATCATCCTTCTGTCCTTCTCGGATCTGATCCTCTAGGGTAGGCTTTACTTCCAATGCGGCCAAGAATCCGCTAGGTACAACCTCAATCTTCATCTTTTGAAAATCCTCACATAACTCATCCTGACTTGTGGCTAGCAACGTACTCACGGTATGGCTTTTCCGCTCGAGCATCGGCTACTACGTTGGCCTTCCCGGATGGTAATGGATTCCAACATTGTAGTCCTTGATTAACTCCAACCATCTCTCTCGCCTCATATTCAGATCCGACTGGGTGAATATGTACTTAAGGCTCTTATGATCCGTATACACTTCACATCTGTTTCCAATCGATAGTGACGCCATATCTTCAAAGCATGCACTACGGCAGCCTAACTCTAAGTCATGTGTCGGATAATTTTCCTCATGCGGCCTCAATCGCCTTGATGCATAAGCGGCGACCTTTCCATTCTGCATCGGACACATCCAAGTCCTTGGCGCGATCGTCACAATAAATATCGAAGCTTTGAGCAACATCAGGTAGAACTAACACCGTGTCGATGTCAATCGCTTCTTCAGCTCTGAAATCCTTTCTCACATTCTCAAGCGTCCATGCAAACTTCTTTTCCTTCTTCGCAATTGCGTGAGAGGTTTCGCAATTGTCGAGAAGCCTTCAATGAAACGGCGGTAGTATCCTGCCATTCCAAGGAAACTCGAATGCAGGTCACAGTCTTCTGCTCCCAATGTAACACGACTTCTACTTTGCTTGGATCTACGGCGACTCCTTTCATGCGGTCATTACATGTCCAAGAAACTCCACCTTGTCCTTCCAAAAATCACACTTGCTGAACTTGGCGAAAAGTTCTTTGTTCCTCGGCTTTTCCAAAACTTCGCCTTAAGTGTTCGGCATGTTCATCCTCTGTCTTGGAGTAGATTAGGATATCGTCTATGAACACGACGACAAACTTGTCCAAATATTCCATGAACACCTTATTCATCATATTCATGAAATAAGTGGCGCGATTCGTCGAGACCAAAGGACATAATCAGAACTCGTAATGTCCATATCTTGACGAGAATGCGATCTTGAATATCTTCTGATCGGATCTTCAACTGATGGTATCCCGATCTCAGATCAATCTTGGAGAAAACTCCGGCTCCTCTTAACTGATCAAACAAATCATCAATCCTGGGTAGCGGATACTTATTCTTCACGGTGACTTCGTTGAGTGCACGGTAGTCAATGCACATCCTGAAACTCCCGTCCTTCTTCTTGACAAACAAAACTGGTGCTCCCCACGGCGACGAACTCGGTCTGATAAATCCTTTCTCCATTAACTCTTCTAGCTGTTTCTTCATTTCTACCAACTCCTCGGTAGACATCCGATAGGGTCTCTTTGCTATCGGTGCTGTACCCGGTACAAGCTCTATCACAAACTCTATGTCCCTGTCTGGCGGCATACCAGGTAGATCTTCGGGAAAAACATCGGGGTACTCATTCACTACTGAGACGTCATCTATGCTGATTGCCTTGGTACTGTTAACCATCAACTGTCCATCTCTAACTGCGGTGGCTTGAAATTCCACTTTCTTCCCACACGGGCTCTCAACTGAGATAGTCCTTCGTCCACAATCCAATACAGCCTTGTGCTTGGATAACCAATCCATTCCCAATATGACGTCTAAGGTCTGGGTCTCCAAAATTATAAGGTTTGCTAGGAACTCTATTCCATCTATTAGTATTCTCACCCCGGAACATCCTACTTCCGTTCGGAGTTCGGAACCAGGGTTTGAACTAAAAGCATGCACTTAAGTCTTGCAATCCTTAAATCATTTCTAGTAGCAAAGCCTTGCGAAACAAACGAATGCGAAGCTCGAGTCAAACAAAGCTATTGCAGTCTTGAGTTAACAAGTAACTTACCCAAGACGACGTCAGTAGCATTCTGCGGTGCATCTGCGGTGACATGGTTGACTCGGCCTCTCACCACGGCCTGCAGGGTGTGGCTCTGGTCTTTGTCGTCCTAGCTGGGGTGGTTCCTAGGTTGAAGCGAATCGGGTCGCTCTGCTGTCTTCTTTGGACAAGCTGTTGGCAAAGTGTCTGGCTCGTTGCGATTGTAGCGGCGTCTCACTGTTCCTTCTTATTTGCACAGAGTAGCGTTTCTAGCGAAGTGGTGCAGTAGTTACGATTGGCAGGTCTTGGTGCTGAGGATGGTGTCCTTGTTGCATTCTCGTGGTTGGAATCAAGAATTGATTTGGTGCAACTCTCAACCGCCATTGCGTTCCTGGCGTGATCCTTCTTTGTTGCATCCTGCGCTTCTGTTCTCATCCAGTTCCTTGCGCTTGTCCTCAAGAATAAGCGCCTTATTCACCAACTCTTGGAAATCTGGAAAGGTGTGGGTGATCAATCCTACTTGCAATCCTGAGTTAAGTCCCTTCATAAAACGAGGCCTGGATTTATCCGTCGCTACATCCTCAGTGCGTAGCGTGCTAGCTGTGTGAACTTGTTCGTAGTCGACCACTGGTGATTACCTTGCTTGATGCTCAACTCCTCCTTCTTAAGGTCCATGATTCCTTCAGCACGTGATCTTGTCGAATGCACCGTGAACTCCTCCCAAGTGATATCTTGAGGGTTCTCTGCGTGGCATGAAGTTCTCCCACCATTCGGCGGCTGTTCCTTCCAACTGATGAGAAGCGTAAAGTACCTTCTCATTCCCTATGCATTGTGCTATGTGTAGCTTCCTCTCGATTGATCTTAACCAATCATCGGCCTCCAATGGATTGGCATTCCCAGAGAAAGTGGGTGGGTGAGTCCTCATGAACTCTGACAGCCTTGTATTCTGGCGTGGTCCCTGATTAACTTGATTAGCAGTGGCCTGAGCAGTGACGTGCTGCATTTGTTGCATCATAGCATGCATCAACTGAGTCTGAGCAGCAAGAAATGCTCCAAAATTCTGCACATCCAGTGGCGGTGCTGGTGCTCCATCATTGGGGTTTTCTGCTGGGCGAGATCCACTCCCATTGCTCCCAAAGTTTCCGCGGGTGTTCACCATCTGTCGATTTGCTCTAGGTTTAGAGATGAGGGGGAAACAAGAATAGACAAGTAGTATGGAGCTTATGCGGGGCGAAAGGTGTAACCTTAAGGTCCAACTTTATTATTAATAACTTGGTATGGCTGCTTACAATGCCTAAGGGCCTTGCAACACATACTGCACACTCAGCAAACAAAGCAAATCCAACTCGAACTAACTCTGGAGTTTAACGCCTAAAGGGTGACTCTTTATTCTATGACTCGACTCGGCGAAGGAGTCGCACTATAGAACCTATGCTCACTCATCGAGAAAACCTCCACGGCACGGTGCAGGTCTTTGTGGCATAGGCGCGAACGATCGCCATGTCCAAAGAATCGTGTCCTCTGTGGTAGTCGAAGAAGCGATGTCCTCATCGAGATCGACTCCTCTGGATCTGGCTCGTGTAGCTCAATCTTGGCTCACGGGTCTGGTCCGTACAAAGTCATTTCCAACTCGTCAATCCTTCGTAGAAGGTGTGCCACATACTCCTGAGCTTCCCGCCATCTGTTCTTCTCTGTCGTGATTTCCTTGCGGGCCTTCTGTAGCTCCTTGCTTGTATTATCTAGTACATCTTCCTGGGCGACGACGAATCGTGCCAACTGTGTAGCCGTGGCATTCTCATCCTGAATCGTCTTCGGGTCAAGAAGGTTATCGCTCTTGCGGATGATAACGGAACACCGTGCTTTCCAACTCTCCTGGCGTGGATACCTGTAATGTGCCGCATTGCTCGTCGTGAAACTTCTTGGATACCCATCTGCATTGTAGATCTTCTAGCGGTCTGATGTATCGGGCGATTGCCTGGGCCCCTCTTCCTGGCAGGTACCTCAATCCTCACGTCACAAGCCTTGATCAATCCTGCTTGCCTGATCACTTCCACTTGGTATTGGGGCTTCTCAAAATCTCTGAGAGTTTGTAGCATATGCCAAAGTTCCGCGGCGTGACCAACTCCTAGATCAACGTAGTTGAACTCTTCCTCCATCTGTCACAAGAGTGCTTTACGTAAGAACTCGGAATTTTTAAATTGTGACAAGGTAAGGGAAAATTTCAGCAAGAGACAAGAAAAGAGAGAAGGGGATAAGTCGAGATGTCATTTCTTATCTTCACAAATTTTTAGCTTTAGAAAATAGGTTTTATCCTCACTACGACCATTCTAACTTAGGGTTGAGCCTACAGTCAAGTATGGCTCTGATACCACCTCTGTCGGGACCCCGAATTTGCAAATCCGGACCCTCTGTGTATTCAGCACTAGTCCAGGAACGCGCTAGTGCACACAGTCTTAACATCGGTAAATATCACAATCATACCAATCGATATTATCAAAGTACTTTATTTAAATAATCAAAGGGTTACTCGACCTTATGGTCAAGTTACAAATATATGCCTCGCAAGGCGAAACTTATTAAAAGAGAAATAACAGCAGCGGAAAATCAAATAACTTCGTGGCGCCATCCAGTATACCACAGGCAACCGGTAGGCTCGCATCCCTAAGTAGACGGGTCCTCTTGGAACTCCTCCTCCGAAACTAGCGTAGTCTCCTCTTCAACTGGTATTGTGTTGAGGCAAGGGTGAGTACTTGGTACTCAGCAAGTCATGCACAGAATGCAAGCTAATATACTATATGCATGGCTTGGTACAAAGGAATGGCTCAAGGTATATTTGCAGTAAACAGCATTTTAAAAAGTAATATAAGTAGATTCGAAAGCAGTAGAAATAAGTAAAGCATAAATAACTTTTCAAGAAGTTTAGTAAACATTTTCCCCATCCTAAACCATATTTCCATCATCTTCATTGTTAAACCAACCCAACTTTTCAAATCCAAGTTATTTTCAGAAAATCTAACCCTTGACTGTAATTCCCGAGCATTGTCCAGTACCGTGGACTCGGCTATTCAAATAGATTCTACACTCTGCAGAGGTTATGCACTTTACCCACAAGATACAGTCAAACACCACAAAGGCGAGTTCCCGTAACAAAGCCTTTCGGAAGCCTCAAACAACACAGGTGGTCCTCTCGAGACGTGCTCTACACCATCCCTTCCCTTAGCCAAGGCGAAGTATGGGACCAACACACCGTTAGATGGGTATCGGCCACGCCCACGATACGCTCCCCGCATAATCACACAAGCGGTGTAATCGACACCCTGAGGCTCCACAAGTGAGTCCTTAGCGACTTAGTCAACTAGGGCCGTCCCATTCCAGCCATGTGGTTGCAAGTATGACCCAGTTCAAAGGCTTGCAAGGTTAAGTCCTTAGAGTGACCAGGGCAAGACTACCCGAAAAACCAAATCATCACTCCCAATGCCACAACTGGCCCACCTGATTACTCTTGCCACATGCCCCGCCGAAATCAGCATCAAACCCCAGTTGATTACCATGCACCACGTGCCATCAACATCACATGATACTTTTCCAAAACAGGTTCAATATATCGTTAAGTCAATATTAACATTTGATTGTCCAAAATCATGTCATGAGCACGTAGCAGGTCTAAGCAGTATACTACAACGATCTAAACCCATGTTGGCGATTTAATAATGTCCAACTAGTAATCCACAACTAGGGTGACAAGGGATCATGGCACATACTTAAATAATCAAGGTGTCATATAGCAAATTGGTATTTATCTAACCCCCATGTTTAAACCAAATATTTTTCTAATTGAACTAGCATGCAATAGTTTAAATCAAAATAGATTTCGAAATAGGGTCAACATGGTCAAAGCACAACTTGCCTTCAAAAAGCACTTGCTCTTGGTCTTGAGTCGGATCCTGAGTCAACACTTCTCCTTCGAATCCTTCCGGCACTTCAACGTCTACTCGTAAAGCGTGCAAATAGCAAATACACAAATGAACACTATGCAAAAAGATCCCAAAACTCCAAATAAAATCCATAAACAGAGAGAACATAATTTTCTGGATTTTTAGAAACTGGAATCGTCAAATTTGGAGTTAAAACGCAAAAGTTATGATTATTTAAAGTTTAAATAATCAATTAAATAATTTTACAGAGAAAAACTTTAGTCCAAAAATTAAATAAAATTTATATTTAGGTAGATATTAATTTTATACAAATTTAGAAATTTGAATCACTCAAATCGGAGTTGAAACGCAAAAGTTATAAGCGTTTGAAGTTTGAATCTAAATTTGAATCAATATTTCGAATTAATAAATCATTCTCTTTTTCGGAAATTAATTATTGCGTCAGCATGGACACGTGTCAGCTCCTGATTGGCTGGCTGACGTCAGCCGGTCCATGGACTTGGTCCACGCTCGGCTCGGGTCCACGGTGGACTCGGTCCACGGCTCACGTGACTGACATGTGGGCCTACAGATGACGTCATTCTTGGCGTCGGCCTGACTTTGGAACAGCTGCTGACAAGCGGGCCCGCCATGACGTCAGCGTGACGTCATGGTGTGGTTCGGCCGAGCCGCTGACACGCGGGCCCAGCGTGTCAGCGTCACGCGCGTACGGCGCTGACCGCGTCGGTCCAACTTCCCGGACGCGTGGCTCGATCTCGGCCGTTGATTTGAAAATCAACGGCGCGGATTGGATCTAGTGTTGACACGTTTTAGGTTAACGCATTGATTTCGGACCGTTGGATCTAGATCCAACGGTCGGGATTGGATCTGGAGTTCGAAGCGTGATCTCACCGGCGGGGTGACGTGGCGAGATCCTAGCCGCGGCGATCTGGATCGGACGGCCGATGAGCTTCAGCGAACGGCGATGGCGACGCGACGGAGCGTGGCCACCGGAGATGAAAGACGGCAGCGAGTCCAACGGCGCTTGGGCTTCTCCGGCGAGGTGAGGTACTCGACGCTGCGTCGCCTTAGGAATCCGGATCCGGGCTTGATGACGGCGGAGGACGACGGACGGCGGCAATATCGGCGCGTTAATCATGGCGAACAGACTTCCAACTCCGGCGAGCTCGTGCGGCCAAACGGGCGGCTTCGGCGAGATGGCTCGGGAACGGAGTGCGCAAGGATGAGGGCAACCTCGGGGCGTCTCACGCTTTAAATAGCCTCGGCGTTCGTGCCCTAGACGGAAACCTAGTTCGTTACGGCGGCGGCGGCGGCGGAGTCCAAGCTTCGGACTCGGTGAAGACGACGAAATCGTGGCGTCCCACGTGTCGCGATCAACGCCACGATCGCGACGGCGCGATCGGTCCGGTCGGACGCGCTCGAACCGTGCGGGCAGATCTCACCGTTGGATCTTGATCCAACGGTTGGGATCAATTAGGTTTTCAAGTTGGTTTGGTCGAGTCAACTGGCTCGGGTCGGACTCGAGTCCGACTCGGTCGGATGAACAGTACTTGACCCGAGTTGGATTCTCCAGCGATTTAATATTTAAAATAATTCCCAGTAATTCATTTAATTCATTAAAAATAGCAAATGACTCAGAAAAATTCCAGAAAAATTCTGGAAAATATTTTGGATCATTTTGGACTCAAATAAAATATTTCCAACAAAATTTTATTTGCAAAATTAAATTCTTTAATTATTTCAAAATGGAATAAATTCAAATAAATTCCAAATAAATCCAAATAAATTCCAGAAAATTCCAAAAATTCACCAAAGTGCCAAATCACACATGAATTTAAGAAAAGCAAAATTTTGGGGTGTTACAGCCTCCCCGCGGGCGAGAAAAGCAGGAGGATGGACCTCGGGTGGCCAAAACACCAATTCTTCCCGCCTCGAGGAGGGGTGAATCACCTTCGCCATGTTATCAACGTCATCGCCGGGGGCTCTTCGTCACACCTTTCATCGAAGAGACAGAGAAAGGCCTACGCAAGACAAATCAACCACGTTGGAGTGAATCCAATTACCCCATCGCAACCGAAGTTTGAGCCAATCACCTTTACGCAAGAAGATGCGATGGGGGTGCATTTTCCGCACCAAGACTCCTTGATTGTGGTCGCCATCATCGCAAGCCTTCTCCAACACCCACGCCCGGGCCTCGAGGCGGAGGTTGCCGAGAACATCGGCGACCGCGTCCAAGCTCGTGGAGGGCGCCCAGTCTCGGAGGTCGGTGGGGACGAGAACGAGCTCCCCTGCCACGGTGACGACGAAGTCGAGGGCGCCGAAGCGAATCCAGCCCCTCGACGCCGGCGAGTCGTCACGAGAGAAAGAAGCCATCGGGGAGGGAGATGGGAATCCAAAGACGGATGCGGCGATGACGCGCGAAGCCCCCTACCTGGCGCGCCAACTGTCGGTGTTTCGTGCACCGGCAATACGAATTTTTAGTCAGTGGGGGTCGCGCGCTCCCTCTCCCCGAATGGTTGACTCAAGAAGCCAGGTGTTTATACTGGTTCGGGCTGAACGTCCCTACTCCAGTTTGCTCGGTCGGGGTGTATTGCTCTTAGCGTCGAACAACTGCCATGGGAATACAGCGAGAGTTGGTCTCGGTGGGTCGTTCAATTGCTGTCTAAATGAAGTGGGATCTCTCCCCGCTCCCTAGGGCCCTGCCTCTCCTTATATACCCGGAGACGGCCGGTTTACACGGGAGTTTTGGGGGAGAAAAAGAGGAAGGGGTACTGTCTGCCTTGGAGTCTGGTTTCTGTCTTATCGTCCGACCTCTTCCCGCCCCACGCCGGGTTGGTAGTCCTGCGGTGAGCGGTCTTCCGCTGGGCTGTCAGGATGACATACTGCTCTGTGTACCTGTCAGTTTCGGTGGTTTTAATGGTGCTTGACTTTAGCTTGGCCTCGGGGGAGGGCGCCTCCCTCTGCGGCGTGTCAGACGACGGGACAGGGGCTTGACTTCTTTGGTGGCCCTTCTGACAGTCTCGGGAAGGAACCACCTAACCTGGCACGGACGCCGGGGGATGTCACGTGCACAGGGCGGCTGCCTGACACCGGCGTGGGCCCTGCTGGCTCGAGCGCTGGTGGAGCAGGCTGACCGCACGCCCCGACCTAAGAGGTCGGAGGCTGCCGACCGTCTGAGGTCGGCTCCGAACAGGGCGTGGCCCACTCTCCGCGGCCCGCGTATCCTTCGCCGGTGCTGGGCCTTCGTAGAGGCAGGTCAGCCCGCTCGTGGTCCCAGGCTGATGGGGGTACCCATGGTACGGGTACTCGTCACTAGGGAAGGTGGAGGTGTGGAGAGGAGGCCAATGGGGGCGACTAGGGTTTCATGGGGAGGGGCGCACAAGGGGCAGGAGGTGGGGCACATGGGAGGCCTTGTGGTGCCCTCCTCCCCCTCATGGTCCCCCCCGTAAGGCCCAATTCGCCCCGGAGAGGCCCAAACTCTCGAAAACGGCCCGGAACGCGACTGAAATTCATACCGCAAAGTTTAACACTTCAATTTCACATTTTATAATGTTTTTGCCCTCAACATTCACATTTTATAAGGTTACGACACTCCGTGGTGTCACATTCTCCCCCCTTCAACAGGATTCGACCTCGAATCCAAGACATGCCACTACGCGAAACCAACAACACACAGAGATCTAATCTTCGCGGTTCAAACCTGAAGAAAAGAGCTTTGGGTAAAGCTCGCCTCCGCGAGACTTCAACTCCCAGGTCGCTTCTCTAAATAAATCCACTGGAATTTACACTGATCGAGACTCGATGACAGAACGCCTAGGTTCGAAGACCAACAGCTTTAACGATAACTCGTAATCAACACTTGCGAGAACTTTACTCAACATTGAAACACAAAGTACTCACACATGGTCTCAGCACGACCCCAAGTGATAAGATAAATCCTCAAACAGCCCACAAAAGAAAATGGTCTCATACTTCTCGTTCTATGCATTCCTTGGCACTAAAGTGCCTGATCCCTTTAACTAATGCTACTCTCCAGAAGAACGCGGTACCAACCTCCCTTCTGTGGTTCCTTGTACTCAAGACGACGAAAAACAGGAGAGACACAATGCTCTAAGATTACCACCAGAACGAACGACCTACTTTATATCCAGGATCCGGAAGACTTGCGCAACAGAAACGACCGAACGTTTCTCTGCGGTTTACACAACTCGCTCATTGCCCAACGACAAAAAGATCCAATACACTTCAAAAGGAAAAGTGATTACTAGCAACCACCAAATGGTCCACTAATAATTTAATCAACCCTACCGAGGAACACCTCAACGACAAGATTCTCCAAGAAGGTTTGCATTGAGTCATACACGACCTTCCACTCAAAGGACCACGATAAAGAGTACAATCATTGAGTGAGCTCAACCATAAACATGAACCCAATTGGTCCTCATACAACAACTCAAACCCCAAAGCGCTAAAACCACTTTGGAAAGGATCCGGCAACATCCAAAGAGCACACATTTTATTTTTCTAAACCAAATCGCAAAGAAAACTCAAACCTCTAACACCATAGCCAAAATACCACAATTTATTCATTCTTTCTTTTCATACTAGGAAGAAATGGAAATCTCGATACATGACAAGAATGCACACTTTTCAAGAGCAATCCGGATTAGTCATATATCCATATATGACTTTCTCACCGACCTGGCTCACCGACTCATTTATCATTGAACATTTATAAACGGTGCCATGCTTCGTTTTCACCATTTGCTCATCATGTAACAACAATACCGAAAAGTCATTCACCAAAAGACTTCTTCCTCGGTATCACATGATTGAAACACACATAAACATTGACGGTTGCGCTACAACATATAGACTATGACGGCAGCATAGTTGACAGTAAAACACCACGTCGCATCACATCCCACATCAATTGAAAACTGAACTTGCAAAATATTGCATTTCATCCAAATTCAACATTTTGGAAGAGAACATCAAAATTTCAAGTCGAGCATCTGCTCCCACAACCGTCACAAATTTTCTCAAGGAGAGGGAAACTCATTTCCAAAAGGGAACACCTCACTAACAAAATCACTTTATAAAACATTCATAAAATCCACCTTTTTGAAGCACTCGCAAACATCACACACAATATGCAAATAAATCCAACTCCAGTCAAAAAGAGTTACAAATTAAACCTGAAGAGTTTCCAACACAACCTACTATGTCCATCTGCTTCCGTTAAAATTTATTCCAAAGATAATTCAGGGTGAATGCGAAGGAGCGCAATCCACTCAAAAACTTTTGGGTGTAAATCCGTACTCATAGTACAAATTAAACAAAATAGCCAAAACCAAATATTGGCACCAATAGCTACGGGTTTTAGGGAAGCTCGGAAACACAACACAAGGAATACCTTGACCGAAGGCATTCAACCAAAATGGCAAACAACCACACTGGTTCAAAAGGTTTTAAACACCAGCTCAGCATGAATCCCACCATAACTTGTATTCCACTACACTTACCATTTAAGCATTCAATAATCACTATTTACTCATCAAGAGAGTCCAACCGGATTTAACAAGATTTACATAACAATTTCTTTCTCTAGTTACCATTCCCAACACTTTTAATTAAGGTTTAAAATGCTTATCACAAAGGCACCCAACCAAGACTACATTGACATGATCCCCACGGATCATCAAATCATAATACATCTTATTCTAAATTTGAAACATAGTACTTGAACAGATACTTAAGCATGATCAACGTATCAATTTTATACTATCCATATGTCAAAATCTTGACAATTGAAACTTGTTCATTCAATAAAATGACTTCAACAAATAAGTAATATCTCTACAAGATAAAATTTGTAAATAGGATTCTAAGACATGCGTTCATTAAGGTTAAAATATTGCATCATGATTATTAACCATTGGTCATCCCATCACAACATGTACTCGACATAATACCACAGTTTTACACTTTCCTTCTATTGGATCAATGGTTTCCAACAATTAACAACACTACCAAGGCATCAATATCAATTCTTTGCATAATCATCAATCAACAACATTGCTTTTAGCTACCTTACACATAGGTTGCAACAAAATTATCACTACACAACATACTCCAATTATTAAATTAGATTTAATAAGTTAGATCAGCACAATGTTCTTAAAACAACAACCAGACCTATGTTTTTTCCCAATTGACATCGGTACTAGCATTAACACTGCCCTTAACAACATCATTAACAATAAGTCTTATGTCTTCTAAATTGATATCAATACCAGCATTGTAGAGACACAACTGCATACTTCCAAATATACTAGTAATTTGCAACAACATAAATAGCAACTCTAATCAACTTCTAAATTAAAGCCACTAGTCAACATGATTAACTTTCTCTATTAACCCGTTAGATTAGAACATCTTTAAACAACCGGCAAGGTTTCTTTAACAGTATCATTAATTTACATCATCTTAATGTTCTAACTATGCAAGAAGGTTTAAACCTTTAACATTAACGAGGATCATAAGCACTTTTAAAGCAAGTCAACATATTCTAAGCATGTACATTAACCCATTTAATCATTCTCGCTACAGAGTAAACTACAACACTAGTAGTCTATTTATTCTCTAGCTAGAGATGATAATCACATTGAATTGATTCAACTCAAAATTTAACTTAGCAACACATCATTCCATAAACCACATTGTTACCTAATACATAGCACGGACATAAACTTTTCTAAACACCTACATGGGGCACGAACTCTTGATAAGCAGGATGCAACTCAACTTTTAAAGATAGCCACAACTCAAGAACCAGAACGAACACCGATAGAAAATTTCTCCTTTCTAGGCAAGGACGAAAAAACAAAACTCCAACAGAAATGTAGGAGAGCTCAACTCTCAAATTCCCAAATTTGCCCACAAAACTCTTCAAGAAATCTCAAGATCTATACTTCCAAGAAGGAAGAAGGATGCACCAGGGAAAATCAAATGTTCATTAAATCTTTTCCGACAAAAGATTCAAACTTAGCTCCACCAACTCAACGCCTGCACAAGGGGAAACTCCAACAACTTTTCTTAGATAGGGAGAACAACAACCACAAAAGTTTCCCCCCCTTAAACAGTCCGTAATGACCAACAAAACCGGTGTCAAAGCAAAACTAGCGACCAACAGATGCGCAACACAAAACCTTTCTTCTAAGTCTTCAACTAAGGAAGACAAAACCACGAACCACATACGGAACAATCCGCGAAAATCCAATACCAAACACTTTTCTTTTGGTTTCAATCAACCAGAGCCAAGAAGACCAACCGAAACCGACCGTTAGAATGGTAAAGCGCAACTGAAAGAATCCACCACAAACTCTTCTATTCGACTCCATCCAACTACCCGGTCTACGACAGAAAGGATAAGCACTCTTCTCCCACAGGGGTTAATAATTCTTCGGTGATGGCTTTAACCGGCCATACCGTCAAACCACACCCTTACTATGAACAAAAGTGATGCCCGAAACCCTTCGGCACCACAACCCCACTTTAACACAACCACAAGAACAATTCAATCATTTATCTCATAGACATAGCAACATGCATTATCAAATGAAGCATTCAACATCAAAGCTTAATTACAACATTTAAGCATAAAGAAACGATGCCCATACCCTTTCCTACTGTGCATCCAGTGTGTGTCAAATTTTAGATTAGTTATACCACTTTTGCAAGTTTTAATGTTGCTATCCTATGACAAAATTTTAGTTAAGACCTAAGCCATGTTTCTAAGTTATTCCACATCACATTTTAGTTGTACCCTATAGCATGACACTAAAAATACACATTCCAGGGACCTACAGCCCGCTCTGATACCAACTGTAACACCCCGGCATCTAGTATGCCCGAATGCTACCAAACATAGACTAAGCAACCTCTAAATACCACAAATTAAGATAAATTACAGCAAAGGAGTAAATGCTAGAACCAAAAATTTCGGCAGCATCTCCTTTGTTTTTCCATGAATTGAAGCAACAATAATGTGATCACAGGATATAGTATAAAGAATGACATCTAAATTATCAATAATAAAGGTTCTAGCAGCAGTATAAGACTAGAATAAAGATTCCAACCATCTCATGAGCCAAACGAAGGAAATGAGGAAACCAAGCACACAAATTAACCATCACAATTTAAAGGAAGGAACATGTCATTGTTTGTATGTGTGATGCTAAGTGATGACGTGTGACTAGCTCCCTTTCCCGCATGCCGGTTTCATGGTACCTAAGAAAAACAACATAAACACAAGCGTGAGTTCATCACTCAGCAAGTATATTGCAATGGAACAAGAAAATACAATCTAATACCTTCATCACCACTTTTCACATACAACATCATACACATCTCATATTCATAGCGTAAGCATATCATTGGCATCATCATATAACATCCTCATATAATGCAATGCAATGCGATGCACATATCTCTTGGAAACTCATACCGGTATTGTAACACCCCATAAAACTAAACTGTTGTACAAGAAAAATTCAACAGCGTTTCCCCTAAAACAGGACAATACGGAAGCAATTCAAATGGGAATAACATCACGATATCAAAACTAGAGACAACAAGTCTAATTCAAACAGGAATCAACCATAAACATAACACATCTCTAAAGGGACAACCATAAACGAAATCAAGTTTAAAGGGGGCAACAATGGGTCTAGGTGTAATAATATTTCAAACAACTAATGAATTAATTAAAGCACTAGTTCAAGTGAGTCGTGACGACCCCAGAAGATTTATTGTGTTGCTAGCCCACCCTTCATGCTTACGACTCACAAGCGCTACCTGAAAACATCAAAACAGCAAGTAGTGAGATTGGGTAAATCTCAGCAAGCGGAACAACTAATACAAATAACACATCCACCATAAAACTAGCATACCACATTCCTCATATCCAATACCACATCATAGAGTCCACACAACCTCAGTAAAATGCATATGATTGTGCACATGCTTATGCCATGATCCTCCTCACCGTGCCCTTTCTCAGGAACACACGGTGTTGTACCGGTACGGTCGCGCACGCTGGCGTCGACAAAACTTCCAATGCATGATTATGCAGTTAATGCTTCATGCATGAATTCATTCATAACCTTCCCCACTGAGTCCACATCATTCTTCACCTTACTCATGATTCATAGCCAAACCACAACATCACAATGCCAGTCAAGATATTGCAATCCTCAAAGCAAGTGATTAAACCATGTATGATTGCTGTAATTGGAGTTTATAATGAAGGCGAAGCAAACAACGATGTATAGCTTAACAATACAACTACTTCCACTTGCCTTTACCGACGTAGATGACGAATCTAGTTGCGTCCAGAAGGGGCACCACCTGAACAAGCATACTTTCAGTATATAATAACATCACAATTGATCACACAATTCAAACACGCGTTTCCTACAACCCGTTCCCCTTTTAAACACCGAAAACCCCGATCTGTCCGGATCGAACAGCAACACCCTCTCTTCCCAATTTTGTATCTTTTTTCTACTGTTCATAAAAATACAAAAAAATTACAGTAGCTAGATATTGACGAGATCTACAACTTTCATGAAGGTCACAAATTTCAATTCCACTATTAAATATGCCTAAACAACCATCCAACACAGTGGACGAAATCTGTTTCCAGATTCTGTTCGTCATCTTCCAACAGCGATAACTCTCAGACCGACGCCCCAAAAATTCTGAAAAAATTACAGAATCTAGGTCTCAACGTTATCTACAACTTTCTAGTTATAGGTTTTTGAGGAAAAATCATCTATACCACGTAAAACGCGAAACAATCCACGCTGCACAATCTCCCTTTCCAGAAACAGCACCACGTGAACAACTACCCTTCTCCCCCATCAAGATCCATCCAAACCACACACCACCAGATCTAATACACTCCTAATCCCTAGGTAGAACAGGGGTAAAAGTTTGGGAATTTTACCTAGAGTTTTCCCTTGAGAACCCACGAAGAATGCGCGACGATCCCCGAAAAGGAAATCTGCTCATCCTCCACGCCTCCACGGATCCTCTTCTCGTTTTCTCCTTCGCGTTTCGCGGCGGATCTTGAGCCACCACGCAGGGGGAGGAAGAGGAGGGGTGCGGCTGCTAGGAGGAAGGGGAGGCGCCCTAGGGTTGCAAAGGGTGGGGGCGCCACCCCTCTTGAGGGAAAGGTGGGCCGGCCCACTAGGGCGTGGGGAGGGAGGGGGTGGGAAGGGAATTCCCGGCCCAGGCCCAGGTTGCCTCAGCCCAGCTAAAACTAGCCCAAAACTCCAATTTCTAATATTAATTGCAGCATAAAACTCAATTATTTCATCTCCCAACATTTCCCTCATTTCTTCCAAAATCGAAACAAGGGAGAAAACCCCCCTACGGTAATCTCCTAAATTCTAAGGCATCACAGGTATGGTTGAGTACACACCCGTCGGTGTGCACCCTCTCCCCCCTTCCATCCCGAAGATGGAGGGTGCCTACTCCTCGCTTTCATACCCCGCGGTGGATGGAATCACGATGTAGGACTTACTCATTGGCTCTCCGGAATAGTCATAACTTTCTCACCGACCTTCCCCAGATTAGTTATGACTTTCTCACCGCCCGGGCCATGTAACATGCCATGTATGCAAACATGCCAACATCATAAATAACTTGTACACTAACACATGGCATCATAACATAATCAACATATTCATCATATCATTGGCAATCATTAAAGCATGGCCTGTGAACATATCATATATTCAATTTCAATCTCAACCAATCTAGCAACTACAACCCGCTACCCATTCCAATACACTTGCCTCAACCACGGGCGACGGATTGGCGAGAAGTAGAAGGCACTCTCGGGGTCACACCACCTGCACATAGGTACCACACACTCACAATCATGTCCACAAAACAGTACGCAAACACTCATCTACCCCGACATCGCAAACTACTCGCAAAACCCAAAAACAGAGGTTCTGTCCCGTCGGGACAGCAGCCTTCCAAAAGGCATAACTCGTGTTCTAAGACTCCGAATCGATTAAAAGAGTACATCCTCGCGTAGCTTAGGAAATTTACTAACTTTTTCTAAGTATACAGAAAAAGTGATTCGGACTCTAAAGTGGTTTAATCTACAGAATACCGTGATCTGTACCAATCACGTCACAGTTTTTAGCACGTTCGGTAAAACGAGCATAACTTTCAAACGGCTGGGCGGAATTGGACGTTCTTTATACCCACTGAAAGGTATTAAAGTTACCTACAACTTCTTCAACAGGCAGCCAACCAAAATCCGAATCTAAATCGGCGAAAACCCAAACCCTAGGTCGACTGCTCATGCTGCCCGAAATAGAGAACGTGGCAAACTCTAGGTTCCATCTAATCTACCCAATTACAGCACCACCAATTGATCAAAAAACATGATATTTACCCTTAGAACAAAACCTAGACCAACCCCAAGGATCCCCGTGGCCATACCTTCGGCCGACGAACGAAAACCCAACGGATCTCTTCCCGGTTAGCGCGATCTCCTTCCTCGCTCCAAATCCACCGGATCTCCTCATCGCGGAGCGCTCCAATGGACGGATCTACGGGATGGTGAGGTGGATAGGCTTTCCCTAGGGCAGCAAGGGTGGTGGAGAGGAGATGGGAAGGGAAGGGGCGCAATGGGGGGCGGCTAGGGAAGGTGGAGGTGTGGAGAGGAGGCCAATGGCGGCCGGCTAGGGTTTCATGGGGAGGGGCGCACAAGGGGCAGGAGGTGGGGCACATGGGAGGCCTTGTGCTGCCCTCCTCCCTCTCATGGGCCAAAGCAACCCTCCCTCGGCCCAAGTGGGGTCCCCCCCTAAGGCCCAATTCGCCCCGGAGAGGCCCAAACTCTCGAAAATGGCCCGGAACGCGATCGAAATTCATACCGCAAAGTTTAACACTTCAATTTCACATTTTATAATGTTTTTTCCCTCAACATTCACATTTTATAAGGTTACGACACTCCGTGGTGTCACACCCACAGTCGAACGGAGCAGTCGAAAGGGTAAATGGGTTGCTCCTTGACGGCATCAAAAAGAGACTCTATAACTCGGTGAAGGGTGCATGGCCCGATGAGCTCTCCCACATCCTATGGGCCACCCATACCTCTGCGTCATGGGCAACCGGATTATCTCTGTTTCGTCTTGTCTTTAGAGAGGAGGCTGTCCCCCATAGAGCGAAAACTTATTAAAGAAAATAAATTGTAGCGGAATAAAATCATCAACGTGGCGCCATCCAGTATACCACAGGCAACTGACTGGGCTCGCTCCCTAGATAGACGGTTCTTCCTGAAGTTCTTCCTCCAAAGCTGGCGTCGCTTCTTCTTCAACTGGTGTGGTATTGTTGTGACACTACGGAATGATGGTGTGAGTCATTTTCGATCTCGGCCTTAAGATATGACTCTTGTATCATGTTTTTGGGCCGTTTCCAGGAGTTTGGGCCTTTCCGGGGGATTTGGGCCTTTCCGGAGGGGAAATGGGCCTTTCGGGGGAGTTTGGGTCTTGGGGAAAATAGTTCGGGCCTTGGGGGATCTATTTGGGCTGAAGGTGGGACATCTTTGGCCCATGTGGAGGTGGAATAGGACAGCAACCCCTGCTTCCCTATGTCCCATGCGCCCCCCATCTCCCCACAACCCTAGCCGCCTCTCCCCTCCACCCCTTGCGCCTCCCCCTTTCATCCCCTAGCCTCCACCTTCCTCCCCTAGCCGGCCCTAGGCGAGTTCCACCCCCTCCCCTTGCTGCCACGCCCTTCCATACCGGTGTCCTCACCGTTGAGAAGCTCCGCGATGAGAGGATCCGGCGGGATTGGCACGTGGAAGGAGATCGGGCGACCGGGAGGAGTTTTCGTCGGTTCGTCGTTCGTCGGGCTAAGGTGGTGTGACCCCGGGAGTGCCGTAGTCGTCTCACCACGCCGTCTCACGAGGGTGAAGGCAAGTGTATTGTAGTGGTTGCGGCTTAGGGAGCCGTAATGTTTGATAATGAGATGGTTTACGCATGTTTTATGAAATGATGCTATGATTGACTCTTGCTTGCGACATGATGAAAACGGTTTATGATGAGGCTATGCAATGATTAGTTGAAGTTGTTTATGTTTATGTCATATGTGCATTCATAATGGAAGAGGCGTCCCATGCTAATGCGGGCCTCTGTGTTCACACGTAGTGAACACGAAAGACCTACCTCGTAGTCCCATCCACGGTTGTGCATGGGAGCGAGTCAGTAAGAGTAGGCACCCTCCATCTACGGGATGGAAGGGGAAAGGGGGTGCACGCCGACGGGTGTGCACTCGGTAATACCGGTATGTGCTTCAAAGAGATATGTGCATTGCATGAATGTAGGGGTTTATGAGATGATTATGATGTTCTATGAGATGCATATGAAGATGTTATTTGAGATGTTTATGATGATGTTATATGAGAGCATAAATGAAGTTCATGATTTGATTCTCAGGATATGTGAATGGCATTAAGTATGTATGTGAGTTGTTATTGTTTTTGTATCATTGCAATACACTTTGCTGAGTGATGAACTCACGCTTGTGTTTATGTTGTTTTTCTTAGGTACCATGAAACCGACATGCGGGAAAAAAAGGGGGTTAGCTACACATCTACACGTAGCTCCACACAAATTAGACAGTGTTATCATTCGGAGTCATGATAATAAAGTTAATGCCATGAAACTTGGAGAATTGCTTAACTGTGTGCTCGGTCTTATTATTTGATTCGTTTAGCTCATGAAGTGGTTGAATGCTTTATCCTGGACATATATTGTTTCTATGTCAACTGTTATTGCTATTTTATATGCTTAACATTATGTTATAACTTGTGATACTTTGTTGTTGCTCCGTACCATGGAAAAACAAAGGAGATGCTGCCGAAATTTTCGGTTTTAGCATTTGCACCTTTGCTGTAATTTTATCTTTATTTGTGGTATTTAGATGTTGTTTAGTCTATGTTTGGTAACATTCAGGCATACTAGATGCCGGGGTGTTACAGTTGTTGCAAGGGGTGAGTACTTGGTACTCAACAAGTCATGCACAGAATGCAAACTAATATTCTACATGCATGGCTTAGTACAAGGAATGTTTCATGGTTCATTTACAGTAAAACAACAATTAACAAGTAGCATAAATAGATTCGAAAGCGGTAAAAGAAAATATAGAAAGTGGTAACAGAAAATATAATATCAATAACTTTTTCAGGAGTTAAGTAAACACTTTCCCTTTCCTAATCCACATTTCCATCAACGTCATCAATAAACCCAACCAAACTTTTCAAGTCCAAGTTGTTTTCATGAACGTCTAACCCTTGACTGTAATCCCCAAGCAGTGTCCAGTGCCGTGGACTCGACTATTCGAATAGATTCTTACACTCTACAGAGGTTATGCACTTTACCCACAAGATACAGTCAAAACACCACAAAGGCGAGTGATCGTAACAAAGCCTTTCGGAAACCGCAAACTATACAAGTGAACCTCCCCGGTTTTTACCATACACCATCCCTTCCCTCAGCGGAGGCGAAGTATGGGACCAACATACCGTTGGACAGGTACCATGCTATAGCCCTGGTACGCTCCCTCTTTAAGCTACACAAAAGGTGTAGTTGACACCCTCGAGGTTCCACATGTAAGTTATTAGTAACTTACTCAACTAGGTCCGTCCCATTAGAGACATGTGGTTGCACGTTTGACTCAGATCAACGGCTTGCAAGGTTAAGTCCTTAGGATGACCAGGGCAAGACTACCCGAAGAACCAAAATGACATCCCCGGTGCCACTCATGGCCCACCATATCATTCTTGCCACTTGCCCCGGTCTAAATCTATTTATCAAACCCAGTTGATTACCATGCACCACGTGCCATCATTACCATCACAACACATGATACTTCTCCAAAACAGGTTCAATATCTCATTAAGTCAATATTAACATTTGATTGTCCAAAATCATGTCATGTGCACATAGCAGGTCTAAGCAATATACTACAACGGTCTAAATACTCAATGTTGGCAATTTAATAATGACCAACTAATATGATCCCCAACTAGGGTGACAAGGGTTCATGGCACATAATTAAACAGTCAAGGAGACATACTGCAATTTGGCATTTATCTAATTCCTAGAAATAATTAAAACAATTTCTAATTAAACTAGTATGCAATAATTTAAATCAGACTAATTTCCAAAAATAGGAGCAATATGTTCAAAGCATAACTTACCTTCAAAAAGTACTTGTTCTTGGTCTTGAGCTGGCTCTTGAGTCAAAACTTCACCTTCGTAGCCCTCGGGCACTTCAACGTCTACTCGTATCGTGTGCAATAGTAATAAATAATTAAACAGTAGACAAAAATTATCCAAAAATTCAAATAACATTCATAAACAGAAAGGGCACAATTTTATAAATTTTTAGGAATTTGAATCGTCCAAATCAGAGTTAAAACGTAAAAGTTATAACCGTTTAAAGTTTGAGAAATCAATTAAATAAATATAAACAGAGGAAAACTCATGTCCAAAAATTAAATAAAATTCACCATTAAGTAGGGCTCAATTTTATAAGAATTTAGAAATTGGAATCACCCAAATTGGAGTTAAAACGCAAAAGTTATAAGCGTTTGAAGTTTGAAAAATCAAATAAAAGAATAAACCGAATTAATTCATTTATTTTTCTATTGAAAAATCCGATTATGACATCAGCATTGCGTCAGCGTGGAAATTGAATTTCCACCGAATTATTTTTCTAAAGAAAAATCGAATTATGACGTCAGCTTGGGTCATCCGGTCCATGGACTCGGTCCACGGCTCCAGTTCGGTCCACCGTGGACCCGGTCCACGGGTACACGTGTCACTGGCACATGGGACCCACTCGGATGACGTCATTGCTGACGTCATCGCGCTCGGCCGAACAACCCTGACAGCTGGGTCCCACCGTGATGTCATCATGACGTCACGGGTGACGTCATGGTGCGGTTGGCTGACCGGCCCGACACCACGGGCTCCGCAGCGTCACGGGTGGCGTCGGCGACGGCAAGCTGACCGCGCCCGCTTGATTCACGGCTCATTAGCACGATCTGGGCCGTCGGTTTGAAATACGACGGTCCAGATTGGATCTAACCTCACGCGTTTTGGATCTACGCGGTTGATCTGGACCGTTCGATTCGAATCGGACAACTAAGATTGGATCTGGTTTACCGCGTCACTGGGGGGTGACGTGGCATGACCCGGTGGCCGATACGTGGCGCAATCTACACCGTACGATCTTGATCGGACGGTTGGGATCGCACCTAACGCTACAATGCGGTTCAATCCTACCCGTACGATCTAGATCTAACGGCCAAGATCTAATCTAGCACGGTGCGGTTAAGGAGCTGCGTGGCTCAATCTAGTGCGTTGGATCTAGATCCAACGATTGATATTAGATCTATAAACCGTAACGTGGATTTTGTACGGGGTGACGTGGATGAACCTAGACCCTTGGATCTGGATCGGACGGCTGACAGAGCTCGCGAACCCTAATGTCGACGCGGCGGCACTGGCCTGCCCGAACCGAGGAAGATGACCTAGCCGACAGCATTTCCGTGCGTCTCTGGCGAAGTGCGTGGTCGCTTCAGGTGCACCTTGACCTGACGGTTTCGGATCTGTGCTCCAACACGGCGGAGACAGCTCAACGGCGGCGACATGAAGCAAAAACCGTGGCGGCGCTTCCCCGAACTTTGGCGAGCGATTGCGGGAAGCTGGCGGCGGCTTAGGCTCAGTAGGCTAGGGCATTCGACGCACATGGAAGAGGGGAACACGGCGATGTGGTCGGGGCATTAAATAGCCTCGGCGTCCGCGCTTAATCCAGAAACCTAGGCCCACACGGCGGTGACGGCGGCGCTGTCCGACTCGGAGACGGAGATGACGTGGCGCAATCTCGTGCGTCCACGTGGCTTGATCCAACGGCCACCGTCACGCGCACACGCGGCCACAAACTCAACCATTAGATCTCGATCCAACGGCTGGCGCGAACGTGGTTCGGTCTGGTTTCGGTCGGGATCGAGTCAGACTCGGGTCTGGCTCGGTTGGATGAACAGTAAAACCCATTAGGATTTTCCAGCGATTTAATATTTAAAAAAAAATTCTAGTAATTCAAATAATTCAAGAAAAATAGCAAAATAATCAGAAAAATTCTGGAAAATACTTTGAGACATTTTGGACTCAAATAAAATATTTCCAAAAATATTATTTAAAATTTATAATTATTTAATTATCTCAATAGGGAATAAATCCAAATAAATTCCATAAAATTCCAAAAATTCTCAAAAGTGTAAAATTTCATTTAAATTGATGAAAAGCAAAAATTAGGGTGTTACAACGTCCCACCCATCCCTTCGCTCCAAAGGCCCACAGCTTCGCGCCGGGTAGGACTTAACGGGATGCTTGGTCGGGCTAACGTCCCACCCATCCCTTCGCTCCGAAGGCCCGCAGCTTCGTGCCAGGTAGGACTTAACGGGATGCTTGGTCGGGCTAATGTCCCACCTATCCCTTCGGTCCGAAGGCCCGCAGCTTCGCGTCGAGTAGGACTTAATGGGATGCTTGGTCGGGCTAACGTCCCACCCATCCCTTCGCTCCGAATACCCATAGTCAAAGGCCAAGGGGGAATCTATGGAGTAATCAGGTCGGGCCAATGTCCCGATCACCCCTCCGCTTCACGTATGACCGTACCTTACCCATGTCAGGAAAACATGCGGTGCTAAATGTCGTGAACATCAAAATGCACAAGCCTACAACCAAATCAAACGATGGGAGCGGGAGTCGAAGCCGAGGCGCGTTGCTTCGAAACCAAAGCGAGGATAGAAGCAAGAAAAAGTAGGAACCCGCACAGAAGCTCAACATCATATTCATTATATTAGATAGCGCTAAGGAATACAAAGTCTTTACATATATAGAACCTAAGTGCCATGCGCGCGCCTCACCGCCTCGATGAGGGCATCCATCGCCCCGAAGAGCTCGGGCACCGTCTCGATCAGCATGTAGATGTTAGCGACGTCACGAGCAATGGACTCCTGCACCGCGAGTTCCTCCATGGCGCGGTCATGGTCAATCCAGGGCTCAACTAGGAGCCCCTCATCAACCGGCCCATGTGGAACATAGGCCATTGCGTTTGAGTCGTCGAAGGAGAACCGGCAGGGGAAGACTAGGATGAGCACAAGAGGCACAAGTCGCCAAGCGGATTGAAGCCGAAGTGCTACTATTCACACCATTATATACATGCTCGGCGTGAAGAAACCGAGGAGTCTAGAGTAAATACTAACGCAAGAAACCGAGGAGACCCTTCATTTCCCGAGCATTGGGATTGTCCTCGAATCCTGAGTATCGGGTCAATCGGCCTTGCAGCGAGCAAATCAAGCAAAACCGATGCGACCTTACACAAGTCGCATTAATGAGTACTCGCACGTCCAATACCAAAGAAACAAGAGAGGCAAAAATACACGAAAGTAGGTTCGCTACACCGAACGAAGAAGTTCATTTACATACGAAGGACCCTTTATGGAAAAAAGACGAAACTAAGGAGGAGCTAGCTTATCTTTACCCTTCGCCTCGCTTGTCTTGGCTGCCGATCTGGAAGTACCCATTGTCGCCTGAGCTCGGTGTATCGATTCCTTCACTGCGGCCTCACCATGTTTGCTCCAGAAATCGGAGATAAAGAGGGAAGCTAACAGGGTTACAGCGGGAGAAGGCTTCTCAGCCGAAGCTACATCCGAGAAGCCAGGCGGTGCAGAGTCAGAAGAAGTGGCACCGAAGTGCTCACGGATGTACGCGCAACCCTTCGCCTCAAGAAGCTGGGCGGTCTTCAAGGAACCGGACCGAGCATAGTGACCCCCGGAAGGTGAAGCCTCCCCGCCTTCGGAGGAAACATCCGATAGTGTTACGACCGGGACCCACGGGTTGTCCACTCGGACCGATGCCAGTGGTGGGGCCGCCGACCCTGCAGGAATTACCCCTGCGAGCGCCTCCACGTCCTTCACTTCCGCGCCACTCCCTCCTGCGCACACCCCGTCAAATCCTGAAAGCCCAATGTAACCAAGGGAGCCCATGGGAAAAGTTTCAGGGGTCAGACCTTCGACGCCAAGGGGAGTGTCCGGGGGTGGCTACGTCTAAGCACAAACTGCGCGCCGCCTCCGCCTTGGAGTCAATAGCTCCATCACGAGGGATCGCCCCCTCCTCCGCAACAGGGGCGACCGCTCCTCCGGGGGGACCGAGCGCATCTCCCGCAACAGGCTCGTCCACCCCCTAGAGGAGGCCAATCGCCCCCTCCACCACGGGGCTACTCCTTACATCTACATCGGCTAGGTCTGCAAAATCCTCCCCCGGAATATCTAGGAATGAATATCTAGGGGATCGATCGCCGGACGGACCGGCGCCGGGAGTAGAGTCGACAGCGCATGACGGAGCTGACGAAGTCGCCGATGCGAAGGTGGAGGAGTCATTGTCCACCTCCACTTCTTTATCATCCGAATCATCGTCGCCTTCGACATCGTCCAAATTTTTGCTTCCCTCGGACGGGGCAACCGCCCGTATCGGGGCCGCGCGAGTTAACCTCGGCCGCTTCGACGGGCAGGGAAAACGGACCGCACCCCTCGGCTTGGGAACTGCACTGAGCCCCCACTAGGCAAAATGGGTATTACGGTGGGCCCCGATCGCCTCCATGGTAGCTTCATATTCTGTGGGCTTGCACGGCCCAAGAAGCCCATGTGCCAGCCTTTCAGCAGCTCCGCGCCGGAGATTCCGAGTTCCCTCCGGCTGGATCACAAATGCGGTACCTTCGGACAACCACTCCAAAGTCACGGCGGGGTTCCTTGCTAGGGGCTCCACCCGATAGTGGCAAAATTCCACAACCAGATCGCGCATTGTACTTTGAAGACGGAGGGACTTCAAGTATTCAAGAAGCCTCTCCTCCTCGGCAGACGCGGTCAAATTCGGAGATCGAATGGCCCGGATGGGACCCGAGGTGGTGCGAAGAGACGAATCCTGACCATCAAGCGTCTGATAATACCAGTGTTGCATCCATCCAGGCTCCCACTTCCCCTTGGCAGCGGCCACTGGAATCTCCTTCACCAACGACCTCTTTGTCTGAAAATTCGAGAACGAAGCAAGATCACTGATGTCCTTCGCCAGCCCTCTGTTGCTTTAGTTGCCAGAATGCATCCTCAATAAGGGAGAATAACCGCACGGTTAGCCTGAACCCCGCAGGATGGAAGGCCCACTCCAAAACCGCAAAGCGAACTATGGCGTTGGGAGTAAGCTGTGAGAGCTCCGCCCTGAAAACTCGCAGTGTGGCCCCCACCAGCATGGGAACCGAAGGCCCGCCTCTAGAAAGGCGGCGAACACCACCGTCTCGTCTGGCCGCGGCTGGGGAATCTCCTCTTCACCGGGAAGGTGCATGGAAGGACACGCAACCTTGAACTCATTTGACAAAATGTCAAGCTCATCGGAGCTCAAAGAAGAACGCCTTAAGGTCGGAGACAACGTAGCGGCATCTCCGTCGCTTAGAACCGGCTTCACTTGGGGAGGACGTCGAGGCGCCATGGGCGAAAAAGGCTAAAGACAACGGAGAACAGGTGAGATAAACGGGAAAAGGAGACTAGAGGGCGCGATGAGAAATGAATATCAAGAAGAACCCCACTCTCAATGACCATCCCACTTATAAGGGGTAACCCCATATCCCCTCAGCCATAGATCCGAACATGTGGAGTTCATCGCGCAAACCATGGGAGCGTGCGAACGTGGGTAAGAAGAATGACAAGTTCGGCACCAATCCCAAAACGTCATAAAGAGCCCCAGCGCCCAATGACAAAGGGCAAAACCACCCCATCTGTACCTGACACAGCAAAACCCATGATCAAAGGCGTTGAAAAGGATAGAAGACCACCCACCCAAGGCGAAAGCGGGAAACTGAATGGGCCTCGCCCCGCACGCCCAAGTGAATGAAAAGGGATCTAGGCCTCCTTTTGACATGGCCGAGGGCGGTGCGACACCAACCCACAGCCATGAGGGGCTCCTGTTGTAGGCCCGGAGACTCCATCCCCTTCGTCGGGCGAGGCAAGGCCCATAACTCCCCCTGGTCCATACAGGTACAAGGTGTGATGAGCGAGTAAGATGACGTGGGATATGAAGCCAACGGGGAGAATAAGGAGGGGAGGGAGCGGAGCAAAGCAATGAGAGGAGCTGCGGAGGAAGATACCCTTGTAGCTCATGTGGACGTGGCCGACAAGATGATCAACCGAACCTATCGTTCTGCCATAATCTGCAAAAGGACGCCAGGCAATGTTAGGTTGATAAGGAACCAAAAGACGCCTGTAGTTCCCTTTAAGCCCCCGAAAAGAGCGTAGGACAAAAAGGCAAAGATGTAAAGAGAAAATGAATACTCCACGTAAAAGACACCTGGCCCCTAGAAGAGAACAGGTGGAGGGCGATGTGAATAACGCCACTGTAAAAAAGATCTGCAACCTCATGTCAGTGCCGGTCGGAAAAAGGCCAGCCGATTGTAACATCCCAGAATTTACTAAACAGTAAAAATAAAATATTAAAATGTGAATTTGAGTTATTATTATCTTTCTGCAAATTTAAAAGCTTTTGTTAAAAGATAATTGAATTCTGAATTTAGGGAAGGAAAAAGGTTATAGAAGAAAATGGTAAGAAGATAAAGTAAACCAATTGCCAGTTACTGATCAAAAGTAATCATTACAAAGAATTGAACTGCAACACAAGTTTTATTGATACACCGTAGTTCACATTTACAATACATAGGAAATACAAAGATCTTTACAAAGACATACAACAATTATCTGGAATACAACTCAATACAATCATTCGATTACTTATGAAATGCTGACTTGATCTGCATCTTGTGAACCTGCATATTCAATTGTGCACATATAAGAGAGAATAAAATAAATGCATTAAATTAGATACATTAAATGAAAAGGGAAAGAATTGCCGTCAGCTAAATTGATCGCTCAACGAGGTACCCTAGATTGTTCGGGGGCCAATCTGGCTCCTCTCGCGATTAGGTTCTGCATCATTCGGCAATAAACAAACATGTTTAACCCGTAGACGCGAATGATTAGAAAATATCGCGCGGTAAAAAGTAAATTTCCATAGTAAAAGAATAAGATCTTTCACATTAGTCAAAAATAATCATGAAGACACTGTAGGGATAATTCCCAGCCGAAACTGCCAGAGCAAAAACCCAGCCGAACTTCCCAGAACAGGCCCAGCCGGCAGCCACGAAAGGGTCATCCCGGCCACAACATTAAAGCATTTTATATGATAAAGCAACCCAGCCGAACCCAGGGCAAACAGCCCACCGGCCGAAACCGCTAGAACAATGCCTAGCCGAGGCCAAGCTTCAGGAGCCTGGGAACTAGAGGATAAGCATGGAACCATCGAGTGCTACGACAAGGAAAAATCCCAACCGAAACCTCTAAAGCTCAAGACAACCAGCCACATAAGTCATAAACCCAAATCAATGCAATGACAAGTGATCTAATGAAGCAATCCATCCAGCCGCAAGACCCAGCTCTCTTTCAAACCCTGCTGACACCGCCATTGCCATGGCTATAAAAATTAGCCAAGACTCATCTAAGAAAGCCATAAAGCAATCCATTCCAGTGGCAACGCTCCCACACAGAAATAAGCCCCAGGTGGTCTTAGCCGCATTCATCCAGATGCAAGTCCCCGAAGCAAAGCTTAGAAGCACAGCCCTCTCTCAAAGCCAATTTTAGATCAAGAATCAAGATCAATCAAAGACAGGAGAATAACCCAATCAATAGAAGCAATTTTTCCCATCACCTCTTCCATCAAAGGTAATATTCCAACCCATGGAACCATTTTCTTATTATAGCAATAGTAAAACCAACCATAGGTAAAGTATTAAATTTGGCCTCATATTAATTAAATGTCATGGGGGTTGCATCGTGCGTTCCCTAGAAACTTACTCGTGCTCCCCCGGCGCACAAGCAAAGCTTAGGGCATCGTCGCTATGCCATCCAACCCATGTATCCTCATTTACTCAACATCATCTTTTATCATCATCAACCAAAGAAAAATAGTTTATCCCTAGGACATGGCATCAGCCCACCATACAAATGAACCATTAGGCCATTCTCAGTATGCTTTGCCTAAAACATTTAAAAGACCTTTAAGCACAGCTTAGTATCAATCCTTATATCATTTACTAAGCCAATCTATTCATGATCCACCAGTTTTTAATAAATGGTATTAGGATCATCTATCATATAAACTATCCAAAGTCTCTGTCAATATGCCCTAAATCCATATTTGAGAATCATCTCGGGCCCTGACAAATAACCAAATCACATAAGCAAACTGTACGATTTAAAGTATATCGGTGCATAGCATCAATAGACCTCACTATTTCAGAACTTTGCACACATCTAACAGATTGATAGAATCCAATACGAAAAGAAGTGCTAGTCGCATATGAACTAATATATATATATATCTGGTTAGCATTATTCAATAACTTGAGTATATGTTATGGAAAAATACTCCAGAAGGTCCTTGCACTGAAGTTTATTATATACATACAAATACTACTCTGATCTTCACATGCACCATACCAATTCCATTTACACAGTAAGTAGTTTAGATTGACCATGCTTGAGAATAAGCATTTCAATAAACAGAGGCTATTACTAACCCATACAAGCCATTAGATCATGCAGAATCAAGCAAAACCTTATTCTATACATAGCCTATCAGGGATCAAAGTCTCATGCATCATCAAACTCTTAACTACTTCATTTACCCCTCAGTGACAGACATCAATAAATAATTAAAACTACTCAATATAGTCAATTACTCAGGAAACAAGTATAAGAGATAGTTTTGAGTCAAGCTAAGATCTACCCTATTGCAAATATTAAAGTTCATGCATCACATTTAGCCGCATTTGGCAAAGGCAAAAGGGAGAAGAGATCAACAGTAGATAAGCCTGTGCAAATAGATAGTAATCCGAACAAGAACCCTACCTCTAATCCAAGATTCATCTAAGAAGCAATAAGGAGAGTAGCACTACCAGTTACCAGAGAGAAGGTGGGGGTGAAACCAGAGGCGATGCGGGGCTTGGCCCCTAGAAGGGCGAAACCAACTGGCGCCAGGAGCCAAGTAGAAGAGCAATACTAACCGGAGCCCACAGAAACCAAATGGCGCAGAGGAGGAGAGGTAGCCACACACGTTCGCAGGAGGTGGAAACCCTAGCGTCGGCCATGGGTCCGAAGGGCAAGCCGCGAGAAGGCTTAACCCGCAGCAGGCGACGGGGAGACGAGCCAGAAGCCAGACGCAGAGGAGGAAGCTAGCATCGGCGCCAGCCGTGGATTAGATCGAAGAGAGCCAGGAGGAGAAGAATCCGAAGAATGGAGAAAAGCTGAAGAAGGCACTAGAAGGTGGAGAGACTTCGGTCGACCAAAAGAAAGGAGAATGAGACTGACCCGCTGGAAAAAAAAGAGAAAGAAAGAAGGAAATAAGGAAAGAGGAAAAAGGGTAGGAGAGAAGAAAATAAAAAGAATAATAGTAGTAGTAGTAATAATATGTGTTCCTAGGAAAATGAGAGTTCCAAATATGCGAGAATTTTGTATGGCTGGTTAAAGCTGAGTTAAGATAGTAAATACTCATACTTTCACTATATATATACCGTTTAGATTATAATCACAATACATATATGGATAAACATACATATTCAACTTGTTTTGTATTCAATCCATAAAGCATGATCACTTGATATTACAATGATAATTTTAGTAACACTAGCCTATTTTGTTCATATATAAATGTACACCAAACTATATGCAATTAGCCCTTAATTGACTTATACCCCGTTCGACAGATAGAGCATTAACAATAGGCTCTAATACTTGTAAGATCAACCAAGGCATGACTGTCTTAATCTATATAAGCATTTTGGTTATATCATGCTTTGCATCTGAATCCTATTAAAGACATAACCTGCGAAGGGTAAACCCTTAAGTCTATAATACCAATGCATGTACTTAAGTTTAACCATGCAATTTGTAATTACTCTCACACCTGCTATTTTATAGACTAATTGGTATCATTACGAGTAGCCTTACACCTTGAAAATGAATTATAGTATATTAAATCTTACAATCTTAGCTTCCTGAATTTGTAAAATAAAATAGAATAAATCATAAGGAATAGATGTCCTATGCGATGCAACCCTTAAACCATTGATCAATGATAAAGATTATAACGTAGAAGTGATACACTTATACGTTCACAAACTCTAACTACAACCATGCTTGTTCTATGTAATGTTTGTTATTTGATTCTCCATCTGATTTCCTTTTGCCCTTATTGAAAGTGTTATTTGCTATTTGCTATTTGCTATCTTTTCCGTTATACGACGTATAGACTCCGACGTTTCGGACTTCGTCGTCGTCAACTTCAAGAGTACATCTGCAACTTCATCGCTAAAGACAACAAGTAGCAAGGCAAGCACCCCTTGATCATATTGATCCTACTTTTTCATAATCAACTAAAATGTTAATTAAAACTTGCATGCATATGCTATGTTCCATAAAAATTGTATTTGGGTACTCGTAGATATACCTTATCATTGATAAATTTCCTCAATTGGCATTGATATGTGAACCTTGATAACCCTAGCTCGTGGATAGACACTCGATGTCAAAATGAGTATATTCGATTATTACATGCATATGCTTAGCCATGCTTTAGACTGGGATACGAACAGATGGTTTATTGTTCGTAATGAACTTAAATATTTGACATATTGAATAAAAATGATGAACCTGATGAACTTTAATCTTGAACCTGATGGAATATTGTGGTTCTAATGTTTTATTCTTTCTGAAAGTCAAACTATGATTTCGACGTGGGTGATTATTGGCAATAGCCGGAAGTGCAATTAATAATGCACGTAGATAGGGGGAGTATCGCCCATGTCACTTCAAGGACCGAACGTAGTGTCCCGTGATCCAAGTATAACCGTACATCCACAAGTCTTTGGATTGGGACAGTCTTAACCTATTAAAATTATTTGGGACTAGCTTTGCACATTAGTAGGCAGTTGTAGCACGGGCACTCCGGATATAGGTTTGCTCGAGGGAGGTGCCTTCACCGAGGTGTTGACATCTTCCGTTGTAACGGTGTACGCCTGGCTAATGGGGAGAAATGATCCGTATATACGATGTGCTTCTGCCGCCATTTTCAAATGGGGAGAAATGATCCGTGCATACGATGTTCTTCGGCCGCCATTAGTAAGGGTTAATCGTCATTGGGCTAGTGCAAAGTTAGGTTCAGGTAATCGAACGGTTCTGTTATGAACTCTCTGGCGGCACACCAAAGGAAGTGTGTCTAATACATGTTGCCACAAAGGGAGGACATTTCTTGTGGGTAAAGCTGTACAACTCTGCAGAGTCTAAAACTATTCGAATAGTCGTATCCACGGTCATGGATGACTTGGTGAACCCACACTAGTTAGTTGTTTTTATAAAATGTTTTGGTGAGCGTAACACAGATGATTCAATACTTGACATTTTGTTGGCAAGGTTGAATTCAGCTGTTGTGCCTTGTGCTTGACAAAATTAAAATTGATTACAGTTATGATGGGAATGGACATTTTATCGCTCACGAAGGGTTGTGGGTATTTTGTTACATTTTATTCACAAAGGGCCGTGAGTAATATGTTTCATTTCACTCACGAAGGGATGTGAGTCTCTTATTTCGTTTATGTTATTCTTACATATTACTTTTGTATTTACATACTTGTTATTTCATTTCCTTTACAAGTTTTGCTTTCACTCTATTATTCAGTATTTATAATTCAAATTTCGCTTTATGCAAAACAACCGTAGAAACCCACTTTCTATTCAGCCTGCATCTATTTCAGGTTTTGCAAACACTACAAGTCTTGCTGAGTATGCAATGTACTCACCCTTGCTATTATTGTTGTTTTTAGACAGGAAACCTCGACAAATACTCCGATGCAGGAAAACGGGATTATTAACGACGATTCTTTCTAAGGCTTTACCTTGTCAGTTGCTTGCGGATTATGTGGCAAACTACAAGTCATCTGATTCTTTTGCTATGTTTAGTCGACCTTGTCGGTCATATTGTATCAATACTTCCGCTGTAATAAAATATGAAACTTTTGTATGGTTGTGATTCCAGATTGTGTTTGTGCGTGCTAGCTACTGATCATGGGACTAGCACAGTATGCACACTAGAACCTTGCTTTTATGTTTGCACTGTAGCATAAAAGTGAGGGTCTCACACTGATGCTTGCCTTTGGAAGCGGTTTTTCTCTGTCCCCTCCATATAAAAGGAGAAGAAGATCACCCAAGGGAGGGATCCTTTTCTCGAGATCTTGAGACATTCCACTTGGGGTGTTTGAGCATAAAGGCCGAGGTCTCCTACTCCCACATGGACTCAAACTCCTCCCCACCAAGGCCCACGACCCTTTCCCTAGGCCCAAACTCCCGGAAGGCCCAAACTCCGAAGCGGCCGGAAGCATAAATAAACCTCATACCGTATGGTTTCAACCTCCAATTTCATATTTCATACCGTATGATTTATGATGAGCATAAGAATCAAAACCTAAACCTTTGTTATGAGTGCTGACTTTTGATTGATCCAAGATCATGTTTAGGTTTTTCTTTCCTTTAGTGAAACGTTCTAATGACTTTTCCAAGTAATCAATTTTTCGAGAAAGAGTTAAACAATTATTACAGGGAACGTTCACTTTTCCTTTTTGCTTGCAACAAGTTGAGCATGAAAGAACCTCATGTGTAAGCAAATCTTCTGTCATTTGAGAAGCCCTAGCATTTGCATCCTGCAACTTCAATTCTAGTATGGAGCATTTAGAACATGGAGTTGTATCATGCAAATCAATGGTAGAACAACTAGCATGTTTAACAAGTTTCTCATTTTTCTCATTTTCAGCATTGATTTGCTCTAACAAGGAAACATGTTCTTTCCTAAGCAAAGTAAGATCATTGTAAATTAAGTTACATGATTTGCAAGCATCATCATCAGGAATCAAGGTTTTAAGTCTAGCAATTTCAGCATTCAATGACTCCACAACAAAATCATATTTCTTAATTTTCTTGTCACGTTTATCAAGCAATTTACCAAGTCGAGCAACAGCAATAGCTAATTCATCGTAAGAAGGATCTACCTCATTGAAGTCGATGTTGTGGTCGTCCTCAGTGAAGTTGTTGCTGCTTTTAGCCATGAGACACAACCCCATAAACTCATGCTTGCTTGGAGTTGCATCGTCCTCACTGCTCTCCGAATCCACATCGCTCAAATTGACTTGTTCAAGAGCGGAAAGAACTCGGTGGACAACTTTGCTGTTGATGAAGATTTTCTTCTTTCTATTACTTGAAGAGAACTTCTTCTCTTTTCTTCTATCGTTGTCCTTCTCCTCCTTTGATGCTTTACTTGCAAGTTTTGGACAGTTTGGACGAATATGGTCACACTCATAGCATCTTGGAGGATCACCACCACCTCTCTTTCTCTTTATCACATTTTGCAAGGCTTTGTTAAAGTGAGAAGAGAGTAGTGACAAGTCTTCTTCTGGGAATTGCTCAATCTGTTCATCGGTTAGTGAAGACAAGAAAGATAGAGCAAAACTTGAAGCAGCACCATTATGAGATATGCTAGATTGAGATGTCAAAGCAATTGATTGATCATTCTTTCTAGCAAGAACATCTAATTCATGAGTTTTCAACTTAGAATACAGAACATCTAATGTAAGTGAACTCATGATAGTAGATTCTCTAATGGATGTAACTTTCATCTCCCAAATAGACATGTCTAATGCACCAAGCAATTGTCTAGCATTAGCAGCAGCATCAAAGCTAACTCCAACAGCACGAAGATTACTAAGAATTTTATTGAAACGTGCAAAGAAGTCATCTAGCGACTCACCGGGTTTCATCTCAAATCGCATGTAATCCTTTTTGTAAATATCTTGGCGAACCTCTTTGACAGTGTTAGAACCCTCATGGTAATCACAAAGAGATTTCCATACCTCATATCTTGGATCGAAGATGAACCACTTTCGATCAAAGTCGGCTGCGTCCCAAGCCTTGGATGATCAAGTTGCGGCGCCTTCTTTGTTTGCTTCAACATGTGCGCGATTGGCGTCGTTGGCGTTATCGTTCTGAGGACCGTATGGCTTGTAGACCTTCTCCTAAATTGCGAAGCCCTGAGCTTGGATGAATGCCTCCATCTTGGCCTTCCAAAACTGAAAATCAGCACCATCGAACACACATGGTTTTGTCGAATAACGATCCATTAATCTAATCACCGGTTAAGATAGATTAGAAAAACCTTGCTCTGATACCACTTGTAGGATCGAAAGACACGAATATAGCAATCAGAGGGGGGGTGAATGATTGTGCGGAAGCTAAAACCAAATTCTTAATCTACTAAAAGTTCACCCCAAAACAGAACCAAATAATTGCCTCGTATTCGACAAAAATAGAATGACACAGGTTTGGTAAAATACGAATTTCCGGAGATCCAACTGTTAGATTGATCTGAAATTTGGACACAAGAAACTAGATTCCAATACTAATTTAACCCAAAAAGAATCAGCTCGATCGGACTTACAGATCAAAATTTATGAGCTTACAAGATTGCTGTTCCAGAACTTGACGAAAATAAATACAATCAAAACTTGTAGATTAATCAAGAACAACAAAAGATTAATTAACAAAATTTTGAGGAACACTAGATCAGTACCCTAGAAAGGTTTTTGATGGATCAAATCAAGATGAATCTCAAAGAACAAAAACCAATCTAGAATTAGAACAAGCATGCAAACAAGAACCAAAACAGAAAATACTGTAGCAACGTGGTTACTGTAGCACGCTAGGGTATGAAGAATTGATATTTATTTCTTTTGTCTAAAGTACTCCCATCAAAAGAGTACAAACCCTAAAACAAAGCTCTAAGCTTTCAATGCGCTCAGCTCTGTTTGATCCCTTCAACAGGAGACATCCCTCCTATTTAAAGGAGCAAAACACAAGGAGTCCTGAATACAATTCGTAATCCTAGTAGGAGTCCCACTCCTAATCCTAGAAGGAGTATGTATTCAACACAACTCCTCTTGGCCCAACCTGGCCGAGTACAACCCTTGCACGCGTATGGCAACCCTACCATACTCACGTGACTAACACTTTGCACGCGAATGACCTCCTACCATTCTCACGTGACTAACCATTCTTCATGTGCACCATTCTCTTAGCCCGAACGTCCCGCATGACATCCTTGACCACCAAGACCTCAGTTCCTCCTGAACCTAGTCCCGAACCTCAGTTCCTCCATGAGCCTAGTTCTGGTCCCGTCATCGACCACATTCGCCCTCGAGCAATACCTGCACATGAACAAACCACAAAACAAATCCGAGCACAAGTCCGCGACTTGACTCAACATTAGTCCATGCAAATACTCACACGAGCATTGCATAAAGTCCGCTTGAAAACAAGCATCATGAAATTCTCACAAATTTCATAATCTCAAATTCAAAACAGAATTCAATTCCAAAATTGCTCAAAACCCTAATCGAGCAAAAAACCATTCACGCTGGACCAAAAATCCGGTCCGGCGCAAACGTGAAAACAGCCATCAAAAATCCACCTTGCTTGTGGAGGGGAGAGTCCGTCGTACACGCGAAACTTACTGGTTTTGGAAGTTTCAGTCCGGCTCAAAAACGTTTGAAAACACGTTCACGGCGGACCAAAGAAAAGCGGTCCGGCGTACAAAGGGAAACTTCTTGTTTCTTGAAAGTTTGGTCGGCACAAAGAGAACTTCACTGTTTCTTGTCAAATTGTCGAACTCATGCACAAAACACATTTTCCAAGTTCAAATCGTAGCAAATTTTTCAGCGCATTATTTCACACAGCGGTGCAGAATAGTCATTCACCAAATGACTTCTTCCTCGGTGTCCAATAATGGAAACACAATTAACATCGAAGGTTGCGGAAATTCATATAGACTATGACGACAACATAGTTGACAGTAAAACACCACGTCGCAGCACATCCCACATCAATTGAAAACTGAACTTGCAAAACATTGCATTTCATCCAAATTCAACATTTTGGAAGAGAACATCAAAATTTCAATTCGAGCATCTGCTCCCTCAACCGTCACAAATTTTCTCAAGGAGAGGGAAACTCATTTCCAAAAAGGAACACCTCACTAACAAAATCACTTTATAAAACATTCATAAAATCCACCTCTTTGAAGCACTCGCAACCATCACACACATTATGCAAATAAATCCAACTCCAGTCAAAAAAAGTTACAAGTTAAACCTCAAGAGTTTCCAACACAATCCACTATGTCCATCTGCTTCCGTTAGAATTTATTCCAAAGATAATTCAGGGTGAACGTGAAGGAGCGCGATCCACTCAAAATCTTTTGTGTAAATCCATACTCATAACACAAATTAAACAAAATAGCAAAAACCAAAGATTGGCACCAATAGCTACGGGTTTTAGGGAAACTTGGAAACACAACACAAGGAATTAATTCAACTCAAAATTTAACTTAGCAACACATCATTCCATAAACCACATTGTTACCTACTACATAGCATGGACATAAACTTTTCTAAACACTTTCATGGGGAATGAACTCTTGACAAACAGGATGCAACTCAACTTTTAAAGATAACCACAACTCAAGAACCAGAACGAACACCGATAGAAAAATTCTCCTTTCCAGGCAAGGAAGAAAAAAAGCCACCAACAGAAATGCAAGAGAGCGCAACTCTCCAATTCCCAAATTTCCCCACAAAACTTTTCAAGAAATCTCAAGATCTATACTTCCAAGAAGGAAAACGGATGCACCAGGAAAATCAAATGTTCATTAAATCTTTTAGATAAAAGATTCAAACTTAGCTCCACCAACTCAAGGCCTGCACAAGGAAACTCCAACAACTTTTCTTAGATAGGAGAACAACAACCACAAAAGTTTCCCCCTTAAGCGATCGTAATGACCAACAAAACCGGTGTCAAAGCAAAACTAGCGACCAACGGATCATAACACAAAACCTTTCTTCTAAGTCTTCAACTAAGGAAGACAAAACCACGAACCACATACGGAACAATCCATGAAAATCCAATACCAAACACTTTTCTTTTGGTTTCAATCAACGAGCCAAGAAGACCAGCCAAAACCGACCGTTAGAATGGTAAAGCGCAGCGAAAGAATCCACCACAAACTCTTCTATTCGACTCCATCCAACTACAGGTCTCTGACGAGAAAGGATAAGCACTCTTCTCCCACAGGGTTAATAATTCTTCGGTGATGGCTTTAACCGCCATACCGTCAAACCACACCCTTACTATGAACAAAAGTGATGCAGAAACCCTTCGGCACCACAACCCACTTTAACACAACCACAAGAACAATTCAATCATTTTATCTCATAGACATAGCAACATGCATTATCAAATGAAGCATTCAACATCAAAGCTTAATTACAACATTTAAGCATAAAAGCGATGCCCATACCCTTTCCTCTTGTGCATCCGATTGTGTGTCAAATTTTAGATTAGTTATACCACTTTTGCAAGTTTTAATGTTGCTATCCTATGACAAAATTTTAGTTAAGACCTAAGCCATGTTTCTAAGTTATTCCACATCACATTTTAGTTGTACCCTATAGCATGACACTAAAAATACACATTTCAGGGACCTACAGCCGCTCTGATACCAACTGTAACACCCCGGCATCTAGTATGCCCGAATGCTACCAAACATAGACTAAGCAACCTCTAAATACCACAAATTAAGATAAATTACAGCAAAGGAGTAAATGCTAGAACCAAAAATTTCGGCAGCATCTCCTTTGTTTTTCCATGAATTGAAGCAACAATAATGTGATCACAGGATATAGTATAAAGAATGACATCTAAATTATCAATAATAAAGGTTCTAGCAGCAGTATAAGACTAGAATAAAGATTCCAACCATCTCATGAGCCAAACGAAGGAAATGAGGAAACCAAGCACACAAATTAACCATCACAATTTAAAGGAAGGAACATGTCATTGTTTGTATGTGTGATGCTAAGTGATGACGATGTGACTAGCTCCCTTTCCCGCATGCCGGTTTCATGGTACCTAAGAAAAACAACATAAACACAAGCGTGAGTTCATCACTTTCGGCAAGTATATTGCAATGGAACAAGAAAATACAATCTAATACCTTCATCACCACTTTTCACATACAACATCATACACATCTCATATTCATAAGCGTAAGCATATCATTTAGCATCATCATATAACATCCTCATATAATGCAATGCAATGCGATGCACATATCTCTTGGAAACTCATACCGGTATTGTAACACCCCATAAAACTAAACTGTTGTACAAGAAAAATTCAACAGCGTTTCCCCTAAAACAGGACAATACGGAAGCAATTCAAATGGGAATAACATCCACGATATCAAAACTAGAGACAACAAGTCTAATTCAAACAGGAATCAACCATAAACATAACACATCTCTAAAGGGACAACCATAAACGAAATCAAGTTTAAAGGGGGCAACAATGGGTCTAGGTGTAATAATATTTCAAACAACTAATGAATTAATTAAAGCACTAGTTCAAGTGAGTCGTGGCGACCCAGAAGATTTATTGTGTTGCTAGCCCACCCTTCATGCTTACGACTCACAAGCGCTACTGAAAACATCAAAACAGCAAGTAGTGAGATTGGGTAAATCTCAGCAAGCGGAACAACTAATACAAATAACACATCCACCATAAAACTAGCATACCACATTCCTCATATCCAATACCACATCATAGAGTCCACACAACCTCAGTAAAATGCATATGATTGTGCACATGCTTATGCCATGATCCTCCTCACCGTGCCCTTTCTCAGGAACACACGGTGTTGTACGTCTTGATCGCGCCTGTTGGCGTCGACAAAACTTCCAATGCATGATTATGCAGTTAATGCTTCATGCATGAATTCATTCATAACCTTCCCCACTGAGTCCACATCATTCTTCACCTTACTCATGATTCATAGCCAAACCACAACATCACAATGCCAGTCAAGATATTGCAATCCTCAAAGCAAGTGATTAAACCATGTATGATTGCTGTAATTGGAGTTTATAATGAAGGCGAAGCAAACAACGATGTATAGCTTAACAATACAACTACTTCCACTTGCCTTTACCGACGTAGATGGCGAATCTAGTTGCGTCCAGAAGGGGCACCACCTGAACAAGCATACTTTCAGTATATAATAACATCACAATTGATCACACAATTCAAACACGCGTTTCCTACAACCCGTTCCCCTTTTAAACACCGAAAACCCCGATCTGTCCGGATCGAACAGCAACACCCTCTCTTCCCAATTTTGTATCTTTTTTCTACTGTTCATAAAAATACAAAAAAATTACAGTAGCTAGATATTGACGAGATCTACAACTTTCATGAAGGTCACAAATTTCAATTCCACTATTAAATATGCCTAAACAACCATCCAACACAGTGGACGAAATCTGTTTCCAGATTCTGTTCGTCATCTTCCAACAGCGATAACTCTCAGACCGACGCCCCAAAAATTCTGAAAAAATTACAGAATCTAGGTCTCAACGTTATCTACAACTTTCTAGTTATAGGTTTTTGAGGAAAAATCATCTATACCACGTAAAACGCGAAACAATCCACGCTGCACAATCTCCCTTTCCAGAAACAGCACCACATGAACAACTACCCTTCTCCCCCATCAAGATCCATCCAAACCACACACCACCAGATCTAATACACTCCTAATCCCTAGGTAGAACAGGGGTAAAAGTTTGGGAATTTTACCTAGAGTTTTCCCTTGAGAACCCACGAAGAATGCGCGACGATCCCCGAAAAGGAAATCTGCTCATCCTCCACGCCTCCACGGATCCTCTTCTCGTTTTCTCCTTCGCGTTTCGCGGCGGATCTTGAGCCACCACGCAGGGGGAGGAAGAGGAGGGGTGGTGCGGCTGCTAGGGGAGGAAGGGGGAGGCGCCCTAGGGTTGCAAAGGGTGGGGGCGCCACCCCTCTTGAGGGAAAGGTGGGCCGGCCCACTAGGGCGTGGGGAGGGAGGGGGTGGGAAGGGAATTCCCGGCCCAGGCCCAGGTTGCCTCGGCCAGCTAAAACTAGCCCAAAACTCCAATTTCTAATATTAATTGCAGCATAAAACTCAATTATTTCATCTCCCAACATTTCCCTCATTCCTTCCAAAATCGAAACAAGGGAGAAAACCCCCCTACGGTAATCTCCTAAATTCTAAGGCATCACAGGTATGGTTGAGTACACACCCGTCGGTGTGCACCCTCTCCCCCCTTCCATCCCGAAGATGGAGGGTGCCTACTCCTCGCTTTCATACCCCGCGGTGGATGGAATCACGATGTAGGACTTACTCATTGGCTCTCCGGAATAGTCATAACTTTCTCACCGACCTTCCCCAGATTAGTTATGACTTTCTCACCGCCCGGGCCATGTAACATGCCATGTATGCAAACATGCCAACATCATAAATAACTTGTACACTAACACATGGCATCATAACATAATCAACATATTCATCATATCATTGGCAATCATTAAAGCATGGCCTGTGAACATATCATATATTCAATTTCAATCTCAACCAATCTAGCAACTACAACCCGCTACCCATTCCAATACACTTGCCTCAACCACGGGCGACGGATTGGCGAGAAGTAGAAGGCACTCTCGGGGTCACACCACCTGCACATAGGTACCACACACTCACAATCATGTCCACAAAACAGTACGCAAACACTCATCTACCCCGACATCGCAAACTACTCGCAAAACCCAAAAACAGAGGTTCTGTCCCGTCGGGACAGCAGCCTTCCAAAAGGCATAACTCGTGTTCTAAGACTCCGAATCGATTAAAAGAGTACATCCTCGCGTAGCTTAGGAAATTTACTAACTTTTTCTAAGTATACAGAAAAAGTGATTCGGACTCTAAAGTGGTTTAATCTACAGAATACCGTGATCTGTACCAATCACGTCACAGTTTTTAGCACGTTCGGTAAAACGAGCATAACTTTCAAACGGCTGGGCGGAATTGGACGTTCTTTATACCCACTGAAAGGTATTAAAGTTACCTACAACTTCTTCAACAGGCAGCCAACCAAAATCCGAATCTAAATCGGCGAAAACCCAAACCCTAGGTCGACTGCTCATGCTGCCCGAAATAGAGAACGTGGCAAACTCTAGGTTCCATCTAATCTACCCAATTACAGCACCACCAATTGATCAAAAAACATGATATTTACCCTTAGAACAAAACCTAGACCAACCCCAAGGATCCCCGTGGCCATACCTTCGGCCGACGAACGAAAACCCAACGGATCTCTTCCCGGTTAGCGCGATCTCCTTCCTCGCTCCAAATCCACCGGATCTCCTCATCGCGGAGCGCTCCAATGGACGGATCTACGGGATGGTGAGGTGGATAGGCTTTCCCTAGGGCAGCAAGGGTGGTGGAGAGGAGATGGGAAGGGAAGGGGCGCAATGGGGGCGGCTAGGGAAGGTGGAGGTGTGGAGAGGAGGCCAATGGCGGCCGGCTAGGGTTTCATGGGGAGGGGCGCACAAGGGGCAGGAGGTGGGGCACATGGGAGGCCTTATGCTGCCCTCCTCCCTCTCATGGGCCAAAGCAACCCTCCCTCGGCCCAAGTGGGGTCCCCCCTAAGGCCCAATTCGCCCCGGAGAGGCCCAAACTCTCGAAAATGGCCCGGAACGCGATCGAAATTCATACCGCAAAGTTTAACACTTCAATTTCACATTTTATAATGTTTTTGCCCTCAACATTCACATTTTATAAGGTTACGACACTCCGTGGTGTCACACCTGATCGAGCGGAGCAGTCGAAAGGGTAAATGGGTTGCTCCTTGACGGCATCAAAAAGAGACTCTATAACTCGGTGAAGGGTGCATGGCCCGATGAGCTCTCCCACATCCTATGGGCCACCCATACCTCTGCGTCATGGGCAACCGGATTATCTCTGTTTCGTCTTGTCTTTAGAGAGGAGGCTGTCCCCCATAGAAGTCCAAGCCAAGTCTCTCCACATAATTAAAGCTCCGGCCCAGGAGGGAGTAGACATCACCCATGATTTGGAGGAGCAGAAACTTCGAGCCCTTGATACTATGAAGGCATACGCGAAGGCTTCAACGCGGAGCTTCGGCAAGAAAGTCAAAAGGCGCGACCTACATCCCGGGGACATGGTACTCAAAAAGGTGACCCCAACCTTTGCCAAGCTCGAAACCACTTGGGAGGGACCATACATTATTAGGATTCCACGATGAAAGGCGCGCACAAACTCATCACCCTGGGCGGCAAGGAGGTACCGAGGACTTGGAACACGGAGGCGCTTAAAAAGTTTCATCCATAGTCATCAAAGAGAAGCAGAGATAGGTCATGTACAAACTTTTATCGATAAAGCGAAGAGAAAATTCACAACTGAAGATTGTCTCACTGTATTGCGCAACTAAACGAAGGCCCGCAGCTTCGCGCCGGGTAGGACTTAATGGGATGCTTGGTCGGGCTAACGTCCCACCCATACCTTCACTCCGAAGGCCCGCAGCTTCACGCCGGGTAGGACTTAACGGGATGCTTGGTCAGGCTAACGTCCCACCCATCCCTTCGCTCCAAATGCTCGCAACTTCGCGCCGGGTAGGACTTAACGGGATGCTTGGTCGGGCTAACATCTGTCGGGACCCGAATTTGCAAATCCGGACCCTCTGTGTATTCAGCACTAGTCCAGGATCATGCTAGTGCACACAGTCTCAACATCGGTAAATATCACAATCATACACATCGATAATAGTAAAGTACTTTAATTAAAATAACCAAACTAGTTGCTCGACCTTATGGTCAAGTTACAAGAGTACGCCACACAGGGCGAAAACTTATTAAAGAAAATAAATTGTAGCGGAATAAAATCATCAACGTGGCGCCATCCAGTATACCACAGGCAACTGACTGGGCTCGCTCCCTAGATAGACGGTTCTTCCTCCAAAGCTGGCGTCGCTTCTTCTTCAACTGGTGTGGTATTGTTGTGACACTACGGAATGATGGTGTGAGTCATTTTCGATCTTGGCCTTAAGATATGACTCTTGTATCATGTTTTTGGGCCGTTTCCAGGAGTTTGGGCCTTTCCGGGGGATTTGGGCCTTTCCGGAGGGGAAATGGGCCTTTCGGGGGAGTTTGGGTCTTGGGGAAAATAGTTCGGGCCTTGGGGGATCTATTTGGGCTGAAGGTGGGACATCTTTGGCCCATGTGGAGGTGGAATAGGACAGCAACCCCTGCTTCCCTATGTCCCATGCGCCCCCCATCTCCCCACAACCCTAGCCGCCTCTCCCCTCCACCCCTTGCGCCTCCCCCTTTCATCCCCTAGCCTCCACCTTCCTCCCCTAGCCGGCCCTAGGCGAGTTCCACCCCCTCCCCTTGCTGCCACGCCCTTCCATACCGGTGTCCTCACCGTTGAGAAGCTCCGCGATGAGAGGATCCGGCGGGATTGGCACGTGGAAGGAGATCGGGCGACCGGGAGGAGTTTTAAATCGGTTAAATCGTTAAATCGGGCTAAGGTGGTGTGACCCGGGAGTGCCGTAGTCGTCTCACCACGCCGTCTCCACGAGGGTGAAGGCAAGTGTATTGTAGTGGTTGCGGCTTAGGAGCCGTAATGTTTGATAATGAGATGGTTTACGCATGTTTTATGAAATGATGCTATGATTGACTCTTGCTTGCGACATGATGAAAACGGTTTATGATGAGGCTATGCAATGATTAGTTGAAGTTGTTTATGTTTATGTCATATGTGCATTCATAATGGAAGAGGCGTCCCATGCTAATGCGGGCCTCTGTGTTCACACGTAGTGAACACGAAAGACCTACCTCGTAGTCCCATCCACGGTTGTGCATGGGAGCGAGTCAGTAAGAGTAGGCACCCTCCATCTACGGGATGGAAGGGGAAAGGGGGTGCACGCCGACGGGTGTGCACTCGATAATACCGGTATGTGCTTCAAAGAGATATGTGCATTGCATGAATGTAGGGGTTTATGAGATGATTATGATGTTCTATGAGATGCATATGAAGATGTTATTTGAGATGTTTATGATGATGTTATATGAGAGCATAAATGAAGTTCATGATTTGATTCTCAGGATATGTGAATGGCATTAAGTATGTATGTGAGTTGTTATTGTTTTGTATCATTGCAATACACTTTCTTTGAGTGATGAACTCACGCTTGTGTTTATGTTGTTTTTCTTAGGTACCATGAAACCGAGCATGCGGGAAAAAAAGGGGTTAGCTACACATCTACACGTAGCTCCACACAAATTAAGCGATGTTATCATTCAGTCATGATAATAAAGTTAATGCCATGAAACTTGGAGAATTGCTTAAGCGTGTGCTCGGTCTTATTATTTGATTCGTTTAGCTCATGAAGTGGTTGAATGCTTTATCCTGGACATATATTGTTTCTATGTCAACTGTTATTGCTATTTTATATGCTTAACATTATGTTATAACTTGTGATACTTTGTTGTTGCTCCGTACCATGGAAAAACAAAGGAGATGCTGCCGAAATTTTCGGTTTTAGCATTTGCACCTTTGCTGTAATTTTATCTTTATTTGTGGTATTTAGATGTTGTTTTAGTCTATGTTTGGTAACATTCAGGCATACTAGATGCCGGGGTGTTCTGATTGTTGCAAGGGGCGAGTACTTGGTACTCAGCAAGTCATGCACATAATGCAAACTAATACTCTACATGCATGGCTTAGTACAAGGAATGTTTCATGGTTCATTTACAGCAAAACAGCAATTAACAAGTAGCATAAATAGATTCGAAAGCGGCAAAAGCAAATATAATTTCAATAACTTTTCTAGGAGTTAAGTAAACACTTTCTCTTTCCTAAACCACATTTCCATCAACGTCAACAATAAACCCAACCAAACTTTTCAAGTCCAAGTTATTTTCATGAAAGTCTAACCCTTGACTGTAATCCCCAAGCAGTGTCCAGTGCCGTGGACTCGGCTATTCGAACAGATTGTACACTCTGCAGAGGTTATGCACTTTACCCACAAGATACAGTCAAACACCACAAAGGCGAGTGATCGTAACAAAGCCTTTCGAAACCATAAACTATACAAGTGAACCTCCCGGTTTTACCATACACCATCCCTTCCCTCGTGGAGGCGAAGTATGGGACCAACATACCGTTGGACAGGTACCATGCTATAGCCACAGTGCAGCTCCTCTTTAAGCTACACAAAAGGTGTAGTTGACACCCTCGAGGTTCCACATGTAAGTTATTAGTAACTTACTCAACTAGGTCCGTCCCATTAGAGACATGTGGTTGCACGTTTGACTCAGATCAACGGCTTGCAAGGTTAAGTCCTTAGGATGACCAGGGCAAGACTACCCGAAGAACCAAAATGACATCCCCGGTGCCACTCATGGCCCACCATATCATTCTTGCCACTTGCCTCGGTCTAAATCTATTTATCAAACCCAGTTGATTACCATGCACCACGTGCCATCATTACCATCACAACACATGATACTTCTCCAAAACAGGTTCAATATCTCATTAAGTCAATATTAACATTTGATTGTCCAAAATCATGTCATGTGCACATAAGCGAGTCTAAGCAATATACTACAACGGTCTAAATACTCAATGTTGGCAATTTAATAATGACCAACTAATATGATCCCCAACTAGGGTGACAAGGGTTCATGGCACATAATTAAGCGATCAAGGAGACATCTTGCAATTTGGCATTTATCTAATTCCTAGAAATAATTAAAACAATTTCTAATTAAACTAGTATGCAATAATTTAAATCAGACTAATTTCCAAAAATAGGAGCAATATGTTCAAAGCATAACTTACCTTCAAAAAGTACTTGTTCTTGGTCTTGGTGGCTCTTGAGTCAAAACTTCACCTTCGTAGCCCTCGGGCACTTCAACGATCTACTCAGATCGTGTGCAATAGTAATAAATAATTAAACAGTAGACAAAAATTATCCAAAAATTCAAATAACATTCATAAACAGAAAGGGCACAATTTTATAAATTTTTAGGAATTTGAATCGTCCAAATCGAGTTAAAGCGTAAAAGTTATAACCGTTTAAAGTTTGAGAAATCAATTAAATAAATATAAACAGAGGAAAACTCATGTCCAAAAATTAAATAAAATTCACCATTAAGTAGGGCTCAATTTTATAAGAATTTAGAAATTCGAATCACCCAAATTGGAGTTAAAACGCATAAAAGTTATAAGCGTTTGAAGTTTGAAAAATCAAATAAAAGAATAAACCGAATTAATTCATTTATTTTTCTATTGAAAAATCCGATTATGACATCAGAATTGCGTCAGCGTGGAAATTGAATTTCCACGAATTATTTTCTAAAGAAAAATCGAATTATGGCGTCGGCTTGGGTCATCCGGTCCATGGACTCGGTCCACGGCTCGATTCGGTCCGCGTGGACCGGTCCGCAGTACACGTGTCACTGGCACATGGGACCCACTCGGATGACGTCATTGCTGACGTCATCGCGCTCGGCCGAACAACCCTGACAGCTGGGTCCCACCGTGATGTCATCATGACGTCACGGGTGACGTCATGGTGCGGTTGGTGACCCGGCCCGACACCACGGGCTCCGCAGCGTCACGGGTGGCGTCGGCGGCAACCGAGGCTGACCGCGCGCGCCGGTTACGGCTCGTTAGCACGATGCGGGCGTCGGTTTGAAATACGACGGTCCAGATTGGATCTAACCTCACGCGTTTTGGATCTACGCGGTTGATCTGGACCGTTCGATTCGAATCGGACAACTAAGATTGGATCTGGTTTACCGCGTCACTTGGGGGTGACGTGGCATGACCCGATGGCCGTCGTGGCGCCAATCTACACCGTACGATCTTGATCGGACGGTTGGGATCGCACCTAACGCTACAATGCGGTTCAATCCTACCCGTACGATCTAGATCTAACGGCCAAGATCTAATCTAGCACGGTGCGGTTAAGGAGCTGCGTGGCTCAATCTAGTGCGTTGGATCTAGATCCAACGATTGATATTAGATCTATAAACCGTAACGTGGATTTTGTACGGGGTGACGTGGATGAACCTAGACCCTTGGATCTGGATCGGACGGCTGACAGAGCTCGCGAACCCTAATGTCGACGCGGCGGCACTGGCCTGCCCGAACCGAGGAAGATGACCTAGCCGACAGCATTTCCGTGCGTCTCTGGCGAAGTGCGTGGTCGCTTCAGGTGCACCTTGACCTGACGGTTTCGGATCTGTGCTCCAACACGGCGGAGACAGCTCAACGGCGGCGACATGAAGCAAAAACCGTGGCGGCGCTTCCCCGAACTTTGGCGAGCGATTGCGGGAAGCTGGCGGCGGCTTAGGCTCAGTAGGCTAGGGCATTCGACGCACATGGAAGAGGGGAACACGGCGATGTGGTCGGGGCATTAAATAGCCTCGGCGTCCGCGCTTAATCCAGAAACCTAGGCCCACACGGCGGTGACACGGCGGCGCTGTCCGACTCGGAGACGGAGATGACGTGGCGCAATCTCGTGCGTCCACGTGGCTTGATCCAACGGCCACCGTCACGCGCACACGCGGCCACAAACTCAACCATTAGATCTCGATCCAGCATTTGGCGCGACGTGGTTCGATGCAGTTTCGATCGGGATAAAGTCGATTTCAGTGCAGCTCGGTTGGATGAACAGTAAAACCCATTAGGATTTTCCAGCGATTTAATATTTAAAAAAAAATTCTAGTAATTCAAATAATTCAAGAAAAATAGCAAAATAATCAGAAAAATTCTGGAAAATACTTTGAGACATTTTGGACTCAAATAAAATATTTCCAAAAATATTATTTAAAATTTATAATTATTTAATTATCTCAATAGGGAATAAATCCAAATAAATTCCATAAAATTCCAAAAATTCTCAAAAGTGTAAAATTTCATTTAAATTGATGAAAAGCAAAAATTAGGGTGTTACAACGTCCCACCCATCCCTTCGCTCCAAAGGCCCACAGCTTCGCGCCGGGTAGGACTTAACGGGATGCTTGGTCGGGCTAACGTCCCACCTATCCCTTCGGTCCGAAGGCCCGCGACCGTGCCAGGTAGGACTTAACGGGATGCTTGGTGGGCTAATGTCCCACCTATCCCTTCGGTCCGAAGGCCAGCGACCAGCGTCAGTAGGACTTAATGGGATGCTTGGTCGGGCTAACGTCCCACCCATCCCTTCGCTCCGAATACCCATAGTCAAAGGCCAAGGGGGAATCTATGGAGTAATCAGGTCGGGCCAATGTCGATCACCCTCCGCTTCACGTATGACCGTACCTTACCCATGTCGAGGAAAACATGCGGTGCTAAATGTCGTGAACATCAAAATGCACAAGCCTACAACCAAATCAAGCGATGGGAGGCGGGAGTCGAAGCCGAGGCGCGTTGTGAAACCAAAGCGAGGATAGAAGCAAGAAAAAGTAGGAACCATACGAAGCTCAACATCATATTCATTATATTAGATAGCGCTAAGGAATACAAAGTCTTTACATATATAGAACCTAAGTGCCATGCGCGCGCCTCACCGCCTCGATGAGGGCATCCATCGCCCCGAAGAGCTCGGGCACCGTCTCGATCAGCATGTAGATGTTAGCGACGTCACGAGCAATGGACTCCTGCACCGCGAGTTCCTCCATGGCGCGGTCATGGTCAATCCAGGGCTCAACTAGGAGCCCCTCATCAACCGGCCCATGTGGAACATAGGCCATTGCGTTTGAGTCGTCGAAGGAGAACCGGCAGGGGAAGACTAGGATGAGCACAAGAGGCACAAGTCGCCAAGCGGATTGAAGCCGAAGTGCTACTATTCACACCATTATATACATGCTCGGCGTGAAGAAACCGAGGAGTCTAGAGTAAATACTAACGCAAGAAACCGAGGAGACCCTTCATTTCCCGAGCATTGGGATTGTCCCCTCGAATCCTGAGTATCGGGTCAATCGACGCACGCGGGCAAATCAAGCAAAACCGATGCGACCTTACACAAGTCGCATTAATGAGTACTCGCACGTCCAATACCAAAGAAACAAGAGAGGCAAAAATACACGAAAGTAGGTTCGCTACACCGAACGAAGAAGTTCATTTACATACGAAGGACCCTTTATGGAAAAAAGACGAAACTAAGGAGGAGCTAGCTTATCTTTACCCTTCGCCTCGCTTGTCTTGGCTGCCGATCTGGAAGTACCCATTGTCGCCTGAGCTCGGTGTATCGATTCCTTCACTGCGGCCTCACCATGTTTGCTCCAGAAATCGGAGATAAAGAGGGAAGCTAACAGGGTTACAGCGGGAGAAGGCTTCTCAGCCGAAGCTACATCCGAGAAGCCAGGCGGTGCAGAGTCAGAAGAAGTGGCACCGAAGTGCTCACGGATGTACGCGCAACCCTTCGCCTCAAGAAGCTGGGCGGTCTTCAAGGAACCGGACCGAGCATAGTGACCCCCGGAAGGTGAAGCCTCCCCGCCTTCGGAGGAAACATCCGATAGTGTTACGACCGGGACCCACGGGTTGTCCACTCGGACCGATGCCAGTGGTGGGGCCGCCGACCCTGCAGGAATTACCCCTGCGAGCGCCTCCACGTCCTTCACTTCCGCGCCACTCCCTCCTGCGCACACCCCGTCAAATCCTGAAAGCCCAATGTAACCAAGGGAGCCCATGGGAAAAGTTTCAGGGGTCAGACCTTCGACGCCAAGGGGAGTGTCCGGGGGTGGCTACGTCTAAGCACAAACTGCGCGCCGCCTCCGCCTTGGAGTCAATAGCTCCATCACGAGGGATCGCCCCCTCCTCCGCAACAGGGGCGACCGCTCCTCCGGGGGGACCGAGCGCATCTCCCGCAACAGGCTCGTCCACCCCCTAGAGGAGGCCAATCGCCCCCTCCACCACGGGGCTACTCCTTACATCTACATCGGCTAGGTCTGCAAAATCCTCCCCCGGAATATCTAGGAATGAATATCTAGGGGATCGATCGCCGGACGGACCGGCGCCGGGAGTAGAGTCGACAGCGCATGACGGAGCTGACGAAGTCGCCGATGCGAAGGTGGAGGAGTCATTGTCCACCTCCGCTTCTTTATCATCCGAATCATCGTCGCCTTCGACATCGTCCAAATTTTTGCTTCCCTCGGACGGGGCAACCGCCCGTATCGGGGCCGCGCGAGTTAACCTCGGCCGCTTCGACGGGCAGGGAAAACGGACCGCACCCCTCGGCTTGGGAACTGCACTGAGCCCCCACTAGGCAAAATGGGTATTACGGTGGGCCCCGATCGCCTCCATGGTAGCTTCATATTCTGTGGGCTTGCACGGCCCAAGAAGCCCATGTGCCAGCCTTTCAGCAGCTCCGCGCCGGAGATTCCGAGTTCCCTCCGGCTGGATCACAAATGCGGTACCTTCGGACAACCACTCCAAAGTCACGGCGGGGTTCCTTGCTAGGGGCTCCACCCGATAGTGGCAAAATTCCACAACCAGATCGCGCATTGTACTTTGAAGACGGAGGGACTTCAAGTATTCAAGAAGCCTCTCCTCCTCGGCAGACGCGGTCAAATTCGGAGATCGAATGGCCCGGACGGGACCCGAGGTGGTGCGAAGAGACGAATCCTGACCATCAAGCGTCTGATAATACCAGTGTTGCATCCATCCAGGCTCCCACTTCCCCTTGGCAGCGGCCACTGGAATCTCCTTCACCAACGACCTCTTTGTCTGAAAATTCAGAGAACCGAAGCAAGATCACTGATGTCCTTCGCCAGCCCTCTGTTGCTTTAGTTGCCAGAATGCATCCTCAATAAGGGAGAATAACCGCACGGTTAGCCTGAACCCCGCAGGATGGAAGGCCCACTCCAAAACCGCAAAGCGAACTATGGCGTTGGGAGTAAGCTGTGAGAGCTCCGCCCTGAAAACTCGCAGTGTGGCCCCCACCAGCATGGGAACCGAAGGCCCGCCTCTAGAAAGGCGGCGAACACCACCGTCTCGTCTGGCCGCGGCTGGGGAATCTCCTCTTCACCGGGAAGGTGCATGGAAGGACACGCAACCTTGAACTCATTTGACAAAATGTCAAGCTCATCGGAGCTCAAAGAAGAACGCCTTAAGGTCGGAGACAACGTAGCGGCATCTCCGTCGCTTAGAACCGGCTTCACTTGGGGAGGACGTCGAGGCGCCATGGGCGAAAAAGGCTAAAGACAACGGAGAACAGGTGAGATAAACGGGAAAAGGAGACTAGAGGGCGCGATGAGAAATGAATATCAAGAAGAACCCCACTCTCAATGACCATCCCACTTATAAGGGGTAACCCCATATCCCCTCAGCCATAGATCCGAACATGTGGAGTTCATCGCGCAAACCATGGGAGCGTGCGAACGTGGGTAAGAAGAATGACAAGTTCGGCACCAATCCCAAAACGTCATAAAGAGCCCCAGCGCCCAATGACAAAGGGCAAAACCACCCCATCTGTACCTGACACAGCAAAACCCATGATCAAAGGCGTTGAAAAGGATAGAAGACCACCCACCCAAGGCGAAAGCGGGAAACTGAATGGGCCTCGCCCCGCACGCCCAAGTGAATGAAAAGGGATCTAGGCCTCCTTTTGACATGGCCGAGGGCGGTGCGACACCAACCCACAGCCATGAGGGGCTCCTGTTGTAGGCCCGGAGACTCCATCCCCTTCGTCGGGCGAGGCAAGGCCCATAACTCCCCCTGGTCCATACAGGTACAAGGTGTGATGAGCGAGTAAGATGACGTGGGATATGAAGCCAACGGGGAGAATAAGGAGGGGAGGGAGCGGAGCAAAGCAATGAGAGGAGCTGCGGAGGAAGATACCCTTGTAGCTCATGTGGACGTGGCCGACAAGATGATCAACCGAACCTATCGTTCTGCCATAATCTGCAAAAGGACGCCAGGCAATGTTAGGTTGATAAGGAACCAAAAGACGCCTGTAGTTCCCTTTAAGCCCCCGAAAAGAGCGTAGGACAAAAAGGCAAAGATGTAAAGAGAAAATGAATACTCCACGTAAAAGACACCTGGCCCCTAGAAGAGAACAGGTGGAGGGCGATGTGAATAACGCCACTGTAAAAAAGATCTGCAACCTCATGTCAGTGCCGGTCGGAAAAAGGCCAGCCGATTGTAACATCCCAGAATTTACTAAACAGTAAAAATAAAATATTAAAATGTGAATTTGAGTTATTATTATCTTTCTGCAAATTTAAAAGCTTTTGTTAAAAGATAATTGAATTCCTGAATTTAGGGAAGGAAAAAGGTTATAGAAGAAAATGGTAAGAAGATAAAGTAAACCAATTGCCAGTTACTGATCAAAAGTAATCATTACAAAGAATTGAACTGCAACACAAGTTTTATTGATACACCGTAGTTCACATTTACAATACATAGGAAATACAAAGATCTTTACAAAGACATACAACAATTATCTGGAATACAACTCAATACAATCATTCGATTACTTATGAAATGCTGACTTGATCTGCATCTTGTGAACCTGCATATTCAATTGTGCACATATAAGAGAGAATAAAATAAATGCATTAAATTAGATACATTAAATGAAAAGGGAAAGAATTGCCGTCAGCTAAATTGATCGCTCAACGAGGTACCCTAGATTGTTCGGGGGCCAATCTGGCTCCTCTCGCGATTAGGTTCTGCATCATTCGGCAATAAACAAACATGTTTAACCCGTAGACGCGAATGATTAGAAAATATCGCGCGGTAAAAAGTAAATTTCCATAGTAAAAGAATAAGATCTTTCACATTAGTCAAAAATAATCATGAAGACACTGTAGGGATAATTCCCAGTAAATCACAGAGCAAAACCCAAATTAACTTCCTGTATCAGGCCCAGACGGCAGCCACGAAAGGGTCATCCCGGCCACAACATTAAAGCATTTTATATGATAAAGCAACCCAGCCGAACCCAGGGCAAACAAATTTCACCTAATAAAACCGCTAGAACAATGCCTAGCCGAGGCCAAGCTTCAGAGCCTCAGGAACTAGAGGATAAGCATGGAACCATCGAGTGCTACGACAAGGAAAAATCCCAACCGAAACCTCTAAAGCTCAAGACAACCAGCCACATAAGTCATAAACCCAAATCAATGCAATGACAAGTGATCTAATGAAGCAATCCATCCAGCCGCAAGACCCAGCTCTCTTTCAAACCCTGCTGACACCGCCATTGCCATGGCTATAAAAATTAGCCAAGACTCATCTAAGAAAGCCATAAAGCAATCCATTCCAAAGGGCAACGCTCCCACACGTAAATAAGCCCTGTGTGGTCTTAGCCGCATTCATCCAGATGCAAGTCCCCGAAGCAAAGCTTAGAAGCACAGCCCTCTCTCAAAGCCAATTTTAGATCAAGAATCAAGATCAATCAAAGACAGGAGAATAACCCAATCAATAGAAGCAATTTTTCCCATCACCTCTTCCATCAAAGGTAATATTCCAACCCATGGAACCATTTTCTTATTATAGCAATAGTAAAACCAACCATAGGTAAAGTATTAAATTTGGCCTCATATTAATTAAATGTCATGGGGGTTGCATCGTGCGTTCCCTAGAAACTTACTCGTGCTCCCCCGGCGCACAAGCAAAGCTTAGGGCATCGTCGCTATGCCATCCAACCCATGTATCCTCATTTACTCAACATCATCTTTTATCATCATCAACCAAAGAAAAATAGTTTATCCCTAGGACATGGCATCAGCCCACCATACAAATGAACCATTAGGCCATTCTCAGTATGCTTTGCCTAAAACATTTAAAAGACCTTTAAGCACAGCTTAGTATCAATCCTTATATCATTTACTAAGCCAATCTATTCATGATCCACCAGTTTTTAATAAATGGTATTAGGATCATCTATCATATAAACTATCCAAAGTCTCTGTCAATATGCCCTAAATCCATATTTGAGAATCATCTCGGGCCCTGACAAATAACCAAATCACATAAGCAAACTGTACGATTTAAAGTATATCGGTGCATAGCATCAATAGACCTCACTATTTCAGAACTTTGCACACATCTAACAGATTGATAGAATCCAATACGAAAAGAAGTGCTAGTCGCATATGAACTAATATATATATATATCTGGTTAGCATTATTCAATAACTTGAGTATATGTTATGGAAAAATACTCCAGAAGGTCCTTGCACTGAAGTTTATTATATACATACAAATACTACTCTGATCTTCACATGCACCATACCAATTCCATTTACACAGTAAGTAGTTTAGATTGACCATGCTTGAGAATAAGCATTTCAATAAACAGAGGCTATTACTAACCCATACAAGCCATTAGATCATGCAGAATCAAGCAAAACCTTATTCTATACATAGCCTATCAGGGATCAAAGTCTCATGCATCATCAAACTCTTAACTACTTCATTTACCCCTCAGTGACAGACATCAATAAATAATTAAAACTACTCAATATAGTCAATTACTCAGGAAACAAGTATAAGAGATAGTTTTGAGTCAAGCTAAGATCTACCCTATTGCAAATATTAAAGTTCATGCATCACATTTAGCCGCATTTGGCAAAGGCAAAAGGGAGAAGAGATCAACAGTAGATAAGCCTGTGCAAATAGATAGTAATCCGAACAAGAACCCTACCTCTAATCCAAGATTCATCTAAGAAGCAATAAGGAGAGTAGCACTACCAGTTACCAGAGAGAAGGTGGGGGTGAAACCAGAGGCGATGCGGGGCTTGGCCCCTAGAAGGGCGAAACCAACTGGCGCCAGGAGCCAAGTAGAAGAGCAATACTAACCGGAGCCCACGCGAAACCAAATGGCGCAGAGGAGGAGAGGTAGCCACACACGTTCGCAGGAGGTGGAAACCCTAGCGTCGGCCATGGGTCCGAAGGGCAAGCCGCGAGAAGGCTTAACCCGCAGCAGGCGACGGGGAGACGAGCCAGAAGCCAGACGCAGAGGAGGAAGCTAGCATCGGCGCCAGCCGTGGATTAGATCGAAGAGAGCCAGGAGGAGAAGAATCCGAAGAATGGAGAAAAGCTGAAGAAGGCACTAGAAGGTGGAGAGACTTCGGTCGACCAAAAGAAAGGAGAATGAGACTGACCCGCTGGAAAAAAAAGAGAAAGAAAGAAGGAAATAAGGAAAGAGGAAAAAGGGTAGGAGAGAAGAAAATAAAAAGAATAATAGTAGTAGTAGTAATAATATGTGTTCCTAGGAAAATGAGAGTTCCAAATATGCGAGAATTTTGTATGGCTGGTTAAAGCTGAGTTAAGATAGTAAATACTCATACTTTCACTATATATATACCGTTTAGATTATAATCACAATACATATATGGATAAACATACATATTCAACTTGTTTTGTATTCAATCCATAAAGCATGATCACTTGATATTACAATGATAATTTTAGTAACACTAGCCTATTTTGTTCATATATAAATGTACACCAAACTATATGCAATTAGCCCTTAATTGACTTATACCCCGTTCGACAGATAGAGCATTAACAATAGGCTCTAATACTTGTAAGATCAACCAAGGCATGACTGTCTTAATCTATATAAGCATTTTGGTTATATCATGCTTTGCATCTGAATCCTATTAAAGACATAACCCTGCGAAGGGTAAACCCTTAAGTCTATAATACCAATGCATGTACTTAAGTTTAACCATGCAATTTGTAATTACTCTCACACCTGCTATTTTATAGACTAATTGGTATCATTACGAGTAGCCTTACACCTTGAAAATGAATTATAGTATATTAAATCTTACAATCTTAGCTTCCTGAATTTGTAAAATAAAATAGAATAAATCATAAGGAATAGATGTCCTATGCGATGCAACCCTTAAACCATTGATCAATGATAAAGATTATAACGTAGAAGTGATACACTTATACGTTCACAAACTCTAACTACAACCATGCTTGTTCTATGTAATGTTTGTTATTTGATTCTCCATCTGATTTCCTTTTGCCCTTATTGAAAGTGTTATTTGCTATTTGCTATTTGCTATCTTTTCCGTTATACGACGTATAGACTCCGACGTTTCGGACTTCGTCGTCGTCAACTTCAAGAGTACATCTGCAACTTCATCGCTAAAGACAACAAGTAGCAAGGCAAGCACCCCTTGATCATATTGATCCTACTTTTTCATAATCAACTAAAATGTTAATTAAAACTTGCATGCATATGCTATGTTCCATAAAAATTGTATTTGGGTACTCGTAGATATACCTTATCATTGATAAATTTCCTCAATTGGCATTGATATGTGAACCTTGATAACCCTAGCTCGTGGATAGACACTCGATGTCAAAATGGGTATATTCGATTATTACATGCATATGCTTAGCCATGCTTTAGACTGGGATACGAACAGATGGTTTTACTGTTCGTAATGAATATTTGACATATTGAATAAAAATGATGAACCTGATGAACTTTAATCTTGAACCTCATGGAATATTGTGGTTCTAATGTTTTATTCTTTCTGAAAGTCAAACTATGATTTCGACGTGGGTGATTATTGGCAATAGCCGGAAGTGCAATTAATAATGCACGTAGATAGGGGGAGTATCGCCCATGTCACTTCAAGGACCGAACGTAGTGTCCCGTGATCCAAGTATAACCGTACATCCACAAGTACTGGATTGGGACAGTCTTAACCTATTAAAATTATTTGGGACTAGCTTTGCACATTAGTAGGCAGTTGTAGCACGGGCACTCCGGATATAGGTTTGCTCGAGGGAGGTGCCTTCACCGAGGTGTTGACATCTTCCGTTGTAACGGTGTACGCCTGGCTAATGGGGAGAAATGATCCGTATATACGATGTGCTTCTGCCGCCATTTTCAAATGGGGAGAAATGATCCGTGCATACGATGTTCTTCGGCCGCCATTAGTAAGGGTTAATCGTCATTGGGCTAGTGCAAAGTTAGGTTCAGGTAATCGAACGGTTCTGTTATGAACTCTCTGGCGGCACACCAAAGGAAGTGTGTCTAATACATGTTGCCACAAAGGGAGGACATTTCTTGTGGGTAAAGCTGTACAACTCTGCAGAGTCTAAAACTATTCGAATAGTCGTATCCACGGTCATGGATGACTTGGTGAACCCACACTAGTTAGTTGTTTTTATAAAATGTTTTGGTGAGCGTAACACAGATGATTCAATACTTGACATTTTGTTGGCAAGGTTGAATTCAGCTGTTGTGCCTTGTGCTTGACAAAATTAAAATTGATTACAGTTATGATGGGAATGGACATTTTATCGCTCACGAAGGGTTGTGGGTATTTTGTTACATTTTATTCACAAAGGGCCGTGAGTAATATGTTTCATTTCACTCACGAAGGGATGTGAGTCTCTTATTTCGTTTATGTTATTCTTACATATTACTTTTGTATTTACATACTTGTTATTTCATTTCCTTTACAAGTTTTGCTTTCACTCTATTATTCAGTATTTATAATTCAAATTTCGCTTTATGCAAAACAACCGTAGAAACCCACTTTCTATTCAGCCTGCATCTATTTCAGGTTTTGCAAACACTACAAGTCTTGCTGAGTATGCAATGTACTCACCCTTGCTATTATTGTTGTTTTTAGACAGGAAACCTCGACAAATACTCCGATGCAGGAAAACGGGATTATTAACGACGATTCTTTCTAAGGCTTTACCTTGTCAGTTGCTTGCGGATTATGTGGCAAACTACAAGTCATCTGATTCTTTTGCTATGTTTAGTCGACCTTGTCGGTCATATTGTATCAATACTTCCGCTGTAATAAAATATGAAACTTTTGTATGGTTGTGATTCCAGATTGTGTTTGTGCGTGCTAGCTACTGATCATGGGACTAGCACAGTATGCACACTAGAACCTTGCTTTTATGTTTGCACTGTAGCATAAAAGTGAGGGTCTCACACTGATGCTTGCCTTTGGAAGCGGTTTTTCTCTGTCCCCTCCATATAAAAGGAGAAGAAGATCACCCAAGGGAGGGATCCTTTTCTCAGATCTTCAGACATTCCACTTGGGGGTGTTTGAACGCAAAGGCCGAGGTCTCCTACTCCCACATGGACTCAAACTCCTCCCCACCAAGGCCCACGACCCTTTCCCCTAGGCCCAAACTCCCCCGGAAAGGCCCAAACTCCCGGAAACGGCCCGGAAACGCAAATAAACCTCATACCGTATGGTTTCAACCTCCAATTTCATATTTCATACCGTATGATTTATGATGAGCATAAGAATCAAAACCTAAACCTTTGTTATGAGTGCTGACTTTTGATTGATCCAAGATCATGTTTAGGTTTTTCTTTCCTTTAGTGAAACGTTCTAATGACTTTTCCAAGTAATCAATTTTTCGAGAAAGAGTTAAACAATTATTACAGGGAACGTTCACTTTTCCTTTTTGCTTGCAACAAGTTGAGCATGAAAGAACCTCATGTGTAAGCAAATCTTCTGTCATTTGAGAAGCCCTAGCATTTGCATCCTGCAACTTCAATTCTAGTATGGAGCATTTAGAACATGGAGTTGTATCATGCAAATCAATGGTAGAACAACTAGCATGTTTAACAAGTTTCTCATTTTTCTCATTTTCAGCATTGATTTGCTCTAACAAGGAAACATGTTCTTTCCTAAGCAAAGTAAGATCATTGTAAATTAAGTTACATGATTTGCAAGCATCATCATCAGGAATCAAGGTTTTAAGTCTAGCAATTTCAGCATTCAATGACTCCACAACAAAATCATATTTCTTAATTTTCTTGTCACGTTTATCAAGCAATTTACCAAGTCGAGCAACAAAGAATAGCTAATTCATCGTAAGAAGGATCTACCTCATTGAAGTCGATGTTGTGGTCGCCCTCGAAGTTGTTGCTGCTTTTAGCCATGAGACACAACCCCATAAACTCATGCTTGCTTGGAGTTGCATCGTCCTCACTGCTCTCCGAATCCACATCGCTCAAATTGACTTGTTCAAGAGCGGAAAGAACTCGGTGGACAACTTTGCTGTTGATGAAGATTTTCTTCTTTCTATTACTTGAAGAGAACTTCTTCTTCTCTTTTCTTCTATCGTTGTCCTTCTCCTCCTTTGATGCTTTACTTGCAAGTTTTGGACAGTTTGGACGAATATGGTCACACTCATAGCATCTTGGAGGATCACCACCACCTCTCTTTCTCTTTATCACATTTTGCAAGGCTTTGTTAAAGCGAGAAGAGAGTAGTGACAAGTCTTCTTCTGGGAATTGCTCAATCTGTTCATCGGTTAGTGAAGACAAGAAAGATAGAGCAAAACTTGAAGCAGCACCATTATGAGATATGCTAGATTGAGATGTCAAAGCAATTGATTGATCATTCTTTCTAGCAAGAACATCTAATTCATGAGTTTTCAACTTAGAATACAGAACATCTAATGTAAGTGAACTCATGATAGTAGATTCTCTAATGGATGTAACTTTCATCTCCCAAATAGACATGTCTAATGCACCAAGCAATTGTCTAGCATTAGCAAAGAAGATCAAAGCTAACTCCAACAAAGACGAAGATTACTAAGAATTTTATTGAAACGTGCAAAGAAGTCATCTAGCGACTCACCGGGTTTCATCTCAAATCGCATGTAATCCTTTTTGTAAATATCTTGGCGAACCTCTTTGACAGTGTTAGAACCCTCATGGTAATCACAAAGAGATTTCCATACCTCATATGCGGATCGAAGATGAACCACTCGATCAAAGTCGCTGCGTCCCAAGCCTTGGATGATCAAGTTGCGCGCCTTGCTGTTTGCTTCAACATGTGCGCGATTGGCGTCGTTGACGTTGTCGTTTGCAGGGACTTCGTATGGCTTGTAGACCTTCTCCTAAATTGCGAAGCCCTGAGCTTGGATGAATGCCTCCATCTTGGCCTTCCAAAACTGAAAATCAGCACCATCGAACACACATGGTTTTGTCGAATAACGATCCATTAATCTAATCACCGGTTAAGATAGATTAGAAAAACCTTGCTCTGATACCACTTGTAGGATCGAAAGACACGAATATAGCAATCAGAGGGGGGGTGAATGATTGTGCGGAAGCTAAAACCAAATTCTTAATCTACTAAAAGTTCACCCCAAAACAGAACCAAATAATTGCCTCGTATTCGACAAAAATAGAATGACACAGGTTTGGTAAAATACGAATTTCCGGAGATCCAACTGTTAGATTGATCTGAAATTTGGACACAAGAAACTAGATTCCAATACTAATTTAACCCAAAAAGAATCAGCTCGATCGGACTTACAGATCAAAATTTATGAGCTTCGCAAGATTGCTGTTCCAGAACTTGACGAAAATAAATACAATCAAAACTTGTAGATTAATCAAGAACAACAAAAGATTAATTAACAAAATTTTGAGGAACACTAGATCAGTACCCTAGAAAGGTTTTTGATGGATCAAATCAAGATGAATCTCAAAGAACAAAAACCAATCTAGAATTAGAACAAGCATGCAAACAAGAACCAAAACAGAAAATATCAGAGCAACGTGGTTATCAGAGCACGCTAGGGTATGAAGAATTGATATTTATTTCTTTTGTCTAAAGTACTCCCATCAAAAGAGTACAAACCCTAAAACAAAGCTCTAAGCTTTCAATGCGCTCAGCTCTGTTTGATCCCTTCAACAGGAGACATCCCTCCTATTTAAAGGAGCAAAACACAAGGAGTCCTGAATACAATTCGTAATCCTAGTAGGAGTCCCACTCCTAATCCTAGAAGGAGTATGTATTCAACACAACTCCTCTTGGCCCAACCTGGCCGAGTACAACCCTTGCACGCGTATGGCAACCCTACCATACTCACGTGACTAACACTTTGCACGCGAATGACCTCCTACCATTCTCACGTGACTAACCATTCTTCATGTGCACCATTCTCTTAGCCCGAACGTCCCGCATGACATCCTTGACCACCAAGACCTCAGTTCCTCCTGAACCTAGTCCCGAACCTCAGTTCCTCCATGAGCCTAGTTCTGGTCCCGTCATCGACCACATTCGCCCTCGAGCAATACCTGCACATGAACAAACCACAAAACAAATCCGAGCACAAGTCCGCGACTTGACTCAACATTAGTCCATGCAAATACTCACACGAGCATTGCATAAAGTCCGCTTGAAAACAAGCATCATGAAATTCTCACAAATTTCATAATCTCAAATTCAAAACAGAATTCAATTCCAAAATTGCTCAAAACCCTCATCGAGCAAAACCATTCACGCTGACCAAAAATCCGGTCCGCGCAAACGTGAAAAAAACAGCCATCAAAAATCCACCTTGCTTGTGGAGGGAGAGTCCGTCAGACACGCCGAAACTTACTGGTTTTGGAAGTTTCACCCGCTCAAAACGTTTGAAAACACGTTCACGGCGGACCAAAGAAAAGCGGTCCGGCGTACAAGGGAAACTTACTGTTTCTTGAAAGTTTGGTCCGGCACAAAAGAGAACTTCACTGTTTCTTGTCAAATTGTCGAACTCATGCACAAAACACATTTTCCAAGTTCAAATCTTAGCAAATTTTTCAGCACATGATTTCACACAACGGTACCGAATAGTCATTCACCAAATGACTTCTTCCTCGGTGTCCAATAATGGAAACACAATTAACATCGAAGGTTGCGGAAATTCATATAGACTATGACGACAACATAGTTGACAGTAAAACACCACGTCGCAGCACATCCCACATCAATTGAAAACTGAACTTGCAAAACATTGCATTTCATCCAAATTCAACATTTTGGAAGAGAACATCAAAATTTCAATTCGAGCATCTGCTCCCTCAACCGTCACAAATTTTCTCAAGGAGAGGGAAACTCATTTCCAAAAAGGAACACCTCACTAACAAAATCACTTTATAAAACATTCATAAAATCCACCTCTTTGAAGCACTCGCAACCATCACACACATTATGCAAATAAATCCAACTCCAGTCAAAAAAAGTTACAAGTTAAACCTCAAGAGTTTCCAACACAATCCACTATGTCCATCTCGCCTGCTAGAATTTATTCCAAAGATAATTCAGGGTGAACGTGAAGGAGCGCGATCCACTCAAAATCTTTTGTGTAAATCCATACTCATAACACAAATTAAACAAAATAGCAAAAACCAAAGATTGGCACCAATAGCTACGGGTTTTAGGGAAACTTGGAAACACAACACAAGGAATTAATTCAACTCAAAATTTAACTTAGCAACACATCATTCCATAAACCACATTGTTACCTACTACATAGCATGGACATAAACTTTTCTAAACACTTTCATGGGGAATGAACTCTTGACAAACAGATGCAACTCAACTTTTAAAGATAACCACAACTCAAGAACCGTAATCTAACACCGATAGAAAAATTCTCCTTTCCAGCAAGGAAGAAAAAGCCACCAACAGAAATGCAAGAGAGCGCAACTCTCCAATTCCCAAATTTCCCACAAAACTTTTCAAGAAATCTCAAGATCTATACTTCCAAGAAGGAAAACGGATGCACCAGGGAAAATCAAATGTTCATTAAATCTTTTCCGATAAAAGATTCAAACTTAGCTCCACCAACTCAAGGCCTGCACAAGGGGAAACTCCAACAACTTTTCTTAGATAGGAGAACAACAACCACAAAAGTTTCCCCTTAAACAAACCGTAATGACCAACAAAACCGTGTCAAAGCAAAACTAGCGACCAACAGATGCAACACAAAACCTTTCTTCTAAGTCTTCAACTAAGGAAGACAAAACCACGAACCACATACGAACAATCCGCTAAAAATCCAATACCAAACACTTTTCTTTTGGTTTCAATCAACCAGAGCCAAGAAGACCAACCAAACCGACTGCTAGAATGGTAAAGCGAATCGAAAGAATCCACCACAAACTCTTCTATTCGACTCCATCCAACTACCCGGTCTACGACGTAAAGGATAAGCACTCTTCTCCCACAGGTTAATAATTCTTCTGATGGCTTTAACCGGCCATACCGTCAAACCACACCCTTACTATGAACAAAAGTGATGCCCGAAACCCTTCGGCACCACAACCCCACTTTAACACAACCACAAGAACAATTCAATCATTTATCTCATAGACATAGCAACATGCATTATCAAATGAAGCATTCAACATCAAAGCTTAATTACAACATTTAAGCATAAAGAAACGATGCCCATACCCTTTCCTACTGTGCATCCAGTGTGTGTCAAATTTTAGATTAGTTATACCACTTTTGCAAGTTTTAATGTTGCTATCCTATGACAAAATTTTAGTTAAGACCTAAGCCATGTTTCTAAGTTATTCCACATCACATTTTAGTTGTACCCTATAGCATGACACTAAAAATACACATTCCAGTGGACCTACAAATTCCGCTCGATACCAATCAGAACACCCCTCGGCATCTAGTATGCCCGAATGCTACCAAACATAGACTAAGCAACCTCTAAATACCACAAATTAAGATAAATTACAGCAAAGGAGTAAATGCTAGAACCAAAATTTCGGCAAGATCTCCTTTGTTTTTCCATGAATTGAAGCAACAATAATGTGATCACAGGATATAGTATAAAGAATGACATCTAAATTATCAATAATAAAGGTTCTAGCAAAGAAGATAAGACTAGAATAAAGATTCCAACCATCTCATGAGCCAAACGAAGGAAATGAGGAAACCAAGCACACAAATTAACCATCACAATTTAAAGGAAGGAACATGTCATTGTTTGTATGTGTGATGCTAAGTGATGACGTGTGACTAGCTCCCTTTCCCGCATGCCGGTTTCATGGTACCTAAGAAAAACAACATAAACACAAGCGTGAGTTCATCACTCAGCAAGTATATTGCAATGGAACAAGAAAATACAATCTAATACCTTCATCACCACTTTTCACATACAACATCATACACATCTCATATTCATAGCGTAAGCATATCATTGGCATCATCATATAACATCCTCATATAATGCAATGCAATGCGATGCACATATCTCTTGGAAACTCATACCGTATTGTAACACCCCATAAAACTAAACTGTTGTACAAGAAAAATTCAACAAATAAGTTTCTAAAACAGACAATACTAAGCAATTCAAATGGGAATAACATCACGATATCAAAACTAGAGACAACAAGTCTAATTCAAACAGAATCAACCATAAACATAACACATCTCTAAAGGGACAACCATAAACGAAATCAAGTTTAAAGGGGGCAACAATGGGTCTAGGTGTAATAATATTTCAAACAACTAATGAATTAATTAAAGCACTAGTTCAAGTGAGTCGTGATTTACCCCGTAAGATTTATTGTGTTGCTAGCCCACCCTTCATGCTTACGACTCACAAGCGCTACTCGAAAACATCAAAACAGCAAGTAGTGAGATTGGGTAAATCTCACAAGCGGAACAACTAATACAAATAACACATCCACCATAAAACTAGCATACCACATTCCTCATATCCAATACCACATCATAGAGTCCACACAACCTCAGTAAAATGCATATGATTGTGCACATGCTTATGCCATGATCCTCCTCACCGTGCCCTTTCTCGTGAACACACGGTGTTGTACGGCACGGTCGCAAGACGCCAAGGCCGACAAAACTTCCAATGCATGATTATGCAGTTAATGCTTCATGCATGAATTCATTCATAACCTTCCCCACTGAGTCCACATCATTCTTCACCTTACTCATGATTCATAGCCAAACCACAACATCACAATGCTACCAAGATATTGCAATCCTCAAAGCAAGTGATTAAACCATGTATGATTGCTGTAATTGGAGTTTATAATGAAGGTGAAGCAAACAACGATGTATAGCTTAACAATACAACTACTTCCACTTGCCTTTACCGACGAGATGACGAATCTAGTTGCGCCCAGAAGGGGCACCACCTGAACAAGCATACTTTCAGTATATAATAACATCACAATTGATCACACAATTCAAACACGCGCTTCCTACAACCCGCCTCCTTTTAAACACCGAACTCCCGATCTGTCCGGATCGAACAGCAACACTCCTCTCTTCCCAATTTTGTATCTTTTTCTACTGTTCATAAAAATACAAAAAATTACAGTAGCTAGATATTGACGAGATCTACAACTTTCATGAAGGTCACAAATTTCAATTCCACTATTAAATATGCCTAAACAACCATCCAACACAGTGGACGAAATCTGTTTCCAGATTCTGTTCGTCATCTTCCAACAGCGATAACTCTCAGACCGACGCCCCAAAAATTCTGAAAAAATTACAGAATCTAGGTCTCAACGTTATCTACAACTTTCTAGTTATAGGTTTTTGAGGAAAAATCATCTATACCACGTAAAACGCGAAACAATCCGCGCTGCACAATCTCCCTTTCCAGAAACAGCACCACGTGAACAACTACCCTTCTCCCCCATCAAGATCCATCCAAACCACACACCACCAGATCTAATACACTCCTAATCCCTAGGTAGAACAGGGGTAAAAGTTTGGGAATTTTACCTAGAGTTTTCCCTTGAGAACCCACGAAGAATGCGCGACGATCCCCGAAAAGGAAATCTGCTCATCCTCCACGCCTCCACGGATCCTCTTCTCGTTTTCTCCTTCGCTTTGCGGCGGATCTTGAGCCACCACGCAGGGGAGGAAGAGGAGGGGCAGCGGCTGCTAGGGGAGGAAGGGGAGGCGCCTAGGGTTGCAAAGGGTGGGGGCGCCACCCTCTTGAGGGAAAGGTGGGCCGGCCCACTAGGGCGTGGGAGGAGGGGTGGAAGGGAATTCCGCCCAGCCCAGGTTGCCTCAGCCCAGCTAAAACTAGCCCAAAACTCCAATTTCTAATATTAATTGCAGCATAAAACTCAATTATTTCATCTCCCAACATTTCCTCATTCCTTCCAAAATCGAAACAAGGAGAAAACCCCTACGGTAATCTCCTAAATTCTAAGGCATCACAGTATGGTTGAGTACACACCCGGTGTGCACCCTCTCCCCTTCCATCCCGAAGATGGAGGGTGCCTACTCCTCGCTTTCATACCCCGCGGATGGAATCACGATGTAGGACTTACTCATTGGCTCTCCGGAATAGTCATAACTTTCTCACCGACCTTCCCTGCATTAGTTATGACTTTCTCACCGCCTGCCATGTAACATGCCATGTATGCAAACATGCCAACATCATAAATAACTTGTACACTAACACATGGCATCATAACATAATCAACATATTCATCATATCATTGGCAATCATTAAAGCATGGCCTATGAACATATCATATATTCAATTTCAATCTCAACCAATCTAGCAACTACAACCCGCTACCCATTCCAATACACTTGCCTCAACCACGGGCGACGGATTGGCGAGAAGTATAAGGCACTCTCGTGGTCACACCACCTGCACATAGGTACCACACACTCACAATCATGTCCACAAAACAGTACGCATACACTCATCTACCCCGTCATCGCAAAACTACTCGCAAACCCAAAAATAGAGGTTCTGTCCTGCCGGGACAGCAGCCTTCCAAAAGGCATAACTCGTGTTCTAAGACTCCGAATCGATTAAAAGAGTACATCCTCGCGTAGCTTAGAAATTTACTAACTTTTTCTAAGTATACAGAAAAAGTGATTCGACTCTAAAGTGGTTTAATCTACAGAATACCGTGATATGTACCAATCACGCCACAGTTTTTAACACGCTCGTAAAACGAGCATAACTTTCAAACGGCTGGGCGGAATTGGACGTTCTTTATACCCACTGAAAGGTATTAAAGTTACCTACAACTTCTTCAACAGGCAGCCAACCAAAATCCGAATCTAAATCATAAAACCCAAACTCCTAGGTCGATCGCTTCATGCTGCCCTAAATAGAGAACGTGGCAAACTCTAGGTTCCATCTAATCTACCCAATTACAGCACCACCAATTGATCAAAAAACATGATATTTACCCTTAGAACAAAACCTAGACCAACCCCAAGGATCCCCGTGGCCATACCTTCGGCCGACGAACTAAAAACCCAACGGATCTCTTCCCTGTTAGCGATCTCCTTCCTTGCTCCAAATCCACCGGATCTCCTCGTCGCGGAGCGCTCCAATGGACGGATCTTCAGGGTGGTGAGGTGGAGAGGCTTCCCTAGGGTAGCAAGGGTGGTGGAGAGGAGATGGGAAGGGGAGGGGCGCAATGGGGGGCAGCTAGGGAAGGTGGAGGTGTGGAGAGGAGGCTAATGGGGGCGGCTAGGGTTTCATGGGGAGGGGCGCACAAGGGGCAGGAGGTGGGGCACATGGGAGGCCTTGTGCTGCCCTCCTCCCCCTCATGGGCCAAAGAAACCCTCCCTCGGCCCAAGTGGGTTCCCCCCTAAGGCCCACTCACCTGAGAGGCCCAAACTCTAAAATGGCCCGGAACGCGATCGAAATTCATACCGCAAAGTTTAACACTTCAATTTCACATTTTATAATGTTTTTGCCCTCAACATTCACATTTTATAAGGTTACGACACTCCGTGGTGTCACACCCACAAATGAACTGAGCAAATGAAAGGGTAAATGGGTTGCTCCTTGACGGCATCAAAAGAGACTCTATAACTCTGAAGGGTGCATGGCCCGATGAGCTCTCCCACATCCTATGGGCCACCCATACCTCTCGCATCATGGGCAACCTGATTATCTCTGCTTGCCTTGTCTTTAGAGAGGAGGCTGTCCCCCATAGAAGTCCAAGCCAAGTCTCTCCACATAATTAAAGCTCCGGCCCAGGAGGGAGTAGACATCACCCATGATTTGGAGGAGCAGAAACTTCGAGCCCTTGATACTATGAAGGCATACGCGAAGGCTTCAACGCGGAGCTTCGGCAAGAAAGTCAAAAGGCGCGACCTACATCCCGGGGACATGGTACTCAAAAAGGTGACCCCAACCTTTGCCAAGCTCGAAACCACTTGGGAGGGACCATACATTATTAGGATTCCACGATGACAGGCGCGCACAAGCTCATCACCTCAAGGCAAGGAGGTACCGAGGACTTGGAACACGGAGGCGCTTAAAAAGTTTCATCCATAGTCATCAAAGAGAAGCAGAGATAGGTCATGTACAAACTTTTATCGATAAAGCGAAGAGAAAATTCACAACTGAAGATTGTCTCACTGTATTGCGCAACTAAACGAAGGCCCGCAGCTTCGCGCCGGGTAGGACTTAATGGGATGCTTGGTCGGGCTAACGTCCCACCCATACCTTCACTCCGAAGGCCCGCAGCTTCACGCCGGGTAGGACTTAACGGATGCTTGGTCGCTAACGTCCCACCCATCCCTTCGCCTCCAAATGCCCGCATCTTCGCGCCGGGTAGGACTTAACGGGATGCTTGGTCGGGCTAACGTCTGTCGGGACCCGAATTTGCAAATCCGACCTTCCGTGTATTCAAGCACTAGTCCAGATCATGCTAGTGCACACAGTCTCAACATCGGTAAATATCACAATCATACACATCGATAATAGTAAAGTACTTTAATTAAAATAACCAAACTAGTTGCTCGACCTTATGGTCAAGTTACAAGAGTACGCCACACAGGGCGAAAACTTATTAAAGAAAATAAATTGTAGCGGAATAAAATCATCAACGTGGCGCCATCTAGTATACCACAGGCAACTGACTGGGCTCGCTCCCTAGATAGACGGTTCTTCCTCCAAAGCTGGCGTCGCTTCTTCTTCAACTGGTGTGGTATTGTTGTGACACTACGGAATGATGGTGTGAGTCATTTTCGATCTCGGCCTTAAGATATGACTCTTGTATCATGTTTTTGGGCCGTTTCCAGGAGTTTGGGCCTTTCCGGGGGATTTGGGCCTTTCCGGAGGGGAAATGGGCCTTTCGGGGGAGTTTGGGTCTTGGGGAAAATAGTTCGGGCCTTGGGGGATCTATTTGGGCTGAAGGTGGGACATCTTTGGCCCATGTGGAGGTGGAATAGGACAGCAACCCCTGCTTCCCTATGTCCCATGCGCCCCCCATCTCCCCACAACCCTAGCCGCCTCTCCCCTCCACCCCTTGCGCCTCCCCCTTTCATCCCCTAGCCTCCACCTTCCTCCCCTAGCCGGCCCTAGGTGAGTTCCACCCTCCTTGCTGCCACGCCTTCCATACCGGTGTCCTCACCGCTGAGAAGCTCCGCGATGAGAGGATCCGCGGGATTGGCACGTGGAAGGAGATCGGGCGACCGAGGAGTTTTCGCCGGTTCGCTGCTCGTCGGCTAAGGTGGTGTGACCCGGAGTGCCGTAGTCGCCTCACCACGCCGCCTCACGAGGGTGAAGGCAAGTGTATTGTAGTGGTTGCGGCTTAGGGAGCCGTAATGTTTGATAATGAGATGGTTTACGATGTTTTATGAAATGATGCTATGATTGACTCTTGCTTGCGACATGATGAAAACGGTTTATGATGAGGCTATGCAATGATTAGTTGAAGTTGTTTATGTTTATGTCATATGTGCATTCATAATGGAAGAGGCGCCCCATGCTAATCAGTGGCCTCTGTGTTCACACATAGTGAACACGTAAAGACCTCCACTCGTAGTCCCATCCAGGGTTGTGCATGGGAGCGAGTCAAGAAGAGTAGGCACCTCCATCTACTGGATGGAAGGGGAAAGGGGTGCACGCTGACGGTGTGCACTCTGATAATACCGGTATGTGCTTCAAAGAGATATGTGCATTGCATGAATGTAGGGGTTTATGAGATGATTATGATGTTCTATGAGATGCATATGAAGATGTTATTTGAGATGTTTATGATGATGTTATATGAGAGCATAAATGAAGTTCATGATTTGATTCTCAGGATATGTGAATGGCATTAAGTATGTATGTGAGTTGTTATTGTTTTTGTATCATTGCAATACACTTTGCTGAGTGATGAACTCACGCTTGTGTTTATGTTGTTTTTCTTAGGTACCATGAAACCGACATGCGGGAAAAAAAGGGGGTTAGCTACACATCTACACGTAGCTCCACACAAATTAGACAAAGGTTATCATTCTGAGTCATGATAATAAAGTTAATGCCATGAAACTTGGAGAATTGCTTAACTGTGTGCTCGGTCTTATTATTTGATTCGCTTAGCTCATGAAGTGGTTGAATGCTTTATCCTCGACATATATTGTTTCTATGTCAATCAGTTATTGCTATTTTATATGCTTAACATTATGTTATAACTTGTGATACTTTGTTGTTGCTCCGCATCATGGAAAAACAAAGGAGATGTCACAAATTTTCGTTTTAGCATTTGCACCTTTGCTGTAATTTTATCTTTATTTGTGGTATTTAGATGTTGTTTAGTCTATGTTTGGTAACATTCAGTGCATACTAGATGCCGGGTGTTACAGCTTGTTGCAAGGGGTGAGTACTTGGTACTCAACAAGTCATGCATGTAATGCAAACTAATATTCTACATGCATGGCTTAGTACAAGGAATGTTTCATGGTTCATTTACAAGAAACAACAATTAACAAGTAGCATAAATAGATTCGAAGCTGTAAAAGAAAATATAGAAAGTGGTAAAAGAAAATATAATATCAATAACTTTTTCAGAGTTAAGTAAACACTTTCCCTTTCCTAATCCACATTTCCATCAACGCCATCAATAAACCCAACCAAACTTTTCAAGTCCAAGTTGTTTTCATGAACGCCTAACCCTTGACCGTAATCCCCAAGCAAAGGTCCAAAGGCCGTGGACTCGACTATTCGAATAGATTCTTACACTCTACAGAGGTTATGCACTTTACCCACAAGATACAAATAAACACCACAAAGGCGAGTGATCGTAATAAAGCCTTTCTAAACCGCAAACTATACAAGTGAACCTCCCTGCTTTACCATACACCATCCCTTCCTCGAGGCGAAGTATGGGACCAACATACCGCTGGACAGTACCATGCTATAGCCCTGTACGCTCCCTCTTTAAGCTACACAAAAGGTGTAGTTGACACCCTCGAGGTTCCACATGTAAGTTATTAGTAACTTACTCAACTAGGTCCGTCCCATTAGAGACATGTGGTTGCACGTTTGACTCAGATCAACGGCTTGCAAGGTTAAGTCCTTAGGATGACCACGGCAAGACTACCCGAAGAACCAAAATGACATCCCCGGTGCCACTCATGGCCCACCATATCATTCTTGCCACTTGCCCCGGTCTAAATCTATTTATCAAACCCAGTTGATTACCATGCACCACGTGCCATCATTACCATCACAACACATGATACTTCTCCAAAACAGGTTCAATATCTCATTAAGTCAATACTAACATTTGATTGTCCAAAATCATGTCATGTGCACATAGCAGGTCTAAGCAATATACTACAACGGTCTAAATACTCAATGTTGGCAATTTAATAATGACCAACTAATATGATCCCCAACTAGGGTGACAAGGGTTCATGGCACATAATTAAACAGTCAAGGAGACATACTGCAATTTGGCATTTATCTAATTCCTAGAAATAATTAAAACAATTTCTAATTAAACTAGTATGCAATAATTTAAATCAGACTAATTTCCAAAAATAGGAGCAATATGTTCAAAGCATAACTTACCTTCAAAAAGTACTTGTTCTTGGTCTTGAGTCGGCTCTTGAGTCAAAACTTCACCTTCAGAGCTCTCGCACTTCAACGTCTACTCGTATCGTGTGCAATAGTAATAAATAATTAAACAGTAGACAAAAATTATCCAAAAATTCAAATAACATTCATAAACAGAAAGGGCACAATTTTATAAATTTTTAGGAATTTGAATCGTCCAAATCAGAGTTAAAACGTAAAAGTTATAAACCGCTTAAAGTTTGAGAAATCAATTAAATAAATATAAACAGAGGAAAACTCATGTCCAAAAATTAAATAAAATTCACCATTAAGTAGGGCTCAATTTTATAAGAATTTAGAAATTGGAATCACCCAAATTGGAGTTAAAACGCAAAAGTTATAAGCGCTTGAAGTTTGAAAAATCAAATAAAAGAATAAACCGAATTAATTCATTTATTTTTCTATTGAAAAATCCGATTATGACATCAGATTACGCCAGCGTGGAAATTGAATTTCCACCGAATTATTTTTCTAAAGAAAATCGAATTATGACGCCGCCTGGGTCATCCGGCCCATGGACTCGGCCCACGGCTCCGCCGGTCCACCGTGGACCCGGCCCACGGTACACGTGTCACCGCACGTGGGACTCCACTGATGACGCCATTGCCGACGCTATCGCGCCGGCCGAACAACCTCGATACCGGCCCCACTGCGGATAATATCATGACGCCACGGTGACGCCATGGTGCGGTTGGTCGACCCGCCGACACGGCCCACGCCGACGCCACGGTGACGCTACCGACGCATCGGGCTGACCTGCGCCGCTTTACACGGCCACGTGGCACGATCTGGGCCGCCGGTTTGAAATACGACGGTCCGTATTGGATCTAACCTCACGCCGCTTTTGGATCTACGCGGTTGATCTCGACCGCTCGATTCGAATCGACAACTAAGATTGATCTGGTTTACCGCGCCACCGGGGTGACGTGGCATGACCCGGCGGTCGATACGTGGCGCATCTACACCGCATTTATCTTGATCGGACGGTTGGGATCGCACCTAACGCTACAATGCGGTTCAATCCTACCCGCACGATCTAGATCTAACGGCCAAGATCTAATCTAGCACGGCGGTTAAGGAGCCGCGTGGCTCAATCTAGTGCGCTGATCTAGATCCAACGATTGATATTAGATCTATAAACCGTAACGTGGATTTCGTGACGGTGACGTGGATGAACCTAGACCCTTGGATCTGGATCGGACGGCTGACAGAGCTCGCGAACCCTAATGTCGACGCGGCGGCACTGGCCTGCCCGAACCGAGGAAGATGACCTAGCCGACAAAGATTTCCGCGCGTCTCGCGGCGCGTGGTCGCTTCAGTGCACCTTGACTCGACGGTTTCGGATCTGTGCTCCAACACGGCGGAGACAGCTCAACGGGCGGCGACATGAAGCAAAATCGCGGGCGGCGCTTCCTCGAACTTTGGCGAGCGACATGGAAGTCAAGGGCGCGCTTAGGCTCGAGAGGCTAGGCATTCGACGCACATGGAAGAGGGGAACACGGCGATGTGGTCGGGGCATTAAATAGCCTCGGCGTCCGCGCTTAATCCAGAAACCTAGGCCCACACGGCGGTGACACGGCGGCGCTGTCCGACTCGGAGACGGAGATGACGTGGCGCAATCTCGTGCGTCCACGTGGCTTGATCCAACGGCCACCGTCACGCGCACACGCGGCCACAAACTCAACCATTAGATCTCGATCCAACGGCTGGCGCGAACGTGGTTCGGTCTGGTTTTGCCGGATCGAGTCGACTCTGTCCTGCTCGGCTGGATGAACAAGAAACCCATTAGATTTTCCAAATGATTTAATATTTAAAAAAATTCTAGTAATTCAAATAATTCAAGAAAAATAGCAAAATAATCAGAAAAATTCTGGAAAATACTTTGAGACATTTTGGACTCAAATAAAATATTTCCAAAAATATTATTTAAAATTTAAAATTATTTAATTATCTCAATAGGGAATAAATCCAAATAAATTCCATAAAATTCCAAAAATTCTCAAAAGTGTAAAATTTCATTTAAATTGATGAAAAGCAAAAATTAGGGTGTTACAACGTCCCACCCATCCCTTCGCTCCAAAGGCCCACAGCTTCACACGGTAGGACTTAACGGATGCTTGGTCGGGCTAACGCCCCACCCATCCCTTCGCTCCAAGGCCCGCAGCCTTCGCGCTGTAGGACTTAACGGATGCTTGGTCGGGCTAATGTCCCACCTATCCCTTCGGTCCGGCGCCCGCAGCCTTCGCCGAGTAGGACTTAATGGGATGCTTGGCTCGCTAACGCCCCACCCATCCCTTCGCCTCCGAATACCCATAGTCAAAGGCCAAGGGGGAATCTATGGAGTAATCAGTCGGGCCAATGTCCCGATCACCCTCCGCTTCACGTATGACCGCACCTTACCCATGTCAGAAAACATGCGGTGCTAAATGTCGTGAACATCAAAATGCACAAGCCTACAACCAAATCAAACGATGGGAGCGGAGTCGGCCGAGGCGCGTTGCTTCAAACCAAAGCGAGGATAGAAGCAAGAAAAAGTAGGAACTCCGCATAAGCTCAACATCATATTCATTATATTAGATAGCGCTAAGGAATACAAAGTCTTTACATATATAGAACCTAAGTGCCATGCGCCTCACCGCCTCGATGAGGGCATCCATCGCCCAAGAGCTCTGCACCGCCTCGATCAAAGATGTAGATGTTAGCGACGCCACGAGCAATGGACTCCTCGCACCGCGAGTTCCTCCATGGCGCGGTCATGGTCAATCCAGGGCTCAACTAGGAGCCCTCATCAACCGGCCCATGTGGAACATAGGCCATTGCGCTTGAGTCGCCGAAGGAGAACCGCAGGAAGACTAGGATGAGCACAAGAGGCACAAGTCGCCAAGCCGGATTGAAGCCGAAGTGCTACTATTCACACCATTATATACATGCTCTACGTGAAGAAACCGAGGAGTCTAGAGTAAATACTAACGCAAGAAACCGAGGAGACCCTTCATTTCCGAGCATTGGGATTGTCCTCGAATCCCGAGTATCGGGTCAATCGACGACGCGGCAAATCAAGAAACCGATGCGACCTTACACAAGTCGCATTAATGAGTACTCGCACGCCCAATACCAAAGAAACAAGAGAGGCAAAATACACGAAAGTAGGTTCGCTACACCGAACGAAGAAGTTCATTTACATACGAAGGACCCTTTATGGAAAAAGACGAAACTAAGGAGGAGCTAGCTTATCTTTACCCTTCGCCGCTTGTCTTGGCTGCCGATCCGAAGTACCCATTGTCGCCGAGCTCTGTATCGATTCCTTCATCGCGCCTCACCATGTTTGCCCCAAATCGGAGATAAAGAGGGAAGCTAACAGGTTACAATGAGAAGGCTTCTCACCGGTTACATCCGAGAAGCCAAAGCGGTGCAGAGTCGTAAGAAGTGGCACCGGCGTTTCACGGATGTACGCGCAACCCTTCGCCTAAGAAGCCGGGCGGTCTTCAAGGAACCGGCCGAGCATAGTGACCCCTAAGGTGAAGCCTCCCGCCTTCTGAGGAAACATCCGATAGTGTTACGACCGACCCACGGGTTGTCCACTGACCGATGCTGGTGGGGCCGCCGACCGCAGAATTACCCCGCGAGCGCCCCACGCCCTTCACTTCCGCCACTCCCTCCTCGCAAGACACCCCACAACTCGAAGCCCAATGTAACCAAGGGAGCCCATGGGAAAAGTTTCAGGGTCGACTCTTCGACGCCAAGGGGAGTGTTCGGGGTGGCTACGTCTACACAACCGCGCGCCTCCGCCTTGGAGTCAATAGCTCCATCACGAGGATCGCCTCCTCCGCAACAGGGCGACCGCTTCCTCCGGGGACCGAGCGCATCTCCCGCAACAGCCTCGCCCACCCCTAGAGGAGGCCAATCGCCTCCACCACGGGGCTACTCCTTACATCTACATCGGCTAGGTCTGCAAAATCCTCCCTAATATCTAGGAATGAATATCTAGGGGATCGACGCCGGACGGACCGGGCGCCGGAGTAGAGTCGACAAATGCATGACGGAGCCGACGGTCGCCGATGCGAAGGTGGAGGAGTCATTGTCCACCTCCGCTTCTTTATCATCCGAATCATCGCCGCTTTCGACATCGCCCAAATTTTTGCTTCCTCAGACGGCAACCGCTCAGATCGGGCCGCCGCTGAGTTAACCTCGCCGCTTCGACGGCAGGAAAACGGACCGCACTTCGCTTGGGAATCAGACCGAGCCCCCACTAGGCAAAATGGGTATTACGGCCCCGATCGCTTCCATGGTAGCTTCATATTCTCGTGGGCTTGCACGGCCCAAGAAGCCCATGTGCCGCCTTTCAACAGCCTCCACACGAGATTCCGAGTTCCTCCTACTGATCACAAATGCGGTACCTTCTGACAACCACTCCAAAGTCACGGCGGGTTCCTTGCTAGGGGCTCCACCCGATAGTGGCAAAATTCCACAACCAGATCGCGATTGTACTTTGAAGACGGAGGGACTTCAAGTATTCAAGAAGCCTCCTCCTCGGCAGACGCTGGCCAAATTCGAGATCGAATGGTCTTGACGGACCCGAGGTGGTGCGAAGAGACGAATCCCGACCATCAAGCCGCCTGATAATACCTGTTGCATCCATCCAGGCTCCCACTTCCCTTGGCAAATGCCACTGAATCTCCTTCACCAACGACCTCTTTGTCTGAAAATTCAGAGAACCGAAGCAAGATCACCGATGTCCTTCGCCAATTCTCCTGCTTTAGCTGCCGCATGCATCCTCAATAAGGGAGAATAACCGCACGGTTAGCCTCGAACCCCGCAGATGGAAGGCCCACTCCAAAACCGCAGTTTAACTATGGCGCTGGGAGTAAGCCGTGAGAGCTCCGCCCGAAACTCGCAGGTGGCCCCCACCAAAGCATGGGAACCGAAGGCCCGCCTAGAAAGGCGCGAACACCACTGCCTCGCCTGCCGCGGCTGGGGAATCTCCTCTTCACCGGGAAGGTGCATGGAAGGACACGCAACCTTGAACTCATTTGACAAAATGTCAAGCTCATCGGAGCTCAAAGAAGAACGCCCTAAGGTCGGAGACAACGTAGCGGCATCTCCGTCGCTTAGAACCGGCTTCACTTGGGGAGGACGTCGAGGCGCCATGGGCGAAAAAGGCTAAAGACAACGGAGAACAGGTGAGATAAACGGGAAAAGGAGACTAGAGGGCGCGATGAGAAATGAATATCAAGAAGAACCCCACTCTCAATGACCATCCCACTTATAAGGGGTAACCCCATATCCCCTCAGACATAGATCCAAACATGTGGTGTTCATCGCGCAAAACATGGGAGCGTGCGAATGTGGGTAAGAAGACTAACAATTTCGGCACCAAGCCCAAAACGTCATAAAGAGCCCCAAATACCAATGACAAAGGGCAAAACCACCCCATCCTGCACTGACACAAAGAAACCCATGATCAAAGGCGTTGAAAAGGATAGAAGACCACCCACCCAAGGCGAAAGCGGGAAACTGAATGGGCCTCGCCCCGCACGCCCAAGTGAATGAAAAGGGATCTAGGCCTCCTTTTGACATGGCCGAGGGCGGTGCGACACCAACCCACAGCCATGAGGGGCTCCTGTAGGCCCGAGACTCCATCCCTTCGCTTCAGCGAGGCAAGGCCCATAACTCCCCCTGGTCCATACAGGTACAAGGTGTGATGAGCGAGTAAGATGACGTGGGATATGAAGCCAACGGGGAGAATAAGGAGGGGAGGGAGCGGAGCAAAGCAATGAGAGGAGCTGCGGAGGAAGATACCCTTGTAGCTCATGTGGACGTGGCCGACAAGATGATCAACCGAACCTATCGTTCTGCCATAATCTGCAAAAGGACGCCAGGCAATGTTAGGTTGATAAGGAACCAAAAGACGCCTGTAGTTCCCTTTAAGCCCCCGAAAAGAGCGAGGACAAAAAGGCAAAGATGTAAAGAGAAAATGAATACTCCATTTAAAAGACACCTGCCCCTAGAAGAGAACAGTGGAGGGCGATGTGAATAACGCCATCAGAAAAAGATCTGCAACCTCATGTCAAGGTTTGGCCGGAAAAGGCCACCGATTGTAACATCCTGCACTTACTAAACAAGAAAATAAAATATTAAAATGTGAATTTGAGTTATTATTATCTTTCTGCAAATTTAAAAGCTTTTGTTAAAAGATAATTGAATTCTCGAATTTAGGGAAGGAAAAAGGTTATAGAAGAAAATGGTAAGAAGATAAAGTAAACCAATTGCCGCCATCGATCAAAAGTAATCATTACAAAGAATTGAACTGCAACACAAGTTTTATTGATACACCGTAGTTCACATTTACAATACATAGGAAATACAAAGATCTTTACAAAGACATACAACAATTATCCGAATACAACTCAATACAATCATTCGACATTTATGAAATGTCGACTTGATCTCAGATCTTGTGAACCTCGCATATTCAATTGTGCACATATAAGAGAGAATAAAATAAATGCATTAAATTAGATACATTAAATGAAAAGGGAAAGAATTGCCGTCACTAAATTGATCGCTTCAACGAGGTACCCTAGATTGTTCGGGGCCAACTGCTCCTCTCGCGATTAGGTTCTCAGATCATTCGGCAATAAACAAACATGTTTAACCCGTAGACGCGAATGATTAGAAAATATCGCGCGGTAAAAAGTAAATTTCCATAGTAAAAGAATAAGATCTTTCACATTAGTCAAAAATAATCATGAAGACATCAGGGATAATTCCCAAATTAAATCGCCAGAGCAAAACCCAAATTAACTTCCTGCATCAAAGCCCAAAGCAGCCACGAAAGGGTCATCCCGGCCACAACATTAAAGCATTTTATATGATAAAGCAACCCAGCCGAACCCAGGGCAAACAGCCCACCGGCCGAAACCGCTAGAACAATGCCTAGCCGAGGCCAAGCTTCAGGAGCCTGGGAACTAGAGGATAAGCATGGAACCATCGAGTGCTACGACAAGGAAAAATCCCAACCGAAACCTCTAAAGCTCAAGACAACCAGCCACATAAGTCATAAACCCAAATCAATGCAATGACAAGTGATCTAATGAAGCAATCCATCCAGCCGCAAGACCCAGCTCTCTTTCAAACCCTGCTGACACCGCCATTGCCATGGCTATAAAAATTAGCCAAGACTCATCTAAGAAAGCCATAAAGCAATCCATTCCAAAGGGCAACGCCCCACACGTAAATAAGCCCTGTGTGGTCTTAGCCGCATTCATCCGTGATGCAAGTCCCCAAGCAAAGCTTAGAAGCACAAATTCTCTCTCAAAGCCAATTTTAGATCAAGAATCAAGATCAATCAAAGACAGGAGAATAACCCAATCAATAGAAGCAATTTTTCCCATCACCTCTTCCATCAAAGGTAATATTCCAACCCATGGAACCATTTTCTTATTATAGCAATAGTAAAACCAACCATAGGTAAAGTATTAAATTTGGCCTCATATTAATTAAATGTCATGGGGGTTGCATCGTGCGTTCCCTAGAAACTTACTCGTGCTCCCCTACAAGACAAGCAAAGCTTAGGCATCGCCGCTATGCCATCCAACCCATGTATCCTCATTTACTCAACATCATCTTTTATCATCATCAACCAAAGAAAAATAGTTTATCCCTAGGACATGGCATCAGCCCACCATACAAATGAACCATTAGGCCATTCTCAGTATGCTTTGCCTAAAACATTTAAAAGACCTTTAAGCACAGCTTAGTATCAATCCTTATATCATTTACTAAGCCAATCTATTCATGATCCACCAGTTTTTAATAAATGGTATTAGGATCATCTATCATATAAACTATCCAAAGTCTCACAATATGCCCTAAATCCATATTTGAGAATCATCTCTGCCCTCGACAAATAACCAAATCACATAAGCAAACTCATTTATTTAAAGTATATCGGTGCATAGCATCAATAGACCTCACTATTTCGTAACTTTGCACACATCTAACAGATTGATAGAATCCAATTTAAAAGAAGTGCTAGTCGATATGAACTAATATATATATATATCCGGTTAGCATTATTCAATAACTTGAGTATATGTTATGGAAAAATACTCCGTAAGGTCCTTGCAATCAAGTTTATTATATACATACAAATACTACTCTGATCTTCACATGCACCATACCAATTCCATTTACACAGTAAGTAGTTTAGATTGACCATGCTTGAGAATAAGCATTTCAATAAACAGAGGCTATTACTAACCCATACAAGCCATTAGATCATGCATAATCAAGCAAAACCTTATTCTATACATAGCCTATCAGGGATCAAAGTCTCATGCATCATCAAACTCTTAACTACTTCATTTACCCCTCAGTGACAGACATCAATAAATAATTAAAACTACTCAATATAGTCAATTACTCAGGAAACAAGTATAAGAGATAGTTTTGAGTCAAGCTAAGATCTACCCTATTGCAAATATTAAAGTTCATGCATCACATTTAGCCGCATTTGGCAAAGGCAAAAGGGAGAAGAGATCAACAGTAGATAAGCCTGTGCAAATAGATAGTAATCCGAACAAGAACCCTACCTCTAATCCAAGATTCATCTAAGAAGCAATAAGGAGAGTAGCACTACCAGTTACCAGAGAGAAGGTGGGGGTGAAACCAGAGGCGATGCGGGGCTTGGCCCCTAGAAGGGCGAAACCAACCACGCCAGAGCCAAGTAGAAGAGCAATACTAACCTGAGCCCACGCGAAACCAAATGGCGCAGAGGAGGAGAGGTAGCCACACAAGTCGCAGGAGGTGGAAACCCTAGCGTCGGCCATTGGTCCGAAGGGCAAGCCGCGAGAAGGCTTAACCCGCAGCAGGCGACGGGGAGACGAGCCAGAAGCCAGACGCAGAGGAGGAAGCTAGCATCGGCGCCAGCCGTGGATTAGATCGAAGAGAGCCAGGAGGAGAAGAATCCGAAGAATGGAGAAAAGCTGAAGAAGGCACTAGAAGGTGGAGAGACTTCGGTCGACCAAAAGAAAGGAGAATGAGACTGACCCGCTGGAAAAAAAAGAGAAAGAAAGAAGGAAATAAGGAAAGAGGAAAAAGGGTAGGAGAGAAGAAAATAAAAAGAATAATAGTAGTAGTAGTAATAATATGTGTTCCTAGGAAAATGAGAGTTCCAAATATGCGAGAATTTTGTATGGTCAAGTTAAAGCTGAGTTAAGATAGTAAATACTCATACTTTCACTATATATATACCGTTTAGATTATAATCACAATACATATATGGATAAACATACATATTCAACTTGTTTTGTATTCAATCCATAAAGCATGATCACTTGATATTACAATGATAATTTTAGTAACACTAGCCTATTTTGTTCATATATAAATGTACACCAAACTATATGCAATTAGCCCTTAATTGACTTATACCCTGCTCGATGTATAGAGCATTAACAATAGGCTCTAATACTTGTAAGATCAACCAAGGCATGACTGTCTTAATCTATATAAGCATTTTGGTTATATCATGCTTTGCATCTGAATCCTATTAAAGACATAACCCTGCGAAGGGTAAACCCTTAAGTCTATAATACCAATGCATGTACTTAAGTTTAACCATGCAATTTGTAATTACTCTCACACCTGCTATTTTATAGACTAATTAGTATCATTACGAGTAGCCTTACACCTTGAAAATGAATTATAGTATATTAAATCTTACAATCTTAGCTTCCTGAATTTGTAAAATAAAATAGAATAAATCATAAGGAATAGATGTCCTATGCGATGCAACCCTTAAACCATTGATCAATGATAAAGATTATAACGTAGAAGTGATACACTTATACGTTCACAAACTCTAACTACAACCATGCTTGTTCTATGTAATGTTTGTTATTTGATTCTCCATCTGATTTCCTTTTGCCCTTATTGAAAGTGTTATTTGCTATTTGCTATTTGCTATCTTTTCCGTTATACGACGATAGACTCGACGCTTCGACTTCGCCGTCATTAACTTCAAGAGTACATCCGCAACTTCATCGCTAAAGACAACAAGTAGCAAGGCAAGCACCCCTTGATCATATTGATCCTACTTTTTCATAATCAACTAAAATGTTAATTAAAACTTGCATGCATATGCTATGTTCCATAAAAATTGTATTTGGGTACTCGTAGATATACCTTATCATTGATAAATTTCCTCAATTGGCATTGATATGTGAACCTTGATAACCCTAGCTCGTGGATAGACACTCGATGTCAAAATGAGTATATTCGATTATTACATGCATATGCTTAGCCATGCTTTAGACTGGGATACGAACAGATGGTTTTACTGTTCGTAATGAATATTTGACATATTGAATAAAAATGATGAACCTGATGAACTTTAATCTTGAACCTGATGGAATATTGTGGTTCTAATGTTTTATTCTTTCTGAAAGTCAAACTATGATTTCGACGTGGGTGATTATTGGCAATAGCCGGAAGTGCAATTAATAATGCACGTAGATAGGGGGAGTATCGCCCATGTCACTTCAAGGACCGAACGTAGTGTCCCGTGATCCAAGTATAACCGTACATCCACAAGTACTGGATTGGGACAGTCTTAACCTATTAAAATTATTTGGGACTAGCTTTGCACATTAGTAGGCAGTTGTAGCACGGGCACTCCGGATATAGGTTTGCTCGAGGGAGGTGCCTTCACCGAGGTGTTGACATCTTCCGTTGTAACGGTGTACGCCTGGCTAATGGGGAGAAATGATCCGTATATACGATGTGCTTCTGCCGCCATTTTCAAATGGGGAGAAATGATCCGTGCATACGATGTTCTTCGGCCGCCATTAGTAAGGGTTAATCGTCATTGGGCTAGTGCAAAGTTAGGTTCGTAATCGAACGGTTCATATGAACTCTCTGGCGCACACCAAAGGAAGTGTGTCTAATACATGTTGCCACAAAGGGAGTGACATTTCTTGTGGGTAAAGCTGTACAACTCGCAGAGTCTAAAACTATTCGAATAGTCGTATCCACGGTCATGGATGACTTGGTGAACCCACACTAGTTAGTTGTTTTTATAAAATGTTTTGGTGAGCGTAACACAGATGATTCAATACTTGACATTTTGTTGGCAAGGTTGAATTCAGCTGTTGTGCCTTGTGCTTGACAAAATTAAAATTGATTACAGTTATGATGGGAATGGACATTTTATCGCTCACGAAGGGTTGTGGGTATTTTGTTACATTTTATTCACAAAGGGCCGTGGAGTAATATGTTTCATTTCACTCACGAAGGGATGTGAGTCTCTTATTTCGTTTATGTTATTCTTACATATTACTTTTGTATTTACATACTTGTTATTTCATTTCCTTTACAAGTTTTGCTTTCACTCTATTATTCAGTATTTATAATTCAAATTTCGCTTTATGCAAAACAACCGTAGAAACCCACTTTCTATTCAGCCTGCATCTATTTCAGGTTTTGCAAACACTACAAGTCTTGCTGAGTATGCAATGTACTCACCCTTGCTATTATTGTTGTTTTTAGACAGGAAACCTCGACAAATACTCCGATGCAGGAAAACGGGATTATTAACGACGATTCTTTCTAAGGCTTTACCTTGTCAGTTGCTTGCGGATTATGTGGCAAACTACAAGTCATCTGATTCTTTTGCTATGTTTAGTCGACCTTGTCGGTCATATTGTATCAATACTTCCGCTGTAATAAAATATGAAACTTTTGTATGGTTGTGATTCCAGATTGTGTTTGTGCGTGCTAGCTACTGATCATGGGACTAGCACAGTATGCACACTAGAACCTTGCTTTTATGTTTGCACTGTAGCATAAAAGTGAGGGTCTCACACTGATGCTTGCCTTTGGAAGCGGTTTTTCTCTGTCCCCTCCATATAAAAGGAGAAGAAGATCACCCAAGGGAGGGATCCTTTTCTCAGATCTTCAGACATTCCACTTGGGGGTGTTTGAACGCAAAGGCCGAGGTCTCCTACTCCCACATGGACTCAAACTCCTCCCCACCAAGGCCCACGACCCTTTCCCCTAGGCCCAAACTCCCCCGGAAAGGCCCAAACTCCCGGAAACGGCCCGGAAACGCAAATAAACCTCATACCGTATGGTTTCAACCTCCAATTTCATATTTCATACCGTATGATTTATGATGAGCATAAGAATCAAAACCTAAACCTTTGTTATGAGTGCTGACTTTTGATTGATCCAAGATCATGTTTAGGTTTTTCTTTCCTTTAGTGAAACGTTCTAATGACTTTTCCAAGTAATCAATTTTTCGAGAAAGAGTTAAACAATTATTACAAGGAACGTTCACTTTTCCTTTTGCTTGCAACAAGTTGAGCATGAAAGAACCTCATGTGTAAGCAAATCTTCTGTCATTTGAGAAGCCCTAGCATTTGCATCCTGCAACTTCAATTCTAGTATGGAGCATTTAGAACATGGAGTTGTATCATGCAAATCAATGGTAGAACAACTAGCATGTTTAACAAGTTTCTCATTTTTCTCATTTTCAGCATTGATTTGCTCTAACAAGGAAACATGTTCTTTCCTAAGCAAAGTAAGATCATTGTAAATTAAGTTACATGATTTGCAAGCATCATCATCAGGAATCAAGGTTTTAAGTCTAGCAATTTCAGCATTCAATGACTCCACAACAAAATCATATTTCTTAATTTTCTTGTCACGCTTATCAAGCAATTTACCAAGTCGAGCAACAAAGAATAGCTAATTCATCGTAAGAAGGATCTACCTCATTGAAGTCGATGTTGTGGTCGTCCTCAGTGAAGTTGTTGCTGCTTTTAGCCATGAGACACAACCCCATAAACTCATGCTTGCTTGGAGTTGCATCGTCCTCACTGCTCTCCGAATCCACATCGCTCAAATTGACTTGTTCAAGAGCGGAAAGAACTCGGTGGACAACTTTGCTGTTGATGAACATTTTCTTCTTTCTATTACTTGAAGAGAACTTCTTCTTCTCTTTTCTTCTATCGTTGTCCTTCTCCTCCTTTGATGCTTTACTTGCAAGTTTTGGACAGTTTGGACGAATATGGTCACACTCATAGCATCTTGGAGGATCACCACCACCTCTCTTTCTCTTTATCACATTTTGCAAGGCTTTGTTAAAGCGAGAAGAGAGTAGTGACAAGTCTTCTTCTGGGAATTGCTCAATCTGTTCATCGGTTAGTGAAGACAAGAAAGATAGAGCAAAACTTGAAGCAGCACCATTATGAGATATGCTAGATTGAGATGTCAAAGCAATTGATTGATCATTCTTTCTAGCAAGAACATCTAATTCATGAGTTTTCAACTTAGAATACAGAACATCTAATGTAAGTGAACTCATGATAGTAGATTCTCTAATGGATGTAACTTTCATCTCCCAAATAGACATGTCTAATGCACCAAGCAATTGTCTAGCATTAGCAAAGAAGATCAAAGCTAACTCCAACAAAGACGAAGATTACTAAGAATTTTATTGAAACGCAAAGAAGTCATCTAGCGACTCACCGGGTTTCATCTCAAATCGCATGTAATCCTTTTTGTAAATATCTTGGCGAACCTCTTTGACAGTGTTAGAACCCTCATGGTAATCACAAAGAGATTTCCATACCTCATATGCGGATCGAAGATTAACCACTCGATCAAAGTCGCTGCGTCCCAAGCCTTGATGATCAAGTTGCGCGCTTTGTCGCTTGCTTCAACATGTGCGCGATTGGCGCCGTTGACGTTGTCGCTTGCGTGACTTCGTATGGCTTGTAGACCTTCTCCTATAGTGCGAAGCCCTGAGCTTGGATGAATGCCTCCATCTTGGCCTTCCAAAACTGAAAATCAGCACCATCGAACACACATGGTTTTGTCGAATAACGATCCATTAATCTAATCACCTGCTAAGATAGATTAGAAAAACCTTGCTCTGATACCACTTGTAGGATCGAAAGACACGAATATAGCAATCAGAGGGGGGGTGAATGATTGTGCGGAAGCTAAAACCAAATTCTTAATCTACTAAAAGTTCACCCCAAAACAGAACCAAATAATTGCCTCGTATTCGACAAAAATAGAATGACACAGGTTTGGTAAAATACGAATTTCCGGAGATCCAACTGTTAGATTGATCTGAAATTTGGACACAAGAAACTAGATTCCAATACTAATTTAACCCAAAAAGAATCAGCTCGATCGGACTTACAGATCAAAATTTATGAGCTTCGCAAGATTGCTGTTCCAGAACTTGACGAAAATAAATACAATCAAAACTTGTAGATTAATCAAGAACAACAAAAGATTAATTAACAAAATTTTGAGGAACACTAGATCAGTACCCTAGAAAGGTTTTTGATGGATCAAATCAAGATGAATCTCAAAGAACAAAAACCAATCTAGAATTAGAACAAGCATGCAAACAAGAACCAAAACAGAAAATACTGTAGCAACGTGGTTACTGTAGCACGCTAGGGTATGAAGAATTGATATTTATTTCTTTTGTCTAAAGTACTCCCATCAAAAGAGTACAAACCCTAAAACAAAGCTCTAAGCTTTCAATGCGCTTCACTGCTTGATCCCTTCAACAGAGACATCCCTCCTATTTAAAGGAGCAAAACACAAGGAGTCCTGAATACAATTCGTAATCCTAGTAGGAGTCCCACTCCTAATCCTAGAAGGAGTATGTATTCAACACAACTCCTCTTGGCCCAACCTGGCCGAGTACAACCCTTGCACGCGTATGGCAACCCTACCATACTCACGTGACTAACACTTTGCACGCGAATGACCTCCTACCATTCTCACGTGACTAACCATTCTTCATGTGCACCATTCTCTTAGCCCGAACGTCCCGCATGACATCCTTGACCACCAAGACCTCGCCTCCTGAACCTAGTCCCGAACCTCGCCTCCTCCATGAGCCTAGTTCCGGTCCCGCCATCGACCACATTCGCCTCGAGCAATACTCGCACATGAACAAACAACAAAACAAATCCCACCACAAGTCAGCGACTTGACTCAACATTAGTCCATTCATATACTCACACGAGCATTTCATAAAGTCCGCTTGAAAACAAGCATCATGTAATTCTCACTTATTTCATAATCTCAAATTCAAAACAGAATTGAATTCCAAAATTGCTCAAAACCCTAATCGAAAGCAAAACCATTCACGCTGACCAAAAATCCGGTCCAAGCAAACGTGAAAACAGCCATCAAAAATCCACCTTGCTTGTGGAGGGAGAGTCCGTCAGACACGCGAAACTTACCGTTTTGGAAGTTTCAGTCGCTCAAAAACGCTTGAAAACACGCTCACGGCGGACCAAAGAAAAGCGGTCCGGCTGCATAAGGGAAACTTACTGTTTCTTGAAAGTTTGGTCCGGCACAAAAGAGAACTTCACTGTTTCTTGTCAAATTGTCGAACTCATGCACAAAACACATTTTCCAAGTTCAAATCTTAGCAAATTTTTCAGCACATGATTTCACACAACGGTACCGAATAGTCATTCACCAAATGACTTCTTCCTCGGTGTCCAATAATGGAAACACAATTAACATCGAAGGTTGCGGAAATTCATATAGACTATGACGACAACATAGTTGACAGTAAAACACCACGTCGCAGCACATCCCACATCAATTGAAAACTGAACTTGCAAAACATTGCATTTCATCCAAATTCAACATTTTGGAAGAGAACATCAAAATTTCAATTCGAGCATCTGCTCCCTCAACCGTCACAAATTTTCTCAAGGAGAGGGAAACTCATTTCCAAAAAGGAACACCTCACTAACAAAATCACTTTATAAAACATTCATAAAATCCACCTCTTTGAAGCACTCGCAACCATCACACACATTATGCAAATAAATCCAACTCCAGTCAAAAAAAGTTACAAGTTAAACCTCAAGAGTTTCCAACACAATCCACTATGTCCATCTGCTTCCGTTAGAATTTATTCCAAAGATAATTCAGGGTGAACGTGAAGGAGCGCGATCCACTCAAAATCTTTTGTGTAAATCCATACTCATAACACAAATTAAACAAAATAGCAAAAACCAAAGATTGGCACCAATAGCTACGGGTTTTAGGGAAACTTGGAAACACAACACAAGGAATTAATTCAACTCAAAATTTAACTTAGCAACACATCATTCCATAAACCACATTGTTACCTACTACATAGCATGGACATAAACTTTTCTAAACACTTTCATGGGGAATGAACTCTTGACAAACAGGATGCAACTCAACTTTTAAAGATAACCACAACTCAAGAACCAGAACGAACACCGATAGAAAAATTCTCCTTTCCAGGCAAGGAAGAAAAAAAGCCACCAACAGAAATGCAAGAGAGCGCAACTCTCCAATTCCCAAATTTCCCCACAAAACTTTTCAAGAAATCTCAAGATCTATACTTCCAAGAAGGAAAACGGATGCACCAGGGAAAATCAAATGTTCATTAAATCTTTTCCGATAAAAGATTCAAACTTAGCTCCACCAACTCAAGGCCTGCACAAGGGGAAACTCCAACAACTTTTCTTAGATAGGGAGAACAACAACCACAAAAGTTTCCCCCCCCCTTAAACAGTCCGTAATGACCAACAAAACCGGTGTCAAAGCAAAACTAGCGACCAACAGATGCGCAACACAAAACCTTTCTTCTAAGTCTTCAACTAAGGAAGACAAAACCACGAACCACATACGGAACAATCCGCGAAAATCCAATACCAAACACTTTTCTTTTGGTTTCAATCAACCAGAGCCAAGAAGACCAACCGAAACCGACCGTTAGAATGGTAAAGCGCAACTGAAAGAATCCACCACAAACTCTTCTATTCGACTCCATCCAACTACCCGGTCTACGACAGAAAGGATAAGCACTCTTCTCCCACAGGGGTTAATAATTCTTCGGTGATGGCTTTAACCGGCCATACCGTCAAACCACACCCTTACTATGAACAAAAGTGATGCCCGAAACCCTTCGGCACCACAACCCCACTTTAACACAACCACAAGAACAATTCAATCATTTATCTCATAGACATAGCAACATGCATTATCAAATGAAGCATTCAACATCAAAGCTTAATTACAACATTTAAGCATAAAGAAACGATGCCCATACCTCTTTCCTACTCAGGCATCCAAAGGTGTGTCAAATTTTAGATTAGTTATACCACTTTTGCAAGTTTTAATGTTGCTATCCTATGACAAAATTTTAGTTAAGACCTAAGCCATGTTTCTAAGTTATTCCACATCACATTTTAGTTGTACCCTATAGCATGACACTAAAAATACACATTCCAGGACCTACAAATTTCGCCTCGATACCAATCAGAATAATTCCTAAGATCTAGTATGCCCGAATGCTACCAAACATAGACTAAGCAACCTCTAAATACCACAAATTAAGATAAATTACAGCAAAGGAGTAAATGCTAGAACCAAAAATTTCGGCAGCATCTCCTTTGTTTTTCCATGAATTGAAGCAACAATAATGTGATCACAGGATATAGTATAAAGAATGACATCTAAATTATCAATAATAAAGGTTCTAGCAGCAGTATAAGACTAGAATAAAGATTCCAACCATCTCATGAGCCAAACGAAGGAAATGAGGAAACCAAGCACACAAATTAACCATCACAATTTAAAGGAAGGAACATGTCATTGTTTGTATGTGTGATGCTAAGTGATGACGTGTGACTAGCTCCCTTTCCCGCATGCCGGTTTCATGGTACCTAAGAAAAACAACATAAACACAAGCGTGAGTTCATCACTCAGCAAGTATATTGCAATGGAACAAGAAAATACAATCTAATACCTTCATCACCACTTTTCACATACAACATCATACACATCTCATATTCATAGCGTAAGCATATCATTGGCATCATCATATAACATCCTCATATAATGCAATGCAATGCGATGCACATATCTCTTGGAAACTCATACCGGTATTGTAACACCCCATAAAACTAAACTGTTGTACAAGAAAAATTCAACAGCGTTTCCCCTAAAACAGGACAATACGGAAGCAATTCAAATGGGAATAACATCACGATATCAAAACTAGAGACAACAAGTCTAATTCAAACAGGAATCAACCATAAACATAACACATCTCTAAAGGGACAACCATAAACGAAATCAAGTTTAAAGGGGGCAACAATGGGTCTAGGTGTAATAATATTTCAAACAACTAATGAATTAATTAAAGCACTAGTTCAAGTGATTCGTGACGACCCCATAAGATTTATTGTGTTGCTAGCCCACACTTCATGCTTACGACTCACATGCGCTACCTGAAAACATCAAAACAGCAATTAGTTAGATTGGGTAAATCTCAAGAAGCGGAACAACTAATACAAATAACACATCCACCATAAAACTAGCATACCACATTCCTCATATCCAATACCACATCATAGAGTCCACACAACCTCAAGAAATGCATATGATTGTGCACATGCTTATGCCATGATCCTCCTCACCGTGCCCTTTCTCAGGAACACACGGTGTTGTATCTGCACGGTCGCAAGACGCCAAGGCCGACAAAACTTCCAATGCATGATTATGCAGTTAATGCTTCATGCATGAATTCATTCATAACCTTCCCCACTGAGTCCACATCATTCTTCACCTTACTCATGATTCATAGCCAAACCACAACATCACAATGCTAGTCAAGATATTGCAATCCTCAAAGCAAGTGATTAAACCATGTATGATTGCTGTAATTGGAGTTTATAATGAAGGCGAAGCAAACAACGATGTATAGCTTAACAATACAACTACTTCCACTTGCCTTTACCGACGTAGATGACGAATCTAGTTGCGTCCAGAAGGGGCACCACCTGAACAAGCATACTTTCAGTATATAATAACATCACAATTGATCACACAATTTCAAACACGCGTTTCCTACAACCCGCTCCCTTTTAAACACCGAACTCCCGATCTGTCCGGATCGAACAGCAACACCCTCTCTTCCCAATTTTGTATCTTTTTTCTACTGTTCATAAAAATACAAAAAAATTACAGTAGCTAGATATTGACGAGATCTACAACTTTCATGAAGGTCACAAATTTCAATTCAACTATTAAATATGCCTAAACAACCATCCAACACAGTGGACGAAATCTGTTTCCAGATTCTGTTCGTCATCTTCCAACAGCGATAACTCTCAGACCGACGCCCCAAAAATTCTGAAAAAATTACAGAATCTAGGTCTCAACGTTATCTACAACTTTCTAGTTATAGGTTTTTGAGGAAAAATCATCTATACCATGTAAAACGCGAAACAATCCGCGCTGCACAATCTCCCTTTCCAGAAACAGCACCACGTGAACAACTACCCTTCTCCCCCATCAAGATCCATCCAAACCACACACCACCAGATCTAATACACTCCTAATCCCTAGGTAGAATAGGGGTAAAAGTTTGGGAATTTTACCTAGAGTTTTCCCTTGAGAACCCACGAAGAATGCGCAACGATCCCCGAAAAGGAAATCTGCTCATCCTCCACGCCTCCACGGATCCTCTTCTCGTTTTCTCCTTCAAGCTTCAAGCGGATCTTGAGCCACCACGCAGGGGGAGGAAGAGGAGGGGCAGCGGCTGCTAGGGGAGGAAGGGGAGGCGCCCTAGGGTTGCAAAGGGTGGGGCGCCACCCTCTTGAGGGAAAGGTGGGCCGGCCCACTAGGGCGTGGGGAGGAGGGGTGGAAGGGAATTCCCGGCCCAGGCCCAGGTTGCCTCAGCCCAGCTAAAACTAGCCCAAAACTCCAATTTCTAATATTAATTGCAGCATAAAACTCAATTATTTCATCTCCCAACATTTCCCTCATTCCTTCCAAAATCGAAACAAGGGAGAAAACCCCCCTACGGTAATCTCCTAAATTCTAAGGCATCACAGGTATGGTTGAGTACACACCCGTCGGTGTGCACCCTCTCCCCCCTTCCATCCCGAAGATGGAGGGTGCCTACTCCTCGCTTTCATACCCCGCGGTGGATGGAATCACGATGTAGGACTTACTCATTGGCTCTCCGGAATAGTCATAACTTTCTCACCGACCTTCCCCAGATTAGTTATGACTTTCTCACCGCCCGGGCCATGTAACATGCCATGTATGCAAACATGCCAACATCATAAATAACTTGTACACTAACACATGGCATCATAACATAATCAACATATTCATCATATCATTGGCAATCATTAAAGCATGGCCTGTGAACATATCATATATTCAATTTCAATCTCAACCAATCTAGCAACTACAACCCGCTACCCATTCCAATACACTTGCCTCAACCACGGGCGACGGATTGGCGAGAAGTAGAAGGCACTCTCGGGGTCACACCACCTGCACATAGGTACCACACACTCACAATCATGTCCACAAAACAGTACGCAAACACTCATCTACCCCGACATCGCAAACTACTCGCAAAACCCAAAAACAGAGGTTCTGTCCCGTCGGGACAGCAGCCTTCCAAAAGGCATAACTCGTGTTCTAAGACTCCGAATCGATTAAAAGAGTACATCCTCGCGTAGCTTAGGAAATTTACTAACTTTTTCTAAGTATACAGAAAAAGTGATTCGGACTCTAAAGTGGTTTAATCTACAGAATACCGTGATCTGTACCAATCACGTCGCAGTTTTTAACACGTTCGGTAAAACGAGCATAACTTTCAAACGGCTGGGCGGAATTGGACGTTCTTTATACCCACTGAAAGGTATTAAAGTTACCTACAACTTCTTCAACAGGCAGCCAACCAAAATCCGAATCTAAATTGGCGAAAACCCAAACCCTAGGTCGACTGCTCATGCTGCCCGAAATAGAGAACGTGGCAAAGTCTAGGTTCCATCTAATCTACCCAATTACAGCACCACCAATTGATCAAAAAACATGATATTTACCCTTAGAACAAAACCTAGACCAACCCCAAGGATCCCCGTGGCCATACCTTCGGCCGACGAACGAAAACCCAACGGATCTCTTCCCGGTTAGCGCGATCTCCTTCCTCGCTCCAAATCCACCGGATCTCCTCATCGCGGAGCGCTCCAATGGACGGATCTACGGGATGGTGAGGTGGATAGGCTTTCCCTAGGGCAGCAAGGGTGGTGGAGAGGAGATGGGAAGGGAAGGGGCGCAATGGGGGGCGGCTAGGGAAGGTGGAGGTGTGGAGAGGAGGCCAATGGCGGCCGGCTAGGGTTTCATGGGGAGGGGCGCACAAGGGGCAGGAGGTGGGGCACATGGGAGGCCTTGTGCTGCCCTCCTCCCTCTCATGGGCCAAAGCAACCCTCCCTCGGCCCAAGTGGGGTCCCCCCCTAAGGCCCAATTCGCCCCGGAGAGGCCCAAACTCTCGAAAATGGCCCGGAACGCGATCGAAATTCATACCGCAAAGTTTAACACTTCAATTTCACATTTTATAATGTTTTTGCCCTCAACATTCACATTTTATAAGGTTACGACACTCCGTGGTGTCACACCCACAGTCGAACGGAGCAGTCGAAAGGGTAAATGGGTTGCTCCTTGACGGCATCAAAAAGAGACTCTATAACTCGGTGAAGGGTGCATGGCCCGATGAGCTCTCCCACATCCTATGGGCCACCCATACCTCTGCGTCATGGGCAACCGGATTATCTCTGTTTCGTCTTGTCTTTAGAGAGGAGGCTGTCCCCCATAGAAGTCCAAGCCAAGTCTCTCCACATAATTAAAGCTCCGGCCCAGGAGGGAGTAGACATCACCCATGATTTGGAGGAGCAGAAACTTCGAGCCCTTGATACTATGAAGGCATACGCGAAGGCTTCAACGCGGAGCTTCGGCAAGAAAGTCAAAAGGCGCGACCTACATCCCGGGGACATGGTACTCAAAAAGGTGACCCCAACCTTTGCCAAGCTCGAAACCACTTGGGAGGGACCATACATTATTAGGATTCCACGATGAAAGGCGCGCACAAACTCATCACCCTGGGCGGCAAGGAGGTACCGAGGACTTGGAACACGGAGGAGCTTAAAAAGTTTCATCCATAGTCATCAAAGAGAAGCAGAGATAGGTCATGTACAAACTTTTATCGATAAAGCGAAGAGAAAATTCACAACTGAAGATTGTCTCACTGTATTGCGCAACTAAACGAAGGCCCGCAGCTTCGCGCCGGGTAGGACTTAATGGGATGCTTGGTCGGGCTAACGTCCCACCCATACCTTCACTCCGAAGGCCCGCAGCTTCACGCCGGGTAGGACTTAACGGGATGCTTGGTCAGGCTAACGTCCCACCCATCCCTTCGCTCCAAATGCTCGCAACTTCGCGCCGGGTAGGACTTAACGGGATGCTTGGTCGGGCTAACGTCTGCCGGGACCCGAATTTGCAAATCCGGACCCTCTGTGTATTCAGCACTAGTCCAGGATCATGCTAGTGCACACAGTCTCAACATCAGTAAATATCACAATCATACACATCGATAATAGTAAAGTACTTTAATTAAAATAACCAAACTAGTTGCTCGACCTTATGGTCAAGTTACAAGAGTACGCCACACAGGGCGAAAACTTATTAAAGAAAATAAATTGTAGCGGAATAAAATCATCAACGTGGCGCCATCCAGTATACCACAGGCAACTGACTGGGCTCGCTCCCTAGATAGACGGTTCTTCCTGAAGTTCTTCCTCCAAAGCTGGCGTCGCTTCTTCTTCAACTGGTGTGGTATTGTTGTGACACTACGGAATGATGGTGTGAGTCATTTTCGATCTCGGCCTTAAGATACGACTCTTGTATCGTGTTTTTGGGCCGTTTCCAGGAGTTTGGGCCTTTCCGGGGGATTTGGGCCTTTCCGGAGGGGAAATGGGCCTTTCGGGGGAGTTTGGGTCTTGGGGAAAATAGTTCGGGCCTTGGGGGATCTATTTGGGCTGAAGGTGGGACATCTTTGGCCCATGTGGAGGTGGAATAGGACAGCAACCCCTGCTTCCCTATGTCCCATGCGCCCCCCATCTCCCCACAACCCTAGCCGCCTCTCCCCTCCACCCCTTGCGCCTCCCCCTTTCATCCCCTAGCCTCCACCTTCCTCCCCTAGCCGGCCCTAGGCGAGTTCCACCCCCTCCCCTTGCTGCCACGCCCTTCCATACCGGTGTCCTCACCGTTGAGAAGCTCCGCGATGAGAGGATCCGGCGGGATTGGCACGTGGAAGGAGATCGGGCGACCGGGAGGAGTTTTCGTCGGTTCGTCATTCGTCGGGCTAAGGTGGTGTGACCCCGGGAGTGCCGTAGTCGTCTCACCACGCCGTCTCACGAGGGTGAAGGCAAGTGTATTGTAGTGGTTGCGGCTTAGGGAGCCGTAATGTTTGATAATGAGATGGTTTACGCATGTTTTATGAAATGATGCTATGATTGACTCTTGCTTGCGACATGATGAAAACGGTTTATGATGAGGCTATGCAATGATTAGTTGAAGTTGTTTATGTTTATGTCATATGTGCATTCATAATGGAAGAGGCGTCCCATGCTAATGCGGGCCTCTGTGTTCACACGTAGTGAACACGAAAGACCTACCTCGTAGTCCCATCCACGGTTGTGCATGGGAGCGAGTCAGTAAGAGTAGGCACCCTCCATCTACGGGATGGAAGGGGAAAGGGGGTGCACGCCGACGGTGTGCACTCGGTAATACCGGTATGTGCTTCAAAGAGATATGTGCATTGCATGAATGTAGGGGTTTATGAGATGATTATGATGTTCTATGAGATGCATATGAAGATGTTATTTGAGATGTTTATGATGATGTTATATGAGAGCATAAATGAAGTTCATGATTTGATTCTCAGGATATGTGAATGGCATTAAGTATGTATGTGAGTTGTTATTGTTTTTGTATCATTGCAATACACTTTGCTGAGTGATGAACTCACGCTTGTGTTTATGTTGTTTTTCTTAGGTACCATGAAACCGACATGCGGGAAAAAAAGGGGGTTAGCTACACATCTACACGTAGCTCCACACAAATTAGACAGTGTTATCATTCGGAGTCATGATAATAAAGTTAATGCCATGAAACTTGGAGAATTGCTTAACTGTGTGCTCGGTCTTATTATTTGATTCGTTTAGCTCATGAAGTGGTTGAATGCTTTATCCTGGACATATATTGTTTCTATGTCAACTGTTATTGCTATTTTATATGCTTAACATTATGTTATAACTTGTGATACTTTGTTGTTGCTCCGTACCATGGAAAAACAAAGGAGATGCTGCCGAAATTTTCGGTTTTAGCATTTGCACCTTTGCTGTAATTTTATCTTTATTTGTGGTATTTAGATGTTGTTTAGTCTATGTTTGGTAACATTCAGGCATACTAGATGCCGGGGTGTTACAGTTGTTGCAAGGGGTGAGTACTTGGTACTCAACAAGTCATGCACAGAATGCAAACTAATATTCTACATGCATGGCTTAGTACAAGGAATGTTTCATGGTTCATTTACAGTAAAACAACAATTAACAAGTAGCATAAATAGATTCGAAAGCGGTAAAAGAAAATATAGAAAGTGGTAAAAGAAAATATAATATCAATAACTTTTTCAGGAGTTAAGTAAACACTTTCCCTTTCCTAATCCACATTTCCATCAACGTCATCAATAAACCCAACCAAACTTTTCAAGTCCAAGTTGTTTTCATGAACGTCTAACCCTTGACTGTAATCCCCAAGCAGTGTCCAGTGCCGTGGACTCGACTATTCGAATAGATTCTTACACTCTACAGAGGTTATGCACTTTACCCACAAGATACAGTCAAAACACCACAAAGGCGAGTGATCGTAACAAAGCCTTTCGGAAACCGCAAACTATACAAGTGAACCTCCCCGGTTTTTACCATACACCATCCCTTCCCTCAGCGGAGGCGAAGTATGGGACCAACATACCGTTGGACAGGTACCATGCTATAGCCCTGGTACGCTCCCTCTTTAAGCTACACAAAAGGTGTAGTTGACACCCTCGAGGTTCCACATGTAAGTTATTAGTAACTTACTCAACTAGGTCCGTCCCATTAGAGACATGTGGTTGCACGTTTGACTCAGATCAACGGCTTGCAAGGTTAAGTCCTTAGGATGACCAGGGCAAGACTACCCGAAGAACCAAAATGACATCCCCGGTGCCACTCATGGCCCACCATATCATTCTTGCCACTTGCCCCGGTCTAAATCTATTTATCAAACCCAGTTGATTACCATGCACCACGTGCCATCATTACCATCACAACACATGATACTTCTCCAAAACAGGTTCAATATCTCATTAAGTCAATATTAACATTTGATTGTCCAAAATCATGTCATGTGCACATAGCAGGTCTAAGCAATATACTACAACGGTCTAAATACTCAATGTTGGCAATTTAATAATGACCAACTAATATGATCCCCAACTAGGGTGACAAGGGTTCATGGCACATAATTAAACAGTCAAGGAGACATACTGCAATTTGGCATTTATCTAATTCCTAGAAATAATTAAAACAATTTCTAATTAAACTAGTATGCAATAATTTAAATCAGACTAATTTCCAAAAATAGGAGCAATATGTTCAAAGCATAACTTACCTTCAAAAAGTACTTGTTCTTGGTCTTGAGCTGGCTCTTGAGTCAAAACTTCACCTTCGTAGCCCTCGGGCACTTCAACGTCTACTCGTATCGTGTGCAATAGTAATAAATAATTAAACAGTAGACAAAAATTATCCAAAAATTCAAATAACATTCATAAACAGAAAGGGCACAATTTTATAAATTTTTAGGAATTTGAATCGTCCAAATCAGAGTTAAAACGTAAAAGTTATAACCGTTTAAAGTTTGAGAAATCAATTAAATAAATATAAACAGAGGAAAACTCATGTCCAAAAATTAAATAAAATTCACCATTAAGTAGGGCTCAATTTTATAAGAATTTAGAAATTCGAATCACCCAAATTGGAGTTAAAACGCAAAAGTTATAAGCGTTTGAAGTTTGAAAAATCAAATAAAAGAATAAACCGAATTAATTCATTTATTTTTCTATTGAAAAATCCGATTATGACATCAGCATTGCGTCAGCGTGGAAATTGAATTTCCACCGAATTATTTTTCTAAAGAAAAATCGAATTATGACGTCAGCTTGGGTCATTCGGTCCATGGACTCGGTCCACGGCTCCAGTTCGGTCCACCGTGGACCCGGTCCACGGGTACACGTGTCACTGGCACATGGGACCCACTCGGATGACGTCATTGCTGACGTCATCGCGCTCGGCCGAACAACCCTGACAGCTGGGTCCCACCGTGATGTCATCATGACGTCACGGGTGACGTCATGGTGCGGTTGGCTGACCCGCTGACACACGGGCTCCACGCTGACGTCACGGGTGACGTCAGCGACGACCGGGGCTGACCCGCGCCGCTTCGGTTACCGGCTACGTGGCACGATCTGGGCCGTCGGTTTGAAATACGACGGTCCAGATTGGATCTAACCTCACGCGTTTTGGATCTACGCGGTTGATCTGGACCGTTCGATTCGAATCGGACAACTAAGATTGGATCTGGTTTACCGCGTCACTGGGGGGTGACGTGGCATGACCCGGTGGCCGATACGTGGCGCAATCTACACCGTACGATCTTGATCGGACGGTTGGGATCGCACCTAACGCTACAATGCGGTTCAATCCTACCCGCATTTATCTAGATCTAACGGCCAAGATCTAATCTAGCACGGTGCGGTTAAGGAGCTGCGTGGCTCAATCTAGTGCGTTGGATCTAGATCCAACGATTGATATTAGATCTATAAACCGTAACGTGGATTTTGTACGGGGTGACGTGGATGAACCTAGACCCTTGGATCTGGATCGGACGGCTGACAGAGCTCGCGAACCCTAATGTCGACGCGGCGGCACTGGCCTGCCCGAACCGAGGAAGATGACCTAGCCGACAGCATTTCCGTGCGTCTCTGGCGAAGTGCGTGGTCGCTTCAGGTGCACCTTGACCTGACGGTTTCGGATCTGTGCTCCAACACGGCGGAGACAGCTCAACGGCGGCGACATGAAGCAAAAACCGTGGCGGCGCTTCCCCGAACTTTGGCGAGCGATTGCGGGAAGCTGGCGGCGGCTTAGGCTCAGTAGGCTAGGGCATTCGACGCACATGGAAGAGGGGAACACGGCGATGTGGTCGGGGCATTAAATAGCCTCGGCGTCCGCGCTTAATCCAGAAACCTAGGCCCACACGGCGGTGACACGGCGGCGCTGTCCGACTCGGAGACGGAGATGACGTGGCGCAATCTCGTGCGTCCACGTGGCTTGATCCAACGGCCACCGTCACGCGCACACGCGGCCACAAACTCAACCATTAGATCTCGATCCAACGGCTGGCGCGAACGTGGTTCGGTCTGGTTTCGGTCGGGATCGAGTCAGACTCGGGTCTGGCTCGGTTGGATGAACAGTAAAACCCATTAGGATTTTCCAGCGATTTAATATTTAAAAAAAAATTCTAGTAATTCAAATAATTCAAGAAAAATAGCAAAATAATCAGAAAAATTCTGGAAAATACTTTGAGACATTTTGGACTCAAATAAAATATTTCCAAAAATATTATTTAAAATTTATAATTATTTAATTATCTCAATAGGGAATAAATCCAAATAAATTCCATAAAATTCCAAAAATTCTCAAAAGTGTAAAATTTCATTTAAATTGATGAAAAGCAAAAATTAGGGTGTTACAACGTCCCACCCATCCCTTCGCTCCGAAGGCCCACAGCTTCGCGCCGGGTAGGACTTAACGGGATGCTTGGTCGGGCTAACGTCAAACCACACCCTTACTATGAACAAAAGTGATGCCCGAAACCCTTCGACACCACAACCCCACTTTAACACAACCACAAGAACAATTCAATCATTTATCTCATAGACATAGCAACATGCATTATCAAATGAAGCATTCAACATCAAACTTAATTACAACATTTAAGCATAAAGAAACGATGCCCATACCCTTTCCTACTGTGCATCCAGTGTGTGTCAAATTTTAGATTAGTTATACCACTTTTGCAAGTTTTAATGTTGCTATCCTATGACAAAATTTTAGTTAAGACCTAAGCCATGTTTCTAAGTTATTCCACATCACATTTTAGTTGTACCCTATAGCATGACACTAAAAATACACATTCCAGGGACCTACAGCCCGCTCTGATACCAACTGTAACACCCCGGCATCTAGTATGCCCGAATGCTACCAAACATAGACTAAGCAACCTCTAAATACCACAAATTAAGATAAATTACAGCAAAGGAGTAAATGCTAGAACCAAAAATTTCGGCAGCATCTCCTTTGTTTTTCCATGAATTGAAGCAACAATAATGTGATCACAGGATATAGTATAAAGAATGACATCTAAATTATCAATAATAAAGGTTCTAGCAGCAGTATAAGACTAGAATAAAGATTCCAACCATCTCATGAGCCAAACGAAGGAAATGAGGAAACCAAGCACACAAATTAACCATCACAATTTAAAGGAAGGAACATGTCATTGTTTGTATGTGTGATGCTAAGTGATGACGTGTGACTAGCTCCCTTTCCCGCATGCCGGTTTCATGGTACCTAAGAAAAACAACATAAACACAAGCGTGAGTTCATCACTCAGCAAGTATATTGCAATGGAACAAGAAAATACAATCTAATACCTTCATCACCACTTTTCACATACAACATCATACACATCTCATATTCATAGCGTAAGCATATCATTGGCATAATCATATAACATACTCATATAATGCAATGCAATGCGATGCACATATCTCTTGGAAACTCATACCGGTATGGTTGAGTACACACCCGTCGGTGTGCACCCTCTCCCCCCTTCCATCCCGAAGATGGAGGGTGCCTACTCCTCGCTTCCATACCCCGCGGTGGATGGAATCACGATGTAGGACTTACTCATTGGCTCTCTGGAATAGTCATAACTTTCTCACCGACCTTCCCCGGATTAGTTATGACTTTCTCACCGTCCGGGCCATGTAACATGCCATGTATGCAAACATGCCAACATCATAAATAACTTGTACACTAACACATGGCATCATAGCATAATCAACATATTCATCATATCATTGGCAATCATTAAGGCATGGCATGTGAACATATCACATATTCAATTTCAATCTCAACCAATCTAGCAACTACAACCCGCTACCCATTCCAATACACTTGCCTCAACCACGGGCGACGGATTGGTGAGAAGTAGAAGGCACTCCTGGGGTCACACCACCTGCACATAGGTACCACACACTCACAGTCATATCCACAAAACAGTATGCAAACACTCATCTACCCCGACATCGTAAACTACTCGCAAAACCCTAAAACAGAGGTTCTGTCCCGTCGGGACAGCAGCCTTCCAAAAGGCATAACTCGGGTTCTAAGACTCCGAATCGAATAAAAGAGTACATCCTTGCGTAGCTTAGGAAATTTCCTAACTTTTTCTAAGTATATGGAAAAGCTTATTCGGACTCTAAAGTTGTTTAATCTACAAAATATCGTGATCTGCTCCAATCACGTCACAGATTTTAATACGTTCGGTAAAACAATCATAACTTTCGAAGGGCTGGGCAGAATTGGACGTTCTTTATACCCACTGAAAGGTATTGAAATTACCTACAACTTCTTCAACTGCCGTACGACCAAATTCCGAATCTAAATTGGCAAAAATCCAAACCCTAGGTCGACTGCTCATGCTGCCCAAAACAGAGAACGTGGCAAACTCAAGATTCCATCTAATCTACTCAATTCCAGCACCACAAATTGATCTAAAAACATGATAAAATCCCTTAGAACAGATCCTAGACCAACCCCAAGGATTCCCATGGCCATACCTTCGCCCGACGGACGAAAACCCAATGGATCTCCTCCCGGTTCGCGCGATCTCCTTCCTCGCTCCAAATCCACCGGATCTCCTCGTCGCGGAGTGCTCCAATGGACGGATCTTCGAGGTGTTGAGGTGGAGAACTTCCCTAGGTGCAGCAAGGGAGGTGGTGTAACACCCCGGCATTTACTATGCCTGAATGTTACCAAACCTAAGCTAAACAACATCTAAATACCACATTTAACCTCAAATTCCAGCAAAGGTGCATAGACTAAAAACCGAGATTTCGGCAGCACCTCCTTTGTTTTATCATGAATTTAAGGAACAGCAACAATATAGCATTATATGGCAATAAGAGAAACATCTAAAACAGCAATAAATAAAGTCTTAACGACCATAAGAGACTAACATTAAGCTCTTAAGGTTCCAAGTGTCAAACAAACAATAGAACTCTCATTAACCAAGCTAAGACTTAATTTTAAAGATCATCACACGCAATTCATTATCAAACTATATGAATTGACTTGGGGAAACATTAAAGTGAAGCAACGTGTGAGCGTGTGACTATTCCCCCTTCCCCGCATGCCGTTCTCATGGTACCTAAAACAACAAGAAAACACAAGGGTGAGTTCGAAAACTCAGCAAGCATACTGCAATGGACAACAAGCATAACAACAAGTCAATAACATCTTTCATCATGTATAACATCTCATTCATGAATACTTATCAATATCATCATCAATTTGTATGCGATGTAATGCATTGCTCCTGACCCTCTGGAACCTCATACCGGTATGGGAAGTACACACCGTCGGTGTGCACCCTTTCCCCTTCCATCCCGAAGATGGAGGGTGCCTACTCGCTTCCAAACACCACGTGGATGGAATCACGACATAGGACTTACTCAATGGCGTTCGGACTAGTCATAACTTTCTCGCGACCTTGCCGGACTAGCTATGACTTTCTCACCGCCTCGCCCGATCTCATGACATGCATGCAACCATGCCAAATATCATATTCAATTCACATATTAACCCATGGCATCATAATATGTTAAACATGCTCATCATATCATATCAATCATTAAAACATGGCAAGTGGACATATATCATGTAGGCAATTCCATCTAATTTCAACATGCAACCTACAACTTGCTATCCATCACAACACACTTGCCTCAACCACGTGCAACGGATTGGCGGGAAGAAGAGGGAACTCCCGGGGTCACACCACCTGCACATAGGCATCACACACTCACAATCATAACCTCAAAACAGTACACACGCCCCCATCTAACCCGACATTGCCAACTACTCGCAAAACCTAAAAACAGAGGTTCTGTCCCGGCGGGACAGCAACCTTGCAAAAAAGCATAACTTGAGTTCTGGGACTCCAAATCGAATAAACGAGTACACCGTCGCGAAGCTTAGGAAATTTCCCAACTTTTTCTAGTTATAGGGAAAGACTGATTCGGACTCTAAAATTGTTTAATCTACAGATTACCACAATCTGTTCCAGTTACGTCACAGATTTTTAGGCGCTCGGTAAAACAGCCATAACTTTCAAACGGCTGATCGGAAATTAACGTGCTTTACGTCCACGGAAAGATAATTAAATTATCTACAACTTCCTAGAAGTCCGTACGGTCTGATTCGGATTCTAAATCGACGGAAACTCGAACCCTAGTTCGACTGCTCAATCTGCCCGAAAACAGAAACGTGGACAAGTTTAGATCTAACCCAAATTACTTCAAACCAGCGCCTCCAATTGATCTAAAAACTTGATAAACACCCTAATAACAGTACCTAGATCATCCCCAAGGATCCTCATGTTCATACCTTTGCCCAAAGCGCAAAACTCCAATCAATCTCCGCGAATCTCCTCGCGAATCGCTCCTCGCTCCACGTTCCTCGCTCCTCGCTCCTTGCTCCTCGCTCCTCGCTCCACGGGATGACTCCACAAGGTGCTGGGGTGGGGAGGCCACCCTCGGGCAGCATGGGGTGGTGGGGTGGTGGTGTGGCGGTGGAGGAAAAGAGGGGGATGCGCACGGTTTGGGGGGGGCTAGGGCTTAGGGGAGGGAGGGAGGAGAGGGCGCAAGAGGGGAGGTGGGGCGAAATATGGGGTGGTGGGGGCGCAAGGGGCTGGGGCCGCCCCTTTTATCAGCCCTCAACCCAATCCTAGTCCGTTACGGAGTCCTAATCCATCCCACCAAAGCCCACCAAGGCCCAAAACTCCTCCGGGAAGGCCCAAAACCCCGGAAACGGCCCGGAAACGTTATTAACCCCCGATCCTTATGATTTTAACCTTATTTCCACATCTCATACTGTATTTAACCTTATCATGTTCAAAAATTAAGGATACGACACTCCGAGGTGTCACATTCTTCCCCCCTTCAACGGGATTCGACCTCGAATCTAAACGCACCAATCACGAAACCCAAAGAAACCAAAGACAGCCAGATTTTCACATCACATACCTGAGGTGAAAAGCTCGATACTTCCCGCGCATGCGAGACTCCAGCTCCCAAGTCGCTTGTCTATCGGTCGGATGTGACCACACGACCGTGACAAACTTAAACGTCCTGTTATTCATTACTAGCTCCGAAATCCCCAGAATTTCCACAGACGGGACTCGAAGGTGAGGTCCTGCTCAAGCACTAATGGTTCCAATGGAACCACCAACTCCGGATCGTGCAAGTATTTCTTCAACATCGAGACATGGAACACATCATGCACACCTTGCATGGATTCCGGTAGCTCTAGGCGATAGGCCAACCTGCCAACTCGGGCGAGGATAGGAAAAGGCCCAACATACCTTGGGTGAGCTTTCCTTTGGTGCCAAACGCACCACACCCTTGGTGGGAGATACTGCAAGAGTACGCTATCACCCACCTCAAACTCCAAGTCTCGCCGCCTCACATCAAGATAGCTCTTACTGCGCTCTGTCTTTGCGAGAAGGTTTTGCCGAACCTCCGACACGCGATCAACAATCTGCTGAACCCAATCTGGCCCAAGAATAGCTCTCTCGCCCACAAAGATCCCAACAAAGTGGCGATCTGCACTTCCGACCATACAAGATTACCTCATAAGGAGCAGCCGGATCTTTGGAATGGTAGCTGTTATTGTAAGCAAACTCTGCAAGGGGCAAATGGTCTTCCCAGCTACCCTTCCAAGCCATCACACAGGCCCTGAGCATGTCCTCCAAAGTTTGGATGGTACGCTCAGATGCCCATCCTGTCTGAGGGTGAAAAGCGGTACTAAGGCAAAGCTGCGTACCCAAAGCACTCTGCAAACTCTCCCGAACTTGGAGACGAACTTCGCATCCCGATCGAGAGATAATGGTCTTGGGTACACCATGCAATCTCACAATCTCCCGCACATAGATGGGAGCCAACTCGCTCATTGAATTGGTCGTGCGGATGGGAATGAAATCGCTTGAGACTTGCCGAGACGGTCCACCACAACCCAAACAGCATCCTTCCTCGTGGAGAACGAGGTAAACCAACCACAAAATCCATGGAGATGTCATCCCATGGCCACACAGAACCTCCAATGGCTGCAACAGACGGCCGTGGGGCGCTTATGCTCGGCTTTGATCTTCTCGACAGATCCCACAAGACGCCACATACTTGGCAATATCCACTCTCATCCTTTTCCACCGTAAATTCTTCTTCAAGTCCTCAGACATCTTGGTCTCTCCAGGATGGACCGTGTCTGAGTGCGATGAGCTTCTCTCGAATGTCTTCTTTCACTTGAGATTTACGGGCACGCATGCACGGCCCCTGAAACCTCAAAACTCCCGCATCATCAACGGTAAAGTCTCCCGACTTGCCATCCTCAAGGCGTTCCTCACCTGCTGGAGCAAGCGATCATCTTCTTTGTGCCTCCCGCTGCACGCTCGGGAATCCGACTCAAGAATCAATTGAGTTTCAGCTTGCACGGTCCCCGCAGCGATGGGAGACTCCCAAACGCTCAAAATCAGCAACAAGACAATCAACAACAGGGGCATTGTCTTGCGAGAGCGTCGGCCACCACATTTGCCTTCCCGGATGATACCGGATAGTGAGGTCATAATCCTTTATCAATTCTAGCCACCTCCTCTGCCTCAAGTTCAAATCTTTACGAGTGAAGATGTACTTGAGGCTCTTGTGATCGATAAAAAATATCACAAGATTCGCCGTACAAATAATGCCTCCATATCTTCAATGCAAACACCACGGCTAGCTCAAGATCATGAGTGGGATAGTTACGCTCATGCTTTTTCAGCTGCCTCGAAGCATAAGCAATCACCTTGCCATTTTGCATGAGCACACACCCAAGTCCCAACCGAGAAGCATCGGAATAAACAGTGAAGCGCTTCCCGGTTCGGGAAGGGTAAGAACGAGAGCAGCCACTAACTTCTCCTTCAAAGTGCGTAAGCTGTGCTCACACTCTGCAGATCCACCGGAACTTCATCCCCTTCTCGAGTCAATCGTGAAAGTGGCTTGGCAATGATAGAGAAATCCTGCACAAAACGCCGATAGTAGCCAGCCAACCCAAGGAAACTACGCACCTCTTTGACATTGGAAGGCCTCTTCCAATCCAAAATCACGAGACTTTGCTAGGATCTACTGATGATATGCCCTCTGGATTGATGATGTGGCCAAGAAAACCCACTTCGAAATCCGAACTCGCACTTTTTCAGCTTAGCAAAGAATTGATTCTCCTCGTGGTACTCAAAGACAAGCCTCAAGTGTCGCTCATGCTCCTCTTCCGATTTAGAGTAAATCAGAATGTCATCGATGAACACTACCACAAACTCATCAAGGTACTTGTGTAGCATACTGTTCATCGCCTCCATAAGGACAAATAGGAGCATTAGTTAGTCCAAAAGACATAACTTTAAATTCATAATGCCCATACCTAGTGGAGAAAGCAGTCTTCTCAATGTCCTGCTCCCTCACACGGATCTGATTATACCCGATCAAGATCAATTTTGGAGAACACCTTTGCTCCTTCGCTTGGTCAAACAGATCCTCGATGCGAGGCAAAGGATACTTGTTTTTGACTCACTTGGTTAAGAGCACGATAATCAATGCACATACGCCAACTTCCATCCTTCTTCGAGACGAAGAGGACGGGTGCTCCCCATGGCGATACGCTACGCCGAATGAAGCCTTTGGCCAACAGATCCTCCAATCGCTTCTTCAACTCGTCTTGAAAAGGTCGAGCCAAGCGGTATGGAGAGATAGAAATAGGTCGAGTGCCCGAGCAAGATCAATACGAAACTCCACATTCCTCACAGGAGGTAGACCAGGCAACTCGTCAGGGAACACATCAACGAACTCCTTCACTACAGAAATCCCTCAATAGGAAATCGAAGAAGATGGTTTCTCGAGACAAAGTCATGAGGAAACCCAATAACCTCAAACGCCGACCGTAAAACAAACTAGTCAAAGCAAAGACGGAATCGAGGGTATACCACCCTGAAAGGTCAACTCTTCACGGACGGGCCTGCAAGGAAACTGTCTTCCGTAAACAACAGATCTTAGCACTGCAGATCGATGCAGCCACCCATGCCCAAAATGACATCAAAAGGAGCCAACTGGATCACCATGAGATTGGCAAAGAAAACCTCATCATCAATGGCAATGGTGCAACCAGGGCAAACCAAAGAACTAGCAATCAACCCCAGGAGAATCGACTAACACGGACTCGTAAATCCTTGAACTCCCAACTTAGCTCTACTAGCAAACTCCGACGACACAAAAGAGTAGGATGCTCCTAATCAAATAGAACAAAGGCATCAACGGAATCCACGAGCAGAGTACCGAAACCACCTCTGGATGCCCGGTGACTCGGCGGTCGGCAAAGCGTACACCCTGGTGGCGCCGGGACGTATGAGCCCGACTCGGTGATGCCCCATCAAGATCGGGGCGGAGGAGGCAATCGAGGAGGAGCAGACGGCCGCGGGCACCGCGATGGCCGCTGGTGGCGCCCACGCAAAGGGTGGCTGAGAAACAGGAGTAGCCATCATGTGCACCGATCCTCCGGAAGACGCCAATGGAGTGGGAGGAGAAGACACCGTCTCCCACTTGATGATGCTACGGGATTCATCCGGCAGACTCGCCCCGTATGGCCGGGCTTGCCACGATGGTTGCAACTCCGGTCCAACCACACTCTGAAGCACGGTGCTCACCACCGCACTCGAACGATCCGCGAAAATCCAATACAAAACACTTTTCTTTTGGTTCAGCTCAACTAAAGCCAAGAAAAACAAATAAACCGACCGTCAAAACGGCAGAGAACATCCGAAGGGAACCACCATCAACTCTTCTATTTGACTCCAGTCAACTACCCGATCAAGGACAGAAAGGATAAGCATTCTTCTCCTACAGGGGTTAATAGTTCTTCGGTGATGGCGCTAACCGGCCACACCGTCAAACCTCACCGTTACTATGAACCAAAAAGAGGTGACCGAAACCCTTCGGCACCACAACCCCACTTTTATCACCACAACAGGAACAACCCAATCATTTATACAGACAGACTCCGCAACTCTCTGGGAGCCTCGCCCCTGGCCTCCACGGCCACGGCGTCCACGGCCTCTACCCCTTGGCATGGCTGCTTAGACAGACAACCATCCAAACACGAAAACATAAACACAAAATCACACAATCAAGATCATAGATCAAACATCATCATAAGCATATCCTTCATTAAATAATTAAGCGCAATGCAATGATGAACCAAAACCCCATCCTACTGTGCAACCAAGTGTGTCAAATTTTAGATTAGTTATACCACTTTTACAAGTTTTAATGTTGCTATCCTATAACAAAGTTTTAGTTAAGACCTAAGCCATGTTTCTAAGTTATTCCACATCACATTTTAGTTGTACCCTATAGCATGACACTAAAAATTCACATTCCAAGGACCTACAAATTCGCCTCGATACTAATCAGTAACACCCCGGCATTTACTATGCCTGAATGTTACCAAACCTAAGCTAAACAACATCTAAATACCACATTTAACCTCAAATTCCAGCAAAGGTGCATAGACTAAAAACCGAGATTTCGGCAGCACCTCCTTTGTTTTATCATGAATTTAAGGAACAGCAACAATATAGCATTATATGGCAATAAGAGAAACATCTAAAACAGCAATAAATAAAGTCTTAACGACCATAAGAGACTAACATTAAGCTCTTAAGGTTCCAAGTGTCAAACAAACAATAGAACTCTCATTAACCAAGCTAAGACTTAATTTTAAAGATCATCACACGCAATTCATTATCAAACTATATGAATTGACTTGGGGAAACATTAAAGTGAAGCAACGTGTGAGCGTGTGACTATTCCCCTTTCCCGCATGCCGTTCTCATGGTACCTAAAACAACAAGAAAACACAAGGGTGAGTTCGAAAACTCAGCAAGCATACTGCAATGGACAACAAGCATAACAACAAGTCAATAACATCTTTCATCATGTATAACATCTCATTCATGAATACTTATCAATATCATCATCAATTTGTATGCGATGTAATGCATTGCTCCTGACCCTCTGGAACCTCATACCGGTATGGGAAGTACACACCCGTCGGTGTGCACCCTTTCCCCCTTCCATCCCGAAGATGGAGGGTGCCTACTCGCTTCCAAACACCACGTGGATGGAATCACGACATAGGACTTACTCAATGGCGTTCCGGACTAGTCATAACTTCCTCACCGACCTTGCCGGACTAGCTATGACTTTCTCACCGCCTCGCCTCTATCTCATGACATGCATGCAACCATGCCAAATATCATATTCAATTCACATATTAACACATGGCATCATAATATGTTAAACATGCTCATCATATCATATCAATCATTAAAACATGGCAAGTGGACATATATCATGTAGGCAATTCCATCTAATTTCAACATGCAACCTACAACTTGCTATCCATCACAACACACTTGCCTCAACCACGTGCAACGGATTGGCGGGAAGAAGAGGGAACTCCCGGGGTCACACCACCTGCACATAGGCACCACACACTCACAATCATAACCTCAAAACAGTACACACGCCCCCATCTAACCCGACATTGCCAACTACTCGCAAAACCTAAAAACAGAGGTTCTGTCCCGGCGGGACAGCAACCTTGCAAAAAGCATAACTTGAGTTCTGGGACTCCAAATCGAATAAACGAGTACACCGTCGCGAAGCTTAGGAAATTTCCCAACTTTTTCTAGTTATAGGGAAAGACTGATTCGGACTCTAAAATTGTTTAATCTACAGATTACCACAATCTGTTCCAGTTACGTCACAGATTTTTAGGCGCTCGGTAAAACAGCCATAACTTTCAAACGGCTGATCGGAAATTAACGTGCTTTACGTCCACGGAAAGATAATTAAATTATCTACAACTTCCTAGAAGTCCGTACGGTCTGATTCGGATTCTAAATCGACGGAAACTCGAACCCTAGTTCGACTGCTCAATCTGCCCGAAAACAGAAACGTGGACAAGTTTAGATCTAACCCAAATTACTTCAAACCAGCGCCTCCAATTGATCTAAAAACTTGATAAACACCCTAATAACAGTACCTAGATCATCCCCAAGGATCCTCATGTTCATACCTTTGCCCAAAGCGCAAAACTCCAATCAATCTCCGCGAATCTCCTCGCGAATCGCTCCTCGCTCCACGTTCCTCGCTCCTCGCTCCTTGCTCCTCGCTCCTCGCTCCACGGGATGACTCCACAAGGTGCAGGGGTGGGGAGGCCACCCTAGGGCAGCAAGGGGTGGAGGGGAGGTGGTGTGGAGGTGGAGGAAAAGAAGGGGGATGCGCACGGTTTGGGGGGGCTAGGGCTTAGGGGGGGGGTGGGAGGAGTGGGGCGCAAGAGGGGGAGGGGCGCACATGGGGAGGTGGGGCGCAAGGGGCTGGGGAAGCCCCTTTATCAGCCCTCAACCCAATCCTAGTCCGTTCACGGAGTCCTAATCCATCCCACCAAAGCCCACCAAGGCCCAAAACTCCTCCGGAAGGCCCAAAACCCAACGGCCCTAAACGGCCGGAAACGTTATTAACCCCCGATCCTTATGATTTTAACCTTATTTCCACATCTCATACTGTATTTAACCTTATCATGTTCAAAAAATTAAGGATACGACACTCCGAGGTGTCACAGGTGGAGAGGTGGTGGATGGGTGGTGGCGCAATGGGGAGAGGTGGTGGAGGGGTGGCGGCTAGGAGGAGGAGTGGGGGGCGGCTAGGGCACCCAAGGGGGCGCACAAGGGGAGGTGGGGGCGCAAGCAAGGGCAGGGGGAGGCCCTTTTTACCAGCCCAAACAGGTCTCCTACTCCCACATGGACTCAAACTCCTCCCCACCAAGGCCCACGACCCTTTCCCCTAGGCCCAAACTCCCTCGGAAAGGCCCAAACTCCCGGAAACGGCCCGGAAACGCAAATAAACCTCATACCGTATTGTTTCAACCTCTAATTCCATATTTCATAAGGTTTTTGACCTCAACATTCACATTATATAAGGTTACGACACTCCGTGGTGTCACAAAAACAAAAACAAAAGTCTACCAATATGAAAGCATTCTTCGCTTTGCCCTTGACCGTAGGCACGACTATTCGAATAGTTTTAACTCTGCAGAGGTGTACAACTTTACACACAAGACATGATCGTCTCTTGGTGCCATGCAATTAATACACTTCCTTTGGTGTGTCGGCAAAGAGACCATGACAGGGCCTTTACAATGTATACGCCTAACCCGACCCACCCGCTGAGGTTTCACCGCTGTTAGGGTTCTAGCCACCCAGTACAGAAGCCCCCTCTTGCGCCATGTGAGAAAAACAGTCTCGCCTCTAACCGGCACTCACATTCCACCGTTTGGTGAGTCAAAGTTAGGTTTCTACAAATTATTTAGCCAGGTCGTACCATTATAGACATGTGGTAGTACGGTTATGCTCAGAATGGGCAGTCATAAGCATCAGTCCTTAATTGACTTGGGGCGGTACTTGCACAATGAAAACTAGTGCTCTATCCGCACCCGCCAGACAAACCATTCCGCCCAAGTCCCAACCATTTTTTATTTTATTTTCATTTTGTAAACCAACGGCAATACTCTTTGCTTATAACTTTTAACACAAGTTTACAGGAGATAAATGAAATTCCCACCCATAGGTGAATACTGACCGATTGCGAGTCTAAGCATTTCTACCGAACTGTTCTATTCCACCATTTATTTATAATTTTCAAATACCAAAGTTGGTAAAATTGTTATAACCAATTCTATCATCTCCAAAGTTCATGAGATCACCAAGATTCCCCCAATTATTATCATGGCACTATATAATCCGGTCCAATTTAGCATTCCAACAAGTAAAGTCTATATCATGTGCCATCATAACTCCAAAATCAGGCTAAGCTACTATCATCATGGTATATGAAACAATCTCCCCAAAATATAAGTCTCATTATTGACTACCCATCATCCACACATTGCTTAATTTTGTAATCTACCTGATCCACCAAGAATAATTCATAAGCTCATCCCCGAGCATCTTTTCAAGAAAGATTCTATAAACCAAGACTTCATTAATTTATCGACTCTAATGATTTCCGTATACCGTGACACCCAGATCGACTAAACAAATCACACATAACTCACAATATTCATGATCCCACATAACTGGTTATCGCGAGACCATATTCCGCAAAATCATCTACTAAACCACCGAGTATGATCCTCCATATTATCCACTAACTCCATCGAGTATATTTAACAATATCAGTGTCTACATCATCGAGTATCATTCTCAATATCACTTATTGTAACCCTTCGCATTGTCATCTCTAAATCACATAGTATGCTGGTTAAAGTCCACCGAAATATGATTTCCCACTTATTCTATTTGATCCCCAAGTATGACTCTCAATATTATTTATTTAACTTTACCGACCATTATTCTTAATATCATACATCTTCCAATACTTCCCCAATCCATATTAATTATATTGCGAACTACTATCATAATCCAACTCCTCAATATTCCAACTATCACCACTCATAGCTCACTTTCATAATGACTACCCCCACATCATCACTAATATTCATCTAACTCCAATTTGCATTCCATACCATTTGCTCTATCAAAAATATCTGTCAACTAGTCTTTTCCCTTAATTAAAGAATATTTTATCAAAAGTAATTATTATGGTGGATTACGGTACTAGGGCAACAAAGGATCAGGGATAACAATAACTAGGAGGTATGAACAACACGTATAACTAATAGCCTAACGTCAACATCATCCTTTTATATAAATAGCAATGCATTTTGTAAAACATTGTAAAACATTTATACAGCATAGGATCAACATGCGTCAAGGAGACTTGCCTCGGTCACAGCGAGAATGTCGAACTCTTGAAGTTCGGCGGCGGGGTCGGCGGGTCGGTGGCTACGCGTAAAACGGTACAACAAATAAATAAAAATAAATAAAATAAAATCCAAAAGTTATAAAAGTTATACTGGCAGGTAGGCATTGAATTTAGATGAATTTAGGAATTTGAACGGAATCAATCGGAGTTCGGATGGAAAAATTATAAGCGTCCGAAGTTGGAAAATGCTGGAAAATGGAAAATCGCGAATATTCCGGGAATATTCCTATTTTTGATTTTTTTTCTGATTTTTGGATTTCTTTGGAGTCTATGGCAGGTGGGGCCATGATGTCATACACATGAACACCTTCTTCAAGCTCTAGTTATGGGGATAGAACAGAGGAGCAAAGCTCAGCCGTGCCGTGGGTGGGACTGGCCACGGCGATCTTGCCGGAGGCAGCGCTGAAGCGGCGCCATCTGCGGCGGCGCGCGGCATGAGGCGGCGGCGTTTGGGCACGCACGCGCGGGCGGCATGTCGGGCGACGGCGGCGGCGATCGAGGGCCGAGGCGGCGGGCCGGCACGGCGACGCCGGAGGAGGCGGCCGAGGCCGGCGACGCGAGCGGCGCGGCACGGAGCGGGTCGCCGGCGGCGTCCGGCAGCGGCGGCGAGACCGGGGCAGCGCGGCGGAGCCGGCAAGCCTGCCAGGACGGCGGCTCGCCGGCCGGGCATGCGCACGGCAAGGCCCGAAACAAGGGCACGCCCACACATCCCAAAAATCCGAAAATTCCAATGAAAATTGGAATAAAACAGCAAACTAAATGATGGATTAGCTAAACAACATCTAGAGGCACTCACAATTGCAAGGAATTGAACAATCGTCCACCGGAGAAGATGGAATCGACGAAGAACAACGGTTTGCCTGAAACGACCAAAACCCAAAATTCGTCCTCAACTCTCGATGAATCCTAAAATTGATGGATGTGTTAGAAACTAGACACCCATACCAACACGAGGAAACAACCGGAATGAAGATTGACCAACCGGAGAGAAAGTTAAAACGAAAAACACGAAGAACACGAAAACAGCATTGCCGCGTCGGTTTTCTCGATCTCCCGGTCGAATGAGTTGGAGAGGCCAAGGAGGAAGATGTGCACTAGAAAGAGGACTCCCGCACGAAGCAAATGGAGGTGGAAGTGCGTGAATCGGAGTTGAAACAGCCGAGATATGGAAGAGAGAGTGATTTTCGGATTTTGGTTAATGCGACCGTTTCCGGCGAGATTTAAGGCGAATGATCATGGGGAATGGAATCTCCTCATCTCCCTCTTCGCAACGGATCCGGCCGTGATCAATTTGGAGCATTATTGAGGGAGTTAGGGTGGTGGAAGAATTGATTGCCGTGAATGGAGACTTACGGGGGTTTCTCTGAACTTCCAATCGTATGGGTAGGGAAGATGAACAGTGTCGCCACGTGGCAACTCCCGATTGGCCGGAGTTTACGCGAAACTGGCGCCCTAGAGAAAAATTAGTAAAAATGGTCTAAAAATTCCAGAAAAATTCCTAGAACCATTTTGGAATATTTGGAACCCAATAAAATTGGTTTCGCAGAATTTACATGAAATTTGGAGATTTGAATATTCTGGAGCGAATAGCGGGCATTAAACGAAAGCCGCGCGGGATAAAATACCAGAGAGCTTCCAAAAATCTTGGGAATCATTCCAAAAATAATTTTGGAATATTTGGGACCTAAATGAAGTGATTTCGTGATTTTTGGAGCATTTTCGAACTCGGGTGAAATTTCGGGTACCGACGGGAACCGAGAAATTCGATTTTTCGAACGGACGGGAATTGAATTCCGATAAGGGAAGGGAAAGGATGACATGTTAAATTAAACCCCAAGGAAACTCCAATTTTTGAATTTATTTAATTTAAATTAGATTTTTTCAACAGGCGAAACTGAGGACGTTACACGCTCAAAAACTTGCAATTTGAGGGTTGCACTTAAAATCAAGAAACTAACTCCTGTCGTCCATCAAAACTTACAAGACGTATTTTTTAATAACATTGTCCATAAATATAAAACATGTTTTATACTAAAATATAAAAATTAGTGTGATGTTCACTTTATACCCCTAATAAATATCTAGATTTATTTAATATTCTCTCTATATATTTATTGATTGTAGTTCTTAGATATAATAATTAGGGATAATCTAGTCATCTTCAATATCTTCTTCTATTTTCTGAGAAAAAAATAAACCTTACAAATTTAGACGGAGGAAGTGAAATGCAACTTATAATCCAGTTTTCTTCAACCTATCCTCTTTTTTTATGTTATGTCGTATTAATGTCTCCACATATGCTTCGTGTTTTATGATGCTTATTTCATTATTTGCATTAGATTGAAAGTAGAACACTGGAGCCACTCTACCTTAATAAGTACCGCTTCTTTTCGATGATCCGGTGAGAGAAGAATATATAATAGGGGAAGGAGAGGAGAGTAATTCAACTACAAAATACGACTTATTTTTTTGCTAAAAAGCAAAAAAAATAGTTAAATGATACCACATAGACCAAAATTTTAGGTGAAAATAGTTGTAACACGTAAAATTACGTGATTTGCAGTTAATAAATTCTCCATGATTTTTTTTTTTACTGAAACATCCACAGGAAGCTTTTTTTCTTTTACTTTGCTTTAATATGATAATTAATAGATAGACATATAGATTACGTGGGCCATCTTAGATAATAAAAATAGAGCTCTTTTACAGTGCACTAAGTTGAATATAAATCGTTTATTCTTTTCAATCCAATGGATCAGATTAAATAAAGTTTACTTATACTTCATCTGGTAGTAGAGTATTAGAAACACCCTTAACAAATCAACGGTTAGATGTGATTTCTACTACATATTATATAATATTAGTATGATGCACTATAAAATTTCTCTAAAAATATTCTTACAAAATTATCAACAAGGAAACGATACAATAGATAATTGCGGTGATTCACCTGGATGAGTTCATTCCAACGATCGAACTTGTCACTTGATCATTTGCACTGAGTAAACTAAGTTTTCTACGGTAAATGGAAGGTTGCAGTCATGTAATCCCACATGTCGTATGGCTATACTAGTGCAGCCGCCGGCAATCCTAGTCTCTGACGCAACTCCTTCGATCCGCCGGATTGATTCAGAACGTGAGAAACTAGGGAGGATCAGGGATGGATTAATGCTAGGGTTTTAGAGCGATCTAGTGTGTATCATATCTAGATACTCAATCTTATCAGGCTCAAGCTAATAGGATTGACCCCCTTAATAGACTAAAGAAAAAAAATCTATCACTAAAATATGATTCAAACTAGGACCATTTCTAGTCACAAATTTTAACAACCAGTAACTAGGGGTGAAAACGGGTCGGGTACTACCCGACGGGTACCCAACCCGGTTCAGGTCGGGTCAGAGAAAACCTGTTTTTTTTGTACCCGTCGGGTTCGGCTTTGGATTCGGATATTACCCGTTAGCATCTGGTCGGATTCGGGTCGGGTATGGGACGGATGATACCCAAAATTTTCGGATCGGGTTCGGATACCCTATCGGGTATCCGTTGTTCTACCCGCTCCAATATCTAATACTCCTGTCCCTGCCACGCGGTCCATCCAAACCGAGTCCCTCACCTCTCTGGCTCAACGCCTCCAGTCCCGTAGCAGCCTCTGCCCCCGAGCCCAGCCCACAATCCTAACCCTAGCCGCCACCGCCGGCCTCCCCATCGCTCGCCGCCGCAGGGGTGGATAACGAGCTAGTTGAACTTTTTTTCGAGCTTTCTTCGACACTGATTTATTCTTATTTATTATAGTCTCCTGTATTGTTTGAGACCCAACTTCGAACCGAGCTTAACGAGCCGAGCCTAACAAGCCGAGCCGAAGTTGACTCTGGTTCCAAATCAACTAATTTTTATTTTAAAAGAAAAATGAATGTAATCAGAGCAATTTTGAAACGAGCCACCGAGGCAGCTCAATGAGCTTTTTTCCAGCCCTACCGCCGCTCGCCGCCTCGTACGCCGGCCTCTTCTTCGCTCGCCGCCCCGTCCGCCTCCAACCCCGTCCCCTGCCGCCGCTTCGCCCGTCGCCTCAACCCGTCGCCGTCGCGGCCTCAAGTGGCTCGCCCGCCCCGTCGGCCTCGTCCCGCTGTCGCCCGTCCGCCTCCAACCCCGTCCCCTGCCGCCGCTCGCCGCCTCCAACCCCGTAGCCGTCCGCCGGCCTCCCAGTGGCCCGCCGCCGTCCGCCAGCCTCCCAGTGGCTCGCCCGCCCCCGTCCGGCCTCGTCCCCACCCGTCGCCCCGTCCGGCTTCGTCCTCGCCCGTCGACTGCCTCCGCTTGCCGCCTCCAGCCTCGTCGCCCGTCGACCCTTCCGGCGGCCTCTGTCCCCGTCGCCCGCCGCCGTCCACAGCCCCGTCCGCAGCCTTGTCCAGCACTCCAGCGGCCTCAAGTAAGATTTTTTTGAATGATGTTATGGTTCAAAGTTCAAACCTGTTATCTGATTTCTCTTCGAACAGAAAATCTTCGTAGATTGTCCATCACGATAGATGCTTCCGATACTAGTTACTTGGATATAGTTGAAGTAGTGATGCATGAATAACTAGACAAAGTGGTTAGTTAATTTGCAGCTTCCTCAGATCCTTCTTTGCAGCTTCCTCACAGCTTCCATCCTGGTTAATTAAACACACAAGTGTGTATATAGGCATGTATCATTCAGTACTTAGTTTGCAAAACGAATGCACATTGTACTTAGTTAATTTGCAAAATGAATGCACATTGTACTTAGTTAATTTGCAAAACGAATGCATATTATCAGGTAGGTCCATTAATTTTATATGAAATAATCCCAAAGCTAGACTATTTGTGGACTATTTGTGTAAATGGACTTTATGTTTGAATTATTTGTATTTGGTGTATTTATGTAAGAATTATGTCTCCAATTATGTATTAGTTAGGACTTTATGTTTGAGTTATTTGTATTCCGTGTATTTGTGTTAGGATTATGTCTCAAATTATATGTTAGTTAGGTTATTTTCATCGTATGCTTTAATTTATGTATTTTGTATGCTACCCGATTTAGTATCCGGTATCTGTTCACTATCCGTCCGTATGATACCCGATTTCCGTTTTCTACCCGACCGTTAATATCCGTATCCGTTCCGACTATCCGACCGTATTTTAGTCTTACCGTATCCGATCCGATATCCGACAAAATAAATTAGGGTAGGATATGGGATGGTCCCTATCCGATCCGTATCCGATCCGTTTTCACCCCTACCAGTAACAGTACCACCGAAAATAATTTATACAGCGTTTAAACAGGACATTACTAATTCTATTCTAAGCCGTTTGATCCTACTTATAGTCACCAGCATCCGACCCGAGCTCCTTGGAGGCGCGGAGGCCGACATGGCGTCGGACGGAGAGGAGCGGCACGGCGGCGCCGTAGCCGTCGTAGATCACCCAGTGCTCCGCCAGGCTCAATTTCTGTAAGCAAGCGTATGATTTAGAGAAAAAGGCCCCTCTTTTGATAATCAAGAAGGATTAATTAATGATTCTTGGGAAGGAGATGGATTAATTAATGATTTTACGACGACGAGGGCTGAGGGTGCGCTGTGGTGCTGACCAGCTCTTCCAGCAGAGACACTGCTCAGATGGAGGCCTGTAGCAGAGTTGAGATTATAAGCCTATCATGCCCATGGGATCTAGTGATACATCCAAAAGATCTCTGCTGTCTAGTCTTCAGAGTTTTGACTAAGCTGCTTGGTCATCCTTTCAGTTTACTGAAGAAATTTTGGAAAGGTGAACATGTCTATCCGCCGCTGATGGAGACTACGGTCGGCACATTGCCGGAGCTGCCGCAGGACATGTTGATGGATATCTTCGCCACCCTTGAGATCCCTGACCTCGTACGTGCGGGCTCTGTCTGCTCCTCCTGGCGCTCCGCATACACCAGCCTGCGCAACCTTTGGAAGTACAAACAGTCCCAGACACCGTGCCTGCTCTACACTTCTGAATCTGCTGGTGAGAGCGTTGCGTGCCTCTACAGCCTTGTGGAGAAGAGGACTTACAAGTTAACTCTCCTGGAGCCACCCATCCGCAGTAGGTTTTTGATTGGGTCCTCATATGGCTGGTTGGTTACCGTTGATGAGATATCTCAGATGCACCTTGTCAACCCGATCACTAGAGAGCAGATCGCTCTCCCGTCGGTGAACACCATCAAGTATGTCAAACCCATCTTCAACGACTCCGGTGCCATCCACATGTATGAGTTATCATGGCTCTGGGGAACGGAGGTTACCAGAACGTCGTCAATCCTCGCTCTTACCGGGTTGCGGGATCACCTCTTCCATAAGGCATTTGTATTCCCTGATTCGTTCACCGGAAGCTACATTGTGGTCCTCATCCACAATCCATATTGTCATCTTTCATTTGCAAGAGCAGGGGATGATAAGTGGACCTGGCTGCCACACAACGCATGCTATTTAGATTGTGTATACATGGATGATCTATTGTATGCATTGACGTCACAAGGACAGATCGATGCCTTTGATCTCACTGCCACCACTGTCACAAGGAAGGTAGTTATGAACCAGGTGAAAGAATATGCTCATGAGAGCATGTACATTATTCGAGCTCCATGGGGAGATCTCATGCAAATTTGGAGGACATTAGACTTCTATGTTGTTGCTCCGGAGTCTGAGGATGAGGGTGCTGATGCTTTATGTGATGAGGATGAGCATCGTGCAACGACCGTGTTCCGTACAAAAAACATCATATTATATAAAGTTGACACGACAGCGAAAAAGCTAGTGGAAATAACTAGCTTGACAGACCATGTGTTGTTTCTTGGGCATAACCAGTCGCTTTGTCTTAGTAGTGAAGAATACCCACAGTTGAAGCCAAATCATGTCTACTTCACAGATGATAGAGAGGAGTGGATCATGACAGAGAAGAATTATCCCCGCGATGTAGGAGTTTTTGACTTGGAAAATAGCTGCAGGAAGGAAATTGTGTCCCCTCAGATTTGGTCCAACTGGCCTTGTCCCATGTGGATAACACTCAGCCTTATGACGATGAACCAGGCATTGAGCAAATAGCCATATCTCATCATTTATTTACAGCATCAAAATCATATAGCTCTCTTCAGTATTGCTAATTTTGTGAAAAAGAAAAGATGGTAATCAGATGTCAGAAGAATAGAAGGGGAAAGTGAGGAGATCTGGCTGCTCTCTGCTCCGATTAATAGTTTAATAGCATCCTTGGTGTTTCTTCCTGATGTAAACTAACCAATTAGAGCTTTGAAGTTATTAGTTTTGTTGATGAGACATATAATCGATTGAAACCATATTTGTTCATCGGCACTTTTAGCGCCCCTGTTCATCCGAACTGTTTTTTTTCCTCAATTGACATGTTTCCGATCAACAATAAAGAACACCCCAATGCAACTAAAACCACATAATCTGAAAGCACTCACTCCTTAGCCCGTTGTTTCAGCCATCCACCAATACGCTTAACCATAGAATTTAGTTCAAAACAATCCTTCGTATCCTGCTTGCTTACCGAAGAACATATAAAGAATCTGTTTGCTTTGACTATGTGAAAAAAATTACTGAATGCTGGAAACAGAGATACAAAAAGAGATGGACTACCTATGGAGACAGAAGCACCCTATTCTGTCACAAATTTGGTACCACGATATGCAAAACTTATCTCATGTGAGAGGTTCTCGTTAAGAGCATCTCCAGCAAGGGCCCCTAAAACAGGGTCCCTATTTTAGATAGGGACTTTCCTTATTTTTTGGGGCTCTGTTTTCAGAGCACAAGTTCAGCAACAGCCCCTAAATTTCAACCCCTATTTTACTTTTTCTCCTATATTGACATATCCGCTATGTATAATCTTCATTTGACACCACTAAAATTCAATCAAAAATATTTGTAATACATAAAACATAAGCATATTAACATTTACAATTTAAAAACATGATATTTCAAATTTAAAATTAAAATTTTCAAAACATAATAAATAGATAAATAGAAACTCCGAACAATGATCAAACTACGAAGCGCTGTGAATAGCCCACAAATGCTCAATAAGATCATCTCGAAGCCTCTCATGTATTTCTCTGTCTTCAATAGTAGGGGATGTACTCGTGTCCTTGGGAATTGGGGCTGAGGAGGCAAATTTAGAGGCTTCCTAATTTTAGGGGCTTGAGTTGGGGCCCCTAGGAATTGGGGCTGAGGAGGCAAATTTAGGGGCCTCTTAATTTTAGGGGCTTGAGTTGGGGTTCTGCTGGATCTGTTTTTTTTACTACACTCTCTATTTTAAGGTTTAGGTGCTGGTTTGGGGGCTCTGCTGGAGATGCTCTAATGGAGTAAAAAAAAATATCTTCCTACTTCTGTAGATAATTCTCAGGGTGTTTTTTAAAGGAAGGAGGATTACTGACAAGATTATTTGGCTCAAGAGATTGTTTTCCTCCTCAAAAGCCTTTGACAGAACTCAGTGGAATTTAGTCGCTGCAATCTGCAGCCATGCAACATAGGGGAAATCCAGGTAATTTCATCAGACTCCTACTTTCTATATTGTGATCTTTAGGCGACGGTATGATCAGTTCCGAGATATTGAGCAATCCAATAAGGCTGTTTTTTTTCACTCCTTTTATTCTCCACATTAGTGAATTCAGTCTGCAGCTTCAAAATTATATTTAAAAATTCTGTCGGGAGTTTGTCTATGTCCTCATGTGTGTCCCATCCACTATCCTCTTAGTGTACGACATATCGGGCCCGAGAACCGGACACAGTGGGCAGCACAACAAGGCATGGGCACGGAGTCACGAGAGGGACACGGAGCATGTCCGGCAGAGGCACGGCGGCCCGCGTAGGGAGGCGGCGGAGGGTTAGGAAATAAATTCTATAGTGTCGTGCTGCATAAAGGGATCTGTGCAGCACCACTCGGATGGATGCCACGTGTTATGCTAGTGAATCTCCACCGTTGCATTAATTAAGGGGATTAATTGCATTAATTAAGGGGATTAATTAACTGATGCATTAATTACATGCAGACGGTGGAGATTCACTGGCATAACACGTGGCGTCTATCCGAATGATGCTGCATATGTTTTTTTATACAGCACGACACCATAGAATTTATTTCCGGAGGGTTATCTGTGCCCGTGGCAGACGCACACCGAAAGTATTATTTTCTACATCAATTTTATGAGATTAGACTGCTGCATTGCTAATGCGGCATGGTCATTAGCCGTCCTAACATTGCAGTTAATAAATTCTCTAGGATTTGTATCAACCATGCTCTTATCCTCGACATTACGGAACTTAAAGCGGTTCGCAAGAAAAGAAATATATTTCAAGATTGAGAACCAGTGGCGTCGAGGATGAATTCCAAGAGGTGTGCAGTAAAAGTAGGAGCTCAGATAACAACTTTCCGTTCTGTGCCAAGTCCAAAAACCTGGGCATTGCACTCACCCAATGTGTCAAGAAAAGCAAGAAACATCTTCCTCAACAGCTGGAACAAATAGGGCATAGAATCTGAACTGACAAAACAATGGTCCTTCAAACGGAAGGATTTCCCCTGCTTTTATTGAATGCAACAAAGCCTTGATGCAACCTGCTTGAAGAGGACATCCTCCAGAAGACAACAAACAGCTACTTCGCCAACATAACATCTAGCCTAAGAAAACACCGCCACACCCCTACTAGAGAAAAACACAACGAACTTCATCCAGGAAGACCAGTCTTATCTTGCAGCGCATCATCAACTACAGCCTTGATATGCAGCACCTGGGCAACCATCTTACGAAGGTCAGATCCAACATATGGAACATGGTAGTTGTATGATAGATTAGTCAGTGGCGAAGGCTTGACAGAAGGGACTGCCCCATGTAGAGTGTTGCGATGCCTAATCATGACCAGCTGGAGTTTTGTAAGCAGGGCACGAGACAAAAATTACAAGATAAAACTATGTTTTGCGTGAGAACAGTAGAAGCGTGGAACTTATGATCATGGAATCATAATGTCTGAGGGAGCATGAATAAGAACATATGCATCTGGTAGTCAACGGATTTAGTAGAATTCTGCATATGCTTTAAACAATTATTCATCCGCAGCCAGTGAACCACGTTACTCCCACCTTCATGTCCGCCGCCGTGCTCCCCTGTCAGGAAGCAGAGGATGCTAGCTGAAGACGCTAATTGAAGAAACGCCGGTCAATCATCAACGGCCCAGATCAGAGAATACCTCTTTACTTAAGTGCAATCGCATGGCTATGATTTCGTTCGATATTTACTATTCGCTGTCATGTAAATGTCGGCAATTATAAATTGATTACAGACTATACTTACCACAGGGTAAAAACGGGCAGAGTATAAAAGGACTCTGAGTTGTTACGATTGAGATATGGAAAAAGAAATATAAACTTTTTGCTCTCTGTTCTTCGTATTGCTTTCCCCACTCTGTTTCTACTTTTTCCGATACTTTGCTTCCACGATTTTCCTTGATTCTTCTCTGTTGTTCTTATAATACTTGTTTGATTTTGAGTCGGATTCGATCGGATCCTGACATTTGGTATCAGAGCACTACAATCTTCGGCTGAGGTGGTTTTTTTTTTCTCTTGTGCTGGCTTTCGCGTGGTGAGGGTTGAGGAACAAGTTTCCTCGGTAAAATTCCTAAACCAGAGTAGGAGACAGCAGATCCAATCGGGGAGGATGCCTAAGGTGGGAAGGATACAAGAAGATGAGATGGCTGATGAGATAGAGAAATTGAAGGATGAAATGTCCCAAATCCATTTTCAGATTGGGGAAAGTTCCGCCGCCACCAAGGAACAGATGGAAGGATTTCAGATGCAGTTAACTGGAAATACCACCAAGATTGATCGCATGATGGAGATGTTAAGTTCATTAATGGAAAGGGTGGAGCAGAAGGAAGTAACCAGTACGTGGGCAATGAAGGACAATGATACGGGATTAATTGGAAAATCTGAGAGGAGGACATCTACATCAGGAATTAATGTCTATTCCACCCCTGGAAGTGGTCACTCATTTGCTCCTAATGCGTCAGCTGGGAACAACGGTGGTAACAATCTTCCACCTGTGCCTTTCAGTATTCCTCACACTATTAACAGTTATACTTCTGTACCTCAAAATTTTTTGGGAGAAAATGAAAATACCTTTGGAGTAAGTGTGTACCCATCTGTGATGGCTAATGCAACCTTTGCACCACAGTACATCGCTTCCAGTCCACCATTCATTCCAATTCAAAGACTGGTACCTAATTCTTACTACCAACCACCATATCCTGTACTGAACCGATCTGATGGTCACTGGGGACAATCAATGGCAAGACCACCTGAGTTGGCAATCCCATTAGGTGATGAGAGAAGCAATCATACTAGCAATTTCAGTAAAGGACCAAAGGTGGAGTTTCCGAAATTCGATGGTAACAATCCTGAAGCATGGATAAGGAAGGCAGAAAAATGCTTTTCGCTGGGAAAAACACCAGAAGGGCAGAAGGTGGCCATAGCCGAAGTGTATTTGACCGGGAGAGCTGACCAATGGATTACTAGTAATCAGATTGACACTAGTAAGATTACTTGGTCCCAGTTTTGTGACATGATATGTTATCGTTTTGCTGCTGAGACAAGGATAGAGATAGCTGAGAATTTTAGAGGATTGATGCATATGGGAAACATAGAAGTTTATATTGACAAGTTTGAAGAAATGATGGGACTTGTTAAGAGGAAAAATCCTAGTTTGACAGAGGAGTATTTCATTGACTATTTTATATCAGGCTTAAGGAATTACATCAAGGTGCCCTTGAAGTCATTACAACCACGAACATTGGTGGAGGCTTATGCACATGCAAGGAATTATGAAAGCAATACCACTTACAAGAAGAATAGTAGCTGGACATCTGGAACTCAACCAAAGGCAGGGTCATCAGGAGGTTATGAGCAAAAGGGTGAAACAACTATGAAGAAGAGTACTGGTGATCGAGTTGAACCAGTAACTGGTAATAAGTGGTCTGGAGGAAAATGCTTCAAATGCCAAGAACCATGGGTACCGGGGCATGGAAAGGTCTGTAAATTCAACAAACAGATCCACTTGATTAGCATCGAGGATGAGGAGGATAACACTGAACAGAGCCCTGAAGGAGTGTTTTGTACACCACCAAGCAGCCCTACACACAGGAAAGTAGAAGAAGAATTGCTGCAATTGTCAATACATGCAGTAACAGGGACAAGCTCGTGCATCACTACCTTTACATTGAAGGTATATATTGGAAAGGTTGTTGCCATTGCACTGGTAGACAGTGGAAGTTCTGCAACTTTTATTACACCAGAGTTAGCAGTGAAGGCGCAATGCAAAATTAATACTCAAAACGCTGAACAAGTGGTGGTAGCTAATGGCATGAAGGTTGAATGTAATTCCAGGTGTATAGATTGCCAATACTCCATTCAAGGGGAGGAATTTCAATCAGATTTCCGGATTTTGCAGTTAAAGGGATATGATATGATATTTGGGGCTGACTGGATCTATCAACATAGTCCTGTCAGTTTGGACCTCAAGATAAGGCAATTTTGTATCTGTAAAGATGGGCAAAAACAGATCATGTTTAAGGATGAGACTGCTCCCAAGAAAAATTGTCTTATCAATGAAAACAAGTTGAAGAAGTTAATGGAGAAGGGGGTGATAGGAGCCTTGATTTATGCCAAAACAGTCATGGACCAAGAAAGTATAGAACATCCAGTACCGGCTGAGATAAAAAGGGTTTTGGAGCAGTTTGAAGATGTATTCAATGAACCTGAAGACTTACCCCCAGAAAGAGATTGTGATCATTCAATCCCTCTAATGCCGGATGCAAAACCGGTGAATGTCCGGCCTTATAGGCTCCCTTATTATAAGAAGGACGCAATGGAGAAGCTAGTAGAGGAGTTGTTAAGAACTCAGGTGATACGACCTAGTGTCAGCCCTTATTCCTCACCAGCCATTTTGGTTAAAAAGAAGGATGATAGTTGGAGATTGTGCATTGACTACAGGCAATTAAATGTCAACACGATCAAGAACAAATACCCAATTCCAGTGATAGAGGATTTGTTGGATGAATTACATGGTGCCAAAAAAATTTCGAAGATTGATTTGAAGTCTGGTTATCATCAAATCAGAATGAAATCCGAGGATATTTTTAAAACAGCATTCAGTACTCACATTGGCCATTATGAATATGTTGTAATGCCCTTTGGATTAACCAATGCTCCGGCGACCTTTCAGGCACTGATGAATAGAGTTTTGGCTAACTTCTTGAGGAAATGTGTATTGTTTTTTTTTTATGATATATTAATCTATAGTGCTACATTATTAGAGCATCAAATGCACTTGAAACAGGTGTTGGAAGTTTTAAGAGAGAACAAGTTGTTTGCAAAGAAAAGTAAGTGTGTTTTCGGTCAATTCCAAGTGGAGTATCTCGGTCATATCATTAGTGGAACAGGCGTTGCTACCAGCCCGAACAAAATAGTTGCTGTACAAGAATGGCCAGAACCTAAGAATATCACTCAGCTCAGAGGATTCCTCGGGCTTGCAGGTTACTATAGAAGATTTGTTAGAAATTTTGGAGTTATATGTCGACCGTTGTTTAATTCTCTGAAGAAGAATTCATTCCATTGGGGAGAAGAACAGCAACAGTCATTTACTGAGATCAAAAAGGCCTTAACTTGTGCACCCGTCCTGGCGTTACCTGATTTCAATCAATCGTTTGTTTTAGAGGCTGACGCAAGTGGCAATGGGCTAGGAGCAGTGCTTATGCAAGCAGGCAAACCAATAGCATATATGAGCAAAGCCATTGGACCTAAAGCAATAGCAATGTCTGTATATGATAAAGAAGCTTTAGCAATCATAGAAGCCCTGAAGAAGTGGAGACATTACTTGGTTTGTTCAACTTTAATTATTAGAACTGACCAACAGAGCTTGAGGTATATTGCAGACCAAAGACTGTTAGATGGTATACAACATAAGCTTCTCATTAAGTTACTGGGGTACAACTATAGAGTGGAGTATAAGAAAGGGAGAGAAAACAGAGCAGCGGATGCTTTATCTAGAGTTGAACATACTGAGGAAGTTTTGGCTATAACCACTGCAGTACCAGCATGGATTTCAGAAGTTGTCAATAGCTATCAAGGTGATGACAAATGCAAAGAATTGGAAGCCAAGTTACGAATAGATGCAGAAGGTTTCGCTCCATTCACTTTATACAATGGCATCATCAGGTATAAAGGGAGGATTTATGTGGGTAACAACACTGAATTGAAGAATCAATTACTTGCATCCTTCCACAGTTCTGCCTTAGGGGGTCACTCGGGGGAACGAGCTACTTATCAGCGAATCAAACTCCTATTTTACTAGCCTGGGATGAAAGCTGCTGTGGTTGACTATGTTAAATCATGTGCAATTTGCCAAAAGAGCAAGTCAGAAAACATCCTTTACCTAGGACTCTTGCAACCACTACCAGTACCTGAAATGGCTTGGACACATGTGACTATGGATTTTATAGAAGGATTGCCCAAATCTGAAGGAAAGGATGTTGTAATGGTTGTGGTAGATCGATTCACAAAATATGCTCACTTCATTTCTCTAAGTCATCCTTATACAATCCAACAAATTGCTGATCTCTTCTTGGACAATGTGTACAAACTGCATGGGTTGCCTGTGATGATTATTTCTGATAGGGACCGAATTTTCACAAGTACTCTCTGGAAAGAGCTGTTCAGTTCATTGGGGGTGACACTTCGGTTGAGTAGTGCATATCACCCGCAAACCGATGGACAAACGGAGAGGGTAAATCAGTGTCTTGAGAATTACTTACGGTGTATGGCTTTCTCCAGTCCAAAGAAATGGCACACTTGGTTATCTCAAGCTGAGTGGTGGTATAATACAAGTTTCCACACATCATTGAAGATGACCCCCTTCCAAGCATTATATGGGATGAAACCACCCATGATTACTGAGTGTACACTTTTTGATTCACTGACTGAAGAAACCCGGAATCAATTACATGATAGGCAAGCTGCTTTTGAAGCAATTAAGGCTAACCTTGGGAAGGCAAAATCTAGAATGAAATTCTTCGCTGATAAAAAGAGAAAAGAGAGGGAGTTTGAAGAGGGTGATATGGTATATCTTAAGGTGCAACCCTACAGGCATAACACATTAGGACTGCACCGAGTACTGAAGTTACACACTAAGTTTTATGGTCCCTTTAGAGTGTTGGAGAAGATTGGAAATGCGGCATACAGACTATTACTGCCAGAAGGTTGCCATATTCATCCCGTTTTTCATGTCAGCCAGCTCAAGAAGCATATTGGACCAAAGGCTATTCCCAGCAAAGAACTCCCATTAGTTGATAAGGAAGGAAATATACTGACAGAACCCATAGCAATTCTGGAGTGCAGGATGGTGCCTCGAAACAATGTTGCTGTTATTCAATGGAAGATACAGTGGGCTAATTTACCATCTGATGCCGCCACCTGGGAAGACGCAGATTTCATCACCAAAGTCTTTCCGCAATTCGATCCTTGAGGACAAGGATCTCAAGGGGGGAGCAATGTCAGGAAGCAGAGGATGCTAGCTGAAGACGCTAATTGAAGAAACGCCGGTCAATCATCAACGGCCCAGATCAGAGAATACCTCTTTACTTAAGTGCAATCGCATGGCTATGATTTCGTTCGATATTTACTATTCGCTGTCATGTAAATGTCGGCAATTATAAATTGATTACAGACTATACTTACCACAGGGTAAAAACGGGCAGAGTATAAAAGGACTCTGAGTTGTTACGATTGAGATATGGAAAAAGAAATATAAACTTTTTGCTCTCTGTTCTTCGTATTGCTTTCCCCACTCTGTTTCTACTTTTTCCGATACTTTGCTTCCACGATTTTCCTTGATTCTTCTCTGTTGTTCTTATAATACTTGTTTGATTTTGAGTCGGATTCGATCGGATCCTGACATCCCGTCCCTTGTCCCCACCACGAGCGCCACCGCCCTTACCACTGACCGAGCCGCGGTGCTCCTCGCCGGTTGTGCTTCTGCACACTGCGCCTTCGAGCTACACTCGCCGGTTGTAATTCCTGTAAAGAAGAAGAAGATGATGATGGAAGTCGTACGTGTTTAATTTGTTGCGCCTTTCGCTAGAATCCGAACACTCTCCCTGTCAGTAGAGTACGAAAAGGGAACGGAAGAAATAGAAAAGCAACCAGACTCGAACACGATTAAACGGTCAGCTGAATACCTGTGTCATTCTTGCATTCGGACTTCCTTCGCCTGCTTGGATTAGGATTTGCCTGCTCGGATTAGGGCTTTAAAGGAAGGCCTCGGCTGGTGCTCAGCGTCGGAGAACGCAAGGTCGTGAGGAGACGCAAGTCGACGAGCTACGGACGCCGAGGTCCGAGCTGTTGACGCTGAGGGCCGAGCCGCCGAGGCAGATCCTCTAGTCATCTGGACTAGAGGATGAGGACTAGGGCTTGACACTGCACTTTGCGATTCATCTTGTAGGATCGAAGTATACGAATATAGCAATCAGAGGGGGGGTGAATGATTGTGCGGAAGCTAAAACCAAATTCTTGATCTATTAAAAGTTCACCCCAAAACAGAACCAAATAATTGCCTCGTTTTCGACAAAAACAGAATGACAGAGGTTTGGTAAAACGAGAATTCCCGGAGATCCAACCGTCGAAACGATCTGAAATTTGGACACAAGAAACTAGATTTCAATACAAATCGAACCCAAAAAGAATCAGCTCGATCGGACTTACGGATCAAAAGTTATGAGCTTCGCAAGCTTGCTGATCTAGAACTTGACGAGAATCAATCTAATCAAAACTTCAAGATTAAACAAGAACGACAAAAGATTGATCAACTAGACTTTAAGAAACACTAGATCAATACCCTAGAGAGGTTTTTGATGGATCAAATCAAGATAAAACTCAACGATCAAAAACCAATCTAGAACTAGAACAAGCATGCAAACAAGAACCAAAACAGAAAATACTGTAGCGACGTGGTTACTGTAGCACGCAAAAATCTTGAAAGAATTTATCTTTATTTCTTGTCTAAAATACTCTCATCAAAAGAGTACAAACCCTAAAACCAAGCTCAAAGCTTGATGCGCTCAGCTCTACTTGGTGCGTTTCAACAGGAGACCCCCCACCTATTTAAAGCACCAACCCACAAGGAGTTCTGAATACGATTCCTATTCCCTAGAAGGAATCCGTATCCAACTCAACTCTACTTGGCCCAACCAGGCCGAGTACAACTCTTGCACGCGTATGGCAACCCTACCATACTCACATGACTAACACTTTGCACGCGTATGGCCACCTGCCATACTCACGTGACTAACACTTTGCACGCGAATGACCTCCTGCCATTCTCACGTGACTAACCATTCTTCATGTGCACCATTCTCTTAGCCCGAACGTCCCGCATGACATCCTTGACCACCAAGACCTCGGTTCCTCCTGAACCTAGTCCCGAACCTCAGTTCCTCCATGAACCTAGTTCCGGTCCCGTCATCGACCACATTCGTCTTCGAGCAATACCTGCACATGAACAAACCACAAAACAAATCCGAGCACAAGTCCACAACTTGACTCAATGTCAATCCATGCAACTACTCACATGAGTATTGCATAAAGTCCACTTCAGAAGCATCATGAAATCATTACAAATTTCAAATTCACATTCAAAATTCAAATCCAAATCGCTCAAAACCCTAATTGAGCGAAAACGCATTCACGACGGACAAACAAAGTTGGTCCGTTGTATAAGGAAAAGTTTCTGTTCCAAGAAGCCAACCAAACGCGGAAAAACACGTTCACAACGGACAAACAAAGTTGGTCCGTTGTACATGCAAAAATGGCTTCGGTCATGAGCTCAAAACAAGTTCACAACGGACCCCAGAAGCTTGTCCGGCGCAAACGTGCCACGCTCGGTTTCACAAAAGTAAAACCCTAGAAAAAGTCCATTCACGACGGACAAAAAGAATTAGTCCGTTGTACATGTGAAAATCTTGGTTCCAAGAAATTATCCAAACCGAAAAGCTTGTTCACAACGGACCAAGAAAAAGCTGTCCGTTGTACATGTGAAAATGACTTGGTCATGGGCTCAAAAACATGTTCACAACAGACCCAAAAACACCGTCTGTCGCAGATGGGAAACTTATCGCTTCTTGAGAACTTTGTCCGGGCGCTAATGCGTAACTTCATCGCTTTCTTGTCAAATTGTCAAAACACATGAACAAACACATTTTGCAAATTCAAATCTAAGTTAATTTTTCAGTTCAAAGCCAATTTTTCAGCACATGATTTCACACATCTTCCAGAGACACTGCTCAGATGGAGGCCTGTAGCAGAGCTGAGATTATAAGCCTATCATGCCTATGGGATCTAGGGATACATCCAAAAGATCTCTGCTGTCTAGTCTTCAGAGTTTTGACTAAGCTGCTTGGTCATCCTTTCAGTTTACTGAAGAAATTCTAGAAAGGTGAAAATGTCTATTCGCCAATGATGGAGACTACGGTCGGCACATTGCCGGAGCTGTCGCAGGACATGTTGATGGATATCTTTGCCACCCTTGAGATCCCCTCGACCAGACGTGCGGGCTCTCGCTTCCTCCCTGGCGCTCCGCATACATCAGCCTGCGCAACCTTGGAAAGTACAAACACTCCCAGACACCATGCCTGCTCTACACTTCTGAATCTGCTGGTGAGAGTGTTGCGTGCCTCTACAGCCTTGTGGAGAAGAGGACTTACAAGATGACTCTCCCGGAGCCACCCATCCGCAGTAGGTTTCTGATTGGGTCCTCACAAGGCTGGCTGGTTACCGTTGATGAGATATCTGAGATGCACCTCGTCAACCCGATCACTAGGGAGCAGATCGCTCTCCCGTCGGTGATCACCATCGAGCAAGTAAAGCCCATCTTCAACGACTCCGGTACTCTTCACAAGTATGAAATCTCGGGGGAAACTGGAATGGGTGTTCACAAGACGCTAACAATTGTTGCACCTTATGAATTGCGGGACCACCTCCACTACAAGGCTTTTGTGTTTCCTGAAGCATCCACGGGAAGCTACATTGTGGTGCTCATCCACAATCCATTTTGTCGGCTCTCATTTGCAAGGCTGGGCGATGATAAGTGGAACTCGCTGCCACCGCACGGTTACTATGAGGACTGCATGTATAAGGATGATCTATTGTATGCAGTAAATTCACTGGGAGAAATCCATGCCTTCGATCTCAGTGGCCCTGTGGTCACAGTGAAGATGGTTATGCAAAGAGAGCCGAGTGGAGCGGATGCGGCAACATACATTGTTCAAGCTCCATGGGGTGATCTGCTGCATATTTGGAGATTTTCTGCGGACGGTGATGTTGAAAATTGGCCTGCGGTATGTGCATGGAACATTGACGGAATTAAAATATTTGAAGTTGATGTTGCAAGGAAAAAACTTAAGGAGATCAATTGCTTGCGTGACCATGTGTTGTTCCTTGGGCATAATCAATCACTTTGTCTCAGTGCTGAAGAATATCCGGCTCTGAAGCCAAATCATGCCTACTTCACCGACGATAGTAAGATGTGGATACTGGGATACGAGAATAGTCCTCGTGATATAGGAATTCTCAACTTATATGATAACAGCAGTGAGGAACTTGTGTCTCCTTAGCTTTGGTCCAACTGTCCTGCTCCCGTGTGGATTACACCCAGTCTTACAAAGATGAACATCGCCATGGAGAAATAGTTTTTAGTTTTTCTTTGCTTACAGATGTTATGTAGTTCTCTGCACAATTTAACGTGGAATGGTAATGTTGTAAAATATAAGAGTGAATGGAAAAGTTGAGGGATACTTAGGGCCTGTTTGGGGGAGCTGTGGCTGGGCTGAAAAGCTGCTTTTGGTTTGTTGGGCTGTAAAGCAGCTGTAGCTGGCGGCTGTGGCTTTTTTTGATATATCGTTTGGCAAACAGGCTGCTGCAGCTGTAGCTTTTGGGGGCAACCGTGTGGGCCCAAGTGAGGAGGGAGTCGGGTAGGTGGCGCTAGAGCCAGAGGGAGTCAAGGAGGCGACTGGACGGGGATACGACAGGAAGAGGAGGGAGACGGAGCGAGCAGGGAGGCGATAGAGTGAAGCCACAGCTGAAAAGCACCTCCCTACCAGCTGTGGGTTTCTGATTGCACTTGTGCTGTTTGGGGGAGCTTTAGGCCCAAAGCTGAAGCACAGCCCCCCCAAACAGGGCCTTAGCTGGTCCAGTTTTGCTCTTTTTACCATTCTTCTTTTTTTATTCCAAATGGAATGCTCACGCCAATTCCTTGTTTTGGTGAGTTGATATAATGGTAACCTTGCTGATGTCCACATTACTCTAGTCTAATGTTGCTGATGTTTTTTATATCGATCTAGCAGTGCTCATGCCTGGATTTTCTTTGTCTGTCCTGCATATTTCCTGACCAGAGTTAACTTGATTTTATTGGATTGATGTTAACGTTACAGTAAAACGATGTAAGATTTAATTTGATTCGTCTGACACATGCATTTGCTAAAGTACTCTAGGCCTTCCCGTCATGAGTTTAAGAATCAATTTTGGATGCAGAATCAATAAAAAGATGGAAAGCATATATTTTATTCAGAGTTTTCGCCACAAAACTGCTAATTTAGTTATGCATCGTAATGAAATTGGTCCTTTCTCAATTATTTTTCTCACACACTGTTGTAGGCCCGAAGACTCCATCCCCTTCGTTGGGCAGGGCAAGGCCCACAACTCCCCCCGGTCCATACAGGTACAAGACGTGATGAGCGAGTAAGATGACGTGGGATATGAAGCCGACAGGGAGAATAAGGAGGGGAGGGAGCGGAGCAAAGCAATGAGAGGAGCTGCGGAGGAAGATGCCCTCGTAGCTCAGGTGGACATGGCCGACTAGATGATCAACCGAACCTGTCATTCTACCATAATCTGCAAAAGGACGCCAGGCAATGTTAGGTTGATACGGAGCCAAAAGACGCCTGTAGTTCCCTTTAAGCCCCCGAAAAGAGCGTAGGACAAAAGGGTAAAGATGTAAAGAGAAAATGAATACTCTACGTAAAAGACACCTGGCCCCTAGAAGAGAACAGGTGGAGGGCGATGTGAATAACGCCACTGTAAAAAAGATCTGCAACCTCATGTCAGTGCTGGTCGGAAAAAGGCCAGCCGATGCTTGCCTTTGGAAGCGGTTTTTCTCCGTCCCCTCCATATAAAAGGAGAAGAAGAACGCCCAAGGGAGGGGTCCTTTTCTCGGATCTTCAGACATTCCACTTGGGGGTGTTTGAACGCAAAGGCCGAGAGCTGGACACTATCAGCATGGTGCAATCCCACGACAAGTGGCGCCGTCCGTGGGGATCCACTCGCTTGGGGCGCAAGTCCTCTTTATTGCGGACTAGCCTTCGCGTTTACTAGCGCGGGCAATCAAACCAATCTGCTCAGCCGAATCTTCTCCCGGGGGAGCTTCTCTGCTTTCGTGCTATACTAAAAAACGGCACCCCATTCGGTAAGGTCATCGAAAGGATCTCGGATGAGTCACCAAAGCACGAAAGCCAGTTAGAAAATGGATTCCTATTTGAAGAGTGCCTAACCGCATGGGGGTGGACACTTAGTAAAGGCCTTCTTTAGAGTACAGCTTAGCGAAGCCGTTGCTCTCCAGCCAGTAGGAAGAGGAAGTCCTTTGTAGCCATGCCACCGAAGAAGGTAGCAGCAGCAGCGTCCAGAGAAGCTGCGACGATGACTGGAGAAGAGGGATCAAGAAGGCCTGCAAGGAGCCAATCCCGCGATCAGCCCTTGCTCCTGAGCGGTGAGAACCCATCGCAAATTCTGGCGGGTCCAGGGGAGATGTTAGGTGCACCACCACCACAAACTCCGGCGGCAGCGCGCAAGCGCGCCCCCAAACGGTGGCCATCGGTCGCAGGCCGATCGGTTGCGACACCAGAGGAGGACATAGCGGAAGCTTCAGCTCGCCCCGCCTGCCACCGAGCTTCTCTTGGGGGCGGAGAGGCCCTCAAGGAAGAAGCAAGAACCTAGGAGGCGCTCGACCCCAACGTGCAGGCGTTGATGGAGGCTAACGAAAAACTCATGGTGGAGGTGAAGCGCCTGCAAGAGCAGCAAGATCGGGGGCGCAACGAATCGCAAGATGAAAGTCCAAGCCATGAGGTGTTGTCTTCGGCATATGCAGGAGCGACTAGGGATGACGATGACCCAAACCCCCTCCACATCCAGCTCCGGGCAAGAAGATGGCCCTCCCCAGGAAGATTCAAGTTCCCTACCATCAAACCGTACAACTGCAGGACGGACCCCAGAGAATGCTTCCGCGCCTACGACACCGCCATGGAGGCCGCAGGGGGAGATGATGATATCAAGGCTAAGGGGCTTTTACTGGTGCTCGACGGAATAGCCCTGTCTTGGTACTCTTCGCTGGAGCCAATTTCGATTACAAGCTGGCTGCAGCTCCGCGCCAAGCTGGAAGGCAGCTTCCAAGGAAATTTCGACGGAATGAAAGAGGAAAGTGACTTATTCGCAGTCAAACAGCGCGAAGGGGAGACCTTCAAAAACTACTTCCAGCGCTTTTCCAGAGTTAAATGCTAGATCCGAGGGGTCAGCGACACCACCATCATCAACGTGGCGTGTTGTGGACTCCGAATGGGACCATTGGCGGAGAGACTTGCTCGCAAAGAGGTGCGCACTATGGAGGAGCTCTTTGCTAAAATGAGGGAGTATGCTCGAGCGGAAGAGGACAACCTCCGGAGGGTGGACAAGCCACGGCGTGAACCTCCGGGGCGAACCCTGCGCAAAAGGGGATGGGAAAGGGAACCCCCCGCCTAGGGCTAAAGCGAAGGACCGACACCCAGAATCTGCCTGAAGGAACGGAGGAAGGAGAATTCATTACATCAACGAGCGAGGTGATCGGCGGGGCGGCGGAGAGCGACAAGAGGAGCAGCGGAGGCGAAGGCCTCCCCTCGGGCGAGAAAAGCGGGAGGATGGACCTCGGGTGGCCAAAACACCAATTCTTCCCGCCTCGAGGAGGGGTGAATCACCTTCGCTATGTTATCAACATCATCGCCGGGGGCTCTTCATCACACCTTTCGTCGAAGAGACAGAGAAAGGCCTACGCAAGACAAATCAACCACGTTGGAGTGAATCCAATTACCCCATCGCAACTGAAGTTTGAGCCGATCACCTTTACGCAAGAAGATGCGATGGGGGTGCATTTTCCGCACCAAGACTCCTTGATTGTGGTCACCATCATCGCCGACTGCGAAGTGCGCCGTGTGTTGATAGATGGGGGGAGCGCGGCAGATATCTTGTCCATAGAGGCTTTTCGGCAGATGATGATCCCTCAAGACCGGCTTAAGAACTCGAAGGTGCCGCTGATGGGCATCGGGGGAGCACGGTCAGCACCCTAGGCCAAGTGGAGCTGGAGGTTACCTTCGCGATGCCGTAAGCTAGTGCCACAAGTCATGTCACATTTGACGTGGTTGACATGCCTTTCCAATACAACGCCATTCTGGGATGAGGCTCATTGACTGCCCTGGGAGCGGTTGTCCATCATGGATTTCTGTGCATGAAGATCCCTTCTCCCGACGGTGTCATCACGGTGCGAGGGGACCAAGCCCTTGCATGGAAGATAGATATGGAAAGCCCCCCCAGGTCAAGCACGTCTGCACCACGGAGCTAGACTCTGTGCCAGCGCAGCGCAGTAAGTGGCTCCCCAAGCCAGAACCTCAAGGAGAGACGAAATAGGCAGTGCTTCGGTCAGGAGGAAATAGAACCGTGACCCTCAGCGCCATGGTACCCCCGATGAAGAAAAATGCTTGATGCAGCTGTCGGTGTTTCGTGCACCAGCAATACGAATTTTCAGTTATTGGGGATCGCGCGCTCCCTCTCCTTGAACTGTTGACTCAAGAGGCCAAGGTTTATACTGGTTCGGGCTGAACGTCCCTACTCCACCCCCACCGGCGGGGACCGCGGCGGTGGCCGCCCAGAGCGGGGACCCCGTGGGTACAGTCCCCGCGGTGGGACTGGTGCTGGAGGAGTTGGTGTCGCCGCCGGGAGGCCCGCTGGGCGGGACGACCTTCGTAGCACCGGCCGAGGGGGTCGAGGAGGTTCTACCGCCTCTACCGCCAGGAGAACCGCCGGTCGGCGCGATCCAGCAGTCGGAGGAGGCCATGCGACGGGTTCTCGAGGACGCACCCGCCGGAGCGCCCCCGGAGACGATCGAAGTCGGGTCGGACTCTTCGGGTCAGTCTCCGGAAGGGCGGGCTGCCGGGACGGCGTAGCCGGAGCCCGCTGCGGAGCTCCCTCCTGTGGTCACATGGCCGGGCGGGGGTCCGTCCGGGGAGCCGTCGTTCGTCCTGGACGACGCGGCGGAGCACCACGAGTGGTTGGCCTTGGGAGAGGGCAAGAGGAAGGTCGAGAACGAGATCGGCCGGATCCGCAAGGGTCTTCTCCTCACTCTCGAATCCTCTTCCAAGGTGATGGATCTCGTCATCCAAGAAGCTCGTCCGGCTGGGGCGGTAGGATCGAAAAAACCTTGCCCTAGCAATTTTCCGAACGGGGTCGTGATTGACCGTCCGGATGGTTTCTTGCAGCGCCTGCAGGCTCGGTCGTTGGCGAAGTTAGTCTTCCTTCGGCGTATGTATGGTCAGAGAGAGGCCGCCGAGGGGGAGCGCGACCGGCTCGGAGCGTTGCTACGTGACGCTCAGGGGGCGCTTGCTGCCGAGCAGGGGAAGGCCACCACCGCCGGTCAGAGGCTGGAGGAAGTCACCGGTTCCCTGGAGGAGGCACGGCGGCTGGCGCAGTCCCTGGGCGGCGAGGTGGCTGAGGCCAGGTCTTCCCTGGAGGAGGCCGAGAAGGCTAGGGCCTCCGCAGTCGGCGTGAAGGAGTCCGCTCGGTTGGAGGCGGCCCGCCTTCGGGACGAGCGTGACTCGGCCCGGAGGGAGGTCGACCGGCTGCGCGCCGAGCGAGACTCCTCTCGGGAGGAGTTAGCATCGGCGCAAGCGCTCACCGAACGCGCAGCATCCGACCGGGAGGCGCATACGAAGGCTGAGGCGAAACTCCGCGCTATGGAGGCTTCCGTGGCTGGTGAGTTGTCCGACCTTTAGGTGGTCATTGCGATAGCCGTCTTCTAATGCGATCGTGACCTTGCAGAGCTGCAGAGGAACCTGAGCGACATCTTGGAGTCGCGAAGGTTGGCGGCGGAGCAGCGGGACGCGGCGGTCACGTCGTGGGACATGGCGCTGTCGGCTCAGCAGATAGCGGAGAGGGGGGCGGCCGACCTGACGGCCGAACTGGCGACCCTTCGGAGGGTCGGCCAGGTCGTGTGCGACCGGTTGCTGGGGCTCATCGCGGGCCCGAGCTCCGTTGCCTCCCTTCTGGCCGGCGTGCCGGAGCACGTCGAGGCTTCTGTGCGCGAGGCGGCAACGCTCGGCGCCTCCTCGGCGCTGGTTAATGCCATCTCCTACTACGATGGCATCGATCTTGAGACGGTCGGGAGCGGGATCGCCGCGAATCGGACCGACGAGGAAGTCGATGGGTTCGAGTCCCAGATCGAACCTTACGCCCGGGAGATCGGCGGGAGGATTTCGCCGCAGAGCGTCCTCCACCGAGAGCGGGGGGAAGATTAGTTTTTGTTGTTTTTGGTAGTGACAAAATATGTAATGAATAATTGGATGCTAATGGTTCTGGACGCTCTAAGTTTCCCTTCGCTCAAGCCGCGTTTTCTTCGATGTGATGAACGCTTTAAGAGGCGTAGGTGTTGCGTTAAACGCGACCGAGGGAAACACGACAGAGGACATAGAACTTAGGGCGTTTATTTTGTGGGAGGAAGCGTTTCCGACCGGCCTCGGCTTGCCTCGCTCGGGTATTTCCTTCTTCCGTGGGGTGCCACTTCGTAGCCGTAGCCACAGGGGCGTAGGCCGCAGCGCTCGGGTCGAAGGAGTTACCGCGAGGGAAGCTGCTTGGTCGGTCGGGTCACTCACCCAGGTCGAAGAGTTTCCGACCGGCCTCGGCTTGCCTCGGTCGAGTAACTTCCTTCCTCCGCGAAGCGCTACTTCGTAGCCGTAGCCGCAGGGGCATAGGCCATAGCACTTGGGTCGAAGGGGTTACTACGAGGGAGACCGCTTGGTCGGTCGGCTCGCTCACCATGGGTCACTCACCCAGGTCGAAGAGTTTTCGACCGGCCTCGGCTTGCCTCAGTCGAGTAACTTCCTTCCTCCGCGAAGCGCTACTTCGTAGCCGTTGCCGTAGGGGCGTAGGCCGTAGCACTTGGGTCGAAGGGGTTACTGCGAGGGAGACCGCTTGGTCGATCGGGTCACTCTCCTAGGTCACCGACCCGTGGTGGTCGTGAGTAGCCCCCAAGTGGTGCGTGGGGACTGGGATGCAGTCGCCGCACACCACTTTGAGCTCGGGGGGAAGAGACGTGCAAAAAACAGAGAGGAGTTTTTTGGACTAAGCCATCTTAACTTTTCTGGAGGGCCGTGCCGTGGTTGGAATCAGTGCTGGGCGCTTCGAATTCCGCTCCCCGTAGTTACTCAATCTTCTTCGTGTTGCGCGCCTTTCGGGTATAAAAGGAGGTGCGCTGGGGTCCATTCGAGCCGTGTCAAAACCCCTTTCATCAAACTTCTCTGCGCCACTCATGGGGGGTCGTTTCACTGAGCTTCTCAGGCAGTCATCGGTGGACGCCGAGGTAGCCTGGCAGAGGATCATGGCGGATGTCGAGGCCAGCGCCGTCGTCGGGGACGCGAGGCGGGTTGACGCCCTCATTGCGGCTGTCCCCCGCCTTCAGAAGGCGAGGGAACCGCTGATTGAGGCGCTGACCGAGCGGCGCCACGCGTCGTTCAGATGGGTCGGCGGGCACCCGGAGGAGTACCGCCGCGAGTGACAGGGAGCTCCGACCCGGCGACCCGGGTGGGCGGCTTCCGCCGGAGGGGCTGGCGCCTCTTATGTAAATAAATAAATAAATAAATAAGCTGTTTACTTTGCCTTCCTCTTTGTCTGCTGGTTCTTTTTCTTTTTCACGAGCTTGTTTGTGCGAGAGGCGCTCTGACGACCATAGCCACTCGGGACCGCAAGGGGTCGAGCGTAGGTCGGAGGGGGGTGTTTAACGTGAGTTTGCGCGGGAAGGACGCATTTCTGACCGACCACCGGTTACTTTTGTGAGCGCAACTGTTCCCGACCTGCTGGGCACTACTTCGGGACCTCGGCCTCCGGGGCGTAGGTCGTAGTGTTTAGACTCGACCGAGTTACCGGGAGGAGGAAACGGACGCTTGGTCGGACAACCGACTGTCGCGATTTCTTGATTTAGAGATTTTTTTGGGTAGTACAATGACGAGAGAGAGAGAGCTTCTAAGGATAAAACCTTCTCAACTTCTCTATATTCCATGCGTTGGTGACGAGGTTACCCTCGGAGTCCTTGAGACGAAAGGTGCCGGGTCGGAGGACCTCTGCGACGGTAAAGGGACCTTCCCAGGGCGGAGACAGCTTATGTCTGTCCTTACTCGACTGGACTTGGCGTAAAACCAAGTCGCCGACGCTGAACGACCGGCCGCGAACCAGGCGTCCGTGGTACCGCCGTAGTGTCTGCTGGTATTTGGCCGACCGCAGGACGGCGACGTCTCGTGCTTCGTCGAGTTGGTCGATAGCATCTTGTTGTGCCTCCGACCTCCGTGTGTCGTCGAAGGCTTCTACTCTTGGGGCGCCGTACTCCAAGTCGGTCGGTAGGACAGCCTCTGCTCCGAACACCATGAAGAAGGGTGTGAACCCGGTCGACCGGGTTGGCATGGTTCGCAGGCTCCAAAGGACGGAGGGCAACTTGGTCGCCCATCGCCCCACGAACTTCTTCAGCCGACCGAAGATCTGGGGCTTAAGTCCCTGGAGGATCATGCGGTTCGCCCGCTCTGCTTGGCCGTTGGCGCGGGGATGCGCCACTGCCGCCCAATCGACGCGGATGTTAAAGCGGTCGCAGAACTCGAGGAACTCTTTCCCCGTGAATTGCGTTCCGTTGTCGGTGATGATGGAGTTCGTGACTCCGAAGTGGTAGACGATGTCGCGGAGGAAGCTCGCAGCCTGCGTGGAGGTGATGGTCGTGAGTGGCTTGGCTTCTATCCACTTCGTGAACTTGTCCACTATGACAAGTAGATGAGTAAAGCCCCCGGGCGCCTTTTTGAAGGGTCCGACCAGGTCAAGCCCCCAAACCGCGAAGGGCCAGGCAATGGGGATTGTCTGTAGGGCTTGTGCCAGGAGATGCATCTGCCGAGCAAAGAACTGGCATCCCTCGCAGGTGCGGACGATCTGTTCGGCGTCGGCCACGGCGGTCAACCAGTAGAAACCTTGTCGGAAGGCTTTCCCCACCAAGGATCGCGGCGCGGCATGGTGGCCGCAGATTCCGCCGTGGATGTCGATCAGCAAGTGTCTCCCTTGGTCGGTCAGGATACACTTTTGGAGGATCCCGGAAGGGCTCCTCTTGTAGAGTCTCTTGTCGACTAGGACAAAAGACTTAGCCCACCGAGCGAGGCGCCGAGCCTCGGTAGGGTCGGCGGGCAGCGATCCGTCTGTCAGCCGATCGATGAAGGGTTGCCTCCAGTCGGACTCGATGTTGAGCACACTCGGGTCCGACCCAGTCGAGTGCGCGTCCGACCGAACGTCGGTCGGGGCATTCGCCTTTAGGGGGCCGGCTGCACCCTCTATCGTTGGGTCCAACCGGATGGATGGCTTGTGGAGGTCGGAGACGAAGACTCCTGAGGGGATCGGCCCTTTGCTAGAGGCGAGGTTGGCGAGGGAGTCAGCTTCACCGTTGTAGCGTCGATAGCTATGGTGAAGCTTGAATCCTTTGAATCTTTCCTCGAGCTTGCGGACCTCCAAGCAATAGGCCGCCATACGGGAGTCGCGAGGCTCCGTGGCCTTCATCACTTGGTCGATGACCAGCTTGGAATCGCCGTGGATGTAGAGCCGCCGAGCGCCGAGGTCGGCGGCGATCCGGAGGCCGTTGACGAGTGCCTCGTACTCGACGACATTGTGGAGGTCCATCCATGTTTGTGATGAGTATTTGACTTTATTTGAGCAAGGTGTGCTCAGGCTTGAGTTTGATTTGACTCGGTATTGCATGTTTCAATTAATGATAATTGTGGACTAACATGCAGGAAGAAAAGGTATGTGCATTGTGGTATGTGCAAAATGGTTTGTTCCTTGTGGTACAGGTTCCTGAGGCAGCTATGGTCGTTGGTGAGTACCGGGACTAGGTTGGGAGAACCGAGGTCCAGAGCGGTCGAGGATGCCGACGAGATGGTTGGGCTCAAACCGGGTTCACTTGGACGTCAAGGAAATGGACTTGAGGTGGCTCAAGGTTTCCGGTTCGGGTTGGAGGCTCGAAGAGGAGGAAACTGAGCGGTCAAGTCCGGCGGATGAAGGCCCGTTGCATCGGGTTGATCGGGTTTTGTTTAAAACCCATGTATGGCCAATGTGGCCCATGTAAAGCCCATGTGTGGGTTGAAATGAGAGGGTTAATCCTAGCCCTTGGTGGAGTGCCCTAGGGTTTGGGACTCATCCAAGGGTGGTAGGTGGCCCTAGAGTAGTATAAATAGAGGAGGGGTGTCCTCCTCACTTGAAGGTTTGAGTTGCTCCTTTGAGCTTTGCCCACATGAAGTGAGGCTTTGTAAACCTTCCAACCAAAAAATACAAAGATTTTCTTTACATTTTTGTGAATTTAAATTCCGCATTTACATTATGTCTTTACTTTACGCAATTTAAATTCAGCATTTACTTTCCCGCATGTAAATTCTCGCAATTTACTTTCTCGCAATTTGGATTTGCTCCTCTCCTTCTAAATGCTATTGATCAAGGAGGTCTTGAGGGTGCTCATTTGGTTTTACATCTTTCTTGCACCCTAGGATAGACTAGAGATTAAGTTTCTATCAAGATTGCAAATCTGTCCTGAACTTGTTCTTCGCGCAGCAGTCAGTCTTTGATTTTTAGAAAAATATAGAAAAATCTTTCTTGATTGATTCTTGTTGGAGAAGGTGCTTGACTCATATACCCATCTGTGGAAAAATTTTGGAGTCCACTGGATGCACCATTTGGGAGCTATGAGGTGAAAACCGAGCCCCAAATTTCCTGATTGAAAATCCTGACTGTTCGTAGTTCTTGATTTTTCCTGTTTTTTGTAGAAGGATTGTGGTGGTGATTTTTGGTGGAGTGCTTCACGACTCAACAGATCACAGGCTGAAAAATTCCCAAATTTTTTGGAGCAACAGAAGTCCACCATCCACCTGCTCTAATTGAGGACAATTCCTGAAAATCTGCTTTTGCTTTTCTAAAAAGAGGCTTTTGTGTTTTGGCTTGATCTCTTTTAGAAAAGAAGTATTTGAATTGATTCCTCTTTGCTTTGGACACTTGACAACCAGAATTTGTGATTTAAATATCCCTCACATGATTCATGGTTCCCATCCATGTAAGCTAGGGATACACATAGTTGTCAAGTCGTTCGATTTTTATGGTTTCGCGATTTTAAGGAGCATCGGTTTTCTTTGCGGGATTGTTTGGAGTACGTTGAGTAGGGGATATTTTTATTTGGGATCATTCACCCCCCCTGATCGCCATCTCGGTCTTTTAATTGGTATCAGAGCCGGTTTTGCTCTTTCATAGATCTTGACCGGTCTCAAGAGCCATGGCGACGGACAAGTACTCAACTAAGCCTCCAATTTTTGCTGGAGTTGATTATCCGTTCTGGAAAGTTCGGATGGAGACATACATCACTGCCCAGGGCTTTTCTTTATGGCAGAAGGTGAAGCACCCGTATGAGGTTCCGGCCGATGAGAACGCCAACGCCGCAAACATGGCCGACGTTGAGGCAAACGCTAAGGCCAAGAACCTCCTCATACAGGACTTAGCCGCGATGAGTATGATCGCGTCTCTCACCTACGATCGGCTCACGAGATCTGGGTGATCCTCAATGCTTACCATGAGGGCACCACTCAGATCAAGTCCGTGAGACAGGATCAATTTAAGCGTGACTACAACAAGTTTGAGCAGCACGCTGGTGAGAGCCTTGATGAGTGCTTTGCTCGTTTTGCAAAGATTCTCAAAGCAATCTTCGGTCGATGGAGTTGTTCATACACCGATTCGGAGAATGCGAGGCATTTTCTTCGAGCACTCGATCTAAGGATTTGGGAGATGAAGGTAACCACCATCACGGACCATACGGACTTGTCGACCTTGACTCTTGACGGGTTGTATTCCCGCCTCAAGACTCATGAGCTTGACATCGTCGCTCGCAGACGAAGTCCCAAACGATGGCATTGGTTACCGATCCCACGGGTCTTCCTCTTTGGACCCCTCTTGACTTCTCTTCTGGTTTTTCTCTCCCGCTCTTTGCGACGTGGCGATGACGTTACGAACAATTTCGGAAAGACGAGCTTGCTCTTGTCGCTCGAAAATTTTCGAACATTTACAAAAGGGTGAGAGATAGAAAGAGGAGTGGCAAGTTCACTTGCTTTGAGTGTGGTGGCCCCAACCACATTCGGGCAAACTGCCCCAAGCCGGAGAAGGGCAATTATGAACAAGGCGGTGCGGGTAAGAATGACTACATCAACAAGAACCGCAACAAGAAGCCTCCACTCGCGAAATGGGCGCAAGAGAAGAAACACCGCAAGTTCGCCAAGGGCAAGAAGCTCTTTCACCGCGTCCTTGCCGCTCGACGACCTTGACCTCTCCGACACGGAGACATGGAGCGACGAGGACGAGGATGAACCGCAAGAGAAGGTGAAGGGCGGCGATGACTTCTCCGGCATGTGCTTCATGGCCTCCAATGCCATGGAAGTACTCCGACACCGAGTCAGACAAAGGACACGGAGGAGGTACCTTCTTATGACCAGCTCCATGATGCTTTTATCAAACTAGGAAAATTTCATTCCAAGTCTAGAGCTAAGTGTGTTGATCTAGAGAAGGAAGTAGGTACCTTATCTCGGGAGTTAGCTTCACTTAGATCTTGTTCCTCCCGAGACTCTGATAGCTGTACTTTGTGTGATGCTTTGCTTGTGGAGTTGGAGAACCTAAGGACTCTACATGATAGTGTGCTTTCTGATCTTGAGTCACTTAGGTCGAAGGATGCTAGCACATGTCTAGTAGATTCTATTCCTGTTGATGCTAGTTTTCTTCACACTCACACAAATGCTTCATGTGCTAATTGCCCTAAGCTTCTCGCTGAAATTGATGCCATGAGTTGTCACCTTAGGAAGCTATCTGCTAGAAATGATGAACTTGAAAAGCATGCTTCTAAGGACCCAATCAGCTCATGTGAGGGCTGTATGCAACTAAAAAATGCTTATGATGACTTGGTGCTTGAAAACTCAAAATATGCTAAGGATCTACTAGCTAAGTCACAAAATGGTTGCATACTGTGTGTTGGGGTAGCAGAGGACATGAATCAAATTCATGTAGAGCTTAGGAAGAAGCTCAAAGCCCAGGTGGGTAGGATTAGAGACTCTCCATGTGTTTCTTGCGAGTCCCTCAAGATTGAGGCTGCTCTTTATAGGGAGAGATTTGATCGTTTAGTTCGCTCTTCTCCATCTGGCTCTTCCCCTGCTACTCCTTCCCTTGCTCTTCTTGTGCCTCACTTTTCGAGAGTGTCAGTACCTTATGAGCACTCTCGAGAAGTTTGTTAGAGGTAAGAAGAAGCTCAATCTTATCCTAGATCAGTCCAAGATTAGCAGATTCAATCAAGGTCTAGGGTTTGATGCCTTGGAGCATACACGGGCGCATCCGCCCACTGTTGTGCGTGCCTCCAAGAGCGGAGAGATAGTGGTGGCTCCACAGGTGAGCACCACTGTGTTTAGATCAGCAGGGATTGTCCACGGGACGTCTGACGAGAAGGGTGCTTCTCATGCTACTTCACCCCCCAAGGCGAAGTATACATGCACCTTCTGTCAGAAGGATGGACATATAGCTGATTTCTGCTTCAGACGCGTCAAGATTTCTCGGCGTGAGCGTGTCCATGCTCTTAGGGGTATTCAGGGTCATCCCCAGACTCTAAGTGCGCCTAAGGCACACACGGCTTCTAGACAGGATAAACAAGCTAGAGAGTCTCCTGTTTTTGGACAGCGCATGGGGCTTGGTTTCCAGGCTTCTACTTCTGGTTTTCGCCCCAGAGCTGTCCCGAAGTCAGCTTTTCCGCCGTCCTCTTGATATTCCTCGCTTTTCCCATCGAGGTAGATATCGGCGGCGTGAGTTTGCTTTCCCAGCGGGAGGTGCAGGCAGAAGATCGGGATGGTCCGGCCTTTGCACCTCGGCGGACCAACCCGGCAGCTGCTCCCAGACGTCCTACTGGAGCGAAGTCTGATTTTGTGAGAGTCGAGTCACGGAGAGGTGCCAGATTGCATTCTTCTACTCCGTTGATCGCTTGCCTACTCCACGCTTAACTTCAAGATTGGGTTCCTAGATCTGCACCGATCTATCCTGCATCTTGAGACATCCGCTTTTCACTCTCTTTGATTCAGTCCGTAGGGACGAGGAAGGGGAGGTTTGGATCGTAGACTCGGCTGTTCTCGCCACATGACCGGAGACTCCGTTGGTTTTCTTCCTGGACCGAGATCCCGGTGATGAGGTAATCACCTTTGGGGATCTTTGCGTCGGGTAGAGTCATTGCTAAAGGTATCGTCTGCATTAACGATCATTTCATTCTTAAGGACGTTGCCTTAGTCAGTAAGCTGCATTTCAACTTGCTTTCAGTCTCTCAGCTTCTTGATGACGATTTCGAGGTCAATTTTAAGAGGAGCTCTTGTAGGATCCTCGATTCTTCTGGGGAGTTTGTTTGCGGGATTTCTCGTTTTGGGAGAGTCTTTCGTGCTGATTTTTGTTTTTCCTCTAGAGACTCTCTCCATTGCCTTATTGCTTCTGAGTCCCGTGATCTCTCCTTTTGGCATAGGAGACTTGGTCACATTGGCTTTGATCATTTGACTCGAGTTAGCGGCCATGATCTCATTCGTGGCCTGCCTAAACTCAAGATGGTCAAAGATGTTGTATGTTCTCCTTGCCGACATGGCAAGATGGTTGCTGCCTCCCATCCTCCAGTACCCGAGTGATGATCGATGCACCAGACAGTGCTACACATGGACACTGTTGGTCCAAAGTGCGATCGGCCAGGTGGGAAGTGGTATATTCTTGTCATTGTCGATGATTTTTCGAGGTACTCTTGGGTGTTTTTCATGGCCTCGAAGGATGAGTGTTTTTCACACTTCAGGGGTTTGGTCCGTAGGTTGTCTGTTGAGCTCCCGGGTGCCTTACGAGCGATCCGCGATGACAATGGCACGGAGTTCAAGAACTCCTACTTTAGCGATTCGTGAGGAGTTAGGCTTAGAGCATCGCTTCTCCTCTCCATACGTCCCTCAAAGAAATGGCGTAGTGGAAAGGAAGAACAGGACCCTGGTTGAGATGGCCAGACGATGCTAGATGAGTACAATACTCCTAGGAAGTTTTGAAATTTGAGGTCAGAGCTACGGCATGCCATGTTGCCAACAGAGTTTTTCTTAGGGCACACTTGCATTGCACTTCTTATGAGTTGAGATATGGGCGAAAGCCTAGTGTATCTCATTTTCGTGTTTTTGGTTGCAAGTGCTACTTCTTGAAGTCTGGGAACCTAGATAAGTTCGAGTCACGTTAGCGATGGGATCTTTACGGGTTACTCGACTTCTGCCGTAACTATAGGATTTGGGCTGTAGATTTGGGTAGGATCATAGAGACCTGCGAGGTGACTTTTGATGAGGCTAGCCCGGTGCTAGACCAGACATTTCAGGCTCTTCTCCTCTTTCCCGCCTATCTTCTCGGAGGAAGTTGATGACGGAGATGAAGGCGCCTTGCCTGATCCAGTCACCATTCCTGCTCCCGAGGTGCCTCCCATTTCCATATCTCGCACCTCGGGAGATCAGCCCTTACCCTCGACTCTTCGGCCTAGTGGCTCTGTTCCTACTTCTCCCACGCGAGGAGTAGAGGTCACTTCGCTTCGGACCTCCCCGCCACATTCAGCGAGGCTCATCCACCCGACTGCATCATTGGAGATCTGTTTGAGCGAGTCACTCGCTCTAAGTCAGGTTTGTCCACTTTCTGCCTTCACTCTGCTTTTGTTGCCTCTTTTGAGCCGAAGGATGTTTCTCATGCATTATCTGATGAATCTTGGATTAATGCTATGCATGAGGAACTTGAAAACTTCGAGAGGAACAAAGTTTGGAAGCTTGTCGAGCCCCTTCCGGGTCACAATATCATTGGGACCAAATGGGTGTTCAAAAACAAGTAGAGTGAGGATGGGGTTGTAGTTCGAAACAAGGCTAGGTTAGTCGCTCAGGGTTTCTCTCAGGTCGAGGGTCTCGACTTCGAGGAGACTTTTGCCCCTGTAGCTAGACTCGAGGCCATCCGGATCCTGCTCGCATTCGCGGCATCCAAGGGCTTCAAGCTTTTTCAAATGGATGTCAAGAGTGCATTCCTCAATGGCTTCATTGAGGAAGAGGTGTATGTCAGACAACCTCCAGGATTTGAGAACCCCAAGTACCCAAACCATGTCTTCAAGCTTTCCAAAGCTTTGTATGGACTTAAGCAAGCTCCACGAGCTTGGTATGAGAGGCTTAAGTCCTACCTCTTGAGTCATGGTTTTCATATGGGTCAAGTGGACAAGACTCTGTTCGTCAGACATTCTGATTCGGATTTTCTCCTAGTCCAAATCTATGTCGACGACATCATTTTCGGTGGTTCCTCAGATTCGCTCGTTACTCAGCCTCGGATGTGATGAGTACTGAGTTCGAGATGAGCATGATGGGCGAGTTGAGCTACTTCCTTGGCTTCAGACAAGCGGACTCGGGAGGGTACATTCTTGCATCAAGGCAAGTACACTCGAGACCTCCTCAAGCGCTTTGACATGTCCGATGGAAAGCCGCTATGACTCCTATGGCCACCACCGCTGTCCTCGAGCCTGGCGAGGATGGTGAGCCGCTTGATCTAAGGAGTTCCGGAGCATGATCGGCTCCTCTTGTATCTCATCGCCTCGAGACCGACATACATTTCTCTGTATGTCTTTGTGCTCGCTTCAGGCTTCTCTCGCCTCTCACCGTCAGCGGTGAAGCGCATCTTCAGTACCTTGGAGCTACCATTGACTATGGTATCCGGTACTCTTCTTCCTCCTGTCTATCTCTCGAGCCTTCTCCGATGCAGACTTCGCCACGGTAGGATAGATAGGAAGAGCACTTCGGCACTTGCCAATTCATTGGCACTTCTCTTGTCTCTTGGTCGTCTAGGAAGCGATCCGGTGTTGCACGATCCACCGCCGAGGCCGAGTATGTTGCCGCAGCTGGCTGTCGTAGCCGCTTGATTTTCTGGATGAGATCGACCTTGCGGGACTTTGGGTTAGTAGCAGATTGTGTTCCACTTTTCTGTGATAATACGTCTGCCATTCACATTGCTAAGAACCCAGTGCAACACTCTCGGACCAAGCACATTGACATTCGCTATCACTTCCTTAGAGACCATGTGGAGAAGGGTGACATAGTGCTCCAGTTTGTGGAGAGTGACCACCAGTTGGCTGACATTTTCACCAAGCCTTTGGATAGCTCCAGGTTTGTTTCCCTGAGAGGAGAGCTTGGGATTATGAGCCCATATGGCATATCTTGAGGGGGAGCTGGCTTGTATTATATGTTCGTATGTATATTCAGCTTTCCTTTCTCTTTCTGGGTATCTTTGGGATGGTTTTCATTTGGTTGAGTCCACTTCACCTAGACTTCTGGCATGCCTCGGCATGGACCTCTCACCTTATGCTTTAGGGTAATATTTCTCTCTTACTCTCGGTTGAGCTCACTCACAGTCTTTTAGGTCTAGCAGGTGTTGGGCCCCCTGGGTAGACAGGGTCTGTGTTTGCTCCTGGGTAGGAGTTGGAGAAGTAGCTTTCCTATATAAGTCATATGGGGAAGGTGAGAGCGAGTCTAAGTGTTAGTGTTTCTCTTCATGTTATCTATGCTCCTAGACTACCCATGTGTCAGTTGCTTGATTCCTTCTCATCACTTCTGTCTTTCTGGTTTCAGTTGAGTTCAATTCATCCTTTTGAATCTAAAATTGCTAATAACTCAACTTCAATCAGATTTTGTGCTTAATCAACTCACTTGTTGAGGGGGAGCTTGGAATTGATTCTTTTGCATTGCATATAGACTTGTTTTTCATTTACGAGCTTTGTCTATTATGCAATTGATAAAATTGAGATATGTTGCACCTAGCTACTTTTCTGAAGATATTTGCTAATCTAGGTCATATCCAATTTGGTATATCATGTGAAACTAGCCAACATTTTAAAATTGAGCTTTCCTGAAAAGTTGATGAAACATGGCTTTTACTTGCTATACTTCTTCACTAGATGCTTATGCCATGCTTATTGAAATAGTGGGTTTCTACTAGAGTCCCTAGAGCAACTTGGGTTAGCTACATTGTTTCATTCTAGAATCCTCAATAATGCTCATGAATCTAAGTGTGAAAATATAAATTGACTCTTTTGTGCTAAAATTGAACTCAACACTATTCATTCACGAGACTGCTTCCCATTGCACTTGGGATGAACTTGGAATGAAGTGTGTATGACCAAAACCACTCTTTTAAGCTTCTTGCTTGAGATGGTTGCTAATGGCTTGAGTCAATACACCGAAAAATGCAAAAATAACTAGAGGAAGAGAGTGATGCCTAGGAGACCTATGTTGATGGCTCCTAGTCGAGGTTGTGTTTCTCTAGGATAAACTCTCTAAACCCTGAAAGGTTTGTGGAGGAGAGTGAAGCTTAGGAGGCCTTTGTCGATGGCTCCTAGTCGAGGATGTGCTTCACTAAGCCTAACTCTCTCATACCGCTTTATGAGCTTTAATCTAAAAATTTGCATTTAAAGAGATGATTGAGCATGAGGCTTCTCTTATGGACTTGTAGTTTCCCAAAGTGTTGACTAGGTTGAACTCTAGTATATCCATTTGCTCGTTTGGTTGGCTTTGCTTCTAGTATTGAAGTTATGCTAAGTGTTGCTATTGTTGAAATCATACCAAAGTATTATAACCTCTTTTGAGCTAGTTAGCAAAAATTGAAATATGCCATTGGATATGCCTTAGGATGACATAATCTGAACTTGAGTAGCTTGGTGTCATACTTTGTCTAAGTGGTCACTTGCATAATCCTCAAAGCTCTTCTAGGTTGCATTTCATGCAAAAATTGTTCTCTTGATGCCTATATTGCCAAAAGGGGGAGAAAACGTAGAAAAGACATCTTAAAAAAAATGCTTTCTCATGATCATGTTGAACAATTGTCCTTGCATTTGGATCATGAGTAATATTGAGCTTTTTGAGAGATTTCTTGGTTTTTGGAGCTCTTGTTGAAAAATTGTCCTTTCAAGTGTTGAGCTCTAAAAATCTTCTCATCTATTTGGTCATGAGCTTTCTTTCTCTTTTTATTGGACCAAATATGATTTTTGCAATCAAATTGCTTTTCTTCCTTTGTTTACAAACTCAAATTTATGCCTTTTGTGTGGTTTGTCAATATACTCATCAAGGGGGAGATTGAAGGACCATGTGGAGGTCCATCCATGTTTGTGATGAGTATTTGACTTTATTTGAGCAAGGTGTGCTCAGGCTTGAGTTTGATTTGACTCGGTATTGCATGTTTCAATTAATGATAATTGTGGACTAACATGCAGGAAGAAAAGGTATGTGCATTGTGGTATGTGCAAAATGGTTTGTTCCTTGTGGTACAGGTTCCTGAGGCAGCTATGGTCGTTGGTGAGTACCGGTACTAGGTTGGGAGAACCGAGGTCCAGAGCGGTCGAGGATGCCGACGAGATGGTTGGGCTCAAACCGGTTCACTTGGACGTCATGAAATGGACTTGAGGTGGCTCAAGGTTTCCGGTTCGGGTTGGAGGCTCGAAGAGGAGGAAACTGAGCGGTCAAGTCCGGCGGATGAAGGCCCGTTGCATCGGGTTGATCGGGTTTTGTTTAAAACCTATGTATGGCCAATGTGGCCCATGTAAAGCCCATGTGTGGGTTGAAATGAGAGGGTTAATCCTAGCCCTTGGTGGAGTGCCCTAGGGTTTGGGACTCATCCAAGGGTGGTAGGTGGCCCTAGAGTAGTATAAATAGAGGGGGAGGGGTGTCCTCCCTCACTTGAAGGTTTGAGTTGCTCCTTTGAGCTTTGCCCACATGAAGTGAGGCTTTGTAAACCTTCCAACCAAAAAATACAAAGATTTTCTTTACATTTTTGTGAATTTAAATTCCGCATTTACATTATGTCTTTACTTTACGCAATTTAAATTCAGCATTTACTTTCCCGCATGTAAATTCTCGCAATTTACTTTCTAATTTGGATTTGCTCCTCTCCTTCTAAATGCTGTTGATCAAGGAGGTCTTGAGGGTGCTCATTTGGTTTTACATCTTTCTTGCACCCTAGGATAGACTAGAGATTAAGTTTCTATCAAGATTGCAAATCTGTCCTGAACTTGTTCTTCGCGCAGCAGTCAGTCTTTGATTTTTAGAAAAATATAGAAAAATCTTTCTTGATTGATTCTTGTTGGAGAAGGTGCTTGACTCATATACCCATCTGTGGAAAAATTTTAGAGTCCACTGGATGCACCATTTGGGAGCTATGAGGTGAAAACCGAGCCCCAAATTTCCTGATTGAAAATCCTGACTGTTCGTAGTTCTTGATTTTTCCTGTTTTTTGTAGAAGGATTTTGGTGGTGATTTTTGGTGGAGTGCTTCACGACTCAACAGCTCACAGGCTAAAAAATTCCCAAATTTTTTGGAGCAACAGAAGTCCACCATCCACCTGCTCTAATTGAGGACAATTCCTGAAAATCTGCTTTTGCTTTTCTAAAAAGAGGCTTTTGTGTTTTGGCTTGATCTCTTTTAGAAAAGAAGTATTTGAATTGATTCCTCTTTGCTTTGGACACTTGACAACCAGAATTTGTGATTTAAATATCCCTCACATGATTCATGGTTCCCATCCATGTAAGCTAGGGATACACATAGTTGTCAAGTCGTTCCGATTTTTGCGGGTTTCGCGATTTTAAGGAGCATCGGTTTTCTTTGCGGGATTGTTTGGAGTACGTTGAGTAGGGGATATTTTTATTTGGGATCATTCACCCCCCCTCTGATCGCCATCTCGGTCTTTCAGTGAGGGACACCCCCACTTATAAATTAGGTCCTTTGCCCTTCCACAACCAATGTGGGACTATTCTAACAATTTTGTCGCGGCTGGCTTCGATGCCGCGCTCGGAGACAATGAAGCCGAGCAACTTTCCCTTCGGGACCCCGAAAACGCACTTCTCGGGGTTGAGTTTTATGCGAAACCGTCGAAGGTTCGCAAAGGTCTCTTCCAGGTCGGTGACGAGGTCGTCGACCTTCCTGGTTTTGACGACGATGTCGTCCACGTACGCTTCGACGTTACGGCCTATTTGGTCGGAGAAACACGCTTGCATACATCGCTGGTATGTAGCGCCCGCGTTCTTCAAGCCGAAAGGCATCGTGACGTAACAGTACGAGCCGTACAGAGTGATGAAGGAGGTCGTGAACTGGTCGGACTCCTTCATCGCGATCTGGTGGTAGCCCGAGTAGGCGTCCAGAAAAGAAAGGGATTCACACCCGGCGGTGGAATCCACGACTTGATCGATACGAGGCAATGGGAACGGGTCTTTCGGACAGGCCTTGTTGAGACTCGTATAGTCAACGCACATTCTCCATTGCCTGGACTTCTTTCTTACAAGTACGGGATTGGCGAGCCACTCGGGGTGGCGCACCTCCCTTACAAAGCCAGCGGCCAAAAGTTTGGTGATTTCTTCCCCAATGGCCTTGCGCTTTTCTTCGTCGAAACGGCGCAGGCGTTGGGCGACCGGTCGGGAGCCCGGTCAGATGTTCAAGGAGTGCTCGGTGGCTTCCTTTGGGATTCCGGGCATGTCCGAGGGTCTCCAGGCGAAGGCGTCTCGGTTTGCTTGGAGGAAGTCGACGAGCGCGCTTTCCTATTTGGCGGGGAGAGCGGCCCCGACCCGCACCGTCTTGGCGGGATCCTCGGGATCGACCGCGATCTCCTTTGCATCCTCCGCGGACTTGAAGGAGCTCGGCCCCGACTTGTCGGAGTCGGGAACAGACTCTGGGGGCCCTTCCTGGAGGCGGGCGAGCTCGGTGGACGCGACGACCGCTGAGGCCAATTCGCAGCTGCTTCGCTCGCAGCTGTAGGCAAGCTGGAAGGATGAGGACACGGTGATGATGCCTCTTGGACCTGGCATCTTCAGCTTAAGGTAGGTGTAGTTGGGGATAGCCATGAACTTCGCGTAGCATGGCCTCCCCAAAATGGCGTGGTAGGAGCCAGGAAAATCCACGACCTCAAAAGTGAGGCTCTCGGTGCGGAAATTGTCCGGGCTCCCGAAGGTGACAGGCAGGTCGACCTGCCCGAGCGGATGGGTCTGCTGGCCTGGGACGACGCCATGGAAAGGCGCCTTGCTCGGCCGAAGGGCGGAGCGAGGGATCCCTAGGGCATCTAAGGTCTCAGCATACATGATGTTGAGGCCACTCCCGCCATCCATGAGAACCTTGGTCAGGCGCTTCATCCCCATGATGGGGTCGACGACGAGCGGGTAGCGTCCCGGATGCGGGATGTGGTCGGGGTGGTCGGTCCAGTCGAAGGCGATCGGGCACTCCGACCACCGCAGGTAGCTGGGCACGGCGGGGGTCACCGTGTGGACTTCCCGGTAGGCGAGCTCAACCGGCGCTTGTCGGCGTAGCATGCCACCCCTCCGAAGATCACGAGGCAACCGTCGAGCTACGGGAACTCGGCGGTTGTCTCATCTCCCTTTGCCCCGACGTCGGATGCCGGATCGCGCTTCTTCCCCTTACCCCGCGAGGTCGTGGGGTTCCCGGAGAGGAAACGCTTCAGGACTTCGCAGTCCCGATACTTATGTTTGATGGGATAGTCGTGGTTCGGGCACAGACTATCCATCAATTTCTCGAAGCGATCGGGCGCCTGCCGAGCCTGCTGCTTGGCAGGGCGGTCGGCGGCGGCGACCATGTGGCCTTCGCAGCCATGCTTCCCCTTCCGTTTCTTTTTGTCGAAGCGGTCGGAAGGGGTGCCGACCTCAGAGCCGGGCGCCGGACGGGCCACCTTCCTCTCGAAGATGGCCCCCACAGCCTCTTCACCGGAGGCGTGGTTGGTGGCGATGTCGAGGAGCTCCTTGGTAGTCCTGGGCTTGGCGTAGCCTAGCTTGTGGACCAGAGCCTCGCAAGTGGTGCCGTAGATGAACGCCCCGACGACATCGGCGTCGCGGATGTCGGGGAGCTCGTTGCACTGCTGGGAGAAGCGGCGTATGTAGTCCCGAAGGGTTTCCCCCGGCTGCTGTTTGCAGCTCTTCAGATCCCAGGAGTTGCCAGGGCGTTTGTACGTGCCCTGGAAGTTCCCGACGAAGAGGTTCGTCAGGTCGGCCCAACTCCCGATGGTATCCACGGGCAGATACTCGAGCCAGGCTCGGGCGGAGTCTACGAGGTAGATGGGGAGGTACTGGATGATGAAGAAATCATCAGTCGCTCCCCCCGTCCGGCAGGCGAGCCGGTAATCCTCAAGCCAAACGCTAGGGTTTGTCGCCCCCGTGTATTTGGCTATATTGACTGGGGCCTGGAACCTGGTCGGGAAATCGGCGTTGCGGATGGCGCGGGTGAACGCCCGTGGTCCGGGACCGTCGAGACCCGAATCGTGGCGGCCACGCTGCCCGCTGTGATGGCGCCGATACGTTAGCAGTTCTCCTCCGTGCCTCGAGGGTGGCGCGAAGGTCGCGATTGTCCCCAGGCGGTGCCGCACCGGGGTGTGCGATGCCTGGGGGAGCTCGTGATGCGTGGCGGTTGCGGCCTGGCTCCGATGACCCCGCGAAGGGGAGGGGCCCGGGTGGCCCGAGGCTGTGCCCGAGTGTCGGGAACCGGAACCCTGGGCGTGCTGAGCGACAGCACGCTCCACCAGCCCCCGAAGGTTCTGGTAGGTGGCCTTAGCGTCCGGGTCCGTCGGCTCAGGCAGCCCGCGGAGCAACATTGCTGCTGCGGCGATGTTTTGGTTGGCGTGGGGGAAGAACGGGAGGATGTCCGTTCCCTCAGCTATCTGGTGGTGGACCTGACGCGCAAGTGCGCGCGCGCCAGAAACCAGCGGCGGCTCGGGCTGACGTCGCTCCAGGTCGACCTGGAGTTTGTCGAGCTCGACCTTACGGGCCTCTAGCTCCTCGCGCTGCCGTTGGAGGTCGGCGAGGTGAGCCTGGAGGTGCGCGTCGTCTTCCTGCCAGGACTCGTCTCTCCGCGCTTCGTCGCGCGGGAGGAGGGTACCGGGGGTTGCAGGAGTGGCAGATGGCTCCGCCGCGCCCGCCATGTTGCACTCACGGGAGTACGTTCGGCGTGGGGATACTCCCTATCGGAGCTAGAGCTGTGGCTGGAGGAGTCCCCCAGCAGGTCGTGGAGGGAAGTCGGCATATAGCCGGTCATGGCCACGAGCCAGGAGCCCGTGGAGGGCGGGGCCGTTGCCCGTTGTGTGGCACCACCGGAGGTGATGCCGGTGCATCGTAAGCCAGCCCCTGAGGCCCGTGTCGGGGCCTCGAGGCGGAGGTTGCCGAGAATGCCGGCAACTGCGTCCAGGCTCCCGGAGAAGACCTGGTCGCGGACCGTGGCGGGGACGAGCACGAGCTCTCCCGCCGTCGTAGCGATGAAGTCGAGGGTGCCGAAACGGATCCAGCCCCTCGACGCTGGTGCGCCGTCGGTGCGCGAGAAAGAAGCCATCGAGGAAAACAAGTGGGAACCCGAAGACGAGGGTGGTGATGACGCGCGAGATCCCCTACCTAGCGCGCTAACTGTTGGTGTTTCGTGCACCGGCAATACGAATTTTCGGTTATTGGGGATCGTGCGCTCCCTCTCCTCGAATGGTTGACTCAAGAGGCCAAGGTTTATACTGGTTCGGGCTGAACGTCCCTACTCCAGTTTGGGCTTGTTGATGTGTATTGTTTCTCAAGGTGAACGATTGCCCAGGGGCTACAGACGAGATGAGGTCCCGACAGATCGATCTCTCGCACGCTGGACCGGTTTTTCGTTCTCGCCCCTCACTCTGTTGTCCCGCCTCTCCTTATATACTTGGAGATGGCGGGTTACATGGGAGTTTGGTGAGTGAGAAAAAAGAAAGGGTTCCGTACGCCTAGGAGTCTGGCCTCCTGTCTTATCGTCCGACCGGGCTCTGCCTGCCCTCACGCCGGGTTGGTAGGGGTGATGCACTGCTACGCGTGGCCGTCAGCCTCGTCAATTAATTGTATTTGACCCCAGCGTGGCCTCGGGAGGGTGCGCTCCCCTCTAGGACGTGTCAGGATGACGGGACCGGAGTTTGACTTCTTGGTGAGCCCTCTGACATCCTCGGGAAGGGTCCACCTACCCCGGTACGGACGTCAGGAGACGTCGTGCACATAGGGCGGTTGGTCAGACATCAGTCGGGGCTTGACCCCCTGTTGTGGTCGGAGCCGACCGGCCACGCGCCCCGACCTAAGGGGTCAGGGCCTGCCGGACGCCCGGAGCTGGCCCAAATTGGGGCCAGGTCCCCCCCTTTTTTTTTGGGGGGGGCATGGGCCCTTTGTCCGAGCTGGGCTTCTAAAAGTGGTCAGCCCGTTCGTGGTTCCAGGCTGATGGGGGTACCCATGGTATGTGTACTCGTCAGCAGCTCCTTCAAAAGTACAAGGATGTATTCGCATGGGGACCGGAGGATCTCCCCAGGGTTCGCAGAGAAACTATTGAACACTCCCTCGCCATCTGCCCAGTTGTGAAGCCAAAGAAATAAAAGCTTCGAAAACTCACCATGGAAAGACAAGTGTCCGCGAGAGCGGAGGTGACCAAGTTGCTCCAAGCGGGAATTATACACGAAGCCCTCCATATAGAATGGTTGGGTAACGTGGTCTTTGTCAAGAAGTCTAGCGGGGCTTGGAGAATGTGCATCGACTTCACTGACTTGAACAAGGCGTGCCCCAAAGTTGACTTCCCCTTGCCCCGCATCGACCAACTCGTCGACTCCACCTCCGGGTCGGAGAGAATGAGCTTCCTCGACACCTACTCTGGCTATCATCAAGTCTACATGCGAAGGGAGGATGAAGATAAGACGGCATTCATTACCCCTTTCGGCACGTACTGCTTTGTACGAATGCCCTTCGGCCTCAAAAACGCAGGCGCTACCTTCGCGTAGCTCATTGCCAAGGTCTTCGCCAACCAGCTGGGGAGGAATGTAGAAGTTTACGTTGATGACATCATTGTTAAGAGCGAGAAAAAAGAAAGCCACATCGCTGACCTCAAGGAAACCTTCGACAACCTAATGGCGAAGAAAGTAAAGCTCAACCCAACCAAATGTGTTTTTGGCGTGGATGTGGGGAAGCTCTTAGGATTTCTGGTCTCCCAGCGGGGCATCGAGGAGAACCTGGAAAACATAAGGGCCATCCAAGATATGGCCCCACCAAGGAACCTGAAGGAGGTGCAGCCGATTCTTACCAAAGTCAGCAGAGCGGAGCCTGCCATTCTTCAAAGCATTGCGATAGAGTGACGCTTTCGCCTGGACGAAGGAGTGCCAGCTCGCCTTCGAGGAACTAAAGCAGAATCTCATGAAGGTACCCACATTACAAAGCCCGAAGCAAGGCGAGGAGCTTCTGCTTTACTTAGCTGCGAGCCCCTCCGCCGTTAGTGCGGTACTGGTGCGACCACAAGGTATAAAGCAACAGCCGATCTACTTCATCTCTGAAGCGTTGCAGGGAGCGAAGCTATGATACTCAGAGATGGAAAAGCTGGCATACGCTCTATGGATGGCTTCCAGAAAGCTCCGCCATTATTTCCAAGCTAATCGCATCAAAGTACCAATAGCGTACCCTCTCGGTTCTATGCTGTAGGATCGAAGTATACGAATATAGCAATCAGAGGGGGGGTGAATGATTGTGCGGAAGCTAAAACCAAATTCTTGATCTATTAAAAGTTCACCCCAAAACAGAACCAAATAATTGCCTCGTTTTCGACAAAAATAGAATGACAGAGGTTCGGTAAAATGCGAATTCCCGGAGATCCAACTGTCGGATCGATCTGAAATTTGGACACAAGAAACTAGATTCCAGTATGAATCAAACTCAAAAAGAATCAGCTCGATCGGACTTACGGATCAAAAGTTATGAGCTTTGCAAGCTTGCTGATCCAGAACTTGACGAGAATCAATCTAATCAAAACTTCAAGATTAAACAAGAACGACAAAAGATTGATCAACTAGACTTTGAGAAACACTAGATCAATACTCTAGAGAGGTTTTTGATGGATCAAATCAAGATAAAACTTAAAGAACAAAAACCAATCTAGAACTAGAACAAGCATGCAAACAAGAACCAAAAAGAGAACGTTGAAGCAATGCGGGAACTAGAAGAATTGATATTTATTTCTTTTGTCTAAAGTACTCCCATCAAAAGAGTACAAACCCTAAACTTTGAGCCCAAGGCTCTATGCGCCTAGCTCTCCTCAATTCGATGCTCTTCAACAGAGACAACCCTCCTATTTAAAGCACCAACCCACAAGAAATTTCGAATACGATTCCTATTCCTAGAAGGAATCAGATTCAACACAACTCTACTTGGCCCAACCTGGCCGAGTACAACTCTTGCACGCGTATGGCAACCCTACCATACTCACGTGACTAACACTTTGCACGCCGTATGGCCACCGCCATACTCACGTGACTAACACTTTGCACGCGAATGACCTCCTGCCATTCTCACGTGACTAACCATTCTTCATGTGCACCATTCTCTTAGCCCGAACGTCCCGCATGACATCCTTGACCACCAAGACCTCAGTTCCTCCTGAACCTAGTCTCGAACCTCAGTTCCTCCACGAACCTAGTTCCGGTCCCGTCATCAACCACGTTCGTCCTCGAGCAATACCTGCACATGAACAAAACACAAAACGAATCCGAGCACAAGTCCACGACTTGACTCAATGTCAATCCATGCAACTACTCACATGAGCATTGCATAAAGTCCACTTCAAAACAAGTATCATGAAATTATCACAAATTTCATAATCTCAAAATCAAATTCAAAATTCAATCTCAAAATCGCTCAAAACCCTAATTGAGCAAATCCCATTCACGACGGACAACAAAACCAAATCAGCCAAATAATGCCAAGTGAAACCCTAGAAAATAGCTTCACGAAGGACCAACAAAGTCTCATCCGTTGTACAAGGGAAACTCTCGGTTCCAAAAGAAAACATTCCGGCGAAAACATGTTTACGACGGACAACCAAAATCGGTCCGTCGTACATGCAAAAGTCTCGGTTCAAAAACGCTTTCAAATTCATGTTCACGGCGGACCAAAAATCTTGTCCGGTGTAGATGTGGAACTTACTGGTTTCTTGGAAAGAAAGAGTTTGGCTCAAGCGCACAAAATCATGTTCACGACAGACAAACAAAATCGGTCCGTCGTATATGGGAAAGTGAGGTTGCCAAAGCATGTTTTCGACAGACCAACAAAGTTTGTCCGTCGTAGATGGGAAACTTACTGTTTTCTTTAAGTTTGGTCCGGCGCCAAAGCGAAACTTACTGTTTCTTGTCAAATTGACAAAACACATGAACAAAACACATTTGCAAATTCAATTCTAAGCCAATTTTTCAGCACATGATTTCACATATGCTGTCCAACAAAGAGAGCACTTGGCGCATCAGCAAATGCGCGGTTGAGGTGGCGCCCTTCGAGTTGACTACAATACCGTGCATTACCGTCAAAAGCCAAGCCCTAGCCCATTTTATGACGGAATGGACTTCTCCGGTGTCCAAAGATAATGACACTTCAGCGGTATGGTCCATCAATTCTGATGGGTCATAGGGAATAAGCGGAGTAGGGATAGCCGCAGTAGTGATGGCTCCCGGAGGTGAAAAATTCGAGTTCGCAGCAAGGCTGGAATTCCCTTCGACCAACAATGTAGCCGAATATGAAGCGCTCCTGCTGGGGCTCCGAAAAGCGAAAACCATGGGAGCGAGAAGGGCTATCTTGCGCACCGATTCAAAGCTTATCCAGGGACATATCTCCAAAGAATATCAAGTGAAAGATGAACAACTCCAAAGATATGTGGAGACAGCCCGGGCGATGGAGAAGAGCTTTGCAGGCTTCTCCATACATGCGATACCTAGAGCCCAAAATGAGCGAGCAGATGAGTTGGCGAAGATCGCCGCAGCCGGAGGGGCTTTACTCTCAGCAGTCTTTTTTGAGGTGCTCTGTACTGCTTCTATTTCACCTCGGATAAACCTCATCGCCTGGGCGACTGATGAAGACTGGAGGAGCGAGATACACGACTACCTCCTCACGGTACAACCCCGCATGACGAAGCACAAGCGAAGCGTCTGGAGAGACGGGCAAAGAAATATGCCATAATCGATGGGATCCTGTTCCGCAGTGGTATCTGCGCCCCGTGTCTTCGCTGTATATCTCATGAAGAGGGGGTGCAGGCCCTGCGCGAAGCGCACCAATGGGCATGTGGAGCGCACCAGGCCCCCAGGAACCTCGCGAGGAAAGTGTTCCGAATGGGTCTCTACTAGCCTTCGGCTCTACAAGACGCAGAACAGGTGATCCGACACTGTCACGCATGCCAGTGGATGACAAAACAGAAAAAAGGCCCACCCGATGAGCTACACACAATACCCCCAATTTGGCCCTTCGCCAAATGGGGGATGGACATCGTCGGAGCGCTCCCTAGGGCTCGAGCAAACCTTCAGTTCGTGATCGTCGCGATCGACTACTTTTCCTGATGGATTGAGGCGGAGCCGGTGGCAAAGTAACGGCAGATGCTACAATCAAGTTTTTGTGGAAAATAATCATTTGCAGGTATGGAGTCCCATTCCAGATCGTCACAGACAATGGATCCCAGTTCAACTCTAAGAAAGCATCGGGACGAGGATCTGCTTCGCTTCGGTCGGTCACCCACAGTCGAACGGAGCAGTCGAAAGAGCAAATGGGTTGCTCCTCGACGGCATCAAAAAGAGACTCTATAACTCGGCGAAGGGTGCATGGCCCGATGAACTCTCCCACGTCCTATGGGCCACCCATGCCTCTGTGTCTTGGGCAACTGGATTATCTCTGTTTCGTCTTGTCTTTAGAGAGGAGGCTGTCCCCCGTAGAAGTCCAAGCCAAGTCTCTCCACATAATTAAAGCTCCGGCCCAGGAGGGAGTAGACATCACCCATGATTTGGAGGAGCAAAAACTTCGAGCCCTTGATACTATGAAGGCATACGCGAAGGCTTCGATGCGGAGCTTCGGCAAGAAAGTCAAAAGGCGCGACCTACATCCCGGGGACATGGTACTCAAAAAGGCGACCCCAACCTTCGCCAAGCTCGAAACCACTTGGGAGGGACCGTACATTATTAGGATTCCACGATGAAAGGCGCGCACAAACTCATCACCCTGGGCGGCGAGGAGGTACCGAGGACTTGGAACACGGAGGCGCTTAAAAAGTTTCATCCATAGTCATCAAAGAGAAACAGAGATAGGTCATGTACAAACTTTTATCGATAAAGCTAAGAGAAAATTCACAACTGGAGATTGTCTCACTGTATTGCGCAACTAAACGAAGGCCCGCAGCTTCGCGCCTGGTAGGACTTAACGGGATGCTTGGTCGGGCTAACGTCCCACCCATCCCTTCGCTCCGAACGCCCGCAACTTCGCACCGGGTAGGACTTAATGGGATGCTTGGTCAGGCTAACATCCCACCCATCCCTTCGCTCCGAATGCTCGCAACTTCGCGCCGGGTAGGACTTAACGGGATGCTTGGTCCGGCTAACGTCTGTCGGGACCCGAATTTGCAAATCCGGACCCTCTGTGTATTCAGCACTAGTCCAGGATCATGCTAGTGCACACAGCCTCAACATCGGTAAATATCACAATCATACACATCGATAATAGTAAAGTACTTTAATTAAAATAACCAAACTAGTTGCTCGACCTTATGGTCAAGTTACAAGAGTACGCCACACAGGGCGAAAACTTATTAAAGGAAATAAATTGCAGCGGAATAAAATCATCAACGTGGCACCATCCAGTATACCACAGAAAACTAACTGGGCTCGCTCCCTAGATAGATGGTTCTTCCTGAAGTTCTTCCTCCAAAGCTGGCGTCGCTTCTTCTTCAACTGGTGTGGTATTGTTGTGACACTACGGAATGATGGTGTGAGTCATTTTCGATCTCGGCCTTAAGATACTACTCTTGTATCATGTTTTTGGGCCGTTTCTGGGAGTTTGGGCCTTTCCGGGGAATTTGGGCCTTTCCGGAGGGGAATTGGGCCTTCCAGGGGAGTTTGGGCCTTGGGGGAAATAGTTCGGGCCTTGGGGGATCTATTTGGGCTGAAGGTGGGACATCTTTGGCCCATGTGGAGGTGGAATAGGATAGCAACCCCTGCTTCCCTATGTCCCATACTCCCCCCAACTCCCCACAACCCTAGCCGCCTCTCCCCTCCACCCCTTGCGCCTCCCCCTTTCATCCCCTAGCCTCCACCTTCCTCCCCTAGCCGGCCCTAGGCGAGTTCCACCCCCTCCCCTTGCTGTCATGCCCTTCCATACCATTGTCCTCGCCGTTGGGAAGCTCCGCGACGAGAGGATCCGGTGGGATTGGCGTGTGGAAGGAGATTGGGCGACCGGGAGGAGTTTTCGTCGGGCTAAGGTGGTGTGACCCCGGGAGTGCCGTCGTCGTCTCACCACGCCATTTCACGAGGGTGAAGGCAAGTGTATTGTAGTGGTTGCGGCTTAGGGAGCCGTAATGTTTGATAATGAGATGGTTTACACATGTTTTATTATATGATGCCATGATTGACTCTTGCTTGTGACATGATGAAAACGGTTTATGATGAGGCTATGCAATGATTAGTTGAAGTTGTTTATGTTTATGTCATATGTGCATTCATAATGGAAGAGGCGTCCCATGCTGATGCGGGCCTCTGTGTTCACACGTAGTGAACACGAAAGACCTACCTCGTAGTCCCATCCACGGTTGTGCATGGGAACGAGTCAGTAATAGTAGTCACCCTCCATCTATGGGATGGAAGGGGAAAGGGGGTGCATGCCGACGGGTGTGCACTCGGCAATACCGGTATGTGCTTCAAAGAGATATGTGCATTGCATTGCATGAATGTAGTGGTTTATGAGATGATTATGATGTTCTATGAGATGCATACGAAGATGTTATTTGAGATGTTTATGATGATGTTATATGAGAGCATAAATGAAGTTCATGATTTGATTCTCAGGATATGTGAATGGCATTAAGTATGTATGTGAGTTGTTATTGTTTTTGTATCATTGCAATACACTTTGTTGAGTGATGAACTCACGCTTGTGTTTATGTTGTTTTTCTTAGGTACCATGAAATCGGCATGCGGGAAAAAAAGGGGTTAGCTACACATCTACACGTAGCTCCACACAAATTAGACAGTGTTATCATTTGGAGTCATGATAATAAAGTTAATGCCATGAAACTTGGAGAATTGCTTAACTGTGTGCTCGGTCTTATTATTTGATTCGTTTAGCTCATGAAGTGGTTGAATGCTTTATCCTGGACATATATTGTTGCTATGTCACCTGTTATTGCTGTTTTAGATGCTTTTTATTATGTTATAACTTGTGATACTTTGTTGTTGCTCCGTACCATGGAAAAACAAAGGAGATGTGTAACATCCTCGTTTTCGGCTTTCTGGAAAAATCTAATTTAAATTAAGTAAATTAAAAATTTGGAGTTTCCTTCATGTTTAATTTAACCTGGCATTCCTAATCTGTCCAAAATCGGAATACAATTCCCCTCCGTTCGAAAAACCCAATTTCCAGATTCCTGTTAGTACACGAAATTCCGCCCGAGTTCAAAAATGCTCCAACAATCCTAGAACCTATTGCATTAGGTCCCAAATATTCTAAAAACATTTTGGGATTTTTCCCAAGATTTTTGGAAGCCCTCTGGTATTTTATCTCGCGCGGCTTTCGTTTAATGCCCGCTATTCGCTCCAGAATATTTAAATCTCCAAATTTCATCCAAATTCAGCGAAACCAATTTTATTGGGTTCCAAATATTCCAAAATGGTTCTAGGAATTTTTCTGGAATTTTTAGACCATTTTTACTAATTTTTTCTCTAGGGTGTCACTTTCGCGTAACTCTCGACCAATGGGAGCATGACACGTGGCGACACTGTAGCACTGTCTTCAACCTTGCGATGGAGTTCTTGCCAGGGAAAGAATAGAGAATGAGCAAAGTGTTGTTCATCCCTTCAATCACCCATAACTCCTCCATTTAAGCTCCAAATCGCGAACGGCTGATCCGTTGAATTCGCAGCGACGCAACCTTTCCATCCCCCCTCTTCATTAGCCCTTAATCTCGTCGGTAACGGTCTCATTAAGCAAAATCCGAAAATGCCTTCCATGTCCATAACTTGGCCGTTTCAACTCCGATTCACGCACTTCCACCTCCATTTGCTTCGTGTGGGAGTCCTCTTTCCAGTGCACATCTTCCTCCTTTGCCTCTCCAACTCATTCGACCGGGACATCGTGAAAACCGGCGTCGGGACACGTTTTTCGTGTTCTTCGTGTTCTTCATCATATCTTCGTTTCCGGTGAACCAAACTCGACTCCGTCTGATTCATTGTGTGCGTATGGATGTCTAGATTCTAACCCACCAATCAATTTTAGGATTCATCAAGGTTTGACGATGAATTTCATGTTTGTGTCACTTCGGCCGAACCGTCGAGTTTCGTCGAATTCGTCGCCTCCGGTGAGCTTTGGTTCGATTCCTTGCAGTCCTAGGTCCCTTTTGACATCCTCTAGATGATCCACGGTTCATTTTAGCATGGTCATGTTCAAATTTTGGGGAAATTTTGAGTTTTTGGAGCTTTTTGGGCTTCTTTGTTCTTGGCCGCATCGTGCGCGTGCTCGTCGGCGACCTGCCGTCGCCGCCGCCCCTCCGGCGACCTCCCAGCCGCCGCCACAGCCCCCCGGTCCCGCGCAGCCCGCCGCCCGCCGCCGCGCCCCACGGCACCCACACCGTGCTCGCCGCCCGCGCCACGGCACCCCTGCGCGCCGCCACCGCTTGTGCCACACCGCGCCGTCGCCGCTCGGCCGGCCGGGCCGGCTCACAGCCGCGTGCCCCCATGGCCCCTCGCCCGACCCCGCCTTAGCCCGCCGCCGCCCCTTGCATTCCACCCCTCCGCAGCCCGAGACCGCCGCTCGCCACCGCTGCCCGCCCGTCGCCGCTGCACATCGCCCCAGAGCCCCACTCGCCGGCCAAGATAGGCTCCGCCATGCCCTCTGTTCTTGGCCATGGCTAGAGGCTTGGGGAAGAACCTCAAGTCTATGACAAGCTTGGCCCACATGTAAGAGACACTAGTTCATCCAAAAGAAAATCAGAAAATCAGCAAAATAAAGATTCCAAGGAATATTCCCTCGTTTTCCATTTTCTAGATTTTTCCAACTTCGGAAGCTCATAACTTTTCCGTCCGAACTCCGATTGACTCCATTCAAATTCCTAAATTCCTCTAAATTCAATATCTACCTTCCAGTACTACTTTTGTAATTTTTGGATTTTATTTATTTATTGTTATTTATTTTGTGTACCGTTTTGCGCGTAGCCGAGGATCCCGCTGAGTCCGCCGACCCCGCCGCCGGACTTCAAGAGTTTGACAACCTCGCTGTGACCGAGGCAAGTCTCCTTGACGCATGTTGATCCTATGCTTTATAAATGTTTTACAAATTGCATTGCTATTTATATAAAATGATGATGTTGACGTTAGGCTATTAGTTATACCTATTGTTCATACCTCCTTGATATTGTTATCCATGATCCCTTGTCGCCCTAGTATAGTAACCAACCATAATAAATGCTTTTGATAAAATATTCTTTAATTAGGGGAAAAGACTAATTGGGAGATATGTTCGATGGAACAAATGGTATGGAATGCAAATTGGAGTTAGATGAATATTAGTGATGATGTGGGGGTTGCCATTATGAAATTGATGTATGAATGGTGATAGTTGAAATATCTTGAGGAGTCGGATTATGATAGCAGTTCGCAATATAATTTGTATGGATCGGGGGAATAGTGAAAGATGTATGATATTAAGAATAATAGTCAGTAAAGTTAAATAAATAATATTGAGTCATACTTGTGGATCAAATAGAATAAGTGGTGAATCATATTTCGGTGGATTTTAACAAACATACTATGCAATTTAGAGATGACACTGCGAAGGGTTACAATATGTGATGTTGAGAGTGATACTAGATGATTTAGACAATGACATTATCGAATATACTCGATGGAGTAAATGGATAATATCGAGGATCGTACTCGGTGGTATAGTAGATGACTTTGTGAAATATGGTCTCGCGATAACCATTTATGTGGGATCATGAATAATGTGAATTATGTGTGATTTGTTTAGTCGATCTGGTGTCACTGTGTACGGAAATCATTAGAGTCGATGAATTAATAAAGTCTTGGTTTATAGAATCTTTCTTGAAAAGATGCTCGGGGATGAGCTTATGAATTATTCTTGGTGGATCAAGTAGATGACAAAATTAGTCAATGTGTGGATGATGGGTAATCAATAATGAGACTTATATTTTGGGGAGATTGTTTCATATACAATGATGATAGTAGCTTAGCATGATTTTGGAGTCATGATGGCACATGATATAGACTTTAATTATTGGAGTACTAAATTGGACTAGATTATATAGTGCCATGATAATAATGGGGGAATCTTGGTGATCTCATGAACTTTGGAGGTTATAGAATTGATTATAATAATTTTTATCCACATTGAGATTTGAAAACTATAAATAAACTAATGGTGGAATAGAACAGGTCGGTAGAAATGCTTAGACTCGCAATCGGTCAGTATGCACCTATGGGTGGGAATTTCTTGTAACTCTGGAAAACGTGTGTTGGAAATTATAGGCAAAAAGTATTGCCGTTGGTTTGCAAAATAAAAATAAAATGAAAAATGTTTTAGACTTGGGCGGAATGGTTGGTTTGGCGGGTGCAGATAGAGCACTGGTCCTGGTTTGTGCAAGTACTGCCCCAAGTCAATTAAGGACCGACGCTTATGACTGTCCATTCTAAGCATAACCGTACTACCACATGTCTAACATGGTATGACCTGGCTAAATAATTTGTAGAAACCTAACTTAGACTCGCCAGTTGGTGGAATGTGGGTGCCGGATAGAGGCAAGTTGTACTCCCCACACGGCGCAAGAGGGGGCTTCTGTACTGATTGGATAGAACCCTAACAGCGGTGAAACCTCAGCGGGTGAGTCGGGTTAGGCGTATACATTGTAAAGGCCTTGTCATGATTTCTCTGCCGGCACACCAAAGGAACTGTGTTAATTGCATGGCATTAAGAGTTGATCATGTCTTGTGGGTAAAGCTGTACACCTCTGCAGAGTTAAAACTATTCGAATAGCCGTGCCTACGGTCAAAGGCAAAGCGAAGAATGCTTTCATACTGGTAGACTTTTGTTTTTGTTTTAAAAACTGATCTTTTGGGATCCGGGAGTGGTTAGAACTCTCGGGTGTGCTTCTGGCGGCTAGAGCCAGGTAAGTGGATTGAACCTATTTTGTAAACCATGGCAGATAGAGCCATGTGGATGGATTAAACCCTGATCTTTTTGAGATGTGGCGGATAGAGCCTGTATACTAGTGATTTGTGGCTAGAACCTTCACTAGAGTTATTAATAATTTCAACTGTACAAATAATTGTGAAAATGGCTTTGTAAAAAATATTACATATAAAGTTTTTGGAAGTGTTGCTTTGCGCAAAAGAACCATATTAAGCCATCTTTGGATAGCCTACATTATGCATTTTTCCCAGACTTGCTGAGTACTTTATGTACTCACATGCTACATTCTAAACATATCTCAGAAGTGAAGGAAGTTGTCAAAGGAGATTCCAAGGATTAGGACGCGTACCCCACTCGATTGCCTGTGGGCATATGGATGGGTCACCACTTGGTGTTATCTTCTTCCGCTGCAGTTGTTCAAGTTGTTCAGCCTGTTAAGGCCGTAATGGTAAACCTCGACCATAAGGTCTTTGCTTTTATTTGGTTATATAAAATCGTGATATGACTGTTGATTCATCACTGTTTGACGGTGTGTACTAGCTACTGATCTGGGACTAGTACAGAAATACACAGGGGATTCCGGATAGCCGATCCGGGGGTCTCACAAGATGCTGCCTAAATTTTCGGTTTTAGCATTTGCACCTTTGCTGTAATTTTATATTTATTTGTGGTATTTAGATGTTGTTTAGTCTATGTTTGGTAACATTCATGCATACTAGATGCCAAGGTGTTACAGTTGTTGCAAGGGGCGAGTACTTGATACTCAGCAAGTCATGCACAGAATGCAAACTAATATTCTACATGCATGGCTTAGTACAAGGAATGTTTCATGGTTCATTTACAGTAAAACAACAATTAACAAGTAGCATAAGTAGATTCGAAAGTGGTAAAAGAAAATATAGAAAGCGGTAAAAGAAAATATAATATCAATAACTTTTTCAGGAGTTAAGTAAACACTTTCCCTTTCCTAATCCACATTTCCATCAACGTCATCAATAAACCCAACCAAACTTTTCAAGTCCAAGTTGTTTTCATGAACGTCTAACCCTTGACTGTAATCCCCGAGCAGTGTCCAGTGCCATGGACTCGACTATTCGAATAGATTCTTACACTCTGCAGAGGTTATGCACTTTACTCACAAGATACAGTCAAAACACCACAAAGGCGAGTGATCGTAACAAAGCCTTTCGGAAACCGCAAACTATACAAGTGAACCTCCCCGGTTTTTGCCATACACCATCCCTTCCCTCAACGGAGGCGAAGTATGGGACCGACATACCGTTGGACGGGTACCATGCTATAGCCCTGGTACGCTCCCCCTTCAAGCTACACAAAAGGTGTACACCCCCGAGGTTCCACATGTAAGTTATTAGTAACTTACTCAACTAGGTCCGTCCCATTACAGACATGTGGTTGCACATTTGACTCAGATCAACGGCTTGCAAGGTTAAGTCCTTAGGATGACCAGGGCAAGACTAATCAAAGAACCAAAATGACATCCCCGGTGCCACTCATGGCCCACCATATCATTCTTGCCACTTGCCCCGGTCTAAATCTATTTATCAAACCCAGTTGGTTACCATGCACCACGTGCCATCATTACCATCACAACACATGATAATTCTCCAAAACAGGTTCAATATCTCATTAAGTCAATATTAACATTTGATTGTCCAAAATCATGTCATGTGCACGTAGCAGGTCTAAGCAATATACTACAACGGTCTAAATACCCAATGTTGGCAATTTAATAATGACCAACTAATATGATCCCCAATTAGGGTGACAAGGGTTCACGACACATAATTAAATAGTCAAGGAGACATACTGCAATTTGGCATTTATCTAATTCCCAGAAATAATTAAAATAATTTCTAATTAAACTAGCATGCAATAATTTAAATCAGACTAATTTCTAAAAATAGGAGCAATATGTTCAAAGCATAACTTACCTTCAAAAAGTACTTGTTCTTGGTCTTGAGCTGGCTCCTGAGTCAAAACTTCACCTTCGTAGCCCTCGGGCACTTCAACGTCTACTCGTATCGTGTGCAATAGCAATAAATAATTAAATAGTAGACAAAAAGTGTCCAAAAATTCAAATAAAATTCATAAACAGAAAGGGCACAATTTTATAAATTTTTAGAAATTTGAATCGTCCAAATCGGAGTTAAAACGTAAAAGTTATAACCGTTTAAAGTTTGAGAAATCAATTAAATAAATATAAACAGAGGAAAACTCATGTCCAAAAATTAAATAAAATTCACCATTAAGTAGGGCTCAATTTTATAAAAATTTAGAAATTCGAATCACCCAAATTGGAGTTAAAACACAAAAGTTATAAGCGTTTGAAGTTTGAAAAATGAAATAAAAGAATAAACCGAATTAATTCATTTATTTTTCTATTGAAAAATCCGATTATGACGTCAGCATTGCGTCAGTGTGGAAATTGAATTTCCACCAAATTATTTTTCTAAAGAAAAATCGAATTATGACGTCAGCTTGGGTCATCCAGTCCATGGACTCGGTCCAGGCTCGGGTTCGGTCCACCGTGGACCCGGTCCACGGGTACACGTGTCACTGACACGTGGGACCCACTCGGATGACGTCATCGTTGACGTCATGGTGCGGTTGGCTGACTCGCTGACACACGGGCCCCACGCTGACGTCATGGGTGACGTCAGCGACGATCGGGGCTGACCCGCACCACTTCGGTTACCAGCTACGTGGCACGATCTGGGCCGTCGGTTTGAAATACGACGGTCCAGATTGGATCTAACCTCATGCGTTTTGGATCTACGCGGTTGATCTGGACCGTTCGATTCGAATCGGACAGCTAAGATTGGATATGGTTTACCACGTCACTAGGGGGTGATGTGGCATGACCCGGTGGTCGACACGTGGCGCAATCTACACCGTACGATCTTGATCGTACGGTTGGGATCGCACCTAACGCTACAATGCGGTTCAATTCTACCCGTACGATCTAGATCTAACGGCCAAGATCTAATCTAGCACGGTGCGGTTAAGGAGCTACGTGGCTCAATCTAGTGCGTTGGATCTAGATCCAACGGTTGATATTAGATCTATAAACCGTAACGTGGATTTCGTACGGGGTGATGTGGGCGAACCTGGACCCTTGGATCTGGATCGGACCACTGACAGAGCTTGCGAACCCTAATGTTGATGCGGCGGCGCTGGCCTGCCCAAACCGAGGAAGATGACCTAGCCGACGGCGTTTCCGTGCGTCTTCGGCGAAGTGCGTGGTCGCTTCGGGTGCGCCTTGACCTAACGGTTCCGGATCTGGGCTCCAACACGGCGGAGACGGCTCAACGGCGGCGACACGAAGCAAAAACCGTGGCGGCGCTTCCCCGAACTTCGGCGAGCGATTGCGGGAAGCTGGCGGAGGCTTAGGCTCAGTAGGCTAGGGCATTCGATGCACATGGAAGAGGGGAACACGGCGGTGTGGTCGGGGCATTAAATAGCCTTGGCGTCCGCGCTTAATCCGGAAACCTAGGCCCACACGGCGGTGATGCGGCGGCGCTGTTCGACTCGGAGACGGAGATGACGTGGCGCAATCTCGTGCGTCCACGTGGCTTGATCCAACGGCCACCGTCACGCGCACAAGCGGCCACAAACTTAACCATTAGATCTCGATCCAACGACTGGCGCGAACGTGGTTCGGTCTGGTTTGGGTCGGGATCGAGTCAGACTCGAGTCTGACTCGGGTCTGGCTCGGTTGGATGAACAGTGAAACCCATTAGGATTTTCCAGCGATTTAATATTTTTAAAAAATAATTCTAGTAATTCAAATAATTCAAGAAAAATAGCAAAATAATCCGAAACATTCCAGAAACATTCAGGAAAATACTTTGAGACATTTTGGACTCAAATAAAATATTTCCAACAAAATTTTATTTAAAATTTCTAATTATTTAATTATCTCAATAGGGAATAAATTCAAATTAAATCCAAATAAATCCAGAAAATTCCAAAAATTCTCAAAAGTGTAAAATTTCATTTAAATTCATGAAAAGCAAAAATTGGGGTGTTACAACGTCCCACCCATCCCTTCGCTCCGAAGGCCTGCAGCTTCGCGCCGGGTAGGACTTAACGGGATGCTTGGTGGGGCTAACGTCCCACCCATTCCTTCGCTCCGAAGGCCCGCAGCTTCGCGCCGGGTAGGACTTAACGGGATGCTTGGTGGGGCTAACGTCTCACCCATCCCTTTGCTCCGAAGGCCCGCAACTTTGTGTCAGGTAGAACTTAACGGGATGCTTGGTCGGGCTAACGTCCCACCTATCCCTTCGGTCCGAAGGCCCGCAGCTTCGCGTCGGGTAGGACTTAATGGGATGCTTGGTCGGGCTAACGTCCCACCCATCCCTTCGCTCCGAATACCCATAGTCAAAGGCCAAGGGGGAATCTATGGAGTAATCAGGTCGGGCCAATGTCCCGATCACCCCTCCGCTTCACGTATGATCGTACCTTACCCATGTCAGGAAAACATGCGGTGCTAAATGTCTTGAACATCAAAATGCACAAGCCTACAACCAAATCAAACGATGGGAGCGGGAGTCGAAGACGAGGCGCGTTGCTTCGAAACCAAAGTGAGGATAGAAGAAATAAAAAGTAGGAACCCGCACAGAAGCTCAACATCGTCTTCATTATATTAGATAGCGCTAAGGAATACAAAGTCTTTACATATATAGAACCTAAGTGCCATGCGCGCGCCTCACCGCCTCGATGAGGGCATCCATCGCCTCGAAGAGCTCGGGCACCGTCTCGATCAGCATGTAGATGTTAGCGACGTCGCAAGCGATGGTCTCCTGCACCGCGAGTTCCTTTATGGTGCGGTCGTGGTCGATCCAGAGCTCGACTAGGAACCCCTCATCAACCGGGCCATGCGGAACATAGGCCATTGCGTTTGAGTCATCGAGGGAGAACCGGTAGGGGAAGACTAGGATGAGCACAAGAGGCACAAGTCGCCAAGAGGATCGAAGCCGAAGTGCTACTATTCACGCCATTATATACATGCTCGGCATGAAGAAACCGAGGAGTCTAGAGTAAATACTAACGCAAGAAATCGAGGAGACTCTTTATTTTCCGAGCATTGGGATTGTCCCCTCGAATCCCGAGTATCGGGTCAATCGACGCACGCGGGCAAATCAAGCAAAACCGATGCGACCTTACACATGTCGCATTAATGAGTACTCGCAAGTCCAATACCAAACAAACAAGCGGAGCCAAAAATACACGAAAGTAGGTTCGCTACACCGAACGAAGAAGTTCATTTACATACGAAGGACCCTTTATGGAAAAAAGACGAAACTACGGAGGAGCTAGCTTATCTTTACCCTTCGCCTCGCTTGTCTTGGTTACCGATCTGGAAGTACCCATCGCTGCCCGAGCTCGGTGTATCGATTCCTTCGCTGCGGCCTCACCATGTTTGCTCCAGAAATCGGAGATAAAGCAGGAAGCTAACAGGGTTACCGCGGGAGAAGGCTTCTCAGCCGAAGCTACATCCGAGAAGCCAGGCGGCGCAGAGTCAGAAGAAGTGGCACCGAAGTGCTCACAGATGTACGTGCAACCCTTCGCCTCAAGAAGCTGGGCGGTCTTCAAGGAACCGGGCCGAGCATAGTGGCCCCTGGAAGGCGAAGCCTCCCCGCCTTCGGAGGAAACATCCGACAGTGTTACGACCGGGACCCCCAGGTCGTCCACTTGGACTGATGCCAGTGGTGCGGCCGCCGACCCCGCAGGAATTACCCCTGCGAGCGCCTCCACGTCCTTCACTTCCGCGCCACTCCCTCCTACGCACACCCCGTCAAATCCTGAAAGCCCGATGTAACCAAGGGAGCCCATGGGAAAAGTTTCAGGGGTCAGATCTTCAGCACCAAGGGGAGTGTCCGGGGGTGGCTACGTCTAAGCGCAAACTGCGCGCTGCCTCCGCCTTGGAGTCATTAGCTCCATCACGAGGGATCGCCCCCTCCTCCGCAACAGGGGCGACTACTCCTCCGGGGGGACCGAGCGCATCTCCCGCAACAGGCTCGTCCACCCCCTAGAGGAGGCCAAGCGCCCCCTCCACCACGGGGCTACTCCTTACATCTGCATCGGCTAGGTCCGCAAAATCCGCCCCTGGAATATCTAGGAATGAATATCCAGGGGATCGATCGCCGGACGGACCGGCGCCGGGAGTAGAGTCGACAGCGCGTGACGGAGCTGATGAAGTCGCCGATGCGGAGGTGGAGGAGTTGTTGTCCTCCTCCGCTTCTTTATCATCCGAATCATCGTCGCCTTCGACATCGTCCAAATTTTTGCTTCCCTCGGACAGGGCAACCGCCCAAATCGGGGCCGCGCCAGTTAACCTCGGCCGCTTCGACGGGCAGGGAAAACCGATCGCACCCCTCGGCTTGGGAACTGCACGGAGCCCCCACTCGGCAAAATGGGTATTATGGTGGGCCCCGATCACCTCCATGGTAGCTTCATATTCTGTGGGCTTGCACGGCCCAAGAAGCCCACGTGCCAGCCTTTCAGCAGCTCCGCGCCCGAGATTTCGAGTTCCATCCGGCTGGATCACAAACGCGGTACTTCCGGACGACCACTCCAAAGTCACGGCGGGGTTCCTTGCTAGGGGATCCACCCGATAGAGGCAAAATTCCACAACCAGATCGAGCATTGGACTCTGAAGCCGGAGGGACTTCAAATATTCAAGAAGCCTCTCCTCCTCGGCGGACGCGGTCAAATTTGGAGATCGAATGGCTCGGACGGGACCCGAGGAGGTGCGAAGAGCCGAATCCTGACCATCAAGCGTCTGATAATACACGTGTTGCATCCATCCAGGCTCCCACTTCCCCTTGGCAGTGGCCACTGGAATCTCCTTCACCAACGACCTCTTTGTCTGAAAATTTAGAGAATCGAAGCAAGATCGCTGATGTACTTCGCCAGCCCTCTGTTGCTTCAGTTGCCAGAATGCATCCTCGATAAGGGAGAATAACCGCCCGGTTAGCCTGAACCCCGTAGGACGGAAGGCCCACTCCAATACCGCCAAGCGAACTATGGCGTTGGGAGTAAGCTGTGAGAGCTCCACCCTGAAAACTCGCAGTGTGGCCCCCACCAGCGCGAGAACCGAAGGCCCGCCTCTAGAAAGGCGGCGAACACCACCGTCTCGTCTGGCCGCAGCTGGGGAATCTCCTCTTCACCGGGAAGGCGCATGGAAGGACGCGCAACCTTGAACTCATTTGATAAAATGTCAAGATCATCGGAGCTCAAAGAAGAACGCCCCAAGGTCGGAGACAATGCAGCGGCATCTCCGTCGCTTAGAACCGGCTTCACTTGGGGAGGACGTCGAGGCGCCATGGGCGAAAAAAGGCTAAAGACAATGGAGAATAGGCGAGATGAACGGGAAAAGGAGACTAGAGGGCGCGATGAGAAATGAACATCAAGAAGCACCCCACTCTCAACGACCATCCCACTTATAAGGGGTAACCCCATATCCCCTCAGCCATAGATCCGAACATGTGGAGTTCATCGCGCAAACCATGGGAGCGTGCGAACGTGGGTAAGAAGAATGACAAGTTCGGCACCAATCACAAAACGTCATAAAGAGCCCCAGCGCCCTATGACAAAGGGCAAAACCACCCCATCCGTACCTGACACAGCAAAACCCATGATCAAAGGCGTTGAAAAGGATAGAAGACCACCCACTCAAGGCGAAAGCGGGAAACTGAACGGGCCTCGCCCCGCACGCCCAAGTGAATGAAAAGGGATCTGGGCCTCCTTTTGACATGGCCGAGGGCGGTGCGACACCAACCCACAGCCATGAGGGGCTCCTGTTGTAGGCCCGGAGACTCCATCCCCTTCGTCGGGCGGGGCAAGGCCCACAACTCCCCCTGGTCCATACAGGTACAAGGCGTGATGAGCGAGTAAGATGACGTGGGATATGAAGCCAACGCGGAGAATAAGGAGGGGAGGGAGCAGAGCAAAGCAATGAGAGGAGCTGCAGAGGAAGATACCCTTGTAGCTCATGTGGATGTGGCCGACAAGATGATCAACCGAACCTATCGTTCTGCCATAATCTGCAAAAGGACACCAGGCAATGTTAGGTTGATATGGAACCAAAAGACGCCTGTAGTTCCCTTTAAACCCCTGAAAAGAGCGTAGGACAAAAAGGCAAAGATGTAAAAAGAAAATGAATACTCCACGTAAAAGACACATGGCCCCTAGAAGAGAACAGGTGGAGGGCGATGTGAATAACGCCACTGTAAAAAAGATCTGCAACCTCATGTCAGTGCCGATCGGAAAAAGGCCAGCTGATGCTTGCCTTTGGAAGCGGTTTTTCTCTGTCCCCTCCATATAAAAGGAGAAGAAGATCACCCAAGGGAGGGATCCTTTTCTCGGATCTTCAGACATTCCACTTGGGAGTGTTTGAACGCAAAGGCCGAGAGCTGGACACTATCAGCGTGGTGCAATCCCACAACACACACATCTATACTGAAGCTGAGAAGTAAATGACAAGATAAAGAAAGCTTTCAGGTAAACTTAGTCTACTGGAATACCTTATGCAACACAGCAGAAATTAAGCATACAACTATACATGTTCTATGAGCTAAGATAACAACTTTCCGTTCTGTGCCAAGTCCAAAAACCGCATTGCACTCACCCAATGTGTCAAGAAAAGCAAGAAACATCTTCCTCAACAACCGGAACAAATAGGGCATGAAATTTGAACTGACAAAACAATGGTTCTTCATATAGAAGGATTTCCCCTGCTTTTATTGAAAGCAACAAAGCCTTGATACAACCTGCTTGATGAGCACATCCTCCAGAAGACAACAAACAGCTACTTCGCCAACATAACATCTAGCCTAAGAAATTTATATAACACGTCTACTAGAAAAAAAACACAGCGAGCTTCATCCAGGAAGACCAAAGTCTTATCTTGCAGCGCATCATCAACTACAGCCTTGATCTGCAGCACCATAAATTTCAAGGATCCACCTGGGCGCGATCCTACACACGAAGCAAGCAAAGCACGTAACGCCACTTGCTGCTGGAAACAAAGAAATTTATAGAATTTTTTAAAATAATATTTTTTAATGAATATTTACAAAAATAATAGGCCGTTAAAAAATAACAAAACTACACCCTTGTGTCCGTTTGAAATGACGATAGGCTCCTGTCACCATTTCATTTGGCGACAGTGGACCCTCCCCCCGTTGGAAGTTGCTGCAGGGGGTAAAATCTCGTTTATACCCCCTGTCGCCATTTCAAATGGACATAGGAGGGCTAACTCAATAAATTAAGAAAAAGAATCATATTTATCTGTGATAATTCATGGAGTATTGTATAAAATAAGAATTGTCAACGAAAAATAATGTAAAAGGGTGAAATAATATTGTTTGATTGTTTATTCTGTAAATTATATATGAATCACATGCATGACCTGTCACCCATCATCAAAGCTGCATGACCTGTCACCCTCTGTGAAAAGCTGCACAACGTGTTTTCAGCGAGTGTGTTGTCACATCGTGTGAGAAAGTAAAAGCGATGACAGCATAATTAACGGTGCAAAATAATAAAACATACATAATGTGAGAAAGTACAAATATACACGAGTTGTCACTGTCAATAAAAACTAAAAGGTAAAACTAGCTGGCGCTCCTGCGCGGTAGGACCCCTCATGTGGCCCTAGGCCTCCTACGACGCTGAACATGTCCAGATGGATATGTCAGGTGGTCAGGAGGTAGTCCGCGAGTACTCTTAGCAGGCCGTACTGATGCTGTCGGAGTAGCGAAGGGGCCTACGATGGTTGGCTCGGTCCGAGCGCATCGGTCAACTGCGACAGACCAAGGACATCATCCATCGTCTCCTACTGGGGATCCAAAAGCCACTCGTCAAAAATCCCCGGGTCGACTAACGGGCTCGAGACGTCAGAGTGGGTCGCGCTCCGGTCATCAACGACTGCTGACAAATATTTCACGTTAGTACACCGCATAGTGTAAAGAACGTAGGAGATAGGGGGAGACCACAAAAGTGAATTTTTTTAAAAAATAATATTATTTTTATCAAAATTTACAGAAATAATATGCCGAAAAAGAAAATAGCAAAACTACCACCCTGTGTCCATTTGAATTGGCGACAGGGTCCTGTCGCCAATTCAATTGGCGACAGGGCTCCTATGTCCATTTCAAATGGCGACAGGGGGGCATCCCATTGCTGCCTGTGTGGTGCTCCTATTCCGATTTTACCCCCTGTCGCCATTTGAAATGGCGACAGGAGCTCCTGTCGCCAATTCAAATGGCGACAGGACCCTGTCGCCAATTCAAATGGACACAGGGGGGTAGTTTTGCTATTTTCTTTTTCGGCATATTATTTCTGTAAATTTTGATAAAAATATTATTATTTTAAAAAAAAATTCCCACAAAAGTATACCTGCAGCGGGACGGTGCCAGCTGGAGCTCCCGAGGACATCGGCGGGAGGGGCGTGTGTCGTGTCTTGCTGTACTTGCGGTGTCTGCGGCGTGTGTCGACCCACGTCACGGGACGAATGGCCGGGGACCTCTGCCACATCGTCGTCCCTCACGAAGTGGTAGACGATATTCGATCGATTTTTGACGATAATTTGAGCTTGAAGCGGACTAATAAGCAACCAGAAGCGTTGAGTACCGCAAACCAGCCAACCGTTTTTACCCGAACAATATGTATTTGATGCGTGCCGCTCAAAAACTTGAAATTTGAGGGTTGCACTTAAAATCAAGAAACTAACTCCTTTCGTACATCCAAACTTACAAGAAGTATTTTTTAATAACATTGTCCATAAATATAAAACATGTTTTATATTAAAATATAAAAATTAGTGTGATGTTCACTTTATACCCCTAATAAATATCTAGATTTATTTGATATTCTCTCTATATATTTATTTATTGTAGTTCTTAGATATAATAATTATGGATAATCTAGTCATCTTCAATATCTTCTTCTATTTTCTGAGAAAAAAATAGGAGCTCAGATAACAACTTTCCGTTCTGTGCCAAGTCCAAAAACCTGGGCATTGCACTCACCCAATGTGTCAAGAAAAGCAAGAAACATCTTCCTCAACAGCTAGAACAAATAGGGCATAGAATCTGAACTGACAAAACAATGGTCCTTCAAACGGAAGGATTTCCCCTGCTTTTATTGAAAGCAACAAAGTCTTGATGCAACCTGCTTGAAGAGCGCATCCTCCAGAAGACAACAAACAGCTACTTCGCCAACATAACATCTAGCCTAAGAAAACACCGCCACACCCCTATTAGAGAAAAACACAGCGAACTTCATCCAGGAAGACCAGTCTTATCTTGCAGCGCATCATCAACTACAGCCTTGATATGCAGCACCTGGGCAACCATCTTACGAAGGTCAGATCCAACTAGGGGTGATAATGGGCCAAAGTCCAGCACAAATCCGATCTAAGTTCAAAATTTTGTTTCTTTGATTCAGTCTGGTCCAAATCCAAAACTAATAAGCCTAGGTCCAATCCAGGCCCAAATAAAGGCTTGGACCTTGATCCAAACTATTTACATGTAAAATATTAATATAGATGTGAGCAGAATTAACACATAATGCATGACATACAACGATTTAGTAGAAAAACATAAGGTCCAAACCTGGTCTAGATCTGGTCCAAACAACTATAAATCCAAAATAAGTCCAGTCTATTTGCAGTTTTGGACCGGTCTAATCCAAAAACCTAGACCAGTCCAAGCCCATTGTCACCCCTAGATCCAACGTATGGAACATCGTAGTTGTATGATAGATTAGTCAGCGGCGAAGGCTTGACAGAAGGGACTGCCCCATGTAGAGAGTGTTGCGATGCCTAATCATGACCAGCTGGAGTTTTGTAAGCAGGGCACGAGACAAAAATTACAAGATAAAACTATGTTTTGCGTGAGAACAGTAGAAGCGTGGAACTTATGATCATGGAATCATAATGTCCGAGGGAGCATGAATAAGAACATATGCATCTGGTAGTCAACGGATTTAGTAGAATTCTGCAGCCAGTGAACCACGTTACTCCCACCTTCATGTCCGCCGCCGTGCTCCCCTCCCTTGCCCCCACCACGAGCGCCACCGCCCTTACCACTGACCGAGCCGCGGTGCTCCTCGCCGGTTGTGCTTCTGCACACTGTGCCTTCGAGGCTTCGAGCTCCACTCCATGGCGCTCCGCGCCGGTGTCGACCGCGACCGAGCTATCGCTTTTCGCCTCCAGCGCGTGTACGCCGCCTCGACCTCTCGCTCTCGGTATCTGTCACATCCACCTGTATGGAAGAAATAGAGTACGAAAGGGGAACGGAAGAAATAGAAAAGCAACCAGACTCGAACACGATTAAACGATCAGCTGAATACCTGTGTCATTCTTGGATTCGGACTTCCTTCGCCTGCTCGGATTAGGATTTGCCTGCTCGGATTAGGATTTGCCTGCTCGGATTAGGGCTTTAAAGGAAGGCCTCGGTTGGTGCTCAGCGTCGGAGAACGCAAGGTCGTGAGGAGACGCAAGTCGACGAGCTCCGGACGCCGAGGGCCGAGCTGTTGACGTTGAGGGCCGAGCCGCCGAGGCAGATCCTCTAGTCATCTGGACTAGAGGACGAGGACTAGGGCTTGACACTGCACTTTGCGATTCATCTTCCAGCGGAGACACTGCTTAGATGGAGGCCTGTAGCAGAGCTGAGATTATAAGCCTATCATGCCCATGGGATCTAGGGATACATCCAAAAGATCTCTGCTGTCTACTCTTCAGAGTTTTGACTAAGCTACTAGACCTTCCTTCCAGCTTACTGAAGAAATTCTGGAAAGGTGAACATGTTTATCCGCCGCTGATGGAGACTACGGTCAGCACATTGCCGGAGCTGCCGCAGGACATGTTGATGGATATCTTTGCCACCCTTGAGATCCCTGACCTCGTACGTGCGGGTTCTGTCTGCTCTTCCTGGCGCTCCGCATACACCAGCCTGCGCAATCTTGGGAAGTACAAACAGTCCCAGACACCGTGCCTGCTCTACACTTCTGAATCTGCTGGTGAGAGCGTTGCGTGCCTCTACAGCCTTGCGGAGAACAGGACTTACAAGTTAACTCTCCCAGAGCCACCAATCCGCAGTAGGTTTCTGATTGGGTCCTCACATGGCTGGCTTGTTACCGTTGATGACATATCTGAGATGCACCTCCTCAATCCGATCACCGGGGAGCAGATTGCTCTCCCGTCGGTGATCACCATCGAGCAAGTAAAGCCCATCTTCAACGACTCCGGTACTCTTCACAAGTATGAAATCTCGGGGGACACTGGGATGGGTGTTCACAAGACGCTAACAACCGTTGCACCTTATGAATTGCGGGACCACCTCCACTACAAGGCTTTTGTGTTTCCTGATACATCCACAGGAAGCTACATCGTGGTGCTCATCCACAATCCAATTTGTCAGCTCTCATTTGCAAGGCTGGGCGATGATAAGTGGAACTTGCTGCCATCACACGGTCACTATGAGGACTGCATGTATAAGGATGATCTATTGTATGCAGTGAATTCATCTGGAGAAATCCACGCCTTCGATCTCAGTGGCCCTATGGTCACAGTGAAGATGGTTATGGGAACAGAGCCGGGTGGACTGGATGCCGCGGCAATGTATATTGTTCAAGCTCCATGGGGTGATCTGCTGCATATTTTGAGATTTTTTGCGGACGACGATTTAGAACATTGGCCTGCGGTATTTGCATGGAACATTGGCGAAATTAAAATATTTGAAGTTGACGCTGCAGGGAAAAAACTGAAGGAGATCGATTGCTTGCGTGACCATGTGTTGTTCCTTGGGCATAATCAATCACTTTGTCTCAGTGCTGAAGAATATCCGGCTCTGAAGTCAAATCATGCCTACTTTACTGACGATAGTAAGATGTGGATATTCGGATACGAGAATAGTCATCGTGATATAGGAATTCTCAACTTATATGATAACAGCAATGAGGAACTTGTGTCTCCTCAGCTTTGCTCCAACTGTCCTGCTCCCGTGTGGATTACACCCAGTCTTACAAAGATGAACATCGCTATGGAGAAATAGTTTTTAGTTTTTCTTTGCTTACATATGTTATAATTGGAGAAATTTTACAATAAATTATACTTGTAGTATAAAATGTGTAGTACACAACATCTAATATTAACCGTTCATTATTTTTGATCCGATGGATCAGATTAGTTAGGATTTACTTATACTTCATCCGAAAGTATGAGTAGTAGATTCATCCGAAAGTATGAGTAGTAGAATCCTATGAGGGGTAAAATTGTCAAAGAATGCGTGTCATTCGGGTAATTTCCGCGAGCTCTCAAATTTCGGTATGCTATCAGAGGAGAGGAGATTGGGTCTCGCTGGAGAGTCATGATACAGTTTGGTGTGTAAATTTGGTAGGGTTTGGAATAGCGGAATAGAGTGAGGAATGGGCCGCGCGGCGTGACAAGAATTGGCGCGGCGGCGTCAGGAGTATGGTGCCACCGTCATGTCCCGGCAACTACAGCGGCACCGGCCGGTGGCACAAGGGCGGCTGCAGACGACACGGCGACGAGGAGGACTGAATGTTAGATTGGGCGGGGTTGGGGTGGCGGTGGCGGGGAAGAGGGGGCTGTGCGGTTGGGTGGCACCAGCCGTCGGTGGTGGAAGCGGCGGTGATGGTCTGGTAGAAGCCGTAGGCGCTGCACTGGCCCTGGCTGCATCGAGTGGCAAGAAGAGCGGCGGCTGAGGCACACAGAAAGGCAGTTGTCCGACAGCGACGGCCCTATACCCACCGGCGCACCAAGGCGGCAGACAGGGCGTGCAGATGATTCAAACTGCAAGATGAGCTGATGACTGGTGAGTGCAGGGTCCTATTCTAATGCTAACAAAGAACTCGTATCTTCGTTTTGTTAGATATGTGATTGGCTGATTGCATTTCTTCCTATTGGATCCAGCAACAGGGATATGAGTGATGGATGTGTGTATGTAGTATGTACTGATCTGAAGTTGCAATTTGCAGTTTTGCACAAATCGATGTAGTAATGAAATAGTTGATCTTTGTTTTAGTATTAACTGACATCATGTATCGATCTGAAGTGAATTTTCACCAAGCTACGAGTAAGAGGGCAGTTGTCATTACTACTAGTAATGAGAAAATACACAAGAAAAAAATAATACAACAGAAATGATAGTGAATAACAGTGTAACTAGATAGATACCGGCAAAAGTTTGCATAATAATTGTTAACAGAATATAACAATTACACTAAGATGACTCTTAAAACACAAGGTAGCGCTTTTACAGATAAAATAGGAATATCTACTCCAGCATTAGCCATTCCTCTGGAGACTTGCATCCATCCATATTTTTCTGGAGACTTGCGCTTTCCATATTGTTCTTAATCTTGCTCAGTGGGGAGCTCACCGAAATGGCTCCTAATTTCCCCCCTCAAATGGTCTACATCATCCTGGATAATGGACCGAACATGTTAGTAAAATAGAAAATTAGCAGACAATGTAAGTAAAATCGATAGGAAAATAATCATAACTGTATAAATCTTTTAGACAGCCATCCCCATCCAATATTTCATAAATATGAGCATAAACAGGCCGCATGAGGTTCTACAAGAAATAATAAATAATTGGTAGCCTAGCTTGCACTCAACAAGCATTATAAAATTTGAAAGTGATGAAAATAATTCATCTGTCATTTTTCTTTGGTAACCCTTGTACCATTCAACCTTCCAGGATGTTACTTGTAAATTAGCCCAAGCATTTGTTTGAAGAGAGGTGCTTCTACTGCAAGCTCCAAATAGGTTTTCCATTCCTTTCAGCTGTTAGGTGCCACTTTTGAAGTGGGTAAGGAAATATAGTGTTGTAAGTAACAATTTTCACTTTTGTTCAATTTCTGGTGATTAGATGGTAGAATAAAGTGGATTTATTTTGTTTCGCTATGGGGTTCTCTAAGTTTGTATATTTTTTAACTTCAAAATATTGGGAACTGGCATGTGGTTCAAACAATGTTTTTTTTTTTTTTTTTTGTAATTTAGATTGTGTACTACTATACTGTAACTTGTGTATTTAGACTCTTGTTGAACTCGGAAGTTTTCAGTTTTCACCTATAAATATCACCTGGTTGGAGTTTGATTTTTATGCCATGTTGTGTTCAATAATTGTTCTTTTCTGCACATATTGGTCAGGAACAGACAGTATAGATTACAAAGCTCGCGATCTTGAAAAAGAGAAGATTGCTGCTTTAAAAAAGTGCACTTTCAAAATTTGGAGCCTGTGAATGAAATTTATGGCTAGGGAAATCCTCTTTTTGCGACGATTTGTTCATCCGAAATGTTATCAATCTGGAGGGTCTAGTAACTTAGGATATCTTATAACTTTTAACTTGTTTTTGAGTACATTGAGCATGACCTACCTGGCTACCTTCTTTTCCTCATGTAAAATTTTTCTTTGTCAAGACTGATGAATGGAATGGTTTGTGAGTAGTTAGTATCCTTATTAGATGAAAATGTAACGCTCACTGGCCATTAGTCATCATTTGTTGCTTTGATTAGTCTCAATTGTTTCCATAGGGTAGTTTTTTCTGCAACGAACAACTCAACCCCGTTTGGAATGCAAGGAATTTTTTCTGGTTCCTGTGAGAATTGAAATGTTTCCTTTGAAATTCCTGCAAAATTCTTATGAAATTACTGCATTACAAACAGGACCTACGGTGGTGTTTTTGTTGCTGAATCGGAGCTCATATGAATGGGTGGGTTGTTGAATCAACGTACACAGCTTCCCAGCCTAGTCCAACTCCAACCCGCAGCTGCCTATGTCCAGTACAACTGTAGAAGCAACTTATGAGCACAATGGGGCCAGCCGACAGAACCACGAGGGTCCAATAGAAGTGAGGGGCCGTCCAAACCTTGACATTGCCAAACCATGTTTCTTTATGGCATCTTCTATTTGCTCAAAAATAAAATTCAAATAGCCAACATTCTAGCAGCATTAAGAAGTTTAAGCTTCACAAAATAAGAGCCAGCACTTGGTACAAAGGCCATTTTTACATATATGCGCTGCATGTCACAGCTTCATCAAAAAACATCAGCCAAAAGTAACGCCCCAAAACAAATGGACTAGAGCAAGTATACTGTATACACACACAACAAATAAAGTTAGATAAATTAATTTTGTCCAAAATTTATATATAGCTGCATGAAACTAACACATGACACGACATCATAAAGATACAAGTAAACCTCTGTTGATAAGAAAAAAAACATTTATTCCACTGAGTTAGAATTAAACCTACCCATAGTCGAATTATACAAAACATAGTACAGAGGGTTCTGTAAACTAGGCGAAAAGCTACATAAAATGATCTAATATGTTTGACATCATACGGCAATATACAAAGACAGCTTTCTAATCCATACCCCAAGCTTGCCAACACCAAGTCAATCTGCGTCGGAAAGGGGGCACAGAAAAGCATCAGCATTCAGTAAAGATTAGACACATCACAGTTGACAAGCAGAAGCATATAAACTCTGCAACACATTGACAACCATCTTCTTCCTTTTGATACCAAACAAGGCAGTTGCAGTACAACTAATAAACATAAAAAAGGCTAACCCTGTCGGCTGGCCGTCAGAAAAATTATTCAGTGTCAGGTTTGCAACCCGGTTTTCCTGTCACATTCCATCAGGGAAATATCATCGCGGGTATATTTGATGTTGGTTGTGCTGTGAAGGCATGTGTAATTCCTTATCGGGTACTATAACACCATCAGGAAAATGGAGGTTGTGAAAAAAAAAATTAATACAATGAATCACACTGTGTCATGCTTTGGGCATCAAATGGCTTACCAAATGAAAGGCTGATAGATCTATGCAAACATTCACACAAGATCAAGCCTGTACATTCTCTTCCATTTCTTCTCCCAAACAGCAAAGACGCCTCCATTGCTCCATCCAAGATCAAACATTCAAGTTGCAAGTATGCAACCTCCTGCCATGGAGCAAATCAACAAAATTTAGCATGCAAAATTCAGTTATCAAGTTTGTTTTTCTATCAGTAAATGGTAGTAGTACTCATAACCATTGTAATTCTAAGACTACAACAGATGAAACATCTTAGTTGTTGTAATACGATGTTTGAAAAGAAAATGATGGAAGCATAAACAATTTTTATAAGATGAGGACGATCTCCATGATAGTAGAGATTTTTACACAGTACTAAGTTGTATCTCTAATTTTCACAAGACTCTTATACTTCCGAGGCCAAATAAAGATGGTCAACACTATAAACTGTACTAATTATCAATGTACAATGCTATTTACAGACAACATTCTATACTTCTAGAGTAAAATCCAATTTACAATATCAGGTAATCTGCACAGACTGACTAAATGAGTACTTATCAAGTGGTTGAAGCATACCTATAGCATGCATGGGAAGCCAGGCACTGCCCCTTTCAATTCTTCACTGAGTTGCACAGATGGTAGTAATTAGAATTTTGTAAATGCTAGATACATATGCATAGACAGTTCAACTTGGCTCCAAGAACATGACGTGGACAAATTCAGATAGTAGTACAAAACAACATGACATGCTTATTCCCAACTTGGGTAACGTAGACGTACCTACTCTCATGGTGACACCTTCATGTATACTTAAAAGAATTAGCAGAGACCTACAGAAAAAATAATAGAATCTGTTAACGAGTTCAATCAACAGAAATTAGCAATACTACAAATAGAAAGATGTGTTACCTTGGAGACATAACAAACTTGCAGTACATGACTAAGGAAAATAATAGAGGCAATTTGTAAATAAATGGATCGTTAAACTTTAGTTTGAAAATTAGTACAGGCATGAGGATAAATAAACTGCATCTAGAGATACAAATCAGTACAGTCTTGGTATACGATGAACTGCATATGAGTATTTCCACAAATATTGGTCATTCCACACAAGGAAAACAAGTTGGTCTCAATTTATAAGAAGCGGTAGTAACCAACAAGTGAGTTTAGTAAAGTTCAAATAGTTGATGCAACATTTCTTTCTACTAAGCTTCGAAACTCTACATGTGCTCTGTCGTTAAATAAAATATGTTCAACCACTAAATCCATTATATATTTATGCTAGGTTCCAGTAGTAAATTTCACAAAAATTGCTACAACGAAAGGGAAAGTCATTGCAAGAAAACTCTGTAAGAATTTTAACAAAACATGGTGAGCAAGTAATCTGAAGCTTATTTTGCTCCAAATCCAGATGAGTTGTAACTTGTAAATACGAAGAGCAAATCTTTATTGGTGCTCAGCAACAACCAAATACTAGAGAGAGAGAGAGAGAGAGAGAGCTTACAGGGAGGTAGAGGCCCAGAGGTGATAGCAGAGGCTGCACAATGGGATTGGCTCTCCTTGTCCATGGGAGGATGCGTGACGTTGGTAGATCTGGTGGTGGAGGTTGTGGTGTGGAGTTTGGTAGTGAACTTCGGTTGTAGGTGCAGGCAGCGCCGCAGATTAGCGCGAGTAAGCGGCCTGAGGTGAAGGCGGGGGTGGATCTACTCAAGGAAGCAGCAGGAGGCGGAGGGGACGCCAGACATGCACGGGGATGTGGCCTAGGGAGGAGGAGGCGCCGGATCTACGTGGGGACGCCGGTTGTGCTTCTGCACACCGCGCCTCCGAGCTCCACACCGTGGCGCGCCGCCTCGACCGTAGAATAGGTATCTGCCTCTATTATCACATCCACCTAAATGGATGAAGTTATCGTAAGACCAAAACACAAATCGTAAGTTATCGCTAGAGTACGAAAGGGGAACGGAAGAAATAGAAACGCAACCAGACTCAGAAAACGATTAGGGTTCGGACCTCCTTGTAATACTCGGATTAGGGCCCTAAATGAAATCGGCTGGTGATCTATAAGTGGAGCCACGAGCCTGCTCCAATGGAGGCAAATCCTAGATTGCGGGTCAAATATTACCGGCAGATCCAACATTGCACTTTGCGATTCATCTTCCAGCAGAGACACTGCTCCAATGGAGGTATGTAGCAGAGCTGAGATTATGAGCGTATGGGATCTAGCAATACACCCAAAAGATCTCTCCTGTCTAGTCTCCAGAGTTTTGGCTAAGCTGCTAGGCCTTCCTTCCAGCTTAATGAAGAAATTCTGGAAAGGTGAACATGTTTATCCGCCGCTGATGGAGACTATGGTCGGCACATTGCCGGAGCTGCCGCAGGACATGTTGATGGATATCTTTGCCACCCTTGAGATCCCTGACCTCGTACGTGCGGGCTCTGTCTGCTCCTCCTGGCGCTCCGCATACACCAGCCTGCGCAACCTTGGCAAGTACAAACAGTCACAGACACCGTGCCTGCTCTACACTTCTGAATCTGCTGGTGAGAGTGTTGCGTGCCTCTACAGCCTTGCGGAGAAGAGGACTTACAAGTTAACTCTCCCGGAGCCACCAATCCGCAGTAGGTTTCTGATTGGGTCCTCACATGGCTGGCTGGTTACCGTTGATGAGATATCTGAGATGCACCTCCTCAATCCGATCACTGGGGAGCAGATTGCTCTCCCGTCGGTGATCACCATCGAGCAAGTAAAGCCCATCTTCAACGACTCCGGTACTCTTCACAAGTATGAAATCTCGGGGGACACTGGGATGGGTGTTCACAAGACGCTAACAACCGTTGCACCTTATGAATTGCGGGACCACCTCCACTACAAGGCTTTTGTGTTTCCTGATACATCCACTGGAAGATACATCGTGGTGCTCATCCACAATCCATTTTGTCAGCTCTCATTTGCAAGGCCGGGCGATGATAAGTGGAACTTGCTGCCATCACACGGTCACTATGAGGACTGCATGTATAAGGATGATCTATTGTATGCAGTGAATTCATCTGGAGAAATCCACGCCTTCGATCTCAGTGGCCCTGTGATCACAGTGAAGATGGTTATGGGAACAGAGCCGGATGAACTGGATGCCGCGGCAATGTATATTGTTCAAGCTCCATGGGGTGATCTGCTGCATATTTTGAGATTTTCTGCGGACGATGATTTAGAACATTGGCCTGAGGTATTTGCATGGAACATTGGCGAAATTAAAATATTTGAAGTTGACGTTGCAGGGAAAAAACTGAAGGAGATGGATTGCTTGCGTGACCATGTGTTGTTCCTTGGGCATAATCAATCACTTTGTCTCAGTGCTGAAGAATACCCGGCTCTAAAGTCAAATCATGCCTACTTTACTGACGATAGTAAGATGTGGATAATCGGATACGAGAATAGTCAACGTGATATAGGAATTCTCAACTTATATGATAACAGAAGTGAGGAACTTGTGTCTCCTCAGCTTTGGTCCAACTGTCCTGCTCCCGTGTGGATTACACCCAGTCTTACAAAGATGAACATCGCCATGGAGAAATAGTTTTGAGTTTTTCTTTGCTTACAGATGTTATGTAGTTCTCTGCATAATTTAACGTGGAATGGTAATGTTGTGAAATATAAAGAGTGAATGGAAAATTTGAGGGATACGTAGCTGGTCCAGTTTTGTTGTTTTTACCATTCTTCTCTTTTATTGCAAATGGAATGCTCACGCCAATTCCTTGTTTTGGTGAGTTGATATAATTGTAACGTTGCTGATATCCACATTACTCTAGTCTAACTTTGTTGATGTTTTTTATATCGATCTAGCAGTGCTCATGCCTGGATTTTCTTTGTCGGTCCTGCATATTTCCTGACCAGAGTTAACTTGATTTTATTAGATTGATGTTAACGTCACAGTAAAACGATGTAAGATTTAATTTGATTCGTCTGACACATGCATTTGCTAAAGTACTCTAGGCCTTCCCGTCATGAGTTTAAGAATCAATTGTGGATGCAGAATCAATAAAAAGATGGAAAACATATATTTTATTCAGAGTTTTCGCCACCAAACTGCTAATTTAGTTATGCATCGTAATGAAATTGGTCCTTTCTCAATTATTTTTCTCACACACATCTATACTGAAGCTGAGAAGTAAATGACAACATAAAGAAAGCTTTCAGGTAAACTTAGTCTGCTGGAATACCTTAAGCAACACAGCAGAAATCAAGCATACAACTATACATGTTCTATGAGCTCAGATAACAACTTTCCGTTCTGTGCCAAGTCCAAAAACCGCATTTCACTCACCCAATGTGTCAAGAAAAGCAAGGAACATCTTCCTCAACAACTGGAACAAATAGGCCATGAAATTTGAACCGACAAAACAATGGTTCTTTAGACAGAAGGATTTCCCCTGCTTTTACTGAAAGCAACAAAGCCTTGATTCAACCTGCTTGATGAGCACATCCTCCACAAGACAACAAACAGCTACTTCGCCAACATAACATCTAGCCTAAAAAATTTATATAACACGTCTTATCTTGCAACGCATCATCAACTACAGCCTTGATCTGCAGCCACTACAAGAATCCAGTTGTGGGCCGAGTGTGGAAATAACAAACCGAGTGCACACTCGGTGTAGATGCGCTTATACCGAGTGTACTCTATTCCGAGTGTGCTCTCGCCACATATCCTATCTATTCCGAGAGGGCACTCGTAATATGATGTTTTCGTCCACGTAGGACACAATAGTGCGATGGTACACTCGGTATAGATTACCAACTAGCCATGGCAGCAAAGGATTGGTCTATCTATCCCGAGTGGGCACTCGGTGTACCTTTATCCCAAGAGTACCCTCGGTCCACTTGGGGCAATCTATACCGAGAGGCCACACGGCGTAGGCTTAGACCGAGAGTGCACTCGGAGACAACGACGATTAGGGCAACCACCTGCCGCACCCTATGCCGAGAGGGCACTCGGCGTAATGTGTGCCGAGAGTGCACTCGCAGAAAAAACCAATTAGGGCAACTGCCAGCCCCACCCTATGCCGAGAGTGCACTCGGTGCAAAGCCCTACATTAGCACATTTGGAATCCCACCCAACGCCAGACGCGCCGCCAGCCCCAAATCGACCCGACGCTAGACTCGTGTGCTGCCGCCTCCGACCGGCGAAGAGTGCACTCGGTATAGCCTTCATTTCCCCTGACTGTGCACTCGGGATACATGTTGACGTGTGTAGGATCGAAGTATACGAATATAGCAATCAGAGGGGGGGTGAATGATTGTGCGAAAGCTAAAACCAAATTCTTGATCTATTAAAAGTTCACCCCAAAACAGAACCAAATAATTGCCTCGTTTTTGACAAAAATAGAATGATAGAGGTTCGGTAAAACGCGAATTCCCGGAGATCCAACCGTTGGATCGATCTGAAATTTGAACACAAGAAACTAGATTCCAGTACGAATCGAACCCAAAAAGAATCAGCTCGATCTGACTTACGGATCAAAAGTTATAAGCTTCGAAAGCTTGCTGTTCCAGAACTTGACGAAAATCAATCTAATCGAAACTTGTAGATTGATCAAGAACAACAAAAGATTTATCAACAAAACTTTGAGGAACACTAGATCAATACCCTAGAGAGGTTTTTGATGGATCAAATCAAGATGAAACTCAAAAAACAAAAAACTAATCTAGAACTAGAACAAGTATGCAAACAAGAACCAAAAGAAAATATTGTAGCACACAAGGAACTAGAAGAATTGATCTTTATTTCTTTTGTCTAAAGTACTCCCATCAAAAGAGTACAAACCCTAAAACTGAGCTTGAGGCTCTCAATGCGCTCAGCTCCAATTGATTCGATGCCCTTCAACAGGAGACAACCCTCCTATTTAAAGGACCAACCCATTAAGGAGTTCTCAATACAATTCCTATTCCCTAGAAGGAATCAGATTCAACACAACTCTACTTGGCCCAACCTGGCCGAGTACAACTCTTGCACGCGTATGGCAACCCTACCATACTCACGTGACTAACACTTTGCACGCCGTATGGCCACCGCCATACTCACGTGACTAACACTTTGCACGCGAATGACCTCCTGCCATTCTCACGTGACTAACCATTCTTCATGTGCACCATTCTCTTAGCCCGAACGTCCCGCATGACATCCTTGACCACCAAGACCTCAGTTCCCCCTGAACCTAGTCCCGAACCTCAGTTCCTCCATGAACCTAGTTCCGGTCCCATCATCGACCACATTCGCCGTCGAGCAATACCTGCACATGAACAAACCACAAAACGATTCCGAGCACAAGTCCGCGACTTGACTCAACATTAGTCCATGCAAATACTCACACGAGCATTGCATAAAGTCCACTTGAAAACAAGCATCATGAAATTCTCACAAATTTCATAATCTCAAATTCAAACCAGAATTCAATTCCAAAATTGCTCAAAACCCTAATCGAGCAAAAAACCATTCACGCCGGACCAAAAATCCGGTCCGGCGCAAACGTGAAAACAGCCGTAAAAAATCCACCTTGCTTGTGGAGGGGAGAGTCCGTCGTACACGCGAAACTTACTGGTTTTGGAAGTTTCAGTCCGGCTCAAAAACGTTTGAAAAACGTTCACAGCGGACCAAAGAATGATAGCTTAGTGCCAAGAATAGACTGCAAACTCTCCCAAAATCTGGAAGTGAACTGCGAACCACGGTCAGAGACTATCACCTTTGGAACTCCATGGAGCCGAACAATATTCTGCAAATAGAGCTCTGCTAGCTTGGCTCCAGAATAGGTGGTATGCACTGGGATGAAGTGTGATACCTTGGTCAGACGGTCAATGATCACCCAAATAGAATCGTGACCGGTGGATGACCTCGGTAGACCAGTAATGAAGTCCATCCCAATCTCTTCCCACTTCCACTCCGGAATCTCCAATGGCTGAAGCAATCCGGCTGGCCTTTGATGTTCAGCTTTGACTCGCTTGCACACGCCGTGACCGAGCTACATGAGAAGCAATGTCCTTCTTCATACCGCCACCGTAAACGCTATGATGTCCTGGTACATCTTTGTACTACCAGGATGGATGGAAAGAGGAGAATCATGGGCTTCATCCAATTTTCCTCCGATTTCTTCATTAGCGGGGACATAAACTGACGCCCATGCATAACCAAATTTCTAAGACTCTCTCGAGAACTCAGGAGGTGCACACTCTTCGGCTAGCCGGCTCTCGATCTCTATCACAAAGATTGTCTTGGAGTTGAGCTTCCTGAATATGAGAATCAAGGGTAGGTTGTACTACCAAAGCAAGAACATAGCCATAGACAACCACCACCAGTTGAGCTTCAAACTCCTCGACTAACCTGTGGTGGCCAATGACACCCAAGGCATTCATCGCGGCAAACTTGCATCGAGGGCATCTGCAACCACATTTGCCTTGCCAGGGTGGTAGTGAATCCCCAGATCATAATCTTTGATCAGCTCTAGCCATCTGCGCTGTCTCAAATTCAGATCTCACATCTGTTCCCTATTAGATAATGTCGCCACAGCTTGAGAGCATGAACAACAGCTGCAAGCTCCAAATCATGTGTCGGATAATTGGCTTCATGAGGCTTCAGCTGTCGAGAAGCATATGCAACCACTTTGCCCTCCTGCATCAACACACATCCAAGCCCAAGGCGGGATGCATCACAATAGACATCAAAGCTCTTGTGAATGTCAGGAAGGACCAGAATCGTGCGGTGGTGAGTCTCTTCTTCACTCAAAATCGACTCACAATCAGGCGACCACTCAAACTTCTTCTCCTTCTTGAGTAGCGCCTGTCATGGGCTTAGCAGTCTTGGAGAAATTCTCGATGAACCGGTGATAGTATCCGGCAAGACCGAAAATCGCGAATCTCGTGGACATTGCGGGTCGCCTCCCAACCGAAAGTACATCCTGTACCTTGCGTGGATCAATCGCTACTCCTCGCTCTCGACAAGACATGTCCCAAGAACTCCACCTTCTCAAGCCGTAACTCGCACTTACCGAACTTGGCGCATACCGATGCTCGAAGCTTGCCAAGCACCCTATGCAAGTGAAGTGTGTGCTCCTCTTCATCCTTAGAGTATATGAGAATGTCATCAATGAACACAACCACAAATCTATCAAGGAATTCCATGAAGACCTTGTTCATCGATTCATGAAGGTGGTGGTGCATTGGTGAGGCCAAATGAAACAACCGCATACTCGCATGCACTGTAACGAGTAGTGAATGCAGTCTTCACAATATCCTCAGACGGATCTTGAGTTGAAAATAGCCGGATCTCAAGTCTACTTTGGAGAAGACTCGAGCTCCGCCCAACCGGGTCAAACAAATCATCGATCCTAGGGAGAGGATACTTGTTCTTGACCGTGACCTCATTCAAAGACCTGTGAGTCGACGACATGCGAAGAGTGCCGCCTTTTCTTCTTCACAAAGAGCACTGGATCGCACTGTGGGAGAAGAACTGGGACGAATGAACTCCTTCTCCAATCGCTTCCTTGAGCCGCTTCTTCAACTCAATCACCATCGTAAGGCATCCTGCACGGACGCTTAGAAACAGTGAAGTGCCAGGCAAGAGATCAATAATGAACTCTAAATCACGATCCGAGGCAAGCCTGGCAACTCATCGTGGAAGACATCAGATACTCACAGACTATGGGCACTGAGCTATCTCTCGCACGTAAAAGCACTAAGCAAAGGTCACGCCAGACCGCTGGGACAGGAAAAAAGGTAACATCAATGCCATCAGAGTTGACTAATGAGATAGACCTTCTAGCACAATCAATCTGTCCCTGGTGCTTGGACAACCAGTCCATGCCCAAAATCACATCAAGACCCGACGTCTCAATGTTGATGAGATCACCAAAGAAACCTACCTCATTGATCTCAATTCTAACCCCTGGACTCACAAGCTCGGCAGTCAAAACAGATCCAGGTGAACGGATCAACAAGTGTCTCTCGAGGCGAACAGAATGAACCCCATGCTGAGCAACAAAGTGCGAAGAAACGAAAGAATGCGTTGCTCGTAGTCAAACAAAACCAGGGTAGGCACGGAATGCAATGATAACGCACTCCAATACAACATCCGAGCCGCCGCCGCCTTCCTTCGCGTAGCCACATTCAGTGGACGCGCCCGAGCCGGTTGCTCAGAACCGGGCGCCCCGATCGCCCACTCCCACGCCCACCGATCGACTTCGGGACGGGCCGGTGCACTCGAGCCGCCACGCCGCCGCTCGCCGGACATGTATTGGCGAAATGGCCCTTCGACCTACAGTGTAACAGGTGATATGGCCATACGGGTTCGAGACCCTCTTTGCCTTTGGGCGGCTAGGAGATCGCACTAAACTCGGCGGGGCGAGGAGGTAAGCCTCGGATCTCTCGAGCCGGGCGGTCAAGAGTGAGAGCCCGACCGAGTGAAGGGCCAGCTCTGGAAGGACCGCCATCGACCGACGCCACCGCCCACTTGCGCTTGCGGCTCTCCATAATCGCCTCGTGCTCTCCTCGGCGCGAATGGCCTTATCCAACAACACCGCATGCCGAGGATGTCCTGAACAGCGAGCATGTGCTTGATCTCATCGGTGAGATGCTCCTCGAACAACGACACCTGCGGGCCTTCAGAGTCACCTCATCCTCAACATACCGAGACAAAGCGGTTGAAGCGATGAAGATAATCCATGATCAAGCCGTTTCCCTGGTGGAGGTTATAGAACTCCCGCTTCTTCATCTCGACCACCCTCCGGGATATGAAAGGAGCGGAAGGCGCCTTGAACTCGCCCATGTAACAACTCGACAAGAGCCGAACAGCCTTGAAGTCGCTTCCACCAAGACGCTGCTGACCTCGAAGGTAGTAGGAGGTGTACTGAACCTTCTCGCTATCGATGCACCCAACTAGCACCGCCTTGCTCTCCATGTCATCGAGCCGCCTCGGCCTCCATAGGATCTCGCCGTGGAGAAGTTCGCGGTCGAGTTCGCCGGAACTCGCATAACCGGATCGATGTGGAAGCCGTGGTCGCTGGGCGGCCGCCGCAGCCCCGAACCGCTCAAGCATCATCTCCATCACCCTAGTCTGCCGCTCCATCATTGCCTCCATGGGGAAAGAGGAGGAGGTGGAGGAAGCTCTCCACTGGGCACGTCGGCCGAGATCGAGCCTCACCGCCCATCGCCAGGGACACAGGAGTCTTGAGTCCCCGCCTTTGTGACCCTGTCCACCAAAGATCACTGGCTGCTGGGAGCGCACGCGTGACTCGCCTTCTTGGCGGCATCCTGAAATGCACAGTGGAGTTAATTAATTGTGCAACACCGGTGCAAAATGCTTGCTCCTAAAGGATGCAGCAAAACAATACAAACATTTCAAAAGCACTCATTAAAGCTGCATAAGATCCAAAACAAAAGCCAACTTAAAGAAACGACAAAACAATCCCTAATTACAAACACAGACATCTAACCTTAACCCATTTTGAGCTAAACCCGTGTTCCTTCTAATTCTTTTGAACAAGATAGAAGCAGGGTTTACAGTATCGTTTTTAGAGGGATTTTTGCCACCCCAACGGTATAGATTTTCGTCGATTTTCGCTCGAAAATCGCTAGAAATCGTATAAAAACCCAGACAAAGCCAAAACGAGTGGAAAAATGGCAAAACCGACAATAAACAACCGAAAATCGCGCGATAAGATCCGATTATCGACGATATTGCGTGGAAAATCGACAGTGTGAAGGAAAACTGAGAAAATTTGAGAAAATTTACAAAAAAAAGTTGAAAAAATCTAAAAAAATGCTAGAAATTTGTAAAAACAAGGTAAAGACAAAAAAATACAATAAATGTTATAAATACATTAAAAAATATGGAAAGAATAGGATAATATAAATAGCACAATGAGGGTAAAAAAAATTAAAAAATTTGGCATGACCTTTGCTATATTTTAGATAATTTCAAGTTGTAAAATAGACATTTAGCAACAATAAATAGCATTCCATGTTAATAACATTCACCTATTTTACCATTCACATATTCATACATGAATCCAACATGAAAATTTCCAATTGGCATAGCTTTGTCCCAAAATAGGCATGTCGCAACAATATTTCAAAATTTCTCACCGAAAATGAAAGTTTCCAATTGGCATATAGCTTTGTCGTCCTTCCATTGTCATAGAAATATCGTGTTGGACCTACATGAATGCTACATTAGTAAAAATGGAGTTGCAATAAAATGAAATATACAAATAAAACATTACCTTCGGGCTACGGGTAGTATTGTTGAGTGTACACTTGGTTGGCCGTGTTGTACTCCTCAGTAGACATCATCAGCAATCCTCGTGTAGCTAGCAACTCCGCCTTGTATTCGTGCCAACTTTGACCCGTCCAAGGGCTAGTCGTTTCCCACTGTTGGTACAACAAGGCATAAAAGTCGGGATCTTGCCACTCATAGACCCATCGGGTGGGAGTTTGTGCACGAGCATCCGGGATGGCGTAGTCATAGCCACCATATGAGCCACAACTCTCTTGCGTCTCCGTGGCACTGTACGAGCTACAGCTATCATGTGGTGCGGCATGGCTATGCGGATGGTCCTTTCCTGCAGTAGTCGTTCTTTGTGATTGAGGAGCACCATGGTCTCTGTCTTGTGTAGCATGAGTGTACCGACTCTCCTCAGAATTCTATAGGACGTTGTCCTTCCGAGTGGGTAGTGGGAGTGATAGGGTATCATCACCGGCGCACCCCCATCGCCGTCCGCCTTGGAGCCGCTATCATTGGACTCTTGGTACGGGGCTTCGACGTTCTCTAGGAGTGGTATCACGAGTCATCACTCCCGACATCCTTGGGACCCTTCCTTTCCTTTGGATGCAACTCTTTTTAGCGGAAAACCTTGTCGTGAATCGTTGGGTGCTTCCTCTTCCCAAAGGTGACTATCACCCACTGCCTTGTCGGCCCATTCTGGGATGCTTGCAGCGCCAGTATGCTTTCGCAATGTAACAGGGTCAACCGGGTCTGTCACAATGTGCGATGGAGGGGGTGTCACTCTCTGTGTCCTCCTCATCAAGCAAGGGATCAGCATTGGACCTCCCTTTTCTCCATCCATTGTCGGATTGGATTTTCAAGATCGCATAGTGTAAGCTCCATAAGACGCTGGAATGGATCATCTCGCCTCGATGCACCTCTCGATTTTCTTCACTTGAATTCGTGAGTCAAGATTGTAGTTAACGTACACCAACTTATGGAGCTTTTTGTAGGATAAGCGGTTGCGAACTTTGGTGTGGATGAATGCAAACGTACTCCAATTGCGCTCGCACCCGCTGGAAGAAGCGCAGTGCGAAACAATCCGCATGGCAAGCTTCTGGAGTGTTGGTGTGTCCGAACCGAACACACCCCACCAATGTGCTACAAGTTAACAAAAAGCACAGTAAGTACCAACGAGAGTGGTATTATATTTAAGATGCCAAAAAGAACATACCAGGAGAAGTTCTATTATCATGTGCCATCTTCGCAGCTAGTGCACCCGCGAACGTGCCAATCTTCCTTCTGAAAAGTTCAGCCTCAAGAATAGCCTGAGCAGCGCTATCAGTATCCTCAGCCAACACTTCAAATGCATCTCGTAGATTAGGCAAGAAAGTGTTTGTCGTACCGTACGCATAGTGCGTCCGGGGGTTCAAGGCAGCAGCTACATGAAGTTGCACGAAACATGTCAGTACAAGTACATACGCAAGTATAAGCCAAGTTTTCTCAGAAAAGAATGCATTACCGGCATTAATATAAGTATCTTGCGTTAAGTCAGCCATTCTTCGGTCCACCACGGCTATGTACTTGTTGAATGTAGCTGGAACCTCGTGGAATAAGCTATCATATTCCTGCCGCATGATGTTGTACCGTAATAGTACCTCGCTCAACGTAGGCACCCTGTCTTGATCAGCGAAACGCAAGAATGCATACAACGGTTCCACGGAGGCAACAACCGACCGAAGGTTATCCCACCAGTCCAAACTCGACAGATTAGAGTGTGCGGACCTCCCCTCGACGGTATCAATGAAGCGCGATGATAGAAATTCCTCTGAGGCCATCCATTGCAAGAACTTGTCCTTGCGACGAAGGAAACTATCCAAAAACATATAGTTTGTTCCGAAGCGCGTAGCATTCCACTTGACCAACTCGCCCCCGATATGCTTCTTCATCATAGCATGCAACTTCGCATGGTTATATAGCCATCGACAGATTTTCCTTGCACTCTCAATGACGGAGGCATGATCAGGAAACTCTCCAATCTGCTTAAGCATCAAATTAATCGTGTGGGCTATACAAGGTTGCCACACGATGTTGGGGTACTCCCGTGTGATGAGTTTGCATGCTTTCTTATAGTTAGAACCATTGTCTGTGACAATCTGCACAACATTCTTCGGACCAACCTCATCAACGACTGAGGCAATTTCCTGCATTAACAAAGAAAATGATCTCTTGCAGTACATGATGCATACTTACAAGTTACAACAGATTTAAAAGAGCAACAATGAAAGCAAGTACCTTGCGTATGTAGGGGGCATCCTGAGTTTGGCCCGTTGCATCAACGGACTTGTGAAAGAACATAGTGCCATTGCAATATAGCATGAAGTTTATAATGCTCATGCGTGTTGGCCCAGTCCAAGAATCGCACATTATTGTAACGCCATACGTAGGCCATTCCTTCTTGAACTTCGCCATCTTCTCCCGTATGTCTGATTCGTTATCGTCTAAATACTTCCCGTCTATATCTCTCCCACTCGGAGATGGAACACCCTCGCCTACAAATGAATACAACGGGTGAAAATGTAAGCAATTACTCGGCATACAAATGGATACAATCGAAATATCACTTACCCCATTTTTGAGTTTCCCTCACAGCACTAACAAAGTACGGATTGTCTGCTTTCCTCCCCGCGATACCAGCCGTGTGGAAGAATTTGGCCCAAGCTGAGCCAATCGCTTGCCTCACATTCCTCCCCTTTTGTGACCATTGCCCAGTATCAATCCTTGTTTGCACAGGGCCACGGGCCGTAGCATTGTTGTAATCCCCCACAGCTGGTCTTTCCCTTTGCGACGAACTTCGCAACATCCTCGACAACACACCACCACTTCCTCTAGCCCCTCTAGAGGTTCCACTACCTCCACCTTGCTCATACCTGCCACCTGTCTGACTGATAAATTCTGCCTCCGCCCTGGAGGCAGCCATAGCATGCTGCAGTTGATCCTCCTCATTAGCATCACCTGTGTACTCTGAATATGCACTTCTCCTAGGCGGGGAAGCTGCAGCTGCTGCTTCCTTTCTAAGCCTCTCCTCCCTCTTTCCGTTCCTCTTATCCTTCATCCTGTCTAGGTCGCGCTGAAAGTACTCGCGAACATCCGCTGGAACTCGATTGCAATGGACAACATTCTTACCGCGCCCCGCCAAATGGTGCTTCAGTCGGGTTGCACCCCCTCCTTTCTTCTCTTGGTGACAGTACTTGCATCGAAATCCAGTCCCGACCTTATCGCCGTGCTCCCACACAACGTCCCCCTGATCTGACATCTGCTAATGCAGAACAACAAGTAATCAACATACATGCATTTCACATAATGTACATATATCCAACTGATAATGCCCAATGCAAAACAGATAGTTTGAAATTGTAATGCATGCATTCATGTGAGTTAATCTACATTGTCACCAAGAACTTAGCGTGCCAACAATAACACTTACCGTGGCAACCTGCCAAAAATCCTTACTTTCCTGTCGAAAATCGCTGCCGTGGCGAGGAAAATCGCTGACGTGGCGAGGAAAATCGCTGCCGTGTCACCGAAAATCGCAGCCGCGGCGGCGAAAATCACCACCGACGATGGGAGCTGGGGCCTGCCGATTATCTCTGCCGCGTCAGCGAAAATCGCTCAAATTTCAAGGAAAATCGCTTCCGTGGCGGCGATAATCGCAACCGGCGACGATCTGCTGCCGTGGCGCAACCCTAGGCGGAAATCGCTGCCGCGACAGAGAAAATCGCTGCCGCTACAGAGAAAATCGCTGCCGTAGCGAGGGGAATCACCACCGACGATTGATTTGGCGGCCTGCCGATTATCCTTGCCGCGTCGGGAAAATCGCTCAAATCTTGACGAAAATCGCTGCCGTGGCTGCGATAATCTCCACGGGCGACGGACCTGCTGCCATGGCGCAAATCGCTGAGATAATCGTTGCCGTGGCAGCGAAAATCGTCGATTTCCTTGAGAAAATCGCTGCCGTGGCAGCGAAACCTGCTTGCTCCTTGTCGGATTTGGCCGGGTGTTTGGGGAAAGTTGTGTGGCTTCTGTCTGGGAGTCAGGTGACCGGTGGGAGAAGCCAGATAGGTCATAAAAAATGTGCAAATCCTTTGTGGGCCGAAATGGGCCAATACTGTGCAGCCCATACTATTCACCTTTTTCAATTTTCAATTTCTAATTTCGTAATTTAGTTTAAAAGATCTGTCAAATTCAATTTTTTTTAACTAATTTCATCTCAGATCACACAAATATATTAACACTAATTTTACAAAACTTCTGGATAAATTTTTTCAAATTTTATCTATTTTTGAATTTGAATTTAAAAATTTGTCGGTTTCTTATTTCGGTTTTATGCGTTTATCGCCGTCGATATCTCGATTATCGGCGATTATCGCGCGATAACCGACGATAAACTGAACCCTGGATAGAAGGAGGAATCAAATTTTGAAATGTGGATTAAGACTAGATTCCTTTTGAAGAGTAGATAAGTGAAAAGCTATAGAATGGACAAGAATAGCATTCTACACTTTCAAAATAGAGTTTTGTACTTCAAAATAAATTTTGAGAAGAAAAATCTGTTCCTAAGTCTAACGACCAGGCTAACTAAGTCTTCCTGCAATAATGGCTCGATACCAACGCCGTGAGGACCCTCTTCCTATACCGCATCAGACGCCGTCTACTATAGCGTATAGCACCGTATAGCAACAGAAGCCTCGACATCAAAATCTGAATCTAAAAATTCGATCGACGGATCGAACCCTTAGCTTCGGACCGGTGCTCAGACGCATCGATCATCGATCCCTGGATCAAGAGCCCGATATCGCGTACTCCACAACCCGAGTATCAATGCACTAAAAGATAAACTAATTTAATTTACATAAATGGGTATAAATCTTGTAAAATAGAATTAAAGAAACAAAAAGAAGTAAAGCGACAGCGCAAACAAAAGAAAGACAACCAAGCGGTGGCCCGACCACCCCACGTGCTACCGACCGAGGGAGGACCTACGGCCGCAACACTCGCACTGGGGCTCGCCATCATCCGGACATCATCAATACCTTCCTCTGTGGAAAAAGGGTTAGCGACAACGGTGAGTACACGTATGTACTCGCAAGACTTTAGTGTATGCAAATATAATTAATATGCAGGCTGATACGATTGAAATGGCTACTACACTAAGTCTATTGCGAAAAGCAGGATTTGAAACAGTTCATCGAAATGTAATACATAATTTGAAAGACAGCATTTTGAATAAAACATATTTACAATATATGTAACATTTGAGCTTCTCAACTGCCGCCATACATGATCGCAGTTGAGATAAGATTTGACATCCATATATGCATAAATCCACCAAGTGTTATATCCACACATCCATAGTTCCATCAAGTACCATATCGAACCACATGTAAATCTACCAAGTTTCATATTGATTCATATACTTTAGTTAGACTCCGAAATAGATTTTCATTTTCAAAACCAAACCAAACGTCTATACTTGAAACAAAAACTGAGTTAATTGCTCATGTCCGTGAGCACGGCTAATCGATCAGATTTATTTTAAGACTCTGCAGAGTATGTACACTTTATCCTCGCGAAACTGCACTTGCACCTGTCATCCAGTGGAACACGCGATACCGAAGGTACCCGTTGTACAAGCCCTAACACATTCTTTCCCATCGTTGAGGTTTTAGCCACACCTCAAAGACCGGTGACGATATCCACCACTATGGCGATAAGGAGCCAACCGCACACACAGCGCCACCTTCTCGTGACGGCGGTAATCTGTAAGTCTGCGGCCGCGCCTTATCCCATAGCAAGGCGTACACCGTTGTATCACCCGATGTGACACCGAAGCGATTTCCGCTGCTAAGACCAAGCGCACTCACGAAGGTGCAAACGGCGGTCGTGGGGACACTCACACCGCGCTTGACTTGCTCATCACGGAAAAAGGTCCACACAATGCCTACCAACAGCACGGCTAAACCCTCACACTTCAAGTGCTCAATTGCGGCTGCCCCATCCCAAAGATGCGCGGTTGCACGTAATGTCGATCGAATTATGGTTTCAAGGCTTCGGTCCTTATAGTTTTCTCCTAGTGACTCAAGCGGGTACTCCACTTAACTCGTCAACCAATCGCCACCGCTTAACTAGCACATATTATACCTCCCGCTCGGTCTAATTACCAACTAGACACTTCACATTTTTACCAAATTACTTTCTCATGTCACATTTCTAAAACCACTTAAAAATGTCATAGTTGAAAATGTATGGTACAAGACTGCCATTGTAATCACTTCTATTGCAATGTCTAAGCATATGCAAGCACTAGTTCGTTTATACCCAAGTGACATTTATTAAGTTGTCTAACCTCTACTAGGGTTATCAATGTGTGGAAGGGAAATTAGATTAAGGAAAACCACCAATTAGGATTATATCTACCATTCCCACAAACTAGCGCTTTATTGAATTTAAACGATGCATATTAGTTTGAGAAATCAAAGTAAACATTGTGAAATATAGGATTCAAGATGGTCAAATGAGGTGCTTGCCTTGTTGTTGCACTTGGTGATGTCCGGATGATGTTCTGTCGTTCGAGGCGACCGACTCGCTAGCCTCTAATCTGGTCAAAGCAACAAAAACGACAAAAGAAATACAACTTAGCAAAAGAAAGATTTAAATGCACAAATGCCAACTAAACATCAAATAAGACCCACTTAAATATTTAAAGGAGAAAGAAATGAAGAAAACGAAGAAAATGTGAAACTATGACCTCTTATGTCCATTTCGGCCGAACAAGTGCCAAAATGGATTAAAACGCAAAATGAAGTAAAACCCAACTAAACTTAGTGAAATACCTAAAAATAGGTATAACATACCTAATGGGACTTATTGGAACTTGTTTGAAGTTGAAATGATCAACCGAGCTAAAACGATTTAAAACGGGCGTATTCTTTACCTACGTGAATAAAAATACGCAAATTGAAGACAAATGCAATTAAATTTGCATGTGGAGCCTCAATATGGCCTCAGGTACATAACTAGGTGCTAAAACGCTCGAAGATCGAAGAAAAACCTTTCGGCCCTAAAAGCGACAAATTTGCCGAAACTTAAAAACGATCGCTTTGTCTGAAACTGCTAAACGGCCAATTTTGCGGATTTTTGCGCAAAACAGGTTTCCGACAACGCAACAAGCTAAAGCAAGATATTTAGGACTTAGTTGGATCGGTTGCAAAGCAATTCCTAATGAAATTGACCAAAATTGAATCAAAATGAAAAACCGCGGAGTAATTTCCGACAAAACCGTTTTGAGTCCGTATTGAGTCCAAACGCGATCGAATCCGCGTGTGGGTTCCCGATACGGGTTCGAAAACTCAACACCTAACTAAAACGCTCGGTAGATTAGCAATTTGCATCGAATTCGCAAAAACGGCCAAAACGATCAAAACGACCGTTAACGACCAAAAACGATCAAAACCGTCAAAAGGTCGTTTTGATCAAGAATGTCGTGAAACTTTGTTCTGGACCCGCAGCTAGACACTTGGAGGTAATAATGACTTATCGGAGCCAATCACCGCCAAAATTGACTTAACCTACTCGGACTTTTGATCAAACGTCCGCGTAACTCCGGTATTTACCCGGCACGACAAAAGTCCGAAAAGGGCCAAATGGGATCTAAAGCACACGTGAAGCATGCTTTCAACCTTAGGGACCTTAAACGAGGCGAATCAAGCGAAAAGCCAAGAACGGCTTTGGGCCCTCTAATTATTAAAATAAAATGCGAAGTGCTAAAATGCAAATCTAGCATTTTTAGCCAATGCTTTAGCCTCTAAGAAGACTAATGGTGAAGTCGATTCGTGCTCTGAGCTCTAGGATTTTATTCAACCAATTGAGACCTAGAGCAGCAAAGTATGTCGCAAAATGGTCAAAACTAAACTCCGTATTTTTATCGGGGTTTCTACTAGCTAGAAAGCTATAGGGGCTATCCATTCGGTCATCGGACCTCTAGGATTTTTCGCAAATAGAGTGACCTAGAGCCGACAACTTTGTGTAGGATGCGACAAATTGAATTCGACTCTTCCGATCGCGACTACGGCTATCGAAGAGCTAATAGAATCGTCGATTCAAGCTATGGACTCCTAGTATTTTGTGAAAACACTTAACACCTAATTAAATAAAATAAAATCCGGCCATCGTAATTGAATTCGATTCTTCCGATAGCGGCTCTAGCTACCGAAGTGCCCACAAAAATTACTATCCATGCTTTGCTCCACTAGAACTCCGACAAATCGAAAACCTAGCATTAGGTTGCTAGATTTCAAGGTGGTCAAATGCTAGGTCGATAGTAGAGTTAAATGGACCTAACGATGACCTGAGTCTTGTTTCTGAAGCACAATTGCCATGCGATGTTCCTAACACATGGTACCTAGACTTGACCTAGGCTAGGGTTTAGAAGAACTTGATGAAATGCGATGCTACGATGGGGATAGTCGTAGCAATGGCTAGAGGGAAGTCCCGGGAGTTTAGAAATCAACCTAGAACTCAAAAACCCCATGCAAGCTCAAGGAAACATCCATGGGAGATGTTGGAATACTCACTTGAGAGGGTTCAGAAGGTGGGGAACGCGATGGTGGTGTCGATTCCCGCCTCCGGATCAAGTTTCGCGGTCGATTAAGCCCTCAAACTCCGGATTTGGGTGCTCCTTGCCTTCTTCTTCCTCTCTTTCTCCTTCTCCTTCTTTGTTTAGCACATGAGGGAGGTGAGCAAAGGGAGTGGCTGCTGGTTTTGGGGGCAAGGAGGCAATAAAAGGGTATAAAGACACTATGCACTTACAAGGGGCATTATGGTCAAGTGACAAATCTTGAAGAATTAAACTTCCAAAGTTGATTTTTATTGATTCTAAGATATTTAGGAAGGTTTTTAGGTCAATTTAACACCTTTCCAACTCAATTTGCAATTACTCATGAGAGTGCAATTAATTTAGTCGGGTAGTCTAATGACCGCGATCAAATGGGAAATTGATTTTGAGCGAAGTTAAATAAGTTGTAGGGCTCTTTTTGATGCCAATCAAGTATACTCATCTCAAAATACAGAAATACATAAGAGCAGTGTATTATTAAACAGTGCTTGAGTACAAATGTACAGGGATTCGAGTATAGAAATACCCGGGATATTACAAAGAGTCTCTCATGTAAACCTCCAATTATCTCATCCTCAACAGCATCATCATCTTTATGAACAAAGACACTCTCCCCCTGAACATATGCACATGTACCTGCATCATTTGGACTAGTGCCTTTTGCGAAAACAGAGGTGGAAGAAGCATCTTCAGAAGATAACACTTTTAGCACGAGATGCATGAGTAAAGGAGAACCAAATCTTATCACTAAACATATGAAGTGAGCATCCGAAATTCACTAGCCACATGTTCTCCCTCCTCGCGTGAGAAGCCTACATAGAAGCAGAAAGTGTCGAGGTCTCGATCAAGGTTAGAAATAAGATGTTTAGGAATCCAGTACTGAGACACCCGACGCACAACAGTAGGCACAACACGAGTATTCTTATGCACAAAATCAGATTTGCCTTTTCCCGTGTTTTTAGCATCAAAAGGTGTTTGTTTCACCCTAGGCACATAATGAGAAGTGGAGTGTGCCTTTCTGAAATTAGACCTAGCATTAAACCTTTCTCTCTTTTGTTGTTTAGCTAGTCTAAATCAAAAGTCTACTAAATGTCCATCTCTACCACAATGAGTGCAAGTGTACTTAACATTATGTTTAGCTTTGGAAGTAGAAGCAACATTTGTATTCATCATAGTAGAAGATAAAAGGCCAGCAGATTTGAAGACAATTTTCTTAGGCTCATTTGAAATCTCAAGTTTGTCATTGCAAGGAGCATAAACAATGAGCGAGGTTTAGTTTCATATGAAGCATGAAGATCAAAACCTAAACCTTTCTTGTTTGAGCTAACCTTAGATTGATCCAAAATCATGTTCAACTTTTTCTTGCCATTAGTGAATCGCTCCAAAGAGTTTTGCAAGTAATCAACTTTATTAGCAAGAATTAAACAATTATTGCAGGATCATCCACTTTTCCTTTTGCTTATGCGACAAGTTGAGCATGAAAGAACCTCATGTGTAAGAAAATCTTCTGTCATTTGAGAAACTCCTAGCATTTGCATCATGCAACTTCAATTCTAGTATGGAGCATTTAGAACATGGAGTTGTATCATGCAAATCAATGGTAGAACAACTAGCATGTTTAACAAGTTTCTCATTTTTCTCATTTTCAGCATTGATTTGCTCTAACAAGGTAACATGTTCTTTCCTAAGCAAAGTAAGCTCATTGTAAATTAAGTCACATGATTTGCAAGCATCATCATCAGGAATCAAGGTTTTAAGTCTAGCAATTTCAGCATTCAATGACTCCACAATAAAATTATGTTTCTTAATTTTCTTGTCACGTTTATCAAGCAATTTACCAAGTCGAGCAACAGCAATAGCTAATTCATCGTAAGAAGGATCTACCTCATTGAAGTCGCTGTTGTGGTCGTCCTCAGTAAAGCTGTTGCTGCTTTTAGCCATGAGACACAACCCCGTCAACTCATGCTTGCTTGGAGTTGCATCGTCCTCACTGCTCTCCGAATCCACATCGCTCAAATTGACTTGTTCAAGAGCGGAAAGAACTCGGTGGACAACTTTGCTGTTGATGAAGCTCTTCTTCTTTCTATTACTTGAAGATAACTTCTTCTCTTTTCTTCTGTCGTTGTCCTTCTCCTCCCTTGATGCTTTACCTGCAAGTTTAGGACAGTTTGGACGAATATGGTCGAGATCACCACACTCATAGCATCTTGGAGGATCACCACCACCTCTCTTTCTCTTTCTCACATTTTGCAAAGCTTTGTTAAAGCGAGAAGAGTAGTGATAAGTCTTCTTACGAGAATTGCTCAACTGCTCATCGGTTAGTGAAGACAAGAAAGATAGAGCAAAACTTGAAGCAGCACCATTATGAGATATGCTAGATTGAGATGTCAAAGCAATTGATTTATGATCATTCTTTCTAGCAAAAACATCTAATTCATGAGTTTTCAACTTAGAATAAAGAACATCTAAAGTAAGTGTACTCATGACAAAGGATTCTTGTATAGATGTTACTTTCATCTCCCACACCGACATGTCCAAAGCACTAAGCAATTGTCTAGCATTTGCCGCATTAGTATAGTTGACTCCAACAAAGACGTAGATTGCTAAGAATCTTATTAAAGCGTGCAAAGAAGTCATCTACCGACTCACCCTGTTTCATCTCGAATCGCATGTACTCCTTCTTGTAGATGTCTTGGCGAACCTCTTTCACAAGTGTTAGAACCCTCATGGTAATCACAAAGAGATTTCCATACCTCATATGCTTGGATCGAAGATGAACCACACGATCGGGTCGCCGCGTCCCAAGCCTTGGATGATCAAGTTGCGCGCCTTGCTATTTGCTTCAACATGTGCACGACATGCGTCGTTGACGTTGTCGTTCTCGGGAACATCATATGGCTTGTAGACCTTCTCCCAAATTGTGAAGCCCTGAGCTTGGATGAATGCCTCCATCTTGGCCTTCCAAAACTGAAAATCAATACCATCGAACACACATGGTTTTATCGAATAACGATCCATTGATCTAATCACCGGTTAAGATAGATTAGAAAGACCTCGCTCTGATACCACTTGTAGGATCGAAGTATACGAATATAGCAATCAGAGGGGGGGTGAATGATTGTGCGGAAGCTAAAACCAAATTCTTGATCTATTAAAAGTTCACCCCAAAACAGAACCAAATAATTGCCTCGTTTTTGACAAAAACAGAATGACAGAGGTTCGGTAAAACGCGAATTACCGGAGATCCAACCGTCGGATCGATCTGAAATTTGAACACAATAAACTAGATTCCAGTACGAATCGAACCCAAAAAGAATCAGCTCGATCTGACTTACGGATCAAAACTTATAAGCTTCGAAAGCTTGCTGTTCCAGAACTTGACGAAAATCAATCTAATCGAAACTTGTAGATTGATCAAGAACAACAAAAGATTTATCAACAAAACTTTGAGGAACACTAGATCAATACCCTAGAGAGGTTTTTGATGGATCAAATCAAGATGAAACTCAAAAAACAAAAAACTAATCTAGAACTAGAACAAGTATGCAAACAAGAACCAAAAGAAAATATTGTAGCACACAAGGAACTAGAAGAATTGATCTTTATTTCTTTTGTCTAAAGTACTCCCATCAAAAGAGTACAAACCCTAAAACTGAGCTTGAGGCTCTCAATGCGCTCAGCTCCAATTGATTCGATGCCCTTCAACAGGAGACAACCCCTCCTATTTAAAGGACCAACCCACAAGGAGTTCTGAATACAATTCCTATTCCCTAGAAGGAATCTGTATCCAACACAACTCTACTTGGCCCAACCTGGCCGAGTACAACTCTTGCACGCGTATGGCAACCCTACCATACTCACGTGACTAACACTTTGCACGCGTATGGCCACCTGCCATACTCACGTGACTAACACTTTGCACGCGAATGACCTCCTGCCATTCTCACGTGACTAACCATTCTTCATGTGCACCATTCTCTTAGCCCGAACGTCCCGCATGACATCCTTGACCACCAAGACCTCAGTTCCCCCTGAACCTAGTCCCGAACCTCAGTTCCTCCATGAACCTAGTTCCGGTCCCATCATCGACCACATTCGCCGTCGAGCAATACCTGCACATGAACAAACCACAAAACGATTCCGAGCACAAGTCCGCGACTTGACTCAACATTAGTCCATGCAAATACTCTCACGAGCATTGCATAAAGTCCACTTGAAAACAAGCATCATGAAATTCTCACAAATTTCATAATCTCAAATTCAAACCAGAATTCAATTCCAAAATTGCTCAAAACCCTAATCGAGCAAAAAACCATTCACGCCGGACCAAAAATCCGGTCCGGCGCAAACGTGAAAACAATTAAAAATCCACCTTGCTTGTGGAGGAGAGTCCGTCGTACACGCGAAACTTACTGGTTTTGGAAGTTTCAGTCCGGCTCAAAACATTTGAAAACGTTCACAGCGGACCAAAGAAAAGCGGTCCGGCGTACAAGGGAAACTTACTGTTTCTTGAAAGTTTGGTCCGGCACAAAAGAGAACTTCACTGTTTCTTGTCAAATTGTCGAACTCATGCACAAAACACATTTTTCAAGTTCTAATCTTAGCCAATTTTTCAGCACATGATTTCACAACGTGTCGCTGCCGTGTACACCACGGGGGCAGAGGGTGCTGTTTGGAATCCCAACGCTATCCCGAGAGTGCACTCAGGCCGTATTTATTTTTCCCGAGAGTACACTCGGCGTAGCCGACTTTTCCTGATAAAATAACGCCGAGTGCACTACGCCGAGTGTGCCCACTCGGGATAGGCTATCCCGAGTGTTTTAGGGCCTATAGCGAGTGTGGAAAACACTCGGACCAAATCTGCAACCTTGTAGTGAGCACCATAAATTTCAAGGATCCACCTGGGCACGATCTTACACACGAAGCAAGCAAAGCACGCAACGCCACTTGCTGCTGGAAACAAAGAAATTTATAGATTTTTTTTAAAATAATATTTTTTAATGAATATTTACAAAAGTAATATGCCGTTAAAAATAAAAAAACTACACCCTTGTGTCTGTTTGAAATGGCGACAGGCCCCTGTCGCCATCTCTGTCACCATTTCATTTAGCGATAGTGGGCCCTCCTCCCCCCATTGGAAATTGCTGCAGGGAGTAAAATCTCGTTTATACCCCCTGTCGCCATTTCAAATCAACATAGGAGGGCTAACTCGATAAATTAAGGAAAAAAAATCAGATTTATCTGCGATAATTCATGTAGTATTGTATAAAATAAGAATTGTCAAGGAAAAATAATGTAAAAGGGTGAAATAATATTGTTTGATTGTTCATACTATAAATTATATATGAATCACATGCATGACCTATCACCCATCATCAAAGCTGCACGACCTGTCACCCTCTATAAAAAGCTGCATGACATATTTTCAGCGAGTGTGTTGTCACATTGTGTGAGAAAGTAAAAATGATGACAGCATAATTAACGGTGCAAAATAATAAAACATACATAATGTGAGAAAGTACAAATATACACGAGTTGTCATTGTCAATAAACTACAAGGTAAAAAAACTAAGGGCCTGTTTGGCAACAAAGTATTTTCATAGTTTCTAGGCAAAACCATGGTTTTGGAGAATACCGTGGTATTTTTGGCAACATGGTGTTTGGAAGCAACCCAAAAAACTCTGTTTTGAAAACCATGGTATTGCCAATACCATGGTATTTTTGGAGTATTGAAAACTCCACTCAGAATGGAGTTTTGGGCTTTTGGTGTTGGTGTAGAGAGTGAGAGGTGTCAATACTTTGAAAATACCATGCAAAAGACTTTGTAGCCAAACAGTTTGTAGTTCCAAGAAAAACCATGGTTTCAATGGTGGTAGGTGAAACCATGGTATTTATACCAAAACAATTTCTAAGTCATGGCTTTGTAATACCATGGTATTGAAAAACTTTGCTTCCAAACAGGGCCTAAAAGGTAAAACTAGCTGGCGCCCCTGCGCGGTAGGACCCCTCGTGTGGCCCTAGGCCTCCTACGACGCTGAACATGTCCCGATGGATATGTCAGGTGGTCAGGAGGTAGTCCGCGAGTACTCCTAGCAGGCTGTACCGGTGCTGTCGGAGTAGCGAAGGGGGCCTACGATGGCTGGCTCGGTCCGTGTGAGACCCTCAATTTTTATGCCACAGAGTAACATAAAAACGAGGTTCTAAAGTGCATACTATGCCATTCCCATGATCAGTGGCTGGCACGCACAAACACAATTTGGAATTACAGCCACACACATGTTCAACTTTTATTACATTGATAGTTCATTACAATACCAAAAGTAGTAGCGATAAAACCACATCTCATCGCTTGCCTACTAAACCTAAAACTCCATAGGCAATAGACGAGATGAACTTAGAGAGGACAGTCGTCACCATAAATAACGAGTTCTTCGTTATCGTTTTCGTCAACGGGATAATCTTGCTCTTCACCTAAAAACCACATTAAAGCAAGTTGAGTACATTGGTACTCGCAAGACTTGTAATGTTTGCAAAGCCTGAAATATATGCAAGCTGAATAGAAAGTGGGTCTCTACGGTTGTTTTGCGTAAAGCGAAGATTTGAATTGTAGATACTGAATAATAATGGTAAGCATAAATTGAATTTAAAGTAGTTTGATAAGTAATTGAAATAACATGTATTAAAATGAGTGACAGCAATTTACTCACGGTCCTTTGTGAGTAAAATAATGAAAAAGACCCTCCATGGTCTTATACTAACAAGTATAATAATAAGTGACATTTAATAAAGATGAATCATTTAACCAAAATTTTAGAAAATAGAAAACAACTAACTAGTGTCAGTTCACCAAGTCATCCATAACCGTGGATACGGCTAATCGATTAGTTTTAGACTCTGCAGAGTTGTACAGCTTTACCCACAAGATATGTTCTCCCTTTGTGCGTTGCAAATTAACACACTTCCTTTGTTGTGCCGCAGAGAGTTCATAACGAAACCGTTCGATTATCTGAACCTAGCTTTGCACCAGCCCGGTGATGTTTAACCCTGGCTATGATGGAATCAAATATATAATAAAGTAATGATAATCAGGAGCCGTAGCTCAAATAGAGTAATAACAGCCCCAATCTATAGCCAGGCGTACACCGTTACATCGAATATGCGTTTACCCAGAAGACACATGTGGCAGCCCCTTATAAGCATGCACAAAAGGACTTATTACTTTTGCTACTCCAGCCTACCAATGTGCAAAGCTAGTCCCAAATAATTTAATGAGTTAAGGCTGTCCCATTCCAGCACTTGTGGATGTACGGTTATACTTGGATCATGCAACACTACGTTCGGTCCTTATAGTGACATGGGCGATAACTCCACCCTAGCTACGTACACGTTAAAACATGTACATCCGGCTATTGCCAATAGTCACCCACATCAAAACAATAGTTTTATTTTCATTTTTATTAAACTACCAGTATTCTTTACTGTTTAAATAAACCATAAAAAGATTCATAAAGAATAGTGTGTGGGTGTAAATGTTGCTGACATTTTTCTAAGCATTACTAAGCAGATGCGATTAATAGTCGTTTATCCCATCAGCATATGATTCTACCCATACCTAGGGTTATCATGGAGTATATATCAACATGATTGAGGTAATCCATCAATTTGGGTTGTAATTACCAGGCAACACAAAATAATGATTTATCAAAATATAAGCATGCAGGAAGATTCTTAATCACATTTTATCTGGTTATAAAATCTGGGATCAAGATGATCAAGGGGGTGCTTGCCTTGCCCTTCAATGGCGTAAGCAGGATCGATGCCGTCAACGGCGATGTCGATAGTGTCAACGTCTACACGTCGATAAGAGAACATGGCAAAGGAAATAATTTCAATGTCGGCCAAAGAAGCAATTAAAAGAATCAAACAAGATCATTACATGAATAAACGAAACAACAACCAAGCTTCATCATTTCATGTAGTAATTAGGTTGTATGATTTTGTCCTAAGGATAGCAGCTTAGGGATATGCAACACAACTACTTTTCTTTTGTGTATTATTTTATTTTAATTTACGAATTCAAGAAGCTAAAATTGTAAGATTAAACTTACAAAAACTCATTTTCAGGTTGTAGAGCTATTTGTACTAATGTTACTTAATACATGTGGCAGCCTAATTATTTTCGATAAAAAGGTGCATGGAACACCCTAATTTTTATTTCACAATCTGGTTCTAAATATCATCATTAACATGTCAAAACAAGTTTCACTCAATTTGAATGATTTTTGAACAAGTTATAGCCATTTTACTAATTCTATGCACTAAACTTAACCCTAATAGAAAATTTTCACAAAATAACTCCAAATTCAAATTTAATCACATATTTGGACAGTATATAACATGAGGATTGAAACAAAATTGGTTTCACTCAATATGGACTTAATTTGCAAAAAATTTCTACATGGAGCATATTTCAAATTCTTTCTTCAAATCCAAATTCAAATTTAAATTTGCTAAACAAGTTTCAGATGTTTTTGCATAACATGAAACTAGAAGATTTATTATGACTTTAGAAAGTTGTTTCACCCAATTTGGACTTATAGTTTAAAAGTTATATTCATTTGAATCTATTCGGTTTAAGAAAATCAGAGAAAAAGGAAAATACGCTTTCCATAAGGGAAAGCGCACTTTTGTCGCTCTGCGCGGGCTGGCTTTTGAACCCGGCCCATGGTAACTGACAGACCGGGCCTGTTCGTCGGCGACCCATGCGCGCGTAGGGCACGAACCCGAGCTGGCTGACACGGGGTCCATCGCGATGGGATAAGCGGTATGAGCGAAGCGGCGGGTGATCGATCGCTCGGCCCGCACAGCGATGACTCAACAGGGAGTACATGGCCGAGCTCGCCGGCTCTCGGCGACGTCGCTAGGGTTTGGCCGGTGGCTAAGGCTATAGGGGATCACGGCAAACCTAGGGGACAAATCAGTTGTGGGTGGTGTTCGGGGAAATAGAGTGCACGGTGGTGCCCGGCGGAAGCACACGGTGGCGCAAGGCGTGACATCGCCATGGTTCACCCCGGACCGAATGATCATGCGCAAGAGCTTTAGGGGGCTCTAGGGTTGCTATCCATGCATTAGGATTAAGCGGAGAGTGCACGGGTGAAACTCTCACCAAGCAGCGTTAATGGCGGAAGGGGTGGCACGGTGAGGGAGCGGCTCGGTCTGTTTCGGGCTGCAACAAGTTGCGCAAAAGCTTCGTGAGTACCTGTGGATGCTTGAAGGTCAATCAATTTGGACGCTTCCTTACCGAGATGCACGAATTCGAGGTTACCCCCAAATCGGGTCTTGCCGGCAACGGAGAAGACAAGCTCGGTCCAGGCGGTTTTGGGTGTGAGGGAATGAGTGGTGGAGTTGCTTGAGTTTAGCTAAGTCCCAGGTGCTATCCATCCCCTTAAATAGACAAAAAGCAATAAGGAGAAGGGGACTAGTCGGCTAAACAAGGGGGCGGCGAGTCACGGCACTTCTCGAGCTCTCCCTGCACAGTGCCGAGCATGGGCGAGGGTCTCGTGGCAGCGGCTGGGTAGAGCATCCTCGAGGCGCACAAAATTGCGGTGGGAAAGCGGACAAGAGGCGAGGCAGTTCCAGTTTTGCTGAAAATGCAAAGGGCGCACGGGAGAGAAAAGCAGAGAAAGGGAGAGGAGGAGGAAGGTTCTGGTCGAAGGGGCCCACCGGCAGAGAAACGAGAGAGAGGAAAGGAAGGAGGAAAATGACACGTGGGCCAGTGACGCTTCTGGATTCCATCGGCAGTGGCTTGGCGCTTGGGCCGGCTGAGAGGGTCATTGGGCACGTGACCCCACACGTAAGAGAGATAAGGAGAGAGTTCTATGGTCTTTCCCTCTGACAACGTGACAAATGAATTAATTCCCGGGTAATTTCAACTCAGGAATTTTAGAAACTTTTTTACTAGGCTAGGGTATAATCTATATTCCTCCAGTAAAATTTTGGGGTTAAGAAGACCTACGGTGAATTAATAAAAATTCTGACAATGCCAACTACACAAGAAAAACCATTTTGGTTTTTGATTTATTAAAGGATCTAAATTAACATATTAATTTTTCAAACTTTTACTGAGAGTGTTATACTATACAATGGTTCTACCATAAAAATTTTATAACTAGTATCACAATATTTATTTTATTAAAAATTCTCTTACTACTTTTTGCAGAATTTCAGAACTGCATTGATTAAATGAAAATAAATAGCTAAACTCTTTATTAATTTTTTTAAATTTTACTACTTGAGGATAAATATAAGATCTTCTCACGGTAAAAATTGCAGACCCTAGAATACAATAAAGAATTCTACACCATTCTTTCATTAGCCAGACTAGATTTAGTTATAAAATCTAAAGTCCATCATTTCTAAGTTTTAATGGTGTTCACATTATTTTTGACCAGCCAAAGCCACGTCCAGGGTAAGATATGGTTACACCATTTTACTAAGGTAATTCCCCTCTTTTACCATTTTACCATTTCCTGTTTTCTATTTTCCTTTATATTTCTCCATTCCAATAATCCTTTTTATCACTCAACAATTCAGCAAATGCACACACACAAATCATGAAATGCAGCGACCAAATGGTTTCATATTTTAATATTTGGTTTTTAACTTTTCATAAATTTGAGGATGTTACAGTCCGAGCGCATCGGTGAATTGCGACAGACCAAGGACATCATCCATCGTCTCCTACTGGGGATCCACAAGCCATTCGTCAAAAATCCCCGAGTCGACTAACAGGCTCGAGATGTCAGAGTGGGTCACGCTCCGGCCATCGACGACTACTGATAAATATTTCATGTTAGTACACCGCATAGTATAAAGAACGTAGGAGACAGGGGGAGACCACAAAAGTATACCTGCAGCGGGACGGTGCCAATTGGAGCTCCCCAGGACATCGGCAGGAGAGGCGTGTGTCGTGTGCGCTGTACCCGGTGCGGTGTGCGACGTGTGTCGGCCACGTACAGCGGACGAATGTCCGGGGACCTCTACCACATTGTTGTCCCTCACCCTCCTGCACAACGTAAGGTAGAAGATATTCGTTCGATTTTTGACGATAATTTGAGCTTGAAGTCGACTAATGTGCAACCAGAAGCGTTGAGCACCGCAAACCAGCCAACCGTTTTTACTCGAACTATCTGTATTTGATACGTGCCGCTCAAAAACTTGCAATTTGAGGATTGCACTTAAAATCAAGAAACTAACTCCTTTCGTCCATCCAAACTTACAAGATGTATTTTTTAATAACTTTGTCCATAAGTATAAAACATGTTTTATATTAAAATATAAAAATTAGTGTGATGTTCACTTTATACCTCTAATAAATATCTAGATTTATTTGATATTCTCTATATATATTTATTGATTGTAGTTCTTAGAGATAATAATTAGGGATAATCTAGTCATTTTCAATATCTTCTTTTATTTTCCAAGAAAAAAATAAACCTTACAAATTTAGACGGAGAAAGTGAAATGCAACTTATAATCAAGTTTTCTTCATCTTGTCCTCTTTTTTTATGTTATGTCGTATTAATGTCTCCACATATGCTTCGTGTTTTATGATGCTTATTTGCATCAGATTGAAAGTAGGAGAACACAGGAGCCATTCTACCTTAATAAGTACCGCTTCTTTTCGATGGTTCGGTGAGAGAAGAATATATAATAGGGGAAGGAGAGGAGAGTAATTCAACAACAAAATTTGACTTTTTTTTTTGCTAAAAAGCAAAAAAAAATAGTTGAATGATACCACATAGACCAAAATTTTAGGTGAAAATAGTTGTAACACGTAAAATTACATGATTTGCACGGTATCTCTCCATACTCTATCGAACGCGATAGTTAGTAGCCGTCAGATTAGAAGTGATTAGACAATCTACATCTGTGTCTCTCAAACACTCGCATGCACGCTGTGCGACCTCGCCATCTTCCTCTGAATGTGTGTTGGCGAGAAAAATTGTCCTCCCCAACGTCGTTTCACAATAGTATCATCCTCCATGTGTGCCTGATGTCACCTCCCATTTCAAAAGGTTTTAAGTTTTTGTGTTTGAAGTCTCAACAAGTACACCCAAGTTTCAGGATGCAAGACAAGTTTCAAAGCTTCAAGCCTCCAGACCCAACTTCACCAAGTTTCAGGTGTGATATTGTTAGTAGTGATCTCAAGCTACCTAACTAATTCCGAAATTTTCGAATCTAAGCCACTACTTGCGTTTTGATCGGGAACGCACCAACACCCTTTTGGTATCGGTCTCGTCAGCCATCGCTATATAGAAACAAGAGAGGCCGGATCTTCTGCGCTCTAAGAAAAAGGCTCAAGTTCTTCTACTCCTAACAGCCCAATCCGATCCGGGTTAACGGCGTAGAGGCTGACGAAGACCGACGCCTTCGCCCTGCAAGTCACGGTGCCCTGCTTCTTCCTCATCGACATCAAGAACACCACCGAGCTAATCTTCTAATGATGTCTCCTAATTCGGGTCAGTGATTTGTCTAAATTCCGCATTATCTATTGTGATCATGACTTAGGCTAGAAGACTTAGTCCTTAGAATTAGTCTAACATTTGGTATCAGAGCATATCTAGCCTTAGCTTGATCCTCCTTAAGCCCGGTTTAAGTTCTTGTTTCGTCGGATTAGCTCTGTTTTGGCTCGGATTATTTCTTGTGTGCCGATTTAGGGCTCAATCGTTTTCGGTTTAGGACTAATGAGGCTTGTTCAGCATTTTAGAAGGAGGGGATTAGAATGAATAGAACCCTAATTTGCAAAATCGACAAAATCCCCAATCCGATTCGAACTCTAGCCCGATTATCCCCATCAAATCCGAGCCTTAAAACCCCAAATCAGTCAAGGAAATCGAAAGGTTTTAGGGGTTTTGGTACTTACCTCCTGTCGGGAGCATGCGCCTTGCTCCATGGCCGCTGTCCTCGCATCGTGGAAGTGCTGCACCTAAAGCCGCCGCTCCCGCCTTCCCGCCGCGCACGCGCGCCGCCGCCGCTCCATGGCATCGTCTCGTCTTGTGCGCACGCGTGCCGTCGCGGCTCCCTCAGGCCGCCTCGCCGTCAGCGGCTCCTCCGCTCGTCCGCCGTGTGCGCGCGCACCGACGCGCTGCCCCATCGCTCGGTCCGCGCCGTCCCGTGGTTTTCGGATCGAGATGGGAAATTGAGTTAGGGTTAGGGTTTTCTGGTTAGGGCGCCTTTTGCTTAGTTTTAGGATCATCTCAGCCGTTCGTCGTCGGGATCGGCGGTGGGGCTCTCTTTCGCGCGAACTGTTGCGCTTTGGGCGAGCGGCGGTGGGCGCCGAGTTATGCAGGCCACCAGACGGCGTTTGGGCCATAGCGTGAAGCGAGCTCGCTTCGGGCGAACTTCGCCCGGTTGAAATTTTGGCGGCGCATGGGCTTTCTTGTTTTGATGTTGTTTTAATTAGCTCATTTAAATAATTGGTATATTATGCCTCATTTAGTTCAGCAATAATGTTGTTTAATGATTATTATTTCCTGGGCATTAATTTTATTAATTCCATGATTGATTTTATTGAGCAAATTAAATTAATGTGACAATTAATCATTTATGATGATTTCTGTATATTGTCTCTGATTAATATGGAACCAACGGGAAATATTAATTGGAGATTTAATAATGTTTTGGGATTATTTTGTGATCATAGTTATATTCTGACCAAAGTTGATTATAACTATGCATCATACCTATTTAATTAAAACTGGGATTATGCTATAGCCATGATCATATTCTGACCAATGTTGTTTATGACCATGTGTTACCCATAAGTTAATTTAGTTCCTTTTCCTGTCATTAGCATGTTATTAATCAGACCAACGTAGGGTTAATTTCATGCAAGACATTTACTTTCTCCGATATTTACTGATTATATTTTATTTTCTTGATTCAGCCATGAACAACACTAATGTTGCCGCTTATTTGAACGGCATTAAGCAGCTGACAGGAACGAACTTTCCTTCTTGGAAGGAAAGAGTTCAGATTGTCCTTGGTATTATGGATCTGGACTATGCATTACGTGAGGACGCTCCCGTAGCTCCTTCCGCTGATGATGAGAGTTTCGCTGAGAAAAAGAAACTCTATGATTTAACAGCGGGGAAGTGGGAGCGGTCCAACTACATGTCTTTGATGATTATAAAGAGCACCATATCTGTTGTGATAAGGGGAGCAATCCCTGATTCCGACAACGTTAAGCAGTATTTGACCTCAGTTGAGGAGCAATTTAAGGGCTCCTCAAAAGTTTATGCCAGTACTTTGATCATGAAGATGCTCACGAGTAAGTATGATGGCTCTAGCAGCGTTCGTGAGCATATCATGATGATGAATGATATGGCTGCAAAACTCAAGGGCATGGACATGGCCATTTCTGATGGGTTCCTGGTCCACTTTATTATGACCTCTCTCCCTCCTGAGTACAATGCATTCAAAATTAATTATAATACTCAGAAGGAGCAATGGACCATGAGCGAGTTGATCGGTATGTGTGTACAAGAGGAGGAGAGGCTTAAGGCTAAAAGGAAGAACCAGGTTTTCCATGTTGGCCATGGGAAAAGGAAATTCCAAGGGGAAGCTAAGTCCAAAAAGAAGCTGCATTTTCCCCTAAAATTTGAGTCAAGCAAGCCAAAGCAAAAGGAGAAGGTCACTGCTACATCTACTTCTGATGGGCCCATCTGTCGTTTTTGCAAAACCAGTGGGCACATTCAGAAAGATTGTGCAGGCTTTATGAAATGGCTTGCTAAAAAGGGTAATGATGAAATTTCTTTTATTGATGAATCCCTTTATGCTAATGATTCTCCCAATACCTGGTGGGTTGACTCTGGTGCCACTATGCACGTCTCCAATTCATTGCAGGGATTCCTTACTGTGAAGACGGTAAAAAAGGGGGAGTGAAGCCTTAGAGTTGCTGATGGAAAGGAGGCTGAAGTTGAAGCCGTTGGCACACTATCATTAGTATTAGATAGTGGCTTCTCCCTTCTTTTGAATAATGTCGTTTATGTTCCTATTGTAAGAAAAAACATCATTTCAGTTTCTTTATTAGATGATGATGGGTACACTTGTATCTTTGGGAACAATAAATGCATTGTAAACTTTAATTCTAATAATGTTGGTCTCGCAACTCGACGAGACAGACTCTATATGCTTCATCTCTCTGGATCTCTGTAACACCCCAAAAATTTGCTTTTCTTAAATTCATGAGTGATTTGGCACTTGGTGAATTTTTGGAATTTTCTGGAATTTATTTGGAATTTATTTGGAATTTATTCTATTTTTAAATAATTAAAGAATTTAACTTTGCAAACAAAATTTTGTTGGAAATATTTTATTTGAGTCCAAAATGATCCAAAATATTTTCCAGATTTTTTCTGGAATTTTTCTGAGTATTTTACTATTTTTAATGAATTAAATGAATTTCTGGGAATTAATTGGATTATTTAATCGCTGGAAAATCGAGTTAGTTTTACTGTTCATCCGACCGGACCCGAGTCCGAGTCAGACTCGAGTCCGACCCGAGCCAGTTGATCCGGTCAAACCCGCTCGTAGAACCCTAACAGCGTGGCCGTTGGATCGAGATCCAACGGCCACGATTGAGCCACGTCACCGAGCCCGGCCGACCGATCGGTCGCCACCGCCGAGCTGCACCGAGCCCGAACGTAGCGGCCGTTGGATCTCGATCCTACGGTGAGTCGTCTGCAACGCCCTCGCCGTGTCTAGGGACGGACTCACCGCCGCCAGACGCCGCCGCGGATTCCGCGGGGATCTCGGCGTCCGGGCCGGTATTTAATGCCCGGATGCGTGCCCAAGGATAGCCTTTGCCGTCCGCGTCGTTTGCCCCAAGTGCCCTAGCCCTAGCCGCTGCCGTCGACCCGCTATTGCTCGCCGTAGTTAGCTTCCTCCTCTGCCACGGTTCTTGCCTCGCCCTGCCGCCGTTGAGCCCAGATCCGGAGTCTTCAGGTCAAGCCGCACCCGTGGAGCCAACTCACTTCGCCGGAGACGCCCCCAAGCGTCGTCGGGCTCATCTTCGTCACCGCCTCCGGCCACCCAGCTCCGCCGCAACGCCATCACCGCCCGCGAGCTCCGTGCACCGTCGGATCAAGATCGAACGGCCACGGTAAGCCACGTGTTCCCGAAACCCGAACCCTCCAGATTAGATCTGGACTGTTGGATCAAGATCCAACGGCCCACGTTCGGCCACGTCGCCGTGCGATATTTCCCTTGCAAATCCTAGATCTATTCTCAACTGTTGGATCTAGATCCAACGGCTTAGATCCAATCGTGTAGCACGCGTTGCACCGCACTAGATCCAATCTCGACCGTCCGATTTAGATCGTACGGCCCAAATTCACCACGTTATTCCAAACGCGTAAACCTTAGATCTAATCCGTGCCGTTGATTTTCAAATCAACGGGCGAGATTGCACCACGTGGGAGGAAGTTCGACCGGCGCGGTCAGCGCGGTACGCGTGCGTGACACTGACACGCCGGGCCCGCGTGTCAGCGACGCGGCCAAACCGCACCATGACGTCACGCTGACGTCATGGGGGGCCCACCTGTCAGCGGCCACCCCACGTCGCGGTGACGTCGGCAATGACGTCACCAGTGGAGTCCCACCGCCGACCTGATCTTGGCGCCGAGTCCCCGCCGACGCCGATGGTGGCGTCACCCGTAAGTCCCACATGTCAGAGTCACGTGAGCCATGGACTAGGTCCACGGTGGACCCAAGCCGAGCCGTCGAGCAGTGGACCGGCTGACGTCAGCCGCCCAATCAGAGGTTGACACGTGTCCTTGCTGACGCAATAATTAATTTCCGAAAAAGAAAATGATTTATTAATTCGATTTAATGATTTCAGAATTTAAGTCAAACTTCAAATGCTTATAACTTTTTCATTTTAACTCCGATTTGAGTGATTCAAATTTCTAAATTTGTATAAAATTGAGATATATCTAGTTATGAATTTTATTTAATTTTTGGACTAAAGTTTTTCTCTGAAATATTATTTAATTGGTTATTTTAAACTCTAAATGCTTGTATCTTTTGCATTTGAACTCCGAATTCGACGATTCCAGTTTCTAAAAATTCATAAAATTATGCTCTCTCTGTTTATGAACTTTATTTGGATGTTTGGACACTTTTTGTCTACTGTTTATTTATTATTTGCTATTTGCACGCTTTACGAGTAAACGTCGAAGTGCCCGAAGGATTCGAAGGAGAGGTGTTGACCCAGGAGCCAGCTCAGGACCAAGAACAAGTACTTTTTGAAGGCAAGTTGTGCTTTGACCTTGTTGATCCCAATTTCAAATTATTTCGATTTAAAACTATTGCATGCTAGTTTAATTAGAAAATACTTTATTTAATTCTGGGGAATTAGATAAATGCCTAATTGCTGTATGACGCCTTAGTTAATTAAATATGTGCCATGACCCCTTGTCACGCTAGTTGAGGTTTGAATAGTTGGACATTACTAAATTGCCAACATGGGAATTTAGATCGTTGTAGCATATTGCTTAGACCTGCTACGTGCTCATGACATGATTTTTGGACAATCAAATGTTAATATTGACGTAATGATATATTGAACCTGTTTTGGAAAGGTATCATGTGATGTTGATGGCACGTGGTGCATGGTAATCAACTGGGGTTTGATAAATAGCTTTTGACCGGGGCATGTGGCAAGAATGATCGGGTGGGCCGGGCCAGGCACCGGGAACGTTGTGTTGGTTCTTCGGGTAGTCTTGCTCTGGTCACCCTAAGGACTTAACCTTGCAAGCCTTTGAACTGAGTCAAGCGTGCAACCACATGTCTGTAATGGGACAGACCTAGTTGATTAAGTTGCTAATAACGTACCTGTGGGACCTCTGGGTGTCAACTACACCCTTTGTGTAAGTTGTACGGGGGAGCGTACCGGGGCTGCGGCCAGGTACCCATCTAACGGTGGTTTGGCCTAAACTTCGCCTTCGCTAAGGGAAGGGTTAGCGTGCAACACCGGAGAGGACCACTTGTGCTGTTAGAAGTTTCCGAAAGACTTTGTTACGGAAACTCGCCTTTGTGGTGTTTGACTGTATCTTGTGGGAAAAGTGCATAACCTCTGCAGAGTGTAAAAATCTATTCGAATAGCCGTGCCCACGGTATTGGACATCGCTCGGGAATTACAGTTAAGGTTTAGACTTTCTTGAAAATAACTTGGACTTGAAAGGTTGGGCTTGGTTTAATAATGATGTTGATGGAAATGTGGATTAGAATCGGGAAAGATGTTTATTTAACTCCTGGAAAAGTTATTATTGATATACTTGTTTCTACTGCTTTCGAATCTACTTATATTATTTGTTAAATGTTGTTTACTGCAAATATACCTTGAACTATTCCTTTGTATCAAGCCATGCATATAGTATATTAGCTTGCATTCTGTGCATGACTTGCTGAGTACCAAGTACTCACCCTTGCCGCAATACAACACCAGTTGAAGAGGAGACTACACCAGCTTTGGAGGAGGAGCTCCAAGAGGAACCGTCTAACTAGGGAGCGGGCCCAGTCAGTTGCCTGTGGTATACTGGATGGCGCCACGACGTTATCTTATTTTTCCGCTGCTATTATTTCTCTTTTAATAAGTTTCGCCCTGCGAGGCGTATATTTGTAACTTGACCATAAGGTCAAGCAACCAGTTTGGTTATCTAATTAAAGTACTTTATTAGTATCGAGTGGTATGATTGTGATATTTACCAATGTTGAGACTGTGTGCACTAGCGCGTTCCTGGACTAGTGCTGAATACACAGAGGGTCCGGATTTGCAGATTCGGGTCCCGACAGAGGTGGTATCAGAGCCATACTGACTGTAGGCTCACCCATAGTTAGAATGGTCGTAGTGAGGATAAAACCTATTTTCTAAAAGGCAAAATTTGTCAAGATAATGAATGGAATCTCGACTTACCCCTTTCTTCCTTGTTCATACCCTTGCTGAGTTCTTTTCGTCTTCCACATTAATTTTTAAAGTGTTGCGTTCTTGCGCAAGTATCCTTTGACAGATGATGATGAAGAACAGCTACACCGAGCGTGAAGGAGGCTATGCCGCCGAGTTGTGGCGTATGCTTCAGTTTCTTGGAGGTTTTGAGAGGCCGCTCTACCGAGGGACTACACTTGTACAAGCAGGACTGGTCGTAGGATGGGACGTCCGGATCACGGTGTATGCCCGAGAGAAGACAAAGTTCAGTCGCCCTTTCCACTTCACCGCCAGGAGGTCTACCTTTGAGATGGGAATCCAAGAGGTGTCGCGTCGAGCGATGCAGCAGATCGCCCGCACCTACTCCAGGGAGCTGGAAGGCACAGTGTTCCATCACCACCCACGCCGAGACAGCTGAGCTCAGCGGAAGCCGATAGAATGTGAGGATGCTACCATCACACACTTAGCCAGGTTCGTCGCCGCTCAGGAGGAGCTGATCGAAGACACAGTACAGGAGTTGAAGAAGGCTCACGAGCAGGTTGAGGAAGAGAAGAAGCACTTGGAGAATGCTCGTGAGTATGTCGCCTATGCTGCGGAAAGGATCGCAGAGCTGGAGACCGCACTGTATGGCCAGGGTCCCGATCCAGTGTTGGAGTTGGACGCTCGCACCCGGAAGAAGAACCGTAAGAGGCGCCACTGCACCGCGCCACACGGCCACACAAAGAATCCAGATCCAGAGTCAGAAGAAGACGCCGCGTCTTCAACCACAACTGCAGTTGCAGGGCATGGCGATTGTTTCGCGCCTATGCCGCCGCACCCGCCGCGAGGAGGCAGTGGAGGTTTTCTCGATGAGTGAGCGTAGGCGTTGAGGTTGAGACTCCTTCGTCGAGTCGCGTTATAGAATAAGAGTCACCTTTAGAGGCGTTGGATTTTCATTGTTTGCTGAGTGTGCAGTATGTGTTGCAAGGCCCTTAGGCATTGTAAGCAACCATACCAAGATATTACTATTATTAATAATAAAGTTGGATTTTGAGTTATACTTTCCCCCCGCATAAGTTTCCCTGTTACTTGTCTATTCTTGTTCCGTCTCATCTCTAAACCTTGGAGCAACCGACAGATGGTGAACACCCGCGGAAACCTTGGAGGCAATGGAAGTGGTTCTCGCCCAGCTGGAAACCCCAATGATGGAGCACCAGCACCGACAGTTGACATGCAGAATTTTGGAGCTTTTCTTGCTGCTCAGACTCAGTTGATGCATGCTATGATGCAACAGATGCAACATGTCACTGCTCAGGCCACTGCTAATCAAGTCAATCAGGGACAACGCCAGAATACAAGACTGTCAGAGTTCATGAGGACTCATCCACCCACTTTTTCTGGGAATGCCAATCCGTTGGAGGCCGATGATTGGTTAAGGTCAATAGAGAGGAAGCTACACATTGCTCAATGCATGGGAAATGAGAAGGTACTCTACGCTTCTCATCAGTTGGAAGGAACAGCCGCCGAATGGTGGGAGAACTTCTGTGCCACGCAAGAGAACCCTCAAGATATCACTTGGGAGGAGTTCACAGCTGCATTTCGTCAGTATCACGTGCCGAAAGGAATCATGGACCTCAAGAAGGAGGAGTTCAGAGCACTGAAGCAAGGCAATCAGCATAGAAGATGTCTCAGTGGTGAATGAGTACCCAGATGTTTTTACTGAAGATCTACCTGGCATGCCGCCAGACAGAGACATAGAGTTTGTGATAGAGCTTGTACCTGGTACATCGCCGATAGCAAAGAGACCCTACCGGATGTCCACCGAGGAATTAGTGGAGATGAAGAAGCAGCTTGAAGAGTTGATGGAGAAAGGATTTATCAGACCGAGTTCGTCACCGTGGGGAGCGCCAGTTCTGTTTGTCAAGAAGAAGGATGGGAGTTTCAGGATGTGCATTGACTACCGTGCACTCAATGAAGTCACCGTGAAGAATAAGTACCCGCTACCCAGGATCGACGATCTGTTTGATCAGCTGAGAGGAGCCGGAGTTTTCTCCAAGATTGATCTGAGATCGGGATACCACCAGTTGAAGATCCGATCAGAGGATATTCCGAAGACCGCATTCTCGTCAAGATATGGACATTACGAGTTTACAGTTATGTCCTTTGGTCTCGATTTAATGCGCCAAAGATATTTCATGAATATGATGAATAAGGTGTTCATGGAGTATTTGGACAAGTTTGTTGTGGTGTTCATAGATGATATCCTTATCTACTCCAAGACAAAAGAAGAACATGCAGAGCACTTGAGGCAAGTATTGGAAAAGCTGAGTGAGCAGCAACTCTTCGCTAAATTTAGTAAGTGTGACTTTTGGAAGGACAAGGTGGAGTTCCTCGGACATGTAATGACCGCAGAAGGAGCCGTCGTAGATCCAAGCAAGGTAGAAGCTGTGCTACATTGGGAGCAGCCGAAGACCGTGACCCAGATTCGTAGTTTCCTTGGTATGGCGGGTTACTACCGCCGTTTCATTGAAGGCTTTTCGACAATTGCGAAACCTCTTACGCAATTGTTGAAAAAGGAGAAGAAGTTTGCATGGACGCCGGAGTGCGAGAAAGGTTTTCAAGAATTGAAGAGGCGATTGACATCAGCACCGGTGTTGGTCCTACCGGACGTCAATCAAAGCTTTGATATTTATTGTGACGCATCGCGCCAAGGGCTTGGATGTGTGCTGATGCAGAATGGAAAGGTCATCGCCTATGCATCTAGGCAGTTGAGGCCGCATGAGGAGAATTATCCGACGCATGACCTAGAGCTAGCTGCCGTAGTGCATGCCTTGAAGTTATGGCGTCACTATTTGATTGGAAACAGATGTGAAGTATACACGGACCACAAGATCCTCAAGTATATCTTCACCCAGTCAGACTTGAACATGAGGCAGAGGAGATGGTTAGATTTGATCAAGGATTAGTCCCTAAAACCCCTTATGAATTGTGGACTGGAAGGAAACCGAGTTTAAAGTATTTGCGTGTGTGGGGTTGTCCTGCTGAAGCTAAAGTCTTTAATCCACATCTTGGAAAATTGGATCCTAAGACAATAAGTTGTCATTTTATTGGATATCCTAAAAGGTCTAAAGGATATCGATTTTATTGTTCAAATCATATCACTAAGTTTGTGGAAACCCGCCATGCTGTATTCTTAGAGAACGATGAAATCAGTGGGATCTCAGAGGCTAGGAAAACAGATCTTGAGGAGGTTCGGACTTATGTACCATTGCCGATAATCCAAGAGACTATTGTTCCTTTACCTCATATAGTTGTACCTCCAGCTAAGAATCCTGGAGTTGAGCCCCCATCTGAGAATTCAGATTTCAACAATACAGCACCTAATAATGAGCCTCAATTGCCTTATGTGATAGCTAATGAACCACTAAGGAGATCACAGCGGGAAAGAAGATCAGCCATCCCCAATGATTATGTTGTATACATGAATGAAGATGTATGTGACATAGGAAAGGTAGATGATCCTGCATCATTTAAGGAGGCTATGATGACTAAAGATTCATCCAAGTGGCTTGAGGCCATGCAGGATGAAATAAAGTCTATGAGCATTAATGACATCTGGGATCTAGTAGAAATTCCTGATGGAGTCAAAACAGTAGGCTGTAGATGGGACTACAAAACTAAACATGACTCTAAAGGAAATATCGAAAGATTCAAGGCAAGGCTTGTAGCAAAAGGGTTTACACAAAGAGAAGTGATAGATTATATTGATACTTTCTCTCCCGTCTCGAAGAAAGATTCGCTAAGAATTGTCATGGCGCTTGTTGCTCATTATGATTTAGAGCTACATCAGATGGATGTTAAAACTGTGTTCCTCAATGGTGACTTGCATGAGGATGTTTTCATGGCTCAACCGGAAGGTTTTGTTGTGGAATGCAAGGAACATATGGGATGCAGACTTAAAAAATCCATCTATAGACTAAAGCAGGCGTCTAGACAATGGTATCTTAAATTCGATGAGACCATAAGAAATTTTGGTTTCAAAGAAAATGAAGTGGACAATTGCATATACATTAAGATTAAGGGGAGAAAATTCACTATCTTAGTGCTTTATGTGGATGATTTCTTGTTGGCTAGCAGCGATATGGATATGCTGTATGAGACCAAAAGATTTCTTTCCGCTAATTTTGACATGAAGGATCTTGGTGATGCCTCTTATGTTTTGGGCATTGAGATTCACCGAGATAGGTTCAAAGGGATATTAGGCCTATCCCAAAAGGCATACATTGACAGAGTGCTTAAGAGATATAATATGCATAACTGCTCTATCACGCCTGCTCCTATCGTTAAGGGCGATAAATTTGGAACATTCCAATGTCCAATGAATCAATTTGAAACTGATTAGATGAAGGGAATTCCTTACGCTTCAGCTGTCGGAAGCATTATGTATGCTCAAGTTTGTACTCGCCTTGATTTAGCATTCGTAACTGGGATGCTTGGCAGATATTAATCAAATCCAGGGTTGGACCACTGGAAAGCCGTTAAGAAGGTCTTGCGTTATTTGCAAGGCACTAAGCACTACATGCTCACATATAAGAAGTCTGATAATCTTGAGGTTGTGGGTTATTCAGACGCTGACTTTGCAGGTTGTGTAGATACTAAGAAATCCACATCAGGTTATATCTTCACACTTGCGGGAGGAGCCATTTCATGGAAAAGCTCCAAACAATCCCTTACTGCATCATCAACGATGCAGGCTGAGTTTGTGGCATGTTATGAGGCTACTGGGCAGGCTGTATGGCTTAAGAATTTTATTCCCGGACTAAGAGTGGTTGACAGTATATCTAAACCAGTAACAGTATACTGCGATAATAAGGCCGCAGTTTTCTATTCGAGTAAGAACAAGCAAAGTGGTGCTGCCAAACATATTGACATTAAGTATCATGTTGTGAAAGATAGAATCCAGGATCAGACAATTGATGTCAAGCATATAAGTACTAAGTCAATGCTTGCAGATCCGCTCATTAAAGGCTTGCCACCCAGTCTCTTTCGAGAGCATGTTGCCGACATGGGTTTATTAGAAAGCCTCTGATTCTGGAAATGAGGACCATAAGAAATAAACCAAACTCCCATTAAGAATAAGTAATTATTCTATTAAGATAGAATTGTACACTTTAGATACTAGGGATTTAGCGGTGACTTTATTAACCGCTGTAATACTTTGTCTTGGTGTGCTGTTTTGTTGAATGTGGACTTATGTTATTAACCTTTTGATCAAGTGGGAGAATGTTAGTAGTGATCTCAAGCTACCTAACTGATTCTGAAATTTTCGGATCTAAGCCACTACTTGCGTTTTGATCGGGAACGCACCAACACCCTTTTGGTATCGATCCCATCAGCCATTGCTATATAGAAATAGGAGAGGCCGGAACTTCTGCGCTCTAAGAAAAAGGCTCAAGTTCTTCTACTCCTAACAGCCCAATCTGATCCGGGTTAACGGTGTAGAGGCTGACGAAGACCGACGCCTTCGCCGTGCAAGTCACGGTGCCCTGCTTCTTCCTCACTGACATCAAGAACACCACCGAGCTAATCTTCTAATGATGTCTCCTAATTCGGGTCAGTGATTTGTCTAAATTCCGTATTATCTATTGTGATCATGACTTAGGCTAGAAGACTTAGTCCTTAGAATTAATCTAACAGATATATGTTCGAAAGTTCCAACAAGTTTTAGCGAGTTCCAGGAGTCGACATTCATATGACTTTGGGATTCAAGTTTGAGATTCAATGTTCCCGAAGTTCAGCCGAGTTGTAGGCTTAAACGTTTCAAATGTAACATCCTCAATTATTAAAAGCTTTAATCAAATATTAAGTTATTGATTTTGGTCTTGATTTGAGATTTAACCATTATATGGAGGTTATTTGGATTTTCGATTTGTTTTGATTATCTTTTATTAGCTAAATAAAGTCTCCATTTCATGCAATTCTTCATTAGAGCTTTCCATCAGTAGTTGAGCAAGACCTAATACAACCAGAGCATCATCTAAAGGCCTTTGAGCTCAAGCTTTTGTTTTCAAATGGCTGGTATATGTCAGATACCTGAAACGGCAAGGGCAAGAATTGATAAACTGGAAATACCCCCAAATCCCACTTGAGTGCCTAGCCTGAAGACTTATGGACCATTGGAGCAGATCAATTGCAAATCCAACCAAAGATATTCAGATCTCTTTGCACCAATGCAATGCTTGAACCTGACAACTCTAATAAGCTAACCTTTTCTCTGCCAAGGATGCCGTAGTGCACGCCACAACTCATTGAACCAACCTGAGGAAGATCTACTGCAACCAAAAAATATATATATACCCAAACCTCACTTGAGTATCAACTAGCCTAAAGATCTATAAGAACTCATGGGGCAGATCAAATGTAGTCCAACCGAAGATTTACAGACCTCATTGGACCAATGCAAGGCCTCGGCAAGATAACTCAATGTGCCAATCAGAGGGGGCAATTGTCAGTATCAGGCAATTGGGACAAACTAAAGGCAAAGGCATCGGTTGAACCCCGATGAAATGATCCAGGGCATTGTTCCCAACCCTACCAGCTCAAGGATTTCCAAATCCATTTGGACCAACCGGAGTGCTGAAGCTGACGGTGCACTGAACCAACCAAAAACCCTGACAGAACACTGCAGCAGTTCTCGACAAATGCTCGTTGCTCTGATTTCGTTCTGACTGAGCTCTGATCGGGGGCGCCATTGCCGTCGTTACCCCATTCTCCCCCTCCCCGGTCTACTTAAACCACTTTGACCACCCTCCGACCCTCGTGCTGCCCTGCCCTTTTCTGGTTCACGAGCTCACTCACTGGTACCTTACCGACGACTCCGGCCGGGATGCAGAGCAGTGGGTGTTCTAGCAAACCGGCTGCTCTGGTAAGCCACCCCCGACTCCTCCCTATCCCGAGCGTGTTTGGTCCCTATTGACTCCCCTCCAATGCTCGATTGCAGCTCGTGCTACTTCAATCACCGCCGTGACCACCCCTTTCTTCTCTTCATCCGGCGCACGGTGCCAGCTTCCTCCGTCGACTCCCCACCGAACCCAGGTACTGAAATAGACTCCCCGTAGCCCACTAATTCTCGCTGATCTCTCTCCCGAGCTTCGACGCCGCCCTACCGCCGCCATGGCCGCGCGCCATTCCGGCTGCCGCCCACCTCTGTTGCCGGCCTTCTCTGTCAGCTCCCGAGCCAGACCGAGCTATGCCCTAGGTCCCCCTCGCCACCCTCTTGCTCCCAGTGCCCGCCTTCGGTCCCATCCGGCCTCCGCTCGCCGCCGGCGTGGTCTCTTCCTTCGCTCCCCTGTCATGTGCCACTGACACGCGGGACCCTAGAGTCAGTCGCTCACCTCTCAACCAAGCCATAGCCTACTGACAGTGGCCCCGCCCTGTCAGCCCCTGCGCCCAAGTTCAATTCAACCCTAGCCAACAATACGCTTCGCAGTAAGAAGGCACATTTTCCTTTTTAGACTATTTTCCAGACCCGAGCCAATTCAAATATTAATAACTTTTGCAATATAGCTCCAAATTGGTTCAAATCAATTCCTAAAATTCCGTTAAATCATGTACTTTCTGAATATGTAAAAATATTTCAAATCCACTTACTGGAAATTGTTTAAATTCCCAATTTAAACTTTAGGCTAAAACTTGAATAATGCAAAATTTGTGCAAATGACCTCCAAATTGGATGAAACCAAATTTGTTATATTTCTGATATCATTAGGATCCCAAATATATAAAAACATTTAAATTTGGATATATTTGTGTCAATTTCTTAATTAGCATAGTTTCAATATGTATAAGTTTGGAATGACTATTAGTTAGTGCAAATAAACTTTGAAAATTTGTAAGATAGGTCCCTGAACTATTTCAATATGATACCCTCTCTGTCAATTTGAAAATATTTAAATTTAACCTATGTTTAGCTTGGATTCTGCTGTAGGGTTAATTCATGTAATACATATATAGTGTGAATGTGTAGATAAAGAATGATGAACTTTATTAAACCTAATTTTCAGAACATATACCTTGTAATGGCATGATTGTAGGCTCTATAGCAATAGCTTTATATGCCATCCATTGCATCTTGGTTGACCACTTATGCAAGATCAATAACTTGTTTAGGGTTTCGATCAACCATGCTACCTTTTGACTTTATTTTGATCTTATAAATCCAAACAATCTTAGCTTCTTGAATATGAAAATGAATATGATCATATGTACAATTTTATCCTCCCGAATACATAAAGTAGAAATTTTAACTTTCGTAAATCATAACCTTGTGCCCTACACTATTAATTGGACCCAAAACCTAATCCTCACCAAAACACATGCACCTTCACACTTGTTTTTCATGAATGATTTGATTTGCGATTTTATTCGACTTCTTTTTGCCACATGTATTGTATGTTTACTTTTCGCTTGTTATTTTCCGGATTTGGATGTTGCTTCGCTTTTTATGATACGGCGTGTAGACATCGATACTTCGGATATCTTCGTCGACGACCCCGACTTCACGCAAGAAACCGTTGAGGAAGGTAAGTACCCTCCTTTGACCATATTGAACACTCTATTTTAATGTAGTTTACTTTGTTTGTCAAATTATTATGCATGCACTATGTTCTTTAAAACTTGCTATATTGTGGGATGCGGTAGAACTAAACATAGATTGTGGGATTACCTCAATTATTTGTTGACATGTGAACATTTGAAACCCTAGGTTATGGATAGACAAAATATAATGTCAAATGGGTATACTCGATTAATTATTTGCACATGCTTAGTATGTTATAGAAATGGGATCACGAATGGATGGAAACATTGCTCATGATAATCAATGAGATTAGACTTGTTCCGGAAGAGACAAGTGTTGTCTCATAAGTTGAAAAGGGTAGAAATGACAGTAAAGGATGCTGGTAGTTTGATAAAAATGAAAATAAAACTATGTTTTGACACAGGCGGAATATGGCAATAGTCGGGTGTGTAAGAACTTACACGTAGTGTAGGGGGAGTTTCCGCCTGGGTTAATTTAAGGACCGAACATAGTGTTGTATAATCCGAGAATTACCGTACAACCACAATTGCTATTTATGGGGTAGCCTCAACCTATTAAGTTGTTTAAAACTGGCTTTACACTTTGGAAGGCCGTAATAGCACGGGTTGTTCTTGCGAGAATTTCCCGTAGGGGTGTCCACACGCGGGTGTGGGTTAGACACATACCAATGCAATGGTGTATGCCTTGCTATGGGGGGGAAATGGGTTACCTTGAGTTCTAAATGATCCTTGCTAACTTGCATTTCTGCCGCCATAGTAGGGGTTTGTTAGCACCGGGCTAGTGTAAAGTCAGGATTAAATAATGTAACGGTTGTGAATGATCATTCCGCGGCACACCAAAGGAAGTGTGTTAATTTCGAATGCAAAAAGGAATTGATTATTATTTGTGGGTAAAGTTGTACATCTCTGTAGAGTCTAAACTTTTCGAGAAGCTGTCCCTACGGTTATGGGAGTCTTGGTGCACTGACACTAGTTAGAGTTTTGGTAGTTTTATAAAATGGATGGAGCTTAATGGTAGTTGGAAAGAATCATGTGAAAGTGTTGCGGTCAATGGTAAGTGTTGTTGTTGATAGTATGGGTATGGACGATACCTTACTCACAATCATGGAGGATTGTGAGGTTGTTACTACTCTTATTCATACTTGTTATTTATATATCTGTCAATTGCTTTACAAATTACGCTTGCAATCTATTATTCTGTATTTACAATTCAATTTCGCTTTATGCAAAATAACTTAGTAGCTTACCCATGACATAGCCTGCATTTATTATATACATTTGTGATACACTACAAGTCTTGCGAGTACATACGTGTACTCGACCTTGCTATTGTTGATATTCAGAGAATGAGTACCCCGATCCCGACGCAAAATACGGGGACTTTGCTAACGAGTCTTTCTAAGGTTTCAACCTTGTCAGTTGCCTATGGTATTTTGGGTAGAAGGCAAACTGTCGAGAAAAGTATCTTCCGCTGCAAACTCTTAAATTCGGCCAATAGGCCATGTTGTAAGACTTTATTTCTATTAATGTAATATGAACTTGTATGGATGTGATGACAATGTTGTGAATGTGCGTGCTAGCCACTGATCATGGGACTAGTACTGTATGTACATAGGAATCCCTCTTGGTATTCCACGCCATTAAAGGGAGGATTCCGACATCAAACTCCAAGACTCGAGTTCAAAAAGTGTTGAGTTTAAAAAGTTTCAATAAATTTAAGGCTTCAACATTCTTTAGACTCTCTCCAACGACGGCCTCTAAAACGGCCTGTTTGGATATTTGGAGGCCTATTCAGGCCTGTAACCATCCCAAGGGGGCGTGCTATGTGCGCCTCTATCCAAGAGGTCGAAGGGGTTCATCTCTATATAGAGAGGCCGTCCTCATGTGTGCTATATGCAAAGGAGAGACTTGTGTGATGGTTGATATACAGGCAGGGAATTCAGGCTATGGTTGGAAATCGACCTAATATAAAGGCCTAAATTAAATACAGGTCGCACTATTCAAGACTCATAGAGGCTTGGTTTTACAGGTCATCCTTGGGTTTAGCCTTAGGATTCAATTTTCATTTTCGATGAGCTAGAGAGATAGTGTGTACCGTATCTAGATAATCTTATCAGGCTCAAGCTAATTAAGAGGCTTGACCCCCTTAATAGGCTAAAGAAAAAAAAATCTATCACTAAAATGATTCAAACTCAACTACTAGGACCATTTCTAGTCACAAAGTTAAACAACCAAGAATGAATTAACGAAAACCTGGGAACTAACCACTTTACTTTACTCTGAGATCTGATTTCCATTGTTTTTTTTTCATTCACGAAAACCTGGGCTAAAATACCCTCAGTTCTTACAGCAAAGACAAAGTTTAACAACCAGTAACAGTAATAACCGAAAATAACTTAAACAACGTTTAAATAGGAAATTACTAATTCGATTCTTAGTGGTTTGATCCTACTTATAGTCACCAGCATCTGATCCGAGCAACGGTGAGGGCTCTTCTCACCCTATTTAACACGTAATCGCGGCCTCTGCAAAGGGGTAGAACGCTTCAGCCAAAACTATGAAATCGTTCACGGCATGCACAAGAGATTTATGGCAAGCTAGCCACGGTTAAACTTCTTCAAGATCCCGTGCTGGCACGGCCAGCACGTCGGCCGGATGACGAGCCCACCGTAGTCGCCACGCGTCGCGTGCACGCTGAGGCAGCGTCCTGGGGACAAGGGGGAGTGGTGGACGCGAGCACTCCGCCGGGCGGGCGTACGCCGTGGTGCCGATCGACGTTCCCGGCAAGGGGCAAGGTTCGGTGTCGGCGGCCAAGGCTCACGGGTCACAACGTCCGACGATCGGAAGCTCGCGAAGGTCCTTGGCGAGCTGGGGTAGCGCAAGCATCGCGTTCGGGCCGGCGGCGCCGCGAGCGCGGACATGCGGAGCAACACTTGTACAAGACGCGGCAGCCGGTGCCCCTGACCTTGATTACGTAGCCCTACCGTCGGTAATATTGCCCAGTCGCCGCTGCCTTTGTGAGGGACATGGGCATTGTGCCTGGCTTTTCTGAGCCGACTTATGGCACGGTAAACACGTATGCGTACGGATCGGGCCGACACGGCACAATGGTCAGGACTGTGCTGGTCCTCGTATCCACATAATTATTATGCTTACGAGGGCCGTGTTTGGATTGGCACGGCATGCTGCAGGGAGAATAGGTACAGTGTAAGCACGGCACAGCTTTAGCATGGAACAGGCACAACGTCACGCGGCAAGGCACGATGGCAATGCAACACACGGCAGGACACGACGCTGTCATGTTTGTTGTTTGCAGAGAACGGCAAGACAACATAAATGGCAAAGAGGTGGAGAGTGTAATACTTGCTCACCAGCCGTTGTGAGGAAGAAGACAGCGGCGCGATAGGAGAGGAAGAAGACGACAACGCCACCAGATCTTGATGGTCCTCACTACCTTGACCTCATGTATCCCCAACTACTTTCCTCTCCTTGCAGCAATGCAAATGGATTAGGCCTAGGCCGGTACAACACCAAAGTGACACATTGTGTCAATGGACCGTACTTGGACTCGCCGGAAATAAATCAGATTAGCACGGCATGACGAGTTAGCTGAGCCGTAGCGACACGGCACTATCTATACCTACGGCCCATCGTACCCTTACCGAACCAACCCGGCACGGTGCCTAGGTGTAGGCTATACCAACATCACATGTATCAGTTACCTCCGCGAGCTATCTCTGCCTCTGCTTATACATGTCTGTCACCACCACCCCCGTAATTAAGACTTGCCAATTCGATCATGCCTTGCCTTCCCCATCGGCACTAACACCCAAAGGGATCGATCACCTAATCCGTGCTTGCTTCGCTAGCTAGCCGATCAGCCTCGTCCTCAGCCCTCCAGGTTAACATTATCAAAATTGGCTTGAAAATCACCCCAGCCCGGTAACGATTTTCATTGAAAATCGTCAAAAAATCAAAGAGTTTCGAATTCAAACTTTTTAATAAAAAAATTGAAAAAAACGATAATCGTGATATTTCCTCGATAATCGCTCGATATGGCTCGACAATCGCGATATTTGCCTTGAAAATCAGTCGACCAAACAAACTTCCTCGTCGATTGATTTTTGAGCGATTTTTGCTCGATATACCTCGATAATTAGGCTTCGTTTGGCAAAAGTGACTTTTAAAAGAACATTTTTCTTTTAATTTTGGGTATATCAGCTAGTCAAAAGCATGTCTTTTTGGACCACAATCAAAACACATCTCTTTGTTTTCAACCATAGAATATCCACATGTATATTGGATTATGCTTTGAATAAAAAAAACTTTGTGTGGTTCTCAATTTTGCTTGTGTAATGTGTATATAGACGTGTTCTTGGTTTTTTAGCCATAATTAAATTTGCCCAGGCCCTTAACACTTTCTGGCTCCGCCATTGAACCTAACCAACTAGGATTGATGCACAACCTAGGCTTAATATACTCTCTCAGGTACTTAAGATCTTCAATCTTAGCTTCAAAGTTATAACACCCCAATTTTTGCTTTTCATAAAATTAAATGAAATTTGGCATTTTTGAGAATTTTTGGAATTTTCAGGGATTTATTTGGATTTAATTTGAATTTATTCCCTTTTGAGATAATTAAATAATCAAAAGTTTGAAATAAAGTTTTGTTGAAAATATTTTATTTGAGTCCAAAATGCCCTAAAATATTTTCTAGAATTTTTCTGGAATTTTTCTGAGTATTTTGCTGTTTTTCCCGAATTAAATGAATTTCTAGAAATTAATTTAATTATTTAATCGTTGGAAAACCCTAACGGGTTAGTACTGTTCAAGCGATCGAGCCCGAGTTAGACTCGAGTCCGAGTCGGACCCGAGCCATCATCGAGCCAGACCAAGCCCAACCAAACCGTAACTCGCCCGACCGTTGGATCGAGATCCAACGGCCGAGATTGAGCCACGTCGCCCACGTGGGAGCCGGATCCGACCCGACCGTGCCCGCGCGATCCCGGCCATTGATCGCGTTCGCTTGGACGGCTGCGATTGTGCCACGTCACCTAGTCCGAGTCCTCGCCGTACTCCGTCGCCACACGCGTATGGACCTTGGTTTCCGCGAGATTCATGGAAGCCGAGGCCACTATTTAATGCGTCGCCGCCGCCATCTTGTTCCTCTCTTCCGTGCGCACCCGTAGCCCTAAGCCGCCAAGCTCGAGCAGCCGCCGACCGCCCGCAAGCGCTCGCCGAAGATGGAGGAGGAGTCCGCCGCGGCTTTCGCCATTTTCCGCCGTGGTCCGCCGTCCTCCGTCGTGTTGGAGCCCAGATCCGAGACCGTCGCGTCGAGCCACACCCGTGTAGACCACTCACCTCGCCGGGGCACGCCCCGAACGCCGTCGGCCGTGTCGTCGTCCCCAGCGCCGGCAACCTAGCTCCGCCGTGGCCATCGCCGAACCCGCGAAGCTCCTCGACCGTCCGATCTTCATCCAACGGCCGAGGTTCGTCCACGTCACCCCCGTGTAAATCCACACTTTGGTTTTTAGATCTAATCCCAACCGTTGGATCTAGATCCAACGGCTTAGATTGAGCCACGTAGCCATAGACCGCACTGTGCTTAGATTAGATCTAGACCGTTAGATCTAGATCGTACGGTTAGGGTTAACCCGCGTTGTAGCGTTAGATGCGTTCTCATCCATTCGATCAAGATTGAATGGTGAGGATCGCGCCGCGTGTCGCACGCCGGGTCATGCCACGTCGCCCCCTCGATGCGGTGAAACCCGATCCAATCGTAGCCGTCCGATTCGAATCGTGCGGCTCAGATCGATCCACGTTACCCCAAACGTGCACGATCCAGATCCAATCCCGACCGTTGATTCTCAAATCAACGGCCCGGATCAAGCCACGTGTTCGGAAGCCGAACCGACGCGGTCCACGCGGATGCGCCCGGTCGTCGCTAACATCACATGTGACGTCAGCGTGGCGCCCGCGTGTCAGCCGCTGGCCCAACGGCACCATGACGTCATGCTGACGTCACGGTGGGGCCCACGTGTCAGTCCGCGCGGCCAAGCCGTGCTGACGTCAGCGCTAATGTCACCTGAGTGGGTCCCGCGTGTTAGTGGCACGTGCACCTGTGGACCGGGTCCATGGTGGACCGAGCCCGAGCCGTGGACTGAGTTCATGGAACGGCTGACGCATTAATGACGCAATAATTCGATTTTTTCAATAGAAAAATAATTTGGTGGGAAATCAAATCCCGTGCTGACGTCATAATCGGATTTTTCAATAGAAAAATAAATGAATTAATTCGGTTTATTCTTTTATTTGAATTTTCAAACTTCAAACGCTTATAACTTTTGCGTTTTAACTTCGATTTGAACGATTCCAATTTTTAAATTTTTATAAAATTGAGATCTACTTAAATATGAGTTTTGATTAATTTTTGGACATGAATTTTTCTCTATTTTTTATTTATTTAATAGATTCCTTAAACTTTAAACAATTATAACTTTTGCATTTTAACTCCGATTTGGGCGATTCAAATTTCTAAAAAATTGTAAAATTATGATATTTCTGTTTATGAATTTTATTTGAATTTTTGAACACTTTTTGTCTACTGTTTATTTATTTATTGCTATTTACACGCGTTACGAGTAGACGTTGAAGTACCCGAGGGTTTCGAAGGTGAAGTGTTGACCTAGGAGCCAGCTCAAGACCCTAAACAAGTTCTTTTTGAAGGCAAGTTATGCTTGGACCATATTGTTCCCACTTTGGAAAATTATTTTGATTCAAAGTATTGCATGCTAATTTAATTAGAATTGATTTTGATTAATTATGGGAAATTAGATAAATACCAGCTTTGCAATATGACACCTTGATTATTTAATTGTATGCCATGACCCCTTGTCACCCTAGTTGTGGATTAAATAGTTGGACATCATTAATTTGCAAACATGGGTAATTAGATCGAGGTAGTTCAATGCTTAGCCCTGCCACATAGTCATGATATGATTTTGGGCAATTACATGTTAACTTTGACTTAATGAGATATGGAACATATTTTGGAAGGTGACATGTGTTATTGATAATGATGTTGATGGCACGTGGTGCATGATAATCAACTGGGGGTTGATAAATAGATTTAGACCGAGGCAAGTGGCAAGGATGATCGAGTGGGCCAGTTGTGGCACCGGGAATGTTGTTTTGGTTCTTCGGGTAGTCTTGCCCTGGTCATCCTAAGGACTTAACCTTGCAAGCCTTTCAACTGAATCAAACATGCAACCACATGTCCGCAATGGGACGGACCTAGTTGATTAAGTTACTAATAACATGCTTGTGATACCTCGGGGTGTCAACTACACCTTTTGTGTAGTTTGAAGGGGGAGCGTACCAGGGCCGCGGCATGGTACCCGTCCAACAGTATGTCGGTCCCATACTTCGCCTTTGTTAAGGGAAGGGGTGGTGTATGGCAAAACCGGGGAGGTTCACTTGTATGGTTAGCGGTTTTCGAAAGGCTTTGTTACGGACTCTCGCCCTTTGTGGCGCTTGACTGTATCTTGTGGGTAAAGTGCATAACCTCTGCAGAGTGTAAAATCTATTCGAATAGCCATGTCCGTGGTATTGGACATTGCTCGGGGATTACAGTCAAGGGTTAGATTTTTATGAAAATAGCTTGGTTTTGGAAAGAACTTGGGTTTGGAATGATGAACTGGACTTAGGAAAGGAAAAATGCTTACTTGTGCAATCATTGTGAAAGTAATCAATTTTTTATTGCTTTACTGCTTTGCAATCTATTATCTTATTTATGAATGCTGCTTTACTGCAAATGAACCTGTTAGCCTATCCTTTGTAATAAGCCATGCATGTAGTATATTAGATTGCATTCTGTGCATGACTTGATGAGTACCAAGTACTCAGCCTTGCCACAACACAACCTCTGTTGAAGAAGAGTCGACACCAGCATTGGAGGAAGAACTCCAGGAGGAGCCGTCTAACTAGGGAGCGAGCCCAGTCAGTTGCCTGTGGTATACTGGATGACGCCACGAAAGCTATTTTATTCCGCTGCAGTTATTTCTCTTTTAATAAGTCTTCGCCCTGCGAGGCGTATCTTTGTAACTTGACCATAAGGTTGAGCAACCAGTTTGGTTAATTAATTAAAGTACTCTACTATTTCGTTGAGTATGATTGTGATATATACCGATGTTGAGACTGTGTGCACTACCGTGATCCTGGACTAGTGCTGAATACACAGAGGGTCCGGATTTGCAAATTCGGGTCCCGATAGAGGTGGTATCAGAGCCAGGCTGACTGTAGGCTCACCCTTAAAACTTATCTTCTAAATTTAAAATTTGACAAGACAATGAATGAAATCTCGACTTATCCCTTCTCTCTTCCCGTACCCCTTTTGCTGAAATGCTCTTGCTATCCCTTGGGTTTAAAAACTTTTGAGTTCTTACGTGAGCGTCTTTTGGCAGATGATGATGAAGAACAACTACACCGAGCGTGAGGGTGGCTATGCCGCTGAGTTGTGGCGTATGCTACAGTTGCTTGGAGGCTTTGAGAGACCGCTCTACCGAGGGACCACCATCGTACAGGCAGGACTGGTCATAGGATGGGACGTTAAGATCATGGTGTATCCTCGAGAGAAGACGAAGTTCAGTCGTCCTTTTCACTTCACCGCGAGGAGGTCCACATTTGAGATGGGAATTCAGGAGGTGTCACGTCGAGCGATGCGGCATATCGCTCGCACCTACTCCAGGGAGTTGGAGGGCACCGTGTTTCGCCATCACCCGCGCAGAGACAACCGCCTTGACCGAGAGCCGATTGAGGATGATGATGCCACGATCACCCATCTGGCAAGGTTCATCGTCGCCCAGGAGGATGTGATTGACGACACAGTCCAGGAGTTACAGAAGGCTCGCAATGAAGTTGAAGAGGTAAGGAAGCACCTGCAGGATGCTCGGGAGTACATTGCCCATGCTTCACGGAGGATTGATGAGCTAGAGATGGCACTGTACGGAGCTGAACCAGAGCCGGTGTTGGAGCTGCATGAACCAGACCCTGAGGAAGACCCAGAGGAGGCGCCCCCTTCACCTGCACCTGCACCCACGCCATAGCCAGAGCCGGAGCCTGATCCTGAAGATGATGCCGCTTCTTCGACTACTACAGTTGTGGGGCATGGCGATCGCTTTGCGCCTATGTCGCCGCACCCGCCACGAGGAGGCAGTGGAGGTTTTCTCGATGAGTGAGCGTTTATACATAGTAGTTGAGACTCTTGTGTCGAGTCGCGTCTTAGATTAATAAGAGTCGCCCTTTAGGCGTTAGACTCCAGTGTGCAAGTCTAATTTGGATTTTCATTGCTTGCTGAGTGTGCAGTATGAGTTGCATGGCCCTTAGGCATTGTGAGCAACCATACCAAGTATTATTAATTAATAAAGTTAGATTTTGAGTTACACCTCTCGCCCCGCATAGTTCTCTACTACTTATCTATTATTGTTTCCCTCTTTTCTCTAAACCTTGGAGCACTCGACAGATGGTGAACACTCGCGAAAACATTGGAGGCAATGGAAGTGGTTCTCGTTCAACAGGAAACACCAATGATGGAGCACCTGCACCCCAGCCAGCACCGCAGGTGGACATGCAGAACTTTGGAGCTTTTCTGGCCGCCTAGACTCAGCTGATGCATGCTATGATGCAACAAACGTAGCAAGTCACTACTCAAGCCGCTGCCAACCAAGCCAATCAAGGACAGCGATAGAACTCAAGGCTTTTAGAATTTATGAGGACTCATACGCCCACTTTCTCTGGAAACACCAATCCATTGGAAGCAGATGACTGGTTAAGGTCAATTCAGAGGAAGTTGTATATCACCCAATGTGTGGAAAATGAGAGTGTTATATGCATCCCACCAGCTAGAGGGAACTGCAGCTGAATGGTGGGAGAACTTCTGTGCTGCACACGAGAACCCACAGGACATCACATGGGGGGAATTTACCGCTGCATTTCGCCAGTATCATGTGCCAGAAGGGATCATGGACCTTAAGAAGGAAGAGTTCAGGGCACTAAAGCAAGAAAATCAACCGGTGTCGGAATATCTGAACAAGTTCACACAGCTTACACGCTGCGCGCCTGAAGACATAGCGACGGACAAGGCTAGGCAGTCTCGTTTTCTGAAGGGACTAAACTCTGGACTGCAGGTGGGACTGATCACCCACACCTTTCCAGACTTTCAGGAACTTGTGAACAAGGCGCTCATTCTTGAGGACAAGCGCAAGGAACTGGATGAGAATCGAAAGCGCAGGATGCAACAGCAGGGATCATGCCAGGGAGCGCAGCAACGTCTGAGGGTTGCGCCGAATCGCTTTTTCGTATTCCACCGCACGCAAGAAGGACATCGCCGCCAAGATCGAGACCCGTCAATCAGAATTATTCTACACGAACTCCAGCCAGAAACGCCGCTTCGGGCAGTCAACAGGGAACAGTGAGGCGCTGCTATACATGTAATGAGCCAGGGCACTTCTCCAACAACTGCCCCAAGAAGACAGCGGGAGTGACCCCAGTTCGCTTCAACTTGGGCTCCACACCAGCCAGGACACCCGCACCAGGAACAAACCGCGGAGCAGCATAGCCAGGAGCCACGCCCCAGACCGTGGTGAGAGGCTGAGTCAATCACGTGACCGCAGATGCACTTCAGAATGCCACGAACATCATACTGGGTAAGTTACCTGTCAACTCAGTACCTGCAACAGTATTGTTCGACTCTGGAGCTTCGCATTTGTTTGTTTCTTGAGATTTTGTTTCTAAGAATGATTTGGAGATTGTGGATCTTAAATGTATGCTTGTAGTTCAAACCCCTGGGTCAGAACTCCGATCTCAAGTAGGATGTTCTGGGGTGAGAATACTAATAGATGGGGTAGAGTTTCTAGCAAACCTTATCATATTGGGAACCCAGACCCTAGATGTTATCTTGGGAATGGATTGGTTATCCAAACACAAGGCCGTGCTTAGCTGTGGAAGAAGGATTATTTTCGTTGAGAGCCCATGTGGAAGAAAAGTAGAATTTCAAGCTACAGCCGTTCATGATGGACAGTTGATGGTCAACAGTGCGAAGGCAATCAGCATAGAGGATGTCTAAGTGGTGAATGAATACCCTGATGTTTTTCCTGAAGATTTACCTGGTATGCCACCAGACAGAGACATAGAGTTTGTGATAGAGTTAGTACCTAGAATGGCACCAATATCCAAGAGACCTTACCGGATGTCAACAAAAGAATTAGTAGAGATGAAGAAGCAGCTATAGGAGTTGATGGAAAAAGGATTCATCAGACCGAGTTCGTCGCCATGGGGAGCACCAGTTCTGTTTGTCAAGAAGAAGGACGGGAGTTTTAGGATGTGCATAGATTATCGTGCACTCAATGAAGTCACCGTGAAGAACAAGTATCTGCTACTCAGGATCGATGATATGTTTGACCAGTTGTGAGGAGCCAAAGTTTTCTCCAAGATTGATCTAAGATCAGGATATCACCAGTTGAAGATCTGATCAGAAGATATCCCGAAAACCGCATTCTCGTCGAGATACGGACATTACGAGTTTACAGTTATGTATTTTGGTCTGACGAATGCGCTAGCTTATTTCATGAATATGATGAATAAGGTCTTCATGGAGTATTTGGACAAGTTCGTTGTTGTGTTCAAAGACGATATCTTAGTCTACTCCAAGACAAGGGATGAACATGCAGAACACCTGAGGCTAGTTTTGGAGAAGCTGAGAGAACAGCAACTCTTCGCCAAATTCAGTAAGTGTGATTTCTGGAAGGACAAGGTAGATTTCCTTGGACATGTAATGACCATAGAAGTAGTCACTATTGATCCAAGCAAAGTTGAAGCTGTGTTACATTGGGAACAGCCGAAGACCGTGATCCAGATTCGGAGTTTTCTTGGGATGGCAGGTTACTACCGTCGTTTTATTGAAGGCTTTTCGACGATTGCGAGACCTCTTACGCAATTGTTGAAAAAGGAGAAGAAGTTTAACTGGACGCCGGAGTGCGAGAAAGGTTTTGGAATAAGCTGCATGAAGCCATGGGGACCCATTTGAACTTTAGTACAGCATATCGTCCACAGACGGATGGACAGACTGAAAGAGTTAACCAGATTTTAGAGGATATGTTAAGAGCTTGTGCACTGGCTTATGTTACCTCTTGGGATAAGAGCCTGCCGTATGCCAAGTTCAGCTACAATAATAGTTACCAAGCCAGTCTGCAAATGTCACCATTTGAGGCACTGTACGGTCGGCCATGCCGAACACCGTTGAACTGGAACGAGACAGGTGAACGCCAAGTCTTTGGGCCGGACATTCTTCAAGAAGCTGAAGAGCAGATTGCCATGATCAGGGAAAGGTTGAAGATAGCCCAATCAAGACAGAAGAGTTACGTCGATAATCATCGCCGGGATCTGAGTTTTGAACCGGAAGACATCGTATATCTCAGAGTTACACCTCTCAAGGGAGTTAACAGATTCCTTGCCAAAGGAAAACTCGCGCTGTGTTATGTTGGACCATTTAAGATTTTGAGTCGCAAAGGCGAAGTTGCTTACCAGCTGGAGTTGCCACAGTCGTTGGCAGGAGTGCATGATGTGTTCCATGTGTCCCAGCTGAAGAAGTGTCTCCGGTTGCCAGACAAGCAAACACCTTTGAAATCGATTGAGCTGCAAGAAGACCTGACATACAAAGAGCACCCCGTGAAGATTTTGGACACGATGGATCGAGAGACCAGAAATAAATCAGCCCGTTTCTGCAGAGTCCAGTGGAGCAACCATGCGGAAAGTGAAGCAACTTGGGAGCGTGAAGAGGATTTGAAGAAAGAGTTTCCAAACCTATTCCTTAGTTAGCCCTGAATCTCGGGGTCAAGATTCTGTTAAGGGGGGAGGTTTGTAACACCCCAATTTTTGTTTTTCATGAAATTAAATGAAATTTGGCATTTTTGAGATTTTTTGGAATTTTCAGGGATTTATTTGGATTTAATTTGAATTTATTTCCTTATGAGTAATTAAATAATTAAAAGTTTCAAATAGAGTTTTGTTAAAAATATTTTATTTAAGTCCAAAATGCCCTAAAATATTTTTTGGAATTTTTCTGAGTATTTTGCTATTTTTCCCGAATTAAATGAATTTTTAGAAATTAATTTAATTATTTAATCGCTGGAAAACTCTAACGGGTTAGTACTGTTCAAGCGACCGAGCACGAGTCAAACTCAAGTCCGAGTCGGACCCGAGCCACGATCGAGCCGGCCCGAGCCCAACCAAACCCTAACTCGCCCGACCGTTGGATCGAGATCCAACAGCCGAGATTGCGCCACGTCGCCCATGTGGGAGCCGGATCCGACCCGAACGCGCCCGCGCAATCCCGGCCGTTGATCGCGTTCGCTTAGACGGCTGCGATTGTGCCACGTCACCCAGTCCGAGTCCTCGCCGGACTCCGCCAACGCACGCGTGTGGACCTCGGTTTCCGCGAGATTCACGGAAACCGAGGCCCCTATTTAATGCGCCGCCACCATCATCGTCATCTCTTCTGTGCGCACCCGTAGCCCTAAGCCGCCGAACTCGAGCCACCGTCGACCGCCCGCAGGCGCTCGCCAAAGTTGGAGGAGGAGTCCGCCGCGGTTTTCGCCATTTTCCGCCGTCGTCCGCCGTGTTGGAGCCCAGATCCGAGACCGTCGTGTCGAGCCGCACCCATGGAGACCACTCACCTCGTCGGAGCACGCCCCGAACGTCGTCGGCTGTGTCGCCGCCCCGGGCCAGAACCCAGCCTCCCGCGGGCTATCGCCGAACCCGTGAAGCTCCTCGACCGTCCGATCTTCATCCAACGGCCGAGGTTCATCCACGTCACCCCCATGTAAATCCACGCTTCAGTTTTTAGATCTAATCCCAACCGTTGGATCTAGATCCAACGACTTAGATTGAGCCACGTAGCCGTAGACCGCACCGTGCTTAGATTAGATCTAGATCTAACGGTTAGGGTTAACGCGCGTTGCAGCGTTAGATGCGTTCTCGGCCGTTTGATCAAGATCGAACGGTGAGGATCGCGGCGCGTGTCGCACGCCGGGTCATTCCACGTCGCCTCCTCGATGCGGTGAAACTCGATCCAATCGTAGCCGTCTGATTCGGATCGTGCGGCTCAGTTCGATCCACGTTACCCCAAACGTGCACGATCCAGATCCAATTCCGACCGTTGATTCTCAAATCAATGGCCCGGATCAAGCCACGTGTTCGGAAGGCAAACCGATGCGGTCCACGCGGACGAGCCCGGTCGTCGCTGACATCATGTGTGACGTCAGCGTGGGGCCCGCGTGTCGGGCCGCCCAACAAAGACCATGACGTCATCCGTGACGCCATGCCGACGCCACTGGGCCCGTGTCGGTCACCGCTGGCAGAGCCGAAGCCGCGGCCGACGCTCGACACCACCCGAGTGGGTCTCGCGTGTCAGTGCCACGTGCACCCGTGGACCGGGTCCATGGTGGACCGAGCCCGAGAAGTGGACTGAGTTCATGGACCGGTTGACGCATTGATGACGCAATAATTCGATTTTTTCAATAGAAAAATAATTCAGTGGAAAATCAAATCCCGTGCTGACGTCATGCTGGCGTCATAATCGGATTTTTCAACAGAAAAATAAATGAATTAATTCGGTTTATTCTTTTATTTGAATTTTCAAACTTCAAATGCTTATAACTTTTGCGTTTTAACTTCGATTTGAACGATTCCAATTTATAAATTTTTATAAAATTGAGATCTACTTAAATATGAATTTTAATTAATTTTTGGACATGAATTTTTCTCTATTTATATTTATTTAATAGATTCTTTAAATTTAAACAATTATGACTTTTGCATTTTAACTCCGATTTGGGCGATTGAAATTTCTAAAAATTTGTAAAATTACGATCTTTATGTTTATGAATTTTATTTGAATTTTTGAACACCTTTTTTCTACTATTTATTTATTTATTGCTATTTGCACGCATTACGAGTAGACGTTGAAGTACCCGAAGGCCTCGAAGGTGAAGTGTTGACCAGAAGCCAGCTCAAGACCCTGAACAAGTGCTTTTTGAAGGCAAGTTATGCTCGGATCATATTGTTCCCACTTTGGAAAATTATTTTGATTCAAAGTATTGCATGCTAATTTAATTAGAATTGATTTTGATTAATTCTAGGAAATTAGATAAATACCAGCTTTGCAATATGACACCTTGATTATTTAATTGTATGCCATGACCCCTTGTCACCCTAGTTGTGGATTAAATAGTTGGACATTATTAATTTGCCAACATGGGTAATTAGATCAAGGTAGTTCAATGCTTAGCCCTGCCACGTAGTCATGATATGATTTTGGACAATTACATGTTAACTTTGACTTAATGAGATATGGAACATATTTTGGAAGGTGACATGTGTTATTGATAATGATGTTGATGGCACGTGGTGCATGAGAGGAGCCACCCAGATCGTCCTCGGGCTATTAGGAGGTTTAGTAGTCCTAATCGCATTTGGAGGCTAACAATGGGTCGCTAGAAGCGCTCACAGTGTTAGCATCCAAGCCCAATCGAGACAACGGTAGGACCCTTCGAATAACTCGACAACAACCCCGGTATTCCCCCAGTATGCGACCCAAAACTCGCCCAGGATCCCCGCATACCGGTTTCACTGTGATATCAACCCAATTTGCATAAAGGGGGCAACGAACTCAAAACCCCACAATCAAGCACGCAACGCGGAAGCAAAACCAACCAAACAACCACGGCACGAAGACAAAACCCAACAAGAGCGCCAACTACTCAGAACCACACCCGACAACCACCAAAACAAAAGACAAGCAGACAACGAGAGGCAACACAGATACAATAAAGAGTTGCACGAAGGCAACCAAGAGTTCAGTGAAGCATAACACAGTTAACTAATCTATACAGCAAAAGAGAACACACAGCTATCAGACTAGACTCCAAAAGCAAAGCATCTCCGGAAGTGTTCTGCCTCTGAACACTCCCGGGCGTGTACGACAACGTAGGGAGCCTCTACTCGGTGCCCAGCCCGGTCACCGAGAGGCAGTACGGACAGAACTCACATCCGTCCGGATCCTCACTTGCAAAACCACAAAAGCAGAAGCCTGAGTACGGAAGGTACTCGCAAGTCTTACCCATGGTCCATATATGACCGACACAAACAAAGGATATGCATTTGGATGTAGCAAGGGAATAAACTAAAGGTAAAAGTGCGAAAAGCTTAACTTTGTTACTCATTTAATTACACTACTCAATTTCACAATTTATAGCGTTTAGACAAGCACCTATCACTAAGGTGAACTTTAGAATTTACAATTCAATACAACAAGTAGCATCGGGAACAAGTATCCTCGTCAGTATCCTTGTCCGCCCCAGCTAACCTCAAGTTCAAGTTATTCTACGTTGAATGTGCGATGACCAAGCGTGCTCATATACGAGAGCGCGGCAATTCGAATCGCTTATTCACCCTACAGGGGATCATTAACCGCACGACACGTGCCACAAAGAACCTCGTGTCAACCCTCCTCCCATCCATACATACTCGTTGGGACACCTTCATGCGGTCCGAGCACCTAGAACCCCCTCGAGCGGCCCAAGCCCGGCTTGGCCCTCGAGAATCAGCCTAAGCCTCGCCCTCAACCACGCCCAACCACATGAGGTCATGCCCCATCGAATAGCATGCGATGAAAGAATAGCTTTACCGTCCCATTCCGGCATGCGATTAACAAAGTGTGCTCGATCAAGGGGCAAACAACGGATCGGTCCTCAACTGACACAGGCGAGACTACCACACTTGAGTCTCCACACCCAAGTGCCTCAACTTTCTCGCCCGGTCTCATTTCAATTTTCCCTTTTCCCAATTCCAAATACAACCATAACCATAGCACTTGATAATTGCGAAGTGAAATGACCTCAAGCGATCGAACCATCCATCACTTGGCCCATACCCGACAACTAAGCAAGACTAGGCATGGACACATTTTATTACCCATATACTAGCTCCAAAGGCAGTGATCAACAATTAACAAGGATGTATATGCAACAATTAGGATCTAGTCCTATTTTCCCCAATTCAACTCCTAATGCATGACTTAATCACCCAATAAGCAACTTATTCACAAACATAAGAGTACAATTAGGATCGAATATGCTTAGGTGCTTGCCTTGTGCTTCTGCTTGCGGATCTACCACGTTTTGCTCCACGTGGCCTCCCTCAACCACGGCCGCGTCAGTCGCCGTGGGATCGTCCTCTACACGGATACAATGCATAATGAGATGCATGCAATGCGAAGAAAACAACATAAAATACGAACCCCCACCGAACAGACCGGTAAACCCGGACAGTCCGGGTATTTCATCCGGACAGTCCGGGTATTTCATCCGGACAGTCCGGACAACCCGGACACTCCGGACCTGGCACAATTCGCCCCACGACTCAACGGATCGAGGTGTCGCCAAGCCCCACGGCACCGCGAGGACCCGATCTACGACTTTCCTAAACGTGGCCGAGCTGGAGAAACTCCGAGCTAGCTCGAACCACGACGAAACGAGCTCACTTCTACAAGCTCAACCACAACTAATCCCAACCCTAGAAATGACCTAATCTACCCCCGATCTCTCACCCTATACCCTACATTACCTAATCCACCCCAAATCCAACCACCCACCAAAACCCTAGTACCCCCAAAGCTTACTCCCAACTCCAAATCCACAAACCTAACCCCAAAACCAACCCCCATGGACGCCCTAGGACCCAAGAACCCACGATTAGACTCCAAAAAGAGGCCTTACCTCAAGGAGGAGGTAGGAGACGAAGGGAAAGCCGGGTAGGAGGAGGAAGACGCTGGCTTGGAGAAGAGCTTGAGGACGCCGAGGAGGAGTTCACCGGGGAAGAGCCACCGGAGGTCGCCAGCCAGTGGGGTGACGCCGGAGAGGAGCTCAAGGTGGGAGGAGATGCTCGTGAGAGGTGGAAAGAGACAAAGGTGAGGTGAGGTTAGTGGAGGGCCACGAAACGGGACTTTTATACAAAACCCCGCACCATCCGGACTCTCCGGACAATTTGCCCAGATACTCCGGGTTGGGGCGTTCGGTCAGCCCAATCCGGACACTCCGGATGATTCATCCAGATACTCCGGGCCATATCCGGATATTCCGGATGTTTTATCCAGATACTCCGGATTTCCCAGAATTCCTTTGGAATTGGGGCCTTGACAGTGCATGATAATCAACTGGGGGTTGATACATAGATTTAGACCGGGGCAAGTGGCAAGGATGATCGGGTGGGCCAGTTGTGGCATTGGGAATGTTGTTTTGGTTCTTCGGGTAGTCTTGCCCTGGTCATCCTAAGGACTTAACCTTGCAAGCCTTTGAACTGAATCAAACATGCAACCACATGTCCGCAATGGGACGGACCTAGTTGATTAAGTTACTAATAACTTGCTTGTGATACCTCGGGGTGTCAACTACACCTTTTGTGTAGTTTGAAGGGGGAGCGTACCAGGGCCGCGGCATGGTACCCGTCCAACGGTATGTCGGTCCCATACTTCGCCTTTGTTAAGGGAAGGGATGGTGTATGGCAAAACCGGGGAGGTTCACTTGTATGGTTAGAGGTTTTCGAAAGGCTTTGTTACGGACTCTCGCCCTTTGTGGCGCTTGACTGTATCTTGTGGGTAAAGTGCATAACCTCTGTAGAGTGTAAAATCTATTCGAATAGCCGTGTCCGCGGTATTGGACATTGCTCGGGGATTACAGTCAAGGGTTAGACTTTCATGAAAATAGCTTGGTTTTGGAAAGAGCTTGGGTTTGGAATGATGAACTGGACTTAGGAAAGGAAAAATGCTTACTTGTGCAATCATTGCGAAAGTACTCTATTTATTATTGCTTTACTGCTTTGCAATCTATTACCTTATTTATGAATGCTGCTTTACTGCAAATGAACCTGTTAGCCTATCCTTTGTAATAAGCCATGCATGTAGTATATTAGATTGCATTCTATGCATGACTTGCTGAGTACCAAGTACTCACCCTTGCCACAACACAACCTCAGTTGAAGAAGAGTCGACACTAGCTTTGGAGGAAGAACTCCAGGAGGAGCCGTCTAACTAGGGAGCGAGCCCAATCAGTTGCCTGTGGTATACTGGATGGCGCCACAAAAGCTATTTTATTCCGCTGGAGTTATTTCTCTTTTAATAAGTCTTTGCCCTGCGAGGCATATCTTTGTAACTTGACCATACGGTTGGGCAACCAGTTTGGTTAATTAATTAAAGTACTCTACTATTTCGTTGAGTATGATTGTGATATATATCGATGTTGAGACTGTGTGCACAAGCGTGATCCTGGACTAGTGCTGAATACACAGAGGGTCCGGATTTGCTAATTCGGGTCCCGACAAAAGTACTCTTGACCTCCTCAATAGGATGGATGGTAAAATGGAGTCCCAAGAGGTCTAACTTGAGCCTACACACATACACATACATACATACATATATCCCCTCATGGAAAACTACCCAATAGACACATGTATTTCAAAATAAGTTTTGAGTCGATCATCTAACTCACTTTGATTATCCAACTTAAATGTTTCTAACAGTAAAGCATATAACCATTGCACACATTCAAATCATCCAACCCAAGTTGGATTATCTGACTCACTCGGATAATCCGCTTGACTTGGATCATTCAGGCTAGTGCAACTTCTCAAGAGTAACTTTTCTGTTAAATGGATCTGGGTTATGCTCTGACCCACTCGAATCATCTGAATCACATGAAAATCAACTCAGACCAAGTTTTTGTCAAATTGATCCGACCCTTAATTTGACAAACTCGGATCATTCGGGTCCCTCTGAGCACTTCCCTAAAAAATTGATTCGACCTATAGTCTGGGTTACTCGGATCATATGACTTCCATCGAAACTCAAAAATATGCCCTCTGTACAATTGATCTGATCCATGCTCCAGGTCACTCGGATCATCAACTCTCATTGAAATCCATTGTACATGTGCTACGTTGAATTCGTTCGACTGAATTTTCTGTGACTAGTCTGAAACTTCACACACATTTCAAATATAGCATCCTCACTTGGTTTTATAATTTCCTCTGACTAGATATGAGCTACAGAGGTCTAGTGTGGATCAGCACTAGCTACCCGACCTCGCCAAACTCAAGCTAATAGCCTTAAACTCCCTTTAGTAGTACGACAAAAGCAAAAAACAAAACCTATCACTAAAATAATTCATACACAACTATTAGAATCATTTGTAGTCACAAAGTCCTTAATCTTCATCTTCATGCTTTGCCATCAGTGTTTCTGAGCCAATCATCAGCGTCGTGCTGCTGGAGAAGGTTGGAGGTCTCGTTCTCATAAACTTTGACAGCCTAGACTGAGGAGGTACATGAGCTTGTTGGGTAGCTTGAGTGTTCTGATTATTGTTGATGGACTGAGCTAAGAGTTGGATGAGTTGGTTCTGATTGTCCATCATTCGCTGCCAGGTGAGTCCATGTAGGAGGAAGTGGCAGACCGGGTGGAGGTGGACTGTCGGTGTTGCGGCGAGTGTTCACCATCTGGCGGTTGGGATCAAGGTTTAGGGAAGAGAAGAGTGGGAACAAACGGGGTAAGGATTTCACACCCAAAGAAGCAATAAACTCCAACTTTTTTTTAATAATAATTTATTGCGGCTATCAACAAAAGAGAAAAAGGACAGCTCACAAACACCGTCTACTAAAAATGGATAGCTTAACCTTAATTGGGATAATCTTCTGGACTTGACATTCTTGATCTTCAAGTACGGAACGGGTCGTCATGTTTTCGGAAGAATCTTGTCAATTCATCGCTTTGCTGGAAGCTCCGTCTAATATTTTGAGAGCGGGGATGAAGTCGATAAAACTTCTCTTTTAAATAAGAATTTGGGTAAGGGCAAGATAGAATAAGACGAGAGTGAAAATTATTCAAAATATTGTTTTTATTTCAAAATAAGTCCTTAAGGTTAAACCATTCTAACTAAGGCCACTCCTATAGTCGATATGGCTCTGATACCATCTCTGTCGGACCCTGAAATGACACTTCTGAAATCCTCTGTGTATTCTGTATTAGTCTAGGAAAATGCTAGTACACACAGTAGAAATGAAACCATAGCATATCCGTCGTTCATTATTAATAATAAATATTCAGAGTTACAAATGAAATGGCTCGCAGGCTGTAACACCCCAAAAATTTGCTTTTCTTAAATTCATGTGTGATTTGGCACTTTGGTGAATTTTTGGAATTTTCTGGAATTCATTTGGATTTATTTGGAATTTATTTGAATTTATTCCACTTTCAAATAATTAAAGAATTTAACTTTGCAAATAAAAATTTGTTGGAAATATTTTATTTGAGTCCTAAATGCCCTAAAATATTTTCCAGAATTTTTCTGGAATTTTTCTGAGTATTTTACTATATTTAATGAATTAAATGAATTTCTGGAAATTAATCGAATTATTAAATCGCTGGAAAAATCAATCGGGTCGAGTACTGTTCCTCCGACCGAGCCCGAGTCAGACTCGAGTTCGAGTCCGACCCGAGCCACGTGGTCGAGCCGAACCCACTCGGCTGAACCCTAGCCACGTGACCGTTGGATCAAGATCCAACGGCCACGAACGCGCCACGTCGCCCGAGCCCAACCCCGACCGAACCAGCCAGGTCGCCGAGCCGGACCCGAGCCCAAGCCACCCAACCGTTGGATCAAGATCCAACGGCTCGCGTGCGTCCACGTCACCCTCTCCGTATCGCCGCCGGATTCCGCCGCCGTCAGGCGCTGGGCCTCGCTTCCGCGCGTATCACGGACGTCGAGGGCCTATTTAATGCGTCGCCACCCATGTCGGATAGCTGACTTCATTGCGCACCCGTAGCCCTAGCTCACGCCGCCCGAGTCACCGCCGGTTGCCCGCGCGAGCTCACCGTAGTTGGTTTAGGTCTCCGCCGCGCCTCCTTGCCGTTTGTCGCCGTCTCCGTCGTCCTCGGCCGCCGTTGAGCCCAAATCCGAGTTCCTCGCGTCAAGACGCGTTCGGGAGTGCAAGTCTTCACGCCGGAGGAGCCCCGCCAATCTTGCCGTTGGTCGCCGTCCCGGCTCGGCCGGCCCGGCTCCGCCCGCGTCGCCATCGCCGACCCCAAGCTCGTGGACCGTCGGATCTCCATCGCGACGGCCGATCGTGCCACGTCACCCGCCGGTGAGATCCCGTTCCAAACCCCAGATCCAATCTCAGCCGTTAGATCTAGATCGTAAGGTTAGCGTTAGCCGTGTTATACGCGTTAGATTGGATCTCAACCATTGGATCTAGATCCAACGATCCAGATTCGACGCGTTCACCCAAACGCGTGAAACCCAGATCCAATCCAAGCCGCTTGATTTCAAACCAACGGCGGATTGCACCACGAAGCGGGAAGCTTGACCGCCGCGGCCAGCCCATACGTGGGCGTGGGTCATCGACACGCCCCCGCGTGTCGGGCCGACGCGCCAAACCGCACCATGACGTCATGACGCCACGCCGACGTCATGGGGCCCACCTGTCGCCGGCCACCCCAGCCGCGGCGGTGATGCCAAGAATGACATCACCGCGGTCCCACCTGTTAGCAACGGGTCGAGTCCCCGCCGACGTCGCCAAGAATGACGCTACCCCAGGGTCACACTGCCGAGACACGTGAGCCGTGGACTGTGTCCACGGTGGAACCGAGCCGAGCCGTGGCCGAGCCCGTGAATCGGCCGACGCCACCGGCCCAATCGAGGTCGACACGTGTCCCTGCTGACGCAATAAATTAATTTCCGAAAAAAAAATGATTTATTAATTCGAAATATTGAATTCAAATTTGATTCAAACTTCAAACGCTTATAACTTTTGCGTTTTAACTCCGATTTGAGTGATTCAAATTTCTAAATTTGTATAAAATTGAGATCTGCCTAATGATGAATTTTATTTAATTTTTTGGACTAAAGTTCTTCTCTGTAATATTATTTAATTGATTATTTAAACTTCAAAATGCTATAACTTTCGCGTTTAAACTCCGAATTTGACGATTCTAGTTTCTAAAAATTCATAAAATTATGCTCTCTCTGTTTATGGACTTCATTTGGATTTTTGGACACTTTTTGTCTATTGTTTATTTATGTATTGCTATTTGCACGTATTACGAGTAGACGTTGAAGTGCCGGAAGGATTCGAAGGAGAAGTATTGACCCAGGAGCCAGCTCAGGACCAAGAGCAAGTGCTTTTTGAAGGCAAGTTGTGCTTTGACCATGTTGATCCCAATTTCAAATTATTTCTATTTAAAACTATTGCATGCTTGTTTAATTAGAAAATACTTTATTTAATTCTGGGGAATTAGATAAATGCCTAATTGCTGTATGACACCTTGGTTAATTGAATATGTGCCATGACCCCTTGTCACCCTAGTTGTGGTTTACTAGTTGGACATTATTAAATTGCCAACATGGGAATTTAGACCGTTGTAGTATATTGCTTAGACCTGCTACGTGCTCATGACATGATTTTGGACAATCAAATGTTAATATTGACTTAATGATATATTGAACCTGTTTTGGAAAGGTATCATGTGATGTTGATGGCACGTGGTGCATGGTAATCAACTGGGCTTTGATAAATAGCTTTTGACCGGGGCATGTGGCAAGAATGATCGGGTGGGGCCGCTTGTGGCACCGGAATGTTGGTTTGGTTCTTCTAGTCTTGCCCTGGTCACTCTAAGGACTTAACCTTGCAAGCCTTTGAACTGAGTCAATCTTGCAACCACATGTCCATAATGGGACGGACCTAGTTGATTAAGTTGCTAATAACGTACCTGTGGGACCTCTGGGTGTCAACTACACCCTTTGTGTATATAGTACTGGGAGCGTCTGGGTCATGCCAGTACCCATCTAACGGTTGATTGGCCTAAACTTCGCCTTAGCTAAGGGAAGGGTTAGTGTGCAACACCGGAGAGGACCACTTGTACTGTTGGAGGTTTCCGAAAGACTTTGTTACGGGAACTCGCCTTTGTGGTGTTTGACTGTATCTTGTGGGTAAAGTGCATAACCTCTGCAGAGTGTAAAATCTATTCGAATAGCCGTGTCCGCGGTATTGGACATCGCTCGGGAATTACAGTCAGGGGTTAGACTTTCTTGAAAATAACTTGGACTTGAAAGGTTGGGTTTGGTTTAATAATGATGTTGATGGAAATGTGGATTAGGAATGGGAAAGATCTTATACTTGTTTCTACTGCTTTCGAATCTACTTATGCTACTTGTCAAATGCTGTTTTACTGCAAATACACCTTGAGATACTCCTTTGTACCAAGCTATGCATGTAGTATATTAGTTGCATTCTGTGCATGACTTGCTGAGTACCAAGTACTCACCCTTGCCACAATACAACACCAGTTGAAGAAGAGTCTACACCAGCTTTGGAGGAGGAGCTTCCAGAGGAACCGTCTAACTTGGAACCGAGTCCTAGTCAGTTGCCTGTGGTATACTGGATGGCGCCACGAAGTTATCTTATTTTCCGCTGCTATTATTTCTCTTTTAATAAGTTTCGCCCTGCGAGGCGTATATTTGTAACTTGACCATAAGGTCAAGCAACCAGTTTGGTTATCTAATTAAAGTACTTTATTAGTATCGAGTGGTATGATTGTGATATTTACCGATGTTAAGACTGTGTGCACTAGCGCGTTCCTGGACTAGTGTTGAATACACAGAGGGTCCGGATTTGCAAATTCGGGTCCCGACACAGGCCAACAAATAAATAAAAGCAGCGGAATTGAAGAACAGTAATAGAGCCCAATTAATTTTCCACAGGCAATCGACTGGGGACGCGGCCTAGTCCAACTGGTCCTCACCAACGTGGTACTCCTCCTCTGAAACAGTAGATTAAGCAAGGGTGACTACAAACGTACTCAGCAAATCACACCGAAAAATGCAATATAATGCATAGGTAACAAAGGAAGGTTATATGGTTCATTTTAGCATAAAGCAGTGATTCTCTAAAAAATTCTAAATAATTTTCAAATGGCATAATTTTAAGAATACATACCCTTTAAACATTTTCAACACAGGACTCACTCCTGGAATTATTCAAATATTTCCCATGATGGACTCACTCCATCCCAGCATCCTTCTTGTAAGCCAAATTTTAAAATACCAAAGTCTAATATGAGAATGGCTTGCTCGGTATGCCCATAACCGCGGGCGCGGCTAATCGATTAGTTTTACACTCTGCAGAGGTTGTACAACTTTACCCACAAGACATAAGATTCCCCTAGTGTCAGCACACTTCCTTTGGTGAGTGACAGAGAAAGTTATGACAAGGCCCTTATAATAATTCATACATGTAGTCATGCCCGCTAAGGTTTCACCGCTGAAAGACTCCCTCTATTCAGAAGCCCCCTCTTGCGCCAGAGTGGCAGCCTCACGCTTTCACCACACCACTACCTCCAATTGGCATGACTGTCCATGATATGATTTAATATGGCTAGCCAGGTCTGTCCCATTCCAGACTTATGGTAGTACGGTTAGGCTTTACATCCAGCGAAACTCAGACCGATCCTTAAATGACTAGGCGAGACTTTCCACCAACCCAGAACATTAACCTCACCACTTTCCAACCATTTCTCACTCGGTCTAAGTCATTTTCATTTTAACCATACTATTTCCACGTTGACACTAACATTAATCATCATAAGTTTCCATTTAAACATGACATCATTTTGGCATAAAGTTACCCAAGACTTCCTAAGTTCAGTTCTAAGCATGTCTAAGCAGTGTCTAAATATTACCATAGTTATAGTTTGTATTTTTCCTAAGGTTACAAGGATATCAGAATTTAAATGTCAAAGGTGGCATATCAATTTTTGGATTTAACTATCATTTAAAACTAGGTCGGAAATTAATGTCTATAACAAATAAGTATACAATAATTTAAATTCAACATACAAGTTCACAAACTAGGAGCAACATGGTCAAGGGGGTGTGACTTGCCTGGTTCGACGAGTTGATGCTCGAATTCGTCGCTCGGGAACTCCTCGGACTCTCCGTAATCTACGCGTAAAAAGCATCCAAATTCAAATAAAATCCAAATAAATTCAAATTAAAATTCAAACTAGCACTAAACTAAAATTTAAGACTTTAAATGAATTTAGGAAGAAAAACGGAGCCAAACGGAGTTTGGACGGGCGAAAACGGGCTCCCGGAAGTTTTAAACGATTAAAACGGAATTTTCTGGAATTTTTGAATTATTTTTATAAAGAAAAAAAAATGAATTAATGCGCAACGCTGACGTCAGCGACCGAATTTTGGTTTTTGGATTTATTTTTAAAAGAAAACCGATTTACTGCATCATGATGACGTAAGCGGGGATTTTGATTTTTAAAATCTTTTTTTTTAAATCAGCTGACGGGTGGAGCCACCGGGCCGTGGACCGGGTCCACTAGCCCATGCACCGGGCGCACGCACGCTCGTGTGTGGACCGAGCGGCGCGGCGCGAGGGGCGGCGGCCGGAGCGCGGGATGATGGCGGCGGCGATGGCGAAGGCGGTGGTGGTGATGGCGGCGGGGCCGGGGGATGCCGAGAGAGGGCGGCGTGGTGCAGAGGGGCAGCTCGGGCGCGCGCCAGAGATGGAGAAGACGGCGGCGGGGCGGGGCGGGGAAGGGAGGAGAGCGAGGGAGAGAGAGAGAGAAAGAGAGAGAGAGAGAGAGAGGGAGGTGCGGGAGAATGAGGGGCACTCGGGGGGTCTTTTATAGGGGGGAAAGCGCGCGGTGGTTGCGGCGGGGAGGGCGGGGAAGCCAGTGGCGGGCGCGGAGGCGACGCGGCGCTTGGAAGGCGGGGACGGCGCTCGCCGGCGCAGGAAGATGAACGGGAGGCGCGGCTGGAGGTTGAAGACGACGGCATTTTCATTTTCATTTTTTTTTTTGCAAAGAAAATCCGGGTGCTACAGCCGATCACATCACGCCTTTATGTGCAGTGCAGCATGGTAGGCGTCTGTCTTGGAATCAAAACAATGCTAGGCGTTAAGCTCAGAACAAGATTAAGGAGGAAGAATGTATGTTTGCCCGTATTCTACTAATTATCAGGGTATCAAATATTTTAATAAATGGCATAGCGTGTCAAATGCACACATTTTTTGTTTGTTACACTAGCAAAAATACGATTCTTGGGTATGCCAAACCAAATGGTATAGCGCGTTGCATCTATTTTCACCTAAAATTTAGGTCTATGTAGCATCAATCGACTGTTTTTTTAGCACAGAATAAGCCGGCCGTATTTTGTAGTTGAATTACTCTCCCCTCTTCCCCTGCTATATATCCTTCTCTCACCGAATCATTGAAAAGAAGTGGTACTTAATAAGGTAGAGTGGCTCGTTTGTCAAGTGGTACTTGTTATATATATTCTTCTTTATCATTGAAATACTCTTTTAGTCTTTTTGTCACTTTGAGTAGACTCTTTCGTTCTCTCCCCTGTTTTAGCTACATCCGGGTAGGTATAACCCTCAAGGGAAAGGTAGTTGTATGATGGGGTGTGACATGCGAGATCTCCCTGTCGAGGTGAAGCCTTCGAGGCCAAAGACTCCCTAGCAGCCACGGTACATCCCTCACAGCGAGGAGGTTATGCGATGGAGTGCAACACGCGAGGTCTCTCTATCGAGAAGAGGGGTATATTCCTCGCATCGAGGAGGTTCTCTATCCTTTTTATAAAGTGTCTAATCTAACAGAATATTGTTCTTTCCTTATTGCCTTTGTCTTGGATGTGAAATTTGGTCGAGCTCTTTTCGAGGTGTATGATGAACTAGGAGGTATATGGGCTGGCCTTACGTGGTTGTTTTGCAAGACATCGCGCTCTCTTAGGGCATGTACAATGGTCACAGTCAGCTGTCTATAAGAGATGCCATGTAGGATTTTAAGTGACGTGGAGGAGAGAGAAGAAGGAGAGAGAAATCTGCTATCTATTATTTAATAGACGGTCTTATAGACAGCTTCACATGTTGTGTACCATTGTATAGACAGCCTGTTAATTGAATGAGAGATCATTACAGACAACTATATAGACGATCCATTGTATGAGTTGTTTTTGGTGCTGTCTGTAGATGATATGGAGATGCATTATAGACAACTGTTGTCTATACCACTCAGAGGCGTATCTGCCGGTGGGGCACAGGTGGGCTGAAGCCCCATCCGTGGCTCACCGGCTCCTCGTTCCAATTTTAGTTTTAGAGATTTTAGAGATTTTAGAGATTTTATATATATATATTAGTTTTAGAGATTTTAGTTTTAGCCCCCTCGTTCCAATTTTCTGGATACGCCTCTGATACCACTGTACATGCCCTTACGGCCTCTCGAGTCATGATTGGTTACTTTTAGGGGGTGTTAGGCAAAGCTCCAGCTCCATCAGATTCGTGAATCTGTTGGAGCTGGGTATTCCTAGTTCCACCAAATCTATGAAGCTAGAGTTGTGGATATATTAAGAGTGTTTAGATAGATCATCTTGTTTATATTTTAAAAATAAAAATATAAACTTAATTCACTCTATGTTAACTATAAATTTCAAATCCAGGACTTGCACGGGGAATCGTGGTGTACGCCATGATCCTTGGGTTTGTATTTTTAAATTTATATATCGAGCACTCATGCGGGGCATCAAGATGTACATCAGTTCTCGGGCTATGAGCGGCAATTTTTAGTTTATAAACCAAACATTCGCGCGGGGCATCTAGTGTACGCCGGTGCCCTCCAGCCATACGCCGCGGTTTTTTATTTTAGACACTGAGCACTCGCGCAGAGCATTATTATTATTATTATTATTATTATTATTATTATTATTATTATTATTATTATTAAAGTTGAAAGGTTTCCCGGTCTCTCCCCGCGTCCTGCTCGTCCGATCGCCGACTTTCAACGGTCTAGATCATTCCTCCCGAGCAATCGGCTGGATTTCTCGCTCGGCCCGCTCGGCTGCATGGGACACGTGGCACAGCTGCAGCGTCGCCCGCCTGCACACCCGTGACGCGGGTTCGAAAGCGCCACCGACGACGCCGATTTTTTTCGAACGCCGAAGTGTGTCACGCTACTTTGTCTTTGCCAGTATGGCGGGTTTTCTTGAAAAAGCCCTCAGCATTACAAAAATTGTATATAGATCCCAATTTTCACAAAAAGTCTATTTTTTGTGGAAAGGTCCTCCAAACAATTGGAAAATACGTTCTAGTCCGGCAAGCTCATTCTTATTAAAAAACCTCTGAAATTTATTCTTATTCAAAAATACCTCTAAAATCCTTTTCAAGCCCTATTTTTCACCAAAAAAATACTTCTCATGTCGGATTTTTCACAAAAAAAATCAAAAAAAATTATTTTCTTATCTGATTATATTAAAATATATTTTTGCCCTCATGGCGTGCCACGGTGCGCATACAAACTAGTTTTATTATTATTATAAGCTTCAGGGTTCCGGATTAAAGCTGGGCACAGGGGGCTGTGCCCATGTGGTTGGCCCGAAGCACGGAGGCCCAACCCGATCCAAAACCCAGCACGACACGGATTGGACAGTGTTGTGCCGACCTGGCACTATTCATCGAGCCGTGCTGGGACGAGAACCTTGGCACGATGGGCGGCACGGCCCAGCATGACGATTTGGACCATGCCCGTGCCAACACGGCACGCTGGCACGCCCGGGCACGGGCGGCACGCTGGATGGCCACGGCTCGTGATAGGGCACGACGCAAGAAGCTATCTCTCCCTCATTTGTCTCTCTCAATGTCTCCGCTTTCTCTCTCTCTCACTCGTCTATCTCAATCTCTCCCTCTCTCTCGTCCGTCTCTCTCAATCTCTCTCTCCGGCGTGTCTTCCTCACTCTCTTCCTTGCATACTGCCCCCCTCTTGTCTGTGTTCAGCACATCCCCTTCGCTCTCTGTAACTGTTCAAGAATAAATAAATTTTAGTTCTTTTTTCTATAATATTTGTGTCAACTACCTCAACTCCATACGTCTTCGACTCCTTTCATCTCGTCGCAAAAGTGCAAATGGGTCGGGCGTGGGCCGGCACGGCACGAAGCGCAAATGGACTATGCCTGGGCTCGCCAAAGACAAGACAAGCCGGCATGGCATGGCACGACGGACACGACGAGCCATCACGGTCCGGCCCGGTTCAAACACGAAGCACAACGAACACGACGGGCCGTCACGGTCCACCCCGGTTCAGACACTTTGCATTGCCCATCTCCGTTGGGTAGATGGCATAATTTTCGTATCTTGGAGCTCAAGTGTTTGTTAGTGTATTGCAGGTTCTGCATGGTGATGCTTTACACAGGGATAAATAATTCTGCAGGGAACTGGTAGTATTGAATTGCAGAGTTTGATTGTGTTGACCAATTGAACACATGAGCCACATTTTAATGCTGAGATCTTAATTCTTAATTTCCTTTTTCACCATAGTAATTTCAATGTAGAGTGCGTACAAGCAAGCTATGCAATACAGCAAAAGCATCCCTAGACAAGCAACGAGCAACACCAGAAGCTCAGTATCCACCACTGGCTGGTCACCTTCTCCAAATTCTTCGAATCTTGCTCCATTCAATGAAAATGAGGTCAATAGCTGGACAGGCCATTCTGACATTTCTACCTTGTGTCAATATTTGTTTCTATGTTACCTTATCAAATAACTCATTCAGTTTTGCTCTCATGCAGTGAAATTTAAGATCGCTCTTTGCCATTCCGCTCTGTGTGAGCACCATGAAGCACTTCCAAGAGGTTCCCCGCTTCCATTTGCTTCTGTTTGGTCTTCTTTCTTTGTCAACTTTGGTTCCCATATTATATTCCGTGAAATAAGTAGTTGATACTGGAAAACACAAAACATCTCAAATCTATATATGGTGGACGATGTAGATCCAAATGTGGTTACTTCTTCTGTAATTGCGAAGACAGATGATGTGAAGTATGGCCTATTGACCTATATGGCTATATGTTCTCTGCAGATGGAAGGTATTCCTTATAAAGTGAGAACTCTGAAAATGAATATGTTGTTAGGGAGGCTTCATCGGATATCAAGAAATAACCGTGGCAAATGGTGTTTGTTATAGAGAGTGCTTGAGGTATAACATACCAAACGATTTATTTTTTAGGATGTTTAAATCTGCAATTAGTTGACATAAACCGTCATTTCCTTTTGTGTAGTAATTTGTTCTTGATTTTGATACAGAAACCATTAGGTTGTTCTATTGCTCCTTAAAAATATTGCTTCTCACTCGACGAAATAATTTGACAAGGCCCTGTCTGCATTTTCATATGCTAGACTCTCTTTTCAAACATGAAACAGTCATAGACAGCATCTATGTCATAGTGTGTGTTGTACTCTGATGGCTTCAAACATAATTGAAAAAAGGAACATAGTTAGGATAGTATACTTACTCCTATGATCCTATCCATATTTCTGGGAGGTTTCCCGGCCGGAGAGGCTAGCCACATCACCTCTCCGGTTTTTTGCGAAAAAGCCTCTCATCTTCCTCCAAATTACGCATAGGTCTATATAAAATTACAAAAAAGTCTTTCACGATTTTTTGTGAGGGTAAGAAACATTTGCAAATAGCGTTTAGATGCCTCACTCGTTACTTTATTGAAAAAAACTCACGTTAAATACAAATCTCGAACAAGCCCTTTTTCTAATTTTTCAGGGTAGCGCTCAGGTCCAAAAAAATAACAAACATGTTCACGTTCCTTACGTCCAGATCCTTTCTCTGAAAAAAACGCAAATTCGTTTTCGTTCACGCGCGCGGCGGCGTGTGCCGCGTTTATTGACCTAGTTCGATACATGGGGGAAAATACTCAGCTACCTAATCTGAGTTTATAGACAGGAACGTGCCTACAGCCTACTAACATTTTTTTCGTTCTAACACCAATTGTCTCTTAGAAAAGTGTTCAACAATACACAAAACTATGTGCTGTCTAGGGGAACAACCACACATGCAGATTTATTATCTGCTTGACCCAGTAAGTTTTTCAGTAGCGATTGATTACCTATAAGTTGGGGATGTTAGTCTCTTACTTTAACAACTTTGACAAAAGGATTACTACCAAAACAAAGGTACAATCATGGTCGAGAATAGCAGAAAGCCAATATGACCTTTTTGAGGGTATTGTAGCTAATGTAGAAAATTGAGGAGCCTATCTATTCAGGAGAGACCTATTCTAGGGTTTAGGGTTAGGGTTTAGGATTCAGACCCGGTTGGAATTTCTCAACTGCATGGTCAGATCCAACTATTTTACGAAGCTCCTCGCCGGTTGTGTTTCTGCACACCGCGCCTCCGAGCTCCACACCGTGGCGCGCCGCCTCGACCGTAGAATAGGTATCTGCCTCTATTATCACATCCACCTATATGGATGAAGTTATCGTAAGACCAAAACACAAATCGTAAGTTATCACTAGAGTACGAAAGGGGAACGGAAGAAATAGAAACGCAACCAGACTCAGAAAACGATTAGGATTCGGACCTCCTTGTAATACTCGGATTAGGGCCCTAAAGGAAATCGGCTGGTGATCTATAAGTGGAGCCAGGAGCCTGCTCCAATGGAGGCAAATCCTAGATTGCGGATCAAATATTACCAACAGATCCAACATTGCACTTTGCGATTCATCTTCCAGCAGAGACACTGCTCCAATGGAGGCATGTAGCAGAGCTGAGATTGTGAGCGTATGGGATCTAGCAATACACCCAAAAGATCTCTCCTGTACGTCTAGTCTTCAGAGTTTTGGCTAAGCTGCTAGGCCTTCCTTCCAGCTTACTGAAGAAATTCTGGAAAGGTGAACATGTTTATCCGCCGCTGATGGAGACTACGGTCGGCACATTGCCGGAGCTGCTGCAGGACATGTTGATGGATATCTTTGCCACCCTTGAGATCCTCGACCAAACGCGTGCGGGTTCTCTCGCTTCTTCCTGGCGCTCCGCATACACCAGCCTGCGCAATCTTGGGAAGTACAAACAGTCCCAGACACCGTGCCTGCTCTACACTTCTGAATCTGCTGGTGACAGTGTTGCGTGCCTCTACAGCCTTGCGGAGAAGAGGACTTACAAGTTAACTCTCCCGGAGCCACCAATCCGCAGTAGGTTTCTGATTGGGTCCTCACATGGCTGGCTGGTTACCGTTGATGAGATATCTGAGATGCACCTCCTCAATCCGATCACCGGGGAGCAGATTGCTCTCCCGTCGGTGATCACCATCGAGCAAGTAAAGCCCATCTTCAACGACTCCGGTACTCTTCACAAGTATGAAATCTCGGGGGACACTGGGATGGGTGTTCACAAGACGCTAACAACCGTTGCACCTTATGAATTGCAGGACCACCTCCACTACAAGGCTTTTGTGTTTCCTGATACATCCACAGGAAGCTACATCGTGGTGCTCATCCACAATCCAATTTGTCAGCTCTCATTTGCAAGGCTGGGCGATGATAAGTGGAACTTGCTGCCATCACACGGTCATTATGAGGACTGCATGTATAAGGATGATCTATTGTATGCAGTGAATTCATCTGGAGAAATCCACGCCTTCGATCTCAGTGGCCCTATGGTCACAGTGAAGATGGTTATGGGAACAGAGCCGGGTGGACTGGATGCCGCGGCAATGTATATTGTTCAAGCTCCATGGGGTGATCTGCTGCATATTTTGAGATTTTTTGCGGACGACGATTTAGAACATTGGCCTGCGGTATTTGCATGGAACATTGGCGAAATTAAAATATTTGAAGTTGACGCTGTAGGGAAAAAACTGAAGGAGATCGATTGCTTGCGTGACCATGTGTTGTTCCTTGGGCATAATCAATCACTTTGTCTCAGTCTTTGAAGAATACCCGGCTCTAAAGTCAAATCATGCCTACTTTAATCGATTTATAGTAAGATGTGGATAATCGGATACGAGAATAGTCAACGTGATATAGGAATTCTCAACTTATATGATAACAGCAGTGAGGAACTTGTGTCTCCTCAGCTTTGGTCCAACTGTCCTGCTCCCGTGTGGATTACACCCAGTCTTACAAAGATGAACATCGCCATGGAGAAATAGTTTTGAGTTTTTCTTTGCTTACAGATGTAATGGTAATGTTTTTACCATTCTTCATTTTTATTCCAAATGGAATGCTCACGCTAATTCCTTGTTTTGGTGAGTTGATATAATGGTAACGTTGCTGATATCCACATTACTCTAGTCTAACGTTGCTGATGCCTGGATTTTCTGTGTTTTTTATTGCTAATGTAATGATGTAATGATGTTTGGTACGGTTTCAGATTCTGGGTAGAAACGGAAACGGTTCCAGATTCTTGGTAGAAACATTTCAGGTAGAATTAGAATCACTGTCTGGAAACCGTTTGGCTAGCTGTCTGGATTATGTAGATCGGGGTGGAACGGGGTTGAGGGTGATTCGGCCCCGGTGTGGAAAAAGAAGAAACGTTCTGAGGAGAATCGTTCCGAGCTTTAGCCCGTTTGGTTGGGTTTCTCCTAGATTCTAGTGGAAACGGCCCGGTTCCAAGTTGCCAAACAGGATCTTAGTTATGCATAATGAAATTGGTCCTTCCCCAATTATTTTTTTCTCACATACACATCTATACTGAAGCTGAGAAGTAAATGACAAGATAAAGAAAGCTTTAAGAGTGGATCATTCTTGGTGACTTCAACATGATCTATCGAGTGGCGGACAAAAACAACGGGAATCTGGATAGGGTAACGATGGGTGCTTTTCAGAAACTCCTCGACGACACGAATTCAAGGAAATTAGGTTAAATGGGAGAAAGTTTACATGGGCTAGCGATAGGGTCAGACCTACCCTTACCAGGATTGACAGGTTCTTCGCTTCAAGCGCTTGGGACTCGCTCTTTCCTAACTACCGCCTACAGGCATTATCCTCCTGTCGGGGATTGGATAATCTCCATAAATACTGTTATACCCCAACATCCAATTTCGGCCAACTATGCATACTCTTAGATGATGTTCCCAAGGAAGACCCTTGAATGATCTAGCCGGCTGGTCCGCCCGTTCAGACTGGGCTCGGTACTCGGCCATGAGCACCCATGCTCGGCCATGAACAACCATGCTCGGCCCAAGCTCACCCGCGAACATACGAGCTTGGAAACATCGGGCAGAGCAGGGGAACTTCTCGAGCTTGACTGGAAGGTCATGTTCGTCCCCATAATGCCTAAATAGCGATAATTACGCCACGATCTGGAGCCGTTACGCCCACGATAGGAACGTGGCGAGAATCAAGGCTTTAGTTGCAGCCGCGATTAATGCAACCAAATGCGCATTATTCGGTGGCAGCTATGATAGATATTTTGTAAGCTATAAGTACCTCCCATGATAGATTGATAGGAGAGAGAGCTGGTGACACTCAGATACCCCATGGTCACGCAAGAATACAGAAGAGCGTGAGCTCATCCGTGATAGCCAGTAAGCAAGATACGCAAATATTTTGTACGAGTTCCACAACAATAGCGAAAACCACTGGAGTAAGGTTATTATCTCCACCGTGAGAGGCCCGAACCAGTATAAACTCTGATCCATTTTCCAAGTATCCCATCCCTGCATGAGCATTCTTCAGATGTAAACCCTTCACCGAAAAAGGGTCTCGTGTTGATATCTCATTTAACAAGTAAGCTCGATGGAAGCTTTTTTTTTTTACTGAAACATCCACAGGAAGCTTTTTTTCTTTTACTTTGCTTTAATATGATAATTAATAGATAGACATATAGATTACGTGGGCCATATTAGATAATAAAAATAGAGCTCTTTTACAGTGCACTAAGTTGAATATAAATCGTTCATTCTTTCCAATCCAATGGATCAGATTAAATAGAGTTTACTTATACTTCATCTGGTAGTAGAGTATTAGAAACACCCTTAACAAATCAACGGATAGATGCGATTTCTTCTACATATTATATAATATTAGTATGATGCACCATAAAATTTCTCTAAAAACATTCTTACAAAATTATCAACAAGGAAACGATACAATAGATAATTGCAGTGATTCACCTGGATGAGTTCATTCCAACGATCGAACTTGTCACTTGATCATTTGCACTGAGTAAACTAAGTTTTCTACGGTAAATGGAAGGTTGCAGTCATGTAATCCCACATGTCGTATGGCTATATACCGGTCGCGCGCCAAAGAATCCTAGTCAGAACACGTCGTCCCCCACCGACTCCTTCCGCCGCACCTCCGCCACCGCGTCCCCGTGTGCGTCGAGCACCACGCAGCTCCGCCGGCCGCACGACCCCTCCACCACGTAGGCCTCAGGCAACGCCAGGGAGGAGAGAGGCGTGACGTGCGCCAGCGCCTTTGTCAGCAATGCAGATCAGACTCAGGTGACGGGCGCGGCAACAGGCGGGATGTTGTCGGACGGGCTACAGACGATGGCGTAAAACTGAAGAAGGTTCAGAAGAAGCGCGACGCCAACATTCAGGGTAGAGGGGAGCTATTAAATAGAAGGGTCCACTTGTAATAGAGATGGATCAATACTATATATACTGGGAGAATTAGTTGTAACAGACATTGAAAATGTTGATATCAAACAATCTACTTTCCCCATTCTCTTCTGCTCTGTTCTTCTTTCTGCTTAACTTCTTCCTCACGTCTGTTCTCTGGATTATCGATCGGAGAGATCTCACGCCGAAGCATTGGCAAGGCAAAGGGATATGACAAGTGGTATCAGAGCTGTCTACGATCGCACGAGCACTCGGCCTTGAGCTGTAAAATTCCCGGGCAAAGGTTGGAGAACCTGCTGCGATTTTGTCCGATCGCAGTTGTGATCTCTGTAAAATTCCTGAACCTTGGTTGGCTTGGCTTGGTGAGTGATCGCCACGGCGCCACCAAAACCATCCCCGCAGACTCTCTTCGTCCTGGAGGCGATGGGTGAGGCATTTGCGCAAGTGGAAGAACGATGGATGAACATGCAGCGGAATTTCGAGTTGATGATGGCTAAACTCGAAGCGATGGAAGAAGCACAGAATCAGATGGCGGTAAAGGTAGATTTAGCCTCGCAGGTAACTGATACTCAGATGAGAGAGCAGCAGCTGATTGCTCGGCAGTTGGAGGCGACGGCTCAAGCGGTGGCTAGAATCACGCTCAGTCATCAACAGGGACAGACTCATGAAGCGAAGGAAGTGGTACAGACCCCGACGGCGGAGGGAAGGTTTCCGGCTTGTCCACAAGCACCCTTACTGCCAACTCCAGTTGGGGCACCGATGAGATATGGGTCGGAGAGTCGTTCGGGATCGTCAAGTTCACAGGGAGACGTGGTGGCCGTCCCACGCACTAATCTGCCTAAACTGTCCTTCCCTAAATTTGAAGGGAATAATCCAAGGATTTGGAAGGACAAGTGTGTAGATTATTTCAGATTGTTCAACATTCCAGAGGGAATGTGGGTTACTGCAGCATCAATACATATGGAGGGAAATGCTGCCAAATGGCTGCAAATGTTTAAGCTCAGGCAAGATTTGGGAACGTGGGATCAATTCATGGCAGCTGTGGAAAGGAAATTTGGTAGTTATGATCACCGAAGATCTTTGGATGTGATACAAGAACTTCGGCAGACTGATACAGTGGAGACATATCAAAGAAGTTTTGAAGAAGCAATGTATCAAGTATCCTTGTTTAACCCTCATTATGATGAGGAATTTTTTGTCTCACAATTTGTAAGGGGTCTGAAGGATGAAATCAAAGGTGTAGTACAAAGCCAGCTACCGGAATCGGTGGAACGGGCAGTTTTGCTCGCTTGGGTGCAGCAGGACATTCAGGACCGATTCCGGCAGGGGAAGGTCAAACATTTTGTGAACCGAGAGAATCCTGGTGGAAACAAGGTAGAGACAGCGAAGAATGTGACTAAGTGGAACCAAGGGGAATTGTGGAGGACTCGGCAGTTGCGGGAATACCGCCGAGCAAACGGTTTATGTTATCAGTGTGGGGATAAGTATGAAGCTGGCCATCACATTCATTGCAGAAAGAAAGGACAAGCTCAAGTGCAAGCTATGCAGATGGAAGAAATGTCCGAATGGATTTCAGATGAGGTTTTGGATATGTTAGAAAGAGTTGACCTGGGATTGGAAGAACTCGGTAACCTTTCTCTGTATGCTCTTGCGGGAAACGATGAAGGGGAAACCATCAGGCTTCGAGCTCTGGTTAAAAATCAAATGATGCTTATTCTGGTGGATTCCGGGAGTTCCCACAGTTTTGTGGATACCCAGTTATTGCAACGTTTGGATTATACACCAACAAAGACTCGGCCACTCCAAGTAAGGGTCGCGAATGGGGAGGTTTTGCATTGTGATCAATGGATGCCAAACTTTGAGTGGTGGATACAAGGCTATACGTTTCAGTCCAACATGAGAGTGCTGAATTTGGGCGCCTATGATGCTATTCTTGGAATGGACTGGCTTAGGAAATATAGTCCTATGCAGTGTCATTGGCACGACAAGACTTTATCCTTCCAAAATGGGAACCAATCAGTGCACTTGCAAGGAGTCCATTGCCCGGCAGCAGATTGTCTTCAGGAGTTATCTAGGGATCAATACAGAAAATGGCTTAAGGGTAATGAGGTATGGGCTATGGCATTGGTTGAGAACATACCAATGGACAGTGGTAGTCCAGTACCTCCAGAGGTCAGTCAATTACTTCTTCAGTATGAGAGGGTGTTTGGAGAACCCACAGGAATACCACCACATCACTAGTATGACCACACCATTCCTTTGGTACCGAATGCGACTCCGGTAAATGCCAGACCTTACCGGTACTCGCCATTACATAAGGACGAAATTGAGCGACAAGTAGGAGATATGTTGAAGGCAGGGGTGATCACTCGGAGCACAAGTCCATTTGTATCACCGGTGCTCTTGGTGCAAAAGAAGGATGGAAGTTGGAGGTTTTGTGTAGATTATCGCCGATTGAATGATCTAACCATTAAAAACAAGTTTCCGATGCCCGTAATTGACGAACTTTTGAATGAATTGGGAGGCACCAAATATTTTTCCAAACTCGATCTACAAGCAGGCTACCATCATATTAGAATGCAGGAAGGTGATGAAGCAAAGACCGCGTTTAAAACGCATCATGGTCACTATCAGTTTAGAGTAATGCCTTTTGGTCTTACAAATGCCCCCGCGACGTTCCAATGTGTGATGAATTCGGTGTTGCAACCATATCTACGCATATTTTTGTTGGTCTTTATTGACGATATCTTGGTGTATAGTCCTACCCTGGAGCAGCACCTTGAGCATTTGAAGTCGGTGTTGGGGGTGTTGAAGCAAAACCAATTGTTGGTGAAACGTTCTGTCGATGTTTCGTGCACCGGCAATACGAATTTCTGGTCGGAGGGGGTCGCGCGCTCCCTCTCCCCGAATGGTCGACTCAAGAAGCCTGGTGTTTATACTGGTTCGGGCTGAACGTCCCTACTCCAGTTCGCTCGATGAGGTGTATTGCTCTTAGCGTCGAACAATTACCGCAGGAATACAACGAGAGCTGGTCTCGGTGGGTTGTTCAGTTGTGGTTTAGAATGCCGTTTTTCTATATCTATCTCCCCTCGCCTCGTAGGGCCCTGCCTCTCCTTATATATCTGGAGTCGGCCGGTTTACACGGAAGTTTCGGGGGAGAAAAAGAGTGCCTTGGAGTCTGGTTTCCGTCTTGTCGTCCGACCTCTTTCTACCCCACGCCGGGTTGGTAGTCCTCCGGTGAGCGGTGTGAAAGACCGAGATGGCGATCAGAGGGGGGGTGAATGATCCCAAATAAAAATATCCCCTACTCAACGTACTCCAAACAATCCCGCAAAGAAAACCGATGCTCCTTAAAATCGCGAAACCCGCAAAAATCGGAACGACTTGACAACTATATGTATCCCTAGCTTACATGGATGGGAACCATGAATCATATGAGGGATATTTTTAAATCACAAATTCTGGTTGTCAAGTGTCCAAAGCAAAGAGGAATCAATTCAAAACCTTCTTTTCTAAAAGAGATCAAGCAAAAACACAAAAGCCTCTTTTAGAAAAGCAAAAGCAGATTTTCAGGAATTGTCCTCAATTAGAGCAGGTGGATGGTGGACTTCTGTTGCTCCAAAAAATTTGGGAATTTTTCAGCCTGTGATCTGTTGAGTCGTGAAGCACTCCACCAAAAATCACCACCAAAATCCTTCTACAAAAATCAGGAAAAATCAAGAACTACGAACAGTCAGGATTTTCAATCAGGAAATTTGGGGCTCGGTTTTCACCTCACAGCTCCCAAATGGTGCATCCAGTGGACTCCAAAATTTTTCCACAGATGGGTATATGAGTCAAGCACCTTCTCCAACAAGAATCAATCAAGAAAGATTTTTCTATATTTTTCTAAAAATCAAAGACTGACTGCTGCGCGAAGAACAAGTTCAGGACAGATTTGCAATCTTGATAGAAACTTGATCTCTAGTCTATCCTAGGGTGCAAGAAAGATGTAAAACCAAATGAGCACCCTCAAGACCTCCTTGATCAACAGCATTTAGAAGGAGAGGAGCAAATCCAAATTATAGAAAGTAAATTAAGTAGAATTTACATGCGGGAAAGTAAATGCTGAATTTAAATTGCGTAAAGTAAAGACATAATGTAAATGCGGAATTTAAATTCACAAAAATGTAAAGAAAATCTTTGTATTTTCTGGTTGGAAGGTTTACAAAGCCTCACTTCATGTGGGCAAAGCTCAAAGGAGCAACTCAAACCTTCAAGTGAGGGAGGACACCCCTCCCCCTCTATTTATACTACTCTAGGGCCACCTACCACCCTTGGATGAGTCCCAAACCCTAGGGCACTCCACCAAGGGCTAGGATTAACCCTCTCATTTCAACCCACACATGGGCTTTACATGGGCCACATTGGCCATACATGGGTTTTAAACAAAACCCGATCAACCCGATGCAACGGGCCTTCATCCGCCGGACTTGACCGCTCGGTTTCCTCCTCTTCGAGCCTCCAACCCGAACCGGAAACCTTGAGCCACCTCAAGTCCATTTCCATGACGTCCAAGTGAACCTGGTTTGAGCCCAACCATCTCGTCGGCATCCTCGACCGCTCTGGACCTCGGTTCTCCCAACCTAGTCCGGTACTCACCAACGACCATATCTGCATCAGTAACCTGTACCACAAGGAACAAACCATTTTGCACATACCACAATGCACATACCTTTTCTTCCTGCATGTTAGTCCACAATTATCATTAATTGAAACATGCAATACCGAGTCAAATCAAACTCAAGCCTGAGCACACCTTGCTCAAATAAAGTCAAATACTCATCACAAACATGGGTGGACCTCCACATGGTCCTTCAATCTCCCCCTTGATGAGTATATTGACAAACCACACAAAAGGCATAAATTTGAGTTTGTAAACAAAGGAAGAAAAGCAATTTGATCGCAAAAATCATATTTGGTCCAATAAAAAGAGAAAGAAAGCTCATGACCAAATAGATGAGAAGATTTTTAGAGCTCAACACTTGAAAGGACAATTTTTCAACAAGAGCTCCAAAAACCAAGAAATCTCTCAAAAAGCTCAATATTACTCATGATCCAAATGCAAGGACAATTGTTCATCATGATCATGAGAAAGCATTTTTTTTTAATTCTCTAAGATGTCTTTTCTACGTTTTCTCCCCCTTTTGGCAATATAGGCATCAAGAGAACAATTTTTGCATGAAATGCAACCTAGAAGAGCTTTGAGGATTATGCAAGTGACCACTTAGACAAAGTATGACACCAAGCTACTCAAGTTCAGATTATGTCATCCTAAGTCATATCCAATGGCATATTTCAATTTTTGCTAACTAGCTCAAAAGAAGTTATAATACTTTGGTATGATTTCAACAATAGCAACACTTAGCATAACTTCAATACTAGAAGCAAAGCCAACCAAAGCGAGCAAATGGATATACTAGAGTTCAACCTAGTCAACACTTTGGGAAACTACAAGTCCATAAGAGAAGCCTCATGCTCAATCATCTCTTTAAATGCAAATTTTTAGATTAAAGCTCATAAAGCGGTATGAGAGAGTTAGGCTTAGTGAAGCACATCCTCGACTAGGAGCCATCGACAAAGGCCTCCTAAGCTTCACTCTCCTCCACAAACCTTTCAGGGTTTAGAGAGTTTATCCTAGAGAAACACAACCTCGACTAGGAGCCATCGACATAGGTCTCCTAGGCATCACTCTCTTTCTCTAGTTATTTTTGCATTTTTCGATGTATTGACTCAAGCCATTAGCAACCATCTCAAGCAAGAAGCTTAAAAGAGTGGTTTTGGTCATACACACTTCATTCCAAGTTCATCCCAAGTGCAATGGGAAGCAGTCTCGTGAATGAATAGTGTTGAGTTCAATTTTAGCACAAAAGAGTCAATTTATATTTTCAGCACTTAGATTCATGAGCATTATTGAGGATTCTAGAATGAAACAATGTAGCTAACCCAAGTTGCTCTAGGGACTCTAGTAGAAACCCACTATTTCAATAAGCATGGCATAAGCATCTAGTGAAGAAGTATAGCAAGTAAAAGCCATGTTTCATCAACTTTTCAGGAAAGCTCAATTTTAAAATGTTGGCTAGTTTCACATGATATACCAAATTGGATATGACCTAGATTAGCAAATATCTTCATAAAAGTAGCTAGGTGCAACATATCTCAATTTTATCAATTGCATAATAGACAAAGCTCATAAATGAAAAACAAGTCTATATGCAATGCAAAAGAATCACTTCCAAGCTCCCCCTCAACAAGTGAGTCGATTAAGCACAAAAATCTGATTGAAGTTGAGTTATTAGCAATTTTAGATTCAAAAGGATGAATTGAACTCAACTGAAACCAGAAAGACAGAAATGATGAGAAGGAATCAAGCAACTGACACAAAGGTAGTCTAGGAGCAAAGATAACATGAAGAGAAACACTAACACTCAGACTCGCTCTCACCTTCCCCACATGACTTATATAGGAAAGCTACTTCTCCAACTCCAACCCAGGAGCAAACACAGACCACTGTCTACCCAGGGGCCCAACACTGCTAGACCTAAAAGGCGTGAGTGAGCTCAACCGAGAATAAGAGAGGAATAGCACCCTAAAGCATAAGGTGAGAGGTCCATGCCGAGGCATGCCAGAAGTCTAGGTGAAGTGGACTCAACCAAATGAAAACCATCCCAAAGATACCCAGAAAGAGAAAGGAAGGCTGAATATACATACGAACATATAATACAAGCCAGCTCCCCCTCAAGATATGCCATATGGGCTCATAATCCCAAGCTCTCCTCTCAGGGAAACAAACCTGGAGCTATCCAAAGGCTTGGTGAAAATGTCAGCCAACTGGTGGTCACTCTCCACAAACTGGAGCACTATATCACCCTTCTCCACATGGTCTCTAAGGAAGTGATAGCGAATGTCAATGTGCTTGGTCCGAGAGTGTTGCACTGGGTTCTTAGCAATGTGAATGGCAGACGTGTTATCACAGAAAAGTGGAACACAATCTGCTACTGATCCAAAGTCCCGCAAGGTCGATCTCATCCAGAGAACAGCTCTGACAAAGAATCGGTCGCGAAGAACATACTCGGCCTCAGCGGTGGACTGTGCAACACCGGACTGCTTCCTAGACGACCAAGAGACAAGAGAGGTGCCAATGAATTGGCAAGTGCCAGAAGTGCTCTTCCTATCTATCCTACAGCCGGCGAAGTCTGCATCGGAGAAGGCTCTCAGAGATAGACAGGAGGAAGAAGAGTACCAGATACCATAGTCAATGGTAGCTCGAAGGTACTGAAGATGCGCTTCACCGCCCGACGGTGAGACGCGGGGAGAAGCCTGAAACCGAGCACAAAGACATACAGAGAAATGTATGTCAGGTCTCGAGGCAGTGAGATACAAAAGGGAGCCGATCATGCTCCGGAACTCCTTCTGATCAACTGGCTCACCATCCTCGTCAGGCTCGAGGACAGCAGTGGTGGCCATAGGAGTCATAATCGGCTTTCCATCAGACATGTCAAAGCGCTTGAGGAGGTCTCGAGTGTACTTGCCTTGATGCAAGAATGTACCCTCCGAAGTCCGCTTGTCTGAAGCCAAGGAAGTAGCTCAACTCGCCCATCATGCTCATCTCGAACTCGGTACTCATCACATCCGAGGAACCGAGTAACGAGCGAATGCGAGGAACCACCGAAAATGATGTCGTCGACATAGATTTGGACTAAGAGAAAATCCGAATCAAAATGTCGACTAACAGTCTTGTCCACTTGACCCAGATGAACACCAGGACTCAAGAGGTAGGACTTAAGCCTCTCATACCAAGCTCGTGGAGCTTGCTTAAGTCCATACAAAGCTTTGGAAAGCTTGAAGACATGGTTTGGGTACTTGGGGTTCTCAAATCCTGGAGGTTGTCGACATACACCTCTTCCTCAATGAAGCCATTGAGGAATGCACTCTTGACATCCATTTGAAAAAGCTTGAAGCCCTTGGATGCCGCGAATGCGGCAGGATCCGGATGGCCTCGAGTCTAGCTACAGGGCAAAAGTCTCCTCAAAGTCGAGACCCTCGACCGAGAGAAACCCTGAGCGACTAACCTAGCCTTGTTTGAACTACAACCCCATCCTCACTCTGCTTGTTTTGAACACCCATTTGGTCCCAATGATATTGTGACGGAAGGGGCTCGACAAGCTTCCAAACTTTGTTCCTCTCGAAGTTTTCAAGTTCCTCATGCATAGCATTAATCCAAGATTCATCGAGATAATGCATGAGAAACATCCTTCGGCTCAAAAGAGGCAACAAAGGCGAGTGAAGGCAGAAAGTGGACAGACGACTTAGAGCGAGTGACTCGCTCAAACAGATCTCCAATGATGCAGTCGTGGATGAGCCTGCTGAATGTGGCGGGAGGTCCAAGCGAAGTGACCTCTACTCCTCGCGTGGGAGAAGTAGGAACAGAGCCACTAGGCTGCTGAAGAGTCTCGAGGGTAAGGCTGATCTCCCCGAGGTGCGAGATATGGAAATGGGAGGCACCTCGGGAGCAGGAATGGTGACTGGATCGAGGCAAGGCGCCTTCATCTCCGTCATCAACTTCCTCTGAGAAGATAGACTGGGAAAGAGGAGAAGAGCCTGAAATGTCTGGTCTAGCACCGGGGCTAGCCTCATCAAAAGTCACCTCGCAGGTCTCTATGATCCTACCCAAATCTACATCCCAAATCCTATAGCTACGAGGCGTAAGTCGAGTAACCCGTAAAGATCCCATCGTGAGCGTGACTCGAACTTATCTAGGTTCCTGCAGACTTCAAGAAGAAGCACTTGCAACCAAAAACACGAAAATGAGATACACTAGGCTTTCGCCCATATCTCAACTCATAAGAAGTGCAATGCAAGTGTGCCCTAAGAAAAACTCTGTTGGCAACATGGCATGCCGTAGCTACAACCTCAGCCCAAAACTGCCTAGGAGTATTGTACTCATCTAGCATCGTCTGGCCATCTCAACCAGGGTCCTGTTCTTCCTTTCCACTACGCCATTTCTTTGAGGGACGTATGGAGAGGAGAAGCGATGCTCTAAGCCTAACTCCTCACGAAGTCGCTAAAGTAGGAGTTCTTGAACTCCGTGCCATTGTCACTGCGGATTGCTCGTAAGGCACACAGGAGCTCAACAGACAACCTACGGACCAAACCCCTGAAGTGTGAAAAACACTCATCCTTCGAGGCCATGAAAAACACCCAAGAGTACCTCGAAAAATCATCGACAATGACAAGAATATACCACTTCCCACTGCTTGTGCACTCGAAATTTGGACCAACAGTGTCCATGTGTAGCGGCTGTCTGGTGCATCGATCATCACTCGGGTGGTGGAGGATGGGAGGCGACAACCATCTTGCCATGTCGGCAAGGAGAACATACAACATCTTTGACCATCTTGAGTTTAGGCGAGGCCACGAATGAGATCATGGCCGCTAACTCGAGTCAAATGATCAAAGCCAATGTGACCAAGTCTCCTATGCCAAAAGGAGAGATCACGGGACTCGAAGCAATAAGGCAATGGAGAGAGTCTCTAGAGGAAGAAGAAAAATCAGCACGAAAGACTCTCCCAAAGCGAAATCCCATAAACAAACTCCCGGAAGAATCGAGGATCCTACAAGAGCTCCTCTTAAAATTGACCTCGAAATCGTCATCAAGAAGCCGAGAGGCGAAAGCAAATTGAAATGCAGCTTCGACTACGGCAACGTCCTTAAGAATGAAATGATCGTTAATGCAGACGGTACCTTTAGCAATGACTCTACCCGACGCATCCCCAAAGGTGATTACCTCATCACCGGGATCTCGGTCGAGGAAGAAAACCAGCAGGAGTCTCGGTCATGTGGCGAGAACAAATGAGTCTACGATCCAAACCTCCCCTTCCCTGTCCTCTGAACCTGAATCAAAGAGAGTGAAAAGCGGATGTCTCGATGCAGGATAGATCGGTGCAGATCTAGGAACCCAATCTTGAGTCAAGCGTGCGATGAAACAGCTTGATCCAGCGGAGTAGAAGAATGCAATCGGCACCTCTCCGTGACTCGACTCTCACAAACTCGCACTCGCTCGGTAGGATGTCTGGGAGCATTTCCGGTTGGTCCGCCGAGGTGCAAAGGCCGGACCATCCCGGTCTTGCTGCCTGCACCTCCATTGAGGAAAGCAAACTCACGCCGCCGATATCTACCTCGATGGGAAAAGCGAGGAATATCAAGAGGACGGCGGAAAGACCGACTCGGGACAGCTCAGGCGAAAACTAGTAGAAGCCTGAAAACCAAGCCCCATGCGCTGTCCAAAAGCAGGAGACTCTCTAGCTTGTTTATCTGTCTAGAAGCCGTGTGTGCCTTAGGCGCACTCGAGTCTGAGGATGACCCTGAATACCCCTAAGAGCATGGACACGCTCACGCCGAAATCTTGGCGCGTCTGAGCGAAATCAGCTATATGTCCATCCTTCGACGGAAGGTGCATGTATACTTCGCCTTGGGGGTGAAGTAGCATGAGAAGCACCCTTCTCGTCGGGCGTCCGTGGACAATCCTGCTGATCTAAACACAGTGGTGCTCACCTGTGGAGCCACCACTATCTCTCCGCTCTTGGAGGCACGCTGCAGTGGGCGGATGCGCCTGTATGCTCCAAGGCATCAAACCCTAGACCTTGATTGAATCTCGCTTATCTTGGGTGATCTAGGATAAGATTGAGCTTCTTCTTACCTCCAACAAACTTCTCGAGAGTGCTCATAAGGTGCTTGACACTCTCGAAAAAGTGAGGCACAAGAAGAGCAAGGAAGGAGTAGCAGGGAAGAGCCGGATGGAGAAGAGCGAACTAAGCGATCAAATCTCTCCCTATAAAGAGCAGCCTCAATCTTGAGGGACTACTTAAGAAACACATGGAGAGTCTCTAATCCTACCCACGGGCTTTGAGCTTCTTCCTAAGCTCTACATGAATTTGATTCATGTCCTCTGCTACCCCAACACACAAAGATGCAACCATTTTGTGACTTAGCTAGAAGATCCTTAGCATATTTTGAGTTTTCAAGCACCAAGTCATCATAAGCATTTTTTAGTTGCATACAGCCTCACATGAGCTGATTGGGTCCTTAGAAGCATGCTTTTCAAGTTCATCATTTCTAGCAGATAGCTTCCTAAGGTGACAACTCATGGCATCAATTTCAGCGAAGCTTAGGGCAATTAGCACATGAAGCATTTGTGTGAGTGTGAAGAAAACTAGCATCAACAGGAATAGAATCTTTGGACATGTGCTAGCATCCTTCGACCTAAGTGACTCAAGATCAGAAAGCACACTATCATGTAGAGTCCTTAGGTTCTCCAACTCCACAAGCAAAGCATCACACAAAGTACAATATCGAGTCTCGGGAGGAACAAGATCTAAGTGAAGCTAACTCCGAGATAAGGTACCTACTTCCTTCTCTAGATCCAAACACTTAGCTCTAGACTTGGAATGAAATTTTCCTAGTTTGATAAAAGCATCATGGAGCTGGTCATAAGAAGGTACCTCCTCCGTGTCATTTGTCTGACTCGGTGTCGGGTACTTCCATGGCATTGGAGGCCATGAAGCACATGCTTAGGAGAAGTCATCGCCGCCCTTCACCTTCTCTTGCGGTTCATCCTCGTCCTCGTCGCTCCATGTCTCCGTGTCGGAGAGGTCAAGGTCGTCGGCCAGCGGCAAGGACGCGGTGAAAGAGCTTCTTGCCCTTGGCGAACTTGCGGTGTTTCTTCTCTTGCGCCAGCTCGCGAGCTGGAGGCTTCTTGTTGCGGTTCTTGTTGATGTAGTCGTTCTTGCCCGCACCGCCTTGTTCATTATTGCCCTTCTCCAACTTGGGGCAGTTTGCCCGAATGTGGTTGGGGCCACCACACTCAAAGCAAGTGAACTTGCCACTCCTCTTCCTATCTCTCACCCTCTTGTAAATGTTCGAAAATTTTCGAGCGACAAGAGCAAGCTCGTCTTCTGGAAATTGTTCCAGAACGTCATCGCTACGTCGCAAAGAGCGGGAGAGAAAAACCGTAAGAGAAGTCAAGAGGGGTCCAAGAGGAAGACCCAGTGGGATCGGTAACCAATGCCATCGTTTGGGACTTCGTCCTGCGAGCGACGATGTCGAGCTCATGAGTCTTGAGGCGGGAATACAACCCGTCAAGAGTCAAGGTCGACAAGTCCGTATGGTCCGTGATGGTGGTTACCTTCATCTCCCAAATCCTCAGATCGAGTGCTCGAAGAAAATGCCTCGCATTCTCCGAATCAGTGTATGAACAACCCACTGACCGAAGATTGCTGAGAATCTTTGCAAAACGAGCAAAGCACTCATCAAGGCTCTCACCAGCGTCGCTCAAACTTGTTGTAGTCACGCTTAAATTGATCCTGTCTCACGGACTTGATCTGAGTGGTGCCCTCATGGTAAGCATTGAGGGTCACCCAGATCTCGTGAGCCGATCGTAGGTGAGAGACGCGATCATACTCACTGCGGCTAAGTCCCTGTATGAGGAGGTTCTTGGCCTTAGCGTTTGCCTCAACGTCAGCCATGTTTGTGGCGTTGACGTTCTCATCGGCCGGAACCTCATACGGGTGCTTCACCTTCTGCCATAAAGAAAAGCCCTGGGCAGTGATGTATGTCTCCATCCGAACCTTCCAGAACGGATAATCAACTCCAGCAAAAATTGGAGGCTTAGTTGAGTACTTGTCCGTCGCCATGGCTCTTGAGACCGGTCAAGATCTATGAAAGAGCAAAACCGGCTCTGATACCAATTGAAAGACCGAGATGGCGATCAGAGGGGGGGTGAATGATCCCAAATAAAAATATCCCCTACTCAACGTACTCCAAACAATCCCGCAAAGAAAACCGATGCTCCTTAAAATCGCGAAACCCTCAAAATCGGAACGACTTGACAACTATATGTATCCCTAGCTTACATGGATGGGAACCATGAATCATATGAGGGATATTTTTAAATCACAAATTCTGGTTGTCAAGTGTCCAAAGCAAAGAGGAATCAATTCAAAACCTTCTTTTCTAAAAGAGATCAAGCAAAAACACAAAAGCCTCTTTTAGAAAAGCAAAAGCAGATTTTCAGGAATTGTCCTCAATTAGAGCAGGTGGATGGTGGACTTCTGTTGCTCCAAAAAATTTGGGAATTTTTCAGCCTGTGAGCTGTTGAGTCGTGAAGCACTCCACCAAAAATCACCACCAAAATCCTTCTACAAAAATCAGGAAAAATCAAGAACTACAAACAGTCAGGATTTTCAATCAGGAAATTTGGTGCTCGGTTTTCACCTCACAGCTCCCAAATGGTGCATCCAGTGGACTCCAAAATTTTTTCACAGATGGGTATATGAGTCAAGCACCTTCTCCAACAAGAATCAATCAAGAAAGATTTTTCTATATTTTTCTAAAAATCAAAGACTGACTGCTGCGCGAAGAACAAGTTCAGGACAGATTTGCAATCTTGATAGAAACTTGATCTCTAGTCTATCCTAGGGTGCAAGAAAGATGTAAAACCAAATGAGCACCCTCAAGACCTCCTTGATCAACAGCATTTAGAAGGAGAGGAGCAAATCCAAATTGCGAGAAAGTAAATTGCGAGAATTTACATGCGGGAAAGTAAATGCTGAATTTAAATTGCGTAAAGTAAAGACATAATGTAAATGCGGAATTTAAATTCACAAAAATGTAAAGAAAATCTTTGTATTTTCTGGTTGGAAGGTTTACAAAGCCTCACTTCATGTGGGCAAAGCTCAAAGGAGCAACTCAAACCTTCAAGTGAGGGGGACACCCCTCCCCCTCTATTTATACTACTCTAGGGCCACCTACCACCCTTGGATGAGTCCCAAACCCTAGGGCACTCCACCAAGGGCTAGGATTAACCCTCTCATTTCAACCCACACATGGGCTTTACATGGGCCACATTGGCCATACATGGGTTTTAAACAAAACCCGATCAACCCGATGCAACGGGCCTTCATCCGCCGGACTTGACGCTCGGTTTCCTCCTCTTCGAGCCTCCAACCCGAACCGGAAACCTTGAGCCACCTCAAGTCCATTTCCATGACGTCCAAGTGAACCTGGTTTGAGCCCAACCATCTCGTCGGCATCCTCGACCGCTCTGGACCTCGGTTCTCCCAACCTAGTCCCGGTACTCACCAACGACCATAGCTGCCTCAGGAACCTGTACCACAAGGAACAAACCATTTTGCACATACCACAATGCACATACCTTTTCTTCCTGCATGTTAGTCCACAATTATCATTAATTGAAACATGCAATACCGAGTCAAATCAAACTCAAGCCTGAGCACACCTTGCTCAAATAAAGTCAAATACTCATCACAAACATGGGTGGACCTCCACATGGTCCTTCAATCTCCCCCTTGATGAGTATATTGACAAACCACACAAAAGGCATAAATTTGAGTTTGTAAACAAAGGAAGAAAAGCAATTTGATCATAAAAATCATATTTGGTCCAATAAAAAAGAAAGAAAGCTCATGACCAAATAGATGAGAAGATTTTTAGAGCTCAACACTTGAAAGGACAATTTTTCAACAAGAGCTCCAAAACCAAGAAATCTCTCAAAAGCTCAATATTACTCATGATCCAAATGCAAGGACAATTGTTCATCATGATCATGAGAAAGCATTTTTTTTTAATTCTCTAAGATGTCTTTTCTACGTTTTCTCCCCCTTTTGGCAATATAGGCATCAAGAGAACAATTTTTGCATGAAATGCAACCTAGAAGAGCTTTGAGGATTATGCAAGTGACCACTTAGACAAAGTATGACACCAAGCTACTCAAGTTCAGATTATGTCATCCTAAGTCATATCCAATGGCATATTTCAATTTTTGCTAACTAGCTCAAAAGAAGTTATAATACTTTGGTATGATTTCAACAATAGCAACACTTAGCATAACTTCAATACTAGAAGCAAAGCCAATCAAACGAGCAAATGGATATACTAGAGTTCAACCTAGTCAACACTTTGGGAAACTACAAGTCCATAAGAGAAGCCTCATGCTCAATCATCTCTTTAAATGCAAATTTTTAGATTAAAGCTCATAAAGTGGGTGTAGCCCCCGAGCCCCCGAGCGGATCGGAGAGCCGGTCGGGTGTTTACCCGGTCGAAGGTGGCCGCCAACCAAGGGGTCGGCGACGTTTGGTCGGCGCAGCCACTTGACAGCCACGCTAGCCAAAGAGTCCGGGTGCGCGCGAGCGCACCCGGTGGGTGTAGCCCCCGAGCGGATCGGAGAGCCGGTCGGGGGTTTACCCCGGTCGGACCCTGGTCAACCACGGCCGTGGGACCTGGAGTCGGGTGAGCAAACGCGTGTTTACCTACGTCGGTTCGAACGCCGTGCTCGTGCGAGCTACAAACGGGCAATCCGAGTGGAACCTTGGCGGTCTCCCTCGAGGGGGACCGTTCCCAAGCGGACGTAGCTCCCGGCGCGGGCGTCCGACCCACTGTGGGGCGTTCCATGAGAACCTTTCCTTACTCGATCCCGTATCGGGCTTACCGGGTCGTCCGCCGACCCGGAGCGCGGCTGGCCGCCACTCATCGATGAGTTCCGCGGGAGAGTGTGAGGTATGGTCTCGGATGCGGGTCAGGGTGATTGGGTCGTTCACCGACCCAACTAGAGGCTCCCTGGGAGCTCACCCTGGCCCGCCCCTCGCTTTACGTCTTGCCGGGCGGCTTGATTCGATCGACTTGGCCTTCGTAACCCCAACACGGTGCCGGGCCTCGAGTGCAAGCCCGAAGCGATCTGCTTGTCCCGGAGGCGGCCCGATGGGCGTTCGTACCTTTCCGGGCGCTTGGTCCGTTCGCGGCGTGGTTCGCGATCTTGCTGCGGCGTCTTGGCCTTGGCGGTATCTGCCTGTCGAGCGATTATTGCTCGGTGGGAATTAAATGGAGTTCTTTCGCGTTACGAAGCGATGGCCAAGGTGGCAGCGGACGGTCGGCGGCGCGTTAGTTGTAGCGAAGCGTCGGTTAGCGCGAAGAGTGTCGCTCCCGCTTGGGTGTCTATAAAGGAAGGCGAGGGTGGCGCGAGGACGGAGACAACTGCTTGTGCCTTCTGCAAAGAGGAAAAAAGCCACAAGAAGAGGAAAAGAGCTCCCTGCTTCCTTGCACTTCGCCTCGTCTCCTTGCCTTCGTCGGGGATGTCGTGGGTTCCGCATTCGTCGGTGGCCGGTCGCTTCATTGGCCTGGAGAGGAAAGGATTCCTCCCTTCGCGGGATGAGTCTGGGTGGCGGGTGCCGTCGGCGGGGACCGCAACCCCCGCATTGGGCAACGGGGAGATCGTCACGCTCGCCTCCTTTTACGAGCGCGGCTTCGGCCTCCCCCTCCACCCGTTCGTCCGTGGGCTGCTACACTTCTACCAGGGGGAAGTGCACCACCTGAACCCAAACGGGGTCCTCCACATCGCGATCTTTATCACGCTGTGCGAGGCTTTCCTAGGGATCGAACCCCACTGGGGGCTCTGGTGTCATTTCTTCTTTGCGCGGCCGCCGTCGGACGCCGCCGGTCTCCTCGGCGCCCTGGCCATCCAACTGCGTCCCGGCCGCAAGCAGTACTACATTGACGTGAAGCTGCCGACGTCGAACCGGGGGTGGCACAGCGAGTGGCTCTACGTTCAGAACCTTGGCAACAGCGCCCCGGCCTTCAGCGACAACCCGCCGGTGCAAAGTCCCTGCTGGACTTGGGGTCCCAACTCGAAGGACCAGAAGAAGGTGGAGGTGATCCTCGAGCGGCTCGAGGATCTGAAGCGACGAGGCCTGACAGGCGAGGTGGTCGTTCGTACGTTCATGGAGAGGAGCATCCAACCCTTTAGGGATCGGTTGCGCCCCATGTTCGAGTACACCGAAGTGTCCGACCCCATGAGGTCATCTTCGGTGGAGCTCCCTGGGTCGGAGGTCTTCGCGCGCGTGACTGCGGTCGCCGGCGTGGACGATACCGAGGCAGTGGGCGAGGCGCCCGCGCCGTTTTCGGCGCAGAACCCGCAGAACCTGGTACGTCGGGTGGTTCCTTCTTTCTGGCCGACTTACCCGAGTGCGCTTTCGCAGGGGCTCGGTGGTATGGTCTCCCGGGCCTTGCTCCCAGGAGAAAAGGAGGCAAGAGCCGCGGCGCGCCTCATTGTGGACCAGCACGACGCCGCCCTCCAGGCGCGGAGGGCGAAGAAGGAGGCCGCGAAGGCCCGGAAGAGGAAGGAGCGCGCGGATCGGGCCGCGCGAGGTGAAGAGGTCTCCGACGAGACCCTGAGCGACGGCGACGAGGAGTCGGCGTTGAGCGAGGGGGCCCCGAGCGCCGGGGCGACTTGGGCGGCTCCGACGTGGGTTCCGACCACGGGGTCGGTGCTCGCGATTCTGAGGACGACGCCGCAAGCGCGGGGTTCATTTTGAGGAGACGGAGATCCCGCACGCCCCCTCGCAGGGGCCCGGCGAAAAGGGCGCGTCAGGCGCTACTCACTCGCTCTTCACGGTAAGTGCCTTGTGCGTCCCCCGACCGGTCCTTTGCCTGTGTTTCTTTTATGCGGTTCCTGACTGGCCGTCGTGTGCAGGGGGCACTCCAGCGTAGGGAGGGCACTCAGCCCCACCTCGGGAGTGAGGAGTCGCACACTTCCGCCCCCGCCAGCGGGGTCTGTGGCGACGATCGTCGGGGGCGAGGGTCCTGCGGGTGCGCTTCCCACGGCGGAGCCTGCTGGAGAAGTGATGCCGCCGGCGGGGGGAGCGCTGGGGCCGTTGCCGGCCGCGACACTGGTGGGAGAAGTCCTGCCAGGCCCGCTCCCCCCGCGCATCCGACCGGGGAAGTTGGTGAAGTCCTGCCGCCCCCGCCCGGCGACGGCACTGCTGGGCGATTCGGCGCCGCAGTGGACCCATAACCGGCGGGTATGGGCCTTCCGGTAGGGCGGGATGCCGGGGAAGCGCGACCGCCGACGCCGTGCTGACCTGGCCCAGCAGCGACCCGTCCGGAGAGCCGGCATTCGTCTTGGACGATGGGGCGGAACGCGAGGACTGGAACACTCTAGAGCGGTGCGAGAGGGAAGTGGAGAAGGAGATGGGGAGGATCCGCACCGACCTTCTCCATGCCGTTGACGCTTCCTCCAGGGCGATGAGGTTCATCGTTCAGGAGTCCCGCCCGGCCGGATCGGTAAGATTGACGGGGGTTCGTCCTTTGTAGATTTTTGAACGAAAAGGAGACTGACCGGGCAGGCAATTCACTTGCAGCGTCTGATATCCCGGGCGGTGGACAAGTCAAGCTTCCTCCGGCGTTTGCACAGCCAGGGGAGTGTCGTGGAGGAAGAGCTGCGCGACGCCCAAAGGGCGCTCGTTGCCGAGCAAGGGAAGGTCGCCGCGGCCGGTCAGCGGCTGGGGGAAGTCACTGAAGCCTTGCGAGAGGCTCAGCGACTTACGGAGTCATTGACCGACGAGGGGGAGAGGGCCAGGTCGGCCCTGGCGGAGGCCGAGAGGGCCAAGACTTCTGCGGTCCGCGCAGAGGAGTCCGCTCGGGCGGAGGCCGCCCTCTTCCGAGAGGAATGCGAGTTGGCCCGGAGGGAGGCCGACCAGCTGCGTGGCGAGCGAGACCTTGCTCGGGGGGAGCTTGCGTCCGACCGGGAAGCGCGCGCCAAGGCCGAGGAGGAGCTTCGCGCCAAGGAGGCCTCCTGACCGGTGAGTAGTCCCACCTCTCAGTAGTTGTTGTAGCGGGCGTCTTCTGACGCTGTTTTGTCTTTGCAGAGCTGCGGAAGGACCTTAGCGACATGCTGGAGTAGCGAAGGGCGGTGGTGGAGCAGCGGGACGCGGCGGTCGAGTAGCGAGACTCGGCCCTTTTGGACAAGCAGGTGGCGGAGAGGGATGTGGCCGACACGACGGCCGAGCTGACGACCCTCCGGGTGGCCAGCCAAGCCGTCTGCGACCGGCTGCTTGGGCTTACTCCGGGCCCCAGTGCCATCTCCGCTATACTTGGGAGGGTCCCGGAGCACGTCGAGGCGTCGATGCGGGAGGCAGCGGTGCTTGGCGCTTCCTCGGCCCTGGTTAACACCGTGTCTTATTATGACGGTGTCGACCTTGAGGCGGTCGGGAGCGGCGTCGCCACCGATCGGAGCGATGAAGAAGTCGAGGCGTTTATGGCCCAAGTCGACCCGTGTGCCCAGGAGATCGCCAACCGGATCTCGCAGTGGGACATCCTCCACCGGGGGGAAGGAGACGATTAGTTTTCTTCGTTTTTTACTTTTGCAGTATATGTAATGAACATAATTATCGCAAACGAATCCGACCTGTCGGGTTGCTTTGAGTTTTAGCCTGCCTATCTCGTGCTTCTTCTGCGCGATGGACAATCTTACGACCGTAGCCACAGGACCCGCGGGGGTGCCCTGAGAGCGTAGGTGTTGTGCCAACTACATCTGAAGAGAACACGGGATGAGACAAGCGACTTAGTTCAGACTGCCTGCTTCGCGAAGTTCCCGTTTGGTCGGTTGGAACGCTGGCCTAAGTCAGAGCGTTTCGACCGACACTGGTTTCTTTCGCTCGGACTGCCCTGACCGACCAAGCTATCTTCTGCTCGGGCAACTCCCTTTTTCCGCGAAATGCTATTTTGGAACCGTAGCCACGGAGGCGTAGGCTGTAGCGTTCGGGTTGAGGAAATCACCGCGAGGAAGATTGTTTCGTCGGTCGGGGGGTTGACCTGGGTTAAAGTAGATCGTTCGCTCGGTCGGTCTGCTGACCCAAATCGAAAGGTCCCGACCGGCCTTGGCCTCTTGCTCGAGTAGCTCCCCTCTTCCGCAAAGTGCTACTTCGAAGCCGTAGCCGCGGGGGCGTAGGCTGCAGCATTTGGGTCGAAGAGGTTACTATGAGGAATGTAGCTCGGTCGGTCGGGTTATCGACCTAGGTCACCGACCCCTGGGGTCGTAAGCAGCCCCCGAGTGGTGCGTGGGGACTGGAGGTGCAGTCGCCGCGCACCGCTTGAGCCTGGGGCAGGCGCGCAAAAAATCAAAAGAAGAGGAACTTTCGGGAAAAGGCTGGATTAACTCGCCTGGAGGACCGTGCTGATTTCGGAACTGGTGTCAGACGCTTCGGCTTCCGCTTCCCAGCGTAACTCGAGGCACTTCGTCTTCCGTGCCGCGGGCTATAAAAGGAGACGCGCTGGTGCCCTCGTTGCTCCGTCAGGACTGCCATCAAGCAAGTTCCCTTTGTGTGCCATGGCGGACCGCTACACACAGCTCCGAGGGGAAGTAGGCGACGAGCAAGCCTGGCTGCGGGTGGTGGCGGAGGTTGAAGCCGAAGCCGTGCTCGGGGATGCGCGGCGAGTTGGCGTCCTTGTCGCGGGCATTCCTCGCCTGTGGGAGGTGAGGGCGCCCGTCCAGTCGGCGGCGAGCGGCGTCACGCTGCGTCGTTTGGTGGTGGCGCGCACCAGGAGAGGTACCGTGCACTTGCCGAGTGAAGGGACCTCGGTGGGCGACGCTTCGCCGTTGGGACTGATGCTCCTCCTGTAAATGAATAAAGTGATTGTGTTTCTCTTATGTCTCTGTTTGCTCCCCATTTTTCTTCTTCTTTAAGATTTCGCCCTCGCGCTCGCCAATAACCGCAGCCTTTAGGGACCGCAAGGGGTCAGGCGTAGGTTCGAGGTGGCGTTTAGTGCGAGCTTGCGCGACGGAATGGAATGCCCCGACCAACTGCTAGTCGGTTGCCCTCGCATTCGCGGACTGCGTGACCCGTAGAGTACTACTTCGGGACCTCTGCTTCCGGGGCGGAGGTCGTAGTGCTTTGGGTCAACAAAGACGGGAGAGATTCAAAAGAGAGAGAGAGAGAGAGACCACTTGGTCGGTTGTCCGACCGCTGCGGCTTTCTTTGCTCAAGTATATTTCGAGCGGTACAAAGAGGAGAGAGGCTGACTACGGATAGAACCTTCTCAGCTTCTCTATGTTCCAAGCGTTCGTAACGAGATTTCCTTCAGTGTCTTTGAGATGAAAAGTGCCGGGTCGGAGGACTTCTGCGACGGTAAAAGGACCCTCCCAAGGTGGAGAGAGCTTGTGCCTGTCCTTCGCGGACTGGACTTGGCGTTGCACTAAGTCGCCGACTTCGAACGACCGGCCGCGAATCAGTCGACTGTGGTACCGGCGTAGTGTCTGCTGATACTTGGCCGATCGCAAGATTGCGACGTCTCGTGCCTCGTCGAGTTGGTCGAGGTCATCTTGCTGCGCCTCTGGCCCCCGCGCGCTGTTGTAGTTTTGTACCCTTGGCGCGCCGTACTCGAGGTCGGTCGGGAGGACGGTGTCGCGACCCGAATTTGCAAATCCGGACCCTCTGTGTATTCAGCACTAGTCCAGGAACGCGCTAGTGCACACAGTCTTAACATCGGTAAATATCACAATCATACCACTCGATACTAATAAAGTACTTTAATTAAATAGTCAAACTGGTTGCTCGACCTTATGGTCGAGTTACAAATATACGCCACGCAAGGCGAAACTTATTAAGAGAGAAATAATAGCAGCGGAAAAATAAGATAACTTCGTGGCGCCATCCAGTATACCACAGGCAACTGACTGGGCTCGCTCCCTAAGTAGACGGTTCCTCTTGGAGCTCCTCCTCCAAAGCTGGTGTAGACTCCTCTTCAACTGGTGTTGTATTGTGGCAAGGGTGAGTACTTGGTACTCAGCAAGTCATGCACAGAATGCAAGCTAATATACTACATGCATGGCTTAATACAAAGGAATAGCTCAGGGTATGTTTGCAGTAAAACAGCATTTGACAAGTAGCATAAGTAGATTCGAAAGCAGTAGAAACAAGTATAACACCAGTAACTTTTCCAGGAGTTTAATCAACATCTTTCCCATTCCTAATCCACATTTCCATCGACATCATTGTTTAACCAAACCCCACCTTTCAAGTCCAAGTTATTTTCAAGAAAATCTAACCCTTGACTGTAATTCCCGAGCGATGTCCAATTCCGCGGACACGGCTATTCGAATAGATTTTACACTCTGCAGAGGTTATGCACTTTACCCACAAGATACAGTCAAACACCACAAAGGCGAGTTCCCGTAACAAAGTCTTTCGGAAACTTTGAAGGATCGTTATTTTTGACCCAGTTGATTTTGATGATGAGTATTTGAAAAAGATTTGAAACCATTTTGATATTTCGACAAGATTTATTTTTTGGTTTCTTTATTTGAAAAGATCTAAAATCAGTTTGATTATTTGAAAAGCTTTTTGATTTTTGAAAAGGTTTTTGTTCGTGTTTTGAAATCGTGTTCTTAGAATATTTAATGCAATGCACTCCTGTGAGTGGTTGCATGGTTTAATGTGAGTCAAGTCGCGGACTTGTGCTCGGAATCGCTTTTGTGGTTTGTTCATGTGCGTGTATTGCTCGAGGGTGAATGTGGTCGATGACGGACCGAACTAGGTTCATGGAGGAACCGAGGTTCGGGACTAGGTTCAGAGGAACCGAGGTCTTGGTGGTCAAGGATGTCATGCGGGGACGTTCGGGCTAAGAGAATGGTGCACATGAAGAATGGTTAGTCACGTGAGAATGGCATGAGGTCATTCGCGTGCAAAGTGTTAGTCACGTGAGTATGGTAGGGTTGCCATACGCGTGCAAGAGTTGTACTCGGCCAGGTTGGGCCAAGTGGAGTTGTGTTGAATACATGCTCTTTCTAGGATTAGGAGTGGGAATCCTTTTAGGATTAGGAATCCTTCTAGGATTAGGACTCCTTCTAGGATTAGGTGTGTTTGCCTTCTTTAAATAGAGGGGTTGCCTCCTGTTGAAGGCAATCAAGCTTTGAGCAAGCTTTAGGGTTGTACTCTTTTGTTTGGAGTATTTTAGATAAAAGAAAGGAGAAATAAAGATCAAGTTCATCAAATCTTTCAGCGAGCTACAATTCTAGTTAGATTTATTCTCGCCATCTTCTGGAACAGCAAGCTTGCGAAGGTCATAACTTTTGATCCGTAAGTCCGATTGAGCTGATTCTTTTTGGGTTTGATTCGTATTGGAATCTAGTTTCTTGTGTCCAAATTTCAGATCGATCGGACGGTTGGATCTCCGGGAATTAGCGTTTTACCAAACCTCTGTCATTCTGTTTTTTTCGAAAACGAGGCAATTATTTGGTTCTATTTTGGGGTAAACTTTTAATAGATCAAGAATTTGGTTTTAGCTTCCGCACAATCATTCACCCCCCCTCTGATTGCTATATTCGATCCTACAAGTGGTATCAGAGCAAGGCTCTACTAATCCATCTTAACAGGTGATTAGTAAACGATAAGTTATGGCAACGGAGAAATACTCGAACAAGCCGCCAATCTTCGATGGCACAGACTTCCCATCGGGCGGATCCGAATGACTGCATATCTTCAAGCTCAAGGTAACGCGATTTGGCGCAAGGTAAAGATTTCATACAAGCTTCCTTCTAATGATGATATTGATAAAATCGAGTTTGAAAAGGATGTTGAAAGTAATAATAGAGCTAGAAACATATTGCTTCAAGGACTTGCTAGAAAAGAATTCGATAGAGTCTGTCATTTACTCACTGCTCATGAAATTTGGAAATCTCTTCAAGATTATCATGAAGGCAATCGACTGTCAAAGAGGCTAGGCAAGATCAATTTAAAAAGGAATACACTAGATTTGAAATGAACTCTGGAGAATCATTAGATGATTGTTTTGCTCGCTTTAACAGAATCTTAAACAATCTTAGAGCTGTAGATGTAAAGTACACTGACTCTGAAAATGCTAGACATTTCCTATCATCTCTTGATCTTAAAATCGGCAAATGAAAGTGATCGCTTTTAGGGAAGCTCACAAGATGAGTGAAATGACTTTGGATAAACTATATTCTAGTCTCAAGACTTTTGAGATAGACATTGTTTCAAGAACATCCAATGATAACTCTATGGCTCTTAATGCTAATTCCTCTTCATATGATAATGCTACTAGTTCTTCATCATCATATTCCATTACTGCTTTGAGTGCTCTTAGTGATGAACAGCTAGATCAAATACCAGAAGATACACTTGCTCTTCTTTCCAAGCGTGTCAATGCAGCTTACATGAGATCAAGGGAAAGAAAAGGAGCCTCCATCCACTGCTACAACTGCGGCAAGGCAGGGCACATCCGTGCTAACTGCTTCAAGAACAAAGATAGAGACGAGAAGGATCAAAGCAACTCCTCCAAATCCTTCCGGCCAAGAGAGAGCAAGGATAAAAATAAGCAACGGACGAAGAAGATGCTCAACAAAGTCTTCGAGGCAATTGGTCGCTTAGACTTAAGCGACATTGATGACTCAACTGAAGATGAGAACGAAGCAAAGCAAACGAAGCTGAATGAGAAAGATCTCACCGGACTGTGCTTCATGGCAAAAGGGAACACTAGTGATTCTAGTGACAACGACGGCACCTCCAAATGACGGTGATGAGGTAATGCCTTCGTATAATGAGCTTTGTGAAGTTTTAGTCATATTGAGAAAATCTTTAAGAAAATCTTCACTCAAAAATAAAAACTTAGAGAAAGATCTATCCATGCTGAAAACTGAAAATTTTGATCTTAGAAATTCAAATTCTGAAAAGACATGTGATTCTTGCTTAGATCTCAAATTTGAAATTAAATCTCTAAAAAAGGAACATGTGATTAAACTAGAACAAGTTTATGCCGAACAATTGAAAAATGAAAAACTTGTGAAAAATATTGGTTGCTCTACTGATAGTTTACATGATCAAATTGCTTGCTCTAAATGTTCAATTCTTGAGTTGAAATTAAAAGATGCAAATTGTAGAGTTACACAATTAACAAATGACATGTTCACTCATGAAATTAACTCGTGTTCAAATTGCCAGAAACAGAAAGCTAAAATTGACACTCCTTGTTATAATTGTTTAACTCTTGCTAAGAAAGTTGATTACTTGCAAAATTCTTTGGAACGTTTCACTGATGGCAAGAAAAACCTAAACATGATTTTGGATCAATCAAAAGTCAGCACTCAGAACAAAGGTTTAGGTTTTGATTCTTATGCTCATCATAAATCACATGCTCCCACTGTTGTCAAAACACTTGGAAGTGGAAAATTTGAAATTGTCAATGAGCCTAAGAAAAATGTCTTTAAATCTGGTGGTCTTTTATCTTCTACTATGATGAATGCAAAATGTGCTTCTATTGTTAAAGCAAAACATCATGTTAAGTACACTTGTACTCATTGTGGTAGAGATGGACATCTAGTAGACTTTTGCTTTAGACTAGCTAAACAACAAAAGAGAGAAAGGTTTAATGCTAGGTCTAATTTCAGACAGACACGTTTCATTTCTCATTATGTGCCTAGGGTGATGCAAATACCTCTTGTTGCTAAGAACACGAGAAAAGACAAATCTTATTTTATGCATAAGAATGCTCGTGTTGTGCCAACTGTTGTGCGTCGTGTGTCTCAGTACTGGATTCCTAAACATCTTATTTCTAACCCCGATGCGAGACATCGACACTTTCTGCTTCTATGTAGGCTTCTCACGCGAGGAAGGAGAACATATGGCTAGTGGATTCCGGATGCTCACGCCACATGTCCGATGATAAGAATTGGTTCTCCTCCTTCACTTGTGCATCTCGTGCTAAAAGTGTTATTTTTCAAGATGCTTCCTCCACCTCTGTTTTACTTAAAGGCACTAGTCCAAATAGTGCAGGTACAGGTGCATATGTTCAGGGGAAGAGTATCTTTGTTGATGAAGATGATGATGATGCTGTTGATGATGAGATAATTGGAGTTTGCTGTGTGCTTGTGTGCTCGTTTTCAAGCTTCCCCGCGTGCTTCACATCGACAAGCTATCAAGAGGATTTTAAGGTATCTCCGTGTTACTCAAGATTTTGGCATTTGGTTTTCTGCTTCTTCACGCATTAGTTTAAGACCTTTCTCTGATGCTGAATTTGGAGGATGTGGAATTGATAGAAAAAGTACATCTGGTTCATACCACTTCTTGAGTAATTCTCTTTCTTGGACACATTGACATCAGATTTCATTTTCTTAGAGATCATGTTGAAAAAAGAGCTATTGAACTGAAATTTGTTGATTCGGTGCTCACTTTGTCGATATTTTCACTAAACCGCTTGATTTTTCTCGTTTTGCTTTCTTACGGTGAACTTGGGATCATTCATCCCCATGGGTTGATTTGAGAGTCTTGAGTTTATCTCTTTTTGGGTTACTTGACTTTGGTTCCTAGAAGTGATTTTTTTATAAGTGGTATTTTGACTTTACACCTCAAGTAAAAACCCTGTTTACATTGCATCATGTAGTACAAAGCTTTGGTGATTATTCTTGTGTATATAGCCAAGTTAATGCTCAATGCTTTACTTATCACTAAAAGGCTAAAATAATTCAATTTGAGATGCTTTTCGAGAATATTTTGGTTCTTGCTCATTATGGTATTGCATTTGTGAAATAGGCTTAAAAGTTTCTTGTCATCTGTTGAAAGGCTAGAGCTGATTAGAAACTATGTGTGAGTTTTTTGTTGGACTTCAAATGATCATTATGAGTCTCAAGCAAAATCAGTGTTTTAATGTTAAAAGCAAGTTGAAAAGATGCAAGCAAAAGCTACTTGGCTAAACACAAGTTTAGTACAATGTGCACCTTCCTTGCCAGGATTTAAATGCAAAAGATGCAAGAAAAGGCTACTTGTCTAAACAAAAGTTCGAACAATGTGAAGCCACTTGCCAATTTAAACTGAGAAAGATACAAGAAAGAACTACCTACTCATACACAAGTATGGGCTAGTGTGCGATTACTTGTCATCCCTGTTGATCACAAAGCAAAATTGTCAAACTTGCTAAAAGAGAAAAAGGAAATTCAAATGGTTGAAAAAGGCTTGAGACAAATATTAGTGAATTTGAAAGTCTCTCTATGCTCATGATAGATTTCTTTTTCGCTTTGGCAAAATCTGTTTATGACATTTTACTTGTTTGCTCTAATTTGCTTATGCAATAACTATTCTATGTGTTAGAGCCTCCATATTCTCACAATTTGCTTTCTCATTGGATAATTTGATACAAAATGAGAAAGTTCTCCTAAAAACTCTTCAAATGCTTTACTTTGATTATATACCTTGAATATACTTCAAAGCTTGAGATCTTGCATTCATTAAGGGGGAGTTTTGAGATCTTGATGACTATTTTGTCAAAAAGGGGGAGAACAAGTCAAGGAGGTTTTTGAATTGGGATTATTTGGTCTTTTGGTTCTTTCTCAATCTCTTATCAAATCTTATATTGTGTTTTGTCAAATTACTCATCAAGGGGGAGATTGAAGGATCGTTATTTTTGACCCAGTTGATTTTGATGATGAGTATTTGAAAAAGATTTGAAACCATTTTGATATTTCGACAAGATTTATTTTTTGGTTTCTTTATTTGAAAAGATCTAAAATCAGTTTGATTATTTGAAAAGCTTTTTGATTTTTGAAAAGGTTTTTGTTCGTGTTTTGAAATCGTGTTCTTAGAATATTTAATGCAATGCACTCCTGTGAGTGGTTGCATGGTTTAATGTGAGTCAAGTCGCGGACTTGTGCTCGGAATCGTTTTGTGGTTTGTTCATGTGCGGTATTGCTCGAGGGTGAATGTGGTCGATGACGGACTGGAACTAGGTTCATGGAGGAACTGAGGTTCGGGACTAGGTTCAGGGGGAACTGAGGTCTTGGTGGTCAAGGATGTCATGCGGGACGTTCGGGCTAAGAGAATGGTGCACATGAAGAATGGTTAGTCACGTGAGAATGGCATGAGGTCATTTGCGTGCAAAGTGTTAGTCACGTGAGTATGGTAGGGTTGCCATACGCGTGCAAGAGTTGTACTCGGCCAGGTTGGGCCAAGTGGAGTTGTGTTGAATACATGCTCTTTCTAGGATTAGGAGTGGGAATCCTTTTAGGATTAGGAATCCTTCTAGGATTAGGACTCCTTCTAGGATTAGGTGTGTTTGCCTTCTTTAAATAGAGGGGTTGCCTCCTGTTGAAGGCAATCAAGCTTTGAGCAAGCTTTAGGGTTGTACTCTTTTGTTTGGAGTATTTTAGATAAAAGAAAGGAGAAATAAAGATCAAGTTCATCAAATCTTTCAGCGAGCTACAATTCTAGTTAGATTTATTCTCGCCATCTTCTGGAACAGCAAGCTTGCGAAGGTCATAACTTTTGATCCGTAAGTCCGATTGAGCTGATTCTTTTTGGGTTTGATTCGTATTGGAATCTAGTTTCTTGTGTCCAAATTTCAGATCGATCGGACGGTTGGATCTCCGGGAATTAGCGTTTTACCAAACCTCTGTCATTCTGTTTTTTTCGAAAACGAGGCAATTATTTGGTTCTATTTTGGGGTAAACTTTTAATAGATCAAGAATTTGGTTTTAGCTTCCGCACAATCATTCACCCCCCCTCTGATTGCTATATTCGATCCTACAAACTTCTAACAATACAAGTGGTCCTCCCCGGTTGTTGCACACTAACCCTTCCCTTAGCTAAGGCGAAGTTTAGGCCAACCAACCGTTAGATGGGTACCTGGCCGCAGCCCCGGTACGCTCCCCCGTACAACTTACACAAAGGGTGTAGTTGACATCCTGAGGTCCCACAGGTACGTTATTAGCAACTTATTCAACTCGGTCCGTCCCATTACAGACATGTGGTTGCACGTTTGACCCAGTTCAAAGGCTTGCAAGGTGAAGTCCTTAGGGTGACCAGGGCAAGACTACCCGAAGAACCAAACCAACATTCCCGGTGCCACAACTGGCCCACTCGATCATTCTTGCCACATGCCCCGGTCAAATCTATTTATCAAACCCCAGTTGATTACCAAGCACCACGTGCCATCAACATCACATGATACCTTTCCAAAACCGGTTCAATATATCATTAAGTAAATATTAACATTTGATTGTCCAAAATCATGTCACGAGCACGTAGCAGGTCTAAGCAATATACTACAACGGTCTAAAACCTATGTTGGCAATTTAGTAATGTCCAACTAGTAAACCACAACTAGGGTGACAAGGGTCATGGCACATATATATAATTAACCAAGGTGTCATACAGCAATTTGGCATTTATCTATTTACCCATAATTAAGTAAAGCATTTTCTAATTTAAACTAGCATGCATTCACATTTAAATCAAATTAACTTCAAAATGGGATCAACATGGTCAAAGCATAACTTGCCTTCAAAAAGTACTTGCTCTTGGTCCTGAGCTGGCTCCTGGGTCAATACTTCTCCTTCGAATCCTTCCGGCACTTCAACGTCTACTCGTAACGCGTGCAAATAGCAACAAATGAATAAAACAGTAGACAAAAGTGCCCAAACATCCAAATAAAGTTCATAAACAGAGAGAACATAATTTTATGAATTTTTAGAAACTGGAATCGTCAAATTCGGAGTTTAAATGCAAAAGTTATAGCATTTTGAAGTTTAAATAATCAATTAAATAATAATACAGAGGAAAACTTTTGTCCAAAAATTAAATAAAATTCATCATTAGGTAGATCTCAATTTTATAAAAATTTAGAAATTTGAATCACTCAAATCGGAGTTTAAACGCAAAAGTTATAAGCGTTTGAAGTTTGAATCAAAATCTGAAATCATTATTTCGAATTAATAAATCATTTTCTTTTTCGGAAATTAATTATTGCGTCAGCAAGGACACGTGTCGGTCTCTGATTGGTCCGGCGTCGGCCGGTTCCACGGATTCGGTCCACGCTCGGCTCGGGTTCACCGTGGACCACGGCCACGAAGCGAGTGCCAGCGGCCAGCGGGCCCGCCGTCGGCGACTTCGGGCTCACGCCCGCCGCAGGCGCGCGACACGGTGGGCCCATCGACACGCGGGCCCGTGTGTCGGCGACACGCAGCACGCGTGGCGCGGCCAGAACACCGCGTGGCACCATCGCGACCGTTGATTTGAAAATCGACGGCGCGGATTAGATCTAGGATTTCTCGCGTTGAATTGACGCGGTGGATCTAGACCGTACGATCTGGATTGGACGGTTGAGATCTATCCGGTTTCGGTGCGACACGGTCCAACGTGGCTCAATCTCGTGCGTTGGATCCAAATCCAACGGTCGAGATTGGATCCAATCCACCGCAACGTGGGTTTCGTTGCGGTGACGTGGACGCACGTGGATCGTTGGATCTTGATCCAACGGCCGCTAACAGATCTACACGGCACTACACGATCTAATCCTATCCGTCCATCCTAGATCTAACGGCCGAAATTGCATCCGAGTTCTACCGGGCTAAGGCACACGTGGACTCACCGTGAGCGTCGGATGGCGATCGGACGGTGGAGAGCTTCGGGGGCGTCGATGGCGTTGCGGCGGCACGAGCAAACCGGAGTCGGGGAAGACGACACGTAGCGCGGTGCTCCCGTGGGTTTCCGGCGAGGAGAGAACGTTCCACGGGTGCGTCTCGTTCCAGGGGTCTCGGATCTGGCCTCCAATGCAACGGGGAGCGGCGGACAACGACGGAGCGAGGCAAGATCGAAGCAAACCCTAGATCCAATTCCGGCGAGCAATTGCGCGAGCGTGGCGGCGGCTCGAGCGAAACGGATTGAGGCAAACGGTGCGCAATGGAAAGAGGATCACGGGGGTGGGGTCGCTTCCTTAAATAGGGCATCGACGTCCGTGATAAACGCGGAACCCTAACGAACTTGAAAGCGGCGCGGCGGAGCTCTCCGGCTCGGATTCGAACGGGGAAGACGACACGAGGGCCGTCCACGTGTCCAGATCAGCGACCCGGATTGGATCGGCTCGAACAAGTCCGATCCGTCCCCGCGTGCGTGACGTGGCGCCTCGTGGGCCGTTGGATCTTGATCCAATGGTCCACGGGTTAGGGTTTCGGTCGACTGGGTTTGGCTCGACCGTGTGGCGCGGTCGGGTTCGGGTCGGACTCGGACTCGAGTCCGACTCGGGCTCGGTCGGGTGAACAGTGCAAACCCAGTTCGATTTTCCAGCGACTTAAATCATCAAATAAATTCTCAAAAATTCATTTAATTCATTAAGAATAGCAAAAGGCTCAGAAAAATTACAAAAAAATTCTGGAAAATATTTTAGGACATTCTGGACTCAAATAAAATATTTCCAATAAAATTTTATTTGCAAAGTTAAATTCTTTAATTATTTCAAAATGGAATAAATTCAAATAAATTCCAAATAAATCCAAATAAATTCCAGAAAATTCCAAAAATTCACCAAAGTGCCAAATCACGCATGAATTTAAGAAAAGCAAAATTTTGGGGTGTTACAAACCTCCGCCCCTTAACAGAATCTCGTCCCCGAGATTCAGGGCTTTCTAAAGAAATAGGTTCGGAAACTCGTTCTTCAAATCCTCTTCGCGCTCCCAAGTTGCTTCGCTCTCTGCATGGTTGCTCCATTGAACTCTGCAGAAATGGGTTGACTTGTTCCTCGTCTCTCGATCCATGGTGTCCAGAATCTTCACGGGGTGCTCCTTGTAAGTCAGATCTTCTTGCAGCTCAATTGACTCTAGCGGCGTCTGCTCCTCAGGTACTCTGAGACACTTCTTCAGCTGGGACACGTGGAACACGTCATGCACTCCTGCCAGTGATTGCGGTAACTCTAGCTGATAAGCAACTTCACCTCTGCGGCTGAGAACCTTCAATGGTCCGACATATCTCGACGCGAGTTTTCCTTTGGAATGGAATCTCTTAACTCCTCTGAGCGGTGTGACTCTGAGATACACGAAATCTTCTGGTTCGAAACTCAGGTCTCGGCGACGGTTGTCAGCATAACTCTTCTGTCGTGATTGGGCAATCTTTAATCTCTCCCTGATCATGGCAATCTGTTCTTCGGCTTCTTGAAGAATATCTGGTCCAAAGACACGGCTTTCGCCGGTCTCGTTCCAATTCAACGGTGTCCGACAAGGTCGACCGTATAGTGCTTCAAATGACGACATTTGCAAACTGGCTTGGTAGCTGTTGTTGTAGCTGAACTCGGCGTACGGTAGACTTTTATCCCAAGAGGTAGCATAAGCCAATGCACACGCTCTTAACATATCTTCCAAAATCTGATTAACTCTTTCGGTTTGTCCATCTGTCATGATGATAAGGCATCTTGAAGTTCAAACGGGTTCCCATGGCTTCATGCAACTTATTCCAGAATCTTGAGGTAAATTGGGTACCTCTGTCCGATACAATCCTTTTTGGCACTCCGTGCAAGCAGACGATCCGGATCATGTACAACTCTGCTAACTTATCTCCCGAGTAAGTGGTCTTCACAGGGATAAAATGGGCGACCTTGGTCAAGCGATCCACTATAACCCATATAGAATCATATCCACCTTGAGTTTTCGGCAAACCGGTAATGAAGTCCATTCCGATTTCCTCCCACTTCCACTCAGGTATCTTCAATGGTTGTAGCAATCCTGCTGGTCTCTGATGCATTGCCTTGACTCTTCGGCATATGTCGCGACATTAACGTGCTCGGCAACCTCACGCTTCATGCTCGGCCACCAGAATCTTTCCTTCAAATCTTGATACATCTTGGCACTTCCAGGGTGAATGGAATACTTTGAGTCATGGGCTTCTTCTAGAATCAACTGCTTCAGCTCCTTCTTGTTCGGCACGCAAATGCGATCCTTCATCCATAACGTGCCTTGCTCATCCAACTTGAAGTCCTCTGCCTTGCCTTCATCCATGTTGGACTTAATCCTGCGGATCTTGTCATCCTCCTCCTGTCCTTCTCGGATCTGATCTTCCAGGTTAGGCTTAACTTCCAATGCGGCTAAGAATCCTTCTGGTACCACTTCAATCTGCATTCTCTGGAAATCCTCACATAGCTCATCCTGACTTGTGGCAAGCAACATGTTCACCGTATGGCTTTTCCGACTCAGAGCATCGGCAACTACGTTAGCCTTTCCTGGATGGTAATGGATTCCAACATTGTAGTCCTTGATCAACTCTAACCATCTCCTCTGCCTCATGTTCAGGTCTGATTGGGTGAAGATGTACTTAAGACTCTTATGATCCGTGTATACTTCACATCTGTTTCCAATTAAATAGTGATGCCATAATTTCAAGGCATGCACTACGGCAGCTAGCTCTAAGTCATGTGTCGGATAATTCTCCTCATGTGGCCTCAACTGCCTAGATGCATAAACGACGACCTTTCCATTCTGCATCAGCACACATCCAAGTCCTTGACGCGATGCATCACAATAAATATCGAAGTTCTGATTGACGTCCGGTAAAACCAACATCGGGGCTGATGTCAATCGCTTCTTAAGTTCTTGAAAACCTTTCTCGCACTCTGGCGTCCATGCAAACTTCTTCTCCTTTTTCAACAATTGCGTAAGAGGTTTCGCAATTGTCGAAAAGCCTTCAATGAAATGGCGGTATTAACCTGCCATTCCAAGGAAACTCTGGATCTGGGTCACGGTCTTCGGCTGCTCCCAATGTAACACAGCTTCTACCTTGCTTGGATCCACGGCGACTCCCTCTACGGTGACTACATGTCTGAGGAATTCCACCTTGTCCTTCCAAAAGTCACACTTGCTGAACTTGGCGAAGAGTTGCTGTTCCCTCAGCTTTTCCAAAACTCGCCTCAAGTGCTCTGCATGTTCATCCTCTGTCTTGGAGTAGATTAGAATATCATCTATGAACACAACAACAAACTTGTCCAAATACTCCATGAACACCTTGTTCATCATATTCATGAAATATCTTTGGCGCATTAAATCGAGACCAAAGGACATAACGATGGCTTCGTAATGTCCGTATGTTGACGAGAATGCGGTCTTCGGAATATCCTCTGATCGGATCTTCAACTGATGGTATCCCGATCTTAGATCAATCTTGGAGAAAACTCCGGCTCCTCTCAGCTGATCAAACAGATCATCGATCCTGGGTAGCGGGTACTTATTCTTCACGGTGACTTCATTGAGTGCACGGTAGTCAATGCACATCCTGAAACTCCCATCCTTCTTCTTGACAAACAGAACTGGCTCTCCCCACGGCGACGAACTTGGTCTGATAAATCCTTTCTCCATTAACTCTTCAAGCTGCTTCTTCATCTCTACCAATTCCTCGGTGGACATCCGATAAGGTCTCTTTGCTATCGGTGCTTTGTGCAGTACAAGCTCTATCACAAACTCTAGGTCCCTGTCTGGCGGCATACCGGGTAGATCTTCAGGAAAAACATCTGGGTACTCATTCACTACTGAGACATCTTCTATGCTGATTGCCTTGGTGCTGTTAACCATCAACTGTCCATCTCTAACGGCGGTAGCTTGAAATTCCACTTTCTTCCCACACGGGCTCTCAACTAAGATAGTCCTTCGTCCACAATCCAATACGGCCTTGTGCTTGGATAACCAATCCATTCCCAAAATAACATCTAAGGTCTGGGTCTCCAAAATAATAAGGTTCGCTAGGAACTCTATCCCATCTATTAGTATTCTCACCCCAGAACATCCTACTTTCGTTCGGAGTTCGGAACCAGGGGTTTGAACTAAAAGTATGCATTTAAGTCTTGCAATCTCCAAATCATTTTTAGCAGCAAAGCCTTGTGAAACAAACGAATGCGAAGCTCCAGAATCAAACAAAACTATTGCAGGTACTGAGTTAACAAGTAACTTACCTAGTACGACGTCTGTGGCATTCTGCAGTGCATCTGCGGTGACATGGTTGACTCGGCCTCTCACCACGATGCAGGGTGTGGCTCCTGTGTCTTTGGCGTCTGGTTGGTGTGGATCCCAGATTGAAGCGAACTGGGGTCACTCTTGCTGTCTTCTTAGGATAACTGTTGGCAAAGTGTCCTGGCTCGTTGCAGTTGTAGCAGCGTCTCACTGTCCCTTGTTGACTGCCTGAAGCGACGTTTCTGGCTGGGGCTGGGGTCTGATAGTTCTGATTGACGGGTCTTGGTGCTGGTGACAGTGTCCTTGTAGTATTCTGTGGCTGGAATCTGAAAAACTAATTTGGCGCAACCCTCAAACGTTGATGCGCTCCCTGACGCGATCCCTGATGCTGCATCCTGCGCTTCCTGTTCTCATCCAGTTCCTTGCGCTTGTCCTCAAGAATAAGCGCCTTATTAACCAACTCTTGGAAATCTAGAAAGGTGTGGTTGATCAGTCCCACTTGTAGTCCTGAGTTAAGTCCCTTTATGAAGCGAGACTATCTGGCTTTATCTGTCGCTACGTCTTCAGGTGCGTAGCGTGCAAGCTGTGTGAACTTGTTCAGGTATTCGGCCACCGGCTGATTACCTTGCTTCAGTGCTCTGAACTCCTCTTTCTTGAGGTCCATGATTCCTTCTGGCACATGATACTGGCGAAATGCAGCTGTAAACTCCTCCCAGGTGATATCTTGAGGGTTCTCTTGCGTGGCACAGAAGTTCTCCCACTATTCGGCGGCTGTTCCTTCCAACTGATAAGAAGCGTAGAGTACCTTCTCATTTCCCATGCATTGAGCAATGTGTAGCTTCCTCTCAATTGACCTTAACCAGTCATCGGCTTCCAACGGGTTAGCATTCCCGGAGAAAGTGGGTGGATGAGTCCTCATGAACTCTGACAGTCTTGTATTCTGGCGTTGTCCCTGGTTGAGTTGATTAGCAGTGGCCTGAGCAGTGACGTGCTTCATCTGTTGCATCATGGCATGCATCAACTGAGTCTGAGCAGCAAGAAAAGCTCCGAAATTATGCATATCAACTGGCGGTGCTGGTGCTCCATCAATGGGGTTTTCTGCTAGGCGAGAACCACTTCCATTGCCTCCAAGGTTTCCGCGGGTGTTCACCATCTGTCGATTGCTCCAAGGTTTTAGAGATGAGAGGGAACAAGAATAGACAAGTAATAGGAAAAACTTATGCGGGGGAAAAGTGTAACTCAAAATCCAACTTTATTATTAATAATAGTAATAACTTGGTATGGTCGCTTACAATGCCTAGGGGCCTTGCAACACATATTGCACACTCAGCAAGCAATGAAAATCCAAATCAAACTAACACTGGAGTTTAACGCCTAAAGGGTGACTCTTTATTCTATGACACGACTCGACGAAGGAGTCTCACTACAACACCTATGCTCACTCATCGAGAAAACCTCCACGGCACAGGTACGGTGCTTCGGCATAGGCGCGAAACAATCGCCATGCCCTGCAACTGTGTCAACTGTGGTAGTCGAAGAAGCGGTGTCCTCCTCAAGCTCTGGCTCTTCCGGATCTGGCTCGTGTAGCTCGAGTACTGGCTCCGGCTCTGGTGCGTACAACGCCGTCTCTAACTCTCCAATCCTGTGCAGAAGATGTGACACATACTCCTGAGTCTCCTGCCATCTGTTCTTCTCTGCAGTGATCTCCTTGCGCCCTTCTGTAGCTTCTTGCTCGTATCATCAAGTACATCCTCCTGGGCGACAACAAGTCGTGCCAACTGTGTGATCACGGCGTTCTCATCCTGAATCATCTTCGGGTCGAGAAGGTTATTGCTGCGCGGATGATAACGGAACACCGTGCCCTCTAACTCTCTGGCGTAGATGCGGGCAATGTGCCGCATTGCTCGTCGCGACACCTCCTGGATACCCATCTGCATTGTAGACCTCCTGGCAGTGCAATGTATCGGGCGATTGCCCGGGCCCTTCTTCCTGGAAGGTACCACAATCTTCACGTCACAAGCCTTGATCAATCCTGCTTGTCTGATTACATCCACTTGGTATTTTGGCTTCTCAAAACCTCCGAGAGTCTGCAGCATACACCAAAGTTCTGCGGCGTGACCAACCTCAAGATCGACGTAGTTGATTTCTCCTTCCATCTGTCAAAGGATACTTACGTAAGATCACAGCACTTTAAAAACCAATGTGGAAGACAAAAAGAACTCAGCAAGGGGGTATGAACAAGAAAGAAAAGGGGTAAGTCGAGAATTCATTCATTATCTTGACAACTTTTAGCTTTAGAAAATAGGTTTTATCCTCACTACGACCATTCTAGCTATGGGTTGAGCCTACGGTCAGTATGGCTCTGATACCACCTCTGTCGGGACCCGAATTTGCAAATCCGGACCCTCTGTGTATTCAGCACTAGTCCAGGAATGCGCTAGTGCACACAGTCTTAACATCGGTAAATATCACAATCATACCACTCGATACTAATAAAGTACTTTAATTAAATAGTCAAACTGGTTGCTCGACCTTATGGTCGAGTTACAAATATACGCCACGCAGGGCGAAACTTATTAAGAGAGAAATAATAGCAGCGGAAAAATAAGATAACTTCGTGGCGCCATCCAAGATACCAGGCAACCGGTGGGCTCGCTCCCTAAGTAGACGGTTCCTCTTGGAGCTCCTCCACCAAAGCTGGTGTAGACTCCTCTTCAACTGGTGTTGTATTGTGGCAAGGGTGAGTACTTGGTACTCAGCAAGTCATGCACAGAATGCAAGCTAATATACTACATGCATGGCTTAATACAAAGGAATAGCTCAGCGTATGTTTGCAGTAAAACAGCATTTGACAAGTAGCATAAGTAGATTCGAAAGCAGTAGAAACAAGTATAACACCAGTAACTTTTCCAGGAGTTTAATCAACATCTTTCCCATTCCTAATCCACATTTCCATCGACATCATTGTTTAACCAAACCCCACCTTTCAAGTCCAAGTTATTTTCAAGAAAATCTAACCCTTGACTGTAATTCCCGAGCGATGTCCAATTCCACGGACACGGCTATTCGAATAGATTTTACACTCTGCAGAGGTTATGCACTTTACCCACAAGATACAGTCAAACACCACAAAGGCGAGTTCCCGTAACAAAGTCTTTCGGAAACTTCTAACAATACAAGTGGTCCTCCCCGGTTGTTGCACACTAACCCTTCCCTTAGCTAAGGCGAAGTTTAGGCCAACCAACCGTTAGATGGGTACCTGGCCGCAGCCCCGGTACGCTCCCCCGTACAACTTACACAAAGGGTGTAGTTGACATCCTGAGGTCCCACAGGTACGTTATTAGCAACTTATTCAACTAGGTCCGTCCCATTACAAACATGTGGTTGCACGTTTGACCCAGTTCAAAGGCTTGCAAGGTGAAGTCCTTAGGGTGACCAGGGCAAGACTACCCGAATAACCAAACCAACATTCCCGGTGCCACAACTGGCCCACTCGATCATTCTTGCCACATGCCCCGGTCAAATCTATTTATCAAACCCCAGTTGATTACCAAGCACCACGTGCCATCAACATCACATGATACCTTTCCAAAACCGGTTCAATATATCATTAAGTAAATATTAACATTTGATTGTCCAAAATCATGTCACGAGCACGTAGCAGGTCTAAGCAATATACTACAACGGTCTAAAACCCATGTTAGCAATTTAGTAATGTCCAACTAGTAAACCACAACTAGGGTGACAAGGGTCATGGCACATATATATAATTAACCAAGGTGTCATACAGCAATTTGGCATTTATCTATTTACCCATAATTAAGTAAAGCATTTTCTAATTTAAACTAGCATGCATTCATTTAAATCAAATTAACTTCAAAATGGGATCAACATGGTCAAAGCATAACTTGCCATAAAAAAGTACTTGCTCTTGGTCCTGAGCTTGCTCCTGTGTCAATACTTCTCCTTCGAATCCTTCCGGCACTTCAACGTCTACTCGTAACGCGTGCAAATAGCAACAAATGAATAAAACAGTAGACAAAAGTGCCCAAACATCCAAATAAAGTTCATAAACAGAGAGAACATAATTTTATGAATTTTTAGAAACTGGAATCGTCAAATTCGGAGTTTAAATGCAAAAGTTATAGCATTTTGAAGTTTAAATAATCAATTAAATAAAAATACAGAGGAAAACTTTAGTCCAAAAATTAAATAAAATTCATCATTAGGTAGATCTCAATTTTATAAAAATTTAGAAATTTGAATCACTCAAATCGGAGTTGAAACGCAAAAGTTATAAGCGTTTGAAGTTTAAATCAAAATCTGAAATCATTATTTCGAATTAATAAATCATTTTCTTTTTCGGAAATTAATTATTGCGTCAGCAAGGACACGTGTCGGTCTCTGATTGGTCCACGACGCCACCGTTCACGGACTCGGTCCACGCCGGCTCGGGTTCACTGTGGACCACGGCCACGGCGAGTGCCATCGACAGGCGGGCCCGCCCCGTCAGCGACTCGGGCTCACGCCCGCACGGGCGCGCCTGACACGGTGGGCCCACTGACACGCGGGCCCCGCGTGTCAGCGACACGCACCCACGCGCGTGGGCGCGGCTGGGGCACACGTGGCACCATCGCGACCGTTGATTTGAAAATCGACGGCGCGGATTAGATCTAGGATTTCTCGCGTTGAATTGACGCGGTGGATCTAGACCGTACGATCTGGATCGGACGGTTGAGATCTATCCGGTTTCGGTGCGACACGGTCCAACGTGGCTCAATCTCGTGCGTTGGATCCAAATCCAACGGTCGAGATTGGATCCAATCCACCGCAACGTGGGTTTCGTTGCGGTGACGTGGACGCACGTGGATCGTTGGATCTTGATCCAACGGCCGCTAACAGATCTACACGGCACTACACGATCTAATCCTATCCGTCCATCCTAGATCTAACGGCCGAAATTGCATCCGAGTTCTACCGGGCTAAGGCACACGTGGACTCACCGTGAGCGTCGGATGGCGATCGGACGGTGGAGAGCTTCGGGTGCGTCGATGGCGGTGCGGCGGCACGAGCAAACCGGAGTCGGGGAAGACGACACGTAGCGCGGCGCTCCCGTGGGTTTCCGGCGAGGAGAGAACGTTCCGCGGGTGCGTCTCGCTCCAGGGGTCTCGGATCTGGCCTCCAATGCAACGGGGAGTGGCGGACAACGACGGAGCGAGGCAAGATCGAAGCAAACCCTAGATCCAATTTCGGCGAGCGTGGCGGCGGCTCGAGCGAAACGGATTGAGGCAAACGGTGCGCAATGGAAAGAGGATCACGGGGGTGGTGTCGCTTCCTTAAATAGGGCATCGACGTCCGTGATAAACGAGGAACCCTAACGAACTTGAAAGCGGCGCGGCGAAGCTCTCCGGCTCGGATTCGGACGGGGAAGACGACACGATGGCCGTCCACGTGTCCAGATCAGCGACCCGGATTGGATCGGCTCGAATAAGTCCGATCCGTCCCCGCGTGCGTGACGTGGTGCCTCGTGGGCCGTTGGATCTTGATCCAATGGTCCACGGGTTAGGGTTTCGGTCGACTGGGTTTGGCTCGACCGTGTGGCGCGGTCGGGTTCGGGTCGGACTCGGACTCGAGTCCGACTCGGGCTCGGTCGGGTGAACAGTGCAAACCCGGTTCGATTTTCCAGCGACTTAAATAATCAAATAAATTCTCAAAAATTCATTTAATTCATTAAAAATAGCAAAAGGCTCAGAAAAATTCCAGAAAAATTCTGGAAAATATTTTAGGACATTTTGGACTGAAATAAAATATTTCCAACAAAATTTTATTTGCAAAGTTAAATTCTTTAATTATTTCAAAATGGAATAAATTCAAATAAATTCCAAATAAATCCAAATAAATTCCAGAAAATTCCAAAAATTCACCAAAGTGCCAAATCACACAGATATTTAACAAAAGCAAAATTTTGGGGTGTTACAGACGGCCTCTGCTCCGAATACCAGGAAGAAAGGTGTGAACCCGGTCGACCGTGTCGGCGTGGTGCGCAGGCTCCAAAGAACGGGGGGCAGCTCGGCGGTCCACCGTCCTGCGAATTTCTTCAGCCGACTGAAGATCCGCGGCTTGAGCCCTGGAAGGATCCTGCCATTGGCCCGCTCGGCCTGACCGTTGGCGCGAGGGTGCGCAACCGCCGCCCAGTCGACTCGGATGTTGAAGTCGTCGCAGAACTCGAGGAACTCCTTGCCTGTGAACTGTGTTCCGTTGTCGGTGATGATGGAGTTTGGGACTCCGAAGCGGTCGACGATGTCGCGGAGGAAGCTTGCTGCCTGCGCCGAGGTAATAGTCGCCAACGACTTGGCTTCTATCCACTTGGTGAACTTGTCCACAGCGACGAGCAAGTGAGTGAAGCCCCCGGGCGCCTTTCTGAAGGGCCCGACCAGATCGAGCCCCCAAACCGCGAAGGGCCACGTGATGGGGATCGTCTGCAGGGCTTGTGCGGGCAGGTGCGTCTGCATGGCGAAGAATTGGCATCCTTCGCAGGTGCGGGCGATTTGCGTTGCGTCCGCCACGGCGGTCGGCCAGTAAAAACCTTGTCGGAAGGCTTTTCCTACCAGGGACCGCGGCGCAGCATGGTGCCCGCAAACCCCGCCGTGGATGTCAAGCAGAAGGTGCTTCCCTTGGTCGGCCGGGATGCACTTCTGAAGGATTCCCGATGGGCTCCTCTTGTAGAGGGTATTGTCGATCAGGACAAAAGACTTGGCCCGCCGAGCGAGGCGTCGAGCCTCGGTGGTATCGGCGGGGAGTGACCCGTCCGTCAACCGGTCGATGAAGAGTTGCCTCCAGTCGGTCTTGACGTTTAGGACACCAAGGTCCGACCCAGGTGGGTGCGAGTCCGTCCGAAGGTCGGCCGGAGCATCCGCTTTTAGGGGGTCGGATGGGCCCTCAGCGCTTGGTCCCAACCAGATGGATGGTTTATGGAGGTCGGAGATGAAGACTCCGGGGGGAACCGGCCCTTTGCCGGAGGCAAGGTTGGCGAGAGAGTCGGCTTCACCATTGTAACGTCGGTAACTGTGGTGAAGCTCGAACCCTTTGAACCTTTCCTCGAGCTTACGGACCTCCAAATAATAGGCGGCCATCCGAGCGTCGCGAGGCTCGGTGGCTTTCATCACTTGGTCGATGACCAAGTTGGAGTCACCGTGGACGTAGAGCCGTCGAGCGCCGAGGTCGGCGGTGATCTGAAGACCGTTGACGAGGGCTTCGTACTCGGCGATATTGTTGGTGGCGTCGAAAAGCAGTCGGATGGCGTACAGGAGCTTGTTGCCGAGTGGGGAGATGATGACGACCCCCGCGCTGGCTCCGTTCTTGGTGTAGGACCCGTCGAAGTACATTGTCCAGTACTCGGGGTCCTCGACCACCGGCGGGACTTGCGCTTTGGTCCACTCGGCGACGAAATCAGCCAAGGCCTGCGACTTGATCGCCGTCCGAGGGATGTACGATATGTCGAGGCCGTTGAGCTCAAGGGCCCACTTGGAGATCTTTTCGGTGGCGTCACGGTTGTGGACGATCTCTCCGAGGGGTGACGAGGTCACCACGGAGACAGGGTGCCGGTCGAAGTAGTGGACCAGCTTCCTCTTGGAGATGAGCACCAAATACAACAGCTTCTGTACTTGGGGGTACCGAACCTTTGTTTCGAAGAGCACTTCGCTGACGAAGTAGACCAGCCTTTGCACCTTGAAGATACGTCCTTCTTCCGCTCGCTCTACGACGAGCGCCGCGCTGACGACCTGGGTCGTGGCGGCGACGTAGAGGAGGAGCGGCTCTTGTGGTTCCGGGGCGACCAACACCGGAGGCGATGTCAGAAATGCCTTCAGTCGACTGAGGGCTTCCTGAGCTTCTTTGGTCCAGCAGAAGTAGTCGGATTTCTTCATCAGCTTGTAGAGTGGCATCCCCCGTTCGCCGAGGCGGGACACGAAGCGGCTCAGGGCCGCGAGACACCCCATCAGCCTCTGAACCCCCTTCAGATCGTTGATCGGCCCCATCCTCATGATGGCGGAAATTTTGTCGCGGTTGGCTTCGATGCCGCGCTCGGAGACGATGAAGCCGAGCAGCTTCCCTTTCGGAACCCCAAAGACGCACTTCTCGGGGTTGAGCTTTATGCGAAACCGTCGAAGGTTCGCAAAAGTCTCCTCCAGGTCGGTGACGAGGTCCTCGGCCCTCCTGGTCTTGACAACGATGTCGTCGACGTAGGCCTCGATGTTACAGCCAATTTGGTCTGAAAAACACGTCTGCATACATCGCTGGTATGTTGTGCCCGCATTTTTCAGACCAAAGGGCATCGTGACGTAACAGTATGAGCCGTACGGAGTGATGAAGGAGGTCGCGAGCTGGTCGTACTCCTTCATCGCAATCTGGTGGTAGCCCGAGTAGGCATCCAGAAAAGAAAGGGACTCACACCCGGCGGTGGAGTCCACGACTTGGTCGATGCGAGGCAACGGGAACGGGTCTTTTGGACAGGCCTTGTTGAGGCTCGTATAATCCACACACATTCTCCATTGCCCCGACTTTTTTCTTACAAGAACGGGATTGGCGAGCCACTCAGGGTGGCGCACCTCCTTTACAAAGCCAGCGGCCAAAAGTTTGGCGATTTCTTCCCCAATGGCCCGGCGTTTCTCTTCGTCGAAGCGGCGCAGGCGTTGGGCGACCGGTCTGGAGCCCGGTCGGATATTGGGAGAGTGCTCGGCGACTTCCTTGGGAACTCCCGGCATGTCCGAGGGTCTCCAAGCGAAGACGTCTCGGTTTGTTCGGAGGAAGTCGACGAGCGCGTTTTCCTATTTGGTAGTGAGGGCGACCCCAATCCGCACGGCCTTGGTGGGATCTTCGAGATCAACCGCGACCTCCTTCGTGTCCTCCGCGGATTTGAAGGAACTTGACCCCGACTTGCTGGAGTTGGGGGCGGATTCGGGGGCCCTCTCCTGGAGTCGGGCGAGCTCAGCGGAAGCGACGACCGCTGAGGCAAGTTCACAACTGCTCCGTTCGCAGTTGTAAGCAAGCTGGAAAGACGCGGCCACGGTGATGACACCCTGTGGCCCTGGCATCTTCAGCTTGAGGTAGGTGTAATTGGGGACTGCCATGAACTTCGCGTAGCACGGCCTCCCCAAGATGGCGTGGTAAGAGCCGGGAAAATCCACGACCTCAAAGATGAGGCTCTCGGTGCGGAAATTGTCTGGGCTCCCGAAGGTAACGGGCAGGTCGACCTGCCCGAGCGGATGGGCCTGCTGGCCCGGAACAACGCCGTGGAAAGGCGCCTTGCTCGGCCGAAGAGCGCTGGGACCCTGTGGCGTCCAAGGTCTCGACATAGATGATGTTGAGATCGCTGCCGCCGTCCATGAGCACCTTGGTCAGGCGCTTCGTCCCCACGATGGGGTCGACAACGAGCGGGTAGCATCCTAGGTACGGGACGTGGTCGGGGTGGTCGGTCCGATCGAAGGCGATCGGGCACTCCGACCACCTCAGGTAGCTGGGTATGGCGGGAGCCGCCGTGTGGACCTCGCGGTGAGCGAGCTTCAACCGACGCTTGTCGGCGTAGCACTCTGCCCCTCCGAAGATCATGAGGCAACCGTCGAGCTGTGGGAACTCGTCGGTCGCCTCATCACCCTTCGCCCCGGCGTCGGGCGCCGGGTCGCACTTCTTCCCCTTTCCCCGCGATATCGTGGGGTTCCCGGAGAGAAACCGTTTCAGGACTTCGCAGTCCCGATACTTGTGCTTGACGGGGTAGTCGTGGTTCGGGCATGGAATATCCATCAACCTTTCGAACCGGTCGGGCGTCTGCCGCGCTTGCTGCTTGGCAGGGCGGTCGGTGGCGGCGACTATATGGCCTTCGCGGCCTTGCTTCCCCTTCCGTTTCTTTTTGCTGGAGCGGTCGGAAGGGGCGCCAGCCTCGTATTCGGAGGTCTTGTGGGCCACCTTCCTCTCGAAGATGGCCCCCACGGCTTCCTCGCCAGAGGCATGGTTGGTGGCGATGTCGAGAAGCTCATTGGTGGTCCGGGGCTTTGCGCAGCCCAACTTGTGGACCAGAGCCTCGCAAGTGGTGCCGTAGATGAACGCCCCGACGACGTCGGTGTCACGGATGTCGGGGAGCTCGTTGCACTGCTGGGAGAAGCGGCGGATGTAGTCCCGGAGGGTCTCCCCCGGCTGCTGCTTGCAGCTCTTCAGGTCCCAGGAGTTGCCAGGGCGCTTATACGTGCCCTGGAAATTCCCGACGAAAAGATTCGTCAGGTCGGCCCAGCTGCCGATGGTGTCTGCGGGAAGGTACTCGAGCCAGGCTCGAGCGGAGTCCGCGAGATAAATGGGGAGATACTGGATGACAAAGAAGTCGTCGGTCGCTCCCCCGGCCCGGCAGGCGAGCCGGTAGTCTTCTAGCCACACACTGGGGTTTGTCGCCCCCGTGTACTTGGCTATGTTGGTCGGAGCCCGGAACCTGGCCGGGAAGTTGGTGTTGCGGACGGCGCGGGTGAACGCGCGCGACCCGGGGCCGTCGAAGCCTGGGTCAGGGTGGTTGCGTCGCCCGCTATCCGCAACCTGAGATGATGCCGCCACGTCGGCGACTCTCCTCCGCGCGTCGAGGGTGGCGCGAAGGTCACGGTTGTCCCCCAGTCGGTGGCGCACCGGGGTGCGCGACGCCTGGGGGAGCTCCTGGAGTGGGGCCGTCTTGGCTAAGCTCTGACGACCCCGCGAGGGGGAGTGGCCGAGACGACCCGACATTGCACTCGAGTGTCGGGAGTCGGAACCCTGGGCGTGCTGCACGGCAGCACGCTCAACCAGCCCCCAGAGGTTCTGGTAGGTAGCCCTGGCTTCTGGGTCCATCGGCTCGGGTAACCCGCGGAGCAACATAGCTGTCGCGGCGATGTTCTGGTTGGCGTGGGGGAAGAACGGAAGATCGCTCGTTCCCTCGGCCAGTCTTTGGTGTACTGGCGTGGCGCCGCAGGAGGCAACCGTGGTAGGTCGACGTTGCTCCAGGTCGGCCTGGAGCTTGTCGAGCTCGGCCTTCCGGGCCTCCAGCTCTTCGCGTTGTTGCTAGAGGTTGGCGAGGCAACGCTGATGGTGCGCGCCATCTTCCCGCCGGGACTCTTCCTGCCGCGCATCGCCGCGCGGGAGGAGGGTCCCGAGGGTTGCGGGGGTGGAGGATGGCTCCGCCGCACCCGCCATGTTGCACTCTCGAGAGTACATCCTGCGCGGGGGGTGCTCCCTGTCGGAGCTGGAGCTGTGGCTGGAGGAGTCCCCCAGCAGGTCGTGGAGAGAGGTAGACGCGTAGCCAGTCATGGCCATGAGCCGGGAGCTCGCGGAGGGCGAGATTATCGCCCGTCGTGGATCGCGCGTAGCGTTGTCGGGGGCAACGCTGGCGCGTGATGGGTCCGCCGGCGAGGCCCGCGCCGGGGTCTCGAGGCGGAGGTTGCCGAGAACATCGGCGACCGCGTCCAAGCTCGTGGAGGGCGCCCGGTCTCGGAGGGCGGCGAGGCGAACGAAGCTCCTGCCGTGGTGACGACGAAGTCGAGGGCACCGGCGAATCCAGCCCTCGGCCGGCGAGTCGTCATGAAAAAGAAGCCATCGGGGAGGGAGATGGGAATCCGAAGGAGGATGCGGCGATGACGCGCGATGGCCCCCTACCTGGCGCGCCAACTGTCGGTGTTTCGTGCACTGGCAATACGAATTTCTGGTCGGAGGGGGTCGCGCGTTCCCTCTCCCCGAATGGTCGACTCAAGAAGCCTGGTGTTTATACTGGTTCGGGCTGAACGTCCCTACTCCAGTTCGCTCGATGAGGTGTATTGCTCTTAGCGTCGAACAATTACCGCAGGAATACAACGAGAGCTGGTCTCAGTGGGTTGTTCAGTTGTGGTTTAGAATGCCGTTTTTCTATATCTATCTCCCCTCGCCTCGTAGGGCCCTGCCTCTCCTTATATATCTGGAGTCGGCCGGTTTACACGGAAGTTTCGGGGGAGAAAAAGAGGAAGGGGTATTGTCTGCCTTGGATAGGGATGGAACTGGTACGGATATTTTCCGACCGACCGGCCGACCGAATTGATTTGGATGATGATTTGGATAGTTTCACAGATATCCAGTTGATTTCTCGGATAAGGATATGGATACAGATAATTTACATGGATACGGATACGGATATGGAACACTGATTATCCGATGGATACGGAATATCCGAGTTTTTGTTCGGATAATATCCGAATATGACATACGGATATTATCCGAATAACACGTTTCAGAATAACACATTAACAATTTAACATGTTTCAATCGCTTTGAAGGACTCAGTCTGCATTGGATGACAAGATATAATGTGTTCATGTGTGCTAGATGCTAATTTGGAGATATTTGGGTAAAGGTGGTACATAAATTGGCAAGTGGCATTTCAGGAGGGCTACTTAGGATTCAAAGAAAGATATGCCACCGCAAATCATTTGGTTCAATTATTGCAATAGGGTACATTGTTACTCACAGAGTCACATGTATGACAAGCTAGGGATAAAAAGGCAAAAAAAAGACATACAAATATATTTCTTTTGGAATTTTGAATTTAAATTTGGATCGATTTTGGAAAAAAAAACTGAAATTGGATTTTAAAATATCCGACTAATATTATTCGTATCCATGTTGATTCCGATCCGTATTCGATCTGTATTCGTAACCGATATTATCCTGTATAATTTGTATTTGATTCTGTATTCGACACTTTTCGTATTTGATTCTGTATTCGATAAAAAATACGGATACGGATATGAATAGGACGATATTCGACCGTATCCGATCCGATCACATCCCTAGCCTTGGAGTCTGGTTTCCGTCTTGTCGTCCGACCTCTTTCTACCCCACACCGGGTTGGTAGTCCTCCGGTGAGCGGTGACGTGCTGTTCTGTGTACCTGTCAGCTTCGGTAGTTTTAATGGTGCTTGACCTCGGGGGAGGACGCCTCCCTCTGCGGCGTGTCAGTCGACGGGACGGGGGCTTTGACTTCTTCGGTGACCCTTCTGACAGTCTCGGGAAGGCGCCACCTAACCTGGCGCGGACGCCGGGCGATGTCATGTGCACGGGGCGGTTGTCTGACACCGGCATGGGCCCCGCTCGCTTGAGCGCTGGTGGAGCGGACTGACCGCACGGAAGGGGTCGGGGGCTGTCGACCGCCTGAGGTTGGCTCCGACCAGGGCGCGGCCCATCTCTGCGGCCCGTGTACCTGTCACTGGTGCTGGGCCTTTGCAGAGTCGGGTCAGCCCGTTCGTGGTACCAGGCTGATGGGGGTACCCATAGTATGGGTACCCGTCACGTTCGAAATGTTCTTTTGCTCAACGGCAACTCGAATACCTTGGCCATATCATTTCAGATGGTGGTGTCTCTACTGACCCGGAGAAGACCAGGGCAATGATCAATTGGCCCCTTCCAACGTCGGTGACAGAACTCAGAGGTTTCTTGGGGCTCACGGGATACTATCGTAAATTCGTTTGCAATTACGGGGTGATTGCCAAACCTTTGACCAATTTATTGAAGAAGAAGTCTTTTGTATGGACGGAGCTAGCTACAGAAGCATTTGAGAGATTGAAGCAAGCTATGACATCCACACCAGTTTTGGCGTTGCCGGATTTTAACAAGCAATTTCTTGTTGAGATAGATGCATGTGAGTTGGGGGTTGGGGCGGTTTTGATGCAGGAAGAACACCCCATTGCGTTCCTCAGTAAGGCACTTGGAGTGGTACACCAACATCTGCCCATCTATGAGAAAGAGTTTCTCGCGTTGATTATGGCAGTTGATCGATGGCGATCTTATTTGCAAAGGGGCGAGTTTATCATTCGTACTGATCATCAAAGCTTGAGTTATTTGGAAGGGCAACAATTGCAATCATCTATGCAAAGGAAGGCTATGAACAAATTAATGGGGCTTCAATTCCGAATCATTTATCGGCGAGGAAACGAAAATGTTGCGGCGGACGCATTGTCTCGTGTCAGACATTGCATGTCCCTGCAATCGGTGTCCACCATACAACCGGTATGGCTGCAGGAGGTGTTGAATTCATATGCAACCGACCCAGATGCTCAGGACAAGCTAACGCGACTAGCAGTGCAGAGTCCGGATGAGCAGGGCAACGAGTTGGTGCATGGTGTGATCCGCAACAGAGGAAGGATTTGGGTTGCACAAAATTCGGCCTTACAAACCAAACTCATCGATGCATTTCATGCGAGTGCACTTGGAGGTCACTCGGGTATTTTAGCCACATATCAGCGATTGAAGAAGCTGTTTCGGTGGGAGGGCATGAAACGCTCGGTGGAGGATTTTGTTAAACAATGCCGAATTTGTCAGCAAGCTAAAGGTGAACATGGTCATTTTGCAGGTCTTTTGCAGCCGTTACCCATACCTTCGGGAGTGTGGCAAGAGATCACAATGGACTTCATCGAGGGATTGCCGAAGTCGGAGGGGCATGAAGTTATCATGGTAGTAGTGGATAGACTATCAAAATATGCTCACTTCCTTTCTCTCAAACACCCTTACACGGCACCTAAGGTGGCACAGTTGCTTCTTGCTCACGTGGTAAGATTACATGGGCTTCCTCGATCGATCGTCTCTGACCGTGATCGGGTGTTTACTAGCAAATACTGGAAAGAGCTTTTTGCAAAATTGGGAACGAAATTGCACCACAGTACCGCATACCATCCACAAACCGATGAACAGAGTGAAAGGGTGAACCAGTGTCTAGAAATGTACCTCCGCTGTTCGGTTCATGAAGCACCGGCTACATGGAAGAAATGGTTGCCACTCGCGGAACTATGGTACAATACAAGTTTTCATACAGCATTGGGGAGTTCTCCGTATAAAGTTCTCTATGGATGTGAACCATATTTGGGAGTGCCCGGCCCAGATACACCGGCGGAAGATAGTTCAGTAAACACATTGTTGGAAGAACGGCACACTCAGCTGGACATGATTCGCCAACATTTGCTACGAGCCCAGAACAGAGTCAAAATGCAGGCTGATAAGCATAGGCAGGATCGGGAGTTCCAGGTGGGAGAGAAAGTTTTGCTTAAGCTTCAACCATATGCACAGAATTCGGTTGTGAATCGACCATATCCAAAGTTGGCATATAAGTTTTATGGGCCTTATGTGGTGCTAGAACGCATCGGATCAGCCGCGTACAAGTTGGCATTACCTGATGATGCTCAAATACACCCTGTATTTCACGTGTCCCAATTGAAGGCTTTTACACCTGATTACACTCCTGTGTTCAAGCAGCTGCCGAAAGTCGCCGCTCTGGACACACTTTCTCCAGAACCGGCGAAGATCTTGGAGCGACGACTGGTAAAACGGGGGAATGTGGCGATTCCGCAGGGTTTAATTCAATGGGTTGGAATTCCACTGGAGGCTGCGACGTGGGAGGATCTTAATGTCTTGTAGAGGCGATTTCCTCATTCAGTTGCTTGGGGTCAAGCAACCTCTCGGGCGGGAGGTAATGTCAGCAATGCAGATCAGACTCAGGTGACGGGTGCGGCAACAGGCGGGATGTTGTCGGACGGGCTACAGACGCTGGCGTAAAACTGAAGAAGGTTCAGAAGAAGCGCGACGCCAACATTCAGGGTAGAGGGGAGCTATTAAATAGAAGGGTCCACTTGTAATAGAGATGGATCAATACTATATATACTGGGAGAATTAGTTGTAACAGACATTGAAAATGTTGATATCAAACAATCTACTTTTCCCATTCTCTTCTGCTCTGTTCTTCTTTCCGCTTAACTTCTTCCTCACGTCTGTTCTCTGGATTATCGATCGGAGAGATCTCATGCCGAAGCATTGGCAAGGCAAAGGGATATGACAGCCTTAGCCTTGGAGGCGCGGAGGCTGACATGGCGTCGGACGGAGAGGAGCGGCACGGCGGCGCCGTAGCCGTCGTAGATCACCCAGTGCTCCGCCAGGCTCAATTTTTGTAAGCAAGCGTATGATTTAGAGAAAAAGGCCCCTCTTTTGATAATCAAGAAGGATTAATTAATGATTCTTAGGAAGGAGATGGATTAATTAATGATTTTACGACGACGAAGGCTGAGGGTGCGCTGTGGTGCTGACCAGCTCTTGCACGGCGGCGTTGGGATGAACCTTGGGCATCGCTTATTCTCGTCTGATAATTCCTGTCCCTAGCTTGCCGGCGCGCGTAAAGAAGAAGAAGAAGATGATGGAAGTCGTACGTGTTTAATTTGTTGCGCCTTTCGCTAGAATCCGAACACTCTCCCTGTCGGTAGAGTACGAAAGGGGAACGGAAGAAATAGAAAAGCAACCAGACTCGAACACGATTAAACGATCAGCTGAATACCTGTATCATTCTTGGATTCGGACTTCCTTCGCCTGCTCGGATTAGGATTTGCCTGCTCGGATTAGGGCTTTAAAGGAAGGCCTCGGTTGGTGCTCAGCGTCGGAGAACGCAAGGTCGTGAGGAGACGCAAGTCGACGAGCTCTGAGGCGCCGAGGGCCGAGCTGTTGACGTTGAGGGCCGAGCCACCGAGGCAGATCCTCTAGTCATCTGGACTAGAGGACGAGGACTAGGGCTTGACACTGCACTTTGCGATTCATCTTCCAGCAGAGACACTGCTCAGATGGAGGCATGTAGCATAGCTGAGATTATAAGCCTATCATGCCCATGGGATCTAGGGATACATCCAAAAGATCTCTGTTGTCTAGTCTTCAGAGTTTTGACTAAGCTGCTAGGTCATCCTTTCAGCCATCAAGAAATTCTGGAAAGGTGAACATGTCTATCCGCCACTGATGGAGACTACGGTCGGCACATTGCCGGAGCTGCCGCAGGACATGCTGATGGATATCTTCGCCACCCTTGAGATTCTTGACCTCGTACGTGCGGGCTCTGTCTGCTCCTCATGGCGCTCCGCATACACCAGCCTGCGCAACCTTGGGAAGTACAAACACTCCCAGACACCGTGCCTGCTCTACACTTCTGAATCTGCTGGTGAGAGCGTTGCGTGCCTCTACAGCCTTGTGGAGAAGAGGACTTATAAGTTAACTCTCCCGGAGCCACCAATCCGCAGTAGGTTTCTGATTGGGTCCTCACATGGCTGGCTGGTTACCGTTGATGAGATATCTGAGATGCACCTCGTCAACCCGATCACTGGGGAGTAGATCGCTCTCCCGTTGGTGATCACCATCGAGCAAGTAAAGCCCATCTTCAACGACTCCGGTACTCTTCACAAGTATGAAATCTCGGGGGAAACTGGAATGGGTGTTCACAAGACCCTAACAACCGTTGCACCTTATGAATTGCGGGACCACCTCCACTACAAGGCTTTTGTGTTTCTTGAAACATCCACAGGAAGCTACATCGTGGTGCTCATCCACAATCCATTTTGTCGGCTCTCATTTGCAAGGCTGGGCGATGATAAGTGGAACTCGCTGCCACCGCACGGTCACTATGAAGACTGCATGTATAAGGATGATCTATTGTATGCAGTAAATTCACTCGGAGAAATCCATGCCTTCGATCTCAGTGGCCCTGTGGTCACAGTGAAGATGGTTATGCAAAGAGAGCCGAGTGAAGCGGATGCGGCAACGTACATTGTTCAAGCTCCATGGGGTGATCTGCTGCATATTTGGAGATTTTCTGCGGACAGTGATTTTGAAAATTGGCCTGCGGTATGTGCATGGAACATTGACGGAATTAAAATATTTGAAGTGGACGTTGCAAGGAAAAAACTTAAGGAGATCGATTGCTTGCGTGACCATGTGTTGTTCCTTGGGCATAATCAATCACTTTGTCTCGATCTTTGAAAAATATCCGGCTCTGAAGCCAAATCATGCCTACTTTACCGACGATAGTACGATGTGGATACTGGGATACGAGAATAGTCCTCGTGATATAGGAATTCTCAACTTATATGATAACAGCAGTGAGGAACTTGTGTCTCCTCAGCTTTGGTCCAACTGTCCTGCTCCCGTGTGGATTACACCCAGTCTTACAAAGATGAACATCGCCATGGAGAAATAGTTTTGAGTTTTTCTTTGCTTACAGATGTTATAATTATGTAGTTCTCTACACAATTTAACGTGGAATGGTAATGTTGTAAAATATAAGAGTGAATGGAAAAGTTGAAGGATACCTAGCTGGTCCAGTTTTGTTGTTTTTACCATTCTTCTCTTTTATTGCAAATGGAATGCTCACGCCAATTCCTTGTTTTGGTGAGTTGATATAATGGTAACGTTGCTGATATCCACATTACTCTAGTCTAACGTTGCTGATGTAATGATGTTTTTTATATCGATCTAGCTGTGCTCATGCTTGGATTTTCTTTGTCGGTCCTGCATATTTCCTGACCAGAGTTAACTTGATTTTATTAGATTGATGTTAACGTCACAGTAAAATGATGTAAGATTTATTTTGATTAAATCGACACATGCATTTGCTAAAGTGCTCTAGGCCTTCCCGTCATGAGTTTAAGAATCAATTGTGGATGCAGAATCAATAAAAAGATGGAAAGCATATATTTTATTCAGAGTTTTCGCCACCAAACTGCTAATTTAGTTATGCATCGTAATGAAATTGGTCCTTTCTCAATTATTTTTCTCACACACATCTATACTGAAGCTGAGAAGTAAATGACAACATAAAGAAAGCTTTCAAGTAAACTTAGTCTGCTGGAATACCTTAAGCAACACAGCAGAAATCAAGCATACAACTATACATGTTCTATGAGCTCAGATAACAACTTTCACCCATCATCAAAGCTGCACGACCTGTCACCCTCTATGAAAAGCTGCATGACGTGTTTTCAACGAGTGTGTTGTCACATTGTGTGAGAAAGTAAAAGTGATGACAGCATAATTAACGTTGCAAAATAATAAAACATACATAATGTGAGAAAGTACAAATATACACGAGTTGTCATTGTCAATAAACTACAAGGTAAAAAAAACTAAAAGGTAAAACTAGCTGGCGCCCCTATGCGGTAGGACCCCTCGTGTGGCCCTAGGCCTCCTACGACGCTGAACATGTCCAGATGGATATGTCAGGTGGTCAGGAGGTAGTCCGCGAGTACTCCTAGCAGGCCGTACCAATGCTGTCGAAGTAGCGAAGGGGGCCTACGATGGCTGGCTCGGTCCGTGTGAGACCCTCAATTTTTATGCCACAGAGTAACATAAAAACGAGGTTCTAAAGTGCATACTATGCCATTCCCGTGATCAGTGGCTGGCACGCACAAACACAATTTGGAATTACAGCCACACACAAGTTCAACTTTTATTACATTGATAGTTCATTACAATACCAAAAGTAGTAGCGATAAAACCACATCTCATTGCTTGCCTACTAAACCCAAAACTCCATAGGCAATAGACGAGATGAACTTAGAGAGGACAGTCGTCACCATAAATAACGAGTTCTTCGTTATCATTTTCGTCAACAGGATAATTTTGCTCTTCACCTAAAAACTACGTTAAAGCAAGTTGAGTACATTGGTACTCGCAAGACTTGTAATGTTTGCAAAGCCTGAAATATATGCAAGCTGAATACCTGGGTTCGGCGGGGAGTCGACGGAGGAAGCTGGCACCGTGTGCCGGATGCAGAGAAGAAAGGGGTGGTCACGGCGGCGATTGAAGTAGCACGAGCTGCAATCGAGCATTGGAGGGGAGTCAATAGGGACCAAACACGCTCGGGATAGGGAGGAGTCGGGGTGGCTTACCTGAGCAGCCGGTTTGCTAGAACACCCACTGCTCTGCATCCCGACCGGAGTCGTCGGTAAGGTACCAGTGAGTGAGCTCGTGAACCAGAAAAGGGCAGGGCAGCACAAGTGCCGGAGGGTGGTCAAAGTGGTTTAAGTAGACCGGGGAGGGGGAGAATGGGGTAACGGCGGCAATGGCGCCCCCGATCAGAGCTCAGTCAGAACAAAATCAGAGCAACAAGCATTTGTCGAGAACTGCTGCAGTGTTCTGTCAGGGTTTTTGGTTGGTTCAGTGCACCATCAGCTTCAGCACTCCGGTTGGTCCAAATGGATTTGGAAATCCTTGAGCTAGTAGGATTGGGAACAATGCCCTGGATCATTTCATCGGGGTTCAACCGATGCACTGCACTGGTTTGTCCCAATTGCCTGATACTGACAATTGCCCCCTCTGATTGGCACATTGAGTTATCTTGCCGAGGCCTTGCATTGGTCCAATGAGGTCTGTAAATCTTTGGTTGGACTACATTTGATCTGCCCCATGAGTTCTTATAGATCTTTAGGCTAGTAGGTACTCAAGTGAGGTTTGGGTATATATATATTTTTTTTTGGTTGCAGTAGATCTTCCTCAGGTTGGTTCAGTGAGTTGTGGCGTGCACTGCGCCGTTGCATCCTTGGCAGAGAAAAGGTTAGCTTATTAGAGTTGTCAGGTTCAAGCATTGCATTGGTGCAAAGAGATCAGAATATTTTTGGTTGGATTTGCAATTGATCTGCTCCAATGGTCCATAAGTCTTCAGGCTAGGCACTCAAGTGGGATTTGGGGGTATTTGCAGTTTATCAATTCTTGCCCTTGCCGTTTCAGGTATCTAACATATACCAGCCATTTGAAAACAAAAGCTTGAGCTCAAAGGCCTTTAGATGATGCTCTGGTTGTATTAGGTCTTGCTCAACTACTGATGGAAAGCTCTAATGAAGAATTGCATGAAATGGAGACTTTATTTAGCTAATAAAAGATAATCAAAACAAATCGAAAATCCAAATAACCTCCATATAATGGTTAAATCTCAAATCAAGACCAAAATCAATAACTTAATATTTGATTAAAGCTTTTAATAATTGAGGATGTTACATTTGAAACGTTTAAGCCTACAACTCTGCTGAACTTCGGGAACATTGAATCTCAAACTTGAATCCCAAAGTCATATGAATGTCGACTCCTGGAACTCGCTAAAACTTGTTGGAACTTTCGAACATATATCTGTTAGATTAATTGTAAGGACAAAGTCTTCTAGCCTAAGTCATGATCACAATAGATAATGCGGAATTTAGACAAATCACTGACCCGAATTAGGAGACATCATTAGAAGATTAGCTCGGTGGTGTTCTTGATGTCGGTGAGGAAGAAGCAGGGCATCGTGACTTGCACGGCGAAGGCGTCGGTCTTCGTCAGCCTCTAGATCGTTAACCCGGATCGGATTGGGCTGTTAGGAGTAGAAGAACTTGAGCCTTTTTCTTAGAGCACAGAAGTTCCGGTCTCTCCTATTTCTATATAGCAATGGCTGACGGGATCGATACCAAAAGGTTGTTGGTGCGTTCCCGATCAAAACGCAAGTAGTGGCTTAGATCCGAAAATTTCAGAATCAGTTAGGTAGCTTGAGATCACTACTAACATTCTCCCACTTGATCAAAAGGTTAATAACATAAGTCCGCATTCAACAAAACAGCACACCAAGACAAAGTATTACAGCGGTTAATAAAGTCACCGCTGAATCCCTAGTATCTATAGTGTACAATTCTATCTTAATGGAATAATTACTTATTCTTAATGGGAGTTTGGTTTATTTCTTATGGTCCTCATTTCCAGAATCAGAGGCTTTCTAATAAACCCATGTCAGCAACATGCTCTCGAAAGAGACTGGGTGGTAAGCCTTTAATGAGCGGATCCGCATGCATTGACTTAGTACTTATATGCTTGACATCAATTGTCTGATCCTGGATTCTATCTTTCACAACATGATACTTAATGTCAATGTGTTTGGCAGCACCACTTGGCTTGTTCTTACTCGAATAGAAAACTGCGGCCTTATTATCGCAGTATACTGTTACTGGTTTAGATATACTGTCAACCACTCTTAGTCCGGGAATAAAATTCTTAAGCCATACAGCCTGCCCAGTAGCCTCATAATATGCCACAAACTCAGCCTGCATCGTTGATGATGCAGTAAGGGATTGTTTGGAGCTTTTCCACGAAATGGCTCCTCCCGCAAGTGTGAAGATATAACCTGATGTGGATTTCTTAGTATCTACACAACCTGCAAAGTCAGCGTCTGAATAACCCGCAACCTCAAGATTATCAGACTTCTTATATGTGAGCATGTAGTGCTTAGTGCCTTGCAAATAACGCAAGACCTTCTTAACGGCATTCCAGTGGTCCAACCCTGGATTTGATTAATATCTGCCAAGCATCCCGGTTACGAATGCTAAATCAGGGCGAGTACAAACTTGAGCATACATAATGCTTCCGACAGCTGAAGCGTAAGGAATCCCCTTCATCTGATCAGTTTCAAATTGATTCATTGGACATTGGAATGTTCCAAATTTATCGCCCTTAACGATAGGATGTAACACCCCAAAATTTTGCTTTTCTTAAATTCATGTGTGATTTGGCACTTTGGTGAATTTTTGGAATTTTCTGGAATTTATTTGGATTTATTTGGAATTTGAAAGACCGAGATGGCGATCAGAGGGGGGGTGAATGATCCCAAATAAAAATATCCCCTACTCAACGTACTCCAAACAATCCCGCAAAGAAAACCGATGCTCCTTAAAATCGCGAAACCCGCAAAAATCGGAACGACTTGACAACTATATGTATCCCTAGCTTACATGGATGGGAACCATGAATCATATGAGGGATATTTTTAAATCACAAATTCTGGTTGTCAAGTGTCCAAAGCAAAGAGGAATCAATTCAAATACTTCTTTTCTAAAAGAGATCAAGCCAAAACACAAAAGCCTCTTTTAGAAAAGCAAAAGCAGATTTTCAGGAATTGTCCTCAATTAGAGCAGGTGGATGGTGGACTTCTGTTGCTCCAACAAATTTGGGAATTTTTCAGCCTGTGAGCTGTTGAGTCGTGAAGCACTCCACCAAAAATCACCACCAAAATCCTTCTACAAAAATCAGGAAAAATCAAGAACTACGAACAGTCAGGATTTTCAATCAGGAAATTTGGGGCTTGGTTTTCACCTCACAGCTCCCAAATGGTGCATCCAGTGGACTCCAAAATTTTTCCACAGATGGGTATATGAGTCAAACACCTTCTCCAACAAGAATCAATCAATAAAGATTTTTCTATATTTTTCTAAAAATCAAAGACTGACTGCTGCGCGAAGAACAAGTTCAGGACAGATTTGCAATCTTGATAGAAACTTGATCTCTAGTCTATCCTAGGGTGCAAGAAAGATGTAAAACCAAATGAGCACCCTCAAGACCTCCTTGATCAACAGCATTTAGAAGGAGAGGAGCAAATCCAAATTGCGAGAAAGTAAATTGCGAGAATTTACATGCGGGAAAGTAAATGCTGAATTTAAATTGCGTAAAGTAAAGACATAATGTAAATGCGGAATTTAAATTCACAAAAATGTAAAGAAAATCTTTGTATTTTCTGGTTGGAAGGTTTACAAAGCCTCACTTCATGTGGGCAAAGCTCAAAGGAGCAACTCAAACCTTCAAGTGAGGGAGGACACCCCTCCCCCTCTATTTATACTACTCTAGGGCCACCTACCACCCTTGGATGAGTCCCAAACCCTAGGGCACTCCACCAAGGACTAGGATTAACCCTCTCATTTCAACCCACACATGGGCTTTACATGGGCCACATTGGCCATACATGGGTTTTAAACAAAACCCGATCAACCCGATGCAACGGGCCTTCATCCGCCGGACTTGACCGCTCGGTTTCCTCCTCTTCGAGCCTCCAACCCGAACCGGAAACCTTGAGCCACCTCAAGTCCATTTCCATGACGTCCAAGTGAACCTGGTTTGAGCCCAACCATCTCGTCGGCATCCTCGACCGCTCTGGACCTCGGTTCTCCCAACCTAGTCCCGGTACTCACCAACGACCATAGCTGCCTCAGGAACCTGTACCACAAGGAACAAACCATTTTGCACATACCACAATGCACATACCTTTTCTTCCTGCATGTTAGTCCACAATTATCATTAATTGAAACATGTAATACCGAGTCAAATCAAACTCAAGCCTGAGCACACCTTGCTCAAATAAAGTCAAATACTCATCACAAACATGGATAGACCTCCACATGGTCCTTCAATCTCCCCCTTGATGAGTATATTGACAAACCACACAAAAGGCATAAATTTGAGTTTGTAAACAAAGGAAGAAAAGCAATTTGATTGCAAAAAATCATATTTGGTCCAATAAAAAGAGAAAGAAAGCTCATGACCAAATAGATGAGAAGATTTTTAGAGCTCAACACTTGAAAGGACAATTTTTCAACAAGAGCTCCAAAAACCAAGAAATCTCTCAAAAAGCTCAATATTACTCATGATCCAAATGCAAGGACAATTGTTCATCATGATCATGAGAAAGCATTTTTTTTAATTCTCTAAGATGTCTTTTCTAATGCTTTCTCCCCTTTGGCAATATAGGCATCAAGAGAACAATTTTTGCATGAAATGCAACCTAGAAGAGCTTTGAGGATTATGCAAGTGACCACTTAGACAAAGTATGACACCAAGCTACTCAAGTTCAGATTATGTCATCCTAAGTCATATCCAATGGCATATTTCAATTTTTGCTAACTAGCTCAAAAGAAGTTATAATACTTTGGTATGATTTCAACAATAGCAACACTTAGCATAACTTCAATACTAGAAGCAAAGCCAACCAAACGAGCAAATGGATATACTAGAGTTCAACCTAGTCAACACTTTGGGAAACTACACGTCCATAAGAGAAGCCTCATGCTCAATCATCTCTTTAAATGCAAATTTTTAGATTAAAGCTCATAAAGCGGTATGAGAGATTTAGGCTTAGTGAAGCACATCCTCGACTAGGAGCCATCGACAAAGGCCTCCTAAGCTTCACTCTCCTCCACAAACCTTTCAGGGTTTAGAGAGTTTATCCTAGAGAAACACAACCTCGACTAGGAGCCATCGACATAGGTCTCCTAGGCATCACTCTCTTCCTCTAGTTATTTTTGCATTTTTTGTTGTATTGACTCAAGCCATTAGCAACCATCTCAAGCAAGAAGCTTAAAAGAGTGGTTTTGGTCATACACACTTCATTCCAAGTTCATCCCAAGTGCAATGGGAAGCAGTCTCGTGAATGAATAGTGTTGAGTTCAATTTTAGCACAAAAGAGTCAATTTATATTTTCAGCACTTAGATTCATGAGCATTATTGAGGATTCTAGAATGAAACAATGTAGCTAACCCAAGTTGCTCTAGGGACTCTAGTAGAAACCCACTATTTCAATAAGCATGGCATAAGCATCTAGTGAAGAAGTATAGCAAGTAAAAGCCATGTTTCATCAACTTTTCAGAAAGCTCAATTTTAAAATGTTGGCTAGTTTCACATGTTATACCAAATTGGATATGACCTAGATTAGCAAATATCTTCTAAAAGTAGCTAGGTGCAACATATCTCAATTTTATCAATTGCATAATAGACAAAGCTCGTAAATGAAAAACAAGTCTATATGCAATGCAAAAGAATCAATTCCAAGCTCCCCCTCAACAAGTGAGTCGATTAAGCACAAAAATCTGATTGAAGTTGAGTTATTAGCAATTTTAGATTCAAAAGGATGAATTGAACTCAACTGAAACCAGAAAGACAGAAATGATGAGAAGGAATCAAGCAACTGACACAAAGGTAGTCTAGGAGCAAAGATAACATGAAGAGAGACACTAACACTCAGACTCGCTCTCACCTTCCCCACATGACTTATATAGGAAAGCTACTTCTCCAACTCCAACCCAGGAGCAAACACAGACCCTGTCTACCCAGGGGGCCCAACACCTGCTAGACCTAAAAGACTGTGAGTGAGCTCAACCGAGAATAAGAGAGGAATAGCACCCTAAAGCATAAGGTGAGAGGTCCATGCCGAGGCATGCCAGAAGTCTAGGTGAAGTGGACTCAACCAAATGAAAACCATCCCAAAGATACCCAGAAAGAGAAAGGAAGGCTGAATATACATACGAACATATAATACAAGCCAGCTCCCCCTCAAGATATGCCATATGGGCTCATAATCCCAAGCTCTCCTCTCAGGGAAACAAACCTGGAGCTATCCAAAGGCTTGGTGAAAATGTCAGCCAACTGGTGGTCACTCTCCACAAACTAGAGCACTATATCACCCTTCTCCACATGGTCTCTAAGGAAGTGATAGCGAATGTCAATGTGCTTGGTCCGAGAGTGTTGCACTGGGTTCTTAGCAATGTGAATGGCAGACGTGTTATCACAGAAAAGTGGAACACAATCTGCTACTAACCCAAAGTCCCGCAAGGTCGATCTCATCCAGAGAACACAGCTACAAAGAATCGGGTCGCAAAGAACATACTCGGCCTCGCGGTGGGATCAGTGCAACACCGGATCGCTTCCTAGGCGACCAAGAGACAAGAGAGGTGCCAATGAATTGGCAAGTGCCGAAGTGCTCTTCCTATCTATCCTACAGCCGGCGAAGTCTGCATCGGAGAAGGCTCTCGAGAGATAGACAGGAGGAAGAAGAGTACCGGATACCATAGTTAATGGTAGCTCGAAGGTACTGAAGATGCGCTTCACCGCTCGACGGTGAGAGACGCGAGAAGCCTGAAACCGAGCACAAAGACATACAGAGAAATGTATGTCGGTCTCGAGGCGATGAGATACAAAAGGAGCCGATCATGCTCGGAACTCCTTCGATCAAGCGGCTCACCATCCTCGTCGAGGCTCGAGGACAGCGATGGTAGCCATAGGAGTCATAAGCGGCTTTCCATCGGACATGTCAAAGCGCTTCAGAGGTCTCGAGTGTACTTGCCTTGATGCAAGAATGTACCCTCCCGAGTCTGCTTAACTGGAAGCCAAGGAAGTAGCTCAACTCGCCCATCATGCTCATCTCGAACTCGATTACTCATCACATCGAGAACCGAGTAACGAGCGAATCTGAGGAACCACCGAAAATGATGTCGCCGACATAGATTTGGACTAAGAGAAAATCCGAATCAAAATGTCCGATGACGAGTCTTGTCCACTTGACCCATATGAAAACCATGACTCAAGAGGTAGGACTTAAGCCTCTCATACCAAGCTCGTGGAGCTTGCTTAAGTCCATACAAAGCTTTGGAAAGCTTGAAGACATGGTTTGGGTACTTGGGGTTCTCAAATCTGGAGGTTGTCGACATACACCTCTTCCTCAATGAAGCCATTGAGGAATGCACTCTTGACATCCATTTGAAAAAGCTTGAAGCCCTTGGATGCCGCGAATGCGAGCGGGATCCGGATGGCCTCGAGTCTAGCTACGAGGGCAAAAGTCTCCTCAAAGTCGAGACCCTCGACACTGAGAGAAAACCCCGAGCGACTAACCTAGCCTTGTTTGAACTACAACCCCATCCTCACTCTGCTTGTTTTTGAACACCCATTTGGTCCCAATGATATTGTGACGGAAGGGGCTCGACAAGCTTCCAAACTTTGTTCCTCTCGAAGTTTTCAAGTTCCTCATGCATAGCATTAATCCAAGATTCATCGGATAATGCATGAGAAACATCCTTCGGCTCAAAAGAGGCAACAAAGGCGAGTGAAGGCGAGAAAGTGGACAGACTGACTTAGAGCGAGTGACTCGCTCAAACAGATCTCAATGATGCAGTCGGTGGATGAGCCTGCTGAATGTGGCGGGGAGGTCCGAAGCGAAGTGACCTCTACTCCTCGCGTGGGAGAAGTAGGAGCAGAGCCACTAGGCTGTGAAGAGTCTGAGGGTAAGGGCTGATCTCCCGAGGTGCGAGATATGGAAATGGGAGGCACCTCGGGAGCAGGAATGGTGACTGGATCGAGGCAAGGCGCCTTCATCTCCGTCATCAACTTCATCTGAGAAGATATACTGGGAAAGAGGAGAAGAGCATGAAATGTCTGGTCTAGCACCGGGGCTAGCCTCATCAAAAGTCACCTCGCAGGTCTCTATGATCCTACCCAAATCTACAGCCCAAATCCTATAGCTACGGGCAGAAGTCGAGTAACCCAGAAAGATCCCATCAGCAGAACGTGACTCGAACTTATCTAGGTTCCCAGACTTCAAGAAGAAGCACTTGCAACCAAAAACACGAAAATGAGATACACTAGGCTTTCGCCCATATCTCAACTCATAAGAAGTGCAATGCAAGTGTGCCCTAAGAAAAACTCTGTTGGCAACATGGCATGCCGTAGCTACAGCCTCAGCCCAAAACTTCCTAGGAGTATTGTACTCATCTAGCATCGTCCTGGCCATCTCAACCAGGGTCCTGTTCTTCCTTTCCACTACGCCATTTTGCTGAGGGACGTATGGAGAGGAGAACTGATGCTCTAAGCCTAACTCCTCACAGATGCTGCTAAAGTAGGAGTTCTTGAACTCCGTGCCATTGTCACTGCGGATCGCTCGTAAGGCACCTGGGAGCTCAACAGACAACCTACGGACCAAACCCCTGAAGTGTGAAAAACACTCATCCTTCGAGGCCATGAAAAACACCCAAGAGTACCTCGAAAAATCATCGACAATGACAAGAATATACCACTTCCCACCTGCTGACTGCACTCGAGCTGGACCAACAGTGTCCATGTGTAGCAGCTGTCCTGGTGCATCAGTCATCACTCGGGTGACTGGAGGATGGGAGGCAGCAACCATCTTGCCATGTCGGCAAGGAGAACATACAACATCTTTGACCATCTTGAGTTTAGGCAAGCCACGAATGAGATCATGGCCGCTAACTCGAGTCAAATGATCAAAGCCAATGTGACCAAGTCTCCTATGCCAAAAGGAGAGATCACGGGACTCAGAAGCAATAAGGCAATGGAGAGAGTCTCTAGAGGAAGAAGAAAAATCAGCACGAAAGACTCTCCCAAAACGAGAAATCCCGCAAACAAACTCCCCAGAAGAATCGAGGATCCTACAAGAGCTCCTCTTAAAATTGACCTCGAAATCGTCATCAAGAAGCTGAGAGACTGAAAGCAAGTTGAAATGCAGCTTACTGACTAAGGCAACGTCCTTAAGAATGAAATGATCGTTAATGCAGACGGTACCTTTAGCAATGACTCTACCTGACGCAGCATCCCCAAAGGTGATTACCTCATCACCGGGATCTCGGTCCAGGGAAGAAAACCAACGGGAGTCTCCGGTCATGTGGCGAGAACAGCCGGAGTCTACGATCCAAACCTCCCCCTTCCTCGCCCTACGGACTGAATCAAAGAGAGTGAAAAGCGGATGTCTCGATGCCGGGATAGATCAGTGCAGATCTAGGAACCCAATACTGAGTCAACTGTGCAGTAGACGAAACAGTCAACGGAGTAGAAGAATGCAATCTGGCACCTCTCCGTGACTCGACTCTCACAAAATCAGACTCGCTCGGTAGGATGTGCAGGAGCATTGCCGGGTTGGTCCGCCCGAGGTGCAAAGGCCGGACCATCCCGATCTTGCTGCCGGACCTCCATTGAGAAAGCAAACTCATGCCGCTGATATCTACCTCGATGGGAAAAACGAGGAATATCAAGAGGACGGCGGAAAGACTGACTCGGGACAGCTCTGGGGCGAAAACCAGAAGTAGAAACCTGAAAACCAAGCCCCATGCGCTGTCCAAAAGCAGGAGACTCTCTAGCTTGTTTATCCTGTCTAGAAGCCGTGTGTGCCTTAGGCGCACTCAGAGTCTGGGGATGACCCTGAATACCCCTAAGAGCATGGACACGCTCACGCCGAAATCTTGGCGCGTCTGAGCTAAATCAGCTATATGTCCATCCTTCTGACAGAAGGTGCATGTATACTTCGCCTTGGGGGGTGAAGTAGCATGAGAAGCACCCTTCTCGTCAGACGTCCCGTGGACAATCCCTGCTGATCTAAACACAGTGGTGCTCACCTTTGGAGCCACCACTATCTCTCCGCTCTTGGAGGCACGCTGCTTGATGGGCGGATGAGAGCGTGTTTGCTCCAAGGCATCAAACCCTAGACATTGATTGAATCTTCTTATCTTGTTCTGATCTAGGATTAGATTGAGCTTCTTCTTACCTCCAACAATCTTCTCGAGAGTGCTCATAAGGTAATGACACTCTCGAAAAAGTGAGGCACAAGAAGAGCAAGGAAGGAGTAGCAGGGGAAGAGCCGGATGGAGAAGAGCGAACTAAGCGATCAAATCTCTCCCTATAAAGAGCAGCCTCAATCTTGAGGGACTCGCAAGAAACACATGGAGAGTCTCTAATCCTACCCACAGGCTTTGAGCTTCTTCCTAAGCTCTACATGAATTTGATTCATGTCCTCTGCTACCCCAACACACGACATGCAACCATTTTGTGACTTAGCTAGAAGATCCTTAGCATATTTTGAGTTTTCAAGCACCAAGTCATCATAAGCATTTTTAGTTGCATACAGCCCTCACATGAGCTGATTGGGTCCTTAGAAGCATGCTTTTCAAGTTCATCATTTCTAGCAGATAGCTTCCTAAGGTGACAACTCATGGCATCAATTTCAGCGAAGCTTAGGGCAATTAGCACATGAAGCATTTGTGTGAGTGTGAAGAAAACTAGCATCAACAGGAATAGAATCTACTTTGGACATGTGCTAGCATCCTTCGACCTAAGTGACTCAAGATCGTAAAGCACACTATCATGTAGAGTCCTTAGGTTCTCCAACTCCACAAGCAAAGCATCACACAAAGTACACTATCGAGTCTCGGGAGGAACAAGATCTAAGTGAAGCTAACTCCCGAGATAAGGTACCTACTTCCTTCTCTAGATCCAAACACTTAGCTCTAGACTTGGAATGAAATTTTCCTAGTTTGATAAAAGCATCATGGAGCTGGTCATAAGAAGGTACCTCCTCGTGTCAGTCTGACTCGGTGTCGGAGTACTTCCATGGCATTGGAGGCCATGAAGCACATGCCGGAGAAGTCATCGCCGCCCTTCACCTTCTCTTGCGGTTCATCCTCGTCCTCGTCGCTCCATGTCTCCGTGTCGGAGAGGTCAAGGTCGTCGAGCGCGGCAAGGACGCGGTGAAAGAGCTTCTTGCCCTTGGCGAACTTGCGGTGTTTCTTCTCTTGCGCCGGCTCGCGAGCTGGAGGCTTCTTGTTGCGGTTCTTGTTGATGTAGTCGTTCTTGCCCGCACCGCCTTGTTCATTATTGCCCTTCTCCAGCTTGGGGCAGTTTGCCCGAATGTGGTTGGGGCCACCACACTCAAAGCAAGTGAACTTGCCACTCCTCTTCCTATCTCTCACCCTCTTGTAAATGTTCGAAAATTTTCGAGCGACAAGAGCAAGCTCGTCTTCTGGAAATTGTTCCAGAACGTCATCGCTTACGTCGCAAAGAGCGGGGAGAGAAAAACCAGAAGAGAAGTCAAGAGGGGGTCCAGAAGAGGAAGACCCAGTGGGATCGGTAACCAATGCCATCGTTTGGGACTTCGTCCTGCGAGCGACGATGTCGAGCTCATGAGTCTTGAGGCGGAATACAACCCGTCAAGAGTCAAGGTCGACAAGTCCGTATGGTCCGTGATGGTGGTTACCTTCATCTCCCAAATCCTCGGATCGAGTGCTCGAAGAAAATGCCTCGCATTCTCTCGAATCGATGTATGAACAACCCATCGACCGAAGATTGCCGAGAATCTTTGCAAAGCGAGCAAAGCACTCATCAAGGCTCTCACCAGCGTCTTTGCTCAAACTTGTTGTAGTCACGCTTAAATTGATCCTGTCTCACGGACTTGATCTGAGTGGTGCCCTCATGGTAAGCATTGAGGGTCACCCGGATCTCATGAGCCGATCGTAGGTGAGAGACGCGATCATACTCACTGCGGCTAAGTCCCTGTATGAGGAGGTTCTTGGCCTTAGCGTTTGCCTCAACGTCGACCATGTTTGCGGTGTTGACGTTCTCATCGGCCGGAACCTCATACGGGTGCTTCACCTTCTGCCATAAAGAAAAGCCCTGGGCAGTGATGTATGTCTCCATCCGAACCTTCGAGCGGATAATCAACTCCAGCAAAAATTGGAGGCTTAGTTGAGTACTTGTCCGTCGCCATGGCTCTTGAGACCGGTCAAGATCTATGAAAGAGCAAAACCGGCTCGATACCAACTGAAAGACCGAGATGGCGATCAGAGGGGGTGAATGATCCCAAATAAAAATATCCCCTACTCAACGTACTCCAAACAATCCCATAAAGAAAACCGATGCTCCTTAAAATCGCGAAACCATAAAAATCGGAACGACTTGACAACTATATGTATCCCTAGCTTACATGGATGGGAACCATGAATCATATGAGGATATTTTTAAATCACAAATTCTGGTTGTCAAGTGTCCAAAGCAAAGAGGAATCAATTCAAATACTTCTTTTCTAAAAGAGATCAAGCCAAAACACAAAAGCCTCTTTTAGAAAAGCAAAAGCAGATTTTCAGGAATTGTCCTCAATTAGAGCAGGTGGATGGTGGACTTCTGTTGCTCCAAAAAATTTGGGAATTTTTCAGCCTGTGAGCTGTTGAGTCGTGAAGCACTCCACCAAAAATCACCACCAAAATCCTTCTACAAAAATCAGGAAAAATCAAGAACTACGAACAGTCAGGATTTTCAATCAGGAAATTTGGGGCTTGGTTTTCACCTCACAGCTCCCAAATGGTGCATCCAGTGGACTCCAAAATTTTTCCACAGATGGCTATATGAGTCAAGCACCTTCTCCAACAAGAATCAATCAAGAAAGATTTTTCTATATTTTTCTAAAAATCAAAGACTGACTGCTGCGCGAAGAACAAGTTCAGGACAGATTTGCAATCTTGATAGAAACTTGATCTCTAGTCTATCCTAGGGTGCAAGAAAGATGTAAAACCAAATGAGCACCCTCAAGACCTCCTTGATCAACAGCATTTAGAAGGAGAGGAGCAAATCCAAATTGCGAGAAAGTAAATTGCGAGAATTTACATGCGGGAAAGTAAATGCTGAATTTAAATTGCGTAAAGTAAAGACATAATGTAAATGCGGAATTTAAATTCACAAAAATGTAAAGAAAATCTTTGTATTTTCTGGTTGGAAGGTTTACAAAGCCTCACTTCATGTGGGCAAAGCTCAAAGGAGCAACTCAAACCTTCAAGTGAGGAGGACACCCTCCTCTATTTATACTACTCTAGGGCCACCTACCACCCTTGGATGAGTCCCAAACCCTAGGGCACTCCACCAAGGACTAGGATTAACCCTCTCATTTCAACCCACACATGGGCTTTACATGGGCCACATTGGCCATACATGGGTTTTAAACAAAACCCGATCAACCCGATGCAACGGGCCTTCATCCGCCGGACTTGACCGCTCGGTTTCCTCCTCTTCGAGCCTCCAACCCGAACCGGAAACCTTGAGCCACCTCAAGTCCATTTCCATGACGTCCAAGTGAACCTGGTTTGAGCCCAACCATCTCGTCGGCATCCTCGACCGCTCTGGACCTCGGTTCTCCCAACCTAGTCCCGGTACTCACCAACGACCATAGCTGCCTCAGGTACCTGTACCACAAGGAACAAACCATTTTGCACATACCACAATGCACATACCTTTTCTTCCTGCATGTTAGTCCACAATTATCATTAATTGAAACATGTAATACCGAGTCAAATCAAACTCAAGCCTGAGCACACCTTGCTCAAATAAAGTCAAATACTCATCACAAACATGGATGGACCTCCACATGGTCCTTCAGAATTTATTTGAATTTATTCCATTTTGAAATAATTAAAGAATTTAATTTTGCAAATAAAATTTTGTTGGAAATATTTTATTCGAGTCCAAAATGTTCCAAAATATTTTCCAGAATTTTTCTGGAATTTTTCTGAGTCTTTTGCTATTTTTAATGAATTAAATGAATTATTGGGAATTATTTTAAATATTAAATCGCTGGAAAATCAACTCGGGTCGAGTACTGTTCATCCGACCGAGTCGGAACCCGAGTCGGACTCGAGTCCGACCCGAGCCAGTTGACTCGACCAAACCAGCTCCCAACCCTAAGCGATCCCAACCGTTGGATCAAGATCCAACGGCCAGGATCTTCCCGTACCGCTTCGGTCGAATCCGGCCCGGATCCGATCGCGTCCACGCGATCGTGGCCGTTGATCGTGCCACGTGGACGGCCGTGCGTCATCGTCCCCGCCGAGTCCGAGCCGGACTCCTCCGCCGCTGCGCGCGTGTTCCGCTAGGGTTCCGGTTGTGCGCGATCCCGAGGGTATTTAAAGCGTGAGACGTCGCCGAGGTTGCCCTCATCCGTCGCACCGTTCCCAAGCCATCTACGCTGTCTGTCGCCGTTTGCCCGTACGAGCTCGCCGGAGTTGGAACCCTGTTGCGCAGCGGTTTAACGCCGATTCCGCCGCCGTCCGTCGTCTTCCGCCGAGAAGGAGCCTAGATCCGGAATCCCCGTGACGAGACGCACCCGACGGGAGGACTCCTCTCGCCGGAGCGCCCCCGAAACGCCGTCGGGCTCGTCCTCGTTCTCGTTTCCGGTGGCCTTGCTCCGCCGCGTCGCCATCGACCTCGCGAGCTCTGTGCACCGTCCGATCTTGATCGTGCGGTTGAGGTGAGTTCACGTGTTTCCAAACCCGATTAGATCTGGACCGTTGGATCAAGATCCAACGGCCCACGATCGCCACGTGCCGTAGTAGTGCTATTATAGGATTAGATCTGGACCGTCCGATCTAGATCGAACGGCCCACGATCATCGAGTAGTTTCAACGTGTTAACCCTGGATCTAATCGCGGCCGTTGAATTTCAAATCAACGGACACGATCGTGCCACGTGTCCGGGAAGCCGAGCCGCCGCGCCACGCCTGGCAGTGGTCACCGACACGCCGGGCCAGCGTGTCGGCCGGCTTAGCGTAGCGCACCATGACGTCACCCATGACGTCATCGGTGGTCCCACTGTCGCCACTGCGGTCGAGCCCGCCGACGCCGATGACGTCACCGAGTGGGCCCACATGTCGGCCGACACGCGGAGTCGTGGACCGAGTCCACGGTAGACCCGGTGGCGTGGACCGAGTCCATGGACCGGTGACGTCGCCAGGCCAATCCGAGGCTGACACGTGTCCATGCCTTTGCAATAATTAATTTCCGAAAAAGAAAATGATTTATTAATTCGAAATAATGATTTCAGATTTTGTTTCAAACTTCAAACGCTTATAACTTTTGCGTTTCAACTCCGATTTGAGTGATTCAAATTTCTAAATTTGTATAAAATTGAGATCTACCTAAATATGAATTTTATTTAATTTTTGGACTAAAGTTTTTCCCTGCAAAATTATTTAATTGATTATTTAAACTTTAAATAATCATAACTTTTGCGTCTTAACTCCAAATTTGACGATTCCAGTTTCTAGAAACTCATAAAATTATGTTCTCTCGGTTTATGGATTTTATTTGGATGTTTGGACACTTTTTGCCTATTGTTTATTCGTGTATTTGCTATTTGCACGCTTTACGAGTAGACGTTGAAGTGCCGGAAGGATTCGAAGGAGAAGTATTGACTCAGGATCCAACTCAGGACCAAGAACAAGTACTTTTTGAAGGCAAGTTGTGCTTTGACCATGTTGATCCTATTTCGAAATCTATTTTGATTTAAACTATTGCATGCTAGTTCAATTAGAAAAATACTTTGTTTAAACATGGGGGTTAGATAAATACCAATTTGCTGTATGACACCTTGATTACTTAAGTATGTGCCATGACCCCTTTGTCACCCTAGTTGTGGATTACTAGTTGGACATTATTAAATCGCCAACATGGGTTTAGACCGTTGTAGTATACTGCTTAGACACCTTTCGTGCTCATGACATGATTTTGGATGATCAAATGTTAAATATTGACTTAATGATATATTGAACCTGTTTTGGAAAAGTATCATGTGATGTTGATGGCACGTGGTGCATGGTAATCAACTGGGGTTTGATAAACGATTTCGGCCAGGGGCCTGTGGCAAGAGTGATCAAGTGGGCCAGTTGTGGCATTGGGAATGTTGATTTGGTTCTTTGGGTAGTCTTGCCCTGGTCACCCTAAGGACTTAACCTTGCAAGCCTTTGAACTGGGTCTAACGTGCAACCACATGTCTGTAATGGGACGGACCTAGTTGACTAAGTTGCTAATAACGTGCACTGTGGGACCTCGGGAGGTCAACTACACCCTTTGTGTAAGTTATGCGGGAGGCGTCTGGGCCGAGGCAGTACCCATCTAACGGTTGATTGGCCTAGACTTCGCCTTAAGCGAAGGGAAGGGTTAGTCTTGCAATAACCGGGGAGGACCACTTGTATTGTTAGAAGTCTCTGAAAGACTTTGTTGCGGGAACTCGCCTTTGTGGTGTTTGACTGTATCTTGTGGGTAAAGTGCATAACCTCTGCAGAGTTTAGAATCTATTCGAATAGCCGTGTCCGCGGTATTGGACATCGCTCGGGAATTACAGACAAGGGTTAGATTTTCTCAAAAGTAACTTTGGTTTGAAAAGTTGGGTTGGACTAATAATGAAGTTGATGGAAATATGGATTAGGATGGGAAAGATGTTTATTAAATTCCTTGTCAAGTTATTTATACTTTACTTGTTTCTACTGCTTTCGAATCTACTTATATTACTTTTCAAATGCTGTTTACTGCAAATATACCTTGAGCCATTCCTTTGTACCAAGCCATGCATATAGTATATTAGCTTGCATTCTGTGCATGACTTGCTGAGTACCAAGTACTCACCCTTGCCACAATACAACACCAGTTGAAGAGGAGACAATACCAGCTTTGGAGGAGGAGCTCCAAGAGGATCCGTCTACCTAGGGAAGCGAGCCGGTCGGTTGCTCGTGGTATACTGGATGGCGCCACGAAGTTATTTGATTTTCCGCTGCTATTATTTTTTCTCTGAATAAATTTCGCCTTGCAAGGCATATATTTGTAACTTGACCATAAGGTTGAGTAACCAGTTTGACTATTTAAATAAAGTACCTTATTGGTATCGAGTGGTATGATTGTGATATTTACCGATGTTAAGACTGTGTGCACTAGCGCGTTCCTGGACTAGTGCTGAATACACAGAGGGTCCGGATTTGCAAATTCGGGGTCCCGACAGAGGTGGTATCAGAGCCATACTTGACTGTAGGCTCAACCCTAAGATAGAATGGTCGTAGTGAGGATAAAACCTATTTTCTAAAAGCTAAAAAGTTGTCAAGATAAGAAATGACATCTCGACTTATCCCATTCTCTCTTTTCTTGTCTCTTGCTGAAATTTTCCTTACCTTGTCACAATTCAAAAATTCCGAGTTCTTACGTAAAGCACTCTTGTGACAGATGGAGGAAGAGTTCAACTACGTTGATCTGGGAGTTGGTCACGCCGCGGAACTTTGGCATATGCTACAAACTCTCGGAGATTTTGAGAAGCCCCAATACCAAGTGGAAGTGATCAGACAAGCGGGATTGATCAAGGCTTGTGACGTGAAGATTGAGGTACCTGCTAGGAAAAAGGGCCCAGGCAATCGCCCAATACACTGCACTGCCAGGAGATCTACAATGCAGATGGGTATCCAAGAAGTATCACGACGAGCAATGCGGCACATTACCCGTATCTACGCCAGAGAGTTGGAAATGCGGTGTTCCGTTATCATCCGCAAGAGCGATAACCTTCTCGACCCGAAGGCGATTCAGGATGAGGATGCCACGGTTACAGCTTGGCACGATTTGTTGTCGCCAAGAGGATGTACTAGATAATACAAGCAAGGAGCTCTGAAGGCCCGCAAGGAGATCACGGCGAGAGAAGAACAGATGGCGGGAAGCTCAAGAGTATGTGGCACACCTTCTGCGAAGGATTGACGAGTTAGAGATGACTTTGCACGGGCGGACTCCGAGCCAAGATTCCGAGCTACACGAGCCAGATCCGGAGGAGTCGGACCTCGATGAGGACACCGCTTCTTCGACTACCACAGATGACACGATTCTTTGGACATGGCAATCGTTTCGCGCCTATGCCGCGACCCGCACTCCAGGCCGTGGAGGTTTTCTCGACGAGTGAGCATAGGTTCTATAGGAGACTCCTTCGCCGAGTCGCGTCATAGAATAAAGAGTCACCCTTTAGGCGTTAGACTCGAGTTAGTTCGATTTGGATTTTCATTGTTTGCCGAGTGTGCATTATGTGTTGCAAGGCCCTTAGGCATTGTAAGCGACCATATCAAGTTATTAATAATAAAGTTGGACCTTACAGTTATACCTTTCGCCCCGCATAAGTTCCATATTACTTGTCTATTCTTGATTCCCTCTCATCTCTAAACCTAGAGCAAATCGACAGATGGTGAACACCCGTGGAAACTTTGGAAGCAATGGGAGTGGTTCTCGCCCAGCAGAAAACCCCAATGATGGAGCACCGGCCGCCAATCGGATGTGCAGAATTTGAGCTTTTCTCGCTGCCCGACTCGATTGATGCATGCTATGATGCAACAAATGCAACACGCCACCGCATCCACTGCTAATCAAGTCAATCAGGGACCACGCCAGAATACAAGACTATCAGAGTTCATGAGAACTCACCCACCCACTTTCTCTGGGAATGCCAATCCATTGGAGGCCGATGATTGGTTAAGATCAATTGAGAGGAAGCTACATATCGCCCAATGCATAGGAAATGAGAAGGTACTCTACGCTTCTCATCAGCTGGAAGGAACAGCCGCCGAATGGTGGGAGAACTTCTGTGCCACGCAAGAGAACCCTCAAGATATCACGTGGGAAGAGTTCACACGATTTGCATTAAGCATATCACGTGCCTGAAGGAATCATGGACCTTAAGAAGGAGGAGTTCAGAGCATCAAGCAAGGTAATCGGCCGGTGGCCGACTACCGAACAAGTTCACACAGCTAGCACGCTACGCTTTTTGAGGATGTAGCGGCAGACAAATCCGCATACCTCGTTTTATGAAGGGACTTAACTCAGGATTGCAAGTAGGGTTGATCACCCACACCTTTCCAGATTTCCAAGAGTTGGTAAATAAGGCGCTTATTCTTGAGGACAAGCGCAAGGAACTGGATGAGAACAGGAAGCGCAGGATGCAACAGCAAGGATCACGCCAGGAACGCAGCGCTTTCGAGAGTTGCACCAAATCAATTCTTCAGATTCCAACCGCAGAATGCAACAAGGACACCATCCCCAAAGACCAAGACCTGTCAATCGTAACTACTGCACCCACCCGCTTAGAAACGCTACTCCTGTGCAACAAGAAGGAACAAGTGAGAGACGCTACAATCGCAACGAGCCAGGACACTTTGCCAACAGCTTGTCCAAAGAAGACAGCAGAGTGACCCCGATTCGCTTCAATCTAGGAACCACCCAGCTAGGACGCCAAAGACACGGAGCCACATCCCTGCATCGTGGAGAGAGGCCGAGTCAACCATGTCACCGCAGATGCCCTACAGAATGATACGGACGTCGTAATGGGTAAGTTACTTGTTAACTCAAGACTGCAATGCTTTGTTTGACTCAGAGCTTCGCATTCGCTTGTTTCGAAAGGCTTTGCTTCTAGAAATTATTTTAGGATTTCAAGACTTAAGTGCATTCTTTTAGTTAAAACCCCTGGTTCCTAACTCCGAACTAAAGTTTTATTTTCCGGTGTGAGAATACTAATAGATGGAATAGAGTTCCTAGCAAACCTTATAATTTTGGAGACCTGCACCTTAGACGTCATATTGGGAATGGATTGGTTATCCAAGCACAAGGCCGTATTGGATTGTGGACGGAGGACTATCTCGATTGAGAGCCCGTGTGGGAAGAAAGTGGAATTTCAAGCCACTTGCATTTAGAGATGGACAGCTTGATGGTTAACAGTACCAAGGCAATCAAGATAGAGGATGTCTCAGAGTGAATGAGTACCCGGATGTTTTCCCGAAGATCTACAGTATGCCGCCACAGGGACATAGAGTTTGTGATAGAGCTTGTACTGCAGTACAGACCGATAGCAAAGAGACCCTATCGGATGTCCACCGAGGAGTTGGTAGAGATGAAGAAACAGCTAGAAGAGTTAATGGAGAAAGGATTTATCAGGCCGAGTTCGTCGCCGTGGGAGCACCGATTTTGTTTGTCAAGAAAAAGGACGGAAGTTTCAGGATGTGCATCGACTACCGTGCACTCAATGAAGTCACCGTGAAGAATAAGTATCTGCTACCCAGGATTGATGATTTGTTCGATCAGCTGAGAGGAGCCGGAGTTTTCTCCAAGATTGATCTTAGATCGGGATACCATCGATTGAAGATCCGATCGTAAGATATTCGAAGATCGCATTCTCGTCAAGATATGGACATTACGAAGTTCTGATTATGTACTTTGTATTGACAAATGCACCAGCTTATTTCATTAAGATGATGAATAAGTTATTCATGTAATATTTGGACAAGTTTGTCGTCGTGTTCATAGACGATATCCTAATCTACTCCAAGACAGAGGATGAACATGCCGAACACTTAAGGCGAGAGTTTTGGAAAAGCCGAGGAACAGCAACTTTTCGCCAAGTTCAGCAAGTGTGATTTTTGGAAGGACAAAGTGGAGTTTCTTGGACATGTAATGACCGCAGAAGGAGTCGCCGTAGATCCAAGCAAAGTAGAAGCTGTGTTACATTGGGAGCAAACAAGATCGTGACCCAGTTCGAGTTTCCTTGGAATGGCGAGGATACTACCGCCGTTTCATCGAAGGCTTCTCGACAATTCTGCGAAACCTCTTACGCAATTGGTGAAGAAGGAAAAGAAGTTTGCATGGACGCCTGAATGTGAGAAAGGATTTCAGAGTCAAGAAGCGATTGACATCAAAGACCGGTGTTAGTTCTACGGATGTTGCTCAAAGCTTCGATATTTATTGTGACGATCGCGCCAAGGACTTGGATGTGTGCCGATGCAGAATGGAAAGGTCGCCGCTTATGCATCAAGGCGATTGAGGCCGCATGAGGAAAATTATCCGACACATGACCTAGAGTTAGGCCGTAGTGCATGCCTTGAAGATATGGCGTCACTATCGATCGAGAACAGATGTGAAGTGTATCACGGATCATAAGAGCCTTAAGTACATATTCACCCGGTCGGATCTGAATATGAGGCGAGAGGAGATGGTTAGAGTTGATCAAGGACTACAATGTTGGAATCCATTACCATCCCGGGAAGGCCAACGTAGTAGCCGATGCTCTGAGTCGGAAAAGCCATACCGTGAGTGCGTTGCTAGCCACAAGTCAGGATGAGTTATGTGAGGATTTTCAAAAGATGAAGATCGAGGTTGTACCTAGCGGATTCTTGGCCGCATTAGAAGTAAAGCCTACCCTAGAGGATCAAATCCGAGAAGGACAAAAGGATGATGACAAGATCCGCAGGATTAAGTCCATCAAGGAAGAAGGCAAGGCAGAGGACTTCAAGTTGGATGAGCAAGGCACGTTATGGATGAAGGATCGGATTTGTGTGCCTAACAAGAAGGAGTTAAAGCAACTAATTTTGGAAGAAGCCCATGACTCCAAGTACTCAATTCATCCTGGAAGCGCCAAGATGTATCAGGATCTGAAGGAGAGATTCTGGTGGCCGAGTATGAAACGTGAAGTTGCCGAGCATGTTGCATTGTGCGACGTATGCCAGAGAGTCAAGGCAATGCATCAGAGACCAGCAGGATTGCTACAGCCGCTAAAAATACCTGAGTGGAAGTGGGAGGAAATCGGAATGGATTTCATTACCGGTTTCATCAAGACTCAAGGAGGTTATGACTCCATATGGGTTATAGTGGATCGCTTGACTAAAGTAGCCCATTTTATCCCCGTGAAGACCACTTACTCGGAGATAAATTAGCGTAATTGTACATGATCGAGATTGTCTGTTTACACGGAGTGCGAAAAGGATTGTATCGGACGAAGGTACCCAATTTACCTCAAGGTTCTGGAATAAGTTGCATGAAGCCATGGGAACCCGTTTGAACTTCAAGATGCACTTATCATCCATGCAGACGGATGGACAGGCCAGAAAGAGTCAATCAGATTCTGGAGGATATGTTGAGAGCTTGTGCATTGGCTTATGCTACCTCTTGGGATAAGAGTTTGCCGTATGCCGAGTTCGATTACAACAATAGTTATCAGGCTAGTTCTGAGATGTCACCTTTGAGGCCTTTGTATGGTCGACCCTGTCGGACGCCATTGAATTGGAATGAGACCCGGCGAGCCGTGTCTTTGGGCCTGATATTCTTCAAGAGGTGAAGAAACGGATCGCCTTGATTAGGGAAAGGTTGAAGATAGCCCAATCACGACAAAAGAGTTATCTTGATAATCGTCGCAGGATTTGAGTTTTGAATCGAAGACTTTGTATACCTCGTAGTTACGCCTCTCGTGGAGTTAAGAGGTTCCATGCCAAAGGGAAACTTCGCACCCGTTATGTTGGACCATTTAAGATTTTGAGTCGCAGAGGCGGTTGCTTATCACCGGAGTTGCCACAATCGTTAGCGTGAGTACATGACGTATTCCATGTGTCTCAGTTGAAGAAGTGTCTCCGAGTTCCTGAGGAACAGACACCGCTAGAGTTAATTGAGTTGCAAGAGGACTTGACTTATAAGGAGCATCCCGTGAGGATTCTGGACACAATGGATCGAGAGACCAGAAATAAGTCAACCCGTTTCAGAGAGTTCAAGGAGCAACCATGAAGAAAGCGAAGCGACTTAGGGAGCGAAGAGGATTTGAAGAAAGAGTTTCCAAACCTATTCTCAGAGTGAGCCCTGAATCTCTGGACGAGATTCTATTAAGGGGGGGAGGTTTGTAACACCCCAAAATTTTGCTTTTCTTAAATTCATGTGTGATTTGGCACTTTGGTGAATTTTTGGAATTTTCTGGAATTTATTTGGATTTATTTGGAATTTATTTGAATTTATTCCATTTTGAAATAATTAAAGAATTTAATTTTGCAAATAAAATTTTGTTGGAAATATTTTATTCGAGTCCAAAATGTTCCAAAATATTTTCCAGAATTTTTCTGGAATTTTTTCTGAGTCTTTTGCTATTTTTAATGAATTAAATGAATTATTGGGAATTATTTTAAATATTAAATCATTTGGAAAATCAACTCGGTCGAGTATCGTTTCATCCGACCGAGTCGGAACCCGAGTCCGACTCGAGTCCGACCCGAGCCAGTTGACTCGACCAAACCAGCTCCCAACCCTAGCGATCCCAACCGTTGGATCAAGATCCAACGGCCAGGATCTTCCCGCATCGCCTTGGCCGAATCCGCCCGGATCCGATCGCGCCCACGCGATCGTGGCCGTTGATCGTGCCACGTGACGGCCGTGGCGTCATCGCCCCCGCCGAAGTCCGGAAGCCGACTCCTCCGCCTGCCGCCGTGTTCCGCTTAGGGTTCCGGCCAGCGCGCATCCCGAGGGTATTTAAAGCGTGAGACGCCGCCGAGGTTGCCCTCATCCGCGGCGCACTGTTCCCCAAGCCATCTCGCCTGTCTGTCGCCGTTTGCCGTCTGAGCTCGCCGGAGTTGGAACCCTGTTGCGCAGCCGTTTAACGCCGATTCCGCCGTCGTCCGTCGTCTTCCGCCGAAGGAGCCGGATCCGGAATTCCGTGGACGAGACGCACCGAAGGAAGGACTCATCTCGCCGAGCAACCCGAAGCGCCGTCGGGCTCGTCGTCGTTCGTTTCCGGTGGCCTTGCTCGCCGCTGCCGCCATCGACCTCGCGAGCTCTGTGGACCGTCCGATCTTGATCGTGCGGTTGAGGTGAGTTCACGTGTTTCCAAACCCGATTAGATCTGGACCGTTGGATCAAGATCCAACGGCCCCTGTCGCCACGTGCCGTAGTAGTGCTATTATAGGATTAGATCTGGACCGTCCGATCTAGATCGAACGGCCCACGATCATCGAGTAGTTTCAACGTGTTAACCCTGGATCTAATCGCGGCCGTTGAATTTCAAATCAACGGACACGATCGTGCCACGTGTCCGAGAAGCCGAGCCGCCGCGCCCACGCGCGCGTGCGTGGTCACTGACACGCTGGGCCCGCGTGTCAGCGGCTTAGCCGTAACTGCACCATGACATCACCCATGACGTCATCGGTGGGTCCCACCTGTCAGCACCGTGGGCTGAGCCCCGCTGACGTCAGCGATGACGTCACCCGAGTGGGCCCACATGTCAGCGACACGTGGAGTCGTGGACCGAGTCCACGGTAGACCCGAGCTGAGCGTGGACCGAGTCCATGGACCGGCTGACGTCAGCAGGCCAATCCGAGGCTGACACGTGTCCATGCTGACGCAATAATTAATTTCCGAAAAAGAAAATGATTTATTAATTCGAAATAATGATTTCAGATTTTGTTTCAAACTTCAAACGCTTATAACTTTTGCGTTTCAACTCCGATTTGAGTGATTCAAATTTCTAAATTTGTATAAAATTGAGATCTACCTAAATATGAATTTTATTTAATTTTTGGACTAAAGTTTTTCCCTGCAAAATTATTTAATTGATTATTTAAACTTTAAATAATCATAACTTTTAATCTTAACTCCAAATTTGACGATTCCAGTTTCTAGAAACTCATAAAATTATGTTCTCTCGGTTTATGGATTTTATTTGGATGTTTGGACACTTTTTGCCTATTGTTTATTCGTGTATTTGCTATTTGCACGCTTTACGAGTAGACGTTGAAGTGCCTAAGGATTCAAGGAGAAGTATTGACTCAGGATCCAACTCAGGACCAAGAACAAGTACTTTTTGAAGGCAAGTTGTGCTTTGACCATGTTGATCCTATTTCGAAATCTATTTTGATTTAAACTATTGCATGCTAGTTCAATTAGAAAAATACTTTGTTTAAACATGGGGTTAGATAAATACCAATTTCTTTGTATGACACCTTGATTACTTAAGTATGTGCCATGACCCTTTGTCACCCTAGTTGTGGATTACTAGTTGGACATTATTAAATCGCCAACATGGGTTTAGACCGTTGTAGTATCTGGGCTTAGACACCTGCTACGTGCTCATGACATGATTTTGGATGATCAAATGTTAAATATTGACTTAATGATATATTGAACCTGTTTTGGAAAAGTATCATGTGATGTTGATGGCACGTGGTGCATGGTAATCAACTGGGGTTTGATAAACAGTTTTCGACCGGGGCATGTGGCAAGAGTGATCAAGTGGGCCAGTTGTGGCATTGGGAATGTTGATTTGGTTCTTCGGGTAGTCTTGCCCTGGTCACCCTAAGGACTTAACCTTGCAAGCCTTTGAACTGGGTCTAACGTGCAACCACATGTCTGTAATGGGACGGACCTAGTTGACTAAGTTGCTAATAACGCATTACTGTGGGACCTCGGGAGGTCAACTACACCCTTTGTGTAAGTTGTACGGGAGCGTCTGGGCCGAGGCCAGTACCCATCTAACGGTTGATTGGCCTAGACTTCGCCTTAGCGAAGGGAAGGGTTAGTCGCAATAACCTGGGAGGACCACTTGTATTGTTAGAAGTCTCTCAAAGACTTTGTTGCGGGAACTTCGCCTTTGTGGTGTTTGATCAGTATCTTGTGGGTAAAGTGCATAACCTCTGCAGAGTTTAGAATCTATTCGAATAGCCGTGTCCGTGGTATTGGACATCGCTCGGGAATTACAGTCAAGGGTTAGATTTTCTCAAAAGTAACTTTGGTTTGAAAAGTTGGGTTGGACTAATAATGAAGTTGATGGAAATATGGATTAGGATGGGAAAGATGTTTATTAAATTCCTTGTCAAGTTATTTATACTTTACTTGTTTCTACTGCTTTCGAATCTACTTATATTACTTTTCAAATGCTGTTTACTGCAAATATACCTTGAGCCATTCCTTTGTACCAAGCCATGCATATAGTATATTAGCTTGCATTCTGTGCATGACTTGCTGAGTACCAAGTACTCACCCTTGCCACAATACAACACCAGTTGAAGAGGAGACAATACCAGCTTTGGAGGAGGAGCTCCAAGAGGATCCGTCTACCTAGGGAAGCGAGCCCAGTCAGTTGCCTGTGGTATACTGGATGGCGCCACGAAGTTATTTGATTTTCCGCTGCTATTATTTTTTCTCTGAATAAATTTCGCCTTGCAAGGCATATATTTGTAACTTGACCATAAGGTTGAGTAACCAGTTTGACTATTTAAATAAAGTACCTTATTGGTATCGAGTGGTATGATTGTGATATTTACCGATGTTAAGACTGTGTGCACTAGCGCGTTCCTGGACTAGTGCTGAATACACAGAGGGTCCGGATTTGCAAATTCGGGGTCCCGACATAGGAGCAGGCGTGACAGAGCAGTTATGCATATTATATCTCTTAAGCACTCTATCAATGTATGCCTTTTGGGATAGGCCTAATATCCCTTTGGACCTATCTCGGTGAATCTCAATGCCCAAAACATAAGAGGCATCACCAAGATCCTTCATGTCAAAATTAGCGGAAAGAAATCTTTTGGTCTCATACAGCATATCCATATCGCTGCTAGCCAACAAGATATCATCCACATAAAGCACTAAGATAGTGAATTTGCTCCCCTTAATCTTAATGTATATGCAATTGTCCACTTCATTTTCTTTGAAACCAAAATTTCTTATGGTCTCATCGAATTTAAGATACCATTGTCTAGATGCCTGCTTTAGTCTATAGATGGATTTTTTAAGTCTGCATCCCATATGTTCCTTGCCTTCCACAACAAAACCTTCCGGTTGAGCCATGAAAACATCCTCATGCAAGTCACCATTGAGGAATGCAGTTTTAACATCCATCTGATGTAGCTCTAAATCATAATGAGCAACAAGCGCCATGACAATTCTTAGCGAATCTTTCTTCGAGACGGGAGAGAAAGTATCAATATAATCTATCACTTCTCTTTGTGTAAACCCTTTTGCTACAAGCCTTGCCTTGAATCTTTCGATATTTCCTTTAGAGTCATGTTTAGTTTTGTAGACCCATCTACAGCCTACTGTTTTGACTCCATCAGAAATTTCTACTAGATCCCAGATGTCATTAATGCTCATAGACTTTATTTCATCCTGCATGGCCTCAAGCCACTTGGATGAATCTTTAGTCATCATAGCCTCCTTAAATGATGTAGGATCATCTACCTTTCCAATGTCACATACATCTTCATTCATGTATACAACATAATCATTGGGGATGGCTGATCTTCTTTCCCGCTGTGATCTCCTTAGTGGTTCATTAGCTATCACATAAGGCAATTGAGGCTCAACATTAGGTGCTGTATTGTTGAAATCTGAATTCTCAGATGGGGGCTCAACTCCAGGATTCTCAGCTGGAGGTACAACTTTATGAGGTAAAGGAACAATAGTCTCTTGGATTATCGGCAATGGTACATAAGTCCGAACCTCCTCAAGATCTATTTTCCTAGCCTCTGAGATCCCACTGATTTCATCGTTCTCTAAGAATACAGCATGGCGGGTTTCCACAAACTTAGTGATATGATTTGAACAATAAAATCGATATCCTTTAGACCTTTTAGGATATCCAATAAAATGACAACTTATTGTCTTAGGATCCAATTTTCCAAGATGTGGATTAAAGACTTTAGCTTCAGCAGGACAACCCCACACACGCAAATACTTTAAACTCTGTTTCCTTTCAGTCCACAATTCATAAGGGGTTTTAGGGACTAATTTACTAGGAACCCGATTTAATATGTGTGCGGCTGTCTTTAATGCTTCCATCCACAAACTAACTGGTAAACTGGAGTAACTCATCATGCTATGCACCATGTCCATAAGGTGCGATTGCGCCTTTCAGCTACTCCATTTTGCTGAGGTTCACCAGGTGTGGAATATTGCGCTACTATGCCATTTTCCGAAAGAAACTTAGCGAATGGACAAGGAATTTGTCCATAAGGAGCATGTCTCCCATAATATTCTCCACCACGATCTGATCTCACTACTTTAATCTTTAAGTTAAGCTAATTTTCTACTTCAGCCTTAAAGATTTTGAATTTATCGAGTGATTCAGATCGATCACGAATGGGGAAAATATAACCATATCGGGAGAAGTTGTCAGTAGAGATGGCAACGGGGACCCGAAACCCGAAACCCGACGGGTATTTACTCTATTAGGGGCCGGGTATGAACCGTTTTTCATACCCACGGGTATATTAATGGGCAAAAACTATTACCCAGCGGGTAGAACGGGTACGGGTCCGTACTACTGTCGCTACCCGCGGGTCCCTGTTACATATGGGTGGCTAATATGGATTATGTCATGTATATATAGGTGTGAACAAGAGTGAAAAAGTTGCTAGCTGATGTTGTCTAACTAGACAGTAGATCGACGAAATGTTTTTTTGGGGCCGGGGATCTCTACGGCCCATTTGTCAAGCATTTGGTGTTAACCAATGGGCTGGTGCTGCTAAATCTATTAGTTACCTTTGTTCTACATGATCACATACCGTCAAGGCGTCAATTAATACAATAGCTAGGTGACATAAACGAAAGCATGCACAACTTTGTTTTAGTACAGTCAATATGATAGCATACGATCTTACCGGGCCCAGCATATTATATATTGTATACAATCATATTGTGTAACCCTTCGAAATATGAGTACTATATGCAAACAAAATAGAACTTTTGTCATGAAACACGAGTCCCGACTTTGGTGCGGGTTACTCATGGAAGTCCGTTACCCGCACGCACGGTATTTGCGAGTAAATTTTATACCCATATGCGGGTATGGGTATTGTAGCGGGTGGATTTTGCTACCACGGGTATGGGTACGGAGTGGTGATACCCGCCGGGTATATACCTGTTGCCATCCCTAGTTGTCAGTGAACGTGATAAAGGAGTTATACCCATCAACTGAAGTCACAGGAAAAGGTCTGCATATGTCAGTGTGGATTAATTCTAAAATTCCTGTGCTTCGTGTGGCTCCTTTCTTAATCTATTTTACATATTTCCCTTTAATGCAATCAATACAATGATCTGAGTTAGAGAAGTCTAGAGGTTGGAGTATCTCTTCCTTAATGAGACGTTCCATTCTCCCCTTCGAAATGTGGCCTAAACGACAGTGCCACAATTTCGATGAAGTCTCATCACCTAGACTTCTCTTTCGCTTATTGGTGGCATCACACACATTCATCGATACAGGAGATCCAGAGAGATGAAGCATATAGAGTCTGTCTCATCGAGTTGCGAGACCAACATTATTAGAATTAAAGTTTACAATGCATTTATTGTTCCCAAAGATACAAGTGTATCCATCATCATCTAATAAAGAAACTGAAATGAGGTTTTTTCTTACAATAGGAACATAAACGACATTATTCAAAAGAAGGGAGAAGCCACTATCTAATACTAATGATAGTGTGCCAACGGCTTCAACTTCAGCCTCCTTTCCATCAGCAACTCTAAGGCTTCACTCCCCCTTTCTTACCGTCTTCACGGTAAGGAATCCCTGCAATGAATTGGAGACGTGCATAGTGGCACCAGAGTCAACCCACCAGGTATTGGGAGAATCATTAGCATAAAGGGATTCATCAATAAAAGAAATTTCATCATTACCCTTTTTAGCAAGCCATTTCATAAAGCCTGCACAATCTTTCTGAATGTGCCCACTGGTTTTGCAAAAATGACAGATGGGCCCATCAGAAGTAGATGTAGCAGTGACCTTCTCCTTTTGCTTTGGCTTGCTTGACTCAGCCTTAGGGGGAAAATGCAGCTTCTTTTTGGACTTAGCTTCCCCTTGGAATTTCCTTTTCCCATGGCCAACATGGAAAACCTGGTCCTTCCTTTTAGCCTTAAGCATCTCCTCCTTTTGGACACACATACCGATCAACTCGCTCATGGTCCATTGCTCCTTCTGAGTATTATAATTAATTTTGAATGCATTGTACTCAGGAGGGAGAGAGGTCATAATAAAGTGGACCAGGAACCCATCAGAAATGGCCATGTCCATACCATTGAGTTTTGCAGCCATATCATTCATCATCATGATATGCTCACGAACGCTGCTAGAGCCATCATACTTACTCGTGAGCATCTTCATAATCAAAGTACTGGCATAAACTTTTGAGGAGCCCTTAAATTGCTCCTCAACTGAGGCCAAATACTGCTTAACGTTGTTGGAATCAGGGATTGCTCCCCTTATCGCAACAGATATGGTGCTCTTTATAATCATCAAAGACATGCAGTTGGACCGCTCCCACTTCTCCGCTGTTAAATCATAGAGTTTCTTTTTCTCAGCGAAACTCTCATCATCAGCGGAAGGAGCTACGGGAGCGTCCTCACGTAATGCATAGTCCAGATCCATAATACCAAGGACAATCTGAACTCTTTCCTTCCAAGAAGGAAAGTTTGTTCCTGTCAGCTGCTTAATGCCGTTCAAATAAGCGGCAACATTAGCGTTGTTCATGGCTGAATCAAGAAAATAAAATATAATCAGGAAATATCGGAGAAAGTAAATGTCTTGCATGAAATTAACCCTACGTTGGTCTGATTAATAACATGCTAATGACAGGAAAAGGAACTAAATTAACTTATGGGTAACACATGGTCATAAACAACGTTGGTCAGAACATGATCATGGCTATAGCATAATCCCAGTTTTAATTAAATAGGTATGATGCATAGTTATAATTAACTTTGGTCAGAATATAACTATGATCAAAAAATAATCCCAAAACATTATTAAATCTCCAATTAATATTTCCCGTTGGTTCCATATTAATCAGAGACAATATACAGAAATCATCATAAATTAATAATTGTCACATTAATTTAATTTGCTCAATAAAATCAATAATGGAATTAATAAAATTAATGCCCAGGAAATAATAATCATTAAACAACATTATTGCTGAACTAAATGAGGCATAATATACCAATTATTTAAATGAGCTAATTAAAACAACATCAAAACAGTAAAAGCCCATGCGCTGCCAGCCCAACTGGCGAGCTCGGCCCAGAAGCGAGCCTGCTCACGCGTGCGGCCCAAACGCGTCCGGTGGCCCAGACAACTCGGCAGCCTAGCCGCTCGCTCGGCCCAAAGCGCAACAGGCCCGCGCGAAAAGAGAGCCCCAGCCGTCGATCCTGATGAACGGCTGAGATGACCCTAAAACTAAGCAAAAGGCGCCCTAACCAGAAAACCCTAACCCTAACTCATTTTCCCATCTCGATCCGAAAACCACGGGACGGCGCGGACCGAGTGATGGGGCAGCGCGTCGGTGCGCGCGCGCACGGCGGACTAGCGGAGGAGCCGCTGACGGCGAGGCGGCCCGAGGGAGCCGCGACGGCACGCGTGCGCACAAGACGAGACAACGCCATGGAGCCGCGGCGGCGCGCGTGCGCGGCGGGAAGGCGGGAGCGGCGGCTTTAGGCGCAGCGCTTCCACGATGCGACGGCGGCGACCATGGAGCAAGGCGCATGCTCCCGACAGGAGGTAAGTACCAAAACCCCTAAAACCTTTCGATTTCCTTGACTGATTTGGGGTTTTAAGGCTCGGATTTGATGGGGATAATCGGGCTAGAGTTCGAATCGGATTGGGGATTTTGTCGATTTTGCAAATTAGGGTTCGATTCATTCTAATCCCCTCCTTCTAAAATGCTGAACAAGCCTCATTAGTCCTAAACCGAAAACGATTGAGCCCTAAATCGGCGCACAAGAAATAATCCGAGCCAAAACAGAGCTAATCCGACGAAACAAGAACTTAAACCGGGCTTAAGGAGGATCAAGCTAAGGCTAGATATGCTCTGATACCAAATGTTAGATTAATTCTAAGGACTAAGTCTTCTAGCCTAAGTCATGATCACAATAGATAATGCGGAATTTAGACAAATCACTGACCCGAATTAGGAGACATCATTAGAAGATTAGCTCGGTGGTGTTCTTGATGTCGATGAGGAAGAAGCAGGGCACCGTGACTTGCAGGGCGAAGGCGTCGGTCTTCGTCAGCCTCTACGCCGTTAACCCGGATCGGATTGGACTGTTAGGAGTAGAAGAACTTGAGCCTTTTTCTTAGAGCGCAGAAGTTCCGGCCTCTCCTGTTTCTATATAGCGATGGCTGACGAGACCGATACCAAAAGGGTGTTGGTGCGTTCCCGATCAAAACGCAAGTAGTGGCTTAGATCCGAAAATTTCGGAATTAGTTAGGTAGATTGAGATCACTACTAACAATATCACACCTGAAACTTGGTGAAGTTGGGTCTGGAGGCTTGAAGCTTTGAAACTTGTCTTGCATCCTGAAACTTGGGTGTACTTGTTGAGATTTCAAACACAAAAACTTAAAACCTTTTGAAATGGGAGGTGACATCAGGCACACATGGAGGATGATAATATTGTGAAACGACGTTGGGGAGAACAATTTTTCTCGCCAACACACATTCAGAGGAAGATGGCGAGGTCGCACAGCGTGCATGCGAGCGTTTGAGAGACACAGATGTAGATTGTCTAATCGCTTCTAATCTGACGGCTACTAACTATCGCGTTCGATAGAGTATGGAGAGATACCGTGCAAATCACGTAATTTTACGTGTTACAACTATTTTCACCTAAAATTTTGGTCTATGTGGTATCATTCAACTATTTTTTTTTTGCTTTTTAGCAAAAAAAATGTCAAATTTTGTAGTTGAATTACTCTCCTCTCCTTCCCCTATTATATATTCTTCTCTCACCGAACCATCGAAAAGAAGCGGTACTTATTAAGGTAGAGTGGCTCCTGTGTTCTGCTACTTTCAATCTGATGCAAATAAGCATCATAAAACACGAAGCATATGTGGAGACATTAATACGACATAACATAAAAAAAGAGGACAAGTTGAAGAAAACTTGATTATAAGTTGCATTTCACTTTCTCCGTCTAAATTTGTAAGGTTTATTTTTTTCTTGGAAAATAAAAGAAGATATTGAAAATGACTAGATTATCCCTAATTATTATCTCTAAGAACTACAATTAATAAATATATATAGAGAATATCAAATAAATCTAGATATTTATTAGGGGTATAAAGTGAACATCACACTAATTTTTATATTTTAATATAAAACATGTTTTATACTTATGGACAAAGTTATTAAAAAATACATCTTGTAAGTTTGGATGGACGAAAGGAGTTAGTTTCTTGATTTTAAGTGCAATCCTCAAATTGCAAGTTTTTGAGCGGCACGTATCAAATACATATAGTTCGAGTAAAAACTGTTGGCTGGTTTGCGGTGCTCAACGCTTCTGGTTGCACATTAGTCGACTTCAAGCTCAAATTATCGTCAAAAATCGACCGAATATCGTCTACCTTACGTTGTGCAGGAGGGTGAGGGACGACGATGTGGTGAGGTCCCCGGACATTCGTCCGCTGTATGTGGACGACACACGTCGCACACCGCACCGGGTACAGCGCACACGACACACGCCTCTCCTGCCGATGTCCTGGGGAGCTCCAGTTGGCACCGTCCCGCTGCAGGTATACTTTTGTGGTCTCCCCCTGTCTCCTACGTTCTTTATACTATGCGGTGTACTAATCGCGTTCGGGCCAGCGGTGCCGCGAGCGCGGACATGCGGAGCAACACATGTACAAGATGCGGCAGCCGGTGCCCCTGACCCTGATTACGTAGCCCTACCGTACGTCAGTAATATTGCCCAGCCACCGCGGAAATAAATTCTTTGGTGTCGTACTGCACAAAGAGACCTATGCAGCACCACTCGGATGGACGCCACGTGTTATGCCAGTGAATCTGCACCGTCTGCATGCAATTAATGCGTCAGTTAATTAATCCCCTTAATTAATGCAATTAATCCCCTTAATTAATGCAACGGTGGAGATTCACTGGCATAACACGTGGCGTCCATCTGAGTGGTGCTGCACAGATCCCTTTATGCAGCACAGCACCATAGAATTTATTTCCAGCCGCCGCTGCCTTTGTGAGGGACGTGGGCATTGTGCCTGGCTTTTCTGAGCCGACTTATGGCACGGTAAACACGTATGCGTACGGATCGGGCCGACACGGCACAATGGTCAGGACTGTGCTGGTCCTCGTATCCACATAATTAATACGCTTACGAGGGCCGCGTTTGGATTGGCATGGCACGCTATAGGGAGAATAGGTACAGTGTAAGCACGGCACAGCTTTAGCATGGAACAGGCACAACGTCACGCGGCAAGGCACGATGGCAATGCAACACGGCGGAATGACTAGCCGATCAGCCTCGTCCTCAGCTCTCCAGGTTCACATTATCAAAATTGGCTTGAAAATCACACCGGCCCGGTAACGATTTTCATCGAAAATCGTCAAAAAATCGAAGAGTTTCGAATTCAAACTTTTTAACAAAAAAATTGAAAAAAACGATAATTGTGATATTTCCTCGATAATCGCTCGATATGGCTTGATAATCGCGATATTTGCCTCGAAAATCAGTCGACCAAACAAACTTCCTCGTCGATTGATTTTTGAGCGATTTTTGCTCGATATAACTCGATAATTAGGCTTCGTTTGGCAAAAGTGACTTTTAAAAGAACTTTTTTCTTTTAATTTTGGGTATATCAGCTAGTCAAAAGCATGTCTTTTTGGACCACAATCAAAACACATCTCTTTGTTTTCAACCATAGAATATCCACATGTATATTGGATTATGCTTTGAATAAAAAAAACTTTGTGTGGTTCTCAATTTTGCTTGTATAATGTGTATATAGACGTGTTCGTGGTTTTTTAGCCATAATTAAATTTGCCCAGGCCCTTAACACTTTTTGGCTCCGCCATTGAACCTAACCAACTAGAATTGATGCACAACCTAGGCTTAATATACTCTCTCAGGTACTTAAGATCTTCAATCTTAGCTTCAAAGTTATAACACCCCAATTTTTGCTTTTCATAAAATTAAATGAAATTTGGCATTTTTGAGAATTTTTGGAATTTTCATGGATTTATTTGGATTTAATTTGCATTTATTCCCTTTTGAGATAATTAAATAATCAAAAGTTTGAAATTAAGTTTTGTTGCAAATATTTTATTTGAGTCCAAAATGCCCTAAAATATTTTCAACAATTTTTCAGGAATTTTTAAAGTATTTTCTTTGTTTTCAGAATTAAATGAATTTCTAGAAATTAATTTAATTATTTAATCGCTGGAAAACCCTAACGGGTTAGTACTGTTCAAGTGATCGAGCCCTAGTCGGACCCGAGCCATCATCGAGCCAGACCGAGCCCAACCAAACCCTAACTCGCCCGACCGTTGGATCGAGATCCAACGGCCGAGATTGAGCCACGTCGCCCACGTGGGAGTCGGATCCGACCCGACCGCGCCCGCACGATCCTGGCCATTGATCGCGTTCGCTTGGACGGCTGCGATTGTGCCACGTCACCTAGTCCGACTCCTCGCTGGACTCCGCCGCTGCACGCGTATGGACCTCGGTTTCCTCGAGATTCACGGAAGCTGAGGCCCCTATTTAATGCGCCGCCGCCGCCATCGTGTTCCTCTCTTCCCTGCGCACCCGTAGCCCTAAGCCGCCAAGCTCGAGCCGCCGCCGACCGCCCGCAAGCGCTCGCCGAAGTTGGAGGAGGAGTCCGCCGCGGTTTTCGCCATTTTCCGCCATCCTCCGCCGTGTTGGAGCACAGATCCGAGACCGTCGCGTCTAGCCGCACCCGTGGAGACCACTCACCTCACCGGAGCACGCCCCGAACACCGTCGACCGTGTCGTCGTCCCCAGTGCCGGCAACCTAGCTCCGCCGTGGCCATCGCCGAACCCGCGAAGCTCCTCGACCGTCCGATCTTCATCCAACGGCCGAGGTTCGTCCACGTCACCCCCGTGTAAATCCACGCTTTGGTTTTTAGATCTAATCCCAACCGTTGGATCTAGATCCAACAGCTTAGATTGAGCCACGTAGCCATATACTGCACTGTGCTTAGATTAGATCTAGACCGTTAGATCCAGATCGTACGATTAGGGTTAACCCGCGTTGTAGCGTTAGATGCGTTCTCGGCCATTCGATCAAGATTGAACGGTGAGGATCGCGCCGCGTGTCGCACGCCGGGTCATGCCACGTCGCCCCCTCGATGCGGTAAAACCCGATCCAATCATAGCTGTCCGATTCGAATCGTGCGTCTCAGATCGATGCACGTTACCCCAAACGTGCACGATCCAAATCCAATCCCGACCGTTTATTCTCAAATCAACGGCCCGGGTCAAGCCACGTGTTCGGAAGCCGAACCGACGCCGTCCACGCGGACGCGCCCGGTCGTCGCTAACGTCACATGTGACGTCAGCGTGGCGCCCGCGTATCAGCCGCTGGCCCAACGGCACCATGACGTCATCCGTGACGTCATGCTGACGTCACGGTGGGGCCCACGTGTCAGTCCGCACGGCCAAGCCGTGCTGACGCCACCTGAGTGGGTCCCGCGTGTTAGTGGCACGTGCACCTGGGGACCGGGTCCATGGTGGACCGAGCCCGAGCCATGGACTGAGTTCATGGACCGGCTGACGCAATAATTCGATTTTTTCAATAGAAAAATAATTCGGTGGGAAATCAAATCCCGTGCTGACGTCATAATCAGATTTTTCAATAGAAAAATAAATGAATTAATTCGGTTTATTCTTTTATTTGAATTTTCAAACTTCAAACGCTTATAACTTTTGCGTTTTAACTTCGATTTGAACGATTCCAATTTTTAAATTTTTATAAAATTGAGATCTACTTAAATATGAGTTTTGATTAATTTTTGGACATGAATTTTTCTCTATTTTTATTTATTTAATAGATTCCTTAAACTTTAAACAATTATAACTTTTGCATTTTAACTCCAATTTGGGCGATTCAAATTTCTAAAAATTTTAAAATTATAATCTTTCTGTTTATGAATTTTATTTGAATTTTTTAACACTTTTTGTTTACTGTTTATTTATTTATTGCTATTTGCACGCGTTACGAGTAGACGTTGAAGTACCCGAGGGCTTCGAAGGTGAAGTGTTGACCTAGGAGCCAGCTCAAGACCCTAAACAAGTGCTTTTTGAAGGCAAGTTATGCTTGGACCATATTGTTCCCACTTTGGAAAATTATTTTGATTCAAAGTATTGCATGCTAATTTAATTAGAATTGATTTTGATTAATTCTGGGAAATTAGATAAATACCAGCTTTGCAATATGACACTTTGATTATTTAATTGTATGCCATGACCCCTTGTCACCCTAGTTGTGGATTAAATAGTTGGACATCATTAATTTGCCAACATAGGTAATTAGATCGAGGTAGTTCAATGCTTAGCCCTGCCACATAGTCATGATATGATTTTGGGCAATTACATGTTAACTTTGACTTAATGAGATATGGAACATATTTTGGAAGGTGACATGTGTTATTGATAATGATGTTGATGACACGTGGTGCATGATAATCAACTGGGGGTTGATAAATAGATTTAGACCGAGGCAAGTGGCAAGGATGATCGGGTGGGCCATTTGTGGCACCAGGAATGTTGTTTTGGTTCTTCGGGTAGTCTTGCCCTGGTCATCCTAAGGACTTAACCTTGCAAGCCTTTGAACTGAATCAAACATGCAACCACATGTCCGCAATGGGATGGACCTAGTTGATTAAGTTACTAATAACTTGCTTGTGATACCTCGGGGTGTCAACTATACCTTTTGTGTAGTTTGAAGGGGGAGTGTACCAGGGCCGCGGCATGGTACCCGTCCAACGGTATGTCGGTCCCATACTTCGCCTTTGTAAGGGAAGGGGTGGTGTATGGCAAAACCGGGGAGGTTCACTTGTATGGTTAGCGGTTTTCGAAAGGCTTTGTTACGGACTCTCGCCCTTTGTGGCGCTTGACTGTATCTTGTGGGTAAAGTGCATAACCTCTGCAGAGTGTAAAATCTATTCGAATAGCCGTGTCCGTGGTATTGGACATTGCTCGGGGATTACAGTTAAGGGTTAGATTTTTATGAAAATAGCTTGGTTTTGGAAAGAGCTTGGGTTTGGAATGATGAACTGGACTTAGGAAAGGAAAAATGCTTACTTGTGCAATCATTGTGAAAGTACTCAATTTTTTATTGCTTTACTGCTTTGCAATCTATTATCTTATTTGTGAATGCTACTTTACTGCAAAAGAACCTGTTAGCCTATCCTTTGTAATAAGCCATGCATGTAGTATATTAGATTGCATTCTGTGCATGACTTGCTGAGTATCAAGTACTCAGCCTTGCCACAACACAACCTCTATTGAAGAAGAGTCGACACCAGCTTTGGAGGAAGAACTCCAGGAGGAGCCGTCTAACTAGGGAGCGAGCCCAGTCAGTTGCCTGTGGTATACTGGATGACGGCACGAAAGCTATTTTATTCCGCTGCAGTTATTTCTCTTTTAATAAGTCTTCGCCCTGCAAGGCGTATCTTTGTAACTTGACCATAAGGTTGAGCAACCAGTTTGGTTAATTAATTAAAGTACTCTACTATTTCGTTGAGTATGATTGTGATATATACCGATGTTGAGACTGTGTGCACTACCGTGATCCTGGACTAGTGCTGAATACACAGACGGTTCGGATTTGCAAATTCGGGTCCCGACAGAGGTGGTATCAGAGCCAGGCTGACTGTAGGCTCACCCTTACTTAGAATGGTGGTAGTGGATAAAACCTATCTTCTAAATTTAAAATTTGACAAGACAATGAATGAAATCTCGACTTATCCCTTCTCTCTTCCCGTACCCCTTTTGCTGAAATTCTCTTGCTATCCCTTGGGTTTAAAAACTTTTGAGTTCTTACGTGAGCGTCTTTTGGCAGATGATGATGAAGAACAATTACACCGAGCGTGAGGGTGGCTATGCCGCTGAGTTGTGGCGTATGCTACAGTTGCTTGGAGGCTTTGAGAGACCGCTCTACCTAGGGACCACCATCGTACAGGCAGGACTGGTCATAGGATGGGACGTTAAGATCACGGTGTATGCTCGAGAGAAGACGAAGTTCAGTCGTCCTTTTCACTTCACTGCGAGGAGGTCCACATTTGAGATGGGAATTCAGGAGGTGTCACATCGAGCGATGCGGCATATCGCTCGCACCTACTCCAGGGAGTTGGAGGGCACCGTGTTTCGCCATCACCCGCGCAGAGACAACCGCCTTGACCGAGAGCCGATTGAGGATGATGAGCCACGATCACCCATCTGGCAAGGTTCGTCGTCGCCTAGGAGGATGTGATTGACGACACAGTCCAGGAGTTACAGAATGCTCGCAATGAAGTTGAAGAGGTAAGGAAGCACCTGCAGGATGCTCGGGAGTACATTGCCCATGCTTCACGGAGGATTGATGAGCTAGAGACGGCACTGTACGGAGCTGAACCAGAGCCGGTGTTGGAGCTGCACGAACCAGACCCTGAGGAAGACCCAGAGGAGGCGCCCCCTTCACCTGCACCTGCACCCGCGCCACAGCTAGAGCCGGTTCCTGATCCTGAAGATGATGCCACTTCTTCGACTACTGCAATTGTTAGGCATGGCGATCGCTTTGCGCCTATGCCGCCGCACCCGCCACGAGGAGGCAGTGGAGGTTTTCTCGATGAGTGAGCGTTTATACATAGTAGTTGAGACTCTTGTGTCGAGTCGCGTCTTAGATTAATAAGAGTCGCCCTTTAGGCGTTAGACTCCAGTGTGCAAGTCTAATTTGGATTTTCATTGCTTGCTGAGTGTGCAGTATGAGTTGCAAGGCCCTTAGGCATTGTGAGCAACCATACCAAGTATTATTAATTAATAAAGTTAGATTTTGAGTTACACCTCTCGCCCCGCATAGTTCTCTACTACTTGTCTATTATTGTTTCCCTCTTTTCTCTAAACCTTGGAGCACTCGACAGATGGTGAACACTCGCGGAAACATTGGAGGCAGTGGAAGTGGTTCTCATCCAACAGGAAACACCAATGATGGAGCACCTACACCCCAGCCAGCACCGCAGGTGGACATGCAGAACTTTGGAGCTTTTCTGGCCGCCCAGACTCAGCTGATGCATGCTATGATGCAACAAACGTAGCAAGTCACTACTCAAGCCGCTGCCAACCAAGCCAATCAAGGACAGCGATAGAACTCAAGGCTTTTAGAATTTATGTGGACTCATCCGCCCACTTTCTCTGGAAACGCCAATCCATTGGAAGCAGATGACTGGTTAAGGTCAATTGAGAGGAAGTTGTAAAACACCCAATGTGTGGAAAATGAGAGAGTGTTATATGCATCCCACCAGCTAGAGGGAACGTCAGCTGAATGGTGGGAGAACTTCTGTGCTGCACACGAGAACCCACAGGACATCACATGGGGGGAATTTACCGCTGCATTTCGCCAGTATCATGTGCCAGAAGGGATCATGGACCTTAAGAAAGAAGAGTTCAGGGCACTAAAGCAAGAAAATCAACCGGTGTCGGAATATCTGAACAAGTTCACACAGCTTACACGCTACGCGCCTGAAGACGTAGCGACGGACAAGGCTAGGCAGTCTCGTTTTCTGAAGGGACTAAACTCTGGACTGCAGGTGGGACTGATCACCCACACATTTCCAGACTTTCAAGAACTTGTGAACAAGGCGCTCATTCTTGAGGACAAGCATAAGGAACTGGATGAGAATCGAAAGCGCAGGATGCAACAGCAGGGATCATGCCAGGGAGCGCAGCAGCGTCTAAGGGTTGCGCCGAATCAGTTTTTCAGATTCCAGCCGTAGAATGCAGCAAGGACACCGTCGCCAGCACCGAGACCCGTCAATCAGAATTATTTTACACGAACTCCAGCCAGAAACGCCGCTTCGGGCAGTCAACAGGGAACAGTGAGGCACTGCTATACATGTAATGAGCCAGGGCACTTCTCCAACAACTGCCCCAAGAAGACAGCGGGAGTGACCCCAGTTCGCTTCAACTTGGGCTCCACACCAGCCAGGACACCCGCACTAGGAACAAACCGCGGAGCAGCATAGCCAGGAGCAGCGCCCCAGACCGTGGTGAGAGGCCGAGTCAATCACGTGACCGCAGATGCACTTCAGAATGCCACAGACGTTGTACTGGGTAAGTTACTCCACAACTCAAGACTGTGAATAAGATTGTTCGACTCTGGAGCTTCGCATTCGTTTGTTTCTTGAGATTTTGTTTCTAAGAATGATTTGGAGATTGTGGATCTTAAATGTATGTTTGTAGTTCAAACCCCTGGGTCAGAACTCCGATCTCAAATAGGATGATCTGGGGTGAGAATACTAATAGATGGGGTAGAGTTTCTAGCAAACCTTATCATATTGGGAACCCAGACCCTAGATGTTATCTTGGGAATGGATTGGTTATCCAAGCACAAGGACATGCTTGGCTGTGGAAGAAGGATTATTTTCGTTGGGAGCCCATGTGGAAGAAAAGTAGAATTTCAAGCTACAACCGTTCGTGATGGACAGTTGATGGTCAACAGTGCGAACGCAATCAGCATAGAGGATGTCTCAGTGGTGAATGAATACCTTGATGATTTTCCTGAAGATTTACCTGTTATGCCACCAGACAGAGATATAGAGTTTGTGATAGAATTAGTACCTAGAATGGCACCAATATCCAAGAGACCTTACCGGATGTCAACAAAACAATTAGTAGAGATGAAGAAGCAGCTATAGGAGTTGATGGAAAAAGGATTTATTAGATCAAGTTCGTTGCCATGGGGAGCACCAGTTCTGTTTGTCAAGAAGAAGGACGGGAGTTTTAGGATGTGCATAGATTATCGTGCACTCAATGAAGTCACCGTGAAGAACAAGTATCCGCTACCCAGGATCGATGATCTGTTTGACCCAGATTGAGGAGCCGAAGTTTTCTCCAAGATTGATCTGAGATCGAGGATATCACCCGATTGAAGATCCGATCGTAAGATATCCGAAAACCGCATTCTCGTCGAGATCACGGACATTACGAGTTTACGCTATGTATTTTGGTCTCGATTTAATGCGCTAGCTTATTTCATGAATATGATGAATAAGGTTTTCATGGAGTATTTGGACAAGTTCATTGTTGTGTTCATAGACGATATCTTAGTCTACTCCAAGACAAGGGATGAACATGAACACCTGAGGCTAGTTTTGGAGAAGCTGAGAGAACAGCAACTCTTCGCCAAATTCAGTAAGTGTGATTTCTGGAAGGACAAGGTAGAGTTCCTTGGACATGTAATGACCACAGAAGGAGTCGCTGTTCATCCAAGCAAAGTTGAAGCTGTGTTACATTGGGAACAGCCGAAGACCGTGACCCAGATTCGGAGTTTTCTTGGGATGGCAGGTTACTACCGCCGTTTTATTGAAGGCTTTTCGACGATTGCGAGACCTCTTACGCAATTGTTGAAAAAGGAGAAGAAGTTTAACTGGACGCCGGAGTGCGAGAAAGGTTTTCAAGAACTAAAGAAGCAATTGACATCAGCACCGGTGCTAGTTCTACCGGACGCCAATCAAAGCTTCGACATTTATTGTGATGCATCGCGCCAAGGACTTGGATGCGTGTTGATGAAGAACCGGAAGGTCGTTGCATATGCATCGAGGCAGTTGAGGCCGCATGAGGAGAATTACCCAATGCATGACCAGGAGTTAGCTGTCGTAGTGCATGCTTTGAATTTGTGGTATCACTATTTGATTGGGAACAGATGTGAAGTATACACGAACAATAATAGTCTTAAGTACATCTTTACCCAATCAGACCTGAACATGAGACAGAGGAGATGGTTGGAATTGATCAAGGATTACAATGTCGGAATCCATTACCATCCGGGGAAGGCCAATGTGGTGGCTGATGCCTTGAGTCGAAAAAGCCATATTGTGAATATGCTGATAGCTACAAGTCAGGATGAGCTATGCAAGGAGTTTCAGAGGATGCATATTGAGGTGGTACCTGAAGGATTCTTAGCCGCATTGGAAGTAAAGCCTACTCTGGAGGATCAAATCAGAAAAGGACACGAGGACGATGGCAAGGTCCAACGAATCAAGTCCAAGATGGAGGAAGGCAAGGTGAAAGACTTCAAGCTGGATGAGCAAGGCACGTTGTGGATGAAGAATCGCATTTGTGTGCCGAACAAAAAGGAGCTGAAGCAGCTGATTCTGGAAGAAGCCCATGACTCCAAGTATTCGATTCATCCAGGAAGTGCCAAGATGTATCAAGACCTGAAGGAAAGATTCTGGTGGCCGAGCATGAAGCGGGAAGTCGCCGAGCACGTTGCATTGTGCGACATATGTCAGAAAGTCAAGGCAATGCATCAGAGGCCAGCAGGATTGCTGCAGCCATTGAAGAAACCTGAGTGGAAATGGGAGGAAATCGGAATGGATTTCATTACCAGTTTGCCTAAAATTCAAGGAAGATATGACTCCATATGGGTTATAGTGGACCGCTTGACTAAGGTCGCTCATTTTATCCCTGTAAAGACCACTTACTCGGGAGATAAATTAGCGGAGTTGTATATGATCAGTCTGTTTGCACGGAGTGCCGAAGAAGATTGTATCGGACAGAGGTACCCAATTTACCTCGAGGTTTTGGAATAAGCTGCATGAAGCCATGGGGACCCATTTGAACTTCAGTACAGCATATCGTCCACAGACGGATGGACAGACTGAAAGAGTTAATCAGATTTTAGAGGATATGTTCAGAGCTTGTGCACTGGCTTATGTTACCTCTTGGGATAAGAGCCTGCTGTATGCCGAGTTCAGCTACAATAACAGTTACCAAGCCAGTCTGCAAATGTCACCATTTGAGGCACTGTACGGTCGGCCATGCCGAACACCGTTGAACTGGAATGAGACAGGTGAACGCCAAGTATTTGGGCCAGACATTCTTCAAGAAGCTGAAGAGCAGATTGCCATGATCAGGGAAAGGTTGAAGATAGCCCAATCAAGACAGAAGAGTTACGCCGATAATCGTCGCCGGGATCTGAGTTTTGAACCGGAAGACATCGTATATCTCAGAGTTACACCTCTCAAGGGAGTTAAGAGATTCCATGCCAAAGGAAAACTCGCGCCGCGTTATGTTGGACCATTTAAGATTTTGAGTCGCAAAAGCGAAGTTGCTTACCAGCTGGAGTTGCCACAGTCGTTGGCAGGAGTGCATGATGTGTTCCATGTGTCCCAGCTGAAGAAGTGTCTCCGGGTGCCAGACGAGCAAACACCTTTGAAATCGATTGAGCTGCAAGAAGACCTGACATACAAAGAGCACCCCGTGAAGATTTTGGACACGATGGATCGAGAGACCAGAAATAAATCAACCCGTTTCTGCAGAGTCTAGTGGAGCAACCATGCGGAAAGTGAAGCAACTTGGGAGCGTGAAGAGGATTTGAAGAAAGATTTTCCAAACCTATTCCTTAGTCAGCCCTGAATCTCGGGGTCGAGATTCTGTTAAGGGGGGAGGTTTGTAACACCCCAATTTTTGATTTTCATGAAATTAAATGAAATTTGGCATTTTTGAGAATTTTTGGAATTTTCTGGGATTTATTTGGATTTCATTTGAATTTATTCCATTTTGAGATAATTAAATAATTAAAAGTTTCAAATAAATTTTTGTTGGAAATATTTTATTTAAGTCCAAAATGCCCTAAAATATTTTCTAGAATTTTTCAGAGTATTTTGCTATTTTCTCGAATTAAATGAATTTTTAGAAATTAATTTAATTATTTAATCGCTGGAAAACCCTAACGGGTTAGTACTGTTCAAGCGACCGAGCACGAGTCAGACTCGAGTCCGAGTCGAACCCGAGCCACGATCGAGCCGGACAGAGCCCAACCAAACCCTAACTCGCCCGACCGTTGGATCGAGATCCAACGGCCGAGATTGCGCCACGTCACCCACATGGGAGCCGGATCCGACCCGAACGTGCCCGCGCGATCCTGGCCATTGATCGCATTCGCTTAGACGGCTGCGGTTGTGCCACGTCACCCAGTCCGAGTCCTCGCCGGACTCCGCCGACGCACGCGTGTGGACCTCGGTTTCCCCGAGATTCACGGAAACCGAGGCCCCTATTTAATGCGCCGCCGCCATCGTCTTCCTCTCTTCTGTGCGCACCCGTAGCCCTAAGCCGCCGCTGACCGCCCGCATGCGCTCGCCGAAATTGGAGGAGTCCGCCGCGGTTTTTGCCATTTTCCGCCGTCCTCCGCCGTGTTGGAGCCCAGATCCGAGACCGTCGCGTCGAGCCACACCCATGGAGACCACTCACCTCGCCGGAGCACGCCCCGAATGCCGTCGACCGTATCGTCGTCCCCAGCACCGGCAACCCAGCTCCGCCGTGGCCATCGCCGAACCCGCGAAGCTCCTCGACCGTCCGATCTTCATCCAACGGCCGTGGTTCATCCACATCACCCCCATGTAAATCCACGCTTCAGTTTTTAGATCTAATCCCAACCGTTGGATCTAGATCCAACGGCTTAGATTGAGCCACGTAGCCGTAGACCGCACCGTGCTTAGATTAGATCTAGATCTAACGGTTAGGGTTAACCCGCGTTGTAGCGTTAGATGCGTTCTCGGCCGTTTGATAAAGATCGAACGGTGAGGATCGCGGCGTGTGTCGCACGCTGGGTCATGCCACGTTGCCCCCTCGATGCGGTGAAACCCGATCCAATCGTAGCCGTCTGATTCGGATCGTGCGGCTCAGTTCGATCCACGTTACCCCAAACGTGCACGATCCAGATCCAATTTCGACCGTTGATTCTCAAATCAACGGCCTGGATCAAGCCACGTGTTCGGAAGGTAAATCGATGCGGTCCACGCGGACGCGCCCGGTCGTCGCTGACATCATGTGTGACGCCGCCAGTGGCCCGCTGTCGGTCACGTACCGCCCAACAAAGACCATGACGTCATCCGTGACGTCATGCTGACGTCACGGTGGGGCCCGCGTGTCAGTCCGCGCAACCGAGCCGTGCTGACGTCAGCGCTGACGTCACCCGAGTGGGTCTCGCGTGTCAGTGCCACGTGCACCCGTGGACCGGGTCCATGGTGGACCGAGCCCGAGCAGTGGACTGAGTTCATGGACCGGCTGACGCATTGATGACGCAATAATTCGATTTTTTCAATAGAAAAATAATTCGGTGGAAAATCAAATCCCGTGCTGGCGTCATAATCGGATTTTTCAACAGAAAAATAAATGAATTAATTCGGTTTATTCTTTTATTTGAATTTTCAAACTTCAAATGCTTATAACTTTTGCGTTTTAACTTCGATTTGAACGATTCCAATTTATAAATTTTTATAAAATTGAGATCTACTTAAATATGAATTTTAATTAATTTTTGGACATGAATTTTTCTCTGTTTATATTTATTTAATAGATTCTTTAAATTTAAACAATTATGACTTTTGCATTTTAACTCCGATTTGGGCGATTGAAATTTCTAAAAATTTGTAAAATTACGATCTTTCTGTTTATCAATTTTATTTGAATTTTTGAACACCTTTTGTCTACTATTTATTTATTTATTGCAATTTGCACGCGTTACGAGTAGACGTTGAAGTACCCGAAGGCTTCGAAGGTGAAGTGTTGACCAGAAGCCAGCTCAAGACCCTGAACAAGTGCTTTTTGAAGGCAAGTTATGCTCGGATCATATTGTTCCCACTTTGGAAAATTATTTTGATTCAAAGTATTGCATGCTAATTTAATTAGAATTGATTTTGATTAATTCTAGGAAATTAGATAAATACCAGCTTTGCAATATGACACCTTGATTATTTAATTGTATGCCATGACCCCTTGTCACCCTAGTTGTGGATTAAATAGTTGGACATTATTAATTTGCCAACATGGGTAATTAGATCGAGGTAGTTTAATGCGTAGCCCTGCCACGTAGTCATGATATGATTTTGGACAATTACATGTTAACTTTGACTTAATGAGATATGGAACATATTTTGGAAGGTGACATCTGTTATTGATAATGATGTTGATGGCACGTGGTGCATGAGAGGAGCCGCCCAGATCGTCCTCGGGCTATTAGAAGGTTTAGTCGTCCTAATCGGATTTGGAGGCTAACAATGGGTCGCTAGAAGCGCTCGTAGTGTTAGCTTCCAAGCCCAATCGAGACAACGGTAGGACCCTTCGAATAACTCGACAACAACCCCGGTATTCCCCCGGTATGCGACCCAAAACTCGCCCAGGATCCCCGCATACCGGTTTCACTGTGATATCAACCCAATTTGCATAAAGGGGGCAACGAACTCAGAACCCCACAATCAAGCACGCAACGCGGAAGCAAAACCAACCAAACAACCACGGCACGAAGACAAAACCCAACAAGAGCGCCAACTACTCAGAACCACACCCGAGAACCACCAAAACAAAAGACAAGCAGACAACGAGAGGCGACACAGATACAATAAAGAGTTGCACGAAGGCAACCAAGAGTTCAGTGAAACATAACACAGTTAACTAATCTATACAGCAAAAGAGAACACACAGCTATCAGACTAGACTCCAAAAGCAAAGCATCTCCGGAAGTGTTCTGCCTCTGAACACTCCCGGGCGTGTACGACAGCGTAGGGAGCCTCTACTCGGTGCCCCGCTCGGTCACCGAGAGGCAGTACGGACATAACTCACATCCGTCCGGATCCTCACCTGCAAAACCACAAAAGCAGAAGCCTGAGTACGGAAGGTACTCGCAAGTCTTACCCGTGGTCCATATATGACCGACACAAACAAAGGATATGCATTTGGATGCAGCAAGGGAATAAACTGAAGGTAAAAGTGCGGAAAGCTTAACTTTGTTACTCATTTAATTACACTACTCAATTTCACAATTTAGAGCGTTCTTAGACAAGCACCTATCACTAAGGTGAACTTTAGAATTTACAATTCAATACAACAAGTAGCATCGGGAACAAGTATCCTCGTCAGTATCCTTGTCCGCCCCAGCTAACCTCAAGTTCAAGTTATTCTACGTTGAATGTGCGATGACCAAGCGTGCTCATATCCGAGAGCGCGGCAATTCGAATCGCTTATTCACCCTGCAGGGGATCATTAACCGCACGACACGTGCCACAAAGAACCTCGTGTCAACCCTTCTCCCATCCATACATACTCGTTGGGACACCTTCATGCGGTCCGAGCAACTAGCACCCCCTCGAGCAGCCCAAGCCCGGCTTGGCCCTCGAGAGTCGGCCTAAGCCTCGCCCTCAACCACGCCCAACCACATGAGGTCATGCCCCATCGAATAGCATGCGATGAAAGAATAGCTTTACCGTCCCATTCCGGCATGCGATTAACAAAGTGCGCTCGATCAAGGGGCAAACAACGGATCCGTCCTCAACTGACACAGGCGAGACTACCACACTTGAGTCTCCACACCCAAGTGCCTCAACTTTCTCGCCCGGTCTCATTTCAATTTTCCCTTTTCCCAATTCCAAATACAACCATAACCATAGCACTTGATAATTGCGAAGTGAAATGACCTCAAGCGATGGAACCATCCATCACTTGGCCTATACCCGACAACTAAGCAAGACTAGGCATGGACACATTTTATTACCCATATACTAGCTCCAAAGGAAGTGAACAACAATTAACAAGGATGTATATGCAACAATTAGGATCTAGTCCTATTTTCCCCAATTCAACTCCTAATGCATGACTTAATCACCCAATAAGCAACTTATTAACAAACATAAGAGTACAATTAGGATCGAATATGCTTAGGTGCTTGCCTTGTGCTTCTGCTTGCGGATCAACCACGTTTTGCTCCACGTGGCCTCCCTCAACCACAGCCGCGTCAGTCGCCGCGGGATCGTCCTCTACACAGATATAATGCATAAAGAGATGCATGCAATGCGAAGAAAACAACATAAAATGCGAACCCCCACCGAACAGACCGGTAAACCCGGACAGTCCGGGTATTTCATCCGGACAGTCCGGACAACCCGGACACTCCGGACCGTTTGTCCGGACACTCCGGACCTGGCACAATTCGCCCCACGACTCAACGGATCGAGGTGTTGCCAAGCCCCATGGCACCGCGGGGACCCGATCTACGACTTTCCTACACGTGGCCGAGCCAGAGAAACTACGAGCTAGCTCGAACCACGACGAAACCAGCTCACTTCTACAAGCTCAACCACAACTAATCCCAACCCTAGAAATGACCTCATCTACTCCCGATCTCTCACCCTATACCCTACATTAACTAATCCACCCCAAATCCAACCACCCACCAAAACCCTAGTACCCCCAAAGCTTACTCCCAACTCCAAATCCACAAACCTAACTGTAACACCCCGGTATTTAATATGCCTGAATGCTACCAAACATAAGCTAAACAACATCTAAATACCACAATTTATCATAAATTCCAGCAAGGGTACAAATGCTAAAAACCGAGATTTCGGCAGCATCTCCTTTGTTTTAACATGCTACGAAGACTCAACAATATTAACATGTCAAAATAGCATAATGAACGATAGCAATAACATGATCAAACGGAAAAACAGCCACCATACCACTAAGGATAGAAATTCTATCCGTCACATGACAAATATGGACTAATCATTTACTCATAACGACCAATGAATCATCGAAACCACAGTTTAGCTCAAAGAATTAACCATAACCATAAGGGAAGGAACATGTCATTGTTTAAATGTGTGATGCTAAGTGATGACGTGTGACTAGCTCCCTTTCCCGCATGTCGGATTCATGGTACCTAAAAGAAAACAACATAAACACAAGCGTGAGTTCATCACTCAGCAAGTATATTGCAATGATACAAACATAAACAATTACATAGCAACAATATCTCACATCATGTAACAAATCTCATTTATGGTCACATGTTATCATCATCATCATCAATATGTATGAAGTGCAATGCGATGCTCATGTCTCCTTGGAAACTCATACCGGTATGGTTGAGTACACACCCGTCGGTGTGCACCCTCTCCCCGCTTCCATCCCGAAGATGGAGGGTGCCTACTCCTCGCTTCCATTCACCGCGGTGAATGGAATCACGATGTAGGACTTACTCTTTGGCTCTCCAGATTAGTCATAACTTTCTCACCGACCTTCCCGGATTAGTTATGACTTTCTCACCACCCGGGCCAAGTAACATGTCATGTATGCAAATATGCCATCATCATCATAAACTTGTATATTTAACACATGGCATCATAACATACTCATCATATCATAGGAAAACATTAAAGCATGGCAAGTGAACATATCATATATTCAAATCTCAATCTCAATCAATCAAACAAACCACAACCCGCTACCATTCCAATACACTTGCCTCAACCACGACGACGGATTGGCGAGACATAGAGGGCACTCCCGGGGTCATACCACCTGCACATAGGTACCACACACTCACAATCTTGTCCACAAAACAGTACGCAAACCCTCATCTACCCCGACATTGCCAACTACTCGCAAAACCTAAAAACAGAGGTTCTGTCCCGGCGGGACAGCAGCCTTGCAAAAGGCATAACTTGAGCTCTGGGACTCCGAATCAATTAAACGAGTACATCCTCGCATAGCTTAGGAAATTTCCCGACTTTTTATAGGTATAAGGAAAGACTGATTCGGACTCTAAAGTTGTTTAATCTACAGATTACCGTGATCTGTTCCAATCACGTCACAGATTTTAACACGCTCGGTAAAACAGCCATAACTTTCAAACGGCTGGGCGGAATTTAACTTTCTTTATATCCACTGAAATATAATGAAATTATCTTCAACTTCTTCAACATCCGTACGACCAGATTCCAACTCTAAATTGGCAAAAACGTGAACCCTAGGTCGATTGCTCATGCTGTCCCAAAACAGAAACGTGGCAACATCTAGATATAACCCAAATTACTCAAATCCAACACCTCCAATTGATCTAAAAACTTGGTAAACACCCTAAGAACAGTACCTAGATCAACCCCAATGATTCCCATGATCATACCTTTGCCCGACGCACGAAAACTCCAATAGATCTCCTCGCTCCTTGGATGGATCCACGAGGATGCAGGGGTGGGGAGGCCACCCTAGGGCAGCAAGGGGGGTGGAGGAGAGGTGGTGGAGAGGTGGAGAGGTGGAGAGGGGAGCAAGGGGCGCACGGCACAAAGGGGGGGGAAGGTGGGGGGTGCGGCTAGGGGCCAAGGGAAGGGGTGGGGCGCCCAAAGGGAGGGTGGGGGCACACAATAAAGGGCAGGGGCAGCCCTCTAGCCAGCCCCAACAAGGAATCCTAGTCCTAAATGGACTCTTACTCCATCCCACCAAAGCCCAGAACCCCCTCTTTAAGGCCCAACACCCCGGAAACGTTATTAACCTTCAAATCCTATGGTTTTAACCTTATTTCCACATCTCATAATGTTTTTGACCTTATCATGCACCTTTTATAAGGTTACGACACTTCGTGGTGTCACAACACTTCAAAAGGCCCAAAAACGCGCGTAAACCTCAAGCCGAAAGGTTTTATTCTCTAATTTCACATTTTATAATGTCACACCATTCCGTAGTGTCACATTCTTTCCCCCTTCAAAAGGATTCGACCTCGAATCCGAAGGACGCCAAAATCAACAACAAAGTCCCCAAAGGACAAAAGGCTTCTCTGCAGCACAAAACATTCGCACAACGACTAAAACCGGAACAAACGACAAACGAGTTCCCAAAACCAACACTTAGCGAAAAAGTGTTGATCTAGCTCAACTAAGGGCAACCGCTCACAGTTCGACCTTCACTTCAATCCCCAAACAGAATCTGCGTTTCAACCACAAAGGGCTCCAACAACCCAAAACGTTCGAATCCTCACGACAAACATTTCACACTTCTATCACAACCAACCTGACTACCATACTCCATTAAACTCAACATGACATAATCAAAGCAAGTCACAATTCCTTTAACGACCTCTCTACATTCCCGAAAATTTCCATCGAGGGAAATAACTCATTAAGGCACACTTGCCCTTCCGATACACGATCATACTAACATTTCCTTCCATCCTCTCCCAAGCAAGGCTCAAACCCAAAAACAATTAGTGAAGACAATTACTCACGGCAGGACGATTATCACCGATCTACCGTCAACTTCACTTCCACCCATCGCTACTCTTAGTAAAGGTTAAATCCTTACATCATCAACCTCCATCACAAACCACCCTTATACCACTAAGGTTCTACACCTAGCCCCAAGCTAGGATCGTAAAAACTTTACCAAACCACAATTGGTTCCTTTCTTAAGAGGGTCTCGCCCTCACACAAAAACACTTAGCTATCAAGCCCAAGTGTACTCACGACAACTCAAACCCAAAGTGTTAACCATTTTGGAAATAATTCGGCAACATCCAAGCCAAATCACAAAGGAAGCATAAATCCCCTACATCACAACCAAAATACCATAATTTCTTCATTCTTTCTTTTCATACTAGAAAGAAATGGACTCATTTATCATTTAACATCTAAAAACGATGTCCTGTTTACTTTTCACTATTCATTCATCATATTACAACCATACCGAAAAAGTCATTCACCAAAAGACTTCTTCCTCGGTATCACATGAATAAATCTCGAATAACATCGAGAGTTGCGCTAATTCATATAAACTATGACGGCAGCATAGTTAACAGTAAAACACCACGTCGTAAAAGAACTCACGTCAATTGAAAACTGAATTTGCAAAACATTGCATTTCATCCAAATTCAACATTTTGGAAGAGAACATCAAAATTTCAAGTCGAACATCTGCTCCCACAACCATAACAAACTTCCTCAAGGCGAGGGAAACTCATTCCCAAAAGGGGAACACCTCACTAACAAAATCAATTTGTAAAACATTCATAAAATCCACTTTTTTGAAGCACTCGCAAACATCACACACATTTTCAAAACAACTCCAACTCTAGCCAAAAAGAGTTACAAATTAAATCTCAAGAGTTTCCAACACAACCCACTATGTCCATCTGTTTCCTTTAAAATTTATTCCAAAGATAATTCAGTGTGGACGCGAAGGAGCGTGATCCACTCAAAAACTTTTGGATGTGAACTCAACTCACAACACGAACTAAACAATTTCGCCAAAACCAAAGGTCGACAACAAACACTACGAGTTTTGGGGAAACTCTGAAACTCAACATAAGGAACACCTCAACCGAAAGCATTCAACCAAGATGGCAAACAACCAAACCAGTCCAAAAGGTTTTAAACACAAGCTCAGCATGAAACCCTATACTTATCCTTTTAAACATTCAATATTCATTTTTTTCTCATCGAGAAACCCCTCAGGTTACAACAAGAGCTTCAAAACAAATTCTTTCTCTTATTATCTTCCCCAATACTTATAAATAAAGTTTATGATGCTTACGAAAAGACATCCCACGAAGACTAAGTCAACAAGATCCCCACTGACCAACCAATAAATTTCAGCGTGACCAACCAATAAATTTCATACCACCTATATGTAAACGTCTCGACAATCGAAACTTATTCAGTTAACAAGCGACTTCAACATGTAAATATTATCTCCACAAGACAAGGTTCGTAAATATGATTCTAAGACATACATTCATTAAGGATGAAATTGTACATCATGTTAATTATCCAAAGCTCACTCCATGGCAACATGTTAAAATTTTCCTCTATTTTAACCATGGTTTTCCAACGAATAATCTAAACAGTTACCACAACTACTTAGTCATCAATAACAACAAATGGGCATAATCATCAACCAACAACATTACTTTTAGCTACCCTATACATAGGTGATAACAAAATTACCACCACACAACATACTCCCACTACTTAAAATAGACTGAATACTAGCATTAACACTACCATTAACAACATCATTAATAATAAGTCTTATGTCTTCTCCATTGATATCAATACTAGCATTGTAGCGACACAACTGCATACTTCCAAAGATACTAGTAGTTGCAACAACATAAATAGCAACTCTAATCAACATCCAAATTAAAGTCACTAGTCAACACGATTAAATTTCTCTATTAATCCATTAGATTAGAACATCTTTAACAACCAGCAAAGTTTCTTTTACAATAACAGCAGTCTACATCATCTTAATGTTTTAACTATGCATCAGGGTTTAAAACTTTAAACATTAACGAGGATCATAAGCACTTTTAAAGCAAGGCAACAGATTCTAATTGTTGTGGACCGAACAGACTCACCTTCCTTCGACCAGCGAAGCGAGGCTCCCGCACCTGGTGGCCCACATGAATGGGTCTATGATCGCCAATCTCTTCCCCCGGCGAAGCAATGAGTTCATACCCTAGGAGACGATTCCCCAGTAAAAGGTGGAAAAGGATAAAGACCGCCCCCCCTCCGTGACGAGGGGAAGTTTCCCTCCGTAGCGAGGGAGGAAAACGGAGGAAATTCCCCCCGGCCATGTCACCTTCTGGCGCAAACATAGCGCGAACCACCAAGGTCTGACACCCCCCAACAACCCCTCCCAAGTACGCAAGGACGTGTCGGGTTAATCTGAAATCCTAACATAAGCGAAATTCCCGTTGAACCCCTTCGAAAGGTGTACAGGTGGAGGGCAAAACACCCAATACAGATGGGACGTGACTCAAGGAAAAGTCAAGTTAGTCCTTGGCAAGAAACAGGAAGGAAAAAGAAGGCCGGCCAATACGTGCATGTCCCCAAGCCTGCCCTATAAAAAGGAGAAAGAAGAAAGAGAAGAGAGAGGTTCCCCAAGAAAACAAGGAACAATCTCTCAAAGAAAGGAGAAAGAGAGACCCCGGTGGCTCAACGCCACCACACTGGCGCCGTCCGTGGGGAACCCAAACCGCAAGGTGAAACCACCGCTCGTGGATCAAGACTAAGGGTAAGTTTTCTGTAGCCATGCCACCAAAGAAGGGAAAGGCGACAGGATCCAAGGGGGCAGCAACAACGGCAGGAGCAAAAGAGTCAAGACGACTCGGGAGGAGTCAATCCGGAGACCCACCACGACTTCTGGATGACGAGACGCGACTGCCAACCGCAACGGAAGCCCGAGACATTGTGGGGACTCTACCTCCACAGACCTCGGCAGTCGTGCGCAAGCGAGTCCCCAAACGACGGCCTCCGGCGACAGGCCGAACGATTTTGACACCAAGAGGAGATGTGGCAGAAGCGTCGACACATCCGACCCGGCACCAAGAGATCCATGGGAACGAAGAGACCCGCGGAGAAGGGACCGGGGTTCAGGGGGAGCTTGACCCCAACGTGCGGGCGCTGATGGAGGCTAACGAACAGCTCATGACGGAGTTGAAGCGCCTGCAAGGACGACAAGAGGGGGAGCGATACGAGTCACAAGATGAAAGCCCAAGCTGCGAAGTGCTATCCCCAGCGGTTACGATGCTACATAGGGAGGACAATGACCCAAACCCCCTCAGCACCCGTCTACGGGCTAAAAAATGGCCCTCCCCGGGAACCTTCAAATTCCCCACCGTTAAGCCGTATGATGGCCGGACAGATCCAAGGGAGTTCCTCTGCGTCTACGACACGGCGATTGAGGCCGCAGGAGGAGACGATGATATCAAGGCGAAGGGACTCCTTCTGGCACTTGAAGGCATAGCCCTATCTTGGTACTCTTCGCTGGAGCTTCGGTCGATCACCTGTTGGTCGCAACTCCGCCGCAAGCTTGAAGGCAACTTCCAGGGCAACTTCGACGGAATGAAAGAGGAAAGTGACCTATTCGCGGTCAGACAACGCAAAGGAGAAACCCTTAAGAGTTACTTCCAGCGCTTCTCCCGGGTTAAATGCCAAATACGAGGTGTAAGCGACACCACTATCATCAATGCGGCACGTTGTGGCCTGCGCAGGGGACCGTTGGCAGAAAGGCTCGCTCGCAAAGAGGTACGTACGGTGGAAGAACTCTTTGCGAAGATGAGGGAATACGCGCGAGCGGAGGAAGACAACCTACGAAGAGAAGACGGGCCCCAGCAAGAGAATCAAGAATTCGTCCTGCGCAAGAGAGGGCGAGGGAAGGACCCCCACCCAACGCTAAAACGAAGGAACGATACCCAGAGCCCGGAAGAAGAGACGAAAGGAGGAGAATTCACCACATTGATGAACTAAGAAATCAGCAAATCATGGGCGACAGGCAAGCGGAGCAACAGAGACGAGGGCCACCCCCAAGCCGAGGAAGGCAAGATGAGGGAAGCCAAGTTAACAAGAGGGAAGGGACAGAGCCCCGACGGTACTTTTGTGAATATCACGGAGAAAATATCACCCATGGCACCACCCAGTGCAAAGTGATTAACGGATATCGGCGGTTCGAGGCCAAACAAAGAGAAGTCGAGACGCATCCTACACCGCCGGAAGCACCCTCAGTCGGACGACAACACCCCTTCCTCGAGTAGGGATAAATCATCTACGTCGCATTATCAACGTCATTGCGGGGGGCTCCTCGCCACATCTCTCGTCGAAAAGGCAGAGGAAGGCTTATGCCCGGCAAATTAACCACATTGCAATTACCCCCGCTACCCCTCCTCCGGTAAAGTGCGAGCCAATCACCTTCACACAGGAGGACGCCACGGGGGTGCACTTCCCGCATCAAGATTCCTTAGTAGTAACCGCCATAATCGCCGATTGCGAAGTACGTCACATATTGATAGATGGGGGAAGTGCGGCGGACATTCTGTCCATGAAGGCTTTCCGGCAAATGATGATTCCACAAGACCGATTGAAAAAATCGGAAGTGTCGCTGATGGGTTTTGGAGGAAGCATGGTCAGCACCCTGGGGCAATTGGAGCTAGAAGTCACATTCGCGACGCCACAAGCCAGCGTCATGAGTTGTGTCACATTCGACGTGGTAGACATGCCGTTTCAATACAATGCGATTGTAGGCAGGGGCTCGTTGACGACCATGGGGGCCATAATTCATCACGGGTTCTTATGTATGAAGATTCCCTCCGTAGATGGTGTCGTCACGGTGCGAGGAGATCAAGCCTTGGCAAGGAAGATAGACATGGAGAACCCACCTCAAGTCAAGCACGTCTGCACCACGGAGCTGGACCCCGTTGTACCCATGAATCGTAGCCGATGGCTCCCTAAACCACAACCTCAGGGAGAAACCCAACGGGTATCACTCAGGCCAGGAAGCAGTAAGGCAGTGATCCTCGGCACCATGTTGCCCCCCGAGGAGGAAAAACGCTTGATGCTGCTCCTCCAGGAATATGAAACCGTGTTCGCATGGGGGCCCGAAGACCTTCCTGGAGTCCCGAGAGAAACTATCGAACATGTCCTCGCTATTAACCCAAATGCAAAGCCTAAGAAGCAAAAACTGAGAAAACTTGCGGTAGAAAGACAAGAAGCCGCGAAGGCGGAGGTGACCAAACTGCTCCAGGCGGGAATCATCCGCGAAGCCCGATACCCGGAGTGGTTGGCCAACATCATCCTAGTCAGGAAGGCCAGCGGGGCGTGGAGGATGTGCATCGACTTCATTGACTTAAACAAAGCATGCCCAAAAGATGACTTCCCCCTACCTCGCATCGACCAGCTGGTCGACTCAACCTCCGGGTCAGAAAGGATGAGCTTCCTTGACGCATACTCTGGCTATCACCAGGTGTACATGCAGAAAGGAGACAAAGACAAGACGGTGTTTGTTACTCCCTTCGGTACCTACTGCTTCGTGCGGATGCCCTTCGGGTTCAAAAACGCGGGTGCTACCTTCGCGCGGCTCATCACGAAGATCTTCGCCGATCAATTAGGAAGAAACGTGGAAGCCTATGTCGATGATATCATTGTCAAAAGCGAAAAGAAAGAAGACCATGTCGGGGACCTCCGGGAAACCTTCAAAAACTTGATAAAGGGAAAGGTGAAGCTCAACCCGTCCAAATGTGTTTTTGGCGTGGACGCAGGAAAGCTGCTAGGCTTCCTGGTCTCTCAACGAGGCATAGAAGCGAATCCAGAAAAGATAAGAGCTATCCAAGACATGGCTCCACCAAGAAATCTAAAAGAAGTACAACAGCTGGCAGGGCGGATAGCAGCACTCAGTCGATTCTTGCCAAAATCCGCGGAGCGAAGTTTGCCGGTCTTTAAAGCCTTACGCTCAAATGATAATTTCATTTGGACAAAGGAGTGCCAATGCGCCTTCGATGACTTGAAGCAAAGCCTTATGGAGATCCCTGTCCTGCAAAGTCCGAAGCAAGGTGAGGAGCTTCTGCTATATCTAGCAGCTAGCCCCTTGGCCGTCAATGCTGTGCTAGTGCGACCCCAAGGCGTTAAACAACAGCCGGTTTACTTCGTCTCTGAAGCCCTCCAAGGAGCGAAGCTACGATACTCGGAAATGGAAAAGCTGGCATATGCTCTGTTAATGGCCTCTCGAAAGCTCCGGCATTATTTTCAGGCCAGCCACATCAAAGTGCCAACTACATATCCTCTTGGATCTATGCTTTCCAACAAGGAAAGCATTGGGCGCATCAGCAAGTGGGCGGTCGAGCTAGCCCCCTTCGAACTAACTATAATACCTCGCACTGCAATCAAGAGCCAAGCCCTCGCCGATTTTATGGTGGAATGGACTTCTCCAGTCCCTGAGGATAACGAAACCTTAGTGATATGGTTCATCAATTTCGACGGGTCTTGGGGAGCGAGTGGAGCGGGAATAGCTGCAGTGATACAGACGCCCAGCGGAGAAAAAGTTGAGTTCGCAGTAAGGCTGGAATTTCCCTCAACCAACAATATAGCCGAATATGAAGCGCTCTTATTGGGGCTCAGGAAAGCGAAGATCATGGGAGCGAGGAGGGCGATATTGTACACCGACTCGAAACTTATTCAGGGGCATATCGCCAAAGAATATCAGGTGAAGGATGAACAGCTCCAGAAGTATGTCGAGGTGGTCCAAACCATGGAGAAGGGCTTCATCGGGTTTACCATTAATGCAATACCCAGATCCCAGAACGAACGAGCCGACGAGCTAGCCAAGATCGCAGCCACCGGAGGAAGCCTACCTTCGACAATATTCTTTGAGATACTTCGCACCGCCTCCATTCCTTCCCAGATAAACCTCATTGCTCGAGCAACCAGTGAGGACTGGAAGAGCGAGATATACAACTATCTCCTGGAGGGAGTTTTGCCAGATGATGAGGCACAAGCGAGACGCCTCAAAAGGCGAGTGAAGAAGTATGCCATCATTAACGGTTTTCTATTCCGCAGCGGCCTCTGCGCTCCATGGCTCCGCTGCATTTCGCGAGAAGAGGGGACGCAGGCTTTGCGTGAAGCACACCAGGGAGATTATGCGAGCACACCAGGCCCAGAGAATCTTGTGAGAAAAATATTCCGAATGGGGCTCTACAGGCAATCGGCGTTGCAAGATGCTGAGAAAATGGTACGTCACTGTCACGCATGCCAATGGATGACCAAGCAAACAAGGCCCCAGCCCAACGAATCGCATGCGCGCTGCCTCCGGCCTGGCCCTTCGCCAAGTGGGGAATGGATATCGCTGGGGCGCTTCCTAAAGCCAGGGCAAACCTTCGTCAGAATTATCGCCATCGACTACTTCTCCGCCGGATCGAGGCAGAGCCGCCGCAAAGATAACCGCAGATGCCGCCGCCAAATTTCTATGGAAAACGATCATTTGTAGATATGGGGTCCCTTTCCAAATCGTGGATCGACAATGGGTCCCAATTCGACTCCGTGAAATTTCGCGACATCGCGGACAATATCGGGATAAACATTTGCTTCGCCTCAGTAGGTCACCCTCAGTCAAATGGGGCGGTGGAACGAGCGAATGGGTTGCTCCTTGATGGCATCAAAAAAAGGCTTTACGACTCTAAAAAGGGACTCTGGCCCGACGAGCTTGACCACGTTTTATGGGCAACCCGCACCTCGGCCTCAAGAGCAACCGGGTTCTCCCCCTTCCGGCTCCTCTTCGAGGAAGAAGCTGTCTCACCTGCAGAAATCCGCGCAAAATCCTTGCGAGTGATCAAAACTCCGACCCACGAGGAAGTCAACATCACGTGTGATCTAGAGGAAGAACACAAGCTTCAAGCCTTGAAAACCATGAAAGCCTACGCGAAGGCATCAACTCGAAGCTTCAGCAAGAAGGTGAAGAAACGTGAGATATATCCCGGGGACATGGTGCTCAAGAGGGTCGCTCCGCCGCGAAGCTGGAAACGACATGGGAAGGACCATTCATTATCCAAGAGTCAACAGCGAAGGGCGCGCACAAGCTCATTACTCCAGATGGCGAGGAGATACCAAGGACATGGAATACCGACGCACTCAAGAAATTTTACCCATAGATGATGAGATACGAAGGAAAGAAATGTACCGATCTTTATCAATAAGATAATGAGAAGACATTGTGAACAAAGGCCATCTCCGTATTCTCCAGAATTTAAACCAGAAGACCTGTTGCCTCGGGCCAGGTAGGAGTTTACGGATATCTAGTCGCGCCGACACTACCACTCATTCATTGCCCCGGCTGCCCTTTAGCGAAACGACTGGTCGGGCTAACGCACCACCCTCCCCCTCGCTCCGAAGAGTGGGAGCCCTGCTTCGTACAGGATTTAGCAAGGAGTCCATGGAAGCTAAAAAACCTCGGTTACCCTCCCCGTAGCCCGGAGAACACACCGCGTTACATCAGCTAGGCAGTTGAGAAAATACACCCAAGCCAGTACCCTATGTTTCCTTCAAGGGAAGGAGAAGGTGCTCATGGCGTCATGTGGCCGCATTTATTCCCATACTCTAACCCAGTCGGGCCGAGCGAAAAATCGAGACTGTTTTACGCTGCTGATCAAGGTTCGATAGGAGGCTAAGAATGCATGACCAAACAGAATTTAAGAAAGAAGGATAAAAAATAAGTATGGGCAGAGACCCACTGCAGAGGGCTACATAATATCATTCCAATCATACATAATATAGTAATCTAACAGAAGCTTCTATACGAGATAAAGTGGACTTAAACACGATGTGCACACGCCACGGCTTCCGCAAGAGCATCCTTGGCCTCCAGCAACCTCGGCACCATCCCGATCAACACGTCGAGGTTGGCGAGGTCTCGGGCAAGCGCTTCCTCCTCGGCCATGACCATGTCGAAGTCCGCCCACAGCCCTTCGATAAAGGCCTCAGGATCGCCGGCGACTGGAGGATCCTCGAGAGCGGGGACGTCATCCGGGAAATCAAGAACCATGATAGGGGCTCCCTCCTCTCCCAGCAGCGGCGGGATCGCTGCCACAGGCGGTTCCTCATCAAGGTCGGCGAAAATGAGGTCTTCCTCCAGGACTTCCCAGGGGATATCAGCCATTGAAAAAGTAAGGGAAAATAGAGGTAGAGAGCAACCGTCTACTCTGAAACCAACAATGTTGGCCAGAGCAAGGAAGGCAAAAGGGCCGGGGTTAAATAAGAACGCGGGAAGCCAAGGCGTCCCCGCATCCCTCGAGAAGTTAGCCGAATCCTTAAATCCTCCTAACACTCGTCACTGACAACCTGGTCCTCGTCGGGAGAAACTGAACATCCTTCGGACGAAAAGACCCGCAAAACGAACGAATGTGCATAAGCATTCGATAAAATGGATAATTCAATTCATGTGTCCACAAGGACTCCATTATACAAAAATGTTCAAACTAAGGAGGAGGCGGCTTCTCTTTGCCTTTCCCTGAGCCGCGCATTACAACACGAGCTCGACGTACTGACTCCCTCGCAGTGGATTCCCCGTACTGCTTCCAGAAATCCGACATGAAGCTTGACGATAGCCAAGATGCGGCGGAGGTAGGCTTCCCAGACGAAGGAATATCTCCAAACCCTAGTAGCGACGGAGCAGCAGAAGAAAAGCCGAAGTGCTCGCGAATATGTGTACATCCCTTCACCTCCAACAACTGAGCAGTTTTGACGGAGCCCAGTCTCGCACAGTAATCGCCGAAGGTCAGCGCCGAATCCCCAAAAATCTTAGTCGATTTCTCAAGGAAGGAGACAGCTTCCAAGCTGGAGGAAGGAATACGACTCAGAGCTGCATCAATGCCGAACCGGGGAAGCTGCTGCAGAAAGGCCTCCGTAGCTCCATGAACCCCCGAGACAATGGATTCCAATTCCTTTCGGACCGTGTCATGACGCTCCTCCGCTCGTTGAGCGTTACGAAGATGCGTTTGAACCTCGCTTCGCGCCGTTGCAATTTGAGAAGGGAATTCTTCCACTTGCTTCTTCAGTATGTTCTTGCCCTCTTCTGCAACCGCCAACAGGTTCTTCAATTCTTCTATCCGGTCATCTTTCTTCTTCTCGTTCCGCTCCGCTGCCATGCGAGCTCGCTCCTCTTCGGCGAGACGGTCCCGCATCAAGGAAACTACCCCCTCGAGCTCTACATTTTTTGCCGCCAAGTCTCTACTTTGAGATGCTTCGGCCTGCACCTTAGCCAATGATTCCTTGGAGTCTTGGAGCTCCATTGAAAGACTAGCTTTCTCTGCTTCTAATTCCGCCACCCGTTCCCTCGCCGCATCACAATCCTGGACCCCCTTGTTAAACTTGTCCAAGTACGTCCGAAACCGGCGCGATACCTCCGAAGCGACGACAGCCCCCTAGAAATGAAGAAGAAGGATGTTGAAAGACACAGAGACCAGTAATATAAGCTCAAAAGGGAGAATACCTTTAAATAATGGTCCATGGAGATTTCACAAAGAGAAAGGTCGTTAATTTCCTCAAATAAGGCCACAGATTTGCTGTAGGGAGAAAAAGTTGTGCACATTTTTCTTAAAGACGGGGCGGTAACGGCCCCCCTCTCAAAATCTGAGGCCGAAAAATCTGACAAGTCAATCCGGACAAAAGAGGAACCAACACCACCCGCGGGGGTCGGTTGGTTCGAAGGCAAAGTTCCTCCGCCCGAAAGGGGGTCATCTTGAGAAGTTAGAATCGGAGGCCCCCGATCCTCTTCCTCCGCGACAGGCGAAGGAGAGGCGGGCGCTCCAGTTTGGACCTGCTCCAACGGTTTTAATGCCCCCGCCGCCTCCGCATTATCACCTCCTGCATTGACTTTGTCAAAACCTGAAAGGACATCACACCCTAACGAGCTGGCAGGAAAAGTGTCAGGAGTACGACCTTCTGCCCCGGTGGGGGTGTCAGGAGTGGAAACGTTTAGCCGAAGACCACGAGTCTCCCCTATCGCGGGGACGGCCATACCTTCAGGCAACTCCCGTGCGCTCTCTGAAGCCAGAAAATCATCATCATCCTCATCGCCCAAATCAATAGTCTCCACTCCGGGGATCCCTAAAAACGAATACCCGGGGGATTGCCCAACGCCAATACGCACATCCACGGAGGAATCAAGTATGAGGGTCGAGGGAATCCCCTCCGTGGCAATTGGGACTGATGTGGTCTCGGGAAGACCCGCCTCTGGAACGATCGGCATATCTGAGGGCTCGTCCGCAATAGCTGAGGATAGCGCTTCGGAGGGCCCCACAGCGTCAGCAGGATCCGAAGGGGGCGGCGGCAGGAGAGACGTAGCCGCAACAGAGCCGGAAGAATCACCTTCGTCGCTGGATTCCTCCTCACCCCAATCCTCATCCTCGTCGTCGTCATCCCCCAAATCCTCGCTCCGCCGTAAGTGGCAAAGAACCTGGGCAGAGCCACGCGGGCTAACCTCGCCCGTTTGGCCGGTCGAGGAGAACCGATTGACCCTCTGGGATGAGGGATCGCACGGCGCCCCCAATCAGTGAAACGAGAGCATCGGGTGACCCCAATAGCATTCATAGCGGCCTCGTACTCAACTGCCTGGCAAGGACCCAGAAGCCTGCGAGCCAATTTTTTGGTCGCCCGCGCCTGCATCTTGTACCCCCTCTGGCCGAACCACATACACCGTGCCTCCCGACGACCGCTCCAGAGTAACGACGGAACTCCTGGCTAAGGGGTCGATACGACACAAACAATATTCTTCAACCAAGTCCCGCATCGTACTCTGGCCACGAAGAGCCTTCAAATAATCAAGATATCCAATTTCTTCCGCAGTCGCGCTCCAATTAGGGGACCGAATTGCACGGACTGGACCCATCGAAGTATGAAGGGAAGAGTCTGGACCCACGAGGATTTGGTAATACCACCGTGACATCCACCCCGAATCCCATTTCCCCTTGGCGGTCGCTACTGGGATTTCCTTTACAAGGGACCTCTTCGTCTGGAAATTCAGAGAACCGAAACATGACTTGCGGCCTTCGCTTCCTGTCTTCTGTTGTTTTGGTTGCCAAAATGCATCTTCTATGAGAGAAAACAAGCGCCCCGTCAATTTGATCCCAGTCGGACGGAACGCCCATTCCAGTACTGCCAATCGCACAATAGCATTAGGGGTAAGCTGCGAAAGCTCCGCTTGGAAAACCCGGAGTACTGATGCCAACAGAGGGGCGGACGGGAAATGAAGACCCGCTTCGAGAAACGTCGTGAATACCACGGCTTCATTCGCTTGGGGCCGAGGGGTTTCCTCATCACCAGGGAGGCGCATGGAAGGGCGCATCACCCCGAAATCCGCCGCTAATGTGTCGAGGTCGGCAGAGCTCAAGGTCGACCGCCCCAAAATGGGGGATAATCCCGCAGCATCCTCCTTACTCAAAACCGGCTTTATCTTAGGAGTGCGTCGAGGTCCCATGGAGACCTAAATCGGTGGTGGATCAGGAAGACGACGCCAGAGGAGAATAAGAACGAGGAGAAAAACGGAAGAAATGCGGAGCAAACAAGAACCTCCCAACTGTCGGAAAGCCTTGTCCCCACAGGATATGCGCAAAAGGAGGAAAAACTTGAATATTCGCTATAACATCCTAGCGGGCAGAACGATGTCTACCCGCTGACATGAGGGGCTAGTGTTGTGGACCGAACAGACTCACCTTCCTTCGACCAGCGAAGCGAGGCTCCCGCACCTGGTGGCCCACATGAATGGGTCTATGATCGCCAATCTCTTCCCCCGGCGAAGCAATGAGTTCATACCCTAGGAGACCATTCCCCGGTAAAAGGTGGAAAAGGATAAAGACCGCCCCCCCTCCGCGGCGAGGGGAAGTTTCCCTCCGTAGCGAGGGAGGAAAACGGAGGAAATTCCCCCCGACCATGTCTCCTTCTGGCGCAAACATAGCGCGAACCACCAAGGTCTGACACCCCCCAACAACCCCTCCCGAGTACGCAAGGACGTGTCGGGTTAATCTGAAATCCTAACATAAGCGAAATTCCCGTTGAACCCCTACGAAAGGTGTACAGGTGGAGGGCAAAACACCCAATACAGGTGGGACGTGACTCAAGGAAAAGTCAAGTTAGTCCTTGGCAAGAAACAGGAAGGAAAAAGAAGGCCGGCCAATACGTGCATGTCCCCAAGCCTGCCCTATAAAAAGGAGAAAGAAGAAAGAGAAGAGAGAGGTTCCCCAAGAAAACAAGAAACAATCTCTCAAATAAAGGAGAAAGAGAGACCCCAGTGGCTCAACGCCACCACACTAAGCATGTACATTGACCCATTCAATCATTCTCGCTAAAAGTAAACTACAACACTAGTAGTCTATTTATTCTCAAGCTAGAGATAACAACCGCATTGAATTGTTTCAACTCACAAATTAACTTAACAATGCATCATCCCATAAACCACATTGGTACATGCTACATAACATGCTAAACAGCAATTCTTACTAGGGACAAACGATTTCAGTCAAAAGACTACTTACTTTGTTTGCAGCATTTTAGTTTTAAAGCTCATCCCAAATTCATAAGGAAACTTGACTCTCAAAATTGCAATGAGACAAACCCAAACTTGGTCATGCAAAAGGAATTTTCCAAAACACCTTTCAATCTCAAGGACTCCCACAAGAGGGAACCACGCGATCAAATAAACCTTTGCAAATAATACCTTAACACCAAACCCCAAACTTTCACGAAACAAGAAGGGTTTTTCAAAGATGATTTCTTAAGCCAGTAAAATAACGAAATCAAACACCACTTATTCCTACAAAGCCACTGAACTTCAGCCCTGACAAAGTGTCCGCACAACTCCGCAATAACTCCTTTAACCTTGGAGAAAGACAAACCCAGGAATAAATTGAATGCTTCTTCCCCATAAAGCAATCAACAAACTAAGCATCAAAACTGAAAAGGCGCCCAAAAGAAGCGCAACACTAGACTCCTCTTCTTCGTCTTCACCCAAGGAAGACAAAACCACAAACCGCCTGTGGATCAACCCGCGAAAATCCAAGAGCCAAAACACTTTTCGTTTGATTTCAATCAACTAAAAACAAAGAAGACCATCCAAAACCGACCGTCAGAACGGTGAAAAAGCATCCGAAGGAAACCACCATCAACTCTTCTATTTGACTCCAGTCAACTACCCGATCTGTGAAAGAAAGGATAAGCACTCTTCTCCTACAGGGGTTAATAGTTCTTCGGTGATGGCGCTAACCGGCCACACCGTCAAACCTCACCCTTACTATGAAATAAGAGAGGTGGCCGAAACCCTTCGGCACCAAAACCCCACTTTATCACAACAACAAGAACAATTCAATCATTTATCTCATAGACATAGCAACATGTATTATCAATTGAAGCATTCAACATCATAGCTTAAATGCAACATTTAAGCATAAAGAAACGATACCCATACCCTTTCCTACTGTGCATCCATTGTGTGTCAAATTTTAGATTAGTTATACCACTTTTGCAAGTTTTAATGTTGCTATCCTATGACAAAGTTTTAGTTGAAACCAAAGCCATGTTTCTAAGTTATTCCACATCACATTTTAGTTGTACCCTATAGCATGACACTAAAAATACACATTCCAAGGACCTACAGCCCGCTCTGATACCAACTGTAACACCCCGGCATTTAATATGCCTGAATGCTACCAAACATAAGCTAAACAACATCTAAATACCACAATTTATCATAAATTCCAGCAAGGGTACAAATGCTAAAAACCGAGATTTCGGCAGCATCTCCTTTGTTTTAACATGCTACGAAGAATCAACAATATTAACATGTCAAAATAGCATAATGAACGATAGCAATAACATGATCAAACGGAAAAACAGCCACCATACCACTAAGGATAGAAATTCTATCCGTCACATGACAAATATGGACTAATCATTTACTCATAACGACCAATGAATCATCGAAACCACAGTTTAGCTCAAAGAATTAACCATAACCATAAGGGAAGGAACATGTCATTGTTTAAATGTGTGATGCTAAGTGATGACGTGTGACTAGCTCCCTTTCCCGCATATCGGATTCATGGTACCTAAAAGAAAACAACATAAACACAAGCGTGAGTTTATCACTCAGCAAGTATATTGCAATGATACAAACATAAACAATTACATAGCAACAATATCTCACATCATGTAACACATCTCATTTATGGTCACATGTTATCATCATCATCATCAATATGTATGAAGTGCAATGCGATGCTCATGTCTCCTTGGAAACTCATACCGGTATGGTTGAGTACACACCCATCGGTGTGCACCCTCTCCCCCCTTCCATCCCGAAGATGGAGGGTGCCTACTCCTCGCTTCCGTTCACCGCGGTGAATGGAATCACGATGTAGGACTTACTCTTTGGCTCTCCGGATTAGTCATAACTTTCTCACCGACCTTCCCGGATTAGTTATGACTTTCTCTCCGCCCGGGCCAAGTAACATGCCATGTATGCAAATATGCCATCATCATCATAAACTTGTATATTTAACACATGGCATCATAGCATACTCATCATATCATAGGAAAACATTAAAGCATGGCAAGTGAACATATCATATATTCAAATCTCAATCTCAATCAATCAAACAAACCACAACCCGCTACCATTCCAATACACTTGCCTCAACCACGACGACGGATTGGCGAGACATAGAGGGCACTCCCGGGGTCATACCACCTGCACATAGGTACCACACACTCACAATCGTGTCCACAAAACAGTACGCAAACCCTCATCTACCCCGACATTGCCAACTACTCGCAAAACCTAAAAACAGAGGTTCTGTCCCGGCGGGACAGCAGCCTTGCAAAAGGCATAACTTGAGCTCTGGGACTCCGAATCAATTAAACGAGTACATCCTTGCGTAGCTTAGGAAATTTCCCAACTTTTTATAGGTATAAGGAAAGACTGATTCAGACTCTAAAGTTGTTTAATCTACAGATTACCGTGATCTGTTCCAATCACGTCACAGATTTTAACACGCTCGGTAAAACAGACATAACTTTCAAACGGCTGGGCGGAATTTAACGTTCTTTATATCCACTGAAAGATAATGAAATTATCTACAACTTCTTCAACATATGTACGACCAGATTCCAAATCTAAATTGGTGAAAACGTGAACCCTAGGTCGACTACTCATGCTGTCCCAAAACAGAAACGTGGCAACATCTAGATATAACCCAAATTACTCAAATCCAGCACCTCCAATTGATCTAAAAACTTGGTAAACACCCTAAGAACAGTACCTAGATCAACCCCAAGGATTCCCATGATCATACCTTTGCCCGACGCACGAAATATCCAATAGATCTCCTCGCTCCTCGCTCCTCGCTCCTTGGATGGATCCACGAGGATGCAGGGGTGGGGAGGCCACCCTAGGGCAGCAAGGGGGGTGGAGGAGAGGTGGTGGAGAGGTGGAGAGGGCAGCAAGGGGCGCATGGCACAAAGGGGGGGGAGGTGGGGGTGCGGCTAGGGGCCAAGGGAAGGGGTGGGGCGCCCAAAGGGAGGGTGGGGGCGCACAATAAAGGGCAGGGGCAGCCCTCTAGCCAGCCCCAACAAGGAATCCTAGTCCTAAATGGACTATTACTCCATCCCACCAAAGCCCACAACCCCCTCTTTAAGGCCCAAAACCCCGGAAACGGCCCGGAAATGTTATTGACCTCCAAATCCTATGGTTTTAACTTTATTTCCACATCTCATAATGTTTTTGACCTTATCATGCACCTTTTATAAGGTTACGACACTCCGTGGTGTCACAACACTTCAAAAGGCCCAAAAACGCGTGTAAACCTCAAGCCGAAAGGTTTTATTCTCTAATTTCACATTTTATAATGTCACACCATTCCGTAGTGTCACACTAACCCCAAAACCAACCCCCATGGACGCCCTAGGACCCAAGAACCCACGAATAGACTCCAAAAAGAGGCCTTACCTCAAGGAGGAGGTAGGAGATGAAGGGAAAGCCAGGTAGGAGGAGGAAGACGCCGGCTTGGAGAAGAGCTTGAGGACGCCGGGGAGGAGTTCACCGGGGAAGAGCCACCGGAGGTCGCCGGCCGGTGGGGTGACGCCGGAGAGGAGCTCAAGGTGGGAGGAGATGCACGTCAGAGGTGGAAAGAGACAAAGGTGAGGTGAGGTTAGTGGAGGGCCATGAAATGGGACTTTTATACAGAACCCCACACCATCCGGATTCTCCGGACAATTTGCCCGGATACTCCGGGTTGGGGCGTTCGGTCAGCCCAATCCGGACACTCCGGATGATTCATCCGGATACTCCGGGCCATATCCGGATATTCCGGATGTTTTATCCGGATACTCCGGATTTCCCAGAATTCTTTTGGAATTGGGGCCTTGACAGTGCATGATAATCAACTGGGGGTTGATAAATAGATTTAGACCGGGGCAAGTATCAAGGATGATCAGATGGGCCAGTTGTGGCATCGGGAATGTTGTTTTGGTTCTTCGGGTAGTCTTGCCCTGGTCATCCTAAGGACTTAACCTTGCAAACCTTTGAACTGAATCAAACATGCAACCACATGTCCGCAATGGGATGGACCTAGTTGATTAAGTTACTAATAACTTGCTGTGATACCTCGGGGTGTCAACTACACCTTTTATGTAGTTTGAAGGGGGAGCGTACCAGGGCCGCGGCATAGTACCCGTCCAACGGTATGTCGGTCCCATACTTCGCCTTTGTTAAGGGAAGGGATGGTGTATGGCAAAACCGGGGAGGTTCACTTGTATGGTTAGCGGTTTCCGAAAGGCTTTGTTACGGACTCTCGCCCTTTGTGGCGCTTGACTGTATCTTGTGGGTAAAGTGCATGACCTCTGCAGAGTGTGAAATCTATTCGAATAGCCGTGTCCGCTGTATTGGACATTGCTCGGGGATTACAGTCAAGGGTTAGACTTTCATGAAAATAGCTTGGTTTTGGAAAGAGCTTGGGTTTGGAATGATGAACTGGACTTAGGAAAGGAAAAATGCTTACTTGTGCAATCATTGTGAAAGTACTCTATTTATTATTGCTTTACTGCTTTGCAATCTATTACCTTATTGTGAAAGTACTCACCCTTGCCACAACACAACCTTAGTTGAAGAAGAGTCGACACTAGCTTTGGAGGAAGAACTCCAGGAGGAGCCGTCTAACTAGGGAGCGAGCCCAATCAGTTGCCTGTGGTATACTGGATGGCGCCACGAAAGCTATTTTATTCCGCTGCAGTTATTTCTCTTTTAATAAGTCTTCGCCCTGCGAGGCGTATCTTTGTAACTTGACCATAAGGTTGGGCAACCAGTTTGGTTAATTAATTAAAGTACTCTACTATTTCGTTGAGTATGATTGTGATATATATCGATGTTGAGACTGTGTGCACTAGCGTGATCCTGGACTAGTGCTGAATACACAGAGGGTCCGGATTTGCAAATTCGGGTCCCGACAAAAGTACTCTTGACCTCCTCAATAGGATGGATGGTAAAATGGAGTCCCAAGAGGGCTAACTTGAGCCTACACACACATACATACATATATCCCCTCATGGAAAACTACCCAATAGACACATGTATTTCAAAATAACTTTTGAGTCGATCATCTAACTCACTTTGATTATCCAACTTAAATGTTTCTAACAGTAAAGCATATAGCCATTGCACACATTCAAATCATCCAACCCAAGTTGGATTATCTGACTCACTCGGATAATCCGCTTGACTTGGATCATTCAGGCTAGTGCAACTTCTCAAGAGTAACTTTTCTGTTAAATGGATCTGGGTTATGCTCCGACCCACTCGGATCATCTGAATCACATGAAAATCATCTCAGACCAAGTTTTTGTCAAATTGATCCATTTGACAAACTTGGATCATTCGGGTCCCTCTGAGCACTTCCCTAAAAAATTGATTCGACCTATAGTCTGGGTTACTCGGATCATCTGACTTCCATCGAAACTCAAAAATATGCCCTCTGTACAATTGATCTGATCCATGCTCCAGGTCACTCGGATCATCAACTCTCATTGAAATCCATTGTACATGTGCTACGTTGAATTCGTTCGACTGAATTTTCTGTGACTAGTCTGAAACTTCACACACATTTCAAATATAGCATCCTCACTTGGTTTTATAATTTCCTCTGACTAGATATGAGCTACAGAGGTCTAGTGTGGATCACAACTAGCTACCCGAACTCGCCAAACTCAAGCTAATAGCCTTAAACTCCCTTTAGTAGTACGACAAAAGCAAAAAAACAAAACCTATCACTAAAATAATTCAAACACAACTATTAGAATCATCTGTAGTCACAAAGTCCTTAATCTTCATCTTCATGCTTTGCCATCATTGTTTCTGAGCCAATCATCAGCGTCCAATGGCTCGGTGCTGCTGGAGAAGGTTGGAGGTCTCGTTCTCATAAACTCTGACAGCCTGGACTGAGGAGGTACATGAGCTTGTTGGGTAGCTTGAGTGTTCTGATTATTGTTGATGGACTGAGCTAAGAGTTGGATGAGTTGGTTCTTATTGTCCATCATTTGCTGCCAGGTGAGTCCATGTAGGAGGAAGTGGCAGACCGGGTGGAGGTGGACTGTCGGTGTTGCGGCGAGTGTTCACCATCTGGCGGTTGGGATCAAGGTTTAGGGAAGAGAAGAGTGGGAACAAAGGGGGTAAGGATTTCGCACCCAAAGAAGCAATAAACTCCAACTTTTTTAATAATAATTTATTGCGGCTATCAACAAAAGAGAAAAAGGACAGCTCACAAACACTGTCTACTAAAAATGGATAGCTTAACCTTAATTGGGATAATCTTCTGGTCTTGACATTCTTGATCTTCAAGTACGGAACGGGTCGTCATGTTTTCGGAAGAATCTTGTCAATTCATCGCTTTGCTGGAAGCTCCGTCTAATATTTTGAGAGCGGGGATGAAGTCGATAAAACTTCTCTTTTAAATAAGAATTTGGGTAAGGGCAAGATAGAATAAGACGAGAGTGAAAATTATTCAAAATATTGTTTTTATTTCAAAATAAGTCCTTAAGGTTAAACCATTCTAACTAAGGCCACTCCTATAGTCGATATGGCTCTGATACCATCTCTGTCGGACCCCGAAATGACACCTCCGAAATCCTCTGTGTATTCTGTACTAGTCCAGAAAAATGCTAGTACACACAGTAGAAATGAAATCATAGCATATCCGTCGTTCATTATTAATAATAAATATTCAGAGTTACAAATGAAATGGCTCACAGGCCAACAAATAAATAAAAGCAGCAGAATTGAAGAACAGTAATAGAGCCCAATTAATTTTCCACAGGCAATCGACTGGGGACGCGGCCTAGTCCAACTGGTCCTCACCAACGTGGTACTCCTCCTCTGAAGCAGTAGATTAAGCAAGGGTGAGTACAAACGTACTCAGCAAATCACACCGGAAAATGCAATATAATGCATAGGTAACAAAGGAAGGTTATATGGTTCATTTTAGCATAAAGCAGTGATTCTCTAAAAGATTCTAAATAATTTTCAAATGGCATAATTTTAAGAATACATACCCTTTAAACATTTTCAACACAGGACTCACTCCTGGAATCATTCAAATATTTCCCATGATGGACTCACTCCATCCCAGCATCCTTCTTGTAAGCCAAATTTTAAAATACCAAAGTCTAATATGAGAATGGCTTGCTCGGCATGCCCATAACCGTGGGCGCGGCTAATCGATTAGTTTTACACTCTGCAGAGGTTGTACAACTTTACCCACAAGACATAAGATTCCCCTGGTGTCAGCACACTTCCTTTGGTGAGTGACAGAGAAAGTTATGACAAGGCCCCTATAATAATTCATACATGTAGTCATGCCCGCTAAGGTTTCACCGCTGAAAGAATCCCTCTATTCAGAAGCCCCCTCTTGCGCCAGAGTGGCAGCCTCACGCTTTCACCACACCACTACCTCCAATTGGCTTGACTTTCCATGATATGATTTAATACGGCTAGCCAGGTCTGTCTCATTCCAGACTTATGGTAGCACGGTTAGGCTTTACATCCAGCGAAACTCAGACCGATCCTTAAATGACTAGGCAAGACTTTCCACCAACCCAGAACATTAACCTCACCACTTTCCAACCATTTCTCGCCCGGTCTAAGTCATTTTTATTTTCACCATACTATTTCCACGTTGACAATAACATTAATCATCATAAGTTTCCATTTAAACATGACATCATTTTGGCATAAAGTTACCCAAAACTTCATAAGTTCAGTTCTAAGCATGTCTAAGCAGTGTCTAAATATTACCATAGTTATAGTTTGTATTTTTTCCTAAGGTTACAAGGATATCAGAATTTAAATGTCAAAGGTGGCATATCAATTTTTGGATTTAACTATCATTTAAAACTAGGTCGGAAATTAATGTCTATAATAAATAAGCATGCAAAAATTTAAATTCAACATACAAGTTCACAAACTAGGAGCAACATGGTCAAGGGGGTGTGACTTGCCTAGTTCGACGAGTTGATGCTCGAATTCGTCGCTCGGGAACTCCTCGGACTCTCCGTAATCTACGCGTAAAAAGCACCCAAATTCAAATAAAATCCAAATAAATTCAAATAAATTCAAATTGAAATTCAAACTAGCACTAAACTAAAATTTAAGACTTTACATGAATTTTAGAAGAAAAACGGAGCCAAACGGAGTTTGAACGGGCGAAAACGGACTCCCAGAAGTTTTAAACGATTAAAACGGAATTTTCTGGAATTTTTGAATTATTTTTATAAAGAAAAAAACCTAATTAATGCGCAACGCTGACGTCAGCGACCGAATTTCAGTTTTTGGATTTATTTTTAAAAGAAAACCGATTTACTGCGTCATGATGACGTAAGCGGGGATTTTGATTTTTAAAATCTTTTTTTAAAATCAGCTGACGGGTGGAGCCACCGGGCCGTGGACCGGGTCCATGAGCCCATGCACCGGGCGCACGCACGCTCGTGTGTGGACCGAGCGGCGCGACGCGACGGGCGGCGGCCGGAGCGGGCGGGGATGGCGGCGGCTCGGCGATGTGAAGGCGGCGGTGAGGTTAGCGGGGCCGCGGGAGGCCGAGAGAGGGCGGCGTGGCGCGGAGGGGCAGCTCGGGCGTGCGCCGGAGATAGGGAAGACGGCGGCGGCGCAGGGCGGGGAAGGGAGGAAGCGAGGGTGAGAGAGAGAGAGAGGGAGGTGCGGGAGAATGAGGGGCACTCGGGGGGCTTTTATAGGGGGGAAGGCGGGCGGTGGTTGCGGCGGGGAGGGCGGGGAAGCCGGTGGCGGGCGCGGAGGCGACGCGGCGCTTGGAAGGCGGGGGCGGTCTTTTTGTCACTTTGAGTAGACTCTTTCGTTCTCTCCCCTGTTTTAGCTACATCCGGGCGAGGTTGCAAGGCATGTGATGAAGGAAGAGGTGCCGCTGAGCTGCGTCTGAGGGAGGTCACAGGACGCGTTGTAAAGGGGGGAGGAGTAGCCGGGCACCGTCCCATATTGTATTTTAGCTGCGTCCGAGCAAGATCGTAGGGCACGTGGCGAAGAGGGGAGCATAGCCGAGTGCCATTCCCCCTCCTGTTTTAGCTGCGTCCAAGCAAGATCGTAGGGCACATGGCGAAGAGGGGAGCATAGCTGAGCTCCATTCCCTATCTTTCTTCAATTGTGTCCGAGCGAGGTTGCAGGGCACATAATGAAGGGGGAGGTGTAGCGAGTGCTGTCCACTATTCTCTTTTAGCTACATCCGGGTAGGTATAACCCTCAAGGCAAAGGTAGTTGTATGATGGGGTGTGACTAGAGGTGGGCGTCGTGCTGTGCCGTGCCGGTCCAGCCCGAGCCCATCGTGCTTCGGGCCGAAACCGTGCCGTGCCACGACGGCCCATCGTGCCCACCGTGCCGGCCCGACTCACTTTTGGCGAGCCCAAGCCCGGTCCATTTGCGCTTCGTGCCTGCTTCGTGCCGTGCCGGCCCAGGCCCAACCCATTTTTACTATTGTGACGAGCAAAGAAATAAAATAAATCACTACTACTAAACTACATATTTTAATTACATAAGAGACTAATCACATCAACAAAATGTCAAACATAAATGCAATGCTTGAAGATGCCTTGAATCAACAATATCTGCCAACTTTTAGGCCTTAATCCGTGATTTCGTGCCAGTTCGTGCCGTCTTGCAAGACGCCCACAAAACCGCCGTGTCGCCGTCGTGCCTTGTTCCGGGCTCAAGACGGCTCGCCCCACGGAACTGCCGCGCCGCGTGCTTTGCACCGGGCCATCCCATCGTGCTTCGGGCCGGCCCAAAAAAGCCCAGCCCAGTGCCCACCTCTAGGTGTGACATGCGAGATCTCCCTGTCGAGGTGAAGCCTTCGAGGCCAAAGACTCCTTAGCAGCCACGGTACATCCCTCACAGCGAGGAGGTTATGCGATGGAGTGCAACACGCGAGGTCTCTCTATCGAGAAGAAGCCTTCGAGACTGAAAACTCCCTAGTAAGAGGGGTATAATCCTCGCATCGAGGAGGTTCTCTATCCTTTTTATAAAGTGTCTAATCTAACAGAATATTGTTCTTTCCTTGTTGCCTTTGTCTTGGATGTGAAATTTGGTCGAGCTCTTTTCGAGGTGTATGATGAACTAGGAGGTATATGGGCTGGCCTTATGTGGTTGTTTTGTAAGACATCGCGCTCTCCTTACGGCCTCTCGAGTCATGAGTGGTTACTTTTAGGGGGTGTTAGGCATAGCTCTAGCTCCATCAGATTCGTGAATTTGTTGGAGTTGGGTATTTCTAGTTCCACCAAATCTATAAAGCTAGAGCTGTGGATATATTAAGAGTGTTTAGATAGGTCATCTTGTTTATATTTTAGAATAAAAATATAAACTTAATTCACACTATGTTAACTATAAATTTCAAATCCAGGACTTGCACGGGGAATCGTGGTGTACGCCAGGATCCTTGGGTTTGTATTTTTTAATTTATATATCGAGCACTCATGCGGGGCATCAAGATGTACATCAGTGCTCCAGCTATGAGCGGCGATTTTTAGTTTATAAACCGAACATTCGCGCGGGGCATCTAGTGTACGCTGGTGCCCTCCAGCCATACGCCGCGGTTTTTTATTTTAGACACCGAGCACTCGCGCAGAGCATTATTATTATTATTATTATTATTATTATTATTATTATTATTATTATTATTAAAGTTGGAAGGTTTATCGGTCTCTCCCCGCGCCCTACGCGTCCTGCTCGTCCGATCGCCGACTTTCAACGGTCTAGATCATTCCTCTCGAGCAATCGGCTGGATTTCTCCCTCGGTCCGCTCGGCTGCATGGGACACGTGGCGCAGCTGTCGCCTTTTGCACACCCGTGGACGCGGGTTCGAGTCTGACGACGCGCCTTCAGTTTTTTCGCCTTGAAGTGTGTCACGCTACTTTGTCTTTGCCGCGTGGCGGGCGGGTTTTTGCGAAAAAGCCCCTCGGCATTACCAAAATTGTATATAGTCCTAATTTTCACAAAAAGTCTATTTTTTTATGGAAAGGTCCTCCAAACAATTGGAAAATACGTTCCAGTCCAAAAAGTTCATTCTTATTAAAAAAAAAACCCTCTGAATTTTATTCTTATTAAAAAATACCTCTAAAATCCTTTTCAAGCCCGATTTTTCACCAAAAAAAATACTTCTCATGTCGGATTTTTCACAAAAAAAAAATCAAAAAAAATATTTTCTTATTTGATTACATTAAATTTTTTTTTGCCCTCATGGTGTGCCGCGGCACGCATACAAACTAGTTTTATTATTATTATAAGCTTCAGGGTTCCGGATTAGCTGGGCATAGGGGGCTGTGCCCATGTGGGCTGGCCCGAAGCACGGAGGCCCAACCCGATCCAAAACCCAGCACGACACGGATTGGACAGTGCTGTGCCGACCCAGCACTATTCACCGGGCCGTGCTGGGTCGAGAACCTTGGCACGATGGGTGGCATGACTCAGCATGACGATTTGGACCATGCCCGTGACGACATGGCACGCTGGCACGCCCGGGCACGGGCGGCACACTGGATGGCCACGGCCCATGACAGGGCACGGCGCAAGAAGCTATCTCTCCCTCATTTGTCTCTCTCAATGTCTCCGCTTTCTCTCTCTCACTCGTCTATCTCAATCTCTCTCTCTCTCTCTCTCGTCCGTCTCTCTCAAGCTCTCTCTCGCGCGTGCCTTCCTCACTCTCTTTCTTGCATATTGCCCCCCTCTTGTCTGTGTTCAGCACAACCCCTTCGCTCTCTGTAACTGTTTAAGAATAAATAAATTTTAGTTTTTTTTCTATAATATTTGTGTCAACTACCTCAACTCCATACGTCTTCGACTCCTTTCATCTCGTCGCAAAAGTGCAAATGGGCCAGGCGTGGGCCGGCACGGCATGAAGCGCAAATGGGCTATGCCTGGGCTAAGCCGAGCCGGCATGGCACGGCACGACGGACACGACGGGCCATCACGGTCCGGTCCGGTTCAGACACGAAGCACGACGAACACGACGGGCCATCACGGTCCGGCCCGGTTCAGACACTTTGCATTGCCCATCTCCGTTGGGTAGATGGCATAATTTTCGTATCTTGGAGCTCAAGTGTCTGTTAGTGTATTGCAGGTTCTGCATGGTGATGCTTTACACAGGGATAAATAATTTCGCAGGGAACTGGTAGTATTGCATTGCAGAGTTTGATTGTGTTGACCAATTGAACACATGAGCCACATTTTAATGCTGAGATCTTAATTCTTAATTTCCTTTTTCACCATAGTAATTTCAATGTAGAGTGCGTACAAGCAAGCTATGCAATACAGCAAAAGCGTCCCTAGACAAGCAACGAGCAACACCAGAAGCTCAGTATCCACCACTGGCTGGTCACCTTCTCCAAATTCTTCGAATCTTGCTCCATTCAATGAAAATGAGGTCAATAGCTGGACAGGCCATTCTGACATTTCTACCTTGTGTCAATATTTGTTTCTATGTTACCTTATCAAATAACTCATTCAGTTTTGCTCTCATCACAGGTGAAATTTAAGATCGCTCTTTGCCATTCCGCTCTGTGTGAGCACCATGAAGCGCTTCCAAGAGGTTCCCCACTTCCATTTGCTTCTGTTTGGTCTTCTTTCTTTGTCAACTTTGGTTCCCATATTATATTCCGTGAAATAAGTAGTTGATACTGGAAAACACAAAACGTCTCAAATCTATATATGGTGGACGATGTAGATCCAAATGTGGTTACTTCTTCTGTAATTGCGAAGACAGATGATGTGAAGTATGGCCTATTGACCTATATGGCTATATGTTCTCTGCAGATGGAAGGTATTCCTTATAAAGTGAGAACTCTGAAAATGAATATGTTGTTAGGGAGGCTTCATCGGATATCAAGAAATAAACGTCTGTAATTTGTTTGTTATAGAGAGTGCTTGAGGTATAACATACCAAACGATTTATTTTTTAGGATGTTTAAATCTGCAATTAGTTGACATAAACCGTCATTTCCTTTTGTGTAGTCATTTGTTCTTGATTTTGATACAGAAACCATTAGGTTGTTCTATTGCTCCTTAAAAATATTGCTTCTCACTCGACGAAATAATTTGACAAGGCTTTGTCTGCATTTTCATATGCTTCGCTGGACTCTTTTTCAAACATGAAACAGTCATAGACAGCCTCTATGTCATAGTGTGTGTTGTACTCTGATGGCTTCAAACATAATTGAAAAAAGGAACATAGTTAGGATAGTATACTTACTCCTATGATCCTATCCATATTTCCGGGAGGTTTCCCGGCTGGAGAGGCTAGCCACATCACCTCTCCGGTTTTTTGCGAAAAAGCCTCTCATCTTCCTTCAAATTACGCATAGGTCTATGTAAAATTACAAAAAAGTCTTTCGCGATTTTTTGTGAGGGTAAGAAACGTTTGCAAATAGCGTTTAGGTCCCTCGCTCGTTACTTTATGGAAAAAAAAACTCCCGTTAAATATAAATCTCGAACAAGCCCTTTTCTAATTTTTCAGGGTAGCGCTCAGGTCCAAAAAAATATCAAACATGTTCCCGTTCCTTACATCCAGATCCTTTCTCTGAAAAAAACGCAAATTCGTTTTCGTTCACGCGCGCGGCGTGTGCCGCGTTTATTGACCTAGTTCCATACATGGGGGAAAACACTCAGCTACCTAATCTGAGTTTATAGACAGGAACATGCCTACAGCCTACTAGCATTTTTTTCGTTCTAACACCAATTGTCTCTTAGAAAAGTGTTCAACAATACACAAAACTATGTGCTGCCTAGGGGAATAACCACACATGCAGATTTATTATCTGCTTGACCCAGTAAGTTTTTCAGTAGCGATTGATTACCTATAAGTTGGGGATGTTACTTTAACAACTTTGACAAAAGGATTACTACCAAAACAAAGGTACTCCCTCCGGTTTGGTAATATCTGTCGTTTTGGACATAGTGATGGTCAAACTTTCGAAACTTTGACTATCGATATATTTTTAAATATTTCAATTGGATACATGAAAATTATATGTGTAGACTTGTCTCGAGAAGTACTTTCATAATATTATAATTTTATTAGGTTTTATAAATATATTATAATAAAAATCAGCGGTCAAAGTTGTGTTTTGAAGACCGTGTCGATGTCCAAAACGACAGATATTACCAAACCGGAGGGAGTACCATCATGGTCGAGAATAGCAGAAAGCCAATATGACCTTTTTGAGGGTATTGTAGCTAATGTAGAAAATTGAGGAGCCTATCTATTCAGGAAAGACCTATTCTAGGGTTTAGGCTTAGGATTTAGGATTCAGCCCCGGTTGGAATTTCTCAGCTGCATGGTCAGATCCAACCATTTTATGAAGCTCCTCGCCGGTTGTGCTTCTGCACACCGCGCCTCCGAGCTCCACATCGTGGCGCGCCGCCTCGACCGTAGAATAGGTATCTGCCTCTTTTATCACATCCACCTATATGATGAAGTTATCGTAAGACCAAAACACAAATCGTAAGTTGTCGCTAGAGTACGAAAGGGGAACGGAAGAAATAGAAACGCAACCAGACTCAGAAAACGATTAGGATTCGGACCTCCTTGTAATACTCGGATTAGGACCCTAAAGGAAATCGGCTAGTGATCTATAAGTGGAGCCAGGAGCCTGCTCCAATGGAGGCAATCCTAGATTGCGGATCAAATATTACCAGCAGATCCAACATTGCACTTTGCGATTCATCTTCCAGCAGAGACACTGCTCCAATGGAGGCATGTAGCAGAGCTGAGATTATGAGCATATGGGATCTAGCAATACACCCAAAAGATCTCTCCTGTCTAGTCTCCAGAGTTTTGGCTAGGCTGCTAGGCCTTCCTTCCAGCTTACTGAAGAAATTCGGGAAAGGTGAACATGTTTATCCGCCGCTGATGGAGACTACAGTCGGCACATTGCCGGAGCTGCCGCAGGACATGTTGATGGATATCTTTGCCACCCTTGAGATCCCTGACCTCGTACGTGCGGGTTCTCGTCGCTTCTTCCTGGCGCTCCGCATACACCACTGCGCAATCTTGGGAAGTACAAGCAGTCCCGGACACCGTGCTCGCTCTACACTTCGAATCTTTGGTGAGAGCGTTGCGTGCCTCTACAGCCTTGCGGAGAAGAGGACTGACAGGTTAACTCTCCCGGAGCCACCAATCCATGATGAGGTTTCTGATTGGGTCCTCACATGGCTGGCTGGTTACCGTTGATGAGATATCTGAGATGCACCTCCTCAATCCGATCACCGGGGAGCAGATTGCTCTCCCGTCGGTGATCACCATCGAGCAAGTAAAGCCCATCTTCAACGACTCCGGTACTCTTCACAAGTATGAAATCTCGGGGGACACTGGGATGGGTGTTCACAAGACGCTAACAACCGTTGCACCTTATGAATTGCGGGACCACCTCCACTACAAGGCTTTTGTGTTTCCTGATACATCCACAGGAAGCTACATCGTGGTGCTCATCCACAATCCAATTTGTCAGCTCTCATTTGCAAGGCTGGGCGATGATAAGTGGAACTTGCTGCCATCACACGATCACTATGAGGACTGCATGTATAAGGATGATCTATTGTATGCAGTGAATTCATCTGGAGAAATCCATGCCTTCGATCTCAGTGGCCCTGTGGTCACAGTGAAGATGGTTATGGGAACAGAGCCGGGTGGACTGGATGCCGCGGCAATGTATATTGTTCAAGCTCCATGGGGTGATCTGCTGCATATTTTGAGATTTTTTGCGGACGATGATTTAGAACATTGGCCTGCGGTATTTGCATGGAACATTGGCGAAATTAAAATATTTGAAGTTGACGCTGTAGGGAAAAAACTGAAGGAGATCGATTGCTTGCGTGACCATGTGTTGTTCCTTGGGCATTCAATCACTTTGTCTCGATCTTTGAAGAATATCCGGCTCTGAAGTCAAATCATGCCTACTTTACTGACGATAGTAAGATGTGGATATTCGGATACGAGAATAGTCATCGTGATATAGGAATTCTCAACTTATATGATAACGGCAATGAGGAACTTGTGTCTCCTCAGCTTTGCTCCAACTGTCCTGCTCCCGTGTGGATTACACCCAGTCTTACAAAGATGAACATCGCTATGGAGAAATAGTTTTGAGTTTTTCTTTGCTTACAGATGTTATAATGAGAGAAATTTTACAATAAATTATACTTGTAGTATAAAATATGTAGTACACAACATCTAATATTAACCGTTCATTATTTTTTATCCGATAGATCAGATTCGTTAGGACTTTCTTATACTTCATCCAAAAGTATGAGTAGTAGACTCATCCGAAAGTATGAGTAGTAGAATCCTATGAGGGGTAAAATTGTCAAAGAATGCGTGTCATTCGGGTAATTTCCGCGAGCTCTCAAATTTCGGTATGCTATCAGATTGGGTCTCGCTGGAGAGTCATGATACAGTTTGGTGTGTAAATTTGGTAGGGTTTGGAATAGCAGAATAGAGTAAGGAATGGGCGGCGCGGCGTGACAAGAATTGGCGCGGCGGCGTCAGGAGTGTGGTGCCACCGTCATGTCCCGGCAGCTATAGCGGCACCGGCCGGTGGCACAAGTGCGGCTGCAGACGACACGGCGACGAGGAGGACTGAATGTTAGATTGGGCGGGGTTGGGGTGGCGGTGGCGGGGAAGAGGGGGCTGTGCGGTTGGGTGGCACCAGCCGTCGGTGGTGGAAGCGGCGGTGATGGTCTGGTAGAAGCCGTAGGCGCTGCACTGGCCCTGGCTGCATCGAGTGGCAAGAAGAGCGCGGCCGAGGCACAGAAAGGCGCGCTTGTCCGACAGCGATGGCCCTATACCCACCGGCGCACTAAGGCGGCAGACAGGCGTCGCAGATGATTCAAACTGCAAGATGAGCTGATGACCGTGAGTGCAGGGTCCTATTCTAATGCTAACAAAGAACTCGTATCTTCGTTTTGTTAGATATGTGATTGGCTGATTGCATTTCTTCCTGTTGGATCCAGCAACAGGGATATGAGTGATGGATGTGTGTATGTAGTATGTACTGATCTGAAGTTGCAATTTGCAGTTTTGCACAAATCGATGTAGTAATGAAATAGTTGATCTTTGTTTTAGTATTAACTGACATCATGTATCGATCTGAAATGAATTTTCACCAAGCTGTAAGAGGGCAGTTGTCATTACTACTAGTAATGAGAAAATACACAAGAAAAAAATAATACAACAGAAATGATAGTGAATAACAGTGTAACTAGATAGATACCAGCAAAAGTTTGCATAATAATTGTTAACAGAATATAACAATTACACTAAGATGACTCTTCAAACACAAGGTAGCGCTTTTACAGATAAAATAGGAATATCTACTCCAGCATTAGCCATTCCTCTGGAGACTTACATCCATCCATATTTTTCTGGAGACTTGCGCTTTCCATATTGTTCTTAATCTTGCTCAGTGGGGAGCTCACCGAAATGGCTCATAATTTCCCCCCTCAAATGGTCTACATCATCCTGGATAATGGACCGAACATGTTAGTAAAATAGAAAATTAGCAGACAATGTAAGTAAAATCGATAGGAAAATAATCATAACTGTATAAATCTTTTAGACAGCCATCCCCATCCAATATTTCATAAATATGAGCATAAATAGGCCGCATGAGGTTCTACAAGAAATAATAAATAATTGGTAGCCTAGCTTGCACTCAACAAACATTATAAAATTTGAAAGTGATGAAAATAATTCATCTGTCATTTTTTTTTTGGTAACCCTTGTAACATTCAACCTTCCAGGATGTTACTTGTAAATTAGCCCAAGCATTTGTTTGAATTGTAGGTTCATCTACTGCAAGCTCCAAATAGGTTTTCCATTCCTTTCAGCCAAGGTTTGCGAGTCGCAAAGTCGAGTCGAGTCGCTAGGGTACTGACTTGTAGACTAGCCGTGACTAGGTCAGACTAGTCGCTGACTAGTCGATACAAGTCGATGACTATACTTTATAATTTTCTATAAATATACCAACATACTGCATACCTTTTTTTGCCATAACAAATCATCATCAAAGGAGATCAGTAGAGCATAACTGCAGAAGAGTAGAAGAAAAAGCAGAGTGGGAGGCAGTGAGACACAATGCTTGAGAGCAGAGGCAGAGTAGGTCTATCAGGAGCAGACGGCAGATCGGCGGTGACCGGAGATACAGAGGTGGAGCAATGAGGGGAGAGTAAGGAGTATTGGAGTAGGGCGGGAGAGCCGCACAACAAGAGCAATGAGGGAGAGGAAGGAGTCCGGCGGAGAGGAAGAGAAGAGGCACCTGTGTGGTGGCATCTGGCGGCGATGCTGCTTCCACCAGGCAGCGGCGGTAGTGACATACCGGTGATGACACTACTTCAACTGGGCAGCGGCGGTGTTAAGAGGGAGGCTAGGGTCTGCAGCACTTGAAGTAATGAATTGGATTTGGACCGAACTAGCAGAAGGCAGGCTCAAGTATTGGCTGCGCAGGCCATTTTTCTAGTCGAGCGACTTGCCAGCCTTGGCTAGTCGAGACTAGTCACCGACTAGTCACCTAGTCGCTCGACTAGTGTGGCAAGTCGAGTTGGTAGCAGCGACTAGGTTTGCTGGACCGACTTGTCGGTTAGTCGATGACTAGTCGTGACTAGTCGCCCGACTTTAAAACAGAGCTTTCAGCTGTTAGGTGCCACTTTTGAAGTGGGTAAGGAAATATAGTGTTGTAAGTAACAATTTTCACTTTTGTTCAATTTCTGGTGATTAGATGGTAGAATAAAGTGGATTTATTTTGTTTCGCTATGGGTTCTCTAAGTTTGTACATTTTTGAACTTCAAAATAATGGGAACTGGCATGTGGTTCAAACAATGTTTTTTTTTTTTTTGTAATTTAGATTGTGTACTACTATACTGTAACTTGTGTATTTAGACTCTTGCTGAACTCGGAAGTTTTCAGTGTTCACCTATAAATATCACCTGGTTGGAGTTTGATTTTTATGCCATGTTGTGTTCAATAATTGTTCTTTTCTGCACATATTGGTCAGGAACAGACAGTATAGTTTACAAAGCCCGCGATCTTGAAAAAGAGAAGATTGCTGCTTTAAAAAAGTGCACTTTCAAAATTTGGAGCCTGTGAATGAAATTTATGGCTAGGGAAATCCTCTTTTTGCGACGATTTGATCATCCGAAATGTTATCAATCTGGAGGGTCTAGTAACTTAGGATATCTTATAACTTTTAACTTGTTTTTGAGTACATTGAGCATGACCTACCTGGCTACCTTCTTTTCCTCATGTAAAATTTTTCTTTGTCAAGACTGATGAATGGAATGGTTTGTGAGTAGTTAGTATCCTTATTAGATGAAAATGTAACGCTCACTGGCCATTAGTCATCATTTGTTGCTTTGATTAGTCTCAATTGTTTCCATAGGGTAGTTTTTTCTGCAACGAACAACTCAACCCCGTTTGGAATGTAAGGAATTTTTTCTGGTTCCTGTGAGAATTGAAATGTTTCCTTTGAAATTCCTGCAAAATTCTTATGAAATTACTGCATTACAAACAGGACCTACGGTGGTGTTTTTGTTGCTGAATCGGAGCTCATATGAATGGGTGGGTTGTTGAATCAACGTACACAGCTTCCCAGCCTAGTCCAACTCCAACCCGCAGCTGCCTATGTCCAGTACAACTGTAGAAGCAACTTATGAGCACAATGGGGCCAGCCGACAGAACCACGAGGGTCCAATAGAAGTGAGGGGCCGTCCAAACCTTGACATTGCCAAACCATGTTTCTTTATGGCATCTTCTATTTGCTCAAAAATAAAATTCAAATAGCCTACATTCTAGCAGCATTAAGAAGTTTAAGCTTCACAAAATAAGAGCCAGCACTTGGTACAAAGGCCATTTTTACATATATGAGCTGCATGTCACGGCTTCATCAAAAAAACAACATCAGCCAAAAGTAACGCCCAAAAACAAATGGAATAGAGCAAGTATACTGTAAACACACACAGCAACAAAACTTAGATAAATTAATTCTGTCCAAAAATTATATATAGCTGCATGAAACTAACACATGACATGACATCATAAAGATACAAGTGAACCTCACTGTTGATAAGAAAAAAAACATTTATTCCAATGAATTAGAACTAAACCTACTCATAGTCGAGTTATACAAAACATGGTACAGAGGGTTCTGTAAGCTAGGCGAAAAGCTACATAAAATGATCTAATATGTTTGACATCATACGGCAATATACAAAGACAGAGCTTTCTAATCCAAACCCCAAGCTTGCCAACACAAAGTCAATCTGCGTCGGAAAGCAGGCACAGAAAAGCATCAGCATTCAGTAAAGATTAGACACATCACAGTTGACAAGCAGAAGCATATAAACTCTGCAACACATTGACAAGCATCTTCTTCCTTTTGATACCAAACAAGGCAGTTGCAGTACAACTAATAAACATAAAAAAGGCTAACCCTGTCGGCTGGCCGTCAGAAAAATTATTCGGTGTCAGGTTTGCAACCCGGTTTTCCTGTCACATTCCATCAGGGAAATATCATTGCGGGTATATTTGCTGTTTGTTGTGTCAAGGCAGGTGTAATTCCTTGTCAGGTACTATAACACCATCAGGAAAATGGAGGTTGTGCAAAAAAATAATACAATGAATCACACTGTGTCATGCTCTGGGCATCAAATGGCTTACCAAATGAAAGGCTGATAGATCTATGCAAACATTCACACAAGATCAAGCTTGTACATTCTCTTCCATTTCTTCTCCCAAACAGCACATTCACACAAGATCAAGCTTGTACATTCTCTTCCATTTCTTCTCCCAAACAGCAAAGACGCCTCCATTGCTCCATCCAAGATCAAACATTCAAGTTGCAAGTATGCAACCTCCTTCCATGGAGCAAATCAACAAAATTTAGCATGCAAAATTCAGTTATCAAGTTTGTTTTTCTATCAGTAAATGGTAGTAGTACTCATCACCATTGTAATTCTAAGACTACAACAGGTGAAGCAGCTTAGTTGTTGTAATACGATGTTTGAAAAGAAAATGATGGAAGCATAAACAATTTTTATAAGATGAGGACGATCTCCATGATAGTAGAGATTTTTACGCAGTACTAAGTTGTATCTCTAATTTTGACAAGACTCTTATACTTCCAAGGCCAAATAAAGATGGCCAACACTATAAACTGTACTAATTATCAACGTACAATGCTTTTTACAGACAACGTTCTATACTTCTAGAGTAAAATCCAATTTACCATATCATGTAATCTGCACAGAATGACTAAATGAGTACTTATCAAGTGGTTGAAGCATACCTATAGCATGCATGGGAAGCCAGGCACTGCCCCTTTCAACTCTTCACTAAGTTGCACAAGTGATAGTAATTAGAATTTTGTAAATGCTAGATACATATGCATAGACAGTTCAACTTGGCTCCAAGAACATGGCATGGACAAATTCAGATAGTAATACAAAACAACATGACATGCTTATTCAAAACAAATACCAACTTGGGTAACGTAGACGTACCTACTCTCATGGTGACACCTTCATGTATACTTAAAAGAATTAGCAGAGACCTACAGAAAAAATAATAGAATCTGTTAACGACTTCAATCAACAGAAATTAGCAATACTACAAATAGAAAGATGTGTTACCTTGGAGACAGAGGCGAAGCCACAAGTGGGGCGCACTGGGGCGTGCGCCCCTGCTCCAACGCGGTCCGAAGCTCATTACCCCCTGCAGCCTACGTCAAACAACTCGGCGCGAGCCTCGGTCGGTCTCCAACCCTAATATTTTATGCGGCCATGGATGCCATTAAGTTAGAACTTAATCATCGCTTTAATGAAGTTTCTACTGAGCTATTGCTATGCATGTGTTCCCTTGATCCAACAAACTCATTTTCCAAGTTCGATGTGGACAAGCTAATGCGACCTGCAGAGATTTATGCTGATGATTTCTCTTTTGGTGATCACATATTATTGAGAACCGAATTGCAAATCTATATTCTCAATGTCAGGAGAAGTGTGGAATTTCATGAATGCAATGATGTTGCCATGCTAGCAGAAAAGATGGTTCAACTTGGAAAGCATAAAACATTTTCATTGGTCTATCGTCTTATTGAACTAACACTGATACTTCCTATGTCAACTGCTTCTGTTGAAATGATTTTTTCGGCAATGAAGGTTATCAAGACTGATTTGCGTAACAAGGTCTCCGATGATTGGCTCAATGACTTAATGGTGTGCTACACCGAGAAAACAATATTCAAATCTATTGATAATGAAGCAATTATGGACTGCTTTCAAATGATGAAAACCCGTAGAATGTGCTTGCCTGTTGCCTCCAAATCCAACTCATAGCTAGTGTGCCTAGCAACTTCATTTATGTGAGTATCTTATAAACGTCTACTTTGTTTCACTTGTTAAATGGTTATTTATGTATGAATTTGGCTTTTACTAGTAGTTGAAATATTTAGCTTAGCCCCTCCTCTAATTTAATCCTGGCTTCGCCACTGCTTGGAGACATAACAAACTTGCAGTACATGACTGAGGAAAATAATAGAGGCAATTTGTAAATGAATGGATCGTTAAACTTTAGTTTGAAAATTAGTACAGGCATGAGGATAAATAAACTGCATCTAGAGATACAAATCAGTACAGTCTTGGTATACGATGAACTGCATATGAGTATTTCCACAAATATTGGTCATTCCACACAAGAAGGAAAACAAGTTGGTCTCAATTTATAAGAAGCGGTAGTAACCAACAAGTGAGTTTAGTAAAGTTCAAATAGTTGATGCAACATTTCTTTCTACTAAGCTTCGAAACTCTACATGCTAGTAGGCGGAGAGGGCGGGGAAGCCGTATTTCAGAAATTTTTTACATGTTTTTGACCATTTTTTGGTCGGTTTAATATGTCGGTTAGGACTTTCCGAATTTTTTAAAAATTTTCAAGATTGATTATCTTCTAAAAATTTTATGGGAATATTATGGATGTGTTAGGACTATTCACAAAAAAATTTCAAAATTTTCTAAAGTGGTTTGAACTTTTTTAATACATAGGAACTTTTCTAGTGGATTGAAACAGCAGAGAGAAATGATATCTGATACTGACATTGATAGTTGGAATCAATCTGTGTATGACTATGAGAAAATAGTGGAGTGGAAACAGTGGTACAAAACCCATTTCAAAATTATTGAATAACATATATTGAAAAATCAAATTTAAAACCTAAGATAACATGTATTTATAAATGGGTACAGTACTAACTCACCTATGTATATATGGGCGGGGATTCACATATACATGATCAGTGCTCATATTTATGGCATTGATCTTTTCTTACTGGTCAAAATTCAAAACTACATGTGGTTTCAAAGAAAGAATCTCCCTCAGAACTGCAGGTGGTTTCAAAGAAAGAACCTCCCTTAATACATAGGAACATATATAAAACTTTTCAAATGACTTGAAGTTCATTTGTTACATTTGAAAAATCAAAAACTGATTTTATATACGGTTTTTATCACGACTTTACCACTGTTAGATTTTTAAAAAATTCCTCATGATTGATCATCATCTCAAATTTTTATGGAAACATTAGTGATGTGTTAGGACTATCCAAAAAAAAATTCAAAATTTTTTGACGTATTTTGAACCATTTTTGAGCCGGTTCAATTTGGCCGAGATCTCGGTGATTTCGGCCAAGATCTCGGATTTCCCGGTAGAAAAAAAACCGGATTTGAAATTTGGTTTTTGCAATTCGTCCGGATTTTGTCCGAAATTTCCGAATCTCGCCGAAATTTCGGATTTCGGGAACCTCCGAGGTTTGACTCAAAACGAGATTTGAAACCTTGCATCCGGGCGAGGTTGCTAGCTGTTGGACATATTTAATTTGTATTTACATATTTAGTTATATTCCACATTATGTAACAAATAAAAAATAGATTTAACTAAGAATAATAAACACATATAAATATTTCGGACCCACTACTACCGCATCATCATTGAAGGGGTGGGAGCTAGTGGAGGTGCTAGTGAGATGTGGATCCCAGACTAACACATCTCTCCCACCTCCACCATTGAAAGGGGTGGGAGCTACTAGCTCCTCAACCATTGGAGATAGCCTTAGCTGCGTCTGAGGGAGGTCACAAGACGCGTTGTAAAGGGGGGAGGAGTAGCCGAGCACCGTCCCATCTTGTATTTTAGCTGCGTATGAGCGAGGCCACAAGGCACGTAGCATAGGGGTGGGCATAGCCGAGTGCCATTCCCACTCCTGTTTTAGCTGCGTCCAAGCAAGATCGTTGGGCACGTGGCGAAGAGGGGAGCATAGCTGAGCTCCATTCCCTATCTTTCTTCAATTGTGTCCGAGCGAGGTTGCAGGGCACATAATGAAGGGGGAGGTGTAGCGAGTGCTGTCCACTATTCTCTTTTAGCTACATCCAGGTAGGTATAACCCTCAAGGCAAAGGTAGTTATATGATGGGGTGTGACATGCGAGATCTCCCTGTCGAGGTGAAGCCTTCGAGGCCAAAGACTCCTAGTAGCCACGGTACATCCCTCACAGCGAGGAGGTTATGCGATGGAGTGCAACACGTACGCGAGGTCTCTCTATCGAGAAGAAGCCTTCGAGACTGAAAACTCCCTAGTAAGAGGGGTATAATCCTCGCATCGAGGAGGTTCTCTATCCTTTTTATGAAGTGTCTAATCTAACAGAATATTGTTCTTTCCTTATTGCCTTTGTCTTGGATGTGAAATTTGGTCGAGCTCTTTTCGAGATGTATGACGAACTAGGAGGTATATGGGCTGGCCTTACGTGGTTGTTTTGTAAGACATCGCGCTCTCCTTACGTGCTCTCCTTACGGCCTCTCCAGCTCCATCAGATTCGTGAATCTGGTGGAGCTGGGTATTCCTAATTCCACCAAATCTATGAAGTTAGAGTTGTGGATATATTAAAAATGTTTAGATAGGTCATCTTGTTTATATTTAAAAATAAAAATATAAATTAAATTCACTCTATGTTAACTATAAATTTCAAATCCAGGACTTGCACAGGGAATCGTGGTGTACGTCATGATCCTTGGGTTTGTATTTTTTAATTTATATATCGAGCACTCATGCGGGCATCAAGATGTACATCAGTCCTCGGGCTAAGAGCGGCGATTTTTAGTTTCTAAACCGAACATTCGCGTGGGGCATCTAGTGTACGCCGGTGCCCTCCAGCCATACGCCGCATTTTTTTTTAATTATTATTATTAAAGTTGGAAGGTTTCCCGGTCTCTCCCTGCGCCCTGCGCGTCCTGCTCGTCCGATCGTCGACTTTCAACGGTCTAGATCATTCCTCCCGAACAATCGGCTGGATTTCTCCCTCGGTCCGCTCGGCCGCATGGGACATGTGGCACAGCTGCAGCGTCGCCCGCCTGCACACCCGTGACGCGGGTTCGAGTGCGGCCAGCCGCACGCACGCTCGATTTTTTTCGCACGCGAAGTGTGTCACGCTCGCCTGTGCTGCCGCGTGGCGGGCGGGTTTTTGCGAAAAAGCCCCTCAGCATTACCAAAATTGTATATAGGTCCTAATTTTCACAAAAAGTCTATTTTTTGTGGAAAGGTTCTCCAAACAATTGGAAAATACGTTCCAGTCCGGCAAGTTCATTCTTATTAAAAAAAAAACTCTGAAATTTATTCTTATTCAAAAATACCTCTAAAATCCTTTTCAAGCCCGATTTTTCACCAAAAAAATACTTCTCATGTCGGATTTTTCACAACAAAAAAAAATCAAAAAAATTATTTTCTTATCTGATTATATTAAAATATTTTTTTGCCCTCATGGCGTGCCGCGGCGCGCATACAAACTAGTTTTATTATTATTATAAGCTTCAGGGTTCCGGATTAAAGCTGGGCAAAGGGGGTTGTGCCCATGTGGGCTGGCCCGAAGCACGGAGGCCCAACCCGATCCAAAACCTGGCACGACACGGATTGGACAGTGCTGTGCCGACCCGACACTATTCATCGGGCCGTGCTGGGCCGAGAACCTTGGCACGATGGGTGGCACGGCCCAGCATGACGATTTGGGCCATGCCCGTGACGACACGGCACGCTGGCACGCCCGGGCACGGGCGGCACGCTGGATGGCCACGGCCCGTGACAGGGCACGGCACAAGAAGCTATCTCTCCCTCATTTGTCTCTCTCAATGTCTCCGCTTTCTCTCTCTCTCACTCGTCTATCTCAATATCTCCCTCTCTCATCCGTCTCTCTAAAGCTCTCTCTCGCGCGTGTCTTCCTCACTCTCTTTCTTGCATATTGCCCCCCTCTTGTCTGTGTTCAGCACATCCCCTTCGCTCTCTGTAACTATTTAAGAATAAATAAATTTTAGTTCCTTTTTCTATAATATTTGTGTCAACTACCTCAACTCCATATGTCTTCGACTCCTTTCATCTCGTCGCAAAAGTGCAAATGGGCCGGACGTGGGCCGGCACAGCACGAAGCGCAAATGGGCTATGCCTGGGCTAAGCCGAGCCAGCATGGCACGGCACGACGGACACGACGGGCCATCATGGTCCGGCTCGGTTCAGACACGAAGCACGACGAACACGACGGGCCGTCACGGTCCGGCCCGGTTCAGACACTTTGCATTGCCCATCTCCGTTGGGTAGATGGCATAATTTTCGTATCTTGGAGCTCACGTGTTTCTTAGTGTATTGCAGGTTCTGCATGGTGATGCTTTACACAGGGATAAATAATTTCGCAGGGAACTGGTAGTATTGCATTGCAGAGTTTGATTGTGTTGACCAATTGAACACATGAGCCACATTTTAATGCCGAGATCTTAATTCTTAATTTCCTTTTTCACCATAGTAATTTCAATGTAGAGTGCGTACAAGCAAGCTATGCAATACAACAAAAGCATCCCTAGACAAGCAACGAGCAACACCAGAAGCTCAGTATCCACCACTGGCTGGTCACCTTCTCCAAATTCTTCGAATCTTGCTCCATTCAATGAAAATGAGGTCAATAGCTGGACAGGCCATTCTGACATTTCTACCTTGTGTCAATATTTGTTTCTATGTTACCTTATCAAATAACTCATTCAGTTTTGCTCTACTGTTGCAGGTGAAATTTAAGATCGCTCTTTGCCATTCCGCTCTGTGTGAGCACCATGAAGCACTTCCAAGAGGTTCCCCACTTCCATTTGCTTCTGTTTGGTCTTCTTTCTTTGTCAACTTTGGTTCCCATATTATATTCCGTGAAATAAGTAGTTGATACTGGAAAACACAAAACGTCTCAAATCTATATAATTGCGAAGACAGATGATGTGAAGTATGGCCTATTGACCTATATGGCTATATGTTCTCTGCAGATGGAAGGTATTCCTTATAAAGTGAGAACTCTGAAAATGAATATGTTGTTAGGGAGGCTTCATCGGATATCAAGAAATAACCGTGCAGCGGCTGTTTGTTATAGAGAGTGCTTGAGGTATAACATACCAAACGATTTATTTTTTAGGATGTTTAAATCTGCAATTAGTTGACATAAACCGTCATTTCCTTTTGTGTAGTCATTTGTTCTTGATTTTGATACAGAAACCATTAGGTTGTTCTATTGCTCCTTAAAAATATTGCTTCTCACTCGACGAAATAATTTGACAAGGCTCTGTCTGCATTTTCATATGCTTCTGCCAGACTTTTTTTTCAAACATGAAACAGTCATAGACAGCCTCTATGTCATAGTGTGTGTTGTACTCTGATGGCTTCAAACATAATTTAAAAAAGGAACATAGTTAGGATAGTATACTTACTCCTATGATCCTATCCATATTTCCGGGAGGTTTCCAGCCGGAGAGGCTAGCCACATCACCTCTCCGGTTTTTTGCGAAAAAGCCTCTCATCTTCCTCCAAATTACGCATAGGTCTATGTAAAATTACAAAAAAGTCTTTCGCGATTTTTTGTGAGGGTAAGAAATGTTTGCAAATAGCGTTTAGGTCCCTCGCTCGTTACTTTATGGAAAAAAAAACTTCCGTTAAATACAAATCTCGAACAAGCCCTTTTTCTAATTTTTCAGGGTAGCGCTCAGGTCCAAAAAAATAACAAACATGTTCCCGTTCCTTACGTCCAGATCCTTTCTCTGAAAAAAATGCAAATTCGTTTTCGTTCACACGCGCGGCGTGTGCCGCGTTTATTGACCTAGTTCCATACATGGGGGAAAATACTCAGCTACCTAATCTGAGTTTATAGACAGGAACGTGCCTACAGCCTACTAGCATTTTTTTCGTTCTAACACCAATTGTCTCTTAGAAAAGTGTTCAACAATACACAAAACTATGTGCTGCCTAGGGGAACAACCACACATGCAGATTTATTATCTGCTTGACCCAGCAAGTTTTTCAGTAGCGATTGATTACCTATTAGTTGGGGATGTTAGTCTCTTACTTTAACAACTTTGACAAAAAGATTACTACCAAAACAAAGGTACTCCCTCCGGTTTAGTAATATCTATCGTTTTGGACATAGTGATGGTCAAACTTCCGAAACTTTGACTATCGATATATTTTTAAATATTTAAATTGGATACATGAAAATTATATGTGTAGACTTGTCTCGAGAAGTACTTTCTTAATATTATAATTTTATTGGGTTTTATAAATATATTATAATAAAAATCAGCGGTCAAAGTTGTGTTTTGAAGACCGTGTCGATGTCCAAAACGATAGATATTACCAAACCGGAGGGAGTACCATCATGGTCGAGAATAGCAGAAAGCCAATATGACCTTTTTGAGGGTATTATAGCTAATGTAGAAAATTGAGGAGCCTATCTATTCAGGAAAGACCTATTCTAGGGTTTAGGGTTAGGATTTAGGATTCAGCCCCGGTTGGAATTTCTCAGCTGCATGGTCAGATCCAACCATTTTACGAAGCTCCTCGCCGGTCGTGCTTCTGTACACCGCGCCTCCGAGCTCCACACCGTGGCGCGCCGCCTCGACCGTAGAATAGGTATCTGCCTCTATTATCACATCCACGTATATGGATGAAGTTATCGTAAGACCAAAACACAAATCGTAAGTTATCGCTAGAGTACGAAAGGGGAACAGAAGAAATAGAAACGCATCCAGACTCAGAAAACGATTAGGATTCGGACCTCCTTGTAATACTCGGATTAGGGCCCTAAAGGGAATCGGCTGGTGATCTATAAGTGGAGCCAGGAGCCTGCTCCAATGGAGGCAAATCCTAGATTGCGGATCAAATATTACCAGCAGATCCAACATTGCACTTTGCGATTCATCTTCCAGCAGAGACACTGCTCCAATGGAGGCATGTAGCAGAGTTGAGATTATGAGCGTATGGGATCTAGCAATACACCCAAAAGATCTCTCATGTCTAGCCTTCAGAGTTTTGGCTAAGCTACTAGACCTTCCTTCCAGCTTACTGAAGAAATTCTGGAAAGGTGAACATGTTTATCCGCCGCTGATGGAGACTACGGTCAGCACATTGCCGGAGCTGCCGCAGGACATGTTGATGGATATCTTTGCCACCCTTGAGATCCCTGACCTCAGACGTATGGTTCTCGTCGCTATTCCTGGCGCTCCGCATACACCAGCCTGCGCAATCTTGGGAAGTACAAACAATCCCAGACACCGTGCCTGCTCTACACTTCTGAATCTGCTGGTGAGAGCGTTGCGTGCCTCTACAGCCTTGCGGAGAACAGGACTTACAAGTTAACTCTCCCGGAGCCACCAATCCGCAGTAGATTTCTAATTGGGTCCTCACATGGCTGGCTGGTTACCGTTGATGAGATATCTGAGATGCACCTCCTCAATCCGATCACCGGGGAGCAGATTGCTCTCCCGTCGGTGATCACCATCGAGCAAGTAAAGCCCATCTTCAACGACTCCGGTACTCTTCACAAGTATGAAATCTCGGGGGACACTGGGATGGGTGTTCACAAGACGTTAACAACCGTTGCACCTTATGAATTGCGGGACCACCTCCACTACAAGGCTTTTGTGTTTCCTGATACATCCACTGGAAGATACATCGTGGTGCTCATCCACAATCCATTTTGTCAGCTCTCATTTGCAAGGCCGGGCAATGATAAGTGGAACTTGCTGCCATCACACGGTCACTATGAGGACTGCATGTATAAGGATGATCTATTGTATGCAGTGAATTCATCTGGAGAAATCCACGCCTTCGATCTCAGTGGCCCTGTGGTCACAGTGAAGATGGTTATGGGAACAGAGCCGAGTGAACTGGATGCCGCGACAATGTATATTGTTCAAGCTCCATGGGGTGATCTGCTGCATATTTTGAGATTTTTTGCGGACGATGATTTAGAACATTGGCCTGCGGTATTTGCATGGAACATTGGCGAAATTAAAATATTTGAAGTTGACGCTGTAGGGAAAAAACTGAAGGAGATCGATTGCTTGCGTGACCATGTGTTGTTCCTTGGGCATAATCAATCACTGCCTCGATCTTTGAAGAATACCCGGCTCTAAAGTCAAATCATGCCTACTTTATCGATTTATAGTAAGATGTGGATAATCGGATACGAGAATAGTCAACGTGATATAGTAATTCTCAACTTATATGATAACAGCAGTGAGGAACTTGTGTCTCCTCAGCTTTGGTCCAACTGTCCTGCTCCCGTGTGGATTACACCCAGTCTTACAAAGATGAACATCGCCATGGAGAAATAGTTTTGAGTTTTTCTTTGCTTACAGATATTATGTAGTTCTCTGCATAATTTAACGTGGAATGGTAATGTTGTGAAATATAAAGAGTGAATGGAAAAGTAGAGGGATACGTAGCTGGTCCAGTTTTGTTGTTTTTACCATTCTTCTTTTTTATTGCAAATGGAATGCTCACGCCAATTCCTTGTTTTGGTGAGTTGATATAATGGTAACGTTGCTGATATCCACATTACTCTAGTCTAACGTTGCTGATGTAATGATGTTTTTTATATCGATCTAGCTGTGCTCATGCCTGGATTTTCTTTGTCTGTCCTGCATATTTCCTGACCAGAGTTAACTTGATTTTATTAGATTGATGTTAACGTTACAGTAAAATGATGTAAGATTTAATTTGATTCGTCTGACACATGCATTTGCTAAAGTACTCTAGGCCTTCCCGTCATGAGGTTAAGAATCAATTGTGGATGCAGAATCAATAAAAAGATGGAAAGCATATATTTTATTCATAGTTTTCGCCACCAAACTGCTAATTTAGTTATGCATCGTAATGAAATTGGTCCTTCCCCATTTATTTTTCTCACATACACATCTATACTGAAGCTGAGAAGTAAATGACAAGATAAAGAAAGCTTTAAGAGTGGATCATTCTTGGTGACTTCAACATGATTTATCAAGCGGTGGACAAAAACAATGGGAATCTGGATAGGGTAACGATGGGTGCTTTTCAGAAACTCCTCGACAACACCGAACTCAAGGAAATTAGGTTAAATGGGAGAAAGTTTACCTGGGCTAGCGATAGGGTCAGACCTACCCTTACCAGGATTGACAGGTTCTTCGCTTCAAGCGCTTGGGAATCGCTCTTCCCTAACTGCCACCTACAGGCATTATCCTCCTGTCGGGGATTGGATAATATCCATAAGTACTGTTATACCCTGGCAGCCAGTTTCGGCCAACCATGCATACTCTTAGATGATGTTCCCAAGGAAGACCCTTGAATGATCTAGCTGGCCGGTCCGCCTGATCGGATTGGGCTCAGTACTCGACCATGAGCAACCATGCTCGGCCACGAACAACCATGCTCGGCCCAAGCTCGCCCGCGAAGATACGAGTTTGGAAACATCGGGCAGAGCAGGGGAACTTCTCGAGCATGACCGGAAGGTCATGTTCATCCCCATAATGCCTAAATAGCGATAATTACGCCGCGATCTGGAGCCGTTACGCCCACGACAGGAACGTGGCAAGAATCAAGGCTTCAGTTGCAGCCACGATTAATGCAGCCAAATGCGCATTATTCGGTGGTAGTTATGATAGATATTTTGTAAGCTATAATTACCTCCCAGGATAGATTGATAGGAGAGAGAGTTGGTGACACTCAGATACTCCACGGTCACGCGAGAATACAGAAGAGCGTGAGCTCATCCGTGATAGCCAGTAAGCGAGATACGCAAACATTCTGTATGAGTTCCACAGCAATAGCGAAAACCACTAGAGTAGGGTTATTATCTCCACCGTGAGAGGCCCGAACCAGTATAAACTCTAGTCCATTTTCCAAGTATCCTATCCCTCCATGAGCATTCTTCAGATGCAAACCCTTCACCGAAAAAGGGTCATGTGTTGATATTTCATTCAACAAGTAAGCTCGGCGGGGACCCGCTTCCCAATTGTCGACACCTCCCTTGTCTTTGACCACTCTCCGTTACTCCTTGTCGGATGTGCTATAGCCCAGCGTTTTACTGGGTTCAGGTTTGAGTTGTTCTGGGTTAAGTTGCCAGACTTTACCCAGGTCATGCATTCAGCATGGGAGAAATCGGTCCACACAAACGATATATTACTCAGGCTACATATCAAGTTGGCCAGAACGACCAAGTCGCTGAGGGCTTGGGCTAAACATCAAGTGGGTGATATTAGACTTGGCACTTTTATTCAGTTCTTAAAACTCAATGAAACTCACTGTAACTCAACACTTTAATACATGAAACTGGCACTTTAATATTCCTCCTGTAACAGACATTATGCATTTATGATTAATAACACTAATTAGTACACAACTAAATAGTTCGAAGAGAGAGGAGAGGAATTTTAAACCCCAATGATTCTTAATCTTTTAGTCTAGCAACCGTCACACTTAGACATTTTATTATAAGAACCATTCTATAATTTACATGGGACACATTATGTAAACTAATTTAACAACAAGAACACAAAATTGAACCATGCAAGCTATATCATTTCAATCCTCATCCCACACACAACCCATTTTTGCAATCGTCATTCGCATGCATGGTCATTTGATCTATTTTGGAAGAAGAGGGCATAGCCGTACTGTAAGAGGGAGAGAAAGTGCAATAGTGGCTCGGTCAGCTGCCAGGGAGGTCAAGGCCGACGCAAGGCCATCCGACGTGGCACCGTGGCCCAGCTTGGCGTGGAGGCGAGGTGGCTGCCCGGTGCCGGTGCACAGCTGATTGGCCCAAGGTGCTGCAGTGCCGACCAGGAGGCAGCCCGGCCGGTAGCAGGGGCCTAGCGATGCACAGCGTCGGAATGGAGGCACAACGTCTCGGGAGCCAGGCACGGCGGCCCAGCTGGCATTGCGGCAACCCGGGGCACTGTGACTTGGCATCGGAGGTAGCGCAAGGGGGTGCCCATGGTGCGGTGGCTCGGCCAGAGCAGGGAAGGTGGAGGCCTTGCGGGTGGAAGAAGAAGAAGAAGAAGAAGAAGAAGAAGAAGAAGAAGAAGAGAGGGGAGGAAGAAGGGAGCATGTCGGCCAGGCAGAAAAGAAAGAGGAAAAAAGAGAAAAGAGAAAAAGAAAAGGGAGAGAAAGAAGAGAAAAAGAGAGGTGACTTCGGGTTTTTGGTGGTATGTGATTAAGGAGTCGCCGCTATGAATTTATTCATTTTTTACGTATATAGTAAAAATTATGTAGTTGATTTAATTTTTATAAGCATAGATTTTAACCATGCATGATTGCATTTAATTCATGGTCATGGCATACTCATGCGTGCATGTAGTAAAAAAATTAGTCCAATAGCTTATGACTAAAGCATCTAGGCCTCTAATTTTATTTGATTTTGGGAATTAATTACAATCATGTTAAAGGACTAACAATTTCTTTTAAGTTTGTGAGAATAGGTTGGTCTCTATTGCGTCATAAATTATGTGAGAAAAGGGGGTCAAGAGAAAATGGCAAAAGGCTTCAAGTCAAGGTATGTTTATAGCTAGGACCTTTTATGTATTTTCACCGATCTCGAAGTTAGGAGAAAAAATCGGTGTTGGTTAAATAGATAACGTATTATTAAGGGGGTAATGGCTAGTAGTTTGACATTGATCAAAATTTAAATTGGCTCAAAATCCTTTTAAATCATACTTGGTTGAATTTGGTTTTAGATTTAAAATTGATCTTTTATATGGTCAATAAATCCGGCAGTACCGCCGTACAAAACGCAGTAGTACTGCAAAGTGGTAATATCGAGTTAAGTACCGCGGTGAAAAATGCGATACTATCGCTTGGCATTAGCACCGAGCATATGGGCGGTAGCTATTAAACAGAAGCACCTCTTTTTGCAATCCTTTTGAAGCCGAAACTACTGTAATACAAAGAGCGGTACTACCATTGGTCGGTAGTACCACAACAATCGAGAGGTAGCTATTTTCCAGAAAGGGGCATTTTTGGAGTTTTTACTCTGTTTTGAAGGTCAGTACTACCTCAGTGAAAAGAGCGGTATTACCAGAGGTCAGTAGTACCGCAAATATAGTACCGATACTTATTTTATAGAGAGTCCCTATTTTTGAGCCGATCTCACTTCAAAAGTCGGTACTACCGCACAATGAACGCCGGTAGTACCGAAGTTCCTGTAACAGCTATTAACTACCGCATTAAATGCTCTGATCTGACCGTTGGTTGGGGGCGATACTATCGGGCTTTGCACGCCAGCAATACCGCAAATGCTAATTTTTTTAGAAACCTACTCCCAACGGTTGGATTTGTTGGTGGGGGCTATAAATACCCCCACCCTTGCATTCACAGGGATGCTGAGTGATTCATTGAACATATTTGAGCCAAGGATGTGATCGGATCGGATACGGTCGAATATCGTCCTATTCGTATCCGTATCCGTTTTTTTATCGAATACGAATAGTGCTGAATACAGAATCAAATACGAATTATACAGGATAATATTGGTTACGAATACAAATCAAATACGGATGGAAATCAACATGGATACGAATAATATTAGTCGGATATTTTAAAATCCAATTTCAGTTTTTTTTCCAAAATCGGTCCAAATTTAAATTCAAAATTAGGAAAAAAAATTAAAAAGAAAAAAGAAAATGTCAAAAATTACAAAATTTGTGCACGAATATTATTAAATTAGTACAAATTCAAATTTTCTAAATTTAAATTAAAAATTAGGAGAAAGATCAATAAAAAATTTGAGAATTTCATTTAAATTCCAACTGTTATTTAAAAATAAATTATATTTAAATTTTGTTTTTAATGCACCATCAAATTTATTTAATCTACTATGAAAACTACTCAAATTTATAAGTAGTGGTCTCTAGTGGATAGTGATAGTCTACTAGACCTTCAGTGTCAAGTTCGTCATTGATGAATGATGATCGTCTGAACTCAACAATTGGCGAACATCAAACATAATCATTCTTTAGAAGAAAACATAGCCAGTTAGCCACATAGACATAACTACATAGCATAAGTACATATGAGTATATGACATCTGAAGGATCGTTATTTTTGATCCAGTTGATTTTGATGATGAGTATTTGAAAAAGATTTGAAACCAGTTTGATATTTCGACAAGATTTATTTTTTGGTTTCTTTATTTGAAAAGATCTGAAATCAGTTTGATTATTTGAAAAGCTTTTTTATTTTTGCAAAGGTTTTTGTTCGTGTTTTCAAATCGTGTTCTTAGAATATTTAATGCAATGCACTCCTGTGAGTGGTTGCATGGTTTAATGTGAGTCAAGTCGCGGACTTGTGCTCGGAATCGTTTTGTGGTTTGTTCATGTGCAGGTATTGCTCGAGGGCGAATGTGGTCGATGACGGATCGAACTAGGTTCATGGAGGAACCGAGGTTCGGGACTAGGTTCAGGGGAACCGAGGTCTTGGTGGTCAAGGATGTCATGCGGGACGTTCGGGCTAAGAGAATGGTGCACATGAAGAATGGTTAGTCACGTGAGAATGGCATGAGGTCATTCGCGTGCAAAGTGTTAGTCACGTGAGTATGGTAGGGTTGCCATACGCGTGCAAGAGTTGTACTCGGCCAGGTTGGGCCAAGTGGAGTTGTGTTGAATACATGCTCTTTCTAGGATTAGGAGTGGGAATCCTTTTAGGATTAGGAATCCTTCTAGGATTAGGACTCCTTCTAGGATTAGGTGTGTTTGCCTTCTTTAAATAGAGGGGTTGCCTCCTGTTGAAGGCAATCAAGCTTTGAGCAAGCTTTAGGGTTGTACTCTTTTGTTTGGAGTATTTTAGACAAAAGAAAGGAGAAATAAAGATCAAGTTCATCAAATCTTTCGGCGAGCTACAATTCTAGTTAGATTTATTCTCGCCATCTTCTGGAACAGTAAGCTTGCGAAGGTCATAACTTTTGATCCGTAAGTCCGATTGAGCTTATTCTTTTTGGGTTTGATTCGTATTGGAATCTAGTTTCTTGTGTCCAAATTTTAGATCGATCGGACGGTTGGATCTCCGGGAATTCGCGTTTTACCAAACCTCTATCATTCTGTTTTTTTTTTTCGAAAACGAGGCAATTATTTGGTTCTATTTTGGAGTAAACTTTTAATAGATCAAGAATTTGGTTTTAGCTTCCGCACAATCATTCACCCCCCCCTCTGATTGCTATATTCGGTCCTACAAGTGGTATCAGAGCAAGGCTCTACTAATCCATCTTAACAGGTGATTAGTAAACGGTAAGTTATGGCAACAGAGAAATACTCAAACAAGCCGCCAATCTTCGATGGCAGACTTCCCAATCACGGATCCGGATGATCGCATATCTTCAAGCTCAAGGTAACGCGATTTGGCGCAAGGTAAAAATTTTGTACGAGCTTCCTTCTAATGATGATATTGATAAAATCGAGTTTGAAAAAGATGTTGAAAACAATAATAGAGCTAGAAACATATTGCTTCAAGGACTTGCTAGAAAAGAATTCGATAGAGTCTGTCATTTACTCACTGCTCATGAAATTTGAAAATCTCTTCAAGATTATCATGAGGGTACTGACTGTAAAAGAAGCTAGGCAAGATTAATTTAAAAAGGAATACACTAGATTTGAAATGAACTCTGGAGAATCTCTAGATGATTGTTTTGCTCGCTTAATGTAATCTTAAACAATCTTAGAGTCAGTAGATGTAAAGTACACCGACTCTGAAAATGCTAGACATTTCCTATCATCTCTTGATCTTAAAATCGGCAAATGAAAGTGATCGCTTTTAGGAAGCTCACAAGATGAGTGAAATGACTTTGGATAAACTTTATTCTAGTCTCAAGACTTTTGAAATAGACATTGTTTCAAGAACTTCCAATGATAACTCTATGGCTCTTAATGCTAATTCTTCATATGATAATGCTACTAGTTCTTCATCATCATATTCCATTACTGCTTTGAGTGCTCTTAGTGATGAACAGCTAGATCAAATACCAGAAGATACACTTGCTCTTCTTTCCAAGCGTGTCAATGCAGCTTACATGAGATCAAGGGAGAGAAGAGGAGCCTCCATCCACTGCTACAACTGCGGCAAGGCAGGGCACATCCGTGCTAACTGTTTCAAGAACAAAGATAGAGAGGAGAAGGAGCAAAGCAACTCCTCCAAGTCCTTCCGGCCAAGAGAGAGCAAGGATAAAAATAAGCAACGGACGAAGAAGATGCTCAACAAAGTCTTCGAGGCAATTGGTCGCTTAGACTTAAGCGACATTGATGACTCAACTGAAGATGAGAAGGAAGCGAAGCAAACGAAGCTGAAAGAGAAGGATTTCACCGGACTGTGCTTCATGGCAAAAGGGAACACTAGTGATTCTAGTGACAACGACAAAGACCTCCAATGACGGTGATGAGGTAATGCCTTCATATGATGAGCTTTGTGAAGTTTTAGTCATATTGAGAAAATCTTTAAGAAAATCTTCACTCAAAAATAAAAACTTAGAAAAAGATCTATCCATGCTAAAATCTGAAAACTTTGATCTTAGAAATTCAAATTCTGAAAATATTTGTGATACTTGCTTAGATCTCAAATTTGAAATTAAGTCTCTAAAAGAGGAACATGTCATTAAACTAGAACAAGTTTATGCCGAACAATTAAAAAATGAAAAACTTGTGAAAAATATTGGTTGCTCTACTGATAGTTTACATGATCAAATTGCTTGCTCTAAATGTTCAATTCTTGAATTGAAATTAAAAGATGCAAATTGTAGAGTTACACAATTAACAAATGACATGTTCACTCATGAAATTAACTCGTGTTCAAATTGCCAGAAACAGAAAGCTAAAATTGACACTCCTTGTGATAATTGTTTAACTCTTGCTAAGAAAGTTGATTACTTGCAAAATTCTTTGGAACGTTTCACTGATGGCAAGAAAAACCTAAACATGATTTTGGATCAATCAAAAGTCAGCACTCAGAACAAAGGTTTAGGTTTTGATTCTTATGCTCATCATAAATCACATGCTCCCACTGTTGTCAAAACACTTGGAAGTGGAAAATTTGAAATTATCAATGAGCCTAAGAAAAATGTCTTTAAATCTGGTGGTCTTTTATCTTCTACTATGATGAATGCAAAATGTGCTTCTCTTGTTAAAGCAAAACATCATGTTAAGTACACTTGCACTCATTGTGGTAGAGATGGACATCTAGTAGACTTTTGCTTTAGACTAGCTAAACAACAAAAGAGAGAAAGGTTTAATGCTAGGTCTAATTTCAGACAGGCACGTTTCATTTCTCATTATGTGCCTAGGGTGATGCAAATACCTCTTGTTGCTAAGAACACGAGAAAAGACAAATCTTCTTTTATGCATAAGAATGCTCGTGTTGTGCCAACTGTTGTGCATCGTGTGTCTCGATCGATTCCTAAACATCTTATTTCTAACCCCAGCATCTGAGACATCGACACTTTCTGCTTCTATGTAGGCTTCTCACGCGAGGAAGGAGAACATATGGCTAGTGGATTTCGGATGCTCACGCCACATGTCCGATGATAAGAATTGGTTCTCCTCCTTCACTTGTGCATCTCGTGCTAAAAGTGTTTTTTTTCAAGATGCTTCCTCCACCTCTGTTTTCGCAAAAGGCACTAGTCCAAATAGTGCAGGTACAGGTGCATATGTTCAGGGGGAGAGTATCTTTGTTCATGAAGATGATGATGATGATGTTGAGGATGAGATAATTGGAGTTTGCTGTGTGCTTGTGTGCTCGTTTTCAAGCTTCCCCGCGTGCTTCACATCGACAAGCTATCAAGAGGATTTTAAGGTATCTCCGTGGTACTCAAGATTTTGGCATTTGGCTTTCTGCTTCTTCACGCATTAGTTTAAGACCTTTCTCTGATGCTGAATTTGGAGGATGTGGAATTGATAGAAAAAGTACATCTAGTTCATGCCACTTCTTGAGTAATTCTCTTTCTTGGACACATTGACATCAGATTTCATTTTCTTAGAGATCATGTTGAAAAAAGAGCTATTGAACTAAAATTTGTTGATTCGGTGCTCACTTGGTCGATATTTTCACTAAACCGCTTGATTTTTCTCGCTTTGCTTTCTTACGCGGTGAACTTGGGATCATTCATCCCCATGGGTTGATTTGAGGAGTCTTGAGTTTATCTCTTTTTGGGTTACTTGACTTTGGTTCCTAGAAGTGATTTTTTTATAAGTGGTATTTTGACTTTACACCTCAAGTAAAAACCCCTGTTTACATTGCATCATGTAGTACAAAGCTTTGGTGATTATTCTTGTGTATATAGCCAAGTTAATGCTCAATGCTTTACTTATCACTAAAAGGCTAAAATAATTCAATTTGAGATGCTTTTTGAGAATATTTTGGCTCTTGCTCATTATGGTATTGCATTTGTGAAATAGGCTTAAAAGTTTCTTGTCATCTGTTGAAAGGCTAGAGCTGATTAGAAACTATGTGTGAGTTTTTTGTTGGACTTCAAATGATCATTATGAGTCTCAAGCAAAATCAGTGTTTTAATGTTAAAAGCAAGTTGAAAAAGATGCAAGCAAAAGCTACTTGGCTAAACACAAGTTTAGTACAATGTGCAGCTTCCTTGCCAGAGATTTAAATGCAAAAGATGCAAGAAAAGGCTACTTGTCTAAACAAAAGTTCAGAACAATGTGAAGCCACTTGCCAATTTAAACTGAGAAAGATACAAGAAAGAACTACCTACTCATACACAAGTATGGGCTAGTGTGCGATTACTTGTCATCCTGTTGATCACAAAGCAAAATTGTCAAACTTGCTAAAAGAGAAAAAGGAAATTCAAATGGTTGAAAAAGGCTTGAGACAAATATTAGTGAATTTGAAAGTCTCTCTATGCTCATGATAGATTTCTTTTTCGCTTTGGCAAAATCCGTTTATGACATTTTACTTGTTTGCTCTAATTTGCTTATGCAATAACTATTCTATGTGTTAGAGCCTCCATATTCTCACAATTTGCTTTCTCATTGGATAATTTGATACAAAATGAGAAAGTTCTCCTAAAAACTCTTCAAATGCTTTACTTTGATTATATACCTTGAATATACTTCAAAGCTTGAGATATTGCATTCATTAAGGGGGAGTTTTGAGATCTTGATGACTATTTTGTCAAAAAGGGGGAGAACAAGTCAAGGAGGTTTTTGAATTGGGATTATTTGGTCTTTTGGTTCTTGCTCAATCTCTTGTCAAATCTTATATTGTGTTTTGTCAAATTACTCATCAAGGGGGAGATTGAAGGATCGTTATTTTTGATCCAGTTGATTTTGATGATGAGTATTTGAAAAAGATTTGAAACCAGTTTGATATTTCGACAAGATTTATTTTTTGGTTTCTTTATTTGAAAAGATCTGAAATCAGTTTGATTATTTGAAAAGCTTTTTTATTTTTGCAAAGGTTTTTGTTCGTGTTTTCAAATCGTGTTCTTAGAATATTTAATGCAATGCACTCCTGTGAGTGGTTGCATGGTTTAATGTGAGTCAAGTCGCGGACTTGTGCTTGGAATCGTTTTGTGGTTTGTTCATGTGCAGGTATTGCTCGAGGGCGAATGTGGTCGATGACGGACCGAACTAGGTTCATGGAGAAACTGAGGTTCGGGACTAGGTTCAGGGGGAACTGAGGTCTTGGTGGTCAAGGATGTCATGCGGGACGTTCGGGCTAAGAGAATGGTGCACATGAAGAATGGTTAGTCACGTGAGAATGGCATGAGGTCATTCGCGTGCAAAGTGTTAGTCACGTGAGTATGGTAGGGTTGCCATACGCGTGCAAGAGTTGTACTCAGCCAGGTTGGGCCAAGTGGAGTTGTGTTGAATACATGCTCTTTCTAGGATTAGGAGTGGGAATCCTTTTAGGATTAGGAATCCTTCTAGGATTAGGACTCCTTCTAGGATTAGGTGTGTTTGCCTTCTTTAAATAGAGGGGTTGCCTCCTGTTGAAGGCAATCAAGCTTTGAGCAAGCTTTAGGGTTGTACTCTTTTGTTTGGAGTATTTTAGACAAAAGAAAGGAGAAATAAAGATCAAGTTCATCAAATCTTTCAAGAGCTACAATTCTAGTTAGATTTATTCTCGCCATCTTCTGGAACAGTAAGCTTGCGAAGGTCATAACTTTTGATCCGTAAGTCCGATTGAGCTGATTCTTTTTGGGTTTGATTCGTATTGGAATCTAGTTTCTTGTGTCCAAATTTTAGATCGATCGGACGATTGTATCTCCGGGAATTCGCGTTTTACCAAACCTCTATCATTCTGTTTTTTTTTTTCGAAAACGAGGCAATTATTTGGTTCTATTTTGGGGTAAACTTTTAATAGATCAAGAATTTGGTTTTAGCTTCCGCACAATCATTCACCCCCCCTCTGATTGCTATATTCGGTCCTACAACATCCACGTCTGGTCATCCATATTCCACAAACCACAATTCAACATGTATGTAACTTTGCAGCAGTTACATGTTGTTATGGTCTCATCTCTGATCTTATGGACATGGTTCAAGTTATTCGGATAATATCCGTATGTCATATTCGGATATTATCCGAACAAAAACTCGGATATTCCGTATGCGTCGGATAATCAGTGTTCCATATCCGTATCCGTATCCATATAAATTATCTGTATCCATATCCTTATCTGAGAAATCAATTGGATATCTGTGAAACTATCCAAATCATCATCCAAATCAATTCGGTCGGTCGAAAACTATCCGTACCAGTTCCATCCCTAATTTGAGCTATAGCATGTCTTCTCTCTCTTATGCATTCAATTCACTTCTTGAGAAGAGTTAGAGGCATTCAAGTGCATTCAATTATTTTGAGCCAATTAAAAACTTGAATCAACCTCAAGTGAGCGACATCTCTCTATTATCATGGAGGTTGCCGCCTCCTAGACGGCTTGGAGGCTGAATAGGTGATCTTCTCAAAGAAGATTGTGAGAAGGCCCAGTATGTTGTGAAGGCAAGGAACTCGCCTACCTGAAGAGGGGAAGAGCTACCATGCGTGATCAAGGAAGGCTCAATTTGCGCAAGGAGTTGGCTTCAGTTGGTCAAGCTTACCTCAACGTGGATTACGGGAGACCAGCAAGTCTCCGAGACCATGGGATAAATCTTGTGTCTTCTTCTTGTGGTCTGATCATTCTTGTTCTCAATTAGATTATTTGCAATTTTAGTATATCTAGGTGTGATCATTTATTTAGAATTGCTAGATTACTTAGATTTAGTTTTGTTGGTGCACCTTAGTGGAACTTAGAGATTTTAGGCTTTAATTGTTAAAATTCTCAATTCTAGTTTTACTTGCTTATTTGTTGCAATTAGAGCTGAGAATTTTAAAAACCTCATATTCACCTCCCTCTAGTTGGTTATCCTTGATCCTACAATGACCGATATATCTATTCATTAGGGCTTAATTGTTCGGCGGTATAACTAATTATTGCTTTCTGCTCTACATAAATAATTCGACCGTTGGAGGGAAATATTAATTGTTAATTGATGATTATTGGAATTCACGAATTAATAGATTGCATGGTCATAGACTTGGAATTGAATAGACTTGGAATTGATGAATTAATAGATTGCATGGTCATAGACTAACATTAGTGGAATAACATGGAAATTAGTTGGCAGGACCTATATGATTGGAATTATGGAAATTTTCTCTCAAGTTAATTTGGTAGTTGTAAGATTGTCGATGGATGGATTTTCTAAGCAAATAAAATGATGATCGGTTTAAGTGTTTATATTGCATCGATGAGACTTGGCTTTCTTAATTTAGGTGATACTTAATTATGTTATATTGATCCTAGTAGTATGCGCATGGTTAAATTATTACTTAGCCTATAAGGTTAATTTTGTATAAGGGAGTCAGTGGTTGTGAGCTAATTGACTAATGTATGTGCAATTAAATTTGATAGCTTAAATAATAGTTGGATGGGTCTTAGTGATGAATATATGAGTACTCAGAGGTGGATTACTAACCATATACAAATGGTTTGGAGTATCATATAAATTGGAGGATGGATTGTAGGTGCTAGGATATTAGACTTACACCATTAGAGAAATGACTATACCTTGTTTTGAATTGAGAAATGTATGATTATGGGTCAATTACAGTGGTGTAAATATGATCGAATGAATGTGATACATGCATAGCGATCCAATATAGAGAACACATGTACAAGTGATCAATGAGCTATTAGGTGGCGAGTATATAATCAACTTGGAAGCCTCATTTAAGTGTTGTATGGTTACATACACCTAGATTGGTGGAATTTTAATATGTATGGTTATGGATCACTAAAGTAGGATTGTCACAACTAGGTTGTTAGCACTAGCATTATATAAATAGTCTAGTAAAGTAAGAGTGTCGAAATGGTTCACGATCACATACAATTAATTTAGTGAGTATTCTATAATTACGGGTTGAATTGTGTAAGTGGAATGTCGTGAGTCTGATCAATGAGGCGATAAATTAATTAGGTGATTCTTTAATCCATGATTCATGAGATTGCGCATGGTGATCCACCTAGGTAGATATGGTGTAGTCTGTCATGCATATCAAATTAGTATGTCTTCTTAAATTATCATGCCTAGTAAATAATATAGCTTGCATAAATGGTGTAAGTTCTTTGAGTGGTTGCCTTAGCAAATTGGAGTTTGCTCTCACATCCATCTCGCATTCATCCTTCTCATATACATCATCCTCACATCTATGACCTCTTATATAAATGCTTGTATAAATATTGTTTGTACTCGAAGAATAGTACCTTCAGATTTGTTTGCTTGTATGTCATGTTGACGTTTGAGTACACACACGAATCGTGGGACTTTGTGAGAAGTTCGAGACTAGATGACATAATTGGTACTTAGATCAACTAAAGCAAGACCAATTTTTCAACAAGCAAGTGAAGCACCCTCCTTTGATCATGTTGATCTCATTATTTTACGGTGTCTATATTATTTTATCAAACTATTATGCATGCGCTATATTTAATAAATGTTGCTATATTGTGGGTACTGGTAGACGCATTCCTAAATTTGTGGGATTTCCTTAATAACATTGACATATGAACCTTGTCAACCCTAAGTTAGGTTTAAACATTATATGAAATGTTAAATGTGTATAATCAAGTATTTACTTGCATCTGCTTAGTCATGCCGTAGACTCTGAGAGGACAAATAGATGGGTATGCTATTTGATCAAGTTTGGAATATGTTAGACATGATTAAAGGTTGCTAATATTTTGGTAAAAATAAAAATAAAGCATATGATTTAGACGAGGGTGAGATATGGCAATAGCTGGATGTGCGAGGGATGGACTTGCATGTAGATAGGGGGAGATCCTCGCTTGGGTCAAACTAAGGACCGAACTTGATACTATCACCTAAGTAATTAAGTGTAACCACAAGGGCTGGTATGGGACGGCCTTAACTTATTAAGTTACTTAGAACTGGCTTTGCACATTGGAAGGCTAGAGTAGCACGGGCTTCCGGTTAGAGATTGCTCGAAGAGACGTCCACAGCGAAGTGATTATAGAACAAACATTTACCAATATAACGGTTTTTGCCTTACTATGGAGAGAAGTGGGGCCCCACATGAGTGAACTGTGTGATAAGTACATAGTGTACGAATATCTTCACCACCATAATAAGGGTTTGTCATCATCAGGCTGGTGCAAAGTTAGGATTAGGTAATGTAACGGTTATGTATGATCTCTCTACCACATACGAAAGAAGTGTGTTAATAATGTTGCAAAAAGAGTTGATCATTTCTTGTGGGTGAAGTGCACACTCTATGCAGATATTTAGATCTAATTAATTAGGCGTACTTGCAGTCATGAGAAACTTGGGAAAGTAATGTTATGTCGGCGATTGGGTAACGGGCCCCTGCCGAGCTTACTTGTTGATTGAGGGGTCAACACGGTCCCCTTTTTCGATGAAGGGATTACGTCCGGAGAATGCTAAATTGGTTTGTGGGGGCTCCGGTCAATATGACAGTGATCGGGATAATTCCTGTTGTGGCGGACTGGAGTTGACTCAACCTGTTAGTAATCCGATCACTAGTCTCATGACCGTGCTCGGATTGAGTCCAATCGATCGACCTTTCACCGTTGTGACATCTCGCTGATCAATTGAAACCAATTCGAGCTTCCCGTGGATATGTGTCCAGTGCTAGTTCCCTGGATCAGTAGCCTAGCACACACATATTTCACAACAAGTTGCATCCATTCACATACACAAATATTAAGGCAACATATAACTAGTTCGATTAAGTCATGCTACAATACAGGTTCACAATTCTGCTCATTGGCTACAAAGTATGATACAGCAAAAGAAAGCACTATAGCGGCGGTGGTATGCCATTCCAACCCATAGGCAACCGACTGGGAGGATCGACCCAGATAGCCATCTCAAAAGTCATCGGGACCCGCGGCACCAAACTCGTTGTCGAACTCATCATCATTACCTTCGGCACCATCTTCTATACTTGTTGTCAGATTAGAGCAAACGGTGAGTACACGTATGTACTCGCAAGACTTTAATGTTTGCAAGTATTATTAGATGCAGGCTATGACAAAGGAATTGGCCTCTATCTGGTTTCACTTTGCATGAAGCTAACTTTATTTGCAATAGATCATTAAATAAAAACATTGCAAATTTTGAAGAAAACTGAAATGAAAGACAGCTATTTCAGGAATAAGTAAACATATGTATCAATTTACAAACCCATCTATCCCTGATCCCACTGAGCGATCGGCACTACCGAAGGATCCATTATCATTCCCCATCCACCATTTCCAGAGCTATGAACCAATTCCCAAACCAAAGTTTCCAAATCATTCCCATTTACCAACTGTTTTCCTTTTATAAAGCCAAAACCCAAAACCAAAAAGTCTCTACTTGACAATATTTCCCAAGTTGCTCTTGACCGCGTGCACGGCTAATCGATTAGATTTATTGTCCGTAGAGATTGTACACTTTACCCACATGACACACTCCAGCAATCATGTCAGCCACGTCACGCGATACTCACCATATCCGTTTTACTAGACTGTGGCACAATCGTTCCATTCATTGGAGTTAAACTTGCACTAGCCCAGTGATGTTGAACCCTGTTATGTGTGAGAGCAGCCACGATGGTTTACACCCCATCATGCTCTCCCAGACAAGTTGGAAGTCAGGCTCGTACCCAAGGTACTAACAATGGTTTACACCCCATCACGCCCTTCCAACCCTGACCACTCAGGTCTAACGATGGTTTACACCCCATTGTGTCCTTTACCTCATAGCAAGGCAAGCACCGTTCTACCGGCATGCTCCCATTCCGATATAACCTCCAGAAATGGGCCCGCCTCGAATGATATCTAACCTCGATACCATTCGTACATTCCAAACCATTGCAGCGCAAGCTCGGACCCCCAATTACTGTACTAGACTAATGCTGTCCCATACCAGCTCATGTGGTTGTACTGGATTACTCAGTAGATAATATCAAGTCCAGTCCTTAACTAACTCGGGTGAGATCTTTCAAAATCCATAACAAAACCGTGCATGTCCATCCCTTGCACTAACCATAATTCCCATGCAAGTCCATCCCTTGCATTGTACAAGTCCATCCCTTGTACGCCAAACCACGGTTCCAAATCAACCCAACACCGTACTAGTCCATCCCTTGTACGTCAATCCGAAATTTCAAACCAATCCATCCATTCCATGCCAAATCTCACCCGTGTCAAACACACGCCTTTCCATTTGTACCACAATGTCCAATTCAGAGTTCCCAAACTCTGATTCCAAACCAAACCATTAATTCAATTCGAACATTGAGCATTTGATTATAGTTCTTGAAAATTGATTCCTAATTCTATATTTAATTTTTCTATAGCTTGGCTAAGCATATGCAATTTATTAAATAATTATATCCCTTTGACATTTATTAAAATGTCTAAATTAGTTCTAAGATTGATAAGGTTCTCATTTCAAGTGCGATTGAGATAATCCAATAGAGTTGGATACAACTACCCTTTCCTACAATTTAACATTTTACTGAATAAATAGCATGCAACAATAATTTTAAACAATCAAATTAAATTTGCAATTATGGGATCAATATCAAAGGGGGTGCTTGCCTGTTTGCTCTTCTCTGACTGTGTCCTCAGGAACGTAGTCGGGGTCCTCGTCAGCAATCTGTGATGCGTCAACGTCTAAGCGATAAGACAAAGAAAGAAACAGCCAGAAGAATAAGTAAGGATGAGCCAAACAGGGCAAAAGAAGCATTAAAGCGAAAGCAATACAAAACGAGCAACCGAGGAATAAATTAAACTAAAGGAGACCAAATTTAATCAGTGAGCCCGGTAGTACCAGCTATACCCAGTCGGTAGTGCCGCCCACAGTCTGGTAGTACCGGTTGACCGGCCCGGTAGTGCTAGAGCCAAAAAGGTGGCTCTTTGGAAAATAACTACCAGCGTTGTGGCTGCGGTACTGCCGCTCGAGCGGTAGTACCGGCCCTAGAACGTCGGTAGTGCTGGGCTCAGGCAAAATTAGGGTTTTGCAAAATGAGATTTTGCGTAAACGAAGTCGAAACTTTGAGATGGCCGCATGGCTAGGTTCCTACTGACACTAGGGACTCATTCACGTAAGCCTCGATGAGCTTCGAGTTTGTTTAACCCTAATTCCACTTTTATTCTCTCGAAAACCCTAATTCCTGTCAAATTCCAATTTTTGACTCGAATCAATTCTGAACTTGATTATGTTTATGGAAATCGAAATCTAACGGTATCGGATACATTCTAAAGTCATTTTCTTGTCTTTTGGAGTTGGGGTTTTGGAGAATAAACTCCAAAGCTCAAGGAATTGACTTTTCAGCGAATCAATCCGACAAAAGTAGTAATTAGGGTTTTCGAATCAACTCTTTCGCACCAGCTAACTCTCTGGAGTCTAAGCTAGGTCTAGGAACTTACTTAACCAAGGATTAACCTCACTAACTAGGTTTTCTAGGGTTAAAGCAAAAGGTGGGAAAAGGAGAAAAGGAGAAGAGCTAGGGTTTTGAGCTTGAACCGCGACGATTGGATTAGAACTTGATTCCACTCTCCTCAAGGCTTCACTAGGGCTTGAGGGAGTGTAACACCCCAAAATTTTGCTTCTCTTAAATTCATGTGTGATTTGGCACTTTGGTGAATTTTTGGAATTTTCTGGAATTTATTTGGATTTATTTGGAATTTATTTGAATTTATTCCATTTTGAAATAATTAAAGAATTTAATTTTGCAAATAAAATTTTGTTGGAAATATTTTATTTGAGTCCAAAATAATCCAAAATATTTTCCAGAATTTTTCTGGAATTTTTCTGAGTCATTTGCTATTTTTAATGAATTAAATGAATTATTGGGAATTATTTTAAATATTAAATCGCTGGAAATTCAACTCGGGTCGAGTACTGTTCATCCGACCGAGTCGGAACCCGAGTCGGACTCGAGTCCGACCCGAGCCAGTTGACTCGATCAAACCAGCTCAAAACCCTAATCAATCCCAACCGTTGGATCAAGATCCAACGGCTGAGATCCGCCCGTACCGGTTCGAGCCGTATCCGGCCCGGATCCGATCGCGTCCACGCGATCGTGGCCGTTGATTGTGCCACGTGGACGGCTGAGCGTCATCGTCTCCGCCGAGTCCGAGCCGGACTCCGCCGCCGCGCCCGCCGCCGTGTAGAATTAGGTTTCCGTCTCGGGCACGAACGCCGAGGCTATTTAAAGCCCTGGTCACGCCCCGAGGTTGCCCTCATCCTTGCGCACCGTTCCCGAGCCATCTCGCCTGAGCCGCCGCTTATTGCCGTCGCGAGCTCGCCGTAGTTGAGCGCCACTCCGCCGCGGTTTTGCTCGATTCCGCCGCCGTCCGCCGTCTTCCGCCGAGAAGGAGCCTGTGAATCCGGAATCCCGTGGACGAGACACACCCGAAGCGGGAGGACTCATCTCGCCGGAGCAACCCCGAACGCCATCGCTCGCTGCGTCGTCTCCGTCTCCGTGGCTGCAGCTCCGCTGCCGCCATCGCCCTCGCGAAGCTCTGTGGACCGTCCGATCTTGATCGTGCGGTTGAGGTGAGTTCACGTGTTCCAAACCCGATTAGATCTGGACCGTTGGATCAAGATCCAGCGGTTCACAATCGCCACGCGTCGTAGTAGTGATTATTATAGGATTAGATCTGGACCGTCCGATCTAGATCGAACGCCCACGATCATCGAGTAGATTCAACGCGTTAACCCTGGATCTAATCGCGGCCGTTGAATTTCAAATCAACGTCAGGGATTGCGCCACGTGTCGGGAAGCCTGGCCGCCGCGGTCGGGCCGCCCCACGCTGGCAGGCAGTGACGCCGACACACGGGCCCGCGGTCGAGGGCCCGCATGTCACGGGCCGACCCAAGCTGCGCCGACGCCACCCATGACGCTCACGGTCCCACTGCCAAGACTGCGGTCGAGCCTCGCCGACGCCGGCCGATGACGCTACCCGAGTGGGCCCACATGTCGGGCCTCACGTGAGAGTCGTGGACCGAGTCCACGGTAGACCCGAGCCGAGCGTGGACCAAGTCCATGGACCGGTGGCGTCGGCAGGCCAATCGAGAGGCTGCCACGTGTCCATGCCGACGCAATAATTAATTTCCAAAAGAAAATGATTTATTAATTCAAATAATGATTTCAGATTTTGTTCCAAATTTCAAACGCTTATAACTTTTGCGTTTCAACTCCGATTTGAGTGGTTCAAATTTCTAAATTTGTATAAAATTCAGATCTACTCAAATATGAATTTTATTTAATTTTTGGACTAAAGTTTTTCTCTGTAATATTATTTAATTGATTATTTAAACTTTAATAAATCGTAACTTTTGCATTTTAACTCCGATTTGAACGATTCCAGTTCCTAAAAATCCAGAAAATTATGTTCTCTCTGTTTATGGATTTTATTTGGAGTTTTGGGATGTTTTTGCCTATTGTTTATTTGTGTATTGCTATTTGCACGCTTTACGAGTAGACGTTGAAGTGCCGGAAGGATTCGAAGGAGAAGTGTTGACTCGGATCCAACTCAAGACCAAGAACAAGTACTCTTTGAAGGCAAGTTATGCTTTGATCATGTTGATCCCATTTTGAAATCTATTTTGGTTCAAATTATTGCATGCTAGTTCAATTAGAAAATACTTTACTTAAATATGGGAGATTAGATAAATACCAAATTGCTGTATGACACCTTGATTAATTAAATATGTGCCATGACCCCTTGTCACCCTAGTTGTGGTTTACTAGTTGGACATAATCAAATTGCCAACATGGGTTTTAGACCGTTGTAGTGTATTGCTTAGACCTGCTACGTGCTCATAACATGATTTTGGATAATCAAATGTTAATGTTGACTTAATGATATATTGAACCTGTTTTGGAAAAGTATCATGTGATGTTGAAGGCACGTGGTGCATGGTAATCAACTGGGGTTTGATAAACGCTTTCGGCCAAGGGCATGTGGCAAGAGTAATCAGGTGGGCCAATTGTGGCATTGGGGATGTTGATTTGGTTCTTGGGTAGTCTTGCCCTGGTCACTCTAAGGACTTAACCTTGCAAGCCTTTGAACTGGTCATACTTGCAACCACATGGTCGGAATGGGACGGCCCTAGTTGACTAAGTCGCTAAGGACTCACTTGTGGAGCCTCAGGGTGTCAATTACACCGTTTGTGTGATTGTGCGGGGAGCGTATCGTGGGCGTGGCCGGATACCCATCTAACGGTGTGTTGGTCCCATACTTCGCCTTGGCTAAGGGAAGGGATGGTGTAGAGCACGAACCTGAGAGGACCACCTGTGTTGTTTGAGGCTTCCGAAAGGCTTTGTTACGAACTTCGCCTTTGTGGTGTTTGATCAGTATCTTGTGGGTAAAGTGCATAACCTCTGCAGAGTTTAGAATCTATTCGAATAGCCGTGTCCGCGGTATTGGACATCGCTCGGGAATTACAGTCAAGGGTTAGACTTTCTAAAAATAACTTGGATTTGAAAGGTTGGTTTGGTTTAATAATGAAGATGATGGAAATGTGGTTTAGGATGGGGAAAAATGTTTATTAAACTTTTTGAAAAGTTATTTATGCTTTACTTATTTCTACTGCTTTCGAATCTACTTATATTACTTTTCAAATGCTGTTTACTGCAAATATACCTTGAGCTATTCCTTTGTACCAAGCCATGCATATAGTATATTAGCTTGCATTCTGTGCATGACTTGCTGAGTACCAAGTACTCACCCTTGCCTCAACACAACATCAGTTGAAGAGGAGACTACGCCAGCTGTGGAGGAGGAACTCCAGGAGGATCCGTCTACTTAGGGAAGCGAGCTGGTCAGTTACTGTGGTATACTGGATGGCGCCACGAAGTTATTTGATTTTCCGCTGCTATTATTTTTCTCTGAATAAGTTTCGCCTTGAGAGGCATACATTTGTAACTTGACCATAAGGTCGAGTAACCAGTTTGGTTATTTAAATAAAGTACTTTATTGGTATCGAGTGGTATGATTGTGATATTTACCAATGTTAAGACTGTGTGCACTAGCACGTTCCTGGACTAGTGCTGAATACACAGAGGGTCCGGATTTGCAAATTCGGGGTCCCGACAGAGGTGGTATCAGAGCCATACTTGACTGTAGGCTCAACCCTAGCTAGAATGGTCGTAGTGAGGATAAAACCTATTTTCTAAAAGCTAAAAAAAATTGTCAAGATAAGAAATGACATCTCGACTTATCCCCTTCTCTCTTTTCTTGTCTCTTGCTGAAATTTTCCCTTACCTTGTCACAATTTAAAAAAAAAAAAAAATTTCCGAGTTCTTACGTAAAGCACTCTTGTGACAGATGGAGGTTTTCTCGATGAGTGAGCATAGGTTCTGTAGTGAGACCCCTTCACCGAGTCGCGTCATAGAATAAAGAGTCACCCTTTAGGCGTTAGACTCCAGTGTTAGTTCGATTTGGATTTTCCTTGTTTGCTGAGTGTGCAGTATGTGTTGCAAAGCCCTTAGGCATTGTAAGCAGCCAAACCAAGTTATTAAATAATAAAGTTGGACCTTAAAGTTACACCTTTCGCCCCGCATAAGTTCCACATTACTTGTCTATTCTTGTTTCCCTCTCATCTCTAAACCTAGAGCAAACCGACAGATGGTGAACACCCGTGGAAACTTTGGAAGCAATGGGAGCGGTTCTCGCCCAGCAGAAAACCCCAATGATGGAGCACCAAAGATCGCCATCGGATATGCAGAATTTTGGAGCTTTTCTTGCTGCCCAGACTCAGTTGATGCATGCTATGATGCAACAAATGCAGCACGTCACTGCTCAGGCCACAGCCAATCAAGTTAATCAGGGACCACGCCAGAATACCAGACTATCAGAATTCATGAGGACTCACCCACCCACTTTCTCGGGGAATGCCAATCCATTGGAGGCCGATGATTGGTTAAGATCAATCGAGAGGAAGCTACACATAGCTCAATGCATAGGAAATGAGAAGGTACTCTACGCTTCTCATCAGCTGGAAGGAACAAATTACCGAATGGTGGGAGAACTTCGTGCACGCAAGAGAACCCTCAAGATATCACTTGGGAAGAGTTCACAATTTGCATTCCGACAAGATCACGTGCTGAAGGAATCATGGACCTTAAGAAGGAGGAGTTCAGAGCACTGAAGCAAGGTAATCACCGGTGGCCGACTACGAACAAGTTCACCCAGCTAGCACGCCACGCACTGAGGATGTAGCGACGGATAAATCCAGGCAGTCTCGTTTTATGAAGGGACTTAACTCAGATTGCAAGTAGGGTTGATCACCCACACCTTTCCGGAGTTCCAAGAGTTGGTGAATAAGGCACTTATTCTTGAGGACAAGCGCAAGGAACTGGATGAGAACGAGAAGCGCAGGATGCAACAAAGCAAGGATCACGCCAGGAACGCAATACCGAGAGTTGCACCAAATCAATTCTTCGATTCCAACCACGTAATGCAACAAGGACACCATCCCCGGCACCAAGACCTGCCAATCGTAACTACGGACCCAGCCCCGCTAGAAACACTACTCGTGCAAGCAAGGAATAGTGAGACGCTGCTACAATCGCAACGAGCCAGGACACTTTGCCAACAGCTTGTCCAAAGAAGACAGCAGGAGTGACCCGATTCGCTTCAATCTAGGAACCACCCAGCTAGGACGCCAAAGACCAGAGCCACACCCTGCATCGTGGTGAGAGGCCGAGTCAACCATGTCACCGCAGATGCACTGCAGAATGCTACTGACGTCGTCTTGGGTAAGTTACTTGTTAACTCGATACACTGCAGCGATTGTGTTTGACTCTGGAGCTTCGCATTCGTTTGTTTCGCAAGGCTTTGCTACTAGAAATGATTTGAGGATTGCAAGACTTAAGTGCATGCTTTTAGTTCAAACCCCTGGTTCCGAACTCCGAACGAAAGTAGGATGTTCCGGGGTGAGAATACTAATAGATGGAATAGAGTTCCTAGCAAACCTTATAATTTTGGAAACCCAGACCCTAGACGTTATATTGGGAATGGATTGGTTATCCAAGCACAAGGCTGTATTGGATTGTGGACGAAGGACTATCTCAGTTGAGAGCTCGTGTGGGAAGAAAGTGGAATTTCAAGCCACTGCAGTTAGAGATGGACAGTTGATGGTTAACAGTACCAAGGCAATCAGCATAGAGGATGTCCCAGTAGTGAATGAGTACCCCGATGTTTTTCCCGAAGATCTACAGTATGCCGCCCAGACGAGGGACATAGAGTTTGTGATAGAGCTTGTACTGCACAAAGACCGATAGCAAAGAGACCCTATCGGATGTCCACCGAGGAGTTGGTAGAAATGAAGAAACAAAGACTAGAAGAGTTAATGGAGAAAGGATTTATCGGACCGAGTTCGTCGCCGTGGGGAGCACCGCTTTGTTTGTCAAGAAGAAGGACGGGAGTTTCAGGATGTGCATTGACTACCGTGCACTCAATGAAGTCACCGTGAAGAATAAGTATCCGCTACCCAGGATTGATGATTTGTTTGATCAGCTGAGAGGAGCCGGAGTTTTCTCCAAGATTGATCTCGAGATCGGGATACCATCGATTGAAGATCCGATCGGAAGATATTCAAGACTGCATTCTCGTCAAGATATGGACATTACGAGTTTACTGATTATGTCCTTTTGGTATCGAATCGCGCCAAATTATTTCATGAATATGATGAATAAGGTGTTCATGAAATATTTGGACAAGTTTGTCGTCGTGTTCATAGACGATATCCTAATCTACTCCAAGACAGAGAGTGAACATGCCGAACACTTAAGGCGAGTTTTGGAAAAGCCGAGGAACAAGCAACTTTTCGCCAAGTTCAGCAAGTGTGAGTTTTGGAAGGACAAGGTGGAGTTTCTTGGACATGTAATGACCGGAAGGAGTCGCCAGTAGATCCAAGCAAAGTAGAAGGCTGTGTTACATTGGGAGCACCAAGATCCGTGACCCATTCTGAGTTTCCTTGGAATGGCAGGATACTACCGCCGTTTCATCGAAGGCTTCTCGACAATCACGAAACCTCTCACGCAATTGCCGAAGAAGGAAAAGAAGTTTGCATGGACGCTTTAATGTGAGAAAGGATTTCAGAGTCAAGAAGCGATTGACATCGGCACGGTGTTAGTTCTACCGGATGTTGCTCAAAGCTTCGATATTTATTGTGACGCATCGCGCCAAGGACTTGGATGTGTCTTGTCTGCAGGATGGAAAGGTCGTCGCGTATGCATCAAGGCGATTGAGGCCGCATGAGGAAAATTATCCGACACATGACCTAGAGTTAGGCTGCCGTAGTGCATGCCTTGAAGATATGGCGTCACTATCTGATTGGAAACAGATGTGAAGTGTATACGGATCATAAGAGCCTTAAGTACATATTCACCCAGTCGGATCTGAATATGAGGCAGAGGAGATGGTTAGAGTTGATCAAAGACTATAATGTTGGAATCCATTACCATCCCGGGAAGGCCAACGTAGTAGCCGATGCCCTGAGTCGGAAAAGCCATACCGTGAGTACGTTGCTAGCCACAAGTCAGGATGAGTTATGTGAGGATTTTCAGAAAATGAAGATTGAGGTAGTACCCAACGGATTCTTGGCCACATTGGAAGTAAAGCCTACCTTAGAGGATCAGATCCGAGAAGGACAGAAGGATGATGACAAGATCCGCAGGATTAAGTTCATCAAGGAGGAAGGCAAGGCAGAGGACTTCAAGTTGGATGAGCAAGGCACGTTGTGGATGAAGGATCGCATTTGTGTGCCTAACAAGAAGGAGTTAAAGCAAGCGATTCGAAGAAGCCCATGACTCCAAGTACTCAATTCATCCTGGAAGCGCCAAAATGTATCAGGATTTGAAGGAAAGATTCTGGTGGCCAAGCATGAAGCGAGAGGTTGCCGAGCATGTTGCATTGTGCGACGTATGCCAGAGAGTCAAGGCAATGCATCAGAGACCAGCAGGATTGCTACAACCGCTGAAAATACCTGAGTGGAAGTGGGAGGAAATCGGAATGGATTTCATTACCGGTTTGCCGAATACTCAAGGAGGTTATGACTCCATATGGGTTATAGTGGATCGCTTGACTAAAGTAGCCCATTTTATCCCCGTGAAGACCACTTACTCGAGAGATAAATTAGCAGAATTATACATGATCAGGATTGTCTGTTTGCACGGAGTGCCCAAGAGGATCAGATTTTATGCAGGTACCCAATTTACCTCAAGGTTACGGAATAAGTTGCATGAAGCCATGGGAACCCGTTTGAACTTGATCTGACTTATCATCCATGCACGGACGAGACAGGCCAGAAAGAGTCAACCAGATTCTGGAGGATATGTTGAGAGCTTGTGCATTAGCTTATGCTACTTCTTGGGATAAGAGTTTGCCGTATGCCGAGTTCAGTTACAACAATAGTTACCAAGCTAGTTTACAGATGTCACCTTTTGAGGCACTGTATGGTCGACCACGCTTGACGCCATTGAATTGGAATGAGACCGGCGAGCGCCGTGTCTTTGGGCCTGATATTCTTCAAGAGGCTGAAGAGCAGATCGCCATGATTAGGGAAAGGTTGAGGATAGCCCAATCTCGACAGAAGAGTTATGCTGACAATCGTCGCCGAGATTTGAGTTTTGAACCAGAAGACTTTGTATACCTCAGAGTTACGCCTCTCAGGGGAGTTAAGAGGTTCCATGCCAAAGGGAAACTCGCACCCCGTTATGTTGGACCATTTAAGATTTTGAGTCGCAGAGGCGAAGTTGCTTATCAGCTGGAGTTGCCACAGTCATTGGCAGGAGTGCATGACGTGTTCCACGTGTCCCAGCTAAAGAAGTGTCTTCGAGTGCCAGAGGAGCAAACGCCCTTGGAGTCAATCGAGCTGCAAGAAGATCTGACTTACAAGGAGCATCCCGTGAGGATTTTGGACACTATGGATCGAGAAACTAGAAACAAGTCAACCCGTTTCTGTAGAGTTCAGTGGAGCAACCATGAAGAAAGCGAAGCGACTTGGGAGCGCAAAGAGGATTTGAAGAAAGAGTTTCCAAACCTATTCCTTTAGTAAGCCCTGAATCTCGGGGACGAGATTCTATTAAGGGGGGGAGGTTTGTAACACCCCAAAATTTTGCTTCTCTTAAATTCATGTGTGATTTGGCACTTTGGTGAATTTTTGGAATTTTCTGGAATTTATTTGGATTTATTTGGAATTTATTTGAATTTATTCCATTTTGAAATAATTAAAGAATTTAATTTTGCAAATAAAATTTTGTTGGAAATATTTTATTTGAGTCCAAAATAATCCAAAATATTTTCCAGAATTTTTCTGGAATTTTTCTCGAGTCATTTGCTATTTTAATGAATTAAATGAATTCTGGAATTATTTTAAATATTAAATCGCTGGAAATTCAACTCGGTCGAAATCGTTCATCCGACCGAAGTCGAACCCTAGTCGGACTCGAGTCCGACCGAGCCGATTGACTCGATCAAACCAGCTCAAAACCCTAATCAATCCCAACCGTTGGATCAAGATCCAACTACCGAGATCCGCCGCACGGCTCGAGCCGTATCCGCCCGGATCCGATCGCGTCCACGCGATCGTGGCCGTTGATTGTGCCACGTGGGCCGGTGGCGTCATCGTCTCCGCCGAGTCCGAGCCGGACTCGCCACGCCCGCGCCCGCCGTAGAATTAGGTTTCCGCCTCGCACGAACGCCGAGGCTATTTAAAGCCCTGGTCACACCGAGGTTGCCCTCATCCTTGCGCACCGTTCCTCGAGCCATCTCGCCTGAGCCGCCGCTTATTCGCGTGCGAGCTCGCCGTAGTTGAGCGCCACTCCGCGCGTTTTTGCTCGATTCCGCCGCCGTCCGTCGTCTTCCGCCGAGAAGGAGCCCAGATCCGGAATCCCCGTGACGAGACGCACCCGAAGGGAGGACTCATCTCGCCGGAGCAACCCCGAAACGCCATCGGGCTCGTCGTCGTCTCCGTCTCCGGTGGCTGCAGCTCCGCCGCGTCGCCATCGCCCTCGCGAGCTCTGTGGACCGTCCGATCTTGATCGTGCGGTTGAGGTGAGTTCACGTGTTCCAAACCCGATTAGATCTGGACCGTTGGATCAAGATCCAACGGTTCACAATCGCCACGTGCCGTAGTAGTGATTATTATAGGATTAGATCTGGACCGTCCGATCTAGATCGAACGGCCCACGATCATCGAGTAGATTCAACGCGTTAACCATGGATCTAATCGCGACCGTTGAATTTCAAATCAACGTCCGGGATTGCGCCACGTGTCGGGAAGCCTGACCGTCGCGGTCGGGCCGCCCAGCGCGCTGGCAGGCAGGACGCCGACACGCGGCCCGCGTGTCGAGGCCCGCATGTCACGGCCGACCAGCCAGCGCCGACGTCACCCATGACGTCACGAAGGTCCCACTGTCGGCACCGTGGGCTGAGCCTCGCCGACGTCGGCCGATGACGTCACCCGAGTGGGCCCACATGTCGGGCCTCACGTGAGAGTCGTGGACCGAGTCCACGGTAGACCCGAGCCGGCGTGGACTAAGTCCATGGACCGGTGGCGTCAGCGAGCCAATCGAGAGGCTGCCACGTGTCCATGCCGACGCAATAATTAATTTCCTAAAAGAAAATGATTTATTAATTCAAATAATGATTTCAGATTTTGTTCCAAATTTCAAACGCTTATAACTTTTGCGTTTCAACTCCGATTTGAGTGGTTCAAATTTCTAAATTTGTATAAAATTCAGATCTACTCAAATATGAATTTTATTTAATTTTTGGACTAAAGTTTTTCTCTGTAATATTATTTAATTGATTATTTAAACTTTAATAAATCGTAACTTTTGCATTTTAACTCCGATTTGAACGATTCCAGTTCCTAAAAATCCAGAAAATTATGTTCTCTCTGTTTATGGATTTTATTTGGAGTTTTGGGATGTTTTTGCCTATTGTTTATTTGTGTATTGCTATTTGCACGCTTTACGAGTAGACGTTGAAGTGCCGGAAGGATTCGAAGGAGAAGTGTTGACTCAGGATCCAACTCAAGACCAAGAACAAGTACTCTTTGAAGGCAAGTTATGCTTTGATCATGTTGATCCCATTTTGAAATCTATTTTGGTTCAAATTATTGCATGCTAGTTCAATTAGAAAATACTTTACTTAAATATGGGAGATTAGATAAATACCAAATTGCTGTATGACACCTTGATTAATTAAATATGTGCCATGACCCCTTGTCACCCTAGTTGTGGTTTACTAGTTGGACATAATCAAATTGCCAACATGGGTTTTAGACCGTTGTAGTGTATTGCTTAGACCTGCTACGTGCTCATAACATGATTTTTGGATAATCAAATGTTAATGTTGACTTAATGATATATTGAACCTGTTTTGGAAAAGTATCATGTGATGTTGAAGGCACGTGGTGCATGGTAATCAACTGGGGTTTGATAAACAGTTTTCGACCGGGGCATGTGGCAAGAGTAATCAGGTGGGCCAATTGTGGCATTGGGGATGTTGATTTGGTTCTTCGGGTAGTCTTGCCCTGGTCACTCTAAGGACTTAACCTTGCAAGCCTTTGAACTGGGTCATACTTGCAACCACATGGCTGGAATGGGACGGCCCTAGTTGACTAAGTCGCTAAGGACTCACTTGTGGAGCCTCAGGGTGTCAATTACACCGTTTGTGTGATTGTACGGGGGAGCGTATCGTGGCTGTGGCCAGATACCCATCTAACGGTGTGTTGGTCCCATACTTCGCCTTGGCTAAGGGAAGGGATGGTGTAGAGCACGAACCGGAGAGGACCACCTGTGTTGTTTGAGGCTTCCGAAAGGCTTTGTTACGGGAACTCGCCTTTGTGGTGTTTGACTGTATCTTGTGGGTAAAGTGCATAACCTCTGCAGAGTTTAGAATCTATTCGAATAGCCGTGTCCGCGGTATTGGACATCGCTCGAGAATTACAGTCAAGGGTTAGACTTTCTAAAAATAACTTGGATTTGAAAGGTTGGTTTGGTTTAATAATGAAGATGATGGAAATGTGGTTTAGGATGGGGAAAAATGTTTATTAAACTTTTTGAAAAGTTATTTATGCTTTACTTATTTCTACTGCTTTCGAATCTACTTATATTACTTTTCAAATGTCAAGCATCGCAAATATACCTTGAGCTATTCCTTTGTACCAAGCCATGCATATAGTATATTAGCTTGCATTACGTGCATGACTTGTCGAGTACCAAGTACTCACCCTTGCCTCAACACAACATCGCTTGAAGAGGAGACTACGCCCGGTGTGGAGGAGGAACTCCAGGAGGATCCGTCTACTTAGGGAAGCGAGCCCACCGGTTGCTGTGGTATCTTTGGATGGCGCCACGAAGTTATTTGATTTTCCGCTGCTATTATTTTTCTCTGAATAAGTTTCGCCTTGAGAGGCATACATTTGTAACTTGACCATAAGGTCGAGTAACCAGTTTGGTTATTTAAATAAAGTACTTTATTGGTATCGAGTGGTATGATTGTGATATTTACCAATGTTAAGACTGTGTGCACTAGCGCGTTCCTGGACTAGTGCTGAATACACAGAGGGTCCGGATTTGCAAATTCGGGGTCCCGACAGGGAGCTGATCACCACCTTGGCTTGCTTCTTCTTGAGCTCAAACACGCCGGAGAGGGGGAAAAGAGAGGGAGCTCGGGTGGAGGAGAGGAAGAACAGGAGGGAGAGCAAGAGAGAGAGCTTGGGAGAGTGAGGGAGGGAGTGGAAGAGGGTGAGGAGTCGGCTAAGGCTTAAGGGTGCGATGGAAATCGCTAGAATGGGTGAGGTGGCCGGGCAACAGGCAGCGGCGAGGCACCATTGCCCCTGCCCCTCGACATGACCGGCAGTACCGCCCCTCAGGGGTGGTAGTGCCGCTGGCCCGACAGTACCGGCCTTCAACCGGCGGTGCTGCCGCCCCAGCTGCACAAAACCCCAAATCTTTGCGCAAATGCTCCGAAATTTAGGATTTCTTACAAGGGACTCTTGGGTTAGGTTCTAGGATGCCAAAGGAGGGTTTTTAGACTTTGGTTGCTAGAGAATTCTAGCCAGATCACAATATAGGGTTTCATGTCAAAATCGATCAAAACAACCCGAACAATTTAACCCTGGCACAACTAAAACCAAATTAAGAACCAAATGGCACTCAAAACACTATTAAGCACTTAATTATTTGATTACACAAACCAGGGTGTTACATGGTTGTAGACACCCGGGAAAAAGACACAAGGGTTTATACTGGTTCGGCCTCTCACTAAGGAGATAACAACCCTACTCCAGTTGCAGTGGTATAGCTTGTTGTTTCAAACAATGTTTTGTGTGTCTAGCTTTCCTAATTGATTTTTCATCATCTCTTTCCTTACATGCACAGGAGGTATTTATAGCTTACAAGAATATCTAACCTAATTACAGCTGAATAATGAGCATTTGACTACACCACTCGTGGCTATAAATGAAGCCTTGATTTACGCTACATTCCCATCGTGGGTGTAATGGCACCACGTCTTGGTGTGATTTGCGCTATTCGGGCGTAACTGCCGAACACAATCTTCCGACCATACACCTCGCGGAGGAGCTTGGGCCGAGCATGTTTGGTCCTAGCCGAGCACGTATGCTCGGGCCTGGAGCATAGACGCTCGAGGCTGAGGGACAAGCCTGGGCTGATCGAATGGTCCAACCAGTCAAATGATGCTCGTGGGTCATCCTCGGGGACATCATCCGAGAGTACACATGGTCGGCCGAAACCAGCTGCTGGGGCACTATGGTAATTATGAAAATTATCCAATCCCCGACAGCTAGCCCCCGAGGCTCAAGTGGAGAACTACTTTGCGAGGGATTCGTGGGCGTCTTGCCCACGGCTAGTCTTTTTGTTCATTTTTACTCTTTGTTCAGCACCGGCATGACAACTCCTGTCGGTTGCGTCTATTTCTGCCTTCGGTGTAACTAACTACACAGGTTCCCGAGCTTCTCTCTCAAGGACTTGGTGTCGGATTGGGCCGACGGCTGGTTTTACTTGAAGAAGACAGAGGGGAGCTCCCTCTTCAATATTGGAGCGGTGGCTCCGAGCATCGAGACACCCCGCCCTCCGGTGCAAACCGAGGAGGAACGGGTGCTCATTGTAACATCCTCAATTTTGATCTTCAGCTAAAACCTAATTTAAACTAATTAAATTCAAGGTTTGGGTTTTCTTCAGTGTTTAAATTAACCTGGCATCCTTATCCGTCCAATCGGAATTCAATTCTCCTTCGCCCGAAAAATCAAATTTTCAGATTCCAGTCCGTCCTCGAAATTTCACCTGTGTTCCAAAATGCTCCAAAAATCCTGAAACCTATTGCATTAAGTCCCTAATATTCTAAAAACATTTTGGGAATTTTCCCAAGATTTTGGAGACCTTCTGGTATTTTATCGCTCGCGGTCTTTCGTTAAATGACTGTTATTCGTCCCAGAATATTCTAAACTACAAATTTCATCCAAATTTTATGAAACCAATTTTATTGGGTTCCAAATATTCCATAATGGTTCTAGGAATTTTTTCAGGATTTTTAGACCATTTTTGCTAATTTTTTCTCTCGCGCTAAACTTTTCACTTAACTCTGACCACTAGGAAGCCGCCACGTGGTGCTACTATTCATTGTCCTCAACCTTGGAATGGACTGCACGTTGGTGTCTTGCCAGTGAAGCTCCTCTAATGGCTCTCTTCATTCAAATGCTCATAACTCCTTCCATAAACCCCCAAATCCATCATGGCCGGATGTCGGGACCCCGAATTTGCAAATCCGGACCCTCTGTGTATTCAGCACTAGTCCAGGAACGCGCTAGTGCACACAGTCTTAACATCGGTAAATATCACAATCATACCAATCGATACCAATAAAGTACTTTATTTAAATAACCAAACTGGTTACTCGACCTTATGGCCAAGTTACAAAATGTATGCCTCGCAAGGCGAAACTTGTTCAGAGAAAAATAATAGCAGCGGAAAATCAAATAAACTTCGTGGCGCCATCCAGTATACCACAGTAAACCGATCGGGCTCGCATCCCTAAGTAGACGGGTCCTCTTGGAAATCCTCCTCCGAAATCTGGCGTAGTCTCCTCTTCAACTGGTATTGTGTTGAGGCAAGGGTGAGTACTTGGTACTCGGCAAGTCATGCATGTAATGCAAGCTAATATACTATATGCATGGCTTGGTACAAAGGAATAGCTCAAGGTATATTTGCGAAATGACTTTTGACAAGTAATAAATGTAGATTCGAAAGCGATAGAAATAAGTAAAGCATAAATAACTTTTCAAGAAGTTTAACAAATATTTTTCCCATCCTAAACCACATTTCCATCATCTTCATTGTTAAACCAACCCAACTTTTCAAATCCAAGTTATTTTCGTAAAATCTAACCCTTGACTGTAATTCCCGAGCATTGTCGATCAGTGGACTCGGCTATTCAAATAGATTCTACACTCTGCAGAGGTTATGCACTTTACCCACAAGATACAATCCACTCACCACGTCGGTAGTGAATCGCCATACAAGAGTATGCGAATGAGCGATCATAACAAAGCCTTTCTAAGCCTCAAACAACACAGGTGGTCCTCTCCTGCTCAGGTTTCTACACCATCCCTTCCCTTAGCCAAGGCGAAGTATGGGACCAACACACCGTTAGATGGGTACTGGCCACGACCACGATACGCCTCCCGCACAATCACACAAAAGGTGTAATCGACACCTGAGGCTCCACAAGTGAGTCCTTAGCGACTTAGTCAACTAGGGCCGCCCCATTCCAGCCATGTGGTTGCAAGTATGACCAGTTCAAAGGCTTGCAAGGTTAAGTCCTTAGAGTGACCAGGCAAGACTACCCGAAAAACCAAATCATCACTCCCAATGCCACAACCGCCCACTGATTACTCTTGCCACATGCCCCGATAAAATCAATTTATCAAACCCCGCTTGATTACCATGCACCACGTGCCATCAACTTCACATGATACTTTTCCAAAACAGGTTCAATATATCATTAAGTCCATATTAGCATTTGATTATCCAAAATCATGTTATGAGCACGTAGCGTGTCTAAGCAGATACTACAACGATCTAAACCCATGTTGGCAATTTAATAATGTCCAACTAGTAAACCACAACTAGGGTGACAAAGGGTCATGGCACATACTTAAGTAATCAAGGTGTCATATAGCAAATTGGTATTTATCTAACCCCATGTTTAAACAAAGTATCTTTCTAATTGAACTAGCATGCAATAGTTTAAATCAAAATAGATTTCGAAATGGGATCAATATGGTCAAAGCACAACTTGCCTTCAAAAAGTACTTGCTCTTGGTCTTGAGTTGGATCCTGAGTCAACACTTCTCCTTTGAATCCTTCCCAGACTTCAACGCCTACTCGTAAAGCGTGCAAATAGCAAATACACAAATAAACACTATGCAAAAGATCCCAAAACTCCAAATAAAATCCATAAACAGAGAGAACATAATTTTCTGGATTTTTAGAAACTGGAATCGTCAAATTTGGAGTTAAACGCATAAAAGTTATGATTATTTAAAGTTTAAATAATCAATTAAATAATTTTACAGAGAAAAACTTTAGTCCAAAAATTAAATAAAATTCATATTTAGGTAGATCTTAATTTTATACAAATTTAGAAATTTGAATCACTCAAATCGGAGTTGAAACGCAAAAGTTATAAGCGTTTGAAGTTTGAATCTAAATTTGAAATCATTATTCGAATTAATAAATCATTTTCTTTTTCGAAATTAATTATTGCGTCGGCATGGACACGTGGCAGCTCTCGATTGGCCTGGCGACGCCAGCCGGCCCATGGGCTTGGTCCACGCTCGGCTCGGGTCCACGGTGGACTCGGTCCACGGCTCACGTGGATCGACATGTGGGCCCACTCGGGTGACGTCATCGCCAAGTCGCTTGGCTGGGTTAGCCATCGACATGCGGGCCCCTCGACACGCTGGCCCCGCGTGTCAGCGTCTGCACGCCAGCGCGTGGGCGGCGGCCGACCGCGTCGGTCCAACTTCCCGACACGTGGCGCAATCTCGCCCGTTGGTTTGAAAATCAACCGCGGATTGGATCCAGGGTTTAACACGTTGAAACTACTCGATGCTCGTGGGCCGTTCGATCTAGATCGGACGGTCCAGATCTAATCCTATAATCGCATCGCTACGGCGCGTGGCGGTGTGAACCGTTGGATCTTGATCCAACGGTCCCGAATCTAATCGGGTTTGGAACACGTGAACTCACCTCAACCGTCCGACCGATCCGACGCGGTGCACGCAGCTTCGCGAGGGTGATGGCCGTGGTGGCGCACGGCTGCCGGAGTTGAAGACGACGACGAGCCCAACGGGCGTTCGGGGTTGCTCGGCGAGATGAAGGGTCCTTCGGTGCGTCGTCGCGGTGAGTCCGGATCCGAGGTCAACGGCGCAGGGACGGCGGACGGCGAACGGGCAAAGACCGTGGCGGAGCAGCGCGCAACTACTGGCGAGCTTCGCGACGGCTAAACGCGGCGACTTAGCCTCGGTGAAGTAGAGAAGGGAGGGCGGAATCACGGCGGTCTCGAGGTATGCCGGGCATTAAATAGCCTCGCCTGGCGTCGTAAAACGGACACCTAATTTGCTACGGCGGCGGCGGAGTCCAGCTCGGACTCGGGAAGACGACGAAATCGTGGCCGTCCACGTGGCACAACCAACGGCCACGATCGCGCGGCGCGACCGGGTCCGGTCCGGACACGGCTCGGGTCGGGGTCGGGCGGATCTCAGCCGTTGGATCTTGATCCAACGGTCGGGATCGCTTAGGGTTGGGAGCTGGTTTGGTTGAGCCAACTGGCTCGGGTCGGACTCGGGTCCGACTCGGTCGGATGAACAGTACTTGACCCGAGTTGGATTTTCCAGCGATTTAATATTTAAAATAATTCCCAGTAATTCATTTAATTCATTAAAAATAGCAAATGACTCAGAAAAATTCCAGAAAAATTCTGGAAAATATTTTGGATCATTTTGGACTCAAATAAAATATTTCCAACAAAATTTTATTTGCAAAATTAAATTCTTTAATTATTTCAAAATGGAATAAATTCAAATAAATTCCAAATAAATCCAAATAAATTCCAGAAAATTCCAAAAATTCACCAAAGTGCCAAATCACACATGAATTTAAGAAAAGCAAAATTTTGGGATGTTACACCGGATCCGTTGCGAAGAGGGAGACGAGGAGTTTCCATTCCCGGTGTCCGTTCATCCTTAATCTCACCGGAAATGGTGCCATTAACCAAAATCCAAAAATCACATTAATGCTCATAACTCGGCCGTTTCTTCACCAAAGCACATGCTTCCACCTCTCATTTCTTCGTTTTGGAGTGCTCTTCCCGATGGTATCACCCTCCCATTGCTTCCCCTCACCAATCGTTCGGGAGATCACGAAATCCGGCGACCACCGTCGTTCTTCGCTCTCGCCGGTGTATCTTCCATTCTGGTGAGTCAAATCCAACTCCGCTTGATCCATTATGTGCGTATGGTTGTCAAGATCGTAACCCCTCAATCAATTTCAGTTTTCATCAAGATTTGATTCCAAATTTTGGAGTTGAACCTCATCGGCCGAACCGTCGTTCTTCGCCAAATTCATCGTCTCTGGTGAGCTACTCTTTGATTCTATGCAATCCTAGATCTCTCTAGATGTCCCTTAGTTGATTCATCTTTCAAATTGCAAATTCATTCACCCAATCTTTGGAAATTTTTTATTTTTTTGGAATTATTCGGGCTTCTCTGTTCTTGCGCCCGTGCGCATGCCCACCGGCTCGTCGGCCTCGTCGCTGCCCCTCCGGCACCGCCGCCGACTCCCCGCCGCCCGCCCACCGGTCCATGCGCCCGCCAGCCGTCGCGCCGATCCACTGTCGCCAGCCGCCTCGGGCATCCCGGCCCAGTAGAGCCCACCGTCGGCTCCCTCACGGCCGCCCAATCTCGCCCGGCCCGCCGCCGTGCCCTGGCGCCCGCCCTTGTGCGCCGCCTCCTGCAGCCGTCGCCGCTCGCCCGCTCCCCGCGCCGCCGCCGGCCGGCCTCTCCCTCGCCGGCGCATGGGGAGCCCAAGCTCCCCTGTTCTTGCTCCATGGGGATGAAGCCCTCCCTCAATGACAAGGAGGCCCCACTTGTCATAGAGTGAACAAAAATCAGAAATCAAGAAAATAAAGATTCCAAGAATATTCCCTCGTTTTCCTTTTTCCATCATTTTCAAACTTCGGACGCTCATATCTTTTCCGTCCGAACTCCAAATTGATCCGTTCAAATTCAATACCTTCCTGCCAGTATAACTTTTGTAATTTTTATATTTTATTGTATTTATTTATTTAGTTGTACTGTTTTGCACGTAGCCGACGAGTCCACTGAAGCCGCCGACGCCGTCGCCGAACTTCAAGGTTTCGAGACTCCCGCTGCGAATGAAGGCAAGTCCCTTGATGCATCTTAATCCCATGTTTGCAAATGTTTTACCATGTTTTGAACTTGCATTGCTATGTTTATAATCATATGTCAATTATAGATGATTAGTTAATCCGAATTGCCATCCACTCCTTGATTATTGTTATCCATGCTTATTTGTAACCCTAGGACCCTTTGTTATGTCATACTTATTCGATATTGTGACATTCGTTGAATAGAACGGTAGAAATGCTTAGTGTACGAATTGGTGAAAATGACCCATGGGTGGGATTATATCAAAGATGTGATTCAAAATGTGATTTAAGAATTATGGTAAAGTATTTGGTACTGTTTTTATAAAATAAAAATAAAACGGAAAAGGATTTGGACTTGGGCGGAGTGGAATGTCTGGCGGGTGCGGATAGAGCACTAGTTTCATGGTGCAAGTACCGCCCCAAGTCAATTAAGGACCGACGCTTATGACTGTCCATTCTGAGCATAACCGTACTACCACATGTCTATAATGGTACGACCTAGCTAACTAATTTGTAGAAACCTAACTTAGACTCGCCAATTGGTGGAATGTGGGTGCCAGATAGAGGCAAGTTGTACTCCCCACACGGCGTAAGAGGGGGCTTCTATACTGCGTAGATAGAACCCTAACAGCGGTGAAACCTCAGCGGGTGAGTCGGGTTAGGCGTATACACTGTAAAGGCCTTGTCATGATATCCCTGCCGGCACACCTAAGGAAGTGTGTTAATTGTACATGGCACTAAGGGAATATCATGTCTTGTGGGTAAAGTTGTGCACCTCTGCAGAGTTAAAACTATTCGAATAGCCGTGCCTACGGTCAAGGGCAAAGTGAAGAATGCTTTCATACAGGTAGACTTTGGTTTTGGCTTTGAAAATAAGTGATGTTTTGGGATTCAGGAGTGGTTAGAACTCTCGGATGTTTATTTGGCGGATTGAGCCAACCAGATAGATGGAACCTGTTTTATGTCATGACGGATAGAGTCATGTGTGGATAACCTTGATCTTTTAAAATGTGGCGGATAGAGCCTTTATACTAGTGATGGTGTATAGAACCCTCACTGAAATATTAAATACTTCAATTGTTAAAATAATTGCTAAAATATGCTTTATGGAAATTATTATTAAGTATGGTTTGACGAAACTCAGCTTTGTGCAACTAAACCATATTAAGCCTTCCTTGGAAAGCCCCAAATGTGCATATTTTCCCAGACTTGCTGAGTACTTTTCTACTCACATGCTACACAACATGTTGTCATCAGAAAATTACCAGGACGCAACCGAAGACGGTGAGTTCTACGCGGAGGAGTTTGAAGAAGATCGCCAAGACATCTAAGCGCGTTCCTAGTCGTCGCCTGTGGATTTGTTTGGGCTTCACTACTTGTCGTTTTATTCCGCTGTCGTGAACTTTGGTCTTGTGACCATCTGATGTAATAAGTAGCCATGTGGCTAATACTTTATGTTTATGTTACAATTTCGTTATGTTCGGCGATGATGTATCACTGTTGACTGTGTGTACTAGCTACTGATCTGGGACTAGTACAGAAATACACAGGAGATTTCGGAAAACCGATCTGGGGTCTCACAGCGGTGGTATCAGAGCCTGGATGACTATAGGACGTGACTTAGTTAGAATGGCATGCCTTAACGATGATTATTTTTATAAAAAATAATAATTTTCAACTCTTAAGTTCCTTTGCTTCTATCTATCCTATCTTAGCATCTTGCTTTTGTCTCGTCTTCTATTTAAAATATTTTGCTGTTCTTGTCTCGTCTCAAAATTCGTAGATGCTTCTCTTTACTTCGTTCGCCGAGAAAGAGGAGTGTACATCAGCAGCGATGAGCCCAGCAAGGAGGATCCGTTTTCTCGTGTCCCTAAGGAGTGTGAAAGTAGTAGTTAGTTTTAGTCTTTGCCTATAGCACCTATCTTTCTTTCACGCTAGAACGGTTAATATTTGTGTGAGATGGTGTGTATCGTGCTTTATGCGCTAGTGATACAGCCATCTTATTAAAACTATTTTGTTTTAATCAAGATTTCAGTGGTGTTGCTCTTGTTTTTGTAGTGGGTGTTGTTTAGTCCCCCATATCTTCTTATCTTTGCTTTTCCCTCTTTCCTTGTGCTTTGGCCGTCCTTGTTTCAGATGGAGAACCCAGGCAGAGGTCGTGGCAGAGGAAGAGAGGTCGCGGTAGAGGCCATGGTCGTGGTCAGGGAGAAGTTCAGTTTTAGGAAGAAGAACATTTGGAGTAGCAGCAACCTCCAGTTGATGGTCAGGTGCCACCACCTCCGACACAATAGGAGACAGTACCACCTCCACCCCCGCTTCATCCGCCCAACTTGGAACAGACGATGGCGATGCAGCTTCAGCTTTTGCAAGCGTTGGCACAGAATGCTCTCAACTCGCCTCAAGCTGCACCAGCCCAAGCCGCAGCTGAGCTGCGCTAGTCCAAGTTTGGGGAATTCATGAGAACTAGACCCCCAACCTTTGCTGGATCTGTGGATCCTTTGGAAGCTGACGACTGGCTTAAGGAAGTTGAGCGGAAGCTATTCCTGGCCCAGTGTGATGAAGTGGAGAGTGTGTGTTTTGCTTCGCACCAACTCAAGGGTACAGCAGCTAGTTGGTGGGAAAATTATTGCGCCGCTCACTAAGATGCTCAGAACATCACTTGGAATGGGTTCACTGAAGCGTTCCGCACTACCCATAGTCCTAAGGGGATTATGGAGATGAAGCGAAGGGAGTTTCACAAGCTGCAGCAAGGAAACTTATCTGTGTCGGAATACCTGAACCGCTTCACTCAACTCTCACGCTATGCTACTGCAGATGTTGCCACTGATGAGGCTAAGATATGGCATTTCATGGAGGGTCTTGACCCCAATCTTAAGGTTCAGCTGGTGTCGAATGACTTCCCGTCCTTCCAACATATGGTGAACAAGGCTTTAATTCAGGAAGATGCTCAGCGTCAACTGTTCGAGTTGAAGAAAAGGAAGATGATGTTCCAGAATCAGCATGGTGACAGTAGCTCAAGGCCTCGTACTTTTCAGCCGTAGCCCAGCAGGCCTGCAGTCCCTAGTGTTGCGAGGACCCCAATGTCCACTCCTCGTCCGGTTGGTCAAGCTCCTGCCGGCAATGCAGGAGGTCAAGCTCCTGCCGGCAATGCAGGAGGTCAAGCTCAGAAGAGCAACACCGCAGCTGCAAGAATTCAATATTTCAATTGCAGAGAAATGGGACATTACGCCAGCAACTGTCCCAAGAAGCGTCAGCCTGTGACCCCAGTGCGATTCAACCTGGGAACTACACCAGCCCGTGCCCCAGCACTAGCTCAAGGGAGAGGTACATCCCAGACTCCGCGTACCCCTCGGACCATTGGAAGAGGACGTGTGAATCACGTCACAGCTGAGGAAGTACAGGAAGCACCGGACATGGTCTATGGTAAGTTCTTTGTCAACTCGGTGCATACTTCAGTTCTGTTTGATTCTGGTGCAACGCATTCCTTTATATCAGAATACTTGGTTAGAAAGCATGGTTGGGATACAGTTCAGTTAAGAAACCCTTTATTAGTTCAATCTCATGGTAAAGAATTAAGAACCACTGCCATCTGCCCAAAAATGGATATAATTATAAAAGGGGTAAAGTTCCTAGCGAACTTAATATTATTGGATACTAAGGGTATAGAAGTAATCCTTGGCATGGATTGGTTAACCAAGTACAAGGGTCAGATAGACTGTGCTAGTAGAGCTATCTCTCTTACCAGTCCTGAGGGAATTCGAGTGGAATTCTTGTCTAATCCTTTCTCTAAGAGGGGGTAGTACCCTGAATCGTCTGAAAGGTACAGCATTGGAGAACGTGCCTGTAGTGAATGAGTATCCAGACATGTTCCCAGAGGATCTGCCTGGTATGCCACCAGACCAGGACATCGAGTTTGTAATTGAGCCTGTACCTGGTACAGCCCCTATCTCGAAAAGGCCTTACCGGCTACCTGCCAATGAGTTAATAGAAATGAAGAAACAGATTGAAGAATTGCAGTAGAAAGGTTTTGTTCGACCAAGTTCTTCGCCTTGGGGATCCCCCATAATATTCGTCACGAAAAAGGATGGTAGTCTGAGGATGTGCATAGATTACCGCTCCTTGAACGAGGTGACCATAAAGAACAAGTATCCGTTGCCTCGGATAGAGGATTTGTTCGATCAGTTGAAAGGGGCCCTAGTTTTCTCAAAAATAGATCTGAGGTCCGGATATCATCAGCTGAAGATAAGGAAAGAAGATATTCCAAAGTCAGCCTTCACTACCCGATATGGACTGTACGAGTTTACAGTGATGTCATTCGGATTAACAAATGCCCCTTCCTATTTCATGAATCTGATGAATAAAGTATTCATGGAGTACCTGGACAAGTTTGTAGTAGTCTTCATTGATGACATTCTTGTATATTCCAAGAGCATAAAAGAACACGAAGACCATCTGAGGATCATTCTGGAGAGGTTAAGAGAGCATCAGTTATATGCTAAGCTCAGTAAGTGTGACTTTTGGTTGGAAGAAGTTTCTTTCCTGGGTCACGTTATTTCTGCTGGAGGAGTAGCAGTGGATCCCGCTAAAGTGAGGCATGTTCTGGACTGGAAGCAACCCAAGTCAGTCCCAGACATTAGAAGTTTTCTTGGATTAGCATGCTACTATCGGCAATTCATTGAAGGTTTTTTTTCAAGGATAGCAAGACTTCTCACCCAGCTTTTGAAGAAGGAAAAGAAGTTTAAATGGACAAAGTCTTGTGAATAGAGCTTTCAGGAATTGAAGAAGAGGTTAACTTCTGCACTAGTGCTTGTTTTGCCAGATATTCACAAGGATTTTGAAGTCTACTGTGATGCTTCAAAGCAGGGCCTTGGGTGTGTGTTGATGCAAGAAGGAAAAGTAATAGCTTATGCTTCAAGACAACTGCAACCCATGAAGAAAACTACCCAACTCATGATTTGGAGTTAGCCGCAGTGGTACATGCACTCAAGAATTGGAGGCATTATTTAATCGGCAATAGATGTGAGATCTATACAGATCACAAGAGTTTGAAGTACATTTTCACCCAATCCGATCTCAATTTGAGGCAGAGAAGATGGTTGGAATTAGTAAAAGATTATAACATTGGAATTCATTATCATCCCAGAAAAGCTAATGTTGTTGCGGATGCGTTGAGCAGGAAGAGCTACTACAACAATGTTATGGTACAGGAAAACCAGCCAGCGCTTCATGAAGAATTCCAACGCCTTAATTTGGAATTGGTGAATGAAGGCTGTATTTTCAATATGGAAGTGCAATCGACCCTAGAAGATCATATCCGAGAGGCTCAAAAGAATAATAAGGGTATTGAGAACCTCAAGGAGGAATTAAAGAAAGGAAAACATCCTGGATTTTCCAAGGATGAAAAAGGTACTGTGTGGTTTGGTAAAAGAATAGTAGTCCCTAACCAAAAAGGAATCAAGGATATAGTTTTGAAAGAGGCTCATAATTCTGTTTACTCCATACACCTGGGAAGTACGAAGATGTATGCGGATTTGAAAGGAAAATATTAGTGGTCCAACATGAAGAAGGAAGTGGATGAGTTCGTAGCTCGTTGTGATATTTGCCAACTGGTAAAAGCAGAACATCAAAGACCAGCCAGATTGTTGCAACCTTTGCAAGTTCCCGTTTGGAAATGGGAAGAAGTCGGAATAGATTTTATCATTGGATTACCCAGAACTAAGTCTAGATATGACTCTATTTGGGTCATTATGGACTAATTAACTAAAGTTGCACATTTTATTCCTGTGAAGACAACTTATTCTGGTGATAAGCTCGCAGAATTATATATGGCCAAAATTGTGTGTTTGCATGGTGTGCCAAAGAAGATTGTGTCCGATCGAGGTTCTCAGTTTACCTCGAGGTTTTGGCAGAAGTTGCATGAGGTTTTAGGCACGAATTTGAACTTCAGTACTGCTTACCATCCTCAAACAGACGATCAAATCGAAAGGATAAATCAAATCCTAGAAGATATGTTGAGAGCTTGTGCTTTGACTTATAAAGATTCTTGGGATCAGAATTTACCCTATGCAGAATTCTCCTACAACAACAGTTATCAGTCAAGTCTGAAGATGGCACCTTTTGAAGCTCTGTACGGCAGAAAATGCAGAACACCGTTATAGTGGAAAGAGACCGAGGGAGGACATATTATTGGACCAGATATTCTGAAGGAAGCTGAAGAGAAAGTTAAAGTGATTCGTGAGAATTTAAAGACAGTCCAATCAAGGCAGAAGAGCTATGCTGATAACCGACGATGGGAGTTAAGTTTTTCACCTGGTGATCATGTGTACCTGAAGGTTTCACCTCTTAAGGGAATGCGTCGATTCAGAGTTAGTGGGAAGTTAGCACCCCGCTACATTGGTCCATTTCCAGTGGTTGCCAGAAGAGGAGAAGTTGCATACAAGCTGGAATTGCCTCCACAGCTGTCAGGAGTACATGATGTCTTTCATGTTTCTTAGTTGAAGAAGTGTCTCAGAGTACCTGAGCATCATATGCCGTATGAAGAGATGGAGTTGAAAAAAGACCTGTCATATTCTGAGTACCCAGTTAAAATTTTGGATGAAGCCGAGCGTCGGACCAGAAGCCGTGTGATCAAATTTTGCAAGGTTCAATCGACAAGAGGGTTGCCGAGCTGTTCGGCACAGCTAAGGGCAAGGAGCTCGAGGTCGGCCGCCAGGTCCCGAGCAACGTGCTCAAGCGGGGTGAAGTGGTAAGTAGATAAGCAAATCATGCTCGGGGAATTCCATCCCGAGCAGACCATGCTAGGGGAACATCATCCCGAGCGTACCGTGATCGGGGAACATCGTCCCGAGCATCTTCTGATTCTTTTACTTGTTCTTTTCAACAGGAGAAGGTCGCCCTCGAGGCCGCAGTGGCTGCGATCAAGCTGCTGTCAAGCAACCCCGGGAACCTCGCTCTTGGTATCAGGATCAAGAGGGTGGCGGAGCGCAAGCGACGTGGACCGCCATTGCCACCATCTCCTCCCAAGCGCCCCAGGAGGTGAGCTGGCTCGAGCAAGAGCCCCCTCGGCAGCACTTGGAGTACGCCGACAGGCAGGAGGTAAATGAATTAAGAATGTGGATGGCCAAGCACACCAGGCATAACCCAGACCTAATGGCCCATTTGAACTAGCTCGCCGAGAAGGCGAAAAAGAAGGCGATGGCTGCGGCGAAAGACCCCACGCGAAAAGAGGAGCTAGAGGGCAAGATCGCCGCTCTCCAGGCCGAGCTTACGCGGGTGACCACGAGCTCGGCGACTAAGCTTGAGGAGGTGGAGGAAGACCCGATGCCCTTGATTCCACGGCGCCGGAGGTCGCCAGGCGCATCACCAGGGCACCTAGTGAAAACCCTGATGGAGGCCGACCTAGAGGAGATCGACCCCAAGGCGGCGAAGGCCAGCAAGGCGACCACAGAGATGGACAAGCTCCTGGCTGCGGCTCGAGCTGCCATGGTGAAGTCTAAGGACTCCGTGGGCGAGGAGCCCGAGCAAGGTAAACTGCCACTCTCTCTTTTTTTGTTTTTTCTTTCTTTCTTTCCTTTTGAGTACTGTGCTAACCCCACACTGCTATTTTGGGTGTAATAGCTAGTAGGAAAACTTTGGATATTGAGGGCATGGCTCACGAAATTCTCAACTCCGTAATAGAAAAGGAGCTTGCTCGTGCTAACAAAATCGTGGCTTCCGAGGAAACCGTTGTCGAGGTCGACATGGTCGAGGATGTCATGGCCGAGGACACAATGGTCACAAGCACCATGGTCGAGGCCACTATAGCCGAAGACACAATGGTCGCAAGCACCATGGTCAGGGCTTCTGTGGGATGTCCGAGATAGGGGTCCCGCAAGTGGGGCCTATACCCGACTGGGCCAGACGGGCGGAGCAGTAGGCCCAAAGCCCAGTAGCGCCACGACGGGCCCGGAGGAGGTTTCGACTTGTTCCCCAAGGCAACTCCCGATCCTTCGGCGAAGCTTCGCGCCACGCCCAAACAACCCGCCAAAAGCGAAGCATGCAGCCTGACATTCGCAGAGCCTGCAGGCGCTGGAACCTGACAGGGCGGCAGGCGCGTGTCGGGACCCCGAATTTGCAAATTCGGACCCTCTGTGTATTCAGCACTAGTCCAGGAACGCGCTAGTGCACACAGTCTTAACATCGGTAAATATCACATTCATATCATTCGATACTAATAAAGTACTTTTATTTAAATAACCAAACTGGTTACTCGACCTTATGGCCAAGTCACAAATGTACGCCTCGCAGGGCGAAACTTATTAAGAGAGAAATAGTAGCAGCGGAAAATGAGATAACTTCGTGGCGCCATCTAGTATACCACAGGCAACTGGCTGGGCTCGCTCCCTAAGTAGACGGTTCCTCTTGGAGATCCTCCTCCAAAGCTGGTGTAGTCTCCTCTTCAACTGGTGTTGTATTGTGGCAAGAGTGAGTACTTGGTACTCAGCAAGTCATGCACAGAATGCAAGCTAATATACTATATGCATGGCTTGGTACAAAGGAATAGCTCAAGGTATATTTGCAGTAAACAGCATTTGACAAGTAATATAAGTAGATTCGAAAGCAGTAGAAACAAGTAAAGTATAACTAACTTTCCAAGGAGTTTAATAAACATCTTTACCATCCTAATCCACATTTCCATCAACATCATTATTAATCCAACCCAACCTTTCAAACCCAAGTTATTTTTGAGAAAATCTAACCCTTGACTGTAATTCCCGAGCGATGTCGATCATGGACACGGCTATTCAAATAGATTTTACACTCTGCAGAGGTTATGCACTTTACCCACAAGATACAGTCAAACACCACAAAGGCGAGTTCCGTAACAAAGTCTTTCTAAACTTCTAACAATACAAGTGGTCCTCCCGGTTATTGCACACTAACCCTTCCCTTAGCTAAGGCGAAGTTTAGGCCAATCAACCGTTAGATGGGTACTGGCCTCACTTCAGACGCTCCCCCGTACAACTTACACAAAGGGTGTAGTTGACCTCCTGAGGTCCCACAGGTACGTTATTAGCAACTTAGTCAACTAGGTCCGTCCCATTACAGACATGTGGTTGCACGTTAGACCCAATTCAAAGGCTTGCAAGGTTAAGTCCTTAGGGTGACCAGGGCAAGACTACCCGAAGAACCAAATCAACATCCCCAATGCCACAACTGGCCCACCTGATTATTCGTGCCACATGCCCCGGTCGAAAAACTATTTATCAAACCCCAGTTGATTACCATGCACCACGTGCCATCAACATCACATGATACCTTTCCAAAACAGGTTCAATATATCATTAAGTCAATATTAACATTTGATTTACCAAAATCATGTCATGAGCACGTAGCAGGTCTAAGCAGTATACTACAACGGTCTAAAACCCATGTTGGCGATTTAATAATGTCCAACTAGTAATCCACAACTAGGGTGACAAGGGTCATGGCACATATTTAAATAATCAAGGTGTCATACAGCAAATTGGTATTTATCTAATCCCCCATATTTAAATAAAGTATTTTCCTAATTGAACTTAGCATGCAATAGGTTAAATCAAAATAAGTTTCAAAATGGGATCAACATGGTCAAAGCACAACTTGCCTTCAAAAAGTACTTGATGAGGACATCACTCCTATGCATACGACCGAGCCTCCTCCAGTTGTGATGCAAGGACCCATCACAAGAGCACGAGCACGACAATTGAATCAACAGGTGAGCTCGTTCCTAAGTGCCCGTGCAGATACTTGTGAGGATGGTATGCTACCTAATGATATTATTGATTATATTGTACTTAGGAACTTTGGAGAGGACCATGAAGGCCTTGGAAACCAGCAAGGACCAAGAGGGAGGCAAGGAGGGTGTCCAAGTCAAGTTGGAGGTTCAATTCATCTCGGAGTCGACCACCTCGGCCACCAGGAGCAGCGTTCACTAAAATCGTCGCCCAGGCCACAAACGGGCTCCGATTTTGATGATCCACATATGCATGGAAAGCTAAGGAGATAAGCTTTACAATGGCACTGGTTTCAGGTCATTTGGACTTCGGAGTCGACGGGAATCAACGTTTCAAGCTGGCGGACAGAATCTGTCCCAGGGTGCTGCGTCACCAATTTGGGCCGTTGGCCCATGTATCGTGTTGGAGTCCATCACGGACACGTCTAGGGTTTCTAGGACGTCCCATAGCCTTTATATCCAGTAGCCGCCGCTAGGGTTTGCTTTGGGTTTTGCTTAGATTAATTCTGTCTTTGAACAGTATTGCCGTTCATCGGTTTGTGAGACCCCAACTCGTGAGATTCATCCTCAATTTTCAAATTCAGTGCATCTTTCTTGTTCTTGCTTGTGTTCTCGATTCATTGGCAGGGATTAGCCTTCGTGGCGAGGTCAGCCGGGCAGCGCACGGTTGATAACCAGAGGACGTGTGGTGCTGCGATTGCAGGGGTTTTTGATCGTGTCGATCAAGAAGCCGGATCGTGAGTGTCTCGCTCCGCCTAATCGACTTATCCTCCACCTGACGGAAGTTCGGGCATCCCTTTACACACCCATCAAGTGGTATCAGAGCAAGGTTTACCGTCAGGTTCGCCTTCTCCCCGTAGTTTGATTTAGTTTTGCGTTCGTCCTATAGTCCACGAAAAAGCCAAAAAAAAAATTGCAGTTCATAGTCTACCATACCTAGAACCACGCCTAGCCTTTGCACAATTTCGGTTTCAGAGTCCGTAGTACTGAGTTTGTGTCCAGAATCGAGTCGTGTTGCTGGTTTAGATCGTGAACTTAATTTAGTCGTGTCTCACCTCCGCTGCATTCCATATCCTACAACCGATCCAATCGTATTTTGAGTCCTTGTTGGAATCGGTTTGTTTTGTGGTTCTCCCCAGATTCGGAGTCCTAGTTGTGTTAGGGTTTCTCCTTCATAGACCCTAATCCCCCCACCTCCTGTTAGCCATATCGCCACCTCTCATCACAGAACCTGCCACCACAGATCATCGCGTTCATATCCACTCCATACGCCCTTGAGTTTGGAGAGGTGCTTCCTAGAAAACCACGATTCGAGTCCTTCCGTAAACGGCCATAACTTTTGCATACGGACTCGGAATTAGGCGATTTTTTCACGGACATCGAAGAAAATTTTACATCCTCGGGAAGATTGAGTTCTCGTAGCCAAGTTTGAGCACGCTTTTCTAAAACACTTCTTATTTCATATCGGTTTCATCTTACATCTGCTCAGCTGAAAATTTGTGTACTATCTACCTTTGTGCTCCTGAGCCTAGGAAAAATATCAGAAAAATCAAAGAAAAATAAAAAAATTGGTGAAAGAGGCATAGAGGCGTAGAGCCTAAAAAAAAAAAAAAAAAAAAAGGGAAGGACCCAAGGTAGTTGTTTCAACCGTGCCGGATAGAAGTAGAAGTGTTTGATGCGGTTACGATATCTGTTCATATACTCGACGCCTTGTTGCTTGTCTCTACTAATTCCTTATTTTACTGCCGCGGCTAGACTAAGGCCACATTTAGACCAAAGAACTAGGGCAAGTACTTTGGACATTTATTCGACATTACTATACATTCTTGCATTGTGTGCCACCCATCCATATAACCTTCCTACAGCCTCCACATATAAATCCTTCCGATCGGACAGTTATTGACCCTTGCAATCGCTTCATCACACCCTCACGGTGTCACGAACCGACCACCGGTTGCACCGTCCTCATTTGTGTTGGTAAGAACCGGTAAGAACTTGGTAAGATTGCTTGAGGCGTGAGATCCCACCTAGTAGTTCATAGGGCTCATAACACTTGTGCTTGTGTTTCCTTCTGTCCTTTTCTGCGCTAACCATGACAGTGGCAAGAAGGGCAGGAACGAGGATGACGATGTTACCGTCGAAGACTGTGTCCTTCATTCGTAATTGTCGACCATGATGGACGAGATAAAAATGATGTTCAAGGAGCATGCCATGACGACGAACAAGACCCTTGAGAGCATCGATCGACGAGTTTCCACCCTCACCGAGAGGATGGATGTCGTCGAAAAACGCCCTCCAGCGACCATTGATGGAGGTGCAACCGTCAACAACGGCGCCAACCACGACAACAACGACCACGATGAGGATGGTGATTTTGAGGAAGATGAAGATGAGCAGCAACGTGCCGCCAGGGAGCGTGCTGCTCAACGGGACGCCCGTCTGCATGACCGTCTTCGTCGCAACCATCACGGTATGGGAGGTAATAACCAGAACCGCAATGATGATCCTTTCGCTAAGGTAAAATTCACCATCCCTTCCTTTCTCGGAGCTTATGATGCTGATGCTTACTTAGATTGGGAGATGACGGTTGAGCAGAAATTTAACTCCCATCTAGTTCCCGAGATTCATAGGGTTAGACAAGCCACTAGTGAATTTAAAGATTTTGCTATAATCTGGTGGAATGAACTAGTAAATGCCCGCTTACAACCTGATTCTTGGGCGAGATTAAAAGATGCTATGCGTAATAGATTTGTCCCTCCTTCCTACCAACGTGATATGCGCAAGAGATTGCAACGATTAGATCAAGGTAGTATGGTATGCACAGAATATTACCAAGAGCTTCAAAAGGGTATGTTACGTTGTGGGGTAGTAGAGGAACACGAGGATAAAATTGCTCGTTTTTATGGTGGGTTGCGTCCGTAAATTCAGGATATTGTTGATTATAAAGAATATACCATTGTCAATCGCTTGTTTCATCTCGCTATGTTAGCGAGAGAAGGAATTGCGAGGATGCCATTCCAAGAGCAGGAGCAATGCCGGTAGCACTTTCACGCCCGAACGACTACGGGACAAGCAAAGACAAGTGCCTTCTTCCACTTTTCGACCAGCTCAACGCCACCTTTGCCGAACACACGACCGGGCGACGGCATTTACCCACCCGCGTTACGACAAGCAAGTCGACCCGCCAAGCTCCTCCGTCGCTTCCACAGCCGTACATCGACGGAATTCGCTGCCACAAGTGCCAAGGGATTGGCCACATCAAGAGAGAATGCCCCACCAGCGGGCATACATCGCCACCGATGACGGAGGTTACATCAGCACCTCCGATGTTGAGGACGAGATCGACGACACCAGGGTGGACAACGATGAGGTTGATGACGAAGCCACCTTTGGCGCCGAGGATCTTCTGCGTCAGGTCCATCATTGTCCAGCGTGTCCTTAGCGCACGATGGAGCAATCCGAGCAGCGGCGGCGCCACAACTTGTTCCAGTTTTCTTCGTCATCAACGGTAAAGCCAGCGGCGTGATCATTGACTATGGCAGCTGCAATAACTTGGTGAGTACAGATTTGGTCAAGAAGCTTGGCTTGACCACACGCCGCACTCCACATCCATACCACATTCGGTGGCTAAATGATTACGGCAAAGCTAAGGTAACACAAACAGTTCGGGTTCATTTTTCCATTGGTTCATATTCTGATTTTGCTGATTGTGATGTGGTGCCGATGCAAGCTTGTTCTCTTTTATTGGGTCGCCCATGGGAATATGACACTGATGCACTTCACCACGGTAGAAGTAATAAATACACTTTTATGCATAAGGGAAAGAAAATTACACTTCTACCTTTGACCCCCGCTGAAATTGTTAAATCGATAGGGAGCGGATTGCTAATGACAAGAAACCCATTGATGAAAAATCTGAAATTCAGCATGTAGCCAACCAAATAAAATTGAGGAATCCCGTCTTGCTTGCTCACGAAATCTGATCTTGCTGCAATTAGTAATGATGCTTTGTGCTATCTTTGTGATATGCAAAGATGCTTTGTTTTCATTGGATGATCTGCCCAAGATTTTGCCTCCTGCTGTCACTAACCTTTTGCAGGAGTATGCGGATGTTTTCCTGCCAAGATACCTCCAGACTCCCACCCCTACGAGGATTGAGCACCAAATTGATTTGATACCTGGCGAGTTTGCCAAACCGAGCCGCTTATAGGACCAACCCCGAGGAGACTAAGGAGATTCAGCGCCAAGTCCAAGATCTTTTGGACCGCGGGTATATACGTGAGAGCCTTAGTCCTTGTCTTTGTTCTGTTATTTTGGTTCCTAAGAAAGATGGCGGTTGGCGCATGTGCGTAGATTGTAGAGCCATTAACAATATCACAATAAGGTACCGTCATCCTATTCCTAGGCTAGACGACATGCTTGATGAGTTAAGTGGTTCTATAATTTTCTCTAAGGTTGACTTGCGTAGTGGATACCACCAAATAAGAATGAAATTGGGAGATGAATGGAAAACAGCTTTTAAAACCAAGTTTGGATTGTATGAGTGGTTAGTCATGCCTTTTGGTTTAACTAATGCACCAAGCACCTTCATGCGCTTAATGAACGAGGTTTTACGAGTTTTCATTGGGAAATTTGTGGTGGTTTATTTCGATGATATATTGATTTACAGCAAGTCATTACATGAACATCTTGATCATCTACGTGCTGTTTTTGATGCTTTGCGTCTTGCCGCTTATTTGGTAACCTCGAGAAGTGCACTTTTTGCACCGAGCAGTGTCGTTTCTTGGCTATGTTGTGACTCCGTAGGGAATTGAGGTTGATGAAGCCAAGGTGCACGCGATTAAGAGTTGGCCAACGCCCACGACAATTTCACAAGTGCGGAGCTTCCATGGACTTGCCGGATTTTACCGCCGCTTTGTGAAGGATTTCAGCACCATTGCAGCTCCATTGAATGAATTGACGAAGAAGGGAGTTGTGTTCCATTGGGGGGAACCACAGGAGAATGCCTTCAACCTTTTGAAAGATAAGCTTACTAATGCACCTTTACTCCAACTTCCTGATTTTAATAAGACCTTTGAGCTTGAATGTGATGCTAGTGGGATTGGAATTGGTGGTGTTTTGATGCAAGATAGAAAACCTGTTGCTTATTTTAGCGAAAAATTGAGTGGTCCTGTTTTGAATTATTCCACGTATGATAAAGAATTGTATGCTCTTGTGCGATCTTTAGAAACGTGGCAACATTATCTTTGGCCCAAAGAATTTGTTATTCATTCGATCATGAGTCGCTAAAACATATTCGCGATCAAGTGAAACTGAATCGTAGACATGCTAAATGGGTTGAATTTATTGAACCTTTTCCTTATGTTATCAAACACAAGAAAGGGAAGGATAATGTGATTGCCGATGCATTGTCTAGGAGATATACCATGTTGTCCCAACTTGATTGTCGTATATTTGGATTGGAATCAATTAAAGAACAATATGCTCATGATGATGACTTTAAAGATGTCTTGCTGCATTGCAAAGAGGGAAGAACATGGGACAAATATGTGATAAACGATGGATTTGTGTTTAGAGCTAACCGCCTATGTATTCGATTGGATCCGTTCGTTTTCTTTTGATACAGGAGGCCCATGGAGGAGGGTTGATGGGTCATTTTGGTGCCAAGAAGACGGAGGTCGTGCTTTGTCTGCCCACTTCTTTTGGCCGAAGATGAGGCGAGACATTGAGAGGTTTGTATTCCGCTGCACTACATGTCAAAAGGCTAAGTCACGATTGAATCCACATGGTTTATATATGCCTCTTCCTGTTCCTAGCACTCCATGGGAGGATATATCTATGGACTTTGTTTTAGGATTACCTAGGACCAAGAGGGGGAGGGATAGTATTTTTGTGGTGGTTGATAGATTTTCTAAGATGGCTCACTTTATTCCTTGTCATAAGAGCGACGATCTTTGTTAATATTGCTAACCTTTTCTTTCAAGAAATCGTTCGCTTGCATGGTGTGCCTTCTACTATTGTTTCAGATCGTGACGCCAAGTTTTTGAGCCACTTTTGGAGAACTCTATGGAATACATTGGGGACCAAGCTGCTGTTTTCAACAACATTTCATACACAAACCGACTGCCAAACCGATGTAGTAAATCGTACATTATCCACTATGTTGAGGGCTGTTTTGAAGAAGAATTTGAAGATGTGGGAAGAATGTTTGCCGCATGTTGAATTCGCTTATAATAGGGCGGTACATTCCACCACCAAGGTAAGTCCTTTTCAGGTAGTGTATGGCTTCAATCCCCATGCTCCTATTGATCTATTACCTTTACCTACTAGTGAGCGAGTTAATCTTGATGCTAAGGAACGTGCTGAATTTATTCTGAAATTGCATGACAAGACTAAAGAAAATATTGAAATGATGAATGAAAGGTATAGGACTGCGGAAGTAAAGGTAGAAAGGAAGTAAAACTTGAACCGGGTGATTTAGTATGGTTACACTTGCGTAAAGGATCGTTTTCGAATTGAGAAAGTCTAAATTAATGCCTAGAGCTGATGGTCCTTTCAAGATACTTGAGAAAATAAATGATAATGCATATAAACTTGAGTTGCCGCCTAATTTGGGATTAGTTCCACATTTAACATTGCAGATTTGAAACCGTTCATGGGAGAAGAAGATGGGCTTGAGTCGAGGACGACTCCACTTCAAGAGGGGAGGATGATGAGGACATCACTCCTATGCATACGACCGAGCCTCCTCCTCCAGTTGTGATGCAAGGACCCATCACAAGAGCACGAGCACGACAATTGAATCAACAGGTGAGCTCGTTCCTAAGTGCCCGTGCAGATACTTGTGAGGATGGTATGCTACCTAATGATATTATTGATTATATTGTACTTAGGAACTTTGGAGAGGACCATGAAGGCCTTGGAAACCAGCAAGGACCAAGAGGGAGGCAAGGAGGGTGTCCAAGTCAAGTTGGAGGTTCAATTCATCTCGGAGTCGACCACCTCGGCCACCAGGAGCAGCGTTCACTAAAATCGTCGCCCAGGCCACAAACGGGCTCCGATTTTGATGATCCACATATGCATGGAAAGCTAAGGAGATAAGCTTTACAATGGCACTGGTTTCAGGTCATTTGGACTTCGGAGTCGACAGGAATCAACGTTTCAAGCTGGCGGACAGAATCTGTCCCAGGGTGCTGCGTCACCAATTTGGGCCGTTCGCCCATGTATCGTGTTGGAGTCCATCACGGACACGTCTAGGGTTTCTAGGACGTCCCATAGCCTTTATATCCAGTAGCCGCCACTAGGGTTTGCTTTGGGTTTTGCTTAGATTAATTCTGTCTTTGAACAGTATTGCCGTTCATCGGTTTGTGAGACCCCAACTCGTGAGATTCATCCTCAATTTTCAAATTTAGTGCATCTTTCTTGTTCTTGCTTGTGTTCTCGATTCATTGGCAGGGATTAGCCTTCGTGGCGAGGTCAGCCGGGCAGCGCACGGTTGATAACCAGAGGACGTGTGGTGCTGCGATTGCAGGGGTTTTTGATCGTGTCGATCAAGAAGCCGGATCGTGAGTGTCTCGCTCCGCCTAATCGACTTATCCTCCACCTGACGGAAGTTCGGGCATCCCTTTACACACCCATCAGTACTTGTTCTTGGTCTTGAGTTGGATCCTGAGTCAATACTTCTCCTTCGAATCCCTCCGGCACTTCAACGTCTACTCGTAAAGCGTGCAAATAGCAATACACAAATAAACAATAGGCAAAAAGTGTCCAAACATCCAAATAAAATCCATAAACAGAGAGAACATAATTTTATGAATTTTTAGAAACTGGAATCGTCAAATTTGGAGTTAAAATGCAAAAGTTATGATTATTTAAAGTTTAAATAATCAATTAAATAATTTTACAGAGAAAAACTTTAGTCCAAAAATTAAATAAAATTCATATTTAGGTAGATCTCAATTTTATACAAATTTAGAAATTTGAATCACTCAAATCGGAGTTGAAACGCAAAAGTTATAAGCGTTTGAAGTTTGAATAAAAATCTGAAATCATTATTTGGAATTAATAAATCATTTTCTTTTTCGGAAATTAATTATTGCGTCAGCCTGGACACGTGTCATCCTGTGATTGGTCTGCTGACGTCAGCCGGTCCATGGTTTGGTCCACGCTCGGCTCGGGTCTACCGTGGACTCGGTCCAGGGCTCCTCGTGAGACTGACATGTGGGTCCGCCTCGGGTGACGTCATCGGCGTCGGCGAGGCTCGACCAGTCTTGGCAGTGGGACCCAACGTGACATCATTCTTGACGTCGGCGCTCGGTGGGACGATCGGCCCGACATGCGGGCAGCGTGTCGGCGTCCTGCACGCTGCGGCGTGGGCCGATGGCGGTCGGCCTTCCCGACGCGTGGCGCAATCTCGGCCGTTGATTTGAAAATCAACGGCCCAGATTAGATCCGCTCTCACGCGTTTGGGTTAACACGTTTGATCTGGACCGTTGAATCTAGATCGGACGGTCAAGATTGGATCTAGTGGTTTTGGACGGAATCTCACCGTGAGATGACGTGGCGCAATCTGGGACGTTGGATCTTGATCGAGCAGTGAAGCTTTCGAGCGGCAGCGATGGCGTCTTGGCGGAGCTGGCTGGCCGGAGCTGGGGACGGCGACACGGGCAACGGCGTCTGCGGGCTTCTCCGGCGAGGTGAGAGGTCCCTTCGGGTGCGTCTCGTCGCGGTGAGTCCGGATCTGGGGTCAACGGCGGCGGGGGACGACGGACGGCGGTGGAACGAAGCAAAAACCGCGGCGGAGGAGTGCTTCAACTCCGGCGAACGATTGCGGGCGCTGGCGTCGAAACCGCGCGGCGACGGCTAGGGCAACGGCTGCGCAAGGTCAAGGTGATCCTCGGGGTGTGATCCGGGCATTAAATAGCCTCGGCTTCCGCGCAGAAAACGGAAACATAATTCCTCACGGCGGCGGGCGCGGCGGAGGAATCCGGCTCGGACTCGGGCGGAGACGACGACGGAGGACCGTCCACGTGGCGCGATCAACGGCCACGATTGGCTCGGCGCGCACGGATCCGGATCGGATCCGATCGAACGATGCGGCGTGATTTCGGCCGTTGGATCTCGATCCGACGGTCCACAATGGTTAGGGTTTGGACGCGGTTCGACCGAATCATGTGGCTCGGGTCGGACTCGAGTCCGACTCTGGTTCCGACTCGGTCGGATGAATAGTACTTGACCCGACTTGATTTTCCAGTGATTTAATAATTAAAATAATTTCCAGTAATTCCTTTAATTCATTAAAAATAGCAAAAGACTCAGAAAAATTCCAGAAAAATTCTGGAAAATATTTTGGATCATTTTGGACTCAAATAAAATATTTCCAACAAAATTTTATTTGCAAAGATTAATTCTTTAATTATTTCAAAATGGAATAAATTCAAATAAATTCCAAATAAATCCAAATAAATTCCAGAAAATTCCAAAAATTCACCAAAGTGCCAAATCACATATGAATTTAAGGAAAGCAAAATTTTGGGGTGTTACAAACCTCTCCCCCTTAATAGAATCTTGTCCCCGAGATTCAGGGCTTACTACAGAATAGGTTTGGAAACTCTTTCTTCAAATCCTCTTCGCGCTCCCAAGTCGCTTCGCTCTCTGCATGGTTGCTCCAATCGAATTCTCTGAAGCGGGTTGACTTATTTCTAGTCTCTCGATCCATGGTGTCTAAAATCTTCACGGGATGCTCCTTGTAAGTCAAATCTTCTTGCAACTCAATTGACTCTAGCGGCGTCTGTTCCTCAGGTACTCGGAGACACTTCTTCAAGCCCAGGACACATGGAATACGTCATGCACTCCTGCTAACGACTGCGGCAACTCCAGCTGATAAGCAACTTCGCCTCTGCGGCTCAAAATCTTAAATGGTCCAACATAACGGGGTGCGAGTTTCCCTTTGGCATGGAACCTCTTAACTCCCCTGAGAGGCGTAACTCTGAGGTATACAAAGTCTTCCGGTTCAAAACTCAAATCCCGGCGACGATTGTCAGCATAACTCTTCTGTCGTGATTGGGCTATCTTCAACTTTTCCCTAATCACGGCAATCTGCTCTTCAGCTTCTTGAAGAATATCAGGCCCGAAGACACGGCGCTCGCCGGTCTCATTCCAATTCAATGGCGTCCGAGCGGTCGACCATACTGATGCCTCAAAAGGTGACATCGTAAACTAGCTTGGTAACTATTGTTGTAATCGAACTCGGCATACGGCAAACTCTTATCCCAAGAGGTAGCATAAGCCAATGCACATGCTCTTAACATATCCTCCGAATCTGGTTGACTCTTTCGGTCTGTCCATCCGTCTGCATGGATGATAAGTATCTTGAAGTTCAAACGGGTTCCCATGGCTTCATGCAACTTATTCCAAAACCTTGAGGTAAATTGGGTACCTCTGTCCGATACAATCCTCTTTGGCACTCCGTGCAAGCAGACGATCCTGATCATGTACAACTCTGCCAGTTTATCCCCCGAGTAAGTGGTCTTCACGGGGATAAAATGGGCTACTTTGGTCAAGCGATCCACTATAACCCATATGGAGTCATAACCTCCTTGAGTTTTAGGCAAACCGGTAATGAAATCCATTCCGATTTCCTCCCACTTCCACTCAGGTATTATCGGTAATGTAGCAATCCTGCTGGTCTCTGATGCATTGCCTTGACTCTCTGGCATACGTCGCACAATGCAACATGCTCGGCAACTTCACGCTTCATGCTCGGCCACCAGAATCTTTCCTTCAAATCCTGATACATTTTGGCGCTTCCAGGATGAATTGAATACTTGGAGTCATGGGCTTCTTCTAGAATCAACTGCTTCAGCTCCTTTTTGTTCGGCACACAAATGCGATCCTTCATCCATAACGTGCCTTGCTCATCCAACTTGAAGTCCTCTGCCTTGCCTTCCTCCTTGATGGACTTATCCTGCGGATCTTGTCATCATCCTTCTGTCCTTCCCGGATCTGGTCCTCTAGGGTAGGCTTTACTGCTAATGCGGCCAAGAATCCGCTAGGTACCACCTCAATCTTCATTTTCTGAAATTCCTCACATAACTCATCCTGACTTGTGGCTAGCAACATACTCACGGTATGGCTTTTCCGACTCAGAGCATCGGCAACTACGTTTGCCTTTCCTGGATGGTAATGGATTCCAACATTGTAGTCCTTGATCAACTCTAACCATCTCCTCTGCCTCATGTTCAGATCCGACTGGGTGAATATGTACTTAAGGCTCTTATGATCCGTATACACTTCACATCTGTTTCCAATCAGATAGTGACGCCATATCTTCAAGGCATGCACTACGGCAGCTAACTCTAGGTCATGCGTCGGATAATTTTCCTCATGCGGCCTCAACTGCCTTGATGCATAAGCGACAACCTTTCCATTCTGCATCAGCACACACCCAAGTCCTTGGCGCGATGCGTCACAATAAATATCAAAGCTTTGATTAACATCCGGTAGAACTAACACCGGCGCTGATGTCAATCGCTTCTTCAGCTCCTGAAATCCTTTCTCACATTCTGGCGTCCATGCAAACTTCTTCTCCTTTTTCAGCAATTGCGTAAGAGGTTTCGCAATTGTCGAAAAGCCTTCAATGAAACGGCGGTAGTATCCTGCCATTCCAAGGAAACTCCGGATCTGGGTCACAGTCTTCGGCTGCTCCCAATGTAACACAGCTTCTACTTTGCTTGGATCTACGGCGACTCCTTCTGCGGTCATTACATGTCCGAGGAATTCTACCTTGTCCTTCCAGAAATCACACTTACTGAACTTGGCGAAGAGTTGTTGTTCCCTCAGCTTTTCCAAAACTCGCCTCAAGTGTTCGGCATGTTCATCCTCTGTCTTGGAGTAGATTAGGATATCATCTATGAACACAACGACAAACTTGTCCAAATATTCCATGAACACCTTATTCATCATATTCATGAAATATCTTTGGCGCATTCGTCGATCCAAAGGACATAATCAGAAACTTCGTAATGTCCATATCTTGACGAGAATGCAGTCTTGAATATCTTACGATCGGATCTTCAATCGATGGTATCCCGATCTCAGATCAATCTTGGAGAAAACTCCGGCTCCTCTCGGTGATCAAACAAATCATCAATCCTGGGTAGCGGATACTTATTCTTCACGGTGACTTCGTTGAGTGCACGGTAGTCGATGCACATCCCGAAACTCCGTCCTTCTTCTTGACGAACAAAACTGGTGCTCCCCACGGCGACGAACTCGGTCTGATAAATCCTTTCTCCATTAACTCTTCAAGTTGTTTCTTCATCTCTACCAATTCTTCGGTGGACATCCGATAAGGTCTCTTTGCTATCGGCGCTGCAGTACAAGCTCTATCACAAACTCTATGTCCCCTGTCTCGCGGCATACTGTAGATCTTCAGAAAAACATCTGGGTACTCATTCACTACTGAGACATCCTCTATGCTGATTGTCTTGGTACTGTTAACCATCATCTGTCCATCTCTAACTGCAGTGGCTTGAAATTCCACTTTCTTTCCACACGGGCTCTCAACTGAGATAGTCCTTCGTCCACAATCCAACACGGCTCGGTGCTTGGATAACCAATCCATTCCCAAAATAACATCTAAGGTTTGGGTCTCCAAAATAATAAGGTTTGCTAGGAACTCTATTCCATCTATTAGTATTCTCACCCCGGAACATCCTACTTTCGTTCGGAGTTCGGAACCAGGGGTTTGAACTATAAGCATGCATTTAAGCCTTGCAATCTCCAAATCATTTTTAGCAGCAAAGCCCCAGTACGACGTCCGTAGCATTCTGCAGTGCATTCGCGGTGACATGGTTGACTCGGCCTCTCACCACAGTCTGGGGTGTGGCTCCTGGTGCTGGCGTCCTAGCTGGGGTGGTTCCTAGATTGAAGCGAACTGGGGTCACTCCTGCTGTCTTCTTTGGACAACTGTTGGCAAAGTGTCCTGGCTCGTTGCAGTTGTAGCAGCGTCTCACTGTTCCTTCTTGTTGCCTGGAAGCGGCGTTTCTAGCGGTAGAGTGCAGTAGTTCTGATTGACGGGTCTTGGTGCTGGTGACGGTGTCCTTGTTGCATTTTGTGGCTGGAATCTGAAGAATTGATTTGGTGCAACTCTCAGGCGCTGTTGCGTTCCCTGGCGTGGTCCCTGCTGTTGCATCCTGCGCTTCCTGTTCTCATCCAGTTCCTTGCGCTTGTCTTCAAGAATAAGCGCCTTATTCACCAACTCTTGGAAATCTGGAAAGGTGTGGGTGATCAATCCCACCTGCAATCCTGAGTTAAGTCCCTTCATAAAACGAGACTGTCTGGCTTTATCTGTCGCTACATCCTCAGGTGCGTAGCGAGCAAGCTGTGTGAACTTGTTCAGGTATTCAGCCACTGGCTGACTACCTTGCTTTAGTGCCCTGAACTCCTCCTTTTTAAGGTCCATGATTCCTTCTGGCACGTGATACTGGCGAAACGCAGCTGTGAACTCCTCCCAAGTGATGTCCTGAGGGTTCACTTGCGTGGCACAGAAGTTCTCCCACCATTCGGCGGCTGTTCCTTCCAACTGATGAGAAGCGTAGAGTACCTTCTCATTTCCCATGCATTGAGCAATGTGTAGCTTCCTCTCGATTGACCTTAACCAATCATCGGCTTCCAATGGATTGGCATTCCCAGAGAAAGTGGGTGGGTGAATCCTCATGAACTCTGACAGTCTTGTATTCTGGCATTGTCCCTGATTGACTTGATTAGCAGTGGCCTGAGCAGTGACGTTTTGCATCTGTTGCATCATAGCATGCATCAACTGAGTCTGAGCAGCAAGAAAAGCTCCGAAATTCTGCATATCAACTGGCGGTGCTGGTGCTCTATCATTAGGGTTTTCTGCTGGGCGAGAACCATTTCCACTGCCTCCAAGGTTTCCGCGGGTGTTCACCATCTGTCGATTTGCTCCAGGTTTTAGAGATGAGAGGGAAACAAGAATAGACAAGTAATATGGAACTTATGCGGGGCGAAAGGTGTAGCTTTAAGGTCTAACTTTATTATTTTAATCAATAGTAACTTGGTATGGTTGCTTACAATGCCTAAGAGCCTTGCAACACATACTGCACACTCAGCAAGCAATGAAAATCCAAATCGAACTAACACTGGAGTCTAACGCCTAAAGGTGAATCTTCATTCTATGACGCGACTCGGCGAAGGAGTCTCACTATAGAGCCTACGCTCACTCATCGAGAAAACCTCCACGGCCTGGGTACGGATGCTGCGGCATAGGCGCGAAACAATTGCCATGTCCAGCAACTGTGTCATCTGTGGTAGTCGAAGAAGCAGTGTCCTCATCAAGATCTGACTCCTCCGGATCTGGCTCGTGTAGCTCGAGTACTGGCTCTAGTTCTGGTCCGTACAAAGCCATCTCCAACTCGTCAATCCTTCGCAGAAGGTGTGACACATACTCTTGAGCTTCCCGCCATCTGTTCTTCTCTGTCGTGATCTCCTTGCGGGCCTTCTGTAGCTCCTTGCTTGTATCATCGAGTACATCCTCCTGGGCGACAACAAGTCGTGCCAACTGTGTAACCATGGCATCCTCATCCTGAATCGCCTTCGGGTCAAGAAGGTTATCGCTGCGCGGATGATATCGGAACACCGTGCTCTCCAACTCTCTGGCGTAGATACGGGTAATGTGCCGCATTGCTCGTCGTGATACTTCTTGGATGCCCATCTGCATTGTAGACCTCCTGGCAGTGCAGTGTATCGGGCGATTGCCTGGGCCCTTCTTCCTAGCAGGTACCTCAATCTTCACGTCACAAGCCTTGATCAATCCTGCTTGTCTGATCACTTCCACTTGGTATTGGGGATTCTCAAAATCTCCGAGAGTTTGTAGCATACGCCAAAGTTCTGCGGCGTGACCAACCTCCAGATCGCCGTAGTTGAACTCTCCCTCCATCTGTCACAAGAGTGCTCACGTAAGAACTCGGAATTTTTAAATTGTGACAAGGTAAGGAAAAATTCAGCAAGAGACAAGAAAAGAAGAATGGGATAAGTCGAGATGTCATTTCTTGTCTTGACAAATTTTTAGCTTTAGAAAATAGGTTTTATCCTCACTACGACCATTCTAGCTAGGGTTGAGCCTACGGTCAGTATGGCTCTGATACCACCTCTGTCAGGACCCCGAATTTGCAAATCCGGACCCTCTGTGTATTCAGCACTAGTCCAGGAACGCGCTAGTGTACACAGTCTTAACATCGGTAAATATCACAATCATACAATTCGATACTAATAAAGTACTTTTATTTAAATAACCAAACTGGTTACTCGACCTTATGGCCAAGTCACAAATGTACGCCTCGCAGGGCGAAACTTATTAAGAGAGAAATAGTAGCAGCGGAAAATGAGATAACTTCGTGGCGCCATCCAGTATACCACAGGCAACTGACTGGGCTCGCTCCCTAAGTAGACGGTTCCTCTTGGAGATCCTCCTCCAAAGCTGGTGTAGTCTCCTCTTCAACTGGTGTTGTATTGTGGCAAGGGTGAGTACTTGGTACTCAGCAAGTCATGCACAGAATGCAAGCTAATATACTATATGCATGGCTTGGTACAAAGGAATAGCTCAAGGTATATTCTGATGCTTGACATTTGACAAGTAATATAAGTAGATTCGAAAGCAGTAGAAACAAGTAAAGTATAACTAATTTTCCAAGGAGTTTAATAAACATCTTTCCCATCCTAATCCACATTTCCATCAACATCATTATTAATCCAACCCAACCTTTCAAACCCAAGTTATTTTTGAGAAAATCTAACCCTTGACTGTAATTCCCGAGCGATGTCCAGTACCGCGGACACGGCTATTCAAATAGATTTTATACTCTGCAGAGGTTATGCACTTTACCCACAAGATAAAGTCAAACACCACAAAGGCGAGTTCCCGTAACAAAGTCTTTCGGAAACTTCTAACAATACAAGTGGTCCTCCCCGGTTATTGCACACTAACCCTTCCCTTAGCTAAGGCGAAGTTTAGGCCAATCAACCGTTAGATGGGTACCTGGCCTCACTCCAGACGCTCCCCGCACAACTTACACAAAGGGTGTAGTTGACCTCCGAGGTCCCACAGTGCGTTATTAGCAACTTAGTCAACTAGGTCCGTCCCATTACATGACATGTGGTTGCACGTTAGACCCAGTTCAAAGGCTTGCAAGGTTAAGTCCTTAGGGTGACCAGGGCAAGACTACCCGAAGAACCAAATCAACATCCCCAATGCCACAACTGGCCCACCTGATTACTCTTGCCACATGCCCCGGTCGAAAAACTATTTATCAAACCCCAGTTGATTACCATGCACCACGTGCCATCAACATCACATGATACCTTTCCAAAACAGGTTCAATATATCATTAAGTCAATATTAACATTTGATTTACCAAAATCATGTCATGAGCACGTAGCAGGTCTAAGCAGTATACTACAACGGTCTAAAACCCATGTTGGCGATTTAATAATGTCCAACTAGTAATCCACAACTAGGGTGACAAGGGTCATGGCACATATTTAAATAATCAAGGTGTCATACAGCAAATTGGTATTTATCTAATCCCCCATATTTAAATAAAGTATTTTCCTAATTGAACTTAGCATGCAATAGGTTAAATCAAAATAAGTTTCAAAATGGGATCAACATGGTCAAAGCACAACTTGCCTTCAAAAAGTACTTGTTCTTGGTCTTGAGTTGGATCCTGAGTCAATACTTCTCCTTCGAATCCCTCCGGCACTTCAACGTCTACTCGTAAAGCGTGCAAATAGCAATACACAAATAAACAATAGGCAAAAAGTGTCCAAACATCCAAATAAAATCCATAAACAGAGAGAACATAATTTTATGAATTTTTAGAAACTGGAATCGTCAAATTTGGAGTTAAAATGCAAAAGTTATGATTATTTAAAGTTTAAATAATCAATTAAATAATTTTACAGAGAAAAACTTTAGTCCAAAAATTAAATAAAATTCATATTTAGGTAGATCTCAATTTTATACAAATTTAGAAATTTGAATCACTCAAATCGGAGTTGAAACGCAAAAGTTATAAGCGTTTGAAGTTTGAATAAAAATCTGAAATCATTATTTGGAATTAATAAATCATTTTCTTTTTCGGAAATTAATTATTGCGTCAGCCTGGACACATGTCATCCTGTGATTGGTCTGCTGACGTCAGCCGGTCCATGGTTTGGTCCACGCTCGGCTCGGGTCTACCGTGGACTCGGTCCACGGCTCCTCGTGAGACTGACATGTGGGTCCGCCTCGGGTGACGTCACTGGCGGCGTCGGCGAGGCTCGGCCACGGTCTTGCGGCAGTGGGACCGCTGTGACATCATTCTTGGCGTCGGCGCTCGGTGGGCGATCGGCCCGACATGCGGGCCAGCGTGTCGGCGTCGGCCACGCTGCCGCGTGGGCCAGCGGCCGCGGCGGTCAGCCTTCCCGGACGCGTGGCGCAATCTCGGCCGTTGATTTGAAAATCAACGGCCCAGATTAGATCTGGCTCTCACGCGTTTGGGTTAACACGTTTGATCTGGACCGTTGAATCTAGATCGGACGGTCAAGATTGGATCTAGTGGTTTTGGACGGAATCTCACCGTGAGATGACGTGGCGCAATCTGGGACGTTGGATCTTGATCGAACGGCTGAGAAGCTTCGAGCGACGGCGATGGCGTGCGGCGGAGCTGGCTGGCCGGAGCTGGGGACGGCGACACGGGCAACGGCGTCTGCGGGCTTCTCCGGCGAGGTGAGAGGTCCCTTCGGGTGCGTCTCGTCGCGGTGAGTCCGGATCTGGGGTCAACGGCGGCGGGGGACGACGGACGGCGGTGGAACGAAGCAAAAACCGCGGCGGAGGAGTGCTTCAACTCCGGCGAACGATTGCGGGCGCGTCAGGGGCACTGCGGCGGCGACGGCTAGGGCAACGGCTGCGCAAGGTCAAGGTGATCCTCGGGGTGTGATCCGGGCATTAAATAGCCTCGGCTTCCGCGCGGCGAAACCTAATTCCTCACGGCGGCGGCGCGGCGGAGAATCCGGCTCGGACTTCGGCGGACGGCAGCGGAGGACCGTCCACGTGGCGCGATCAACGGCCACGATTGGCTCGGCGCGCACGGATCCGGATCGGATCCGATCGAACGATGCGGCGTGATTTCGGCCGTTGGATCTCGATCCGACGGTCCACAATGGTTAGGAGTTTGGGCCGGTTCGACCGAATCATGTGGCTCGGTCGGACTCGAGTCCGACTCGGGTTCGACTTCGATCGGATGAATAGTACTTGACCCGACTTGATTTTCCAGCGATTTAATAATTAAAATAATTTCCAGTAATTCCTTTAATTCATTAAAAATAGCAAAAGACTCAGAAAAATTCCAGAAAAATTCTGGAAAATATTTTGGATCATTTTGGACTCAAATAAAATATTTCCAACAAAATTTTATTTGCAAAGTTTAATTCTTTAATTATTTCAAAATGGAATAAATTCAAATAAATTCCAAATAAATCCAAATAAATTCCAGAAAATTCCAAAAATTCACCAAAGTGCCAAATCACATATGAATTTAAGGAAAGCAAAATTTTGGGGTGTTACAGCGCGGGTCGGGGAAAGCACAACCACCTCTCCAAGACGTAGTGCGCCAAAGCCGACGAAGACAAAGTACGTGTTGGTGAGGCCAACATGTTGAGGGCCTGGTGGCGCCCATCTATCATGTATCCCTCCCCCAGTATATAAGGGGAGGAGGGAGAAACAAGAAAGAGAGGACGCTCATATATCCAAGAACACAGGACTAGGGTATTATCTCCTCCGAGAGAGCCCGAACCTGTCTAAACACAGATCGCCCTCGCATCCTGTGTTACCATCAAGCTCAGATCCCGCACGAATCCCCTAGAATCACAAATCTCATTGCCGGCGAAACCGATCGTCGACAGTTGGCGCGCCAGGTAGGGGTTTGTGTTAAGATCTTAGTCAAGCTTGATGGCTGCGACGAGCGGAGTCTCCACAGTCTTCTTCCCGGGTCAGGTCTTCCGTTTTGGAAGCCTGACCTTCATCTCCAACGACCTCGGGAACCTTTCCCTCTCTAAGGGGACCGTGCTGCAGCACGGTGAGGTTTCCGGTGAGCCATCGTTGTGACTTCCACGCCGATCAGGGGGTCCCCCTGTCTCGCGCTCTAAAGTGCCGAGTAGGGGACCGAAGGCCCGGTCCGGCCAGGGAGTCGGACCCAAGGGCGCCGAGGTACGAATGGTGGGGGTTCTCGCCGCCAAACCACTCGGCACCTCCGAGCGCCTGGAGTTACCCTCTTCAGGCTCACCCAGCTCAGCGGCCGAGTCAGAAGAAAGCCTAGAGAGCTGCTGGAATTTCCGTAGAGTCTGCGTAATCGAGGGCTCGCGAGCGGATTCGCAGCAGCGCCTCGACACTTCGGCCGCCGCCGACTTGGAAGGTGGCCGAGCAAATGAACTTGGCGGCGCGTACTCTGAGACGCGCCCGGGCTGTCAATGAAGACATTCTGCAAGCCAAGATGGGGGACCAAGCTGTTTTCCGTACCCCACAGCAGAATATTGTCGCCTCCAAGACACTCCTGGATACCCTGAGCCCTATGCTGGGGGCGGGTGATCCAGTCTCCCCGATCGTGGCCCAAGTAAAGGCCATGGTGACGGCGGCAGCTATCCAGCAAGCCTGCAGACCAGCCGGCAAAGGAGCTGTCACGTGGTCCGGTGAGGACCCAGACGGCCAGCAGCCGGTCAGGTCGGGAAGCCCGCTAGACGCATCATGTTCCACCCCGCGGAGACGACTTGCGACATAGCATCAACCGCGACCTCCGTTCAGACCTCGACGCCAGGCGCCGCGACCGAGAAAGGGAGGAACAACGCCGCCATGCCGACGAGTATGAACGCTACGGCATCCTTCCACGAGATCGCGAAGCACGCAAAGCGCGATCCCCTCCGCGTCGATCACCGCCCGGAGGTTGTCGCGGGGTCATTCAAGGGGTTGCGCGTTTACCCCTCACCTCGCCGAGTGGTTTGGCACGATGGGTTTAATCCTAAAGGCATCACTAGGTTTGACGGTGAGAGGGACCGGAGGCTTGGCTACAGTATATGCTCTGCAATCGGGGCCGGGGATCAGAAAGTAATGGCAAACTACTTACCGGTTACCCTCTCGCCCCTGGCCCAAGCATGGCTCACTGGACTCCCAGCGAACTCTATAGATTCCTGGGGAGATCTGTGTGAGCAGTTCATTTCAAATTTCCAAGGCACTTACGAGCGCCCAGGCACCCCCTGGGACCTATATCAGCTACACCAAAGGAGGAACGAATCCCTCCGGGAGTTCGTCAAGCGCTTCATGCATAGGAAAAGCACCGTTCGGGATGTCACGGATGCGATTGTGATAGCTGCCTTCCAGAAGGGAGTCAGCAACCCCGATCTCATCAAGAAGATGTCTCGGAAGCCACCAACGTCGGTTCGTGAGCTGTTCGCCCTAGCGGACCGTTACGCTTCAGCCTCCGAGGCTTTGGCGGAACGGCGTGACGAGGGGAAGGATCAGGCTGAACCCCCCCGGCGGAAGGAAAAGAAACGCAAGGGCGAAGAGTTGGTGGCAATCGCTGCACCAACTCACCCACGCGCCCTCAAAGAAGATGGGTATGACAAGGTGATGAACTCGCTTTGCCCCTTCCATCCGAAGGGGAGACATGCCGCCAAGGACTGCTTCACTCTGAAGAGATTCGCCCGCGAGAGCAAGAAGCAGGTTGGACAAGGTCCGAGTGGACACGCCGCCGGCAAGCCACCTCCCCCCGAAGTCGAGGACTATCAGGAAGTCGATCTCGAGCTCAACTACATATTCGGGGGCTCGGCTGCATATGAGTCCAAGCGGAAGCAAAAGCTCACCGCCCGGGACATCTACACAGTGGAGCCGGAGACCCCCCAATATGTACGGTGGTCCGAGGTCGCGATAACTGACGACCGCTCGGATCACCCAAATCATGTCCCATTCCCCGGCAGATATCCTCTTGTCTTGGCGCCCGTTGTCCGCGGCATCAAGCTCAAGAGGGTATTGATCGACGGTGGAAGCGGGCTCAATGTCCTCTTTGTCAAAACCCTTGACGATATGGGGATTCCGCGGTCGGAGCTAAAGCGCAGATCGTCGCCTTTCCACGGAGTCATACCTGGAACTTCTGCGACACCACTCGGACAAATCACTCTGCCGGTCACTTTCGGCACAAGGGAAAATTACCGGACAGAGAACCTTGGCTTCGAGGTGGCTGATTTCGCGACAGCGTATCATGCCATCTTGGGGAGACCGGCGCTGGCCAAGTTCATGGCAGTGCCCCACTACGCATACCTAACATTGAAGATGCCAGGGCCGAGTGGTATCATCACTCTACGCGGTGACATAAGGCAGTCTTTTTCCTGTGACAAGGAGAGCTGCGAGATGGCCGAGTCCCTGGAGGCGCGAGCGGGTCGGGAGAGGATTCGGCGAGAGGCGGATTCCGACAAGCCGGAAGGCAGCGTCCCTACCCGCAAAGCGAAACCGAGATCGGCCCCGAGGAAGGTACCAAAAGAATCCTCCTCGACCCGTCCGATCCGGCGCGAACCGCCTTGATCGGGACAGGGCTCGGAGACAAATAGGAGGACGTGCTTGTCACTTTTCTGCGGGCAAACAGAGACGTCTTTGCCTGGAAGTCGTCGGACATGCCCGGGGTCCCCAGGGAGGTGATCGAGCACGCGCTGAATGTAAACGAATCGGCCAGGCCGGTCAAGCAAAGGTTGCGACGGTTTGCCCAAGACCGCCGAGAAGCCATCAGGGAGGAGATCACGAAGCTGCTAGCCGCAGGCTTCATCAAAGAAGTGTATCACCCCGACTGGTTGGCAAACCCTGTACTCGTCCAAAAGAAGAATAAAAGCTGGCGCATGTGTGTTGATTACACCGACCTCAACAAGGCTTGCCCGAAAGATCCCTTCGGTCTCCCCCGCATTGATCATGTGGTAGACTCCACTGCTGGATCCCAACTACTCAGTTTTCTGGACGCCTACTCAGGCTATCATCAAATCCGGCTTCGAGAGGAGGATTGTGAGAAGACTTCGTTTATCAACCATTCGGAGCATATTGCTACATCACCATGCCGTTTGGGCTGAAGAATGCTGGCGCAACTTATCGGTAGCGATACAAATGATGTTTTCACCATCAGCTCGGACGCAATGTGGAAGCATATGTGGGACGATATAGTGGTTAAAACCAAGGCAGAGGACAGCCTCACCTCCGATCCGGCGAGGCGTTCGCAAGTCCGAGGCGTTCGGATGAGGCTAAACCCTGAGAAGTGCGTTTTGAGTTTCTTAGGAAACTACTCGGGTTCATTGTCTCTCATCGTGGGATCGAGCCAAACCGGAGAAAATCGGGGCCATCATAAGGATGGCCCCGCCGCCACCCAAAAAGATGTTCAAAAGCTTCTTGGCTGCATGGTAGCGCTTAGCGAGTTTATCTCGGTTGGGAGTTCGGGGATGCCTTTCTTCAAGCTCCTCAAGAAGCAGGACCGCTTTGAATGGATGGCGAGGCACGACAAGCCTTTGAAGAACTCAAGGTGTTCCTCTCCACCCTCCAATTCTAGTCTCGCCAGGTGCAGGTGAACCTCTCCTACTCTACATAGCGGCAACAACTCATGTAGTCGGTAGTGATAGTTGTGGAGGCGAGGAAGAATCTGGACACCTTACGGCGTCTGCCGGTTTATTTTGTCGGCGAAGTCTTTGGCGAATCCAAGGCGCGATATCCTCAAATTCGAAGGCTGCACGCAATTTTGATCTCGTCGCGGAAGTGAAGCATTATTTCCAAGGACACTCGATTTGATGGTGACTTCTTTCCCGTGGGAGAGGTCCTCCATAATCGAGAAGCTCTTGGAAGAATTTCAAAGTGGGCAGCCGAGCTTGGAGCTTTCGACGTCTCGTTCAAGCCGCACGCCGTCAAGCCCCAGGCTTTGGCCGACTTCTGGCCGAGTGGACGAATCCGGGGCCCCCTTGCGGAAGGAGAGCGAATATTGGACCATGCACTTCGATGGATCTCTCATGCTTGGTGGAGCGGCGGAATTCTCCTTGTCTCGCCGAAGGGCGACAGGTTGAAGTACGTCCTTCGGATTCACTTCCCGGCCTCGAACAATGCCGCAGAGTACGAGGCTCTCATCCATGGGCTCCGCATCGCCACATCGCTTGGAATCCAACGACTGGCGATTCGTGGTGACTCCCAGTTGGTGGTGAGCCAAGTACAGAAGGATTGGTCGTGCGTCGATCAGACTATGACGGCGTATTGCCAGCAAGTCTGAGAATTGGAAGGCAAGTTTGTGATGCAGGCTGGTCCATGTCCTCCGCCGCAATAATGAGGCAGCCGACGAATTGGCCAAGATGGGAGCCACTCGGGTCGAGGTTCCGAGTGGTATCTTAAATCCGGGATCTTTCTGAACCAACCGTTGCAAAACGACGGGAGCCGAGCAAAGATCCTGAGGCTGGAGTCCTGCTCATCGATCCCGACTGGACGGCCCCATACCTTGATTATCTCCTGAAGGACAAACTTCCAGAAGCAACTGCTCTGGCAGAGCGCATCTCCCGACAAGCCAAATCCTACGTGGTGGTTGGTGAGGAGCTCTTTCGCAAGAGCACGTCAGGTGTCCTCAGGCGGTGCATTTCGGGACAAGTGGGAAGAGATCTGCTCCAAGAAATCCACTCGGGGATGTGTGGCCATCACGCGGCGTCAAGCGCCTTGGTTGGGAAAGCCTACCGCCAGGGCTTCTTTTGGCCTACAGCAATGACGGATGCAAAGGAGATCGTACGAACTTGCGAGGGTTGCCAGTTCTATGCAAGGCAGACACACTTGCCGGCGCAGGAGCTGCAAACTATCCCCATCTCTTGGCCCTTCGCGGTATGGGGGCTCGACTTAGTGGGCCCACTCAAGAAGGCTCAAGGTGGCTTCGCCTACCTTTTTGTAGCCATTGACAAGTTCACCAAGTGGATCGAAGCTAAACCAGTCGCCACTATCACTGCGGTTAAGGCCAAGGAGTTCTTCCAGGATATCGTGGTTAGATTCGGAGTGCCCAACCGGATCATCACGGACAATGGCACCCAATTCAGGAGTGAAGAATTCCAAGAATGGTGCGAAGGCGTCGGGATCAAGATCTGCTTCACCTCGGTGGCTCATCCACGAAGCAATGGGCAGGTGGAGCGGGCTAATGGCCTGGTCCTCCAGGGCCTCAAGGCCAGGATCTTCGATCGCCTCAAACCATACGCTGCCCGATGGGTGAAGGAGTTACCGTCGGTACTCTGGGGACTCAGAACCACCCCCAGCCGAGCAACTAGCCAAACACCCTTTTTCCTAGTTTACAGCGCAGAGGCGATTCTGCCAACCGAACTAGGATTCGAATCCACGAGGGTTCGGAATTACAAGGAGACCGAGTCCGAGGGGAGCCGAATGGTGGAGCTTGATCAACTCGAGGAGGCTCGGAACGTTGCAGCCATCCAGTCGGCTAAGTACCTCCAGGGACTTCGGCGTTACCATTCTCGCAATGTCAGAAGCAGAGCCTTTTCAAAAGGAGATCTGGTCCTCAGGAGGAACCAGAAAAGTGAGCACAAGCTCTCTCCAATTTGGGAAGGACCGTACATTGTGGAGGAGACGGTCCGGCCGGGTGCCTATCGACTCAGACGTGAAGATGGCGAGGTTTTGGTGAATACTTGGAACGCTGAACAGCTCCGTCGCTTCTACGCATAAGTTATGTACCCGACTCTCACATGCTAAATAAAATGGCGATCCGTTTCATTTTCTGAACTTCTACTGTGTAATGCTAGTCCCTAGTGGTTATTACCCGACTGGTGTAGCACCTAACCCTGGTCGCGCCGGTGCAAAACGCACGGAAATAAAGACCGCGATAAGCGGACTGAAAGTGCATCTAGGCCCCTAAATTGGTTTTGGATGATTAATGACAAACGATTATACAGGACTAATGTCTTCAATGAGTTTGTGAACAGGTAAAAGAGTAAATGTGAGATTCTCTACATGCGAAGGAAACCCTCAAACGAATTCAAGCGAGTAAAAGCGGCCGTAATTTAATTTTTCTATGCTTTGTGTCGTAGGAATGCCGTACTATTAAGAGGGATGCATCGTAGATGATCTAGAGTAGTCTCTATGCTCAGATGAATGTTACTTCAAATCTTTTTGAGATTCTAAGTCATCGTGCATGCACCGGAATGTGTTTTTATCTAAGTTCAAGTCGGACATTCCGATATTACATCGGAAGTTCCGATGTGACCGGACATTCCGATGTGCATGTTTGCTTCAGTCCGATGCGTAGAAGATGTATCGGAAGTTCCGATATTTACGATCGGAAGTTCCGATACGTTGTAAAGCTTTCTAGGGTGCTCTCTGTAAAGATCGGAAGTTCCGATATTTAACATCGGAAGTTCCGATGTGTTCTAACCTGAAAAAGGGAGCTCTCTGGATTGATCGGACATTCCGATATATTGATCGGACTTTCCGATGATTAAGTCGGAAGTTCCGATGTTGATATCAGATAGTCCGATGTGGACTTAGAAGCATTTTGTCAAGGGCATTTCTGGGAACATCGGAAGTTCCGATGTTGATATCGGAAGTTCCGATGCATCTTGTGTAACAGCTAAAGTGCGCTCGAGTTCTGATTATTTGTACATATCGGATATTCCGATGTTGATATCGGAAGTTCCGATATGCAGCTGAGTGGGAGTATAACGGCTAGTTTTTGCAAGAAACTATAAATACCCCACCCTCTCTCATTTGAGGGTTACACACTCTATTTGGCGAACTCTAGTGCACATTGAGCCCTCTTTAGTCTACTTTTGAGCCCTCCTCTTTGATCTTAGAGATCATCCAAGGAGTGAGGACTAGAAGTGAGATTTGGAGCTAGAGTGAAAAGGAAGTGTCTTCCATCTTGAGCATTAGAGTGTTCCTCCAAGATTGATCAACGTGCATTTGTTACTCTTGGAGGTTGAAGGACTCCTAGACGGCTAGGCGTCGTTCACGAGCTCCCAAGGATTGTGGGTTGCCGTGAAAAGTTTGTGAAGGCCGGCTCCGCCTCCGAAAGGAAAGGAACCAAATAGTGGAACCAAGCCTCAAGTGTGACCGAGGTTTGGGAGGAAAGGGTTGGAAAAGACCAGGCTCTTTGGAGCTTCCTCAGCGAGACGTAGGATTCCCTCAAGAATCCGAACTCCGGGATCAAATCCGCGTCTTTGTCTTCTTTACTTAAGCTTGTCTCCTTATTCAGTCGTTTTATTGTTCTTAGATTGTTCTCAAGTTTATTACTTTCAGTTATTAATCGTCCGTGTAAAAAGTCGATCGGACATTCCGATCTGGAATCGGAAGTTCCGATTATATCGGAAGTTCCGATTCAATACCGGAAGTTCCGATACTCTTTCCGCTGCGACAAATTTAGTTTAAATTTTAAATTGCCTATTCACCCCCCCCCTCTAGGCAACTTTCTCATCTTTTCAATTGGTATCAGAGCCGAACCTTCTCGAAGGCCTAACCGCTTGAAGGAACGTGATGGCCAACACCGGATTGAAGGTTGTCGTGTCGGGGGAAGAAGATAGTCCAAAGGCCGGACATGGAACTCCTGCGAAGACCAAGGAAGGTGACACTTCAACGTCATCGCGGGGCGCTCAAATTCCTTTTAATTACGAAAAATTAAATACTTCTTCTTCGCATTCCTATATTCTTGTGCCCTCAAGCGTGCACCATTTTTCGATGGCACGTACTATTCCGCTTGGAGGCACAAGATGAAAATGCATTTGATGTCTCTCCATCCTAGTGTTTGGAAGATTGTGTGTACAGGTCTAGACATGCCGGAAGACGACATGGAGCTTACACCGCAACAAGAACAGAACATCCACCGAAATGCTCAAGCCGCAAGTGTTTTGCTTGGAGCCTTGAGTCGAAGAATTCAACAAGGTTGATGGTCTAGAAGAAGCAAAAGAGATATGGGACACACTCCAAGTAGCTCATGAAGGAACATCAAGTGTAAGGGAATCAAGAATTGAGTTACTTGAAGGAAAATTGGGGAGATTTGTCATGAATGATGATGAGACGCCTCAACAAATGTATGATCGTTTGATGATCCTCGTGAACAAGATTAGAGGGCTTGGAAGCAAGGATATGACGGAGCATGTCGTGGTGAAGAGGATGCTAAGAGCCTTTGCTCCAAGGAATTCGACTCTCGTAACTCTTATACGAGAGCGAAAAAGACTTCAAGAGGCTCACTCCAAATGATGTGCTCGGAAGGATTCTTTCACATGAGCTCATGGAAGAAGAAGCAAAAGAAGTGAAGAACCTTGCCAAGCAAAGCTCGAGCTCAAGACCGAAGCAAATTGCTTTGAAGGCAAGTAAGAAGGAAGAATCAACATCAAGCGATGATGAGGAAGATGAGAGCGAAGACGAAGAAGACTTGGCTCTATTTGTAAGAAAATTCAAAAAGTTCCTCAAATATGACGGGTCAAGCAAATACAAGAAGAACTTCAATGACAAGTCAAGGAGAAGAAGAAACGAGAAGAGGGCTTGCTATGAGTGCGGTGAGGTTGGACACTTCATCGCCGACTGTCCAAAGAAGAAGAACAACCCAAATGAGACCAAGAAGAATGAGTCGCTCAAGAAGAACAAGACGTACAAGAAGAAGTACTCGGGGCGAGCTCACATTGGAGAAGAATGGGATTCAAACGACTCCGACTCCGACACCGACATCGATGATGAAGGAGTCGCCACCCTCGCCATAGAAGCCACTCCACCGACAAAGTCGCTATTCGGGGAATTGAGCGACAACGACTCCGACTATGACGCGCCTATTTGTCTTATGGCCAAAGGGCGCAAGGTAATGGCTAAAACCAAACCCCCTAGTAGTGATAGTGAATTAGAGAGTGATGATGATGATGATGCTCTATTTTGTGATTTGAGCAAATCGGCTATTGCTAAGATTCATAAGCTATTGAAAAGAATAGATAGTCAAGAGGAAACTCTTGAGAAGCAAGAAGAGTTGCTAATTTGTGAAAAGAAGAAAACTCTTGCTCTCGAGAAGGTCCTCACTAAAGAAAAGGAGACTATTGAATTGTTAACCAAAAAGCTTGATTTGGCTAATAATTCAATTGAAATGCTTAAGGGTTCAAATGAGTCACTTCAAGAGAATGTAATAAGTCTGGAAAACAATCTCCAAGCTCTTGAAGTGCAAATTGAATCTCTTAATGATATTAGTTCTCCAATTGATGATTTACAAGTAACATCTATTCCTTCCACTAGCAATGGTTGCTCTCGTTGCTACAATGTTGATATTAATGCTTGCACTACTAACTCCCAATTCATGCAAGTATTAAAAGCGAAACGAGAGACTAAGTGCCTTGGTAAGGTACGGTTGCATGAAAACCTATCAATCCAAGGATGCCTTATATAAGACCATAAATGGTGGAAACAAAAATAAAGAAGGGCTTGGATATGATAAGAATGAATGCAAAAGAAATGACCGTGTGGTGGTAAGAGGTAAAGAATGCATCCAGTTTGTCAAAGGAAATGACAAACAACCATTGACCACCACACATGTCATCAAGACCGGGCAAGAATCTAAGAAGCATCTTCAACATCATGCATCTTATTCTATTCACTTTGCTTCTTATATGTTGAAGAGAAATCACCGTGGTAAAGTGATTGCTCATTTTGTCGGTGCCCACAACTCTAATGAAAAGAGCAAGAAGAAGGTGTGGGTACCAAAAGTTTTGATCTCTAACATGCAAGGACCCAAAAGGATTTGGGTACCTAAAAGCAAAGTCTAATGTGATCTTGTAGGAGTATACCTCCGGTGGATCAAGTTGGGTGCTTGATAGTGGTTGCACAAACCACATGACCGGAGAAAAGAGAATGTTTTCATCTTTTGATGAAAGAGGATCACAATATGAAAATATTGTGTTCGGTGACAATGGTAAAGGTGAGGTAATGGGATTAGGTAAAATTGCTATTTCTAATGATCATTCCATTTCAAATGTTCTTCTAGTTAAATCCTTAAATTACAATTTGCTATCCGTGTCGCAACTTTGCGAGATGGGATACAACTGTCTATTTACTAATGCTGGTGTGACCGTCTTTAGAAGAGACGATTCCTCAATTGCTTTTAAAGGATATTTGAAGGGTAAGCTCTATTTGGTTGATTTCAACTCAAATAGCGCTAAACTTCAAACATGCTTAATGGCAAAGTCTAGCATGGGGTGGTTGTGGCATCGCCGGCTAGCCCATGTTGGCATGAGGAATCTCGACAAGCTTCTAAAAGGTGATCATATCATTGGACTAACGAATGTTGAGTTTGAGAAAAATAGGATTTGTAGCGCTGTCAAGCGGAAAGCAAGTTGGAGCGCGTCATCCCGCGAAGAATATCATGACAACGACAAAACCATTGGAGCTTTTACACATGGACCTCTTCGGACCCGTTGCTTATATAAGCATCGGAGGTAACAAGTATGGTTTAGTTATTGTTGATGATTTCTCTCGCTTCACGTGGGTATTCTTTTGACAAGATAAAAGTGAGACGCAAGGGATAATCAAGAAGTTTGCGAGAAGAGCCCAAAATGAATTCGAGTTGAAGATCAAGAAGATTCGAAGCGATAATGGAAGCGAATTCAAGAATACTCAAGTCGAAGAATTCCTTGATGAAGAAGGGATCAAGCATGAGTTCTCCGCTCCATACTCCCCTCAACAAAATGGAGTAGTAGAAAGGAAGAACCGGACTTTAATCGAGATGGCAAGGACAATGCTTGATGAATACAAGGTTTCCGATCAATTTTGGGCGGAAGCCGTCAACACCGCTTGTCATGCCATCAACCGATTATATCTCCACAAAATATTGAAGAAAAGCGGCATACGAACTCCTCACCGGTAACAAACCAAACATCTCCTATTTCAGAGTTTTTGGTAGTAAATGCTTTATCCTAAACAAGAAGCCTAAGAACTCCAAATTCGCTCCTAAGATCGATGAAGGTTTCTTGCTAGGATATGGATCAAATGCCTACGCTTATCGTGTTTTCAACAAAACTTCCGGTTGTGTTGAAATAGCGAGAGACGTGACATTTGATGAATCTAACGGCTCTCAAGTAGAGCAAGTTGATTTAAATGTGCTAGAAAATGAGGAAGAACCAAGCATTGCAATCAAGAAGATGGCAATAGGTGAAGTGAGACCGCAAGAAAAGGTGGATCAAGACAATTCATCTACACAAGTGGAGCCTCCCACTTCAACTCAAAGTCAAGGCATACCTCAAGGGAGTACAAGCAAACTCGTGGAGGATGCTCAAGATGAAGACCTTGAACCAATCCAACAAGTCTCTCAAATGCCACATCCGAGGGTGCATCAAAGTATCCAAAGAGACCACCCCGTCGATAACATTCTCGGTGACATTCAAAAGGGAGTAACTACACGCTCTAGAGTAGCTAACTTTTGTGAATTTTACTCCTTTGTGTCTACTTTGGAACCTTTGAAGGTTGAAGATGCACTAAGAGATCCGGATTGGATAATGGCTATGCATGAAGAGCTTAACAACTTTGTTAGAAACAAAGTATGGTCACTAGTGGAAAGGCCTAGTCAAAAGCGTGATTGGAACCAAATGGGTCTTCCGCAACAAACAAGACGAGAACGGAGTTGTTACAAGAAATAAAGCTCGGTTGGTAGCTCAAGGATTCACTCAAATTGAAGGTTTGGATTTTGGTGAGACTTATGCTCCGTTGCTAGACTAGAATCAATTCGTATATTGGTTGCATTTGCTACTCACCATGATTTCAAGCTTTATCAAATGGATGTCAAGAGTGCTTTCCTAAATGGTCCAATCGCCGAATTAGTCTATGTTGAGCAACCGCCGAATGGAGGACCACAAGAACCCCACTCATGTATACAAACTCCATAAGGCTCTACGGGCTTAAGCAAGCACCTAGAGCATGGTATGAATGTCTTAAGGATTTTCTTATTAAAAGGGTTCGAAATTGGTAAAGTCGATCCTACTCTCTTCACAAAATATGTTGATAATGACTTATTTGTGTGCCAAATATATGTCGATGACATTATATTTGGTTCTACTAATAAAAGCTTTTGTGAAGAATTTAGTAGGTTGATGACGAAGAGATTTGAGATGTCAATGATGGGTGAATTGAAATTCTTTCTTGGATTTCAAATCAAACAACTCAAGGAAGGGACGTTCCTATGTCAAACAAAGTACATCAAAGATATGCTCAAGAAATTTGACATGGAGAATGCCAAGCCAATTCATACACCAATGACAACTAACGGTCATCTTGGTCTAAATGAAGAAGGTAACCCTGTGGATCAAAAGGTATATCGATCCATGATAGGTTCATTGCTTTACCTTTGTGCATCTAGGCCTGATATTATGCTTAGTGTTTGTATGTGTGCAAGATTTCAAGCCGCTCCGAGAGAGTGCCACCTAGTAGCCGTGAAAAGAATTCTTAGATATTTAGTTCACACACCTAGTTTAGGGCTTTGGTATCCTAAAGGATCAAAATTCGATTTGATTGGTTATTCGGATGTCGATTATGCGGGTTGCAAAGTGGATAGAAAAAGCACTTGGGGACTTGTCAATTTCTAGGTAGATCACTAGTGTCTTGGTCCTCAAAGAAACAAAATTCAGTTGCTTTATCTACGCGGAAGCCGAATACATTGCCGCAGGAAGTTGTTGTGCACAATTGTTATGGATGAGGCAAACCTTGAAGGATTTTGGTTTTTGTATGAAAAAGGTACCACTCTTATGTGACAATGAGAGTGCGATCAAAATAGCCAACAATCCCGTTCAACACTCTCGGACCAAGCACATAGATATCCGACACCACTTCCTTAGAGATCACTCTCTGAAGGGAGACATAGATATTACCTATGTGAGAACCGAAAAACAATTGGCCGATATCTTTACCAAACCTCTAGATGAGAAGCGCTTTTGCGAGCTTAGAAGTGAGCTAAACATCCTAGACTATCGGAATATGTCTTGAAAAATTGCACTCATTGATTACTGCTAACTAGCTCAATTTCAAAATAAAATGATTGAAAAAGTTATTGAGTGAATTTCAAAAGCTTTTAGTTGGATCTTAATCTCGGATCAATTCACTTGTAATCATAGTTTTGATTGCTTGGATGCTTACTGATGACAAGTGGAATGATCCTCCCTAAGTTCATATGACTTAGAGTTTTCAGACTTCACTCAAAATCCTTGTATCTTTCTCAGTCGGCTGGAAATTTCAGCACATCGGAACATCCGATCCAATCATCGGACTATCCGGTGTCTGGCAGTTGTTCCACATCGGAACTTCCGATATTTTATCGGAACATCCGATGTGGGCTCCGCACTTAAGCGCCCGTACCCTTTCTTTTTCTCTTGTCCTTTTCCTCGTGTCTCTTTAGCCTCTCCTTCCCCTTTTCATCTTTGTGCCGTTATCGGAGTTTCCGACCTCTCGAAACTTCCGATCTTTGCTTGGGAAGGATTGCATCTTGAAGAGGACCCTCATCTCCGCGCGATTTCTCCGTGTTCTTCGCGAGGTAAACCCTAGGGCTCAATCCTTTCCTTTTGGATCTAGGGCGTCTTTTCGAGAAATCGTTACGGTGAACTTGTTCATCTATTCCTTTGGTTCAATTCTGTCAAATATCATTCCTTTCTATCGGTTGGTTTTTGAGAAAACGTTGTGTTGATCTAGATCCGTAGACATCGGACATTCCGATCGAAAATATCGGAACTTCCGACCACATGTCGGAACTTCCGATGTGAAATCGGAACTTCCGATGTCAACAGAATGAAAATCAATCCAATGCTGTTTCTCTCATTAGCTTAATCGATTCCGCTCTTGTCCTTAGAACAATGGATCCCAGTCAAGGTGGCTCTCAGCCCCCACCAGACCCAGCAGTGGTGGGCTCCAAAAGGCCAAGGCAGACTCCAACAGGAACAAGAACCAAAAGGGCTGCGGGTAGAGGAAGAGGTGGAGGCAGTGGAGGACCAGGCATCCAGATTCGTGACCCTCCATCTGACCCTCACCTTTCAGGCAGTGAATGTACCTCGAGGCGCCATTGCCTTCTAGGAAGGGCAAAGCTGTGGCTGGAGCTTCTCAACCTCAACCAGTTCCAGACCCAGCAATTCCAAGGCTCAGGCAAGCAGAGAGGAATCCTCGTCTCAAGAGGAAACCCATGAGCTATAAAGGAAAAGCCGCCAAAGTGCGAAGCTAGAGAGCAGAACCCGAGGCGAAGCACGATTCTCGATCGACTATCGCTTCGGACCTTCTTTCAAAGGATTTCTATGAATCTATCATTCTCGACAAGGAAGAATCCAGTCATTCTAATGCAAAGGTTGGATCGGGATTACATGGCCGCGGTGATGATGCCACTTTCACAGAGGTCATTGCAGCTTGTGAAAGAAGCGGGACTAAAAGAATAATGAGTTTTCAGCATGATTGGAATATTGAGATCATCGCTCAGTTCTACTCCACTTTGTATATCTCCAGGGACGTAGTCTCCACCTTGCATTGGATGACGAAGGAGTTTGGTATGAGATCTCCTATGTCAATTTTGCTCATTTGTCTTGGATTCACCGGTCGATTGCCGTGACAAAGATCGATTCACAATGAAGCCTCGCTCGGTGCCTCCAACCTGAATTTTTGTATGATGAGGATGCAGACTTTGAGGAAGGAAGCACAAAAGGCATGAAGCCGTTCTTTGCCTGTCTCAACAAAGCTTTTCAGAAGACGCTGCTCCCAAGGAAGGTGACGCCTCTCACATTCTGTCTTATACAAGGAACCTCTTGAGTAGAATGCGAGTTGGACAGCGTCCTTTTGATGTGTTTGATTTCATATGGAATGAGATCCGCAGCTGACTCGGGAGCCGAAGAGAAGCTGTGGGTATGCTCCATTCATCATGCATATGATTGAGCACATTACTCACCAAAGATTTTGAGTATGATACCAAGCACACAGGAGTGCAGATCAGGCGATCAAGGCCCCAGCTCGGCTGCTAGGCGTGCCCGACTAGAGGTGCTGCTACCTCCTCCTCCTGACTCCTCCTGCTGCAGCCCTTGATGGATCATCCTCTCCAATTCTCCGCGCCTTAAAGTCCATCTTTGTCCTGTGCAAGGGCAATGCAAAGAAAGCACAAGAAGAACACCAAAAGACTAAAAGATATTCAGAGGCATCTGAATCTGGAGTGTTCGAGAGGATGAGGAGAGCGATGAGGAGGTTGAAGATCCTTTTGCTCCAGCGCTGCGACCTCGGATGAGTCCGAGGACGATGAGGAGTCCGGCTCTGATGATGCTTCCGAGGAGTCGGACTAGTCTTTTCTCTCTCTCTCTCTCCTTGTTCTCCTTTCTGGTGCTTGATGCCAAAGGGGGAGAAGAGAAAGAAAGCTTTTATCAGTTTTATCATCCTTCGATTAGTTCCTTTTCCAAACTTTGTTATCATATGAACTTGGGACTTGTTACGCTTGATAGTATGCTTTACTTATGCTCCGTTGGATAATTGTCTCTATGAATTAATATTAATGGTTATTCAATATTTAGCTTCCATAAGTGCTTATTTCATTATATACTCAGTTTTTGGGGGAGCTCCTGCAAAATTTGCTTTTAAGAGCTCCTGCAAAATTTGCTTTTAAAATTGTGCTTTTGCGATGTTTTCCTATCCTTTGCACATCTTTAGGGGGAGCTCAACCAATACGAAATTCTATTAATATCCTTTTATCTGTAAGCTTTAATCGGGTTGTCATCAATCACCAAAAAGGGGGAGATTGAAAGTGCATCTAGGCCCCTAAATTGGTTTTGGATGATTAATGACAAACGATTATACAGGACTAATGTCTTCAATGAGTTTGTGAACAGGTAAAAGAGTAAATGTGAGATTCTCTACATGCGAAGGAAACCCTCAAACGAATTCAAGCGAGTAAAACGGCTTCGTAATTTAATTTTTCTATGCTTTGTGTCGTAGGAATGCCGTACTATTAAGAGGGATGCATCGTAGATGATCTAGAGTAGTCTCTATGCTCGAGATGAATGTTACTTCAAATCTTTTGAGATTCTAAGTCATCGTGCATGCACCGGAATGTGTTTTTATCTAAGTTCAAGTCGGACATTCCGATATTACATCGGAAGTTCCGATGTGACCGGACATTCCGATGTGCATGTTTGCTTGATCCGATCGTAGAAGATGTATCGGAAGTTCCGATATTTACGATCGGAAGTTCCGATACGTTGTAAAGCTTTCTAGGTGCTCTGTAAAGATCGGAAGTTCCGATATTTAACATCGGAAGTTCCGATGTGTTCTAACCTGAAAAGGAGCTCTGGATTGATCGGACATTCCGATATATTGATCGGACTTTCCGATGATTAAGTCGGAAGTTCCGATGTTGATATCGAATAGTCCGATGTGGACTTAGAAGCATTTTGTCAAGGGCATTTACGGGAACATCGGAAGTTCCGATGTTGATATCGGAAGTTCCGATGCATCTTGTGTAACAACGACTAAAGTGCGCCGAGTTACGATTATTTGTACATATCGGATATTCCGATGTTGATATCGGAAGTTCGATATGCAGTGAGTGGGAGTATAACGGCTAGTTTTTGCAAGAAACTATAAATACCCCACCCTCTCTCATTTGAGGGTTACACACTCTATTTGGCGTAACTCTCGTGCACATTGAGCCCTCTTTAGTCTACTTTTGAGCCCTCCTCTTTGATCTTAGAGATCATCCAAGGAGTGAGGACTAGAAGTGAGATTTGGAGCTAGAGTGAAAAGGAAGTGTCTTCCATCTTGAGCATTAGAGTGTTCCTCCAAGATTGATCAACGTGCATTTGTTACTCTTGGAGGTTGAAGGACTCCTAGACGGCTAGGCGTCGTTCACGAGCTCCCAAGGATTGTGGGTTGCCGTGAAAAGTTTGTGAAGGCCGGCTCCGCCTCCGAAAGGAAAGGAACCAAATAGTGGAACCAAGCCTCAAGTGTGACCGAGGTTTGGGAGGAAAGGGTTGGAAAAGACCAGGCTCTTTGGAGCTTCCTCAACGGAGACGTAGGATTCCCTCAAGAATCCGAACTCCGGGATCAAATCCGCGTCTTTGTCTTCTTTACTTAAGCTTGTCTCCTTATTCAGTCGTTTTATTGTTCTTAGATTGTTCTCAAGTTTATTACTTTCAGTTATTTATCGTCCGTGTAAAAAGTCGATCGGACATTCCGATCTGGAATCGGAAGTTCCGATTATATCGGAAGTTCCGATTCAATACCGGAAGTTCCGATACTCTTTCCGCTGCGACAAATTTAGTTTAAATTTTAAATTGCCTATTCACCCCCCCCCCTCTAGGCAACTTTCTCATCTTTTCACGGACAACTCCGGCGGTTTATACCAGGCGCGCGAAGCGGGAAGGGTAGAGCCTGAAAGCACTAACCACTCGGGGACTACAATTCGCAGCGCCAGAATTTAACCGAGATTCGCCTAGTCGTGGGTTTCTAGCTGTCAAAAGCTCGAGCCTCAACGCCTCGTTGCTGGCGCTGGAGCAACTGACTAGAACGGTTGATTAGGCGGAACCTTAAACTCGGGATAATTATGATGGCATGGACTGGGCAAGTTTTCACATTTTGTTCCATAATATTAATAATTTACATTACTGTAGGATCGAAGTATACGAATATAGCAATCAGAGGGGGGTGAATGATTGTGCGGAAGCTAAAACCAAATTCTTGATCTATTAAAATTTCACCCCAAAACAGAACCAAATAATTGCCTCGTTTTCGATAAAAACAGAATGATAGAGGTTTGGAAAAACGCGAATTCCCGGAGATCCAACCGTTGGAACGATCTGAAATTTGGACACAAGAAACTAGATTCCAGTACGAATCGAACCCAAAAAGAATCAGCTCGATCGGACTTACAGATCAAAAGTTATAAGCTTCGCAAGCTTGCTGTTTCACAACTTGACGAGAATCAATCTAATCAAAACTTCAAGATTAAACAAGAACGACAAAAGATTGATCAACTAGACTTTGAGAAACACTAGATCAATACCCTAGAAAGGTTTTTGATGGATCAAATCAAGATAAAACTCAACGATCAAAAACTAATCTAGAATTAGAACAAGCATGCAAATAAGAACCAAAACAGAAAACACTGTAGCGACGTGGTTACTGTAGCACGCAAAAATCTTGGAAGAATTGATCTTTATTTCTTGTCTAAAATACTCTCATCAAAAGAGTACAAACCCTAAAACCAAGCTCAAGGCTTGATGCGCTCAGCTCTACTTGGTTGGATGCCCTTCAACAGGAGACACCCCTCCTATTTAAAGGAGCAAAACACAAGGAGTTTTGAATACAATTCCTAATCTAGAAGGAGTCCGTATTCAACACAACTCCTCTTGGCCCAACCTGGCCGAATACAACTCTTGCACGCGTATGGCAACCCTACCATACTCACGTGACTAACACTTTGCACGCGTATGGCCACCTGCCATACTCACGTGACTAACACTTTGCACGCGAATGACCTCCTGCCATTCTCACGTGACTAACCATTCTTCATGTGCACCATTCTCTTAGCCCGAATGTCCCGCATGACATCCTTGACCACCAAGACCTCAGTTCCTCCTGAACCTAGTCCCGAACCTCAGTTCTTCCATGAACCTAGTTCCGGTCCCGTCATCGACCACATTCGTCTTCGAGCAATACCTGCACATGAACAAACCACAAAACAAATCCGAGCACAAGTCCACGACTTGACTCAATGTCAATCCATGCAACTACTCACATGAGCATTGCATAAAGTCCACTTCAAAAGAAGTATCATGAAATTATCACAAATTTCATAATCTCAAAATCAAATTCAAATTTCAATCTCAAAATCGCTCAAAAACCCATTCACGACGGACCAAAAATTTGGTCCGGCGTACATGTAAAACTTCTTGTTTTTCAATAACTTGGTTTGGCACAACAACCTTCAAAAACACATTTACGACGGACCAAAAAAGTTGGTGCATGCGTACATGGGAAAACGAGGTTGTCAAAAGCATGTTTACACAGGACCAAGAAAGTTGGTCTCTTGTACATGGGAGAATGAGGTTGTCAAAAGCATGTTTACAAAGGACCAAGAAAGTTGGTCCGTCGTACATGGGAGAATGAGGTTGTCAAAAGCATGTTTACAAAGGACCAAGAAAGTTGGTCTGTTGTACATGGGAGAATGAGGTTGTCAAAGGCATGTTTACAAAGGACCAAGAAAGTTGGTCCGTCGTACATGGGAGAATGAGGTTGTCAAAAGCATGTTTACAAAGGACCAAGAAAGTTGGTCCGTTGTGCATGGAAAACTTACTGGTTTTTGAGGAAAATTGAGTTTGGCTCAATGAGTTCAAAAGCATGTCCACGACAGACCAACAAAGTTTGTCCGTCGTAGATGGGAAACTTACTGTTTCTTGAGATCTTGGTCCGGCGCAAACGCGAAACTTACTGCTTCTTGTCAAATTGACAAAACACATGAACAAACATATTTGCAAATTCAATTCTAAGCCAATTTTTCAGCACATGATTTCACAATTACTGACTTTCTTTTTCATTTTCTCGTGCTAAAAAAAAGGGGGGAGGGGCGGCTCCTGCCGCCAATCCTGCTGGTGCTGCTGCTGATGCCACGGAGCTGGATGCAAGCGGCTAACCGTGACGCGACCGCCCCAGGGCTTTGCGGATCAAGTCCGCAACCACCCAGAGTGAAGGCACGAGACGAAGAAGGGCCTCCACGGCGGCGGCGTCACGACGCTCCCGCCCGAGAGTCTCCTTCAGCACGTCCTCCACCTCCGCAAGCGCTGGCACAGCCTCGATGAGAGCGGCGACGGCGGCCGCGTCTCTCGCCGCCGCCCTCTCCTCCGCCAACTCCATCGTGGCGAAGTCAAGGTCCAACCAGAGCTCGGCGTTCTCCGAATCGCTATCCGACATTGGAAGCGACACTGCAAAAAATCTCTAAGAAGAGGAAGAAGAAAGGGACGATCGCTCAAGGGCGGTGACGTCCCATTTATAAGCTGGGCGTGGATCCGGAGCCGAGGCGACGCCATTCAAAGAACGTGGAAAACAAAGCGGCTGCGCAAATACCAAAGAAGATCAGCACATTGAACAAAATTAAGGGACATTTCGCCAGACACGTGTCACGAGCAGTTCAAGTTAATTCGGCCTTCCCGCTCACTTCGCCCAGTTAAGCGAGAAGTCCGGGGGCTGTGAGCCGGGAGGCGACGACACAAACTTGGGGGCCGAACCACTCAGCCAGGAGGCCGCAACGCAAGTCCCGACGCTCGAGGGCTGAACCACTCAGCCACTCGGAAAAGCGTGTCTGGGCGAAAAGGCCACGGGCCAAGACCCTGGCGCTTGGGAGCCATACCAGTCGACTGAAAGCCACCCAGAAAGGCGCAACGGGGGCCAAAAGGCCGTGGGCCTATATTCTAGCAACTCAGACAAGGGGGAAAGAGTAAAAGAGGTCTGGAGCCCACTTAGCAGAGGACAATACAGACAAATCATATTCAAGTGAGAAAATACAACGTTTCAAACAAGGAGGGGAGGGCCAGCACTCGGCATTAAGGTTCACATCGAAATCAGAATTCAAGATTCTCTAACAAGGCCTGCGATGTACTGGAGACCTCTTCGAGGAGTGCGTTGGCTTTGTCTTCATCACAGGCAAAACCCTCTTTCACAGCTTCAAGGTCAACTCTCGGATAATGAGACTTGACCACCGCCAACGCCTGGTTCGCACTCATGGTCGCGGACTCCTTGGCATAAGCTCTGATCCTATCGGCTCCTCCAGAGAGAAGCGGAACAGCGTCGTCCCCCTGGCCCGGCTCAGCTCCTTCAATACGCAGAAGGTGCGGAACTGGCTCGCAGGCGACACGCAGCTCAGTCCGGCTCCGTTCGGCAGTGGTCATCTTCTCCTTGCATTCTGCACCAAAGCCGAACTGCCATCAGAAAACACACCCGATGCCAAGTACGTTCAATCCAAGTCAAAGAAATTTACCCTTCATCTCCCGTTGAATCCTCTCCAAGCCGACTCGAGCTTCGAGGTCAGAACTTTCTGAAGCTTCCAGTCGGGCTCTCAGCTCAGCAATGGTCGAATCGCGCTCTGAAACACAAGAGTGTCATCATCCTTTCCAATTGTCCAAAAAGATGTCCAAACCGAGTCCAGGGGAGGATCTCACCTTCGAGCGCATGCTCAAGCTTCGCCTTCTCCTCTCGGATCGCCATACACTGGGTCTCTAGCCCGTGGACCTCTTTCCATCTATCGCTGCTGATCTCGTTGACCTTGTCTTGATACTTCTGGTGCTCCTTGAGCTTGGGGAGCACCTTCCGAAAAAATTGCGACCTCTGCTCCAAGCGCTCTCCCATGTCCTAGGCGACAGGGCAGAGTCTCAGGTGGAGGCCAACATTCCCTAATAAGAACAGACCAAGGAAAGACAGAAAACTCACCCTGACGAGCGTACTACACCTGACGGTGAGCTCGTAAAGCTCCATCCGAGCAGCTATCTCCGCTTCCTCGTCCTCCTCCATCCCTTTCCAGTCGGAACCTCCCTCACTCCACACGGTCCGATTCGGGGGTTTCGGCAGGGGACCGAGTGGCGGTGGCTCTCGACGCACCTCCTCCACTTCGGGAGGCGGAGTCGGGTCGAGCTCCTTGACTGCTGGGCCACTTGGTGGCTCAGCGGTCGGGCCAGCAGTGCGAGATGGCGACGCCCCAGCTGCCGAAGGAGACGGTGACCTAGCCGACGAGGGGGGAGTCCCCCTTGGAGAAGCCGGTCCCGGGGGCTCCTTTTCAGGAGACCCCTCCACTGGGACGTCCATAGTAGGAGTCCTGAATCGGCAAAAAAGGGAAAACATCTCAGCACAGGTAATAACAAAAAGACAAGGATTGCCCAAAAGAATACCTCCTGGATTTCTTAAATTTCATCCCAGGTTTCATCCGAGTCCCAGCACCACTCGGAGGGGAACCAGACCCAGCACCAGCAGCCGGGGCTGCCCCTGAGACAGAGGGCTGTGGCTCTGCGCTTCGTGATCCGGGTACGCCGGAGGTCGAAGGCCCGGCTGACGAAGGGCCAGCAGCCTCCTCCGCCGATTCCCGGCGCAGCTCATCGGCCGAGGTGTCAGCCGCTCGCTTGGCCTGAGCATTCCTCAGCCGAGAGAGGCCGACGACCGGAGCGTCAGAAAAGAAGGACTCGCGTTCCTGAAAAAGGAACGATCGCACGCTGTCAGAATCACACATCAGGCAAAAATCATGGGACAGTTTTTCGAGAGAGTGGTGCACTCACAGGAGGGGGAGGGTTCGCCGCCAAAAATTTGTGAGGGCAACCCCTGTTGGTGATCACAGTGCCAGGCGCGAAGAGGTCAACCACCCGCGCCGCCAATGCATCTTTCGACAAGGACGTGTCCGTCTCCCGGGTGGGATCCTGAGACCCGCCGTACTGAAACCCCAAATGGATTCTCTCCTTTAAGGGCTGCACCCGGCGCTGCACAAAGCTGATCACGATCCCGGGGCCCGTCAGCCCTCGGTTCTTCAGATCGTTAATCCATGCCAGAAGCTCGGAGACTTGGTCCAAACCATCGTCATCCGGGGCATCGCTCCAGCATCGGGAAGCTTTAGGGGCGCGGCCAGCAAAAGGGGCGAGAAAAGGGTCAACATTGGCACAATAGAACCACTCCCACCTCCAACCTTTGAGGGAGGTCTTGAGGGGGATGACGAAGTACTGTTTCTTCAAGCCCTCTCGCAACTGGAGCCCGACACCCCCAATGACGCTGGGAGCAGCCCGGTTCGGATGAGGCTTGAGAAAGAAGAGGGAGCGGAACAAGTCAAAATGAGGACGTATCCCAAGATACGCCTCGCAAAGCTGAACGAAGATAGTAATGTGAAGAATGGAGTTGGGATTCAAATTGATCAGCTCGATTTCGTAAAAGTGAAGGAGCCCTCGGAAGAAGGCGCTTCAGAGGCAGCTAAATCCTCGCCAGAAGAAGGACTCGAACACCACAATCTCATTCTCTAGAGGTGTGGGGTAAGGGTCACCTGCGGCGGGACGGGCGGAGATCAACTCCAGCGGAGGAAGGACGCCGGCAGCGACCAGCTCCTCCAAGAGGGACGTCATGGTGACGGAGGTCTCCCACCCCGCGGTCGCAGGGTCGGCGTCACCCTCCGACGCTGATAAGGATTCCGAAGAAGAAGACATCTCGGTGAAGGAGACCCGGTGGGAGGAACCGCCGAGGGTCTCGGGCGCGAAACTAGAAACCCTAGGTCGCCCAAATCGCCAAAGGAGACTTAAAGATTTCTCAACCGTGGTGGGGGAGGGACAAAGGTATCTTCGCCTAGCAAGTTTTCCCTCATTTATAAGGAATAAGCCTCAATTTTCGCCTTACGGCGGGAAAAGCAAGGGCCTTCGCGCTCGATTCTGGGCCAGATCTAGGGCACGCCCCATGTTGGGCCGATAGCTGAGTTGCGCAAAACGCGACCAGGTGTCAAGTCTGGTTCGAAGTTTGGGATAAAGTGCGCCCCATGATGGGCCTGAACGCCGGCCGCCACGGAAGCTTGGGGCCGGGCACTTTCCGAACATCCTCAAGCGGTATGCCCCATAATTTGGGGTCAATTGCTGGTCACTGCTTCTTAGCGTGATTGGGTACCGTGGGAGGATTTTCACTAACCCGGTCTTGAGAATGCGCTCCATGAGAGTCTGAAGCAGTGCGCCGTAAACGGGCACAGGCATTACTCTATATGACCACGATACGCCCCATGAGGGCCAGCTGAGCGACAAGCCAGTTGCCGCGCACCGTAAACGGGCGCGGGTACCATTCGGCCACGAGCCAAAAGACTACGGTATGCCCCATGAGGGCCAGCTGAGCGACAAGCCAGTTGCCGCGCACCGTAAACGGGCGCGGGTACCACTCGGCCACGAGCCAAAAGACTACGGTATGCCCCATGAGGGCCAGCTGAGCGACAAGCCAGTTGCCGCGCACCGTAAATGGGCGCGGATACCACTTGGCCACGAGCCAAAAGACCATGGTACGCCCCATGAGGGCCAGCTGAGCGACAAGCCAGTTGCCGCGCACCTTAAACGGGCGCGGGTACCACTCGGCCATGAGCCAAAAGATTACGGTATGCCCCATGAGGGTCAGCTGAGCAACAAGCCGGTTGCCGCGCACCGTAAACGGGCGCGGATACCACTCGGCCATGAGCCAAAAAGACTATGGTACGCCCCATGAGGGCCAGCTGAGCGACAAGCCAGTTGCCGCGCACCTTAAACGGGCGCGGGTACCACTCGGCCACGAGCCAAGAAGACTATGGTATGCCCCATGAGGGTCAGCTGAGCAACAAGCCGGTTGCCGCGCACCGTAAACGGGCACGGATACCACTCGGCCACGAGCCAACCAACCACGGTGGCTTCACACTACAAGTTCTTTACGATCTTTTTTCCCGTATAATCTTTATGACAGGATAAGAGACGGAAATCCGATCCTAAAGCACTTGGGGGCTGCTGTGGGATGTCTGAGATAGGGGTCCCGCAAGTGGGGCCTATACCCGACTGGGCTAGACGGGCGGAGCAGTAGGCCCAAAGCCCAGAAGCGCCACGACGGGCCCGGAGGAGGTTTCGACTTGTTCCCCAAGGCAACTCCCGATCCTTCGGCGAAGCTTCGCGCCACGCCCAAACAACCCGCCAAAAGCGAAGCATGCAGCCTGACATTCGCAGAGCCTGCAGGCGCTGGAACCTGACAGGGCGGCAGGCGCGGGTCGGGGAAAGCACAACCACCTCTCCAAGACGTAGTGCGCCATAGCCGACGAAGACAAAGTACGTGTTGGTGAGGCCACCATGTTGAGGGCCCGGTGGCGCCCATCTATCATGTATTCCTCCCCCAGTATATAAGGGGAGGAGGGAGAAACAAGAAAGAGAGGACGCTCATATATCCAAGAACACAGGACTAGGGTATTATCTCCTCCGAGAGAGCCCGAACCTGTCTAAACACAGATCGCCCTCGCATCCTGTGTTACCATCAAGCTCAGATCCCGCACGAATCCCCTAGAATCACAAATCTCATTGCCGGCGAAACCGATCGTCGACAGCTTCCATGATCAAGGATGCCATGGTCGAGGGCACCGTAATCGAGGGCACAAAGGCCGAGGCCACTATGACCGAGGAGCTCCAAGCCCTGGGGGAACTTCCTCCCTAGGAAGGCCAGCCGCTCGTGGTCCTAGACCCGAGCTTGCATGAAGACCAGGCCCACTCCCCGAGCAAGGAAATCGCTCTGGAGTTGGGACCTGATGCCCCAGGGGAAGAGCATCCCCGGGAGGATGTTGCTCTGGCGGAAGCTGCCCTGCTGGAGCGAACTCTTGCACTACCGAGCATCGAGGATGCTCGGGGCCAAGAGGAAGAAAGGGAGTTCCCGAGCAGAACACCTGCTTGGGGGGAAAGCGCAGAGGTCGACCCTCAACCGGAGGACCCCTCTGAGCTTTTTCTGGGAGGCCTACGAGATCGCCTCCATTGGGTAAGATCTCTTTTCTTTGTTGTCCTATTCCTTTGTGATGAGCAAGAATATTGATGTACTTCTCTGTGCAGGTGCTCGAGGTGACCATAGTCGACTTTGGAGCTGTGACCGTATCCCCCGAGATTTTGGCTAAGCACAGCGCCAAGTAAGACGGCAAGATAGCAGAGCTTGAGTAGAAGCTGGCCGAGCTAAAATCTTCGAGCGAGGAAGTACGGCGCAAGGTCGAGGAAGTCACCCTGGACTACAAGGAGCGCCTTTCCCAGAGCGAGCAAGCAAGGGTAGCCCTGGAGGAAACGGTGAAGGAGATAAGCCAATCCGTGCTGGAGACCACCAAATCTGCCAAGCAGCTGTCGGGACCCGAATTTGCAAATCCGGACCCTCTGTGTATTCAGCACTAGTCCAGGATTACGCTAGTGCACACAGTCTCAACATCGGTATATATCACAATCATACTCAACGAAATAGTAAGGTACTTTATTTAAAAGGGGAAATATACCGGGTTGCTCGACCTTATGGTCAAGTTACAAAAGTACGCCTTGCAGGGAGAAAACTTATTAAAAGAAATAAACTGCAGCGGAATAAAAGCATCAACGTGGCGCCATCCAGTGTACCACAGGCAAATGATTGGGCTCGCTCCCTAGATAGACGGTTCCTCCTGAATTTCCACCTAATATTCTACATGCATGGCTTAGTACAAGGAATGTCTCATGGTCCATTTGCAGTAGAACAGCAATTAACAAGTATCATAAGTAGATTCGAAAGCAGTAAATGTAAAGATAATATCAATAACTTTTCCAGGAGTTAAGTAAACACTTTTACCTTTCCAAATCCACATTTCCATCAACGTCATCATTAAACCCAACCAAAATTTTCAAGTCCAAGTTGTTTTCATGAAAGTCTAACCCTTGACTGTAATCCCCGAGCAGTGTCCAGTACCGTGGACTCGGCCATTCGAATAGATTGTACACTCTACAGAGGTTATGCACTTTACCCACAAGATACAGTCAAACACCACAAAGGCGAGTGATCGTAACAAAGCATTTCAGAGACCGCAAACTGTATAAGTGAACCTCTTCGGTTTTTGCCATACACCACCCCTTCCCTTAACGGAGGCAAAGTATGGGACCGACATACCGTTGGACGGGTACCATGCCATAGGCCTGGTACGCTCCCTTTTCAAGCTACACAAAAGGTGTAGTTGACACCGCGAGGTACCACGTGCAAGTTATTAGTAACTTACTCAACTAGGTCCATCCCACTACAGACATGTGGTTGCATGTTTGTCTCAGATCAAAGGCTTGCAAGGTTAAGTCCTTAGGATGACCAGGGCAAGACTACCTGAAGAACCAAAACGACATCCCCGGTGCCAATCATGGCCCACCCGATCATTCTTGCCATTTGCCCCAGTCTAAATCTATTTATCAAACCCAATTGATTACCATGCACCACGTGCCATCATCAACATCACAACACATGATATTTCTCAAAAATAGGTTCAATGTCTCATTAAGTCAATATTAACATTTGATTGCCCAAAATCATGTCATGTGTACGTAGCAGGTCTAAGCAATATGCTACAACGGTCTAAAAGCCCAATGTTGGCAATTTAATAAAGACAAACTAATATGATTCCCAACTAGGGTGACAAGGGTTCAAGGCACGTAATTAAATAGTCAAGGTGTCATACTGCAATTTGGCATTTATCTATTTCCCAGAAATAATTAAGACAATCACTAAGTAAACTAGCATGCAATAGTTTAAATCAAACTAATTTTCCAAAAATAGGAGCAATATGATCAAAGCATAACTTGCCTTCAAAGAGTACTTGTTCTTGGTTCTGAGCTGGCTACTGGGTCAAAATTTCACCTTCGAAGCCTTCGGGCACTTCCACGTCTACTCGTAACGCGTGCAAATAGCAATAAATAATTAAACAGTGGACAAAAGGTATCCAAAAATTAAAATAAAATTCATAAACAGAAAGAGCATAATTTTATAAATTTTTAGAAATTTGAACCATCCAAATCAGAGTTAAAATGCAAAAGTTATAATCGTTTAAAGTCTGAAGAATTAATTAAATAAATATAAACAGAGGAAAACTCATGTCCAAAAATTAAATAAAATTCACCATTAAGTAAATCTCAATTTTATAAAAATTTAGAAATTGGAATCACCCAAATCGGAGTTAACATGCAAAAGTTATAAGCGTTTGAAGTTTGAAAAATCAAATAAAAGAATAAACCGAATTAATTCATTTATTTTTCTATTGAAAAATCGATTTTTTGCGTCAGCTGACGTCAGCATGAAAATCGAATTTCCACCGAATTATTTTTCTATTTAAAAATCGAATTATGATGTCATGCATGCGTCGGCCTGTCCATGGACTCGGTCTACGGCTTAGGTTCGGTCCACCGTTGATTAAATCTAACCATACGATCTAGATCTAACAGTTGAGATTAGATCTAACACGGTGCAGTCTACGGCTACGTGGCTCAATCTAAAGCATTGGATCTAGACCCAACGGTTGAAAATAGATCTAAAAACCGTAACGTGGAAAACGCTTATGGGTGATGTGGACGAATCTGGGCCGTTCGACGAGGATCCAACGGTGGAGGGAGCTCGCGGTTCCGGCGATGGCGCGGCAGAGTTGAGGACGACGACGTGGACAACGGTGCTTCGGGCACACTCCGGCGAAGTGGATGGTCCCTTCGGGCGCGGCTCAATGTGAGGAACACGGATCTGGGCACCACGACGGCGGAGACGACTCAACGGCGGCGGAAAACGGTGAAAACCGCGGCGGAACGCAAGTCCAACTACAGCGAGCGATTATGGCATGGCTACGGCGGCTAGAGCTCCAAGACCTAGGGCAAAAAGTGCCACAGAAACGGCGATCACAACACGGGTGGCGGTGCATTAAATAGCGCCCTCAGCGTTTGTCAAAATCGTGGAAACCGAGGCCCACACGCGCGCGGCGGCGTAATCCGGCGGCGGCTCGGACTGGTGACGTGGACGCATCCTGTCCATCCATGTGCGCGTGTCCAACGGCTGGGATCGCTCCGGGCGCGAGTGGGTCCAATCCGGCTCGGGCTCGGGTGACGTGGCGCAACGTAGGTCGTTGGATCAAGATCCAACGGTCGCGTTGGTTAGGATTGGGTCCGGCTCGGGTCTGGCTCGAACGCGGTCCGGTCGGACTCGAGTCAGAATCGAGTCTGACCCGGGTCGAATGAACAATGAAACCCGTTCGCGATTTTCCAGCGATTAAATATTTAAAATAATTCCTAGAAATTCAAATAATTTAAGAAAAATAGCAAATTAATCAAAAAAAATTCCAGAAAATACTTTGAGACATTTTGGACTCAAATAAAATATCTCCAACAAAATTTTTTAAATTTTTTTTAATTATTTAATTATCTGAAAAGGGAATAAATTCAAATTAAATCCAAATAAATCGCAGAAAATTCCAAAAATTCTCAAAGGTGTAAGATCTCAATTAAATTCATGAAAAGAAAAAATTAGGGTGTTACAAACCTCCCCCCCATCAGAATCTCATTCCCGAGATTCAGGGCTAACTAAGGAATAGGTTTGGAAACTCTTTCCTCAAATCCTCGTCGCGCTCCCAAGTCGCTTCACTCTCTGCATGGTTGCTCCGCTGGACTCTGCAGAAGCGGGTTGACTTATTCCTTGTCTCTCGATCCATGGTGTCCAGAATCTTCACCGGGTGTTCCTTGTATGTCATATCTTCCTACAGCTCTATTGACTTTAATGGCGTCTGTTCATCTGGCACTCGGAGACACTTCTTCAGTTGGGATACATGGAACACATCATGCACTCCCGCCAACGACTGCGGTAACTCCAATTGGTATGCAACTTCTCCTCTGTGACAGGATTTTGAACGGACCGACATAACGCAGAGCAAGTTTCCCTTTTGCGTGGAATCTCTTAACCCCCTTAAGTGGTGTAACCCTAAGATATACGAAATCCTCCGGTTCAAAACTCAAATCTCGGTGACGGTTGTCCGCATAACTCTTCTGTCTCGACTGAGCTATCTTCAGTCTTTCCCGAATCATGGCAATCTGTTCTTTGGTTTCTTGAAGAATATCTGGTCCAAAGACATGTCGTTCACCCGTCTCATTCCAATTCAATGGCGTTTGACATGGTCGGCCATACAGTGCCTCAAAAGGTGACATCTGTAGACTGGCCTGATAGCTGTTATTGTAGCTGAACTCGGCATATGGTAGGCTCTTGTCCCAAGAGGTATCATAGGCCAATGCACAAGCCCTTAGCATATCCTCTAAAATCTGATTAACTCTTTCGGTCTGTCCATCCGCCTACGGATGATATGATGTACTGAAGTTCAAACGGGTCCCCATGGCTTCATGCAGCTTGTTCCAGAATCTGGAGGTAAATTGGGTACCCCTGTCCGATACGATCTTTTTCGGCACTCCGTGCAAACAGACGATCCTAGTCATATACAATTCTGCTAACTTATCTCCCGAGTAAGTGGCCTTCACAGGAATAAAATGAGCAACTTTAGTCAAGCGGTCCACTACAACCCATATGGAGTCATACCCTCCTAGAGTTTTAGGTAAACCGGTAATGAAATCCATCCCGGTTTCCTCCCACTTCCACTCAGGTATCTTCAGCGGCTGCAGCAATCCTGCTGGCCTCTGATACATTGCCTTGACTCTCTGACATACGTCACACAACGCGATATGCTCGGCAACTTCACGTTTCATGCTTGGCCACCAAAATCTTTCCTTCAGATCTTGATACATCTTAGCACTTCCCGAATGGATGGAATACTTTTAATCATGGGCTTCTTCCAGAATCAGCTGCTTCAGCTCCTTCTTGTGCAGCACACAGATGCAATCCCTAATCCACAGTGTACCCCGCTCATCCAGCTTGAAGTCCTTAGCCTTGCCTTCATCCATTTTGGACTTGATCCTCTTGATCTTGGCGTCATCCTTTTGTTCCTCTCGGATTTGGTCCTCTAAGGTAGGCTTCACTTCTAGGGCAGCTAGGAATCCTTCTGGTACGAATTCCAATTCTAGTTTCTGTAACTCCCTGCATAGCTCGTCCTGGCTTTCGGCTAGCAACACATTCACGGTATGGCTTTTCCGAATCAAGGCATCGGCCACCACATTGGCCTTTCCGGTATGGTAATGGATTCCGACATTGTAATCTTTCATCAACTCCAACCATCTCCTTTGCCTCATGTTCAGATCCGATTGGGTGAAGATGTAATTGAGACTCTTGTGGTCCGTATACACTTCGCATCTATTCCCAATCAGATAATGACGCCACAACTTCAAAGCATGCACTACGGCTGCTAACTCTAGGTCATGCGTCGGGTAATTCTCTTCATGCGGCCTCAGCTGCCTGGATGCATATGCAACGACCTTCCGGTTTTGCATCAACACGCATCCAAGTCCCTGGCGTGATGCATCACAGTAGATATCAAAGCTTTGATTAACATCCAGTACAACTGACACCGGAGCTGATGTCAATCGCTTCTTCAGCTCTTGGAAACCTTTCTCACATTCCGGCGTCCAGTTAAACTTCTTCTCCTTTTTCAACAATTGCGTAAGAGGTCTCGCAATTGTCGAAAAGCCTTTAATAAAGCGGCGGTAGTAACCTGCCATTCCCAGAAAACTACGGATCTGAGTCACTGTCTTCGACTGTTCCCAGTGCAACACGGCTTCTACTTTGCTCGGATCAACGGCGACTCCTTCTGCAGTCATCACATGTCCGAGGAACTCCACCTTGTCCTTCCAAAAGTCGCACTTACTGAACTTGGCGAAGAGTTGTTGTTCCCTTAGCTTCTCCAACACTAACCTCAGGTGTTCTGCGTGTTCTTCTCGGGTCTTAGAGTAGACTAGGATGTCATCTATGAATACAACAACGAACTTGTCCAAATATTCCATGAAAACCTTATTCATCATATTCATGAAATATGCGGGTGCATTCGTCAGTCCAAAGGACACAACGGTGAACTCGTAATGCCTGTATCTTGACGAGAATGCAGTCTTCGGAATATCTTCTGATCGGATCTTCAACTAGTGATATCCTGACCTCAGGTCGATCTTGGAGAAAACCCCGGCTCCTCTCAGCTGGTCAAACAGGTCATCGATCCTGGGTAGCGGGTACTTGTTCTTCACGGTGACTTCATTGAGTGCACGGTAATCTATGCACTTCCTGAAACTCCCATCCTTCTTCTTGACAAACAGAACTGGCGCTCCCCAAGGCGACGAACTAGGTCTGATGAATCCTTTTTCCATTAGCTCCTCGAGCTGCTTCTTCATTTCTACCAATTCTTCGGTTGACATCCGATAAGGTCTCTTCGCTATCGGTGTTGTACCAGGTACTAGCTCAATTACAAACTCTATATCTATATCTGGCGGCATACCCAGTAAATCTTCAGGAAAAACATCAGGATACTCATTCACCACTGAGACATACTCTATGCTGATTGCCTTCGCACTATTGACCATCAACTGTCCTTCACGAACGGCAGTCGCTCGGATTTCCACTTTTCTTCCACATGGGCTCTCAACAGAGATGGTTCTTCTTCCACAATCGAGCATGGCCTTGTGCTTGGACAACCAATCCATTCCCAAAATGACATCTAAGGTCTAGGTTCCCAATATAATAAGGTTCGCTAGGAACTCTACCCCATCTATAAGTACTCTCACCCTAGAACATCCTACTTGAGATCGGAGTTCTGACCCAGGGGTTTGAACTATAAGCATGCATTTAAGATCCACAATTTCCAAATCATTCTTAGAAACAAAATCTCGAGAAACAAACGAATGCGAAGCTCCAGAGTCGAACAAAACTGTTGCAGGTACTGAGTTGACAAGTAACTTACCCAACACGACGTCCGTAGCATTCTGAAGTGCATCTGCGGTCACGTGATTGACTCGGCCTCTCACCACGGTCTAGGGCGCGGCTCCTAGCTGTGCTGTCCCGCGGTTTGTTCCTGGTGCAGGTGCTCTTGCTGGTGTGGATCCCAGATTGAAGCGAACGGGAGTCACTCCTGCTGTCTTCTTGGGGCAATTGTTGGAGAAGTGTCTTGGTTCATTACATGTATAACAACGCCTCACAGTGCCCTGCTGGTTGCTCGTAGCAGCGTTCCTGGCTGGAGCTGGTGTCTGGTAGTTCTGATTGGTAGGTCTTGGTGCTGACGACGGTGTTCTTGCAGCATTCTGCGGCTGGAATCTGAAGAGTTGATTTGGTGCAACTCTCAGGCGTTGCCCTCCTTGGCGTGCTCCCTGCTATGCCATTCTGCGCTTCCGGTTGTCATCCAGTTCCTTGCACTTGTCCTCCAGGATGAGCGCCTTGTTCACAAGCTCTTGGAAGTCAGGAAAGGTGTGGGTGATCAGTCCCACCTGTAGTCCAGAATTTAGACCCTTTAAGAAGCGGGGCTGCCTGGCCTTGTCTGTTGCTACGTCTTCAGGTGCGTAGCGGGCGAGCTGAGTAAACTTGTTGAGATATTCAGCAACTGATTGGCTGCCCTGCTTTAAAGCTCTGAACTCTTCCTTATTGAGGTCCATTATTCCATCCGGCACGTGATACTGACGGAAGGCGGTAGTAAACTCCTCCCAAGTGATTTCTTGTGGGTTTTCCTGTGTAGCGCAGTAATTCTACTACCATTCTGCTGCAGTCCCTTCTAGCTGATGAGAGGCATAAAGTACCCCCTCATTTCCCACACATTGGGTTGCAGCTTCCTTTCAATTGACCTTAACCAGTCATCTGCCTCCAATGGATTTGCGTTTCCTGAAAAGGTGGGCGGATGGGTCCTCATGAACTCTGACAGCCTCAAGTTTTGACGCTGTCCCTGATTGACTTGATTTGCAGCGGCCTGAGCAGTGACTTGCTGCATCTGTTGCATCATAGCATGCATCAGATGGGTCTGTGCAGCAAGGAAGGCTCCAAAGTTCTGCATGTCAACTGGCGGTGCTTGCTGGGGTGCAGGTGCTCCATCATTGGGGTTTCCGGCGGGGCGAGAACCACTTCCGTTGCCTCCAAGGTTTCCGCGAGTGTTCACCATCTGTCGATTGCTCCAAGGTTTAGAGACGAGAGGGAACAAGAATAGGCAAGTAATAGGGAAATTTGTGCGGGGTGGAAGGTGTAACTCAAAATCCCAACTTTATTATTTATTCAATAATAACTTGGTATGGTTGCTTACAATGCCTAAGGGCCTTGCAACACATACTGCACACTCAATAAGCAATGAAAATCCAAATCAACTAACACACTGGAGTCTAAAGCCTCTAAAGGTGACTCTTTATTCTTAGATGTGACTCAACGAAGGAGTCTCAACCACTAATCTGAATGCTCACTCCTCGACCCAACCTCCACTACCTCCACATGGCGGGTGCGGCAGCATAGGCGCAAAGCAATCACCATGCCCCACAACAACTGTAGTCGAAGAATCGGCATCCTCCTCGGGCTCTAGCGCAGGCTGCGGCTCCTCGGGATCTGGCTCGTGCAGCTCCAGTACTGGCTCTGGTACCTGTCCATACAATGCCATTTCTAGCTTATCAATCCTTCGCAGAAGGTGGGACATATACTCTCGAACCTCCTGTAGACTTTTCTTCTCTTTCTTGACCTTCTCACTGGCCTTCTGTAGTTCCTGCACCGTATCATCGAGTGCATCCTCCTGTGCGACAATGAACCTCGTCAAATGTGTGACGGTGACATCCTCATCCTCTATCGGCTCCCACTCAATCCTGTTGTCTCAGCGTGGGTGGTGACGAAACATTGTGTCCTCTAGCTCTCTGGAGTAGGTGCGAGCGATGTGTCGCATCGTGCGGCACGACACCTCCTGAATCCCCATCTGGAAGGTGGAGCTCCTGGCTGTGAAGTAGCATGGGTGACTGAACTTCGTCTTCTCTCGAGCATACACTGTGATTTTGATGTCCGATGCCTTGACCAATCCAGCCTGCACTACGGTGGTCCCTTGGTAAAGCGGTCTCTCAAAGCCTCCAAGTACCTACAGCATACGCCACAACTCAGCAGCGTAGCCTCCCTCACGCTCGGCGTAGTTGTTGAGCATCTTCATCTGCCAAAGACACTCATGTGAGAACTCAACAATTTTAAAACCAAAGGGAAGACAAAAAGAATTCAGCAAGGGGTTTGAACAAGAGAGAAGGGGAAGAGTCGAGAGTTCATTCATCATCTTGTCAAGTTTTAACTTTAGAAAACAAGTTTTATCCTCACTACGACCATTCTAAGGGGTAGTCCTACAGTCAGTATGGCTCTGATACCACCTCTGTCGGGACCCGAATTTGCAAATCCGGACCCTCTGTGTATTCAGCACTAGTCCAGGATTACGCTAGTGCACACAGTCTCAACATCGGTATATATCACAATCATACTCAACGAAATAGTAAGGTACTTTATTTAAAAGGGGAAATATACCGGGTTGCTCGACCTTATGGTCAAGTTACAAAAGTACGCCTTGCAGGGTGAAAACTTATTAAAAGAAATAAACTGTAGCGGAATAAAAGCATCAATGTGGCACCATCCAGTATACCACAGGCAACTGACTGGGGTCGCTCCCTAGATAGACGGTTCCTCCTGAAGTTCCTCCTCCAAAGCTGGCGTCGCTTCTTCTTCAACTAGTGTTGTATTGTCGCAAGGGATGAGTACTTGGTACTCAGCAAGTCATGCACATAATGCAAACTAATATTCTACATGCATGGCTTGGTACAAGGAATGTCTCATGGTCCATTTGCAGTAGAACAGCAATTAACAAGTAGCAAAAGTAGATTCGAAAGCAGTAAATATAAAGATAATATCAATAACTTTTCCAGGAGTTAAGTAAACACTTTTACCTTTCCTAATCCACATTTCCATCAACGTCATCATTAAACCCAACCAAACTTTTCAAGTCCAAGTGGTTTTCATGAAAGTCTAACCCTTGACTGTAATCCCCGAGCAGTGTCAAGTACCGTGGACTCGGCCATTCGAATAGATTGTACACTCTGCAGAGGTTATCCATTTTACCCACAAGATATAGTCAAACACCACAAAGGCGAGTGATCGTAACAAAGCATTTCAGAGACCGCAAACTGTACAAGTGAACCTCTCCGGTTTTTGCCATACACCATCCCTTCCCTTAACGGAGGCGAAGTATGGGACCGACATACCATTGGACGGGTACCATGCCATAGCCCTGGTATGCTCCCCTTTCAAGCTACACAAAAGGTGTAGTTGACACCCCGAGATACCACATGCAAGTTATTAGTAACTTACTCAACTAGGTCCGTCCCATTACAGACATGTGGTTGCACGTTTGACTCAGATCAAAGGCTTGCAAGGTTAAGTCCTTAGGATGACCAGGGCAAGACTACTCGAAGAACCAAAACGACATCCCCGGTGCCAATCATGGCCCACCCGATCATTCTTGCCATTTGCCCAAGTCTAAATCTATTCATCAAACCTAGTTGATTACCACGCACCACGTGCCATCATCAACATCACAACACATGATACTTCTCAAAAACAGGTTCAATATCTCATTAAGTCAATATTAACATTTGATTGCCAAAAATCATGTCTTGTGTACGTAGCAGGTCTAAGCAATATGCTACAACAGTCTAAAAGCCCAATGTTGGCAATTTAATAAAGACCAACTAATATGATTCCCAACTAGGGTGACAAGGGTTCAAGGAATGTAATTAAATAGTCAATGTGTCATACTGCAATTTGGCATTTATCTATTTCCCAGAAATAATTAAAACAATCTCTAAGTAAACTAGCATGCAATAGTTTAAATCAAACTAATTTTCCAAAAATAGGAGCAATATGATCAAAGCATAACTTACCTTCAAAGAATACATGTTCTTGGTCCTAAGCTGGCTCTTGGGTCAAAATTTCACCTTCGAAGCCTTCAGGCACTTCCACGTCTACTCGTAACGCGTGCAAATAGCAATAAACAATTAAATAGTGGACAAAAAGTGTCCAAAAATTCAAATAAAATTCACAAACAGAAAGAGCATAATTTTATAAATTTTTAGAAATTTAAACCGTCCAAATCGGAGTTAAAACGCAAAAGTTATAATCGTTTAAATTCTGAAGAATTAATTAAATAAATATAAACAAAGGAAAACTCATGTCCAAAAATTAAATAAAATTCACCATTAAGTAGATCTAAAGTTTATAAAAAATTATACATTGGAATCACCCAAATCGGAGTTAACATGCAAAAATTATAAGCGTTTGAAGTTTGAAAATCAAATAAAAGAATAAACCGAATTAATTCATTTATTTTCTATCGAAAAATCGATTTATTGTGTCAGCTGACATCAGCATGGAAATCGAATTTCCACCGAATTATTTTTCTATTGAAAAATCGAATTATGATGTCATGCATGCGTCAGCCGGTCCATGGAGTCGGTCTACGGCTCGGGTTCGGTCCACCGTGGACTCGGTCCACGGGTGCACGTGCCACTGACACGTGGGACCCACTGGATGACGTCATTGCTGACGTCATCACGCTCGGCCGCACGGTACTGACACGCTGGCCCTACCGTGACGTCACTGCTGACGACACAGATGATGTCACAGTGCGGTTGGCTGACCGCTGACACGCGGTCTCCAAGTTGACGTCACCGGGCGCGCCCGCGCTGACTGCGCCGGTTCGGCTACCGACCACGTGGCGCAATCTCGGCCGTTGATTTGAAAATCAACGGTCGGGATCGGATCTAGATATCGCATGTTTGGGGTAACGTGGCTCGATCTGGACCGTACGATTCGAATCGGACGGTTAGAATTAGATCAGGTTTCACCGTGTCATGGGGGCGACGTGGCATGTCCCGGTGGTTGACGCGTGGATCAATCTACGCCGTTCAATCTCGATCGAACGGCTGGTAATGCATCCAACGCTACAACGCGGATTAAATCTAACCGTACGATTTAGATCTAACGGCTGAGATTAGATCTAACACGGTGCAGTCTACGGCTACGTGGCTCAATCTAAAGTGTTGGATCTAGATCCAAGGGTTGAAAATAGATCTAAAAACCGTAACGTGGAAAACGCTTACGGGTGACGTGGACGAATCTGGGCCGTTCGACGAGGATCCAACGGCGGAGGGAGCTCACGGTTCCGGCAATGGCGCGGCGGAGCAGAGCACGACGACATGGACAACGACGCTTCAGGCACGCTCCAGCGAAGTGGATGGTCCCTTCGGGCGCGGCTCGACGCGAGGAACACGGATCTGGGCACCACGACGGCGGAGACGGCTCGACGGCGGCGGAACGCAAGTCCAACTATGGCGAGCGATTGCGGCATGGCTACGGCGGCTGGAGCTCCAAGACCTAGGGCAAAATGTGCGCACGGAAACGGCGGTCACGACACGGGTGGCGGCGCATTAAATAGCGCCCTCGGCGTCCGTGAAAATCGCGGAAACCGAGGCCCACACGCGCGCGGCGGCGAAATCCGGCGGCGGCTCGGACTGGTGATGTGGACGCATCCTGGCCGTCCACGTGCACGCGTCCAACGGCTGGGATCGCTCCAGGCGCGAGCGGGTCTGATCCGTCTCGGGCTCGGGTGATGTGGCACAACGCAGGCCGTTGGATCAAGATCCAACGGTCGCATTGGTTAGGGTTGGGTCCGGCTCGAGTCTGGCTCGAACGTGGTCCGGTCAGACTCGATTCTGACCCGGGTCGGATGAACAGTGAAACCCGTTCACGATTTTCCAGCGATTAAATATTTAAAATAATTCCTAAAAATTCAAATAATTCAAGAAAAATAGCAAATTAATCAGAAAAATTCTAGAAAAATTCTGGAATATACTTTGAGACATTTTGGACTAAAATAAAATATCTCCAACAAAATTTTATTTAAACTTTTAATTATTTAATTATCTCAAAAGGGAATAAATTCAAATTAAATCCAAATAAATCCCAGAAAATTCCAAAAATTCTCAAAGGTGTAAAATCTCAATTAAATTCATGAAAAGAAAAAATTGGGGTGTTACAGCAACACAAGGAAGAGACGAAGCGACTACGCCAAGGGGTGAGTGAGGGGCGCATAGCTTGGAGATGGGTCCTTAACCTCGAGGCCGAGCTTGACGCCGTAAGGGAAGAGCTCACCGAATTCCAAGATGCCAAACTAGCTGGGAAATAACTTCTTGTAGATTGTGTAACTTGCTCCCGTATAAATAAATAGAATCTTTCGACATGAAGTGTTTTGTATCTTTACTTTCCTGAATTTTTATTTTCCTGTTGCTCTGGCCACTCCATGCCCATTGTCGATGAACGTCCTGGATAAAGACGAACAAAGCAAGAACGAGTAGTCCGAACAAAGAAACACTTAAACAGTAAAGGACGTACGGGTACGACATCGCATCTTTTAGAAAAAAAAGCACGATAGTTCATCGTCCCTACTAAGCCCTCGCTATGAATGAAGGTCGTGCACCCCTAAGTTGCGAGCACGAGCTCGTTCATAGGAGAGTTAGAAAAATCGTGTGCCCTTCACTTAGCGACCCAACAGCACTTCTCCGGATTGCTAGCATGGGTCAGGTCGATAGAAAAAAGCGCGCACGACTTTAGAAAAATAGCCTCCCCTTCACTTAGCGACCCAACAACACTTCTCCGGATTGCTAGCATGGGTCAGGTCGATAGAAAAAAGCACATGCGGCCTACCCGAGCGTTATGACCCATGCTCCTAAGTTGCGAGCATGATTTTGACGAGGGTAGGGATTGCGTCCAGAGAATGCTAAATTGGTTGTAGACAGTAGACACCCGGGAAAAGGACACAAGGGTTTATACTGATTCGGGCCTCTCACTGGGGAGATAACAACCTTACTCCAGTTGCAGTGGTATAGCTTGTAGTTTCAAACGATGTTGTGTGTGTCTAGCTTTCCTAATTGATTTTTCGGCCTCTCTCCCCTTACATGCATAGGAGGTATTTATAGCTTACAAGAATATCTAACCTAATTACAGCCGAATAATGGGCATTTGACTGCACCGCTCGTGGCTGTAACTGAAGCCTTGATTTACGCCACGTTCCCATCGTGGGTGTAACGGCACCACGTCGTGGCGTGATTTGCGCTATTTAGGCGTAACTGCCGAATACGATCTTCTGATCATACATCTCACGAACGAGCTTGGGCCGAGCATGTTTGGTCCTAATCGAGCACATATGCTCGGGCCTGAAGCACAGACGCTTGAGACTGAGCGACGAGCCTGGGCTGATCGGATGGTCCAACCAGTCAAATGATGCTCGTGGGTCATCCAAGGGTACACATGGTCGACCGAAACCGGCTGCCAGGGCACTATGGTAATTATGAAAATTATCCAATCCCCGACATGTCAAGTATAGTCTTATCTTTGCAAAATTTTTGAAAAATATGGTATAACGGGTTGGTTTATTTGAAAGCCAAGGATGGTTGATGTGGGCCCCCCATTTTAGGTATTAAATACCAATAATGGTTTCCATGTGCATACTATACTAGTCACATGATCAGTGGCCAGTACGCACATTTACAATGTTGATAACACATCCATACACAAGTTCTCAACTTTATTAATATAACTTGGTTCATGCATAAGGCCATGATGGCTTAATCAGAAATAGCGGAAGATACAGATACTTATCAGTATACCTTGCCAATATATCCCATAGGCAACTAACAAGGTTATACCATAGAAAAATTCATCATCAATATCCTCGTAACCTACGTCAATGTAAGTGTCATTGGGGTATTCTGTTTCTTCACCTAAAAACAACAGTAAGGCAAGGGTGAGTACATTATGTACTCGCAAGATTTTTGCAAAATCTACGATACATGCAAGCTGTGACAAGGAAATGCTACTATAGTTATTTTGCATAAAGCCAACTTGAATTGTAAATAATGAATAATAGATTGAAAGTCGCGTTTACTAAAAGAAATTTGACAGTATATAAATAATAAGTATTTAAGCATAATTGTAGCAACTCACATTCCTCCATGACGTGAGTAACCATTTGTCCATTCCCTGCCAACACATAGTATAAAACCAGTCCTTGCCAACACATGGCACAACAGCTGAAATCAATCTTGCCAACACATGGCCAAGCATTGAATCATCTGTAGGGTAAACTTTTCAATACCAAATTTTCAATTCCAATCCCTTTTCATGAAAATATGAAAACTTCTAACTAGTGTTAGTTCACCAAGTCTCCCATAACCGCGGGTACGGCTTTTCAAAAAGATTTTCACTCTGCAGAGGTGCACAGCTTTACCCACAAGGAATGATCATCTCTTTTTGCTAAGCTATTCTACGCTTCCTTTGGCGTGCGGCAGAGAGATCACACATAACTGTTACATTACCTAGTCCTAACTTTGCACCAATCCGGTGACGACAAACCCTTGCTATGGTGGCAGAAGATATTTGTAAAATCATTGTACGACAAATGGTTATACACCCCCATCGTCCCACTTCTCCCCATAGCAAGGCGTACATCGTTATATCGACAGGCGTTATTCCGAACACCTCGGTGAGGGCACCCCTTCGAGCAATCTATCATAGAAGGCACGTGCTACTATGGTCTTCCAATGTGCAAAGCTGGTTCTAAGTAACTTCATAAGTTAAGGCTATCCGATACCAACCCTTGTGGTTGTACGGATATCCCTTGGATCATACAACACTACGTTCGGTCCTTAATCTGACCCGAACAATAAATCTCCCTCTATCTACGTGCAAGTCACATGCACTTCCGGTTATTACCAATACTCACCCGCATCAAAACCATATTTTTTTCTCATTTTTATCAAAATACCATTGACCACATTATCCATCATGGCCAGTATTTCTTTTTCATCATGAACAGTAAATCAATTGTTCGTGTTCCCAGTTCTAAAGCATACTAAGCAAATGCATGTATTAACCGTGTATACCCATTTTGACATCATCAGGTGTCATTCCATAATCTAGGGTTATCAAGGATCACATGTCAATATTTAATCAAGGAAATCCCATCAATGAAGGTTATAACTACTAGAACCCACAATATAACAGTGTTTGTGGAACATAGCACATGCATAAATGTTTTGACAAAATAATTTTGAAATGCTGGGATCAACATGATCAAAGGGGGTGCTTGCCTTGCTTGTTGATTTTAGTCGTGAAGCCAGAGTCGGTAGCCACGGACTCTAGAACGTCAAAGTCTACACGTCGTTGTCACAAGATAATAGCAATAAGAAGCAAAAACAGCCAAACAATACCAATTTTAAATACAACAATAGAAATAGGTTGCTCTGGATTTTATTTTAGGAATCAATTTCATAATTTTTAGCGATCATTTATATGGGTTTTTAATGCAATTATCGTGTACAGTTTTAGGTATGGGTGTAATGCAATAAGTGATTAAAGTAATTTGAACTTAATTATTAAGAGAAAAAGAAAGAGAAAAAGGATTTTATCTTGGCTTGTGTATCATAAGAGTTGGCTTTCAATGTCTCAGATTGCATTCAAATAATAGTTTCTAGTAGATATTCTATAAATTTAATACTTGAAAGTTTTCGTAATGATGTTATAATAAAGATTTAAGGGTTCAATTATGTATAGTGTATATTGTTTGCCTTAAGGATACATGTGTAATTTATTTGTCTAGTGCTTGCATTGCCGATTTAATCATATAACTTAGTATTAAAATTGAATGAAGTTAGAGAAAATAAAAAAGAAAATAAAATCTAGATTTATTTTCTACGGCTTTCTCACTTTTTTTATTCCTAGTATCGTTTGAGATATGTATATATTATTTTATTTGTACGTACACTATTATCTTGTTTATATGCATTATTTTATATATAATATTATTTTTATTTTGTTATATATATATTATTTTATTTTTGTTTTGCCAGCCTGGTCGGCCCACTGGCCCAAACCTCATCCCCAAATAACCTAACCCTTGTTGTGAAACAAGATCGTTCACCCACGTCGATCTCCGGCAATCAACAAGAACACAAAGAACACACGAAGAACACAAGATATGGGTGGAACTCTCTCTTCTTTATTGATCAATGTGTGTAAATACAATGGGAGACACCCGGTATTTATAAAAGAGGTATTAGGGATTTGCCCACATATTAGAGATAGACTCCTAACCGTATACGGTTAGAGTCATTATCTCATAACACTTCCCCTTGGGCAAATACCGCGTAATGCATGTCTCGTTAAAAACTCCACTCAAAAACCCAGTGGGAAAAAAGAGATGGAGAAAAGAGTACATCGCATTCGCTCCTAATGTTGCATTTGTTGCCTCATTAAAAACCTTTATGTGAGAAACATCAGGAAAACTCACAAAGGAAAAAAGAGTACAACTTATGATCTTCAGGATCATGCAAAGGGATTATGGTTCAGGGGTTCACTTCCCCTGAACTATGCAAATCTCTAAGCCGCCTCATTCCAATGCCATTAACATACCTTTGGAAGGTGGATTTGGCAAAGATTTTGTGAATTAATCTGCTAGATTTTCACATGACTTAATTTGCATTATTTTTATCTCACCATTCTTCTAGAGTTCGTGAGGATAAAAGAACTCAGGAGCAATATGCTTTGTGATATTGCTCTTTACATAACCCAATTGCATTTGTGCAACACAAGCATCATTATCTTCATAAATAATAGTAGGGGTATTGACGATATTCATACCATATGACTTCTGGACATGGTTGATTACCCGTCTTAGCCAAACATATTCCCGTGAGGCTTCCTTTATAACCTCTGAGTGGCTGTACCACCACCGAGGAAAATAAAAATCCATTCTGGGATTTCTTCATGAACACACAGGAACATTATTCCTTCAGGGACCATATTCCTTTTTCAGGAGGGATCTACTTAGTCGATTGTACCACATCCTTATCGACTGTTTTTAATCCATATTCAGTGACCCAAATACATATGCGGTCACTACAATCATCAACTGTATTGAAAAGTTTAAGCTTGCTGCCATCAATATTAAATTTCGGAACGTCATTCCACTCATTTCAGGAGAACAGATTTCATCGTAATCGATGATGGGTCTCTGCTAAAACCCTTGTGCTACAAGCCTCGCTTTATATCTCACCACCTGGATATTTTCATATCTCTTCAGGATGAAAAATCCATTTGATCCTACAGGGAATATTTCATGAAATGTTCTGTCAACAGGACCAAAAACTTTCCTCTCATTAAGCGAGCGCTACCTCAATTGCTTATTTAGGTGAACCTAGATGAGCGCTTCTGGCACTCTGCCATGGACTTTGGTTCTGGATCCAGATTTTAGCAATTTTTTAGAGGCAAAATATGTTGACAATTGTAGTCTTTCTTCATATATAATTCTCCTGCATCACTCCAGGGATGTCTCTTTATCAATTTCTTTCAGCTTCTCGTGATTTCCCACAACGATGAAGTCTGGGTGTTCCGACTTCCCAGCATTGGATTGTGCGCACAAATATACGCTGGGGTTATCATCTTCAGGATGGATCTCTTCAGGGATGTTACCATCTTCTAGATGGCTCACTTCAAGGATTTTCTCAACATCAGGTTGAGCTTCTTCCACTGTCATTTTGTAGTGTTCTCAATTGTTTGGTTCTCTATTTCTGTGGACGTCTCCGCGAAATTGAGTCCCGTGCACCTGGAGGCCTCCCCCTCATTTTATCATGAGGGTTAAGAGTTGGTTCAATATTCTTCTAGGATATTTCCACTCTTTCAGGTGCATATACTACAGGTATATGAGATCTTTCCACTACCTTATGATCAGTGAAGGCATTTGGCAGATTATTAGCTTATTTGTTGTAGATTTATTTCGAACTTCAAGTTCGGTCTCTTTAGTGCGTGGATCTAAGGACTCGGCATTCTTTAATGTGGTACTTATCTTCCCCTAATGCCGAGATATGTCCTTAGTACAATCAGTGTACCGAGTTGTGTACTGATCCCCAACTTCCGGTGAGGTCCCATGGTGGTACGCTATGGTGGAGAGATTGGCATGTATACAACACAGCCAAAAATTTCCCAGATGGGAAATACTTAATTCTCTTCCATGCACTATCTGCAACGGGGAAATTCCATTATATACAGTTGATTTGAGTTGAATTAATATCGCAGTGTGCAGCACTGCGTGGCCCTAACAACTGGTGGGTAGCCTACTATTCTGCAAAGTGGTCAAGCAATAAATTTTATTCCCTTAATAATGACTCTGCAGGGCCATTCTATTATGTGGTCATGAGGTATTAAAAGCTCTACATTAATTCCCAAAGCCATATAATGCTTTTGAGGTAAACTCGTTAGCATTGTCCATTTGAATGGACTTGATTCTTTCTTCTGGAAAAGAGGCTCACAAAAATTGGGCAATTAATTTAGGTAGAAGTATGGTTCCAACAGGGGCCGAAAAGGTCCACAGATATCACTTCGAATTTACTTCAAGAAATTCAGTGATTCTTCTACAAGTTAGATGATAAGAAATCCTCAGGTCTAAGGAAGTCTTTATGATATGGCCAGTAGAATTACTAATTATTTTCTCAAAAAGTATTCAACTCAAGATTTCCTAGTCAATCTACAAGATCTTTAAATATTTCTGGGTTTTTATCGCAATACCAACTTCAGGTTGCATAGTATAATAATCAAACAAGCGTAGCTCTCTTCAGTATTGCTAATTTTGTGAAAAGGAAAAGATGGTAATCAGATGTCAGAAGAATAGAAGAGGAAAGTGAGGAGATCTGGCTGCTCTCTGCTCCGATTAATAGTTTAATAGCATCCTTGGTGTTTCTTCCTGATGTAAACTAACCAATTAGAGCTTCGAAGTTATTAGTTTTTTTCCTCAGTTGACATGTTTCCGATCAACAATAAAGAACACCCCAATGCAACTAAAACCATATAATCTGAAAGCACTCACTCCTTAGCCCGTTGTTTCAGCCATCCACCAATACGCTTAACCATAGAATTTAGTTCAAAACAATCCTTCTTATCCTGCTTGCTTACCGAAGAACATATAAAGAATCTGTTTGTTTTGACTATGGGAAAAAAATTACTGAACGCTGGAAACAGAGATACAAAAAGAGATGGACTACCTAGGGAGACAGAAGCACCCTATTCTGTCACAAATTTGGTACCATGATATGCAAAACTTTAATTTTATGAGATTAGACTGCTGCTTTGCAAATGCGGCATGTTTCTGATAGCCGCCCTAACATTGCAGTTAATAAATTCTCCATGATTTGTATTAACCATGCTCCTATCCTAGACATTACTGAACTTAAAGCAGTTCGCAAGAAAAGAATATATTTCAGGAGCTCAGATAACAACTTTCCGTTCTGTGCCAAGTCCAAAAACCTGGGCACTGCTCTCACCCAATGTGTCAAGAAAAGCAAGAAACATCTTCCTCAATAGCTGGAACAAATAGGGCATGGAATCTGAACTGACAAAACAATGGTCCTTCAGACAGAAGGATTTCCCCTGCTTTTATTGAAAGCAACAAAGCCTTGATGCAACCTGCTTGAAGAGCACATCCTCCAGAAGACAACATAACATCTAGCCTATGAAAACACCGCCACACCCCTACTAGAGAAAAACACAGCGAACTTCATCCAGGAAGTCTTATCTGCAGGTCCACCTGGGCGCGATCCTACACACGAAGCAAGCAAAGCACGCATCGGCACTTGCTGCAGGAAACAAAGAAATTTATATACAGCGTTGCCGAACAGTTTTTTTTTTCTCTCAATTGACATGTTTCTGATCAACCATAAAGACCACCCCAACGCAACTATAAAGACCATATAATCTGAAAGCATTCAACCCTGAGCCCCTTGTTTCAGCCATCCACCAATAAACTCAACCATAGAATTTAGATCAAAACAATCCTTCTTATCCTGCTTGCTTACCTAAGAAGAACATATAAAGAATCTGTATGCTGACTGTGGGGAAAAAATCACTGAATGCTGGAAACAGAGACAAAAAGAGATGGACTAACTAGGGAGACAGAAGCACCCTATTCTGTCACAAATTTAGTACCATGATATGCAAAACTTATGTCAAAATCACTCGCTAATGAAGTAAAAAAAAAATATCTTCCTACTTTTGTAGATAATTCTGTCAGGAGTTTGTCTAGGTCCTTCTGTTTGCCCCATCCACCCTCCTCTTGCAAATAACTTTCTCCTTGCTGGAAAGGCTAGTAAACCGGAGGCACTATCATCGAAGACAACTTCAATTATTTTCTGGAGCTCATTGGGACAACAAGCAAACTGAGCTGACTCTAGTATCCTTGTCAGTCACAATGCCACCCCTACTAATATCAGTCACCTTCAAATTATTCCATATCCCGATCAAGCGTAATCAAGTATCTTCTAACGCACCCTTAATCCATAGCTAAACATGATAGGCCAACTATTGCCTACGGTTTCCTTCATGAATTTCAGATCAAACTAGGCCTTTGGAAAGCAAACTGTCTGTCTCATGCTACTAGTGGCACTTAGAAATTTCTCAAGAATATGACATATACAATAAGAACCCTTTGGTAATCAGGAATGCAATACAAGCAAAACAGAGAGCCCTATGCATCTCAAGTCAATGGGAGGTTTAAGGAATCGACGCTTGGACACTCTAAGCAAATCATTATTCAGTTGTGTAATCTGGATGACCTCAAAATACCCAAGCTATACAATTGCAAAAGTGATAATAAGGTCACTGGAGTATCAAGTCCATCATTTCAGATTTTTTCCGGGCCACGAAGAACATGTCACCAGCATGTTTTGAGTAACCTCAACCGATGACAGACAACCTAGCCAAAAGCGATCACAAGTTCACCTCTCAAAACTTTGAAATAGAACGTTATCGCTAGAGTACGAAAGGGGAACGGAAGAAATAGAAACGCAACCAGACTCAGAAAACGATTAGGATTCGGACCTCCTTGTAATACTCGGATTAGGGCCCTAAAGGAAATCGGCTAGTGATCAATAAGTGGAGACAGGAGCCTGCTCCAATGGAGGCAAATCCCAGATTGCGGATCAAATATTACCAGCAGATCCAACATTGCACTTTGCGATTCATCTTTCAGCAGAGACACTGCTCCAATGGAGGCATGTAGCAGAGCTGAGATTATGAGCGTATGGGATCTAGCAATACACCCAAAAGATCTCTCCTGTCTAGTCTTCAGAGTTTTGGCTAAGTTGCTAGGCCTTCCTTCCAGCTTACTGAAGAAATTCTGGAAAGGTGGACATGTTTATCCGCCGCTGATGGAGACTACGGTCGGCACATTGCCGGAGCTGCCGCAGGACATGTTGATGGATATCTTTGCCACCCTTGAGATCCCTGACCTCGTACGTGCGGGTTCTGTCTGCTCTTCCTGGCGCTCCGCATACACCAGCCTGCGCAATCTTGGGAAGTACAAACAGTCCCAGACACCGTGCCTGCTCTACACTTCTGAATCTGCTGGTGAGAGCGTTGCGTGCCTCTACAGCCTTGCGGAGAAGAGGACTTACAAGTTAACTCTCCCGGAGCCACCAATCCGCAGTAGGTTTCTGATTGGGTCCTCACATGGCTGGCTGGTTACCGTTGATGAGATATCTGAGATGCACCTCCTCAATCCGATCACCGGGGAGCAGATTGCTCTCCCGTCGGTGATCACCATCGAGCAAGTAAAGCCCATCTTCAACGACTCCGGTACTCTTCACAAGTATGAAATCTCGGGGGACACTGGGATGGGTGTTCACAAGACGCTAACAACCGTTGCACCTTATGAATTGCGGGACCACCTCCACTACAAGGCTTTTGTGTTTCCTGATACATCCACAGGAAGCTACATCGTGGTGCTCATCCACAATCCATTTTGTCAGCTCTCATTTGCAAGGCTGGGCGATGATAAGTGGAACTTGCTGCCATCACACGGTAACTATGAGGACTGCATGTATAAGGATGATCTATTGTATGCAGTGAATTCATCTGGAGAAATCCACGCCTTCGATCTCAGTGGCCCTGTGGTCACAGTGAAGATGGTTATGGGAACAAAGCCGAGTGAACTGGATGCCTCGGCAATGTATATTGTTCAAGCTCCATGGGGTGATCTGCTGCATATTTTGAGATTTTTTGCGGACGATGATTTAGAACATTGGCCTGCGGTATTTGCATGGAACATTGGCGAAATTAAAATATTTGAAGTTGACGCTGTAGGGAAAAAACTGAAGGAGATCGATTGCTTGCGTGACCATGTGTTGTTCCTTGGGCATAATCAATCACTTTGTCTCAGTGCTGAAGAATACCCGGCTCTAAAGTCAAATCATGCCTACTTTACTGACGATAGTAAGATGTGGATAATCGGATACGAGAATAGTCAACGTGATATAGGAATTCTCAACTTATATGATAACAGCAGTGAGGAACTTGTGTCTCCTCAGCTTTGGTCCAACTGTCCTGCTCCCGTGTGGATTACACCCAGTCTTACACAGATGAACATCGCCATGGAGAAATAGTTTTGAGTTTTTCTTTGCTTACAGATGTTATTTAGTTCTCTGCAAAATTTAACGTGGAATGGTAATGTTGTAAAATATAAGAGTGAATGGAAAAGTTGAGGGATACTTAGCTGGTCCAGTTTTGCTGTTTTTACCATTCTTCTTTTTTTATTCCAAATGGAATGCTCACGCCAATCCTTGTTTTGGTGAGTTGACCTTGCTGATGTCCACATTACTCTAGTCTAACGTTGCTGATGTTTTTTATATCGATCTAGCAGTGCTCATGCCTGGATTTTCTTTGTCTGTCCTGCATATTTCCTGACCAGAGTTAACTTGATTTTATTAGATTGATGTTAACGTTACAGTAAAACGATGTAAGATTTAATTTGATTCGTCTGACACATGCATTTGCTAAAGTACTCTAGGCCTTCCCGTCATGAGTTTAAGAATTAATTGTGGATGCAGAATCAATAAAAAGATGGAAAGCATATATTTTATTCAGAGTTTTCGCCACAAAACTGCTAATTTAGTTATGCATCGTAATGAAATTGGTCCTTTCTCAATTATTTTTCTCACACACTGTTGTAGGCACGAAGACTCCATCCCCTTCGTTGGGCGGGGCAAGGCCCACAACTCCCCCCGGTCCATACAGGTACAAGGCGTGATGAGCGAGTAAGATGACGTGGGATATGAAGCCAATAGGGAGAATAAGGAGGGGAGGGAGCGGAGCAAAGCAATGAGAGGAGCTGCGGAGGAAGATGCCCTCGTAGCTCAGGTGGACGTGGCCGACTAGATGATCAACCGAACCTGTCATTCTGCCATAATCTGCAAAAGGACGCCAGGCAATGTTAGGTTGATACGGAGCCAAAAGACGCCTGTAGTTCCCTTTAAGCCCCCGAAAAGAGCGTAGGACAAAAGGGTAAAGATGTAAAGAGAAAATGAATACTCAACGTAAAAGACACCTGGCCCCTAGAAGAGAACAGGTTGAGGGCGATGTGAATAACGTCACTGTAAAAAAGATCTGCAACCTCATGTTAGTGCTGGTCGGAAAAAGGCCAGTCGATGCTTGCCTTTGGAAGCGGTTTTTCTTCGTCCCCTCCATATAAAAGGAGAAGAAGATCGCCTAAGGGAGGGGTCCTTTTCTCGGATCTCCAGACATTCCACTTGGGGGTGTTTGAACGCAAAGGCCGAGAGCTGGACACTATCAGCATGGTGCAATCCCACGACAAGTGGCGCCGTCCGTGGGGATCCACTCGCTTGGGGCGCAAGTCCTCTTTATTGCGGACTAGCCTTCGCGTTTACTAGCGCGGGCAATCAAACCAATCTGCTCAGCTAAATCTTCTACCGGGGGAGCTTTTCTGCTTTCGTGCTATACTAAAAAACGACACCCCATTCGGTAAGGTCATCGAAAGGATCTCGGGTGACTCACCAAAGCACGAAAGCCAGTTAGAAAATGGATTCCTATTTGAAGAGTGCCTAACCGCATGGGGGTGGACACTTAGTAAAGGCCTTCTTTAGAGTACAGCTTAGCGAAGTCGTTGCTCTACAGCCAGCAGGAAGAGGAAGTCCTTTGTAGCCATGCCACCGAAGAAGGTAGCAGCAGTAGCGTCCAGAGAAGCTGCAACGATGACTGGAGAAGAGGGATCAAGAAGGCCTGCAAGGAGCCAATCCCGCGATCAGCCCTTGCTCCTGAGCAGTGAGAACCCATCGCAAATTCCGGCGGGTCCAGGGGAGATGTTAGGTGCACCACCACCACAAACTCCGGCGGCAGCGCGCAAGCGCGCCCCCAAATGGTGGCCACCGGTCGCAGGCCGATCGATTGCGACACCAGAGGAGGACGTAGTGGAAGCTTCAGCTCGCCCGGCCTACCACCGAGCTTCTCTTGGGGGCGGAGAGGCCCTCGAGGAAGAAGCAAGAACCTAGGAGGCGCTCGACCCCAACGTGCAGGCGTTGATGGAGGCTAACGAAAAACTCATGGCGGAGGTGAAGCGCCTGCAAGAGCAGCAAGATCGGGGGCGCAACGAATCACAAGATGAAAGTCCAAGCCATGAGGTGTTGTCTTCGGCATATGCAGGAGCGACTAGGGATGATGATGACCCAAACCCCCTCCGCATCCGGCTCCGGGCAAGAAGATGGCCCTCCCCAGGAAGATTCAAGTTCCCTACCATCAAACCGTACAACGGCAGGACGGACCCCAGAGAATTCTTCCGCATCTACGACACCGCCATGGAGGCCGCAGGGGGAGATGATGATATCAAGGCTAAGGGACTTTTACTGGCGCTCGACGGAATAGCCCTGTCTTGGTACTCTTTGCTGGAGCCAAGTTCGATTACAAGCTGGCTGCAGCTCCGCGCCAAGCTGGAAGGCAGCTTCCAAGGAAATTTTGACGAAATGAAAGAGGAAAGTGACTTATTCGCAGTCAAACAGCGCGAAGGGGAGACCTCCAAAAACTACTTCTAGCGCTTTTCCAGAGTTAAACTCTAGATCCGAGGGGTTAGCGACACCACCATCATCAACGCGGCGCGTTGCGGACTCCGAAGGGGACCATTGGCGGAGAGACTTGCTCGCAAAGAGTTGCGCACTGTGGAGGAGCTCTTTGCTAAAATGAGGTAGTATGCTCGAGCGGAAGAGGACAACCTCCGGAGGGAGGACAAGACACGGCGTGAACCTTCGGGGCGAACCCTGCGCAAAAGGGGATAGGAAAGGGAACCCCCGCCCAGGGCTAAAGCGAAGGACCAACACCCAGAATCTGCTGGAAGGAACGGAGGAAGGAGAATTCATTACATCAACGAGCGAGGTGATGAGCGGAGTGGCGGAGAGCGACAAGTGGAGCAGCGGAGGCGAAGGCCTCCCCTCGGGCGAGAAAAGCGGGAGGATGGACCTCGGGTGGCCAAAACACCAATTCTTCCCGCCTCGAGGAGGGGTGAATCACCTTCGCTGTGTTATCAACATTGGCGAAATTAAAATATTTGAAGTTGACGCTGTAGGGAAAAAATTGAAGGAGATCGATTGCTTGCGTGACCATGTGTTGTTCCTTGGGCATAATCAATCACTTTGTGTCAGTGCTGAAGAATACCCGGCTCTAAAGTCAAATCATGCCTACTTTACTGACGATAGTAAGATGTGGATAATCGGATACGAGAATAGTCAACGTGATATAGGAATTCTCAACTTATATGATAACAGCAGTGAGGAACTTGTGTCTCCTCAGCTTTGGTCCAACTGTCCTGCTCCCATGTGGATTACACCCAGTCTTACACAGATGAACATCGCCATGGAGAAATAGTTTTGAGTTTTTCTTTGCTTACAGATGTTATGTAGTGCTCTGCACAATTTAACGTGGAATGGTAATGTTGTAAAATATAAGAGTGAATGGAAAAGTTGAGGGATACCTAGCCGGTCCAGTTTTGTTGTTTTTACCATTCTTCTTTTTTATTCCAAATGGAATGCTCACGCCAATTCCTTGTTTTGGTGAGTTGATATGATGGTAACGTTGCTGATATCCACATTACTCTAGTCTAACGTTGCTGATGCCTGGATTTTCTGTGTTTTTTATTGCTGATGTAATGATGTTTGGTACGGTTTCAGATTCTTGGTAGAAACGGAAATGGTTCCAGATTCTTGGTAGAAACGTCTCAGGTAGAATCAGAATCACTGTTTGGAAACCTCTTGGTTAGCTGTCTAGATTCTGTAGATCTAGTGTGTATCATATCTAGATTCAGCCGCCGGCAATCCTAGTCTCTGACGCAACTCCTTCGATCCGCCGGATTGATTCAGAACGTGAGAAACTAGGGAGGATCAGGGATGGATTAATGCTAGGGTTTTAGAGCGATCTAGTGTGTATCATATCCAAGGTTCCAAAATTCGTTTTTGGTCAAATTCCGGCGTCGACCGAAATCCGATTTTTCGGCGAGATCTCGTTATTTCGGACGAAATCCGGACGAAATTCAAAAATTAAAATTTAAATCCGGTTTTTTTTAACCGGGATTTCCGAGATTTCGTTGAAAATACCGAAATTTCGGTTGAAATTGGCGAAATCTCGGTAATATTAAAATGGGGAAAAAAGTATGCAAAATTCGTTAATTTTTTTTGAAATTTTTTATGTATTCTTTTGACATATCATTACATATTTCCATGTAATCTGTAGATAATGATCAACCTTGAGTAATTTGTAAAAATTCTTAAGAGTGAAAAATACTATAAAATGGTATCCTGGAGCTAGAAAAAAAGAGGGAAATTTTTGAAAATAAATTTATGTGACCTTCCTATCTATTTGAATGAAATTTACTAAGTTTTTACACATAAAATACTGTACACAACAAAATTTCGGCAGCATTTCGTCTGTTTTTTTTATTTGATCACTTTAACCAGACAACATAATACGAGCATTACATAATGTGACTCAAAAGCAAGTGAATGCCTTTTTTCCCTGCCAGGACACCACGTGCAAAGATGCTTGGTTAGAAAATAAATCCTTTAGTTAATAGAGCTATTCACCAAATCAACTAGTATGACAGCAAAGATCTGAACAAATGACCTAACCAATATTTAATAATCAATATTGCTTGCTGAAACAAGATTGCTTGCTGAAACAAGATTGCTTGCTGAAATAGTAAGCTTATCAGGCATAGCTGCGAACTGCCAAAAAAAATATTGCTCACCGAAAATTTTCCAATAAAGTGCCGAGATTTCGCTACATCTGGACAAGATCTCGCTTTTTTAGCCGAGATTTGATCATTTCCTCGCCGGGCATGGCCGGATTTGGCCGGAAGTTGCTCAGAGCTAGCCGGGATGAAGAGCTCCAGTAAGATACGAGAGGATTGTGAAGTGATAACTTCAACCGTGAGCAAAAGGATATGCCTTTATTCTCTGGTCACTACCCCACATGTTAAGCTACAAAAGTTGTTAACTATGATCATTGAAAACAAAATAGTTGGGCTGAATTGGTCTATTGCCTTCAGATAAGGTTCACAACTTGCTCATGACCTGGGTTAAAATCCTACTTGTGCCACATTTTTACCTTTATTTTTTCCATTTATTTTTGCATGCATTCCTCATTCAACTAATTTCAATGCTGTATAAAAAAACATCCGGTTAAATCCGGTTCATTATCATCTCCATCCGGCCAAATTACTACCAAAACTAATAGACTAAAGAAAAAAAATCTATCACTAAAATATGATTCAAACTAGGACCATTTCTTAGTCACAAATTTTAACAACCAGTAACAGTACCACTGAAAATAATTTATACAGCGTTTAAACAGGACATTACTAATTATAGTCACCAGCATCCGACCCGAGCAACCAGGCGTGGTATGAAAACTCCCCAGTCCCCAGACGAATCCCCTAAAATCTCGTCGAGGGCGATGACGAGGCCCATGGCCAGCGGTGCGCCCAGGCGTGGGTCGGCCACCAGCCAGAACACGTCGTCCCCCACCGACTCCTTCCGCCGCACCTCCGCCACCGCGTCCCCGTGTGCGTCGAGCACCACGCAGCTCCGCCGGCCGCACGACCCCTCCACCACGTAGGCCTCAGGCAACGCCAGGGAGGAGAGAGGCGTGACGTGCGCCAGCGCCTTGGAGGCGCGGAGGCTGACGTGGCGTCGGACGGAGAGGAGCGGCACGGCGGCGCCGTAGCCGTCGTAGATCACCCAGTGCTCCGCCAGGCTCAATTTCTGTAAGCAAGCGTATGATTTAGAGAAAAAGGCCCCTCTTTTGATAATCAAGAAGGATTAATTAATGATTCTTAGGAAGGAGATGGATTAATTAATGATTTTACGACGACGAGGGCTGAGGGTGCGCTGTGGTGCTGACCAGCTCTTGCACGGCGGTGTTGCATCGCTTATTCCTGTCCCTAGCTTGCCGGCGCGCGTAGAGAAGAAGAAGATGATGGTGTAAGTCGTATGTGTTTAATTTGTTGCGCCTTTCGCTAGAATCCGAACACTCTCCCTGTCAGTAGAGTACGAAAGGGGAACGGAAGAAATAGAAAAGCAACCAGACTCGAACACGATTAAACGATCAGCTGAATACCTGTGTCACTCTTGGATTCGGACTTCCTTCGCCTGCTCGGATTAGGATTTGCCTGCTCGAATTAGGGCTTTAAAGGAAGGCCTCGGTTGGTGCTCAGCGTCGGAGAACGCAAGGTCGTGAGGAGACGCAAGTCGACGAGCTACGGACGCCGAGGGCCGAGCCGCCGAGGCAGATCCTCTAGTCATCTGGACTAGAGGACGAGGACTAGGGCTTGACACTGCACTTTGCGATTCATCTTCCAGCAGAGACACTGCTCAGATGGAGGCCTGTAGCAGAGCTGAGACTATAAGCCTATCATGCCTATGGGATCTAGAGATACATCCAAAAGATCTCTGCCGTCTAGTCTTCAGAGTTTTGACTAAGTTGCTTGGTCATCCTTTCAGTTTACTGAAGAAATTCTGGAAAGGTGAACATGTCTATCCGCGGCTGATGGAGACTACGGTCGGCACATTGCCGGAGCTGCCGCAGGACATGTTGATGGATATCTTCGCCACCCTTGAGATCACTGACCTCGTACGTGCGGGTTCTGTCTGCTCCTCCTGGCGCTCCGCATACACCAGTCTGCGCAACCTTGGGAAGTACAAACACTCCCAGACACCGTGCCTGCTCTACACTTCTGAATCTGCGGGTGAGAGCGTTGCGTGCCTTTACAGCCTTGTGGAGAAGAGGACTTACAAGTTAACTCTCCCGGAGCCACCCATCCGCAGTAGGTTTCTGATTGGGTCCTCATATGGCTGGTTGGTTACCGTTGATGAGATATCTCAGATGCACCTCCTCAATCCGATCACCGGGGAGCAGATCGCTCTCCCGTCGGTGAACACCATCAAGTATGTCAAACCCATCTTCAACGACTCCGGTGCTGTCCACATGTATGAGTTATCATGGCTCTGGGGAACGGAGGTTACCAGAACGCCGTCAATCCTTGCTCTTACCGAGTTGCGGGATCACCTCTTCCATAAGGCATTTGTATTCCCTGATTCGTCCACCGGAAGCTACATTGTGGTCCTCATCCACAATCCATATTGTCATCTTTCATTTGCAAGAGCAGGGGATGATAAGTGGACCTGGCTGCCACACAACGCATGCTATTTAGATTGTGTATACATGGATGATCTATTGTATGCATTGACGTCACAAGGACAGATCGATGCCTTTGATCTCACTGTCACCACTGTCACAAGGAAGGTAGTTATGAACCAGGTGAAAGAATATGCTCATGAGAGCATGTACATTATTCGAGCTCCATGGGGAGATCTCATGCAAATTTGGAGGACATTAGACTTCTATGTTGTTGCTCCAGAGTCTGAGGATGAGGGTTGTGATGCTTTATGTGATGAGGATGAGCATCGTGCAACGACCGTGTTCCGTACAAAAAACATCATGCTATATAAAGTTGACATGGCAGCGAAAGAGCTAGTGGAAACAACTAGCTTGGCAGACCATGTGTTGTTTCTTGGGCATAACCAGTCGCTTTGTCTTAGTAGTGAAGAATACCCACAGTTGAAGGCAAATCATGTCTACTTCACCGATGATAGAGAGGAGTGGATCATGACAGAGAAGAATTATCCCCGCGATGTAGGAGTTTTTGACTTGGAAAATAGCAGCAGGAAGGAAATTGTGTCCCCTCAGATTTGGTCCAACTGGCCTTGTCCCATGTGGATAACACTCAGCCTTATGACGATGAACCAGGCATTGAGCAAATAGCCATATCTCATCATTTATTTACAGCATCAAAATCATGTAGCTCTCTTCAGTATTGCTAATTTTGTGAAAAGGAAAAGATGGTAATCAGATGTCAGAAGAATAGAAGGGGAAACTGAGGAGATCTGGCTGCTCTCTGCTCCGATTAATAGTTTAATAGCATCCTTGGTGTTTCTTCCTGATGTAAACTAACCAATTAGAGCTTTGAAGTTATAAGTTTTTTTTGTTGATGAGACATATAATCGATTGAAACCATATTTGTTCATCGGCACTTTTAGCGCCCCTGTTCATCCGAACTGTTTTTTTTCCCTCAATTGACATGTTTCCGATCAACAATAAAGAACACCCCAATGCCACTAAAACTATATAATCTGAAAGCACTCACTCCTTAGCCCGTTGTTTCAGCCATCCACCAATACGCTTAACCATAGAATTTAGTTCAAAACAATCCTTCGTATCCTGCTTGCTTACCGAAGAACATATAAAGAATCTGTTTGCTTTGACTATGTGAAAAAAATTACTGAATGCTGGAAACAGAGATACAAAAAGAGATGGACTACCTATGGAGACAGAAGCACCCTATTCTGTCACAAATTTGGTACCATGATATGCAAAACTTATCTCAGGTGAGAGGTTCTCGCTAAGAGCATCTCCAGTAAGGGCCCCTAAAACAGTGTCCCTATTTTAGATTTAGGGATTTTCCCTATTTTTTGGGCTCTGTTTTCAGAGCACAAGTTCAGCAACAGCCCCTAAATTTCAACCAATATTTTACTTTTTCTCCTATATTGACATATCCGCTATGTATAATCTTCATTTGACACCACTAAAATTCAATCAAAAATATTTGTAATACATAAAACATAAGCATATTAACATTTACAATTTAAAAACATGATATTTCAAATTTAAATTTAAAATTTTCAAAACATAATAAATAGATAAATAGAAACTCCGAACAATGAATCAAACTACGAAGCGCTGTGAATAGCCCACAAATGCTCAATAAGATCATCTCGAAGCCCCTCATATATTTCTCTGTCTTCAATAGTAGGGGATGTACTCGTGTCCTTGAGAATTGGGGCTGAGGAGGCAAATTTAGAGGCTTCCTAATTTTAGGGGCTTGAGTTGGGGCCCCTGGGAATTGGGGCTGAGGAGGCAAATTTAGAGGCCTCCTAATTTTAGGGGCTTGAGTTGGGGTTCTGCTGGGTTTAGGGGCTCTGCTGGAGATGCTCTAATGGAGTTAAAAAAATATCTTCGTACTTCTGTAGATAATTCTCAGGGTGTTTTTTAAAGAAAGGAGGATTACTGACAAGATTATTTGGCTCAAGAGATTGTTTTCCTCCTCAAAAGCCTTTGACAGAACTCAGTGGAATTTAGTCACTGCAATCTGCAGCCATGCAACATAGGGGAAATCCAGGTAATTTCATCAGACTCCTACTTTCTATATTGTGATCTTTAGGCGACGGTATGATCAGTTCCGAGATATTGAGGAATCCAATAAGGTTGTTTTTTTTCACTCCTTTTATTCTCCACATTAGTGAATTCACTCTGCAGCTTCAAATTTAGCTTTAAAAATTCTGTCAGGAGTTTGTCTAGGTCCTCCTGTGAGTCCCTGTCACAACTGTCGGACCACACGCCTGAAGAATGTTGAAGACTACTGTAACCGTCATGCGTTGCCGAAAACGTATTTGGAATGGTAGCAACTTGTAATAAGAAAAACAGAGTAGAGGAATGTTCTGTAATGTAGCTGGAAAGTTGCCCAAGCCTGTGAGGGTATAAAAACATTGCTGTAACGATTTGGAAGAAGCATCTTGAAGAAAAAGAAACCAAATTACTTTTCTGCATATTGCAATTTTCCTTTTTGTTCTTCCCTGTTCGTCGCCGTCTCATGGCACGATCAGATCATCTCACGTCTGGAGTTACTCCACGGCCACGGGATATTACAAGTGGTATCAGATTCAGTCGATCCGGAGTAGCACCGTAAAATCCCAGGTCATGGTTGGGGAACACTGATTCATACTCCGTTTTTGTGTTTCCTGTAAAATCCCATCTATCTGGTTGGTCTCGCTACATCACACAGTACGGCGCCTCCAAAGCCCTCGATCCAGACACAGTTCGTGCTTCAAGCAATGGAGGAAAGGGAGGACCGATCGGATGAAAAGTTGGCGGCCATCAAGGAGAGTTTGGATCTACTATTCGTGTGAGACCCTCATTTTTATGTCAATAAATAACATAAAAACAAGGTTCTAAAGTGCATACTGTGCCATTCCCATGATCAGTGGCTGGCACGCACCAACACAATTTGAAATTACAGCCATACACAAGTTCAAACTTTTATTACATCAGGTTGTTTGATAGTAATATTACATAACCAAAAGTAGCAGAATTAAAACCACATCTCATTGTTTGCCAACTAGCCCAAAATTCCACAGGCAACAGACGAGATGAACTTAGAGAGGACAGTCGTCGCCATATATAACGAGTTCTTCATTAACGTTATCGTCAACAGGGTATTCTTGTTCTTCACCTAAAAACATTGTTGAAGCAAGTTGAGTACATTGGTACTCGCAAGACTTTGTAGTGTATGCAATTCCTGGAATATATGCAGGCTGAAATAGAAAGTGGGTTTCTACGGTTGTTTTGCATAAAGCGAAAGTTTTGAATGAAGTAATACTGAATAGTAATGGAAAGCGTAAATAAAAATTAAGACAGTTTGATAAGTAATTGAGGTAACAAGTAATAAAAGGATAATAACATTTTACTCACGGCCCTTTTGTGAGCAAAATAATGAACAAGACCCTCCCTGGTCTTAACAAATCAATATAACAGTAAATGACATTTATACGGATATGAATCATTTCCAAAACATTTAAAAAGGTTTTTGAAAATAGAAAACAACTAACTTTGTGATGACTTTACCAAGTGCTCATGACCGCGAGCGCGGCTAATCGATTAGGTTTAGACTCTGCAGAGTTTGTACTGCTTTACCCACAAGGTATGTTCTCCCTTTTTGTAAGCTATAAGACACACTTCCTTTGGTATGCCCGCGGGGAGTTCATAACGAAACCGTTCGATTACTTGAACCTTAACTTTGCACTAGCCCAATGACGTTACTCCTGACTATGATGGAAGCTAAAAAGGTAAAAGGAATTCCAGAGTCAGTGACCCACCAGGAATAGAAATTCCGGAGTCAGTGACCCACCAGGAATAATAAAAGCCCCAAATTCATAGCCAGGCGTACACCGTTACAACGGCAGATGCCAACACCTCGGTGATGACACCTCCCTCGAGCAAACCTTTATTCGGAATGCCCGTGCTACAACTGCCTACCAATGTGCAAAGCTAATTCCCAAATAATTTAATAAGTTAAGACTGTCCCATTCCAGTACTTGTGGATGTACGGTTATCTTGGCCTGAAAACAACACATTAGCTAGGTCCTTATTGTGACATGGGCAACACTCCACCCTATCTACGTACACGTTAAAACATGTACAACCGGCTATTGCCAATAATCACCCACGTCAAAACAGTAGTTTTATTTTCATTTTTATCAAACTACCAGTATCCTTTACTGCTTAAATAAACCATAAAAGATTTCATAAGAAAAAGTGTGGGTGTAAAATGTTTCTGACATTAATCTAAAGCAGTGCTAAGCATTTGCAGGTTAATAAGCGAGTATACCCAGTTCAATGAACTTAACCATTCCTAGGGTTTTTACGGATCGTATATCCATATGATTAAGGGAATCCACCAATTTTGGGTTAATATCTACCAAGTAACACAAAATAATAGTTTATCAAATTATGAGCATGCAGGAAGATTCTTAGTCAAATTTTAGTGGATTATGAAATCTGGGTTCAAAATGCTCAAGGGGGTGCTTGCCTTGCTCCTCAGTGGTATAGGCTGGGTCGGTGTCGTCGACGGCGAAGTCGGTAGTCTCAGCGTCTATACGTCGATTAAGAACATGGCAAATGGAATACTTCAATATCGATAAAAGAAGCAAATACATGAACCATAAGAATAGCAGTTGAAAGATTCAAATGAAATCAATCCAAATCAATCAATGATGGCAATCACGTTCATCATTTCATGTATTATCTGAGTTATATGGTTTTGGGTCCTAAGGGTAAAGATATAAGGGTATACAACACAACTACCTTTCTTTATGTACTATTTCATTTTAATTTACGAATTCAGGAAGCTAAGATTGTAAAATTGAATACAATGAAATTCATTTTCAGGGTGTAGGATTAATTGTACTAATATTACTTAGTACACATAATAACCTTAATCATGTCAAATAAGAGTAATATGGTAAACCCTAACTTTTATCTTACTAACTGGTTCTAATTAGTATAACAAATACAATGAAACAAGTTTCATTCATTTTGGATCATTTTTGAGTAAGTTATAATAACTATATTAAATTTATGCATTAAATAAAGTCCTAATATGAAATTTTCACAAACTAACTCCAAATTCAAATCTAATTACATATTTGGACACTATTTGAACCAAGGATTCCAACAAAGTTGGTTTCATTCAATTTGGACTTTATTTGCAAAATTTCTATATGGCACATATTCAAATTTCAAGCTTTAAATTCAAATTCAGATTTAAATTCCTAAACAAGTTCAAGATATTTTTGCATACTATGAAACTAGGGAATTTATTATGAATTTACAAATTTGTTTCATTCAATTTGGAGCTATGGTTCAAAAGTTATAAAGTTTTGAATGGATTCGGGTTTCTAAAATTCAATAAAATGGAAAAATGTGCTTTCCACAAGGGAAGGCGTATTTCTCTAATTCGTGCAGGCTAGCAGGTGGGACTGGATTGGCAGTGGGGCGAGGGCATGTGCGTGCGGCTGACACGGGGGTCCCGCATAGCATAGAGCCAGCGTAGGGGAGATGGCCGACGGCCTCGTCGGCGGCTCTCCGGCGGCGTCGATCGGTTTTGGCTAGCAGCTACGGCTTCACGGGACTATGGAGAGCCTTGGGAACTGCTCGGACATGGGTGGTCTTCGGAGAATTTGGGCGTGCGGCTATGGACGGCGGAGGTTCACGGTGAAGCTCTCCATAGTGACTCTACTAGTGCACTCAATCAAAGCAACAAGTGATCGGGTGAAGCTCTCACCGAGCGGCGGTAATGGCGGAAAGGGAAACTCGGTGCGGGAACTCCTCGGGATATTTCGGCCTGGAAGAAGAGGCGCAAAAGCTTCGTGAGTATCCAAGAATGCTCTAAGACCATTCAATTTGGATCCTTTCTTACCGAGTCACACAAATTTGCGGTTACCCCCACATTGGGTTTCGCCGGCAATGGAGGAGATGGCTCCGGTCTGGGCGGTTTTGGGCGGAAAAGATTAATTGTGTGGGTGCTCCGGGTTTGGTTGGGTTTGAATGTGCTGCTCGTCCCCTTAAATAGGCGGCGGAGGTGGTAAGGTCTGGTTTGATTGGAAAGAAAATGAGATGGCGGCCAGCTCGACGTCCTCGGGAGATTTCCTCTCCGCTTTGGTCAAGGGCCGGATGGGCATGGTACAGGGTTGCAGTGGCGTGGCAGAGTGTGTCCAGGCGGCCTTGAAGCGCGGGATTGCAGCGCGAATGGGACAAACCCAGAGGCGGTTCGGCATCCTCGCCGACAACAGAGAGAACGAGAGAGAGAGAGAAATAGAGATGAGAGGAGAGGAGGAAGAAACACCTGACCGGTGGGGGCGACTGGTCCACAAGGCAGAGAAAGAGAGAGAGGAAAGACGCGTGGGCAAGTGAAGTTTCTGGGTCCCGTCCAGCAGTGGCGTTGGCTCCTGGACTGGCTGAAGGGTCACGGGCACGTGGCCCCCACACGTAAGGATGAAGGAGCATTCTAGGACTTATCCTCCAGACAGCCAGTTCAGTGAATTAAATCATGGGTCATCTCATGTCTTGATTTTTTGAAACTTTTTTACCAAGTGTAGGGGTAAGTTATATATCCTTAGTAAAATTTTGTGGTTAAGAAGATCTACCATTTATTTTTAATAATTCTGACATGCCGACTTGCACAAGATATTTACTTCGGTTTTCAGATTGTTTGAAGGACTAAATCAACCTATTTATTTTTGTAATTTTTACTGAGGATTTGTTTAGACAATATGGATCTACCTAGGGCTGGAAATTAAGCTCGAGGCTCGAGGCTCGGCTCGAGCTCGGCTCGGCTCGAAGTGGCTCGGCTCGGCTCGAAGCGGCAATGAGCCGAGCCCGAGCCGACTATTCGGCTCGTTTAGCTAACGAGCCGAGCCCGAGCCGGCTCGCGAGCGGCTCGTTGGCTCGTTAGGCTCGTTACCGCCGGTAGGTTCAGTTTCTGGGGATCAGTCGACATAGCTTGTTCAGTAGGTTCAGTTTCTCTACGACATGCTATTTGGTTGAGGCTATAGAGCATTAATAGACAGAATTTCAAAGGATTGGTACTAATTCCTGTAAAATTCTTACTTGTCAAGATGAAATAACGGAAGCACAAGCCAAGACAAGCATGCAGTAAGTACCCGATTGTGGTGGCAACATCGTGCATTCAGAATTCAATGTATAGAATAACTATAACACACCAGAATGCCAGGCAAGATTATACAACCAGGCAAAATTAAAGATGCACCACTGGACACTGAAAACACAAATGCTAGTTGCCAAAGTGATGTTAATTTAAAAGAACAGGGAAGTTGATGCAAGCATTGTCATTGAATTATCGTAGTACAGAAAGATGGGCTATCAGGCAAAAGAAATTGAATTCATATTTTATAAGGTGCGTAGAAACCCAACCCAACTCAAACTATACATCACAAACTATGCATCCAACTCAAACTTTGCATCACAAACTGAATCCAACCGAAATCCCAGCCCCTCTTTACTCCAGCCAGCACAGCCTATTGGAACTTCTGAACTTCTAAGTTCTGAAGCTCTGTCCAGAGAGCATAATAGAGAAACAAAGAACTCACAAATTTGACAAATGTAAAAATGAGATTTGTGCAACAACTTCAACCACACAGCTTTACTGGTTTTCCATTTGATTATATGGACTAGAGATTACAAGCTTCAAATAGCTATATGCACTACATAACCAAATCAAACTCAGCTAATTCAGAAACCAAACCAGACACAACACTATTCCATTTCCGGTAGCACAACCTTTTAAACACCTGAACTCTGAAATTGACTCCAAAACTTTCCTAAACCCGAGATAAACTCTAAACACATCAAATTTAGATAACACTGCCTTCCTCCTCAGGTTCATGGCAGTCAACAATTTTCATGGCATGTCACTCAATTCACCAAATCACACATTCATAGTGCATGTGCTCACCAAGTTCAACAACTAAACATTCAAGTTGAATGATTCAACAACAATCTCAGTGCTCAGTGCTCACCGAGTCAGTTCGTGGTACTGCTGGAACTGGACGTTGGTGTGGACCCAGTGGAGGCGGCGCCGAGAGTAGTAGTTGCATCTGGAGCCTCAGCCGGCGTCGGCGACAGGTGTGCTGCGTGTGCACTCGCTCTTCTGTTCTTCTGCACTTGCTCCATTGGTCGGCCGGGGGAGGCGTCGGAGTCGGAGGAGACGAGGGAGCCGGGTCCGGGGGAGGCATCGGAGGAGCTGAGGGAGCTGGGGCCAGGTAGGCGTCGGAGTCACCAAGGGACGGCCGGACGGGCGCAGCCGCGAGGGGCGCCGTGGCGGTCCGGCGGAGCCAAGGGAGGCGGGGAACGAGGCGTCGAGGGCCTGAGGGAGGCGGGGAATGGGGCATCGAGGGCGGCGCCGGTCGGCGAAGTCCCGGAGTCGGGCCGCCGGGGTCCTTGGGGGCGGCGGAGAACGAGATTAGGGATTTGCGGGGGGCGGCGGACGGGCGGAGTGAGGAATTTGGGGGGTACTCGGTAGTTCGCTACTTCACTCGGTCACCTCGATGCATAAAACCGCTGGCTCACGAGCCCACACGAGCCGGCTCGTGGCTCGTTCGAGCCCGAGCCGAGCCCAACATTTGGCTCGATGCACACTGCGAGCTGAGCTCGGCTCGGCTCGAATTTTGGCGAGCTCGACCGAGCCCGGCTCGGCTCGGCTCGGCTCGGCTCAATTCCACCCCTAGATCTACCATAAAAATTTCAGATCCAAACTCGTATTACTTATTTTCTTAAAATTCTTTTACTGATTTCTGCAGAATTTCAGATCTGCTTTATTTAAATGCAAATAAATAGTTAATCTACTTAACAATTTTTGACAATTTTTGCGGATGAGGATGATATGTCTGAGGTCTTATGATAAAAGTCTAATGGTCTAGATTGCTCCACATTTCTCTCTAAAAATCTGACATGGATCAGGGCAGAGATAATATTTATCATTTTAATTTGTTTTCTTTATCATTAAACGCATGCACATGGTCTTTTGACCAGCTAGGGGTGTCTCTAGGGCTTAGCATGGTCACTTTCAAATTTACCATAGTAATTTCCATTCCTTACCATTTTACCATTTGATATTTTCTCTTTTTCTTTCTTTTCTTTCTCAATTCCAATAATTATTTCAATCAATAATCAATTCAACAAATGCACAAGAAATCATGAAAAACAACATTGAAATGATTTCACATTTTTAATATTGGATTTTAAACTTTTATTAATTTGAGGATGTTACAGATCTACCCCCCTTACAAAAATCTCGTCCTCGAGATTTGCGAGGGTTAAGGAAAACTAAAAGAAGTCTGGAAACTCTTTCATCAGATGATCTTCGCGCTCCCACGTGGCTTCTTCTTCAGTATGATTACTCCATTGAACTTTCAACATCCTGTGGATCTTGTTTCTTGTGTGCCGCTCGACTTCTTCAAGAATGCGAACAGGTCGCTCTCGATAAGATAGATCGGGTTGTAGATTGAGATCGTCGAGATTAGCGAGATCAGTCGGCACACGAAGACATTTCTTGAGTTGGGATACATGGAAGACATTATGAACTTCCGACAAACGGGGCGGCAATTCCAACTTATATGCCATCTCCCCTAATTTCTCGATAATTGGATAAGGTCCAATGTATCGAGGGGCTAGTTTCCCGCGGATTTGGAAATGACGAACTCCGCGAAGAGGGGAAACTTTTAAGTAAACATGATCTCCGACTTCGAAACTTAAATCACGTCGACGATTGTCGGCGTAACTCTTCTGACGAGATTGAGCTTCTTTGAGTCGACTTCTAATCATGTCAACTTGTTCTTCGGCTTCTCGGATAATATCTGGGCCGAAGAAATTTCTTTCTCCAGTTTCAGACCAAAAGAGAGGGGTTCGGCACTTTCTTCCATAAAGTGCTTCAAAAGGGGACATTTGAAGACTGGCTTGAAAGCTATTATTATAGGAGAATTCAGCAAAGGGTAAGCTCTATTCCCAATTCATGCCATAGGATAGGACACAAGCTCTGAGCATGTCCTCTAAAGTTTGATTTGTCCGTTCAGTCTGTCCATCTGTTTGGGGATGATAAGCTGTACTGAAATTTAGCTTTGTCCCTAACAGGCTGTGCAGACTTTCCCAAAAACGATATGTAAATTGAGATCCACGATCAGATACAATTGTCTTGGGAACTCCATGAAGACGAACAATATTTTCAAGATACAATTCTGCGAGTTTATCTCCGGGGTGAGTGGTTTTGACTGGTATGAAATGGGAAACTTTGGTTAATCGATCAACGATAACCCAAATGGAATCATGCCCTTTTCTGGTTCTCGGCAGACCAGTAATGAAATCCATACTTATATCATCCCATTTCCACTTTGGAATATCGAGAGGGTGAAGAAGACCAGCAGGACGTTGATGCTCGGCTTTTACTCGCTGACATATATCACATTTCGCGACATACTCGGCGATTTCCTTTTTTTTATTTACCTAGCATTTTTTAGATTAATTATATCTAGATGATGAATTTATTACCTTGCTCCATTAGATTATTTGTTGTCTACCTTTTTTAGATGACAAAATATGGCAAACATATATTAAATTAATACACATTAAATTTAATGTATATGGTATAGATGTGATCATGAAGTTGCCTTGCATTTTGAGATGATGAATTATCTACCTCTTTGAGAGGATAAATTTAATTTTGGCTATGCATAGTACTTAAGATTTGTTTCTAATTACCATTAATTTTCTTACCGTTAGTGAGATGATGAATTTACTACCTTGCTCTATTAGATTAAGTTGTCTACCTTTTTGGATGATAAATTATGATTGAGAGCATATATTAAATTTATTTAATTAAGGTTATTGGATAGTAACAAATAATGGATTAATGATTTATGTAATTAAGATTATTGCATATTATTAATTGTTACATTAATTAATTGTAGATGGACCGGAGATGGATGTACAATGCGAACCGTTGCAGCCGAGAATACATCGACGGGCGTATTCGCTTTTCTGACGAGCAAATGAGGAGAACAGATTGCAAAAGAAGGCGGAGTACATACATTGTCCATGCATTGATTGCAAGAATGAGAAGATGTTTTCGGACAAAGACCAAATCCACTTGCACTTGATTCGGAGGGGCTTTGTACCTAGCTATACATGTTGGACAAGGCACGGTGAAGAGGAGATCATACTTCAATGTGATAATGTCGACGACGACGAAGCCGCCAATATGGCAGCTGACATCGGGTATGGAACCGATGAGGATAGGTTGGTCGTTGACGATGACAATAATCTGGCTCAAATGTTGTGCGATGTAGAAGGAAACTACAGTAGTGAGAGAGAGTTTAATCAGTTCAAAGGTTTGATAAAGGACTCGGAGAAACCTTTGTTCCCGGGTTGCAAGGAGGAATACACAAAGTTGCACACTGTGCTTTCACTACTGAAATTGAAGGCAAGCAATGGTTGGTCCGACAAGAGTTTCACGGAGTTGCTACGTCTCTTAGCGGACATGCTTCCAGAGGGCAACCTGTTGCCTAAGACCACGTATTTTGCCAAGAAGGTTGTATGTCCCTTGGGATTGGAGGTAGAAAGAATACACGCGTGTCCAAACGACTGTATACTCTATCGCAAAGACTATGCAAACACGCATGTATGTCCGGTGTGCAAAGCATCGCGATACAAGCGTAAGGGCGAGGAAAACGAAGGCATAGAAGTGAAGAATGGAGCTCCCGCTAAAGTGGTGTGGTATTTGCCAGTAATACCTCGTCTAAAGCGTTTATTTGCAAATAAAAAGCATGCCAAGCTGATGCGATGGCACTCGAAGAGCGAAAGAGGGATGGAAAGTCGAGGCACCCTGCCGATTCTCGCGATGGAGAACCATCGATAGGCTCTTTAGGGAGAACTTCGGAAATGAGCCAAGGAATATAAGATTTGGGTTGAGTACGGATGGAATGAATCCTTTCGGTAACATGAGTAGTATTCATAGCACTTGGCCCGTGACTCTGTATCTACAACCTTCCTCCTTGGCTGTGTATGAAGCGAAAATACATTATGATGTCATTTGCTTATCCAAGGGCCGAGACAACCTGAAACGATATTGATGTATACCTACAACCATTGGTGGAAGATCTTGTGCTATTGTGGAATGAAGGTGTACAGGTATGGGATGAGTACAAGCGGGAGTACTTCACTCTACGCGCAATGTTGTTCTGCACCATCAATGATTTCCCAGCCCTAGGTAACCTGTCCGGCCGTACTATAAAAGGAGCTAAAGCTTGCCCCCAATGCCTGGATGAAACTAGTAGCGTGTGGCTTAGCAACTCGAGGAAAACAGTCTACATGCGTCACCGTCGGTTCCTTCGAAAGAATCATCCGTACCGTAATATGAAAAAACAATTTGACGGTACAAAGGAGGACGGTTCATCTCCAAGGCCTCTTACTGAGGAAGAGGTATATGATATGGTTAAGGATATTAATGTTGTACTTGGAAAGGGGGATACCTCGAGGTCCCGTACTGAGAAAACCACGTGGAAGAAGAGATCCTTATTTTGGGATTTGCCCTATTGGAAGGACTTAGAAGTTCGACATTGTATCGACGTCATGCATGTAGAAAAGAATGTATGTGACAGCGTGCTTGGTCTTTTACTGAATATTCCTAGCAAAACAAAGGATGGATCAAGGCACGAAGGGACCTGGAAGATATGAAGATCGAGCCGAGCTACATCCTCAAGACACCGGAAAGGCCGACTTTACCTTCCCCGACTTGCTATACTCTGTCCAAGAAAGAGAAAACAGACCTCTGCAAGTGCTTGCGTAGTGTGAAAGTTCCGTCCAGGTTACTCCGCAAACATCAAGAAAGCGGTATCGATGAAAGATTTGAAGTTAAGCGGTATGAAGTCTCATGATTGTCATGTGATGATGACACAAATGCTCCCTATTGCAATTAGAGGTATTTTGCCTGACAAGGTTCGAGAGGCAATCATGAGGTTGTGTTTCTTCTTTAACGCGATTTCACAGAAGGTCATCGATCCCGTTGGACTTTATGAACTGCAGCTGATGTGGTCAACACTCATGTCGACTAGAGATGTATTTTCCTCCATCATTTTTCGATATCATGGTTCATCTCATTGTTCACCTTGTGAATGAGATAAATATTTGTGGGCCAGTATTCCTGCATCAGATGTACCCGTTCGAAAGGTACATGGGTGTTCTAAAGAAATATGTACGTAATCGATCGCGACCGGAAGGTTCCATTGTAGAAGGTTATGCAACTGAGGAGGTTATTGAGTTCTGCGTCGATTACATGGACGAGGTTGAACCGGTAGGAGTGCCTGTATCACGCCATGAGGGGAGGCTAGCTGGCAAAGGAGTAATCGGAAAGAAATCCACAAATTCTTACGATCATTTTTTGTTCGAACAAGCTCATTTCACAGTCTTGCAAAGATCGATCGAGGTATCCCGTTTATGGACATGCACAAGGAAAAGCTACAGAGGGAAAATCGTGGACGATCGAGGTTTGGATAACAAAAGAGCACAATCGTGTGTTCAATCATTGGTTCAAGGAGCACATGTCCGGTGAAGAAAGCGAGTGTTACGTTGAGGTGGTTGGCAAAAGGGCCATCGTGTACAATCGACATGGCAAGGATACGACATAAATGGATATACATTTTACACGAGAGCTCGAGGATAGCAAAAGTACTTACCAAAATAGTGGTGTCCGTATAGATGCCTCACGACAATACAGCAGAAGAAGAGCAGCTTCTATGGGTTTATAGAGGAGATATGGGAGCTCGACTCTTGCATTTTCAAGATCCCGGTGTTTCAGTTGTCGTTGGGTCCAACTCCCAAAGGGTGTCAAGGTGGACAAATATGGCTTCACTCTTGTGGACATCGAGCAAGTCGGATATAGAGACGAACCATTCGTACTTGCAAAGCAAGTTGCACAGTCTTCTATGTAATCGACCCGTGAGATAAGAAGCGTCATGTAGTTCTTCAAGGAAAACAAAGGATCGTCGGAGTTGAGAATGTCGTGGATGAGGAAGAGTACAACCGATTTGATGAGTTGCCTCCTTTCGTAGATGGCGACATCGAGGCTCGAGGAAGGAACCACTCAGAAGCCACCTATCATCGTGATGATCATGAAGAAGGCCAAATTGTGAAAGAAAATAATTAGCTAGGAGTAATGGCAAAATGTGTGTATTTATGTGGGGTAATGGAAATGTAATGTCGAAATATGCATTTATGTGGAGTAATGGCATTTTTGTTAAAAATATGCTTTATATTAATTCATGGCTTTATATTAATATATATGATAGGTATGCGTTAATATATAGTGTTATAAATGCATTTATGTGGAGTAATGGAAAAATATGCTTTATATTAATTTACGTAAAAACTAAAAACGGTATTAGTTTCATGGTGATAAGTTTCATAAGTTTCATGGCTATACCGTTGCAGCGGTATACTGCCTCCTAGTCACTCTCATTAATTTATATTAATCGTGATTCAAATTTATAAGAATATAAATTTATATATCATAGATAAATTAATTATGAATAATTAGTAGTTAATATATATGATAGGTTCACTAATACATTAATTCATATCTTTATAATAGAAGGAAATCAAAATAGTATTAGTGGCGGTTGTTAATTAAAACCGCCACAGATAAGGTTTATCAGTGGCGGTTGTTAATTAAAACCGCCACTGATAAGGATTATCTGTGGCGGTTTTAATAAACAACCGCCACTGATAAGGATTATCTGTGGCGGTTTTAATAAACAACCGCCACTGATATGTCCCCCAATATATACCACGCCACTAGCTTCTCGCGAACCCTAATCCTCGCCACAGTGGTCAGACCCCGCCGCCTCCCTCCCGCGCCCGGCGTCGTCCCCGCCCCCGTCGGCCACTCCCGCGCCGGCGACCTCCCGCGCCGGCGACCTCCCGCGTCTAGCGACCCCGCCGCCTCCTCCCGCGCCCGGCGTCGTCCCGCCCCGTCGGCCACTCCGCGCCCGGCGACCTCCCGCGCCCGGCGACCTCCCGCGCCCGGCGACCTCCCGCGTCTAGCGACCCCGCCGCCTCCCTCCCGCCATTGAAGGTGAGCCCCTGACTCGACTGGAATTTTGGATTTTGGATTTTCGATGAATGCCCGATGCGAAATGAAATGAGATGCTAGATGTTGATTGTTGCCTGGATTCAATAACAGAGAGTTCGATGTTGATGAAATGAAATGAAATGAGATGCTAGATGTTGATTGTTGCCTCGTCGATTATTAGGTCGTTAGGGGATTTGTAAGGTCAAATTCATCCGTATTGCAGAGAACGAAAAATGACGAATTGCAGACTTCAAACCACTTTACAGTTATGTGCATAATGTCTTAGTACTAGTTTTCTTTCTCTGATCCAAAGGGTTTTCAGAACAATCTGTGCTTCATATGTGGAACCTTTCCAACTAAGATATATCTATTATTACAATAACAAAGATTATATGCAATGATTCCATTGTGATTACACTTGCTTACATCTTTGGAGATTAGACGTATACCGTATATTAGAAGTTTTTAGCAACTAAATTAAGGGAAAATTAGATCCACAGTGCTGCAAAAGTTAGGTAATATCTCTACACTCCTTACAAAAGCAAGTTTCAAAAACTTCATTTTGTCAGTTGGTAGAAATAATCTTTCTCCATTAGATTACGTTTAGGACATAATTTTAGCGCTAAATTTCCTTGAAAGATGGCTATGATCTCCGTGATCATCAAAGCAACCTAGGACATTTGGTTAGGTCATATGGTTTTGTTTACTACTGTCCTGTTTTCATAACCCCTATTAATTCATACTACTCTCTCAATGATGTTTTTTTTATATATAAGACAAGATGCATAGCTATATATGCTACGAACAACTTTTAGTTACAAAATGGTCCTCTATTTTTTTTCTTTCTTTCCCCACTTCACTAGCATAAATGAAAGTTTTTATGAGTGCTACCAAGATTACCTCAAGTGTTTTATACCACACATAAAACAAATTGATTTCTTTCGGTGCCTCTCTCCTAATTCCCACTTTTAGAATGAGTGGATGATGGTGAGAAAAGTGTATGTAAAGTACAAAGAATTGAATCATTTGTGCCATATTCATGACCAATTACATAATTTTTATTATGGAAATATAACTTTGGTATCATATCAAATTCTCAATTGTATGAAAAGAACCATAATAAAATTTAGCACTTTGGTATCGAATTAGCGAGTAGCTACCATATCTGCTTCGCGAAGGGCCAACGAAGGTGGAGGTGAGATGCTATTTTTCTTTCTATTGTTCACACAGTACCGCAGAGAAGGACATCACAGTTCTAGCTAAGAACCGTCTGTGATATGCATAAAACCCACATTAGTTCAGCACTAATAAACATATGGTACATAAATTTTTGCCACTACCTCATCAGGACTTCAAACCACTTTACTGTTATGTGCATAATGTCTTAGTACTAGCAATAGGTGCGACTCGAGGCGCGTAGACCTCGAGGAGTTCTTGGTGCTCGGACACCAAAATTCTTGTTGTTTCTCTTAATTTGTGATTTATGGTTCTTATTCTGAGATGGTAGATAGATTGTAGCTGTAATTCTGCAATGGAGTGGGGTTGAGAGCGAGTTCCTTCGTTTCTTACCTCATTGCTTAAGAACTTGGCCATAAGACCTTCTAATTAATAAAAGACTTCTTCTCTTTTAATCAAATTGCTGTTCTTAAGGATGTACCTATTCTGGTCTTAGCCGCTTTGCTTTTAACTACATATTTTTATCCGACCATAGCATAGCGTGTAAACCTACCTAGTCCGATCTTAGTTGCCTTCTATAGCTGCCAGAGTAGTTTTACCTGTTGGTTAGGATTTCTCAACATTATTTATCACATCGGTTGATCTCTCTACACAATAAGACCTCTTGTTCACATTATCTTCGAAATGACTATGTTTACTTTGAAATGTAGTTCTTATGGAGCCTGAGGCCCGGCTGGGTTGGAGGATGCTTCCAACCCGTCCCGAACTCAAGCCCGAGTAGATACTGTTGGACCATCCAACCTTCGAAGGTGCCAAGCCTCCTTCGCCGCCGGAGATGCCGATGCTCCCGTTGCAAGGCGTCGAGGCCGAGGAAAACTAAGAAGCCTGAAGGCCGGCATACCATCTCGGAGGTCTCGAGATCTTTGAGTCCGGTTAAACCGCAAAAAAGCAGCAAAATATAGGTCAACATGCGGTTACATCGCAAGGGATAAAGTGCCAATCAACTATTTGGATTGGCACAAAGTGCCAGACGCCATCAAAATGGATCTATGTACAGAGCTGAAAGAAAATATCGAATTCACTGAAGGAGTGAAGAGCTCGTGCGTCTCAATGCATTGATGTCAATGGATGTCGCATGGAGGAACTTCAAGTCCAAGCTGAATACGCAATATGTGATGAAAAATCGGTCAGCCATCGGAGATTATCCTAAAGTAGAGCCATATTGGGATGAATTTATTGCGATGAAGCAAGACAAAGCAGCAATAAAATCCGGTGAGGACCACCGTCGGATCGCAAGGATGAACACTCACCCCCACGGACTAGGCACGAGTGGGTACGCGGGTAAGATTCCTCCTTTGGGAGAGGCAAGAATTGGATGCAATCCGATCGACCGCACAAGTCCCTTGGCGGTCTACCGGACCGAGTTAAGCATTATGTGCTAGCAAGGGCATCTGTCATGCCTAGTGGGGCTTATCATTCAAAAGCAACGATGATGAAGCAATCTCCCAACGAATTCAGGAGCTGCACGCCGAGTCCACCCAAGGAAATTTTCACGCAGATAGGGAGAAGGGCGAACTAACAGCGGCCTTGGGAAATAAAGAGCATCCTGGTCGGACCACGCAGGCGTAGGGGTTAAGGTTCCCTGGAAGATTGGTTTCCCAAAGCACGGAGACTCGTACAGGAGTCGCAAGAGAGCGAAAGAAGAGCGTGCGGAACGGGCTATGGAGGAGATGAAGCAAAAGATGCTTCAAGAATTACAAAGCACCATAGAACAACAAGTTCAACAAAAGTACAAGAAGCCATGAGCCGCCGCAAGGACACAACACTGTTCTCGCCAGCCCTACGAATCGCCAGAGCAGCTTGCGCGTCCACACCATTGGTACAACCGGATAACACGCATTATCCTGTGGGCGACATACAAGACCCCACACTGCCCAGCTCAATGTGCCTGTCATGAACATATTTTTACAGGCTGCTACAGGATAGCTTATCCATACCTACAAGGGATGTTTTGCACAACTCTCCGATAGCTCCAGGTTATGCAAAGGTCCAGTGGACACGGTGCTTCCACAGCTTCTTTGAGGTTGGACCGAAATGCCTTGCAATGATGAGGTCACAACTCTAGGAAGTGTCGTTCACACTTTCATCCAGGGCGTAAGCGTGACATCGCTCTTGGATCATGAACCGCCACCTCTCCTGCAGTACAACCGCCACCTCTCTCGCAGTACAACTCGCCCATTCATCACCAACACCTGGCGTCAAATGGCTAGTGCGCCCACTAGAAAGGAGCCTGCTCTAGGAGCCCATTCGTCACCAGCGCCTCAACATCAAAAGCTTAGTGTGACCACTTCAAAAGACGAAGGTACAACACCTGATCCAAGAAATGGCCCGTTAGACAAGCCATATCGCTTAGATCAAAGCGGCTGAAGCAGTATGATGTCATCAGAGGAAAAGGAAAGGGCAAAGCGAAATCTCAAGTACAAGATAATCACGAAAGGCTGAAATACGAGCTTGGAAAGCCATTAGTCACCGAATCGAAGTTGAAGAGCCTAACACTCATGATGCAGCGATTACATGACTGGTACATGATGCGATCCAATCAACATTTACTCCCGAAGATGATCACTGCCATTTACGGAGAGGAACATTTTCACCATGAGGGGGTTGGCTACTTCATGATAGAATTCGATAACTTGCACAACTTGTTCTATCACGACGCCCTCAACGTGTCTTTTTTGCGATGCTGGACACTGTAAGTGTCTACTATATAAATCATGGTTTACATTTACGTAATATCGATAAATGTGTTGTCTAACTTTTTCCTTATCTAGATACGAGACTATTGAATTGAGAAGAACCAAGGGCCCAGTGGGATTCCTCGACCCAGGAACGGTGTGCCAGATCAAAATCTTAAGAGCACCAAATGAGGTTGAGGAATACATATACAGGGCGTTGCTAAAACTACAAGACAAGGAATTCATACTTGTTCCATACAATTTTAAGTAAGTTTCTCACTGGCTAGTTAAATCACTTGTTGAATTCGCTCATTTCTCTTATCCTAGGGCTAATGACTATAGCATCATACATGTATATGTAGGTTCCATCGATTCTTGTAGTAGTGACCCCGAGAAAAGAGCAAGTTGTCGGTCATGGATTCGATGGACAAAGATAAAAAAGACTACGAAGAGCTGCTAAGTGTAATGAATGCGGCGTTCAAAAGATATTGTACAAAGAGCTTGAGATACCGCCCATTCCGTAAATCCCTTTCAGTCGAACTAAATTTCCAGACGCACGCAAGAAATATTCTTATATCGCATTTCATAGTAAATAACTCCTTCCATGACATTTTAGTTTATTCAATTTTTGTAGTGTCACAAGCAATGCAAGGCACAAATTTATGTGGGTACTTCGTGTGTGCCAATACATGCGCGAAATCTTATCTTCTACAATAATAGACAATGACGTAGAGGTTTGTCATGCTAACATTACACATTTATTCGCACCACTCAATTTCTATATATACTCTTAGATTTATTTTTCGTACTTGTAGCGCCTCAAATTGCCTACGACAGACTACATCCTCTTGACATCCAAGCCATTCAGGGACAGCTCGCTTACTTCCTCATGAAGGAAGTCATCAACAAAAAGGGCGAGTTTTATGATGAAGACAACAATGATCAATTGCTCCATCTTTCATTAAGCGTCGTTCGCCTCCAAAGAATCCCTAAAGGCTCGTAGGCTTAAGATTGTGTGAGAAGATACTAGGTCTTGGATGTGGACTTGTAAATTGTAAACGAGAGCATGACAAACTTTAGAAACGAGAAGATACTCTCTTGGTCAATATGACTAATCTTATTTATTATCGATCTATTACAATGTGTGTGATATAATAGTTTTGCTTGTGATATAATTATCGATCTATTACAGGAATGTTGTAATGCTGATTGGTTTTGTGATATAATTATTCTCTCGTCTCATCGTGAACTCCTCCTTCACCTGCATCATCGCATCACGAACTCCTCGCATCAGCGCCATCGTGTGCCTCCCTCTGTAAATGTGGTTAGGATGTAGTGATGATGGTGCTCATCTTTGAATTCCCCGAAGATGACCATCAATGTTGGTTTATCATTTGTAATGTGTTGAATGGGTTGCCACTTATAGTTCACTTGAAAGTCATGTCCAAAATGGATATGAGAGCATGCATTATGTGGGTGGCCATGGCTAGCAATTCCTGTTTGCACATTTTTGTTAACCTGTTCTCACAATGTTGGCCTATGTTTGCATGTGCTTTTGGCCATATTTCTTTTTTGAGTTACTTAATTGGTGAATTAATATGTTCTCTATTAGCATATGAAAGATACAGTGAAGTGCTTGTTGGGCGTCACATTAGATTGTGGTCTGCACTTAATATGTGGTAAAGTTACTTGCGAATTATCATATTCTCAAACTATAATCACTTGGTTAGTGTAATTTTGACATGTTTTGACTCAATGTAGTTATAACTATGGAACTGTTGAGGCATATGATCAGCAAAATGGCTTTCACAAGGTACTGTTATTACTTTCTCTTGTGCAATGTCATATTAGTACAATTATTTTTATTTGTTGTTTTATTGCAATACTAAAAAAATCATAAAGTTTATATTAAAAAAATCATAAAGTTTGTCCTGCTTTGTTGTTTTATTGCCCAATATTAATAACTTGGAAGTTTATATCATACAAAAATGCTTATAAAGTAAAATGTAGTGTCAATAGATAACGTTGCATGCTCATACAAACTACTAGAAAATAAAAACCTGAAATCGTCTTAAAATTCTACTTTGAATTTCAGTGACTTCGTTTTTGGGAAATGGGAACAATTTATAACCAACGCTCTCTTAACTAACACTTGGTGTTCATTTGGAAGTTGGAATTTTTAACACATTGGTTACTTTATATTATATGCTAACATTCGGCCCTCAGATATCTGAATTGTCGACGGCGTTTGGACAGGGCTACAATGGGTTATGATCAGTGACGCCTTGAGTTCTATCTATGCATTACCAATTATTCTTTTTGTTTATTTTTCATGTTGGCATGTAGTGCACATACATAAAAAAGCAGTGTGACCCATTTCTCAATACAATTTTGCTTTAATGTTTCTTGTAATATATGCCTTATGTGTCTCTCCTGCGGTTTGTATTTCTTGATGCATATTTTTTTCAAAATTATGTTTTGACCTTTGTCATCAGTGGTGGTTAGCTTTTATCCATCATGTTCTTCTAGATTACAAAGCGAATTGTTCCTCTTGGTCTTGGACATGATGATCAATGCATTAATGATGATCCCAACACTCTTGGTCTTGATGGAAGAACTTGACTGTTGAGGAAAGTAAAAGGCTTGGCCGTGAAAATGCAAAAGACATTATAGCATGTGGATTTGATGTTGAAAGGACTTTCATTTTCTCCGGTTTTAATTTTGTTGGAGGGTAAGATAACTTTTCTTAAGTGTACTCTTGATTCATGTTTCGCCTTATGACTGATTGCTTGTTTATTCTGTCACTACTCACAAAGCCGGTGAAGTGTGTATGCGGTCAGTCTTAGCTTGTTTATTCTATAACAAATTAATAACCCTCTATCTTATTCTTGCGATTGCCTTTTACGAAAATATGGTTAAAGTCGCCGGTGTGTGACATATAATAAGGTGAGATCTGTTTAATTAAGAACAGTGTTTTGGACATTATAGGGCTTGATTACTTCTCATAAAGCATTATATTTTGCTAATATGGTTTACTCTTGAATGACAGGTTGTAGGAATATTTGGATTCAGCCAAGAGGATCACATAGGAAAGATTGGCTTTCCTCTTGTGCGAAAGTTCCATCATTCCCTTCTTCATTTCCCCATCTCTTCTCTAGCGATGACCAACTTAGGTGTTTGATCCCATGTGCCATAGACCAGGTACAAACATATTTCTTGTTATAATGATCCTGACAGTCCAACATAATTGCTTGTGTGTCTGTTTGTTGGCATACATACAATATATCTAGCATGACTGAATTCGTAATTAAGGCTTTGTAGGTTCTTGGTGCTTTACAAGACTTAATTGTAATTGTGTCCTACCTCTATATGCACAATATGGATAAATTTGTTCTTTAGATAATTATCATGAAAGTTTATCTGAGTAATCCCTTTAAAAATGCTTTGAGCGTAAATCAGGATATTCATGTTTTTCTTTGAAAGTTTCAGTTCATTTGATTTTTTTTTCTGTTCTCCCGTGATCCTTATTTGAGGATGACTCGCGATGTTGCTCCAAGAATTGGTTTTGAAACCATCACCGATTGAATCAAGATTTTTCCCTGCTCTTCGTATTTTTGTTAGGAACATGGATTTGGAACTTAATGCCTTCATTGCGTAGAAGTGTAACATGGTTATAAAAATGAGTTTATGCATACAGGCACAATGCGATTATGCAGATCTCATGTTCTGTACTTCTACTTTGATGATCTGAAACTATTCTTTTAATGCCAGCCGATTAGGACTGTTATAGTAAAGTGATTGCTGCCAGATAAAATGTTTCAATCTAAAGGAAGGGATTTTTTAGGGTAAGTTTGCATGTATGTACCTGTATTTCTAATACAGATGAAAAGAATTTTTTTGGGCTATTACGATTGAGGTAGTGGAGCCTTCACATTTCTACCTTTTGCTCTTCTATCTGACATGTTTATTTAAGTAAGTTATTACTATGTACCATCATATCGCCTTAAGATTATTCCTGATGCGTACGCATTACAGATTCAATGGTATCCAGCTGTTTTTTTTATCATATTTGAATGGCATATACCTGCACTATATCTGTAGTTCATTTGTGTGCTGTTTTAGAGGGCATGGCTAGCACTTTCCTGAGGCTAGCCAGAAGTGCAAGGTTTTTTTTTTGTCGGACGGGGTTATCAGTGGCGGTTCCATATAACAACGCTCTCGATAATGCCATATCGATGGCGGTTTTAATTAGAACCGCCATCGATATGGAATTATCAGTAGCGGTTTTGATATGGAACCGTCGATATAACGTGCATTATCAGTGGCGGTTTTTAGATGGAACCGCCACTGATATTATCATTATCAGTGGCGGTTTTTCTATCCAACCGCCACTAATGATTATTATCAGTGGCGGTTTTCAAACCGCCACTGAAACCGCCACTGATGTCCCTTTGCATAGTAGTGTTAGTGTGTTGCTTCCTGTTGTAATCTAACCAATTAGAGCTTTGAAGTTATTAGTTTTTTTTGTTGATGAGACATATAATCGATTGAAACCAGGTCATATCGCTAGTCTGAAGTGAAGATGTCATGAGAAGGTATTGGGATCGGGTGAGAGAAACCGAAGACGATGTTCTGAAGGCACCTCTCCCTTTTGCACGCATATGTCACGAACACACTCATTATTTAGCGGTTTATTGAGAACGTGTGCTTCGATGTGCGAGCGACAACTCTGTCTACGTGTTTCTTCTTTCTACTGTTCTGCAGATGCATGGCTTGCTTCTTGTGTTGGATTCTTGTTCGATTGCTGATGCCAATTTTACACTGATACCTGACGCCAACACTTAATTCTTGGGCGACTGATTGTCACTTTCATGGTCATATTTTAGTAATACTTTAATGCAAATACGGATTTATATATATTATATCCGCTAGATACTATAATATATGTGTTCAAATTTGAAAACAAATGTTATATGCTTATGGTTACAAATATATTTTTATTTACACAACTCTAATACATATCTCATTAATTTCCATCGTTATAAACTGGACACACCAAAATAAGTGGATTTCCCTATTTTCTTCACCATTACTTGTTGGAATTTATTTCCTATAAAATTTAGATTTTTTAACGATTAGTGTCTATTTCCCATATAACATGTTTTCTAACGGTGGATAATCCAATTGTTCATATATTATGCATATGCCCTAGATATATGTATATGTATGTGTGTGTATATGTATGTATGTATGTATATGAACCATAAGCAGTTGAAAGGAAATTGCATGTACGAAGAAGCTATAACATATACTCTCATTCTAGCTTTCAATTTTTTTTTTTAAATACATGTTATTTTACAATTTTAAGACAGCTTTTAACTATTTTTTTCCTTTGCATACATACCGGCCCCTACCATTTCTTATTCTCAATATTATTTATTACTGTGGAATAGAGTAATATACACCATCCAAGAGCAATAAGTGAGCTAATAAAGGATAAGAATTTGATTATTTCTACACGTGCCTTGATTGAAGTACAAAATTCTAAAGCGTCATCTCTTAAGGAACGAAGGGAGTATGTTTAACAAGTTTAAAGAAGAGATTATACCAACTTAGAGTAGATAAGATTGGCTGGTACCTTACATTATGGACAGTAAAATATTGAATTGCATCGTCACTTGCCTAACTACATTATGCATAATTAAATATTGGTTTGGTAATTTGTGGTTATCCTCACTAATTCGTTGGTAAGGACATTCTTTTATCATGACATGTGGCGACATTCCTTTCCTCCCCTTTCATCTTTCCTTCTCTTACCCTTAAACGCTCTCATAGTGACATGTGGCAGCGTCCAGTTCCTCCCCTTAAAAGTTTGTATTGCTCTAGGAGTTATACTGTTTGTCTAATAACTCTTAAAAGTTTGTATTGTTCTAGAAGTTCTACTGTTGATCTAATAAATTTAGGTCTTTATAATCTGGATCCACTACGATTAACCGTGTAGAATTTCCTCCTTTTCCAATTAACTTGGTAATTTCTATCCTTAAGAGCCAAGGTGATAGCTTTTTTTTTACTTTGCTTTAATATGATAATAAATAGATAGACATATAGATTACATGGGCCATACTAGATAATAAAAATTGAGCTCTTTTACAATACACTACATTGAATATAAATCGTTCATTCTTTTCGATCCAACGGATCAGATTAACTAGAGTTTACTTATACTTCATCTGATAGTGGAGTAGTAAAAACACTCTTGACAAATGAACGGTTATATGTGATTTTTACTACATATTATATACTATCAGTATAATGCACTGTAAAATTTCTCTAAAAATATTCTTACAAAATTATCAACATGAAAACGATACAATAGATAATTAAAGTGTTTCATCTAGATGATTTCTACTACATATTATATACTATAAGTATGATGCACTGTAAAATTTCTCTAAAAATATTCTTACAAAATTATCAACAAGGAAACGATACAATAGATAATTGCAGATGAGTTCGTTCCAACGATCGAACTTGTCACTTGATCATTTGCGGTGAGTAAACTAAGATTTCTACGGTAAATGGAAGGTTGATTCAGAAAGTGAGAAACTAGGGAGGATGAGGGATGGACGCACGCGCATGCGGGCAGCCTGCGTGAGACGGCGGTCCACGCGAGCGTCAGGAGGGAAGTCTCGGTTGCTGAAACGATCCCAAAAATTCAAAATGATTTTAAATTGAATTTTTATTTTGAGTTTGCATTTGAATTTGGTTCTCCGTTTTTGGGCCAAAATCTCCTTTGCTTCCAGGCCTTCGGCTTGCCTCCGTTTCGGCCCGTTCCAGCGCAGCCGGCCACGGCCTCTCTCCTCGCCAGCCTGGCCCAGCCAGCCACATCCGCCGCCCGCCGCCGGCTCGGCCGCGGCGCCGCCACGCAGCGCGAGCTCCGCGCCGCACGCCCGCCTCAGCAGCGTGTCGCCTGTCGCCCAGCCCGCGCCGCCCCTCGCGTCGCCGTGCCAGCGCCCACGACCACGCGCTGCCCGCAAGCCGCCGCCGCGCTCCCTGTCTCCCCGACCTCGCAGCCGCGAGCCGCATCCGCCGCCGCCTTGTGCTCGCCGCTGCCGCGCCCTTGTCTCCTCCGCACGGCTATAAAAGCCGCGTGAGCTCGCCCTCCATTCCTCGCCGGTGAGCTCTCCCTTTCCTTCGCTTCGCCCTCTCCCGCGCCGGCGCCACGCCCAGCCCGCTGCCGCCAGCCGCCGCCGCCCCCGTGCAAACCCTAACCCTAGTGTCCTCGTCGCTCTCCGGGCCGACCCGAGCCAGCTGGGCCTCGCTCACGCCCACGCGGGCTGTTTCTGCCGTCGGCCCGGCCAGTTTCGGCCCGTGCACTGTTAGCCATTTTCCAATTTTTTTATTTTTAATTCATTAACAAATCCGAAAAATCAATTTAAAAATTTCAGAAAATGCTAGAAAAATTCCCGGAAAATTCCGTGAGCCCTAAAACCCCACCAAATACACTATCCAAACCGTCTCGCGCCACTGAGTCCAAAAAAGCCCTCCGTTCCTCAATCCGGGGTCTCCAAAATGCCCAAATCACCCTTCGTTCTCTCTCGGCCCGGTTCTGGTTTCCGTTTTCGTTTTTCGTTTTCCGTTTTCGTTTTGTTTTCCATTTGTTTATTCCCGTTCGTCTTTTTCGCGCTAGATCCGAACGTGGGACAGTTCCAAGAGCCACCGCAGTTCCCGGAGCTGGAGCCGGACCTGACAAGAGCCGATTTCGATCGCATCAACTACAGTTCTTCCGATCCGATCGCCAAGCAAGGCAAGCCGTACACCTTGATCATGTTGATCCGAATCATGCCATGCTATAGTTATTTACTATTTTTCTACCGTTATTTTACTGTATTTTGAAATATTGAAAATCGTTATTTTGGAATGACATGATAACTAGTTAATACCAAATTGCTTATGGAACTTCCTTGGAAAATATTGAACCCTGTTAAACCTTTGTAACCCTAGGAAGTAACCATACCTGGTTAAGTTAGATATTAATTTAGGATAGTATCATTTCAAATTCTTGGAAAAATTGAAAGAAATGTTGTCGAACCGCCGGTTCGATTGGTTTGAGAAAAGTGCTACAGTTTGGGGGACAGAATTGGATTAATCCTGGAGTGGATGAGATTCCAATCCCTGGCTGATGATTAATGCCTTGGTTTGTCTGGTGGCCGGTACTTCGAGTACCGGAATGGGTTTGTGGATGGAGGCTTGATCTTTGGCACAGTAAGGCTAATAACCCCCTTGAGCAAAATAAATAACTTAAGTACCCACTCAACCACAGGTCGGACTGGTCGGTAGGCCTGTCTCCGACATAGCTCGGTAAATTAATCATTCCTGAACCTAAAATTGGATTCTTTGGTGGTACTATTCTCTGGAAAGAATAGGGACCGACCTTCCCGGCAGGGAAGTATACCGGAGGGGTGGAACAGGAATGGTTCATAGTGTCATACCCTGGTTCTCACAACGGTAGGTGCTATGATTGGAATAATCAGGTCCAGGGTAGTGCTAGCCTATCGGTAAATAATTAAAACAACAGGAATGATTAATGAAATGTTGTGATAATCTCGGCCCGGCCGCATGCATTTAAGTTGCATGTTATCCGGTGACATTAACGGTCGTAGATATCTTGTGGATAAAGCTGAGCAGCTCTGCAGAGACAATCATGATGGTATTTGAATACGCCGTACTTCCGGTTAATGAAGTTAAGTTTGAACTGGGGTGATACCCGTAACCAAGCTCAAGTAATTGTTTTGGAAAGAATTGGAGAAATTGGTTAAATATTGTTAAACTTTGGAAACCCCCTTTTACTACTTATTTATGGTTTGTGCTTCAAATGTAAAATGATGTTACAAATCAAACTGCATCCAAATACTTAAACCCTATTGCCTTCCTTTGTGACCCTTGCATATAGTATTCAGAAATTGTCCCGTACGACTTGTTGAGTACTCCTGTACTCACCCTTGCAAACCCCTTTTAGAGTTACAGAAGATGAAGTTCGCCAAGGTTCCGTAGATGGCGATTTGAGTTGATTTTTGAGGTCTTAGTCTTTTGCTCAGGCCTGCCTGTGCGGTATTCTGATTGTAAGTTATTCGGGCCCTGTTGCGCCCTCTTTTATAAAAACCTTGGCCGTTAGGCCCTATATTTAATAAAATGTTGGAGTTAGCTATTTGCCTGGCAATAATATGCTTTGTTCCTGACAGCTAATCATCCTGGGTAGCTGTCGAGGCGTACGGTTCTGCTCCTAAAAAGACGGGCCGTCACAGTTGCTGATCGATATAAGCAGAGACAAGAGGCTGCCCTCTTTACCGACGATAGTAAGATCGATGTGGATACTGGGATACGAGAATAGTCCTCGTGATATAGGAATTCTCAACTTATATGATAACAGTAATGAGGAACTTGTGTCTCCTCAGCTTTGGTCCAACTGTCCTGCTCCCGTGTGGATTACACCAAGTCTTACAAAGATGAACATCGCCATGGAGAAATAGTTTTGAGTTTTTCTTTGCTTACAGATGTTATGTAGTTCTCTGCACAATTTAACATGGAATGGTAATGTTTTTACTGAAATGCCCCAGATTTGCAAACCCAAAATCAAAACCCTAATTGCTTCTAATTAGATTTTAATCGTGTTTAATCGATTCTTAACCGTGTTCTTGAGTTCTAACCCAAATCCTTGGAATCTGGGGATTGGATGGGATGGGGGTGGGTGAACGTACCTGGCATCCACGCTCGGACCGCCAGTCCCTTGCGCGCGTCGGTCCAGCGTCGTCGTCCCGTCGGCCGCCTGCTCCCTCGCCGCGGTCGTAAATCGCCGTCCGACGCTGGCGTCACGCCTCGCCGGCCGCTTTGCTCCCGCTCTGCGCGGCGTCGCCCGCCTCGGGACTTGGCCTCCTGCTCCGTCGTCTCCGCGCGGTCGTCACCGCCATCCCCTGCTCCGCCCGCGTCAGCTCCTCCTCAGCCTCGCCTCGCGCACCTCCCGTTGCCCCTCCGTGCGGTCGTCGCCCGCCTCGGGACCACGCGCAACCACTCCGGCCCGCGTCATGCTCGCCTCCTCCCCTTGGAACTCGTCGCCGCCTACCCCGTCGCATCCTCGCCGCTCGCCCACGCCGTGCACGGGTATAAATACACGTGCGTCTCCTTCGCCCCGCTCCTTGCTCGCCTCTTCGTCCCCTTGGTGAGGACCCCCCCTTTCGTCTATCTCCTGGCCGAAGCCCCCTCGCCTCCCCCTCCTTCTTCCCCAACTGCGGCCAAGCCCCGCCGCCTCGCCTCCCCTTTGCACCCCTAACCCTAACCTCCGTCGCCCGCCTGTTTTCCCTCGCCCCTCGTCTCCTCCACCCTCAGCCGAGGCCCCGCCGCCACCCCCTCATCTTCCCCCGCTCCTCTCCCCTCGCTAGCCTCGCCGCCGCCACCCTCGCCCCAACCCTAACGCTGGATCCCCGTCCCTCTCTGTGTCGATCAATCGATCGATTTAGTTCACTGAGCCGGGGACCCACCGGTCAGTCTCCACGCGCTTGGAATCACCCGTCGGCCACGCCCTCTCTCCGCCAGCCGGCCACTGTCAGTGCAGTGGCCGTCTTGGCTGGTGGCCGACTTCCCTCAGTCTTGGCGCGCTCAGTGGGCGTTCGCATGGTTTGGGCCGAGCCCAAGTGAGGCCGGCACTGTTTTTCCTTTTTTGCTTTTCTTTTGGATTTTTGAAAATCCGAAAATCCTTTAAATGCCTCCAAAATTCCGAAAAATCCCTGGAAATCCCAAAAATAGCTAAAATACACTATCCAAATCGTTTCGAGCCACTGAGTCCAAATATGATCTCCGTTTCGCCTTTTGAAGTCCACAAAATCCCAAAATGCCCAAACTACCCTTCAAACCCTCTCCGGCCCTTTCTCTCTCGGTTCCTTTTCATTTTTCGTTTTCTTGTTTTTCTCTTTTCTTTTCTTTGTTGTTTTAATCGTTTATTTATTGCTTGCTTCTTGAACGCTAGATCCGACCTTGGAGCCCGTCCCGGAGTAGTACGAGGAGCCGGAGCAGGAGCCGGACGCGACCAACACCGAGATCGACGCCGTCGACGACGACCTAGGGACTCCCCTCGCCTCGCAAGGCAAGCCACACTCCTTGAACGCCTATCCACAACGGTAGATACCCTCAGGATCGGATTGTGCATCCCGCCGTGGCCTACGGGGTTCCGAGTACTGTGTGGTTTTGAACTACCTGATAAGTGCTAAAGAGGGGTAGTTCAACGAAAAGCTTTGATAATCTCAACCCGGCCGCATGCATTTAAGTTGCATGTAATTCACGTGTGGCATTAACGGTTGTTGATATCTTGTGGGTAAAGCTGAGCAACTCTGCAGAGTCATAATTAAATGGTAATCGGTTACGCCGTGCTTCCGGTAAATGAAGCTAAGTTTGAATTGGGGTGAATCCCGTAACCTAACCCAAGTAGACTTGTTATCTTCAATTTGACGTAATGATGAACTTGTGAAAACTCAAATTTGATTATTTCTATTATATATGGTTTGTGCTTCAAATGTAAAATGACTTCGAAAATGAAACTGTACCCACCAAGATAATAACCATATTGACATTCCCTTGAGAATACCCTTGCATGTAATATTCAGAAATTCCCGTGCGGTTTGTTGAGTACTGTTGTGTACTCAGTCTTGCTTTTCAACCTATTTTAGAACTTGAAGACGCCGGAGAATTCCAGGAGATCGTGGATGGCAAAGCAGTTTGGTTTTAGGGTCCTTTCTCTGTGCTCAGGCCTTGCCTGTGTGGTTCCTTTGGTATTGTAATATATTGGAGCTCGCCGCTTCCTTTTGTAAAACCCTGGCCGTTAGGCCCTATGTGATGTAAAAATAGTCGTTTCGTTCTTATACTGGCAATGTATGACTTGGTTTCCTGTGGCTAATCTTCCTGGGTAGCCATTACGGAATTTAAACGCACCCCCTGAAAAGGGCGGTCCGTCACATTTACCATTCTTCTTTTTTATTCCAAATGGAATGCTCACGCTAATTCCTTGTTTTGGTGAGTTGATATAATGGTAACGTTGCTGATATCCACATTACTCTAGTCTAACGTTGCTGATGCCTGGATTTTCTGTGTTTTTTATTGCTGATGTAATGATGTTTGGTACGGTTTCAAATTCTGGGTAGAAACGGAAACGGTTTCAGATTCTTGGTAGAAACGTTTCAGGTAGAATCAGAATCACTGTCTGGAAACCGTTTGGCTAGCTGTCTGGATTCTGTAGATCGGGGTGGAACGGGGTTGAGGGTGATTCGGCCTCGACGTGGAAAAAGAAGAAACGTTCTGAGGAGAATCGCTCCGAGCTTTAGCCCGTTTGGTTGGATATCTCCTAGATTCTAGTGGAAACTGATCAGACTGGGCTCGGTACTCGGCAATGAGCACCCATGCTCGGCCATGAACAACCATGCTCGGCTTAAGCTCGCCCGCGAACATACGAGCTTGGAAATATCGGGCAGAGCAGGGGAACTTCTCGAGCATGACCGGAAGGTCATGCTCGTCCCCATAACGCCTAAATAGCGATAATTACGCCACGATCTGGAGCCGTTACGCCCACGATAGGAACGTGGCGAGAATCAAGGCTTTAGTTGCAGCCGCGATTAATGCAGCCAAATGCGCATTATTTGGTGGCAGCTATGATAGATATTTTGTAAGCTATAAGTACCTCCCAGGATAGATTGATAGGAGAGAGAGCTGGTGACACTCAGATACCCCACGGTCACGCAAGAATACAGAAGAGCGTGAGCTCATCCGTGACAGCCAGTAAGCAAGATACGCAAACATTCTGTACGAGTTCCACAACAATAGCGAAAACCACTAGAGTAAGGTTATTATCTCCACCGTGAGTGGCCCGAACCAGTATAAACTCTGATCCATTTTCCAAGTATCCCATTCCTGCATGAGCATTCTTCAGATGTAAACCCTTCACCGAAAAAGGGTCTCATGTTGATATCTCATTTAACAAGTAAGCTCGGTCGAAGCTTTTTTTTTTAACTGAAACATCCACAGGAAGCGTTTTTTCTTTTACTTTGCTTTAATATGATAATTAATAGATAGACATATAGATTACGTGGGCCATATTAGATAATAAAAATAGAGCTCTTTTACAGTGCACTAAGTTGAATATAAATCTTTCATTCTTTTCAATCCAATGGATCAGATTAAATAGAGTTTACTTATACTTCATCTGGTAGTAGAGTATTAGAAACACCCTTAACAAATCAACGGTTAGATGTGATTTCTACTACATATTATATAATATTAGTATGATGCACTATAAAATTTTTCTAAAAACATTCTTACAAAATTATCAACAAGGAAACGATAAAATAGATAATTGCAGTGATTCACCTGGATGAGTTCATTCCAACGATCGAACTTGTCACTTGATCATTTGCACTGAGTATACTAGTGCAGCCGCCGGCAATCCTTCGATCCGCCGGATTGATTCAGAACGTGAGAAACTAGGGAGGATGAGGGATGGATTAATGATAGGGTTTTAGAGCGATTAGAGATGGCAACGGGGACCCGAAACCCGAAACCCGACGGGTATTTACTCTATTAGGGGCTGGGTATGAATCGTTTTTCATACCCGCGGGTATATTAATGGACAAAAACTATTACCCAGCGGGTAGAACGGGTACGGGTCCGTACTACTGTTGCTACCCGCGGGTCCCCCGTTACATATGGGTGTCTAATATGGAATATGTCATATATATATAGGAGTGAACAAGAGTGAAAAAGTTGCTAGCTGCTGTTTGTCTAACTAGACAGTAGATCGACGAAATGTTTTTTTGGGGCCAGGGATCTCTACGGCCCATTTGTCAAGCATTTGGTGTTAACCAATGGAATGGTGCTGCTAAATCTGTTAACTACCTTTGTTCTACATGATCACATACTGTCAATTAATACAGTAGCTAGGTGACATAAACGAAAGCATGCACAACTTTGTCTTAGTACAGTCAATATGATAGCATACGATCTTACCGGGCCCAGCGTATTATATATTGTATACAATCATATTGTGTAACCCTTCGAAATATGAGTACTATATACAAACAAAATATAACTTTTGTCATGAAACCTGAGTCCTGACTTTCGGGTGCGGGTTACCCGCGGGTCCCCGTTACCCGCACGGGTACGGGTACGGGTAAATTTTGTACCCGTATGCGGGTATGGGTATTGTAACGGGTGGATTTTGCTACCACGGGTATGGATACGGGGTGGTGATACCCGCCGGGTATATACCCGTTGCCATCCCTAAGAGCGATCTAGTGTGTATCATATCTAGATACTCAATCTTATCACGCTCAATCTTAATAGACTAAAGAAAAAAAATCTATCACTAAAATATGATTCAAACTAGGACCATTTCTAGTCACAAATTTTAACAACCAGTAACAGTACCACCGAAAATAATTTATACAGCGTTTAAACAGGACATTACTAATTCTATTCTAAGCCGTTTGATCCTACTTATAGTCACCAGCATCCGACCCGAGCAACCCTTGCTAGAATCCGAACACTCTCCCTGTCAGTAGAGTACGAAAGGGGAACGGAAGAAATAGAAAAGCAACCAGACTCGAAAACGATTAAACGATCAGCTGAATACCTGTGTCATTCTTGGATTCGGACTTCCTTCGCCTGCTCGGATTAGGGCTTTAAAGGAAGGCCTCGGTTGGTGCTCAGCGTCGGAGAACACAAGGTCGTGAGGAGACGCAAGTCGACGACCTACGGACGCCGAGCCGCCGAGGCAGATCCTCTAGTCATCTGGACTAGACGACGAGGACTAGGGCTTGACACTGCACTTTGTGATTCATCTTCCAGCAGAGACACTGCTCAGATGGAGGCCTGTAGCAGAGCTGAGATTATAAGCCTATCATGCCCATGGGATCTAGGGATACATCCAAAAGATCTCTGCTGTCTAGTCTTCAGAGTTTTGACTAAGCTGCTTGGTCATCCTTTTAGTTTACTAAAGAAATTCTGGAAAGGTGAACATGTCTATTCGCCGCCGATGGAGACTACGGTCGGCACATTGCCGGAGCTGCCGCAGGACATGTTGATGGATATCTTCGCCACCCTTGAGATCCCTGACCTCGTACGTGCGGGCTCTGTCTGCTCCTCCTGGCGCTCCGCATACACCAGCCTGCGCAACCTTGGGAAGTACAAACACTCCCAGACACCGTGCCTGCTCTACACTTCTGAATCTGCTGGTGAGAGCGTTGCGTGCCTCTACAGCCTTGTGGAGAAGAGGACTTATAAGTTAACTCTCCCGGAGCCACCAATCTGCAGTAGGTTTCTGATTGGGTCCTCACATGGCTGGCTGGTTACCGTTGATGAGATATCTGAGATGCACCTCGTCAACCCGATCACTGGGGAGCAGATCGCTCTCCCGTCGGTGATCACCATCGAGCAAGTAAAGCCCATCTTCAACCACTCCGGTACTCTTCACAAGTATGAAATCTCGGGGGAAACTGGAATGGGTGTTCACAAGACGCTAACAACCGTTGCACCTTATGAATTGCGGGACCACCTCCACTACAAGGCTTTTGTGTTTCATGAAACATCCACAGGAAGCTACATCGTGGTGCTCATCCACAATCCATTTTGTTGGCTCTCATTTGCAAGGCTGGGCGATGATAAGTGGAACTCGCTGCCACCGCACGGTCACTATGAGGACTGCATGTATAAGGATGATCTATTGTATGCAGTAAATTCACTGGGAGAAATCCATGCCTTCGATCTCAGTGGCCCTGTGGTCACAGTGAAGATGGTTATGCAAAGAGAGCCGAGTGGAGCGGATGCGGCAACGTACATTGTTCAAGCTCCATGGGGTGATCTGCTGCATATTTGGAGATTTTCTGCGGACAGTGATTTTGAAAATTGGCCTGCGGTATGTGCATGGAACATTGACGGAATTAAAATATTTGAAGTTGACGTTGCAAGGAAAAAACTTAAGGAGATCGATTGCTTGCGTGACCATGTGTTGTTCCTTGGGCATAATCAATCACTTTGTCTCAGTGCTGAAGAATATCCGGCTCTGAAGCCAAATCATGCCTACTTTACCGACGATAGTACGATGTGGATACTGGGATACGAGAATAGTCAACGTGATATAGGAATTCTCAACTTATATGATAACAGCAGTGAGGAACTTGTGTCTCCTCAGCTTTGGTCCAACTGTCCTGCTCCCGTGTGGATTACACCCAGTCTTACAAAGATGAACATCGCCATGGAGAAATAGTTTTGAGTTTTTCTTTGCTTAAAGATGTTATAATTATGTAGTTCTCTGCACAATTTAACGTGGAGTGGTAATGTTGTAAAATATAAGAGTGAATGGAAAAGTTGAAGGATACCTAGCTGGTCCAGTTTTGTTGTTTTTACCATTCTTCTCTTTTATTGCAAATGGAATGCTCACGCCAATTCCTTGTTTTGGTGAGTTGATATAATGGTAACGTTGCTGATATCCACATTACTCTAGTCTAACGTTGCTGATGTAATGATGTTTTTTATATCGATCTAGCTGTGCTCATGCCTGGATTTTCTTTGTCGGTCCTGCATATTTCCTGACCAGAGTTAACTTGATTTTATTAGATTGATGTTAACGTCACAGTAAAATGATGTAAGATTTATTTTGATTCGTCTGACACATGCATTTGCTAAAGTGCTCTAGGCCTTCCCGTCATGAGTTTAAGAATCAATTGTGGATGCAGAATCAATAAAAAGATGGAAAGCATATATTTTATTCAGAGTTTTCGCCACCAAACTGCTAATTTAGTTATGCATCGTAATGAAATTGGTCCTTTCCCAATTATTTTTCTCACACACATCTATACTGAAGCTGAGAAGTAAATGACAACATAAAGAAAGCTTTCAGGTAAACTTAGTCTGCTGGAATACCTTAAGCAACACAGCAGAAATCAAGCATACAACTATACATGTTCTATGAGCTCAGATAACAACTTTCCGTTCTGTGCCAAGTCCAAAAACCGCATTTCACTCACCCAATGTGTCAAGAAAAGCAAGAAACATCTTCCTCAACAACTGGAACAAATAGGCCATGAAATTTGAACCGACAAAACAATGGTTCTTTAGACAAAAGGATTTCCCCTGCTTTTATTGAAAGCAACAAAGCCTTGATTCTACCTGCTTGATGAGCACATCCTCCACAAGACAACAAACAGCTACTTCGCCAACATAACATCTAGCCTAAAAAATTTATATAACACGTCTAATAGAAAAAAACACAGTGAACTTCATCCAGGAAGACCAAAGTCTTATCTTGCAACACATCATCAACTACAGCATTGATCTGCAGCCACTACAAGAATCCTATCTATTCCGAGAGGGCACTCGTAATATGATGTGAGCCGAGTGTGGAAATAACAAACCGAGTGCACACTCGGTGTAGATGCGCTTATACCGAGTGTACTCTATTCCGAGTGTGCTCTCGCAACATATCCTATCTATTCCGAGAGGGCACTCGTAATATGATGTTTTCGTCCACGTAGGACACAATAGTGTGATGGTACACTCGGTATAGATTACCAACTAGCCATGTCAGCAAAGGATTGGTCTATCTATCCCGAGTGGGCACTCGGTGTACCTTTATCCCAAGAGTGCCCTCGGTCCACTTGGGGCAATCTATACCGAGAGGCCACACGGCGTAGGCTTAGACCGAGAGTGCACTCGGAGACAACGACGATTAGGGCAACCACCTGCCCCACCCTATGCTGAGAGGGCACTCGGCGTAATGTGTGCCGAGAGTGCACTCGCAGAAAAAATCAATTAGGGCAACCGCCAGCCCCACCCTATGCCGAGAGTGCACTCGGTGCAAAGCCCTGCATTAGCACATTTGGAATCCCACCCAACGCCAGACGCGTCGCCAGCCCCAAATCGACCCGACGCCAGACTCGTGTGCTGCCGCCTCCGACCGGCGGAGAGTGCACTCGGTATAGCCTTCATTTCCCCTGACTATGCACTCGGGATACATGTTGACGTGTCGCTGCCGTGTACACCACGGGGGAAGAGGGTGCCGTTTGGAATACCAGCGCTATCCCGAGAGTGCACTCAGGCCGTATTTATTTTTCTCGAGAGTACACTCGGCGTAGCCGACTTTTCCTGATAAAATAACGCCGAATGCACTACGCCGAGTGTGCCCACTCGGGATAGGCTATCCCGAGTGTTTTAGGGCCTATACCGAGTGTGGAAAACACTCGGACCAAATCTGCAACCTTGTAGTGAGCACCATAAATTTCAAGGATCCACCTGGGCACGATCCTACACACGAAGCAAGCAAAGCACGCAACGCCACATGCTGCTGGAAACAAAGAAATTTATAGAATTTTTTTAAAATAATATTTTTTAATGAATATTTACAAAAATAATATGCCGTTAAAAATAACAAAACTACACCCCTATGTCCGTTTGAAATGGCGACAGGCCCCTGTCTCCATCTCTGTCACCTTTTCATTTAGCGACAGTGGGCCCTCCCCCCATTGGAAGTTGCTGCAGGGAGTAAAATCTCGTTTATACCCCCTGTCGCCATTTCAAATCGACATAGGAGGGCTAACTCAATAAATTAAGGAAAAAATCAGATTTATCTGTGATAATTCATGTAGTATTGTATAAAATAAGAATTGTCAAGGAAAAATAATGTAGAAGGGTGAAATAATATTGTTTGATTGTTTATATTATAAATTATATATGAATCACATGCATGACCTATCACCCATCATCAAAGCTGCACGACCTGTCACCCTCTATGAAAAGCTGCATGTGACGTGTTTTCAGCGAGTGTGTTGTCACATTGTGTGAGAAAGTAAAACAGATGACAGCATAATTAACGTTGCAAAATAATAAAACATACATAATGTGAGAAAGTACAAATATACACGAGTTGTCATTGTCAATAAACTACAAGGTAAAAAAAACTAAAAGGTAAAACTAGCTGGCGCCCCTACGCGGTAGGACCCCTCGTGTGGCCCTAGGCCTCCTACGACGCTGAACATGTCCAGATGGATATGTCAGGTGGTCAGGAGGTAGTCCGCGAGTACTCCTAGCAGGCCGTACCAGTGCTGTCGGAGTAGCGAAGGGGGCCTACGATGGCTGGCTCGGTCCGTGTGAGACCCTCAATTTTTATGCCACAGAGTAACATAAAAACGAGGTTCTAAAGTGCATACTATGCCATTCCCGTGATCAGTGGCTGGCACGCACAAACACAATTTGGAATTACAGCCACACACAAGTTCAACTTTTATTACATTGATAGTTCATTACAATACCAAAAGTAGTAGCGATAAAACCACATGTCATTGCTTGCCTACTAAACCCAAAACTCCATAGGCAATAGACGAGATGAACTTAGAGAGGACAGTCGTCACCATAAATAACGAGTTCTTCGTTATCGTTTTCGTCAACAGGATAATTTTGCTCTTCACCTAAAAACCACGTTAAAGCAAGTTGAGTACATTGGTACTCGCAAGACTTGTAATGTTTGCAAAGCCTGAAATATATGCAAGCTGAATAGAAAGTGGGTCTCTACGGTTGTTTTGCGTAAAGCGAAGATTTGAATTGTAGATACTGAATAATAATGGTAAGCATAAATTGAATTTAAAGTAGTTTGATAAGTAATTCAAATAACATGTATTAAAATGAGTGACAGCAATTTACTCACGGTCCTTTGTGAGTAAAATAATGAAAAAGACCCTCCATGGTCTTATACTAACAAGTATAATAATAAGTGACATTTAATAAAGATGAATCATTTTCCAAATCATTTAACCAAAATTTTAGAAAATAGAAAACAACTAACTAGTGTCAGTTCACCAAGTCATCGATGACCGTGGATACGGCTAATCGATTAGTTTTAGACTCCACAGAGTTGTACAGCTTTACCCACAAGATATGTTCTCCCTTTGTGCATTGCAAATTAACACACTTCCTTTGGTGTGCCGCAGAGAGTTCATAACGAAACCGTTCGATTATCTGAACCTAGCTTTGCACCAGCCCGGTGACGTTTAACCCTGGCTATGATGGAATCAAATATATAATAAAGTAATGATAATCAGGAGCTGTAGCTCAAATAGAGTAATAACAGCCCCAATCTATAGCCAGGCGTACACCGTTACACCGTATATGCGTTTACCCACAAGACACATGTGGCAGCCCCTTGTAAGCATGCACGAAAGGACTTATTACTTTTGCTACTCCAGCCTACCAATGTGCAAAGCTAGTCCCAAATAATTTAATGAGTTAATGCTGTCCCATTCCAGCACTTGTGGATGTACGGTTATACTTGGATCATGCAACACTACGTTCGATCCTTATAGTGACATGGGCGATAACTCCACCCTAGCTATGTACACATAAAAACATGTACATCCGGCTATTGCCAACAGTCACCCACGTCAAAACAGTAGTTTTATTTTTCATTTTTATTAAACTACCAATATCCTTTACTATTTAAATAAACCATAAAAAAATTCATAAAGAATAGTGTGTGGGTATAAATGTTGCTGACATTTTTCTAAGCATTACAAAGCAGATGCGATTAATAGTCATTTATCCCATTAGCATATGATTCTACCCATACCTAGGGTTATCACGGAGTATATATCAACATGATTGAGGTAATCCATCAATTTGGGTTGTAATTACCGGGTAACACAAAATAATGATTTATCAAAATATAAGCATGCAGGAAGATTCTTAATCACATTTTATCTGGTTATAAAATCTGGGATCAAGATGATCAAGGGGGTGCTTGCCTTGCCCTTCAATGGCGTAAGCAGGATCGATGCCGTCAACAGCGATGTCGATAGTGTCAACGTCTACACGTCGATAAGAGAACATGGCAAAGGAAATAATTTCAATGTCGGCCAAAGAAGCAATTAAAAGAATTAAACAAGATCATTACATGAATAAACGAAACAACAACCAAGCTTCATCATTTCATGTAGTAATTAGGTTGTACGATTTTGTCCTAAGGATAGCAGCTTAGGGATATGCAACACAACTACTTTTCTTTTGTGTATTATTTTATTTTAATTTACGAATTCAAGAAGCTAAAATTGTAAGATTAAACTTACAAAAACTCATTTTCAGGTTATAGAGCTATTTGTACTAATGTTACTTAATACATGTGGCGGCCTAATTATTTTCGATAAAAAGGTGCATGGAACACCCTAACTTTTATTTCACAATCTGGTTCTAAATATCATCATTAACATGTCAAAACAAGTTTCACTCAATTTGAATGATTTTTGAACAAGTTATAGCCATTTTACTAATTCTATGCACTAAACTTAACCCTAATAGAAATTTTTCACAAAATAACTCCAAATTCAAATTTAATCACATATTTGGATAGTATCTAACATGAGGATTCAAACAAAATTGGTTTCACTCAATTTGGACTTAATTTGCAAAAAAATTCTACATGGAGCATATTTCAAATTCTTTCTTCAAATCCAAATTCAAATTTAAATTTGCTAAACAAGTTTCAGATGTTTTTGCATAACATGAAACTAGAAGATTTATTATGAATTTATAAAGTTGTTTCACCCAATTTGGACTTATAGTTTAAAAGTTATATTCATTTGAATATATTCGGTTTAAGAAAATCAGAGAAAAAGGAAAATATGCTTTCCATAAGGGAAAGTGCACTTTTGTCATTCTGCGCGGGCTGGCTTCTGAACCTGGCCCATGGTCACTGACAGACCGGGCCTGTTCGTCGGCGACCCATGCGTAGAGGGCATGCACCGAGCTGGCCGACACGGGGTCCCGCGGCGATGGGATAGGCGCGGCCGTGAGAGCGAAGCGGGTGATCGACCGCCAGCCCGCACAGCAGTTGACTCGAACAGGGAGTACATGGCCGAGCTCGCCGGCGGCTCTCCGGCGACGTCGCTAGGGTTTGGCCGGTGGCTAAGGCTATAGGGGATCACGGCAAACCTAGGGGACCAATCAGTTGTGGGTGGTGTTCGGGGAAATAGAGTGCACGGTGGTGCCCTGCGGAAGCACACGGTGGCGCAAGGCGCGACATCGCCATGGTTCACCCCGGACCGAATGATCATGCGCAAGAGCTTTAGGGGGGCCCTAGGGTTGATATCCATGCATTAGGATTAAGCGGAGAGTGCACGGGTGAAACTCTCACCAAGCAGCATTAATGGCGGAAGGGGCAGCACGGTGAGGGAGCGTCTCGGTCTGTTTCGGGTTGCAACAAGTTGCGCAAAAGCCTCGTGAGTACCCATGGATGCTTGAAGGTCAATCAATTTGGACGCTTCCTTACCGAGATGCACAAATTCGAGGTTACCCCCAAATCGGGTCTTGCCGGCAACGGAGAAGACAAGCTCGGTCCAGGCGATTTTGGGTGTGAGGGAATGAGTGGTGGAGTTGCTTGAGTTTAGCTAAGTCCCAGGGTGCTATCCATCCCCTTAAATAGACAAAAAGCAATAAGGAGAAGGGGATTAGTCGGCTAAACAAGGGGGCGGCGAGTCACGGCACTTCTCGAGCTCTCCCTGCATAGTGCCGAGCATGGGCGAGGGTCTCGTGGCAGCGGCTGGGTAGAGCATCCTCGAGGCGCGCGAAATTGCGGTGCGAAAGCGGACAAGAGGCGAGGCAGTTCCAGTTTTGCTGAAAATGCAAAGGGCGCACGGGGGAGAAAAGCAGAGAAAGGGAGAGGAGGAAGAAGGTTACGGCGAAGGGCCCACCCCAAAGTGAAATGAGAGAGAGGAAAGGAAGGAGGAAAATGACACGTGGGCCAGTGACGCTTCTGGGTTCCATCGGCAGTGGCTTGGCGCTTGGGCCGGCTGAGAGGGTCACTGGGCACGTGACCCCACACGTAAGAGAGATAAGGAGAGAGTTCTAGGGTCTTTCCCTCTGACAACGTGACAAATGAATTAATTCCCGGGTAATTTCAACTCAGGAATTTTCGAAACTTTTTTACTATGCTAGGGTATAAGCTATATTCCTCCAGTAAAATTTTGGGGTTAAGAAGACCTACGGTGAATTAATAAAAATTCTGACAATGCCAACTACACAAGAAAAACCATTTTGGTTTTTGATTTATTAAAGGATCTAAATTAACATATTAATTTTTCAATATTTTACTGAGAGTGTTATACTATACAATGGTTCTACCATAAAATTTTTATAACTAGTATCACAATATTTATTTTATTAAAAATTCTCTTACTACTTTTTGCAGAATTTCAGAACTGCATTGATTAAATGAAAATAAATAGCTAAACTCTTTATTAATTTTTTGTAAATTTTACTACTTGAGGATAAATATAAGATATTCTCACGGTAAAAATTGCAGACCCTGGAATGCAATAAAGAATTCTACACCATTCTTTCATTAGCCAGACTAGATTTAGTTATAAAATCTAAAGTCCATCATTTCTAAGTTTTAATGGTGTTCACATTATTTTTGACCAGCCAAAGCCACGTCCAGGGTAAGATATGGTTACACAATTTTACTAAGGTAATTCCCCTCTTTTACCATTTTACCATTTCCTGTTTTCTATTTTCCTTTATATTTTTCCATTCCAATAATCCTTTTTATCACTCAACAATTCAGCAAATGCACACACAAATCATGAAATGCAGCGACCAAATGGTTTCATATTTTAATATTTGGTTTTTAACTTTTCATAAATTTGATGATGTTACAGTCCGGACGCATCGGTGAACTGCGACAGACCAAGGACATCATCCATCGTCTCCTACTGGGGATCCACAAGCCATTCGTCAAAAATCCCCGGGTCGACTAACGGGCTCGAGACGTCAGAGTTGGTCACGCTCTGGCCATCGACGACTGCTAACAAATATTTCATGTTAGTACACCGCATAGTATAAAGAACGTAGGAGACAGGGGGAGACCACAAAAGTATACCTGCAGCGGGACGGTGCCAACTGGAGCTCCCCAGGACATCGGCAGGAGAGGCGTGTGTCGTGTGCGCTGTACCCGGTGCGGTGTGCGACGTATGTCAGCCACGTACAGCGGACGAATGTCCGGGGACCTCTACCACATCGTCGTCCCTCACCCTCCTGCACAACGTAAGGTAGACGATATTCGGTCGATTTTTGACGATAATTTGAGCTTGAAGTCGACTAATGTGCAACCAGAAGCGTTGAGCACCGCAAACCAGCCAACCGTTTTTACTCGAACTATATGTATTTGATACGTGCCGCTCAAAAACTTGCAATTTGAGGATTGCACTTAAAATCAAGAAGCTAACTCCTTTCGTCCATCCAAACTTACAAGATGTATTTTTTAATAACTTTGTCCATAAGTATAAAACATGTTTTATATTAAAATATAAAAATTAGTGTGATGTTCACTTTATACCCCTAATAAATATCTAGATTTATTTGATATTCTCTATATATATTTATTAATTGTAGTTCTTAGAGATAATAATTAGGGATAATCTAGTCATTTTCAATATCTTCTTTTATTTTCCAAGAAAAAAATAAACCTTACAAATTTAGACGGAGAAAGTGAAATGCAACTTATAATCAAGTTTTCTTCAACTTGTCCTCTTTTTTTATGTTATGTCGTATTAATGTCTCCACATATGCTTCGTGTTTTATGATGCTTATTTGCATCAGATTGAAAGTAGCAGAACACAGGAGCCACTCTACCTTAATAAGTACCGCTTCTTTTCGATGGTTCGGTGAGAGAAGAATATATAATAGGGGAAGGAGAGGAGAGTAATTCAACTACAAAATTTGACATTTTTTTTGCTAAAAAGCAAAAAAAAAAATAGTTGAATGATACCACATAGACCAAAATTTTAGGTGAAAATAGTTGTAACACGTAAAATTACGTGATTTGCACGGTATCTCTCCATACTCTATCGAACGCGATAGTTAGTAGCCGTCAGATTAGAAGCGATTAGACAATCTACATCTGTGTCTCTCAAACGCTCGCATGCACGCTGTGCGACCTCGCCATCTTCCTCTGAATGTGTGTTGGCGAGAAAAATTGTCCTCCCCAACGTCGTTTCACGATATTATCATCCTCCATGTGTGCCTGATGTCACCTCCCATTTCAAAAGGTTTTCAGTTTTTGTGTTTGAAGTCTCAACAAGTACACCCAAGTTTCAGGATGCAAGACAAGTTTCAAAGCTTCAAGCCTCCAGACCCAACTTCACCAAGTTTCAGGTGTGATATTGTTAGTAGTGATCTCAATCTACCTAACTAATTCCGAAATTTTCGGATCTAAGCCGTTTTGATCGGGAACGCACCAACACCCTTTTGGTATCGGTCTCGTCAGCCATCGCTATATAGAAACAGGAGAGGCCGGAACTTCTGTGCTCTAAGAAAAAGGCTCAAGTTCTTCTACTCCTAACAGTCCAATCCGATCCGGGTTAACGGCGTAGAGGCTGACGAAGACCGACGCCTTCGCCCTGCAAGTCACGGTGCCCTGCTTCTTCCTCATCGACATCAAGAACACCACCGAGCTAATCTTCTAATGATGTCTCCTAATTCGGGTCAGTGATTTGTCTAAATTCCGCATTATCTATTGTGATCATGACTTAGGCTAGAAGACTTAGTCCTTAGAATTAATCTAACATTTGGTATCAGAGCATATCTAGCCTTAGCTTGATCCTCCTTAAGCCTGGTTTAAGTTCTTGTTTCGTCGGATTAGCTCTGTTTTGGCTCGGATTATTTCTTGTGCGCCGATTTAGGGCTCAATCGTTTTCGGTTTAGGACTAATGAGGCTTGTTCAACATTTTAGAAGGAGGGGATTAGAATGAATCGAACCCTAATTTGCAAAATCGACAAAATCCCCAATCCGATTCGAACTCTAGCCCGATTATCCCCATCAAATCCTAGTCTTAAAACCCCAAATCAGTCAAGGAAATCGAAAGGTTTTAGGGGTTTTGGTACTTACCTCCTGTCGGGAGCATGCGCCTTGCTCCATGGTCGCCGCCGTCGCATCGTGGAAGCGCTGCGCCTAAAGCCGCCGCTCCCGCCTTCCCGCCGCGCACGCGCGCCGCCGCGGCACCATGGTGTCGTCTCGTCTTGTGCGCACGCGTGCCATCGCGGCTCCCTCGGGCCGCCTCGCCGTCAGCGGCTCCTCCGCTAGTCCGCTGTGCGCGCGCGCACCGACGCGCTGCCCCATCACTCGGTCCGCGCCGTCCCGTGGTTTTCGGATCGAGATGGGAAACTGAGTTAGGGTTAGGGTTTTCTGGTTAGGGCGCCTTTTGCTTAGTTTTAGGGTCATCTCAGCCGTTCATTAGGATCGACGGCTGGGGCTCTCTTTTCGCGCGGGCCTGTTGCGCTTTGGGCCGAGCGAGCGGCTAGGCTGCCGAGTTGTCTGGGCCACCGGACGCGTTTGGGCCGCACACGTGAGTAGGCTCGTCAATGAGCTCGCCAGTTAATTTTGGCGGCGCATGGGCTTTCTTTGCTTTGATGTTGTTTTAATTAGCTCATTTAAATAATTGGTATATTATGCCTCATTTAGTTCAGCAATAATGTTGTTTAATGATTATTATTTCCTGGGCATTAATTTTATTAATTCCATTATTGATTTTATTGAGCAAATTAAATTAATGTGACAATTAATCATTTATGATGATTTCTGTATATTGTCTCTGATTAATATGGAACCAACGGGAAATATTAATTGGAGATTTAATAATGTTTTGGGATTATTTTTTGATCATAGTTATATTCTGACCAAAGTTAATTATAACTATGCATCATACCTATTTAATTAAAACTGGGATTATGCTATAGCCATGATCATGTTCTGACCAACGTTGTTTATGACCATGTGTTACCCATAAGTTAATTTAGTTCCTTTTCCTGTCATTAGCATGTTATTAATCAGACCAACGTAGGGTTAATTTCATGCAAGACATTTACTTTCTCCGATATTTTCTGATTATATTTTATTTTCTTGATTCAGCCATGAACAACGCTAATGTTGCCGCTTATTTGAACGGCATTAAGCAGCTGACAAGAACGAACTTTCCTTCTTGGAAGGAAAGAGTTCAGATTGTCCTTGGTATTACGGATCTGGACTATGCATTACGTGAGGACGCTCCCGTAGCTCCTTCCGCTGATGATGAGAGTTTCGCTGAGAAAAAGAAACTCTATGATTTAACAGCGGAGAAGTGGGAGCGGTCCAACTGCATGTCTTTGATGATTATAAAGAGCACCATATCTGTTGCGATAAGGGGAGCAATCCCTGATTCCAACAACGTTAAGCAGTATTTGGCCTCAGTTGAGGAGCAATTTAAGGGCTCCTCAAAAGTTTATGCCAGTACTTTGATTATGAAGATGCTCACGAGTAAGTATGATGTCTCTAGCAGCGTTCGTGAGCATATCATGATGATGAATGATATGGCTGCAAAACTCAATGGTATGGACATGGCCATTTCTGATGGGTTCCTGGTCCACTTTATTATGACCTCTCTCCCTCCTGAGTACAATGCATTCAAAATTAATTATAATACTCAGAAGGAGCAATGGACCATGAGCGAGTTGATCGGTATGTGTGTCCAAAAGGAGGAGAGGCTTAAGGCTAAAAGGAAGGACCAGGTTTTCCATGTTGGCCATGGGAAAAGGAAATTCCAAGGGGAAGCTAAGTCCAAAAAGAAGCTGCATTTTCCCCCTAAGGCTGAGTCAAGCAAGCCAAAGCAAAAGGAGAAGGTCATCTACATCTACTTCTGATGGGCCCATCTGTCATTTTTGCAAAACCAGTGGGCACATTCAGAAAGATTGTGCAGGCTTTATGAAATGGCTTGCTAAAAAGGGTAATGATGAAATTTCTTTTATTGATGAATCCCTTTATGCTAATGATTCTCCCAATACCTGGTGGGTTGACTCTGGTGCCACTATGCACGTCTCCAATTCATTGCAGGGATTCCTTACTGTGAAGACGGTAAGAAAGGGGGAGTGAAGCCTTAGAGTTGCTGATGGAAAGGAGGCTGAAGTTGAAGCCGTTGACACACTATCATTAGTATTAGATAGTGGCTTCTCCCTTCTTTTGAATAATGTCGTTTATGTTCCTATTGTAAGAAAAAACCTCATTTCAGTTTCTTTATTAGATGATGATGGATACACTTGTATCTTTGGGAACAATAAATGCATTGTAAACTTTAATTCTAATAATGTTGGTCTCGCAACTCGATGAGACAGACTCTATATGCTTCATCTCTCTGGATCTCCTGTATCGATGAATGTGTGTGATGCCACCAATAAGCGAAAGAGAAGTCTAGGTGATGAGACTTCATCGAAATTGTGGCACTGTCGTTTAGGCCACATTTCGAAGGGGAGAATGGAACGTCTCATTAAGGAAGGGATACTCCAACCTCTAGACTTCTCTGACTCAGATCATTGTATTGATTGCATTAAAGGGAAATATGTAAAATAGATTAAGAAAGGAGCCACACGAAGCACAGGAATTTTAGAATTAATCCACACTGACATATGCGGACCTTTTCCTGTAACTTCAGTTGATGGGTATAACTCCTTTATCACGTTCACTGACAACTAGGGATGGCAACAGGTATATACCCGGCGGGTATCACCACTCCGTACCCATACCCGTGGTAGCAAAATCCACCCGCTACAATACCCATACCCGCATACGGGTATAAAATTTACTGCATTCGCATTCGCAAGTGGTAACAGGACTCCATGGGTAACCCGCACCAAAGTCGACTCGTGTTTCATGACAAAAGTTCTATTTTGTTTGCATATAGTACTCATATTTCGAAGGGTTACACAATATGATTGTATACAATATATAATATGCTGGGCCCGGTAAGATCGTATGCTATCATATTGACTGTACTAAAACAAAGTTGTGCATGCTTTCGTTTATGTCACCTAGCTACTGTATTAATTGACGCCTTGACGGTATGTGATCATGTAGAACAAAGGTAGCTAACAGATTTAGCAGCACCAGCCCATTGGTTAACACCAAATGCTTGACAAATGGGCCGTAGAGATCCCCGGCCCCAAAAAAACATTTCGTCGATCTACTGTCTAGTTAGACAACAGCAGCTAGCAACTTTTTCACTCTTGTTCACACCTATATATACATGACATATTCCATATTAGCCACCCATATGTAACGGGGACCCGCGGGTAGCAAATGAGTAATGGACTCGCATTCGCTCTACCCCGGGTAATAGTTTTTGCCCGTTAATATACCCGCGGGTATGAAAAACGGTTCATACCCGGCCCCTAATAGAGTAAATACCCGTCGGGTTTCGGGTTTTGGGTCCCCGTTGCCATCTCTACTGACAACTTCTCCCGATATGGTTATATTTTCCCCATTCGTGATCGATCTGAATCACTCGATAAATTCAAAATCTTTAAGGCTGAAGTAGAAAATTAGCTTAACTTAAAGATTAAAGTAGTGAGATCAGATCGTGGTGGAGAATATTATGGGAGACATGCTCCTTATGGACAAATTCCTTGTCCATTCGCTAAGTTTCTTTCGGAAAATGGCATAGTAGCGCAATATTCCACACCTGGTGAACCTCAGCAAAATGGAGTAGCTGAAAGGCGCAATCGCACCTTATGGACATGGTGCGTAGCATGATGAGTTACTCCAGTTTACCAGTTAGTTTGTGGATGGAAGCATTAAAGACAGCCGCACACATATTAAATCGGGTTCCTAGTAAATTAGTCCCTAAAACCCCTTATGAATTGTGGACTGAAAGGAAACCGAGTTTAAAGTATTTGCGTGTGTGGGGTTGTCCTGCTGAAGCTAAAGTCTTTAATCCACATCTTGGAAAATTGGATCCTAAGACAATAAGTTGTCATTTTATTGGATATCCTAAAAGGTCTAAAGGATATCGATTTTATTGTTCAAATCAAATCACTAAGTTTGTGGAAACCCGCCATGCTGTATTCTTAGAGAACGATGAAATCAGTGGGATCTCAGAGGCTAGGAAAACAGATCTTGAGGAGGTTCGGACTTATGTACCATTGCCGATAATCCAAGAGACTATTGTTCCTTTACCTCATAAAGTTGTACCTCCAGCTGAGAATCTTGGAGTTGAGCCCCCATCTGAGAATTCAGATTTCAACAATACAGCACCTAATGATGAGCCTCAATTGCCTTATGTGATAGCTAATGAACCACTAAGGAGATCACAGCGGGAAAGAAGATCAGCCATCCCCAATGATTATGTTGTATACATGAATGAAGATGTATGTGACATTGGAAAGGTAGATGATCCTACATCATTTAAGGAGGTTATGATGACTAAAGATTTATCCAAGTGGCTTGAGGCCATGCAGGATGAAATAAAGTCTATGAGCATTAATGACATCTGGGATCTAGTAGAAATTCCTGATGGAGTCAAAACAGTAGGCTGTAGATGGGTCTACAAAACTAAACATGACTCTAAAGGAAATATCGAAAGATTCAAGGCAAGGCTTGTAGCAAAAGGGTTTACACAAAGAGAAGTGATAGATTATATTGATACTTTCTCTCCCGTCTCGAAGAAAGATTCGCTAAGAATTGTCATGGCGCTTGTTGCTCATTATGATTTAGAGCTACATCAGATGGATGTTAAAACTGCATTCCTCAATGGTGACTTGCATGAGGATGTTTTCATGGCTCAACCGGAAGGTTTTGTTGTGGAAGGCAAGGAACATATGGGATGCAGACTTAAAAAATCCATCTATAGACTAAAGCAGGCATCTAGACAATGGTATCTTAAATTCGATGAGACCATAAGAAATTTTGGTTTCAAAGAAAATGAAGTGGACAATTGCATATACATTAAGATTAAGGGGAGCAAATTCACTATCTTAGTGCTTTATGTGGATGATATCTTGTTGGCTAGCAGCGATATGGATATGCTGTATGAGACCAAAAGATTTCTTTCCGCTAATTTTGACATGAAGGATCTTGGTGATGCCTCTTATGTTTTGGGCATTGAGATTCACCGAGATAGGTCCAAAGGGATATTAGGCCTATCCCAAAAGGCATACATTGACAGAGTGCTTAAGAGATATAATATGCATAACTGCTCTGTCACGCCTGCTCTTATCGTTAAGGGCGATAAATTTGGAACATTCCAATGTCCAATGAATCAATTTGAAACTGATCAGATGAAGGGGATTCCTTACGCTTCAGCTGTCGGAAGCATTATGTATGCTCAAGTTTGTACTCGCCCTGATTTAGCATTCGTAACCGGGATGCTTGGCAGATATTAATCAAACCCAGGGTTGGACCACTGGAATGCCGTTAAGAAGGTCTTGCGTTATTTGCAAGGCACTAAGCACTACATGCTCACATATAAGAAGTCTGATAATCTTGAGGTTGTGGGTTATTCAGACGCTGACTTTGCAGGTTGTGTAGATACTAAGAAATCCACATCAGGTTATATCTTCACACTTGCGAGAGGAGCCATTTCGTGGAAAAGCTCCAAACAATCCCTTACTGCATCATCAACGATGCAGGCTGAGTTTGTGGCATGTTATGAGGATACTGGGCAGGCTGTATGGCTTAAGAATTTTATTCCCGGACTAAGAGTGGTTGACAGTATATCTAAATCAGTAACAGTATACTGCGATAATAAGGCCGCAGTTTTCTATTCGAGTAAGAACAAGCCAAGTGGTGCTGCCAAACACATTGACATTAAGTATCATGTTGTGAAAGATAGAATCCAGGATCAGACAATTGATGTCAAGCATATAAGTACTAAGTCAATGCTTGCGGATCCGCTCATTAAAGGCTTACCACCCAGTCTCTTTCGAGAGCATGTTGCTGACATGGGTTTATTAGAAAGCCTCTGATTCTGGAAATGAGGACCATAAGAAATAAACCAAACTCCCATTAAGAATAAGTAATTATTCCATTAAGATAGAATTGTACACTATAGATACTAGGGATTCAGCGGTGACTTTATTAACCGCTGTAATACTTTGTCTTGGTGTGCTGTTTTGTTGAATGTTGACTTATGTTATTAACCTTTTGATCAAGTGGGAGAATGTTAGTAGTGATCTCAAGCTACCTAACTGATTCTGAAATTTTCGGATCTAAGCCACTACTTGTGTTTTGATCGGGAACGCACCAACACCCTTTTGGTATCGATCCCGTCAGCCATTGCTATATAGAAATAGGAGAGACCGGAACTTCTGTGCTCTAAGAAAAAGGCTCAAGTTCTTCTACTCCTAACAGCCCAATCCGATCCGGGTTAACGATCTAGAGGCTGACGAAGACCGACGCCTTCGCCGTGCAAGTCACGGTGCCCTGCTTCTTCCTCACCGACATCAAGAACACCACCGAGCTAATCTTCTAATGATGTCTCCTAATTCGGGTTAGTGATTTGTCTAACTATTGTGATCATGACTTAGGCTAGAAGACTTAGTCCTTAGAATTAATCTAACAGATATATGTTCGAAAGTTCCAACAAGTTTTAGCGAGTTCCAGGAGTCGACATTCATATGACTTTGGGATTCAAGTTTGAGATTCAATGTTCCCGAAGTTCAGCAGAGTTGTAGGCTTAAACGTTTCAAATGTAACATCCTCAATTATTAAAAGCTTTAATCAAATATTAAGTTATTGATTTTGGTCTTGATTTGAGATTTAACCATTATATGGAGGTTATTTGGATTTTCGATTTGTTTTGATTATCTTTTATTAGCTAAATAAAGTCTCCATTTCATGCAATTCTTCATTAGAGCTTTCCATCAGTAGTTGTGCAAGACCTAATACAACCAGAGCATCATCTAAAGGCCTTTGAGCTCAAGCTTTTGTTTTCAAATGGCTGGTATATGTCAGATACCTGAAACGGCAAGGGCAAGAATTGATAAACTGCAAATACCCCCAAATCCCACTTGAGTGCCTAGCCTGAAGACTTATGGACCATTGGAGCAGATCAATTGCAAATCCAACCAAAAATATTCAGATCTCTTTGCACCAATGCAATGCTTGAACCTGACAACTCTAATAAGCTAACCTTTTCTCTGCCAAGGATGCAACGGCGCAGTGCACGCCACAACTCACTGAACCAACCTGAGGAAGATCTACTGCAACCAAAATATATATATATACCCAAACCTCACTTGAGTACCTACTAGCCTAAAGATCTATAAGAACTCATGGGGCAGATCAAATGTAGTCCAACCAAAGATTTACAGACCTCATTGGACCAATGCAAGGCCTCGGCAAGATAACTCAATGTGCCAATCAGAGGGGGCAATTGTCAGTATCAGGCAATTGGGACAAACCAGTGCAGTGCATCGGTTGAACCCCGATGAAATGATCCAGGGCATTGTTCCCAATCCTACTAGCTCAAGGATTTCCAAATCCATTTGTACCAACCGGAGTGCTGAAGCTGACGGTGCACTGAACCAACCAAAAACCCTGACAGAACACTGCAGCAGTTCTCGACAAATGCTTGTTGCTCTGATTTCGTTCTAACTGAGCTCTGATCGGGGGCGCCATTGCCGCTGTTACCCCATTCTCCCCCTCCCCGGTCTACTTAAACCACTTTGACCACCCTCCGGCACTTGTGCTGCCCTGCCCTTTTCTGGTTCACGAGCTCACTCACTGGTACCTTACCGACGACTCCGGTTGGGATGCAGAGCAGTGGGTGTTCTAGCAAACCGGAAGCCACCCCGACTCCTCCCTATCCCGAGCGTGTTTGGTCCCTATTGACTCCCCTCCAATGCTCGATTGCAGCTCGTGCTACTTCAATCGCCGCCGTGACCACCCCTTTCTTCTCTGCATCCGGCGCACGGTGCCAGCTTCCTCCGTCGACTCCCCGCCGAACCCAGGTACTGAAATAGACTCCCCGTAGCCCACTGATGCTCGCTGATCTCTCTCCCGAGCTTCGACGCCGCCCTACCGCCGCCACGGCCGCGCACCATTCCGGCCGCCGCCCACCTCCGTTGCCGGCCTTCTCTAGCAGCTCCCGAGCCGGACCGAGCTATGCCCTAGGTCCCCCTCACCGCCCTCTTGCTCCCAGTGCCCGCCTTCGGTCCCATCCGGCCTCCGCTCGCCGCCGGCGAGGTCTCCTCCTTCGCTCCCCTGTCATGCGCCACTGACACGCGGGACCCCAGAGTCAGTCGCTCACCTCTCAACCAAGCCATAGCCTACTGACAGTGGCCCCGCCCTGTCAGCCCCTGCGCCCAAGTTCAATTCAACCCTAGCCAAAAATACGCTTTCGCAGTAAGAAGGCGCATTTTCCTTTTTAAACTATTTTCCAGACCCGAGCCAATTCAAATATTAATAACTTTTGCAATATAGCTCCAAATTGGTTCAAATCAATTCCTAAAATTCTGTTTAATCATGTACTTTCTGAATATGTAAAAATATTTCAAATCCACTTATTGTAAATTGTTTAAATTCCAAATTTAAACTTTAGGCCGAAACTTGAATAATGCAAAATTTGTGCAAATGACCTCCAAATTGGATGAAACAAAATTTGTTGTATTTCTGATATCATTAGGATCCCAAATATATAAAAACATTTAAATTTGGACTTAGTTGTGTCAATTTCTTAATTAGCATAGTTTCAATATGTATAAGTTTGGAATGACTATTAGTTAGTGCAAATAAACTTTGAAACTTTGTAAGATAGGTCCCTGACCTATTTCAATATGATACCCTCTCTGTCAATTTGAAAATATTTAAATTTAACCTATGTTTAGCTTGGATTCTGCTGTAGGGTTAATTCATGTAATACATATATAGTGTGAATGTGTAGATAAAGAATCATGAACTTTATTAAACCTAATTTTCAGAACATATACCTTGTAATGGCATGATTGTAGGCTATATAGCAATAGCTTTATATGCCATCCATTGCATCTTAGTTGACCACTTATGCAAGATCAATAACTTGTTTAGAGTTTCGATCAACCATGCTACCTTTTGACTTTATTTTGATTTTATAAATCCAAACAATCTTAGCTTCTTGAATATGAAAATGAATATGATCATATGTACAATTTTATCCTCCCGAATACATAAAGTAGAAATTTTAACTTTCGTAAATCATAACCTTGTGCCCTACACTATTAATTGGACCCAAAACCTAATCCTCACCAAAACACATGCACCTTCACACTTGTTTTTCATGAATGATTTGATTTGCGATTTTATTTGACTTCTTTTTGCCACATGTATTGTATGTTTACTTTTCGCTTGTTATTTTCCGGATTTGGATGTTGCTTCGCTTTTTATGATACAGCGTGTAGACATCGATACTTCGGATATCTTCGTCGACGACCCCGACTTCACGCAAGAAACCGCTGAGCAAGGTAAGTACCCTCCTTTGACCATATTGAACACTCTATTTTAATGTAGTTTACTTTGTTTGTCAAATTATTATGCATGCACTATGTTCTTTAAAACTTGCTATATTGTGGGATGCGGTAGAACTAAACATAGATTGTGGGATTACCTCAATTATTTGTTGACATGTGAACATTTGAAACCCTAGGTTATGGATAGACAAAATATAATGTCAAATGGGTATACTCGATTAATTATTTGCACATGCTTAGTATGTTCTAGAAATGGGATCACGAATGGATGGAAACATTGCTCATGATAATCAATGAGATTAGACTTGTTCCGGAAGAGACAAGTGTTGTCTCATAAGTTGAAAAGGGTGGAAATGGCAGTAAAGGATACTGGTAGTTTGATAAAAATGAAAATAAAACTATGTTTTGACACAGGCGGAATATGGCAATAGTCGGGTGCGTAAGCTTTAACTTACACGTAGTGTAGGGGGAGTTTCCGCCTGGGTTAATTTCAGGACCGAACATAGTGTTGTATAATCCGAGAATTACCGTATCACGACAATTGATATTTATGGGGTAGCCTCAACCTATTAAGTTGTTTAAAACTGGCTTTACACTTTGGAAGGCCGTAGTAGCACGGGTTGTTCTTGCGAGAATTTCCCGTAGGGTGTCCACACGTGGGTGTGGGTTAGACACATACCAATGCAACGGTGTACGCCTTGCTATGGGGGGGAATGGGTTACCTTGAGTTCTAAATGATCCTTGCTAACTTGCATTTCTGCCGCCATAGTAGGGGTTTGTCGGCACCGGGCTAGTGTAAAGTCAGGATTAAATAATGTAACGGTTGTGAATGATCATTCCGCGGCACACCAAAGGAAGTGTGTTAATTTCGAATGCAAAAAGGAATTTGATCATTATTTGTGGGTAAAGTTGTACATCTCTGTAGAGTCTAAACTTTTCGAGAAGCTGTCCCCACGGTTATGGGAGTCTTGGTGCACTGACACTAGTTAGAGTTTTGGTAGTTTTATAAAATGGATGGAGCTTAATGGTAGTTGGAAAGAATCATGTGAAAGTGTTGCGGTCAATGGTAAGTGTTGTTGTTGATAGTATGGGTATGGACGATACCTCACTCACAATCATGGAGGATTGTGAGGTTGTTACTACTCTTATTCATACTTGTTATTTATATATCTGTCAATTGCTTTACAAATTACGCTTGCAATCTATTATTCTGTATTTACAATTCAATTTCGCTTTATGCAAAACAACTTAGTAGCTTACCCATGACATAGCCTGCATTTATTATATACATTTGTGATACACTACAAGTCTTGCGAGTACATACATGTACTCGACCTTGCTATTGTTGATATTCAGAGAATGAGGAGAATGAGTACCCCGATCCCAACGCAAAATACGGGGACTTTGCTAACGAGTCTTTCTAATGTTTCACCCTTGCCAGTTGCCTATGGTATTTTGGGTAGAAGGCAAACTGTCGAGAAAAGTATCTTCCGCTGCAAACTCTTAAATTCGGCCAATAGGCCATGTTGTAAGACTTTATTTCTATTAATGTAATATGAACTTGTATGGATCTGATGACAATGTTGTGAATGTGTGTGCTAGCCACTGATCATGGGACTAGTACTGTATGTACATAGGAATCCCTCTTGGTATTTCACGCCATTAAAGGGAGGGTTCCGACATCAAACTCCAAGACTCGAGTTCAAAAAGTGTTGAGTTTAAAAAGTTTCAATAAATTTAAGGCTTCAACATTCTTTAGGATTCAATTTTCATTTTCGATGAGCTAGAGAGATAGTGTGTACCGTATCTAGATAATCTTATCAGGCTCAAGCTAATTAATAGGCTTGACCCCCTTAATAGGCTAAAGAAAAAAAAATCTATCACTAAAATGATTCAAACTCAACTACTAGGACCATTTCTAGTCACAAAGTTAAACAACCAGTAACAGTAATTAACGAAAACCTGGGAACTAACCACTTTACTTTACTCTGAGATCTGATTTCCATTGTTTTTTTTTTCATTCACGAAAACCTGGGCTAAAATACCCTCAGTTCTTACAGCAGAGACAAAGTTTAACAACCGGTAACAGTAATACCGAAAATAACTTAAACAGCGTTTAAACAGGAAATTACTAATTCGATTGTTAGTGGTTTGATCCTACTTATAGTCACCAGCATCTGATCCGAGCAACGGTGAGGGCTCCTCACCCTATTTAACACGTAATCGCGGCCTCTGCAAAGGGGTAGAACGCTTCAGCCAAAACTGTGAAATCGTTCACGGCATGCTCAAGAGATTCATGGCAAGCTAGCCACGGTTAAACTTCTTCAAGATCCCGTGCCGGCACGGCCAGCACTTCGGCCGGACGACGAGCCCACCGTAAGCTGTCACGTGCGCGCCGGCACGCGGTAGGCAGCGTCTGGGACAAGGGGGAGTGGTGGACGCGAGCACTCCGCCGGGCGTCCTGCGCGTACGCCGTGGTGCCGATCGACTTTCCCGGCAAGTGGCAAGGTTCGGTGTCGGCGGCCAAGGCTCACGGGTCACAACGTCCGACAACCGGAAGCTCGCGAAGGTCCTTGGCGAGCTGGGGTAGCGCAAGCATCGCGTTCGGGCCGGCGGTGCCGCGAGCGCGGACATGCGGAGCAACACATGTACAAGACGCGGCAGCCGGTGCCCCTGACCCTGATTACGTAGCCCTACCGTACGTCAGTAATATTGCCCAGCCACCGCGGAAATAAATTCTTTGGTGTCGTGCTGCACAAAGGGACCTATGCAGCACCACTCGGATGGACGCCATGTGTTATGCCAGTGAATCTGCACCGTCTGCATGCAATTAATGCGTCAGTTAATTAATCCCCTTAATTAATGCAATTAATCCCCTTAATTAATGCAACGGTGGAGATTCACTGGCGTAACACGTGGCGTCCATCTGAGTGGTGCTGCACAGATCCCTTTATGCAGCACGGCACCATAGAATTTATTTCCAGCCGCCGCTGCCTTTCTGAGGGACGTGGGCATTGTGCCTGGCTTTTCTGAGCCGACTTATGGCACGGTAAACACGTATGCATACGGATCGGGCCAACACGGCACAATGGTCAGGACTGTGCTGGTCCTCGTATCCACATAATTAATACGCTTACGAGGGCCGTGTTTGGATTGGCACGGCATGCTACAGGGAGAATAGGTACCGTGTAAGCACGGCACAGCTTTAGCATGGAACAGGCACAACGTCACGCGGCAAGGCACGATGGCAATGCAACACACGGCAGGACAGCTAGCCGATCAGCCTCGTCCTCAGCTCTCCAGGTTCACATTATCAAAATTGGCTTGAAAATCACACCGGCCCGGTAACGATTTTCATCGAAAATCGTCAAAAAATCGAAGAGTTTCGAATTCAAACTTTTTAACAAAGAAAATGAAAAAAACGATAATCGTGATATTTCCTCGATAATCGCTCGATATGGCTCGATAATCGCGATATTTGCCTCGAAAATCAGTCGAACAAACAAACTTCCTCGTCGATTGATTTTTGAGCGATTTTTGCTCGATATACCTCGATAATTAGGCTTCGTTTGGCAAAAGTGACTTTTAAAAGAACTTTTTTCTTTTAATTTTGGGTATATCAGCTAGTCAAAAGCATGTCTTTTTGGACCACAATCAAAACACATCTCTTTGTTTTCAACCATAGAATATCCACATGTATATTGGATTATGCTTTGAATAAAAACAACTTTGTGTGGTTCTCAATTTTGCTTGTGTAATGTGTATATAGACGTGTTCGTGGTTTTTTAGCCATAATTAAATTTGCCCAGGCCCTTAACACTTTTTGGCTCCGCCATTGAACCTAACCAACTAGGATTGATGCACAACCTAGGCTTAATATACTCTCTCAGGTACTTAAGATCTTCAATCTTAGCTTCAAAGTTATAACACCCCAATTTTTGCTTTTCATAAAATTAAATGAAATTTGGCATTTTTGAGAATTTTTGGAATTTTCATGGATTTATTTGGATTTAATTTGCATTTATTCCCTTTTGAGATAATTAAATAATCAAAAGTTTGAAATAAAGTTTTGTTGCAAATATTTTATTTGAGTCCAAAATGCCCTAAAATATTTTCAACAATTTTTCAGGAATTTTTCTGAGTATTTTGCTGTTTTTCCCGAATTAAATGAATTTCTAGAAATTAATTTAATTATTTAATCGCTGGAAAACCCTAACGGGTTAGTACTGTTCAAGCGATCGAGCCCGAGTCGGACCCGAGCCATCATCGAGCCGGACCGAGCACAACCAAACCCTAACTCGCCCGACTGTTGGATCGAGATCCAACGGCCGAGATTGAGCCACGTCGCCCACGTGGGAGCCGGATCCGACCCGACCACGCCCGCGCGATCCTGGCCATTGATCGCGTTCGCTTGGACGGCTGCGATTGTGCCACGTCACCTAGTCCGAGTCCTCGCCGGACTCCGCCGCTGCACGCGTATGGACCTCGGTTTCCTCGAGATTCACGGAAGTTGAGGCCCCTATTTAATGCGCCGCCGCCGCCATCGTGTTCCTCTCTTCCGTGCGCACCCGTAGCCCTAAGCCGCCAAGCTCGAGCCGCCACCGACCGCCCGCAAGCGCTCGCCGAAGTTGGAGGAGGAGTCCGCCGCGGTTTTCGCCATTTTCCGCCGTCGTCCGCCGTGTTGGAGCCCAGATCCGAGACCGTCGCGTCGAGCCGCACCCGTGGAGACCACTCACCTCACCGGAGCACACCCCGAACGCCGTCGACCGTGTCGTCGTCCCCAGCGCCAGCAACCTAGCTCCGTCGTGGCCATCACCGAACCCGCGAAGCTCCTCGACCGTCCGATCTTCATCCAACGGCCGAGGTTCGTCCACGTCACCCCCGTGTAAATCCACGCTTTGGTTTTTAGATCTAATCCCAACCGTTGGATCTAGATCCAACAGCTTAGATTGAGCCACGTAGCCATAGACTGCACTGTGCTTAGATTAGATCTAGACCGTTAGATCTAGATCGTACGGTTAGGGTTAACCCGCGTTGTAGCGTTAGATGCGTTCTCGGCCATTCGATCAAGATTGAACGGTGAGGATCGCGCCGCGTGTCGCACGCCGGGTCATGCCACGTTGCCCCCTCGATGCGGTGAAACCCGATCCAATCATAGCCGTCCGATTCGAATCGTGCGGCTCAGATCGATGCACGTTACCCCAAACGTGCACGATCCAAATCCAATCCCGACCGTTTATTCTCAAATCAACGGCCCGGGTCAAGCCACGTGTTCGGAAGCCGAACCGACGCGGTCCACGCGGACGCGCCCGGTCGTCGCTAACGTCACATGTGACGTCAGCGTGGCGCCCGCGTATCAGCCGCTGGCCCAACGGCACCATGACGTCATCCGTGACGTCATGCTGACGTCACGGTGGGGCCCACGTGTCAGTCCGCATGGCCAAGCCGTGCTGACGTCAACGCTGACGCCACCTGAGTGGGTCCCGCGTGTTAGTGGCACGTGCACCTGGGGACCGGGTCCATGGTGGACCGAGCCCGAGCCGTGGATTGAGTTCATGGACCGGCTGACGCATTAATGACGCAATAATTCGATTTTTTCAATAGAAAAATAATTCGGTGGGAAATCAAATCCCGTGCTGACGTCATAATCGGATTTTTCAATAGAAAAATAAATGAATTAATTCGGTTTATTCTTTTATTTGAATTTTCAAACTTCAAACGCTTATAACTTTTGCGTTTTAACTTCGATTTGAACGATTCCAATTTTTAAATTTTTATAAAATTGAGATCTACTTAAATATGAATTTTGATTAATTTTTGGACATGAATTTTTCTCTATTTTTATTTATTTAATAGATTCCTTAAACTTTAAACAATTATAACTTTTGCATTTTAACTCCAATTTGGGCGATTCAAATTTCTAAAATTTTTTAAAATTATAATCTTTCTGTTTATGAATTTTATTTGAATTTTTTAACACTTTTTGTCTACTGTTTATTTATTTATTGCTATTTGCACGCGTTACGAGTAGATGTTGAAGTACCCGAGGGCTTCGAAGGTGAAGTGTTGACCTAGGAGCCAGCTCAAGACCCTAAACAAGTGCTTTTTGAAGGCAAGTTATGCTTGGACCATATTGTTCCCACTTTGGAAAATTATTTTGATTCAAAGTATTGCATGCTAATTTAATTAGAATTGATTTTGATTAATTCTGGGAAATTAGATAAATACCAGCTTTGCAATATGACACTTTGATTATTTAATTGTATGCCAGACCCCTTGTCACCCTAGTTGTGGATTAAATAGTTGGACATCATTAATTTGCCAACATGGGTAATTAGATCGAGGTAGTTCAATGCTTAGCCCTGCCACATAGTCATGATATGATTTTGGGCAATTACATGTTAACTTTGACTTAATGAGATATGGAACATATTTTGGAAGGTGACATGTGTTATTGATAATGATGTTGATGGCACGTGGTGCATGATAATCAACTGGGGGTTGATAAATAGATTTAGACCGAGGCAAGTGGCAAGGATGATCGGGTGGGCCAGTTGTGGCACCGGGAATGTTGTTTTGGTTCTTCGGGTAGTCTTGCCCTGGTCATCCTAAGGACTTAACCTTGCAAGCCTTTGAACTGAATCAAACATGCAACCACATGTCCGCAATGGGATGGACCTAGTTGATTAAGTTACTAATAACTTACTTGTGATACCTCGGGGTGTCAACTATACCTTTTGTGTAGTTTGAAGGGGGAGTGTACCAGGGCCGTGGCATGGTACCCGTCCAACGGTATGTCGGTCCCATACTTCGCCTTTGTTAAGGGAAGGGGTGGTGTATGGCAAAACCGGGGAGGTTCACTTGTATGGTTAGCGGTTTTCGAAAGGCTTTGTTACGGACTCTCGCCCTTTGTGGCGCTTGACTGTATCTTGTGGGTAAAGTGCATAACCTCTGCAGAGTGTAAAATCTATTCGAATAGCCGTGTCCGTGGTATTGGACATTGCTCGGGGATTACAGTCAAGGGTTAGATTTTTATGAAAATAGCTTGGTTTTGGAAAGAGATTGGGTTTGGAATGATGAACTGGACTTAGGAAAGGAAAAATGCTTACTTGTGCAATCATTGTGAAAGTACTCAATTTTTTATTGCTTTACTGCTTTGCAATCTATTATCTTATTTATGAATGCTGCTTTACTGCAAAAGAACCTGTTAGCCTATCCTTTTTAATGAGCCATGCATGTAGTATATTAGATTGCATTCTATGCATGACTTGCTGAGTATCAAGTACTCAGCCTTGCCACAACACAACCTCTGTTGAAGAAGAGTCGACACCAGCTTTGGAGGAAGAACTCCAGGAGGAGCCGTCTAACTAGGGAGCGAGCCCAGTCAGTTGCCTGTGGTATACTGGATGACGGCACGAAAGCTATTTTATTCCGCTGCAGTTATTTCTCTTTTAATAAGTCTTCGCCCTGCAAGGCGTATCTTTATAACTTGACCATAAGGTTGAGCAACCAATTTGGTTAATTAATGAAAGTACTCTACTATTTCGTTGAGTATGATTGTGATATATACCGATGTTGAGACTGTGTGCACTACCGTGATCCTGGACTAGTGCTGAATACACAGACGGTCCGGATTTGCAAATTCGGGTCCCGACAGAGGTGGTATCAGAGCCAGGCTGACTGTAGGCTCACCCTTACTTAGAATGGTGGTAGTGGATAAAACCTATCTTCTAAATTTAAAATTTGACAAGACAATGAATGAAATCTCGACTTATCCCTTCTCTCTTCCCGTACCCCTTTTGCTGAAATTCTCTTGCTATCCCTTGGGTTTAAAAACTTTTGAGTTCTTACGTGAGCGTCTTTTGGCAGATGATGATGAAGAACAATTACACCGAGCGTGAGGGTGGCTATGCCACTGAGTTGTGGCGTATGCTACAGTTGCTTGGAGGCTTTGAGAGACCGCTCTACCTAGGGACCACCATCGTACAGGCAGGACTGGTCATAGGATGGGACGTTAAGATCACGGTGTATGCTCGAGAGAAGACGAAGTTCAGTCGTCCTTTTCACTTCACCGCAAGGAGGTCCACATTTGAGATGGGAATTCAGGAGGTGTCACGTCGAGCGATGCGGCATATCGCTCGCACCTACTCCAGGGAGTTGGAGGGCACCGTGTTTCGCCATCACCTGCGCAGAGACAACCGCCTTGACCGAGAGCCGATTGAGGATGATGAGCCACGATCACTCATCTGGCAAGGTTCGTCGTCGCCTAGGAGGATGTGATTGACGACACAGTCCAGGAGTTACAGAATGCTCGCAATGAAGTTGAAGAGGTAAGGAAGCACCTGCAGGATGCTCGGGAGTACATTGCCCATGCTTCACGGAGGATTGATGAGCTAGAGACGGCACTGTACAGAGCTAAACCAGAGCCGGTGTTGGAGCTGCACGAACCAAACCCTGAGGAAGACCCAGAGGAGGCGCCCCCTTCACCTGCACCTGCACCCGCGCCACAGCAAGAGCCGGAGCCTGATCCTGAAGATGATGCCACTTCTTCAACTACTGCAGTTGTTGGGCATGGCGATCGCTTTGCGCCTATGCCGCCGCACCAGCCACAAGGAGGCAGTGGAGGTTTTCTCGATGAGTGAGCGTTTATACATAGTAGTTGAGACTCTTGTGTCGAGTCGCGTCTTAGATTAATAAGAGTCGCCCTTTAGGCCTTAGACTCCAGTGTGCAAGTCTAATTTGGATTTTCATTGCTTGCTGAGTGTGCAGTATGAGTTGCAAGGCCCTTAGGCATTGTGAGCAACCATACCAAGTATTATTAATTAATAAAGTTAGATTTTGAGTTACACCTCTCGCCCCGCATAGTTCTCTACTACTTGTCTATTATTGTTTCCCTCTTTTCTCTAAACCTTGGAGCACTCGACAGATGGTGAAAACTCATGAAACATTGGAGGCAAGTGGAAGTGGTTCTCATTCAACAGAAACACCAATGATGGAGCACCTACACCCCCAAGACCGCAGGTGGACATGCAGAACTTTGGAGCTTTTCTGGCCGCCCAGACTCAGCTGATGCATGCTATGATGCAACAAACGTAGCAAGTCACTACTCAAGCCGCTGCCAACCAAGCCAATCAAGGACAGCAATAGAACTCAAGGCTTTTAGAATTTATGAGGACTCATCCGCCCACTTTCTCTGGAAACGCCAATCCATTGGAAGCAGATGACTGGTTAAGGTTAATTGAGAGGAAGTTGTAAAACACCCAATGTGTGGAAAATGAGAGTGTTATATGCATCCCACCAGCTAGAGGGAACTGCAGCTGAATGGTGGGAAAACTTCTGTGCTGCACACGAGAACCCACAGGACATCACATGGGGGGAATTTACCGCTGCATTTCGCCAGTATCATGTGTCAGAAGGGATCATGGACCTTAAGAAGGAAGAGTTCAGGGCACTAAAGCAAGAAAATCAACCGGTGTCGGAATATCTGAACAAGTTCACACAGCTTACACGCTGCGCGCCTGAAGACGTAGCGACGGACAAGGCTAGGCAGTCTCGTTTTCTGAAGGGACTAAACTCTGGACTGTAGGTGGGACTGATCACCCACACCATTCCAAACTTTCAAGAACTTGTGAACAAGGCGCTCATTCTTGAGGACAAGCGCAAGGAACTGGATGAGAATCGAAAGCGCAGGATGCAACAGCAGGGATCATGCCAGGGAGCGCAGCAACGTCTGAGGGTTGCGCCGAATCAGTTTTTCAGATTCCAGCCGTAGAATGCAGCAAGGACACTGTCGCCAGCACCGAGACCCGTCAATCAGAATTATTTTACACGAACTCCAGCCAGAAACGCCGCTTCGGGCAGTCAACAGGGAACAGTGAGGCGCTGCTATACATGTAATGAGCCAGGGCACTTCTCCAACAACTGCCCCAAGAAGACAGCGGGAGTGACCCCAGTTCGCTTCAACTTGGGCTCCACACCAGCCAGGACACCCGCACTAGGAACAAACCGCGGAGCAGCATAGCCAGGAGCAGCGCCCCAGACCGTGGTGAGAGGCTGAGTCAATCACGTGACCGCAGATGCACTTCAGAATGCCACGGACGTTGTACTGGGTAAGTTACCTGTCAACTCAGTACCTGTAACAGTATTGTTCGACTCTGGAGCTTCGCATTCGTTTGTTTCTTGAGATTTTGTTTCTAAGAATGATTTGGAGATTGTGGATCTTAAATGTATGTTTGTAGTTCAAACCCCTGGGTCAGAACTCCGATCTCAAGTAGGATGTTCTGGGGTGAGAATACTAATAGATGGGGTAGAGTTTCTAGCAAACCTTATCATATTGGGAACCCAGACCCTAGATGTTATCTTGGGAAAGGATTGGTTATCCAAGCACAAGGCCAAGCTTGGCTGTGGAAGAAGGATTATTTTCGTTGAGAGCCCATGTGGAAGAAAAGTAGAATTTCAAGCTACAGCCGTTCGTGATGGACAGTTGATGGTCAACAGTGCGAATGCAATCAGCATAGAGGATGTCTCAGTGGTGAATGAATACCCTGATGATTTTCCTGAAGATTTACCTGTTATGCCACCAGACAGAGACATAGAGTTTGTGATAGAGTTAGTACCTGGAATGGCACCAATATCCAAGAGACCTTACCGGATGTCAACAAAAGAATTAGTAGAGATGAAGAAGCAGCTATAGGAGTTGATGGAAAAAGGATTTATTAGATCGAGTTCGTCGCCATGGGGAGCACCAGTTCTGTTTGTCAAGAAGAAGGACGGGAGTTTTAGGATGTGCATAGATTATCGTGCACTCAATGAAGTCACCGTGAAGAACAAGTATCCGCTACCCAGGATCGATGATCTGTTTGACCAGTTGTGAGGAGCCGAAGTTTTCTCCAAGATTGATCTGAGATCAGGATATCACCAGTTGAAGATCCGATCAGAAGATATCCCGAAAACCGCATTCTCGTCGAGATACGGACATTACGAGTTTACAGTTATGTATTTTGGTCTGACGAATGCGCTAGCTTATTTCATGAATATGATGAATAAGGTTTTCATGGAGTATTTGGACAAGTTCGTTGTTGTGTTCATAGACGATATCTTAGTCTACTCCAAGACAAGGGATGAACATGCAGAACACCTGAGGCTAGTTTTGGAGAAGCTGAGAGAACAGCAACTCTTCGCCAAATTCAGTAAGTGTGATTTCTGGAAGGACAAGGTAGAGTTCCTTGGACATGTAATGACCACAGAAGGAGTCGCTGTTGATCCAAGCAAAGTTGAAGCTGTGTTACATTGGGAACAGCCGAAGACCGTGACCCAGATTCGGAGTTTTCTTGGGATGGCAGGTTACTACCGCCGTTTTATTGAAGGCTTTTCGACGATTGCGAGACCTCTTACGCAATTGTTGAAAAAGGAGAAGAAGTTTAACTGGACGCTGGAGTGCGAGAAAGGTTTTCAAGAACTAAAGAAGCAATTGACATCAGCACCGGTGCTAGTTCTACCGGACGCCAATCAAAGCTTCGACATTTATTGTGATGCATCGCGCCAAGGACTTGGATGCATGTTGATGAAGAACCGGAAGGTCGTTGCATATGCATCGAGGCAGTTGAGGCTGCATGAGGAGAATTACCCAATGCATGACCAGGAGTTAGCTGCCGTAGTGCATGCTTTGAATTTGTGGTATCACTATTTGATTGGGAATAGATGTGAAATATACACGAACAATAATAGTCTTAAGTACATCTTTACCCAATCAGACCTGAACATGAGACAGAGGAGATGGTTGGAATTGATCAAGGATTACAATGTCGAATCCATTACCATCCGGGGAAGGCCAATGTGGTGGCTGATGCCTTGAGTCGGAAAAGCCATATTGTGAATATGCTGATAGCTACAAGTCAGGATGAGCTATGCAAGGAGTTTCAGAGGATGCATATTGAGGTGGTACCTGAAGGATTCTTAGCCGCATTGGAAGTAAAGCCTACTCTGGAGGATCAAATCAGAAAAGGACACGAGGACGATGGCAAGGTCCAGCGAATCAAGTCCAAGATGGAGGAAGGCAAGGTGAAAGACTTCAAGCTGGATGAGCAAGGCACGTTGTGGATGAAGAATCGCATTTGTGTGCCGAACAAAAAGGAGCTGAAGCAGCTGATTCTGGAAGAAGCCCATGACTCCAAGTATTCGATTCATCCAGGAAGTGCCAAGATGTATCAAGACCTGAAGGAAAGATTCTGGTGGCCGAGCATGAAGCGGGAAGTCGCCGAGCACGTTGCATTGTGCGACATATGTCAGAAAGTCAAGGCAATGCATCAAAGGCCAGCAGGATTGCTGCAGCCATTGAAGAAACCTGAGTGGAAATGGGAGGAAATCGGAATGGATTTCATTACCAGTTTGCCTAAAATTCAAGGAAGATATGACTCCATATGGGTTATAGTGGACCGCTTGACTAAGGTCGCTCATTTTATCCCTGTAAAGACCACTTACTCGGGAGATAAATTAGCGGAGTTGTATATGATCAGGATCGTCTGTTTGCACGGAGTGCCGAAGAAGATTGTATCGGACAGAGGTACCCAATTTACCTCGAGGTTTTGGAATAAGCTGCATGAAGCCATGGGGACCCATTTGAACTTCAGTACAGCATATCGTCCACAGACAGATGGACAAACTGAAAGAGTTAATCAGATTTTAGAGGATATGTTCAGAGCTTGTGCACTGGCTTATGTTACCTCTTGGGATAAGAGCCTGCCGTATGTTGAGTTCAGCTACAATAATAGTTACCAAGCCAGTCTGCAAATGTCACCATTTGAGGCACTGTACGGTCGGCCATGCCGAACACCGTTGAACTGGAATGAGACAGGTGAACGCCAAGTATTTGGGCCGGACATTCTTCAAGAAGCTGAAGAGCTGATTGCCATGATCAGGGAAAGGTTGAAGATAGCCCAATCAAGACAGAAGAGTTACGCCGATAATCGTCGCCGGGATCTGAGTTTTGAACCGGAAGACATCGTATATCTCAGAGTTACACCTCTCAAGGGAGTTAAGAGATTCCATGCCAAAGGAAAACTCGCGCCGCGTTATGTTGGACTATTTAAGATTTTGAGTCGCAAAGGCGAAGTTGCTTACCAGCTGGAGTTGCCACAGTCGTTGGCAGGAGTGCATGATGTGTTCCATGTGTCCCAGCTGAAGAAGTGTCTCCGGGTGCCAGACGAGCAAACACCTTTGAAATCGATTGAGCTGCAAGAAGACCTGACATACAAAGAGCACCCCGTGAAGATTTTGGACACGATGGATCGAGAGACCAGAAATAAATCAACCCGTTTTTGCAGAGTCTAGTGGAGCAACCATGCGGAAAGTGAAGCAACTTGGGAGCGTGAAGAGGATTTGAAGAAAGAGTTTCCAAACCTATTCCTTAGTCAGCCCTGAATCTCAGGGTCGAGATTCTATTAAGGGGGGAGGTTTGTAACACCCCAATTTTTGCTTTTCATGAAATTAAATGAAATTTGGCATTTTTGAGAATTTTTGGAATTTTCTGGGATTTATTTGGATTTCATTTGAATTTATTCCATTTTGAGATAATTAAATAATTAAAAGTTTCAAATAAAGTTTTGTTGGAAATATTTTATTTAAGTCCAAAATGCCCTAAAATATTTTCTAGAATTTTTCTCGAATTTTTCTGAGTATTTTGCTATTTTCCCGAATTAAATGAATTTTTAGAAATTAATTTAATTATTTAATCGCTGGAAAACCCTAACGGGTTAGTACTGTTCAAGTGACCGAGCACGAGTCAGACTCGAGTCCGAGTCGAACCCGAGCCACGATCGAGCCGGACAGAGCCCAACCAAACCCTAACTCGCCCGACCGTTGGATCGAGATCCAACGGCCGAGATTGCGCCACGTCACCCACATGGGAGCCGGATCCGACCCGAATGTGCCCGCGCGATCCCGGCCATTGATCGCGTTCGCTTAGATGGCTGCGGTTGTGCCACGTCACCCAGTCCGAGTCCTCGCCGGACTCCGCCGACGCACGCGTGTGGACCTCGGTTTCCCCGAGATTCACGGAAATCGAGGCCCCTATTTAATGCGCCGCCGCCATCGTCTTCCTCTCTTCTGTGCGCACCCGTAGCCCTAAGCCACCGCCGACCGCCCTGTAACATCCCAAAATTTGCTTTTAATTTATTTAGTGTGTTTCTGGGTTTATTTGGAATTTTCCGAAATTTATTTGGAGTCCTCGCGAGTAATTTGGATTCAAGTGTATTGAACTAATCGTATTAAATAAAGATCATGCATTTTCGAATAAGCGTAAAATCAAAAATTTTGTTTAAAATAAAGATAATGGGTAGACGAGAGTGTTCGCTTCAAATATTTTCGAAAAAACATGCTATATAACGTAAGTCGCGGATTTTACAAAAATCGGTACAGGTGTCTGATTCACTAAAAGATTTTTAGCGAGAAATCTATACGTTGAAAAATCACGAAATCAACTTTGTTAATTCCCAAATAGTTCCTAGTATTTTAGAGGAATTTTCCAGATTTTTGGAACCCCTTTGCTATTTTTTCCCTAAAACACGGTTTGGAACGTATATGCATATAGAATGGACGATTGTTTTTCTAGCCGCGCGTGTGTATGTATACGTGTATACCTGCATGCATGATATAGAAGTCCCTTGCAAGCCGTTTCTTCTAAATGGAAATGCACACATTGGAAGTCCACTAAGCACGTTACTCATTCAAGCCACCCATGCATGCGTGTAATGAAGTGTTCCATTCCTGTTGCCATTGCATGCGTGTACTAGTAATGGAGCCGGTTCCCATTTGGCTTCTCCACCATCCTGCCGTTACTACTTCATGGCTTATTGAATACCACTAGTAACTGGTGCTTTAGCATGGACGTTGGCATTCTAGCTGATTCCTTCAGTTGATTCCTTCAATTTTTCCAGCCATTGCATGGAAGAAACAATTAGTGTTGCATGGCCGTTTTGCCCGAAGTCTTCAAACCATCTCAGGTTCATTTTACAGCCGAACCATTCCATTTCCAATTGTACTACTAGTCGTTTTGCACTGCTAGCCGTTTCCCCTGCATGCGTGAGCATTTCACTTCCCAACCGTTCTCTTCCATGCGTGAGGTCATTTCTTCATTCCCTGTACGAATTGCTCTCTAGCCGTTTTCTCCAATTCTCCATTGCCTCATTTTCGCCGCCGTAGCCGTCGTCGTCTACGTGGTCGCCGCCGCTGCTGTCTTGCCGCTATTGAAGCCGCCGCCGCCGTCTACGTCGTCGTCGCCGCTGCCGTCTCGCCGCCGTTGAAGCCGCCGCTGTCGTCTACGTTGTTCACCGTCGCCTTCCCCTGCATCGTCGTCGTCGTTACTACAGCTGGTCGGTAGTATTTCTTTTCTTTTCGCGCGTGCTTTATCTTTTCTGATCGGATGATCTCGTCGTATGTATTTACGCGTTTATATGTATATATATTAGTTTAGATGAACGCCAGAATATACGTAAGCGTGTTAGACGTGTGTGCGTGTTTTTATATATATGCTAGCGTGTATATATGTATATATTAGACAGCGACTTGCCTGTATACAAAATATACTCGGCGGTACACGTGAAAACATGTATACGTATATATAGATATATATATCTATGTATATATGCGTATGTATAATATCCTCATGTGTATCGCCATGCGCATGCATGAACTCCCTCAAACCGAACTACCGTGGCTGCATGATTTGTGCTCTACTTTGGAAGTCCAGGCAGTGCCATGCAAAAACTAGAACAAGAGTTGTATGTGTTAATTTCCAAGAATTGCAAATTTTGTCTTTTTCTCTACAAATTCGTTTTAAGTCCAAACTGCTTGCAACAAATTTTGTTAATTAGTAAAAATTAATACCTTTCCATAGTATTTTTACTGTAATTTTACAAATAAATTTATCCTATTAAATTATTCGCGGAAAGTCCAAACTTATGAATTTTGTAGCTTCTAAACTATACGTTTAAAAATGCCAAAATAAATTTTATAAATCTTAGAAAATGCTAAACTAATTATCTGGAAGTTTTCGCGAAATTACGCATTAGTTTGATTTGCGGCATTTCTCTTAATGTGTGTTTGTACGTTGTTCCGAGTATTTATTTGGTTCTTTATTTGCTACGCGTAGACGTCGAGTTGTGTGACACTGTCGGAAGCGAAGCTCAGGACCAAGATCAAGATCCAGACCAAGACTCGCTATTTTACGAAGGCAAGTTGTGCTTTGACCATGTTGCTCCTAGTTTTTGAAATGTATTTTGATTTAAGTTATGCATGCTATGTTGATTAAAATGAATAATTTCATTTGGGCTAACTAGTTAATCAACCTAATTGTTAATTCATCCTTGTTAATAATATTTGTATGCCATATATTCCATTGTCACCTAAAGTTGGGATTAAATTGTTGGATGATATGATTGTGCCAACACGGGAGGCTAGACCGTGACTAGTTGCTTAGCTATGCTTGCGCGAAATATATTTCAAATAGCAAAATAATATTGATTAATGACAAATGGAATGATTTTGGAAGTTAAGTGTGATCTTGTCACGGATTGACGTGAAGTGTAGGTACCTTCGTGGTTCTACACGGTAACTGAAAATACTGTTGGCATGCGTTGCACAGTAGATGAACAAGGGTGGGATTGATTTAGCCCGGGGCAAGTGGTAAGAGGCTTTATGCCAGGTGGGCCTTCGTGGCACTGATAATTAATAAACGGCCTTCGTGTCCGTGGGATGAGTGTTGTGAGTTGTTTGGGTCAGGGATGAGTGATGAACGTCTTGCCCTGGACAGTTAAGGACTTAACCTTGCAAGCCTTTGAACTGAGTATTCCGTACAACCACATGGCTGAGGTGGGACAGTCTTAGTCTAGTAAGTTTCCGAAGTCATACCTTTGATACCTCAGGGTGGCGATTCGTCGGGTAACAGTATGGGGAGCGTCTTTGGGGCTTCGTGCCAGGTACCCTGTCCAACGGTGTTTGTCAGTCCTACACTTTGTCCTTCGTGGGGAAAGTAGTAGTGAAGGCAAAACCGGCGAGGGTCATTGGTGTAGATGGAAGTTTCCGAAAAGCTTCGTTACGGTTGATCGCCTTTGTGGTGTGAGACTGTATCATGCGGGGAAAGTGTACAACCTCTGCAGAGTGTGTCAAAACTATTCGAATAGCCGAGTCCACGGAACTGGACAAAGCTCGGGGATTACAGTCAAGGGATAGATTTTCCAAAACAAAATGTGGGAATGGGTGGCTGCATGCCAGAGATAATTGCTAAAGTGATTTAGGGCTTTGTGCCAAATGGTTTGAAAAGAGATTGATAACTTATTATATAATATGGTATTTCTGCTTTTGAATCTATTAAGATTATTTGATAGAGGCAAAATGTTGCTTTTCTGCAAAATAACCATTCAGCCTGTCTTTTGGAATAAGCCATGCATATAGTTATTAGACTTGCATTCTGTGCATGACTTGCTGAGTTAGGGATGGCAACGGGTGCATACCCGCCGGGTATTGGCCCCCCATACCCGTCCCCGTCAGATGAAAAATCACCCGTTAATTTACCCGTACCCGACCACGGGTAGAACTTCTTCCCCATACCCATCCCCGTTCGGGTCCCTTCCACCCACCGGGTCACCCGTACCCGCTACCTAGACCCGAACGGGGTAAATGCCACCCGATGGGTCACCCGCACACGCCAAATCAAATATGGTCCAGTTCTATTTTTCTTGCTTTGACAATTGACAAGCCACGCTAAATGAGAATGGATTAACATGAACAAATGCAAAGCTTCTGATTTTGAAAACACGACATACTGGTAGTCTGACATTTAGCATACTAGCATAGTACATAGTCCAAACTCCATGAGTAGCCAAGAACACAAATAACACAATACAAGTTCATCAGTCTGTCATCACAATTCACACATTACTACTTTACTACATTAGCCAATAACCATTTCATGACCAAAAGAAGCTGCCAATTACCAAATACATATCACTTGCATTCATCCACTATCCAAGCCATACACCGCTTGAATTCTCAAAAGTTCCATCCTCCCAAAGTCAATCCCCATTCCATGCTCCCATCTCATAGGTCAAATCTCAAGTTCCTGTAGCAGCACATATACGAAAGTAGCAAACTATTTAAAAAGGTAGAGAGCACAAAAGAAAGAATGCATATTGCTAAATAATAAAGTGATAAACAATCACCTGAAGACCCTCTTGAGTGTCTTGGAGACAAGACCAAAAGGTAGCAGCTTGATTTTCTTTCTCATCAACTACAAAACACAAATGGATTATTAATTTGCATCTGCAGTAAAGAAAGTAAGAGAATGAATTACACATCACATACTTTTGTATTTGTTTCGAAGCCAATCTTGTGAGCACATCAGAGCCTCTATCATTTTAGTAGTGAGCCTGCTACGATGCTCACTAAGCACTCTTCCACTAGTGCTGAAAGCAGACTCAGAAGCAACTGTGGTCACAGGAATTGCAAAAATATCTCTTGCTACCCTCCTTAGAGTAGGATAGCGTGTTCCAGCCACCTTCCACCAATCTAAAACACTGAAGTTCTTTGTTGATAATGGAACCAATTCATCCTCCAAGTAGTGATCTAGCTCAGATTTAAACCTCATGGCTGTTGGCCTCATACTTGCAACTCGTGCATTAAAGGATGATAAGACTTCCATGTTGTCAATGTCAATAGAAGATACCGATGAGTCAGTGTTATCTTCATCCTCTTGGACATGGTACTCAATCATCAAATCACTTAGCAACTCTTTCACTTTTGAGACCTCAACATCACAAACTTCACCAATTTCACCAAGCAACCACTCAAAGCACATAAGCAACATGTGAGCTTTGAATCGAGGATCAAGAACGGTTGCAATCCCCATCAATCCTTGAATATCAGACCAATACTTATCAAACTTGGCTACCATATTAGCTGACATGGATTCTACTATAGGATTGCCACAAGTTGCCCATTGACTAATTTTTCTTTTAATCTCACAAATCTTGGTAAAGAAAATATTGGCAGTGACATACTCAGTTCCAGAAAATAGTTCAGATATATCATTAAACATTCTAAGCCTTTCGACAACATCAGATGCAAAAGCCCATTCTTCCTCAGTTGGGGCACAAGTATATTGTTTATCCACACGACTTGCTCTCATGAAAATAGCCTTGCAAGGTAATGCTGTACTAAGCATTTTAAAAGTTGAATTCCATCTAGTTTTGCAATCAAGGGCTAGCTTATTTTGAATCTTAACTTTTACATACTTAGCAATCTCCTCAAACTTCTCTACCCGTTTTGGTGTGGCAGTCCAATAAGCTACACTATCACGGATGTTCTCAATTGCACCTACCATCTCTTCTAATCCATCCTTAACAATTAAATTCAGAATATGAGCACAACATCGCATATGCAACAATTTCCCACCATTTATGAGCTTACTTATGCCAATCTTCCTTACAAGTAAAGGAATTACTGCATCATTAGTAGTACAGTTGTCGAGAGTAATGGTGGATATCTTCTCGTCGAGATTCCATTCAACCAATGATTCATATAGTGCATCACTAATGACTTCAGCAGTGTGAGGAGCAGGGACATATATGAACCTACATGTTGTTTTGCCATTTTGAGTTGATGAATATCAAACAGCAAATAGTAAATTATGTCTCTAGTAAATTAAGACTTGCTTACGGTATTCTTCACTAAGTAGCTCTGTCTAGTTTGCTCCTATTTGCTGAATCAATATCCAATTTCAGTAAGAGCCATTATCATTATTTCTCACTCTAAAAATTTAAAGCCCAGCCATTTTCATCCTTTTACGGATTCATGTAACACTTCATGTGTTTCTGAAGATCAATAGTGTGTCACATTTTATCCACTAGAATATCAAATATGAGCTATAACCAAATTACTCACTACACTACCTAAAAGCAAAACATGCTATGGGCGTTGTTCAACCAAACAGGCACCATCATATGGACATCGTGAGCACTATAAAAAGTATACATACAATAAAAACATGTAATTGAAAGGAAGAAACATGAAATGGCATATATAAGGTGATTATCACAATGATTACATCAAGTTTCCTTTCGGATCTGCAGAGCCAACAATTAAAACCAGAAAATAAGTTTGTGCGACAATTAAAACCAGAAAATTACCTCATTATAATATTTCTTAGTGCCCAGGATTCATCGATAAAGTCTTATTTGTGATGGCCATGTAACCTCTCTTTTGGTTGTCAGCCGTCCACATATCAGTGGTGATAGCAACCCTTGATTTAATTCCGGCCATGTACTCAATGGCTTTCTTCTTCTCCTTCTCATATTGAGACAGGATGTCCTTCCTAAAACAATCATATATTCAGATCAGCAATCAGCAAGTTCGTTTCTATCCTTCTAGCTAGCAATTAAGAATCACATATTCAGCTCATATGTAGTCATAATGTCATATACCTTATTGTGTTCCTAGTCCCCATCTTGAAAAGTGGTTGAAGTGCAGCTGCAAACCGCCGAAAGCCAGCATGGTCCACCATGCTTAATGGATACTCGTGCAGCACAATCATAGAAACAAGTTCCTTTCTAGCTATGTCTTGATCAAATGTGTAGTTCTCCACTGAAACTTTCCCAGCATCCGTGGAACCAAACCGCAAAGTGGATTGTCCCAATGTCTTGTTTCCCATCATCTTGATCTTTTTAAATGTGCAGGACTTCAGATGGTCATGAAGGTGTTTAGTACCATTGGTTGATTGACCAGAAAGCTTCTTGAAACAATGCATGCATTTGGCCTTCACTTGGCCATTGTATTTTACCCGCGTAAACTCCTTCCAAACAGCCGATGTTAGCTTTCTCTTTGAACCACCTTCTACAACATCTTCATCTCCGTCATCATTTAATTCTATCTCCTCGTCAGATACCTCAATAGCTTGTGAGTCATTGGTTGACTCAGGGTGTGATCCAGACAATGGAAGTGACTCTGAATTTGCTTCTGACGCTTGAGAAGATGGATTTTGGGCTGCTTGGCTACTACTTCCACTTGCTGTTGACATTTTTTTAAAACTGTACAAGCAAATAAAATAATCAAATAAGTTTATAATTTTTTAGAGTAAGCACTTGCGGTTATTCCAGAATAAATTTAAATCTATACAAGCAAATAAATATAATGTTTTTCTTACACCAAAGAGTGCACGATGTTGTCGCTTGCGGTTATTCCAGAAGTAGAAGGGGGAGGCCGACTGCTCCTGTTGTTTTCGGCTCCAGTGGTGACCTTCCTCCTGGCCACGACCACGAGACACGCTTCTGCTTCTTTGTTGCATCCACGACCTCTTTGACAGGAGGGGCCGGAGGCGTTGGACGATTTGAATTGATATTTGTACTACCGTCACCGATATTTTTCGGATCCGGTGGCTGCTGGTCACCTTCTTCCACGACCACGCCACTTCGGGATGGGAAGGGACGGCCGGCGTTAATGTATTGTGGTTAGTAGATGAATGGAGGAGGAAGGAGGAATGGAGGATTGATGAATGGAGGATGGCTGTTGCATCTAGGCCCTAGTTGCATCTAAGGATCTGCAAGACAAAGAAAGTTAAAGAGAGAAGAAGAACAGGGGATCACCGTGCGCCGTCGTTGGAGGAGGATGGGGGCGCCGCCATATTCTCTAATCTCTATTCTCTGATCTCTTTCTCTTTACTCTCTTAAAAGTTAGAAAATCACCGAGAGTCCGAGAAACTGATCTCAGATTCTCAGTATCTCATATTCTCACACTCACACTCACTGAGACACGACTCACACTCACTGAGACAAGACTCATCACTTCTTCAAATTTCCTGAATTTGCGAAAAAAAACAAGCAAAAAATAATAAAATCTATGAGCACCACATGGCAAGAAGAATCTGAGGTGCGTTCTTGACTTCCCACTGATGAAAGCTCGCCGCGGCTCTGCTCGCCCTTGGCATAGACCCCTTCGCCGCTTCGCCAGCGCCTCCGCTTGCACCGCCGCTCGCCTTCGCCGCTCATTTGCGGCGCCTCTCCTGCGCCGCCCGCTTCGCTCGCCCTTGGCGCCTCCGCTTCTGCCTTGCCGCTCGCCGCAGCGCCTCCGGCCCTCCGCTTGCGCCGCCGGTTTGCTAGGGTTAGGGACGATTAGGGTTAGGGACGGCCGAAAAATGAATGGGTGATTGATTCCAGTATTCCACCGTCCACTTGGTTGAGGCCTTGAGGGATTCGGTCATCGGTGTAGACCTTGGCTGGGCTTGGCCGCTTCGCTTGGGACCTTGGGCCGCTTGGCTAGTGCTATTTGGGTTGGGTGGGGAGTGGGGACGTGGCCCGTGGGGCGTGGGGTACACCGTACACGGGTAAATGGGTAAACGGGTACGGGTGCAAGTACCCCGTACCCGTCATACCCGATGGGTGAAGGTTTTCTTCCATTAAGGTACCCATGGGTATGATTATTGGACCAGATTTGCACCCTAATAGAGTAAATACCCATCGGGTATCGGGTTTCGGGTATCCATTGCCATCCCTATGCTGAGTGCTTTATGTACTCACCCCTTGCAACAAACAAATCACCAGTGAGCAGAAGTCTACAACGTCGAAGAAGAAGAAGTTCTGTGAGAAGGCGATTATCTAGGAGTCGAACCCTGTCAGTTGCCTGTGGCGTATTGATGGGATTCACCGGTGTTCTGCATTCCGCTGCTATTTATTCTCTTTTGTTGTTGTAAGCCCTGCGTGGCAGACTATTTGTAAGGTGACCTTAAGGTCTTGTAACCAGTTTATTTAATAATTGAAGTACTTTATTATTAATTCCGCTGTGTATGATTGTGGTACTTCATCCCTGTTATTACTGTGTGCACTAGCGTGATCCTGGACTAGTGCAGAATACACAGAGGGTCCGAATTTGCAGATTCGGGTCCCGACACGCCCGCAGGCGCTCGCCGAAATTGGAGGAGTCCGCCGCGGTTTTCGCCATTTTCCGCCGTCCTCCGCCGTGTTGGAGCCCAGATCCGAGACCGTCGCGTCGAGCCGCACCCATGGAGACCACTCACCTCGCCGGAGAACGCCCCGAACGTCATCGACCGTATCGTCGTCCCCAGCGCCGGCAACCCAGCTCCGCCGTGGCCATCGCCGAACCCGCGAAGCTCCTCGACCGTCCGATCTTCATCCAACGGCCGAGGTTCATCCATGTCACCCCCATGTAAATCCACGCTTCAGTTTTTAGATCTAATCCCAACCGTTGGATCTAGATCCAACGGCTTAGATTGATCCACGTAGCCGTAGACCGCACCGTGCTTAGATTAGATCTAGATCTAACGGTTAGGGTTAACCCGCGTTGTAGCGTTAGATGCGTTCTCGGCCGTTTGATAAAGATCGAATGGTGAGGATCGCGGTGTGTGTCGCACGCCGGGTCATGCCACGTCGCCCCTTCGATGCGGTGAAACCCGATCCAATCATAGCCGTCTGATTCGGATCGTGCGGCTCAGTTCGATCCACGTTACCCCAAACGTGCACGATCCAGATCCAATTCCGACCGTTGATTCTCAAATCAACGGCCTGGATCAAGCCACGTGTTCGGAAGGCAAATCGATGCGGTCCACGCGGACGCGCCCGGTCGTCGCTGACATCATGTGTGACGTCAGCGTGTGGCCCGCGTGTCAGCGGCTGGCCCAACAGCACCATGACGTCATCCGTGACGTCATGCTGACGTCACGGTGCGGCCCGCGTGTCGATCCACGCCGAATCGAGCCGTCTTGGCCGACGCCGGCGTACGACGCTACCCGAGTGGGTCTCGCGTGTCAGTGCCACGTGCACCCGTGGACCGGGTCCATGGTGGACCGAGCCCGAGCAGTGGACTGAGATCATGGACCGGCTGACGCATTGATGACGCAATAATTCGATTTTTTCAATAGAAAAATAATTCGGTGGAAAATCAAATCCCGTGCTGGCGTCATAATCGGATTTTTCAACAGAAAAATAAATGAATTAATTCGGTTTATTCTTTTATTTGAATTTTCGAACTTCAAATGCTTATAACTTTTGCGTTTTAACTCCGATTTGAACGATTCCAATTTATAAATTTTTATAAAATTGAGATCTACTTAAATATGAATTTTAATTAATTTTTGGACATGAATTTTTCTCTGTTTATATTTATTTAATAGATTCTTTAAATTTAAACAATTATGACTTTTGCATTTTAACTCCGATTTGGGCGATTGAAATTTCTAAAAATTTGTAAAATTACGATCTTTCTGTTTATCAATTTTATTTGAATTTTTGAACACCTTTTGTCTTCTATTTATTTATTTGTTGCAATTTGCACGCGTTACGAGTAGACGTTGAAGTACCCGAAGGCTTCGAAGGTGAAGTGTTGACCAGAAGCCAGCTCAAGACCCTGAACAAGTGCTTTTTGAAGGCAAGTTATGCTCGGATCATATTGTTCCCACTTTGGAAAATTATTTTGATTCAAAGTATTGCATGCTAATTTAATTAGAATTGATTTTGATTAATTCTAGGAAATTAGATAAATACCAGCTTTGCAATATGACACCTTGATTATTTAATTGTATGCCATGACCCCTTGTCACCCTAGTTGTGGATTAAATAGTTGGACATTATTAATTTGCCAACATGGGTAATTAGATCGAGGTAGTTTAATGTGTAGCCCTGCCACGTAGTCATTATATGATTATGGACAATTACATGTTAACTTTGACTTAATGAGATATGGAACATATTTTGGAAGGTGACATCTGTTATTGATAATGATGTTGATGGCACGTGGTGCATGAGAGGAGCCGCCCAGATCGTCCTTGGGCTATTAGAAGGTTTAGTCGTCCTAATCGGATTTGGAGGCTAACAATGGGTCGCTAGAAGCGCTCGCAGTGTTAGCTTCCAAGCCCAATCGAGACAACGGTAGGACCCTTCGAATAACTCGACAACAACCCCGGTATTCCCCCGGTATGCGACCCAAAACTCGCCCAGGATCCCCGCATACCGGTTTCACTGTGATATCAACCCAATTTGCATAAAGGGGGCAACGAACTCAGAACCCCACAATCAAGCACACAACGCGGAAGCAAAACCAACCAAACAACCACGGCACGAAGACAAAACCCAACAAGAGCGCCAACTACTCAGAACCACACCTGAGAACCACCAAAACAAAAGACAAGCAGACAACGAGAGGCAACACAGATACAATAAAGAGTTGCACGAAGGCAACCAAGAGTTCAGTGAAACATAACACAGTTAACTAATCTATACAGCAAAAGAGAACACACAGCTATCAGACTAGACTCCAAAAGCAAAGCATCTCCGGAAGTGTTCTGCCTCTGAACACTCCCGGGCGTGTACGACAGCGTAGGGAGCCTCTACTCGGTGCCCCGCTCGGTCACCGAGAGGCAGTACGGACAGAACTCACATCCGTCCGGATCCTCACCTGTAAAACCACAAAAGCAGAAGCCTGAGTACGGAAGGTACTCGCAAGTCTTACCCGTGGTCCATATATGACCGACACAAACAAAGGATATGCATTTGGATGCAGCAAGGGAATAAACTGAAGGTAAAAGTGCGGAAAGCTTAACTTTGTTACTCATTAAATTACACTACTCAATTTCACAATTTATAGCGTTCTTAGACAAGCACCTATCACTAAGGTGAACTTTAGAATTTACAATTCAATACAACAAGTAGCATCGGGAACAAGTATCCTCGTCAGTATCCTTGCCCGCCCCAGCTAACCTCAAGTTCAAGTTATTCTACGTTGAATGTGCGATGACCAAGCGTGCTCATATCCGAGAGCGCGGCAATTCGAATCGCTTATTCACCCTGCAGGGGATCATTAACCGCACGACACGTGCCACAAAGAACCTCGTGTTAACCCTTCTCCCATCCATACATACTTGTTGGGACACCTTCATGCGGTCCAAGCAACTAGCACCCCCTCGAGCAGCCCAAGCCCGGCTTGGCCCTCGAGAGTCGGCCTAAGCCTCACCCTCAACCACGCCCAACCACATGAGGTCATGCCCCATCGAATAGCATGCGATGAAAGAATAGCTTTACCGTCCCATTCCGGCATGCGATTAACAAAGTGTGCTCGATCAAGGGGCAAACAACGGATCCGTCCTCAACTGACACAGGCGAGACTACCACACTTGAGTCTCCACACCCAAGTGCCTCAACTTTCTCGCCCGGTCTCATTTCAATTTTCCCTTTTCCCAATTCCAAATACAACCATAACCATAGCACTTGATAATTGCGAAGTGAAATGACCTCAAGCGATGGAACCATCCATCACTTGGCCTATACCTGACAACTAACCAAGACTAGGCATGGACACATTTTATTACCCATATACTAGCTCCAAAGGAAGTGAACAACAATTAACAAGGATGTATATGCAACAATTAGGATCTAGTCCTATTTTCCCCAATTCAACTCCTAATGCATGACTTAATCACCCAATAAGCAACTTATTAACAAACATAAGAGTACAATTAGGATCGAATATGCTTAGGTGCTTGCCTTGTGCTTCTGCTTGCGGATCAACCACGTTTTGCTCCACGTGGCCTCCCTCAACCACGGCCGCGTCAGTCGCCGCGGGATCGTCCTCTACACAGATACAATGCATAATGAGATGCATGCAATGCGAAGAAAACAACATAAAATGCGAACCCCCACCGAACAGACCGGTAAACCCGGACAGTCCTGGTATTTCATCCGGACAGTCGGACAACCCGGACACTCCGGACCTGGCACAATTCGCCCCATGACTCAACGGATCGAGGTGTCGCCAAGCCCCATGGCACCGCGGAGACCCGATCTACGACTTTCCTACACGTGGCCGAGCCGGAGAAACTCCGAGCTAGCTCGAACCACGACGAAACGAGCTCACTTCTACAAGCTCAACCACAACTAATCCCAACCCTAGAAATGACCTCATCTACTCCCGATCTCTCACCCTATACCCTACATTACCTAATCCACCCCAAATCCAACCACCCACCAAAACCCTAGTACCCCCAAAGCTTACTCCCAACTCCAAATCCACAAACCTAACTGTAACACCCCGGCATTTAATATGCCTGAATGCTACCAAACATAAGCTAAACAACATCTAAATACCACAATTTATCATAAATTCCAGCAAGGGTACAAATGCTAAAAACCGAGATTTCGGCAGCATCTCCTTTGTTTTAACATGCTACGAAGAATCAACAATATTAACATGTCAAAATAGCATAATGAACGATAGCAATAACATGATCAAATGGAAAAATAGCCACCATACCACTAAGGATAGAAATTCTATCCGTCACATGACAAATATGGACTAATCATTTACTCATAACGACCAATGAATCATCGAAACCACAGTTTAGCTCAAAGAATTAACCATAACCATAAGGGAAGGAACATGTCATTGTTTAAATGTGTGATGCTAAGTGATGACGTGTGACTAGCTCCCTTTCCCGCATGTCGGATTCATGGTACCTAAAAGAAAACAACATAAACACAAGCGTGAGTTCATCACTCAGCAAGTATATTGCAATGATACAAACATAAACAATTACATAGCAACAATATCTCACATCATGTAACACATCTCATTTATGGTCACATGTTATCATCATCATCATCAATATGTATGAAGTGCAATGCGATGCTCATGTCTCCTTGGAAACTCATACCGGTATGGTTGAGTACACACCCGTCGGTGTGCACCCTCTCCCCCCTTCCATCCCGAAGATGGAGGGTGCCTACTCCTCGCTTCCATTCACCGCGGTGAATGGAATCACGATGTAGGACTTACTCTTTGGCTCTCCGGATTAGTCATAACTTTCTCACCGACCTTCCCGGATTAGTTATGACTTTCTCACCGCCCGGGCCAAGTAACATGCCATGTATGCAAATATGCCATCATCATCATAAACTTGTATATTTAACACATGGCATCATAGCATACTCATCATATCATAGGAAAACATTAAAGCATGGCAAGTGAACATATCACATATTCAAATCTCAATCTCAATCAATCAAACAAACCACAACCCGCTACCATTCCAATACACTTGCCTCAACCACGACGATGGATTGGCGAGACATAGAGGGCACTCCCGAGGTCATACCACCTGCACATAGGTACCACACACTCACAATCGTGTCCACAAAACAGTACGCAAACCCTCATCTACCCCGACATTGCCAACTACTCGCAAAACCTAAAAACAGAGGTTCTGTCCCGGCGGGACAGCAGCCTTGCAAAAGGCATAACTTGAGCTCTGGGACTCCGCATCAATTAAACGAGTACATCCTCGCGTATCTTAGGAAATTTCCCAACTTTTTATAGGTATAAGGAAAGACTGATTCAGACTCTAAAGTTATTTAATCTACAGATTACCGTGATCTGTTCCAATCACGTCACAGATTTTAACATGCTCGGTAAAACAGCCATAACTTTCAAACGGCTGGGCGGAAATTAACTTTCTTTATATCCACTGAAAGATAATGAAATTATCTTCAACTTCTTCAACATCCGTACGACTAGATTCCAAATCTAAATTGGCGAAAACGTGAACCCTAGGTCGACTGCTCATGCTGTCCCAAAACAAAAACGTGGCAACATCTAGATATAACCCAAATTACTCAAATCCAGCACCTCCAATTGATCTAAAAACTTGGTAAACACCCTAAGAACAATACCTAGATCAACCCCAAGGATTCCCATGATCATACCTGTCGGGACCCGAATTTGCAAATCCGGACCCTCTGTGTATTCAGCACTAGTCCAGGATCACGCTAGTGCACACAGTCTCAACATAGATGAATATCACAATCATACACAGCGGAATAGTAAAAATAACTCAATAATAGAATATAAACTATTGAGCGACCTTAAGGTCAACCTTACATTTGTGAAGCCTTGACGGCTTCGACTCCAAATAAGCAGCAGCGGAACGAAGAACATCGGTGAATCCCATCAATACGCCACAGGCAACTGACAGGGTTCGACTCCTAGATAATCGCCTTCTCACGGAACTTCTTCTTCTTCGACGATGTAGACTTTTGCTCACTGGTGATTGTTTGTTTGCAAGGGGTGAGTACATAAAGCACTCAGCAAGTCATGCACAGAATGCAAGTCTAATAGCTATATGCATGGCTTATTCCAAATGACAGGCTGAAGGGGTTATTTTGCAATAAACATCATTCACAAATATTCATAATAGATTGTAAAGCGGTAAAACAGATAATAATAGTAATAATTTCACAGTTGTTTCAAAAGTAAACCATTTCACATCCTTAACCAATTATCACTTTTCCACAGGCAAACTGCCTCCAATCCCAAGTTCAATTTTGAGAAAAGCTAACCCTTGACTGTAATCCCCGAGCATTGTCCAAAGATCACGTGGACTCGGCTATTCGAATAGATTTTACACTCTGCAGAGGTTATACACTTTACCCACAAGATACAATCCACTCACCACGTCAGCCGTGAATCGCCATACAAGAGTATGCGAATGAGCGATCATAACAAAGTCTTTCGGAAGCCTCTAACTACACAAGTGAACCTCTCCGGTTTTTGCCCTACACCATCCCTTCCCTTAGCTAAGGCGAAGTATGGGACCGACATACCGTTGGATGGGTACCATGCCGCAGCCCTGGTACGCTCCCCCTTCAATCTACACAAACGGTGTAGTTGACACCCCGAGGTACCACAAGTAAGTTATTAGCAACTTAATCAACTAGGTCCGTCCCATTCCGGACATGTGGTTGTACGATTGACTCAGTTCAAAGGCTTGCAAGGTGAAGTCCTTAGGGTGACCAGGGCAAGACTACCCGAAGAACCAAATCAACATCCCCAGTGCCACAACTGGCCCACCTGATCATTCTTGCCACATGCCCCGGTCAAAAACTATTTATCAAAACCCAGTTGATTAACATGCACCACGTGCCATCAACATCACATGATACCTTTCCAAAACAGGTTCAATATATCATTAAGTCAATATTAACATTTGATTGTCCAAAATCATGTCATGAGCACGTAGCAGGTCTAAGCAGTATACTACAACGGTCTAAAACCCATGTTGGCAATTTAATAATGTCCAACTAGTAAACCACAACTAGGGTGACAAGGGGTCATGGCACATACTTAAATAATCAAGGTGTCATACAGCAAATTGGTATTTATCTAACTCCCATATTTAAATAAAGTATTTTTCTAATTGAACTAGCATGCAATAAGTTAAATCAAAATAAGTTTCAAAATAGGATCAACATGGTCAAAGCACAACTTGCCTGGCCCTTGCAAACTTTTACTGTCCTTTACTCTTTATCCTTGATCCTTGATCCTCGAGCTTCAACTTCCACTTTCTCGATCCTCAGCTCGTTCGAACGATTTCGGGACGACGCGTCTAACGATTAAAGAAGAAGCAAATACAAACCAATTCAAAAGACAAATCAAGTAAACTCCAAATTAAGAACGAACAGCATTGGGCACAACGGCTTGGGAGAGATTTGGGAACTCGAACGGATTAGATCGAAGAGTTGACAAAAGAGAACGGGCTTTCGGCAAAACACCGAAAAGGGAAAGACTAATAACTGGGAAAGAAAGAATAATATTCCGAAGAATATTTCTTCCGAAGTTATTATCTTGATTGGACAGATAGCGACATATGGGCTCTCGATCTATAGATCGGGTCCATAAGGATATGTTAGTTCACAGTGGACTAAACAGATTCTCAAAGTTGACTTTTGTTGACCGAACGGACACAGTCAAACAAAAGAGAGACGAAAAGATCGGGCACAGGGGTATGACAGATGGCCAATGGTCTATCGACCAAGTCCACGAAGGAATTCTCGATTACTGGCAGATTAGGTTTTCAGGGATAAGATAAGACAAGTGTCTTACCACGATTGAAACAACGGAAAAGATTGCAAGGATATCAACGCGGCTCACGATAAACTTAGTTCATCGAACCGGTCTTAGGTTAGGTTTTGATTCGGCTTTAAAGATGATATGACGATGAGACTAGGCTCACGTCATGATGATAGAACAGGTGAAGGGCATCGCACTAGGGTTTGTGCAAGAATACACGCATGCGATGACAACGAGGCGAAGAGAGCCAAGCGTTAACGATGAAACGTTAACGCACGAAACGTTAACGACGAGCGTTGACGACGAGCGCGATCGACGAGCGTGCACCCGGAACGTTAACGAGGAACGCAACGACTAAACGTTAACGATGCAGCGTTAACGGTGAAACGTTAACGGCAAAACGTTAACGTAGGAACGTTAACGATGAATCGTTAACGCGGAAGCGTTAACGGGAAACATTAACGGAGGAACGCACCCGAGCGCAACGACAAAACGTTAATCGGGAAACGTTAACGGCGTAACGCAACGACGGAGGTCAAACAATGATAGGAGACTTCATGAAGCGGCGAAGTAGCGACCGTCGATACAACGACATGGACGCGACAAAACGCTACCAAGGGCGGCTAACCGTGTGCGAACCGGCGCACGGGCTAGGTTGAAAAACGACGGTTTACGCCGAATCGGCTCCGGCGGCAAACGGAGACCAAAAGAACCTTAATGATGGACCAAAACAGTACAACATGATCCTCCGGACGCCGACAACACGGCCGGGCGAACCAAAATAGCCGGGCGTCAAAAGCGGCGGCGACGGCAAACGGTGGCCTAAATATATAAAAAAAATTCCGGAGGATGGGATGGCAAAGGTAGAATGTCTACTGCGTAGAACGCGGCGAGACGAACTCAACGGTATAGGCGGATTTTGCGGCGCCCTTCCGGATTAATCACAAACTGGCGATTAACGGGTTTCGGATCAAAACTTTGGACGGCTATAACTTCTAGAATAATGATCGGAACTTAACGAAATTTGACCGAGAGCTAGATGGGACCAAGAGGCACACCGTGACGCAGGTGGCTCGAAGAAATACCTTCTGGAACAGCGGGGAACGCGCGAGGAAGTTTGCCGCTGTCTGGAACGCAGTCTGAACGGAGAATTTATTTTTCTGCGCCAAATCCAGAGGGCAAAACCTTGGGACAAGATGTGCATCCTGTAGAGGACATCCCCAGGAGTCTACACAAAAAATTTCACCGTCAAACTCGAAAAATTGAGGGAGTTATGGCCTCGGCAAGATTCGAGATTGAAACAGCCATAACTTTTGATCCCGTGGGCCAAATTGGCTGAATTTTGGACAGCAAACAGATGGTACCTTGTGGCACACCACGGAGAAGACGGATCTCGAAAAGAGTCGACGAGCTGCCCGGGATGCGGCTCCAAAATTCGGCCGGCGACGGACAGCGCTTAGGAGGACAGGGATGGAGTTTCTAGGGTGTGGAGATGTCCATGGAGGTTTGAGACATGGTGCCGGTGCAACCAAGCCTCCACGTCCTTGATCCCCCTGGCAACGCCTTTTCCGGCCGGGTACCGCCGCAGATTGTGTCCTTGAGCGCCCTCGACGTGAGCGGCAACGCGCTGTCTGGCTCGCCCTTCGACGCGCCAGGACGTTCAGCCGCCACCGCTCAAGTGCGCCGTCTCTTTTTTTTTTCTTCGGATCGCTGGCGTGCGCCTTCGCTTTCTGCCTGGGAAGCATTGTATCCTGGTGATCTGCCGACCCCAATTTTGCTGTGCGCCGTCGCCTACTTTTGTTGCTGCAGAAATCGCGCCGCCCCTGTTCTCTCGTGGAAACCCTCCTTTTTCTAGTCACTACGTGCAGCCAATCCAATACAGAGCAACACGTAAATATATACATGCATGTATTGGCCGGCAACTTAAGCCCAAGTGCTAATTGCATGAAGTGTTTTATTCCTTCACGTAATCAACCAAAACTTGTATATTGCAATAACGTTTCACGTCTAGAGCAAATACCACTTCTAGTCCACATCGGAAACAACAAAGCCTTGCTCTATTTATTTGCATGTTTTGCGTTCCAAATAAAATCTGATTTTTTTAGCTATTTCACAATAAAATTAAATCCAAAAATTAAAACTAATTATTTAAGGCAATAAAAATTCTAGAAAATATTTTGAGACATTTTGAACTCAAATAAAATATTTGCAACAAAACTTTATACAAACTTTTTCAAAGAATTAATTAATTTCAATAAAATGGCTTAATACAAATCGATTCCGAATAAATCCAATAAATAGCAAACAACCTCTGAAAAAATCTCAAAAATTACAGAAGAACTTTTTGAAGCACAAGGAATCCAAATAAAATATGAGGTTTAGAATAATCAAATTAAATTGTTTTAGCTTTTAGAAAAATTCAAATCAAGCTTTATAAACGCGAGAAAATCAACTAAAAATTTTGAAAGCTAAACTAAACCAAAAATTTTTGAAAATCCAAATTTTGGGATGTTACAAATCTCCCCCCCTTATCATAATCTCGTCCCCGAGATTCAGGGCTGACTATAGAATTAGGTTCAGGGGGACTCAACTCTCGAGCTTCTTCAACTTCCAAACAACTGTACACTAGACAGGGGTCGCTTCTGAACAAACGCTTGGTAACATCCAAAATTTGTAGGCTGCTCCTTGCAGATGAGATCCTTTTACAACTCTACTGACTTTAACTGTGCCTGCTCCTCTGGCACAAGAAGGCATTTCTTCTGCGGAAAATCTTGATACCTTCTTTGTCGGAAATTCTTGAACATCTCAGGCACTCATGCTGACGTTTCTGGCAACTCCATTGATAGGCTCCTTGCTTCTGTTCCTGAACACTTGATTTTTCTGCTTCTTCTATAAATTGGACAAGCTGTATCTGACAACAAAGCTTACTTGCAATTATGCGGTCTTCATCAAGACTTGAACGGCATTCCTGTTGGTCTGGCACTATCCTTGTCAGCTTGATTCTTCAGCATTGACTGAAACTCTGTATCAACTGAATACTCCTTCACAATTCACTTTCTGTCGCAAGTGTCTAGGTAGGCGAGGGACTAGGGTTGAAGTGAACAAGTATAACACCTTTTCTCCTAGGACAACTACTGTCAAAGTGTCCCGGCTCATTGCATCTGAAGTAACGCTTGTCTGACATCTGCTGGCTTCCACATGATGTAGCACCAGTCTTGGTATTGGTAGGGGTAGAGCTGAGATCGATGCGATCCGCGGCGATCACCTTCTTCTGAGAGCAGTGGTTAGGAAAATTTCCTGGCTGACGACAAGCATAACAACTCTAGAGAGCAGGCTTCTTTCTTGAGAACGTTTCACTAGGTTGATGTTATCAAAATTCTGGCTATCAAGGCGAGGCATAGGTGAAATTGTCTCGAACACAGCTTGAGCAGTATGGCGGCTGAGTTGTTGGGAGGCACTCCTCATTCGCTGTTGCAGTGGTCCTCCTTGGTTAGACTTCTGATGCTTGCGGTGGTCTTCCAATTCCTTGCACTCATCTTCTAGGTCAAGGTCTTGTTAATCAACTCTTCTTGCTTCAACTGACTCCTTAAGCAAGTTGCTTCCATAGTCTTACCACTCACTTTCTGTGTTATAATCTTTACTGATGTAATTTCTGGGATGATCATGGCTTCCGGCATTGCTTGATCTTTCTGTGGCATTCCTTAACAAATGACCTGACTCGCCACAGTGGTAACATGAACGTTTGGGTCATCGTGTCGGGTTGATGGGGCATTCTCTAGGCCAATGACCTCATTTATCACACAAGAAACAATTCCATGGTGACCAAGTATTACTGATTTCCTGAGGTAGATGGATATGGTTGACATGCTTCTTCTTTTCTTCACGTGGCACAGCTGGTGCGGATGACAATCCTTCTCTTTTTGCTAACTCTTGAGCAATGACAGCTCGAAAATTCTCTCGCTGATGCCGAGTCACAGCGGTCACTACTGAATCCAGGAAACATTGAGATGGGCAATGATCCTGACCTTCACAAAGATAGCATATGATGTTGCATGTAGGACATTCTCCAGGTAAATGGCTTCCTTCACAGCTGGAACAATTGGTTTCATGTTCATCAGCAGTGTGTCCTATTTCTCCACAACGGATGCATGCACGATCTTCTAACTTGCTTGGTTGACAGCACTTCAAAGAATAACATCTCGGTATGGTATTAGGTGCAGGGGTTGTACTCTTCTCTGAACTCGCGGTAGTCACACTATCTTCTGATGACGCAACAAACTGACGAAGGGTAGTGACAAATTCCAATCAAGTGATAATATGTCCATCTTCCGAGGTGGCGTAGAAACCTTTCCTCCAGACTAATGCATCTCCTTTTAACTGGCAAGCAGCATAGGGGACATTCTCTTCATCTTCACATTACACCAAAGCTAGCTTCTCTTCTATGACACGAAGCCATATTTCTGCGTCTTTGAGAGTGGCTAATCCATCAAACACGGGTGAGTTGGTCTTCATGAACAAGTCAAACTTTGACTGTGAACAGGAGGTTGCGACTTCAGTGGAGGAGGGGTTGATTTTGGCACTGATAACATTCATCTGTTGCATCATTGTCTGCATAGGCTGGGTCTGGCGGTGAATAACTGATTCGAGTCTTGAATTGCCTCGATTGGTACGGTGGACGGTTGCTGGTCACTATCTGCTTTGACACTGACACCGGTAGTAGCAACTGAACTGACTTGAACTGCCTCAAAGTCACTGTTGTAGTTGGTCCTTTCCATTTGTTGATCACTCCAAGGTTTAGATAAGAGGGAAAAAGCATAGATGAGGTTCAAGAATCCTAGTGCAGGGGAGCAGGTTTAACCCAAAAACTTATACAAACATTATTAAGAACTTGGTATGGTTGCTTATCCAAGCCTACAAGCTTTGCAACACATACTGCACACTCAGCAAACAAGAAAGAACCAAATTCCTAAGCACACAATAATCTAGCGTCTAAAAGGGTAACACTCCTATCTTAACAGACGCGACTCTCACACATGAGTCTCAACTTACTACTAAGCACTGGTTCTTCAAGCTTCTGGAACACTTCATCGATCCACTTCTCTTCGAGCTCGATGATTTCTTACTTCACGATCTTCAGAGTTGACGGCGACATCCAGTACTTTCTCCTTAAGTGTGAAACATCGTTAACTATTGGGAACAACTCAGGTAAGATTTCCATTTAAATCGAAGGGAAGGATAGAACTTTCAGCAAAGAGGAAAGGATGGAAGAATAAGATAAGTCAAGAATGTATTATTCTTTCAAGTTAAATTTTCTCTTTAGAAAATAATTTTGAAGCTCCTAAAGATGGCCAATCTATCTAAGGTCAAGACCTACAGTCAGTATGGCTCTGATACCACCTCTGTCGGGACCCGAATTTGCAAATCCGGACCCTCTGTGTATTCAGCACTAGTCCAGGATCACGCTAGTGCACACAGTCTCAACATAGATGAATATCACAATCATACACAGCGGAATAGTAAAAATAACTCAATAATAGAATATAAACTATTGAGCGACCTTAAGGTCAACCTTACATTTGTGAAGCCTTGACGGCTTCGACTCCAAATAAGCAGCAGCGGAACGAAGAACATCGGTGAGTCCCATCAATACGCCACAGGCAACTGACAGGGTTCGACTCCTAGATAATCGCCTTCTCACGGAACTTCTTCTTCTTCGACGATGTAGACTTTTGCTCACTGGTGATTGTTTGTTTGCAAGGGGTGAGTACATAAAGCACTCGACCAAGTCATGCCTGAGAATGCAAGTCTAATAGCTATATGCATGGCTTATTCCAAATGACAGTGAAGGGGTTATTTTGCAATAAACATCATTCACAAATATTCATAATAGATTGTAAAGCGGTAAAGCAGATAATAATAGTAATAATTTCACAGCTTGTTTCAAAAGTAAACCATTCCACATCCTGAACCAATTATCAATTTACCACAGGCACACTGCCTCCAATCACAAGTACAATTTTCAGAAAATCTAACCCTTGATTGTAATCCCGAGCATTGTCGATCACAGTGGACACGGCTATTCGAATAGATTTTACACTCTGCAGAGGTTATACACTTTACCCACAAGATACAATCCACTCACCACGTCAGCCGTGAATCGCCATACAAGAGTATGCGAATGAGCGATCATAACAAAGTCTTTCGGAAGCCTCTAACTACACAAGTGAACCTCTCCGGTTTTTGCCCTACACCATCCCTTCCCTTAGCTAAGGCGAAGTATGGGACCGACATACCGTTGGATGGGTACCATGCCGCAGCCCTGTTACGCTCCCCCTTCAATCTACACAAACGGTGTAGTTGACACCCCGAGGTACCACAAGTAAGTTATTAGCAACTTAATCAACTAGGTCCGTCCCATTCCGGACATGTGGTTGTACGATTGACTCAGTTCAAAGGCTTGCAAGGTGAAGTCCTTAGGGTGACCAGGGCAAGACTACCCGAAGAACCAAATCAACATCCCCAATGCCACAACTGGCCCACCTGATCATTCTTGCCACATGCCCCGGTCGAAAAACTATTTATCAAACCCCAGTTGATTACCATGCACCACGTGCCATCAACATCACATGATACCTTTCCAAAACAGGTTCAATATATCATTAAGTCAATATTAACATTTGATTGTCCAAAATCATGTCATGAGCACGTAGCAGGTCTAAGCAGTATACTACAACGGTCTAAAACCCATGTTGGCAATTTAATAATGTCCAACTAGTAAACCACAACTAGGGTGACAAGGGGTCATGGCACATACTTAAATAATCAAGGTGTCATACAGCAAATTGGTATTTATCTAATCCCCCATATTTAGATAAAGTATTTTTCTAATTGAACTAGCATGCAATAAGTTAAATCAAAATAAGTTTCAAAATAGGATCAACATGGTCAAAGCACAACTTGCCTGGCCCTTGCAAACTTTTACTGTCCTTTACTCTTTATCCTTGATCCTTGATCCTCGAGCTTCAACTTCCACTTTCTCGATCCTCAGCTCGTTCGAACGATTTCGGGACGACGCGTCTAACGATTAAAGAAGAAGCAAATACAAACCAATTCAAAAGACAAATCAAGTAAACTCCAAATTAAGAACGAACAGCATTGGGCACAACGGCTTGGGAGAGATTTGGGAACTCGAACGGATTAGATCGAAGAGTTGACAAAAGAGAACGGGCTTTCGGCAAAACACCGAAAAGGAAAGACTAATAATCGAAAGAAAGAATAATATTCCGAAGAATATTTCTTCCGAAGTTATTATCTTGATTGGACAGATAGCGACATATGGGCTCTCGATCTATAGATCGGGTCCATAAGGATATGTTAGTTCACAGTGGACTAAACAGATTCTCAAAGTTGACTTTTGTTGACCGAACGGACACAGTCAAACAAAAGAGAGACGAAAAGATCGGGCACAGGGGTATGACAGATGGCCAATGGTCTATCGACCAAGTCCACGAAGGAATTCTCGATTACTGGCAGATTAGGTTTTCAGGGATAAGATAAGACAAGTGTCTTACCACGATTGAAACAACGGAAAAGATTGCAAGGATATCAACGCGGCTCACGATAAACTTAGTTCATCGAACCGGTCTTAGGTTAGGTTTTGATTCGGCTTTAAAGATGATATGACGATGAGACTAGGCTCACGTCATGATGATAGAACAGGTGAAGGCATCGCACTAGGGTTTGTGCAAGAATACACGCATGCGATGACAACGAGGCGAAGAGAGCCAAGCGTTAACGATGAAACGTTAACGACGAAACGTTAACGACAGAGCGTTAACGACGGAGCGTTGACGGTGGAACGTTAACGACGGAGCGTTAACGGTGGAACGTTAACGGAGGAACGTTAACGACGAAACGTTAACGACAGAGCGTTAACGGTGAAACGTTAACGGCAAAACGTTAACGGAGGAACGTTAACGATGAAACGTTAACGGCGGAGCGTTAACGGGGAAACATTAACGGAGGAACGTTAACGGAGCGTTAACGACAAAACGTTAACGGGGAAACGTTAACGGCGAACGTTAACGACGGAGGTCAAACAATGATAGGAGACTTCATGAAGCGAAGTAGCGACCGTCGATACAACGACATGGACGCGACAAAACGCTACCAAGGATGGCTAACCGGTGTGCGAACGGCGCGCAGGCTAGGTTGAAAAACGACGGGTTTAGGCCGGCATCGGCTCCGACGGCAAACGGAGACCAAAAGAACCTTAATGATGGACCAAAACAGTACAACATGATCCTCCGGACGTGACAACACGGCCGGAGCGAACCAAAATAGCCGGCGTCAAAAGGCGACGCGCGGCGACGACAAACGGCGGCCTAAATATATAAAAAAAATTCCGGAGGATGGGATGGCAAAGGGAGAATGTCTACTGCGTAGAACGCGGCGAGCCGAACTCAACGGTATAGGCGGATTTTGCGGCGCCCTTCCGGATCAATCACAAACTGGCGATTAACGGGTTTCGGATCAAAACTTTGGACGGCCATAACTTCTAGAATAATGATCGGAACTTAACGAAATTTGACTGAGAGCTAGATGGGACCAAGAGGCACACCGTGACGCAGGTGGCTCGAAGAAATACCTTCTGGAACAGCGGGGAACGCGCGAGGAAGTTTGCCGCTATGCAGATCGCAGTCTGAACGGAGAATTTATTTTTCTGCGCCAAATCCAGAGGGCAAAACCTTGGGGCAAGATGTGCATCCTGTAGAGGACATCCCCAGGAGTCTACACAAAAAATTTCACCGTCAAACTCGAAAAATTGAGGGAGTTATGGCCTCGGCAAGATTCGAGATTGAAACAGCCATAACTTTTGATCCCGTGGGCCAAATTGGCTGAATTTTGGACAGCAAACAGATGGTACCTTGTGGCACACCACGGAGAAGACGGATCTCGAAAAGAGTCGACGAGCTGCCCGGGATGCGGCTCCAAAATTCGGCCGGCGACGGACAGCGCTTAGGAGGACAGGGATGGAGTTTCTAGGGTGTGGAGATGTCCATGGAGGTTTGAGACATGGTGCCGGTGCAACCAAGCCTCCACGTCCTTGATCCCCCTGGCAACGCCTTTTCCGGCCGGATACCGCCGCAGATTGTGTCCTTGAGCGCCCTCGACGTGAGCGGCAACGCGCTGTCTGGCTCGCCCTTCGACGCGCCAGGACGTTCAGCCGCCACCGCTCAAGTGCGCCGTCTCTTTTTTTTTCTTCGGATCGCTGGCGTGCGCCTTCGCTTTCTGCCTGGGAAGCATTGCATCCTGGTGATCTGCCGACCCCAATTTTGCTGTGCGCCGTCGCCTACTTTTGTTGCTGCAGAAATCGCGCCGCCCCTGTTCTCTCGTGGAAACCCTCCTTTTTCTAGTCACTACGTGCAGCCAATCCAATACAGAGCAACACGTAAATATATACATGCATGTATTGGCCGGCAACTTAAGCCCAAGTGCTAATTGCATGAAGTGTTTTATTCCTTCACGTAATCAACCAAAACTTGTATATTGCAATAACGTTTCACGTCTAGAGCAAATACCACTTCTAGTCCACATCGAAAACAACAAAGCCTTGCTCTATTTATTTGCATGTTTTGCGTTCCAAATAAAATCTGATTTTTTTAGCTTTTTCACAATAAAATTAAATCCAAAAATTGAAACTAATTATTTAAGGCAATAAAAATTCTAGAAAATATTTTGAGACATTTTGAACTCAAATAAAATATTTGCAACAAAACTTTATACAAACTTTTTCAAAGAATTAATTAATTTCAATAAAAGGGCTTAATACAAATCGATTCCGAATAAATCCAATAAATAGCAAACAACCTCCGAAAAAATCTCAAAAATTACAGAAGAACTTTTTGAAGCACAAGGAATCCAAATAAAATAAAATTTATTTTATTTGAGGTTTAGAATAATCAAATTAAATTGTTTTAGCTTTTAGAAAAATTCAAATCAAGCTTTATAAACGCGAGAAAATCAACTAAAAATTTTGAAAGCTAAACTAAACCAAAAATTTTGGAAAATCCAAATTTTGGGATGTTACAATACCTTTGCCCGACGCACGAAAACTCCAATAGATCTCCTCGCTCCTCGCTCCTCGCTCCTTGGATGGATCCACGAGGATGTAGGGGTGGGGAGGCCACCCTAGGGCAGCAAGGGGGGTGGAGGAGAGGTGGTGGAGAGGGGAGCAAGGGGCGCACGGCACAAAGGGGGGGGGAAGGTGGGGGTGCGGCTAGGGGCCAAGGGAAGGGGTGGGGCGCCCAAAGGGAGGGTGGGGGCGCACAATAAAGGGCAGGGGCAGCCCTCTAGCTAGCCCCAACAAGGAATCCTAGTCCTAAATGGACTCTTACTCCATCCCACCAAAGCCCACAACCCCCTCTTTAAGGCCCAACACCCCGGAAACGGCCCGGAAACGTTAGTAACCTCCAAATCCTATGGTTTTAACCTTATTTCCACATCTCATAATGTTTTTGACCTTATCATGCACCTTTTATAAGGTTACGACACTCCGTGGTGTCACAACACTTCAAAAGGCCCAAAAACGCGCGTAAACCTCAAGCCGAAAGGTTTTATTCTCTAATTTCACATTTTATAATGTCACACCATTCCGTAGTGTCACATTCTTTCCCCCTTCAACAGGATTCGACCTCGAATCCGAAGGACGCCAAAATCAACAACAAAGTCCCCAAAGGACAAAAGGCTTCTCTGCAGCACAAAACATTCGCACAACGACTAAAACCAGAACAAACGACAAACGAGTTCCCAAAACCAACACTTAGCGAAAAAGTGTTGATCTAGCTCAATTAAGGGCAACCGCTCACAGTTCGACCTTCACTTCAATCCCCAAACAGAATCTGCGTTTCAACCACAAAGGGCTCCAACAACTCAAAACGTTCGAATCCTCACGACAAACACTTCACACTTCTATCACAACCAACCTGACTACCATACTCCATTAAACTCAACATGACATATTCAAAGCAAGTCACAATTCCTTTAACGACCTCTCTACATTCCCGAAAATTTCCATCGAGGGAAATAACTCATTAAGGCACAATTGCCCTTCCGATACATGATCATACTAACATTTCCTTCCATCCTCTCCCAAGCAAGGCTCAAACCCAAAAACAATTAGTGAAGACAATTACTCACGGCAGGACAATTATCACCGATATACCGTCAACTTCACTTCCACCCATCGCTACTCTTAGTAAAGGTTAAATCCTTACATCATCAACCTCCATCACAAACCACCCTTATACCACTAAGGTTCTACACCTAGCCCCAAGCTAGGATCGTAAAAACTTTACCAAACCACAATTGGTTCCTTTCTTAAGAGGGTCTCGCCCTCACACAAAAACACTCAGCTATCAAGCCCAAGTGTACTCACGACAACTCAAACCCAAAGTGTTAACAACCATTTTGGAAATAATTCGGCAACATCCAAGCCAAATCACAAAGGAATCATAAATCCCCTACATCACAACCAAAATACCATAATTTCTTCATTCTTTCTTTTCATACTAGAAAGAAATGGACGTCTCGATTCATGACATGCATGCACACTTTTCAAGAGCACTCCGGATTAATCATATATCCTTATATGACTTTCTCACCGACCTGGCTCAACGACTCATTTATCATTTAACATCTAAAAACGATGTCCTGTTTACTTTTCACCATTCATTCATCATATTACAACCATACCGAAAAAGTCATTCACCAAAAGACTTCTTCCTCGGTATCACATGAATAAATCTCGAATAACATCGAGAGTTGCGCTAATTCATATAAACTATGACGGCAACATAGTTAACAGTAAAACACCACGTCGTAAAAGAACTCACGTCAATTGAAAACTGAATTTGCAAAACATTGCATTTCATCCAAATTCAACATTTTGGAAGAGAACATCAAAATTTCAAGTCGAACATCTGCTCCCACAACCATAACAAACTTCCTCAAGGAGAGGGAAACTCATTCCCAAAAGGGGAACACCTCACTAACAAAATCACTTTGTAAAACATTCATAAAATCCACTTTTTTGAAGCACTCGCAAACATCACACACATTTTCAAAACAACTCCAACTCTAGCCAAAAAGAGTTACAAATTAAATCTCAAGAGTTTCCAACACAACCCACTATGTCCATCTGTTTCCTTTAAAATTTATTCCAAAGATAATTCAGTGTGGACGCGAAGGAGCGTGATCCACTCAAAAACTTTTGGATGTGAACTCAACTCACAACACGAACTAAACAATTTCGCCAAAACCAAAGGTCGACAACAAACACTACGAGTTTTGGGGAAACTCTGAAACTCAACATAAGGAACACCTCAACCGAAAGCATTCAACCAAGATGGCAAACAACCAAACCAGTCCAAAAAGTTTTAAACACAAGCTCAACATGAAACCCTATTCTTATCCTTTTAAACATTCAATATTCATTTTTTTCTCATCGAGAAACCCCTCAGGTTACAACAAGAGCTTCAAAACAAATTCTTTCTCTTATTATCTTCCCCAATACTTATAAATAAAGTTTATGATGCTTACGAAAAGACATCCCACGAAGACTAAGTCAACAAGATCCCCACTGACCAACATAACAAATAACATCATATTCTAGATTTGAAATAAGTGCTCCAACAAAACTTTCAGCGTGACCAACCAATAAATTTCATACCACCTATTTGTAAACGTCTCGACAATCGAAACTTATTCAGTTAACAAGCGACTTCAACATGTAAATATTATCTCCACAAGATAAGGTTCGTAAATATGATTCTAAGACATACATTCATTAAGGATGAAATTGTACATCATGTTAATTATCCAAAGCTCACTCCATGGCAACATGTTAAAATTTTCCTCTATTTTAACCATGGTTTTCCAACGAATAATCTAAACAGCTACCACAACTACTTAGTCATCAATAACAACAAATGGGCATAATCATCAACCAACAACATTACTTTTAGCTACCCTATACATAGGTGATAACAAAATTACCACCACACAACATACTCCCACTATTTAAAATAGACTGAATACTAGCATTAACACTACCATTAACAACATCATTAACAATAAGTCTTATGTCTTCTCCATTGATATCAATACTAGCATTGTAGCGACACAACTGCATACTTCCAAAGATACTAGTAGTTGCAACAACATAAATAGCAACTCTAATCAACATCCAAATTAAAGTCACTAGTCAACACGATTAAATTTCTCTATTAATCCATTAGATTAGAACATCTTTAACAACCAGCAAAGTTTCTTTTACAATAACAGCAGTCTACATCATCTTAATGTTTTAACTATGCATCAGGGTTTAAAACTTTAAACATTAACGAGGATCATAAGCACTTTTAAAGCAAGGCAACAGATTATAATTGTTGTGGACCGAACAGACTCACCTTCCTTCGACCAGCGAAGCGAGGCTCCCGCACCTGGTGGCCCACATGAATGGGTCTATGATCGCCAATCTCTTCCCTTGGCGAAGCAATGAGTTCATACCCTAGGAGACCATTCCCCGGTAAAAGGTGGAAAAGGATAAAGACCCCCCCTCCGCGACGAGGGGAAGTTTCCCTCCGTAGCTAGGGAGGAAAACGGAGGAAATTCCCAAGGCCATGTCACCTTCTGGCGCAAACATAGCGCAAACCACCAAGGTCTGACACCCCCCAACAACCCCTCCCGAGTACGCAAGGACGTGTCGGGTTAATCTGAAATCCTAACATAAGCAAAATTCCCGTTGAACCCCTACGAAAGGTGTACAGGTGGAGGGCAAAACACCCAATACAGGTGGGACGTGACTCAAGGAAAAGTCAAGTTAGTCCTTGGCAAGAAACAGGAAGGAAAAAGAAGGCCGGCCAATACGTGCATGTCCCCAAGCCTGCCCTATAAAAAGGAGAAAGAAGAAAGAGAAGAGAGAGGTTCCCCAAGAAAACAAGAAACAATCTCTCAAAGAAAGGAGAAAGAGAGACCCCGGTGGCTCAACGCCACCACACTGGCGCCGTCCGTGGGGAACCCAAACCGCAAGGTGAAACCACCGCTCGTGGATCAAGACTAAGGGTAAGTTTTCTATAGCCATGCCACCAAAGAAGGGAAAGGCGACAGGATCCAAGGGGGCAGCAACAACGGCAGGAGCAGAAGAGTCAAGACGACTCGGGAGGAGTCAATCCGGAGACCCACCTCGACTTCTGGATGACGAGACGCAACTGCCAACCGCAACGGAAGCCCGAGACATTGTGGGGACTCTACTTCCACAGACCCCGGCAGTCGTGCGCAAGCGAGCCCCCAAACGATGGCCTCCGGCGACAGGCCGAACGATTTTGACACCAAGAGGAGATGTGGCAGAAGCGTCGACACATCCGACCCGGCACCAAGAGATCCATGGGAACGAAGAGACCCACGGAGAAGGGACCGGGGTTCAGGGGGAGCTTGACCCCAACGTGCGGGTGCTGATGGAGGCTAACGAACAGCTCATGATGGAGTTGAAGCGCCTGCAAGGACGACAAGAGGGGGAGCGATACGAGTCACAAGATGAAAGCCCAAGCCGCGAAGTGCTATCCCCAGCGGTTACGATGCTACATAGGGAGGACAATGACCCAAACCCCCTCAGCACCCGTCTACGGGCTAAAAAATGGCCCTCCCCGGGAAGCTTCAAATTCCCCACCGTTAAGCCGTATGATGGCCGGACAGATCCAAGGGAGTTCCTCCGCGTCTGCGACACGGCGATTGAGGCCGCAGGAGGAGACGATGATATCAAGGCGAAGGGGCTCCTTCTGGCACTTGAAGGCATAGCCCTATCCTGGTACTCTTCGCTGGAGCCTCGGTCGATCACCTGTTGGTCGCAACTCCGCCGCAAGCTTGAAGGAAACTTCCAGGGCAACTTCGACGGAATGAAAGAGGAAAGTGACCTATTCGCGGTCAGACAACGTGAAGGAGAAACCCTTAAGAGTTACTTCCAGCGCTTCTCCCGGGTTAAATGCCAAATACGAGGTGTAAGCGACACCACTATCATCAATGCGGCACGTTGTGGCCTGCGCAGGGGACCGTTGGCAGAAAGGCTCGCTCGCAAAGAGGTACGTACGGTGGAAGAACTCTTTGCGAAGATGAGGGAATACGCGCGAGCGGAGGAAGACAACCTCCGAAGAGAAGACGGGCCCCAGCAAGAGAATCAAGAATTGCCCCACAAGAAGAGAGGGCGAGGGAAGGACCCCCCACCCAACGCTAAAACGAAGGAACGATACCCAGAGCCAGGAAGAAGAGACGAAAGGAGGAGAATTCACCACATTGATGAACTAAGAAATCGGCAAATCATGGGCGACAGGCAAGCGGAGCAACAGAGACGAGGGCCACCCCCAAGCCGAGGAAGGCAAGATGAGGGAAGCTGAGTTAACAAGAGGGAAGGGACAGAGCCCCGGCGGTACTTTTGTGAATATCACGGAGAAAATATCACCCATGGCACCACCCAGTGCAAAGTGATTAACGGATATCGGCGGTTCGAGGCCAAACAAAGAGAAGTCGAGACGCATCCTACACCGCCGGAAGCACCCTCAGTCGGACGACAACACCCCCTTCCTCGAGTAGGGATAAATCATCTCCGTCGCATTATCAACGTCATTGCGGGGGGCTCCTCGTCACATCTCTCGTCGAAAAGGCAGAGGAAGGCTTATGCCCGGCAAATTAACCACATTGCAATTACCCCCGCTACCCCTCCTCCGGTAAAGTGCGAGCCAATCACCTTCACACAGGAGGATGCCACGGGGGTGCACTTCCCGCATCAAGATTCCTTAGTAGTAACCGCCATAATCGCCGATTGCGAAGTACGTCGCATATTGATAGATGGGGGAAGTGCGGCGGACATTCTGTCCATGAAGGCTTTCCGGCAAATGATGATTCCACAAGACCGATTGAAAAAATCGGAAGTGTCGCTGATGGGTTTTGGAGGAAGCATGGTCAACACCCTGGGGCAATTGGAGCTAGAAGTCACATTCGCGACGCCACAAGCCAGCGTCATGAGTTGTGTCACATTCGAAGTGGTAGACATGCCGTTTTAATACAATGCGATCCTAGGCAGGGGCTCGTTGACGACCATCGGGGCCATAATTCATCACGGGTTCTTATGTATGAAGATTCCCTCCGCAGATGGTGTCGTCACGGTGCGAGGAGATCAAGCCTTGGCAAGGAAGATAGACATGGAGAACCCACCTCAAGTCAAGCACGTCTGCACCACGGAGCTGGACCCCGTTGTACCCAAGAATCGTAGCCGATGGCTCCCTAAACCACAACCTCAGGGAGAAACCCAACGGGTATCACTCAGGCCAGGAAGCAGTAAGGCAGTGATCCTCGACACCATGTTGCCCCCCGAGGAGGAAAAACGCTTGATGCTGCTCCTCCAGGAATATGAAACCGTGTTCGCATGGGGGCCCGAAGACCTTCCTGGAGTCCCGAGAGAAACTATCGAACATGTCCTCGCTATTAACCCAAATGCGAAGCCTAAGAAGCAAAAACTGAGAAAACTTGCGGTAGAAAGACAAGAAGCCGCGAAGGCGGAGGTGACCAAACTGCTCCAGGCGGGAATCATCCGTGAAGCCAGATACCCGGAGTGGTTGGCCAACATCGTCCTAGTCAGGAAGGCCAGCGGGGCGTGGAGGATGTGCATCGACTTCACTGACTTAAACAAAGCATGCCCAAAAGATGACTTCCCCCTACCCCGCATCGACCAGCTGGTCGACTCAACCTCCGGGTCAGAAAGGATGAGCTTCCTTGACGCATACTCTGGCTATCACCAGGTGTACATGCAGAAAGGAGACGAAGACAAGACGGCATTTGTTACTCCCTTCGGTACCTACTGCTTCGTACGGATGCCCTTCGAGCTCAAAAACGCGGGTGCTACCTTCGCGCGGCTCATCACGAAGATCTTTGCCGATCAATTAGGAAGAAATGTGGAAGCCTATGTCGACGATATCATTGTCAAAAGCGAAAAGAAAGAAGACCATGTCGGGGACCTCCGGGAAACCTTCAAAAACTTGATAAAGGGAAAGGTGAAGCTCAACCCGTCCAAATGTGTTTTTGGCGTGGACGCAGGAAAGCTGCTAGGCTTCCTGGTCTCTCAACGAGGCATAGAAGCGAATCCAGAAAAGATAAGAGCTATCCAAGACATGGCTCCACCAAGAAATCTAAAAGAAATACAACGGCTGGCAGGGCGGATAGCAGCACTCAGTCGATTCTTGCCAAAATCCGCGAAGCAAAGTTTGCCGGTCTTTAAAGCCTTACGCTCAAATGATAATTTCATCTGGACAAAGGAGTGCCAACGCGCCTTCGATGACTTGAAGCAAAGCCTTATGGAGATCCCTGTCCTGCAAAGTCCGAAGCAAGGTGAGGAGTTTCTGCTATATCTAGCAGCTAGCCCCTTGGCCGTTAGTGCTGTGCTAGTGCGACCCCAAGGCGTTAAACAACAGCCGGTTTACTTCGTCTCTGAAGCCCTCCAAGGAGCGAAGCTACGATACTCGGAAATGGAAAAGCTGGCATATGCTCTGTTAATGGCCTCTCGAAAGCTCCGGCATTATTTTCAGGCCAGCCACATCAAAGTGCCAACTACATATCCTCTTGGATCTATGCTTTCCAACAAGGAAAGCACTGGGCGCATCAGCAAGTGGGCGGTCGAGCTAGCCCCCTTCGAACTAACTATAATACCTCGCACTGCAATCAAGAGCCAAGCCCTCGCCGATTTTATGGTGGAATGGACTTCTCCAGTCCCTGAGGATAACGAAACCTCAGTGATATGGTTCATCAATTCCGACGGGTCTTGGGGAGCGAGTGGAGCGGGAATAGCTGCAGTGATACAGACGCCCAGCGGAGAAAAAGTTGAGTTCGCAGCAAGGCTGGAATTTCCCTCAACCAACAATATAGTCGAATATGAAGCGCTCTTATTGGGGCTCAGGAAAGCGAAGATCATGGGAGCGAGGAGGGCGATATTGTACACCGACTCGAAACTTATTCAGGGGCATATCGCCAAAGAATATCAGGTGAAGGATGAACAGCTCCAGAAGTATGTCGAGGTGGTCCGAACCATGGAGAAGGGCTTCATCGGGTTTACCATTAATGCAATACCCAGATCCCAAAATGAACGAGCCGACGAGCTAGCCAAGATCGCAGCCACCGGAGGAAGCCTACCTTCGACAATATTCTTTGAGATACTTCGCACTGCCTCCATTCCTTCCCAGATAAACCTCATTGCTCGAGCAACCAGTGAGGACTGGAGGAGCGAGATATACAACTATCTCCTGGAGGGAGTTTTGCCAGATGATGAGGCACAAGCGAGACGCCTCGAAAGGCGAGTGAAGAAGTATGCCATCATTAACGGTTTTCTATTCCGCACCGGCCTCTGCGCTCCATGGCTCCGCTGCATTTCGCGAGAAGAGGGGACGCAGGCTTTGCGTGAAGCACACCAGGGAGATTGCGGAGCACACCAGGCCCCCAGGAATCTTGTGAGAAAAATATTCCGAATGGGGCTCTACTGGCCTTCGGCGTTGCAAGATGCTGAGCAAATGGTCCGTCACTGTCACGCATGCCAATGGATGACCAAGCAAACAAGGGCCCCGCCCAACGAACTGCATGCAGTGCCTCCGGTCTGGCCCTTCGCCAAGTGGGGAATGGATATCGTTGGGGCGCTTCCTAAAGCCAGGGCAAACCTTCAGTTCGTAATTGTCGCCATCGACTACTTCTCCCGCTGGATCGAGGCAGAGCCGGTCGCAAAGATAACCGCAGATGCCGCCGTCAAATTTCTATGGAAAACGATCATTTGTAGATATGGGGTCCCTTTCCAAATCGTGACCGACAATGGGTCCCAATTCGACTCCAGGAAATTTCGCGATTACTGTGACAATATCGGGATAAACATTTGCTTCGCCTCAGTAGGTCACCCTCAGTCAAACGGGGTGGTGGAACGAGCGAATGGGTTGCTCCTTGATGGCATCGAAAAAAGGCTTTACGACTCTAAAAAGGGACTCTGGCCCGACGAGCTTGACCACGTTTTATGGGCAACCCGCACCTCGGCCTCAAGAGCAACCGGGTTCTCCCCTTCCGGCTCCTCTTCGAGGAAGAAGCTGTCTCACCTGCAGAAATCCGCGCAAAATCCTTGCGAGTGATCAAAACTCCGACCCACGAGGAAGTCGACATCACGTGTGATCTAGAGGAAGAACACAAGCTTCAAGCCTTGAAAACCATGAAAGCCTACGCGAAGGCATCAACTCGAAGCTTCAGCAAGAAGGTGAAGAAACGTGAGATATATCCCAGGGACATGGTGCTCAAGAGGGCTGCTCCGGCCTTCGCGAAGCTGGAAACGACATGGGAAGGACCATACATTATCCAAGAGTCAATAAATGAAGGGCGCGCACAAGCTCATTACTCCAGATGGCGAGGAGATACCAAGGACATGGAATACCGACGCACTCAAGAAATTTTACCCATAGATGATGAGATACGAAGGAAAGAAATGTACCGATCTTTATCAATAAGATAATGAGAAGACATTGTGAACAAAGGCCATCTCCGTATTCTCCAGAATTTAAACCGGAAGACCTGTTGCCTCGGGCCAGGTAGGAGTTCACGGATATCTAGTCGCGCCGACACTACCACTCATTCATTGCCCCGGCTGCCCTTTAGCGAAATGACTAGTCGGGCTAACGCACCACCCTCCCCCTCGCTCCGAAGAGTGGGAGCCCTGCTTCGTACAGGATTTAGCAAGGAGTCCATGGAAGCTAAAAAACCTCGGTTACCCTCCCCGTAGCCCTGAGAACACACCGCGTTACATCAGCTAGGCAGTTGAGAAAATACACCCAAGCCAGTACCCTATGTTTCCTTCGGCGGGGAAGGAGAAGGTGCTCGCGCGTCATGTGGCCGTACCTATTCCCATACTCTAACCCGGTACTGGGCCGAGCGAAAAATCGAGACTGTTTTACGCTGCTGATCAAGGTTCGATAGGAGGCTAAGAATGCATGACCAAACAGAATTTAAGAAAGAAGGATGAAAAATAAGTATGGGTAGAGACCCACTGCAGAGGGCTACATAATATCATTCCAATCATACATAATATAGTAATCTAACAAAAGCTTCTATACGAGATAAAGTGGACTTAAACACGATGTGCACGCGCCACGGCTTCCGCAAGAGCATCCTTGGCCTCCAGCAACCTCGGCACCATCCCGATCAACACGTCGAGGTTGGCGAGGTCTCGGGCAAGCGCTTCCTCCTCGGCCATGACCATGTCGAAGTCCGCCCACAGCCCTTCGATAAAGGCCTCAGGATCGCCGGCGACTGAAGGATCCTCGAGAGCGGGGACGTCATCCGGGAAATCAAGAACCATGATAGGGGCTCCCTCCTCTCCCAGCAGCGGCGGGATCGCCGCCACAGGCGGCTCCTCATCAAGGTCTGCGAAAATGAGGTCTTCCTCCAGGACTTCCCAGTGGATATCAGCCATTGAAAAAGTAAGGGAAAATAGAGGTAGAGAGCAACCGTCTACTCTGAAACCAACAATGTTGGCCAGAGCAAGGAAGGCAAAAGGGCTGGGGTTAAATAAGAACGCGGGAAGCCAAGGAGTCCCCGCGTCCCTCGAGAAGTTAACTGAATCCTTAAATCCTCCTAACACTCGTCACTGACAACCTGGTCCTCGTCGGGAGAAACTGAACATCCTTCGGACGAAAAGACCCGCAAAACGAACGAATGTGCATAAGCATTCGATAAAATGGATAATTCAATTCATGTGTCCACAAGGACTCCATTATACAAAAATGTTCAAACTAAGGAGGAGGCGGCTTCTCTTTTCCTTTCCCTGAGTCGCGCATTACAGCACGAGCTCAACGTACTGACTCCCTCGCAGTGGATTCCTCGTACTGCTTCCAGAAATCCGACATGAAGCTTGACGATAGCCAAGATGCGGCAGAGGAAGGCTTCCCAGATGAAGGAATATCTCCAAACCCTAGTAGCGACGGAGCAGCAGAAGAAAAACCGAAGTGCTCGCGAATATGTGTACATCCCTTCGCCTCCAACAACTGAGCAGTTTTGACGGAGCCCAGTCTCGCGCAGTAATCGCCGAAGGTCAGCGCCGAATCCCCAAAAATCTTAGTCGATTTCTCAAGGAAGGAGACAGCTTACAAGCTGGAGGAAGGAATACGACTCGGAGCTGCATCAATGCCGAACCGGGGAAGCTGCTGCAGAAAGGCCTCTGTAGCTCCATGAACCCCCGAGACAATGGATTCCAATTCCTTCCGGACCGTGTCGTGACGCTCCTCCGCTCGTTGAGCGTTACGAAGATGCGTTTGAACCTCGCTTCGCGTCGTTGCAATTTGAGAAGGGAATTCTTCCACTTGCTTCTTCAGTATGTTCTTGCCCTCTTCTGCAACCGCCAACAGGTTCTTCAATTCTTCTATCCGATCATCTTTCTTCTTCTCGTTCTGCTCCGCTGCCATGCGAGCTCGCTCCTCTTCGGCGAGATGGTCCCGCATCAAGGAAACTACCCCCTCGAGCTCTGCATTTTTTGCCGCCGAGTCTCGACTTTGAGATGCTTCGGCCTGCACCTTAGCCAATGATTCCTTGGAGTCTTGGAGCGCCATTGAAAGACTAGCTTTCTCTGCTTCTAATTCCGCCACCCGTTCCCTCGCCGCATCACAATCCTGGACCCCCTTGTTAAACTTGTCCAAGTACGTCCGAAACCGGCGCGATACCTCCGAAGCGACGACAACCCCTAGAAATGAAGAAGAAGGATGTTGAAAGACACAGAGACCAGTAATATAAGCTCAAAAGGGAGAATACCTTTAAATAATGGTCCATGGAGATTTCACAAAGAGAAAGGTCGTTAATATCCTCAAATAAGGCCACAGATTTGCTGTAGGTAGAAAAAGCTGCGCGCATTTTTCTTAAAGACGGGGCGGTAACGGCCCCCCTCTCAAAATCTGAGGCCGAAAAATCTGACAAGTCAAATCGGACAAAAGAGGAACCAACACCACCCGCGGGGGTCGGTTGGTTCGAAGGCAAAGTTCCTCTGCCCGAAAGGGGGTCATCTTGAGAAGTTAGAATCGGAGGCCCCCGATCCTCTTCCTCCGCGACAGGCGAAGGAGTGGCGGGCGCTCCAGTTTGGACCTGCTCCAACGGTTTTAATGCCCCCGCCGCCTCCGCATTATCACCTCCTGCATCGACTTTGTCAAAACATGAAAGGACATCACACCCTAACGAGCTGGCAGGAAAAGTGTCAGGAGTACGACCTTCTGCTCCGGTGGGGGTGTCAGGAGTGGAAACGTTTAGCCGAAGACCACGAGTCTCCCCTATCGCGGGGACGGCCATACCTTCAGGCTGCTCCCGTGCGCTCTCTGAAGCCAGAAAATCATCATCATCCTCGGAGGGCCCCACAGCGTCAGCAGGATCCGAAGGGGGCGGCGGCAGGAGAGACGTTGCCGCAACAGAGCCGGAAGAATCACCTTCGTCGCTGGATTCCTCCTCACCCCAATCCTCATCCTCGTCGTCGTCATCCCCCAAATCCTCGCTCCCGCCAGAAGTGGCAGCAACCTGGGGCAGAGCCACGCGGGCTAACCTCGCCCGTTTGGCCGGACGAGGAGAACCGATTGACCCTCTGGGATGAGGGATCGCACGGCGCCCCCAATCAGTGAAACGAGAGCATCGGGTGACCCCAATAGCATTCATAGCGGCCTCGTACTCAACTGCTTGGCAAGGACCCAGAAGCCTGCGAGCCAATTTTTCGGCTGCCCCACGCCCCAGATCTTGTACCCCCTCTGGCCGAACCACAGACACCGTGCCTCCCGACGATCGCTCCAGAGTAACGACGGAACTCCTGGCTAAGGGGTCGATACGACACAAACAATATTCTTCAACCAAGTCCCGCATCGTACTCTGGCCACGAAGAGCCTTCAAATAATCAAGATATCCAATTTCTTCCGCAGTCGCGCTCCAATTAGGGGACCGAATTGCACGGACTGGACCCATCGAAGTATGAAGGGAAGAGTCTGGACCCACGAGCATTTGGTAATACCACCGTGACATCCACCCCGAATCCCATTTCCCCTTGGCGGCCGCTACTGGGATTTCCTTTACAAGGGACCTCTTCGTCTGGAAATTCAGAGAACCGAAACATGACTTGCGGCCTTCGCTTCCTGTCTTCTGTTGTTTTGGTTGCCAAAATGCATCTTCTATAAGAGAAAACAAGCGCCCCGTCAATTTGATCCCAGCCGGACGGAACGCCCATTCCAGTACTGCCAATCGCACAATAGCATTAGGGGTAAGCTGCGAAAGCTCCGCTTGGAAAACCCGGAGTACTGATGCCAACAGAGGGGCGGACGGGAAACGAAGACCCGCTTCGAGAAACGCCGCGAATACCACGGCTTCATTCGCCTGGGGCCGAGGGGTTTCCTCATCACCAGGGAGGCGCATGGAAGGGCGCATCACCCCGAAATCCGCCGCTAATGTGTCGAGGTCGGCAGAGCTCAAGGTCGACCGCCCCAAAATGGGGGATAATCCCGCAGCATCCTCCTTACTCAAAACCGGCTTTATCTTAGAAGTGCGTCGAGGTCCCATGGAGACCTAAATCGGTGGTGGATCAGGAAGACGACGCCAGAGGAGAACAAGAACGAGGAGAAAAACGGAAGAAATGCGGAGCAAACAAGAACCTCCCAACTGTCGGAAAGCCTTGTCCCCACAGGATATGCGCAAAAGGAGGAAAAACTTGAATATTCGCTATAACATCCCAGCGGGCAGAACGACGTCTACCTGCTGACATGAGGGGCTAGTGTTGTGGACCGAACAGACTCACCTTCCTTCGACCAGCGAAGCGAGGCTCCCGCACCTGGTGGCCCACATGAATGGGTCTATGATCGCCAATCTCTTCCCCCGGCGAAGCAATGAGTTCATACCCTAGGAGACCATTCCCCGGTAAAAGGTGGAAAAGGATAAAGACCGCCCCCCCTCCGCGACGAGGGGAAGTTTCCCTCTGTAGCGAGGGAGGAAAACGGAGGAAATTCCCCCCGGCCATGTCTGCTTCTGGCGCAAACATAGCGCGAACCACCAAGGTCTGACACCCCCTAACAACCCCTCCCGAGTACGCAAGGACGTGTCGGGTTAATCTGAAATCCTAACATAAGCGAAATTCCCGTTGAACCCCTACGAAAGGTGTACAGGTGGAGGGCAAAACACCCAATACAGGTGGGACGTGACTCAAGGAAAAGTCAAGTTAGTCCTTGGCAAGAAACAGGAAGGAAAAAGAAGGCCAGCCAATACGTGCATGTCCCCAAGCCTGCCCTATAAAAAGGAGAAAGAAGAAAGAGAAGAGAGAGGTTCGCCAAGAAAACAAGAAACAATCTCTCAAAGAAAGGAGAAAGAGAGACCCCAGTGGCTCAATGCCACCACACTAAGCATGTACATTAACCCATTCAATCATTCTCGCTAAAAGTAAACTACAACACTAGTAGTCTATTTATTCTCAAGCTAGAGATAACAACCGCATTGAATTGTTTCAACTCACAAATTAACTTAACAATGCATCATCCCATAAACCACATTGGTACATGCTACATAACATGCTAAACAACAATTCTTACTAGGGACAAACGATTTCAGTCAAAAGACTACTTACTTTGTTTGCAGCATTTTAGTTTTAAAGCTCATCCCAAATTCATAAGGAAACTTGACTCTCAAAATTGCAATGAGACAAACCCAAACTTGGTCATGCAAAAGGAATTTTCCAAAACACCTTTCAATATCAAGGACTCCCACAAGAGGGAACCACGCGATCAAATAAACCTTTGCAAATAATACCTTAACACCAAACCCCAAACTTTCACGAAACAAGAAGGGTTTTTCAAAGATGATTTCTTAAGCCAGTAAAATAACGAAATCAAACACCACTTATTCCTACAAAGCCATTGAACTTCAGCCCTGACAGCCAGGTCTGGCACAACTCCGCAATAACTCCTTTAACCTCGGAGAAAGACAAACCAGGAATAAATTGAATGCTTCTTCCCCATAAAGCAATCAACAAACTAAGCATCAAAACTGAAAAGGCGCCCAAAAGAAGCGCAACACTAGACTCCTCTTCTTCGTCTTCACCCAAGGAAGACAAAACCACAAACCGCCTGTGGATCAACCCGCGAAAATCCAAGAGCCAAAACACTTTTCGTTTGATTTCAATCAACTAAAAACAAAGAAGACCATCCAAAACCGACCGTCAGAACGGTGAAAAAGCATCCGAAGGAAACCACCATCAACTCTTCTATTTGACTCCAGTCAACTACCCGATCTGTGAAAGAAAGGATAAGCACTCTTCTCCTACAGGGGTTAATAGTTCTTCGGTGATGGCGCTAACCGGCCACACCGTCAAACCTCACCCTTACTATGAAATAAGAGAGGTGGCCGAAACCCTTCGGCACCAAAACCCCACTTTATCACAACAACAAGAACAATTCAATCATTTATCTCATAGACATAGCAACATGTATTATCAATTGAAGCATTCAACATCATAGCTTAAATGCAACATTTAAGCATAAAGAAACGATACCCATACCCTTTCCTACTGTGCATCCATTGTGTGTCAAATTTTAGATTAGTTATACCACTTTTGCAAGTTTTAATGTTGCTATCCTATGACAAAGTTTTAGTTGAAACCTAAGCCATGTTTCTAAGTTATTCCACATCACATTTTAGTTGTACCCTATAGCATGACACTAAAAATACACATTCCAAGGACCTACAGCCCGCTCTGATACCAATTGTAACACCCCGGCATTTAATATGCCTGAATGCTACCAAACATAAGCTAAACAACATCTAAATACCACAATTTATCATAAATTCCAGCAAGGGTACAAATGCTAAAAACCGAGATTTCGGTAGCATCTCCTTTGTTTTAACATGCTACGAAGAATCAACAATATTAACATGTCAAAATAGCATAATGAACGATAGCAATAACATGATCAAACGGAAAAACAGCCACCATACCACTAAGGATAGAAATTCTATCCGTCACATGACAAATATGGACTAATCATTTACTCATAACGACCATTGAATCATCGAAACCACAGTTTAGCTCAAAGAATTAACCATAACCATAAGGGAAGGAACATGTCATTGTTTAAATGTGTGATGCTAAGTGATGATGTGTGACTAGCTCCCTTTCCCGCATATCGGATTCATGGTACCTAAAAGAAAACAACATAAACACAAGCGTGAGTTCATCACTCAGCAAGTATATTGCAATGATACAAACATAAACAATTACATAGCAACAATATCTCACATCATGTAACACATCTCATTTATGGTCACATGTTATCATCATCATCATCATCAATATGTATGAAGTGCAATGCGATGCTCATGTCTCCTTGGAAACTCATACCGGTATGGTTGAGTACACACCCGTCGGTGTGCACCCTCTCCCCCCTTCCATCCCGAAGATGAAGGGTGCCTACTCCTCGCTTCCGTTCACCGCGGTGAATGGAATCACGATGTAGGACTTACTCTTTGGCTCTCCGGATTAGTCATAACTTTCTCACCGACCTTCCCGGATTAGTTATGACTTTCTCACCGCCCGGGCCAAGTAACATGCCATGTATGCAAATATGCCATCATCATCATAAACTTGTATATTTAACACATGGCATCATAGCATACTCATCATATCATAGGAAAACATTAAAGCATGGCAAGTGAACATATCATATATTCAAATCTCAATCTCAATCAATCAAACAAACCACAACCCGCTACCATTCCAATACACTTGCCTCAACCACGACGACGGATTGGCGAGACATAGAGGGCACTCCCGGGGTCATACCACCTGCACATAGGTACAACACACTCACAATCGTGTCCACAAAACAGTACGCAAATGTAACACCCCAAAATTTTGCTTTTCTTAAATTCATGTGTGATTTGGCACTTTGGTGAATTTTTGGAATTTTCTGGAATTTATTTGGATTTATTTGGGATTTATTTGAATTTATTCCATTTTGAAATAATTGAAGAATTTAATTTTGCAAATAAATTTTTGTTGGAAATATTTTATTTGAGTCCAAAATGATCCAAAGTATTTTCCAGAATTTTTCTGGAATTTTTCTGAGTCTTTTGCTATTTTTAATGAATTAAATGAATTAATCGAATTATTTTAAATATTAATTATTTGGAAAAAGGACCGACCGGGTCGATTCGCTCATCCGACCGAGCCCGAGTCGGACTCGAGTTCGAGTCCGACCGAGCCACGTGACTCGGACCGAACCCACTCCTAACCCTAATCAATCCCAACCGCTGGATCAAGATCCAACGGCCGAGATCCGCCAGACGGTTCGAGCCGTATCCGGCCCGGATCCGATCGCGCCCGTGCGATCATGGCCGTCGATCGTGCCACGTGGACGGCCACGATTTCGTCGTCTTCGCCGAGTCCGAGCCGGACTCCGCCGCCGCGCCCGCCGTAACGAACTAGGTTTCCGCCTAGGCACGAACGCCGAGGCTATTTAAAGCGTGAGACGCCCCCGAGGTTGCCCTCATCCTTGCGCACCCGCTTTCCCGAGCCATCTCGCCGAGCCGCCGCCGTTGAGCCGCAATTGCTCGCCGGAGTTGTCTCTCCTCCGCCGCGTTTGCGCCGTGTTCGCTGCCGTCCGTCGTCTTCCGCCGAAGGAGCTCAGATCCGAGTCCCCGCGACGACGCGCCCGAAGGAGGTTTCATCTCGCCGAGAAGCCGTAGCGCCGCGCCCTTGGTCGCCGTCCGTCTCGGTCAAGCCCGGTAGCCGCGTGAAACCATCGCCGTCGCATGAGCTCGGTGAACCGTCGAGATCCAAATCGGACGGTTGAGGTGAGCCTAACGTTCTATCCCAACCCTAAGATCCCAGATTAGATCGGGACCGTTGGATCAAGATCCAACGGCCCACAATCGCCACGTTGCTCGTAACGTGGGTAACGTTCTGAGTTAGGGTTAATTTCAACCGCTGGATCAAGATCCAACGGCTCGATCCGCCGCGTTAATCCAACACGTGAAACCGAGACCCAATCCATACCGCCGGATTTCAAATCGACGGCCGAGATTGCGCCACGCTGTCGGGAAGCTTGACTGCCGCGTCGGCCGCACTCCGCTGCGGAGACGCCGACACGGCGGGCCCGCTGGCCGGGACAAATAAACCGCACCATGACGCTATCGGCCGACGCCACGGTGGGGCCCGCTTGTCGCCTGCTCAAGCAGGCCGACGCCAAGAATGACGCCATCTGTAGGCCCCACCGTCGGCCGGATCGTGAGTCGTGGGACCGAGTCCACGGTGGACCCGAGCCGAGCGTGGACCGAGTCCATGGGCGGCCGACGCCGCCAGACCAATCGAGGCTGCCACGTGTCCATGCCGACGCAATAAGTAATTTCCAAAAGAAAATGATTTATTAATTCGAATAATGATTTCAAATTTAGATTCAAACTTCAAACGCTTATAACTTTTATGCTTCAACTCCGATTTGAGTGATTCAAATTTCTAAATTTGTATAAAATTAAGATCTACCTAAATATAAATTTTATTTAATTTTTGGACTAAAGTTTTTCTCTGTAAAATTATTTAATTGATTATTTAAACTTTAAATAATCATAACTTTTGCGTTTTAACTCCAAATTTGACGATTCCAGTTTCTAAAAATCCAGAAAATTATGTTCTCTCTGTTTATGGATTTTATTTGGAGTTTTGGGATGTTTTTGCCTATTGTTTATTTGTGTATTGCTATTTGCACGCTTTACGAGTAGACGTTGAAGTGCCTAAGGATTCAAGGAGAAGTGTTGACTCAGGATCCAACTCAAGACCAAGAGCAAGTACTTTTTGAAGGCAAGTTGTGCTTTGACCATGTTGATCCTATTTCGAAATCTATTTTGATTTAAACTATTGCATGCTAGTTCAATTAGAAAAATACTTGGTTTAAACCTGGGGGTTAGATAAATACCAATTTGCTATATGACACCTTGATTACTTAAGTATGTGCCATGATCCCTTGTCACCCTAGTTGTGGATTACTAGTTGGACATTATTAAATCGCCAACATGGGTTTAGATCGTTGTAGTATCGCTTAGACACACTACGTGCTCATGACATGATTTTGGACAATCAAATGTTAATATTGACTTAATGATATATTGAACCTGTTTTGGAAAAGTATCATGTGATGTTGATGGCACGTGGTGCATGGTAATCAACTGGGGTTTGATAAACAGTTTTCGACCGGGGCATGTGGCAAGAGTAATCAGGTGGGCCAGTTGTGGCATTGGGAGTGATGATTTGGTTTTTCGGGTAGTCTTGCCCTGGTCACTCTAAGGACTTAACCTTGCAAGCCTTTGAACTGGTCATACTTGCAACCACATGGTCGGAATGGGACGGCCCTAGTTGACTAAGTCGCTAAGGACTCACTTGTGGAGCCTCAGTGGTGTCGATTACACCGCTTGTGTGATTATGCGGGGAGCGTATCGTGGTCGTGGCCAGATACCCATCTAATCGGTGTGTTGGTCCCATACTTCGCCTTGGCTAAGGGAAGGGATGGTGTAGAGCACGAACCGGAGAGGACCACCTGTGTTGTTTGAGGCTTCCAAAGGCTTTGTTACTGAACTCGCCTTTGTGGTGTTTGACTGTATCTTGTGGGTAAAGTGCATAACCTCTGCAGAGTGTAGAATCTATTTAAATAGCCGAGTCCACGGTACTGGACAATGCTCGGGAATTACAGTCAAGGGTTAGACTTTCTGAAAATAACTTGGATTTGAAAAGTTGGGTTGGTTTAACAATGAAGATGATGGAAGTGTGGTTTAGGATGGGGAAAATGTTTACTAAACTTCTTGAAAAGTTATTTATGCTTTACTTATTTCTACTGCTTTCGAATCTACTTATATTACTTTTCAAATGTCAAGCATCGCAAATATACCTTGAGCTATTCCTTTGTACCAAGCCATGCATGTAGTATATTAGCTTGCATTCTGTGCATGACTTGCTGAGTACCAAGTACTCACCCTTGCTTCAACACAACACCAGTTGAAGAGGAGACTACGCCAGCTTCGGAGGAGGATTTCCAAGAGGACCCGTCTACTTAGGGATGCGAGCCCAGTCAGTTGCCTGTGGTATACTGGATGGCGCCACGAAGTTTATTTGATTTTCCGCTGCTGTTATTTCTCTTTTTAAGTTTCGCCTTGCAAGGCATATATTTGTAACTTGACCATAAGGTCGAGTAACCAGTTTGATTACTTAAATAAAGTACTTTACTGATATCGAATGGTATGATTGTGATATTTACCGTTGTTAAGACTGTGTGCACTAGCGCGTTCCTGGACTAGTGCTGAATACACAGAGGGTCCGGATTTGCAAATTCGGGGTCCCGACAGCAAACCCTCATCTACCCCGACATTGCCAACTACTCGCAAAACCTAAAAACAGAGGTTCTGTCCCGGCGGGACAGCAGCCTTGCAAAAGGCATAACTTGAGCTCTGGGATTCCGAATCAATTAAACGAGTACATCCTCGCGTAGCTTAGGAAATTTTCCAACTTTTTATAGGTATAAGGAAAGACTGATTCGGACTCTAAAGTTGTTTAATCTACAGATTACCGTGATCTGTTCCAATCACGTCACAGATTTTAACACGCTCGGTAAAACAGCCATAACTTTCAAACGGCTGGGCGGAATTTAACGTTCTTTATATCCACTGAAAGATAATGAAATTATCTACAACTTCTTCAACATCTGTATGACCAGATTCCAAATCTAAATTGGTGAAAACGTGAACCCTAGGTCGACTGCTCATGCTGTCCCAAAACAGAAACGTGGCAACATCTAGATCTAACCCAAATTACTCAAATCCAGCACCTCCAATTGATCTAAAAACTTGGTAAACACCCTAAGAACAGTACCTAGATCAACCCCAAGGATTCCCATGATCATACCTTTGCCCGACGCACGAAAACTCCAATAGATCTCCTCGCTCCTCGCTCCTCGCTCCTCTCTCCTTGGATGGATCCACGAGGATGCAGGGGTGGGGAGGCCACCCTAGGGAAGCAAGGGGGTGGAGGAGAGGTGGTGGAGAGGTGGAGAGGGCAGCAAGGGGCGCACGGCACAAAGGGGGGGGAGGTGGGGGTGCGGCTAGGGGTGGGGCGCCCAAAGGGAGGGTGGGGGCGCACAATAAAGGGCAGGGGCAGCCCTTTAGCCAGCCCCAAAAAGTAATCCTAGTCCTAAATGGACTCTTACTCCATCCCACCAAAGCCCACAACCCCCTCTTTAAGGCCCAAAACCCCGGAAACGGCCCGAAAATGTTATTAACCTCCAAATCCTATGGTTTTAACTTTATTTCCACATCTCATAATGTTTTTGACCTTATCATGCACCTTTTATAAGGTTACGACACTCCGTGGTGTCACAACACTTCAAAAGGCCCAAAAACGCGCGTAAACCTCAAGCCGAAAGGTTTTATTCTCTAATTTCACATTTTATAATGTCACACCATTCCGTAGTGTCACACTAACCCCAAAACCAACCCCCATGGACGCCCTAGGACCTAAGAACCTACGAATAGACTCCAAAAAGAGGCCTTACCTCAAGGAGGAGGTAGGAGACGAAGGGAAAGCCAGGTAGGAGGAGGAAGACGCCGGCTTGGAGAAGAGCTTGAGGACGCCGGGGAGGAGTTCACCGGGGAAGAGCCACCGGAGGTCGCCGGCCGGTGGGGTGACGCCGGAGAGGAGCTCAAGGTGGGAGGAGATGCACGTCAGAGGTGGAAAGAGACAAAGGTGAGGTGAGGTTAGTGGAGGGCCACGAAACAGGACTTTTATACAAAACCCCGCACCATCCGGATTCTCCGGACAATTTGCCCGGATACTCCGGGTTGGGGCGTTCGGTCAGCCCAATCCGGTCACTCCGGATGATTCATCCGGATACTCCGGGCCATATCCTGATATTCCGGATGTTTTATCCGGATACTCCGGATTTCCCAGAATTCTTTTGGAATTGGGGCCTTGACAGTGCATGATAATCAACTGGGGGTTGATAAATAGATTTAGACCGGGGCAAGTGTCAAGGATGATCAGGTGGGCCAGTTGTGGCATCGGGAATGTTGTTTTGGTTCTTCGGGTAGTCTTGCCCTGGTCATCCTAAGGACTTAACCTTGCAAACCTTTGAACTGAATCAAACATGCAACCACATGTCCGCAATGGGACGGACCTAGTTGATTAAGTTACTAATAACTTGCTGTGATACCTCGGGGTGTCAACTACACCTTTTATGTAGTTTGAAGGGGGAGCGTACCAGGGCCGCGGCATAGTACCCGTCCAACGGTATGTCGGTCCCATACTTCGCCTTTGTTAAGGGAAGGGATGGTGTATGGCAAAACCGGGGAGGTTCACTTGTATGGTTAGCGGTTTTCGAAAGGCTTTGTTACGGACTCTCGCCCTTTGTGGCGCTTGACTGTATCTTGTGGGTAAAGTGCATAACCTCTGCAGAGTGTAAAATCTATTCGAATAGCCGTGTCCGCGGTATTGGACATTGCTCGGGGATTACAGTCAAGGGTTAGACTTTCATGAAAATAGCTTGGTTTTGGAAAGAGCTTGGGTTTGGAATGATGAACTGGACTTAGGAAAGGAAAAATGCTTACGTGTGCAATCATTGTGAAAGTACTCTATTTATTATTGCTTTACTGCTTTGCAATCTATTACCTTATTGTGAAAGTACTCACCCTTGCCACAACACAACCTTAGTTGAAGAAGAGTCGACACTAGCTTTGGAGGAAGAACTCCAGGAGGAGCCGTCTAACTAGGGAGTGAGCCCAATCAGTTGCCTGTGGTATACTGGATGGCGCCACGAAAGCTATTTTATTCCGCTGCAGTTATTTCTCTTTTAATAAGTCTTCGCCCTGCGAGGCGTATCTTTGTAACTTGACCATAAGGTTGGGCAACCAGTTTGGTTAATTAATTAAAGTACTCTACTATTTCGTTGAGTATGATTGTGATATATATCGATGTTAAGACTGTGTGCACTAGCGTGATCCTGGACTAGTGCTGAATACACAGAGGGTCCGGATTTGCAAATTCGGATCCTGACAAAAGTACTCTTGACCTCCTCAATAGGATGGATGGTAAAATGGAGTCCCAAGAGGGCTAACTTGAGCCTACACACACATACATACATATATCCCCTCATGGAAAACTACCCAATAGACACATGTATTTCAAAATAACTTTTGAGTCGATCATCTAACTCACTTTGATTATCCAACTTAAATGTTTCTAACAGTAAAGCATATAGCCATTGCGCTTGGAAGGAGGGGGCGGTCTTTTTGTCACTTTGAGTAGACTCTTTCGTTCTCTCCCCTGTTTTAGCTACATCCGGGCGAGGTTGCAAGGCATGTGATGAGGGAGGTCACAGGACGCGTTGTAAAGGGGGGAGGAGTAGCCGGGCACCGTCCCATATTGTATTTTAGCTGCGTCCGAGCAAGATCGTAGGGCACGTGGCGAAGAGGGGAGCATAGCCGAGTGCCATTCCCCCTCCTGTTTTAGCTGCGTCCAAGCAAGATCGTAGGGCACATGGCGAAGAGGGGAGCATAGCTGAGCTCCATTCCCTATCTTTCTTCAATTGTGTCCGAGCGAGGTTGCAGGGCACATAATGAAGGGGGAGGTGTAGCGAGTGCTGTCCACTATTCTCTTTTAGCTACATCCGGGTAGGTATAACCCTCAAGGCAAAGGTAGTTGTATGATGGGGTGTGACTAGAGGTGGGCGTCGTGCCATGCCGTGCCGGCCCAGCCCGGGCCCATCGTGCTTCGGGCCGAAACCGTGCCGTGCCACGACGGCCCATCGTGCCCACCGTGCTGGCCCGACTCACTTTTGGCGAGCCCAAGCCCGGTCCATTTGCGCTTCATGCCTGCTTCGTGCCGTGCCGGCCCAGGCCCGACCCATTTTTACTATTGTGACGAGCAAAGAAATAAAATAAATCACTACTACTAAACTACATATTTTAATTACATAAGAGACTAATCACATCAACAAAATGTCAAACATAAATGCAATGCTTGAAGATGCCTTGAATCAACAATATCTGCCAACTTTTAGGCCTTAATCCGTGATTTCGTGCCAGTTCGTGCCGTGCCGGCACGGGCCCGGCCCAAATTGCCGTGCCGCCCGTCGTGCCTGGTTCCCGGGCCCGGCACGGAACCGTGCCGTGCCGTGCTTTGCACCGGGCCATCCTATCGTGCTTCGGGCCGGCCCAAAAAAGCCCAGCCTAGTGCCCACCTCTAGGTGTGACATGCGAGATCTCCCTGTCGAGGTGAAGCCTTGAGGCCAAAGACTCCTTAGCAGCCACGGTACATCCCTCACAGCGAGGAGGTTATGCGATGGAGTGCAACACGCGAGGTCTCTCTATCGAGAAGAAGCCTTCGAGACTGAAAACTCCCTAGTAAGAGGGGTATAATCCTCGCATCGAAGAGGTTCTCTATCCTTTTTATAAAGTGTCTAATCTAACAGAATATTGTTCTTTCCTTATTGCCTTTGTCTTGGATGTGAAATTTGGTCGAGCTCTTTTCGAGGTGTATGATGAACTAGGAGGTATATCAGCCCATATATAGCCTCTCGAGTCATATCAGCCCATATATGGGTATATCAGCCCATATATCAGCCCATATATGGGCTGGCCTTACGTGGTTATTTTGTAAGACATCGCGCTCTCCTTACAGCCTCTCGAGTCATGAGTGGTTACTTTTAGGGGGTGTTAGGCAGAGCTCTAGCTCCATCAGATTCGTAAATTTGTTGGAGTTGGGTATTTCTAGTTCCACCAAATCTATAAAGTTAGAGCTGTTGATATATTAAGAGTGTTTAGATAGGTCATCTTGTTTATATTTTAGAATAAAAATATAAACTTAATTCACACTATGTTAACTATAAATTTCAAATCCAGGACTTGCACGGGGAATCGTGGTGTACGCTAGGATCCTTGGGTTTGTATTTTTTAATTTATATATCGAGCACTCATGCGGGGCATCAAGATGTACATCAGTCCTCCAGCTATGAGCGGCGATTTTTAGTTTATAAACCGAACATTCGCGCGGGGCATCTAGTGTACGCTGGTGCCCTCCAGCCATACGCCGCGGTTTTTTATTTTAGACACCGAGCACTTGCGCAGAGCATTATTATTATTATTATTATTATTATTATTATTATTATTATTATTATTATTATTATTATTATTATTATTAAAGTTGGAAGGTTTCTCGGTCTCTCCCTGCACCCTGCGCGTCCTGCTCGTCCGATCGCCGACTTTCAACAGTCTAGATCATTCCTCTCGAGCAATCGGCTGGATTTCTCCCTCGGTCCGCTCGGCCGCATGGGACACGTGGCGCAGCTGCAGCGTCGCCCGCCTGCACACCCGTGACGCGGGTTAGAGTCTGACCACCGCCGACGCTTCGATTTTTTCGCGACGCTGAAGTGTGTCACGCTACTTTGTCTTTGCCAGCGTGGCGGCGGGTTTTTGCGAAAAAGCCCCTCGGCATTACCAAAATTGTATATAGGTCCTAATTTTCACAAAAAGTCTATTTTTTGTGGAAAGGTCCTCCAAACAATTGGAAAATACGTTCGAGTCCGGCAAGTTCATTCTTATTAAAAAAAACCCTCTGAAATTTATTCTTATTCAAAAATACCTCTAAAATCCTTTCCAAGCCTGATTTTTCACCAAAAAAAATACTTCTCATGTCGGATTTTTCACAAAAACAATCAAAAAAAATATTTTCTTATTTGATTACATTAAAATATTTTTTTGCCCTCATGGCGTGCCGCGGCACGCATACAAACTAGTTTTATTATTATTATTATAAGCTTCAGGGTTCCGGATTAAAGCTGGGCATAGAATTTTGTGCCCATGTGGGCCCGGCACGAAGGCCCAACCCGATCCAAAACCCGACACGACACGGATTGGGACGATCTTTGTCGCCGACCCAAAGACTATTCACCGGCCGTCTTTGGCGAGAACCTTGGCATGATGGGTGGCACAACTTAGCATGACGATTTGGGCCATGCCCGTGACGACATGGCACGCTAGCACGCCCGGGCACGGGCGGCACGCTGGATGGCCACGGCCCATGACAGGGCACGGCGCAAGAAGCTATCTCTCCCTCATTTGTCTCTCTCAATGTCTCCGCTTTCTCTCTCTCACTCGTCTATCTCAATCTCTCTCTCTCTCGTCCGTCTCTCTCAAGCTCTCTCTCGCGCGTGTCTTCCTCACTCTCTTTCTTGCATATTGCCCCCCTCTTGTCTGTGTTCAGCACAACCCCTTCGCTCTCTGTAACTGTTTAAGAATAAATAAATTTTAGTTTTTTTTTCTATAATATTTGTGTCAACTACCTCAACTCCATACGTCTTCGACTCCTTTCATCTCGTCGCAAAAGTGCAAATGGGCCGGGCGTGGGCCGGCACGGCACGAAGCGCAAATGGGCTATGCCTGGGCTAAGCCGAGCCGGCATGGCACGGCACGACGGACACGACGGGCCATCACGGTCCGGCGGTTCAGACACGAAGCACGACGAACACGATGGGCCATCACGGTCCGGCCCGGTTCAGACACTTTGCATTGCCCATCTCCGTTGGGTAGATGGCATAATTTTCGTATCTTGGAGCTCAAGTGTTTGTTAGTGTATTGCAGGTTCTGCATGGTGATGCTTTACACAGGGATAAATAATTTCGCAGGGAACTGGTAGTATTGCATTGCAGAGTTTGATTGTGTTGACCAATTGAACACATGAGCCACATTTTAATGCTGAGATCTTAATTCTTAATTTCCTTTTTCACCATAGTAATTTCAATGTAGAGTGCGTACAAGCAAGCTATGCAATACAGCAAAAGCGTCCCTAGACAAGCAACGAGCAACACCAGAAGCTCAGTATCCACCACTGGCTGGTCACCTTCTCCAAATTCTTCGAATCTTGCTCCATTCAATGAAAATGAGGTCAATATTTGGCGAGGCCATTCTGACATTTCTACCTTGTGTCAATATTTGTTTCTATGTTACCTTATCAAATAACTCATTCAGTTTTGCTCTACTGTTGCAGGTGAAATTTAAGATCGCTCTTTGCCATTCCGCTCTGTGTGAGCACCATGAAGCGCTTCCAAGAGGTTTGCCCACTTCCATTTGCTTCTGTTTGGTCTTCTTTCTTTGTCAACTTTGGTTCCCATATTATATTCCGTGAAATAAGTAGTTGATACTGGAAAACACAAAACGTCTCAAATCTATATATGGTGGACGATGTAGATCCAAATGTGGTTACTTCTTCTGTAATTGCGAAGACAGATGATGTGAAGTATGGCCTATTGACCTATATGGCTATATGTTCTCGCAGATGGAAGGTATTCCTTATAAAGTGAGAACTCTGAAAATGAATATGTTGTTAGGGAGGCTTCATCGGATATCAAGAAATAACCGTGCAGCGGCTGTTTGTTATAGAGAGTGCTTGAGGTATAACATACCAAACGATTTATTTTTTAGGATGTTTAAATCTGCAATTAGTTGACATAAACCGTCATTTCCTTTTGTGTAGTAATTTGTTCTTGATTTTGATACAGAAACCATTAGGTTGTTCTATTGCTCCTTAAAAATATTGCTTCTCACTCGACGAAATAATTTGACAAGGCTTTGTCTGCATTTTCATATGCTTCTGCCAGACTCTTTTTTCAAACATGAAACAGTCATAGACAGCCTCTATGTCATAGTGTGTGTTGTACTCTGATGGCTTCAAACATAATTGAAAAAAGGAACATAGTTAGGATAGTATACTTACTCCTATGATCCTATCCATATTTCCGGGAGGTTTCCCGGCCGGAGAGGCTAGCCACATCACCTCTCCGGTTTTTTGCGAAAAAGCCTCTCATCTTCCTTCAAATTACGCATAGGTGTATGTAAAATTAAAAAAAAGTCTTTCGCGATTTTTTGTTAGGGTAAGAAACGTTTGCAAATAGCGTTTAGGTCCCTCGCTCGTTACTTTATGGAAAAAAAACTCCCGTTAAATACAAATCTCGAACAAGCCCTTTTCTAATTTTTCAGGGTAGCGCTCAGGTCCAAAAAAATATCAAACATGTTCCCGTTCCTTACATCCAGATCCTTTCTCTGAAAAAAACGCAAATTCGTTTTCGTTCACGCGCGCGGCGTGTGCCGCGTTTATTGACCTAGTTCCATACATGGGGGAAAATACTCAGCTACCTAATCTGAGTTTATAGACAGGAACGTGCCTACAGCCTACTAGCATTTTTTTCGTTCTAACACCAATTGTCTCTTAGAAAAGTGTTCAACAATACACAAAACTATGTGCTGCCTAGGGGAATAACCACACATGCAGATTTATTATCTGCTTGACCCAGTAAGTTTTTCAGTAGCGATTGATTACCTATAAGTTGGGGATGTTACTTTAACAACTTTGACAAAAGGATTACTACCAAAACAAAGGTACTCCCTCCGGTTTGGTAATATCTGTCGTTTTGGACATAGTGATGGTCAAACTTCCGAAACTTTGACTATCGATATATTTTTAAATATTTAAATTGGATACATGAAAATTATATGTGTAGACTTGTCTCGAGAAGTACTTTCATAATATTATAATTTTATTAGGTTTTATAAATATATTATAATAAAAATTAGCGGTCAAAGTTGTGTTTTGAAGACCGTGTCGATGTCCAAAACGACAGATATTACCAAACCGGAGGGAGTACCATCATGGTCGAGAATAGCAGAAAGCCAATATGACCTTTTTGAGGGTATTGTAGCTAATGTAGAAAATTGAGGAGCCTATCTATTCAAGAAAGACCTATTCTAGGGTTTAGGGTTAGGATTTAGGATTCAGCCCCGGTTGGAATTTCTCAGCTGCATGGTCAGATCCAACCATTTTACGAAGCTCCTCGCCGGTTGTGCTTCTGCACACCGCGCCTCCGAGCTCCACACCGTGGCGCGCCGCCTCGACCGTAGAATAGGTATCTGCCTATTTTATCACATCCACCTATATGATGAAGTTATCGTAAGACCAAAACACAAATCGTAAGTTGTCGCTAGAGTACGAAAGGGGAACGGAAGAAATAGAAACGCAACCAGACTCAGAAAACGATTAGGATTCGGACCTCCTTGTAATACTCGGATTAGGACCCTAAAGGAAATCGGCTAGTGATCTATAAGTGGAGCCAGGAGCCTGCTCCATTGGAGGCAAATCCTAGATTGCGGATCAAATATTACCAGCAGATCCAACATTGCACTTTGCGATTCATCTTCCAGCAGAGACACTACTCCAATGGAGGCATGTAGCAGAGCTCAGATTATGAGCGTATGGGATCTAGCAATACACCCAAAAAATCTCTCCTGTCTAGTCTTCAGAGTTTTGGCTAAGCTGCTAGGCCTTCCTTCTAGCTTACTGAAGAAATTCTGGAAAGGTGAACATGTTTATCCGCTGCTGATGGAGACTACGGTCGGCACATTGCCGGAGCTGCCGCAGGACATGTTGATGGATATCTTTGCCACCCTTGAGATCCCTGACCTCGTACGTGCGGGTTCTCGCGCTTCTTCCTGGCGCTCCGCATACACCACCTGCGCAATCTTGGGAAGTACAAACAGTCCCAGACACCGTGCTGCTCTACACTTCGAATCTGCTTTGAGAGCGTTGTGTGCCTCTACAGCCTTGCGAAGAAGAGGACTTACAAGTTAACTCTCCCGGAGCCACCAATCCGCAGTAGGTTTCTGATTGGGTCCTCACATGGCTGGCTGGTTACCGTTGATGAGATATCTGAGATGCACCTCCTCAATCCGATCACCGGGGAGCAGATTGCTCTCCCGTCGGTGATCACCATCGAGCAAGTAAAGCCTATCTTCAACGACTCCGGTACTCTTCACAAGTATGAAATCTCGGGGGACACTGGGATGGGTGTTCACAAGACGCTAACAACCGTTGCACCTTATGAATTGCGGGACCACCTCCACTACAAGGTTTTTGTGTTTCCTGATACATCCACAGGAAGCTACATCGTGGTGCTCATCCACAATCCATTTTGTCAGCTCTCATTTGCAAGGCTGGGCGATGATAAGTGGAACTTGCTGCCATCACACGGTAACTATGAGGACTGCATGTATAAGGATGATCTATTGTATGCAGTGAATTCATCTGGAGAAATCCACGCCTTCGATCTCAGTGGCCCTGTGGTCACAGTGAAGATGGTTATGGGAACAGAGCCGAGTGAACTGGATGCCGCGGCAATGTATATTGTTCTAGCTCCATGGGGTGATCTGCTGCATATTTTGAGATTTTTTGCGGACGATGATTTAGAACATTGGCCTGCGGTATTTGCATGGAACATTGGCGAAATTAAAATATTTGAAGTTGACGTCAGAGGGAAAAAAGCGATGGAGATCGATTGCTTGCGTGACCATGTGTTGTTCCTTGGGCATTCAATCACTTTGTCTCGATCTTTGAAGAATACCCGGCTCTAAAGTCAAATCATGCCTACTTTACTGACGATAGTAAGATGTGGATAATCGGATACGAGAATAGTCAACGTGATATAGGAATTCTCAACTTATATGATAACAGCAGTGAGGAACTTGTGTCTCCTCAGCTTTGGTCCAACTGTCCTGCTCCCGTGTGGATTACACCCAGTCTTACAAAGATGAACATCGCCATGGAGAAATAGTTTTGAGTTTTTCTTTGCTTACAGATGTAATGGTAATGTTTTTACCATTCTTCTTTTTTATTCCAAATGGAATGCTCACGCTAATTCCTTGTTTTGGTGAGTTGATATATTGGTAACGTTGCTGATATCCACATTACTCTAGTCTAACGTTGCTGATGCCTGGATTTTCTGTGTTTTTTTATTGCTAATGTAATGATTTAATGATGTTTGGTACGGTTTCAGATTCTGGGTAGAAACGGAAACGGTTACAGATTCTTGGTAAAAATATTTCAGGTAGAATCAGAATCACTGTCTGGAAACCGTTTGGCTAGCTGTTTGGATTCTGTAGATCGGGGTGGAACGGGGTTGAGGGTGATTCGGCCCCGGTGTGGAAAAAGAAGAAACGTTCTGAGGAGAATCGTTCCGAGCTTTAGCCCGTTTGGTTGGGTTTCTCCTAGATTCTAGTGGAAACGGCCCGGTTCCATGTTGCCAAACAGGATCTTAGTTATGCATAATGAAATTGGTCCTTCCCCAATTATTTTTTTCTCACATACACATCTATACTGAAGCTGAGAAGTAAATGACAAGATAAAGAAAGCTTTAAGAGTGGATCATTCTTGGTGACTTCAACATGATCTATCGAGTGGCGGACAAAAACAACGGGAATCTGGATAGGGTAACGATGGGTGCTTTTCAGAAACTCCTCGACGACACGAATTCAAGGAAATTAGGTTAAATGGGAGAAAGTTTACCTGGGCTAGCGATAGGGTCAGACCTACCCTTACCAGGATTGACAGGTTCTTCGCTTCAAGCGCTTGGGACTCGCTCTTTCCTAACTACCGCCTACAGGCATTATCCTCCTGTCGGGGATTGGATAATCTCCATAAATACTGTTATACCCCAACATCCAATTTCGGCCAACTATGCATACTCTTAGATGATGTTCCCAAGGAAGACCCTTGAATGATCTAGCCGGCTGGTCCGCCCGTTCAGACTGGGCTCGGTACTCGGCCATGAGCACCCATGCTCGGCCATGAACAACCATTCTCGGCCCAAGCTCACCCGCGAACATACGAGCTTGGAAACATCGGGCAGAGTAGGGGAACTTCTCGAGCTTGACCGGAAGGTCATGTTCGTCCCCATAACGCCTAAATAGCGATAATTACGCCACGATCTGGAGCCGTTACGCCCACGATAGGAACGTGGCGAGAATCAAGGCTTTAGTTGCAGCCGCGATTAATGCAGCCAAATGCGCATTATTCGGTGGCAGCTATGATAGATATTTTGTAAGCTATAAGTACCTCCCGTGACCATCAGTGGCTTCTTGGTTACTTCTATCGGCTCAAACTTGGAAGACACTGATGGATTTATCCGGGTCTTGGGGAAAGCTCCAGGATTGAACCGTTGAGTGGTCATTCTTCGCTTGCGATTCTCCATCTCCAGGTGCTTGCCTTCCCGATGAAGTGCCTTGTTGACCAGTTGCTCGAAGTCGGAGTAGTCGTGGGAGATCATTTGAATTGACAACTCGTCATTGAGTCCGTCTAGGAATCTCTCCTGCTTGGCTTCATCTGTGGCCACATCTTCTGGTGCGTAGCGTGCTAGCTGGTTGAACTTGTGTAGATACTCCGTCACCGTATGACCTCTTTGTCGTAAACTGCGGAACTCTTTCTTCTTTAATGCGATCAAGCCAGATGGGATGTGAGCTCTACGGAAAGCTACCGCGAACTCATCCCAGATGATGGCTTGGGCATTCTGGTGGGTGACATGAAAGTTGTCCCACCATTCTGCAGCGGGTCCACTCAGCTGATGAGAAGCGAATAAGACTCACTCCCGATCACTGCACTGGATGATGTCCAACTTCTTCTCAATGTTTCTGAGCCAATCATCAACGTCCAATGGCTCGATGCTGCTGGAGAAGGTTGGAGGTCTCGTTCTCATAAACTCTGACAGCCTGGACTGAGGAGGTACATGAGCTTATTGGGTAGCTTGAGTGTTCTGATTATTGTTGATGGACTGAGCTAGGAGTTGGATGAGTTGGTTCTGATTGTCCATCATTTGCTACCAGGTGAGTCCATCTGTAGGAGGAAGTGGCAGACCGGGTGGAGGTGGACTGTAGGTGTTGCGGCGAGTGTTCACCATCTGGCGGTTGGGATCAAGGTTTAGGGAAGAGAAGACTGGGAACAAAGGGGGTAAGGATTTCGCACCCAAAGAAGCAATAAACTCCAACTTTTTTTTAATAATAATTTATTGCGGCTATCAACAAAAGAGAAAAAGGACAGTTCACAAACACTGTGTACTAAAAATGGATAGCTTAACCTTAATTGGGGTAATCTTCTAGTCTTGATATTCTTGATCTTCAGGTACGGAACGGGTCGTCATGTTTTTGGAAGAATCTTGTCAATTCATCGCTTTGCTGGAAGCTCTGTCTAATATTTTGAGAGTGGGGATGAAGTCGATAAAACTTCTCTTTTAAATGAGAATTTGGGTAAGGGCAAGATAGAATAAGACGAGAGTGAAAATTATTCAAAATATTGCTTTTATTTCAAAATAAGTCCTTAAGGTTAAACCATTCTAACTAAGGCCACTCCTACAGTCGATATGGCTCTGATACCATCTGTGTCGGACCCCGGATCCTCTGTGTATTCTCCACTAGTCCAGGAAAATGCTAATACACACAGTAGAAATGAAACCATAGCATATCCGTCGTTCTTTATTAATAATAAATATTCAGGGTTACAAATGAAATGGCTCGCAGGCCAACAAATAAATAAAAGCAGCGGAATTGAAGAACAGTAATAGAGCCCAATTAATTTGCCACAGGCAATCGACTGGGGACGCGGCCTAGTCCAACTGGTCCTCACCAACGTGGTACTCCTCCTCTGAAGCAGTAGATTAACCAAGGGTGAGTACAAACGTACTCAGCAAATCACACCGGAAAATGCAATATAATGCACAGGTAACAAAGGAAGGTTATATGGTTCATTTTAGCATAAAGCAGTGATTCTCTAGAAAATTCTAAATAATTTTCAAGTGGCATAATTTTAAGAATACATACCCTTTAAACATTTTCAACACAGGACACACTCCTGGAATTATTCAAATATTTCCCATGATGGACTCACTCCATCCCAGCATCCTTCTTGTAAGCCAAATTTTAAAATACCAAAGTCTAATATGAGAATGGCTTGCTCGGCATGCCCATAACCGCGGGCGCGGCTAATCGATTAGTTTTACACTCTGCAGAGGTTGTACAACTTTACCCACAAGACATAAGATTCCCTTGGTGTCAGCACACTTCCTTTGGTGAGTGACAGAGAAAGTTATGACAAGGCCCCTATAATAATTCATACATGTAGTCATGCCCGCTAAGGTTTCACCGCCGAAAGAATCCCTCTATTCAAAAGCCCACTCTTGCGCCAGAGTGGCAGCCTCACGCTTTCACCACACCACTACCTCCAATTGGCATGACTGTCCATGATATGATTTAATACGGCTAGCCAGGTCTGTCCCATTCCAGACTTATGGTAGTACGGTTAGGCTTTACATTCAGCGAAACTCAGACCGGTCCTTAAATGACTAGGCGAGACTTTCCACCAACCCAGAACATTAACCTCACCACTTTCCAACCATTTCTCGCCCGGTCTAAGTCATTTTCATTTTAACCATACTATTTCCACGTTGACACTAACATTAGTCATCATAAGTTTCCATTTAAACATGACATCATTTTGTCATAAAGTTACCCAAAACTTCCTAAGTTCAGTTCTAAGCATGTCTAAGCAGTGTCTAAATATTACCATAGTTATAGTTTGTATTTTTCGTAAGGTTACAAAGATATCGAAATTTAAATGTCAAAGGTGGCATATCAATTTTTGGGTTTAACTATCATTTAAAACTAGGTCGGAAATTAATGTCTATAACAAATAAGCATGCAATAATTTAAATTCAACATACAAGTTCACAAACTGGGAGCAAAATGGTCAAGGGGGTGTGACTTGCCTGGTTCGACAAGTTGCTGCTCGAATTTGTCGCTCGGGAACCGTCGGCGACGCGGCGAGGCGAAGACGGCGGTGACGTCGGCGGGGCCAGGGGAGGCTGAGAGAGGGCGGCACGGCGCGGAGGGGCAGCTCGAGCGCTCACCGGAGATGGGGAAGACGGCGGCGGCGCGGGGCGGGGAAGGGAGGAGAGCGAGAGAGAGAGAGAGAGAGAGAGGGAGGTGCGGTAGAATGAGGGGCACTCGGGGGGCTTTTATAGGGGGGAAGGCAGGCGGCGCTGGCACAACGTCCCGCGCAAGTCGCGCGGCCGGCGCGGGGATTGCGGCGGTGGTTGCGGCGGGGAGGGCGGGGAAGCCGGTGGCGAGCGCGGAGGCGGCGCGGCGCGAGGAAGGCGGGGGCGGCGCTCGCTGGCGCAGGAAGAGGAGCGGGAGGCGCGGCTGGAGGTTGAAGACGACGGCATTTTCATTTATTTTATTTTTTTGCAAAGAAAATCCGGGTGCTACAGCCGATCACATCACGCCTTTATGTGCAGTGCAGCATGGTAGGCGTCTGTCTTGGAATCAAAACAATGCTAGGCGTTAAGCTCAGAACAAGATTAAGGAGGAAGAATGTATGTTTGCCCGTATTCTACTAATTATCAGGGTATCAAATATTTTAATAAATGGTATAGCGTGTCAATAGATGGTATAGCGTGTCAACACACACTATCACATCACGCCTATTGTTCTATATGGCTATATGTTCTCTGCAGATGGAAGGTATTCCTTATAAAGTGAGAACTCTGAAAATGAATATGTTGTTAGGGAGGCTTCATCGCATATCAAGAAATAACCGTGCAGCGGCTGTTTGTTATAGAGAGTGCTTGAGGTATAACATACCAAACGATTTATTTTTTAGGATGTTTAAATCTGCAATTAGTTGACATAAACCGTCATTTCCTTTTGTGTAGTAATTTGTTCTTGATTTTGATACAGAAACCATTAGGTTGTTCTATTGCTCCTTAAAAATATTGCTTCTCACTCGACGAAATAATCTGACAAGGCTCTGTCTGCATTTTCATATGCTTCTGCCAGACTCTTTTTTCAAACATGAAACAGTCATAGACAGCCTCTATGTCATAGTGTGTGTTGTACTCTGATGGCTTCAAACATAATTGAAAAAAGGAACATAGTTAGGATAGTATACTTACTCCTATGATCCTATCCATATTTCCAGGAGGTTTCCAGCCGGAGAGGCTAGCCACATCACCTCTCCGGTTTTTTGCGGAAAAGCCTCTCATCTTTCTCCAAATTACGCATAGGTCTATGTAAAATTACAAAAAAGTCTTTCGCGATTTTTTTGTGAGGGTAAAAAAACGTTTGCAAATAGCGTTTGGGTCCCTCGCTCGTTACTTTATGGAAAAAAAAACTCCCGTTAAATAGGTATCTGCCTCTATTATCACATCCACCTGTATGGATGAAGTTATCGTAAGACCAAAACACAAATCGTAAGTTATCGCTAGAGTACGAAAGGGGAACGGAAGAAATAGAAACGCAACCAGACTCAGAAAACGATTAGGATTCGGACCTCCTTGTAATACTCGGATTAGGGCCCTAAAGGAAATCGGCTGGTGATCTATAAGTGGAGCCAGGAGCCTGCTCCAATGGAAGCAAATCCTAGATTGCGGATCAAATATTACCAACAGATCCAACATTGCACTTTGCGATTCATCTTCCAGCAGAGACACTGCTCCAATGGAGGCATGTAGCAGAGCTGAGATTATGAGCGTATGGGATCTAGGGATACATCCAAAAGATCTCTTCTGTCTAGTCTTCAGAGTTTTGGCTAAGCTGCTAGGCCTTCCTTCCAGCTTACTGAAGAAATTCTAGAAAGGTGAACATGTTTATCCGTCCCTGATGGAGACTACGGTCGGCACATTGCTGGAGCTGCCGCAGGACATGTTGATGGATATCTTTGCCACCCTTGAGATCCCTGACCTCGTACGTGCGAGTTCTGTCTGCTCTTCCTGGCGCTCCGCATACACCAGCCTGCGCAATCTTGGGAAGTACAAACAGTCCCAGACACCGTGCCTGCTCTACACTTCTGAATCTGCTGGTGAGAGCGTTGCGTGCCTCTACAGCCTTGCGGAGAAGAGGACTTACAAGTTAACTCTCCCGGAGCCACCAATCCGCAGTAGGTTTCTGATTGGGTCCTCACATGGCTGGCTGGTTACCGTTGATGAGATATCTGAGATGCACCTCCTCAATCCGATCATCGGGGAGCAGATTGCTATCCCGTCGGTGATCACCATCGAGCAAGTAAAGCCCATCTTCAACCACTCCGGTACTCTTCACAAGTATGAAATCTCGGGGGACACTGGGATGGGTGTTCACAAGACGCTAACAACCGTTGCACCTTATGAATTGCGGGACCACCTCCACTACAAGGCTTTTGTGTTTCCTGATACATTAACAGGAAGCTACATCGTGGTGCTCATCCACAATCCATTTTGTCGGCTCTCATTTGCAAGGCTGGGCGATGATAAGTGGAACTTGCTGCCATCACACGGTCACTATGAGGACTACATGTATAAGGATGATCTATTGTATGCAGTGAATTAATCTGGAGAAATCCATGCCTTCGATCTCAGTGGCCCTGTGGTCACAGTGAAGATGGTTATGGTCCATGGGGTGATCTGCTGCATATTTTGAGATTTTTTGCCGCGGCAATGTATATTGTTCAAGCTCCATGGGGTGATCTGCTGCATATTTTGAGATTTTTTGCGGACGACGATTTAGAACATTGGCCTGCGGTATTTGCATGGAACATTGGCGAAATTAAAATATTTGAAGTTGACGCTGCAGGGAAAAAACTGAAGGAGATCGATTGCTTGCGTGATCATGTGTTGTTCCTTGGGCATAATCAATCACTTTGTCTCAGGGCTGAAGAATATCCGGCTCTAAAGTCAAATCATGCCTACTTTACTGACGATAGTAAGATGTGGATAATCGGATACGAGAATAGTCAACGTGATATAGGAATTCTCAACTTATATGATAACAGCAGTGAGGAACTTGTGTCTCCTCAGCTTTGGTCCAACTGTCCTGCTCCCGTGTGGATTACACCCAGTCTTACAAAGATGAACATCGCCATGGAGAAATAGTTTTGAGTTTTTCTTTGCTTACAGATGTTATGTAGTTCTCTACACAATTTAACGTGGAATGGTAATGTTGTAAAATATAAAGAGTGAATGGAAAAGTTGAGGGATACGTAGCTGGTCCAGTTTTGTTGTTTTTACCATTCTTCTCTTTTATTGCAAATGGAATGCTCACGCCAATTCCTTGTTTTGGTGAGTTGATATAATGGTAACGTTGCTGATATCCACATTACTCTAGTCTAACGTTGCTAATGCCTGGATTTTCTGTGTTTTTTATTGCTGATGTAATGATGTTTGGTACGGTTTCAGATTATGGGTAGAAACGGAAACGGTTTCAGATTCTTGGTAGAAACGTTTCAGGTAGAATCAGAATCACTGTCTGGAAACCGTTTGGCTAGCTGTCTGGATTCTGTAGATCGGGGTGGAACGGGGTTGAGGGTGATTCGGCCCCGGCGTGGAAAAAGAAGAAACGTTCTGAGGAGAATCGTTCCGAGCTTTAGCCCGTTTGGTTGGGTTTCTCCTAGATTCTAGTGGAAACGGCCCGGTTCCTAGTTGCCAAACGGGATCTTAGTTATGCATAATGAAATTGGTCCTCTCCCAATTATTTTTTTCTCACATACACATCTATACTGAAGCTGAGAAGTAAATGACAAGATAAAGAAAGCTTTAAGATTGGATCATTCTTGGTGACTTCAACATGATCTATCAAGCGGCGGACAAAAACAACGGGAATCTGGATAGGGTAATGATGGGTGCTTTTCAGAAACTCCACGACGACACGAACTCAAGGAAATTAGGTTAAATGGAAGAAAGTTTACCTGGGCTAGCGATAGGGTCAGACCTACCCTTACCAGGATTGACAGGTTCTTCGCTTCAAGCGCTTGGGACTCGCTCTTTCCTAACTGCCGTCTACAGGCATTATCCTCCTGTCGGGGATTGGATAATCTCCATAAATACTGTTATACCCCAACATCCAATTTCGGCCAACCATGCATGCTCATAGATGATGTTCCCAAGGAAGACCCTTGAATGATCTAGCTGGCTGGTCCGCCTGATCAGACTGGGCTCGGTACTCGGCCATGAGCACCCTTGCTCGGCGATGAACAACCATGCTCGGCCCAAGCTCGCCCGCGAACATACGAGCTTGGAAATATCGGGCAGAGCAGGGGAACTTCTCGAGCATGACCGGAAGGTCATATTCGTCCCCATAACGCCTAAATAGCGATAATTACACCACGATCTGGAGCCATTGCGCCTACGATTGGAACGTGGCGAGAATCAAGGCTTTAGTTGCAGCCGCGATTAATGCAGCCAAATGCGCATTATTCGGTGGCAGCTATGATAGATATTTTGTAAGCTATAAGTACCTCCTAGGATAGATTGATAGGAGAGAGAGCTGGTGACACTCAGATACCCCACGGTCACGCAAGAATACAGAAGAGCGTGAGCTCATCCGTGACAGCCAGTAAGCAAGATACGCAAACATTCTGTACGAGTTCCACAACAATAGCGAAAACCACTGGAGTAAGGTTATTATCTCCACCGTGAGAGGCCCGAACCAGTATAAACCCTGATCCATTTTCCAAGTATCCCATCACTGCATGAGCATTCTTCAGATGTAAACCCTTCACCGAAAAAGGGTCCCGTGTTGATATCTCATTTAACAAGTAAGCTCGGTGGAAGCTTTTTTTTTACTGAAACATCCACAGGAAGCTTTTTTTCTTTTACTTTGCTTTAATATGATAATTGATAGATAGACATATAGATTACGTGGGCCATATTAGATAATAAAATAGAGCTCTTTTACAGTGCACTAAGTTGAATATAAATCGTTCATTCTTTTCAATCCAATGGATCAGATTAAATAGAGTTTACTTATAGTTCATCTGGTAGTAGAGTATTAGAAACACCCTTAACAAATCAACGGTTAGATGTGATTTCTACTACATATTATATAATATTAGTATGATGCACTATGAAATTTTTCTAAAAACATTCTTACAAAATTATAACAAGGAAACGATACAATAGATAATTGCAGTGATTCACCTGGATGAGTTCATTCCAACGATCGAACTTATCACTTGATCATTTGCACTGAGTAAACTAAGTTTTCTACGGTAAATGGATATACTAGTGCAGTCATGTAATCCCACAAGTCGTATGGCTATACTAGTAGGGATGTGATCGGATCGGATACGGTATTCCTTATAAAGTGAGAACTCTGAAAATGAATATGTTGGTAGGGAGGCTTCATCGGATATCAAGAAATAACCGTGCTGCGGTTGTTTGTTATAGAGAGTGCTTGAGGTATAACATACCAAACAATTTATTTTTTAGGATGTTTAAATCTGCAATTAGTTGACATAAACTGTCATTTCCTTTTGTGTAGTCATTTGTTATTGATTTTGATACAGAAACCATTAGGTTGTTCTATTGCTCCTTAAAAATATTGCTTCTCACTCGATGAAATAATTTGACAAGGCTCTGTCTGCATTTTCATATGCTTCTGCCAGACTCTTTTTTCAAACATGAAACAGTCATAGACAGCCTCTATGTCATAGTGTGTGTTGTACTCTGATGGCTTCAAACATAATTTAAAAAAGGAACATAGTTAGGATAGTATACTTACTCCTATGATCCTATCCATATTTCCGGGAGGTTTCCAGCCGGAGAGGCTAGCCACATCACCTCTCCGGTTTTTTGCGAAAAAAGCCTCTCATCTTCCTCCAAATTACGCATAGGTCTATGTAAAATTACAAAAAAAAAGTCTTTCGCGATTTTTTGTGAGGGTAAGAAATGTTTGCAAATAGCGTTTAGGTCCCTCGCTCGTTACTTTATGGAAAAAAAAACTCCCGTTAAATACAAATCTCGAACAAGCTATTTTTCTAATTTTTCAGGGTAGCGCTCAGGTCCAAAAAAATAACAAACATGTTCCCGTTCCTTACGTCCAGATCCTTTCTCTGAAAAAAAATGCAAATTCGTTTTCGTTCACACGCGCGGCGTGTACCGCGTTTATTGACCTAGTTCCATACATGGGGGAAAATACTCAGCTACCTAATCTGAGTTTATAGACAGGAACGTGCCTACAGCCTACTAGCATTTTTTCGTTCTAACACCAATTGTCTCTTAGAAAAGTGTTCAACAATACACAAAACTATGTGCTGCCTAGGGGAACAACCACACATGCAGATTTATTATCTGCTTGACCCAGTAAGTTTTTCAGTAGCGATTGATTACCTATAAGTTGGAGATGTTAGTCTCTTACTTTAACAACTTTGACAAAAGGATAATTACCATCATGGTCGAGAATAGCAGAAAGCCAATATGACCTTTTTGAGGGTATTATAACTAATGTAGAAAATTGAGGAGCCTATCTATTCAGGAAAGACCTATTCTAAGGTTTAGGATTAGGATTTAGGATTCAGCCCCGGTTGGAATTTCTCAGCTGCATGGTCAGATCCAACCATTTTACGAAGCTCCTCGCCGGTTGTGCTTCTGCACACCGCGCCTCCGAGCTCCACACCGTGGCGCGCCGCCTCGACCGTAGAATAGGTATCTGCCTCTATTATCACATCCACCTATATGGATGACGTTATCGTAAGACCAAAACACAAATCCACTACTACAGAACCGGCCTTCACAACCGGCCTATCACAAGCGGTTAGGTGTGCACCGCTTGTGAAGTCCCGTGCCACAAGCGGTTCGTGGGCAACGGACGGGAGGGGGTCTCTAGAAGCGGTTCTTAACACGAACCCCTTCTGGAGCCTCCTCTCTAGAAGCGGTTCGTGTTTGGAACCGCTTCTAGAGGTCTAATGGGGGCTCCAGAAGCGGTTTGTGTGTAGAACCGCTTGTAGAGCCCCCCTCCCGCCCAGCGCATTTAAACTCTGTCTTCCTCCCCGAGCTCGCACAGGACATCACAGTGGTGGGCCGAGAGCTGTTCATGGCGAGGTGCTGCCAAAATTTTGAATTGAGGCTATTAGATCCGAATTAATTGTTCTAAGGTGAGTAATATGTTGCTGACATCCTTCTCACCTAGATATTGATGTTTTTTGTGCATTGGATGTTGAGAAATTATGTTTTGTTGGCTTATATTTTTGTTCTTAAGGTGATATATACGATTTGGTGTATGAAATGAAATTCAATAAATGTGAAACGATGAAAAATTACAAACGTGTGGAAGAGAAAAGATTTGTATGAAAATGTAACAATTAGTTAGTTTTATTTTTAAAAAAGCAGGAGGATTAGAAATAATTAGTTGGCTTTAGTGAAAAGAACACAGAATGATTATAAAATACAAAACTATTAGTCATAGTTAGCTTTAATAGAATATTGTGATAGATGTTGTTATTATTTTTATTTGTGTAGATGAATCGGCAATGGATGTACAATGCAGACCGTCGGTCAAGAGAGTTCCGAGATGGCATGAAGGAGTTTCTCGACGCGGCCGTTGCATTCTTGCCTGCAGGAAGCTTCATACGTTGTCCGTATGTGACTGCAAGAATGAGAAGGAGCATTCCGAACGATGGATGGTTATGAGGCATGTGATCACGAGAGGTTTCATGGCAAACTATACCTGCTGGACCCACCATGGCGAAACAAAGGCGATTCGACAGGAAGACGATGAAGCAGACGAAGAAGAGGAAGATAGAGCCAACAGTATGCCGGACACCACTCAATACGGGTCCGTGGAAGATACACTCGATGAGTTTGGCGATGATGAGCTAGAACAGATGCTCCGTGACGGAGAGGGAGAGTTCACAGAGGAAAGACAATACAAGAAGTTTCAGAGCATGGTAGAGGACCATCGAACTGCTTTGTACCCAAACTGTGCACAGGGCCACAAAAAGCTGCGTACTACACTAGAACTCATGCAATGGAAGGCCACACACGGTGTGTCAGACAAGGGATTCAATGGTTTGTTATCACTCGTAAAGAGGTTGCTTCCAGAAGGAAACACTCTACCAGAATCTACGTATGAAGCGAAGCGAGTCCTCTGCCCTTTAGGATTGCAAGTGCGGAAGATACATGCATGTCCTAACAATTGTACCCTGTATCGCAATGAGTATGCCGATTTTGTGGTCTGTCCAGTGTGCGAAGAATCCCGGTATAAGGTGCAGCGTGACGATTCAGGTGAATTAGATGGGAATCGTACGAAGAAGAGAACTCCAGCAAAAGTATTGTGGTATTTCCCTGTGATACCCCGGTTGAAGCATCTGTTTGCTAACGAAGGTCATGCCAAGATGATGCGTTGGCATGAGGAAGAGCGTAAGGAAGACGGGATGCTTAGACACCCCGCAGATGGCTCACAGTGGCGGAAAGTCGATCGGGCTTACCCGAACTTTGCAAATGAGGTCAGAAACATAAGGTTTGGGTTGAGCACCGATGGGATGAATCCTTTCGGTCAGTTGAGCAGCATCCATAGCACCTGGCCTGTGACACTTTGCATCTATAACATTCCTCTATGGTTGTGCATGAAGCGGAAGTACATCATGATGCCATTATTGATCGAAGGCCCGAAGCAACCTGGAAACGACATAGATGTCTACCTGAAACCATTGGTTGAAGACCTTGTGAAGTTGTGGGAGGATGGTGTACGGGTTTGGGATGAGTACAAAAGAGAGTATTTCAACCTGCGTGCATTGTTGTTTGTAACAATCAACGATTGGCCTGCGCTCGGTAACCTCTCGGCCAAACCGTGAAAGGGTTTAAAGCCTGCACTCAAAGGTGCATAAATGAAACGGACTGCATGTACCTCAAAAACTCTCGGAAGTGTGTGTACATGGGCCACCGCAGTTTCTTCCTAGCAATCATGCTTTGAGGTGGAAAGGAAGTAAATTTAACGGGTAACAGAAATTCGTGGTAAGCCTCAGCATCGTAATGGGCGACTTGTGTTTGCTATGGTAAAAGATCTGAAAGTAGTATTTGGGAAGGGTCGTGGAAGCATACCTGTGCCGAACGAGGATGGTCATGCACCCGCATGGAAGAAGAAATCAATATTTTGGGACCTGCCGTATTGGGAGGTTTTGGAGGTTCGTCACTCGCTGGACTTCATGCACATCACGAAGAATGTTTGTTTGAACCTGCTAGGCTACATAGATATGTACGGCAAATCGAAAGATACACTGCAAGCTCGGAAGGACCTTGAAGACATGGAGGTGAGGAGTGACCTACATCCGAAAAACAAAGAAGGGACAAAACAACTTTATCTACATCCTGCAAGCTACACTCCAAGCAAAGAAGAGAAAAAAAGCATGATTGAGTGTTTGAACAGTGTGAAGGTCCCTTCTGGATATTCCTCAAATGTAAAGAGACTCATAAACACGAAAGAGAACAAACTCCAAGGCCTAAAATCCCATGACTGCCTTGTGTTGATGACACAGTTGCTCCCAGTAGCTATCAGAGGTATACTGCCCGAGTGGGTGCGGGGACAATCACGGTTATGTTCATTCTTCAACGCCATTTCGCAGAAAGTCGTCGAACCAGCTAAAATGCCTAAGTTGGAGGCTCATGTGGTACAAAGTTTGGTTAGCCTCGAGATGATTTTTCCTCCTGCATTCTTTGATATCATGGTTCATCTCACCGTTCACCTTGTCAAGGAGATAGGTATCCTCGGACCAGTGTATCTGCACAACATGTTCCCTTTCGAGAGGTACATGAGTGTCCTCAAGAAATACGTTCGTAACCGTTCGCGTCCCGAAGGGTGCATTGCCGAGGGCTACGTGACGGAGGAGGTGATAGAGTTTTGTGTTGATTACATGAATGATGTAAATCCTATCGGCGTCCCCATATCACGACACGAGGGGAGGCTACGGGGCAAAGGGACAATAGGAAGGCAAGCAGTTGCATGCAACGATCTTGTTGCATTCAAGCAAGCACATTTCACTGTTCTGAAGCAATCCACCATAGTCGCCCCCTATGTCATTCAAAGACAAGAGTGTCCTACGCCGCGAGTTCACAGTGGAAGACAGAGAGTTGGATAACCCTGAAGCACATGGATTCTTTCGGCACCGGCTACGTATACATCCTTGAGGAAGGGTCAAACGATGAACTATTGCAACGCTTGGCCCGGGGACCATCACAAGAAATCGGGACATTCAAGGGGTATGAGATCAATGGTTACACATTCTACACCAGATCCCAGGATAACAGGAGCACCAACCTAATAGCCGGCGCCTCAGTATAGACGCCGAAGACAACAGTGGCAGGTTCGACACATATTACGGTTTCATAGAAGAAATATGGGAGCTCGACTATGGACCTCTCAAGGTCCCTCTATTTAAGTGCCAATGGGTCAAGTTGAGGACAAATGGTGTGAAGGTCGACAAATACGGCATGACAACTGTGGATCTCACAAAAGTCGGCTATATGCGCGAACCGTTTGTTCTCGCGAACGATGTGGCTCAGGTCTTCTATGTAATGGACATGTCAAGCAAACCTAAAAATCGAAAGGACAAGCAAAAGGTAATGCCAAAGCGACATGTAGTTCTCCAAGGCAAACGATGGATTGTAGGAGTTGAGGACGTCACCGATGAGGAAGAGTATGGTCAGTTCGACGAGCTCCCTCCTTTTACAGTTGATGTTGAAATAAACGTCCTGCGTGACAGTGATGTCGATGCTCCTTACATACGTCACGATCATAAAGAAGGAACAATTGTAAAGACGAAGACTTAAGATGTACTACTTGTATACATTATGGTCGAGAAACATTCCTTGTACATTATTCCATATGATCATGTTGATATGTTGATGTTTAACATTGCTTGTACATATGATGTTTTAAAAAATGAAACAATAAAATAGAAACACTTAAAAACGTAAAAATCGCATACAAACACTTAAAAAAATAAAACCATCGAATACAAACACTTTTAAAAAAGAAATACAAACACTTAAAAAAGAAAGGGAAAAAAAGAAATACAAGCACTTTTAAAAAAATTATTGTATACTTAAAACAATGCAGTGCCTTCTAAGGTTAACAACAAATCTCCTCTCCTCCTTGGCTAGCGCGGGCGCTTGAGTGCGGGCTTGTGCCCAGAGGTTGGGTGTTCGAGCCTCACTAGCGCCCCGCGGGCCTTTCTTTTTTTTTTAAACCCCACTACAAGCGGTTCTTAGTACCAACCGCTTGTAGTGGGATTTCTAGCGGTTGGTATTACGAACCGCTTGTAGAAGTACCTTTACAAGCGGTTCGCAAGACCAACCGCTTGTAGAAATGGGTGAGCTGGTGAGGTACTTGCAGTCGGGGTCCTCTACAAGCGGTTGGTATTACGAACCGCTTGTAGAAGTACCTGTACAAGCGGTTCGCAAGACCAACCGCTTGTAGAAATGGGTGAGCTGGTAGGGTACTTGCAGTCGGGGTCCTCTACAAGCGGTTGGTATTACGAACCGCTTGTAGAAGTACATCTACAAGCGGTTGGTGTTACGAACCGCTTGTAGCAGTGGGGTGACCTTTAAATTTTGAAGTCCCGAAGGCTCCCGCACCTTCAAATTTTCTAAGTCCCGCGCGCGCCAGAGCCAGCTCCGTCGACCGCCACCACGCCGACGGCCCCGACCACCATGCCCGACGCCCCGGCCATCCACCCCGGAGGACCTAGGTAGCCGGCGAATCGCCCAACGCTGCTCTGTATGTTTTTATGCCCGCAAGGTGTTCGGTGAAATGCCCACAAGGAATTTTCATGCTCTCTGTGTTGTAAATGTTGTATGTATGTTTGTTTGACAATATATAAGTATTGTATATATGATTTCATCCCACATTTATGTTGTATGTTTGTTTGACAATATATAAGTATTGTATATATGATTTCATCCCACATTTATGTTGTATGTGTGTTTGACAATATACAAGTATTGTATATATGATTTCATCCCACATTTATGTTGTATGTGTGTTTGACAATATACAAGTATTGTATATATGATTTCATCCCACATTTATGTTGTATGTGTGTTTGACAATATATAAGTATTCTATATATGATTTCATCCCACATTTATGTTGTATGTGTGTTTGACAATATATAAGTATTCTATATATGATTTCATCCCACATTTATGTTGTATGTGTGTTTGACAATATATAAGTATTCTATATATGATTTCATCCCACATTTATGTTGTATGTGTGTTTGACAATATATAAGTATTCTATATATGATTTCATCCCACATTTATGTTGTATGTGTGTTTGACAATATATAAGTATTGTATATATGATTTCATCCCACATTTATGTTGTATATTTGTTTGACAATATATAAGTATTCTATATATGATTTCATCCCACATTTATGTTGTATGTGTGTTTGACAATATATAAGTATTGTATATATGATTTCATGCCCACATTTATGTTGTATGTATGTTTGAGAATATATAAGTATTTTATATATGATTACATGCCCACTTTAGATGGTGACACCAAGGCGTGGTGACCCGGATTTCGACAATGAGGAAAATATGATGTTTGAGACAATTGCGCTGGGTACCATCTTAGGCCTGGATGAGGTCATTAACACCGGTGCATTGCCGATGAGGCTGTTAACACCGGTGCCGCTGCCGATGAGGCCGTTAACACTGCATCGGGCGAGGATATCTGGCTGCAACAAATGAGGTAGACTCTTAACCATAATGAAATCACCGTAAACATGTTAATTATTCTAACATGTGTTTGTGTATCCAGCCCGGTACATCATCGGCCACCCAGTCCGGAATTAACCGAGGACCTAACAAGAAGCCTTCGACCAAGTATGTGATAACCGAGGTCGGCAACGACGGAGTCCTGGTAGCCCCACCACAGCAATTGGCCCTTTCAACAATGCTTGCGGCTACCACGTGAGGGATCACGTCCCAATCAAGATCCGTAAATGGACCGAAGTCCCTGCAGCTACCAAGGAATTGCTCTGGAATGATATGAAGGAAAATTTCACTTTTCCAGATGGGTACGAACAGAAGGCCAAGGGATGGGCTTTGAAGAAGATGGCAACTTCCTTTCAGCAGTGGAAGTCGTCCCTCACCCGCAAGTACATCGACAGAGGAGAAAGGCCAGACTTCAATCAATTTCCTAAGCTGGCAGATCATTGGGAGGCTTTCGAGGAATACAAGCTATCCGGTGCAGGATAGGCCGCGAGAGAGAAAAACAAGGTGAATGCCCAGAAGAAGAAATACTACCACCATCTCGGCACCGGTGGTTACATTAAGGCTGCGAAGAAATGGGACAAGCGGGAAGAGGAACTTCGGCAGCAGGAGATTGTACCTGAAACTGAGGATTGGGAGCCCCGCCTGCGCAACTGGTTCTTGGGTCACGGGGGCCAACTTGAAGATGACGGTAGCTTGGTGATGGTACCGACAGTCCAAGAAGTTGGTCAAAGGATTGTACAAGCCATCGATCAATCTCGGTCAGGGTCCTTCACGACGGACAGGGAGAATGACGAGCTAACATATGCCCTTCAAAACCCTGAGCACCCGGGACGGACACGAGGATTCGGAAAGATACCGTGGAGGCACGGATTTGCCAAAGACGCATAGCGATTCTGAGGCCGGACGAAGCAAGAGGAGAGATCATGGTAGAGTGAGCCGTTTGGAGGACGAGCTTAGAGCTACAAAGGCTTCCATCCCTGATTTGATCGTGCAACAAGTGTCCGAAGCATTAACCCAATATCAGCTTCAGGGAGGTAGTGTTCAAGGGGCGCCGACACCCGTGATCGATCGGCGCGCCAAAAGAGCGATTCTTGCGCGTCCGCCGTGGCCCCTGAAGCAGATGACCCGCAGGTCTGTTATCCCGTGGACAGTATCAAGGTTCGCCGCCAATGCGAGCTACACATTGATATGCGTAACCTGTCCTACAAGGTGGCTTACGGCATGGCTTATCCGGTGGAGGCGGGCCAGACGTTCCACTTCAATCAGATACCCTCCGGATACTCTAAGGTCACGGTGGAAGAGGTGGTGGGGGCTTCAAGATCTCTTGCTCGAGATTGTCGGGGCGACGACATGACCAAGCTTGGACAGACCCTCCACGGCACATTCATCCTCTGGCGCAAAAAGTACATCATATTTCCGGATGGTGTGGAGGTCACATCAACGATAGAGGCCCCTTGATTTGAGCCAGTTGCAGCATCAAGCACGCCTCCTCCACATCGACAACCCACGACTCCTCCAATGTCGCCTGCACGCAAAGCTTCTCCGGTGGTCCAGGACACGCCTCTTCCACCTCCCGCTCCAGCATCAGATGCTCCAGCACCTACCGCTCCAGCACCTCCCGCTCCAGCATCAGATGCTCCAGCACCTACCACTCCAGCACCTCCCGCTCCAGCACCTCCCGCTCCAGCATCATATGCTCCAGCACCTCCCGCTCCAGCACCTCCCGCTCCAGCATCTCCCCCGAGGAAGAAGCTCCCTTTCGGAAGGAGGGATCCCGTAACGGCACCTCCTCCCACGAAGTCGGCATCCGACGGACAGAGAATATTGAAGGAACTGCCAAAGAGGCCATATGATCTGACTGCGGAGGAGCTATCAATTACCGTGAAGACGGATGTGGCCAAGCAGCTTGCGCCAACGGCGCCCAACGTTAAAATAGATAAAAAATTGTGAAGCACTTTCAATCATGCGGAACGGGCGCCACCGCTGTGACGACCGACTACGAAAGGACAATAAGAAAGGCTACAAGGAAAAATACACGGGCTTAGTCGGCAAAGAAGAAGAAGAAAGTGGAAGATGAGCAGAGTCTTTGAGCAATTGAGGATCCAGGATTTCTTGAAGGAGGCAGGATCGAATCAATAGACCAGGATCTTCCACTGGCACCAATCAGATGGAAGTATGAGTTGGGCAAACCGCTAATTGATCCAAAAGATATAAAAGATCTCCCAACCAAGATGCGTCAAATGCATGAATGTTATATGGAAAGGGCATCTAAAGGAGAGAAAATGTTCCACCTCATTTCTCAAGATACGCATTTCTTCCGCGGGAGACAGACAGAAATATGGCTGCAATTCAAGGACTTGTACCATGTGTACCAAACAGATGCCATCGACGTGTCCTTCATGTGCTGCTGGTGTCTGTAAGTATTGATCTTCTAAGTTTACCGTTTGCTTCCTCTCGTACCACAAAATCGAAAATCTAATTAACTTAGTTATCCCTTCTTATGTAGAATGGAGATACAACGATGTAGAAGAGTGGGCATACAGAACGTTGGTTTCATCGACCCAGAGGTTGTCAACGAGAAAATCTGGTCATTCGAGCAGCAAAGACCGGAAGTTGAGGCATACATTTTGCGTGCATTATTGAAACAGCACTACAAACCGTACATACTTCTGCCCTTCAACTTCATGTACGTGTTCTCACAAACCTCTTGTTCTTGTATTTCTTAAGCCATTGATAGTACGACTAGCTGCTTAACGCTTCTTGGAATATACGAATAGGTTTCACTGGATCCTTCTAGTCATCGAGCTTGACAACAGCAGGATTATAGTTCATGACTCAAGAAGGAATCCAATCAGCAAATACCAATGGTTCATTGACATCCTCAACAAAACATTTGGAAAGTTCCAAAAGAAGCATAAAGGAGATTTCAACAAAGAATTCGAAGTCATAGTGAGCACTCAGGTACGTACTACAAAAACAATTATTAATATAAATGCACCATATCAGTTCTTCATCTGATATTATGAAATTTCTCCCTGTCAAGGTTAAACGCCAAATGGATGAAAACAACTTATGTGGCTACTACGTGTTCCACTATATTCAAAGTTTTATTCATGCCGATGCGCTGGAACATTATGCCGAGGTTCGTATATGCATGTCAATTTGTTAGCTACAACTTACATTTTAATTAATCGTATGTGATCGGATATTTATATACTTCCCGCTTAATCAATTGTCAGCCCAACATCGATGAGCATGTTAGCGTGCTCCCGCCTCACCGAAAGTGCGCGCCTCCAAGAACAACTCATCGGCTTCATTGTCGATGAGGTTGTATCTCCAAATGGCGAAGTTCCACGTAAGGCTTGGTCCATCGTTGAACACAAATTGAACTGATGACGACATCGACGTCGACCAAGAACTTGACTGACGCATGCAAGAAGAACTGAGTTCGATAATCATGTTTTTAATCATTCAAACTTGTAAACGTCGATAGCGTGTATGTACTTGTCCATTTGTTACACTGTTAAGGCGGGGTTTTTTTTACTGAGCTAGCTTGTGAACATGTGTATGAGTGAGCATATGTAATATATATTTAATTGCGCAGAAAACTCCTACACTCATATTTCATTTTATGGTCAAAAACGATATACAAAAACACTGAAAGAACATATTCTATAATACATATAATTGAAAAATCTCTCCACAAGCGGTTGGTGACTCCAACCGCTTCTGGAGTGCTTGCTCTCCACAAGCGGTTGGTAACTCCAACCGCTTCGGGAGTGTGCTGTCCACAAGCGGTTTGTAACACGAACCGCTTGTGGAGGCCCCCACGTGGCGGCTCCACTGGCCTTCCTGGACACCTTCCCAACCGCTTCTGCTGCCACAACACAAGCGGTTTGTGCAACCGCTTGTGATACCGGGCGGGTATCACACACGGTTGCTTAGAAGCGGTTATAAAACCGCTTCTGAAAGGGGTTACGACCCGCTTGTAGTAGCCGGTTCTGTAGTAGTGATCGTAAGTTATCGCTAGAGTAGGAAAGGGGAACGGAAGAAAAAGAAACGCAACCAGACTCAGAAAACGATTAGGATTCGGACCTCCTTGTAATACTCGGATTAGGGCCCTAAAGGAAATCGGCTGGTGATCTATAAGTGGAGCCAGGAGCCTGCTCCAATGGAGGCAAATCCTAGATTGCGGATCAAATATTACCAGCAGATCCAACATTGCACTTTGCGATTCATCTTCCAAGCGAGACATCGCCTCCAATGGAGGCATGTAGCAGAGCTGAGATTATGAGCGTATGGGATCTAGCAATACACCCAAAAGATCTCTCCTGTCTAGTCTTCAGAGTTTTGGCTAAGCTGCTAGGCCTTCCTTCTAGCATACTGAAGAAATTCTGGAAAGGTGAACATGTTTATCCGCCGCTGATGGAGACTACGGTCGGCACATTGCCAGAGCTGCCGCAGGACATGTTGATGGATATCCCTGACCTCGTACGTGCGGGCTCTGTCTGCTCCTCCTGGCGCTCCGCATACACCAGCCTGCGCAACCTTGGCAAGTACAAACAGTCCCAGACACCGTGCCTGCTCTACACTTCTGAATCTGCTGGTGAGAGTGTTGCGTGCCTCTACAGCCTTGCGGAGAAGAGGACTTACAAGTTAACTCTCCCGGAGCGACCAATCCGCAGTAGGTTTCTGATTGGGTCCTCACATGGCTGGCTGGTTACCGTTGATGAGATATCTGAGATGCACCTCCTCAATCCGATCACTGGGGAGCAGATTGCTCTCCCGTCGGTGATCACCATCGACCAAGTAAAGCCCATCTTCAACGACTCCGGTACTCTTCACAAGTATGAAATCTCGGGGGACACTGGGATGGGTGTTCACAAGACGCTAACAACCGTTGCACCTTATGAATTGCGGGACCACCTCCACTACAAGGCTTTTGTGTTTCCTGATACATCCACTGGAAGCTATATCGTGGTGCTCATCCACAATCCAATTTGTCAGCTCTCATTTGCAAGTGGAACTTGCTGCCATCAGACGGTCACTATGAGGACTGCATGTATAAGGACGATCTATTGTATGCAGTGAATTCATCTGGAGAAATCCACGCCTTCGATCTCAGTGGCCCTATGGTCACAGTGAAGATGGTTATGGGAACAGAGCCGGGTGGACTGGATGCCGCGGCAATGTATATTGTTCAAGCTCCATGGGGTGATCTGCTGCATATTTTGAGATTTTTTGCGGACGATGATTTAGAACATTGGCCTGCGGTATTTGCATGGAACATTGGCGAAATTAAAATATTTGAAGTTGACGCTGCAGGGAAAAAACTGAAGGAGATCGATTGCTTGGGTGACCATGTGTTGTTCCTTGGGCATAATCAATCACTTTGTCTCAGTGCTGAAGAATATCCGGCTCTGAAGTCAAATCATACCTACTTTACTGACTATAGTAAGATGTGAATATTCGGATACGAGAATAGTCATCGTGACATAGGAATTCTCAACTTATATGATAACAGCAATGAGGAACTTGTGTCTCCTCAGCTTTGGTCCAACTGTCCTGCTCCCGTGTGGATTACACCCAGTCTTACAAAGATGAACATCGCCATGGAGAAATAGTTTTGAGTTTTTCTTTGCTTACAGATGTAATGGTAATGTTTTTACCATTCTTCTTTTTTATTCCAAATGGAATGCTCACGCTAATTCCTTGTTTTGGTGAGTTGATATAATGGTAACATTGCTGATATCCACATTACTCTAGTCTAACGTTGCTGATGCCTGGATTTTCTGTGTTTTTTATTGCTAATGTAATGATGTGATGATGTTTGGTACGGTTTCAGATTCTGGGTAGAAACGGAAACGGTTCCAGATTCTTGGTAGAAACATTTCAGGTAGAATCAGAATCACTGTCTGGAAATCGTTTGGCTAGCTGTCTGGATTCGGTAGATCGGGGTGGAACGGGGTTGAGGGTGATTCGGCCCCGGCGTGGAAAAAGAAGAAACGTTCTGAGGAGAATCGTTCCGAGCTTTAGCCCGTTTGGTTGGGTTTCTCTTAGATTCTAGTGGAAACGGCCCGGTTCCAAGTTGCCAAACGGGATCTTAGTTATGCATAATGAAATTGGTCCTTCCCCAATTATTTTTTTCTCACATACACATCTATACTGAAGCTGAGAAGTAAATGACAAGATAAAGAAAGCTTTAAGAGTGGATCATTCTTGGTGACTTCAACATGATCTATCGAGCGGCGGACAAAAACAACGGGAATCTGGATAGGGTAACGATGGGTGCTTTTCAGAAACTCCTGGACGACACAAACTCAAGGAAATTAGGTTAAATGGGACAAAGTTTACCTGGGCTAGCGATAGGGTCAGACCTACCCTTACCAGGATTGACAGGTTATTCGCTTCAAGCGCTTGGGACTCGCTCTTTCCTAACTGCCGCCTACAGGCATTATCCTCCTGTCGGGGATTGGATAATCTCCATAAATACTGTTATACCCCAACATCCAATTTCGACCAACCATGCATACTCTTAGATGATGTTCCCAAGGAAAACCCTTGAATGATCTAGCCGGCTGGTCCACCTGATCGGACTGGGCTCGGTACTCGGCCATGAGCACCCATGCTCGGCCATGAACAACCATGCTCGGCCCAAGCTCGCCCGCGAACATACGAGCTTGGAAACATCGGGCAGAGCAGGGGAACTTCTCGAGCATGACCGGAAGGTCATGTTCGTCCCCATAACGCCTAAATAGTGATAATTACGCAACGATCTGGAGCCGTTACGCCCACGATTGAATATAGATTACATGGGCCATATTAGATAATAAAAATAGAGCTCTTTTACAGTGCACTAAGTTGAATATAAATCGTTCATTCTTTTCAATCCAATGGATCAGATTAAATAGAGTTTACTTATACTTCATCTGGTAGTAGAGTATTAGAAACACCCTTAACAAATCAACGGTTAGATGTGATTTCTACTATATATTATATAATATTAGTATGATGCACCATAAAATTTCTCTAAAAACATTCTTACAAAATTATCAACAAGGAAACGATAGAATAGATAATTGCAGTGATCCTCCTGGATGAGTTCATTCCAACGATCGAACTTGTCACTTGATCATTTGCACTGAGTAAACTAAGTTTTCGACGGTAAATGGAAGGTTGCAGTCATGTAATCCCACATGTCGTATGGCCATATACCAGTGCAGCCGCCAGCAATCCTAGTCAGAACACGTCGTCCCCCACCGACTCCTTCCGCCGCACCTCCGCCACCGCGTCCCCGTGTGCGTCGAGCACCACGCAGCTCCGCCGTCCGCACGACCCCTCCACCACGTAGGCCTCAGGCAACGCCAGGGAGGAGAGAGGCGTGACGTGCGCCAGCGCCTTGGAGGCGCGGAGGCTGACATGGCGTCGGACGGAGAGGAGCGGCACGGCGGCGCCGTAGCCGTCGTAGATCACCCAGTGCTCCGCCAGGCTCAATTTCTGTAAGCAAGCGTATGATTTAGAGAAAAAGGCCCCTCTTTTGATAATCAAGAAGGATTAATTAATGATTTTACGACGACGAGGGCTGAGGGTGCGCTGTGGTGCTGACCAGCTCTTGCACGGCGGTGTTGCATCGCTTATTCTCGTCTGTTAATTCCTGTCCCTAGCTTGCCGGCGCGCGTAAAGAAGAAGAAGATGATGATGGAAGTCGTACGTGTTTAATTTGTTGCGCCTTTCGCAAGAATCCGAACACTCTCCCTGTCAGTAGAGTACGAAAGGGGAACGGAAGAAATAGAAAAGCAACCAGACTCGAACACGATTAAACGATCAGCTGAATACCTGTGTCATTCTTGGATTCGGACTTCCTTCGCCTGCTCGGATTAGGATTTGCCTGCTCGGATTAGGGCTTTAAAGGAAGGCCTCGGTTGGTGCTCAGCGTCGGAGAACGCAAGGTCGTGAGGAGACGCAAGTCGACGAGCTACGGACGCCGAGGGCCGAGCTGTTGACGCTGAGGGCCGAGCCGCCGAGGCAGATCCTCTAGTCATCTGGACTAGAGGACGAGGACTAGGGCTTGACACTGCACTTTGCGATTCATCTTCCAGCAGAGACACTGCTCAGATGGAGGCCTGTAGCAGAGCTGAGATTATAAGCCTATCATGCCTATGGGATCTAGGGATACATCCAAAAGATCTCTGCTGTCTAGTCTTCAGAGTTTCGACTAAGCTGCTTGGTCATCCTTTCAGTTTACTGAAGAAATTCTGGAAAGGTGAACATGTCTATCCGCCGCTGATGGAGACTACGGTCGGCACATTGCCGGAGCTACCGCAGGACATGTTGATGGATATCTTCGCCACCCTTGAGATCCCTGACCTCGTACGTGCGGGCTCTGTCTGCTCCTCCTGGCGCTCCGCATACACCAGCCTGCGCAACCTTGGGAAATACAAACAGTCCCAGACACCGTGCCTGCTCTACACTTCTGAATCTGCTGGTGAGAGTGTTGCGTGCCTCTACAGCCTCGTGGAGAAGAGGACTTACAAGTTAACTCTCCCGGAGCCACCAATCCGCAGTAGGTTTCTGATTGGATCCTCACATGGCTGGATGGTTACCGTTGATGAGATATCAGAGATGCACCTCCTCAATCCGATCACCGGGGAGCAGATTGCTCTCCCGTCGGTGATCACCATCGAGCAAGTAAAGCCCATCTTCAATGACTCCGGTACTCTTCACAAGTATGAAATCTTGGGGGAGACTGGGATGGGTGTTCACTACACGCTAACAATTGTTGCACCTTATGAATTGCGGGACCACCTCCACTACAAGGCTTTTGTGTTTCCTGAAACATCCACAGGAAGCTACATCGTGGTGCTCATCCACAATCCATTTTGTCGGCTCTCATTTGCAAGGCTGGGCGATGATAAGTGGAACTCGCTGCCACCGCACGGTCACTATGAGGACTGCATGTATAAGGATGATCTATTGTATGCAGTAAATTCACTGGGAGAAATCCATGCCTTCGATCTCAGTGGCCCTGTGGTCACAGTGAAGATGGTTATGCAAAGAGAGCCGAGTGGAGCGGATGCGGCAACGTACATTGTTCAAGCTCCATGGGGTGATCTGCTGCATATTTGGAGATTTTCTGCGGACGGTGATGTCGAAAATTGGCCTGCGGTATGTGCATGGAACATTGACGGAATTAAAATATTTGAAGTTGACGTTGCAAGGAAAAAACATAAGGAGATCGATTGCTTGCGTGACCATGTGTTGTTCCTTGGGCATAATCAATCACTTTGTCTCAGTGCTGAAGAATATCCGGCTCTGAAGCCAAATCATGCCTACTTTACCGACGATAGTAAGATGTGGATACTGGGATACGAGAATAGTCCTCGTGATATAGGAATTCTCAACTTATATGATAACAGCAGTGAGGAACTTGTGTCTCCTCAGCTTTGGTCCAACTGTCCTGCTCCCGTGTGGATTACACCCAGTCTTACAAAGATGAACATCGCCATGGAGAAATAGTTTTGAGTTTTTCTTTGCTTACAGATGTTATGTAGTTCTCTGCATAATTTAACGTGGAATGGTAATGTTGTGAAATATAAAGAGTGAATGGAAAAGTTGAGGGATACGTAGCTGGTCCAGTTTTGTTGTTTTTACCATTCTTCTCTTTTATTGCAAATGGAATGCTCACACCAATTCCTTGTTTTGGTGAGTTGATATAATGGTAACGTTGCTGATATCCACATTACTCTAGTCTAACGTTGCTGATGTTTTTTATATCGATCTAGCAGTGCTCATGCCTGGATTTTCTTTGTCGGTCCTGCATATTTCCTGACCAGAGTTAACTTGATTTTATTAGATTGATGTTAACGTCACAGTAAAACGATGTAAGATTTAATTTTTTTCGTCTGACACATGCATTTGCTAAAGTACTCTAGGCCTTCCCGTCATGAGTTTAAGAATCAATTGTGGATGCAGAATCAATAAAAAGATGGAAAACATATATTTTATTCAGAGTTTTCGCCACCAAACTGCTAATTTAGTTATGCATCGTAATGAAATTGGTCCTTTCTCAATTATTTTTCTCACACACATCTATACTGAAGCTGAGAAGTAAATGACAACATAAAGAAAGCTTTCAGGTAAACTTAGTCTGCTGGAATACCTTAAGCAACACAGCAGAAATCAAGCATACAACTATACATGTTCTATGAGCTCAGATAACAACTTTCCGTTCTGTGCCAAGTCCAAAAACCGCATTTCACTCACCCAATGTGTCAAGAAAAGCAAGAAACATCTTCCTCAACAACTGGAACAAATAGGCCATGAAATTTGAACCGACAAAACAATGGTTCTTTAGACAGAAGGATTTCCCCTGCTTTTACTGAAAGCAACAAAGCCTTGATTCAACCTGCTTGATGAGCACATCCTCCACAAGACAACAAACAACTACTTCGCCAACATAACATCTAGCCTAAAAAATTTATATAACACGTCTACTAGAAAAAAACACACCGAACTTCATCCAGGAAGACCAAAGTCTTATCTTGCAACGCATCATCAACTACAGCCTTGCTAGCACCATAAATTTCAAGGATCCACCTGGGCACGATCCTACACACGAAGCAAGCAAAGCACGCAACGCCACTTGCTGCTGGAAACAAAGAAATTTATAGAATTTTTTTAAAATAATATTTTTTAATGAATATTTACAAAAATAATATGCCGTTAAAAATAACAAAACTACACCACTGTGTCCGTTTGAAATGGCGACAGGCCCCTGTCGCCATCTCTGTCACCATTTCATTTAGCGACAGTGGGCCCTCCCCCCATTGGAAGTTGCTGCAGGGAGTAAAATCTCGTTTATACCCCCTGTCGCCATTTCAAATCAACATAGGAGGGCTAACTCAATAAATTAAGGAAAAAATCAGATTTATCTGTGATAATTCATGTAGTATTGTATAAAATAAGAATTGTCAAGGAAAAATAATGTAAAAGGGTGAAATAATATTGTTTGATTGTTTATACTATAAATTATATATGAATCACATGCATGACCTATCACCCATCATCAAAGCTGCACGACCTGTCACCCTCTATAAAAAGCTGCATGACGTGTTTTCAACGAGTGTGTTGTCACATTGTGTGAGAAAGTAAAAACGATGACAGCATAATTAACGGTGCAAAATAATAAAACATACATAATGTGAGAAAGTACAAATATACATGAGTTGTCATTGTCAATAAACTACAAGGTAAAAAAACTAAAAGGTAAAACTAGCTGGCGCCCCTGCGCGGTAGGACCCCTCGTGTGGCCCTAGGCCTCCTACGACGCTGAACATGTCTCGATGGATATGTCAGGTGGTCAGGAGGTAGTCCGCGAGTACTCCTAGCAGGTTGTACCGGTGCTGTCGGAGTAGCGAAAGGGGCCTACGATGGCTGGCTCGGTCCGTGTGAGACCCTCAATTTTTATGCCACATAGTAACATAAAAACGAGGTTCTAAAGTGCATACTATGCCATTCCCATGATCAGTGGCTGACACGCACAAACACAATTTGGAATTACAGCCACACACAAGTTCAACTTTTATTACATTGATAGTTCATTACAATACCAAAAGTAGTAGCGATAAAACCACATCTCATCGCTTGCCTACTAAACCTAAAACTCCATAGGCAATAGACGAGATGAACTTAGAGAGGACAGTCGTCACCATAAATAACGAGTTCTTCGTTATCGTTTTCGTCAACGGGATAATCTTGCTCTTCACCTAAAAACCACGTTAAAGCAAGTTGAGTACATTGGTAATTAAACTACCAGTATCCTTTACTGTTTAAATAAATCATAAAAAGATTCATAAAGAATAGTGTGTGGGTGTAAATGTTGCTGACATCTTTCTAAGCATTACTAAGCAGATGCGATTAATAGTCGTTTATCCCATCAGCATATGATTCTACCCATACCTAGGGTTATCACGGAGTATATATCAACATGATTGAGGTAATCCATCAATTTGGGTTGTAATTACCAGGTAACACAAAATAATGATTTATCAAAATATAAGCATGCAGGAAGATTCTTAATCACATTTTATCTGGTTATAAAATCTGGGATCAAGATGATCAAGGGGGTGCTTGCCTTGCCCTTTAATGGCATAAGCAGGATCGATGCCGTCAACGGCGATGTTGATAGTGTCAACGTCTACACGTCGATAAGAGAACATGGCAAAGGAAATAATTTCAATGTCGGCCAAAGAAGCAATTAAAAGAATCAAACAAGATCATTACATGAATAAACGAAACAACAACCAAGCTTCATCATTTCATGTAGTAATTAGGTCGTATGATTTTGTCCTAAGGATAGCAGCTTAGGGATATGCAACACAACTACTTTTCTTTTGTGTATTATTTTATTTTATTTTACGAATTCAAGAAGCTAAAATTGTAAGATTAAACTTACAAAAACTCATTTTCAGGTTATAGAGCTATTTGTACTAATGTTACTTAATACATGTGGCAGCCTAATTATTTTCGATAAAAAGGTGCATGGAACACCCTAATTTTTATTTCACAATCTGGTTCTAAATATCATCATTAACATGTCAAAACAAGTTTCACTCAATTTGAATGATTTTTGAACAAGTTATAGCCATTTTACTAATTCTATGCACTAAACTTAACCCTAATAGACAATTTTCACAAAATAACTCCAAATTCAAATTTAATCACATATTTGTACAGTATATAACATTAGGATTCAAACAAAATTGGTTTCACTCAATTTGGACTTAATTTGCAAAAAATTTCTACATGGAGCATATTTCAAATTCTTTCTTCAAATCCAAATTCAAATTTAAATTTGCTAAACAAGTTTCAGATGTTTTTGAATAACATGAAACTAGAAGATTTATTATGAATTTATAAAGTTGTTTCACCCAATTTGGACTTATAGTTTAAAAGTTATATTCATTTGAATCTATTCGGTTTAAGAAAATCAGAGAAAAAGGAAAATACGCTTTCCATACGGGAAAGCGTACTTTTGTCGCTCTGCGCGGGCTGGCTTTTGAACCCGGCCCATGGTAACTGACAGACCGGGCCTGTTCGTCGGTGACCCATGCGCGCGTAGGGCACGGACCCGAGCTGGCTGACACGGGGGTCCCGCGCGGCAGTGGGATAGGCGCGGCTGTGAGAGCGAGCGAGCGGGTGACTGACCGCTCGGGCCCGCACAGCAGTGACTCTGAACAGGGGAGTACATGGCCGAGCTCGCCGGCGGCTCTCCGGCGACGTCGCTAGGGTTTGGCCGGTGGCTAAGGCTATAGGGGATCACGGCAAACCTAGGGGACCAATCAGTTGTGGGTGGTGTTCGGGGAAATAGAGTGCACGGTGGTGCCCGGCGGAAGCACACGGTGGCGCAAGGCGTGACATCGCCATGGTTCACCCCGGACCGAATGATCATGCGCAAGAGCTTTAGGGGGCCCTAGGGTTGCTATCCATGCATTAGGATTAAGCGGAGAGTGCACGGGTGAAACTCTCACCAAGCAGCGTTAATGGCGGAAGGGGCGGTACGGTGAGGGAGCGTCTCGGTCTGTTTCGGGCTGCAACAAGTTGCGCAAAAGCTTCGTGAGTACCCGTGGATGCTTGAAGGTCAATCAATTTGGACGCTTCCTTACCGAGATGCACGAATTCGAGGTTACCCCCAAATCGGGTCTTGCCGGCAACGGAGAAGACAAGCTCGGTCCAGGCGGTTTTGGGTGTAAGGGAATGAGTGGTGGAGTTGCTTGAGTTTAGCTAAGTCCCAGGGTGCTATCCATCCCCTTAAATAGACAAAAAACAATAAGGAGAAGGGGATTAGTCGGCTAAACAAAGGGGCGGCGAGTCACGGCACTTGTCGAGCTCTCCCTGCACAGTGCCGAGCATGGGCGAGGGTCTCGTGGCAGCGGCTGGGTAGAGCATCCTCGAGGCGCGCGAAATTGCGGTGGGAAAGCGGACAAGAGGCGAGGCAGTTCCAGTTTTGCTGAAAATGCAAAGGGCGCACGGGAGAGAAAAGCAGAGAAAGGGAGAGGAGGAAGAAGGTTCTGGCCGAAGGGGCCCACCGGCAGTGAAATGAGAGAGAGGAAAGGAAGGAGGAAAATGACACGTGGGCCAGTGACGCTTCTGGGTTCCATCGGCAGTGGCTTGGCGCTTGGGCCGGCTGAGAGGGTCACTGGGCACGTGACCCCACACGTAAGAGAGATAAGGAGAGAGTTCTAGGGTCTTTCCCTCTGACAACGTGACAAACGAATTAATTCCCGGGTAATTTCAACTCAGGAATTTTAGAAACTTTTTTACTATGCTAGGGTATAATCTATATTCCTCCAGTAAAATTTTGGGGTTAAGAAGACCTACGGTGAATTAATAAAAATTCTGACAATGCCAACTACACAAGAAAAACCATTTTGGTTTTTGATTTATTAAAGGATCTAAATTAACATATTAATTTTTTAAACTTTTACTGAGAGTGTTATACTATACAATGGTTCTACCATAAAAATTTTATAACTATTATCACAATATTTATTTTATTAAAAATTCTCTTACTACTTTTTGCAGAATTTCAGAACTGCATTGATTAAATGAAAATAAATAGCTAAATTCTTTATTAATTTTTGTAAATTTTACTACTTGAGGATAAATATAAGATCTTCTCACGGTAAAAATTGCAGACCCTAGAATGCAATAAAGAATTCTACACCATTCTTTCATTAGCCAGACTAGATTTAGTTATAAAATCTAAAGTCCATCATTTCTAAGTTTTAATGGTGTTCACATTATTTTTGACCAGCCAAAGCCACGTCCAGGGTAAGATATGGTTACACCATTTTACTAAGGTAATTCCCCTCTTTTACCATTTTACCATTTCCTGTTTTCTATTTTCCTTTATATTTCTCCATTCCAATAATCCTTTTTATCACTCAACAATTCAGCAAATGCACACACACAAATCATGAAATGCAGCGACCAAATGGTTTCATATTTTAATATTTGGTTTTTAACTTTTTATAAATTTGAGGATGTTACAGTCCGAGCGCATCGGTGAATTGCGACAGACCAAGGACATCATCCATCGTCTCCTACTGGGGATCCACAAGCCATTCGTCAAAAATCCCCGAGTCGACTAACAGGCTCGAGACGTCAGAGTGGGTCACGCTCCGGCCATCGACGACTACTGACAAATATTTCATGTTAGTACACCGCATAGTATAAAGAACGTAGGAGACAGGGGGAGACCACAAAAGTATACCTGCAGCGGGACGGTGCCAACTGGAGCTCCCCAGGACATCGGCAGGAGAGGCATGTGTCGTGTGCGCTGTACCCGGTGCGGTGTACGACGTGTGTCGGCCACGTACAGCGGACGAATGTTCGGGGACCTCTACCACATCGTCGTCCCTCACCCTCCTGCACAACGTAAGGTAGAAGATATTCGATCGATTTTTGACGATAATTTGAGCTTGAAGTCGACTAATGTGCAACCAGAAGCGTTGAGCACCGCAAACCAGCCAACCGTTTTTACTCGAACTATCTGTATTTGATACGTGCCGCTCAAAAACTTGCAATTTGAGGATTGCACTTAAAATCAAGAAACTAACTCCTTTCGTCCATCCAAACTTACAAGATGTATTTTTTAAAAACTTGCAACGGTAATGTTGTAAAATATAAGAGTGAATGGAAAAGTTGAGGGATGCCTAGCTGGTCCAGTTTTGTTGTTTTTCCCATTCTTCTCTTTTATTCCAAATGGAATGCTCACGCCAATTCCTTGTTTTGGTGAGTTGATATAATGGTAACGTTGCTGATATCCACATTACTCTAGTCTAACGTTGCTGATGCCTGGATTTTCTGTGTTTTTTATTGCTGATGTAATGATGTTTGGTACGGTTTCAGATTCTACTAGAAACGGAAACTGTTCCAGATTCTTGGTAAAAACGTTTCAGGTAGAATCAGAATCACTGTCTGGAAACCGTTTATCTAGCTGTCTGGATTCTGTAGATCGGGGTGGAACGGGTTGAGGGCGATTCAGCCCCGGCGTGGAAAAAGAAGGAACGTTCTAAGGAGAATCGTTCCGAGCTTTAGCCCGTTTGGTTGGGTTTCTCCTAGATTCTAGTAGAAACGGCCTGGTTCCAAGTTGCCAAACGGGGCCTTAGTTATGCATAATGAAATTGGTCCTTCCCCAATTTTTTTTTCTCACATACACATCTATACTTAAGCTGAGAAGTAAATGACAAGATAAAGAAAGCTTTAAGAGTGGATCATTAATCTTGGTGACTTCAACATGATGTATCGAGCGGCGGAGAAAAACAACGGGAATCTGGACAGGGTAACGATGGGTGCTTTTCAGAAACTCCTCGACGACACCGAACTCAAGGAAATTAGGTTAAATGGGACAAGTTTACCTGGGCTAGCGATAGGGTCAGACCTACCCTTACCAGGATTAACAGGTTCTTCGCTTCAAGCGCTTGGGACTCGCTCTTCCCTAACTGCCACCTACAGGCATTATCCTCCTGTCGGGGATTGGATAATCTCCATAAATACTGTTATACCCCAGCATCCAGTTTCGGCCGACCATGCATACTCTTAGATGATGTTCCCAAGGAAGACCCTTGAATGATCTAGCTGGCTGGTCCGCCTGATCAGACTGGGCTCAGTACTCGGCCATGAGCACCCATGCTCGGCCACGAACAACCATGCTCAGCCCAAGCTCGCCCACGAACATACGAGCTTGGAAACATCGGGCAGAGCAGGAGAACTTCTTGAGCATGACCGGAAGGTCATGTTCGTCCCCATAACGCCTAAATAGCGATAGTTACGCCACGATCTGCAGCCGTTACGCCCACGATAGGAACATGGCGAGAATCAAGGCTTTAGTTGCAGCCGTGATTAATGCAGCCAAATGCGCTCTATTCGGTGGCAGTTATGATAGATATTTTGTAAGCTATAAGTACCTCCCAGGATAGATTGATAGGAGAGAGAGCTGGTGACACTCAGATACCCCACGGTCACGCAAGAATACAGAAGAGCGTGAGCTCATCCGTGACAGCCAGTAAGCAAGATACGCAAACATTATGTACAAGTTCCACAGCAATAGTGAAAACCACTGGAGTAGGGTTATTATCTCCACCGCGAGAGGCCCGAACCAGTATAAACTCTGATCCATTTTCCAAGTATCCCATCCCTCCATGAGCATTCTTCATATGTAAACCCTTCACCGAAAAAGGGTCTCGTGTTGATATCTCATTTAACAAGTAAGCTCGGCGGGAACCCGTTTCCCAATTGTCGACACCTCCCTTGTCTTCGACCACTCTCCGTTACTCCTTGTCGGATGTGCTATAACCCAGCGTTTTACTGGGTTCAGGTTCGAGTTGTTCTGGGTTAAGTTGCTGGACTTTGCCCAGGTCGTACATTCAGCATGGGAGAAATCGGTCCGCACAAACGATGCATTACTCAGGCTACATATCAAGTTGGCCAGAACGGCCAAGTCGCTGAGGGCTTGGGCTAAACGTCAAGTGGGTGATATTAGACTTCAGTTTGTAGTAAACTCCGAACTCATTTTCCAACTGGACAGGGCGCAGGATTTTAAACAGTTATCGCAACAGGAACAGGTGTTCCGAAAGGCGCTTAATTTTAGGCTACTCGGTTTAGCGGCCATCCAAAGGGTTCGCATTCAACATCGCTCCTGTCTGACCTTCATTAAAGAAGGGGATGTGATCACCAGGTTCTTCCACATGAAAGTAAACACGCGAAGGTGCAAAAATCACAACATTCCCCTTACAACAGACAGGGGCTTGCTATGGGCTAAGGAGGTCAAGCAGGATGAGCTCTTCCGCTATTTCCAACAGCACATGGGTGTGTCGTTCTTGAGATCACACTCGCTTCATTGGGCTAACGTAGGATTGCAAACAATGGACCTTAGTGTCCTCAAAGAACCGTTTCAGCTTGAAGAGATTAGGAAAGTTATGTTCTCCTTGCCACCTGTAAAAGCGCCTGGCCCAAATGGCTACATCGGTCTTTTCTTCACAGCCTGTTGGCAGATTATCCAGCATGATCTCTCAGCGGCGATTGCTCAGCTCTATCACCTAGACGATCGTAACCTTCACCTCCTCAACTCAGCTCATGTTGTGCTCGTGCCAAGGAAGCAAGACGCCACTAGTATCGCAGATTACAGGTCGATAAGCCTAATCCACAGCGTGGGGAAATCTTTTCCGAGCTGCTGGCAAATAAATTGGCGCCCGTACTCAGGGAGCTCATCTCCTCTAGCCAGACGGCCTTTCTAAAGCAGAGTTCTCTACATGATAATTTTCTCTACGTACACAATACCACCAGACAACTCCACAAGAGAAGAATTCCGGCTCTCTTCATCAAACTTGACATTTCTAAGGCTTTCGACTCGGTGAGCTAGGAATACCTTCTCGAGCTCCTAGAGACCATCAAGTTTGGGCAGCGATGGAGAGATTGGATATCGCTGATCCTTGCTTCGTCCTCCTCAAAGATTATTCTCAATGGATCTCCAGGACGACCAATTGTGCACAGAAGGGAGCTAAGACAGGGTGACCCTCTCTCACTGTTGCTCTTCATTATAGCTATTGACCCACTCCAACGACGGATTGTGAAAGCTACCAGAGACTCCTTATTCTCTCAGCTGCCTCTGCAGGCAGCCAGACTCTCACTGTCTCTGTATGCTGATGATGTAGCTATGTTCACAAATCCAATGGTGCAAGACATGCAGGTCATCCAGGCCTGCCTCCATTTATTTGGGGGAGCCACAGGGCTTCACACAAACATACAGAAGAGCGAAATTTATCCCATCAGGTGTGAAGGCTTAGATTTGTCAAGTATTCTTCGTGGTTTCCCGGCTAAAAGGAGGGATTTTTCGTGCAAATATCTAGGCTTGCCATTGCACCTAACCAGGTTAAAGAGGGCTGACATACAGCCAATCATTGACAAAGCCCGAGCGAGGTTGGCGGGTTGGAAAGGAAAAAATGCTTTCTAGGGCTGCACATCTGGTGCTAGCAGATTCGATCCTCACAACGCTCGCAACCCATCACATCACTGTCCTTCCTTTGATAGCTTGGGCAACTAAGACAATTGATAGGCTACGAAGAAATTTCATCTAGAAGGGCGAAGAATCTTGTTCAGGCGAACACTATTTAGTCAGCTGGTCTAAGGTCTACCGACCGAAGGACTTTGGAGAACTAGGTATTAAGGATTTTGACAGGTTCGGTCGGGCTCTGCGCCTACACTGGCTATGGTATGAATGGACAGATCAGCACATGCCTTGGGTAGGTATGGAGCTACCATGTGATGACGCAGACAGAAGCCTTTTCAAGGCTAGCACAGTGATCACATTGGGAAATAGTCGCACAACAAAATTTTGCACTTCCAACTGGATTGATGGAGACTCCCCGAAGAACATTGCACCTATGTATTGCAGGTTGGCCCAGACAAACTACAAAATAGTCCAGGAAGTTCTCCAATCAGTTGGTTGGCTTAGGCCACTTTGAAGGATCACCTCCCAGGAGCAGCTCCAGGATTTTCTCAGCTTGTGGCAGGCGGTACATCAAGTGGCCCTGCAACCAAGCATACATGATGAGATTACCTGGAAGTGGACATCGACAGGGGTTTTTTCAGCAAAATCAACCTACAAGGCCTAGTTCTTAGGATCGATCCCGGATCCTAGTTGCAAGTTGATTTGGAAGGCGAACACAGAAAATAGGTGCAAATTCTTCGCTTGGCTTGTCATCCAAAACAGAATCCTCACTGCAGATAAATTGGCGATCAGAGGTTGGCCTCACATTGTCAACTACCCCCTTTGTTGCTTGGATCTAGAATCAGCCGAGAACTTGATGCTGAGGTGCCCCTTTGTGAAACAGGTTTGGACGATGATGCTACTCCCCATGCGAATTCAACCGCTGCGGCCGCAGGGGGAGACCATCATAGAGTGGTGGACAACCATATGCAAATAGATCTCCTCAGCCCGATGCAAACATCTGGATGGAGTTCTCATTTACACACTATGGAATTTTTGGAAGGAGAGAAATAGCAGAATCTTCAGCAATATTTTCCACTCGGTACAGGAAGTAGTGGGTCAAATCTCCCCAGACACAAACACCCATTTGGTAGCCTTTGCAGGAACATACTATTAGGGCATCTCTTCCTCAGGTCGAGGAGACCCTAGTCGGATGACTGGCTCGCTTTTTCTTTTAGTCTTCGGGCCACTTAGGGTCCGCTGACTTTCTGGTCAGTACTGTTGGTATTGGCTCTCGGGGCCCTTTTAGTCTTTTCCTTTCTTTCCTTTCCCTTTTGTACCTTCTCCCTCCTTTGAAATGAAGGGCAGAGCTCCTGCTACAATTTCAAAAAAAGAAGAAGAAAGCTTTAAGGTAAACTTAGTCTGTTGGAATACCTTAAGCAACATAGCAAAAATTAAGCATACAACTATACATGTTCCATGAGAAAGATATCAACTAGCACATGGACTCGCGAGAAGAGTAGTTACCATGGGCACAATGTTGGTTTCAATAATATTGGAACTGGGGCATCACTGAGGAGAGGTCGTGTGTGTAATACTCCGATGTAACACCCCGACACCTAGTGTGCCGCGAATGTCACCACAAACGATACTAGCAACAACCAAATCACATATTTTACATTAAATTACAGCAACTACACTAAATGCTTAACCGAAATTTCGGCAGCATATCCTTTGTTTTTCCATGGTTTGAAGCAACGATAATATTATCACATCATAATAGCATAATAGATGACATCTAAAAACAGCACTAACAGGAGTTAAAGCATCATTTCAAGCCCATAACATAAATTTCAATGTTTCATGAACAGATAAAACCAAGCACATAAGATAGCATAATAAGATAATCATTACAACTACAAATGAGAGTGTGTAGTTGTCTAGGTGAATAAAACTATGTGGAGATGTGACGCTAACTCCCTTCCCCGACTGCTGAGTTCATGGTACCTAAAAACAACATAAAACAACAAGCGTGAGTTCATCACTCAGCAAAGTGTATTGCAATTGAGTAAACAATAACATCATCCATAAACATCTTCATTAACCTTTCATACATCATCATCATAAACATTTCATAAACATCTTCATAAACCATCATAGAACATCATAAGCATCTCATTAAACAACTTCATTCATACAATGCAATGCACATGTCTCTTTGCTTAGCACATACCGGTATTGCCGAGTGCACACCTGTCGGTGTGCACCCTCTTTCCCTTCCATCCCGTGGAGGGTGCCTACTCTTACTGACTCGCTCCCATACACAACCATGAATGGGACTACGAGGTAGGTCTTTCGTGTTCACTACATGTGAACACGGAGGCCAGCATCAGAATGGGTTGCCTCTTCTATTATGAATGCACACATGCCAAAATCATGGTTTAACTTACATACATAATCTATATGACAAATGCATAACCATTAACTAGTCATATCCATCAATTCTCATGCAAGGATCACATAAGGCAAACTAGCACACAAACATGTATGGACTTGCATAAGTACTCAGTATGAAAATTGCATAACCAATATCAAATCATGTTCATCATATCACAACCAAGGAGCAAGCATGGCAATTAATCACATCATGAATTCATATTACAATGCTACCACTCTAAATGGCCACCCAAGCCCTAAGCCATCCCAATACACTTGCCTTCAACCGTGAGGGATAGAGTGGCGAGATGTTGAGGGCACTCCCGGGGTCACACCACCTGCACAAAGGTAAAATACACTCAAAACATACCCACAAATCAATACAAGATCTATCATCTACATCTACTTCGCAACCCACTCCCAAAACTCGAAAAACAGAGAATCTGTCCAACGGGACAGCGGGCTTCCAACTAATATAACTTGAGTTCTAAAACTTCGAATGGGGTAAACGAGTACATTTTCTTGAAGCTTAGGAGATTTCTCAACTTTTTCTAAGTATTTGGAAAGACTGAATCGGCCTCTAACATCCTCTAATCTACAGTTGAACACGATCTGTCCTAATCACGTCACAGATTGGACAGTGCTCGGTAAAACAGCCATAACTTTTAAACGGGTGAAAATAATTTAATGTTCTTGGTGTCCAATTAAATTTAATTGGATTACCTACAACTTTTATAATAGCCGGCCGACCAGAAAACGCCTCTAAAATTGCCAAAATAGCATCCGAAGACCGATGACCTAATCTGCCCGAGGACAGAACGCAGGACAGAATTGCAATCACTCTAAATCTTCAAATCATAGCACCTAAACATCAAATTTAAACCTAATATTTCCCATCTAACCATCACCTAAACTCTATGAATAAATTCGCCAAAGCATACCTCTTCTTGGCGAGCCACCCGATCGACGAACGCCTCCTCCTCGCGATCCAATCTTCCCTCCGCTCGCCGAAAATGCTGGAATCGCCGGTTCCCCGTGGATGGAGGGCTCCCGGACAGTGAGATGAAGGGGTACGAAGGGTGGTGCTAGGGCCGGCTAGAGGTGGGGAGGAGAGGGAGGGGGGTGGCGCATGGGGGAGAGGGAGGGGCGCATGGGGGTGGTGGCTATGAGGTGGAAGGGAGGGGGAGCATGTGGGGGCGGCTAGGCTTGGGGGGGCATGGGGGCAGGTTTGTTGCCCCCCTTCCTCTCCCACATGGGCCAAGGTCCTCCACCTAAGGCCCAAATAGATCCCCCAAGGCCCGAGCCAATTCCCCCAAGGCCCAAACACCCCTGGAAGAGCCCAAACACCCGAAAATGGCCCGAAAATGCGATATAAAGTCGTACCGAAAAGTTGTAATCTATAAAGTCCCATTATAAAATGTCACTTTCCATAATGTCACATCCCAAGATGTCACATCCGATTTTCAAAAATAGGTTCGATGATTTAACTAGTGTCGATAAATTAAAAACGCAAACTGTATTTAGTTTTAGGTATAAAATTTCACATCTGAAATCTAGTATAAAAAAATATATTCTTTCAATGTTTAATTCCCTGTCATTCTCTTTCACTATTTCATTTCTTCCTTTCCCAGTACCAGTTTACTCTCCTTACCATTTCTTTTCCTCAGGCAAGAACCTTCTCCTTCACTGCCATGTCTCACCCCCATTCAGCTCTCCCTCTAGGAAAAACATCCAAACCCCGTACCCCCTCTTCATTCTTCACAAACACTTTCAATTGTAAGATAAATTGCAGAAGCTATAAGATCATTTAGCAATTTTAATTCAACCGAAAAAAACAACTTATATATGTGCAAAAGCACAAACCCACCTTGAGATATATTGCCTTGCATATTGAGTTTTATTATTTTTCTCCTTTTTCATCTTAACCTTTATAGTTCTCTCAATGGTTAGAGAACTTTATGTTCTTTTCTTTTATTTGTGTTCTACTCTTTCTGTGCACTTCTCTTGCTTCTCACCCCTTTGATGTACCAGAGAATGTTCCTTTTATAGCCAAGGAGAAGCTAGTGCAAGAAGAGAGAAGCCAGAGAAACTCCTCAAACTCAATGCATATGTTTCCTTACACTAAAGAAGTCAGTTTCTTCCTTGCATTAAAGACAATCAGTTTCTTGCACTTAAAACAGTCAGTTTCCATGCACTTGTGAAGCCAGAGCAATTCAACACTTTAATTGAGTAACAGCAACTCAACACTAAATACATGAAACTACTGGCACTTTAATTCAGTTCTTAAAACTCAATGAAACTGACTGTAACTCAGCACTTTAATACATGAAACCAGCACTTTAATATTCCTCCTGTAACATACATTATGCATTTATGCTTAATAACACTAATTAGTACACAACTAAATATTTTGAAGAGAGAGGAGAGGGATTTTAAACCCCAATGATTCTTAATCTTTTAGTCTAGCAACCATCACATTTAGACCTTTTATTATAAGAACCATTCTATAATTTACATGGGCCACATTATGTTAAACTAATTTAACATCAAGAACACAAAATTGAACCATGCATGTTATATCATTTCAATCCTCATCCCACACACAACCTATTTTTGCATTCATCATTCGCATGCATGGTCATTTGATCTATTTTGGAAGAAGAGGGCATGGCTGTATTGTAAGAGGGAGAGAAAGTGCAGCAGTGGCTCGGTCAGCTGCCAGTGAGGTCACGACCGATGCAAGGCCATCCGACGTGGCACCATGGCCCGGCTTGGCGTGGAGGCGAGGTGGCTGCCCAGCGCCAGTGCGCAGCTAATTGGCCCAAGGTGCGACAGTGCCGACCAGGAGGCAGCCCGGTCGGTAGCAGGATGGCCTAGCGATGCACAGTGCCGGAGTGGAGGCACAGCGGCTCGGGAGCCAGGCACGGCGACCCAGCCGGTGTTGCGGCAACCCGGGGCGCGGTGACTTGGCATCGGGAGCAGCGCAGGGGGTGCCCATGGTGCGGTGGCTCGGCCAGAGCAGGGAAGGTTGAGGCCTTGCTGGTGGAAAAAGGAGAACAAAGGGGGAAGAAGAAGAAGAAGAGAGGGGGAAGAAGGGAGCATGTCGGCCTGGCAGAAAAGAAAAAGAAAAAGAGAAAAGAGAAAAAGAAAAGGGAGAGAAAGAAGAAGAAAAAGAGAGGGGAGTTCGGATTTTCGGTGGTATGTGGTTAAGGAATCGCCGCTATGAATTTATTCATTTTTTACGTATATAGTAAAAATTCTGTAGTTGATTTAATTTTTATGAGCATAGATTTTAACCATGGATGATTGCATTTAATTCAAGGTCATGGCATACTCATACATGCATGTAGTAAAAAAAATAGTCCAATAGCTTATGACTGAAGCATCTAGGCCTCTAATTTTATTTGATTTTGGGAAATAATTACAATCATGTTAAAGGACTAACAATTTCTTTTAAGTTTGTGAGAATAGGTAGGTCTCTATTGCGTCATAAATTATGTGAGGAAAGGGGATCAAGAGAAAATGGCAAAAGGCTTGAAGTCAAGGTATATTTGTAGCTAGGACCTTTTATGTATTTTCGCCGATCTCGAATTTAGGAGAAAAAATCGGTGTTGGTTAAATAGATGCCGTATTATTAAGGGGGTAATGGCTAGTAGTTTGACATTGATCAAAATTTAAATTGGCTCAAAATCCTTTTAAATAATACTTGGTTGAATTTGGTTTTAGATTTAAAAGTGATCTTTTATATGGTCAATAAATTCGACAGTACCGCAGTACAAAACGCGGTAGTACTGCAAAGCGGTAATATCGAGTTTTATACTGTGGTAGGTATTTTCCAGAGAGGGAGCTCCTAGTTCTATCTTTTTTCTCTAGGCCGGAAGTATCGCGGTGAAAAATGTGGTACTATTGCTTGGCGTTAGCACCGAGAATATGGTGGTAGCTATTAAACACAAGCATCTCTTTTTGCAATCCTTTTGAAGCTAGAACTACCGTAATACAAAGAGCGGTTAAACCCAATCGGATCTCGACCGTCCGATCTAAATCGTACGGTCTAGATCAACCGCGTTGCACCGCAACGTACGGGATTAGATCTGATCGGTGTAGAATGCGCCACGTGTCTAGTAGCCGAACCGGCGCGGTCAGCGCGGGCGTCGCCTGGTCGCCGCTGACGTCACGCGTGATGTCAGCAAGGGGCCCGCATGTTAGTGGCTCTGCCCACCGTGTGGTGACGTCATCCGTGACGTCAAGCTGACGTCACAGTGGGGCCCAGCGGTCAGAGCCGTTCGGCCGAGCGTGCTGACGTCAGCAGCTGACGTCATCCAAGGGATCCCACATGTCAGTGAGACATGTACTCGTGGACCGGGTCCACGGTGGACCAAACCCGAGCCGTGGACCAAGTCCATGGACCCGCTGACGTCATGCTGACGTCATAATTCGATTTTTCGATAGAAAATAATTCGGTGGAAATTCAAAATCCACGCTGATGTCATAACTCGGATTTTTCAATAGAAAAATAAATGAATTAATTCGGTTTATTCTTTTATTTGATTTTTCAAACTTCAAACGCTTATAACTTTTGCGTTTTAACTCCGATTTGAGTGATTCCAATTTCTAAATTTTTACAAAATTGAGCTCTACATAATGGTGAATTTTATTTAATTTTTGGACATGAGTTTTCTCTGTTTATATTTATTTAATTGATTTTTCAAACTTTAAACGAGTGTAACTTTTGCGTTTTAACTCCGATTTGGACGATTCAAATTTCTAAAAATTTATAAAAATGTGATCTTTCTGTTTATGAGCTTTATTTGAACTTTTGGACACTTTTTGTCTACTATTTATTTATGTTATTGCTATTTGCACGCGTTACGAGTAGACGTTGAAGTGCCCGAAGGCTTCGAAGGTGAAGTTTTGACCCAGGAGCCAGCTCAAGACTAAGAACAAGTACTTTTTGAAGGCAAGTTATGCTTTGATCATATTGCTCCTATTCTTGAAAATTAGTTTGATTTAAATTACTGCATGCTAGTTTAATTAGCAATTGTTTTAAATATTTATGGGAATTAGATAAATGCCAAATTGCAGTATGACACCTTGACTATTAAGTTATGTACAGCCTTGAACCCTTGTCATCCTAGTGAGGGGATACTATTTGGACTTTAATAAATTGCCAACATTGGGTGTTTTGACCGTTGTAGTTATTGCTTAGACCTGCTACGTGCACATGATATGATTTTGGACAATCAAATGTTAAGATTGACTTAATGAGATATTGAACCTGTTTTGGAGATGTATCATGTGTTGTGATGTTGATGATGGCACGTGGTGCATGGTAATCAACTGGGTTTGATAAATAGATTTAGACCGGGGCAAGTGGCAAGAATGATATGGTGGGCCAGGTGTGGCACCGGGAAAGTCGATTTGGTTCTTCGGGTAGTCTTGCCCTGGTCATCTTAAGGACTTAACCTTGCAAGCCTTTGATCTGAGTCAAACGTGCAACCACATGTCTGTAATGGGACAGACCTAGTTGAGTAAGTTACTAATAACTTGCATGTGGTACCTCGGGGTGTCAACTACACCTTTTGTGTAGCTTGAAAGGGGAGCGTACCAGTGCTATGGCATGGTACACGTCCAACAGTATGTAGGTCCCATACTTCGCCTCTGCTAAGGGAAGGGATGGTGTATGGCAAAAATCGGAGAGGTTCGCTTGTATAGTTTGCGGTCTCTAAAATGCTTTGTTACGATCACTCACCTTTGTGGTGTTTGACTGTATCTTGTGGGTAAAGTGCATAACCTCTGCAGAGTGTACAACCTATTCGAATAGCCGAGTCCACGGCACTGGACACTGCTCGGGGATTACAGTCAAGGGTTAGACTCTCATGAAAACAACTTGGACTTGAAAAGTTTGGTTGGGTTTAATGATGATGTTGATGGAAATGTGGATTAGGAAACAGAAAGTGTTTACTTAACTCCTGGAAAAGTTATTGATATTATCTTTACTTTTACTGCTTTCGAATCTATTTATGCTACTTGTTAAATGTTGTTTACTACAAATGTACCTGTTAGCCTATCCTTTGAACTAAGCCATGCATGTAGAATATTAGTTTGCATTCTGTGTATGACTTGCTGAGTACCAAGTACTCACCCCTTGCAACAATACCACACCAGTTGAAGAAGAAGCGACGCCAGCTTTGGAGGAAGAACTCCAGGAGGAACCGTCTATCTAGGGAGCGAGCCCAGTCAGTTGCCTGTGGTATACTGGATGGCACCATGTTGATGCTTTATTCCGCTGCAATTTATTTCCTTTAATAAATTTTCGCCCTGTGTGGCGTACTCTTGTAACTTGACCCTAAGGTCGAGCAACCAGTTTGGTTATTTTAATTAAAATACTTTATTAATTCGATGTGTATGATTGTGATATTTACCGATGTTGAGACTGTGTGCACTAGCGTGATCCTGGACTAGTGCTGAATACATAGAGGGTCCAGATTTGCAAATTCGGGTCCCGACACTAGGGGCGGTACTATCGGGCTTTCCACGCCAGCAATACCGCAAATGCCGATTTTTTTAGAAACCTACCCCCAACGGTTGGATTTGTTTGTGGGGGCTATAAATACCCCCACCCTTGCATTCATAGGGCTGCTGGGTGATTCATTGAACATATTTGAGCTCTAGCATGTCTTCTCTCTCTTATGCATTCAATTCACTTCTTGAGAAGAGTTAGAGGCATTCAAGTGCATTCAATTATTCTGAGCCAATTAAAAGCTTGAATCAACCTCAAGTGAGCGACATCTCTCTATTATCTTGGAGGTTGCCGCCTCCTAGATGGCTTGGAGGCATTGAACCAGTGATCTTCTCAAAGAAGATTGTGAGAAGGCCCGGTATGTTGTGAAGGCAAGGAACTCGCCTACCTGGAGAGGAGAAGAGCTACCACACATGATCGAGGAAGGCTCAATTTGCGCAAGGAGCTGGCTAGAGTTGGTCAAGCTTACCTCAACATGTATTATGGGAGACCGGCAAGTCTCCGAGACCATGTGATAAATCTTGTGTCTTCTTCTTGTGGTCTGATCATTCTTGTTCTCAATTAGATTATTTGCAATTCTAGTATATCTAGGTGTGATCATTTATTTAGAATTGCTAGATTACTTAGATTTAGTTTTGTTGGTGCACCTTAGTGGAACTTAGAGATTTTAGGCTTTAATTGTTAAAATTCTCAATTCTAGTTTTACTTGCTTATTTGTTGCAATTAGAGCTGAGAATTTTAAAAACCTCATATGCACCCCCTCTAGTCGGTTATCCTTGATCCTACAATGACTGATATATCTATTCATTAGGCCTTAATTGTTCTGTGGTATAACTAATTATTGCCTTTTGCTCTACATAAATAATTCGACCGTTGGAGCGAAATATTAATTGTCAATTGATGATTATTGGAATTGACGAATTAATATATTGCATGGTCATAGACTTGGAATTGATGAATTAATAGATTGCATGGTCATAGACTAACATTAGTGGAATAACATGGAAATTAGTTGGCAGGACCTATATGATTGGAATTATGGGAATTTTCTCTCAAGTTAATTTGGTAGTTGTAAGATTGTCGATGGATGGATTTTCTAAGCAAATAAAATGATGATCGGTTTAAGTGTTTATATTGCATCGGTGAGACTTATCTTTCTTAATTTAGGCGATACTTAATTATGTTAAATTGATCCTAGTAGTATGCGCATGGTTAAATTATTACTTAGCCTATAAGGGTAATTTTGGATAAGGGAGTCGATGGTTGTGAGCTAATTGACCAATGTATGTGCAATTAAATTTGATAGCTTAAATAATAGTTGGATGGGTCTTAGTGATGAATATATGAGTACTCAGTGGTGGATTTCTAACCATATACAAATGGTTTGGAGTATCATATAAATTGGAGGATGGATTGTAGGTGCTAGGATATTAGACTTACAACATTAGAGAAAGGACTATACCTTGTTTTGAATTGAGAAATGTATGATTATGGGTCAATTATAGTGGTGTAAATATGACCGAATGAATGTGATACATGCATGGCGATCCAATATAGAGAACACATGTACGAATGATCAATGAGCTATTATGTGGCAAGTATATAATCAACTTGGAAGCCTCATTTAAGTGTTGTATGGTTACATACACCTAGATTGGTGGAATTTTAATATGTATGGTTATGGATCACTAAAGTAGGATTGCCACAACTACGTTGTTAGCACTAGCATTATATAAATAGTCTAGTAAAGTATGAGTGTCGAAATGGTTCACGATCACATACAATTAATTTAGTGAGTATTGTATAATTATGTGTTGAATTGTGTAAGTGGAATGTCGTGATTCCGATCAATGAGGCGATAAATTAATTAGGTGATTCTTTAATTCATGATTCATGAGATTGCGCATGGTGAGCCACCTAGGTAGATTTGGTGTAGTCTGTCATGCATATCAAATTAGTATGTCTTCTTAAATTATCATGCCTAGTAAATAATATAGCTTGCATAAATGGTGTAATTTCTTTGAGTGGTTGCCTTAGGAAATTGGAGTTTGCTCTCACATCCATCTCGCATGCATCCTTCTCATATACATCATCCTCACATGTATGACCTCTTATATAAATGCTTGTATAAATATTGTTTGTACTCGAAGAATAGTACCTTCAGATTTGTTTGCTTGTATGTCATGTTGACGTTGGAGTACACACACGAATCGTGGGACTATGTGAGAAGTTTGGGACTAGATGACATAATTGGTACTTAGATCAACTAAAGCAAGACCAATTGTTCAACAAGCAAGTGAAGCACCCTCCTTTGATCATGTTGATCTCATTATTTTATGGTGTCTATATTATTTTATCAAACTATTATGCATGCGCTATATTCAATAAATGTTGCTATATTGTGGATACTGGTAGACGCATTCCTAAATTTGTGGGATTTCCTTAATAACATTGACATGTGAACCTTGTCAACCCTAAGTTAGGTTTAAACATTATATGAAATATTAAATGGGTATAATCAAGTATTTACTTGCATCTGCTTAGTCATGCCGTAGACTTTGAGAGGACAAATAGATGGGTATGCTATTTGATCAAGTTTGGAATATGTTAGACATGATTAAATGTTGCTAATATTTTGGTAAAAATAAAAATAAAGCATATGATTTAGACGGGGGCGAGATATGGCAATAGCTGGATGTGCGAGGGATGGACTTGCATGTAGATAGGGGGAGATCCTTGCTTGGGTCAAACTAAGGACCGAACTTGATACTATCACCTAAGTAATTAAGTGTAACCACAAGGGCTGGTATGGGACGACCTAAACTTATTAAGTTACTTAGAACTGGCTTTGCACATTGGAAGGCTGGAGTAGCACGGGTTTCCAGTAAGAGATTGCTCAAAGAGACGTCCACAGCGAAGTGATTATGGAACAAACATTTACCAATATAATGGTGTATGCCTTACTATGGAGAGAAGTGGGGCCCCACATGAGTAAACTGTGTGAGAAGTACAGAGTGTACGAATATCTTCACCACCGTAATAAGGGTTTGTCGTCATCAGGCTGGTGCAAAGTTAGGATTAGGTAATGTAACAGTTATGTATGATCTCTCTGCGGCATACCAAAGAAGTGTATTAATAATGTTGCAAAAAGAGTTGATCATTTCTTGTGGGTGAAGTGCACACTCTATGCAGATATTTAAATCTAATTAATTAGATGTACTTGCAGTTATGAGAAACTTGGGAAAGTAATGTTATGTCAACGATTGGGGAACACCCCCCCCCCCCGAGCTTACTTGTTGATTGAGGGGTCAACACGGTCCCCTTTTTTGATGAAGGGATTGTGTCTGGAGAATGCTAAATTGGTTTGTGGGGGCTCCGGTCAATACGATAGTGATCAGGATAATTCATGTTGTGTCGGACTGGAGTTGACGCAATCGTCAGTAATCTGATCACTAGTCTCATGATCGTGCTCAGATTGAGTCCAATCGATCGGCCTTTCACCGTTGTGACATCTCGCTGATCAATTAAAACCAATTCAAGCTTCTCGCAAATATGTGTCCAGTGCTAGTTCCCTGGATCAGTAGCCTAGCACACACATATTTCACAACAAGTTGCATCCATTCACATACACAAATATTAAGGCAACATATAACTAGTTCGATTAAGTCGTGCTACAATACAGGTTCGTAATTCTGCTCATTGGCTACAAAGTATGATACAGCAAAAGAAAGCACCGCAGCGGCGGCGGTATGCCATTCCAACCCATAGGCAACCGACTGGGAGGATCGGCCCAGATAGCCATCTCTAAAGTCATCGGGACCCACGACACCAAACTCGTCGTCGATCTCATCGTCATTACCTTTGGCACCGCCTTCTATACTTGTTGTCAGATTAGAGAAAACGGTGAGTACACGTATGTACTCTATGAAAAAGGAATAGGCCTCTATCTGGTTTCACTTTGCATGAAGCTAACTTTATTTGCAATAGACCATTAAATAAAAACATTGCAAATTTCGAAGAAAACTGAAATGAAAGATAGCTATTTCAGGAATAAGTAAACATCTGTATCAATTTACAAATCCATATATCCCTGATCCCACGGAGTGATCAGCACTATTGAAGGATCCATTATCATTCCCCATCCACCATTTCCAGAGTTATGAACCAATTCCCAAACCGAAGTTTGCAAATCATTCCCATTTACCAACTGTTTTCCTTTTATAAAGCCAAAACCCAAAACCGAAAAGTCTCTACTTGACAATATTTTCCAAGTTGCTCTTGACCACGAGCATGGCTAATCGATTAGATTTATTGTCTGCAGAGATTGTACACTTTACCCACATGTCACACTCTAGCAATCGTGTCAGCCATGTCACGCGATACTCACCGTATCCGTTTTGCTAGACTGCGGCACAATCGTTTCATTCATTGGAGTTAAACTTGCACTAGCCCAGTGATGTTGATCCCTGCTATGTGTGAGAGCAGCCACAATGGTTTACACCCCATCATGCTCTCCCAGACAAGTTGGAAGTCAGGCTCATACCCAAGGTACTAACGATGGTTTATGCCCCATCACGCCCTTCCAACCCTGACCACTCATGTCTAACGATGATTTACACCCCATCGTGTCCTTTACCTCATAGCAAGGCAAGCACCGTTGTACCAGCATGCTCCCATTCCGATATAACCTCCAGAAATGGGCCCGCCTCAAATGATATCTAACCTCGATACCATTCGTACATTCCAAACCATTGCATTGCAAGCTCGGACCCCCAATTACTGTACTAGATTGAGGCTGTCCCATACCAGTTGAAAGCATCTAGGCCCCCAAATTACTTATTCAAATTGATTATGGGTTTTGGTGTTGATGATCAACTTTTATACCCTTGATGAAGATAAGATTGTTCTGAAGGAAGGTTAAAGGCTAAGGATCTTTTTGTGACACTATGGAATGATGGATTGAGACATTTTTCGATTTCAGCAATTCGGTAGGTCTTTTGTACCATGTTTTTGGGCCGTTTTCGGAGTTTGGGCCTTTCCGGGGGGGATTGGGCCTTCTGGGGGAGTTTGGGCCTTGGGGGACCATTGTGGGCCGAAGGTGGGGGGAGAATTAGCCCATGTGGAGGAAGTTTTGGGCAGCAAGGCTGCTGCCCAAGCCCCATGTGCCCCACCCCCCACTCCTCAACCCTACCTGCCCCTCTCATTGCCCCCTTGCGCCTTCACCCCTCCCCCTTGCTCCTCCACCTCCCCACCTCCCCTAGCCGGCCCTAGGAGGGATCCACCCCCATACCTTGCTGCCACACCCCTCCATTCCATTGTCCTCACCTTTGGGAAGCTCCGCGACGAGAGGATCCGGCGGATTTGGCGCGTGGAAGGAGATCGGGGGACGGGGAGGAGAAGGTTTCGTCGTTCGAACGGTTCTTCGAGGGAGGTAAGAGTTCGTAAATCCTTTTATAGGGTTATGATGCTGGTTAGAAGGGAGATTCCATGCCTAAGATCCATGTTTAGGTGCTGTTCCTAGATGAGATTAGGAAAATTGCAATGCTGTCCCACGTTCTGTCCTAGGGCAGATTTGCACCCCAACCTATGGATTGCGTTTTGGCAATTTTAGAGGCGTTTACTGCTTGGCCGGATGTTACAGAAGTTGTAGATAATTTAATTATATTTCAGTGGACACCAAGAACGTGAAATTCCGTTCAGTCGTTTAAAAGTTATGGCTATTTTATCGAACGCTATCAAATCTATGACGAGATTGGGACAGATCGTGTTCAATTGTAGATTAGACAACTTTAGAGGCCGAATCAGTCTTTCCAGTATGGTATGAGGTTGGCCTGCCATTCAAAGGCATACCAGAACCAGAACTTTTCATCTCTTTAACATCTTAGCATCCCAAAAGCTCAAAGGCCATCAAGGAGACCAAGCTTAAACTCTGTTCACAAAAATCCTACACATTTCATTGCTCCAAGTATAGTCTAGTTTCAGAGTGTCTAGTGAACCAAGAGACAGGACTTGTCGATGGTCTATTACTCTTGGAACTAGCTATTCCTAGACGGCTGGGTGGTGATCATAGTGGGACCTGTCCAACTATGCTTGTGGAAGTCCACTATTTTGTAAGAGGTTGGAACTCACCTTACCGGAGTGGTAAAAGAGTTACACTAGTGAAGAACCCGGACTATGTCTATTAGTCTCTGGAGGAGCCATACTTCGATTGAAGTGCTCTAATGGGGACTACATCTTTTAAGTTTGTAAAGTTGCCTATTCACCCCCTCTAGGCCAACCCGATACTTTTAAGTGGTATCAGAACAGGTTTTACCCTGTTCAAGCTTAATCAGTTTGGGTAATGGCCGAGGGAAACGGGTCTGCTACTGTTAGTGTAGGAAGAGTTCCTGTGTTTGATGGCACAAATTATGCTTACTGGAAAAGGAAAGAAGGAGACACATATTGGTGAATGGGTCACTGATGAAGAGAGCTCAAGTGATGAATCCTCCTCCTCCTCCTCCTCCTCCTCCTCTGATGATGATGATGATGATGATGATGATGATGATGATGATGATGATGAAAGCTCAAGATCCAAAGGACTGGCCGGACTAGCTTTGGATGAGTCTACTCCACCATCACCCTCTCTATCACTTTGTCTTATGGCTAGAGGAGATGAGGACAAGGTAAATGACACTCCTTTTTATGATGAGTTAGTAGAGATCATTGAAGAACTTAATGATGCCCTATGTGCTAAATCCTCTAAAGATAAAGCTCTTAAGAAAACCATTGCTAGTTTAAATGATAAAAATAACTTGCTTGCTTCTAAGCTTAAAGTTCTTGAAACTAGTTAGGATATATTGCAAGACAAGTTTTATAGTCTAGAAACAAGCAATAATGAGTTAACTACTATTCATGGCAATCTTACTCAGGCTCATAATGCCTTGGTCACCAATCGTGATTTGCTCACTAATGCTTATGATTCTTTAAATACTATACATGCTTTACTTGTTAAGAATCATGATGATCTGCTTAGTGATAAAGCTTCTGCTCCCAGCTCTTCTAGCACTTGTAATGAAGATTGTAAAAATGCTTTATGTGCTAAAGAGCTTATGATTGAAAATCTTGAACTGAAAACCAAGATAGCTAAGTTTGATAAAGGGCTAGAAAAATGCTTTCTTGGTAGTGCCACTCTTGACAAAATCCTTGGAGAGCAGAAAGTCAACTTGGGCAAGAAAGGTATTGGATATACAACTAATATTATGCCCAAGAAAGATGGACTGCTAAAACCTAAGATCAATTTTGTCAAGAAAGGCACTCGGTGCTACTACTGTCACAAATTTGACCATGGTTCAAAACAATTCACCTTTGCTAATACTTCTAAAGCAACGGTAAAGAGAGGCTGCATGGTTGATGCTCATTATATGTTGTTCAAAGATTTCAGGAGTAAGATGAGTGTAAAGTATGTCGGTCCTTCTAATCTTGATAAAAAGCTTAAGGTTGTTTGGGTGCCTAAGTCTTTACTTGCAAATCCTTTTGGCCCCAAAATTGTTGAGACTAACATTAATGGACCCAAAAGCATTTGGGTACCTAAAATCAAGATATGAACCTGCTTGATTAGGTAAACTACAAAAGTGGTGGTCGGCATTGGGTGATTGGCAGTGGATGCACTCAACACATGACCGGTTCATCAAGAATGTTCAGCTCAGTTGAAAAGGAAGGTAATCCAAGTCACAAAATCACCTTTGGAGATAACAACAAGAGAAAGGTAAAGGGTAATGGTAAGATTGCTATTTCCAATGATCATTCTATTGATAATGTGCTTCTTGTAGATTCCCTGAACTTTAATCTTCTGTCAGTAGCACAGTTGTATGATCTCGGATTCCATTGCACCTTCTCTCTTGATGGAGTAACTGTTGTTGACAAAAATAAAAAACTTATTTTCAAAGGTTTTAGATTTCAAAATCTCTATCTTGTTGGTTTTAGCTCTAACTCCTCATGCATTTCGACTTGTCTGTTGGCTAAAGTCTCACTTGGGTGGCTTTGGCACAGACGTCTTGGGCATGTAGGTATGTCAAATCTTAAAAAGTTTTTCAAAAATGAGCTAGCGGTGGGTTTGAAAGATGTCAAATTCGAAAAGGATAGACTGTGTAGTACTTGTCAAGCCGGCAAACAAGTTGCAAACTCTCATCCTACCAAAAATACCATGTCCACCACTAGGCCACTAGAGCTGCTGCATATGGATGTGTTTGGCCCAACCTCGTATGCTAGTATAGGTGGCAACTCATACTGTCTAGTCATTGTGGATGACCTCTCTCGCTTCACTTAGGTGTTCTTTTTACCAAATAAAGGTGAAGTTGGAAAAACCTTTAAAAGTTTTGCAAAAAGGGCCCAAAACGAATTTGATTGCCCCATCAAGAAAATCAGAAGTGACAATGCAACTGAGTTTTTTAATACTAACATCATTGACTTTTGTGATGAGCTAGGGATAAAGCATGAGCTATCAGCCACATACACTCAACAAAACGATGTAGTTGAAAGGAAAAACAGAACACTCATTGAAATGGCAAGAACCATGTTGGATGAGTATGGGACTCCTGATGCTTTTTGGGCTGAAGCTATCAATATGGCGTGTCATGCTATCAACCAGCTCTATCTTCATCGACTACTCAAGAAGACATCATATGAGCTGCTGGTGGGGAGAAAACCAAATGTCACCTATTTCGTGTATTCGGGTGCAAAGTCTACATCTACAAGAAGAGAATACACTTAGGTAAATTTCAAAGGAGATGTGACATTGGTATTATGCTAGGTTATTCCTCTAAATCTAAAGCCTATAGAGTTTTCAATAATTCAACTTGTCGACGATCGGAGAACGGGCTCCCGCCAAGCTTACTTATTGAATGAGGGATCAACAGGGGCCCCTTCGAGCGAGAGGGTGGTTGCGTCCGAGCAATGCTCAGATGAGGGAGACACACGGTGTTTATCCTGGTTCGGGCCTCTCGCTGCGGAGATAATAACCCTACTCCAGTGTATATGGTTTAAGGTCTGTCCAGTTGTTTACACTTGTTTCGTGTCCCCTTTTATAGAGGTCAGGAGGATTTAAATACAAGGTCCTAAGTCGCTCACATGGTAACTACCTCCTGTAATTACGCCACGCATCCATACTTTCCACGCCCGTGATTCGGAGCCCTTGAATCGTGCCTTGCTTTGAATTTCTGGCGCACCTGCCCTGGATCTTCGGCGGACTAGTTGCCGCTTTCCTTCCTGGTGGTTTGACCGAGCCCCTCGACCATCCACCCGAGCATCCGCTAGGCCCACCCGAGCATGGTTGCTCGTGCCTAACCAGCGTGCTCGCAGGCGAGCAATCGGTCTTCAGCGAGTGGAGGCGTATGCTCGTAGCCCGGGCATTGAGTTGCTCGGGCGCTCTCCTCGGGCATCCCCCGAGTGTATTGTATGGTCAGTGTCTTTTGGATTGCCGGGGCAAGATGGTCTTTATGGTAAATAGTTCAATCCCCGACATCTAGCCCCCGAGGCTCAAGTGGAGAACCACCTGGGCCAAGCTTCCCCTTGAGCTTAAAAGACTTTGTAGGAGGGATTGGTTCATCTCAGCGAAGCTCTACTGTAGCATTGGGCATGGCATGGTCGTAGGCGGGCGTACTAAGCCACGACCGAGCTTCTGTCTCGCCGCACGACCAAGGCGTTGTGCTCGGGCGAAAGACCGGTTGGTCGCGCTGGTTCCTTCTTCAAGAAGCGTCCCTGTAACGGTCATGCAGTTTCTCGGGAAACGTGCATTTACTGGGCAGTTTTAGCCGTAACGAACACCCGTCGCTTCGTGAAAGGTTGCGGCGGCATTAAATGTGGCTTTTCACTGCCTTTTTAAGCCTGAACAACGCGGGGGGTGATCTCACTTCGCACTTTGCTCGAAACTCGCCCAAGAAACCTCGTTCTCTCCTTCTCCATTTCCTGTTGCAATGGCGCGCTTCGGTGTTAGCCAAATGAGCCGGAGGAGGCTCCAGGTGCTCGTGGATGAAGGCTACATCGACCCGAACACCGCTCGAGTGCCGGGCAGCGACGAAGTACCGGCGCCATGGGAGGGAGAAATCGTCTCCTGTGAGCTCTTTGCCATCAACGGGCTTCGCATGCCCGAGAGTGAGTTTCTGGTCTCCGTGCTCGCCTTCTGCGAGTGCGAGATTTCCAACCTCAACCCAAACTCCATTCTTGCTTTGACAATCTTCTCCCATCTCTGCGAGGAGTACGTGGGTGTAATGCCCACGGCCAGCCTGTTTTTTCATTTCTACTCTTCCTTCCGCACCGACGGGAACTCCCCCGCCGGCTGTTTCTACCTCCACCTTCGAACCAACCGACCATACGAATACCCTCTCCTTTCTCTGAAGGATTCGGTGTTGGGCTGGGCCGACCTTTGGTTCTACCAGAAGAAGGGGGAGGGAAGTCAACTGACCTACACCGGGGAGGTCACCCCGGCCGTCGAGACTCCGTGTCCGCCCGTGCAGCCTGAGGAGGAGCGGGTCCTTTGGACCATCAGTGAGCTCTCCCAGATGGGGCTCACTGGTCAGGACATTGCACGGGACTTCGTCTTCAACCGGGTGTCTCCCCTGCGGAGGCGGGAGCACCCTTTCTTCGAGGTGACTGGGTGGCAGGACATCACCCGCGAGGCGAATGCAGGTATGCTTCTTGGACCCCATTGGTGTCTGTTTTGGACTAAACACGGCCTGGTCCCTCACAATTGGTTTTTGTCTTATAGCTCCGGGAATGGCCTGGGTCGAGGAGAGGGTCACCGAGATGTTCGGCGTCTCGAAGGAGAAGGAGCTGAAGCCCGACCGCCAGTTCCCCAAGAATATTTTCGATCGTGGCGATGTGGTAAGTTTCTTCATGTGTTTCGCCTAGGGAATTCTGTCCCGAGCTTGCCTAATTTTGCCGTGGTCGCAGGAGAAGGTCGCCCTCGAGCTTGCCATGGCGAGGGAAGAGCCGATGAGGCAAGGTGATACCCCGACCAGGGGTGCACGCAAGAAGACGATGAGCAAGCACCGCCGACCTTCTTCTACGACCCCCCCCACGCCAGGCGCTCCAAGTGCCAGGCCTTAACCAAGCCTCCGATCAAGCGCCACTTGGAGTACGCTGATCGGAAGAAGGTAAGGGAGCTCAAATGGTGGTTTGCTGACTTCAAGAGGAAGAAGCTGGAGCTGATGACTCACCTGCAACAGTTGGCCGAGGAAGCAAAGAAAGCCGAGGCGGTGGCCTAGTCTGCTGTGAGCAAGGAGCAACTGGAGGAGCAGATCAAGATCCTCCAGGCTCGGCTTGCGCAGGTGGTCGAAGACCCCGCTGAGGAGGAGGAGGAGGAAGACATCGTTCCTCTTTCCAGGAAGAGCCGAAGGTCGGCGGGCTCCACGTCAGCTCGCCTGGCCTTAACCCTAGAGGGAGCCGACATGGAGTCGGTCGACCCTAGGATGACGAGGGCCAGTGACGCAGCCCAGGAGCGGGCCAAGGCCGTCGCCGAAGCCTACGACGCCGCCACGGGCAGGGCGCCCGCGGTTCGCAGCGAGGAGACCGAAGACGAGGATGCTCGTCCGGTGGAAGGTAACCTTCGCGCGGCCCTTTTGTTTCTTTGTGATTTTCTCAATTTTCCCAGCTAACCCCACTTCGTGGGCATGATAGCTCCCTTGTCAATTTTGGACCTCCAGCAAATGGCTGAGGCGATTGCCGACTCTGCAGTTGATGCCGAGCACGAGTGTATCGTTGACCTGGTGATGTCCGAGGACCTGGAGGAGCCACCTCAGGCAGGTTCCCCGGAGGCCACCGAGCACCGGCAAGAGGACGTCGAGCTTCCTCCAGTTGAAGAGGAGCAGGGTCCCCAGGGGGTCGAGCGGCCTGAGACCATGGCCCTGGTCCCTTATGAGGGGACTGGCGCGGCACCGAGCACGAAGGCAGCCCGGGAGGCAAGTCCTAAGGCTCAGGATGTGGTCGCCTCCGACCAACTGCCCTCGGCTGGAGACCAGAGCACGGGTCCTAGCCCGGAGGCCGTTCTGGAGGCCACCTCCGGGGCACAGCCCCCGAGCATGGAGACCGGGCCGGAGGGAGAGTTTCCCCAGCCAATCCCTCCTTTGGGGCCCACCCAAGGGGAGGTCAACCAGGATTTGCAAGCCTTGAGGGAAGAGCATCCTCAAGGCGAACAAGTTTTGGAATGGGAGGCCACTCTCGCCTTGCCGGGTGCATCGGACACTCGGGAGGAGCACGCCCCCAGCCCGAGCGGAGCGCATGCTTGTAGCGAGGGTAAGGAAGATTGTGTTAACCCATTCTTCCGGGCTGGCATGACCGACCGCCAACGGCTCCAAGACAAGTTGGTCAGCCGGGCTCTCCTGGTGAGTTTTTCTTCTGTTGGTATTTCGCCTTTCCTTCCACGATCGGGTTTTTGATGGCGGTTTGCGCCTTCTCTTTTGTAGTTCGCTGCCAAGGCCATGGAGGATATCGACGCTTCTACCGTCTCTGTGGAGGAGTACTGGAGATATCACAGCGAGCAGGACGACAAGATCACCGACCTCGAGCGCCGGATTTCCGAAACACGTGCAGCTGACCAAAGGGAGCTGGAACTCGCAAGGAAGTCTGGCGCCGAGCTTCAGGACCAACTCTCCCGGAGTGAGACGACGAAGGCCACCTTGGAACTCAAGTGCGCCGATCTTGAGGGAGAGTTGAGGCAGGTGAGGCTGGAAGTCCCCGACCTGCGCCGTGCCGTGCAGGCAGCTCGGGAGCGTGAAGACGCTCAACTCAAGGAGGCACAGCGCCTCCGAGAGAGTGCTGCCGAAGGTCGCGCAGCTCGAAGGAAGGTCCTGGATCTCAAGGTCGAGCTTGATTCGATCAAGGAAGAGCTCGTCGTCCTCCAGGCCGAGCGTCGGGGCAACCCGTAGATGTACCCCCTCCTCTTTTTTTGTAATGCGACGAACAACGACTCGTAAATAGAAACCTTGATTTTGTCTTTTCTCCTGTCTTCGTTCTGAATGCTTTTGAAACAGTTGAAGGTCCTCCTGTAGAATAAAGGAGCAACAATGGAAGAGAATATACTTTGGGAAGAAGAGGTTAGGATCCGTAGTTTTTTCATAAAAAAGGTGTGATTGTTCGTCTCCACTAGCCCCCGCTATGGACAAAGGTCGTGCACCTGAGTTGCAAGCACAGGTTTGTTCATAGGAGAGTTAGAGAAGAAAACTACGCATGACCTTTCGCTCACGGCCGAGCATTCTTGAGCACGGGCCGTGCCTCTGAGGTACGAGCACAGGCTAAGTGGCAAAAGAAACATGCGTACGGTTCTATCTTTCTCCACGCGTCAGGCCATGCTTCTAGTTGGCGAGCATAGTTGTGCACGTGCTTAGGGGCAAACGAAACTTGCACCGACAATGCACACACTGGACCAACGTGCCTAGGTCGGAACCGAGCCCGAGGCCAACCTAAGGATGTCTGTGTGCGACCATGTCGTGCAGCGAAGAGCTACTGCGGATGGTGGTCGGCTTATGTAGACGACCTTTGGGCGTTCGGGCTTGGTGATATAGTGGTTGGTGCACATGCATTGTTGGTTGTGCTCGTTTGCCGAACTTAAAGAATTTAGAGCGAAACGTTTGTTCCAGCCTCTGTCCTACCCATTCGATACTCGAGAATGTAAGCAGAAGCATGTCGGCGTGCGAGACTTGGTCGGCTTACCAGCAGGCAAGTGCTACAATGTACATATCTTTTGGAAAGAATGGGAGGGACAGCACGGCGAGAGAGCCGGATTTTACTAAAAACAACGCTGACAACGAAAAAATAGATGCTCGATTTGAAAAAAAAACTTAAACATAGAACTTACGTAACTGATCAATGTTCCAGGTGCTGGCAAGCGCTCGTCCATCTTCCATCGCTAGGCGAACAGCCCCCGGGCGTGTTGTGGATACGACCGTGTAAGGTCCCTCCCATCTGGGGGTTAGCTTGTTGGCTTTTGATAGGTCCTGAACTCGGCGTAAGACCAGGTCGCCAACTTGCAGGGTCCTTGGCCGAACCGATTTGACCGCATGCCTACGAAGTGCCTGTGGGTAAACCGCGGATCGGAGTAACGCCCGTTCTCGTGTTGCCTCTGCGAGGTCTAGGTCGATGAGCCGCTCGATTTCTTGGTCGATGGAGTCGACCAGTTGCACCCTTGGGGAACCCAGCACAACCTCTACGGGCAAAATGGCCTCTGCACCGTAGACAAGTTGGAACGGGATTTCGCCCGTAGCCCGACTTGTCGTGGTGCGAATCGACCAAAGGACGGAAGGAAGCTCGTCCACCCAGCCTTGCTTGTGCTGGTTGAGGCTCTTAAAGACCCTCTTTTTTATTCCTTGAATTATTTGCCCGTTTGCCCGTTCGGCTGCCCCGTTGCTCTGTGGATGTGCCACAGAGGCGAAGCAAACCTTGGTTCCGACCTCTTCACAGTAGGCCTGCAACAGTTCACTGGTGAACTGAGTTTCGTTGTCTGTGATGAGGCGGTTGGGTATTCCAAACCGCGTTACCACATTGTTCCGGAAGAACCTCTTGGCCGCTTGGGCCGAGATGGTTGACACGGGCTCGGCCTCTATCCACTTGGTGAAAGTGTCGATGGCCACGAGCAAGTACTTGCAGCCCTTCCGACCTCAGGGAAAAGGTCCGAGGATATCAAGACCCCAGGTCAAAAATGGCCACGAAAGCGGAATGGTTTGGAGCATATATGCCGGTTGATGGACCTTGCGAGCATGAAACTGGCATGCTCGGCAGGTCGTCACGATCGACCGGGCATCTGCCAAGGCCGTTGGCCAATAGTAACCCAACCTTAAGGCTTTGCTCACGAGCATTCGAAACGATGAATGAGCTCCGCACATTCCTTCATGGATGTCACGAAGAAGGTACTGGCCTTCCTCCCGAGAGATACATTTGGAGAGGACTCCTAATGCACCTTTGCGGTATAGGCCTTCGATTAGTCTATACTGAGAAGATCGCCTCTTATGCTGGGAACGCTCGGCTTCTTCCTCGGGCAGTGTCCCATGCGCGAAGTACTGGACGAATGGCATCGTCCAACTTGCGCCTTGCTCGAGGAGAGAGACCGTACCGCCGGTCTCTGGTGCCTCCTCTACAGAGGAAATGGAGGGCTTGTGTAGGTGCTCAACGAGCACCCCCGTCGGAGCGGTATTTTGGGAGGAACCGACCTTTGACAGTTGGTCAGCCAGGGCATTGTCCTTCCTGGGAATGTAGAGTACCTCGAAATTCTTGAAGTACTTCTCCATCTTCCTTACTTTGACCAGGTAGAGCGCCATTGAGGTATCGGAACACTGATACTCCTTATTGACCTGGTTCACGACCAACTGCGAATCGCCCTTCACAGTGAGCCGTTGGACTCCGAGCGCTTTGCATGCTCGTAGCCCGGCCAAGAGGCCTTCGTACTCTGCTGCGTTGTTGGTCACAGCAAAGTGCAATTGGACGGCGTACTGGAGCTGTTCTCCCCCTGGGGAGACCAATACGACACCAGCCCCCGAGCGTTCGTACGCTCGGGACCCGTTGAAATACATGGTGCAACGATCTTCTTCGGATATGGCAAGCTTACAAGCGGGTGGAGCCGGAGCTATCCATTCTGCCAAAAAGTCTGCCAACACCTGGGATTTAATTGCCGTGCGAGCCGAGAATTGAATGTCAAACTCGGCGAGTTCCATGGCCCATTTTGCTATGCGACCACTGGCGTCTTGGTTTCTTAGGATTTCCCTGAGCGGAAAACTGGTTGGAACCACGATTCCGTGGGCTTGGAAATAATGGCATAGCTTTCTGGAAGCTATGAGCAGTGAGTACAAGAGCTTCTGAACCTCAGGGTAACGCTCCTTCGGTCTGTGCAGTACTTCACTAACATAATAGATAGGTCGTTGAATCCCATCCCTTTCCACCGCCAATACTACACTTATGGCTTGCGGGGTTGCTGCTAAATATAGGAGCAGTGCTTTTCCCGCCTTGGGGACGACCAAGACGGGTGACTTGGACAGGTACTGCTTTAGCTCTTCGAACGAGCGGTTAGCTTCTTCTGTGCATGTGACACTACGGAATGCTGAGACTTTATAAAATATGGAATTAGAGATTGTGGCATTACAAAATGTGAATGTTAAGGTCAAAAACATTATAAAATATGGAATTGGAGGTTGAAACCATACGTTATGAGGTTAATTTATGCGTTTAGGGCCGTTCCGGAGTTTGGGCCTTTCCGGGGGAGTTTGGGCCTAAAGGAAAGGGTCGTGGGCTTTGGTGGGATGGAGTTTGAGTCCTAATAGGAGTAGGAGACCTGGTTGGGGGCCTCCCCCAGCCCCTTTAGGCGTCCACCCCCTGCCCTTGCGCCCCCACAAGCCCTAGCCGCCCCCCACACCTCCCCACCTCCTCCTTGTGGCGCCTCCACCTCCCCCATTGCTCCCCATTGCTCCACCACCTCTCCACCACCTCTCCTCCTCCATTGCTGCCCCTAGGGGAGTTCTCCACCTCCACACCTCGAAGATCCATCCGTTGGAGAGCTCCGCGACGAGGAGATCCGGCGGGATTGGAGCAAGGAAGGAGATCGCGCGAACCGGGAGGAGATCTATTGGGTTTTCGTGCGTTGGGCGAAGGTATGGCCATTGGGATCCTTGGGGTTGGGCTAGGGTATGTTCTAAGGGTGATTATCAAGTTTGTAGATCAATTGGTGGTACTGGAATTGAGTAGACTGTATTAGATCTAGAAGTTGTCACGTTCTCTGTTTCGGGCAGCATGAGCAGTCGACCTAGGGCTTAGGTTTTCGCCAATTTAGAGTCGGAATATGGTCGTACGGATGTTTAAGAAGTTGTAGATAATTTTATTATCTTTCCGTGGATATAAAGAACATTAAATTCCGCCCATCCGTTTGAAAGTTATGGCTGTTTTACCGAGCGTATTTTGTAGATTAAACAACTTTAGAGTCCGAATCAGTCTTTCGCTATACCTAGAAAAAGTTGGGAAATTTCCTAAGCTACGCGAGGATGTACTCGTTTAATTGATTTGGAGTCTTAGAACCCGAGTTATGCCTTTTGGAAGGCTGCTGTCCCGACGGGACAGAACCGCTGTTTTCGGGTTTTACGAGTAGTTGGCAATGTCGGGGTAGATGAGGGTTTGCGTACTGTTGTGTGGGCTTGATTGTGAGTGTGTGGTCCCTATGTGCAGGTGGTGTGACCCCGGGAGGGCCTACGACTTCTCGCCAATCCGTCGCCCGTGGTTGAGGCAAGTGTATTGGAATGGGTAGCGGATTGTAGGTTGTTGATTGATTGAGATTGAAGTTTGAATATATGATATGTTCACATGCCACACTTTAATGTTTGCCATTGATATGATGAATATGTTTATTATGTGATGATGCCATGTGTTAATGTACAAGTTATCCATGATGATGCCATGTGTTAATGTACAAGTCGATTATGATGTTGGCATATTTGCATACATGGCATGATTACATGGCCCGGGCGGTGAGAAAGTCATAACTAGTCCGGGAAGGTCGGTGAGAAAGTTATGACTAATTCGGAGAGCCAATGAGTAAGTCCTACATCGTGATTCCATTCACCGCGGTGAACGGAAGCGAGGAGTAGGCACCCTCCATCTTCGGGATGGAAGGGGGAGAGGGTGCACACCGATGGGTGTGTACTCAACCATACCGGTATGAGTTTCCAGGAGATATGTGCATCGCATTGCATTACATTGCATTGCATTATATGAGAATGTTAAATGAGGATGATTTATGATGATGTCAATGATATGCTTACACTATGAATATGAGATGTGTATGATATTGTTTGTGAAAAGTGGTGATGAAGGTATTGGAATGTATTTTCTTGTTCCATTGCAATATATTTGCTGAGTGATGAACTCACGCTTGTGTTTATGTTGTTTTTCTTAGGTACCATGAAACCGGCATGCGGGGAAAAAGGGTTTAGCTACACATCTACACGTAGCTCCACACAAATTAGACAGTGTTATCATTTGGAGTCATGATAATGAAAGTATTGCCATGAAACTTGGAGTATTGCTTAACTGTGTGCTCGGTCTTATTATTTGATTCGCTTACCTCATGAAGTGGTTGAATGCTTTATCCTGGAGTTATACTGTTGCAATGTCACATGTTATTGCTGTTTTAGATGCTTGTCATTATGATATAACTTGTGATACTATTGTTGCTCCTTCAATTCATGTTAAAACAAAGGAGATGCTGCCGAAATCTCGGTTTTTAGCATGTGCGCCTTTGCTGGAATTTATGCTTAATTGTGGTATTTAGATGTTGTTTAGCTTATGTTTGGTAGCATTCAGGCATATTAAATGCCAGGGTGTTACAGTGCAGGCGAAGCCATCGTGCTTGCGCAGGACTTTGAAGAACAGCAGCCCTCGTTCCCCTAGTCGTGAGATGAAGCAGCTCAGAATGGCCATCCGACCGGTTAGGGCCTGTACTTCTTTCACACACGTGGGAGGCCTCATATTTTCGATGGCCTCGATTTTTCCGGATTTTCTCCGATGCCCTGTGGACCGACCACGTAACCAAGCACCTTGCCGACTTTCGCACCGAAAACGCATTTTTCAGGGTTCAACTTTATTTGATGCTTGTTGAGATTACAAAATGTTTCTTCTAAGTCAACGACATGACTTGAAGCGTGCTTGCTTTTGACGACTATGTCGTCCACATAGACTTCCAAGTTCCGACCTATTTGATCCGAGAAGGTTTTCTGCATGAGGCGCTGAAAGGTTGCCCCAGCATTTCAGAGACCGAAGGACATGGTCGTGTAGCAGAATGTACCAAACGGAGTGATGAAAGAGGTCTTTTCTTCGTCTTCAGGTGATATGTTGATCTGATGATATCCCGAATAAGCGTCCAGGAAGATCATTATCTGGGACTCCGCTGTTTCGTCGACCAATTGGTCTATACGAGGCAGCAGGTAGTTGTCTTTGGGACAAGCGGCGTTTAGGCCTGTGTGGTCGACACACATGCGCTACTTGCCCCCCTTCTTTTTGACGATGACCGGATTGGCCAGCCACTCTGAGTGTTCGACTTCCCTGATGAAGCCGGCCTTAAGGAGCTTATCGAGCTCGTCCCGGATGATCGCCTGCTTTTCCGAGGAAAACCGCCTGAGTTTTTGTCACATTGGCTTTTTATCAGGCTGAACCGCTAGCCTGTGCTCGATCACCTTCCTTGGGACTCCAGGCATGTCGGATGGTTCCCAGGCGAACGCATCCGAATTTCCTCGGAGGAAGGTGACAAGCTCGAGTTCCTATTTGGGATCTAAGGAAGATCCCAAATGTACAGCCTTGGCGGGTTCCGACTCATTGAGTGGAACGGCCTTGGTCTCTCCTCCGGGCTGGAGGGCAATTTTAGGCTGGGAATACTTCGGCTCTTGGTCAAAACCGCGCGTGGGCAACTGGCCGACCATGTCTAATGCCCTTTCGTTGCAATTTAATGCAGACTTATGACTCCCCCTTACGGTTATGACCCCGTTAGGTCCGGGAATTTTCAGGCATTGGTATGCATGATGCGTGACGGCCATGAACTTGGCCAGAGCCGGCCTGCCGAGAATAGCGTTGTAAGCCGACTCAAAGTCAACCACCTCAAAGGTGATCATTTATGTGCAGAAGTTGCTCGGGCTTCCAAAGGTGACAGGCAAAACGACTTGGCCTAAAGGCTTGATTGAGGTGCCCGGGACTATCCCAAAGAAGGGGATAGCTACGCTCTTGATCTTAGAACGAGGGATCTGCATCTCGTCCAAGACCTTGGCAGAGATTAGATCTAAGGAGCTCCCGGAGTCTATGAGCACTCGGCCCACAATAGTGTTGCTGATGGTCGGGCTCACGACCATCGGGAGCTTCTGTGGTTTGGTCATTCCAAGGGGACAATCATCCCTGGAGAATGTAAGGGGTAGCTCGGACCACTTGAGCTGCTGCACGGGGGGTTTACCTTGGGTAACGTGGTGTACTTCCCGAGCGGCATATTTTAAATCTCGGCCCGATTTGTAAGCGGAGGAGCCCCCAAATATGACCGCGATGTGGTTTTGGGACTCCTGGTATTCCATGTCGTCGTCCTTGTCTCCCGCGGGCTGCTTAACTTTGTCATTTTCCGCTTGCTCCGGGAGCGACGGCATGGGACCCTTGCCGCTGTAGAACTGCTCCATGTGGTAGGTCCACGTTCGGCAGTTCCGTAAGTCATGCCCGTACGCCTGATGGAGCAGGCAATAGAGGCCGCTCTGATGCGTCGCCTGATTGCCTTAGTTTCGGTCGTCGCAGTGCCGAGGTTGTTGCCCTCTGCCCTAAGCGTTGAACCCTCGGCACTGCGGCTGGGATGCTTGAGGTTGTTGCTGCTCCACCGCGGGAACCACACCTGGCGAGGGTTGTGTCTTCTTCTTCTTCTTGATCTTCTTATCCACAGAGTTCGAGCCCTTCTTGCTGGTGGAGACCTCTAGTCCGGGCTGAGGTGGTAACTTTCCTTCGTCCAGCATTTTCTTCCATTGGACGGCTTCGTCGGCGTTGGCGTACCGGTCGGCCATACGGAAGAGCTCGTTGGCCGTCAAGTTTGGGTGGATCTCCAGGTCCTGTGTGAAGCGTACGTCTCATACTCCGAATTTGAAGGCTCGGACAACAGCCTCGTCTGATATGTTCAGGATCGAGTTCCGGACTTGGATGAATCTCTGGACAAACTGTCGCAGAGTTTCACCCTCCGTTTGGATCAGGCGCTCGAGGTTGCGCTCTTTTCCCGGGTGAATGTAACAACTCTGGAAATTCGCTCGGAGCGCCGTACTGAGCTGCCTCCAAGATCATATGGACCCTTCTTTCTGATTGAAGAGCCAAGTACGAGCGGCCCCGTCCAAGACCGTTGGGAGGTAATTTGCCATTACCCCCTCGTCACCCCCTGCAGCCAGGATCGCGGTGGTGTAGATTGAGAGAAACTCATCCGGGTTCTGGGTCCCGTTGAATCTCTCGACGTGCCCGGGCTTGAACTTGCTTGGCCACGTGACACTCCGAAGGGAGCTCGTGAAGGCCCTACATCCGTAGTTTGAGGTCTCGCGGTAGCTTCTCCGGCCTCGAAGGTCGTCACGAGCGTCCTCCGTCCATCGCCCACCGCGCGGACCAAGTCGGGAGAAAACCTCACGAGGTCGTCGCGTTGGAGACCGCTCGGTCGTAGAGTGTTTAGAGTGTTCGTAATCCGATTGGACGTGCGCAAGATGCTCCGAAGCCGATCGGGGATTACTCCGAGGGTTCCTGCGGACTGGATTGGTCGTCTGGAGCACCTCCCGTGCATGGCTCCGAGACTCGTCCCTGTGCGATCGGGCGAGAGTGTGCTCTCGACGGTCCCAGGAAACACTCCGAGTACCCCGATCATGGGATGGATTCGAGACTTTTAAGTCTGCGGTGAGCTTTTCCAAATCCTCAGCCACGACCATGCCAACTGCTTCCAAGTCCACTTGGTCGGGAAAGTTGCGGAGGTCGCGTACGACCACTGCTAAAGCCTGCAGACGCTCTCGGTTCCGGAAAACAGGCGGCGGAGAACTCTGGCGGTTCTCGAGGACGCGGTCAGGGGTGAGACACCCGTGAGAGTTTCCTCGGGAGGAATTTCTCTCCCTGGAAGTGCGCCTTTCTCGCGCACGGCGACGAATGCTCGCCAAGGTCCTGCCCAAGGATGCCTCCAGGTGGTGCGTGGCTGCTTCAAAGCGGTCATGCTTAGCAGCCCCTAAGGATTCCACCTCGGGTTCGACATGGCTTCCAGCCATGTTAACATCGCGAAAGTGAGATGAGTGTGAGGGAGACATCATCGTATCTCCTTGAGACGCTGTTTCGCGATCGAACTCGATATGATCTGGTATATCCATCCCATCATAGAGTCCGTCATAGTCATCCTCGTTATCAACGAGGGCAATGCGTGGGGAACAAAGGGTTCGTCCTCGCACTTCAGACTCGGGGGTAAGGCTCCCGGGTTCGGTGTGGCCCACCGGATCGGTCACACCGAACACGCCGTCGCCAGCGTAGTACATGTCGTCATCCTCAACATCGTTGAAGGCACAGAGACTCCGAGTATCTCCCGAATTTGACATCTTCGGGGATCCCTCTCGAACGGAGATCACACTGTCGGTCCCCACGGACGGCGCTAGCTGTCGACGATCGAAGAACGGGCTCCCGCCGAGCTTACTTGTTGAATGAGGGATCAACAGGGACCCTTCGAGCAATAGGGTGGTTGCGTCCGAGCAATGCTTTGCGTCCGAGCAATGCTCAGACGAGGGAGACACACGGTGTTTATCCTGGTTCGGGCCTCTCGCTGCGGAGATAATAACCCTACTCCAGTGTATATGGTTTAAGGTCTATCCAGTTGTTTACACTTGTTTCGTGTCCCCTTTTATAGAGGTCAGGAGGATTTAAATACAAGGTCCTAAGTCGATCACATGGTAACTACCTCCTGTAATTACGCCACGCATCCATACCTTCCATGCCCGTGATTCGGAGCCCTTGAATCGCGCATTGCTTTGAATTTCTGGCGCACCTGCCCTGGATCTTCGGCGGACTAGTTGCCGCTTTCCTTCCTGGTGGTTTGATCGAGCCCCTCGACCATCCACCCGAGCATCCGCTAGGCCCACCCGTGCATGGTTGCTCGTGCCTGACCAGCGTGCTCGCAGGCGAGCAATCGGTCTTCAGCGAGTGGAGGCGTATGCTCATAGCCCGAGCATTGAGTTGCTCGGGCGCTCTCCTCGGGCATCCCTCGAGGGTATCGTATGGTCGGTGGCTTTTGGATTGCCGGGGCAAGATGGTCTTTATGGTAAATAGTTCAATCCCCGACACAACTGGTTTAGTAGAAGAAACATATGATGTAAAATTTAATGAATCTAATGGCTCACAAGGTGAGTGTAACACCCCAAAATTTTGCTTTTCTTAAATTCATGTGTGATTTGGCACTTTGGTGAATTTTTGGAATTTTCTGGAATTTATTTGGATTTATTTGGAATTTATTTGAATTTATTTGAATTTATTCCATTTTGAAATAATTAAAGAATTAGACTTTGCAAATAAAATTTTGTTGGAAATATTTTATTTGAGTCCCAAATACCCTAAAATATTTTCCAGAATTTTTCTGGAATTTTTCTGAGTCATTTGCTATTTTTAATGAATTAAATGAATTACTGGGAATTATTTTAATTATTAAATCGCTGGAAATTCGAGTTGGGTCAAGTACTATTCATCCGACCGAGTCGGAACTCGAAATCGGACTCTCGGTCCGACCCGAGCCATGTGACTTGATCGAATCCACGCCCAAACCCTAATCAGTGTGGACCGTTGGATCAAGATCCAGCGGTCGAGGATTTCACCGTCACGGTTCGAGCCGCGTCAGGCCGAACCCGATTACGCCCGCGATCGTGGCCGTTGATCGTGCCACGTGTCTGACCCTCCGTCATCGTCTTCGTCGAATCCGAAGCCGGAGAGCGCCGCCAGCGTAGCCGCCGCGTCGATTAGGTTTCCGTTTGTCTTGCGCGCATGCCGAGGCCATTTAAGGCGTGGATCATCGCCGAGGACCGCCGTTTGTGTGCGCACCTTTTCCCTCAAGTCTCCGAGCCCGAGGCGCCACGGCTAGTCGCACCGCCGTAGTTGGATCACTCCTCCGCCGCGTTATTGCCTTTTCCGCCGACAAGCGACCCTCGCCGCGCTGAGCCCGGATTCGAGACCCCAGTCAAGGCGCATCGGATTGGACTCGCACTTCACCGGATCTGCCCGAGGCGCCGCCCCGTGTGTCATCGTCCTCAAGTCCGGCCAGATCCGTCGACCCAGCGCCCGCGCGATCCCGCTGAACTCCGTCGGCCGTCCGATCCCGATCGCCGCGCACGAGGTGAGGCCACGTAGCCCTTTCTTGTTCCAACCCCAGCATCTCGTATCACCCGTTGGATCTAGATCGTGCGGTCGAGTTAGATCACGTGATATAGATTGGATCCTTTAGCGTAGTTAGATCTTGATCCTAGGGCCGAGATTGTGCCACGTGGCTCACCGAATCAAGACCGCGCGGCCAAGACGTGAGCCGCCGACATACGGGCCCGCATGTCGGCGATCGCGGCGCTATGGACCGGATCCACCGTGGACCGTCTCGCCGTGGACCAAGTCCATGGGACCTGACGATGGCGACGACTGAGTGGTGCCACGTGTCATCTTGGCGACGCCAAGATGACGTCATCACGGGATCCGTTCGGTGATGACGTCAGCCGACCAATCCAGTGCTGACACGTGTCCTCGCTGATGCAATAATTAATTTCCGAAAAAGAAAATGATTTATTAATTCGAAATAATGATTTCAGATTTTGTTTCAAACTTCAAACGCTTATAACTTTTGCGTTTCAACTCCGATTTGAGTGATTCAAATTTCTAAATTTGTATAAAATTGAGATCTACTTAAATATGAATTTTAATTAAATTTTGGACTAAAGTTTTTCTCTGTAAAATTATTTAATTGATTATTTAAACTTTAAATAATCATAACTTTTGCATTTTAACTCCAAATTTGACGATTCCAGTTTCTAAAAATTCATAAAATTATGTTCTCTCTGTTTATGGATTTTATTTGGATGTTTGGATACTTTTTGCCTATTGTTTATTCATGAATTTGCTATTTACACGCTTTACGAGTAGACGTTGAAGTGCCAGAAGTATTCGAAGGAGAAGTATTGACTCAGGATCCAACTCAAGACCAAGAACAAGTACTTTTTGAAGGCAAGTTGTGCTTTGACCATGTTGATCCTATTTTGAAACTTATTTTGATTTAACCTATTGCATGCTAAGTTCAATTAGAAAATACTTTATTTAAATATGGGGGATTAGATAAATACCAATTTGCTGTATGACACCTTGATTATTTAAATATGTGCCATGACCCTTGTCACCCTAGTTGTGGATTACTAGTTGGACATTATTAAATCGCCAACATGGGTTTTAGACCGTTGTAGTATACTGCTTAGACCTGCTACGTGCTCATGACATGAATTTGGTCAATCAAATGTTAATATTGACTTAATGATATATTGAACCTGTTTTGGAAAGGTATCATGTGATGTTGATGGCACGTGGTGCATGGTAATCAAGCGGGGTTTGATAAATAGTTTTTCGGCCAGGGGCATGTGGCAAGAGTAATCAGTGGGCCGATTGTGGCATTGGGGATGTTGATTTGGTTCTTGGGTAGTCTTGCCCTGGTCACCCTAAGGACTTCACCTTGCAAGCCTTTGAACTGGGTCTAACGTGCAACCACATGTCCGTAATGGGACGGACCTAGTTGATTAAGTTGCTAATAACGTGCACTGTGGGACCTCGGGAGGTCAACTACACCCTTTGTGTAAGTTGTGCGGGGAGCGCATCTGGCCGAGGCCAGTACCCATCTAACGGTTGATTGGCCTAAACTTCGCCTTAGCTAAGGGAAGGGTTAGTGTGCAATAACCGGGGAGGCTCACTTGTATTGTTAGAAGTTTCCGAAAGACTTTGTTACGGGAACTCGCCTTTGTGGTGTTTGACTGTATCTTGTGGGTAAAGTGCATAACCTCTGCAGAGTGTACAATCTATTCGAATAGCCGTGTCCGCGGTATTGGACATCGCTCGGGAACTACAGTCAAGGGTTAGATTTTCTCAAAAATAACTTGGGTTTGAAAGGTTGGGTTGGACTAATAATGATGATGATGGAATTGTGGATTAGGATGGGAAAGATGCTTGTTAAACTTCTTGAAAAGTTATCTATGCTTACTTGTTTCTACTGCTTTTGAATCTACTTATGATACTTGTTAAATGCTGTTTACTGCAAAAATACCTTGAGCCACTCCTTTGTATTAAGCCATGCATGTAGTATATTAGCTGCATTCTGTGCATGACTTGCTGAGTACCAAGTACTCACCCTTGCCACCATACAACACCAGTTGAAGAGGAGACTACACCAGCTTTGGAGGAGGAGATCCAAGAGGAACCGTCTACTTAGGGAGCGAGCCCAGTCAGTTGCCTGTGGTATACTGGATGGCACCACGAAGTTATCTCATTTTCCCCTGCTACTATTTCTCTTAATAGGTTTCGCCCTGCGTGGCGTATATTTGTAACTTGACCATAAGGTCGAGTACCCAGTTTGACTACTTAAATAAAGTACTTTATTAGTATCGAGTGGTATGATTGTGATATTTACCGATGTTAAGACTGTGTGCACTAGCGCGTTCCTGGACTAGTGCTGAATACACAGAGGGTCCGGATTTGCAAATTCGGGGTCCCGACAGTGAGCATGAGAATCTAGCTGATGCACGTGAAGATGCTTTAGTAGAAGCAATGAAGAAGATGGAAGGTTGGTGAAGTCAAACCTAAAGAAGACAAAGATGAGTCACCAACAACTTCCATTATACCACACGATGGATCACAACAAGAAGAGGATGAAAAGAATCAAGAAGGATTGAATCTAATAAAGAGCCATCATACCATTGCAAAAGATCATCCCGTAGATCAAATTATTGGTGATTTTAGTAAGGGTGTTCAAACTCGCTCTAGACAAGCCTCTTTTTGTGAACATTACTCTTATGTTTCTTGTGTTGAGCCTAGGACTATAGAAGAAGCTCTAAATGATGCTGATTGGATTATGGCCATGGAAGAAGAGCTAAACAACTTCAAAAGAAATAAAGTATGGAACTTGGTGGAATGTCCTAAAGACCACAATGTCATTGGGACAAAGTGGGTATTTCGAAATAAACAAGATGAAAGTGGAGTTGTTACTCGCAACAAAGCTAGGCTAGTGGCTCAAGGATTCACTCAAGTAGAGGGATTGGACTATGGAGAGACCTATGCTCCTGTTGCCCGACTTGAAGCCATACGGTTCCTTCTAGCCTTTGCTTGTCATTTTAATATAACTCTATTTCAAATGGATGTGAAAAGTGCTTTTCTTAATGGTATCATTGAAGAAACTGTCTATGTTGAATAACCTCCCGGTTTTGAAGATATAAAATATCCAAATCATGTATATAAGTTATCTAAGGCTCTCTATGGACTGAAACAAGCCCCAAGGGAATGGTATGAGCGACTTAGAAACTTTTTATTAAACAAGAACTTCAAAATTGGGAAGGTTGACCCAACATTATTCTTAAAAGACTTCAATGGTACATTAATGATTTGTCAAATTTATGTTGATGATATTATATTTGGATGCACTGACATATCACTTTGCAAAGAATTCAGTGATCTAACGGCAAAAGAGTTTGAGATGTCCATGATAGGGGAGCTTACATTCTTTCTTGGATTTCAAATCAAACAATTGAAGAAGGGGACTTTTATATCACAAGAAAAGTACACCAAGGATCTCCTCAAGCGCTTCAAATTGGATGAATGCAAGCCACTCAAGACCCCTATGGCAACAAATACACATCTTGATCAAGATGTGGGTGGTAAGCCTATTGACCAAAAACTCTTTAGGTCCATGATAGGGTCTCTACTCTATTTAACAGCATCTAGGCCTGATATCATGTTTAGTGTTTGTATGTATGCTAGATTTCAAGCTGCACCTAAACAAGTGCACCTTAGTGCCGTAAAAAGGATTTTTAGATATTTAAAGCACACTCCATGCATTGGCTTGTGGTACCCTAAGGGTGCTCCTTTTGAACTTCTTGGCTATTCTGACTCCGATTATGCCGGGTGCAAAATAGATCGAAAGAGTACCTCTGGGGGTTGTCATTTGTTTGGAAGGTCTTTAGTATCTTGGTGTTCGAAAAAGCAAAATTCTATAGCACTTTCCACTGCCGAGGCTGAATATGTGGCTGCCGGCAGTTGTTGTGCTCATATTTTATTCATTAAACAAACATTCCTGGATTACGGCATTAAGTTTGAAAACGTACCTCTCCTGTGTGATAATGATAGTGTTGTGAAAATAGCAAACAATCCGGTCCAACATTCACGAACTAAGCATATTGAAATCTGACATCACTTTATCAGAGATCATGTTGCTAAAGGTGACATTATGCTTAGTCATGTTAGAACTGAGGACCAATTGGCTGATATTTTCACCAAACCACTGGATGAGGCTAGGTTTTCAAAACTGAGAAATGAGTTAAACATTCTTGCTTTCTCTAATATTGCCTAAGTTTGTGCCATGAATGTCCTTTTATTTGTGCTTGATATCTTTTGTTCTTGGAAGGACTATCACATTAAGGGGGAGTCAAGAATGCCTTCAATGCATTTCTTGTTACCCACTTGTGATCAAATAAATCAAAAGTGCTGAAGTAGGTTAACCAAAATATTTTTTTACAATATAAGAAAATGAAAATGTAAAATTGCTGCTGGAAGTCTTCTCTTACTATCTCTCAATCTTATCTCTTTTGAAAACTTAGAAGTTAGACTCTTGTCAAAAGGTTTTATATTCAAAAACTTAAAATTATCTAGCCACTCAGCACATGAGTTCACTTTATTTAGCTTGAATCTGCTCATATTCATACTTATTTAAAAGAAAAAGAACTCATACAATTAAAAAAGATGCCTCTATTTTCCTTGTCTTTCTTTTTTGGATTGATCTTAAATTTAAGATTATTCTAAGATCCATCTTATGATTTCATTTCTCTCTTCAAGAGGATCTTTGAAAATCTCTAAAAATCTAGCTATTTCTTATTTTGTCAACTAAAAGTTGCTCATACACGACGGACTAAGTTCCTTTGCCAATATTGAAGAAACAGAGAGTTTCCCATCTACGGCGGACCACTTTTGCATTCGAGCACGTTCATGACGGACCGAAGAAATTGGTCCGGCGTAAATGATGCTCAGTGCAAACTTGGTCCAATACAAACGGAAAACTTACTATTTTTCAAAAAAAGGCGGTCCGGCGTGCACTTGCAACTTTCAGTTTCTAGTTCTCTTATCACTTTCAAAGTCTTTTTTACTCAATTTGAAAAATGCTTATCTAAATTTGAAAAGTTATTCAAAATCTCATCAAAATTTAGGACTTATCTCTGTTAAACTGTTCCCTTTTCTGAAACCCATAATTTTCTTTGATCCTACTTCATGGGTTTCACCAACCAGAGTAAAGTGAGAAGGTTGCCCTTCAACTAACAACCAAACCCTTAAAAGGCGCCTCTTCCCATAGTGCAGTTACTGTTCTCTGCTGCAGTTACTGTTTTGACAGTTTCCTTAAGAAATCCCTAAATCCCTCAAATCGCCAAAGGAGCTTCCCAAAACCCACACTCTTGTTCTCTCTCTCGTGCAGCACTCCTTTCCCTCACCGAAGCAAACCCTAACCGGGTGGTGGCGATGGTGCTTCTGTTTGCCCAAGAGAAGTGCTCCTAGGTTTGGTAAGCCTTCTGACCTATCCCTCCTTTTTGCGCTTTGCTCAAACCCTAGACTTAGAAATCCGTATCTTAAGGTCTTTTCTCTCTTTTTTGTAGACTTAACTCAGTTCTTGCGTTTGTGTTGGTCTAAAGATAAGTTTGAATCTGAGGTTCTTGACAAAATGCCTAGGAGAAAAGATACTGATAAGAGAGGTCTGTTGGATAAACTGGTAGACAAAGTAAAAGGGAAGAAACAAAAATCCACCAGTTTAGGTCAGTCTTCTCAAGGGCCAGTGCATTTAGAAGATACTCACACACCTGGCAGAGTTACAAAAGTGCCAACCTCAAAGCCACCAAGAAAAGATAAACAACCAGTACTGTCAGATCATGTTTCTGCCTCTGAATCTGATGATGAAGAATATGAGCCAAGTGCTTACTCTAGTTCTGAGGATGAAAACCTAAGTTCTGAAATTGATATGATAATTGGTAATGAGTTAGCAACACTTGAGGGAAAAAGTTGAGATCAATTAGGCTTTTAAGTGAAAGAAATTGGTTCCCTTTCAATAAACCCCCACTAGATGAAAAGTTCATTACTCCTTTGCAAAAGAACATCTTTTTGGGATATAAGAACATGGCTAACAAAAAGGGAAAGTCACTTTCAGCTTTGGGCAAACATCAATTTGTGGATTGCAATCAGATTTGCTCCATCACTGGATCCTACAGAATTCTTGATTGTGTGAGATCAACACTTGGTCTGGTAGAAATGATGTCAGGAAGAACCTCAACTTGGAATGAAGATAGAATCCTAGAATTCTATGCTTCTCTACTAGTGAATAAGAAAAGGCCTACATTCTACTCACTATAGATGGAAAAATCAGAAAAGTGCGATCACCTCACTTTGAAGCTGCAATTGGTGTCACTAGTCCTCAAGTCAACAGGACTAGAATCCATGATAGAATGTTCCCTGGGAACAGATGGAGGCAAATAGGAGACATGCCAGACCTAAGCCTATCATCTCATATATACAGAAACATCAATGAAGAAGGCTTCAATGCAAATAGAGTAAGCAGCTTGTCTATTGAAGCTAAGATACTTTTGCTGTTGCTTAGACACACTATATTTCCAAAGTCTGGATATAAGGAAGGTGTGACCCCAATCTTGGCTTGGTTACTACACTTGATTCTTTCCAAGAAGCCAATAGATCTAGTGGACTACATTTTTGGAGAAATGGAAGAAGCCATATACAGGAAAATGGGAAGTCCATTACCCTTTGTGCAACAGATATCGCAAATGTTGTTGGCTCAAGGAATAATTTTGCAGCAAGAAATGAGCAGATCATTCAATTGTCGGCCAAAACAGTACAAACTACTCAAGTTGCCCACTAAAGAAATTGGTAAAGGACCAAGGGTACCTCCAACACAAGAAAATGAGCAAAGTGATCATGATGGAAATGATAATGACAGCTCTGATGATGATAATGGGAAAGATGAACCTGTTCCAAGCTATCACAGCTCAAGTCACCATACTCCATGTTATCACAATCCAAGCTTTCACTGCTTCCAGGTTGGACCTCATTCTCCAGTACCTTTTGCACCAGTTGCACCCCCTCAGCCTAAAGCAGATGAAGCTACAGAAGTTATAGGAAAAAGTCCATTGACTGAACTTCATGAAGAAGAGGAAGGGACTTGCATTGTGTTGAGCTCTGAGTCCCATAAGGAAGTAGACCCAGAGCTACAAAGACTTCAAGAACTTGCAACTGCAGCAAGATTTATGAAAGGTCAATCTTTTAGGCCTGCAGCTCATGATAATGAAGCAGGGGGGTCAACTTTTCCCAAGAACATCAAGTTTCACATCACTCTCATCATTCTCTTCATGCTCTTGAAGAAGAAGAACCAGCATATCAACAAGAATATGTAGCATCACACAATTCCCCTCTCCCTAAGAAGAGTTTTGGACAACATCAAGATTGGAACAATCAACCCGAGTGGTTTGAAGTATTTGAACAGCAGTATAATGTTGATCTTAGAGCTGCTCAAGAAAGATTTGAAGAAGAACGAAACTTGGCAGCTGTCAGACACAATGAACACATGGCTGCTCTTCAACAGTGTCATAATCAAGTTCAACAGACTCAAGAAATCATAAACAAAATGTACCAAGAACAGAATAAAATAAAGGATGAGAGTTACAGAAGATTTGATATAATCAGGAGCAATCAATGGGATTTAAAGAAATGGCTTACTCAGGTGAACACCAATCAAAATCTTCTCAAGGACAGAATGTATGACATGAATCAAAAGATGGATGCTCAAGAAAATAAATTTAATCAGTTTGCCGAGTCCACCTAGAATCAGCTCAACACTCATAGTACTGCACTTGATTGGATAGGGCATTCCTTTGATGATTACGAAGATCATTTTGATGATACTAGGAAAAATTTTATCTCCAACCAAGAGCAGCTAGGTCAGCTTATCCTTGATCAAACAAATCCTATTTTTGACTCTATTCATTACCTTCAGGAGGATTTTCAGAACTGGACAGTTGGTCTTCAGCCTGGGGATCATGGTTATCCCAGTTGGCACGACAGAGCAATGGCATCTCCAAGGCATTCAGCAGAGGAACAGTCAACTCATTCTTCTCCAAAACACTCAAAGCAAGGACCACCAGTTCAGTCCTCTCCAAAGCACAATGTCAGCTCCAGGGCCTCAAACTTGTTTAAAAGAACCTTTTCCAGACGCAAGTAGTAATCTCTTTTTGGCAATTGATGCCAAAGGGGGGAGAAATTAGAGAATTTGGGAATAGTATCTTAGAAGTAGTATCTAACTGCAATGAAATGTTCAGTGTTTTTGTGTGCTCAGTGTTTCGCTATTATTTCTACTTATGCTAGTTTTATCTCTCTAACCTTGTTAAACAGCAATGAAATGTTCATTTATCCTTAGCACTTTTTCAGGGGGGTGTTTTATGATAATCTCAGTATGAATATCATATACTTGTTCTGCTAGATTAACATTTCCTTGCAGGAAAAGAAAAGTTTTCTATTCAAAATCAAGGGTGTACCAAGGGTGTTGTCATCAATCACCAAAAAGGGGGAGATTGAAAGCATCTAGGCCCCTAATTACTTATTCAAATTGATTATGGGTTTTGGTGTTGATGATCAACTTTTATACCCTTGATGAAGAAAAGATTGTTCTGAAGGAAGGTTAAAGGCTAAGGATCTTTTTGTTTATAGTTTTGACTTGGGAGATTCAAGTCATGTAGCTAGGTTTATCTTTCTTGGCAGTATTATAAAGAGGGATTATGCATAAGTTCATAATCTTGGTTCATAGGCTAAATTCTAAGACTACTTAGGAGCAAAGATCATTTCTTTTCCCTCAAAAGTTAAAGAAATTCAGTCTTTCAGTCAGTTCGGCAAAATCACATTCACGTTGTACCAAAACCTTTTCGGTCTGGCGCTAAAGACATTTTATCTGAACTCAAACCGAGCGTGCACTGTTCACGCCGGACCAAGTTTTCAGTTCGGCGCAGTGAACAATTTCTTTAAATCCAAACCGAGCGTGTGCCATTTACACCGGACCATGTTTGCATAATCTACGACGGACTCCTTTTTTCGGTCCGGCGCAAACGTAAAACTTACTGGAACTTGTTGTTGAAACCAAACTTCTTCTCAAATCACAACCAGTAAGATTGCCATCTGCGATGGACCAGATTTTTGGGTCCGGCGCAAACGTGTATACCTTTGCTTCACGGCGGACTGATTTGTGCTCAAAACCTATGTACGACAGACCAACTCAAATTGGTCCGACGCAAATGGGACTTTCTTCAAAATCGGTCCGGCGTGTATAGAGCTTATTGGAATTTGTTTTATACCTTGTCATATGCAATCATATTGTTCTATCTTTTCATTCTGACTTTGCCAAACGGCTACTTTTTTGCCAATAACGGCTATTTACTTCCTGTAGCCTATATAAGCTGTTCAAAGGCTTACCAGAACCAGAACTTTTCATCTCTTCGACATCTTAGCATCCCAAAAGCTCAAAGACCATCAAAGAGACCAAGCTTAAACTCTGTTCACAAAAATCCTACACATTTCATTGCTCCAAGTATAGTCTAGTTTCAGAGTGTCTAGTGAACCAAGAGACAGGACTTGTGGATGGTCTATTACTCTTGGAACTAGCTGTTCCTAGACGGCTGGGTGGTGATCATAGTGCGACCTATCCAACTGTGCTTGTGGAAGGCCACTATTTTTGTAAGAGGTTGGAACTCACCCTACCGAAGTGGTAAAAGAGTTACACTAGTGAAGAACCGGGACTACGTCTGTTAGTCTCTGGAGGAGCCATACTTCGGTTGAAGTGCTCTAACGGGGATGTAGGAGAATTTCTCTCTGAACCTCGGTGAACAATTGCTTGTCCATGTTTGGTTTCTCTGTCTTAGCTTTTACTTTGGCTTCTTGTTACTTGTTCTCTGCTTTTTGGGCTTATTCTGTTTAATAAGTTAATCTTTTGATTAATTTAGTCTTTAATTTGGTAAAGTTGCCTATTCACCCCCTCCCCTCTAGGCCAACCCGATCCTTTCACCAGCTCATGTGGTTGTACTGGATTGCTCAGTAGATAATATCAAGTCCAGTCCTTAACTGACTCGGGTAAGATATTTCAAAATCCATAACAAAACCGTGCAAGTCCATCCCTTGCACTAACCATAATTAACGTGCAAGTCCATCCCTTGCACTGTACAAGTCCATCCCTTGTACGCCAAACCACGATTCCAAACCAACCCAACAGCGTACTAGTCCATCCCTTGTTCGTCAATCCAAAATTTAAAACCAATCCATCCATTTCATGCCAAATCTCAACCATGTCAAACACACGCCTTCCCATTTGTACCACAATGTCCAATTCAGAGTTCCCAAACTCTGATTCCAAACCAAACCATTAATTCAATTCGAAGATTGAGCATTTGATTAAAGTTCTTGAAAATTTATTCCTAATTTTATATTTAATTCTTCTACAACTTGGCTAAGCATATGCAATTTATTAAATAACTATATCCCTTTGACATTTATTAAAATGTCTAAATTAGTTCTAAGGTTGATAAGGTTCTCATTTCAAGTGCGATTGAGATAATCCAATAGAGTTGGATACAACTACCCTTTCCCACAATTTAATATTTTACTGAATAAATAGCATGCAACAATAATTTTAAACAATCAAATTAAATTTGCAAATATGGGATCAATATGGTCAAAGGGGGTGCTTGCCTGTTTGCACTTCTCCGGCTGTGTCCTTAGGAACGTAATCGGGGTCCTCGTCGGCAGTCTCCGACGCGTCAATATCTAAGCGATCAGACAAAGAAAGAAACAGCGAGAAGAACGAGTAAGGACGAGCCAAACAGGGCAAAAGAAGCATTAAAGTGAAAGCAATACAAACCGAGCAATCGAGGAATAAATTAAACTAAAGGAGACCAAATTTAATCAGGGAGCCCGGTAATACCGGCTTTACCTAGCCGGTAGTACCGTCCACAGTCCGGTAGTATCGGCTGACTAGCCCGGTAGTGCCGGAGCCAAAAGAGTGGCTCTCTGAAAAAATAACTACCAGTGTTGTGGCTGCGGTACTACCGCTCAAGCGGTAGTACCGGCCCTAGAACGTCGGTAGTGCCGGCCTCAGGCAAAATTAGGGTTTTACTAAATGAGATTTTGGGCAAACGAAGTCGAAACTTCGAGACGGTCACATGGCTATGTTCCTAGTGACACTAGGGACTCATTCAAGCAAGCCTCGATGAGCTTCGAGTTCGTTTAACCCTAATTCTACTTTTATTCTCTCGGGAACCCTAATTTGTGTCAGATTCCGATTTTCGACTCGAATCAATTCTGAACTTGATTATGTTTATGGAAATCAAACTCTAATGGTATCGGATACATTTTAAAGTCATTTTCTTGGCTTTTGGAGTTGGGGTTTTGGAGAATAAACTCCAAAACTCAAGGAATTGACTTTTCAACGAATCAATCCGACGAATGTAGTAATTAGGGTTTTCAAATCAACTCTTTCGCACCAACTAACTCTCTAGAGTCTAACCTAGGTCTAGGAACTTACTTAACCAAGGATTAACCTCACTAACTAGGTTTTCTAGGGTTAAAGCAAAAGGGAGAAAAATGAGAAAAGGAGAATAACTAGGGTTTTGAGCTTGGATCGTGATGGATTGGATTAGAACTTTATTCCACTCACCTCAAGGCTTCACTAGGGCTTGAGGGAGCTGATCAGCACCTTGGTTTGCTTCTTCTTAAGCTCAAACACGCCCGAGAGGGGAAAAAGAGAGGGAGCTCGGGTGGAGGAGAGGAAGAATAGGAGGGAGAGCAAGAGAGAGAGCTTGGGAGAGTGAGTAAGGGAGTGGGAGAGGGTGAGGAGTCGGCTGAGTCATAAGGGGGCGATGGAAATCACTAGAAGCGGTGAGGTGGCCGGGCAACGGGCAGCGGCAAGGCGCCAATGCACTTGCCCCTCGACACGACCGGCAGTACCGCCCCTCAGGGGCGGTAGTGCCGTTGGCCCGGCAGTACTGGCCTGTCGGGACCCGAATGTGCAAATTCGCACCCTCTGTGTATTCAGCACTAGTCCAGGATCACGCTAGTGCACACAATCTCAACATCGGTAAATACCACAATCATACTCAACGAAATAATAAAGTACTTTATTCAAAGGGAAATATAACCGGTTGCTCGACCTTATGGTCAAGTTACAAAAGTACGCATCGCAGGGCAAAGTCTTTAATAAATAAACTTGCAACAGAAAATAAAGAAACGCGTGGTGCCAACCAATGTGCCACAGGCAACTGACTGGGCTCACTCCCTAGTTCGTCGGCTCCTCCTGGAACTCCTCCTCCAATAGTGGCGTTGATTCTTCTTCAATTGATGATTGTGTTGTGGCAAGGGTGAGTACTTAAAGCACTCAGCAAGTCATGCACAGAATGCAATCTAATATTCTATATGCATGGCTTATTACAAGGATAGGCTCAGATGGTTCTTTTGCAATAAAGCAACATTCACAAATAGCAATAGTAGATTGAAAGCAGTAAAACAGTAATAACAATAATAACTTTCATAAACAATTTCACCAGTAAAGCATTTATCAACCTAAAGCAAGTTCATCATTTCCATACCAAGTAACCAAAGTCAGTTTGTGAAAGTCTAGCCCTTGACTGTAATCCCCGAGCAAATTCCTATACCGTGGACTCGGCTATTCGAATAGGTTGTACACTCTGCAGAGGTTATACACTTTACCCACAAAATACAGTCAAACACCACCAAGGCGAGTGACCGTAACAAAGCCTTTCCAGAGTTACTTCTAAACCGGTATTGCCCGCTAAGGTTTCAACACTGAAGGGACTGGTTACCACACTCAGGGCCCCCCTCTTGCGCCTGTGAGTCCACCCGTAAACCTGGGGTTCACGCCACCATGACAGCACCGAAATCAAGACATCACAGTTTACTCGGCCAGGTCTGTCTCATTCCAGACTTGTGGCTATATGTTAGACTCAGTTCAAATTCTTGCAAGGTTATTTTCTTAGGGTGACCGAGGCAAGACAATCTAAGAATTCACAAGTAACCTAATCAATAAAACCAAATGCGACCTCCCAAATGCCACACCTGGCCCACTAGAACCAACTTGCCACTTGCCTCAGTCTAAATCATTTAATCACCCCAGTTGATTACCATGCACCACGTGCCATCAACATCATCAATGACAAGTGTCACAATTCCAAAAACACATTCCATCTCTCATTAAGTCAAGATTAATTTCTGACATTCAAAATTATATCAATAACACGATTGCGTGGCTAAGCAGGCTAATTACAATCTAATTAACCCATGTTGGCAACTTAATAATGTCCAACTAGTATTCCATGTTCTAGAGTGACCAATGATTCATGGCATACAATTATTATAGACAATGTGGCACACAACAAGTAGGTTGAATAGCTACTCCCAGAATTAATTGGAAGCTTTTTCAATTAATCTAGCATGCAATAATTTAAATAAACATAGTTTCATAAGTGGGATCAATATGGTCAAAGCATAACTTGCCTTGGAAAAGGTCCTGTTCCTAGTCTTAGACTTGTTCCTGGGTCAAAACCTCTCCTTCGTACCCTTCGGGCAGTTCAACCCGGTCAACCCGATGCAACGGGCCTTCATCCGTCGGACTTGACCGCTCAGTTTCCGCCTCTTCGAGCCTCCAACCCGAACCGGAAACCTTGAGCCACCTCAAGTCCATTTCCATGACGTCCAAGTGATCCTGGTTTGAGCCCAACCATCTCGTCGGCATCCTCGACCGCTCCGGACCTCGGTTCTCCCAACCTAGTCCCGATACTCACCAACGACCATAGCTGCCTCAAGAACCTGCACCATAAGGACCAAACCATTTTGCATATTCCAAAATACACTTACCTTTTTCTTCCTGCATGTTAGTCCACAATTATCATAAATTCAAACATGCAATGCCAAGTCAAATCAAACTCAAACCTGAGCACACCTTGCTCAAATAAAGTCAAATACTCATCACAAACATGGATGGACCTCCACATGGTCCTTCAATTACCCATCATCCATACATCGATTAATCTTGTAATCTACTTGATCCACCAAGAATAATTCATAATCTCACCCCCAAGCATCTTTTAACAAAGATTCCTCAAAACCAAGACCTCAGTAATTCCCCGACAATAGTGGTTTCCATGAACAATGATACCAGATCGACTAAACAAATCACACATAACCCACATTATTCATAGTTCCACATAAATGGTTATCGCGAAACCATATTTCACAAAATCATCTACTAAACCACCGAGTACGATTTTCAATATTATCCATTTAATCCATCGAGTATATTTGATAATATCATTAACAAAATCATCGAGTATCATTCTCAATATCACCTATTTTAACCCTTCACATTGTCATCTCTAAATCACATAGTATGCTTGTTAAAGTCCACCGAAATATGATTCACCACTTATTCTATTTGATGCACAAGTATGACTCTCGATATTATTTATTTAATTTTACCGACTATTATTCTTAATATCATACATCTTTCAATATTCCCCCAGTCCATACTAATTATATTGCGAACTGCCATCACAATCTAACTCCTCAATAGTTCAACTATCACCATTCATAGATCAATTTCATAATGACTAATCCCCATCAACACTAATACTCATGTAATCTCCAATCAAGTTGGGTTCTAGCTCCAATCTACATTCTATACTAATATGTTCCATCCAAACTGTCTTCCAAATAGTCATTTTCCTAATAAAAGAATATTTTGTCAAAAGTATTTATTATGGTGGATTGCTGTAGTAGGGCGACAAAGGATCATGGATAACAATATCAAGGAGGCATAAACAACAGGTATAACAAACAGCCTAACGTTAACATCATCATTTTATATAAATAGCGATGCAATTTATAAAACATTGTAAAACATTTATAAATCATGGGATCAGCATGCGTCAAGGATACTTGCCTTCGCTGACGAGGAGAGACGCGTCGCTCTGCTGGACTAAACTTGCCTTCGGCGGCGACAGCGGCTCCTTCGACTACACGCAAAAAAGAGCAACAAATAAATAAAACAAAATAAATAAAATATAAAAATTATAAAAATAATGCTGGCATATAGAGGGTGATTTTATATGAATTTAGGAATTTGAATCACTCGATTCGGAGTTACGACGAAAGAAAACGAGCGTTTCGAACCTACCGCCGGACTTGGAGAAGAAATGGCTGCTGGCGGAGCGTCGGCAATCAAATGGAAAATTTTATTTTACTGGAGGTAGAGGACAACAAGAGGGAGCTCCAGTAAAAATTTGAGGTCGAATGGAGGTCGGGAGTGACTAGGAGAGCTCGCCGAAGTTTCAGAAAGAACAGCTTCTACAGGGAGATCCGTAGGTTGGATTGGAGAAACTCCAATTGGGTTATATGGGGAATGATGAGAGTATTCTGGGGTTCAATTTGTAGGACGATCAGACAAGCGGATCGTTGGAAAAAGCTCGTCGAAGTTATGATCGGAGGCGCGTGTAGCGGCGCACGGGCGGCGTGTGGCGCCGGCGATGGGAGGGGCGGCGCACGGCCGGGGAAGGGGTGGAGAAGGTGCGGTCAGGCATGGAGAACGCAACGCTCGCGTCGGTTCGGCCGGAGGATCGCCAGAACAGCGGCGGCCACGGTCATGTCGACGGCGAGGACACCCAAAATATTAAAAAAAATTCGAAAAACGCAACAACAAAAAGAAAGTGAGCACCACGTAGGTCTCGACGACACGAATTCAACGGTGTGGTCGGATTCGATAGTAGCTCACCGGATTGAGAGTAATCGACGAAAAACCGAGCTCCCAACGAAGATTTCAACGGTGAAATTCGTCGTCGTCCTACAACAAAAAGTGAAATTAGTTGAGGGCTTTTGCTCGGGACGTCGATGCGAACACAATGACATGATCGGATTTGAGTTTGGCTCACCGGAACAAAACATGACACGACGACGTCGACGGAGGACACCCGGCGTCGGTTTCTTCGCGTTCCTGGCCGAATGGAGAGGAGTGGCAGAGGGAGGGTGTGAGCACGGGGTAGAGGGCTCCAAAACGAAGAGTTGAGAGGTGGAAGCTCGAAGTTTCATGGAGAAATGGCTAAGTTATGGCTATTTTAATGATTTTCAATTTTCCTTTGATTGAACCGTTTCCGGTGGAATTTGGAATGAATGGAGGTGGGGAATGGGTTCATCTCGTCGATATCTTTCCAACGGAACCGACGGATCGTGATTTGGAGCTTTAATGAGGAAGTTATGGTAGATTGAATCTTGGAGCCATAAATGGGGGAGAGAAACGAGTTCTCCGGACAGAGCAATCGCATGGTGTTGAAGATGAACAGTAACACGACGCTACAGTAGCCGACACGTGGCGTTCTCCGATTGGCCAGAAATTACGTAAAAGCAACGCCCTGGAGAAAAAATAGCAAAAAGGGTCTAAAAATTCCAGATAAATTCCCAAAAATACTAGGGAATATTTGGAACCCAATAAAATTAGTCTCATGAAATTTCGATGAAATTTGAAATTTATAAAATTCTGGGACGAATAAAGCGCTTTTGACGAAAGGCCGCGAGCGATAAAATACCAAAGAGTTTCCAAAAATCTTAGGAAAATTCCCAAAATGTTTTTGGAATATTTGGAACCTAATGCAATAGGATTCGGGATTTTTGGAGGATTTTTCGAACTCAGGTGGAATTTCGGGTATGGACTGGAATATAGAAATTCGATTTTTCGGACGAAGGAGGATTGAACTCCAATTTCGGAAGGATAAGGATGCTAGGTTAATTAGAACACCAAGAAAAATCCAAATTTTGAATTTAATTAATTTAAATTAGCTTTTTGGCAAAAGACCGAAATTGGGGATGTTACAACTACGTTCGGTCCTTAATCTGTCCCGGGCGAGAAATCTCCCCCTATTTACGTGCAAGTCACATGCACTTCCAGCTATTGCCAATACTCACCCGCATCAAAACCATATTTTTATTTCTCATTTTTATCAAAATTCCATTGACCACATTATCCATCATGGCCAGTATTTCTTTTTCATCATGAACAATAAATCAGTTGTTCGTTTTCCCAGTTCTACAACATACTAAGCAAATGCATGTATTAACCGTGTATACCCATTTTGACATCATTAGGTGTCATTCCATAATCTAGGGTTATCAAAGATCACATGTCAATATTTAATCAAGGAAATCCCATCAATGAAGGTTATATCAACCAGAACCCACAATATAACAATGTTTATGGAACATAGCACATGTATAAATGTTTTGACAAAATAATTTTGAAATGCTGGAATCAACATGATCAGAGGGGCCAGAGTCGGCAACCGCGGACTCTAGAACGTCGAAGTCTACACGTCGTTGTCACAAGACAATAGCAATAAGAAGCAAAAACAGCCAAACAATACCAATTTGAAATACAAAAATAGAAAACGGTTGCTCTGGATTTTATTTTAGGAATCGATTTCACAATATTCAGCGATCATTTATATGGGTTTTTAATGCAATTATCGTGTACAGTTTTAGGTATGGGTGTAATGCAATAAGTGATTAAAGTAATTTGAACTTAATTATTAAGAAAAAAAAGAAAGAGAACAAGGATTTTATCTTGACGTGTGTATCATAAGAGTTGGCTTTCAATGTCTCAGATTGCATTCAAATAATAGTTTCTAGTAAATGTTTTGTAAATTTAATACTTGAAAGTTTTTGTAATGATGTTATAATAAAGATTTAAGGGTTTAGTTATGTATAGTGTATATTGTTTGCCTTAAGGGTTCATGTGTAATTATTTGTCTAATGCTTGCATTGCCGATTTAATCATATAACTTAGTATTAACATTGACTTAAGTTAGAGAAAAGAAAAAAGAAAAACAAGAAAATAAAATCTAGATTTATTTTCTACAGCTCTCTCTCACTTTTTTTTTATTCCTATCGGTTGAGATATGTATATATTATTTTATTTGTACGTACACTATTATCTTGTTTATATACATTATTTTATATATAATATTATTTTTATTTTGTTATATATATTATTTTATTTTTGTTTTGCCAGCCCGGTCGGCCCACTTGGCCCAAATCTCATCCCCAAATAACCTAACCTAAACCTAGCACTCTCTCTCTCCCTCACTAATCTCCTACACTAGCCGCCGCACCCTGCTCCTCTTTCCCTCTGCTTCTTTTGCTCCCAATCCCCCCCACCCAAGCGCCTCTCTTCCTCACCGCCACTCTGTGCTGCCGCTGCCATTCTCCTCTCTGCATGCTACGCTCCCCTCTCTCTGGCCATCGCCCCCCACCCCACCCCCCTCTCCTATGGTCCCGAGCGCCAGCGACCCCTTCTCGGGCGTCGCTTCTATTCTTTTTTTTTTCATGCGCCGCCCGATTGGCCTTCTCCGGCCACCTCCACCGGGCGCCGCCTCCCCAACCTGCCGCCGCCGGATCCACCGTCTTTCCCGACGCCATTGGCACCGTCATCACCCCGGGGTAGTCTCCCCCCTTCCTCTCTCCTTTTTCCTCTGCCCCAACTCACCCTCTTCTTCGCCCTTTCCAGGTCGACACCACGCGGTCCTCGCCACATCCACTGTGCCGCACGCGCGTTGGAGCTCGGTGGTCGACCCGCACGCCGGCCACCACTTCTTCCACTACGGCTCAAGCTAAGTGCCTACTTCCCCTCTCTCAAATCTCTCTTTTACTGGATCTCAAGCCTTCTGGTTACCACTACTCTATATGCATGTCAATTGTTTATGTGCATGGTGGATTGAGATTTTTATCCCTGTGCCTGATTGAAGTGCATTAAAAAGGTAGTTGCAATGCAATCTTGATCGATGGGTAAAAGAAAGGAAAAAGAATTTTGAAGGTATTTATGAGCCTTTGATATTTTTGCTTGTGGTTAGTGACTTGGGCTAATGCACAGCTTCTGTATATGAGTCTACCATGCTAGTACTTGTGGAGTGCCATACTGGAATTTATGTGCATTTCTTATGAGGAAAAATTCTTATGATACGGAGTTTTAGTTCTTATGCTATTGTTCAGTTGTGTTAGTATTCTGTTTAGCCAGAGATTATGGGCTGACAACTGCCATTATTTGTGGACTATGCTAAGTGTGTGCTTGGTTATGCAATATTACTTCGATTTCCATTTGCTTGTGGATGCGACCTAAATACTGCCTAATATGATCAAGGTTATTGTGGTGGAATCTCGCTTTTTAAAGATGTGCTATCACAATGTTGACATCATATCATGTCTGGTTTACTGCATTTCCTAATAAATGAGATTACCATTTGCATGCAACCATGATTTTAACTAAATCTTAAGTTCTTCATTCCTAATAAACCCTCAGGTTATTGTGTAATGTTATATGTTTTTAATCGGTAGGTGTGACTAGCATTACTTATGGTGGGTATGGTGGAGGTAGGTGTGACTAGCATTACTTATGGTGGGTATGGTGGAATTATGGTTTTTAATCTTAAGTTCTTCATTCCTAATAAACCCTCAGGTTTATGGTTCAGTCGTCCGACCTTGGGTATGGTGGAATTAATTACAAGCATAGTTGCACTGATGCTTGCATCTTAGGGACAAGGAGTATGGGGTATGTGTGTAAGGCGAATTGTCAGGTAAGTAAACTCATGTAGGCTCCTGTAATGCGAGTTGCACATTCGTAGTAATTCGTTGGTGCTTATTAAGTGCATCGTACACAACTCAACTTCTGCTTGGTTGACGACGATATCGACACAAGGGATGAGGCATGTGTGTGATTGAATGCAGCCGATCATATGTGATAAAGTCAAGTCCTGCTTAGCATCTAGTGCTGTCTAGAGTGGATGATTAGCAGTATCCTGGTTAGCTCGTGTCCCCCTATAGTTTTACCTAGATGGTGTTATGTGACAGTTATGGCTTTATCTAGTGTGTTCCTATTTCGCTTGTTTATCTGGAGTGTATGTACTGCTATGTTGGTGGTTTATGAATTTTTATAAAATTTTGCCACTCTTATGCATGATCCAGTAAGCATTCATTTTCAATGACTTCATCACAATTACTTGTATGCATTGGGCCAATCATATCATATGCTCAGATTAGTGGTAATGCTGATCAACGTAGTAATTAAATGCCTGCAGTCCTGTGTATAGCTACCCTTTATTGTCTATGCATGGCATAAGGAGAATGAAGACATTTAAGCTAATACCTTGCGCTTTTTGCTGCAGGAAAAGGGGGTGCAGAGGGAAAGAGATTGGCAGGGGATAAGGAAAAGGAACAGGTGGCTGTCCTCTTTCCTTGTCCTCTTGGTCGGCCTCCTATACTCCCAGCAGAAAAGAGCAGTGGAAGGGCAGTAACTGATGAGTTGGTGTGTCAGTGTGTGAGGGTATACTTCTGGTGTTCTGGGTCATTTTATACTGCCGTAGAACCGACTTAGAGCATCTCCAAGAGAGGCCCTAAATATGGTCCTAACTTGAATTATAGGGCTTTTGAGGAAAATATTAACTCCAGCAAGAGCCCTAAATTATTAAAATTTAGCAAATTGTTTTAGGGCCCCTAGGAGAGTAGCTATATTTAGCAACTCAGTGATTGAGCCCTATCTTTGTTGAGTTTTAGGGTCTAATTGCTGGAGTGAATATTTCGTTGGAGCCCTAAATCTAATTAGTTAGGGCCCTAAATTAAAATTTAAGGCTCATTTTTAGGGCTCTCTCTTGGAGATGCTCTTAGCTGGCTGAAACCAGGCCTTGGGGTCCAAAAACAGCGGGCTGGAGCAAGAGTGGCAGGGACAGGTGGAGAGCATGCATCCCCTCCCCTGCCATTTGCTTGAGTGAGAAGGCTGAGAAGGTGAGTTCAGCAGCTGGCCATTCAGGATTGTAAAGGTGTTGACTAGTGGAGTGCAAAACTAGGGGAGTTGCTGGTCGGTTGGGCTCAATATTGCAATCAAAAGTGTTTTTCCTTTGTAAGCTTTTGGGAACCAAATGTAATAATTGCTATATGAGTTTGAACTTTAGCCTAAAATTGTGAGTTCTGACGTAAATTATTGTATTGAGATTTATGAATTTATCTTCTGCTTGGTATGTCATGAATGGATTCGAGTGGAATTTGGTATTCTTTGAATAATGAGGTTCAAATGGGATATTTATGTGTGTGGACGAGCTGTTATATTATGGTTGTGCTGATCTTATGTGCATAAGCGTTTTTATGTACACATACTGGTAGAATGCTGAAGTTTGCATGCATGAGTGCATGTGTAAGATACTGATGATGTGTATAAATGTTTGTATGCATACTTTTATATCATGCTGGAACTTTGCATATGTACACGTGTATTTATATAAGGTAAATACACATATATAAGGTAATGTGGCTAAGTCTTAAATTGTGCGCGCTAAAGAAAATGCATTAAATAGCTAAGTATGGATTAGGGGTTTCAATTTTTGAGCTTGCATAGGATAGTGACGTAACTATATATGTAAGAATTAACTATTTTTAACTGATGCTTTTAGTATTTTTGTTAATATGAAAACTTTTTCGCAAATGATTTTGTATTTATTTGATTTCGGAACTTGGAATTGAGGATTCACTACTTTTAACCAAGAAAACTTTTCTTTAAATGGCAAAGGTCTAGAACAATTTAATAAATGGATAAAATTTTAATTCAATGTGAAATTTCAAATTTAGACTTTGAAGTTCACTTTCTTTTTATTTTGAGGCTGTTAAAGTTGAGTTTTACTTGCTGTTCATGGCCGAAGAGGGTCATGAAATGATGGAAATACATTTTACATATTGTTATTAGTTTCGTATCAAATGTTCATTTCAAAATATTGACATTTTATCTGCTCTGTACTGAAAACAAAACCTAGTGTAGAGCTTGATTCCTTGGACAAACTTTGTATGTAAATTTATTTTCATACACTAAAGCCTTGCAAGTATATACGTGTACTCACCGTTGCTTAATATACAACGTTTAGACAAGATACCGATGAGATTTTCGATGATTCATACTTCGTTCTAGGGTCCAATGACTACTTGGACGGGTGAACTAGGGTTCTTTCTAGTCAATTTCCTTTGTGTTTTGGATGGGCATACCGTTGCACCTTTTTTTGATGTATGTACTCCTTCTATTGCAATTTTCTTTTATGTATAATATTTAGCCGATCAACCATGTACTTGTAATATCAAGTAGATGTAATAGCACTCTAGTCTACTATTATGCTATATGTGTCAATGCTTAGATGTGTGCATGGTGATGATACTTATTAAATGAGGGATATGTGGACACTAGGCTTTGATCTTGGGAACTAGCATCGATCACATATGTGAATACTAGAAATTGTTCTCAATTCTCTGACACATGAACACGCGCGACCGTCGTTTCTTATCTATTACGACGCACACCCCTCAGTGAGTGCGAGCAATACTAAGGTGTTGAGACGGCCTACGTGCGCTACGCTCGGAAGGATTGATTTCAATCCCGGTATGGTTGTTCAAAATAGAATCAAAAATCCTTTGGACGCATAAGTGTATACGCTACAACCAGGTGGCCCTTGTATGGTTGAGTGCAGATCATTCGGTCAATACTCTGTGCACAGGACTATAGGTGACAATGATCATACACTTAAGTGGAATATGTATGTTATCTCTAGTCCAACGCATGGGTAAGGTTCAATTTTTGTTTCCGAATGCCCACAAAAGTTTCTAAAAAACAATGGACAACGATCGAAGTGATCATGATGTTTCTTGTCATATTCTCCTACGTAATAGCATTTGCGAGTACATATCCCCTGTCCAACTTCTATGGATGAACAACAGTGAACTTTATACAACTTTCTACCTTTAATAGATTCTCCATTAAAGGGCAGCATGAGTAAAAAAAATAAAATCTCACACATCTACCGAAACTCCATTAAAAGCGTGATCTAATGTTCTTCATAACACGGTTTGCCATGACCAAAACATGTGTCCTCAGCAAGTATACTTCATCCACCACCCTAAGTCAAGAAAGAAATGGAATCAAATAGCTATAACATCACTCAACTTCAATTAGTAATTTAGCATGCTTTGAGAAAGAAATTACCTGCATTCAGCTTATGGCAAAAGTGAGTGTGCAAAACAAGGTCTCTCTTCGTGGCGACTATAACCTTGCAGCCGGTCTCTCGACACACTTGATCAGCGCTTGTTCGATGCATGTCCCAGCAATGATGGATCATCTGTAGATGAAAATCAAAATAAGATCTCAAATATTAACAAAATTACATACACCAAAACAGTTAGATGTCTCACTTTGGAGTTACCAACTGTGCTTTTTGGACACCGTTGCATATCAAAAATGCACAAGTGACATATACTTGAATCCCTCGGACAGCCTGATCTGGCAATGCAATAATCAGCATATTGGCTCACCACATCGTTCGGGACGACCTCCCCATCCACAATCTGTAGTTTATGAACATTGAAAGATTAAACTCAGCAAAGAATTCATTGTTTTTCTCAGAAGAAAGAAGAATTGCAAAAACATTGTTCTCCTTCACTAATCTTTATGCTTTAAAACATTGTATAATTTTAGCAGGGCTGTCCCCAACATTCTGGGGGTATATTTTGCACCAATTGACCATTTTCGGATTCTTTTTCTAGATCTAGACCCGACTCAAAACTATTTCAAATAATGATCTTTTTTCAATGCCGAGGTAAATGGCACTGAAGGTTAACGTCTCAATGCCAAGACTTCTGGTGCTGAGCCTATGAATGCGTGAGCATAAATTGCCGAGTTAGCAGCAGGTCAGCACCGAAGTGCTTGGCGCTGACATGCACAGGGAGCTTTAGATTCCTAATAGCGCTGCAATATGAATTTACATGCCAAAACAAGGGCAAGTGCCCGTTAGAAAGCAACATGGAGTCAAAATATCACAATCTCAAATAAGCAAGTAACTTGTTTCCAGTAAACAAGGTCTTCTGTGACTTAAAAATTTAAAGTGAATAAAACCATTAAGTACAGATTGATTATATAAAACTGATGTAATATTGATAAGAGGAACTACAGACCTCAATTAAAAAACCATAAACGGCGCATGAACCATCTAAACATCAACAAGTATAGAATTGGTTAATAGATTATCACATCAGAACTGCTAATCAAGGTCTGGCATATGAACCATCTAAACATCAGCAAGTAAAGAATTGGTGAATAGATGAAAAAGTCATTGCCATGCCCAAGTTGCTTGTTGTATGCATGACAGGAGCTCAAAAAACCATTCACTACAGCCGGACCACCGTCGTGGACAGCTAATGATTGCAGAATGGGATTGTCATACCACAGGGACACGGGGAGGCGGAGGCGGCGGAGCAGCAGCAACAGCCGCTATTTTCGAAGGCTGAGACGAGCGTTTGTTGTACCACGCTTGATTCCCCCGTGCCCGTCTAGGTTCCTCCGGAAGATTCTTTTCAGCACCAGCCTTATCATCTGAGATTCTGGCCTCGCAAAACTCTTCGTACCTTTTTTTGTTTTGATAGGGATCTTCATCCACCTCCTACAACACGGAAACAAAACCGTTTAGGCATGATCCTTGACTTCATGGACTGCAGAACGATTAATAGACAAAACAAAAGCCATACGGTTCCGTAATAAAATAAACTTATATTCTACATTCTCACCATGAAAGCATGGGCATACATATGCAATGCAAGCACAGCCATGGGCATCTCTGCCCAGCACCAGAAAAATTTGATCAAAACGATACAAACCAGCAGACAGACTATGGAAAGAACCGGGCCTCTCGGCCATTGCAATCAGCTCTACATGTTTCTTGCAATTCGCACAAGAATCCACAGCCATGGAAAACGCGGTCCGACATCAAATTCAGCACTCCCTCTAGGCCTGGACTCACCGTACAATATCACGAGAGAAAGATCCGATTTAGCAGTGTCATACCTCTGGGGGACGGGAAGGTTCAGGCGGCGGCGCCAAGCGCTTCTTGCAAGATTGTTTATTCTTCAACGCCGTTCGAGGCGACTCCTTTTCAGCGCCAGTCGCCACCGGCGCTTCAAAGCTGCCCTCGGACCCTCTCCACAGCTTCAAGAGGCGGGCAAAAGCGTCTCCGGCCAGAGCGCGCCAGGATGGCGTCGCGGCCAACTCGGCCGTCCTCCGGCTCGTCGTACTCTTATTTCCCATTCAAGAACCTTTCTTGGTCTAATAGGCTCTTCTTGTTGTCAGATGTCTCGGTGGTGGAGGCAAGGGTGGAATGAAACGGATGAAAGAGTTGGTGAGCGCACAAGTATTTATAAGTCGCGATATGTAGCACACAGAGCATGTATTTATAAGTCGCGATGCCTCGTACAAATGGCATGCTGTCATTCTGGCATTGCTCCATGTCGTCAACCACCTTGCCAAGCTCTGATGATATGCTCCTAGGATCAACAAACTTCATGAAGAAATTGATCATCTGGATCGCCGAGAGCCGTTTCTGGGATCTGCTCTCTGCAGTGTCACCATCCAGCATCTGCATGCCAGAACGCACAATGGACCTCGCATAAGCCTCAGCGACCAGGACATTGTTCTTCACCAGCGCCATTGCCAGGCCCATGTGAGCATTAGACTGTGTCGCCTTATAGTGCATCGTCCCAGCAACCTTCAAACAGACCTCATTAACCGTCTCACTTGACACGAACCTCCAATCGTTCGACTCAACAAGCGCCTTCAGGGAGAAGCGCCGCGCCAGATGCAGCACCATCCTGATTACCCATCAGCGCGCTGCAAAGTGGCTTGCAGAGAGAAGCAATGATGCTGGCCTTCTCCTCATCGGGCGTCGAGGGATTCGTGCCATACCGAGCAATGGCATTCAATCGACCACACACACCTTCAATCGGATTCGCTCCTGTGTTCATCCGCTTCAAGAAACATGAAAAAGCAAATGAGGAATCACGAATCAGAGCGAAACAGGATGCTGCTTTGAACTAACCTGAAATCAAGAACTCGGAAGGCCTCACGATCTCTCCTCTCTTCTCTCTCCCCTCTCTCCGTCTCTCCTGCTTCTTAAAGATTTGAACTGGAGCGCGTCGCGGAAAAAAAAATGACAAGAGAAGGCAAACGTATCAGCAGCAGCAGCAGGACAGATTGTGGTTCACGAGTGTTTCACACCGCCTCCTACCGATGGATGGCAACGGGACGCGCCTAGGGTCCCACATGTCAGTGACGTGTTTGGGTTGTTCCACTGGTGCGCGGTGACCTTGCGCTTCGAACGGCACTGGGAGCAACGCGGGCGAAGGAGCGACCGCAGAGTTTGAAATATGGGTCAGCGAAATTACCAGAATACCCCTCGATGTGTATCGGGTAGTCAGGTGGCTGTCCATAGGACGGGCTGGGCTCGAGCCCTGTATGAGGAGCAGAAATACTTGTAAAAACCCAAAGTCCAAATCAAACACGAGGATGTACTCCGCGAAGTTGGACTTGGGCCTCAAGCCCTACTTGCTGTATCAAGCCTTCGAAAACTTGGAAAAGTAGACAAAGCTCGTACATAGTACATACAGATCGATACCGGACTTACCTTGCCCGGTGCTCACCCGCCGTTGATGTCGTGGTCATCGTCGGCCATCCCGTGCGCGTCACCGGGCTCCTGCTCCGTTAACAGCGCATGTGCACCGACGCGTTGTTTCGCCTTCTTGCCGCTCATGTGCGTGCGCCGTCACCATGGCATCAGCCCGAGTGCGCCGTAGAGTGCGCCGTCACTGCTTCCTCGCCAGGCGTTCGCTCAGCTCCGCTGCTTCGCCCGCTCATGCCGTGTTTTTTGGGAGACAAAGAGGCTTTCGGAGATTAGGGTTTCCTCTCGTCGCCGTTTTGTTCCATCTCGGGGACATCTCGGCCATCCGTTCGTTTTGACGGGCTGATCGCATTCTAGGCCATGATGCGGTCGTGGACCGGCCTGTGCGTAATTTTGGGCCGCGGCACGGCTCGGTCGTTTTCGCCAGCTGGACTTCGCTACGCTTGGGCCGGCAGGCCGCTTTGTTTTTGGGTATTTTCTTTTGGAGTGTAGTCTTTAGTCTATTTTAATTTGTTTATCTTATGTTTTATTTAATTCAACAATAATTATTGTTCATTTATTGTTTAATGTTTATTTCCTGGGCATTATTACTATTTAATTTTATGGTTAATATTATGGGCATTAATATTTACTTAATTTTATGGTTATTTTCTGGGAAAGTTAATTAATGTGGCGATTAATTTTATATGATGATTATTTCTAAGTACTTTTCTAATTAAAATTGAACCAACAGGAAATTTTGATTAGATACTATTACTTAATGTTTAAAAATGGGATCATACCATGACCACGATCATATTCTGACCAACGTTGTCTATGAACATGTGCCACTCATAAGATAATTTTAGTTCTTTTTCATTTCTGCCCAATGGTGATGCGAATTAGAATGGCGAATTAGAACTTGAACAGCATTGAGCAGCTAACTGGGATGAGGCTAGATAATGAATTAGACTTAGATCTTAGCAAACTAACAACCTTAACACCTTCTTGGTTTCAATTAAGTGCGGGCTCCATCTTAGAGCCTCAATAAGTGTTGAATTGCTAAGGGAAAGAATGGTGGTTATCCTCCCTTAGCCCCTTCTTGGTTTCAGTTAATTGCAGGCTCCACTCTAGAGCTTCATAAGTGTAACGCCCTAGTTTTCGCCTTCTGGAAGAAAACCCTAATTTAAATAAAGTAATTCAAAAGTTGGAGTTTCATTGGTGTTTATATTAACCTGGCATCCAATCCAACCCAAAATCGCGATTCAATTCCCTTCCGGTCGAAAAATCGGATTTTCCAGTCCCGCCGGTACCCGAAAATTCACCCGAGTCCAGAAATGCTCCAAAAATCTCCAAACCACTTCTAGAATGTTCCAAATATTCCTAAATGATTTTAGGAATTTATCCCCGAATTTTTGGACCTCCGTTCCTATTTTATCTTGCGCGGCTTTTGTTTAATGCCCGCAATTCGCTCTGGAATATTTAATTCCACAAATTTCATCCAAATTCGACCAAACCAGTTCCATTGAGTCCCAAATAATCTAAAATAGCTCTAGGAATTTTTCCGGAATTTTTAGGCCATTTTTCCTATTTTTTCTCTAGGGCGAATCGTTTACGTAAAAGAGGGCCAATGAGGGAGTGACACGTGGCCAACACTATTCATCATCTTCTTCCTCTAGCCATGCATGGTTGGTGGAGCTCCAAGCAAGCTTCAATGGCTACCTCTTCTTTAATTGCTCATAACTTCCTCCACGTAACTCCAATCGACGAACGGCCGGTTGCGTTGGATTCGGAGCGTCGCCCTCTTCGCATCCCCCACCACCTCTCGCCGGAGAACTCGCCGGAATCCGTACGGGCGCCCAAAAACCGAAAACGGCCCTCATGGCTTTAATTGCTCATAACTTGGCCGTTTCTCGTCCAAACGCCGCGCCACCACTTCTAATCTCTCGGTATAAAAGCCCTCTTTCCGGTGGTGTAAGCCCCTCTTTGCATCTCCCCACCATTTGCTCTCTAGATCAAGAAAACCGAGCTCGTGTCGTGCTTTTTCGGAGTTCTTGAGTTCGTCGTCATTTCTCCCTCTCCGGTGAGCCTTTCTTCATGCCACTTGGTTCCTTGTGACCGTGGATGAGTTTAGCATCTAACCCAATCGTTAATTCTAGGTTGCATCAATCGGTGGCGACGAATTTTGCGTTTTTCCAATTCCGGCCGAAACTCCGTTCGTCGTCGAATTCATCCATTCCGGTGAGTTTCAATCCAATTCCTTCATTCTAGATGTGCCTTAGGTTGTTATCTATTGGTTCCATGCTTTTGTTTGGATCAATTTCATGCAAATTTGGTGGAAAAATCAAGTTTTTGGGAGAAACCGGGTTCTTTTTCCCATTTTGGAGCTCTGTTTTGGAGCTTCCTTGGAGCTCGCCCGAACCTTGCGCGTCTTGTATGCCTCCGCCATGCCCGCCGCTGCGCCGCCTCCCCGCCCGGCGTCTTGCCGCCGTGCCGTCTGCGGCCTGCTTGCCAGCGTCTTGCCGGCCACTTCCCTTCGCCAGCCGGCAGCCGCGCCGCCCCTACGGTTGCCCCACATGGCTCTCTCTCTCTCTCTCTCTCTTCCTTGGGTTCCTGGAAGCTTCATGAGGAAGCAACCCCCATGTCAATGACATGTGGGGCCAATTTGTCATAGGAATAGAGCTAGTCAAAGGCCCAGTCAAACCAGTGGACCCAGTCAACTTTGACCCAGTCAAACCCGAGAGGAATATTCCGAGAATATTCCCGATTTTCCAATTATTCGAAATTCAAACTTCGGAAGCTCATAACTTTCTCATCCGAACTCCGTTTGACCCCATTCAAATTTCTAAATTCATCTAAAATCAAGATCTACCCGCCAGTACTACTTTTGTATTTTTTGGATTTTATTTATTTTCTTTTATTTATTTATTGCCTCGTTTTGCGCGTAGTCAACGATTCCGCCGCGACCGCCGATCCCGCCGCCGGACTTCAGAGAGTTCGACCTTCTCGCTGTGACCAAGGCAAGTCTCCTTGACGCATATTGATCCCATGTTTTATCACTGTTTTACCCTGTTTTAACAATTGCATTGCTATTTATATAAAATGATGATGTCAAACGTTAGGTTGTTAGTTATACCTGTTGTTTATACCTCCTTGAAATTGCTATCCGTAACCCTTTGTCGCCCTAGAATAGTGATCCACCATAATAAATGTTTTTAATAAAATACCCTTCGATTAGGAAAATGACTATTTGGAGGATAGTTTGAATAGAACCCATAGTATGGAATGTAATTGGAGGTGGGGGAATAGTAGTGATAATGTGGGGGTTGTTAATATGAAATTGATCTTTGAATGGTGATCGTTGAAATACTAAAGAGATGGACAGTGATAGTAGTTCTCAATTTAAACAATATAGTCGTTGGAGATTTTGGAAGATGTATGGGATTGTAAAGTATTCGGGGTGGATTGAACGGATCATTGCAAGTAAATAATATGTCGACTTGGATTCTTGGGTTGATAAACTAGTAGGAGGTGAGAATCAGAGTTGGTTGGATTATTAGTGTTTGTTGGGGTTTATTCTTAACAGATTGATTATGAAATAGAGGGTTATGAAGATATAGATATGTACTAATCATTTATGGAGAATAGTGAATGATCCAGAATAATTGGGGGTTTAGTCAATGATAATATTCCGTATTCTTGATGGATTAAAGTTGATGATCTAGAGGTGATGATGTGAAGGATTAGTCATATGCCATTATGAAGTAATATCGGTGGATTGTATTCTAGATGTTTAGAGGTGTGATATCGTGAAGTATTCTCGGTGGTTTAGTAGATGACCTTGGGAAATATTCTTAGTGGATGATAAGATTGATCGCCGTATGATTGGTGGATAAATCAATAATACAAGTTCGAGTTCAAGGGAAAGATTTCCTATACAAATATGATTGTAGTTCCATAAGATTTTGAAGTTATAATAGTACCATGATGTACTTCCTACTTGGTGGATACTATATCGAATTGGATTATTCTTATGATTGTAGAGTTATGGCAATAGAGGTATTATTGCAGAATACGCAGTTGATTATAAGGATTGTAATCAAACCCGGGTATTTGTATTTTATAAAAATAAACTATTGGTGGAATAGAATAGTCCGGTAGAAATGCTTAGACTCGCACTCGGTCAAGGTACACCTATGGGTGGGAATTTCAATTATCTTTTGAAAGCCTGGTGTTGAAAGTTATAGGCAAGGAGTATTGCCGTTGGTTTGCAAAATAAAAATAAAATGAAAAAATGATTTCGACTTGGGCGGCATGGAATGTCGGGTGGAAGCGGACCAAGCCTTGGTTCTTTTGTGCAAGTACCGCCCCAAGTCAATTAAGGACCGACGCTTATGACTGTCTCCATTCTAAGCATTACCGTACAACCACATGTCAAAGTGGGCACGACCTGGCTAACTAATTTGTAGAAACCTGACTTAGACTCACCACTCGGTGGTTGTGTGAGAGCCGGAAAGAGGCATTGTTGTTGTTGTTGTTGTTGTTTTACTCACACGGCGCAAGAGGGGGCTTCTGTACTGGGTGGACATAACCCTAACAGCGGTGAAACCTTAGCGGGTGGGTCGGGTTAGGCGTATGCATTGTAACAGCCTTGTCATGATATCCTGCCAAGACACCTAAGGAAGTGTGCTAATAGCTTGGCATTAAGGGAATATCATGTCTTGTGGGTAAAGTTGTACACCTCTGCAGAGTTAAAACTATTCGAATAGCCGTGCCTACGGTCAAAGGCAAAGCTTGCTGAATGCTTTCATACTGGTAGACCTTGGTTTTTGGTTTCGAACTAAACAATGTTTTGTTTTGGGATCCGGGAGCGGTTAGAACTCTCGGGGGTGCTTCTGGCGGCTAAAGCCAGGTAGGTGGAAGGAACCTGATTTTGTGAACCATGGCGGACATAGCCATGTGATTGGATTGAACCCTACTTTTGTTGAGATGTGGCGGATAGAGCCTGTATATTAGTGAGTGGGGGTTAGAACCTTCACTACAATATTACATAATTCAATTATTAAAAAGAATTGCTCAATGATGCTTTGTGAAAATTTTTAACAAGTATGTGTTGTTGAAACTTGGCTTTGTGCAAATAAACCATATTAAGCCATTCTTGGATAGCCTACATTGTGCAAAATTCCCCAGACTTGCTGAGTACTTTATGTACTCACGTGCTACATTCTAATCCTCTCTCAGAAGTGAAAGAAGCTGTTCAAGATTTCCAACGACTAGGGTGCGTTCTCCACTCGATTGCCTGTGGGCATTTGGATGGGTCGCATTGGCGTTTTCGTCTTCCGCTGCAGTTGTTCAAGTTGTTCAGCCCGTCCAGGCCATAATGGTAAACCTTGACCATAAGGTCTTTGCTTTTATTTGGGATTATTTCTTATTTAGTTATTTGTATTCGTGATATGGTTGTTGATTCATCACTTTTGACTGTGTGTACTAGCTACTGATCTGGGACTAGTACAGAAATACACAGAGGACTCCGGATAGCCGATCTAGGGGCCCACAATAAGCCCAAGCGGTTAGTGTTGTGATCATGTGTTAGTACCCGGCTCAAAGAATCATTCTTTGAAAGTTTGGAGAAAAGATTTTAGCGAAGGCTGGCACTACTGTAGGCGTATAGCCGGTAGTACCGTAGGTCTGTAGTACTACTGTATGGATGTTGGTACCACCACTTGTCGGTTCTACCGCTCGTTTGAGCAGTAGTTTTTTAGAAAGTATGTGTTGCTTGTCTAGATCTTGAGGCCAGTACTACTGCTGTGTTAAAGTCGGTCGGAGCTACTGGAGGTTTGAGTGGTACTACCGGAGGTGCGGTTGTACGAATGCTAGTAATCGGTAGAGATTTTACAGAGAGCAAGAAAACGCGAAGTTTGAAAGTCTGAGCTACCGGCCTTGGAGGCTGGTACTACCGCACTATGTGCATCGGTAGTATCGTAATATTGTAGCCAATGGTTAGTACCCGGCTGGAATATGACCGTTGGGTTGGGTCCGGTACTACCGGCGGCAAAATCTCGGTAGTACCGGGTTTTGCTTATTTTTTTCAATTGCCCCCAACGGCTAGTTTTCGTGTGAGGGCTATAAAAGGATGCCATGGGCTGGCATTTGGGGTTGCTGCTCTTGTAGAGTGTTGGGAGTTGTGTGCATGTGTTACTCTCTTCAAATTAATTTTTGAGCTAAGAGTGAGCCCTAATTGCATGTGTTGCAATTAGGAGGGGTTGAGATCCTCATTGTGCATGTGTTGCACTTAGGAGATTACCGGAGCTCATGTGTTGCGCTAGGTGAAGCCCAAGCGGAATGTTTGGTTTATTACTCTTGGTGGTTGTCACCACCTATATAGCTTAGAAGACGTTGTGCACGAGTGCTCTCAATGGAGGTTGTGAGAAGCCCCAACTAAGTTTGTGAAGGTTGGTACTAGCCTACCCGGAGGGGTTAAAGAGTTACCACTAGTGGATTCAAAACGGGTGCTCAAGTGCAGAGCCGGTCCAAAGAGTTGGGCTTACCTCAATGTGGATTAGAGGAGACCGGCAAATCTCCGACAATACGGAGAAAAGTGTTGTCTCCTTACTCTTGTATGTTTATAATTCTTATTTACATTGTTGCAATTTACACTCCTAGAATTAGATTGCTTATTTGATTAGAATTGTTATTCCTACTTAGAGACATAATTTAGTTAGTGCACTAGTGAGGCTAGTTGTTTTAGGTCTTAATTATCAAAACCGTAGTTATTCGTTTCCGCATCTTGTTTAGGTTTTGACATAAGGTTGATTAGAGTGTATCTCATCAGAGAAGATTTTCAAAACGCCTATTCACTCTCAACCCTAAACCGGTTCGAATTCGATGAATCTAGTTCGCAATTCTCGAAGGTTCTCTTACAGAGCAGTGCTTCTATGCTTTTCCTTCTAGTACAAGTTGCACAAATCTTGAAGCAAACGAAGGGGTAAGTAATCACCATCTACCCTCCATTCATGCTTTAATAGTTGTGCAACTTTTTAAAGAAAGAGCATAGAAGCACCTTTCTTACATCAAATTCGGTAACTATGCTTTCAACATGGAGTCACGCTTAGGGGCAAATACAGCAAATAAATCAGGGACAGAGAAAACATTAGGATCTACCTGGTCACCAGGACCAATGCTATGGTGATTTGCGAGAAAAGCCTATCCGATCAAATCAAACCTTCCCTACATCACAAGTTTGATCTCCTTACACAAGGGTGCCCTCCTACAGAGCCAGACACTTGTTGAAAATAGAAGTGTAGCTTAGTTCTTGAGTTCCTCTGGTCTACGGCTAGTCGGCTACTGACGACGACGACTGCTGCAATTTGGTCGGTGCTAACCCCCGGACTCATCAGGTACAGGTAGGCAAAGGGATCAAGTTTGCCATCATTTTAGATACCTTGTCCATCGATTCATTCTGTTGTAAAACAGATGTTCACCCACGTCAATCAACGGCACGTCAATGCAATCACACGAATAGAAGAAGAAGCGCACACAATGTTAGGGTAAAAGTTCTCTCTTTATTAGATTGATTTCTTGTACAAGACAATATTATATATATATATATATATATATATAGGAAAATGGTTCCATACCCTTGGGAGTACGTACTCCCACTCTCAGTATACCACTTAAATGATGTTGCTATACCTCTTTATCCTTTTAAGTATACTCTAATACTAATTATAAGATACTCCAAAGTGAATTCCACAAAAAATTTCATTAAGTCCACCCTTTATAGCATAATTTGTTTGTATACTCTTTTTACATATGAAAAAGGGTATATAGCTAAAAAATAAAGGTCTCTGATTAATTTTTTTCAACAATGTAGCATTGTAGTATCTTAGAATTATTATTGAAGTATACTGAAAGTGATAAAGGAGTATAACGTATTTGTTTAAGTGGTAAAGTATACTCTAATACTGATTATAAGATACTTCAAAGTGAATTCTACGAAAAATTTCATTAAAGTTCACCCTTTATAGCATAATTTGTTTATATACTCTTTTTACATATGAAAAAGAGTATATAGCTAAAAATAAAGGGCTTTGATCAATTTTTTTCAACAATATCGCATTGTAGTATCTTAGAATTATTATTAGAGTATACTGAAAGTGATAAAGGAGTATAACGTATTCGTTTAAGTGGTATACTGGAGGTGGGAGTATGTACTCCCAAGAGTACGGAAAAGGCTTCCTATATACTCTAATACTGATTGTAAGATACTCCAAAGTGAGTTTCACAAAAAATTTCTTCAAAGTCCACCTAATATAGCATAATTTGTTTATATACTCCTTTTACATATAGAAAAGGGTATATAGCAAAAAATAAAGAGCACCGATGAATTTTTTTTCAACAATATCACATTGTAGTATCTTAGAATTATTATTTGAGTATATTGAAAGTGATAAAGAAGTATAACACATTCGTTTAAGTGGTATAATGAAGGTGGGAGTACGTACTCCCAAGAGTACGAAAAAGGCTTCCTATATATATATATATATATATATATATATTGGAGAACTCCTGAAGATTAATTCGCATTCATCCATCAATAGATAAAGTCCTTCTCTATATAGATACAAGTTCTATCTATATCATAACACATTCTCAACAAATGTGACGATACAGAGGGGCCAATACTATCACCAAATCGGCAAAAAAAAAAAAAAACAAATAGCACACTGAGTGGCTGCACAAGCCCACGCCTGGACCAACAGTGCAGCAACAAGGAGGAAACCTGGGTTCTGAATTCTGAAGGAAGGAAGGCTGTGGCGAGCTGTGAGAACCAAAAAAGGAGTGGCACCGTCACGCTCACAGCGGGAGTGACCGAGTGAGCATCAGAGGTGCCTTCCATAGGGCCTTGTTTGGAGCCTAGAAATCTCAACGAGAGACATTTCTATGTTTTTTTTAAAGTTGTATAAATATTAAAATATTTGGGAATGGTAGATAGTGATTACTTACCCTTTCGCTTGCTTTAAGATTTGTGCAGCTTGTATTGAGAAGAAAAGCATAGAAGCACTACTCGATTTTGCGGGATTTTCGGGTTCACAGGGAACAGTCTCGCTGTCTTGTTTCGGTGCAAATGCGAGATTTCTATTTTTAAATAAGTATTTAGAGTGTAAAACCATCTAACGGGGTCGGATTAACATAATATGTTTTATAAATCTATGGAAGGTTCAAATGAAACGTTTTCCGCTCGGTAAAGTTTAACAGTGTCCGTCTGCAACTGAACTATGGCTCTGTTTGGAACCAAGGATTACAAGACTTGCACGGGGATCACCTACAAAAATTTCTGCGAAGTTATTTGTTATGCTTCCAGAAAAAGAAATTTTACGGTACATTATACTCATAGTATATAATGTGCAGTAGAAATTATATCTAATTATTGATTTGTTAAGGATGTTTCTACTACTCTACTGCTAGATAAAAAAGAATGAACCGTTCGTATTTAATTTAGCGTCCTGTAAAGAGCTCTCTAGTCTAGACCCTGAATAAGTTGTGTCAAACCCCAAATAACCCTGAATTTTTTTTATAAATAATCATTTTTTATTCGGCTATTACAAAAATATACCTACATATTTTTTTTACAAAAATGACCTATTTTCGCGCCACGTCATCGTGAAATAGGGTTTTTCGCGCCACGTCATCGCGAAATGGGGGGCTTCGCGCCACGCTGGCGCGAAATGGGCTGGGGCTGACGTGGCGTGCGCGGCGACGGGCTTCGCGCCACGCTGGCGCGAGAGGAAGCGCAGAGCGGCGGGCGAGCGTGAGCGGCGTCGCCCATTCGAGATTTTTTTTATATAAATAAATATTTTTTATTCGTGTATAAAAATAATATATGTGACTTTATTTTTTTTTTGCAAAAATGGACTTCGCTACACCAAGCAACGACTACTGTCCCATCCTCCATTTTTTTTATTCATCCAATGTTCAAATCGCTACATGGTGTAGCGACCATGCAAAAATTTTTTCATTTTTTTTTCATTATATTCTATTTTTTAATTCAATAATTTATATCTTTTGCTAGGTAGCTCCAAATCCAACGAAATAAATTTCTAAATTTATATTAAACTATAAGGATTGAGATTATACAATAAATTGTTTAAATCAAGTTACTAAAAGAGCATTTTATGTATTATGAAAACTTGAATTAAACAATTTAGATATATATGGAACATAGTAGTTTTTATCATATAATCTTAATTCTTGCATCTTAATACAAATTTATAAATTTATTTCATTAAAAAATTAATAACATACGTATATTTTTGTACTATGCGAATAAAAAACTATTATTTATAAAAAATATTCTAGCCGCGCAGCCCTGCATAGCTATAAAAAGAATTCCACAACTAACAACTGAAAATAAGGAAAAGAATGAATTAATCTATTTATTTCCTAACCATTAATTTTAAAAATAACTTTTCAAGTATTTTTCCCTTCATTTCATTTTTTAATAAGGAAAAGCAGAAAGAAAATGAATTAATCTATTTGTTTCCGCAACTTTTCAAAAACAAACTCCTAACCATAATTTTTTAAAATAAATTTTCAAATATTTTTTCCTCATTTCATTTATTTTTCTTCTTTCCCATTCGTAACCATAATTTTTTAAAATAAATTAAAAATGCGTTGGACAGCGGCCACTGCCCGCCTGGCGCTGCCGCCTCGCCGCTTCGCCGTCGCCGCGCCAGGGTGGCGCGACACCACCGCCCCCTTCGCTCCAACGTGGCGCGAAAAGCCCGGCCGCCGCCACGTGTCTGTTTCGCTCCAACGTGGTGCGATTTTCTACCCTTCGCGATTACGTGGCGCGAAAAGCCCCAATTCGCGATGACGTGGCGCGAAAATAGGCCAGTTTTGTAAAAAATAATATGCAGGTATATTTTTGTAATACACAAATAAAAAATGAATATTTATAAAAAAAATTCAATAACCCTTGAGGTTATTTTTGTGTACCTTGTGAGGCCCAAGGAAATATCACAACACCAAAGGGATTAGGGTTTGACACATAAGGCAGGCTAAACATGTCCCAACCTACTATCATGGTGAGTGATGATGATGTGGTCTGCCCCTTTGCTGACCCTGCTTTGCAGTAATGGACACCACGGGAGTACAACACATCTTTTCTCCCCCCCACTGCAAGCCACCCAATGCTGGGCAGATGGAGAAGCTTCATGGATACTTCCTTGATCCTACTCATTAACTCATGCACACACATCCACCGGTATGGGATCGGTCAAGGTCCAAGCTAGGACTGCATTCTTCCTTGACCAGAAGGCTGACGTTTTTTTTCCGCAACTGGTGAGGAATAATAAATCGCAAGGGTCATTTCCTCGTAGGTTTCTCATTAGTTTTTTTCTTCGAAAAATTAGCAGGAGTTTTACCTTTCATTCAGAAGGGAGAGAAAAAAAAAAACAAAAGCATTATTACAACTTACCGAGGTAGTTAGCAGGAGTCTTACATTTCTCAGTAGTTTTTTTTTCTCTCGAAAGATTGGCAGAGATTCTGCCTTTCGTTCAAGAGAGAGAGAGAGAGAAAAAACAAAAGTATTGTTACAACTTGCCAAGGTAAGTTCACGGTAGTTTATTGTTAAGAGAGCACCGAAACAGAATAACTGGAGAGCAGTAGCACTGAAACCTTAGGAAAACTCTTAATTAAGAGAGGATCGACAACGCAGACAACAGCAACGTTTCTCGCTAGTTTCGCTGTGAAGCTTTGATCTAGGTTAGTGTTTTCTTTCTTTGAGAATCTATTAGTACTAGCATAGTTGTATCCATCCGTAAATAACTTCAAGAATCATGGAAATGAACATGTCTTATTCATACTGTAGCGAAAAGTGCAAGTTTTACAACAACAACAACAAAAAAAAAACCACTTTTTTTTTTGTTGTATCATTGACATGTTCAGCCTGGCCCCTTATGCCCTTTGTCACGGCTAGTGGTGTTTCGTTCAATTTGTATTTGTAGGTGGTTTGAACAAAATGAGTTCCAAAAATAAATAAATGTGTACCCTAGTACTCTCTGGACAGGTATATTACAGGAGCAAAATTATTTAACCATGTTCCAAATCCAAAAGGATAAGAAGATATTTAAAAAAACTCTCAAGTCTCAACCCCCCCAAAAAAAGTATATATACGGTAGTCCGTGAGTACTCTTAGCAGGCCGTACTGGTGCTGTCGGAGTAGCGAAGGGGGCCTACGATGGTTGGCTCGGTCCGGGCGCATCGGTGAACTGCGACGGACCAAGGACATCATCCATCGTCTCCTACTGGGGATCCACAAGCCACTCGTCAAAAATCCCCAGGTCGACTAACGGGCTCGAGACGTCAGAGTGGGTCGCGCTCCGATCATCGACGACTGCTAACAAATATTTCACGTTAGTACACTGCATAGTGTAAAGAACGTAGGAGATAGGGGGAGACCACAAAAGTATACCTGCAGCGGGGCGGTGCCAGCTGGAGCTCCCGAGGACATCGGCGGGAGGGGCGTGTGTCGTGTGCGCTGTACCCGGTGCGACGTGTGTCGGCCACGTACAGCGAACGAATGGCCAGAGACCTCTGCCACATCGTCGTCCCTCACCCTCCTGCACAATGTAAGGTAGACGATATTCGGTCGATTTTTGACGATAATTTGAGCTTGAAGCGGACTAATAAGCAACCAGAAGCGTTGAGTACCGCAAACCAGCCAACCGTTTTTACTCGAACTATATGTATTTGATGCGTGCCGCTCAAAAACTTGCAATTTGAGGGTTGCACTTAAAATCAAGAAACTAACTCCTTTCGTCCATCCAAACTTACAATACGTATTTTTTAATAACATTGTCCATAAATATAAAACATGTTTTATATTAAAATATAAAAATTAGTGTGATGTTCACTTTATACCCCTAATAAATATCTAGATTTATTTGATATTCTCTCTATATATTTATTGATTGTAGTTCTTAGATATAATAATTAGGGATAATCTAGTCATCTTCAATATCTTCTTCTATTTTCTGAGAAAAAAATAAACCTTACAAATTTAGACGGAGGAAGTGAAATGCAACTTATAATCCAGTTTTCTTCAACCTGTCCTCTTTTTTTATGTTATGTCGTATTAATGTCTCCACATATGCTTCGTGTTTTATGATGCTTATTTGCATCAGATTGAAAGTAGGAGAACACTGGAGCCACTCTACCTTAATAAGTACCGCTTCTTTTCGATGATCCGGTGAGAGAAGAATATATAATAGGGGAAGGAGAGGAGAGTAATTCAACTACAAAATACGACTTATTTTTTGCTAAAAAGCAAAAAAAAATAGTTAAATGATACCACATAGACCAAAATTTTAGGTGAAAATAGTTGTAACACGTAAAATTACGTGATTTGCAGTAAATAAATTCATCCGCAGCCAGTGAACCACGTTACTCCCACCTTCATGTCCGCCGCCGTGCTCCCCTCCCTTGCCCCCACCACGAGCGCCACCGCCCTTACCACTGACCGAGCCGCGGTGCTCCTCGCCGGTTGTGCTTCTGCACACTGTGCCTTCGAGGCTTCGAGCTCCACTCCATGGCGCTCCGCGCCGGTGTCGACCGCGACCGAGCTATCGCTTTTCGCCTCCAGCGCGTGTACGCCGCCTCGACCTCTCGCTCTCGGTATCTGTCACATCCACCTGTATGGAAGAAATAGAGTACGAAAGGGGAACGGAAGAAGTAGAAAACCAACCAGACTCGAACACGATTAAACGATCAGCTGAATACCTGTGTCAATCTTGGATTCGGACTTCCTTCGCCTGCTCGGATTAGGATTTGCCTGCTCGGATTAGGGCTTTAAAGGAAGGCCTCGGTTGGTGCTCAGCGTCGGAGAACGCAAGGTCGTGAGGAGACGCAAGTCGACGAGCTACGGACGCCGAGGGCCGAGCTGTTGACGCTGAGGGCCGAGCTGTTGACGCTGAGGGCCGAGCCGCCGAGGCAGATCCTCTAGTCATCTGGACTAGAGGACGAGGACTGGGGCTTGACACTGCACTTTGCGATTCATCTTCCAGCAGAGACACTGCTCAGATGGAGGCCTGTAGCAGAGCTGAGATTATAAGCCTATCATGCCCATGGGATCTAGGGATGCATCCAAAAGATCTCTGCTGTCTAGTCTTCAGAGTTTTGACTAAGCTGCTTGGTCATCCTTTCAGTTTACTGAAGAAATTCTGGAAAGCTGAACATGCTTATCCACCGCTGATGGAGCTGCCGGAGCTACCGCAGGACATGTTGATGGATATCTTCGCCACCCTTGAGATCCCTGACCTCGTACGTGCGGGCTCTGTCTGCTCCTCCTGGCGCTCCGCATACACCAGCCTGCGCAACCTTGGGAAGTACAAACAGTCCCAGACACCGTGCCTGCTCTACACTTCTGAATCTGCTGGTGAGAGCGTTGCGTGCCTCTACAGCCTTGTGGAGAAGAGGACTTACAAGTTAACTCTCCCGGAGCCACCCATCCGCAGTAGGTTTCTGATTGGATCCTCATATGGCTGGTTGGTTACCGTTGATGAGATATCTCAGATGCACCTCCTCAATCCGATCACCGGGGAGCAGATCGCTCTCCCGTCGGTGAACACCATCAAGTATGTCAAACCCATCTTCAACTACTCCGGTGCTGTCCACATGTATGAGTTATCATGGCTCTGGGGAACGGAGGTTACCAGAACACCGTCAATCCTTGCTCTTACCGAGTTGCGGGATCACCTCTTCCATAAGGCATTTGTATTCCCTGATTCGTCCACCGGAAGCTACATTGTGGTCCTCATCCACAATCCATATTGTCATCTTTCATTTGCAAGAGCAGGGGATGATAAGTGGACCTGGCTGCCACACAACGCATGCTATTTAGATTGTGTATACATGGATGATCTATTGTATGCATTGACGTCACAAGGACAGATCGATGCCTTTGATCTCACTGCCACCACTGTCACAAGGAAGGTAGTTATGAACCAGGTGAAAGAATATGCTCATGAGAGCATGTACATTATTCGAGCACCATGGGGCGATCTCATGCAAATTTGGAGGACATTGGACTTCAATGTTGTTGCTCCGGAGTCTGAGGATGAGGGTGCTGATGCTTTATGTGATGAGGATGAGCATCGTGCAACGAGAGTGTTGCGTACAAAAAACATCATGTTATATAAAGTTGACATGGCAGCGAAAGAGCTTGTGGAAACAACTAGCTTGGCAGACCATGTGTTGTTTCTTGGGCATAACCAGACGCTTTGTCTTAGTAGTGAAGAATACCCACAGTTAAAGGCAAATCATGTCTACTTCACCGATGATACTGAGGAGTGGATCATGACAGAGAAGAATTATCCCCGCGATGTTGGAGTTTTTGACTTGGAAAATAGCTGCAGGAAGGAAATTGTGTCCCCTCAGATTTGGTCCAACTGGCCTTGTCCCATGTGGATAACACTCAGCCTTATGACGATGAACCAGGCATTGAGTAAATAGCCATATCTCATCATTTATTTACAGCACCAAAATCATGTAGCTTTCTTCAGTATTGCTAATTTTATGAAAAGGAAAAGATGGTAATCAGATGTCAAAAGAATAGAAGGGGAAAGTGAGGAGATCTGGCTGCTCTCTGCTCCGATTAATAGTTTAATAGCATCCTTGGTGTTTCTTCCTGATGTAAACTAACCAATTAGAGCTTCGAAGTTATTAGTTTTTTTCCTCAATTGACATGTTTCCGATCAACAATAAAGAACACCCCAATGCAACTAAAACCATATAATCTGAAAGCACTCACTCCTTAGCCCGTTGTTTCAGCCATCCACCAATACGCTTAACCATAGAATTTAGTTCAAAACAATCCTTCTTATCCTGCTTGCTTACCGAAGAACATATAAAGAATCTGTTTGTTTTGACTATGGGAAAAAAATTACTGAACGCTGGAAACAGAGATACAAAAAGAGATGGACTACCTAGGGAGACATAAGCACCCTGTTCTGTCACAAATTTGGTACCAAGATATGCAAAACTTTAATTTTATGAGATTAGACTGCTGCTTTGCAAATGCGGCATGTTTCTGATAGCCGCCCTAACATTGCAGTTAATAAATTCTCCATGATTTGTATTAACCATGCTCCTATCCTAGACATTACTGAACTTAAAGCGGTTCGCAAGAAAAGAAATATATTTCAGGAGCTCAGATAACAACTTTCCGTTCTGTGCCAAGTCCAAAAACCTGGGCACTGCACTCACCCAATGTGTCAAGAAAAGCAAGAAACATCTTCCTCAATAGCTGGAACAAATAGGGCATGGAATCTGAACTGACAAAACAATGGTCCTTCAGACAGAAGGATTTCCCCTTCTTTTATTGAAAGCAACAAAGCCTTGATGCAACCTGCTTGAAGAGCACATCCTCCAGAAGACAACATAACATCTAGCCTATGAAAACACCGCCACACCCCTACTAGAGAAAAACACAGCGAACTTCATCCAGGAAGTCTTATCTGCAGGTCCTACACACGAAGCAAGCAAAGCACGCATCGGCACTTGCTGCAGGAAACAAAGAAATTTATATACAGCGTTGCCGAACAGTTTTTTTTTTCTCTCAATTGACATGTTTCCGATCAACCATAAAGACCACCCCAACGCAACTATAAAGACCATATAATCTGAAAGCATTCAACCCTGAGCCCCTTGTTTCAGCCATCCACCAATAAACTCAACCATAGAATTTAGATCAAAACAATCCTCCTTATCCTGCTTGCTTACCAAAGAAGAACATATAAAGAATCTGTATGCTTTGACTGTGGGGAAAAAAATCACTGAATGCTGGAAACAGAGACAAAAAGAGATGGACTAACTAGGGAGACAGAAGCACCCTATTCTGTCACAAATTTAGTACCATGATATGCAAAACTTATCTCAAAATCACTCGCCAATGGACTAAAAAATATATATCTTCCTACTTTTGTAGATAATTATGTCAGGAGTTTGTCTAGGTCCTTCTGTTTGCCCCACCACCCTCCTCTTGCAAATAACTTTCTCCTTGCTGGAAAGGCTAGTAAACCGGAGGCACTATCATCGAAGACAACTTCAATTATTTTCTGGAGCTCATTGGGACAACAAGCAAACTGAGCTGACTCTAGTATCCTTGTCAGTGACAATGCCACCCCTACTAATATCAGTCACCTTCAAATTATTCCATATCCCGATCAAGCGTAATCAAGTATCTTCTAACGCACCCTTAATCCAAAGCTAAACATGATAGGCCAACTATTGCCTACGGTTTCCTTCATGAATTTCAGATCAAACTAGGCCTTTGGAAAGCAAACTGTCTGTCTCATGCTACTAGTGGCACTTAGAAATTTCTCAAGAATATGACATATACAATAAGAACCCTTTGGTAATCAGGAATGCAATACAAGCAAAACAGAGAGTCCTATGCATCTCAAGTCAATGGGAGGTTTAAGGAATCGACGATTGGACACTAAGCAAATCATTATTCAGTTGTGTAATCTGGATGACCTCAAAATACCCAAGCTATACAATTGCAAAAGTGGTAATAAGGTCACTGGAGTATCAAGCCCATCATTTCAGATTTCCGGGCCACGAAGAACATGTCATACACTGTCACCAGCATGTTTTGAGTAACCTCAACCGATGACAGACAACCTAATCAAAAGCGATCACAAGTTCACCTCTCAAAACTTTGAAATGGACTTCTCCTGACATGATCTGTATCGCTACCCTGCATGTTGTTCTCTGAACTTTCTTTCTACCTCCTCTGAACCATGCTTCAACATCAGATCAAGCGATCTCCACATAGTGTTCCTTTGTACCGTTGCAGAAGCCCTTGTGCCGCAACTTAGGATTCTCCTAAGTTATTTAAGAAGACCAAAGCCAATCAACATTTAATAGTCCTTAATTAGGATGCAATGAGAGAAGAATCACCATACCTTCCAAAGTTTTGTGCAGTGTGATGCGTGCAACAGCCGGTGCTCCTCGGTACGGAACCTGACATCACATCCCACCTTGTGACACTTGACACCATTCGTTTTATGCTCCTTTTTGCTTGTCGGCGGTTTAGTATCGGCTATAGCTTTTACTTTGGCTTGGTTTACTTCAATTCCTCCTTCATGCACTGTAAACCCAAGAAATTGTCCAGCCGATACTCCGAAAGCGCATTTGAGAGGATTCATTTTTAACTCATGCAACCTTGTGCTTTCGAACATCTTTTCCAGATCGGCTAAATGTTGCCAGTCGTCTTTGGACTTTACCACCACATCATCGATGTATATTTCCACAGTATTGCCGATCAGGTTATGGAAAATATGATTCATAGCGCGCTGATAAGTGGCGCCGGCATTTTTCAACCCGAAGGTCATAACCTTCCACTCGTATAGCCCTAAAGCGCCTGGGCATCTGAAAGCCGTCTTGGGTATATCGGCCTCGGCCATGAATATCTGATTGTATCCGGCGTTCCCGTCCAAAAAGCTTATGATTTTATTCCCAGATGCAAAGATCGATAAGCATATCGGCTATAGGCATCGGTACTGTCTTTTGGTGTAGCTTTGTTTAAATCTCTAAAATCGACACATACCCTAAGTTTGCCATTTTTCTTCTTCTGAGGGCGATGTTTGAGACCCATTCAACAGATCGACAAGGCCGGATAAACTTTGCCTCTAGCAATCGTCCTACTTCTTCCTTTATAGCGTCATACAATGTAGGATTAAATCGCCTAGGTCTTGTTTGAATGGCCGATACCCAGGTTTTATTGGTAGCCGATGCTCAACTAGCTGTCGGCTTAAGCCTGGCATTTCGTAGTACTCCCACGCGAAGCAATCTCTATATTTCTTGAGTATTTCGACCAACTTTGCTTTATAACTGGGTTCTAGTTTGGCACTTACAAACGTTGGTCTTTTATTATCACCTTCCCCAATGTTGACTTCTTCGAGCAAATCGGCAGAAGTAAATCCTAACCCTTTTCTTTCTTCTTCAAAATCCTCAACAGCTTCTTCGTATTCTGTTTGCCGATAGCTCCTGCCCTTTTCCTGTAGCTTTGCTAGTGTCTTGTACTCCATCTTCTTACTACCTCGTCTGTCCGATCAAACGTGTTGGGTTTGACGCTGATCGGCTTGAATCCTGACTTCTCTACGCAGATAAAATCGCAATTGTCCAAGGCTTTTCCTGATATACACTCGGCTTCTTCGTGTGGCCAATTGGTATCGGGGCTAGCCATGGCGATGTGAGCCGATGTGTCGGCCGGTACGACTTCTACTGTATCATCGTTCCACTGCACCAATTTTTGGTGCATAGTTGATGGTATACAACAATTGGCATGGATCCAGTCCCGCCCAAGGAGCACGCTGTAATTGCCTTTGGCTTCAATCACAAAAAATGCGATCGGCAAAGTTTTATTACCGATCGCCGGTTCGACACCATCACGCCTTTAGCTTGGTTGGATCTCCGTGAAGTCATTTAGCACCATATTGGTCTTGATCAAGTCTTCATCGGCTTTACCCAACTTTCGAAAGTACTTAACGGCATCAGTTATTTGTCGCCCGCCATCGACCCGAGATACGAGATATCGGTCGGCCATTAATATACCCTTTTAGATATAATGGTTTGAGATGCCGATGCATATCTTGTGGCTTTTCGAACACAAATCCTGGTGCTCCGAGACATAAGCTGGCGAACACTTCCTCACCGATTCCTCGGTTTGAACTCGGCAGGTAGAGCGAATACCATGTTTATGTCCATCGGTGGTGTATCATCCCGGATCATCGGAGAACCGGATTCAATTGATTGGTCTGAATCACTATCGATTTGCTCCTTTTTTCTCCACTCCTTTTTCAAAACCGGTACGGGTCTTAACTTGTTGAACGTCCGATCCCTCTCTCTCTCCTTCTCGGCTTCCCTTTCTTCTTGAGTCTTCAATCGTTGAAGTCTCCTGCGTTGTGATTTGCTGAGACCCGAGGGGCACCACCTAGGTTTAGGTTCTATCGGCTTTCTTATTTTTCCAGCTAAATTGCTCATCTTGTTGTCAGACTCTATTCCGCTTGTATCAGCCGACAATTCCTGTTTTCGGGAGGACTTACTTTGCTCTACTGCCGACAACCTTTCATGGACTGGCCGCCTGCTTACTTCTGGTTGATTGCATATTGGTCTAGACAACCTATCCTTCACAGATTGGTTTGGTCGATATGCAGACGAGTGTTGCATAGGACAAGATACAACTGTTGGTAAGGTCATCCCTCTTTCCCAGCAAAACTGCCAAAAGGGACATTGCCGATGTTTCTCTTCTTCAGTAGTCGGCCGATGTGGCACATCTGGCCGCCAACGTTCGTCCCTCCTTTGCCCTGATCGATGAAAACCCTGGTGTTGTTGAGGGCTATACCTTCGACTTATCCTTTCATATTTCCCCAGGAGTTGTGAGAAGGTCGGCTTTGGTTTGAAATCGGCTCTTTTTGGAGCCCTCTCAGCTCGATACCATTTACCGACCTCTAAGTCCCTCTTGGTTTCTTGTTCTTGAGTTTTGTCCATTTTTATCGGCTTCTATTTGTATAGAACCGATAGTGATCTGTACTGCCTCGTCTCGTGATACAATTCCCTTAGTCGGCTTATCTTCTTCCGCAGGCCTCTCTTTTCGTGAACATTGAACCATGTTGACTTGAAAAGGGCTCATATCTATCTGCATAGCCGATTCTTCCGCAAATTTTAGCCTACCATCGGCGATGGCCGATTGAATCTGTTGTCGAAAAATATTGCAATCGTTAGTGTTATGGGAGAATGAATGATGCCATTTGCAATACCTTCGCTTTTAATCTCCTCGCCGATGGTATGATGTGCCCTTCTGGTAACCTTATGAGTTTTTCTTGTAGTAATAAATCAAATATCTTGTCACACTTTGACACATCATACGAGTACTTGACTTCCGCTTTATTCTTTGTCGGCCTAAGCAGAGAGCATACGAGTGGTTTTTTGGAACCTTTGGCCCACTCGGCTATGTTCACTACGCCGTCGTCGGAGGTGTCGCCCGAATCGTAATCTACCATGTTTACTTTGGCCTTTTCATTGCCGTTTGTCTTAAACCTATCTTTAAACCCTTTGCTCTCTGCATATCGGCTTTCATGTGTCGATACGCGATGGAGTAGGTGGCCCAAGTCGGGGAACTCCTGGCCTGACAACTTTTCTTTTAATGGAGGGATTAACCCTTGGAACGCTAGGTCGGCCAATTGATCGTCGGGTAATGTTACATCAGAGCACCTATTCCGTGCGCCCAAATCTCTTGATATAATCGAGACCGATTCGCCGTATACAGCCGGATCGAACTAAGATCGTAAATCCTAAGCTCCATAGTTCCCGAAAAGAAGTACTCATGGAATCGGCTTTCTAAATCGTTCCATATATGAACTGAATTAGGTGGTAGATTTGTGAACCAAGTGAATGCAGTGCCAGATAATGATAAAGGAAACAACCTAATTTTTAACCCATCGGACTGTGCCGCCTCCCCACATTGAGCCATGAACCGTCCGATATGCTCAATTGTGGTAATAGAATCATCCCTGAGAATTTAGCAAAGTCCGTATCCTAAAGTTGTGGGGGTATGGCATTCGGTCTATGTAATCGAGTACGGCTTCCTGTGGCCGATCACTCTCCCTCGGGTTGTAAACCGAACTGTTCTCTCAAAACATTGGCAATTTGTTACGCCCAATTAACATTGTCGGCTTGTGGTGCAGCGGACACGGCCAATTCTCATTGTTTGCGCCTGCCCCGAGTGCAAACTCGGGTCTTTGTCCAACTCGCACCTCAGGAGGTCTTGGTGCTGCGTCATAATTATGATTAAAACCTAATGCATCGGGTATGGGCGCGAAAGGTTCGACGTATGGCACCACCCTATATGGTGCTTGTTTCATGGTTGTGGCCCCTCGTGGATCGTGGAACTGTCCCATTTCGATCGGCTGATAAGCCGATAACCCGATGTTATTGGAGGGCGCACTTGATTGATTTGATGCGCCTATCTTGGCTCCATCCGTGTGCCCATGGTAGTGTGTGAACCCATCTCTCTGTATGCTTGGTTTCAAAACAGTAGGTTGAGCCGGCATCATGATAGGTGCTTGAGCCGACACGTTTACTGTGTTGGTGTTGGGTGCTATGGAATATACTGGGTACGTAGGGATGGTTTGTGGTGGATCTAGCAGGCTTCCAGGCGGCCTAATTCTTGAGCAATTGTTTTCACACTATTTTCTATCATCGGCTTTAAAGTAGATACTAGAGCCGATGATTGGTTAATCAATGCGTGATGGATGATTGCTCGATCATACTTGATAAATCAGCTTGAGCGGAGTGCGTATCGGCTTACCGATTCAGATGTTGAATCTCCGATAGGATTGATGCTTGGGAGTGCAATCTTTTGAGTAACGCCACGGCGTGTTTTCCGAAGCATCGTAGCATCATTTCCTCCGTGAGCTGCCTTCGATATTCGATTTCTTTCCGTTGCTCAGGGGTTAAATCGGCCATCTGAGGCGCGATTATGGCATCGGTGTTGATATCGGCGGTGACTGCGGGCTTGTCGGTTGACGACATTCTTTTTGTGTCCCACCGGGCGTGTTAAATATGTTCGCGCCAAAAGCGTGAAGGGGTTTTAGGCCTCGAACACACAAGACAAACTCGGGTTTGCAGAGCGTGCGGTCGATTTGACCTGAAATCGACAAGGTAGAATTTGTAATTTGATCGGCCGATGAACAAGGATCTATCGGCTTTTCACTAGCTCGGCAAGAACCGATTAGGAGATAACTAGACCAACCGGTTCTGATTGATCCGATACAAGGTAAAATCGGCTTCGGGAAGGCGATGCGCAACAAAACGAAGCAAATCAAACCTGGGTGAAATCGGCTAAAATCAACAATCGGCGATGCGCAACTATGTTGATTCCGTCGACTTGCAGAGAGATCTATGAGGCTAAAACAATGTAAAAGAAAAGCTTGCAAAAGTAGATGTGTGTGTTGTTGGATTGATTGATTGCTTGCCGCTTGACACCCACCTCCTTTTATAACACGCCTGGCCGATCCGAGTTGTACATGGATACGGTGCGTTTATCCGTATCGGCCTATTATCCGATTCCCTTTCCTTTTAGAAACGGATTCCTTTTCCGATTCGTTTGATAATTTCCTTCCATGCGAACGCTTCCTTTTCGTTTCGGACACGCCGAATTCAGATGCAAAACACATACAATTGCTTTTATCCGATTCAAACCCATTTTGCCATGTACCGAATTTTGGCGCAAACAGTAACTATGCTTCCAACATGGAGTCACGCTTAGGGGCAAATACAGCAAATAAATCAGGGACAGAGAAAACATTAGGATCTACCTGGTCACCAGGACTAATGCTATCGTGATTTGCGAGAAAAGCCTATCCGATCAAATCAAACCTTCCCTACATCACAAGTTTGATCTCCTTACACAAGGGTGCCCTCCTACAGAGCCAGACACTTGTTGAAAATAGAAGTGTAGCTTAGTTCTTGAGTTCCTCTGGTCTACGGCTAGTCGGCCATCGATTTACGGCATTTACGATTTATGATCGCCGCAATTTGGTCGGTGCTAACCCCCGGACTCATCAGGTACAGGTAGGCAAAGGGATCAACTTTGCCATCATTTTAGATACCTTGTCCATCGATTCATTCTGTTTTGAACAGGGTTACACTTACCGTTCGCACGATTTTCGAGCGATTTTCGAATTTCGAAAATCGACAAAATCGAGCCAAAAACCGGTCGAAAATCGAAGCAAATCGAATGGTCTGAAAAATCAAATTTTTTGAAAAAAAATTTCAAAAAATTCGATATTTGATCGATAATCGCTCGATATTGCTCGATTATCGCGATATTTTCCTCGAAAACCAGCCGATCATGCGGACTTCCTCGTCGATCGATTTTTTGAGCGATTTTCGGTCGGTATACCTCGATAATCGCTCGATATGCCTCGATAATCGCGATATTTGCGTCGCACAAATTTTTTTGAATTTTTGAATTTTTTGAATTTTTTTTTAATTTAACCGATTTACCGACCGGTATTATATATCGTCTCGGCTCGATAAGGTTGATTTTCGTGATTATCGACGATTTTCGACCGATAAAGTGAACCCTGGTTGTGAAACAGATGTTCACCCACGTCAATCAACGGCACGTCAATGCAATCACACGAATAGAAGAAGAAGCGCACACAATGTTAGGGGAAAAGTTCTCTCTTTATTAGATTGATTTCTTGTACAAGGCAATATTATATATATATATATATATATATATCTACTATTATAAAGCAACAGTTGGTGGCAGTGGTGAGTTCTACCCACGTCATTAATTGCCCTGCTTAATTGCCCTACGCAAAAAACGAAGCGTTGCTTTAATTAGCCAGCTTTCGCAAGAAACGAAGCGTTAAAGATAGATGTTTGATCTTGTGAAATAATATTTTTATTTTTTAATCTTTATTTTTCGTTATCAATTTTGTTTTTCGTAGCAATGCACGGGCATGTAACTAGTATATATATATATATATATATATATATATATATATATATATATATATATATATATATAGGAAAAATGCTTTATACTCCCGGGAGTAATTACTCCCATCTTTGAAATACCACCCAAACGAACTTGAAATACTCCTTTATCACTTTGGATACACTTATATACTGATTATAAAATATTCCAATGAGATCTACATGAAAAAATTGCAAAGGAGTACATAGTTTTTAGCGTATTTTACAAATACCTTCATATGCGCATATAAAAAGGAGTATGTCTAAAAAGTGTACATACCACCTCTGAAAAAATGTAAATACCACCTAGATGATCTTACATACTTGTATACTACGCGTGCATACCCTCCGTCACGCGAGATACCCCCTACGTTGTGAGATACGACATAGGGAGTAATTACTCCCGGGAGTAGAAAAGAGGCTTCATATATATATATATATATATATATATATATATATATATATATATATATATATATATATATATATATATATATATATATGAGAACTCCTGAAGATTAATTCGCATCCGTCCATCAATAAATAAAGTCCTTCTCTATATAGATACAAGTTCTATCTATATCATAACACATTCAACAAATGTGACGATACAGAGGGGCCAATACTATCACCAAATCGGGAAAAAAAAAAACAAATAGCACACTGAGTGGCTGCACAAGACCACGCCTGGACCAACAGTGCAGCAACAAGGAGGAAACCTGGGTTCTGAATTCTGAAGGAAGGAAGGCTGTGGCGAGCTGTGAGAACCAAAAAAGGAGTGGCACCGTCACGCTCACAGCGGGAGTGACCGAGTGAGCATCAGAGGTGCCTTCCATAGGGCCTTGTTTGGAGCCCAGAAATCTCGACGAGCGACGTTTCTATGTTTTTTTTTAAGTTGTATAAATATTAAAATATTTGGAAAGGGTAGATAGTGATCACTTACCCTTTCGCTTACTTTAAGATTTGTGCAGTTTGTATTGAGAAGAAAAACATAGAAGCACTACTCGATTTTGCGGGATTTTCGGGTTCACAGGGAACAGTCTCGCTGTCTTGTTCGGTGCAAATGCGAGATTTCTATTTTTAAATAAGTATTTAGAGTGTAAAACCATCTAACGGGGTCGGATTAACATAATATGTTTTAGAAATCTATGGAAGGTTCAGATAAAACGTTTTCCGCTCGGTAAAGTTTAACAGTGTCCGTCTGCAACTGAACTACGGCTCTGTTTGGAACCAAGGATTATAAGACTTGCACGGGGATCACCTACAAAAATTTCTGCGAAGTTATTTGTTATGCTTCCAGAAAAAGAAATTTTACGGTACATTATACTCATAGTATATAATGTGCAGTAGAAATTACATCTAATCATTGATTTGTTAAGGATGTTTCTACTACTCTACTGCTAGATAAAAAAGAATAAACCGTTCGTATTTAATTTAGCATCCTGTAAAGAGCTCTCTAGTCTAGACCCTGAATAAGTTGTGTCAAACCCCAAATAACCCCTGAGGTTATTTTTAGGTTATTTTTGTGTACCTTGTGAGGCCCAAGGAAAGATCACAACACCAAGGGATTAGGGTTGGGCACATAAGGCAGGCTAAACATGTCCCAACCTACTATCATGGTGAGTGATGATGATGTGGTCTGCCCCTTTGCTGACCCTGCTTTGCAGTAATGGACACCACGGGAGTACAACACATCTTTTCTCCCCCCACTGCAAGCCACCCAATTCTGGGCAGATGGAGAAGCTTCATGGATACTTCCTTGATCCTACTCATGCACACACATCCACCCGTATGGGATCGGTCAAGGTCCAAGCTAGGACTGCATTCTTGCTTCACTAGAAGGCTGATGTTTCTTTTCCGCAATTGGTGAGGAATAGTAAATCGCAAGGGTCATTTCCTCGTACGTTTCTCATTAGTTTTTTGTTGTTGTGTCATTGACATGTTCAGCCTGGCCCCTTATGCCCTTTGTCCCGGCTAGTGGTGTTTCGTTCAATTTGTATTTGTAATATGTTTGAACAAAATGAGTTCCAAAAATAAATAAATGTGTACTCGAGTACTCTCTGGACAGACATATTACAGGAGCAAAATTATTTGACCATGTTCCAAATCCAAAAGGATAAGAAAATATTTAAAAAAAACTCTCAAGTCTCAACCCCCAAAAAAGAGTATATATATGAGAATAACTTTGCCATCTTTTCCCGAATCTGTAGTTGGATGCAGTGGCGGACCCAGCAAAAAAAATTAGGTGGGGCGAATTTGAGCGTCAAACTTAACTAAAAATAGAAATATACCACATAGATACCATATTTGTATTCCAATCACACACATTGGAGTGTAAACAGTAAATAAACGACATAGAAGAAGATTTAAGATGATACCTCTCATAATGAAGAGTAAACATCAATTTTTCAACCATATAATTCAAAATTCATCAAATGATAAAAAGATAATAGATCATTCTATCAATTTAACAAATAGATAAATGAGGACCAGTGAGATATAATGAAGTGATCATATACTAAAAAGTGATTAATATTATAGAAATACATATAACTACTTAAGCACTAAGCGTGTCTTGGTTGTCTAGGTTTTGTTGGCAAGTCTATTCTCCGGTTTTTGATGGCTTGAAACCTATTCTTAATGTTATCACAATCAAATCCTTTAAAAATACCCTTCTCAATGTAGCACAATATCACGTCATTGAGCCAATCATCAGACATCTTGTTGCGCAAATCAGTCTTGATTAAATGCATAGCCGAGTAGGCTCTTTCAACCGATGCCGTTGCCGCCGACAGGTTCAATGCCAACTCAATGAGGCGATATACAATGGAAAAGCAAGATGTTTTTCAGTTTCAATCATCTTCACGATCAAACTTTCAAGATCATGACAAGTAATAAAATCATCAACTCTTCGCACATGTATAATGAAGGTCTTAAGTTAATCCGGTAGCTGGGGCGGCCGCCCCACCATGCCTAAAGGGAGGGTCCGCCCCTTGGATGGCCTGATCACAGTATACCGAAATGTGGCACGCATCTAGCCGCCGACGCGTCAGCTTGTCTGCATTTTCTTAGTTTAGCTGAACATAATTTAATTAATTTGATTTGCAAACATAGGAGTACGTGTGATGCTACGATTATTAACTAGAACATGTCTGGCGTATCGCAGCGGGAATTTGTAGAAATCAGTTTGTAGGTTATAATGTTTGAACAAATCAAGGTGAAACATGGTAGAGACTAAAAGAATTAGAAGACAACACAAATGAGGTGACATCTATAACACTCAATTTTCATCCAAAGATTATAAACAATAGAGGTGATATGACTGCATGGGAGAAGAGAGAAATATCACCGATTGTAGTTAGTGGGAATTACTTGTTTAATATATATAGATTTAGGATACCTTCAAACTAAAAAAATTTAAGGACACTCCCTTAGGATACCATATGTTACCTTCTTCATCAACCTCCACATTTCCCACTTCCCTCTTTTCTACTCACTTCCCCCACCTCCCTTCGTCTCTAACACAAAAAATTAAAATTAGAAAATTTAACTTTAAAAATTTTTAATCAAAAGTTTCAATAAAAGATTTTCAACTCAAAGAATATTAAATCAAAAATTTTCATATTAGAAAGCTTCGACTAAAAATTTTTTTAAATAAAAAATTTCAATTTAGAAAGTTTAAGCATAGAAAGATTCAACACAAAAAAAATTGAAATTGAAAAAATTTTAATTAGAAAGTTTCAACTAAAAAAAATTAAATTAGAAAATTTCAAATTAGAAAGTTTCTGCTCAAAAAATTTTAAATAAAAAATTCTCAAATTAGAATGTTTCAACTCGAAAAATTTCAATTCGAAAAGTTTCAACTTTGAAAACTTTCGATTCGAAAAGTTTTAATTCAAAAAACTTCGATCAAATTTTTTTTGAAAGTGGTTAAAGATACTTTTTATTCGAAAACTTGGGAAAAAATTTGAAAAACAAAATTTTTTCTGAGTCTGAGGAGAAGAAAATTGGGAGAAAAGAGTGATGAAGAGATCGTCAGGTGTTAATGACGGAGCCTTTGAGTATAAAGAAAAGTGGGGGAAGTACCCCACTACCACTTGTTATAGCACGTAAAATCGAAAGATTTAGTGAGGATTGTTTAATTCTGCCTTGCAAGGCTTCAAAGTTCAAACCTGGAACCGGTGGGGTAGTCCAAAAGCGCATGCCGCATCGAATCAGATGAGTCAATAATAAATACTCCTAGGTCAATTTGAGGGCATAATGGAATCAGTTTGTTGTGCCAAAAAGAACACAATAATGATTTTTTTTAGAACCCAAACTATAATGACTTGGGCACCTAGGGATGCAGCCCAAAAGTTGTTCTAGTATGAACTAGTATCTCGACAGGGTTACACAATGATCACGAAAATATCATTTTGCAACTTGGGGATTATGTAAATGTGACAATTTTATGTTGGCACGTAGCAATTGATGAACCGCAGAATCAACTTGTTTTAATCATGGTTCTAATTTGGTTTTCCGTCCAATTTGCTAATTGCTACTATATTTTGTTAGCATTCCACGTATATGAACGAGGCTGCTGTCGGAACAGAGAATCCGAGTGTTTTCTCGCTAAAATAGTATTTAAATTTTGAGCTTTCAATTCTAGATTCAGTTGATGAAATTAATTTGATTCCTCTCCTCCTATTTATAAGTACTCTAAAAAAAAAGTGCTCACAAACAAAAAAAAAAAACACGCGAGTGACATTTATCAATTCCCTAAAATACTACGCGCAATAGAGTGAGAGTTCCCATGAATTGCTGGTGGATGAGGATCAAAGATAAGACTAAGAGTGTTCTAATGACTTTAAAATACAAACTTTCAAAGAACTTTTTTTTTATATGAAGTATTTCCGACCTTCAATCAAGAAACACACTTCCACCTATGATTAAACCTCGAAGTTTTCGTTTGGAACGTAGGAATTTCACACTACGGTCCTGTTTGGTAGTAAAGTTTTTCAATACCATAATATTACAAAACCATAGTTTGAAAATTGCTTTGGCATAAATACTATGGTTTCACCTACCATCATTGAAGCCATGGGTTTTCTTAGAACTACAAGCTGTTTGCCTACAAAGTCTTGCATGGTATTTTTCAAAGTATTGACCAGCTATGTACACCTCTCTCTCTCTCTATGTACTCCAAGTCTCAACCAGCACCAAAAGCCCAAAACTGAGGTATGAGTGGAGTTTTCAATACTCCAAAAATACTATAGCATTGTAATACCATGGTTTTTAAAATAGAGTTTTTTAATTGCTTTCAAACACCTTATGGCAAAAAATACCATAGTATTCTCTAAAACCATGATTTTATCTAAAAACTATAAAAATACTTTATTACCAAACAGGCCCTAATTTTACGAGAACCTCATAAAAGTTAGTATAAACCCATTGAAATCCTCCGTTTCTCGAAAGAGGTAACATGTAATCTACACGCCTAATCCTGAACCCCCCCACCAAATCTGCAAAACTTAATTGCAAAGAAAACCGTATTAGCAAGGCAACAAAAACAAAATCCCCAAATCACCCTCTCCTCATGCATGGGTGGGGTGTGGCCCCACTGTTTCTCTCTCTACATCTGCTTCTCTCACTTCCATCACACTAACTATAAAGGGCGACATGCCAGGGAGAGAAGAGTCCATCCATGTGTTGTTTTGGGAAGGAGAAGAGAGAGAGAGAGAGAGAGAGAGGAGAGAGGGAGGGAGATAGAGGGAGTTGAATGAGAGCAAAGAGTCCAAGGAAATGCACCTGCAAAAACGCCCCTTTCCATCTCCTCCTCATCCAAGCCTCCTGATAAAATCTCCGAGATATCTCCAACCTCCCCCACCCGAATCTTCACGATTAGTTGTTCCGTCCTAATCTCTCCACGATTCCTGGAATTCTCCATCGCGATCCAAGCCTTAAGGTCTGCTCCCCACTAGTAGTATTTCCTCGCTGGTAATTTCGTTCCTCTCTTTTGGGGGGATTTTCGATCGGTTTAGATCGGTTGATGGGCTGTTTCGATCGGTTTCCTCGATTGGTTCTTCCCAAGATTGGATTTTTCGAGGTGGGCTTCCTTTGTTTCGTGTTCTTGGTGGGGATTGCGCCCCTGTCCCGTGGTGATCGGGGGGTTTTTCTGGGGGTTTTGCGGCCTTGATCGGCCTTGGAGTGCGAGTTGACGCGGCGATGGATGGGTTCTCGGCGCCCAATTCCCCTGCATTCTACAAGGATTTTTATGGTCTTTGCGTAATCTGATCGCGGATTGCCTGATGGAATTATGATTCTTGTGATTTTACTTCCCGGCTAGTTCTAATTTTTGTATACGTAGGCATTGTTTGGGAGTATCTTTGTGGGGGTGAGGGGATCAAATTTTGGCCTTTTACCTTTTGTTTGATTGCCAAAATTCTGTCGACATTGCAGAATGTTTGTTTCAGAATTCAACTGGGGAAAACAATTCTGTGGCGGCTCGTCTTCGTTGTCTCGATCCCAATTGTTCGTCCAAATCTTTTTTTTTTAGTTTGGTGAAGACTTGCTGTCCTGTGTAAAGCCCTTTGTTCTGTTTCCATGTGGGGTTTTTTGCCTTTGCTTTTCTGCCGGTACATTGGCTGTTTGAAGTATCTGATAAGACGAGACTTTATGTCTGTTTCACAGAAATCTCATGGCCTCTGATTGTAACATGGAATTCCTGGTGTTGCAGGACCAGTGCCTCTACATGCATTGTGCCATTAAGTTGGCACTAGCCGTCGCCTGACCGGTGTTTCACAGATCGTCCTGTTTCTGAATTCTGACATGGAGGAATCACAAAGTAATCAGGATTGTTCCGAGCTTGGAGCTTTTGTTGACAGGATTCCTGGTGTTGCATTTGGTAGCGCCGGTGACATGGAGTTCCACAATATGAGCGGTGCTTCTGAGGCAGGGAGAGTTTCTCTGAAGGAGAGAAGGCCATTGCCTTCGCAGTTGGTGATGTATGAAGCATCCATGGTCGGAAGCAATCAACGTGCTGCAGGTTTCTCTCACAGTGACGGTCTACCCGACGAGCAGTCGATGGCATTAGCTTTTGAGGACATGGCTCTAAGTTTCAAGAATCACACAACTGATTCCCCTTCCAGTCTCTGCAATGTTGTGCCGATGAATGGGCACTATCCATCTGGCCATTTGAAGTCTACTTCAGGGCTTACATCTGCGGGTGTTGCAATGAATCCACCTCTTGTACCTGCAATTGTTCAAGATGAGTCGATGCCTCTACAGTTCAGTGCTGAGCATGTCAAGCCAAAGCCCAATGAATTAACTGTTGAACACCAAGAACAAGCTCACAGCTCTCCACTGTACTTTGGGAATTTGCCAAGAAGCTCTGAGATACACACCATGAATAGTGTTCCCAGTACTCCTTACATGCCATCAGCTATATCAGCTTCACCTTTCAAGCAACAGTTTTATATCGATGGGCAATCTGAAATGTATGCGCCTTATGATCAGCAGGTTGTTTCAAACTTTATGTGGCAGCATGATATGGACGCACAAAAATACCCCGTTTTGCAACCACATTATGTTTATCCACAAATGCAACAAAATACTGGGTCAGATGTTCATCAAATTAGGAACAATCAACAGGCTGCAGTTTGCACTTCTGCAAAGGGCGCATCAACATATCTTGGAACACCTAATGTTCATCAGCTGGGTCTGGGATGGAATGGTGCTGCTTTTCAGAAGGGAGGTAACCAGCTGAATAGTACATTTGTGAACAGTTTCCCTAGTGCATTGTACCCTGACAGTTCATGTAGCAGTGGTGATTTTCAGCAGCAAGCTGGAAAGTTTGCCCATCCATATGAACTAAACTCTTCCTCTAAAGGTTTCTCACAGCATCACATCTTAGATAATCTCAGCACAACAAGTTATCAAGAAAAGATCCTGATGAGGTCTGCTGGAGTAAATTCAGTAAGAACTACTAATTTTGCTCCTTCAAGAAATGGCTATAATGGTATGGATCAAACAATTAATGGTTATGGACATAGCCATCTTGATATTCAGAGTAACCTCGACAGATTGAACTCACAGTTTTTATCCTATAAATCTGAGTATGAACTGGCCATGAAATCACCTCAGATGAATTACAATTCAGTTGATGAAATTGCTGGAAGAATATGTATGTTAGCAAAGGATCAGAATGGCTGCCGCTTTCTGCAAAAAGTATTTACTGAAGGCACTCAAGAGGATGTTCAAAAAGTATTTGCTGAAATAATGGATCATATTGGTGAACTTATGGTGGATCCATTTGGCAACTATTTGGTGCAGAAGCTGCTTGAAGAGTGCACCGAAGATCAAATGATGTGTATAATTTGTGAAATTACCAAAGTACCAGGAGACCTTATTACAGTTTCTTGCAACATGCATGGGTATGAACAATGATCTGATCTTAGTTGTTTTATCTTTAATAGCTGTTGCTTTTATTTCTTATCTTTTAGAGAAAAACTATTCAGGACTCGTGCAGTGCAAAAGGTCATAGAAACTATAAATACCCCGGATCAAATTTCGAAGGTTGTGGCTGCATTGAGTCCTGGAGCAATGCATTTGATGACAGATACCAATGGCAGTCATGTTGCAGACCGGTGCTTGCAGAAACTGGCACCTGAGTACAAAGAGGTAAAGTGTTTGCTAATCATGCAATTTAATTATGAATCTTTTTTTGTACCTTTACGCATTACGCATTCATGTTGGTTGTATTTAACTGTTATGTGCACAAACATATTGTTTGCATGGATAAGGATCAGTAAAAAATATTTGTACCTGTTTGTCCTTTGTTCTCGTTTCTCTTACCTTAGTCTGCGTAATGTTGTAAATTCTGCTTGATACAGCTAAATGTCCTCCCAAGATATAGCATATTGTATTGTGAATTTGATTCTTTGTGATGCATTACACTTCTTATCGTCCATTTTCTTACACTGAGTTGTGGATGCACGTATAATTGTTGCAGTTCCTTCTTGATGCTGCCACGTTGTGCTATCTTAAACTAGCAAAAGATCGTCAGGGCTGTTGTATTATTCAAAAATGTATTGAACATTCAAATGATGAGCAGAAGTACAACTTGTTGAGCAATATTACATCCAGTGTTCTTAGCCTTTCAGAAGATCAGTATGGGTATGCCCATTCTTTTTTGCTTTCTCCTTCATATATATCGTCAACTAATTTGAATAATATTGCAGTCATGCCTTTTGAATATAATATGAGGTGATTTCTTGCAGGAACTATGTTATTCAGTTTATTCTCACCCTGAACATTGAATGGGCAACAGCCAAAATAGTGGATGAACTGGAGGGTCACTTTGGATATCTATCAATGCAGAAGTGTGGTAGTCATGTTGTCGAAAGTTGTCTGAAGCTAGCACCGCAGTTTGAGCGAATCATTGTTGAACTTATGAATGATCCCAAGTTACAGCATATCATGGTAGATCGGTATGGGAATTATGTGATTCAAACAGCACTTAAAAAATGCAAGGTAAAGATAGTGCTGCTAACCCAGCCAACAGAACTCCCTGTGTAATTCTTATTTAAGGGTGTTTATCTGTGCAGGGTCTACTACATACTGCCTTTGTTGAAACTATTAACCCACACAGGGAAGCACTGGAAAACAACATGTTTGGGAAAAGGATTCTATCAAGAACATACCTGAAGAACAAGCAATACCGATTTGACATCTTGTAGCCGTCATTTGGTGATTGCAGAAAGGAAGGTGCAGTTCAGGCAACTTGGATCAGGAACAGCACTAATGTATAATGCTGTAATAGAAAAATCAGATCTTAGAAATAGGCACGCATCGTCGTAAGCTGACGGAGAAAAAGGATCTTTTGTTTCCAAGAGAATTTTGGTGAAGGGAGGCTTTTGGCTAGGCCGTTTTAGTATATTTGCGTATGTAGGATTAATAGTCAATAATTGTGAGATGTATTGTTGGGTTGGTCATCAATCATGTACTTCGTTGTATCCACAAAACTGTAGTTTATCAGTTACATTTCGTAATAACTAGTTGTCTGGTGAGTTGTATTATCTGCTATATTGTTTAATATTCTAGATATTATGTTATCCAGAAGTTGAATTGAACAAATTCTCATATTGTCATTTGGGGCCAACAATCAGGGTTTACAAAACCATTTCGAACCCGAAATTCGCTAGGAGCTTGGCAGCGATTTTTGTTGAAAATCGCTCGAAAATTGGTTTTTGAAGTCAAACTTTTTGAAATCGGTAGACAAAAAAGCAAAAAAAAAAAAAACCAATCAATTTTCTCCAGCTTTCGACCGGTTTTTTATTTTCGATTGTCGACCGATTTTATTCGATTTTTGGCACACTACGAAAATTGAAAAAATGCAGAAAATCTGAATTAATTCCAATTAATTTATAAAACAAAATTTTCAACAAATTTTGAATCCATTTAGTGCTTCTAAAAAATCAAAACAACAATTAATGAAAAGAAACAAAGACACTTTCAGATTTTTTATAAAAATTTATAAGCTTGATTATATTTTGAAATTTTAATGGTATCATAAAGAATTCTCAAAAATCATGTAGTAAAGTTTACAAAAATATTAGACATCGTTTAGTACTCTTAGAAAATAAAAAATAAAAGAGGATATATAAAGACAATAGTACCATCATAATTTTAAAAAATACAATTGACAGCGGGATCCTGTGAAAACCTACAAAAGAGAGGAAAAAAACACTGTGCAATAGTAGCGTCACCTGGCGAGCATTGGCGTCCGCATGCGCCTCCGGCTGGCTCCGGCCCCTGCACGCGGCTTGACCGTCGCGCGGCTTTGGCCTCCGTACGCGCCTGGCCTTCGCATTAGCTTCGACTGGTCTTCGTCCGGCTCTGCTTCGAACGCATTAGCTTCGACTGGTCTTCGCCCGGCTCGGCTTCGAACCGGTCTCCGGTGCGACCCTTCGCTCCGCACTCCGCAGGCGTCTCCGACTGGCTCCGGCCCCTGCACGCGGCTCGGCCTTCGCCCGGCTCGTACGCTCGGACACAGCGTTGGGCCACCGAAGCAGCCGAACAAAGCCCACCCTAGCAGAGGGCCACCTCGCGCGGCCCATGCCGACCGAATGGGCATGCAGCACGTCCCACAATTTACTTCAGCAAAAAATAGGATTCAAACCCTGCGTCTAATTAGGGGTGAAAATAGATCGGATAATTTCCGATCGATCCGGATAATTTCGAATACGAATTCTGTTTGAATTGGATATTTTTTGAATAGTGTCAAATCGGATACGGATAATGATTTTTTTTGTCGAATATGGATACGGATTCGGTAGCACACTATCTGACGGATACGGATTCGGATTATCAGATGAAGAATGATTCGATATCCGGCCCAGTGCACCAACTGCCCAACTCGTTCAGACTCCAGTCCCGATCCATATCAGTATATCACCCCCATGACCGTGAGCCTGTGACTCCGTGCGACCGTGCGGTCCACCATTACACCAGACTACCAGAGTCCCGAACTCCCAATGGCAATCTAGATCTAGTTCCTCTCCACACGATCGACAAGGCGCAGCCAAGCCTCTCGTCCCCCCGATGGTCGGTGATGGCCTCGTGCACCCTACCCCTAACACGCCGCCCTCTCCACTAGTCACCCTCTGCAGTGGCCCCACGACGTGCTGCCCTCCCCCGGTGCCGCCCTCACCTTCCCCCCAACGGCTCCCTCAACTGTCCTTCCGGTGCGCCCTCTGCAGTCGCCTCCCCGTGCGCCGCTGTCTCCAGCCGCCCACCCCACTAGCACTACCCCTCGCCCTTCCTCCCCGATGCCACCCTTGTCTTCCCCCCAGCGGCTCCCTCGGCCATCCTCCTAGTGCGCCCTTTGTAGTTGCCCCCCGGGTGCGCTGCCGTCTCCAGTGGCCTCCCACCGGCACTTCCCTCATCCATCCCCCCGCCGCCGCCCTCAATCATCCTCCCGGCGCCTTTGTTTGTGGCTTCTAGCTGGATAGAAGTCGAAGGTAAGCGATTGGCCTTTGTTCTGTGCATTGTTATGTGAATACTTGGATCTGGATGGCTAGATGCATAACGTAGAAATTAGGAACTATGAAACAAGGCATATATGTGCTATGACTGGTGTCCATTGATCTCAATTGTGAGGTTGTGTAGGTGTTATCTTGGTTAAGCATAAAACATTGTAGTCTTATGACCAAAACTTAGCACTTATTAGCCATGATTGATCTTATGTTGATCCATTTAATCTGGTATTTATCTACATTGTACCACTGTAGTATCTGAAATGTATGTTTGTGTCACATCCTATTTGAAAAAAAAGGAAGTTAGATAGTTAGATGTGTATGAATCCAACTCTTGATGTCTGCTAGTGCTTTGATTGCTGTCTAAATGTGCAGATGTTTTTATCAAAATTTGGTTGCTATCTAAATTTGTTACTATCTACATTTGACTGCAAGTTTGTGATGGAATCTACAACTACAAGTAGCGTTGCAAGCGTAAGCAATACATTTACAGCTTTGCCGCTGGTGCCATAGCCACCTTCTAGTGTTGCAAATGTTTCTAATCCAGCTGTTGGTGCATTGGTGCCAAGAAATGAGATTGATTTGACTGGTGAAACCGGTACTGAATCTGACCCTGTTGCTCCTCCTAGGAAAAGAGCAAACAAATGTAGCTCTAATGTTTAGGATCACTACAAGAAGTATGAAGTTCAGAATAAAGGAGCGGATGGCGATGAGATTATAGAGCTTTAGGCTCAATGCCTCAAGCGCACTTACAAATCTCGTAGTAAAAGTTTTAGAGGGACATCAGTCTTTCAGAATCACTTAGCGAACAAGCACCAAATCAAAAGAGGTCAGCAATTTCTTAGATTGAACAAGAGTGAAGGTAGCAATGACACTGCAACTATGGAGACCTATAGGTATGATGAGGCTGACAATTTAAAGAAATTTTATTTGGCAATTATTATGCACGAATATCCCTTTAATATTGTTGAGCATAAGTATTTTGTGGATCTAAGTCATTGTGCCTTAGTTCTCCAAATAAGAGTCGCATTACTATGAGGAAAGTTATATTGAAAATCTTTGTAGAGGAGAAGAAGAAATTGTGTGAGTACTTAAAAACACGTGCATGTCATTTTAGTACAACCATGGATATGTGGACATCAAATCAAAATAAAGTTTACATGTGTATCATTCTCCATTGGATAGATGACAATTGGAGCATGAAAAAAAAAGAATTATTAAATTTATGCATGTAGAGGGACACCATTCAGGAAAAAAACTTGTGTGCACAGTTTTATGATAGTATGGTGGGCTGGAATGTTGATAGGAGATTGTTTGCACTTACTTTGGACAATGCATCGGCCAATGATGTATGTGCTAAAGAGGTAGTACAAAAACTCAAAAAGGTTTCCTTGATCTGTGATGGTAGTGGGAGGAATTTATGAAGTGTGCATCAAAATGTGACTTGGATGTGAAAAGTGGCCTCTCTTTGGATGTTCCAACAAGGTGGAACTCCGTATATCTCATGTTGAAGCAAGATAGTTACTATAGACATGCATTTGATAGGTTTTTCTTTGGCATAGAAGTAAATATGTGAAGTGTGCTCCAACTGACCAAAATTGGACTATGGCAAAATCATTGTCTTCATATTTGAAGAAATTTTATGATGCTACTGAGATCTTCTCTAGCAGTACATTTCCAACAGTAAATTTATTTTTCAACCATTTTTGTAAGATCAAGCTTGCAATTGAAGAATGATGTTATAGTCCTGATCCAATAATAGCTACTGTGGCACATTCCATGAGAATTAAATGACAAGTATTGGGAAAAGTCCAATATGGCTCTTGATCAATAAGCTCAATAGTGTTATTAACTGGCTATTTCAAGCTTATATGTCTAGTCCACCTGTAACTTTAATGAAGATACCAGCTACAAAATTGCAAACGGTGGATTCTCATCTAGACAACAAGATTGAGGGTGATGATAGCGATGATGATCTTGATGCAGATCTTGAAAAGTTCGTCCATGGAGAAATGCCTCAGGCCAAGGTACCAAAACTAAGTTGGAAGTATATATGGAGCAACCACTAGTGCACTGGGAGACAAAAAACAAAAAAGAATTTGATATTTTTTCATGGTGGAAGCTTAAGCAAACTGAGCTCCCTATTCTCTCTAGACTTGCTCGAGATGTCTTATCTATTCAAGTATCTACAGTTGCTTCAGAGTCAGCATTCAGTGCTGGTGGGCGTGTTGTTGATCCATTTTGTAGTCGTTTATATCCTGAAGTCATCCAAGCTTTGATTTGTACCAAAGATTGGACTATAGCATCTAGAAAGGGTAATGTTAAATTCCGCATTTATCCTCAATTACTTTATGTGTAGTATGTGAGAAAATCTTTCGTTATAATTTAATCTTCTCACAAAACATGCATATGGAAACATAGATGGATCTATCATATCTGATATGGACATTGAGGGCATTGAGCGATGTTTTGCAAACTTGATGACTAGGGTTTTTTTTATGTAACCATATAGTTATTTGCCTTAATTTCATTTCACCATGCATATTCATTGAAATATAACTTGCAATTGCACGGGCATGAGGATATGGAAGATTTTGAGGAGGATGTGTTGGATAACATGGATGAAAATTAATAACCAAGTAATTTCCAAACTCCTAAATGACAATTGAGAACAAAGATAATTACATTATTTGCATAATGAAGCATCATTATCTTGCATCACCCTTCAGTTGTTTGTAAATTATAGATACTCCCTCTGTTAATTGCTCGAATTTATTATTTATGTGGTACAAGTATGTGTCTATTAATGAACACTTATCTACTATTAAGGATTTAAGACAATGGGGGACTTGTATACTACATAGTTTGATTATTATTTATCTATTTTATGCACTGAGCCATCTACTAACCTACCACTTCTCATAACTAAAGGGGCACACTATGCTAGGAAAATCTATACACAAAATATTGTGCATTCCGGTTATAGTTCATTGGCTGTCCTCACGGTTATTTCAGTTTTTATTGGCATTTATTGGCTAAGGAAATTGTTTACACAGAATTTGTTTCAGTTGTTTGATGGTGGTTCTCGGTACTTCAGTTGGCATGTTTATCCTATCAGTTTTTATCATCCATGCCCATTGGGATATGGATCACTTTCCTTCTAGCATGCATAATTTTATTTTATATACTATCTGGCCAGAATTTGGAGAATCGCTATTTATCCGTGTTCGTTTCTTGAATATCTGAGTTCATTTTCTTTTTTCGATGACTCAGGGCCATGGAATGTTGCTGAAGTTCTGAACTATTTAAAAGGCAATGGCAAGCTCCAACCTCAATTAACATCAGTTGCAAAACAATTAGTGCCATGTGTGGCTAGATGTGTGCTATTTTGCAGTACTTTTGTGCTAAGACTCAGAAGGCAATGGCTTCAAATATATTGAACTGATATGTCGTATGGACGTATGGTTGTGTCATTTGAAACCTAATTGGGAAATTAGTACTTTACCATTCACCTATCTAGGATTGCATTTGACAGATAGAGTTGAGTGAAGGCTCACGGCTGTTTCAGCCTTCCTTTCTTACGATGGTAGACTAACCATGGTAAATAGTAAACACGTGCTTCTCTCATTTGGCCACATATTACATATTCCGATAAATTATTCGTAATCGTATCCGATTCGATCCGTATTTGTATTAGACATAATCCATATCCGTATTCATATCCGAACTATCCGTATCCATATTCGTATCAGAGAAAAAATATGAAAACAAATATGGTAGAACTATTATCCATCCGTATTCGGTCCGTTTTCACCCCTACGCCTAATGCATGCTTTGCTTTTTTTCCTACACGTCATAGCCAAGTGCACCTAGTGCCTGGTTTGTCATGTGTGTGTGTGGAGGGGGGAGTAGAAATTCATTTATACTTTCTTGGTGTGAAGTATCTAGTGGCCACCAGGGTTCCACTTTTCGTTTTTGTAAAAACCGGACGAAAATCGAAATTCGAAAATCGGTAAAAAACCGCTTGAAAATCGTTCGAAATTCGCTCTAAATCAAACGGTTAGAAAGTCAAATGAATTCAAAAGCTGGTCAAATTGCCGAGAGAATTTCATGAAATTTGAACGAAATTCGTTCGAAATGATCGAAATTCTCGAAAACCGGTTACAGTTGAAAATGTCTTCAAACTTGATTTTTTTCAAAAAAATTGTAAAAAAATTATAAAAAATCTTATAAAATCCCATTTCATCTATAAAACACTTGAGAGAAATTTCAACAATTTTTGAATTCATTAAGTGCTTTTCTAAAATAAAAAACAACAATTAATAAATAGGAATAGATACACTGTTAGATTTTTATAAAAAAAATTACATGACTGATAACTCTCTAAAATTTTAATTTCATAATAAATAGTACCAAAGGATAATGTAGTAAATTTTTTATAAATATTATGCTTCATTTAGTGCCCCTAAAAAAATAAAAAATAGAAGAGTTTATACAGATACAATAGCACTGTTAGAATTTTTAAATAATGCACATATTTGATAAAAATATAAAATTTTTACTTAAACATTATAATTTCCTAAGGAGCTCATAAAAAAAGTTTCATAAATATTATACTTCATTTAGTACCCCTATAAAATAAAAAATAGAAGAGCATATATAAATACAATATCACAGTCAGAATTTTTAAAAAATACACATGTTTGATAAAAATCTGAAAATTTTACAACATCATTAGAACTTCCTCAGGACCATACACAAAAATTTTTAAAAAAATTTAACATTTTTATATATATATTTTTAAAAATTTTGAATTTAATCGGTAAATCGAACGAAATTCTTTTTCGAACAGTAGCGGTAAGGTCGAATTTCACGAAATTCGAGCGAAATTTGTCGAAAAACGGAACCCTGGTGGCCACTTCCATAGGGCAAGGGACACTATTGCTCGTGATTGCATAGTATGATCCAGTAAGTTGTTTCTGGTAATCACATGGTGCACCTAGTTATGTTTATGAAAAGCCGAACCTCGCACTAGCATGGTCTTTGTATAATTTCACTCAGTAATTACATTTACAAATATGCTTCGAATTGTTAGTAGCAAACCTTCTGCATTACTGAACAAACACAACACGATGGACTAAGGACAAAGACATATAGGCAGCTACAATCTCAGCAAACACACGCCTAGAGGGCTCTGGCCTCGGCGCATGCACCTCGCAGGCCACATGCCTCGGGGCGCAAGCCCATATCGGTGGCATATATAAGCCTATCATCGTGGCACACAAAGATGCCCAGAAGGCTCCGGCCTCGGCACACACACCTCGCAGGCCATGTGCCTCGGTGCGCAAGCCCACAGCGGCGGCATATATAAGCCCACCATCGTGGCACGCCAAAATGCCTAGAGGGCTCTGGCCTCGGCGCACACATCTCGCAGCACACGTGTCTTGGTGCGCAAGCCCACACCAGTGGCATATATAAGCCCACCACGTGGCACGCAAAGACGCCTAGAGGGCTCCGGCCTCGGCGCACACACCTCGCAGGCCACGTGCCTCAGTGCGCAAGCCCACACTGGTGGCATATATAAGCCCACCATTATGGCACAGGTAGCATATGTAACCCCACCATCGTGGCATGCAAAGACGCCTAAAGGGCTTTGGTCTCGGTGCACGCACCACGCAAGCCATGTGCCTCGGTGCTCAAGCCCACACCGGTGGCATGTATACCTCGGCGACTAAGGAGTTCATGCCCTGAAGCCTTGCCTCGGCAGGGAGACCTCGCTTCGTGAAACCTCCCTGCAATGAGGGATGTATATCAACGACTAGGGAGATTCCTGCCTCAAGGGCTTCGCCTCGGCAGGGTGACCTCACATATCACACCACTTCAAGTAGCCTCCCCGCAGTAAGGCCTGTATCTTGGTGACTAGGGAGTCTCCTGTCTCGAATCCTCCCCGACGCTTCGCTTACATTGGGGGTGGTGCTCGGCTTCGTCTCCCCCTTCGTGCCTACATTCCATTAGGACGCGGCTAAAAAAGGCTAGGGGACGGCGCTTGGCTTCGCCTCCCCCTCGCTTCACGGGGGCACGACTGAAAAAGGTTAGGGACGGCGCTCAGCTTCGCTTCCCTCTTCGCACCTACGCTTCGCTAGGATGAGATTGAAAAAGGTTAGGGACGGCGCTCGGCTTCACCTCCCCCTTTGCACCTACGCTCTGCTAAGACGCGACTAAAAAAGGTTAGGGGACGGTGCTCAGCTTCACCTTCCCCTTCGCGCCTACGCTCCGCAAGGACGCGACTAAAAAAGATTAAGGGACAACGTTTGGCTTCGCATCCACCCTCACCCCCTCACTTCACAACAGCACGGCTAAAAAAGGTTAGGGACGGCGCTTGGCTTTGCCTCCCCCTCGCGCCTACGCTTCACTAGGATGCAACTAAAAGAGGTTAGGGGACGGTGCTTGGCTTCGCCTCCCCTTTCGCAGCTACACTCCGCTAGGATGCAACTAAAAAAGGTTAGAGACGGCGCTCAGCTTTGCCTCCCCCTTCGCGCCTACGCTCTGCTCCCTGCCGAGACTAAAAAAGGTTAAGGGACGGCACTTGGCTTCCCCTCCCCCTCGCCGCCTCGCTTCACGAGGGTGTGGCTGAAAAAGGTTGGGGACAGTGCTCGGTTTCGTCTCCCCCTTGACACCTACGCTCCGCTAGGATGCAACCAAAAAATGTTAGGGGACAACACTTGACTTCACCTCTCCCCTCGCATCACGAGGGCACAGCTGAAAAATATTGGAGATGGCGCTTGGCTTCATCTCTCCCTTCGAACCCTAAGCTCCACTGACGTGATTAAAAAAGGTTAGGAGGAGGCGAAGTCAGACCAAAGCCAGTGGGGCTGAATTCCTTGACATGATGAAAAAAGGTTAGGAGGAGGCGAAGTAAGAACAAAGCCACTGGGGCTAAATTCCTTGACATGATGCCACCACACCGAGGCATGGCCTGAAATATGGAGTAGCTTTCCAGGCTTGAAATAGGTGGGAAAATTCTCGAAGTACCGATGGAGCATAGTATCACGTTCATCTGTTCATGTCACAACAGATCATTCCAGTATCCCAATATGTGCATGTGCTATCTGTTCTAAGAGACAGCACGTCGTCCCACTCCGGCTGTGCCGATACAGCAAGTGAAATAAACCCAGGGAATTTCTCTGTACGAACCATCCCAACATAGTGACTTCATTTCAGTAATTTGTGGCAATAGGTTACCAACTACTAATAGTGCACGCCAGGAAACATAATAGTCTGCTACGGCCTCAAGGATCAGCACATGTTAAATTCAACTTTTGAACAGGGATTAACTGCAAACGCGTAACTTGTAACAGGCGATACTAAAACTTTGTTCAATAGAGAATCCAACCCTCCACACAGAAAGAGTTGCAAGTGCTCTGCTAACACAACATCAGGATACAACATGAAAGTTTCCAACTGAGTAGAGGGCATATAGGATATGAGGTTTTAATAAACATCAGACTCCAACTAGATCCTAAAACCTGCCTCGCCCTCTGAAACCACGACCTCCGCCCCTTGGAGGTCCACCGCGACCCCTTGGCGCACCTCTTCCACGGAATGAACCACGGCCGCGACCAGGACCTCTTCCACCACGGCCACCACCTCTAGGCCCTCCTTGAGTTTGACCCCTGCATAGAACAAGCAAAGCAAAACAGAGTTATATAACTCCTTATAATGCTGAACAACTTGTTAATCAGTGAACCTTTCGACTAGTTTCCTATATGCATTTACCACAATAGTTATTACGCAAAGTTTCTTAAATGTTTAAAATTCATAATATAGAGGACTCAAAATAAGCTTAATTGTTTCATTAGTTGGTAGCTGCACTAGACTCTTCACTGCATTCCTAATATCGCATACTAAGATAATCAGTACCTTTCTTAGCATAATACGGATGCCATAAAATTTTGTTAGTTTTTAATATCCAGGAGAGGGCTAAGAACAAAGAGAAGACCTTCAGACAGCAACAGACTTTTTTTTAAAAGATTTTACGGAAGTTTAATGAGTTTTGACAGCATTTGTTTGAAGAAAGTTGGCATTTGTCACCTTAACAATTCACTAATAACAAAATCTAGAAAAAGTTTGCAAACAAATGAAAATATTTAGATTCCATTTCCTGAACTGACGAGTAAATAATGCATGGGAAACAATAAGCCAATAATTAAATAACAATCATACTTTGGTTGAGGCAGGAAGCGTGAGAGAGGCAACAGCTTCATAGGGTCGATGTAGAACTTGTCACCTTCATTGTAAGATGTCGCAATGATCCCCTCCATCATCTTGATCGAGAAATACTAGAAAGAAAAGGCAACAAAAACTTTTAAGGTACGCAGCAAGCTTAGCATGATAAACTCAAAGCCAACAAATCAAATTCATCTTACTAAAAAATATGGCTTCAGAACAAAACAGTGAGCTTATAACCCAAAATTGGAAGTGCCAAAAACCACATCAGACATTTACAGATTGCAAGTCCTCATTACCAAACAATAGCTACCTAAAACCAGATCAGACATCTAACAAAGTCCGACTCCTCATCACCAAACAATAGGTACATAAAAGGCATTAACGTGCTCCACCACAACATTTTTAACAGTAAACGGCCAACCTATTAAACCAATCTTAGCTCAATGCAACTCAAAAGGCTCCAATTTAAAGAGTAACGTTTGTAAATTTACCACTAAAATCTAGACCGAACAATATAAATTGCTAGCTCCAACCAAGCCAAAACTAAGCTAAACAACCTAAGTCCACAGTTCCATGCACGGAACCCACAGCCATGGAGTCAATTTCAAGTCACCAGGAGTCCAGGAGCAACAAAAGGGTACAAAATTTCGTGCTACCTAACAGATTAGGAGACGAAGCGCTCACGGATTCGTTGATGGGGCCGAAGATCTCATCGACCTTGCCGATCTGGGTCTTGTTCTGGAGGTAGATAGGCGCGTTGAAGTAGGGCACCTTCTCGTTCGTCAGCTTCGTCACCGCGTCTCCCTCGCACGCTTGCAGGAACGACGACACCTCTGCACGAACAGAACCAGCAAAAAAGAAAACAATCAAAACCACCGGGATCTCGCAACGGAAGGCACAAAAGCTTGGGTTCTTGGCGCGGGGGGGACGCACTCACCGACAACTTCGGCGGGAGGGCCCTCGTCGCGGTACCCCCCGCCGCCGCCGCCTCGGCCCCTGCCACCACCGAAGCGGCCCCCGCCGCTCCTGCCGCCGCCGCCGAAGCGGCCGCCTCCGCGCCCGCCGCCGCCTCTCGGTGGCCGCATGGTGTGGGCGTGGCGGTTCTTGGGGGAAGAGGTGGATCGGGAGGGAGGAGGAGGAGGATTTCGGCGCGGCAGGCGGCGGTGGGATGGAGGGAAGGAGGGAGGGGTTTATTAGGGTTTTAGGAGGGGAGGGTGCGGGGTTCTGGTGTGGTGGCATAGGGATACTGGCAGGTGGGCCCCTGGCTGGTCTTGAACGGCTTGGCCGTAGGATCGTAGTTTCGGGTGGGAAGGGCCCTAGTGGACGGTGAGGATGCGATGCCCAGAGTTTTTTACGTTCCTTTGCGGTTACACTCAGCTACCCTCCGATCACAAATAGTTATTATTTTAAATATCAATACGATTTATAAAATATAGTTTTAATTACTAATTTTTATTATAATATATTTTTTATAAAACCAAAAAATTATAATATTATGAAAGTGTTTTTCGAGATAAATTTGAACATGATTTTCATGTATCTAATTTAAATATTTAAAAAGATATTAGTTATTATTTTAAATATCAATACGGTTTACAAAATATAGTTTTAATTACTAATTTTTATTATAATATATTTGTAAAACCCAAAAAATTATAATGTTATGAAAGTGTTTTTCGAGATAAATTTGAACATGATTTTCATGTATCTAATTTAAATAATTGAAAAGATATTAACGGTTAAATATTTGAAAGTTTAACCACACCGATATCTAAAAGAACAAATATTTGTAATCGGAGGGAGTACCACTTAACAACTAAACCACCGTCGAGCACTGAAAGTTACCGAACATGCCAAAGTAATTTCGAAGTTCAGAGGAAATAAGTGTGACTTTCTTAATCTAAGAAAAAGTATGGCTTTTTTTATGTAACCTGCTGGATTAGAGGCTCGTTGTTAGGGGCCATAACATAAATTTTAGATTCAACCTTCAATTCCATGTCCGATTATGCAATGAATGCCACACATTTTTTTCAATCTCCAAATTGCTCAGCTTTGAACTCATAGCCGCCACGTTCGGACACTAAACAGAAGAGAAGACTAGGGCTAACTCATCAGTCGGAGCGAAAAATGGTTGTAGGTAGACTATAGACATGGGACTCATACCTCTGATCCGCCTTAAGGGTTTGTTTATTTTTGCATTTGATTTTGGAATTTGGCTCTAAAAATTGAATAAAAAACAAACAGTCTGATTCTAAAAGTCGATTCTCATAGTTCAATCCACCAATATACACTATAATCAATAATCCACTTCATATATGCTTTTAGAATGTAGCTTTTGGAGAATTAGCTTATCTACAACTATAATCCAAAATCAGTTTTTAGAGAATTCAAAACAAAATACAAACAGGCCCTAATTTTGAAGTATGATTCTTGGGATTAAAAAAAGAAAAAGAAATTGGCCTCAGAGGCGGAGCCACGGCCGGGGCAGGGTGGGCTCCGGCCCCGGTCGGAGCGTTGGTGTCGTTACTGATTTTTTTTGTTTTTTGTTTTGTGTATTTATTGAATTTTCTATTTTGAAAATTTCTCTTGCTTGGAGCGATATCAAAAGAATAAAGTATCAAGCTAGGTCGAGTCTCTTCCTTCATGGTAAAGATAGTTGTTATGTGTGAGTTCATTGTTGGCTGCTCCTTTTCATCTGATTTATTTTTAACATAAATTTTCGTAATTATATTTGCAATGCATGCATGTCCCACCTCACAGGAAAGCATCAAAATTTGCAAAGAGAGTAAGCTTTACTGTCAACTCGAAAATATCAACTATCGCCTCATGTGAAATAATTAGTAGTACGTTTTCATTTATAAATTCTTGCAAATTACAAGTTTTACATATTGTATTTATTATATACTGAACTTTAAATATCAATTATCAGTAGAGATTCACTTCTTTCTTGGCCCCCTCCTTTAAAATTTTCTGGCTCCGCCACTGATTGGCCTTATGAATGCTAGCACATTGAGTCCTTGTCTTTTTTGTCAACACATCATGATAGAATCCAGTGGAGATGCAATAGAATCGTAGGGCATGAAGAGGGTAACAAGATACATGGGCTATTTGGTTTGCTTCTAATGGTTATCAATGTTTGTCTTACTAAATTTTGATAGTATTGATCAAATTTGGCAAGTATTTGGTTTGCTACCAAACTTTGATAAGATTATTTTCTCCGTTGGCTCTCTAGTTCATTTTTTTGTTAGTCTTTCGCAAAAACATTGGTAACCAATTTTTGGCAATATCAAATGTTGGTAAGGTTTGATAAGGCAAATTTATCATCAAACTAAAAGGCCCCATAGACCCCACGGGGAGACCGTTGTATTTGGAAGGCTTTAAATATTAAAGATGTCCTAATAAAGATAACCTTATGATTTTATCATTAGACCTGGGTAATGGGTCATGTTTTTTGGGCTGACACTCGGCGCAACCACCGAGCATGGTCCAAAGCACGGCACAGATGTATTTAGGCTGGGCCAGCATGGCACGAATGATGGGCCATATTGGGCCTGGAAACTTGGCACAATGGGTTTTACATCACTGATTGGGTTGTGCTTGAGGCAATCCGGCACAAAAGCATCCCTTTCGTAAAAAAAAACATCCTATTTATAGCTCAACCCATCATCAACCACCTTATCCAGCAGCTCACTCCATCATCAACTACTACCTTCCCTTAGCCTCCTCTCATAACCCATCTGATCCAGTCGTCACCTCTTCGCACCTTTGTCATCTCCTCCCCCCCCCCTCTCTCCCCCCTCTCTCCCTCTCTCTCCCTCTCTCTCCCTCCTTCCTCTTGCCCTCCACTCATACTTCCTCCCACATTGTGAAGCATCTAGGCCCCTAATTTCGTTTAGTTTTGGTAATTAATGACAATCAACGTTTATGAACTAACAATTTGCTTTAAGTATGCAAAAAGGTGGTTGGTCCTTGTCAATGTTTGTGGAAGAGCAATATCATAAGTCTTTCTTGAAGTCAAGCTCAAGTCCAAGGCACAAAAGAATTAAGGACTTTTTATAGCATTTTGCTGATCTCAGTGATTGGAGAAAGATCAGGTTGCTAAAATAGGTGACGTACTATTAAGAGAGATCCTTGATTAGTAGCTTGATAATTACTTAAGATTAATGGCTCAAATTCATGCCCATACTTAGTCTCGTGCATGCATAGAAATTTCCTAAGAAAGTCGCTTCAAGAATTCCTAGACGGTACCACCGACCTTCTAGGAATGGTACTGCCACAAAGATGGCAGTACCGGCCTGAGGCACGGTAGTCTTCTTACAGAACGACTTGCTTTCAGGCAAAATTACTAATACCAGCACTACCGACCATATAGATGCGGTACTACCGCAGGTGTGGCAGTACCAGCCTAAGGGCACGGTAGTTCTTTTCTAGAGCACATTGTTTTGGGTAATTTCTTCGATGTCGGCACTACCGGTAAACTGGGAGCGATACTATCGCCAGCGCGGTAGTACCGATCTTAGCCCGGGTAGTCTTTTTTTTCTAGAAGACAGTGCTTTTGGGTCCTTTTAGTTCAGACGACACTACCGCACATCCATGAGCGGTACTGCCGCATGTGCGGTAGTATCGGATCTTTTGGGCGGTAGTGCCGACTCTTTGTAGTAATGGCTATTACCTACCGCATTTAATGCTGCAGTCGACTGTTGGGCTTAAGGCCAGCACTACCAGTCCTAGATAGGTAGTAATGCCAGACTTGCTGATTTCTTCGGAAATTTGGTGCCAACGGCTAGATTTGTGGGTGGGGTATATAAATACACCTCCACCAGCAACAAGGAGCACCTCTTGGACATTTATTGCATACTTGTGAGCCCTTGCATCCTTCTCAACATAAGTTGAGAGAAATTCAAGTGTGTGCATTCGAATTTGAGCCATGATACACTTGATTAACCTCAAGCGAGCTCCAAAGTTCTATTCTCTTGGAGATTGTCGCCTCCTAGACGGCTTGGAAATGGGCAAACCGGTGACCTTCTCAAAGAAGATTGTGAGAAGGCCTGGCATTTGTCAAGGCAAGGAACTCGCGTACCCGGAGTGGGGAAGAGTTACCATGAGTGATCGAGGAAGGCTCAATTTGCGCAAGGAGCTGGCTTGATTTGGTCAAGCTTACCTCAACATGAATTAGGGGAGACCGACAAATCTCTGAGACCACGGGATAAATCTTACGTCCTCTTCTTGTGGTTTGATCATTCTTGTACTCATTTGGATTATTTGCAATTCTAGTATATTTATGTGTGTTCATTTATATAGAACTGCTAGATTGCTTAGACTTAGTTTTGTTGGTGCACTTTAGTGAAACCTAGAAATTTTAGGCCTTGATTACTAAAGTTCTAATTTCTAGTTTTACTTGCTTAATTGTTGCAATTAAAGCCGAGGATTTTAAAAACCTCCTATTCACCCTCCTCTAGTCATTTATTCTTGATCCTACACATCGCCACCTCCCCTTCGTCCCACGCTATCCCGTCCTCATCGTCCCACTACTGTCTCGGTACCAAATCCAGCAAGCCTTTGGCCATGCCACTGTCAAATAAGGCCTTGCGGTACCGCACCACTAGCTTCGTTGACCATCTTGAGGAAGAAGACGACAATGACTGGAGAGGAAGAAGACGGGGAAGATGCTGAGTCTCAACGATCCTCACTACCTCGGCATAGGATCCAATGATCTTTTCCCCCAACGAATAAACAAAATTTAGTTATTTTCCCCCAAATAATTGTGTGCACTGAATCCTCTCCAGCGGTAGACACCCGTTCCTCATCCTTGGTGTCATCCACAGCAACAGACTGACAGCGACGGCGTCCACGACTCCATATGTCCAACATGACAAGACATGGATCGACATGGCATGGCGACGACACGGCGTGCACTGGGCCATACATGGGCCTCATCAGAGACGAGTTGGACCAATACGACATAGTACCACATGGTATGATATAGCAATGTGCCCAAGCCTTACATGCATGGCCGCTGCGACCCAAAGCCTGTTTCCGTAATGTCGTCCTTAGGGTTCACAAGGTCTCGCCCATTGTGGTAGGATACACAGTTTATGACTAGACTCCCAACATCTCATACTCCATTGTATAAAGTTTTATTAGTGGAACCATGTAAAAATAAAAAGAAAAGGTATCTTCTTCCTAACCACTCTCCTTCCTCTTTTCTCACGCGTTCTCCTCAATCCCATCTTTGCATTATTGGGGCACTTGATACCCATCTCCCTTGCCAATCTGTACACCCCTGCGGTATTTGAGCGCACGAAACAGCAAAGCATCTCAATCTATCAAAGCAACATGAACTTTGATCCATTCATAAGCCGCAAGAGATCACAGGTGGAGGTGGATTTGGAGGCCAGCACGGTGGAGGCAGTGGAGGTGAAGGCATGGCATACCGCATGCGACGCTTAGCAACAAACTTCAATACCATCATTTTTTTGGTCTCTAATAATTTGTTTTATTTACAAATTTGGTCTCTTTCTGAATACAATTGCTAAAATAGTTTATTCTCCGACTGCGAAAACATCGGTAGGTGATACATATCACCTACCATGTTCTCATATCGCGACAGGAGCTCGGAAGGAGCAACCTACCAAGCATTGCTACCTCGATAGCATTAATGAACCGATTTAATTAAGCAATTCATTAATTAAATGATTAATCAAGTGATTATTTAATTAAAGTAAATAATTAATGACATAATTCTTGTTGCAGAATGGTACCTCGGTATGAACTTACTGGAACTCTCTAGTGCGGCAGGTGACACGTGTCACTTGTCAGTGCTTCCACAGTCGGGAAGTGTGCTATTTTTGCAATTTTGCTCGGAAGGAACCAGATTTGCAAAAAAAAAATGTCAAGGGGCTAGAAAAGTGATGGTTCCACAAACTTTTTTGATGATGAGGTGACAACTAGACATGGCCATTGGATTGGGCTAGCACGATATGCCACGTGCCCGATGGGCCATAGACCAGGACCGTGCTGTGGTGGCCTAGCACGGGCAGCCCCCCTACCATGCCGTCACAGCTCGTCTTGACTTCGGTGAGCCTAGGTATGATCCATGGTAGGCCAAGCTCCCCCAGTGCCGTGTCGACTCATGTATGGCCCTTTTGCACTATGGCGCGATGGGTGGCGGCAACCAGGGTTAGAGGGAGCAGGCAGGTGGTGGCAACCTAGTGCGTGTGCTTACCGTCATTGAGGGATGACAGATTTGATGGCGTCGCGTGCGTGTGGTTCGCATCACCACCGTGATGGTTTGTTGCCATAGCCTAGAGATAGCTAGAAATGGTGGGTTCTACGCTGTGTGGTCCCTGTCGCTATGTCCACTTGTTGCCATCGTTGAAGAACGGCCAGATATGGCGGCGCCGAGCCCAGGGATAACCAGATCAGACAGCGCCGCTCTCAGGGACAGTCGTATCGTGCTTGAGGATCGGTGGCGATGTGGTGGGTGCGAGTCGAGCAGTGGAGGATTCGGAGGTGGTCGCTTGAGCGGAGACGGTGAAGTGGGGGGCCACCGCCTCCTCCATCATTGAGGAGTGATGGTAGACCGATAGGAGACTAGAAGGGAAAGAGGGTGGAGAGTGAAAGAGAGGCTGAAAGGAAGAGAGTGAAGACGGAGAGGGCTGGGAGGGTTACTATGTTGGGTTGCAGAGTGTGATGGTTTGGGCTAACATAGTTTTTTCTTATTTATGAATGGATCGCTTTCGTGCTGGGTCAACTTAGGCACAATCCAGCTGTTTGTGCCATATCGTGCCGTTCATTGAGCTGAGTTTCTAGACCCAACACGATCCAATCATTCGTACCGTGCCATCCTGACCCACACACATCCGTACTGTGCGTACAAGACTACGTGCTAGCCTAAATTACCCAGACTGATGTTCAGGTCTAGCGACAACCACAGCAACAGCCTGACTGGTGAGCCACATAATTTTTTTGCTCACTTTTGAATGAGCACAAATAATTTGTTGAAATAGTCCAAAAATATTTTATTGGAATCAGATTCCTAGCATTTCCTCCTGCTCTCTGCCTCTGTAACTCTGTTGAGTTCGGTTTGTTTGGGAAGACCTTGCCTTACCCCCAACGCAAGACCTAATAAAGTCCATCTCAGCCTCCGTCTCGTCGTCCTCCCCAATCCTTGGTCGCATCGCATCCGCTCCTTCTCGCCCCGAATCCAATCCCGACGGAAACCTAGAAATCTTCCGCCATGAAAGCCGCCAACCCGAAGCCCAAGCACAAGCCCAAGCCTCCGTCTGCGGCGGCGCCACGGCAGCAGGCGTCCTCCTCCTCCTCCTCCGCCGCCGACCCCAACCCCAAGCGCACCCGCCCCAACGCCGCCGCCGCGGCCTCGACCCCCCCGAACCCTAAACCCAACGGCACGCCCAACCCCGCCCCCCTCCTCCCATCCCCGCACCCCCACCTAACGGCGCCGCAGCCCCTGCCCCTGCCGCGCCCACTGCTCACCGTCGCGGCGGTGGAGGCCGCCATGGCCTCCATCCCGCCCCCGCCGCAGTACGGCTTCGAGTGCCTCGACCGCCGCACCGTAGCGCTCTCCGACGGCACCGTCCGCACCTACTTCGCGCTCCCCCTAGAGCCACCGCCGCATCTCCGCCAGCCGCTGCCGTTGCCACCCTTCCCCGCGCGCCACCTCGGCCCGCTGGGCCCGGTTCCGGGCGCTGACAGGTGGCCACCGCCGCCCGCGCCCGCTCCTGCGCTGCTCGGACCGACCCCGAAGCGGAAGTGGGAGGACCAAGCCAATGGTGGTGCCCCTGGGGAGTCCTCGGGCCGCCAGCAGCTGCAGCAGCAGCAGAAGCCAGAAGAGAGGCGTGTTGCCAATCAGGTGAAGGTGGAGATGCCGGAGGTGGACGCGAAAACGCTGAAGAGCTCCTTTCTTAAGATGGTGAAGTTGATAAACAACAGTACGGAGCAGAAGAAGAATTACCGGGCCAATGGGAAGATATCCCAGCTGAAGTGTGCCGTCTGTGGAAGGTTTGTTCTCGAGACACTTAAATGCGAAAACCTTTCCTGTTGATTTTATGTTGTGCTTGAATGTAATCAGTGGCGAAGCCAGGACTAAATTAGAGGGGAGCTAAGCTAAATATTTCAACTACTAGTAAAAGCCAAATTCATAAATAAATAACCATTTAACAAGTGAAAAAAGTAGAAGTTTATAAGGTACTCACATAAATGAAGTTGCTAGGCACACTAGCTACAAGTTGGATTTGGAGGCAATAGGCAAGCACATTCTACGGGTTTTCATCCTTTGAAAGCACTCCATAATTGCTCCATCATCAATGGATTTGAATATTGTTATCTCGGTGTAGCACACCATTAAGTCATTGAGCCAATCATCGAAGACTAACCTCATCGTATGCACAAGTCACTGCAATTGCATCACATGTAAGTCGTTCCCTTCTCACCGAGTCAAAAATTAATGAGTACAGGACTAAAGGTAGTAATTAAATCGTTAAAAGAATAGTTTGATAATGTTGATTTATAATTTGTGTGGAGTGATTTGCTAAGTAATAATAGTTGTGATGGTTTAATATAAACATGATAAAAAATAGAGTGTTGTTTTTTGCTTTTGTTTGGCTAATGACTAGAAGTGGAATGACTAGAATCAAGTATGCTTCATGCGTTAATTAGTAGATGGGCCGGTCCAAGCTATGTGGATTGGTTACCCGCGTTGCAGCAGGGGCGTGCGTGCCAGTGCTGGCTTCGCCAGTGAATGTAATTGACTTGAGTGAACAGCCAACAGAAGTAAAGCTTCCATCTTGGTGTGGATAGTTAGCGCGAAAGCACATTCCTGGAAGTGATGACAATGAACAAAACTTTCTTCGCTACTAATAAGATATCATTAGCTATCAATGCCATCTAGCTGATTAGCTGAAAGAGGAAGCTTTCGGATTGGTGTGACATGCCTTTATGGACCTGAAGCGGTAGTCGTGGAACATTCCTTTTGGAGAGGACTTAGAATAGTTTTAACCATTTGGATTCACGATAAGGTGGCAGAGTATAACAAAACCGATGTTGGGGTTAGTGTTAGCCTGCCACAGTTCAAAATATTTGTGTTGTCGTGTTTTTTTCTGTAGTTACTCCAGTGTGAAGCTTTCACCAAATAGTATTTGTAAGGCACGCTTCTGCCTACATTAGACATTAGGTCAAAGGTCATTTTGCAGTTTTTCCTTTTGGGTTTGCTTTTTTTGGGTACAAATGGCTTGTTGTCATGCATTTTTCTCCTCCATGAATTACTTTGTGGGGTTTGCTGTCATGGTCCCTAGTTTATGTAGCCTGTTTTTCCTTTTGGTTTACTTTCATTTTGGGAACAAAGAACCCATACTTTGTTTTCTTCTTGCTTGATTTGTTTGCAAGGTTCAGAACAAAACTATTTCACCACCACGACAGTATCTCCGTTTCTTGTTTTGAGCATTCATTATGAATGCATATTGGTTTTTGTTCTTATGTTTCTCAACCTATATTACTGCTATGAGAATTTTAGAAACTGTCTTGTCTGCACAAAATTAACTAGTTATATGCATGGTTCTTTTTCAAGACAATTATATGCTTGATTTTTTTAAAGACAGTTTTATGCATAATTTCTTTTTGAAGACGGTTGTATGCATTATTTGATTACAGGGATTCTATAGATTTGCATTCACTCCTCAATCATTCATACAATGCGAAGAATGCAGAGCTTCGTGCTGATCATCTTGGGCTGCACAAAGCTTTATGTGTTCTTATGGGTTGGAATTACTCCGTAGATCCTGTACACAAAAAGGCTTACCAAACATTATCTGCTGCTGCTGCTGAAGCCAATCAAGGAGATCTAATTTTATGGCCACCAACAATCATAATTGAGAACACATACAAGTCGAAGAACGATGGGCAAAAGGATGGCATGAGTAATAAAGAGATGGAGGGCAAGCTCATAGGTACTTATCAAATGTTTGCTCTGTCACTGTGACTTTGGCAGTTCATATCTATTAATTTATTAAGGCCATTTATTAATGTGCAAAGGTTGTGATGTTTGCCTTCTTTGTTTTTGTTCGGAGGGAGGGGTAAGCTGCAAATCAATTGCTTGGACCAAAATTAAAACTTTAATACTTTATAAAATTGATTTTCCTTAAATATATACATGAAAAGTTCAAAACCCTAATTGCACAAAAGTTTTCCCCCCCGAAAGCACTAGTCACACAATTGGGTCTGCACTCTGCAGAAATTGTGTTTGATAGTTCTCTTTCCCTTTATTTTTTTGTACCCTGCCTTGAGGAATTTTCCATAAAGAGCAGGCTTGCTAACAAGGTGCTGCGGCCAATTTCTCTATGCTCAGTAGTTTTTTGTACCCTGCCTTGAGGAATTTTCCATAAAGAGCAGGCTTGCTAACATTATGGTGCTCCAACTAATTTCTCTATGCTCATTATGAATTTATTCAGATTTCGTTGCCCCCCTCTTTCGTGATGGCAGAACATGATCTAGTGGGTTGGAATTTGGATATCTGAAGTTAGAATTTGATAAGTTAGCAAATCTTTTTTTGCTTCTTCCATGATAGAGCTAACAATGTGTCAATTGTTCAGTTACAAAAAGCCTGATTGCATTTCAACATGTAGTTGTCCTTTTCCTGTCATACATTGGCAAGTCTCCTGTGTGACAGAGGTTCAGCTACCAACTATGGCTAATGCTAAGCATGGGCTAATATTCTGTTCGAGGAACCTTCTAGGCCTTGTTTGGATGGGCCGAAATCCCGGACCACTCACGTGGAAGGAAGTGGAAATTAGTTCAACACCCATGCGGGTGGGCGGGATCCTGGGCCATCCTGGCCGTCCAAACAAGGCCTTAGTGGTCTTTTTCCCCATAGTTCTTCTAATATTAAGGTCTTTGCAAGTTATACTTGATTTTGATACTGCATTCAAAGCTGGCATTCAGAATCTTATTTAGTTTTCAGTTAGTTCAGGCTTCTTTTCTTTGTATGTTAAGGCTTCAGATATTGTTTGTCTTGGCAATATGCTCATATTCAGTTAACAAGTGATTGCCATTGATCCAATTGTCTTTTTAAATTTGATTTATTCACTCAAAAATGATTGACAACTATTGATTTTGGAAGTAATAGTTCCAGTGACTAATTGATTTTGATAGATGTATAGATGATACGAGGTTGCCCGATCTTCACAACGTATGATCAAGATAACTTGCGCATTCTCTTGATGAATACTAGCTAATCCCTCGCTGCCAGATGCAATGGGCTTTGCAACTCTTTGATTCGCCAAGATCAAATACGTGTTAAATTTTACGAGACCACCGAGTGTAGTCCTATCGATCTCTCAATTCTTAGTGGAAAGACAAAACGATCTTTCAAAGAAGCAGCGCCCAATTCCCCGCTCTATTGTGTATCAACATCAATGAGGAAGAGCAAGCTTATATGCTGTATATTATCAATTGTGGTCTTCATTTACAAAAGAGAGCAACACAAATATATAAAGGCCTGTTTGTTTTTGCTTTTGATTCTGGATTCTGACCCCAAAAGCTGAATAAAACAAACAGCCTGATTCTAGAATCTGATTCTCACAATCCAACCCATCCAAATACACTAGAATCCACAATCCACTTCATATGTGCTTTTCGATTCCAGTTTTTAGAGAATCAGCTTCTCAATAACCACAATCCAGAATCAGCTTTTAGAGAATCCAAAGCAAAAACAAACATGCCCTAAAAGAGACTATGGGGGGCATGCAACATGGCCTAGGGCCGGCCAAGGTGGATCCCACCCACCTGGACACTATCTCTAACTCAAATTTCTAATCCAATTCGGTCAATCTGGAAGCTGATACTTGTCGGCTAATTTAAAGATAGAAGGAACCCGATTTTGGACGTCTCGTAATGGAGTGAAATAAAGAGGAAGTTCTGAGCTTTCAAACAAGTCCAAGAACGCTACAATCCGAGTCCATATGTTAGAATTATGTCATTTTTAAGTCCGACTAATATGGCATTCTGATTTGGACTCTCTTGCTCTCCAAATTCAATTCGTTCTTATCCCTTCCTTTGCTTTCTTATTTGAATTGGACTTGGGCCTTGCCTCCTTGCACCTTGGCGCTGGCTTTCCACCTGGGCCCATGAGCTTCCCCTCTTAGCCGAGTGGGCTTGGCACATTTGGTGGTTCATGTTGCATTGTAGTCCTTCCATGTGGCTCTAGTCATCCTTCACCTCCCACTGGGTTCCACTATGGTACATTGATGTAATTTAGCTCCAATTGACATTTTTGCAATCTTCATGCCTAACAACAAGCAATGACCTACTATTATATAATATATAGTATATAATTCTCATGTAAATATATCGAAGATTGCTTAAGGAAAAGTTTCACATGTTGATATTTGATGCGTCTTAATAATTCTTTCCAGTTAATTAAGATATTAAAAGGAAAGTACTAGACATGCATATCTTCATCACTAATCCATCAAAATATAATGAGTATGAATTACTAAATGACATTTGGGTTTCTGTGGTGATGTTAAGGGGATTGATTTGCGTGAGCTTGTTCTCTTGCTAAAGTCATTTCTTTTAGTGATATTGAATGATTGTTGCACATATTAAAGTATTAACTTGTGTTGGAATTGAGTTTGACCTTAGGGGTTCCTAGCTAGGTTAAGCTCGGCTCACTTAGTGATATGGGCATTTTGTATACGTTTGACAGACCAGCTCTATCTCAGCTCAAATGAGCTTATTGTGTACAGACAGCAGAAGCTCAATCGAGCTCAAGGCTCTGCTCAAGTAGGGCCATTGGCTGTTCACAAATCAATTGATAAATTATATTTCATATTTGTGCATTCTATTTGTACTTATGCTATATCTTCATATTCCGTATGTGACTACAAAGCCATGCAAAGTTAATTGGGGGTTGGGCTGTGCTAGACTAGGCATAGGTGGGCTGGAGTTCGTGTCAAAATGGGATAAAATAAGACTCGTGCCTTATGATGCCTGTACTTCAGACACATAGACGCTCCATAATTTACATAGATCCTGTTTGGCGTCATGGGGAAGATTTTCTGATTACCGAGGAGCCTAAATCCACCCTGTGTAAACACTGTTCTTTCCATATCTGATCATGTATGTGAAATTATCATTGTTCCATCGTCTAGTCAAGCTAACTAATATATAGTTTCCCTGCAATTGCTTGCCTATAGTCCACTTACGTTTTCCCTGGGTATGTTAATGTTTCCTAATTCTTATGAAATGCATGTTTGTTTTTTCTCCAAGGTTATACTTTACACCTATCATTCCGACTTGCATATTTAATTATTTATGAATTTACAATGAATTTGTGTGCGTAAAGTCGTAAACACGTGAATTGAACACTTACATTTATATTCATCATCATATTTTACAGAAATGGGCTTTGTTGGTGCCAGTATGAAGCCACTCCTTGGAAAGGATGGACAGAGAGCCATGCTAGTGAAATTTGCAGGCAGCCTCGCTGGTCTCAACGAGGCTGTGCGGCTTGCTGAGTTCTTCGAGATGGGAGGCCATGGGCGCGCAGAATGGACTCATGCCCGGAGTATCCCCCCCGCTGCTGATGGGGGCAACAACCCCACGCTGGTGAAGGTTAACGAGAAGGGGGAACGGAAATGGGTCCTCTACGGCTACTTGGCCACTGCATGGGACCTGGACGTGCTTGACACAGAGTCAAAGCAAAATGCTGTAATAAAGAGCAGAAATGAGCTCAATTTATCGGACTAGCACCCACCCTACTAGAGCTGTGTATGTTAACAGTCAAGTTATAAACCCTAGTAATTTGTGGACTGCAGCAGGACGGGGATAGTCAAATTTGAGAACCTTTTTATCTGACTAGGCCACAGAGTTGAGCTTTGAGTATTCTTTTATTGGGTAATCGATTACAATATGAAACTCCAAGAATGGATTTGGTTACATGTAAATGTTGGGTTGTTGGGTCCAAAGCATGCATCCACTCACTAGAGGAACAGTGAGTAGTATGCAGGGCCCTGCACAAGCATGCCGTGGCCGTCGTGACACCCCCCATCGCCACCGCCAAAGAAGCAGGGTGGGCTTGCAAAAGATTGGTGACCGTAATACCCTGCAGTAGTGCTTTAGCCTCTGCTTCCGATGCTGTGGAATCTTTGTCACCATAAGCCAGAATTTACAATCTGCATTTGAGAAGAGCAGAGCATTTACAAATATTGACTCCTATACCAAAAGTCGCCGTTGCGCTGTCCTTGAAGCATCAGAGAAACAAACATTGTTATAGGAATTGTTATGGTTTTGAGTGCTTTTCCTTTGTGCTGCAGAATGGATAATTTGATCTGTGTAAGAAGAGTGTTCTGTGTGTTATCCACTTCAATTTAGTGAGTAATAGAGCTATGAGAGGCTTTAGCCTCTAATGATATTTTGTATGCTCCTAACCTTCTTGTTTAGCAGCACATTACAGAGGCTGGTAATGTAAATACTTTAAGTTATCATCGCCCTCGTAGTATGTATAACCCACAGTAATTCCCAGTTCTACAACATAAGTTCCGGCAGAGTAACGAAGATTGCAGAAAGACCAAATCTCTATAACCTCAGTTCCAACACGGCAACAAAGATAGCCACAAGGCAGTGAACAGAAAAAACACAGCCACCTCAGAAGCACTCAGTTCATGTTAAACAGCATTTCAGCACTCTTCAGTGATCACAATTCACAACTAGACCAGACCGCAGCGCTATATCAAGCCCAACTCAACCAGCAAACAAAATATTTACCTTCTACTAGATGAGTAGATAACTATTGGAAGTGGAACATATATAAGTACCACGGCGAACATATATAGTATCAAACAAGTATGCAAATATATATATCTCACCAACAACAACAGAAAAAGAGAAGAAGAAAAAAAATCAAAGCCCTTATTGGATACTTTACATTAGGAAGCAAGTCTCTCATTCTTCTGATATCTGATTACCACCTTTTCCTATCCATACAAAAGCTACATGATTTTGATATCTGTAAAAAAAAAAGACAAAATATGACTAATTGCTCAATGCCTTGTTCATCTTTGTAAGGCTTGGTGTTATCCACATGGACTAGGCCAGTGGGACCAAATCAGAGGAGACACAATTTCCTGCCTGCTACTATTTTCCAAGTAAAAAATTCCTATATCACAGGGATCATTCTTAACTAGCATAATCCACTCCTCATTTTCGTCAGTGAAGTAGAGATGATTTGTGTTCAATTGCGGGTACTCGAGCACTAAGGCAAAGCGTCTGGTTATGCCCAAAAAACAACACATGGTCTTGCGAGCTAATTATTTCTATAAGCTCTTTTGCTGCCATGTCAACTTTATATGTGTTGTAGGGGCAGCCCCTGCCCCCTATGGTGAAGCGAAAAACTAAAAAAAGCCAACCCCTTTGCCACGACCAAAGGGCTCCATAACGCCACCTTTTGTTAGAGAGAAAAAAGATTCGGAGGCATCCAACACCCCTCAGCAAGACAGCCAACCACCTCGGTCGCCTGCCGAAGGGATCTCCTAATCTGAAGAAAACCACCTCGAGAATGCCAAAAGGGGGGAGATGTGGTGGACATAGCTCATAGGGATCTACCATACACTAGAGCTACCGCCGAAGGGGGAAAAGACCGTGAAACCCCAATAGTTATAGGGTCTTTATAGGAACACTATTGTAACCTCACATCCCTTATGTCTACAACACTATAAATAGATACTCTTAGTGCTGGCGGAGGGTAATGAAAAAAGGAATAAAAAAATACATTTTATCACTTTTCCGCTGCTCCCGATGCCTGGAGACCTTGTGGTCTCTATCCTCCCCTCGTAGAGGGTAGCGGCTAGGGGCCACCCTTTTCTACTGTTTGGACTAGAGAGATAATCGAATAAACATTTGCGCGTTCCATTGCGCTAACGTACACAAAATAACTCACATTGTGCACGAAGACCACTCCTTGCAGGTGAACATCACACCTTAAAATCTAACAGCACATGGGCACTGGTACCAAGCATGCGAACCGTCCTACTAGAGTAAGCACTAATTCTCTTAGGGTCTGTTTAGTTGGCTACATGGACCTAGCCTGGTTCGTATGAGTCATGCAAGCTGGCGGGAGACAGGTTGAGTGGATGCAAAATAGTTTGTTTGGTTGGTTGTATGTGTTGATCCTGGTTGAGCTGAGAAGTTGTTTGGTTGGCTGTTTGAAGGGGAAAGAGGGATGATTGGATGTAAGAGATGTTGTTTTGTTGGTTGTATCTAGTTGAGTGTTGTGATTCTCTTGCATGAGGTAAGGACTGCAACTATATTACATATTGACAGCTTTGGTAAGATACACACGGTCATCTATTTAAAATGATCTGTCTTCAATCATAGCAGCAACCAACAATGTGTCATCGTATGTTTATCGACTAGGGATCACTTTAGAAATTTAGTTTGCAAACACTCTGATATAACAAAGTATCGGGGAAAAATGTCGCTTGTATATGCTGTCGATCAAACTTTCCCGAACTTTAGACTTCGATATATCTACAAGGATCCGATTCATTATATAAAAATACTTTTAGATTCCTATGGTTTCATAATTTCTACTGATGTATAACCGAAAATTCATAGCCAAAATTATACATTTTGCAAAATAAAATGACGAGGTCGTCCTAGGCTCCCAGCTGCCCCCCTTTACCTTCGCCTCGTTCAATCGTCGCTGCCGACGGTCACCTACTGATGTTGGTAACTGGGAAGTGTGGAAGCAAGAAAATGAAAGGGCAAAATGGAATATGGTGAAAACGACTTTTTTAAAATCTTTTTGTCCGTATCAGTTTCTACCCGATTTTTGTCGGACAACTTCAATTATTAAATTCAAACTTAAAATTTGAATTTGGCCGGTTACTACCAGTTTGAAGGTAAGTTACCTCCCGGAATTACTATTCATCAATTCAGATTAAAATTTTAAATTTAAAACCATTCAAACCGATATTTTTTTTTTTATCGCTGCTATGTTTTTATCCTTGTATTAGCTTAGTGCTGTAGATGAAAAAACCTGATAAAAGTTGATGGTATTATAGTTAATACCGAAAAAAATTCGAGGTATTTTCTGGTACCAGCTGAAAAACTTATAATGTCGAATAACAGTTTCAACAGAAGTAAAATGTCCAGCTTACATCTCCGTTACACAGTAAACAACAGTGAGTAGTAAGGTTTTGCAATTTCACAATACTATCTGATACTTCAATCATTGAACACACAAGAAAAGGCACATATCTAGTGTAAATAACCTTTATCATGTAAACTCCGTGAAAAAAAAAATATATATAAGTTCTTAAATATTCTCAAAAAATTACAGTATGGTGAGCTTCTACAACTCTATAAAATTTGAACACCAAAATTAATCATATCTAAAAGGTATAAAATTGACAACCAAGATGAATAGTACTAAACAGTAAAAAAATTCACTATTTAAGTTGAATTTGTCTTTTTGATATCTTTCAAATGCGATTGATTTTGGTCTTTAAATTTTACAAGTTGTAGACATCCGCTACGTATGATAATTTTTTATTTTTATTTTAAAAAAACTTATACATATGATTTTCACGGACTTTATACGATAAGGTTAGTTTACACTGGAAATTTGTCCCACAAGAAAATGTGAATGAATTGTGTGGAATTGCTGATTGCAACCCACGGTAAACAGTAGAACCCTACCACGGCACTGGTAGCCTGGTGGAATAACCGGTGCCAGTAACAGAGGCCTCTGCATCAAAACGTTAGCATGGTTTTGAATAGAAGTTCCACTTTTGGTGCAGCATGACAATTGAGTATTGTCAGGTAACAGAGGCCTCTGCATTAGAATGTTAGCATGGTTTTGAATAGACTAAAGCCGACTGGCATATATATACACACAGAAAAATTGAGCAGTGTGTATAAAGACATCATTCTAATCAGAATCAAATTCAGTTTAACTATTTGCAGAGTCCGCTTTGAGCCATTGACGTCAGCGAGTCATGGGGTGTCCCTGTACAGGAAGACATCGGGAACAGAAGCTGGATCAAGCTCATAGAAGCCACGGAGCTTGCCACCTTTTTCTTCTGTCAGACGGAAGGATGGTATTCGGTGAGAAAACTTCAAACGATCTCTCGTAGGTATATCCAGAACCCCCCTTCGCTTGTCAGGCTTGAACACCGCTCTGTAACCATTAACTTGACTCAGAAAAGACATTTTTGTGCTAGCTTCAGTGCGCTCAATGATCTCGCCGATAGCAAATTCGCAAGCATCAACGCTGGAAGGAGTCCAGTCAGGTGCCCAGTTCATGTAGATGGCCCAAATCTCACCTACTTGAGGAAGAATTTCAATCTCCCATCTTGTGCCAATTTGTCCGGAATCTACTAAATGTGAGAAAGTATCATTTATGTCATACTTGGTTTTCCAGTTTCGAATTTTAAATTTACCACAGCTGATAGGTATATCCTGCTCTGACCACCGTTTCTCCTGCTCCTGTTGAGGGCAAGCCTCAAGCCAGGTCAAATGCACCCTGAATGGTTCTAGCTCGACTTTGCTTATCCAGCCATAAAACTTGGGGAATTTATCAAGATCGCTGTATAAAGCCCAAATTTGTCCAGGTTCGAACTTCTCACATGCGCGGCCTTCTTCGAAGTTGTGTAATTCAGAATCAGGATATGCATAAATACTGGGGGAGGGACAACTCTGCTGAGAGGAATCACCAAATCCATTGGCACTACGGCCATTTTCATGTGAGGATGTGTTTTGTTCAGAAGAAAGATCTTCATGAATTTCTGTAGACATTGGGTGGGAAGTATGTGCTTCGGAGTGACTCTCCTTTTGAGCAATTTGGTCATTTCCAGGATCCATTCTACTATCTGTACTGTTAGTGGTCAAATCAATGAATGTGCTGCCCTCTTTCTTGCCAAGAGACATGTAAAAGTCAAGAGTAACAGAAGGAAATGCTACATCCAGGTCACTGGGGAGACATGCAGTGTCAAGTTCCAGAAACCCTCCTGGGACACCTTCCTTTTCATTTCCATTTGTCCTATAAAAGGGGACATCGTGAGAAAATCGAAGTAGCTCACTTGATGCTATCACAATTACGGGTTTGTCCTTTGCTGTCGCAAATAAACTGACAAAGCCCTTAATCCTGACCAATGGGACAACAGTGACACCATCATGAACTGAGAGATTTGACAGGACTTCAACAACTTCATACTCATAGTATCTATGATTATCTGCATCTGAACTCCACTGCATGCTCCATCCCTTATAAAGAGCCCACACCTCACCCTTTCTAGGATATATTTCATAGAAGTTCCTTCTTTTGCCTTTTGTCCATGAAACAATATGAGAAAACATGAGCCTGTCTTCTGACATCTCTGTTGCTTTTCCCAAGCAGAAGTTTCCACAGGCAACAGGCAGTTCTTCATCAGTCCATTTATCCTCTTCTTCATTCATTGCATCATGCTCCAACCAAGTGAGACGAACTTTAAAGTTGGAGGCATCAAATTGTTTTATTAGAGCATAAAATCTTGGCATGCCATCAAGGTTATCATAAAGGGCCCAGATCTGACCAACTGCAAACAGATTGACATCCCTGAGCTTCTCGAAATCAAAGAAATCGGGATCAGGGAAAGAAAGTTTCACGGAATAGCAAGGCTTATTCTGATCAACAGTAGCAGCAGCTTCTGCCTTGATATTGTCCTGATCACCTACGTCTGCAGCTTTTGGTTTCTCTTGGATGTCTACTCTGCTGGACACATGAGGTGGAGCTGGTTGCCTGTCAGCATTAGTGACATTATCATCAAATATTTTCTTACAGCTCAAGTCGACATTAGATGGCAAATCATTTTTCCTTTGCCTCTTTATGTTATTGGAGTTCAGGCTACTGCTGCCATCAGCATCTTGCTTTCTCCTACCTGATCTCTGGAGACTGGAGAATCCTGCAGCATTTGGCACTGTAGACGCATCTACTCCACCCAAGTTCTTTCTGTCAACAACATTTAGATCAGCAGGATCTGGCACGAATCTTCCACTTGTATTCAAGTTTGCAGTTTGGGCAGAACATTTATTTTGATTCACCGTTGGAATGTCAACCCCCCTGTTTGTAATATCTGACCGGTTAGCTTTCTTCTCACCACGTGTGTGGTTTATCACTGGTTTTGCATCTGTTCTTACACCTCTAGAAGAAAGATTCACAGGACCAGGCACATTCATAGCATTTGGTCCTGAAGATGCATCTTCTGTACCTGACTTCTGTCTGTCAGTGATGTCTGGACCAGCAGGATCTGGTATTGAACATCCACCAATGTTCTCATTTGCCGTTGGTACAGAAAATTTATCTTGATTCATCGTTGAAAATTGAACTTTCCCTCTTGTCTCTGACAGATTAGCTTTCTCATCACTGCTTGGCCTGCTATTCCCTTTCATGTATTCATCATGCTGGGCCACATTCACCCTTGGCTTCACATCTGTATTTCCCCCTGTAGAAGAAAGCTTCACAGGGTGGCCTTGTTGACTGGGGGTATCACGCTGTTGATTTGTAAACATCTTTGCTGGAACTTGAGAACCACTGGATACACTAGATGAAGTGGGCACAGAATGTTCCTTTAGATTGTATGCAAAAAAATTCTTTCTGCAGTTCTGACAGCAGACCAGACTGTTTAGGATATTGTTATAGTACTGATATCGTATCTGACAATAGGGGCATATGGTCCAAAATGTCAGTCCAAATCCAGGCACACTACATTTCTTTGTGTCAGTCTTCTTTGGTGGCTGTGTAGCTTGTTTTGGCACTTTTCTGGAAGCATTCTGCCTTTTGATGTCATAATGAGATCGCTTTGTTCGATCACACAATACTGCATGAGCTTCAGCAACCAACTTGAAAGCAGCTTCAGCACCCGTAAAACAATTTTTATCAGGATGGAGGGAAAAGGCAAGCTTGCGGTATTGCTTTCTTACGGTAGCATCATCCGCTGTTGCATCCACTTGAAGGATTCGATACAAGTCCATCTCTCCATTCACCCTTGCCTCTGCTGCACAATGTACATTGCAGACATTTAACAGCTGGGATATGTTCTCAAGCTCTGGAAAAAGCTTTTGAGCTTTAAGTAGAATCTTCTGGGCACCATTAAAGTCTTTGTTTTCCATCTTTTCTACAGCAATTTCCCTAGCCCTGAGGGCCTCTTCTCTGTTGCACTCCATCATAATGTCTAGAAAAAAAAACACCGCAGCAGCCCTTGCATGAAGTGCTGTCAACTGGACATGAGTATCATCAAACTCATGCTTTACAGCAGATACTATTTGAAAGCAGATGCAGATGTCTGGATCACTTTCTCAAAACAACAATATGCCAAATGACCCTTTAGTGCATCACGCCCTGCAAATTTAGGAAGGAAAAAGTAATTCTTACCATGAAAATGTGTTCCAAACGGTACCATTAGTATCAGCTCAAAAATAGGCATTTGTGGATCCACAACAATAATACTATAATGCAAAACTAAAGGAATAATCACAAACCATGTAGATCAGGATAAACAGACAAAACCATGCAAGAAATGCCCTTTCCAAGCACCAATCACTAGACTGTATTTGCTAATTCTATTCAATTAATAGTAGAGCTAAAATGATATGACAAGATCAAGCAAGAAAGGATACTCAGCAATTCTATCTAACTGTATGGCATCAGGTATACGCCAATAAGTCCAAAATTTTTCTTACATAAGAAAAAGAAATGTACACGTCAAACTCATTTGATCCTTGCACACACTAATTCAGAATGAAAAAACTTACTTTATGGATGAACAGCAAATTTACAGGTTGATGTACATGACCTCACAAACCAATGCAGAAAATGGCAAGTCACCGGGCTAAGAAACAGAAGCTTACAGTCTACATATAAACCTACTACATGAAGCCATATATGATATATCATTCTAAATAACATACTTTGTGACACATCCAATGACATGCCACTACAAAGGCAATATTGGTAAAGCAAGACACGCAAGATTAACCAAAAATGAAATTTCACATCAGCGTGACAGCACTCACAGCAGCAAGGTCGAGCGAAACATTATTCTTGATCCTCTACACATATCAAAGTTCTTGATGAAGTTGTTTATGCGGTCACTGTGGTTTGCTGTCACTGAAGAATGGTTGGTGGTAGCAGCTCGTCGACGGATAAGGCCTGTTAGCATAATTTGTTTTGTGTATGATTTAGTGACAGGAAAAAAGGCTGCGGCAGAGGGCATAAGGTACTAGAAACAAACATAAAGGTACCTGAATATCTTTGTGACACCAAATTATTTAAGCCCGCCTAGGCAGCGCTTAGGCGCTAGGCGCCGGTTTGCCGCCTGCCTAGCGCCTAGGGGAATACTGTGCTAGAGTATCATGTTCTAGTTACAGTGGTAATCGAGTGTTCAATGGGTGCGGAAAAACTAAGGAGTTTGATGGGCCCAAGTAAGAGAAGTGAACACGTGGGTTATTTGAGGGGTGCTCGTAGCAAAATTGCCACTTGAACTGAAACTTTCAGGTTTGAACAACATATGCTCCTAGCAGTGGTGACATCTATGAATTTCCACCCACATTGCCGTTAGGAGAATGGGCTATCCCAGATATTGCTTTTAGATTTTAGTCGTGGGACCATGAGAGTTTAGATCTGGCGTTGTGAAATAACCAACTTAACCATAACAAAGGATATGTATAATTTTGTAGCATAATTTCATGTATTTTGGCTCCTAAATACAAAGTGATTCATGCAACAGTGCAAGGGCACAATCATCTACTGTTGAAATTTAGTGTGGAGCATGGATGTCAAGGCGTCGCCTAGGCGTCGAGGCGCCGGTGGGAGGTCGCCGGGAGACGTCGCCTCGCCTGGCCGACGAAAGGCGACCGCCTGGCCCGTCTAGGCGTCGCCCGGGCCGTCGCGGCGTCTCCAGGCGAGCTCAGGCGAGCTCAGGCGGGCGCCTAGGCTGGGAGGAGGGACGGGGTCACGGGGGAAAATAAGACAAGAGTCAAAGTCGCCAACCGCCCAACCCTAGCGTCTGCAGCATCCTCCTCCATCCTCTTCCGTGCGCCGTCACCACTTCCGTCGCCGCCACCTCCTCCGTCGGCCTTGATCAGCTGCCAGTCCGTCTTGCGCCCACTTCGCCCCCCTCTGCACCGTCTTCCTCCCTCTCCTTGCGGCCGCTGCTGCTGGCTCTCCTCCCTCTGCTTGCGGCCGCTCAAGCCTCCACCTTGCTGGCCAGCTCTCCTCTCTCTTTGCGGCCTTGTGTGTCGACCTCACGCGCTGGCTGCTGCTGGCTCTCCTCCCTCTGCTTCGCCGCCCTCTGCTCTGCTGCTGCTCCGGCTACTCTGCTCTGCTCATTGCCCCTACTGCTTCGCTCATTGCCCTCTACTATCTGCTCTGCTTGGTGGCCCTCTGCTCATTCGCTGCTGGCCTTCTGCTCATTCTTCTTTGCTCCCTCTTCGCCCCCCTCTGTTAGAGTGTTGATGCTAAGCAGCTGCTGATGCTCCATGTGTGTTGATTTATTTTGGACAGGGAGTGAGGGTCTGAGGCCATGTCTGATGCTCCAGCAGGTGCTGCCGGCGATGTTGCCGATGCTGCATATGATCCAGCTAAAGATCCTGCACGAAAGGCCAAGTCCAATGATCCAGGATGGAAGTATGGATTTTGGCCGGATTTGAGCAACAAAGATTTGGTGCAATGTACCCTATGTGGCAAACAAATGCGCTCGGGAATAAAGAGATTGAAGCAACATCTTGCCGCAGGATTTGGAGATGTGCAAAAGTGTTCGAAGACAACCACAGCAATAATGAGGGAGATGCAAGACTATCTCAAGAAGACGTCAAGAAGTAGAGTCATTGAATTGGATGATGATATTGATAAGGCAGTCGAACAAGAAGAGGAAGAAGTGGGATGTGATGAGAGGCACCCAAGCTCCCAAGAAGCGTCATCTAAAGCTTCCAACCTATGTCCAAGTTCTGGGACAGCTGCGAAAAGAAAGTATTCAGCTCTTCACAAGTTGGGAGAACCGGTGGCAAAACAAACTAAATCAGTTGTTGGGTTGCTTCGGAAGACACCGGAAGAGGTGGTTGATGCGAGACACGGCAAGGGCCCTTCTCAAACCACAATGGAGCAATGTGTAAGAACTGCAGAGGAGAAAGAAAGGGTGCGAGGCCACATAGCTGATTTCTTCTATGAGTGTGGCATTCCATTCAATGCCATCAAGTCTAGAAGCTTTGAGATCATGTGTGAGTCCTTAGGGCAATATGGTCCCGGTTTCAATAACATTTCATACCATGATTTGAGGGTGCCATTACTTGAGAAAGCAAAGAGGGAGACTGATAAGTTGATGATGGAGCAAGAGAAACATTGGAAAGCTGTTGGTTGCACACTCATGTCTGATGGATGGACAGATAAGAGGGGAAGACACTTGATCAATTTTCTTGTGAACTGTCCGGCGGGGACCTTCTTCTTGGAGTCGGTTGATGCATCAAGTGAAGTAGCTAATGCAACAATGCTAGCAGGTTTGCTTGAGGCAAGAATTGAGCGGATCGGCAAGGAGCATGTTGTTCAGGTGGTGACAGACAACGGTGCCAACTTCAAAGCGGCAGGTAGAATTCTAATGGAGAAGATCCCTGCTCTATTTTGGACTCCTTGTGCTGCACATTGCTTGGACCTCATGTTGGAGGACATTGGGAAGCTACCGGAGTTCAAGAAGACAATTGATAATGCCAAGCGGGTCACTACATTTATCTATAGGCATGGGAGGCTACTTTCAATAATGAGAGAGTTGACAAATGGGAAGGATCTTGTAAGGCCAGCAGCTACTAGGTTTGTCACATCTTTTCTCACATTGCAGAGCTTGTACAAGAACAGAGATGTGTTGAGACAGCTATTTACTAGTGAAGATTGGACTCGGTGCAATCTTGCAAGAACTGAGGCTGGGAAAAAGATTCAAGAAATTGTGATCGCTATTAGATTTTGGAATGCAGTGGAGGATTGCATAAGAGCATCACAGCCACTTCTTGTTGTGCTACGAATAGTTGATGGAGATGAGAGGCCGGCAATGGCCGAGGTTTATGCAAGTATGGATTTTGCAAAAAGGAAGATCGCCGACACTTTAGCAACTAAGCAACCATTGCTTAGAAGAGTCATGGCAATTATTGATCGGCGATGGGCTGATCAAATGGAGCAAAAATTGTATGGGGCTGCATTATTCTTAAACCCAGGAAAATACTATGAAATCAAGGAGAAAGATGCGGAACAAGCGTCTAGGTTGAGGTTAATGTTCAATGATGTGCTCGAGAAGATGTTCTATGATGATGAAGACAAGCTTTGCAAAATAAGTGACCAAGCCGATATCTATGACAATTTGCGAGGTGGCTTTGGAAGGCCAATGGCCATTAGAGCTTACAAAACCAAGAACCCCCGTTAGTACTTTTATCTCTTCTTAAGCTTTTAAGATTCTAACATAGTTGATTACTAATTTACTATGTTTCAAAATATAGTTGATTGGTGGATTGCATTTGGGGGCTTGACATTCGACCTTCAAGCATTTGCAAAGCGCATCTTAGGTCTTTGTTGTTCGGCTTCGGGGTGTGAGCGCAATTGGAGCACATTTGAGTTTGTAAGTAACTACTCAATGCTTTAGATTTTTATTTAGTTTTGAACCATCTAAAGTTATCCTTGTTTACCTCTCTTGTTTGTAGATCCATACCAAGAGAAGGAACCGATTAGAACACCAAAGGTTGAATGATTTGGTCTATGTCCAATACAACCGGAAGATTGCCAATAGATTTAAAATGCGCCGTGAAGGAGGAACCAATTATAACCCTTTGTTCCTAGATGAGTTTCAATGGGACAATGAATGGGTTGATGCAAATGCCCAACAAGTTCACAGTGGGGATGATCTTTTATGGTCTCATGTTGATGACGCCATAGATGCATCACGCAACTTTGAGGGTCGTAATGTTCCTAGGAGAGCGCATGAAGGAATCATATCCTACTCTCGTCGTCATGGAGGTGGTTCTACATCAAGGGTTGTTCAAGACCTTGGTTTGGACAGTGAAGATGATGAACATGAAGCTGAGCCTCTTCTGAACGACGATGAGAATGTTGATGATGATTATGGGGCTCCACCTAGTCCTCATGACGATGAGATTGGTGGAGATGGATCAAACGAGGATTTGAATGGTTTAGAATTAGAACTAGATGTTTAAGGTTGCTTGTTTTGGTGATTGTGAGTTGTGACTATGATTTTCTTTTGGACTTGTGGAGTTGTGGTGACTATGCATGATTTGTTATTGGTAGTAATGTTGCTATCTACTTGTTTAAGACTTGTATGTGCTTCTTTATTTAATTGGCATCTTGTCATGCTATTTATTTGCATCCATACAAGGTATATGTGTATTGATGATAATGTGCTATACTGAAAATACTAACCCTCGCCTAATCCTCGCCTAGGCGCCCGCCTTGTCGCCTAGGCGTCCAGGCGATGGGCTGGCGCCTCGCCTCGCCTTGTCGCCTTGACAAGCTTGGTGTGGAGATAATTATTTAGAACCCGCATATTCTCCAAATTTGTTGTTTGCCTGCTCGGGTAGGGGCTAAAAGGCGGGTATAGGGCACTCTCCCTTGACTGCCGGTCAGACTCTTCGCCCTGCCTTCGTTACAGGTCTCTAAGGCCTGGCGGAAGGGAGGGAGACTAGATACTTTTCTTTGTTGGTTCTTGCTTGATACAAACTATCAAAACACGCCTCATTATATACAGGGCCGTCCTAACAGATCAAGAAACTAATCTTATGAATCCGAACAAGTAACAAGGATGGAAACTAACATGGAATCCTAACAATTATGGAAGCCAACTAAAAGGTATGATGCCTATTAGATAGATTCCTAACTAGCCAATCCTTCCTAATCTTTGAGGTGCGTCCCCCGCACACTAACAGTTTGTGAAGAGTGACGCTCTGTGGGGCCTACGCCATAGCAAAACTATTAATTTACTACAAACCCAAGACCATTTACTATGAGTTAACCTCTTCTACTTTGTTGTGTAGAGTCATTCCTCCCTGATGAAGCAAATTTAGGACACCTAATAACAACTAAGATAGTTGAACACATACAGCATAAGAAAAAATGATTTAAGTCTCTAAGATGGACCTGTCAGCTCCACTCACCTGATGTTAACATAAATTCTTAATTACAAAAAAGAAACAAAAATCCCCAAAGTAAGCATGTAAAGAGAGGGAAAGAAGTAATTATAAACAGAAATTACTTGGTATGGCTAGTGTTGGGGACCACGCAAAGAAAAATCAAATACGCTTGGGAAAAGATATGCTATGTACCCTCTGATAACCAAATTGGTCTTTTCACAACACAAGAATCAAATGGCAATCCTGCACATAGCCTGCTCCCACAAATGTAATTTTGGGTGGCAGACCAGTAGAATAGTATATTAAATTTTGAAATCAACAGGCAATGATGTTGCGAGGCCCGTAACCTACCTATCCTTTCAATCAACGCCATGAGCTACCGGAGAGGAACGATTGAAAGAAGATTGGAAAAGGAAGCTAGGAACCGGAGAATGTAAGCAGGCTTAAAGCATTAGAAGTTTGTGCTCTTGTGCCAAAGCACAAGGCTTCAAGTTCACAGCTGTACAGCAAACTAAGCACAAAGACAAGGTAAGAAGAGGGTTTTAAGGGTGGGGTTGGGCCTTACGTAGGGATGAACCAGAGTGAGCCCAATGCAACTGTTGATCTGTTACTATTACCATATGTGTGTCTACATGATCTTTCATGACATGCACCGGCTGTACGCAAATATTGTGCAAACCGAATCCGAATTGGAGATGACAAATACAATTGCGGACTGGATAAACATCGAACACAGAGACATATAATATAGAAGGATAAGAAAGAAATTCAACTCTATATTCCTATTCAATAGGGACACATTTGACCATCCAATTGCCCTAATGCACACAAACAGCCTCAGTAGGTGATCCCCAGACCATAAAACCTAGTAGCAGGAAATAGTCACAGTGCATTTCTCTCTTATGAAAACCATTTTTCCAAACAGAAGCTTAGCCAACTCTCTCGAAATGTCCCGATTATGACCACGGAACACAAAGTGAACTCTCCCTCCCTCCCTCCCTCACACTACCGCCTCCATTAGCGCCAACATAGAAATCACACAATAGCAACTACCTCTTCTGCTCCTACCACTCCACAGGACGACGCGCCCATGCCCAGACTTAAAACCGATACTCGTTAAGCCAGATTGGCAAGATGGGGAGAAGAAATTGATCTGAAATTCTAGTTGCATTGTAAGAAAATCTAGTAGCAACTCGAAAAAGTTATGCAGAGAACCCTGCGGTATTACCAGAGCAGGCGGTGGAGTGGTCGGCGGTGGCAGCGCGCCGATGGAGCCGTGGAGCCGAGCGGGCCAGCGAGGAGGGGAATTTGTCGGGGCAAGCAGGTAGTCCTCTAGGGCTTTGTTTTAGGCTAGGTGAAATTACAAATTTGCCCGCCGGGTGAAATGACCGAATTGCCCATATGTTGGGTAGTAGTTACAAGTTCAAAATCTCGCCAAGATTTCGGAAATCTTACCAGAAATCTCGGCTTTCGGCCGGGGCCAATATACCAAATCTCGGCAGAATGATTTTTTTTTTTTTTTTTGAAAACTTTCAAATTGCTATAGTGATTTTGAGATTTTTTTAGCAAGATTTCGGGTTTTTTTGACTAAGATGATCACAAATTCGATCAGTTTTCATGTTTGTAGGACCGGATTTAGCATCAATTTTTTTTTGGAGAATTGTGATGCCTTTTTCTAAGGAATACATGTGAAAATTATGAAAAAAAAAATGCATATACAAATTATGTAACACTAGTTACATGCCCGTGCGTTGCTACGAAAAACAAAATTGATAACGAAAAATAAAGATTAAAAAATAAAAAAAAATATTTCACAAAATCAAACATCTATCTTTAACGCTTCGTTTCTTGCGAAAGCTGGCTAATTAAAGCAACGCTTCGTTTATTGCGTAGGGCAATTAAGCAGGGCAATTAAGTAGGGCAATTAAGCAGGACAATTAAGCGGCAATTAATGACGTGGGAAGAACGGACCACTGCCACCAAGTGCTGCTTTAGAATAGTAGAGATACATGAGGCTTCTAAGTTGATTTTAAAAGTTTCTTTTCTGCTTCTGGGAGTCACCTTCTTATTTTTTTTGTTATATCATATGTGAATATACAAGGAAGTAGGATATCCTATCAAAACATTATATATGGTTTTCCAACAAGAACTTCAAACTTGCCTTATTACATAATTGATACATCTTAATTTTGTTCAAATTTTCATAGATAGGCTACCATTGCACATGCAAATAGACTTTGCAAATAAGGAAACAATGAAAGTGTGGTAGAATATGTCTCATGCTACAGCAGAATGCTCCAGAATTGAGATTATTCATATTTAATCAAGAGAGCACAGTGACAGCTTGATCACACTGTCAAGGCCCATTGAGTTAACTTAAGTACACATTGTGCTTGTGCAACATCAAATACAGAAAGTCCAAAATATTGGTATAAAAAAGAACATACAACTTCAACCAGAAGTTCAGAATGCTTAACCCAGGAGCAAATTCTAAAAGAAAAACTTGGCCATCATATAGAATAATGAAAATTATTTTGATCATATTAAAAGCCACAGTCTTTTTCATGGAAAAATGCATAACATTGTCTAATAATCGTGTTAAAAACCAGAAGTTCAGATTGCTCAATCTATAGATCATATGTGTATTTTGGATATTTTATATGCAAATACTTAGTATTTTGTATTCAAACTTATAGGAAATGTAGATAAATGCTTGCATGATTTTCTAATATTTTTTCCTATTTTTTCTGGCCTGCGGAGACTATTTCATAGGGGGTTGAAAAGGGACAAAATTTTGGTTTTTTTCGGCCTAAAAAATATCAGATTTGAAATTTGGTTTTTGAATTTCCATTGAAATTCTGAAATCTCGACGAAATTTCGGATTTCGGCCGCCCTGGAGATGTGGTCCGAAAATTAAATTTGAAACCTTAGTAGGTACACATGGTAAGAATGTCAACTAAACTTTAAGGCAAAAGAATTGAAAGACCGAAATGGCGATGAAAGTGCATCTAGGCCCCTCAATTTATTTTGGTGATTAATGATGACACAATTAAAAAGATCTAATGTTTTAACTAAGATTAATGCAGATATCGAGAACATATCAAGCTTGGAATGAGATTGGACGCCCCTACGTACATTAAAATTCAAAAGGACGACATCAAGACAAGAATTGTAATTTTCATTTTATTTGAGTCTTAAGGACAGCCGTACTATTAAGAGGATACGACGGAAAATCGCTTTTAGGATATGCATGTGCTCAAAGTCAAGTCTTGCATTCAAACTAGCACTCAAATACCTGCATTTCCCAAAAATAGCATCTTCCAACCGAGCCATCCAACCCGGAGAGTCCGGACTCAGTCCGGAGTATCCGGATAATTTGTCCGGAGTGTCCGGGTTAACCCTTTCGGCCAAATGTCGCTTTCCAGCCTATCCGGAGTATCCGGACATTTTGTCCGGATAGTTCGGATCATCCGGAGTGTCCGGGTTAATTGTCCGGAGTGTCCGGACTGTTCGAATTTGAGAGTAATGGCTAGTTTTCAAAAAGAGTATTTAAAGCCTCTACTCTCTCCCAACGGCTAGGATCTCTATTGAGCTCATTCATAGCAGCATTCAAGCTATTCCTAACACACTACAAGCATTCAATAGAGCCCTCACTTCCTCCCACCTCTTGATTTGGTTGTTGATCCATATTTGGTGAGGAGAGGAAGAAGAAAAGTGCTAGGTGCATTCATTTCAAGTTCTTGAGCACTAGTTCATCCTCCAAACGATTCTCCGTGGTGTTGTTACTCTTGGAGGTTGAAGGTCTCCTAGACGGCTAGGAGTCACTGGGAGCACCCGAAGCGTGTGGTGTGCCCCGGTCGTTTATGAAGGCGAGTCTCGCCTCCGAAAGGGAAGAGACAAGAAGTGAAGCCGGCGAGTGCATTTGTGCAACACCGGGAGGAAAGCGGGTTGAAAGAGACCCCGGCTCAAGTGCGACCGAGCCACCTCAATGGAGACGTAGGATTCCCTTCAAGAATCCGAACTTCGGTGAAAAATCAAGTCTCCAACTTCCTTTCTTGGTTCTTACTTAACTTGTGTGGATTTGTTCTCTTAGAGCTTCGATCTAGCTTGTCTTACTACTTTGCTCTAGATCCGCACTTGCTTAAATTTCTAGGTTGCTTTTGCTATCTTTCATTCGAGTAACTAGTTGCTAGTTAGAGTAGATTTAATTTCGTTCTCGAGCCACTTAACCCGAAGTATCCGGATAAAATACCGGATAGTCCGAACAACCCGGAGTATCCGGACAAAATATCCAGAGACTCCGAGTTGACCTGCTCCGGTAGTTTAATTCCGCTGCGTAATTTTTAATTCGCTTATTCACCCCCCTCTAGGCGACATCTCCGGTCCTTTCAATTGGTATCAGAGCCAAATCTCCGTAGTTTTGGCTTAACCGCTTGGAGAATCTGAGATGTCGGAAATAGAAAAGATTACCGAAACTCATGACCAAGAGAAGGCCACGGGTTCTGGTAAAGGGGTTGCAATTTCATATGATTATTCCTCTTTTGGAGTCTCAAGCTCCTCATCTTATGTCTCCGTTTCCTCCGGCCGAGCGCCACATTTCGATGGCACTCGCTATGCGGCATGGAAACATAAGATGAAGATGCATTTGAGATCACTTCATCCTTGCATTTGGAAGATTGTTGAAACAGGTTTCAAGCCCGCCGATCCAAACAATCTTACATCCGAAGAAGACAAAGCTCAACACTTCAACGACTTGGCCGTCAATGCCTTGTTTAATGCTTTGAGTGATTCGGAGTTCAACCGAGTTGATGGTCTTGACAACGCCAAGGAAATTTGGGAAAGGCTTATGGTAACACATGAAGGCGTGTCAAGTGTCCGTGAATCAAAAATAGAGCTCATCATTGGTGAACTAAGCCGATTCACATTGGAAGAAGGAGAATCCGACACGAAGATGTTTGACCGCTTGATGGTGTTGGTAAATCAAGCTAGGGAACTTGGAAGCACCGAGCTCACCGACAAAGCCATTGTCAAGATCATCCTTCGAGTGATCACCCCCACCAACCGCAATCTTGTTCAACTCATTCGCGACCGGCCAAACTTCGACACACTTACTCCTCATGATGTGATTGGCCAGTTGATGATGGATGAGATGATGGTTAAAGAAGCGGAAGTGGTAGAAGAGCTCAAGTCCGGCAAGAAAAGGGCATTGCTTTGAAGGCCGTCAAAATAGCACAAGAAGTAGAAGAAAGCTCAAGTGAAGAAGAAGAGTCAAGTGGGGCACTCACAAATGAAGACATGGCCCTACTAGTGAGAAGATTTAACAAATTCTTAAAGAAGAAAGGCTACAAGCCGGAAAGTCATTCCAAGAGCTTCGGCAACAAGTCAAGAGGAAGACACTCGAAAAGAAAGTGCTATGAGTGTGGAAAACCCGGCCACTTCATTGCCGAGTGTCCGCACAAAGAGAAGAAGGAAGACAAGCCTTACAAGAAAGACAAGTTTCGGAAGAAGTACAAAGACAAGAGCAAGAAGTACAAGGGCAAGGGTCACGCTTACATCGGTAAGGAGTGGAACTCCGACTCCGAGTCCGAGTCCGAGTCCGAGTCCAAGTCTAACTCCGACAATGAAGAAGGACTTGCCACCATCGCCATTGCTACTCCACCGACAAAGTCGAAGAGCCTCTTCGACAACTTAAGCGACGGAGATGAAGATGCTCCAATGTGCCTTATGGCAAAGGGGCACAAGGTATCATCCAAAAGTCATATCCCTTCCATTGTTGATTATAGCTTGGATGATTGCGATGATGTTAGTGATGATGATGAGGAAGTAGCATTTAAGTCGATGAATGATTTTGATATTAAGAAACTAGACTTGCTACTTAAAGATATTGAAAAATTGGAGGAGGTAGTCGAACAAAAAGAGGCTATTCTCGAAGCTCAAGAGGACCTCCTCATTTTTGAAAAGGAGAAAAATCTTGAGCTAGAGAAGAGCCTAGCTTTTGAAAGAAAGAAAAATGAGGACTTGGTCAAAAGCTCAAATTTGACCAAGAATGAAGTGATTAGTCTTGATATCACCAATGCTTCACTCTTAGAGCAACTTGCTCAAGCGAAGGATGCTTGCAAGGCTCTTGAAGTGAAGCTTGTTGATCTCTCGCATAATGCTTCTACCTCAATTGACAACTCCAATATTTCAATACCTTCAACAAGCAACCGATGCGCTAGATGCTATAATATTGATGTTGCTACTTGTGCTACTAACCGTGAGACTTTGAAAGTCTTGGCCCATGAGAATGAGAAGCTTAAGGAGATGCTTGAAGATGGACTTCAAAAGTCCTACAAGGCTAGCAAGGGTTTAGAGGAGTTTCTCGGTAAGCGCCAAGGTAATCCTAAGAGGCAAGGGCTTGGGTATGTTCCGCCAAAGGGCAAAAAGAGCAACATCGTGGTTGCTCCTTTAAGCGAGCCCATCCACTTTGTAAGAGGTGAAGGAACATCCAAGTACAAGGCTCATTCCGAGTTCTTTGCTTCTTATGTTCTTAAAAAGACTAACCTTGGTCGTGTAGTTGCTTATCATATTGGGCGTAAGCCAAGAAATGCTTCTTTTGTTCGCTCCATTTGGGTCCCGAAGTCGCTTGTTGCTAACGTGCGTGGACCTAACCAAGTTTGGGTACCAAAGAGCAAAAAACTAAATGTTTTTTTGTAGGCCTATATAGGGTGGAACAAGTTGGATTTTGGATAGCGGATGCACGCATCACATGACCGGAGAAAAGGTAATGTTCGCATATTTGGACGTGAATGGAGCAAATAGTGAAAGCATTGTCTTTGGAGACAATGGAAAAGGAGAAGTAATTGGTTTGGGTAAAATTTCTATCTCAAATGATTTCCATTTAAATAATGTTTTGCTTGTTCAATCATTAAGCTACAATTTGTTGTCCGTTGCACAATTATGTGAAGCGGGCTACAATTGTCTGTTTAATGAAAAGGGTGTGGAGGTCATTAAGAGGGTTGATGGTTCAATAGCCTTTAAAGGGCATTTTAAGGGTAAGCTCTATCTCGTAGACTTTAATACGGATAGACTTAATCTTGAAACGTGCTTAATGGCTAAATCTAGCATGGGTTGGCTATGGCATCGCCGACTAGCCCATGTCGGTATGAGGAACCTTCACAAACTCGTTAAAAGTAACCACATTCTTGGACTAACCAATGTTATCTTTGAGAAAGATAGAGTTTGTAGCGCTTGTCAAGCGGGAAAGCAAGTCGGTGCCCCTCATCCCGCCAAGAACGTGATGACGACCTCAAGACCGTTGGAGATGCTTCATATGGATCTTTTCGGTCCCGTCGCCTACATAAGCATCGTGGGAAGTAAGTATGGTTTAGTTATTGTCGATGACTTTTCTCACTTCACTTGGGTGTTTTTCTTGCATGATAAAGGAGAAGTCCAAGTGACTCTAAAGAAATTCATAAGAAGAGCTCAAAATGAGTTTGAAGTGAAGATCAAGAGAATCCGAAGCGACAACGGCACTGAGTTCAAGAATATTGGTGTTGAGGAGTATCTCGATGAAGAAGGAATCAAGCACGAATTCTCGGCCCCCTACTCCCCTCAACAAAATGGGGTGGCCGAAAGGAAGAATCGAACCCTCATCGAGATGGTGCGGACAATGCTTGACGAATACAAGGTTTCCGACAACTTTTAGGCGGAAGCCATCAACACCGCATGCCACAGCACCAACCGTCTCTACCTCCACAAGATCTTGAAGAAGACGGCATACGAGTTGCTCACCGGCAAAAAACCCAATGTATCCTATTTTCGAGTCTTTGGGAGTAAATGCTATATCCTCAACAAAAGAGCTAAGTCTTCTAAATTTGCTCCTAAAGTAGATGAAGGTTTCTTACTTGGTTATGGGACTAATCCTAAATACAATTTTTATTTCATTGGATGAAGGTTCACAATGCCTCACAACAAGGTAGACAAAGCTCGAAGGAGCACCAAAACCTTCAAGGGGAGAGACACCCCTCTCCCCCTCTATTTATAGCCTTCATGAATCATCATACACCCTTGGATGAGTCGCTTCAATCCTAAGCAACACCTCCAAGGGTTAGGATTGACTCAACCACTCATACATGGGCTAACCCGGAACCCACAACATAACAGATTTTTACGTTTCTCAAAGCTAGCTAACTTGACCGCTACTATGTCCTCTAAACCATGATCCAACGGCTCTCCTTGATTCGGGTAGCTCCAAGCTACCATCTCAAACATTCCCTTGTCTTCTTGGCTTGTAGTGACTCCGTCTCCAGTCATCCTCTAGCAATCCCTAATCGTCTGGACCTCCGGCGCACCTCGCCTAGTCCCTGTCATCCTCCGCCTCACCATGACCTAGCACCGTCATCCTACAAAACATATCATTGTACAACAAAGATATGCAATAATAATCCAAAATCAAAAATCAAATCATACTTCGCAGATGAAATCGGCACTACCGCCAACTAAGGGTTGGTAATGCCGCCCAATAGGTAGTACCACCCCCCAATGGTCGGTAGTGTCGATTGCTCGGTAGACTCAGCGAAGAACTTATCTGGAAAATAATTGATGTACCTTTGGGCCGGTAGTGTTGCTCAACCGACACTATGGCCCCCCAGTGGCCGAACTGCCACTCTACTCAAACCAGAGGTAACCTCGGTACAACCGCTGGTCGGCACTATCGCCGCCTGGGTTCGGTAGTGCTGCAGGTTGGTATTACCACCCCTAGGACCGGTAGTGCTGCCTAAGACAGCACAACTCAAATTTCTTCATTTTGAAAATCTAATTCAAATCAAACTCAAACCTAAGCACACCTTACTCAAATATGATCAAATAATCATCACAAATATGGATATACCTCCACATAGTCTTTCAATCGCCCCTTGATGAGTATATTGACCAATCACCAAAAAGGCTTAATTTGAGTTTAAAAATGAAATAAGAAAAATATTTTGATTGCAAATCCATACTGATCCATCTAAAAGATAAAGAAGGCTCATGACCAAGTAGGTAAGATAAAATTTAGAACAAATCAAGAGAAAGAACAATTTTTTCACAAATGCTCTAAAAAAAAGAAAAGTCCATAAAGGCTCCATTTTGCTCATGATCCAACTGAAAGAACAATTTGACAACATGATCATGAGAAAGCATTTTTTATTATTATCTCCCCTTAAAGATGCCTTTTTCACGTTTTCTCCCCTTTTTGGCAATATAGGCATCAAGAGAACATGTATGCATGAAATGCAACCTAAAAGAGTTTTAAAGATTATCCAAGTGACCATGATAAAGTATGACACCAAGCTACTTAAATTCAGATTATGTCAAACTAAGTCATATCCAATTGCATATTTCAATATCCTTGCTAGCAATCATTAAAAGAAAATTTTGCTATTTTTGCATGATTTCAGCAAAAGCAACACTTAGCATAATTTCAAAATTAGAAGCAAAGCTATGCAAGGATCAAATGGATATACTAGAGTTCAACATGGTTAATGCATTGGGAAGCTACAAATGCATAAGAGAACACTCTTGCTCAATTATCTTTTAAAAATAAATTTTTTATTTTAATGCGCACAATACGATTTAAAGAGCTTATCCTAGTGAAGCACATCCTCGACTAGGGGATCCATCGATAAAGACTTCCTAGGCTTCACTCTCCTTCACAATTTTGTTTTGCATTTGATAATGCAATTGACTCAAGCCATATTCGATCATCTTAAGTATGAAGCTTAAAAGAGTGGTCTTAGTCATACACAATACATCCCAAGTTTATTCCAAGTGCAATAGGAAGCAGTCTGGTGAATGTAAGGTGTTGAGATCAATTTTAGCACACACAAGTCATTTTTTTAACATTTCAGCACTTAGATTCATGAGCATTTTGAGGGTTCTAGAATACAACAAACTAACTTAACCCAAGTTACTCTAGGGACTCTAGTAGAAACTCAAGATTTCACAAAACATAGCATAAGCACCTAGTAAAGAAATCAAGCAAGTAAAATCTACATGTTTACATCAAGTTTTCATTAAAGCTCAATTCAAAATTTCAACAAGTTTAGCACGATGAATTAGACAATTTAGATAAGACTAAGCTAGCAAAGATCCTAAGAAAAGTAGCAAGGTGCATAGCACCATAATTAATGCAATTGCATAATAGACAAAGCTCGAAAATAGAAAATAAGTCTATATGCAATGCATGATGATTAGATTGCCAAAACTACCCCTCAGCAAGTGAATCAATTTTAAGCAAAATTATGATTCAAGTTGAGTTTTTAACATAATTAATTTTAGAGATGTCCAAATGAACTCAACTAAAAACAGAAATATAGGATGCGAAGGGAAGGTCAAGATCCTTACAATCTGGGTGACTATAGAGCATAGATAAGATGATAAAGAAACACTACGGCTCAGACTCGCTCTCATCTTTCCTATATGATTACATAGGAAAGCTAACTCTACATACTCAAGCTAGGGAGTACAAATAGACTCTATCTACCCAGGGGCCCAACACCTGTTAGACCTACAAGACTGTGAGGGAACTCAACCTATAGAGAAGAGAGACAGTTAATTAAGCATGATAGCAACTTATAGTATAAGATGAGAGGTCCATGTACAAGTATGTCAGAAGTCTAAGTGGAGTGATATCCTAAAAGTAAGAATCGGCCCAAAAACACCAGATGATGCAAACATAAACGAAAATGCTAGAAATAAAATATAATACATGTAACATGGGCTCACAACTCCAGGCTCTCCTCTCAGGGTTACAAACCTAGAGCTATCCAAAGGCTTCATGCGGATATCGACAATCTGGTGGTCACGCTCCACAAACTGGAGCACTATATCACCCTTCTCCACGTGGTCGCTAAGGAAGTGATATCTAATGTCAATGCTTGAGTCCTGGAGTGCTGTATTGGATTTTTGGCAATATGAATGGTAGAATTGTTATCACAGAAAATGTAGGATCGAAATAGATGAATATAGCAATCAGAGGGGGGGTGAATGATTGAGTGCAAGCTAAAACCAAATTTTTAATCTACTAAAAATTCACCCCAAAACAAAACCAAATAATCACTTCGTATCCAAAAAAAATAGATTAGATGTGTTCTGTAAATTGTGAATTCCTGAAGATCCAACCGTCGGATCGATCTAAAATTTGAACACAAGAAGCTAGATTCTAATACGAATCGAACCCAAAAAGAATCAACTCGATCGGACCTACGGATCACAAGTTATGAGACTCGCAAACTTGCTGTGACAAAATATGACGGGAATTGATCTAACCAAAACTTGCAGATTAAACAAGAACGATAAAATATTAACCAACAAAACTTTAAGGAACTCTAAATCGACACCCTAAAAAAGTTTTGGCTGGATCAAATCAAGAAGAAACTCATAGAATAAAGATGGACAATAGATCAATCTACTAAACCGAAAGCCATGCGAGAAGGCGAAAACAGAAAACTCGGATGAACAGTAACTCACGGGTACTGTAGCAAAATCGCAAAGTACTGTATCAACGCGATTACTATAGCACATAGAGGATCTTTGAGGAAATTGATCTTTATTTCTTTTGTCTAAAGTATTTCATACAAAAGAGTATAAACCCTAATATCAAGCATAAGCTCTCTATGTAATTGATGCATAAACAGGAGGCGCCTCCTCCCTATTTATACAGAGCAAACACAAAGAGTCCTGAATACAACTTCTGTCCCAAACATGGAAGAAGTCTGTATTCAACACAACTCCACTTGGCCCAACCTAGCCAAGTACAACTCTTGCACGCGTGTACAGCCACCCTGCCATACTCACGTGACTAACAACTCTTGATGTGCACCGTTCTCTAGCCCGAACGTCCTGCATGACATCCTAGAACACTAGGACCTCGATTCCTCCCTGGACCTAGTCCCGAACCTCGGTTCCTCCATGAACCTAGTTTCGGTCCCGTCATCGACCACGTTCACCCTCGAGCAACACCTGCACATGAACACAAAACAATTCCGAGCACAAGTCCGCGACTTGACTCAACATTAGTCCATGCAACTACTCACACGAGCATTGCATCAAATCAACTCAAAACGAGCATATCACGTTCACGTTGGACCAAACTCCGGTCCGGCGCACACATGGATCAAAACCCTAGAAAATATTGTTCACACCGAACTGAAGAAATTGGTCTGGCGTACATGGGAAAACAACCCCCAAAACGCCTTTCACGACGGACCAAACAATTTGGTCTGGCGTACATACAAAACTTACTGTTTTTCGAAGCTTTGGCCTGGCACAAAAGCTTTAAAATCATGTTCACGGCGGACAAAGAAAAAATGGTCCGGCGTACATGAGAATTCATCGCTCAAGAAAGAGCCATTCACGGCAGACCAAGAACTTTGGTCCGGCGTACACACTGATTCAAGTCCTACTTTGGTCCGGCGCATAAAACCTTTTTCACGTTCACGACGGACCGAAAAGTTTGGTTCGGCGTACATGTGATTTTCTCTATCACTTGGTTTGGCGCGAGAGTGAGTGAAAAAAATGCAAAGTGAAAAATGCGAAGTGAATGTAAAGTGAAAAACTCCCTTAGGTGAAAATAAGAAAAGCTCCCCCTAAGACAAAAGAGTGAGTGAATGTGCAATGTGCCCAAAACCAAAAACTCTCCAAAATTCTCCCAAGATTCTCCAAACTTCTCCCCTTTGACAATGGATTCATCAAGAATACAAAAGAGAGAACACAAGTTTTTTTTTTATGTACTAAGCATTATAAGTCATTCACAAATGAAATTCATCTCCAAGTCATGCTATCCAAGTTACTGACACCCTCAAATCTACACATAGATAATGTAGAGTAAGTACAACTAGAGATCAAGTTCTATTATCTATTTTTGCATGGCATGATCTCCCTTCCTCAACTATCTCAAAACCTGAAAACAATGAATTTTTTGTGCACTTCTTTGGGGCTTGAAAAGCTGATTATTGATTGATTTCAACATAGCACAAAAATGCAAGGAATTATATGCACCATCAGCCTTACTTTTCAACCATGCCAAGCAATGAGCTTAAGGTTTCATGGTTTCGGTAATACACAACTTCTTCCAAATTCATATCAAGGTGCAATGATAAGCAATCTCGTAAAGAAGAAGTGCGACAGTGCATAACCTTGATTTTGCATCTTATCAAATATCACTTTTTGAGCTTTTAGCTCTTTAACTTAGAAAACTTTCACATTAGCACCTTTTTGAGCAGGATCAGGATAACTAAGAAAGTTCAACCATGACAAGATTTAATTCAAGTTTTCATTCCATTTAAATAGTCATGCCATAAATTACGCCACATATGCATAGAGATAAAGTTGCAACGACCTTGTAGCATAATCATGGCTTCAAATAACATATGCGAATCAAAAATAATGCTCATTACTTTTTCGATTTTTTTCCTTTTTTTGTTTTTCATTTAAGAAAGACAAAGAAAAATGTGTAAACAAAGAATCACAAAGTCTTCACAAACTCCCCCTCAAAATAAGCATGTTGGGTGAACAACCCCAAGTTGTCGGGACCCGAATCTGCAAATCCGGACCCTCTGTGTATTCAGCACTAGTCCAGGAACGCGCTAGTGCACACAGTCTTAACATCGGTGAATATCACAATCATACCACTCGATACTAATAAAGTACTTTAATCAAATAATCAAACTGGTTGCTTGACCTTATGGTCAAGTTACAAATATACGCCTCGCAGGGCGAAACTTAATAAGAGAGAAATAATAGCAGCGGAAAATAAGATAACTTCGTGGCGCCATCCAGTATACCACAGGCAACTGACTGGGCTCGCTCCCTAAGTAAACGGTTCCTCTTAGAGATCCTCCTCCAAAGCTGGTGTAGACTCCTCTTCAACTGGTGTTGTATTGCGGCAAGGGTGAGTACTTGGTACTCAGCAAGTCATGCACAGAATGCAGCTAATATACTACATGCATGGCTTAATACAAAGGAGTGACTCAAGGTATATTTGCAGTAAGAGCATTTAACAAGTATCATAAGTAGATTCAAAAGCAGTAGAAACAAGTATAACCTCAATGACTTTTCAAGGAGTTTAGTAAACATTTTTCCCAATCCTAATCCACATTTTCATCAACATCACTAATAAACCAACCCAACCTTTCAAATCCAAGTTGTTTTCAAGAAAGTCTAAACCTTAACTGTAATTCCCGAGCGATGTCCAATACCGCGGACACGGCTATTCGAATAGATTTTACACTCTGCAGAGGTTATGCACTTTACCCACAAGATACAGTCAAACACCACAAAGGCGAGTGTCCGTAACAAAGTCTTTCTAAACTTCCGACAAAGACAAGTGGTCCTCTCCTGTTGTACGCTAACCCTTCCCTTAGCGAAGGCGAAGTTTAGGCCAAACCACTGTTAGATGGGTACCTGGCCGCAGCCCCGGTACGCTCCCCCGTACAACTACACAAAGGGTGTAGTTGACATCCTGAGGTCCCACAGGTACGTTATTAGCAACTTAGTCAACCAGGTCCGTCCCATTACAGACATGTGGTTGCAAGTTTGACTCAGTTCAAAGGCTTGCAAGGTTAAGTCCTTAGGGTGACCAGGGCAAGACTACCCGAAGAACCAACACAACGTTCCCGGTGCCACAACTGGCCCACCCGATCATTCTTGCCACATGCCCCGGTCGAAAACTATTTATCAAACCCCAGTTGATTACCATGCACCACGTGCCATCAACATCACATGATACCTTTCCAAAACAGGTTCAATATATCATTAAGTCAATATTCACATTTGATTGTCCAAAATCATATCATGAGCACGTAGCAGGTCTAAGCAATATACTACAACGATCTAATTTCCCATGTTGGCAATTTAGTAATGTCCAACTAGTAAACCACAACTAGGGTGACAAGGGATCATGGCACATATGTAATTAACCAAGGTGTCATACAGCAATTAGGCATTTATCTAATTCCCATAATTTAAATAAAGTATTTTCTAATTAAACTAGCATGCAATAGTTTTAAATCGAATTAATTTGAAATTGGGATCAACATGATCAAAGCATAACTTGCCTTCAAAAAGTACTTGCTCTTGGTCCTGAGCTGGCTCCTGGGTCAATACTTCTCCTTCGAATCCTTCCGGCACTTCAACGTCTACTCGTAAAGCGTGTAAATAGCAACAAGTAAATAAACAGTAGACAAAAAGTGTCCAAACATCCAAATAAAGTTCACAAATAGAGAGAGCATAATTTTATGAATTTTTAGAAACTGGAATCGTCAAATTCGGAGTTTAAATGCAAAAGATACAAGCATTTAGAGTTTAAAATAATCAATTAAATATTAATACAGAGAAAAACTTTGGTCTAAAAATTAAATAAAATTTATCATTAGGTAGATCTCAATTTAATACAAATTTAGAAATTTGAATCACTCAAATCGGAGTTAAAATGCAAAAGTTATAAGCGTTTGAAGTTTGAATCAAATTCTGAAATCAATAATTCGAATTTAATAAATCATTTTCTTTTTCGGAAATTAATTATTGCGTCAGCAAGGACACGTGGTAGCCTCTGATTGGGCGGCTGACATCAGCCGGTCCACAGGCTCAGCCCACGGCTCGGCTCGGGTCCACCGTGGACCCGGTACACGGTTCACGTGTTTCTGACATGTGGGACCCTACGGGTGACGTCATTCTTGGCGTCGGCGGAGGACTCGACTCATCAGTCTTTGACAGGTGGGACCCACTGGTGATGTCACCGTACGGCTGGGGTGGCCGCTGATAGGTGGGCCCCCCATGACGTCAGCGTGACGTCATGGTGCGGTTTGGCCGCGTCGGCCCGACAGGGCGGCGTGTCGGCGTCACACAGCGTCTGGCCCGACCACGCCGGTCCAACTTCTTTACACGTGACTCGATCTCGGCCGTTGATTTGAAAATCAACGGCCCAGATCGGATCTAACCTAACGCAGTAGAAAAACTACTCGGCTGATCTGGACCGTTCGATCTTGATCGGACGGTCAAGATCTAATCTAACGCAAACAACACAGCTAACCCTAACCGTTCGATCTAAATCTAACGGCTGAGAATGGATCTAGTACTGTGTGGTGAAGGCTACGTGGCACAATCTAAGCCGTTGGATCTAGATCCAACGGTTGAAAATAGATCTAGAGGGTTGCACGTGAGATCTCACCGTGGCATGACGTGGCGCGATCTGAGCCCTTGGATTCTGATCGGACGGCTGGCGGTGCTCGCGGACGGCGATGGCGACGCGGCGGAGCAGAGGCTACCGGAGACGAAGACGACAACGAGTCCAACGGCGCTTCGGGGCTTCTCCGGCGGAGTGAGTGGTACTCCCGAACGCGCCTCGGCCTGGGGAATCCGGATCTGGGCTTGACGGTGGCGGAGGACAACGGACGGCGGCAGCAAACGCAAGAAACCATGGCGGAGGAGAGAATCAACTACGGTGAGCTCTAGCGGCTAGACGGCGGCGGCTTAGGCGACGTGAGCTAGGGTTTCGGGTGCGCGCGGAAGAGGCGGTCACGGCCTTGGTAGCGGCGCATTAAATAGGGGCCTCGGCTTTCGTAAATCTCGCGAAAACCGAGGTCCACCCGCGGGCGGCGGCGGAGTCCGACGAGGACTCGGAGAGGGCGACGTGGCACACGCTCAGCCGTTGGGATCAAGATCCAACGGTCGCGCGGGTTCGGGCTCTGCCAGCTCGGCGAGCCGGGCTCGCTCGGTCGGTCGGGCTCGGTGGCGTGGCTCAATCGTGGCCGTTAGATCAAGATCCAACTGGCCACGCAGCGGTTAGGTTCGGCCGGACTCGAGTCGGACTCGAGTTCGGGCTCGGTCGGTTGAACAGTAAAACCCACTCGCATTTTCCAGCGATTAAATAATCCAATAAATTCCCAAAAATTCATTTAATTCATTAAAAATAGCAAAAGACTCAGAAAAATTCCAGAAAAATTTTGGAAAATATTTTGGAACATTTTGGACTCAAATAAAATATTTCCAACAAAATTTTATTTGCAAAGTTAAATTCTTTAATTATTTCAAAAGGGAATAAATTCAAATAAATTCCAAATAAATCCAAATAAATTGCAGAAAATTCCAAAAATTCACCAAAGTGCCAAATCACACTTGAATTTAAGAAAAGCAAAATTTTGGGGTGTTACACAAGTTCTCCCCGAATAAAAGCAAAATGAGGTTTTGTGAAAATGTCTGTCAATTGATGTTCAATATCCACATGGTGAAGCACAAAATTTCCTTTTTCAACATGATCTCTGAGAAAGTGAAATCTGATATCAATATGTTTTGTCCTAGAGTGTTGCACAGGGTTCTTAGCAATATATATTGCACTAGTGTTATCGCACAAAAGAGGAACACTATCCAGATTGACCCCATAATCTTTAAGTGTAGCTACTATTCAAAGAATTTGAGAACAACAACTAGCAGCAGCCACATATTCAGATTCAGCAGTTGATTGTGCAACAGAAGATTGTTTTCTAGATGACCATGCAATGAGAGAGTTACCCAATAAATGGCATGAACCAGATGTACTTTTTCTATCAATTCTACATCCTCCAAAGTTAGCAACAGAAAAAGCTCTTAAACTAATGCATGAGGAAGCAGAAAGCCAAAAGCCAAAATCTTGAGTACCATAGAGATACCTGAAAATTTTGCTTAATGGTTTGTTGATGTGAAGCACGTGGGAAACTTGAAAACGAGCACACAAGCACACAACAAATTGTATATCCGACCTTATCCTCAACAGCATCATCATCATCTTCATGAACAAGGATACTCTCCCCCTGAACGTATGCACCTGTATCCTCACTGTACCTTTTGCCACAACAGAAGTGGAAGAAGCATCTCCAAAAATAACACTTTCAGCAGGAGATGCACGAGTGAAGGAGAACCAATTCTTATCACCGAACATGTGGCATGAGTATCCGGAATCCACTTAGCCATATGTTCTCCTTCTTCACATGAGAAGCCTACATAGAAGTAGAAAATGTCGAGGTCTCGGTACTGGGGTTAGAAATAAGATGTTTAGGAATCCAGTACTAATACACACGACGCACAACAGTATGCACAACACGAGCATTCTTATGCACAAAAACAGATTTGTCTTTTCCCGTGTTTCTAGCAACAAAAGGTGCTTGTTTCACCCTAAGCACATAATGAGAAGCAAAGTGTGCCTTTCTGAAATTAGATCTAGCCTTAGTCCTTTCTTTCTTTCGTTGTTTGGCTGGCCTAAAGCAAAAATCTACTAGATGCCCATCTCTACCACAGTGAGTGCAATTGTACTTAACATGATGTTTATCTTTAGAAGTAGAAGCATCATTTGCATTCATTATGGTAGAAGATAAAATTCCAGCAGACTTAAAAACAGTTTAATTAGGCTCATTGACAATTTCAAATTTTCCACTTTCAAGTGCTTTAACAACAGTGGGAGCATGTGATTTATTATGAGCATAAGAATCAAAACCTAAACCTTTGTTATGAGTGCTGACTTTTGATTGATCCAAGATCATGTTTAGGTTTTTCTTTCCTTTAGTGATACGTTCTAATGACTTTTCCAAGTAATCAACTTTTTGAGAAAGAGTTAAACAGTTATTACAGGGAATGTCCACTTTTTCTTTTTGCTTACGACAAGTTGAGCATGAAAGAACCTCACGTGTAAGCAAATCATCTTTCATTTTAGAAACCCTAGCATTTGCATCATGCAACTTCAACTCTAGTATAGAGCATTCTGAACATGGAGTTATATCATGCAAATCAATGGTAGAACAACTAGCATGTTTAACAAGTTTCTCATTTTTCTCATTTTCAGCCTTAATTTGCTTTAACAAGGTGACATGTTCTTTCCTAAGCAAAGTAAGCTCATTGTAAATTAAGTCACATAATTTACAAGCATCATTATTAGGAATCAAGGTCTTAAGTCTAGTAATTTTAGCATTCAATGATTCCACAAGAATATCATGTTTCTTAATTTTTCTATCACGTTTATCAAGCAATTTTCTAAGACGAGCAACATCAATAGCCAATTCATCATATGAAGGATTTACCTCATTAAAGTCGCTGTCGTGATCGTCCTCGGTGAAGCTGTCGCTGCTTTTGGCCATGAGACACAACCCCGTCAAGTCATGTTTGCTTGGAGTTGCATTGTCCTCACTGCTCTCCAAATCCACATCGCTCAAATTGACTTGTTCAAGAGCGGAAAGAACTCGGTGGCCCACTTTGCAGTTGATGAAGCTCTTCTTCTTTCTATCACTTGATGAGAACTTCTTCTTCTCTTTCCTTCTGTCGTCCTTCTCCTCCCATGATGCTTTACCTACAAGTTTAGGACAATTGGGACGAATATGGTCGAGATCACCACACTCATAGCATCTTGGAGGACTGACACTAGCTCTCTTCCTCATTTTCATAATCTGCAAAGCTTTATTAAAATGAGAAGAGAGTGATGCCAAGTCTTCTTTCGGAAATTCCTCAATATGTTCATTGGTTAGTGATGACAAGAAAGACAAGGCAAAACTTGAAGAAGCATTATTATGAGACATGCTAGATTGGGAGGTCATTGCAATTGACTTGTGATCATTCTTCCTAGCAAGAACATCCAATTCATGAGTTTTTAACTTAGAATAAAGAACATCTAATGTAAGTGTACTCATGATAGTTGATTCTCTAATGGATGTAACTTTCATCTCTCAAATAGACATGTCTAATGCACCAAGCAATTGTCTAGCATTAGCAGCATCATCAAAGCTAACTATAACAGCGCGCAAATTGCTAAGAATTTTATTAAAGAATGCAAAGAAATCATCTAGCGACTCACCAGGCTTCATCTCAAATCGCATGTATTCTTTCTTATGTATATCCTGGCGAACCTCTTTGACAGTGTTGGATCCTTCATGGCAATCACAAAGAGATTTTCATACCTTATATGCGGATCGAAGATGAATCACTAGATCAAAGTCACTGTGTCCCAAGCCTTGGATGATCAAGTTGCGTGCCTTGCTGTTTGCTTCAACATGTGCGTGATTGGCGTCGTTGACGTTGTCGTTTGCAGGGACTTCGTATGGCTTGTAGACCTTCTCTCAAATTACGAAGCCCTGCGGCTGGATGAATGCCTCCATCTTAGCCTTCCAAAACTGAAAAACAACACCATCGAAAATACACGGTTTTGTCGAATAACGATCTATTAATCTAATCACCGGTTAGATAGATTAGAAAAACCATGCTCTGATACCACTTGTAGGATCGAAATAGATGAACATAGCAATCAGAGGGGGGTGAATGATTGAGAGAAAACTAAAACAAAATTTTCAACCTACTAAAAATCCACCCCAAAACAAAACCAAATAATCTCTTCGTATCCGAAAAAAAAGATTAGATGTGTTCGGTAAATTGCGAATTCCCAAAAATCCAACCATCGAATCGATCTGAAATTTGAACACAAGAAACTAGATTCCAATGCAAATCGAACCCAAAAAGAATCAACTCAATCGGACCTACGAATCAAAATTTGTGAGCCTCGCAAACTTGCTGTGACAGAATATGACGAGAATTGATCTAACCAAAACTTGCAGATTAAACAAGAACGATAAAAGATTAACCAACAAAACTTTGAGGAACTTTAAATCAACACCCTAAAAAGGTTTTAGTGGGATCAAATCAAGAAGAAACTCAAAAAATCAAGATGGACAATAGATCAATCTACTAAACCGAAAGCCAGGCGAGAAGGCGAAAACAGAAAACTCAGATGGACAGTAACTCGCGGGTATTGTAGCAAAATCGCAAAGTACTGTAGCAACGCGATTATTGTAGCACGCAGAGGAACTTTGAGTACATTGATCTTTATTTCTTTTGTCTAAAGTACTCCATACAAAAGAGTACAAACCCTAATATTAAGCACAAGCTCTCTATGTAATTGATGCATAAACAGGAGGTGCCTCCTCCCTATTTATACAGAGCAAATACAAAGAGTCCTGAATACAACTTCTATCCCAAACATGGAGGAAGTCTGTATTCAACACAACTCCACTTGGCCCAACCTATCCAAGTACAACTCTTGCACGCGTGTACAGCCACCCTGCCATACTCACATGACTAATAACTCTTGATGTGCACCATTCTCTAGCCCGAACATCCCGCATTACATCCTCAAACACTAGGACCTCGATTCCTCCCTGAACCTAGTCCCGAACCTCAGTTCCTCCATGATTCTAGTTTCGGTCCCATCATCGACCACGTTCGCCCTCGAGCAACACCTGCACATGAACAAACACAAAACAATTCTGAGCACAAGTCCGTGACTTGACTCATTATTAGTCCATGCAACTACTCACACGAGAATTGCATCAAATCAACTCAAAATGAGCATATCATGTTCACGTCGGACCAAACTCCGATCCGGCGCACACAGGGATCAAAACCCTAAAAAATACCGTTCACGCCGGACTGAAGAAATTGGTCCGGCGTACATGGGAAAACAACCCACAAAACGCCGTTCACGACAGACTAAAAAATTTGGTTTCAGCGTACATACAAAACTTACTATTTTTCGAAGCTTTGGTCCGGCACAAAAGCTTTAAAATCATGTTTTCACGGCGGACAAAGAAAAAATGGTCCGGCGTACATGAGAATTCATCGCTCAAGAAAGTGCCATTCACGGCGGACCAAGAACTTTGGTCCGGCGTACACACTGATTCAACTCCTACTTTGTTCCGGCGCATAAAACCTTCTTCGCGTTCACGATGGACCGAAAAGTTTTGTCCGGCGTACATGTGATTTTCTCTGTCACTTGTTCCGGCGCGAGAAAACCTTTTTCACGTTCACAACGGACCGAAAAGTTTGATCCGGCGATCATTTGATTTTCTCTGTCACTTGGTCCGGCGCGAGAAAAGCGGTCTGGCGCAAAAGGAAAACACTCTGTTTTTCAAAACACTTAATCAAAGCATATCACAAGCATGTTATTTGATCAAGTGAAACAGCACATGCACATGCACATGCACCACACATGCCATCAGGACTACCACTTTGCAGTACCAAAATCATCATTAAGCCAATTTTTCATCACATGATTTCACAAAAAAGTTGAACACTATCAAAGGCTAACCCAAAGTCCTGCAGGGTCGATTTCATCCAAAACACCTGACTACAGCAACTGGCTGCAACAACATACTCTACCTCTGTAGTGGACTGTGTAACTCCAGACTGCTTCATAGATGACCAAGAAACAAGAGAAGTGCCAATAAATTGGCAAGTGCTAGATGTGCTCGTCATATCTATCTTACAGCCAACAAAGTCTACGTCTGAGAAGGCTTAAAGAGATAGACAAGAAGAGAAAGAGTACCAGATACCATAGTCAATAGTATCTCGAAGGTACCTAACCATGCTTCACTGGCTGGCCATGAGAAACGCGGGGAGAAGCCTGAAATCGAACACAAAGACATATATCAAAGTGTATGTCCGGCCTCGAGGCGGTGAGATACAAGAGGGAGCCAATCGTGCTCCGGAACTCCTTTTGATCAACTAGCTCACCATCATCGTCAGGCTCGAGGACATCAGTAGTGGTCATAGGAGTCATCACAGGCTTCTTGTCAGACATGTCGAAGCGCTTAAGATGGTCTCGAGTATACTTGTCTTGATGCAAGAAAATACCCTCTCGAGTCTGTTTGATCTAGATACCGAGAAAGTAGCTCAACTCGTCCATCATACTCATCTCAAATTCTGTGCTCATAACCTCTGAGAATTGAGAGACAAGAGCATGCAAGGAGCCACCAAAGTGATATCGTCGATATATATCTGGACGAGGAGAAAGTTTAGTGGCCTGCTTAATTCCATACAAGGCTTTGGAAAGCTTGTAAACATGGTTTAGGTATTTGGGGTTCTTGAATCCTGGAGGCTGCCTGACATAAACCTCTTCCTCAATATAGCCATTGAGGAATGCACTCTTGACATTCATTTGATAAAACTTGAAGCCTTTGAGTGCCAAAAATGCAAGCAGGATTCTAATGGTCTCTAATCTAACTACAATGGCCAAGGTCTACTCATAGTCAAGACCCTCAATTTGAGTAAATCCCTGAGCGACTAGTTTAGCTTTGTTCCTGATGACTACCCCATCCTCATTCTACTTGTTCTTAAACACCTACTTGGTCCCAAATATTATGGCCAGATGGGGGCCCAACAAGCTACCATACTTGTTACTCTCAAAGTTCTCAAGTTCATCATGCATAGCATTAATCCAAGACTAATCGGATAATGCATGAGAAATATCCTCCGACTCAAAAGAGGCAACAAAGACAAAGTGGAGGCAGAAGGAAGACATACCTGATTTCAAGCATGTGATACGCTCCAATAAATTGCCGATCATCTGATCAGGCGAATGAGACTGCTAAATGTGGCGGGGAAGTCTAGAAGTAGAAGTGACCTCTACCGATCACGTGAAGGAGTAGTAGGAACAAGTCACTAGCTGCTGACGAGTCAGAAGGTAAGGGCTGGTCTTCCTGAGGTGCAAAGATAGAAACAAGAGGCACCTGAAGTGTAGAGGGGATTGGATCAAGTATAACATCGTCATCTCTATCATCCTCATCCTCTAAAAAAACTAGTCTTAAAGAGAGGGGAAGAGCCCGAAATGTCTGGTCTAGTGCCTAGACTAGCCGCATCAAAGGTCACCTCATAGTTCTCTATAACCCTACTGGCCTCACAACTCCAGACCCTGTAGTTACGAGAAAAAGTTGAGTAACTTTGAAAGATGCCATCAGAAGAATGCAACTCAAACTTATCTAGGTTCCCAACCTTCAGGAAAAAGCACTTGCAACCAAAAACTCAAAAATTCAAAACACTTGGCATTCACCCATATCTCAACTCATAAAAAATGCAGTGCAAGTGTGCCCTCAGAAAGACTTTGTTAGAAATATGGAAAGTAGTAGCTATAATCTTAGCCCAAAACTTCCTAGGAGTGTTGTACTCATCTAGCATCATCCTGGCCATCTCGACCAGTGTCCTATTCTTCCTCTCCACTACGCCATTTTGCTGAGGAAAGCATGGAGAAGAGAACAGATGCTCAATAATAGACTTGGTATAGAAACTCTCAAAGTAGTTCTTGAACTCTATGCCATTATCACTGTGTATAGCTCGTAAGGCATCTGGGAGCTCAATAGACAACCTACGGACCAAACCCCTGAAGTGGGTAAAAGACTCATCATTCGAGGCCATGAAGAACACCTAATAATATCTTGACAAATCATCAACGATGAGAAGAATGTACCACTTTCTACCCGCTGACTGCACTCTAGCTGGACAAACTGTGTCCATGTGTAAAAACTATCCTAGTGCATCAGTCATCACAATAGTTATTGGGGGGTGAGAAGCAGCAACCATCTTGCCATGTCTGCAAGGAGAAGAAACCATATCTTTAACCATCTTGAGTTTAGATAGACTACGAATGAGATCCTGGCTACTAACTCGGGTCAAATGATCAAGCCCAGCGTGACCAAGTATCCTATGCCAGAAGGAGAGATCACAAAACTCTAAGGCAATCAAACAACGAAGAGAATCTCAAAAAAAAAATCAGCTCAAAAGACTCTTCCAAATCTAGAAATCATGCAAGCCAATCCTCCAGATGAATCGAGAATTCTACAAGCATTATGCTTAAATCTCACCTCAAAATCATCATCGATAAGCTGAGAAATAGAAAGCAAATTGTATTACAACTTATTCACTAAGGCAACATTCTTAAGAATAAAATTTTCATTAATGCTTACGGCATCTTTAGCAATGACTCTACCTGACGAAGCATCCCCAAAGTTGGTTAGCTCATCCCTGGGAGCTCGGACTAGGCAAGAGAACCAATGAGAGTCTTCAATCATGTGTTGAGAATAGCCGGAGTCTACGATCCAAACCTCTCACTTCCCAGCGCTCCGAACCTAAATCAAAGAGAGCGAAAAGTATATGACTTAGTACTAGGGCAGATCAATGCAGATCTAGAAATTTAATACTGAGTCATCTGACGAGCAGAAGTAGTAGTCACAGGAGCAAAAGACTGAACTCTAGCATCTCTCCATGGCTCAACTCTCAAAAATCCAAAAATAGTTCCTGTACGACATCTGAGAGTTGGCGCTGGGTTGGTCCACCGGTGTGCAAAGGCTAGACCATCCCAGTAAACCCAAATCTCCTACTGGAGGATGCAAACTCACGCTGCTGATATCTACCTTGATAGGAAGATTGAGGAATATCAAGAGGATGACAAAAAGTCTAATCATGGACAGCTCCAGAACAAAAAATCGAATAAACAGCCTGAAAACCGAGTCTTGGATGATATCCAAAAACAGGTGACTCTCTAACATGTCTAGAAGCAGTGTGTGCCTTAGGAGGACTCAGAGTCTGGGATGATCCTGCATACCCCTAAGGGCACGAACACGCTCACGCCGTGTAACATTGGCACATCTGAAACATAAATTAATGAGATGTCCATCGTTCTGATAGAAGGTGCAAGTATACTTCGCCTTAGAGGTTTAAGCTACAGGAGAAGCAACCTTCTCATCAAAGATCCCGTGGACTATCCCAGCTGACCGAAACACAGTGGTGCTAGACCTAGGAGTAACCACTATATCTTCACTCTCAAATGCACACACAACAGTAGGAGGATACACTATAGCATGCTCCAAGTAGTCAAATCCTAGGCCTTCATTAAATATGCTAATTTTGGACTGGTCTAGGATGAGATTGAGCTTCTTCTTGTCTCTTACAAATTTCTTGAGAGCGGTCATGAGGTACCCACACTCCCAAAGAAGAGAGGAATATGAAGAACAAAGGGAAGAAGTGGAAAATGAGCCGAAAGAAGAAGAATGAACAACACATGCATATCTCTCCCTATGCATGGCCGCCTCAATCTTGAGGGCCTCACATAATACACAAGGGGCATTTATAATCCTAACAACCTCAGAACATCGCAAGAAACCATTTTGTGACTTAGCTAGTAAGTCCTGAGCAAGTTCGGCACACTTGACTTCTAAAGCATCATTGTCAAGTTTTAATTACTTACAGCTCTCACATGAGCTAATTGAGTCCTTAGAAGCATACAATTCAAGTTCATTGTAGCAGATAGCTTCCTAAGGTGTGTGTTCGTGGCATCAATTTCAGACAACAGTTTATGGCAATTTTCACATGATGCGCTAGTGTGAGCATGAAGAAAACTAGCATCTACTGGAATAGCATCAACATAACTAGGGCTAGAATTCTTCAACCTAAGACTTTCAAGCTCAGAAAGCACACTATCATGCATGGTTCTTAGGTTCTCAAGCTCCACAAGTAAAGCATCACATAAAGAGCAATCAACGTTATGTGAGGAGACAGATCTAAGTGAAGAAACCTCCTATGACAAGGTACCTAATTTCTTCTCTAACTTCGCACACCTAGTTCTAGCTCTAGCATGAAACTTTCCTAGCTTACAGAAAGCATCATTGAGCTGGTCATAAGAGGATACCTCGTCCTAGTCATGGTAGAGCTCGGAGTTGCTGATGTCGTTGGCATCGGCCATGAAACTCATACTTGTGAAGTCAACACCGCCCTTGGTCTTATCTCACGAATCATCCTCACACTCATCGCTCCAGGTCTCCATGTCAGAGTTGTCGATATCGTCGAGTGCAGCGATGATGTGGTGGAAAAGCTTCTTATTCTTGGAGAAGTTGCGGTACGTACTTCTTCTCATGTGTCGACTCATGAGCTGAAGGCTTCTTGTTGTGGTTCTTGTCGGTGTAGTCGTTCTTTCCAAAACCCCCGGAGTCATTCTTAGCCTTCTCCAACTTGGGGCAGTTCACCCGAATGTGGTTGGGGCCACCACACTCGAAGCAGGTGATTGTGACACCTCTCTTCCTCTCCCTCACCCTCTTGTATGCATGTGAAAATTTGTGGGCTAAAAGGGCAAGCTCACTCTCTAGAAATTTGTCCAGTTATTCATCGCTTAGCTCACAGAGAGTGGAGATGAAAAAACTAGAAGAAAAATCAGAAGAGGATACAACGAGATTGGTGACCAAGGCCATCGACTGTGACTTCATCTTCTAAGAGACGACGTCGATCTCATGAGTCTTTAGTCAGGAATCAAGCCCATCAAGAGTCAAGGTATATAAGTCTGTGGTGTTTTTGATGGTGGTCACCTTCATTTCTCATACCCAAAGATCTAGTGCAGTTAAGAAATGACAAGCGTTATTTCAGTCAGAGTATGTGCAACCAACTGCAAGGAGATCACTCAAAATCTTTGTAAAATAATCGAAGCACTCGTCCAGGGTCTCATCAGCGTGCTATTTAAATTTGTTGTAGTCATGCTTGTATTGATCCTGTCTCACCATCTTGATCTGGGTAGTGCCCTCATGGTAAACATCGAGGGTAACCCAGATCTGGTGAGCACATCGTAGGTGAGAGATCAGGTCATAATCACTGTGGCTAAGGCCTTGTATGAGGATGTTCTTTGCCTTAGCATTCGCCTCAACGTCAGCCATATTGCCGTCCATGACGTTCTCATCGGCAGGAACCTCATATAGGAGCTTCAACTTCTGCCAAATAAGGAAGCCATGGGTAGTGATGTATGACTCCATCTGCGACTTCTAGAATGGATAATCAACTCCAGAAAAGATTGGAGGCTTAGTTGAATACTTGTCTATCGCCATGTCTCTTGAGATCGGTCAAGATCTATGGAAGAGCAAAACCGGTTTTGGTACCAATTGAAAGACCAAAATGGCGATTAGAGGAGGGTGAATGATCCCAAATAAAAATTTTTCCACCTACTGGACAATAGAGATCAACCAAAAACCAAACCAATCAAGAAAGAGCAAAACTCAGAGTCTCTGCTTGTGATCAGCACTACCAGCTCAAGAGGGCAGTAGTGCCTGATTAGCGGTACTACCGCTCTCATGGGAGGTAGTGCCGACTTGATCTAGGAGATGAAGAACACCACAATTTCTTGAACCAAGAATTGATGAATTCTTTGATCTATTGGTCCAAAACTCATGAAACATGGTAGGCACCACCTTATGGATGTCAAGAACCAATTCTAACCTTCAATCGTAATGATTGATGTCAATGTTCTGATCTTTTTTCAATCAAAAGAAGAGTGCACCAAGAAAAAGCAAAAACCAAAATCTGTGTTCTTGGCTTGCTCGTGGGATTTCAATGATCAAGGTGACCTTGGATATCCTCCCACTTGTCATAGCAATTGAGAGCACATGAAGAGAAAGCCTCAAACAAGAACTACAAGAAAGTTTTTATTCCAAGCAAAAAGATCACTTTCTTGCAAGTTTTAGACAAAGATTGTCTAGATGATGAGGATATGATCTGAAGAAGATTCATCCATCCATCATACATCCTCGGCATAAGATCCATGAGCATTTAGAAGGACGGGAGGCAAATCCAAATGTGCGGAAAGTAAATTGCGAGAATGTAAATTGCAAGAATGTAAATTGCTAAATATAAGACATAATGTAAATGTGGAAAGTAAATTCAAAATAGTATGGAAATAAATTTTTTATTTCATTGGATGAAGATTCACAAAACCTCACGACAAGGTGGGCAAAGCTCGAAGGAGTACCAAAACATTCAAGGGGAGAGACACCCCTATCCCCCTCTCTTTATAGCCTTCAGGAATCATCCTACAGCATTGGATAAGTTGCTTCAATCTTAAGCAACCCCTCCAAGGGATAGGATTGACTTAACCACTCATACAAGGGCTAACCCGAAACCCACTAACATAACAGGTTTTGCACGCTTCTCAAAGCTAGCTAACTTGACTGTTATTCTATCCTCTAAACCGCGATCCAAAGGCTCTCCTTGATCTGAATAGCTCCAAGCTAGTATCTCAGCTATTCCCTTGTCTTCTCAGCTCGCAGCGACTCCATCTCCGGTCATCCTCCGGCAATCCCGACTGTCTGGACTTCCGGTGCACCTCACCTAGTCCTGATTATCCTTCGCTTTACCATGGCCTAGCACCATCATCCTGGAACCATCAAAAATAAGGGAAACACATAACATAGCATTGTCGAACAAAGATATGCAATAATCATTCAAAATCAAAAATCAAATCATACTTCGTAGATGAAATCGGCACTACTACCAACTAAGGGCCAGTAATGCCACCCAATCAGTAGTACCACCCCCATTGGTTGGTAGTGACGATTGCTCGGTATGCTTAGTGAAGAACCTCGCTGGAAAATAACTACCGTGCCTTTGTGCCGGTAGTGCCGCTCGGTCGACACTGCCGCTCCAGTGGCTGGTATTGCCGCTCCGCTCAAACCAGAGTTAACCCCGGTATAATTGTAGGCCAGCACTGCCGCTGCCTAAGTTCCATAGTGTTGTAGGTCGGTACTACCACCCCTACGGCCAGTAGTGACGCTTGAGACAGACACAACTCAAATTGCTTCATTTTGAAAATCCAATTCAAATCAAATTCAAACCTGAGCACACCTTGTTCAAATATGGTCAAATACTCATCACAAACATGGATAGAACTCCACATAATCTTTCAAGAACGAAAACTAATATATAGTTTTGAACATGGTAGATCTTCGCACATTGATGTAGTGGATCATCCTCGCCGCAGTCATTGCGTCGATGAAGGGGATCGTCCTTGCCTCACCGTGGATCGTCCTCCCATGCCGCAGTCACAGCAGCGTTACCGCAGCAGTCCACACATCCGGGGATGGAACACTGTGCGTCGGTGTGCAAGCACCTGGTCGCTCGGCAGGTGCAACGAGAGAAGGAGGCTAGGGTTTCGGGTGAAACACTTCTAAAACGTAGGAAAGAGGCACACATGCGCCCACCCTCCTCCACTCCTTATATAGCCACGAGGTGAAACCCTAAGGCAGGGCCCATCAGCGTGCTAAGCTCACGAGATCCATTAATTGCAGATCCAATTTGAATTAATGCATCCCAACCCGTTAAGTGTGTGACCCTGCAGGTTCACGTATATTTGGACATGGATTCGGAAAACCCTTCTCTAATCCAATGGTTGGTAGCGGCTCCTTGCAGGGCATGCCAACTCCAAACATACCATGATCAAATCGGACAGAACCTATGAAAGTACTCATGTAATAATCCATCTGCCAAACTATATGAAGATTGAACTCAAGGCGAGAAACATATCATCCTTTGACAATTCAATTCATCTCTCGTATCCGTGGTATGTTAAAAAGTTGTGATTGACTCCTCAATCACGTCATGGCCATGCACTTACTTAATCATATCACATGAGTGGCCTAGACATATATCTCCGTTACACTGGAGTGGTAAATTCCATCTTGACTGCTCACTTCCCTCTGCATGTTTCATAGTAAACATGAAAGCTATCTTTATAACTACCCGGTTAGGAAATAGTGTTTGGTAACCCCAAGGTAAACTATTACACATGTAGGGAATGTGATAATCTCAGGTCTAAGGATCATACATCTACTATGCATGAGATACACTGATAACACATAAGAATATAACATTCTCGCTAGGGGTGACAATGGGCTTGGATCGGTCTATGCTTTTGGATTAGACCGGCCTAAAACTGCAAATGGATTGGATTTATTTTGGATTTATAGCTATTTGGACCAGATCTAGACCAGATTGGACCAGCCTTGGACCTTACGTTTTTCTACTAAATCATTGTATGTCATGTATTATGTGTTAATTCTGGTCACATCTACATTAATGTTTTACATGTAAATGGTTTGGAACAAGGTCCAAGCCTTTATTTGGGCCTAGATTGGACCTAGGCTTATTAGTTTTAGATTTGGACTAGACTGGATCAAATAAACAAAAATTTGGACTTGGATCAGACTTGTGCTAGACTTCAGCCAATTATCACCCCTAATTCTCGCAGTGTCCCATTGCGAGTGTATCTAACCCATGTTCTTCAATATGCGTTCACAATGTATTGATGATATCTCCATATCCCATGATCTATGAAACATGATCATCGATCAGTACATGTGCTGATCTATTCATCGTTATCCTATACGGCGATATTCGATCGGAGATCGTTATCCTATACGACTATATTCGATCGGAGATATTTATAGAATTATATCAATAAGTAAAGAGTTTCATAAACAAGTCGCATGCTTGCTGATTAATATATTGATATACATTCATTGGACCAACAATCATATTATTATTCATAACCATAGTCATGCTACAATCATCTATATGATTGCCTCAAGGGCATAACACTAACAAGTTCTACTTAATGAAAGATGGAAGGGGACATATCAGTGTAAACAGAACTTATCGTGTAAACTCTATGAAAACCATTTGTACAAGTTTTCAAAAATTCTCAAAAGAATATCATACATAGGGAGGTGAGCTTCTACCACTCTATAAATTTGAAGACAAAAAACAATCGCATTTGAAATATATGAAAATGATAAGTAGCAAGATGAATACTGCTGAATAGTGAAAAATCATTATTTAGGATCAATTAGTCATTTTTATATCTTTCAAATTCTATTGATTGTGATCTTCAAATTTTACAAGGTTTTAGAGGCTCACCTCCCCTACGTATGGTAATATTTTGAGAATTTTTGAAAACTTATAAATATAGTTTTCACAGAGTTTACACAATAAGTATGGTTTACACTGGATATGCGCCCAAGATGGAAAGGCATAAGTATAATTGTGGAAATTCAAAGGATATTAAAAAAAGAACAAATTTATGGTTTTAGTACTATTTATCTAATAGCTAATACTAGTTGGTTACTATACCTATCCATATTTTTATGAAGTAACTATCCACTACAAAATATTGGCCAGAAAACAAGTATACAACAAATGAGGTATAGACTAAATGAATGCCATTGGAAAATTAGATTTGCCTAGCTTAGTGTTGCAGTGAACTAAACAAATCCTAATAATTTTCATTATACTATTTTAAGATTAGCTTCATGGTTATCACCATGTCACCTAGGCATCTAGTGAGCCGACAGCCAACGTTAGAAGAACTCATCTTTCCATGTAGAGATTTTGGCTTGGTCCCACTTACTTATACTCATGAGAACAATGGATATAGTTGTAACAAGGGACATAAGATGAGTTGTAGCATATATAGTAATTGCATTCACAAATGTCATCGTCATATCATTGCTATGATCACCCATGGTTGCTATCACAAGAACATTTCTTAGTTGCATGAATGTTTAGTTGATTTGAAGTAGGAGTGGATTTAAGGCAATACTGATGCATGATGTAAAACTATGGTATGACACGATGGTGGGCTAGAGGTAGAGGTGGGCGTCGTGCCGTGTCGTGCCTGCCCGGGCCGGGCCCATCATGCTTCGGGCCGGAACCGTGCCGTGCCACGTCGGCCTGTCATGCCCACCATGCCAGGTCGTGCCAGCCCAGCTCGCTTTTGACGAGCCCAAGCCCGACCCATTTACGCTTCGTGCCGGCTTCGTGCCGTGTCGGCCCAGGCTCGACCCATTTGCAATATTGCGATGAGAGAAAAGAACCCAGAGACGCACGGAGCAAAGGCAATGAAGACAAATATTGGGGGAAAATATTAAATTTTATTCAATCATGAACATATACAAAGTTACTGCCTTGTTAAAAACCTTACACCCCGGAGTGGGGTACCCCCGGTAAGGAAAAAAGTGTCAAAGTCAGCAACCGCCTCCGTAATCTCCGGATCCTCAGGCTCATGTTGTGTCTTGTCTTCTGCACGCTCCCAGTCCTTTAGGCATGTAATTGCCTCAACCAACTCAGGTCGAAGAGACGACCTCCTCGGCTCAAGTACCCTTCCCACCAAACTGAAAGTGGCTTTCGACGAGACAGTGAACACCGGAACCGCAAGTACGTCTCGTGCAAAATGGGATAGCACGGGGTAAATACGCTCGTTATTCTTCCACCACAAGAGCAAGTTGAGCTGATTTTCCTCGTCCACATCAAGGTCGGTCTCCACGAAAGGCGTGTCGAGGTAGTGGTTGAGTTCTACTCGCGGATTCCATGTCGACCTGCTCGGCGATTGGGAAGAGCTGGACGCCTTGCCTTTTAGCTTCTTCCAAATATTTGAAGCGGTCGAAGTGCCTCATGGTTGTTGCGTTGTTGAGGTAGATCTTCTTACTTCACTTCTAGTGCCAAACTTGTCGTAATATTTGTCAAAAACTCTGAAAAACTCATTATAAACATGAGTATAGGCATCGGAGAAATCAAGATCGAATGCCTCACCTATTCCGTGGAAGGCGCCCTGCAAGTCAGATAATTTTCTCCGAGGATCCAAAATAGTAGCAAAGCAGTAAAGATGCGGAATAGCTTGAAAATATTATAAATATTTTTCCTCCATTGGTTCTATAATGGGATGTAAAACATAATTATCTCTATTTTCCTTAAAAGAATTAGCAATAATCCAAAGCCACTCGATGAGTACTAAGGAAGAAGTTGGATAGTACACACCGAATAAATTTGTAGTTGCATTGTAAAAAGTTTGTAAAAACTCACGAAAATGATTGGCAATTTGCCAATCCAATTCAGTAACCAACGACTCACCATTATTGCAGTTGACGAAGACAGTGATAATATGTTCATAGCCCTTGCACCGGTCCAGCATAATATACGTTGAGTTCCACCTAACCTTCATATCAAGGCTGAATTTTTTTGGGTCCTTACTGTTGGCTCTGCAGTACTCTGTGAACTGTGCAAACCTTACTGTCGAATCATTAATAAACTGGATAGCTTTACGTATGTTTTCCAAACTAATTCTCATTACAGTCAAACCCGCCTGCACAATGAGATTAATAATATGGCATACACATCTCTGGTGGACTACAAAACCTCCAACATAAGTCTCCAGATGCGGTGTGAGATAATCCATAGCCGTCGTGTTAGCCGATGCATTATCGAGAGTGATGAAAATAATTCTACCTTCTATTTTAAAGTCGTTAATAACATCAAGTATATGGTTAGCGATAGCCTCTCCGGTGTGTGATTCGGAGATTGGCTTAAACCCTATGACTCTTTTGTTTAGTAAGTAGTTCACGTCTAAGTAATGCGGAACAACACTAATATAAGCTGTTCTTTGATGTTGAGAAGTCCAAACCGATGTTAAGGCAAAAGAATAAGTAGTTACCAAGAAAGTCTGTTTTAACATTTCTAGTTTTTTTGTAAACATTTTATAAATATCACGTGTAGTTGTTCTTCTACTAACATGTTGGTATTGTGTACAAAAACCACGTTGCACCATTCTTTCAAAACTAGAGCTCTCGCCCATTCTAAGTGGAAGATCCTCTGTAACCATGTATCGTGCAATTTCGTCTCTAGCTACATCGGCGTTGTATACCCACATACTTACCGAACCATCAGTGTTGAAGTTGAGCTGCGTCTGCACGCCCTCGCCCGGCCTCCGTCTTGCCTATATCTTCTTCAAGCATGCCTCCGCGTCTCCTCAGATGACTTGTTCCAGTAGATGCACGTGTAGATAATTTAGTTTCACAGTATTTGCAAATAGCATACACTACCTCACTTCCGTCTACAATTTCGACAATTCTATCAATGTGTTGCCAGCACCACGCCCGTCAAGTGCCGGATATGGATGCTCGTCCCAGTTGTGTCGATGTCGCGGCATTCGAGCTCAGTGCCGATACCGACGCCCATCCCGGATACACCGATGAGGCGGCATCGGAGCTCGGTGCACCCGGAATGTACGAGGCATCCTCGATGCCGTGCGTACCGTCCAGATGACAGTCATCCATGCCATAGTCTCCCATGCTAGGGAATAGTTGGTGCGGATCGATCTCGTCATCCCGACGAGAGGGACATGGAGAGTGAGGGCGTGCTCTCCTGCTCTTGCTCTTGCGAAATATTTTGTTTTGTGAAGGAAGAGCAAAAACAGAGGATGAGCGGGATGTTCTGAACAAAGACAGAGAGAGCGAGAAAATGTTCTGAGCAAACACAGAGAGAGCGAGCGGGATGTTGAAGAATGAAAGCTCTCGGACAGAATTTATAGCGATTAGCGGTAAATGACCATTCAAATGATCGTTTGAAATGCAAGCGCGGGCACAGGAGAATCAGACCACTTTATGTCGCATCGCTTTACGTCAAATCATGTTGTTTTGCGTTGTGCCAACAGCGAGCGGGAGGTGAAACTTATAAATCGCACGCGGGATGAGATCATTCAAATATGTAAATTAACTTTACATCACATCTTACATCACATCACTAACAATTATCACTAAACGTTATGATTATGAAACTACAAGACAATGGAGAAAAATAAATTACCCTCTCTCTCCAATCTTTTTCTCTCTTACTCTCTTTTTTCACTCTCTTTTTGTCTTTTCCACTGATTGGCCATCCGTCCAGCGTCCAGCCGGCTTAAACAGTTAAGTTGACCCTTCGATTTCCATGTTACTTTTACCCTTTCGATTCCTGTGCTCTCCTGCGGCAGTGCGGCCTGCGCCCTGTGAGCCGTGCCCGTGCCCAGCTGGCCAGCTCCCCTTGGAGTCTTGGACCCCTCCCTACTGCCCTGCAGTGCGGCTATGCAGGGCATGGCTCCCTGCCCCTCGGTCGAACACTCGGATTGTGTGAGCTTCGAGCCTTCGACTTCTGGGAGGAGTACACCAGCGCGTTCCGCACCGAGTCCTACAATGACTTTTGGGCGCGCGTCCTGGACATCACCTTCGCGCACGGAGCGGCGCTGGTGCCGTGCCCGGGAGGCGGTGCCACGGCATCCAAGCGCCTCCCCTCGTACCGCCTCTTCTCCGAGCATCTCCTCGAGCCGAACCAGCGTGCCGTCAGTGCAGCGCTCGCTTCCGCGAGAAAGAGCCGGCTCCGCCCCTACGTCCACGGCCTCCTCTCCACTTACTACGCCGAGATGGCCAACGCCTCCTTCCTGTGCAGCCACCTACTCAAGGACATTGCGCGCCTCAGCCAGGCGCTCTCGGTCTCCTTCATCACGGTCGTCGCCATCGTGGCAGTCGTCGGCCCGTGCATAGGCGTGCACATCGTGTTGGTGTTCACGTCTTTCCCAATGATGTCGCCGGCATGGCTGGGGGCTCGAATCACAGCGCGATGGTGAGGCCGTTGCTGGGGGCCCGAATCACAGCCGCCTTGTCCACCGGGAAGTCGTCGAACACCACCACCCTCCCGCTGTAGAAGATGGTTAGTGGCGCCGTTGCGGGCTCCGCCGCAGCTTGCTCTTGAACAACCTCCGCGTCGGGCATCAGGCTCAGCGTCGTTGCCGGCGCCGCACGCAAGGGAACCACCGCTGACATCTTCTGCTTCGCCTTGATGTACTGGCTGAGCTCCCTCGACTCCTCCCCTCGGACCTCCCCGCCCTACTGCCATGCCGGGCCGGTATGGGCACGGTCCAAACCGCCGGGCCGTGCTAGACCGCCCACCGTGCCAGGTTCTCCAGCCTGATGAACAGTGACGTGCCGGGCTAGGCTATGAACCGGGCCATGCGGCCGTGCTTCAGGCCGGCCCATCGAAGCATGGCCCAGATGCCCAGCTCTAGCTAGAGGCAAGAGGAGAGTGGCGCGGGGAGGGAGAGCAATATGTGCAATTGTCTATTCATGGCAATCAATGATGATTGAGGATAGGTGACATCGAGGTTTTTGGATAGTAATTTAGGGTTCCAATCTACTCTTTGGCAAGCTAGTTGGTTCGATCGGCCTAAACCATCTCCCCTTTTTTTTTCCTTGTTTAGTAATAAATCTAGGGATCTTTTGTGCCTAATAGCTTGTGTATTTCTAATATCATGACTTGTATTCTATGGGTGTTTGCTTATGTGTTAGTCTGCAATGTTATTACGTTGGATTAATTTCTTATATGCCACTAAAATATGAGGAAATATCTGAATGTGTCACTAACATGTGGGGTCAAGTTAGGCCTCATATGTTAGTGAAGCAATGAGTGGCATATAAGGGATGCGATAAACTTTTAGTGGTTATGTTATATAATTGTTGTTGTATGGACCAGGGGTCCAAATTTCGGCGAAATTCGGCGAGATCCCGGTGATATCTCGGATTTCGGACCCCTCCGAGATTCAAAATCCCGGAAAATTCAAAAAAATTTAAAAATTTTCATATCTCGGATTTCTCGGCGAGATCTCGGCAATTTCGGGCGAAATCTCGGCAATCTCGGGCGAGATTTGGTATTTTTTTGCCGGATTTTGATTTTTGTGCATTCTATTTCCTTGGGTTTAGGATCAAGATCATCCACAAAAAATTTCAAAAATTTTCAACATGTTTTTAACCATTTTTTGGTCGGTTCAATATGTCGGTTAGGACTTTCCGATTTTTTTAAAAATTTTCAAGATTGATTATCTTCTGAAAATTTTATGGGAATATTATTGATGTGTTAGGACCATTCACAAAAATTTTCAAAATTTTCTAAAGTGGTTTGAACTTTTTTAATACATAGGAACTTTTCTAGTGCATTGAAACAGCAGAGAGAAATGATATCTGATACTGACATTGATAGTTGGAATCAATCTGTGTATGACTATGAGAGAGAAGTGGAGTGGAAACAGTGGTACAAAACCCACTTCAAAATTATTGAATGACATATATTGAAAAACAAAATTTAAAACTTAAGATAACATGTATTTATAAATGGGTACAGTACTAACTCACCTATGTATATATGGGCGGGGATTCACATATACATGATCAGTGCTCATATTTATGGTATTGATCTTTTTTTACTAGTCAAATTCAAAACTGCAGATGGTTTCAAAGAAAGAACCTCCCTCAGAACTGCAGGTGGTTTCAAAGAAAGAATCCCGCTTAATACATAGGAACATATATAAAACTTTTCAAATGACTTGAAGTTCATTTGTTACATTTGAAAAATAAAAAACTGATTTTATATACGGTTTTTATCACGACTTTACCACTATTAGATTTTTTAAAAATTCCTCATGATTGATCATCATCTCAAATTTCTATGGAAACATTAGTGATGTGCTAGGACTATCCAAAAAAAATTTCAAAATTTTTTGAAGTATTTTGAACCATTTTTCAGTCGGTTCAATTTGGGCGAGATTTCGGTGATTTCGGCCGAGATCTCGGTGATTTCGGCCGAGATCTCGGATTTCCCGGTAGAAAAAAAACCGGATTTGAAATTTGGTTTTTGCAATTCGTCCGGATTTTGTCCGAAATTTCCGTATCTCGCCGAAATTTCGGATTTCGGGAACCTCCGAGATTTGACTCAAAACGAGATTTGAAACCTTGGTATGGACACCCTTGATTGTCCAGGTGTCACCATGTCCCCGCAACTGTCCACGGTTTTAGTTGCACACGGAATGATACATTGCACAAGCTTACGATTAAACATGATATAAGGTTTTTATTTTTTTTTACCAAAATATGGCCTAGTGACCAAGTCTATATATAGGTGGGCCTCTGGCAAATTTTATATGTACGTTACAGGAAATGTAGCAAAAACTCCACAAGCATAGCCTAAGGTTGAAGCGACCCTAACCGTGAGTTTTCTTGTACTTACGTGTGTCTGAATAATTAAGTAAGATTGAGTATTTTTGGTACTAAGCAAGCCGCATGTATAAAATGTAGGGATTTCAAAGGAATTGGCTCTAGGTTATGTTACTTTACATACAATTATTTTGTTGAACAAAAGTAAGTTTTTGGTTTTAGAGAAAACATGTTATAAAAAGGTTGTAATTATGATAGTGCTGTCATCATATATTAATAATCTCCTTTAATATCAAATTACCTTGATACAAAGAGCCATCCCTGCGCCAAGCTGTGTTTGAAGAAGTGTTGCGTGATGTCGAAGGGAGGCATCATTACGCAGAGTTTAGTCTCCTAGCACCACTTAAGGCTATTTGTCCTGCTCGCTTGCTCTAAAACATGAGAGCTGTCCAGGCTCCAGACAGCACCTAAACAATCGCAAAATTCTAGAAGTTCACATAAAAAGAACTGGTTTTGCGTCGTACTCCCTTTCAGAAAAAAAAAACTCATTAAATCTTCATACAAGCCTTGTATTTCTAAACATAACCATTCAAATTTCTTAGCATAAGTACTTAAATAAACAGTAATGTCCACGCTCAGACAATGTAGAGAAGCATTGCTCGAGAATCTTGTCGTTGCAGGGAATTTCTATTCGAGCCAGGTCATGGTACAAAGCGGTGGGCTAAAGCAAATGGCTCAGGTAGCACAAAAGATTTCTACACTAGTGAAGCACCGTGTCGTAGGCCCTACACCCAGTTATGACCGACACAATTTATAAAGCGACCAAAGTTTCACTAGCATGATGAGCTCAATTCGTATGGCAAACCGAAAGAACAAGCACCGAGAGTTGAATCATGTGATACATCGGTAGGATAATACACCGCGGAGGAATTTACAAACCCCCCCACAACACATCAAATCCAGGCACCCAAAACCTTCTACCGAATCAAACCTAGATAAGACAAAAGAGTTCTGCACCGAATGCTCGCAAGCATGAGACGCAGAAAACAGGAGTGCACAGGTGAACTAATCATCATCCATTCCTCCAGGCTGGGCATCTCTTCTTGGACCTCCTGCTGGCTTTGCCATGATGATCTGCACGGTTCATGAGTGCAGGTATTATCATATGAACAACAAAACGACCTTGTTATTTAAGAGAGAGAGAGAGAGAGAGAGAGAGAGAGAGAGAGAACAACATTGGCACGCCTACCTGGTCAACCCGTAGTACAGTACACGCGGCATCCGCAGAATATTTCAGAGCAAAAAACCTGATGAGTCAAAAAGTAAAATGAGACATCAATAGAGGTGGGGCCAAAACGGCCTTAAGCCTCTACTGACAACATGCAAATCAGTAAACTGAATTTGAAAGCATAGAACATGTACATAACCGTCGTCCAGCCAGAATGATGCCGGGAAACACCACAACTAGGAATAAGCAGCTTAAAAAATATTGTAAGGGCTTCCAGTATGATTTCTACATCTATGTGCCAAACTAGTTTTTTTTAGTAAGAATTTGAGCACATAGGCTTACTTTGTGACGTAGAGGTCCCATATTTTCAGAGTTGAGACATCCTTGCAAGCACCTTCCTCCAAGTCAATACCAACTTTTGTATTGCCACTAGCATGCTCAGCATAGAGGGAAGATATTATTTCCATTGCGCCAAGTCCAGCATTTTCAGCTAGGGTTCTTGGAACCATTTCAAAACTTTCAGCAAATTTTGCAATGGCATACTGATCCAACCTGCATAATTGTTAACCATAAACAAATAAATCAAAAAAAGAAGAGAAAAAACATATTATATAACTGATCATTTCCATGTATCATAAACCAAACTCCAAAAATAGATTATAGTGAGCACTGTTCACATATCAAATGTATCAAGGCCCACTAAACCTTTAAAAGCCCATAGGTAACAGGGTTTATTAAAAATTGATTCTAGATAAATATGAAGGTATGAAAATCTTGACATATAATTAGGTTGCATTCCGGACTTCAGATGGTTTCAGACCATCTCCCATTATTTTCCAATAAATAAAGGAGAACATGAACAATGGAACTTATTGTATTATGGGCATCATAATGGAATCCGTACGCCAATAGAGCTTGTCCAGATGTGTCCATTTAGTATGTACATAAAAAAAATATTTGGTTTCACTAAAATAATATATATTGTTACCCTGTTTCCTTCAGAGAAAACTCCTTCAATCTCCTTGCTAGTTCTATTTCTGTTGCAGCAGCACCAGGAATTATCCGACTGTCCCTGCACATTGACTGGTATAAATACCATTAAGTCAGATAACCACAGCTAATCAGTTGATAGCAAAGTATCACTATTCCAAAACAACGAAAGGAAGTTGGTTAATTCAACCTACTACAGATCATATATACATACCTTGTAAGTATTGACACCATCATCAACAGCTCTTTCAAGATCATCTAATATGCTATCAGTGCTGCCTCTTAAAACAACAGTTGCCACTGAATTTCCACCTTCTTCATTCTTGACAACAGTCACCTATAAAGCAAACTAAATATGGTGAGGAAGAATAAAGGCAAGTCTTTGAGAAGGCATAAAGGCATGGAACATACTCGAGCACCACCGATTTCTTCCACGGAAACAAAGTCTGCATATCCTAATTCGTCCGCATTGGGTTGACTAAGTTTCAACTGTTTTTTTGAAAAAGAACAAGACATCATATTAAGTATGCTACTATGCTATTCAACAAACAAACTTGAAATCAGAACTTACAATTGCTATAGCCCCAGTTGTACGGCAAAATCTTCTAAGTTCAAACTTTGAGCTTATTTTCAAAACCATTAGCCTGTAAACAAAACATCAATAAGTATCACTGTAAAACATAATCAGATCATGGTAAAGTACTACGGCATTTATAGCAAAAAGACCTAACTTTGAGATGACATCCAATATTAAAAGTTCAAAACCTACAATTGAAGGTTTAAGTTGAATAGAATACATATATCATCTATCAAGATGACAGTTCATGTAAGAAGCAAGGCACTGACTTGTAACGTTCACAAAAATGCAACGCCATATCGCCAACTGCTGCTCCACTGACAATAACCTTGGCACCTGAGTCAGCTACAGCTTTGATAAGCTCCTCCACCTTAGCTTCCTCAGTTTTAGCATAATTTTCCAGCTGTACAACAGTACAAGCATGAGTATGTTATACACTGAAGCAGATATTTGTCAATCACAGTGCTTAGGACGAACTACAAAAGCAGAACAATATCACAAGCTTCATTGAACATACTAGGATGTTGACAGTTGAAATTGCAACAAGAAAGATCAATTGGTATTTCACAACTACCGAATAGCTTATCTTTGGAAACAAAGTGCACAAAAAAGTCAAATAAAAGAAGAAACATGTGCAAATAAAAAAAGAAGCAACACAAAATACTGTAATAGATCAGACTATGATGTCACATAAATGTTGGAAAGTTTTCAAAATCTAGAATTTAAAATTCCGCCATAACTTTTCTTTAATGCATCTGATTTGAAAGAATTAAAACAGTAAATAACTATATAATCAATTTTCCATAATATTTTTCACGAGCAAACCATAGCTGCCATGCCCTAGTAAATCTGACTACAATGACCAAGCTATGACAATCAAATACACCACGGCGCCCATCTGACCTTCAATGATCAACCAAAATCTTTGTTTAGGCTTCATCCATCAAATGAAAGAATAAAAAGAAAAGGATAAAGAATCCATCCAAAGCAACCGCCATATAACTTGAGCACACATTTTAATCCATAGACAATGAACTTCAAAAGTACTATGGCATAGACGTCTATTACATTAGACACACAATAGCAATTAAAAAAAGCAAGGTATATAATTTAAAACAATCAAACTATACTGAGCATAGTAAAACCAGCAAGAATTTCATAATCCATAATTAAAACAATGATCTTCTCATATTAAGAACATACCTGCTCAGCAGAATGTATCAAAACAGTTCCCTTTGTTTCAGTTGCCGAAGTATCAACACCACCAGCAAATACTGCAATCTAAATATCGATAAATTTTAGAAATTAAAACAAACACTAGCAGGTATCATGCAAAAAAAGATGGGTAACTTGGATTGGCTAATATTCCCATGTGCAGAAAAAAGTTACAATGCATGAGTGCAACATATTACAATCTATTTTAATTCAAATTAAAAAGACACCAGTTAATAGTTTAATTGACAACTGTGCTCAGCAGCAGTGTCGGCTTGAAAGGTAGAGATACCTGAAAATGATGTACTAATAGTAAATTTTCAAAACTATAATCATTTACCACCTTAACAGAAGCACACAAAAAAATATATAAGAGAACCGCATGGATGTAACATGTGACCGCTCTAAGAAAGAAACAGTTCGCGAGTTCAAAGTTAGGGAACTGGAGACTTCATTAACAATTTAGTGCTATGTAGGCCTACAGGCTCTACTTGACCATGTATGTAAACAATAGTCCATGATCAGAGCAGGCCATATGTAAACAAAGATTATCCATGAGTATCCCAACAACAAAATAATTTTAAGAAATACCATCTAAGCTCTCAAAGTTTATACACAAGATTGCTATCACCAAAATTAGCTACCAAGCAACATGCAAGCCAAGGAAAGCTTCTACTTTATCAGCAAACAATGAGAAAGAGAAGCCAGTATCGTAACTCAAAAATCAAAAATTCAAAAAAGTTAATCAATATGTGATATGAATAAAGTGTAGCATTTTGAGCTTACCTTTGCCTTCTCCACCCTTTTGATGCTGCCAACAGCATCATTTTTTAGAACCATCCCACGGACTACAGAAGAGTTGTGCAGACCACCTCCAAGCAGCTTTGCCACTCTAACATTGTCAACATTGAAGTTGGCAGGATTTTTGGGGCAAACTTGCATACAGGCCTAAAAATCCATGTTGAAATAAACTCACTATAAGTCAGTATCAGAATGAAGTGAGAAAAATAACTTATAGGTAAGATTGTAAAGATTAGCTTACATCAGCGACGAGGGGGCACAAGATATCCTCCTGGCCAAATTGTTTGCTTGCAACAGCAGATCTCATCCTCAGCACAACCTCCTCCTTGTTCCTTACATCCATGCTTTCCGAGCCTTTCTCCACTAGATCCTCCAAAATCTCAATCGTCTGCACACAGAAGAAACAAAAGCATGAATATCCTGCCATCAAACCACAGGCTCAGCATCACAAGGCCTACTCAATTGGGAGGGCAAGTAACCTTATTGATGGCCTTGGTGTACCCAATGATGATCTCGCTCGGATGCAACCCCATCCTTATGAGCTCCTCGGCCTTCTCGAGCAGTTCACCAGCAAAAGATATGGTGAGGTTAGCTCCATCCCCGATCTCCTCCTGCTGAGCCCTGCCAGCAAGTACCAGGATCTTAGCAGCAGGGTGCTGGACCTCGAGCTCGTTCACAATTGTTGCGGCATCATTCGTGACAAAGAGTTTGTCCAGATGATTAATGACCATCTTATTCATTCCTACAAAACAGAAAAACAGATCAGCAAGCGAGAAAACATAAAGCAGGAGCATCTCAAATTCTAAAATAGTAACAAGGGACAGCAGCACGCGACAATCAATCGCTGATAGACTAATCCCCTTAAACAACTGAACTCAACTTCAAACTGCACGACGGATCCCAACATTTTAACACTACCCCCAAGACCCCAAAAGGCCAAAACCTTTCATTTGCCCCATCGCCTTACCCAAATGAGCTCAACCCCTGAGCTCATCCATCACAATAGTGTCTTCAGCTCGTCGATAATACCTCGACAGCCCAGCCTCACCGCATCTACGACACTAACCCTAACCACTTCTAACAATAAACCCTGCGCATCACCTCCCAACCTAATGCAACCGTCGAATCCACTCTGCAAGCGCTAGATCCCTCCTAACTCTACCGATAACACCGCCCGACGTATGCACGGGAGGAGAGGCGTGAGGTAGGGAGCACGGGAAGACTAGAGCCTCACCGTTGGGGCCTAGCGAGGTGCGGGTGATGACGGCGAGCTCGCGGCAGGCGTCGATGTTCTTGAGGACGGCCTCCTCGAGCCCGGAGAGGTGCTTGTGCCCCTCCTTGAGCATCGCCTGGATCCCGTACCCCGGCATCGAACCCAGGCCCACCATCGTCGGCGGTGAGAGCGGACGGCGGTGCTTCTCTGCGCGGGAGGCGGTGCTGATCTGGTGATGGATCGGCGAAACCCTAGTAGCCGCTGCAGCGCGAGTGTGGGGAAGGAGGGAGTGGAGAAGTGGGGATTTGGAGGCCGCCGCCGAGTTCTAGAGAGTTTTGGAGACGAGGAAGCCCTAGGAACTAGAAGGGTAGGCCTGGTTGGGCCCACTCGGTGTTGGAATGGACTGGACCGGCCTTGGTAGGCCCACTCGGTGAGTTGGGCTCGGATAGGGATCTTGACGTTGCGTCTGACATGGCCCATGGGCGCGCAATGGTGTGGCTCGTGGACTAAACTTCTCTACTGTCCCTCAAAATGGACAAGCTTTTTTGTACTTCTATGATTCCATCCGTGCTACGAGCACTTCATGTTGTGTAATGATACCATAGTATGGCTTCGGTAGCTCTCACGTAGTGCTAGCTGCTGGATAAATTGATCTTTTTTGGGGAGGGGATGTCTAGGCTGTGTTTGTTTAATTTGGTCTTTGGAGTAGAATTTGTTGGGGTGGAAGAAGCTCTTGGCCTTTTGGAGAGGTGGAGTGGAAGAGACTTGATGAAGGGATGGCAATTTTTGTAAATAAGATCAAGTTGCAAGGGTACCAGGGAAGTGGGATTTTCGTAAGCTCAGCCCGGCCAGAAGCATCGTTTTCCTTGCTTCTCTCGTGTAGTGCAAATTGGGCTGGAGCTTCTCCTCTCCAGCTAGCTGAAAAATTACTGTTTGTTTTGGCTTGTGACTTATGAAGGCATAGAAGCCAAATAAGCCTAAGCAGAAGCCTAAACAAACACAGCCCTAGACTCTTCGATGAGATAATGTGGTTATGCTATGCATATGCTTGCTTGGGAAATTGTTGTTACGTGCCTTAACAATGCTACTGGCTAAGTGACTAGTAACTTTTAAGAGGCAGTTTTAATAACATTTGAGAATTTCATAATTGAATCCTCTGGATCAAATGGCTCCGTCCAAGCAACATCAATACCTAAACCACCTAGACCTGATTCGATATGTGCTATGCCTTTTTGGCCCTGTAACTTTTTAGACAGCAGTTTGCTATGCTAAGCGCTTACCAACAAGGTCAAATACTGTCTGGAATAGGAATGTCGATATAGGGATCAATGTTTGGGTTGGGATTCTACGGTTCCCAATTTCCTTAAAAAAGCTAAGATGCTCAGCCTGTTAATTTCTCCAATTACTGCTCAATCAATTGCTTAATGCAGTGGTGGTTATTTCATTTAGGTTGAAATATGTACCTGATCTGAAGAGTCACACAAATCTTTGATTTACCAGTACAGAAAACCATGTGACGAAAACCAACACAACACATCCAAGTAGGCTTCCTGAAAAAAGGGGCAAGAAAAGGTTGAACTAGCTATCTAGCATATTAATCTTTTGTTTTGTTTATGGACCATCACTAATTAATCTTCCTGAGCATATATTAAAGATTCTTCACCTTACTCTATGGAGTGTATGAGAATAAACAATGCATTATTCCATGATGATCTTACAACGGCATTTAGTGAATCTAGGATGGTCTAATAAGCGTATGTTTACTTATTTTGTTGTCTTTTATATTCACTAATATATTATGATGGGACTTCTATGTAATTTTTGGAATGTGTTTTTACAAACATGTCTAATTCCTTGTAAAAGCTTGTACTGACATTGAGTAAACTATTCCTAGTGCTTACGATTACACCACGACCAAACAGCTTTGTTAAGAAGTGTCTTGTTTGAACAAATGAAAACATCAAGAAAAAGAAGAATATATTGAGACCAAATATTTGAAGGTGAAAACAATTTCTATAAACATTATTATTTGCTAAATCTTTCTGAGCTCCCCTCGTTACCTCTTTTAAATGCATCGACATTGTGAAATTATGATTCGATTGACCCTCCCATTTCCCAGTAGGATGGTATGCATATTCGTTCAAAAGAGTTTCTGTTGTGAATTAAGACCATAAAAGGCCCCATCTCACAAATAATCCACACAAATATGAATAGTGAAGTTACAAATACAAGTCAAGTATTACAAACAAGGGTAAATTGGACAATTCCTCTAAAATCCCATCTTTCAAGAATTCGGAGCCAATTAGCTAGCGAACACTTTTAAAAACTGCTCCTGGTTCTTCAGAAGATCGGAATCAGGAGAAGTCGGAGCAAAATCAGGAAGGAGCAGGAGTTGGAGCCCTATCGAATGGGCCCTAAGTGTGTTTGACTGTTTGTATCAAGGGAGATTTAATTATTTGCCATAAAGTTGATGTGCACTAGATGATTTATCACGTCGTATCTTATTGACATGTGGCCCCTGGGCCAAAATGTCAGTGAGACATGACGTGGCAAATCATCAAATGCGCATCAACTCTATGGCAAATAATCAATTATTCCTTGTATCAAATGGTACATGGATGAATAGTTCAAGAAAAAAAATCATCTATCTGTTTGGCTATTTGAATGGAATTATCCTATCCTGGGTTATGGGGTACAAATTTTGAGAAATATTCCCGGTCCTTAGATGCTGAACCATCCCGTTCACAAGAAGCAATAGAACCACATGATACAGGACAATCTCATCCCACTAAGTAAACACACCCTAAGAGAACACCGCTCCAAATCTCTCGTGTGAAACTTGGTGCCTCAAGATGCCACGAGCACCGCTCCAAATTATCAAAAACTTGTTTCGCAATTACATGGGACTGCATTATTATAGCATCTACGTACTGACAAAAACATAAACTCAACAAAAGACCTACTCAGCTCTCTTATATATGTCCACCAGAATTGGTGTAGCCTCCGAACTGCATACATAAAATGGGCTTCTAGATTCCGGATTGGGCCGACGAGAATCAGTGAGAATCAGGTTCCAGTCGAATTCCGATTCTATGTAGAGGGCAGCTTCTGATTCTCAGAGAAGCTACTCAAAATACTCCCATTTGGCAAATAATCCATTTTTTAAGCGAAAACTGTGCAGAAGCCGAAACAAACGAGCCCTTGGCCATCTATGTTCGATTCCTTGTATTCATTTATGTCTACCCAAGGTTCCAAATTTCGTTTTCGGTTCAATTCTCGTCACCCTCCTAATCCAAAATTTCGCTGAGATCTCGTTATTTCGTATGAAATTAATCCAAACAAAATCCAAAAGGCAAAATTAAAATTCGGTATTTTTTCCACTGAGATTTTTGAGAACTTGCCGAGATTTAACGAGATCACAGTGATTTTAACTGAACGAAAATTGGTCTAAAATATGTCAAAAAAATTTAAAATTTTTTATGGATGGTCTGACACATCACTAATGTTCCCATAAAAATTTTAGATAATGATCAGTTATGAGAAAGTTTTAAAATTTTTAACAGTGATACTGTCCTGATAAAAGGCTGACCAGCAAATTTCAACTGAATGGAAAATAGTGCAAACCATGTTAGAAACTTTTGAAAATATTTGTGGAGGGTCCTAACATATACATAATGTTTCTATAAAATTTTCATATGATGATCAAACTTGAGGAATTTTCAAAAATTCATACAGTGCAAAATATTGTAAAATAGTATCATGTGGCTAGACAAAAAAAAAAAAATCATGATAGAGTTTATGTGACATTCCATATCTGTTTGAATGCAAATTATTTAGTATTCTCACATAAAATTTTGCTTATTCACAAAAAATAACCTACCTACTAGTTTAGTTAGTACTTTCTTTCTTAAATCAGACATCAAGTGTAGATATCTTCCCAACTGCAACAACTAACTATAGTTTGAATCTTTTCTATAGTATAGAAATAAAAGGATAATAATATAGAAACTACATGATTGCCCTTTTGCAAATTACTACCGTGAATACCTACACATAAAATACCAACCACATAAAGTATCAAGCACCTCCAATACTCCATGCTGCTGAGAAACACTGCCAAAGTTACCAATGTGCAATTGTGTATACATGGTTCGTCTTTTTATCACTCAAGACAAACAAAGGTATTGCCCTTTTGCAAATGGACCAATTCATGATTTGCCCTCACTTACATGTATCATTGATCATTTGTCCCATGATGTCTCATTAACATACGGGTCCTAGATCACATGTCAGTGAGGCACATGGGGCAAATGATCAATTGCACTATGAAAAAGAGGGCAAATGATCAAACCTCTCTTTGCAAATTAGTACCATGAACAAATTGGCATTGTAAGACAAAACAAATTAAAGTATTGCCATTGGTCCCATTAAAAGGAGATACATGCAGAGCCAACGGAGGGGAGGGAGATCAATTAGGAGAAAAACACACACATACACACACAACAAGAGAAGAGACATGCTACATGCTGGATTTTGTGTACGTACTGATGAGAACTCATCCAGTGATCGGATTTTGATTGCTAGTGACTGGATTAGATGTAAAATGCATTTATGAATCAATTGTCATGCAAATCTGGTTATATCCGTCCGTCTAAAATTTAAATCCGATAAAAAAAAACATGAAATTTCGGCGAGATCTTGTCAAGATTTTAGGATACTATAACAATTTATTTTTTTCCCAAAATTTTTCATTTCATCGGGATCTTGAATCTGAGGGGTCCGAAATCTAAGATTTTACCGAGATTTTACGGGATTTCATCAAGATTTCTAACCTTGTGTCTACCCAGTGGCTAGTCCAACTGGTCGGGAACATCTATCTTGTGGTTAATCAGCCACAGTTCGAATCCCACCAACTACGCGTTAGATTGGTCTATCTTGGATTTTTCAGGACTTCATCTCGTGAAATCTTGGTTTGTTGAGGCTCGAAGATGACTATGCTAAGCAAGCAGCCCCTAAGAAATGGTTGTCTCCGTTTTCCTTACATATTTATCTTGTATGTTTGAGGTTGGTCGTTGGGGGAGAGAATTTTTTTTTTAAATAATACTTTTTTTAAATCAAATTGCGTTTTTAATATACGGAATAAAAAATTTGCAAAAATAATGTGCCGTCGCCAAACGGTATGGCGAACACCCTATTTTCGCCGAATCGTCAAGCGAATACCTATTTTCGCCACACGGTTCGGCGAAAATAGGCTAATTGCGATATTAATTGATCAGAAACATGGGTTAGGCTATTTTCGCCGTACGTTGTGGCGAAAATAGGGTATTCGCCAGACCGTTCGGCGAAAATAGGTAATCGCCATACTATACGGCGAAAATATATAGTTCGCCAAGCCGTATGGCGAAAATAGGTAGTCGCCAAGCCGTACGGCGAAAATGTATAAAATATGGAATAAAATAATTATACCACATGCATATAGTGTTGGATGTTCCATTTATGCAAAACTATGTAGGTATCGTACCATATTATGGAAAAATATTTCATCTACGCCTTTGTTCACTGCAAAAATATCTGCGGCTTTGTAAAATGTCACGCTCGAATGTATTTTTGGCACGAATACCGCATGATTTGCTCTTTGATATATGGAGTACCATATTATGGGAAAATTTTTCATCTACGCCTTTGTCCACTACAAAAATATACCGCCACAATAACCCTAAGTACTATTGTCAACAATAACTTTTAGGCCTTTTCTGACTGTAAAATGTCTCGTTCGAATGTATTTTTCGGCACGAATACCGCAGATTTGCTCTTTGATATATGGACTACCATATTATGGAAAAAATTTTCATCTACGTCTTTGTTCACTACAAAAATATACCGCCACAATAACCCTAAGTACTATTGTCAACAATAACTTTTAGGCCTTTTAGTGACTGTAAAATGTCTCGTTCGAATGTATTTTCCCAAGACGAATACCGCATGATTTGCTCTTTGATATATGGACTACCATATTATGGGAAAATTTTTCATCTACGCCTTTGTCCAAGATAAAAATATACCGCCACAATAACCCTAAGTACTATTGTCAACAATAACTTTTAAGCCTTTTAACTGTAAAATGTCTCGTTCGAATGTATTTTCCGGCACGAATACCGCAGATTTGCTCTTTGATATATGGACTACCATATTATGGAAAAATTTTTCATCTACGTCTTTGTTCACTACAAAAATATACCGCCACAATAACCCTAAGTACTATTGTCAACAATAACTTTTAGGCCTTTTCGGCAGCCTGTAAAATGTCTCGTTCGAATGTATTTTTCGGCACGAATACCGCAGATTTGCTCTTTGATATATGGACTACCATATTATGGGAAAATTTTTCATCTACGCCTTTGTCCACTACAAAAATATACCGCCACAATAACCCTAAGTACTATTGTCAACAATAACTTTTAAGCCTTTTAATGACTGTAAAATGTCTCGTTCGAATGTATTTTCCTAAGACGAATACATGATTTGCTCTTTGATATATGGACTACCATATTATGGAAAAATTTTTCATCTACGTCTTTGTTCACTACAAAAATATACCGCCACAATAACCCTAAGTACTATTGTCAACAATAACTTTTATGCCTTTTCGGCAGCCTGTAAAATGTCTCGTTCGAATGTATTTTTCGGCACGAATACCGCAGATTTGCTCTTTGATATATGGACTTCCATATTATGGGAAAATTTTTCATCTACGCCGTTGTTTACGCTGATAGAATTAAATGGTAAGACATAATATGAGAAAGGACAATAACAAAAGCATGTAGATGCAAAAGAATCTTAGTACGCAAACTCAACCTTAGTACTACAGATACAACGGATATTAAACAGTGATGGCATTGCTAGGAGAAGTGCCAATAACATCGATTGTAATGGTGGAACAAGTGATCGTTCCGCCTATGTTCAGAGAGTGGGAATGATGCCATACATTTTCTACATATTACATCACCGTCAATCTTGTGCGATTTGTTCTCGGACACCGCTCAATCTCTCTTATGAAAGAGCTCCATGGCCGTGCGCATGCTCCCACCGCCGCCGAATGGGTAGCCTATGCCATACGTCTCCGGGTGTAAGAAGTAACTTGTTTGTGTGCATTCTCAGGAGTCCTCGCCTCCCATATGGGCATGGCTTCCCGATTTCCGGCGCCCCTATGTTAATACCACCGGGGTTGCGGATGGCCTTTGTAATGCGTCAAGGATTTGTTGCGTCTTTGCGGACCTCGGCCATTGCTTCCCTTATCGATTACCATTCGAGAGGACGAACCCTCTTGCCCTTCCGAGACTTGCCGAGACGCCTCCTCTGCTTTGGCTCGCACTCCACGATATGGTCCAGGAGGTGTGTGTTGGGCTTATTGTTGTACAACCGAAACGTGCCCTGCGATCAATGCAAGATGCCCGTTGTGGTGGTTGGAGAATACCGCTTATGCACTCGGGTCCGGCTTTTCGGGAGGTAGTAGCACCACGGCGAGGTTGCTCTCCCGCTTATCAAATACGGAAGTTTGAGATGTGGGTGGTACGTCTCCGGTCCACCAGTTGAAGTACCAAAGACCATGCATCCTCGGACAAAGGGCACCGGTAGAATCTTCTATCCGCTAGATCCTCGTCGCCAGTATCTACCACCGCCTCGAGGCCGTGGTCGCACGCCTCTGGCTTTGCGTTGGCCCCTGAGGAGGATTTTCTTGCCTTGACTTGAGCCATTTTGCAAACTTCTTTTTGAAGTCCTGTATGCGATGAATTGATTTAGAATCGGTACATCGTAGCTGAAACATGAGGCACGTGAAACTGACCGATTGGTTCGTCCCTTGCCCACCGGCCCTTAACTCCTGGCCGATCTAGGTAGGGGACATATCCCGCCGCCTCTCCCACCGTGTGAAGTTCTCTGGCGAAGTGGGGTAGCGTCGTGGCAGTTGTAGAGAAATTCGTAATCACGTCGTTCCGGCCCGTCGATCCATTGGAAAAAGCAACAACGGTCGTCGTCCTAAAAAACAAATAACGATGCATAAAATGGTACTGTTACCGTAATTAGGGTATGGACAACATTTGGTTTACCCGAGCCGCGCACAACAAGAGTGAGCGCGGAGGCCGTATCTCCGTCGTAGATCACAGAACCTTCGCCAAAGAAAGTTGCGCCACATTTCGGCGTGGCAACTCCGGCAGAATCAAGCGTCAACGCTACTCTCATCCGGTATTGGGGGGTTAGCCTTCGCTTGCTGAAGAGGCGACGGTAGAACGACATCGTGGCCCCTCGTGTGTGTGGGAAAAGCAGAGTAAAGTTTATGGAAGTTATGGTGTGTGATGCACATATCCCTCCTCGGTGGGTTTATAAAGAGCCGAAGGGGCAACCAAAGGAGAGTCTCGCGGACTTGAGTATTTCAAATCCGCGAGCATCGGATGCTTCTGCAGCTCATGATGACATGAGCGTGGCTATGCCCACAACTTTAAACAGGGAATCTCTGCCATAGCCGGCTTTTGGCAGCATTATGCAGCTGAAATGACAAAGGCTGGAAAAGTTGATATGGCAAAAGCTGAAAAAGCAATAATGACACGCGGTTGATATGACTAAAGATGACAGAAATATATAATAGACCACGTATATGAGGAAGTACACAAAATAGATAGTAAAGCATAATAGGACAAAGTACCCAAAAATAACGCACATCCTAAGCCTGATCACCCCCCGGTGGTGGACCCTGACAGTTTTATATCACGAATGCTAACAGTATCGGGGGACAAGTGCTCGGCCATGGTGACCGCAAAGCAGCCTAAATCCACTCCATTCTGCCCATTTTTTACTTCACCATCGCCATAATATACCCTGAATTTCACTGGTTCCGACATCACTGCGACGACATAGACATAGACATAATTAATTTTTCCTTCCCTACCGCGCTAATTAACTACCGCGCTATCGATACTATATTCGTATAATATTATAGCGCATGTCTAATATGTCTATTTGATAAATGTTCGAAAAAATCGGCCGGTTACCCAATTAACTGGCCGATTGGCTCGTGATCGAAGACCTAAAGATTCCATTTTTTAAGTTTACGGTGATAGAGCGTGGCCGACCGATCGATAAAACGGGATTAATCACTTTTTCAATAATTGACCGATTTGTTCAATTAATCCTAGGTCGACCAATTAGCTACCGATTAATGATTTCTTCAACATTGCTAATAACTAAATTTCATTACTGTACATTTCAAAACATTTAAATATGCAAACTAATATCACCACTGTAAATTAAATAACTAAAACTGCTACTCTAAACTAAAGAACTAGGATTGCTACTCTAAATTGCACTGATCTATATCGCTACTCTAGATTACATTGCTCTATATCGCTACCCTAGATTACATTGCTCTATATCGCTACCCTAGATTACACCACTCTAAATTAAAAAACACGAAATTAAACGAAATCGCGATGCGAGGTTACCTCCTTCTCTTCTTCTTCTTCTCCTCCTCTTCTTCTTCTCTTCTTCTTCTCCTCCTCCTCTTCTTCTTCTCTTCTTCTTCTCCTCCTCCTCCTCCTCTTCTTCTCCTCTTCTTCCTCTCTCTCCCTCTCTCCTTCCCTTTCTCTCCTTCTCCTTCGGCCGGCGGCTGCTCTCCTTTCTTCTCTGGCTTCGGCGGACGAACACAACAGATCGATCGATCGATCGATCTGGTGAGACCCAATTTTTACCGAGCAATTTTCGCCACACCGTGCGGCGACAACCTATTTTCGCCGTACGGTTTGGCGAAAACTGGGTCTTCGCCACACCGTTTGGCGAAAACTGGGTGTTCGCCACACCGTGTGGCGATAATACCCTTGATTCCCGTCTTGGCGCTTTAATAGCGCAATTAACCTATTTTCGCCGAACCGTGTGGCGAAAATAGGGTGTTCGCCGCACGGTTCGGCGAAAATAGGGTATTCGCCGTACGGTTTGGCGACCACATATTATTTTTGCAAATTTTTTATTCCGTATATTAAAAACGCAATTTGGTTTAAAAAAAGTATTATTTAAAAAAAAAATTCTTGGGGGAGATGATGTATTGTCCTATTTACTATTGCTAAATCTGCACAAGAACACAACATGAATCAATCGATCTATCTCAAGGGTACAGGTCCAGGACAAGGTTTTAAATTTTGTTTTGAAATAAATCTCGGAGGTGGTCGAAATCTAAAATCTCGGCGAGATTCGGAAATTTTGGACAAAATTAGGACGAAATATAAAAACCAAATTTTAAATCCGGTTTTTTTCAACCAGAAAATCCGAGATCTCGGTCGAAATCACCGAGATTTTGGCCCACATTGAACCGACCAAAAAATGGTCTAAAACGCGTCAAAATTTTTTGATGTTTTTTGGATGGTCCTGACACATCACTAATATTCCCATAAAAAATTCATATGATGATCAAGCACGAGAAATTTTTAGAAAATTTAACAATGATAATGTCATGATAAAAGCCTTATGTAAAATCTGTTTTTGATTTTTCAAATGTAACAAATTAAGTTCAAGTCATTTGGAAAGTTTTCTATATGTTCCTATATATTATAATGCAACAAAGATAATATTTTAACGGATAACATATCACACGGCATGCTATAATGCCACTTGTTTTCATCCTTAAATAACAAATAATCATGTAGTAGGATACCAGCCCAGCATTTGTGTTACCACTATTCCAACTTCCAAATCTAAAAAGAAACCCTCAAGAATAGCTTAGTTTAAACATATGCACCTAGTGCTAACGAGTCGATATATGCCTCCAAGATCCTGAAGAACTCATCGCCTTTTTGGATTGGTCTTGTGAGCTTCTGTCGGTACCTCACCAGCATATCACAATAGGTCTCCTGAACACACAAGAACATATATAGATCCATATATATGCAGCTATGTATGTATTTTCATTTTCGAAAAACTACATGTCAATACTACAAATGGGCTTCAACTAAACCATAAACACTACTACAGAATTGCCCATCAGAGACGGTTCACAAATATCATCAGAGACGGCTTTGTGAACCGTCTGTAACAATGGGTCAGTAATAATAGAGCCACTTCACAGACGGTTTTATAAACCGTCTGTGATAATAATCTCACAGACGGTTCTTATTTAGAACCGTCAGTGATATATTAAATCTACCGACGGTTTGTAATATGAACCGTCTGTGATATAAATCCTATCACTAACGGTTCCTTATACCAACCGTCTGTGATAATGTAGATATCACAGTCGGTTTAGTGTATGAACCGTCTGTGTTATACAAACTATCACAGACGGTTTACATGTATGAACCGTCTGTGATAGTTAATATCACAGACGGTTCTTATTTGTGAACCGTCTGCGATAAATTATCACAGACGGTTCAAAATAAGAACCGTCTGTGATGTGACTGTTCATACAACGACCTTTATTCGCTTATTGGCTAGCCTCAGAAATGCTAGCCATGCCCTCTCAAACAGACATAACACGAAGCTACATTGCGGTTTATACATAGAAGCTACTACACAGAACCAATAGAACAAGGACATAAAGAACAAAGCGCATAAAGACTTAATCAAGAAGAAGAAAAGTAATACCAATTACCAATATCGCTAAAAGACTTAAAGCTGAACCAAGAAGTAACCAAAGTAGAATAAACATCCGATTTAGGGCAAAGGAAGCTTACAATCATCTTTTATCTCACCGCAATGATGGTAATTTTTCACGGAGCTTCTCGATGGAATCTACCCTGTTGTAAACATGATATGACAAGTCGTTATGACAAAATTATATGGCTAAGAACAACGATGATCTAAGTATAGCAATGTTAAATTATAAAAGTACAGAATAAGCAGATCACTACAAATTCGAAAATTCATGATATATATCTCAAATATCAACTATGAATTAGCTTCAAAGGATCGCAGCCACAGGTGCAGCTGCCATAAAACTAGTTTACAATCAACACATACCATACCAATCATCTTTTAGAACTGAAGAAGCTCAGCACATACCATAACAACATCCTGAGGGTCCACCTGGAAAACCAACATAGAATATGTGTATTAGAAATTGGTAAAAGTTAATTTGAAGGGTCTACACTACAAGGTACTGAACAAAAAAGCATACACTATAGCTACAGGTAATGACAACAAAAAATAATAGCTTCAGGTAATGACATAAACAAGAGTCATTAGCCAATATATAAGTAAATATACGCTAAGTACACGAAGATGGCTCTTGATATGAGATATGTCGACTCCTTCGTGCCCATGAATCAAGATCAACACGAAGCATTATTACATCCATTTCAACGATCACAGAGACATCACAAGCATCATTACATCCATTTCACGGATCATAGATCATCGGATACACAGAGACATTACATCCATTTCAGCGATCATAGATCATCACAAGCACTATCATTACATCCATTTCAGCAAATAAATAAAAAAATGTGAAGTATCGAACTCATTTGTAAGAACTACAATACAAAGACGTCGTTCAAAGAATACAGAGAAAAATTGCGCCCACAATCTTCACAAATTACAGCACAAGTTTCATAAATTAAAACAAGATAAGTGGCAATACAGAGAAAAACCTAACTCTTGCGCTAGGCACTGCGTAGAACTCGCCTATTTTACTAATGACTTCAAGTGACTAGGAAAAAACAAAGTTTTCCTCGAATGGACGCCTTGAGATCCTTGTCTTGCAACGAAGTTTTATCCTTACTCATTTGTGTTGCATTGACGAGGAGATGCATGTTATGGCAAACGTAAAATCCACATCGGTTATTGCCTGTCACTGTTGGTGGCCTTTGCAAAAATAGAATTGCTTAGTTCGAGAATCATGGCTACGGAGTTTGAAATAGGATTATCTTGTATAGAGGATACCAAAACTTGAAATTGTGCCGCAACGCCTTATCCCCGCCTTGAATGAAGGATCTCGCAAAGCTTTGACCGCCCCACGTGATTTGAAAGGTTAGCCTCGGCTATTCCAGAGCAACAAGCACCTTAAACAACGTGGTTACCTGGTGATTAACCGTGCGATAGGGTTCAAGTCGTGGTTGCCGGTATGTGAGGAATCAACGTAAATAACCCGGTTCTTGGCCAGATGAATTACAATTAGAACCCAGTGAAACCTGCATAGGTATGTTGCCATGGTCAATTAGCACCAAAGTATTGTGTGCACATTACAAATGAGAGTATACCAAGTCGGGCAGCACTTACCCTGGGTTAAAGGGTAAAAGTATGAAACTTTTATCTTTCTGAGCATCCAAGGCATGTCGTACGTATTCCTCTACTGCTTTTGCATCTTGGTTCATTGTTGGCTGCGAGACTAAGAGTGGGTCGAGGAAACCCACCGATATATTGTTCGTTCTCGCTTCGCGTATCATGAATCTATATATACAAAAGTTAGGCAAAGGGGTCACTTCAAAAATATATTTATATATATATATATATATATGACATTTATCGGTATTACAGGGAAGACACACTCACAATGTCCAGCATCTTAAGAGCGAGGCGTCGAGGGCGTCGAGGTTGAAGAGATCGAGCAGTCCTGAAGCCGACCGCGAAGTAGCCCCTCACGACTCGTTGAGCAGATGCTTAGGCTTGTAGTGGACCATGATACTTGTTGTGCGTTCGTTCTCCTGGCTTGTTAGCTTGTCTCATGTAGTATGTATGCAGGCTTTTGCAGATAAGTCAATGTCTTCATGCGATCTTCCGTTATTAAAGGCTCTCCTAGCTTGAATACCCTGCCAATCTGGCCATCAGATAGTACTCCAAGGCCTTCGCTATCTTTTTCGATTTGCCCTTCCCTTTCTTTATTGGAACGGAAATCTTCGGGGGAGACGAGGGGAGTAGAGAGCAATCATAGTCAAAGTCAATATCAAACTCACTGTCAATGTTTTTGGGTGGGGAGGGCACGATAACCGATTTGGGGGGAATTGGATCAACTTCTGGCGGAGGAAGTAGAGGTACTTCTGGTGGAGGATGGATGTCTAGAGATATGTCGCTGCTGGGCCACTGGATGAATGTGCCGATGACATCCCCCAGTGTCTGAAGTTCGTCATTTGGAGGCAATTGTAGCGTGACGATCTTGAAAATGTCATGAACGCCGTCCACATTGACCTTCGTGAAACCCGGCGCTAGCAGGGTACCGTGCACCATCGCCCCTTCAATGATGGATACGCGAGGCCCCAAGCAGCCTGTATAGGAAGGGAGCAATTGGCAACTCTCACTAGGAGATTGCACCACGTGGGCTCCTACACAACGGTACCCAATTAGCTAATGTGCCCAAAAGATATATCTATGGAGCATTCAAGAGATCTAAATTAGTATACCTTGATGTCACAGACAGGGAATTTGCCGACGTGTTTACCCTGGTCAGGGGCGGACGCACAGCTGCTCTTACGTGTAGTGGAGCTGAACCCTTGGCCTTCCACAGGCTGTGTGTTTTGAGCATTGAGCCTTTCCTCGAGGCTTCTTATCCTATCATCGAATTCTCCTCTCAGCCTGTCCTCAAGATCCTTCACGATCTTTTGCTCGCGCTCGTCTCTACCTCTCTTCTTACTCCGGTACATGTGAGTGTCTTCGAAGCCCGTTTTCCAGGGAACGAAAACCCCTTTGCCTCGCGTGCGACTAGGGTGTTCCTTGTTTCCCAATGCCGTGGAGAATGCATCTCTCTCCCTGTTTGGGACAAAAGATCCACCGGAAGATTGTGCACTCAACTCTGCCTGCAAGATCGCAGCAAGTTATTTCACTTATGAAGTTAGGAACTAAATACGTACCAAAATGGTGGTTCGATATCTTACCAAACGTTGGCAGACTTCCTCGTCCGCAGGGTTTGTAAAGGAGATGGTGCCAGATGGTGTGGCACATGACCTCGCTCTTAGCCGCCTCTCTGCGCTACCGTCGACAATCGATGCAAATGGCGCGAGTCCCCTCGTCCTCCCTGTCCCATTGCATCCTCTTCCCGCAGAGCGGTGCCGAGTCCGTGGGGTGGGTGTTCCTTGCCTGCAGGGCCTTGTGTGCTTCGCTTTCAATCAAGAATTGATCTGTCGTCTTCAACTGAACAAAACGTCGCCATAAATCCTCACTAATGAACCCGTACTTAGAGTAGGGAGTCCTATCCTTATTGACGTATTCCTTGACAAGTGTGCTCTTAAAGGTCTTCCACGCCTTTCCTGCCACTAGCAGTGCATACCGTCGCACAGGGTCCTCGAGTTCTTCTGGGAGATCGAAGGAGGAAAGGATTTACGTAGCGGTCGTTGCGGCCCTCGTCGATCGGCGACTTCCGGGATGTACATGTGATGGGGACCCGTTAGCGTGCAACTATCCCGCACATTGTTCGTAATGCATTCACTACCTTTTACTTCCTTAGGGACCCATTTTTCGGATCGATCGCCGTGATGCTATATCGGCCTGTTGGCCTTTTGTTTGCTTTTCTTGGAGCGCGAGTTGGTTTGACTTGACTCGGCTCATCGATTGGGCCTAAGGTGAATGAGAAAATATTGAAATAATGTTATTCACCAAACGGACAGAGGTTGCAATTAATTTGAAAAATCACCAAATGGACATAAGAAAATAACACATTAATTTGAAATAATGTTATTCACCAAACTTAAACATTTTTATGTTATAGAGGAAGGAACGAAGGTAGAGGAAGTGGGTAAGAAAGAGGGAATGGAAAGGATAGAGGTGGACTAAGAAAAATATGTTTAGGTCCTCTTGCAGTCTTTTTTAAGAAAAAAAAAACAGAGTAAATTTTACATTTGCAAGGGCGTAAGGCCGACATTCTATCTAGTATATCTAATAAGCTACTTGTCGACATCAACAGGGAAGAGATACAACGGATAAAATCAAGCAATCCTGAGATTAGCCACAGGGAGGCATTCAGTGCTGCTGCAAAGAACGTAAGTATTAGTAAATGACTATACCCTATTCACGCATGCACACCATATCATTAAGTGACATCCAGTTACTCTCGATCAGTCTCACATACATTTGTACGTACAACACCTATAGAACAATGGTCTCGATCGTATAGAAGGTGTGTGTCTATATATATATATATATATATATATATATATATATATATATATATATAATGTGCAAATCTAGTAGGTGTGTGTATATATATGATATCATAATGGGGCACCATGGTGTCCAGCACTATGGTTTTAAATGTACAAATTCAAGTCAAATTCGGATATATTTTTTGAAACTTCCAGTTGTAGAGTATATACACATCTATAACAATTCAAATGAAACCCATACTTTTGAAAAAATATACTCGAATTCAAAGATTTGAACGAATTTAGATTACATGCTTTGTTGATTTATATATATACACTCCGCACATACCTACAATCAAACTATGATAAAAAAAGAACTCTAGTTTAAATTCCAGTTCAAACTTGTTTGAACTAGTTAGTAAACTAGTTAATCTCAACATCCTAAAAATTTCAAATACAACTAAATAGGGAAAATATCCGTTTTGGATCTTGGTGGCCAGGCACCATGGTGTCCAGGTAAATTAATTTGCATGCCCAAGGGCACATCTATATGGGAAAGGAAATTTAAACAGTACAGAACCAAAACTATAACACATTGCTTCTTCCTTGAAAAAAAATAATTAAGCTCATACTCCATAATAGTGCATGCATATTGCTCATGATATCATGCTCATATATGTGAACCAAAACTATAACACAGTGCTTCTTCCTTGAAAAAAAAAGATTCAAGTGTAGAAGTTTTATAGGGTGCAGAGTAGTGGTGCAGGCCAACCTTGTGATGGAGGAGGAGACGTCGCCGGGGGAGGAGGAGGCGCAGCCGTCGGGGGAGGAGGCGCAACCGTCGGGGGAGGAGGATGCACAGCCGCGGCGGGCCTCGGGGAGGCAGCGTCGGGGCTCGGGGAGGCGGCGCCGGTCTCCATCGGTGTGCTCGGGCGGCGAGGCTCGGAGGCGGCGGAGGTGCTCGGGGAGGCGGCGGGGCTCGAGTGTGCTTTCGAGGCGGCGGGGCTCGGGGAGGCGGCGGCGCTCGTTAGGGTTTGAAGTGTGCGTAGCGTTTGAAGTCTGATAGAAAACGATTCAAGTGTAGAAGTTTTATAGGGTTTGAATATCATAGACGATTCTAAACTAGAACCGGCTGTGTTATGCTATATCACAGGCAGTTACATTGTAGAATACGTGTTATGATATATCACAGACGGTTCTCTTTTAGAACCGTCTGTAAAATTAATATATTGCAGACGGTTCTGTTTTAGAACCGTCTGTGTTATGCTATATCACAGACGGTTCTCTTTTAGAACCGTCTGTGATACCGCTCAGCCCCCCTCTGGGTATCTTGATTGCTCCAACATCTCATTACTCTATGCCCTAACTAACCAACATGCCCTACCTGCTAATGCCTGCAAGTTTACGAAGCTTGGTTACTAGCAGACCACCCTACCTTACCTGCTAATGCCTGCAAGTTTACGAAGCTTGGTTACTAGCAGACCACCCTACCTAAACAAACTGCTATCTCAACATGTACCGAACATGCCCTAACTGCTGATATCTGCAAGTTTACAAAGCTTGGTTACTAGCAGACCACCGTCAACTACACTACTCTACAACCACATCCAAGGCAAGCACACAACAGATGCCACCATGTACTGTCTCCGTGGCACGACAATATTATATTTACGACAATATTATATTTAGGTTCTCATATTTTTAATTATTAATCTACATTAAAGATTAATGTTTTTCAAAGCATGAAAAAAAAATGAAATAAATACAAAAGTACTTAACATGAGTACACATAAGTACAAAAATATTACTTTATTATGCATGCATGCATGCTCTTACTTACAAGTTAACATTGAAATTACAAAGTGAAAATTAGCCCTTCACGATGATCGACGCGTGTGTAGATGACTTCCTCAATTTGTTCCTCTTGAACCATGCTGGCATTTCCGATAGGAGGCAAATCATCAAATTGATTGTACTCTTCCTCATCTACTACATTCTCAACTCCGACAATCCTCCTTTTTCCCTGAACAACTACGTGGCGCTTCTTGTTAGACGGGTCGATAACATAAAAGACTTGAACAACTTGGTTTGCGAGCACGAATGGTTCATCTTTGTATCCGACACGTTCGAGATCCACAGTGGTGATGCCATACTTGTCAACCTTCACGTGCTGGAGGTGGACCCAACGACACCGAAATAGTGGGATCTTGAAAAGTACGTAGTCAAGCTCCTAAATCTCCTCTATGAACCCATAGTAGGAGCTCCTCGTTGACCCAGCGGTACTGAACGCATCTATGCGGACCCCACTGTTCTGGTTTGTGCTCTTCAAATCCTGATCTATCGTGTAAAATGTGTATCCATTTAAGTCGTATCCTTTCCACGTGATAACTGTAAAAGCTGGACCTTTTGCTAACCATTTCAGGGTGTCATATGACGAGCTCCCAGTGATGGGTCGCTCTTTGAACCAATTGTTAAACTGAAGGTTATGTTGTCTTATGATCCAAGACTCCTGTCGTGCTGGATTCTCTTGCCTTAGCCATTGCTTGTGCTCGACGATGTACGGGGACACTACAGTCATGTGTTGTAGAACTGTGAAATGGGCTTGAGCACACGCAACTGGATCAGGCGTGATTGCTTTCCTTCCGATGGTCCCGATACCCTAGAGCCTCCCCTCATGGCGAGATCGAGGCACACCTATTGGTTGGGCCTGAGCCATGTAATCGACGCAGAACTCGACGACCTCTTCGGTTGCATAACCTTCGACAATGCTACCCTCCGGACGGGATCGATTTCGTACGTAAGACTTAAGAATTCCCATATACCTCCGAACGGGTACATGCTACGTAGGAACACAGGCCCGCACATCTTTATCTATATTACAAGGTGAACAATGAGATGGACCATGATATCGAAAAATGACGGAGGGAAATACATCTCAAGATTACATAGAGTCATCACCACCTCGGCCTGCAGAGCATCCAGTCCTTCGGGATCGATGACCTTCTGAGCGATTGTGTTAAATAAATAACACAGCCTCGTGATTGTCTCTCGGACCTTGACTGGCAAAATACTTCTAATTGCAATAGGGAGCATTTGAGTCATCAACACATGACAATCATGAGACTTCATGCCAATTAATTTTAAATCTTGCATTGAAACAAGTCTCTTCATGTTGGACGAGTAGCCGGACGGAACTTTCACACCATGCAAGCACTGGCACAGTTCAGTTCTTTCGGCCTTTGACAGAGTGTAAGAAGCTGGTTCGCAATACGTACCACCTTTAACGGTCTCTTTTGGTGCTAACTCAGGTCTTATGCCCATATCGACTAAGTCAAGTCGTGCGTTGATACCATCCTTTGTTTTGCCCTTAATGTTTAGTAGGAGACCAATCAGGCTATCACAGACATTCTTCTCCACGTGCATGACATCGATGCAGTGGCGAACTTCTAGGTGCTCCCAGTAAGGTAGCACTACTACAGAACCGGCCTTCACAACCGGCCTATCACAAGCGGTTACGTGCGCCCCGCTTGTGGAGTCCCGTGCCACAAGCGGTTCGTGGGCAACGGACGGGAGGGGGTCTCTAGAAGCGGTTCTTAACACAAACCCCTTCTGGAGCGTCCTCTCTAGAAGCGGTTCGTGTTTGGAACCGCTTCTAGAGGTCTAATGGGGGCTCCAGAAGCGGTTTGTGTGTAGAACCGCTTGTAGAGCCCCCCTCCCGCCCAGTGCATTTAAACTCTGTCTTCCTCCCCGAGCTCGCACAGGACATCACAGTGGTGGGCCGAGAGCTGTTCATGGCGAGGTGCTGCCAAAATTTTGAATTGAGGCTATTAGATCCGAATTAATTGTTCTAAGGTGAGTAATATGTTGCTGACATCCTTCTCACCTAGATATTGATGTTTTTTGTGCATTGGATGTTGAGAAATTATGTTTTGTTCGCTTATATTTTTGTTCTTAAGGTGATATATACGATTTGGTGTATGAAATGAAATTCAATAAATGTGAAACGATGAAAAATTACAAATGTGTGGAAGAGAAAAGATTTGTATGAAAATGTAACAATTAGTTAGTTTTATTTTTTAAAAAGTAGGAGGATTAGAAATAATTAGTTGGCTTTAGTGAAAAGAACACAGAATGATTATAAAATACAAAACTATTAGTCATAGTTAGCTTTAATAGAATATTGTGATAGATGTTGTTATTATTTTTATTTGTGTAGATGAATCGGCAATGGATGTACAATGCATCAGTCGGTCAAGAGAGTTCCGAGATGGCATGAAGGAGTTTCTCGACGCGCCGTTGCATTCTTGCCTCCGTGAAGCTTCATACGTTGTCCGTCGTAGACTGCAAGAATGAGAAGGAGCATTCGAGCGATGGATGGTTATGAGGCATGTGATCACGAGAGGTTTCATGGCAAACTATACCGCTGGACCCACCATGGCGAAACAAAGGCGATTCGACAGAAGACGATGAAGAAGACGAAGAAGAGGAAGATAGAGCCAACAAGATGCCTGACACCACTCAATACGGGTCCGTGGAAGATACACTCGATGAGTTTGGCGATGATGAGCTAGAATGTATGCTCCGTGACGGAGAGGGAGAGTTCACAGAGGAAAGACAATACAAGAAGTTTGAGCATGGTAGAGGACCACCGAACTGCTTTGTACCCAAACTGTGCACAAGGCCACAAAAAGCTGCGTACTACACTGGAACTCATGCAATGGAAGGCCACACACGGTGTGTCAGACAAGGGATTCAATGGTTTGTTATCACTCGTAAAGAGGTTGCTTCCGGAAGGAAACACTCTACCAGAATCTACGTATGAAGCGGCCGAGTCCTCTGCCCTTTAGGATTGCAAGTGCGGAAGATACATGCATGTCCTAACTATTGTAACCTGTATCGCAATGAGTATGCCGATTTTGTGTTCTGGCCAGTGTGCGAAGAATCCCTTGATAATGTGCAGCTTGACGATTATGGTGAATTAGATGGTAATCGTACGAAGAAGAGAACTCCAAGAAAAGTATTGTGGTATTTCCTGTGATACCCGGTTGAAGCGCCTGTTTGCTAACGAAGGTCATGCCAAGATGATGCGTTGGCATGAGGAAGAGCGTAAGGAAGACGGGATGCTTAGACACCCCGCAGATGGCTCACGCAGTGGCGGAAAGTCGATCGGGCTTACCCGAACTTTGCAAATGAGGTCGAAACATAAGGTTTGGGTTGAGCAACCGACGGGATGAATCCTTTCGGTCGCTTGAGCAGCATCCATAGCACCTGGCCTGTGACACTTTGCATCTATAACATTCCTCCATGGTCATGCATGAAGCGGAAGTACATCATGATGCCATTATTGATCGAAGGCCCGAAGCAACCTGGAAACGACATAGATGTCTACCTGAAACCATTGGTTGAAGACCTTGTGAAGTTGTGGGAGGATGGTGTACGGGTTTGGGATGAGTACAAAAGAGAGTATTTCAACTCAAGGCGTGCATTGTTGTTTGTAACAATCAACGATTGGCCTGCGCTCAGTAACCTCTCCGCCAAACTGTGAAAGGGTTTAAAGCCTGCACCCAGTGCATAAATGAAACGGATCGCATGTACCTCAAAAACTCGGAAGTGTGTGTACATGGGCCACCGCAGTTTCTTCCTAGCAGTCATGCTTTGAGGTGGAAAGGAAGTAAATTTAACTGGTAACAGAAATTGTGGTAAGCCTCGACATCGTAATGGGCGACTTGTGTTTGCTATGGTAAAAGATCTGAAAGTAGTATTTGGGAAGGGTTGTGGAAGCATACCTGCGTTTAACGAGGATGGTCATGCACCCGCATGGAAGAAGAAATCAATATTTTGGGACTGCCGTATTGGGAGGTTTTGGAGGTTCGTCACTCATTTGGACTTCATGCACATCACGAAGAATGTTTGTTTGAACCTGCTAGGCTACATAGATATGTACGGCAAATCGAAAGATACACCGCAAGCTCGGAAGGACCTTGAAGACATGGAGGTGAGGAGTGACCTACATCCAAAAACAAAGAAGGGACAAAACAACTTTATCTACATCCCGCAAGCTACACTCCAAGCAAAGAAGAGAAAAAGCATGATTGAGTGTTTGAACAAGGTGAAGGTCCCTTCGGATATTCCTCAAATGTAAAGAGACTCATAAACACGAAAGAGAACAAACTCCAAGGCCTAAAATCCCATGACTCGCCTTGTGTTGATGACACTGATTGCTCCCAAAGAGCTATCAGAGGTATCTTGCCCGAGTGGGTGCGGGGACAATCACGAAGTTATGTTCATTCTTCAACGCCATTTCGCAGAAAGTCGTCGAACCAGCTAAAATGCCTAAGTTGGAGGCTGATGTGGTACAAAGTTTGGTTAGCCTCGAGATGATTTTTCCTCCTGCATTCTTTGATATCATGGTTCATCTCACCGTTCACCTTGTCAAGGAGATAGGTATCCTCGGACCAGGTATCTGCACAACATGTTCCCTTCGAGAGGTACATGAGTGTCCTCAAGAAATACGTCAGAATCGTTCGCGTCCCGAAGGGTGCATTGCCGAGGGCTACGTGACGGAGGAGGTGATAGAGTTTTGTGTTGATTACATGAATGATGTAAATCCTATCGGCGTCCCCATATCACGACACGAGGGGAGGCTACGGGGCAAAGGGACAATAGGAAGGCAAGCAGTTGCATGCAACGATCTTGTTGCATTCAAGCAAGCACATTTCACTGTTCTGAAGCAATCCACCATAGTCGCCCCCTATGTCATTCAGCACAAGAGTGTCCTACGCCGCGAGTTCACAGGTAAGACAGAGAGTTGGATAACCCTGAAGCACATGGATTCTTTCGGCAGCTGGCTACAGAAGTACATCCTTGAGGAAGGGTCAAACGATGAACTATTGCAACGCTTGGCCCGGGGACCATCACAAGAAATCGGGACATTCAAGGGGTATGAGATCAATGGTTACACATTCTACACCGGATCCCGTGATAACAGGAGCACCAACGAGCAAGGCGTCCGTATAGACGCCGAAGACAACAGTGGCAGGTTCGACACATATTACGGTTTCATAGAAGAAATATGGGAGCTCGACTATGGACCTCTCAAGGTCCCTCTATTTAAGTGCCAATGGGTCAAGCTGAGGACAAACGGTGTGAAGGTCGACAAATACGGCATGACAACCGTGGATCTCACAGAGTCGGCTATAGGCGCGAACCGCTTGTTCTCGCGAACGATGTGGCTCAGTCTTCTATGTAATGGACATGTCAAGCAAACCTAAAAATCGAAAGGACAAGCAAAAGGTAATGCCAAAGCGACATGTAGTTCTCCAAGGCAAACGACGGATTGTAGGAGTTGAGGACGTCACCGATGAGGAAGAGTATGGTCAGTTCGACGAGCTCCCTCCTTTTACAGTTGATGTTGAAATAAACGCGTCTGCGTGATGTTGATGTCGATGCTCCTTACATACGTCACGATCATAAAGAAGGAACAATTGTAAAGACGAAGACTTAAGATGTACTACTTGTATACATTATGGCTGGAGAAACATTCCTTGTACATTATTCCATATGATCATGTTGATATGTTGATGTTTAACATTGCTTGTACATATGATGTTTTAAAAAAATGAAACAATAAAATAGAAACACTTAAAAAAAAACATAAAAATCGCATACAAACACTTAAAAAAAATAAAACCATCGAATACAAACACTTTTAAAAAAAGAAATACAAACACTTAAAAAAAGAAAGGAAAAAAAAAGAAATACAAGCACTTTTAAAAAAAATTTTGTATACTTAAAACAATGCAGTGCCTTCTAAGGTTAACAAGAAATCTCATCTCCCCCTTGGCTAGCGCGGGCGCTTGAGTGCGGGCTTGTGCCCAAAGGTTGCGTGTTCGAGCCCCACTCGCGCCCGGCCTTTCTTTTTTTTTAAACCCCACTACAAGCGGTTCTTAGTACCAACCGCTTGTAGTGGGGTACTACTACAAGCGGTTGGTATTACGAACCGCTTGTACAAGTACCACTACAAGCGGTTCGCAAGACCAACCGCTTGTAGAAATGGGTGAGCTGGTAGGCTACTTGCAGTCGGGGTCCTCTACAAGCGGTTGGTATTACGAACCGCTTGTAGAAGTACCTCTACAAGCGGTTGGTGTTACGAACCGCTTGTAGAAGTACCTCTACAAGCGGTTGGTGTTACGAACCGCTTGTAGAAGTGGGGTAACCTTTAAATTTTGAAGTCCCGAAGGCTCCCGCACCTTCAAATTTTCTAAGTCCCGCGGCGCGAGCCAGCTCCGTCGGACCGCCACCACGCCGACGGCCCCAGCCCACCGCCGACGCCTCCCAGCCACCGCCGACGCCCCCCAGGCCATCCACCCCGGAGGACCTAGGTAGCTGGCGAAATGCCCCCTCCTGCTCTGTTTGTATTCATGCCCGCAAGGTGTTCGGTGAAATGCTCACAAGAAATTTTGTTGATCTCGTTGATGTTGGAGTACATTTTTGTTGTATATATATTGTATATAAGTTTTCATGGCCACATTTATGTTGTATGTTGGAGTTTTCATGCTCTCTCTGTTGTAACTATTGTATATATATTGTAGGAAAAAACTAAAGAACGATATGCCGTTCTTGTCTAAAATAATGTCATATAGGTTGTGTCACCATCCATTCACCTTTGATGATATTCACGGATAATATCACGGAACTTATCCGTGAGGCATAATGAAACTTATATGTGAAATATCATGAAACTTATCCATTAAACCTAATGAAATTTATCTGCGAAACATCATGAAACTTATCCGTGAAATCTAATGAAACTTATCTATGAAACCTAATGAAACTTATACATGGAATATCATGAAACTTATTTATGTTGTATGTTTGTTTGACAATATATAAGTATTCTATATATGATTTCATCCCACATTTATGTTGTATGTGTGTTTGACAATATATAAGTATTCTATATATGATTTCATCCCACATTTATGTTGTATATATGTTTGAGAATATATAAGTATTTTATATATGATTACATGCCCACTTTAGATGGCGACACCAAGGCGTGGTGACCCGGATTTCGACAATGAGGAAAATTTGATGTTTGAGACAATTGCGCTGGTACCATCTTAGGCCTGGATGAGGTCATTAACACCGGTGCATTGTCGATGAAATTTTGTTAACACCGGTGCCGCTGTCAATGAGGCTGTTAACACTGCATCGCGAGGATATCTGCCGCAATGAGGTATACTCTTAACCATTATGAAATCACCGTAAACATGTTAATTATTGTAACATGTGTTTGTGTATCCACCGGTACATCATCGGCCACCCAGTCGGAATTAACCGAGGACCTAACAAGAAGCCTTCGACCAAGTATGTGATAACCGAGGTCGGCAACGATGGGAGTCTGGTAGCCCCACCGCCAAGAATTGGCCCTTTCAACAATGCTTGCGGCTACCACGTGAGGGATCACGTCCCAATCAAGATCCGTAAATGGACCGAAGTCCCTGCAGGCTATCAAGGAATTGCTCTGGAATGATATGAAGGAAACTTTCTCTTTCCGGATGGGTACGAGCAGAAGGCCAAGGGATGGGCTTTGAAGAAGATGGCAACTTCCTTTCGGCGATGGAAGTCGTCCCTCACCCGCAAGTACATCGATTGAGGAGAAAGGCCGACTTCAATCAATTTCCTAAATTTGGCGATCATTGGGAGGCTTTCGAGGAATTCAAGCTATCCGATGCAGACAGCCGCGAGAGAGAAAAACAAGGTGAATGCCTGTAAGAAAAATACCACCACCATCTCGGCACCGGTGGTTACATTAAGGTCTGAAGAAATGGGACCAGCGGGACGCGGAACTTCGGCAGCAGGAGACGGGACCTGAAACTGAGGATTGGGAGCCCCGCCTGCGCAACTGGTTCTTGGGTCACGGGGGCCAACTTGCAGCGGACGGTAGCTTGGTGATGGCACCGATACCCAAGAAGTTGGTCAAAGGATTGTACAAGCCATCGATCAATCTCGGTCGAGTCCTTCATGACGGACAGGGAGAATGACGAGCTAACATATGCCCTTCAAAACCCTGAGCACCCGGGACGGACACGAGGATTCGGAAAGATACCGTGGAGGCACGGATTTGCCAAAGACGCATAGCGATTCTGGAGCCGGACGAAGCAAGAGGAGAGATCGTGGTAGAGTGAGCCGTTTGGAGGACGAGCTTAGAGCTACAAAGGCTTCCATCCTCGATTTGATCGCGCAACAAGTGTCCAAGCATTAACCCAATATCGCCTTCAGGGAGGTAGTGTTCAAGGGGCGCCGACACCGTGATCGATCCGAGCGCGCAAAAGAAAGCGATTCTTGGCGTCCGGCTGGCCCTGCGAGATGACCCGCAGTCTGTTATCCCGTGGACGATATCAAGGTTCGCCGCCGGCGAGCTACACATTGATATGCGTAACCTGTCCTACAAGGTGGCTTATGGCATGGCTTATCCGGTGGAGGCGGGCCAGGCGTTCCACTTCAATCGGATACCCTCCTGATACTCTAAGGTCACGGTGGAAGAGGTGGTGGGGGCTTCAAGATCTCTTGCTCGAGATTGCCGGGGCGACGACATGACCAAGCTTGGACAGACCCTCCACGGCACATTCATCCTCCGCGCAAAAGTACATCATATTTCCAGATGGTGTGGAGGTCACATCAACGATAGAGGCCCCCTTGATTTGAGCCGATTGCGGCATCAAGCACGCCTCCTCCACATCGACAACCCACGACTCCTCCAATGTCGCTGCACGCAAAGCTTCTCCGGTGGTCCAGACACGCCTCCTCCACCTCCCGCTCCAGCATCGGATGCTCCAGACCTCCCGCTCCGGACCTCCCGCTCAAAGATCTCCGCCGAGGAAGAAGCTCCTTCGAAGGAGGATCCCGCAACGGCACCTCCTCCCACGAAGTCGGCATCCGACGGACAGAGAATATTGAAGGAACTGCCAAAGAGGCCATATGATCTCGATCATGAGGAGCTATCAATTACCGTGAAGACGGATGTGGCCAAGCAGCTTGCACCAACGAAGCCAGCGCCCAACGTTAAAATAGATAAAAAAATTGTGAAGCACTTTCAGTCATGCGGAATGGCGCCACCGCCTGTGACGACCGACTACGAAAGGACAATAAGAAAGGCTACAAGGAAAAATACACGGGCTTCGTCGGCGGCAAAGAAGAAGAATAAAGTGGAAGATGAGCAGAGTGCTGAGCAATTGAGGATCCAGGATTTCTTGAAGGAGGCAGGACTGGAATCAATAGACCAGGATCTTCCACCGCACCAATCGGATGGAAGTATGAGTTGGGCAAACCGCTAATTGATCCAAAAGATATAAAAGATCTCCCAACCAAGATGCGTCAAATGCATGAATGTTATATGGAAAGGGCATCTAAAGGAGAGAAAATGTTCCACCTCATTGCTCAAGATACGCATTTCTTTCGCGGAGATGCATGTAAATATGGCTGCAATTCGAGGACTTGTACCATGTGTACCAAACAGACGCCATCGACGTGTCCTTCATGTCTTTCTTTGGTGTCTGTAAGTATTGATCTTCTAAGTTTACCGCTTGCTTCCTCTCGTACCACAAAATCGAAAATCTAATTAACTTAGTTATCCCTTCTTATGTAGAATGGAGATACAACGATGTAGAACAGTGGGCATACGTAACGTTGGTTTCATCGACCCGCAGGTTGTCAACGAGAAAATCTGGTCATTCGCAAGAAGAAAGACCGGAAGTTGAGGCATACATTTTGCGTGCATTATTGAAACAGCACTACAAACCGTACATACTTCTGCCCTTCAACTTCATGTACGTGTTCTCACAAACCTCTTGTTCTTGTATTTCTTAAGCCATTGATAATACGACTAGCTCTTACGCGCTTCTTTGAATATACGAATAGGTTTCACTTTGGATCCTTCTAGTCATCGAGCTTGACAACCAGGATTATAGTTCATGACTCAAGAAGGAATCAATCAAGAAATACCAATGGTTCATTGACATCCTCAACAAAACATTTGGAAAGTTCCAGAAGAAGCATAAAGGAGATTTCAAGAAAGAATTCGAAGTCATAGTGAGCACTCAGGTACGTACTACAAAAACAATTATTAATATAAATGCACCATATCAGTTCTTCATCTGATATTATGAAATTTCTCCTTGTCAAGGTTAAACGCCAAACTACCGAAACAACTTATGTGGCTACTACGTGTTCCACTATATTCAAAGTTTTATTCATGCCGATCTTATTTGGAACATTATGCCGAGGTTCGTATATGCATGTCAATTTGTTAGCTACCACTTACATTTTAAGTAATCGTATGTGATCGGATATTTATATACTTCCCGCTTAATCAATTGTCACCAACATCGATGAGCATGTTAGCGTGCTCCCGCCACCGAAAGTGCGCAAGATCGCAAGAACAACTCATCGGCTTCATTGTCGGCGAGGTTGTATCTCCAAATGGCGAGTTCCACGTAAGGCTTGGTCCATCGTTGAACACAATGAATCGATGACGACATCGACGTCGACCAAGAACTTGATCGACGCATGCAAGAAGAACTGAGTTCGATAATCATTTTTTAATCATTCAAACTTGTAAACGTCGATAGCGGGTTTTTTTATCGAGCTAGCTTGTGAACATGTGTATGAGTGAGCATATGTAATATATATTTAATTGCACAGAAAACTCCTACACTCATATTTCATTTTATGGTCAAAAACGATATACAAAAACACCGGAAAGAACATATTCTATAATACATATAATTGAAAAATCTCTCCACAAGCGGTTGGTGACTCCAACCGCTTCGAGTGCTTGTTTCTCCACAAGCGGTTGGTAACTCCAACCGCTTCGGGAGTGTGCTGTTCACAAGCGGTTCGTAACACGAACCGCTTGTGGAGGCCCCCATGTGGCGGCTCCACTGGCCTTCCTGGACACCTTCCCAACCGCTTCTGCTGCCACAACACAAGCGGTTTGTGCAACCGCTTGTGATACCGGGCGGGTATCACACACGGTTGCTTAGAAGCGGTTATAAAACCGCTTCTGAAAGGGGTTACGACCCGCTTGTAGTAGCCGGTTCTGTAGTAGTGTAGGTCCCAAAAGATTGATCTCTTCTTCCACAAGCTCTTCTCACGGGTCGACCTTGCGTTACGTCCCTTTCCATGTGTAACATCCAAATCCTTAACAAAGTCATGAACATCTCTCCTGCTAAAAGGCCTTGGAGCTGAACCGTTTTCGTTCGTCCCATCGAATAGTCTCTTCATCTTGCGGTATGGGTGTTTCCTCCCAAGGAACCTACGGTGACGCATGTACACGGTTTTACGCGAGTGATTCAGCCACACACTCTCAGTATCGGAATTTTTTTTAAATAATATTATTTTAATCAAAATTTACAGAAATAATATACCGAAAAAGAAAATAGCAAAACTACCCCCCTGTGTCCATTTGAATTGGCGACAGGGTCCTGTCGCCATTTGAATTGGCGGCGGCTCTGCCGCCAATTCAAATGGCGGCGAGGGCATCCAGCCTCCGTCGTGGGGCAAAGAAGTGGAAATGTCGAAGTTTGCCCCTGCCGCCATTTCAAATGGCGACACCCCCCTGTTGCCAATTGAAATGGACATAGGAGGGCAACCTCAATAAATTAAGGAAAAAACATATTTAGCTGTGATAATTGATGTTGTAATGTATAAAATTACAATTATGAAGGAAAAGTAATGTGAAAGGGTGAAAAATATTATTGAATCAGTATATACTTTAATATATATATATGCAGCACATGTATAAGGAAATTTTGGAATTCTATACACAATATTTATCTGTATTCTCAAATCTGTATAACATTTTTGTGTAAGAGCGAAAAACCCAACCGTATTAAGCTCTGGGATCATGAAAACACGAAATTGCATCTCCGGTATATGGAAAACCAGACATGTTTTATTCGGTCAACGCTAAACCGAAAATCGGTGTATTTGGAACACCGAAATGACAATAGTGAACAGTACCTTCTCCGGTTCACCCGGAACAAGGCCAGCCAATCTATTTTTTTTGTTTATTTCGGATTTTTGAAACCGAGTTGATAAAAATGCAGATAAGTTTAGATGTACTAGTCACGTTAAATTCGACTTTTTCATAATCGGTTGTTGCTTATTTGTATTTTCGAAAACCGGTGACTATGTATCCATATGACATGATGAAATTTGATATTTTAATGCTGAAGAATTCTTAGCTCCTCACGAAGGTGTTACATTTTACGTATATGTCAAGAAAACCAATGTCAAGAACCAAACATTGCAAATTCAGAGGGTTGTACAACTTGTACATGCATGGATAATTCCAGTCTAATAGGCTAGCTTTCATGGCTCAACAGGAAAGGAAAGGAATCAATCAAAGAAGGCTACCAATTGATGACTGATTTTACGATCATTGTGAAAAGCACGTATATGCAGGTAGTAACGTTAGGAACAAAACTCAACGTTAGTAGTGCACATGTAACGAAAGTTTAGATGATGAAAGGAGCAACGGATTATATTACAATGACATTACAACAGTGACCATATTCCTAGGAGAAGTGACGATAACATGGTTGTCATGGTGGAACAAGTGATCGCTCCGTCTATGTTAAGTAGAGTGGGAGCGATGCCATACATTTTCTACACATTACATCACCCGTCATTCTTTTGCGATTTGTTCTCGGACACCGCTCAATCTCTCTTATGAAAGAGCTCCATGGCCGTGGGCAGTGCTCCCAGTTGCTGCCGAATGGGTAGCCTATGCCGTACGTCTCTGGGGTATAAGAAGTAACTTGGTTGTGTGCATTCTGTGGAGTTCTGCCCTCCCATATGGGCATGCCATCCCGATTTCCGGCGTCCCCTATGTTAATACCGCTCGGGTTCCCTGATGGTCTCTCAGAACCCGGCAAGGATTTCTTCCACAGTGCACATCTCACGGCCGCTTCCCCTTGTCCCTACTTAGAGTGGAGGAACCCTCTTCCACTTCCGTTCCTTGCGGAGACGTCTTCTTTGTTTCGGCTCGCACTCCACTATGTGGTGCAGGAGGTGCGTGTTGGGCTTGTCCTTGTATAATCGGAAGCGTGCCCTGCAGTCCATACAGTATGTATGCTGTGGTCGTTGCAAAATACCTTGGGCGTACTCGGGGTCTGGCTTTTCGGGGCGAAAGTAGCACCACGGAGAGGGTTGCTCCCCCCAGTTATCCCATATGGGAAGTTTGAGATGTGGGTGGTACTGCTCCGGATCCACCCAGTTGAAGTAGGCGCACCATTCATCCTCGGCCAAGGGGCACCGGTAGAATCTCCGGTCCGCTAGATCCCCTTGGCAGGTATCAACGACTGCTTCCAGGTCGTGATCGCAAAATTCGGGGCTTTCGGGTGCGGGCCCTTGAGGAGGTTTCTCCTTTGACTTTATCCATTTTGCAAGTTTCTTCTTGGAGTCCTGTATGCGAGGAAGCAGTTTAGAATTACTACTTTGTGACTGCGTAACATTAGCATGTCGCATAAAACTCACCGATTGGTTGCTCTCTTGCCCACCGGCCCTAAACTCCGGTCGATCTAGAAGGGGGACATATCCCGGCAGCCTCTCCCACCGGGTGAAATTCTCGGGCGAAGTGTGGTAGGCGTCGTGGCAGTTGTTGAGAAATTCGTAGTCACGTCGTTCCGGCCCGTCGATCCATTGGAAGAAGCAACACCGGTCCATGCGCTACAAAAGAAAAACGACGCATGAAATGGTAGTGGTACCCTTAACTGTAATGACACCAGTAGGTTTACCTCATAGCCGTGTGCACAACAGTAATGAGCGCGGGCGGCCGTAGCTCCGTGGTTAGACTGCATCATCTTCGCCGGAAGGTTGCAGGCGCAATTAGGTCGGGGCAACTCCGGAAGAACTGGAGCGTCAACACAACTCGCATCCGGGTATTCGGGGGGGTTAAGTTTCGCTTGCTGAAGAGGCGACGGTAGAACGACATCGTAGCCTAATTCGTGTGAAGTGTGCAGAAGTTGATTGTCAGTCTGTTGGTAATGGAAGTGTATCCCTCCACCGGTTTTATAGTGGTGGCGAGCTAGATAGCCTGTCATCCACTTGGCAAAGATGCATGACCTGTCTCCCCTCTCCGAAAGCTGCACAACCTGTCACATCATTAGCAAAGCTGAACGACATGGCACGCCTTTCGCAAAGCTGCATCACCGCCACGCTTCGTGAAAGCTGCACGACGTCGTGGTCCAATAAGTCTGAGAAAGCTGATAGTAGCGTGTTGTCAAGTCGCATTGAGGGTGACCGGTCGTGCAGCTTTTATTGAGGGTGGCAGGTCGTGCAGCTTTTATTGAGGGTGGCAGGTCATGCAGCTTACATTGAGGGTGACTGGTCGTGCAGTTTTGATTGAGGGTTGTAGGTCGTGCAGCTGAGGGTGATAGGTCGCGCAGCTTTGTGTTGTCTCGTGGTCCAATGCATGTTGGAAGTTATTTTTTGGGCCGGATGTACCAGATGTGCTATTTGGTATACGGACTACCATATTCCGTAAAAATATCTCAGTTACAACTCTCTTCGCATATAATTTCTCAACGCCCAATAACCCTAAGTATTACATTCGCGCACGAACCCTAACGATGAAGGATTTCCGGCGGCCCGTAGAAATGCATGTTGGAAGTTATTTTTTGGGCCGGATGTACCAGATCTGCTATTTGGTATACGGACTACCATATTCCGTAAAAATATCTCAGTTACAACTCTCTTCGCATATAATTTCTCAACGCCCAATAACCCTAAGTATTACATTCGCGCACGAACCCTAACGATGAAGGATTTTCGGCGTAGAAATGCATGTTGGAAGTTATTTTTTGGGCCGGATGTACCAGATCTGCTATTTGGTATACGGACTACCATATTCTGTAAAAATATCTCAGTTACAACTCTCTTCGCATATAATTTCTCAACGCCCAACAACCCTAAGTATTATATTCGCGCACGAACCCTAACGATGAAGGATTTTCGGCCCGTAGAAATGCATGTTGGAAGTTATTTTTGGGCCGGATGTACCGAATCTGCTATTTGGTATCACGGACTACCATATTCCGTAAAAATATCTCAGTTACAACTCTCTTCGCACATAAACTCTCAACGCCCAACAACCCTAAGTATTATATTCGCGCACGAACCCTAACGATGAAGGATTTTCGGCGGCCCGTAGAAATGCATGTTGGAAGTTATTTTTTGGGCCGGATGTACCAGATGTGCTATTTGGTATACGGACTACCATATTCCGTAAAAATATCTCAGTTACAACTCTCTTCGCATATAATTTCTCAACGCCCAATAACCCTAAGTATTACATTCGCGCACAAACCCTAACGATGAAGGATTTTCGCGTCTGTAGAAATGCATGTTGGAAGTTATTTTTTGGGCCGGATGTACCAGATCTGCTATTTGGTATACGGACTACCATATTCTGTAAAAATATCTCAGTTACAACTCTCTTCGCATATAATTTCTCAACGCCCAACAACCCTAAGTATTATATTCGCGCACGAACCCTAACGATGAAGGATTTTCGGCGGCCCGTAGAAATGCATGTTGGAAGTTATTTTTTGGGCCGGATGTACCAGATGTGCTATTTGGTATAATGGACTACCATATTCGTAAAAATATCTCGATTACAACTCTCTTCGCATATAATTTCTCAACGCCCAATAACCCTAAGTATTACATTCGCGCCACGAACCCTAACGATGAAGGATTTTCGGCCCGTAGAAATGCATGTTGGAAGTTATTTTTTGGGCCGGATGTACCAGATCTGCTATTTGGTATACGGACTACCATATTCCGTAAAAATATCTCAGTTACAACTCTCTTCGCATATAAACTCTCAACGCCCAACAACCCTAAGTATTATATTCGCGCACGAACCCTAACGATGAAGGATTTTCGGCGGCCCGTAGAAATGCATGTTGTAAGTTATTTTTTGGGCCGGATGTACCGAATCTGCTATTTGGTATACGGACTACCATATTCGTAAAAATATCTCGCCACAACTCTCTTCGCATATAAACTCTCAACGCCCAACAACCCTAAGTATTATATTCGCATACGAACCCTAACGATGAAGGATTTTCGGCCCGTATAAATGCATGTTGGAAGTTATTTTTGGGCCGGAGGAAGTCGTCAAACCATGAAAGGCGGATTCATTGAGATAAAACATACGAAAGATAAACCAGTTGAACAAAGTCACTGCTCCACGTAATGAACTGATAGTACTAAAAGATAAAACTAAAGCAAAAACTAGCTACGGCCCCTGCGAGGTAAGACGCCACGTGTGGCCCCAGGCCTCCTCCGACGCTGAACATGCCCGGCTGAATATGTCAGCGGGTCAGCAGGAACTCCGCGAGAACTCCTAGTAGTGCGACGTGGTGGAGTCAGAGTAGTGAAGGGGTCCTGCGTCGACTGACTGGGTCCGGGCGCGGGGTCGACCTGCGTCGGCTGACTGGGTCCGGGCGCGGAGGCGAGCTGCGAAGGACCAAGGATATCCTCCATCGTCGCCTGCTGGGGGGACTGAAGCCAATCGTGAAGAACATCGGTGTCGTCAACGGGGCTCGAGCCGCCAGAGTGGGTCGCGCTACGGTCATCGACTACCGTTGAAAAATGTTTCACGTTAGCACACATAATGTAAAAAATGTAGTACACAAGGGCAGAGCGTAAAGGTGTACTGTAGTGGGTCTTTGCCACTGGAGCCCCCGGGTACATCGGGAGGAGGGGCGAGTGGCGCAGTCTTTGGGTGCGGTGTCACGAACCCGTCGCCGCCACGCATACGGATTTAACGGCCCGGGACTGTGCCGCCACATCGTCCCTCAACCTCGTGCCCGACGTAAGGTGGACGATGCGAGCGGTCTTGTCGACAACACCCGCCAAAGATCGCTCTCACGATGTATGGTCGCGTTGCGTGTCGATAGTCGCTACCATCGAGGCCGCGTCGTCGTGCACCTCCCGAGCAATGTCACCCTGTGAAAATGGCTTGTTAGTTCTATGCAGCAGTGGTATACAACTTGTGGGAGCAAGTACTAACCACGCGGTGAAAGCAGTCCTACTGTAGGGTAGGTGTCCGCCGTGGAGGGAACGCGTGCCTCGGAGGTGACTCCACCACACGCACAACTCGAACGCGTGCAGCGCGGCTGTACCACCGGATGTAGTCGTCGTAAATGCGTGCCGTGGTCGTGAGGCGATCTCCTCGTGCCACGTCGCCAAAGCCTGCGCCACCGCCGACATGAGGAATCATGCGTGTCGTCCGGCTAAATCAGGGCCTAAGCCCTTGCGTGTCGATCTGCATTAGTCGATTTGCAACGAAAACTTCATTACTAAAATATGCAATTAAATGAGATATTAAATAATTGTAACAGAGATGGAAAGCACATCGACGAGTGGACGCTAGCCGGGACGATGGCACTGCAGTGGGGAACTCCTGACGGAGGCCAAACTGCTGCATGACGCGGTGGGCCGCGTACGTCTCAACGCACACGTCGAAAACCAAGTGACGACGTGTGAGCCAGTATGCGGCGTCACTGCTGCACTGCAGCGAAAGTCCCTAAGGAGCTCGCGCGTCGACAAGCTCTGGAAGGTAGGGCCGCCAAATGACGCGGTCATCTGTCAGCTGGTCAAACATCGCTACGTGCATCGAAGTGCAGGCGTCTGCGGCATCTTGGGGCGAAAGTGGGCTGCAAAAACAAGGAATACACCAACGTTAGTACAGAATAGTATTGATAAAAATTATTTCACAAACAAGGTAATATATTATGTGGTACTAACCCGTCGGCGACACCACAAAGACCCCATGGTAGGGCGGTCGACCTCATCTCCAACTGCCCGGTAGAAATCGTCGCCATACGGCTCCAGGTCTATATGTGGACGTCCGATCTGGAACCTCTCGAGCGACCACAATCAAGCGATAGCGGACACCAGCAGAACGGATGAGTCCGAGGTGCGACGGCACCCATCGCAAAGAGCACGGTAGGTGGCCGCCAGTACTGCCGGTCCCCAAGCCAGCTGTGGGATATGATCCATGTCGGCCTCCGCGATCGTCCTGGCGAACTGGATCAAGTGCTTGTCGACGGTGTCTCCGTGGCTCGAGCTGAACATGACACACCGAATAGCCGGATCAGGTGCGCCTCGAAGTGGCGGGTGACGACGTAGTCCTCCGCTCCGGCCGCCATCCTCTCGGGCTGCAAAAGGCTATGGTTAGCGGCGGAACTGAAAGCGGATAAAAAAAAACTACAAAATAAAGCGCAACTTACATAGAACTGAACCAGCCACTTCTGCGAAGGGCCGTGCGTAGCAGTGAAAGTGATGTACCTCGCTGGTATCACACTGCGAACCGTGCAGGAGGTCCGTCGCGCCGTGGTCGACGTCGACCGGCACCATCTGCGTCCCCTCGAGCAAGGTAGGCCCGATGAGGTAACTCACGTCCTCAAGTGTGGGCGCCATCTCGCCGCACGGAAGGTGGAACGTGTGCGTCTCAGGGCGCCAACGGTCCACCAAAGCGGTCAGTAAGCTCCGGTCGTACGGGAACCTCTTGGAGGAACCTCGCCTGTCCTGGGCGTCAGCCACGGTAGCCTCCACCATCCTGGCTAATGGAAGCAACTGCGCTGCCCTCAACCTGCATGAAAATATTGTAAGTACGCTGCCTACACACATAGATGACAGTACATTGAACTTATATAACCCTGTGATTAGTGTACTAACCTCGGAAGCCATCGCGGGTCAATCCTTCATGCTCTCATGGGGGTGCGCAAGCGTAGGGCGCCAAGCTCAAGAGGTAGCTGCCCCGGCTGCGGCGGCGCGGTGGCCAAGTGGCTCCGGTGAGTCGCATCTATCACCGGGTCAAGCAACTCGTACGCCATACCTGCAATGTGTAACCCGACAATAGGAAAATAGAAGAACATATCGTTACAAATTGAACACAACAATTACATAAAGAAAGTGCAAACAATCATTCCATAATAAATTTGAAGTACAACAATTTAATCAGTAAGTACATACATAAACGACGAACAACAATTTAATTGGAAAGTCCATACATTAATAACGTACAATAATTTAATTGGAAAGTCCATACATTAATAACGTACAACAATTTAATTGTAAAGTTCATACATAAACGATGTACAACAATTTAATTGGAAACTCCATACATAAACGACGTACAACAATTTTACTGCCTCTGAACCGTGGGACAATACTTGAAAGTGTGGCCTGTCTCCTTGCAAACTGAACATTTCTTCACACGACGTCCACTTTCCGCTGCATCCATATCGTTCCTTATACTCCTTGTCTGCCGTCGCCCAACACCCTTCAGCCTACTTAAATCCGGAACCCACCGTGTCGCCTCCCAGGTATGATGCTCCGTGAATAAACCCACCACTCGAAAACCGTACATTTCCCCACTCCAGGTTGCCATCACTTCTTCCTTGTTGAAGAAATGAGACAAGAATATACCTGGATCCATTCGGATTGTTGAGCAGGCCGCCATGACATGTGCGCATGGCCTGTGTAACAGACGAGGCTTGTTGCAGGTGCATGCACATGTTTGTCTATGCATGGTGCATTCATGTGTAACTCTCCGCCGGTTTGTCCCACGCCCTGATTTATCTTTACATAGTACCTCAAATCGGAGCTCCCTCGTGCCCATCTTCAATGCTCTATGCATCTCCCCCTTCTTGCCCTTTTCCTCCATGTAGGTACAAATCATCTCGGAGTACTTCACATCAGGGGCATTCATGCGGGCGACGGCCCTAGCATAGCGATCCACAAAGTATTTCGTTATGCCACGAAGAACACCCTCCACTATAGCAACTGTGGGAAGTGGCCTCAACCCCGCATGACCCAATTGTAAACCTCAGCCAAGTTTGTCGTCATGACCCCATACCTGGCGCCATCGGTGTCATAAAGCTGAGCCCATTTCTCCTTAGGCTCATGCTCTATCCATTCGGAGAAGCATTTCATAGCCCTTCCATTCCTCCGAACCATGTTCGGAGGGTCTGTTGGTAACTCTGCAAGCGCTACTGGGGCCTCCCCTGCGGAAGCTGTTGGCTTCTTCGCTGCCTCGGCTGTATGCCTTGACGTTAGCTCGTCCAACTTCTTCCATAGTCTCTCAAATTTTCTTTCCTGGTTCTGGTCGCACAGCCTCTTAAAAAGCTTTGTCAGCTCTTTGTTCCTGAACTGCTTGTAAAAATTGGCGCCCATGTGCCACTTACACCACCTACTACGCAAATCAGGCCATGGATGTGTCTCATCTTCACCTTGCTGCAATTGCACGATCGCCTTTAGCAACCCGATGCCGATCATGTATGACACACACACCAGGCCATTGTTCCACGACCCGGCTTTCACGTTCCTTAGAAACCATAGCCAACTATCAGTGTTCTCACCCTCTACGAATGCGAGCGCAACGGGAAGAACCTGATTATTGCCATCGACTCCTATGGCAGTCAATATCTGGCCTTTGTACTTCCCGGTCGAAAAAGTCCCATCCACGCATAACAACGGACGGCAATGTCTGAATGCGTTCATACACGCACCGAAGCAAAGAATGCCCGCTTGAGCAACATCTTCCCAGGGAAACGCCGTGAAGGTTGCTCGAAAATATCGACATAAGTCCCAAAGATTCCTTTCCTTGATCACCTGAAGCAACCCCGCGGATTCTCGATAGGAGTCTTCGTGACGTGCCAAACCTTGCTTCCAATGCCTTCGCCGCTCTCCATGCCTTCGCATAGCTTATCGTGGTCTTGATACCTCTCGCTCTATTGCAAGTATGATGGCACGTGGCTCTAAATCCAGGTTGCCCACAATCTCCCGTACATTACATTGGCAACAAAGCCGAAGATATATTTCTATGCGATTGTGTAGACTCACAAGACACATGCATGCGGCACTACTATAGAACACTTCCAAATTGTGTCCCATTTAGGTTGGTAAGCATGGACACGCCATGGGCAACCTTCCATCTTGCATCCGACATCATACACCGCCGATCCGACTTAGCAACCTGAAGGGTCTACGCAGCGACATCGCCCATGCCGTGGATCGCTTCCTGCACCTCACCTTTATCCTTGTAAATTGCATCTTGCCGCACCTCATTCCGATCGTACCCCCATTGGACATCTTCACCCTCGTTGACCATCAGTCTGTCGAACCGACACTCATCCCACTCCGCGGGGAAAGGCTCTTCATCGTCTTCATCGTTACTTAAATCCTCGTAGTCCCGGCTCTCTGCGTCCATTGATATCATCAGCGATTCAATATGTTCTCCCTCGTCTGCCACACCCATTGGTTCCTGCACGTCTGCCACACCCATTGGTTCCTGCATGTCTGCCACACCCATTGGTTCCTGCACGTCTTCCATTGGAACACCAACTTCCTCACCTTGCATTGCCTCCTGAGCCGAACTAACATCATGCCTCACTGAGTATTCTCTTGCTTGGCTGCTCTCCCCAACTTCCTCCTCTTCGTCACCAACAACCTCCTGCTGTTCCTCACGGATGCCCTCTGCTTTCTCAAATGCTTACGCCAACAATACTAATGGCCATCCTCTCTCAATCGCTGCTCTGACATACGAACTCCATGATTTCGGACCTGTAATTTCAACTAACTCCCAAGACGCATAGCTGATTCCGTCTCCGACACCCTACTCCGTGCGGCTTCACACCATGCAACTCACGGTCCAACGAGAATATTTGGTACAACCATCTTCTAATCAGTGCTCCATGAACGCCTCCATTGGGCGTGATGCACCAACTACGACACTTGGGAAATGACTTAGTTCCACCCCTTCCACACCCATGTTCGGAATTCCCTCTCCGTAGTATATTGTAAACTGCACTCGTTCATCCATACCTGTCAAACATTTCATGAAATTCTTACTGTGTACGACACACACCTTTTAGACAATGTACTTATGCTACGTATAGACTTTCGATATGTGAAAAATCTATTTTTCAGTCTTTAATACCAATTTTCTGAATTTATTTACTGATTTCTAAAATTTAGGAAAGAAGGAAAGACAAAATCATAATTTTTACCTATTTTTTAGGAAATTGTTCATGGCATTTTCCCGGCCCATGCAATCATCGCCGTGCAAAGCGTCGAGGCATTCTCGTGCGGCCGGCCGGTGAGCCAAGGCAAGTGTGACACAGCCGACGGGGCTGAGGCGAGCAAGGCCGAGGCAAGCGCGGCAAACACGGCCAACGGGGCCAAAGGCGGTCGTGGCCGAGGTGAGCACGGCGAGCAGGGCCGGCGCGGCGGGAGGTTTGTTCCTATATCGCGAAAACATCGCTAAGTCGCTAAACTAGGCGAGCAAGGCCGAGGCAAGCGCGGCAAACACGGCCAACGGGGCCAAAGGCGGTCGTGGCCGAGGTGAGCACGGCGCGGCGGGAGGTTTGTTCCTATATCGCGAAAACATCGCTAAGTCGCTCATGGAGATTTGTTCCTATATCGCGAAAACAACGCTAAGTCGCTAAACTAACGCTAATTCGCTAATCCGAAAACAACGCTAATCGCTAAATTTTTGCTAAGTCACTAAGTCGCGAAAACATGACAATACTACTCGCTAAATCTCTAAATCACTAATTAATCAATCTAGTCACTAAGTTAAATGAAACATACAAGAAAGAAAAAAAATTTACCCGCAGACGCGATCTTCTTCTTCCTCCTCTCCCTCTCCTTCCTCCCTCTTCTCCCTCTCCTTCCTCCCTCTCCTCCTCTTTCTCTTCTTCCTCTCCCTCTCTTTCTTTTCTCTTCTTCTCCCTCTCCCTCTCTCTTTTCTCTCGCTCTCCCTCTCTGTGCGCGTGCAAATGGCGAGCTCGGTCTCGGCTGCGAACGGGTATAGGCTCCTGTCGCCATTCCATTTGGCGACAGGCGCCTCGCGCGTTAGGTATTAAATGTTGTCGCCAAATGGAATGGCGACAGGACGGGGGAAATTCCTATTTTACCCCCTGTCGCCATTTGAATTGGCGACAGGACCCTGTCGCCAATTCAAATGGACACAGGGGGGTAGTTTTGCTATTTTCTTTTTCGGCATATTATTTCTGTAAATTTTGATTAAAATAATATTATTTAAAAAAAAAATTCCTCAGTATCGTCTAGGCAGTGAGTGCAAGCCTTGGCACCTTTTGTACTCTGACCCGACAGGTTAGCAAGTGCAGGGTAATCATTTATGGTGCAGAACAACAAGCAGTGTAAAGTGAAGTTCTCTCGTTTGTATGCATCCCAAACCTGTACCCCAGGAACCCACAATGTTTTTAGATCTTCCATCAGTGGAGCTAGGTACACATCAATATCGTTCCCAGGTTGTTTCGGTCCTTGGATAAGCACAGACAATAAAATGTACTTTCGCTTCATACACAACCAAGGAGGAAGGTTGTAGATACAGAGATTCACGGGCCAAGTGCTATGCCGGCTGCTCATATTACCGAAAGGATTCATTCCATCTGTACTCAGTCCAAACCTTATATTCCTCATCTCCGCAGCGAATTCTTCATACCTCCTATCGATGTTTCTCCACTGGGTGGAGTCAGCAGGTGTCTTAGCATTCCATCGTTCTTACGCTTCTCGGAATGCCAACACAGCAGCTTTGGCCTCCTTTGGGTTAGCAAACAAACGCTTCAATCAGGGAATTAGAGGCGTATACCATGCCATCTTAGCAGGACTTCCTTTCTTCACCTCCTCATCTCGAATGACTCTTACGCTTGTACCGGATGCGTTGCACACCGGACATACATGCAAGTTTGCATACTCTTTGCGGTATAGGATACAATCGTTCGGACATGCATGTATTCTTTCTACCTCCATTCCCAAGGGACAATGAACCTTCTTGGCTTTGTCGGTTGTTGTCGGCAACTCATTTCCCTCTGGAAGCATGTCTGCCAATAGACGTAATAGTGCTGTGAAACTCTTGTCTGACCAACCATTGCTTGCCTTCAATTTCAGCAGTTCAAGCCTGCATTTACAACCTTGTGTATTTCACCTTGCAACCAGCAAACAAAGGTTTCTTCGAGTCCTCCATCAAACCCACGAATTTTTCATATTCCCTTTCATCACGGTTCCCTTCTCGCGCAAAGATCTGGTCCAGATTGTCATCATGCAACATATCCTCGTCGCTTGGCGTAATCAATGTGATCATCCTGCATATCATTGACTTCGTCGAAGATGTTAACTTGATACCACCTGCTTCTTGTATATTCTGCTCTTCGCGGATCGTCCAACATGTATACCCCTTTTTGAAACCTCGCATAATCAAGTGTGCTTCGATCTGCTACCGAGTTTCAAACATCATCATATTCTCGCAATCGATGCATGGACAAGGCATATATCGCACTCCCTTATTAAACATGTCCTCCTCTGCAGCTCTTCTAAAAGTGGAGACGCCATTAATATACTCCACACTCGTACGGTCCTCAGCGTACATCCAGCTTCGATCCATCTATGCTACACATGTAATATTCGATCCAATTAGAACCCTCTTTTGAACTGATTAAGTACAGTTTCCTTAACAAGTTAAAGCTTGAAAATAATATTGCAATTATAACATCCAATTACTAGCTAGCTTAGATCACCACCAAAACATGGATCTAGAAGCTAGATCTAAACAATCTTAAATTTCTTACATAACCAAGCTAGATATTGAATTAATATATATAAGGCAATTTTATATCCATTAATAACCTTAGATCTGAATTAATATATATAATGCAATTATCCATTACTAACCTTAATTAGATCACAAGAATCACCTATTATATAAGCTTACAGACGGTTCTATTGCCAAACCGTCGGTGATATAACGGTCTTAGCATTTCATCCTGCATGTGACCACAAACTCGAAATTGCGCTCGGGCCTATATATAGGCAAACTTTATTCCAGACGGTTCTATAAAATAACCGTCTGTGATATAGGGAAGATTACAGACGGTGATGTGTACAAACCGTCGGTGATGTATTTCAGATGGTTATATACACTAAACCGTCTGTGATAGTTAAGTATATCACAGACGGTTATTTCATAAAACCGTCTGTGATAAATTCACAGACGGTTTTGTATTCAAACCGTCTGGGATGGCATACGAGGAATGGTCTGTGATAGTTTCACTGACGGTTGGTTTATAGAATCGTCTGTGATGTTCTATATTACAAACGGTTTTTTAAAACCGTCTGTGATGGTGAGTCTAATATAAGCATTTCTGTAGTAGTGAAATATATATAAGTTGTTACCATGAACTGGTCGAGCTCGATCTGGGTCTGCCGGCTGTTCTTGCTTGTTGTCCAAATTCGATAGAAGCATTGTGTATGTTTGTAACTCAAAACCATATCGGTATTTGGGAAAGGCGCTCCATCAAAACCATCATTAAAGCATTCTTCATGGAGTTTTCGTACTTGAGATAGTTTATCAATGTCAACTTGAAGAACATATACTAGAGAAGCCAATAGCTCATGCATTCCTGTGGCAGAACAGAATATATGGCATGCCGAAATACCATATATCACATGTCGTATTCAGTAATAAAACAAAAATGCAAAAAGATACTGCTAGCCAAGCGGTTGTGCTAATTAGTCAAAATTTTAATGCCAAGACACATTAGTGCTACCCGGCATAGCTTTTAAGTCTAGTGATCTCAGAGCCTATTAATATGCCTTAATAATGGCATCTAAAAATATGATGTTCTTGTTTATTAAATGGTAAATATAACCAATTTAATAACATTCAAAGCCAAACAACCCTAGAAGATTTCAACCGCATGAAAGTTCTCAGCGAAATGGGCAAGTCCAGCTAGATCCCTTGCAACATAAAAGCCATCGAACAGTCAAAAATACGTCAAAATTTTTTGAAATTTTTTGTGGATGATCTTGACCCTAAATCCAATCAAATACAGTGCACAAAAATCAAAATCCGGCAAAAAAACCTGAGATTTCGGCCGAAATCGCCAAGACCCCGCCGAGATTTGTGTGGTACTGTAGCAATTCAAAAAAAATTCAAATTTTTTTACCCGACCGAAATTTAGGGTCTCGGAGGGGTCCGAAATCGAAAATTTCGGCCGAGATTTCCGAATTTCGGTCGGTTTTTTTATCATTGGTCCAGGATGGTTTAGGAGTCAACCATGCAGCTCTCAACCTCGGTGGATTTGCACATTGGCTATCGCAAGAACTATCCACACATCTCTTCTCCCGTGGATAGGGATGAAAACGGTACGGAAACGGTCGGTAAATGACTGTTCCGTTTCCGTTTCCACATTTTTTACCGGTAACGGAAACGAAATCGGAAACCCCGGAAACGGATACGGACACGGATAGTGACGGAAACGAAATCGGAACGGAACGGAACGGATACGGAAACGAAAGCGAAAAATTCCACAAGAACATAGTAGAGAATTACAATATACATGACCACAAGAACAATATAGCCCATTCCACCTCTAAGGTGGATACAAGAATAGTGCTATGTTCACTGATATCACTAGAAAATTTTTCTCAAGTTTGTCAGCTAATGGCACATTATTTGTCTCTCATATCAGATTATCATGTCCTCATCCATATAATTATCATTGATATCCTATTGCTCCACCAACTACAAAGGTTTAGCACCCTAAAATTTGTATATTATTATTCGATGTTCATTTATGATTTTTTGAGATTTATCTTGGATTTTCTGGAGTTTATAAATACTATTTTGCATTTTTTAGATTTATAAAATTAATTTATTTATAAAAAAAATTATGCTGAAAATAATTTTTCTAGGTTCAAAATATTCCAAAGTATTTTTGAAAATTTTTGTGGAATTTTTGAACTCTATTTAGTATTTTATATAAAACCATTTGTATTTATGAAATTATTTTAATTCGAAAATAAATATAAACTCTCTTCTCATTTTTGGGCCAAGCCCATTTCCCTTTCCGGCCCGTTTCCGTTTTTAGTTTCCGGTTTCACTTATACGGAATTTCCGTTCCGTTTCCGTTTCCGTCGGAATTGGCTCTGCCGTTTCCGTTTCCGACAAAAAATTTCCGTTTCCGTTTCCGTACCGATATTTTTCGTTTCCGTTTCCGAAAAAGAGCTTCCGTTTCCGTTTTTCTTCGGAACGGTCGGGAACTTTCCGTTCCGTTTTCACCCCTACCCGTGGATGACGTGGTGTTTGGGTGCAGTATGCGTCTGTTTGAGAAGCTGTAGTTTTTTTTAAAAGCTATTTTCTTAGGGTTTTGATAAATATCATCGGGATGTTTTTATGTTTTATTACGTTCGTATTGAACAAATGATGTTTTTTTATGAGATATTTTATTCTACATAGGACCTTTTCTTTTATTTGCTAAACGGCAGCTTAAATACGGCGGTCGATTGTGCTTGCCGTTAAGCAAGACGCGCACCACTTTGACTAGTTGCAGTCCATAATGCACGACATACACATGCATAGCAGTTTGCCCATTATATTTATGGACGTTCCGGCTGCTACATGGGCCACTATCATTTCTGGTTAATTTCAACAGTTAAAAGGGTGATTGACCCCTAGATTTATGCATGCAATCACTTCCTTTAAAATGTAGAAAAGTGCTTTAACTTATGCATGCATGCTAGCATCACTATGCCGATTCTTTTTTTTTTTTTTACAACTTGGGATTAAGGTTAGGCATTTCCTCAAGTATTTAGCTATTAATCAAGAACTCAAAATTTATGCACAAGCATGCACACGGCATCCCTGCATGCATGCAGCCGTAAAGTCTCTTTAATTGGTAGCTAGCACGTTTCCTGATTATTATTATTTTGTGTACATGGATGCAGCCATATACACACCACTTTTTTTTATTACATGATAGTGATGTGATCAGCACGTTTTAACTGAAATGTAAGCCACACTATTTATTCTTGATTTATGCATTACTCAGAAAAATACCTAATTCCTTTACGCATCGGCCACGACGCCGCACCCTTTACATGCATGCAGGCTTAGTACTCACTAGCTAGAGCTGCGTGCTCCGCCGCGCCGTGCGAAATTTGATCCAAGTTTTTATCTCTAAAAAAAGGCAGGAATATCCGATTTTTTTTTGTTCGCTTGAGAATTTCTTGGAAAAAAGACGCTAAGTAAGAACCGTCGACGAACCAGCGAAACAATGGCTCTTTTTGGGAGAAAAAAAGAAAAATACATGTTTCGAGAAATATAAGATCACAAACCACAAAAAAACTATAAACGCCGAGTTTAACACCCTATGCGGTCAACGGGCAATAATACATGTTTTAAAAAATATTAGGGATCGAGCCGCAAAAGGAATTTTAGATACCAAGTTTAACACCCTATGCGCTTATTTTCCCGTGAAAAATCAAAAAAAGGGGGGAAACGGAGAAACGACGGACGAAAAACGAATTTCTATTTATTTTTGGGGAAACGGCCAATAAAAACATTTTTTCCATGGTCTGGAGAAAAAACGGATCACGAAAATATATTTTTTTCAGGTAAAATGGAGGAAGAAAACGGTCTCACATATTTTTTTGAGGGGAAATAGCCACCGAAAACATTTTCTCTATGCTCCGGAGGGAAAACGGATCATGAAAACATTTTTCCGGGCAAAACGGAGAAAGGGAACGGTTTTCCAATTTTTTTTGGAAAAACGGCCAACAAAAACATTTGTCCCATGCTCCGGAGAAAAAACGAATCACGAAAATATTTTTTTTCGGGCAAAATGGAGAAAGGAAACGGTCTCCCATTTTTTTGGGGGGAAATAGCCACCGAAAACATTTCCCCCATGCTCCAGAGGGAAAACGGATCACGAAAACATTTTTTCTGGGCAAAACGAAGAAAGAAAACGGTTTTCCATATTTTTTTTTGGAAAAACGGCCACCAAAAATATTTTTCGCATGCTCTGGAGAAAAAACGGACCCCGGAAATATTTTTTCGGACAAAACGGAGAAAGGACCCGAACGTAAAGCGCGAGGACATATTTGTTATAATTTTAGACCTGTTCGCTATTTTGAAAAATTAGAAAAGGGCTCGCTCGCGATTCGTACTTAACGGGAGGTCCTCCATGCAAAACGGCAAACCAGATACCTAAACGCGGACCGGTAAAAATATTTTTCTCTCACATAAAATTGCGCAGGGACCTATTTGTAATTTGGAGAAAGCCGAGGGGGTTTTTTAAAAAAATCGCGGGGGTGAGGTGGCACCACGGCTGGGCTCCAAAGCCAGCACTTATAAGGGGTTTACTATTCTCAGGGGGGGCATGAAACATATAGCCGGATATGATATATATGTGTGTATAAATATATATATTTTTTGAGCAGTATTTCTATGCTTTTCCTCGTAATACAAATTGCACGAATCTTTAAGCAAACAAAGAGGTAAATAATTACTATCTACCCTTCATTCATGCTTTAATGTTTGTGCAATTTTAAAAAGGAAGAGCATAGAAGTACCTCTCATATATTTTTTGTATGTCCAAATTACTACTTATGACGTAGTATTTGCGAATATGGAACCCATGTGCGAACGTGCGACAATGTTTGGTTGCTTAGTGTTTTTTTTTATATTGTAGCATATATCCGCTTATAATTCGTATCCACTTTAAGGGATTGAATCTAAGAAACGGGTCTTCATCTTCTCACCCTTGTTCTATATCTACTAAAGAGACCGAACAAGGACGTGTTGATACATCTCACCCATGTTCCGTATCCACTATGGGACCGAACAAGCACGTGAGGCCTTGATATATCTCACCCCTGTTCCGTATCCACTAAAGGGACCGAACAAGGACGTGAGGCCTTGATACATCTCACCCTTTGTTCCGTATCCACTATGGGACCGAACAAGGACGTGATGTCTTGATACATCTCACCCATGTTCCGTATCCACTATGGGACCGAACAAGGACGTGAGACCTTGATGGAGAACACAACTTGATTCGTACCGCAATGGCCGAACCTAAGGGCGGACGGAAATAGGAGAAAGCTCCTTGACTTGTATCACTTGACCCAGCCTAAGGATGGAGGAGGATGGGAGGAAGAAGAGCTTTCACCTTTCTTCCGAGCACCAGTTTGCCAGCCTCTCCTTTTCTCTATGTGGTTTTCTCTCAAGCGTAGCTCACGGTTAGGGATGGCAATCGGGCGGGTTCGGGCGGGTAGACCTCCCGCATACCCGAACCCGAAACCCGAAATTCATACCCGAACCCGAACCCGAAATCTCTCACGGGTACATACCCACGCCCATACCCGAACCCGATGGGTACCCGAACCCGAACGGGTACCCAAACCCGAAATTAAATTCACCTAATCACCTTGCAATTAAATTTTAAACCATCAATTGTCAATCAATTCATTTGTAATTTCTATGTTTAAAGGAAAAATATATGGTGTATATAATCATGAAAGTTACCGCATCTTACATCTCAAACGATGCTTGAAAATCTTGAATTAACTTTCCATTATTTTTAATTTATATTAATTAATTCGGGTACCCATGGGTACCCACGGGTGCAGAACCGAACCCGAACCCGAACCCGAACCCGAAATTTGAAACCCGCGGGTCTGAAATCAAACCCATACCCGAACCCATCGGGTCGGGTACCCACGGATACCCGAACCCACGGGTAATTTTGCCATCCCTACTCACGGTTCCTCCTTTCCAAATGCTTGCTCTCCAAAAGTCCCTCAACTGTACTCTTCTCCCTTTTATATATATATATATATATGTATATATATATATATATATATGTATATTAACTCTATTAAAGCGAAAGAGATTGCTGAGCGCTCGGGCGATCCACGTCAGCGGTTTACGCGTTGGAAGCCCGGAGCTTTCCGTATTTGCGTACGCCTCCCTGTTGCCCACGATCTTCTCGCTTCGCTTCCCATCGGCTCACCGCGTGTCCAACGACGCCGATAAAGCGTGATCAAAATGGGCCTCGCGGAGCCCTCGAGGCTGTGCGCCGCTCTCTCCGTCCCTTCCACCTCGCGGAGCCCGCGGAGCCATCGAGGTTGTTCGCCGCTCTCCCCGTCCCTTCCAATCCACTGATGCTGCGCCATCGCCGCTGCTCTCTCCTGCTCGCGCGCCTCCGCAGCCTCGCCGCCCGTTGTTCCTCCTGCTACTCCGTGCACCGCTGCTCTGTGCACCGCTGCTCTCTCCTCCTTCTACATCGCGTCGCACCATCGCCTGCCCGCGCGCGTCGCCAACCCTACCACCCGCCTTTCCTCCTGCAGTTCCGTGCGCCGTGCTGCGGTAGAGGCAGCCAAGCACGGAGCCTTCTTGCAGATTCTTAAAGCATCAGCGATTTCCAGCCCTTTCGTTCCACGCCCCTCCTCGTGTTTGCTCCGCCGGCGGCGAGTCCGCGCTTTGCTGTTGTTTTTGCTTCTTTTATCTTGGTTTCCCTTCCTTCTTGCCCCGTATTATCGCCTTTCATTGGTGCTTTGCGCTATGGTGCCCTTCAAAAGTTCCTTTCTTGTTCTTGTTTGGCGAATTTTTTGGTTCGATTTCAATGAACAGTTTTTCCCAAAATCTGGCTTGAGTCGTTCTCTAATCTGTGTTTGTTTCCAGTGTTTCTCTGAAGAACTATTTTTACAGTGAACAGTTTTTCCGTTTTATCTTGAGCCATCCGTTTTACAGTGAATAGTTTTTCCCAAAACCTGGCTTGAGTCATTCTCTAATCTGTGTTTGTTTCCAGTGTTTCTCTGAAGAACTATCACGGCAGAGCCATCCGTTTTACAGTGATTGCATCGTTTGTTACCTTGATTTGCTTCAAGCATTTGTTGCTGCTAAAGCCATTCGGTAATTATGGTGATACGCTTTTACTGTAAAGTGATTATAAATTTGTGTTTTTTCCGAAAAGAAAAAAAAAAACAGAAATAGTGAGGTGATTGTGAACTTAGCATGTTTTTGGTAGCCATTGTTTACCGTTAATGAGGTCACTGTTTCTATTCAGTGAGGTAGATCTACAGCATAGCCTTTCCAGTTCTGTATGTTTGTACTTATTACTTCACTTTCGTTTGTGATTTAGTTTAGGATATTTTGTAGTTTGTCTGGGTTGTCAATTTGTCATGCAGATGATGTAAACCTAGAATCTTTTTTATGCGGCACGCGCATGATTTGCTCTTTTATTAATGTGTGCTTACGTCTATTGTTTTCAGATTTATGCATACATATTTCTGTTTATTGAACTCACCTGAATGTATCTTTTGAGTTGTTTTATTGCATAGTTGTCACCAAATAAATTGTTGCCCATAAATACAAAAAAAAAACACCAAAGGATGCATGCCAAATCTTGTTTCTTTGTTAATATATTTCTATAACTTCTTTCATATTCTGTTGATATTTTGTGAATGTAGAACGTTTTCATCCTACATGTTAGTTGCTACGAATGCTAATTTAATATTTGGAAATAACCAACTTTGCGGTTTCTTTTGGAGGCTTCATCTTTTGCTCTTTGCTGTTTCAAATATATATGTTCTTGCTCTGAATTAGCTTATTAAAAAGGCATAATCTTGTGCTTTGTTCCAAAACTGAGGCCTTAGAGTCTCCTATTGAAAAATGTCACAATCCTGTATGTTGAGTTGTTATATGTACACCCACTAGGTTCCAAATGAAGCTGGAGGATTTTCCATTTATTTACTATAATAAAAAACAGTGTCGCAGAAACCTTAATATACAAATATTATAGAATCATCTTGTGAATGGCATGTGGATGTCCTTTGACGCTGAAGTAATGCCTTTTACCATTAGTATTACCTTCTTTATCTATTACAATTTAAGAAAAAACTCTGAACTGTAAATCGTTCTGCACTGTGCCAAAAAATCATTACAGGATAATGGTCAAGTTATTCTCACTTTCTACAGTCATTTAGCTTAACAGATAATCAACTGGTCGATTGAGTTACTCCCATAATCAGCTAATGTCATCAGTGGTCACTACTGTATTAAGAAATTGTCTTCATTGTGTGTTGCTCTTTATGTTAGATTCTGAAAAGCTAAGGCAGAAAGTCAACTGTAGAGGATCGGGGATTGCCTACTTATCATAATTTTTTTCTTATAATTAATTAGGTTTGATAGGTTGATCTGGATGAGGTAAATGCACTTGCTCAACTAATGACATGGAACACTGCAGTTGCAACAGTACTGTATGGTGGAGCAAAGGGAGGGATTGGGTTCTCTCCTGGTGCGCTAAGTATAAGTGAGTTGGAGCGTTTGACACGTGTATTTACTCAGAAAATTCATGATCTTATCGAAACTCATACTAATGTTCCAGCTCCAGACATGGGAACTGATGCACAGGTATGCCATGTAATTTTATTGTCTCATATGTCATCCACTGCGTTTCTATAGTATGTTTTGTTCAGCTATTTACCTCCTTTTTAAAACAGAAATTTATAATGAGTTGAAAGCAATTTTGTGAACTACAATTAAAAGAGTGGATCGATCTCATCATATGAATTGTAGTAGTGTTATCCAATCCGCAGGATTTGTATGTGTGTTTTTAGGTCTACTGTCTACATGAAAAACATGTAGAAATGTTGGTGCTCTATTTAGCGGTGATGAATGCACTATTGGAGTCACTATTGATACTAAATGCGCACCAAATGAAGAAAAATAAATCAGGAGTAGTTCATGCTAAACTAGAAAGAGAGTGGCGCCATTGTGCCTGAAGGTCGAGGAAAAGCAGCTCACTTACTATATGTATAGCTTCATCTTGCAATCAGCATGCCAACTGTAGGTGAAATAATTTTTCAAACAGAAAGTCTTAGATGTGCTGGCACCTCAAAGTATTGAATACATATATTCCTTGACATTTTGTGTTTGCCTTACTACTGTACTAGGCATTATTTTTCATTAGATTTATGTATTCTTTGCTGATCTGGTTTTGCCAAAGAACCAAGATCAGAACTACATATATGGCATGCTCGCTTTCCCTTTGCTAGAGTTTGGAAGAATGCACGAAGCTGAGATAGCTGCTCGGAAAGGCTTGGCCATAAATAAGAATGACTTCTGGTCACAACATAATGTACGTGGATGTTGGCTTAATTCTGTTAAATTAAGATGGCTTATCTTGTGATAGCAGTTTCACTTAGTTAATTTGTGCATATTCCAATAGTAAAAAGTTCCTTAATATAAGCTTCATCCCCCATTCCTTCTTGCAGTTGTGCCATGTTTTCCAGCAGACTCGTTCTTCTGACTTTCAGTTTGAACTTTGTTCAGTCCATATGACATGTGGAATGGCTCCTTGATTTGCTGATAGTATGGGCATTATCAAGTATGGATGACATTAGAAGAGCAGATAATTTGTTGGAATCGCTGAGGTCAAAGTCAGATATATTAAAGAGTTTATTTTGTAGGAAACATAAGATTATTCCACTGTTAGTTATTAATATTACAAAAAACAAATTAATTGGCAGGGTCAGTTCAATGGGCACAAAAAGGCAGCAAGAGATGCAAAAGGCAATCAAGGTATGATAAATGTTTTACGCGATATCAATTACTATGAGAGAGACATGACATGCATTTTGTATGTACCTAAGAGTGTTTAGTATTTCTGAAAAGTGAAAGGATCCTTCTCATGCATGAATATCGCTGGTGCACAATGTATTATGTATGCTTAAGTCTCTTACATGGTGACAATATTTGTTTGTTCCAGATAATTGAAGGCCCCTTATTGAATTCTTTGTCCTCAATCAAAGAAGGCATCAAGATGTATATCATGGAAGACAGAGGGGATGACATTGCGGCCTCACTCTTGTTCTTGGGCACGTGGCCAGCAGTCCCACCCTCTTGGAATGCTAGGGACGGTTGCCATAGCACACATACCTTGACTAATCGTTAACGAACCTTGTGATGGATAGGGAATCCTCTTTCTGCAAGAGTGCAGCAAGCATTTTTATGATACATATTAAGCGTAGCTCATTCTTGATCATATTTCATCTTTATTAGGCTACCATTATTCCCAGTGATTAGGTTGGCACTGCTTGTTATAAATTTCTTTTGGCACTGCTTGTTATAAATTTCTATCTTTTTTCCCATAATTAGGTTGGCATGGTTTACAGACAAGATTTTTTTTTCTAAATGATGTTTTTGCTTAAGGAAAAAAAAACTATTGGCGCAATTTATGTTGAGATGCAAGCGTACCATGCAGTGTTTATCTTTATGCATCGTATAAATATATTAAATATGATATACATCGCTTTATCTTTAAAGTGTGGACATCCGTCTTTCATGATCCGGATGATGCTGTATACTACTTTTACAAACTAAACTGTACGGCGCAGCGAAGCGCGCCTATCTACTAGTTAGCTACATTTGCAACCTGAAAAGAGGCTGCAGTACGTGTGCGTCACGATGGGATCTGCAGTAGTCTATTGTGCCTGCAGGCGCCGGGCTGAGCAACGAGTGAGCTCTCTCTCTCTCTCTCAACTTTTTCTGGCTCCACTTGTTCGCTTGCCACTTGTTCGCTTGCCGCTTGATGCTTCGCTTTCGCTGATCGCAAGTGCATTCGAGACCCAAGTCATTCCGTCATTGGGCTTTGAGCCCGGGCAACGGCCCAGGGACACCAGATCTTGGCTCCATCACTGTTTGTCACGACTCACGAGAGATCAAGAAGTTTGTAGAACATGGTCGATGTGGCTCAACCTTGACTTGCTTACGTAGATAGCTGCATCTAATTATGCTCATACACTACAAAACTCACATGCATATATTTTCATTCCAGTATTAAAATTGTATAGCAATTCACGTTCAAGTCTTCTTATTTGTAACAATGCTAGAACAGTCCACAATTTTACTTTGGTCCTCAGCATTTCATAAAATTACAAACACATCCTTGTCTTACTCTAATGAAATTCCCATGAACGACCTCTTGTCTAATAAGGTGTCAACCCTGCATCAAGCCACCTGTCCTCAAATGATGCAAGAAGAGAGAGCAAACACTAGCACCCCAACTGTCAAGGCCTCAAGCTACACATGCATGCATGGTAGCTACAATTATACCATATACTATCTCTACTTACAAATACATATCATTTTAGGTAGTGACATAGAAAGTGCAAGCTTGACACTAATTTATATTGTAATATATTTATAAAACCAGATAAAATTGTAATGTTATAAAAGTACTTTTCGAGACAAATGTGTGTGTATGTATTTATGACTAGAGGGAGTATATCATAAGTGACAACACCCCCAAAACTCACATACATGCAACCATCCAGTTGCCCTTCACCCAAGCCAACAATCAAAATATTTAGATTCTAGCAACCAAAGACATTGGTGGCTAAAGGCCACATTTTCTTGTAGCGTTGCGACATATATCAAAAGTGTCAACGCCCCCAAAACTCATACACATGCACCATGCCAGCTACCCTTCATTCAAGCCAACAACCAATATTTGTTTCTACCAAAAAAAAAGACATCAGTGACTAAAGGCCACATGTCTTGTAGTGCTACCATATATATAACAAGTGTCAACACTAGAAATTTCACACACATGCAACCAGCTAGCTGCCATTCACCCAAGCCAACAATCAATATTTAGTTTATAGTAGTCAAGGACCTTGGTGAGTGAAGGCTACATTTTCTTGTCTTGCTGCTACATAGATCACAAGTGTCAACATCCCAAAACCCATACACATGCAACATGCCACCTGCCCTTCAACCAAGCCAACAACTAATATTTAGTTTCGGACAACCAAGGACCTCATTGGCTAAAGGCCACATTTCTTGCAGTGCTACCACACATATGACAAGTGTGAACACCACAAAACCTGCACACATGCAGCCAACCAGGTACACTTCATCCAATATAACTTTACTCCACTATTTAAGCCAAGCATGCAGTTCATTTCTTTACCTTTTTTTTTGTCTTTTTGCCCTTTGGAACAAAACAGTAGGAGAGAGTGACGGGTGACTTATCCTATTTGTTGTTCCTGCTATCCAAAGGGACTATCTTTTAAGACAACCGACAAATCTTCGATAAAACATTAGCGGAAGCTTTCCTGAAAACGCCATGTTGCCCTAATTTTCCGTCCGTCCGATCGGGCCGTCGGACGGTTGAGATCATGCCACGTCGCCCCGTGCCGAACGAGAGCATAAAACGCAACCGCGTTGTGTTTCCTCGCCCGAGCGGGAGCCGTAGCGCAGTGGTAACGGCGTTGCGATGCATGCAAGCGACGCGGGTTCGAGTCCCGCCCGCGCGCGTGCTGCGGTTTTTTCCGTGCGACGCGTGGCGGGGCCGCGCCTGCAAGCGCGTGCGTGCCACGTGTCAGCGGTCGTTTTTGCCGAAAAGCCCCTGCGAGTTTTGGAAATTGCGTATGGGTCCTGTTTTTTGCACACAAAAAAACCCCTCCTTGCCGAAAAATGCTCCGAAAAAACACAAAAAATCCTTAAATTTGCGTTTTGGTCCATTTTTACCCGGAAAACTTTTTTCCCAAAAAAATATTACTCTAAAATGCCCAAAAAAAGTGCACGAAAACAAAAAAAATAATGCGTTTTTGTCCGATTTTCGTTTATAACGCCTGTTTTTTCAAGAAAAAAACTCACTGTCGGAAAAACGGACCGGAAAAAAACAAAAAAAAAAACCGAAAAAATGCGTTTTGGTCCATTTCCCTGTTCCGATCCATTTTTACCGGGAAAACTTTTTTATCCAAAAATATTGCTCCGAAATGCCCGGAAAAAAAATTCAAAAAATCCAAAAAGATACGTTTTTGTCCGTTTTTTCGTTTATAAAATTTTTTGCATTTTCCCGCCTCAGTTAACTGGTCGTGTGCGCGGCGTGCGCCGCGCTGGCCTTCCTAGTAGAACAAAAGAGAGGAGGTAATTCCAGGAGAAGGGGTTAAGGCAACTCCCTTTTTTTTATTTATTTTTCTCTAGAATTATCTCTCCGTTTGACTGTTAACTGCTCTAGGCTGCAACCACTTTGGGCAGAATGTGTGTACGTGGCTTTCGGCAGCTTTTTTTTTTTATTATCATTAATGATATGACCTTGCAAATATCAGCACTAAGTAGCAACGGCCACTTCCACTTCAGAAGTGCATGCATACATTTACGGTGCGATTGGTTGCCTGTACATGTATGGGATGGTTCAAGAAAAAAGACATCATGTGTTTGGTTGCTTGAATGGAACCATCCCATCCTAGATCAAGTGATACAAATTTGAGGAATATTCTCTCTAGGTGCTGAACCATCTCATTCAACTAAAATAATGGAACCAAATGATACAGACCATCACATCCCATTCAACCTCATCTCATAAACCAAACACACCTTTCTTTCATAAGAGGTAAGCATATTCTCTTTCCCCACCTCTTTATCATCCACTTATGATTTTGCTGATATGGTATAGTTAAGAGATGGTTGAAGTGGTACTATTGGAGATGCCCTAACGAGCATCAATTGAATGGATTACCTTAATGTCATTGGAATTTTGCAAAATCTCTTAGAGCAAGTATAATAAGGCCACGTCAACTGGTTTTTAGCTTGTACACGTCAGCTTTAGTCTATGTAGAGGAGTGAGAAAAGAGGAGAGAGAAGATAGCTGTCTCTTATTTAGTAGCCAGATTTGCACTGATGCATAGGTAAACCATTTATATACAAGAGAGAATAGATAGTTATTACACAATATCTAGAGACAACTTTTAAATACAGTTATTGTACAAACTAGCTTTTAGCGTACTATTAGCCTGCAGTGGACTTTACTATTGTACTTGCTCTTATAATGTCACTGATATGTAGAGTTGGGACTCGCACGTAAGCAAGATAAAGAGTGCCACACAAAGAATGAGGCAAAATTAAATAGAGTACGATGAAGCAGAGCGCAATCCATCGATTTTCTCACTTAGTTTTGCAATGAGCGTGGTTCTTTCTTGACAGTTATCACAATCCACAAAGTAGTACTAGGTAGAACCGTGCGGCAATACTGCACCGTGCATAATTTGGTTCGGAATTCTTTTTTGCAAGGAAATGCCGGAGAAAGGACCTAGTCATAATTTTTTTTGAAAAAGGTGACGTGAAGGATCCGATCGCGAATCTACGAAACGACGGGTCTTTTTTTGAAAAATAACCGGGAAAAAAATCTAGAGAGAGCTGTACACATATATCTGTTGATGAAAATATTGTTTCCGGAAAAAACGAAGAAAGAACCTAGACACAAATTTCTTTTGACGAATTTGGTTAACACTTTATCATTACCCGACTAACCTTCTTTTGTCCAGTTTAATACTCTATGTATTAATCGGGTGATAATACATGTTCCAAAAAATATTAGAGATGTCAACCCTCTTTTATCGAGTTTAATACTCTATACGTTCACCGAGTAATAATACACATTTCGAAAAATATCAGAGATCGAGTTGGGAAAAAATTTAGAGATTAGAAATCGAGTTGGGAAAAAAATATAGAGATAGAGTTGTACACGTATTTCTGTTGGCGAAAATATTTTTTTCGGGAAAAACGAAGAAAGGACCTGGACGTAAGGGCCAGGGACCTGTTTGTTATATTTTTGGACCTGGTCGCTATTATGAAAAATTAGAAAAGGGCTCGTTCAATATTCGTATTTAGCAGGGGGCTTTGCCGTAAAGTAACGAACCAGGGACCTAACTGCAATCCGAAAAAGTTTTTTTATACTAAAAAAAATCGCAAAAGACCTCTTTGTAATTTACAGGGACTATCCGTAATTTACAGAAAAGAGAGGGACCTTTTTGCAAAATGGCATGAGGGGTGAGGTGGCACCCTTGGTTGGCCTCCAATTCTTTCCCAGATAATAGGGGTATTATCCGTAATTTACAGAAAAGAGAGGGACCTTTTTGCAAAATGGCATGAGGGGTGAGGTGGCACCCTTGGTTGGCCTCCAATTCTTTCCCAGATAATAGGGGTATTATTATTATTATTACACGCGCACCAGGAATTACACCACCACCCCATACTGCTCATCCATGATCATTAACATAAACTGGTGGCCAGCCCTGATCTCGACACACTTCAGCAGCCAGCCACCGCCTCCCTTGCACATTGTCACCACAGCCTCCATGGTCAGTTCATTGTTGGATTTTGATAACTTTTATCCGGATGTTTTTTTTAGCAACCATCATCCAAATTCTTGGCCATTGGATTTGCTTTGAGATCGATGCACACCCCCCTGAATTCGAGGTGGGTTGCTATGTTTTGATCGGACGGATGTGTGTTTTAATCGTACGGTCCAAAATTTGGATGTTTTTTAGAATAAAAACATCCGAATGATGCCTATACATTCCAAACCTATATACAGCAAAGGCATTGCTAAGAGTTTGGTTAGGTTTGCACATGGCATACGTGCCGAGTGCCGGTGCCAAGCCGGTACGCACGCCGAGGAGGACGAACGCGTGGGCACCGTGCGCGATAGGCCAGACGGATCAAGCCGCTAGTCTATGAAGCACTACAGCGCATCACGGTTATAATGGCAACTGCAATTTAAGCGTTATTGTTGTTGGACCGTTCGATCGAAGCAAACAACGGTCTTTATCTCTACTATTCTAAAGCACGAGTTGGTGGCAGCGGTCCATTCTACCGTTTCCCGCTTCCAGTTATTTTGAAATGAAACAAATACAGTAATTAGCCAGTTTAATTGCCTTGGTATCGTGTACGTATTCAGCTTAATTGCCTTCACATTAAAACCAACGCAAAACAGTCATTTTCAAATGAAAGAAACACAGTGGTAAATGGCCTGCTTAATTGCACGCAAGAAACGAAGCCTTAGCAATTTTCATTAGCCACCTCCCGCCAGGCGTCAGTTCTCATTCATTTTGAAAAATATCGAAATTCTGGCCGGCTATATAATCTCTACTATTCTACTCATTTACATCTCTACTATTCTAAAGCAGCACTTGGTGGCAGTGGTCCGTTCTTCCCACGTCATTAATTGCCGTTTAATTGCCCTGCTTAATTGCCCTACTTAATTGCCCTGCTTAATTGCCCTACGCAAGAAACGAAGCGTTGCTTTAATTAGCCAGCTTTCGCAAGAAACGAAGCATTAAAGATAGATGTTTGATCTTGTGAAATAATTTTTTTATTTTTTAATCTTTATTTTTCATTATCAATTTTGTTTTTCGTAGCAACGCACGGGCATGTAACTAGTTATTGTACAACGCTCAACTACATTAAATTGGTGCAGTGCATGATACAGTATCATATTGCTATAGCGTTGTCCAACTGTACTATGGAAGATCTAAATCATCGCTTTTTATCCTATGATGATACTACTGCTAAAATTGCAGTCGTGGTAAGGACTGCATTTGATCTCTGTTTGTTGGGTTACGTAAGCAGTACGGTAGAACAGCATGGCTGGGTTAGAGTCAGACTGGCTCGCTTACCCTTTGTGTGTTGTACTCCAATTTTGTCTATCTACCGCAGTTTATTTCCAACCAAATATAGTTATAACCTAAAAAGTTAGCTATTGTCATGCTGACCTCCAAACTCAACCCATCTATTTTACTCGAATTTATGGCCATATATTATTTTTCAGGCATTTCATAGCGTGTAATTGACGTTTGCTTCAGGCCAACTTCTAGTCGGTGGCTTGGCACACGGAAAACACAATCGCAAAGCGTAGCAAAAACAATTGAAAGAACATTCAACACACTCGTTCTCTTCATCTGCTAGGGGATATGGAAGGAGTACATCCTCCGTCTTAAAATATAAGGCACAAGTGTTTTTTTTTAAATTCCCAGAATACAGGACGCAACACCTCATCTGCTCCTGTTCTACTTCTCTCTCATCTCTCATGCGCATGCATGCATGCATGCATTAACCTCTTAGAACCCCGCGCGACGCTGCTTTCTTGGTGTCTGTGTTGGTAGAAGTTAATCTTGCCTAAGGCGAGCATCGAGGCTGATTATTATTCCAGAGAGGATTATTTATTGTGCTCCTGAGATTCTACGGAGGCGGATAATCTGGGTCAAGGCCGGAGCATTGATCCGGAATTCCGGAGTATTAATCCAGGCAGCAAAAATCATGGAGAAGTGCTCAGGCGGATAATCCGGGTGAGCCGGGGCATTGAGGTGGAGCATTGGTAAGTTTATTAGTTACTCAATGCAACGTTTACACTAGGTGGATAATACGGGCCAAGCGGTTGACCCGGGTGAGACGGATTATCGGGATAGACTGGATTATCCGACGTTTGAATAAATAACTGTTGGAATTCTGAAAAATCGAATCGAATCGAGGCTGATAATCTGGGGGAAGTGCTAGGAGCCGGACGTCTGATCGAGCATATGTTTTTGGACACTCGTGCAACGTGTTTTTTCAATGTCTGTAACATTTTTTTTAACATCTGCAACATTTTTTTTGTGTGCACATTTCTACCGTTATCGAAGGAAAATATTTCACACATAGAAAAAAAAATTCACGTGTAGGAAAAAAAAAATATTGCAGAGCGTCCGAAAAAACTGGACATCTGATCCCAAGTTATTTCCTAATACCGGTCTTCTGTAACATACTCCCTCCGGTTTCATATTTCCTATCGTTTTAGACATAATCTCACATACCAAGGAGTGATTAATAGAGTGCTAATTTCATATTAAATAGTTCGAAAATGGTGTGATCCCAATTCTTAAAACAAGGGTACCTAATTGTCACGTGTGCATGCAAAAGCTTAAGCGTCAGCAATCAATACGCATGCTTTGGAAATCTGATGCTATTGATTGCAACAGGGCTAATCTAGTTCAAAACCGGTCGTAGAATGGCGCAGCGTTAGAAATTTTCAACCAGGCTATAGAATACTCCAGCGACAGGAAATATAAAATTGGAGGGAGTATTAAGAAATGTGTCTACTTACTAGTTTTTAAATGAGTCTATTTAAGGAGGTTCCAAGCATTCGTTCTAGCGCCGAAACGACTCCAAAACTATAGAAAATCCTTGGGGGTTTCAAAGGTCAATCTTGAGCATTGATTGAAGATTTGACAGATTGATAGAGAAAGAGTAGATATGTCTAGTTGTAAATCACTTCTAGTTACATGATTTTATTGGGTTCTTACTCATGAAAAGCGGTGTCTTTTAGACAATTTGGATGCGAGTTCTGGGTTACCTTCCATGTAGGAACTTATGAAGGGCATCTGAAAGATTGTGAAGGTTCAGAGTCTATCTATCCGAAGTGTAAAAGGACCACTAACGGTGTTGGATTATTTGGGCCAAGCCCATTTGATTGAGACAATAAATCCTAGAAAATCTCAAAGGCCCACCTCATGAGGAGCATGTGCACTAGCAATAGTACCACATTGCTAGCCTAAAGTGGTGAGCACTAGTTTAAAAAATAGAGTTTTCTGCGCCCTAGCGTTTTGCCAGTTTCCCTCGCTGCGCCGCCATCAAGTCTGCCCCGTCCCGTACGCCGGCGTGCACCAGCGAACGGGAAAGCAGGTCTCCGAAACCGTCCGTCCTCGCGTTCTTGCACCGGGAGAGGACGAATCAGGTTTTTGGGAAGCGCTCGGCGCGACTGCTTCCACGTCACCGTCACGGCTCGTCTTCCTCGACGTTCAGGAGCGGCTGCTAGGCATCGCGCTCGACTGCGGCGCGCTTCCGTCCTCGATCAGACGCGCTACAACGCTTCATCGCTCCATCTGCACACGAACAGTACGTTACAATGTTTCTACTGTTTATTTTCAATCTATTGATTGTGAGCACATTAGATGGATATATGTGTAGTCTTCTAGCATATGCATCTATAGTATGCTCCTGTTATTCGTTACTGATAGTCAATCGCATGTTGTTCATGATTTACTTTTGGATTAAATTAAACCTAGATGTGCCTTTAATTCTAACAATCCAAAAACCTGATTATAGGCGCTTAGGTTTATCAATGGCTGGCTTTGCCGAGGCACTGAGGCCGGAAAAATTCACCGGTGTGCACTTCAAAAGATGGCAGACAAGGGTCACCTTGTGGCTTACAGCTATGAACGTGTTCTGGGTGTCGAACGGCAAACCAGAGGATATGGATCCAACTCCTGAAAAGGAGAAGGCATATCGGGATGCCAACACACTCTTTGTGGGAGCCGTTCTTAGTGTTCTTGCCGATCGTCTGTGCGATGTGTATATGCACATTAAAGACGCGAAGGAACTATGGGATGCTCTGAATGCTAAGTTCGGTGCTTCCGATCTTGTGATGAATCAGATATCATGGAGCAATATCATGACTACAAGATGGTGGATAACCGTTACAGAGTTGAGCAGGCTCATGAGATACGTGTTCTCGCCAGGGAACTCGAACTTCTCAAAATCCAGTTACAGCGAGGTTTGTGGTCGGGGCATTATTGCCAAATTACCTCCTTCATGGAGGAATTTTGCCACATCTTCAAACATAAGAGACAAGAGATTTCTGTTGAGAATCTGATTGCGTCTCTAGATGTTGAGGAGAAAGCTCGAGCTAAGGATGCACCTGTGAAAGGAACTGAGGGGCGCCTAGCGCCAATGTGGTGCAACAGTTCTCACATGGCAAGAACAAAGGGAAAAATAAAGCCAAACAAACCACTAATTTCAAGAAGAAGAAGTCAATGAACAAAGATGAGAAGCCCTGCTTTGTTTGCGGTGAGATTGGACCTTTGGGCCAAACAGGTCCAAATCGCAAGGGCGAGGAAGGGTGAGCAAGGACAGAACTCAAAGTCCATCAACGTGACCATTGGCAATACCGAGGAGGAACTTCGGGTATGGTAACGCATCTATTGTTCTTTCAAGAAATCAGACCACCGATTGGTGGATTGATACCGAGCTAATGTTCATGTGTGTGCTGATCTCTCTTTGTTCTCTTCTTACCAGGCCGTATGCGGGATTGCTCCGTGTTGATGGGAAACATTTCGAATGCTTCGTTCTTGGTGTTGGCACGGTAGATCTGAAGTTTACTTCGGGAAAGATCGTGCAGCTAAAGAACGCGTGCAGCATGTCCCCTCAATAAATAAAAACACAGTCAGCGGCTCCCTTCTATGTAGAGAAGGGTTCAAAGTGGTGTTTGAGTCTAATAAAGTAGTCGTGTCTAAGCATGGACTTTTTATTGGTAAAGGCTATGAATGCGGAGGCTTGTTCCGTTTTTCCCTTTCTGATTTTTGCAATAAAGTTGTGAACCATATTTGTGATATTTCCAATGGAGGTGAAGCCGATGTTTGGCACTCACGGTTATGTCATTTAAATTTTGGTTGTATGACTCGGCTCGCTAGTATGAATTTAATTCCAAAAATTCCTACTGTCAAAGGTTCTAAGTGCCAAAGTTGTGTGCAATCAAAGCAACCTCGCAAACCTCACAAGGCAGTGGAGGAGAGAAACTTGGCACCATTAGAACTCATACATTCAGATCTTTGTGAGATGAATGGTGTGTTGACTAAAGGAGGAAAAAGATATTTCATGACTCTGATTGATGATGCATCTAGATACTGCTATGTTTATCTGTTGAAAACTAAAGATGAGGCTTTAGACTACTTCAAAGTCTATAAGGCTGAAGTTGAAAATCAATTAGAAAGAAAAATCAAAAGGCTTAGGTCGGATCGTGGCGGTGAGTACTTCTCTACTGAGTTCGACTTATTCTGTAAGGAACATGGAATTATTCATGAGAGGACACCTCCCTATTCGCCCCAGTCTAATGGGGTTGCCGAAAGAAAGAACCGCACTCTAACCGATTTGGTAAATGCCATGTTGGACAACTGCGGGTCTATCTAAGGAATGGTGGGGAGGCCTGTTGACTTCTTGTCACGTTTTGAATAAAGTTCCTTCTAAGAATAAGGAGAAAACCTCATATGAAGAATGGGAAGGAGAAAACCATCACTTTCATACTTGCGCACGTGGGGTTGCTTGGCGAAAGTCAATGTGCCCATAACTAAAAAGCGCAAACTTGGACCTAAGGCAGTGGATTGTGTCTTTACGGGATACGCTCATCGGAGCATTGCCTATAGATTTTTAGTAGTAAAGTCTGAGGTATCCGACATGATCGTCGGTACAATCATGGAATCCAGAGATGCCACCTTCTTTGAGGGCATATTTCCCATGAAAGATTTGCATAGCGTTTCTAGTCAAAATCTGAGATAATTCCGAACCTATTGCACAAACCGAGGATTACGAGCAGATACCCGAGCAAAATCCTGAGGAGGATGATGGTGAGGCTCCTAGGAGGAGCAAGAGACAAAGGATGGTTAAATCCTTTGGTAATGATTTCACTGCGTGTACCTTGTGGATGATACTCCCACCTCTATTTGAAGCTTATGCATCTTCGATGCAGACTCTTTGGAAGGAGGCAATCCAGTAGTGAGATGGATTCTATTCTCGTCTAACGGAACTTGGGAGCTCACAGAATCGCCTTATGGTTGCAAACCTGTGGGCTGTAAGTGGGTGTTCAAAAGAAACTAAGGCCTGATGGTACTATTGAAAAGTACAAGGCTAGACTTGTGGCTAAGGGTTATACGCAAAAGGAAGGAGAGGATTATTTTGATACTTATTCACCTGTTGCTAGGATCACAACCATCCGGTACTTTTATCCTTGGCTGCCTCTCATGGTCTCATTGTCCATCAAATGGACGTGAAGACAGCTTTTCTTAATGGAGAGCTAGATGAGGAGATCTACATGGATCACCAGATGGATTTGTGCTACCCGGACATGAGAGCAAGGTGTGTAAGTTATGAAATCTCTTTATGGCCTTAAACAAGCACCTAAACAATGGCATGAGAAGTTCGATAGAACATTGACACAAGCTGGCTTCATGTAAACGGCCGACAAGTGTGTGTATTATCGCCATGGTGGGGTGAGGGAGTTATTCTGTGCCTATATGTGGATGACATTTTGATCTTTGGAACAAACCTTGATGTGATCAATGAGGTCAAATCTTTCTGTCTGGAAATTTTGATATGAAAGATCTCGGAGAGGTGGCGTGATCTTGAACATCAAGTTAGTCAAAAGTGAGGATGGGATTAGTCTTTCTCAATCCCATTATGTGGAAAAGGTTTTGAGTCGGTTTGGCTATTCGGATAGCAAGCCTTCTCCAACACCTTATGATCCAAGTGTGATTCTTCGGAAAAACAAGAGAATTGCTAGAGATCAAATGAAATACTCTCGGATCATTGGATCTCTCATGTACTTGGCTAGCGCTACAAGGCACGATATCTCATTTCTTTGTAAGCAAATTGAGCCGGTTACTTCTAACCCGGAGATGATCATTGGCGTGCACTCGAAAGAGTTATGCGTTACTTGGTGGGTACAAGAAATTATGGAATACACTATACCTGTACCCTTCAAGTACTAGAGGGTTATAGTGATTCAAATTGGATCTCGATGCCGATGAGATTAAGGCCACCGGTGGATATGTGTTTACACTTGGTGGGGCGCTGTGTCGTGGAGGTCTTGCAAGCAGACTATTTTGACACGGTCAACTATGGAGGCAGAATTGATCGCATTGGATACGACCAATTGTTGAGGCGAGAATGGCTACGTGAACTCTTGATGGATCTTAGGTGGTTGAAAAACCAATACCGACCATTCTTATGAACTGTGACAATCAAACAGCTTATTGTTAAAGTGAACGATTCTAAAGATAACTTGAAATCCTCAAGACTTGTGAAAAGACGTTTGAAGTCCGTCAGAAATTGAAAAACTCGGAGTGATAGCATTGGATTATATCCAGACGGCTAAAAACCTGGCGAATCCCTTCACTAAAGGGCTATCACGGAATGTGATAGATAACGCATCAAAGGAACTAGGCATGAGACCCATGTGAGTTATACCATAGCGGTAACTCCAACCTATGTGATCGGAGATCCCGTGAATTAGGTCCTGGGAAAAACAAGCTCTTGGTTAACTGGAGGAGAGTAATTTTCTAACTAGTTCCAAGTGAAGATGCAATACTCTCGAAATCAGATGGCAGGTTGGCTTTTGCCTTAATGTGTTCTGTTGGCTTTATTTAGCGAAGATGTCATCCTACTGAGCATCTTGAAAGAACACACCTATATGAGAGTGATTGTTGAAAGTCGCATTCTATAATACTTGGTTAATCTATAATAAGCTCATGAATAGACCATTGAGTACTACTTATATGCTACACCAGAGGGGAAGACTATTTTCAGCCTAGTATCACCTAAGGCTTTAAATGAAACTCAGTCGCACAAAACTTGCAATTCAAGGCTTAGTCCATTGTTCAAGTTGTGGTGAGTGTAATTTGGAGTCCTAGGTGCAATTCAAGGCATAGTCCATTGTCACTTTGAAATCTTTGGTATATTAACGACTTTGGGAACAGGCAAGACCGGTGGGACTTTGAGATCTGGTGGGGGATTGTTGGATTATTTGGGCCAAGCCCATTTGATTGAGACAATAAATCCTAGAAAATCTCAAAGGCCCACCTCATGAGGAGCATGTGCACTAGCAATAGTACCACATTGCTAGCCTAAAGTGGTGAGCACTAGTTTAAAAAATAGAGTTTTCTGCGCCCTAGCGTTTTGCCAGTTTCCCTCGCTGCGCCGCCATCAAGTCTGCCCCGTCCGTGCGCGGCGTGCACCAAATGAACGGGAAAGCAGGTCTCCGAAACCGTCCGTCCTCGCGTTCTTGCACCGGGAGAGGACGAATCAGGTTTTTGGGAAGCGCTCGGCGCGACTGCTTCCACGTCACCGTCACGGCTCGTCTTCCTCGACGTTCAGGAGCGGTTGCTAGGCATCGCGCTCGACTGCGGCGCGCTTCCGTCCTCGACCTTTATCAGACGCTTACAACGCTTCATCGCTCCATCTGCACCTAACGAGCGATGCGTTACAATGTTTCTACTGTTTATTTTCAATCTATTGATTGTGAGCACATTAGATGGATATATGTGTAGTCTTCTAGCATATGCATCTATAGTATGCTCCTGTTATTCGTTACTGATAGTCAATCGCATGTTGTTCATGATTTACTTTTGGATTAAATTAAACCTAGATGTGCCTTTAATTCTAACAAACGGTGTCTATTGTTATTTCTACATTTTTCACATTACTTCTTATCTTCTATTTCTAAGATCACTAAACTTGTGTAAGATTGAAACTTAAGTTGCAAGTTTTGACTAGACTTTTGCTTGAGTTGATTGATCATACTAAAAACTTTAGGCATATAGGTTGGGCTAGAAAAGGATTAGGTTTTTAATTTGGTCATTACCAAAAAGAATCCTATTTCACTCCTCTTTGGCATTCAATCCATTTCGTATGACCCATAGAGGTCCACCATGCACCAAGGCTGTCTACGAAGGGTGAAAATGTAATACCTGGTCCGTGTGTGCCCTTGTTGCACAGGTGTGTGTGGGGCAGGGGCATGTGGGCTAAAAGTGGACATACAACATGGCATATACACGAGCACCAGATGCACAAACATATATCGAGGGATTGTTCTTGGCATTTGCCGTTAGGGGTGCAATCGGCTCATATTCGATCGGATATCATTTTTTTCGAAACCTAAACCATATTTTTATTGGACTTAAAGTCGGATACAGATAGTGCTAGATACGAATATGACATGGATAATATCAGTCACAAATTCGAAGCGAATACAGAACAAAATCGATACGGTACCATATATCTTTTTGTCGGATATCACGCAAAAATAGATACCTCATATAGACAAATATAGCAATGATTAATCAACCTTATGAGTTCAGTACGCAACATGACTATCACAATATAACAAGATATTTCATCAGGTAGTCCAATAAAGTTGCAAAAATATTTTTTCGATGCAACATTCTCTCCCACTAGAAATTTGGAAAAGCAGCTATATGGACATATATGTCAGTCGGTACAGACTTGGGCTATTGGGCTGGGACAAATGAAGCCGCTAGAATATGTGAAGTGGTGGTAGGATCGGTCTTATATTACTTGTTTAAACTGAATTGTAGTAGGCATATAATGTATGTTAGGTTCAAACATAGCATTTTTGGATCAACATTTTTACATGAAGAGAAGACAAATATAAGCGGAGTGCAACGTATGTGTGGAGCCATCCGATGTGGGCTAGACTTTAATTAGATTTTGGACCAATGTAACACTATAAATAGACTCTCCTGGTTGGTGAACAACAGGGAATAATTTTTCACACAATTATACACGCCCACATCTATCCGAGCCCCAAAGCCACAGGCCGGCCGCCAACTTGTCGCCGGGAGGAACCGAGGAAGCCACAGGTCCAAAGCGTCGGACCCTGGAAAAACAACTCCGAAATCCTCTGTATATTCTGTACTAGTTCAGGAATTGCTAGTACACACAGTAGAAATAAAACTACAGCATATCCAGCATTCTTTATTAATAATAAATATTCAGAGTTACAAATGAAGAGACGCGCAGGCCAACGAATAAATAAACGACTAAATGAAAGCAACGGAAATAAAGAACAATTAATAGAGCCCAATCTATTTGCCACAGGCAACCGACTGGGGGCACGGCCTAGTCCAACTGGTCCTCACCATCGTGGTACTCCTCCTCTGAAGCAGCAAATTTAGCAAGGGTGAGTACTAGCGTACTCAGCAAATCACACCGGAAATACAATATAAATGTACAGGCAACAAAGGATGGCTATACGGTTTATTTAAGCGTAAAGTAACAGTTTAATAAACATTCTAAACAATTTTAAAAGGTATAATTTATTCTGAAAATCAAATCTATACATTTTTCTTTAACTCAGGAATCTCTCCTGGAATTGGCTAAGTTTTACCCATGATGAACTCCCACCATCCAACATAATTTTTGGAAATCAAATTTTAATTTACTAAAGTCTAATCTGAGAATGGCTTGCTCGGCATGCCCATAACCGCAGGCGCGGCTAATCGATTAGTTTGACACTCTGCAGAGGTTGTAAAACTTTACCAACAAGACATAATACTTCCCTTTGTGTCAGCACACTTCCTTTGGTGAGTGTTAGAGAAAATTATGACAAGGCCCCTATAATAATTCATACACGTAGTCATGCCCGCTAAGGTTTCACCGCTGAAAGAATACATCTATTCTGAAGCCCCCTCTTTGCGCCAAAAAGTGGTAGCATCACGCTTTCACCACATCACTACTCCCATATGGCATGACTGTCCATGATATGACTTAATATAGCTGGCCAGGTCTGTCCCATTCCAGACTCGTGATATTACGGTTAGACTTTACATTCAGCGAAACTCAGACCGGTCCTTAATTGACTAGGCGAGACTTTCCACAAACCCAATATGATAACCACACCACTTTCCAACCGTTTCTCGCCCGGTCTAAGCCATTTTCATTTTAACCATACTATCTTCACATTAATACTATCATTGATCATCATAAGTTTCCATTTAAACATGACATCATTTTGGCATAAAGTTCCCCAAAACTTTGTAAGTTCAGTTCTAAACATGTCTAAGCCATGTCTAGGTATTACCATAGTCATAGTTTATATTTTTCCTAAGGTTACAAGGGTATCGAAATTCGAATGTCAAATGTAGCATTTCAATATTGGATATAACTATCATTTAAAACTAGGTCGGGAATTAACGTCTATAACAAATAAGCATGCAATAATTTAAAATTCAACATACAAGTTCACAAATTGGGAGCAACATGATCAAGGTAGTGTGACTTGCCTGGTTCAACGAGTTGCTGCTTGAATTCATCGCTCAGGAACTCCTTGGACTCTCCGTAATCTACGCGTAAAAAACACATGAATTCAAATTGAAATTCAAACTAGCACTAAACAAAAATTTACGATTTTAAATGAATTTAGAAAGAAAAACGGAGCCAAACGGAGTTCGAACGGGCAAAAACGGGCTCCCGGTAGTTTAAAAACAATTAAAACGGGATTTTCTGGATTTTTGAAATTATTTTTATAAATAGAAAATCCAAATTTATGCGCAACGCTGATGTCAGTTTACCTTTTCTGATTTTAAAAATTATTTTAATAAGAAAATTCGGATTTACTGCATCATGCTGACGTCAGCGGGGATTTTGATTTTCAAAATGTTTTTTATATATAATCCGGCTAATAGGTGGTGCCCCTGGGCCGTGGACTGAGTCCACGCGCCCGTACGCACGGCACGCCAGGCGAAGCGCAATAAGACGAGACGGGCGAGCCGGCATCGCGGCTGGCCGCCAGCCGAGCGGCGGGGAGGAGAAGCGCGGCGCACCGATGGCGGGGCGGAGCCGGTGATGTAGGCGGCGGGGTTGTAGGAGGACCGGAGCGGCAAAGCCGAGGCGGCGCAAGGTGGCTCGAGCGGCCAGAGCCGGAGAAGACGGCGGCGGCGGCCCGCGCGGGGAGGAGAGGGGAGCGGAGGGAGAGAGGAGAGGGGCACGGAGAAGAGAGGGGCTGGGGGGTTTATAGGGGGCCGAGGTGGTGGGGCGGCGCAACCGCGCGTGAAAAACGCTGCGGCGGCGACGGGCACGGGAAGGGCAGAGGCGACCGTTGGCCCTTCCCGCGCCTGTCGCAGGCGGCAGGGAAGAGCAGGGCGTTACACCAAGCTGGTACACACGCCGAGGAGGCCGAACGCGCGGGCGCGGTGCGCGGCAGGCCAGATGGATCGAGCCGCTAGTCCATGAAGCACCAGAGCACGTCACGGCACACCGCATGCACGGGTGTCCTTGCCGATGGTTGCACGTGAGATGATGGAGTACGGCGATGACGCTTTCCGTGGCATTCGACTCTAGGGAAACCTGACATGGATCCAGTTCCCTGTCCACCCCGCCGACTACAGGCAGGTGCGTTTCTCGAGTCAAGGCGGCAGACGGCCACCACGGCAGTGTCTGTAGCTTCACGCGCTGTAAACGAGTCAAGCTTGAGCCTGTGCTTGAGTTAGGGTTCAAACTTTGATTCAGGCTTAAGTTCGGATCGGTCTAAGCTCGAGTAGGCTCGAGCTCGTTTCGAGCAAGCTCGGTAAGCTTGATAACCTCGGTAAACCTGGTAGGCTCGATAAGTTCAGTAACAAACTCGAGTAAGCTCGGCTCAAGTAAACTCGGTGAGAAGCTCGAGTAAGCTCGGTCTAAACTTAAGTAGACTCGCGAGCTATTCGAGTTTGGCTCGGTGAGACTCGGTAGCTCGAGATCAAGCTCAAGTTCGGCTCGTTTAAAGCTCGAATTAAGGCTAGACCGAACCGAGCTCAAGTAACTTGCAAAAAGAAACTAGCAACGGTGTGGTCATTTCAAAACACCAGAAGGAAGCCAAGATTTTCATTTAGCAACATCTTCAGTTAAACCTGAGTTTGTTATGCAATGTTCGTGTTAATAATATCATCTTTGGCACTGTCCAATGGTAGCATCACAGCAAAACAAACATACGTATATTAAACTGACCTCAACCAAGGATTGTGCACTTCTTAAAAAATCCTAGGATATACTGTTTTGTAATATATGTATAATGTATTGTAAGGATCGAGCCCTTGTTAAAAAAAACACGGAAAACATGTTTTGGAAAAATTCACATAAGAGTATGCCTATTGTAGTATATGCGCTTGCGACTTGCGAGGATTATTGAAAATTTTGTCTTATTCAGATGAGTAGAAAACTGCTGCAAGTTTAACGGAATGTAACGCAAACTTGGAGCGATAAGAATGAAAGACATAGGTCTTGTTTGGCAGAGCTTCAGATCTCAGCTCCATTTCAGATCTGAAACTTGTAGGTTAAAATGAAGCGATCAAGCGAATTAAGCTTATATTTTTATTCTAAAATGTAAACAAGATAATCCACGAAAACACTATTAATATACTTATAGCTCCAACTCCACGGATCTAGTGGAGCAAGAGCTCTATCAAATAGGGCTATATAGTTACATGCCCGTGCGTTGCTACGAAAAACAAAATTGATAACGAAAAATAAAGATTAAAAAATAAAAAAAATATTTCACAAGATCAAACATCTATCTTTAACGCTTCGTTTCATGCGAAAACTGGCTAATTAAAGCAACGCTTCGTTTTTTGCGTAAGGCAATTAAGCAGGGCAATTAAGTAGAGCAATTAAGCAGAGCAATTAATGACGTGAGTAGAACTCACCACTGCCACCAACTGCTACTTTATAGTAGTAGAGAATCTTTCGACGGCAGGATCAAAATGGTCTATGTTAGGAGTGGCAAGAACAAAAAATTCCCTTGCTATCCCTTTGTGTGGATGCAGCCGGCGCAAATAAATTATCATATCATATATTGATCCCACTCACGGTAACTTAAAAAGACGGGATTAACGAAGGAGTGCGTCGGTTCGGTTCGTTGTGCAGTTTAGCAGGTAGTAATCACAAGTTCACAATTAACATGTCGATTCGTATTTCGTGCCCTTGAAAGGTGGACGGACGTGGGTATACGCTGGCACAACCACACCGTAGAGTACGCGTAGAGGTATACCGTATACGTACATATATAGACACGCAGTCGCAGTCGCACACACAAGCGAGCCATCATGGCTGCCGCCGCCGCAGAAGCAGCAACCCGCGACAGGCAGACGGCCCTCGCGCTCCGACTCGCCAAACTCCTCGCGCCGGACGACGGCAACGTTGCGTTCTCTCCCTTGTCCGTCCACGCGGCGCTGGCGCTAGTGGCCTCGGGCGCGCGCGGAGCCACGCACACCCAGCTTCTCGCCTTCCTCGGGGGCCCCCCGAAGCGGGCCTCGCCGATTTCGGGCGCAGCGTCACAGAGCGCGTCCTCGCCGACCGGGCGGACTCCGGCGGCCTGCGCGTGCTCTTCGGCAGAGGCATCTCGGTCGACGTGGAGCGTGGCGGGATCAAGAAGGTGTTTCGCGATTTCGCAGTCAAGTCTTACAAGTCCGAGTCTCGCACCGTAAACTTCACTAAGAAGGTTAGTAGATTAATTTGTCTATCAATTCCAGCATAAGAAATTTATCTTTTTTTTACCCATCTAATCTTAGTTAGTACTCAAACGTGCAATAGAAAATATAGAAATTGTCCTTGTAATTTGATCTCTTACCTGTACTTTCTTTAGAAGATCACATAACTTTGCATTGGCAGATAATCATCACATAGGTGAACAGATGTTTAACCAAATTTTGCTTAATCTTGTTATGAGAATCACAATTCTTTACAAAATCTTTTTAGATATGTTCTAATCTTTATGAATAGAATTTTTTGAAACTGAAATTAGTACTGTTCTTTAAGTTTAATTATATAAATAATATTTTTATGCAGTGAAGATTATCTGAAGATTAGATAGGAAATTCAAATGTTTTTTATATGTAGTGATATCTCAATTGATGAATGTCTCCCCATTCCCCCAAATTGGCGTTCTGTTTTCCATTTTATAGTGTACATTATATGGAAATAATTAAATATATTTTCATTTTATGTCTCTCTTTTAATTAATTGCAATAAAAGATGACATTGTATTATTTGTGTCACGTTAATCTTTTAAAATTTTGTCTATCGATATCATTTTGAATATTTAGATTTAATACATAAAAAATTATGTGTAGATTTGTTTAAAAAATACCTTTCATAATATTATTATTTATTGTGATTTATAAAATATTACAATATAAAGTAGTCAGAGTTCGGTTTTGGGATGTCGATGTAGAAAACATGTTTTTATTATTGGAGGGGCTAATTCTATATTTAATCATCTGGTGGAGATATCACACATTGCACACAATTTTTGACTTGAGCACCTAATCGACATGAAAATAAAAAAAAAATGTAAGTTTATGTTTCAAATTTTCGTGATCAACTAGAATTTTTGCCCATCTTGTGATCTATTACAAGTTCACTACATTTGCCTAAATGATAATCGATGATAATACGTGATTATGGGAAGTCGGAGGAAGCGGTGGAGATGATCAACAACCGGGTAAAGAAGGCCACGAACAATCTCATCGACTCTGTCGTCTCCCTTAGCGGCAATCACCCCCGTGACCAACCTCGTGCTCGCCAACGCTGTCTACTTCAAGGGCGCGTGGCTCGATCCATTCAAAACGTCGCTAGGCACGTTCCACCGACTCGACGGTAGCCGCGTCAATGCGCAGTTCATGTCGAAGATTGACTACATGTACGTGTTGTGCATGGACGGGTTCAAGGTCCTCAAGCTCCCCTACAAGCAGGGGTGGATTTGGGCCGGTTGCTTGGTGGGCTTTAGCCTTGGACAGTGGTGGAGCCAGAATCTCGTCAAGTCCCGGGCTAAAATAAAATGCACTAAACTATGTACAAATAGCGAAAACTAAGCACGCTAAGAAATTAAAAAAAATAGAATGCACATACATGATTTGTACGTGAATTTTACCATATAATCCACTATAACATAAAATATAATAAAACATCGAGTTTCTTCAATAAATTAAGAAAAGTGGAACACAAATACATGATTGGTACGTGAAAACAGGAATTTGGAGCTTATAAATTAGATATTGAGACTAGCTGCTAAAAGTATAAAACTAACTGCTACAAGCAAGAAACTGTTGATTTAAATCTGGTTCTAACTGAAGATCATTTATTGGTCTAGAAAACCAATTTAAAGTACTACTTGAAATTACGTTAACAGGTCAAAGTTAGTTAATTATGATTTGCTCGGATGCAAGAATATTTCAAGCTCTGTCTATACACCGACATGGTCTCGAATACAGATATCTTATATTACCTTCTAACCTTCTTTATGTGCATACGCGTCTATAGATTAGTAAAAATATAAAAATATAAAATTAGTAAAAATATAAAAATATAAAATTAATTTCGATGACAGATATAATAATGTCATTTCTATGCCAGTCTAAACACCATTGCACGTATCAATGACTAAAGTTATAAAAAGTCTAACGGCATGTGTACATTTTAAAACTTACCTCCTTATTGTCTAGTCTTACTGATGCCGCGACGGCTGTCCAATCTGACGGGTTGACATCTAGACAAGCAACGCCGTGACGGCGATCGACAGCTTGACGGCTTGTGTCTTGTGTCTTGTGTGTGACTAGAAAGTAGAAACGGCAAATTAAGAAGCAGCTTGTGCTGTTGTAGCGTTGTGTGTAGATAAGTAATGATGTAAATCAAAATTAACAGAAGCTAAGAAGCCAAAGAAAAGAAAAAAACAGAAGGTTGGAAGCTTAAAGCGATATGCTGCATGTAAGGTACATATATTATGTTCGTGCGAATAATAAATTGTAATTTGCAGTATAATTGGTTGGAATGATCCATCGTATGAATTTGAAGAAAAAGGACATCTTTATAATAAATTGTAAGTTTTCCTATTGATTAGTAAACATTTAATTTAGACTTTTATGCACTTTCAACACATAGCACTATCGTACATTATATACCGCAATTGCGATAACATCCTATTTCTTATAATCAGTAGGAAAACTTACAATTTATTATAAGGAGATCCTTATTCTTCAAATTCATACGATAGATCATTCCAACCAATTGTACTGCATATTACAATTTATTATTCCCACGAACGTAATACCTGTACCTTACATACAATATATCGCTTTGGCTTTCGACCTTTCGTTTCTTTCTCTACTTTCACTTATATGTTACTTTTACTTTGCGTCATTGCGTGTCTACACACAACACTACAACAGCACAAGTCGCCTCTTGATTTGCCGTTTCTACTTTCTAATCTACACACAAGACAAAACATCACAAGCTGTCAATCGTTGTCGCGGCGTCACCCGTCAATGTGTCAACCTGTCAGACTGCACAGCCGTCGCGGCATCAGTAAGACTGGACAGGAATGTTATATGTGTTAAGTTTCATGAGCTTCAGCGTTAAGTTTCATGTGCTGAGTTTCATAAGTTCCAAAACTTGAGAGTGAACAGATTAAACTTGGAATTGAGCAACATAAAACTTCACGTTTAACAGAAGAGAATATGGCGTTAAACATGATGAAACTTAATTCCGGCTAAGGTGAAACTTGGAAATAAACAGGGTGAAGCTTCGAATGGCATGTGATCATTATGAAACTTGTCATACAACGTGATTAATTATTCATTCACTTTTTTACGACGTTTAAAAATTCTAATTGCTGAACATGTCATATATTCCGGCCATTGGATCTATTTCTTGTGGCTGAATGGATAGATGACCACCATAAAATCATATAAGTTTTCATATGTTCCCAGAATAGTAAAAGATCAAATTAGGGCTGTTACATTAGCCCTACTGGTGGCTAAGTTCAAATTATAAATAAAACTCCAACTGGCGATTTAAAACTCCTAATTATAAATAATAAGGCTATATGCACAAAAAAGAAAAAAGGCCAGTTAGTTCCTCTCAGTCTCTAAAGCACCGATTCTGGCTTTGAGATCACCAATTGCTGCATTTTTCTTGTTGATCATGTCCTTCAGGTGATGCAAGACTGTCTCGGAATCCATTTACAAAATCCATCAATTTGTTAAGTATAAGACCCCTCATTAAACAACAAATCAACAAACATCCTAGCTGTAAAAATTATTGTTTTCAACATACTATTTATTTATTTTATGTGTGCTACCTTTGGCACCAATGCGTGCTATTTACACTTCTAGCAGTAAAACAATCAACAAACATCCTACCTGTAAAAATGTGCTCTATTGATTTATTGAAGCCAACACTTATCTAGCTCGTTTAATCATACTACTCCACTATTATGCGTCAAACACCACATCAAGAAACTTACCTCTACTGGAGCGAGGTGAGCGGAGGAGTTAGCCTCACCAAGCTGCTTCATCTGGACTAAATTGGTCCGGTCAACCGAAGGGTACTCTTTGTTGTCTTTAATGAACCCGAGCTTACTTAGAAGTCATACATAGTCATTCTCCCACTTCCAGAAATTGCGCTATTGAGCCAACTGAGAGGGTCAGCAACAAATTGCAATTCTGTAGTGTGTGATAAGAAGAAATCAACTTACATCATTCCCTTTCACGCATCTGTAGAATGCCCTCCCTGGATTTTTATCTGTATTCGACACAGATATCTTCACAGGAACTCCACAAGAGGGACAATTGACGAGGGGCAGCACCGGTCTGACCGCTTTTGCCTTGCTAGAACTTCCCTTCGTTATCTGATCTAATGTAGACATTGCTAGACATGCTACTGAAATCACACTTGGTGCACAATCATATTAGTTTTGCTACCTAGAACAGTGCAATTTTAAATCTCTAACATTTACGGAGGCAACACAGTAGCATTGCGAAAATCTCTTAACAATTTGTTATAGCAACCTCACCATGAAAGAAAGATATATGTGCAAGCAACAAAGCTGGAATCCATGGTGAGATTGCTATAACAAATTGTTATTTGTACATATAGCTTTCAGTAGCAAATAGTGAGGTTGCTATAACATATAGCTTTCTTCCATGGTGAGGTTGCTATAACAAATTGTTAAGAGCTTTTCGCAATGCTACTGTGTTACCTCCGTAAATGTTAGAGATTTAGAATTGCACTATTCTATGTTGCAAAACTAATATGAGTGTGCACCAAGTGTGATTTCAGTAGCACGTCCGGCGATGTCTACATCAGATCAGATAACGAAAGGAAGTTCTAGCAAGGCAAAAGCGGTCAGACCGGTGCTGCCCCTCGTCAATTGTCCCTCTTGTGAAGTTCCTGTGAAGAGATTTGTGTCGAATACAGATAAAAATCCAGACAGGACATTCTACAGATGTGTGAAAGGGAATGATGTAAGTTGATTTCTTCTTGTCACACTACAGAATTGCAATTTCTGGCTGACCCTCTCAGTTGGTTCAACAGTGCAATTTCTGGAAGTGGGAGAATGACTATGTACGACTTCTAAATAAGCTGCGGTTCATTGAAGACAACAAAGAGCACCCTTCGGTTGATCGGACCCATTTAGTCCAGATGAAGCAGCTTGATGAGGCTGACTCCTCCGCTCACCTCGCTCTAGTACAGGTAAGTTTCTTGATGTGGTTTTGACGCATATTAGTGGAGTAGTATGATTAAACTAGCTAGATAAGTGTTGGATTCAATAAATCAATAGAGCACATTTTTACAGCTAAGATGTTTGTTGATTGTTTTACTGCTAGAAGTGTAAATATCACGCATTAGTGCCAAAGGTAGCACACATAGAATACATAAATAGTACGTTGAAAACAATCATTTTTACAGTTAGGATGTTTGTTGATTTGTTGTTTCATGAGGTTTCTTAAGAAACTTAACAAATTGATGGATTTTGTAGATGGATTCGGAGACACTCTTGCATCACCTGAAGGACATGATCAACAAGAAGGATGACATGATCAACAAGAAAGATGCAGCAATTGGCGATCTCAAAGCCAGAATCGGTGCTTTAGAGACTGAGAGGAACTGGCTGGCTTTTTTCCTTTTTTTTTGGCATGTAGTCTTATTATTTATAACCAGGAGTTTTAAATCGCCAGTTGGAGTTTTATTTATAATTTGAACTTAGCCACCAGTAGGGCTAATGTAACAGCCCTAATTTTATCTAGTACTATTTTAGGAACATATGAAAACTTGTATGATTTTATTATTAATTTCCATAAGTTTCATGCTATTACCATATCACCTTATTATAGGGCATTGCAAGTTGCAACAGATAGAAATATAGCGAAAAAGGTTTGTTTAGCATCTCCGATCAACGAACCGATTTCACCTATGTGTTCCCGATATTTTTTCGAACAAAACTAGTGCAAGTGCATCTAGGCACTTATGTTGTTTTGGTGATTAATGATAAACGATTAATGACAAACGCATATAATGTCAATCAATATAATTGTACAAATGTTAACTTAGTGCTTAACAAATGACAAACCTCTAATATGATTATATTGTTATGAGACTAACATGTTTATTGCCTAGTTGAATATTAGTCTCATCTATTTTAGAGGAAAATCAATTGGGATGGTTAAGCAAAAATGAGGTATGCAATCTCGGTATTCCTTCCATATTTGTCATTGCATTCTTCTTTAGCAAATGCATATTGAACTCTAAGTAACTTGTTGATTTCATATGTGCACATTGATTCATGTCAAAATTGCTTGTGCATATATATATTCATTTGAGTTCATTATGTGCTTTGTTTTTAATATGCTTGTGTTAACTAGAGTTAAACTTCATTGCTTCATATTGACTTGGTGCATACATGTCTTAGTTGTGTATCTTCTAATTCACCTCTCTTAGTGAAGTTTAATCTAGAATTGGATCGCGTTATTTACTCTCATTCCAAATATTATTTGCACATGTACAATTCATGTACATTCTATCATGTGTTTCTTTTAAGTAGAGATTGTGATCCTTGCCTTCATTTAATTGATTCTTCATATTAGCAATTATCTCTCTAGTGCAGTTAGATCAATCATATATTCATCATGATGCACTTAGCAGAGAATATTTATATTATCAAGTGTTTCCATTCATATTGTGCTTCTTGATATGAAACATTTGTTATTATCAATTTAGTCAATATATCTTTTAAGCTTGTGGGACTAATACGTTTGCTGAGTGCTTTGATAAGAATTAGGTCCCAAAGCTGTGTGTATGTTGACCAAGATGGTTTGAAGGATGACAAGCGAGTCAAAGTCAAATAAGACGGCGGTGTCACCAAGAGCTGAGGACTAAGTCAAGAATGACTTGGCGTGAGGATCGTCTAGGTGATGATCGAGGTCAAGGTCGGAGAGGACGAGAGTCTCATGAGGTGAATCGCGTCGAGGTTGACAAGACGGAGGGTGTCATCAATCTTTGTGGAAGCGTCATCATGCACCGTGCATCCAAGAAGTCGGCATGTAAGCTTAAATGTAAGACTTAGATTTTGTGTTAAATTTGAGTCTAAGGATTGCCGTACTATTAAGAGGGATGCAATCGTTGAAATCACTTAGACAAGTCTCAAGTGCTCAAAAGTGGTCTATCCTTGTCTAAGATTGAGAAACCCAAGTCACACTTTGTTCACCTAGGTGTAGGTGGGTTGGTGTGAGGGTTAGAAGTGGTGTTGGTAGTGCCGGAAAGTGAGGGTTGTTGGTCTCTCTTGGATTTCTTGTGATGTCTGATTTTATCCTTTGGGATTTGGGTAGTGAGACCTTTTTAGTTGTGTAGTCCTCGTTCTTAGCTTTCCGAAAAGTCCGAATTCGTCGAAATCGGAGTCCGGGATCAAAAGTTATGTCCGTTTTCGTCAGGCTGCTGTGTGCTGCCTGGGAGATCCGGAGACTCCGGATTAAATGTCCGGAGACTCCAGATGATCCGGAGTATCCGGACAATCCGGAGTGTCCGGGTTAAATATCCGGAGTCTCCGGGTTGCCCAGTTCGGTCCAAACGGCTAGTTTTTGGGGTTCCTCTATTTAAGGCCCCCTTCTTGCCCACTTCAAAGTAGCTGTTGGGGATGTTTTGCTGGGTATTAGAGGTGTTCTTTGTGAGTGTTTGAGCCTCCAATACTCCCCCCTACTCCTTAGATCTTAGTGATCCCCTTTTGTGAAGGGTTGGGTAGTGGAGAGAGGTGTTTGGATTGATGATTGATTTGAGGAGTGGAGCTAGTTCATTGGTGCTTTGAGGTGTTCTTCTTAGTGATCTTGAGCTCCCAAAAGCCCCTCTAACCCTAGATCTTAGTGATCCCCTTTTGAGTGAAGGGTTGGGTGTGAGAGTGTGTAGTGATCGGATTGAGTGTGATTAGTGTGTTGAGCACTTGAGGTGGACTCTAAGTGAGTTTTTCGGGAGCATTTGTTGCTCTTGGAGGTTGAGGTCTCCTAGACGGCTAGGAGTTGCCGGTGAGCTTCCAAGCTTTGTGTGGAAGGCCACTGAAGGTTTGTGAAGGTCCGATTTCGCCTCCGCAAGGAAAGGAATCAAAGAAGTGAAGACCGGCGAGTGCATTGTGCAACACCGGGAGGAAGAGGGTTGAAAAAGACCCCGGCTCAAGTGTGACCGAGCCGCCTCAACGGAGACGTAGGATCCCCTCAAGGATCCGAACTTCGGGATAAAATCTTCGTGTCTCCTTCCTTACTTCGGTTTCCTCTTTTGCTCATCCGATTAATTTGCTTTCGATTCTTGTGATTAGATCAATTAGATTGTATCTACTGCATCTATTCTTGCTTATATACTTGATTCATTGCAGTAGAGTAATTTGTTTCACTAGAATCAAAGAAGCGCTTCAATTTATTGTCATAGTCTGTTCTGGCCGAACCAGTCAACCCGGAGTATCCGGTACATTGATCCGGAGTATCCGGATATACCGGAGTATCCGGACAATATATCCGGAGTGTCCGGGTTACCTGTCTCGGGCTGAATTGTTTATTTTGCAAAATTTAATTATACACATTGCTTCCGCATTATCTCTGATAGATTAGTTTAAATTGGGTATAATTTTGTAATCGCCTATATAAATTTTAAGAGATTAAAATTTTAGTTTTTCAATTTATTGATTTTCTAGAATACATTTTAAAACTTTTTTATTTTTGTCTGTGAAATTATTGATTTTCTAGTATTTTTAAAAGTTGTTTCATCCCTCTTTTGAATTTGCCTATCACACTTCCATTCCAGTGCAGCCAACCAAACAACATCTATGTGCAGCCTGTCCAACCTCATACGATCAACCAAACAACATCTCCTTGCATCCACTCAGCCTGACTCCCACCAGCCTGGTTGAGCTCATGCAGCCTGGCTAAGCTGAGAAGAAACCAAACAGCCTTCAAAATCTCTTCATTATTTCCACTCTTCATAAATCCGGATTCCTACTTCTGGTCCGCATTCATGTTTCGTTTGGTTAGCGTATTCTGTTCCCAGAGTAACTCGGTAGTCTGTTCCCTCATCTGTTCCCAGTGTCGTCATTCCCAAGGCCAGTCAAATCGCCATTGCTCTCTGCAGATTTGCTCCATCCATAAAAACTGCCATGAAGACCCGTCGAACGGCCACAGCTCACTCAAGCATCGCGTCTTCTTCCGTCGGTGGTCGGTGGCGCAAAGGTCCATTCCGCTCATCCTCCAGTGCCGTGGTGAAACTCCACCGGAACCAGGTATGTCTTTCAGATTGGAAAGTGGCTTATCTTTCAGATTGGAATTTCTATCGGTTGGTAATCTTATTTTAATGCCAATGCAAGGTGACTGTCTATGCGAGCACTGTTGTGGAGTGCTTCAGTGAACCCAAATGTCGGAAGAAAGCTCCCATGGAACATGCTGCTCAAGGGGCATTGTGGTACCTTCAGTACTTGGAAGGAGATGAAGGCACCCACCAAAAAGGGCATTGCAACTTCGACAACCACATGTGCAATTAGGATGTGAGCTCAAGCAATTCATATGAGAACTGTAGCGACACCGAATATTATGATGATATATGCAAACAAAAAGGGCGTTGCAAGTTCAGAAACTACTTGTGCAATCAGGATGGCACTTTCCACTGCCCGTTGTGTTTGCAGAAGAAGAAGAAACACTTCTGGCTAAATGAACTCGCCCAACATGTTAGCAGTACAAAGCAAGATAGCGAGAGACACCGAGCCATTGCTCGCTTTATCCACCGCCCAGAGTCTCCCTTTGCTCATTGCGTTGCTTTATGTCGCAGCCACTGCGACATGAAGAAGAGCAACGACAGCGGCATTGGCACTACCAGACTTGATGCCAACCACAGTGGCAGCAGCATGAAGTCAAATGTCAAGAACCAGTGCCAACGTAAAATAAATTTTGACTGCAAATTGCATGACAACATAACTATCATGGCAACCGTCACTTCCATGTCTGTTGACGTCGTATCCTTCCTTCAGCAATTCCGCGGACGCAAGGAACTCATTGTTTGTTTAGATGCTGAATTAACGGTATAAACAAAAATTTTTGGTTAATTCGGTTTTTAGTTCGGTTCGGTTTTGATTCCAATATTATTCGGTTTTCGGTTTACGATTCGATTTTGAAATTTTAGTAACCGAATTAACGGTATAACCAAAAAATCTATTCACCGGCAAGCCGGCTCGCCAATGCCCACTGGCCCGCTGCTGGCCCATTTGCCCTGCGCCTAACCCCTACCCGGTTGTGAGCCCGAGAGCCTGAGAGAGCTCACGCGAATTTTTTTTTTAAATAATATTATTTTAATCAAAATTTACAGAAATAATATGCCGAAAAAGAAAATAGCAAAACTACCCCCCTGTGTCCATTTGAAATGGCGACAGGGTCCTGTCGCCATTTCAATTGGCGACAGGAGCTCCTGTCGCCAATTCAAATGGCGACGAGCAAAATCGGAATTTCGCCCATACTGTCGCCATTTGAAATGGATACAGGCTCCTGTCGCCAAATGGAATGGCGACAGGAGCCCTACCCCTTCGCCGCCGAGCCGATCTGCCGCACGCGCACGTAATGTAAGAAAGAAAAGAAAGAGAGGGAGAGGGAGAAGAAGAAGAGAAAAGAAAGAGAGGGAGAGGAAGAAGAGAAAGAGGAGGAGAGGGAGGAGAGGGAGAAGAGGGAGGAAGGAGGGAGGAGAGGATGAAGAAGAAGAAGATCGCGTCTGCAGGTAAATTTTTTTTCTTTCTTGTATGTTTCTTTTAACTTAGTGACAAGATTGATTAATTAGTGATTTAGCGAGTAGTATTGTCATGTTTTCGCGACTTAGTGACTTAGCAAAAATTTAGCGATTAGCGTTTTTTTCGAATTAGCGACTTAGCGTTGTTTTCGCGATATAGGAACAAATCCCCATGCTACTTAGCGTTAGTTTAGCGACTTAGCGATGTTTTATGAGATAAGCGTTGTTTTCGCGATATAGGAAAAAATCTCCATGCTACTTAGTGACTAGATTGATTAATTAGTGATTTAGCGAGTAGTATTGTCATGTTTTCGCGACTTAGTGACTTAGCAAAAATTTAGCGATTAGCGTTGTTTTCGAATTAGCGACTTAGCGTTAGTTTAGCGACTTAGCGTTGTTTTCGCGATATAGGAACAAATCTCCATGCTACTTAGCGTTAGTTTAGCGACTTAGCGATGTTTTCGCGATATAGGAACAAAATAGGAATTTGCCCCGTCCTGTCGCCATTCCATTTGGCTATATAGGAACAAAATAGGAAGAAGCGACAGCATTTAGTACCGTACGCGCGAGGCGTCTGTCGCCAAATGGAATGGCGACAGGAGCCCTTACCCATCGCGGGCGACGGTTCTGTCGCCATTTCTCGCTCGCAGAGAAAGAGGGACAGAGAGGGAGAGGAAGAAGAGAAAGAGAGGGAGAGGAAGAGAGGGAGAGGGAGAGGAAGAGGAGGAGAGGGAGAGGAGGAAGAGGAGGAGAGGGAGAGGAGGAAGAAGAGGATCTCGGTTTCGCAGGTAATTTTTTTTTGTATGAAATTAGCAATTTAGTGAGTAGATTAATGACTAATTTAGTGATTTAGCGAGTAGTATTATCATGTTTGCCATGCTTGCCTCGGCTTTGCTCGCCTCAGCCCCGTCGGCTCTGTTCTTAGTGCGCGGCCCGGTCACACTTGCCTCGGCTTGCCGGCCTCACCCGTTGCCTCCACGCTTCGCTCGGTGATGGTAACACGACCCAAACTAGTCAGCCCTTCCACCGAAGCCAAATGACGGCAATAATCATAACGATGAAGCCGGCTTGTATATGGCAAAATCGCCTTTATAGCCAAATGGACCGAAAATGCTATGAACAATTTCTGGGAAAGTAGGAAAATAATTATGAATTAGCCCTTCTTTTTTTTAGAAATTTTAGAAATCAGTAAATAAATTCAGAAATTTGGTAGTAAACACTGAAAAATAGTTTTTTGGGCTTATGGACTACGGAAAATTTGGCGAAATTGGTATTAGCATACCTGTGGATTTACTTTTATAGCCTCAAATATTTGCTGAAATTGCTGACAGGTATGGATGAACGAGTGCAGTTTACGATATATTACGGAGAGGGAATTCCGAACATGGGTGTAGAAGGGTGGAACTAAGTCAATTCCCAAGTGTGGTAGTTGGTGCATCACGTCCAACGGAGCGTTCATGGAGCAACTGTTAGAAGATGGTTATACCAAATATTCTCGTTGGACCGTGAGTTGCATGGTGTGAAGCTGCACGGAGTAGGGTGTCGGAGGCAGCTGTGCGTCTTGGGAGTTAGTTGAAATTACAGTCCGAAGTCATGGAGTTCGTATGTCGAGCAGCGATTGAGAGAGGATGGCCATTAGTATTGTTGGCGCAAGCATTTGAGAAAGCGAGATGGCATCCGCGAGGAACAGCAGGAGGTTGTTGGTGACGAAGAGGAGGAAGTTGGGGAGAGCAAATGACCAAGCAAGAGAATACTCGGTGAGGCATGATGTTAGTTACGCTCGGGAAGGCGGTGCAAGGTGAAGAAGTTGGTGTTCCAATGGAAGATGTGCAGGAACCAATGGGTGTGGCAGACGTCACGAGGAACCAATGGGTGTGGCAGACGAGGAGAACATATTGAATCTTGGTGATATCAATGGGCCTTGAGCCGGGACTACGAGGATTTAAGTAACGATGAAGAGGATGAAGAGCCTTTCCCCGAATTAGGATGAGTGTCGGTTCGATGATCGATGGTCAACGAGGGTGAAGATGTCCAATGGGGGTACGATCGGAATGAGGTGCGGCAAGATGCAATTTACAAGGATAAAGGTGAGGTGCAGGAAGCAGTCACAGCATGGGCAGTGTCACTGCGTAGACCCTTCTGGGTTGCTAAGTCAGATCAGCGGGTGTATGATGTCAGATGCAAGATGGAAGGTTGCCCATGGCGTGTCCATGCTTACCAACCTAAATGGGACACAATTTGGAAGTGTTCTATAGTAGTGCCGCATGCATGTGTGCTGACAGAGTCTACACAATCGCATAGAAATATATCTTCCGGCTTTGTTGCCAATGTAATGTACGGGGAGATTGTGGGCAACCTGGATTTAGAGCCACGTGCCATCATACTTGCAATAGAGCAGAGGTATCGATTACCACGATAAGCTATGCGAAGGCATGGAGAGCGAAGCGAAGGCATTGGAAGCAAGGTTTGGCACGTACGAAGACTCCTATCAGAATTTGCCAGGGGTGCTTCAGGTGATCAAGGAAAGGAATCTTTGGGACTTATGTCGATATTTTCGGCAACCTTCACAGCGTTTCCCTGGGAAGATGTTGCTCAAGCGGGCATTCTTTGCTTTCGGTGCGTGTATCAACGCATTCAGACATTGCCGTCCGTTGTTATGCGTGGATGGGACTTTTCTGACCGGGAAGTACAAAGGCCAGATATTGACTGCCATAGGGGTCGATGGCAATAATCAGGTTCTTCCCGTTGCGCTCGCATTCGTAGAGGGTGAGAACACTGATAGTTGGCTATGGTTTCTAAGGAACGTGAAAGTCGGGTCGTGGAAATGGCCTGGTGTGTGTGTCATACATGATCGGCATCCCGGGTTGCTAAAGGCGATCGTGCAATTGCAGCAAGGTGAAGATGAGACACATCCATGGCCTGATTTGCGTAGTAGGTGGTGTAAGCGGCACATGGGCGCCAATTTTTACAAGCAATTCAGAACAAAGAGTGACAAAGCTTTTTAAGAGGTCATGCGACCAGAATCGGGAAAGAAAATTTGAGAGACTATGGAAGAAGTTGGGCGAGCTAACGTCAAGGCATACAAGAGGCGGCGAAGAAGCCAACGACTTCGCAGGAAGGCCCTAGTAGCGCTTGCGAGTTACCAACAGACCCTCCACACCTGGTTCGGAGGAATGGAAGGGCTATGAAATCCTTCTCCGAATGGATAGAGCATGAGCCTAAGGAGAAATGGGCTCACTTTATGACACCGATGGCGCCAGTATGGGGTCATGACGACAAACTTAGGTGAGGTTTACAATTGGGTCATGCGGGGTTGAGGCCACTTCCCTGGTTGCTATAGTGGAGGGTGTTCTTCGTGGCATAACGAAGTACTTTGTGGATCGCTATGCTAGGGCCGTCGCCCGCATGAATGCCCTCGATGTGAAGTACTCGAGATGATTTGTACGTACATGGAGGAAAAGGGCAAGAAGGGGAGATGCATAGAGCATTGAAGATGGGCACGAGGAGCTCCGATTTGAGGTACTATGTAAAGATAAATCAGGCGTGGGACAAACCGCGGAGAGTTACACATGAATGCACCATGCATAGACAAACATGTGCATGCACTGCAACAAGCCTCAAATGCATTACACCAGGCCATGCGCACATGTCATGGCGGCCTGCTCAACGATCCGAATGGATCGGTATATTCTTGTCTCATTTCTTCAACAAGGAAGAAGTGATGGCAACTGGAGTGGGGAAATGTACGGTTTTCGAGTGGTGGGTTTATTCACGGAGCATCATACAGGAGGCGACACGGTGGGTTCCGGATTTAAGTAGGTGAAGGGTGTTGGGCGACCGGACATAAGGCGTATAAGGAACGATATGGATGCAGCGGAAAGTGGGCGTCGTGTGAAGAAATGTTCGATTTGCAAGGAGGCAGGCCACACTTTCAAGTATTGTCCCACGGTTGCAGGCGATAAAATTGTTGTACGTCGTTTATGTATGGAGTTTCCAATTAAATTGTTGTACGTCGTTTATGTATGAACTTTACAATTAAATTGTTGTGCGTTATTAATGTATGGACTTTCCAATTGAATTGTTGTTAAATGCGTTTATGTATGTACTTACTATTAAATTGTTGTACTTCAAATTTATTATGGAATGATTGTTTGCACTTTCTTTATGTAATTGTTGTGTTCAATTTGTAACGAGAGGGTCTTCTATTTTCCTATTGTCGGGTTACACCTTGCAGGTATGGCGTCTGAGTTGCTTGACCCGGTGATAGATGCGACTCACCGGAGCCACTTGGCCACTGGCGCCGCCTGGGCATCTACCTCTTGAGCTTGGCGCCCTACGCTTGCGCACCCCCATGAGAGCATGGAGGATTGACCCGCGATGGCTTCCGAGGTTAGTACACTAATCACAGGGTTATATAAGTTCAATGCACTGTCATCTATGTGTGCAGGCAGCGTACTTACAATATTTTCATGTAGGTTGAGGGCAGCGGGGTTGCTTCCATTAGCCAGGATGGTGGAGGCTACCGTCGCTGACGCCCAGGACCAGCGAGGTTCCTCCAGGAGGTTCCCGTACGACCGGTCCTTACTGACCGCTTTGGTGGACCGTTGGCGCCCTGAGACGCACACGTTCCACCTTCCGTGCGGCGAGATGACGCCCACACTTGAGGACGTGAGTTACCTACTGGGCCTACCTTGCTCAGGGGACGCAGTGGTGCCGGTCGACGTCGACCCTGACTGGCGGACGGACCTCCTACACCGGTTCGCAGGTGTGATACCAGCAGAACTGTACAACACTTTCACTTCTACGCACGGCCCTACGCAGAAGTGGCTGGTTCAGTTCTATGTAAGTTGCGCTTTATTTTGTAGTTTTTTTTATCCGCTTCGATTCCGCCGCTAACCATAGCCTTTTGCGGCCGAGAGGATGGCGGCCGGAGCGGAGGACTACGTCGTCACCCGCCACTTCGAGGCGTACCTGATCTGGCTATTCGGCTGGGTCATGTTCAGCTCGAGCCACGGAGACTCCGTCGACAAGCACTTGATCCAGTTCGCCAGGTCGATCGCGGAGAACGACATGGATCATATCCCACAGCTGGCTTGGGGACCGGCAGTACTGGCGGCCACCTACCGTGCTCTTTGCGATGGGTGCCGTCGCACCTCGGACTCATCCGTTCTCGCTGGGTGTCCGCTACTGCTTCAGTTGTGGTCGTTCGAGAGGTTCCAGATCGGACGTCCACATATAGACCTGGAGCCGTATGGCGACGATTTCTACCGGGCAGTTGGAGATGAGGTCGACCGCCCTACCATGGGGTCTTTGTGGTGTCGCCGACGGGTTAGTACCACATAATATATTGCCTTGTTTGTGAAATAATTTTTATCAATACTATTCTGTACTAACGTTGGTGTATTCCTTGTTTTTGCAGCCCACTTTCGCCCCAGTTACGTCGCACGCTTCGTACCCTGAGTACGTAGCGATGTTTGACCAGTGACGATGACCGCGTCATTTGGCGGCCCTACCTTCCAGAGCTTGTCGGCCACGAGCTTCTCGGGGACTTTCGCTGCGATGCAGCGATGACGCCAAGATCTTGGCTCACACGGCGTCACTTGGTTTTCGGCGTGTGCGTTGAGACGTCTGCGGCCCACGCGTCATGCGGCGCTTGGCCTCCGTCGGGAAGTTCCCCGCTGCAGTGCCATCGTCGGCTAGCGTCCACTCGTTAGTATTGCTTTCCATCTCTGTTACAATTATTTAATATCTTATTTAATTGCATATTTAACTAATGAAGTTTTCTTTGCAAATCGACTAATGCAGACTGACACGCAAGGGCTTAGGCCCTGGTACGAGCTGGGCGACACGCATGATTCCTCATATTGAGCAAAGGCGCAGGCTTTGGCAGACGTGCACGAGGAGATCGCCTTCACGACCACGCCACGTACGACGACTACATCCGGTGGTACAGGCCGCGCACACGCGTTCGAGTTGTGCGTGTGGTGGAGTCACCTCCGAGGCACGTTCCCTCCACAGCGGACACCTACCCTACACAGCCGGACTCTGCTTTTCACCGCGTGGTTAGTACTTGCTCCCACAAGTTGTATACCCTGCCTGCATAGAACTAACAAGCCATTTTCACAGTGTGACATTGCTCGGGAGGTGCACGACGACGCGGCCTCGATGGTGGCAGCTATCGACACGGGCAACGCGACCATGGATCGGTGAGAGCGATGTTGCGGTGTTGTCGACAAGACCGTCGCATCGTCCACCTTACGTCGGGCACGAGATTGAGGGACGATGTGGCGGCACAGTCCGGCCGTTCGTCCCGTATGCGTGGGCGACGGGTTCGACCACCGCCACTAGCATCTGCGCCACTAGCCCCTCCTCGATGTACCCGGGCTCCAGTGTGGCAGACCCACTGAGTACACCTTTCTGCTCTGCCCTTATCTACTACATTTTTTACATTACGTGTGCTAACGTGAAACATTTTTCAACAGCCGTCGATGACCGTAGCGCGACCCACTCTGGCGGCTCGAGCCCCGTTGACGACACCGATGTTCTTCACGATTGGCTTCAGTCCCCCCAGCAGGCGACGATGGAGGATATCCTTGGTCCTTCGCAGCTCGCCTCCGCGCCCGGACCCAGTCAGCCGACGCAGGTCGACCCCGCGCCCGGACCCAGTCAGTCGACGCAGGACCCCTTCACTACTCCGACTCCACCACGTCGCACTAATAGGAGTTCTCGCGGAGTTCCTGCTAACCCGTTGACATATTCAGCTGGGCATGTTCAGCGTCGGAGGAGGCCAGGGGCCACACGTGGCGTCTTACCTCGCAGGGGCCGTAGCTAGTTTTTGCTTTAGTTTTATCTTTTAGTACTATCAGTTCATTCTGTGGAACAGTGACTTTGTTCAACTGGTTTATCTTTTCGTATGTTTTATCTCAATGAATCCGCCTTTCATGGTTTGACGACTTCCTCCGGCCCAAAAAATAACTTCCAACATGCATTTCTACGGGCCGCCGAAAATCCTTCATCGTTAGGGTTCGTGCGCGAATGTAATACTTAGGGTTATTGGGCGTTGAGAATTTATATGCGAAGAGAGTTGTAACTGAGATATTTTTACGGAATATGGTAGTCCGTACACCAAATAGCAGATCTGGTACATCCGGTCCAAAAAATAACTTCCAACATGCATTTCTACGGGCCGCCGAAAATCCTTCATCGTTAGGGTTCGTGCGCGAATGTAATACTTAGGGTTATTGGGCGTTGGGAATTTATATGCGAAGAGAGTTGTAACTGAGATATTTTTACGGAATATGGTAGTCCGTACACCAAATAGCAGATCTGGTACATCCGGTCCAAAAAATAACTTCCAACATGCATTTCTACGGGCCGCCAAAAAGCCGTCATCGTTAGGGTTCGTGCGCGAATGTAATACTTAGGGTTATTGGGCGTTGGGAATTTATATGCGAAGAGAGTTGTAACTGAGATATTTTTACGGAATATGGTAGTCCGTATACCAAATAGCACATCTGGTACATCCGGCCCAAAAAATAACTTCCAACATGCATTTCTACGGGCCGCCGAAAATCCTTCATCGTTAGGGTTCGTGCGCGAATGTAATACTTAGGGTTCTTGGGCGTTGGGAATTTATATGCGAAGAGAGTTGTAACTGAGATATTTTTACGGAATATGGTAGTCCGTACACCAAATAGCAGATCTGGTACATCCGGTCCAAAAAATAACTTCCAACATGCATTTCTACGGGCCGCCGAAAATCCTTCATCGTTAGGGTTCGTGCGCGAATGTAATACTTAGGGTTATTGGGCGTTGGGAATTTATATGCGAAGAGAGTTGTAACTGAGATATTTTTACGGAATATGGTAGTCCGTATACCAAATAGCACATCTGGTACATCCGGCCCAAAAAATAACTTCCAACATGCATTTCTACGGGCCGCCGAAAATCCTTCATCGTTAGGGTTCGTGCGCGAATGTAATACTTAGGGTTCTTGGGCGTTGGGAATTTATATGCGAAGAGAGTTGTAACTGAGATATTTTTACGGAATATGGTAGTCCGTACACCAAATAGCTGATCTGGTACATCCGGTCCAAAAAATAACTTCCAACATGCATTTCTACGGGCCGCCGAAAATCCTTCATCGTTAGGGTTCGTCTTGCGAATGTAATACTTAGGGTTATTGGGCGTTGGGAATTTATATGCGAAGAGAGTTGTAACTGAGATATTTTTACGGAATATGGTAGTCCGTATACCAAATAGCACATCTGGTACATCCGGCCCAAAAAATAACTTCCAACATGCATTTCTACGGGCCGCCGAAAATCCTTCATCGTTAGGGTTCGTGCGCGAATGTAATACTTATGGTTCTTGGGCGTTGGGAATTTATATGCGAAGAGAGTTGTAACTGAGATATTTTTACGGAATATGGTAGTCCGTACACCAAATAGCAGATCTGGTACATCCGGTCCAAAAAATAACTTCCAACATGCATTTCTACGGGCCGAAAATCCTTCATCGTTAGGGTTCGATGCGCCGAATGTAATACTTAGGGTTATTGGGCGTTGGGAATTTATATGCGAAGAGAGTTGTAACTGAGATATTTTTACGGAATATGGTAGTCCGTATACCAAATAGCACATCTGGTACATCCGCCCAAAAAATAACTTCCAACATGCATTTCTACTGGTAGCCAAAATCCTTCATCGTTAGGGTTCGTGCGCGAATGTAATACTTAGGGTTCTTGGGCGTTGGGAATTTATATGCGAAGAGAGTTGTAACTGAGATATTTTTACGGAATATGGTAGTCCGTACAACAAATAGCTGATCCGTACATCCGGTCCAAAAATAACTTCCAACATGCATTTCTACGGGCCGCCGAAAATCCTTCATCGTTAGGGTTCGTGCGCGAATGTAATACTTAGGGTTATTGGGCGTTGGGAATTTATATGCGAAGAGAGTTGTAACTGAGATATTTTTACGAATATGGTAGTCCGTATACCAAATAGCACATCTGGTACATCCGCCCAAAAATAACTTCCAACATGCATTGGACCACGAGACAACACAAAGGCTGCGCGACCTATCACCCTCAAATACCGCACGACCTACCACCCTCAATCAAAAGCGCACGACCAGTCACCCTCAATGTAAATGCATGACCTGCCACCCTCAATAAAAGCCATGCGACCTGCCACCCTCAATAAAAGCTGCACGACCGTCACCCTCAATGCGACTTGACAACACGCTCATCATCGGCTTTCTCAGACTTATTGGACCACGACGTCGTGCGGCTTTCACGGCGTGACAAGTGATGCAGCTTTGCGAAGGCGTGCCATGTCGTTCAGCTTTGCTAATGATGTGACAGTTGTGCAGCTTTCGGAGGGGAGACAGGTCATGCATCTTTGCCAAGTGGATGACAGGCTATCTAGCTCGCCACCACTATAAAACCGGTGGAGGGATGCACTTCCATTACCAACAGACTGACAATCAACTTCTGCACACTTCACACGAATTAGGCTACGATGTCGTTCTACCGTCGCCTCTTCAAAGAAGCTTAAACTTAACCCCGAATACCCGGATGCGAGTTGTGTTGACGCTCCAGTTCTTCCGGAGTTGCCCGACCTAATTGCGCTGCAACCTTCCGGCCGAAGATGATGCGATCTAACCACGGAGCTACGGCCGCCGCGCTCATTCTTTGTTGTGCACACGGCTATGAGGTAAACCTCTGGTGTCATTACGCTTAAGGGTACCACTACCATTTCATGCGTCGTTTTCTTTTGTAGCGCATGGACCGGTGTTGCTTCTTCCAATGGATCGACGGGCCGAACGACGTGACTACGAATTTCTCAACAATCGCCACGACGCCTACCCCACTTCGCCTCGAGAACTTCACCCGGTGGGAGGCGCCGGGATATGTCCCCTTCTAGATCGACCAGGAGTTTAGGGCGGTGGGCAAGAGAGCAACCAATCGGTGAGTTCCATGCAACATGCTAATGTTACGCAGCGATTCTGTGATCACAAAGTAGTAATTCTAAATCGCTTCCTCGCATACAGGACTCCAAGAAGAAACTTGCAAAATGGATAAAGTCAAAAGAGAAACCTCCTCAAGGGCCCGCACCCGAAAGCCCCGAATTTTGCGATCACGACCTGGAAGCAGTCGTTGATACCTGCCAAGGGGATCTAGCGGACCGGAGATTCTACCGGTGCCCCTTGACCGAGGATGAATGGTGCGCCTACTTCAACTGGGTGGATCCGGAGAAGTACCACCCACATCTCAAACTTCCCATATGGGATAACTGGGGGGAGCAACCCTCTCCGTGGTGCTACTTCCGCCGAAAAGCCGGACTTTGAGTACGCCCAAGGTATTTTGCAACGACCACAGCATACATACTGTATGGACTGCAGGGCACGCTTCCGATTATACAAGGACAAGCCCAACACGCACCTCCTGCACCATATAGTGGAGTGCGAGCCGAAACAAAGAAGACGTCTCCGCAAGGAACCGGAAGTGGAAGAGGGTTCCTCTACTCTAAGTAGGGACAAGGGGAAGCACTGCCGAGATGCGCACAACGGAAGAAATCCTTGCCGGTTACAGAGACCATCGAGGAACCCGAGCGGTATTAACATAGGGGCGCCGGAAATCGGGAAGGCATGCCCATATGGGAGGGCAGGACTCCACGTAATGCACACAAACAAGTTACTTCTTACACCCCAGAGGCGTATGGCATAGGCTACCCATTCGGCGATACCGGGAGCATCACAAGACGGCCATGGAGCTCTTTCATAAGAGAGATTGAGCGGTGTCCGAGAACAAATCGCAAAAGAATGACGGGTGATGTAATATGTAGAAAATGTATGGCATCGTTCCCACTCTACGAACATAGACGGAACGATCACTTGTTCCACCATGACAACCAGTGTTATCGTCACTTCTCTTAGAAATATCGTCACTGCTGTAATGTCATTGTAATATAATCTGTTGCTCCTTTCATCATCTAAACTTTCGTTACATGTGCACTACTAACGTTGAGTTTTGTTCCTAAGGTTACTACCTGCATATACGTGCTTTGCACAATGATCGTAAAATCAGTCATCAATTGGTAGCCTTCTTTGATTGATTCCTTTCCTTTCCTGTTGAGCCATGAAAGCCAGCCTATTAGACTGCAATTATCCATGCATGTACAAGTTGTACAACCCTCTGGATTTGCAATTTTTGGTTCTTGACATTGGTTTTCTTGACATATACGTAAAATGTAACACCTTCGTGAGGAGCTCAGAATTCTCGGTTTCAACTCGGTTTATCAACATTTTTTTGAACTCGGTTTCAAAAATCCGAAATAAACAAAAAAAATAGATTGCCTGGCCTTGTTCTCGTGAACCCGACAAGGCATCGTTTCACTATTGTCATTTCGGTGTGACAAATACACCGATTTTCGGTTTAGCGTTGACCGAATAAAACATGTCTGGTTTTGCATATACCGGAGATGCAATTTCAGGTTTTCGCAGTGCAGCAGAGCGAATACGGTTGGGTTTTTCGCTCTTACACTAAAATGTTGTACAGATTTTTAAAATACAAGAAATATTGTGTATAGAATTCCAAAATTTGCTTATACATGTGCTGCATATATATATATTAAAGTATATACAGTTCAATAATATTTTTTCAGCCTTTTCACATTACTTTTCCTTCATAATTGTAATTTTATACAGTACAACAGCAATTATCACAGCTAAATATGTTTTTTCCTTAATTTATTGAGCCTGCCCTCCTATGTCCATTTCAATTGGCGACAGGGGGGGTGTCGCCATTTCAAATGGCGACAGGGGCAAACTCGACATTTCCACTGCTGCCCCACGCAGCCGTAGGTCGAATGCCCCCTGTCGCCATTCCATTTGGCGACAGGATGGGCGAAATTCCGGTTTTGCCCCCTGTCGCCATTTGAATTGGCGACAGGAGCTCCTGTCGCCAATTGAAATGGCGACAGGACCCTGTCGCCATTTCAAATGGACACAGGGGGGTAGTTTTGCTATTTTCTTTTTCGGCATATTATTTCTGTAAATTTTGATTAAAATAATATTATTTAAAAAAAAATTCGCTCACACGCCCTCCCCCCAATCTCCCAATCCTCCATCTCCGGAATATTTCAGAATTTGACACTCAATTCGCAAGCCTTTCGGCTTATTTGGATGACATATGGGACCATCTGTGTGTATGACAGTGGGCCAGAGTGTCAAATTCCGAAATGCGAATTTTAAAGAGTGTCAAATTCTGAAAACTCCCCCCATCTCCTGATCTCCCTAGCCCCCATTGGCTCCAAGCCTCCGTTGCGGCGACCCCTCCTCCCTCGGCTCCGAGCCTCCGACGCGGCGACGCCTCCTTCCTCGCCTCCTCGGTGACCGGTGTTGTGGCTTGGCTCATCCCTTGGTAGTTCGGCGGCCGGCGCCTCCTCCCGTGTTGCTCCTTCCTAGGCGCTTCCTCCTGCGCTTCCTCAGTTCCTCCAATTCTACAGGCTCCAGCTGGTCACTGGTGAGGTACTGAGGTTATCTCTAACAATGGTAATGTGGTGTTTATTAGAATGAGGTGTAACCCAAAAAATAGCGATGGTTGTCTTAGAACTCTGTCCTTTTTGCCGGTACTTGTGAGACCGAGGTGATGAGAAAATAGGAGCTTGACTGCATTATTGTCAAATTATCAAATACAGAGCATAAATATTCCTGAAGTTTCTGATCACAAGCATTCACATTTCAACTTTTTACCTTCATTGATATATGTTTTTACCTTCATTTGATTGTACTCTGGAAAACTAAACAATTTTAAAGTTTTTTTTCCCTTTAATGTTGCTTTTGAATTCAAGAATAATGCGAGGAAAATAATATTCTATGGTTATGATTTGGCATATGTTAGTGTAAAAGGCCTATATTTTATCTATGGACAGGCTGTATTTTAGAAAACAAGCCAGGTCTGGTGTTAAGGCTATTTGGGACCTTCTGTTTGATGGAGTTTGGTTGGTTCTGTTTACTGGAAATGTAATGTCAGTATCCTCCAAGAGCGACTGCAACTAATCCACATGAAAATTGCATGTGAATATGTGACATATATGCAAAAGATGGCTTGTAGGGTTAACATTCTTACGCTATATGCAAAATTTTAATTCAATGTTATAATTTTCTTGTCTGAGAATGTGCCTCCTGGGTCCTGTTGCATTAAAGATGACAGATAAAATGTTTTGGTTATACTTATGCCCTGTTTGGCAGAGCTCCAGATCCCAGCTCCACCTCAGAGCTGAAACTTGTAGACTGAAATAAAGTGACTTAAGTTTATAATTTTATTCTAAAATATAAACAAGATGACTTACCTAAACATTCTTAATGGCCCTGTTTGGCAGAGCTCCAGATCTCAGCTCCACCTTGGAGCTGAAACTTGTAGACTGAAATAAAGTGACTTAACTTTATAATTTTATTCTAAAATTAAACAAGATGATCTACCTAAAGACTCTTAATATACCCACAGCTCCAGCTCCACAAATTTGCTGAAGCTAGGAATACCCAGCTCCACCAACTCCAAGAATTTGGTGGAGCTGGAGCTCTGCCAAACACCCCCAATATACCCACAGCTCCAGCTCCACGAATTTGGTGGAGCTAGGAATACCTAGCTCCACCAACTCCAAGAATTTGGTGGAGCTGGAGCTCTGCCAAACACCCCCTTATACGAAGTTGAAGATAAAATGTTTTGGTTACTTATGCTCAATCTGGGTTTCATAGTTACGAACTTTTCAGAGTAACATTGTGGTCGTGTTATTTGTGCCCTTCTCCTGCTACCACTGCATGATATATTTCAACTATTCTACTGTCATTTTGCTTACTTGCACTGTTTACATTATCATACTTCATGCTCATTTATTTTGCTTATATATTTGTTGTCTCCAAGTATGCTACGATTCTTTGCTGGAACAAATTTTGCACTTAGAGCCATTAGAGGTAACTGGTAAGTCTAGATATATCGTGGTTTGGAACTGGTTAGATATGCACAAAGGGTGTGTTTGGTTACCTGCACCATCCTAGCTTGTTTCGTATGAGCCATTCAGGCTAACCTTGGCCTGACTGAGTGGATGCAAGTTAAGTTGTTTGGTTGCTTGTTTGTGCATCTCATGGGCCTGCATTAGAGAGAAGTCTAATTTCTGTGTTTTCTCCATCCTGTATGAGTGGGTGCAATTGCATCCATCTGGCCAGGATGAACAGGAAACCAAACATGCGTCTAATAGATACAGTTGCATCCACTCATGCGATTCAGGCACCATGCAGACAACCAAACACACCCAAAGTAATTTTGTTTGGCCTGTTCCTGCATCTCATTCACAGGGGTGCTACCAAGCATTGCCCGTTCTTGATTGTTCCCTGCTCACAGTACTCCTAATTTTAACCTCTTTCCCACATTTCTTGGAGTGGGCCTTGCCATGCACGCCCGTAAATACGTGATACATCATCTTATACATAATTTTGCATAAACTTTCCGAAATCCAGACAAAACTTGCTACTAATGAAGCGAGTACAGCTAGTCAACTTCTCTCTATTTTCGAATACATACCGTTCTATCTTTCAAATTTTATTTCTGAATACTTGTCCCTACAATTTCGAGGTGACCTTTTACCATTTTTCCTTTCTCCTTTAATGTACTAGTGTGATAGTTGGATTGTTTTCATCGCATGTTTTGATCCTAGGTATTTCATGCACTACTTAATGAAATACCCGTTGCCTGTATTATACCCGTCCGCACACAACCCGAAACCCGATTTCTACCCGTTCGTAGAAAATACTACCCGTTACCCGTGCCCTACTCGATTTTTACTACCCGTGCCCGTACCCGTATCTGGAGAAAAAATAATAGGGTAGGGTATGGAATGACCTACTACCCGCCCGTACCCGACCCGTTTACACCCCTATGAACAGACCATGGAGGCTGTGGTGACAATGTGCATGGGAGGTGGTGGCAGGTGGCTGGCTGCTGAAGTGTGTCGAGATCATGGCTGGCCACCAGTTTATGTTAATGATCATGGATGAGCAGTATGGGGTGGTGGTGTAATTCCTGGTGCGCGTGTAATACTACTTTGTGGATTGTGATAACTGTCAAGAAACAACCACGCTCGTTGCAAAACTAAGTGAGAAAATCGATGGATTGCGCTCTGCTTCATCGTACTCTATTGAATTTTGCCTCATTCTTTGTGTGGCACCCCTTATCTTTGCTTACATGTGAGTCCCAACTCTACATATCAGTGACATTATAAAAGATTTTGCAAAATTTCAGATTATTATGAAGAATATCGAGGCAACCAAATGCAAATTCATAAGAAGCAATCACTAAAACATATCATGCCATTCAGTAATGGAAATTTGCATATAATAGTACCAAAATTATAGCAAATAAAACAGCACGCAGATAGCAAAAGCTACGTCGTATTGTAACAGATTAGGTCGAGCAGCTAATGCGATCCAACAAGCAATAGTTGATTACTTAGTAGGATCCAGGACGTGAACGGATGATCAGCGACGAACTCGACCATCGGCGGCGGCGAACACGATCACCCCTGACCGCTCCTCCACGATGAAGAAAGTGAACGGATGATCAGCGACGAACTCGACCACCGGCGGCGGCGAACCGCCACCACGCATGGCCCTCGTTCACCTCGACGACCACCCTTTGGGCAACCTTGCTCAAGAAAGTGGGCCGCCCGTGTTCGCCTTTCTCGCAGATGCCCCGTAGGTCGGCCACCACCGGCAAGAACGGCAGCGGGAGCCCCAGCCGACGGAGGTCGCTCTCGAGGTCCCAGTTGAAGCTTATCTTGAAATCGGTCTTTGCCTTACGCTAAGACGCTGGACATGTACACCGGCGACGCTGTGATTAGGAGCGGAAATCGAGCCAAATCGTCTTTTTTTTAATTTTTTCTGAAATTGACACAGTTCGATTTAATATAATTTTATTTACAATTTGGAAGTATTTTTAGAGTCGAGCCAACGAGCCTGAGCAAAAACAAATTTCATTCAAAATTAACTCATTCAATGATTAATCAAAAAACGAGTGTAATTGAAGTAATTTTGAACCGAGCCAATGAGCCAAACAAATAAGCTTTTTTTTTCCAGCCCTAGCTGTGATCATGTCCACCATGGTAGGGATGCCACGACGCTCGTCTGGGAGGAAGACGAACAAGGAGTACTGCGTGTCATCGGCATTCGGCGACGTCATGGCGGCGGCGCCTCGGCCGCCGCGGCGCGTGAGGGGTGGCTGTCCTGCTCATGCCTGAGCATGCCTTTGCTTGTAGGCAGGGGCAGAGCCAGGATCTCATCCCCCAAGCTAAAATGTTCAGTTTTCACAACCAAGCCTTACCAGGTTTGCTGAGGTTATCAATCTTACCGAGATTGCTCGAAATAAGCTCGAGCCTACTCGAGCTTAGACCGATCCGAACTTAAGCCTGAATCAAAGTTTGAACCCTAACTCAAGCACAGGCTCAAGCTTGACTCGTTTACAGTGCGTGAAGCTACAGACACTGTGCCGTGGTGGCCGTCTGCCGCCTTGACTGGAGACGCGCGCCTGGTTGCAGTTGGCGGGGTGGACAGGGGAACTGGATCCATGTCAGGTTTCCCTAGAGTCCAATGCCACGGACAGCGTCGTCGCCGTACTCCGTCATCTCACGTGCAGCCATCGGCAAGGACACCCGTGCATGCGGTGCGTCGCGACGTGCTCTGGTGCTTCATGGACTAGCGGCTTGATCAGCCTAGCCTGCCGCGTACTGACGCCCGCGCATTCGGCCTCCTCGGCGTGCGTACCGACTTGGTGTAACGCCATGCTCTTCCCCGCCGCCGCCAACGGCCGCCTCCAACCTTCCCGCGCCCGTCGCCGCCTTGCTAACTGCTGTCGTAGCTGCCGCCTCGCCCCCCTATAAATCCCCCCCACTAAGCCCCTCTCTTCTCCGTGCCCCTCTCCTCTCTCCCTCCGCTCCCCTCTCCTCCCCGCGCGCGCTGCCGCCGCCGCCGTCTTCTCCGGCTCTGGCCGCTCAAGCCGCCTCGCGCCGCCCTGTCGCCGCCTCGGCTCTGCTGCTCCGGTCCTCCTCCAGCCCCGCCGCCGGTGCGCACCGCACCCTCCTCCCCCGCCCGCTCTGGCGCCGGCCGCAACGCCGCGACGCCGGCCGCCCTTCTCGCTGGCCGCTCCTCGCCACGCTGCGGCGCTTGCGCGCACGGTGTGTGAACTTCGATCCTGACCAGGGCCCCACCTGTCAGCCGGATTATATATAAAAAAACATTTTGAAAATCAAAATCCCCGCTGACGTCAATATGACGCAGTAAATCCGAATTTTCTTATTAAAATAATTTTGAAAATCAGAAAAGGTGCGCTGTCGTCAGCGTTGCGCATAAATTTGGGTTTTCTATTTATAAAAATAATCTCAAAAATCCAGAAAATCCCGTTTTAATTGTTTTTAAACTACCAGGAGCTTGTTTTCGCCCGTTCGAACTCCGTTTGGCTCCTTTTTTTCTAAATTCATTTAAAATCTTAAATTTTAGTTTAGTGCTAGTTTGAATTTCAATTTCAATTTATTTGGATTTTATTTGAATTCGTGTGCTTTTTACGCGTAGATTACGGAGTGTCCGAGGAGTTCCCGAGCGACGAATTCGAGCAGCAACTCATCGAACCAGGCAAGTCACACCACCTTGATCATGTTGCTCCCAATTTGTGAACTTGTATGTTGAATTTTAAATTATTACATGCTTATTTGTTATAGACATTAATTTCTAGCCTAATTTTAAATGATAGTTATATCCAATATTGAAATGCTACCTTTGACATTCGAATTTTGATACCCTTGTAACCTTAGGAAAAATATAAACTATGACTATGGTAATACCTAGACATGGCTTAGACATGCTTAGAACTGAACTTAGGAAGTTTTGGGGAACTTTATGCCAAAATGATGTTATGTTTAAATGGAAACTTTTGATGATCAATGATAGTATTAATGTGAAGATAGTATGGTTAAAATGAAAATGACTTAGACCGGACGAGAAAGGGTTAGAAAGTGGTGTGGTTATCATATTGGGTTTGTGGAAAGTCTCGCCTAGTCAATTAAGGACCGGTCTGAGTTTCGCTGAATGTAAAGCCTAACCATACTACTACGAGTCTGGAATGGGACAGACTTGGCTAGCCATATTAAGTCATATCATGGACAGTCATGCCATATGGGGGTAGTGGTGTGGTGAAAGCGTAATGCTGCCACTTTGGCGCAAGATGGGGCTTCTGAATAGAGGGATTCTTTCAGCGGTGAAACCTTAGCGGGCATGACTACGTGTATGAATTATTATAGGGGCCTTGTCATAATTTTCTCTGTCACTCACCAAAGAAAGTGTGCTGACACAAAGGGAAGTATTATGTCTTGTGGGTAAAGTTGTACAACCTCTGCAGAGTGTCAAACTAATCGATTAGCCGCGCCCGCGGTTATGGGCATATCGAGCAAGCCATTCTCATATTAGACTTTAGTAAATTAAAATTTGGTTTCCAAAAATGATGTTGAATGGTGGGAGTCCATCATGGGTAAAACTTAGCCAATTCCAAGAGAGATTCCTGAGTTAAAGAAAAATGTATAGATTTGATTTTGAGAATAAATTATACCTTTTAAAATTGTTTAGAATGTTTATTAAACTGTTGCTTTACGCTTAAATAAACCATATAGCCATCCTTTGTTGCATGTACATTTATATTGCATTTCCGGTGTGATTTGCTGAATACGCTAGTCCTCACCCTTGCTAAATATGCTGCTTCAAAGGAGGAGTACCACGATGGTGAGGACCAGTTGGACTAGGCCGTGCCCCCAGTCGATTGTCTGTGGCAAATAGATTGGGTTCTATTTATTGTTCTTCATTTCCGCTGCTTTTATTTAATCGTTTATTTATTCGTTGGCATGTGCACCTCTTCATTTGTAACTCTGAATATTTATTATTAATAAAGAACGCTGGATATGCTATGGTTTCATTTCTACTGTGTGTACTAGCAATTTCAGATCTAGTATAAAATATATAAAGGATTTCGGAGTTGTTTTTTCGGGGTCCGACACTTGGCACCGGCGACAAGTTGGCTCCGGGGCTCTGGGGCTCGGTGGACGCAATCACCGAGCGCCCAAACATTGCAAGAAGCTCATGAGCCAACTTCCTGAGCAGTGTCTGACAAGAACAAGAAACATGAAAACAAAGCTCCCTAGAGGCAATAAACTCACTGATCTCCAAGAAGATGGCTTCACTCTACACTCCACATTGCTCCTAGTGGTAGGCTGTTGTGTGCAGTTTGTGACGGACCGCCTTTTCAGGGGTGCGTTTAAACTCCGAAATGACTACCCAGGAAGATTAGTCACCGGAAACCAAGTCGTTCATTACCCGCAAAAGAACGATACAACTGTTTTTACATCACATAGGGCCTAACGGCCAGAGTTTTCAAAGGAAGCGACGAGCTTCAAGTTATATATTACATCACAAAAGATAAACAGCGCAAAAGTAAAATCCACAGGCAAGTCGAGCGGAGACTGAGACTAGAACCACACTGTGTCGCCATCTACGACATCTTGGAACTCTCCAGCGTCTTGATACTCTAAAATGGGTTAATTAAGCAAGGGTGAGTACTACAACGTACTCAACAAGCCACACAGTGAAGCCTGATTATCACATGCAAGGGTAACAAGAGATAGCCATATGTTTCGTCTGGTGTATGCAAGTTTTCATAATTGATTGGCATTTCATTTAAAACACAAATCATAATAATATGAAAAAAAGGGGGGGTTTCCAAAGTTATTCACTTCCATACTTATTAATCCAAAAACTACTTGAGCTTAGATTCGGGATTCACCCCATTTTAACTCAGCTTCATTTACCGGAAGCACGGCGTATTCGAATACCATTTGATTACACTCTGCAGAGGTGTTCAGCTTTACCCACAAGATTCCACGATCGTTATGCCACGCGATTAATATGCAACTTTTATGCATGCGGCCGGATCGAGGTTATCATAGCTTTTCGTTGAATCTTTCCCCTTTAGCCCCTATCCGGTAGAGTTTCGGTCCACATTAACCCGGGGTCCCCACTGGCCAGAGTGGAGTTCGCGATCCCGCTTACTGTGGACACCTACCGTTGTGAACCCGGAATGCCACAGTTTCCTCGTGCACACTTCCGTTTCACCCCCATAACTGCGGACCATCTCCCATACCGGGAAGGTAACCCTGCTCCTATAGGTATTCCGGGGAAAGTGCAATGTACCGAGCTACGTTGAGTCAAGCCAACGAAGTTGACCGGCCCAACCTGTGGTTGAACGATTTCTTAAGTTATTTACTTTTGCCCAAGGTTGTAAGTCCTTACTTGTCATAGACCAAACCATTACATTCCACAGCCCCTGGTATCCGCAGTACCATCATCCATCCATACCTTGGTATCAGTCCTCGGCCGGGGATCAGACTAACACCCAACCGTTAGTTAGCCCAATACTGTCCCCCAGACCGCAATATTTCATAAACATTCCAAATCAATATTCCATCGACATTTCATGTTTTCATAAAACGGTGAATAACTATAGTAGTAACATCTAGTCGCATACTGACAATAGTGATTTTCTAGGGTTACAAAGGATTATTAGGGTTCAATATTTGTCAAGGAAGTTCCATGAGCCTTTTGGCATTAACTAGCTATCATGTCATTCGAACATACCGACATTATGATATTTCAACATATAGTTCGGAAATATTGCGGTAGAAAATAATTATGAAGTACTCTAGGGAATATTAGGTTCAACATGGTCAATGGAGTATGGCTTGCCTTGCGAGGCGGAGGGGTTCCCTAGTTCGGTGTTGGTGTAGTCGTACTCGGCGTCACACTGGTCCGGCTCCTGTTCCACGTACTGCTCCTGCTCCTGGTCCGGGAGTTGGTACTGCTCGGTCGTCGGCTCTAGCGTAAACAAACACCATGAGATAAACAATAAACAATAAATAACACAAAAGAAAGGAGAGAAAAGAAAAAAGGAAAACCGAGAGAGAAAATAAGCCGGGAATGGGTCGGAGGGCATTTTGGGAATTTTTGGAACTTGGTTTGGCGGAACGGAGGTCATTTTTGGACTCAGTGGGTCGAAAGGGTTCGGAATATGTATTTTTGGACTTTCGGATATTTTTGGGACATTTTTGGATATTAAAAAGAATTAATAATGGATTTTAGAAATTAAAATCAGAAATGAAAATAGAAAAAAGTACTGTTTCTATTGGGCCGCGCCAAAACTGGATTTTGGCCCAGTTCAGCGCGCGCGAGGGAGATGGCTACTGGGCCGGCCCAGTTTCACGGCCGGCTGCCTGACACGTGGGCCCGGGCGGCAGTGGGGGTGGAGGTGGCTGGGGCTGACGGGTGGGGTCGCTTTGGCAGTGGGTGGAGGTGGCGAGACTGGCGGGTGGGGCCAGGCGTGAGGGGGTGAGAGAGGGGGCTGGCGAGTGGGCTTAGCCCACTCGGGCGCGCGCGGGGGAGTAGGGTTAGGGTTAGGGCTGGCGGTGGCGGCGGCTGGGGCTCGCGGCGGCGGCGGCTTGGCGGTGGCGGCCGGAGCCGAGGGAGAGAGAGGTGCTGGAGAGGGGGAACTCACCTGGGGAGGCGAGGAGGGAGGCGAGGGCACTGAGGGGGAAAGCCGCACGGCTTTTATAGCCGGAGAAGAGAGAGAGGCGGGGTTGCCGGCTCAATCATGGCGGCGGCGACCTGCGCGGCGACGGACGGGGCTGGCGGCGCGAGGCTCGGCGGCGCCAGCGCTAGCGCGGCGGGAGACGGAGTGCCCTACGGGCCTAGGCGGTGGCGGAGGGGATGGGACGGCGGCGCTGGCGGGTGGCAGCCTGCCATGGCAGGGGGCTCACGGGCGGCGGGGAAGAAGTACAGTGCGAAAGCGCACTGTGCGGGGGCGCGGGGCGAGGGCGGAGGCGCACTGGCCGGAAGAGGAAAGCGCACCGGCGAAGGATCTTTCCAAAAACGGTAAGTTTTCAAAATCAACTCCAATCAAACTGAATTTGAATTTATTTTGAATTTTTGAGGTTGTTTCACAGTTCTCCACACAAAGTGCTTGATTAGATAGAGGGGCTGTCAAGACGTCAATCACTTGGTTCTTCTTAAAGAATGTCGATTTTTTTCCGTTAAAAACATTTGGATTTGTCGTCGCTATGAACCTAACAGAGAGCGTTCGAGCCTTTAACCTTAGCGAGCTGCACCGATAGATGTGGACGTGTATAATTGTGTGAAAAATTATTCCCAGTTGATCACCAACCAGGAGTCTATTTATAGTGTTACATTGGTCCAAAATCTAATTAAAGTCTAGCCCACAACTGATGGCTCCACACATACGTAGCACTCCGTTTATATTTTTGTCTTCTCTTCATGTAAAAAAGTTGATCCAAAAATGCTATGCTTGAACCTAACATACATTATATGCCTACTACAACTCACTTTAAACAAGCAATATAAGACCAATCATACCACCACTTCACATATTCTAGCGGCTTCATTTGTCCCAGCCCAATAGCCCAAATCTGTACCGATTGACATATATGTCCATATAGCTGCTTTTCCAAATTTCTAGTGGGAGAGAATGTTGTATCGAAAAGATATTTTTACAACTTTATTGGACTACCTGATGAAATATCTTGTTATATTGTGATAGTCATGTTGCGTACTGAACTCATAAAGTTGATTAATCATTGCTATATTTGTCTATATGAGGTATCTATTTTTGCGTGATATCCGACAAAAAGATATATGGTACCGTATCGATTTTGTTCTGTATTCGCTTCGAATTTGTGACTGATATTATCCATGTCATATTCGTATCTAGCACTATCTGTATCTGACTTTAAGTCCAATAAAAATATGGTTTAGGTTTTGAAAAAAATGATATCCAATCGAATATGAGCCGATTGCACCCCTAACGGCAAATGCCAAGAACAATCTCTCGATATATGTTTGTGCATATGGTGCTCGTGTATATGCCATGTTGTATGTCCACTTTTAGCCCACATGCCCCTGCCCCACACACACTTGTGCAACAAGGGCACACACGGACCGGGTATTACATTTTCACCCTTCGTAGACAGCCTTGGTGCATGGTGGACCTCTATGGGTCATACGAAATGGATTGAATGCCAAAGAGGAGTGAAATAGGATTCTTTTTGGTAATGACCAAATTAAAAACTTAATCCTTTTCTAGCCCAACCTATATACCTAAAGTTTTTGGTATGATCAATCAACTCAAGCAAAAGTCTAGTCAAAACTTGCAACTTAAGTTTCAATCTTACACAAGTTTAGTGATCTTAGAAATAGAAGATAAGAAGTAATGTGAAAAATGTAGAAATAACAATAGACACCGTTAGTGGTCCTTTTACACTTCGGATAGATAGACTCTGAAACTTCACAATCTTTCAGATGCCCTTCATAAGTTCCTACTTGGAAGGTAACCCAGAACTCGCATCCAAATTGTCTAAAAGACACCGATTTTCATGAGTAAGAACCCAATAAAATCATGTAACTAGAAGTGATTTACAACTAGACATATCTACTCTTTCTCTGTCAATCTGTCAAATCTTCAATCAATGCTCAAGATAGACCTTTGAAACCCCCAAGGATTTTCTATAGTTTCGGAGTCCTTTCGATCGGCGCTAGAACGAATGCTTGGAACCTCCTTAAATAGACTCATTTAAAAACTAGTAAGTAGACACATTTCTTACTACTCCCTCGGATTTCATATTTCTTTTCGCTGGAGCATTCTCCACTTAGTGTAAACGTTGCATTGAGTAATTAATAAATTTGACCAATGCTCCACCTCGGATGAGCCTCATCTCGGAAACCTTCAGGACCAATACTCCACCTCAATGCCCCGGCTCACCCGGATTATCCGCCTGAGCACTTCTCCATAATTTTTGCTGCCTGGATTAATACTCCGGATCAATGCTCCGGCCTTGACCCAGAGTATCCGCCACTTTAGAACCTCAGAGGCACAATAAATAATCCTCTCTGGAATAATAATCAGCCTTGATGCTCGCCTTGGGCAACATTAACTCCTATCAATACAGACACCAAGAGTCGTGCGGGGTTTTAGGAGGTTAATGCATGCATGCATGCGCATGAGGGATGAGAGAGAATATTAATGCATGGATGCATGGGCATGAAAGATAAAAGAGAAGGCAGAACAGGAGCCGATGAGGTGCCGCGCTTTGTATTCTAGGACTTTGAAAAAAAGTTAAAAAATACGTGTGCCTTATATTTTAAGATGAAGTACTCCTTCCATATCCCCTAGCAGACGAAGAGAACGAGTGTGTTAAATGTTCTTTCATTTGTTTTTGCTACGCTTTGCGATTGTGTTTTCCGTGTGCCAAGCCACCGATCGACTAGAAGTTGGCCTGAAGCAAACGTCAATTCCACGCTATGAAATGCCTGAAAAATAATATATGGCCATAAATTCGAGTAAAATAGATGGGTTGAGTTTGGAGGTCAGCATAACAATAATTAACTTTTTAGGTTATAAGTTATAACTATATTTGGTTGGAAATAAACTGCGGTAGACAGACAAAATTGGAGTACAACACACAAAGGGTAAGCGAGCCAGTCTGACTCTAACCCACCCAGCCATGCTGTTCTACCGTACTGCTAGCCAAGGAGCAAACCTAACCCAACAAACAGAGATCAAATGCAGTCCTTACCATGACTGCAATTTTAGCAGTAGTATCATCATTGGATAAAAAGCGATGATTCAGATCTTCCATAGTAAACGCTATAGCAATATGATATTGTATCATGCACCGCAACAATTTTATGTAGTTGAGCGTTGTACAATGATCAAGACCGTTGTTCGCTTCGATCAAACGGTCCAACGACAATAACGCGTAAGTTGCACTGTTGCAGTAGCCATTATAACCGCGATGCGCTCTAGTGCTCCATGGACTAGCGGCTCAATCCGTCTGCGCGGCGCCTGCTCGTTCGGCCTCCTCGGCGTGTGTACCGGTTTGGCGCCGGCACTCGGCACGTACGCCATGTGCAAACCTAACCATGCTTTTGCAGTGGCGGATCCAGGAACTTTTTAGAGCCCGGGCAAGCTTAAAGAAGGGCAACAAGTTCACAAACTATTTACTGAGCTAATAACAAATGATCATATCACTGAAAGAACGTTTCTATCAAGTAGTAACTAGGCTTTTGTTAAAACCAGATGTTATTAGTCCAGTCCATAGTTGAAACATTCCTCCACCGAATGACACTGTATTTTTCATGATATGGGCTTTTGTTACATGGGCTTGAGCCCAGGCACGAGCCCAGGCTAACCGGGCCTTGGGTCCGCCTATGCCTTCGGTGTATACAGGTTAACAACGAGCGGACCATGGAGGCGGTGGCGACAATGAGCGTGTGGGAGGCGGTGGCTGGCTGCGGAAGTGTGTCGAGATCATGGCTGGCCACCAGTTTATGTTAATGATCATGGATGAGCAGTTTGGGATGCTGGTGTAATTCCTTGTGCGCGTGTAATACCACTTTGTGAATTGTGATAATTGTCAAGAGACAACCACGCTCAATGCAAAACTAAGTGAGAAAATCGATGGATTGCGCTCTGCTTCATCCTACTCTATTTAATTTTACCTCATTCTTTGTGTGGCACTCTTTATCTTGCTTACGTGCGAGTCCCAACTCTACATATCATATTATAAGAGATTTTGCAAAATTCCAATGACATTAAGGTAATCCATTCAATTGATCGATGTTAACGCGGTTTAATCTACTTACTCGTTAGGGCATCTTCAATGATACCACTTCAACCATCTCTTAACTATACCATATCAGCAAAATCCCACGTGAGAAAAGAGAATGTGCTTATCTCTTATGCAAGAAAGAAACAACCAAACCAACGTAAAAGGTGATTGAGTGTGAAGATGAACAACGTGATGAAAATAATATAAAATAGTCAGATGAATGACTTTAGATAAACTATTAGACATGTTGCTCCTAATGCTGTCTCTAAGCGATACAAATCCTAAGTCACACGTACATGCTCAACAGTTGGGGAGGTGCATTCATTGGAAACGAAAAGCGCCTGAATGAAACTGGAATGATAGTGTACTCCAGCAGAAATATTGAAGCTTCGGAACAATTAAGGTTGGCCAGATTATTATGAAGAATACCGAGGCAACCAAATGCAAATTCATAAGAAGCAATCACTAAAACATGTCATGCCATTCAGTAATGGAAATTCTGCAGATAACAGTACCAAAATTATAGCAAATAAAACAGCACGCAGATAGCAAAAGCTAGAGGTAATGTAATACTTTTCGATCGACCAGCTAATACGATCCAAGAAGCAATAGTTGACTACTTGGAAGGATCCAGGACGTGCCCGGCGAACACGATCACCCCTGACCGCTCCTCCATGATGAAGAAAGTGAACGGATGATCAGCGACGAACTCGACCACCGGCGGCGGCGAACCGCCACCACGCATGGCCATGAAGGCAGCGGCCGCCTCGGTTCCCTCGTTCACCTCGACGACCACCCTTTGGGCAACCTTGCTCAGGAAAGTGGGCCGCCCGTCGTCGTCTTTCTCGCAGATGCCCCGCAGGTCGGCCACCACCGGCGAGAACGGCAGCGAGAGCCCCAGCCGACGGAGGTCGCTCTCGAGGTCCCAGTTGAAGCTTATCTTGAACTTGGGTAGCCGGAGTTTGACGTACTCGGTCTTTGCCTTGGCCAAGACGCTGTACATGTACACCGGCGACGCTGTGACCACGTCCACCATGGTAGGGATGCCACGGCGCTCGTCCGGGAGGAAGACGAACAAGGAGTACTGCGCGTCATCGGCACTCGGCGACGTCATGGCAGCGGCGCCTCGGCCGCAGAGGCGCGTGAGGGGTGGCTGTCCTGCTCCTGCCTGAGCGTGCCCTTGCATGTAGCGGAGCTTGAGGACCTTGAACCCGTCCATGCACGAGACGTACATGTAATCGGTCTTCGACATGAATTGCGCATTGACGCGGCTGCCGTCGAGCCGGTGGAACGTGCCCTGCGACGTCAAGTACGATTTGAACGGATACAGCCACGCGCCCTTGAAGTAGACAGCGTTGGCGAGCACGAGGTCGGTCACGGGGGTGATGTCGCCGAGGGAGACGACGGAGTCGATGAGATTGTTCGTGGCCTTCTTCACCCAGTTGTTGATCATCTTCACCGCTTCCTCCGGCTTCCCATAATCACGTATTATCATCGATTATCATATAGGCAAATGTAGTGAATTTGTTATAGATCACAAGATGGGCAAAAATTCTAGTTGATCACGAAAATTAGGAACATCGACCTACATTTTTTATTATTATTTTCATGTCGATTAGCGGATTAGGTGCTCAAGCCAAAAATGGTGTGCAAGATGCGATATCTCCACCAGATGGTTAAACATAGAATTAGCCCCTCCAATAAAAAACATGTTGGACTTCTACTTTATATTGTATTATTTTATAAATCACAATAAAATATAATATCATGAAAGATATTTTTTAAACAAATCTACACATGATTTTTATGTAAAGAATTGTGATTCTCATAACGAGATAAAGCAAAATTTGGTTAAACATTTGTTCACCTATGTGATGATTATCTGCCAATGCAAAGTTACGTGATCTTCTTAAGAAAGTACAGTTAAGGGATCAAATTACAAGGACAATTTCTATATTTTCTATCGCGCGTTTGAGTACTAACTAAGATTAGATGGGTAAAAAACAGATAACCTTTTTATGCTGGAATTGATAGACAAATTAATCTACTAACCTCCTTAGTGAAGCTCACGGTGCATGGTTCAGACTTGTAGGATTTGGCGGCTAAGTCGCGAAACGCCTTCCCGATCTCGCCGCGCTCGGCGTCGACCCAGATGCCGCCGCCGAAGAGCACGCGCGGGCCGCCGGATTCCGCCCGGTCGACGAGGACGCGCTCGGTGACGCTGCGCCCGAAATCGGCGAGGCCCGCTTCGGAGGGCGCCCCGAGGAAGGCGAGAAGCTGGGCGTGCGTGGCTCCGCGCGCGCCCGCGGCCACTAGCGCCAGCGCCGCGTGGACGGACAAGGGAGAGAACGCAACGTTGCCGTCGTTGGCGTTGGCGACGTCGTCGTCCGGCGCGAGGAGTTTGGAGAGTCGGAGCGCGAGGGCCGTCTGCCCGTCGCGGGTTGCTGCTTCTGCGGCGGCGGCAGCCATGATGGTGGGTGGGTGCGCGCGCGCGCGTGAGTACGTGACGCTCGCTTCTGTGTGTGTGACTGCGACTGCGACTGCGTGTCTATATATATGTACGTATACGGTATACCTCTACGCGTACTCTACGGTGTGGTTGCAACTTTCGATGCCAGCGTATACCCACGTCCGTCCACCTTTCAAGGGCACGAAATACGAATCTTCAGTAGCGAGATATTAATTGTGAACTTGTGATTACTACCTGCTAAACTGCACAACGAACCGAACGGACGCACTCCTTCGTTAATCCCGTCCTTCTAAGTTACCGTGACCATAGGATAATTTAGGTCAATCTCAAGTCATGCTTGCTGTAGCTTTTTCATCGGTTTAAACGACAAAAGAACACTAAACCTAGTGTTTTATCTATATTTTTTAGAAAACCGTAAGCTTTCATATAACTAAAAGTCAAAAGTTATCGGAGATATGTTTTCTTTAGCTTTATTAAGAGTTGATCTTAGACTAATAACACTGAAGTTAAGTAAAATTACTCACTTCTATCTTGTATAAAAGATAATAACTTTTAAATTGTTTAAGCTTAAAACTGACTTCGAGCTATAAGCCAAAAGTCTAAGCCTAAATAAATAGGGCATTAGTCTGGTTGACCAGAGCAAGGCTTGACAAAAACTGATGATAGTAGTGTTACATGTACAATGGTTGATATTAATCGTCTATATTTTGTTATATACTCCCTCCATTCCCCGCATTACTCTGCATGCCCCTCGTTCCCCGTATTACTTGCATGGCCTGCATGCATGCAAGCTCAGCGGTCAGCACCACGTGCTCACCCACCTGCATGCATTACCAGTCCATGCACTCGCACGCGCACCAGAAATATTTTTGCGCGCTGCTCGGCCATGGCACAAATTAGAGCGGGCAAAACATCGAGTTTGGAATTTTGACATGGCGCCCACAAATTGGAGTATAAGATGATCTGTTGGCTAATTTATCCACTAGTACATCGCTCTCTTCCTTTCTTCCTTATTCCATGGAAAATTTGGACCTTAACATTCCGATAAACTGGGAAGAGAATGACGAGTATGAGAGCCCAGTCATCAACTTGCACCACAACTTGCCAAGCAATGATCCTGCTGGCGAAGGTGTGTTTCTAGTTATACAGTTTTGACTCAAGTTCGTCCGTTTCTTTTTCCGTATGGTGCTCACTAGTTACTTGTTTCATGTCATCTTTCTTGCATGAACAGAGGGACAAGAGCAATGTCCTGTACTTGGTGAGGATGCACGAACACAGGAGGCTGTCCACAGTGTGCAAGCTGGACACGACCATTATCATGATTTTGGCATAGGCCACAGGCACGGCAGGCTAGGATGGAGAGGGTCCAACGTCGTTGACACACAGGGAGGTAGTAACGAGGAGGGTGATGTTGAGCATGGTAACGAGGATGGAGATGGGCACGAACAGGGTAATAAGTCATGAGCAACTTTTTGTTTAACCAGTGTTCAATTTGTTGTTGGATGGGCACGAACAGAGTAAATATCGTTGCCATGTTCGGGAGTGTAGATGAAGCCGTGTGGGCCAACGACGTTGACACAGAGGGACATAACGAGGGAGTTGATGACGATCATGGCAATGAGGAAACAGATGGCCACGATCAGAGTAAGTCATGAGCAAATTGATGTTTCATTGATCATTGGTGTTAAAATAAAAATTTAGTGAATTTATTTCTTGTTTTGTAGCTCAAGGTGTGGGACAGAGGAGGCAGTACACCAATGAAGAAAAACATGCCATATATACAATGCTTCTAGAGAGAACAACTTTGGGTATATTGAAGAATGGAGTGACTAAGGATGTTTCTGATGAAACAGGCGTGCCGTTGAGAGTTGTTCAAAGGATATGGCACAAAGGAAAGCATGGTGGTGGGGTGCACGAAGTGTTTTCCAACAGACCAAAGAACTGCGGTCGCAAGAGAATAGTGTTTGATGCTGAATCCATTAAACAAGTACCGTTACGGAGTAGAACGACTCTCAAAGATCTAGCTAATGCAGTGCATTTGTCAAAGACCACATTGTTCAGGCGGTTAAAAGACGGCAAGTTAAGGCGACACACAAATGCAATCAAATTTACGTTGACCGAAGAGAACAAAAAAGCAAGAGTTCGTTTCTGTCTCTCCATGATTGAACCAACTTTTCATGGAATATACAACATCGTGTATATAGATGAAAAGTGGTTCTATCGTACAAGGCAAAGTCAGAACTACTACTTGGCGCCAGATGAACCCGATCCGGAAAGAACCACACAAAGCAAGAATTTCATTGAGAAGGTTATGTTCCTTGCAGCAATTTATAGATCGAGGTTTGATTGGGATGGTAATGTGACATTCTCGGGAAAGATTGGTATATTTCCATTCACTTTTGTTGAGCCGGCAAAAAGATCTAGTGTGAATAGACCTGTAGGTACATTGGTAACAAAGGTATTACCATCAGTCACTAAGGATGTTAGTCGTGAGTTTATCGTGAACAAGTTATTGCCTGCCATCAAGGAAAAATGGCCAGCAGAAGACCATGGCAGACCTATATTCATACAACAAGATAATGCAAAGACACACATTGCAGTTGATGATCCTGATTTTTGCGCTGCGGCAACGTCTGACACACATTCGACGACACCATCGTCCTTGGCTGCCAGATTCACATTGTCGACATGATTCCAGTCGAGGTACTCCCACTTCTGGAGTGCTTCTTCAGTGGGTAGGATTACGTGGCAATCAAATTCATCAAAGCCGTATATCCAAGCTGCGAGATTGTAGTCGCTGTGAACTAGCAGGCAACGAGAGCATGGCTTCGTCCGCAAGCAATGAGCACATGATTCCTCTTGGCCACAACGAGTGCATGGCTTCTTGCCTCCACCGATGTTGTCTTCAACGTCTCTGACTGCCGCTTCCTCGAGGTCCCCGACTGCCGCGCCCTCTACATCTCTAACTGCAATGCCCTTGACGTCTCCGCGAATGGCCGACACACTCTCGACCTGTCCGGCCACTACGCCCCGCACGCCCCCGCAAATGGCCACCGTGACTCCGACGTCTCTGGCCGCCGTCCCTTGCACTCCTCCAACCGCTGAGCCCTCCATTTTTTCCACCAGAACACGGGAGCAAGAGATGGAAGAAGTCTACAGGTTTTTATGCATGGGGGAAGAGAGATGGAGGAGGAAGATGGAAGTTGGCTGGACTGCATTCATGGCTGCATGCAAGGAGGCTGCTTTCACGAGACTGCATGTCTGCATGGGCACATGGCTAAGGAGATGGAAGGGCGCCGGAGGGAAAACGAGAGAGAGAGGATGCGTAATCAAAGCATGCGCCCTGTAATCTGGAACGACACGAAAAAAAATCTACGCCCAACATAACGGAATGGAGGGAGTAGGATTTTAGTTGATACAGGAGAAAGAAGGAAGAGAGAGTATAGACGCTAAGTCCGTGAATTCAGGAAGAGAGTATAGACGCTAAGTCCATTAATGCGACTACGACTGCGTATCTATATATGTATACCTCGACGAACCGAACGGACGCACTCCTTCGTTAGTCCCGTCCTTTAAATTACCGTGAGTGGAACCAATCACTACTACAGAAATACACATCACTATCGACTCTCTTTCATCATCACTGTCGGTTTTAGTGACGACACAAAATCCAACGACAGTGATGAGCAGTCTCTATCACAGTCGGTTCCCACCCGACAGCAATAACTTCTTCATCACTGTCGGTTCGAAACTAAACCCGACACTGATAATAAGATATCACAGTCGGTTCATATATGATCAGCGTCGGTTTTCAACTAGAACTGACTGTGATAATCTTATTATCAGTGTCGGGTTTAGTTTTGAACTGACAGTGATGAAGAAGTTATCACAGCCGGTTATATGTTAGAACCGACTGAGATGAGGTTTTTATCACTGTAGATATTCCGAAAATAGCACCAATTTCACATAATCACAATACAAAAATCATAGTACACGACAATATCAAAGAACATTCAATATTACTCACATTGTAGATCACATTCACAGCATCATTGACAGAACACATGTCACATTGACATAATATATATTGTTTACAACATTTAATTGTATGTATTGACATAATATAATATTACAACACTTGTATGGACTAGTAGGAGGCTTTCTCGTCTTTATACCTACCGTCTGGAGCTATAACATCTGTCCAGTACCACATGCATATGTGATCTCGTATTTTGTTGAGTTCTGTCGGTGTTTCGTGCACCGGCAATACGAATTTATGGTCGGATGGGGTCGCGCGCTCCCTCTCCCCGAATGGTCGACTCAAGGAGTCAGATGATGTATACTGGTTCGGGCTGAATATCCCTACTCCAGTTCGTTCGGTGCGGATGTATTGATCTTTGGGCGATGAACAAGGGGTGTACAAGCGAGGCGGGGAGTCGGCTGTCCGATCCCCTTCGTGCTTTGGCTAGGGAGTCGTGGCTTCCTGGAGTGCCCCTTGTTTTTTGTCTCTGTCTCCCTCTCGGGCCCCGCCTCTCCTTATATAGACGGAGGAGGCGGGTTACACGGGTGTTTAGGAAATCCGCTAGAAAGGGGGGTGTGCGTGTCTCGGAGTCTGGCTCCTGTCTTGTCCGATCGTCCCTCGCCGTCCCCCGAGGCAGGGTTGGTGGCTCTGCGATGTGCGGTCTTGCGCGATGATGCCTGGATGACGCCTTGCGTGGTGCTCCTGTCTGCCTCGGCGGCTTTAATGGCGCTTGACTTTGCCTTGGCCTCGGGAGTGGGCGCACTCCTCTGCGGTGTGCCAGGCGATGGGACGGGGGCTTGACTCCTTCGGTGGCTCTTCTGACAGTCTTGGGAAGGTGCCGCCTACCCCGGTACGGACGCCAGGGGACGCTGCGCACAAGGCAGCCGTCTGACACTGGCGTGGGCCATGCCGGCCCTGTGCGCAGGTGGAGTTTGAGCTTCAACATTAGGCGGCCGGAGCATGCCGACCGCCCGGAACCGGAGTCCGCCGACCGTTCGGGGTCGGCCCTGCACAGGTCGGGGCTCGCTCCCCGCGGCCCAAGTACCTTTTGGTGGTGCTGGGCCTTCGCCATGATTGGTCAGCCCGTTCGTGCTTCCGGGCTGATGGGGGTACCCATGGCATGGGTACTCGTCAGTAGCCCCCGAGCCCCGGAGCGGGTCGGAGAGCCGCTCGGGGGTTTAACCTGGCGGTGGTAGCTGTCGGCCCGGAGGTCGGTGATGCTAGGTCGGCGCGACTGCCTGGGAGCCGCGCCAGCCTAGAAGGGGCCCGGGTGCGCGCGAGCGCACCCGGTGGGTGTAGCCCCCGAGCGGGTCGGAGAGCCGGTCGGGGGTTTAGCCCGGCCGTGGTAGTCGTCGACCCGGAGGTCGGTGATGCTAGGTCGGCGTGACTGCCTGGGAGCCGCGCCAGCCTAGAAGGGGCCCGGGTGCGCGCGAGCGCACCCGGTGGGTGTAGCCCCCGAGCCCCCGAGCGGGTCGGAGAGCCGGTCGGGGGTTTAGCCCGGCAGTGGTAGTCGTCGACCCGGAGGTTGGCGGCGCCTAGGTCGGCGCGACTGCTTGGGAGCCGTGCCGGCCTAGACAGAGCCCGGGTGCGTGCGAGCGCACCCGGTGGGTGTAGCCCCCGAGCCCCCGAGCGGGTCGGAGAGCCGGTCGGGGGTTTAGCCCGGTCGGACCCTGGCAAGCCACGCCGTTCGTGGGTTTTTTCAGAGTCGGGTGAGCGAACGCACGTTTGCCTTCGTTGGCTTGAACGTCGTGCTCGTGCGAGCTACTATCGGGTAATCCGAGTGGAACCTTGGCGATCTCCCTCGAGGGGGATCATTTCCAAGCGGACGTAGCTCCCGGCGTGGGCGTCCGACCCGCTTCGGGGGCGTTCCATAAAAACCTTTCCTTACTCGTCCCGCATCGGGCTGCCGGGTCGTCCGCCAACCCGGAGCGCGGCTGGCCGCCACTCATCGATGAGCTCCGCGGGAGAGTGTGAGGTATGGTCTCGGACGCGGGCCACAGTGATTGGGTCGTCCGCCGACCCTAACTAGGGGCCCTCTGGGGGCTCACTGCGACCCGCCCCTCGCTCTCTCTTTTTTTACGTGTTGGGGCGGCTTTCATTCCAGCTGGCTGGATTCGGCCTTCGTAACCCTCAGCACGGTGCCGGGCCTCGGGCGCGAGCCCGCAGGCCGCTTGCTTTCCCGAGGCCGGGCGGCCCAGTAGGCCGTTTTCATACCTTTCTTGGCGTGGGGCGCCCCGGCCCGATGTAGCCGGCGAGGTCTGCGGTGCTGCGTGGCGTGCGGCGCGAGGCGTTCGCTCTGTCGGAGCAGTTAATGCCTAGTGGGATTTAAATGGGCTACGGGACGTTACCGGGCGAGGTGACAGGCTGATGGTTCGGCGACTGCGTCGGTTCGCGCGAGGAGGCGTCAGTTGGGCGCGGAGGCCCGCCCGTTCCCGCCAGGCGCCTATAAAGGAAGGGGAAGGCGGCGTGGGGGGAGCAAAACCTTCCGCTCGTGCCTTCTGCAAAAAAGGAAAAGAGAGAAAACGCAAGGGGAGAAAAAAGCTTCCTGCTTCGTCGCGCCGTCCCCCGCTTCCCCACGCACTTTCGAGGATGTCGCTGACCCCGCACTTGGCCGCGGCGGGTCGCTACCTCGGCTTGGAGAGGAAGGAGCTCCTTCCTCCGCGGCCTCAGTCCGGCTGGCGGGTGCCGCCGGCCGGGACCGAGGTCCCCGAACTGGAAGACGGCGAGATAGTCTCGCTGGCGGCCTTCTACGAGCGGGGCTTCGGCCTCCCACTCCACCCGTTCGTCCGGGGGCTGCTTCACTACTACGGGGGGGAAGTTCACCACCTGAATCCGAATGGAGTCCTCCACATTGCGGTCTTCATGACGCTGTGCGAGGCTTTTCTGGGGATCGAACCCCACTGGGGACTCTGGCGCCACTTCTTCTTCGCGAGGCCGCCGTCGGGCGCCGCCGACCTTCTTGGCGCTCTGGCGATCCAACTGCGTCCCCGCCGCAAGTCGCTTTACACCGATGTAAAGCTGCCGACGTCCAACCGGGGGTGGCATAGCGAGTGGTTCTATGTCCGGAACATCGACAACAGTGCCCCGGCCTTCAGTGGGAATCTACCGACGCCGCATCCTTGCTGGACCTGGGGTCCCGATGCGAGGGACCGGGCGAAGGTTGATGAGATTCTCAAAAAGCTCGCAGACCTAAAGCGGCGGGGTCTGACGGGCAAGGTGGTCCTCCGTACGTTCATGGAGAGGCGCATCCAACCACTCAAGGATCGGGCGCATCCCATGTTCGAGTATACGGGGCCGACCGACCCTGCGAGGTCGTCGGAGCGGGAGCTTCCTGCGTCGGAGGTCCTCGCACGTGTGGCCGCAGTTTCCATCGAGGGAGATACCGAGCCGGCGGACGCGTGCTCGCGCCGTTTTCGCAGTAATCCGCAGAACTTGGTACGCCTGGACGGCCTCGCTTGCTTTTGTTTTGCTCTGCTCCGTCGCCCCCTTACCCGAGCGTGTTCGTGCAGGGGCTCGGTGGCCTGATCTCCCGCCCCTTGCTTCCGGGGGAAAAAGAGGCGAGAGCGGCCGCGCGCACGGAAGCGGTGCAGCGTGACGCCGCCCTCCTGGCGAAGAAGGAGGCGACGAGGGATCGGAAGAGGAAAGAGTGCGCGGAGCGGTCCGCGCGTGGCGAGGAGGTCTCTGACGAGACTGAGAGTGACGGCGACGAAGAGCCGTCGTCGAGCGAGGGGGGAGCGGTTGGCGGAGGCGACTCCGGCGGCTGCGACGCGGGTTCCAGCCGCGGGGCCGGCGACCGTGGTTCCTCAGAAGAAACCTCAGGCGCAGGGTACATCCTGAAGATGCGCAGACCCCTCACGCCCCCTCGTGGGGGCCCGGCAAAAAGGGCACGCCAGGTGCCGGTTGTTCGCTCCTCTCGGTAAGTGACTTTACGTGCTCCCAGTTTGGTCCTCTCTGGTGCTTTTTTCTTCGTAACTCCTGATGGGCCGCTGTGTGCAGGGGGCATACCAGCGCTGGGAGAGCGCTGAGTCCTACCTCGGCGGTGAGGAGTCGCACCCTTCCGGTCCCATCCGCGGGGCGTGCGGCGGCGGTTGTTGGGAGCGGGGCTTCTTCGGATGCGCTCCCCGTGGCTGGGTTTGTCGGCGAGGGGACGCCGCCGGAGGGGGATGCGCAGGGAGCACTACCGGTTGCGACAGCGCAGGAAGAAGCTTCGCCGGACGTGCCTCCGCCCGTGCCGTTGTCTGGTGAGGCCGGTGTGGTCCCGCCGCCGCCCGGGGGGGCGCTGGGACCGCCACCGCCCGCAGCATCGACGGGAGACGCTCCGCTATCCTTGCCTTTCCCCGCACCGCCGACCGTGGTCGCCGCGACTCCGCCACGGGGAAGTATCGATCCGCGGCGTATGCGACACCGTCGGCGAAGTCTGCCACCCCCGCCGCCGGGGCCACCGCCCGCTTCGGCGGTCCAAGTGTCGCGGGAGGGCGCGCAACCGGCTACCGCAGACGCTGCGGCAGGCGGGGAAGTCGAGACAAGACGGCTGCCGACCGCCGTGCTGTCTTGGCCCGGCCCCGACCCGGCCGGGGGGCCCGCGTTCGTTCTGGACGACGAGGCAGAACGCGCGGATTGGAACGCTTTGGAGGAGGAGATGGAGAGGGTCCACGCCGACCTCACTCGCGCCGTTGACGCCGCGTCCAGGGCGAGGAAGTCCATTGCTCAGGAGTCCCGCTTGGTCGACGGTGAGTCTCGACGGGGTTTTGTCTTTGTGCATCTTTTGACCGGAAAACGGAGATCGACGGGCAGGAATTTGCAGCGCTTGACATCCGGGCGGTAGACAAGTCGATGTTCCTCCGGCGTTTACCTGGCCCGGGAGTGCTATAGGGGGAGAGCTGCTCGACGCCCGGAGGGCGCGTGTTGCCGAGCCAGGGAGGGTCGCCGCTGGTCGGCCGGTGGGAAATCATCGAAGCCTTGCGGGAGGCTCAGCGACTGGCGGAGTCCCTGACCACCGAGGGAGAGCGGGCCAGGTCGTCCCTGGCGGATGCTGAAGCGGCCAAGGCTTCTGCGGTCCGCGCAGAACGGGCCGCTCGGGCGGAGGCCACCCGCCTCCGAGAGGAAAACGAGTCAGCCCGCAGGGAGGCCGATCGGCTTCACGGCGAGCGGGATCTTGCTCGGGGGGAGCTCGCGACGGCGAGGGAGCTTGCCGCTCGCGCTGCTTCCGATCGGGAGGCGCTTGCCAAGGTCGAGGAGGAACTTCGTGCCAAGGAAGCCTTCGTGGCTGGTGAGTTGTTCAATCCCTCGGGAGCCACTGCGACGGGCGTCTTCTGACACTATTTTTGTTCCTGCAGGCCTGCAAAAAAGCCTTAGCGACGCGCTGGAGTCGCGAAGGGTGGCGGTGGAGAAGCAGGATGCGGCGGTCGAGTCACGTGACTCGGCCCTTGTGGACAAGCGGGTGGCGGAGAGGGATGCGGCCGAAACGACGGCCGAGCTGACGGTCCTCCGCGTGGGCATCCAGGCTGTCTGCGACCGGCTGTTCGGACTTACTCCAGGCCCCAGCGCCATCCCCACCATACTCGGATGGGTCCCTGAGCGCGTTGAGGCGTCGGTGCGGGAAGCGGCGGTGCTTGGCGCTTCCTCGGCCCTGGTCAACACCGTCTCTTATTATGACGGCGTCGACCTTGAGGCGGTCGGGAGCGATGTTGCCGCCGACCAAGTGATGAGGAGATCGACGCATTCTTGGCCCGGTCGACCCGTGCGCTCAGAGATTGCCGCCGGATCTCGCGCGAGAAATCCTCCGTCGGACGGAGGGAGATGATTAGTTTCCTTCTCTTCTTTTTCTTTGTAGTGCATGTAATGAACGTGATCGCCTCAATCGGGCCCGACGTGTCGGGCCGCTTTTGAGTTCCTTTTTTTTTGTGTCCGTCTACCTCGTGCTTCCTCTGTGGTTTGGGCAATCTTACGACCATAGCTATAGGGCCCGCAGGGGTGCCCTGAGAGCGTAGGCGTTGTCCCAACTCAGTCTGAAGAAATCACGGGATAGGACAGGCTACCTAGAACGCTCGCTTCGCGGAGGAGAGGTGCCTAGGTCGGACCGTCTCCTTCGCGAAGGCTCCGCTTGGCCGGCTAGAACGTTACCCTGAGTGGGGGTGCTTTGACCGTCCCTAGCGTCTCTTGCTCGGAGGGCTTGTTTTCCCCCTTCAGAGTACCACTTCGAAGCCGTAGCCGCGGGGGCGTAGGCCGTAGTACCTTGGTCCGGGGGAAATAGCCGCGAGGTGGATAGCTTGGTCGGTTGGGGCACGGCTCAGGGTAACGACTTGTGCGCTTTTTAACGACGACCGGGGTCGGTCTATGCTGACTGATCAAGTTGCCTTCCGCTTGGGCAACCTCCTTTTTGCGCGAAATGCTACTCGGGAGCCGTGGCCGCTGGGGCTTAAGCTGTAGCATTTGGCTCGAGGAGGTTGCCTCGAAGGAGTTTGTTTGATCAGTCGGCTCGCCGACCCAAATCGAGAAAGCCTCCATCCGACCGGCGCTTGGCCCTTCGCTCAAGTAGCCTCCCTTTTTGCGCAAAGTGCTACTTCGAAACCGTAGCCGCGGGGGCGTGGGCTGTAGCATTTTGGTTTTGAAGAGGTTACTATGAGAGGGGGGTGCAGCTCGGTCGGAGCGGTTACCGAACATCGATCTAGGTCGCTGACCCCTGGGGTCGTAAGGCAGCCCCCGAGTGGTGCGTGGGGACTGAGGGGTGCAGTCGCCACGCACCGCTTGAGTTTTCACAGGTTTTTTGAAAGAGATTTATGTTTTTCCTTAGAGATAAGGGCGGATTAACTCGCCTTGGAGGTCGCGTCGTCTTTGGAACTGGGACGCTTCGGCTTCCGCTCCGCTGCGCGCTCTTGAGGCGCTTCGTCTTCCGTGCCTCCCACACTGTAGGTTATAAAAGGAGAGAACGCTGGTGCGTTCGTTATTCTGCCAAAGCTTCCACAACACTTCCTTCGCGCGCCATGGCGGACCATTATGCTCAGCTCCACGAGGAAGTAGGCGCTCATCAGGCTTGGCTGCGGGAGGTGGCGGAGGTCGAGGCCGAGGCTGTTCGCGAGGACATACGGCGAGTTGGCGTCCTTGTCGTGGGCGTCTCGCCGCGGAAGTGAGGGCGCTACCGTGCAGGCGCTGGTTGAGAGGCGCCGTGCGCTGTCCGGCTGGCGGGGTGCACACCAAGACAACAGCGGGCGGTTTGTTCTTGGTTGGGGTGATGCGCCTCCGTGAATAAAGTGTTTCTTTTGCCCTCTGCTCCCTTCTCTTATTTTTTCTTCCTCGAGGATTTTCCACTTTTGCGATCGCCCACATCCGTAGTCTTTTGGGACCGCAACGGGTCCGGCGCAGGCTGTGCTTGTCACCGGAATGGGTTGGTCCGACCAACCGTAGGTCGGTTGTTCGTGGTCTTCGACATGGGTAGAGTACTATTTTGGGACCTCTGCTTTCGGGGCGGAGGTCATAGTACTTGTGGTAGATCAAGGGCGAGAGAGAGCACTCGGTCGATCTTTCGACAGTTGCGACTTCTTTTGTTTGGAAACTTATCGCGCGGTACAGAGAAGGGGCAGGCTGATTAGGGATAGAACCTTCTCAACTTCTCTATATTCCACGCGTTTGTAAGGAGATTTCCTTCGGTATCCTTGAGACGGAAGGTGCCGGGCCGGAGGACTTCCGCGACGGCGAAAGGGCCCTCCCAAGGCGGGGAGAGCTTGTGCCTGTCCTTCGCGGATTGGACTTGACGTAGTACCAAGTCGCCGACTTCGAATGAGCGACCGCGAACTCGTCGGCTGTGGTAGCGGCGCGGCCGGGTATTTTGTCGGCCAGTAAGATCGCGACGTCTCGAAGCCGTCGAGTCGGTCGAGGTCATCTTCTTTGTTCCTCGATTGCCGTCTTGGCGTTGTAGTTCTGCCACTTGGCGCGCGCCGGACTCAAGGTCGGTCGGGAGGACAGCCTCTGCTCCAAACACCAAGAAGAAGGGAGTGAACCCGGTCGACCGGGTCGGCGTGGTTCGCAGACTCCAAAGCACGGGTTGTAGCTCGGCGGCCCACCGTCGCGAATTTCTTGATCGGTGAAGATTCGCGGCTTGAGTCCTTGGAGGATCATGCCGTTGGCTCGCTCGGCCTGGCCGTTGGCTCGGGGGTGTGCCACTGCCGCCCAGTCGACTCGGATATTGAAGTTGTCGCAGAACTCGAGGAACTCCTTTCCCGTGAAGCTGCGTCCGTTGTCGATGATGATGGAGTTGGGCACCCCGAACCGGTAGACAATATCGCGGAAGAAGCCTGCTGCCTGGGCCGACGTGATCTTTGTCAACGGCTTGGCTTCGATCCACTTTGTGAACTTGTCCACGGCGACAAGCAAGTGAGTGAAGCCCCCGGGCGCTTTTTTGAAGGGTCCGACTAGGTCGAGCCCCCAAACCGCGAAGGGCCACGTGATGGGGATTGTCTGCAAAGCTTGCGCAGGAAGATGCGTTTGTCTGGCGAAGAATTGGCATCCTTCGCAGGTGCGGACGATTTGGGTTGCATCTGCTACGGCGGACGGCCAGTAGAAACCTTGTCGGAAGGCCTTTCCTACCAGGGACCGCGGCGCGGCATGGTGTCCACACACCCCGCCGTGGATGTCCAGCAGAAGGTGCTTCCCTTGGTCGGTCGGAACGCACTTCTGAAGGATTCCGGATGGGCTCCTCTTGTAGAGGGCACCTTCGACCAGGACGAAAGACTTAGCCCGCCGGGCGAGGCGCCGAGCCTCGGTGGTATCGGCGGGGAGCGACCCGTTTGTCAATCGATCGACAAACGGTTGCCTCCAGTCGGTTTCGACGGTCAGGACGCCCAAATCCGACCCAGACGGCTGAGCATCTGGCCGAAGATCGGCGGGAGCGCCCGCCTTTGGGGGGTCGGTAGCGCCCTCAGCACTTGGGTCCAAGCGGATTGATGGGCTGCTGAGGTCGGAAACGAAGATCCCTGGGGGAACCGGCCCTTTTCCGGAGGCGAGGTTGGCGAGGGAGTCGGCTTCACCGTTGTAGCGTCGGTGAATCGTGATGGAGCTCGAAACCCTTGAACTTCTCCTCGAGCTTGCGGACCTCCAGGCAGTAGGCGGCCATCCGAGCGTCACGGGGCTCGGTGGCTTTCATCACTTGGTCGACAACCAGCTTGGAGTCGCCGTGAACGTAGAGCTGTCGTGCGCCTAGGTCAACGGCGATTCGAAGGCCGTTGACGAGGGCTTCGTACTCGGCGACATTGTTGGTAGCGTCAAAGAGTAGACGGATAGCATACCGGAGCTTGTTGCCGAGTGGGGAGATGATGACGATCCCCGCGCCGGCCCCATTCTTGGTGTAAGACCCATCAAAGTACATCGTCCAGTACTCCGGGTCTTCGACCACTGCAGGGACTTGCGCTTCGGTCCACTCGGCGACGAAGTCCGCCAAGACTTGGGACTTGATCGCCGTCCTGGGGACGTACGATATGTCGAGGCCACTGAGTTCGAGAGCCCACTTGGCGATTCTTCCGGTGGCGTCGCGGTTACGGACGACTTCTCCGAGCGGCATGGAGGTTACCACGGAGATGGGGTGTCGATCGAAGTAATGGGCAAGCTTCCTCTTGGCGATGAGTACCGAGTAGAGTAGCTTCTGTATCTGAGGATATCGGACCTTTGTTTCGGAGAGCACCTCGCTGACAAAGTAGACCGGTCTCTGCACCTTGAAAACGCGGCCTTCCTCTGCTCGCTCCACAACAAGTGCCGCGCTGACGACCTGAGTCGTGGCGGCGATGTAGAGGAGTAAGGGTTCCTGTGGCTCCGGGGCGACCAGGACCGGAGGTGAGGTCAGAAAGGCCTTTAGTCGACTAAAGGCTTCCTGAGCTTCGTGGGTCCAGGAAAAGTGGTCGGACTTCTTCATCAGTTTGTAGAGTGGCATCCCGCGTTCACCGAGGCGGGATACGAGCGACTTAGCGCCGCGATGCACCCCATCGACCTTTGAACTCCCTTGAGATCATTGATTGGCCCCATCCTCGCGATAGCGAGATCTTGTCGTGGTTGGCTTCGATGCCGCTCGGAGACAATGAATCCCAAAGAATCGGCCCTTGGGGACCCCGAAGACGCATTTCTCGGGGTTGAGCTTTATGCGAAATCGTCGGAGGTTCGCAATAGTCTCTTCCAGGTCGGTGATGAGGTCGTCGGCCTTCCTGGTTTTGACAACGATGTCGCCGGCGTGAAGGCTTCGATGTTACGGCCAATTTGGTCCGAAAAACACGCCGCATACATCGGTACGTGGCGCTGCGTTTTCACCAAAGGCATCGTGGACGTAACAAAGCGAGCCGTACGGGGTGATGAAGGAAGTCGCAAGCTGATCGGACTCCTTCATTGCTATCTGGTGGTAGCCTGAGTAGGCATCCAAAAAAGAAAGGGACTCGCACCCGGCGGTGGAGTCTACGACCTGGTCGATGCGAGGTAATGGGAATGGATCTTTTGGACAGGCCTTGTTGAGGCTCGTGTAGTCAACACACATTCTCCATTGCCCTGACTTTTTCTTTACAAGGACGGGATTGGCGAGCCACTCGGGGTGACGCACCTCCCTTACAAAGCCGGCGGCCAAAAGTTTGGCGATTTCTTCCCCAATGGCCCGACGCTTTTCTTCGTCGAAACGGCGCAGGTGCTGGGCGACCGGTCTAGATCCCGGTCGAATGTTCAGGGAGTGCTCGGTGACCTCCTTCGGGACTCCTGGCATGTCCGAGGGTCTCCATGCGAAGACGTCTCGGTTTGCTTGGAGGAAGTCGACGAGCGCGCCTTCCTATTTGGTGGTGAGGGCGGCCCCGATCCGCACGGTCTTGGCGGGATCTTCGGGATCAACAGCGACCTCCTTCGTGTCCTCCGCGGACTTGAAAGAGCTAGGCCCCGACTTGCTGGAGTCGGGGGCGGATCCGGAGACCTTCTCCCTGAGCTGGGCGAGCTCGGCGGAAGCGACGACCGCCGAGGCCAATTCACAGCTGCTTTGCTCGCAGTTGTATGCGAGCTGGAAGGATGCGGCCACGGTGATGACACCTTGTGGCCCTGGCATCTTCAGCTTGAGATAGGTGTAGTTGGGGACTGCCATGAACTTCGCGTAGCAAGGTCGTCCCAGGATGGCATGGTAGGAGCCGGGAAAGTCCACAACCTCGAAAGTGAGGCTCTCGGTGTGGAAGTTGTCCGGGCTCCCGAAAGTGACGGACAGGCCGACCTGCCCGAGGGGATAGGCCTGTTGGCCTGGTACGACGCCGTGGAAGGGCGCCCTGCTCGGCCGGAGGGCGGAGCGGGGGACCCCCAGGGCATCGAGGGTCTCAACATACATGATGTTGAGGCTGCTGCCGCCGTCCATGAGCACCTTGGTCAGGCGCTTCGTCCCCACGATGGGGTCGACGACGAGCGGGTAGCGTCCCGGGTGCGGGATGTGGTCGGGGTGGTCGGTCCGATCGAAGGCGATCGGGCATTCCGACCACTTCAGGTAGGAAGGCACGGCCGGGGTCGCCGTGTGTACCTCTCGGTGGGCGAGTTTCAGCCGTCGCTTGTCGGCGTAGCACTCCGTCCCTCCGAAGATCATGAGGCAGCCGTCGAGCTGCGGGAACTCGTCGGCTGGCTCATCGCCCTTCGCCCCGGCGTCGGGCGTCGGGTCGCGCTTCTTCCCCTTGCCCCGTGTTGTCATGGGGTTTCCGGAGAGGAACCGCTTCAGGACTTCGCAGTCCCGATACTTGTGTTTGACGGGATAGTCGTGGTTCGGGCACGGACTATCCATCAACTTCTCGAATCGGTCGGGCGTCTGCCGAGCCTGCTGTTTGGCAGGTCGGTCGGCAGCGGCGACCATTCGGCCTTCGCGGCCCTGCTTCCCCTTCCGCTTCCTTTTGTCAGGGCGGTCGGAGGGGGCGCTGGCTCCGAGGCTGGCTGTCTTGTGGGCCGTCTTCCTTTCGAAGATGGCCCCCACGGCCTCCTCGCCGGAGGCGTGGTTGGTGGCGATGTCGAGGAGCTCCTTGGTGGTCCGGGGTTTCGCACAGCCCAACTTGTGGACCAGGGCCTCGCACGTGGTGCCGTAGATGAACGCCCCGACGACGTCGGCGTCGCGGATGTCGGGGAGCTCGTTGCACTGCTGGGAGAAGCGGCGGATGTAGTCCCGGAGGGTTTCCCCCGGCTGCTGCTTGCAGCTCTTCAAGTCCCAGGAGTTGCCAGGCGTTTATGCGTGCCACAGAAGTTCCCGACGAAGAGGTTCGTCAGGTCGGCCCAGCTGCCGATGGTGTCCGCGGGCAGGTACTCGAGCCAGGCTCGAGCTGAGTCCGCAAGGTAGATGGGGAGGTACTGGATGATGAAGGAGTCGTCCGTCGCTCCCCCCGCTCGGCAGGCGAGCCGGTAGTCTTCTAGCCAAACACTGGGGTTGGTAGCCACTGTGTACTTGGCTATGTTGGTCGGAGCCCGGAATCTGGTCGGGAAACCGGCGTTGCGGATGCGGCGGGTGAACGCGCGCGGCCCAGGACCGTCGAATCCTGGGTCGGGATGGTTGCGTGGCCCGCTATCGGCGACTTGCGAGGGCGCTGCTGCATCGGTAGCTCTCCTTCGCGCCTCGAGGGTGGTGCGAAGATCATACTTATCCCCCAGGCGATGGCGCACCGGGGTGTATGATGCCTGGGGGAGCTCGTGGAGCGGGGCCGTCTTGGCTGGGCTCCATCGATCCTGCGAGGGGGAGTGGCCCAGGCGGCCCGAGGTGGCGCCCGTCCGTCGGGAGCCAGAACCTTGGGCGTGCTGAACGACAGCACGTTCTACCAGCCCCCGGAGGTTCTGATAGGTGGCCTTGGCCACGGCTCCGTTGGCTCGAGGCAGCCTCGGGCGGCATTGCCGCCGCAGCAATGTTCTGGTTGGCGTGAGGGAAGAACGGAAGGCCGTTCGTCTCCTCAGCCAACTGCTGATGCACCTGACGCGCACGGGCGCGCGCGCCGGAGAAGGGTGGTGGGTTAGGCTGACGGCGCTCCAGTTCAGCCTGGAGCTTATCGAGCTCGGCCTTTCGAGCTTCTAACTCCTCGCGCTGTCGCCGAAGGTCAGCGAAGCGTTATAGGTGCTGTACGTCGTCTTCCCGCTGGGATTCCTCCCGCCGCGCTTCGTCGCGCGGGAGGAGGGTCCCGAGGGTAACGGGGGTGGAGGATGGCTCCGCCGCACCCGTCATGTTGCACTCGCGGGAGTAGGCCCTACGAGGGGGACACTCCTTGTCGGAGCTAGAGCCATGGCTGGAGGAATCCGCCAGTAGGTCGTGGAGGGAAGCCGCCAGAAGCCGCCATGGCCACGAAGCTGCGAGCTCGTGGAGGGCGGCTCCGCCGCCGCAGTCCGTAAGCGATGTCGCCGGCGGCAGCGCCGGCAGCGACGGCCCGCGCGGCGTCACTGGGCCTCGAGGCCGAGGTTGCCGAGGCGTCGGCAAGAATCGTATCGAGCTAAGCGAGGGCGCCGGTCCTGACGCGGCGGGAATGAGAGCAAGCTCTCCCGCGGCGGTGACGACGAAATCGAGGGCGCCAAAGCGGATCCAGCCCCTCGACATCGGCGAATCGTGGTGGGAGGAGGCCATCAGGGAGGAGAAATGGGAACCCGAGGATGAGGATGTCGGTGAAGACGCGCGAGATGCCCCTACAGGCGCGCCAATCGCTTGTTTCGTGCACCGCATACGAATTTATGGTCGGATGGGGTCGCGCTCCCTCTCCCGAATGGTCGACTCAAGGAGTCAGATGATGTATACTGGTTCGGGCTGAATATCCCTACTCCAGTTCGTTCGGTGCGGATGTATTGATCTTTGGGCGATGAACAAGGGGTGTACAAGCGAGGCGGGGAGTCGGCTGTCCGATCCCCTTCGTGCTTTGGCTAGGGAGTCGTGGCTTCCTGGAGTGCCCCTTGTTTTTTGTCTCTGTCTCCCTCTCGGGCCCCGCCTCTCCTTATATAGACGGAGGAGGCGGGTTACACGGGTGTTTAGGAAATCCGCTAGAAAGGGGGGTGTGCGTGTCTCGGAGTCTGGCTCCTGTCTTGTCCGATCGTCCCCTGCTCGTCCCGAGGCAGGGTTGGTGGCTCTGCGATGTGCGGTCTTGCGCGATGATGCCTGGATGACGCCTTGCGTGGTGCTCCTGTCTGCCTCGGCGGCTTTAATGGCGCTTGACTTTGCCTTGGCCTCGGGAGTGGGCGCACTCCTCTGCGGTGTGCCAGGCGATGGGACGGGGGCTTGACTCCTTCGGTGGCTCTTCGGCGATCTTGGGAAGGTGCCGCCTACCCCGGTACGGACGCCAGGGGACGCTGCGCACAAGGCAACCGTCTGACACTGGCGTGGGCCATGCCGGCCCTGTGCGCAGGTGGAGTTTGAGCTTCAACATTAGGCGGCCGGAGCATGCCGACCGCCCGGAACCGGAGTCCGCCGACCGTTCGGGGTCGGCCCTGCACAGGTCGGGGCTCGCTCCCCGCGGCCCAAGTACCTTTTGGTGGTGCTGGGCCTTCGCCATGATTGTTCAGCCCGTTCGTGCTTCCGGGCTGATGGGGGTACCCATGGCATGGGTACTCGTCAAGTTCTTTCATCTCTAAGGTGTCCCTAGGGATTTTGATATTAGGTAAAATGTCTAAGCAGTCAAGCAGGACCTTTATGTGATGCATGACATAGAAGCTGTAATTGTCGTCGCTCCCCTGTTGATGACACTTGAAGAAAGAAAATCATATTAGGAGACGAACTATATATGTCAGTAAAAAATCCTATGCTAGGGATTTGTACCTAGCAGCGCTTCCAATGCAGCTTGTCGCATTTTTTCTTGTCAAGTTACCCTGCTTTAATTAGCAATGTACAACGAGAAAGCCCTACTGTTGGAGAAAAACTTAGCAACTCCCCAAGGGGAGGTCTCCTAATGCCCTACGCCTCGCGGGAGGTCTACACCCTTCCCGGGGGCTTACCCTGTGGCGTACCCCACGGGAGGTCTAACGCCCTACGACCCGCGGGAGGTCTCCTCACGCCACACGGGAGGTCTACACCCTTCCCGGGCCCTTACTCACCAACTCCCCAAGGGGAGGTCTCCTAACGCCCTACACCTCGTGGGAGGTCTAATGTTCCGCGGGAGGTCTACACGCTCCCCGAGGGCTTACCCTTTGGCGTACCCTGCGGGAGGTCTAACGCCCTACGACCCGCGGGAGGTCTCCTCACGCCACAAGGGAGTTCTACACCCTCCCTGGGCCCTTACGTACCAACTCCCCAAGGGGAGGTCTCCTAACGCCCTACGCCTCGCGGGAGGTCTCATGTTCTGCGGGAGGTCTACACCCTCCCCGAGGGCTTACCCCGTGGGAGATCTCCTCGCAAGGGGTTTGAGAGGGGTCACCAAGTCCCTTGTGAGGGCCTCGAAGTCAGAGATTTACTCCCACGGGACGATGACGGGGATCCACTACCTCCCTACTGGAATGACCAAGATACCCCCACTTAGATTACTTCAGTAGAGATAGAATAGTATTTTTATGTAACAGGCTGAGTGCCTATAAAACCTCACTGTGACCCCCTAATGTAACTTGAACTCTCATTAAATGCAAAGACCAAAAAACGGGGGTGTCCCTCGGGGAGTCTGGACAAGGAGACATCCCTCTACTCCCCTCGGGGAACACACCGACAGGAGTAGGGCGCCTACTTAAGAGCCCGAACCTGTATAAACCCTTTCACAGGCCGGCGTCCCCCCTCATTCATGTGTCTCATTTCTGAACCTACGACATTTGGCGCCGTCTGTGGGGTACGTAGCTAACTCAAACACGACTATGGCTCCTCCCAAGAAAACTCAACACAAGCCTCCGGCTCCGAGGCGCAAGGAACACGAGGATGATCGTCCTCCCCGACGGAACCCCTGGCGTGCACCGCCCTCTGAGATTGGTGCCATCCACCCTGGGGTGGGCAACATCCTACAAGTCTCGGGACCTGAAGACTCTTCGTCCTCCCGGGCGCTGGCCGCTATGGTCCAAGGGCCAGGAGCTTGGGGCACACTTGCAGCTGCGGGGCCAGGCGCTTCAGAGCCGACCATTGCTCCTGAGGCAACAAGTGTTGGGCAAGTTAACTCTACAAGAGCGGTCAGGCTATGAATTTAATCCTCTTTATTAGTGCTTCAGCTAGTCCATTTTGCGTATGGACGTGCGGTACAGAGTGCTCGCATGCTTGGCAATATAATTGTGGCTCTTCTGGAGCCTACTATATGTGTATCGTTGCCTGCGATTGTCATAATCATTCCAATGTTCTTCGTGATCGACTGAAAGTATTTAAACTCTCTTAAGATAGTATTTGTTGTGCCACTATCAGCAATACATATCTCCTCCATTTGCGCGCTACACGATTTCTAGATAAAAGAAATATAATTCTAATCAGATAGTGGCAAAGTAATTCAAACATTGCTTGCAAATATAAAATACTGGAATAAAGAATAAATTACAATTCTTTTCATGGGAAAAAAATACTCTTCAAAAGTTTACAATTCATTATTCAATCTGATGTCTATGTGAGATAGTTCTCACTATTCAGGGCCAGTTCTTCAAACTCGCGTTTGATAATGCCAGATATTTGCATATTCACGAGATTCCTTTATTAGATTATTGCGTGCAATCTAATAGAAAGTGTTGCTAGATTAATAAATGCATAAATCAAATTCTCATGAATTTCCAGTAACTAAAGAAGGCAATAGATACAAGATTCATAAATACAGTTTCGTGCATGTATGTGATTGGCTTCGTGCGTGCGATCAGATTTATGCACGCGATAGGCTTCGTGCGATCAGCTTCATGTATGCGTCGGATTCATGTGCACGATCGGCTTCGTGTGATTGGTTTTATGTGCGCGATCGGTTTCGTGTGCGCGACTGGCTTCGCATGATCGGCTTCGTGCATGCGATCGGATTCATGCGCATGATCGACTTCGTGCGATCGGTTTCATGCGCGCGATCGGATTCATGCATGTGATGCGGTCAGTTCCATGCGCGGCGGTGGCCGCTTCGTGTGGCATGCTTTGAATTTCCAGTGAATTAGATCAAAGCAATAAATACAAATACATGGAAAAATATTCATAAATGCCGCAAGAGAATGGTAGCAAAATTTAAATCGAATCCAAATAATTTCTGGATTTTTTCTAGCAATTTTCCATATTTTCTGGTAATTTTCAGAATTTTTCTGTTATTTTCATCAAATTTTCCAATTTACTAATGGATTTTCGAAAAGAAAAAGAAATAGAAATAGAAATCCAAGAGGGCAAACAAGTAAATTTTCCCCTCCTTCCTTTTCATCCGAACTCCACTGGATTCAATCTGATTTCAAAGGGGTCGGGGCCAGTGCTTCTTCGATGGCATGTGCAGGCGGCCAGCAGACGCGTGGGGCGCCGGCGGCGAGCTGCGGGCCACGCGCGGCGGTGGGCCACCGGCGAGCGATAGCGCGGGACGCCGGTGGGTGCCAACGGCAAGACGCAACAAAGGCAAAGCGGCGATGGCTTGCGGATGGCAGCGGGAGCCAGGAGGACTTCGGGTCGGGGCTGAACTCAGCGGCTTCGCGCCGTGCTGGCGGCTGGCGTGCCGCGTGCACGGGCTGCGTCCGCGTGCTTCGAGCATGGTGGAGCTTCGTGGCTGGGGAGCGGCGGTTCATCGGCGGCGAGGAAACAGCAGGCAGCGTTGTCTTCGAGGCCGGAGCAAGGCTGGCTGCGAGCGCAGGTGACAGAGTTGGGCCGAGTTGGCGGTGCCAGCGTCTGACGGGACCAAGGCGAAACGGCGGCGGCCTACGGATGACAGCAAAAACTGGGAGGGCTGGCCGGCGGTTGCATGCAGCAAGACCGGCCTGCAAGCCTGTGGCGGATCGACGCCGGCGCCGGCGCAGCTGGCAGCTAAACGGCTTCGGGCACCGGTGGGCTTTAGCCAAGATGTGGGCGCGGCTTCGAGCCAAGGGAGGCGAGGCACTTCGTGGCGCTAGCTGAGGGCCGAAGCGGCAGCTGCTTCATGCATGGTGCCGGCTTCGACGGCTTCAAGACCAGGCGCCGGTCATGGAGCAGCGCGGCTCTTCATGGCTGGAGTTGGGCCAACGGCTTCATGCCGTAGGGCCGAGTGCGGTCGCCGGCGGCTGCGAGGACGGCTGCGTGCCGCGACAGCCGAGAAGACGACGCTTCAATGTCGAGCAACGACAGTGGCCAGCGCTTCAAGAGCCAGATGGCTTCGTGCCGATCGGCCAGGAGAAAGAAAATTTTATACTGTAGCTCCTTTGTACAGTAGATTCATACCATGGTCTGTAAATAAATGCATAACATAGCTTCGTGCCACGTTGGTTAGATGTATGCATACGGGCAAGCGATTATATTCAACGTCCCGAATCTCACCTTTCTCACCTTCAATCTGTTTCACCGGTAGAGCTTTGTGGTGATAACGTGTTAGACAACCTCGCTATCGAATAGTCCGAGGTTGTCGAACAGATCTAAAGTGGAGAACAGAGAGAGAAGGAGACACAGCTATGAGAAGGGAACTGATCTTTATTTCTGATTGCTTCTGTACAATGGGGGACCCCCTGCGTCCTATTTATAACCTACAGGTAAGGTTTCGGTAAGAGTCCACATGGGCCTTCATGACAGGAACAAAAACATACAACTGAACAACCAAATTATGATTCTCGGAATGGGTTTGTGCTCGAATTCTGGCTTGTGCTTCCTCCTGTATGCAGTAGAAAACCAATCGCTTTGTCTCAGTGCGGAAAAATATCCCCAGTTGAAGGCAAATCATGTATACTTTACAGATGATGATTTGTATCTTTTTGGATTCAAGAATAACCGTCGTGATCTGTAGGGGGTGCAGATTGCACTATATAGTGAATCTGTTTGCATGTGTATCCTTGAATAACAGGAGACACGGGCAGCTTTGCCCAGGGTTGAAATACAAAATTTATCTTATAGCCTTCTTAGTGCTATCATTTTTATTTTATTTTTGCAATGCTCTGTGATGAAGTGATTGTTCATGTATGATATATGACCATGGATGCTCTCTATGTCGAAATGGATGATTTGATGCAATGAGATGGTTAATAACTTGCTTGGAAACATTCTAGTCAGATGAGATGGTTGAGATCTTTCCGTTGAATGGTAGTTTTTCCGCTCTTTTTTTCTTTTTCTTTTTGGCTCGGAAAGGGAGGATTCTATATTTCTACACATCATAAGGGTTTAAAGTGAAATAAGCATACTGTGAAACAGAATCAGGTTAGGAACCATTTGGTTCAAGGGCAAAGGGTGGATGGGACGGGGCGATCTATCTTTTTGCACCCATCCTGCTGTTAGATTCGATGGATCGGGTGGATAAGAGCAGTCAAGAAAGAGGAATATTCCACGTAGATGCTGGACAGATGGAGCCAAACAAATTGGCCGGACGAGGCAATCCAGTTTCTTGTCCCAAGCAAATTTGCTCCGTAACTCATCTATGCTTCTGCATACCATCCAACTCTCATCGCTCCAACCAAATAAAAATTTGACTCACCTCATTCATCTCCCATCTCCCCAACCAAATACGAGCATAGATGACTTCATCTCTACCAGGGTGAATAGCCCCATCCTATCTACCCTCTGCCCTCGAACCAAACAGACCAATGTCCCAACCAAACAGCAGCAATATTTTCCTGCCTAGCATGGTGGGCTAGCTAATCTATGAGCAACCCCATTCTGATCACGCTGATTCTTCTTGACACCGATGTCTCTTCTCCCATAATCCCATTGTGCATCAGCTTCACCTCACGCAGAATATTTCACAAACAAAAGGAAAGATAAAGAGGCTGACTAAGTGAATCATAAATTAACACACACACACTCACAAATAGGAAGTGTTTTTTTTAAAACATCACAAAAGAAATATATGAAAAATATATAAACAGAGTAAACCTGCCGGACATTAATAAAAGGAATGCACTGTGTTGTGTGTACCTTCCTTGACGCTCCCTATCAGCATGGAGTGTCTCGTCTGATTGTAAAAGCTGTAAGGAATTTGAGTGTTAGTACTTCAACTTCATGGACAAAATATAGCTTCAATACTCCGAGCAACGATACTTGCTTCTTGAGCCATGCATTTCTTCAACTTCTTGAGGAAGCCATGGATTTGTTCCTTGATAGAAGATACCATATCGTCGTATTCATCTCCATTGACAGATCCAAGAGGTATGTCGTGTGCCCTCGGGTCGTCAGGCTTCTCGATGCAAAGTGCCCGGTAGCACTGGCTTTCCGCGTCATCGTACTCTTGGAGGACGGCGAGGGGCTTCCCGTGGAACAAGGCGATCACGAGCGAGCGATGGAACTGTCAATGTCCTGGCTGAGGCTGCGGGCGAGCTCCACACCCACATGTGATAGCTTCGTAGATGGCATTACAGTTACCATAGCCGGCCGAGCCGACGTGGTGTCCACGTGGCTGCCATGTCATCTCCTCGTCAGCACCCCGTCATCACGTTGGCGCATGCGTGTTGCCCGATCAGGGTCCCGTCATCGTGCCACATCAGTGCTGGGTAGGACCCACCTGTCAGCTGTAGCAATCCCATGAACCCAACCCAATGCCTTTCTGTGGACCCGGTTTACGGACCGTGGGCCCACATGTCAGTCTAATACCTATTTTTATATTTATTTTATTCTTTGCTAACATCAGCGATGAATTCATAAATCAGTTTTTATGTAGGAAAATAATTTAGAAATTTTGCCTTTTTTTATTCTTTTGCTGTATTTTCCTTTATTTTGAATCTTTTGAGAGCATGTTCTCTTTCATACGAACTCCGATTGAGTCGATTCAAATTTCTAAAAAATTCTAAATTCAATCTCGCTATTTTTGTGGAATTTATTTGATTTTTAGAGTTTGTTTGATCTTTATTTTGTATTTATTTGGTATTTATTTCTCGTTTCGCGTAGACGTTGAAGTGTCGGGAGTGTACGAGAGCAAGGAGTTCACTCAGGTTCAAGGTCCATCAAGGGCTATTACAAGGTAAGTTGTGCTTTGATCATGTTAAACTAATTTGGGATTAGCTATTCAACCCAATTAAATTATACCCACCTTATCATTTGTATGTCATATTTATTTGTCACCATAGGGTGAAGCATTATTAGTTGGTTGTTAATATACTACCAACGTAGGTTGGTTAGAACATGGTTAGTGTGCTTAGCCATGCAATTGTTATTGATATTATTTTGAAAGTGCAAATTCAATTTGACTAATGGAATATGGAATATATTTTTGGAAGGGGTGTGTTGTGTATTGTAACACAGTGATATTGAGTTGCTGATGGTATGTGTTGCATGGTAATCAACTGGGGTGATAAAATGATTTAGATTGAGGCAAGTGGCAGGAGGTTGTGCACCATGATGGGCCTGTGTGGCATTAGGTTGGTATTTTGATGTGTGAGTGAATATGAGATAGTTACTATGAGTAACTAGAAGTCTTGCCTCGATCAATTAAGGATTTAACCTTGCAAGCCATTGAACTACGCTAATCATGTAACATGTCTGTTATGGGCTAGATCTAGCTAAATAAATTAACGAGTCTTGATATATGATGTCTTAGAAGGATAACCAAACTGTGTGCGCGGTTGGAGAGGGTGTGTGTGGGGTGGCCTCACATCTTGAACAATATCATTCCTAGTCCAACGATGAGTCCCTTCTATTCTTCTGTTTTGTGTGAGGGGAGGATAGCGAGACCAGGCTTATCGAGAGAGTCTGTGTTCGGATGAAGTTTTTAAAAGGTTTTGTTATGATCTTCTTATTCGCACATTGATGGGTACGTGTAATGACCGACAATATAAGATTAATCATATCTTTGTGGGTAAAGTATATAACCTTTTGTGGGTAAAGTGTATAACCTTTGTTATGGATAAAGTGTATAACCTTTATAGAGTATCAAACATATTCGAATAGCTGTGTTCTCGATATGGGATAATGTTCTGCAATTTCAGTCAAGAGTTAGATTTTATGAGCAAAACTTAGGAAGGGATGTTGTGTGCTAGTGGAAATAACAAATTTGGTTTAGGACTGTGTGCCAGTTATCTTTGAGAAATACTTGAAAGTTTATTTATTATTGTTATTTGTTTTATTATCATTTCAATCTATTATTATATTCAGTTAGAAATACTGCTTTATTACAAAATAGTCATATCGGTCATTTTTTTGGAATAAATCTTGCATATAATTATACTAGATTTATATTCTGCGCATAACTTGTTGAGTGCTTTATGTACTACCCTTGCCCCTAACAAATCCATCAGTTGAAGAGGGGTCTACACCTGCTTTAGGGGAGGAGCTCTAGGAGGGAGCGAGTGTCTAGGAGGCGAAGCTTATCAGATGCCTGTGGCATATTGATGGAATTCACTAAAGCTTTTCCATTATGTTGCTATTTATTTATTTTTTAGAGTTATGCCCTTTGAGGCCTAATAAGTGTAAGGTCTTTCAGCATTCGTTTATCCAATAAATATAAGGTTTTTATTATATTTTCGCTATGTATAATTGTGATATTACATCTATATTGTCATTATGTGTATTAGCGTGATCCTGAACTAATCCGAAAACATCTATACCTCTTTGGCAAGACGACGAACCACCTCAATCATCTCCAGAAGGGGTCCTCTGGCACGAAGGAAAACACCTCGGGAATGCCGAAAGGGGAACTAAAATCCCAGCGAAGTCCAAGAAAGGCAACGTGGTGGACGCAGCCCACAAGGGTCCACCGTGCACCAAGGCTACTACCGAAAAGAAAAAAGACCACAAAGCTTCTATAGTTGTAGGGCCTTTATAGAGACTTTTTTTTTTTGGTAATCTTACATCCCTATATCATGGCTGTAAATAAACCACTCCTATACATGGAGAAGAGAGGACCAAGGAGAATAAAAAAAAACACATATTTTATCGCTTCTCCAGCGCTCTCCATATTCGAGGTCATCGACTCTTACCGTTTTCTACTATTTGTTTGATCTATAGCCACAGCAGTACTCACCATTTGTTTCAGTGGATACCAATACTAACCGTTCCCGACTTCAGAAGGGCACGGCAGTAACGAGGGAGTAGCCAAGGTGAGGGCGGCGCAGCGGCAGCCATCGCATTCATCAACCGTTGGGCATGCAGCACAGCAAATACAATAGCCAACAGCTAAGGCTATTCCTAATGAGTAGTATCTCTATCTCTACTATTATGGTGGCAGTGGTGAGTTCTACCCACGTCATTAATTGCCCTGCTCTTATGTCAGATTAGCTAAAAAGAGAGGATGGCCTCTAGTGTTGTTGGCACAAGCATATCAGAGACTTGCTTTGGGCCATGCGATGCTAGAGGAGGCCATCGAGACTGTTGCGAAAGAAGTTGGGGAGTCCAGCCACAGTCAAACTTCCTTATTGAGTTAGGACATGGGAGAGGGGGCAGACAGTGAGGCCGAGGACCGAGACTACAAGGCTTTATCTGATGATGACGTTTGTGAGGATGGTGAGGTTGGATGCCATGAGTGTTACCTTGAGGAGTGGGACGAGTACCAGTTTGACAATGTAGTATTGAATGAGGGTGAAGGCGTTGAATTGGAGTATGATCGGATGAGGTGCATCTTGGGGCAATTACAAAAGGAAGTGGGAGGTCTAGGAGGTTGTGAAGGAATGGGCAGTGTTAATGCAGAGAACATTTATGGTTGTTAAGTCAGCACCATAGGTGTATGACGTCAGATGTGAGACGGAGGGTTGCCCATGATGTGTTCATACGTACCAGCCTAAGTGGGACACCGCTTGGAAGTGCTCGATAGTCGTTCCATATACATGTGTGATGACCAAGGTTCAAAATCTCGGCGAAATTTTGGAAATTTCGGCCGAGATTTTGGATTTCTTCCTGGGACGAGATTCTAAATCTCAGCGGAATAAAAAAATTGGAAAAAAAAAATCAAAATGCTACAGTGATTTCAGAAATTTTGGCAAATTTCACGAAAATTTCGGTTTTTTGAACCAACATTAGCACATATTAGACCAGATTTACTATGTTTAGGAGCAGATTTGGAGTGGAGCACATGTCAAAATGTATACATATATAAGTTATCCATACAAGTTTAGTCATAAATGTGCTTTAGTCCGGTTGGTTAGGATGCTTGCTCCCACGACTGTGACCTTGATTCAAAGCCTGATAACCAGATTTTTTTTTTTCACCCAATTTTTTAGCTTTGCAAAAAAAAAATCCCTGATGGAACAGCTTGCAGAAGCAGCTATGCCTAAGCTTAATTAGAACATAATATTCCGGTTGCCGAACTTAATTTTCCACCTCAGTAGTTCTTCACTTCAAAAAAAAATTATCGGAATGGTGAAGAAATAAGTGTTCTAGTCATGGTCAGATGATTCGGTAATACATCAGTCCTCGTCCACTTTGTGAAAAGGCAGTGGAACCATCTTTACCGCCCTAAACTTGCCTGCGTCGTTCAGATGCTCGTTCTCCAACCTGAAAATTCATGACCTGGTCTCAGACTCTCAATGTCATGCCTGAATCCTAATGTAGTTTGTTCTGCACTGCAAATGACCCCATCTGGGCTCTCTTTATACACATCTCTGAATGGTAGAAAACTGACGAACATACCATTTAAAAGTAGTATATAAATTTCCTCTTAAGGATGAGCTCATTCCTTAGCCGTTGGTTCGTGGAATTGACCTGGAGCAAGCCCTAGTCCTTGACAAAGTCCCAGTACAACTGGTACCAAGGTTTCAAATTTTATTTTAGGGTTTCATCTCCGCATCCTCCGAAATCCAAAATTTCGGTGAAATCTCATTATTTTGGACAAAACCCAAACGAAATACAAAAAGAAAAATTTTTAATCCGGTAATTTTTCAACCGAAATTTGTGAGATTTCGATTCAAAATACCGAAATTTCGGTCCAAAATGCCAAGATCTCAGCGAATTTTTTGGTACTGTCACACTTTGAATTTTTTAGGGTTTTTTTAATTTCATCGGAATTATAATCTACCGACTGTCCCACACGGAAAACAATGTGGAGAATACAATCTGGTTAAAATCTGGTCAAATCCGATCAAGTTTTTGTCAAATCTCGGTCAAATTTACCGAGATCTCGGTCTAATTTACCGGGATCTCGCCAAGATTTTTAGGTTACTGTAGCACTTTGATTTTTTTTAGGATTTTCTTAATTTCGTCGGGATTATAAAATTCGGAGAGGTTCGAGATCCAAAATTTCGTCGAGATTTCACGAATTCTTAGACGAGATTTCATTCCCCGACTGGTACACTATCGCAGTGCTTGACACTATGATGAGGAGCGAGAGTAAACTCAGGCTCTTGTCCTTCTCGTACGCCACATTGGCACCCACTGTGACGAAAAAAATGCTGAAATATACAAAGTGTAATACAAAATTTCAAAATTGTACAACATGTCAACAAAATTTCAAAAATGCGCACGGTGCCGCCACACGGTGCGGCGGCCGCCGGCCGGCACGGCGGGAGCCCTGGCTGCCGCCACATGGGACGGCGGCAGCGTCGGCGCTGCTCCCTCCCCGTCCGCCCCGGCCCCACGCCACGCTGCCGCCGACGGATGGCGGCAGCCAGGTGGCTCGCGTCGCCGGCTGACCCCTCCCGCTCCGGCCCCACCTTCCCTGGCTGCCGCCGTGCGGGGTGGCGGCAGCCAGGTGTTCCCCCCCAACGCCGGCCCCTCCCCCCAAACGCTCCCTCGGCTGCCAAATGTCGCCCTCCTGTCCGTTGCTTGATCCCGAAGGACACCAATTCAATTTACTGGATACTTTATACGCCGAAAGCTGCATTAATGTGGGTGAAACAGCAGCCCGGTGGTTGCAATAGCAAGATATGTCACGTCAAATTATATCGTGTGGGAATCCAATGCCGCATAAAATCAACATTACAGCTAATAATAGAGGTAATTAACGTGATTTAAAATAAATTAGGTAGTTATGCGTAACCTAATTGTGATTTACGTAAACCTCACAGTGATGATGTTTGCGCCTATAAATACAAGGGGGGGTGCGTCGCTCTCCTTGCATAGCAGAGTGTGAGAGCATAGCCAGTCTTTTTGCGGTGCTTGCTCTGAGAGTTAGAAGAGAAAGGCAAGAAACGGAGAGCACAAAAACTGGAGATTAATTAGTGGGTTGTTATAGTTTGTTGAATTCCATTCGTGATATTTATTTCCCCTTACTACTTGTTTGACTTCAGATTGTTGTTTTTGCTTCGTATAGATACTGACATTGTAGAGAGTGCACACGTCCACCTCGACGCTGTTCCGCGAAATTTGGAGAAAGGCAAGCACCTCCTTAAGTAATGTTCATACCATATTTTTACCTAGGTTATGTTGTTATGAACCAATGTATGTATGCATGCGTTACTTTCAGTAAACACCGTATACTTTGAACCTGGTACATTTATACCCACATTCCATATAAATCAGCAATTAATCGTAGCAACTAGAAATATGTACGTAGCAACTAAAAATGGCAATGAAACGGTGCAACTACAAATATGTATGTCGGCCAGAATATTCGAATGGAATATGAAGGTAGATTAAAAATTTGTTGCATAAAGCAAACACCATCCTTCAGGACTCTAGTTCCTCCGGAGGTCAGGACCCTCTGTGGAGCTTGCACTCGAACGTTGGACTGTATTTATTAAGCACGATTATTCGCTTGAGCGAAGGACTGTTCTTATTTTTGGATATAATCACTACTTGGACCCGAAAGGAGGTGAACTCCTTTCTGAACTTTACAACTTGAATGTAAGTAGCTTTTTTTGCCTTATTACTTATGTGACTTTGTATTGTTGTCTTTTTCTCGTGTAGGTAGCGACACTGCAGAGACCGCATACGTCGACCTCGACGCCATTCAAGAAAACTAAGAGCAAGGCAAGCACTTCCCCTTCTTTCATGTGAATACCACGCTTTGACCTAGCTTATGTTCTTTTGATGAAATGCATGTATGGATGGGTTACTTTCAGTAAACACCATATATTTCGAAATGGTCGATAAATCCCCACATTCCATAAAAATTACCAAATAATCGTATCACCTAAAAATACATGCGCACAAAAAGATAGGAAAATGATGACTATTACTTTCTTAGCATAGTATGTACTGGATTTGTGTGTAGCAGTAATCTATATGATATTATATGCACGAAACGTGAATTTACCGTGACAGTGATGACGTTTGGTTCTATATAACGAGGGTGTATGTGGCCTCGGGCTGCCGCAACACGCATATTGACTCAGTGTATTATTATGTGCATAAAAATATACCCGCATTCCTTGATAATTACGAATTAATCGTAGCACATAATATCATATTCGAAAGGGATTAATGTCGGGACCCCGAATTTGCAAATCCGGACCCTCTGTGTATTCAGCACTAGTCCAGGAACGCGCTAGTGCACACAGTCTTAACATCGGTAAATATCACAATCATACCAATCGATACTATAAAGTATTTTATTTAAATAGTCAAACTGGTTACTCGACCTTATGGTCAAGTTACAAATGTATGCCTCTCAAGGCGAAACTTATTCAGAGAAAAATAATAGCAGCGGAAAATCAAATAACTTCGTGGCGCCATCCAGTATACCACAGGCAACTGACTGGGCTTGCTTCCCTAAGTAGACGGATCCTCCTGGAGTTCCTCCTCCAAAGCTGGCGTAATCTCCTCTTCAACTGATATTGTGTCGAGGCAAGGGTGAGTACTTGGTACTCAGCAAGTCATGCACAGAATGCAAGCTAATATACTATATGCATGGCTTGGTACAAAGGAATAGCTCAAGGTATATTTGCAGTAAACAGCATTTGAAAAGTAATATAAGTAGATTCGAAAGCAGTAGAAATAAGTAAGCAATAATAACCTTTCAAGAAGTTTAATAAACATTTTCCCCATCCTAAACCACATTTCCATCATCTTCATTATTAAACCAACCCAACTTTTCAAACCAAAGTTATTTTTGAGAAAATCTAACCCTTGACTGTAATTCCCGAGCGATGTCCAATACCGCGGACACGGCTATTCGAATAGATTCTAAACTCTGCAGAGGTTATGCACTTTACCCACAAGATACAGTCCAACACCACAAAGGCGAGTTCCCGTAACAAAGTCTTTCGGAAACTTCTAACAATACAAGTGGTCCTCCCCGGTTATTGCGCACTAACCCTTCCCTTCGCTAAGGCAAAGTCTAGGCCAATCAACCGTTAGATGGGTACCTGGCCTCGGCCGATGCGCTCCCGTACAACTTACACAAAGGGTGTAGTTGACCTCCTGAGGTCCCACAGGTACGTTATTAGCAACTTAGTCAACTAGGTCCGTCCCATTACAGACATGTGGTTGCACGTTAGACCCAGTTCAAAGGCTTGCAAGGTTAAGTCCTTAGGGTGACCAGGGCAAGACTACCCAAGAACCAAAACAACACTCCCAATGCCACAAGGCCCACTGATTACTCTTGCCACATGCCCGGCCGAAAATCGTTTATCAAACCCGCTTGATTACCATGCACCACGTGCCATCAACATCACATGATACTTTTCCAAAACAGGTTCAATATATCATTAAGCCAATATTAACATTTGATTATCCAAAATCATGTTATGAGCACGTAGTGTCTAAGCGTTATACTACAGCGGTCTAAACCCAGGTTGGCAATTTAATAATGTCCAACTAGTAATCCACAACTAGGGTGACAAGGGTCATGGCACATACTTAAATAATCAAGGTGTCATACAAGAAATTGGTACTTATCTAACCCCCATGTTTAAACCAAGTATTTTTCTAATTGAACTAGCATGCAATAGTTTAAATCAAAATAGATTTCGAAATAGGATCAACATGGTCAAAGCACAACTTGCCTTCAAAAAGTACTTGTTCTTGGTCTTGAGTTGGATCCTGAGTTAATACTTCTCCTTCGAATCCTTCCGACACTTCAACGTCTACTCGTAAAGCGTGCAAATAGCAAATACACAAATAAACAATAGGCAAAAAGTGTCCAAACATCCAAATAAAATCCATAAACAGAAAGAACATAATTTTATGGATTTTTAGAAACTGGAATCGTCAAATTCGGAGTTAAAAAGCAAAAGTTATGATTATTTAAAGTTTAAATAATCAATTAAATAATTTTACAGAGAAAAACTTTAGCCCAAAAATTAAATAAAATTCATATTTAGGTAGATCTCAATTTTATACAAATTTAGAAATTTGAATCACTCAAATCGGAGTTGAAACGCAAAAGTTATAAGCGTTTGAAGTTTGAAACAAAATCTGAAATCATTATTTCGATTTAATAAATCATTTTCTTTTTCGGAAATTAATTATTGCGTCATCATGGACACGTGGCAGCACTGGATTGGTCTGCTGACGTCAGCCGGTCCATGGACGTAGTCCACGCTCGGCTCGGGTCCACCGTGGACTCGGTCCACGACTCCACGTGTCGCTGACATGTGGGTCCATCCGATGACGTCATGGGTGACGTCACGGTGCGGTCGCTGACACGCGGGCCCCGCGTGTCAGTGGCCCACGCGCACGCCCGCGTGGCGCGGCGGTTCGGCTCCCTGGACACGTGGCACGATCGTAGCCGTTGGTTTGAAAATCGACGGCTAGGATTGGATTTGGGCCTCAAGTGCTTGGGCGCACGGGTTGATCTGGGCCGTTGGATCTTGATCTAACGGTCCAGATCCAATCTAACCTGGTGCGATTCCGCTCATTAGCACGACCTCAGCCGTTGGATCTAGATCCAACGGTTGAGATTAGATCTAGGATTTTCAACGGGGAACTCACCGAGGGTGACGTGGCGCGATCTGAGCCCTTGGATCTTGATCGGACGGTTGGTGGAGCTCGGGGTCGGCGATGGCTTCACGGCGACGTTGTGGCTGCCGTGGCGAGGACGGCGACCACACGAACGGGCGTTTGGGCGTGCTCGCGAGGTGAAGGGTCTCTTCGGTGCGCCTGGCCGGGGTTCGGATCTGGGTCAATGGCGGCGAGGGCCGGGCGGTGGAATCAAGCAAAACCGCGGCGGAGAGGTCTTGTAGCTCGGCGAGCGATTCCGCGAATCTCGGCGACTAAGGCTCGGTGAAGTAGAGCAGAGAGAGGCGCGGGATCACGGCGGTCCTCGGTACCTCCGGTGCTTAAATACCCTCGGCATGCGTGCACGGGGCGGAACCCTAATCCTACACTACGGCGCGGCGGGGGAGTCCGGCTCGGACTCGGCGGGGACGATGACGCTCAGCCGTCCACGTGGCACGATCAACGGCCACGATCGCGTGGACGCGATCGGATCCGGGACGGATTCGACCGAAGCGGTACGGGATGATCCTGACCGTTGGATCTTGATCCAATGGTTGGGATCGATTAGGTTTTGGAGTTGGTTTGGTCGAGTCATGTGGCTCGGGTCGGACTCGAACTCGAGTCTGACTCGGGTTGATCGGATGAACGATGTAGGCTTCGGTTTGATTTTCCAGCGATTTAATATTTAAAATAATTCCCAGAAATTCAATTAATTCATTAAAAATAGCAAAATACTCGGAAAAATTCCAGAAAAATTCTGGAAAATATTTTAGGGTATTTGGGACTCAAATAAAATATTTCCAACAAAATTTTATTTGCAATATTAAATTCTTTAATTATTTCAAAATGGAATAAATTCAAATAAATTCCAAATAAATCCAAATAAATTCCAGAAAATTCCAAAAATTCACTAAAGTGCCAAATCACACATGAATTCCACAAAAGCAAAATTTTGGGGTGTTACAATTAAAAGTTCCATAAAATTCTGTTGCATAAAATAACAACCTTTTCTGGGACAATGAGTCTATCCAGAGGTCAGGACCCTCCACCGAGCTTCCACTTGAACGTAGAGCTGTCTCGGGGGGCTGGACCCTCCGATGACCATCCGCTTGTATGCATTTCGCACTATTTTTCGCTTGAGCGAAGGACTGTTATTATTTTTGGACGTAAACACTACTTGGACCCGAAAGGAGTTAAGCTCCTTTCTGAACTTTACAACTCGAACCAAAGTAGCTGCTTAATCCGACTTAAATATGGGTGTCGCGGGCTTTCGGACATTGGTAAGTTATTTTGCCTTATTACATATTTCGCTTCTTATTGTGGTTTTTGCTTTCATGTAGGTACCGACCTTGCAGACAGCCCGCGCCTGGCCCGACCTCTCTGGCCGGACGAAAACTTCGAGCAAGGCAAGCACCCCTTCAATCATGTTCATACCACTACCTTAGCAGATTAAGTTGTTATGAAGAAATGTAAATGCGCATGTGTTACATTCAATTAACACCCTATGTTGCGAACATGGTAGATATATCCCGTATTAAGAAAAATGCCAATTAATCGGAGCACCTACAAATATGTATGTCGGTCAGAATATTCGAATGGAATAGAAAGGTAGATTAAAAATTATTGCATACTCGAGTCTCTCCAGAGGTCAGGACCCCTCTGCCGAGCTTCCACTCGAACCAAAGTTTCTGCTTAATCTGACTTAATAACTCGAACCAAAGTAGCTGCTTATTCGAATTCGTATTGTTGTACTTATTTTTGGACGTAATCATTACTTGGACACGGAAGGAGTTGACCTCCTTTCCGAACCTAATAACTCGAACCAAAGTAGCCGCTTAATCGACTTAAATCTGTTTGCACGAAGTTGTGGACTGTGTTAATTCATTTTGCCTTATTACTTATTCGACTTCGTATTGTTGTACTTATTTTTGGACGTAATCTTTACTTGGACCCGGAAGGAGTTGACCTCCTTTCTGAACCTAACAACTCGAACCAAAGTAGCTGCTTAATCTGACTTAAATCTTGTTGCACGAAGTTACGAATTTGTGTTAATTCGTTTTGCCTTATTACTTATTCGACTTCGTATTGTTGTACTTATTTTTGGACGTTATCATTACTTGGACCCGAAAGGAGTTGAGCTCCTCTCTGAACCTAATAACTTGAACCAAAGTAGCTGCTTAACCTGACATAATTTTTTTGACCCGAAAGGAGTCTCTGTAGAGGTCAAGACCCTCTGCCGAGCTTCTGCTCGAACGTTGCACTATATTTATTTCGCACGATGATTCGCTGCAGCGAAGGGGTGTTTTTTTGGATGTAATATCTACTTGGACCCGAAAGGAGTTGACCTCCTTTCTGAACTTTACAACTCGAACCAAAGTAGCCACTTAATCGGACTTAAATATCGGTGGGCCGAAGTTCTGCACCATTGTAAGCTATTTTCCCTTATTACTTATTGGACTTCGTATTGTTGTTTTTGCTTCGTGTAGGTACCGACACTGCAGAGACCGCACACGTTGACCTCGACGCCGTTCCAGAAAACTCAGAGCAAGGCAAGCATCTCCCCTTATATCATGCTGCTAGCACACTTTTACCAAACTTATGTTGCATGCGTTTCTCCGAGTGAAGACCATAAAAATTGCGAATTAATCGTATCACCTAGAAATACATGCGCACAAAAAGATCGAAAAAACAACCAATTAATTTGTTAGCTACGTAAAGTATACAATGCCTTTATGTGTAGTAGTATTTTACATGATATTATGAGTGTGGAATGCTGTTTTAGAATTTCATAAACTGCATATGTCTTGTGATAGTATATTATATAACATATATATAATTATATGTTGGCATACATTTTAACTGTACGTAACCATAACATTTATTCTTTTGTAATTAAAATTTGAGTAATGCCAATATGTTTAAATATGTTAGCGGTGCGTGTGTGCAATTATTGATGACTACAATTATGTAATGCTACAGTCCTCGATGGCGATTCCGCTTAATATATGGCACGGGGGGGAGCCCGCAAATTTGCAGGGCCCATTTGTCAGCATGCATAATTGCGCACACATAGAGACAACTGTAAATCCACCGATAGAGTTGCGCACAGTAGCAAGAGCGGCTGCACGCGCTCTTAGTGTTGACCGTACATTGTACAAGCTCGTGGTAGATGGGGTTATGCCCCATGTAGTGCCAAATAGCTTGCTTTACGTGTACAGCCTATTCGAGCTCCGTAGAACGAGTGCCTGGCAATTCTACATGGAGAAGGCCGCACAGGAAGGGTTCGCACTAGGTGTTTACGTGAAGCTGGTCCCTCGCACACCCCGGGAGGCGAGGGACGAGCCGAGCCAGGAGGAGGACATGGGGGTCAATGCGGACGAACAACCCGAGCCGAAGAGGAAATTGCCATGAGCTCGCAGCAAGTCCCCGGTCAAGGGGCTTGGCGAGGATCAAGCGAGACGGATGCGTCCGTCCCTGAGGTGGATGCGGATGCTCTAGGGGATGACCACGACCCTACTTACGGTGATGGTCCTGGCGAAGATGAGGACCGGGGCGGCTGTCGCATTTTTGCACTTGTCGAACCCGGCCGATCGTGTTACGGCCCGCTTGGAGGATATTTCTAAGCGTGGGCAAGACCATAGCGACATAGAACTTCGACCAGGAGTTCGCCACAAAGGACGGCGATGCACTTCGCACTAATTACCTTTGTGGTGACCGGCGTGACCACCGCGTGCATCGCTCGGACAAGACTTGCTTCGAGCTTACATGTAAGAAAGAGCGGCGGTCACGGATACTATGTTCGTGCTCGGCGCCCTAAACATCGAGACCATTTCATTATACGGCGGTACACACCGCACACATGCACATGCAGGCGCTTGTTCGGAACACAAGCGGCGTGGTGAAAATCAAGATTCATCGCGGAAATCCTGTTAGACGTCTTTGAAGGCCGACCTTGGTCTCGAGGCCGCAACCATAATTGTTGAGATGCGAGAATAGGGACAGGATGTCCATAACCTACCCTCTGAGGCTTGGCGAGCAAAGCGGATGGCTTTGAAAATGATGTTTGGTAGTTTTATGGAGTCATTCAATTGGGCTCCACGCCCTCGAGGCGGATAAATGCAACAAACCGGGCTCGAATATGCTATTCTTTGTTGAACCCGTGCGGCTTCCGATGGAACGATCGCTCGAACACTACTACCTCCTCGAGGTGTTACGGGCGTTCGGTCCATGCATCACGGCATTCAAGCAAGCTGCCGTCTATTATATGCGTGGATGGAACATTTCTATCCGGCCAGTACAATGGCACCCTTCTTACCGCCATAGCTGCCGATGCAAACAACCAGCTACTACCGCTGGCGTTCGCCGTGGTCGAGAGCGAAAGCAACGACAGCTGGTACTGGTTCCTGTCCCTGGTGAAGACCCGTGTGGTGCGGGATAGGGCCAGGGTGTGCGTCGTATCGGACCGTAATGCAGGGCTGCTGAACGCCCTCGATAGAATGGCGGAAGATGAAGATTGCCCTTGCCTGTGGAGAGACGTCCAGCGTAGATGGTGCATGCGTCACCTGAGGCGAACACAGTACACCATGTGCAGGAACAAGAACATGGTGAAGCTTATTCAAAACCCTATGCATGCAAAACCAAGCTGCGCAAGTTCGATACGATATTTAACCAAATTAACGAGCGCTCAAAGGAACTGGTGGCGGAAGAGACCATGGAGGGCACCACAGTAATTGGTGGCTCGGAGGTCTCCGTGCTGGCGCAAGATGACATTCGCTCAATGGATAGCTCGTAAACCCGCCGAGAGATGGGCCTGGGCGCCGCGATACGAACGGTGCTCGGTAAGATAATGCCCTCTCTAGTACGGTACCACATCATTTGACAGCACTATTTTGCACCTAAGCGGTATGCTTCTCTTCTGCAGATACTCCATCATGACGACGAACTTTGCCGAGTCGTACAACAATGTGCTGCGGGGGGCTCGTTGCCTACCCATTTGCCAAATCATTGAGCTGACATTTTTTAGGACCGCGAAATACTTTGTTGATCGCCAAAGGGCGGCGTACAACTGCGGCTCAACCTTCGCTCCCCGTGTCGAGGCTTTGTTGCAGCGTCGTAGGCAGAAAGCTCAATTCCACCGCACGCGCATGATGGACCCTGCGCAGAACATTTTTCTCGTCGTGTGCAAGCGCAAGCACCGTTCGGGATACTCCGCGGGGGACACAAACCAGAGATGCCAGCTCGGCCTATATGAGGCGACCTGCTCATGCAACAAGCCTCGCCTAGAGCACATCCCCTGCTCGCACGTGCTAGCAGCGTGCCGTGATATGGGGGACAACGACGGCACACAATATGTCACACCGTACTACCGTATGGATGCCGTTAGAGCAACATGGGCGGGGCATTTCGAACCGTTCAACATCGGCACGAACTACAAGACCTCCGAACCCCCTACGTGGCTCCCGTACCCCACACTAAGGCGCGATACGCCGGGTAGACCTCGTTCCGCGCGGTTTGAGGGTGACATGGATGCATCTCGTGAGACGATGGCCTTCGGCGTTGTCGCATCTGCAGGCCAGGCGAGGGCATGACCGTAGAGGCTGCCCAAACAGAGGGTGATGTTGTCCAATATAATATTTCAACTATACGCATTAGACATGCAACATCTTCTTACTACCTTCATTTTGCATTCTCTTCGTGAAATTTCAGTTATGTAATTTATGAACCTAAATTTCTTTGGTAAGGAAAGTGGTTTTCTAATTTCTTCGATGTTATTTTTGTATTTCATTGTTTCATTCCATGGAGATTATGCAGGCTTGTGATGGAGTTGCCGAGCTATTGCGATCGAAGTATGATAGCGACCACCAGGGCGGAAGTGGGCCTCGGCCAGACGGTAACGTCATTACTACCTTGTCGTAACGTATCGCATAGCGTCACGCATCTTTCGTTATGCTCGATGCGTTTAGTTGCTTTGTCCTTGCAGCTTAACACTCTCCGCATGCGTGGCTCCCGTAACATTAAGACATTGGACCCTCAGTTCATATACGGCCTGGGACGGACGGGCATGTTAGCTTTCGCATTTATGGGGCGTGGAGCCTCTGAAGGAAGGGCAGTGGACCCCGATGCCTAGGCCGACGGGGCCCTTATCACCGTTGGTCGGCGAGATGGCGTCAGGAGACGCATACTTTCCACCTCCCTTCTGGCGAGATGACGGTGACCCTCAAAGATGTCGCCATGTTATTTGGCCTTCCACTTTCAGTAAACCCCTCGTAGTGCGCAAGCCCTCCAAAGAGGCATGGAAGAACTATGTAGAGGAAAGGTAATAAATGTGAAAGCACACCGACCACACTTATCTCGGGAGCTAACGTGATTTCCTAACATGTGATTTTCTTCGATGCAAGTTTGGCACAACGTACACGGGAATCGTGATCGTGAGTCTCTTTCACATGGCTCGGCAGTCTCCTGATCTTTGGACCATGTCTCAAAACGCCGACCACTGGTCGATAAATAGGCATTTCGAGGTGTACCTCTATTTCCTCCTTGCAGAATTTTATTTACAAGCGGAAATGGTGATTCCGTTGCCCCCCACCTCGTTTGGGTCGCTCGAATTAGCCGAGCAAAGTGCGAAGATGCAGCACCGGACTTCTACGGTGAGGCTCGGCGGTTCTCATGAGACACATATCGCGAGATGTGCGGCTGCCGCCGGCCACACCAACTTCAATAATGGGAGGTTGCCCCTGCTTCTCTGATTGTGGTCCTGGTCGTACCTACCCATAGCGCGACCAAGAGTGTCAAAGCGGTACTACCCAGTGCCCATCGATGAAGCTAACGTGCATCCACTCGCAAGGCCAACCTTGGGTTACAAATGGATGCATGCCAGACTCCGATGGGCCCAGGAATCAGACCGTGGCTCCTACCCTCGTCTCGTGGGGGACTGTGAAATCATGTGCTGAAAAATTGGCTTTGAACTAAAAAATTAACTTAGATTTGAATTTGCAAAATATGTTTGTTCATGTGTTTTGACAGTTGACAAAAAACAGTAAGTTTTGCCTTGGCGCCGGACCAATTCTAAAGAAAACAGTAAGTTTGCCATCTACGACGGACAAACTTTCTTGGTCCTTTGTAAACATGCTTTTTGACAACCTCTTTCTCCTATGTACAACGGACAAAGTTTTTGTGTCCGTCGTGAACATGTTTTTGAGCGCATGAGCCAAACCCTATTTTCCAAGAATCCAGTAAGTTGTGCATGTACGACGGACAAAGTTTTTGGGTCTGTCGAGAACGTGTTTTTGAGCTCATGAGTCGAACTCAATCTTCCAAGAAACCAGTAAGTTTTGCATGTACGGCGGACAAACTTCTTTGGTCAGTCGTGAATGGCTTTTTGAGGATTGTTTTCGCATGTACAACGGACAAAGTTTTTGGGTCCGTTGTGAACGTGTTTTCACCGAAATGTTTTCTTCTTGGAATCGAGTTTCACATATGCACGGACAGAGATTTCTTGTCCGTCGTAAATGGACTTTTTCTAGGGTTTTTATTTCTTGTCTGTTGTGAACGTGTTTTGCTCAGTTTGGATGTTTTGCAAGAATTGAAATGGTTTGACATTGAGATTATGAAATTTGTGATGATTTCATGATGTGAGTTTTGAAGTGGACTTTATGCAATGCTCGTGTGAGTATTTGCATGGATTGACATTGAGTCAAGTCGTGGACTTGTGCTCGGAATCGTTTTGTGATTTGTTCATGTGCAGGTATTGCTCGAAGACGAATGTGGTCGATGACGGGACCGGAACTAGGTTCATGGAGGAACTGAGGTTCGGGACTAGGTTCAGGAGGAACTGAGGTCTTGGTGGTCAAGGATGTCATGCGGGACGTTCGGGCTAAGAGAATGGTGCACATGAAGAATGGTTAGTCACGTGAGAATGGCAGGAGGTCATTCGCGTGCAAAGTGTTAGTCACGTGAGTATGGCAGGTGGCCATACGCGTGCAAAGTGTTAGTCACGTGAGTATGGTAGGGTTGCCATACGCGTGCAAGAGTTGTACTCGGCCAAGGAGAGTTGTGTTGGATACGGATTCCTTCTAGGGAATAGGAATCGTATTCAGAACTCCTTGTGGGTTGGTGCTTTAAATAGGTGGGGGGTCTCCTGTTGAAAGGCACCAAGTAGAGCTGAGCGCATCAAGCTTTGAGCTTGGTTTTAGGGTTTGTACTCTTTTGATGAGAGTATTTTAGACAAGAAATAAAGATCAATTCTTCCAAGATTTTTGCGTACTCTGATAACCACGTCGCTACAGTGTTTTCTGTTTTGGTTCTTGTTTGCATGCTTGTTCTAATTCTAGATTGGTTTTTGATCGTTGAGTTTCATCTTGATTTGATCCATCAAAAACCTTTCTAGGGTATTGATTTAGAGTTTCTCAAAGTCTAGTTGATTAATCTTTTGAAGATCTTGTTTAGTCTTGAAGTTTTGATTAGATTGATTCTCGTCAAGTTCTGAAACAGCAAGTTTGCGAAGCTTATAACTTTTGATCCGTAAGTCCGATCGAGCTGATTCTTTTTGGGTTGGATTCGTACTGGAATCTAGTTTCTTGTGTCCAAATTTCAGATCGATCCGACGGTTGGATCTCTAGGAATTCGCGTTTTACTAAATCTTTGTCTTTCTGTTTTTGTCGAAAACGAAGCAATTATTTGGTTCTGTTTTGGGGTGAACTTTTAATAGATCAAGAATTTGGTTTTAGCTTTCGCACAATCATTCACCCCCCCTCTGATTGCTATATTCGTATACTTCGATCCTACAGGGACCTAGACTTCCTGACATCAGCGCAGGTCACGTGGGATCCCTTTTCCACCCAGGCCGCGGAGGAGGTTGCGTCGGGAGGCCATATCTCCAATTTGTGCACGGGGGAGCCTCATTATTGGATGACGAAATGCTTCCTCCTGTGCATGAGTGCCGTTGAGCCATACTCTCCGGAGCGCGTTCAGCGCCAATTTGGGTACCGGCAGTCTTTCCCTCCACCGCCTCCGACAGACTCCGAAAGCTCCCATGGGTATGTCGCTACATGTCACATTACTTTCATGCTTACTGTGGAAACCATTAATAACGTGTTGGATTGATCCGCAGGAGGAGTACATCGGGGCACAACTACAACTGGGTCGCACGGAATAGCCGGCATATTGAGAGGTGGAACTCGATGGCCACTGAGGACGTCTGGAACCCATCAGCGCAAATTTCACGAGACGGACACACTTGGGTACCTTGACTGGTACAGACCTCGCACACGGGCGGTGCTCCTAGACAGGGGTGTGGCGATGCCAGTGCAACATGGCTATGCTGAGGAGTACGCAGAGCGCATGCACACACTGGTACGGATCACACCTATCACATATTAAAAACGGGGGATATACCCAATTAAACATTCGATACGTGTTAATTTGCAGAGGCGTGAGGCGGAGTACATGCATGACCAAAGTGACGAGATCCTCACGCACACAGCGCAAAGAACGTCAATCAAGCAATCCTTTACGGAACCTTCTTCGCCGCACGGGCCACCACATAAGAAATGCGGTCAGAGATGTTGGTGGCCATAGACCGTCTACCCAACGTGATTACGAGGATGTACCGTACGAGGCGCCGCCCGCACCGAGCCCCCTGATGAGGAGCATGTCCATGGATAGACGTGCAACGCCTGTGCCTCCTCGGCGCCAAGACCAACCCAGAGCATCGACTTCGTCCCGGGTCCCGAGCCATGAGAGCGGCCGGGGCCATGGAGGCGGCTACGTTGAAATAGGTGCTGGGGCGAACGTTGAAGGAGGAGTACACATCAACATGTCACCGTCCCCATCATTGCCGCAGGAGTCTTTTAGTACCCTGTCCAAAGATCAACAAACATGGGAGGACGTGTCGAGGGCGTACGATGACCTTATGGCATCGGGGACTACATTCACAGATTTGCTCGCGACGACGTGTTTGCAATCCCTAGGGTTGCATTCGCGTCCCAGTAACCCCGAGGAGGCCGGTGGATCGAACTGGCAGGAGCACCAGCCTCCGGACGTACTCCGCGCATCAGGGTACCATGCACTATCGATGGTCGGATGGGGCATCCACAATGGCTCGTCGTCTGCGTCCCCCAAAGGCGATTCGACGCTGCAACGCGAGGTGCAGTTAGGTCCAGCAGCGGCCGACTACGTATCCCCAACGGCCCCAAAATTTCACACCGTCCGACTACGATAACCAGGAACGTCATGGTAGGGGACGCGCAGGAAGAAGGAAGGGCGAACACTAACCTGTATAGGCCGTTGAACCGGTGGTTATTGATCAACCCGTTCGTCTGCATTATTTTTCTTTCAATGTAATGTTTTAATATGTGCAAGATTGTGCTCGGAATGAAATGTATTATGGCACTAAGTTGTCTTTGCCACTTAGTTGTACTGAGGCCTTTTGCACTGGCGTAATTTGCATGCATCGTGTCAAAACAATATTTGCTACGTGCTGACTAATATTCCTATTTCTTGCAATAAATTATGCGATGCTGGTATTTTGAGCCCATTTGCAGTATTGAAGACAAAAACCGAAATTGTGGATTTTGAGGTTCTATTGTTTTTTTTAAATTTGGGACTCCTTCAAACCGGCATAACTTACTCCAGATTCATCCAAAATAAGCAAACAAATACATTTTTGAAATCTACTCGAAATTCCCTACAAGTTCTCAGGCAAAATTTTTTCCAAATTCGGCCTTCAATTAATTCAAATTCGCAGCTCAATATCCAATTCACCAATTTCGTCCATTTCGGACAGTCAAAACTAAACACGGCATAACTTTCTAATGGAATGTCCAAATGGATTGATTCTAGTTGGAGATGCCAGATAATTTCACCCTCTACAACTTCGTAAGCAAATGTAAACTCCAATTCGGCCTCTAAGTAGCTCGAATTCGCAGAAAACTGAGAGCAAAAAATCTGCCCGACCAAGCAAACTTTCATCTCGCGGTTGTGTGGTGGAGGGAGGAAGAAGAGGGAACAACTCACGGTTTGGGAATGAAGTGGCTGCCACCCACACCACATAACCCACACTTTCATCTCCCGAAAATACCCCTCAAGCAAACCAACCAAATTGGCTAAGTCCTCCAACATGTAAAACAAAGCTTAGATTCACTTTTTGAGCCAAGTTTAAAATAAGTGTTTGACACCGGATTGGCGAGATGACTCCAGCACTATATAGAGAAATGTCTTTTGGGACTTCCAGTCTCTACAGAGGCCAGGACCCTCTGCCGAGCTAGCACTATAACGTTGAACTGTGTCGGGGGGGGCTGGACCCTCCGATGACCAATGGACTGTCTTTATATGGTACGATTATTCGCTTCGGCGAAGGACTGTGTTTATTTTTGGACGTAATCACTACTTGGACCCCAAAGGAGTTCACATCCTTTCTATACTTAATAACTCGAACAAACGCGGCAATCGGTAAATCTGACTTAAATATTGGTGGCCCGAAGTTATACACCTTGGTAGGTTATTTTGACTTATTGTGATTCTTACTGATGTGTCTGCTTCATGTAGATACCGACTTCAGTATTTCTCGCTTCTGTCAAAGCCATGTCTCACGGGTCGAGCTCAACGGTTGCCAATGCAGGGCGCGTAATATGCCCTAACTGTCATGTGGAAGCCCAAACCTGGTACTCCACCACTACAGAAAATAACGAATCAAGCGTATTATAGATGCCCTAATTTCTCTCAGACGTCTCTACGATTTTTCAAATCTTCATGTTTTCATGAGTACTCTCTGCCGAGTTTGATATAAGCATGTTAATACTATCGTGTAGCCTACGGGATGCCAATATTCTCGGTGGCGGACCCTCATCAATACATCGACAAGATGCAGACAGACGCGCCAGGGTAGAGAAGAGGTTGGACGTCGGGCAGGAACTTAAGAGGTTAACTGTACGTGAATTACCGCAAAGACACGGAGTACGTCCTCAACAACTAGAGGACCCTCAAGCTTACGATCGCTTCCTTCACCGCGCCATAGAAGATAACCACGAGGCTGTAAGCCCTAATTTGGTTCTTCCGACTGACTACCATAGTGATGATGATGGCAAACGTGATCGTTGGCGATTTTGAAGAGGAGGGTGTTGACATCGATAGTGACGATTCGGAAAGTTCTAATGCTATTATGTGTTTCGTTGTATCGTAATGCGCTTTGTACTATGATGAAGCTTTTGTTATGTTCACCAAGTTATTCGAAGTTATTTTTTCGGTTGAATGGAGCATATTTTTTATTACATGTATGTAAGATCATATTCACCGACAACAGTCATTCAACCATGCGTTCTTTCGTATATTAGCTGATATGCGACAAAGTTGAATAGGGCGATATGACAAATGAACTGCAAAATATTTCATATACACCTTTCTTTCCATGTAAATTATAATTGCGCAATAACACTAAGTATCGTAAGTCGCACGACCTGTCACCCGTAAACAAAGCTGCACGACCTGTCCCCCCAAACTGAAGGAAACTGGCAGGCCTTCGACAATGCGTTCACTGAGACATTTGGTGCCGACTTTGGATTATGTAGCTTGCTGGTGCCACGTGCCGCTTTCATGTCCCGTCCCCTAAACCGCGGGCGCTAACGTTACGCCACCTGGTCGCCACTCCCAAGCCACCGCCACCGCAGCGATTCTCTGACCAGACCCCTGTAGCACACTGCACACGCTGCCACCTGCTGATTGCCTGTCTTGGCCCCTCGCCCTGCAGGCTGATGTGCCGCCAGCTGCGTCGTTCCTCCCTCGCTCCCTGCTTATAAATATCCCAGAGTGCATAAAGGTTTGAGTGAGTTTACAAACCCCATAGCGCGTAGAGGAGAACTGGTAGATTAGCTTTCTTTTTTTCCAGTATTTCATTCCGGCTACGTGTTTTAGAGGTATTATTTACAAAATAAATTTTGTACGGTGAGTCACATTGTACATTACCTTGCTGATATCCTATTCTTCCTAATTACACTTGTGCGTTCTTCAATTGTGTGAAGGCCATGTCTCAAACGTCTAGCTCAGCGAATCGGAGAGTCATTGCACTTGCCAATGCTAGGCGGGTCGATTGCCCTAATTGCCATGTGCAAGCTAATGTGTTGTACTCCACCACTTCGTCAAATTACGGCCGGGTGTTTTATAAATGCCCTAATTACTCTGTAAGTGGGAATGTACTACGATTTCTCCAGCCTATGATGATTGTTCTCTTCTTCGAGTAGTCTCTTATGAGTTCACAGCTATTTACACGGTCTGAAAATATGTTGACATCGTTATGCAGTCTGCAGGATGTCAATATTTTCAGTGGGCAGACACCCTGAATACATCGATGGAGCGTCGTAGTACCGCAGCACCAGCCGATGCTCCCGGCAGAGAGCGGTGATGGACCCAACACTCGAGCAGAGGATGAACCCAACGCTAGAGCAGAGGCTTAACATGCTGACATTAAAGGTGGAGCGCATTTTAGATCATATCAAGTGGGTAGAGAAGATGCTGTATGTAGTTATCCTTGTCATAATTTTGTCCGCAATTGCGAACTAGATCATGCAATATGCGTCAATTATGTTAACTTTATTAATCTATGTCGTGCAATGCAATCGTTCCATTTGTGTTATCTATTCTCTCTCATGTTTATGCATCAATATTATAGTATATTAAATATATCTCATATTTTGTATGCGTCACATATGTTTACTATTGTTTTTTTTTACAATGGATCAGATTTTTACACATAAATTTCGGTTACACCTTTCTTTACAGCTAAATTGTAGTACCGCAATATCCCCAAGTACCGTAGCCGAAATATGGTAGTTCGTATAGTGAAGAGCAATCCATTTGCATTCTTCAAAAAATGGACTCAAACGGGACATTTTACCGCTTTCGAATATGCTCAAGTTGTCATATTTGTATGCGACTATTATAATTAGCCCTTTTGAACTTCTTGGGAAATACATAAAGCGGAAGATGTAATTACATTTTTTTCCATAATACGGTAGTCCGTGTAGTGAACAGCAAATCAGCTGCATTCTTCGTAAAAATGGACTCACACGTCATATTTCACGGCGGGCGAATATGCTTAAGTTGTCATATTTTTCCGCGACTATTATATTTAGCCCTTTTCAACTATACGAAAGTACATACAATGGAAGGTGTAATTACAATATTTTTCCATCATATCGTAGTCGATTATCTGAAGAGCAAACCAGCTGCATTCTTTGAAAAAATGGACTCACACGTGTTATTTTACTACGCCGAATATGCTTAAGTTGTCATATTTGTTCGCGACCGTTATAATTAGCCCTTTTCAACTATACGAAAATACATACAACGGAATGTGTAATTACAATATTTTTCCTTAATATCGTAGTCAGTATACAGAAGAGCAAACCAGCTGCATTCTTCCGAAAAAATGGACTCACACGTGATATTTCACGGCGGGCCGAATATGCTTAAGTTGTCATATTTGTTCGCGACCGTTATAATTAGCCATTTTCAACTATACGAAAATACATACAACGGAAGGTGTAATTACAATATTTTTCCATAATATCGTAGTCAGTATACAGAAGAGCAAATCAGCTGCATTCTTCTGAAAAAATGGACTCTCACGTGATATCTTACGGCTGGCCGAATATGCTTAAGTTGTCATATTTGTTCGCGACCGTTATAATTAGCCCTTTTCAACTATACGAAAATACATACAACGGAATGTGTAATTACAATATTTTTCCATAATATCATAGTCAGTATACAGAAGAGCAAACCAGCTGCATTCTTTCGAAAAAATGGACTCACACGTGTTATTTTACGGCCGGCCAAAAATGCTTAAGTTGTCATATTTGTTCGCGACCGTTATAATTAGCCATTTTCAACTACACGAAAATACATACAACGGAATGTGTAATTATAATATTTTTCCATAATATCATAGTCAGTATACAGAAGAGCAAATCAGCTACATTCTTCCGAAAAAATGGACTCACACTTGATATTTCACGGCGGGCCGAATATGCTTAAGTTGTCATATTTTTCCACGACTATTATATTTAGCCCTTTTCAACTATACGAAAGTACATACAACGGAAGGTGTAATTACAATATTTTTTCATAATACCGTAGTCAGTATACACAAGAGCAAAGCAGCTGCATTCTTCCGAAAAAATGGACTCACACGTGATATTTCACGTACCGAATATGCTTAAGTTGTCATCATCCAAACTTTCGTTGCATTGGCCTGAGACGTCCTGTCAAAGCACTGCTGGCAAAGCCTGCAGGACATATCATGTCATCAACTGCATGCGTGGCAGAGAATGCCTTAGTCGTCATGTCAAAGCATAGCTGCCAAAGCCTGGACCGCACCTCCTCCTACCGGCTACAAGGTCGCATGCATTTGTCGCCTAAGCACAGGCAGAGCTGCAAAGGAATCCGATGCTCGCGGATTCGTTCTTGCTTCAAGTCTGTCGCTTTATCAATTCAGGCTATTTAACCCCCTTCCTGGCTTCCCAGCATTGCATGAACCGAACGACTGCTCCAATACAATGTAACACCCCAAAATTTTGCTTTTCTTAAATTCATGTGTGATTTGGCACTTTGGTGAATTTTTGGAATTTTCTGGAATTTATTTGGATTTATTTGGAATTTATTTGAATTTATTCCATTTTGAAATAATTAAAGAATTAAACTTTGCAAATAAAATTTTGTTGGAAATATTTTAATTGAGTCCAAAATGATCCAAAGTATTTTCCAGAATTTTTCTGGAATTTTTTGGAGTCTTTTGATATTTTTAATGAATTAAATGAATTTCTGGGAATTATTTTAAATATTAAATCGCTGGAAAATCAAGTCGGGTCAAGTACTGTGCATCCGACCGGACCCGAGTCCGAGTCCGACTCGAGTCCGACCCGAGTCAAGTGACTTGACCGAACCCTATTCGATCCCGACCGTTGGATCGAGATCCAACGGTCCAGATTGGATCGCACCGGTTGAGCTGAGTCCGGGCCGGATCCGACCGCGCCCGCGCGATCGTGGCCGTTGATCGCGCCACGTGGACGGTCCTTCGTCGTCGTCTCCGCCCGAGTCCGAGCCGGACTCCGCCGCCGCGCCCGCCACCGTGAAGGATTAGGTTTCCGTTTTCCGCGCGGAAGCCGAGGCTATTTAATGCCCGGATCCCACCCTGGGATCACCTTGACCTTGCGCGGCCGTTGCCCTAGCCGTCGCCGCGCGATGCCCAGCAGCGCCCGCAATCGCTCGCCGGAGTTGTAGCACTCCTCCGCCGCGGTTTTGCTTCGCCGCCGTCGCCGTCCTGCGCCGTTGACCCCGATCCGGACTCACCGCGACGAGACGCACGAAGGACCTCTCACCTCGCCGAACACGCGCCCGCCGCTGCCGTGGTCGTCGTCCCCAACCGGCAAGCCGCGCGTGAGCCATCGTCGTCGCTCGAAGCTTCTCAGCCGTCCGATCAAGATCCAACGTCCCAGATCACGCCACGTCATCTCACGGTGAGATTCCATCCAAAACCTCAGATCAAATCTCGACCGTCCGATCTAGATTCAACGGTCCAGATCAAACGCGTTAACCCAAACGCGTGAGAGCCAGATCTAATCTGGGCCGTTGAAGTTCAAATCAATGGCCGAGATTGCGCCACGTGTCGGGAAGCCTGACCGCCGCGTCGCTTCGCGCAGGACGCCGACACGCCGCCCGCTGCGTGTCACCGACGTGACCAAACCGCACCATGACGTCACGCTGACGTCATGGCGGGCCCGCATGTCAGCGGTTGTCCCAATCAGGCGCCGACGCCAAGAATGACGCCACAGTGGGTCCCACTGCCGACTGCGGTGAGCCCGCCGACGCCGATGGCGCTATCCGAGGCGGACCCACATGTCAGTCTCACGAGGAGCCGTGGACCGAGTCCACGATAGACCCGAGCCGAGCGTGGACCAAGTCCATGGACCGGCTGACGTCAGCAGACCAATCAGAGGCTGCCACGTGTCCTCGCTGACGCAATAATTAATTTTCGAAAAAGAAAATGATTTATTAATTCGAAATAATGATTTCAGATTTTGTTTCAAACTTCAAACGCTTATAACTTTTGCGTTTCAACTCCGATTTGAGTGATTCAAATTTCTAAATTTGTATAAAATTGAGATCTACCTAAATATGAATTTTATTTAATTTTTGGACTAAAGTTTTTCTCTGTAAAATTATTAAATTGATTATTTAAACTTTAAATAATCATAACTTTTGCATTTTAACTCCAAATTTGACGATTCCAGTTTCTAAAAATTTATAAAATTATGTTCTCTCTGTTTATGGATTTTATTTGGATGTTTGGACACTTTTTGCCTATTGTTTATTCGTGTATTGCTATTTGCACGCTTTACGAGTAGACGTTGAAGTGCCTAAGGATTCGAAGGAGAAGTATTGACTCAGGATCCAACTCAAGACCAAGAACAAGTACTTTTTGAAGGCAAGTTGTGCTTTGACCATGTTGATCCTATTTTGAAACTTACTTTGATTTAACCTATTGCATGCTAAGTTCAATTAGAAAATACTTTATTAAATATGGGGGATTAGATAAATACCAATTTGTCAGATGACACCTTGATTATTTAAATATGTGCCATGACCCTTGTCACCCTAGTTATGGATTACTAGTTGGACATTATTAAATCGCCAACATGGGTTTTAGACCGTTTTAGTATACTGCTTAGACCTGCTACGTGCTCATGACATGATTTTGGTCAATCAAATGTTAATATTGACTTAATGATATATTGAACCTATTTTGGAAAAGTATCATGTGATGTTGATGGCTCGTGGTGCATGTTAATCAAGCGGGGTTTGATAAATAGTTTTTCGACCTGGCATGTGGCAAGAATAATCAGGTGGGCGGTTGTGGCACCGGGATGATGTTTTGGTTCTTCTAGTCTTGCCCTGGTCACCCTAAGGACTTCACCTTGCAAGCCTTTGAACTGGTCTAACGTGCAACCACATGTCTGTAATGGGACGGACCTAGTTGACTAAGTTGCTAATAACATACTGTGGGACCTCGTGAGGTCAACTACACCCTTTGTGTAAGTTGTACGGGGAGCGTCATCGGGCCGAGGCCAGTACCCATCTAACGTTGATTGGCCTAAACTTTGCCTTAGCTAAGGGAAGGGTTAGTGTGCAATAACCGGGGAGGACCACTTGTATTGTTAGAAGTTTCCGAAAGACTTTGTTACGGGAACTCGCCTTTGTGGTGTTTGACTGTATCTTGTGGGTAAAGTGCATAACCTCTGCAGAGTGTAGAATCTATTCGAATAGCCGTGTCCGCGGTATTGGACATCGCTCGGGAATTACAGTCAAGGGTTAGATTTTCTCAAAAATAACTTGGACTTGAAAGGTTGGGTTGGATTAATAATGATGTTGATGGAATTGTGGATTAGGATGGGAAAGATGTTTATGAAACTCCTTGAAAAGTTATCTATGCTTTACTTGTTTCTACTGCTTTCGAATCTACTTATGCTATTTGTCAAATGCTGTTTTACCGCAAATACACCTTGAGCTATTCCTTTGTATCAAGCCATGCATATAGTATATTAGCTTGCATTCTGTGCATGACTTGCTGAGTACCAAGTACTCACCCTTGCCACCATACAACACCAGTTGAAGAGGAGACTACACCAGCTTTGGAGGAGGAGCTCCAAGAGGAACCGTCTACTTAGGGAGCGAGCCCGATCGGTTACTGTGGTATACTGGATGGCGCCACGAAGTTATCTTATTTTCCGCTGCTACTATTTCTCTCTTAATAGGTTTCGCCCTGCGTGACGTATATTTGTAACTTGACCATAAGGTCGAGTACCCAGTTTGACTACTTAAATAAAGTACTTTATTAGTATCGAGTGGTATGATTGTGATATTTACCGATGTTAAGACTGTGTGCACTAGCGCGTTCCTGGACTAGTGCTGAATACACAGAGGGTCCGGATTTGCAAATTCGGGGTCCCGACATACAACAAAGAGATCCATCCCCCGCAAAACAAACGAGCAGCACCAATGGAGTTTCCCTCGCCCCCAAGGCACGGCGTTGTCGAAACCATCCCCGACGGCACGGAGGTCCCCATGTGCCTATGCGGGGATCCTTGCCGCTTCCGGCAGTCCATAGACAACTCATACACATACGGTATGAGGTACTGGAGTTGCCGCAACCATGACTCTGAGCCAACGCTGGGGATGCGGCTGCGGCGGAGAAGCCCGGTATATTCATACTCGCATTTAGTGTTGCATCGAACCTGCATGTGTTTAACACCATGTGATGTGACCAATTGCAGCCTTCCATCAGGCGAGTTCATCCGATTCTACGACGGAACAAACTCTCGAGATGGAAAGGATGCGGAATTGGGAGTACACCAATCGGAGGGCTATGGTGGAGCAGCAGTGGTGTGAGCAGGATCAGGAGGAGAAGCGCAAGCAGCGTCTGGAACAGATGCTCGCACAGAGGGAGGCCGAACGGCAGCGCCATGCCGCGGAGAGGGAGGCCGAAAGTAGAGAAAGCGTGAGAGGGCAGCTAGGGCCGGGCGGCAGGAGCCGAAGGATTGCGTAAGGGAAAATATCCTCGCCGCACTCAAGAAATGTACGACAAGGGCCCTTCTTGTTGTTCCTTTCCCTAAGGCATGTTAGGTTTAGTCCCAGATATGCCATTGTTGTTTACCATTCGTAGTCGTAAGTAATTTATCTGCCCATCTTTGACCAAAACTACACGAAGTCTCAAAAAATTATTACACAATTATTGGTACAAGATACAAAACAATTATTACACAATTATCGGTATTTGCATTTTAATCGGATCCGGTCGAATAACCAGAGAAAACACCAAAAATCGGCGAATAATGAGACAAAAATAAAAAGGTCGTGGCGGAACCGCCGGTATTTTTCCTATTTTTATTTTTTGTTGTATATATCTACGCTTTTTTACTTACATGTTGTATTACAAAATTATCGATCTGATGTACAAAAATAATATTTACAAATACAATTCCAAAGCATATTCTTAATCCATATGATTTGGCGAAAATTTCGAGTTGTATAGCGAAAGTTATTTGCATTTCAATGAGATCCGGTCGAATAACCAAATAAAACTAAAAAAATCGACGAAATAATCAAACAAAAATCCAAAAACATCACGGACACGTGGCAACATGAGACGGAGCCACACTGCTGCCGCCGTGGTGGCGGCCGACATTTGGGCGGTCGCCACGTGGCGCGGCGGGAGCAGTGGGCACTTTTGTAATATTTTTTTTTGTTGTATATTTTTGCTATTTTGATTAATATGTTGTATATTTGAGCTTTTTTTCCCACTGTGACTTGGTTGTCCCTCAAAAAAATTCTACATTGAGTTGGGTCCTTAGACTAGGACTTCACATGATGGCATAGACCAACAGGGCCCCTTGAGTTTCTTGTCCTAGCATGATAGTTTTATTATTTTCTACTCTCAGTGTACCATTCCAGAGGGGTTGAATCTCGCTGAAATTTTACTGAACTTGACCAAAATTTCTGTCATTTCAGCTGAAATCTCGGAAATCCCGGTTTAAAAAAACCATATTTGAATTTTTGGTTTTTGAATTTGGTACGAATTTTGTTTGAATTTCTGAGATCTCGCCGAAATTTCATATTTTGGCCACCTCCGAGATATGTTCCAAAACCAAAATTTGAGAATTTATTTTTATTTAATACTTATTTTAAATCTTTTTTTAAAATAATCAACGGAATTTATTTTTTACGAAAGTAGGCACCCGTCGCCCCATATTGGGGCGATAGGTACCTAAATGCAAAAAACATAATTGCGAAAATGGACACATGAAAGACTAAATTTGTAAATATTTTTTGCATCCAGGTACCTATCGCTCTAATATGGGGCAATCGCCCCATATTGGGGCAACGGGTGCCCACTTTCGCAAAAAAAATTCATCCCGTTGATTATTTTCGAAAAAAAGATTTAAAATAAATATTAAATAAAAAATTACAAAATTTGGAACCATAGTGATGACAGAGTCTATGCAACCGCATAGAAATATCTCTTCTAGCTTTGTTGCAAATGTAATGTATGAAAATATCATTGGCAATATGGATCTGGAGCCTCGTTCCATTATACTTGCAATAGAGCAGATATTCCAATACACCATAAGCTATGCGAAGACCTAGAGGGCAAAGCAGAAGACCCTTAAAGCAAAATTAAGTACGTACGACGACTCATACTAGAACCCGCCAAGCATGCTTCAAGCCCTTCAAGCAAGGAATGCTGGGACAGTAGTGGATATTTTTGAGCAGCACTCGCAGCGCTTCCCAAGGAAGATGGTCCTGAAGTGAGTCTTTTTGCATTCGATGCGTGCATCAACACATTTAGACATTGCCGACCGTTGCTTTGCATGGACGGCACATTCCTGACTGGGAAGTACAAGGGGCAGATTTTGAATGCCATTGGAGTATATGGCAACAAGCAGATTCTTCCTGTCGTGCTTGCTTTTGTAGAAAGTGAGAACACTAATAGCTGACTTTGGTTTCTAAAAAACTTGGAAGACGGTATCATCGGCTAGTGACATCGAGTTTGTGTAATATATGATCATCATCCTGGGTTATTGAAGGCAATTGTGCAGTTGCAGCTAGGGCAAGACAAGCCGTATCCATAGATTGATTTGCAGAGCAGGTGGTGCAAAGCGGCACATGGGGGCAAACTTTTATAAGACAAACTTTTATAAGCAATTCAGAAATAAGGCTCTAACAAAGCTATTTAAGAGCTTGTGTGATCAGAATCAGTAGTGGAAGTTCAACGCACTATGGAAGAAGCTAAACGAACTGACGAGGAAGCATAAAATAGAGGCTGCAAAGAACCCAACTCTTGGCATGGAAGAGGCCCCCGTAGCACTTGCTGACTTACCTACGGACCCTCCACAATTGGTTAGGAGGAATGGTAGAGCCACGAAATACTTCTCTGAATGGATTGAGAATCAGTCTAGGGAGAAGTAGGCTTTGCTTTATAACAAATGGTGCAAGTTACGGTGTGATGATGATGAACTTGGCAGAGGTGTACAATTGGGTGATGAGAGGTCTGAGACCCCTTCCTCTCGTTGCTATAGTGGAGGAAGTTCTTCGTGGGATTACAAAGTACTTCGTGGATCGTCATGCCAAGGCATTGGTAGCTATGAATAATCCTGTCGTGGAGTACTCAAATATGATTAGTGCATGCATGAAAGATAAAGCCAAAAAGACAGAGAGATGCATAGAGCGTTAAAGATGGGCACAAGAGAGTTGCGCTTTGAGCTTTGAGGTATTGTGCAGGGACAAAGTCGGTCGTGGGACGAACCGTGCTAGAGTTGTCTAGGAGTGCACCCTTGGGAGGCGAAGTTGTTCGTGCACATGCAAGAAGCCCTTTCTATTACATAGACCGTGTGCACACGTAATGGCAACATGTTCCACAATTCATATGGATCCGGGCATATTCAGAGCTGGATCAATGTTTCATGAAGGAGGAGGTGACTGCAACTTGGAGCGGAAAAATGTACGATATCAATGTGGTTGGATCATTCACGAGGCATCGAAGCTGGGAGCATATAAGGTGGGTTCTGGACATCAATAGGCTCATGGGAGATGGACAGTGCCAAAAAAATGCATACGGAATGATATGGATGCTGCAGAATGTGGGCACCGAGTGAAGAAATGCTCTGTTTGCAAGGAGACAGGGCACATTTTCAAATATTGTCCAATGCTCAACCAGAACTGAATTGTTCTATTTGTCTATGCTATATTTGTAAGAATATTTGATGTGTTACGAGCTTGTCAAAATTATTGTCGTGTCCTTCGTATTTCTTGTGTCTTGTTTGCTTATGTCATCATTTCCTAAATGTAACATTTATGTAAGCTATGTACTACTGATATATAAAATATATGTTAATAATATTTATGTATGCAATTTTAAAATATCATATCTATGTTATGTTTATATTTTTATGTTGTTCGCGGCCAGTTTATGCTTTTGCTCTGTAATTGTTGTACTAACATTTTTTATTTCTATGGCAGGTATGGCGGGCGACGCTATAGCTTAGCGCGGGAGTACGAGCTAATCGACCATGTCATAGATGCGTCACATCATAGTCGGTTAGCTATACAGGTCCGAACCAAGCTTTTGTCCCTGCGGTTGCGCACCCCCATGAGGACATGGAGGATTGATGATCGGTGAATTCCCAGGTTAGTAAAGTTATTTAAGTATTGACATTGCATTGTATTATGAATGCATGTCAATGTACTATCGCTCTTTTCCACGCAGGTTGTGGGCCACTTGATTGCTACCGCTAGCGAGGATGGTGGAGGGCACACACGCAGACGATGCTAATAGGCGTGGTGCCTCCTAGAGGTTCTCCTATGACAGGATTATACTACCTCTCTTGTCAACCATTGGCGACCAGAAACGCACACACTGGAGGACGTCAGCTACTTGACGGGTCTTCCCTACACTTGGCACGCGGTTGTGCCCAACGACGTTGGCCCACACTGGTGCACTAAGATTCTCGTAAGGTTCCAGGGAGTGCTATCTGTTGAGGCCGTCTATGAGACATTCACTGGAGGACACGGGTCGACGCAGTAGTGGCTCCCGTAGTTCTACATAAGTTATGTTTTGTTGTAATCTTTTCGTTTCAATGATGCAGTACAATTCGGACGTACTAACATGTCATTTTTATATCCCGAGAGGATGGTTGTCGATGCCGAGGACTACGCTGTAGGGTGCCACTTCGAGGAATACCTACTATGGTTCTTCAACTGGGTCTTGTTCTGCTCATCCCACGGGGACAATGTGGATAGGAACATGATCTAGTGCGCGAGGATGATAGCGTATGCAAAGTTGGAGGACATCGAACAGTTGGCTTGGGGACTGGTTGTATTCTGTGTGGCGTACAAGGGCCTGTGTGATGGTTGTCGATGCGTCGCTCATAGCTACATTCTCAGATGTTGCCTACTTCTTATGTAGCTCTGGTCCCTTGAGCGCTTCCAGGTGGGAAGATCACACCTCAAGTTGGCACCTTACGGGGATGTCTTCTACAGGCCAGGTGGGGATGACGTCAATCGTCCTACAGTGGGAACAGTATGGTTTCACCGATGGGTTAGTATCTCACCTCTGTCCTTTTTGTACGGTTCATTTTAGCAAGTTCTTTACTAACTTATACTTTACTACTACTTGTGCAGTCGACGTTCATGCCAGTTACGGCGCATGCATCATACCCCGAGTACGTCGTGATGTTTGACCAGCTGACGGATGATCGTGTGATCTGGAGACCATACCTCCCGGAGAGGGTCGCCGCTCGAGCACCCTCTGGCCTCTTCATGGAGTGCACTCGAGATGCTGCCTTCTAGCTCACCTACTGACACCTTGTGTTCAACGTTTTTGTGAAGACGTACGCCGTTCACCGGGTGATGTGCCAGTTTGGACTACGCCAGGTCTTCCCGACCCCCGCAGGTGACGTCATCCCACTCCACATCCACTCATGAATTCTCCATTGAACGTTTCTAGAATGCAATACATGTCTATTTTATGGACTACTGATGGCAACATGTTATTTAATTTTGCAGGCACACAAGGAAGGGTCTCTCAGGCAAGGCATGTTGGAGACAACGCATGCAGACTCACAATGAGTAGTGGTCACATGCGTTGGAGGAAATCCACCAAGAGGCCGCCCCTTACGACCATGGCTCGTACGACGACTACATCCGGTGGTACGGTACACGGACACGAGTCGAAGCCATCCGTGTCGTTGACGACCCTCCTAGGCACGTGGCTATGATAGCTGGCACGTACCCTACGCAGCCGGAGTCAGCCTTCCATCGCTCTGTGAGTTCAGTTCCATAGTAACAATTTTTAAAATTGCATGCTTTGTTGTAATGCAACATATTTATCTTTGTATGCAGAGCGACCTTGCTAGGGAGGTACATGACGAGACGATTGCACTTAGGTCTGTACTCAGCTTTGGTGACACGTTGTAGGTCACGTTGGACGAGGTGCATGGGATGGTTGACTGTGTGATCACGAAGTCGAGGTGCATCGTCGAGCTGACATCGTGCAGGAGGCCTAGGGATGACAACGTTGTTCCACCAATCGGACGCTCATCCTTCGTACGCGGCCGACATACCCACCAGCCGTCGGCTTTGATACCACCTATCGCACCTCCTCCCGATGTGGTGGGGGGTTCCAACTGGCGACGGCCCACGCTATCCCGTATGTTCCCAGGTAAACCTTCCAATGCTTTTTCATACGCAACACATTGGTCATATTTTTGACATATAGTTCTAATGCAGTCATGTTATTCATATACAGCGGACGTTTCGCAGCAGGACGATGATGTCAGTGGGTATGGGCATGCTAGCACCAACGTTGACGATGATGACCTCGTGGGCGGCTAGATCGTGGACCCCCGCACAAGTCGACAAGGGATGTTCTCAATTCTTCACAGCTGTTCGGTGCACCTGGACCCAGCCAATCAGGCCAACCTGCGTATGCTACCCTGCCTCCACCGCCACGTCTCGTCAGGAGCACTCGAGGCCTTCCGCCAGACCAGCTGACGTGGGAGGCCTAGGACAGTACGACTGTACGAGGGGTCGCTCCGAGCAAGAACCGTGGCTAGTTTTTTCTTTCCTTCTTCACTACTGTAGTTGTTCACGCAGCTTTTTGTATGAAATGATTCTTTCATTATTGGTCTTTTCGTACTTAATTCTTCCTCACTTATCAATTTGTTAATTCAGGCCGATTTGACAACATGTTACCTCCACTTTCGTAGAGCGAAGTGGCACCACACTATCTATTGCCAGCCCAATTTGACAACACTCTTTCCACCGCTTTCTCAGACAGAAGCGATAATACACTGCAGCTGGCTTTGTCATACCAAAGTGAGGACACGGTACCTGCCCCCTGTCTATCAGCCCTGAATCTACTACACATTGCCTATAAAAACCAACAACCAGCCAGCCTGCATTTCTTCACTAGCCTAACATCCACTCCATTATAGATAGATAGAGGAGGCACCTCAAGCCATGGGAGAGGTAGACGAGGAAGATGGGATCAGATCGCACCTCGAGGTGTCAACCATTCATGGTTTTGAGTCCACGACCCTTTGCTCAAGGCTGTAACATCCCAATTTTTTGCTTTTAATGCATTTATTGAGTCATTTTAATTTTGGGGATTTTTTTGGAATTTTTTTGGAGTTAATTTGAATTAAGGCTATTATTGAATTATTTAAATATTTGAAAAGTTTATATAAAGTTTGGTTGGAAATATTTTATTTGATTTCAAAATGTTCCAAAAAAATTTCCAAAATTTTTTGGTAATTTTTCTGGTATTTTTACTATTTTTTAGATTATTTGAATTACTAGAATTATTTTAAATAAAAATGCTAGAAAATCACTGAAACAATGTTGGGCCGAGCCAATGGACCCAACCCGCTTCGGCCCAGACCCGCGCCGCACTGGAACCGATCCAAACCTAACCCTAATCGTGTGGCCATTGGATCTTGATCCAGTGCACCACGTTTAGCCATGTAGTTGAGCACTGGTGGCCGTTGGATGGTTGAAAGATGGGTGGCTGAGATCTTGCCATGTTGGCAATGTTGTAATCTCATTGGACTTTGCCATCCGCGCCGTATACGCCGCGATTTCCGCATTTTACGCAATGTCCTAGGCCCTATTTAATGCTTGGAACCTCGTACGAGGTTCTCCGTCTCAAGTCGCCTCGTTTGCCCCAAAGCACGCACGCCGAGGAGCCATCAGTCATCGGGAATTGCTCGTCGGAGGAGATTAGGGCATTGCGGCGTTTTCTTCAAGCTTGGTCATCGGCCGTCGTCGCTTGTGGCATCTGAGGCCAGGTCCGGAGTGCCCCCACCGAGATGCTTCGGTCGCGATATCTCACTTCACCAGAGGACCACCAAGACGTCGTTGGCCAGGTCTTCATCCCCAGTGCCGGCAGCTTCGGTCACTGCACCATCGCCGGGGTTTTGCAAAGCTTTTCAGCCGTTAGATCTTCATCGCACGTCTCAGGTAACACTTCGTGTCCCCTCTCTGTGCTTTGGATCGAGTTCATCTGGACCGTTAGATCTATGGATGTGGGGCTGTGATTGCATCGCATAGGTTACGTGGTAGCTCACCATGTCGCATCCTGATCCTTGCTGATTGGGACAATTTGGATCGTTGAATTTTGATTGGATGGTAGGGATCGCACCGCAAGTTGGTCTAGTCGGGTGCTGCTGCGTGGCCACACGGAACCCGAGGCGTCGCCAGTGCCACGCTGATCTGATGACGTCAGGGGTGATGTTATAGTGACATCATTAGTGACGTAATTGTCCAGAAAAAAATATTTTTTTATTTAATTAGTAGATGACGTCAGTATGACGTCATTAATCAGTTTTTTCTTTAGGAAACTAAATCGGCCAAAAAAGAAATTCGACACTGACGTCATGATGACGTCATATTTCGGGATTTTCAATAGAAAATATATGAGTTAATTCGGTTTATTCTTTTTAGTTTATTTTCAAACTTGAAATTGTTCGTTCTTGCTCATACGAACTCCGATTGAGGTGATTGTAGAGCCTAAAATTTTTTAAAATTGTGCTCCATTTAATGGTAAATTTTATTTGATTTTTGGACTTTTATTTCTCTCTATTTTGGTATTTATTTATTTATTTATTCGTTTCACGTAGACGTTGAAGTGCCCGAAGGTTACGAGGGTGAAGTGTTAACTTAAGAAGCAAGTCCAGAGTAGGAACAAGATTTTTTTTTCCAAGGCAAGTTGTGCTTTAATCATGTTGATCCCATATTTTAAAATTATGCTGTTTTAAATTATTGCATGTTAATTCAATTAAAAGAGATTTTAATTAATTTGGGAATTAGTTAATTAACCTATTTGATTATGTCACCTTGTCATTATTATTTGTATGCCTTGATTCATTTGTCACCATAGGTTTGTTGATTACTTTGCCGACATGGATTACTAGATGGTAACTAGTCTGCTTAGTCATGCAGCGTGTTATTGATACCATTTCGGAATATTAAAATTAAATATGCTTAATGGAATATGGAAAGTGTTTATGAAACATGTGACATGTGTTGTTGATGCTGTTGATAGCACGTGATGCATGGTACATGAATGACTCCACTACTTGCCTAGTCTGCGACCCATATCCTTTAAGTTCACTATATATATCCACTTGCCTTTATTCCAATGTGAAATGTTCTTTTAGTTCACAACGACCAACAAAATACCATACCATACAATTATTTCTTATACAAGAATCATGGCAAACTTCAGTTTTTCGTAAAGTCATTATGGTGTAATACATGGGAAACAAAATAATCATGAACTTTAGTTCTTACTTTACTAATTACTATTTCAAAAAAATTGCTTATGTACAATTTTTTATTTTAAAAAACAAAATCGACAAAAAAAACTCCCTCTGTCGCCAATTTCATGCCTCTGTCGGTATTTCAAATAGTGACAGAGAGCCTTTGGTATTTGAAACACTAACAAAGAGGTACATCTATCATTTTTTAAAATCATCATATTATTTCTGTAATTTTTCAATTTGTAAATATTATTTTAAAAAATTCATGAAAAATGAGGCTTAACCCCTAATCCACGTTCAAAATGGCGACAGAATTCAATCGCCAATTATAATGGCGACTCAGTTCTATCGCCAAACGTAATGGTGATTGAGGTCAGTTATCAGTGGCAACCACATCAGCAATTAACCATTTTTAATGGCGACAGTAACTTGTCGCCAATTTGATCGACGAGCGAAGTGTATTTCCATAACTTTTCTTTTTGGAATATTATTTTTGTAATTTTTTATTTTTTTGTGTGTTATTTTTATAAAAATTCAAGAAAGCTTGCTCGGACCAGAATGAAGACAATACTCAATAAAACACTTTCGGGAGCTTCCCTGAAAGCTCTGGGTGCCCACATGTCCAGTCGGCTGTTTTGCAAAAGAGTCCGACGTTTTTACAAAAAAATCCCTCCATTGCTTCAAATTACATATAGGTCCCTACAAATTTACAAATAGGTCCTTCACGATTTTTTTGAGGGGAAGAAAAATTCTCAATTTGCGTTTAGATCCCCAGCTCGTTACTTTACAGAAAAAGACTCCCGTTAAATGCGAATCGCGAGCGAGCCATTTTCTAATTTTTTAGGGTAGCGATCAAATCCAAAAGGAATAATTTGATATATGCCACTCCTCAATCTGAAAATTCGATGGCATGTGTAAAAAATGCCACTCAATGGCATGATTTTCAACATGCCATCGAATTTCCAATTCCTAGAGTGGCAAATATCCAAATGCCCCAATCCAAAAATATAGCGAATAGATCCCCGCTCCTTACGTTGAGGTCTTTTCTCCGTTTTTCGTGAAAAAGATATTTTTGTGAACGGAAATAAGTGTGCATCTCTATCTCTATGCCTTTCCTCCCAACTTTTTCCAGCTTCCGTTCGCGCGCGGCATGCGCCGCGCTTGCTCTTCTAGTATATATAATTCTGAAGATACAGAAACAACTCTCAAAGGGAATGATCTTACAGGCCAAGTTCATCACTATGTGAAGATCTTCCAGCTAACTTTTTCCAAAACGGAAATGAGTGTTCTTGGCGTATCTTGACGACGAAAAGCCATGCTTTCTTGCATTTGATGAATAATTTGAGCTAATTGATGCACCGCCATGTTTTTGCCATCTTGAAGACTGAGGAGTTGAGTAGTCACCGCCAGAAGAAAACTGGTGATTAACGTAGGGCTTCATAGGAGTAGATGGAGAAGCCCACCCACTGGATTTGTACTTCTTAAATGGCAGATCATCTGGATCATCAACAATCCAACCACCCCTAGCTCTCGATTTACCACGAGATGCGTCCCTTCTCTCCTCAAAAAGGGGGCCTTCTCTTTTACTTGTTTTACGAGCATCATGAGGAGCTGATCTAGTGCCAAAATCATTTTTCCCTTTGACCCTTTTCTGACTATGTGCCGACCGCTCGCCTTTCAACCTATTAGACTGCAAAAATAACAGGAGTGTGCACAAGATAAATATTCATGCAATTCTTATCAGCAGGCATTCCGAGATGCTTATAATAACCTTAACATTCTCTGTGCAGCCCCGTGCCATGTGACCTTTCTTGCCACATTTGAAGCATTCTGTTGTTGTTGTGGCAGCACTATTTTCCCTACGTTGCTTGGCACATCCCTGCAAATAGAAAGTTCACCATTAAACAGCTGCCATGAGAAGCAACAAATAGAAACATAGGAAGCTATAAAGATTAAACCTTACCAATCCAATATGACCAGATTGGGCACAATTATAACAATTAACTTCTTTTGGACGACTATCAGAGAAGTCAGCACAACATAGATGACCATTCTGGTTACACACGTAGCATTTTATTTCCTGCATAATCCAACAAGACGGATACTAAGGGAGAAAGCACCATTGTACAATTCATGACTAGGGCTTCAGTGAATGTAAACAAGCAACTTGAAGGAGACTGTTGCACTACAGAGAGAATCCCTCATCTTGTATTGCATGTTACTAAGTGAAAAAAATTGTATATGCAGATTCAGGGACTGGATTAGCACAGAATGATAGGAAAGGCCTAACATAAAATAAAACTGACCTGGTTCATGAATCCTAGCCTAACTTATGAATAGCAGACAGAACTGGATCAACAAAATGTATCCTACAACCTAATCAACCAGCTCAGAGCACAATTCATTTATAGGCTTTTTTCTTCAGATCAAAACTAGGGGGAAACAGTACCTTTCACAACCATATTCAGACAACACATTTCCAAAAGAGTCTTACTTAAACTTATAAACAGGCAAGCAACCCAACATACAAACATTCACCCGTGACAGCAAGATGACAAAATTGAGAAAACAATAAGACAAAAAAAAACTGACCTTAACATCATCAGATGGATAATCATTGCCACATCCAAACATATCATGACCTATTTCTCCGCATCTGAAACACAATGTGGTGGATTGCTGGGTATTCCTCTTGTGCTTTTCAGGGCAATCTCTCGCCATATGACCTCCTTTTTTGCAGATGAAACAGTCTTGACCCTACGAAAAGTATTAACAAATATTTGATTCCTGATAAAGAAAACCACTTGCAAGAATTATTTTGCAATTCAATAATTTTTAGGATGTGATCCAAAAATAAGCTACACTTGCAGCAGACAAGCGCATGCACTACCAACAATCGTATCAGAATATGTGCATGAAAAAAAATACAGCAAATAATCATGTTTAAACAAAAATGAAACCTTAAATTTTGAATACACATGCATGCATGAGTCCAAAAAAGGGAGATATCTCCAAATCATTTTTTTTCACATGTCATGAAATAGTAATTCAGATGTTATGGACTTGCTTAGATCATAACGGAACGGGTAAACACCGCAGAGAGGATGGCCGGACGGCGAAAGGCTTGGGGGGAAGGGAGGGGACTACAGATGAGAATGACTTTTGTTCTTTCTTGCTTGACTTGATCAATGATAGCCGGCCACCTTATATAGTGAGCCTCCTAACAACCAGTGCTAACAAAATAGTGAAGATAAGATGGGATCCTAACAATAAGAAACTAATCCCAACAATAAGGAAACTCAAGATAAGAGGATCAATCCGCCTGATCCTGATCGGCTTAACTTCCATGCCCTTGCATGGCCAGGGCCATGACAACAGATATCACCACTCTTCAAATGATATGACAAGTACGAGCTTAGGACAACGAAATGAACAAATAGATCTAGAAAGCACAAACTACTGGAAGCAAAATATGAACTGGCATGATGGGTACAAACGAGTTGTTTAAATCAAGATTAACAGGAGAATGAATTTGACGGAAACATATATTTTCCGCCATTGTTTTCGCATTCAATGTTTAAGGACAACAAATGAGTATGATCAAGGTGTCCTACAATTTATCTACTAAATTAGGTTGACTGAGAAAGTTAATCAAGATGCAGGAGCTCAACAAAACCCAGATATAAAAACAATGTTCCAAGTAACAGGCCTAAGAAAATATTTCTTGATGATCTTACTACATGGGCAAGTACATTTGCATGATTGCATGAGTTGTAACCTAAACGAGAACATGTTAAAAGCAAGAGTTAAAATAACCTCCAACATAGCAACATTACATGTAAACAATGGAAAATCAAATACAATGAGCTCGTCAAGGGCATGAATGGACATACCCAAGTCACCGAGCGATAATTCCTCGGATCTAGGGAGACCAACCTGCGTGCACTGCTTTGCATTGTGTCCGAACAACCCACAAACGAAGCATGGCTTCTTCCGCTTTTCCATTGGGCAGTTTGCAGCTACATGGCCTTCCTCACCACAATTAAAGCAAGTCTCCGACAAGGTTTCCCCAGGATCGAAGTATCTTGGTCCACGCTGATAATGAGAGGAAGCAACATAAGTGTCAACTACTTATCTCAGTTGCACATATACAAAGAAATTCACTTGGAACTTACAAGAAGCTTCCGCAGAACTATATTATCAGAAACAGGGACATCAAACCCATCTTCAGTGAGCACCAATTTTGCTGTCCCAGTTTGTCCCTCCTGGGTGCCACAAACCTGATGCTAAAAATCAAAATCCACTCATTAGTGTCTCTTCAGGACATCAACCTTACTTATTTGTTCCCAACGAAGGAAGGACACAGCTGCCAATAACCAACATAAAATCAGCTGTCTTTTATATGTCAAGGTCCCCAATCAGTTATTCAATTCATGAATAATTTGATATACATATTTTTTTTATAATGGACAACAAGAAAAAGGAATTTTCTTCACTTGGGTTTCTACGAAACAGAGGGTTGTGCCTTATGATATAGAAAAACAACAGATGTCCTTCTAGAGTATTTTTCAATAACATAGTTCAGTCGGTACCTGCGCATGCCTCCTTCTAAGGCACAGTTATGAAATGCTTATGCCACTATGCCAGTAACAGCAGGACTAGCGTAGACTAAGCAATGGACGCTGCCATCGATTCTTATATATCTTTCGATAGCTCCCTTTGAGCTCACATTAGAGGCAGTTTAGTCACATAGTAGTACCAATTCAACTTGATTCTATTAGCAGTTGTTTAACTAAGGCCTCTGAATACACCACATATTCGATATCTCGATTGCTCAATTAAATACATCATACTGCACGAGCACGAGCACGAGCAAGGGAGAGGCCCACGCTTACCTCCTCCTTCTCGGCGGCGGCCGCCGCCTCCGGCGCCTCCTTCCGCTGCTTCTTATTCGCCTTGCGCCGCTTCTTCTTCTGCTTCCTCCTGGGGTCCGCCTCGCCGAGCTCCACCACGGCGTCCTCGTCGACCTCATCGCCGGAGGACAGCGACGGCAGGTCGGCGAACCCGGGGTGGCAGCTCGCCGCCTCGCGCCGCCGCGCCCGCGCGACGATCTCGAGGCTGAGGTCCTCGTTGCCCGCCTCCTCGTCCTCGTCGTCGCTGAGAAGCGGGCGGCGCCGTGGCAGAGAGTCGTCGTCGTCCAGATCCGGGTCGCGCCGCGCCCTGGAGCGCCAGCGCTGGGCCATTGGCGTTGGCGGCGGGGTGGGGGAGGAGAGAGCAAACCCTAGCGTGTTTGATCTGGGCGGCGCGGGGTGCGCGGGTGGTCTGTGAGAGGCAGAAAGCGGAATATCCCAGCTGATCCTGCCGGCGGGCCTAACCAGCCAGTTAATCAAACCGCTTTCAAATTAAAAATCGAGCGAAAATTATTAAAAATCAAAGAGTTTCGAAATTAAGCGTTTGAAAAAATATTTAAAAAATAAAAATCAATCGGTTTTCTTAAAAAAAACTGACCGACGAGTTGAACCTTTTAGAGCGGTCGATTTTTTAAGCAATTTTCATCGATTTTCGACCAGTTTACGTCGCATAAATTTTTTTTTTGATTTTTTAAAGTTTTTTTTAAAAATAAATTGAACCAGTTTACCAACCGATTTAAGGTTTTGGATCGATTCTATATAGTTGATTTTCATGAAAATCGACAAAAACTGACCAGTTTTGTGAACTTGTAACCAGCATCGGACCTAAGTTGGCTTGGCCCGTTCGTGCGGCCACGGCAGCGCATGTATGATCAGATCAGATATTCAAATGGGTTGTACTTCTTCATTGGGGTGAATAAAGGTTGGATATTTGTACTCATTTTCTATTCTCATTCATATTTTTTATTTAGATTCCGAGTTAGGTACAGATAAATTATATATGGATACGAATTCAGAGTATTTAGATACAGATAAGAAATGAATACCTGATAGGTTTGGACCAGAAACGGATAAAATATGTATATCGTGCGCACATATAGAAAAAAGGAATAAGTCTATTTTACACCTCTAAAGTATTCAAGAAGTCCAAATAACCCTCCAAACTATAAAACCGGTTATTTACCCCCTTAATCTTCTAAAACCAGTTCGAATCACACTCGCTTGGTTGGTTTTGCTGATATGGGTTCTGGAGGATTCCATAGCTGTGCAAGCACAGTGGACTCATCGGCGTCTCAGCGGCATACCTACCCCTCAGCAATGCGATGGTGACCGATGAGGTCAAGGTGCACATGCAAGCGATGTAGGACTACGGCGCCCTGCTGTCCGCGGTGATCAGCAGCGCACAGAGTGAGCTGACGTGCAATGGTGGTAGTGGGGTGCTGGTGTCACGTAAATATGGTAGGGAGGTGGAGCAATACGTGTTGTCATCGGCAGCGCTGCTTCTGATCCTGGGATAGCAAAGGCAACTGTGCCCGCGTTGGCGGTGACCGTGGCAAGCCGGTTGGTGGAGTCCGCGATGACGTCCACCAGCGGGCGCCCGGCGTCATCGTTCGCCGACGCGCTCATGACGGAGCTATACTAGAACAGCGCCGAGATTGATGCGCTCGTTCGAATGGAGTGCAAGAGGTCGCTGGAAGCGCCGCTCGAGCAGCGCGAAGCGGTAGTGCCGGGCCGCGCGCACGTGTCGGCCGGATTTACTATGGGGAGAAGGCATGGTACGGCGTGCCCCGCAGCGACGAGGCTGTCGCCACCGATCTCCACGCCACCTCGACCACTTTCTCCTCTGCACCACTGGCGCCCCTTATCCCATCGAGGGCTTCGACGACTCGGCCCCGCCACCCCCTCCCTTTTGCTGATCTCCACAGTAGCCTACAAGCACGCATAAGAAGGTGGCATTGAGCCGCACGCCACAGGCGGGGCTTGAGAGCCGGAAGCTCGTGCTCCACTTCCCGAATCTAAAGTCACTGCCCTCCTCGAGGTCCTCGAAGGAGAGCGGTAGTAGACGGGTCTAGTCAACCTCATGCTTGCCGAGCTCGAGTGTCGAAGCAATGCCGGCGATGGTGAAGGCTCGGGGCTTGTACTTGACCACTGCCTTGGCGCCGCGGGAGAAGTATACTGGCGAGCGTTGCGTAAGCTCCTCCTCCAATGCGGTGGTGCCGAGGGCCGTTGCGGCGAGGCGGGTGGAAGAGCACACGGACATCCTGCGGAAATGGACGGAGATTGGGGAGCCATCGAGCGTGGTGGGGAGGCCATTGAGGGAGTGCACATGCAGGGTAAATGCATAGTCGAGGCGGCGCTGGCCCAGGTGCTAGTTGGCCGTCAAGGACTTCTTCCAGAATGAAGACGACGACGAGGAGGTCTGAAGGGGTGTCCATCTCAGCAAAACCAGCCAAAGGGATCCGAAGGGGTGTCCACGTCAGCAAAACCAGCTAAGTGAAACTGCTTTGGGTGTGATTTGAACTGATTTTAGAAGATTAGGGGGCTAAATAACCAGTTTTATAGTTCAGAGGGTTATTTGGACTTTTTGAATACTTCAGGGGTGTAAAATGGACTTATTCCTGGAAAAAAAATATGTTAAACACATACTATTATCACTTCAAAATGAGTACATGATATGTCCAAAACGAATTAAATTTTCATTAGCTTGGACAAGAACAATGTATATAAAACTAATAAAAAGTTTAGGGATAATTGGATATATGCCACTGCAGGAACCACTTATTCGAGATTTGTCATCGTTCCTTTGCTTTTTCGAACGATGCCATTATGAAACCGTGCTTATTCGAAATATGCCACCGTCAAGGCCTCCGTCACGACACACGTGTCCCGTCCGCGATGGCAAATCTCGAATAAGTGGTTCTACTGATGGCATATATCCAATTAATACGGGACACGTGTCGTGACCGGACGCGAGCGGTGGCATATTTCGAATAAGCACGGTTTCATAATGGCATCGTTCGGAAAAGCAAAGGAACGATGGCAAATCTCGAATAAGCGGTTCCTGCAGTGGCATATATCCAATTATCCCTAAAGTTTTTAAGGTGCGAATAAAAGGCAATATTTTCGTTATTATTTCTAAATAATAATCATTTATATAATATTAGAAATAAATAAACAGTCAATTCAAATTTAATGCATATGCTCTGTACTACCTAGAATTCATAGTTTTATACAAACTGCATACGCATACACGTTTTGTACTACCTTTCGATCAGGATTCACTAAACCGTTTCGCGATTTTCAAATAAACAGTGATTTTCAAAAATCGCAAAAATCGAGCAAAAATCAGTCGAAAATCGTATAGTTTCAAAAATCTTATTTAATGGTGCCAGAAATCTTAAAGTATTCTAGAAATGTTGGGGGCTTTTCCGTAAAAAAGATGTACCTATACGTAATTTCTGAAAATTTTAGAGGTGTTTTCGCAAAAAAAAGGCATGCCACGTGGCCGCCCCCCGACGTCGCCACACGTAACGCGGGCGATGCGAGCGAGCGCATGGGGGAATTCGAGGCGCTACCAGAGGCGTGAACGCGAGGAGCTTTACCGTTGTGCCGCACATGCATTGGTAAAATACGACGGTGTTAAAATACTTAACACGTATAAACAACAGCTTCAAGTGGTGACACAGCAGAGCGACCACATCACTCTGAAATGATGTGGACACGCTGTGAAGACCGAAATCTTTTGGGATTTAATACAGAGAGTATTCACTCAAACTATACACCTACATTTATCCTTAGTTTGCAAGTAAAAAAACAACAAGAACACGTGTGTACAAATTGGAAAACTCAAAGCACGCATATGTTTTGCCGACCGTGTCAAGAAGCATGTGAATATCAACACTAACCAACTTGCACACTATTTGCCACTCATGTAGAAGATAAATATCAACACTAACCAAATTGCACTTTCATTTGGAAAACAGTAGTCAAGTACTTATACGTTGCAATGAAAATATATTATGACACGTGTTTATTAAAAATAAAAGTATACTTTTGAGTGGCCACGAAAAAGCAGAAGTAATTGTCCCGCCAAGAGAAGGGGTGCGTAATGGCCAAGCCAGGAGGGGGATGTCCATGAAAAGAAATAGATGCAAGTAGTTTCCTTTTTATCCTAGGACTCATATATCCAAGTGCTACTTTTCTTAAGAAAGGAAAAAAAGAGAACGGATAACCATCATTAACTCGTATTTATATATTACTAAAGAAAACAAGGGAGAGACTACGCACCGGTTAGGTGAATATACTACTCGCACTACAATATAACTTCAATAACTTTGGAACTGAATTTTTTACTGTACTAGACCTTACTGCATTTCCCCCCAAAACTAGCCTCATATAACAAAAATTCCAAAAATAAACCCTGCGTAAGAGCGGAAGACCCGACAGGTGACGAGTGTCATCTGCCGCAGTCTGGTAACACGAAAGGTTCTCGCTGAGTGGGTGCACGGTTGAGCGCCGAAGCCAATCAGGCATGTGCTTCCGCACATGGCAAGCGTGCGCGCACGCACGGGGCGAGTAGCATGCGCTCGTGGGCACGTGCAGGCGGGTGTGGAGGGGCATGCTTGCGTGCGCGCGTGAGTGCCACGCTTGGGTAGCGTGAAATGTGTCCTATTGTGCTTCCTAAGCGCGAAAGCGCATCTCGCCACGATACCGTGGAGTCAAGCACTTTCCGCGCCACCAAATCACGGTAGATGACTCATTTGCTGGATCTTTCGCGCTCGAGTAGTGGCCATTTTTAGAATTTTGAACGCACTGGCCAGATTTGTGCGGGAAAATTATGTCTACATTACCATTTCGGTGAATAGTTCTTCGGAAGCTGACTCTACGTATGTATGTACAGCACCTTTGTTCGCTCAGGCATCGCTCGCAATAGCTGCCCGCTGCCACAAACTTAGGAGGCAATGCACAACACAAGTGTGCAATCTCGCCAACCAGTAGCTGGAGGTCGTGTGCTTGTGCAACAATCGACTTAGCGTCATCCATGCTAAAATCGAAGAATTGCTCGCACACGTACAGCCAGCGACCGGCTTCGGCCTCTGCATACTTCTGGTCCAGTGCATCCCACAACTCAGTGGCATATGTGTAGTTCATATACACATCATAGAGCTGATCTGCCAAAATGATCAGAAGACAGCCTAGTGCAGTATTGTTTGCATTATCAAACTGCATATACTGCTCAACCGTAAATGGATAGTGCGGGTGGATCACCCACCACAGCCCCAATGACATGGGCCAAAACTTAGCCCTTGTCTGCCATCTACGGAAATTTGCACCAGAAAACCTCTCAGGTTTCATAGCATCCAAAGGATTAGCCATTGCTAAATCACAAAAATATCGCAAATAAGGTTTCTGGATTGTTGGAAATGTGTGCAATATTTTAATTCCAGATTTTAACAGGAGACAAATATCACAGATAAATAGTGATGCACACAATAGATATAACAGCAGGCTACACATTGTACTTCCAAACATATATACTTCAAGAAACATAGTTGAACGATCATTAACAAATTACAGTTAAGCTTGATGAAGAACAGAGCGATGCGCTGAAGAGGTTGTGGAAGAAGTCGAAGTTGAGGAAGCAGCACAGGAGCGGTCGCGCAGATGTGTTGCCCAGAAACCTTATTGCCGCCCCGTGCAGGTGAACTCTGCGGCAACAGCTAGGAGATACCGCTCACCCTCCTTCACGGTGCACGCCGAGTAGGAAGGCTGGCGTGGTCCAACTACTCAACACCTCAGTACAGCTCTCACAGGAAGAAGAAGAAAGTGTGGAATTGGAAAAACTCAGTACCTTGGCCTGGACGTCTCCAGGTCTTATATAGCCTCTCACCAGTAACCGTCTCCATTACTCATCGTAATCGATAATAAGCACCGTAATCGATCGAATTAAACAGACTTAATGCACTGGTAACTGCCAATTCAAACACAAATAATGATCATTATGCAGTCTCCTGACCAGTATAGAAAGTTAAACAATTGCATGATTAAGCAAAATAAAAAGTGAATTCATAGTGCTAGGAGACACACTACGACGTGGCGCGGTCGCTGGTCGCAAGTCACGCGGATTTTCACGCGAATATGCGCGCGTGCATGCGTACGTGCGCGCGCGTGTGTTTCTCCAAAGTCCTTCTCATACCATCCCTATGTCATGCTCCTCATAACTCAAGGAGTGGCAAGGACTCCACCTTATAAATTGCCTTCCTTCCACTTGCCTAAGCAATATGGTATTAACTATGCAATCTTTAGAATTAAAGGAAGTGGGCCATACTCATGGGCCAATTCCAACAATTGTTAGCTCTTCCCCGCTCCACGCAGGTGAGCTACTAGCCTTCACAACCACCGGGCCTTCTTACAAGGTTCTTTGAGAAGGTCACCAGTTCTCCCGCTTCCAAATCGTTTAGGAGGCAGGAACCTCCAAAAAATAGAGTGATGACGCTTGTTTGAGGTTGAATCAAGTGTCTAATTGGATCAAGAAAGAAGTGCAAACTTGAACGCTTCTAACCTTCACAAAGAGTGAATTTAATGCATAAGGGAGAGAAAATACTTGCTAAAGCTCATAATATCATCAATGAATGTTCAAGAAACTCTAGAGATGCAGGTCTGGGGGTATTTATAGTTTTAACCAACAAATGCAATCGCTGGGGGTAATTTCCTAAAAAAATCCAGCATTTACGGTACTACCAGTGTGAAAAACCCGGTAGTACCGCTCCATGCTCAATGGTCGGATCAGTCCATGCTCAATGGTCAGATCAGAGCATTTAATGTAGTAATGAAGAGCCATTACAGGAAGTTCGGTACTGCTGACGCAAAAAATACGGTAGTACCGACTTTCAAAGCTAGATTAGCTCACAAGTTAGTCCTTTCTGTAAAATGAGTACCAGAGTTATTTTTGTGGTACTACTGAACCCCGATAGTACCAGTTATTACATGGCGGTAGTACCGGTCTTCAAAATACAGAAAAACACCAAAACCACCCCTTTATATAAAATAGCTATTGCTCGAATTTTTCAGTACTACCGACCACACTTTGTACTCTGGTAGATCCGACTATAGAAAATTCTTAAAAAGGAGTGCTCTATGAAAAAGGTACTGCTCAAGGCTCGGTGCTACCGTTATGTAGTAGCACCGCGTTTTTCTCTGTGGTACGCCAGCCCAGAGAGAGTGGATTTGAGCACAAAAGGTCCCTCTCTGGATTTTAACTACCACCAGGTAAAACTCGGTATTACCGCACGAGCGGCAGTACCACAGTTTACACTACGGTATTGCTAGAAATACAGACAAAACAAAAACTCTTTTTGAACCCCAAGACCAAATGCAACCATGTCTGATTTTTTTAAAGGGTTTTGAGCCAATTTAAACTTGACCAATGCAAACTACTAGGCATCACTCCTCCTTAGTAGTACGGTATCTATTCTAGCAAACCAATCTTTTTCTCCTAACTCCGAAATCAGCAAAAATACATAAAAGGATCACAACTACAAATATATCTTGTCTTCAAGCCTTTAATCTTCTCATCTTGACCCTTTTGGCTCACAAGATTTATGCTGTAATAGAGATCAACCTATTCTCACAAACTTAAAAGAAATTATTAGTCCTTTAACATGATTATCATAACTACCAAATCCAAATAAAATTAGGGGCCTAGATGCTCCAGCAGAGGGACAAGTGTCGTCTACTGCGTCTTTCGTAGTGAGGGAGGAAGCCAATTTTACAAATATATGCAATGGGGCTAGATTTGCACAAAAAAAACCCTACAGGACACTTCATAAGATGATTTCCCATAAGAGTAGCATAGACCTATGCACCCATTAGATTTTGCGACAAAACAATCCCAACTTGCTCTAACCAAGTGAAAGTGAATAACTTAAAAAGAGGTACATTATCTAACTAAGCATCTTCATAGTCACTTAGTGAGGATAAATAAAGTAAGAAATTAGAGGTTACAGAAACAAACTCCAAGAAAATCCTATCCATACATTAAAAACTCATACAAAAATTTCAAATAACTAGTAAGGTGTTTGTGCATTGCAACGGCTCTAAAGAAGTGTGATTCATATCATCTTATGAGGTACATTGGAGGATTAGATTGTGTACCTCGACACACGGTGGATTTGGAGGTGTACCTTGAGGTCACATAAGATTGGAAAGTAACATGGAGGCGAGGACAGGAGCGGGTTGAAGTTGTAAATGGCATGGTGCACTAGAGTGGAGCACCTCGGTGATGACGACGACCAAGTGGTGAACCTCGATATCGTGGTTGGAGCACCTCAAGAACAATAGCCAAATCTGTGCTTCCTCGGCTGATCTATAGTGAGACACCCTTCCCCCGTTGCACCTCGATGATACCATCGTCGCCCATATTAGATCGGGGATGCACTGATGGGGATGGAGGTCGGATCTAGCGTACTTATAGATGGAGCACCGATAGACGGAGGAGGTACATGGTGGTACATGCACTGATACTAGGGGGGACTAACACGATGGCAGCGGGGTCGAGGAGAGCCGGATTCGGTGGCAATAGGGTTAGGGAGGGCTAGATCAGCTGCCGGCGATGGTGAGGTATGTTGGATTCGGTGCCGAACGACCTCGGCGGTGCCAGTGCACGTCGCAGTGAACTCGGTTTGCAAAGTTGTCGGGCATGGCGACTGTCCTCCGCTAGCCGGTGTTGAGCATGAATCGTTGTTGCCTCATTGGCCGGTCAACCACATCACCTAATCGGAAACCCTCACCGACCTTCGCAGCGTGTACTCCATTACCAGAGTTGACGAAAAAGTTGTTATGCCCGTTCGACGTCTATCATATTGCGTGCGTCGGTTGCTCCACCATTTGAATTAGGGGGGTTGGGGGGGGGGAGATGGAGATGGATAGAGATAATAGAGAATGAGGACGGAGAGGATAAGAGAACATGGATGGGCCCTATGTGTACTGTGAGGGGGACAATGTATAAACTCTCCTATTTATATATAGAGATGTATTGCACACTATATTAAAAAACAATGTTGTGCGGAACTTTTTATTTGCTTGATTGCCTCTATTTTCAAAGCTCAAATAACCATCCTAATTGATCTAGTCGTAGGTTATGCTTTGCTTATATTTTCTCAAGATCACTCTATATTTTCAAGGAAAAAGTTATCGTTCTTTATATTATATTAACAATTTAAAGCATACAACTTTACCCAATTAATTTTACATGTTTGTTTTTGCATTCGCACATGCGACCATCTTACAACACAATTCACATCTTAGTGCCAATTGTCAACACGAAACTGTACCGAAAAACCTGGTGGTGGAGGAGCCTAAGAGGCTCCAAGAATCTGGGCTGCCCACGAGCCACTAGATCTCTGCCTTCCTCTCGTGGTCCTTCTCCTTTTTCTTCCTATTTCCTCTCTATGCTTATCTCCCCAAACCCCACCATGGTACTGGCATCCGGCACATCCCACTTGCTCCTCGGCCGCTTCCCGGGCACCGCACGCCCCCACCTTGCCGTCTCCTCCTCCTCCGCCTCATTGATCCGTTTCCTCAATGGTGGCTCCCGCGGCGGTAGGGTTATCTTCCTCCACGCCTCCGCACCTCTAGGTTTTTGGTCAACTCTGATGTTGCTTACTTATCTATTTAAAGAAAAATAGAGTTACTTTTGCGTGAAAGGGAAAGCATTGAATTTGCTGTCGTTGAAATTCGACTTTATGATTGTGAGATGAGATGGTTTTGGTGGAGCGAGTAGATGAGTATAGAAGAGAATGAGATGTCAAGCGGTTGCTATGAAGCGGATGAGAGATTGTTTTAAGTGGTAAGGTAACTCAATCTTTTATTAGCGAAGAAAACAAAAGGCAGGAAAAAGGAAAAACAACTCGAGAGCAAAAAAACGAAAGAGAAAAAGAAAGCAGTAGTCCTGAACTCCTGATCCCTCCTCCACTGTTCCTCGATCACTTGCTCGCTGGACCCGAAATCCGCCGTACTCGCACGGTCGCACCCGTACCCCGCTCCCCACTCCCCTCCGCCTCCGCCTCGCCGCAGCCTCCTCCTCCGCCGTCCCGGACCCCACCCGCGATCCCCTCTCCACCGACGAGGCCACCGACACTGACACCTACGCGGACGCCGACTCCGACGCCGGCGCCTCCATGACTATGATGACTCCTCCCCCTCTCGAGGTACGTACCTATGCACGCTCATCCCCTTCCTCGCCACCGCCTGATCCCCCCTCCCGGCGGCAGCACTTCTCAGTCGCCCACCGCTCCGGGAGCCCCCGATCGGGTGGCGCTCTTCCGGACTTAGGGTTTATGCCCCCGCGCCGGATCTGATCCCCCCTTCCCGTTGCTCCTCCGCACTCGCAGCAGGAGGACGACGAGATGCTCGTGCCCCATCAGGAGCTCGCCGCCGCCGACTCAGCCCAGCCCATGGAAGGTACTGTGCCACCCTAGCTCTCTCTCGCTTGCCGCTGTGCTTCCTTCTGATTCGTAGCGTGATTCGGGAATTTGCGGTGCTGGGTGTGCCTGTGTGGGTGGTTTGTGATACGGGGCGTTTTTGGTATCTGTGGTGGCAGTGGTGGCGCAGACGGAGGCGGTGAGCACGGCTGAAAGCCAGCCGGCGGAGGACCCCCAGACGTCGCGTTTCACGTGGACAATCGAGAACTTCACCCGCTTCAATGGGAAGAAGCACTACTCTGATGTGTTTGTGGTTGGCGGGTACAAATGGTGAGCTCCTGGTCTCTTCAGTTATTTTGCAAGCGGCAGCCGCTGGGTTTATGTTTGGAATGTTTCGAGTGTAGTAACGTCTATGGCTTTCATGCAGGCGTGTGCTGATTTTCCCCAAGGGGAACAACGTGGACCACTTATCGATGTACTTGGATGTCGCTGACTCCGCTAACCTCCCGTACGGTTGGAGCCGCTATGCTCACTTTAGCTTGGCTGTTGTCAACCAGATTCATCAGAAGTATACGGTGCGCAAAGGTGTAGTTTTTCTTCATGCTGTCCACGACTCCACATCATGTGAAATATGTATTTAAATGTTAGAGCAACACATGATAAACTCGAGAGTTAGAGGGTGTTAACACTACATGGTCAAACTGTTATTATGATGGTGTACGCAAAAAGTTGCCCTTGGATTTTGCTTGCACCGTGTAGATGTATGTGCTGGTTAGCCATATACTTGAAAATATTTTCATTGCCATGTCAACTTTTATGGTCTTATGTTGTTGAGCAGTGGAGCTGGTCTTGTTGATATGCTTGCATCAACTATCCTGATGTGCAGTGTTCCATTAGTGATTTGGTTGAATCAGAATATTTTTCTGTTAACATATCATGATAAATCATAAATGGATATGATTGTTTAAATGTTCCTTTTAGTCAGCTGGAGGTTCTACTGGACTCTTTTCCTTCTCTTTTGTTTATGATGTTTTATGGTCCACACTGGTAGGCAATATCCATGGGTAGCATGTCTATACACAAAATCTCTTTGTTCTCCAAGGAACCCGTGTTACTTGACAAGGATACGAGAGTCGGAATCCGATTCGGATTTGGGGTGTCCAATTAGGCAAAACTCTTTGGACACGGGAAATGCTAATTGGAATCGGACACGGGTGTTGGAATCCGATTCGGCAAAATTTTTTAGATACGGGTGTCCGATTAACATTACAAGGAACAAGTCCCCCTCCCCGCATAAAAAAGAGCCATTATTTTTATGTAGCATGCTGTAATGCATTCCACGTTAAACGGTGAATTTCTAACAGGCTCACTGTTTTATTCTTTTTATATTTGTACTTACTTTTGTTTAGGTTTACTGTTTTAAGCCTCTATTTAATGTGGAACTGTGGTTACAGACCTTTGCTTCATTCCCTAAGATTGAATTCTAGGTTGTGAGCCCCATGCTTGCAAATGCCCTACCACATTTTTTGTTTTTCATATTTGTAGCTAATTAGGAAGGATGCATAGTGCTACTTGATCTCCTGATGCTGAGCAGTGCTGGATCTCAATAATCTATATGGGATAAATCTATCACTGATGCATTGTTGCTTCTCTGTCCGGCAGATACTCAACATCAATTTAATGCACGTGAGAGTGATTGGGGTTTCACATCTTTTATGCCTTTGAGTGACCTTTATGATCCAAGTAGAGGTTACCTTGTCAATGATACTGTTGTTGTGGAGGCTGAGGTTGCTGTCCGCAGAATGGTTGACTATTGGACGTATGACTCAAAAAAGGAAACAGGTTATGTTGGTCTGAAAAATCAAGGAGCTACCTGTTATATGAACTCTCTTCTACAAACACTGTACCACATACCATACTTCAGGAAGGTGTGGGATCATGCATGACGTATCTTAATGTTCTAGGCATTATTATTTTCTGAACTATTTGACTAACTTCATTCATCTCCCAGGCTGTGTATCATATGCCAACCACCGAAAATGACATGCCATCTGGAAGTATTCCCTTAGCACTGCAGAGCCTTTTCTACAAGCTCCAGTATAGTGACAGTAGTGTAGCTACAAAAGAGTTGACCAAATCCTTTGGATGGGATACATATGATTCCTTCATGCAGCATGATGTACAAGAGCTCAACAGAGTTCTCTGTGAGAAACTTGAAGATAAGATGAAGGTGGCAAATCTAGTACAGAGCTGTCTATATGGTGCATGTTAGCTGCTATTAACTTTGCTTTCTCCCTAGGGAACCGTCGTAGAAGGAGCGATCGAAAAATTATTTGAAGGTCATCACATTAATTACATCGAGTGCATAAATGTTGACTATAAATCCAGCAGGAAGGAGTCCTTTTATGGTATGTGTTGTCTTGGTACTGGGTACACATTAGTTGTGTACTTGTGTTGCATTCTTTATTGCCAGGTTAATGCTGTATATTTGTCTTGCAGACCTACAACTTGATGTTAAAGGTTGTCGTGATTTGTACGCATCATTCGATAAATATGTTGAAGTTGAGCGTCTAGAGGGTGATAACAAGTATCGTGCAGAAAATCATGGTTTACAGGTGCCCACATATCTTGCTCTCCATTAAGCTGTTAAACTGAAACTAGAGTTGGTGCTTTACATTTGTTCAGATGTAGGGAATCAGCATATCATATACCTTGCAACAGCTTGATAAATGAAGTTTTGTCTGTTCTTCTTTCTATTGGTTTTGGTACTGTCTTGGTGACTGGATTTCAATCTTGATATATCAGGATGCAAAAAAGGGTGTTCTCTTCCTTGATTTCCCCCCTGTTTTGCAACTTCAGCTGAAGCGTTTTGAATACGACTATACGAGAGATACCATGATTAAGGTTGGGACTGTCGTAACCTTGCACCTCCTATTCTTTATACATTTGCTTATATTATCCATGTTATCATGCAAATGCATACTTGCTGCGCAAAATGACACCCTTATTTGAGTGTAGGCTTGATGAGTTGATGTTAAATTTAAGAACATGGAACACAAATTGGAAAAAGAATTGATGGAATACTGGGAACCATGAAAATAACTAGTGATTGCCACAAACATGTTCATATCATGGCATTGAACTATTTCTGTATGTATATTTCACCCTATTGGCTATTACTGATTGCTGTAGTAAATTAGTTGGAGCTACTTCTAGATAGGGCTACAAATGAGCTGAGCTTGAGTGAGGCCAGGCAGGCTCGTCTTGAGCCTGAAACTATATTAGGGTTTGAGATCGAGGTTGAGGTTGAGCTTGGCTCGGTAACTTGTAAATATACATGTATATGAATTTATAATCTTGAATAGACTTAGGAATGGTTAATGGTGTATGTTAGTATGCTATACTATAAATGTATGTATTTGATCGAGCTTAATCGAGCTGAACTTGACCAAGCTTGGATGCGTGCTTAATACTGATTAAGCTTGGCTTGAGTCAAGCTTAAATAGCTTATTGAGCCTGAATTATTTTACAGCACTACACATATACTGTCTGTATGAAAGCCATTTAGCGAGTTGTTCCCTTTTGACTTAGGCTATGACCAATGTGCCACCTAGCTGAATAGGTGTAATTCTGATTTGTGATCTTCCTAAATATACAATGGTACGAGATGCAAACCATTGTTGGCTCATTATTTTGAATCCAAATTTAATGTTGCCCATCTCCTGTAATAACTGTGGACATAGTCCTATATTTCATCCAACAAAAAGCTTGCTTGCTTTTTTCCTATTTTCTTATTCCTGTTGACTGGACCATCTCTTAGCAGAATTGCTTTCTGACCATGATTCATGTTACCAATGTCATTTCTGTGGCTTGTAGCATGCATCCTTCTCCATCATATGTAGATATCCAACTTAGCATCATGTATCAACTAAGGGGGGACGTGGGAGTTTAAATACCCTATATTTAGTAATTGTTCACTGACATATGAGAAAAATAGGTTGGGTAGTAAAGCTTTCTTGCCAATTGTGTCACGAATTTTGGTTAGGAACTTAATTTTTGTAACCAGTTACTTCATTATTGTAGTATTTGTTCAAAATAACTGATATAACTTGATTCATAATAATAGGACCATCCATCTTAGGTAATTGTTTTCTGTTGTGAGTGATCACACAATTTACTTATTGTTTTCTTCCTGTAACTTTTGTTATTTGTGCTTTCTCTTGGTTAGGAAGTCAACAGAGAACTCAATCCTTTCCTTTCATTTTCCTTGTTAGAAATGTTTTAAAAAAACAGCTAGTACAATGTTAATTCAAGAAACACCAAGTAGATCTAACATTAAGTCTTGACTCTTGAATCACGAAAGAAATTGGGAGATTTTAGACATTAGATATTTCCTGAATTACTTCTTGAGAATGAACAAGGCATAGCTGACTAGCTATTATCTTCTATTCAAATGTTTTAAAGATTGATTTTTCAGTTCTGAGCTTAGAATTCTGCTATTATGCCTGCTTGTGCAGATTAATGACCGCTACGAGTTCCCTTTGCAACTTGATTTGGATAGAAATGATGGCAAATATCTTGCTCCAGATGCAGATAGAAGTATAAGAAACCTTTATACTCTTCACAGGTAATGATTTTATTTTTGGTTACGCATATCATTCATTTTACGTCTTTGAATGGTTTGAAGATCAACTAATTTGTCAATCACATGTTCCCTATGGTTTGCTATGGTAGTGTGGGAATTCGAAGTACAAGATAACAAGAGATATCATAGCTACACTATCTCTTTCTTTCATCTAGTTGCTATGTATGAGCATATGCAACTAGTTGCTATGCTTAAGTGGACAAAAACTGGAAGAAGACGGTTGATTATATATAATGCAAGCACATGCCTGCACGAGTTTCGTACATAACCGAGTCAACTCCTAATAATTTGCCAACTGAGTCAACTCCTGAGAATTTTCCAGGCACAACATTTACAGTTTTCCCCTTATTGGTCATTTGAATTCAGATTTGTTAATAGGTTTTGCGAAAACACAGTTTGAGCAAATTTTAGCAATACAAATTAAGTTGTTTTTGGGCTAGCATTAGTGAAAGCATTGTTTGACTAAAACTAGCTTTCAGTTATCCTACCATTTGTTTTTTGAGTCCGTGGAAACCAGATGTGAGTGGTTTTTCATAAAGCTCATAATTTGTGTTCTGGTAAAAACAAAATTTCTTATCCTTGTTTTATCCTATCCTAACCAAACAGGGTTTTAGGTATCTTAACAAAATATGGTATCGATGAAACCTGGGATCCAAGCAACCCCTTAATTTATTTGTGTAATGCTATTTTGACTTTTAGTGTAATACTAGTGCTCAAACAGGTGGTTGCTACATGGATTTTTCTTGTGTGCTAACTCTGTTTATCTGCTTTTATTCAGTGTTCTTGTTCATAGTGGAGGAGTACATGGTGGTCACTACTATGCGTTTATATGGCCAACTCTATCAGATCAATGGTTGGTTTTTAGTGACTTCTTTGGTCTCTGGTACCACAATTACTTAATTAGTTGCTAGATAATTTCATTCTCCTGTCCTTATGCATGGCCACTTGATGATGGCTGAATATACATGCTGGCTGAGATTACTGCTTGATATTCTTAAATTGGACTACTTAAACTGGCTTACTCTGACTGCATCAGTCATCTTGTAAAATCCTATTGGAGAGGTGATATCCTCAACTAGACTTGGTCAGTGCATTTTTCAGATACTGGAAATGGATGGCAGTGTAGGAACTAGGAAGTAATGGGTAATCACAGTGCAAGAATAGCGTCTTATGTGTGGGGACTTTTTTTTTTTTTTTTTTTTTTTTTTTGCAAACTTGTATTGAAGAACCCGGCGGTAAGTGTAATATCCTTCTATTTATTACTGATACTAAAATCCGTGTCTTTTCATGGAGTAAAGTATTCTGTCTGATTTTTTTACATCCTTGCAGACACTTTCCAATTCATGACATGTTTTGAATATATTTTTGTGTACCAGGTATAAATTTGATGATGAGCGTGTAACAAAAGAAGATACTAAGAAGGCCCTCGAAGAGCAATATGGGGGTGAGGAAGAGGTATGTTCTATCCATGTTGATATTGAATGACAATTCGTGTTACTCATTACCATCATCTACATATCTCTCTCTGTTGGATTAAACAGTTACCTCAAATAAACCCTGGATTCAACAACACCCCATTTAAATTCACGAAGTATTCAAATGCATACATGCTTGTCTATATCCGTGAGAGCGATAAGGAGAAAATAATGTGTAATGTCGACGAGAAGGACATTGCTGAGCATTTGAGGGTATGTAGTGTTTTGTATCCCCCCTCTTTCCACTTTTTTAATGCCATGGACTTATCTTGGTATAGTTTGGATGATAAACTTTGGGTTTGCAGATAAGGTTGAAGAAAGAACAAGAAGAGAAAGAACACAAGAAAAAAGAGAAGGCTGAAGCTCATCTTTATACCATCATAAAGGTCAGGGTCTGTTTATTGTAGGGTTCATCACAACCTGGAATCTCTCTGTGAGTTCCTTTTTCATTGAACTATTTTTGGACAATATATCTAGGTAGCTCGAGATGAGGATTTTAAGGAGCAAATTGGTAAGGATATATATTTTGATCTGGTGGACCATGAAAAAGTTCGTAGCTTCCGCATACAGAAGCAATTGTCATTTAGTACTTTCAAGGTGACATGTCCCTATAACTTTATGCAAGTTCTTCTTGGTAGCAAGGCTTCCTTACTATAGCTTTGGAATACTAAAATCTGTACTGCACATAAATCTGTGAAATTAACTGGTAATCTGACTGCTGTTGAAATAACTGATTAATAGGAGGAAGTTGCAAAGGAATATGGCATCCCAGTACAGTTTCAGCGCTTCTGGTTGTGGGCTAAGAGGCAAAACCATACATACCGGCCAAATCGTCCATTGACCCCTCATGATGAAACACAATCTGTAAGTTAGACACTTTGTGTTGGAAGTGAACTTATACATCCACACTTCAAATAATTGGATAGTGAAACTTTTAACTTACCTTTTCTTTTTGAGTAAATTTCTTAGAATTAGACATAATTTGATGAAACTATCACAAAAGTTCACTTCGAATAATTTTTTTTTGCCAAAACTACATACTACATGCCCAAGCTATCACAAAACTACACTTTTACACCACACCCGTTCCAAGCAATGGCTGATGAGTTATGACAATCTGGGCCCACATTTAAGCGACACATGGCAGTGTCTAAGCTGCATGGACTGAACGCATGGGTGTCTGATCTATATTTACAGATGTGGTGGTGAAATTCTTCTCCTTTTTTTTTGCATTTATCACAGATTCCAAACCTGAAGTGTTGGGACTGGGAGAATTGCATGAGTGGAGATACTTAAAAAAAATAACATCTTTTGTTGTTTGGAGTTGTTGAGTTTACTTTGTTATACATGTTTTCAGAAAATTGCTTGTGCTAAGCCGGTATAAAATTTCCGTGTTTCCCCCAAAAAAAGTCTCATTATTCCAATACAAGTATGCTTAATTGCTTATACGACTCTAGAAAGTTTTGTTAAAAACAATCTAGAATTCTGTTGTGTTGTGTGTTGTTTTTGTTCTCTTTTTATCAGCTCCATTTCATTTTTATATAAAGGGTTCTATTACTAGTTTTCTACCGCACAGGTGGGACAACTGAGGGAGGTATCAAATAAGGCGCACAATGCTGAGCTGAAGCTGTTTTTGGAAGTTGAACTTGGACTGGTAATGATATGCTGGGGTTGTACTTGTGTCCTTTTGTGTTTGTTTCTTATTTTAGCTTCTGCTGTGGCTTCCAGATGCAGGATTCTTAACTATGTCTAATTACTCATTTAGGATTTGCAGCCTGTCCCTCCTCCTGAGAAAAGCAAGGAAGATATTCTTCTGTTCTTCAAACTCTATAACCCGGAAAAGGAAGAACTTCGGTACATATTATATTTAAATTGACCTCTTCATCATCCTTCCGTAATTATCACCATAAATGGCTGATATGCGACATTTTTTCATCAATGTAGTTTTGTGGGGAGGCTCTTTGTAAAGGCCTTGGGGAAACCTTCAGAAATCCTGACCAAACTAAATGAAATGGCTGGATTTACACCAAATGAAGAAATTGAGCTTTATGAGGCAAGAGTTAAATTCATGGGTTGAAATATTATTTGTCCAGATTCCAGATGACAAAGCTTTAAAGCAATCTCTGCTACAATTTTATTTATTTTAGTTTTTAAGGGGGATAGTTTAGTTATACGGTGATAACCTTATCAAGATCACTTGAGTTGTTTTCTGTTGGTACATGCAGGAAATTAAGTTTGAGCCGAATGTGATGTGCGAACATATTGACAAGAAACGTACTTTCCGTTCTAGTCAGGTTTGTCCACATGTTTCTTTGATTTTAGAAATGCAAAATTCGATCAGGCAGTTAGTGATTTGTTCCCAAAATTTCCTAATTTTGTAGCTTGAAGACGGGGACATAATCTGTTTCCAAAAATCACCTAAACCAGACAGTGATACTCAAGTGCGCTATCCAGGTGTCCCTTCATTTCTGGAGTATGTTCATAATAGGCAGGTACAGTGCATCATATCTCCGACTTGATTTCAATTCTTTGTATTGTAGGTACAAGGCTTTTATTTTTCTTCTATTTTCGTTTTATAAGCTACTATTGCACATTGTGATATCTATTTACGACGCTATTCTGCTTTGTTGGTCACTCCCAGGAAAGATTTTGAGTTACTTGTGGCTTTTATTATCTCACTTGGACTAAGCCTTCTAGTTGACGGTGTGTCGTTTTTGACTTGTGTATCCACTCTAATATTACCATTGTCAGCTACCATTAGGGTTGAGGATCATTGCAAAATACACATTTCTTGAAGAATGAATAATTTATTAGAATAGTCTTAGCCTTTTTTTTGGTATTTAGACCATGGTTGATACGGTGTTCCTTTGAGGCCAATCACATGGGGGTTGTGATGTGAAGGTGTCGGTGGTGGCTGGACCAAAAAAAAGAAAAGGAAATGAAAAAAAAATTAAAAGGAAGGGAAGAAAGGGATAGCCGGCCCAGCCCACCCGCAAATAGTGGGAGGGGATTTTTAGGGCTGTCCTAATTGCCTCTCTCTCAGCTCCACTCCTCTTGATCTCTTGGCTCTCGCTCTCCCCTCACGATCTTGTTCTCTCACTCCCCGTCCGTGCCTCCCCAGGCATCCTCTGTGACAGTGGCGGTGACAGTGCTGTTGGTAGCGACATGCGTATATGTCGAGCTGGAGAATGGAGGAGCAGAGGGAGGCAACTGAAATGGTAAATCTGCCTGTCTCTCCTAGCCCTGAAACTGCTCCTCTCTATCCCCTTCTCTCTGGCTATCTCTATCTCTCAAATTAGGTGTTGAGAGGCTTCCAGGTGTTGGCCGCTGGAACACCTAGTCAGCAACTAGGCGATGTTGTGACAATACTACTTTAGACTAAATCTTTGTTGATTTAACAACTGAAGGCAAAACCAGCACCAACACCTTGGGATTTTGTCCTCACTTCATCCAAAGATGTCAGCCTGATTGATATTGTTAGTGGGAAGATGCGGCCGCGCTACCGTTGCCTCCGATCTGACCCAGATCTGGTGGCTGGATACGTTGGCAGCGCCGAGTTTCGTGCAGATGGCTACCGTTGCCTCCGATCTGACCCAGATCTGGTGGCTGGATACGTTGGCAGCGCCGAGTTTCGTGCAGATGGAGGCTGGCAGCGACAATGAGACCTAGATCTACACTGTCATCGTCGGCGACTCTGGTCAGACTGGTTGGTCTCGGCTGGTGATGGCACTTGCCGATCATGCCGCCATGTCAGTCCGCTGTCCGCCATTGTGTCATCCTTGCTCGCCAATCTGCTGTTGCCAGTCTGGTGGTGCAGACGAGAGAGGGAGGGAAAGCTGGTGGGAAGTGAGCTGAGATAGGCATGAGGTTGTGGATGGGTTTTCTGCAAAATGCATGGGGAGGTTGTGGGGTTTCATGTTTAATTGTTTATGTGGTGGAAAAGGATCCACGCCAATCCTTTGCACACGATCCAGTGGCTGAGATTGAAAATTTTATATTTTCACCATTTTCACCTGATATGTTCCCATTGTTTAGTCCTACAGGGTCATACACTAGTTCTTAGAAGGTTATGTACAGATCAACATCTCCACAATGACTGCATGATACTAATCATATCACAGTACCAGGCTAGTCTTGGTTATCATTTTCCCGCAGTTAAGGCCAATTCGATCAATATTGTGATGTAGCTCTATGTTGGCTGTGTAATATAGTATGGCGCCAGAATATTGGTGAAATGATTCCCATTGATATATGTATGTAGTATGTGATATGGACCTTCCCCTGGTATCTAAGCTGCTGTTAACTAAAATGGAGGTTGCTTACTATGCTGGAGGAACATAAAAAGATGAATAGTTGATTTTGCATGGAATTGCATATATGCTATGTGCCTTTGTGCTTGGTTGTTAAAATGGAAATTTGGCTTTCTTTCGCTCTCTCCCTCTCCTTTTGTTAGTAATTAATTGACAGTTGCTTGTTTACATTTTATTTATGTAATATGGTATGGGCCTACCTTCTTAAGGATAACAGGACTGCTTGTAAAACTTGTTCTCTTTCCCTATTTCTCTAAATAATGATTATGTTTACTGCAGGTTGTACACTTTCGATCTTTGGAGAAACCAAAGGATGATGATTTTTCCTTGGAATTGTGAGGCATTACAAAACCTACTTGACTATTCATTCGAATTGTTAATCGACTAATTGTCTCACATGTATATGTTTCTTGTTTTTTCATCATGCCTTAAGGTCAAAACATCATACGTATGATGATGTTGTTGAGAGGGTTGCCCGCCGTCTCGGGTTAGATGATCCAGCGAAAATTCGGCTTACATCCCATAACTGCTATTCACAGCAGCCTAAACCGCAACCCATCAGATTTCAGGGTGTGGAACATCTATTGGACATGCTCATCCATTATAATCAGGTTAACTGTTTCCACATCTTTTTTTATTTTTTTCTTCATACCTGAAATTCGAAAGGAATTTGACTAAAGATAATATCTGTCTGATACAGACGTCTGACATCTTGTATTACGAAGTGCTGGATATTCCACTGCCAGAATTGCAGTGCCTGAAAACCCTTAAAGTTGCATTCCACCATGCTAAAAAGGATGAGGTTTTGTTTAACTTCAAATCATATATATTTATTTATCTTTAGCTGTCAAATGCACATTTTCATTAGACATCCTTTCTCCAGGTTGTCATTCACAGCATCAGACTTCCAAAGAATAGCACCATCGCTGACGTGATTAATGACTTGAAAACTAAGGTAACTTCTACATCCTTTTCAGTCGTTTTTTGAGTTAGTTTGTGCTCTATATTTACACTTTATTGGAACCGAGATACATCAATACATTGGAGTTAACCTAGGTAAGGGATATGGATAGGTTAGGTACTTAGGTCCTAACTATCCATCATTCTAGGCTGATTTTGGCTATAATTGGATACCCAGGTTACTAGATTGTGGCCCAAAAATAATGAATTAAATGATATTAATTGCTTTCTCTATTTCCTATTCCTTTTTGGCTGAAACTATTCTGTATAGATGCAATTGATGTTAAGCATTCATTTTGATACTTACCGTTACCGATATTCAACTCGTGATGAACTGCATATTCAATTTCCACGCACTTTCCCTCACAATTAATAAATAAATAAACCCATGCACTTGCTTGAATATTTCAGCGTATAATGGTCTATCATTCTTATGTTCAACTACAGTTGGCTATCCCAACGGCCGGTACACCAAATCATTTACATGCTATTTGATCCATAAGTTTGAGACAGTCGTTATAAGTTTCTATGTAATCTGGTACCGAAACAACTGATGCAAATTGTGTTCATGTTCTTTTATTAGTGGGACACGTTCATGCATGTTCTACAATGCAAAATTTTGCTTCAGTTTGTTAGTAAGAGACAGAGCGAAGATATTTGATTCATTCCAATTTAGTCACTTCCTTTTATCCTGAATTCTGAGATGAAAATATTTACCTATTTAATGGTTATGGGTGACTTATTTCCTAACCATTAAATCATAGCTAATTGATGGTCCACATGAAAGTTGGTGTAAGTTAAAGAACTCCTATTCATATACCTTTGTAATAGTCTTGGTTAAAGCAAGTCGGGCTGTACTTGCTGTTATCCCACAATCATATGGTCATACTCACTGGATTCTCATTTTCTCACTTATACCTTGCCATCTAACTTTGTTTCTTTAATACCTTCCCATCTAACTTTTATTTTCACTGCCATTGCCATCTAGGTTATGCAACTTTAAAAAGGCTTGTTATGTTTCTGTGGATATTGTGTTCTTTAAGAACCATTTTTAAATCTTCATGTTACTAATCAGCAGGTTGAACTATCCAGCCCCAGTGCTGAACTACGCTTGCTAGAGGTCTTTTACCACAAGATTTATAAGGTACTTGTGAATGTTATGTGGTTAAGCATATACTAAATGTTTTCCGGAGAAAGAACCTTACTATTCTTGAGGTTATAGTTTTTTTCTAGAGAAGTAAAATAACTATACTAAAAAAGGCATCAGAAGTTATTATAATGTATATTTACTCTATTAGCGTTGTTGTTACTAATTTAAGTGTCTTTTCATAGATCTTTCCACTTCATGAGAAGATAGAGAATATAAATGATCAGTACTGGACGCTACGTGCTGAGGAGGTGTGTAATGATTTTATCTGTCTTCATTTCTTAATGTGTAAAGTTCCAAGTAACTTTTCCAGTTCCCGCTTTTTATCCTCATGTAAATTTTCCGGTACCTGCTTGCATGAAATTTGTGCGCCCCTTTTTATCTTCATACTTGCTTCTACTGATTGACATAGATTCCAGATGAGGAGAAAAATCTTGGTCCACACGATCGCTTAATTCATGTTTATCACTTCATGAAAGATTCTCTTCAGAATCAGGTAGTGCACTGGCGTGATCTTCATTCTTGTCTACATTGAGTTGTCTTCATTCTTCAGAATCAGGTATTTATGGCATGCTTATATGATCTGTTGACACTGTTGTTGTGACCAACAGCAGATTCAGAACTTCGGAGATCCTTTTTGTCTTGCTATCCGTGAAGGTGAGACTCTAGCAGAAGTAAAGGAGCGCATACAGAGAAAACTCCAAGTCCCCGATGAGGAATTCTCGAAGGTGATTCTTTTTCTCCCTGTTTCTTTTAATGGATGGAATCATATACATATACTGTTTTTCTTTTTCTTCTGTTCATACATTTGTTAACCTTTGTATTGTGCTGATTTTGTAAAGTAGATGCAAAGGTTAGAACCAGTACCAATCTTGTGGTTGATTGGTTGTGCTGTAGTGAGCTGAGAGTTCACATATGATACAGCAACCAATCCTTTTGCCCCCAAACAAGTTGGAGTAGGCTAGGAATTAAATCCAATTGAAGTCATTAAAACCCCCTAAACCTTCGATCTTAGGTCATAGTTCCGGTATATGGATTGCTAACTTTTATGCACTCCTATCTAATGCCAATTCTTTAGATACATTCCAATACCTGAAGTCTCTTTTAACTGCTGCTTTGCACGTCGGTCTCGGTCGACCTCAGCCTTCCAATCCCTGAAGTAGTGAAGTCTCTTTCAAATGCTTCTTTCCACGCCGGTCTCGGTTGACATCTGCTTCTTATGTTTTCGAGATAGCTTAAAATTCTACTACGCATTGGTGCCTCAGGAGGCCTCCGTTGGAGATGTCCAAAACATCTCAAATGATGTTGGGCAAGTTTTTCTTAAATTGGTGCTATCCCAACCTTATGACGTATATCATCACTGCCGATTCGATCCCACTTTGCATGACCACAGATCCACCGTAGCATCTGCTTATCTGCTACGCTCATTTTCTGAACATGTTGTCTTTTTTTGTCCCTCAACATTCGACTCCATACAACATCGTAGGTCCGATCGTCCTATAGAACTTACCTTTTAACTTTTGTGGGACTTTTCTATTATGCAGGTCACTAGATGCTTGGCACTATTTCACCCACCCCGCTCGTATCTTGTGTCACATCTTCGTCAATCTCGACGCACTCTGTAGCATCGATCCCAAATATCGAAAAGTTTCCTTCCTGGGCACTACTTTTTCGTCCAGACATACATCTCCATCATCTGCCATAGCACCACTGAAAACACACCTCATATAATACCAAGTCTAAAGCCCTTCGATTCTAAAGTCTTCTTCCACAACTCCAATTTCCTATCAACACCTACCCTACTCTCATCAATTAGCACCATATCATCAGCAAAAAGCATACACGAAATCTCTCCTTGTATGTCACACGTGGCATTGTCTATCACTAGCATGGTTTTCAAGGTGACAAGGCGAGCGAAGGCGCCAACCGAGCGTCTGGACGCCTAGGCGAGGACTAGGCGAACAAAACAATCGTTTATATCGAAACTTGGAGCACGAATCTGTGGGCCCCTGGAACGACTTTCCAGAATCCCCTGTGTATTTCTGTGCTAGTCCCGGATCAACGCTAGCACACAGTTTACGGTGATGAATCATAACCGAATAGAACGAAATATTATAATAAACATTAAGTACCAGCCACATGGCTACTTATTACATAATGCGGCCTCATGACCAAAGTCTTACAGCAGCGGAACAAATAACAAAAAAAAGTAAAGCCCAAAGACGCCACAGGCAAACGACTGGGAACGAGCGCCTAGTTATCATGGTGTCCTTCATTGAACTCCTTGGCGAAGTACTCACCGTCTTCAACGGCATCTTGGAAATTCTCTGATGACAAAATTTTGTGTAGCAAGTGAGTACAAACGTACTCAGCAAGTCAGGGAAATTATGCACAACATGTAGGGCTTTCCAAGGAAGGCTTATTAGGGTTCTTTTGCATAAAGCCAAGTTTCATCAAACTATACTTATTATTAATTTTCACAAAGCATATTTTAATAATTATTTTATCAATTGGAATTATTTATTATTCTAGCGAAGGTTCTATCCACCATCACTAGTATACCGGCTCTATCAGCACATTAAAAGATTAAGGTAAACCAACTACTCATGACTCTATCTGTCATGATTTAAAACAGGTTCCAACCACCTGATTAGCTCAATCCGCCAACTGTATACATCCGAGAGTTCTAACCACTCCCGAACCCCAAAACATCAGTTTTTAAAACCAAAACAAAGTCTACCAGTATGAAAGCATTCTTTGCTTGCCCTTGACTGTAGGCATGGCTATTCAAATAGTTTTACACTCTCAAGAGGCATACAACTTTACCCACAAGACATGATCTTCTCTTGTTGCCATGCAATTAACACACTTCTTTTGGCACACTTCCTTTGGTGTGTCGACAAAGATCATGACAAGGCCTTTACAATGTATCCATCTAACCTGACCCACCCGCTGAGGTTCCACCGCTGTTAGGATTCCATCTACCCAGTACAGAAGCCCCCTCTTGCGCCGTGTGGGAAAAATGACTTGCCTCCATCCGGCACCCATATTCCACAATCTGGTGAGTCTAAGTTAGACTTCTATAAATTATTCAGCTAGGTCGTACCCATTATAGACATGTGGTTGTACGGTTATGCTTAGAATGGACAATCACAAGCGTCGGTCCTTAATTGACTTGGGGCGGTACTTACACAATGAAAACTAGTGCTCCATCCGCACCCGCTCGACATTCCATTCCGCCCAAGTCCAAACCATTTTTCATTTTATTTTTATTTTGCAAAAACAGTAGCAACTACCATGCTTTAATTCTCAAAACATGGGATCAATGTGCGTCAAGGAGACTTGCCTTCGGTCGCAGCGAGAGTCAAAATCCTGGGGTTCGGCGACGGCGTCGACGGCTCCAGTGGGTTCTTCGGCTACGCGCAAAACGGTTCAACCAAATAAATAAAATAAAATAAAATAAGATAAATCCAAAAATTACAAAATTAATACTGGTAGATAGATCTTGAATTTATATGAAATTAGAAATTTGAACGGATCCATTTGGAGTTCGGACGACAAAGTTATGGCCATCCAAATTCTAAAAATCCTGGAAAATGGAGAACGAGGAATATTCCAGGGAATCTTCTTTTTTCCATGATTTTCTGATTTTCCTTGGACTCTATGGCAGGTGGGGCCCTATTGTCATGGACTCATGGCCTTCTTCAATGGCAAGGAACAGAGGATGCTAGGGGGTGGCTATCGCCGGCGGGAGGATGGCCGAAGTGGCCGGCGAGTGGAAGCGGCCGTGGCCGGGTGGTAGGTCGGCCGGAGACGGCCAGCGGCGTCTGGCGGCGAAGAGCGGCGGCGAGAGGCGAGATCGGCCGGTGGCGAGGGTGGCTCATCGGTTCTTGATTCTGCGAAGCCGGCCGTTGGTCGGCTCGGACAAAGCGACCAAGGCGGCCAGACCGGCAGCGCCTGTGCCAAGGTGGCGGCGGCAGGGCAAGGTGCGGCCGGGCATGGGGAAGGTGATGCTCATGGTGGCTTGGCTGGAGGATCGCCGGAGGCGGCGCGCAATGGGCATGCCGACGGTAACGGTGGCCGAATGGCATTCGATTTGGGAAATGCACCGAAATGATGGATTTTCGTGAAATCGAAGAGAGCACCGCGTAGAACACGACGAGACGAGTCTAAGGGTGTTACCGGATTTAGGAGGGGATCGCCGGATTGGGAGAAATCGACGATGAACGACGCTCCAATCGGAAACTTCAACCGCGAAATTCGTCGCCATCCTGCAACGAAATCCGAAATTGGTTGAGGGATTTTGATCGTGGCGACGATGCGCACACGGTGACGTGAACGGATTTGCAAACGCCTCACCGGATCAAAAGTTGCCGCGACGACGTCCACGAACAACGTTCGGCAACGGTTCTCTCGAGTTCCCGGAAGATTGGAGTGGAGAGGCTGTAAGGGGAGGTGAGCACGGGGAAGAGGAGATCAGACAATGCTATGGGAGGTGGAAGCTCGCGAATCGCCTAAGAAACGGCTGAGTTATAGCCAATTGAAAGCGTTTCGGTTTTCACCCGATTGAACCGTTTCCGGCGAGATTTAGGACGATTAATGGACGGGAATGGAATCTCCTTGCCGAGATCTTTGTAACGCATCCGTCCGTTAGTGATTTGGTGAAGTAAAGGAGAAGTTATGGAGATTTGAAGTCATGGCGCCATTAACGGGAGTGTCTACTCCTCTGGATAGGAAATCGCGTGGAGAAGACGATCTATAGTGTCACCACATGTCCAGCTCCCATTGGCTCGATTTTGAATAGCGTAGAATCAATGGCGTGCGAGATAAAATAGCAAATAGGGTCTAAAAATTTCGGAAAAATTCCTAAAAATACTAGGGAATATTTTGAACCAAATAAAATTGGTTTCATTGTTTTTGGATGAATTTTGGAATTTATATGACTCCGGGACGAATACAATGAATTTGAAGAAAGAGTGCGAGAGATAAAATACTAAAGGGATTATATAAATCTTGGAAAAATTCCCAAAAATATTATAGAATATTTGGAACCTAATGCAATAGGTTTCAGGATTTTTGGAGGATTTTGGAACATAGGTGGAATTTCGGGTAAAGATTGGAATTTAGAATTTCGACTTTGCGGACGACCAAGGAATGAACTCCAATTTCGGAAGGACAAGGATGCCAGGTTCAATAGAACATCGAAGAAAATCTAAATTTTGAATTTAATTAATTTAAATTAGCTTTTGGCAAAAGACCGAAATCGGGGATGTTACAGAATCTCAATGAGAACATGTGGTGATGGGAGCAATGTGAAGCCACACCCTACAGATGGACCAGAAGGTACGGGCTAGGCGCAATGCAATGAAATCTGCTTCAACTAGTCCAACATCTTCCCTGAACCGGCCCACGAGCCACAAGTCCCGAACTATCGAAGCCGTCTCCAAGCCCTCGCTTCTCCTCCTCCCCACAAATCTTTGATGGCCACCGCCACCGTCCGCAAACTCCTCTGCAACCCGCCGCCTCTCCCCATCCCTCTCCTCTCCCACCTCCTGTTGATTGCTGCAGCGGCGGCTGGCGCAGAGGAGCCGGCGGTGGAGGCGACAGACAAGGAGGCGGAGGAGCCGGTGGAGGATCGGGTTCCTGATCGTACCTTATCTACAGCCGCCGGTGGTGGAGGCTACGGAGGTGGTGGCGCCACCGCGACGGAGCTCCCTTGTCCTCTCCTCTCCATGTGCTTGGTACGGCCGCGAACTCATCCCGTCTTGAGATAGTCCCCATCCCCTTTTCTTGATGCCAAATTGTGCTGCCCAGCCTCGCCTAGCGACGCCTGGACGCCCAGGGCAACACCTGGAACATCCAGGTAGGGGTGAAAACGAATCGGATACGAACGTATAATAGCTTTACCATATTTGTTTTCATATTTTTCTCTGATACGAATACGAATAGTCCGGACACGAATACGAATACGGATAATGTTGAATACACATACGGATCGAATACGAATCGGATACGGTTACGAATATTTATCGGAATATCATAACCCCTTAGATTGTACATAAGAAATCAACGAAAACACAACTAGTTGATTTGATGCAAACATTCATGAAGAACATGTAATGACCCAAGATTTGTATTCTTTGTTGAATTATATTTAAAATAATAAATTATGTATTTATGAGTTTTTATGCATTTTTAGTTATTTAAAATATTTTCCTATTAAGGAAAACAGTGTTTAAATTTTTGTGAAAATTTTAAAATATGATAAAATCTTGAAAATTATTTTTGAAAATGATAGATAGTGTCAGGAACTTTCCCAAAAAAATTCGTAATTTTTGGAGCTAGTTTGCCAATTTTAATAATTGAAACTTGATTTGTGTATTAATTAAATTAGAAAATGATTTTGAAATTCAGAAACCTTTTTGGGCCAAGAGTAGCCTTGGCCCAGTCCACTTGCATATCCGGATAATCCGGCTATCAATATCCGGATTATCCGAATCTGTATTCGTATCTGACGGATAGTGAGTTACCGAATCCGTATCTGTATCTGACAAAAAAAAATCCGTATATGATCCGATACTATCTGATCCGACAGAATCTGTATCTGAAAATTGTCGATCCGTTTTCATCCATACGTCCAGGCGACCGCCTTTTCCTGGCGAGGCGAGGGGCCATACTGGCCGGACGCTGGTGACTGGTCGCCTAGGTGTCGCCTTGACAACCATGATCACTAGGGCAAAAATGTAGGGACTCAGTGCTGATCTTTGATGTAGTCTTATCTTAATAGGAAAGTCATTGGTATATCTATCACATACTCTGACATTAGTCAACATCGTTCTTCATATCTTTGGTTGGGGTAATATACTTTGCTGGGACCTTTCCTTTTCAAGTGTGCACCACATGACCTTTCTTAGCACACTATCATAAGCTTTTTCCAAGTTGATAAACACCATGTGTAGTTCCTTTTCTCCCTATACCTCTCCATCAATTGCCGTGTCAAGAAGATCGCCTTCGTGGTTGACCTAGGCATAAAACCAAATTGGTTGTTCGTCACGCTAGCCACTATTTCTTAAACGATGCTCAATCACTCACTCCCAAAGCTTCATTGTGGCTCATGATTAATTATTACAATTTTTAATGTCTCCTTTGTCCTTGAAAATTGGCATTACTGTGCTTCTCCATCACTCGTTAGGCATCTTATTTGACCAAAAAATGCTATTCAACAATTTAGTTAGTCAAACGATTGCCATGCCTCCAAGGCATTTCCACAACTTGATAGGAATGTTATCAAGCTCCAACGCCTTAGTTTTTATCCTTTTTAAGGCCTCTCTTAATATTCTTGAATTCTTCAAACGAATCGCCTATTGCCATCGTCAAAAGCATCATCTAGTTCAATTATATTGTCCCTGTTGTCTCTGTTGTACAACTTGTCGAAGTAGTCTCCCTATTCTTGATCTCGTCGTTTTTCACCAAAAGTCTATTAGTGTCGTCTTTGATGTATTTAACTTGGTTGAAATCTCTCGTTTTCCTTTTGTCGAAGTTTAACCATCTTGTAGATGCCCTTCTCGCCCTCTTTTGTACTCAACTTCTTTCTTTGTACTCAACTTCTGATAAAGATACTAATAAGCCTTGCTCGGTGTCTCACTCGTTGCTTTTTGCATTCTTTTTGGCTACTTTGTACTTTTGTACATTGTCGTCGCTCCTATCATGCTGCATATGCTTGTAGCATGCCTTATCCTCGATAGCCTTTTGAACTTTCTTATTCCACCACCAAGTGTCTTTAGGTTTGCATCTAGTGGTCACTCCACAAACGTCCGCAGCCACCTTCATAATGAGAATTACCATCTCCGTTCATGTACTATTCACATCTTCTCCCATGTTCCATATAATACTGCACTTAAATTCTATTGGTAATTTGCCCATTTATCATAAACTTGCTATGGATAATGCACCCATTGTATCTCTTATAGAATGTTTTTGCTAAGTATTGCTTGAGCCACATCCACATGTGGGCTAAAGAGAAAAACACAGACTGTTGTGATTCATTTTTAGATCTTGATTTTGTAACTTCAAGGCAAGGTTTTTGGATGGTTCATCCCTATTCTGTTTATATCTTTGTGTTTTCTTTCTCTTTTACCTTGAGTTACATTGTATATGAGTATATGGCGAAGCTACTGAACTAATATACCTATCAATGCTTATGTGGTCAGTGGAAATTTGCATTCATATCTATGAATCGGCCAGACTACCTGCAAGATTCAGATGTTGTATCTGTCCGTTTCCAGGTATGTTGTGATTTTTTTCTACATTTTTTTTCTTGTTCTGCCCATACATTTTTTCCCCTTTGGTCCCTATTTCTTTTGATTTCTACAGAGGAGAGATGTTTATGGAGCCTGGGAGCAATATCTTGGGTTGGAGCACACCGATACTGCACCAAAAAGGGCCTATACAGCTAATCAGGTATTCAGCTGTCTTTTTGTGAAGTGAGCTTAGCAAATTTTCTGATGTCATTTTTTTAACCTTGTTCTATTTCTTGCAAACCTTCTTTTTTCACCGAACAGATTTTTAAAATCATCGAATCTGCCTGATATTTTAGAGAACTCATTTTTTATTCCCTTTTTGCTGAATCCATGAACCCAGTAGCCCAGAATGGTTTAACTTGGTAAGATATTTAAAACTAGGCGCTTACAATATCCCTATATACCACAACTCCCCGCTGGCTTTTCTGCCACCCAAGAAGACTATAGAAAATTTGGTACATCTTCTCTGAGAGCATGTGGTTAACTTTGGTCTGCATGGTGCACATCTTCACGGTTCACATGCAAATTTTTTTTTGTATTTACTCTATTATTCATATGTTTTTTTAATGCTGAGATTGCAAATATCTTAATGTAACTCTACTTTGTTATGGTGGTTTCAACTACCTGCAGAACCGTCACACGTATGAGAAGCCAGTGAGAATTTATAATTGAATTCTCTTACAGCTGTGTTGGTTCCCCTATGAAGGCGTTGATCTGAAAGTGGTAACAGATAAATGGAGTATGGGGAATTTAGACTGCAACAGGGGGGAAACAGCAGAATGGCCATTTTGGGTCCCTATCGCTTGCTACCGGCTGCTGTTGATGTAGCAACATGCTTGCTTTCATGGTTCATGATGATGATTTTCTCAAGATTTTCCATGTTGTCGTTGGTGCATGCCTACTGATTTTCCATAAGTTGGGTATAAAGGCTCCCCCCCCCCCCCCCAAGGGTAGGTGTTGCTTCAGTTTTTAGAACAAAGTCCAGTACATAAGATTTTGGTAGGGGGCATGTATACAGGGGTATAGTTATGAGTCGTGACCTTATATTGACTGACATTTGTTGTCTTGTAATCTGGTGAGAACAAGGGACTGTATAATGGTTTCGGTGTTGGTTTCAATTTTCAGCTCCCTTCATAGAATCGTGAGCAAGAATTATTACTGCAGCTAGAGCAATCCAGAGTTCCTTGCTAGCCAGTGTAGGCATCAGTATGGTGTAATTTATTTGGGAAAACTTTAAATGTCTTTTTTTCGTTGAAATAATTACCTTTTGATCTCCTGATGCTTCTGCTTTACTGGTACACCTTTGCAGAAAGAATATAAGATATTTTGTTACTTTAGTATCTGTCTGGTATCTCCATTTCCTTTTTATTTATTTATGAAAGATCTACTATGGCGATTATCCCAAACTGTCGTCAAATTTTCTGATCTGCAGTTGGATCCAAGTTCCGAAGGTAGTAGATTCAAAACTTCTAAGCATCGCATTGGCAAAAGAAATAAGACCGCTCGTGGCAATATAGATTATCAAACTAAGTTATTTATGGAAGTAGTAAAATTTATTTTGGTGCTCTGTACATGGAGCGAGGTCCATCTGGTTTCCTGGATATCGATCGAGCACGGGTGCCATCTGAACATGGCGTGATTCCATGATTTAAATTCTCTCCTTTCCGGTGCCCTGAACCCATGAGGTGAGATGATCTTATTATTCGTTCATTTGAGAACTGACCGGACCGGCTCAAGTCTGTTTAACGATATCAAGTTCAAGTGAGCCAGCGTTCAGTGACAGCGATCTGGGAGGTAGGCTGCTGGATCCCAGATGCAACACCAGTCATCAACCTTAGTCACTATAGCTGCTGGTGGTCATCTTCCGGTCGAGAGAGCATTCACCGATAACAATGGTTCCGAGCTGTCCAGAACCACTTCTGCAGAAGGAGCATCAGAAGCTGCTTCTCCTCCTCTTGCTCCTCCGACTACAAAGGTGTAAGACCCTAAAATTTGTATACTATTGATCAATGCTTATTTACGATTTTTTGAAATTTATCCTGGATTTTCAAGAGTTTATAAATGCCGTTTTGCTATTTTAAATTTATAAAATTAATTTATTTGTAAAAAACAAAACCAAAATTATGCTGGAAATAATATTCCTAGGTTAAAAATGTTCCAATGACTTTTTGAGAAATTTTCTAGAATTTTTTAAGTCTATTTCATATTTTCTATAAAATCATTTGTATTTTTGAAATTATTTTAATTCAAAAATAAATATAAACTCTCTATTCTCTTTTTTGGGCCGGAGCCCGGCCCGTCGGAATTTCCGGTTTCATTTATACAGAATTTTTATTTTCTTGGAATTGTCTCTCTCGTTTCTATTGCTGTTTTGGACAAAAAGATTTATGTTTCTATACCGGTGTTTTTTTTCATTTTTAAAAAATGAGTTTTGTTTCGGTTTTCTCTGGAACCATAGGAAACATTCCTTCTACTTTTAACCCTACTCACGGGTGCTCGCAGGCTGAGCGGTGCGATAGAGCCAAGGACATTGTGAGGACAAATACAATGGCAAGCCGCAAGGGTATGATGTGAACCGATGTGGAGATCGGCTGGATGTCGGGGCAGAGTCGAGGGAATGGCGTGCGCTCAGCAGCGACGTCAGCCACACCGCGCGTCAAGGTAATTGTAGCATTTCAAAATTTGAGTTTGAAAAGTTTTAAAACCAAAAAGAATCATTTGAATTTTCTCAAATTAATTCCAGCTTAAATTGAATTTTTAATCAACTAAAAGATTTTAATAAATTAATCTATGCATCAAATCTAAGATTTTCAGTTTTTGTTGGTTTCCTTGTGCTTCACTGAATTTTTCTGTAAATTTTGAGATTTTTTCAAGTTTATTTGCTATTTATTTGAATTTTGGTTGATTTATTAATTTGAGAAAATGAATTTAATTCTCAAATTGCTCTTGGGCCGAATCTTTCGACCCGGCCCACTCCTTTTCCCTCCGCAGCTCGCTCCGTCGCCCAACGCTCTAGCGCTACTGTCAGTTGTCGTTCGCCACCAACCACCAGTCCTCAGTAAACCCTAACCACGGATCCGATCGACACCGAGAGCCATCCACGTCGCCCGCACACGTGAATCGCCCGATCGCCGCCCCGTGAACAGGCGAGATCGCGCCACGCCGCCCACGCGCCGCTGCCCGGGACCCCACCGTGGCCGTGCAATTTCTCGCCGTAGCGCGCTGCCGCCAAGGCTTCTTCCTCCGCGCCCATCTCCTTCTCCGGTGGGTTTCCGCCGCAACCGAGGTCACCACCGAGCCCCTTGTGCCGCGTGCATCCGCTTGCCCCGTGCCCCGAGCTCAATCCGTCGCGATTTAGTACCCGGCCGCACCATCTTCCTCAGCGTCGGCGGGGGCACTTCGCCGTCTTCACATCGGAGGCCAAGCCACAGCCGCACCGCACCACGCGACGCTCAACCGTCCGATCTGCAATCGTACCGTCAGATGCGTGCCACCGCACCAGCCGCCTTGACCGCGCCACATCACCCACCCCGTGGCGGCCACGTCACCGCCACCTCAGCCCCTACCGCCCGTGTGGCATCTGCGTCACACCGCCTGCCACGTCAGCCCCAAGCTGCCTCGATGCATCCGGTTCACGGTGAACCGTGTGACTGACACCGAGGGCCCACCTGCCAGCCAAATCATTTTTTGATTTATTCTTTTTCCAAAAAATGCTGAAAAACCCAGCCAATCAGAGGGTGACACGTGTCCCTTCTCTCTCCCTTTTCTTTTTCTGCATTTTCCAAACTTCTGAGAGCCCGTTCTCCTCCGTACGAACTTCGATTTCAGTGATTCAAATTTCTAAATTTTTCTAAATTCAAGCCCTACCTCCTAGTACCATTCTTTTCAATCTTTGAATTTATTTATTTTTATTTTATTTATTTGTTCTCGTTTTGCGTGTAGACAACGTCACCGAAAATCAGGAAAATCAACCGTCGAAGGAGAACCAGTGGGAGGCAGTGAAGACAAGTCTTCCTTGACCATGTTGAACCCATGTTTATGAAATTTATATGTTGTTTTAAATTATGCATGCTTACTTTTATACAAGGTAATTTAAATAGCGACCTAGGGTTTAGCTAAATACCTGATTTGTTATGACTCCTTCGACATTGATAATTGTGAACTTTTGTCACCCTAGATGATATTAGCTACTGTAATTTAGTGATAATTATTAGTGTAGCATGGGACGGTAGAACTGCTTAATCCAGCTTAAACGTTTCGATATATGTTATTATGGGAATCATTTGAGATCCGAAATACTAGGATGCGCACCCCAGTCGATTGCTTGTTGGACATATGGATGGGTTCCTATGCTATTACTTATTTTGTTTCCGCTGCTACTTTATAAATTTTGAGCCATGTGGCTACTTTATTTGTACTCGTTGACCATAAGGTCGGTACATTTTACTTGAGTTTTATATTATTTGCTTCTTGATATGGATGTGTTATCATAACTGTTTTCACTGTGTGCACTAGCTTGATTCGGGAATAGTGCAGTTATACACAGATGGTTCGGATTTGAAAATCCGGTCCCGATAGTAATATGAACTTTTTCTTTTTACCCGTAGCAATGCGCTGGGATTGAACTGCATGCCAAAATGTTTTAATTTGCCCCCAAATAATCAAATAGAAGCAAAAGATTTAGACATGGGTTGTGTCAGGACCCGAATTTGCAAATCCGGACCCTCTGTGTATTCAGCACTAGTCCAGGAACACGCTAGTGCACACATTCTCAACATTGGTAAATATCACAATCATACTCAACGAAATAGTAAGTTACTTTAATTAATTAACAAGCTGGTTGCTCGACCTCAAGGTCAAGTTACAAATATACGCCACGCAGGGCGAAAACTTATTAAAAGAGAAATAGTAGCAACGGAAAATAAGATAACTTCGTGGCGCCATCCAGTATACCACAGGCAACTGACTGGGCTCGCTCCCTAGATAGACGGTTCCTCTTGGAGCTCCTCCTCCAAAGCTGGTGTAGACTCTTCTTCAACTGATGTTGTTTTGTGGCAAGGGTGAGTACTTGGTACTCAGCAAGTCATGCACAGAATGCAAACTAATATACTACATGCATGGTCTATTACAAAGGAATAGCTCAGGGTATAATTGCAGTGAAACAACATTTGACAAGTAACATAAGTAGATTCGAAAGCAGTAGAAACAAGTATAAGATCAATAACTTTTCCAGGAGTTAATAAACATCTTTCCCATTCCTAATCCACATTTCCAACAACGTCATCATTAAACCCAACCAACCTTTCAAGTCCAAGTTATTTTCAAGAAAGTCTAACCCTTGACTGTAATTTCCGAGCAATGTCCAATGCCGCGGACACGGCTATTCGAATAGATTTTACACTCTGCAGAGGTTATGCACTTTACCCACAAGATACAGCCAAACACCACAAAGGCGAGTGTCGGTAACAAAGTCTTTCGAAAACTTCTAACAACACAAGTGGGCCTCCCTGGTTATTGCACACTAACCCTTCCCTTAGCGAAGGCGAAGTTTAGGCCAACCAACTGTTAGATGGGTACCTGGCCGCAGCCCCCGGTACGCTCCCTCGTACAACTACACAAAAGGTATAGTTGACACCCCGAGGTCCCACATGTACGTTATTAGCAACTTAATCAACTAGGTCCGTCCCATTACAGACATATGGTTGCACGTTTGACTCAGTTCAAAGGCTTGCAAGGTTAAGTCCTTAGGGTGACCAGGGCAAGATTACCCGAAGAACCAAATCAACGCTCCCGGTGCCACAACTGGCCCACCCGATCATTCTTGCCACACGCCCCGGTCGAAAACTATTTATCAAACCCCCAGTTGATTACCATGCACCACGTGCCATCAACAATCACAACACATGATACTTCTTCAAAACAGGTTCAATATCTCATTAAGTCAATATTAGCATTTGATTGTCCAAAGCATTTCACGTGGCAAGGCTAAGCATACTACATCGGTCTAACTACCCATGTTGGCAATTTAATAATGTCCAACTAATAATCCACAACTAGGGTGGCAAAGGGTCATGGCACATATTTAATTAACCAAGGTGCCATACAGCAATTTGGCATTTATCTAATTTCCCATAATTAAATAAAGCATTTTCTAATTTAAATTAGCATGCAATAATTTAAATCAAATAAATTTCAAAAATGGGATCAATATGGTCAAAGCATAACTTGCCATCAAAGAGTACTTGTTCTTGATCTTGGGCTGGCTCCTGGGTCAATACTTCACCTTCGAAGCCCTCGAGCACTTCAACGTCTACTCGTAAAGCGTGCAAATAGCAATAAATAAATAAACAGTAGACAAAAGTGTCCAAACATCCAAATGAAGTCCAAAAACAGAGAGAGCATAATTTTATGAATTTTTAGGAATTTGAATCGGCAAAATCGGAGTTGAAACGCAAAAGTTACAAGCGTTTAAAGTTTAAATAATTAATTAAATAATATTACAGAGAAAAACTTTGGTCCAAAAATTAAATAAAATTCACCATTAGGTAGATCTCAATTTTATAAAATTTAGAAATTTGAATCACTCAAATCGGAGTTAAAACGCAAAAGTTATAAGCGTTTGAAGTTTGAATCTATATTTGAAATCAATAAACCGAATTAAATAAATAATTTCTTTTTCGGAAAAAGATTTATTGCGTCAGCACGACACGTGGACCAATCAGAGACCGCCACGTCGCCTCGGGTCCATGGACCCGGCGCACGGCGCGGCTCAGTCCACCGTGGACTCGGCCTACGAGGACATGTCTCACTGACATGTGGCCCCCTCCTCGGATGACGTCAGCGGTGACGTCATCACGCTCGGCTGAGGACGGCTGATAGCTGGGCCCCACCGTGACGTCAGCGGTGACGTCATGGTGCGGTTCGGCTGAGCCGTTGACACGCGGGTCCCACGCCGTAAATCGCGTCTTTGGCGTCGGCGGTGGCCGATGGTGGCCGCGACGGTCAAGTATCGACACGCAGCGGCACGATCTGGGCCGTTGATTTGAAAATCAACGGTCCAGATCAGATCCAACCTCACGCGTTGGAAACTACTCGGTTGATCTGGACCGTTCGATGATCGGACGGTCGAGATCCGATCTAAAGCTACAACGTGGGTTAACCCTAGCCGTACGATCTAGATCTAACGGCTGAGATCTATCCAAGCACGGTGCAGTTACGGCTACATGGCGCGATCTAAACCGTTTGATCTAGATCCAACGGTTGGAAACATATCTAAAAACTAAAACGTGGAAATTTTACCGTGGTGATGTGGACGAATCATGGCCTTCGGATCTTGATCGGACGGTGGAGAGAGCTCGGGAGACGGCGATGGCGTGCAGCGGCGCTAGCAGACCGGAGTTGGGGACGACGACCACGGCGACGGCGTTGCGGGGCTCCTCCGGCGAAGTGAGTGGTAGTCTCCGACGCGTCTCGTCCTTGCGGTTTCGGATCTGGGCTCGGTGGCGGCGGAATCAACGGAGAACCACGGCGGAAGCCTAACCCAACTACGGCGAGCGATTGCGGCGCAACCACGGCGACTCAGGCGTGAAGGACTAGGGCTACGGGTGCGCAATGAAACGGAGAACACGATGGCGGCGGCGGCGCATTAAATACCCCCTTGACGTCCGTGTTATGCGCGGAAAACGAGGGCCCACGCACGGGCGGCGGCGGAATCCGAATCCAATTCGGATTCGGTGACGTGGCTCAACGTGGACCGTTGGATCAAGATCCAACGGGTGCGGGGTTTGGGCTCGGGTCCGGCTTGGCGACCTGGCTGGCTCGGTTAGGCTCGGGTTCGGGTGACGTGGCACAATCGTGGCCGTTGGATCATGATCCAGGTTTAGGGTTAGGTTGGACTCGGGTCCGGTTCAACCGCGGTTCGGGTCGGACTCGAGTCTGACTCGGACTCGGATCCGGTCGGATGAATAGTGCTAACCGATTCGATTTTCCAGCGATTAAATACTTTAATTAATTTCTAGAAATTCAAATAATTCAAGAAAAATAGCAAAATGATCAGAAAAATTCCAGAAAAAATTCTGGAAAATATTTTAGGACATTTGGGACTCAAATAAAATATTTCCAACAAAAAATTTATTTGCAAAATTAAATTCTTTAATTATTTGAAAAGGGAATAAATTCAAATAAATTCCAAATAAATCCAAATAAATCCCAGAAAATTCCAAAAATTCACAAAGGTGCCAAATCTCATTTAAATTCATGAAAAGAAAAAATTGGGGTGTTACAAACCTCCCCCTTAACAGAATCTCGTCCCCGAGATTCAGGGCTGGCTAAGGAATAGGTTCGGGAACTCCTTCAAATCCTCTTCGCGCTCCCAAGTTGCTTCGCTCTCTGCATGGTTGCTCCACTGGACTCTGCAGAAACGAGTTGACTTATTCCTGGTCTCCCGATCCATGGTGTCCAAAATCTTGGCGGGGTGCTCCTTATAGGTCAGATCTTCCTGTAACTCGATCGATTCCAAGGGTGTTTGCTCGTCTGGCACTCGAAGACACTTCTTTAGCTGGGACACGTGGAACACATCATGTACTCCCGCCAACGACTGCGGCAACTCCAGCTGGTAAGCAACTTCGCCCCTACGGCTCAAAACCTTAAATGGTCCGACATATCGGGGTGCGAGTTTTCCTTTGGCGTGGAACCTCTTAACTCCCTTGAGTGGCATAACTCTGAGATACACGAAATCTTCTGGTTCAAAACTCAAGTCCCTTCGACGGTTATCCGCGTAACTTTTCTGTCTTAACTGTGCTATCTTCAGTCTTTCCCGGATCATGGCAATCTGCTCTTCAGCTTCTTGAAGAATGTCTGGCCCAAAGACACGGTGTTCACCCGTCTCATTCCAGTTCAACGGTGTTCGACAAGGTCGACCATATAATGCCTCAAATGGCGACATTTGCAAACTTGCTTGATAGCTATTGTTGTAGCTGAACTCAGCATATGGCAGACTTTTATCCCAAGAGGTAGCATAAGCCAATGCACACGCTCTTAACATATCCTCCAGTATCTGATTAACTCTTTCAGTCTGTCCATCCGTCTGCGGATGATATGCGGTACTAAAGTTCAAACGGGTCCCCATGGCTTCATGCAGCTTATTCCAGAATCTCGAGGTAAACTGGGTACCTCTGTCCGATACAATCTTCTCCGGCAATCCGTGCAAACAGACGCTCCTGGTCATATACAATTCTGCTAACTTATCTCCCGAGTAAGTGGTCTTTACTGGAATAAAATGGGCGACCTTAGTCAAGCGGTCCACTATAACCCATATGGAGTCATATCCACCCTGAGTTTTCGGCAAACCGGTAATGAAGTCCATTCCGATTTCCTCCCACTTCCACTCGGGTATCTTTAACGGCTGTAGCAGTCCCGCTGGCCTCTGATGCATTGCCTTGACTCTCTGGCATATATCGCACAACGCAACATGCTCGGCAACTTCACGCTTCATGCTTGGCCACCAGAATCTTTCCCTTAAGTCCTGGTACATCTTGGCACTTCTCGGATGAATTGAATACTTGGAGTCATGGGCTTCCTCTAGGATCAACTGCTTCAGCTCCTTCTTGTTTGGCACACAAATTCGATCCTTCATCCATAGCGTGCCTTGCTCGCCCAGCTTGAAGTCTTTTGCCTTGCCTTCATCCATCTTTGACTTAATTCGCTGGACCTTTTCATCGTCCTTCTGTCCCTCTCGGATCTTGTCTTCCAGGGTAGGCTTTATCTCCAGTGCGGCCAAGAATCCTTCTGGTACTACTTCAATCTGCATTCTCTGGAAATTCTTACATAGCTCATCCTGACTCGTGGCTATCAACATGTTCACGGTATGACTTTTCCGACTCAGAGCATCGGCCACTACGTTGGCCTTTCCAGGATGGTAATGGATTCCGACATTTTAATCCTTGATCAACTCTAACCATCTCCTCTGCCTCATATTCAAGTCCGATTGGGTGAAGATGTACTTAAGACTCTTATGATCCGTATACACTTCACACTCTTATGATAAAATAATGCCTCATATTTAATTGTTAAATCCGAAAATTTGGTTTAAATGCCCGGAAAAATCCCGAAAAATTCCAAAAACCCCAGGAACTCCACAAATACATTTTTCGAACCGTCTCATGCCACTGAGTCCAAAAATGCCCTCCGTTCCTTAATCCAAAACTCCCAAAATTCCAAAATGCCCAGTTTGCCCACAGTTCCCTCTCGTCCGGTTTTCGGTTTTCGGTTTCGTTTCCCGCTTTCTTTTTCAGTTGTTGTTTTTCGTTTATTTATGTTATTCGCCTCTTCCACGCTAGATACGACTGTCGAGCCGCCGTTGGAGCAAGAGCAGTACCCGGAGCAGGATCAGTACCAGAAGGACGTCGGGAACGACTACCTCCCCTACGGTTCAGCCGATCCGACCGCCGAGCAAGGCAAGCCGTACACCTTTGATCATGTTGATCCGAATCATACCATGCTATAGTTATTAACTATTTTCTACCGCATTATTTTATTGTATGTTGAAATATTAAAATCCAGTATTTTAGAATGACATGGTACCTAGATAATACCGAGTTTGCTCATGGAACTTCCTTGAAAAATATTGAACATTGTTAAACCTTTGTAACCCTAGGAAGTAACTATACCTGGTTAAATTAGATATTAATTTAGGTTAGTGTAATCTCAAAAATCTTGGAAAATGTGAGAAAATGCTGTCGAACCGTTGGTTCGGAAATTTTTGAAAGTGCTACAGTCTGGGGGATAGTATTGGATAAATCCCGGAGCGGATGAGATTCCAATCCCCGACTGATGATTATGCCTTGGTTGTCTGGTGGCCGGTACTGTGAGCACCGAAATGGGTTTGTGGATAGAAAGGCTTGGTCTTTGGCAGTGTAAGGTTAATAACCCCCTTGAGCAAAGTAAATAACTTAAGTTTTCGCTCAACCACAGGTCGGACTGGTCAGTGGGCCTGTCTCCGACATAGCTCAGTAAATTTATTATTCTTGAACTAAAATTGGATTAAATTGGTAGTACTATTCTCTGAGGAGAATAGGGACCGGCCTTCCCGGCAGGGAAGTATACCGAAGGGGTGGAACAGGAATGGTCCTTAGTGTCATACCCTGGTTCTCACAACGGTAGGTGCTATAGCTGGAATAACCAGGTCCAGGATAGCGCGAGCCTATCGGTTAACAACTAAACGACAGGAATGATTAACGAAATGCTGTGATGGTCTCGACCCGGCCTCATGCATTTAAGTTGCATGTTTGTTAGCGCTTGGCATTTACGGTCTTAGATATCTTGTGGGTAAAGCTAAGCACCTCTGCAGAGATAATCTTGATGGTATTCGAATGCGCCGTACTTCCGGTTAATGAAGTTAAGTTTGAATTTGGGGTGATTACCCGTAACCAAGCTCAAGTAATTGTCTTGGAAGGAATTGGAGAAGTTGGTTGGTGTTGTCGAACTTTGGAGACCCCCCTACTACTATTTATGGTTTATGCTTCAAATGTAAAATGGTGTTACAAATAAAACTGCATCCAGATACTTAAACCCTATTGCCTTTCCTTTGTTATCCCATACATGTAGTATTAAGTAAAATCCCTGTACGACTTGTTGAGTACTCCCGTACTCACCTTTGCAAACCCCCGACCCTTTCAGAGTTTGAAGAAGCTGGAGCGTATCAGGAATACGTAGATGACGATCTTGTTTGGTTTTGAGGTCTTAGTCTTTTGCTCAGGCCTGCCTATGCGGTGTTTTGCTTGTAAGTTATATGGGTCCTACTGCGTCCTCTTTTGAAAAAACCCTGGCCGTTAGGCCCTATATTGAATAAAAAGAGTTGAATTCGCCTTTGCCTGGTAATATACTCTTGGTTTCCGGCAGCTAGTCATCCTGGGTAGCTGTCGAGGCGTACGGTCCTGCCCCTAAAAAGGCGGTCCGTCACAGCGGTCTTAAACGAGGGTAGTGGCTACTCGGCAATGAAGTTGAACATAAGCGAATTAGGTTTAAGGTCCGTCTGAAACGCTCGAATTTTTCAGGTGGGCGACGACTATCTCATCGCTGGCCGCTATATTCGAAGGAGGAGGTGGTTGGGGTAGCATGGGTGACGCTATATGGAGTCAATGGTGTGTAGTGAGTGAGAGAGAGGAGGATAGCAACAAGATATTTTTAGGAAGATATCAATATGATTCCCTCTTTTTTCAATATCTTATGGTGATATATAGCAATGCATTAGGTATATGAACAATTTTTTCGGAAAGAAAAAAAAGTAACTGATGGCTAAAATATCTCATTTCAAATAAGAAAGTATTAATCTGTTGCAAACTCCAATCTTGATCGTTGATTTCACAATCCAAAGGTAGGTCCCTTCTTTTTCGAATTATATTGCATCTAGTTAAGGCCTCCGGTCTGGAGGAGGGCACTCGGGGCGGGCTCTTTTGGGCCGGCCCGAGGCATGGTGGGATGGTTCGGTCTGAAGTTCAGCACGGTACACAACTGTAGTACGGGTCGTGCCAGGTCTGAGAATTGGGCATGATAGGCGACACGCCCTGGCACGGTAGTTTGGGCCAGGCTCGTGCCGACACGGCACGGACAGGTACTGAGTCACGGATTAAGATATGGAAGTTGACAAATATTGTTGATTCAGGGCATCTTGGAGCTTTGCGCATTCCTGTTGATGGGTTATATTGATGTGATTAGTCTCTTATATGATTAAAACAAGCAGTTTAGTAGTAGTGATGTGTTTTATTTCTTTGCTCTACAAGTTATCCGTTTGCTATATACAAATAACGGGATTACACTTTTGGCTCTTGGTTTCAATGTTATTCATAAGCTGCGAAAGATGGGCGAAAGAGAGATAACTGAGAGCCTAAGAGAATTTGAAATATACGGGAAGAGAGATTGAGAGAAACGGGCAAAAGAGATTTAAAAATAAATAAAATTTAGTTTCTTTTCCTTTAATATTTATGATCATCGCCTTAGCCCAGTGTGTCTCCGGCTTCTTTTCTCTTGTCGCAATAGTACAAATGGGTTAGATCTGGGTCAGCACTGTACAAAGTAAGTACGAAGCGCAAATGGACCGTGCTTGGAAGAGCCGGCCCAACACGGTACGATACAACGGGCACGATAGACCATCGCGGTCCGACACAATTTAGACATAAAGCATGATAAATTTATACCGAACTAGCCCAACAAGATGACACGACGGCCACCTTTAATCCCGTCATCTCGTGTAGCCCCGTAGGTTTAAAGCAACACGCGTTTGATGTTCTTCTCGTCACTTCCCTTGCGGTCTTTAGCCAACAAGTCTACGACTACTGGTAGCACCGCTCGTACGTCCTCGCTCCTCCCACCGACCAATGCAGCAGCCGTCGCCGTCAAGCGGCAGCTGCTGCGCCGCCGGCGACGAGGACTCCTTCGATGTCGTGCTCCCTCCGGACTTCCTCTTCCTGGGAGACGCCGCCGACGGGCACACGGACGAACCGGTGATGGAGCAGCAGCAGCAGCAGCAGTTTGGCGAGGCGCAGAAGCAGGGCGAGGAGGAGCGGCTGTTGATGTCGTACCACGGCCAGATGTTCGTCTTCGACTCCGTTCAGCCGCAGAAGGTGAGTAGTTTCTGGAACACCATCCATGTACTTTTAACGTTATTTCATCGTACTTTTTCGCTAAATTTTAATCCTTTTCAAACGTAAATTTCAGCAATAATATTTCTTCTCTTTAACCATTAAACGCCAATTAAGTAATAACCGCATAAAACAACCATATAACTAACACCAATGACTAAGACGAGAACAATAATAAATTTTGGACTCTGCATCCAAAATCGCTCAAGTCCACACACTTGGAAACGTTCGGAACATATGCATATAAGAAACAAATTTACCTTCGTCGAATCCACTGAATGGAGAACAACACCAAGACATAAACAAATCCCATGATTATTATTTAACAAACCAGACTAAGATCACACGAGATCATTCCGCTGAAATCATTCTATGGCTAAAACTATTTATATTATTTATTTGTTCCATAAATATAACAAATGCTAAATATTATATAAGGGAATGGTGTAGTGACATGTGATTCGACTGTGCTACTCCATGCTGATCTCACTGTACATAAAACAATTAAATAAATAATCATGAGTCCAAGGCCCAGTAAAGTACATCATAGAATAATAACATCACATATATACATAAATAAGATAAATTAATTTCTTTTTCTTTCATTAATACGATACATTGTCTATATGCTCATATGCACATCACATAGCTTATACCGATATAATTGAGTGTACACCCGTCGATGTGCACTTTCTCATTCCCTTCCATCACGTGGAGCACCCTACCTCAATAAATCTTTAATGCCCACACAAAGTAGGTATTTGAGGACCACACATGTCACATCTTATCCACATGATGCATAAAATACTAATGTAAATTATGAAATTCTTTATCCATCTTTTATCATTATCACCAAGACCACGAGCATAAACAATAACAATAACTGAAAACAATCATATAAAATAGCAAGGTAACTGTTGATATATGATCCAAATTCAAAATGCCGAGTCTGGCGGAGCGTAGCGGAGGCCTGTCGCCGGGAGACTTGGGCCGGAACAGATTGTTATGGATTTGTTTCCAAGTAGGACCCTAGGTCGCCACCATATATACCTTCTTGTAAGCCGCAGAAAAGGGATATAAGAGATTGTAATCCCCTGCGTTTTGTAACACTCAAGAAAATAGTGAGATTTTGCCGACCGGCGCCCGTAGTTTTTTTCTGGAAGGATTTTTCACGTTAAATCTATGTCTCTTGTTATTCTTTTCGATTTGATCTACTTTGTGATTTTGTGCATGTCATTTCTAACGGTAACAATTACAAATTTAAGCAACATTTCATCTTAACCAAATCATCATTATACCATGGATTTACCTTTTTACCCACAAGGAATGGAATGGCGTGATGGTTGAAGCCAAACCCGAAATCACATCTCTTATAGGGTAAATCCATCTCACAATCATGCTATAATAGTAAAAGCATCAAACATAACAATATCGCACCAACACACAACCTCGGATTTAACTTTCTCCCTCGCCGAAAAGCTATCTGCTTACTGTCCTGGTGGTCAGAAGACCACACCTTCTAGCTCAAGAGACCAAACGTAGAAACCCATATATTTTCTGAAAACTACATAAGTTTATCTACAATTTTCTAGTTATCCATATTTTTGAACTAATGCATTTAATCCCTCGTCTCTAGCCCCAAAGACCAATTTGTTGTTTTTACTGGACAGGAGACTTCACAATTTTATAATTATTTTTATACATATCCAAATATCATAAACCATAATATCCCTAGAATCTATGAAAAATTATCTAGCTTTCCCTAGTTATGGACATAATTTAATTCTCCCATTATATAACACTAATCAACAGATTACCACGACTGCTCTCAACAGCGAACAATTTTTGTACAGTAAGCTTCTACATACCATAATTTCCAAACAACTTAATCAAATTTTATGTTCTTGTACTCTAATGAAACTTTAGACAGAAATATACATTTTTCATGACTTTTATGGCCATTGAAACTAGTCGTAGGTACCCCAAAACTTGACCCGAAGACTAACCCACTATTGACTGAATACCGAACTCACTAAATAAACTAATCTGGTGCCCTCTAAAAGCCACACCTACGGATGAAACGACTATAATATTACTCCACTACAAGACCAAACTATGTTTATACCTGCATCTCGAATATTCGCCGAAGACAACAATGTCGGCGATCCTCCTTGGTTCCCATGTGTTCCTCACTTCTTCATGCTTTCCAAAACTTCCGCACTAGGTCCTCCGAAATCATATAAGTTGCCTTTAGTGCTGTCTGTAGATGATATACAGATGCATTATAGATAGTTGCCGTCTATACCACTGTGTACATGCCATATATTCTATCATTTGCGGTCCTTACAAATGCTGCATCATGCCTGTACAGGTTGAGACCATCCTCTCGCTTCTGAATGGGCAGGACATGGCTCCTCCAAGCGTGAAGACACAGCTCACCCACCTGGTAAACTAAACCATATCCCTTCGATCCATCTCGAACAATTCTATTCGCACAGAAAACACTCTCTAGGAGGTGAAGAGCGCTCCGAGCTTTTCCCCATCAGGTACAGCCCATCGCTGTCCCCCAGAGCTTCGACAGGCCGGCGGCGCTGACGCGGTACAGGGAGAAGAGGAGGAGCCTGAAACCCGTCGTGAGGGCGGATCACGGTGGCCGGAGGGAGGTCGCTTCGAGGCACGCGTCCGACGCGCCATCGCGATAGCTTCGGTTCGGCTGCTTCTTTCTGTGCCCGCCGGGTCGCTGCTCATCTGCTGTTTCTTGGGCATTTTTTTTGGTTTTTTGCTTATTCAGGATCAAACGTGTGAGAGGGAGATTTGCGAAGAGCACTGAGGAGTCCTCGGCTGCTTCTGCTGCGCACAGCCAGGGGAAGACGACCGAGCCGGCTTTGTGAGCACTCGACGCTTCCGATCGTCCCGTGGGATTCGGTTCTGGAGATGCATCGACGCTGCTCGCTGAAATGTGTACTGCTGTTTTATCTGTCCAGCTGCGCCCAGGGGCGGACCCACCAGTGGGGCAGCTTGGGCTGCTGCCCCACCTACAATTTATTAGGTCCAGGTATTTTGTATATCTGCGTATGTATAAAGCGCAAATTTGAAAATTTGGAGCGTTGCACTGCCAGCGAAACACAATAAAATTGCCAACAATTGGATGAATGACTTAATGGTTTGCTATACGGAGAGAGATTTTCAAATCACTTAATGATGAAGCCATCATCCGACGATTTCAAGCCAAAACTAGGAGAATACAATTGCCTCGTCCCTCACCAATTATTAACTGAGTGGTATGTTGCCTATTTGCTAATTCTTCTTTGACCGTATTAGTTGAACGTTATATTTATGCTTCTTTAATAATACTATTGTTGTTACGGTACATTGCATTCTTTTTAACGTTTTAATACTACTTTAAATTTGCCCCACCTATAATTTCTTTCTGGGTCCGCCACTGGCTGCGCCAACTGCGGAGAGAGCAGCGACGCCACGCCCAGGATGCGTCGTGCACCGGATGGATCTAGGGCATTTTGCAATGCCTGTGGGTTGATGTGGGCAAAATCCGTTAGTGCTCCTTGCTTCCAAGCCTTTGCATAGTTTCTCTTTTTTTAACTGTTCTTTAACTGTTCTTTGCTTGAAGGTTTCTACTAGGTATGCATAGTTTCTCTTTTTTTCCTTTTTCTTTATGTAATTCTGATAAATTGGCTTATGTGCTGCTCTACCTCAATGTTAGTATTCCGTCCGTGCTTTTTTTTACTTGACCTCTTCTTTTTAACCTATTCATATATTAGTGCCATTTTGCTGTAATATCAAATAGCTTTTGCATATCATTCAATTCCCATGTTATTGCGTAGAAACTAAATCATGCTATGTTCCTTTTGTTTCTTCACCTGCAGAGAAAAATAAGAAGGCCCACAAGCCCAACTTGTGGAAAGCAATGACGTCGACGACGCATTGGAAGAGGGACATCTAACCCAACAGGCTGATAGTTCTTGAGAAAAATGATGCTGCTTGGTAAGAGTTTTTTTTTAATTTTCTCGCAGTGAATCTAAAATTTGGAATACTGAAATACTCCCTCCGTTGTTTTTTATAAGGCGTATTAGGTTTCGTTAGGACAAGGCTTTGACCAACAATTACTCTATTAGCATATAATTTTTATGACACAAAATTAATATTAGTAGATTTGTATTCAAAAGTACTTATATATAATTATGATTTTGTATTGCATAAATGATATATTAATGAAGTAATCTTTGGTCAAAATCTTGTCCTAACGAAATCTAAGACGCCCTCTAAATTCCAACGGAGGGAGTACTAGCCATGGTATATAGTATACACATGAAAGACTGCAGTTGTAGTTCTTCTGTTCATCCACATTGTGCAAACCGCAAGCACATCCTGAAGGCAGCATAGCATTATTCAGGCTCAACTGAAAGAGGAATAATTAATGACGACTTCCTGAGTCAAACATTGTACTGATGCTGAAGCTCTAGCCGTTGTTGTTGTCTTCCGGTCGAATAATTACCTGTGGAATCTCTGTTTATTTGCTCGACATTTGGCTTTTCATAAATTGACTAGTTACATGCCCGTGCGTTGCTACGAAAAACAAAATTGATAACGAAAAATAAAGATTAAAAAAAATTATTTCACAAGATCAAACATCTATCTTTAACGCTTCGTTTCTTGCGAAAGCTGACTAATTAAAGCAATGCTTCGTTTCTTGCGTTGGGCAATTAAGCAGAGCAATTAAGCAGCAATTAATGACATGAGAAGAACGGACCACTGCCACCAAATGCTGCTTTAGAATAGTAGAGATTAATACCATGCCAGATGCTTTTAACTCGACTATCGCGGCTGTTCCTGATTGTTCATGCTGGTATTGCATATTACTGTGGCCAATGTTTACATGAAGAAGTGGCTATATAGCTTATTTTATTACTACCATCAAAAAGGCGTCCGTAGCTCAGTTTATAGAGCGTCTGTTTCCTAAGCAGGAAATCGTAGGTTCGACTGCACTTGTCAATATCGTATTGGAGATTATACCCGTTTGATTCTAGAAATAGTACATTTTGGTACCAATCCCTACCGATGTATCGTTTTGGGTTTAATATAATAATATATACTTATACGTATACATATGTTTAATTATATTTACGGCAAATTTGACGTATAATATTACTTCAAATGCATAGCAATACTATCAAATATATCATGTAGTTTAGTAGATATCATATTATCAATTTTACCAGTATAATTGGTATTAACCGGTATGACTGGTATTGACTAGTATCAAGGCCGGTGCGATATTTAAGGAAAATTTGGAATACTATACAACACATGTCACGTATTTACAGATGTACACAACATGTTTGCATATTTACGAAAATCTCTACTATTCCTGAAACCTCAAAATTCGTTTACCTTTTACCGAAACCTCAAATTTCGTTTCCAGTGTATTTGAAATTTCAAATTTTGGTAAAGGTTGAAACCGAAACCTGGTATTTCGGGTATGAGGTGGCACCTCATACCTGAATCCTCAAATATATCATGTAGTTTAGTAGATATCATATTATCAATTTTACCAGTATAATTGGTATTAATCGGCATGACCGGTATTGACCAGCATCAAGACCGGTGCGATATTTAAGACTACTTTATACCGATTTAGATGCTGAAATGATACATAACAGCCGGTACCAGTACGGTATCGATGACTATAGGTTCAACCCCTACCCGGCGCATAACGCAATCAATTTTGTATGCGCTCATCAAGGTACTCGTGCCTCGACAACTCTACGGCATTCTTTGCTTTTCCTTATTACTGGTTCGAGGAGACTGTCGTGCCTACTGCGTTGTCTCAGAAACCAGGGGGTGTTGGATTCTATACAAAGTTTGTTCTTCTTTGCTGTCCTTCACTGTGCCGAATATAAACAGCAGTGCCGAAAATAACGATGTTCATATATGAGAAAGGTGCCGGCCTTGCGATGCATCGATTGGCACCAGCTGGGAGTACTCTGGTCTTCTGGAATAGAGTGTTCTAGTGTTCGTCTCTTGCGAAAAATCCACGAAATGTTCGGTTGCTTTTCTCTCATTTTTCACAAGAAATGTTATAGTCAGTATCAGAGTATATTAGAAATTTTTGAAATGTTAAGGTTAACCAGTTTACTAATTAGTTCAAACAAGTTTGAACTCGAATTCAAATTAGAGCTGCCTTTTTTTTATGGTAGTTTGATTGTAGGTATGAGTTGATTGTATATAAGTCAGCAAATCATCTGATTTAAATTCGTTCAAAATCTTTGAATTAGAGTATATTTTTTCAAAGGTATAAATTTTATTTGAATTGTTATAGATTGGTATATACCTTAAAACTGAAAATTTTAAAAAATATACCAGAATTTGGTTGAATTCTCATATTTGAAATCATGGTGCCTTGACACCACTGTGTCCCATTTTAGCGGTATGGCTGAAAGCCTTTTCCGTACTACTAGGAGTACATAACCTCACATTTCATTATACCACTTAAATGAACATGTTATACCTCTTTATCATTTTCGGTATGCTTAAATACTAACTCTAAAATACTCTAATGCGATATGGTTGAAAAAAATTCATCAGAGCCCTTTGGACTTGTAACTCACTTTGGAGTACATAGACACACTTGCTATACAGTGTGGTCTTCGATGAAATTTTCATAGAACTCACTTTGGAGTATGCTCAAATTAAAGGATAAAGATGTATAACAATATTATTTAAGCGGTATATTGAAAGTAGGAGTGTAGAACCAATTGGAGGCTTCTCCAGCATGCCCATATTAATTTAATCGAGTAGGGTTTCTATGTTTTTTCTCCTGATACACGTTGCACAAATCTTGAAACAAGCGAAGAGGTAAGTAATCACCATCTACCCTTTATTCATGCTTTAATATTTGTGCAACTTTTAAAAAGAAAAGCATAAAAGCATCCCTCTAATCGAGAAAGTAAAAAAAAACCCTAGAGATTACCACATTAATCTAAAAAAATGGCAAGAAATTTCCAATCAGAGGGAAAATAAGACTCATCTAGATCTTATATATATAGTGCCAGAAATCCAGGATGCCGCGGCCTCCTCCGTTGTATCGGTATTGCTATCCGGAAAGAGTTATACAGCTAGCAACGTGCTTCCGGCCACTTCTGCATGAGTTCTAATCATAGTTCAATCCATAAATATTTAACTGAGCCGTAAAAGTCAAGAGCTTTATACCAAACCAAACCGGAATATGGCCTGGATGCAATTTCAAATTTTACAAAAACAACATGTGGAGGATCCATTTGTGAATATACAGAACTACGAGGTTCTTTTTGCAAAATTACCTGTGAAAGGATCTAGATGTAATTTCGGATTCTTAAGGACTTTTTGGCAAAAAAAAAATATATCGCAACACATGGCACAGCTAGCTAGGCTCTATTCTCTTCGGCTTTAATAGTACTAGGTAGGGATGGAACTGGTACGGATATTTTCCGACCGACCGACCGACCGAATTGATTTGGATGATGATTTGGATAGTTTCACAGATATCCAGTTGATTTCTCGGATAAGGATATGGATACAGATAATTTACATGGATACGGATACGGATATGGAACACTGATTATCCGATTATTATCCGAATAACACGTTTCAGAATAACACATTAACAATTTAACATGTTTCAGAGACTGGGGTCTGCATTGGATGACAAGATATAATGTGTTCATGTGTGCTAGATGCTAATTTGGAGATATTTGGGTAAATGTGGTACATAAATTGGCAAGTGGCGTTTTAGGAGGGCTACTTAGGATTCAGCAGCATATGCCAGCTGCAAATCATTTGGTTCAATTATTGCAATGGGGTACATTGTTACTCACAGAGTCACATGTATGACAAGCTAGGGATAAAAAGGCAAAAAATGAAGACATACAAATATATTTCTTTTGGAATTTTGAATTTAAATTTGGACCGATTTTGGAAAAAAAACTGAAATTGGATTTTAAAATATCCGACTAATATTATTCGTATCCATGTTGATTCCGATCCGTATTCGATCTGTATTCATAACCGATATTATCCTGTATAATTCGTATTCGATTCTGTATTCGAAACTATTCGTATTCGATTCTGTATTCGATAAAAAATACGGATACGAATATGAATAGGACGATATTCGACCGTATCCGATCCGATCACATCCCTAGTACTAGGTAAGATCTCACACTACGCCGCTTGGTGTGAAACTTGGTTCAGTGGGTTTTTTTGCCAAAAAACAATAGAGGATTAATTTTTGTTTTATCGAGATGTTTTGTAAAACAAAATGGATTGCTTAGGAGTCGATAGTGAATTTGCGTTATCACGGGGTATTTTTTTTAAAAAAAAACAACCGATGGAGGATCTATTTGTGAATATACATAACTACGGATCCTTTTTGCAAAATTACCGATGGAAGGGCCTGGATGTAATATTAGTTTTACAAAAACAATCGATGAAGGATCCGCTGGCGCATGTGCGAAGCTACAGAGTTCTTTTTGCAAAATTACCATGAAAAGACCTAAACTTAATCTAAGAATTTGAAAAGAACCTTTTTTTAAAAAAAAAACACGACACGTGGACGGACTGCTGGCTCAGCTTTAATAGATAAATAAATATACAAGATAGTATTGGCAAACACGCCACCGGGCTCCTCCTCCTCCCCGGTCCGTCCAAGTCCCAATCCACGGTTTGGCTTGGCCTTAGGGATGGCGTTGGACCCGGACCCGAGACCCGAATTCCGGACCCGGACCCGAAATCGATCCACGGTCCAATCTGACCGGACCGGACCGACTATCCGGACCGTCGAAGTACCTGGACCCGAACCGGTTTGAGGTGTGCATGCATGAGGTATTCAAATAAAATAGAAAAAAGTTGACTAGAATGGGGTTTGAACACAAGACCTCTTGATTCAATCACATGGTTCGCTCCATTGAGCTATGTTGTGGCTTGTGACAAAGGTGCATGCTAATCTATTTTGAGTTCACCTCACCTTCTACCTTAGAGTCGGGTCCGGGTCTGGGTACCCACGGGTCCAACATGGGACCCGGACCCGAACTACTATACCCGTGGGTCCAAATTTGGACCCGGACCCGGACCCATCGGGTCGGGTACCCGCGGGTACCCGGACCCACGGGTATTTTTGCCATCCCTACTTGGCCTACGACGCGAGGGGGCCCAACTCCCGACCCACCTGCTTGTCTCGTCCTCCGCCGAGCCCGCCGCCAGCCTGCCTCCCTACGCTCCTCCCGCCGTCCCGCGCCGAAATATCGCACGCAACCTGCCAATCAGCCATCCCTGGACCCTGGTCCCCGCCCCCGGCACGGGCGCGGCGCGCCCACCATCTCCCTGCCCCCTCCCATCCCACGCAGATCTCACAAAAAAAACCTCGTCTCGCACCACCGAAACGCCCGCGCGCGCACGCGAAACTCGGCAAAAAACCCATCGAGACGCAACGCCCGCGCGCGCACGCGAAACTCGGCAAAAAACCCATCGAGACGCAACACCCACGCCCCGCATGCTAGACCCGGCAGGAACCACCGAGCCCGCCCACGCCGCGGCTGCGGGTGGAAAAGCCACTGAAACGCCCGCGCGCGCACGTAAAACTTGGCAAAAAAACACCGAGACGCACCAGTGCACCACTCTCGCCGCGCACGCGAGACCCGGCAGAAACCACCGAGCCCGCCTACGCCGCGCCGCTTGGCTTGCCTTCCCACCTCCCCCGTCAGAGCTAACCGAAGCGCTAAAAATCCAGGTGCCCAAACCGGCCGCGACTCCCCCGTCCGTCCCACAGGCCGCGTCTCGCGCTCCGCCTCTACTCGGCTTGACCGCCTGCCTCCCAAGTCCCAACTCCCAGCCCCCACACTCGCCGCCTCCCTCCCGGCTCCAGAACACGCCCACACGGGCGCGCGCGCGCGCCTAGGGCTGACCCATCCGCCATGGCAGGCGACCCCGGCGGCGAACAGTGCCCGCTCTGCGGCGGGCAGACGGCCCCCTCGCGCGTCACCCTCAAGCGGAGGCTGCCCCCCGAAGCGCTCGCCGTGGCGCGGGTGGAGATTGGCGACGAGGCCGCCGCGCTGCGGGAGGCGGTGGCGCGGCAGCAGCGCGGGATAGCAGAGCTGCACGCGGAGCTCGAGGCGGAGCGCGGCGCCGCCGCGGGGGCCGCCAGCGAGGCCATGTCGATGATCCTGCGCCTGCAGCGGGAGAAGTCGGAGGCCATGATGGAGGCGCGCCAGTTCCGGCGCTACGCCGAGGAGCGGTTCGCGCATGATGCCGTCGAGGTGGCCGCGCTCCGCGACGCGATCGTGCAGCGGGATGCCTCCGTCCGGTCGCTCTCCGCGCAGCTCCGGGAGTGCCACTCCCGCCTCCTCCACCTCGGGTTCCTCTCGCCGTCATCCCTCCCCTCGTCCCCCACCGCCGACGCGGTGGGCCACCAGGATCACCCGTTCGCCGATTACTACCCCTCGATCCAATGCGTTGATCACCCTACGCCCTCCGACGTGGGCACACCGCGTACCCACCACTTGCTCAACAGAATGCCTGATCGGACCGCCGATAAGGGAATCATCTGCGCGTCACCACGGCGCTCGCGTCATGTGCGCGCGCTCTCCGGTGACAGCTTATTTGCGTATGATGGTGGTGGCATTGCAGTGGCTGATGAGTTCCCGCTTGTGGTGGATCGGGATGCGTCTGACTGGGACGATGAGGGTGACCGGGTGTACACTGTCGACGCGGTGCATGGCGTGCCCGTGGTTGCGCCCGAGGACTGCTGCTACTTTGGGACGCCAAGGGGGAGCGAGGTGGGCTTTGGGCGTGGGGATGGGGTTGGGACGTGGGCTGAGGAGGAGGAGGAGATTCAAAAGCTCAGTGCAAGGCTGCAAGCACTGGAAGCAGACAGGGAATCGATGCGGCATGCGATCATATCGATGGGAGCTGAGAAGGCACAGGTTGTGCTGCTCAAGGAAATTGCTCAGCGGCTCTGCAAGGATGCAGCCCCATTGCCAGCAGTTCCGCTGAAGGTGCAGCCACTGCCACAACCAGTGGTGGTGGCACAAAGGAAGGTGGTCAAGAGGCAACCTTTCTTCGCAAAATTCTTCATTGTGAAGGTGATTCAGGTATAAATTTGTGTGATCCTGTGCTTCCATAAATGCTCGATTCGTTTATATTGCTTGATTAATTCTACTAAATCGAATAATTATTGCATTGTTTTTTTTTTCATATAATAATGCTGGCTTGGAGGAAGCCATGCATAGTATCATAATAATTTACACATGCAGTAGTGTATTGTAATATGTTGGAATATGGTCACAGTGAGTTATCAGGAACACATTATTGCTCGATATAACGTGTAGAAAGTCATAATTGTTAGTCTTTTATATTCTTTGAATTAGGAAGGTATGTGGTTGTGATGTCATGGTGATTTAACCTTGTTTGAATATTTCAAGTCATTATGATTTGTTTATGCTCTTGTGAGCAATTATTATTCTGTTAAATAATCTAACGTAATTGCCGAATGCATCATTTTATTGAATTGTAGGATATGTATGATCCTTGTTTACACATCGATATACCTGAAAATGAATATTGGTCACTTTTTCCAAGGGAGTTTTAATCGCCATTTCAATTATTTCATTGGTCTACATCATTAAATTGATTACACTTTATGAAAGTATCCATGATTATTTTGCTGGGCTTAACAATTTTGACATATATCTAATATATTTTATTTGTTAAACCTGTATTTGAGTGACAAAAATAAACATACAAATTATGCTATGTGTTCTTTTCATTCTGATAAAATTACAGTATGTGCCTAAACATTATATCTAAACTCTATTGAATTGTTGGGGAAGACAGCTTTTATTATATTACTCGTTGTTTGTGATTAGGACAGTTTGTTAGCAACATTACATTTTCTTGTGAAGAGAAACAACTCTAGCTGTTCTGAACAGTATTTGTTTTGTCTCAACTCAATATTACCCCTACAGGTTCCACAAGTGCCATCACACCAATTCCTATTTTTGAAAAAGAAATATTCCCCTTTTACCTGGGCATGTCTGTCTGTGACTTTAATAAAGTATCAAGTGTTAACCATGTTCATTTTGGTTGCCATGGTAGCTGCTGCTTCTTTTCACGTCAGGTTACTTCTTTGCACCTATTTAAAATAGTCTATGGGATTAAGTAACCTCAGTATTTAAGTCATTATATGTATAATCACCCATAAGGTCTTTATTTATTCCTTAAAAAACTAATGCGCTAAAGTTGCTAAATCGAGGGCTAGGGCATCGTGCATTGGTCAATTGGTGGTGGTTCACCCTCCTTATTTCACTTGAGTTTTGTGCAAGATTCCTGAAATACATCGTTCTCTTTATTTCTTTCAACAAAGAAACTTGTTGAAATATTATTTGAGATATGATGTCATTGTTTGCTTAATAAATATGGACAAAACTATCACTGGTAAATTGTCAATTTGGAGGAGGTAGACAAATGTGGCTGTTTTGCTGCATCTGTTGCATACAATTTCCAGGCCTCTTTTTTTTCACTCATTCAATACATCAGCATCTTATAGTACATAAGCATAATAATACCTGAACTAGACGCCATCTGCTTTATTCCATCATACTACCCAACACCAGAAGAAAGAACAATCTGAGTTGGTTTCAGAACAAGCAATCAAATTCAAATTAAGGTTCTTACAATTTATTTTATTGTTTTATTGTTCTCTATTTAGTATCGGTTGGTGCCAACTGCAAGTGGCCCAAGTCTGCTACCAAATGTGCTGTAAACAAAGGGAAACATGTGACCTTACATAGTCAACATGTTAGCTATCAGAATTGTATCATGACTGATAATTGACTAATAAACATGAGGTTTGACGGACATTATACATAATTGACTATAACCTACCATAGTTCTGATGGTGCCTGGCAACGTTGTTGTGCAAATTGCGGTATGGATATGTAATTTAGTTAATTTATGGGGTGTTTTTTTGCCATAGCTATTTTCTCAATCTATTGTATGTTTCCATTTTTGTAAATTTAGGTCAATTGAGCCTTCTACCAGTGAGGTGGGAAAGGTGAGGGGGGTGGGGATACTAAATTTAGTTTATTTGCATCATTTTAATCTTTGCTTCTATTAGTTATTAATATTACACGGCAACTGGGAACAACTTATTTTCTTCGCTGATTTGCTTGTTTGTGTTTCATCCAGTGGATTGTGTCTGTCTTCTGCTGGCGAAGGAAATCAGATCGCATCAAGTGAGTTGTCAAATATTGCTCAATCGGTTAATCCTTGGCTTGATATTTTTCAGTACTTGACCATTTTCGGCATCGTTGGCAGGTACCCTATCGGTCTGTGTGGGAGCAATGTCGGACTGATGCTGCTACTGGACAGGTTTCCCAAACAGAGGCCCAAAAGATTTCTTAAAAAGGAGCTTGTTGCCGCCATTTGCTGATTATATGCAGCCAAGGGAAAAACTCAATCGTGCTTCTATGACTCTCTCATCCGGATGAGCTATTTTCTAGACATAAAGCTCATTTGCTTGTGAAATCCATCCCGACTGTTGCATATCTTTTCGCCCTTTTGTCTGTGCATTATTTGGTTGATTTGGCTTGGTGCTATAGTTAAAAATTGAAGTCTCATTATGATTTTCTTTTGCGACCTACTTTACTTTGTATAATAATATTTATGTTGATTTTTGTACCTACGGATGGAACAATGCATTGTACGTAGTAAATAACTAGGCAAAATTGGTTGTGGGGGGCATTGCAAATTGGTGGCATTTGCCACCGGACACACTCAATTTATTGTTTTACTGCAGGACACCGCACTTTCGTGGTGTTTTGCTAGTGGTGTTTTGCTAGAAGACACTTTGGCTAATAAAATACGATTTCCAGGCTGAGGTGAAAATAGAAGGCTAGTGCAAAGTCTTTTTTTTTTTTGCCTCTCCCGTTGCATTCCCCGCCACCTTGATGAGCCAAACGCGATACCGTACGTTTGTGTCATTTGTGCTTTAGGTTTTGATCTACTTAGAGTGTGTTTGGCTGATGTGATGAGGTTGAATGAGATTGGATGGTTCTATACTATTTGGTTCTATTATTTTGGGTATTATTTTGGGTGAATGAAATGGTTCAGCATGTGAAGGAAATATTTCTCAAATGATAGGATGGTTCTATTTAACCAACCCAACACATGAATATTTTTTTTTTTTGAACCATCTGATAGGCAACCAAACTTCTTCAGGTTACTTTGAGTTTGGTTTTCGGTGGTGCGCACAGATCGAGTTGATTCACCTTCTTTCGTCGTCGCTCTTTCTTTGTCCAATTCCGTCGCCATCGGTGAGCTTACGCTGAAATCGGCCACACCATCGGGTTCCTTGTCTTGCGTTATACCTGGTGCTCCCCTTGTTGTCGTTGATGTGCCGCCCAACGTTGTTGCTGCCGTGGAGTTTCGCTACAGTCGCTGCCATGTTGTGCCACCGCTCGCCGAAGGTTGTTGCCGGCGTCGACACCCGCGTCATGCTATCTAGGATGCACCCTTCGCTTTGCCGAGAACCGTCGCAGTACAGCCAAGGCAAAAATGTCTTTGCACCAGCGTACTATCTCCTAATCAGCCTGTAAATCATACTAGGGTGAGTTGCGCGCTACGCCGCGCCGCGTGAATTTCAATACAGCGCTTAAACAACAATTAGATCAATTTTGAATGATGCAGATCACTGGAAGGTGGAAGGGTGCAAGTGCAACATGGGATAATTTAGAGAGCCCTCTGAAAACATCTATGGCTTCTGGTGATTGAGCTGAGGTATTTAGATTCAGTCTAACACGGTATACCCTGCTAATGCTCCTGGCCATGCTGCCATAAAGCCATCCCAGGCGAAAGAAAGCTCTTTCCAGGCAACACTATGCATACTAACATGTAAGGATCGATTCCCGCAAAATGTGCAGTATGCACTCCAAAATTCTCTCAACAACAAAAACTAATATGATGTATGAAGGGAAAAATTATTATTGTCTATGAGAAAGTAATTATTTGTTTAACTGACATACATTTGTCCAGCTCCATAAATGGTGCCTACTCGTCAACTATATCCATTCGGTCATACTCGTGATCAACTGACCACTTATTCACACTCTCTGAAACAACCACAAAGAATAAATATTATTGAGATCAGCAGTGCAAGGACAAGAATAACAACACAAAGAATTCCACGGTTTACGTTACCTCTTGGAAATTTTCACACTTTGTCTTTCTGTTGTCGGTCATCTCCTTTGTTGATGCCCCTATCGTTTTGAGTAATGAATTGGCCTGTTTTTGTCTCAACAGCTGTTGGGATCTATGAAGCAAATTTTCGGTAACACTTATGTTCTTATTAATGTCTGCACAAATAAATTTCGGTAAACATAAAAAACATACAATGGTACCTAAATAAGGATAGGATAGATGTATCAAAAAGCATATGTTCAACATATAAAAGAGATCACTGAATATGATTATAGAGAAAAATGCTGCAAACCTGCCATATTATATCACTGCAGTCCAAGTAAAATAATGAACTACAAAAGAAAAACACAGAAGTTAGGCCAGATAAAAAAATAATTCTGAACAGAAAAAATCTTTGGGCCACCACCCAACAAGTTTCATTGAGGAAAAAGATCCTTCGATATATTAGCTCACAGAAAGCATAAAATTGAGTATAGCAGCTTCCCCAACCATTCGGTATATTAGCATAAACCAGATGCACTATCTAAACTCGCAGATGTAAACTCTTGTCTATAGTACAATAATTGTAAGCATATAGCACCAAGCTGCAGCCTCGATAATGAATGAAGTAATCTGCATCAATTGGATGATATCCTTCAAAGTAGGTACTCAACACGAAACATGAATCGTTACCTAAGTGTTCAACCGAGCGAAAATGACTTTTACATCTTCGAACATCGCGTCTGGTGGCATGGCACCATCAACCTGAAGAGGGGCACAACCGGCTACAATTTATTACACCTGAACAAAAGCAATTCTTACTATAGTATCTTGCGTAGCAAATCCTTCATAGTATAGGGAGGGAACTACGTGTGAGACACCTGTACATTACTTCCTATTGGAAAGTTCAAGTGTAATTTAAAGTGCTTAAACAAAGCATGAAATCCTGCTGTGTGCAATGTACTAATCGTCAAGGAAGGAACTGTAAGCACAATCCATGTGTGGAGCTAGACGTATAGAGAAAAAAAGTCCAGATTCGTACCATTGCAATGATGTAAAATAAAAACTAAGCTATGAATAAACTCCAATCCAAATTTATTATCCATAGTTCTTAATTTATTCTATTATCTGAATGGAACCATAATTTTTGTAGATCACATGTTGGACTTAAATTCAGAGTACTCTAAATTACCCTTCAAAGCTTCCCCATTTTCTCAATACTGAATTACAGGCATCATTGACTGCTGAAAAACTTCAAACTGGCTCCTTATGGTATTCATGCTGTCATCATCTCTTCCCTGCAGACCACCAAATTAACTACCAAAATTAATTAGATGTGACAAGTAGCTGGTCCTAAACAATCATAAGCACAAAACCTGTTTTCAATTTAGAACGCGTCGCTCCATCTCTTCCCTTGTGCAGGCAATGAATAGCATAAACTCAAGCTTAATATTAATCTGATACAAAACCAATGTTTATTGTGGAACACACAAGAAAAGATCGATTGTATTGTTTTCGGTACTAATAGTCATAGACACAGGGAAGTAGTCTTACAACACTCTCATACGCTTGGCAATTCTTTTCATGTCATGGAAATCCATCAATAAGAAATCTGTCGTTTCCATTTGCAAGCATGGCCTTTAACAATAGGCTTACGATAAGCTCAGAAGGCACAAGCAACAATTTTAATCAAACCAAGAACTGGGGGGAATGGAGAAAAAATTTGAAGGACTCAAGTTTAGTGGAGCCTGCGCAATCGATTAACTACAAATTGGAAATGAATTCTCATAAGGGCAGAGGGAAATCTTCTTATCGGAATAGCAGGATTCCAGGCCTAGAGGATGAGATCTTGGCTCACCAAAAACTTGAGGGAAATGGAGAAAAAAAAATCAAAAACCCAAGTTTCGTGGAGCCTGTGCCATCCATTAACTACAAATTGGAAATAGATTCTCACAAGGGCAGAGGGAAATCTTTTTACCGGAAGAGCAGGATTTCCCATGAAGCATCGCCATGTTGCCAGATGCCGAAATCCAAACCGCAACACGATCAAGATACAAAACAAAAGGCAAACAAATAGTCAGAACCGAAGGGCTATACAGGTTAGGATTAGAGTTCTACACAAGGAGGAACCAACAATGTAAGACATGAGGGCAATCGAAACCTATACCTAGCGTCAGGAGGCGTCCATGGCATTTCTCGTCGAGAACTGGCTGCGGCCGACGAGAAGAACAACGGCCAGACAACCAGGGCGGCGGAGAGAGCGATGAGAAAGGACCAGGGCAGCGGAGAGAGCGATGGGGAACGAGCGCGACAGCAGGGAGGAGAGAGCGATGGGGAACGAACGCGACAGCAGGCGTAATGCGTATGCGTAGGCAATGCTGGCGACGGAGAGAGCCAACGGAGCTCAAAAGCATGACCCTTTATCGGGCAGGCCGCACAGGACGAGAAGAATCGACGCCGGTAAAGACCTAACAAGGAGGCGACGGCACGCGGGCACGCGCCTGACGGTGATTCGATCGGAGCAGGCGGACACAACGAGGAGGCCAACGGCGTCACCGAGCGGAAGACGGCAGGGACGATGCACGGGCCGCGGGCAGGCACCCGGGCGAGACACCCAGGCTCCCCTGTGCGCACAGCGTGGGCCCAGGAGGGGGCACGACATGGGCTTCCCTGAAGGGAATATGCCCGAGAGGCAATAATAAATTGTTTATTATCTTATTCCATGTTTATAATAGATGTTTATTTCTCATGCTAAAATTGTATTAACCGGAAACGTTGATACATGTGTGTTTAATAAACAAAAAGGTTCCTAGTAAAACCTCTCTTTTAAACTAGCTCGTTGATTAACTGATGATCAAGGTTTCCTGATCATGAACATTGGATGTTGTTAATAACGGGGTCACATTATTAGAAGAATGATGTGATGAACACACACCCAAGTTGGTATAGCAAATTCGATCAAGTCATTAAAGTTTGTTCTTTATCTTGAACATATACAAAATAGCTCTTTTCCTTAGACCATGAGATGATGTCAATCACTAACTCCTAAGAGTACTTTGATGACATCAAACGTCACTCCGTAACACGGTGACTATAAAGATGGATTTGGGTACTATGAAAGTATTAGTTGAGGCTCATGCATCAAGAGTGGGATTTGTCCATCCAGATGACGGAGAGATATACTCTGGGCCCTCTCGGTGATATCACATTGACATCGCTTGCAAGCACGTGACTAGGTCACAAGAATGTCATATCACGGAACGAGTAATGAGTACTTGTCGATAACGGATCGAACTAGGTATAGTTGATACCAATGATCGGATCCCGGATAAGTAATATATCGCGAGACAAAAGGAATTGGTTATGTTGTTTTTGGTTTACACGATCACTAGTTCATCGTTGAGTAAGTGGGAGTCATTATGGATCTCTAGATCCCGCTGATGATTATTGATCAGAGAGGTGTCTTGATCATGCCCATTTTATTCACGAACCGTAGGGTGACACACTTAAGGTTCATCGACGCTTTTGAGTGGATACGGAACAGGAGAAAAGTTTGGACAAAGACCTAATAGTTTCGGGATATCGGAATAGTTCAAGGGGGTATGTGTTAATTTTTGTTAATTAAAAGAATTAACAAATATTAAAATAACAGAAATAAAATTGTTTATTTATTTAATGGAGAGTCCATTCACATGAAGAGAATGGAGAGTCTATTCACATGAAGAGAATGGAGAGTCCACTCACTCCTATAAAAGGGAGGGTGGAGCTCCTCTCTTATGGACTAATCTCCATAACCCTTTGGTTGGTCCTTTCTCCCTCCTCCTGCTGTTCCACCTTTCAAGCAGTAGCTTAAGCGAAGCGCTGCTGAAATAGTTTCTCCACTACCACCACTAAGTCGTAGTGTTGTTGGAGTTTCCTGTGGATCCTCTACTTCACGCCTACCGTGGATCGAGGGATTGGAGGTCGTCGTTGTTCCGCACGTGTGACCAAGTGCGGGGCCGCCGCTTGTGGCGCTCATCTTCGCGACTTTGAAGTCGGGCGTGTACCTCTACTTCAACCACGTTTGTTTGCGGGAACGTTATTCCCGCTTTCGGTCTATGAGGGTGAGTCCTTCTGAAACCGTTTGCATGCATCTCCTAGATATGATCTTGGTGTTTGGTTGCATTCGTAGGAAAAATTTTGTTTTCCATGCTTAGAACCCATCAGTGGTATCAGAGCCGTGTCTATGCGTAGATGTTATATACGGTTAAAACACATATGGATGTGGGCGATGATGATCATGTTATTGCATACTTTCGTGTTTTTTGGATCATGGTGGCATAGTGGGATTTGAAGCGGTCCGGACTAACCTTACATGTCCTCGCACATGAGACTTGTTCCACGCTCGACATGCAACTTGCTTTGCATAAGTGGCTTTGCGGGTGTCAGTTTCTCCTACTATAGTCATGATCTAATTTACAACGATTTGCTAATAATGTTTTTATCACCGTTGTGGTTCTTGTTCGTAGGTAAGAACGGTTCTTTCCTAGAAAGCCCAAAACCGCGTAAAATATGAAAAAAATAAATTAGAGGCGTCTAACTTGTTTTTGCAGGGCATGTGATGTGATATGGTCATTGATACAAAGATTGTTGTATGAAATAAGATTTATTGTAAATTTAAACAACCGGCAGGAGCCATTTGGTTGTCTTTTCTTTTATGGCCTGCGTGCTAAGTATATGTCCATGTGATATATTGTAATGGAGGAAGACAATCAAGATGGAAGCACCATGGACCTTGGTGCCACGCCGGTGGAATGATGGAGATCATACCATGACGCACAAGATGGAGATCAAGTGCTAGAAGGACCATATCATATCACATTATTCATGCAAGTGATGTTAATCCTTTTTATGCATCTTATTTTGCTTGGATGTGATCGCGTCGTTAGCACTATAAGATGATCCCTTCAACTTAATATCAAGATAATAATGTGTTCTTCCATAGTATGCACCGTTAAGAAAGTTCGTCGTTTCGAAGCACCACGTGATGATCGGGTGTGATAGACTCTACGTTCGCATACAACGGGTGTAAGCCGATTTACACAAGCAAATACTTTGGTTCTACTTGGCGAGCCTAGCATGTACAGACATGGCCTCGGAACACGAACCGAAAGGTAAAGCATGAGTCATATGGATGATATGATGAACATATTGATGTTCGCCTTTGAAACTATGCCGTCTCACGTGATGATCGGTTTTGGTATAGTGAATTTGGTTCGTGTAATCACTAAAGATGACTAGAGGGATGTTGTTTTTGAGTGGGAGTTCTCGTAGTAATTTTGAATTAAACTTGAACTTAATCTATTATGAACTTAGTCTAAGTAACTTTGCAAATATGTTGTAGATGACACCACCTACTTTCAATTTCAATCTGTTCATGGAGAAAGAGAAACTAGCCACCAACGGTAGCAACTTTACCAACTGGGCCCTTAACCTGCGGATTCTCCTCATTTGCTCAAAGGAGCTATGTGCTTGATGCGCCGCCGGTGCCCCGCCTACCGATGATGCCCCGAGGAGGAGAAAAATATTTTCTTGACTCGCAAGGAGGACCACAGTTTAGTTCATCATGCGGCATTTTGTATGGCCTTGAGCCTGAGCTGCAACGCTTTCGAGCACAAAGAATGCTTTTGATACAATGGGAGAGTTGAAAATGATTTTCGACACCCATGCCGCATGATGAGAGTTATGAAGCTTGAGAAAAGTTCTTTAGCTGCATGATGGAGGAAAACAGCTCCGTTAGTGAGCACGTACTCAAAATGTGCAGATGCCGATAAACTCATAACTTTGGGAATAACGATCCCCATTGAGCTAGGAATTCATCGTGTTCTCAGTCCTACGCCACCAAGCTACAAGAGCTTTGTGATGAACTACAACATGCGAGGGCATGAAGAAGTCTCTCCCAGAAGCTTACGTCAATGCTTGAAAAGCTTCAAGTAGAGATCAAGAAGGAACATCAAGTGTTGATGGTCCATAAGACCACCAGTTTCAAAAAGAATGGCAAGAAAGGCAAGGCTAAGGGTAACTTCAAGAGGAAGGGCAAGTCTGTTGCCACATTTGAGAAGAAGACCAAGGCTGGCCCTAAGTCAGATACTGAATGTTTTTACTGCAAGGGCACTGGGCACTGGAAGCGCAATTGCCCAAAATATCTGGCTGATAAGAAGGACGGGAATGTGAACAAAGGTATATATGATATACATGTTATTGATGTGTACCTTACTAGTACTCGCAGTAGCGCCTGGGTATTTGATACCGGTTCGGTTGCTAACATATGTAACTCGAAACAGGAGCTAAGGAGCATGCGACAACTAGCAAGGGATGAGGTGATGATGCGCGTCGGCAATGGATCAAAGGTTGATGTGATCGCCGTCGGGACGCTACCTATCCAATTACCATCAAGATTAGTTATGAACCTAAATAATTGTTATTTGGTGCCTGCGTTGAGCATGAACATCATATCTGGATCTTGTTTAATGCGAGACGGTTATTCATTCAAGTCTGAGAACAATGGTTGTTCAATTTATATGAATAATATCTTTTATGGTCATGCACCTGAGAAGAATGGTTTATTTATTTTGAATCTTGATAATAATAGTACATATGTTCATAATGTGAATGCCAAAAGAATTAAGTTAAATGATGATATTGCTGCATATATGTGGCATTGCCGCTTATGTCATATTGGTGTTAAACGCATGAAGAAGCTCCATTCTGATGGACTACTAGAATCACTTGATTATGAATCATTTGAGACATGTGAACCATGCCTCATGGGCAAGATGACTAGAACCTCGTTTTCCGGTACAATGGAGCGGGCAACCGACTTATTGGAAATCATACATACCGATGTGTGTGGTCCAATGAGTGTGTCAGCGCGTGGTGGATATCGTTACTTCGTTACTTTCATGGATGATTTGAGTAGATATCGATATATTTACTTAATGAAACACAAGTCTGAAACATTTGAAAAGTTCAAAGAATTTTAGTGTGAAGTAGAAAATCATCGTAATAGAAAGATCAAATTTCTACGATCCGATCGTGGAGGAGAGTATCTTAGTTACGAGTTTGGCACACACATGAGACAATGTGGAATAGTTTCACAACTCACTCCTGCTGGAACACCACAGCGTAATGGTGTATCCGAGCGTCGTTATCGTACTTTATTGGATATGGTTCGATCTATGATGTCCCTTACAGATTTGCCACTATCATTTTGGGGTCATGCACTAAAAACAGCTGCATTCACTTTAAATAGGGCACCATCTAAATCCGTTGAAACGACACCGTATGAATTATGGTTTGGCAACAAACCTAAGCTGTCATTTCTAAAAGTTTGGGGATGCGATGTTTATGTGAAGAAACTTCAACCTGATAAACTCGAACCCAAAGCGGAAAAATACGTCTTCATAGGATACCCTAAAGAAACAATTGGGTACACCTTCTATCACAGATCCGAGGGCAAGGTTTTCGTTGCCAAGAATGGATCCTTTTTGGAGAAAGAGTTTCTCTCAAAAGGTGTGAGTAGTAGGAAGGTAGAACTCAACGAGGTTTTTGAACCTTCTCTTCATAGAATGGCAAGTGCAGTAGCGCCGGAAGTTGTTTCGGAGTTGACTTCACCAGATGAAGAGGGAACTAATGATGAGGATCATGAAACTCCGAAAGAGAACACTACCACACCTCGCAGGTCAACAAGAGCGCGTAATGCTCCTGATTTTTATGTTTCTACTATGAATGTCATGGTAATTGAGAATGATGACCCTGCGACGTATGATGAAGCGATGATGAGCCCAGATTCCGACAAATGGCTAGAAGCCATGAAATCCGAAATGGGATCGATGTATGAAAACTAAGTATGGACTTTGGTGGACCTACCCAATGACCGTAAGGCCGTTGAGAACAAATGGATTTTCAAAAAGAAAATAGACGCTGATGGTAATGTGACCGTCTATAAAGCTCGACTTGTCGCAAAGGGTTTTCGACAAATTCAAGGAATTGACTACGATGAGACTTTCTCACCCGTAGCGATGCTAAAGTCTGTTAGGATTATGTTAGCAATTGCTGCATTTTTCGATTATGAAATCTGGCAGATGGATGTAAAAACCGCGTTCCTTAATGGAAACATTGAGGAAGAGTTGTATATGATACAACCCAAAGGTTTTGTTGATCCTAAGGATCTTTGATAAGGTATGCAAACTTCAGCGATCCATTTATGGACTGAAGCAAGCATCACGAAGTTGGAATCTCCGTTTTGATGAGGTAATCAAAGGTTTTGGATTTGTCCAAACTTACGGAGAAGCTTGTATTTACAAGAAAGTGAGTGGGAGCTCTATAGCATTTCTGATATTATATGTGGATGACATATTGTTGATTGGAAATGATATAGAACTTTTGAAAAGCGTAAAAGATTACTTAAACAGTAAGTTTTCAATGAAGGACCTTGGTGAAGCGGCGTATATTTTAGGCATCAAAATCTATAGAGATAGATCGAGATGCTTGATTGGGTTATCGCAAAGTACATACCTTGACAAGGTTCTAAAGAAGTTTAGAATGGGCGAAAGTAAGAAAGGGTTCTTACCTATGTTGCAAGGCAAGACGTTGAGTAAGACTCAGAGTCCAGCTATAGCAGAAGATAGAGAAGTAATGAATAAGATTCCCTATGCTTCAGCCATAGGCTCTATCATGTATGCTATGTTGTGTACAAGACCGGATGTGGCACATGCTATTAGTTTGACTAGCAGGTACCAATCTGATCCAGGTTTGGAACACTGGATAGCGGTCAAGAATATCTTTAAGTACTTAAGAAGAACTAAGGATATGTTTCTCATATATGGTGGTGAAGAAGAGCTCGTCGCAATAGGTTACGTCGACGCTAGTTTCGACACTGGTCCGGATGACTCTAAGTCACAAACCGGGTATATTTTTGAAATGAATGGAGGAGCAGTGAGCTGGAGGAGTTCCAAGCAATCTGTGGTGACGGGATCTTCAACAGAGGCGGAATATGTTCTTTGCTTGAGCAGCGAAGCAGTTTGGATGAAGATGTTCATATCCGAACTGGGTGTGGTTCCGAGTGCGTTGGACCCAATTGTTATCTATTGTAACAACAATGGTGCCATAGCCAATGCTAAAGAACCAAGGTCACACAAGAATTCCAAGCATATTAAGCGCCGGTTTCACTCCATCCGTGAACATGTCAAGGATGGCGATGTAAAGATTTGCAAAGTGCACACGGATCTGAATGTGGCAGACGCGTTGACTAAAGCTCTCCCAAGGGCAAAACATGATCGACACTAACTCAATGGGTGTTAGATTCATCACAATGTAATCTAGATTATTGACTCTAGTGCAAGTGGGAGACTGAAGGGAATATGCCCGAGAGGCAATAATAAATTGTTTATTATCTTATTCCATGTTTATAATAGATGTTTATTTCTCATGCTAAAATTGTATTAACCGAAAACGTTGATACATGTGTGTTTAATAAACAAAAAGGTTCCTAGTAAAGCCTCTCTTTTAAACTAGCTCGTTGATTAACTGATGATCATTGTTTCCTGATCATGAACATTGGATGTTGTTAATAACGGGGCCACATTATTAGAAGAATGATGTGATGAACACACACCCAAGTTGGTATAGCAAATTCGATCAAGTCATTAAAGTTTGTTGTCAGATCTTGAACATATACAAAATAGCTCTTTTCCTTAGACCATGAGATGATGTCAATCACTAACTCCTAAGAGTACTTTGATGACATCAAACGCGTCACTCCGTAACACGGTGACTATAAAGATGGATTTGGGTACTATGAAAGTATTAGTTGAGGCTCATGCATCAAGAGTGGGATTTGTCCATCCGGATGACGGAGAGATATACTGGGCCCTCTCGGTGATATCACATTGACATCGCTTGCAAGCACGTGACTAGGTCACAAGAATGTCATATCACGGAACGAGTAAAGAGTACTTGTCGGTAACGGGATCGAACTAGGTATAGTTGATACCAATGATCGGATCCCGGATAAGTAATATATCGCGAGACAAAAGGAATTGGTTATGTTGTTTTTGGTTTACACGATCACTAGTTCATCGTTGAGTAAGTGGGAGTCATTATGGATCTCTAGATCCCGGCGATGATTATTGATCGTAGAGGTGTCTTGATCATGTCCATTTTATTCACGAACCGTAGGGTGACACACTTAAGGTTCATCGACGCTTTTGAGTGGATACGAACAGGAGAAAAGTTTGGACAAAGACCGAATAGTCTCGGGATATCGGAATAGTTCAAGGGGGTATGTGTTAATTTTTGTTAATTAAAAGAATTAACAAATATTAAAATAACAGAAATAAAATTGTTTATTTATTTAATGGAGAGTCCATTCACATGAAGAGAATGGAGAGTCTATTCACATGAAGAGAATGGAGAGTCCACTCACTCCTATAAAAGGGAGGGTGGAGCTCCTCTCTCATGGACTAATCTCCATAACCCTTTGGTTGGTCCTTTCTCCCTCCTCCTGCTGTTCCACCTTTCAAGCAGTAGCTTAAGCGGCCATTCTTGAAATAGTTTCTCCACTACCACCACTAAGTCGTAGTGTTGTTGGAGTTTCTGTGGATCCTCTACTCACGCCTACTGGATCGAGGGATTGGAGGTCGTCGTTGTTCCGTACGTGTGACCAAGTACGGAGGCGCTGCCGTTTGTGGCGCTCATCTTCGCGACTTTGAAGTCGGGCGTGTACCTCTACTTCAACCACGTTTGTTTGCGGGAACGTTATTCCCGCTTTCGGTCTACGAGGGTGAGTCCTTCTGAAACCGTTTGCATGCATCTCCTAGATATGATCTTGGTGTTTGGTTGCATTCGTAGGAAAATTTTTGTTTTCCATGCTTAGAACCCATCATTCCCCGCGCCAGCGCGAACACGAAACACGCAACGAGCAACGAGGCCTCCACAGCGGAAAGGGCCGACGTGGCACGGGCGAACGAGCCGAAATTCCTTCCCTTGTAGGATAGTTAATATTTTATTGGCTAAAGTGTCTTCTGGCAAAATACCATGAAAGTGTAGTAGTGTCCTACGGTAAAGTCGCAAATTGGAAGCGTCATGCAGTAAATTCGTAAATTTACAGGACCTGTACGTAATTTGAAGAAACGGAAGGGTGTTTTTTTACAAAAATGCCAGCGTTGACGTGGGAGGCCCTCTGGCCGGAGAACCTCCCGGTTATAATGGAGGTTATGATGTCACCAATCTGTCATGTCTCACAACTAATTGTGCCAAATAAGTAATAATCAGTTGAAAAATCAGAATTAGAGGTATTTAGTGGTGCTCTGCAGTGGTAGCGCTTCTTTACCCTTTGGCCAGATTTTATAAACGGTAATGCTATTGTCCAGACGTTTGAAGTGGAGCGTTCTTTCCGAATGTTTAACTCACACATCTCCTCCCACCGGCAAAAGTATTGTAGACCATTTCCATAGCCCATGGACTACCCACCTTGTACACGGCCTCACCTAACAAGTCACGGACGGCCACCGACTCCGACCGCCATGGACCACGACTTCAAGGAGTGCCTCACCGTCCCATGCCACGTCAGCAGTGGCAAATGGGCCCCACCGACGCATCACGCCCGCGGCGGGCAACGACGGAGGAGGGGGTGGCGTGGCCATTGATGTCCACAGCCTGAAGAGGTGCTGTGGCGGGTGGCTCTCGTGGGTGTGCATGGACACAGCGACAGGAACATCCGAGGTGGTGGCGGTCGGCGGTCGCCATGCTGGCGCTCATGCGGCGTCTCGACCTGTCCGCTCGTAGGGTGTTCGACGCCATCCCCCAACCCAACCTACTCGTCCAGAACGCCATCCTAATCGCATGCCTTCCTCCTGTTGTAGGATCCATGTGCAAGCGTTTGCTGAATTTATTGCAAGCATTCAATTGATTTGTTGCACAAGTTCAATCAAAATATTGCAGCTTTATATCCTATGTGTTTTGATTATTTATTGCAATGTCATTGCATCCTTTAATTGCTACAATGAGTTTGTTGCGGTCAGAGTTGGATTTTATTGCACAAGTAACAATTGGTTGTTGCGTTGTGCTGTGAATTTGTTGCGGGGTTAAATTCCTTTAGTTATTGCTATGGTTAGATCGTTGCATACATTGTAAAGAAATGTTGCAGCTACAATGAATTTATTACGTTTTGTTGTAAACGGTGATTACAAATGTTGTACGAATTATTAAAAAATATTGCGACGATGCGTATGATGAAAAGCGAAACACCAGACGTCCGATCGCTAGTCCTTCCCTTTTATAAAAGACTGAATTGCACAGTTATTGTTTGCTTGATAAAATAACATGTATTGTTCAGCACAACATGTGAAAGAACAGATATTTCGATTTCCGCTTTGTTTTTTTTAGATCAATAGGACATCTATTATATGATGCCCCAGTTCCAACTAAGGAAACTGATCACAATCATTACAGAATTTTGGTTGAGTTTCACCTCTCAACCGACAGTTCTTGAAAAAAAACAACAACATAAAAGGAAATATTAACATCATCATATTCAAGTCCCAACAGGACCGCAAAAAGCTAACAGTTTCTCACAATGTCAGTTGATCAAACTCAAAACATGCAGAATCCAGACTTGAAACACATTCCTCGTGCAAAGGGAGATGAAAATCCATGTTGTCAAACTTGAACCGATTTGAATAACCATCAGTCGAAGCGAACGTCACGGGAATGACATCTATTCCCCGAAGGTCTAGAAGCAGCAAGCTGACAGTGAACGGAATCCCCTGAATCTGAACTACTGCCTTCTGAACCATCTGCCTGACCGTGATCTTCGACCCCGGTGCCTCAATCAGAAAAGAGGTGACACTGCTACTGACCCTCATCTGATGCTGCTCCGCAAACCCCGTGCGAATAAAGGAATGGGAGGCCCCTGAATCAAACAACACCCTAGCCTCATGCCCCTCAACAAGGAACGTACCAGCTAGCACGGCGGAGCCCTCAGGAACCGCCTCGGCGTCGACGAAGGTGACGCTGCCTCGGCTCGACGTAGGCAACGGCGGTGGTGCCGTCGCGCCCTGAAGCCGTGGAGCGCCGGCACTGCTGCCCCGACGTGGGAATGGGCAGTCCCGGATGAAGTGGCCCGCGCGTCCGCAATTGTAGCACGGACCGGGACCGGACCGAACGGACTCGCTGCCGCTGCCGGTGGCGGTAGTGGTGGTCGTGGCGGCAGCGGCAACCGACGGCCGGGCTGTCGCGACCGATCGAGACGGCTGGCGAGCAGACCTCGGCGGCCGATCTGAGACCGCCGAGCTCACGCGAGCCGCCGTCACGAGTACTGGCGTCGCCGCTTCCTCTTCTTCTCCTCTGATGAGCCCGCATCTTGTGCTCAATAGTGATCGCCGCGGCTCACCAGGTCATTGAAGTCGGCCGAAGTCGCAGACGGACTTATCTGCATCTTTTGTCGACCCACTCACAAACCGACCGCTTCTTCCTGGTCGGTGTCGACCTCCTCCGGCGTCTTTGCGCCAGGTAGTTGAACTCTTGCGAGTAGTCAACCACCGACTTGCCGAACTGTCGGAGAGCGAAATCGCCGCTTCTTCATGTCCATGAGGACCTTCGATGTGGTACGCCCAAACGCCTCACGGAACTCAGCCCAAGTAAATCGGTGCCCGGCAGTCGCATCACCCACAAATTGGCCCACCAAGCACCGGCAGGCTCCTGGAGTCGCCGCTGCAAAGTGGGCCTTCGAGCTCCCCACGAGCAAGAGCAAACTTCTGCTCTATCGTGCGCAGCCAATCGTCGGCCTCCAATGGATCGGTGGCCCGTGAGAAGACCGGTGGCTGCGTGTGCAGGAAGTCGAGATAGCTGGTGGGCCGACCTCGCCCATCACCGCGGCCACCATGTTGGACCCGATCCTGGACCAGCATCTCCAGGATCCGATTTGTCGCCTCCTGGTGCTGCTCGGTCCGCTGCAGAATGTCCAACACGTTGGGAGGAGGCGGCGGATCAGCACCCTCTGGCCGCTGTCGCTCGGCACCTCCATCACCCGCAGAGGTGGAAGCGCCGCGGGTCCGCATTCTATCACCAACAAGACAGACGACACAGGTTAAACCCCAAACAAAAGCATAAAGTATGATGCACAATGACATGGTAAACATATGCATGCATGACATGACATAAACCTCATATGCATAGTATGGATGCACGATTCCAACGTAATCGTTTCTCCCTCGCTCACCATTTAACGTAACTCTCCTAAATATATACCTAGGGTGGGTAATCAGTACTAAGCCCTACCTAATGCATCATGCAAGTCCTAATCAATCACCTAAGTGGTCGTCAAGTTTAAGTTCGTCTTTATGCACCTTGCTCTGATACCAACTTGTCAGGGAGCCGTCCAGACCGTCCTCGGGTTATCGAATGTCCCGTCGTCCACATCGGATTTGGAGGTTAGCAACGGATCGCCGATGGCGCTCGTAGTGCTAACACCCAAGTCCAATCAAGACAGCGTCATCTCCATTCGATGAACTCGACAACCGTCCCGGTATTCCCCCAGTATGCGACCCGAACTCGCCCAGGATCGCCCCGCATACCGGTTCCAACACGATATCAACTCAATTTGCATAAAGGGGGCAACGAACTCGAAACCTTCGAACCAACACGCAAGCGGAAAACAAACGGCACAAAGACAAACCCGACAACCACCAAACCACACTTAGCAACAACTCCAAGACTCTAAACCACACCAAAACTAAGAATTTGACCAAGACTCCAAAATCTGGAAAATTTCGGCATGACCTTCCTAGATTCTACGGACATCCACTCAGCAGACAAGAAAACACAGTTGCAGTATATATATATCCAAAAGTAATGCAACAACCACAACAGCAGTACGATCACATCTAGAAACCATCCACGAGACATCGACAGAGACTTAAACAACGACGAAACACAATTTAAAAGGCTATCTATACAACAAAAGTGAATCAAATCGCAACACATTAGCAAAATAAAACTTCTCCGGAAGTGTTCTGCCCCTGAACACTTCCGGGCGTGTGCGATGTCGCGCTAAGCCTCTACTCGGTGCCCGCCTGCCACTGAGAGGCAAGAGGCAGAACTCACATCCGCCCACCTGATCCTCACCTGAAAACCACAAAGCAGAAGCATGAGTACAAAAGGTACTCGCAAGACTTACCCGGGGTCCATATATGACCGACTCCAAAGGAGATGCATTTGGCGGTAGCAAGGTAAATAGGCTTAGGTTAAAAGTGCGGAAATGCTAAACTTTGTTTAAATTTTTGCAATCTACTCAAGTATTTCTAAATATAGTTAGCAGCTTGTAACAAAGACCTACTTCTAGCAGGATATAGTAATTAATGTAATATAAAGCAAGTCATCTCATATCAAAATTTAGCTCAAGCCCAACGGCGAACCACAAGTTCAAGTTGTTTACTACTGTGAAGAAGTTCGGACCAAGCGTGCTCATATCCGAGAGCGCGGCAATTGAATCGCTTAATTAACCTGCAGGAAGCATTGATCGCCACGACACGCACCACGAAGGGCCTCGTGTCAACCCCTCCCATCCATACCCAATCGCTGAAGCGTCCTCCTGTGTCCGAAAACCTAGCACCCTCGAAGCCGCCCCAAGCCCGGCTTGGCGCTCGAGCCACCTAAGCCTGCGCCCTCAACCACGTCCAACCACAGGAAGTTACGGTCCATCGATTCAATATGAAAGAAAGAGTGGCTTACCGTACCATAATCGGGCATGCGACCAACCGGGGTGTGCTCAATCTTATTCCACTTACGGATCGGTCCTTAACTGACACAGACGGGGCTACACATTTGAGTCTCCATACCCAAATGAACCAACTCCCCGCCCGGTCCACAATTTATTTCTTTCCAAAACCTTTCCCAATTCCAAGTCCAACATAATGTAGTATGTGTGTAATAATAACAATCGCAAGTGACAAAACCCTCCGTCACTTGGCCCAACCCACTTTCTAAGCGAACTAAGCATGGACTCAATTATATTACCCATAGCCTAGCTCCAAAGGATGTGTTCAACAATTACCAACGGATGTATGTGCAGCAAATGGGATCTAGACCTATCCCTCAATTAAATTCCTAATGCATCATTTAACCAATCATGTAGCAGTTTATTCACAAAAATACATTTACATAGAGGTTGAATATGCTTAGGTGCTTGCCTGTTGCTTCTGCCGGATCCTCAACGACCACTTGCTCACCTTGAACACCCTCGATCGCGGCCACTTCACCCTCCGCGTGATCGTTCTCTACACGACACATATGTATGAAATGAGATGAATGCTATGCCGATGACATGTAATGAGAATTGAAAAACAATATGCAAGCATTCGACAACCAAAAAGGAAACACAATGCAAAAGTCCACCAACAGGTAAACAATAAATTTTGAAATGCCCAACACTATTTTTAACCTCTAATCTTTACAAATGGAAGACGACTAACAACAACGTTCATTCATTGAATCACCGCATAGAACTATCTATTATTAGTTAGCTCAACCCAAAATTCTACTAATAGCATTTCACACCTATTAACAAAGACTTAGACCATATTTCTGTTTACACATGATCACTAGAGGAAGCAAGATACGATAATATAAACAACAGTCACACGCATTATCCACTATTCTAGGATTTCAAATGCTACCATCCTTTTCGGCATTTAATCATCTCGCTGACATTAATCTTTCGAGCATAGCCAAGTGTACAATAGCATTTCCAAACCTTAACCTCCATCTATCATGCCCAACAATTCCAGAATGACAACTATGAGTCATTCACCCATTTTGATCTTTCACGCATAATCAATCATACATAATCGAGCATCCACAAAACTCTAACCTATATTAGTATTAATTACCATCATGTACCACATGACCTAGATAAGGATTCTAGCATTTCACATTGTGGCTTAGCATCAATCCAACATCCGCTAAACACATTCACTCACTAATTAAACTCAATCACTAAATGGAACCTTGTTGGCATTCGATCGAACACCTAGTAGGCGCATTTCAACAACTATTCCATAGCATTTGCATGGGCACTCCCAAGCAACAATCTCCCCCATGGGCATTTCAACAAACACCTAGCCTACATCCTTTCTAGCATTTCATCAAACACTTAGCCTTCATCCAACCCTAGATCCCCAAATCCACCACAACCCTAACCATGGAGAGGTAGAGGGAGGTAGGGAGTGCAAGAGAGAGGGGGAGGTTCACCAAGCAGAGAAGGGGCGGTGGGAGCCGGCCGGAGTAGAGGGCACCGAGGGAGGCGGTGGCGCCGGAGCCGAGCAGGGGAGGGCGCGGTGTCTTTGAGGCGCGGCCAGCCGGGAGGAGGTGGCGTCGCCACGGGAGGGAGCCGAGGGGGCGGCGTCATTGGGGCCGGAGGCGCAGGGGGGGTGGCATCGGGTGAGTGAGGAGGGGGGGCGTCGGGTGGATGGGGAGCCGGCTGGAGGGAGGAAAAAAGAAAAGAAAGGAGGAGTGTGGGGGAAGCCAGCCAAAGGAATGAGGAGAGAAAAGAAAGAAAAAAATGACCCTGGCATTTACTTATTTGCCCCCATGCCCATACCCATGGGAAAACTAGGACCATGACAATCGGGTTCCAACTCCTTAGATTGAACAAAATTTTGCTCCAAATCGTTTTCATGCTTGTCCAATTCTGAGAATAAAAAATTATGTTATTTCTAGCAAACCATAAACTCCACAAGGTAGCCGCACAAATTGTATTCAAAACCATGTTTTTCTTATTGCTCAACCAAAAGCGAGCAATCAATTCATAGTCAAAACCAATATTAATATCAAAAAAATCACCAATCATCTTCCAAGTAACTTTGGCCACCACACAATAGAAAAAAAAAGATGATTAACAGATTCATTATCATTGCAAAAACTACAATTCCTACCCTTGTCCATACCACGATTCAACATGTTGTCTTTTGTCATAATCTTATTATGAGAAATAAGCCAAAGGAAAATTTGTATTCTAGGAGGGACAATAAGATTCCAAACAGCAGGGATAAAAACAGGACAAACTCCCCTAAAATTGATAATGGTATACAAAGACTTAACAGAGTAAACACCATTACTATTATATTGCCAAATTAGCGCATCATCCTCATCACCCAAATTAATGCTATTAACCACCTCCAGCATTTCAAACCATCTGATCATCAACCTCTCTGAAAAAGTCCTCCTAAAGGTACATTTAAAATTGTCACCATCCCAAATTTCTGCAATAGAAACCCCCTTTTCATTGACTAACACATAAAAGTCCCAAAATTGAGTAGCTAAACAGAATTACCAAACCAAATATCTTCCCAGAATCTAATTTTCCTACCATTGCCCACACTCCACTTAAACCCAAATTTGGTTGCCTTAATAGCCCATAAGACAGCTTTCCAAAACACCGAAGCATGAAAATGATCACAAAGGAAGATATTCGGATTATCAGTATTATATTTAAATCTAATTAAGCTTTTCCACTGATTGTTATCAATACTGCAGAATCTTTTTAACCAAGAAGCCAATAAGCATAAATTTAAATCTCTCAAATTTGGTAAACCAAGACCACCATACCGCTTCTCCATACACACTAAATTCCAATAGGCAAGATGAAGCTTAACTATGCCCTTCAAAATCATGCCACAGACAATTAGCCATATGAGAATTAATAAGATCTAACGCCCAATTAGGAAACTTAAAGAAGGACAAAAGGTAAAGAGGAATACTAGCTAAGCAAGATTTGATCAAAATTAACCGGCCACTATAAGTAAGGAGTTTACCCCTCCACCCTGCAATTCTTTTCAAAATCTTATCAACAAGCGGTTGGAAATCTTCTCTTTTAATCTTATCCCAATGAAGAGGTATACCTAGATATCTAATTGAAAAAGAACTAATCTTACAGCAAAGAATATTCGAACAACCTCCTCCTTGTCACACCCAATCGGTATCAATTCACTTTTGATTTCCGCTTTGTTTCAATATGGTCCTGTAGAGATTGACTATTGTGTTGCGGCCTGGTGCGAAGCTCCTTCGAGACAACAGAGGTGAAGATGAAAGAACGAATCCTTCTAAAATCAGGTGAATGGGGACGAAACTCTAATGGCAATACAACTTCAGCGGCAGCGTTGCCCACTTGCTATGAATTCACGGGGAAAGCGGAGTCAAAATTGCACCGACAGTGACCAAAACCTCATCGGGTACTCACCGGCAACAGGAAGCGCAGGAAGTTCAGGAAGCTGGTGGCCTCAAGTACTACCTCGACCAGCCCTGGAGCACAGAGCCCAGCGACATCACCGAGCTCTTCCATGGCCATGTCGCCGCCGCCGACGACGGGTGGAGAGACCACGCAAAGGACACCGAGCAGCCGCTGGTGGACGAGAGGGAGACAGAGAGCTGAGGAAGACAATCCGGCAGGTGAGCACACGAGAACGTCGTGGGCGTGGTCTTGTTCGCAACGCTCGGGCACTCGCCGAACCGCTCATGGGTTCAGGCAACGAGGAGATGTGGAGAGTGATCTAGGGCGTGTGGGTGGAGATGCTCTGCTTCTCCCGCCGGCAGGTGCAGAGGGTGCTTGCACGCCAAGAGCCTTGGCAATGGCGGGGAGCAACCTCTCCTATGTTTGGCTGATCCTGTTGCAAATGGGGACGGCGACATTGGCGGAGAAGCTTCAGAGGACGGCGATACAGGAGGAAGGAGACAAGGACGCCACCGACCCGACGCCGGCTGCACCGGCGGCAGCCACTGGGGAAGACGATGTTCGAGAGACGGACAGACAGACAGATGGTGCATGCCTAATTGAAGAGGTGGTTTCGCCCTGGTTCTGCGCAACATTTGTTTTAGTTTGGTTCTCGTGTATTGTTATGAATGTTTGTTAGTGGTTTAGAGCATCTTTAAGAGGGGCCTTAAATATGGTTTTAATTTGAATTATAGGGTTTTTAGAAAAAAGATTAACGCCAGCAAAGATCCTAAATTGTTGAAATTTAACAAATTATTTTAGGGCCTTTAGGAGAGTAGCTATATTTAGCAACTCTGTGATTGAGCCCTATTTTCGTTGGGTTTTAGGGCTTAATTGTTGGAGTGAATATTTCGTTGGAGCCCTAAATCTAATTAGTTGGGGTTCTAAATTAAAGTTTAAGTCTTATTTTTAGGGCTCTCTCTTGGAGATGCTCTTAGCGCTGGTAACCAGCGACGGATGCGGTAGAAAAATACAGAGGTTGCACAGTATTGCTATGCTTCCTTATATTTATAACAGATAAATGATACGATGTTTTAAAAACTACTAGAAAAAAAATCTGTAAGACTAGAGGTAGGGGTGAAAACGGGTCGGATATGGACGGATATTGCTCTTCTTGTATCCTAAACCATATATTTTTTTCCGGATTCGGAACCGGATACGGGCTAGCCGGATACGGATACGAATCCGGGTTAATCGGGATACGGATACGGGACGAATATGTGACGGATTCCGATCAGAAACGGATAAATATATACAGATAATGCATGCATATATAGAGTAATATATTTTGAATTAAACCGTACGTGTACATGACCATAGTAGCAAGTTATATATATCAATCAAACCCAATATACGTCATTGAAAGAATATGCTACTTTAGGATTAATAGAACCAACTCATTGTCAATATAAATGGGCTCTCTATGGAACAAAATGAGATGAAATGGGCTAGGCCCTGCTGATATCCGAATAGGAAATCCAGATATCCGATCAGAATACCCGAATAGGAAAAATCCAGATACCCGAATAGGAAATATCCGAATATCTGGACCCCGTCCCGTATTTACCGGATATTGGTTGTCTCGTATCCAATGCCGTATCCGAATTCAAATATCCGGATCCGGTCCCAGATCGGGCGGGAATTATCTGACCCGTTTTCATCCCTATATTTGGAGTTTTGGAGGGAAATGGTGGCCTAGGGTTTGGGGAGAAATTCTGAATTTTCAAGCTATGCATCGCCCCACTTTAGAACTGTGATTCAAGAAATTTAGAGGCCTTTCCTGAATGTTTGGAGGTAGAGAAAGATGTAGATCATGCTCTCATGATTATTTAGAGACCGAGATCACTAATTTGGTTCAACTGTTCAATAGTTATGCTTATTTTTCTACCGGTTGTTCTGAATCTATGTGCTCCTGCAGCTGTTGTGGGAACCTGTCGTTTAAACATAGTTAGAGGCCGATTCAAACTTTATCAATACCAAGAAAAAGTTGGGGAATTTTATGTAGATACTGAAAATGTCTTCATTTGCTTAATTTGAAGTTATATAGCATTATTTATGCTCCGTTGAATGCGCTGTCCAGAATAGCCTCTCTGCTGAAAATTCAGGTTGGGGCCGATTTTTGGTTCACTGTTCAGGTCGTGATTTGAGGTTCATAGAGGCGTTTCCTAAGAGGTTGGTTGTAGAAGAAATTATAGAGCTTGGTCTTATGTTTATTTAGAGCTAAAGAACACAATTTTTGGATTAACGGTTTAGAAGTTATGCTTATTTTAGTGACTGTTGTCCAAAGTTGCTATTGATTTTCAGTAGTTTCAGATTCCTGTTAAATTGAGCTAGTTAGAGGCATTTCCTGAGAGTTTGGCTGTAGAACAAATTGTAGATTTCAAATTGTCTTTGATTGCTAAATCCTAGGGCATCTAGTAAAGAAGTGCTGGTTTGGGACTTAGGGCGATGTCGCTACGTTGTGAGTTTATGATTTTGAAATGTAATGCAATTTTTGTTGCAGGTGGAGTAGCTTCGAGTGTGGCTTCGTCATCATGCCACCCCACTCCTCACGGTTAGAGGCAAATGTATCAACTAGAATGATGTTAGGATGTTGGTTGTTTGCTTATGATTATGAATATGATTATGCCAACGATTACGGTTATGTTTATGAGTATGTCTAGGATGATGATTATGTTATGATGATGCAAGTAATAAGGTGATGGATGTAAGTATATGATTATTATTTATGTTAAAGATCTTGAAATTGTTGTGGTGAATGCATGTTGCATTGCATGGGTAAAAGAGAAATGCTAAATGAATATGTTGCATTCATATCATGGATAGTGCATATGAGCCAATTCAATAAGTGAGTCATATAGCTAATCCGGAGTGCATGTGCCAAGTCGGTGAGAAAGATATATGACTTGACCTGAGTGCTCTTAAGTAAGTCCTACTTAGGTAGGCCCCCTCCACAGGATGAAAGGGAATGAGAGAGTGCACGCCGACGAGTGTGCACGTCGACGAGTATGCACTCAGTTATATTGGTATAAGCTTTGAAAGGTGCATATGAGCATGCAAGCTTATTCGCATTGCATATCATTGGTAATGATGAATGGTGGTCAATGTGATAAATGGTGAAAACGGGCATAATTAAAAGTAAAGAAATGTCAAGTGAATGTGTTTATATTCTTTTGTGATTATCCAGTTGTTTATACTCTTGCGCGATTGAATCATTTATCTTGATTATTATTATATGTGTATATGTTTTGATATGATGTACTTTGCTGAGTCTTTGAACTTACGTTTGTTGTTTTAATGTTTGTAGGTTCAGTGAAACCGGCATGCATGGATGGGAGTAGTAGCACAATCACGACTTTTATTATCACATTTTCATTGTGTTGACCTATAGCTTCTGATCTTAATAGCTCATAAAATATTTAGACAATGGTCGTTTTTGGTTATTTGTAGTGGAGCTATTCTAGTAAGAAGTTAGTTGGCTTTGTATTTATTATCATATGGCTCTGTGGTTATGTTCATTGAGTTCATGTCTTGTAATTTAGTTGTGAGATTATGGATCATGAGTAGGGACTTGATTTGTATGTTGTTGCTTAGATTTACTCTTCTATGTTATTATACTTGAATTGTGTTTTCTTTTGTCTGCTTAGTGAATGCCCTTTTAGTAGGGGAGATTTTGCCATTTTTTTTTAGAAATTAAGAAGATTTTGGTGACACTCTGGTCATGTTAGGTGACGGGGTGTTACACTGTTAAATACTATAATCGAAGAAATTTTTGTTCAAACCCTAACAAGTTTTATTTGCTAGCCCATAGTGGGGGCGACGCACCAAACGAACTCGGTCGGAAGAGAAGCACGCGCTGGAAGCACCGTCTGAAACTTAGAATTTTTTAATAGGATAGTCATTACGACAAACACGACGAAAGTTTTACATGTGAACCTACGAGTAAATTTTATAAAATTATAGATTTCTTCTATAAACTATTAAAAAAATTACAGTTTTTAACTTTTTATTTTATAAAAATATAGATTTTAGACGAACTTGTGTTACAAATCTGGATTTTTTTTTTCTGATAAAAGGGTATCCCCGGCTTTATATTTGAAAAGCTTCGTGTGGTTGATCCGAGCCGTCCATTTTCGAGAGAACTATCCATGGCCGTGCAATCGCTCATTTGTTCAGGATTCCCCGTCTCCAAAATCCCCAACGCTTCTCACTCCCCTTCGGTCTTTCCCCTGCTCTCGCCGCCGCCGCCGCCGCCGCCGCTTGCAAGAACGGAGCGCGCCACGCAAGCATGCCAAGCGCCTTCCACTCGCTCCTCCCCCTCAAACGCAAGCGAAAATCTAGGCGCCACAGCTGCAAGCACAAGCAGCTCAAGAAGCCTAAGGAATCCAAGAAACTCGCCGCCGCCGACGTCGCCGGAGGCGGAGACGCCTCCTTCCACCTGAAGAGCTCCTCCTCCGCGTCCGGAGGCGGGGTATGCCTTGTCCAGCCGCTGGGAAACCTCCTCCTCGCCGCCGCCCCGGGCGCCAACCTCCGGGACGCGGGGCTCGGCGCGCTCCGCCCGCTCCCGGACGACCTCCTCCTCGACGTCCTCGGCCTTCTGGCAGCGCGCGACCTCGCCGCGCTCTCCGCGGCCTCCAAGGCGCTCTACGTCATCTCCTCCCACGACCCGCTCTGGCGGGCCCTCGTCCTCGCCGAGCTCGGCGGGGACTTCGCGTTCACGGGCTCATGGCGGGCCACCTACATCACCGCCGCGTCCGGCCGCTCCCACCTCCCCCCACGCATTTTCGAGATCAAGGGATTCTACTCCGACTACCTCTTCCAGAGCTGGCTCTGCGCCAACATGGAGATGCGGCCCGAGTGGCTCGAGCGGGACACCATCGAGCGCCGCCGCGCCCTGCCCGTGGAGAAATTCATCGCGGAATTCGAGGAGCCGAACAGGCCGGTGCTGCTGGAAGGGTGCCTCAAGAGCTGGCCGGCATTGCAGAAATGGACGAGGGAGTATTTGCTGGAGATCTCTGCCGGGAAGAAGCTCGCTGTCGGGCCGGTGAGCATGACGTTGGATAGGTACTTCCAGTACGCCGACAATGTGCAGGAGGAGAGGCCATTGTACCTTTTCGATGCAAAGTTCGCCGAGAAGGTGCCTGAGATGGGGAGGGAATACGAGGTGCCGGTGTACTTTCGGGAGGACCTCTTTGGGGTGCTTGGGGACGAGAGACCGGATCACCGGTGGGTTATCATCGGACCTGCCGGATCGGGGTCGTCGTTCCATGTTGACCCTAACTCGACGTCGGCATGGAATGCCGTGATCAAGGGGGCCAAGAAGTGGGTGATGTTCCCACCGGAGGTGGTGCCGCCGGGGGTACACCCGAGCACAGATGGGGCAGAGGTCACTAGCCCTGTGTCTATAATGGAGTGGTTCATGAACTTCTATGGGGCATGTAGCACCTGGGAGAAGAGGCCTGTCGAGTGCGTATGCCGCGCTGGGGATGTTGTGTTTGTGCCTAATGGATGGTGGCATTTGGTTATCAATCTCGAAGAATCCATTGCCATTACTCAGAATTATGTAAGCAGGTTAGATTTCTTATTGCGTACAGTTTTGTTGTTTTTCTTGTTTCACGTCACTCGTATGCATTTGCCTTTTACTTAGGATTAAGCAACCATCCCGAAGTGCAGCTAGATAGACTTCTATATCCTTTTTTAATCTAGGAGAATGTTGGTACCCTGTGTCATTTGTACTAATGCATTTCCAAAATTATATCACCATACCATTTAACAAATTAAATGTACACTGTCAGAAACTTAGAATTAGAAGATTTCAATCTTCAGCACAAATTCAATTAACAGTGCACATCATTAGAATAATTTCAATCTTCAGAACAAATTCACTTAAAGGTGCACATCTATGGACTGCTGTATTCTTCAATCTAGGAGAATGGTGGTACTCTATTGTGCAGTACTCTATTGTGCCTTATGAAGACTTGCAAATATTATACCTCCATGCCATTTTAAAAAATCAAATGTACATGGTCAGAATTAGAAGAAATTCCAATCTTCAGTACAATTCAAATCAAAGCCAATGTTGTATGCTTGTAAGTATATGTTTATTCACACACACACACAAAAAGGGATTGTTGATCGTGTATGCTTCAATTTAGTTATAGCATGTTACTTCAGCTTATCGGATATAGGTGTCTCTGTCATTGTATTGTTTACGAGTTGTGATCAAGATCATCAAGTTAAGAAGAATATTCGTTAACCAAAATGGTTAGGTCTTCATCAAGCCATAAGAACCTTGTTTTCCTACTTTATACATGATGCCTTCCCCTCCTTCACTCAAAATAGAATTAGGGTTTGGGCTTTAGAGTTGAAACCATCAAACCATGTGAAGATGAAGCTGAGTTCTAGTCTTAGTTAAGGATTTAGGCTTCGGTTATGTAGGCAGCAAAGTGATGATGCAAGGCTGTAACCAAAAGTATTGTCTACGAAGTTATCTTCTGATGCTCCCATTTCAATCAAGTCAGCCCTATTGTGTTTCTTAGCTCTGATGTGGAAGCGTCTTGAATCTTACTTGTTCCCTCAACTTGATGTTTCCTGGTTATGCGCTGTTTAGTAATTTATTCGTTGGAAGAACATATTGGGAAGCATTGTATCTAGATTCCTCCATGGATATGACAAAGAGGCTGCTTGAGTCATTTGCAGAAACTGCATGGATATATAGATAAACTGTAAGGTTCTTATACTGGTTGCTTTCGGCACAAAGCAACACATTTGTGAAGTAGTGTGCCATTTGCATTAAATCATTTACCTTATAAATAACATGTTCGCGTTCTTTCCCTATGAAATATTTGTTAAGGATATATTATCTGTTATAGATGATTGCCTTATCTCTTGTCCTTTACCTTATCCTTAACAATAATCAGGAGGAATCTGTTGAATGTTCTGGACTTTCTCAAGAGGCCCAACGCGAGCGAGCTTGTCTCAGGGACTAAGGACAGGGTGAACCTGCACGATAAGTTCCGGAGTGCCATCGACGCAGCTTACCCTGGGATGATTAATCAGCTCGAGCTTGAAGCCCGGCAGAAGGCTGCTGCTCGGAAGAAGAAGGCCTCGTTCTGGGAATCTGCTGTCGATGCCAACACCGGAGGATTCAGGTTCTCTTTCTGAAGTTTGCAGCGGCAAGGTCTGTGGACGATGGTCAAATATTCGGTGTCGATCCATCCACACGAGCCTTCGCATCGATGTGCTTGCAGCGAAGCAGATTCCTTGACTTGCACAAGGCTATGGTCTGTCATAATCAGATCCTAAATTTTGGAAGAGTTTTTTTTTTTGTTGTGTCAGGAACATTTTGCTCTCCATTGTTGTTGTACGGTTGTACTACCGTGTAATTTTACTCTTCAGATTTGATTCAGATTTGAGTGATTTCAGCAAACAAAAACATCCGAAACTCTCCGTTGTTATTGTACAGTTGCACTACCGTGTAATTTTACTCTTCAGATTTGAGTGATTTCAGCAAACAAAAACATCCGGATGATGTCTATCAAATCCCTTCTTTTTTTATTCATGAGGTGAGAGAGCATATCATGACTCGCGATCCATATAACGGCATGGTGCTTTTTTTTTTATAGAGAATGAAAGGGAGGGCAGGCGATCACCACCAATTTATATTTATATATTAGTAAAGATGCAACTCTGCCTAGAGTAGTATCAGCTTCGCGGTGCGGGGACAAACCATCAGATTCAGATCCGTGTGTAAGGCTACAGGTCCATATGCATTCATTAGCTCCCTGGCCCCTGCCGCAAATGAAATCTGTGTAGCCATTCCAGTCTCCAATCATTCGGAAGCTTCAGGGATCGCCGCTGGAAATCCAACTTTCTGTATACGCCAGGCAGCAAAAAGAAAATGGCCGGGCAAAGATCGCCGCTGGGTCAACAGCACCAGTTGTGCGTTGACCCTGACATTTGCGAGACTGCCCCCCGCCTTCGTCTTGATATCATTCTACGCTAGTGTCCTCAACCATCTGAGGAGCCCGAGCAGACCAGCATCTAGAACGGGAGATCTTTGTTCGAGTCCTGGAAGGATAGCACAGCAGACGAAAAGGGCACCATTTGTTCGTCAAGCGAGAATATTTGTCTACCCACTAGCACCTAAAATTGAACATGTTTTTTTTTTTGGGGGGGGGGGGGGGGGGGTTGAAATATCAGTTTTGTAAGGATGGTAGAACCTGAACTTACCTATGTCTGCTGCAACTCGATGAGCACACATGATCCCCGAAAATGCCACAGCAATTACACCTTGCCCAGGAAAACAGCTGTCGCCGACACAGTAAAGGCCATCTATTGACTGTAAATACAACACCAGGGTTTCAGTTCAAGAAAGCTTTATATCGTGATGACGCCACTCGGTACACAGTTGATTTCCAGATGAGAGTGTTCACTTACGGTAGTATTGAAAGGCATCGCCAGCAAGCCCTTGGGTTTGCCCCGTGGCATTGGGCCATATGTACCATCATCCCGGGCAAGAAATCTACGGTGAGTTTTTGGCGAGCCTACCTGGCAAAACCAAATGTTCAAAGAGTATGCCGTATTAGAGGATGTAATAGTAATAGAAATCAGAATAAGTCCATTGAAGTTCAAAGCTTAGCATCAAAGGAATGTGTGATAGTCCATGAAAGCCCCTGTTATAACATCTTTTGCCTGGTTGGTATGCATGGTGGTCCGTTATGCACCAAGTAATTTGTACCACAAGGAAGTCCAGGAAATTGTAACACTCCCATAAGCCAACCCTGCTATGGTATTTACATGCCCATTCAGAAGCCGCAACCTAGTGGAAGGTTCAAAGGCCAGATTCTAACACCTGACTGTATGGTTTATATCATTTGGAAGAACTTATTTGAGGGCTTTGTATAGGTCTTCAGCACTCTTCACCAGATGTCATCATAGTGATTGTGGGGTAGGACGAAATGCATTAACGCAGTGCATACTGGGTAGATTGGGCCTGTTGCGAGTAAAAGTCAACAAGAAATGACAAATACACCAGATGAGCTGTTCTGATGATGCTGTCCATAATCATATTAAGTAACACATAGCTAATAGTCATGGTCCATTACCAGTTTAAGGATTGCTAGCCAGCACTTTAAAGTTCGAACAATAATTAGTCAAAATTAAATGATGGAAAATTATCTATAGCACCCCAACATGGATTATGAGGAGATACCTCCTTGAGAATTATTGAATCTTGAAGACCAGGAAACAGCTTCTTTTCAAGCCTTATTATAATCTCATTTGCCACAAGCTCCTTTTTCTGCTCATAATCCTTCCTAGATAGACCCTGACAAGGATGAAGGCGAAGCAGTGTTATGAGCATAAGTAAATATAATAAATAAATATGTTGATACAAAAGGCTTGGTTTGTCATTATACGACAGAATTTACATAGATAGAACAATGCCTGTACCTCCCAATCTTCTATGCCTGCAGTCGTAAATATATGAAGTATATGATGTTCTTCGGGAGCCAGTGTTGGATCAAGAACGGTAGGGATACTTAAAAATATGCTTCCATAAGGCTTCTCCAAATTAGCCCAGTCATCCTGCCAGTTGCACTCAAAATTAACTTATTACAGACTAAACTGTTCATATCAAATTTACCCCTAGTGCCTCAACTCTCAACTATATGGCATACTACCCAGTAGTGCATACCTCAAGTACAAAATGGTGGCAATCAGTACCAGCGGGTAAAACTGAGGCTTTGACACCCATATGAATGGAAAGGAAGGACGGCGCCTTAACATAATTCTTCTGAAAGTTTTTCTCCTCTTCCGGAAGCTCTTCAACTTTCAAGAGTTTTCCTGTAAGTTCAAATATTTGTTAACCCCTTAGAAACAAAATTGAGTCCATACTACATTACAACCCAGAAAACTCACATTGACAGAATAATAGTTGCATGCTAGCAACCCAAGGGTTACCCTTTTGAGTGTTTTTAACATGAGAAAAGGAAATATAGCAAGGTTGTAGCAGATGAAGAACAATGTAATAAGTAAAATTGAAAAAGGCAACTTTTCCTAGCTTGAAAGTTATAACGAAAAATATATGTGCAGAATTACCAAATGTGTCCCATCTTGTGGCATTTGATATCACTGTTCTAGCAAAGAACTCCTTCCCATTTGATAACCTCACTCCAACCTGTAGTAATGATGTTCAGCTAAGAGACAAAATACAATAACTCAAGATATTTAGAGTCAGAAAGATGAACTCACAGCTTTCCCATTTTCAATAATAACATTGGTCACATTTGCCTTGTAATGGATTTCGCTGCCCTTGTCAACTAGGCCGTTTGCCAAGGACATCGCAATACCACCAACACCGCCAACTGGATAATTAATTCCCCCAAAGTGCCTATCGCACAAGACCTGGTATGTTGACCTTGAGATAACAGAAGTTTGTATGAATTGGAAACAAAGGTTTGATAGATTAACATTGAACTTACCATACTTGCATTGATCATGGGTGTTTGCAAGGCATTCACTGTGCTCACAATAAAACACTGCAAACACCATTAAGTTATTTTGTCTTCAAATAAGCTGGAGTTGAATGAAAATCACGTAGTGCATGAAAGAAGATTCGAACAAGTGAGTAAACTCACAAATATGTCACACCTCAGCATCTATGAAGGCGAGTAACTGCTGATCTTTTATGAACTTGCGAGCAATATCCCCAGCATTCTGTGGCAGATAATAAGCTACAAAAAAGACAAAATCACAACTTTTATTGTATCAATCCTGTTAGAGATAGAGTCCTATTCCTTGTATGTTAGGGATAGAGTCCTTTTCCTTGTATGTTAGGGATAGAGTCCTATTCCTATTCCTATTCCTTGCCCCCTTGTACATGTATATATATAGGCCCTTTGGCCTCATGATGAATACAAGTGCTATTCATAACATGGTATCAGAGCCAATCTAGGTTTTCCCTCCTCCCTCCTGGCGTTGCACTTGCGCCGTTGTCTCTTGCTTCGCACGCACAGCTACCGCTTCTCATCTGCGGCTAGTTCTGCTTTGCGCCAGCGACGTCGCCTTCCTTCCAGATCGACGCGTCTCCCTTTCCAGTTCGACGCGCCTCCTTTATCTCCGCCAACGCTAAGAACGTGCCGCCTGGCCGGCGCTGTGGCCGTCTGACGCCGCTGTCACGCAGCCGCCGCTGCTCAATAGTCGCCGATCACGCCGCAGCCGCCGCTGCCTCACAGCCGATAACGCGATCGCCGCCAGAGTCTCGCGCGCCGCAGTCGACGCTGATCCGCAGAAGTTCGCTACCGCAGTTGCCATCTCCGGCCGCTTTGCTCATCGAACGCTGCAACGCGTTTCCGGCCGGCTGGCGCTGGCCGTCTGACGCCGCTGGCCTGGCCGCAGCCGCCGCTGCTCACATAGTCGCCTGACCGCCGCAGCCGCCATCCGCTGCCTGGCCGCAGTTCGCTGCTGCAGGCCGACGACGCCGACTGCTGCAGCCTCCTGCGCGCTGCAGGTCGACGCCGACTGCTTAAGTGCCGATCGGATTTCAAGGCCCTGCCCTTTGATCGGCTGTCGACGCGCAAGAAAGGAGCCTGCCATCTAGCTGCCAAAGCCGCCGAAGCTCCTGCGCTTGGGCCTTTTCCTGCTTGGCCTGCCGTTCGTGCTTGGTCTCGAGTCTGGCCGCAAGTCTCTCTGCTCCTTTTGCAGTAGGGCTTGAGAAGCTAATTGGAACTCAAACAAATCTCACAAGCCGGCTTCAAGAAAGTTTGAGTTCCGTGTAAAAAAAAAAAAAAAAAAAAAAAAAAAAAAAAGTCTTCGTCTGCAGGTCTACTGATGTCTCCCTCAGTCTTGGCGGCGCCTCGTTCTACTCCGTCGGTGGTGGCTACTCCAGTTTTGGCTACTGGGGGCGTAGGTCTTCACTGCACCTACTGCAACAAGAACGGACATGTGGAACAGTTCTGCTACAGGAAGAAGAAGGGCCTCGCTCGTCAAGTTAGACGTCCTTCTAAAGGCACTGGACTCTTGGGCACCTCACCTCAGCAGACTTCTGCATCTACTCAGGAAATTCTTATGCTACTGCGTCGCATGGCTGCCTCTACACAGACAAGTTGGTGGTTCGCTACTCGATCTTCCGCAGAGACCACCTTCCTCATCAGGTATCACACCATGGATTCTTGATTCTGGAGCTTCTTTTCATATGACATCAGATCCCACGAGTCTACATTCCATTAGTCCTCTTGTTGCTCCTACCACTGTGCAGACTGCAGATGGTACTTCTCTTTCCGTTGCAGGACGAGGCAATCTTTTGTCGTCCTCATTTCATGTCCCTGCTGTTTCTTATGTTCCCAAACTGACCATGCAGCTCATATCCGCTGGCCAACTTACTGATCATGGTCGCCGGGTTATTCTTGATTCGACTCTTGTTGTGTTCGTGGATCGCCGCACGGGGCTATAGTTGGGATCGCCCTCGCCGCCATGATTCTCGGCGTCTTTGGGAGCTTGACTGGCTTCATCTACCTTCATTGCTCTGCCGATCTTTTTGCTTCCTCTACCGCTTCAAAGATCCGCTGCTTCTTCTCGACTTTTGCTCGGTGGCATCACCGTTGGGCCATCTTTTGTGGTTCGCGTCTTTCTTCTTTAGTTAAAGTGGGCTTTTAGGCTCGTGGTCCTGTGATACCTCTTTACATTGCATGGGTTGTAAGCTTGGCAAACAGCTACAACTCCCTACCATTCCAGGTGATTCTATATCACAACGTCCTTTTGATCTTGTTCATTCCGATGTTTGGGGTCCGGCTCCTTTTGTTTCCAAAGGGGGTCATCGATACTATATTCTTTTTATAGATGATTTCTCTCGCCACACTTGGATATATTTTATGTCCTCTCGTAGTGAGGTTTTATCCATCTATAAAACTTTTGCCACCATGATTCGCACTCAGTTTGATTCTCCCATTCGTGTTCTTCGTGCTGACTCGGCAGGAGAGTATCTGTCAGGAGCTCTTCGAGCTTTTCTTGCTACACAGGGCACTCTTTCTCAGTTTTCTTGTCCTGGTGCTCATGCTCAGAATGGTGTGGGTGGCGTAAGCATCGTCATCTCCTTGAGGCATTTCGCGCTCTTATGCTTGCTTCATTGCTCCACCTCTCACTGGCCGAGGCCGTTTCCATCGCTACCTACTTGACCAACATCCAACCTTCTTACGCTCTGAAGGGTGGGATTCCCGTGAGCGCCTTTGTGGCATGCCTCCCGATTATTCGGACTTCGTCTTTTTGGGTGTGTGTGCTATGTTCTTCTTGCACCTCGTGAACGCACCAAGGTATTGCTCGATCTGTTGAGTGTGTTTTTAGGATACTGATCTTGAGCATAAGGGATATCGTTGTTGGGATCCTGTTGGCCGACGGATACGGATCTCACGAGATGTCACTTTTGATGAGTCTCGTCCCTTCTACCCTCGTTCTTCTTCCTCTCCTACTTCCCTTGTTGAGCCAACGTCTTTTCGACCTTTCCCGACACTCCGCTTGTCACTTTTCCTTCACGATCGGCGTCTCCTTTATCGCCGGTTTCTTCACCACCGCCCTCTCCTACACGTGTCTCTTCAGATGTTGTTTCTCCCTATCCTCTCCACTACACTCGTCGTCCGCCAGCTGAGGACTCTTCTGATGTGCCATCTTCTTCTTCTGATGAGCCATCTTCTTCAGTGTCTCCTCCTCGTTATGCTCTTCGCGATCGACAGTCTATTCGGCCTCCTGAGCGTTTTGCTTTTGTTGGTGCGGCTACGCCGAGCCGACTTCTTACCGTGATGCTGTTATTCATCAGGAATGGCAGCATGCGATGGCGGAGGAGATTGCTGCCCTTGAGCGCACTGGCACGTGGGATCTTGTTCCACTTCCTCCACGTGTCCGTCCCATTACTTGCAAGTGGGTCTATAAGATTAAGACTCGCTCTGATGGTTCTCTTGAGCGCTACAAGGCTCGTCTTGTGGCGCGTGGTTTTCAGCAGGAGCATGGTCGTGATTACGATGAGACCTTTGCCCCTGTGGCTCACATGACCACTATTCGCACTCTTATTGCTGTTGCCTCTGTTCGAGAGTGGTCCATCTCTCAGCTTGATGTCAAGAATGACTTTCTTAATGGTGAGCTGCATGAGGAGGTCTATATGCAGCCACCACCGGGTATTCTGCTCTCGAGGGCATGGTTTGTCGGCCGTCGCTCTCTTTATGGGCTCAAGCAAGCCCCTCGTGCTTGGTTTGAGCGTTTTCTTCTGTGATCACCGCCATTGGTTTTTCCGCCAAGACTCATGATCCTGCGCTCTTTGTTCACACCTCTTCTCGTGGTCGGACTCTTCTCCTTCAGTATGTTGATGACATGATCATTCTTGGCGATGATTCTCGTGATATTGCCTTTGTAAAGGCCGTCTCAATGAACAGTTTCTCATGTCCGATCTTGGTCCTCTCCGATACTTTCTTGGGATTGAGTTTTCTTCCACCTCTGAGGGCTTCTTTCTCTCCCAAGAGAAGTATATCCAGGATCTTCTTGATCGTGCCTCTCTCACTGATGAGCGTACAGCCGAGACTCCCATGGAGCTCAATGTTCACCTTCGACCTACTGATGGTGAACCTCTTGAGGATCCTACTCGTTATCGCCATCTTGTTGGGAGTCTTATTTATCTTGGTGTCACTCGTCTGACATTTCTCATCCGATTCATATCACGAGTCGATTCGTTTACTGCTCCCACTCGGCTCCACTATAGTCATCTTCTTCGTGTTCTACGATATCTTCGTGGAACCATCTCTCGCCGTCTTTTCTTTCCGCGCTCCGGCTCTTTCTGACTCCAGGCATACTCTGATGCTACATGGGCTAGTGATCACTCGATCGTCGGTCCCTCTCTCAAGCATCTTGTGTTTTTCTTGGTGGTTCTCTCATTGCTTGGAAGACTAAGAAGCGAGGCAATGCTTCTCGTTAAGTCTTGGTGAGTTGCGAGCTATGGCTCTTTGACAAAGCAGAGGTTACGTGGCTACGGTGGTTGCTTGAGGATTTTGGTGTTTCTGTTTCTACACCGACTCCTCTTTTATCTCGACAAGACAGGGCTATCAAGCATTGCGAGATCCAGTGAAGCATGAACTCACCAAGCATATTGGTGTTGATGCTTCATATATGAGGTCACAAGTACAGGATAAGATTGTGGCTCTTCAGTATGTGCCTTCAGAGCTCCAGTTAGCAGATTTCTTCACCAAGACACAAACAAGAGCGTATCATAATTTCTTTCTCTCCAAACTCAGTGTTGTTGATCCACCATGAGTTTGAGGGGGGGTGTTAGAGATAGAGTCCTATTCCTTGTATGTTAGGGATAGAGTCCTTTTCCTTGTATGTTAGGGATAGAGTCCTATTCCTATTCCTATTCCTTGCCCCCTTGTACATGTATATATATAGGCCCTTTGGCCTCATGATGAATACAAGTGCTATTCATAACAAATCCATCTGATTAAGCAGTAAATATGATGTAATGTTCCCCCCTAACACACAACAAATCATTATTCCATTATTTTGTGAGATTACATTTTCTTCAACTTTAGTCAGCTAATTTTCTAAATAATTTCTCCGTAGGGAGCACCAGTGTTCAAAAAGACGCAATTCCGCGGCGCTTAGGCGCTCGGCGGCAGGCCTCCGCCTCGCCTAGGCACATAATCGTGCTCTAGGTAGAGCTCAGAGGAGGTGCAGGCGGGCAGAGGCGAGGCTAGGCAGAGGAGGCGGTCGACTAGGTGCTCGGCGTGAGGAGAAAAGAGGAGAAAGAGGTAGAGAGAGGGGAGGCTAGGGTTACCTGATTACTCATCCCCGCGCCGCCCGAGCTCCTCCGGTCCTCCCCGCCGCCGAAGCAGCCGCCCGAGCTCATCCCCGCGCCGCGCTCCTCCCGCCCAAGGTCCTCCCGACCGAGCTCCTCCCGGTCGTGCTCCTCCCAGCCCAAGCTCCCGCCCCCCCTCCCGCCCGAGCTCCTCCCGACAGAGCTCCTCCCGGTCGCGCTCCTCCCAGCCCGAGCTCCTCCCGCCTGAGCTCCTCCCCGCCCAAGCTCCTCCCGACTGAGCTCCTCCCTCCCGTGCTCCTCCCCGGCTGCTTCGTCGTGCTCCTCTCCGAGCTCCTCCCCGCCCAAGCTCCCGGCCTCCTGCCCGACTCGGCGACTCCTCTGTGATATCGCCCCGGCCGACTTCCAGCGGTATCTCGCCCCCCGGTCTAAGATATAATATAGTGCCACTGGATATTTCTCAGTCTAGCTGTTGCAATTTTATCTAAATGTGATTGTCAATAGTTATTACTTATTAGTTGTCTTTTGGTTTGACTGTCTTGTCTACCAATAGTGTGGGACTATGTTTTGTGACTATATCATGTGTGGAACTTAGTTTTGTGACTATGTTATGTGTGGAACTTAGTTTTGTGACTATATTCCATCTTTCATGTGTGTCTTCCACTCTTTTGTAGAACTTAGTTATGTGTCTTTCGTTATAGCCTGCTATTTTGCGATTTCCATCTAGGCGCAGCCAAGGCGTGCTAGGCGCTAGGCACTGGGCCTCCGCCCGCCTACCGCCTAGCGCTTTTTTGAACATTGTGGAGCACAATATCCGGGTATGAGTTCTTTTTAGAGGAATAGGAGTGCATCTTAAATACCGAGAGTCAAGCACTCCAGAGGCTTCTGAAAAAATTGCCCAAAAAGGTACAGGGGTTCCTCCAGGGACTTCAGTTCCAAAGAATTTAATGAATTGAAGATCTGTTCATATGTGAGATAATAATTGTAAGGTTCACAGTACAACAGCAACATAAAAGTACCAAACACAAGTAGAGAAAATGAAGACAGTACCTTCCAACATGTGCCGTAAAATTTTAGGATACCTTCCTTTTCATGAGGGAATTTGCTAACCAGCTCTTTGATAAAGTCATCATACTCCCTATGCACAAGAACGGAGAGATCACCAGGTAGATGGAAATGTACCGTAGAAGGATCTGGTATGACTTCCATCTTATGGCCAACTGCTTCTAATGCTTGCGTAATCAAATTCAAGTTTCCCTGGATGACAACATATGTCGCACTTCTTACCAAATGTCTTTAAAAATGCAATCAATGGTTCAACGAAATGGATAAAATCAACATTAATATTGCCTAACAAGTAACATTTGAAAGTCATTGCACATGCACAAATCCACGCCCACTAGCCCAACGGCACAGGCCAATATGCGGAAGTGGTCGCTCACGAGAGGCATGCACCCTCTGACCAGGGTTCAAAAATCGATGAAAATAGCTTGATTTTCGCCTATATCGACGCGGTCCAGCTTCTAAAACCGCTCGATAAACTGGTCCAATTCAAAAATTCAAAAAAAAATTACATGATGTAAACGGTCGGAAATCGGTGGAAATCGCTCGATTTTCGTCAAAAATTGACCGCCTAAAAAGTTCAACTAGTCTGTCGATTTTCCACAAAAATCGTCGATTTTTTATTATTTTTTTAAAATTTTGATTTTTGATAATTTTCGACCGATTTTTTGCTCTTTTTGGCTCGATTTTCACGCAATTTTCGTCAAAATGATAAGTGAAACCCTGCCTCTGACCCACACTTCACACTAGCGTGCACCATGCAGTGCATACCCACGAACACCCAGGCATGCACTCTTAGGCAAGCCCATCGTCAATAAGCTGCGCAACATCACCTGTAATGCCTTCCATTAAGATGGCCTTCAACACGAAATCAGGTTTTTCTCTTGAAGCAAAACAGCCCCATTGAAACAACCCATCAGGGCATCGTCAGTACGCCCACAAAAATAACTTCGCCGTTCACTAACCACAACCGAACCAATCACAACCCTCCCTCCCCAATTCACACTATTTTTTGACGGTATCACAGCCCTGCCACACCGGAACAAGTATCCAGTACTAGAACGCACATCCAATTCACTCTCTTCGCAATCACTAAGCGCGACACAATCAAACGCACAAGCACACGATATCTACAAATTCACCGGTCGAAACGAAACCCTAACCACGCATCCACCCAATTGACCCCTTCCCCCCAAAAAAATCTGCCTAAAAAAATTGCCCAAATTCAAAAGCCCCCACACCACAGTTAGCGGAAGTCGGACGCTGGCGCTCGGCCGGTGCTCTGCCTCGCTCACCTTGTCGGAGAAGCCGAACATGACGGAGGAGCCAACGTCGAAGGTGAAGCCGTCGCGGCAGTAGTACCCGGAGCTGCCCCCCGGGATGACGTACTTCTCGAGCACCAGCACCCGCGCCCCCTTCGCCGCCAGCTGCGTCGCCGCCACAAGCCCCCCGATCCCGGACCCGATCACAATCGCGTCGTAGCACCCCCCTCCTCCATCCCCATCTTCGCCCGCCGACGCCGCCGACACCGCCGGCTCCTCCGACGCCACCGCCGCCGCGGCCACCGTTCTCGGGACGCGCCGGAGCCCTCCCGGTGGACGGAGGCGGCAGGGGTAGGCAGCTGCGGCGGCGGTGGGAAGGTGGCGAGGGGCGGGGAGGCGCCCGGCGGCGACGGGGGGCGGGAGGAGGAGCGACATGGCGGCGCGTCGGAGCGGAAGCGTAGGCGGCTCGGTTTGGCTTACGCGGGGCGGAGGGAGTGGGAGCGCGAGTGCTGGTTCGGTTTTTTATAGGGGGGAGCTCGGGTTGGGGAATCTGGTTGGGAAGAGTGGGAGTGGATTCGGAGGCGGGAGGAGACGAAGACGACGAGGAGAAAGTGGAGGCGAGTGGAGGGAAGAGGAGGGCGGTGGATGAGGGGGCGGACGAACCGCTGGCGGTGGGCCAGAGCCTGTAAACCGGCGAGTGGTGACGTGGCAGGGTGGATCACTGATCGGGCTTTATGGTGCTTGGCTGTTGGCTCCAGCTTGACCGTATCATATCGTCGAACGGTTTTTAATTTTTAATTATCAGTAAAATCGGGTTGAAAATGGATCAAAAACCATAAACTGAAGAGGTATGAAATCAAATTTTTTTTTTGAAAAAAAAAATCAAAAAGAGCAGAAATTGACAGGTGTTCACCGATAATCGCTCGATATGCCTTGATAATCGTTTGATATTCCTCGATAATCAGCCGATCAAGGGAATTTTCTAGGCGATCGATTTTTTGAGTGATTTTTGCTCGATATATCTTGATAATCGCCGATATACCTCGATAATCGTGATATTTGCGTCGCATAAATTTTTCTGGATTTTTTTTTAATTTAACCAGTTTACCGACTTGTATATAATATCGTACTGCCTGGATAAGGTCGATTATCACGACATTCGGATACAAGGAGTCAACCGTTGAGATATAATCAGACTCTGGGTTGTTGATATATATTCGGACTTTTGATTTTGGTAGATGAATTATCAAATTACCCCAAAAAAGTTATGAGTATAAATATAGCACTCTATTGTACAAAAGAATCAATATACAATCAATAAATAGAAAATAGTAGAAACCCTCTATATTTTGTGTTCCTCTATTTTGTGGCTGTTCTTCGGGTATTTCAATATTCTATATTGGCATGGGATTGATATACGATGATTAATTTATCATTCAATATGTTATCAGCATGACACCTCTCCAAGGCCCAACGGTATGCCACCGGATTCTCTCTTTTCAATCTCCACGCTATTAGACTAATCTTGTAGATTAATTTTTGTTCTCTAGATTCTAGATGTTTTTTTGCTAAGGGTTCCAGATTTGATTTACTGTAAATAGTATTAATGTTCATAGCTTAATCCATGCGCGCTTGCTATTGCACGTGCACGTCGATCGAACTACGTGCGATCTCGTAGCTCCGCGCATGCCACTGTTGCCATGCGAGCCCGTCGCTCCACGCCACAAGTGCTCGAAATCGTCACCGCACATTGGGCGACTGTTGCTGTTGTGCCCTGAAGAGCGTCGGCCACCGCCCACACGTGCCTTACGTGCATCGCACCTGAAGCGCCACTCGAAACCACTACCCGACGCTTCCCACAACGACCAGGCTGGGGTTAAAAAAGAGGAAGAGATGAAATCCTCCAATAAAAAAACCTAGCTCCATCGGCCTCTTTTGCTGTGCGATCTATAGGCCACTATGGCCCATTAAAATTTCAGCCCAAGAAAGAAAAAAAATAATTTGCCCCAATAAGGTCTAGCTGGACCGGATTCGGCCCACGTAGTTAAACGGTTGGATGTCCCATCGCGAATTAGGCCAAATTCTTTTGGGCCGCGTTAGTTTTACAGTTTAACAAACAGGTTTTTAGCTATTCTTTTGGATGTGGTAATTTTTTACGAAAAGACCCTAAAATTCCACACAAATACATAAATTTATCGAGATAAAGAAATTATTACATTCTAGACCCTGAAGTTTCCAATAATCCCAAAAAATAGTTAATAATTGAATACAAGAAATAGAATTTCTAGGTATATGGGATTTCATAAATTATTAAAACTTAGACCTAGCACATATTGAAAGCTTCATATCACTGGATTTACTTTCCTAGCATAATTCCATATTTATTCATTTGCTGAATTTATTTTGTATTATATCTATAATTCTAAAAATTGCTCGACAATTAGCAAAAAATTACGAAAATGCTATGAAAATTCTAAGAAATTATAAATAATTATCTACTGAAAGATATATATCAACCTTTACTGATTCCAAGGTGTGTATGTAATATATTGATTTTACTAGTAGTGACATTCATTTTTGCATGAATATAACATAGGATATTGTGAGACCTCGGATCGGCTATCCGAAATCTCCTGTGTATCTCTGCACTAGTCCCAGATTAGTTGCTAGTACACACAGTCAGACAGTGATGAATCATTACCGAACAAAACGAAATAATATAATCAACATAAAGTACCAGCCACATGGCTATTTATTACATCATAAGGTCACATTACCAGAGTTCACGGCAGCGGAAATAAAAATGAGTAAAAAAATCCAAATAACTCCACATGCGACGACTAGGAACGCGCGCTTTGTTGTCCTAATGATCCTCATCAAACTCCTCGGCGTAAAACTCACCGTCTTCAACGGCATCCTAATAGTTTTCTGATGACAAGTGTTGGGTAAGTTACAATTCTGCAAAAGCGGTCGAGCTATAAACTTAACCCTCTTTATTAGTACTTCAGCTAGTTCGTTTTGCGTGTGGACATGCGGTACAGAGTGCTCAATAATTATTCCAGTTGTTGTGCAATAATCATCAAAGGCCTTCGAAGTAAATTCGCCGGCATTGTCCATTCGAATAGACTTCACGCGATGATTAGAAAAAACATTCTTAATTCTGATGATCTGCGAGATCAGCTTTTGCGAATGTATGATTCCTTGTTGACAGCAAACATACATACAACCATTTCGAGAAAGCATCAATGAGCACCATGAAGTATCGAAACGGCCTCGACAAGAGCTAAATCGGGCCGCAAATATCCCCTTGAATGCGTTCCAGGAATGCAGGAATTTCATATTGCACTTTCATAACAGAGGGTCTAGTTATTAATTTCTCGGTGTCACATACATGGCACACAAAATCTTCATGATTCAAAAATTTTTAACATTAATGCCATGACCTTGCGAGTTGTTAACTATATTTCTCATCATTCTAAGATCAAGATGACCTAAATATACAATGCCATAAAGAAAATAATTCAGAGCTTCTAAAGAAGTATACACTACGTGTGCATTGATTCTCGTGTAGTGCAACCCAGATTCATATGAGGGATATTTTTCTAATACCATTTTTTCATATTTCGCGTGCTTCACAATGCACAAATGCTATTTGCTATTTTCTTCATTGGTTTCTACGTGAAACCCATTGGCGCGGATATCTTTAAAACTTAAGAGAGAGTGTGTTGATTCAGAGTACAAGAGAGCTTCTTCAATTACCAAACTTGTACCCATTGGCAGTATAATTGTGGCTCTTCCAGAGCCTATTATATGCGTATCGCTTCCTGCGATTGTCGTAATCCTTCCAGCGTTCTTCGTGATCGTCTGGAAGTATTTCGACTCTCTTAAGATGGTATTTGTTGTGCCACTATCAACAATACATATTTGGGCGCTACACAATTTCTAAATGAAAAGAAATATAATTCTAATCAGACAGTGACAAAGTAATACAAACATTGCTTGCGAATAAAGAATACTAGAATAAATAATAAACTGCATATTCATTCATGAGAAAAATGTTCTTCTAGAACTTGCAATTCATTATGCAATCTGATGTCTATGTGAGATAGTTCTGACCATTCGGGTCAGTTCTTCAAAACTCACGTTTGACAATGCCAGACATTTTCATATTCACAAGGTTTTTCCATTAGATTACTGCATACAATCTAATAGAAAGTGGTTGCTAGATTCAATAAAATGCATAATTAAATTCTCATGAATTTCCAGCAAACTAAAAAAAATCAATAATTGCAAGATTCATAAATGCATGATTCATAAGTACAAGATTCATAAGTACTAGATTCATAAATGCAAAATTCACAAATATTCGTAAAGATTCATAAATACAGCTTTGTGCATGTATGTGATTGGTTTTATGCGATCGGATTTGTGCATGCGATCGAATTCATGCGTATGATCGACTTCGTGCGATCTTCATGTGCGCGATCGATTTCATGCGCGCGATTGGATTTATGCGCACGATTGGCTTCATGTGTGCCACATGGCGCTGCTTCGTGCGCGCGATCGACTACGTGCGTGCCGCACGACGCTGCTTCGTGTGCGCGATCGGCTTCATGCGATCGACTTCATGCGTGCGTTTGGAACAAACAATAATTGCACAATTCATAAATTCATAAATGCGAAAAATAAATTCTCATGAATTTCCAGTAATCTAAATAAGCCAATTAATGTGGAAATACATGTGTCGGTGTTTCGTGCACCGGCAATACGAATTTATGGTCGGATGGGGTCGCGCGCTCCCTCTCCCCGAATGGTCGACTCAAGGAGTCAAAGGATGTATACTGGTTCGGGCTGAACGTCCCTACTCCAGTTCGCTCGATGTGGGTGTATTGATCTCTGGGTGATGAACAAGAGGAATACAAGCGAGGCAGGGGGTCGGCCGACCGGTCCCCTGAGGTTTTTCGCTAGGGATTCGTGGCTACCTAGAAGACTGTCTTTTTTCCTCTCGTTGTTGTCGTTCGTCCCCCTCCCTTCTGGAGCCCTGCCTCTCCTTATATAGACGGAGGAGGCAGGTTACACGGGAGTTCGGGAAAGCCGCGAGAAAGGGGGCCTGCGCGTCTCGGAATCTGGTTTCTGTCTTGTTCGACCGACCCCTGCTCGTCCCGAGGCAGGGTTGGTGGCTCTGTGCTGAACCGTCTTGTATAGTGCTGTCTGGATGGCGTGTCGCGTGGTGTTCCTGTCAGCCTCGGTGGCTTTAATGGCGCTTGACTTTGCCTTGGCCTCGGGAGTGGGCGTACTCTTCTGCGGTGTGCCAGGCGATGTGACGGGGGCTTGACTTCTTCGGTGGCTCCTCTGACAGTCTTGGGAAGGAGCCGTCTACCCTGGTACGGACGCCAGGGGACGCCGTGCTCAGGGCAGCTGTCTGACACCGGCGTGGGCCCCTACTGGCTCGCGCGGGGGGGGCTTGCTGACCGTGAGCTTCAATATTAGGCGGTCGGAGCCCGCCGACCGCTCGGGATCGGTGTCCGCCGACCGTCTAGGGTCGGTCCTGCATAGGTCGGGGTTCGCTCTCCGTGGCCCAAGTCTTTGTTCGGCGATCTTTGGGCCTTCGCCATGGTAGGTCAGCCCGTTCGTGTTTCCGGGCTGATGGGGGTACCCATGGCATGGGTACTCGTCAACATGCAAACATTTATAAATGCAGAAAATAAGGCTAAGTACAAATTAAAATAGAGCCATAAATTTTCTGAATTTTTCTTGGAGTTTTCATATTTTTCTGGCAATTTTCAGGATTTTCTGGAATTTTCTAATTGATTTTCTGAATTACTAATCAGTTTCGGGGGAAAAAAATCAAAAAAGGAATAAATAATCGGGGGAGGGCAAAGAGGGAATTTCCCTTGCCCTCCCCGTGCGCGTTGGCTTCCAAAAAAACGAATTGGAAGGCCTGGTCTTCAAGTCCATCTTGGAGTTTGAAGAATATGGACTTCATGTCCCGTACCATGTCCAGCCGGCGGGAGCTCAAGGGCGCATGGCGGTGCAGTGGCTTCTGGGCGGCGATGGACGGCTGCGGCGCGCGACAGTGGCGGTTTGGTTTCATTTGCCGGACGCGAGCGCGGCGGTCGGATGCATGCGCGGCGGCCAAACGCGAGCTTCGGCGCGCGGCAGCAAGGACGTGCCCTCGACGACCGGGCTTTGGGCGTAGCGGGCCTGCTTGCTCGGCAATAAGCGCACGCGGCAGATTCGAGCAAAGACTAGCTCGGTGGCTCGATTCGGGAGCCAAGGAGTCGGCCGGCTGGCGGCGCGGTAAGCGCGGAGGCCAGATGCGACGCGTCTCCGACCGGCGCGGCCTGCGTGGCTGAGGTGTAGGTCCGAGGCAGCGCGCGGCGCTTCGAGCGCTGGTCCAACCGGCGGTAGATTTTGCAAGTTCGTCAGCTTCGTGCGCAGCGGTCACGGCTTCTTACCGTTTGTATGCACACGGCTTCGTGCGTAGTAGCTTGCATGCTAGCAGCCGCTACATGGTATGGTTCCATTGCTAGTCGCCGCATGCATTGCCACCCATATATGCACGTACTGCTAGATGCTAGTTGCATGATACATGCAATATATGCATTACTAGTTTATTATCGCTGCACGTAGGCAACGATGCGTTCGTGCGTGACCGGGCAATGATGCATTCATGCAACGACTCCGGGCAAGATGCGTTCGCTCGGCGGCTCCATGCGTGACCGGCGGCGACTGCACTTCGAGCCCACGTAGCGGCTTCGCGCTTCATGGCGGCGATGGTCGGTCGGTGGTCTGCGAGACGGGCCATTAGCGCATATACCACTCTCAAGAAGTGGCATCGCTAAAATGCCACTCTGGCCCATTGTCATACACACAGATGGTCCCGCCTGTCAACGACAGCGGAGTGGCATTTTTAGCGAAGCCACTTCTGGAGAGTGGCATTTTATCAATTTTTCCCTGCGAGACACGCCCGTCTACGGCTTCATGCCGAGGGGACCGGTTGACCAATCGACAGCCACGGTACTTCGAGACTCGGCGCTCGTTGTACTGTAGATGCATTCTGTATATTGCAGATCAAGAAAACATTGCGAACTCGTAGCTTCGTGCCACGTAGATGCGCACATACATAGATTCATACGAGATTAGATCAATCCTGCGTTCTCACATTTTCTCACCTTTCAATCTGTCCACCGGTAGAGCTTCGTGCTGATAACGTGTTAGATAACCTCGCTATCGAATAGTCTGGGGTTGCCTAATAGATCTAAACTGGAGAACAGAGGGAGAGGGAGAGAGACACAATATGAGGAGGAATTGCTCTGCTTTATTATTCTGATGCATGTGTACACGGGATGACCCCTTACCTCCTACTCCCTCCGGTTTGATAATACCTGTCATTTTGAACATAGTGATGGTCAAACTTTCGAAACTTTGACTAACAATATAATTTTAAATATTTAAATTGGATACATAAAAATTATATGTATAGACTTGTCTCGAGAAGTACTTTCATAATATTATAATTTTATTGGGTTTTATAAATATATTATAATAAAAATTAGCGATCAAAGTTGTGTTTTCAAGACCGTGTCAATGTCCAAAACGACAGATATTACCAGACCAGAGAGAATATTTATAATCTGCAGCTAGGGTTTCAGAAGAGTGAACATGGCCACGGACCGAGTTTCCTAGCCAGAAGAACCGAAAAGCCGAGTGTAATAGCGCAATTAGTCTCCGCGGGCCCCACCTGTCACCCACCCGTTCTTACGTTATCCTCGGGAGACGGTGGCCGGCTCACGGTGCCGACGTGCCGTTCACCCTCGAGCCTCGCGCCCACGCGCACCCCCACCACCGCCACCCCACCGCGGCACCCACACCACTGACACTTCGGCCCCACTCCCGCTCCTACCCCCATCCGGCAAAAAAAAGGAACATTTCCACCGTCTCCACCCACCTACCCCACAAGGCCACGCGCACTGACATGTGGGCCCCGCGCGCGGGAAGACTGTGCGGAACCGGCGGGGCGGTCAAAACGTACTTGAAAGGCGACCCGCCTGTCTCACTCTCGAGTCCTCCTGGCCCCGCAACTCCCCCTCCTCACACGGCCGAAGCCGCGTAATACCGGCCGACACGTTGGCCCGATGACTCATCGGACCCATGCGTCAGTGTTTCGATTGAGAGAGCGTATGCGACGACGCGTGCGCGGGGTGAGCCGGGCGTAGAGGTGGGGCCGGGTGGAGACGAGGCACGCGCTTGCTCGCCTACTCGTCTCTTGCCAATACCTTTCCTCCTCTCCTTCCCCGTCGCGTTCGCCCTCGCAGAGAGGGAGAGAGAGAGAGAGAGAGAGAGAGGAGCAGAAGAGACTAGGGTTTCGTGCTCCTCCACGCCTCACGCATCGGAATCGAACCGGATCGGATCGAGTCGCCCGCGTCTCGGCGGTGCATGGTAAGATCGGGTCCCCTTCCTCTGGTGCGCTTCCCCCTTCCGTCGCGGTGTGATCGGTCGTTGTGCCGTCGGCGACTCGGGGGGTTGAGGAGCTGGGGCCGTTTCGATGGGTAGTTTTTTGTTTTTTGGGTGGGTTGGGGGGGGGGGGTTGTGCGGCTTGGATTGGGAGAATTTGAGATGATGTGGTGGCAGGTGTGCGGTGCTGGTTCGTTCTAGTGGCGATGGATTCATTCTACTTGGTTTATGCTCTGAAGAAATTTGGCGATCGTGATTCGGGGGAGCTGCACCGTTCCCTGTGAATTGAACTGATTTAGCGGCTGCTCTGCGGAGAATTTCGATCAGTTTTGTTATGGCCTTGTAGGATTATCATTTCATTTGGTCTGAGGTTGGAAAGTACTAGTTTGGGAGAATTCCGGCTGATTGAGGTGTTACCGACTCAAAAAATGGGCCTCTTGCTGGAGTAAACTGTGATTGCAACCCAGTAGTGTTATGTGCTATGTGATGACTTGACTACCTTGGTGCTGCTCTAAGTACGAAGCGTGGAAAATATGTTTTAGTATTGCCACCATGTATTTGCAACAGTTGGTGATATCTTGTAGCAGCCCCAATGAGTTTGACGAAAATTGGTTAATTTGAATGTAAATGTATATGATGATTTGATCTGATTTTGCTAATGTAGTGTTGAGAGACTGTGGGGTTCCAGTGTACTTCTTGCAATTTTAGGCAGATAGGAGATATTATCATGGATAAATTACCATAGCATGCCTAGCGCATATTTCATTATCAGATGTATTGACACTCATCTAAAAGTTTGTTTGTGAATAGGCTTTGTTTAAACAATGCAATCATCCTGTCTATTTGTTTGAATAGTACTGTATGTTTGTTTTCATATGAGGGATCTTTTTGTATTCTGCTGTGGTTTTTATGTGTTGCCTTGAACGAACAACATACTTTTGGCTGCCAGCCTGCCGTCAAGTTGTCCTTCTGTTTGTGCTAATCAGATGGTTAGGCTGTCCAATAAAAAGGGGTGCATTTTTAGATGCGGTTGGTGAAAATTTTGTTACAGCATTACTTGTGTAAATATGTCAACACTTCAGTAATTATTTTTGTTGTAATTAATAGAGCCCTTTCAACTTGAAATGAGCAAGGCCTGATAGCTTGTTCTTGTCCTGCAAACTGGATCTCGTTATATGCATATGGAGGTTTGTTTTAGGTCGATTTCTTTTGTTTGGTGTAGTGTTCTACTTTTATGTTGTCTCATTAAACATAGTGGCACCACTAAATTTGCTTTGGATACTATTTGTACAGCAGATATAATAAAAGATATATCACCAACATTTCCCTTCTTTTTTCCTTTGCATGTTATAATCCGGTTATGATCTAATTGTTTTCTTAAGCCACAGTGAATATTTTCTCTTTCATCTTCAAGTCACGATGAGGGTATGATCAATTGAAGTGTTAATGCTGTATCCTTTTCCCCCCATACTCTAGATATCAGGGCTGTGATTCCTTTGCAATGGCATCTGGAACCGATGAGAAAGTCAAGATGGAGAGTTTGACATCAGCTGAAGCTTTTGTAGAGGGTGGGATTCAGGATGCATGCGATGAATCATGTAGCATTTGCCTTGAGGCTTTCTGTGAGAGTGATCCTTCCACGGTAAGATGCCATGTCTTTAATTGGGTCATTTTGCTCATAGATTACATTTTTTAACCATTTTGTTATTCTTGCTTTCTGTTCTAGTTGACTGGTTGCAAACATGAGTTCCATCTCCAATGCATTCTTGAATGGTATGATACTTACCCTTAACACATTCATTTTGCCAATAGCTGATTTCTTATATTTCTGTTCTGAGCTGTACCTATTTCCATATGGAATTCATTTGCGCTTATGAGTTTAATGGTTATATGTACAAGCAGCTTTTTAGAACTATGAAACTTTTACGTATTGAGCACTTGCCTTTTCAACTATATGCATGATTTAAGTTGACCATGTCTATCGTTGTTCTTTAGACTGTAATACCTGCTTGTCACTGAAACCGATAATTTGGCACAATTTGATTTTGTGTGGTTGATTTTGCACTTGAAATGTTCAATTTCCTAAATTTGGTGTGTGCTTGTGTTCTGCTAGATTCATATGGTATCGGTCTAAATTAGAGTTTACTCTTTTCCTTCTTGGTAAACAGGTTTTTATATGAGCAATTAACAGATAGCACTAAATTGTCCTAGTAGGGCACCAATTGTTAGCCTTCATACAAGATGAGCTAGGCAGGCTCTTAATTGTTTGTGTACTTATGTATTCTTATTTTTTTACAATTCCCTAAGGATATTCTTCAATTCAATTGGACATGTATAGAACTGCTTTGCCGTAGCCATTAGTTGGTCCATTTTTTCTGTTCAAAATATTTTTCACATTTTAATGATTGGTGGGCTTTTCGCATAGGTGCCAGAGAAGTTCTCAGTGCCCTATGTGCTGGCAGCCTATCTGTATGAAGGATTCTACCAGGCAAGTTCTGTTGATATATATATTGATACTTATTGGCTATACAAATATCAAACATGCTCTTTTAACATGTAGAATAGTACTAACTTCTGGCCTGCGAATATCTCAGTCAAGAGCTGCTCGAGGCAGTAGAGCGTGAGAGGAATATAAGAACCAATCAAACTCGAAATACAACTATCTTTCATCATCCTGCTCTTGGAGATGTCGAGGTGCAGCATGTATGTGTTTTAAAACTAATTTACGTTATATATCTTCTGATTTAACCAGTGAAGTGTTTGTTTCTTTTAAGTTACCCTGATTAGCAAGATGAACTTGTGCAGTTACCTGTCGTTGGTAATGATGCTGAACTTGAAGAGCGTATACTACAGCACCTAGCTGCTGCCGCTGCAATGGGAAGGGCAAACCACCTTGGTAGAAGAGAGGGGCACAGGGGCCGATCTGGCTCTCATGGTCGTCCACAGTTCTTGGTTTTCTCTGCACATCCAAACATGCCTTCTGCTGGCTTGATTTCTTCATCTTCCGCTCAAGGGGAAGGAGATGAAGACTCAAGTCCTGTCCCCACGGCTGGTGGATTATCACCACATGTTAATCCCGGTGAAGAAGGAAGCAACCAAAGTCCTGGGGTGCTTACCTATGATGCTGACCAAGATGCCGTTGTTTCCTCTGGAAATAGTACTCCTGTATCTAGTCCTAGGTTTTTCAACAGGTAAAGTAAGCCATCTATAATCAGATACTATATTCTCTTGTAACTCTTGTTATTGTTTTTGCTGATCAAACTTTGTGATGGTTCTGGTGTATCAGGAGACATTCCACTGGACAGTCAACTCCAGACAGGGCTGGGCCATCAGATCTTCATTCTTTCTCAGACTCCCTGAAGTCTCGCTTAAATGCTGTCTCTATGAAGTACGGAAATTTGTTTTGTCCAACGCCTTCTAGGTTTTTTTAAGGCACTAAGCTTTCTAGCTTAATGAATTTTTATCCTAAAGCTCTCTCTTGTGCAATTTAGGTACAAAGAATCTATTACGAAAAGTACTCGAGGGTGGAAGGAGAGACTTTTTTCGCGTAACTCCTCTGTGGCAGATCTTGGTTCTGAAGTGAGACGAGAAGTTAATGCTGGAATTGCGTCTGTATCAAGGATGATGGAGCGTTTGGAAACTAGAGGAAATGGTAGAACAAACGATGGGCCAACAACATCCGTTTCTGAAGTTCGTCCCACTACGGAATCAAGCAATGATAGGGTTACAGAAAGTAACTCTACTACTACCACTACAAGCACTAGCAACACTTCTGCCCCATGTGTTACAGCATCTGGTTCAAATTAGCTCATGTTATAGTTTCTGAAAGAAGGCCTGCACATGCCCATTCTTTGTCTTCAAAGGTACTATATCTTTCTACTGAAAGATGTTTGTTCTTTGTTGTGATATGTTGTCCTAACCAGTAGTAGATTTGCATTGTTTGTCCAAGTCTCCAACAGAAGGATAATAATTGATAAACAACAAATGTATTCAACCATGGCTACCTTACCTTGTAATGCAGTAGTTTAGTGCTAGCGCTAGGTTACAGGGGGCATGTTACTGGTTCAGACTAACAAATTTGAAAAATCATTTAAATAGAAATGGGAATGCCATGTTTATATCCAAGCAACAAATTTTACATACCGCAGAAATTTTACATACAACAAATTTTACAATGAAGTTGAGGTAAACAAGTATGAGCTGCGTCTGCTAGTAAACTCGACGATTCTCTAATTGTCTGTTAATCCAGCTATTCATTTTGTTATGATTTTATTCGGATTAAACTAACGTATGACAGGATATCCATTCCCAGGTATGGGCAGGTGACAGGGTTGAAACTGCAACGACATGATGACATCATCTTCTCAACCGTTGCATAAATCACCACCAGAAAATCTGAATGATAGTTTGATGTATTGGTTTGATAAAAGGGCGGTTAGCCCGAGGTATTACCTAGGAAGTCGATTTGATCTCCTGTTTCACCTATGTAAAAAAATATTCTGGACGGTTGTTTACTGGTATAAATAATGGATGTGGTAACTCCATAGCACGCGAAGCGTAATCTTGTTAAACATGGTTGGAACAGCAAGATTTCATGTTATACGGTTTTTATGGCACCGAGTCCAAGTTAATTTTCTGCAGCTGAACTGATGTTTTTGATGAACAGAAACAGTCATGTTGTTACTTGCAAAGGTAAATCCAAAAGAAAACCCCTCAGCCAAACAGACATACGAACATTCTATACTCCATACTAAAGCTGGTGGTTCTGAGACAAATTTTCTTTGAACTTAATGATTTTAGATCCCAATCTCACTGTTTGTGCACAGTTTTGATATTTTGAATTTGTGAAGTTAAATGCAATTTAAGTGGGAATTCACTCCATGGCCTTAAGGGCAGATTTGGCTGTAGCTCAAGATTTAAGGTAAATTTAGCTTTATCTAAAGTTTGATTCTTTAGCGTTGGATTTGCCATGCTATCATAATTTTGACTTAGACTGTTGCTTTGAGACAATTTTTTAGAGCATCAATGCATGGCTTTAATGGGCAATTCTTTGTATACGACTGAAAGTTAACCTCATTCCTTATATGCTATTTATTGTGTTAATGACATGTGGATTCTGGTCCCATATATCAGTGATCTATTTATAGATTTTCTCCAAATCCCAGTGGCATACGAGAAATTAATCCTTTAATGTACGATTTGTCTTGCGGATCACAATTTGAGTGCAATTTTAGGTCCCGCTTGGCAATTTGGAACCGGATCGTTTCTTCTTTTTTCACTTTGTGGCTGCATCGGTCTTAATTCTGTTCCATCCGATTCACAGGATCCCATCCAAAACGTTTCTACCAAAAATTTGGAACCGTTTTCGATTCTACTAGAATCTGGAACAGTACCAAACAGGACCTTAGTTTTGGTTAGAAATAAAAGAGTTCTGAGGAAGTGTACGCCGCAATAGCTCATGATACCATGCCGTTCTTCCTTGAAATGTTGCTTTATGGCTTCCAAGACTGATTTGCATTGCTATACTTCATAATTTTAAGATAGTATTTTTTCTGCTTTTTTTTGTTTAAAAAATATTGATTCTTCAAAACGCAAGATTTGTCATACCATATCTCGCGGTTCTCAAGAAACTAGACCGTAAGCGCGGCGCACGTAAACGAAAAATGACTTTACGTTTTTTTTTTGTGAAAAAATAAACTTAGATGTATCTTCAAAATTTTTGGAAGCTCGAGAAACCGTGGAGACCGAGCCGCGTGCGTGAATTGAAAACGGATTTTTGTTTTTTCTAGGGAAAATGGGTCACGAAAATATTTTTTTCTGGGCTCTGGAAAAAAATGAACCACGAAAATAATTTTTTGGCAAAAACGAAGAAAGGATGAAAAAACGGGGAAAGGAAGAACGAAAAACGGGTTTCTGTTTTTTCTGAGAAAAAATGGACCACGAAAACGTTTTTCCCGAGGTCTGGAGAAAAAACAGACAACGAAAATATTTTTTCCAACAGAAACGGAGAAATGACCAACGAAAAACGAATTTGCATTTTTTTTCTGAGCGCGGCAACCGCGCAAGTAAAAATGGGCCGGGGAAAATCGAAAGATAAAAGTAAAAAAATTGGGTAAAAATCAGAACCGAAAAGGACCCCGATCATGCAATCTAGAAAAATCAGAAGGCAAAAGTAAAAAAAATTGTCGAAAATCTAAAAAAATCGTCTAAAATCTAAGTGCCTTATCTCATCATTTGATTTGATCATGCTGACAACGTCATGAGCAACATTCATGAAGCAATCGTCGCCTGGAAGGACATTGTACAAAAGAAAGTATACTGGTTGAGATTTACATGTACACAGAAGACGCAACTTCTGTGAGGAACTCATCATGGATGAGAGACCCAGATGTAAACCGTCATATTGTAATACAATTCACAAGCAAGTCACCAAGATGACTTCCGACCTGGTCCATGTCAGGCAGTAAGGGGATCCTTACAGAAGGCATTTTTGAAGTATTACTGCATCAGGATAGGAGGATCTAGGAACTAGGAAGCAGCTTTGTTACTATTCAAGTACAACAACTAAACATACATTTGACAGGTAGGCAGGTAGCTGATATATTATGTTAAAAGATGGAATTTAAAAAATATCAAAAACATCAAACAGCTATATTTAACAAAAAAAACCTCCAAATTATACAAAACCAACGCTTGGAGTACCTAGACCACCAAAACTTCCCTTTTTACCAAAAACTTCACATTTTAGAAGAGTGTCACCACCAAAATCGGAAGGCAAAAGTAAACGTCTGCGAATAATACAGTAACGTGTGAGATAAGGCAATGATTAGAGCAGTAATATACTGAAGGACAATGTGCTCTGGAAACATCTGAGCTACCTTCTCTAGAAACATCTTCAAGTGAGGCCTTTGTCTCACATATACTCTATGATTTTTCATATTGAAGAAAACTTGAAGGGTGAAATCAGCATTGTCACATTGATCCAATGTTGAATGTACAAGAGTCTCTGCACTTGAAAAACAATTAGACTGTCTCAGACAAAGATAGGAATCATAGTAAAAAAAATGTGACATCACAACTGGATTTCAAAATTCTGAAGATAACAGTAGCTCATATCTAACCATATAAAAAAACAACAGGGAAATCAACACCATATATTAGAAGCTTAAAGTTTTGGGCATGCTCCGGTACAATGCTACATAAAACTTCAAAGGAAGCAGGGATTTAAGATCCATTTCTTCCAACATATTGACAACGCCAAACCAGAACTGCTTCGAACAATCATTTATCACATCAGAGCATAATCAATTTGTTTCCCCCGTATTTACTGTATGGCTATTTTGGGTGGGCTGTTATTTAATACTTGGTCATCGGCTGTGTGGTTTCAAGCTAATGTAATCTGAAAAATATATAAACCTGGTTCTTCATTGTCTTTGTTTTTGAATATGTTGCTGGAACACTCAGTTTCTTAAATGGAACTGGGACATCTCTGTTTGATGTTCTTTTCATAATATATATATATATATATATATATATATATATATATATATATATATATATATATATATGGGGAGATATCTAGTGCACACCCCCTTTACCGTGAAAACTCCGTGAAACCCACGTGTAAAAGTTTTGAAAAATTCTCAAAAAATTATCATATGTAGGGGAGATGAGGTTCTACAACCCTGTAAAATTTGAAGACCAAACTCAATTGCATTTGAAAGATATAAAAAAGACAAATTCAGTATGAATAGTGATTTTTCACTATTTAGCACTATTCATTTTGCAATTTGTCTTTTTCATATCTTTCAAATGCGATTGAGTTTGATCTTCAAATTTCACAGGGTTGTAGAACCTCACCTCCTCTACGTAGGGTAATTTTTTGAGAATTTTTCAAAACTTTTATACGTGGGTTTCATGAAGTTTTCACGGTAAGGAGGGTTTTCACTGGATATGTTGCCTATATATATATATATATATATATATATATATATATATATATATATATATATATAGGCAGCATATTTGGTGCAAACCCTCTACCGTGAAAACTCATTGAAAACCACATGTAAAATTTTGAAAAATTCTCAAAAATTACCATGCATAGGAAGGTGTAGTTCTACAACCCTGTAAAATTTGAAGACAAAACTCAATTGCATTTGGAAGATATAAAAGAAAAATTCAATATGAATAGTGTTTTTCAACGTTTAGCACTATTCATTTTGCAATTTATCTTTTTCATATCTTTCAAATGCAATTGAGTTTTATCTTCAAATTTTACAGGGTTGTAGAACCACACCTCCCCTATGTATGGTAATTTTTTGAGAATTTTTCAAAAATTTTACACGTGGTTTTCACGGAGTTTTCACGGTAGAGGGAGTTTGCATCAAATATGCTGCCATATATATATATATATATATATATATATATATATATATATATATATATATATATATATATATATATATATATATAGGAAACCTCTTTTCTACTCCTGGGAGTAATTACTCCCTATGCCGTATCTCACAACGTAGGGAGTATTTCGGGCAACGGAGAGTATGTACGTGTAGTATATAAGTATATAAGATCATCTAGGTGGTATTTACATTTTTTCAGAGGTGGTATGTACACTTTTTAGACATACTTCTTTTTATATGCGTATATGAAGGTATTTACAAAATATGCTAAAAACTATGTACTCCCTTGCAATTTTTTCATGTGGATCTCATTGGAATATCTTATAATTAGTATATGAGTGTATCCAAACTGATAAAGGAGTATTTCAAGTACGTTTGGGTGGTATTTCAGAGTTGGGAGTAATTACTCCCGGGAGTACGAAGTATTTTTCCTATATATATATATATATACCTTACCCCCATAAATCATTTGAGCAACAGGATTGCCGAGCACTTGGGTCAAAAGTACTTGAAGAAAGAAAATACATCCGAAAGTAAGATTGCATGATGTAAGGTCACTGCCTGCTTACCATCAAAATCCAGCACAAGAGTGACATGTTTTTTCCTCACTGGTGATTTTGGTGAACGATTGGGTGAGCCAACATCCATTAAATCAGGCAGGCCTATAGAAAGTAGATTTTCATCAACATATTCAGGTCATAACGCATCTCGAGAGGCAGAAGTACTTTCAATTTCTGAATTTGATGGTTTCATTTGAAGGTATAAGGATGTGCCATCAGGGTATATTGTAGTGAGTCGACTGGGGCCTCATCGGTAGTCTTATTTGGTTCCTCTGTCTCATCAAGAGACAGGAGTGCCACAGGCTGCTCCACCATGTCAACAATATTCATACAATCAAGTACTAACATCATTTGTAAAATCCATTTAGCTATCAAACCGTACAGCAGAAAAGCTTTCTGAGAGGTAGAAATCCAGAACATCCCAAACTTGGAATTCGCTTGTAATATTGTATCCTCCATCATTGCCACTAAGAATCAGGTGAAGGAACTCAGTGCTTTCATCCATTGCTGCAGTGATAAAAAAAGGAAAAAGGAACAGGCCATTCAGTTATAAAACATGAGTTTTAGATAGTAAGATAAGAATTTGATAAGATAACAAACACAAACTGATAAATTTATTCATGCTAGAGCAACATATAGTCCAAATATCCGATTGGAAATATTGAAACCAAAAATCAAATTACTACAGCAAGTCAGCAATTAAAATGACTGAAATAGTTGGAAGCCAAGCCATATTACCTGTAGCACTGTGGTTCAAATTCTCGCCGAAATCCCGCGAAATTTCGGCGAAATTTCGGTTTTCGGACCCCCCCGAGTTCCATAATCTCGGCGAAATTAAAAAACCCTAACAAAATTTAAAAAGTGCTACAGTACCCTATAATCTCGGCGAAATTTCGGTGAAATGGACCGAAATCTCGGTTTTTTGACCGAAATTTATCCAAAATTTGACCGGATTTGACCGGATTGGATTCCTCAAGTCATTTTCCAGGTCTGACCAAAATTTCAAAATTTTTTGACATCGTTTGAACCATTTTCCGTTCAATTGAATTTTACCGAGATCTCGGATATTTGGGACGAAATTTCGGTATTTGGAACGAAATCCCAGAAATTTCGGTTAAAAAAAAACGGATTTAAATTTTGGTTTTTGAATTCCGTCCGGATTTCGTCCGAAATAACGAGATCTCGCCGAAAAATCAGATTTCGGTCGACGCCGGGATTTGACCAAAAACGAAAATTTGAACCCTGGGTTCACCTCCTTCAACCAAAGTTAAGGACCCTTTCAGTGTGGTCGCAGAAGAGGGTGACGACCTCGGCGACGAAGGCCGACGTGCCCCCGTTGTCCTGCAGCATCTACATCTGCTAGGGCTGCTCGTGCACCAAATCCTACGTGGCACCACAACCAAAGCCGCTGAAGTAAACCCCTGGCGTGGAGCAGAGAATTCCGAAATCCAACCAATAGCATCTACCAGCAGATAGAGGGGCAATCGAACTCACCGCGGACAACATGGAGGAGAGGAAGGTGTTGAGCTGCGTCCTTAGCGTTGCGGCTGCCACCCGTGCTCGGCGATTTGGGAGGGAGGCGGGTGGAGAGCTCGTAGCGATGGGGAGGAAGGGAGGAGGCGGGGGCGAGCAAGGGCGGACGCGGCGAGACGGGAATCGGCGCGTAGCAAAAAGCATCGAGAGAGCAGCAAGGACGGCGGAGCATTTTCGGATTTCACTGGGGGCTTCCTGACGAAGAGGGCGACGTGGATGGCCTCCCGAGCGAGGGAAACTCCGGAGAAGCAGCGTGTGGGCTTCTCCGGCATCGGAGTAGGGATCCGTAGGCGGGAGACCAGAGGATCCCAGAGGGCGAGCGAAGGAAGCCGAGGTGGAAGAAGCCGGTCGCTGGAAGTGCATCTGCTCATTCGAGGTAGGGGCGGAAGTTTCTCGTGAGAGATGTCTTAGCGTCTGTGTATGCGAGAGCATGACAGGTGCGGAAGTTTCTGGCGAGGGGCACGCGGCACGCAGAGGAAGGGGGCATCTGTGCACGCAGAGGAAGGAGCGCAGCGCTGGGCGAGCGCGGGGAGTCAAATGCAAAACCAAAATCCTCGAAGGGCCTAGGCGCACGGCTGACCGACGTGGCATAGGTCCTGAACCGAGAACTCTCCCATCTTTAATAAAAGTAGTATAGTATATAGTATTTGTCCTCACGCTTCAAAGTGTTGAGTGGAGGTGTATATTTCCTTTGCTGTACTCTGGTGTATATTTCCTTTGCTCACCTCCACTCAAAACATGTTTGAGATTTTTTTAAAAAAATAATACTTTTTTTAAACTGAATTGCGTTTTTAATACTCAAAAAATAAAAATTGCAAAAATAATACGTGGTCGCCATACCGTATGGCGAATACCCTATTTTCGCCATATGGTATGGCGAAAATACCCTAATTACCTGATTAAAGCTGATTAACCGTCGGTTGTTTGGTAAAGGCTATTTTCGTCTTACCATATGGCGAAAATAGTATTTTCGCCGTACCATATGGCAAAAATACCCTATTTTTGCCAAACCGTATGGCGAAAATAGGGTTTTCGCCATACTGTACGGCGAAAATAGCCTTGATTCCCGTGTAGCAGATTAACTGCGGATTTAAGGTATTGTCGCCACACGGTTCGGCGAAAATAGGGTATTCGCCACACGGTTCGACGAAAATAGGGTATTCGCCGTACGGTATGGCGACCACGTATTATTTTTGTAGTTTTTATTTTTCGAGTATTAAAAACACAATTCAGTTTAAAAAAGTATTATTTAAAAAAAATTCCATGTTTGACGGTAGGAGCATCAGACAAAAATGTTTAGGAAGCAGCTTCAACATGTTGAAAGGAAACGCCCTTAAACGCAACTCAATCCCTAGTCAGCAAGAGTGAAGCTCAGGGTCAAGATCTAAGATAGAGCATAGGTTGTATTTAGGGGCGGAGCTGGGCCTCGGGCCAGTGGGGCCAGGGCCCGAGGCCCAGCCAAAACTACAGTGGTGAAAATTACTATTCATGCCTATGGGCCTGAGGCCTGCACGGCTGCACCCGCACCAGCGCACCGATCGATCGGCCCTTTTGCTGGAGCGCTGGCATGGAGAGTAGCAGAGCGCACTTGAGAGGGCGAGAGGGAGAGAGATCGAGCCTCGCTAGCGCTGCCGCCGTTCGTCGCCCCAAGTCTCGCCGCTGCCGCCCCGCCTCCTACTCCAGGCCCCGGCCCCGCCCTCGCCAGCTCGCCCCCGTGCTCCGGCTCCGCGCGTTCGCCCTCGGCCCTCGCCTCTCGCTCGCCTTGGCCTCCAAGCTCCGGCCCCCTTGACCACCCAACGGCCGCGACCCGCGACGCCGCCCCCTGCGACCCGGCCCTCGCCTCTAGCCTCCAGGCTCCGGCGGTTCGGTCCGACGGCATAGATCTGGGACTGGGAGACTGGGATCTGGCCCCGTCCTCGCCTCCAGCCTCCCGCAGTCGGCCCCGCCCTCGCCTTCAGGCTCCAGCCACCCCACGACCGCCGCGGCGCCGCCCCCAACCTTGCAACCCTGCCCGCCTGCCCGGCACCGAGTGACAATTGGAGGGGAGCTGCTGAACTGGGCAACTGGCCACTACCCATTGGGGAAGAGCCGACTGGAGTGAAGAACTGCCGATTGGAGTGAACTCAGTGAAGAACTAATTGGTTATAGACTCAACCGATGAGCCGAAGAAACTAATTGGTATTCAATCAAGATTCAAGAGATTAGAGATAGATGTAAAATTATATCGCAATATTGCATGATGTCTTATAAGCTCTATATTTTTTCAGGACCACCAATCAAACCATAAGAGAGTTGTATGCTGGAGCTGATGCTAAGTGCTGAAAACAAGTGAGGTGATGAATTTTGCTTCTTCCTCTGTATCATCTTTTGTGACCTGTGAATTGTGAATGGTTGTGTGATTGTGTGAATTATGAATTGTGGAGCATGCTTTGTGAATTGTGAATAACTCATGACTCGAACATATTGATTTGAATAACTTATACATGTAATAGCAATACATGATGAAGAGATCGAAGCTATTATCATCTTATTTTCCATTACAGTCACAGTCCAACCAATCCCCTCCGGAAACAGTAGGAACGGGAGCTAGTAATACCCAACAAAACAATACTCATGTTGAGCTTAATTTGGAAGATATTATTGCCGATCCTGGGCTTCGGAAACCTATTGAGGAATTTCATGTGGACATTAGAGATGCTGCTAGAAGGGAGTATTTGCTACGGGGACCATGCCAACCAAAAGGTCATAACTTTTCACGAAAATCTATAGGAAATCATAAAAGAAGCTTTCAAGAATACTGGTTCAAAAGGCATGATTGGTTAGAATATAGTGTTACTAAAGATGCTGCCTTTTGCTTTTATTGTTTTCTGTTTAAGCAACGGAAACATGAAAACTTTGGTACTGATGCATATACAAAGGCAGGGTTTAGTTATTGGAAGAATGCAATTCAATCTTTTGATGAACATGTTGGTAAAATTGATAGTGCTCATAATAAAGCTAGAAAATATTGTGAGGATTTTAAAAATCAGAGGCAGAGTGTCACACATGTGTGGGCTGATACAAGCAAGAAGAAGGAGGAAGAATATTTGGGTCGTATTACTATTATTTTAGGTGTTGTAAGGTTTCTTCTATTGCAAGCTCTTGCTTTCCGTGGGTACGATGAGTCTTCTGGATCAAACAATAGAGGACACTTTTTAGAGATGCTGCAATGGTATAAAGAGAAGGATAAAAATGCATCTATCCTGTTAGATAATGCTCCTGAGAACCATTTAATGACTTCACCGGAAATACAAAAGCAGTTGTGCAAAGCTTGTGCAGAAGAGACCACTAAAGCCATTGTGGATGATATTGGGGATAGACGATTTGCCGTTCTTGTTGATGAGTCTCGAGATGCATCTATCAAAGAACAAATGGTTGTGATTTTGAGGTCAGTATGTGCTATTTCGAATTTTTGGATAGCCTTTTAACTATGCTTATTGTCCTCATAAAAAAAACTACGTTTCTTTCACCATGTAGGTATGTCAACAAACATGGGCACGTGATTGAGAGATTTCTTGGGATTCAGCATGTTAATGACACTACATCAACTTCGTTGAAGATAGCTTTGGATGCTATATTTGTTCGTCATGGTTTATCCATCCATAGATTGCGAGGGCAAGGATATGATGGCGCATCAAACATGAGAGGGGGATTCCACGGGCTACAAAGACGGGTATTGGATGAAAATCCATATGCATTTTATATACATTGCTTTGCTCATTAGCTGCAGTTAGTGGTTGTTTCTGTTGCTAAGTGTTGTTCTTCTGTATTGGATTTCTTTAACTACACCACTTTGATTGTCAACACTGTTAATGCTTCTTGTAAGAGACATGATCAATTGCCCCAACAACATCATGATAATCTTGTGAGTAAATTGGAGAGCGGTGACATTTTTACTGGAAGAGGAAAAAACCAAGAAACTAACCTTGCAAGACCTAGGGATACTCGGTGGGGTTCACATCACAAAACTTTGTGTCGTCTTCTCCTAATGTGGGATGCGGTTCTTGAGATATTAGAGAATGTATGTGATGATGCAACAAATACAACACAGAAAACAACAGCTTCAGGTTTGTTGCGACAGATGGAAAGTTTTGAATTTGTGCTTATATTGCATTTTATGATCAGAATATTGGGCAAAACTAATGATCTGTCACATTGCTTGCAAAAGAAAGATCAGAACATTGTTCGTGCTATAGGATTGGTTGGGGGCACATTGCAAAAAATTAATGACATAAGACATCATGGTTGGGATGAGCTCTTTCAGGAGGTAAAGACATTTTGTCTCCAACATAACATCATTGTGCCAAATATGTCGGATACAATAACAGCCAGGGGTCGCTCGAGGGGTCGTGGCAGCCAATTGGTAACTTACCAACATCATTTCAATAATGAAATATTTAATGTGGTTCTTGATCAACTTGTTGTCGAGTTAAACAATCGCTTTGCTGAAAGATCTACTCAGTTATTGAGATGTATTGCTTGTCTTGATCCAAAGAATTCTTTTGCCAATTTTGATGAAGACAAACTAATTGAACTTGCTAAGATGTATGCCACGGACTTCTCTCAATATGATTGTATAGTACTTAAGGACCAACTTGAGACATTCATTGCCGATGTGAGAGCTGATTCAAATTTTTTAAGTTGTAATGACCTTGGTAATCTTGCTGTGAAGATGGTTCAGACCGATAGACACAGTTTTTCCATTGGTATATCTTCTTATTGAATTGGCTTTGATTTTGCCCGTTGCAACCGCAACAGTAGAGAGAGCTTTCTCAGCTATGAATATTGTCAAAACTGAGTTGCGTAATAAGATGAATGATGAATGGATAAATGATAGTATGGTATGCTACATTGAGCGAGATGTATTTGCAAGCATTGAAGATAACAAAATATTACAGCGTTTTCAAAGTATGAGGTCTCGTAAGCAACAATTACCTCATAGTCTTCGTGCTAGTGGTATGTGTACATTCTTCTAATGCAATTTGTTTTAATAGTTACTTTCTTAGTTTTGTGTGCATAATTTACATGTGCAATTTCATTTTTAACAGGTTCAGGTTCTTGTTCTATTGTTGATGAAAATATGGTAGTCTTAGATGCAACAAACCTTCATTAATTAGGTATTAACTTTTCTACCTACTATATTGTTTTGACATATTTTATCTATTTTATTGAAAGGTTAAGCATGTAATATAAATTTATCTTTAATTCTGTATTTGTACTGTACTTTTGTTATACCTAAATGTCCGTAGTTTTTGACGACAATAACAGTCGCTTAATTTTGGCCCGAGGCTTATATAAATCATGGCTCCGCCACTGGTTGTATTGATACGTAATGACCACACAAGCATTATAAGACTTTAACTTCATGTTCCTGAGACATTTCCATTTCCAGTGTAAACTATTTGTTATATTTTTAGACCTCACCGCTATCCCGAAAAGGTAGAAAAAGGATCGTTCGTGATTTGTATTTAACATGAGGCTTTTTCCATAAAGTAACCAACGAGGGACCTAAACGCAATTCGGGAGCGATTTTCTTGCCCTCACAAAAAATCTCAAAGGATCTATCCATAATTCGGAAGGGCCTATCCGTAATTTGAAGGAATAGAGGGACCTTTTTGCAAAAGAGGAGGGGGGGCACATGGATGGTCTGGCCGGCCGGGAACTCTTCGGACTTTATTTTATGGTGGATGATTCTTACTGTGTGGACTCACGAAAACCACGTGTACAAATTTTTAAAACAATTCTCAAAACAATACGTAGGGGAGGTGATCTTCTACAAGCCTGTAAATTTTGAAGACCAAAATTACTCGCATTTAAAAGATATGAAAGAGACAAATTCAACTTAAATAGTGATTTTTTAACTGTTTAGCACTATTTATATTACTACTTGTTAATTTTATATCTTCAAATGCGATTGATTTTGGTTTTCAAATTTTACAAAATTATAGAAGCTCATCTATTTTTTAAAAAAAATTAAAAAAACTTACATATGAATTTTACAGCATTTACACGATTAAAGTTGTTTACAGTGGAATGTTGCCCTGTTCTTGTCTGCCAACTCGAATATGTAATGCCAGTGTGCAAGTGTATACTTTTGGTAAAAACAACTGCTATCAAGCATCCTTTCCATTCCGTATGTTTTTTAAGTTTTCGAATAAAAATCAATTAAAACTGTGCAATTGATCAACAAATGAATCAATTATTCGTCAGCAAAAGTGAAGTCCGTCTTAGGTTTGCAGTTCTCTCCTGATCACTGGATGACAGCAAAATAGAAAACATAATAGCCAGCGAAACGGCAACTGTTGCATGCGTCCTTCAATCTGTTTCACGGTTCAAGAATACATCTTTTTAACGAAGAAAATATCTGTCAACAACAAAAATTGCAATTCGGATTTGTTACCAGATTGCTAGCTCAACAACAAAACCGCAATTACGAGTTGCGAGATGGCTAGTTCCTGCTGCATATGAGACCAAAATCTAGTTAAAACTAATAGCTATGTCTGAAAACATAAATATATTGTCCACGGAACGCCCTCCAGACTGCTTGAGCTACTGTCCCTGCAACTAGCTAAGCAACCAACAAAAGAATATTTTCTGCTCCAAGTTATGACGAAACCGTAACCTATGCTCTGAATCTGTTGCCTCTTGTAATCTTACAAGTTGACACACCGAACTGCAGATTCAACAGACAATGCGGGTATTGCTGTGGAGAATCCTTTCAAAACCATCGTGAAACAGATCCCACAAGGGTCAAAATGCTATCTCCAGGCCAGCTTAGGTGCCCCTGTCTTACCTGGATGAATGCTCGTGTCTCACACAAACAAGATCGTCTAGCTTGTTTCCATCCATCTTGTATAGAGATACGCCAGCCATTTGGACATGGTGTTCCTGAGCCTCCCTTCTTAGGCTCTCAAATGAGAGCAACTCCCACTTGGTATAGTTTGAATTCCTTCGTGTTTCACTCATATCTGAAGTTCCAGATACTGGTCCGTAATCTGGGTCAACTCTTCCCCATACCTTGCAATTGCTAAATGGCTCCAATTCATCTGCTTGGCCAGTTTCATGCCTTCTTAAACGAAAAGCTGCAGCATGTGCTCTTCTGATCTCTTCCTTGCTTGGTATATCTGACCAATCTTCAACCCTCTGTGCTCTCATGGGGGAATGGATTCGAATTACCTGCAAACAGGAAATTAGCACTGGAATAAGAGAACTTTATGTTAGGGCTATAGATCGGGTTTATACCCGACGTGGCTTTTAGGAAGCAAAGAATCAGTATAAGGAACCCCTAATCTTTTCCTTCCTTCTTTAGAGTCTTTCTATCTTTAGATTTTCGATCCTTATAATTTATATCTTTAGAGTTTCCATTTTTAAGCCTTAGGGCACCATGAATAAATAAGAGAGGAGAGCTACAGAACAGGCACGTTTTGATTGCCAAGAAATACAATAGCAGGCGCTGCCATCGACAACTGGCCGGTGGCTCCGCACAGCCCTTATCAGTACCATAGGTCGTCGTCGATTCCCGGCGTCGTCCTCCACGGATTCTCGCTCAGGTTTGAGACCGGGTACGCGATTGTTCGAAAAGGAACATCCGTATCACTTTATTCATATAAATCAGAACAAGAACGTGGCTGAGAACCTGAGACTTACTCCAAGGCATTCTAGAAGTTGATAATAAGCCCGTCCTTGCAGTGGATTGTGCCCTTTCCTAGGGGATGAGAAGTACCTTGTCCTGAAATAATGAAGTGGACAGAATACATACTTACACAAAAAGCATCGGAAACAATAGTGCCGAGGAAATCTAGAGATATCACACCTATACATTAACTCACCATTCCGTGTAGCCAGGATCAACTGTAAAACCATACATGTCGACAATATCACACATGGAAAGGGCCAATTCTATGGACTTCATACCTGTTCCTTTAGCACCTCTTCTTAGGACTATACCTTGAAAAAGATATACAGGATTCGGAAGTTCCTGCCAGTAAAAACAATTGTCCAGTGTTCAATATAAATGATTCTGGTCTTCCACAAATCATAACTAAATAAAAATATTATAAAAAGATGAAATCCATGCTTCACACTAGATCACCTCAAGAAGAGGCATAGCGGCTGATATCACATGCTCAACTCAATAAAAACAACATGCAAATATATTACCTTTATCATTGCATTGATTTCTTTGTGTGTCAGACTTTTTATAATAAGCACCTCATCAGCTGCAAGGATAAGTGGGACAGTTAGACATCCTGTTTCAAACTCAATGTTAATCCAGCTGAGAACCATTATTTTAGAAAGTGATTCTGTGCATGCAAAATTTCTTTGAACAAAGCAACTTAACAATTATATATTAAATTTCTCAAAGAACAAGAGGAGCAACATATTAAAGTTAGCCAATGTTTCTTATCACAAATGTCTTTGTATCGAGTATTATATAAGTCTACAAGTGATGTTACATATGAGTTTATTCTCAGAGCTCAACAAGATCAGTCTTCAAATTGCGAAACTAGAGTTAAGGGCACTGTCCAGTGTTTTCTCATGGTTTCAGCAATAATAGAAATGAGTAATGTGAATACTTCATGTCATCTCTTTCTTTTCTTTTATAAAGAAAATTAAAACCCTATTAGGATTGAAGTCAAATGGAAGAAATCAGGATTACAGCATTACAGGAGCCCTTCAGTATTGCTGCCATGTTTCGAGCAGCACCCCTGACAACCAGTCGAAAGTCCCTTTTTAACCCAACATATTTTGCGTACTTCTGCAGATGAAAAATAGGGGCAATATCAGTAAGAGTGTTATGCAGCATCAATTCTAGAAGAAAAAAAATCTTTTCAGTTGTCAGGTAAAGGGCAGTTAAACAACAGAACGCTAATAAGATACGCAAGGGGCTGAGGACAGGCAATAAGAGCAGTAAATTGACTGACAGCGCAATATAAGGGAGGAGCTCAGGGGGTCAAGTCAATGACAACATAATAAACATATGTTACTTAGATGCATTTGATAGATGAAAAGTTCAATGATATCACCTTATTAACAGGTGCCTCGTTGTCTCGGAACACAGCATCATGCGCATCAATCTCTAGTCCAAACTCTGTTTTCAAGAGATCTCCTGAGTTACCAATAACTGCACATGTTGCAAACTGGCGTGGATGGAAAGGGGGCTTAGCAGGCAGCAAAACACTAAGAAGTTCTTCACACTGAGTACGATTGTAGCATTTGTCAGCACCACTGCATATTTTGGAAAGCACATTTACCAGCATGCAGATTGATGTCACATTAAAAGGAAGAACAACGCAACAAATCTCAATCTTACAGCTGTGCAATCCTTTTAGCTGCATAATCCAACCAGCCATCAGGTCGCACATCTAAGTACTCCCTTGTCAACACAGTCGTCATGTTGCGGTACTGGCATCATATTAGCATTAGCACATTTGTATATATGCTAAAACATGTTATCTCAGAAACCATGTCCTGACCTGTTCCCACAAAAGGATAGTTTCGCAGACATCGTATTTGTATTCTAGAGGTTCAAAAATTTTGAACTGAGCATTATACTGCAAAGTCAAAAGAAATGTTATTATGAGCGAAAATTTGTTGAATGATACCCAATGGAACTGCACATGAACATGGAGGAATACTGACCCAGGTACTGTTGGTTCCTTTAGGAAATTTAAGGACTAGCTTGCAATGATCAATAATATCTGCTGTGAGGCCAAGTCCCCTGCTTGCCTAAATAAAGCTGAGATTTCAGAAACAAGCTAGAATAGGAGCAAACATTAGAAAGTAAAAAAAGAAGAAGAGAAACTAAACAAAGCTATAGCGTTGGACTCCAAAGCACCGGGATCCGATCAAGCCCCTCCTGTGCACTCTCAACTATACGATTTTACCTGATCTATTAGGGGATAAGGATAACGCCTAAGGCAGTCTCCACACTCATTTCTCTTGTTCTGCAACTCTCTACTGCATCAACCAATGTGCATGCCGCTAAGATCCAAGGCGGCTGACAGAGGAGCTGAGGTGATGCCGGGCTCACGGCCAGAGGAGTCGTCGGTGGCGGCACGATCGTGGCCAGAGGAGGCAGCGCGGCTTCGTGTTGAGGCGGCAGGCGGCTCATCCACAGAGGTCAAGGTGGCGCGGCCGAAAAGGAACTGCAGCATTCCTTGTTGGATCAACAGTAGGCCACAGGGTTGATTGGGATGGGCGTGTTAGGCAATGCGGAAGGGGAGTGGCTGCTGGCAGGCAATGCATTGCCACAATGGTGGGATATGCCGAGGTAACGCAACGGCGAACGGATGCGGAGGCCTTGGGTGTACATGGGAGTAAGATGCGAGCGAGCAGACCACCACTGGTGAGTGCCATCGTGGGTGATTGGGCAAGCAGCGACGGACCTGCGGCCGGATTTGACAGCGATGCGAGCAACCTCTATTAAAAATACCAGAAGCAACCTTGTGATCGAGCAATTGCAAGGACTTCATATATGAACCTCTTTACGTTACACACGCCCACAACTATTGAGAAATGACACAACTAGAACATACAAAGCTATCGCATTGGCATTGGCGCCGCCCTTCATTATCCCCAATTACCATGTACTCCAGTTGGCTAGTCGCCACAAACATACGAAACAAATTGATCTCTTCACAGTCGAAATGCAAAAAATAAAAAATTTGGGGATTCCATGGGAGACGATTGGTCGAATTTAAGCGAGAGGACGGAGCGAGCCGGGGTCACACGTACCACGCATTGCTGGACGCGGGACTGGAAGCCCGAGAGCGCGCGGACCACGTCGGCGTCCAGATCCAGCCTGCTCGCCGCCCCTGCAGGAAACCCAACCAACCGCATTAGGCCGAGGCGGAGAAGGGGGAAGAAGCTAGGGTTTCGAGGGGGAGCAGGAACGGGGAGCGCACTCGGGGCGGTGAAGAAGGAGGATTGGATGGAGAGGACGGCGAGGCAGAAGGCGAGTGCCAGCCCCAGCAGCAGCAGCACCGTCGGCCGACGCGGCGCCGGCGCCCTCGGCATCGGCGGATCGGAGGCGGGAATCGATGCTTCTCCTTCGCTTCGCTCGCGGGGTTGCCAAGGGAAAAAGGCTCGAGGGGAGAGTGGAGCTGGAGCAGCAGAGGTGGAAGGGGACGTAGGGATGGCAATCGGGCGGGTTCGGGCGGGTAGACCTCCTGCAGACCCGAACCCGAAACCCGAAATTCATACCCGAACCCGAACCCGAAATCTCTCACGGGTACATACCCACGCCCATACCTAAACCCGATAGGTACCCGAACCCGAAATTAAATTCACCTAATCACCTTGCAATTAAATTTTCAACCATCAATTGTCAATCAATTCATTTGTAATTTCTATGTTTAAAGAAAAAATATATGGTGTATATAATCATGAAAGTTACTGCATCTTACATCTCAAACGATGATTGAAAATCTTGAATTAACTTTCCATTATTTTTAATTTATATTAATTAATTCGGGTACCCACGGGTGCAGAACCGAACCCGAACCCGAACCCGAACCCAAACCCGAACCCGAAATTTGAAACCCGCGGGTCTGAAATCAAACCCATACCCGAACCCATCGGGTCGGGTACCCACGGATACCCGAACCCACGGGTAATTTTGCCATCCCTAAGGGGACGTTCGTTCGATGGGAAGGAATGTTTTCATCAGACGTGTTGTCGTAATTATAATTAGAGGTGTGCTTCTATCACAAGTTGCATAAATCTTGAAGCAAGCAAAGGGGTAAGTAATTATCATCTACTCTTTATTCATGTTTTAATAGTTGTGCGCACTTCTTTTATAATTATTGTGTGTAACAAAATACACAATAACGATGAGGATGTTGAGAAAAAAAAATTAAATTGGGTGAAACAATAGGTATAGAATGTAGCCAGATTTTAAAATGGTTCAAACATTGTAAACAAAAGAAAGATACAAAAACACAACACTTCAACATGTGAAAAAAATAGTTGCAATATTTTACAGTTGCTCATGCAACCATCGAAGAAAATATTTAAATAAAATAAAATATAAAATTTGAAAGAAAAAAATATGCAACAATTGGCAATCCTACTGCAAACATAAATCACTGTAATGCAACAATTAAATGAAACTATTGCATCAAATACATCTTGCCCCGAGTGCTCACCTCACCTCTTGCAGCGGCCAGTCATGTTTGCACCTTGCCGTCCACTTGGCCCTAGGTAAGTTTATGGAAGTTGGCATGTTGGGAAGGTGAGAAGCCAAGTAGGCTGTGCACCGCGCCGGCCACCGCTCCAAGGCGGTGCGACTTGAAGGTGGAAACACACTCCTTGGCGTAGCCGGTGGCCATCATGGCCTCAACGACAGTGCGGATATGGCTAGTAGTGGAAACAACACTAGTGCCTTGTACGTTGTGATCGTCGATGGCGTTGGGATGAAGGAATGAGAGGAGGAGCTAGGGCTCGAGCTGCAGCCTTCGCATGGCGGTCTAGAGAAGCATCAGCGCATGGAGCAGGCCGTTGCTACGATCGCCGAGGCTGGCAGCGTCCGACACGAGGAGGAGAATGGTGCAGTATAGGCATGCGGCAGCGCACAGGAAGTGGTGGGTGTCTGCGTCACCGTTTGGGCGGTAAAGGAAGAGGGAGCGTCGGCCGACGTCGGGGTGCCACTTGTTGATGCGGGCAGTGGTTGTGGTAATGTTCTCCTCGATAGCGGCGGTAGAGAGTGTGCGCCGGTGGCTTGGTGAAGGCTGAACCCTGAGCGATGAGGTGGCAGAGTGGGAGCGGAAATCAGATGGTGGCGTAGATGGATGTAACACCCTAAATTTTTTTTGAGTTTTTGGGAAATTTTTAAAATAAAAAGAACCATTTGGAATTTTCCAAATTAATTAAAGCTTAATTTGAAGTTTCTATTAATAAAAAAATTAATTAAATTAATATATACATCAAATAAATGATTTATGCAGATTGAAAAGAGACTAGGGAACGCCAATTGTTTAGCCCCGCCATACTTCAAGAAGCCGAAAAGCATGTCAAACTTATTCAAGACAGGTTGAAAATAGCTTAAAGTAGACAAAAGAGTTATACAGATAATCATTGCCAGAATTTGAGTTTTGAATTCAATAATTATGTATATCTCAAAGACACCCCTCTCAAAGTAGTTAAGAGATACTATGTAAAAAGAAAGCTTGCCCTTAGATATGTTGGACCGTTCAAAATCTTGGAATGAAGAGGAAAGATTGCATACAAGCTTGAATTGTCACAGTCTTTTGCCGAAATCCATGATGTGTTCCATGTGTCGCAACTTAAGAAGTGTCTACGAGTGCTAGAGGAGCAGATGTCGTTAGAAGCCATTGATTCATAAGAGGATCTCACTTACAAGGAGCAACTTGCCAAAATTTTAGAAGTGGCAGAGCGTATCATGAGGATGAAAGTGCATCTAGGCCTCTTAAAAAGTTTTGGTGATTAATGATGACACAATTAAAGAGATCTAATGTTTTAACTAGAATTGATGCAGATATCGAGAACATATTGCTTTCGGAATGTGATTAGACGCCCCTACAAATATTCAAATTTGAAAAGACGGCATCAAGACAAGAATTGTATCTTTCATTTTTATTTGAGTCTTAAGGATAGTCGTACTATTAAGGGGATACGACGGGAAATCACTCTTAGGATGATCATGTGCTCAAAGGTCAATCTTGCATTAAAATAGCACCTAAATACTTGCATTCTCCCAAAAACAGTTTTTCAAACCGAGCTGACTAATCCGGAATGTCCGGACATTTTATCCGGAGTATTCGGCTTTAGTCCGGAGTATCCGGATAAAAGACTCGGAGTGTCCGGGTTACTCCCTTCAGTCAAAAATGCATTTTAGCCTATCCGGAGTATCCGGATTGAAATGTCCGGATAGTCCAGACTTTGCGAAATAGAGGGCAATGATTAGATTTACAGAAGACATATTTAAGCCTCCTCCCTCTCCAAACGGCTACACAGTTTTTGAAGCTCATTCATTGCAAGTGCTAGCACTCTCTCACTCATTCAAAGCACTCTTTAGAGCTCAAGCTTCCTCCTCCATTAATTTGTGTGTGGATTCAAATCTTTGTGAAGAGGAAGTAGATTCAAGTGCTAGGTGCATTCATTCCCACTTTTGAGCACTAGTTCATCCTTCAAGCGATTTCTTGGGGTATTGTTACTCTTGGAGGTTGAAGGTCTCCTAGACGACTAGGAGTCACCGGGAGCAACCAAGACTTGTGGTGTGCCCCGGTCGTTTGTGAAGGCAAGTCTCGCCTCCTGAAAGAAAGAGACGATAAGTGAAGCCGGCGAGTGCATTTGTGCAACACCGGGAGGAAAGTGGGTTGAAAAAGACCCCAGCTCAAGTGTGACCGAGCCACCTCAACGAAGACGTAGGATTCCCTTCAAGAATCCGAACTTCGGTAAAAAATCATGGTCTTCGCACTTTCTCTCTACTCTAGCTAAGTTTGTTTTGTTTTGATCTTGCGGAGGCCCGATCTACTTGTCTCTCTTGTTTGGCTCCAGATCTGTGTTTGCTTAAGGTACTTGATTGCATTTAGAACCTTTTCATTCAAGTAGCTTGTTGCTAAACTGAGTAGATTTATTTTTCTGCTCGAGCTGGTATTCGGAGTATCCGGATAATTACCCCGGATAATCCGAACCATCTGGAATATCCGGACAAGTTATCTGTAGTATCCGGGTTGACCTGCTCGGGTGTAATTAATTCCGCTGCAATTTTTTAAAACTCCTATTCACCCCCCCCCTCTAGGCGACATCTCCGGTCCGCTCAGAGGAGCAAGACCATTTTACTTCTGTAAAGTGCAATGTAGCAACCATTCAGAAGAGGAAGCCACCTAGGAGCGTGAAGAGGATTTAAAAGCCGAGTTTCTCCACCTATTCCCTAGCCAGCCTGAACCTCGGGGTCGAGATTCCGTTTAAGGGGGGTAGGTTTGTAACACCCTATTTTTTGAGTTTTTGGAAAGTTTTAAAATCAAAAAGAGCCATTTGGATTTTTTTTCTAAATTAATTAAAGCTTAATTTGAAGTTTGTATTAATCAAAAGATTTAATTAAGTTAATATATATATATAATAATAAAAGAGCCATTTGAAGTTTCCCGAATTAGTTGTGTTCCTTATGCTCCAATGAATTTTGCTGCATTTTTTAAGATTTTTTTTGAATTTATCTGCTATTTATTTGGATCTATATGAACTTATGGTGATTTTTAATTAGAAAAATGATTTTCGCTTTAAAATCCATCTTGGCCTGAATCCTTCGTGGCCCATTCCTTTCCCCTCAGCCTGCCCACTGCCCTAGTCCACTTGTAGGCTTGTAGCTCGCCCTAACCGCGTCGCTCCGGGCCGCTTCACTTGGTCGCAGCCCAGCTAGCCCAGCCGGGTGCACTGTGCTTCTTCCCAAAAGAAACACAAAGCCCTTGTTGTGCACGCCTCAGAGTCCAACCTCCGCATGCCAAGCTGCCTCATCCGGCTATAAAACCAAGCACCACCCGCATCATAATGACCACTCCGACTTCCTCTCCTGAAACCCTGGAGCGCTACCCTGTTTCTCACAAGCGCTGTGCCGAATCGGAGCCGAGAAGCTTGCATCATTGTCAACCTTTGCCAGTCAAATTTGTCACGTTTGGTAAGCCTTCGCTGTCATCTTATACATCCTTAGATTCACGATGTCGCGTTCTACGTGGTGCTTCTTGAAACAATCCAAATTCAAAATGAATTTGTTGGTTTTTATTTGGATTTGCTTTTGAATTTGGTTTTGGAATTTGGAAATCGAGTTGAATCCAAACCTCTTTTGGGCCAAATCTTCCTTGCTTCGTGGGCCTCCCGGCCCGTTCCCTTCCGGCCCAGCCTGCTCCCCTCGGCCTGCTCGCCTCATTGCCGACCAGCCGCCGCCACCTCCGGCCGGCTGCTTCCGGCCAGCGTCTTGCCCGCCGCCATCTCGCGCCTCTCAGCGCCTACTGCGCCACTTCGCAGCTCGTGGTCGCGCGCCTTACGCCGCCTCCTTTGCGCCGGTCGCCCAGCCATCGCCGCTCTCGCGCCCTTGCGCCATGCCCGCCGCCGTTCCGGTGCCACGCCACCGACAAGACTACCCCGCCCCTATAAAACCCGTCGCCCCTCACCTCCCCAACTCGCCCCGCTCCCCTCTCCATGGTGAGCCCCTCCCCCTCCCTCCGTCTCGCCGGCTCCCCTCTCCTCCGTGGTGAGCCCCTCCTCCTCCGTCTCGCCGGCCTCGGCCACACACAGCTGCCGCCAAGCCCCGCCGCCAGCCCCGCCTCCCCTGTTCCCCTAACCCCAGCCCGCCCTCGCTCACCTCGCCCGCCAGCTGGCCCCGCCTGGCCGGGCCCCTCCTTCCCCGTCCCGCCAGTGGCCCTCCTTTCCTCCCTGTCGCCGCTGGGCCGCACGCCGCTAAGCCGCCGCCCGTGGGCCGTGGGCCCGCTTAGTCTTGGCCACCTACTGCTCCAAATGGAACAGTAAAGCGATTTTTCGGTTTTAATTAATTATTAATTCCCGAAAAATCGTTTTAATTCCAAAAATAGCCCAGAAAATCCAGAAAAATCCCGGAAAAACCCAGAGCTCCACCAAATACATTTTCCAAACCGTTTCGATCCCCTGAGTCCAGAAATGCTGTCCGTTCCCAAATCCGAAACTCAGAAAATTCCCAAATCCCAGTTTTGCCCTCCGTTCTCTTCCGACTCGGTTCCCGGTTTTAGTTCGCTTTGATTCTTTTCCAGTTGTTGTTTTGTCGTTTACTTATGTTGGTTGTCTTTCCGCGCTAGATTCGACTGTTGAGGCGCCAGTGGAGCCAGAGCAGTCCCTGGAGTCGGAGCAGTTTCCGGAGCAGACGTTGGACCAGACGGGAGCGCAGTACGACTACTTCCTCTACGATTCATCCGATCCAGCTGCCGCGCAAGGCAAGCCGTACACCCTTGATCATGTTGATCCTATCATGCCATGCTATATTATTAATTATTTTATATCGCATTACTTTACTGTATGTTGAACTATTGAAAACAGTATTTTAGAATGACTTGATACCTAGGTAATGCCAAAATTGCTTATGAAACTTCCTTGGAACTTTGAACCCTATTAAACCCTTGGTAACCCTAGTTAAATGCTTATGCCATGAATAGGTTAAGTATATTGTTAGATTAGTTCAAAACTTGGATTTAAAATAAAATGCTGCCGAATCTCTGATTCGGATGTTTGTAAAAGTGCTACAGTCTGGGGGACAGTATCGGATTAATCCCGGAGTGGATGAGATTCCGATCCCCGACTGATAATTAATGCCTTGGTTGGTCTGGTGGCCGGTACCGTGAGTACCAGAATGGGTTTGTGGATTGAAGGCTTGGTCTTTGGCAAAGTGTAAGGTTAATAATCCCCTTGAGCAAAGTAAATAACTTAGTTCCCGCTCAACCACAGGTCGGACTGGTCGGTAAACCACTATCCGACATAGCTCAGTAAGTTAATCATTCCTGAGATAATAACTGGACTGTTTGGTGGTACTATTCTCTGGAGAGAATAGGGACCGGGCCTTCCCGGCAGGGAATTGTACTGGAGGGGTGGAACGGGAATGGTCCGGAGTGACATTCTTGGTTCTCACAACGGTAGACGCTAATGGGGACTGCGAGTCCAAGGTAGCGGTCTCTATCAGTTAACAACTAAAGGACAGGAATGATTAAACGAAATGCTGTGATAATCTAAACCGGGCCACATGCATTTAAGTTGCATGAAAACTCGCGATTGGCATTAAAGGTTGCGGATATCTTGTGGGTAAAGTTGAGCCGCTCTGCAGAGTTAATCTTGATGGTAATCGATTACGCCGTACTTCCGGTTAATGAAGTTAAGTTTGAATCTGGGGTGATACCCGTAACTAAGCTCAAGTTACTGTTTTGATAATTTTGAAGAAGTTGGTTAAGTGTTGATAAACTTGTGGAAACCCTCTTACTACTTATAATGGTTTGTGCTTCAAATGTAAAATGAATTGGAAAATAAAACTGCATCCAGATACTTAACCCTATTACCATCCTTTGGAATACCCCTACATATAGTATTCAGTGGTTCCGTGCGACTTGTTGAGTACTCTGTACTCACCCTTGCAAACCCCGCCCTTTCAGAGTTCGAAGATGCCGGAGCTTTCCAGAAGATCGTAGATGGCGATTTAGTCTGGTTTTAGGTCTTTGTCTTCGCTCAGGCACTGCCTGTGGTTTCTCCCTTTTGGTATTGTAAGTCTAGAAGCTTGGATGCTTTCTTTGTAAAATCTAGTCGTTAGACCAATTATATTGAATAAAAAGTGTTGAATTGGCTTTTACCACGTAATTTTACTCTTGTTTTCCAACAGTTAGTCTTCCTGGGTAACTGTTGTGAGTTTCGCACTGCCCCTAAAAAGGCGGTCCGTCACAAGTGGTATCAGAGCCTAGGCTTGACCGTAGATTGAGACCTAAGTTGGCTTAAGGAGTCCTTTTCGAAAACTTACTTCAAACTACAAAATGAGTTTCGAAAACTGTAAGTACTATTCTTATAATCCTTTTCCTCTCCTCTTCATGTTTCCGCCCTTTCCTTAAGATTCACTCCTTTTCCGTTAAAACTCACTTAAAATCTTTCCGCTCCTCTGACTTAAAAAGTTTTTCTCGTTTTGGCAGATGGTTCAGCACGATTATCTGTTCCCCGAAGCTTTCGGGGGATGGGCTGAATTACTGTGGAGGATGCTTCAGCATGTTGGGGCAGGCCAGAATGAAGCCCCAGTCTTCCACATAGAGGAACTATTCCAGGGTGCCGTCCGTTTTGAATGGAAGGCCTGGGTTGATCTAGATCCTCTGCCAAACAATCCCAATATTCCGCGTCGCTTCCAAGGATACCGCGTCTCTGAGTCGGACGCTGTCCAGGACTCTGCCCGCCGGGCAGTGAAGCACCTGCGTCATCTTTTCGCCGCTGAGTTTGACGACAGTCAGTTTCAGCTCATCCCCATGAGGGGGATGCTCCCGGCACAGTGATTATCACCGTCCCGGATGATGATGCAGACCCGCGCATCGACAGGGTTGCTGATCTTCTTGTCAGCAAGGATTACATGTACAGCCGCCTTCTCCACGAACGAGATGATCTTCAACGACAGTTGGGCAATGCTTGGATGGAAATCGACGAGCTTCGTGAAGAGTTGGACCAGTTGCAGCCCCAGTATGAGCCAGGAGAGGAGATGTCTGTGGATGGTCCATCGGAAGTGGTAGACCTGTCCATGGTAGAAGATGTGGAGGAAGACCGTGAAGAGCGCATCATCTACATCTCCGACGACGACTGAAGACGCCTGTCTTAGAATAGGGCGTTAGACCTAGAAGTTGGTTTTACCCTTTTGAGTAGTCTTTTGTAATGTAAAATAGGTTGTTTATACCTTATAATGACGGTATTGTAAACAATCTATGCTATCAGTAAAATTATGTTTCCTATCTCTGTATGTTGTTTGTGCTATTACTCTTATATCCTCAGCCAAATTCCACTAATTCTTTTCCCTTTCATCTCGCCTCTCACCTATTCTATCTCTCTGCACCCCATGTCTAATTCTTACTTATCTTCTGCTTTGCCCAAAACCCTGCAGCAAGACCCTGAGAAAGTCAGAATGAATCAAGGTGAAGGATCACAGCCCCAAGGTCACGAGAATGAAGCAGACCCAGCCAGAAACCCGGTTAACCTAGCTCAAGTGTTGGCAGCTATGGAAAGAAATAGATACCAGTCAGAACAAAGGCAGAATCAGATGATTGAGATGATGATGGGACAGTTTGCTGCAAGGCCGCAGATGAACCCCCAAGGAAACAACTTTGGACAGGAGGGATTATTAGGTGGTCACACTGGTCTGATTTCCAAAAGACCCGGCCCCCTATTTTCTCCGTGTCAGCTGCGGATGATTGGCTCAGAGACATCCAGAGGAAGTTGGCTACGGTACAGTGCACTGAGAAGGAAAAAGTGCTCTATGCCTCTCACCAACTGCAAGGACAAGCAGCAACATGGTGGGTTAACTTTCAGACCCTGAAAGAAGGACAAGAGATTTCGTGGCAGATGTTCGAAGAAGCCTTTAGGAAGACTCACATTCCAGCAGGCTTGATGGCCTCCAAGCGGAGGGAATTCTTGTCTCTCCATCAAGGAGGAAGCTCGGTGATGGAATACCTACACCAGTTCAACAATCTATCTCGCTATGCACCCAAGGAGGTGGATACCGAAGAGAAGAAGATAGAAAGATTCTATGAAGGACTGCAGAAGAATCTGAAGTTCCACGTCTCAGCTGTGGAGTTCAAGGATTTTTCAGCTATGGTGGATAGGCTGATTGTTTCAGAAGAAACAAGAAATGACTTAGAAGACACCCGAAAGAGAAAGGCACAGCAACAGAGGATGTCAGCAGCAAGTCAGTTCAAGGGAAGGACCTACACCTTCAACCCCAGCGTTCAGAACAAGAGACAAGCAGTGGGAGGATCCCGACCTAATCCTCCCAATACTCAGCCCGGGAATGTCCGATGCTTTACCTGCAATGGGAATCATTACTCTAATGTATGTCCCAAGAAAGGTTCAACCTGTTTCCATTGCGGACAACCCGGACACTTTAGGCGAAGGTTCAAGAAGGATTTGCCGAGTGATGTGGCAAAGGCCCAGGCGTCAGCTTTCGCCAACAGACCGCCTGCACCTCGTCAACCTCAGCCACCTCACCAAGGATATTTGAAGACACCAATCAAGACAGAGGGATACCCCAACCACCGTGGACCAAATCCACCAAGGAACCCTCAAGGAAGAATCAACCATGTGTCAGCAGCAGAGGCAGCCGAAGCAACAGATGTCATCGTTGGTAAGTTTCCAGTCCAAACCAAGTTGGCTTTAACCCTTTTCGATCCCGGCGCAACCCATTCGTTCGTCTCTTTGGCTTTTGCTTGCAAAAATGGATTGCCCTATTCCCCTTTGCCCTCTCCTTGTGTTTTCCACACCCCTGGAAGCCGGTTAATGGCCAGATTCAGCTGCAACAACCTAAGTATGGAAATCCAAGGGATTGAGTTCAGAGCCAACCTGTTGTTATTGGAAATGGATGGTCTAGATGTCATTTTGGGAATGAACTGGTTATCTAGACACCATGCCCGTTTGGATTGTGCTCAGAAGACAGTGACACTCAGGAATGGTTATGGTCAAGAAGTGACAGTTCAGAATGATCCAAGGTTGATCAGGAAGAATCAGAAGATCGTTAGTGCAGTTGTCCGTGGGCTAGACAGCATACCCGTAGTTCAGGAGTACCCTGATGTTTTTCCGGAAGAGTTACCAGGGAAACCTCCGAACAGAAGAATAGAGCTGGCAATAGAGTTAGTTCCTGGAACAGCTCCCATCCACAAGCGATCCCGTCCAATGTCGCCCGTGGAGTTAAAAGAACTGAAGAAGCAATTGGATGAATTGCTAGACAAAGGATTGGTACGGCCAAGTATTTCACCTTGGTCCGCGCAAGTAGTGTTTGCCAGAAAGAAGGACGGAAGCAAGAGACTTTGCATAGACTACAGAGCCCTGAATGATGCAACAATCAAGAACAAGTACCCATTACCCCGGATAGATGACCTGTTTGATCAGTTAAAAGGAGCTAAGATCTTTTCGAATATAGACCTGAGGACAGGATACCATCAGTTGAAAGTCAGAGAACAAGACAGAGAGAAGACAGCATTTGCTACTCGGTACGGATTATATGAGTTCACCGTGGTGCCATTTGGACTCACAAATGCCCCGGCCTACTTTATGAATCTGATGAACCAAGTGTGTATGGAGTTCTTGGACAAGTTCATCGTAGTATTCATAGACGATATACTCATTTACTCCAAGACCGAAGAAGATCACAAGAAGCATCTACACCTAATTTTGGGAAGGCTTAGAGAACATCAGCTTTATGCAAAATTCTCTAAGTGTGATTTCTGGTTGGATGAAATCGCTTTCCTAGGACATATCATCACTAAGGATGGCGTGAAGATGGATCCTGAGAAGATCAGGACAGTTTTGGAATGGAAACAGCCTGTGTCAGTGACCGAAGTCAGAAGTTTTCTCGGTTTGGCAGGATATTACAGAAGGTTCATTGAAGGATTCTCCAAGATAGCCAAACCGATGACTTAGCTTCTCAAAAAGGACAGTCGCTACGATTGGACTGATAACTGTGAGAGAAGTTTCCAAGAGCTGAAGACCAAGTTAACCTCAGACCCAGTCCTCACCCTCCCAAATCCGGATAAAGACTTCCAGATTTACTGTGATGCTTCGAAGAGAGGATTGGGATGTGTGTTAATGCAAGAAGGGAAGGTGATTGCGCATGCATCACGACAACTCAGACCACATGAGGAAAATTACCCAACACACGACTTGGAACTAGCCTCAGTAGTGCATGCATTGAAGATTTGGAGACATTACCTGTTGGGAAACCGATGTGAAGTGTTTTCAGATCACAAGAGCTTGAAGTACGTGTTCACTCAGCCCAATCTGAACATGAGACAGAGAAGATGGTTGGAGTTGATTAAGGATTACGACCTAGAAATCCTTTATCATCCAGGAAAAGCTAACGTGGTAGCAGACGCTTTGAGCCGGAAAGCATGCCATCACTTAGCTCGAGTTGACACCATCTCCCCTCAGTTGAAGTCAGAAGTACAGGAGTTGAACCTGCAGATAGTGTCAGAAGGATCAGTGCATTTCCTAGAGGTACAGTCAGACCTTCTGAAACAGATCAAAGCAGCTCAGCAAACAGATGAAGAGATAATAGAATACAGAAAAATGATGAAAGAAGTTAGTCCCTCGGAGTTTTCAGAAGACAAGCAAGGCATACTGCGATTCCGTGATCGAATATGCGTTCCGAAGGACAAGAATATAAGAGGATTGATATTGACAGAGGCTCACTCGTCGCAATTCTCGATACACCCTGGCAGTACGAAGATGTACCAGGATCTGAAAAGGGAATACTGGTGGAATGGAATGATGAAGGAAGTAGCCGAACACGTGGTGTGTTGTGACGTATGTCGGAAAGTGAAGATAGACCACCAGAAAACCGCAGGATTACTGCAACCCCTTCCAGTGCCAGAGTGGAAGTGGGAAGAAATTGGGATGGATTTTATCACTGGTTTTCCCAAGACTCAGCAAGGATATGATGCTATCTGGGTAATCATTGATAGACTGACCAAAGTAGCCCATTTCATTCCTATAAAGCAGGCCGTTGGAAGAGACAAGCTGGCAGAGTTATACTTGACTCAGATCGTCAGATTGCATGGAATTCCCAAGAAGATCGTGTCAGATCGTGGAGCCCAGTTCACTTCAAAGTTCTGGAAAAGTCTGCATGAAGCCATGGGTACAGACTTGAATTTCAGTACGGCATATCACCCTTAGACAGATGGTCAGACAGAAAGAGTCAACCAAATCCTAGAGGATATGTTGAGAGCATGCACTCTGACATATGGAGCCTCTTGGGCCAAGTGTTTGCCATTTGCGGAGTTCTCATACAATAACAGTTACCAGGCCAGTCTGGATATGTCACCTTTTGAAGCCCAGTATGGAAGGAAGTGCAGAACCCCGTTGAATTGGACAGAGACCGGAAAGAAACAGCTTTTTGGACCTCAGTTAGTACATGATGCAGAAGCCCATGTGAGAATCATAAGGAAGAACCTGAAAACAGCTCAAGTCCGGCAGAAGAGTTATGCAGATACTAGAAGAAAGGATATAAGTTATCAGGTTGGAGACTTCGTTTATCTGAAAGTGACACCCTTCAAGCCCGTTCGCCGTTTTCAGATAAAAGGGAAGTTAGCTCCAAGGTATGTTGGACCATACCCCGTGACTGACCGGATTGGAGAAGTAACATACAAGTTGCAGTTAAGTCCAGAGCTGTCAAGGGTACACAATGTCTTTCATGTGTCCCAGTTGAGGAAATGTCTCCGTCAGCCGTCAGAACAAGTACAGTTGAAAGGAATAGACCTGAAGGAGGATTTGACGTATCATGAGGAACCAGTCAGAATTGTGGAGACAATGGAAAGGGAACTTAAGTTCAAGAATGTCAGGATCTGCCGAGTGCTATGGAAGAATCATACACTCGAAGAAACTACTTGGGAGAAGGAATCGGAATTGCAGCAGAATTTTCCCAACCTATTTTCCCAGGCGAAATGAATCTCGGGGACGAGATTCCATTTTAAGTGGGGTAGGTTGAAACAATCCAAATTCAAAATGAATTTGTTGGTTTTTATTTGGATTTGCTTTTGAATTTGGTTTTGGAATTTGGAAATCGAGTTTAATCCAAACCTCTTTTGGGCCAAATCTTCCTTGCTTCGTGGGCCTCCCGGCCCGTTCACTTTCGGCCCAGCCTGCTCCCCTCGGCCTGCTCGCCTCGCTGGCCCAACCCAGCACCGCCGCCTCCTCCGGCGCCGGCGCCGCTCCGGCGCGTCTTGCCGCCGCCTCGCGCCTCTCCAGCCGTGGCTACTGCGTCGCCGCCACGCTTCGCGTGTGGTCGCGCCCGCATGCCGCCTCCTTTGCGCCGGTCGCCCGACCGCGTCGCCGCCTCGCGCCGCCAGACACCACCGCCCGTTCGGCGCCACGCCGCCACCCGCCTGGCGCCACCCGCCCCTATAAAACCCGCCGCCTCACCTCCCTAACTCGCCCGCCTCCTCTCCATGGTGAGCTCCTCCTCCTCCGTCTCGCCGGCCTCGGGCCACAGCCGCCACGCTAAGCCCCGCCGCCACCCGCCTCTGCTCTCTAACCCCAGCCCGCTTCCTCGCCTCACCTCGCCGCCAGCTGGCCCCGCCTGGCCGCCCCTCCTTCCTCGTCCCGCCAGTGGCCCCGCCCTTCCTCCCTCGTCGCCGCTGGGCCGCCCATCGCCGCGCCGCCGCTTCGCCTGCGGCCGTGGCCTCCGCTTAGTCTTGGCTGAATTCGCCTGCTCCACCGGAACAGAGCGATTTTTCGGTTTTAATTAATTATTAATTCCCGAAAAATCATTTTAATTCCAAAAATAGCCCAGAAAATCCAGAAAAATCCCGGAAAAACCCAGAGCTCCACCAAATACATTTTCCAAACCGCTTTGATCCTCGAGTCCGTAAATGTCTGTCTGCTCCAAATCCGAAACTCAGAAAATTCCCAAATCCCAGTTTTGCCCTCCGTTCTCTTCCGACTCGGTTCCCGGTTTCCGTTTCAGTTTCAGTTCTTTTCCAGTTGTTGTTTTGTCGTTTACTTATGTTGGTTGTCTTTCCGCGCTAGATTCGACTGTTGAGGCGCCAGTGGAGCCAGAGCAGTCCCTGGAGTCGGAGCAGTTTCCGGAGCAGACGTTGGACCAGACGGAGCGCCTTGATTTACTACTTCCTCTACGATTCATCCGATCCAGCTGCCGCGCAAGGCAAGCCGTACACCCTTGATCATGTTGATCCTATCATGCCATGCTATAGTATTAATTATTTTATATCACATTACTTTACTGTATGTTGAACTATTGAAAACAGTATTTTAGAATGACTTGATACCTAGGTAATGCCAAAATTGCTTATGAAACTTCCTTGGAACTTTGAACCCTATTAAACCCTTGGTAACCCTAGTTAAATGCTTATGCCATGAATAGGTTAAGTATATTGCTAGATTAGTTCAAAACTTGGATTTAAAATAAAATGCTGCCGAATCTCTGATTCGGATGTTTGTAAAAGTGCTACAGTCTGGGAGACAATATCGGATTAATCCCGGAGTGGATGAGATTCTGATCCCCGACTGATGATTAATGCCTTGGTTGGTCTGGTGGCCGGTACCGTGAGTACCGTAATGGGTTTGTGGATTGAAGGCTTGGTCTTTGGCAAAGTGTAAGGTTAATAATCCCCTTGAGCAAAGTAAATAACTTAGTTCCCGCTCAACCACAGGTCGGACTGGTCGGTAAACCAGTATCTGACATAGCTCAGTAAGTTAATCATTCCTGAGATAATAATTGTACTGTTTGGTGGTACTATTCTCTGGAGAGAATAGGGATCGGGCCTTCCCGGCAGGGAAGTGTACCGGAGGGGTGGAACGGGAATGGTCCGGAGTGACATTCTTGGTTCTCACAACGGTAGACGCTAATGGGGACTGCGAGTCCAAGGTAGCGGTCTCTATCGGTTAACAACTAAAGGACAGGAATGATTAAACGAAATGCTGTGATAATCTAAACTGGGCCACATGCATTTAAGGTGCATGAAAACTCGCGATTGGCATTAAAGGTTGCGGATATCTTGTGGGTAAAGTTGAGCTGCTCTGCAGAGTTAATCTTGATGGTAATTGATTACGCCGTACTTCCGGTTAATGAAGTTAAGTTTGAATCTGGGGTGATACCCGTAACTAAGCTCAAGTTACTGTTTTGATAATTTTGAAGAAGTTGGTTAAGTGTTGATAAACTTGTGGAAACCCTCTTACTACTTATAATGGTTTGTGCTTCAAATGTAAAATGAATTGGAAAATAAAACTGCATCCAGATACTTAACCCTATTACCATCCTTTGGAATACCCCTACATATAGTATTCAGTGGTTCCGTGCGACTTGTTGAGTACTCTGTACTCACCCTTGCAAACCCCGCCCTTTCAGAGTTCGAAGATGCCGGAGCTTTCCAGGAGATCGTAGATGGCGATTTAGTCTGGTTTTAGGTCTTTGTCTTCGCTCAGGCCCTGCCTGTGGTTTCTCCCTTTTGGTATTGTAAGTCTAGAAGCTTGGATGCTTCCTTTGTAAAATCTGGTCGTTAGACCAATTATATTGAATAAAATGTGTTGAATTGGCTTTTGCCAGGTAATTTTACTCTTGTTTTCCAACAGTTAGTCTTCCTGGGTAACTGTTGTGAGTTTTGCACTGCCCCTAAAAAGGCGGTCCGTCACACCTCCTAGTTTCCCCGAAAGCACATTGCTTCGCCGGCGTCGCCGCGAGCTTGACACACTATCCTTTCTTTCCTTGATGCCAACCACCATGGTCCTCTTCGGCTAAAGCTAGCCACTTCACGAGCCTCACCATTCCTCCTTTACCCAGGACCGAGCTCTCTCCCTTGCATTTGCACCACCGTTGCTGTCGACGGTCATCACCAGAGCTAGCCGCTGGTCTAAGCCAACATGGCGTCCACCTCACCACCATGTCATCTTCTTTGCTGACGTGTCTACCCAGTCAACACCTACGTGGCTAGATCCAAACCCATGTGCCTTTGATGAGTAGAACCCATCTGTCATACCCTTAGAGCCCATGAACCCGATCTATCGTAGACCCTAAACCTTGTGGACCTGGTCTATAGAGCATGGACCCCACATGTTAGCCTATTATGCCTTTTTCCATATTTGTTTTATTTTCAAAATTCTGGCCATGATGTCAGCATGATACAATAAATCAATTTGTCTTTAGGAAAATAATTCCTTAAAACAATCTTTTTTCTATTTTCTCTTAATTTAAATTTTAGGAAGCCCTATCTCCGTCATACGAACTCCGATTGAACCCATTCAAGTTTCTAAAATTTTTTAAAATCAAGACCTACATTCCAAAGCCATTTATTTTCACTTTTAAGCTTGTTTGAGTCTCTATTTGGTAGGTATTTCTAGTTGTTGCTTTCTTTTTCGGTAGACGTTGATCTTCAGGAGTGAGCGCGGGATTTATAGATTAGGACTCAACAACAGCATTTGATCAACAAGACAAGTTATAGTCCTTGACCATGCTGAACCTTTGTTTGTAAAAGTACTTTATTTCATACAAATTGCATGCTATCCCTTTACAAATATTATTTACTAGGAATAGCTAAATACCTGATTGCCATTATACCATCTTGATTAATTGGAATGCCATGTATCCATTGTCACCGTAGGCTGGGTCATTTAATAGTTGGACATAATTGAATAACCAACAATGGGTTATTGTAGCTATGCTTAAACATGCTTAGTTGTATGATAGGCTCATGTAACATGTTGAATATTAATAAACTTAACTTAATGAGATATGGAATTGTGGCTAGTAGCCATTGTTGTAAAATTTATTGCCATGGCAAGGGTGTGCCATTGGCCTTGGTTATACAAAATGGTTTTCACTTGGACAAGTGATCGTGCAGGCACAAAATCCTTTTAAAAAAACATACTTGGATACATTTGGTCTTAGGTTTAAAAGTGATTTTTGCAGTATCAGCATTTCTGGTAGTACCGTAGTACAAACCATGGTAGTACTGCAAGGCTGTAGTACCGGGTTTTATACGGTGGTAGGTATATTCCAGAGAGGGTATTTTCTATGCTCAACCTTTCTCTCTGGGCCGAAAGTACTGCGGTGCAAATTGCGGTACTACCGCTAGGCGGTAGCACCGAGCATATGGGTGGTAGTTTTTAAATAGAAGCACTTCTTTTTGTGAATTTTCTAAATCCAGAACTACCATAGTACAAAGAGCGGTACTACCACACTGAAGGGTCTGAACTTTCTATTGGTCCCTGCATAAAAGTTTCCCTTCTCTGATCATGTTGATCTTCACTCACATCCGGTTCAAAACTGAGATAATCTTCAACAATAAAATCTGAGACTTCACTGGTCCCGTCACTCCACTTCCACTCGACATTCTCCTCGAATTGTACATCTCTGTTGATATGAACTTTTCCCTTCCTGGGATCATACAGCCGATATGCCTTGCAGCCTTCCTCCATGCCAAGATGAACCATTGGTTGACTTCTATCGTTGAGCTTCTTGAGGTGTGGTGTCACTATTTTCGCATGAGCAGTGCACCCAAAGACTCTCAAATGACCAAGATGTGGTCTTTTGCCTGTCCAGACCTCAAATGGAGTACACTTCCCTAGTGCTTTTTAGTTGGCAACCGATTCAAAAGATGAACTGAATGTCGTACTGCTTCACCCCAAAAATGGCCTGGCATATTCATACTCTTCAGTAGTGATCTGGCCATACCAATGACTGTGCGATTTCTTCGCTCAACTACCCCGTTCTGCTGAGGTGAGTAGGGTGCTGTCAAGTGTCTCTGGATCCCCACTTCCTCGCAGAACTTAGTGAAGTCTTTAGACAGGAACTCACCACCCCGGTCAGTTCTCAGTGTCTTGACTTTGTGTCCACTTAGGTTCTCAATTCGCTGCTTGAAGAATCTGAAAGTTGTGAAGGCCTGATCTTTGGATCTCAAGACATACACCCACATCCATCTGGAGTAATCATCTACTATAAGCATGAAGAAACTATTCCCTGCCAACGTTGATGGAGTTATTGGCCCACACAAGTCTGCATGGAGCAACTCAAGTGGCTTCTCTGCCCTAAAGCTTTCCTCTGTTGGATAGGGTTGTCCAGTAAGCTCCTTCATCAAATTTCTGAGCCAGACACCCTGGCATGCTGCTGCTGTAGCTGCTATGAACTCAGCCTCACACGAGGATAAAGCAATTGTCTTCTGCTTCTGCGAAGCCCAAGACACAAGGTGATTTCCGATGTAAAAAGCCATTCCTCCTATGCTCTTCCGGTCGTCCAAGTCCCCTGCAAGATTACTGTCACTGAAACCTGTGATCAGTATCTCACCATGCTCTCTGAAATAAACAAGCCCATAGTGAGTTGTTCCCTTCAGGTACCTCATGATCTGTTTAATAGCTTTAAAATGTTTCACCATTGGCCTCTCCATGTATCTGCTGACCGTGCCTACTGCACGTTACTGAAAATACTCAGGCCCACCACGCTAAACTTCAGGCAAAAATCGAGCGATAGTTATTTTACAGAAAAGGGTGTTTTCGAACGGTTTTGCTCTACTTTAAAGGTCAGTACTATCGCAGTGAAAATAGCGGTACTACTGGAATTCGATAGTACCGCAAATATAGTATTGGTACTCGTTTTACAAAGAGGACCTGTAAGTCGTTCGAGCAGCGAAGCGAGAGGGTAGGATTTGGGAACGGTTGGAGAGAACTCAAGAAAGCCACAGCCAGCTTGCCAAATGATTTTTTCAAGAAAAACCATAGTAGTCAGCCACAACAAACCGTCAGTCACATCGGTTCTTCAGCCTAGTAAATCAAAAGCAATTTTTTTAGCCCAGCCGTAGCCCCCTCTTAACAGCCATTAGTATGCTCCGTTAGCCCACGAGAAGCTGTCATACCTTGCATGTCCAGCAGTTTTGGTAAATGTCATGGTCAGAGCTTGGCTAGATTAGCTGTGCCATGATTGGAGAGCTCATGTCGTCGGCCGGAGCACGAGTGAACCCCTGAAAAATGCCACTCGTGTTTGGAAGGCTTTCTACATACAGTGAGCTGCAGCTCGGTACCTCCACAGTTACAAGTCGCATCAAAAAACAAAAGGCTGAACTACTATTATTGTTGAACATTACATTGAACAAAAAGCTGCATTATAGCAAAGGGAAAACCAATTACTCGTGGTCTCGTCTTGGTACAAACTGCATTCAACAGTTGGTTCTCTCACTTTGCCAGGCTAGAAATCGGCTAAATGCCAACACAGTGAAACAAGGTGCATACAGGCCGAGGTAACATGGGCGCATCTGGAGCAGATACCGTTGCCTAGTGCCTACAACGACATTAGACTTATGTACAAGCAAAATTCTGAACCTCAATCTGCTGCTCCAACATATCAAGGGATCCATAGAAACTTTCTAGCCACCGACTAACTGGCGCAGTCAGTTACCTCCTCCTCTTCCCACCTGAGCCTCCGGCAGCCTTCCCAGAAGCTCTCGGTCTACCACCGGTGGGTGCCTTCTTTGCATTCGAGCCGTTACCGTTGCTCTTCAGGTCGAGCTGCACTTGAATTCCTGGGAGTAGAACCAAGAATACCAAACAGTTAGGCTCCGCGTATATAGAGAGATGGGGTCGGCGATAGCTACAATCCAACAAGGAAAATTATGAGAACCTTTCTTCTTATCGCTCTGCAGGTCCAGTTTCGGCTTCGAGTCGCCAGGCGCAAGTTCATCTGAAGGAGAAACAAAATGGCAACGCTGAAAATTACTCTAATACCAAAATGATTAATTTGGATGTGCTGAAAATTACTCTACTAGAATGGCAATTTCCCAACAGCGCGCTACTGGAATACCAACACCACTTGCAGCATAACTGGCTATGGGCCTATATGGCATGTCTGAAGATTTAAGAAGAAAAGTACAAATGTATAGGAATACGTTATGGAACCACAGTTTTCTCAACAGTTTTGTTTTGATCCTAATACCCAACACATTAGTCAAGATTTACACGAGTTACAGCTCACTTTTCTATTCCTCCATTTTTCTCTTTTTCAGACAAGCCATTGTCTGATGATTTATTCGTTTGCCAAAAAAGGAGCACATACCATTATTTTCAGCATCAGAAGAATCCTCTTCGTCACCTTCTGCTGATGCTACTCCATTTTCTTCGGGCAAACTCTCTTCCACTGGTTCCAGCATTGCTGCCACTCGTTTCTTCAAAGGTTTTTTCATGCCTGGAATATTTATTAGATCTGCTGCTCGAACAACACGAGAACTACTTCCTTGTTTGTATGCCTTTGTCAAGGCACTTTTAACAGCTGGTTGAATACCATCCATAGGATTTGGATGACCCTGCAGAACAAAACATGTATTCAGCACCACCATGAAAGGGAACGATGACATGGCTAATTATGAGAAACAATTTTACTTAACTAATAGATCATCCTGCCTGAATGCTTCCAATAAATTATTTTGAGCAGTGAATTGAATTATAGCAATAGAGATCTGAATTGAATTGCAAAAAAGAAAATGAATCTGATATTTTGGATTGGCTACATAACCCCTGAGGCATAAGCTTACCCATAAGCTTGTCGAGTTAACGATGCAATTGTTGTGACACTAAAAGATCCACAGTAGAAACAGGTAGATTTCACACTATCTATATTGTATTTCATATTTATTTGCCACTGTATTTTCTTATTCCTATTGCACGATTGTTGTTTTCTTCTATTTCATATCCACACGATCACATACAAATTTCAAAGATGACCTCAAGAAATAATCACAGTTTACTAATGCATTATGAGTACACGCTAAACAGGATAAATGCAACATTTGCACAGGCAACAATCTAGAACACGTTCTCAAAATCAATTCAGGAGTCATCATTAGTACAGTACTAGTGGAACATACAGAATTAAAGACAACCTACCATCTAGAATGAACATTTTCAACACAAGGGCAGACTTACCACATTATGTATTGTATTAACTACTGTTACAACTCAAAAGGGGTGATTAATGAACATGACATTAAATGGAACAAAAATCAGACTGCTTTCAGAACCTTAAATTTGGATAATTCAACAATCGTGTCAAAGTCTTCCTGGTTTAAAGAGTAAGTATCCATAAACTCCACGACTTTTTGAACAGCTTCATCCTGGGTGCATTTACAAATATAAGATTGCCAGCAGATTACTCAGATAAAATTTCTAAATGGGAAATTGTATTATAAGATTACTGCATTACAAAAGAAGAGCAAAAAAGGTAGCTTAAGAACTCAAATTGGTAACCTCATTTGTATGCAGAGTATGGACAACCATTCTGCAAATTTTCCCAACAAAGAAATAAAAACAAATATTCCTAACTTCGGAAATAATACATCTAAGATGGAACTAGTTGAATTGAAAAAGCACGCAGGGACGCAAGAGCATTTGTGTGGCAAACTGACCAGCTCTCTGCCAATATATCCTTAAATACCAAAAAAAAAAGAAGATTTCTCCTTTTTTTTAAAACAAAATAAGCAAGTTCATCACGGATTATTTCCTCGTGGGGAACAGTCCTGTCAAAGTATGCAGTTCAGAGTTCAGACAATATGCAACAGTGTGCTTGAACCAGTGCAGCAGTTGGAATACCTTTGATGAGTCTTATTTCCGTGGAAGTTTTGAACGAAATTTGATTTCATGTTTCATTATTTTCGTGAAAGTTCAAGACCAGTTCAAATATACATAACAAAGTGTTAGGACCAGTTTCTGTAATGCCTTATCATGTCCTGGACATCCATCATCATGAAATGTTCAAGTATAATGGAATACAATGAAATATGGAGTTCATTCATAAATCACATCAAGATAAACAATACCTTAGGTATTGTCCTCAGTGGGTCAGTCAGTTGTCTCATGAGAAGAGTGAAATAATCCAGCCTCAACGACTCCCTGCAGTTTTCATTTCTCAACAGTTGTAAGATTTGACACACAATAAGCCATAGCACAAATTCTCTTAAAGATTAGATGATGCTCAGCGTAGAAGTTTGAACACCATTAAAAAAGGCACGAGTTTTGGTCAATGTCGCCCACACCAAAGTTCAGAAACCAATGCTAATTCTCTTTTCAGCTTACATGGTTTTGAAATGGAAAATCGTTATCTTTTATCTTAAAGATCTGATCCAGGCAGGTTAAGCAAAGTAAGGCATGTTTAATTTGGTCACTGTGAAGGGCACCCTTTCAAAAGTAGTTACATCAGGTAAACAGCATGACATGTCCAGCAACTAATAGTTAGCCAGCCACTGCGCGAAGTTACATGGGAATTTTGGCGCCCATCTATTTTTGTAGCATGATTGAAGGTGATGTTAAAGCCTTTATTATATATCATGCTGAAAGTTCCACATCATTTGACTGTGGGTTCCAAGTGCTAAAGCAACTAATCAGAAGTCATTGAAAAGCTGTAAAGGCTAGGATAAGAACTTAGTAGGTTCAAAAAAGGTAATAAAAACCAGTTAGCAGTTAAATACTGCATCAAAACATGGGAACAATAAAAATATAAACCACAGAAGACCAGAGAAACACCAGGATAAAACTCAAGAATATGTAAAAGTAATCACCTGTCCGACTTTGCTTGCTGGGAGGCAAGAATATGGCTATGGACATCTTCCAGCAGCCTTATGTTTTTATTGGTAGTTGAGTTCTTACCCAACCATCCACCAAACCTATTAAAGTTCCGTTCACCCTGCAAATTTATTATCCAATTCAACCAAGCACAATCACCAAAAGTAAACTAGACAATAAAAGTAATTGATAGTCAAAGAATGAACTTTACTGCTTCAAGGATTTCTCTATTCCCGTGCATCAAAGCAGCACTGAAAAAATGTAAAAAAGATTAGTAAACCAGGATAACACATTTGAATAAAATCAATACCACCATATATAAATCACTTGTGAATAATCAGTGTACTTACGGTAATATAGATGAAGCCAAACAAGCGGCTTGGGACAGCTGCCACTGTCGATATCTTCTTATTTGTACATTAACAATATCACCGTCCGCTATAGACTCAGCGGCACGGGCAAGAAATTTCATTCTTTTAACTCCACTGTCATCCTTCCCGACCGTGTTAGGCCGATAATTGATATAATTTTCCTATAATGGGCACATGTTAGCATGTGAGGTATATCGATTTGCAACACATATTGAAGCAAGAAAGAACCAAAAAGAATGAGTAGAATTTGACGCATCATGTAAGACTAACCTCTAATGAATATAACTGAAAAATATTGAACTGTGATCACAACAATTTTTTTTTAAAAAAAACTCATATGAAGCAGACCTAAAGCATACATTTTTACACAGTTACAATACACACCAATTTGGCCAAATATTGGTACAGCAACAAAGAGCTAGATTTTTCTTCATATAATAGCTGGAATGCATAGAAAATATGAAGGCTACCATCCCAGTTTTCAAGCAGAATGGTGTCATCAAAGGCAAAGTTTGAGTATAACATTGATTATGACATGTGTATGCCTTCTCATTTACCAATATAGAGTTACGGACTAAGTTATCTGATGCGCAAAATATTAGGCTATCACTCAAGCTGTGGAGTTGACTCCACAAATAAGGTTTCAGATTGAACTAAACTACGTTGCAAGCCATGATATGCTACTGTTTATACAGTAGATTGCATTCAGTATATCAAAAAAGCAATTTGTAGTACTCAAAAAAGATCTCAGGAACGGAAGATATACTAATTATTAGCATTTGTACAGATAGAACTAGACGAAAACAAAGTCGCACCATCAGTATTCCAAACCTGGATAATCAGGGGAACTAAATCGGGATCACTCATGCTCAAATTAATTCTCTCATCCATCCGTAATCTCCCACCATTGAAACCAAATAGCCTGAAAGTTGAATTCACATACATAAAGAATATAAAGGCAGTAGGCAAAAAGAAAAACCAACACTAGCATTGCAAAGTTATTCAAAAATCATGTAACTATAACCCCCACTAACATTTATTTATTTATTCTTTTTTTAGAACTCCCCACTAACATTTAATTTGATAGCAGGGAGTTTGCAATTAAGTGAAAAAAAGCATCATTGAATGTGCTTAAAAGTCCCAGTCAAAGCTAATAGCTAAATAAGATAACTAACAGTTTGAAGGGGGGAACACAGTTCCAATTTCCAAGTGAAGTATAAACACTGGAGTGTCTAGACTAGTTGACAATGAAATATTTAGCCTTTAGGAAAGACCGCCTAACTTCTTTACCTAAAATCACCAAAATCTCTAGGGTTGCCACCTAGTACAGGTACAAACTTTCTCTTAAAATTGTGTAGCAATGAATGAAACCATCAATTGAAGAATACCATGTGCCTTTTAAATGAATAACACAATAGAAAAACAATGAAACTTGGTTAAACAATTGACACAAAATATTAATACAATGAATACAAACTTGAAATAGTGCAAACTCCCATCCTTCCCATTTGTACATTAAACAACCGTGCATATCAATCAATAAAAACATGGAGATCCTAGAGAGAATAACAAGAAAAATAGAGAATTAGAACTTTATAGAACTAAAGAATGGAGAATACTTGTCAACAGCTGTAAATGGAGAAATATCTTCATCTTTTCCACTACTATTAAGTCGCTCTCTTATATCATCATATTTGACCACAGACTGGGAGAGGCTCATATATTGCAAATGGTTGAGGGCCATGCGAATGTCCCCATGCACTCTTTCTGCAAGCTCTTCCATTGCGCTCTACCAGATGAGGGAACGATATATTAGTAGCAGAACCTGAAAAGTTCACTTCATGAAAGGAGGGGGACGGGGGTAATAATGGTAAAACACAAGGAAAAAAAACTATATACGGTTTTATTCATTGCGATATTCTTTATATTCTTTCAGTGTTTTGATGAAAGATTAGAAGAACAGAACTCCGAAAAGTTATTGACACCTCTTGAGCTTGAAGACCTTCCTTTTTGGCAATTTCCATCAACCTCTTGCCCATCTGAGTATAACAGAAGTTAGGAACAACCCCAAAATACAAACTTGAGTCAAAAGTATAGAGAGTTAATTCTTCCCCTTAATAATCATGTAAGGGTAAAATATATATGGTGCAAGGAGATGGGAAAATTAAACCAGGAACAACTTAGCAGCCAATATGCTAGAAGGTCCCCCCCCCCCCTCAAAATGACGTTTACTTTTTTTAGCAATTAGGAACTGTTGTACATTTGTATATGAATAGCGATGTTGGTTGTGAAGTCTACAGTATTTACTACAATTGCCTTGATCAACCTTGTGGAGACCATGTTTTTTCTTAAAAGATTTGTATCATTGATAAAATGAGTAGCAGCAGGCAAACTACATTTGCACCTGACTAGAAATAGCAAGAAATTAAGAATAGGGTGTCAGTTGTCACAGTCAGCACAAAGACCAAAAGATTACAGTAGGAAAACTAGTATATCTAGAGATCATTAGAATTGAATGTGGCAAGAGATGACCTGTTGCTTTGTTGGTTTTCTGAAGTTGAGCAGCAAGCAGTAATTTACAAGGCTCTTCAATTTCTGGCTATAACGGTCATTACAAATGCAAACTATAGGAATCTTGGATATCTTGATGCTAGCAATAAGATCAGCAACACCACCTCTATCTCCAGCAGACATACCGTCAACTTCATCCATGATTAGTACAGCTTTAGGCTTTTTTGACCTGTGGAATTTTTGCCATATTTATATACAATAAAATGAAACTAGAAGTTCCAAAGGTTCATGAAACTTCCAGTAATACTGACCGGTTGTCGCTATAATTCAGAGTTGCGTTGCTGATAAGCTCTTTGATGGAATTTGATGTACTTCCCCCAACACCTTTCTCAATCTTCGAGTCTGCTTTACCGCGGCTATCACTTGCATTGACCTGTTATCAATATTACTCACTTGAACTTATCCTTCAAAAGGTTAAATAAAGAACAAATAGATGACTGAAAAATTTAAACAAGTAAAATATGCAAAAATGTAGAAGCACCTCAATGGCCTGCAATCCAAGCATCTGACTGACAACTTTTGCAGTTGTAGTCTTACCAATACCTGGAGGTCCACTCAACAATACAGCCTTTTTAGCTCCACCATCAGCCTGCTTCTTTCCCTTACCCTTTTGGCCAAAATGAATGAATTGCTCATCCCAACTTTTCAACCAATCATGAAGGGTTTTAACCTATATATAGAAGTTCATGCTAAGTTACTTGTGCATAGGTGTATCTAACCAACATAACCATGGGCAGGACCACTCACCATTGATTGATTGCCAACTATGTCATTTGGAACTTTCGGCCGATACTTTTCTGTCCATTGCAAAGAACCACGGTCAACAATCTTGACTTTTTGGTTGTCAGTGGGGGTACTTTCTTCATTACTCTTTGAAGTAATATTTTTGCCAACGGCACTGACTTGATCACCACCTGAATATTACAAGAACAAGACAAACATAAGCATAAAAAACATGAGAAATGGTACGATCAAGAAACAAATCAAAATAAGAATTGCGTCACCAGAGGATGTGAACATAACAATGGATACGATAATTGTAGGATCAAGCTAACATCCGCAATGGTAAAAGTGAGAAGACACAGTGAGCACCTGACTCATGTCTAAGATTCATGCAACTTTGACAATACAAAGTATTAGATATTTAGATTATGCTAACCACGATGCTGCACGTGTTATCCTGAAGGGAATATGCCCGAGAGGCAATAATAAATTGTTTATTATCATATTCCATGTTTATAATAGATGTTTATTTCTCATGCTAAAATTGTATTAATCGGAAACGTTAATACATGTGTGTTTAATAAACAAAAAGGTTCCTAGTAAAGCCTCTTTTTAAACTAGCTCGTTGATTAACTGATGATCAAGGTTTCCTGATCATGAACATTGGATGTTGTTAATAACGGGGTCATGTCATTAGAAGAATGATGTGATGAACACACACCCAAGTTGGTATAGCAAATACGATCAAGTCATTTAGTTTGTTGCTGTATCAAACACATTCGAAATAGCTCTTTTTCCTTAGACCATGAGATGATGTCAATCACTAATTCCGGAAGAGTACTTTGATGACATCAAACGTCACTCCGTAACACGGTGACTATAAAGATGGATTTGGGTACTATGAAAGTATTAGTTGAGGCTCATGCATCAAGAGTGGGATTTGTCCATCCGTGATGACGAGAGATATACTCTGGGCCCTCTCGGTGATATCACATTGACATCGCTTGCAAGCATGTGACTAGGTCACAAGAATGTTATATCACTAACGAGTAAAGAGTACTTGCTCAATTCGGATCGAACTAGGTATAGTTGATAATCGATGATCGGATCCGGACAAGTAAAATATCGTGAGACAAAAGGAATTGGTTATGTCGCTTACGGTTTACGCGATCACTAGTTCATCGTTGAGTGAATGGGAGTCATTATGGATCTCCGTGATCCGCCGATGATTATTGATCCGAGAGGAGTCTCAACCATGTCCATTTTATTCACGAACCGTAGGGTGACACACTTAAGGTTCATCGATGCATTTGAGTGGATACTAAACACCTGAGAAAAGTATGGATAAGATAGGGACTATTTCGAGTATCGCTTTAATAGTTTTGATATCTAATAGTTAAAGGGGGTATATGTTAATGTTTGTTAATTAAAAGAATTAACAAATATTAAATCTGAAATAAAAATGTTTATGGGAGAAAACCTTTCATTTCTTGAGTGGGGTTTTAATGGAAACCAAAGTGGGTTGAGTGGAGAGATCACTCACATGAAGAGAGGGAGGGCAAGGGGCACCCCATGCGCCGGCCACCCCTTGGGGTTCTCCTCCTCCTCCTATAAAAGGGAGGAGGAGCTCCTCTCTTTGGTGTTCATCCATTTGACCCTTTGGTTGGTCCTTTCTCCCTCCTCCTGTGATCCGCTTTTTAGCCGTGGCTTATGCGCGGCCGCTGAAATTATTTCTCCACCACCACCACCACTAAGTCAGTAGTGTTGTTGGAGTTTTCCGGATCCACTACTCACGCCTACCGAACGAGGGATTGGAGGTCATCGTTGATCCGTACGTGTGACCAAGTACGGAGGCGTTGCCGTTTGTGGCGCTCATCTTCGCGACTTCGAAGTCGGGAGTGTACCTCTACATCAACCACGTTTGTTTGCGGGAACGTTATTCCCGCTTTCGGTCTACGAGGGTGAGTCCTTCTGAAACCATTTACTTGCATCTCCTAAATATGATCTTGGTGTTTGGTTGCAATCGTAGGAAAATTTTTGTTTTCCATGCTTCGAAACCCTTCATATCCAACTATAGAAGCACTACAATTAAAAAGTTTCCGGTTACCTCTTCCTTCAGCTTTAACTGGAGAGCTCTTTGTCAGTGATTTTTGTAGCTTTGCTGAATTGTTGTTGCCTTGATGTTTGTCTACAGAAGCCTTTACAGGCTTTGATTTCCGGATCATATCGAATAAACCATCTTCAGACAAGAACGCGATGCTGCAATAAGTGTGAGAATGAATGAAGAAATGGCAATAAAAACAAACTTACAGTATCCTATTTAAAATGAACTAGCAAGAAATACCCCAGCTCTTTTGCTTTGTTAGATTTCACTCCACCAACATCTTCATCAGCCAATAGGTAACTCTGTCAACAAGCAATGTCAGCAAAAATATGGGCCATTTCCACTTCCAGCAGAAAGTATTATAGTATTATCCATACCGTCTTTTTACTAATAGAGCCAGTCACACGGCCTCCATAACGCTTAATAAGATCTGTTGCTTCCTCGCGTTCAAGACTGCAAGTGTACAGAAACTTATGATGGTTTACAGGCAGTATCATATCAATCAGGAAATTTGAAATTACTAAAATAACTGTGTGCACTGGCCATTACATGATCATAGAAAAAAACCGTTAAATATCAACGAATGAAGACAGTAACAAGCACCTGTCAAGAGTGCCACTTATCACAAACGTCAGACCAGCTAAACAGTCAGGGGCCCCCTCTGGGACTTCCTACAGAACATTAGATAAACAGTTAAGGATTGAGTTTTTTGGTAAATTGTGACAAAAAGGATGAAGTTACCTTCTCCCCTTTGTGAGGAGGATCCTTCCTTTCACCAAAATTCATGAAACCTCTCCCACCCCCTCCTCTCCCTCGCCCCCCAGGGGCTGCTCCTGCTCCTCTTCCTCCCCTTCCCCTTCCAGCTGCTTTGGAAGGAGTCTTGGCATCTTCATCCATCCTGTCCTCCTCCTCACCACCATCGTCAAGACCAATTGTCAATCCCTGGGCTGCTCCTGCTCCTCTTGCCCCCCTTCCCCTCCCCCTTCCCCTTCCCCTTCCCCTTCCCCTTCCAGCTGCTTTGGAAGGGGTCTTGGCATCTTCATCCATCCTGTCCTCCTCACCATCACCATCAAGACCAATATTCTCTCCAGGGACTTCAGAATTAGATGCACCCTTCAACTTCTTTGACGGTGGTGGCTTCACTGTAGTTTTCTTTTTTGAAGGTGCCACAAAGTCATTGCCGTCTTCTTTGTCCTTATGGACTGTCCTTGTTGGAAAAGGCTTGATGTCATCCTCAAGTTCATCGCTGCTTTTCTGAAGTTTTCTTTTAGACAAACTCTTCTCAGTAGTTTTTCCTGTGCTAGCATCTTCTTCTTTAACATTTGAATCTTTTTCTGTTTTGGTTGCAAAGTATTTGCTTGTCTTCCTTCTCGCTAAAGGATCTTGATCACCAGGCACCTGAGTGGACCAGTATTTTGATGACTAATAACGCAAGAAAAATGGGCAAGGTCAAATAATGTAGGCCAATGGAAGCGACAGAGGAATTGCGGTAAGCACGTCCAGCTAACCGAGGTTTTACAACAGCTGCACAGCAACTTAAAATCAGAGTGGAAGTACTGTCCGTTACATGCTTATATTTTAGACTTCTGGTGCACAACTAAACATAAAATATTGAAAGTAATTCATGTGCTTTGTTGTCTTTATATTCTATACCAAAACTAAATCATGAACCTTTGCATAGTTTGGAAATGTCACGAATATTATCAATGGTTTGCACGAAAAAAAATTACAATTTTAATGAGCTGGAGGATTATGAATTGCCACAGGGAATTGTCATATTGTGGGCCTATTGGTCACAAGGAACTCATTAATAATTATGGCCCTGTTTGGCAGAGCTCCAGATCCCAGCTCCACCTCAGAGCTGAAACTTATAGACTAAAATAAAGTGACTTAAATTTATAATTTTATTCTAAAATGTAAACAAGACGACTCACCTAAACATTCTTAATATACCCACAGCTCCAGCTCCATGAATTTGGTGGAGCTAGTAACACCTAGCTCCACCAACTCCAAGAATTTGGTGGAGCTGGAGCTCTGCCAAACACCCCCTATGTAAAAATCAGGCACTGCTTACCAAAAATGAGTTGCTGAGCCAATTCACTAAACCATGGATTATACAGATATCTCTCAAGAACACAAACTCATCAACAGCTCGAATAATTCACGAAACCACAAACAAAGGAGAGAACCGGCAATGAAGGGATCGGCATTCTACCGAAGGTGGCGCCGGTTTCTCCGGAATGATGAGCACAGGCTTCTTCGCCACCGCCGCTGCGGCCGCCCCAGAGGGCTGCGCGGCACCAGCATTCTTGTCGTGCTGCTTCAGGAACCATTTCCTGATGTCCGACGACTGCGCCACACGAAATCAAGAAGAGAAAGACTGAGCCAAGAACGACGACGGGATGCACTTCCAAATCGAATAAAGAATACGCAGAGGAAACCGGAAGGAGGAACCAAGAACTCACCATCTCCTGCCCAGAAAAAGCCGGATCTTTCCGGCGCCGGGGCACGGCGAGATTCGAGATTCGTCGATTATTGGCGCGATAAATCGGGGGGAAAGAGGGCCCTTAGGGTTTTAGGGGCCGTCCTTGCTTCCTCCGCCCTCGCTTCGTGGCGCTCCTAGGGTCTTGGCGTCATCACTGAGCCGCCAGAGAGAAGAGCGGAGGAAGAGGCGGTGGTGGTGTGCACCGGAAGAATCGTCAGGCGGGGAGGGGCGGAGCGGCGCGTCTTCACGAGGTTTTGGTTTCGGGTTTGGGTGCGGAAAGCAGGGCAGAGTGGTTTCGGGGGTGTTTATCGGAGGTCCGATGTGGTGAGCCCAATGTAGGGCTGGAAAAAAAGCTCGTGGCTCGTGGCTCGGCTCAGCTCGCCGGCCTGCTCGGCTCAAGAGGCTCGTGGCTGCTCGGGCTCGAGCCGAGCCTACTTTTCAGGCTCATAAAAACACCTAGCCGGCTCATGAGCCAAATTGGCTCAGTGGCCCAATCTGATGAATTTAGTATGATTAATGACTTATATTTTTAGAAAAAGATGATGTTGAGACAATTCCATGTCCTACAAGTGTGATATAGAGCAACTAAGCAACTACTATTATTTAGTAGTAACTAGTAAGTTAATATTATTCATCGCAAATATATGAATTATTGTATAAATACTTAATTTTCTCGAGAAAATGTTCGCTCTACGAAATAACGAGCCGGGCCATGAGCCGAGCCCGAGCCGAGCCGAGCCGGTTTTTTGGGCTCGCCTCAGGGCCGAGCCGAGCCTGGCTCGGCTCGCCACTAGACCGAGCCGCACCGAGCCGAGCCGAGCCGGGCTCGGCTCGGCTCGTTTCCACCCCTAGCCCAATATCGACTCGATAGCTCCACCAAATCTATCAAATTTATGGCCTGTTTGGTAGAGCTCCAGCTTTATTTTTTCAGCTCTACTCCATAATTTTACTGTAGAGCAGCTCCACTGCAAAACTAGATATTACCCCAGTGACAAAGGTGGGTAATTTCTTTTCAACTCTACGTCTGCTCTGAAAAAACCTATTCGTGGAGCACCTTTTCTCTTGCTCCAAAAAAATGTACTAGAACTCTGCCTGCTCCACAGAGTTTCCTGCTCCATGGTTTTCTGGAGTTGGGGTGTTTGGCAGGGCTCCACCCCGAGGTGGAGTTGGGAACTGGAGCTCTGCCAAACAGGCCCTAAAGCTATGAACATATTAAAAGTATCATTTTATTTATATTTTAGAATAAAAACATAAACTTAATACACTTTATTTTAACTTACAAATTTCAAATCTGAGACGGAGCTAGGCTCTGGAGTTCTACCAAACAGAGCCTTCCTTTTGACGGGGTTGGTGCTCACCAAGGTTAAAAATTTCATTTTCGGTTTATATCTCGTCACCCACCTATATCTCGTTACTTACCAAGGTTATTATTTTATTATTTACTTGTTGTGTCGTAGGCTCACCCTTACTTATATTAATATTTTAGTGATCATTGAAGACGACATGCATAGGACAGGAGAAGCGCCACTATGTCATTTGTCATTTCACCTCCCACAACTATTTAGTTTTAGTGTTCAGTCATAAATAAGATAGTGCTTAACTATATTTAGATGATGAAATCATATAGTTGTAATAATGGACATGTGAACTTATCGATTATCTTTGTTAAATTGAGAGGTGTGGTGGTTTATCTATTGTTTATTTTAACCTTGCTCAACGTCGTCGCCAGAAGGTAAAGGTTGCTCCTAGACGTATGTGATCCAGGCGTACCCAAAGTGTGAAGACTTGGGCGTGCTTAGGTGCGTGATTCTAAGTTTTATTATTGTTATTCATGACTTAGTAGTAGTGATAATTGTTTAGGTTGCTTACTGAAAATAGGGTTAACCTTATGGTAAATGTGAGGTAAAATGTAAATGGTGGTAATATCTTGAGCACATGCTGTGCTGGAGTATTACAGGTGATCTCAGAGCGGGTGTTAAGTCCGAGGTACATGAAATTAATTAAGTTACTTAGAGTAAACTAAAATTTATACTTAGAAAAAATAGAAACATGGCCTTGCAATACTTTTCTAAAATTTTTGCCATTGGTTAATAATATTAAAACATGACATGGGTTGATTAATTAACTTAAAACTTGATGTGATGCATAGTAGGAATAGTACGGGTAATTTTTGCATTATAATTTAATGTTATATTTGAGTTAGCGATGATGCGTGTTGTTATGATGACACATGATGATATGATGATAAATGAGCTGATTGAATGAATGTGTTTATGTGAAATAGTTATGCCGAATGGTTTCGATCATAGTCTTTGGACGTGATAGAGGCCGTGGTTGTGGGTGTGACAAGGTAGGGCCACCACCTCATATGTAGGAACCTCTCGCGGGGGAGAGTGGTTTTCTTAATACGTCATAGATCGAAGGGTTTATTGAGGAGGTTGCTTTCCGTTGTGTCGTGAACAATCGAAGAACAGATGAGTTTAGTATGAGTCTTTATTGGTTGTTTTTACTAGTTACTGGTGATTGGTTTTGTTGGTTATCTTTTTGTTACTATGCGGAGAAAATTATTGCTTTTCTCATGTGTTTATCAGTTTTCACGTTTAATAGTTCTTGAAGTTTTGGTATAGTACTTCAGTTGTAGGGATTTAAGTTTTTTTTTGCCTTTTTAAGGAAATGATTCCTTGATAGTTTGGTCTTTGCTTTTGTGAAAAATATCATTGCAGCTATCTTGCTGGGGTGTTACAGCCAAGCTTGTCCACGTACTAGAGTAAGCTGGTTGCCATGTCCTCCAAGCCAACCTTGACATCGTCTCTCCATTTCTCACCTCCATTCCCCATTCGTGCACAGAATCACCAGGAATGATGTTATCTCCTTCAACTCCAGTGATGCACAGCCCGACAAAGGCATAGTCCAATCTCGTTGTTCCAGCCAACATGGTGAGCATCTTCCAAATCCTTTCGTGTCACATCATGTTCCACCAAATCATGAGCAAAATCCCTCAATCAATTTCATGATTCGCCTAAAGGAGCTCGTGCCACCATCATCTTCCTCATTTCTAGCTAAAATCGCTGCCACCACTGCCATTACTTCCATGGTGAGTTCCAATTCAATCCCTCCCTCATAGAGCACCCTAACACCTGCCTCATCCCCCAACCTTTGATTTGAACCCTCCCTCTCCAGGCTGTTGCCTCCACATTGATCCTGCTGCACCGCCCTCGACTCTTGTCACCAGGCTACCTTCGGTCGTTTCAGTATTCTATGGTGAGCTTCCCCAACTCCCCTCATGCCCATGGTTACCCTTTCTATCCCCTCTTCCTCTCCAGGGTCGATTCGTAATCCCGTAGTCGAAGTTGGAGATTGTAATGGACGAACACGAGTTTCTGGAGCTTTGCGTAACTTAATCAGTTCCTTAATTGCGTGTGCACTAAGGCAAACATGCTCCAATTATGCTCGCATCCACTAGACGGTGCACGCTGTGACACCAGCCTCATGGCGTACTTCTGCAACGTCGGTGTCTCATTTCCAAATGCCATCCACCATTGTGCTACAGAGAATAACACATTCCATTAGTATGATCGTATAGGCTGGAATGATTAACTTATCAGCCGACAATAACACCAGCTGGAATGATTAACTTACCAACCGACATGCTGGGATCACGTGCACTGCGCTCTGCTAGCTGCGTGCCGAATTGCCCCCTCCTCAGCCGATAAATGTTTGCTTCCCTAATAGCCTCCACCGCATCATCATCGGCTAAAATGCCTAGGGAGTGGATAGTTGCCCCATGAATTCGGGAGTGTTGCATATGTTGTAATCGTAGTGAGACCGTGGGTCTAAGACGGATGCTGCAATGGACAACATATTTTTGAGTTATGACAACGGAAATGAAAAGAACTTCAACAACCCAATGAAAAGTATGTATTTCATGTACCTGCACGCACGAATGTCCCATCATTTATGTCCATCATTCTCTTGTCAAGTACCTTAATGAATTGTTTGTACTGGACACCACCCTCTTGCCTAAGCTGCTTGTACTCACCAGAGGCAAACGTGTATTGCAGCATGAGTCCACTAATCAATGGCAACTTTTCTTGACCCGCGAACCTCAATAACTTGTACATTAGTTGAACGGCCCTAACGCACCACTCCAAAAGGTTCCACCAACCCCTATCGACGAGGTGGTCATACGCGAACTTGCCCTCTTCCATCGCAGCCCACTTGCTATTTGTCCACTCGTTATCGGTCATCCACTGCTGAAACTTCTCCTTTTTTCCATAAAGCTATTAAGGAAAACGAAGGTCGTGCCAAATCGCGTGTCATTTGGTCTGAGCAATTCCCCGTGTATGTGCTCCCTCATCTGCGTGTGCAGATTCTTATGGTTGTAGAAGAAGTGGCAAATCCTCTTCGCCACTCCTACGACCCTTTTGATCTCTGGGAACTCAGACACCTCTTTGAGCATGAGGTTCACCGTGTGTGCCACACACGGTTGCCATATAATCTATGGGTACTGCACTCGTAACATCTGGCATGCTTTCTTGAAATTCGATGCGTTGTCAGTAACCACCTGCACCACATGCTCGACCCCTATTTCCTGCGACACCACAGTCATAATCTCCTTAAGCAAGTACTTATGGTCCTAGATCTTGCCTGTGCAATGCAGACGCAGCAAGTTTATGTATACTATGTACAATCTTATAATATGAACACACCAAATGGCATACCTGTCGCTAAAAAGATGTGATAATTGCTTAGAGGGGGGTGAAAAGGCTATTTAAAATTTCAAACGAAATTTATCGCAGCGGAAAGAGGTATCGGAGATTCCGGTATAATATCGGAACTTTCGACTGGATCGAAACTTCCGGTATATTATCGAAATGTCTGATCAATATTGAAATTCTAGCACAAGTAACACGTGTAGCAATCTACTCTAGTTGAGTGCAAGGAGTGAATGATCTAGATTAGAGTAGTAACAATAGAGGAGTTCAAATAGAAAGATCACACACAAGTAATTCAAGAGAAATCAAACTAGAGAGACAAGAGTTTGTTTCTCGGAGTTCGGATCCTTGAGGGGATCTTACGTCTCCATTGAGAAGGCTCACAAAGAGCCGGGTCTCTTTCAACCCTTTCCTCCCAAACCTCGGTCACACTTGAGATTCGGTTTCTCTCTTGATTTCTTCCCTTTCGGAGGTGAAATCAATATTCACAAACTTCTCACAGCGTCCCACACTCTTCGGGAGCTCGTGAGTAACGCCTAGCCATCTAGGAGTCCTTCAACCTCCAAGAGTAACAAATGCAAAGTGATTTGATCTTGGAGATGCTCTCTAATGCTCAAGATGAATGATTTCGCTTTAGCTCTAGCACTAGAACTCACTTCTATCTCTCACTCTCTAGATGATCGCTAAGATCAAAGAGGATGACTCAAGAATGCTTTGGAATGTACTCAACAAGCTCACATGTTCAGCCCAACAAAGTGTGTAACCTCTCAAAGGAGGTGGAGGTGGGTATTTATAGATTTGGACAAAAACTAGCCGTTATACCCGCACTCAGCCACATATCGGAACTTCCAATCCAAACATCGGAACTTCCGATGTGTGTAAACTTCTAGAACTTGGTACACTCCAACGGTCGGAAAGAATACGCATTCCGATTACACTATCGGAACTTCCGATTACACTATCGGAACTTCCGAAGCTCACAGAGAGTCACCTCTAAGAAACTTTCTCAAGAAGTTTCACTAAGTCCAAATCGGAATATTCGAAACCTAGATCGGAATATCCGAAGCTCACAGAGAGTTACCAAAATAGAACTTGAACGCATCGGAACTTCCGAAGGAATTAATCGGAACTTCTGAACTCGACAGAGAGCACCCTTTTCGATTTCAACACGCATCGGAACTTCCGATTAGAATTATGTAATGTTAGGGCTTCGGTCTCAGGCACAACTATGCATCGAAATGTATGATCGTGTCGGAACTTCCGACCCAATATCGGAATGTCTGACCTGAACTTCAAAGGAAACCATTTCGGTGCAAGTGTTGACTTTGTGTCTCTCAAATGCAACTAGCTATCATTCATCTGAGCATAGAGACTAATTCTAGATCAACTACAATGCATCCCTCTTAATAGTACGGCATTCCTATGACTCAAAATGTAGAACACATTGAAATAAAGTCGTTTTCATTATCATTTCCTTTTTGAGGGCATCCATCGTCCGTAGATGATCTCACTTTGGGACTATTACCTGTTCAAAAACTCATTGAACGCATTAGTCCCTTTAATCGTTTGTCATTAATCATCCAAAACTTTTTTAGGGGCCTAGATGCACTTTCAGTCGTGTTCACGGTCTTGTGGAAGGACATGACGCCGTTGCAGAACACCATGAAGTTGATGATGCTCTGCATTGTCGGACCAATCCAAGCATCACACATGATCGTGACACCAAATGTGGCTCATCGAGATACTTCCCATCGATCTCATGGCCCCGTGGTGCACAAATCCCTGGGCCGAACTCCTGCGTCTGCTTAACTACACCTGTGAAGTATGGACACTCGGCATTCCTTCCTGGGATTGCATTTGCATGAAACCACTTCAACCATACCCTCCCAAGCTTCTGCCTCACCCCCTGTCTTAATGAAGTGTCAATACGGGGTTGCTGCGAGATACCATTCTGAGCTAGGTTAGCATCTAAGGTGAAATGGCTTTCTCGCGTTGATTTGGACTTGCAAAACATTCCGCTGATCGTTGATTGGATCTTTGGCCTCGATGCTCCACTCCCAGGCCCCGATCCTATGGTGAAACCTTGGCTCCTGAGGTAAGCCTCTTCTTTCGAGGCCTTTATGGCCATCTTGAGCTGCTCCTGCTCGGTACGATAGTCTGTGGCCCAATCATCGCAAGCCTCCTCTTGACGGAGGTGCAGTGCCTCCTTTTCCTTTTTCTTCTCGCGACATCCGCGAAGGTCCATCAGCATAGCTTGCCTAACCGTTTTAGGCATATTAGGGCAAGCCTTCACCTCGCCGAAGCGGCCAGCAAGGTGTTCCTTTAGATGGGTCGCACCACCACCCTTCATGAGATGACTACAGTAGTTGCATTTAGACCCCTGCCCAATGCGCTCTCCATGCTCCCAGACGGTACTGATATGATCTGCCATCACCACACTCTGTAGTTGCACAAAATGAGAATATGAGTCAAGGCTATATGCATGAAGCTCGCCTATTATTCACAAAAACGACATAATTTGCAAAACAACGGAGCTGAATTCATATGGGAAAGGTGGACACTACACCGATATTGCATAATTAACAAAAAATTTGCGATTCCTTCAATGCGCTTTTCAAAATAAAAAGTCACACAAATACTCTACATAGATGAACTAGCTGGGTTTGAGTAATCATTGAAGGGGAATGCTGGACACTACTTTCTTGATAATTGCTTAACATGGGAGAAATTTTTTTCTTGCATCTACGAATTGCTTACCATACGAACTAGTTGTTCTTGCTTTGTAAAACAATGAGCTTGATAGTAAAGTAATGTGGACAGAGAGCTTCATAGTAAAACAATGTAAACCATGTAAACAATGAGCTTCAAAGTAATCCATGTAAACCATGTAATAAGCTTCATAGTAAAGCAATGAGTAAACCATGTAGTAAAACAGAGAGCTTCAAAGTAACTAACCGAGATTACTGAATAAAATACCGAGATTTCGCAATAATAACCGAGATCTCGCTATATTGCGCCGAGATCTGCACTTGGTGTCACCGGATTTGGAAGAAATGGGCTGGATTTGGCCGGACGGGGTGGAGAAGGAAGAATTCCTACGAGCCTCGCCGAGCACACGGTTTGGAACGGTGGAGAAGGAAGTATTCCTGTGAGCCTGTGACTCAAAAGCAAATGACTTCATTCCCTTCCAGGAGCCCAGGACATCACGTGCAAAGCTACGAGTAGAATAAAAGCATTTAGTTCATATAATTACAATTTATGTTGGTCGAAGAAACACAGCAACATTTTATGTATTTTTCTTCTTCTTTTTTTGCATGTATTCCTCACTGAGATAATTACACTGCTCTAGGGGGGAAATCCGGCCAAATCCGGTTCTCCATCTTGCTATCCGGTCAAAATATGTACATATCTCGACCAAAATAACGAAATTTCGCCCATATTAGCCGAAATTTCGGCGAGATTATAGAGTCTACTGTAGCATCTTTGAAAAAAAAATTGAATTTACCCGGGATTTATTATTTCGTCTACGTCCGAAAAGCGAGTTTTCGCCGAGATTTCGCCAATTTTCAGCAAAAAATTGAACCCTGGTCTGGACCAACCATATTCGTTGGATCTTCAGGCGATCCACACGTTTCAGGTTCAGCATATCCAACGTTTGGTTCACAACCAGCAGAAAGAAGATCCGACGAACACTGAGAAATGGAGTGATTGTATCATAGAGGAAGAAAAAAGAGCGACTTGCAAGAATTGGACCTAGGAGGAGAACCTAATACGGATCCATTTAACGACAACTCGAAAGGAACCAGTACAGGGGTCATTGTAATGATTTAGTATATGTTTTTGGAATATTCCTTCGAGGCTATGGTCTTGTTTAGTATAGTTGTAACTTTTATGTGAAGTAGCTTTCGACTAGACTATATGACTAAAGAGCTATACGACTAAACAGTTGAGATGAAGAGATTTGGTGTTTGACATATACCTTTTAGGTGTGATGGGTGGGAGTTGGGAATGAGGATGAGAAGGGTATAGTTTATGATTTTATACTTAGTAGGAGGGGGTAATTTTCTTCAAGTCTAATGGTAAAGTCAGAACAACAACCCACCGAAGCCGTAAAAGATTACTCCAGATCAGCTTTCGGCTTTCAGCTTCTTCTAGCACAAATGGGATGCCGACTTTTGGCTGCGAAAAAGCCAACCATTTAGGCAGTTTTCAACTTTTAGAGGAGAAACTGAACTGGAACTATTCTAAACATGACTTATATTGTAAGGTGGGTTTTATAAAATTTAACAAGAACTGTTTGAAACTTGAGATATAAACCTCTTTCTGATGTCCTGCATCTACGTCAATTTGGGCGCGCATTGTTAAGGATATATTATCTCTTATAGTTATAGATAAGTTCCTGTTATAGATAGAGTCATATTCCTATTCCTTTCCCTCATGTACTCTATATATTGTGGCCTTTGGCCCTCATATTCAATCTGAAGTCTTTATTCATGCGTGGTATCGGAGGCAGATTTTTCTCTAAACACGTCCTTCCGCTGTTTTAGATCTAATCTGCTGCCCCGGGAGGAGGAGACTCCCGGGGCGGCACCCGCACGGCACAACGCCACCATCCGTCGCCGTCCAGCTTTCTTGCTGTTCGACTTCGCCAGCCACGCTCCGTTCGGCTTTCTTGCTGTTTCTCCGTGCCATCTGCGTCGCCGTCTTCTTCGGGGATCGCCGACGTCGTCCATCCGCGCCGGCTTGCCCGTCCTACGCCTCAGCCCGCGCGCGAACTCCTCTGCGCCGGTGTCGCCCCGCCTCGGCTCCCGCGTCGCTCCAGCCTCCGGCCGCTCCGCGCTGCCTCGGCTCCACCGAGCCTGCCGCCGCCGACGCCTACCGGGGCGGCTAGTTGGCTTGCGGTCGTCGCCCCTCCGCCTTCGTGTCGGTGGAGTGGCCAAACACCAACGGCTCCCAGTTCTTCATCTGCACCGTGCCCTGCACATGGCTCGACGGCAAGCACGTCGTCTTTGGCAGGGTCGTCGAGGGCATCGACGTCGTCAAGGCCATCGAGAAGCGAGCGGCCAGCGCGACGCGCTCCGCCTACCTCCACGCCGGCCTGCGCCTCCGCTCCGACGCCCGTGCAGCCAGCTCTCGATCTGCCGGTCTCTGCGCCTCGTGCCGATTCGGCTCGCCCTCAACCTCCGCCGGCCAGCCAAGTGCAGCCGCCCCCTCTGCCTCGACGCCGGTCCATCGCCCCTCCGGCCGGCCTCCAGACTTCGTCGGCTGCCTCTGTGCGCCGCAGCTCCGGTTGCCCCCTGCCTTGCCTCCAGCGCGTGAGGAGAGCTTTCAAGTCCGTGGTTGGCCACGCACTTGTGTCTGTTTCGGTTGGCTACCCTGATTGCTGGTCATTGAACAAGCAATTACAGGCCTAGTCACCCCACAAGCACGACCAAAGGCTTGCTTTGAAGGGACAAAGACATATGCCACGTTCTTGTCCTCGGCGAGCAAGGGAAGGTGCAGGAGGATCTCGAGCGGCTTTGGTTTTTCTTGCTCGTGGAGGAGACCGAGCCGGCTCTTCTCGTCAGCTTTTCTGCCTCCTCCTTCTCGAGGCTTAATTTCCGTTTGGGTCACGTTGGCTCTGCCTCCAACTCGTTTTTTGTCTTCTTGCGGCTCTTGGCTTCAATCTCGGCTTCGGTTCTTTTTCAGCTAGGCTCGGCTTATTTCAGTATGGCTTTGCTGTCTTGGCTTTCATTGGCTCGATGGTTTTCGGGCTACTGCCTTTTAGTGTTGCGGCTATTATTTCTTTTACTTTTTTCTTTAGTCTTCCGTTGCGTCCATCCAAGTCTTTAGCATCTTGATTCTGTCGTCGCTTGACTCCTTTATCGGCTTAGCTCATTCTGTCAACTCTTATTACCTCGGCTCGGCTTCGTTTTGTCGGCCTCGTCGGTTCTTCTTCGTCGACTCAGCTCTACCGTCGGCTCTTCGTCGTCGACTCGGCCCTACCTTCGACTTCCGTTTGTCGATTTGGCTTCATCGTCGACTTTTCTTCGTCGGCCGTCGACTCGGCCCTACCTTCGACTTCCGTTTGTCGATTTGGCTTCATCGTCGACTTTTCTTCGTCGGCTCGGCCCTACATTCGACTTCGGTTCGTCGATTTGGCTTCTTCGTCGACTTTTCATCATCGATTGGGTTCTTCGTTGGCTGTTCTTCGTCAGCTCGATGTTTCAAGAGTTACATGCTACGACGGCTTCTTCAGGACTATGACTTTGGATTTGTCCTATTTTAGTTCATCCCTTCCAAATGCAATGCTATTGCATACGCCTTGCATTTGTGGGGGGTGTTAAGGATATATTATCTCTTATAGTTATAGATAAGTTCCTGTTATAGATAGAGTCATATTCCTATTCCTTTCCCTCATGTACTCTATATATTGTGGCCTTTGGCCCTCATATTCAATACAAGTGCTATTCATAACTATTCTAAACATGACTTATATTGTAAGGTGGGTTTTATAAAATTTAACAAGAACTGTTTGAAACTTGAGATATAAACCTCTTTCTGATGTCCTGCATCTACGTCAATTTGGGCGCGCATATCATGTCCCAAGTCCAAACCATTGCAGTGCATCTACAATATCCGAAATCAGTACAGCACATTGCTACAGTACCCAAATTTGGTTGTTCCGAATCGAATCATAGCGATTTCGGTTCGGCTTCCTTGGCCGAACCTGCTCTCTCCCTCTCTCCCCTTATATTTACATATATTCTATTGTAAAACTTAGATACCAGATTAATAAGATAGCTATTTTACATCGACACCAACACCGGATTAATAAGATAATTATTTTGTATTTATTAAGTGTTCTTCGTTTGTTCTTCCTTATTACATGCATATAGAGAAGGAAAATTGGACGACTTCTTCTAAATATCATTCTACCTTTTCACTGGAAAGTTAGAGATCAATATACTTCACTCGGTATCCGTGAATTTCAGCACACGTGTGATTTTGATGAATCAAAAAAATTACAAATCCAATGTATCTAGCAGCAAAAAATCAACTAGCGTTCATCGAAAAAGCACGTAAATATTAAAATCCTACATTGTGAAGAACAGCACGTAAATATTAAAATCCTACAGGTAAACCCGTATCAATATATCAATCATGTTTGCACAAACATTTCCGATACCATAACCAACGGAGAGCTCGCTTCTCAAAAAAAAAAAAAGGGGGAAAAAAGAGAGCTCGTGAAAACAACCAACATTGGACATCAAGATAGTTCCCACAGTAAAAAAAAATGGTAAAAAAGGACAAGGGATATATATCAACTTATAACACAAAATAATCCACAGGTTGCATTGATGTCCTGCAACAATCCTAGGTGTCCATTGACATACAAATCCAATATACACAAGAATTAAAATTTAAACATGAACAAATTATCAAACAATATACACGGCATGCTCGATGACAAGCTGAAAGAAAAAACCATTGTCTACTCCGGAAACAACAATAATTCCATGAAGCACACACCTCACTATTCACAGGACTGCAAGAAGGAAACAAATAAATAGCAAGATGCGCGATCGATCAACCTTGGACTGGGACTTCATTTGAAGCGACCAAAGGGGCAGCCAGATCGGGTCCTGTTGCTTCTTCAACACCATGGTCAGCACCGAGCTCTTCTTGGGCAGAAGGTTCTGCAGGAGGAATTCCAGCTGGGTTGTCTTGCAACTGCTCTGCCTTTGCTCTCGAAACTTTGGGTTTTGTGTTCGAGGTTTTCTGCTTTGTAACGAGGGGTCTTGTTTCGGCCTTTGCAGCGGCAGATGCTTGGGATGGAGCTGCTTTCGTGACTGGTCTCTGAGCAGGTTTCCTGGCAGGCACCCGGGGCTGGTTATTTTCGGCAGCTTCGTTTACCTTGGTGAAATTAGCCGTACTCCGCGGGCTCTCGCATGATGCTGAACCATCTGCAGAAGCAGCAGTGGCAGAATTGGCTGGCTTGTGCCGGCCAAGCTTTGGTGACCGAGCTCGCGTCGGTGGGATCTGCAGAAGGCCGCAAAACTTGATTTAAGGGTGTGAAGACAAATATGTACAAGAACAGCATATCTATCTGCACCCATCAGGATTAAATTTTAAACTTTAATATAGGATCGTTCAGTAGAAAGAAAGATTTAGAATCACATCTGGGTATTGTAATGTTAATGTTGTATTGAAATTTGAAAATGAGCAAATATGAAATGGAAACCAAAAAACAGTGAACATAACTAGATGAGGTAGCCCTTCAAGAAGGGTTAAAAAATTAAGTATTATTCACACAGATAAGGAGTACAGTCGAATATAACAATCATTTTGATTCTCATTCTTAAATTCTGCATTTTAAATAAGCTGAACTTTTCAGTCAACCATCAAATGTCATACAACTTCTGTGAATTGAATCTCCCCCAGGAAACACTAAACAAAATGCAAACCAATGTTTGATGAACATAGAACTTTGTTTACCTAAAGGCACAACTCAAATTTCCTAAGCAGTAAGCACTAAGCACAACATCTGAAATGCTTATGCTTACTAAAACAAAAGCATTTCAAGACAGATGTGGCAGCAAATAAAATTGTGCTCAAAATGCAGCTCCGTATTTTGGAATAGATGCAACTAATTATGCTGGTTTTCTTAAAATCTATTCACATATTCACCATATCTAACAAAGATAAGTATGTAGCAAACAAAAGTACAAAACCTATTCCAGTTGAAATTTCTGGTATTATCCTTGACAACTTACAGCTATTTATGCAAGATGTCTTAACAGTGTTCACCAAAGCGCTAGTCAGGCAGCAAACCAGCGTCTAGCGCCTAAGCGCCGATTAGGCGGGATAAATCGGCCTAGATGGCTAGGTGGGAGGGTGGAGCCTAGTGCCTAGGGGAACAATGTGTCTTAACATGTATTCATACATTCTCTCTCTGTACTAACTCTAAGAATTTTGCGAACAAAAATATTCTGGTAGAAATTTCTGGTATAGTAAGCCAGAGACAAGACAGTTTTTAATTTTGAGCACAATTCTGTATTCAAATAGAAAAGTAGAATGCACTTGAATCGTATGGAATCATTTACATTGAAGATATCTGCAACTCAGTACCTTTTTCAACTCCACTTTAGGAGGCTGCTCCTTGTAAAAGCTTGGCATAGGTGTTGCTTTAATTGTCAGGCTCTTCCTAAGCTGTTTGATCTCAGCCTCTTGGCTCTCCTGAGTAATGAATTAATTTTCAGAACCAAAACATACAAATATTCCAAAGGTTTATATAAATGATGTGAAGGCAGTTCTCACCTTAGATTTTGCCTGCAAATTCGTTTGTTCAAGCTCCTTTGCATGGATTTTCTCTTCAAGCTTTTGGAAAAACTGAAAGTAAGGCACAACTATGCTTGTTCAGTATAAGAAAGGAAAAAACAGACTACATGAAAACTATGTATTAACACACGCCACTATGAAAATTAACACACCTCCTTTCGCTTCTCAGCACGCTCCTCCAATCTGAAACTAAAACCAGAGGCAGCAGCACTCTTGCCTAGAGCTGCTGCTCGGGGAGTATTGGTACTCCTGGAACAATACCAAATGACAGCGTTGTATATTAATAACATAGGAAAGACTAAGTGAGCACCGAGCAACCATCAGGAAAATAAGAATGCTTTACGATGTGGTGGAGTGCGCATCATCCTCCGGTTTCCCTGGCAGTGTCTGTTTCAAAGGTTTGGTGGTATTCTCATTTGACCTGTTATCCAGAATCAGCCATTTCAGCCCAAGTAACCATCGAGAAATGATGAAAATTATGTTGTTTTCCACCAATCAATTGGTGCAACAGCACACTGCGCTGCCTGTTGTATCATTGTTGGCAAGCATTGCAACTGGGGCGAAGACCCAACCGACCCACATTAATTGTGCGTACTATTTATACAGCAACTAAACTTGCAATCCAGAAGCAAGAAAAATACAGGTTGGTAATGCGATTATGCGACTAGCACATACCCTTGGACTTCAGAAGAAGCATCATTTGAAGCCGCGTCCACCAATCCGGACTTGACAGGCTAAAGTCAGAGAAGATTGAAACCAAGTTCACTGCAATGCGACTAAAAATTGCAATCTTCTGACTTCAAGTAACGGATTACTCAAGGTCTGTGCTTTACCATGGACCGGCGAGCGGCAGGCGCCCGAGCTGAATTTGCCTTCTTCTCCGCGGCCCGTCCTGCAATTCCATGACAACTCAATAGGTAAACCGAACGCCAAGCATCAAGTGAACTAAAGATCAAAACCGGACTAACCAGCCGCCGCTTCCGATCCATTGGACACGGCACCCTTCCCCTCCGGCTTCGCTTGCTTCAGCGCCGCCGGCGCGGTGCCACCCTTCTTGGCACCGGCGGCCCCTCTCGCCGGGAAGGAGGAGCTCTGCGACAGCCCGGGCTTCTTCCCCCTCGCCGCCGCCGCCGCCGCCCCCGAGGTGACCACCTTGCCGTTCTGCACCTTCCCCTTCTTCCCCGCGCTCGCGTCTCCGGATCCACCCTTCTGCGCACAGCAACACCCAACGTTAGCAATGGATCACTACACAGAACCACAGGGTAAGCCAAGAAGCAGAATTCCGCGAACCCCGCACCTTGGTCGGCGCCCTGGTCGGCTCCTCGGGCGCCGGCGCGGCGGCCACGGATCCGCCCGCCGTCTCCCCGCCGGCGAGATCCCCGTGATCACCGCCCTCCTCGCCGGCCTTCACGACGACGTAGTCCTCCCCTCCCAGCCCATTCGCCGCAGCGCCCTCCTGGCGCTCGCCCTCCATCCCAGCGGCCCAGTCAGATCCGCGCCGCACACCGCCAAGATCCGCCCAGCACCGCCCCGGATCACGGCCAAGATTCCGACCTACCTCTCACACTGCTGCAGCTCCCGCTTACCGCCGGAGGACACGGGGTCAGTGCGGGAGCGGGGAGGCCATTGCCGTGGACGGCCGGAGGGGGGGAGCCGGAAGCGAGGGGGAACAGCGGCGGGTGGAGAGGAGGAGAAGGCACCCACCCACCCACTGCTGCTGCTGCTGCGGCCGCCGCGAGAGAGAGAGAGACAAGAGTCGTAGTGTAGAGGCTGGTGTAGTGACGTTGGACTCGTAGGAGACGGACGGGAAGACGTTGTGTTCCCCGCCGTTCCAACGGCACGGCGCGGCTACCGCCGTTTTCTCGTGGACGGTTTTGCCGTCCTACTCCGAACCATTTACTGTACTACCCTCTCGTTGTTATTTTTACAAAATTAGCCCATGTGTCAATAATTTTTTAAAAAAATAAATCTCTAGCCCACACCTACGTGACCGAAGAGCGCGAAATCAAAATCCCGCAGTCTAGTAGTCCACATACGGCAAGCGCGACACGCGGCGCACGGGCAAGCAGGAAGGTGTGAGCGCAGGAGCGGGGGTAGCGCTTGGGTAACGTGGAAACTTACTTTCGCGCTCCACACATACGATAGGTGTGGATCAGATACTATTTTTATAAATTATTTTGTATGAAGCTAACTTTATTAAAAAAAAATGAGAGAGCTAGTATAGTAAATGTATCTCCTACTCCTAGCGCAAGACCGTTTCTCCTTGCTCGTATTTCTCCGTGCTACCCACTGCAAAATTAGGTCATAAGTGAAATTAGATTATTGCTCAAGAGGTTGACGTTCTCGATTAAGTCAAAGAATACAAGTTTTAATTGGACGATCGCGTGCATTGCTACGTCTATCTATCGTCCATGTCCTCCTCATTCAGTCAGACCGGCTGTTTAATCTTAAATCCAACGAGGAGAATCAATCCTAGGTTTAACGCCACAACGGTCTAGGTCTAACACCCTTGACTAGCTAGGCTACATCGTCCAGATAAAAATGCCGCTTGTAAATCAAAATCTTTTCTTCAAATGAAAAATAAAATAAAAAAGATTCACCCTGCCTATCTGCTTTTCAAATAGAATCTTTACGATAGTATTGAACATAAAAAAATAACAGAAGTATCAACATGAACAAATGTCCTAAAAAAGTGCTAGACTCACAGAGGAGAGAGAGAGAGACCAGCCACAAAATCATTGCAAATAGAGAGAGGACTGCTCATAGCCATATAGCCATACAATCAAGGCGGAAGCCAGCTAAAGGGCAGAAGAGAAAATTATTGCCGCAGCCATGCTTCAAGCGACGCCGATCCCCCAAGGGCAATTTCGTCCACACCGACCTGGTGGCCAAGGAACCGGAGTGAGTACTGTCGCTAGCGGAGCATGAGCAGTTCTTCGTCCGAACGAGACACGTATTTTCGCTTGTTATATAGATCAAGGAGAGGTATTGAAAATGATTAAAATGTCTCTAATCATTATCTCTAACAACTATATATAGTGTATGCATGTAGTCGATATCATGTTCACGATATTTAGCAGCTATTAACGGTATAAAAGAAATATCATGCTAATTTGTATTAAAACATTAAATACGTCCTATATTTATAGATAAAATAATTAAAAAATGCACTATATAAACCGGAACGGAGGGGATAAGTAGCTTACAAGTATGTAGTTTAGCCCGGTCTTTAACATTAACTATCTAATAGCGGAAACGGATTCTGAGCTCCCAGGCCTCTGCATCTATTTTTTTGCGAAAAAACCCGCAAGTTCTTCTGAAACGTGCCAAGACCCTCCGGAGTCCCACGCGCATGAATTTTCTCGACTGTAGGGGCTGTTTGGTTGCTGTGTCTCCTCAGCCTGGCCCGTATGAGGTCATCCTGGTTGGTTGGAGACAAGTCAAGCTAATACATGTGGATGTTGTTTGGTTGTCTGCATGAGCTAAGCCTGGCTATAAAATGATGATGTTTGGTTGGATGCATGAGCTGAACCTACTAACACAGAATGCATGAATCACTGTAACAAGTGCATGCAGCGAGCCTGGCCGCGCGGATACACCCAAAATTCTTATTTCCTGCGGGTCTGGCTGGAAGGAAAAATGGCATGACTCGAATCAGGCTAAAATGGATGTCCAAGCAACTAAACAACTCGATTTTACATTCACAGATGCAAAACTCAATACATACAGGCAATCAAACGGCCCCTGAACGAATTTGGGATCCGCATGCACCACCTGTTGTCATTTTGTCCAGACGCTTACTGCTCAACTGTTTTGTACTTCTTCTTTTAATTTCGGTATGATTAGCTAATGTATCATTGCGATATATATACTGGCTACTGCTGTTGCAAGCCACGTCTGGGTCAAGCTCCTCCTCCATCCTGCAGGGATTTTTCTTCTTCTTATTGTGAAGATCGAACTGTTCTCTGTAATATTCCTACGAAAGTCATGTAAAATTTCTTTATTTTAAATAGACCCTAAGCGGATCGATCGGTGATCTAAGTATCCAATTTGTGGCCGGGGAAATAGTGTGTATAGGCTCTTTGGGCATTCTACGTTTCCGAGGATAAAAGCTGGGATCCTGCGTGCATCCTCTGCATTTTCTTTACTAATGTATAAATACAAATTGATAGTAGTCGTCTGATTTTCATCTCCTCACTAAAAAAAGCAGCATTTCGATAGACCGCAGGATAGGAAAGAAACTATCCGCATATCTTTCTTTACGCCCACAACCGCTCTCTTGGCCGGGCTATTACTCACTCTCTCACTCTCCCTATCCATAACAGTTTAAGAGTGTAATTTGTTTTTTTAAACACGTGATATGATTTGATTATTCGGTTAAAAAATTTATTTCCGTTGCAACACACGAACACTTTAGTATATCGTACTCCCTCCGTCCCACAAAGAGTGCATTTCTAAGTTTTTTTAAGACAGATTAGTGTGCAAGGTAAATGACTAATATGACCCTCATTACTCCATACATAAGCATGATGGTGCTTCGGTTTCTACAGGCACTTAAATGAGTATGCATACACTTACAGCTATGCCCTACGGACTAATTAAAGATGCACTCTTTGTAGAACACATTTTGAACATTAGAAATGTATTCTTTGTGGGACAAGGAGTATGCATTTTGGCAGTGAAAACCTGGCTAGTGCCCTTGCTTGACCCTAATCATGTCTCTCTCTCTCTTTTTCCTTTTCAAAGGTTAATCATGTCTCTTCCAAGCGCACCCTTTGGACAACAACACGCACTAGCAAGTCGCTAAACAAAAAGATTGGGCACGAAATTCAAAGATAAGCATTAACTTGCCTGCCTGTCAAGATGACGGTATTCCGTTGGGCTCTTGAATCTTGATCCAAATCCAATTTGAACTTCTCGTAGAAGCTGGCAATACACACGAAACTAATTGATTAATGGTAACCCACCTTATAGAGGAAGGAATTGGGGGCCAACCGGCCCCCCCACGTGTCGCCGGCGCTTTTGCTAAAAGCCCTCCGCATTTCTTCGGAATTACGTTCAGGTCCTTGCGCGATTTTATGTGAGAGAAGAATATTTTTTCCAGTTCGCGTTTAGGTCCCTGGTTTCCCGTTTTGCATGGAGGCCCTCCCGTTAAGGGCCAATCGCGAGCGAGCCCTTTCCTAATTATTCAAAATAGCGAACAAGTCCAAAATTATAACAAATAGGTCCTCGCGCTTTACGTTCGGGTCCTTTCTCCGTTTTGTCCCAAAAAAATGTTTTTAGGGTCCGTTTTTTCTCCAGAGCATGCGAAAAATATTTTCGGTAGCCGTTTTTCCACAAAAAAAATGTAGAATCGTTTCTTTTCTCCGTTTTGGGCGAAAAAAATGTTTTCGTGATCGGTTTTTCCGTTTTGTCCCAAAAAAAAATTTTCGTGGTCCGTTTTTTCTCCAGAGCATGTGAAAAATATTTTCGTTAGCCGTTTTTCCAAAAAAAAAAAATGTAGAACCGTTTCTTTTCTCCGTTTTTGCCGAAAAAAATGTTTTCGTGATCGGTTTTCCCTCTGTGGCATGGGGGAAATGTTTTCGATAGCTATTTCCCTCCAAAAAAAATTGGGAGACTGTTTCGTTTATCCGTTTTGCCCGAAAAAAATATTTTTCGTCATCCGATTTTTCTCTGGCCGCCGCACCCGTCATGTTGCACTCACGGGGGTACGCCCTGCGAGGGGGGTACTCCTTGTCGGAGCTGGAGCCGTGGCTGGAGGAATCCGCCAGTAGGTCGTGGAGGGAAGCTGGTGCGTAGCCGTCCATGGCCACGAGTTGCGAGCTCGTGGAGGGTGGCTCCGCCGCGCCGCCGCGATCCGTAAGCGATGTCACGGCGCGCGGCGCGTGGCGAACTGCCGTAGCGAGCCTCGGCTGAGGTTGCTGAGGACGTCAGCAATCGCATCCAGGCTTGCGGAGGGCGTCCGATCCCGGACGGCAGCAGGGACGAGGACAAGCTCCCCCGCCGTAGTGACGATGAAATCGAGGGCGCCGAAGCGGATCCAGCCCCTCGACATCGGCGAATCGTAGTGGGAGGAAGCCATCAGGGAGGAGAATGGGAACCCGAAGATGAGGATGTCGGCGAATCGTAGTGACGCTTCCTTTTGGCATGGGTACTCGTCAGTAGCCCCCGAGCCCCGGAGCGGGTCGGAGAGCCGCTCGGGGGTTTTAACCTGGCGGCGGTAGCTGTCGGCCCGGAGGTCGGTGATGCTAGGTCGGCGCGACTGCCTGGGAGCCGCGCCAGCCTAGAAGGGGCCCTGCATGAAGCCTTCTGGTGTAGCTCCCAGAGCCCCGAGCGGTCGGAGAGCCGGCCGGGGTTTAGCCCGGCCGTGGTATTCGTCGACCGGAGGTCGGCGGGCGCCTAGGTCGGCGCGATCGCTGGGGAGCCGCCACTTAGAAAGAGCCCTGCAAGGCTGAGCGCACTTGGCAGTGTAGCTCTTGAGCCCCCGAGCTGTCGGAGAGCCGGTCGGGGTTTAGCCCACTGCAGTAGTCGTCGACCCGAGGTTTCGGCGCTTAGGTCGGGCGCGATCGCTTGGGAGCCGCGCCTAGCCTAGAAAGAGCCCGGCAAGGCGCTGAAGACCCGGCTGGTGTAGCCCCGAGCGGTCGGAGAGCCGGCCGGGGTTTAGCCCGGCCGACCGCAAGCCACGCCGTTCGTGGGTTTTTTCGTAGTCGTGAGCGAACGCGACGCTTGCCTTCGCCGGCTTGAACGTCGTGCTCGTCGCGAGCTACTATCGGGTAATCCGAGTGGAACCTTGGCGATCTCCCTCGAGGATCGCTTCCAAGCGACGTAGCTCCGTCGTGGGCGTCCGACCCGCCGGGGCGTTCCATAAAACCTTTCCTTACTCGTCCCGCATCGGGCTGCCGGTCGTCGCCAACCCGGAGCGCGGTGCCGCCACTCATCGATGAGCTCGCGAGAGAGTGTGAGGTATGGTCTCGGACGCGGTCGCAGATGATTGGGTCGTCCGCCGACCCTAACTAGTGGCCCTCTGGGGCTCACCGCGACCCGCCTCGCTCTATTTTACGTGTTGGGGCGGCTTTCATTCCAATGGCCGATTCGCCTTCGTAACCCTCGGCCTGCTGCCGGGCCTCGGCGCGAGCCCGCTGGCGCTTGCTTTCCGAGCCGGCGCCCAATGGCCGCTTCTTACCTTTCTTGGCATGGAGGCGCCTGGCCCGGTTGTAGCCGACGGGCCTGCGATGCGGCGGCGTCTTGGCGGCGCGAGGCGGCCGTCTGTCGGGCGATTAATGCTTAGTGGGGTTTAATTGGGCTGCGGCACGCACGGAGTAGTGGGCGTGGCGGCGAGTGACAGTTCGCGGCTGCGTCGGTCCGCGAGGTGGCGCTTGCTGGGCGAGGCGCGTCTGCTCGCCAGCGCCTATAAAGGAAGGAGAGGGCGGCGCGGAGGGAGCAAATCCTCCTGCTCGTGTCCTTCAAAAAAGAAAAGGAGAGAGAACGCAAGGGGAAGAAGAAAGAACTTCCCGCTTTGTCGCGCCGTCCTCCGCTCCCCCGCGCTCATCTGGAGATGTCGCTGAACCCGCACTCGGCCGCGGCGGGTCGCTACCTCGGCTTGGAGAGGAAGGAGCTCCTTCCCTCGCGGCCTCAGTCCGGCTGGCGGGTGCCGCCGGCCACCGAGGTCCCGAACCGGAAGACGGCGAGATAGTCTGTTGGCGTCCTTCTACGAAGCGGGGCTTCGGCCTCCCACTCCATCCGTTCGTCCGGGGGCTACTGCACTTCTACGGTGGGGAAGTTCACCACCTGAACCCGAACGGAGTCCTCCACATCGCGGTCTTTATGACGCTGTGCGAGGCCTTCCTGGGGATCGAACCCCACTGGGGGCTCTGGCGCCACTTCTTCTACGCGAGGCCGCCATCAGATGCCGCCGACCTCCTCGGCGCCCTCGCGATCCAATCACAAGAACCACCGCAGGTCGCCCTACATCGACGTAAAGCTGCCGACGCCCAACCGGGGTGGCACGGCGAGTGGTTCTATGTCCGAACATCGGCGATGGCGCCCGGCCTTCGGGAATCCACCGAAGTCGCATCCCTGCTGGACCTGGGGTCCCGACGCGAAGGACCGGTCGAAGGTGGATTTGATTCTCGGGAAGTTTGCGGACTTGAAGCGGCGGGGCCTGACAGGCAAGGTGGTCCTCAGCACGTTTATGGAGAGGCGCATCCAACCCCTCAAGGACCGGTTGCGTCCCATGTTTGAGTACATTGGGCCGACCGACCCTGCAAGGTCGTCGGAGCGGGAGCTCCCTCCGTCGGAGATCCTTGCGCGCGTGTCCGCAGTCTCCATCGCGGGAGATACCGAGCCAGCGGGCGAGGCGCCTGCGCCGTTCTCGGCGCAGAATCCTCCGGACTTGGTACGTCCGGTGGCTTCTGTTTGCTTTTGTTTTGTTCTGCTCCCTCGCCCCCTCATCCGAGCGTGTTCTCGCAGGGGCTTGGTGGACTGATCTCCCGCCCCTTGCTGCCGGGGGAAAAGGAGTTGAGAGCGGCCGCGCGCCTCGAAAAGGAGAAGCAGGACGCCGCCCTGCTAGCGAAAAAGGTGGCCGCCAAGACGCGGAAGAGGAAAGAGCGCGCGGACCAGGCCGCGCGTGGCGAGGAGGTCTCGGAGGAGACCTCGAGTGAGGATGACGAGGAGTCGTTGCCGAGCGAGGGAGAAGAAGTTGCCGGAGGCGATTTCGCGGCGCGACGCTGGTTCCGATCAGCGGGTCGGGCGATCGCGGCTCCTCCGAAGAAACCGCGGGCGCAGGGTTTATCCTGCGAAAGCGCAGATCCCTGTCGCCTCCTCGCGGGGGTCCGGCAAAGAGGGCGCGTCACGTGCCGGTTGTTCGCTCCTCCCGGTAAGTGATTTACGCAATTCCTCCGGTCTTTGTCTTCTTCGTAATTCACGACCGATCACGGCACAGGGCCTCACCAGTGGGAGCGGAGTCCTACTGGCGGTGAGGAACCGCCCCTCGATCTGTCATCGCGGGCGTGCGGTGGTCGTCGGGAGCGGGGATCGTCCGGACGCGCTCCCCGCGGTAGGGCCCGTCGGTGAGAGGATGCTGCCGGAGGGGGACGATCTCGGCCGCCGATGCGCGATCAGGCGGGCGTAAGCTTCCGTTGGCGTGCTCACTTGCGTCTGCCGACAGTGAGACCGGCGAAGTCCTATCGGCCTGCCTTCCCCGTCTTTGCCGACCGTGGAGGTCGGTAGCGAGCCTGTCGCCAAAGCATCGGGTTTATGGCGTTACGCCGGCGGACGAGATCCGCCGCCCCCGCCGCCGCCGCCGCCCGATTGGCCCGAGTGTCGCCGAAGAAGCGCGCGGCCGGCCGCCAGCGTTCCGGCCGGGCGGGAAATCAAGTCGAAGCGATCGCCGTCGCCCGTCTTGACTTGGCCCGCCACGACCCGGCCGGGGTCCCGCGTTCGATTTACGGGCAGGCAGAACGCGCGGATTGGGACGTTCTGGAGGAGGAGATGGGAAGGATCCACGCCGACCTTACTCTCGTTGTTGACGCCGCGTCCAAGGCGAGGAAGTCCATTGCTCAGGAGTCCCGCTCGGCCAGATCGGTAAGTCTGACGGGGATTTGTCTTTTGTGCATCTCTCGACCGGGAAATGGAGACTGACCGGGCGGGTATTCGCAGCGCTTGACATCCCGAGCGGTGGGCAAGTCGATGTTCCTCCGGCACTTGCACAGCCGGGGGAGTGCCGTAGGGGAAGAGCTGCTCGATGCTCGGAGGGCGCTTGTTGCCGAGCAAGGAAGGGCCGCCACGGCAGGTCAGCGGCTGGGGGAAGTCACTGAAGCCTTGCGGGAGGCTCAGCGACTCGTGGAGTCGTTGACCGTGGAGGGAGAGAGGGCCAGGTCGTTGACCGTGGAGGGAGAGAGCACACTCAAAATGTTTTCGTGATCCGTTTTTCCTCCGGAGCATGGGGAAGCTGTTTTCGGTGGCTATTTCCCCACAAAAAATATGGAAAACCGTTTTCTTTCTTCGTTTTGCCTGAAAAAATTATTTCCGTGAACCGTGTTTTCTTCGGAACATGGAAAAAATGTTTTCGTTGGCCGTTTCCCAAAAAAAAACGTAAATTCGTTTTTCGCCCGTCGTTTTTCCGTTTTTCCCTGCTTTTCATCATTTTTTTATCAAATTTCGCACAGCGCGGCGTAGCGCGCGAATCTTCCTAGTTAGTCAAATTTTCCTTTTCCAATCTCACACGGCCGCCGGGTCCGGAGAGAGAGAGAGAGAGGCATAAAGCGTGTGGCCTAATCATCGCTTAATTAAACATTGGTATAATTCCCCGATCGAGCTGTGAACTTGTTGATCGGTACGTATTGTTTGCTTTGGGGCCAAGATTTGTGCCCATTAAATTCTGATATATTGGTCGCTGTCGAGCGGTGTATATTCAGTGAGCTCTTTTACGGATTTACCGCTGTCTAGCACCATGTCCATCGTTGTTTTGCAAATATAGTCTATGCATGTTTTTTTTTTTTGGAAAAAAGTAGCCATTTTCTATCACGAAAGCCGCAGCAGACAACACACCTACCACGCTCGAAAAGCATGAAAACTACTCGGCTCCGTGGCAGCACGAGGCAAACATGGGTGGAGCAAGTGGGGCTGAAGGACCGAACTGGCGATCAGAGGGGATGAATGATCTTACATAAAATTTTTCCTCATCTACTAGACAAGAAGAGCCTACCAAAAACTTAAAGAACCAACTAGGACAAAATTTACTCTTGAATCTCGGTATGCACCTCCTTATGAATGTCAGGAACCTACTTCAACTTTCAATTGCGAAGATTGATGTTAAACTTCTGACCTTTTCCAAATTGAAGGAAAAGTGCACTAAGGGAAGGTAAAACCAAAATTATGATCTTGAACTTGCTTGTGGGGTTTTGATGATCAAGGTGATTTTGAATATCCTCTCACTTGTCACAGCAAGAAAGAACACAAGAGGTAAAAAGCTGCAAACACGATCTAAAAGAATGTCTTCATTTCAAGCAAAAAAGATTGGTTTCTTGCAAGGTTCAAGAAGAAATGTGCCTAGATGATTGAGATGTGATATGAAGAAGATTCATCTAGCAATCATTCATCCTCGACATAAAATCCACAAGCATTTAGAAGGAAGGGAGGCAAATCCAAATGTGTGGAATGTAAATTGCGAGAATGTAAATGGTAAGAATTTAAATTACTGAATTTAAGACATAATATAAATGCGGAAAGCAAATTCAAAATAGTACGGAAATAAATTTTATTCATAGGATGGAAGGTTACAAAGCCTTATAACAAAGTGGACAAAGTTCAAATGAGCACCAAAACCTTCTCCGAAAACTTGAGGGGAGAGGCATAACCCTACCCCTCTATTTATAGCAATCTTGGGGCAATATCCACTCTTAGATGACTATGTCCATGTGTCCATATGTAAAAGCTATCTTAATGCATCAGTCATCACAACAATGACTGAGGATGAGATGTAGCAATTATCTTGCCATGTCGGCAAGGAGAACAATCATATATTTGACTATCTTGAGTTTAGGTAAATCACGAATGAGATCCTAGCTGCTAACGCTGGTCAAATGATCAAAACCAATATAATCAAGTCTACTATGCTAGAAGGAGAGATCACATGACTCTAAAGCGTTCCAGCAATCAGGAGAATCTCTAGAAAAATCAGCATGGAAGACTTCCATATCTTGAAATCCCTCAAACTAACCCTCTAGAAGAATCGAGGATTCAACAGGCATTACGCTTGAATCTTACCTTGAAATCATCATCGATAAGCTGAGAAATAGAAAGCAAATTATACTGCATCTTACTCACTATGGCAATGTCCTTAATAATAAAATTATCATTAATGTGAACAGTATCTTTAGCGATGGCTTTACTTGACGAAGCATCCCCAAAGGTGATTAGCTCATCACCGGGAGCACGGGCAAAGGAAAAGAACCAACGAGAGTCTCCGGTTATGTGGCGAGAATAGTCAGAGTGTATGATCTAGACCTCTTCACAGCCCTACAAACCTGAATAAAAGAGAACGAAAAGTAGATGACTCGATACTAGGGTAGATCTGTGCAGATCTAGAAACACAATACTGAGTCACCTAACGAGCAGAATTAGCAATCAAAGGAGCAAAAGACTGAACTCTAATGTCTCTCTATGGCTCAACTCTTAAAAATCTAGAAGCAACTCCTGTAGGACGTCTAGGAGCTAGTGCTAGGTTGGTCCATCGGTGTGTAAAGGCCGGACCATCTAAGTAACTTTGCCCGAACCTCCTTCTAGAGGAAGCAAACTTATGTCGCTGATATCTACCTCGATGGAAAGAACGAGGAATATCAAGAGGACAGTGAAAAGAGTAACCACAGATAGCTCCAGGACCAAAACTCGAATGAACAGCCTAAAAACCAAGTCTTGGATGGTATCCAAAAACAAACAACTCCCTAACCTGTCTTGAAGCTGTGGTTACCTTAGGAGCACTCAAAATCTGGGGATGACTCTGAATACCCCTAAGGGCATGAACAAGCTCACATAGAGTGATCTTGGTCCATCTAAAATAGAAATCTGCTAGGTGTCCATCCTTCTGACAGAAGGTGCATGAATACTTCGCCTTAGAGGCTGAAGCTGCAGGAGAAGTAATCTTCTCATCAGAGATCTCATTGACCAGTCCTGCTGAGCTAAAAACTATGGTGCTATTCATAGGAGCAACCACCATCTCTTCACTCTTGTAGACACACACAGTAGTGGGAGGATGAGTTTGAGTGTGCTCCAAGTAGTTAAATCCTAGACCCTGATTGAATTTAATAATATTCGATTGGTCTATAATAAGATTGAGCTTCTTCTTACCTCCAACAAACTTCTTAAGAGTGGTCATGAGGTACTCACACTCTCGGAAGAGAGAGGCACATGAAGAATAGAGGAAAGATGAAGAAGAAGAACCAAAACCAGAAGAACGAACAATATGTGCATATCTCTCCCTATGCACGGTTGCCTCAATCTTGAGGGCCTCACAAGAAACACATAGGACATTTCTAATCCTAACGTTTTGGGCATCTAACTTCTTCTTAAGCTCCTCTTGGATTTTATCTAAGTCCCCCTCAATCTCATTATATCACAGGAAACTTTTTTGTGACTTAGTTAGTAAGTCCTTAACAAGTTTAACACACTTGAAACTTAGAACATCATTGTCAAGTTTTATTTTTTTACGGCTCTCACATGAGCTGAATGGGTCCTTAGAAGCCAAAATTTCAAGTTTTTAATTTCTAACAGACAGCTTCCTAAGTTGAGTGCTCATGATATTAATCTCAGCAAGTAATCTAGAGCAATTATCACAAGAGGGGCTAGTGTGAGCATAAAGAAAACTAGCATATACAGAAATGGCATCAACAGGACTAATGCTAGCATTCTTCAACCTAAGACCATCAAGCTTAGAAAGCATACTATTATGCATGGTCCTTAAATTCTCTAGCTCCACAAGTAAGGCATCACATAAAGTACAATCAGCAACATCACGGGAGGAGATAGATCTAAGTGAAGTTAACTCTCGTGTCAAAGTACCTACCTCCTTCTCAAGCTACATGCATAGCTTGCAGAAAGCATCATTGAGTTGGTCATAAGATGGTACCTCATCTGTGTCACTGTATAGCTCGGAGTCACTGATGCCATTGGTGTCGGCCATGAAGCACACGCCGGTGAAGTTGTTGCCGCCCTTGGTCTTCTCTCATAGATCATTCTAGCCCTTGTCACTCCAGGTCTCACTATTGGAGAGGTCAATGTCGTCGAGTGCGGTGAGAACATGGTGGAAGAGCTTCTTATTCTTGGAGAAGTTGCTGTACTTCTTCTCAGGTGCTAGACCACGAACTGGAGGCTTCTTGTTGCAATTCTTGTCGGTGTAGTCATTTTTTTCCGAACCATCGGAGTCGTTCTTGCCCTTCTTCAGCTTGGGGCAGTTAACCTGAATGTGGTTGGAGCCACCACACTCGAAGCAGGTGATCATGCCACCTCTCTTCCTCTCCCTCACCCTCTTGTATGCATGAGAAAATTTACGGGCTTTTTTCAGTTGTTCATCGCTAAACTCGTAAAGGGCAGAAAGGGAGAAATCAACTGAAGTCTTAGAACAGGAACTAATGGGATCAGTGACTAAGGCCATCGACTGCGACTTTGTCTTACGAGAGACGACTTCGATCTCGTGAGTCTTCAGTTGGGAATAAAGCCCATCAAGACTTGGACTCGATAAGTCCATGGTGTCATTGATGGTGGTCACCTTCATTTCCAAACTCAAAGATCAAGTACGGTCAAGAAGTGTTGAGCGTTCTTCGAGTCAAAGTATGTGCAACCTAATGCATATAGATTGCTCAAAATCTTTGTAAAATGACCAAAGCATTCGCCCATGGTCTCACCAGCGTGCTGTTCAAACGTATTGTCATGCTTGTACTAATCTTGCCTCACTGTCTTGATTTGGATAGTGTCCTCATGGTAAGCATCGAAGGTCACCTAGAACTGGTGAATAGATCGTAGGTGAGAGATTCTGTCGTACTCATTGCGGTTAAGGCCCTGTATGAGGATGTTTCTTGCCATAGCATTCACCTCAACGTTAGACGTCAGCCATATTGCTGGCTGTGACGTTTTCATCTGCAAGAACCTCATACGGGAGCTTCACCTTCTACCAAATCAAGAAGCTCTAGGCAGTAATGTACGACTCCATTCTCGATTTCCAAAAAGAAAAATCAACTCTAAAAAATTTGGAGGTTTGGTGGAATACTTATCCATCACCATGGTTCTCGAGACCATTCTAGATCTATAAAAGAGAAAAACCTACCCTGACACTAATTGAAGGACCGAAGTAGCGATTAGAGGGGGTGAATGATCTCAAATAAAAATTTTTCCCACCTACTGGAAAAGAAGAGCCTACCAAAAACTCAAAAAACCAACTGAGACAAAACTTGCTCTTGAAACTTGGTATACACCTTCTTATGTATATTAGGAACCTATTCCAACATTTAATCGTGAAGATTGATGTCAAAGTTCTGACATTTTTCAAATCGAACGAGAAGTGCACCAAAGGGAAGTAAAAAACAAAATCTTGGTCTTAGACTTGCTCGTGGGGTTTTGATGATCAAGATGATTTTGGATATCCTCCCGCATGTCACAGCAAGGAAGAACACAAGAAGCAAAAGCCGCAAATACGATCTATAAGAATATCTTCGTTTCAAGCAAAAAAGATCGGTTTCTTGTAAAGTTCAAGAAGAGATGTGCGTAGATGATTGAGATATGATTTGAAGAAGATTTGTTTAGCAATCATTCATTATCGGCATAAAATCCACAAGCGTTTAGAAAGAAGGGGAGGCAAATCCAAATGTGCAGAATGTAAATTGCGAGAATGTAAATTGCGGAATTTAAATTGCTGAATTTAAAACATAATGTAAATGCGGAAAGTAAATTCCAAATAGTAAAGAAATAAAATTTGATTTCATAGGATGAAAGTTTACAAAACCTTACAATAAGGTGAGAAAAGCTCAAAGAAGGACCAAAACGTTCTCCCAAAACTTGAGGGGAGAGGCATATCCCTACTCATCTATTTATAACAACCTTGGGGCAACTCCACCCTTGAATGACCTTTTTGACCCTCAAGAAATCTCATCAAGAGTTGATATTCACTCTCTCACTCATACATAGGCAACCCGCAACCCAATAATATAACGGGTTTTACACACTTCTCAAAGCAGGCTAATTTGACCGCTACTCCACCCACAAATCCATTATCCGATGGCTCTCATTCGCTTGAGTAGGGGCTAAGTTAGCATCCAGGCCATCCACTTGTTCTCTCGGTTTGTAGCAACTCCCACCTTGGTCATCTTCGGCGGCGCCTGACTGTCTAGAGCTCAGCTCTCCTAGCCTAGTCCCGGTCTCCCCGCCTCACTGTGACCTAGCTCCATCGTCCTGCAACCATCACAGACAAGCAGATCATCACGTAGCATTACTCAATAAAATATTAATCAAAAGCAGTTTTAATCATTTCGCTCTGAAAAATAACTACCGCTACACAAACGCCGGTAGTACCGCCCTCAGCAACTCCAATTGCTCAAAACCAAAATTAGCTCAATTCAAACTTAAACTTGAGCATCACAAGCTCAATTATAGCTAATTATTCATCACACATATGGATAGACCTCCACATGAGCTTTCAAGGGCAGGACGCACGAGCACACGAGGGCGCCTAAGCGTGGAAGATCTCGCTGCCACGCTTGGGTAGTGCAGAAGGCATCCTCCTGGCCGCCGCCGAGCTGAGCAGTTTTCGCGCTGTCGTCTGCCGTGTCTTACGTCGCCTGACATTGTGAGTCGTGTGGACTATCGTTGCTTGTTACTCTGATCTACCACGTCCGAGATCGGAACTACGAAACGAAAAGAAAAAAGAATAATACACGGCTTCCTTCATCTTGATGCTTGACTTCCCAACAAGACATGGCACATGTACATACATGGGAGGCGTATAATATTATATTGCATCGTCCAAAATTATTTCGGTGCCTATCAACTCCATGATGACAGAAAAAAAGAAAAGAAAAGAACTCCACGATGACACAAAGCACCAAACAATGCCTCTGATTGAATCATATGCCACAGCAATCAAAACTTAGAGCATCTCCAACAGTGCCTCAAATCTATTCCCAAAATATGATTTTGGGCTTGATCGAAGAAATAACATACTCCAACAGTTCCTCATTCTCGCTCCCAAAATTTTCGCGTTCCCCAAATAGCATCCCGACGACCTCATTTTTTCGCACCCCCTCTGCGCTCCCAATCTTCGATTCGCGCCCCTCCCCCCCCCCCACCCGTGGCCAAATCGCGTGCGAGGCTTCGTTCGTGCCATTCCAGCTCTTCCCCAACCCCATTCTCTTCAGGTCGACGGGCGCCGCCGCCCTGCGATCCTGCCAAGGGCATCGGCGAGCCTGCCGAGCACGACGACGAGGTTGTTGGCCTGATCTTCCCTCTGCTCCCGGTCGAGCTGGCAGTTCACGTTCTGCGCCTCCAGCTGCGCGGCCACCATATGGCGAGGGGCGCCTTCTCCGAGGACATTGTAGTTGCCGCCATCAGTCCGCTGCCTCTTCTGCCCACCCTGCTGCTGCGCCAGTGAGCCTCTCTCGGTGCCTTGCTGCTCCGGTTGCTTGTGGTTGTTAGTTAGGCGTTGTCGTTCTTGTCTTCCTGACATTAGCAGTTCGTTCACAGAAATATGGTGAGCATGTATAAAAAAACTGCAACTATTGAGATGGATCTAGTTTTTCAGTCATGTACATCATGGTACTATTGGGCAATTCAGATTTTCTAGCCAAATAACTCCACGCTGCTGCAATTGACATGATACGGATTAATGACTACTTTTTCTATCCTGGATCCACCCCTGATGGAAGGGATAACAAGATGTAAGATCTAAATACAAACTGGATACAGTCAGGGAGATGCAGTAGAAATTACTCTTCAGAACAAATTTCTTCTGAGTTCAACTTTTGGTACAACTTAGCATATTGCTAGAATAACAACAAAATGTTTTATTTTAAACAAACATTCTGTCATTTAATCCATATCTTTAGATTGGACCTTATCGTTGATCCGGTTGTAAGTATTTCAAAAGTCGATATTTCTAGTTGCTCAATGAATTGAATCAATTTTCCTGTTAGAAAAAAAATAATGAAATGGGATTAAAAATAGTGTAAAAATATATATTAGATAAAAACATGTTATTTTTTGTTCTCTTTTAAAAACGCCTGTGCATATATGCTCATTACATACAGTAGAAATAGATAAGTAGACAAGAAGATGCCTGCTAATTCCTAAGCTAAATGATGTTTCACAACTCACAAGTATAAGCTTGCAGCCTGGCAACAATATACTGAATGATGAGGTGCCTCCTTGTTTTATTTGTTCTGAACTTCTGAATAGATTCAGTGATTTGTCATTTATATTTGTGAAGCCACACATTAGGTACTATTCTAGAGATGTTGATAAGATTCTATTTGTTCTGAACTTCTGAATAGATTCAGTTGCTTGCTTGCTAGTAACCCTGTTCTAGCCACCGATATGGTTGACGTGAGATCAAGAATCACATGCAGCCAAAGCATGGTTGACGTGAGATCAACAAACAGAACGGAAGAATCACATGAGGCCAAAGCACATGTATTAATGATTAGATGCAACATTACCTGGAGACAACGAACAGAGATCGGCTTCGGCGGAACACTTTGGGCGCAACGAGCAGTAGATCGGCTGCGGCGACCATGCCGTCCGTCGTCCGGCGGCTATTGTATTACCGAACAAAACAGATTGCGAGGAAAGGATGGCCCACCAGACTAATTCAAAGGTTTTTTGGGAGAAAATATGGGAACTGTTGGAGAATAAGGTATTTTGTAGACCCAAAAACTTTTAGGGAGGTCCCAATCTAAAGATATTGGGAGTCTAAATATTAGGAACTGTTGGAGATGCTCTAATACCTGCGTCTAAGAAGATAAGATGACGAATTATTTGCACCTTCACAGAGGTTAATCGGTGCTTCGGATCCTTGTAATGAACAAGCCTTGTTCATCTATACTGACACAGCCACCGTTATTTCTCATTCTCCAAATGTAAGAGGTAATGTCAATTCCTTCTCCTTCTCCAAATGTGGCTCCTTCAAATCATGATCTGCGTTTTGTTGGCAAATTCGGGGCCCCTTCCAGTAGTGATTATAGATCTGATCCTAAGGTGAATTTTGGAGAGCATTCGCTTTCCATCGTCGAGTGTTGGCCTTGGAATCGTAAACAAGCCTGGAAGGGTCCATTACCGAAACCAAGGAAAGTTATACCTAGGACTTTTGGAGATTATCTTCTGCCTTTGATCGATGACAGATTGTCGAGTTGCAGAATGGTGGGAGGTTCTGGCATTCACGTTCATGGCCGAGATCCTGAATTTTCGCAGGTCCCAGATTATTCGCGCCCTAACTATCCGCTTAATCGGAATTCCAAATTGCCGTCGGGTGGGCTGCCCTCTTGGGCTGGTTGAGCGGGTGGGCCAACAGATCATCTGGTGGTCTCTGAGAAACCCTGGTTTGCTTCGGCTCCATCGACGCCTTACTTTTCGCAACCACAAAATCGCTCTCCGCTCATACGCTGAGGCTGTGATGGCGGGCGGAGCGGCGGCAGCCGCCGGAAATGGAGATCGCCATCATGCCCGCAATTGGGGTGGTCAACCTCGTCAAAGCGGTGGTGGGACGTCCCCACGTCATCAGGTCTGTGGTCGCGGACGATATGGGGGCCGGGATCGAGGTCCAGGATATGGCCGGGGTGAGTTCTTTACTCGTGGAATTCATGGAGGGGGTGCTATGCCTGAGACAAACGCTGGGGTCGTCCGGGTGGCGAATACTGGGAAAGCCCTAGCTGATGACCAGTGCAAGTTGTTTTCTGAGAAGGGGGAGAACTCTGGTATTACGGCAGGTAAACATATTGATCCCCAACTTGAACCTGCATTGAAGAAGAAGAAAAAGTTTGTTCTGTGTTGCGAGATATGTGAGGATGAGCATTTTACTCAGCATTGTCCCCTATTGCATGGTCCAAAGCTAACTGCTGCATTTAGTGGTCTGGCTGGGGAGGGATTGGGCTTTTTTCATATTCCTCATACATCTGCTGTGAAGGTGCCTATTAAGGCTTCTGTAACTGCTTTGATCACTATTGTTGAGGGCTCAGTTTCGGCGGATTTGGTTAGAACTGAACTGGCTAGGGCTATTCCGGTGAACTGGGATTGGGTGGTTAGAGTTCATGGTCCTAATTCTTACATTGTACCATTTCCGTGTCAAGTTGAGCTCCAAAGAATGATTAGCATGAAGCGTCTCCGTACTGATAATAATGAGGGTGTGATGTCCTTTGAGGAGTGGAATATGGAGATTATACCTAAACGGAGGTCGCAAAGTTTGGGTTCATGTTTATGGGGTCCCTTATGAGATTAGATCCTTTTTGTCTCTTTGGGCGGTTGGTTCTATTCTTGGAGCTACACAAAGAGTGGATATGAGATCGATGAGAAAATCTGGTGTAGTTAGATTGTTAGTCGCTGTGCTTGATGCGAATTGCATTCCGGATGGGGCTGATATTGTGGCTGGTGATGGACTCTATGAGATCTTCTTCAAAGTTGATCAGGTCATCACGGACACAATTGGAGAATCTGATGCGTTTGAGGATGTGGATGACTTAGATGACCCGGGTAATCAAAACAAAAATATTGATTACAACATGGATGATGCTGATATTGGTGACAAAAATGGCACATCAGAGTCTGGCAATGTTAGCAGCAGTAATAACAGTTTTGAGAAGGGGTCGGCTTCGGGTATTCCCAAGGTTTTTGGTTTGCAATGTGTAGATCAAATGGCTGATGAGTTATTGCACAAGTCTGTTATACCTAGCAAGGACAATCTGTCTATGCTTCCTGAAAATGGAGTAACAGACGAAGAAGTTGTTCAGCAGGCGGAGAGACTCGACTGGATTGATCCTGATGTCGGGTTGCATTCAGAGATATCAGAAGGTCACCATCTGGATGCTGTATTTTCGGTGGGAGGGTGCTTGTCTGGTATTGTTCACAATAGTCTTGTGGCCGAAGATGTGCATCTGATCGATGTGGATGATAGTATTAACGGAGATGGTACAGGAGGGCTCCTTGTCGACAAGTCAAATGATGGCTTTATTTCTGATGTTGCTGCTGGTGGCCTTCAATCAGATAGATCAGATGAGGGTGAGAAGTTGACAGCAATTGCATTACTGATCGGATGATGGCTTGGTTCTTGGAGTGGAGTCTTTGGTGGTCTTCTCTCCGACAAATCTGATGGGGATGCAAATCAGGTGATGTCGGCGGAGGAATTGCAAATTATGCAAGAAAAAGAGTTTCCTCAGGAGGATGGTCACTTTGTGGAAGACCAGGATACTGACATTTTGATAAGGGATGATTTTGATCAAGTGAATCTTATGGGTAAGCAAATTCAAGAATTATCTCGCCGAATGTTGCAATCGTTATGTAAGCAGAACAATATTCGTGCGAATATCTCCAATATGGCTATGGTCAAATCACTCCAAGCTCTGGATAAAATTAAGGGCTGGGATAAGATGGTCTTTGTCTCCTTCCTCTAGGCCTTGTGTTTTGCAAGGTCGAACAAGTTCGAGGAGTAGCGTCAATGGGGGATACTAATATGCTTGTGAAAGCAATGAAGCCGTGAATAAAAAGAATTCTTTGGAGCCAGGTACTTGCCCATCTTTCCCGTTAATCTCTGATTCTGAATTTTCTGTGAGAATGACAAAATTGGGTATTTCTGTGGGTAGTGATCATGGAGATATTTCTGCTGCTTTTACTCTTCTCAAAAATATTGAATTAGATAGGCTTAGGGTATTGAATAAACACATCATTTCAAGTAGTCAAGTTGCCTCACCTAAAATTAAGTCGGCTGAGGAGGATGAGGATATTGTAGACACTCACCTCAAGCACAGTTGTGATGAACTTGATGAGACTGTGTTTGAGGAGGGATTAGATCATATTTGTTGTGATCTTGTTGCTACACCTCGCAGGAAAAAAGGCAAAATAAAAACTAGTTCAAGATTGGGGTTGATTCTTAAAAAATCTCAAACACCATCTAAGTTGAGTCTCAAATGAAAGGTCTTTTCTGGAATAGCAGAGGTCTTGGAGACTTGGCTAAACATAGGTACTTGGCGGACATGGTAAAAGAAGAGCAAATTGATTTTATTGCTCTGATGGAAACGGGTCGGGATCATTTCCCAGATAAGACCTTGAAAAAATTATGCGGTGGCAAAGAGTATATCTGGCACCGGATGCCGCCTCACGGCCGCCCAGGGGGGGTGCTTTTGGGGGCTGATTTAACGGTGTATGACATTGGAGCGATCGATGAAGGGGACTTTCATATTAAGTTTACTCTTCGCAATAAAAACGATGGTTTTAAATGGGCTTTAATAGCAGTTTATGGTCCTGCGCAACAGGAATATAAAGAAGCTTTTCTATTTGAAATGGTTCATATGTGTAGTAAAGAATCATTACCATATATTATTGGTGGAGATTACAACATAATGCGGGGGTCTCAAGAAAAAAACAAGGACAACTTTAATAAGAAATGGCCTAATCTTTTTAATATGGTCATTCAATCACTAGAGCTTAGAGAGTTAAGTTTGTGCAGTCGTCAATATACTTGGGCAAGTCGTGATGCTGATCCAACTTTTGAAAAGTTAGATAGGATCTTGGTCTCATCTTGATTGGGAAAATAAATTTCCTCTCACTCTCATGCAGGCTAGGGATAGAAGTAATTCAGATCATACCCCTTTACTATTGAATACTGGGGGGTCGTCTCATAATAGACAGCCGCCGTTATTCAAATTTGAACGAGGTTGGTTGATTAGAGATGGTTTCTATGAGTGTGTTGCCAATAAATGGCAATCAGAGACCAGAGGGACTACTGCTATGGAAAAATGGCAGAATAAGATAAGGACACTTAGGCAATTCTTAAGAGGCTGGGCCAAACATACAGCTGGTCATAATAAAAAAGAGAAGCAACATATTATATCTATAATAGATGATTTGGATAAAAAGGCAGAACATAACGTTCTCTCATCCTATGAATTAAACTTAAAAAATTACCTACATGACCGGTTGGTACACTTGTTGAGGGAAGAAGAAATCAAGTGGTATGAGAGAGCTAAGACAAAGGACCTTTTGGAAGGAGATGATAATACCCAATATTTTCATCTAATTGCTAATGGCAGACACAGAAAAAAACACATTTTCAAATTAGATCATGAGGATCGTGTAATAGTGGGGGATGCTCAATTAAAAGAGTATATTACGCACTATTATAAGGGTTTATTTGGTCCGTCAGAGGAGAATACTTTCAGTTTAGTGGAGGTTCATAATCAGGATATGCCCCACGTAACAAATGAGGAGAATGAAATCCTCGTTGCTAAATTTACTGAAAATGAGGTTAAAGAGGCGATTTTTCAAATGGAACACAATAAATCGCCCGGACCTGACGGTTTCCCAGCAGAATTTTATCAGGTATTCTGGGATATCATAAAAGATGATCTGTTGGCGTTGTTTCATGATTTCTTTTGTGGTCGATTACCCCTATTTACTCTAAATTTTGGGATAATTACGCTTCTTCCAAAAATTAAAGAGGCGACCAAAATACAACAATATAGACTGTAACACCCCAAAATTTTTGCTTTTATTGAATTCATGTGTGATTTGGCACTTTGGTGAATTTTTGGAATTTTCTGGAATTTATTTGGATTTATTTGGAATTTATTTGAATTTATTCCATTTTGAAATAATTAAAGAATTTAATCTTGCAAATAAAATTTTGTTGGAAATATTTTATTTGAGTCCAAAATGATCCAAAATATTTTCCAGAATTTTTCTGGAATTTTTCTGAGTCTTTTGATATTTTTAATGAATTAAATGAATTACTGGGAATTATTTTGAATATTAAAATCGCTTCGGGTTTAGTACTGTTCCTCGGGTCCGAGTCGGACTCGAGTCCGACCCGAACCCGACCGAGCCAACCGTTTCGATCAAACCAAGTCATCGAACCCTAATTCTCCGACCGTTGGATCAAGATCCAACGGCCGAGAATCGCCCGTACCGGTCGAGCCGTGTCCGGCCCGAACCCGTTCACGCCGTGCGATCGGCCATCCATCCGACACGTGGGCCGGTTCTCGACCATCGTCTCTGATTCCGACTCGGGCACGAACGGCTCCGCCGTGTGGGTCTTGACCTCCGGGTTCCGCGCGAACGCCGAGGCTATTTAAAGCCCCGCCCCTCGTCCGAGGATCGCCAGCTCGCCCCGCACCGTTTGCCCTAGGTTTCCGCGCTCAAGCCGCCGCCGCCGCCAAGGAATCCCTCACCGGAGTAGTCGAGGGTTGGCTACGGGTTTAGAGCGATTCCGCCGCCGTTAGCCATCCTCCGCCGCGCCTGAGGCTGGATCTGAAAACCCCACGTTGAGGCGCCCCCGAGCGTGCTCTCCTTCTCGCCGACACGCCAGACGCCGTTTCGGTGTCGTCTTCCTGCCCGGTTCCTGCGCCAAGACCGCCACCGCGACCTTGGAGCTCCACCGGCCGTTGGATCATCATCTGACGCTTGAGGTGAGTCCACCTCTCTGTTTCGGCGTATTAGATCCCCACCGTAGGATCAAGATCGTAGGGCACCGATTAGATCTGGGTTATTGCTTATAGGGTAGTCTCGGGCGAATCTCAGCCGTCCATCCAAACTTGTGCGGCCGAGATTGCGCCACGTGTGCCTAGTCGCACCCACGCGTGTGAGCGCGTGTCCCTGACACGCGGGCCCCGCAAGTCAGAGGGCCCACGCGTCAGCCGCGTTTGCGTGAGACCCCGCACAGACAGGTGGGTCCCATCTGTCAGTCTCACCCGAGCCGTGGACCGGGTTCACCATGGATCGAATCGCCGCCGTGGGCCGAGCCCATGAGCCGGCTGACGTTAGCCAGCCAATCAGGAGCCGACGCGTGTCATGATGACGCAATAATTAATTTCTGAAAAAGAAATGATTTATTAATTCGAAATATTGATTCAAATTTAGATTCAAACTTCAAACGCTTATAACTTCTGCGTTTCAATTCCGATTTGAGTGATTCAAATTTCTAAATTTGTATAAAATTCAGATCTACTCAAATATGAATTTTATTTAATTTTTGGACTAAAGTTTTTCTCTGTAATATTATTTAATTGATTATTTAAACTTTAATAAATCATAACTTTTGCGTCTTAACTCCAAATTTGACGATTCCAGTTTCTAAAAATCCATAAAATTATGTTCTTTCTGTTTATGGATTTTATTTGGATGTTTGGACACTTTTTGCCTATTGTTTATTTGTGTATTGCTATTTGCACGCTTTACGAGTAGACGTTGAAGTGCCTAAGGATTCGAAGGAGAAGTGTTGACTCAGGATCCAACTCAAGACCAAGAACAAGTACTTTTTGAAGGCAAGTTGTGCTTTGACCATGTTGATCCTATTTCGAAATCTATTTTGATTTAAACTATTGCATGCTAGTTCAATTAGAAAAATACTTGGTTTAAACATGGGGGTTAGATAAATACCAATTTGCTGTATGACACCTTGATTATTTAAGTATGTGCCATGACCCTTTTGTCACCCTAGTTGTGGATTACTAGTTGGACATTATTAAATTGCCAACCTGGGTTTAGACCGTTGTAGTATACTGCTTAGACCTGCTACGTGCTCATGACATGGTTTTGGACAATCAAATGTTAATATTGACTTAATGATATATCGAACCTATTTTGGAAAAGTATCATGTGATGTTGATGGCACGTGGTGCTTGGTAATCAACTGGGGTTTTGATAAATAGTTTTCGACCGGGGCATGTGGCAAGAATAATCAGGTGGGCCAGTGTGGCACTGGGGATGTTGATTTGGTTCTTCGGGTAGTCTTGCCCTGGTCACTCTAAGGACTTAACCTTGCAAGCCTTTGAACTGGGTCATACTTGCAACCACATGGCTGGAATGGGACGGCCCTAGTTGACTAAGTCGCTAAGGACTCACTTGTGGAGCCTCAGGGTGTCAATTACACCGTTTGTGTGATTGTACGGGGAGCGATCGTGGGCGTGGCCGATACCCATCTAACGGTGTGTTGGTCCCATACTTCGCCTTGGCTAAGGGAAGGGATGGTGTAGAGCACGAACCGGAGAGGACCACCTGTGTTGTTTGAGGCTTCCGAAAGGCTTTGTTACGGGAACTCGCCTTTGTGGTGTTTGACTGTATCTTGTGGGTAAAGTGCATAACCTCTGCAGAGTTTAGAATCTATTCGAATAGCCGTGTCCACGGTACTGGACAATGCTCGGGGATTACAGTCAAGGGTTAGATTTTCTCAAAACTAACTTTGTTTTGAAAAGTTGGGTTGGTTTAATAATGAAGATGATAGAAATGTGGTTTAGGATGGGGAAAAATGTTTATTAAACTTCTTGAAAAGTTATTTATGCTTTACTTATTCCTACTGCTTTCGAATCTACTTATATTACTTGTCAAAAGTCAAGCATCGCAAATATACCTTGAGCTATTCCTTTGTACCAAGCCATGCATATAGTATATTAGCCTGCATTCTGCATGACTTGCCGAGTACCAAGTACTCACCCTTGCCTCAACACAACACCGCTTGAAGAGGAGACTACGCCAATGGAGGAGGAATTCCAAGAGGATCCGCTCTACTTAGGGATGCGAGCCCGCCGATGCCTGTGGTATACTGGATGGCGCCACGAAGCTATTTGATTTTCCGCTGCTATTATTTTTCTCTGAATAAGTTTTGCCTTGCGAGGCATACATTTGTAACTTGGCCATAAGGTCGAGTAACCACTTTGGTTATTTAAATAAAGTACTTTGATAATATCGAATGGTATGATTGTGATATTTACCAATGTTAAGACTGTGTGCACTAGCGCGTTCCTGGACTAGTGCTGAATACACAGAGGGTCCGGATTTGCAAATTCGGGGTCCCGACATAGACCGATCTGTTTGCTCAATGTGAGCTTCAAAATATTCACAAAAGTTGCTACTAATAGAATTATGCAGGTGGCAAACAAAGTAGTTAGACCTTCTCAAACGGCTTTTATGCCGGGCCGTAATATTATGGAGGGAGTAGTTATATTACATGAAACTATTCATGAATTGAATTCGAAGAAGCTAAATGGAGTGATATTAAAACTTGATTTTGAAAAGGCCTATGATAAGGTGAAATGGTCTTTTCTCCAGCAAACTCTTCGCATGAAGGGTTTCTGTCATCAGTGGTGCTCCTAGATTGATCATTTTGTCACTGGAGGTAGTGTGGGTATTAAAGTTAATGAAGATATTGGACATTACTTCCAAACGAAAAAAGGGCTCAGGCAGGGTGATCCCATGTCTCCTATTTTATTCAATATTGTGGCAGATATGCTTGCTCTTTTGATTAAGCGAGCGAAAGAGAGTGGGCAATTTCGAGGGGTTATACATCATCCGATTGAGGATGGTTTATCGATTACGCAATATCTTGATGATACTATCCTTTTCATGGATCATGATATTGAACAAGCTAAAAATATGAAGTTATTATCGTGTGTATTTGAACAATTATCGGGACTCAAAATTAATTTTCACAAAAGTGAAATATTTTGCTTTGGTGATGCTAGACATCATGAACAAGAATATACTAACTTGTTTGGTGTGGGATAGGATCTTATCCGCTTGCTACTTAGGTATTCCTATGCACTTTCGCAAGCTCCGTAATACGGACTGGGGTGTGATTGAGGATAGATTTAAACGAAAACTAAGTACTTGGAAGGCCAAACACCTTTCTTATGGGGGCAGACTTATTCTTTTAGATTCTGTCCTCGGTAGCCTCCCTATATTCATGATGTCTTTTTTTGAACTACCTAAGGGTGTATTAAAGAGGTTGGACTATTATCGATCTAGATTTTTTTGGCAAGGTCATAGTGATAAGAGAAAATATCGCCTTGCTAAATGGAATATCTTGTGTCGTCCTAAAGATCAAGGAGGTCTGGGTATTGTGAATCTGCACGTCAAGAATAAATGCCTTCTCAGTAAATGGTTATTTAAGCTGTTGAATGAAGATGGGATCTGGCAGACTTTGCTTATCAATAAATATTTAAGATCCAAATGTTTGTCCCAAGTGAAGATTAAACCTGGGGACTCACATTTTTGGAAAGGGTTGTTAAAGATTAAAGATGGTTTTATGGGATGTGGATCATTTCGGATTAGAGATGGTTCACAAACCAGATTTTGGGAGGACATTTGGATAGGATCTACACCTCTGCAGGTTCAATTTCCTAGTTTGTATAACATAGTTCGTCACCCTCATAGTAATCGTGTGGCAAAGGTTATGACTCAATTGCCACCAAACATTCATTTTCGAAGATTACTTTCGGGGGATAAATTGACGGCATGGTATACTTTAATTGCCAAAATAGCTAGTTGTCAACTTACTGATGGTAGGGACATTTTTATCTGGGGATTAAATAGAAATGAACAGTTCTCGGTACGTTCAATGTATGGATACTTGATGAACCAAGGAACGCCTTTTATCAGTAGGTTTATTTGGAAGTTGAAAATTCCTTTAAAAATTAAGATCTTCCTTTGGTATTTAAAGAAAGGCATTATTTTAACAAAGGACAATTTAGCTAAAAGGAATTGGAATGGGGATCAACAATGTCTGTTTCAGAATTGTAATGAAACAATAAGGCATCTTTTTCGGTGCCGCATTCACGCTCTATTTGGCGTGTTGTATATATTGCTACTGGTCTCTCTCCGCCGAAGTCCATGTCTCATATGCTGGGTCATTGGTTAACTGGCATTGACAAGTGTGCTAAACGATTGATTCTTGTGGGGGGAGCTGCTATATTATGGGCAATTTGGTGCACTCGAAATGATATCATCTTTCAAAACAAACGTTGCTTTTCTTTTATGTAGGCCACTTTCAGGGGTGCTTACTGGCTCCGGTTTTGGGCATTATTGTAGTCTGAGAACAACAGGGAGACCATGCGAACGGTCAGCAGGGCGTTGGAGGTTGTGGCGTTGGATATCTTCGCCAAGAATGGATGGAGAAGCAATTATAGAATTTGCTTTTGATTTTCAGTTCTCTCAATTGTATTTTCTTTTCCAGCTCTATGGTTGTGCTACTTGTATGAACTCGGTTGTGTGCTTTGGAGACCGGATTAAATATCCTTTATCTAAAAATGGTACAAAAAAAAAGGGAAGAAAAAAAAAAGATGGAACCCTTAAGTCTAGAAGAAGTGTCGTCTCTAAATATGTATTATAACCAACTATTGTCTATTGCAACTTTGACCCATAACATCTTTTATGAATGTTACGTTAGCCAAATGGGAAAAAAAAATGGCGTTAGCTAGTATGTTTATTCTGAAAAATACTCTCATTTGTAAGGTAAAAATAAGCCGTATCAACGTTTGGAACTGTGCTTACTTGCATTAGTACTTAGGTTCAAAATCTCGGCGAGATTTTGAAAATCTCGACTTTCGGCTGGTGAGATTAAAAAATCAAAAAATTTCAAATTGCTACGGTGATTTCGGTGTATTTCGACGAGATTTCGGTTTTTTTGATCGAGATGATCACAATTTCGACCGGTTTTCATGTTTGTTGGACCAGATTTAGCATTACATTTTTTGTGGCAAATTTTAATGCTTTTTCTGAGAAATACATATGAAAATTTTGTAAAAAAAAAATACATATATAAATTTCGTGTTTTTTTAACTGAGATGATCACGGGATTGAATATGACCAAAGTCATTTCCACTAAAATTTCGGTTTTGCCAGTTGCCAATATATTGGATTTGAAATTTGATTTTTCTATTTTGGTCAAATTTTGATCGAAATTATGAAATCTCGTCAAAATTTCAGAATTTGGTCGCTTTCGAGATGTTGTCCGAAAATGAAATTTGTAACCGTGTTAGTACCTTGGCCTAGCTACTACAGTACTACATGTTGACATCCATGATCATTGCATAAACTCGCACCTCCGAAAACAAGGCAAGACAGAAGGACGGATGCATTGTTTTTTTAATGAAAAGCATGTAAGCATTGTGGCATTGCGACCCGAAAGAATTATGCTAAGTTTCGTACAATTAGTATGGGTTTGCGTGCTAAGTTAGTACAATTAGTATGGTTTTGCGTGCTACACTGTGTCGGACAAATTTTAAATTTTATTGTAAACATTACATAATAAAATAACAGATAAATTGTGTTATTTTATCATCTTTACTTAAAAATAAGGATAGGCAACAAAATATTTTATAGTGATGAATGACCATTTAATTTCAACATATGAAGAAAGATATAAAAAAAATCTATGAGAATAATGGAGAGAATTAGGGACTGCACACCAACTTTTTTTTTTTAAACACAACGCAGTTCTATTAAGGCATAAAGGGAGTAGATGAGAACCTGATGGCGGTACAAGTATCCAGTACCAAGCCGGAAGTGCGGGTCAGAAAGCGAGTCCTTTGCATTTTTTCAGATTTAAACTCAGGCACATTTCAAATATTCAAACCACTCACTAAATCCTTTTGACCATTACTACACAAATGCTCATCATAGACGGTTTTATAACCTTATCACAAACGATTTTGTGAACCGTTTGTAAACATGTGTCAGTGATAACAGTGGCATATCACAGACGGTTTTCGAACTGTCAGTGAAAATTAACATCAGAAACGATTCTAATATAGAACCATTTCTGATAGTATATTATCACAGATGGTTCTAACTTAAAACCGTCTTTGATAGTTATATATACCCCCAAGCACTTGTAATAGCAAATGTTAATGGATTCTAAGGTAAAATTTAGTCCATCCACATTTTATCCTTAAAGTTGTCATCCTCTGATTTATCCATCCACTCCATCCTCAATACCGAATGAGAATATCATAGATAGCCTATTTTCTCTATGGTATTATGCAGGAACAGGATTATTTCTATGGTTCTCTATTCCGTTAAATATAGAGTTGATTAAGCCATCAGGTATATGATAATTTAATCAACTTCATATTTCATAAAATAGAGAACTATTAAAATAATTTTGTTTTTGCATAAAGCCGGAGAGAAAATAGATTACCTACGGTATTCTCATTCAGCCATGCGAGGATGAAGTGAAAAGATAAATCAGAACATGGCAACTCTCAGGATGAACTGTGGGTAGAATTGAATTTTGCCTTAGAATCTATCAACATTTGCTCTTACAGATGTAAGGAGGTACTTAGCAAGCAAGACACTACTAAGTTATTGCATTAAAGATGAGCAAATATTAATGATAAAGTCAAGTGACAATAAATTAACAAAATATAATACGACAATACCACGTTATTTCATATCTCAAAAGTTACAAGACTGTAGAAGAATGAGAAATTGATCGGTAAACATTGCAGCTGCAAGTTGACACCTAATGTAGTTCTGTATGAGAACAGCTGCCTCTGGTTGGGAACAACAATTGCTGGCTATTATTTCAGCTGTCAAATTGATTTGTGTGAGATGGAACTTATGTTGTTTTGGTTTTAGGTTTATGGTGGTGTTTGTAAGTTTTTTCAAGTGGGAGGCACAGTGCAGAGCATTCCTGAATGATTTAAGGCCTCTGGAGGAGGGATATGGCTGCCAACGACCAGAGGAGATGAACACCTGCAGTAACTTCGACAAAGGTACTAGGAACACTTGCATCACCTGCATCTGCCACATTCCCAATTTGATTGAAGCTGTTGCCGAGTTGAATCGCGCAACAAACAAATTGGTTGCTATATGGTGGCCGGGTGGGGTTGGGGGGGGGGGGGGGGGCTTGGGCCTTGTGCTGGTTGCCATGAGGGCATTCACAATGGAGAGTTTCTTCAACTCGTTTCAAATGAAGCCATGTCACTAAGAAACATCAATTAATACAATAGATACAATGCATCGTTTCTTCGTATGGTTTCATCATAAATATCCATCTACTACCTTATTATTCTTAAGCTAAAGCATTCAATGAAGAAACCATTTCTAGTTTAAGAAACTCTAACCCTCTCTCTCTGCATTAATTTGCTGCCACCTAAGCCTTTCATCCTACATGGCACATGTAGAAACCATCAAGAAACCTGCATTGGAAGTGCCCTGATGTTCATGCTTTCATTGATTTTAGTTGAATCACCACATTCCCAATTTTGTTGATTTTAGTTAGCAAGTCAACTGCGACCATCGCAGCCGTGCTACATCATAGATGCTATTGATCATCGGTGGTATTAAAGTGTGCCCAACTATTTCAGTGGTATAAAACTAAACCAAGAAGATGCAGTGCAAGAGGTCAATAACAACTGAAAAGAGGCGCATGCTCTATAAAACGTCAAAAGGAGACAATTTCTTGTGCTCAATGTATGAATGCTACTTCATTTTTCACATTATTAGCCAATGTGTAAGACATCATTGTGATCAATAAGCAATGACGTATCAACACGTATTAAACAGTATGTCATGCGTCCGACAACAATAATACATGACACTTTGGCATAAGTATCGGCTTACCGCTATAACCAATGACTTGATGTACTAGGGCATTCCGGTTAAATCCCTTAGGATCAGGGGCGGAACTAGAGAAAGAATCATCGAGGTTCACCACTTCACCATATATATGATAATAACTTATTATTCTTACCATTTGCTTGTTATTTGTCTCCCGGTGTCACAAGATTTAGATCAAGAGGGTTCATATATACTATACTAGTTACATGCCCGTGCATTGCTACGAAAAACAAAATTGTTAACGAAAAATAAAGATTAAAAAATAAAAAAATTATTTCACAAGATCAAACATCTATCTTTAACGCTTCGTTTCTTGCGAAAGCTGGCTAATTAAAGCAACGCTTCGTTTTTTGCGTAGGGCAATTAAGCAGGGCAATTAAGTAGGGCAATTAATGACGTGGGTAGAACTCACCACTGCCACCAACTGCTGTTTTATAATAGTAGAGATATATAGACTAACATACAATAATTTATTTTTATATATAGACTAACATACACTATTTTTTTTTACCCGGTGTCCTGTGACACCGGTTAATCATATTTAGTTCCGCCCCTGCTTAGGATAGGATGCAAAACCACAGGAATACCTAACTGAACTGTTCGAGGTGCAGCCACCATTGTGCGGATAGGGAAATAAACTAGTTCGCTTGAATAGCAAGCATGAACAGGGAATAACTAATCTACCACAGGTCTACCAACATGTATCATCAGGGGCGGAGCTAGCCCAGGCCCAAGCCCCGGGCTGGAACAGCTGATTTTAGATTAAATATCTATTTTCAATAATTTTTCGTAGAACTTTAGTGGGCTTTCGGTACCAGGCCCCGGGCTATAGCCTACTCTGCCCGGGGCCTGGATCCGCCCCTGTGTATCATGAATCCAACTAATATATCCATCTATCACATAGTAATGTTCACAAATACCAACATCTATCACAGATCCAATGACATAATCCAATCATTTGGGCGTTTTGGGTTCCATACCTTCAGTTTGGGGGAGGAAAGCACACCCAAAGTGAGGGAGAGGAGGAAGACGAGTGGATCTAGCCGCGGTTGCAGGGGATCCTGTCGTAGCCCTCGTCGCCGCGGTCACCCAATCGACAATCTCCTCGCCTTCCCCTCGTCCCCGCGGTCGCCGGTCTCCTCGCCTTCCCCTCGCCCCCCACGGTCGCCGATCTTCCTCGCCCGCACCTTGTCCCCGCGGTCCCGGGGAGGAGGACGCCGGGGGCTAGGGTTTAGGGGAGGCGAAATGCGCTGTGACTTGGTGATATGCGCGACGAATCTCTATCGCTATGTTTATTTAGTGGTTCAGCTGATATCACAGACGGTCCATAGTTAGCACCGTCTGTGATGGGTAGATATCACAGACGGTTCTAGGATAAAATTGTCTGTGATAGCTACAGGAGTCATCACTGACAATTTTTTACTAAAATCGTCTGTGGTGTTGCCGCGTATCATAAACGTTTCGTAGTTATAATCGTCTGTATAATAATGTTACTGATGGTTTCACTATAGAACCGTCAGCGATGTTCCTCATCACAGACGGATTTTTACAATGAGACGTCCAACATAAATTTTTCTGTAGCAGTGACGTTTCTTCAACACACCGAAATGAGAAAGCAACTAATCCTGTGAGATCAGTTCTTACTGCATGTACATGGGGTTGGATCCAACTCATACCATGACACGTGGCATGCCCTAAGTTGGGTCTAATCTCACATGTATTAATCTATTAATGCCTAATCTCACAGGATTATTTCTCGAGAAAATGGAGCATTTGCGGCGGCCACCGTACATAGCATTGTTATTATTACATACACCTAGCGAATGCACATGCGGCCGCGCGTTGGTTTGTTTTGCTCGCCAGTTGGGAGGAGAGGGGGTGGAGAACGTGGGTGGCGCCGAGGCCGCGACGGAATGGGAGGCCTCTCGCAAGTCGCAACGTGTGCGCTGCAAAATTATTTTCCTAATACAATTGTTGCATACAGAATTTTATTGGTAATTCCGGTTACCTGCGCATGAAAAAAAGAAGAAAGCATGTATAGATTAAAGTTGAAATTGTACCTGCGTTCTATAATGAACTCGGAAAGACTTAACGATAGCCGTTGAAATTGATTTCATTAGGAAAATAAAAGACTGATTACAAGGATAACGGAAGGTTATATTTCAAATAATACTAGAAAAACGGTGCTTTGCAAGTAAAGGCCAGCCACGGAATTTGTTTTTTTGGCACCATGTATCACACAATCCTTTGTAGTGTTAGAAAAATTTGCACTACAACTGTAATCACGATATATTCTCGTCTCATGTAGCAGCAGTGGATGCTCGATCGGCAACGTGCAACTCATCCATTGGCTCCGGATGATGCGTCCCATGGTCGACGCGAGCGAGGCATTCTAGATTAGCCTGACTCGTACTGTATCCTATAGTTTCGTGAAATGAGGCATTCTAGATTAGCCTGAGTCGTACTGTATCATATAGTTTCATGAAATGTTCTAAAGTTTGTTTTCGGTTCATATCTTGTCACCCTCTAAAATTTGAAATTTCGACGAAATCTTATTATTTCGACGAAATCTTATTATTTCGAACGAAATCCGAATGAAATACAAAAATCCAAAATTTGAATCCGTTTTTTTTTCTAATAAAATTTCCGAGATCTCGGTGGGAAATACCGAAATCTCAGTCTATTTGAAGCGAACGAAAAAGTGTTTAAACCATGGTAGAAAATTTTGAAAAAAAAATTGTATGTTTTTGACACATAAGTAATGTTCCCATAAAATTCAGAGATGATGATCAGGCTTGAGGAATTTTAAAAAATTCTTAATGTGCAAAATACTATAAAATGGTATCTCGCGACTACAAAAAAAAAAGAACTTTTTTTTAAAAAATCATGAAGGAAATTATATGACATTCTTTATCTGTTTGAATGCAAATTACTAAGTTTTTGCATATAAAATACCCTATACTTAGATGCATTGGGTTCCTAAGTCTATTGTGACTAACATTGTTGGACCCAACAAAGATTGGGTACCAAAGAGTGCCTAAAAGAATTATTAGGTACTAAGAGATGGATTGGATGCTTGATCTCCACAAGAAGAAAAATGAACTATCAATTGCAATTGGAGCCAAGCATGAAGATAATCAAGTCAATCATAAGCCAATGCCATCTCGGTAACAAGTATTTAAATTGATTATATTATTGCTTCTAGCCTTGTGTAGGTATAGATGCATTGGTATCATGAAAATCGATTTAATTGCTTGTTAGTAGTACTTGCTCTTGCTTTTAGTATTATTCTCTTATTGCAATCTTGAGCAAGTTAAATTGTGGCACATTTAGGGGGAGTGCTAATTCATATTCATGTGTATCACATCCCTACATGTGCCCATATGTATATAAGTGCATAATATATATTTTCAAAATCAATCTTTTAGCCAAAACTCAAAACTTGTGTACTTTCTAGTATTCTTGTGAAAAGCTAGTTGAAATTGGTATACAAATGTCCTTGAAATGTTTTCCAAAGGTTTTGGCTTCTCAAAATCTATTTTGAAAAGAAAATGAGTTTCAAGCTCAAAATCTAGATAGTAGTATCTTGTTTTGGATTTAAACTTATAATTTTCATAGAATTAAAAGTAAAAGGATTTTGAAAATATTCTTAAAGCAAAACTCCTAGAGTTGGTCATTCTTAATATCTTTTGTGTTCAAAAGTTTTGCAAAAGACCAACCAAACAAAAGCTATTTGCTTTCAAAATTCCCCGAAAATCTTAGTTTGACCTATATCGGTCAAAATATTGCACTTAATGAGTATTGCCATTTGGACCGGATCCTTTGCTATATCTAAGTCCAAAATGGTATTTCAAACTCATACATAAAGTTTCAAATCTCTAACTCTTATCCCATTCTCTTAAGATGGATTTGATTCTTTGTGTTAATTGAATTTGACTTTGTTGGTTTTCATTTGGTTCTTCAAAAGGACCTTCTTTGGACAAAAGTCAAAATGTTGTTTAAAAAGGCCTAAATTTGCAAAAAGGTTTATAAAACTATCCTACTTTGTATTTGAAAGGTTTTACAAGCTTTGAAAATAAAAATTCCTTTTCTAGAAAATATTTTGGCCTAAAACAATTTGTGCTTTAACTCAAACATACTTAATATAGGATTTTGGCTTTCAAATCGGATTCTGTTGTTTTTATAAGTGGTCATGGCTTCAAAAAAATGTATTTCAAATCCTTCAAGCCATGAGGGTTCAATTGTGGATGAAATCCGAGTTGAAATTGCACTTTGAGGACTTTTCGAGTTTCGATTTCATTTTTATGCCTCAAAGCGCATTTCGCCAAAATTGAGTTAAAAGAAAAAAAATTTTAAAGCAAAACTTGTTTCAAAACCTTCAAAATGTCCAAATTTAGTTCCCTAAAATTTTAAATCATTTGGACTTCATTTGAATCAAATTTGATAATTTGCAAAAAGTTTCAATTCAGTCGTGCCAAAGTCGGCACTACCGCACCTGACAGGCGGTAGTACCGGAGGTCGGCACTACCGCACCTGAACGGCGGTAGTACCGGATCCCCTGGCACTACCGGCGTTGTGTGCGCGGTAGTGCCGATCTGGCAGACAAGACTGAAAATTCTGAAAATTTTGGATTTTCGAATTTGGATTTGGGATATCTTTAATTTGGTGCTTCCTTTTTCAAGAATTCTTTTTGGAAAAGGATTCTTGTAATCCCAAATAATCTTTTTGCACAAATTCAAATGTTTTTGAAAATATTTGAAGGAGTTTACTAGTGGTATCAGTTTTGAGGAGTTATTTGGTTGCAAGGGGATTTGTTCTTTTCAAGTGGTTTCCTTGTACCCCTTTGCTTGTTCTCAAAATTTTTTAGCTCTGATACCTTTCTAAATCTTTGTGATTGAGATTTTCTTGTGTTTGCATTTGCCCTGTTACCTGTCAGTGTTTATTGCTATGATACCCTTCAAGCTTATCGATTTTCTTTTAAGTGGTATCATTAGCTAGACAAAACTTGAGCAATTCAAATGCAAAATAGCTCCATGATTCTTTTATTGAATATCTTGAGGAGCGTATTTATGTCAAGTTTTGGGCATTTACATGTTTTCAAGTGGTATCCTCATTTGTTTGACTCTAAAGCTTTCAAGTTGCTCTTTGATACCCTTAAATGGTTAATTGCTCTGATACTCATCGATTCAATCGAATATCTTTTTTCTTTTGGTATCAATATCTTTGTGATTTGATCCAATAAGAAGTATCAAAAGAGCGTTATTCATTTATCGTGTTTCCAAGGGGTTTCAACTTATTTGATTTATCCAATTGGTATCAATGAACTTCAAGTTTCCTACAAGTGGTATATGTTGCCTCTTTGTAGCATTGTTTTGATACCCAAAGTCTTTTGAGTTGGATTCTCCATAAGCTTAAATTGTAAGTTCAATCGCTTAAGAACTCTCTATGTGAGGTTCTTTATGAATTGAAATGCATAAAGAGGAGAAATTCCATTTGAGCATTGTTCGTTAATGAAAATTTCTTTATGCTCTTTCTCGAAAGAAGTTCTTCAAGCATCTCCCTTGAGATAGTTTTTTCATTTGGTATCTAATTTCTCAAGTGGTATTTGCGTTGGGTTTCTCGCTTAACCCTATTAGGCAAGAGTTTGGATTCTGCAAGAGAATCACGATGTTTGTCGTAAAGCCTAATAAAATGAAGTGAGTTATTTGAATTAGTTTCAAATAACCTTGAGATACCTTCCTTTGCTTTGAGCTTTAGTTCTTTCATTTGGTATCTTGGCAAGCCTTTCAAGGATGAAAACTAAGCGAGCTTTTTCATTGCTCCAAGCTTCTAAGTGGAGCTTATCTAGCTAAGATTTCATTTCACTGAAAGTGCATCTTTTGGCTAAGTTCTTTTAGAGACTGGACTTAATTGTATCTTAGCCTCAAAGTGTTTCCTCTTTTGAATGAATTGAAGTTTTATTGCTAAAAGAGGATTTCAAAATTGAATGTGTTTCAATCCTTCTTGTAAGTTAATCTTACAAGATCTTCCTTTGGGTTCTTAAATTTGAAAAATTGCATGCAAAAGGTACTATCATGCTTATCATCTTTATCTTGCATAGTGCATTTAGACATTATCAAACTAACTTGGGTCAAGTTGAAAGATATTTGTTCCCGAAAATCGTGTGCTTGTCTGTTGATGTTCAAGGTTTCGGAAAAGGTGTCAACTTCGACGGTGAGATGAAGGAAAGGAGTGTAGCTCCAAAGTCCGAGGGATCCGAGGCCGTGCGACTTGACCATGACCGATTCGAACATGCAATAGACAAGAACCGACTGAAGGGACGTATTTCTTTCTGACCATATTTAATAATGTCTTTGTACACCATTATGCTAATTATCTTAAATTTTAAATGGTGTAATGTTTATCATGTTAAGTCTTCCAATTGATAGCAATTCTTTCAATCATTATGTATTTCAATTGGTAATTAGATTGCTCTGATACTACTTCAATTGCTTATCAATTGGTATCCTCTCATTGTAAATTGCATTTTCTCTCTATTTAAGTGTCATATGACTTTTTGCCATATTAGTATGATTGGTATGGATGACACCATACTTAAGGAGGAGGAAATGTAAGTTCAAGAACACATTAGTAAGAGGTATACCTTACTCTTTAAATTGATCATAAGCATGTAATTCACTTCCATACAGTGGCTACATGATATTGATAGTTATTATGCTCTGATACACATATTTGCTATATGATCTTTGTCATGATTTAAGCATCTCTTACATTCTTGTGAATCATGACTTCATTTTAATTGGTATCATCGATTGGTATCTTATTTAATTGACATGTTTGAGCTTCACTTATATCTTGTAAATCATGATAGCTTTAAACTTGTTCAATTGGAAATATCAATCACCTAAATCTTGGATATAATTGATATCATATCTTGCCTAGATTTAGGGGGAGCTTAATATCATTGATATCATTGTCTTATTATTAGCTCCTTTGTTTTATTTTGTTCTTCCTAATCTTTTTATTGAGTGTTCAATCTAGAGGGAGAAAAGGTTATTCTTTTTGGGATTAATGACAAAGGGGGAGAATTTATGGATTTATCAATTGCCCCCTAATCGATTGACAAAAGGAGGGAGAACATTTTGGGAGAATTTATGGACTTATCAAATGCCCAATAATCGATTGACCAAAAGGGACAATGAAAAAGAGGGAGAATATTTGTAAGTATGATCTCTTACTCATTTTTCGGATTCATTTCAATACTGAATATCTTTATATTGTCCTTTGGTGCATTTGTTAAATCGTTTGTCATAAATCACCAAAAAGAGGGAGATTGAAAGTGCATCTAGGCACTTATGTTGTTTTGGTGATTAATGATAAACGATTAATGACAAACGCATGTAATGTCAATCAATGTAATTGTACAAATGCTTAACTTAATGCTTAACAAATGACAAACCTCTAATATGTTTATATTGTTATGAGACTAACATGTTTATTGCCTAGTTGAATATTAGTCTCATCTATTTTAGAGGAAAATCAATTGGGATGGTTAAGAAAAAATGAGGTATGCAATCTCGGTATTCCTTCCATATTTGTCATTGCATTCCTCTTTAGCAAATGCATATTGAACTCTAAGTAACTTGTTAATTTCATATGTGCACATTGATTCATGTCATAATTGCTTGTGCATATATATATATATTCATTTGAGTTCATTATGTGCTTTGTTTTTAATATGCTTGTGTTAACTAGAGTTAAACTTCATTGCTTCATATTGACTTGGTGCATACATGTCTTAGTTGTGTATCTTCTAATGCACCTCTCTTAGTGAAGTTTAATCTAGAATTGGATCACATTATTTACTCTCATTCCAAATATTGTTTGCACATGTGTAATTCGTGTATATTCTATCATGTGCTTCATTTAAGCAAAGTCTGTGGTCCTTGCCATGATTTAATTGATTCTTCATATTGGCAATTATCTCTCTAGTGCAGTTAGATCAATCATATATTCATCATGATGCACTTAGCAGAGAATATTTCTATTGTCAAGTGTTTCCATTCATATTGTGCTTCTTGATATGAAACACTTGTTATTATCAATTTATTCAATATATCTTTTAAGCTTGTGGGACTAATATGTTTGCTGAGTGCTTTGATAAGAGTTAGGTCCCAAAGCTGTGTGTATGATGACCAAGATGGTTTGAAGGATGACAAGCGAGTCAAAGTCAAATAAGACGGCGGTGTCACCAAGAGCTGAGGACTAAGTCAAGAACGACTTGGCGTGAGGATCGTCTTGGTGATGATCGAGGTCAAGGTCGGAGAGGACGAGAGTCTCATGAGGTGAATCGCGTCGAGGTTGACAAGACGAAGGGCGTCATCAATCTTTGTGGAAGCGTCATCATGCACCGTGCATCCAAGAAGTCGGCATGTAAGCTTAGTGTAAGACTTAGATTTTGTGTTAAATTTGAGTCTAAGGATTGCCGTACTATTAAGAGGGATGCAATCGTTGAAATCACTTAGATAAGTCTCAAGTGCTCAAAAGTGGTCTATCCTTATCTAAGGTTGAGAAACCCAAGTCACACTTTGTTCACCTAAGTGTAGGTGGGTTGGTGTGAGGGATAGAAGTGTTGTTGGTTTCGGAAAGTGAGAATTTGAGGTCTCCTTGTGGATTCTTTGTGCAATCTGATTTTATCCTTTGGGATTTGGGTAGTGAGACCTTGTTAGTTGTGTAGCCCTCGTTCTTAGCTTTCCGAAAAGTCCGAATTCGTCGAAATCGGAGTCCGGGATCAAAAGTTATGCCCGTTTTCGTCCGGCTGCTGCGTGCTGCCTGGGAGATCCGGAGTATCCGGATTAAATGTCCGGAGACTCCGGATGATCCGGAGTATCCGGACAATCCGGAGTATCCGGATGATCCGGAGTGTCCGGGTTAAATATCCGGAGTCTCCGGGTTGCCCAGTTCGGTCCAAACGGCTAGTTTTTGGGGTTCTTCTATTTAAAGCCCCCTTCTTGCCTACTTCAAAGGAGCCGTTGGGGGATGTTTTGCTGGGTATTAGAGGTGTTCTTTGTGAGTGTTTGAGCCCCCAATACTCCTCCCTACTCCTTAGATCTTAGTGATCCCCTTTTGTGAAGGGTTGGGTAGTGGAGAGAGGTGTTTGGATTGAGGATTGATTTGAGGAGTGGAGCTAGTTCCTTGGTGCTTTGAGGTGTTCTTCTTAGTGATCTTGAGCTCCCAAAAGCCCCTCTAACCCTAGATCTTAGTGATCCCTTTTGAGTGAAGGTTTGGGTGTGAGAGTGGGTAGTGATTGGATTGAGTGTGATTAGTGTGTTGAGCACTTGAGGTGGACTCTAAGTGAGTTCTTCGGGAGCATTTGTTGCTCTTGGAGGTTGAGGTCTCCTAGACGGCTAGGAGTTGCCGGTGAGCTTCCAAGCGTTGTGTGGAAGGCCACCGAAAGTTTGTGAAGGTCCGATTCCGCCTCCGCAAGGAAAGGAATCAAAGAAGTGAAGACCGGCGAGTGCATTGTGCAACACCGGGAGGAAGAGGGTTGAAAGAGACCCCGGCTCAAGTGTGACCGAGCCGCCTCAACGGAGACGTAGGATCCCCTCAAGGATCCGAACTTCGGGATAAAATATTTGTGTCTCCTTCCTTACTTCGGTTTACTCTTTTGCTCATCCACTTAATTTGCTATCGATTCTTGTGATTATATCAATTAGATTGTATCTACTGCATCTATTCTTGCTTATATACTTGATTCATTGCAGTAGAGTAATTTGTATCACTAGAATCAAAGAAGCTCTTCAATTTATTGCTCATACTCTGTTACGGCGAACTATCAACCCGAGTATCCGGTACATTGATCCGGAGTATCCGGATATACCGGAGTATCCGGATAATATATCTGCAGTCTCCGGGTTACCTGTCTCGGGCTGAATTGTTTATTTTGCAGAATTTAATTATACCAATTGCTTCCGCATTATCTCTGATAGATTAATTTAATTTGGGTATAATTTTGTAATCGCCTATTCACCCCCCTCTAGGCCGACATCCCGGTCCTTTCACCTAACATGGGGTACCCAAGCTGTTCAGTGGGGAAACTCCAATGGCTACTAGACCACGAGATCATATCATCCTGAGACTGTCCTGCCTGCTGTCCACCCCCACCAGTCGTTGTGCCCTTCTTCGTATACTACGAGTCTGCCTCTATGAGCTCTCCCTCAGGGTAGTTCCTTCTTGTAAGCTGAATCTTTGACTAAACATATACTGAAAATGGAAACATAAATAAAAGACAACTGAAGTTGATTGTCTAGTACTATGAAAACTAAAGTAGTTTGTATTAATCATTGAACAAAACAGTTCTCTAGTAAGTGCAACTGCAAACCAACGGTCATGCTTTTTGGGAGTGGCAAAACTAGAATAGTAAAATAGATCTACCACTTAAGCTCAAGCACAACTGCAAGGTGCAAACAACTACTACTTAAGCTCAAGCACACAACTAAAAGGTCTAAACAACTACTACTTAAGCAAGAACTATTGAAAATTCCCACAAAAAAATAAAAAAATTTCTTAACCCGAGATCTCAATTAATTAACCCGAGATCTCAGTTAATTAACCTGGGATCTTGGTTATTTTGGGCGAGATCCATGCAAACGGTGGTAGGAGCTCATGAGGGACGACCGAATCTAGGGCGGAGCAGGTCGGTCGACGGTGAGGTCGAGATAGGGGAGGGTGTAGCACGAGATAGCCTGGTTTGGGGGACTTGGGTGTTCGGCCAAGGACAATGGACTTCGTCCACTGGAGTCCATTTTAATGCTCTTAGTGCGATCGAGGCTACAAACAATATTTACCCTACTGCCATGACAATAAACAATGGACAACAGAGTTGGTTAGCAGGGATATGTTAAGGTTCTACTCAAGGGTTTGGGTTTGAATCCCACCTTCAACACAATTTTTTTTCAATTCTTTTTTGAATATAATGCAGCAGGGCACTACAAGCAACGTTATTTGTCCAATATCTGGTGCATGAAAATTTAAATTTGGTCTAAATATATGAAATTACGGCGAAAATTAATGAAATCTCACACAGATTTTTGAGTACCGTAGCTATTTGATTTTTTTTTAAATTTTTTCATCCCGTTAGGATTATCCATCTCTAAAATCTTAGATTTCGCAAAATTTCAACGAGATTTCAAACCTTAGTGCCATGCTCACATCTAATTAATGAGAGAGTTTAATTAATTTGATGGCAATAATATATTTTTGTCCTTGGAATGTGGTTAACTTGCACCAGATTTTCGCCCCTTCTTCCCCATCTCCATTTTACTAGGACAGCAAGCGCGGCGCACGCAAACGAAAAACGAATCTGCGAGATGCATTTTCTAATTTTTGGAGGGTCTCTCACTCTATACGTTAATCGGGTAATAACACATGTTCTGAAAAATATTAGAGACGCTAATTTTCTTTTGTCGAGTTTAACACTCCATGCGTTCACCGAGTAATAATACACGTTTTGAAAAATATTAGAGATCGACTTGGGAAAAAAGTCTAGAGATAGAGATGTATACGTATTTCTATTCACGAAAATATTTTTCTCGAGGAAAACGGAGAAAGAACCTAGACATAAGGAGCGGGGACCTATTTGTTATATTTTTGGACCTGAGCGCTATCCTTAAAAATTAGAAAAGGGCTCATTCACGATTTGTATTTAACGGGAGCATCTTTCCGTAAAGTAGCAAATGGGGGACCTAAACGCAGTTCGGGAAAATTTTTCTTGCCCTCACAAAAAATCGCAAAGGACCTTTTCGTAAATTCGCAGGGACCTATCCGTGATTTGGAGGAATGGATGTGCTTTTTCGGAAAATGACGGAGAGGCAGGTGGATGCCTGAGGAGCCTGAAAACCTCCCAGATGAAGGATACCAATTGATGAGTAAACCTAAAGGGAAACCAATGGGAGGCCTGAAAAAAAATCCTGAGTAGGAGAAGAAAACCGTGTATGTGTGAAACTGCAAAGACCAAAGGCAGAGGTGCGAGCAATTGGAAGGAGGAAGACGTGGCAAGACCAACCACGCGGTACCAACGAGCAGGTAAAGCTCAGAGATATGTTATTCTTTAGCACTAGATTCCTGTATAGGGCAATGATCCATGGGTCCTAAAAGTTTAAGACGATCTCTTGTACGTCATTGATGAACAATATTTAGACAGTATGGGTGTATCAAGTTAGGAACATCAACACTCGACCTGCAAACAATGTCACCCCAAAGCAAAACCGTTCGGATGGAGGCCATTGGTGTTCAGGCTCTCTTCTTCATGCACCCTTGTTGTGCTCCTCGATGCCATGGACTTAATTCGTCTTTTTTGTTATGGTGGAAGCCGCCGTGTTTTTATGAGAACCACTGTCGAAAGCATCTTCCTCCCTGTTGTGAACTTTCCCATTGGGCAAGGGATATGCTTGCCGGATCACTCGCGAATTCTTACATAAAGTGGTGCTCTCAAGGCTTGCTTGTAGTCCTCATCACAAGTGGCCACAGTACTAACTGCCTGGATGATAAGTCAAAAACAATTGCTCAACAGGGCATGTTGGTTTTTCAGAATCTCATGGTTCAACGCAAACTATCGTGCAGTATTTCTCTGGTGTCATGGTTCACCCACCCCACATTGTGGTGCAAAGAAATCCATGTAGAGACCATATTGGATATATATATGCAAATTGTTATCCTTACTAATATCAAATGTGCATTAAAGTATGCAATCAAAGGAGTATGCCACTAACCTTCTGATACAACTTATGCCCGCTGCCAATCAGCTGCCTTGATATGAAGTTGATCAACCATGGTGGAGCAAAGTCTAGCTTGATATCCATATTAGCTGTTTCCCTGGATGAAGGATTTGGTTAAAAGAAATAGAGTAGAAGTATATTTAGGCCATGTTTGGCAGATTCGTCACGTAGATCTGGCGGAGTTGGGTATTTCTAGCTATTGCCCTGGATGTGAATATTAGGTTCATGGATCTGGTGGAGCTGGGTATTTCTAGCTCCACCAGATGCGTGGAGCTCGAGCTGTGGATATATTAGAGTGTTTAGGAGGATCATCTTGTTTACATTTTAGAATAAAAATATAAACTTAATTCACTTTATTTTATCCTATAAGTTTCAGATCTAAGATGGAGCTAGGATCTGGAGCTCTGCCAAACAGGACTTTACTAAAGCTGAAAAAAATATTAAATAACATTACAAAAAAGGATTTGATTAAAAAATATATAGTAGACGTATATTTTTGAAAGCTGAAAACATTGAATAACAGTTTGTTGATCAAAATAGGAATCAAGACATCAAGTACACGACTATTCAAGTCAAGAGAATGATGAAAATTATATTGTTGAATAAACAAATAAGTCGGTATAACAAAAATTATAGCATTTAGATACTAATATTTCACTCAAGCTAATAAGATGGTACACAATTAATTTTTTAAGATAAATCCAATATATGTATATACATGGTGTCTTTACATTGTAATGAATGGAGTTATAAAACCTAAATGTATACCTCTGTCTGTGTTACATATATGAAGTCATAAAGATACATGTAAATAAGAAAACATTTAATGGAACTCTCCCAATTTCACAAAAAAAATCAACACTTTTAAAATAGTCACTTCCATGCTTCACAAAATCACTGGTTTGGTACCTATAATAGTGGATGAGACTTCAAAGGCCTAGGGAGTGATCAAAAATGAAATTTGGTGCTCTCTAATAACTGTTAAATGCAAAATAGCAGCAGATGCTTCACCTGAAAAAGCTTCTTTCCTTTGTAATCCTTTGCAAGACAAAGCCTCCAACTAACTCTATCCCAATTGTGTCACCAGCTTCAGGAATTCCATGCCTAGTAAATCCATGTGTGTGTGTATTCATACTATCCAAATCTGATATCTGCAAACAGGTCAATAAGCAGTAAATAACTAGGACACAAACTATCAAGGCTGCAGGCAGATGTTCATAAAGTATAATCTATAACCAAAACATTCATCCTACATACAGTTTTCATTATTACAAGGACAAGATCTTCTTTAAGATACTCCAATTCAAAGTAGTGTAGAAGAGCCTCTCTCTCTGAAACCGGCCATGGAACCTTCACCCTTTCTTCCAAATAGTGAATGAACAAGTTAGCTACAATTATAAAAGGGAAAGTCTAACTAAAACTGTAAGACACAAGGACTCTAAGAGAAATTTAGTCATCAGCCAACCTGATCAAAGAAATTTCTTCACCAACCCGAACCTTTTTCAAGCAGCCCGACTGAGCAACTTTAAAAGTTGGCAGATTGTATTGTGGAAACCTGGAGAAAAATGATCTCGTCAGTTTATGAGAGAATCTGACCAAGTTTTTGTTTTCTTCGGTCCAGGTTGACTTCAAACGTTCAAGTATACCACAGGAAACAATGTTTACTTTCATAAAACATGGAACTGGTTTACTTCTTAAATGGCATAATCGAACCTATGTTGCCATGGTTTATTAATTAGATAAAGGCCTTTATGTTGATCCCACAAGCTAAAGCTTCAGCTAGGCCAACCAGGTCCAAAACCTAATACTATTTTCATGAATATTTGAGAATATCACATGTACTTTCCTAGAATGTGAAATTTTCAGTAAAGAAGAGCAACCTTCGAAGTTGTCTTCAATGAACAAAACAATGTACTCACGATACATGACTCGTAATTGGTCTGTATCTTGCTTCACCTACAAAATAAAAAATAAGTAAAGATCGCAGCAATTCATAAGAATTTAGATGGAAACAATTAATCCCTCTTCAAAATAAGGGAGAATCGCCTTCCTCTTCTCCATGGTCGCTACCAACGAGCTCCCTCACTCAGCTACACCACCCAAAACCACAATAAAGATGAGAACTTTTCCAACGGGAAATCTATCTCGGAATTCTCAAAATCGCACCGATCAAAGATAGAGACCACAAGAGCACAGCCATATCTTCCCTTTTTATTCCCTCCCACCAAAAAAACTTCAAATTTAAAGGTCCAAGATAAGCAAGGAAAGACAGCAAAAGGTTACAACTTTATGCCTATGCTCGAGGGGAGGAAAGCAAAGATTCTCTCTCTATTAAAAGAAGAAGGCTGCTCTGCTGCAGAAGGTCCCGAGTTTATACAGAAGGAATTTGTCCAGACTCAAAATATTAGTGCCTTGTATAAATACAAATACTTGCCCCCTCCTTTTTTTTATTTTACAAAACTAACTCTGTAGGAAATAATTTATAAAAATACCTCCTGGTTCACACTACCTCTTTCAAGGAGAGCAGAAGCAAGATTCTATGCTACCGAGCGCGGCATGGTGCTTCGCACTCGGCCTACCCCCCACACGCTCGTACCATGTGGTGTGCTCGCGGGCAGGCAACACTTGCCTTGCGTGGAAGCAAAGCAAGCAAAGCTTCCACGCTACCGCACTGCGAAAGCTTGGTTTTGCGCTCGAGTAGCGTGGTATCTTACTTTAGTGCTCCCCTGGTGACGTAGGTGTGGGCTAGGTGGTCATTTTTGCAAATTATTTCGTATGTAGGCTAATTTTGTAAAAAAAAAAAAAGATATGGGGCTAGTACAACAAATGCTTTGGTAAATGCCTAACAAAGGGAGAGGATTACTGAACTTTTTTGGTCCTCTTCGCCTTCCTAAAATATTTAGGGAAAAAGCCTAGCCGGTCATCACTTCCTAACGACAAGAGGTATCGTCAATGAAGGGGTCTTCGCATGGGACTTAGTTGGAAAGGTAAGTGTTCGGTATGTCCCTTGTTTAGGATGGGTAGCTTTTGGAGATCTTTTTTTTTATGTTTACTGATGTATTTGAACTTCACTCTTTTAACACTTGTCTACTTTTTAAATATTTAGGCAGGTCCATGTCTCTATCTCCAAATGTGTGATCCACCAATTCACTGAGTGGGCCTTTCTTACCACAGTCCCTATCTCTTAAAGCCCTATCGAACTTCTGATCCATCCCTTGTTTGTCGATTGAAGAAAGCCTTATGTGGTCTCAAACAAGCACCCAGAGTGTTGATTTGCAAAATTCAAGATGGCCATGGTGAATGAAGCTGGATTCAGACAGCTCGTGTGAATCCTCCTTTTGGCGAAACACTTCTCTGAATTCTCCCCATCCAATCCGAGCAAAAAAAAAACACTATTTTAGATAGGAATTTTCACCCGAAAAGTTCACATAAACACGCAAAAGTAATTAGGTAGGTAGGTAGAAATCCATCATACCGTTGGCGGTTGTCACTTACTGGTGGTTCTTACAGAGACGGAGAGGTGGAGAAGGGAGGAAGCTGCAACGACTGGTGAGAAGGAGGAAGGAGATGGGAAGCGGCTAGAAACTGAGACTATCTCCAGCAATTTCCTTTCATTTTATTCCTTTCCCTATTCTCTTCCCCATATTCATTCCTTTTATTTCCTACCATCTCCAGCAGCATCCCTTCGAAGGAATTTGTGAAGGGATTGGAGAGAGAATCCCTTTCTAGAGAGATTCTCTCTCCAAATCTCGTCTGAAGGGAAGGCTGAAGGGAATCCATTGGAGCACTTGTGATCTGTTCGTGAAGGGATTTGATGGCTGAAGGGAAGCCGTTGGAGATAGTCTGAGGGCTAGAAGACAGAAAAGAGAGAAGAAGTGGGACCTAGTTGTTGGGAAAGAGATCCTACTACCATTGCAACTTTAGCGGTTATATATCGATCGTTGGATTAAAAAATGATGGTCTAGACCGTTGGTTGCTTTCATGGAAAGGATATGAGGGGAATTTTTTTAAATAATATATTTTAAAAAAATTACAAAAATAATATGCCAAATCAAAAAATTACAAAACTACATGCCTGTCGTCAATTCAAACGAACGATTACGGAGGGCAATCGCTAATGGTTGCATGTCTCTGTCGCCAATTGAAATGGCGACAGAGACTCTATCGCCATTTCAATTGGCGGCAGGTGGATATTTTTACAATTTTTTGAGTCGGCGTGTTTTTTATGTAATTTTTTTAAAAAAAAATTATTTTAAAAAAATGGATATAGGGCCCACTGCCGGAGTTATTAGGATTCTCCCATGGAGTATTTCCACCTTTGGCTAACTAGCTGATGAAGCCGGCAGGGACAGATGCGGGCCATGCGGCTGGCCACCTGGGGTAATAAACAAGCGGTTAGGGGCGTAAACGGAGCGGATACGGACGGATTTTGTTCATCCCGCATCTTATTCCAAATTTTTTCTCGGATACACAATCGGATACGGACAGTGCCGGATTCGAATACGAATACGGATTACTTCGGTCACGAATACGGAGCGAATACAGGTCGTTCTGGATACGGTTAGTCTCGGTCACGAATAGTTAGTCGGATAATGCGTGAAAGCAGAAACCATATATGTCACATATATTAGGATCAATCAACCATACACAAAACTTTACTATAACTTTCAAGACATGTAAGTGTTTCAAATTCAATAATAGTTGCATTCCCTACATAAGAATAATATACAACCAAGTATAATTCCAATAAACATATACACTTATATGATGTAGCACATCCAACTGCAATCAAGTGTTTGTAGTGCAATTATAAGAGCTTGCTCCAGAAAGTAGTGCAATTATATTACAACTTGCTCACATTATATCACAGGCTCACAACAGCACTATATTTCACATTATATTACAACTTGCCTAATCAGATAGCACATAACCAACACACAACATCTAAAATACAGCTAGCAAGCACTGTAATTCAAATACACACATTATGAACAATATTGCAAGGGTATCGGGTCGGATATTTACCGGGTATTGGGTCGGATATTTACCGGGTATCGGATCAGATATTGCTCTTCCCATATCCTAACCCATATTACATGAGATTTTCCGGATACGGATCGGATATTGCTCTTCCCATATCCTAACCCATATTACATCGGATTTTTCGGATACGAATACGGATAACATCGGTACGGATTTTTTTCGAATACGGTATCGAATCGGTCGGGAAATATCCGCTCCGTTTGCACCCCTACAAGCGGTGCTATGCGCACTAGAACATGTGATACTCAGTGTGGCCAACGTGTACAGATCAGTTAATCAAACCATTTTTGAATTGAAAATCGAGGTCTCAGTGGTACCGATTTACCGTAAAAATCAAACAAAAATCATCAAAAAATCAAAGAGTTTCGAAACCAAGCATTCGGAGAAAAAAAGTTCAAAACAAATTAAAAAACAAAAATCGATCGATTTTGTCGAAAATCGATCGGCGAGTTGAACCTTTTGGGTGATCGATCGGCGAGTTGAACCTTTTGAGCGGTCAATTTTTGGAGCGATTTTCGTCGATTTTTGTCGAAAATCACTCGGTTTCACCGGTTTACATCGCATAAATTTTTTTTTTCAATTTTTTCAATTTTTTTTAAATTGAACCGATTTACCAACTGGTTTAGGTTTCGAATCGATAGTTTTTTACGGTTTTGTAAACCCTAGTACAGATTACGGGATTATCGGCCTTATACAACTAATGTAAGGGCATTCTTGGAGCACGTAAATTCCAAAAAAAAAGTAGTTCGAATTCTATAAAAAAAATATATAGAAAATATACGCATTCCAAATGTGCCCCAGGCGGCCAGGCCCCAGGTGAGTTCAAACTGTTAGGAAACCGGATTCGTATCCGATATGGACTCTTCCTTATCTCTAAGCAGAACCGCTATATATAGGAGGCAGGGGGTCACCCCATTGTACACAAGCATACAGAATAATAAAGCAGACCCATTCCTCCTCATATTGTGTCTCTCGCCCTCTCTCTCTGTTCTCCACTTGAGATCTATTAGGCAACCCCGGACTATTCGATAGCGAGGTTGTCTAACACGTTATCAGCACGAAGCTCTACCGGAGAAAAGGTGAGAAAAGGTGAGGATCGCGAGATTAATCTAATCTCGTATGTTTTGATGCATGCATCTGTCGAACAAGAAGATATGGCACGAAGCCATCTACCAACGGCCATGAAGCGCCGCAACTCGAAGACTCCGTCGCCCACAGCCGCCAGACTCCGGCATGAAGCCACAACTGTCGCTCGACGCGACCCCTCGGCTCCGCGAGTCGGCGCCACCGCCCGTCGCTTGGACTAGAAGTCCAGCCAGCAATATCATCAGGCCGAACGGTCTCCGCCGCACCCCGCCATCGAGCATGGACGGCCAGCATCCGCGCAGTAGCCCCTGGAAGCCAAAACCGATTGGACAAGAAGTCCAATTAGGACTTGAAGTCCTGGAATCAATCTGGAAAGGACAAGAAGTCCTGTATGCACGATTGACCGGCTTCGGCCCACGACCACGCAGGTCGCCGCCGCCACTGCGCGCCCGACTGCGAAGTGCCGAAGCAATTGACGGCGCTGCTCGCCGGTAGCGCAAACCCCTGCCGCTCGTAATGGCCTCGCAGGCTGCTGATGCCGGCGTCGCTACGCCTCTGCTGCGCAGGCGAGCATGAAACTCCGAAGCAGCCGACCGGTGTCGGGCTCGCACGACCCGCTATTGGCTTCGTAGAGCCGCGCCGCTGCCGAAAGCGCCTGCCGGGGCCACGCTTGCCGCTGCCAAGCCACTGCGCCTCGCCGAGCGACAAAGCCATCGAACAGTGCCGCGACCACTGGGCCCCCTATTGTTGCCGTGGTGCGGCTCGCAGCGCCGCCGCTCGCTCGCCGCTGCACGCATTTGCCGCCTCAAAGCAGAGCGCTGCTCCCGACTGCCCTCCTATTTTTCTTTTCCGCGCGTCGCTGTCCTGCCAGGCTCGGACGTGAACCCCAGGACTTGGAAGTCCATACAGATAAGGACACGAAGTCCATATTGAAAGGACATGAAGTCCATATTGAAGAGAACACCAAGTCCAATGACTGGTTGGACAAGAAGTCCAAGACGTGATGCATTTAATTAGTCAAAGGAACTAACAAGTGCTGGATGCATGCTACATGCTACATGCATGGCTACATGCATGTGTATGCTCTCTAGACATGAAGCTCCGCTGGCTTGCCGTGTCAGCATTGCCGCCTGCACCTTGCGCGCGGCAGCCTTGGCCATCCGCTAGCTGCGCTCCAGTCTTGCACGTCGCCGAACGCCTCGCGCACGTAGCTCTGCGCCGACCCGGCACCTTGCCGCCTCGTCGTCAACGGGCACATCGTCCGGCCGCTGGCACCGACCAGAGAACAGACTTGAAGTCCAGAGCGCATACTTCACGAATTTGGACAAGCAGTCCAGTACAACATGGACTTCAAAGTCCAAAATACATTCTGGTTTTTGAAGACTGGATGGGGCACGTGAAGGAAAGGAGAAAGTCACCCTTTTACCCCCTCAGGTATTTTATTTCTTTTCTTTTCCGAAAAAGAATAGAAATTCGGAAAATTGATTAGAAAATTCTGAAAATTGCCAGAAAAATATGAAAAAAATATCTAGAAAAATCCAGAAAATTAATTGGCTCTGTGTTTAATTTATCTTAGCCTTATTTTCTGCATTTATGAATTTTTGTATGAATTTTTGCAATAATTGCCCCGTTTAGAATATCGGAAATTCCTGAGAATTTATTTTCCGAATTTATGAATTATGTCATGTTGATATTTGCTGAAATTCAATTTCCTGTTGTAAAGTAATTCTGAAAATTGCTTGGAAATTAGCAGAAATTATGAAAAGTGTTAGGAAAATTCCAGAATTTCTCATACAACAGTTTATGAGAACATGAGTAGTTGGGATTTGATTTTGGTAATGAATAAACAGATATGAGACAATTGGTGTCTAGGAAAACACACATGAGGCTTGGTTCTTTAATTGGCACTTAAACGGAAGTGCTCCCTCCTCATGTGAGCCCTAGGGGCAGTTGACTGCCAAGAGTCAAATTGACATAGATATTCATTACCTGTTTTCGTTCCCAGCCAACAAGAATTATATAAGTTGTAATTAGACTTATGCCATGATTAATTCAAGTTGCAATTTATTTTCTGTTATCAAGTGATGTTAGAAAATTGCTGTATAATTAACAGAAAATTGCCAAATACTAAGAAAAATTCGAAAATTTCTGAGAATTTTTTTTCCGCATTTATGAATTTATGAATTGTGCAATTATTGTTTATTCTGAATTTATGAATTGTGCAATTATTGTTCTGTTCCATGCATTGTATTTATTGCTTTAATATAATTTATTATGAAATTCAAGCACGCCGCACGAAGCGGCCACCGTCGCGCCAGGAAGGCCGACGCGCATGGAATCGAGATGCACCACGCCGCAGAAGCCGTTAAAACCGATCGCCTGGCCGATCATGCATATGAATCTGATCGTTTGCACGAAGCTGATCACCTACATGCACGTAGTTGTATTTCTGAATATTTATGAATCTTGTATTTATGAATCTTGAAATTATTGCTTTCTTTTAGTTTACTGTAAATTCATGAGAATTTAATTACGCATCTGACAGCCACTTCCTATTAGATTGCACGAAGTAATCTAATGGAAGAACCTTCTGAATATGAAAAGGTCTGGCATTGTCAAACGTGAGTTTTTGAAGAACTGACCTGAATTGTCAGAATTATCTCACATAGACATCAGATTGCATAATGAATAGTAAGCTCTCGAAGAGCATACATTTTCTCATAAATAGAATTGTAATTTATTCTTTATTTCAGTATTCTTTATTTACAAGCAATATTTGAATTACTTTGCCACTATATGATTAGAATTATATTTCTTATCATTTAAGATATTGTGTAGCGCCCAATGGAGGTGATATGTATTGTTAATAGTGGCACAACAAATACCATCTTAAGAGAGTCGAAATACTTCCAGACGATCACGAAGTACGCTGGAAGGATTATGAAAATCGCAGGAAGCGATACGCATATAATAGGCTCAGGAAGAGCCACAATTATATTGCCAATGGGTACAATTTTGGTAATTGATGAAGCCTCCTTGTACCCTGAATCAACACGCACTCTCTTAAGTTTTAACAGATATCCGCGCCAATGGGTTTCACGTAGAAACCAATGAAGAAAATGGCAAATAGCATTTGTGCATTATGAAGCACGCGGAGTATGAAAAATGGTATTAGAAAAATATCCCTCATATGAATCTGGGTTGTACTACATGATAATCAATGCACACGCAGTGTATACTTATTTGAAGATCAGATTTAGAAGCTCTGCATTATTTGCTTTATGGCATTGTATATTTAGGTCATCCTGGTCTTAGATTGATGAGAAACATAGTTAACAACTCACAAGGTCATAGCATTAATGTTAAAAATTTCCCAAATCACGAAGATTTTGTGTGCCATGCATGTGCCACCGGGAAATTAATAACAAAACCCTCTGTTATGAGAGTGCAACATGAAATCCCTGCATTCCTGGAACGCATTCAGGGGGATATTTGCGGCCCGATTCAGCCCTTGTCAGAGCCGTTTTGGTACTTCATGGTGCTCATTGATGCTTCCTCGAAATGGTCGCATGTATGTTTGCTGTCAACAAGGAATCATGCATTCGCAAAGTTGATCTCGCAGATCATCAGAATTAAGAATGCTTTTCCTGATCATCGCGTGAAGTCCATTCGATTGGACAATGCCGGCGAATTTACTTCCAAGGCATTTGATGATTATTATACGGCAACTGGAATAACGGTTGAGCACTCTGTGCCGCACATCCATACGCAAAATGGAATAGCTGAAGCACTAATAAAGAGGATTAAGCTCATAGCCCGACCACTCTTGCAGAGTTGTAACTTGCCCAACACTTGTTGGGGACACGAAGTCCTGCACGCAGCAGCACTCATCAATTATAGACCGTCGGCCTACAACATCCATTCAACTATGCAACTAGAGCAATGGGTCATCCTGAAGATTTGAATTAATGGTATATGTACCTATACCACTCCCACAGCGAACTGCAATGGGCCCTCTCCGCAAGTCTGGGATATACGTTGGTTATGAGAATGCATCCATAATCAGGTATTTGGAACCCACGACTGGAGATTTGCATACAGCCCGATTCGCTAATTGCATCTTTTTGACGAGGATCGCTTTCCCGTCATTAGGGGGAGGAAATGAACCATTGGATGAAAATGCCGAGAAATCATATGGCATTCCATTGGGATCCCCGTGCATGACCCTCGCACTAATGAAGCAAATCATGAAGTCAAGAAGACAATCGATTTGCAGAATTTAGCAAATGAACTGCCTGATCATTTTTGTGATCTGAAGAGCGTGGTTAAGTCGCAAATACCAGCAAGAAATGCACCAGAGAGGATGGAAATACCAAAGAAAGCAGAAGGTATCCCTCATCCTGTTCAGAGGCCTCAAAGAAAAGAACAGGAAATCTGGCTTCTCAAACCCAAAGTACCCGGAGACGTCTGGGGAAAAATGGGCAAGAGGACTTACCACAGCCAATCACAAAAGTGCCCCAAAGCAAGAAGGGGAGCCAGTTGAGACCTGGCACTGGAAAGAAGCCTGTGGAAAAGGCAATTCCATATTTGAATCTTCCATTGGAAGAAGCCGCCGGAAATAATGTGTGCGCACACATTGGCGGAGAAAAACTAAAGGAACTTGCTCCTGGAATGGGAAATAGCAATGAAGAGCAAGTAGAAGTGCATGAAGCACACCATGACGAAATGGCCATAAATTTTGTAATAATAGGAGAATCTATGAAAAGAGCAACAACCATTGCAATGCTTGTTGTTCAAGGTTTCACTCAACGTCCTAGGGTTGATTATGAAGAAACCTATTCTCCGGTCATGGGTGGAATTACCTTTAGATACTTGATCTCAATGGCAGTCAACTTGAAGTTGAGAATGAAGCTAATGGATGTTGTCACAGCATATTTGTATGGAAACTTGGATTCGGAGATTTATATGAAAGTACCGGAAGATATCCCTATCCCGAACCAAGACAGAGCAAACAGAAACCTATACAGTGTGAAATTGGAGAAATCACTGTATGGGCTAAAAACGATCGAGGAAGAATGTGGTACAATCGTTTGAGTGACTTTCTCTGCAAGAAAGGCTACACGAACAGCGAAGATTGTCCATGTGTATTTATACAACGATCCACGAATGGATTTTGTATAATCTCCGTCTATGTAGATGAATTGAACATCATTGGGACGAATGAAGAAATTGAAGAAGCATGCACATACTTGAAGTCTGAATTTGAAATGAAAGACTTGGGTAAAACCAAGTTCTGTTTAGGCTTGCAGCTTGAACATGTACAAGGCGGAATCTTGGTACACCAATCTTCTTACACGCAGAAAGTGTTGGAGAGATTTGGTTTTGAGAAGGCATACCCCGCAAAGACCCCAATGGTCGGAAGGTCACTCCAAGCAGACCTAGACCCGTACAGGCCTAAAGAAGAGGGGGAGGAAGTCCTGGGAGCGGAATTCCCATACTTGAGTGCAATTGGAGCGCTCATGTACCTTGCGAATAGCACTAGGCCGGACATTGCGTTCGCCGTGAATTTGCTAGCGCAGATGCAAAGGCGTAACCCACCAAAAGGCATTGGAAAGGGGTGAAGGACATCTTCCGTTACCTTCAAGGAAGCAAAGACCTTGGCTTGTTTTACAGAAGAAACAATGAATTGAATTTAGTTGGCTATGCCGATGCTGGGTACCTATCAGACCCGCATACTGGCAAGTCACAAACTGGGTATGTTTTCCTTTGCGGTGGAACAGCAATTTCGTGGAAGTCATCTAAGCAGACTCTTGTCTCAACATCGACAAACCACTCAGAAATAATTGCCTTGTATGAAGCCTTTCGAGAATGTGCATGGCTTCGAAGAATGGTTCACCACATCCAGAAGTCATGATGTCTGAACATGGAACAAACCCCACTATTATCTATGAAGATAATGCAGCTTGTGTTGCACAAGTACAAATGGGATATGTGAAGAGTAACCTTACAAAGCATATCAACCCCAAGTTCTTTTATGCTCATGAAATGCATAAGATGAACGAGATAAAGATACTGCAAACTAAGTCGTGTGAAAATCTCGCAGATTTATTCACTAAGTCACTCCCGGCATCTTCCTTTGAAAGATGTGTTAGAGGAATCGGGATGATGAGGCTTAGAGAAGTGCAGATTTCAGGGGGAGAATTTTCACATACTCCTACATAAATCTCAAACATGAAGTTTGAGTACCCAACGTGAATCTTGAAGATTAACATTAAAGTTTGGGTGGATTGTACTCTTTTCCTTAAGTAAGTTTTTCATTGAAGTTTTCTTACATAAGGTTTTTGATGAGGCAATCCGTGCAATACAGCAAGCGTGTGCTATGTACTCTTTCTCCAATTATTTTTTCCCACTGGGTTTTTATGGAGTTTTAATGAGGCATATGCATCTCGCAGTGAAGAGTCCAAGGGGGAGTGTTAGGAAACCGGATTCGTATCCGATATGGACTCTTCCTTATCTCTAAGCAGAACCGCTATATATAGGAGGCAGGGGGTCACCCCATTGTACACAAGCATACAGAATAATAAAGCAGACCCGTTCCTCCTCATATTGTGTCTCTCGCCCTCTCTCTCTGTTCTCCACTTGAGATCTATTAGGCAACCCCGGACTATTCGATAGCGAGGTTGTCTAACACAAACCAGAGGCACAAGTTAAACCTCACCGTTGAACAAAGGTTTACCTTCAAATTAAAGTCCAACCGCCTAAGAATATGTATCGTAACAACGAGTTTACCTCCAAATTAAACTGGAGTTGCATTCACAGGCCCTGTTGCGCTTAGTAATTTGTCGTAACTAATTTATTAGCCGCGTGCTCCTATATACACACGGTTACAAATATTACACAATGGAGACCAACAAGAGCATCCACGTCACTCCCGTGCCAAATTACGAAAAAGTCCTTCCTTTTTCTTTAAATTACAGATAGGTTCCTGTAAATTACAAAGAGGTCCTTCACGATTTTTTTGTGAGGGTAAGAAAAACGTTTCTAAATTGCGTTTAGGTCTCTGATTCGTTACTTTATGGAAAACCCCTGCTAAATACAAAACTTGAACGAGCTATTTTTTAATTTTTCAGGATAGCGATCAGGTCTAAAAATGTAACAAACATGTCCCCGTCCCTTACGTCCAGATCATTTCTCTGTTTTTTCCGAAAAAATATTTTCGTCAACAGAAAGATGTGTACAACTTTATCTCTAGACTTTTTTTTTCCTAACTCGATCTCTAATCTTTAGACTTTTTTCCCCAACTCGATCTCTAATATTTTTCGAAACATGTATTATTACTCGGTGAACGCATAGAGTGTTAAACTCGATAAAATAAGATCCTTTCTTCATTTTTTCCAAGAAAATATATACTATGTATTAAAGTTGGGAGGTTTGAGGATATCTTGAGTTATAAGACTTAATGAACGCAGGGAAGATTGATTACAATAGCACCAAATCTGAACCTGGACATATTTTTACGAGTTGAAGCAGTTGACAACATCATGTTTTGTACAGTCTCAACTGGACAAGGGTCTCCGTCTCTTTTGTGCATTTGAATGAAGATGCAACCATTGCATCCTGAATCAAGGCTTGCAAAGAGTCTCTGTTTGAAATACAATGGTTTCCATCACATAAGTACATATATAAAACCATAGTGGGGCAAAGACAACATATATTGGGACCAGGGTTCACTAAATCGTTCATGCGATTTTCGTATGAACAGTAATTTTCGATAATCGTAAATACCGAGTCGAAAATCGGCCGAAAATCGTTAAAAATCGAATGAATTCAAAAACCAAATTTTTTCAAAAAAATTTGAAAAATCGTCGATTTTCGTGGAAAATCGACCGGTTTTCGTGGAAAATCGACGATTTCTCGTGGAAAATCGACGATTTCGTGTGGAAAATCGATGAACTTGTTGAACTTTTTGTGCGATCGATTTTTGTAGCGATTTTCGACGATTTTTGAAGAAAATCGACCGATTTCCACCGATTATCGACCGGTTTTTGACATGTAAATTTTTTCGAATTTTCATATTTTTTTGAATTGGATCGGTTTATCGACCGGTTTTTTATATCGAGCCGCGGCGATACGGCCGAAAATCGCGAAAATCGAGCGATTTTCGTCGATTTTGCGAACCCTGATTGGGACTAGTCTGGTTACAGCGCTTTGCATACTAAGGGATTGTTTCTAGGAGGACAATGATATGAGAGGTAAGACTCTAGATAAAGCCTCAGCTCCAAGCTCATATGAATAGTTGCTAAAATGAGTGAGGTGCAACACATATCTCACTCATCAAAACAGTCAGACTCCTCACAAGATTTTCCTGCCACAAAAATTTCTTAAGTGTACCTAACAATTATACATAAGTGCTCATTGATGTGGTAACAAGAATAAAACAAGTAATATTGAACAATGTTATAAGTCATTGACTAATCCATGATTAGCCATCCGGTCGGTATATGGAGGACGACTAGGCTGCTCGACTCGACTGGAACGACTAGCCGGACGGTAGGACAACCAATTGGCGACCAACAACGACTAGTCGTGTGCGGCTAGATGTGTGACTTGATGGCCCACTTTCAGATGGAGAGGTGTGAGACATATATACTAGTTGGAGTCGCTTAACCCTAGCAGATCGAGCCCAGTTATGCTGCCTCCAGAGTCCAGACTGAGCGAAGCCCTAGCCGCCGTCTTCGCCCATCCGTCGCTAGTGAGCCCTAGCCCGTCGCCTCCACCCATCCGCCTGCCGCCTCCGCTCGTCCGCCACCAGTGAGCCCTAGCCGCCACTGCTCGTCCACCGCTGGTGGCCACGAGGCCGGTTGCCCTCAAGCAAATCCTCCTCCTCCTCGGCCCTCCCCTATTGTAGAGAAGCAGATTGTTGCCTCGGCTCGTCAACAACCTGCCTCCGTCATCATCACCAATGTTCGCCCATCGTCGGTCAGTGTATCCCCTCCTCCCCTTTCCTCCACCCCTGCTAGGGGTGGGCATTTTAAAACCGAAACCGAAAAACCGAACCGAACCGAACCGGATTAACCGATTATTTTGGTTTATTCGGTTTTCGGGTTTCGGTTCGGTTTTTATTTTCACTCTATTCGGTTTTCGGTTTACGATTCGGTTGTCATGTATGGTTAACCGAATTAACCGAACACCGAAACCAACCAAGACTAAGTGAAAGTCTCTCCATCCATTCCCAGCGACCCATGACCCGAGTCACCCGAATGCACCGCGCACGGCCTCTTGGGCCTTGGCCCTCTTCCTGTCTAGCTGCCTTCCTCCAGAGTCCAGACTGGAAACCTAGATGGCAGTAATGGCACCAAGCCGCCGCACCCAAAATCCCCAAGAGTCCCAAGCCGCCGTACCCAAAATCGGAAACCTAGATCGGTAGATCTCAAGCCGCCGCACCCGCCGCCTCGACGGCTCGGCGCCTCCTCGTCCAGTTGGCGCCTCGGTGGTTGCCCCGTTCCCGGTCTTCAGAGGTCAACGCCCGACTCCTCTACCGCTCTACGGCTCTTCCTCCTCACCGACCAGTGACCCAGTTCTCTTCACTCTTCAGCGCACAGCGGTCTGCGCCCTGCTCCTCTAGTCCGCCCACTCCCTCGGCTCCCTGCTCCGCCCGCTCGAGCTGCTCGGCGCTCAGATCCCTCGGCACCATCGGCGGCCTGTTGCCCTGCTCCGCCTGCTCGAGCCGACCGCGCGCCTCCTCCCCGGCGCTCAGACAGTCAAACTCACTAGGTATTCACATTCTGGACTGATGGACTATGTTAGCCTTGTTAGGCACTTATTTGATTCAATTTGTTGCATTCTAAGATCCAGACTACCAGTAGATTTGCTTATCTCTGTGTGACTGTGTTTGTGGCATATGTATGAAGCAAACTTATTTGCTTATCTGTGTGTTTGTGGCATATGTATGAGGCAAACTTATTTGCTTATCTCTGTGTTTGTGGCATATGTATGAGGCAAACTTATTTGCTAATCGCTGTACTGGCAGTATTGTGTTTGTTGCATGTACTACTGGTAGTTACATGACTACATGAGTTCAAACTTCAGAACTTGAGTTGAAAATTTGTACAGAACATCACATACTTATTAAATGTACATATCTACAGTACATCACATACTTATTAAATGTACTCCAACACAAAATTTCCCCACTTAAAGTATCCAAAACATTACTAAATGCTATCGAAAGGACTAATGATATGTATACTATGCCTATGCATTTATCAGGTAGTTGGGGGATCTAATATCAGTTTGGAATAGCCGAATACGAGCAACGGCCGCCGCAACCGAACTATCCTCCAATGTATTATTCGATTCATTGCTTCTTTGCTTAGTTGATGCCTTTTTTATTTTCAATCACTGACCATTGAGTTGCATACTTGCATTTTTGCTCGATTTGTAGATGGCGGATGTGAGGACCCCCCTTCCTATACTGTAATGTACGCCGTCTACTGTAGCGTATAGCACTGTATAGCAACAGGAAGCCTCGACACCGGAGATCTGAATCTAAAAATTCGATCGACGGGATCGAACCCTTAGCCGGACCGGTGTAGACGCATCCGATCATCGATCCCTGGATCAAGAGCTCCAAGATCGCGTACCAACAACACGAGTATCAAAGCACGGAAGGATAAACTACGATAATTTACATAACTGGGTGTAAATCTTACACGAGTACATTACAGAACCCAAAAGAAGTAAAGCGACAGCGGAAACAAAAGAAAGACAACCAGCCCAGCTGGCCTGACCACCCCACAAGGCTCTTGGTGGAGGGAGGGACTCTGAAGCCGCAACACTCGCGAGAAAAGGGGCTCGCCATCATCCCGACATCATCATTACCTTCCTCTATGGAAAAAGGGTTAGCAGCAACGGTGAGTACACGTATGTACTCGCAAGACTTTAGTGTATGCAAATATAATTAAATGCAGGCTGATTCAACGGGTAAAGCTTTTACACTGGGTTAGTTGCAGAAAGCTGGATTTAAAACAGTTTATCGAAAAGTAATACATAATTTAAAAGACAATAGCTTGAATAAAACATATTTACAAAGTATGTAACAATCGAGCTCCACAATGCCACCATCCATGGTCGCAATCGATACGAATCGACATCCATACATATTCATAATCCCATCGAGAATCATATACACATATCCACAATTCCATCAAGTACCATTCCACCACATACTTTATACCGACTCCGAAATAGATTTTCATTTTCAAAACCAAACCAAATCTCTATACTTGATATGATTAGAGAAGATTGCTCATAACCGTGAGCACGGCTAATCGATTAGAATTATTTGATACTCTGCAGAGTTTGCGCACTTTACCCAAACACAACTCAGACTTGCATCCCTGTCATCCAGGGTACACGCGATACACGAGGTATCCGATATACAAGAATGATCTATTCTTTCCCATCGTTGAGGTTATAGCCACACCCCCAAAGACCGGTGACGACAAATCCACTACTATGGCGATAAGAGGCCAACCACCACTCAGGCGGCCACGGAATACTCATCGTGACGACGGCAAATTGTTGGCCGCGGCATTACCCCATAGCAAGGCGTACACCGTTGTATCAACAAACATGAATCGGAGCGATTCCTGCTGCAAAAGTACAAGCGCACACACGAAGGCGCATACGGCGGCTCGTGAGGAAACAAACACAGCGCTTGATCGCTCAACACAGGAAAAGGTCCACTCTTCGCCTACCAACAGGCATGGCTATCCCCTCACACTTCAAGTACTAGAATAGGCTGCCCCATCCCAGCATTGCGCGGTTGCACGGTGTTCAATTCAAAAACCGTCACAAGTTCGGTCCTTATATTTTTGCCTAGTGACTCAAGCGGGGAACTCCACTTAACTCGCCAACCAATCGCCACCATGTTTAACTAGCACATATTATACCTCCCGCCAAGTCTAATTACCAACTAGACACTTCACATTTTTACCAATATACCTTTACGATTCACATTTCCAAAACTTTTCCAAAACCAATTACATTTATCATAATTTTGAGCATTTGGTAAGGACTGACTTTGCTCACCTCTATTGCAGTGTCTAAGCGTATGCAATTACTAAATCGTTTATACCCAAGTGACATTTTATTAAATTGTCTAACCCTACTAAGGTTATCAATGATCTCAGGAATTAAATTGAGGGAAACCACCAAATCAGGGTATATCTACCATTCCCACAAACTAGCAATTTACTGAATATAAACAATGCATATAGTTTGAGAAATCAAAGTAGACATCGTGAAATATAGGTTTCAAGATGGTCAAAGGAGGTGCTTGCCTTGTTGTTGCACTTCGGTGAGGTCCGGATGATGCTCGGGTTGTTCGAGGCGGCCCGACTCGCTAGCTTCTAATCGGTCAAAGCAACAAAAGCAGCGAAAGAATCACAACTTAGCAAAAGAAAGTTTTAAATGCACCATGAAGTGCATGCAATACACAAGAATGAAGTACAACCAAGAAACCCTGAAGAAAGCAGCCTTTTCGGACAACACAACACGACCGGACAGAACAGCCTAACCCGGACAGTCCGGGTTTTGCATCCGGACAGTCCGGATAGGCCGGACACTCCGGACCGTTTCGTCCGGATACTCCGGACAATCCGGACACTCCGGACCATACGCCCGGATACTCCGGTCCTAGGGCGTGTGGTCCAACTCGACGAGGAGACGGAGACCTTACCACTTCCTACAACTTCACCGCGACCCGATCTACGACTTTCGTACACCTAGCGAACCGGAAGGAGCTCCGAGCTAGCCGATTCTACGAGAAAACGTCGCTAACCCGCCAAACCTCTAACTCACACTAACAACTCCTTAAATCGACATTACTACTACCCGATCTATCACTCTAGCATACCACATTCACTAATCCAAATCCCACTTTCAACCCTAGAACCACTACACCCAAAACCCTAGAATCCAAGTTCAACCCTAGCCTCCCAAATCCAAACCTAAGTCCTAAACCCACCATGAACGACTCTAGAACCCAAGAATCCCGTGAATCAAACCCTAAGAGAAAAGCTTACCTCCAAGGAAGATGGAGGAGGAGCAACGCCGGGTGGAGGATGGGGAATGACGGCTTGGGGAGGAGCACACCGAGATGGAGGAGTCACCGGGGAGGGTCACCGGCCGGTGGCTCGCCGGAGAGGAGCTCGGGGTGGTGGAGAGAACACCAAGGAAGTGGGGAAACCAAAGTAGAAGAAGAAAGAATGGAAGGGAGCCACGAAATGGGACTTTTATACAAAACCCCACGCCAATACGGACTCTCGGACTCAACCCGAGACTCCGGGTTGGGGTCTTGATAACACTAACCGGACACTCGGACACTGGTCGGACACTCCGATTGGAGCGCTCGGCCAGCCCAATCCGGATACTCCGAGTGTGGATCCGGATACTCGGACATCCTGCAACTTTTGAACTTGGGCCTTGACGGCTAAAGCTTCCAGGTTGATTACTAATTGTCCCAAAGTATTTTGGAAGTTAATAGGGTCACAGGCACTTGCCCAACCTAATTCGAATTTACTTATGAGCGAAATTACTTAAGTTGAAGGGTTCTTCCTGATCCCAAGCAAGTATGTTCACTCAAGATACGGAAATACACAAGCACAGTGTATTATTGAACAGCGTTTGAGTACAAATGTACAGTGGCTTGAGTATAGAAATACTCGGGATATTACAGTCTACCCCCCTTACAAAAATCTCGTCCTCGAGATTGCTAATCCTCTCGAAGAAAGTCGGGGTATTCTGCCTGAATATGGTCTTCACGCTCCCACGTGGCTTCATCTTCTGAATGGTTGCTCCACTGGACCTTGAGCATCTTGATAACCTGACTACGAGTGTGACGCTCAGTTGTCTCGAGAATACGGACTGGATACTCTCGATACGAAAGATCAGGTTGCAAATCAAGATGGTCCAATTGGGTAACTTCTGATGGAACCCGAAGACTCTTCTTCAATTGTGACACGTGGAACACATCGTGAATGTCCGAAAGATGTGGCGGTAGCTCGAGCCGATAAGCCACAACACCAACCTTCTCAAGAATCCGAAACGGACCGATGTATCGCGGGGCTAACTTCCCACGGACTTGGAATCTGCGAGTGCCGCGGAGTGGTGAGACCTTGAGGTAGACAAAGTCACCCACCTCAAAGCTCAACTCGCGGCGACGGCGATCAGCGTAGCTCTTCTGACGAGACTGAGCTTCTTTCAGCCGGTCTCGAATCAAGCTAACTTGCCTTTCAGCCTCTTCAATCATAGCTGGTCCGAAGAATTGCCTCTCACCAACCTCGGACCAAAACAAGGGCGTTCTGCACTTCTTGCCATAAAGAGCCTCGAAAGGCGACATCTGAAGACTGACTTGATGACTGTTGTTGTAGGAGAACTCAGCAAATGGCAAGCATTTCTCCCACGACTTGTTGTAGCACAGCACACAAGCCCTTAGCATGTCTTCAAGGATTTGGTTTGCCCTTTCCGTCTGTCCGTCAGTTTGGGGATGGTAAGCAGTACTGAAGGATAGCTTAGTGCCAAGAATGGACTGCAAACTCTCCCAAAATCTGGAGGTGAACTGCGAACCACGGTCAGAGACTATGACTTTTGGAACTCCATGGAGCCGAACAATATTCTGCAAATAGAGTTCCGCTAGCTTGGCTCCAGAATAGGTGGTATGAACTGGGATGAAGTGAGCTACCTTGGTCAGACGGTCAATGATCACCCAAATAGAGTCGTGACCGGTGGAGGACCTCGGTAGGCCGGTAATGAAATCCATCCCAATCTCTTCCCACTTCCACTCAGGGATCTGTAATGGCTGAAGTAATCCGGCTGGCCTTTGATGTTCAGCCTTGACACGCTGGCACACATCACAACGTGCCACATGAGCCGCGATCTCCTTCTTCATACCTGGCCACCAGAATTGTCTGCGAAGATCTTGATACATCTTGGTGCCGCCAGGATGAACAGAGAGAGGGGTATCATGAGCTTCTGACAGGATCAACCCCTTGATCTCAACATCATCAGGGACATACACCTGCTGCCCATGCAAGATCAGCCCATTGGACTTCACAGAAAAACCTGGAGATGCGCCATTTTCACCAAGCTGGCGCCTAATCTCAATGATTGCCTCATCTTGGAGTCGTGCCTCAAGAATTTGAGATTCTAGAGTAGGTTGAACCGTCAATGCTGCAATGAAGCCATGTTCAACCACCTCCAGTTCAGCTTCTTGAACTCATCAACTAATTGAGGTCGATCGATGACACCCAAGGCATTCATCGTATGCAGCTTGCGACTAAGGGCATCTGCAACCACATTTGCCTTGCACAGGTGATAGTGAATCCCGGATCATAGTCCTTGATCAGCTCTAGCCATCTGCGCTGCCTCGAGGTTCAGATCTGGTTGGGAGAAGAAGTACTTCAAGCTCTTGTGGTCGGTATAGATCTCACATCATTTGCCTATGAGATAATGCCGCCACGCCTTGAGTGCATGAACCATCGCCTAACTCCAAATCATGGGTCGGGTAGTTGGCTTCATGGGGCTTCAAGCGACGAGAAGCATATGCCACTACCTTGCCTTCTGCATCAACACACAGCCAAGACCTTGGCGAGATGCATCGCAATAAATGTCAAAGGCCTTGTGAATGTCTGCGAGATCAAGGCTGGAAGCGATTGTGAGTCGCTTCTTCAGCTCTGAAAATCGGATCTACAAGCAAGCGACCACTCATACTTCTTGTCTTTCTTGAGTAGCTCACATCGGTGGCTTAGCAATCTTGGAGAAATTCTCGATAAACCGGCGATAATATCCGGCTAAACCAAGAAAACTCCGAATCTCAGGGACATTGCGGGGCTGCTCCCAACTGAGTACATCCTGTACCTTGCGTGGATCAACTGCTACCCCACCTTCGACAGACATGTCCCAAAAACTCCACTTGCCTGAGCCAGAACTCGCACTTGCTGAACTTGGCATACAACTGATGCTCGCGAAGCTTGCTAAGCACCATATGCAAGTGAAGTGTATGCTCATCATCATCCTTAGAGTATATGAGGATGTCATCAATGAACACAACCACGAATCTATCAAGGAACTCCATGAAGACTTTGTTCATCAGATTCATAAAGGTGGCTGGTGCATTGGTGAGGCCAAATGAAACAACTGTGTACTCGTACAGACCGTAGCGAGTAGTGAATGCGGTCTTCACGATATCCTCCGGACGGATCTTGAGCTGAAAATAGCCGGATCTCAAGTCTATTTTGGAGAAAACTCGAGCTCCGCCTAATTGGTCAAACAAATCGTCGATCCGAGGGAGAGGATACTTGTTCTTGACAGTGACCTCATTCAACGACCGGTAATCAACGCACATGCGAAGAGTGCCGTCTTTCTTCTTCACAAACAGAACTGGGCTGCCCCAGGGAGAAGAACTGGGACGAATGAATTCCTTCTCTAACTGCTCCTTGAGTTGAGTCTTCAACTCAATCAGCTCATCGGCAGGCATCCTGTACGGACGCTTAGAAATTGGAGAAGTGCCAGGTAAGAGATCGATGATGAACTCCAAATCACGATCAGGTGGCAAACCCAGCGACTCATCGAGGAACACATCGGGTACTCACATATCACCGTATCCGATCGATCCCGAATGTAAAGAGCGAGCAAAGGCTGCTGCCTTGCTGGAGCGAGAAGAAAAGGTGACAAAGAATGCCATCGTGGTTGACTAACGAAATGGATCTCCTGGCACAATCAATATGCCCTCGATGCTTAGACAGCGATCCATACCGAGAATCACATCAAGACCCGATGTCTTAATGTTGATAAGATCACCCCAAAATCTACCCGTTGATCTCAATTCTAACCCTGGACTCACGAGCTCGGCGGTTAAAAGCAGATCCTGCGAGCGGATCAACAAGTACTTCTCGAGGTACATAGAAACAGACCTCATCTTTGAGCAACAAAGCGTGAAGAAATAAAGGAATGCAACGCTCCAGAGTCAAATAATACTAAGGCGGGTACGGAATGAACAGACAACGTACCCAACACCACATCTGGAGTTGCTGCCGCCTCCTCTGCGGTGGCCACATTCAGGCGGCCATGGCCCGGAGCTGAAGCTGCTCGGGAACCGGGGCGTCCTGATTGCCCACTCCCACGTCCACCGAGGCCCGACCACGGGGGCGGTGGTGCATCTGGCTGTCATTTCTTCTTGCTGCCGGGCGACAGCAGCGAAGTGGCCCTTCGCCGCAGCGAAAGCAAGTGATATGGCCAAATGGGTTGGGACCCCAAGCTGCTGTGGCGGCTAGGTGATCGTGCACCGAACTCGGGCGTGGCGAGGAGGTAAGCCACAGGACCTCTGAATCGCGGCCCGAAAGGCTGGAAGCAGGCCCGAGTGAAGGTGCGAGTCTGGAAGGTCCGCCATTGTGGCCCGAGCTGCCCACTTGCGCTATGCGGCTCTCCATAAGCGCCTTGGTGCCATCCTCAATGCTAATGGCCTTGCCCACCAAGACCTGCAGGCTAGGAATGTCATGGCCGTGGCCGAAACGGATCTCCTCGGTGAGGTGCTCCTTGAACAATGTCACTCTCCTAGCCTCGGTGGTCACCTCATCGACAACATAGCGTGACAAATGGTTGAAGCGGTGGAGGTAGTCCATCAACATCATAGACCCTGGCGAAGGTCGTAGAACTCCCGCTTCTTAATCTCGATCAAGCCCATTTGGAACATGGAAGGAGCGAAAGCGGTCTTGAACTCTGCCCATGTGGTGACTGATCGGCGAGGCGAAACGACCTTGAAGCTGCTCCACCACGAAGCTGCCGGTCCCTGGAGGTAGTAGGCGGTGTACTGAACCTTCTCCGCATCGGTGCAACCGACTAACTCCAACTTTCCCTCCATGTCGCTGAGCCAATCCTCTGCCTCCATCGGATCTGTAGCTGAAGAAAAGCTCGGCGGTCGAGTTCGCTGGAACTCCGACAACCGAGGCTAACTGCTTTTGTCTGCTGTTTGCCTCGAACAGCTGGACCATCAGCTCCATGAGCTGAGTCTGCCGCAACATGAGTGCAGCCATGTCGGGAGCAGGAGGAGGAGGAGGGAGCTCCTCGCTCTGGGCATGTAATCGAGGCCGAACCCGGTGACCCACGGTAGGGACTCTGCGATTTGGGCCCGCACCATCAGATCACGCTCCCGGCATCATCACCGGAAGCGCACGAATTGCTCTCCTCCGGGGAGGCATCCTGAAATGCACAGTTGAGTCAACTAATCATGCAAATCAAATCTTGAATGATTGATTCCAAAGGATGCACTCATAAACACAAACACACTAAAAGCATTCATTCAAAGAAGCACAAGAACCAATTCAAAAACCAACTCAGGGAAACGACAAATAATCCCTAATTACAACCACAAACATCTATCCTTAACCCATTCTTAGCTAAACCCGCATTCCTCTTAATCCTTTTGAACAAGATAGAAGAAGGAAACAAATTTTGAGATTTGGATTAAGATCAGATTCATTTTGAAGAGTAGATAAGCGAAAAGCTATAGAATGGACAAGAATAGCACTCTACACTTTCAAAATAGAGTTTTGGACTTCAAAATAAATTTTGAGAAGAAAAGTCTGTTCCTAAGTCTAACGACCAGGCTAACTAAGTCCTCCTGCAGTCAATGGCTCTGATACCAGCGCTGTGAGGACCCCCCCTTCCTATCTTGCATCAGACGCCGTCTCTTGTGGCGTATAGCACCGTGATAGCAACAGGAAGCCTCGACAGGAGATCTGAATCTAAAAATTCGATCGACGGATCGAACCTTAACCGGACCGGTGCAGACGCATCGATCTGGATCCCTGGATCAGTAGCCCAGTATCGCGTACCAACAACACGAGTATCAAAGCACGGAAGGATAAACTACGATAATTTACATAACTGGGTGTAAATCTTACACGAGTACATTACAGAACCCAAAAGAAGTAAAGCGACAGCGGAAACAAAAGAAAGACAACCAGCCACCGGCCCGACCACCCCACGTGCTCACCGATCGAGGGAGGGACTCTGGCCGCAACACTCGCGCGAAAAGGGGCTCGCCATCATCCGGGACATCATCATTACCTTCCTCTGTGGAAAAAGGGTTAGCAGCAACGGTGAGTACACGTATGTACTCGCAAGACTTTAGTGTATGCAAATATAATTAAATGCAGGCTGATTCAACGGGTAAAGCTTTTACCTTTGGGTTAGTTGCGAAAATTTGGATTTAAAACAGTTTATCGAAAAGTAATACATAATTTGAAAGACAATGATTTGAATAAAACATATTTACATGTATGTAACAATCGAAGCTCCACAATTGCCACCATCCATGGTCGCAACTGGGATACGAATCGACATCCATACATATTCATAATCCCATCGAGAATCATATACACATATCCACAATTCCATCAAGTACCATTCCACCACATACTTTATACCGACTCCGAAATAGATTTTCATTTTCAAAACCAAACCAAATCTCTATACTTGATATGATTAGAGAAGATTGCTCATAACCGTGAGCACGGCTAATCGATTAGAATTATTTGATACTCTGCAGAGTTTGCGCACTTTACCCAAACACAACTCAGACTTGCATCCCTGTCATCCAGGTACACGCAGCGATACGAGGTATCCGATATACAAGAATGATCTATTCTTTCCCATCGTTGAGGTTATAGCCACACCCCAGCACCGGTGACGACAAATCCACTACTATGGCGATAAGAGGCCAACCACCACTCAGGCGGCCACGGAATACTCATCGTGACGACGGCAAATTGTTGGCCGCGGCATTACCCCATAGCAAGGCGTACACCGTTGTATCAACAAACATGAATCGAGCGATTCCTCGCCGCAAAAGTACAAGCGCGCACACGAAGGCGCATACGGCGGGTCGTGAGGACACACACACCGCTTGATCGCTCAACACAGGAAAAGGTCCACTCTTCGCCTACCAACAGGCATGGCTATCCCCTCACACTTCAAGTACTAGAATAGGCTGCCCCATCCCAGCATTATGCGCGGTTGCACGGTGTTCAATTCAAAAACCGTCACAAGTTCGGTCCTTATATTTTTGCCTAGTGACTCAAGCGGGGAACTCCACTTAACTCGCCAACCAATCGCCACCATGTTTAACTAGCACATATTATACCTCCCACCAAGTCTAATTACCAACTAGACACTTCACATTTTTACCAATATACCTTTACGATTCACATTTCCAAAACTTTTCCAAAACCAATTACATTTATCATAATTTTGAGCATTTGGTAAGGACTGACTTTGCTCACCTCTATTGCAGTGTCTAAGCGTATGCAATTACTAAATCGTTTATACCCAAGTGACATTTTATTAAATTGTCTGACCCTACTAAGGTTATCAATGATCTCAGGGAATTAAATTGAGGGAAACCACCAAATCAGGGTATATCTACCATTCCCACAAACTAGCAATTTACTGAATATAAACAATGCATATAGTTTGAGAAATCAAAGTAGACATCGTGAAATATAGGTTTCAAGATGGTCAAAGGAGGTGCTTGCCTTGTTGTTGCACTTCGGTGATGTCCGGGATGATGCTCGGGTTGTTCGAGGCGGCCCGACTCGCTAGCTTCTAATCGGTCAAAGCAACAAAAGCAGCGAAAGAATCACAACTTAGCAAAAGAAAGTTTTAAATGCACCATGAAGTGCATGCAATACACAAGAATGAAGTACAACCAAGAAACCCTGAAGAAGCAGCGACTTTCGGACAACACAACACGGCCGGACGAGCAGCCCTAACCGGACGGTCGGGTTTGCATCCGGACAGTCGGATAGGCGGACACTCGGACCGTTTCGTCCGGATACTCCGGACAATCCGGACACTCGGACCATACGCCGGATACTCGGTCCTAGGCGTGTGGTCCAACTCGACGAGGAGACGGAGACCTTACCACTTCCTACAACTTCACCGCGACCCGATCTACGACTTTCGTACACCTAGCGAACCGGAAGGAGCTCCGAGCTAGCCGATTCTACGAGAAAACGTCGCTAACCCGCCAAACCTCTAACTCACACTAACAACTCCTTAAATCGACATTACTACTACCCGATCTATCACTCTAGCATACCACATTCACTAATCCAAATCCCACTTTCAACCCTAGAACCACTACACCCAAAACCCTAGAATCCAAGTTCAACCCTAGCCTCTCAAATCCAAACCTAAGTCCTAAACCCACCATGAACGACTCTAGAACCCAAGAATCCCGCGAATCAAACCCTAAGAGAAAAGCTTACCTCCAAGGAAGATGGAGGAGGAGCAACGCCGGGTGGAGGATGGGGAATGACGACTTGGGGAGGAGCACACCGAGATGGAGGAGTCACCGGGGAGGGTCACCGGCCGGTGGCTCGCCGGAGAGGAGCTCGGGGTGGTGGAGAGAACACCAAGGAAGTGGGGAAACCAAAGTAGAAGAAGAAAGAATGGAAGGGAGCCACGAAATGGGACTTTTATACAAAACCCCACGCCAATACCGGACTCTCCGGACTCAACCCGGAGACTCCGGGTTGGGGTCTTCGGTAACACTAACCCGGACACTCCGGACACTGGTCCGGACACTCCGGGTTGGAGCGCTCGGCCAGCCCAATCCGGATACTCCGAGTGTGGATCCGGATACTCCGGACATCCCAGAACTTTTGAACTTGGGCCTTGACGGCTAAAGCTTCCAGGGTTGATTACTAATTGTCCCAAAGTATTTTGGAAGTTAATAGGGTCACAGGCACTTGCCCAACCTAATTCGAATTTACTTATGAGCGAAATTACTTAAGTTGAAGGGTTCTTCCTGATCCCAAGCAAGTATGTTCACTCAAGATACGGAAATACACAAGCACAGTGTATTATTGAACAGCGTTTGAGTACAAATGTACAGTGGCTTGAGTATAGAAATACTCGGGATATTACAGCGGAGCCCGACGAAAACCCTACAAATAATGATAGCCAAACGGACGAGACGGCGACTGTACAGACAGAGGAGAATGATCAGCAGCAGCCAGAGTTGAAGAAAAGGAAAGCAATGGCACCAAGATCAGATGTGTGGGAAAGTTTTAGTAAGATCAAGGTTGGAGATGTCTTAAAAGCCAAGTGCAAACATTGCGGCTGTGAGCTTCGCTGTGATCCAAAAACTAATGGTACATCCTCCTTAAACTCTCATTTGCGAATCTGCAAGCGTAATCCTAATAGGAATACAGACCCTAAGCAAGGTACTTTGCAAGTACAAGCAAATCAAGGGGATAGTAGTCATTGTACCATATCCACTTGGAAGTTTGATCCTGAAGCACTTAGGGAAGCATTTGCTGAAATGATCATTACAGATGAGCTTCCTTTTGCATTTTCCGAACGTGAAGGCTTTAAAAAGTTTATGTCCAAAGCTTGTCCACATTTCTCTGTTCCCTCTAGAAGAACAACTACTAGGGACGCTGTTCGCACTTACAATAATGAGAAAGAAAAACTCAAACAATTTTTTAAGGATTGTTGTGAAAGAGTTTCCCTCACAACTGACACATGGACTTCAAACACACAACAGAACTACATGTTTGTCACAGCACATTTCATTGATAGTGATTGGAAGCTACACAAGAAGATCATTGGTTTTTTCTTGATAAAGGGTCATAAGGGGGAGGATATTGGGAAATCTTTAGAGAAATGTTTGATGGAATGGTCTATAGGAAGAGTCTTCACAGTTACTGTTGACAATGCAAGCTCTAATGATAGTGCTCTAAATTACATGAGAAAGGTTTTGAATAATTCTAATAGCAGCATTGCTAAAGGCAAATATATTCACATGAGATGTGCAGCACATATTATTAACTTGATAGTTTCTGATGGGCTAAAAGAATTGTCAGTTTCAATTCAACGCGTCCGTGCAGCTGTTAAATTTATTAAGAATTCCCCTTCTAGGATAGCCAAATTTAAGAAATGTGCTGAATTGGCAAAGGTGGACAGTAAAGCATTCTTATCATTTGATGTTTGTACTAGATGGAACTCCACATACCTTATGTTGAATGCTGCTTCAATTTATGAGAATGTATTTGAAAGGTATGGTGAAGAAGACCCATACTATTCAATAGAATTATGTGGTGAGAAAGGTCCTGGAGTTCCTGAAAGTGGAGATTGGGAGAATGCAAAGAAAATGATTGAGTTTCTTGGACACTTCTATAAGCTCACTCTCCGCGTTTCTGCCACACACCATGTAACATCTAACATTTTATTTCATGAGATTGGAGATGTTCTGCTTTTGTTGCGACAATGGTGTCATAGTGATGATGATATGCGTAAGGAGATGGGTCAAAGAATGCTTCAGAAATACTATAAGTATTGGGGAGATAAGAATAAGTTGAACATGCTCATGTTTATTGCTGTTGCACTCGATCCAAGATATAAGCTATCTAATTACACAAATATAGCTACTTTGGAGATGTTTGGTGAGAAAGAAGGAAATGAAGTTTGGCATAATGTGAATGCTTCTTTTCATTCTTTGTTTCATGAGTACACAAAACTATATGCTTCAAGTGATAAGACACCGCAATCGAATGATTCGCAAGAACCGATAGAAAAGGGCACTAGGTTGATGAAATCCTTAATTGCGGAAAAGATGAGATGAGTAATACTGGAATTGGCACCAGTAAATCTGAACTAGACAAATACCTTGGTGAAGATAATGAAGAAGACAACGAGAATTTTGATATCCTTGAGTGGTGGAAGTGCAACTCTCCTAGATTCTCGATATTGTCTCGTTTGGCTCGTGATGTATTAGCAGTTCCTATATCAACGGTTGCATCTGAGTCGGCCTTTAGCACTGGCGATCGTGTCCTTGATGACTTTAGGAGCTCACTCACGCCATTCATGGTCCAATGCCTAGTTTGTACACAGGATTGGTTACGGCGATCTCTTCCTATCAATATTGAAGAAGATCCAGCAGATTTGGCCAAAATCGAGGAAGGTAAATATACAAATTACTTACTTATTTTTGCTTTAATTATATTTATCTTGTTCACCATGACATTTGACTATTGATGGATTTTATTCAATGTCAGTCATAATTGCAGAAGATGTCGGCAATTCTTCAAAGGAGAAGTCCAAATCTGAGTCCACAACCAAACCTATTGAGAGTACTACTTAAATTTAGGTGACATTCGAGTCTATAACTAAATCTATTGTTCAGGAACACAATAATTTCTATGAATTCCACAATGATATAGTTGGCTTTTATAATGTGTTTTTCAGAGGAGAGAAGTACCATGCATTTTCATGTATCTATGCAAAACAAACCTACTGTTACCTGGAAGGGGGGATGTTACTCATGTTACTCATGTTAGATATCTGTACTTTATTGTGCACAGCTTCTATACATTTCTATTTTTTGTTACAGTTGTAGGCAGATTTGACCTTTTGGAAGTTGTTTTTTATGATGTATTGAGCTATGACTAACTTATCTTGGATCTGACTTTGCCAAAATGGGAGCACCATGTTTGCTTTTCATGGGAATCAAAATACAATCTAAAACTTCAGCATTCTTATTGTTCTTGTATCTGATTTGCTGCAGGTTACTCCATATGGTTAAAATGGAACCAGTCCTAATCAAGAAAGGAGCCACCACCGAGCCATATGTATGGTTTTTAGTTGCTAGTAATTGCTGGAAGCCTGGACTGCCCATTACTGTTAGCCTGTACAATTGTCAATTTGCTTGTATGGTTTTTAATATGGAACCATATGGTTAAAATGTATCTGATTTGATTCTATGGTTTTAGTTGCTACTTGCTAGTCATTGATGGATGGAAGCTCAGACGTTCAGAACTTCCATATGGTTTTTAGTTGCTACTTGCTTGTATGGTTTTTAGTTGCTACTTGCTAGTCATATGGTTCAGACGTTCAGAACTTCAGTTCACAGCTTACTGTATTGTAGCTCGCAGCTTGAGATCTATGATCCATCTAGTGCTTGATGCTTGAATGAACTATTGCTTGTTGCTTGAATCATTCAAGTTGAATGAACTGCAGTACTTGTTGCTTAGTGCTTGAATCAAGTTGAATGAACTGCAGTACTTGTTGCTTAGTGCTTGATTCAAGTTGAATGAACTGCCACTGGACTATTGGAGTATTTGTTGCTTCATGCTTGAATGAACTGCACAGTACGTAATTCGGTTAACCGAAAAACCGAATTAACCGAACCGATTCGGTTCGGTTTCTATTGCTATTCGGTTTCGGTTCGGTTTCCAGATCTCAAAAACCGAAATTTTTAAAAACCAAAAAAACCGAACCGAATTAACCGTATAAACCGAATGCCCAGGCCTAACCCCTGCTCTGCTCTGTCTCCGTCATTGCCACCATCCGCTCTGCTCCTCACGGCTCTCTTCTCCTTCCACCATCATTGCTGTGAAGTGTGAATCTGATTCTGTCATGTAACTCTGGCTATTTTTGAAGGATCGAGATGGCGATCAGAGGGGGATGAATGATCCTAAATATAATTGTCCCCCACTCAAAGTACTCCAAACAATCCCGCAAGGAAACCGGTGCTCCTCAAATTCGCAAAACTCGCAAAAACCGTAATGACTAAACAACTATGTGTACCCCTAACTTGCATGGATGAGAGCCATGAAACACGTGAGGGATTTTTCAATCGCAATCCTGGTTATTAAGTGTCCAAAAAAGAGGAATCAATTCAAATACTTCTTTTCTAAAAGATATCTAACCAAATCACCAAAGTCTCTTTTAGAAAAGCAAAAGCAGATTTTTCAGGAATTATCCTCACTTGGAACAGGTGGTTGGTGGATTTATGTTGCTCTAAAATTTTTGGGAATTTTTCTCCCTGTGAGAAAACGAGTCATGAAACATTCCACCAAAAATCACATCCAAAAGCCTTGTATAAAAATCAGGAAAAATCAAAAACTACAGACATTCAGGAACTTCGATCAGGAAGTTTGGGGCTCGGTTTTCACCTCATAGCTCCCAAACGGTGCAACCAATGCTCCAAAATTTTTACACAGATAGATATATGAGTCACACACCTTCTTCAATAAAAATCACTCAAAAATAATTTTTCTAGATTTTTCTAAAAATCGAAGACTGACTGCTGCGCGAAGAACAAGTTCATGACATATTTGCAATCTTCATAGAAACTTGATCTCTAGTCTATCCTAGGATGCAAGAAAGATGTAAAACCAAATGAGCACCCTCAAGACATCCTTGATCAACAATATTTAGAGAAGAGGAGGCAAATCCAAATTGCGAGAAAGTGCTAGGTGGCTTACGGAGTCGAGGAGGGAGAGTGCCTCGCGGGGTGGCCTGGTGCTCGCGGCCGCCGTCGCTGGTGATGAAGAAGCCCTGCACGCCAAGGCGTAGCGGGTACACTCCCTTCCGCACTGGCTTGCCGTGGGGGAGGTACTTGCGCTTCCTCCCCTTGTTGGCGGCGGTGGCGACAGCTTGGGGTTCGGCTTGCCCTCGTCGAAGGCCATCTGGGTTTGGGAGCCGAGGAAGTGGGGATTGCGGTGGGAAGACGAGGCTGCTGAGTCGGACACCAAGGTCGTACGTCTACAATACCAAAACGTCGATTTTTTTAAAAAAAAATAATACAATTTTTAAATAAAATTACAGAAAAAAAACGTAAAAAAATAATTACATAGCAATTGGTGAATGTCAATATGTCTTTTGCCGCTAATTTATCTGGTGACATAAGCTTACAGGCCACATGGATCCATCGATCAAATAAATCGGCAAAAAAACTGTTGACTAGATAAATTTATCGTTCTTGGAAAGCTTTTATCGCCAAATGAATTAGCGACAACGTTTATATCACCAATTCCTTTAGTAGCAAATGTCATCAAATGATCAAATGAATTGCCGACGGTGATTATTTTTTAGCGTATTTTTTATAATTTTATTTTTAAAATGTATTATGAAAAAAATTCCCAAAACGTCTAGAATACCATTATCAGTTCACCGTGGGATACTGGGATCACGAAACAAATAGCATAAATTTTGAGCTATCAAAATTATGTCTGTTGCGAAGATTTCTAAACAGTCCATTCAACGTCTACAACTCTGCATGTAGGCAAAAACATTTTTGCCCCAACAGGAGCAGTCGAAGAGATGATAAATCCTCACCAGGTCCTGCAAACCGATGATAAATTCTCAACAGATATTGCCACACTTTGATAACACTTCGGGCACCAACTCAAAACAAAGTTTTTCATAGAAAGTGCGGATGAATTGCGGGCAAATTTTCTACAAAATTCATGTGAGATTCGAAACATTTCATCAACAGGAAAAGTCTGAAGCGCGGTAACAGCTGAAGAACGTTGAAAGATGCACGAATCAAGCTGCAACGTGAGCAAAAATTTGCCCGCAATTCTGACTCTAGTTTTACACAGGAGAAATCGCCAGTTTTACAGAAGAATAGCATGATAGCACACAAAAACACAAGCACTGATATCAGTAGACACCTAGCAAAGAGCAATCTGACTTTCATAAGAGCTATGCAAGTCTTTCTGTTGTATCAGTTCGCCCTACTGGCCCGCAGGACCAACAAGAACACCCTGCGCAGAGCCTTCCTTCTTGCTTCCTTCTTCCTCGGCGTCACTGTCAGCCTTCCGGATCCTAATCTTGTACTTTAGCTCAAACTCAGTGATCTCCTTCTTTTTCTTCTCCAGTGCCTCGTGCATGCGAGCGATGACCTCTTCTAGGCCCTCCTTGTTGCGCTGCACTGCAGGTAAAACTTCCTTGATGGTCCTCTCAACCAGGACTCCACCGATCATTCTGTAGCAACGCCTTGTGGGGTCCAATGGCTCGATTGCACCAATCACAAGAGAGTGCTCGCTCACTTCCATTTCCAGCTCCGTGATTTTGGTGTAGAGTTGATTCATTTCCGAGCGCATGTTGGCATAAGTATTTGCAACTACTTGCTCATTTATGGGTTCTTTGCTGTCACCACCTGCTTTGCTCGCCATTTTCAGTGCGATGCAGCTAACAGCAGAAGGATCTCACGACAAAAGAAACCTGCAGAGAAAAGGAATATTCCTTTGTAGCATCAGGCACTAGGCCAAAGTTCATCGCCGCATTGAAGGTGTACAGATAAATAATGCGGTGAATTTTTTTTCAAACGTTATTCTTCATGAAGCAGATAAAACATAGTAATACAAGCATACAGAGGTCGAAAAATAATGTGACTTAACACACTAAACCCAAACTAATTCGAGTGACCATGCATATCCTTTTCTCAGCTTATATTTGGGTTGTGCACAATGAAATGTTACAACCTTGCCTACCGACCAAATATGTTAATCCCCCTTTGTCAAGACTTAAGAAGGTGAAAACAATCTATTATCTATCCAAACCAGGAAAGACCTGAAGCACATTGGATGGGCATTGTTTAAATGGGTTTTGGAGCTAGCCAATGGGTCAGTATATCCACCAGTGTGCAACACCCATCCAAGGTTATATCGGACTACCTGTTTTTGGTAACTACAATAAATCTTTTCTTGCCAAGACATATGTAATTGGCCTCCACACACAAGTCTTGCTCCCTCAGATAACATGCTAGACCAAGCCATGGGAAAGGAGATTCACCAGTATCCACAGTCTATGAGCCTAACCATTTTGGTTTGAGCTAAGCAAGTCCACCCAATAGCTAACCAATCCTACATCGCAGGGGTAAGATAGACGAGCTTGTGTAGCAGAGCTGTGTTTTTGCCCTGCAATCAGGCACCTCACCATTCTCAATCACAAGCAATGCCAGGTGAGCATGAAAAGCTTTCTCTGGATCACAAAATTCTGTACACAATATTTTTCAAAAAAACAAGGTAGAACATACATAATAATCTGAAACAAAAGCAATAGGCCCCGAATTTCCCGTACGAAATTTACACACAAAAAAAGCGATATTCATCCAGAGCAATGCTACATGATTTTTGGCCACGGCACACCTTGACAAGCGCAGGCCAGCAAAACATCTAGGAAATGACAAGGACCGCGGCCTGCTAGCGCTTTGAATTCCTGGAGAACTACCTAATGGCATTGCTAACAAGCGCTCAACAAACCTAAAATCTAGCAAAGATCCAAAGAAGAAACTAGTAGCATCAGTATAGCACTGGAAGATCTCCACACCCCTCTTGCGATCCACTCAAATACCACAGCGCCCTAACACCTCTGAATGACACCTTACCCTGTAACACCCATCTTACACGCATAAATGCAGGGGTTGATTATACATACGGGGACACGTACCAAATCCTAGCCCGATTTAAGCGACCTTAACACGACCAAGAGATAGCAGCTACCAAAGATCGGAGGGGTGACAGAAAAGGGTAGGCTTTGTTTGGACCGACCCTTTCGATGATCGCGGGAGGAAGGCCGCGAGCTGCGATTCGAGGCGGCCTGATTTCGCCGACGCCGCCGCTTCGAAGACGGCGCAGTCCGGCGTCGTGCTCAGGCGGCGTACGCCGCGGCGGCGCCCCGAGACGGGCGGCGGCGAAACCCTAGCCGCCTGGGAATCTGAACGGTGAGGGGAATACGGTGAAGAAGGGGGGATGAGGCGTTTCGGTTTCTAAATTACGGATTTTGGACTATGACAAGCTAATTTTGATAGTGCAAGAATCGGGTTGAGCCGACTGTGACTTCTAGATTTTGGACCGAGCCGACAAGAATCAATAAAAATACGTGAGAATCAGATTTTAGCTAGATTTTGATTCTATGTAGAAGGCGGTTTCTGATTCTCAGAGAAGCTATGCAGAATCTTTCCGTTCGGTAAATAATCCATTTTTTTTTAAAAAAAAATAGAAGCTAAAACGAACGAGACCTAAAGCCGAGTAATTTGTTTAAACTTCAAAGGCCCATTATTTTTCACGTGAATTTCGTAGGATTTTTACTGATTCCACCGTGATCCTGGAAAATTTGATGTGTTCCAAACACGGCTTCAGAAAGATCCTGTGTTCTATATTATTAACCTATGCATAAAGCATAAAAGCATCTTATTTACATTAAGATTCTTGACAACATGTTACCAACAAGTCTATGAATCGATAAATATGTTGGACATTTTTTTATCTTCCTTAAAGAATCTAGATCTTACAACAGCATCACGATTACTTAAGATCACAGCCTAGAGAAGTAGACTGTCGATGATATGTACTGATGTATAGGACCTACTCTAGTAGCAATGTACGTTGTTCATAGAAGAAAACCAGATGAGGTTTATTTATTTCCAAATTGGGCTGGTGTAGATCTCCGGAGTAGGTGTCACTTATTTTTCCGTTCAAGTTAGCCGGTCCGATAAAACCCATTATAGGTAAAAAAAAAATCCAGTTAAAAATGTGCTAGAGAATAAAGGACTAGAATACACGAGTTGAGTTCGCAAAAGGGGAGCTACCTCTTAGTGGGGTGGTGGAGTTGTGGGCGTACAATTCACACACCAAGATTCAAACCGTGTTATCCAACTATTATACACATGTGATTGTACTTCGGTAGAAATTACGTGAGGTTATGTATTTAAATTTGTGTTTGTTTAGGTCTTTGGAGGAGAAGGCTCTTTGGAGTGGAAGAAGCTATTAGCGGCATCTTTGGAGCTAAATTTGAGTGGAAGAGACTTGATGAAGGGATGTCAATTTTTGTAAATAAGATCAAGTTGCAAAGTCTGCAGGGAAGTGGGATTTTCGAAGCTCACCATTTCGAGAAGCATCGTTTTCCTTGCTTCTCTCGTGTAGTGCAAATTGGGCTGGAGCTTCTCCTCTCCAGTTAGCTGAAAAATTACTGTTTGTTTTGGCTTCTGACTTATGAAGGCCTAGAAGCCAAATAAACCGAAGCAAAAGCCTAAACAAACACAGCCTTAGAGAGGTGCTTCTATGCTCTTCCTTTTAAAAATTACACAACTATTAAAGCATGAATGAAGGGTAGATGGTGATTACTTACCCTTTCGCTTGCTTCAAGATTTATGCAACTTGTACTAGAAGGAAAAGCATAGAAGCACTTCTCTTGTATTTATCCTCGGCCTTCGTCTTCTTAGGCGTATGCTAAGAGAGAATCACTCGTGTGTGTGCACCTGTGATATGCCTAACTGTACCTCTTCCTTGTAATAGAAAAAAAGTGGAGTTCCGCAAAAGCCCAATATGCTGATAGAATCCGGCTTCAGCTTCTTTTCTATACACGGTTTGGGCTCGTGCCAAAAGCCCGTCCATAAGCTGGCCCTTTGGGAGAGCTTGTGGCTTATTGCAGGCAAAAGCTAGCCCATAACTGCAAGAGAGTTTGTGGCTTATTGCAGGCAAAAGTGCCTTAGGGTGTGTTTGGAGAGCTGTTATTTTTTGTTTATTGTACTCAACACCAGTTCTCAACAAGAAGATAGGTTTTCAGATAGTTTTTTTTTTGGATTTGATCTAAATGAACCAAACCCCTTGCATGGTCAGGTCAATGTCCAACTTAGATTTGCACGATTGGCCCAGCCGATCGTTAAGTGCTGAAGCAGATGTTTCTGCAACTGTTACTGGATGAAGGCTCCAAATCATCTTTTCTATTGTGTTAGTTACTGGCAGGATGTGATATTTTCCTCAGCAAGAGGCTTTGGCCAAGTTTGTTTTATTATGGATTATGGATTACGGGGGAAGCTACTCCTGATTATGGGAGAATCGGGTCGAGCCGGCTGTGACTTCGAAGTTCCGGACCGAGCCGACGAGAATCAGCAGGAATCTGTGAGAATCAGGTTTCAGTCAGATTCTGATTCTGTGTAAAAAGCAGCTTTCGATTCTCAGAGAAGCTATTCAGAATCCCCCCGTTCGGTAAATAATCCGCTTTTTTTAAAGCAGAAATTATCCAGAAGCTGAAACGAACGGTGCCTTACTTGGCTTAGTGCGTCCAGCAAACTGAGTGTGTTGATACTTAAATGTCATCATGGCAGAACCCTTACAGTGCAGTAATGCACAAATCAGAAATTAGTTTTGCGTACTTACCATTGAGGTTCAGCATGATCATGTGGGAGCATATGCAACTATGTCTCTATCAATTGTCCATACAGCCTAATTGTCAAAATGAAACGATATCTACACGGACTTCAGTTGCTAATCATGAAAACAATAACAAGTCTAAATGACAAACGCAAACGGTTAGCGAGACGCAAGTTTCACTGCTGTTTTACTTTCAATGATCTCACCAAAACTCGCTGCAACATGACAATACAAACAGAGAGGCATGTTTGTTAATCTCTACTATTCTAAAGCAGCACTTAGTGGTAGTGGTCCATTCTTCCCACGTCATTAATTACCGCTTAATTGCCCTACGCAAGAAACGAAGCGTTGCTTTAATTAGCCAGCTTTCGCAAGAAATAAAGCGTTAAAGATAGATGTTTGATTTTGTGAAATAATTTTTTTTATTTTTAAATTTTTATTTTTCGTTATCAATTTTGTTTTTCGTAGCAACGCACGGCCATGTAACTAGTATCTGCTATTTTCTGGCTACTTTTATTCCCTGATGCCAAGAATTCAGTTTTGATAAAAAAACAATCAAAACAGACTTAACAGTCGTCTCATCAACATCACTCTTTTACGCTTGAAAAATTCAGGTCAGGAAAAATGTCACAAAGAAGACAGCGTAGTTTGCCTCTCGTGCACGCACCAGCGCTACCTTGAAGGCGGCAGGAAGGAAGAAAACCTTGTGCTATCACCCGTCAAATTGAACATCATCGCTGACCTTGAGCTCTTGATGGCGAGTAGCCGAGCACGTATATTCCCTGTAATTACAATCCGGAGACTTCCTGGCCGGCTGCCCTATCCACGTGCCTTCCCTCTGAATTTGCGCAAAAGTCCCTCCGTTTCTTCAAATTACGGATAGATTCTTACGAATTTACGAAAAAGTCATTTGCGATTTTTTGTGAGGGAAAGAAAAATTTCCTCGGATTGCGTTTAGGTCCCCCTTTTGTTACTTTACGGAAAGAGGCTCTCCTTAGATACAAAACGCAAATGAGCTATTTTCTACTTTTTCAGGATAGTGGTGAGGTCCAAAAATACAATAACCAGGTCCTTGGTTTTTATATTCGGGTCCTTTCTCCGTTTTTCCCAAGAAAATATTTTCGTCAACAGAAACATATGTACTTTTTCTAGCTCGGTCTCTAATATTTCTTGAGCCTCTAAAATTTTTGGAAATACATCTAGGTCTATTTTTTTTCGAAAAAAAGCGCAAAATCAATTTTCGTTCACGCGCGCGATATACACCGCGCTTATTGACCTAGTTATGCTAAATCATTAATGCAACGGCATCACCACGAAAAAAAGGAAAGCTCACTTTGTCAAACGGGTATCGTACTAGAGCTGTACTGGTAAATACTGAATACATTCCAGTTTGTTTTCTCTCGGACGCAAGATCTGAAAATCCTAAGTCTGACCACCATTTTTTTTTCAAAAGTCCGTAATATCCTCACCAAATCAATGATTGAATCTAATTAATACTACCACAATGTACCGCCGGTATAATCCACGTAAAAATCCTCTTTTATGAATTGCCCTATCTACTCCCTCTGTCCCACAAAAAGTGCATTTCTAGTGTTTAAAATTTATCTTACAAATAGTGCATCTTTAGTTTGTATGGTCCAGCTGTAAATGTATGCATGCTCATTTAAGTGCCTGTGGAAACCGAAGCACTAGCATATTTATGTATGGAGTAATGAGGGTCACATTAATCATTTACCTTGCACACTAATTTGTCTTAAAAAACTTAGAAATACACTCTTTGTGAGACGGAGGAGTAGTTTATATATTAGTAAAGACGAGCATAAAAAACTATAGCATCTGAAGCAGTAATTAACACGGATATACTCTCGTCAAATCAGAGATACGGCAGTGAGGTCCTGGTAGCAACGCATTTAAAACGAATCACCGAAAGCTATTTGCTTAGCATCAAAGAGAAAGGAACAGGACTGGCAAGTGTTTCTCTTGCCTGGCTCTCGGTTCTCACTGTCAAAAAACCTTAATCAGTACTCCTCTGGTTCTATAATACTTATTGTTTTGGACATTAGTATGGTCTTCGAAATGCAACTTTGATCATTAATTACTAATGAAATTTATTTATAAAATCCGCAAAAAATATGATATTGTGAAAGTGGTTTTCAAGACGAATTTATATATATAGTTTTCATATATCCAATCCATATAATTTAAAAGATTTTTATAGATAAAATTTCAAAACTTTGACTTCGGAAAAGTCTAAAACGACAAGTATTATGAAACCGAAGGAAGTATGCCATATCATTTATTGCCTAGGAATGCGTACTGTTGTTTATTTTTCCATTTATGTCAAACTCACACACACACCCCTAATGAGTAAAATGTACTTCTTGATATGATAAGATCTATTACTTACTACTATAGTAGATTGCTGTAGGATCGATATACACTAATATAGCAACCAAAGGGGGGGTGAATGATTGCGGAATGCTAAAAAAAAAATTTAGTGATTTTCAAAACACCCATAAATAAATTATGAAAATTTATTTCGGTTTCATCAAAAACAGATTAGCATATGTTCACTAAAACATTAATTATTGAAGATCTAATCGTTGGATTGATGTAAAATTTTAGCTGTAGAAACTAGATTCAATTTTGAAACTAAAACGACAAGAATAAGCTCAATCGGAACTACGGATCTAAAGTTATGATTTTCGCAAATTTACTGTATCTAATATAACAAAAATTGATCAAACCCTAATTACGAGATTAATCAAGATCTTTGAGGAATTAATCAATCAAATTTTTAGATCAATTACTTGATGCCTTAAAAAGGTTTTCGATGGATTAAATCAAAATTATAACGGTAAAACAATGAATCAATATAAAACCAAAACAGACATGCAGATGAGGACAAAAATTACGTGATACTGTAGCACTGTAGTGGTATTGTGCTTCGAGAAAATCACTGTAGTATACTCCCTCCGGTTTGGTAATATCTGTCATTTTGGACATCGACACGGTCTTCAAAACACAACTTTGACCGCTAATTTTTATTATAATATATTTATAAAACCCAATAAAATTATAATATTATGAAAGTACTTCTCGAGACAAGTCTACACATATAATTTTCATGTATCCAATTTTAATATTTAAAAATATATCGATAGTCAAAGTTTCGGAAGTTTGACCATCACTATGTCCAAAACGACAGATATTACGGGCCTATTTGGGAGAGCTCCACTCCAAAAAAATCAGCTCCATTTCATCAACTCCACCGTTGAGTAGCTCCACCATAGAGTTGAAGTAGGGAAGAACCGGAGGGAGTAGCAAACGAAGCGACGTATAGGTGATCACTGTAGTGGTACTGTAGCTTCGGGAAAATCAATGCAGTTCAGCCAACGAAGCCTCCTGGGACTGCAGCTATGGCACGTCACGAAGAACTGCAACTAACGTCACTGCCTACTTTCCTAGCTGCCGCTCGTTCGGGTGCTGCGCCGCCAGGGTTCAACTTTTCTTTGAATTTCGCTCGAATTTTGCAAAATTCGACCAAACCGCTACGGTTCGAAAAAGCATTTCGTTGAATACCGCTACTGTTTAAACGGTTTTCGAACGGTTTTTACCGATTTTCGAAGGTCAGTTTTTTAACGGTTTTTCGTTGACGAAAAGTGGAACCCTGTGCGCCGCTAGCCGTCCTCTTCTTTTCTGTTGCGCCGCAGTTTTCTCTCTTCTATTTTTACGGTTCAAACGCTGCACTCTCTTTTTTATTTCTCTATTGTGTGCAGCTTTCAACTCAATGAAAACTGGAGATACCCTCTCCTATTTATACTAAACAAATCCTAATCGGTTGTATTCAAATACATGCACACATATCTACTGGCCCAATTACATATGGCCCAATATATGCACACAACAGCCCAAAACTTATATTTGCACGTGTACGGCTCACCTGCCGCTACTACGCGACTCATTATCCTCTTCATGCACCGTTCTCTAATCCCAACGTTCCGCATAACATCCTTGATCACTAGGACCTCGATTCATCCTTGAATCTAGTTCTGAACCTCAATTCCTCCATGAACCTAGTTCCGATCTCGTTACCGACCACGTTCGACCTCAAACAACACCTGCACATGAACAAATACGAAACCGTGTACGAGCACAAGTCCTTAACTTACTCAAGATCAGTCCATGTAACCACTCCCACGAGCACATTGCATCAAACAAAATAATTATCATGCTATCACAAATATATCAAAATAATCATCTGAAAACCAAGGTTTCAAATCTCGTTTTGAGTCAAATCTCGGAGTTTCCCGAAATCCAAAATCTCGGCGAGATTCGGAAATTTCGAATAAAATTCGGATGAATTGCAAAAACCAAATTTCAAATCCGGTTTTTTTTCAACCGGGAAATCCGAGATCTCGGCCGAAATCACCGAGATCTTGGCCAAATTGAACCGGCCGAAAAATGGTTCAAAACACGTCAAAAAATTTTGAAATTTTTTTTGGATGGTCCTCACACATCACTAATGTTCCCATAAAATTTTGAGATGATGATCAAGCATGAGGAATTTTTAAAAAATCTAACAGTGGTAAAGTCGTGATAAAAACCGTATGTAAAATCAGTTTTTGATTTTTCAAATGTAACAAATGAACTTCAAGTCATTTGAAAAGTTTTATATATGTTCCTATGTATTAAAAAAGTCAACCCTCAACAATTCAACAATCAAATTTCAAAACTATGCTTCAGTAGAAACGTTCTCGCTGTCAAATGCCTGTGGAATATAAAGCATGTACAAAACTTAGGTTGTAAATCTTATTTTAAAATGTACACATAATACCTATTCACGAAATCTTATTTTTCATGGAATATCGTTTCCATATGAATAGAAGGTATATGTACGTAATAGTAAGTATGAGACTGCAATAATGTCATTAGGAAATATATTACATACATATATGTACGAAGATAAAAAAAAATAACAGTGTATCATGAAACCAAGTCTAAGCAGGAGAAAGATCAATGCAATATCGTTTATTACTTGCCTCCCAGATTAAATGAATCGTGAAGAAATTAAGTGCTTGATGGACTTGCATGTGATGCAGTTGCCACAAATGAATGAAATAAGTTCATAAATTGAACATATAGTACTCGTCAAGTTGGACCATTGTGGTTCATGCCCTATGATCACGTACCCAGTTCATTAATAGCTTGACGTTGGACCATTTCAATTAGTTTCATTGCACGCTTGGTTGGAAAGTAAAGTAAACTCTACTGTCCAGACGCTAGTAACAAAAATTAATGAATTTCTTGAAGCAAGTTTGGCACACTAGAAAATTTTCTATGTATTAAAAAACTTCAAACCATTTTAGAAATTTTTGAAAATTTTTGTGAATGGTCCTAACACATCCATAATGTTCCCATAAATTTTTCAGATGATGATCAATCTTGAAAATTTTTAAAAAATTCGGACAGTCCTAACCGACAAATTGAAACGACCAAAAAATGGTTAAAAACATGTAAAAAATTTTTGAATTTTTTTGTGGATGATCTTGACCCTAAATTCAATCAATTCCAATGCACAAAAATTAAAATCCGGCAAAAAAAACACGAAATTTCGGCCGAAATCGCCGAGATCTCGCCGAGAAATTCGAGATTTTGAATTTTTTTCAAATTTTTTTACCCCGCCAGGATTTTGAATCTCGGAGGGGGTCCAAAATCCGAAATCTCGGCCGGGATTTCGGATTTCGGTCCGAAATTTGTATCCGTGTCTGAAACAGCATATACACAAGCACCACACATGCCATAAGCACAGCCACTTTGCAATGCTAAACTCATCATGAAGCCAATTTTTCAGCATATGATTTCACGAGTGCAACTCCTTTGTAAGATAGTATGCAGCTGAAAAGCATCTAGAAACTTGCACTTGCAGTCCTACGATGTGCTCATGTCACCGACAGCAGATTGAGACAAGAACTATCGTTCACACTAAAGGTCATTGAGAACCAAGAGTAGGGAGGGGTGCCGTCATGCGCTCCCGCCCATCCGTGTTCGACTCTAGATCAATGTGCGAGCTCAATAATAAAAACAATTATATATGCGTAGGCGTTAAGTAAAACAGCGCATTCTCACACATTATAAATGAATGTGTTGTGGAGCCTTCAATTAATTATTTAATGTGCGTAGGAGATACGAAGCATTGCCTGCAGAAATAAATTCTACAGTGTCGTGTTGTATAAAGAATCTGTGCAGCACCACTTGGATGGACGCCACGTGTTACATCAGTGAATCTCCGCCGTTGCATTAATTAAGAGGATTAATTGCATTGATTAAGGGGATTAATTAACTGACGCATTAATTGCATGCAGACGGTGCAGATTCACTGGCATAACACGTGGCATCCATCCGAATGGTGCTGCACAGATCCCTTTGTGCAGCACGACACCATAGAATTTATTTCCATTGCCTGCGAACGCTGGCTTGCACCTAGGGGTGGATAACGAGCTAGTTGAACTTTTTTTCGAGCTTTCTTCGACACTGATTTATTCTTATTTATTATAGTCTCCTGTATTGTTTGAGACCTAACTTCGAACCGAGTTTAACGAGCCGAGCCTAACGAGCCGAGCCGAAGTTGACTCTGGTTCCAAATCAACTAATTTTTATTTTAAAAGAAAAATGAATGTAATCAGAGCAATTTTGAAACGAGCCACCGAGCCAGCTCAACGAGCTTTTTTTCCAGCCCTACTTGCACCTTTACAAAAGCATGATCATCTTGTCTAGTGCATTATAAATGAATGTATCACAATTGTTTTGTTTGTTCCACTTAAATTCTCCACCTACGAGTAATCAAGAGCGGCTGTAGCAATTTTTTTTAAAAAAAAGGGAGAAAGAACTGCTGTAGCATGTCTTTATCAAAACCATAGAAGCACTAGGACATCATGAACAGGGCCAGCGACCAGTTGCTCTGGAAAAGAGCTGGTCCAGTACTACTACATTAACTTCAAACTAGCTATTTGTCAAAACAAACAAAAACTTCAAACTAGGTAAGGTATAATCCCATTGCTCATGTCATGCCTCACACATGAATTTGGCAAGTCTGGAATATTGAAGTCCACTGGAAGAGAATAAGCCTAAACAGTAGAACGACTCATCTGGTCTGGAAAATGCCAACATGACATGTATATAGGGTTTTGATAAGTTTCACCCGGATGTTTTTCACTCCCTTTTAGATGAACGAAATGGTTCAGCATCTAGAAGAAATATTCTTTAAATTTGTACCACTTGACTTGATTTAGGATGGGATGGTTCAATTCAAGCAACCAAACGTATTTTTTTTCTTAAACCATCTCATATCTGTATCACTTGATACGGGCAACCAAACGCACTAACATTTAAAAAGTAAAAGGCAGATGATGTTTATCAAATACAAAAATATATAGACCAAGACCAAGTTGAATAACTTAGCGAATGTAATCTTACCACTAGTAAGGCCCTCTTCGGGACAGCTTCTGGATTATGGATTCTGGATTATGGGAGAAGCTGCTTCTGATTATGGGAGAATCGGGTCGAGCCGGCTACAACTTCTAGGTTTCGGTCCAAGCTGGCGAGAATCAGCAAGAATCAGTGAGAATCAGGTTTCAGCCAGATCCTGATTCTATACAGAAATCAGCTTCTAATTCTCAGATAAGCTATCCAGAATCTTCCCGTTCGGCAAATAATCAGCTTTGTAAATGAAACGAACGGGCCTAAATTAACATTTAAAATGTAAAGGGCAGATTTTATGAACATGTAAATGCATGCTGACATCTGCCAACCTTTAGATATGTCATAAAATGCACCCACTCCCAGAATGTTTTCTATTCTTAGGTATTGCATCCAAGTGTTTTCTTTCCTCCCTGTATACTAGGTGCTCGGAGCCAGCCTCCTACCCAGCAACCGCAGCCGCGTGCGATGGCGCAGCCGCCTCCGTCTACCCCCTGCCTCCGCGTCCTCGACACCGCCGTCGTCACGCCCTCCGGCCCCGCCATGCCGGCGTCCTCCCTCCCACTCTTCAGCCTCGACCTGCTATGGCTCCACTTCCCGCCCGTCGAGCGCCTCTTCCTATACCACCTCGCCCCCGACGCCGACATCGCCGGCATCGTCTCCGGTCTCAAGGGCTCTCTCTCCACCGCCCTCCGCACGTTCTTCCCGCTCGCTGGCCACGTCCGCCTCACCCCTGGCACCGCCAGCCGCCGCTACGAACTCTTCTACCGGCCCGGAGATGGCGTCGCATTCACGCTCGCCCACTACGACGCCGACGTCCACGACCTGGCGTCCTACCAGCCCAGGCAGGTAGCGGAGATGGACAGCCTCGTGCCGCGCCTGCCCGGCGGCGGGGCGCTTCTCGCCGTGCAGGCCACCGTGCTGCTCCAGAGCCGTGGTCTCGCCCTCGGCGTCACCGTGCACCACGCCGCCTGCGATGGAGCAGGCTCCACCAGCTTCCTCCACACCTGGGCGGCCGCCTGCGCCGGCACGGAGTCGCCTACTCCGCCCCCCGTCATCGATCGGACGCTCATCGCCGATCCCGAAGGCCTCTACGACCAGATGACCAAAACCCCTCCAGTCAGCGAAGAGACAGAGTTCAAGATGTCCCCCGACCAGCTCCTCGCCACGTTCACACTGTCCCGGGAGCACCTTCAGAGCGTAAAGGACGTTGTCGCCGGCGAGGCCGCGCGGCGTGACCGGCCGCCGCCGCGGTGCTCCACGCTGGTCGCCGCCTTGGGCTTCATCTGGTCCTGCTACTGCCGAGCCAAAGCGGAGGCCGGCAGTGGCACCGACCCAACCTACTTCTGTGTGGCTGTCGATCACCGGCCGTGGATGAAGCCGCCCGTCCCGGCGACGTACTTCGGCAACTGCATCGGCCCGAGCATCGGCGGTGCGCCCAAGGAGGAGCTCGCCTCGGCTGGCGCGGCCGGCCTCTTGGCGGCGTGCTCAGCGATCGCCGCGGGCATCGAGAAAGCGTTGGCGTCGCCACAGTGGGAGACGCTGGTGGAGGGCCTCATAGAGGTGTTTGCGCACGAGGTCTTGACGGTGGCGGGCTCGCCGAGGTTCCGCGTGTACGGCCTCGACTTTGGGTTCGGCCGACCGGCCAAGGTGAACATCGTGTCCGTGGCGAGGACCAGCGCGCTGGGGGTGGCGGAGGCGCGCGAAGGCGGCGGCGGCTTGGAGTTGGGGGTCTCTCTGCCCCCCGCCGGCATGGAGAGGTTCCAAATGTGCTTCGCGGAAGCCATGGAGTGGCTCCCATCACAGCACAATCCACAGTAGTGCTTCCGTGCTTTCACTCTTCGTCCACGGCGGAGTCGCGTCGCGCCCAGTCGAACTCGTCGTGAATAAGAAAACACGGCTCAGAAGAGCGTGTGGGTCAGAGAATACACTGTCACGTTCCTGCACTGCTAGTGCTAGGTACCAGTGTACCACCAATAATACAGGGGTTTTGATAAGTTTTATCCGGATGTTTTCTATATATTGTAACATGCGATTGCTGTGCTATAAAAATTCCAAAACAGCCGAGTTTTCTTATTGTGAAGTTGACGTCTAACGAGTAGTTGTACATCCTAGACCAGCTCCAGAAGGAGAGAAATGACAAAGAAGTTTCTAACTTTTTGTGCCAGAGGTTGGCCATGTCAATCAGACAGTTTTTCCTCCATGTCGTCGTCACAGGCTCAACAAGTCACACGACAGGAGCTACTGAGCTATTGGAGAAGACAATGAATGCTCTGGAAAGAAGAGAAAAAAAATTATCGGGTTCACTACTTCATCATATATGTGATAACAATTTATTATTCTTAACATTTGATTGTTATTTGCCTCCCGGTGTCACAAGATTTAGATCAAAGGGTTCACATATACTATATATATAGACTAATATATACTATATATATATATATATATATATATATATATATATATATATATAGACTAACATACACTAAATTTTTTTTGACCCGATGTCCTGTGACACCGGGTCACTATATTCAGTTCCGCCCCTGATCGCACCGTCGCACCATTGGAGCATCTCGAGTGAGCATTTTTAAATCAAAATAAAATAATCAAACCGAATCGAATCGATTTAATTGATTATTTCTGTTTTTTGTTTTTGACTTTTGGTTTGGTTTTTATTTTGGTTTTATTCTGTTCGGTTACCGGCAGCCGAGAACGGATTTACCGTATAGACAAAAAATTTACTGTATAAGCCCTCGGTAGGTAGAGATGGCATTGGGGACCCGAAACCCGACGGGTATTTACTCCATTAGGGGCCGGGTATGGACTATTTTTCATACCCGTGGGTCTATTAACGGGCAAAATTTAGTACCCGCGGGTAGAGCGGGTACGGGTTCGTTCTGCTATTACCCGTACCCGTTCACTCGTGAGTTGAATCAACCCGGTTGATACAGTAAAAATTTGGCGCAGTGCCGCCCCGCTCCATCGGCGCCCCATGCCACCCCACTCCCTCGGCCGCTACAGTCGAGCCCATCGGAAGGTGAAGACGATGCCGAGCTCAGCCTCAAGAGTGGCCACTGTAAGGTGGACTTAACCGAACTGTGCCAACCTGACAAGCAAGAACACGAGACACAAGTGACGAAGCGCAATGGCACGCCCACCATGATATCCACTGAACCCACGGCGAGCACACCAACGATCAGTGAATCGTCCTCGTGAGCAATTTTGCAAGGGAAGCGGCGCCAAAGGTCTGATCGATTTCAAGAACGGAAGACTATCCACGCACACGGCAATAGCGGCGATTAGGACATGAAATTACACTCGATCGCATTTAAGGATTCAGATTTGTAGCAAAGACTCAACTATAGGATTCAATATACCATTCATCCAATCAATTCATATGAACCAAAGGTGATAGAGCACAACCATGTCTCACAACATCGAGTGCACTTTAATCTACGCAACAGACCAAAACCGCAACCAGGTAGTCAATACATCTCCATTGCTCTTAACTCATACCACATAGCCTAGGCGAAAGACAAACGAGTGTTCAAGAACTTGATTGGAAAGCAAGTACAATAAGCAAGGCAAACAACCCAGCATTTTATTTTTAATGACAAATTTCGGGTGCGGGTTACCCGCTGGGTACCCGTTACCCGCATGGGTACGGGTATGGGTAAATTTTGTACCCGCGTGCGGGTATGGGTATTGGAACGGGTGAATTTTGCTAACACGGGTACGGATACGGGGTGGTGATACCCGCCGGGTATAAACCCGTTGCCATCCCTATCGGTAGGCCAGTAAAAGTAATCCCCAATCCATTCCAATTCAGGTAATGGATCATTCCCCACGACTCTTCCTCGCAGTCTCGGAGTCCTCCTCGACCGTCGCCTCACCTCCTCCTCATTGTCTGCCGCCGCCTCCTCGCCGTCCTCGACTCCTCAACCTCCTCCTCCTCCCCCTCATGCGGGCGCTGTGGCAGTCCTCCTCCTGTTGCTACTCTCTCTCTCTCTCTCTCTCTCTCTCTCTCTCTCTCTCTCTCTGTGTGTGTGTGTGTCCAGATCCGATCATCGATCTCGCTTGAGGCCTCCCTCCTCTTCATGGCGGCTGCGGCGGCCTCCTCCCTCAGTGTCTCCTGCCTCGTGTGGTGGTTGGCTTCCACGACGTCCTCTCAGCGGCACTCCGTTTCGTGGGCCACCCGCGTGGCCGCGTCAAGGTCTGATCCATCTCTCACTGAGAACACCACCCTGTCATATCATACCATCAGCCTGTTCTTAATGCGACTTGTCCTGTTACTTTCTTGAATGGACTTTCTTGCATTATATCTCGTTTTCTCTAGGGAGTTCTCTTGGTGAGGAAAGGCTAGTAGAGGACTATAGATTGGGCCTGTTCTTGTCGAATGCTTAGCTACTTGCAGTTTTTCCTTTGTCAGTAGTTCCTGTGGAAAGGTGGCAAGTTGATATCTTGGAGCTTTGGATTGATATCTTGGCCGCGCGCGAACGGAAAACGAAAAAATATTATAAACTGAGTTGGGAGAAAAGGTAGAGAGACGAAGATACACACTTATTTTTATTCACAGAATTTTTATTTTTTTTAGAGAGAACGGAGAAAGAATCTATTCGTAAATTTGCAGAGATCTATACGTAATTTCAAAAAATAGAGGGATTTTTTTTGTAAAACCGGCGGACTTTTTTATAAAACTGCCGGCTGGACACGTGGACACCCAGACGTTTAAGGAAAACTTCCGAAAGTGTTTTATTAAGTACTATATATATTGCGCATTTGGGATTTGGCCCTGATATGGTGCTAGGTGTAGCTCCTCTGCGGTGATGTGCTACTGCAAGGACTGAACTTTTTTAGCTGCTTGTTGAAAGGTGAAATCTTGCAGCGCATGCTACTATGCTTCTAGTGATTTGCTCTTGTAAGGACTGTGAACATGTGAGGCAGAGTGGATATGTGGTTTATTGATCTGAATCGTGCTAATTTTTTTTGGTGAACCAAAAAAAAAAAAAAAAAAAAAAACCGAATTTTTTTTGGTTAATTCGGTTCGATTTTCAAATTTGAACTGAGAATTTTGGTTTTCAGATTTCAAAAATCAAATTTTTTTAACCGAATAAATGGAATGATTACACCCAAAAAAACAAAATACCCACCCCTAGGAGCTCCTGTTGACAACAACCCTGCACTCTACCCTCTTGAATGTCTTGTTAACTACTTCGGTTATAAAATGTTATTGTTTTGAATATAGGCGTAGTCAAACTTTGATTAGTAATATTTTTTAAAATTTTAAATCGGATACATAAAAATTATATTTGTATATTTGTCTTGAAAGTACTTTGATAATATTATAATTTTATTGGATTTTATAATATATTATAATAAAAATTAGTGATCAAAATTATATTTTTAGAGGTCATGATGATGTTCAAAATGATAATATTTGTGATCGGATGGCGTAAAATAGGTATAAACATCTCCAACCTCGTGCAACGCTCATACGAGACATGTGAATGTGAAATTCAAATATTCAAGACCATTTCTAGTTCTGCTACTACTGTACAGTGTAGCGAAACTTTTGATCAATTTCAGAAAAAAAAACAATTTACAGAATTTCACACGATTGCCTACCGAGCCATAGACAGCTAGCCTACGGTCCTAGTACTACTACTCTCTCGACGACTATCGTTCATACTTTCCACTAAATCTACCATCACCCTATTGTCCCCACACTATTAGCACCCTACGTGCCCCACATGTCATTGAATAGGTAATCTTTTGTATGGAATCATGTAAGGTAATCCTTACTAGACCTGGGCATTGTGTCATGAGTTTAGAATGTGCCGTGCCATGTTGGTCCGACTCGCTATCGATGTTCAAGACCTGGGGGTCTCTAGATCGAGCTTATGAATGTAATTCTAGTACATTATTGGTAGCAAAGAATTGCATCTGGATTACGTATTGTAACTGATCACCCTGAGGTGTGGTTAGTACTATACCAACCCCCGAACTATCTGTGATTGTTTACATCACAGACGGTTGTATAATATAACCGTATGTGATTGTTTACATCACAAACGGTTCTATAATACAACCGTCTGTGATGTTTTTTACATTATAGACGGTTATAGCAAAGAACCGTCTGTGATGACCACACATCACAAATGGTTGTATTATAGAATTGTCTGTGATGTCAGTTATGACATATATATGGCAACGAATTATCTGGTATACAGCACAATTTAGCTGGTAAACATAAGCTAATTAAAAGAATGGTACTAAAATATTACAATTAGTACACAAGTAAACAAATATAAGAATATGAACTTTATTAAATAATTCAGATGCATTGCAAGCTAGTTAGTGTGTAGCTAGCATTTTAGTTACACGACATATAAACATGACGACACCTCCTTATAACTTCACTTGCTTATTCTTTTGTATGAAAATTAGCCCTTCACGATGACCGACACGTGTGTAGCTAACTTCCTCAGGTTGTTATTCTTGAACTATGATGGCATTTTCGATATGAGGCAATTCATCAAATTGATTGTATTCTTCCTCATCTACTACATTCTCAACTCCGATAATCCTCGTTTTTCCCTGAAGAACTATGTGGCACTTCTTGTTGGACGGGTCGGTTACATAGAAGACTTGAACAATTTGGTTAGAGAGTATGAATGGTTCATCTTGGTATTCGACACGTTTGAGGTCTACAGTAGTGATGTCGTACTTGTTAACCTACACATGCTGGAGGTGGACCCAACGGCACTGAAATATGGGATCTTGAAATGTATGTAGTCGAGCTCCCAAATTTTCACTATGAACCCATAGTAGGAGCTCTTCATCGACCAAGCCGTATTGAACACATCTATGCGAACACCGTTGTTCTGGTTTGTGCTCTTCATATCTTGATCTCTCGTGTTAAATGTATACCCATTTAAGTCGTATCCTTTCTATGAGACAACTGTAAAAGTTGGGCCTTTTGGCAACCATGTCAGCATGTCATACGATGAGCTCCTAGTAATGGATCGCTCCTTCAACCTGTAGGGTCGAGGATGGCCTAGAGGGGGTGAATAGGCGTTTATAAAAATTTTTCTAATCGCGAATTCGCTCTAATCAACCCCTATACCAAAAACTACACAAAAATATATGCAAGCATAAGACTAAAGTTTTGACAATTAAAACCAAAATAACTAGGCTCACTAGTGCACTAACTAAATTATGTCTCTACACAAGAATTTTTATGTTGATCAAACAAAATACACTAAACAATTCTAGATACAACCAAGCCATAGATAAATATGCAATAGTATAAATGCTTGAAAGTAAAGAGCCAAGTGACATACTGACTTTTTACCGTAATATTCGGAGACTTGCCGGTCTCCCCTAGTCCATGTTGAGGAAGTCCAACTCACTTTGGACCGGCTCACTCACTTGAGCCTTTAACCTCAAATCCACTCGTGATAGATTTCACCCCTTTGGGTAGGCTAATCTCCAACCTTCACAAACTTCGCCGGGGCTTCTCACAAACCTTGAGAGATCCCACGCACGACACTCATACGTCATCTAAGAGGCGGCAACCTCGAAGAGTAAAAGGTCAAGCACTATGCTTGAACTTCACCTAGCGCAACACATGCGCTTCCGGTGATCACCTAAGTGCAACACATGCACTAGGATTCTCTTAATCACACTTTAATTGCAACACATGCAATTAGTCCCACTCTTGACCTCAAAAACCAAATTAAGGTGTGTAACACATGCAACACCCTCTCAAAAACTCACACAAGCTCAAACACATTCAAAAGTGCAGCAACCACATACAAATGCCTCCCTAAGGGGTCCTTATATAGCCCCACTCCAAAACTAGCCGTTACAACGTTTTAGAGTCATTAGATGTGTCAGACTATTAAAAAAATGGCTAAGCAAGTGTGCTTCATACTCATTTTGATAAGCTTCACAAATTGTCTAATACACTACGGACCATTAGAACTCAAAATGTCATTTGCACGGACTGAACCGGCAAGGTCTGTCGTACACAGGCTTTGAGAAAATATTGAGTCTGTCATGAAAACATAGCAAATCATAGCAAGAGCAAGTATCATGGACACGATTCACACATGCTCAAGCAACGTATCAAATCATCACCACCAGTAAAAAATAGACATTAAGAGAAAAAACTAACAAAGTATTGTAGATTAGGCAGCCTCAATAAGTAGAGTGAAAATCTATATGACCATATCGCCCAAAGGCTAGAACAATGAATCACTACATTACTTAAGGCCTACAAATTCCAAAAGGTGTCATTTTTATGGCATAAGTTCCTGACTGAACGATATCTACCATGAAGTTCTACAGATTATCACATGCGAATAGCCCATCGATACGACTGAACAGTATGTACCATATTCCGCCAAAAAATTTTACCTGAGAAGGGTGGAGAACATGCGGAGGAGCTCGGGTTGGGCCGGTCCGCGGAGAGGCGGCGTCGCGCGAGGGCACCGGTTGGCGGTCGGCCTCACGTGGAGGCTAGCGGAAACCTGGTGAGTGACTGAGGAGGCACACCCCAACCCTAGACGGAAGCCGACCCCAGCGGACCGGATGGCCGGTGGGGCGAGGAGGGCGAGTGGGAGTCGAACAAACGATGGAGCTAAAGGGAGATGAGGGATTGAGGGCTGCGCACCTGCACCAGGGGGGACGACCGACAGGGGAGATGAGACTGGACGGGCGGTGGGGCGGTGGGGGGATACGGGGAGTAGATCTGGAGCCTGGAGGTGGCAGGACGGGCGACTAGTGGTGGCAGGAAGCGGCCGGGGCCAGGCGGCGTCCAGCGTCGGAGGGGCCAGGCAGACGGCGTCGGCTACCGGCCGGTGAAGCGGTGAGGACACAGGGAGATGGATGGGACTATGGCCTATGGGAGTAGATCTGGATTGGAACTGAATGAAGAGAAGTGAAGAGGTGAACGAGTAGGCAGAGTACTGATTCAGATTGGTGCCGAATAGAGAATTGACCGGATATCCGATTTCACTGTTTATCGAATAATCCGTATCTATATCCGTATCCGTCGGATAGTATGTTACCGAATCCGTATCCGTATCCGATACTATCCGAAAAATATCCGATCCGAAACTATCCGTATTCGAAAATATCTGGATCGGTCGGAAATTATCCGATCCGTTTTCACCCCTATATGTAGTTTTTTCTAAAACCAGAGACGCCATTAAGGTACTCGACACACGTACGGTTTTCAGCGTACATCCAGCTTCAATCCATCTACACTACACATGTCACATTTAGTGTTAAATATTAAGTACATCAGGTGTACGCATGCACACATTCTTAAATTAATTATACAATACTAGCTACTTCTTGAATCTAATGCGATTATATAACCAATTACTGACTTACATCACAAAGAAAAAATTAACCTACAAGCTAGATCTAAACACAATCTTCAAATTCTCTCTTCAACAAACTAGTTAGCTAAATTTTAAATATAATAATGCAATCTTATAGATCAAGTTCTAGCTTCTTGAATCTAATGCAATTGTTCAGATTTTAAATGTAATAATGCAATTATATATTGCTAGAACTTATCACAGATGATTTTAGTATAAAACCTTCAGTGATAACTCCTGTAGCTATCGCAGAGGATTTTAAATTAAAAATGTCTATGATATACATCAATATCATAGACGATTTATTAATAAACCCGTATGTGATATTGATATATATTATTGATGATTTATTAACAAAATCGTCTATGATGTTATCACTGACGGTTGCACTATAGAAATATCAGTGATGTTCCTCTATGATGAGGCATTTAATATAAAACTTTTGTAGTAGTGTATGGAACCTAACGACCTCGGTAATCTCCTTTCCTAAACCGCTGTTTAGGGTGTGTTTGGTTACTGCACCATCTTAGCTTGTTTCGTATGAGCCATCCAGGCCAGCCTTGGTCTGACTGAGTGGATGCAAGTTAAGTTGTTTGGTTGCTTGTTTGTGCATCTCACCGGCCTGCATTAGAGAGAAGCCCAATTTCTGTGTTTTCTCCATCCTGTATGAGTGGGTGCAATTGCATCCACCTGGCCAGGATGAACAGGAAACCAAACATGTGTCTAACAGATACAGTTGCATCCACTCATGCGATTCAGGCACCATGCAGGCAACCAAACACACCCTTAATGTGCGCCTAGCCTGCTAGACATTGCTGCACCACAGTAGTAAAACCCAATCACTTCTGCCGGCGTTCCGTTCCCACCGTTCATGGTTACTGTTGGTAAAACTTGAATTAACCCCGCTGGATTTGGTCGCCGTGCGTGCGTGTCCAAATTGACTCTACCACTGACTAGAGAAGTGCCGAGCCCACAAACGAACCTGATCTATACATCTAGCAAAACGACGCCTGAAAAAAAAAAAAACGATCTCAAGGCAACGTATGGCGAAGGTAAAAGCAGGATAAAAATAAAGCAACGTTAAAATATAGAACCCACAAAGACACCTCATCTTGTACATCAGGGAAAACGACGCCCGGAGCAGGGTTTCAGTTATCGTTACATGCGATTTTCGCATGAACAGTATTTTTCGATAATCGCAAAAAATCGTATAAATTCAAAAATCCGATTTTTTTGAAAAAAAAATCAAAAAACGTGGAAAATCGACGATTATCGGTGGAAAATCGACATCCATGTTGAGTTTTTTTGTGCGGTCGACTTTTGTAGCGATAATCGCTCGATATGTAGCGATAATCGCTCGATATGTGGCGATAATCGCGATATTTGCGTCATATAAATTTTTTTGAATTTTTGAAATTTTTTTTTGAATTTTTTCGGTTTACCGCTCGGTATTGCATTTCGGCCGCCGTCGATATTGCGAAAATCGTGCGATAATCGACGATTATCGACGATAACTGAAACCCTGGCCCGGAGAAAAATCTGAAGACATCTCTTTGGGATAGCTTCTGGCCAGCTTCTACTTAAAAAAAATCTAAAGTATTTATTAAATAAAAAACATTCTAGACAGTTTCTCTCACAAATAAAAAATATTCTCTACATAGAATCAGACTCCAGATGCGAGCTGATTCTCATTGTTTCTCGCTGATTCTTGTCGACCCAGTCCTCCACCCTCACGAGTAGTCAGCTTGACCCGATTCTCCCACGGTAAAAAACAGTTGCTTTCATAATCTAGAATCTGCACAAATAAGAAGCTATCCCAAAGGGTGCCGTACGATGTAGGTAAAAGTAGGATAACATCAAACAACGGTAAATTACGATAATCGGAAGTTTGGGACTAAATTTTCAAAAGGCTACAATCCCATGGCCATGGCCATGATTAATCCATCCCTTGGCTAGTGTGATTGCGAGCATATATTAGTAGACGGTACGGGGCACGGACGTCGTCAGGATCAAGCAACGCGCGCTCGCACAGTGCGAGGCGAGCCGGGACAAAGGCTAGTGGGTCCGCGGCTTTCAGTGGCTGACACCACCACCCCGAGCTGAAGCCACCCCGAGCTGAAGCCACCAGGACTCAGGCTCAGGCTCAGGCTCAGGCTCAGGCTCAGGCTCAGGCTCAGGCTGGTGCGCTGTCGGTCGCTGCTCTGCTCGCGCTCGGATGTCATCAGCACAGTCGCAGCACGGCAGTACGTACAGGAAAAATAAAAATTTAACGGTGACATGGGACCTGTAGCATCTTTTATCTGGGTGACGGATACAAATCTCGGAGCAGTTAAATATTTTGCTTTCTCTCAATATATATACCGTACGAATTTATTTGAAAAGAGGTACTACAGATGCTCCAAGACATTTTTTGGTGACAGAAGGTGCATCGATCCCTCCAACCAACCAAACAAAAACACCCCGTTAGCACTTAGCAACTCACGAGGGCATCCATCCATATGCATGCTCTCGGATGCTCCCTTCTAGCTCCACGCAAAATTCAGGCAAAACACTGTGATTTCACGAAATCACAGTGTGAAACTGTGATTTCACGAGCGAGGGGTGGTCGTTACAGCTCGGCCATAACACTAACAGCATGGCCAATTTAGAAATGTTATGTCCGTTGCCACACTAGCTTCGCCGATCAAACAGCTCCTCGATCGCCCAGTTTCATGCCGTGGTTCCCTTTTGAGTTGACACCCCTCGCGCTTCTCAGCCTCGTGAGCTGTGCCAGCGTCGCCACAACGGATCAAAGAGGGGACGTAATGTTAACTTAGCACATGTACAGTATTATAGCGTCATCTGTCTTTAAACTTTGCCACGTAACATTTTTCCCAATACGGGAGAGAGAGTGCAGCTGTCTCTTCTTTAAGAGACGACCGTATAGACACCATAAAATACTATGATAGCGACTGGTGGAGCCAGAAAGATTCAACGAGGGGGGGCTAAAAAAAGAGACATCAAAAATCAACGAGGTGCGCGCGAGGCTGAGCCGCCGAGGCATAGGCCGAGACAGAGGGTAAGTCACCGTGAAGACGTGCGTGCGCTGCGCGAGGCCGAGGCACTAGGCAGAGCGGCGCCTCGCCTTGCCGTTGTTGCCATGAAGACGAACTGACGCGATGCGAGTTATGGAGACGCTACGCGGTTTGCTAATTTGCTACTAATGCAATGCATTCAAAATTTCAGATGGCTAATTGCATGGCTAATCGCTAATACCGATGGGCAGGGAGGGTTTTGGGGGCTGGCGTGTGGTGGGCTTCAGCCCCACGAGCAGCTCCGCCTATGACAGCGAGTTATTGTCTATGATAAACACTTTTTCATACTATAATAAAAGGATTACGAGATCTCGTAGAGAAAAACTTAAAAACAAACTATTACAAAAATTATACTTATATACAACGAATATATAGACAATAATGGTCCTACTATTATAGACACTACGTACTGCGGTTCCACACACACAGAAAAAATATCAACACACGGCCAATCATGGAAAGGGAGGGGCATGCATGCAATGCAACAGGGCACAATAAAACAAGCTACAGAGAAAGAAAGGGACTTCACTGCACTGCAGACATGGTGTCCTTCTATCATATGTTCCATCGCCGCCGAACAGGGAGGAGAGGTAGCAGTTGGAGGATGTGGCGCCAGAGACAGGATAAGCCATTGCCAGTTGCCAGTGCCTTATCCTTAGGGGGATGGGAGGACGCGGTAAAGAGAGGGACAAGCTGCATGGGGGGAGGCCAGGCCGTGACAAGGAGGTGGCGCCGAGGGACGTAAACGCTATTTGAAACTTTTTTTTTTATCCTTATAGATAATTGTAAAGGATTTTTTTTATAATTTACAGGGACCTATCCGTAATTTAGAGACAGCGAAGGGATTTTTTTTGCAAAATTGCTAAGCACACGACGAAGGACCATACTTATTATTGCATTGAAACTCATTAGTTTGGGAATAGAGACATACATGCTATTTCAACCACTTTAGCCTTAAGAAGTGCCTATGCTCCTCTCTAGTCGAAAGCGCTAGGAGAAGTGATCGGTGGCAAAAGCAATGACTTCCACCAGTATGGTCTTGTCGGTCAGAGTGATTAGCACCTCCTCTGCCACAACAACTTATGTTACCAAGTTAGGAATTTCTTCAGTAGAAGTCCCACAGCAGTGGAGACCTCTTTTACGACAGTTGTCGTAGTCACTCCGACCACCTTCGCTGTTGCTGCAAGAGGAGCACTTGCTTCCTCTGCAACAAGTAGAGCCCCCCCGACCAGTGGCTCTATTCCAGTGCTTGAGGGATTTCCACCCTCTGCACTAATTTGGGCTACATCAGTGCCTTCCATACTGGTTGAGCCTTCTTTAGCGCACCCCCCCCCCCCGGCAAAAGATGCTGAAGCTGGTTCCAATTTGGTCGTCACTAGCGCGACCAGTGGATTCACCTCAGGTTCCACTTGGGTATTTTTACCCTAATCTATGGAAGGACCAAGGGGAGTAGCTTGGCAGCTAAAACAAAAATATACTTAGTCTCTGAAGAGAAATCTACTCATACTTTGTATCCTTGGATTGTAGGAGACACCTGGTATCTTCTTGGGAACTCATCGACACCCTACACCAAGGTCAAAGGTCTTCTACTTCCTTGTAATGAAGAGGGGAGCATCTTCGTCCTCGTCAACCTCTTCACCCTCGCCCTGAACACAAGGGAATAGATGATAACAACTATATGCTGGCCTAGAACATCAATTAGCATGTCTATCCATTTTTCACACTTGTGAGGGGATCTTTTGCGTTCCTGTAGCAAATTTGGCCACTTTGGGCCATTTCTCTTGTGCCTAGGGCCAACTGTGCACGTGCTTAGATCCATCTGATTGGATAATCAAGATATATGCGACCCTCGATCAGGTCTCCTCAAGAGTTAGAACTGATAAAAAGGGTGCAAATAAACCTTCTTGATAGGAAAGAAGATGGAAAAAGAGGTCAAAAAATAAAATTTTCACATACTTCAAACTTCAGTTTTGAATAATCATAAAGTCTATAAAATTTATATAAATCCTAAATAGCCTCCAGATCACCTCCAAAGAGTTTCAAAATTTTTTGAATTCACTTTATGCCTCTGAAAAATAAAAATTAACAACTATTAAAAAGAACATATGCCCTATTTGATTTTTATAAAAATCCGCAAGCTTGATCTTCCTCTAAATTTTTATGATAGCAATAGTATTACCTCACAATCATTCTCAAAAAATTTTATTAAATGGGTAATTTTTTTTACAAAAGTTAATATACAGAAATATTTAATGGGTAATTTTTTTTACAGCTCTAGTGACATCCACCGATCCTCCGGTTTGTCACGGAAGCAAATCATATGGGCATGATTTGGCTGCTGGGCTCTTGAGTATTGGAAATAAGATGGGCTAGGTCCACCGAAGACAGCATGGGCAAGTAGCATATAAACACAATTTTGGCACACAAGCAATACGGTAATCGATCAGAACTGTCTTGTCCTCCTCACCCTCGAGTGTTTCTGTTCCCCATCCCTTGCTTCTGTTCTTCCTCATTCTACCTCCTGAAATCCATCTCCATCGTATCCAAATTACCCAAACTCCTGTACTAACTATTGGTGGCACGTAGCAGTGCAGGAACGCATAGCAATCCGATGCCTAATCCACTGTTAATGAAGAGTGAAACTGAATTTATTTCAAGTTGCTCCAAGATTTATACATTATGCATGCAACTAGTATCGGAAGAAAAAGCATGGAAGCACTATCGTGGACTGTGCTGTGATGAGAGCCACTCCATGGATTCCGCGAAGCACATTTGGAACCTCTCCATGCCAGCGGGGGGCAGAGACACCCCCAACTCCAAGCCGCCACCGCCTTCGCGCGCCTCCGCCACCGCCAGCGCGCCGGTCCTCGCGACGGACAAGATGCTCACCTTGGCCGGCCGGCCGAACCCAAAGTCGAGGCCGTACACGCGGAACCTCGGCGAACCCGCCACCGACAACACCCCGCGCGCGCCCACCTCTTTGATTCGCTCCATCAGCGTCTCCCACTGTGGCGACGCCAACGCTTTCTCGATGGCCGCCGCGATCGCCGTGCACGCCGCCAAGAGGCCGGCCGCGCCAGCCGAGGCGAGCTCCTCCTTGGGCGCTGCGCCGATGCCTGGGCCGATGCAGTTGCCCAAGTACGTCGCCGGGACGGGCGGCTTCATCCACGGCCGGTGATCCACAGGCAATATGAAGTAGGTTGGTTCGGCGGCGGCCTCCGCTTTGGCTCGGCAGTAGCAGGACCAGATGAAGCCCAAGGCCGCGACCAGCGTGGAGCACCGCGGCGGCGGCCGGTCACTGCGCGCGGCCTCGCCGGCGACCGCATCCTTTACGCTCTGCAGGTGCTCCCGGGACAGTGTGAACGTGGCGAGGAGCTGGTCGGGGGACATCTTGATGAATTCTATCTCTTCGGTGCTTGGCAGGTTCTTGATGTAGTGGTCGTAGAGGCCTTCGGGTTCAGCGATGAGCGTCCGGTCGATGAAGGGGGGCGGAGTCGGCGACTCCGTGCCGGCGCAGGCAGCCGCCCAGGTGTGGAGGAAGCTGGTGGAACCTGCTCCGTCGCAGGCGACATGGTGCACGGTGACGCCGAGGGCGAGGCCACGGCTCTGGAGCAAGACGGTGGCCTGCAAGGCCAGAAGCGCCCCGCCGCCGGGCAGGCGCGGCACGAGGCTGGCCATCTCCGCTACCTGCCTGGGTTCGTCGGACGCCAGGTCGTGGACGTCGGCGTCGTAGTGGGCGAGCGTGAATGCGACGCCATCTCCGGGCCGGTAGAAGAGTTCGTAGCGGTGGCTCGCGGTGCCAGGGGTGAGGCGGACGTGGCCGGCGAGCGGGAAGAAGGCGCGGAGAGCGGTGGAGAGCGAGCCCTTGAGACCGGCGAGGATGCCGGCGATGTCGGCGTCGGGGGCGAGGCGGTAGAGGAAGAGGCGCTCGATGGGCGGGGAGTGGAGCCATACCAGGTCGAGGATAGTGAGTGGGAGGGAGGACGCCGGCAGGGCTGGGCCGGAGGGCTTGACGACGTCGGTGTCGACGACGCGGAGGCTGGGGCTAGACGGCGTCGGCTGCGCCATTGTGCGCGGCTGCGGTTGCTAGAATGCTGGCTGGGAGGCTGAGCACGTAGTATATATATGCTGAGGAAATCATCACTTAATAATAGAAACATTTTTGAGTGCATTTTATGAAGTAAATGGTACTCCCTCCGTTCTATTACATAAGGCGTAACTCTATCAATACAGAGATCAAAAAAGTAGTTACATCACGCAGAGCTCTTGGGGGTTGATGTATGATGCATGCGTATAAGAGGTGGGAGTTAGTGTATGCATACATGTGCATAAGAGATGGGAGAGAAACCAAAATAAAGACCAATAAGACGTTGCGTTGTATATTTTGAGACTTGAAGAAAAACAGTTATACCTTATATTTTGGAGTGAAGTGTTGATGTCAACTTTTATATGAGACATCTTTTTTATATGATACTCTAACTTGCTATGCTAGCGGTTGTTATTATAACAATCAGACAAAAAAAAAAAATTCCGCACAGTCCTCACGGGCTCCACAAGTCACGTGACAGGGGCCAGTGGAGAAAATGCATGTCGGCACGGGCTCCATGGACTGTAGCAAGTACCAACCTTATGGAAAGGGATGGCTTAATCTTGACCACATGATCCGAGTCACACACGGGAGCCAACGGCTGTGACACATTAAAATCCTGATTTGGATCTGGCTTAATCGTGACCACATGATGCGACTTGATCCAATGGCTGGTAACAGACGGGCAACATGGCAAAATCACAACCGTAAGATCAAGATCCAACAACTTTTGCTTTAGGGTTAAGATTTCGCGCAGGTTGGGCTGCAGGTTTGGGCTAGACTGGGCTGGGTTGAATTAGATTAGGGTTTCGGCCCAATATTGTTTATAAGATTTTTCAACTTTTCAATTTAAAATAATACTACAAATAGATTAATTCAAAATAAATAGTAAAATTTTTAGAAAAATTCCAAAAAAAATTCTGGAAAATATTTTAAGACATTTTGAACTCAAATAAAATATTTTCAAAAAACATTATTTAAAATTTTTAAATTCTTTAATACTTTTTAACAAAAGGCATAATTCCAAATAAATACCAAAAATTCTCAAAAATTCAAAAGGCGTAATAAATTAAAGAAAAGTAAAAATTGGGATGTTATAACATCTCGATCTCTTCGAGCTACTATTTTTTCCCCCTAAAGCTAGCACTTCTACTCTTCCTAAGTAGCCAAGTGTTTGGCTCTGCCTTCCTAAGGCACTATCTCCATGCAGACTTGAAGACCGAGTATTTGATGGAGGACCCACTGACACTGCGGAATTCCCTGAATGAGCACTATAACTAGCAAATGTTCACCTTGTTGCCAAAAGCACAACGCGAATGAACCCTCTTACACTTCCAGGACTATAAAACTGTGGCAGCATATAACTCTGTCATGAACAAGATTGTCTCCAAACTGCATTTATATAACCAGAATGCAACAAATGCTGAAATGATAGATAAGACATTGTGTAACTTTCATCCTGACATGAGGTGTAACATCCCAATTTTTGCTTTTATTGCATTTATTGAGTTATTTGAATTTTTGGAATTTTTTAGAATTTATTTGGATTTATTTGAAATTAATTTGCATTATTCCTTTATTGAATTATTTATATATTTGAAAAGTTTATATAAATTTTTATTGGAAATATTTTATTTGAGTTCAAAATGTCTCAAAATATTTTTCAAAATTTTTCTAAAATTTGTTTGGTATTTTCGCTGTTTTTCTTGAATTATTTGAATTACTAGAATTGTTTTGAAATATAAAATCTCTGGAAAAATCAGAAAACCCTTTTGGGCCGAGCCCAAATAGATTTGGACCCGACCCGCATCAGCCGGCCCAGCCCAACTGCAGAGCGAACCCTAACTCTAGATGACGGGATGTCTGATTTCGATCAGGTGGCGGAAACTGATCCACGTTACTTTGTGTGGTGGTTCGCTCGATCGAGTTCGCATGTGCGACTGGGATGAAGCCACATAGGCTTTATCGTGATGCCTCTGGATTTCGCCGTTGCGCAACGGCCACCGTGGTATCCAGGTCAGGCATGCTCGCATAGGGGCCATGAATATGCTAGCCATGTTCTGCGCGTCACGCTCCACATGTTGCCCCAGGTTTTGAAGCCCAAGTTGCCTCCATGCACTAGTAATCGCTCGTCGTCGTGCCGCATTGTCGGCATCTTCTCCCTCTGATTCGTCGCCGTTGAGCCTTGGTTCGCCGTGTGAGTTCTGGATTCGGAGTTGTCGCATCGATTCATCCACTGGTCAGAGCGTCGCGGATACGCCATAGCGGTGGTCGTCTTCCTCTAGTCGGATGAAGCTCCACCACCATGCCATCACCGCTCCTCGTGTAGGATTCTTGACTATCAGATCATCATTGAATGACCGCGGTAAGTCCACGTACACGCATACTGCGCACAGATTGGATTGGCTCTACGCCGTCAGATTAGATCTGAACCGTAGAATCTAGATCGTGTGGCTAAGATTGATGCACGTAATAGCCGTCCTTAGTAAATCGTAGTCATTTGATCTTGATCGAACCACCAGATTCATCCAAATGTTAGAGCCTGGGACTATCCACGTCTTTATTAAATTGTTGCGGTTAGATCTAATCTGGGCCCTTGATTTCGGATTGGGTGGTTTGGATCCAACCGCGCAATGGGTCAATCCTGTGGTGCCACATGTGGTGCATATTCCGAAGTGTCGCTGAGCAGCCTTGAGAGCGCTGATGTCATTTATGATGTCATCATGACGTCGATGCTGACGTCAGAGGCGGGACCCACATGTTAGTGATGGTTAGGTCCTGTGCTCCGAGTCCACGGTGGACCAGAATCGACCCGTGGGCCGGGTCTATGCGCCGAGCAGACGCGGCACTGTCAGATTGGTCCAGAGCGTTGATGACGTCATCGTGACATCATATTTCTGAATTTCCAGTAGAACAATAATTAGTTTAATTTGGTTTATTCTTTTTAATATATTTTCAAAATTCAAATTGCCCATTCTTGCTCATACGAACTCCGATTGAGGTGATTCCAGAGCCTAAGAATTTGTAAAATTGTGCTCTATTTAATTGTGAATTTTATTTGATTTTTGGAGTTTCATTGCTCTCAATTTTTGGTATTTGTTTGTTTATTTATCCATTTCCTATAGACGTTGAAGTGCCTGAAGGTTTCGAGGGAGAGGTGTTAACTCAAGAGCAAGGTCCAAACCATAATCAAGATCTTTTCCAAGGGAAGTTGTGCTTTGATTATGTTAATCCTATGTTTTAAAATCATATTGTTTCAAATTATTGCATGCTAATTCAATTAAAAGTGATTTCAATTAATTTGGTATTAGTTTATCAACCTATTTGATTATGTCACTTTGTCCCTATTATTTGTATGCCATGATTTATTTGTCACCCTAGGATTGTTGTTTATTAGTTGAAAGCTATTAAATTGCCAACGTGGGTTGCTAGATCGTGACTAGTATGCTTAGACATGCAACACGTTATTAATATAATTTTGGAAGTACAAACTTAATACTGATTAATGGAGTATGGAATGTATCTTTGAAATGGTGTGATGTTGCCATATGATGATGTTGATATGTAAAGGCCTATGTGGATCTACATGGATGTTGAGTTGTTGTTGGCATGTGTTGCACAATAATCAACTGGGTTGGAAAATGATTTAAAATGGGGCAAGTGGCAAGAAGCTTTGTACCTAGTGGGCCTGTGTGGCAATGGGTTGATGAGTGTGCGAGGGCTGTGTGCAAAAAATATTGAGACAAGGAAGTCTTGCCTTGCTTAATTATAGACTTAAACCTTGCAAGCCTTTGAACTGGACCAAACATACAACCACATGTCTGGAATGGGGCAGACCTAGTTTAGTAAGTTACTAATATCTTGCATATGCTACCTCTGGGTGATGGTTATATAGGGGTGTAACTATGTGAGGGAGGATTTCTATGCTACGGCATGATGTTGATCCAACGGTATATGTCGGTCCTATACTTCAGATCTGTGTGAGTGAAGTGATAGTGAAGGCAATATTGGAGAGAAGCATAGTTTCTGAATGGCTTTGTTATGGTCATTCGCCTGTGTGGTGAGTGATTGTATGTTGTGGGTAAAGTGTATAGCATCTGTAGAGTGTCAAACCTATTCGAAAAGCCGTGTCCGCGGTATTGGACAATGCTTAGGAATTACAGTTAAGGGATAGATTTTCATAAAATAAACTTGGGTTTGGAGGAAGGTTGTTGTTGGAAAATGGAAATTGGTTTACGGAGGAGAAATGGTTTACTTGGAAAATAACTATGAACTTTATTACTGTTATTACATGTTTTACTGCTTTACAATCTATTATGATTAATTGTGAATGTTGTTTATTGCAAAATAACCACTTAGCCATTCATTTGGAATAAGCCATGCATGTAGTTATTATACTTGCATTTTGTGCCTGACTTGCAGAGTGCTTTATGTACTCACCCCTTGCAACAATACAAACACCAGTTGAGGAGGAATCAACACCAGCTTTGGAGGTGGAGTACCAGGAGGAGCAATCGAGTTAGAGTGCGAGCCCAGTCAGTTGCCTGTGGCATATTATTTGGTCACTACGAGTCTTATTTATGTTTCGCTGCAGTTTTCTTTCTTTTGAGTCTTTGCCCTGCGAGGCAGACTTTTGTAAGCTGACCATAAGGTTGGTTAAACAGGTTATATTAATAGATGTAGTCTTTTACAGAAGGCCAAAAGGGGCTCTCTGGAAAAAAGGCGCCAACGTTGTAGCAGCGATACTGCCGCTCGGGCAGTAATATTGGCCCTATAACGTCAGTAGTGTCGGCCTCAATGCGAAATTAGGGTTTGCAAAAATGGGATTTTGTGCAAACGGACTCGAAACTTCGAGATGATCGCATGGTTAGGTTCCTAGCGACTCTAGGGACCCATCCATGCAGGTCTCACCAAGTTTCGACTTTGTTTAACCTAATTTCCCACTTTACGAACAGGAAAATCCTAATTAGCGCTAAATTTTAATTTTCGACCCGAATCGAGTTCAAACTCGACTCTTTTTATTCTCTCGACTTTTGGAGCTAGGGTTTCAAGGGTGAACTCCAAAAATCACGAAAATGACTTTTAAACGAACAAATCCGACAGAAGGGGTAATTTGGGTTTTCGATCGATTCTTTTGCACTAACTAATTCTCTAGGGCCTAACCTAGATCTAAGAACTTAATCAACCGAAGATTAACCTCACTAGCCACGTTTTCTAGGGTTAAATCAAAAGAGGAAGAGGGAGGAAAATATGAAAACTAGGGTTTAGAGCTCAAAACTCGATGGATTGACATAGGGTTTGATTCTACCCACCTTGGAGCTTGCTTCCTCTTGAGGGAACTGCTCCACACCTTGGGCTTGCTTCCTCTTGAGCTCAAGTCGCTGGAGAGGGAGAAGAGGAGGAGAGCTCAGGCGAGAGAGGGAAAGAACGGGAGAGGAAGAGAGAGAGAGAGCGGGTGGGAGAGACAGGAGGCAAGGGGGAGGGATAAGGGTCGTGGGGGAAGCCCCTAGAACGCTGAGGTGGCGGCAATGGCACACAATCACCGGTATGGGCGCCGGCGTGCCGTCTTTGCCCGTCGACTGCAGATGCCACCCTAGGATCTGATATCGGTTGGCTCAGATTACTACAGCCCTGGCCGGTGGTAGCTCGGCCCCGATTATCGTCCTGGCCGTGGTAGCTCAGAGCCCTTCTTTGAGAAATTCGATTTCTCATGAAATGATTCGAAACTCGGGGTTTTCTTCGGGGAAACTTTTGGGATAGGTTTAGGGACTCTAACGAAAAGCTCTGGGATTTAGGTTGCTAAGGCACTCTAGCGGATTCGCGAGTTAGGGTCGTGTGATAACTGTCCGAAACAGTTCGAACGATCAAATTCTAACATGACCAACTCCAAATTAAGAACCAATTAAACGGTAAAATAAGATTAGGCACTTAATTAATTAATTAATTACAGAAACATGACGTTAGACTATCTCCAGCGGATTCCCTTCAGCCTCCAAATCCCTTCGCGAACAGATTCCAAGTGTTCCAGCGGATTCCCTTCGGACGAGATTTGGAGAGAGAATCTCTCTGTGAAGGGATTCTCTCTCCAATCCCTTCACAAAATCCTTCGAGGGGATACTGTTGAAGATGATAGAAAATAAAGGGAATGAATATGAGGAAGAAAATAGGAAAGAGAATGAAATGAAGGGAAATTGTTGGAGATAATCTTACACTTTTTTCCACTAAATCAACCGTCACCCCACAGCCCCCACACTGTCAGCACCCTAAGTGCCCCACATGCCATTGACCGGTAATCATTCAGACGGAATCATGTATGGTAATCGTCACCCACGCACTGCGTCCTTCCATACCCGTTACACACGAGCGTCTACGCGGAACGTAGGAAAGCGTCACAATGCGGCTGACATGTGGGCCCGGAAAGAGGTATCTCCAACCTTAGTCGCCTGTCAGTGAGAGAGAGCGCAGTGCGGGTCCCGCAAATCAGCCAGCACACGAACCCGCAACCATGCCGTCGCGTACACGATACGCGCGACCGCCGCGATGTACGGAGTACGATGCGGTAGAGTAAGAGGTGCGTGAGCATCATCTACTCACGTCAACTGACAGGTGGTCCCGATATCCGAGCTGGCATAAAGTGAGCCCACAAGTCAGAGAGATTAGTAGACACGACCGAAGTGCTCACCGGAGTGCGTGGCACCGGAAACGAGCGGTCACGTCACCGCGAAGGTGAGCGACGCTTAAAGCCACCGCACTGGCACAATCTAACCGTTGGGCTCGCGGCTTCCTGTTCCCCTTTACTTCCTCCCCCCCAAAACCCTCACAACCACCTCGGAGGAGCCCCGCCCCCGCCGCAATAGTGCAAGAAGCGATGGTGAGCACCCGGGACGTGGCCGCCGCGGAGGATCCCGCACCGTCATTGCCCAGGCGCGGCCGGCCGCCGAATGTCCTGGCGGAGGCGCCGAGGAGCCCGTCGCCGATGTCACCGCTGGCGGCGGCGGCGAAGGAGGCGGCGGCCTCGCCGGCTGAAGGGTACGAGCGGGAGAGGGACGCGAGGATCCGGACGAACATGGAGCGGATGCAGAAGCTGGGCATAGTCGACCTCGCTCACCGCTTCAACCAGTCCGCTACCGCCGGTGCTGGCGGCGGCAGTGGTCGTGGTCGCTGGGGACGGAAGCCGGAGACGCCGGGCTCCGCTGGCGCGCCCAGGACGAAGCCCGCCTCCCCGTCGCCCGCGCGCCGGTCCCTCAGGTTCGGAGCGAATCTTCTTGGCCAAAGCAAAATCTTGTTTCTTGGGACTACGGATTCTTGCACGAACTACTCATGTTGATAGATTGATAAATTTGTATCCTACTGCAAAAACTGTTCTTTCGTGCCGTTTAGTTCTTGGGTGCCTACCTGCATCTATGGTTCATGTAATCTTTTTGTAGTTTAGTTCCCATGGTAGTTCATTCCTTGCCGTATGAATATGACCTTGCAGTTGTTGTCCATGTAATTTTGGTAGAATTATCTGCCCTTTTACTACTTACCCCCAGACATTTCCCTTCCCGATTGTTTGTTTGAGTATTAAAGCTAAAATATTTATTAACATTGGTAGCATCTCTCCCCTTTTACTGATTTTCTCCATACATTTCTTCATTAATCTTGTGTGTGTCACTTGGAAATTAATGTTCATGGTTGAACATGGCCGTTCTTTCTTTCTTTTTTCCCCACTACACGTACTCACATGTCTGAACCCTGCGATCAACTTGCATAATCTTCAAATGTTCAACATGGTCGAAACGTAATGGCTTTCCAGTAGGCATTCTAAAGTTGGTACCTTGAATTCTTAGTTTTTGACAATGTGTTACTTCCTCATGGGATGTTTACACTCCAGATTATGCCACAAGTTCAAATTTAATAGTTTTACTTCTATATATGGAGACCAATTTACATGTTGATCAAGTTTAAGCTAGTTGGCTGATATTCATTTTCTTCAATCTTGGACCTTTACTGTGGGTTCCATTCGTGACAATAATCATAATCTTCTTCTTTTGAACTAATTTTTTTATTTAGGTTAAAGAGCCTTGATCCAATTAGCTATTGTGAAATTCTCACAAAGAAGGAGAAGGATGTTGAAGGTGGAAGTTCTAATTTAATTGAGGAAGGATCCAAGGAAGAAGTTTACACTGAAGAGCATGATAAGCTTTTAGGTACATGTGAGGCACCTTGGACTCTCTTTGTGGATGGCTATGGTAAAGATGGTAAGCGCATCTATGATCAATTGAAGGGTCAAACCTGTCATCAATGTCGGTAAGTTATCCTGGAGTGCTATTTGGGAATGCTGTAATTTTGCTACAGGTTCCTTGGCTAGGCAATGCTTATATGTAATAATGTTGATTGCTATTGTAAGGTAAAAAAAATCCGTGTGCTATTTTTAGATTAAAGAGAAGCGAGAAAAATTCAAGATTAAATTTAGCCTAAAGCACATACCTTCTACATAAGAATCATATTTACGTCAAAACTTAATTTCCATTTTAACTGTTCAGAGTTTTTCATGATGCATTATATGGAAGTTACTGTAGTCATGACTTGTGATGTGTTGTACACGTAATAAAAGATTGAGGATGCCTGATGTACAGTCTAGTAACATATTTACTGTTTGTCATCTTTGTTCAACTTTGACATCATTTTTAATGCTTCAATGGTGCAGACAGAAAACTCTAGGTCATCGTACACGCTGCTGTAAATGCCAGATTGTCCAAGGGCAGTTCTGTGGAGATTGTTTGTACATGAGGTGAGTTTTTTGAAACCCTCTCAATCAAATGTTGGTTTTGTTACTTGAGAAAAAAGTATTCTACATTAATGAACTGTGAACATGTGCCCTTTTCTGACATTGTTGTTACCAAACTTTTAAGATGTGTACATTAATGGATTGTGGACATACTTCTTTGTTGCTGATATTTAAGGATGGTGTTGTTTATTGTATGACTTGCAACAGAATTCCATCTTTTTATTATAAGTTTGCATCTGCATCTTTTAGCGTAAAAATGTTGACCGCACGCAAGATACAGTAACAAAATGAAAGCTTTCCATCTTGCAGTCTGTGAATCAAAATAGAATTCCTGGTGTTCAAGTTATGAGTTGAACTTTTGCAAACGTGGAGGATTGGGAATTTGATCTAGAGTTCTGTGAATTGAAAATCCCCCTAGTTTTTAGTTGTTACTGGTATCGAGTTATCAAATTTAGAATATTTCAGCAATAGGTCTTTATCTCTACTATTCTAAAGCACCACTTGGTGGCAGTGGTCCATTCTACACGTCATTAATTCCCCTGTTTAATTGCTCTACTTAATTGCCCTGCTTAATTGCCCTACTCAAGAAACGAAACGTTGCTTTAATTAGCCAGCTTTCACAAGAAACGAAGCGTTAAAGATAGATGTTTGATCTTGTAAAATAATTTTTTTTATTTTTTAATCTTTATTTTTCGTTATCAATTTTGTTTTTCGTAGCAATGCACGGGCATGTAGCTAGTATTGACAAATAGTCAATTTTCCCCTCCACATTTTGTTACTGAAATGTTAACACAGACTACATGTATCTAAGCTTCCAAAACCTACCAATTGAGCTCTGTTTTTCCCCTTGTGGCTCCTCATTTCTCATTTAGCTGTCATTTTTGGATTGACATTTTATAATTAATGCAGATATGGTGAGAATGTGCTAGAAGCTAAGAAGAACCCTAATTGGACATTTTATCAAATTGAGAATATTGCAGCACTAGGTCTTTATATTGACAAATAGTCAATTTTGCCCTCCACTTTTTGTTACTGAAATGTTAACACAGACTAAATGTATATAAGCTTCCAAAACCTACCAATTGAGCTATGTTTTTCCCCTTGTGGCTCCTCATTTCTCATTTAGTTGTCATTTTTGGATTGACATTTTATAATTAATGCAGATATGGTGAGAATGTGCTAGAAGCTAAGAAGAACCCTAATTGGATATGTCCAGTGTGTCGCGGCATTTGCAATTGCAGTATCTGCAGAACTAAGAAAGGATGGTTCCCTACTGGTTGTGCGTATAGAAAGGTATAAATACTAAAACACATATCCATTTACAATGGGAAATTACAAAGTGCTTTTGAAGTAGAAGTGTTTTGACATCCAGTCATGTAATTAGTTTTTCATGTAATTAGTTTGTAATGATCAAAAGTGTGAAGACAACTTAATAGTGCAACGTACCACAGCAAGTCAAAGTTATGTGCATATTTCATTTTCTTATTTCTCCAATGGTTCTGAGCAAACAGGCTTGTTTTTTGATGCAGGTTGTAAGCCTTGGTTACAAATCTGTGGCACACTATCTCATTGAAACACTGCGATCATCAGCCAACTCAGCGGATTCAAGCTCAGCTGACTCGAACAAGTTGCCATCTACCAATTCAGAAACCTCATCCATTTCTGAACATTCTTCGGTCGTCAAGCAGGGATTTGTGGATGTAGAAATGAGCAGCAAAGTTAACCAGAACAAAGGAACTGACCACCAAGTGAAGAATCCTGCAGATGGCTACAAGGATGATGGCAGAAGTGAGTCTGTGGTGACATCTGATTCTGTGTGTTGTCAGGCTAATAATCAAGACATTGGGTGTGTCACTCCATCTAAGCCGGCACCAAAGAAGAGAAAGTTGATTGAGCAAAGCCCTGACTGTGTTGCAAGCAGACTGCGTTCCCGGCCCAACAAATCATGAACACTTGAACTTATGCTGCCCCTGGGTCATCACCTCTTGCAATGTAGAACATGTTTACTGACCTAGGGTTTATGTTCATTTACAGGCAGTTCATGGTGTATTTTGCGTTCGATGGTCGTTTAGTTGCAGTAGGTGATTCTGGCGTCAGTCTTTTGCAATTTTCTGTTACAGCTTCAAACAGTGATGGCTGTGCCTAGTGTGGATTTGCTATGGTTCTGCTTTCTGTTGTATGCTTGATACTTTAATTAATCGCAATGGCGTATCAGCTTAATGTTTAATTAGTTCATGCTGTGTGGGTGCCTGTGAGGTACAGGCAAGATGAATTTGTCGTCGAGATGGTTCATGTTAAAATTGATAGTATTCATCGCTTGGCCTCAATAATGAAAATACAAAAAGATGGTGTACATACATTACATCTATTTGTAAAATGTGTTATCAAGTAGTAATGTATGTACGCCAAACTACATCTAGACTCGGCAGCACCACGGTACCGGAAAGCGCGCGCGCGCGCACACACACTACCAGCTGCCTTTGCAGTTGCCGTTCTAGCCAAACTTCCAGTTAGCTTTAGCTTAAATGAGCTTACAGGACACTAAATTAAATATGAACTGTTCATTTTTTTCGATCCAATGAATCAAATTAACTAGAGTTTACTTATACTTCATCTGGTAGTACAGTAGTAGAAACATCCTTAAAATATTAACGATTAGATGTGATTTTTATTACATATTATATACTACCAATATAATGCACCATAAAATTTCTCTAAATCTAAGCCCTCCGACTTTTGAGATTTGCATATAGATCCTGGAACACGTCCTGATAGAGCGTTTTTGGACATGTCCAAATAGGTGAGGTTTCTCGGCAACGGAGGTATTTCACCGGTTAGTTGGTTTGAACCGAGAAAGAGCCGTTCCGTTGACAACTTGACATGATTTCCATATGTGTTGGCAAGCCACCTCGGATTCGATTGACGGAGATATTCAAAGCTGTAGCCTTAGAAAACACGGTAGAAAACCAATCTGGAAGCTGATCGATCGGTTATACCATCGATAGTCATAGTCTAAAGAGGGGGCAACCATTCTGGATCTACCACAATCTTCAAGTGATTATGAGACAAGTCTATGTATTTTAAGCTCCGTAGACCAGCAAAGTGTTCTTCTGTTACAACACCATGTAGAGCCATGATTGCTGCGTGGCTTCATTCTAGCGAAAATGGTGAGCAGTTGGCATGCAGCTGGTAAATCGATCGGCCGATCACAGTTGGCATGCAGGGCTCCTGTGATATTGTTACCCCCCAAACTCAATTCACGCAGTTTGTTGGACGAACAATGCATCAAACTCTCAAGAAAATCTGTCATGTTGCAAAGACGAGAGACCGAAATCAAGGTACAGGACTTCCAAATTGCAAAGGTTCCTCAGCAGGTTTGGCGCCATATTGCCTCCTAGTGCATTTGGAATTCGACGGTACAATGCAGTCGATTCAAGATTGAGGTACTCGAGGCTTGTCAAATTCCAAAACCAACGAGATGCGATCGGGTGGTAAAAATAGTTATTGGAGAGATCGAGCTTCTCAAGCTCTGTGAGGTTGAAGTGTGGGAGCGACTGGCTTTCATAGAAGGAAATTGCTCTTCGTGAGCTTCTCCGTGACTGGATGGCCGAGAGAAAGAGGCACAGCCAGACCAGAGGATGATGAACTCGCCATGAATGAGATTTGGTTAGAGGAGAGGCTTTGATACCATGTGAAGAAACCAGAAACGATGGAAGCGTTCTCACCTCATTAGAGGCCGCGTATCTTTGTTAATATAGGCTGACAAAACGCAGCTGTTGTTACAAATGGATTACAACACGCTGAGCAGAAACACAGAAGACAAGGCTGGAATTGATAATATTCATTGATTGGCCTCAATGAAAATACAAATAGATGGTGTTCATGAATTACATGAGCTAAGCAAAATTTATTTTTTTAATTTCAAAGGAAACAACACGCAGAATCAAATATAGACGTGGCAGCACCACGGTACCGGAAACACACACACACATACACACAACAAGCTACTTTATTTGTAACATGACTCGATTTGCCGTTGCCGTTCCAGCCCAACTTCCAGTTAGCCTATTGTGCAGTTATCTTTAGTGGCGAAGCTTGCCCAACCGACAAAGACAAATACATATATCTTGTCATATACCTTATCGAAGAAGCGGAAGTAAGCAATCCTCCATGTTTTCTTGAAGAGCATGGCACAAAACACAATCCATAGGCCAACAACAAATCCTGACCCAAGCCCAAGGTAAAAGAACATTGTCTCAGAGACATGTGCAGTTCTCTTGTGATCACCGTCGCCTTGCTTTGGTGCAGTACCTCCGGAGCAATTCCTTCCAAGAAGAGGTCCACAAAGACCATTGTTGCCACTGTACATATTTGGATAGTTTGCATAGAGGGTGTCAAGCTGTGATCCTGATGGTATTCTTCCTGACAGATTGTTGTATGATAGGTCTAAGCATTCAAGATACGTTAAATTTGACAGGCTTGACGGGATTTCCCCGGAAAACTGGTTCCTTGAGAGGTCGAGTGATCCCAATAATCGCAATGACCCAATCTTGTCCGGAATTTTTCCACTCAAGTAATTCCATGACAAATTCAGATTCATTATCGCATCAAGAAAAGCTAGTTCTTCTGGAATTTCACCGGTTAATAAATTTAGAGACAAGTCTATGCTCACCATGTTTGGAAGTGTACTAGCACCATAATAAAGTTCCTGCTGCTTCGTCACTACAGGCAAATTACTATCAAAAAGGAGGTACCACTCTCGGCCATGATACTTTTGTGTCATCGCTAATAAATTACCCAAATGCAAAGGTATAACGCCTGATAGTCTATTGCCTGCTAGATTTAGATCATAAAGATGTCTAAGATTGGTGATGCTGGATGGAATATTCCCATGGAATGTATTGTAGCTAAGTAGTAGATATTGTAATCCCATCAAGTCTCCAATCCACGCCGGCAATGTTCCAGAGAAATTGTTCCTTGACAGATCCAGAACAACCAGATCTGAGCAGCTTTGCAGGAAAGGTGGGAAATTCCCTGAGAATCTATTGTTACTTAAAAGCAGACCATACATGTTGCGTAAATCTAAGAGGCCCAACTTTTGAGATTTGCATATAGATCCTGGAACACGTCCTGATAGAGCGTTTTTTGACATGTCCAAATAGGTGAGGTTTCTCGGCAACGGAGGTATTTCACCGGTTAGTTGATTTGAACCTAGATTGAGCGATTTCGTTGACATGATTTCCATATTTGTTGGCAAGCCACCACTGATTCGATTATCGGAGATGTCCAAAGTTGTAGCCTTTGAAAACACGGTAGAAAACCAATCTGGAAGCTGATCGGTTATACCATTGCTTGAAATATCAATAAAATCAATGCCTGCCAACCGGCGAAGCCAAGCAGGAAACGAAGGACCCATTTGGCAAGAAGCAAAACCTGCGTGTTCTAGTCTAAAGGGGGGCAACCATTCTGGATCTACCACAATCTTCAAGTGATTATGAGACAAGTCTATGTATTTTAAGCTCTGTAGACCAGCAAAGTGTTCTTCTGTTACAACACCATGCAAGTCACGATTGCTGTGTCTAGTGAAATTAGTGAGCATACCGATCTCAGAGGGCACAGGTCCAGTGAGTTGGTTATGAGAGAGGTCAAGAATGACTAAGCTGGTAAATCGGCCTATCACAGTTGGCAGGGCTCCAGTGATATTGTTGCCCTCCAAATGCAATTCACGCAGTTTGTTGGACGAACAATGCAGCAAACTCCCAAGCAGCTCCGTCATGTTGCAAGAGGAGAGACCAAAATCAAGGTATAGGACTTCCAAGTTGCATAGGTTCCTCAGCAAGTTCAGTGCCATAATGCCCATGTTACTGTTCGACGAAAAATCAAAGACTTGGAGGGACATCATGTCTCCTAGTGCATTTGGGATTCGACCGTACAAACCAGTCGATTCAAGATCGAGGTACTCGAGGCTTGTCAAATTCCAAAACCAACAAGATGCGACCGGGTGATTAGAATTGTTACCGGAGAGATCGAGCTTCTTAAGCTTTGTGAGGTTGAAGTGTGGGATCGACTGTTTTGCACTTGTAAGCTCGCAAACAGAGAGATGAAGCTCTCTTAGGGAAGGAATCTTGTTCACAACGTGAGCCCAATCAGATACCGTGCTGAGGTTTAGAGACCACGACAAGTCAAGGTACCGTAACCTTGGTAGATGTGTAAGCCATGATATGTCTGTCGAGTGCATAGTATCGTAACCTGGGCCGAAAAGATCGAGATATTGCCGCTTTGAAAGATTACCGAGCTGAGGAGGCAGCGTATCGATGTGGGACAGGTCCAGATATCTCAGGCTCTTGAGAGAGCCCAAGAACTCCGGGAAACGACCGGTCGGCCCCTCCAGGACGCTCCCGCTGAGGTCGAGGTGCTCTAGGTGCTCCAGATAGAGCAGAGATGCAGTTGTCTGGCCGACAAAAGATGTTTGTGATTCATCCACACTGCCAAGTCGAAGCTCGATGACATGGTGACCGGCGCCGGTCCGGTTGCTGCACCGGACGCCCCTCCACCGGCAGCAGTCCTCGCCTGGCCGCCACGAGGCGAGGCGGCCCGCCGGGTCGCTGGTGATGCCGGCCTTGAAGGCCAGCAGCGCGTCCCTCTCGCGCGGCGGGCACGCTGCCGCGCCGGCGGGCGGCGGCCGTAGCTGCACCGCGCGAGAGGTGAGGGGCAAGGAGGCAGCGGCCACGACGAGGAGCAGGAGGCAGCTGACGGCGGGATGCATGGCGATCGCGGTTGCCTACAGCTATCGATCGGCCGAGTGATTGCTTAATTGGTTTATTTGTTTGCGCTCTTTCGCTACGTGCAGCTAGGGCACTTATATATGTAATCATCTCGATCGAGTCAACGGCCAAGTCATCCGTCAGTCAGTCTCCTCTTGCTGGCTAGCTAAGAAGGGCACAACAGCACAGCTGCGTGTAAAGACGCACTCGGTCTCCCGTCCGTCCCAGACTGACCAACGGCCAGCTATCGTTCAGGCTGTGCCCACGTACCGTCCATGGAGGCATGGACCGTGGACAATCTGCCGGCAATTCTTGATCAGAGTAGAGGTGGGCACTTGGGCCGGTTCTTTTGGGCCGGCCCGAAGCACGAGGGGGTGAGTTTGTTCATGAGGTGAGTTTTTTTAACCCTCTCAATTGAATGTTGGTTTTGTTATTTGAGAAAAAGAAATACAGTAATTAATGGAATGTGAACATGCGCCCTTTTCTGACATCTTTGTTACCAATCTTTTAAGATGTGTACATTAATGGATGGGTTTCGAGGACTACTTCTTTGTTGCTGATATTTGAGGATGGCGCTTTTTATTGTTTGACTTGCAACAGAATTCCATCTTTTTATTACTTCCTCCCTTTTTTTATAAGGCGTATTAGGTTTCGTTAGGAAAAGGCTTTGACAAACAATTACTCTATTAGCATATAATTTTTTTGACACAAAATTAATATTAGCAGATTTGTATTCAAAAGTACTTATATATAATTATGATTTTGTATTGCATAAATGGTATATTAATGAAGTAATCGTTGGTCAAAGTCTTGTTCTAGCGAAACCTAATACCCCTTATAAAAAAACGGAGGGAGTATAAGTTTGCATTTGCATCTTTTAGCGTAAAAATGTTGACAGTTACAGTAACAAAAATGAAAGCTTTCCATCCTACTGTCTGCGAATCAAAATAGAATTCCTGGTATTCAAGTTATGAGGTGAATTTTTGAAAGCTTGTGGCGTGCAAACGTGGAGGATTGGGAATTTGATCTAGTGTTCTGTGAATTGAAAATCCCCTAGTCTTTAGTTGTTACTGGTAGTGAGTTACCAAATTGAGAATATTTCAGCGATAGGTCTTTATATTGACAAATAGTCAATTTTCTCCTCCACTTTTTGTACTGAAATGTTAACACAGACTACATGTATCTAAGCTTCCAAAACCTACAATTGAGCTCTGTTTTCCCACCTGTGGCTCTGCATTTCTCATTTAGTTGTCATTTTTGGATTGATATTTTATAATTAATTCAGATATGGCGAGAATGTGCTAGAAGCTAAGAAAGGATGGTTCCCTACTGGTTGTGCGTATAGAAAGGTATAAATACTAAAACACATATCCATTTTCAATGGGAAATTACAAGGTTCCTTTGAAGTAGAAGTGTTTTGACATTCAGTCATGTAATTAGTTTGTGAATTGTGATGATCAAAAGTGTGAAGAAAACTTCATATTGTTCCGTATCACAGCAAGTCAAAGTCATGATCATTAAGTGGGTCTAAAACTCTACTGTGCGTTTTTCATTTTCTTATTGCTCCGACGGTTCTGAGCAAACAGGCATGTTTTTTGATGCAGGTTGTAAGCTTTGGTTACTAATCTGTGGCACACTATCTCATTGAAACACGGCGATCATCAGCCAACTCAGTGGACTCAAGCTCTGCTCAGCTGACTCGAACAAGTTGCCATCTACCAATTCAGTAACCTCATCCATTTCTATACATTCTGCAATTGTCAAGCAAGGATTTGTGGATGTAGAAATGAGTGGCAAAGTTAACCAGGACAAAGGAACTGACTACCAAGTGAAGAATCCTGATGAATGAAGTGTAGATAGTGATTACTTACCTCTTCACTTGCTTTAAGATTCGTGCAATTTGTATTAGAAGGAAAAACTTAGAAGCACTGCTCGAAAGACATTGGGTGTGTCACTCCATCTAAGCCGGCACCAAAGACGGGAAAGTTGATCGAGCAAAGCCCTGACTGTGTTGCAAGCAGACTGCGTTCCTGGTCCAACAAATCATGAGCACTTGATCTTATAAGCATGATGACATTTTTCGCTGACCTAGTGTTTAGGTTCCTTTACAGGCAGTTCATGGTGTATTACGCGTTCGGTCATCTTTTGCAAATTTGTGTTACAGCTTCAAACAGTGATGGCTGTGCCCAGCGTGGATTTGCTCTGGCCCTGCTTTCTGTTGTAAGCTTGATGCTTTAATTAATCGCAATAGCGTATCAGCTTAATGTTTAATTAGCTCATGCTGCATGAGTTCCTGTGCTGCGACATTGAGAACGAGATCCTACAAAATATTTTTCTTCGAGATGGCTCAGGTTAAAATTGCTAGGCTTGTGGTACAGACAAGCTGAATTTGTTGTCAATTCTCTCAAAATTGGGGTATTCCTGAACAGAAACACAGAAGACAAGGCTGGAATTGATAATATTCATTGCTTGGCCTTAATGAAAATACAACTAGATGGTGTTCATGAATTACATGAGCTAAGCAAAATTTATTATTTTAAGTTCAAAGAAAACAACATGCATAATCAAAAGTAGACGCGGCAGCACCATGGTACCGGAAAAACACACACAACCAGCTACTTTATCTGTAACGTGACTCGATTTGAAGTTGCCGTTCCAGCCAAACTTCCCGTTAGCTTATTGTGCAGTTGTCTTTAGTTGGAAGCTTGCCCAACCGACAAAGACAAATACATATATCTTGTCATATACCTTATCGAAGAAGCGGAAATAAGCAATCCTCCATGTTTTCTTGAAGAGCATGGCGCAAAACACAACCCAGAGGCCAACAACAAATCCTGACCCAAGCCCAAGGTAAAAGAACATTGTCTCAGGGACATGTGCAGTTCTCTTGTGATCACCGTCGCCTTGCTTTGGTGCAGTACCTCCGTAGCAATTCCTTCCAAGAGGAGGTCCACAAAGACCATTGTTGCCACTGTACATATTTGGATGGTTTGCATAGAGGGTGTCAAGCTGTGATCCCGATGGTATTCTTCCTGAGATTATTGTATGATAGGTCTAAGTAGCCAAGATATGTTAAATTTGACAGGCTTGACGGGATTTCCCCTGAAAACTGGTTCCTTGAGAGGTCGAGTGATTCCAATAATCGCAATGACCCAATCTTGTCCGGAATTTTTCCACTCAAGTGATTCCATGACAAATTCAGATTCATTATCGCATCAAGAAAAGCTAGTTCTTCTGGAATTCCACCGGTTAAGAAATTTAGAGACAAGTCTATGCTCACCATGTCCGGAAGTGTCATAGCACCATAATAAAGTTCCTGCTGCTTTGTCACTACAGGCAAATTATTATCAAAAAAGACATACGTCTCTCGGTCATGATACTTTCGTGTCATCGCCATTACATTACCCAAATGCAAAGGTATAGCACCTGATAGTCTATTGCCTGCTAGAGTTAGATCATAAAGATGTCTAAGTTTGGTGATGCTGGATGGAATATTCCCATAGAACGCATTGTAGCTGAGTCGTAGATATTGTAATCCCATCAGGTCTCCAATCCACGTAGGCAATCTTCCAGATAAACCGTTCCTTGACAGATCCAGAAAAACCATATCTGAGCAGCTTTGCAGGAAAGATGGGAACTTGCCTGAGAACCTATTTCCACTTAAAAGCAGAATAACAATGTTTGTCATCCCAAAACATTGAGGAAATTCTCCATCGAAAAGGTTCTTGCTTAAATCTAAGCCCTCCAACTTTTTAGATTTGCATATAGATCCTGGAACACGTCCTGATAGAGCGTTTTTCGACATGTCCAAATAGGTGAGGTTTCTCGGCAGCGGAGGTATTTCACCAGTTAGTTGATTTGAACCGAGAAAGAGCCGTTCCGTTGACATGATTTCCATATTTGTTGGCAAGCCACCACTGATTCGATTGTCGGAGATGTTCAAAGCTGTAGCCTTTGAAAACACGGTAGAAAACCAATCTGGAAGCCGATCGGTTATACCATTGCTTGAAATATCAATAAAATCAATGCCTGCCAACCGGCGAAGCCAAGCAGGAAACAAAGGACCCATTTGGCAAGATGCAAAACCTGCATGTTCTAGTCTAAAGGGGGGTAACCATTCAGGATCTACCACAATCTTCAAGTGATTATGAGACAAGTCTATGTATTTTAAGCTCTGTAGATCAGCAAAGTGTTCTTCTGTTACAACACCATGCAGGTCACGATTGCTGTGTCTAGTGAAATTAGTGAGCATACCGATCTCAGAGGGCACAGGTCCAGTGAGTTGGTTATGAGAGAGGTCAAGAATGACTAAGCTGGTAAATCGGCCTATCACAGTTGGCAGGGCTCCAGTGATATTGTTGCCCTCCAAATGCAATTCACGCAGTTTGTTGGACGAACAATGCAGCAAACTCTCAAGCAGCTCCGTCATGTTGCAAGAGGAGAGACCAAAATCAAGGTATAGGACTTCCAAGTTGCATAGGTTCCTCAGCAAGTTCAGTGCCATAATGCCCATGTTACTGTTCGACGAAAAATCAAAGACTTGGAGGGACATCATGTCTCCTAGTGCATTTGGAATTCGACCGTACAATGCAGTCGATTCAAGATCTAGGTACTCGAGGCTTGTCAAATTCCAACACCAACAAGATGCGACCGGGTGATTAAAATAGTTATTGGAGAGATCGAGCTTCTCAAGCTTTGTGAGGCTGAAGTGTGGGAGCGACTGGTTTGCACTCGTAAGCTTGCAACCAGAAAGATAAAGCTCCCTTAGGCTAGGAATCTTGTTCACAACGTGAGCCCAATCAGATACCGTGCTGAGGTTTAGAGACCACGACAAATCAAGGTACCGTAACCTTGGTAGATGTGTTAGCCATGATATATCTGTTGTGTGCATCATATTTTCATCTATGTAGCCGAAAAGATCGAGCTGTTGCAGCTTTGAAAAATTACCGAGGTGACGCGGCAGTGTACCGGTGAATTCCATGCCGGACAGGTCCAGATATCTCAGGTTGTTGAGAGAGCCCAAGAACTCCGGGAAACGGCCGGTCGGCCCCTCCAGGATGCTCATGCTGAGATCAAGGTGCTCCAGATGCTCCAGATAGAGCAAATATGGCGTTATCTGGCCGACAAAAGATATTTGCTCAGGTCCATCCACACTGCCAAGTTGAAGCTCGATGACATGGTGACCTTCGCCGGTCCGGTTGCTGCACCGAACGCCCCTCCACAGGCAGCAGTCCCCGCCTGATCGCCGCCACGAGGAGAGGAGGCCCGCCGGGTCGGCGGTGATGCCGGCCTTGAAGGCCAGCAGCGCGTCCCTCTCGCGCGCCTGGCACGCTACCGCGCCGGCGGCCGGCGGCCGTAGCTGCAGCGCATCAGAGGTGAGGGACGAGGTGGCAGCGACGAGGAGCAGGAAGCAGCTGACGGCGGCGGTATGCATGGTGATCACGGTTGCCTATATCTATCGATTCGATCGATCGATCGATCGGCCGAGTGATTGCTAATTAAATTGGTTAATTTGTTGTGCTCTTTCGTTCTTCACGCATGCACGGCACTTATGTAAGCATGTCGACCGTGTCGACGGCCAAAGTCATACGTCAACTGCACTGATTAGTGAGTGCGCCATTCAGGCCAGGCCGTGCCGACGTACGTACGTACCGTCCACGGACCGTGGACAATCTGCCAATTTGATCGAAGCATGACACATAAAGTGGTATGCAACTTGGATTCCATTATTTACCGACGTCTGATTTTTGTTTTTTTTTCGGACGCCGCACAACATTTTTTTTAATGTATGAAATATTTTTTTTAACGTATGAAACATTTTTTTTTACTGTTTGTCGAAGAAAAATGTTTCACTACGTAGAAAAAATGTTTCACGCGTAGAAAAAAATATTGCAAAAAAATCAGACTCTGATAAACTGTCTATGCCGCGTGTCATTCTCCGTGTTTGGTCTAACCTCACATGTATTCAGACCACTAGCGGATCCAACTCGCAGTGGACCGCTACTCAGGCTCTCCGGCGACGTGTTACGGAGGTGCAGTACCATTTTATTATCGTCAATACCATAAAAACTGAGGTTTTTTAGACAGACATTTATCTTGAACTGTTAAGTAGTTAGGTTTATTTGAGCTAATTTTTTTAGCTTCGCCACTGGTTGAGACCTAGCCTCATAGGATTATTATCCGCGCTGCATTGAGTGCTTGAATGTGTTCAATGATATACATAAACCCGTCGCCGGGTTGTCAGTCTTGTACAATCTTTTTGCAGTTTGTGCTTTAGTGATCCAATTTTTTTGTTAGACATAGGAGAGAGAACCTTTTACATGTCCGGCCACTGTTTTGGTATGATATGAATAAAAACAAATAACCTTACTAGAGGGTTTATATTGTGATCGGAATATGTAAATTCAGACTCTCGATATATATATACTACACTAGTCTAAGCTCACGCTAGTGCACACAGTGGCAATATAGATGAAATATTATCCATACATAGCGAATTATAAATAAACGAGTTTGATTTGATAAATAAATAATTTTTGTGACCTTACGGTTGAGTTTACATTTATTAGGCCTCACAGGCTCAAGCACTAATTAAGATAACTACAACAAAACGAAAATAAACTCAAGTGGAACCCATCGAATTGCCACAGGCAATTGATAAGGCACAAGACCTACGACTCAACCTCCTCGCAAAACTCCTCCAAGATAGGTGTTGATTCCTCCATTTTTCAATTGAATGATGATTAATGCAAGGGTAAACACATAAAGTACTCTGCCAATTGTGCACACAGAATGCAGAATCTAATTTACTATATGCAAGGCTTAAACAAAGGATATAGCTTCAAAGTTTACTTTTCATAAAGCAGCATTTATAAGAATAAGATAAATATTTTAAAAGAACAATTTAAAATGATATTGTACAATAATAATAAATTAACAAAAGAGTTTCACTTACTTTCACAAAGCTTCACATAGCCCAAACCAATTATCCATGCAGCCAATTTTCCAAGTTTTATTTTATGAAAACTACCTCTTGTGTGAAATCCTAAGCACATCCATGACCGCGGATATGGCTATTTGAATAGGTTTGGTAAACACGCTGTCGAGGTCGTACTATGTTACTCACAAGATATGATCAACGCCATGGTCTAAATTACATTTCCTTGGATATATGAACCCGGAGGATCATAACATAACTTTTCAAAAAATCCATCCCAACAATTGTCCCTCCCGGTAACTATTTACACCTTTATCTCAACACAATGAATATCCACACAAAATGAATGGGCATAGAGTATACCGTTGGATTTTCGAACGGGAACAGTCCATGATGTGGCTGACACATAGCACACCACACCCTCCATCTTGTGCATAGTCTAACTACAACCTGAGGATGCCAATGTGGAAACGCGGTAATTAACTTACTTTGCTATGTTCTTTCCATTAGAATGTGTGATTGTATGATTAGTCTCAGTTCAATGGCACAGAAAGTTATGTCATTAATTGTCCAGGTCGAGACTCCCTAGTACACCAAGTCTATACACAAAACCACATAGTACCATACACAGTTCACCACACATAGCTTGACACAAAGTCATACCACTCGTCACAGTCAAAATCATTAACCACCCTTATTGATTATCAGAAAGCACCCAGATTGCTACACAAGTGTTCCATAGTCATTAATCCAGTGTAATAATGCCATTCAGATGACATCAATACCACACTATGGCTAAGCATTACACTACACTAACTAACCCACGTTGGTTTACAAGGAACCATGGTATACAATCAACATGACGGACCTATAACAAAGGACTGCATAACTACTCCCGAAAATAGTAAAACATTTAATAATTAAAATAGCATGCAATAGTTTGAAACAACATAATTTTTTGGAAAATGGGGTGCAAGATGCTCAAAGCACACAACTTGTCTTGGAATAGCTCTTGGTCCTATCCTTGAACAAATTCTTCACATTTTTAAGCTTCCGAGGAGACAACGTCAACGCAAAATTAACGACAAAAACAAATAAACAACAAAATAGAGGCGCAAAGAAACTCTAAAAATCAAATAAAATATACTAGAGGGTAGAGCTCGATTTTAGATGAATTAAAAAGTTGAACAAACTCATTTGGAATTCATACGAAGGAGAACGGGCTTTCAAAAGATTTGCTAAGAGAGAAAATACTAGCAAAGTGAGAGAAAGGAGAATATTCTAGGAATATTCCTGACGGGTACTCATACCACGGGTACCCCAAGTGGCCTGAGTAAGCAGTTGGGCCACTCCAGGCCCGGCTCCGCCCGGACAGGCAGCAGTCCTCCACAGGCAGCAGTCCTCGCCTGGCCGCCACAAGGCGAGGCGGCCCGCCAGGTCGCTGGTGATGCCGGCCTTGAAGGCCAGCAGGGCGTCCCTCTCGCGCGCCTGGCACGCTACCGCGCCGGCAGGCGGCGGCCGTAGCTGCACCGCGCGGGAGGTGAGGGGCAAGGAGGCAGCGGCCACGACGAGGATCAGGAGGCAGCTGACGGCGGGCTGCATGTCGATCGCGCGCGGTTGCCTACATCTATCGATCGGCTGAGTGATTGCTAAATTGGTTGATTTGTTTGCGCTCTTTCTCTACGTGCCTGCAGCTGGGGCATCTCGATCGAGTCAACGGCCAAGTCATCGGTCAGTCAGTCTCCTTGCTGGCTAGCTAAGAAGGGTACAATAGTACAGCTGCGTGTATAACGTGTAAAGACGCACTCCTCTCCCGTCCATGCATGTCCCAGACCGACCGACAGCTGCACTGTTTCTCCAAGCAAATTCAAGGGCAAGGGTATATCATTGTATTCTAAATGGAAATGGAATATTTCTATTAGTCTGGCGCCTCTGTCTCGCAATACCTTCTACAGCTTGTCCTGCAGCAGTAGTACCTTGACCAACTCCATTTCATCAGTGAAATCTCTTTCTGAACTACTACGCTGCTGCCTTGGCTAAGCTGCTTGCTCGAAGCTTTTTCCGTTGCTTGTTGCATCCCTTTTATTGGAGTTTTCTTGCAGCTAGCGCTTAGTTCCTTGCTTGTTGGCTTCGTCGACCAATTCCTTGTGTCGGCTCCGATCCAACTAGTAAGAGGAAAGATAGCAGGGATGCAGCTCATCTTTAGGGTGGAAAGCTTGCGAGCCAAGAGATGCATTTATTTATGGACCTGAACCGAGAAATGTCACTTTTGATTCAAATCGGTTCCCCCCACTACGTCGGACAAGGTCATCTGTGTCGGTTCGGAACCAACATTAGTGTCGGTTTTCGAACCGACACAGATGTACCGACACTAATAATCAAGGATTATCAGTGTCGGTTAAAAAACCGACACAAATAATCTAATCAGTGTCGGTTATCACTACTAATCGACACTGATAGTCCACATATCAGTGTCGGTTTTAACTAAGAACCGACACAACAAGTCCATATATCAGTGTTGGTTCTAACCACTAACCGACACAAAATGTCCAATATCAGCGTCGGTTCCTATAAATAACCGACACTGATAGTCCATATATCAGTGTCGGCTTTCACTAAGAACCGACACAAAATTTCCTTATATCAGTGTCGGTTCTAACTACGAACCGACACAAAAACTTCATTACGACTAAGAACGGGATGCCCGTTATAAGCAAGAACGGGCATCCTGCATGCTCGAACTGCTGTATCAATGCAAGTTTTAGACCATATATCAGTGTCGGTTCGAACCATCAATTTAGGTTAGAATGGTTTGATCAATGCTTGAGCAGTGCCCCGCTTGAGCAGCTTCTTGTCTTTGCGCTGCTTAAAATTCGACCGTGTCCGCTGCCGACAGCGGTGTCCACTTGCTCCGGCAAACACAACCCCTGAGACCGGACGGCACCAGCATTCCTATACAGAAAGCAATGTTTCTAGAAAACGTGGCATGTCGGCTCAAACCATTCTAACCTAAATTGATGGTTCGAACCGACACTGATATATAGCCTAAAACTTGCATTGATACAGCAGTTCGAGCATGCAGGATGCCCGTTCTTGCTTATAACGGGTATCCCGTTCTTAGCCGTTCGAAAATCAAGGATGAGAACCTTAAAACGTCATTCAGAACCAAATAATATAAATGATAGAAAACTATGTGTACATAATTTTACATTGCACCAACTGTTTCAGGGGAAAATATAAAACATCATCACACTTTGGACTGATACATGTATCAATCGGAGTCGGATGAAGACACAATTCGTTTCAGATTAGTACAAAAGACTGGGTCACTATTGTCTGGGTCATGAAATTCGCCCTTCTTGTTGATGATTTGATTCATGATGAACCAAGCGAGTTGTCCCTGAATGGCTATGATTTCTTTTGCGTGCAATCCATCCGTAGGCAATTTGAGGCGCTATAAGTAAATAAGAAAGTAATTTGAGCTTTCGTAGCTATCGTTAGGTATAAATCAATTTGTGTTGTTTAGCATGACAAACCTCTACGTCATCGTCTATTAATGTAGAACCTAAGATTTCCCGCATGTATTGGCAGACAAAATATCCACATAAATTTGTGCCTTGCGACTGTTTGTGACACTGCAAAGAATAAATAAACTACAATGTCACGAAACGAGTCATTTACTACAAAATGCGATATAGAAATAAGGTGTACGTACTGGGAATTTAGTACGCATCGAGGACTTTTGGAATGGGCGGTATCTCGTGCACTTTTTACAGTATCTTTTAAAGGCATTCTGGAGTATATTTGTCATGTCCTTGTAATATTTTTCTTCCTTTTCAAGGGGATCCAGTACAACTATTTTGCTCTTATCGAGTGTAATGGCAAGGAGTATCCAATGGAAACTACATACACAGGTAATATGCCATAGTCATTTTGCTAATATCACAATGAGTAAGGAATAACATCGAGTAATATAACTGGGTAGTGAACCACTTACTTGAAGTTGTAGGGTAAAAGTATCATTGCCTTGTCCTGAAGTTTAATGAAAGTATTATATACGTATTCCTTGACGTCTTTTGGTGTATTTGCGACTAGAGTTTCGCAAACTACTCCTGGGTCGAGGAACCCGACACTAGGTGTCGGCGTGTTCCTTAATTCAATTGTCTCGTACCTACGTAATAAAGAAGTGACATTACATTTATCGATATTACATTAATGTAGACAACAATTTATGTAATTCATACTTACAATACCCAGCATCTCAAAAGAGACACGTTGAGAGCATCCTGGTAGAACATGCTATGCAAGTTGTCGAATTCAACCAAGAAGCACCCATCCCCATGGTGAAAATGCTCCTCTTTGAAAGTTCCAAATCGCCTTCTAAATATGTTACTGTTGGACCGATGCGTGTACCACCCATGCAATCTTTGCATCATGAATGTTAGGGTACAAAGCATTTCTTCGGTCACAAAAGGGTGCCCCATCTCGTATTCCAGTCTTTTGAATTCTGCTTGTCCTGCTGATTTCGATTTTCCCTTATATTGTTTAAGCAGAATATCATATTCAGTCTTCGCTCCACCTGATGTGGTCGACTTGGTTTGCTTCTTGTTCAATTTCTTTGCACGATACAATTTAGGTTCATCACGGATCTCCTGCGAAATGCTGATAATAGGCATTTGACACTGATGTCTTGGTGAGGACACTGGAACATCTAATGCAGGAACTGAATGAACGTGTGCCGCTGAGGCCAGCACTTGAAGATCGAGGACAATGTCACGCTTGCGCCACTGAATGAACGTGTGCACTGCACTTCCTAGAGTTGTTACATTATCATTTCCGGGCATTTCCAACATCATGTCGGTGAATTGCGGAAGTACCGTGTCCACCTCGACCTTTGTGTATCCCAGCGCGATTGGGGAGTTGTGCAAAACACCCCCTTCTTGGCACGGATAAGCCATGCCTGTAGCAGCCTGAAGAGATATGTTCATGACAGGAATATTGAGCTGGCACGGTGTCGGTTGTTGTATGTCATCCACGGGATAGCGGGCTAATGGATCTTCTGCCAGTGGTGTGGACGCGCAACTGCTGCGATGGCGTGAGGTGCTTGGGAGAACAATGTTCTAGACTTCTACATGGCTCATGGCTGCTTGTACTTGTCTTTGTACTTGTTCTTGTATAGTGCCTTGTAAATCTCGAATCATTTCTTGCTTCATTCGTTCTCGTTCATATTTGGCACGCGCTTCTTTTGCTCTCTTCCGACTCCTGTAAGAGTCGGTATGCTCCGGGAATCCCTTGCTCCAAGGTACCTTAGCTCCAACACCACGTGTCCGACCAGGGTGCTCTTTGGTTCCTAAGGCCAAGGTAAGTTCGTCCTTCTCCCTATCTGGAATGAAAGTTCCTTCTGTAGCCTGGACGGACAACTCTTGGATTCTTTGGGACATCGCTTCGTCTTCATTATTTTTGAAGGACAAGCCCCCACCAGACGTGACAATTGCCCTTGCTAACACATAGTGCTTCACTCGCTTTGGTAGTTCAAACAGGGGACTTCTGTCAGTCGATTGAGTGGCTCTGCTTCTTGCCTCTCCCATTGGGCAATTTTTCCCGCGTACCCACCCGTGCCTAGTCTGTGGGGATGAATGTTCTTTTTGGAGATTTCTTTGTGGTCCTCACTTGACTTCATTGCTGATTCACTGGACTTCATCGCCACAAACTCATCCCAGTATGGTTCCAGTTTCGGATAGTCCCTAATGGCCGACCGGTTTTTCTTCACATATTTGCAGTTCAACCGGGTCTTGAAGTTCTTCCAGCAAGTACCCATGGTCATCAATGCATCTCGACGCACGAGGTTCTCGACTCCTTCGGGGAATTCAAAGCTTTGTTTCAGCTCTGTCCAAAGGTCCTCTTTTGTGGTGGCGGGCACTTTATGCCAGTCCTCATAGATGATTGGTACTTGATCCCTTACGATGTACCCGCAGGTTGATCTATATTTAGACACTGCTGCTTGTGGTTCACTAGGAGCACCAGTCTCTGATATATCCGAGATAACATGCCGTCCTTCAGGCTTCTTGGTTTGCCCTCGGCCACGACGCCTTGCTACCGCAACATCAGTGGCAGGTGAAACCTCAACGTCCTGGAGGTTGAGGAAGCTAGTCGGGCTGTGGCTCGGGCTCCTACTCGGGTTAGGCTCAGGGGTCCTCTCCATCTGTTGTTTATCAATTAATTGGTTATTGATGAAGCACGAACAAAAGGGTCATGGTATCGGCTAACCATCATGACCCACTAAGCATGAAAAAAGGGTTATTGATGAAGCAATTGATATAGAATTGTTATTCACGTGGTCATCTTTCTAAAATTGTTAAAAGAAGCAAATTTAAGAGAATGTAAGTTAATTGATTGATAGTGCTCTCAGGCACTTGCTGTACGAATGCTAGAGACTAGCTCTTACCTCATGTACACCTGGGTCAAGTTTATCTCATTTGAACTAAACAATTAAGTATGTAAAGAAGGCCTTGAATCCTTACCTTCCTAATCATGCAATTTAAGGTATTATTTAATCAATTTAACTGTTCTTATGATCATAATTCAGAATAATACGTATATACATATTGTAGGTTATTTAGTCAACCGAACCAACATATATAGCAGTGCATGTTGGCAAATAAAGTAACACATGTAATCAAAAGAGCACAACTACAGTTAAATAATAATGAACAAGCTTTGCAACAGTGAAATGAAGTAAACAAATTTTAGCATGTAATTCTATTGATTCAAGGCCTAATTCACAACCTTAATTGTCTAATTCATCATTTGACCCAATTTGCATCATCGAGCAATAAAACAAAAAACAGAAGAAAACATTGAAGCATTGACATGTATATTGAAAATTAGAAGAATGCACACTGTCATATGATGACAGAAGATAGGAAGTTTAAGTACAAACAATGTAATGAGCATACTCCTATAAAATGCAGATTATGGCAAATGTCACATTGATATATAAATTCATCTAAGTATGATCTACCCTCATTGTTTTGTTGTTACATGTTACAATGAACGATTTTAGCAAACTAAGCAAACATATATACAACTAAGTTGTCGAACCTAACTAAAAAAATTCGGCAGCACCTCCCCTAAAACTCGGACATCCACTCAGCAGACATAAGCATTCCAACCATTCCAACATAAGCATTCCAACCATTCCAACATAAGTAGCATAAGCACATAAGCAACATAAGCAGCATAAGCACATAAGCAGCATAAGCACATAAGCGCATAAGCAGCATCAGCAACGTAAGCACATAAGCATGAGTTGGCACTTCACCGGGCGGGGCGGGGTCAAACTCGGCGGTGAGGTCGCGGGCAGGGCGGCCAGGGTCGAGCACGACGGCGGGGCGGCCGGCGTCACCGAAGGGGACGAGCACCGGCGAGGTAGAGGCGTGGCCAAGGCGGCGGGTCGCGGGCGTCTTCGGGCGGGCGGGGCCGCGGGCATCACCGGACGAGCGTGGGCGGCGATGGGGTCGCGGCTCGCGGGCGTCACCGGACGGGCGGGACATAGGTTTAGGGTTTGGCACGCGCAAAGAGCTCGGGTTTGCGGCTTAGGGCCGGGTTTGGGTGGAATATATGGGGAAGTATTTGTGCCGGTTCCATATAAGAACCGACACAAATAAACTTTCAGTACCGGTTCCATATAAGAACCGACACAAAAACTTAGTTTCAAAGGGTTCCATATAAGAACCGACACAAATAAACTTTCGATCTTGTTCCATATAAGAACCGGCACAAATAAACTTAGTTTCAGTGCCGGTTCCATATAAGAACCGACACAAATACTACCGTTATATTAATACAATGGGTATATCTTTTATTTAGAGTTAGGATTCCTAGTTTTTTTTTTGATATATTTTATTTAGAGTTAGAATAAGCACATAAGAGTCCACATAAATATATAATAGGTATATATTTTATTTAAAAGGTAGGATTTCTATTTTTTTGATATCATATAAATATTCCAAAATTGTAAGCAACATGGGAATTACAACTAAAAGTCCACATACATGCATATTATTGACGTCATATTTACATTATATTTTTTACATCACATTGACATTACTCCTAGCTAAATTTTTTTTCACAGTTTGCCCTTCTTCATGATCATCGCGATGATACGTAGCTTCTTCCTCCGTGGTTTCTTCCTCTAGCCTGATGCTTCCATCTACGAAAGGTGGCAACTCGTCAAACTGGTTGTACTCATCCTCATCCACGACATTCTCAACTCCGACGATTCTTCTTTTTCCGTGAAGAACAACATGACACTTCTTATCTGCCGGGTCGATTACATAGAAGACTTGTGCTACTTGCTTCGCAAGTACAAATGGTTCATCTGTGTATCAGACATGTTCAATGTTCACAATAGTGAAGCCATATTTGTCCACCTTCACACCCTTTTGGAGTTGGACCCAACGACACCGAAACATCGGGATCTTGAAAATACAATAGTCGAGCTCCCAAATCTCCTCTATGAACCCATAGAAGCTACTCTTCTTACTGCCTGTGCTGTCATAAGCATCAATGCGAACACCACTGTTTTGGTAAGTGGTTTTGCTATCTTGAGCTCTAGTGTAAAATGTATACCCATTTATATCGTATCCTTGCCATGTCACGATTGTACCTGATGGCCCCTTTGCCAACCACCTCAATGTAACACTTGTTTCTTTCCCAGTCATGTGTTTCTTAAACCAATGATTGAACAAACGATTGTGCTCTTTTGTTATCCAAACCTCTGATCGTCCTTGGTTTTCCCTCCGTAGCTCATCCTTGTGCAAGTCCATATACGAGGACACCTCAACTGATTGTTGCAAGACTGTGAAATGTGCTTGTTCGAACAAGACATGATCGTAAGTATTTATTGATTTCTTCCCGATGACCCCTTTTCCGGCTAGCCTGCCCTCATGTCGAGATACAGGCATACCAACTGGATTGACATTGGCCATGTAATCGACGCAGAACTCGATAACCTCTTCGGTTGCATAACCTTCTACAATGCAGCCTTCCGGCCGCGATCGATTACGTACATATTTCTTCAGAACACCCATGTACCTCTCGAACGGGTACATCTGATGCAAGAATACAGGGCCGCATATCTTTATCTCATTCACAATATGAACAATGAGATGGACCATGATATCAAAAATGATGGAGGAAAATACATCTCTAGTTGGCATAGAGTCTTCACCACATCATCCTGCAGTTCACATAGTCCAACGGGATCGATGACCTTCTGTGAAATTGCGTTAAAGAAGAAACATAACCTCATTATTGTCTCTCGGATTTTGTCAGGCAAAATACCTCTAATTGCAACAGGAAGCATTTGGGTCATCATCACATGGCAATCGTGAGACTTCATGCCAGTTAACTTCAAATCTTTCATCGAGACCAGATTTTTGATGTTTGCGGAATAACCGGACGGAACTTTCACACTATGTAAGCACTTGCAAAGTTCTGTTCTCTCTTTCTTGGATAGAGTGTAGCAAGCTGGGGGTAGATAAAGTCGGCCCGACCCGGTATCTTGAGGATGTAGCTTGGATCTGATTTTCATATCTTCTAGGTCCTTTCGTGACTTGAGTCCATCCTTTGTTTTGCTAGGAATATTCAATAAAAGACCAATCAAGCTGTCACATACATTCTTCTCTACGTGCATGACATCGATGCAATGTCGAACTTCTAAGTATTTCCAATAGGGCAAGTCCCAAAATACCGATCTCTTCTTCCACGTGGTCTTCTCAGTTCGGGATCTCGATGTATTATTACTACCTTTTCCAAGTACAACATTAATATCCTTAACGATATCATATACTTCTTCCCCACGATGAGGCCTTGGAGCTAAACCGTTCTCCTTTGTTCCGTCAAATTGTTTCTTCATATTGCGATAGGGGTGATTCCTTCGAAGGAACCTACGGTGACGCATATACACAGTTTTTCTTGAGTTGTTGAGCCACATACTATCTGTTTCATCCAAGCACTATGGACATGCTTTTGCTCCTTTTATAGTACGACCAGATAGGTTACCTAGGGCAAGTAAATCATTGATGGTGCAAAACAACAATGCACGTAGAGTGAAGTACTCTCGTTTGTACTCATCCCATACCTGCACACCTTCGTTCCATAGTATCACAAGATCTTCCACCAATGGTTGCAGGTATACATCAATATCGTTGCCAGGTTGTCTTGGCCCTTGAATAAGCAGTTACATCATAATATACTTTCGCTTCATACACAACCAAGGAGGAAGGTTGTAGATACAGAGAGCCACGGGCCAAGTGCTATGAATGCTACTCATATTACCGAAAGGATTAATTCCATCTGTACTCAAGCCAAACCTTATATTCCTAGGTTCATTTCCGAAGTTGTTCCTGAAGAGCCTATCGATGGTTCTCCACTGGGCAGAATCAGCAAGGTGTCTCAGCTTTCCATCCCTCTTACGCTCTTCTGAGTGCCATCGCAACAATTTAGCCTGCTTTTTATTTCCAAATAAACGCTTCAACCGAGGGATTACTGGCAAATACCATACCACTTTAGCAGGAGGTCCTTTCTTCACCTCGATGACATTGCTATCATCACTCTTACGCTTGTATCTCGATGATTTGCATACCGGACATACATGCATGTCTGAATACTCTTTGCGATAGAGTATACAGTCGTTTGGACATGCATGTATTCTTTCTACTTCCAATCCCAATGGACATACAACCTTCTTTGCAAGATATGTGGTTTCAGGCAATACGTTTCCCTCTGGAAGCATGTCCGCTAAGAGATGTAACAACGCCGTGAAACTCTTATCGGACCAACCATTGCTTGCCTTCAATTTTAGTAGTGAAAGCACGGTGTGCAACTTTGTGTATTCCTCCTTACAGCCCGGGAACAAAGGTTTGTCCGAGTCCTCCATCAAACGCTGGAATTCATTAAACTCTCTCTGACTAGTGTAGTTCCCTTCTGCATCGCGCAACATCTGAGCCAGATTATTGTCAGCATCGACGAGCAACCTATCCTCATCGGATCCGTCACCGATGTCAGCTACCATGTTGCTAGCTCCATCATTAATGACGTTATCACCTTCATGTATGATCTCTTCTTCACCGTGCCTTGTCCAATATGTATAGCCAGGTAAAAAACCCCTTCGAATCAAGTGCAAGTGGATATGCTCTTTGTCTGAAAACATCTTCTCATTCTTGCAATCAATACATGGACAATGTATGTATTCCTTTTTCTTTTGCAACTTGTCCTCCTCGGCGAATCTTAGAAATGCAGAGACGCCGTCGATGTATTCTCGACTGTAACGGTATGCACTGTACATCCATCTCTGGTCCATCTAAAATTAATTAACATAAATGATTATCAAATTAACCTTAATTGAACTAGGCCTAAACTTTAAATTACAAACTAAAAATAAACCTTTAATTTGAACCACATATAAATTAACCTTAATTGAGCTAGATGTATGCATTCAATTTCAATTAAATAACTATAAATCAATAATTATTAAAATTTAATTAATCAACTAACAATAGTGGATGGATATAATTTTAATCTATATTTGTCGACGATTGGAGAACGGGCTCCCGTCGAGCTTACTTGTTGAATGGGGGATCAACAGAGCCCCGTCGTACGAACCGAGGAAATCGTCCGAGCGACGCGAGGTCGGGAGAAGAGGGACGCGGTGTTTATCCTGGTTCGGGCCTCTCACTGCCGAGATAATAGCCCTACTCCAGTGTATTGAGTTCTATATATGGCGTGTCCTTTGTTACAGGTATCAGGGGGGTTTAAATACTATGCCTAGAGATACATAGAAGGTAACTACCCCCTGGATTTACGCTATGCAACCATATTCGTGATCTACTGCGCTTGATCTGCGCGTTATTTGAATTTCGGGTACGATTTCCCTTGATCTTCGGCTGGTTGGTTGCTGCCTTCCTTCCTCGTAGCATGACCGAGTCCACCGACCATGTACCCGGGTATGACGTGGTTTTTACGAGCATGCTTGCTCGTGATCGTTAGGAATGGTCGTGAGCGAAGGGACGGACATGTATGCTCGGGAGGTGTGCTGCTCGTTTCGAACTCCCGAGCATCCTCTGTTGGCACTGTATGATCGGCGGGCTTCAGAATCACCCGGGGGTACCGTGGTCTTTTGCCAGATAGTCAATCCCCGACAGCTAGCCCCCGAGGTTCAAGCGGGGAACCATCTGTGCTCGGGCTTCCCCTTGAGCCTAAGAAGACCTGAACGAGGGATTGAATTTCCTTTGGTCGGGGCTTACGACCATTTTATGTCGGGAGGCGACCTTTTTGCCCGCCGCGTGTTCATTATGTGGTGGCGCGACGTTTGGTTGTTTTTTCGATTCCTTCTCCGAGAAGCCTCCCTGTAACGGTAAAGCAGTTTCTTGGAAAGTGCGCTTTTACTGGGCAGTTTTCCGCCGTACTGGACAGGTGTCGCTATGCGATAGGTGGCGGCTTTTAACGCGCCCCTTCGCAGCCTTTTTAACCCCATCCGCTGAGAAGGGACGGAGCTACATTGTGCATTTGCTCGTCCTCGGCCAGATTTTTCCAAGAGCCGCAGCGCCCTAGAATCTCCTTCACCCTCTTTCTCCCTTTGGCCATGGCACGTTTCGGGGTTAGCCAGATGACCCGGAGGAGGCTCCAGGTGCTCGTGGACGCGGGGTACGTCGACCCGAGCTCTGGTCGAACGCCTGGGGGTGATGCGGCGCTGGCACCGAGGGACGGAGAGATCGTCTCTTGCGAGTTGTACGCCATCAACGGGCTTCGCTTGTCCGAGAGTGAGTTTCTCGTCTCCGTATTTGCCTTTTGCGGGTGCGAGATTTCTCACCTCCACCCTAACTCCATTCTCGCCCTTGCGATCTTCTCCCATCTCTGCGAGGCGTTCGTGGGCGTGATACCCACCGCCAGTCTTTTCTTTCATTTCTACTCTCCCTTCCGCACCAGCCGGGATGGTCCCGCCGGCTGCGTCTACCTTCGCCTTCGGCCCAACCGACCATACGAGTACCCTCTCGTTCCTTTGAAGGACTCGGTGTCGGGTTGGGCCGACCTTTGGTTTTACCAGAAGAAGGCGGAGGGGTCCCAGTTGGTCTATACTGAGGAGACCGCCCCGCCTGCCGAGACGGCGCGCTCACCCATGCGGCTTTGAGGAGGCGGCCGCCAGGGCGATCGGCCGAGCTCGCCCAAATGGGGCTCCTTTGGTGGGACGCGTTGCCCGGGACTTTTCCTTCAACCGGGTGTCCCCCTGCGGCGCCGCGAGCATCCTTTCTTCGAGGTGACCGGGTGGCAGGACTTCACCCGCGAGGACAACGCAGGTACGTTCCCCGAGTGCTCTTTCGAGCATTGTTGTTTCCCAGTGATTGGCGCTATTCTTTCTTCAAACTCTTGATCGTGTTGTAGCCCCAAGGACGGACTGGGTTGACGAGAGGGTCACTGAGATGTTCGGCGCCCTGAAGGAGAAGGAGCTGAAACCCAATCGCCAGATCCCCAAGAATGTTTTCGACCGTAGCGACGCGGTAAGTACTTCTACTTGCTTCCTGTCCAAGGGCGCGTTTTACCGAGCTTATCTCTCCCTATTTCTGTTCGCAGGAGAAGGTCACCCTCGAGCTCGCCGTGGAGAGCGCGGAGCCGCTGCCGCAAGACGGCACCCCAGCCAGGGGTGCCCGCAAGAGAACGGCGGGTCGGAGCCGCCAAGCATCTGCCTCGCCTCCTCGCGCCAAGCGTTCAAAGTGCCGGGCTTTGGCCAGGGCTCCCTCCACGCAGCATCTCGAGTACGCCGACCAGAGGGAGGTAAGAGAGCTTCGCACCTGGTACAGTGACTTCAAGCGGAAGAACTCACGCAGCAGGTGGCGCCTCTTTTGGTTCCTCCTCTGGCTCTGGAGCATCCAACTCCAACACTGGATCGGGACCCTGGCCATACAGTGCAGTCTCCAGCTCTGCGATCCTTTCCGCAGCATAGGCGACGTACTCACGAGCATTCCCCAAGTGCTTCTTCTCCTCAACATGTTCGCGAGCCTTCTTCAACTCCTGAACTGTGTCTTCGATCAGCTCCTCCTGAGCGGCGACGAATCTGGCTAAGTGAGTGACGATAGCATCCTCATCTTCTATCGGCTTCCGTTGAACTCTGTTGTCTCGGCGTGGGTGGTGACGGAACACTGTGCCTTCCAGCTCCCTGGAGTAGGTGCGAGCGATCTGCTGCATTGCTCGACGCGACACCTCCTGGATTCCAATCTCAAAGGTAGACCTCCTGGCGGTGAAGTGGAAAGGGCGACTGAACTTTGTCTTCTCTCGGGCATACACCGTGATCCGGACGTCCCATCCTACGACCATTCCTGCCTGCACGAGTGTAGTCCCTCGGTAGAGCGGTCTCTCAAAACCTCCAAGAAACTGAAGCATACGCCACAACTCGGCAGCATAGCCTCCTTCACGCTCGGCGTAGTTGTTCTTCATCATCATCTGTCAAAAGACGCTCGCGTAAGAACGCAGCATTTTAAAATCAATGTGGAAGACAAAAAGAACTCAGCAAGGGGTATGAATAAGCAAGAAAGGGGTAAGTCGAGAATTCATTCATTATCTTGACACATTTTATCTTTAGAAAATAGGTTTTTAACCTCACTACAACCAATCTAACTATGGGTGAGCCTACAGTCAGTATGGCTCTGATACCACCTCTGTCGGGACCCGAATTTGCAAATCCGAACCCTCTGTGTATTCAGCACTAGTCCAGGAACGCGCTAGTGCACACAGTCTCAACATTGGCAAATATCACAATCATACTCAACGAATAATAAGGTACCCTTAATAGTTAACCAGACGGGTTGCTCGACCTTAGGGTCAAGTTACAAATATACGCCTCACAGGGCGAAACTTATGAAAATAGAAATAACTGCAGCGGAAAATAAGATAACATCGTGGCGCCATCCAGTATACCACAGGCAACTGACTGGGCTCGCTCCCTAGTTAGACGGTTCCTCTGGGAGCTCCTCCTCCAAAGCTGGTGTAGACTCTTCTTCAACTGGTGTTATATTGTGGCAAGGGTGAGTACTTGGTACTCAGCAAGTCATGCACAGAATGCAGCTAATATACTACATGCATGGCTTAATACAAAGGAGTGGCTCAAGGTATATTTGCAGTAAAGAGCATTTAACAAGTATCATAAGTAGATTCGAAAGCAGTAGAAACAAGTATAGCATCAATAACTTTTCCAGGAGTTAAATAAACATCTTTCCCGATTCTAATCCACATTTCCATCAACATCATTATTAAACCAAACCCAACCTTTCAAGACCAAGTTATTCTCAAGAAAGTCTAACCCTTGACTGTAATTCCCGAGCGATGTCCAATACCGCGGACACGGCTATTCGAATAGATTTTACACTCTGCAGAGGTTATGCACTTTACCCACAGGATACAGTCAAACACCACAAAGGCGAGTGTCCGTAACAGAGTCTTTCGAAAACTTCTAACAGTACAAGTGGTCCTCCCCGGTGATTGCACACTAACCCTTCCCTTAGCGAAGGCGAAGTTTAGGCCAATCCATCGTTAGATGGGTACCTGGCCGCATCCCCGGTACGCTCCCCCGTACAACTACACAAAGGGTGTAGTTGACATCCTGAGGTCCCACAGGTACGTTATTAGCAACTTAATCAACTTGGTCTATCCCATTACAGACATGTGGTCGCACGCTTGACTCAGTTCAAAGGCTTGCAAGGTTAAGTCCTTAGGGTGACCAGGGCAAGACTACCCGAAGAACCAGAACAACGTTCGGTGCCTGGCCGCCCACCCGATCATTCTTGCCACATGCCCCGGTCGAAAACTATTTATCAAGCCCCAGTTGATTGCCATGCACCACGTGCCATCAACATCACATGATACCTTTCCAAAACAGGTTCAATATATCATTAAGTCAATATTAACATTTGATTGTCCAAAAATCATGTCATGAGCACGTAGCAGGTCTAAGCAATATACTACAACGATCTAATTTCCCATGTTGGCAATTTAGTAATGTCCAACTAGTAATCCACAACTAGGGTGACAAGGGATCATGGCACATATATAATTAACCAAGGTGTCATACAACAATTTGGCATTTATCTAATTTCCCATATTTAGATAAAGTATTTTCTAATTAAACTAGCATGCAATAGTTTTAAATCGAATTAATTTGAAATTGGGATCAACATGGTCAAAGCACAACTTACCTTCAAAGAGTACTTGTTCTTGGTCCTGAGCTGGCTCCTGGGTCAACACTTCTCCTTCGAAGCCTTCGGGCACTTCAACGTCTACTCGTAAAACGTGCAAATAGCAATAAATAAATGAATAGTAGACAAAAAGTGTCCAAACATCCAAATAAAATTCACAAACATAGAGAGCATAATTTTATAAATTTTTAGAAACTGGAATCGTCAAATTCGGAGTTTAAATGCAAAAGTTACAAGCATTTAAAGTTTTAAATAATCAATTAAATAATATTACAGAGCAAAACTTTGGTCCAAAAATTAAATAAAATTCATCATTAGGTAGATCTCAATTTTATACAAATTTAGAAATTTGAATCACTCAAATCGGAGTTAAAATGCAAAAGTTATAAGCGTTTGAAGTTTGAAACAAATTCTGAAATCAATATTCCGAATTAATAAATCATTTTCTTTTTTGGAAATTCAATTAATTCATTAAAAATAGCAAAACACTCAGTAAAATTCCAGAAAAATTCTGGAAAATATTTTGGACTCAAATAAAATATTTTCAACAAAATTTTATTTGCAAAATCAAATTCTTTAATTATTTCAAAAGGGAATAAATTCAAATGAGTTCCAAATAAATCCAAATAAATTCCAGAAAATTCCAAAAATTTACCAAAGTGCCAAATCACACATGAATTTAAGAAAAGCAAAATTTTGGGGTGTTACAGTCCCGACTGCCAAGCGACATTCAATGAGCTCGGAGTCGCGAGGAGGCCCATTTCAAAGAGGCGCAAATAAGCTGAAAGCACTACCAAGGTCGCGGCCCGGAAGGTTTTGGACCTGGATGCAGAGGTCGACTCCCTTAAGGTGGAGCTTGCTGCCCTCCAGGCCGAGCGTAGGACTTAGCCTTTTTTTAGATTGCCTTCTTTTTCCTTTAGCTCGTGAAAACCTGTAAAAAACAATCTTTTGGTTTAATGAGCAAAATTACGAATGTTGCGCCTTGCCGACTTTGCTCTTGATGCGTGCCTGCTCGAAATCGGTCCTGCAGAGAAAAGATCAGGTCCCTGCACAGGGGCAGATAATACGAACACGAGCAACCAGGTAAGAAAGATAATATGGGCAAAGAATCCCTAGTCAAAAAGCTCGGAAAAAAAGGACGGAACGTCCCTATCGCATGGAGCCCCCGCCATGGATAAAGGTCGTGCCCCTAATGTTGCGAGCACGAGTTTGTTCATGGGAGAGCTGAGGGAATCTTTGAGTGTAACGCGTTTTTGAACGATCGAAAAGGTCGCTTGAGTCGAGAAAGAGATGCGCGCGAGCATTGTTACGTGCGTAGAGCAGACGGGCTTAGGCCGACAATACGTAGAGTCACCATACCCGAGTAGGCGCTGTACCGGGCTTTAGGGGATGCTCGCGACCGACCACACATACAGCGAAGAGCTACTATGGAAAGTGATCGGATGGGCGAGTATCCGGCCGGTGCCCAAGGGGAATGGTGCGTACATATTTGTTGGTTAAGCTCGCTTGCGGTGCCGGTAGTCGACGATGCTCGTTTGATAAAGCGAGGACAAAGTCAGAAAAAAAAAGAAAATATCTTATCGGAAGAAACGCAAAGGGTGTGAGATAGAGATATGCGTCTAAACGTAGAATTTACGTAGTTGGTCGATGTTCCAGGTGCTGGTGAGCTCCCGACCGTCTTCCATCGCGAGGCGAACAGCCCCCGGGTGTGCGGTGGACATGACCGTGTAGGGTCCCTCCCACCTCGGGGTCAGCTTATTGGCTTTTGACAGGTCTTGAACTCTTCGTAAGACCATGTCACCAACTTGCAGGGCCCTTGGTCGGACTGACTTGGCTGCGTGCCTACGAAGGGCTTGCAGGTAAACCGCAGACCGGAGCAAATACTGCTCGTGTTGCTTCGACGAGGTCCAGGTCGATGAGGCGCTCGACCTCCTGATCGATGGAATCGATCAGTTGCACCCTTGGGGAACCCAGCACAATTTCGGCAGGCAAAATGGCTTCCGCACCATAGACGAGTTGGAAAGGCGTTTCGCCTGTGGCCCGACTTGTCGTGGGTGCGACGACCAAAGAACGGCGGGAAGATCGTCCACCCACTGCTGTCTGTGCTGGTTGAGGCTCTCGAAAACCCTCTTTTTTATGCCCTGAACTAACTGCCCATTTGCTCGTTCGGCTGCTCTGTTGCTCTGTGGATGTGCCACAGAGGCGAAACAGACCTTGGTCCTGACCTCCTCGCAGTAACTTTGGAACAATTCACTGGTGAATTGAGTCCCATTGTCTGTGATGAGACGGTTGGGTATCCCGAACCGAGTTATCACATTGCTGCGGAGGAACCTCTTGGCCGCCTGGGCCGAGATGGTTGATACGGGCTCGGCCTCTATCCACTTGGTGAAAGTGTCGATGGCCACGAGCAAGTACTTGCAGCCTTTCTGACCCCGGGGGAAAGGTCCAAGGATGTCGAGTCCCCAGGTCGAGAACGACCACGAGAGTGGTATGGTTTGCAGGGCATAGGCTAGTTGACGGACTTTGCGAGCATGAAACTGGCATGCTCGACAAGTCGTTACGATCGACCGTGCATCCGCCAAGGCCGTAGGCCAGTAGTATCCCAATCGGAAGGCCTTGCTTACAAGCGTTCTGAACGACGAGTGAGCTCCGCACATTCCTTCATGGATGTCACGAAGAAGGTACTGGCCTTCCTCCTGAGAGACGCATTTGGAAAGGATTCCTAATGCGCCTTTTCGGTATAAGTCGCCTTGTTAGCTGGGAACGCTCGGCTTCTTCCTCGAGCAATGTCCCATGCGCAAGGTAATGGATGAATGGCATCATCCAACTTGCACTTTGCTCGAGGAAGGAGACCCTACCATCGGCCTCTGATGCCTCCTCTTCAGAGGGAATGGAGGGCTTGTATAGGTGCTCGACGAGCACCCCCGCCGGAGCGGTAGTTTGAGAGGAACCGACCTTAGACATTTGGTCGGCCAGGGAATTGTCCTTCCTGGGGATGTAGATTACTTCGAAATTCCTGAAGTATTTCTCCATCTTCCTTACTTCGGCCAGGTAAAGCGCCATTGAGGTATCGGAACACTGATACTCCTTGTTGACCTGGTTCACAACCAACTGTGAATCGCCCATCACAGTGAGCCGTTGGACTCCTAACGATTTACACGCTCGAAGTCCGGCCAAGAGACCTTCGTATTCCGCCGCGTTGTTGGTCGCGGCGAAATGTAGTTGGATGGCGTACTGGAGTTGTTCTCCATCCGGGGAGACCAAAACGACGCCAGCCCCCGAGCACTCGTATGCTCGGGATCCGTCGAAATACAAGGTCCAACGGTTTTCCCTTGATCCGGTGGTTTCGCTAGCTGGTGGTGCTGGAGCCGACCATTCTGCCACGAAGTCAGCCAGAACTTGTGATTTGATTGTCGTGCGGGCTGAAAATATTATTTCGAATTCCGCGAGCTCCATGGCCCACTTGGCTATACGACCACCGGGCGCCCTGGTTTTTCGTGATTTCTCTGAGCGGAAATTGGTTGGTATCATGATCCTGTGGGCTTGAAAGTAGTGTCGTAATCTTCCTGGAAGCCATCAAGAACGAATACAGGAGCTTTTGAACTTCGTGATAACGCTCCTTTGGTCCGTGCAAGATTACCGACATAATAGATGGGTCGTTGGACACCATCCCTCTCCACCGTTAGTACTGCACTTACAGCCTGTGGGGTTGCCGCTAGGTATAGTAGCAATCCTTCCCCCGTTGCAGGTGTGACGAGGACGGGTGGTTTGGAAATGTACTGTTTCAGCTCTTTGAAAGAGTGATCAGCTTCCTCTGTCCATGTAAAGCCATCGTGCTTGCGAAGGGCTTTAAAGAAAGGTAGACCTCGCTCCCCCAGCCGGGAAATGAACCGGCTTAAAGCAGCCATTCGCCCGGTCAGAGCTTGCACTTCCTTTACGCATGTGGGCGGCCTCATGTTCTCAATGGCTTCGATTTTCTCTAGGTTTGCCCCAACGCCTTGTGGTCCAACCATGTAGCTGAGCACCTTGCCAGCTTTCACACCGAACACACATTTCTCTGGATTTAACTTTATTTGATGCTTATTGAGTTTACAAAATGTTTCTTCCAAATCAGCAACGTGACCCGAGGCGCTCTTGCTTTTTACCACTATGTCGTCAACATAGACCTCCAAGTTTCGACCCACTTGGTCTGTGAAGGTTTTCTGCATGAGGTGCTGAAAGGTTGCTCCCGCATTTCTTAGACCGAAAGACATGGTCGTATAGAAGAAAGTACCGAATGGGGTGATGAAGGAGGTTTTTTCTTCGTCCTCGCGTGACAGGCTGATCTGATGATAGCCCGAATAAGCGTCTAGGAAGCTCATGGTTTGCGATCCCGCCGTTGCGTCGACCAATTGGTCTATGCGAGGCAGCGGGTAGTTGTCCTTCGGGCACGCCGCGTTTAGGCCCGTGTGATCGACGCACATGCGCCTCTTGCCCCCTTTCTTTCTGACCAAGACCGGATTGGCTAGCCATTCAGAGTGTTTGACCTCCCTAATGAAGCCAACCTTTAGGAGTTTGTCGAGCTCCTCCCGGATGATCGCCTGTTTTTCCGGGGAAAAGCGTCTAAGTTTTTGTCGCATTGGCTTTTTGTCAGGCTGAACTGCCCTCCTGTGCTCAATCACCTCCCTAGGGACCTCGGGCATGTCGGATGGTTCCCAGGCGAACGCATCCGAGTTTGCTCGGAGGAAGGTGATGAGCTCGAGTTCCTATTTGGGATATAAGGAAGATCCCAAATGTACGACCTTGGCGGGTTCCGATTCGTTGAGCGGAACAGCCTTGGTCTCTCCTCCAGGTTGGAGGGCAAGTTTAGGCCGGGAGTGCTTCGGCTCTTGGTCGGGACCGCGAGTGGGTAACTGCCTGACCATATCCAACGCCCTTTCGTCGCAATTCAGCGTGGACTTGTGGTTCCCCTTCACGGTTATGACCCCGTTTGGCCCGGGAACCTTCAGGCACTGATATGCGTGATGCGAGGCGGCCATGAACTTGGCCAAAGCCGGCCTGCCAAGGATGGCATTGTAGGCCGATTCGAAGTCTACCACCTCGAAGGTGATTAGCTCCGTTCTGAAGTTACTCGAGCCGCCGAAGGTCACGGGCAGAACAACCTGGCCCAAAGGCTTGATCGAGGTGGCCGAGACTATCCCGAAGAAGGGTACAGCTATACTTTTGATCTTGGAGCGAGGAATCTGCATCTCGTCCAAAACCTTAGCTGAGATCAGGTCCAAGGAGCTCCCGGAGTCTATAAGGACCCGACCAACGACAGTGTTGCTGATGGTGGGGCTCACGACCATCGGAAGTTTCTGTGGTTTGGTCATTCCAAGGGGACAGTCATCCTTGGAGAAAGTGAGGGACTGCTCGGACCATTTGAGTTGTTGTACTGGAGGCTTACCTTGGGCGACATGGTGTACTTCCCTCGCAGCTTCCTTTAAATCCCGGAAGATTTGTAGGCGGGGGAGCCCCCGAAGATAACCGCAATGTGCTTCTGGGGTTCTTGATATTCCATATCATCTTCGTTTTCTTCGGCGGGCTGTTTTCCTTTGCCATTCTCGCCCTGCTCTGGGAGCGATGGCATGGGACCCCTGCCGTTGTAAAACTGCTCCAGGCGGTAGGTCCACGTTCGGCAATTCCGTAGGTCATGCCTGTGCGCCTGGTGAAGCGGACAGTAGAGGCCGCCCCGTTGATCCACTTGGTCGCCTCGATCGCGGGGCCTGTGTGGCTGGCCTCTTCCCCGAGCGTTAAACCCCCGGCGCTGCGGCTGGGTTGTTCGGGGCTGTTGCTGTTCTACTGCGGCAACCATGCCTGGTGGGAGCTGTTTTTTCTTCTTCTTCTTGATGTTCTTATCCACGGAGTTCGAGCCCTTTTTGCTGGCGGAGGTTTCTAGCCCGGGCTGAGGCGGTAGCTTCCCTTCATCCAGCATTTTCTTCCACTAGACGGCCTCATCTGCGTTGGCATATCGATCGGCCATTCGGAAGAGCTCGTTTGCCGTTAGATCCGGATGGATCTCCAGATCCTGCGTGAAGCGCACATCTCGCACCCCGAACTTGAAAGCCCAGACGACAGCCTTGTTCGATATGTTCGGGATCGAGTTTCGGACTTGGATGAATCTCTGGACAAACTGTCGCAGGGTTTCCCCATCTGTCTGAATCAAGAGCTCAAGGTCGCGCTCCTTTCCCGGGCGAATGTAACAGCTCTGGAAATTTGCTCGGAGCGCGGCGCTGAGCTGCCCCCAAGATCGTATGGACCCTTCCTTTTGGTTGAAGAGCCATGTACGAGCAGCTCCGTCTAAGACTGTTGGCAGATAATTCGCCATCACCCCTTCATCGCCCCCGGCGGCCAGGATGGCGGTGGTATATATCGAGAGGAACTCGTCCGGGTTCTGGGTCCCGTTGAATCTCTCGATGTGGCCGGGCTTGAACCTGCTTGGCCAAGTGATATTCCGAAGAGAGCTCGTGAAAGCCTGGTAGCCGAAGCTGGGAGTTTCACGATGAAATCCCCGACCATAATGGTCTCTGCGTGTGTCCCCCGTCCAACATCCCGTGCGTGGGCCAAGTCGAGAGAAGACTTCGCGCGGGGGTCGTGCCGACGACCGTTCGGTCGTGGAGCGTTCGGAACGCTCGTAATCCGGACGGTTGTAGGTATGTCATCCCGAGGTTGCTTGGGAGCTATTCCGAGGCCTCTCCCGGACCAGGTTAGCGGCCTGGGGCGATCTCTGAGCATGGCTCCGAGATTCACCCCTGTGCGAACGCTCGGGTGTACGTTCGCGGCGGTCCCGGGAAACACTCCGGGTATCCTGGCCGTGAGGGGGATCTAGGACTTTCAGCTCGGCAGCAAGCCTCTCCAGATCTTCGGCCACGACCTTGCCTACAGCATCCAGGTCCGCTTGTTCGGGGAAGCTGCGAAGGTCGCGTACGACCGCCGCCAAGGCCTGCAACCGTTCTCGGTTCTGGAGAACAGGCGGCGGCGAACTTTGGCGGCGTTCTGGGACGCGATCGGGGGTTCGATACTCACGAGAGTTTCTCTCTCCAGACACCCGCCTCTCTTTCGCTTGGCGGCGTATGCTCGCAAGGGTCTTTCCCAAAGACGCCTCTAGGTGGAGTCTGGCCGCCTCATAGTGGTCGCGCTTAGCAACGTCCGAGGATCGTACCTCTGGCTCGGCACGGCTCCCAGCCATGTTGACGTGATGAGAGTGGGATGAATGCGATGGAGACATCATCGTATCCCCTTGAGATGCAGTCTCTCGGTCGAACTCAAGGTCGTCTGGTATATCCAGGCCATCGTAGAGTCCGCCATATTCATCCTCGTGGTCTCCGAGGGTAATGTCTGGGGAATGGAGGACCTATCCTCGCATTCCAGGGTCCGGGGAAGAGCTCCCGGACTTGGTGTGACCGATAGGATCGGTCACATTGGCCACGCCGTCGCCGGCGTAGTACATGTTGTCGTCTTCAACACCGTCGAAAACGCAGAGATTCCTAGTATCCCCCGAGTTCGGCATCCTCGAGTATCCCAGATCGTACGGGAATCACGCTGTCCATCCCACGGACGGCGCCAGCTGTCGACGATTGGAGAACGGGCTCCCGTCGAGCTTACTTGTTGAATGGGGGATCAACAGAGCCCCATCATACGAACCGAGGAAATCGTCTGAGCGACGCGAGGTCGGGAGAAGAGGGACGCGGTGTTTATCCTGGTTCGGGCCTCTCACTGCCGAGATAATAGCCCTACTCCAGTGTATTGAGTTCTATATATGGCGTGTCCTTTGTTACAGGTATCAGGGGGGTTTAAATACTATGCCTAGAGATACAAAGAAGGTAACTACCCCCTGGATTTACGCTATGCAACCATTTCTGTTATCTGCTGCGCTTGATCTGCGCGTTATTTGAATTTCGGGTACGATTTCCCTTGATCTTCGGCTGGTTGGTTGCTGCCTTCCTTCCTCGTAGCATGACCGAGTCCACCGACCATGTACCCGGGTATAACATGGTTTTTACGAGCATGCTTGCTCGTGATCGTTAGGAATGGTCGTGAGCGAAGGGACGGACATGTATGCTCGGGAGGTGTGCTGCTCGTTTCGAACTCCCGAGCATCCTCTGTTGGCACTGTATGATCAGCGGGCTTCAGAATCACCCGGGGGTACCGTGGTCTTTTGCCAGATAGTCAATCCCCGACAATATTATATAAAGCTAAACAAAATTTGTCTAATAAAGCTAGGTAATAAATTCTGATTTAAAATATTTTAACTAGAACTAGATATAAACATTAAAATTTAACTAGATCACTAAAAATCAATACTTATTAAAATTTAATATATAGTTAATTAGCTAAAAATAGTAGATATAATTTTAATTCATATTATATAAAGCTACGCAAAAGTTCATCTAATGGAGCTACGTAATAAATTCAATATCTATAAAATGCTCGATCAATAAATCTAAACCATAATTTGATCTCATATAAATTAATTAATCTTTATTATACTAAATCTAAACATTAAATTGCATCTAGATAACCACAAATTAAAAGAGGAGAACAATGTACTCACCTTGGAACACTTAGAGGGAGTATAAACACTAAAAAATGCTTCACAGCAAATCTGGGAGGAAGAACAACGAGCTCGCCAGCTTGGTTTACAGTCGATCGGGAGGTAGGTGACGATCGGGAATGGAGCAGGAGCTGCCAGTGACACTATAATATATAGGTGGTGTTATTAGTGTCGGTTTGTAAATTGAACCGACACAGATACAAATTTATTAGTGTCGGTTCCTTTTACAAACCGACACTAATAATCTGAGCGTCGGTTTGTAATTACAACCGACACTAATAAATTTGTATCTGTGTCGGTTCCATTTACCAACCGACACAAATACTACTTGTGTCGGTTTGAATTATTAACCGACACTAATAAATAAGTATTAGTGTCGGTCGCAATTACAAACCGACACAAACAGTCCTCTCCCGGATTTGAGTTTTAGAACCGACACAAATAACCTTATCAGTGTCGGTTCCAAAAAAATCGACACTGATAGACCGACTCCTATTTAGTGTTCTGTAGTAGTGCCCTTTATTCAAGAAAAATGCATAAGCAAGCCAAGGGAGTGAAGTTGAGGCAAAAGCTCTTTATCTCTTTCTCTTCATTTGGTACTTCACTCCCTTTAAGGAAGAAGGTTATCCCTACGTTCGACTTGCACTACTATGGAGAGGGACATCAGTGGCGGTTTTTGAACCGCCACAGATTAAGCGACACTGATAATCAGCAATCCTCCATGTTTTCTTGAAGAGCATGGCACAAAACACAACCCAGAGGCCAACAACAAATCCTGACCCAAGCCCAAGGTAAAAGAACATTGTCTCAGTTCTCTTGTGATCACCGTCGCCTTGCTTTGGTGCAATACCTCCGAAGCAATTCCTTCGAAGAAGAGGTCCACAAAGACCATTGTTGCCACTGTACATATTTGGATAGTTTGCATAGAGGGTGTCAAGCTGTGATCTTGATGGTATTCTTCCTGACAGATTGTTGTAGGATAGGTCTAAGTAGCCAAGATACGTTAAATTCGACAGGCTTGATGGGATTTCCCCTGAAAACTGGTTCCTTGAGAGGTCAAGTGATTCCAATAATCGCAATGACCCAATCTTGTCTGGAAGTTTTCCACTCAAGTGATTCAATGACAAATTCAGATTCATTATCGCATCAAGAAAAGCTAGTTCTTCTGGAATTCCACCGGTTAAGCAATTTAGAGAGAGGTCAAAGGTCACCATGTTCAGAAGTGTACTAGGACTATAATAAAGTTCTTGCTGCTTCGTCACCTGTGTCAAGATCTCGCGAGATAAAGATGACAGCAGATAGCTGAGCACTTGTTAATCCAAGGCCAGCCACTGTGCGTAAGCAGGATTTGGCCGATTCACCATCTTGTCACCTTGCTTGAGATCAATATCCATGGCCGGAACATCAATTGTGCCTTCCAAGAACCCCACGAGTTGCGCACCTCGCACCACGGGAAGCACCTGTGCCTTCCATAGAAGGACATTGCTCTTCGTGAGCTTCTCCGTGAGTGGACGGGCGAGAGAAAGAGGCACAACCATACCAGAGGATGATGAACTCGCCATGAATGAGATTTGGTTAGAGGAGAGGCTTTGATACCATTTGAGGAAACCAGAAGCGGTGGAAGCGTTCTCACTTCATTAGAGGCCGCGTATCATTGTTAATATAGGCTGACAAAACGCAGCTGTTGTTACAAATGGATTACAACATGCTGAACAGAAACACAGAAGACAAGGTTGTAATTGATAATATTCATTGCTTGTCCTCAATGAAAATACAACTAGATGGTGTTCATGAATTACATGAGCTAAGCAAAATTTATTATTTTAAGTTCAAAGGAAACAACATGCATAATCAAAAGTAGATGCCGCAGCACCATGGTACCGGAAAAACACACACAACCAGCTACTTTATTTGTAATTTGATTCGATTTGAATTTGCCATTCCAGCCAAACTTCCAGTTAGCTTATTGTGCAGTTGTCTTTAGTGCGAAGCTTGCCCAACTGACAAAGACAAATACATATATCTTGTCATATACCTTATCGAAGAAGCGGAAGTAAGCAATCCTCCATGTTTTCTTGAAGAGCATGGCACAAAACACAATCCATAGGCCAACAACAAATCCTGACCCAAGCCCAAGGTAAAAGAACATTGTCTCAGAGACATGTGCAGTTCTCTTGTGATCACCGTCGCCTTGCTTTGGTGCAGTACCTCCGGAGCAATTCCTTCCAAGAAGAGGTCCACAAAGACCATTGTTGCCACTGTACATATTTGGATAGTTTGCATAGAGGGTGTCAAGCTGTGATCCTGATGGTATTCTTCCTGACAGATTGTTGTATGATAGGTCTAAGCATTCAAGATACGTTAAATTTGACAGGCTTGACGGGATTTCCCCGGAAAACTGGTTCCTTGAGAGGTCGAGTGATCCCAATAATCGCAATGACCCAATCTTGTCTGGAATTTTTCCACTCAAGTAATTCCATGACAAATTCAGATTCATTATCGCATCAAGAAAAGCTAGTTCTTCTGGAATTTCACCGGTTAATAAATTTAGAGACAAGTCTATGCTCACCATGTTTGGAAGTGTACTAGCACCATAATAAAGTTCCTGCTGCTTCGTCACTACAGGCAAATTACTATCAAAAAGGAGGTACCACTCTCGGCCATGATACTTTTGTGTCATCGCTAATAAATTACCCAAATGCAAAGGTATAACGCCTGATAGTCTATTGCCTGCTAGATTTAGATCATAAAGATGTCTAAGATTGGTGATGCTGGATGGAATATTCCCATGGAATGTATTGTAGCTAAGTAGTAGATATTGTAATCCCATCAAGTCTCCAATCCACGCCGGCAATGTTCCAGAGAAATTGTTCCTTGACAGATCCAGAACAACCAGATCTGAGCAGCTTTGCAGGAAAGGTGGGAAATTCCCTGAGAATCTATTGTTACTTAAAAGCAGACCATACATGTTGCGTAAATCTAAGAGGCCCAACTTTTGAGATTTGCATATAGATCCTGGAACACGTCCTGATAGAGCGTTTTTTGACATGTCCAAATAGGTGAGGTTTCTCGGCAACGGAGGTATTTCACCGGTTAGTTGATTTGAACCTAGATTGAGCGATTTCGTTGACATGATTTCCATATTTGTTGGCAAGCCACCACTGATTCGATTATCGGAGATGTCCAAAGTTGTAGCCTTTGAAAACACGGTAGAAAACCAATCTGGAAGCTGATCGGTTATACCATTGCTTGAAATATCAATAAAATCAATGCCTGCCAACCGGCGAAGCCAAGCAGGAAACGAAGGACCCATTTGGCAAGAAGCAAAACCTGCGTGTTCTAGTCTAAAGGGGGGCAACCATTCTGGATCTACCACAATCTTCAAGTGATTATGAGACAAGTCTATGTATTTTAAGCTCTGTAGACCAGCAAAGTGTTCTTCTGTTACAACACCATGCAAGTCACGATTGCTGTGTCTAGTGAAATTAGTGAGCATACCGATCTCAGAGGGCACAGGTCCAGTGAGTTGGTTATGAGAGAGGTCAAGAATGACTAAGCTGGTAAATCGGCCTATCACAGTTGGCAGGGCTCCAGTGATATTGTTGCCCTCCAAATGCAATTCACGCAGTTTGTTGGACGAACAATGCAGCAAACTCCCAAGCAGCTCCGTCATGTTGCAAGAGGAGAGACCAAAATCAAGGTATAGGACTTCCAAGTTGCATAGGTTCCTCAGCAAGTTCAGTGCCATAATGCCCATGTTACTGTTCGACGAAAAATCAAAGACTTGGAGGGACATCATGTCTCCTAGTGCATTTGGGATTCGACCGTACAAACCAGTCGATTCAAGATCGAGGTACTCGAGGCTTGTCAAATTCCAAAACCAACAAGATGCGACCGGGTGATTAGAATTGTTACCGGAGAGATCGAGCTTCTTAAGCTTTGTGAGGTTGAAGTGTGGGATCGACTGTTTTGCACTTGTAAGCTCGCAAACAGAGAGATGAAGCTCTCTTAGGGAAGGAATCTTGTTCACAACGTGAGCCCAATCAGATACCGTGCTGAGGTTTAGAGACCACGACAAGTCAAGGTACCGTAACCTTGGTAGATGTGTAAGCCATGATATGTCTGTCGAGTGCATAGTATCGTAACCTGGGCCGAAAAGATCGAGATATTGCCGCTTTGAAAGATTACCGAGCTGAGGAGGCAGCGTATCGATGTGGGACAGGTCCAGATATCTCAGGCTCTTGAGAGAGCCCAAGAACTCCGGGAAACGACCGGTCGGCCCCTCCAGGACGCTCCCGCTGAGGTCGAGGTGCTCTAGGTGCTCCAGATAGAGCAGAGATGCAGTTGTCTGGCCGACAAAAGATGTTTGTGATTCATCCACACTGCCAAGTCGAAGCTCGATGACATGGTGACCGGCGCCGGTCCGGTTGCTGCACCGGACGCCCCTCCACCGGCAGCAGTCCTCGCCTGGCCGCCACGAGGCGAGGCGGCCCGTGAGGTCGCTGGTGATGCCTGTTAGTCAATAACCTTGTGCCTTAGTTTTTGATTTGTTATACATGCCGTGCATGGGGCGTAGTGGCCGTTGTGATCTGGGATGGTCCGAGTCGTGCGGATGCGTAGTGCACGCCGTGTGGGTCGTGGGGATGGACACGACTGAGGTGTGGCGTGAGAAGCGCACTCTTGCACATGCATATTTGTTATGTATTCATATTCAGAAAATGCAGCTAAGTTGTTCGCTGCGCCAAAACTTTGCGTCTCGTCTGTGTCTGTGTCTGTGTCTGTGTACGTATTGCCATAGCGATAGCTGCAGGAGCAAGCCACCGAACGTTGAGCTGACAATTGGTATCAGAGCCCCCAGGTTGGGATCGTGAGGCGATGTCGGAGCATCCAAGTCGTTCACCGCGACGCTCACCGCAACGCTCGCAAACCCCGCCGTCCCAGCGACACCGCGGAAGGTCCCCGTCGCGCAGGGCGCATCACCGGGACCAGGGCAACCGGGAGATCGTGGTGGAGCGAATCATCGAGCGTACGGCGGGAGCAGGTCCGACCAGCTACCCGGTACTCACCAAAACCAATTACAATAATTGGGCGCTCCTGATGAAGATCAAGCTGGAGGCGAGATGCCTCTGGACTGCAATCGACCCGGGAAATGTCGAGATGCAGGTGGACCGAATGGTACTGGACGCGATCTGCAGTGCCGTGCCGCCGGAGATGATCTCCACTCTCGCGACCAAGCCGTCGGCGAAGGAGGCATGGGAGTGCGTCAAGACGATGCGCGTCGGCGACGAGCGAATCAGGAAGACTACGGCGCAGAAGCTGAGGCGTGAGTACGAGATGCTCACGTTCCGCGATGGGGAGGCCGTCGAGGACTTCGCCATGCGTCTCACTGGGATTGTCAACCAGCTGGCGACTCTCGGCGACCCCGAGACAGACGCGAAAGTGGTCCAGAAGTACTTGAGGATCGCCAGGTCCAGGTACAAGCAGCTCGTACTTTCAATCGAGACCCTCCTCGACCTGTCCACTCTTACCGTGGAAGAAGTCACGGGTCGTCTGAAGGCTGCTGAGGACGACGAGCCCGAAGCAACGGCTCAATCCGTCACCATCGGCGGGAAGCTGTACTACACCGAGGACCACTGGAAGGAGCGCAACAAGAAGCGGGAGCAGGAGAGCTCTCGTGGCGGCAGCGCCGCCTTGCGAGGCAAAGGGCGCGGAGGCAAGGGTCGCGGGCATGGCGGAAATCATCCGAATGCCCAGAGCGGTCCTAGCTCTGGATCAGGCTCGGCCCGGAAGGGAGACAAGTGCCGCTACTGCGGCAAAAATGGTCACTGGGCCGTCGATTGCAGGTCCAAGAAGAGGGATGAGCAAGCCCAAGCCCATGTGGCTGTGGATGACGAGCCCACCTTGTTAGTGGCTCAGGTCTCCCACGACGCCGAAGGCGGCGGATCTAGGGAAAACAAGCCCGACGGCGAGGAGCTCGTGCCTGGGGCGATCCCAGATGGCGAGGAGCCGGGAGCTACCCTGGCGCCGGCCATGGCGATTCTTGCCGTTGGATCCGGGAGCGCTGCGCGCGGCGAAGTCCACTTCATCGAGCAGAAGGTGCACGTTGCCCTGGGCGAAGAAGAGGAGCAAGATCCCCGCCGGTGGGTGCTGGACACTGGGGCTTCCAATCATATGACGGGATCCCGGGCGGCGTTCGCCAGCATCGACGCGGGGACGACGGGGACCGTGCGGTTCGGCGACGGCTCCGTCATTCGCATCGCGGGGTGCGGCACCGTCCTCTACGAATGCAAGAACGGTGAACACCGCGCCCTCAACAACGTCTACTACCTGCCTCGCCTCACCATGAACATCATCAGCATCGGGCAGCTGGACGAGGAGGAGTACGACATCCAAGTCAAGCGCGGTGTGATGCGGATTCGCGACGAGCAGCAGCGCCTACTCACCAAGGTGCGTCGGAGCCCCGGGCGCCTCTACTACATCGAATTCCAGCTAGCGCGCCCGGTGTGTCTGGCAGCGCGTGCAGGGGAGGATGCGTGGCGTTGGCATGCTCGCTTCGGGCATATCAATTTTGGATCGCTGCGGAAGATGGGGAAGGAGACGCTGGTGCGCGGGCTGCCCGTGCTCGAGCATGTTGACCAGCTGTGCGACGCATGCCTCGCCGGCAAGCATCGGCCGCCACCGCTTCCCCGGCCAATGACTGCGGCGACGGGCGAGATCATCGCGGTGGTCCACGGGGACCTGTGCGGCCCAGTCACCCCGGCTACGCCGAGCGGAACACGTTACTTCTTGTTGCTTGTCGACGACTACAGCCGATATATGTGGATCAATCTTCTGCGTTCTAAAGACGAGGCGCCAACTGCGATCAAGCGAATCCAGGCTGCGGCGGAAAGGAAGAGCGGCAACTTGCTGGGCGTCCTCCGTACCGATCGGGGGGGAGAATTCACTGCGGCGCACTTCAACGACTACTGCGCGGAGCTTGGAGTGCACCGCGAGCTGACGGCGCCCTACACCCCCCAGCAGAACGGGGTTGTCGAGCGTCGCAATCAACTGGTGGTCGCAACGGCGCGCTGCATGCTCAAGGACAAGAACTTGCCGGGTATGTTTTGGGGGGAGGCTGTGAATTGTGCAGTGTATCTGCTCAATAGATCAACATCCAAGAGCACTGGAGGGAAGACTCCGTACGAGCTCTGGACGGGAGCCTTACCGGCTGTGCATCACCTTCGCACGTTCGGATGTGTGGCCCATGTCAAGACCACCACTCCACATCTGAAGAAATTGGATGATCGGAGTCGCCGCATGATCTTCGTCGGCTACGAGCCGGGATCAGCCGCATACCGGGTCTACGATCCGGTGACCAGGCGAGTTCACATCAGTCGTGATGTGATCTTTGATGAGCAGGCAAAGTGGGAGTGGCATGGCGAACAATCAGCACACGTCGACAGTGAGTTCATCATCGAGTACGTGCAAGCTGAACATCCACTAGAGGAGATTCCAACCGCGGCAAGTCCAGCACCGAGCATGCCAGCTGCAGGTGCTGCCTCACCAACTCCGCTGCAGACAACGTCATCGAGCCGATCAACAGCTGGGTCTGCAGTGGCACCCGAGAGCCCACTACAGACGCACGTCATGCCCAGTGCTGCCACGTCTACATCATCATCGACAGATGCATCTACATCGATCCAGTTTGTATCGCCGCCCTCGGGAGCTGACGACGCACTGGACGCCAATCACGACGATGCACCCCTGAGGTATCGTCTCATCGATAGCATGCTTGGGACAGACACACCACCGGGGCTAGCAGTCCGAGAGCTCCATGAAGACCTTTTCTTTGTTGATGGAGAGGAACCAGCAAGCTTCAAGCAAGCAGAGCAGGAGGAGGCCTGGAGGCAAGCAATGGCAGAAGAGATTGCATCTATTGAAGAAAATAACACCTGGAGTTTAACTGATCTTCCATCAGGACATCGTCCAATCGGCCTAAAGTGGGTGTACAAGCTCAAGAAAGATGCAGCTGGAAAGATTGTGAAACACAAAGCCAGGCTAGTGGCAAAAGGCTATGTGCAGAAGGAGGGTATAGACTTTGATGAGGTCTTTGCACCTGTGGCTCGGTTGGACTCAGTCAGACTGCTGCTTGCATTGGCAGTCCAGAAGAGCTGGATCATCCACCACATGGATGTGAAGTCAGCCTTCTTGAATGGTGACCTTGAGGAGGAGGTATATGTGGTACAACCACCAGGTCTTGTAGCGAAGGGCCAGGAGGACAAGGTGTACAAACTTGATAAGGCATTGTATGGGCTTAGACAGGCGCCCAGAGCATGGAACATGAAGCTGGACAGGACTTTGAACAATCTTGGATTTATTCAGAGTCCCCTGGAGCATGGGCTGTATGCACGAGGCAAGGACAGTGCAAGGATCCTAGTGGGTGTATATGTTGATGACTTGATAATTGTGGGCAGTGGCTGTCAAATGGTGGAAGACTTCAAGAAACAGATGAAAGCTGAATTTAAGATGAGTGATCTTGGAGCCTTAAGCTTCTACTTGGGCATTGAGGTCCGACAGTCAGCTGGTGCAGTCACATTGAGTCAAGGTGCTTATGCTCAAAGGATTGTTGAGAAGGCAGGGCTACTTGGATGCAATGCTTGTGCAACCCCAATGGAGTCCAAGATCAAGCTGAGCAAGGAGAGCTCAGCACCACCAGTTGATGGGACTGAGTATAGAAGCCTGGTTGGCAGCCTCAGATATCTGGTAAACACCAGACCAGACCTTGCTTACTCAGTTGGCTATGTTAGCCGCTTCATGGAGAAACCCACAGAGGAACATCGCGCAGCAGTAAGGCGCATCATACGGTACGTGGCGGGCACGATCCACTACGGGTGCCGGTATGTGAAAGAAAACAACTGGAGGCTGCTAGGCTACAGTGATAGTGACTTGGCCGGGGACGTTGACACAAGAAAGAGCACGTCTGGAACTTTGTTCTTCCTCGGTGGCAACCTTGTGAGCTGGCAATCCCAGAAGCAGAGAGTAGTAGCTCTCTCATCTTGCGAAGCAGAGTACATTGCAGCCGCTACAGCTACTTGCCAAGGCATCTGGATGGCACGGCTGCTTGGCGACCTCAGAGGAACAACACCTGAAGCCGTCGATCTCAAAGTAGACAACAAGTCTGCTTTGGCCCTCATGAAGAACCCGGTGTTCCACGACAGAAGCAAGCACATTCAAACCAAGTTTCATTTCATCAGGGAGGCAGTGGAGACTGGGGAAATCAGGCCGGATTTCATCGGCACAGAAGGGCAACTCGCAGACCTTCTGACCAAAGCGCTTCCGCGAGCTCGGTTTCAGGAACTGCGAGACAAGATAGGTATGGTCGTAGTGGAGGCACAAGCTTAGGGGGAGTACTGTTAGTCAATAACCTTGTGCCTTAGTTTTTTATTTGTTATACATGCCGTGCATGGGGCGTAGTGGCCGTTGTGATCTGGGATGGTCCGAGTCGTGCGGATGCGTAGTGCACGCCGTGTGGGTCGTGGGGATGGACACGACTGAGGTGTGGCGTGAGAAGCGCACTCTTGCACATGCATATTTGTTATGTATTCATATTCAGAAAATGCAGCTAAGTTGTTCGCTGCGCCAAAACTTTGCGTCTCGTCTGTGTCTGTGTCTGTGTCTGTGTACGTATTGCCATAGCGATAGCTGCAGGAGCAAGCCACCGAACGTTGAGCTGACAATGCCGGCCTTGAAGGCCAGCAGCGCGTCCCTCTCGCGCGGCGGGCACGCTGCCGCGCCGGCGGGCGGCGGCCGTAGCTGCACCGCGCGAGAGGTGAGGGGCAAGGAGGCAGCGGCCACGACGAGGAGCAGGAGGCAGCTGACGGCGGGATGCATGGCGATCGCGGTTGCCTACAGCTATCGATCGGCCGAGTGATTGCTTAATTGGTTTATTTGTTTGCGCTCTTTCGCTACGTGCAGCTAGGGCACTTATATATGTAATCATCTCGATCGAGTCAACGGCCAAGTCATCCGTCAGTCAGTCTCCTCTTGCTGGCTAGCTAAGAAGGGCACAACAGCACAGCTGCGTGTAAAGACGCACTCGGTCTCCCGTCCATGCATGTCCCAGACCGACCAACAGCTGCACTGAGTACGCATGAATGTATGATTCAGGCCAGCTATCGTTCAGGCTGTGCCCACGTACCGTCCATGGACCGTGGACAATCTGCCGGCAATTCTTGATCAGAGTATTTAACTTGTATTCTATTAACTGTTGTGAAACGGATTGTTCATCCACGTCAATCAATGGCACGACAAAATAATCATACGAATAGAAGAAGGAGAAGCACACCATATAAGGGAAAAGCTCTCTCTTTATTAGATTGATTTTTCTGTACAAGGCAATGTTCTATATATAGTGGAGGATCACTGGAGATTAATTCGGATTCGCCCACCAATGAATAAAGTCCTTCCATACAGGGGCACAGACTATAACCATATCATAACATTAACTACCTCATAAACCATTTATGCCACGTGTGTCATTCTTCGAGTTGGCTCTAACCTCCTATGATTATTTTCCGCGCTGCACTGAGTGCTTGAATGCGTTCCATGCATGCTATACATAAACCTATCGCTGGGTTGTCCGTCTTGTACAATCTGTTTGCAGTTTGTGCTTAGTGATCTTCAATTTTTTTTGCTAGACACAGGAGGGATAACCTTTTACATCTTCGGCCACTGTTTTCGTATGGAAAGCGACTAAACAACAGTATACCATTACAACGGTATAGCAACAAATTTCAGAAAGTTTCAGCGAGTTTCAAAAGAATGTTTGAAAATTTTCATGTTTCATTGAGTTTCACGCATTTCTAGAAGTTTCTGAAAGATTCTAAGCCAAAGTTTAAACGAGCTCGTGCATTATAAAATCCGTGGAATCGAGCTGCTCCCATCGCACTCCATCGTCCCCGCGCGTCGCCTTTTTATCGCCCGTGCGTCATCCACCTGTTTCGCCCCGTGGACTCGCCGCCTTGGATGCCCCGCACCACCCGCCCCCATCATCTCCGCGCCCACGCCAGCCGCCTCGGAACTCACCGCCGCCTGCCCCCATCGCGTCCCCGCCGCTCGCCCATGCCGCCGTGCGACTATAAAAGCCGCACGAACCCCTCCTCCGTTGCCCCCACCCCGCTCCCTTCTTCCTTGGGTAAGATCCCGGACCCTTCTTCATCTCCACCGCCGAACCCCTGAAAGTGCATCTAGGCCCCTAAATTAGTTTTGGTTGATTAATGACAAACGATTAAAAGGACTAATGTCTTCACTGAGCCTGTGAACAGGTAAAAGGTTCAATGTGAGATCATCTACATGCGAAGGATATCCTCAAACAAGACTAAGCGAGTAAAATGGCCTTTTATTCTTTTTTTTTCTATGCTTTGTGTCGTAGGAATGCCGTACTATTAAGGGGGATGCATCGTAAATGATCTAGGGTAGTCTCTATGCTCAGATGAATGTCACTTTAATCCTTGTTGAGACCCTAAGTCACCGCGCATGCACCGGAATGTGTTTTTATCAAAGCTCAAGTCGGACATTCCGATATTACATCGGAAGTTCCGATGTGACCGGACATTCCGATGTGCATGTTTGCTTTAGTCCGTTGCGTGAAAGATATATCGGAAGTTCCGATATTTTCGATCGGAAGTTCCGATACATTGTAAAGCTTTCTAGGGTGCTCTCTGTAAATATCGGAAGTTCCGATATTTGACATCGGAAGTTCCGATGTGTTCAAACCTGAAAATGGGAGCTCTCTGGAATTATCGGACATTCCGATATATTGGATCGGACATTCCGATGTTAAGTCGGAAGTTCCGATGGTTTTATCGGACAGTCCGATATGGACTTGGAAGCATTTGTCAAGTGTCTTTCTGGGAACATCGGAAGTTCCGATGTACGCATCGGAAGTTCCGATGCACCTTTTTCAACAGTTGAAGTGCGCTCGAGTTCTGATAGTTTGCGCATATCGGACATTCCGATGTTGACATCGGAAGTTCCGATATGCAGCTGAGTGGGTGTATAACGGCTAGTTTTTGCAAGAATCTATAAATACCCCACTCCTCTCTCATTTGAAGGTAACTCACTCTCATTGGCAGAACTCTAGAGCACTTTGAGCCTTCTCTAGTCATTTCTTGAGTCCTCCTCTTTGATCTTAGGGATCATCTAGAGAGTGAGAACTAGAAGTGAGATCTAGAGCTTGATTAAAAAGCAAGAGTCATTCATCTTGAGCATTAGAGTGTCTCTCCAAGATTGTCTTCTCGGTGCATTCGTTACTCTTGGAGGTTGAAGGACTCCTAGACGGCTAGGCGTCGCTCACGAGCTCCCAAAGGTTGTGGGACGCCGTGAGAAGTTTGTGAAGGCCGGCTCCGCCTCCGAAAGGAAAGGAACCAATAGTGGAACCAAGCCTCAAGTGTGACCGAGGTTTGGGAGGAAAGGTTGGAAAAGACCCGGCTCTTTGGAGCCTCCTCAACGGAGACGTAGGATTCCCTCAAGAATCCGAACTCCGGGAACAAATCCGTGTCTTCACATTTACTTTACTTCAGCTCATTACCTTATTGCTTTGTTCTAATCTTCTCAGATTGCTTCTCAAGTTCATTACTTTCAGTTGTTAATTGTCCGTGTCAAAAGTCGATCGGACATTCCGAACTGGTATCGGAAGTTCCGATTACATCGAAAGTTCCGATCCAACACCGGAAGTTCCGATACTCTTTCCGCTGCGACAAATTTAGTTTAATTTTAAATTGCCTATTCACCCCTCCCCTCTAGGCAACTTTCTCATCTTTTCAATTGGTATCAGAGCTTGACCTTCTCGAAGGCTTAACCGCTTGAAGGGAACGTGATGGCCAACACCGGATTGAAGGTTGTCGTGTCAGGGGAAGAAGGTAGTCCAAAGGCCGGACATGGAACTCCCGCGAAGACCAAGGAAGGTGACATTTCAACGTCATCGCAGGGAGCTCAAATTCCTTTTAATTACGAAAAATTAAATACTTCTTCTTCGCATTCCTATATTACTGTGCCCTCCGGGCGTGCACCATTTTTCGATGGCACGTACTATTCCGCTTGGAGGCACAAAATGAAAATGCACTTAATGTCTCTCTATCCTAGTGTTTGGAAGATTGTGTGTACAGGCTTAGACATGCTGGAAGACGACATGGAGCTTACACCGCAACAAGAACAAAATATCCACCGCAATGCACAGGCCGCAAGTGTGTTGCTTGGAGCGCTAAGTCCCGAGGAGTTCAACAAAGTGGATGGGTTAGAAGAAGCCAAAGAGATATGGGACACACTCCAAGTAGCTCACGAGGGAACTTCAAGTGTACGAGAATCAAAAATCGAGTTGCTTGAAGGAAAGCTGGGAAGATTTGTCATGAATGATGATGAGACACCCCAACAAATGTATGACCGGTTGATGATTCTTGTAAACAAGATCCGAGGGCTTGGAAGCAAGGATATGACGGACCACGTTGTGGTGAAGAGGATGTTGAGAGCCTTTGCTCCAAGGAACTCGACTCTTGTAACACTTATACGAGAGCGAAAGGATTTCAAAAGGCTCACTCCAAATGACGTGCTCGGTAGAATTCTCTCACATGAGCTCATGGAAGAGGAAGCAAAGGAAGTAAAAAATCTTGCCAAGCAAAGTTCGAGCTCAAGAACAAAGGAAATAGCCTTGAAGGCAAGTAGGAAGGAAGAATCAACCTCAAGTGATGAAGAGGAAGATGAGAGCGAAGACGAAGAAGACTTGGCTCTATTTGTAAGGAAATTCAAAAAGTTCCTCAAGTATGACGGGTCAAGCAAGTACAAGAAGAACTACAACGACAAATCAAGAAGAAGAAGAAACACAAAAAGGGCTTGCTATGAGTGCGGTGAAGTTGGACACTTCATCGCCGACTGTCCGAAAAAGAAGAACAACTCAAATGAGAACAAGAAGGATGAGCCGCTCAAGAAGAACAAGACGTACAAGAAGAAGTACTCGGGGCGAGCTCACATTGGAGAAGAATGGGATTCAAACGACTCCGACTCCGACATCGATGATGAAGGAGTCGCCACCCTCGCCATAGAAGCCACTCCACCGACAAAGTCACTATTCGGGGAATTGAGCGACAACGACTCCGACCACAACGCGCCTATTTGTCTTATGGCCAAAGGGCGCAAGGTAATGGCTAAAACCAAACCCCCTAGTAGTGATAGTGAATTAGAGAGCGATGATGATGATGATGATGCTTTATTTTGCAACTTAAACAAATCTACCATTGCAAAAATCAATAAACTATTGAAAAGAATAGATAGCCAAGAGGAGACTCTTGAAAAGCAAGAAGAATTGCTAATTTGTGAAAAGAAAAGAAATCTTGCTTTCGAGAAGCTCCTCGCAACGGAAAAGGAGAAAATTGAATTGCTAACCAAAGATCTTGATTTGGCTAACAATTCAATCACGATCCTTAAGAGTTCAAATGAATCGCTTCAAGAGAACGTTATTAGCTTGGAAAACAATCTTCAAGCTCTTGAAGTGCAAATTGAGTCTCTTAATGACCTCAACTCTCCAATTATTAATTCTTCAATGGCTTCTATTCCTTCCACTAGTAATGGTTGCTCTCGTTGCTATAATGTTGATATTAATGCTTGCTCTACTAATTCCCAACTTGTGCAAGTATTAAAAGGGGAAAACGAGAGATTGAATGCTTTGGTAAAGTATGGTTGCATCAAGACTTATCAATCCAAGGACGCCCTCTACAAGACAATCAACAGTCGTGGAAACAAAAATAAAGAAGGGCTAGGAAATGATAAGTATGAGTGCAAAAGAGATGACCGAGTGGTGGTAAAAGGTAAAGAATGCATTAACTTTGTCAAAGGAAATGACAAACAACCATTGACCACCACACAAGTCATTATGACCGGGCAAGAACCAAAGAAGTATCCTCAACATCATACATCTCATTCCATTCACTATGCATCCTATATGTTGAAGAGAAATCACCATGGTAAAGTGATTGCTCATTTTGTCGGTGCCCACAATTCAAATGAAAAGAGCAAGAAGAAGTTGTGGGTACCGAAAGTATTGATTACTAACATGCAAGGACCCAAAAAGATTTGAGTACCTAAAAACAAGGTCTAATGTACTCTTGTAGGATTACACCTCCGGTGGATCAAGCTGGGTGCTTGATAGTGGTTGCACAAACCACATGACCGGAGAAAAGAAAATGTTTTCATCTTTTGATGAAAAAGGGTCACAATATGAAAATATTGTGTTTGGAGATAATGGTAAAGGTGAGGTAATGGGATTAGGTAAAATTGCTATTTCTAATGATCATTCAATATCAAATGTCTTGCTAGTTAAGTCTTTAAATTACAATTTTCTATCCGTGTCGCAACTTTGCGAGATGGGTTATAATTGTCTATTTACTAATGTGGATGTGACCGTCTTTAGAAGAGACGATTCCTCAATTGCTTTTAAAGGATATTTGAAGGGTAAGCTCTATTTGGTTGACTTCAATTCAAATAGCGCTAAACTTCAAACATGCTTGATGGCAAAGTCTAGCATGGGTTGGTTGTGGCATCGCCGGCTAGCTCATGTTGGCACGAGGAACCTCGACAAGCTTCTAAAGGGTGATCACATCATCGGACTAACGAATGTTGAGTTTGAGAAAAATAGGATTTGTAGCGCTTGTCAAGCCGGGAAGCAAGTTGGAGCGCGTCATCCCGCTAAGAACATCATGACAACGACAAGACCATTAGAGCTTCTACACATAGACCTCTTCGGACCCGTTGCTTATATAAGCATCGGAGGTAACAAATATGGTTTAGTCATTGTCGATGATTTTTCACGCTTCACGTGGGTATTCTTTTTGCAAGAGAAAAGTGAAACACAAGGGATAATCAAGAAGTTTGCAAGAAGGGCCCAAAATGAATTCGAGTTGAAGATCAAGAAGATTCGAAGCGATAATGGAAGTGAATTCAAGAATACTCAAGTCGAAGAATTCCTTGATGAAGAAGGGATCAAGCACGAGTTCTCCGCTCCATACTCCCCTCAATAAAATGGGGTGGTAGAAAGGAAGAACCGAACATTAATCGAGATGGCAAGGACAATGCTTGATGAATACAAGCTTTCCGATCAATTTTGGGCGGAAGCCGTTAACACCGCTTGTCATGCCATCAACCGATTATATATCCACAAGATATTGAAGAAAACGGCATACGAACTCCTCACCGGTAACAAACCAAATGTTTCATATTTTAGAGTTTTCGGTAGTAAATGTTTCATTCTTAACAAGAAGCCTAAGAACTCCAAATTTGCTCCAAAGATCGATGAAGGTTTCTTGCTAGGATATGGATCAAATGCTTACGCATATCGTGTTTTCAACAAAACCTCGGGTTGTGTTGAAATAGCGAGAGACGTGACATTTGATGAATCTAACGGCTCTCAAGTAGAGCAAGTTGATTTGAATGTGTTAGAAAATGAGGAAGAGCCAAGCATTGCAATCAAGAAGATGGCAATAGGTGAAGTGAGGCCGCAAGAAAAAGTGCATCAAGACAATTCATCTACACAAGTAGAGCCTCCTACTTCAAATCAATGTCAAGACATTCCTCAAGGAAGTGCAAGCAAACTCGTGGAGGATGATCAAATTGAAGAATTAGAACCAATTCAACATATCTCTCAAATGCCACATCCGAGGGTGCATCAAAGTATTCAAAGAGACCACCCCGTCGATAACATTCTCGGTGACATCCAAAATGGGGTAACTACACGCTCTAGAGTAGCTAATTTTTGTGAATTTTACTCTTTTGTGTCTACTTTGGAACCTTTGAAGGTTGAAGATGCACTAAGAGATCCGGATTGGGTAATGGTTATGCATGAAGAGCTCAACAACTTCGTTAGAAACAAAGTATGGTCACTAGTGGAAAGGCCTAATCAAAACGTGATTGGAACCAAATGGGTCTTCCGCAACAAACAAGACGAGAACGGAGTTGTTACAAGAAATAAAGCTCGGTTGGTAGCTCAAGGATTCACTCAAATTGAAGGTTTGGATTTTGGTGAGAATTATGCTCCCGTTGCTAGATTAGAATCAATTCGTATATTGGTTGCATTTGCTACTCACCATGATTTTAAGCTTTATCAAATGGATGTCAAGAGTGCTTTTCTAAATGGTCCAATCGCCGAACTAGTCTATGTTGAGCAACCGCCGGGAATGGAGGACCATAAGAACCCTACTCATGTCTACAAACTCCATAAGGCGCTCTATGGGCTTAAGCAAGCACCTAGAGCATGGTATGAATGCCTTAAGGATTTTCTTATTAAAAAGGGTTTTGAAATTGGCAAAGTCGATCCTACTCTCTTCACAAAATTTGTTGATAATGATTTATTTGTGTGCCAAATATATGTCGATGATATTATATTTGGTTCCACTAATAAAAGCTTTTGTGAGGAATTTAGTAGGATAATGACAAAAAGGTTTGAAATGTCAATGATGGGCGAGTTGAAGTTCTTCCTCGGATTTCAAATCAAACAACTCAAGGAAGGTACATTCCTATGTCAAACAAAGTACATCAAAGATATGCTCAAGAAGTTTGACATGGAGAACGCCAAGCCAATTCATACACCAATGACAACCAACGGACATCTTGGTCTAAATGAAGAAGGTAACCCTGTGGATCAAAAGGTATATCGATCCATGATAGGTTCATTGCTTTACCTTTGTGCATCTAGGCCTGATATTATGCTTAGTGTTTGCATATGTGCAAGATTTCAAGCCGCTCCGAGAGAGTGCCACCTAGTAGCCGTGAAAAGAATCCTTAGATATTTAGTTCACACACCTAGTTTAGGGCTTTGGTATCCTAAAGGATCAAAATTCGATTTGATTGGTTATTCGGATGCTGACTATGCGGGTTGCAAAGTGGATAGAAAAAGCACTTCGGGGACTTGCCAATTTCTAGGTAGATCACTAGTGTCTTAGTCCTCAAAGAAACAAAATTCAGTGGCTCTATCCACCGCGGAAGCCGAATACATTGCCGCAGGAAGTTGTTGTGCACAATTGTTATGGATGAGGCAAACCTTGAAGGATTTTGGATTTAATATGGAAAAGGTACCACTCTTATGTGACAATGAGAGTGCGATTAAAATAGCCAACAATCCCGTTCAACACTCCCGGACCAAGCACATAGACATCCGACACCACTTCCTTAGAGATCACTCTCTTAAGGGAGATATAGATATTACCTATGTGAGAACCGAAAAACAATTGGCCGATATCTTTACCAAACCTCTAGATGAGAAACGCTTTTGCGAGCTTAGAAGTGAGCTAAATGTCCTAGACTATCGGAATGTGTCTTGAAAGATTGCACTCATTGACTGCTGCTAATTAGCTCAATTTCGAAATAAAATGATTGAAAAACTTATTGAGTGGATTTCAAAAGTGTTTTAGTTGGATCTTAATCTCGGATCAATTCACTTGTAATCATAGTTTTGATTGCTTGGATGCTTACTGATGACAAGTGGAATGATCCTCCTTAAGTTCACATGACTCAGAGTTTTCAGACTTCACTCAATTCCTTGTTTCTTTCTCTGTTTGCTGGAAAACTCAACACATCGGAACATCCGATCAAATCATCGGAATATCCGATGTCTGGCAGTTTTTCCACATTGGAACTTCCGATGTAATATCGGAACTTCCGATGTCTCCTTCGCTCTTAAGAAAGCGACCGTACCCCTTCGCTTTCTTTTGTCCTCTTCTTCTTGTCTCTTGGTCTCTCCTTCCCTTTTTCGCCTTTTTACCGTTATCGGAGATTCCGACCTCTCGGAACCTCCGATCTTCGCTTGGGAAGGACTCCATCTTGAAGAGGACCCTCCTCTCCGTGTGATTTCTCCTCGTTCTTCGTGAGGTAAACCCTAGGGCTCAATTCTTTTCTTTTGTATCTAGGGCATCTTTTTGAGAAATCGTTTTGGTGAACTTGTTCATCTATTCCTTTGGTTCATTACTGTCAAGTTTCATCTCTTTCTATCGGTTGGTTTGGGAGAAACGTTGTGTTGGTTTAGATCCGTAAACATCGGACATTCCGATCGAAATTATCGGAACTTCCGATCTCATGTCAGAACTTCCGATATTAAATCGGAACTTCCGATGTCAACAAAAACCAAACCAAAGCAGGATTGTTCCTCTCGTAAGCTTAACCGATCCCGCTCTTGTCCTTAGATCAATGGATCCCAGTCAAGGTGGCTCACAGCCCCCAGCAGACCCAGCAGTGGTAGGCGCCAAAAGGCCAAGGCAGACTCCGACAGGAACAAGAACCAAAAAGCCTGCGGGTAGAGGCAGAGGCAGTAGAGGGCCAGGCATTCAGATCAGTGACCCTCCACCTGATCCTCCTGCTCAGACAGTGAACGTGCCTAGGGGAGCACCCTTGCCTTCAAGGAAAGGCAAAGCTGTGGCAGGAGCTTCTCAGTCTCAGCCTGTCCCAGACAGAGGGGTGCCAAAGCTCAGACAGGCAGAGAGGAATCCTCGTCTAAAGAGGAAGCCCATGAGCTACAAAGGGAAAGCCGCCAAAGTGCGCTAAGCCAGAGAGCAGAACCCCAGGGCAGAAGCACAGTTCTCGACCGACTATCGCTTCTGGACCTTCTTTCAGCAGGACTTCTATGAGTCTGTCATTCTGACCAGAAAGAATCCAGTCATTCTGATGCAGTGGGTCGACTGGGATTACATGGCTGCAGCTGATGATGCTACTTTCACAGAGGTCATTGCAGCTTGTGAGAGAACTGGAACAAAGAGGATCATGAGTTTTCAGCACGACTGGAACATTGAGATTATTGCTCAGTTCTTCTCCACTCTGTATATTTCCAGGGACAGAGTCTCCACCTTGCATTGGATGACAGAAGGAGAGTGGTTTGAAATCACGTATACTCAGTTTGCTCGTTGTCTTGGATTCACCGAAGCTGACAGTCGTGACAAAGATCAGATTCACAATGAAGCTTCTTTGGGTGCCTCCAACCTAAACTTTCTGTATGATGAGGATGCAGACTTTGAGGAGGGAAACACAAAAGGCATGAAGCCTTTCTTTGCCTGTCTCAACAGACTTTTCAGGAAGATGCTGGCTCCTAAGGAAGGTGACGCCTCTCATGTTCTATCTTATACAAGAAATCTGCTGAGTAGGATGAGGGAGGGACAACGTCCTTTTGATGTCTTTCGATTTCATTTGGAATGAGATCCGTTTGACTGCTCAGGAGCCAAAGAGAAGCTGTGGTTATGCTCCGTTCATCATGCATATGATTGAGCACATAACTCACCAGCATTTTGAGTATGATGCTAGGCACACTGGAGTGCAGATCAGGGCAGTTAAGGCCCCAGCTCAGCCTGCTAGTCGTGTCTCCACCAGAGGTGCCTCCTCCTCCGCCACTGCTCCTCCTGCTGCAGCTTCCAGTGGATCATCATCTCCCATTCTCCGCGCCTTGAAGTCCATCTTTGTCCTGTGCAAGGGCAATGCAGCAGCTCACATGAAGAACACCAAGAGACTCAAAGACATTCAGAGGCATCTGAATCTGGAGTGTTCAGAGGATGAGGAGAGCGATGAGGAAATCAAAAATCCTTTTGCTCCAGCGCCCGCAGCTTCAGATGAGTCCGAGGACGATGAGGAGTCTGGCTCTGATGCTGCTTCTGAGGAGTCGGACTAGCGCTCTCTCTCTCTCTCTTTCTCCTTTTTGTTTCCTTTCTGGTGCTTGATGCCAAAGGGGGAGAGGAGAAAGCTTATTTCGTTTATCTTCCTTCGTTCATCATCCTTCGTTTAGCGTTGTTTGCGCCAAAACTTTGTTTATCATGTGAACGTGGGGCTTTGGACTTGTTGCTACTACTTACTGCTTTATTTATGCAATGTTGAATGATTGTTACTCTTGATAGTATGGATGTTGTTTTTTTATTATTGGTTATTCAAATATTAGCCTCCATATTGTTTGTTTCATTATATGCTTAGTTTTAGGGGGAGCTCTTGAAAAATTCTTTTCAAATTGTGCATTTGCGATCTTTTCCTATTCAATGCACATCTTCAGGGGGAGCTCAACCTATACGAAATTCTCATTATATCCTTTTAACTATAAGCTTTAATCGAGTTGTCATCAATCACCAAAAAGGGGAAGATTGAAAGTGCATCTAGGCCCCTAAATTGGTTTTGGTTGATTAATAACAAACGATTAAAAGGACTAATGTCTTCACTGAGCCTGTGAACAGGTAAAATGTTCAATGTGAGATCATCTACTTGCGAAGGATATCCTCAAACAAGACTAAGCGAGTAAAATGGCCTTTTATTCTTTTTTTTCTATGCTTTGTGTCGTAGGAATGCCGTACTATTAAGGGGGATGCATCGTAAATGATCTAGGGTAGTCTCTATGCTCAGATGAATGTCACTTTAATCCTTGTTGAGACCCTAAGTCACCGCGCATGCACCGGAATGTGTTTTTATCAAAGCTCAAGTCGGACATTCCGATATTACATCGGAAGTTCCGATGTGACCGGACATTCCGATGTGCATGTTTGCTTTAGTCCGTTGCGTGAAAGATATATCGGAAGTTCCGATATTTTCGATCGGAAGTTCCGATACATTGTAAAGCTTTCTAGGGTGCTCTCTGTAAATATCGGAAGTTCCGATATTTGACATCGGAAGTTCCGATGTGTTCAAACCTGAAAAAGGGAGCTCTCTGGAATTGTCGGACATTCCGATATATTGGATCGGACATTCCGATGTTAAGTCGGAAGTTCCGATGGTTTTATCGGACAGTCCGATATGGACTTGGAAGCATTTGTCAAGTGCCTTTCTGGGAACATCGAAAGTTCCGATGTACGCATCGGAAGTTCCGATGCACCTTTTTCAACAGTTGAAGTGCGCTCGAGTTCTGATAGTTTGCGCATATCGGACATTCCGATGTTGACATCGGAAGTTCCGATATGCAGCTGAGTGGGTGTATAACGGCTAGTTTTTGCAAGAATCTATAAATACCCCACTCCTCTCTCATTTGAAGGTAACTCACTCTCATTGGCAGAACTCTAGAGCACTTTGAGCCTTCTCTAGTCATTTCTTGAGTCCTCCTCTTTGATCTTAGGGATCATCTAGAGAGTGAGAACTAGAAGTGAGATCTAGAGCTTGATTAAAAAGCAAGAGTCATTCATCTTGAGCATTAGAGTGTCTCTCCAAGATTGTCTTCTCGGTGCATTCGTTACTCTTGGAGGTTGAAGGACTCCTAGACGGCTAGGCGTCGCTCACGAGCTCCCAAAGGTTGTGGGACGCCGTGAGAAGTTTGTGAAGGCCGGCTCCGCCTCCGAAAGGAAAGGAACCAATAGTGGAACCAAGCCTCAAGTGTGACCGAGGTTTGGGAGGAAAGGGTTGGAAAAGACCCGGCTCTTTGGAGCCTCCTCAACGGAGACGTAGGATTCCCTCAAGAATCCGAACTCCGGGAACAAATCCGTGTCTTCACATTTACTTTACTTCAGCTCATTACCTTATTGCTTTGTTCTAATCTTCTCAGATTGCTTCTCAAGTTCATTACTTTCAGTTGTTAATTGTCCGTGTCAAAAGTCGATCGGACATTCCGAACTGGTATCGGAAGTTCCGATTACATCGGAAGTTCCGATCCAACACCGGAAGTTCCGATACTCTTTCCGCTGCGACAAATTTAGTTTAATTTTAAATTGCCTATTCACCCCTCCCCTCTAGGCAACTTTCTCATCTTTTCAACCCCTCGCCTCTCCCTCATCTTCTCCCCCTCCGGCCGATGGCTTCGCTCGGCCCCAACTCACCCCCGCCACCTCGACTCCTCGCCCAAGAAAGCCCTAACCCTAGCCGAGCCAGGGAACCCACCCCCTCGCCTCTTCATCTCCCCCATCGAGATCCCGACCCCCCCTTTTGTTCCCAGCCCCGGCTTCGCCCGCCCGCCACCGAATCGCCACCGCCGCCCTAACCCTAAACCCCCTCTCTGCCTCGCTCGCTCGATCGACCGATCGATCTCTCTCTGTGTCTCTACCCCGCCGGACCCACCAGTTAGTCCCCCTTTTTTGGCTTCGCCCCCGCCGCTCCGTGGCCCCACTTGTCAGCGCAAGCTGGGCCGGCCCAGCTCCGCCCCCACGCGCGTGTGGCGTTGGGCCTTCGCCCGAGTGGGCCGTGCCTGGCGTGGCCCTTCTCTGTTTTTGGATTTTTGGTTTTCTTTTTGGATTTTAATTAATCCAAAAATCCATTTAAATACTCCCAAAAATTCCCGCGCATCCAAAAATAGCCATAATAGCATTTTCCGAATCGTCTCGCCGTTTTGAGTCCAAAAACGGTCTCCGTTTCGCCGTTTGAAGTCCACAAAATTCCAAAATGCCTAAAAGTGCCCTCGAACCCCTGCTCCAGCCCTTTTCTCTCTCGTTTCATTTTTCGTTTTCCTTGTTTTTCTCTTTTCTTTTCTTTTCTCTTTGTTTTATTTGTTTATTTATTGCTCGCTTGTTGTGCGCTAGATCTAACCTTGGAACCCGTCCCGGAGCAGTACGAGGAGCCAGAGCAGGAGTCGGACGTGACCGGCACAGAGTTCGACGACGTCGACGACGACCTAGGGATTCCCCTCGCCTCGCAAGGCAAGCCGCACTCCTTGAACATGTTGAACCAATGATAATATTATAGTATTAATTATTTTAATATTGCATTATGTTAGTATGTTAAATACTAGAAATGTTTATTTTAGAATGCCATGATGACCTAGGTAGTACCTAGCTTGATTAAAGACCAACTTTGTATTGTTGTGACATATTTCCTTTGCAAACCTTAGACCTATCTATTGAACCTCGTACGCTATTAATTAATTAATTAGTCGAACATTAAAAAGCTTTGTGTATTAAAATAAAACCATCAAGCGGGAGCTTGATGTAGATTATATTCGAAAAAGTGCTACGGTGAGAGGACTTTGGCAAGCAAACCACTAGATGGCTACGTGCCCGATCCTCGACCGATAACGAGGCCAATGTGTTTGGTGTGGATTATTGGTTTGGAATTGGCTAAGTCTTAAGCATAATTTAAGTAATCACAACCTTGGGCAAAGTAAATAATTTAGATCCCGCTCAACCACAAGTTGGGTCGGTCGGCCTCGTTGACTCGATCCAACCTAAATTGGTACTTGAACTCCCCCTTGGAACACTTATAGGATGGAGGTTCCATACTGTGGGCATCAGACAGTATGCCCGCGGGCGAATGGGGTGGAATGGTGGTTGACCGGTGGAGTCACCTGCCGATTCTCACAACGGTAGATACCCTCAGTATCGAATCGTGCATCCCGCCGTGGCCCGTGGGACCCGAGTACTGTGTGGTTTCAAACACTACCGGGTAAGTGCTAAAGAGGGTTGGTTCAACGAAAAGCTTTGATAATCTCAACCCGGTCGCATGCATTTAAGTTGCATGTAAATTCACGTATGGCATTAACGGTTGTTGATATCTTGTGGGTAAAGCTGAGCAACTCTGTAGAGTCAATTAAATGGTAATCGATTACACCATGCTTCCGGTAAATGAAGCTAAGTTTGAATTAGGGTGAATCCCGTAACCTAACCCAAGTAGGCTTATTAATTTCCAGCTTGACGTAATGATGAACTTGTGAAAACTCAAAATTTGCTTATTTCTATTATGTATGGTTTGTGTTTCAAATGTAAAATGGCTTCGAAAATAAAATTGCATCCACAATCATAATGACCTTATTGCCATTTCCTTTGAGAATATCCTCGCATGTAATATTCAGAATTCCTGTGCGGTTTGTTGAGTACTGTTGTGTACTCAATCTTGCTTCTCAACCTATTTTAGAATTTGAAGACGCCGGAGAATTCCAGAAGATCGTGGACGGCAAAACAGTTTGGTTTTAGGGTCATTTCTCTCTGCTCAGGCTTCGCCTGTGTGGTTCTTTTAGTAATATAATATATTGGAGCTCGCCGCTTCCATTTGTAAACTCTGGCCGTTAGGCCTTAATTGTATTAAAAACAGTTTCTCGTTCTTATGCGACAATGTATGACTTGGTTCCCGACGGCTAATCTTCCTGGGTAGCCGTTGCGGATTAAAACGTACCCCCTGAAAAGAGTGGTCCGTCACATCATCTGCCGGCCGCGTCTCTGCCGGAGGCCTGCCAGCGCACGGTGTTCAGCGCAGATTGAATCCTGAGCTAGCTGCTCACTTGTCACTTGATTTTTTTTAAAATAATACTTTTTTTAAACTGAATTGTGTTTTTAATATACGTAATAAAAAAATTGCAAAAATAATATGTGGTCGCCACACCGTACGGCGAATACCCTATTTTCACCGCACGGTTCGGCGAAAATAGCTTAATTGCGCTATTAATGTCAGTAAACCGTGGGCTAGGGTATTTTCGCCGTACCGTGTGGCGAAAATAGGGTATTCGCCACACGGTACGGCGAAAATAGGTAATCGCCGTACCAGATGGCGAAAACATAGTATTCGCCAATCCATCTGGCGAAAATAAGTTGTCGCCATACCAGATGGCGAAAATATTCAAAACATGGCTCCAAAAATTATAAAATAATTATACCATATTCATATAGTGTTGGATGTTCCATTTACGCCTTTGTTTCATATACGCCTTTGTTTCCGTTGAAATATACCGCCGCGAAAACCCTAAATACTATTGTCAACCATAACTTTGAAGCCTTTTCGGCAGTCTCTAAAATGTCACGTTCGAATGTATTTTTCGGCACGAATACCGCAGATTTTCTCTTTGATATATGGAGTACCATTTTATGGAAAAATATTTCATCTACGCCTTTGTTTCCGTTGAAATATACCGCCGCGAAAACCCTAAATACTATTGTCAACCATAACTTTGAAGCCTTTTCGGCAGTCTCTAAAATGTCACGTTCGAATGTATTTTTCGGCACGAATACCGCAGATTTGCTCTTTGATATATGGAGTACCATTTTATGGAAAAATATTTCATCTACGACTTTGTTTCCGTTGAAATATACCGCCGCGAAAACCCTAAATACTATTGTCAACCATAATTTTGAAGCCTTTTCGGCAGTCTCTAAAATGTCACGTTCGAATGTATTTTTCGGCACGAATACCGCAGATTTGCTCTTTGATATATGGAGTACCATTTTATGGAAAAATATTTCATCTACGCCTTTGTTTCCGTTGAAATATACCGCCGCGAAAACCCTAAATACTATTGTCAACCATAACTTTGAAGCCTTTTCGGCAGTCTCTAAAATGTCACGTTCGAATGTATTTTTCGGCACGAATACCGCAGATTTTCTCTTTGATATATGGAGTACCATTTTATGGAAAAATATTTCATCTACGCCTTTGTTTCCGTTGAAATATACCGCCGCGAAAACCCTAAATACTATTGTCAACCATAACTTTGAAGCTTTTTCGGCAGCATCTAAAATGTCACGTTCGAATGTATTTTTCGGCACGAATATCGCAGATTTGCTCTTTGATATATGGAGTACTATTTTATGGAAAAATATTTCATCTACGCCTTTGTTTCCGTTGAAATATACCGCCGCGAAAACCCTAAATACTATTGTCAACCATAACTTTGAAGCCTTTTCGGCAGCTTCTAAAATGTCACGTTCGAATGTATTTTTCGGCACAAATACCGCAGATTTGCTCTTTGATATATGAGAAAGGACAATAACAAAAGCATGTAGATGCAGCCAGCAATCTTAGTACGCAAACTCAACCTTAGTACGGCAGATACAACGGATATTACAACAGTGACGACATTGCTAGGAGAAGTGCCAAAAACACTGATTGTAATGGTGGAACAAGTGATCGTTCCGCCTATGTTCGTAGAGTGGGAATGATGCCATACATTTTCTACATATTACATCACCTGTCAATCTTGTGCGATTTGTTCTTGACACCGCTCAATCTCTCATATGAAAGAGCTCCATGGCCGTGCGCAGTGCTCCCAGCTGTCGCCGAATGGGTAGCCTATGCCATACGTCTCTGGGGTGTAAGAAGTAACTTGTTTGTGTGCATTCTGTGGAGTCCTGCCCTCCCATATGGGCATGCCATCTCGATTTCCGGCGCCCCCTATGTTAATACCACCGGGGTTGCCGGATGGCCTTTGTAATGCGTCAAGGATTTGTTGCGTACTGCAGACCTCGGCCGGTTGCTTCCCCTTATCCCGTACCATTCGAGAGGACGAACCCTCTTGCCCTTCCGGAGACTTGCCGAGACGCCTCCTCTGTTTCGGCTCGCACTCCACGATATGGTCCAGGAGGTGTGTGTTGGGCTTCTTGTTGTACAACCGAAAACGTGACCTGCAGTCAATGCAAGATGCCCATTGTGGTGGTTGGAGAATACCGTATGCGTGCTCGGGTCCGGCTTTTCCGGGAGGTAGTAGCACCACGGCGAGGGTTGCTCTCCCGCTTATCAAATACGGAAGTTTGAGATGTGGGTGGTACGCCTCCGGTCCACCTGGTTGAAGTACTAGCACCATGCATCCTCGGACAAAGGGCACCGGTAGAATCTTCTGTCCGCTAGATCCTCGTCGCCGGTATCAACCACTGCCTGGAGGCCGTGGTCGCACAGTTCGGGGCTTTGCGGTGGCCCCTGAGGAGGATTTTCTTGCCTTGACTTGAGCCATTTTGCAAACTTCTTTTTGAAGTCATGTATGCGATGAACTGATTTAGAATGGGTACTTGTAGCTGAAACATGAGGCACCTGAAACTCACCGATTGGTTGATCCCTTGCCCACCGGCCCTTAACTCCGGTCGATCTAGGTAGGGGACATATCCCGGCGGCCTCTCCCACCGTGTGAAGTTCTCAGGCGAAGTGGGGTAGGCGTCGTGGCAGTTGTAGAGAAATTCGTAGTCACGTCGTCCCGGCCCGTCGATCCATTGGAAAAAGCAACAACGGTCCTCGTCCTAAATAAACAAATAACGATGCATGAAATGGTAGTGTTACCCTAATTAGGGTATGGACATCATTTGGTTTACCCCGAAGCCGCGGGCACAATAGTAGTGAGCGCGGGAGGCCGTATCTCCGTGCGTAGACTGCGTAACCTTCGCTACCAGGTTGCAGTCACATTTTGGGCGTGTGATTTGGCGAATCAAGGCGTCAACGCTACTCTCATCCGGGTATTGGGGGGGTTAGCCTTCGCTTGCTGAAGAGGCGACGGTAGAACGACATCGTGGCCTACTGTGTGTGTGGGGAAAACAGACTAAAGTTTATGGAAGTTTTGGCTGTGTGATGCACATATCCCTCCCTCGGTGGGTTTATAAAGAGCTGGCGAAGGGGCAACCAAAGGAGAGTCTCGCGGACTTCAGAGTATTTCAAATCCGCGAGCATCGGATGCTTCTGCAGCTTCTGATGACATGAGCGTGGCTATGCCCACAGCTTTATACATGGAATCTCTGCCATAGCCGGCTTTTGGCAGCATTATGCAGCTGAAATGACAAAGGCTGGAAAAGTTGATATGACAAAAGCTGAAAAAGCAATAATGACACGCGGTTGATATGACTAAAGATGACAGAAATATATAATAGACCATGTATATGAGAAAGTACACAAAATAGATGGTAAAACATAATAGGACAAAGTACCCAAAAATAACGCAAATCCTAAGCCTGATCACCCCCCGGTGGTGGATCCTGACCCTGACCCCTAGCTCTCCTTTGCCAACGCTACCGGCAGGAAGAGGTGCATCGTCGAGAGGTCGTGGGCGAAGCACCGCGACGGTCCCTTTGGCCGTAGTCCGAAGGGCTGTACCGAACCGGCGGGACGCAGCGGGAGGCAACGGTGCAGAGGAGGCTGCGTGATCTGCATGGCTGGAGGAGGCGGCGTGTGCTGCGTGGCTGGAGGAGGCTGCGTGAACGGAGCCCCTGCGAAGAACTGATCGATCCAGTAGTCAGGGACGCCGTGCCCTGACTGGGTGTCCGAAGTAGAGGCATGTCCTAGGAGGCCTACAGTACAGACATTAACATTTAATTATAGTGAGAAGATTAGATTCGAAACGGGATCAACTGAATGTTTATCGGTTTACCGGGTGTGGGGACCATGGTAGGCCCATGTGGTGGCGTGTGCCAACTGGATCCTCCAGCCGTGGCTGGAGCTGGAGGCACCTGGTTGTGGAAGCTGGACCCTGGCTGTAGTGGTGGTCGAGAAGGTGGTGTCGAGGAGCTGAGTCCGGGTCGCGGCCTAGACGAGGTGCCGGTAAAGCTTGATCGGTGGGGCACGCTAAGCAGCACCAATCTCCACGATCCGTCGGGAGTGCAGCTCCACATGCCCCATGGCCTCTGATAGCTATTGCGGTGTGAAAGTGGTCCCCTGCCGTAGCCTAGTCAGAAAGTCAGTGGCATGCTGCTGCAAGCCCCTCGCCTCGTCCACCTATCACGTACAAACAAACGATAAACATAACGACATAGCATTGAAATTACAATTGCATTAATGAGTAAAAATACAACAAGACTTACCATCTGGTGCAGTGCCAGTCCTGCGTGGCTCGAGTACAAGTCTGCGATGCTAGGAGCAAACACCTGGGCCGGCTGCTCCTCGCGTAGCAGACGAGTACGGGTCCGGGGCACGTACCAGGACAAGTACTCCTGGTAGGAGGAGGGGTCGTAGGGCGCGACCTCCTCGACAACGTCCTCCAGCGCCCCCTCCCACAGCGCAAGCCACGGCGCCATCCTCCGCAGCAAGGTCACCATGGCCTTCATGGGTCCCTGGGTGGAGTACCTGCACAAAAGACCTCATTACTACAAATATATCGTAAGCACTTAGCATACCTGTAGTGGCGAGTAACTCACGAGTGCACTTTCGCTGGCACGCGTTCCCCAAAAGGAACAGGCACCACCTGGCGTAGTCCGAACTGCCTGAGGACTCGGTGCGGCACGTAGTCCTCAACGAAGACGTCGAAGACGAGCTTCCTCCTCGTCAACCAGTAAGCCTGGTCCCTGTCGCAGAGCATCGACAGCCCCCCCCGCGGCTCTCTCTCCTACACGCTCATCGCTGTAGGTGTCCCAGACGACATGCCCGTCCCTCAGGTGGTCGAAGGCCTCCGTGAAGGAGAGGTACGCCGCACGTACCTTGACACCTGCCCACTGTGGCTGCAATAGAGTAGAAATAACTGTAAGCAGATGGCATTGAAATTACAATTCCATTAATGAGTAAGAACATGTACCCGTCGCCTGGTCCAGAGCGAGCCCATCGTCGGTCGGTCCAGCGCATCACCGCCGTACATGTCGGGGGTGTAGTGCCGAGGGTCGACATGGGGTTGACCCACGGAGAAGCGCTCGAATGACCAAAGCTAAAGAAGAAGCGGCATCCCGGTAAGGTTGGAGTTCCTGCCTTTCTTCACGCACGCGTCGCAAAGGGCGCGGTACGTGGAAGCAAGAACCGCCGAACCCCAGGATACCTGCGGTACGTCGTCAGGCTCCGAGTCTGCAATAGCCCGTGCGTAGGCTATCCAACGCGCGTCCACGGTGTCGCCGTGACTCGACGTGAACATCACCCAGCAGAACAACCAAAGTAGATAGGCCTCAAGGTGCCTAGCAACCTGGTAGTCGGTGGGCTGGGCCGCCATCTGCTGCACCTGCGACAATTTAAAGAGTGTGATATCACGTTAATGCTATGCAAAGCTGGAGTAACATAGTAATATGTACAATCACTAACCTCGAACTGTGCCAACCACCTCCTCGATGGCCCGTGCTTCTCGCCTACCGGTATCTATGGGTCGACCTCCACGACAACGACGAAGCGTAGCAGTAAGTCCGCGTCCCACCCAGCAGGAGCCACCGAGGGGCCGATCGCTGCCCCGGCGATCGACAATCCAGTGAGCATGGCGACGTCCTGCAGAGTCACGGTCATCTCCCTGAAAGGCAGGTGAAAAGTGTGCGTCTCCGGCCTCCAGCGGTCGACCAAACACGCTAACAGCGAGTGGTCGAACGGGAAACGTCGCGACCGCTGCGGGTCGTCACCCTGGGCCTGGGGGTCGTGCTCAGCGGGGTCGGTAGCTGAACCCTCCACCATGCGGACAAGCGGAAGCAGCCCGGCACGTGCCAGCCTAGCGAGGAACAACAGAGTTTAATCAATTGAATGTAGTGAACACTAATTGTACGAACAATGGAACATGTACAAGTACTGCAACTAACCTGGTGTGGAAGCGAGGGTCAACACACCATGCCTTATTAGGCACACGAATCCGCAGTAAGGCCAACTTGTCATTCCCCTCTGTCGTGTGGACGTGCGCACGGTGCCGCGCATCCAAGACAGGGTCCAGGAGTGAGTCGACCTGCTCCATCCCTGCACATAGAAATGTTTCAACATAAATCATACTACACAACGTACGGCAAACACGACATATATGAATAAAAGTACACAACGTATAATAATAAAAGACATGAGGGTTGAACATAAATAAAGGTACACAACATGTGAGAAACACAACATATTTGAATAAAAGACACAACATATATGAATAAAAGACAACCAATCGCGTCAATATTACAATACATATATGTATAAAAGACATAAGGGGTGAACATAAATAAAAGTACACAACATGTGAGAGACACAACATATATGAATAAAAGACACCCAATCGCGTCAATATTACAATAAAAGACATCCAATGTGCATATAATAACATATTTCGATACATAGCCACCACCACTTTCAGAACCTACACCCTACGTGCACTGGTTTGCCTTGTGGCCATACTCGCCGCACTCAGAACACCTCCTAAGAGGGCCACCCACTTCAGATTCATCCATGTCGTTGCGAATGCGCCTAGTCTGTGGACGACGATCGCCCTTCCGCACACCTCCGCAAGGTTGGATCCGGCAAACAGATGCCCTCATCTCTGTTAATCGCAGTGAAATCACCGTGTGCACGAAAACCACGAAACTCACCCGACCAGATATGGACAACATGATCCTTCAAGTAGAAAGGGGACATGTATTGCGACGTGTTCATCCCAATTTGCCCACAAGCAGCCATCACGTGTGAGCAAGGAATATGGAGAAGTCTTGGCTTATTGCAGCTGCATTCACACCATCCAGATGCCCCTTGGCCTAGATTAACCTCGTGCGTAATAACCGCTGTATCCGTTCCCAATCCCCTTTTGCACCGAAGAGTCACCTCGAAGCGGTATTCAGTGACCCCGTAGCTACGCACCATATGTTGTTGAGCTTTCATGGTTCGTTCCTCCATGTAGGTCATCATCCGTGAACAATACGGCGTTTGCAATGTCGAGACATGAAGTACCGCTTCCGCATGCCTTTTTTGGTAGTAGCTAACGATGCCGTGCAACATGCCTTCAAGGATGGCCACAAGCGGAAGTGGACGGAGGCCTCGGATGACCCAATTGTAAACCTCGGCTATGTTCGTTGTCATCACGCCAAACCTGTTCAACGCAAAACAGTTTAGAACAACAGGCCAAATTGTTTAGCGCTCTTTTGATATTTTAATGTACCATACTAACCTGGCGCCTCCGGTGTCATGGAGCAATGCCCACTTCTCTAGAGGCTCAGCCTCTATCCAGTGCGAGAAACACTTAATGTTCCTTGACGTTCGTCTCCTCATATTAGGAGGATCGAGCTCCCCAAGGGGTGTTAGCCTTTTGGGTGGACATTCATTCGGCGTAGGTGGTTGCTTCTTTATCTCTTCGATATGCGCACTGGTGTGCTTATCCAACTCGGCAAATAGCGTTGAACTTATGTGCCTGATTCTGCTTGCATAACCTCTTAAACAGATTCATCAGTTTCTTGCTTTTGAACTGCCTGAAGAAATTGGCACCCAAATGTCTCATGCACCACCTGTTCTGCAGGTCAGGCCATGAAAATGGTTCATCTCGGTCCTCCTGTAGAGTCTTGACTGCTGAGAGGATACCTTTGTGACGATCATGAATGATGCACATGCTGGGCCGATCAACAACTACCCCCACCTTCAGATGTCTGAAAAACCACAGCCAGCTATCCCGATTCTCACCCTCAACAAAAGCAAAGGCCAATGGAAGTATGTGGTTGTTCGCATCAATTGCAATGGCTGTTAGAATCTGCCCCTTGTATTTTCCAGTCAAAAATGTGCCATCAACACAAAGCAATGGACGGCAGTACCTGAATGACGCAATGCAAGGCTCCAATGAAAAGAAAGCACGACGAAATGTACAGATCCCATTTGCATCTGCTTCGCTTTCTTTGAAAGCGGTGTATGTGCCAGGATTGGTTTGCTTCAGTACTTCAAGCACACGAGGTAGGTTGCAATACGATACCTCGTATGTGCCAAACCTCTTCTCTAATGCTTTCGCCAGACGCCAGGCCATGGAGTAGCTTATCTGATACTTAAATGTTCGTAACATTGCTTTCTGAATATACGAACACTCCATATCCCGCTTCTCAATGATTTCATTAAACATCACGCTGGCTATTACAGCCGCATTCAAGTTACGGTGTTTGACAAGAACATTTTCTAGTCTGCATGTGTGCTCGTCCACTCTTGATGCAATCCAATACGTCTCACACTTCGGCTTGTAGGCATGTACTCGAAATTCACAACCATCGACACGCACTTCACTTTGTGTACTTATCTGGCTAGACAGACAACCCGAAACTCTCTTTGCAGCCGACGGTGCCCACAAGCTCACCGCCAACTTCAATTCGTAATTGTTCGAACATTTGATTCAACCTAATGGCACCAGCACCATACTCACAATGCGAAGTCATGGCCCCACAAAGCTTCCATACCAGCTTTGTTCTGCCTGTTCCATTCATCGGGGATGGGTACCTCCGCTGAGCCAGTACTACCATGCATTTCATCATCTTCCTCCCGGTCGTCATCTTCGCCGATGGTATCGACAGGGTCCAACATTTTGGCTTCCTCTTCTGTCGCCATGCGGTCCACCAAATCCAATTGATCCACAAGTTGATCGAGATCCTCCTTCATCACCGACCTTCGCGCGCTTGTCGCATCCATGTGATCATCCCCCGCCGCCGCCTCAACCGACACCGGGCTGAACTTGTTCACCAGAGTCGATGTGTCGCTTCTCGCTCACACCAAGAGTACTCACGCCTTCCCTAGGGCAAGCTTGCACCAAAGATCACACAATCGAGGCTAGATCCCTTGCACCATCTTAACCATTTCTGCCACAACTGTGTTCGATCTACTGTCTTCAACTCCCACACAGCCGGGTCACCCTTGCTACGCGTGTATACGATTTGGATGATAACAGAATAAAAAATTGGGTCAACCAAAGTTTAATATCACGAATGCTAACAGTATCGGGGGACAAGTGCTCGGCCATGGTGACCGCAAAGCATCTTAAATCCACTCCATTCTGCCCATTTTTTACTTCACCATCGCCATAATATACCCTGAATTTCACTGGTTCCGACATCACTGCGACGACATAGACATAGACATAATTAATTTTTCCTTCCCTACTTAAAATGGAATATCAGAACCGTAATTTCAACCACGCTAATTAACTACCGCGCTATCAATACTATATTCTTATAATATTATAGCGCATGTGTAATATGTCTATTTGCTAAATGTTCGAAAAATGGCCCGATTAGCCGATTAACTGGCCGATTGGCTCGTGATCGAAGACTTAAAGATTCCATTTTTTTTGTTTACGGTGATAAAGCGTGGCCGACCGATCCATAAAACGGGATTAATCATTTTTTCAATATTTTTGTAATTACATCGATATATTGCCCTTGCGGACCTACCGACTAATGATTGACCGATTACTTCAGTTAATCCTAGGTCGACCAATTAGTTACCGATTAATGATTTCTTCAACAATGCTAATAAGTAAATTTCATTACTGTAAATTTAAAAACGTTTACATATGCAAACTAATATCACCACTGTAAATTAAATAACTAAAACTGCTACTCTAAATTAAAGAAGTAGAATCGCTACTCTAAATTGCACTGATCTAAGTCGCTACTATAGATTCCACTGATCTAGATCGCTACTCTAGATTGCACTACTCTATATCGCTACTCTAAATTACACTACTCTAAATTGCACTACACGAAATTAAACGAAATTGCGATGCGAGGTTACCTTCTACTTCTTCTCCTCCTCTTCTTCTTCTCCTCTTCTTCTTCTTCTTCTCCTCCTCCTCTTCTTCTTCTCTTCTTCTTCTTCTTCTTCTCCTCCTCCTCTTCTTCTCCTCCTTTTCCTCTCTCTCCCTCTCTCCTTCCCTTTCTCTCTCTCCCTCTCTTCCGACCGGCGGCGCGCGCTCCCCTCCCTTTCTTCTCTTCTCTGCTGCGGCGGAACGAACGAACAGATCGATCGTTTTATCGATCTGCCAATTTTACCGAGCAATTTTCGCCACACCGTGCGGCGATAACCTGTTTTCGCCACACCGTTTGGCGAAAACTAGGTGTTCGCAACACCGTGTGGCGAAAACACCCTTGATTCCCGTGCAGCAGGTTAATAGCGCAATTAAGCTATTTTCGCCGAACCGTGCGGCGAAAATAGGGTATTCTCCGCACGGTGCGGCGAAAATAGGGTATTCGCCGTACGGTGTGGCGACCACATATTATTTTTGTAATTTTTTTATTCCGTATATTAAAAACGTAATTCAGTTTAAAAAAAGTATTATTTAAAAAAAAATTCCTTGTCACTCCATACGTACGATGTATCGTGGCACAATCTGCAATCCATTTCCCTTCCCGGAACGCTCACAGCTCACAAGAGGGCCTCTCAAAACAGCCAAACTACTACGAGCCGACGGCGGCCGTTTGCGCCGTGGAGCCAGCGCCCGGCCGGTAATTAGTCGATGGCCATATATTTTCCTCTAATTTAGCCACGGTCGTCTCATGTCTGCAGTGCATGGCCGGGTCAGGCATGGCCCAACCGCCCAAGTGACGGACGGCAGACACGCCGCCGCGAGGCCCCCTTCCCTAGCAACGCGTTCCCGACGCGAATTTTTTTTCTGGCTCACTGTGACTTATTTTTTCCGAATCTACTTCCGTACAAGCATAATTATAAAAATAGATTTTTTCGCACCATAGATAGATGATACGTATCATCTGTCGCACTCGTATACCGTGACAGAGGATATTGAGCTATGGTAACACGATAGTGCCAAGTCACCCTACCGCGGTTGGTGTAGACCGTGATTCCAGTCCTGCCGTGGTATATTAACACAGCAGTTAATACGTGTTATTTATTTATATTTTTGTGATCAAGAAAAGAACTAGTTTTATAATTACAAGTTTTTTTAAAAAAAAGTAAGAAAAAAGACCAGAAAAAGCCGAGATTTCCGCGTTCCCGTGGCTTGGACCAAGCGTACGCGCGCCGTCCGTCTCACCGTCCCAACGGGCGATTGCGGTTTCGTGCGTCTGCTGCCTCTCTCGCGCGGCCTCTTGGACGGTGTGCGATGGTGGCCGGCTACTGGCCTTGACGCCTCGTGCGATCTGCGATTCCAACATGTCGAGTTCGTAAGAGCCCGCGATGGCTTCACGGGCCGATCGCACGGGGGCTCCGCCGCCTCGCAATGACAGAGTCGTCCTTGACTTCACCGGCAGCTGCAATACGGAGCAACGCATGCACGTACGGTGGTACGTTGGTATGTACAATTTGGACATGCACCACGAGTAGCTTTCTTGAGCATGGATACACTACTACAGATCCGGCCTTCCATACCGGCCCAATAGTACCGGTTATGCATGAACCGGGACTAACATTTACATCAGTCCCGGTTCAACGGTCTACAGGTCCGGGGGGATCATCAGTACCGGTTGTAACTACCAACCGGTGCTGATGCTCACATCGATCGGGTTGGTTACACCAACCCGCATTAAGCAAAGACAGAGCCGTGGATGGTTCTTAGCACCGTTGATGTAACCAACCGTATCGATGTTCGTGTTATCGATGCAGGTTGGTTAAACCAACCAAGATTAAGCAGCCTCCTCGGCTCTGTCGCTTAGTACGGGTTGGTGTAACCAACCCGTCGGATATGGAGCATCAAAGACCGGTTGTTGTATTTGACCGTACTAATGCGCTTTCGCCTCTCGCGCCCGATCAATCCTCGCGCCTTTACGATGAAACTCTTAATTCGTGTTCATCCGGATTCTTGTTTTCCGATCCAGCCTCCTATAAAACCGTCAGAGCGACTGTAAAGGGAGACTTACGGATGATCAGTAGTCAGCCCCTTGTTTCACGCTGGCAGCGTCTCCTTCTTCTCCCTCGGGCGTGCCATCCTCACCACCTCGGGAGAAGGACGAGGAGGAGCGGGAGGAGGAGGAGGATGAGGAGGAGGAGGAGGACAATGAGGAGGAGGAGGAGGAGGAGGAGGAGCGGGAGGAGGAGGAGGAGGAGGAGGAGGAGGAGGGTTGGGGTTGGGTCCGCTCGAGGAGCGCGACGTCGTCGGACGAGGATGACGATGATGAAGACGACATCCACGACGACGACGACGACGCTTCGCTCGACGATTTACTCCGGCGACGACAGCCTGAATTTACGACGAGTGGTGGTATGGGTGATCGCGCCACCCACCACCCGTGCGCCGCTATGCATATTATATATATTGTAATTAATTAATATAATATGTAATGTTTTATATTATGAATTATTAATATGATATGTAATATTTTATGTAATGAATTATTAATATAATATATAATGTTTTACCTCCCCCTTCTTGAAGCTCCGCCGCCTTTACCGTTAAATTGAAATATTAAAAAAAATTATAAAACATAAAAAACCGTTGAAAAAAATTACGGCACAATGCATTGTCGTTCAAAACAATGGCTTCGAGAAACATTCGATTGGACAAAGGAAACTCAGGAGAAAATCGCAAGAAAAATTTTGAAAGTATGTTTAGAGATGAATTTATTTTTAATTATTTTTTTTATATGCATGAAAATCATTTTTGTACCTTTATCTCGGGGTCGTGAGTACCGGTTAAAGGTACCAACTGCATCGATAGTCACATCAAGATCGGTTTGTATTCTGAACCGGTACTATCTAGTAGCAATACGGTTGCAAGTGGATATTAGTACCGGTTTGTGCTTTGAACCGGGACTAGTGTCCGACCAATTTAAACTCTTCGTCCTCCCGCTCTCTGCAGGCCGAGTCATTTGATCGCGAGAGATGAACAGGAGTTCATCGCCAAGGAGCTCGAAGGAGGAGGTGCTGCCAAAAATTCGAATTTTTGTCATTTTACTCGCAACCAAGATACCTAAGGTTAGTAATATCATTCCTCACTACACTTGGTGTTAAATGGGGCCTCTTCTTTGCTTAAATTATAAAGAAAATTTGATCTTTTCCATTAATCGTTGAAGGATTATAAATGTATAAATCAAGCTCGATCAATTGAAGTAAGATACAAAAACTTATTGTGTAAGCTTATAATTTGCTTGGATTATAATATAGCTCGCATTTAAGGTTTGGATCTAGCTCAATTTTATGTTTTAGTTCCATCGATCTAGCTCAAATTAGGTTGCACGTAGTTGGGGAAATTAAAAATGGTGCATTTGAGAAAAGTTTTCATAAAATTGGTTGCACGTAGTTGGGGAAATTAAGAATAGTGCATTTGACAAAAGTTTTCAAAATTTAAGCAAAGATGTCGTTAAATTTGTTCACAATTTTGAATCTAGACTATGATTGACCAATTTTTTTTGTAGGTTGAAAAAACTTGTGTAAGTTTATATTTTGCTTGCATTATTATTTAGCTCGAATTGTATGTGTGGCGAACCTAGAGTGCAATTGTCGGGTATGAATACCGGAGTAAATAATCATTTTATGGGAAAATATGTAATGAAATATAGTGCCTTTAAAAATATTTAATGAAATAAAGCCATTTTAAAAATATAGTTGTCTTGATTTGGATTTTGGGAAATGTTCAATAATTCATTATCGAAAAATGAGTTAAAAGTTACCTTGATCGAATATAATGTAGATGGACCGGCGATGGATGTACATGGACCGACGCTCCCCGGAGTTCTTGCAGGGTTTGCAAGATTTTCTTCGTGCAGCCGATGAATACACGACGTCAGGCTACATATGTTGTCCATGCATAGACTGCAAGAATGAGAAGGAGTGGTCAAACTCCAGTCACATTCACTTCCATTTGCTCTCAAGAGGTTTCATGTCAAATTATACATGTTGGACCAAGCACGGTGAAGAAGAGATTATACAAGAAGAAGGTGAACAAGAAGAGGCGGAGAACAATATCTTAGACTCTGGCCAACCCGGCTCTAACGAAGATACATTTGGGGAGTTTGGTAATGATGACCTAGACCAGATGCTGCTTGATGGAGAGGGAGAATACATCGATGAAAGACATTACGGAAAATTTCAGCGCCTATGGGAGGACCACAAAACATTGTTGTATCCAAACTGCCAACAGGGCCATACAAAGTTGCGTACTACACTAGAACTGATGCAATGGAAGGCGACCAATGGATTGTCTGATAAGGGATTCGACGAGTTGTTATGCCTCATGAAAAAGTTACTTCCAGAGGAACACATCGCCGAAACTACGTACGATGCCAAACAAGTTATCTGCCCTTTGGGGTTGGAGGTACAGAAGATACATGCATGTCGTAACGATTGTATCCTTTATCGCAATGAGTACGAGGATTTGGATGCTTGTCCGGTGTGCAAAACTTCTCGGTATAAGACCAGGCATGATGACCGAGGTGAGGTAGAGGGGCAGTGTAAGAAGAAGAGGCCCCCTGCTAAGGCCATGTGGTATTTCCCTATAATACCCCGGTTGAAACGTTTATTTGCGAACAAAGTGCATGCCCAGATGATGCGCTGGCACAAAGAAGACCGTAAGGACGACGGAAGGCTAAGACACCCTGCTGATGGCTCCCAGTGGAGGAAAGTCAATAGAACATACCCGGACTTTGCTGAGGATGCAAGGAACATAAGGTTTGGGTTGAGTACAGATGGGATGAACCCGTATGGCGAGATGAGGCGGTACACACTTTCATCCTATGGCGCAAACGGCACATAATTTTTCGAGATAACATGGATGTGTCCTCTCTGCGAAGAAGCCCGACTCCTACACCACTTCCCGCACACCCAAGCCCAAGAAGAAGCCCGACTCCTACACCACCTGCCGCGCACATAAGCCCTACGAGAAGCCCATCTCCTCCCAAGAAGGCGCCGACTCCTACACCACCTCCCGCGCACATATGCCCTACGAGAAGCCCGTCTCCTCCCAAGAATGCGCCAACTTCTACACCACCTCCCGTGCACTTAAGCCCCACAAGAAGACCGTCTCCTCCCAAGAAGGCGCCGACCAAAGGAAACAAGCCACCACCGCCAGCTCCCAAGCAGACGTCCTCCACCCAATCCAAGAAGTTGCGTCCACTTTCAAAGCTGGCGTACGATATGACCGACGAGGAGACCAATAAGATTGTACAAGGTGAGGTAACTGAATTTTTTAGACCCAAGTCACCAAAGAAGAAGGTTCAACCTGGCACGAAAGAATTTCACAAAGGCTTGAGGACTATTACAAATTTGAAGGATAAAAAAGAAATGCCTCGCTAATCAAACTACGCGCACATTGCGAAAGGAATGCCACAAGGAGTGGGCAGGTGAGGAGAAGGAGAAGGAGAAGGCTAAGGCGATGCTACAATTCTTTGATGAAACCGGGCTTGACCCAAATCAAATATTAGGCTCAAGAGAGATTGAGTATGCCCAAGTAAGATGGCCATTTACATTGGGTGGATCATTGGTCAGCGTGAGGAGTCGCTTCCAATAACGACAAAGATGCGGCAATTCCATGAATGGTACTTGGACGCGACTCAAGCATGGTCTCTGATTGTTTCTTTGTCAAGTACAAGGATCAAGATTTTTATCACGGTGACGGTGAATTTTTTATGGAATGGCACGTCATGTATGATCTATACCAGACAGACGCCCTCAGCGCGTCCTTGGTGGGTTGCTGGACTCTGTAAGTGTCTTATTTACAAAAAAACCATCGTGCGTGCCCTTGTAGAGTACGGACCTTGCAAGCCTAACTAATTTCTTCTTGTGTAGCATGGAGATACAAAGATGCCGAAGGGATCAAATTTTTGACATAGGATTCATGGACCCATTAGTTATCAACGAGACAACCGTTAGATACAGCCCAAGCGAAACACAGACTAACGTATACAATGCGCTAATGGGACATCAATATAAGTCAAGGATATATCTACCCTACGCACATGAGTATGTGTTTTCGTACCGCCTTGTTCTACTTCTTTTTCATAACACTATGTTAGAACTAATTAGTTATCTATGTTGACATATGTACAGTTTTCATCGATTCTTATTATGATCGAGCTAGATCATAGTCGGATCACAATTATGGACTCGAGAAGGAAACCAGTTCAAACGTATCAAACCTTCATCGATTTGCTCGACCGGTATTAATTCTTGTTCCTTTCATTATTGTATTACTTCTATTTCCTTCCATTTGAAACAAATTCTAATCATGTACAATTGGTAATCACATGTGTAGTGCATTCGCACAGTTTCGTGCTAAAAATAGGGGCGCATTCAAGGAGAAATTCGAAATTACAACAGCCTCTCAAGTCCGTATATCATAAAGCTAGCTTTTGGTTAGTTAAGTTAATTTCCTTGCATTCATTTCACGCTTTCAACTTTTTCAACCGCAGATCTTGAGTCGATCGGCGGGCAACAATTTATGCTATTTACTACGTATGTGTGTTTTTGCACACCCAAACCGGAGCCGCTGACCGCATGCTAAAAGGCGACAAGGGGGTGAGTAAATATAATTACTACCTTTAACGATGTATATTACTCCTTACATCTGGTACAAATTCAAGGATTGATTTGTTAATGACTTAACGGCAGGTGCCTCAATATTTGGCGGAACAAGGTTGAACTCTCGCCGCGAGTGAGAGCAATTCAAGAACAACTCGTTGGCTTCATTTACGATGAGGTTGTAAATCCAAAAGGCGAGTTCCACGAACCAAATTTTAATAGGTGGGGCCCTTCAATAAGGACCAGGTGAACTGTCATTCTCGACATCTACGGCTAGCAAGAGCGATGCACGTAAAATCCCAATGAATGTAAGGAAAAGAAATACTGGAGTTGTAATTAAAGTTGTGTGCATATTGTAGTACATTATATGTAATTAAATTTGTTAATGAATGTACAGTGATTTTATTATCGTGCAAATGTGCATGATTGATTATATGTGTTTTAATTCGTTGTGATTTAACACACACATGAAGTCACCGTGATTTGATATAATATATTGTAGTATATTATATATAATAGCCAATATTGGACACACACATATTTACATATATATTATATACAACCCATCGATCTGGTTAGATAAAACAACTGCATCGATGAGGGCTCATCGTAACCGGTTGGAGACACCAACCGTATCGATAAGGTCCATCGGGTCTCCACGATGCGCTGCCACGTGTGACTACCAACCGCATCGATACTCTATCGATCTGGGTGAAAACCGGATCGATGCTCAAGAGCATCGATCCGGATGGATAATCTTGGGTTCAAAAACCGGTACCAAAGGCTCTTTTAAACCGGTACTAAAAGCCTTTTCCGTAGTAGTGATAGTTAGATTTAAGGGTTTTGATAAGTTTCATCCGGATGTTTTCTTTAGCAACAATTATCCAAATTCCTTGTCATTGGATCTGTTTTCAGATCGATGCACACCCCCCTGAATTCGAGGTGGGTTGATCCTACGGATGTGTGTTTTGATCGTACGGTCCAAAGTTTAGATATTTTCTAGGACAAAAACATCCGGATGATGCCTATACACTCCCTAGATTTAAATTTGCATCCACGACTTAATCTCAATTTTTGTATAATGCCACTAGTTATCTTTTGTTGGGAATTTTTGTGTGAACTTGTATATATATATAATCCACTAGACTGAAAATAGTTGCATGCCACCGGGTTTATCTGTGCCTCTTGTTGCATTCCTAAGGCCGTTTCTGATTTTGCGTTTTGCATTGCATGGTTTTCATGAACCCTTAATGTCCTCATGATTCATTTCCATCAGAATTATTTGTAATATAATCCACAATTTCTAAGCCATCAAAATATGAAAAGTATCGGTTCAATCCACTCTAAGATCAAGCAAACTTCATCAATGAACTTTCCAACATAAAAATGATAGTTAAATTTGATACTGTCCAAACCATAGTAAATTTGATACTCCTTAAACCATAGTAAATTTTATACTCCCCAAACCGTAAACTGCGCTTCGTGACCTGGACATCGTTTGCTGCCCAATAATCAAAACTAAAATATTTTTGCATATTCATAATATAAATGATTTTACAAAAATTCAGAAAGTTGTTTCATTGAATTTGGAGTTGTATAGCGAAAGTTATTTGCATTTTAATCTACTCGGTTTCAAAAATTAAAAAAAAAGAAAAGAAAAAAATGATTTATTTTTTTTTTGCCATGGCCAGTTCCTGGTGAACCGTAGATGGCTTGGCCGGTTCACGGGGAACCGTAGATGGCTTGGGCGGTTCCTGGAGAACCGGTCATGCTTCACCGGTTTACGGGAACCAGAGATGACAGATTTTTTTTTGATAAATACGCGAAACTGCTGTATCTTAACTATTATAAGAATGAGTTGGTGGTGATGGTGAGTCTGCCAGGCCATTCTTGGGCCAGAATAGTAGGGGCCCAATGCCCAGTAGGTGAGTCACTATTGCTTTGATAACCTATAGTTGTAAATCTGCAGAACAACTCAATATAGATGATTTGATTTATTTACTAGCTTACAACGATATGTTTTGCTTGATATGTGTGTTACAAAAAAATTGATTTATTGTATGATTTAGGATCCTGCATTATAATTATGTATTATTCTCTTTTGAAATTTCGTTGCAACGCACGGGCATCTTACTAGTCATCTTATAAATACGAGTTAAAATTTGTATTAAATACGATTTTTTCATGTTTTGAAGCCATATTTTCATGAAAAAGTATACACAAAAACTTATAAAGTAACTAATAAAGCCACTTCAACATTTTAAAACAGGTATAAACACTACTTTCCAATCCCCACGGGGCAGGTCCCTACGGGGGACAAGGATAGGGCGCATAGTCCGTCGTCAACCTTCATGGGCCGGGGCGGCGGAGAGCTTGGCGGGGATCGGGGCGCAGGCTGCACCCCGCGATCCTCCGCCCCGTCGCCATACCTGCGTAATGTGCTATATAGAGCATGTACAATGGCAGTTGTCTATAATAGATGCCATATAAGATTTTTAAAGAGGTAGAAAAGAAAGAAGGAGAAGAGAAAGTAGTTGTATTTTCGTGAATAGACGGTCTTATAGACGACTTCATACTGTTTGTACCATTGTTTAGACAGTCTATTGGTTGTAAGAAAGATTATTATAGATGACTATATAGACAACTCATTGTATGAATCGCCTTTAAATCTGTCCTATAGATGATATGAAAGTATATTATAGACTTTCTATTGTCTATACCATTATATATGCTCTAAATACTAACATCGATATGCTTGTCAGGTAGGGAGTACAGACGGGTACCCTTCCATATATATTGGATTTTCATGATAACTACAAAAGGTAGCGTAGATACATCATAAGAATTAAAAGATTGGGATCCTGCCACAGAACCTGTTGTTACTTGAAGCTAGAATTGGCGTGTGTTCACATCCTGAAACATCGAGGAATTTCTCCCTCCAAAAGATTGTTAGCTAACTTTAAGACCTTCAGGTTTTGCATTTCGCATATAGATCCAGAAATATGACCGTTGATGCGGTTGGAGTATAGTTCAACAGACACTAGATTTGGAGCTCCAAAATTTGATGGTAGCGACCCTGATAGAGAGTTGTTGGAGGCATCCAAAATGCTGAGGTTTCTCGGCAACACAGGTAATTGACCGATTAGTTGGTTTGAACTGAGGTAGAGCCTCTCCAAGGACATGATTTCCATATTTGTTGGCAAGCCACCACTAATTTGATTATCGGAAAGTTCCAAGGTTATGATATTTGAAAAGGTATCACAGAACCAATCTGGAAGCCTATCAGTTATACCTGTGTTTGACATATCAAGCCCAAGGATGTCCACCTGCCATTTAAGCCATGCAGGAAACAAAGGACCCATCTGACAAGATGCAAAATATGCTTCTTTCAGTCTAAAGGGAGGTAGCCATTTGGAAGACACCACAACCTTCAATGGATTATTAGACAAGTCTATGTACTGTAAGCTCTTCAGACCATCAAAGTGTTCTTCCGTGATCAGACCATCCAAGTCATTGTTGCTTAGATCCAACTTAGTCAGATTAGTGAGCAGCATACCGACTTCGGATGGCATTCGCCCATGCCGCCTCGGAACTCGCCGCCGCCTGCCCCCGTCGCGTCCCCGCCATTCGCCCATGCCGCCGTGCGGCTATAAAAGCCGCACGAACCCCTCCTTCGTCGCCCCCACCCCGCTCCCTTCTTCCTTGGGTAAGATCCCGGACCCTTCTTCATCTCCACCGCCGAACCCCTCGCCTCCCCCTCATCTTCTCCCCCTCCGACCGGTGGCTTTGCTCGGCCCCAACTCACCCCCGCCACCTCGACTCCTCGCCCAAGAAAGCCCTAACCATAGCCGAGCAAAGGAACCCACCCCCTCGCCTCTTCATCTCCCCCATCGAGATCCCGACCCCCCCCCCCTTCGTCCCCAGCCCCGGCTTCGCTCGCCCGCCACCGAATCGCCACCGCCGCCCTAACCCTAAACGCCCCCTCTCTGCCTCTCTCTGTGTCTCTGCCCCGCCAGACCCACCGGTTAGCCCCCCTTTTTTTTTGCTTCGCCCCCGCCGCTCCATGGCCCCACTTGTCAGCGCAAGATGGGCCGGCCCAGCTCCGCCCCCACGCGCGTGTGGCCGTGGGCCTTCGCCCGAGTGGGCCGTGCCTGGCGCGGCCCGTCTCTGTTTTTGGATTTTTGGTTTTATTTTTGGATTTTAATTAATCCAAAATTCCATTTAAATACTCCCAAAAATTCCCGCGCATCCAAAAATAGCCATAATAGCATTTTCCGAATCGTCTCGTCGTTCTGAGTCCAAAAACGGTCTCCGTTTCGCCGTTTGAAGTCCACAAAATTCCAAAATGCCTAAAAGTGCCCTCGAACCCCTCTTCCATCCCTTTTCTCTCTCGTTTCCTTTTTCCTTTTTCCTTTTTCTTGTTTTTCTCTTTTATTTTCTTTTCTCTTTGTTTTATTCGTTTATTTATTGCTCGCTTGCTGTGCGCTAGATCCGACCTTGGAACCCGTCCCGGAGCAGTACGAGGAGCCAGAGCAGGAGTCAGACGTAACCGGCACCGAGTTCGACGACATAGACGACGACCTAGGGATTCCCCTCGCCTCGCAAGGCAAGCCGCACTCCTTGAACATGTTGAATCAATGATAATATTGTAGTATTAATTATTTTAATATTGCATTATGTTAGTATGTTAAATGCTAGAAATGTTTATTTTAGAATGCCATGATGACCTAGGTAGTACCTAGCTTGATTAAAGACCCACTTTGTATTGTTGTGACATATTTCCTTTGCAAACCTTAGACCTATCTATTGAACCTCGTATGCTATTAATTAATTAATTAGTCGAACATTAAAAAGCTTGTGTATTAAAATAAAACCATCAAGCGGAAGCTTGATGTAGATTATATTCGAAAAAGTGCTACGGTGAGAGGACTTTGGCAGGCAAACCATTAGATGGCTACGTGACCGATCCTCGACCGATAACGAGGCCAATGTGTTTGGTGTGGATTGTTGGTTTGGAATTGGCTAAGTCTTAGGCATAATTTAAGTAATCACAACCTTGAGCAGAGTAAATAATTTAGATCCCGCTCAACCACAAGTTGGGTCGGTCGGCCTCGTTGACTCGATCCAACCTAGATTGGTACTTGAACTCCCCCTTAGAATACTTATAGGATGGAGGTTCCATACTGTGGGCATCAGACAGTATGCCCGCGGGCGAATGGGGTGGAATGGAGGTTGACCGGTGGAGTCACCTGCCGATTCTCACAACGGTAAATACCCTCAGTATCGGATCGTGCATCCCGCCGTGGCCTGTGGGACCCGAGTACTGTGTGGTTTCAAACACTACCGGGTAAGTGCTAAAGAGGGGTAGTTCAACGAAAAGCTTTGATAATCTCAACCCGACCGCATACATTTAAGTTGCATGTAAATTCACGTGTGGCATTAACGGTTGTTGATATCTTATGGGTAAAGCTGAGCAACTCTGTAGAGTCAATTAAATGGTAATCGATTACGCTATGCTTCCGGTAAATGAAGCTAAGTTTGAATTGGGGTGAATGCTGTAACCTAACCCAAGTAGGCTTATTAATTTCCAGTTTGACGTAATGATGAACTTGTGAAAACTCAAAATTTGCTTATTTCTATTATGTATGGTTTGTGTTTCAAATGTAAAATGGCTTCGAAAATAAAACTGCATCCACAATCATAATGACCTTATTGCCATTTCCTTTGAGAATATCCTCGCATGTAATATTCCGAATTCCTGTGCGGTTTGTTGAGTAATGTTGTGTACTCAGTCTTGCTTCTCAACCTATTTTAGAATTTGAAGACGCCGGAGAATTCCAGGAGATCGTGGACGGTAAAGCAGTTTGGTTTTAGGACCCTTTCTTTTAGTCTCTACTATAAAGTGAGAGTTTCTTTCCAAGTCATTTCATCAAAATTACCAGTTCTGCCATTCTTTAATTACCCACCTCTTTAATTAACCACTCCAGGTGTGAATGGGAGACAGCACACAAGACCATTCTTTAATTACCCCTCTTTGATTAATTAACCACTCCAGGCGCAAGAAACGAAGCGTCAGAACGCTTCATTTACATAGAAATATATAAATATTGCTTCAATAGTGTCCTACTGTATAAGGTATTATTTGCACAACATATTTTCTTGTTTCATGTTATCGTAATAGCAGGACAGCCGTTCAAAATGTAGATACCATTGCAACGCACGGGCACCTTACTAGTAATATAATATATTGGAGCTCACCGCTTCCTTTTGTAAACTCTGGCCGCTAGGCCTTAATTGTATTAAAAACAGTTGTCTCGTTCTTATGCGGCAATGTATGACTTGGTTCCCGACGGCTAATCTTCCTGAGTAGCCGCTGCAGATTTAAACGCATGCCCTGGAAAGAGTGATCCGTCACATCATCTGCCGGCCGCGTCGGCCTTTGTCTTTGCCGGCGGCCTGCCAGCGCACGGTGTTCAGCGCAGACTGAATCCTGAGCTACGAGCCGACGGCGGCCGTTTGCGACGTGGAGCCAGCGCCCGGCCGGTAATTAGTCGATGGCCATATATTTTCCTCTAATTTAGCCACGGTCGTCTCATGTCTGCAGTGCATGGCCGGGTCAGGCATGGCCAAACCGCCCAAGGGACGGCAGACACGCCGCCGCGAGGCCCCCTTCCCTAGCAACGCGTTCCCGACGCGAATTTTTTTTCTATCTCACTTGTGACTTATTTTTTCCGAATCTACTTCCGTACAAGCATAATTATAAAAATAGATTTTCTCAAACCATAGATAAATGATACATATCATCTGTCACACTCGTATACCGTGACAGAGGATATTGAGCTATGGTAACACGATAGTGCCAAGCCACCCTACCACGGTAGGTGTAGATCGTGATTCCGGTCCTGTCGTGGTATATTAACACGGCAGTTAATACGTGTTATTTATTTATATTTTTGTGATCAAGAAAAGAACTAGTTTTATAATTACATTTGTATGTAGACTAATTTTTTTAATAAAAGTAAAAAAAAGACCAGAAAAAGCTGAGATTTCCGCGTTCCCGTGGCTTGGACCAGGCGTACGTGCGCCGCCCGTCTCACCGTCCCAACGGGCGATTGCGGTTTCGTGCGTCTGCTGTCTCTCTCGCGCGGCCTCTTGGACAGTGGGCGATGGTGGCCGGCTACTGGCCTTGACGCCTCGTGCGATCTGCGATTCCAACATGTCGAGTTCGTATGTACAATTTGGACATGCACCACGAGTAGCTTTCTTGAGCATGGATAGTTAGATTTAAATTTGCATCCACGACTTAATCTCAATTTTTGTATAATGCCACTAGTTATCTTTTGTTGGGAATTTTTTTGTGAACTTGTAATATATATATATGAAAATGGTTCATACTCATGGGAGTATGTACTTCCACTCTCAATATACCACTTAAATGATACTGTTATACCTCTTTATCCTTTTGAGTATACTCTAATACTAATTATAAGATACTTCAAAGTGAGTTTTACAAAAAATTTCATTAAAGCACACCCTTTATAGCATAATTTATTTATATAGTCTTTTTACATATAGAAAAGGGTATATAGCAAAAAAATAAAGAGCACCGATGAATTTTTTTCAACAATATCACATTGTAGTATCTTAGAATTATTATTGAAGTATATTGAAAGTGATAAATGAGTATAACACATTCGTTTAAGTGGTATACTAGAGGTGAGAGTACGTACTCTCAAGAGTACGAAAAAGGCTTCCTCTATATATATATATATATATATATATATATATATATATATATATATATATATATATATATATATATATATATATATATATATATATATATATTTGCATGCCACCGGGTTTATCTGTGCCTCTTGTTGCATTCCTAAGACCGTTTCTGATTTTGTGTTTTGCATTGCATGGTTTTCATGAACCCTTAATGTTCTCAAGATTCATTTCCATCAGAATTATTTGTAATATAATCCACAATTTCTAAGCCATCAAAATATGAAAAGTATCGATTCACAATCCACTCTAAGATCAAGCAAACTTTATCAATGAACTTTCCAACATAAAAATGATAGTTAAATTTGATATTATTCAAACCATAGTAAATTTGATGAGATAGTTAAATTTGATACTCCCTAAACCATAGTAAATTTTATACTCCCCAAACCGTAAACTGCGCTTCGTGACCTGGACATTGTTTGCTGCACAATAATCAAAACTAAAATATTTTTACATATTCATAATCTAAATGATTTTACAAAAATTTAGAAAATTGTTTCATTGAATTTGGAGTTGTATAGCTAAAGTTATTTGCATTTTAATCAACTCGGTTTCACAAATTAGAAAAAAGAAAAAAAATGATTTTTTTTTTTTTTTTTTGCCATGGCCGGTTCCTGGTGAACCGTAGATGGCTTGGCCGGTTCACGGGGAACCGTAGATGGCTTGACCGGTTTCTGGAGAACCGGTCATGCTTCACCGGTTTACGGGGAACCGGAGATGACATGTTTTTTTGGTAAATACGCGAAACTGTTGTATCATCTTATAAATATGAGTTAAAACTTGTATTAAATATGATTTTTTCCTGTTTTGAAGCCATATTTTCGTGAAAAAGTATACACAAAAACTTATAAAGTAACTAATAAAGCCACTTTAACATTTTAAAACAGGTATAAACACTACTTTCTAATCCCCACGGGGCAAGCCCCTACGGGGGACAGGGATAGGGCGCATAGTCCGTCGTCAACCTTCATGGGCCGGGGCGGCGGAGAGCTTGGCGGGGATCGGGGCTTAGGCTGCACCCCGCGATCCTCCGCCCCGTCGCCATACCTGCGTTGTCTATAATAGATGCCACGTAAGATTTTTGATGAGATAGAAGAGAAAGGAGGAGAGAAAGTAGTTGTCCTTTCATGAATAGATGGTCTTATAGACAACTTTAGACTGTTTGTACCATTGTATAGACAGTCTATTAGTTGTAAGAGAGATTATTATAGATGACTATATAGACAACTCATTGTATGAATCGCCTTTAAATCTGTCCTATAGATGATATGAAAATATATTATAGACTTTCTATTGTCTATACCATTATATATGCTCTAAATACTAACATCGATATGCTTGTCAGGTAGAGAGTACAGACGGGTACCCTTCCATATATATTGGATTTTCATGATAAGTACAAAAGGTAGCGTAGATACATCATAAGCAGGGGTGGATCTAGGCCCCGGGCAGAGTAGGCTGAAGCCCGGGGCTTGGTACCGAAAGCTTACTAAAATTCTACGAAAAAATATTGAAAAATCATTGAAAATAAATATTTAATCTAAGATCAGCTGGTCCAGCCCAGGGCTTGGGCCTGGGCTAGCTCCGCCCCTGATCATAAGAATTAAAAGATGGGGATCCTGCCACAGAACCTGCTGTTACTTAAAGCTAGAACTAGTTATATGCCCGTGCGTTGCTACGAAAAATAAAGATTAAAAAATAAAAAGAATACTATTTCATAAGATCAAACATCTATCTTTAACGCTTCGTTTCTTACAAAAGCTGGTTAATTAAAGCAACACTTCGTTTCTTGCGTAGGGCAATTAAGTAGGGTAATTAAGCAGAACAATTAATGTGACGTGGAAAGAAACTCTCACTTTATATAGTAGAGATTGGGGTGTGTTCACATCCTGAAACATCGAGGAATTTCTCCCTCCAAAAGATTGTTAGCTAACTTTAAGACCTTCAGGTTTTGCATTTCACATATAGATCCAGGAATATGACCGTTGATGCGGTTGGAGTATAGTTCAACAGACACTAGATTTGGAGCTCCAAAATTTGATGGTAGCGACCCTGATAGAGAGTTGTTGGAGGCATCCAAAATGCTGAGGTTTCTCGGCAACACAGGTAATTGACCGATTAGTTGGTTTGAACTGAGGTAGAGCCTCTCCAAGGACATGATTTCCATATTTGTTGGCAAGCCACCACTAATTTGATTATCGGAAAGGTTCAAGGTTATGATATTTGAAAAGGTATCACAGAACCAATCTGGAAGCCTATCAGTTATACCTGTGCTTGACATATCAAGCTCAAGGATGTCCACCTGCCATTTAAGCCATGCAGGAAAGAGAGGACCCATCTGACAAGATGCAAAATATGCTTCTTTCAGTCTAAAGGGAGGCAGCCATTTGGAAGACACCACAACCTTCAATGGATTATTAGACAGGTCTATGTACTCTAAGCTCTTCAGACCATCAAAGTGTTCTTCTGTGATGAGACCATCCAAGTCATTGTTGCTTAGATCCAATTTAGTCAGATTAGTGAGCATACCGACTTCGGATGGCACACGTCCAGTCAGGTGGTTATGAGAGAGGTCAAGGGTCACTAAACTTGTAAAATGCCTAATAAATGATGGCAGAGGTCCAGTAAAGTTATTAGCAGAAAGGTCGAGAGTGACTAAACCGGTCAAGCGCTCCATCGAATTTGGCAGGATTCCTGACAACATGTTGGATTGCAAATACAGCTCCTGCAATTTGTTTGACGAGCATCGCGGCAACCGCCCAATTAACTCCGTCATGTTTCCAAAGGGGTAAGAATACATGATGAGGCACAGGGTCTTCAAATTGCATTGGTTCTTCAAGTTCAAAGTCGTCATGTCCATGAAATGATTGTTTGCCAACTCCAGGACTTGCAGGGACGTCATACCTCCAAGTGCATCAGGGAATCGACCGTACAGATCGGTGCACGCAAGGTTGAGGTGCTTGAGGCTTGTTAGGTTCCAGAACCAACAAGATGCAAGTGGTTGGTCCAGGTCGTTGTTCCAAAAGAGATTAAGCTCCTCCAGATTTGTAAGGTTCAGGTGTGGGATCGATTGGCTCACGCTTGTTAGGGAGCAATCAGAAAGATCAAGGGACCTCAAGGAAGGAATCATGTTCACATCATGAGGCCAATCGACTGCAGCGCTGAGATCTACCGATCCCATGTTGAGGCCCCGTAGCAAAGGTAGGTGTGCTAACCACGAGAGATCCCTGGAGTAGAGCTGTGATTTATAGTTTAATGGAGTCGAGATATCAAGATAGTGCAGCTTCGAGAGGTTACCAAGCTGAGGAGGCACTATGCCAGAAAACAGTATGCCGGAGAGGTTGAGATATCTCAACCTCTCGAAAGAGCCCAAGAACTGTGGAATTCGGCCTGATGGCCCCTCTAGATGGTTCATGCTGAGATCGAGGTACTCCAGTTGATCCAGGGAAAGAAGATGAGGACTTATCTCGCCCACCAGACCTCCGTCGTCGTCGTCACGGCTGCCGTCTTCGTCGTCGTCGTTGTGGAAATCCACGTTGCGAAGGTTAAGCTCGAGGACACGGCCGGTTAGGTTGCTGCACCGGACACCTCGCCACCGGCAGCAGTCCTTCTCGTTGCCTTGCCGTCGCCACGAGGTGAGGAGGCCGGCGGGGTCGCTGGTGGTGCCCTGCTTGAAGGCCAGCAGGGCGTCACGCTCCTGCGGCATGCAGGCGGCGCCACCGGCCGGCCGGCGCTGCGCCGCTGCATGGGCACTCAAGGGAAAAGCGGGGGTCGCTACGACGAGCAGGAGCAAGAAGTTGGCAGTGGGACGCATGATGGCCGGTGGATAGCCAGGCTGCTTGCTTAATTGCAGCCGCGGACATTGATAATGCGGTCCATCATGCATACTGCATGGACCAGCTGTATATTACCGCAACTAGTTAAGTACTCATGCGTTGCGATGGAAATACATTTTTGAACCAAATAATCAAGAGAGTGACTAGGGAACGGTATACCGTTGCAACGGTATAGCCATGAAACTTATGAAACTTATCAGTTTCAGTGTTTAGTTTCATCAGTTTCATGTTTTATCAGTTTTTAGTGCTAAGTTTCATGAGTTTCAGTGCAAAAAAATCATAAGTTTCATGAGTTTCAGAGGTATACCGTTGCAACGGTATACCGTTTTTTAGTTTTTCTGAATAATTAAATCATATCACGTACTTTAAAAATATAAATTTGCACTCTTCAATTGCCATAAAGAGGGAAAAGTGAGGAATAGCCCAGCCAAGAGGACTGGATTTAAGCAAAAAGAGAGATACAGTTGGTTTCCTTTTTATTCACTAGAGATGAAAGGAGCAGGTCGCCACCCGCTGTCTAGATGTTGACTATATGTATATATATAGAGAGAGTACTGCAATAACGCAGTCCACGGTCGTCGGTCGATCGATGGTCGATTTAACTGGCTAGCCACGGCGGCAGCGGAAGATCAGGTAACGAAACGAAGCTCACGGTGTGGTGGGTAGAACGTCAAGGAACCTCTGGAAGTATGCCGTCGGCGTCGGGCCATTCGATCCATGCAACGCTGTGGCTAATTACTGCAACTAATCGCTTTGACAAAGCGTAGACTAAGATCTTGCCTCCGTCCTCTATGTTTCGTTGAATAATAGGGTAGAAAACCATCCACCAGAAATAATACAAGGTACCATGATTTTGCGATAACATGCTATGATGACTCGAAAATAGCAACATAATCCAAAGATAAAGCATAGTATTATAATCCTCACAACAATTCAATTCACACGATCAGTACAGAGACGAATGTAGGAAAAGTTATAAATAACCTATTAATCCAATGAATCTCGAAGAAATAGTGAGAATAATAGAGGGAAGAAATCTGCAGCCTGCGGAATCATTATTATCTTATTGGGGTTGCTGCAGTGCGAGGGTGACAAGGGAGAAGCTGCAGGTGGCTGCTGAGATAAGCCGCCATAACCTGGCAACTGAGCGATGCATGGTGCAGCTACAGCTTTACGATTTAGATTTACTACTCGTATTAGAATATAGATTAAAAAGATATTAAAAATTACTACATTATTTCTGATTATTATCACTAGGCATTGTACTTAATGTATGCATGTGAGAATATGAATTAAAGATGGATATTTATTAAGTGTATACAGGAAATATCTCATTAATTTTGTATTAAAATATGAAATACGCCTTATATTTATTAACAAAATCATTCAAAAAATAAGCCTTATAAATTTAGATAGGGGTTACTGTGCTAGTGAAACTGCAGCAATCGGTTTAATCTGTGCTCTTTAATCCATAGAAAGTACCTATGTGCAGCGATCGTGGGCGACGACCGGCAGTCCGGAGGCCGTCCAAACATTACCACATACGTTGAGAGATACTCTCTCTGTATATGTGTATATATATAGGTCTTTTTTTTTATACCTAGATAAAAAAATATATATTAAAAATTACTAGGCTATACCTAATAATTATCTCTAATCACTATATTTAATGTATGTATAGTAAAGAATATAGAGTAAATTTGTATATTTATTAGGTGTATAAAGTAAACATCACATTAATTTTATATTAAAATATAAAATATGTTCTATATTTATAAACAATATTATTTAAAAAAATACGCTTTACAAGAGGCAGTAGATCTGTGGAGGCCACCGTCACTCGCCGGGTCGAACCTTGCTGCCGTACGTGATTGATACGCCATAGAGCGACTGGTTGCACCAAAGCTCACGCTACGGTCGGCAATCACTCATTCGATGGTCATATATATAATATATAATATAGGCCACGGTGTCCAGACACTATGATTTTAAATATATGACTTTAAGTTAAATTTGAGTATATTTTTTGAAATTTTTAGTTTTAGGGTATATACATGTCTATAACAATTTAAATGAAACACATACCTTTAAAAACATATACTCGAATTCAAAGACTTGAACGATTTTAGATTACATGCTTTGCTGATTTGAACAACTAGCTTAAAGTTATTCTCGAATTAAAATATTTATAAATATTATACTATAATATACACTATGATTTTAAATATATGAATTTAAGTTAAATTTGATTATATTTTTTGAAATTTTTAGTTTTAGGGTATATACATGTCTATAACAATTTAAATGAAACACATACCTTTAAAAAAATATACTCGAATTCAAATATTTAAACGAATTTAGATTACATGCTTTGCTGATTTGAACAACTAGCTTAAAGTTATTCTCGAATTAAAATATTTATAAATATTATACTATAATATTATGTGTCATCTCTTCTATTTATCTCTACTCTTCTTCTTTCTCTCTTCCCTACTCACTTTTCGCATACCCTTCATTCATCTCTTACACAAAAATTTCAAATCAGAAGATTTCAATTTAGAAAATTTTTAAACAAGAAATTTTAACTTAGCCCTAAGTACCATTTGCATAAAAAATGATTTACAATGGTTAAGTTTGCTTACTAAGGTTACTGGCTACATCTACGTGCGTTTCACAATGATCCTTATGATTTAAACACTTTAGCTAAAGTTTTCCTGAGCTTAACTATTCATAACATCAGTTGTTGTCGACTATAATACTTAGAGTTATTGCACTAGTAGAATTTAAATGCAAAACAAGCTGTAAATTAAATATTTTTTTCAGAATATGGTAATCCATATATCAAAGAGTAAATCTGGTCCATTCTTCTCAAAAATTACATTTAAACATGATATTTTATGGGCTGCCGAAAAGGCATAAGCCCAGTCGCTGCCACCTGGCGCGACAGATGGCTAATCTTGCAAAAAAAAAATTATTCGTGGTATATTTTTGTATTTCACGAATAAAATAGGATTATTTAAAAAATACAAAAATTTAATCATTTTTAGGGGGGTCACTGTTGCTCAACCATTTGGCGACAGAGATATGTCACAATTTCAGTTCGCAACATATCTCTGTTAGCACATGATTGGGCGACAGAGACCTATTTTCAGTACGCAAGCTTCAGTCGCTCGTTGAAATGGTGACACATACCTCTGTCGCCATTTCAACGGGCGATATTTCGCTCTCGCCTACTGAACAGACGACAGAGGTATATTTTTGAAGAAAAAAATTAATCAAGATATATTTTACAACTTAAATAAAAAATATTTTTTAGAAAAAAAATTCGAAACCATGCCATTCACCCTAGAGTAAATATGCAAAAATATATAGACAACGAACTATAAAATAATCTTACATTCTTGTACGAAATCTACAGGAAGTAAGATCAAGTATAACTTAGATCCGTACATGAAAAACCGTTGCGACAAACATATCTTAATGCGGCAACTTGTGTCAAAAGAATTCACCCAACCACACGCTTCAATCATCATCTACTAGACCATACAAGTAGATATGATACTCTTCCTACAAAACACGAAGAATCATAAAAAGTTCATTTTTGGTCCCTCAACTCTTCCTTCTGTCTAATTTTCATCTGTCAAGTGCAATATCAAGTAAAACACGTCCTATAACACTCAAAACTGTTTAGAATCCATCCATCCCGCTAGCAAAAGACAATTTTAACTGAAATTAACCCACATAACACACCACGTTGGATTTGAGCTTGACAAGACGATTTTGGTGTTGCGAAGGAATTAGAGGATCATTATACTCAACTCTTTAAGCCTGGATCAGGTAAGTTGCCTTTTAGATATCTTGGCATTCCAATTCATTACAGAAAGTTGAGAATTAGCGATTAGAGGGGGTAGAAGAGAGATTTGAGAAACGTTTAAGTAGTTGGAAGGGTAAGCATTTATCCGCTGGAGGGCGGTTAGTACTACTAAACTATGTACTTAGCATTTTATCAATATTCATGTTATCTCTTTTCGAGACACCTCGTGGATATTTAAATGTTTGGATTATTACAGATCCAGATTTTATTAGCAAAGTGATAATCATAGAAAGAAATATAGACTAGCTAAGTGGAATATACTTTGTAGGCCAAAAGATCAAGGGGGGTTGGGTATTCAAAACTTGGATATCAAAAATATTTGCTTGCTTAGTAAATGGCTGTTTAAAATTTTAAATGAAGACGGTGCCTGGCAATGTCTAATAAAAAGGAAGTATATGCAAAACAAGACTCTTTCTTATGTAGAAAGAAAACCTGGGTATTCCCAGTTTTGGTCCGGTTTAATGAGGGTTAAACAACAGTTCTTTAGATTTGGTTCATTTCAAGTTGGCAATGGCACTCAGATTTGTTTCTGGCAAGATATATGGAATGGAAGCACACCCCTTAGATCTCAGTTTCCACGACTTTTCCAAATTGTTAGGAAAAAAAATGCTACAGTGCAGAAGTAATGAATTCAGATACTTTAAATTTGTCTTTTTGACGATCCATTGTGGGTCATAATTTGAGGGATTTGCATAATCTCATTACGAAGGATATCTGGGTAAATTTAACTCCAGAAAGAGATATTTTTAGATGGAATCTCCATCAGAATGGACAGTTCTCTATCCAATCTTTATATCAGACTTTGATGAATCAGGATGTTTCTTTTACAAACAGAAATTTGTGGAAGCTAAAGATACCTTTAAAAATAAAATTTTTCATTTGGTATCTTCATAGGGGGTGATTTTGACAAAAGATAATCTTGCAAAAAGAAACTGGAATGGTAGTATAACATGTTGCTTTTGCAATAATATGGAAACTATACAACATCTTTTTTTTGTTGCCATGTTGCCCGTTTAGTGTGGCGAATCATTCAAGTAGCTCTTAATCTGAAAATGCCTACAAGTATAACTAATATGTTTGGAAACTGGTTAAATGGACGAGTAAAGATGTCCAATCTCACATTTTAGTGGGGGCTGCTGCAATATGTTGGTCAATCTGGTTATTTCGGAATGACATGGTGTTTGGTAAGAAGAGGAATTCTAATCCATTGCAGGTTATCTATGTGTGTATAGGGCTTCGCTCATGGTCATTGATGCAATCTAAGGAGGACAAGGAGGTGATATTAGCTGGTTGCAGAACGTTAAATATGGTAGTCAAAGATTTCTTCTGCAGACATGGGTAGAGAACTAGTTACATGATTTGTGCTGATTGAGACCTTTTATTTCATTGTCATTCTACTCAGGGGCGAAGCTGGGCCTCTGGCCACCGGGGCCTGGGCCCGAGGCCCAGTCTAAACAGTAATTCAAAAATTAGGGGTTTTTTAATCGGGACCGAGGCCTAAGGTCTTCGGCCCATTACCTCCATAGCTCCATCCAAAACCAGCTGAGCTGCAAGGCAACCCTAGAAGGAGCGCTGCCAAAGCCGCCCTGCGCCCCTGCCCATGTCGCTGACGCGCCATCGCCCGCCGGCGCACTTGGCCCGCCGTCCTCGCCCGCGCGCCGCCTGAGCTCCCCACTCGGCGCCCCACGCTGCCGCTGCCGCGACGCCGCCACTGCGACAGTGCGGCCCGCAACGCCCCAAAGACGCTCGGCGCCACCAGCCGATCGCGCGTCGGCGATCGACCGCCGCCGACAACAGAAGCGCGCCACCGGCCTCCGCCGCCGCTCGCCCGGCGCTTGACCAGCCCGGCCGTCGCTTTGCTTCAGACTTCAGAGGAACAGACAATAGAGGATCAGACACTTTGTTTCAGTGGAACAGCCGACAGCGCAAGGTAGCTTCTTGCCTTCTACTGATGCACATTTTAGGAAGTCTCCATTTAATGCAATCATGCAACTGTGATGTACTGATGTGTGAATCATCTAATATGTATTAGTTGCTAGATATAGATTTGAATATACTGATTAATCAATTGGATTCAATTTGATGTAATAAAAATACAGGATGAAGAGGTCAAAACTATTGTCATCTTATTTTCCATCACAGTCACAGTCGAATCAATCCCCTCCGGAAACAATAGGAACTGGAGCTAGTAATACTCAACAAAACGATCCTCCTATTATGTTTAATTTGGAAGATATTGTTGCTGATCCTGGACTTCGAAAACCTATTGAGGAATTTCATGTGAACATTAGGGATGCTGCTAGAAGGGAGTATTTGCTACGGGGACCATGCCAACCAAAAGGTCATAAGTTTCCACGAAAATCTATAGGAAATCATAAAAGAAACTTTCAAGAAGACTGGTTCAAAAGACATGATTGGCTGGAATATAGTGTTGCTAACGATGCTGCCTTTTGCTTTTATTGTTTTCTGTTTAAGCAATACAAAAGCAACGAAAATTTTGGTACTGATGCATATACAAAGGCGGGGTTTAGTTATTGGAAGAATGCAATTCAATCTTTTGATGAACATGTTGGTAAAATTGATAGTGCTCATAATAAAGCTAGAAAATATTGTGAGGATTTTAAAAATCAAAGGCAGAGTGTCACACATGTGTGGGCTGATACAAGCAACAAGAAGGACGAAGAATATTTGGGTCGTATTACTGTTATTTTAGGTGTTGTAAGATTTCTTCTATTGCAAGCTCTTGCTTTCCGTGGGCATGATGAGTCTTCTGAATCAAACAATAGAGGGAATGTTTTAGAGATGCTGCAATGGTATAAAGAGAAGGATAAAAATGCTGCAAAACTATTAGATAATGCTCCCGGGAATCATTTGATGACTTCACCAGAAATACAAAAGCAGTTGTGCAAAGCTTGTGCAGAAGAGACTACTAAAGCCATTATGGATGATATTGGGGATAGACAATTTGCCATCCTTGTTGATGAGTCTCGAGATGCATCTGTCAAGGAACAAATGGCTGTGATTTTGAGGTTAGTATATGCTATTTTGATTTTTTGAATAGCTTCTTTCTTTATGTAGGTATCTTGCCCTCTAAAAAAACTACGCTTCTTTCTTTATGTAGGTATGTCAACAAACAAGGGTAGGTGATTGAGAGATTTTTTGGAATTCAACACGTTAATGACACGACATCAGCTTCGTTGAAGATAGCTTTGGATGCTATACTGGTTCATCATGGTTTATCTATCCATAGATTGCGAGGGCAAGAATATAATGGCGCATCAAACATGAGAGGGGAGTTCCACGGGCTACAAAGATGGGTATTGGATGAAAATCCATATGCATTTTATATACATTGCTTTGCTCATCAGCTGCAATTAGTGGTTGTTTCCGTTGCCAAGTGTTGTTCTTCTGTCTTGGATTTCTTTAACTACACCACTTTGATTGTCAACACTGTTAATGCTTCTTGTAAGAGACATGATCAATTGGCCCAACAACATCATGATAATCTTGTAAGTAGATTGGAGAGTGGTGAAATTTTCATAGGAAGAGGGAAAAACCAACAAACTAACCTTGCAAGACCTGGGGATACTCGGTGGGGTTCACATCACAAAACCTTGTGTCGTCTTCTCCTGATGTGGGATGCAGTCCTTGAGATATTAGAGAATGTATGTGATGATGCAACAAATACAACACAAAAAACAACAGCTTCAGGTTTGTTGCGACAAGTGGAAAGCTTTGAATTTGTGCTTGTATTGCATTTTATGATCAGAATATTAGGCAAAACTAATGATCTATCACATTGCTTGCAAAAGAAAGATCAGAACATAGTTCGTGCTGTAGGACTGGTTGGGGCCACATTGCAAAAAATTAATGACATAAGGCAGCATGGTTGGGATGAGCTCTTTCAGGAGGTAAAGATATTTTGTCTCCAGCATAACATCATTGTGCCAAATATGTCAGATACAATAACAGCCAGGGGCCGCTCGAGGGGTCGTGGCAGCCAATTGGTAACTTACTATCATCATTTCAATAATGAAATATTTAATGTGGTGCTGGATCAAATTATTGTTGAGTTAAACAATCGCTTTGCTGAAAGATCTACTCAGTTATTGAGATGTATTGCTTGTCTTGACCCAAAGAATTCTTTTGCCAACTTTGATGAAGACAAACTAATTGAACTTGCTAAGATGTATGCCGCTGACTTCTCTCAATATGATTGTATAGTACTTAAGGACCAACTTGAGACATTCATTGCTGATGTGAGAGCTGATCCAGATTTTTTAAGTTGTAATGACCTTGGTAATCTTGCTGTGAAGATGGTTCAGACCGATAGACACACAGTTTTTCCATTGGTATATAGCCTCATTGAATTGGCTTTGATTTTGCCCGTTGCAACTGCAACAGTAAAGAGAGCTTTCTCAGCTATGAACATTGTCAAAACTGAGTTGCGCAATAAGATGAATGATGAATGGATGAATGATAGTATGGTATGCTACATTGAGCGAGATGTATTTGCAAGCATTGAAGATAACAAAATTTTACAACGTTTTCAAAGTATGAGGTCTCGTAAGCAACAATTACCTCGTAGTCTTCGTGCTAGTGGTATGTTACATTCTTCTAATTTAATTTGGTTTAATAGTTTCCTTCGTAGTTTTGTGTATCTAATTTACATGTGCAATTTCTTCTTTTACAGGTTCAGATTCTTGTTCTATTGCTGATGAAAATATGTTAGTCTCAGGTTCAACAAACATCCGTTGATTAGGTATTAACTTTTCTGCCGCTCCACTATGTTATATTATTTTGACATATTTTATCTATTTTATTGAAATGTTAAGCATGTAAGTTAAATTTATCTTTAATTCTCTATTTGCGTTGTACTTTGTTATACCTAAATGTCCGTAATTTTTTACGACAGTAATAGTCGCTTATTTTCGGCCCGAGGCTTATAAAAATCCTGGCTCCGCCACTGATTCTACTTTGTTACAAACTTGTTTTATTTGGAACGTTGTAATAAATTATGGCTGTGTACATCTTTGAATGTAGAGGCCGGAAGATATAATCCTCTATTATTCTTAAAAAAAGACGAGGTGTGCCTCGGATGTCGGTTCCTTCTGCTTCTCTCCCTCGTTGAGAAACAGAGGAGTGGCGACCGTAAAAACAAGATTGGAGCCATGTAGTCACTGAATCACTTCGACCTCTCAAAGAACATGCTTGCCGGTGAAATCCCTTCGAAGCTTATCAAATTTATCACTTTAAAGCTATTCGGACTTGTCTGATAACAGTCTAACAGGTAGAATACCATCAGGATGTCAACTTGAGACCCTCGACACGCAGGACCCCTTTATGTACAGCGGCAACAATGGTCTTCGCGGGCCTCCTCTTCAAAACAATTGCTCAGGAAACGATGTACCAAAGCATGATGGTCGGAAAAAGGAATGAACATGGTTTTAAACCAGTGTCCGTTTATTTTGGACTCAGTTCGGGATTCTTGCTGGGACTCTGGGTTGTGTTCTGCAACCTCTTGTTCAAGAAAGCATGGAGGATTGCTTATTACAGCCTCAATGACGAGACACATGATCAGATGCATTTATTTGCGGTTGTTACAGTGGAAAAGCTTGGGCAGAGAGGGAACTACAAATCTACAAATTGTCACAAAGCAACCAATGTTTACAATTTAACAAGAGCTCTGAAGAAGCGTGCACAATAATCCTTTTGTACTCCTGGTACATAAGTGTATTGGTTAGTGTGAACGCAGCAAAGTAGTACTTTTCATTCCAGCCACATTTTATGTTTCATGGAAAACCTTATTGTTTGAGTAATTCTTATAGTTCAAAATTCACCTATGTTCAAACCCTTATACAGCATTCATTTCCACAACTGTGCTCTTTTGAATGCAGAAACTTTATGTCGGATTAAGGTCTTGAGGGACATACTTTCTGTTCTTACATCTCCAGCTCTAACCAACAAGCTTTCTGTTCTTACATCTGGAAACATGACATATAGGTCTCAACTCTTGAATCTTGATTATTTATATGTACATGTTTCTTCCTGAAGAATCACAAGGTTCCTAACCACCTGATGATGTTTCACCATCAATTTGTAGCTCCCACCTTGGCATCCTTGTACAGCTGATCAACGCGATCCTGCAGCAAATTTGTTCTTTGTATGAATAAAATTATGCACATGTATACATGATTGCATTCCCAAGAAAAAATCAGAAGAACAATGCCAACCAAAGACCTTGTAATATTTGAGCAGCTGGGGCCTCTTGAGCTTAAAAGTTGGAGTGATCAAGTCATTCTCTATGCTGAACGGCACTGGCTCCAGGTAGACTGCTTTCAGCATCTCAAAGCCTTTCAACTGCATTGCACAAGATTGACAAGTTGTTGATCTCATACATTGCTCATGAAGCATGAAAATGAAATACAAATTATCATTTGCTTTATTTTCTCGCATCATATATCGACGTACCCTGAGTTTCTGACCAGTTTTGTTCAGCTCATCCTGGATGTACCTCCTTGCTTTTGGATCATTGCACAGCTCTGCAAAGTCACCACTCTTGTTCAATGCAGCCCAATCCTCAAGAGCTTGCTTCTCAGGGACAACAACAGCAACAAGGAAGGACTCAAAGCTGTTCCCATAGACCCAAACCTGATTCAAAGAGGAGTCTCTAGGTAAGTTCCATCTGAACACAGATAGTGTAATTCTACTTTGACGTAGTCTGTCTGTCTGTCTAAATTGTCGTACCGATGTGACGAGAGGAGACTGCACGTATGCGCTTTCCAGAACCTCCACTGCTACATACTCCCCCTGGGACAGCTTGAAGATGTTCTTCTTTCTGTCGATGATCTTCATAATGCCATCAGGTTGCCACTCTCCGATGTCACCTGCATGCGTAAGGTGAATTGCAAATTTCTAGTAATTCATCTTTACTTACCGATCATTCAGTAAGCTAGAAATGAAGGAAGAAAGGCTGCACCTGTATGGAACCAACCATCCGAGAACACTTCTTCAGTGAGGTCAGGGCGCTTGTAGTACCCAGAGAACAAGGTATGGCCCCTCAAGCAGATCTCACCTCGGGGTACTTCGGAGAGGGCATCATAACCCATTTCAGGAATGGACTCCAATCGTGCCTCAATCGTCGTCACAGGAGGGCCAACTGTTCCAATCATGGAGAAAATATTGGCAATTGACGTGAAGCATCCTGCGCAACTCTCAGTGAGCCCTGAATACCAAGAACACAGTTAAGGATTTCTTGCCTCTCAGGATTATACAAGTACGTAGACTTCAGTAAAGAATATGAGAGTGCCACTGATGAATTTAGACAGTTGAAGAAACATTGAGTGATTTGTCATCCATAACAACTGATCTGAGTCAGGACTGAAGAACTAAATATGCTAATATATGGTTATGATGTGCGCAATTGCTACACGACTCTGGAACTCTTACCATATCCTTGTACAAGGACACTGCAGCTGGTAACTCGCATGAATTCTTCAATATGTCTTGGTAAAGGTGCTGCACCTGATAGCAAGAGGCGTATACGGCCTCCGAGCCCTTCCTTTATCTATACCAGCAACAATTAAAATACTTCAGATATGTGCTAATAAAGGCAGCAAAAATGAGAGGAGTGGTCTTGATATGTGCACATACTTTACTGAAAACTATTTTGTCGAAAAATGGTGATGCTTCATGCTGTTTGAACCCTTTCCTTAAATTGCCAAGTTTGCTGATGATGACATCACGTTTTCAATTATACTTCAACTCCAACATAACAGGGATTAAAGAGTAAATGTTTATTCAATCTTGTAGTACATACTAGTTGTAGGCATACTGAAAAAGGTTTTTGGCTACCATCCCTCCAGACTGAATTTTCTGGTTAATACCTTCAATTCATGAGATTCCAAATTATAACCAAGCACAAAATGTGATTGGAATTGCAAACAACAATTATTTCAGTTTTCATTAAACCTGTGTATATACGGTCATAAACTCGAGGAACACCACAGAATACTGTTGGTTTCATCACTTGCACATCCTCCATCAGGTACCTAGTGTCCTGTTAAGAAAGTTCTAGCTGATCAAAGAACAGACCTTAAAAAATTATTCGATTCCCAAGATGTAGTACATACTACATACCCCTTGCCAGAATCCAATGGAGGCCCCTTTAGAGATGCAGTAGTTCTCAATTACTTGGTCAAATATGTGAGCTAATGGAAGATAGGAAAAGTATGAATCATCTTCAGCCACCTGAATAGATATAAGGATTATCAGGTCAACATCATTGAAATTAGAGAAAGATCTAATCATTGATGGACAAACGTGATTAATTTTTTCACTAGTTCTTGATCACCGAATATGTTTGACACGAAAATAATTTCTGAACTATGATTAAAGAATTTAGGAACAGTAGTAATAGTACAATAGATGTAACAGGGATGTCCAATTTGATGTGTTTCCATGAAAAATGATTTTAGAGATTTACCACTTTGTCTGTCACTTTAAGAAGGTGTTCTGTGGTCATGACCCCGGCTATGATAGCCCTGTTTTTTATTATCACACCCTTCGGATCTCCAGTTGTTCCACTGGTATACATGATTGTACAAATTTCATCCTTTTGTTTCTTGGGAATTTCGTAGTTTTCTTTCCCCTGTTCAAATAAAGCATTGTGCGTGTCAGAACAACTATATTCTTGTAATTATAACTCTAACAAAGTACTATTTAGGCATTGAATAAGTAGTCTAATAGGAATTCAGACTAACCATTGAAGAAAATTCTTCCCAAGAGAAGCAAGATAGTCCTAACTGTTCAGCTTCCCTTTTCAGCTCACTTGTCACATCTCCAAAACTAACAATGGCTAAAAATGTGCACATTAAGTGAGAAATGAATCATATAAAATTGCAAATAGGCATGCTTGAAGGTTAATGTCCAGAGAGCTAACCTTTTAAGTGGGCTGTGCACTTTGGAAGTATGGCTAGTATCTGAAAATTCCAATTGTAGGACTTGTTAGAGCAGTGTTACTTGGACACGGACACGGGAGTCGGAATACAATTAGGATTCGGGTGTCCGATTCGGCAAAAAAATATTTGGACACGGGAAATACTACTCGGGATCGGACACAGGCGTTGGAATCCAACTCGGGTTTGAGGTGTCCGAATCAGCAAATTTTTTTGTACAAGGGTGTCCAAGTAACACTGGTTAGATGTAGGAGAACATGATGTGTAACAGTGATCTTCACAACTAGTTTGAAGCTCTGTAACATAGCAGGTCCAGATCCAGTTATATTGTATCTGAGTAACTATTAACCTAACCAATCCTTGAATATACTTTCAGTTTCAGACACATATGTTACATTTACTAGGGACATGTTAATCAATTTCGTGCAGAAGATAATATTGTTACAAGTAAAGGTAGATGCTTTGCTTACTGATTTTATCGTGCTCTCCTGCACAAATGCTATAGAGATCTCAGCATGGTCCAATATGAACTCAACCGCATTTGCACCTGCGTTGTATTTTGAGACATCTCACCAATCAGTGTTACATTACAATAACAGATACTGCGGGTAATGCGGCCATATATTGTTGTTAATTTTTCTTTTCCTTTATCCTTTGCTATCAGATAATTTACAGATCCATTTTTACTTGATCTCTTATCCCCAACCTCTGTGTATTCATACAGATATGTATAACTGTCTCAGTCTCAGTGACTCAGTATGTGTGAAAAAGCATGGAGAAGAGAACCTACCTAGGGTGTCATACAGTGGGACATAGCATACTCCTTGGCTGTTGCAAGCCTGCAGAACAAACAATAAAATAAAAGTGAATCTCACATCAGATTACTCTTGAGAAGAATTTTGACACACAAAAAAGAACACCCGGTGAATTCACCTGCATGGCCATAACCCATTCTGGACAGTTGGATCCATAAATGCCACAGTGACCGCCCTAACCACAGAGATCAACAAAATCTTCAGTGAATACTCATGCTGTCATGCGTTTCAAGATAAAAAGAAAAGCCCAACGTAATGAGAAATTTTACGGTGCATTATATTAGTAGTATATAATATGTAGTAAAAACACATCTAACCAGTGGCGGACCCAACAGGGGGTCAAGGGCACCCCCTACCTCCGATATTTTACGGTGTTTCTACTACTCTACTATTAGATGAAATATAAGTAAACTCTAGTTTATCTAATCCATTGGATCGAAAAGAATGAATAGTTCATATTTAATTTAGTGTAATGTAAAAGATAAACAGATAGATCAAAATTCTTTGCTCACCGGCCCGACACCGAAACTTCTGATGGCTGATCCAACCTCCGTGACCTTCTGGTACACTTCTTCATACGTTTGCCACACATAGTCGCCAGCCTAATAAAAAAAATTCACGTCCTCTCAAAATAAAAATCAAAATGTTGAAATTATTGTTTTGAAAAACACTTTGATCTTCAGGTCTTAATCATCACACACTCAATGCTTCCGGTCACATTTGCAGATTTGCCTTAATTACCTTGCCATCTACAACTTGGCGCCTGCCAAGCATCCTGTTCTTGGGGTACTTCTTGACTGCTCCACTTCAAGAACGGAAACAAAAAAAAAAAATGGAACAAGATTATCTCAAATCAAGTTTGTAACAGATCACCAAATACTAGCTACTAGAGAAAGAAAACTAGCACGATGTGGTGAATGCATAAGAATGTAGTGTCAAAGAGATCAGCATTTTGCCAGGAGCCAACCTGAAGAAGTCCCATGGGGACTGGATTTCCTGGGGGAGCTGCATGAGGCCGTCCTTGGCGTAGATGCTCCGGTAGATGGGCCCGGCCGACGGCTTGCTGCCGGCAGCCGGAGTTGCCTCCCCAACCTTCACGGTGTACACTGCCTCCATCCTTCTCTGCACTGATGGGATCAGGTGCAGTGAAATGCAGATATTTTTTCTCCTTCAGCTTGCTGTGCTCGGAGCTGGAGTGCTTGGTAGTGAGATGTGAGGCAATTATGGTGATGTACTGGTGTGTGTGAAGGTTGGTAGGCAATTTAAAGCTTGTGTTACTATTCTGGTGCTGGGTACTCGTCCCTTCTTTCTAAATTACACCTCTATTACATCCGGGAGGTTTCCAGGCTCCTCGGGACATCCACTTGTCTCTCCGCTATTTTTTGAAATAGTCCCTTCATTCCTCCAAATCATGAATAGATCCCTACGAATTTATGAAAAGGTTCTTTGCGATTTTTTGTGGGGGCTCCGGTCATAGAACAGTGTTTCAAGTCATTACTGTCGCGCTGGGCTGGAAGATTAGCGCGACCCGTATGATTCTCAATCACTTTTCTAAAATCGTACCCGGATTGAGGCCAATCAGCCGGCACAACATATGATGCTAGCGGTCATATGCCCACTGGTTGATTTCAATTCGAGCGTCCCGCAGATATGTGTCCAATGCTAGTTCCCTGGATCTGTAGCCTAGCACACACATATTTTACAACAAGTTGCATCTATTCACATACACAAATAACTGGTTTGATTAAGTCGTATTACAATACAAGTTCACAAGTCTGCTCATTGGCTACAAAATAAAACCCAGCAAAAGAAAGTACTGCAGCGGCGGCGGTATGCCATTCCAACCCATAGGCAACCGACTGGGGGATAGACCTAGATAGCCGTCTCAAAAGTCGTCAGGGCCCGCGGCATCAAACTCGTCGTCGATCTCGTCGTCATTACCTTCAACGTCGTCTTCTATGCTTGTTATCAATTTAAAGCAAACAATGAGTACACGTGTGTACTCGCAAGACTTTAGTGTTTGCAAGTATTATTAAATGCAGGTTATGACAATGGAATAGGCTTCCAACCGGTTCATTTTGCACGAAGCTAACTTTATTTGCAATAATTTAATAAATAAGAATATTGCAAAGCTTTGAAGAAAACTGAATGAAAGACAGCTAGTTCATGAATAAGTAAACATTTATACCAATTTATACTTCCGTCCAACCCTGATCCCACCGAGTGGACGGTATCACCAAAAGATCCATTCCTTTCTCCATCCACCAATTCCAAAGCCATGAACCCGATCCAACCGAAAGGCCTCCAAACCATTCCTATTTACCAACCTTTTTCCTTTTATAAAGCCAAATCCAAACCTGAAAAGTCTATACTTGATAATGTTTTCCGAGTTGCTCTTAACCGTGAGCACGGCTAATCGATTAGATTTATTCTCTGCAGAGATTGTATACTTTACCCACATGACACACCCTAGCAATCGTGTCAGCCACGCCACGCGATACTCACCGTATCCGTTTTGCTAGACTGCGGCACAATCGTTCCATTCATTAGAGTTAAACTTGCACTAGCTCAGTGATGTTGATCCCTGCTATGTGTGAGAGCAACAATGATGGTTTACGCCCCATCATGCTCTCCTAGACAAGTTGGAAGTCAGGCGCGTACTCAAGGTACAACGATGGTTTACGCCCCATCACGCCCTTCCAACCCTGACCACTCAGGTTCAACGATGGTTTACGCTCCATCGTGTCCTTTACCCCATAGCAAGGCATGCACCGTTGTACCGGCTTGCTCCCATTTCGATATAACCTCTAGAAATTTGCCCGCCTCGAATGATATCTAACCTCGATACCATTTGTACATTCCAAACCATTGCAGCGCAAGCTAGGACCCCCAACTACTGTACTAGACTGAGGCTGTCCCATACCAGCTCATGTGGTTGCACTGGGTTACTCAGTAGATAATATCAAGTTTAATCCTTAATTGACCTGGGTGAGATCTATCAAAACCACGCCAAGATAGTGCAAGCCCAACCCTTGCACTAACCATAAATCTTGTGCAATTCCATCCCTTGCACCGTACAACTCCATCCCTTGTTAGTCAATCCATATTTGCAACCCAATCCATCCATCTTATACCGAATCTCACCCGTGTCAGACCCAACTTTCCCATTTGTACCAAAAGGTCCAATTCAGAGTTCCCAAACTCTGATTCCAAACCAAACCATTAATTCCATTCGAAGATAAAACATTTGATTGTAGTTCTTGAAAATTGATTCCTAAATCTATATTTGATTCTTCTACAGCTTGACTAAGCATGTGCAGCATACTAAGCACTTATACCCTTTTAACATTTATTAGAAAGTTTATGCTAGTCCTAGGGTTGTCAAGGTTCTCTGGTTGAAGATGATTAAGGTAAACTACCAATATCAGGATTATCTACCAGAGCCCACAAATTAACATTTTTATTGTTTACATATGCATGCAATATAGTTTTGACAACTGAAAATTAATCTTTGCCATTATGGGACCAATGCGATCAAAGGAGGTGCTTGCCTGTTAGCTCTCCTCCGACTGTGTCCTCTGGAACGTAGTCGGGGTCCTCGTCAGCAATCCCCCGACGCGTCAATGTCTACGCGATCAAAATACGAAAGAAACGGCAAATAAATGCTCAAATAAAACTCGATAGAGCAACAGAGAATCCAATACCAAATTCAAATAAATCCGAAAAGCGAGGAAGAAATTGGACAAAAAGGGTCCTTGCCCAAATCCTCTGCCCAGCAGTACCGGAGTTAAAATCCGGTAGTGCCGCCCACCTAAACCCTAAGAAGACAATGACGCAAGGCCTGGTAGTGCCGCCTCGCCAAAGAAGACGCCTCCTAGCCCTGTAGTGCTGGACCCAAAATGGGTGCTCTCTGGAAAAAAGGTGCCGACGTTGTAGCGACGGTACTGCCGGTTGGGTGGTAGTACCGGCCCTCTAACATAGGTAGTGCCGGCTTCGGAGCGCAATTAGGGTTTGCAAAAATAGGATTTCGCGCAAACGGAATCGTAACTTCGAGACAATCGCATGGCTAGGTTCCTAGTGATACTAGGGACCCATTCACGCAAGCCTCGATGAGTTTCGAGTTCGTTTAACCCAAATGCCACTTTTAATCTCTCAAGAACCCTAATTTCTGTCAGATTTCGATTTCCGACCCGATTCAATTCCAAACTTGATTCTTACCGCGAAATCAAACTCTAACGGTATCGGATACCTTCCAAGGTCATTTTCTTAGCTTTTGGAGTTAGGGTTTTCAAGGGTTCACTCCAAAATAGAGATAAATGACCTTTTAGCAAAGGAATCCGACAAAAGCCCATTTAGGGTTTTCGAGTTGAATTTTTTGTGTTAAATGAGTCATATAGACCCCACCTAGATCTAGGAACCCAACCAAACCCTAACCTTCCAAAAGAAACTTGATTTCTAGGGCTAAACTGAAAGGAAGAAAAGAGGGAAAAATAGAAAAGCTAGGGTTTTGGGCTCAACTCTTGATGGATTGATCTAAGGTTTGATTCTACCAACCTTGAGGCTTGCTTAGGTCTTGAGGGAGCTGCTCCACACCTTGGCTTGCTTCCTCTTGGGCTCAAAACACCGGAGAGAGAGAGAGAGAGAGAGAGAGAGAGTGAGAGCTCAGGAGTGAGAGGGAGAGAACGAGAGAGGGAGGGAGCCAGGGTGAGGGAGAGTGAGGGAGAGAGAGAGGCGGCTGGGGGGGTTAAGAGGCGAGGGAGGAAGCCTCTAGAGCCGGGAGGAGGTGGCAACGAGCAACAGTCGCCGGTATGGGCGCCGGTGCCCACGTGGCCCGACTCGGCCAGCAGTACCGCCCAATGGGCCCGGTACTGCCACAGGCTCGGTACTACCGCTTCTGAGCAGGCGGTAGCTCCGGCCTTGACTGATTAATTTTAGTTTCTTTGCACTATTGCTTCAAGTCTTCAAGATTTCACTCGAGGGGTCCTTGGGGTGTGTTTAGGAATTCATTAGGAGGGTTTTTAGGCTTTGCTTGCTAAAGGATTCTAACCAGAACACGATAAAGGGTTTCGGGTCAAAATCGATCAAAATGGCTTGAACGATTTAACCTTGGCACAAATAAAACCAAATTACGATCCAAATGACACACAAGGCACCATTAAGCACTTAATTATCTAATTACACAAATCAGGACGTTAGAATCCTACCCCCCATTACAATAATCTCGCCCTCGAGATTACTAGGATTCACTGAAGAAGGACGAAAACTCAGATTGAAGACGATCCTCTCGCTCCCAGGTAGCTTCCTATTCAGTGTGATTATTCCATTGAATCCTGAGCATCTTGATGACATGATTGCGGGTAAGGCCCTCAGCTTCGTCAAGAATGCGAACCGGGTGTTCACGATAAGCCAAATCCGGTTGAAGATCGATAGTGTCTAACGAAGTGAGTTCAACAGGGACTCGGAGACACTTCTTCAACTGGGATACATGGAATACATCGTGCACTTCCAAAAGTTGAGGTGGAAGTTCTAGCTGATAGGCTACTTCACCTCTCTTTGCGAGAATTCGGTATGGCCCGATGTATCGCGGTGCTAACTTTTCGCGAACTTGAAACCGTCGAACTCCACACAACGGTGAGACTTTGAGATAGACAAAACCGCCTACTTCAAAGCTCAACTCGCGGCGACGATTATCGGCGTAGATCTTTTGCTTGGATTGAGCTTCTTTCAGCCAACCCTGGATTAGTTTAACATGATCCTCCGCCTCCTGAATCACGGAGGGCCTGAAGAATTGCCTTTCACCAGTCTCGGACCAAAATAGTGGCGTTCGACACTTTCTCTCGTAAAGCGCCTCGAACGGAGACATCTGGAGGCTTGATTGAAAACTGTTATTGTAGGAGAATTCAGCAAACGCCAAATATTTCTCCCACCTTGTGCTGTATGACAGCACACATGCTCTCAGCATATCCTCCAGAATCTGATTCGTCCTCTCAGTTTAACCATCGGTCTGGGAATGATAAGTTGTACTGAAGGACAACTTACTCCTGAGGAGCTCGTGGAGATTCTCCCAGAACCGAGAGGTAAACTGAGGGCCTATGTCCGACACAATGATCTTAGGAATAAAATGTAGTACCGCAAATCTTTCTCCAAGTTTTGGAACTTTCAGGCGGAGTGTGGACCTCTCTAGCAGACGGACTTGGGGGTCTGGTGGGCCTATCTGAGAGCTACATGGACGGAACTTTGGATGTGAGAGAGACACTCCTAATTTTTTCCCCTCCCCACCTCCACCTAGTGAGCTCATCCCTCACTCCTCCCCACGTCTAAGCCACAACTCACTTCCTTCTCCCCAGCCGAATAATCCTTTGGGTGCCTCCTTGAAAGTGCATCTAGGCCCCTAAATTGGTTTTGGTTGATTAATGACAAACGATTAAAGGGACTAATGTCTTCAATGAGCTTGTGAGCAGGTAAAAGGTTCAATGTGAGATCTTCTACATGCGAAGGATACCCTCAAACGAATATAAGCGAGTAAAACGGCATTGTATTCTTATTTTCTATGTTTTGTGTCGTAGGAATGCCGTACTATTAAGGGGGATGCATCGTAAATGATCTAGGATAGTCTCTATGCTCAGATGAATGTTACTTTAATTCTTGTTAAGACCCTATGTCACCGCGCATGCACCGGAATGTGTTTTTATCAAAGTTCAAGTCGGACATTCCGATATTACATCGGAAGTTCCGATGTTGCCGGACATTCCGATGTGCATGCTTGCTTTAGTCCGATGCGTGGAAGATGTATCGGAAGTTTCGATACGTTGTTGAAGCTTTCTAGGATGCTCTCTGTAAATATCGGAAGTTCCGATATTTGACATCGGAAGTTCCGATGTGTTCAAACCTGAAAAAGGGAGCTCTCTGGAATTATCAGACATTTCGATATATTGGATCGGATATTCCGATGTTAAGTCGGAAGTTCCGATGTTTATATCGGACAGTCCGATATGGACTTAGAAGCATTTGTCAAAGTGCCTTTCTGGGAACATCGGAAGTTCCGATGTAGGCATCGGAAGTTCCGATGCACCTATTTCGACCGTTGAAGTGCGCTCGAGTTCTGAAAGTTTGCACATATCGGACATTCCGATGTTGACATCGGAAGTTCCGATATGCAGCTGAGTGGGTGTATAACGGCTAGTTTTTGCAAGAATCTATAAATACCCCACTCCTCTCTCATTTGAAGGTTACACACTCATGTTGGCAGAACTCTAGAGCACCTTGAGCACTTTCTAGCCTTCTTTTGAGTCCTCCTCTTTGATCTTAGGGATCATCTAGAGAGTGAGGACAATAGTTGAGATCTAGAGTTTGAAGTGGAAAGCAAGAGTCATTCATCTTGAGCATTAGAGTGTCCCTCCAAGATTGTCTTCTCGGTGCATTCGTTACTCTTGGAGGTTGAAGGACTCCTAAACGGTTAGGCGTCGCTCACGAGCTCCCAAAGGTTGTGGGACGCCGTGAGAAGTTTGTGAAGGCCGGCTCTGCCTCCGAAAGGAAAGGAACCAATAGTGAAACCAAGCCTCAAGTGCGACCGAGGTTTGGGAGGAAAGGGTTGGAAAAGACCCGGCTCTTTGGAGCCTCCTCAACGGAGACGTAGGATTCCCTCAAGAATCCGAACTCCGGGAACAAATTCGTGTCATTACATTTACTTTACTTAAGCTTACTTCCTTATTACTTTGATCTAACCTTCTCAGATTGCTTCTCAAGTTCATTACTTTCAGTTGTTAATTGTTCGTGTCAAAAGTCGATCGGACATTCCGAACTGGTATCGGAAGTTCCGATCCAACACCGGAAGTTCCGATACTCTTTCCGCTGCGACGAATTTAGTTTATTTTTTAAATTGCCTATTCACCCCTCCCCTCTAGGCAACTTTCTTATCTTTTCAATTGGTATCAGAGCTCAACCTTCTCGAAGGCTTAACCGCTTGAAGGGAACGTGATGGCCAACACCGGATTGAAGGTTGTCGTGTCGGGGGAAGAAGGTAGTCCAAAGGCCGGACATGGAACTCCCGGGAAGACCAAGGAAGGTGACACCTCAACGTCATCGCAGGGAGCTCAAATTCCTTTTAATTACGAAAAATTAAATACTTCTTCTTCGCATTCCTATATTACTGTGCCCTCCGGGCGTGCACCGTTTTTCGATGGCACGTACTATTCCGCTTGGAGGCACAAAATGAAAATGCATCTAATGTCTCTCCATCCTAGTGTTTGGAAGATTGTGTGTACATGCTTGGACATGCCGGAAGACGACATGGAGCTCACACCAGGACAAGAACAGAATATCCACCGAAATGCACAAGCCGCGAGCGTGTTGCTTGGAGCTTTGAGTCCCGAAGAATTCAACAAGGTTGATGGTCTAGAAGAAGCCAAAGAGATATGGGACACACTCCAAGTAGCTCATGAAGGAACATCAAGTGTGAGGGAATCAAGGATTGAGTTACTTGAAGGAAAGTTGGGGAGGTTTGTGATGAATGATGATGAAACTCCGCAACAAATGTATAATCGCTTGATGATCCTTGTGAACAAGAAGGATGAGCCGTTCAAGAAGAACAAGATCTACAAGAAGAAGTACTCGGGGCGAGCTCACATTGGAGAAGAATGGGATTCAAACGACTCCGACTCCGACACCGGTGATGAAGGAGTCGCCACCCTCGCCATTGAAGCCGCTCCACCAACCAAGTCACTCTTCGGAGAATTGAGCGATAACGACTCCGACCACGACACGCCTATTTGTCTCATGGCAAAAGGGCGAAAGGTAATGGCTAAAACAAAATCCCCTAGTAGTGATAGTGAATTAGATAGTGAAGATAATGATGATGACGATAATGCTCTATTTTGTGATTTGAGCAAATCGGCTATTGCAAAAATCCATAAGCTATTGAAAAGAATAGATAGCCAAGAGGAGACTCTTGAGAAGCAAGAAGAGTTACTAATTTGTGAAAAGAAGAAAACTCTTGCTCTTGAGAAGATCCTCACAAAAGAAAAGGAGACAATTGAATTGTTAACCAAAAAGCTTGATTTGGCTAATAATTCAGTTGCAATGCTTAAGGGTTCAAATGAGTCACTTCAAGAGAATGCTATTAGACTATAAAACAATCTTCAAGCTCTTGAGGTGCAAATTGAATCCCTTAATGATATTAATTCTCCAATTGTTGATTCATCTTTGGCATCTATTCCTTCCACTAGCAATGGTTGCTCTCGTTGCTATAATGTTGATATTAATGTTTGTACTACTAACTCTCAATTTGTGCAAGTATTAAAGGGCGAGAACGAGAGACTTAGTGCCTTGGTAAGGTACGGTTGCATAAAGACTTATCAATCCAAGGACGCCCTATATAAAACCATAAATGGTCGAGGCAACAAAAACAAAGAAGGGCTAGGATATGATAAGTACGAATGCAAAGGAAATGACCGTGTGATGGTGAAAGGTAAGGAATGCATCAAGTTTGTCAAAAGAAATGACAAACAACCATTGACCACCACACAAGTCATTAAGACCGGGCAAGAATCAAAGAAGCATCCTCAACATCATACATCACATTCTATTCACTATGCATCGTATATTTTGAAGAGAAATCACCGTGATAAAGTGATTGCTCATTTTGTCGGTGCCCACAATTCAAATGAAAAGAGCAAGAAGAAGTTGTGGGTACCGAAGGTTTTAATCACTAACATGCAAGGACCCAAAAAGATTTGGGTACCTAAAAACAAGGTCTAATGTACTCTTGTAGGATTATACCTCCGGTGGATCAAGTTGGGTGCTTGATAGTGGTTGCACAAACCACATGACCGGAGAAAAGAAAATGTTTTCATCTTTTGATGAGAAAGGGTCACAATATGAAAATATTGTGTTTGGTGACAATGGTAAAGGTGAGGTAATGGGACTAGGTAAAATTGCTATTTCTAATGATCATTCCATTTCCAATGTTCTTCTAGTTAAATCTTTAAATTACAACTTGTTGTCCGTATCGCAATTGTGTGAAATGGGCTACAATTGTCTATTTACTAATGTGGATGTGACCGTCTTGAGAAGAGATGATTCCTCAATTGCCTTTAAAGGATATTTGAAGGGTAAGCTCTATTTGGTTGATTTCAATGCAAATAGCGCTAAACTTCAAACATGCCTTATGGCAAAGTCTAGCATGGGTTGGTTGTGGCATCGCCGGCTAGCCCATGTTGGCATGAGAAATCTCGACAAACTTCTCAAAGGGGAACACATTATTGGACTAACTAATGTTGAGTTTGAGAAAAATAGAATTTGTAGCGCGTGTCAAGCCGGAAAGCAAGTTGGAGCGCGTCATCCCGCGAAAAACATCCTCCCAGCCAGCATCCCCAAGGCGCCTCCACCTCCATCCATGGAAGCTCCCTGCAGCTGCCCTCCTCCCCATAGCGCCTCCCCTTGGAGCTCCCTCCTTTGGCGGCCTCCCCCATGGCAACAGCCCCTCCTATCCTTGCTCCTCCATTTGGGTGAGTGAGGTAAGTGATTTGGAGTGTGCATGTTAATTCTAGAGGGAGTTTCCTGGTTTTTTGAGTGCTCTAGGATTCATAGATTTGGAGATTTAGGAGGGAAACTAGCTCTAGATTTGGAGGGAACTTGTGCTGTTTTTTGAGCAGATGCAATGACTATTCTTGTAGCGGTGATTTGAGGCAGTTCGATTCATCCCCTGAATCTTTGTATGCAGAAGAAGTTGTAGCTTATCCTTTCCCCTTTAATTGAAGCATATGAACACTAAAATCCATTTAGCCAATCAAAATTTATGCTCATTTTAGTGCGGTCTGTCCAGAATGTGTTTGTGTTGGTACCCGAAATGTTCAACTGCTGTTTAGAGCTAGATGCAAGCCGAATTAGAATTTTTATTTGACTAGATATAGATGGAAAATTTCATGTAGATTGAGAAAATGTATTTGTTTGCTTGATTTGGGTTGAAGAATCAAAAGTTATGCTATGTTGAAGTGAACTATCCCAAATTGAAAATTCAGAAGTTGGGGGCAGCTCGGAATCGTTGTTCTTATGAACTCTGGAATTGATTGAGGTATATTCAGCATGCATGGATATAAAATACTTGTATATTATCTTCTTGTGATCATTCAGAGCACAAGAACTCCAAATTTGGTTTAGCCATTTGGGAGATATGCTAATTTTAGTGTAGACTGTCCGGAATTGGAGTTAATGCAATTATTCTCTGTTCATTGCAAATATAGGATTGATTGATGTATATTCAGTATGAATGGGTATTAAATACTTGTATCTTGTGGTCATTTAGAGTACAAGAACTCCAAATTTAGTTTAGCCATTTGGGAGATATGCTAATTTTAGTGTAGACTATCTGGAATTGGAGTTAATACAATTGTTCTCTGTTCATTGCAAATCTAGGATTGATTGAGGTATATTTAGTATGAATGGGTATGAAATACTTGTAGATTATCTTCTTGTGGTCATTTAGAGCACAAGAACTCCAAATTTGGTTTAGCCATTTGGGAGATATGCTAATTTTAGTGTAGACTGTCCGGAATTAGAGTTAATGCAATTGTTCTCTGTTCATTGCAAATCTGGGATTGATTGAGGTATATTCAGCATGAATGGGTATGGGGATAATTGTAGATTATCCTCTTGAGGTCATTTAGAGATTGAATTCACTTAATTTGGTTAAGCAAATCAAAAGTTATTATTGTTTGAGCGGTTGCTGTCTTGTGTGACAGTAGTTTGGTTCAAATGCAAGAATTAGTTTGAGTTGGATTAGTTGTGAATGGATTATTTGGTCTCCAGAGGGAGTTTAAAGCAAGTGTTATTGTTATTTATCGTTTGAATTATATTTGCATTATTTTGAGATGAATGCATATATGATTTTGCAGAGAATGTGATCTCAGGGGTGGCCGCGGCTTCGTGCCACTCCATTCCGAGTGGGTAAAGGCAAGTGTATCAACTAGTGTGATGCTAGGATATCGATTCTTTGCTAATCTTTATGAGTATGTTTATATTGAAATATAATTGTTAAATGATTATGAATGTTATAGATGAGTGTTGTGACGAATGTGAGTAAATGATAATATGCATGATTAGTTATGTTCATGTTGATGGAAATGTAGATGCTAAAAAAGAATGTATTCTATGATTTATTCATGTTAAATTGCATATGTGCATTCAGAATGGAAGAGACGACCCATGCTGATGTGGGCATCTATGTTCACACGTAATGAACACGAAAAGTCATACCTCGTAGTCCCATCCACAGGGATGTATGGGAACGAGACCGTAAGAATAGGCCCCTCCACGAGATGGAGGGAAATGAGAGGGTGCACACCGACGGGTGTGCACTCAGCAATACAGGTATATGCAAAGAAAAGGTGCATTCATAAGCACGCATGTTGCATTGCATTACTAACGATGATTATTGTGTTAATGGTAATATGCGGATTCGGGATAGAGTCGTGGACTCCTCCCAAGAGGTTTAATGAGGTATGGATGTGATATAAGCAATGAGGTAAATGAGGTAAATGGTATTGATATAAATGCTTAATGTACATGTTGATTTTAATGCATTAACTGATTATGATATGATTGTTGGATGCACTTTGCTGAGTTTTGGACTCACGCTTGTTTTGTTTAATATTTTTAGGTACTCTGATGACGTCTTGCTGGGTGGGAAATATCATCACCTGCACTCACCGTCATGACATGTTAAGGGAACAGTTGGTTTAAAGTTCACATTGATAACTAGTTGAGATCATTGTAATAATTGTGTTGTGGTTATTTTGATCTCCGTGTTATTATAGATTAATAGTTGCTAGAAGTTAACTGCTAGAATGTTTCAATTAGATTCCTAGATGTTTATGCTTGAAATTGTTATTGTTATCGTTTTGTCTGCTGAGTGGATGTTCATTTAGCAGGGGAGATATTGCAGAATTTTTGTGAAAAAATTAGATAGGTTTTGGCAACACTTTGGGCACGTGTGTGCCGGGGTGTTACGTAAAAATAAGGTCAATTGAACTTGGAAAGAATGATATCGGATATTTCGATCCTCACAATGATGAAATTCCAACAAAATAGAGCTCTCGTCAAACTTGGAGAAAAAGGGGTTGCTGGCGAAGCTTGGGTGGGTATATTCCAAAACTTCTTCAAGCCATTGTAGAGGATACTGAGAGGAAGCTCCAGAAAAAAATTTGAGGACAAATGGAGGTTCGGATTGGTCGAGAGAGTTCACTGAAAGTTCACCAAAGTTGGGGAAGAACGACTTGTACAAGGAGATCAGGAAGGCTTTTTGCAAGAACTCAAAGTGGGCTGCGTAGGGAAGGAGGAGAGGGATTTGTCGTTCAATTTATAGGGCAATTGGAATAGCATATCAGCGGGAAATGCTCGCTAAAGTTATGATTGAAATAGTGGAATTAGAAGGGAAGAGTTGGCTGCAATTTAACGTGGGTCAGGTTGGTTTGGGTGCTGTAGCTAACGAATGGGCTTAGAGAAGTGGATTGGGTATGGACAATTTAAACAATATTTTTTTTAGAATAATTTATTAATTACGAAAGAAAAATCAGATTAATTTTGAAAAAATAGAAAATAAATTCTCATAATTCAGGATTGTTAAGCGATACTAACTTTAGGAATTAAAGCATGAATAAAATATTAATATATAATATAATATTTTATGTTTACATAGTAAATAGTTATTAAATGCTAAAGATTCTTTCTAATATATAAAAATAGCAATAAAATTAAAATTTTTGGGGAAATTCACAAAAATTCCCAGAATTCAAAATTATTTATTAATTGAATATTTAGGAAATTCACAAAAATTCCCAGAATTCTTTCTAATATATAAAAATAGCAATAAAATTAAAAATTTTGGGGAAATTCACAAAAATTCCCATAGACATTTTAAATTTAATAAAAAAATTTCTTACTTAAATATTTTTTTACAAAATTACTTATTAATTTCTAAAAATAGGAAAAAATTTAGAATTCAAAAAATTTAGAGAAAATAAAAATAAATGTTAGAAAATTCAAAACAAATTGAATTATTCCCTGAAAATTTACAAACGCCAAGAAAATAATATTTGTAGCTTTAAATAATATTTATTATTTTAACCTTTATTTATAGAAATAAAATTCTGGAATATTACAAAAGCCTAGCCCACCTTGGGGCGGGCCCACACATGCATAGGACCTCACTTTCACTTCCGTCGTTGCTTTGCGTAAAAGGGTTAACCCAGAGTTGCTATATTTGATACAACTCACTTTAGAGGAACAACGTAGGGCTAATCCCACCACCACTTCATATGGGCCTTCATGTTAATAGATTGGGATATTACATTTACGATTTTGATTTCTTGCTTAATCACATGTGCAGATTAATCAGATACAAATATGATAGTCGTTATAGTTGTATGGGGAATATAATTGCATTTCCAACATAAAAATAAAAGATGTATAATAAGCACAACTCTATGTTGCCATATAAATATACTCCCTTCGTCAAAATTTATAGAGTGTATTTTTTGAATGATTTTATCTATAAATATAAGGCGTATTTCATATTCAATATAAAGATTAGTGTGATATTTCCTCTATACCCCTATTAAATATCCAGATTTACTTGATATTCTCTACATGCCTTCATTGAATACAGTGCTTAGAGATAATAATTAAGGTTAGTCTAGCTATTTTCAATATTTTATTAGTCTATGTGTCAAGAAAAATACGCCCGAGGAAGTAATATCCAGCCAAGCAATTGAGTGGTAAATTGAGCTAGTTATGATCATTTGTCATGCATGCATGCAAATTCAGCAATTGAGTGGCAAGTTGCTGTCGAGTCTGAACTCTGAAGGACCTGAGCTGCTAGACGGATTCACACGTACGGCCCGCTAGTTGCTACCAACAACACGAACCAGTGGATGGAGACGTTGGTTGTTGAGGAGAAATGGCGGCAATTGAAGGCACTGCTGGCTATAGCTTGTGCTTGCCTTGCAGTGGAAAATGCAGGTCAAGCCTCAACAGCTTTGGGAAGCAATTATGGATGCATTTTAAAGCCACCATTTTGATGCATTAATTGCAAGAAACGGCGCTACTGTCTATGCTAGTGCTTCCAGCTGACTAACTTTATTTTGTACTGTAATATGATATTAATTTTGTACTGTAATATGAAATACGTCTTATATTTATGAATAAAATTATTAAAAAATACGTTTTATAAACTTGGACGGAGAGAGTATAAGATTACGCGGTGAGCTTTTACTTGTCATCACAAGAAACCATGAGTCTGGCTTTAGGCTAGCTTAAACAATGAACATGCATGATGAGATAAGCCAGAACTATGCACAAAAAAAGGATTAATACAATCTTAAGCACTACTTCCTCCGTTTAAGTTTACAGGCGTGTTTTTCTTTAATATATAGATCAAAAAGGTATTGATAATGACTAGATTATCCCTAATTATTCTCTAAGCATAATATTCAATACATGTATGCAAAGAATGCAAAGTAAAATTGAATATTTATTAGAAGTTGTTTGCACCAAAATTCGGCATGTATTGAAATCGGTCTAAAAATAAAAGAAATATTCGTACAGAAAGGAATCGGTAAAACGACTCGGAAAAGGAATCCGTTTCTAAAAAGGAAAGGAAATCACATTAGAGGCCGATACGGGTAAACACACCGTATCCATATGCGACTCGGATCGGCCAGGCGTGTTATAAAAGGGGTGGACGCCAAGCAAAGAGAATCAATCAATTCCAACAACACCTACTTTTTACAGCCTTTTTCTTTTGCATTGCTTTAGCTTCATAGATTTCTTTGCAAGTCGACGGAATCAACATAGCTGCGCATCGCCGATTGTTGATTTTAGCCGATTTTACCCAGGTTTGATTTGCTTCGTTTTGTTGCGCATCGCCTTCCCGAAGCCGATTTTACCTTATATCCTGATCAATCAGAATCGTTGATCTAGTTATCTCCTAATCGGTTCTTGCCGACTAGCGAAAAGCCGATAGATCTTTGTTTATCGGCTTTGATCGAATTACAAATTCTACCTTGTCGATTTCAGGTCAAATCGACTGGCACGCTCTGCAAACCCGGCGTTTGTCTTGTGTGTTCGAGGCCTAAAACCCTCCTTCACGTTTTTCGCACGAACATATTTTGGCACGCCCGGTGGGACCCAAAAAGAATGTCGTCAACCGACAAGCCCGCAGTCACCGCCGATATCAACACCGATGCCATAATCGCGCCTCAGATGGCCGATTTAACCCCTGAGCAACGGAAAGAAATCGAAGATCGAAAGGCAGCTCTGGAGGAAATGATGCTACGATGCTTCCAGAAAACACGCCGTGGCGTTACTCAAAAGATTGCACTCCCAAGCATCAATCCTATCAGAGATTCAACATCTGAATCGGTAAGCCGATACGCACCCGCTCAAGCTGATTTATCAAGTATGATCGAGCAATCTGTCCATCACGCATTGATTAACCAATCATCGGCTCTAGTATCTACTTTAAAGCCGATGATAGAAAATAGTGTGAAAACAATTGCTCAAGAATTAGCTGCGTCTGGAAGCCTGCTAGATCCACCACAAACCATCCCTACGCACTCCAAAAGATATTCCATAGCACCCAACACCAACACAGTAAACGTGTCGGCTCAAGCACCTATCATGATGCCGGCTCAACCTACTGTTTTGAAACCAAGCATACAGAGAGATGGGTTCACACACTACCATGGGCACACGGATGGAGCCAAGATAGGCGCATCAAATCAATCAAGTGCGCCCTCCAATAACATCGGGTTATCGGCTTATCACCGATCGAAATGGGACAGTTCCACGATCCACGAGGCCACAACCATGAAACAAGCACCATATAGGGTGGTGCCATACGTCGAACCTTTCGCGCCCATACCCGATGCATTAGGTTTTAATCACGATTATGACGCAGCACCAAGACCTCCTGAGGTGCGAGTTGGACAAAGACCCGAGTTTGCACTCGGGGGGCAGGGCGCAAACAATGAGAATTGGCCATGTCCACTGCACCACAAGCCGACAATGTTAATTGGGCAGAACAAATTGCCAATGTTTTGAGAGAACAGTTCGGTTTACAACCCGTAGGGAGAGTGATCGGCCACAGGAAGCCGTACTCGATTACATAGTCCGAATGCCGTACCACCACAACTTTAGGATACCAGACTTTGCTAAATTCTCAGGTGATGTTTATATTAACTCAATTGAGCATATCGGACGATTCATGGATCAATGTGGAGAGACTGCACAGTCAGACGGATTAAAAATTAGATTGTTCCCTTTATCATTATCTGCATCATGCGTTCACTTGGTTCACGAATCTACCCCAAATTCAAGACATATGTGGAACGATTTAGAAAGCCGATTCCATGAATACTTCTTTCAGGGACTATGGAGCTTAGGATTTCTGATCTTAGTTCAACCGGCGTATCACGGTGAATCGGTCTCGATTATATCAAAAGATTTAGAGGCGCATTTAAACAGATGCTTCAAAGGTAACATTACCCGATGATCAATTGGCCGATCTAGCGTTCAAGGGTTAATCCCGCCGTTAAAGAGAAACTATCGGGCCAGGAGTTCCCCGACTTAGGCCACCTACTCCATCGCGTGTCGGCACATGAAAGCCGATATGCAGAGAGCAAAGGGTTTAAAGATAGGTTTAAGACAAACGGCAATGAAAAGGCCAAAGTAAACATGGTAGATTACGATTCTGGCGACACCTCGACGACGAAGCGTAGTGAACATAGCCGAGTGGGCCAAAGGTTCCAAAACCACTCGTATGCTCTCGCTTAGGCCGACAAAGAATAAAGCGGAAGTCAAGTACTCGTATGATGTGTCAAAGTGTGACAAAATATTTGATTTATTACTACAAGAAAAACTCATAAGGTTACGAAGGGCACATCATACCATCGGCGAGGAAATTAAAAAGCGAAGGTATTGCAAATGGCATCATTCGTTCTCCCATAACACTAACGATTGCAATATTTTTCGACAACAGATCCAATCGGCCATCGCCGATGGCAAAGTTAAAGTTTGCGTAAGAATCGGCTATGCAGATAGATATGGGCCCTTTTCAGTCAACATGGTTCAATGTTCACGAAAGAAAAGAGGCCTGCGGAAGAGGATAAGCCGACTAAGGGAATTGTATCACGAGGACGAGAGGCAGTAGATCACTATCGGTTCTATACAAATAGAAGCCGATAAAAATGGGCAAAACTCAAGAACGGTAAAACCAAGAGGGGACTTAGAGGTCGGTAAATGGTATCGAGCTGAGAGGGCTCCAAGAAGAGCCGATTTCAAACCAAAGCCGACCTTCTCACAACTCCTGGGGAAATATGAAAGGATAAGTCGAAGGTATAGCCCTCAACAACACCAGGGTTTTCATCGATCAGGGCAAAGGAGGGACGAACGTTGGCGGCCAGATGTGCCACATCGGCCGATTACAGAAGAAGAGAAACATCGGCAATGTCCTTTTTGGCAGTTTTGCTGGGAAAGAGGGATGACCTTACCAACAGTTGTATCTTGTCCTATGCAACACTCGTCTATATGTCGGCCAAACCAATCAGAAAAGACAAAGTTGTCCAGGCCGATACACAATCGTCCAGAAGTAAGGAGCAAAAGGCCGATCTATGAAAGGTTGTCAACATCAGAACAAGGCGAATCCTCCCAAAATCAGGAATTATCGGCTAACGCAAGCAGGATGGAATCTGACAGCGAAATGGGCAATTTAGCTGGAAAAATAAGAAAGCCGATAGAACCCTGTCGGCGTATTCTACACCAAGGTACCCGCTCCCCCGCGCTACAAAAGGAATCAAGTGGCAACCAGGGCGTGCTTGGGCCCACGGCCACGGCAAAAGAAAAACCCATACGGTGGTTGCCCCTGCGGACACGTGGCGTCTGAGCCAGGCTGGCGACCAGCCAGTGATCGCCTTGGACACATGGCGTCTGAGCCAGGCCGGGCGACCAGCCGTGATCGCCTTGGACACATGGCGTCTGAGCCAGGCATTGGCGACAACAAAGGTGGTCGCCCGGCGGACACGTGGCGTGCAAGCTAGGCCATCGCGCACCATCCGGGATAGTCCTGCCGAGATCGAGGACATTAAATGCGAATCGTGCGCATTTAATGTGGAAGCATGGGAGGCTGCGGCGTGGCGGCGCGCCTTCCCAGCGCATCATGGCTTTGGGAGACGCGTCACAACTACACCTCACCCCGTGACGGAATCCAAGGCGGCGTTAGTGGGCATGGGGCCCAAGGCGGAGACAATGATAGATACAAAGCAGCATTAATGGATGTAAGAACAATGTGCAGCGCATGAAATGAGCCCATGCCAGTGTAATGATAATGGCTTGCAGTGTAAGCCTCCCATGCGCCCCCGTCAGTCCGAAGTATAAAAAGGAGCCGGGGTGCATGGGAGAGGGGGTTCGGTTCAACTGATTGTGAGTAGGTTTTCATCCTCTCCAGCAAGAACACAAGCAATACCAAGAAAAGCAGGACTAGGGTTATTACTCTTCGGAGGGCCTGAACCTGGGTAAAAACTCTTTGCGTTCCCCCGTTAGTCTGAGCCTCCCGGTGCCCGGATCGTCACCGTCTTCCCTTCCGAGGCGATTGCCCCGAAAGCCCCCCGTCAGAACCTCATAAGCACCCGTCTCGGAGGTGCTCTGGCTAGTACGCCGGCAAAGGGCGCGCTGTAGGGGCTATTGGTGGTTAGATTGCCTACTCTTTTTCACTCTTAGTTCGGAGCTCAGCAGGAGAAGGGGCGCTTGTCTGCATGGCGGAATCGCATTCCAAGCGCAGCAATCTGCCCGAGGCAAGGGGCGCCCGTAGCCGGTCCCAATGTTCGGAGAGGGGGCCGGGCCACCCGGCCCCTCGCCAAGGAGCGGTGCGCGCCTGCTCCCGCGCCAGTGGGTCACTGTCAACGGCGCTTGGCGCTGGGGACGACACTTCGCTAAGCCTTCAGCGGCCCGGCTCCTCCTCGATCATCCTCCGGTGACCCTGGGATTTACACCAGCCACTCCTTGGCTGCGGGATATCGCCCACCTGGTGGATGCCGCCAAGCAACAAGTTGAAGCGGCGACCCAGCCGGGGGCTTCCGGCATGAGGCGACAGTGGAGCTCACAGAACCGACGCTACGGTTTCGCCACACACGACAATTTCTCCGGCACTAAGGACCGGGGCAAGGAAGGAGTCTGGTTGCAACCCCTCTCAGAAGGGGATGGGCACGTGACTCGCTTCTTCCGCGGTCCCCGAGTCCAGGGGGAACCGTGAAGACCTTCGATCGCGCGCTTTGACGAGAGGCAACGCTGTGCGACGGTGACTCAAGCGCTGTGTCCTTCGCGAGCGCCCGTGAGGGTGCAAGACCGGGGCTCCTCCCTCGGACTGGGCGAGCGCAGAGTCACACTCCTCATCCTTTCCTCGGGATCGAGGGTCGGCGAACGGCGCCTCCCCTACAACGTCGGATGCCAGGCGTTCTCTCTCCGCCGACAGTGCATGGCCGGAGAGGTTCCGCCCGCCTCCTTCGAAAAATATGATGGTACCACCAACCCGGAGGAGTTCCTGCAGATCTACACCACGGTGGTGCGTGCGGCGGGAGGATCCGAGAAAGTAATGGCCAACTACCTCCCAACATCGCTGACGGGCTCTGCCCGGTCTTGGCTGCTTAACCTCCCGCGAGGCTCTGTACACTCGTGGGAGGAGCTGTGCGACATTTTTGTCGCCAACTTTCAGGGCTCTTACGCTCAACCAGGCGTGGAGGACGACCTCCACGCTCTGGAGCAGACGGAGGGGGAGTCCCTGAGAGAGTTCATCCGGCGGTTCAGCCACTGCCGCAACACGATCCCCCGGATCTCTGAGCAGTCGGTGATCATCGCTTTCCGGAGGGGGGTCCGGGACCAGAAGATGCGGGAAAAGATGGCCACGCGCGTCATCTCAACCACATCTGAGTTGTTCTCCCTGGCGCACAAGTGCGCCAGGGCGGCCGAAGCTCGGAAGTGTGCCACGAGGCCTTCTGATTCCGGTGACGTTGGCACCCTGAAGTCCTCCGACCGCAAGAAGAAAAAGAAAAAGCGGAGGGAGGCAACCGCTAGGGAGGTCTTGGTCGCTGAGCCGGAGCCCAAATCCCGGCGTCATGATGATCAGGACCAACGGGACGAGCGCCGGGGCAGGCGCGGCGACCGCAGGGACCGTCGCTCGCCCCGCCGCGAAAACGATGGCGGCAAGCCCTATTGCCCCATCCATCGAACGAGCGGACATGACTTGGAGGACTGCCAAGTTGTATCCAAGCTGGTCGACAGGCGGCTCAAGAAACGCCGCGAGAAAGATTGCGAAGACGAAGACGACGAAGATGCAGCTCCGTTAGCCTTCCAACAGGCAGAGCGCACTGTGGCGTTCATACACGGTGGCTCCGCCACCTACTCATCGAACTCGCAGTACAAGCGAGATCTGAGACAGGTATGTGCCACAACGTCATCCTCCGGGGCGAGTCGGCCGTTGAAGTGGTCGGAGCAGTCGATCACTTTCACCGGCCGACCACCCGAGAACACCTCTCGCCCTGGCCATCTCCGATCGTGGTGTCCCCACGGTCCGCAACGCAAAGTCGGGCGGTCCTAGTTGATGGAGGCGATGCCATCAACTCGCTATCTGTCGGAGCGCACCAGCGCTCCAAATCCTCAGACGAGGAACTTCGTCCGCCCCGCTTTTTACGGAGTTGCCCTCGTGTAGGCCTCTTACCCTGGGGCAAGTCCGGCCGCCGGTTACGTTCGAAGTTCGGAGAACTTCCTGACAGAGTCGTGGATTTTGAGGTCGCTGATTTCGACCTCCCTTACAACGCCGCTCGCCGCCCGGCCTGGTCAAGTTCATGGCGGTGGCCCATTACGCCTACATGCTAGTGAAGATCCTGTGGCCTGGAGGCCCAATTACGGTGAAGGTGGATAGATCGAAGCCTGCGACTCGACAGCAGTACCGGCAGGATCTGGCCGGCACCACCGCTCGGCTGCGCGACAAGGGCGACAACCCGGGCTCCCCTCGGCCAAGACCAGCGCTCCGCCTGCACCTTTGGGCGAGGCAAAGGCGGTCCCCGTGGGCGAGGACGGCTCGGGCAAGGTCGTCAAGATCGGCACCGACCTCAGCGCCAAATAGGAAGGCGCGCTCGTCACCTTCCTCTGGTCTAACCTGGATGTGTTCGCCTGGGAACCTTCAGAAATGACCGGGTCCCAGGAGGTGATCGAGCACCGATTGGCAACGCCTCGAGCGCACCTGCTCGGCAAAGATCCGTGGCAGGCGCCGAGCGGCGGCAGGATGCCATTCGGGATGAAGTGGAAAAACTTTTGTCTCGCTAAGATCGTGCGGGAGGCCACCTACCCGAGTGGCCGCCAACCCCGTGCTTGTGAAGAAGTCCAACGGGAGGTGGCGAATGTGCATCGACTTTCTTGACCTCAACAAAGCTCGCCCCAAGGACCGTGCACTTTGCCGCGGATAGACATCGCCGCCGACTCCACGGCGGGGTGCGAAGCCCTGTGCTTCCTCGATGCCTACTCCGGCTATCACCAGATCAGCATGGCGCGAGAAGATGAAGAAAAGACCGCTTTTGTGACTCCTCGGTGTATCTTGTTATGTCGAGGATGCCTTTCGGGCTGAAGAACGCCGGGCGCCACCTACCTACCGGGCCATGCACATAGTATTTCGCCCCAAATAGGGAAGAATCTGGAAGTGTATGTTGATGATCCGTGGTAAAAACAAAAAGGCTGATGAGCTCGTTCGGGATCTAGAAGAGATCTTCTCTCGCCTTAGAAGCTCTTATGCGAAGTTGAATCCAGAAGTGTGTGTTTGGTGTTTCATCTGAAAGCTGCTCGGTTTCTGGTCTCCACTAGTGGAATCGGGTTAATCCGGAAAGATAGAAGCAATCGAGCGGATGCAGCCGCCTACCCGGCTCAAGCAATCGCAATGCTTGATCGCCGGCTAGCCTCCTGGCCGGGTTCATATCCGGCTCGGGAAAGAAGTCTGCCATTGCTCAAGCTATTGAAGAAGACCAACTCATTTGAATGGACCCGAAGCCCAACGAGCATTTGAAGATCTGAAGAAGTACCTCTCTTCCCCCAGTCTTTGGTTGCTCTGAGCCGCGGCCGAGCTGCTATCGGGCCAGATGTCGCGGCTAGCCCTTCCGCCGTAAGCGCCAGACCGGTGGCGGAACGGGAAGGTGTTCAACGGCCGGTGTACTACATCAGCAAAATGCTACACGACGCAGAAACAAGGTACCCTCAGGCTCAGAAGATGGTCTATGCTGTGGTGGTAGCGTCGAGGAAGTTGCGGCACTATTTTCAAGGGAGGGAGATCACAGTAGTCTCCTCATATCCTTTGCGTGAAATCCTCCACAACCGAGAAGCCGAGGGCCGCATCGCAAAGTGGTCTGTCGAGCTGGGGGAGTTCGGTGTCAAGTTCGCTCCTCGCACTGCGATAAAGAGTCAAAGGCTGGCAAACTTTGTCGTTGAGTGGACTCCAGCCGAGCCCGAAGCCGATGAGGTCCCCGCGCCCTCCCCCTGGACGCTCTTCTTCGACGGGTCCTTCAGGCTTGAAGGCGCGGGGGCTGGGGTTCTTCTGGTCTCTCCGACCGGGGACCTCCTCAAGTACGTAGTCGTCCTCGACTTCAAGGCCACTAACAACGTCGCCGAATACGAGGGCTTCTTTGGTGGCTGCGGGCCGCCGCGTCGGCGTCGGCGCTGCAAGTAAAGGGCGACTCCTGCTGGTCGCCAATCGTGCAAGGAAAGACTTCTCTGTCCGACCGTCATGGCGGCGTACAGGGCGGAGGTCGAAGTTGGAAAGGCATTTCAAGGGTTGGGGTATACTCACATCCTCGACGCGACAACCATCTCGGCAGACGAGCTCGCCCGGCTCGCCTCAACCAGATCTCTGTGCGCTCGGGGTCTTTGAAGAAAGGCTTTCGCGACCGTCCATCGCAACCCCCATTTCGGCGGGGGCGGTGGTGATGCCGCTTCACCCTCGCTCTTGGAGGGAAAGTGGCTCGGCGAAACGCTGGCCAGCCGGAGTACCCGACGGCCACCTCGTGGTCGCTGTGCTTGACCGAAGGCACATGGATGGATCCGATCCTGGCCTACGAGGATCAAGAATGCCCCGACGATGATGCGCCACAGAGAAGGTAGCACGAAAGGCCAAGTGCTATACCCTGGTGGGCGAGGATCTATACCACGGGTAAGAACGGAATTCTTCTAAGTGCATCACTCGGGAAGAGGGGAGCGGTTGCTCTCGATATCCACGGAGGCGTGTCGGGAGCCATATGTCCGACGAGCGATGGCGGAAAGGCTTTCCGTCAAGGGTTCTATTGGCCAACCGCCTCCAGGATGCTTGCGTAGCCGTGAGGAGATGCGGCGTGCGATTCCACGCCAAGCAGATCCACCAACCAGCCCAGGCCTTGCAAACTATCCCGCTCTCTTGGCCCTTCGCGGTCTGGGGGCTGGATATCCTGGGCCCGTTCCAGCGGGCCACAGGGGGCTACACCCACCTGTTCGTCGCCGTCGATAAGTTCACCAAGTGGGAGGAAGCCGAGGCAGTGAGATCCATCACCGCCACACCGCAATCAAGTTCATACAAGGGATCTTCGCGCTTTGGGGTCGCCAACCGCATTATTACCGACAACGGCGCACAGTTTACCAGCGCGACCTTCTTGGATTTCTGTTAAGAGATGGGCACCAAAGTCTGCTTTGCCTCGGTCGCCCACCCCAAGAGCAACGGCCAGGTCTCGCGGGCCAACGCGCTGGTATTGAAGGGCCTCAAGACCCGGGCGTTCGATCGACTCCACAAGCGTGGCGCCGGTGGACCGAAGAACTCCCGGCTGTCTTTGTGGTCACCGGACCACTCCTAGCCGGGCTCACGGGAAACTCCTTTCTTCCTGGTCTACGGCGCAGAAGCCGTTTCTCCCTTCTCGAATCGAGCTGGGATCACCCGCGTCGCGGCATTCACGTAAGAGGAGCAGGAGGGTCTGCGCCGGACGACGCCAACTTCCTGGAAAAAGGCGCGAGATCGAGCGGCTTTGCGCGCCGCAAGATACCAACAAAGTCTCGACGGTACCACGCCTCCGGTCAATGAGAGAACATCGGCAAGGCGACCTGGTCTTGGCGAAGAATCGATCGCATGCCGGTCGCATAAATCGTCTCCCAGTGGGAGGGACCCTTCAAAGTGGTCTCGATCTCTCGTCCCGGCGGTCAGTCAAGCATCAAGACGGTGAAGAGCTAGCAAACTCCCAAAACATAGAAAATCAGGCAAGTTCTACCCCGACCGGTTGTAAGTCCTAGGGTCTGCCCCGACCGGCCGGAGTATGTCTTCCTCTCCGCCGTGGCCTGGGAGACCTTATGTTTAAAGTTAAATATTCGCTTTCTTTTTAAAGTATTAGTTCTTTCTGTCCTCTCTTCGGTCTTTTGCCCATCACTGGCAGCGCCAAGGCACTGCCCTCGATGCCTTGCCGCCTTGCAAATACCAGTAGTAAAGACGGAATCGCTAAGTGAGCGGCGTGCGAATCAAGGCGTTTGGGCGGTAGTTGGTTCAACGACCCCAAGACGGCCATGACACTCCGGGTGTCCCCGTGGGGGTCGGCGTCTCGAGCACCGTTACCAAAAACCCAAGGTCCTGTCACGACTCACTAAGTGTTCGTTCCCTAGAGGCTACCTGGGAGGTAAATTTTGCTAAGGCGAAGGGTTTGAGGGCCGAGGTCCCGCGGCGCAAGACTTGAAGTCTTTAAGCGATTATGTGCTCATTCGTGTGGAACCAGAAAAAATTACGGCAAAAGCAAGTTCTTAAGCAACCTGGCCAGAAATTTTACATTACTACTTCGTTCGAGATGGCAGTGGCCCAAAGTTTTGCAGGCAAGGTCACCACCGATAAAAAAAGGAAGAAAAGCTACTGAGGGGGCGCCGGAGGGTCCTCCGGGTCATCTGCCGCCTCCTCAGCTGCCGCCGCATCTTCAGCATGAGGGGCCACGTCCAGCACCAGCGCCACGTCCTCCGCCACCGCCTCCATCTGGGGGTTCTCCATCGCTAGCTGGGCGGCAACCTGCTCGGAGGCTTCGTGAACTCGCTCCTCCGCCTGCGCCCAGTCACCCTCTAGCCCTTGAACAGCAACCGCCGGATTGAAGTTGGCGTCACGGCTGGCGTAGCAAGCCAGCACGTACTTGGCCGTAGCTGCTGCGACTGCGCGCCCCTCCTGGGCGGACCGAGCCGAAAGGGCGGCAGGAAGGCGCGTGAGGAAGTCCGCGATGCAGCGAGGCAAAAGGCGTAATGCCGTGGCCTCTCCTCTCGCGGACCCGGTTGCTCCGGCCCAATGGAGCAAAGGTCGCCACCGTCCGATCGGCGTGGACGCAGATCCGCAGCGTCTCCACCTCCGGCCAGGTCGGTCGGCTCTCTCTCGCCTCGACTCAGCGAGACGCTCGGCGCGGCTGGTGCTTTGCTCCCGCCGCTCCCGCTCCCTCCGCAACTGCAGCTCCAGTCCCGCCTCCCGATCGTGCAGGTCCGCCACCTCCTCGCGGAGGCGGTTGATTTCGGCTCCCGCCTCCGTCAACCGCTCCCTGCTCGTCACCAGACGATTGCTCGTCTTTGAGTAGAGCTCGCCGAGGCCGCCAGCCGAACATCGGCGTCCGAGGGAACGGAGGCGGTGGGAAGTTCGAGGGGTAGGGACGGGGCGAATGGGCCTTAGCCACGGCCGTGGCCGTGGTAGCGGCTACGGAAATGCTTCCGCCACCCACGGCCGATCCTGGGGCTTGGCGACCCCGGCCGATGCAGCCACGACAATCGGCACCTTGGCCGCCCCGTCCTGGCAGCGAGGATGTCGAAGCGAGAACCCTCAACAAAAGAGGAAATAACGGTAGGATTAATCTTAACGAAAGTTTTTGTTTTGCATCTCGGTGAATACCTGGCGCTGCCTTGGGAAGCGGGGCACGCTCGGAACTAGGACCAGCCTCCGCGGGAGGCGGAGGCGGATCCACCGCGGCAATGGAGGCGGAGGTAGACCCGCCACTTCTGGCGGCGGCGAAGCGAGCGGAGGAAGGACCACCGCTTGTAGCGGTGGCGGCACCAAAGGATCGGCGGCGGAGGGTCAGCGTCGCACCGGCAGGGGCAAGGCGGGCGACCCCGCCCGGTCGGCAAGCCTCCCGCCCCACGGAGGAACCCGTTACGCAGCCGAGGCAGCCCGCGGCCGACGTGGAAGCCCCGCGGCCAACGTGAGTCCCCGCCAGGCTCAGAGGCGGGCCTCTGGTGAGGTTGGGCGGAGCCGTCGTCATCATCCGGGCGCCTGCGCCTCGTTCGGTCGCCCCTCCCATGACCGCCTGCGGGAGGGGGATCTCGGATCGTTAAAGGCGCCTGGCGTGTCACGACGGGTGAGCCCATGGCGTCCATCGAGGGCAGGGCGCGGATTATTGCCGCGCGCTCCCCGGGGGACAGCCGGCAAAGTGGGACCGCGCTCGCCGGAAATGGCGGAACGGGGCCGGATAAGCCCGATTCACGGCATCCACCGGCCGATCACGTCATCGACCAAATTCCGGCCGGTATCGGCACGAGAAGGAAAAGAAATCACAGGAGGAAAGAAACGCTGAAAGAATCAGGTTTTGTCAAAAGAAAAACAGAAGTAGCAAGGGATGACACAGAGCGGAGTAGGTTACCTCCGGGGATACTCCGGGTCCCATCGCCCACGCCCATGTCTTGCCAGTTGGCGACGGGCGGCGAGGGGACCACGACCTCCGGGTGATAAAATCCGGATCACCATGGCCCCGTCGGCCCGCCCGTCATAGCCGGTCGACGCGGGCCAAGATCGCTGGAGTTCGGGCTCATCGCTCACCGAGCCCCCGCTTGGGTTCTTGACCGCCGGGCCGGGCGGAAGCTCCAGCACTTCAATGCCACTGTCGTCCTCGACGTACAACCACTCTGCGCGCCAATCCCTCCAGTTGGACCGGCAGTCCAATGGAAGGTAGCGCGCAACGCCCGCTGGCCACGGCCGCGGTGACAGCTCGGAACCGGCGGAGTACCGCCACATGGCGCGAAGGGTGTAGAAGTAGCGAAAAAGAAGAAGGTTGGGCGGCACTCCCACGAACATCTCGCAGTGAGCAAAAGCGAAAGGAGGATAACGAGTTGGGAGGAAGGTGAATGTGGTGAATAGCATAGAAGTTGAGAACGAGAAAGATAAAAGTCGAAACCGGCTAAGTAGGCCGGCAAGGAGCTGCCACCCAAGAAAACCACTTCCCAGGCCGGCGGTGGGGCTCGGCGATCCGTAAGGCGAAGGGCGCCCCCGGTGATGTTCTGGGAGAACCTAGCGGCTCTCTCCTCCTCAATGATCGAAGAAGGAAGCACCGGAGCCATCGGGAGGATGGGGATTTCGAAGCGCAACCGCGAAGGGGACGAAGCAAGGAAGCTTGAAACGTCGGAAAGATGTGGAATGCGGAGAGTTGAAAGGGGGAAGAACCGCTCCCCCTTCGATCGGCCTTTTATAAGGCCTCGGAAGGCGAATCGGCGGGAAAACCGAAAGGGCGCGGCGATTCGAAAAAGAGGAAGTTTAAAAGCCCCATAAATAGGGCGCGTCCCAAGGAATGTGCGGCGGTTACAAGGAGGATGTAACCGCGCAAACCGCTCGGGAATCGGAGAAGTCGGAAGATCCTTTTTTGCAAGGCGCGCGGACCTTTGAAGGGTCCCACCCAGGAGCTGGAGCAGTTCTCAAGCCGCCGATTAAAGACGAAGAAGAGCAGAACACCGAAAAGCGCTCCTAGGTGGGCCCGGGGGCTACTGTCGGCGTATTCTACACCAAGGTACCCGCTCCCCCGCGCTACAAACGCGCCACTGTCGGCGTACTAGCCAACAGGCACCTCCGAGACGGGTGCTTATGAGGTTCTGACGGGGGGCTTTCGGGGCAATCGCCTCGGAAGGGAAGACGGTGACGATCCGGGCACCGGGAGGCTCAGACTAACGGGGGAACGCAAAGAGTTTTTACCCAGGTTCAGGCCCTCCGAAGAGTAATAACCCTAGTCCTGCTTTTCTTGGTATTGCTTGTGTTCTTGCTGGAGAGGATGAAAACCTACTCACAATCAGTTGAACCGAACCCCCTCTCCCATGCACCCCGGCTCCTTTTTATACTTCGGACTGACGGGGGCGCATGGGAGGCTTACACTGCAAGCCATTATCATTACACTGGCATGGGCTCATTTCATGCGCACACCGCTGTTCTTACATCCATTAATGCCTGCTGTATCTATCATAGTCCTGCCTTGGGCCCCATGCCCACCAACGCCGCCCGTTCCGTCACGGGGTGAGGTGTAGTTGTGACGTCTCCCAAAGCCATGATGCGCCTGGGGAAGGCGCGCCGCCACGCTGCAGCTCCCATGCTTCCACATTAAATGCGCACGATTCGCATTTAATGTCCCTGATCTTGACAGGACTATCCCGGGGATGGTGCGCCAGTGGCCTAGCTTGCACGCCACGTGTCCGCCGGGGCGACCACCTTCTTTGGTCGCCAACTGGCTCAGACGCCATGTGTCCATTGAAGCGATCACCGGCTGGTCGCCACGGCCTGGCTCAGACGCCATGTGTCCGCTGGGGCGATCACCCGGCTGGTCGCCCAGCGGCCTGGCCTGTACGCCACGTGTCCGCAGGGGCAACCACCGTATGGGTTTTTCTTTTGCCGTGGCCGTGGGCCCAAGCACGCCCTGGTTGCCACTTGATTCCTTTTGTAGCGCGGGGGAGCGGGTACCTTGGTGTAGAATACGCCGACAAACCCAAACCTAGATGGTGCCCTTCGGGTCTCAGCAAGTCGCAACGCAGGAGGCTTCAGCGATTAAAAACACAAGAAGAAAGGGAAGCCGAAAAGGAGAGTGAGAGAGATCGGACGTTTAATAAGTTAAGACCGGTACCGATTTTGAAAAAGGAGTGGAGAAAGAAGGAACAGATCGATAGTGATTCAGATCAATCGGTTGAATCCAGTTCTCCGATGATCCGAGATGATACGCCACCAATGGATATAAACATGGTATTCACTTTACCTGCCGAGTTCAGAACCGAAGAATCGGCTGAAGAAGTGTTCGCCCAATTGTGCCTCGGAGCACCAGGCGTGTTTGAAAAACCACAAGACATGCATCGGCATTTGAAACCATTGTATCCGAAAGGATACATTAATGGCCGACCAATATCCCGTATGTTGGTCGATGGCGGGCGACAGTCAATCGATGCCGTTAAGTACTTTCGTAAAATTGGGAAAAGCCGATGAAGACTTAATCAAGACCAACATGGTGCTAAATGACTTCACCGAGACCCAACCGAGGCTAAAGGCGTAATGGTGTCGAAGCGGCGATCGGTAATAAAACTTTGCCGATTGCGTTTTTGTGATTGAAGCTAAAGGCAATTACAGCGTACTCCTTGGCGCGGATCGATCCATGCTAAGCTGTTGCATACCATCAACTATGCACCGAGCGGTGCGATGGAGCGATGATACTGTAGAAGTCGTACCCGGTAGACACATCGGCTCATATCGCCATGGCTAGCCCACGACACCAATTGGCCACACGAAGAGGTGAATGCATATCGGGAAAAGCCTTGGACAATTGCGATTTTATCTGTATTGAGAAATCGAGGATTCAGGCCGATCGGCGTTAAACCCAATCGTTTGATCGGACGAGGCGAAGTGATAAGAAGATGGAGCGCGAGACAATAGCGAAACTGCAAGAGAAGGTAAGGAGCTATCGGCAGGAAGAATACGAAGAAGCTGTTGAAGATTTTGAAGAAGAAAGAAAGGGGTTAGGATTTACTTCTGCCAATTTGCTTGAAGAAATCGATATTGGTGAAGGGGATAGCAAAAGACCAACGTTTGTAAGTGCTAAATTAGAACCCAGTTATAAAGCAAAGTTGGTCGAAATACTCAAGGAATATAAGGATTGCTTTGCGTGGGAGTATTATGAAATGCCAGGTTTAAGCCGACAGCTAGTTGAACATCGGCTACCTATAAAACCTGGATATCGGCCGTTCAAACAGTACCCTAGGCGGTTTAACCCTACGTTGTATGACGCTATAAAGGAAGAAGTAGGACGATTGCTAGGCGAAATTTATCCGGCCTTGCCGATCTGTTGAGTGGGTCTCAAACATCGTCCTGTGAAGAAGAAAAAGCGGCAAACTTAGGGTATGTGTCGATTTTAGAGATTTGAACAAAGCTACGCCAAAAGGCGAGTACCCCGATGCCCATAGCCGATATGCTTATCGATCTTTGCGTCCGGAAATAAGATCATAAGTTTTTGGGCGGAAACGCCGGATATAATCAGATATTCATGGCGAAACCGATATACATAAAACGGCTTTGGATGCCCAGCGCTTTAGGGCTATCACGAGTGGAAGGTTATGACCTTCGGGTTGAAAAATGCCGGCGCCACTTATCGCGCGCTATGAATCATATTTTCCCTAACCTGATCGGCACTGCTGGGGAAGTATACAGTGATGATGTGGTGGTACAGTCCAAAGGCATGGCGACATTTAGCCGATCTGAAAAAGATGTTCGAAAGCACAAGGTTGCATGGGTTAAAGATGAACCTCTCAAATGCGCTTCGGAGTATCTATGGACAATTTCTTGGGTTTACAGTGCATGAAAGAGGAATTGAAGTAAACCAAGCCAAAGTAAAAGCTATAGCCGATACTAAACCACCGACAAGCACAAAGGAGTTACAAGTATTGATAGGAAAATCAACTACTTGCGACGTTTTATCTCGAACTTGTCAGGACGTATTCGGGCCTTCACCCCCCTGCTAAAAATTAAAGACAACCAAGAGTTCAAATGGGGAACCGATCAGCAAAGAGCCTTCGACGACATAAAAGGTTATCTAATGAGTCCACCAGTATTGACCGCGCCAAAACACGGTATACCTTTTAGACTATATATATCGGCTGAAGGTGATTCGATTGGAGCAGTTTTAACACAAGAAGCCGATAGGAAGGACCGAGCAATATTTTACTTAAGCCGACGTCTTCTGGATGCGGAAACCAGGTATCCCCTAGTAGAAAAATTATGCTTATCATTGTATTTTGCTTGCACCAAGTTAAGACATTATATGCTCGCTTCCAAATGCGTTATAATATGCAAAACCGACGTAGTTAAATACATATTATCGGCGCCAATCCTGCGGGGTCGGCTTGGTAAGTGGGCATATGCCTTAACAGAGTTCGAGTTAACCTATGAGTCGGCTAAATCTGTGAAAGGACAAGCTGTGGCCGATTTTATCACAGGAAGTGAAACATTAGTAGGAACAACTAGTGTAACTCCTTGGCAGCTGTATTTTGATGGGTCTGTTTGCCAAGAAGGCGAAGGTATCGGTGTGATATTAGTTTCACCTAGGAAACAGGAGTATGACTTCATGTATCGGTTAAATAGCCGATGTTCAAATAACCAAGCAGAGTACGAAGCATTACTAAGGGGCCTACAATTGTTAGAAAGCATCGGAGTGAAAGACGTCGAAGCTTTTGGAGACTCAATGTTAATCGTACAGCAAGTCAGAGGAGAATACCGATGCAACGACGATGCGTTAACTCGCATTTACATCAATGCATCCGGATCATCGGGATGTTCACTACATTTTCCATCGAACATATCCCCAGTGAAGCTAATAATAAAGCACACCGATTGGCGCAATGTGCATCGGTACAAGATTGAAAGCCGACAGGACCAATCGAGCTAAACGTTTGGCCGATTTTATGTGTTCACCACATCGATGGAGAACAGAGATAAGGGATTATTTGTCGAGATCCAGCCAAGCCGACCGAAAGGTAAGGTCGGCGCAAAGCACTCAAATATGTTCTACTAGAAGACGTATTGTACTTTCGGACTATGGAAGGTTTGTTATTAAGATGTCTGGGAGCCGAGGAAGCCAAAGTGGCGATGGGTGAAGTCCATGAAGGCATTTGTGGATCGCATCAATCGGCTCATAAGATGAAATGGATACTGAGACGAACAGGGTATTTTTGGCCGACGATGTTAGAAGACTGCTTCAAATATTATAAAGGATGCCAAACGTGTCAAAAGTTTGGTAACATACAATCAGCACCAGCATCGGCTTTACACCCGATCATCAAGCCTTGGCCGTTTAGGGGATGGGGTATAGACATAATCGGCCAAATATTTCCGTCATCCAGCAAAGGACATAAGTTCATCCTCGCAGCCACGGATTATTTCTCAAAGTGGGTTGAGGCTATACCACTCAAGAAGGTTACTAGTAAAGAGCTGATCGACTTTGTAAATGAGCACATCGTCCATCGGTTTGGGATTCCACAAACGATCACTCTTGTCAGTCTTGTGTTCATGTCCAACGACTTCAAAGATTTTGCTGAGTCTTGGGATAAAATTACTCAACTCTTCCCCTTACTACGCTCGAGGCCAGCGGACAGCCGAGTCATCAAATAAGACATTGATAAAGGCGATAAAAGAAAAATTGAGGAAGAACCAAGGAGATGGCATTCAACGCTGTCAGAGGCTTTATGGGCTTATCGGCTATCTCAGCACGGATCAACTAAATTGTCACCTTTTCAGTTGGTATACGGACAAGAAGCCGTTTTACCCGTTGAAATCAACATCGGCTCAATAAGGCTACACGAGCAAGATAAGATATCGGTGATGAATACAAGCAGCGATCTTTGGACAATCTAGATGATTTGGTGAACTAAGGCCGATCACGCTAGATCGGCTTAAAAGGAACAATGAGATGTTTGCCAGGTAGTACAATAAATAAGTTATTTTTAAATAATTCAATCCAAATAGATTTAGTATGGAAAACCGTGTTGCCGATTGGGTCTAAGGATAACCGATTCGGCAAATGGTCTCCAACATGGGAAGGGCCTTATAAGATCAATCGTAGGTTGGCGGGAATTCGTATATCTTGGAGTCCTTAGGCGGATTCATACTACCTAAAGCAATCAACGAAAAATATTTAAAGGCGTATTACCCGACATATGGGTTGGATCTTAACCACAGAGAGCATCAAGAATCAATACCAAAGCACATGCATATAAAATCGGTGACACTACGATCGAAACAGATTCGAGACCACGAGGTAAAACATTGTTCACAAAACTTCGACCACATAAGCCAACACGATTAGTAGTTCCAAAGCATGCAAGATAAAAATATTACAGCCCTGATCCGGCAAGTGGGCTCCTAGACCCGACAAAGCCGCCGCCTTCCCAATGGTAGTGCGGATATCGTCAACAAGCTTGTCATCGGCCTTCGCGTCACCCGGAATCGGGATCACTTTGGCCGATTGAGTCTTCACTTGGGCAAAGACTTCGCCAATTTGTTTTTCTTGGCTACCAAAGAAGAAGCCGATTCAATATTCTTGGATTGGCAATCGGCTAGATCCTTGGTCACTTGGGCTAGTTGCTCTTCCAACTTAGCCTTGGCCGTCTCCAACTCTTGAGCTCTGCCTTTGCCTAGCTTTAAGGCAGCGGTACTTTGGTCATATTCCCTTTTCAGAAGTTTCGCGTTAGCCACCATATCATCCAAGACCTTCTGATCGGCCTTTTGTGCTTCCCTCCGGGCGATTCTGGATTTGGCCGCTTCCACCGCCTCCCTTCTACTATCCAGGTGACAGACGTCCGAGAGAGCATTCATTGCTTCTTGAGGAGATCGGCTTGGGCGGTTGCCATTGCATTCCTAAGTGATTGGGTGTTTTCCAGAGTCTCGCCTCGGGTTGCATGACCTCATGAAGAAGACGGTTAAGTCTTTCCTGCATACCTGGCTCGGAAGTAACAGCAGCCGACGCAGTAATGGAAGCATCAAGGATTCGCCTAATGTCGGCCGGGTAGTCATCTGTGGCTATCACCTCAGGGTCGCTCAGGTCATCCAAAGTAAACCCGAGAAGGTTGGCAGGATCAGTAGAATCAGGGGAAATCGGCACAACAATTGCAGGTGATGGCACAGCAGGAAGCACCGGGGACAGCGCAGAAGGAAGGGCCGAAGATGTGCCTTGAAGATCGGCTATGACCCTGCTACTTGCAGAAGGCGATTCTTTGAAAAGATAAAATGAAGTGTTTACATGAGTACTCGTCATAAGAACATTTAAGAAAAAGGGGAAGAGATCAAGATTACATCGATGGCCGATTGTTCCGAGAGTGATCGTAGGCGTCTCGCGGATCTAGGAGATGGCCTATTAGACCCCCTCCTCCTTTCTAAAAATACCAAGAGTTAGCATTACGCCAGTAAAAGAAAAGGGAAATGGGAGCCGATATGGAGAAGCATTACTCGGACGACGCTGGCCTGCTAAGTCCGACAAAGGCTGACCACGGATGCCCAAGGTACCCGAAGTATATCCGGTGGTACCCACTGATCGCCTGCCGCTCGTCGACTACTTCCAAGAGTGCAGTCGGATCGGCTACTGTTGTACCAACATCTGTAACAGTCCGTTCCTGCAAAAGAACGAGATTAATAGAAGCCAATCGAAAAACGAACGAAAAAAGGATAAAACTCCGGTACCTCGGCTACCGATGAATTGGTATAACCCGAACTTTCACTTGAGCTGCTGGTGGATGCTACCGTCGGTCTATGAAAATTAGGTAAGAATTGGGAAAGGATTGCCGATGGTGTTCTATCCATCAAAAGGTCATCAGATATCGAAGACCACCAGTTAGAAAATGCGCTTGACCGACGGTTATTTAGGATAAAATGGGGCATGTGGACAATTTGGAATTCATCGGCAAGTTCAAGAACAACTTCGGCCGCTACCGAGTTGGTCACTGCAGTGCGGGGTTCGATCGCTCAAGAAGGGAGAAGCTGGGTATGGCTTGACCAAAGCCCAACCGACGAGCATAAATAGAAGGATGGTAAAACTCATATGATGGTTGGAAAGTTCGGTTCTGGAATTCAAGCCAACATGGAAGATACAAGGGAAAGAAATATTTTGTATAAATCCAGGGTTGATGGGGCATCTCGCTACTATCGGCCAAATGAAGAAAAAGAAGGCCAAGGATAATCGAATTTGCGTCAAGATAACTAAAGAAGTCATGTTGGCCAAAAGACGACCGATCTAAGGTCGAGGAAGAAGGAGAGGTATTTATGCATGGCTGCAGGAGTAATTTTTGATCATCGTGAGCACATAATGAAGTTCTCCCGTAGGATCGGCTAGCTATATAAGTGGGGATTGTATCCTCCTGTAATCTTCGCGAGGAAAAGCCGATTGATTCATAGGTTGGGAAAGAAAGGATCGGCCGAACATACAAGACAACCAAGTTTGGATGAACCACAAGGCCCCTATGTTGCCAACAACAAAATCGGCAAAACCGAGAAAACAATCGGCTCGATAAAATGCATCGTTTGGAATACAGCACCCAGAAATAATTTTCCTAATGCAAGGTGGCGACCCTCTACCAGTTGTTCTGCTACTAGCTGATAAGTTTGGGTCGGGCCGAGAGAGGCGCCACAAAAGAAGAACCGATCCAACCAGAGATTGAGGAAGGCTACGTGTTCTTCATCCGATATAGGCCCATTAACTTTGTTGTTATTTTGAATATATCTCGCCCGACCCTCCCCTTTCTTACGGGTTAGCTTATAGTGGGGCTTGCCACTAAAAGCCGACAACCGAGCTCTGCGGTCTAAGACAAAGCATAATTGGGCGGCGTCAAGGAGGGTTGGGCCGATTGGACCGGTCCTAAAAGAAAAGCGTTGAAAGAATCGGACCCGAAATAAGAAGCCGATGCAACCAAAGGTTCATTAGCTTGAGGATTGGCCAAACTTCGGGGAAGACACTCGGCTATACCCAACCTTTCCCACTCCGCTCGTTTTTGGGCCGAGACTCTGATATACCATGATCGCCATCCCTTGAGAGCCGTGGGCCAAGCACGGAAGCTTTTGTCCCATTCTTTTATGTTATAGCCAGCGGCCGACAAGGGAAGCCTAGGGATTTCTTCGTTGATCACAGAATCGGACGTTACGGTTCCTATCGGTCCTAAGAAGAACTGATCGGAACTCTGAGGGATTGGTATAAATACCTGAGTTGGGTCCATAATAGCCGATCGGAGATGGAAGGGACTTGATGAGAAAAGGGGGGAAAAGGCCGATTGTTTGCAATACGAGAGCCCGAAGACGTGAAAATGACCATGGGGAGACCCCCTATTTATCTGACGATAAAAGGAGGCGAGCAAAGGAACAATTGTGCATTCATAACGCACCGAGATTTTTACGGCACAGTTAATGGGGTAGTTCCCGAGAAAAGATTCTTCTGTACAGGCCGATACAAGTGAAAAAGCCGATATATTCTTTTTGAAAGATAACAAATTATCTTCCAAAAACAGGGGGGCATATGTTTGCACCAAAATTCGGCATGTATTGAAATCGGTCTAAAAATAGAAGAAATATTCGTACAGAAAGGAATCGGTAAAACGACTCGGAAAAGGAATCCGTTTCTAAAAAGGAAAGGAAATCACATTAGAGGCCGATACGGGTAAACACACCGTATCCATATGCGACTCGGATCGGCCAGGCGTGTTATAAAAGGGGTGGACGCCAAGCAAAGAGAATCAATCAATTCCAACAACACCTACTTTTTACAGCCTTTTTCTTTTGCATTGCTTTAGCTTCATAGATTTCTTTGCAAGTCGACGGAATCAACATAGCTGCGCATCGCCGATTGTTGATTTTAGCCGATTTTACCCAGGTTTGATTTGCTTCGTTTTGTTGCGCATCGCCTTCCCGAAGCCGATTTTACCTTATATCCGGATCAACTGTAACTGGTTGATCTAGTTATCTCCTAATCGGTTCTTGCCGACTAGCGAAAAGCCGATAGATCTTTGTTTATCGGCTTTGATCGAATTACAAATTCTACCTTGTCGATTTCAGGTCAAATCGACTGGCACGCTCTGCAAACCCGGCGTTTGTCTTGTGTGTTCGAGGCCTAAAACCCTCCTTCACGTTTTTCGCACGAACAGAAGTATAGAGATAATATCACATTATTCCCCGGGCAAATAGATGACAACAATATCATGATCATGAGCTCACAGTGCACAACATCGATTGCCTCCACGTAGAGGAGCACTAAAATCCCAACACTACAGGTAAGCGTTGTGTAAATGGGCCCTCTCTACGTGCAAATGGGCTGCGATGGGTTACGAGCCTGGACTAGAATTGAATGGCCCACACGTTATCTCTACTATTCTAAAGCAGCACTTGGTGGCAGTGGTCTATTCTTCTCACGTCATTAATTGCCGCTTAATTGCCCTGCTTAATTGCCCTACTTAATTGCCCTGCTTAATTGCCCTACGCAAGAAACGAAGCGTTGCTTTAATTAGCCAGCTTTCGCAAGAAACGAAGCGTTAAAGATAGATGTTTGATTTTGTGAAATAATTTTTTTTATTTTTTAATCTTTATTTTTCGTTATCAATTTTGTTTTTCGTAGCAACGCACGGGCTTGTAACTAGTTCAGACTTACATGGCAGTTAAGAGTCCCTCCAAAGATTTTCAGTTATGGAGCGAAGGACTTTAAACAATACATCAGCCCTTCAACCTAAATTTCCCAGTTCCAAGCATCAGAGGGTAACACAATGTAAATCACATGGTTACATGTGGTATAGCAGCAAGTAAATAATTAAAATCATTGCAATAAAATTAACAATGTAATCTGCGACTACATATATATCCACGCATCAGTGGATAGCTGGGTGTCGAAATAAACGGTCTGTTGGAATATAGAATTTACATTATATTTGTACACAAGATGTTCAAAATATACGATTTATAAATTTAGACGAAGAGAGTATTTGCACCATACAAATTCCAAAGGAGTTTCAATCAGTTGAATGTACGTAGCCAATCGTATTATTGCTTAGATTACGTAAGGTAGAGTTTACGTTTTCTCTGGTTTTAGTTGCGCGCCTTGCGCCTAAGCACGTCACGTCATGCCGCTGCGCGTTAGCCATGTTTCAAATTTTGTTTTCGATCACCAGACGGTTGAAATCCAAAATTTTAGTAAGACTTTGGAATTTTGATCGAAATTCAGTCAAAATTTAAAAATCAAATTTCGAAGCCGGTATTTTTAAGGAACCTTAAACAGAAATTTCGGTGATTTTTTTTTTTTTTTTTGAAATAGCGGTAGGAGCTCTGCCAATGCATTAAGAGGAAAAGAGCTTAAACAATAGTTATTGGGGAATCCGGACAGACCCGGCTACCCCAAAGGCAAAATCAAAACAGAACACAACCACCGTAGCAAGAACAGGCAACTATACGGGATGAGACAGTCGACGCGCCACGGAGGCAAGACTCCTTGCATCTATTGCCTTCTGAACAACACAAGCCACCGAGGAATGAGTCCCAGTGATTTTCAACCCCTGTAAAATTATATCACGAGACTACAAAAAAAGTAAGGAAAAATTTGAAAAGAGCGCATGCAACCAAACCCTTGCGGCCTTTCGAGTCACAACCCGAACGAACCTGTGGGCATGAACTGCGTGGTTGCATGCATGATGCACACCTCAATCAAGTAATAAATGTTATGATATGGATAGAATTTTTGTTCTAGTATTGAAGGACTCTATTCATTGATGGGCTAATCCGAATTGATCTCCGAGGTTTTTTCTATTATATATTGGGCATTACCTTGTACAAAAAAATCAATTTAATAAAGAGGTATCTTTTTCCTTTTACATTATGTGTGCTTCTACTTGCGCATCTACTTTGTTCGTGTGTTCCTATTGGCATACTGTCGATTGGTGTGGGTGAATGACTACATTTTACAACATGTTATCAGCACGAATCTCTACAAGGCTAAATCCAGCGTTTGTCGTTCTATATTCCTTACAAGTAGATCAATCTTGTTTTCTTGATACTAATCATGGATTGATCTATGATTGTTTTGCATACTGCTCGTATGAGAGATCAATTTCATCAAACAAAGATGGAATTGCAGGCATGGATAAACACATGACGTTTCTACCAGGGTTGATCATGATCGTCTGCCTGCGTTAATCTACACGGCATCAACATCATCCTACTACATGCGATCACACTATGAGCCATACGTAAGTTCCAATCTACGCAAGTGATCGCACGTGAACAGTAAACATAATCCTGCAGATTGTTTTCGCTAATTATAGATTATCAGTTGATCTAATCTACTGTTGCAAAAAAATATTGTTCATTAAAAAGGGGACAATTCTTCGGCCTGAAGGCCAAAGCCTTCGACTGCTATGGCGGCCACCGCCGGCCTCTCGCTACCCCCGGTGTCCCCGCATGCGGCCGCGGTCGCCGGCCCCGGCCGTGCTCGCCGGCCCGGCCGTGCTCGCCCTCCGCCGCTCGTCGGCCTGTGTCGCGCCGCCCTTGGCCACTCTCCAGCCCCACCAACCTTCGCGCACCCTAGCCTCGGCCTCCGCGCGTCACGCCGGCCTGAAGCCGCGCACAAGGCGTCGTCGCTCGGCCTTCGGCCCCGGCCATGCTCGCCCTCGACAGCTCGCCAGTGCACGCTGCTTGTGGCCCCGATGGCCATGCTGCGTTGCCCTTAGCTGCTCGCAGTTTGCCGCACTCCACCGCCTCAGCCCCGTGGTCCGCCGCACTCCATTGCCTCTGCCTCGTTCACGTAGGCCACTGCCTCGGTCCCGCAGACCGACGCACTCCACCAAGGCCCCGTAGGCCGTCGTCATGGCCTCGCCGACCGTCGCGCTCTACTGACTGCCTCCTACGCCTACGGCCCAAGCGTCTTCTGCGAATTCTGATTCTTCACCTAAAATTAACATTAATGCAAGTTGAGTACAGAAGTACTCGCAAGACTTTTACAAAGCTTAAATACATGCAGGCTGATTCAATGAAAGGCTGCTAAGTTAATTTTTTTGTTGCATAAAGCTAAAATTTGAAATGTAATACTAAATAGTAAATTGAGAGCATAAATGAAATAAAAACAATTTGACGAGTAACTAAAATAACAAGTAGTAATTAATAGAAGAAGTAAATTACTCACAGCCCTTCGTGAGTAAAACGTAGCAGATTACTCACGGTCCTTCATGAGTAAACTCACAGTCCTTTGTGAGGAAAAAATGATTAAAAGAAATATTCAATAAGAGGATTTCATTTCCAAATCATCTGTCCAATTTTATGAAAATAGAAAACAGCTAACTAGTGTCAGTTCTTCAAGTTATCCATGACCGTCGATACGGCTAATCGATTAGTTTTACACTCTGCAGAGGTGTACAACTTTACCCACAAGATATGTTCTCCCTTTCTGCAAAGCTTATTTGACACACTTCCTTTGGTGTGCCCGCGGGGAGTTCATAATGGAACTGTTCAATTATTCAAACCTAGCTTTGCACCAGCCCAGTGACGTTAAACCTTTGCTATGGCAGAAACAAACAATCTCGTGAAACAATAATAAGCAGGAGCCCTCGGCTCAAATAAAACAACAACCGTTTCTCCCTATGGCAAGGCGTACACCGTTGCACCGAATATGCATTTAGCCACAAGTCTCATGTGGCAGCCCCTTACAAGCATACTCGACAGGATTTACTGCTTCTACTACTCCAGCCTACCAATGTGCAAAGCTAGTTCCAAATAATTTAATAAGTTAAGGCTGTCCCATTCCAGTACTTGTGGATATATAGTTATTACTTGGATCATGCAACACTACGTTCGGTCCTTAATGTGACATGTGCAATAATTCTCCCCCATCTACGTACAGATTAAAACTTGTACAACCGGCTATTGCCAATAATCACCCACATCGAAACCATAATTTTATTTCATTTTTATTAAAATATCGGTATCCTTTACTATTATAATTAACCATTAGAAAATTCATTAAGAAAGGTAGATGTGTGTGTATGTCACCAATATTTTTCTAGAGCAGTGCTAAGCATATGCACTTTAATAAGTGATTATCCCCAAGGAGCATCGACCTGTCATACATTTGTTGAGGAGTTTCGTCGTCATTCATGACAAACCTCCCCAATTTTCCTTCAAATAGCTCTATCTTTGACTCTCTCACACTTGATGTTCCTTCATCAGCAACTTGGAGAGTGTCACATATTTCCTTTGCTTCCTTGAGTCCATCAACTTTATTAAACTCCTCGGGGCTCAAGGCGCTAAGCAATACACTTGCGGCTTGTGCATTGCGATGGATGTTTTGCTCTCGTTCTGGTGTAAGCTCCATGTCTTTGTCTAGCAAGTCTAAACCTGTGCAAACAATCTTCCACACACTAGGATGAAGATACATTAGATGCATTTTCATTTTGTGCCTCCAAGCGGAATAATTTGTGCCATCAAAGAATGGTGCACGCCCGGATGACACAGTGATATATGAATACGAAGAAGATGAATGCATTCTATCATAGTTGAAAGGAATTTCAACTCCCTGATTCGATGTAGACGTTTCACCTTCTTTCTTTTTGCTGGAGGTGCCATCTCCGGACCTGGGGCGCTCCGAATCTCCCGGAAAGACTACCTTCAACCCCGTGTCGGCCATCTCATTTCCTTCAAGCGGTTAAGCCTTCGAGAAGGTTAGGCTCTGATCCCAATTGAAAGATGTGATAGTATCCTAGAGGGGGGTGAATAGGCTTTTAAAATTTAATCTAAATTAGTCGCAGCGGAAAAATATCGGAACTTCTAATATGGTAATCAGAACTTTCGATGTTAAATCAGAACTTCCGATTATCTATCGGAATGTTCGATATATTTAGGAATTTGACGATCTCAAGCACAATGTAACTCTACTCCAAGCTAGCTTAAGATAGAGTAAATAAACTAGATAAGATGCACAATAAGCAACAAATAAATAAATCGAAGAGACAAAATAATTTGTTCCCGAAGTTCGGATCCTTGAGGGGATCCTACGTCTCCGTTGAGGAAGCTCATTAAGAGTCAGGTCTCTTCCAACCCTTTCGTCCAAAACCTCGGTCACACTTGAGGTTTGACTTCACTTTTGATTTCTTCCCTTTCGGAGGTGAAATCGGCCTTCACAAACTTATCATGGACACCCACAATCTTTGGGAATTCATGAGTGACGTCTAGCCATTTAGGAGTCCTCAATCTCCAAGAGTAATAAATACAACCAAAAATCGATCTTGGAGATGACATCTAATGCTCAAGATGAATGTCTCGCTCTTTTGCTCTTAGCATTAGATCTCTTTTCCACACCTCACTCTCTAATAGGTCACTAAGATCAAGAGGAGGAGAAAAGAAGACTTCAAAAAAGTGTATTGAATGCTCAAGGTGCTCAGCCAACAAGGAGTAACCTCATTAAAGAGGGGGTGGAGGGGGTATTTATAGAGTGAGGCAAAAACTAATCGTTATGCCTCCACTCAGCCACATATCGGAACTTTCAATATAGACATCGGAATATCCGATGTGACTAAATTTTCAGAAAACAACACACCCCAACGGTCGAAACAACACACATCGGAACTTCTGATTTTCACGATCGGAATGTCCGATGTGTCCAGAGAGTTACTTTTGAAAAGATTTCTTGAAAAGTTTCTAAGTCACGATCGGAATATCCGATACACAGATCGAAATATCCGATCTGTCCAGAGAGCACCCTTTTCAGATTTTACAAGGATCGGAACTTCCGATGACAATATCGGAATATCCAAAGTGTCCAGAGAATACCCTAAGCAAAGAAACTTTGGAAAAACTTCTAAGTCCTCATCGGAACATCCGATCCAAGCATCGGAACATCCGATGTATCCAAAGAGTGCACAAAACACTCATACCGGAAAATCCGATGTATCAGAACTTCCGATATAATATCGAAACATCCGATCTGGACAGAGAATGAAACCACTCGGTGTGTGTGTGTTGTGACTCGTGTCTCTCAACAAATTTGAGTAAGCATTCATCTGAGCATAGAAACGTATCTGTCGACGATTGGGGAACAGGCCCCCGCCGAGCTTACTTGTTGGTGGAGGGACCAACTGTGACCCCTTCTTACGTGAGGGATTACTCGAAGAATGGCTCACCAGATTCCAACGAATGTGGACCACGGCATTTACCACTGGTTCGGGCCTCTCGAAAGAGATAATAGCCCTACTCGGCTCTCGTTTACTCTTGCAATGTGTCCGAGTTTCTGATGCATTGTCTTTGCTCTTGTTGTTGTTATCTGTCCCCCTCACGATGGGGACCCTTTTATAGCGTACAAAGGATCGAACTCCATGACCCCACTACCCGCACGTTCGGACCTCGTCCAAACGTGGCAACTGGTGGATCCTATCTTTCATACGCTCCCACGGAAGCGTAGCAGACCCAGCGGAAGTTACGCTCGGGTGGTTATTCCTACCGACCCGAGACCTCGTAAGGTCGGCCGATGACCGCACCGAGCTTGGACATCTTACCGAGCTCGAGCTCGGAATCGATCGAGTCGTGGCATTCTCGGTCCCACCCGAGCCCGAGCTCGAATCGCCGGAATGCGTAGCCTTCCAAGCTCTGATTTAGACAACCCAGGGTAACGACCTCCTGGTGGCTCGGGCGGGAGCGAGCTTGGTCGTTGGTGGCATCCGAGGTAGTTTATGGAAACTACCCGACCCCCCGACAGCTAGCCCCCGAGGTTCAAGTGGGAAAAGGTCTAAGGAAGGCCTTCCCCTTGGGCCTACCGTTCTACGAGCATGTCGGTTTTGCCGCGGCGGACATCTGCCGCGACCAACGAGCTATTAACCTCCTTCGGGAACGAGCTTGTTCCCCCAGCTCGTCGCGCTTCGAGCTAACAGAAGTGGGCCCTTCTTCAGCGGTTCCTTCTCCTAGAAGCCTGAACTGTCCTTCCTGGGGAACCGTCTTTTTTGGCAGGACGGTTTCGATTTGCGTGCCCACGTGTCGTTTTCCGGATGGCGAACGCCTCAACTGCCCTCTGTGCCTCTAGGGCTTCCTCATCTCCTGGAGGAGTTTTTTAAACATTCGAAGAGAAAACCCTTAGACTCACTTGGCCGTATTGCGATCAGTGTCTCACACTCCTCCTGCTTGGCGCTCATCATTCTCCTTGATCATCTTCCTCATCCTCATGGCGAAGTTCGGCGTCGGCAAGCTCGGCAGCGCAGTGAGACCCTCGGCGGCGAAGTACCTCGGCAGCCGGTACATGGAGAGCCCACAGCGGCGAAGAGAGCCCGGCCGGAGGAGGGAGATCGTCTCCACCGAGCTCTACGCCATAAGCGGGCTCAGACGCCCGAAAGTGAGTTCGTCGAGGCCGTGCTCGCCTCCTGCGAGTGCGAGATCGCTCACCTCCACCCCAACTCTGTTCTCATCATGGCCATCTTTACCCATCTCTGCGAAGGGTTAGTGGGCGTCGAGCCCACTCGATCTCTTCTTCCACTTCTACACCCTTTCTCGCACCAGCCTTGCGCAGCCCGCGGCTGGCCTCTACTCCACTTTGCATCCTACCCGACCATACGAGTACCCGAGCTTCACGCTCAAGGACTCGGTGTCGGGTTGGGCCGACTCATGGTTCTACTTGAGGAAAGCGGAGGGCGGCACGCTTTCCTACTCTGGTGCCAGAGGTCGCGCCGTCGAGACACCCCGACCGCCGTGGAGCCCCGAGGAGGAGAAGATCCTCATGACGATCAACGAGCTCACGTGCACAGGGTGGCCGTAGGGGCGTTACCGGGACTACGTCGAGGAACCGGATATCGCCCCTTAGGAGGAGGGAGCATCCCTTCTTCAAGGTCGAGGGTGGCGAGGACATCGCCGAATCACGCTCGGGTATGCCGTCGCCCTCGATCTTCTTTTCGGCGAGAGGATGCCCCTTCTCACGACCTCTCCCTTGGTGGTATGCAGCTCGGCAGAGGCCCAGGTGGATGCGAGGGTGTCCGAGATGTTCGGCACCCGAAAGGCAAGGAAATCATCGAGGGCCGCCAGATCGAACAACGTCCTTAACCGGACAGAGGCGGTAAGTTTCTGATTCGGACTTTTTTCCGAAGCCCTTGTCCGGACAGGCTTCGCCGGGGGCCTCCCGACCTCATTTGAGTCTTTCTCTTTTTCAACAGGAGAAGGTTGCCCTCGAGGTCGCCAGCGTCGGTAGGATCCCGGTGGCGGGGACGGGTCGTAAGACCAAGGGACAGGCGGGTCGCAAGCGCCGCGCTCGATCTCCGTCGGCCACGCCGTCCCCGCCCAGGCGCACACGCAGGCGCCCTGGCCCGGACGACCACTCACCCCGCCAACACTTGGAGTATGCGGACCGGCAGGAGGTGAGTGAACTGAGATTGTGGATGGACGAGTACACCCGAAACAATCCCGAGCTAATGGCTCGTTTGCGCCCGGCTTGCCTGTGAAGCGAAAGAAGGAGGCGCGGCCAGCTGGCCGGTCCAAGGAAGGTTGAGATGGAGGGCGGATCGCGGCCCTTCAGCGGAGCTTGCGCGGTGAGCTCGAGCCCGGCTCCTGGGGACCGCGAGGAGGAGAAGGGCGAGCCGACCCGCCCCTTGGTCCCGAGGTCCGTGAGGTCGTCTGCCACGCCAATCCAGCGCCTAACGCCGACTGTCTCCGAGGTCGGCTTGGAGGAGGAGGTCGACCAGCGCCGCCAGGGCCGACAAGCGCGCGCGGACATGGCCGCCTCTCGCCCGCGCCCGAGCTCGGCAAGCGGGCCGCGCGCAAGGTCGATCTCTGCTCTCTTCTTGTTTGTCTTTTTCCCCTCGGCACCATTCTAACCCCACATCGTCTATAGTGGGTGTGGCGGTTAGTGCGGAGTTATGGGATTTCGAGCGATGGTCGACGATATTCTTGACCGTGCTAGAGGAGCTAGCCCGGCTGCCGAGGTCGTCATGGGCGACGGAGCCGAGGTGGGAGCCGAGGTCATGAGGCCCAGCCCCACACTGCCCGGTGGCGGCAGGCCGAAGTGGGAGCCGAGGTCGCGGAGGCCTCCCCGCACTGCCGGTGGTGACGACGTCGAGGTGGGGAGCCCGTTGCGCGAGCCCGGGACCCGGAGGTCGTGTCTCCCGAAGAGGAGGCACGGAGGAAGATCGCGGCCGCCGATGCCCGGGCCACAGCGGAGGGCATCCCCCACATCATAGTCGCGGAGTCTAACGGTGATGAGCAGGCCGCTGAGACTCCCCGCGAGGATTCTTCCGGTGCCAGCGACATCATCGCCGCGACTCTTCAGGAGATCGCCGAGGTCTCCCCCCGGGTTCATGACATCACGCCGGGTCCCAGCGCCGGCCCGGCGTCGGGGGACCTTAATCCTGGTGGGGGCTCGTCTGACGAGGAAGAGCCAGCTACCCCGCTGGTCGGGGAGACAAGCCCGGCTACCGTAGGTGGGCCGGGGCAGCTTCCAGGCGGAGGGGATCTGCTGGGCACCGAGGCTGCTCGATCGAGACCGACCTCCCGATGCGTCGACCCTGCCCCGGTTGATTCCGCGTCGGGACGCTGCTGCGGCCCAAGGGCCGGATACCGACCCGGTGTCCCCGGTTGCTCCCATGGCCGTGGACGCCGAAGTGGTGGAGCCCCCGATCGAGGAGGCGGAGCCCCCGGGCGCAACTTCTGCCCGGGAGGAAGAAGAGCGGGAGGTAATCCTTGCTCTTGAGGCCGTCCCTCTCCAGGAGGCGGAGGCTGTCCCCCAGGGCAAAAGTCCATCGCCTTCGGGGGACGGGGGAGCTCGGGCTCAAGCCTCCGAGCCCGATCAAGGAGAAGGGACTAAGGCGGGGGATCCCTTACCTGCCCAGAGCGAGGTGGAGGAACCCGCCGAGTTGTTCCATAAGGGGCTGGAGACCCGACTTTTTTGGTAAGTACTCCTGACTTATGTACTTTTACCGAGAGTTTCGATTACGACCTGAAACGCCTTGTTGCGCAGTCTTTGGAGTCCACCATGAAGGACTTCCATGCCGCGACCGTCTTGCGCCAGTTGTCGCGAAGCACCAAGCCGAGCAGACGCCAAGATTGCGGAGCTCGGCGCCGGTTGCCGAGCCGACATCTTCCGAGGCCGAGATCCGGCGGAAGGTGGAGGAGTCCGTCTGCGAGCTCGAGGCGCCTCGGCCGGAGCGAGCAGGCAAGGTCGGGCCTTGAAGCCACGGTGGCGACCTTGCGCGACGCCGCCCGAAGTGCGAAAGGACAATCGACCCGACGGAGGAGTCCAGGCGACCGACAAGCGGCGGCGAAGGTCGAAGCTTCGCCGGCGTGTGCTCGACCTTGAGTCCGAGCTTGACTCGGTCGCGGGACGAGCTAAATCGCTTTGCGGGGCGAAAGCGTCTGCGGGCTCCTGTAATTTTCTTTTCTGTCTTTTACCCGTAAAAAACTTAGGAGAAACTATCGATTGAATATAGAATGAGTTGGTTTAAATGGGCGTTTTGTTTTTCCCGAGATGACAACGATTTGTTTCGTGCCGCGGTCTTACAGCGACTTAGTGGTTAATCGTGCGAGGAAATGACTATCTCGCTCGAAAGTAGCACGAGGTCGAGGTGACCATTTTGCGCGAAAGTTGCACGAGGCCGAGGTCGTGGCCACATGGTACCTCTATAGCCCCGCCGCCAGCGGAGGTCGTGGGCGTAAAGCTAGCACGACCGTTGGCGGAGTAGAATTCGCGAGGACCGTGTGGCCCTTAGGGTTATGGTACGTTGGCGCCACCTTGCCGCCGACCTGAGCTCGAACCGCTCGAGAAGGGTGTCCTGTGCGAATCTTTACTTGCGGTGGAGGTCTACCGCGAAAAAGATGGTCGTCTTCACGAGGAAGGAGGCCCTCGAGGTCGAGCTTTTGTCGTGCGGTGTTTTGCCCCAACGACCGACTTGCCCCTGACACTTTGTCTAGGTCGAGCTTAATCGTAGAATGGGGAAAGAGAGGGAGAGAGAGAATGGGAGGGTAAGGTGATAAAGTTTATTAAAGAGGTAAAAAACGGGCGAGGTTAGACATGGAACTTACGCAGTTGGTCAATGTTCCAAGTACTAGCTAGTTCCCGACCATCTTCCATTGCAAGGCGGACAGCCCCCGGGCGTGTTGTTGAGACGACCGTGTAAGGACCTTCCCATCTTGGCGTTAGCTTGTTGGCTTTTGACAGGTCTTGGACCCGTCGCAGAACGAGATCGCCGACGTGTAAGGTCCTTGGTCGTAGCGATTTGGCGGCGTGCCTGCGAAGAGCTTGCAGGTAAACCGCGGATCGCAATAGAGCCCGTTCACGAGTCGCCTCCGCAAGGTCGAGGTCGAGAAGGCGTTCGCCTTCTGCGTCGATGTTATCGGCCAGGTTCACCCTCGGGGATCCTAGGACAACCTCGGCGGGTAGGACAGCTTCCGCGCCATATACGAGCTGAAAGGGGGTCTCCCCCGTGGCTCGGCTCGTCGTGGTGCGGACTGACCAGAGGACGGGGGGTAGCTCGTCCACCCAGGCCTGACCATGCCGATCGAGGCTCTTGAAGACTCTCTTCTTGATTCCTTGGACGATCTGCCCGTTCGCACGCTCGGCCGCCCCATTGCTCTGTGGGTGGGCCACAGATGCGAAGCATATCTTGGTCCCGACCTCCTCGCAATAAGCCTGAAACACCTCGCTTGTGAACTGAGTGCCGTTGTCGGTAATGAGGCGACTCGGAATGCCAAAGCGGGTTACTACATTATTGCGGAAGAACCTTTTAGCCGCCTGTGCCGAGATGGTTGATATAGGCTCGGCCTCGATCCACTTAGTGAAGGTGTCGATTGCGACGAGCAGTATTTACAACCCCTCCTTCCTGGAAATGGACCGAGTATGTCTATGCCCCAAACCGAGAACGGCCAGGTTAGCGGCATGGTCTCAGCGCGTATCTTGGTGATGGACCTTCCGAGCATGGAACGGCAAGATCGGGCGGAGGTTACTATTGAGCGTGCATCGGCCAGGGCCGTTGGCCAATAGTAACCCAATCGGAAGGCTTTGCTCACCAAGGTCCTAAAGGACGAGTGAGCTCCACACATCCCGTCATGGATATCCTTGAGGAGATATTTGCCTTCCTCTTGGGTGATGCACTTGGAGAGGACGCCAAGCGTGCCTTTGCGGTATAAGAGACCCTCGATCATTTTATAGGTCGAGGAGCGCCTCACTAGCCGGGATTTCTCGGCTTCCTCCTCGGGCAGTGTCCCGTGTACGAAGTATTGGATGAATGGCGTCATCCAGTTCGCATCCTGCTCGAGGAAGGAGACGGTACCACCCGTCTCGGTTGCCTCCTCCTCGGGGTATGGAGGGCTTGTAGACGTGCTCGATGAGCACCCCGCCGAGCGAAGCTGTCTTGAACCGACCTTCGATAGATGGTCGGCCAGGGCATTGTCCTTCCTGGGGATGTATAGTACTTCGAAGTTTCTGAAGTACTTTTCCATCTTCCTTACTTCAGCCAGGTAAAGCGCCATTGAGTCATCGGAGCACTGATACTCCTTGTTAACCTGGTTGCCGACCGGTATGAGTCGCCCTTCGCGATTAGTCGTTGGACTCGGCGCTTTGCATGCCCGGCCGGCTAGCGGACCTTCGTGATCGCTGCGTTGTTTGTTGCGCCGAAATGCAATTGGAGGGCGATCGATCCGCTCCCCCGAGGGGATTCGAGACCACTCCAGCCCCGAGCAATCGTAAGCTCGGGATCCGTCGAAAGTGCATGACCCAGCGGCCGTGCTTGGCCTGGTTGGGTTCGGGTTCGGGCGGGCGGGGTTTGTCCATTCGGCTAGGAAGTCCGCTAGGACCTGAGATTTGATCGCGGTTGGCCGAGAATTCGATCTCGACCGGCGAGCTCCATGGCCCATTTCGCGATCCGCCCGCTTGCGTCTGATTCGAGAATTTCTCTCGGGAAGTTGGTCGGGACTTGGATTTTGTGTGCACTGGAAGTAGTGTCTTAATTTCTTCGAGGCCACGAGGAGCGTATAAAGGAGTTTCGGACCTCGGGAGTAACGCTCCTTTGGTCAAAATGTAAGACTTCGCCGAGGTAGTAGATCGGGCGCCGCACCGCCCCGTTCTCTTGTGATGACGGCGCTTACCGCATGGGGTGTGGCGGGCCAGGTAAAGCAAGAGGACCTCTCCTACTGGCGTGGTCAAGACCGGGTCTTGACAAATACGATTTAAGCTCTTTGAAAGAGCGGTCTGCCTCATCTGTCCAAGTGAAACCGTCGTGCTTCCGGGCGCCTTGAAGAAAGGTAGGCGCGTTCCCGAGCCTCGAGATGAAACGACTTAAGGCCGCCATTCTCGATCGAGGGACTGGACCTCCCAGTACAAGTCGGTGGTCGCATGTTCTCGATGGCTTCTATCTTCTCTGGGTTGGCCCCGATTCCTTGTGGGCCGATCATGTATCCGAGCACCTTGCGGCTTTGACCCCGAACACACATTTTTCAGGGTTTAACTTTATTCGATGCTTATTGAGGTTATGAAAAGTCTCCTCTAGATCGGATACATGGTCGGAGGCCATTTTGCTCTTGACGACTATGTCGTCTACATACACTTCCGTGTTCCGACCTATTTGGCCCGAGAAGGTTTTACGCATAAGGCGCCGAAGGTCGCTCCAAGATTCCTTAGACCGAAGGACATGGTCGTGTAGCGAGAATGTGCCAAGCGGCGTGATGAAGGAAGTTTTCTCCTCGTCATCGGGCGATATGCCGATCTGGTGATAGCCTGAGTAGGCGTCCAGAAAGCTCATCGCCTCGGAGCCGGCCGTCGCGTCGACCAACTGGTCTATCCGAGGTAGCGGGAAATTGTCCTTCGGGCATGCGGCATTTAGCCCCGTGTGATCGACACACATGCGCCACTTGCCTCCTTTCTTCATCACGATGACTGGGTTGGCCAACCAATCGGAATGGTCAACCTCCCGAATGAAACCGGCTTTGAGGAGCTTGTCCAGTTCCTCTCTGATGATGGCTTGCTTCTCCGGGGAGAAGCGCCTGAGCTTCGCCCGCAGGCTTTTGTCGCCGAATCAGCTAGCTTTGTGCTCGACGACCTCCCTTGGGACTCCGGGCATGTCGGACGGTTCCCAGGCGAACGTGTCCGCGCTTCTCCGGAGGAAGGTCACGAGCTCGAGTTCCTATTTAGGATCTAGGGAAGCCCCCACGTGTACGACCTTGTCTGGCTTTGCGTCGCACAACGGGATGGCCTTGGTTTCTCCCCCAGCTTGGAGGCTAGCCTTGGGCCGGGAACTCCTCGGCTCTTGCTCGGGCCCGCGTTGGGGCAGTTGACCGACCATGTCCAACGCCCTCTCGTCGCAGTTTAGAGCTGCTCTCGGGCTTCCCTTGATCGTGATCACGCCGCCGGGGCCGGGGACCTTCAAGCACTGGTAGCCGTGATGAGTGGCGGCCATGAATTTGGCGAGCGCTGGTCGGCCCAGGATGGCGTTATAAGCCGACTCGAAATCGACCACTTCGAACGTGATGAGCTCCGTTCGGAAGTTGCTCGGATTGCCGAACGTAACTGGCAGGACGATCTGGCCAAGTGGCCTGACCGACGTTCCGGGCACTATCCCGTAGAACGGGACCACCATGTTTTTGATCTTGGAGCGAGGGATCTGCATCTCGTCCAAGACCTTGGCATATATCAGGTCTAGGGAGCTTCCGCAATCCACAAGGACCCGACCTACTGTGGTGTTGCAGATTGTTGGGCTAACGACCAACGGAAGCCTTTGGGGTTTCGTCATCCCCGGAGGGGCAGTCGTCCCTGGAGAAGGTGATCGGCAGCTCGGACCACTTGAGCTGCTGGACAGGAGGCTTCCCCTGAGTGACACGGAGTACTTCGCGCGCGGCCTCCTTCAACTCCCGACGCGACCCATAGGCGGCGGAGCCCCCGAATATCACGGCGATGTGATTTCTCGGCTCTTGGTACTCCATGTCGGTGTCTTGCTCTTCGGCGGGCTTCTTGCCCTTGACGTCCCCTTCCACCTCGGGGAGCGTGGGCATGGGACCCTTACCATTGTAGAACTGCTCCAGGCGGGAGGCCCACGTCCTGCAATTCCGAAGGTCATGCCCATGAGCCTGGTGGAGCGGGCAGAAATAGGCACTAGCCCGCCCGCGTTGGTCGCCGCGTTCTTGGTCGTCCCGGCTCTGCTCGTTGTTCCGCTGAACCGGTCGACCCCTTCCTTTCGGGGCCCCCCCCTATACGACTGCGAGGTCGGTCGTTGTCTTTCGATAGCTGCCACCATGCCGGAGACAGAGGATTTTTTCTTCTTTTTGATTTTTTTCTCGATAGAGCTTACGCTCTTCCGGCTGGATGCCCCTTCGAGCCCGGGCTGAGGGGGCAGCTTTCCCTCGTCCAGCAGCTTCTTCCACTGGACGGCCTCGTCCGCATTGGCATAGCGGTCAGCCATGCGGAACAGCTCGTTGGCCGTGATGTCCGGGTGGATTTCGAGGTCCTGAGTAAAGCGTACGTCTCGGACCCCGAACTTGAAAGCCCGGACGACCGCCTCATCCGAGATGCTCGGGATGGAATTGCGCACTTGCATGAAGCGCTGGACGAACTGGCGCAGGGTCTCGCCCTCCGTCTGTATCAGACGTTCGAGGTCGCGCTCCTTCCCGGCGGACGTAGCGACTCTGGAAGTTGGCTCGGAGAGTCTTTGCTCGGTGGGCCCAGGGCCGGATCGAGTTCTCCTTACGGTTGAATAGCCACGCCCGAGCCGGCCCGGCCCAGATCAGGCGTAAAGTTGGCCATCACCCTTTCATCACCCCCGGCAGCTAAAATGGCCGTGGTGTAGATCGAGAGAAACTCGTCGGGGTTCTGAGTCCCGTCGAATCTCTCGATGTGGCCCGGCTTAAACCTTGTCGGCCAGGTCACTCGTCGCAGCGACGTCGCGAACGCCTGCACGAACACGGATCGTCGGGCGATCACCACGAGCGCGGCGGTCGGGGCGATCCCCGCCAGCCGAGCCCGAGGTTAGTGGGCCCGGGCGAGTGAAAGTCTCCCTACGCCTGTAGGATGGGGAGTGGCCCGATGAGGAATGTTCGGCCGGTTACGTCAGTGGCTCACATTCCGGCCCAGTCCCGAGGAGCCCCGAATTGCTCCGGTGCCCTCCGAGCCGTCGGCCTTCGCGCCCGATCCTCTGAGTGCGGTGCGTGAGTCATCGGTGGCGGCGCTTTGACGCCCCGGCGGCGTTCGAGGAATTGCTCTGGGCGTCCCTTTCCGGGAGGCCTCCGCCGCTTATGTCTGCGTGGCGATTTCCTCGAGGTCGTCGGCCACGGCCGCGCCCATGGCTTCTAGGTCGACTTGCTCAGAAACTCTCGAGGTTGCGCACCACCGTGGCCAGGGCTTGAAGGCGTTCCCGCTCGAGAACGCGGGGTAGCCTGCTTCGTTAAATCGTAAATGCGAACTCCGGAGTTCGTGACGCGCGGAAATTCTCACGAACCGCCCTGGTCTTATCGGTCGAGGCCACCTCGGACTTGTCGGCGCAAGCTGGTCGGGCCCGATTCAGGGATGCCTGCAGGTGCTCTTTGGCCGCCGTGGCGGTGAAGACGCCGCTTCACCGGATTTGCTCGGCGTTTCCATCCTCTTCCGCAACGAAGACGTTACGGGATTGGACGGATCGCGAGGGGACATCACGGTGTCTCCCGTGAAGCGGTCCCTGGTCGAGCTTCGTAGAGGTCGGGATATCCACCATCGTAGAGCCCGTCGTACTCGCCGTCCGAGAGGGCGTCGAGTTGGGAGCGAAAGAATCGCTCGGCAGTGGCCGCTTCCAGGAAAAGCTACTGGAACCGTCTTGATTATAAATGCCGGCGACGCCGCCGCCATCGTTGAAGAATCGCTTGTCCTCTTCCCGATCTCGGGCGTAGAGCCTCTGGTGGTTACGGGATTCGACATTCTCCGGATTCCTCACGAAAGGGAAAGTCGGTCCCCACGGACGGCGCCAGCTGTCGACGATTGGGGAACAGGCCCCCGCCGAGCTTACTTGTTGGTGGAGGGACCAACTGTGACCCCTTCTTACGTGAGGGATTACTCGAAGAATGGCTCACCAGATTCCAACGAATGTGGACACAGCAGTTTACCCTGGTTCGGGCCTCTCGAGAAAGAGATAATAGCCCTACTCCAGCTCTCGTTTACTCTTGCAATGTGTCTGAGTTTTACAGTCTGTGTGCTGCTACTGTTGTTGTTATCTGTCCCCCTCACGATGGGGACCCTTTTATAGCTTACAAAGGATCGAACTCCATGACCCCACTACCCGCACGTTCGGACCTCGTCCAAACGTGGCAACTGGTGGATCCTATCTTTCCGCCACGCTCCCACGGGAAACGTAGCAGACCCAGCGGAAGTTACGCTCGGGTGGTTATTCCTACCGACCCGAGACCTCGTAAGGTCGGCCGATGACCCGCACCGAGCTTGGACATCTTACCCGAGCTCGAGCTCTAATCGATCGAGTACGTGGCATTCTCGGTCCCACCCGAGCCCGAGCTCGGAACTGGCCGGAATGCGTAGCCTTCCAAGCTCTGATTTAGACAACCCAGGGTAACGACCTCCTGGTGGCTCGGGCGGGAGCGAGCTTGGTCGTTGGTGGCATCCGAGGTAGTTTATGGAAACTACCCGACCCCCCGACAGTATCCTAGATCAACTATGTTGCATCCCTCTTAATAGTACGACATATCTATAACTCAACAGTAAATGTAAATTATATCGAAATGACGCCATTTCTCTTTCTTGTACCTTTTTGAGGGTCACCAATGTCCGTAGATACTTTTGCTTCGGGACTTTCACCTGTTCATTAACTCATTGAACCCATTAGTTCCTTAATCGTTTATCATTAATCATCCAAAATTCACTTAGAGGCCTAGATGCACTTTCACAAACAGCGTCTGAAAGGAAACTTGAGGCGGCGGCTGGTCAAGACTGATCTTAGGTTTTTCCTTCGCCATGGTATGGGTTTGGTATGGCCATGGGCATGGGCTGGCAATGGCATGGCAGGGATGGCTTTGAGTCACGTGAGATTGCGACCGGAAGCGACAAGAAATGAGGTGGTTGCTACGGAGTTCTTCCGGCTGAGCGAAGAACAGAGAGAGGGCAAGAGAGAAGAGGGATCTGACCACTGGGGCCGAGAACCCGCACGGCAGGGAGAGAAATGCGGGAATGAGAGAAGGAGAAAGAACTAGCGCATGGGACCAGTGCTCAGAGGGCCCATCTGGTAGTGAAAATGGTTCATGTACTGCTCGGTCGGCCGGGTTAAAGATGTGAGGCCCACATGTAAGTGTAGAGAGTGGGAGAACCTATTTCAACGTACCTTCTTATCTCCTGACAGAAGATAAGAACATTTAATTGATGAGTCAAATCACTTCAAGATTTTTCAAAACTTTTGTCGGGCCTCCTATAAGTTATCTACGCACCATAAATTTTTGGACACTAATTCACAGTAATTATGTTATCAAAATTCTGACAATCCAAACTATACATATTTTGAATTTCTGAAATTAATTTATCAGAGGGCATAAATTAACTTATTAATTTTTGATATTTTTAGAAAAATATTTAGATTAGTTTAAGGGAACTACCATAAAAATTTCAGATCCAAAACCTTAGAAATTATTTTCTTAAAATTATTTTACTCCATTTTGTAGATTTTTCAACTTTGAGATAATAAAATGTAAGTAAATAGCAAACTTAGTTAATAATTTTTGTAAATTTTACCATATAAGGGTAATGATAAGATTAACCTATGGTAAAAATTACAGCTTCTGGAGAGTCTAAGGAATTCTACAAAATTCATTTACTGTTCTGGTCAGAATTATTAATTAATTCCAAAACTTGTCTTTTCATGATTTCAATTATGCACATGCTAGCTTTTGACTATCCAAACCTTATCCTGAGATTTATAGGATAACTACAGCCGCTTAGTAAATTTTAACATTTTATGTTTTTACCTTTTTACCATTTTCTTACTTTGAATTCCCATATTCAATTTATTTACAACAAGAAATTCACTCAAATAGCATATAAATTTAGGAAATGCAATAATAAATCAAATACACATTTTTAATAAAACATTTTATCTTTTATTAAAATTTGGGATGTTACATTAGTACTGTACATTATTTTTTCTCCGTGTCTAGAGCTAACATTTTCTTTTGAAAACTGTAAATTTCAATTATTGAGGTTATATGATTTGGCAATAGGACAAATGGGGTATTGGACCGATGGATAATAGAACTGAGCTGGCTAAACGATTGGGCGCTCTACATACGATGTTGACTCCATCAAATACATTATTTACAACAAGAAATTCACTCAAATAGCATATAAATTCAGGAAATGCAATAATAAATCAAATACATATTTTTAATAATACATTTTATCTTTTATTAAAATTTGGGATGTTACATTAGTACTGTACATTATTTTTTCTCCATGTCTAGAGCTAACATTTTCTCTTGAAAACTGTAAATTTCAATTATTAAGGTTATACGATTTGGCAACGGGACAAATGGGGTATTGGACCGATGGATAATAGAATTGAGCTGGCTAAACGATTGGGCGCTCTACATACGATGTTGACTCCGTCAGATACATATCGATTTCTTTCTGATGGATCCAGAATAGATAGATATCTTGTATCATTAATAGATAGAAAAAGGTCAACCCTTATTATTGATAGATTCCCTTTTGATCTATCAGCACAGATCAGGCTATCTATCAATCGATTTGAATCATCTTGCTTTTCGTTCATTTCAGCCACGCCAACACCGCACAAGTCACCACCGAACTCAAGGCACCGACTGTGAACCCTGGTGCCACCTCCTTCCTCCTTAGTTTCCCCAATCATTTTCGTCGAAGGTAATTGTCGTTGCAGGGCATTTTGGGAATTTTCATCTTTGCATATCTAGAAGCAAATTAATGGTTTGTTTGTTTTTGCTTTAAATTCTCTAAAAGTTGATTTTAGATTGTGGTGGTAAGGAAGCTGATTTTTCTAAAGCTGGAATCCACATAAGCATATATGAGATGGATTGTGGATTTTAATGTATATGGGTGAGCTGGATTATAAGAATCGATTTTTAAAATCGGACTCTTTGTTTTTATTGTGGATTATAAGCTAGAATCCACAGAAGCACATATTGATTAATTCATCTTTTAAAACTAGAATCAAAATCAAAAGCAAAAACAATGGAACCTTAAGAAGCTTACCACCCAAGGGTAGCTCCAATCTTCTCGTGCTAAATAGGCTCCGGCTCCCAAATGAATCGGCCGGAGCCCTCCCGTTTGGAAAGGCAACCACCACAAGAATCCCGAGATTTCGCGATGCATGGCTCAAACTATCAAGAAAGATCCGTCTTGTAGCGTGGAGCTAGAGCCAAGCCAATCTTAACCTTACTCATAAAATATGAAAACTAGAATGACAAATTCAGCAATAGGATAGGAAATACAGGAGAAATAATTACCGATCAATTGGTTTATAAACGGCTCACTACGTCTTTTTTTTTTGTAACCGACTTTTCACCGGCAAGTCGATCAATAGACCTTTTAAAGGCAAACAAGTTCTCCAAATTAAGATGCAAGCGCTGTATTATACTAGTGATACTGGACAATCTCTCAGGAAATAATCTCAAATTTATACCTTTTGCAAAAGAGGTACCCTCCTTAAAAAAAAAAACACCCGGCAAGGAATCGCGACGCTTCTGGTTTTAACTGTATGTGCACATCCATTCCCGACCGGGATCCATGTGGCCGGGAATGGCCTCCCAAGCAGGGGTGAAAACGGAACGGAAAGTTTCCGACCGTTCCGAAGAAAAACGAAAACGGAATCTCTTTTTCGAAAACGGAAATGGAAAATACCAATATGGAAACGGAAACGGAAATTTTTTGTCGGAAACGGGAGAGCCAATTCGGACGAAAACGGAAATGGAAACGGAAATTCCGTATAAGTGAAACCAAAAACTAAAAACGAAAACGGGTCGGAAAGAAAAATGGGCTTGACCCAAAAAAAATGAGAAAGGAGAGTTTATATTTATTTTTGAATTAAAATAATTTCATAAATACAAATGGTTTTATAAAAAATATTAAATAGAGTTCAAAAATTCTGAAAAAATTCTCAAAAATACTTTGGAATATTTTGAACCTAGAAAAATTATTTTTAGCATAATTTTGTTTCTATTTTATATAAATAAATTAATTTTATAGATCTAAAAATAGCAAAATGGTATTTATAAACTCCAGAAAATCCAAAATATATTTTAGAAAATCATAAATAAACATCGAACAATAATATATAAATTTTAGAGTGTTAAAACTTTGCAGTTGGTGGAGCAAGAGGATATCCATGATAATTATATGGATGAGGACATGATGGTTTGATATGGGAGACAAATAACGTGCCCTCAGCTGACAAACTTGAGAAAAATTTTCTAGTGATACCAGTGAACATAATATTATTCTGGTGTCCACCTTGGAGGTGGAATGTGCTGCATTGTTCTTGTGATCATGTATATTGTGATTCTCTACTATGTTCTTGTGGAATTTTCCGCTTTCGTTTTCGTTTTCGTATCCGTTCCGTATTCGTTTCCGTCACTATCCGTTTCCTGGGTTTCCGATTTCATTTCCGTTACCGATAAAAAATGTGGAAATGAAAACGGAACAATCATTTACCGACCGTTTCCGTAACGTTTTCATCCCTACTAACCTGACGTCGATCACGTTCAGCTAGCAATCAAAAGAGGCGCCAATTCATGCAGCCGTGGACCTGACCGTGCGTGCATTCACATAGCCGGCGTTATACAGCTAGCTAGCTTTTTCGCTGTCACACACACATGCGTATATGCAGCCGGTCCACGTTGACGTACGTGATCGATGCGATGCGACGGCTCGACGCCTCCATCCGTCCGTCCACGCTCGATCGTACGTGCCACTTGAAAGCTGCACACGTACGCAGAGAGAGCGAGAGCGAGATAGAGAGAGAGAGAAAGAGAAAAAGATGACACGCTCGTGCGCGCGTCGAAACCCAGCCAACCTGTGCACGCCAGATGCACACACGCTCACGCTCCCCGGCCGTCATCAATGCCCAAGAAATCAGGAGAGAAGAACACAAACAAAGCATGCAATTACTCCGTTCATGAGAGCCACAGCGAAAAGGAAACCCTAGGGATCAGAGATCATCAATCGATCGACCAAAGGTCCTCGATCGAGCGGTACATCAGCCTTTCGTTGCGGAAAAGCAGAGATCACTGGACAGATCGATGGTCATTCATGTGATCCATCACCCCGAGAGAGAGAGAGAGAGAGAGAGAGAGAGAGAGAGAGAGAGAGAGAGAGAGAGAGAGAGAGAGAGAGAGAGAGAGGCTGCATGCAGTTGGCTGACTTTTGCAATGGAAAGCTAGCACAGAACGGGACACTAGAGGAGGAGGTGCATATGAGCAAGGGCCAAGGGCTATCTTATGAGGTCATGTAGTATATAAGCACTCACATGCAGCCAGAGCACCTGTAAGGGGACAGGTAGGAAAGCAGGGTTGGTGTCTTGGAATAAAAGGGGAGCAGCAGAGGGAGGAGAGGAGCTTTCAGAGGTCAGTGTATGGTGCCATGGCTCTTATGCAACTGGTAGCTACCAAGCTAGCTAGCTAGATATTGTTCAACTTGCCAACTAGCTGGGAGCTGAGCCATAGGCCCAGCTAGCTAGCTAGCTAGCTAGCCATAGCCATAGGCTATAGCTGGCTATATCTGAGGTGAGAGCTAGCTAGCTAGAGACATGGTGAGGCCTCCTTGCTGCGACAATGGCGTCGGCGTCAAGAAGGGGCCTTGGACGCCGGAGGAGGACATCATCCTCGTCTCCTACATCCAGCAGCATGGTCCGGGGAACTGGCGGTCGGTGCCCGAGAACACCGGTTGGTTTCCGTTTCGCAAGAGCTTCGAGCCTTCGATCGATTTGGTTGATGCTTCGTTGGTTGTGTTTAATTGATTGACGATAAGTTCGTTTGGTTTGGTTGTTTCGGTGTTGCGATTTAGGGTTGATGAGGTGCAGCAAGAGCTGCAGGCTGCGGTGGACGAACTACCTCAGGCCCGGGATCAAGCGAGGCAACTTCACCCCTCATGAGGAAGGGATCATCATCCACCTCCAGGCATTGCTTGGCAACAAGTAATCACCATGCATGTATCTCATCTATTCTTAAAAGAAAAAACCGTATATCTCATGTTAAATTCACTGTCCACATACTGATCTACATAAATACGAAAATAAAAAGGTATATTTGATCTAGCTTACATGCATTTATCTTACAAGCTATCTACTTTGTTGCATAATTAAACACCAAAACCTCCATCAACTTGTTAACCCCATCGACTACCTCCATTAAACTTAGGGTTTTGATAAGTTTCACCCGGATGTTTTCTTTAGCAATTATCATCCAAATTCTGGGCCATTGGATGTGTGTTTTGATCGTACGGTCCAAAGTTTGGATGATTTTTAAGACAAAAACATCCGGATGATGCCTATACACTTTCGTGGTGATCGAGTTTAAGCTTGAACTAGCTAGGTCAAGCTAGCAAACGCTAACTTTGTAACATCAGCATAATCTATACCTTCAATTTTTTGACATAATTTTTCTTTTGACCGAAAATCTATATATACCTTCAATAATAAAATTTTTCCTTATGCTCGGCATATGTTTAATCCGGTGTCTACATTTATCTTCTTCTCATGCAGGTGGGCAGCAATAGCCTCCTACCTCCCTCAAAGAACAGACAATGACATCAAGAACTACTGGAACACGCACCTCAAGAAGAAGGTGAAGAGGCTGCAAGCACAGCCTGATCACTCCTTCCAGACCAGTGCTGCCCCCAATGTAGCAACCTGCAGCCCAAACTACTACAACCCTATCAGCACTCACCAGAGCCTTGAAGCCATGCGAACCATGGCCTACCCCAGCACGACCACCTGCAGCACTGCAGCAAGCAATGAGGCTGCCCCCATCGCCAAGCTCTTCCAGACATGGATGAAGCCATCGCCAACAACAGCTAATTACAAGGCTATGGCGGCCATGCAAGAGTTCCAGGTAGATCGAGAAGGTGCTGCAGCTTCCATCACTAACTGTAAGGATCACCTTGTGATCAATGACGACAAGTCGACTTCGTCGGAGATGGCGGCGCCGGTGGTGGGCCGCGACGAGGCGGATTACTCGAGCACCACCACCACCTTCTCGCTGCTCGAGAACTGGCTGCTCGATGACATGCCGGGACAGGCCATGGATGGGCTCATGGAGATCTCTGCCGGTTGCTGTGCAGACCCCATCATGTTCTAATCGTCAGATCTATATATCTTGTGTATCTTAGGTTTCTTTTCACCGAGTGTGCATGCGCTTGTACTGTTGCTCGATCGATCTTGTGTTTCCGGTAATAAGCCGTACGTTGATTTCCTTAGAAAAGATACCCTGAAATAATTAATGCAGTTAATTTGGAGAAATTATATCAGTGTTCAGGGTATAATAAAAGGTATTTAAAATCAATATATTATTTAGGTTGTTAATTTGGTTGGTTGATACGGTGTTCTATTTTTTTTTTATTGTTCAGCGTTTAGTTGGAATAGTGATCTTCTTCTTTTTTTGCAGCGGAATTTATGTATGCATGGTTGATGTGTACGATGGGCTATGGTTTTCGAGATTTAATTTATGCCTAACCTCTTCCTTATTTGCCATCGAATGTTTGTGCTTTTATGACACAAGAGATACATACAAGGGATTTTGAAACTTTTCAGTGGCATATAAATTTATCATTAAATGGATTATTAATTCAAACCGAAAGTCTGTTCATATGATCAATACATAGTTGTTGAATGTGAAACGAACTTGTTAGATAAATGCATGGAAGTGTTTATATTGTTTGGTCATTGGAAGTCATGAAAATGTTGTGTATAATTTAAATTTAAATAACTCAATTTTATTCACTATTATAACTAACGAAATTTCTCACACAATTGCGTGGCTAGTTATTGCAGCATATTATATTTGTTATATAATTCTATCGTGTAACAGCCTCCAAGTGAAAAGAAAGTGAATTTAAAAACTTAAATTTGAGTTTTGGCTTTGAGTTGAATTATCTCGATTTATTAAATTATATCGTTACCCTTCTTAGCGAGCCACTTCATGAAGCCCACACAATACTTCTGAATGTGCCCACTGGTTTTGCAGAAATGACAGATGAGCTCATCAGAAAAAGAAGAATTATGTGCAGTAGGGAACTTCTCCTTTGGTTTTGACTTGCTTGATTCACCATTGGGAGAGAAATGCAGCTTCTTCTTAGACTTATAGTCCCCTTGAAACTTCCTTTTGCCATGACCGACATAGTAAACATGGTCTTTCCTTTCGGATTTGATCCTCTCCTCCTCCTAGTCACACATGGCGATTATCTCGCTCATGGTTCACTGTTCCTTCTGAGTGTTGTAGTTAATCTTGAAAGTATTATACTCAGAATGAAGAGAGATCATAATGAAGTGGACGAAAAAACCATCAAAAATAGCCATATTCATGTCCTTAAGTTTAGCAGCCATATCAGTCATCATCATGATATATTCATGAACGCTGTTGGAGCTATCATACTTAGTTGTGAGCATATTCATGATTAAAGTACTGGCATATACTTTTGAGGAGCCCTTGGATTGTTCATCGACTGAGTCCAAGTACTGTTTAGCATTATCGGATTCAAGGATTGCTCCCCTTATCCCAACAGATATTGTGCACTTCATGATCATTAAGGACATGCGATTGGACCGCTCCCACTTTTCCGCTGTTAAGTCATAAGGTTTCTTTTTCTCAATGAAACTTTCATCATCAGCGGAAGGAGCTATGGGAGCATCCTCACAGTCCATGAGTCCATGGACAATCTGAATTCTTTCCTTCCAAGAGGGAAAGTTTGTCCCAGTTAGCTACTCAATGCCGTTCAAGTAAGTGGCAACGTTAGTGTTGTTCATGGCTAATCAGTAAACATTAGAGGAAATAAATATGTTGCATGAAATTAACCCTACATTGGTTTGATTAATAACATGCTAAACAGAAAAATTAATAGTTCTAACTCGCATCACCGTTGGACAGAAACAAAAAAGAACCAAATTATCTTATGGGTGACACATGTTCATAAACAACGTTGGTCAGAATATGATCATGGTCGTGATCTAATCCCAGTTTTCAGCATTAAATAATAGTCTCTAATTAAAATTTCTCGTTGGTTCCATTTTAATTAGAGACAACACTTAAGCATAAACATCATATGAAATAATCATCACATTAATTAATTGGCCCAGAAGATTAATTATAAAATTAAACACAATATTAAAGCCCAGGAAATAATCACAATTATTTCTGAATTAAAATGAGTCATGATACAATAAATATTGAAATGAACTAAATAATAATCACCACATGAAAATTAACTATCACATTAATTAATTTTCTCAGAAATTAATCATAAGATCAATCAAATATAATGCCCAGGAAATTAATCATCAAACAATACTTATTGCTGAAATTAAATGAACTAATATTGATAAAACCAGAAAAAACTCAACAAATGAATAAATTTGGCCCAGTGACCGAAAAGCGCGAGCGGTAGCCTAGCCGGCGACTGCAGCCCACTCGCGCGTGAGCACGGCTCGCGTGGCGCGCTTGGCCCGCGCAAGGCGGGACGCCAAACATCTATCCCGACGGACGGCTCAGATCAATCCCGTCGGAACAAAACCGAAGGCTGAACAAAAAAAAAAAACTAAACCTAATTCACTTGTCCCGGTCTGAAAAAAAATCGCACGACGACAACGACGACCGATCAAGCGAGCAGGCGAAGCGGCCATCAGCGTGCGCACCGGCGACGAGCGGAGGCCACACACGGCTCCGACGAGGCGGAAAGGCGGCACACGCGCGAGCGCACGGTTGGAAGACGGGAGCTTCGGCTTTAGGCGCGGCGCTGCCATGATGCGACAGCGACGGCCATGGAGCAAGGCGCGGGCTCCCGACATGAGGTAAGTCCCAAATCCCCCTTAGTTCTTGATTAGGGTTCATAATATTGGGGAATTTCTTTTGGGGTTATGGATTTGGGGAACAAAATGGGTTTTTTTTAGGGTTTCTTGATTCCCTTCTCCTCCTTCTAAATTCTTAACCGAGCCATAAGACACATTAAACCGAATCAACAAGGTTCTAAATTAGTTTAATCGGTCCAAGAATTAGGCTAGTCGCTGTGATACCAAATGTTAGATATTGCTTAAGGATTCTAAGACATTAGCTAGCCTAATCCGTGAACACATAAAGCGGAAACAAAATTAGGACAAACCTTGATTCGGTGATGCCATGAACTCGGGTCGGTTTGGCTCGTGAAAGTGCATCTAGGCCCCTTTGAGGGTTTTGGTGATAAATGATGACATAATTACAGAGAGCTAATGTTTTAAATGAGAATTTGTGTAGAGAATAAAAATCTAGCAGTATGAGGAAGAGCTTGGAGACCCCCACGAACATTCAAATTTGTGAAAGCGGCATCAAGACAAAGTTGTAATCTTTTAAATTTCTTTTGAGTCTAAGGATGGCCGTACTATTAAGGGGGATACGACGGGAAATCGCTCTTAGTATAATCTTCTGCTCATTAGATGGAAAATGCATTTTATTTTCCTCAAAATTCTTGCATTTCCCCTGGCTGCGCATTTTCTAGCCGATCAGGGTAGGCCGGAGTCTCCGGACATTTGGTCCGGAGTATCCGGGTTAACCCTCTCGGATAGACTGGTGTGTACCACACCAGAGTCTCTGGGTTACATCCGGAGTATCCGGACATTTGGTTCGGACACTCTGGATTAACCGTCTCGGTTGGTTCAAGAGTTCACCAACCCGGAGTATCCGTGTTGAAAGTCCGGATAATCAGGGTTGCGTATAGCCAGTCACAACGGTTGGATTTTGGAGCCCCCTATTTAAGCCTTCTCTCCACTCACTTGAAGGGAAAGCTCCATTATTTCAAACCCAACAGCATTCAAGCCTCTCTTTCTCACATTCTTGAGCTCTAGCCTGTTCCTCTCATTGAATCTAGTGATTGACTTGAATCTTTGTGAGAAGAGGAGTAGGTTTAAGTGCATTGAAAGTTCATTCTCCACTCTTGAGCACAAGTTTCATCCTCCAAGGAGATTTTGCGGGGTATTCGTTACTCTTGGAGTTTGAAGGGCTCCTAGACAGCTAGGAGTCGTCGGGAGCTCCCTATCACTTGGTGTGGTGAGCCCCGAACGTTTGTGAAGGCAAGTCTCACCTCCGAAAGGAAAGAGACAAATAGTGAAGACCGACGAGTGCTTTGTGCAACACCGGGAGGATTGGGGTCAAGAGACCCGGCTTCGTGCTTCCTCAATGGAGACGTAGGATTCCCTTCAAGAATCCGAAATTTGGGGAAAATCATTGTCTTCGTGTTCTTCCCAACGTGTGGTAAGGGTTGTGTTGTCTTGGAACCTTTGCGAGCCTCGATCTACTTTTCCGTTGTGTTTGGCTTTAGATCTTCACTTGTTTCAGGTACCTGTTAGTCATTAGCAACTTTGTATTCAAGTAGATTGCATTAAAAATTGTTGAGATTTAAAATCTCATCTCGAGGTCCTCCTCACTAACCCGGAGTATCCGCACTTGATACTCCAGATAGTTTGGATATTCCGGAGTATCCGGTGTATACCTCGGATAGTCCGAGTTCACCACCTCGGAAAGGTTTTATTTCGCTGCAATTTTTTAATTCGCCTATTCACCCCCCCTCTAGGCGACATCTCTGGTCCTTTCAGCTCGTTAAGGAAGCGAGGACGTCGAAGAAGAACGCCACTGTGAACTTCAAAGTGTGTCCGGTGAGGTGATGAAGATGACGGTGAGGCCTAAGAGCACCGTGATCCTCACGGTGAGGGCAGCGATCCTCGTCAACCTAGCGCTAGTTTTTAGATCGGTTAGGTTTCGGGGATGAGGTTGAACTCGTGATTGAACCAACAGAAAAAGAGAGCCAGCCTCTCCCATTATTTTTCTAGCGCCGGCTGACGGGATCGTAACCAATAGGTTGTTGCGCCCCCGATCAAAACGCGAACATGATTTGTGGTGGTTTAGATCCGAGATTTTCGAAATCTGTTAGCTTACTTGAGATCATCACTAACAAATGCATTTGAAAATCACACAGATTAGTGTGTTGATTTTAGTTGCCAGCTTCCAGTCTTCTTTTAACCAGGCAATATATGCTGGACCTTTGCATGCACACAATGTCTTCCGCCACTCGCTTATGCATGAATGGTCATCATTACCAGTAACATTGTCCTATAAATACCCACTGGTTCATCTCTGCAAAACACGGTAATAGATGCATTTCCTCTGAAAACTACAACAATCCACACTGTTCTTTATCCAGCTTGAGGATCCTGGTAATATTTGGCAGGTCTAGAATCACGTAACTAGAATGGCGATTGGTGAATCTGGACAGTGCACTATAACCTAGGCCGAATAACCTGTGTACCTTCGTATCAAGGGAAACATTTTTTTGGCAGCACGAGTAATTGCAGATGTAACCATAAAATAATTGGTTTTTAATATTCGCTAAGTCACTCATATGCAGTAATTTTTTCCTAGCTGATTTGTTTGATTTCTTTTCAGTTGCAGCTTAAAGGCGACATAAGAAAGTTCAGAAGGATAAATGTTGACAGCAAAAATAGGCTAATCAGCTGGGCTAGTGGGAAAAAACTCCAATGTGTAATTGGGCCGGTGAGACAAAACCACGTACTCACACACGGGAGTGTATAGGTATCATCCGGATATTTTTATTTTAACTAATATTTAAATTTTGGACCGTTGGATACCTCACCCGGATATGGCCCGTTAGATCAAATCATAGGATCGGATGTAATCGATACTCCCGAATCTCAACAATGATTCGATAGTCCTATATTTAGGTGATTTCAGCAATAAAAACATCCGGATGATGTTTATCAAATCCCCTCACATATTGGACGCTTCATACCCTATTATGTTCGTTTTTAAGCTCAATTCAATGTTAAAAAAAATTTATGATTGATTTTCATGTTTGTGTAGACATCACTTTTATGAAAATCGAACTTCGGCCACACATGTACCATGGTGCCTTTAACGATGACGAGGTCAAAGCTCTCACGCTCAAATGGCAGGTCGAGCATGTCCGCGACCATCACCTCCACACCTTCAAGATGTGAATGCTAACCTATCACTCAAGACGGTGCCATTGGTGAGGACGGGCAGAAGCCACAGGGTTTACAATTCCGGTAGGAAAAAAATTTCGGTGCTCACCGATAAACAAGAAATTTCGGAAATTTCGGAAATATCGGATCGAATTCAAACAAATTCAAATTTTTTTAAAAAAATTTGACAGGATTTCCCTAGAAACTCTCTAAGCCGTCCTACATCACAATTGCATATAACAACAAAGAAATAAGACTACATATCACAAATTACAGCACCCATTAGATAATCTATTGCACTAAGTGTCCAAATGTCATCCTAAATGCAATCTCAAATATTACAAGTCCATAGTTTTGCAAAATAATAAACAGTCCCAAATTTACAAGCACATTTCACCAACATAGGTATTGAATGAATATCAATTCCTGTTCGGTGTCCAGAACCAACAAAATCACTCCATCATCCTAAGTAGAAAGCTTGTAAGGAACACGTTAATCACTGTATCAACTGATTCAATTCATAATCACACAAGTACAGGTTTGAGAAGATACAAGCACATCCCAATCACCAAAGACGAAACCACGGAATGGATGATACTTGGGAGATTATTCAACTATAGTTCCGGATGCATCCCAATCACAATACCAGCTCGGGCGGGGCCGGAGGCGGGCGAGCACGCTGGCCGGGCTTGGGGCGGAGGCGGGTCGAGCTCCGGCCAAGCGCCACGGCTTGGGCGAAGGGCGCGTCGTGGGGCTCGGGCGGAGGCGGGGCGAGCACGCGTCGGCCGGCTTAGCAGAGGCGGGTCGAGCGCCGGCCGGGCGAAGCGGGGCGCGCCGACGGGCAGTCGAGGTCGGCAAGGCCGCCAGTCTGAGACTCGGACTGGAGTGAGGAAAATGAAATGGTGGCCGGTGGGTGTGAGTCTGTGACTGTGCTAGGGTTAGAGGATTTTGATGGGCCGGTTCGGCAGGGAACATATTTGGGCCTGTTTGGCGCGTGTTCGGGCGGGAGCCAAATTTGGCTGAATTTTTTGGCCGGTAAGGATTTTTTTTTGAGCCCCACCGATAAATGCGAAATTTCGACGAAATTTCGCCGAAAATGTGAACCTGCCAGAAGGCAACATTTTCTTACACCGACCGAACCAGCAAAACTTACCATTGGTGCCCTGTTCCGCCAGGCCGTCGCGCATCCGCTAGACGGCGACGGGCGAGAGGTCGACGCAGGTGATGCCGCCGGTGACGCCCTCCCGCAGGAGCTCCTCCCCGAGCCGCGAGTTGCCGCACCCGACCTCAAGAACCTGCACAGCGCAGCGCAGCGCAGCACGCAACAAGAAGCAGGGCGCCTCACAAATTGCGGTAGAGCTCGAATTCAAGAACTCACAAAATCAAGACCCCCCCCCCCCGCAGGCGATTCCAGGAATTGGGGGAAGGGGAGGGGAGGGGAAGAAGAGGTCTGGAGGGAGCACGAACCGAGAGGGAGGGGGAGAGGAGCGGGGCGAGGAGGTGGCGGAAGTGGGAGAAGTCCTCGAACCACTCGTAGTGCTCCTCCTTTCCGAACCGCTCGTCCCTGCGCCCAGCTACGAGCTGTGTGCAGGGTTTCAAAAATCGCAGATAATCGCGAGGAAATCGGGAAAATCGGTTGAATCGGTGGGGTAAGAAATTCAAAACCGTGAGGAAAACCGGTGAGATTCAAATTTGAATTCAAAAATTTTGGAAAATTTGAGAAAATTTGTTCAAATGCTGGCTAAAATTAGTATTAATAGGTTTGTATCATTTGAGATAAATTTTAGATAAAAAACTGACTTTATGGTGCATTTTTTGAACTAAAACCGGAATTAGAGAGAGAAAAAAAGAAAATCACTGTGACATGAAATAGTATTGGGCTGATTTACTAAAGCCCATTAGCTATTTATGAGGACTTGAGCGTTTCCGACCAAGTTCTGTCGGTCACCGAGAGAGCAGAGAAGAGTTGAGAAGCTGCAGTCGCCGCCGCCGACCGCCTTTCTACGCTCCGACACAGGAAATCGCACGGTAAGGCCCGATTTTCTGTCGATATGGCCCGATTAGCACTCATGAATACAAAGGCAGAGTTGTTATCTACACGAGGATTAGCACTCATGTCGACAATGAGTACAACATGGCGAATCAAGTGTACACCCAACAATACCACCAGTAGCCACGAAGGTATTGTTTTATTTGTATGTTTCATTTCATTGCGACTTAATTTATACTACCGTAATGCTTATGTAGGTTGAACATTGTATATGTGTGACAATGGAACGACGATGGAACACAGCATCATGTGAACATTCTTTTTTCATGATAAATATTGCTTTCAAATGTCATATGCTATTCATACTGAGATGTGAATTTATTGGATTGATATGTAAATGGTATTTCAAACGAATTGTTATAAGTGAGGTATTATTACTGCATTGCATTTTACAACTTGAGATTGATTAAAATATAGCAAAGGTCATGCCAAAATTTTGTTCTATTTTCCCATATATATTCCTTACCTTTTTTTGATTTTTTTTTGCAATTTTACGAATTAGTTTTCTATCTATATCAAGTCTGCCGATTTTCCTTCCAATTATCCCGATAATCGGTACTAATCGACCGATTTTCTTGGAAAATCGCCCGATTTTCTTGCGCCGTTGCTACAAATTGACCTTCGGCTTTCAAATGGTTTGATTCTAAATTCCATCCGGTTTTCCACGATTTTCCACCGATTTTCTAAGAAAATCAGTACCGGTGGACCCTGGAATTTCCGTGGTAAAAAGAGAAGGTGAACCCTGGCTGTGTGAGATCCTTGCTCTCTGCTTGGTCTGGGATTTGGGGGCGAGCAGGGAAGGGTACGGACTAGAAGACCAACCAGTAGGAAGGGTCGAGATAGGCGGAGGCGGTGCGCGGGGCGAAGCCGTCGGCCATCGCCGCCGGTGTGGGAGGGATGGTAATCGGCAGGTATCTTCGGGTACGACTGTCCGAATTTTTTTTAAAATAATAATTTTTTTTATTCAAATTGCAAAAATATATCTTGATTCAAAAAATTTACAAAAATATACCTCTGTCGCCAATTGAAATGGCGACAGAGACTCTGTCGCCATTTCAATTGGCGACAGAGACTGTTTTGTCACGGATTGAATTTGGCCGACGGATTATTTTGTCGTAGATTCATTTGGCCTACGGATTATTTTGTCGTAGATTCATTTAGTCGACAAGGTTGAGGTCTCTGTCGCCATTTGAATTGGCGACAGGCCCCCGTCGCCAATTAAAATGGCGACAGAGGTATATTTTTGTAAATTTTTTGAATGAAGGTATATTTTTGCAATTTGTTTTTAAAAAAAACTCATGACTGTCCCACCCGAATTTGAAGCTCGAAATTATGGTTCCTATCCGTATTCGAAATCCAAAACGGATACGGATATGTACCCACACGCAAATCCGATGGGTACCCGAAATCCGATGGGTATCTGAAACCCGAATCCAAACCATGATCTCTAGAAATTGGTGCATCATGTGTCTTCCGATGGATATCGAACCCAATGGGTACCCGAACCCGAACCTGAGTAGGAGGATTTTTACATATTATAGAATACCCATGGGTACAAATTAGTACCTATACCCATCATATAACCTTATCAGATACCTAAACCCGAAAACCCATGAATCTAAAATACTACCCGTGCCCACTTTTATCGAGTCGAGTACTTGCGGGTACCCAAACCCGTGAGTAAAACTGCCATCCCTATTTTGTGGAATCCAGAGTCGAGGGCGAGACACTTGAATCCAACAAGAACGGGATAGCCGTTCAATATTAGACGGTCCAGATTAACGCGACAATATCTTATTCTTTTGTTCTGTGAAGTTATTTAATTTAATTTTAATAATATTTTTTAAAACAAACCGCTCATTTCGAAAAATAAACCCGATCCATGGCTTGGCAGACGCGTGGCATGGGTCATTTGTAAATAAAACAGGCAAGGTTATTTTCACAAACAAGTTTTGAATTACCTGTGGCGTAGCATTTGCAACGCTATCAATAGTGGAGTGGCAAGTATGATTCAGTTTTTTTAAAAGAAAAAAATGGAATTACATGTGGCGATAGAGGCAAGAAAAAAATGAAGAATTATATAGCATAAAGAAAAAGAAAATTCAAGATAAAAGTGTACCATAATATACCTGAGCGGCTCAGCGCCGTAGAGGCATGATAAATCCTTAGTCATCCTTGAAAATATTTACGTCCCAACTAGGTTTCGTAAGTAGTAAACATAAAAAGAAAAGATAATTTGTCCAGTTAGGTACTTCCTATGATGTACAAAATGCTACAAAATGTCCAAGTAGTAAACATAAAATATGAATTCCGTTTTTTGTTCTTGACGCTGGAACGCAAAAATGTCTTGCTAGCCCCCATCGACAGCAGAGAAAGCAAAAAATTTAATTCCATTGCCGGGATTTGAACCCGGGTCGCCTGGGTGAAAGCCAGGTATCCTAACCGGGCTGGACGACAATGGAATTGTGGTCTACTGGCTTTTCTTAGCTTTCATATACGAAAGGGAACATTCAAACAGTAGTTACAGCATCCTTTTCTCCATCGAAGTTGGGAGTTTAGTTAAACATTATTGCACTCAAAACAACTTGAGATGCGAATGTAGGGAATGTTTGGTTTTATACCCCAATCAGCCTTACCAAAAAAATTTTGGTACCAAACCAAACGGTGGCCATGCATGCTTGGTCCACTGTCATAAATTTTGTTATAAAAAAACACTTTTACAATATTATATTTTTACAACTTCTTTCGCATATATAATAAAGAGAATTTAGCGGTAAAAGTGCACCTTATTGACTTTGGGGTCTTGATAACTATTGTGATGTTTTTGTTTTGGCAACGAAAGGTCAGTAGGTCACCCAGGTGACTATGGAAAGATTCTCTCTGACTCCCTCCAGCCACTGACTCCGACTCAAATCAATATCAAGAACACTAGCTTCTGTCGCGAGAGTACGCACAATCCCTGCAGGGAGGTCAACTGAAGAGGAAAGAACTTTATTTAGAGAAATTGTATGGTCTACTGATAGTATATACGAGTAGTAGAAATTCGGTCTAACCGCTAATTTATTAAAGATATTTCCGCTACTCTGCTGTCTATATCACGGAAGTGCGCGCTGTAATATAAAAGCTGTGATGGAGTCGGTGCCATCCAGCTCTAACTCAACTAGTGTGAGCTGCTAAAAAAAATAAAAAAAGTGTTATGTTGGTTTGCACATGCACTCGTGCCTGAATACATGCATATGTGTCCATTTCAAGACCTAACGCAGATTATTAAATCGATGGCACATGCTACCATATAATATACTAGGAAGATTCGCGCGCTACGCCGCGCCGTGCGAAATTTGATAAAAAAATGATGAAAAGCAGGGAAAAACGGAAAAACGACGGGCGAAAAACGAATTTACGTTTTTTTTTGGGAAACGGCCAACGAAAACATTTTTTCCATGTTCCGGAGAAAACACGGTTCACGGAAATAATTTTTTCAGGCAAAACGAAGAAAGAAAACGGTTTTCCATATTTTTTGTGGGGAAATAGCCACCGAAAACAGCTTCCCCATGCTCCGGAGGAAAAACGGATCACGAAAACATTTTTTCGGAGCAAAACGGAGAAAGGGAACGGTTTTCCATATTTTTGTTTTGAAAAAACGGCCAACGAAAACATTTTTCTCATGCTCCGGAGAAAAATCGGATGACGAAAAATATTTTTTTCGGGCAAAACGGATAAACGAAACAGTCTCCCAATTTTTTTTTGGAGGGAAATAGCTATCGAAAACATTTCCCCCATGCCACAGAGGGAAAACCGATCACGAAAACATTTTTTTCGGCAAAAACGGAGAAAAGAAACGGTTCTACATTTTTTTTTTTGGAAAAACGGCTAACGAAAATATTTTTCACATGCTCTGGAGAAAAAACGGACCACGAAAATATTTTTTTGGGACAAAACGGAAAAACCGATCACGAAAACATTTTTTTCGGCCAAAACGGAGAAAAGAAACGGTTCTACATTTTTTTTTGTGGAAAAACGGCTACCGAAAATATTTTTCGCATGCTCTGGAGAAAAAACGGACCCCAAAAACATTTTTTTGGGACAAAACGGAGAAAGGACCCGAACGTAAAGCGCGAGGACCTATTTGTTATAATTTTGGACTTGTTCGCTATTTTGAATAATTAGGAAAGGGCTCGCTCGCGATTGGCCCTTAACGGGAGGGCCTACATGCAAAACGGGAAACCAGGGACCTAAACGCGAAACGAAAAAATTATTTCCCTCTCACATAAAATCACGTAAGGACCTAAACGTAATTTGGAAGAAACCGGAGGGGCTTTGTGCAAAAAAGGGAGGGGACACGTGGGGGGGCCGGTTGGCCCCCAATTCCTTCCTCTATAAGGTGGGTACCATTACTACTACTGTCTGGAGCTCAGCCGGACCAACCGACATTTTTATCAGCTCGTTGTTGTCTTGTACGCCAGTCGATCGATATAAGCTAAGTCCTTTTTCGGACGAGATCGCGACGAGATCGGTGATTAATTAAGCATATTCAGGTAGGGCTGGAAAAAAAGTTCGTTGAGCTGGCTCGGTGGCTCGTTTCAAAATTGCTCTGATTACATTCATTTTTCTTTTAAAATAAAAATTAGTTGATTTGGAACCAGAGTCAACTTCGGCTCGGCTCGTTAGGCTCGGCTCGTTAAGCTCGGTTCGAAGTTGGGTCTCAAACAATACAGGAGACTATAATAAATAAAAATAAATCAGTGTCGAAGAAAGCTCGAAAAAAAATTCAACTGGCTCGTTATCCACCCCTATATTCAGGCGTTGGATGGAAGCAGCGAAAAAGAAGGACTACTCGATGTAATGTCATCTGAAAGCACCCTCTCGGAATATGGAGGAGCCAACGAGACGCCTCGATCGCCGTTTGTTGTGCCCTGGCCTGGTGCTTCTTCCACTCTGGGAATAGTTTTATGTTAACCATCTCATGTGCATCCATCGGATGGGATTATCAATTCAGGACCTCGTCCATGGCCGGCGCTACTAGATTTGCTCAGTGCCTTCTTTTCTATGATATACTAGGAAAGTGAGCGCGGCGCACGCCGCGCACGTGAACGAAAAATAAATTTGTGTTGTTTTTTCGGAGAAAAAACGAACAACAAAAACATTTAATTCGGAAAAAAACAAGGAAAAATGGACTACGAAAGCATTCTTTCCAGGGAAAACGGAAAAGTTTTTTTTCGGAGGAAAAACGGGCCACGAAATTATTTTTCCCGGAGAAAATGAATAAAAACGAGCCACGAAAATATTTTTTCCGTGAAAAATGAGAAAAAACGGACCATGAAAATATTTTTCCAAGGAAAACTGCGGCGCATGCCGTGCGCGTGAACAAAAAACGGATTTACATTTTTTTCGGAGAAAAAACGGACCACAAAAACATTTTTTCGGGAAAAATGGGCCACGAAAACAATTTTTCCGGAAAAAATGAGGGAAAACGGAAAAAAACGGACCCCGAATAAATTTTTTCGGGAAAATGGAGAAAGGATGAACGAAAAACGAATTTTCATTTATTTTTTTTTGGAAAAATGGACCACGAAAACATTCTCCGGAGAAAAAACAGACCACGAAAACATTTTTTCCGGGTAAAACGGAGAAAGGACCTGAACGTAAAACGCGGGGACCTATTTGTTATAATTTTGAACATGTTCGCTATTTTGAAAAATTAGAAAAGGGCTCGCTCACGATTCGTATTTAACGGGAGCCCTCTTATGTAAAATGGCGAATGAGGGGTCTAAACGCGAACCAAGAAAAAAATCTTCCCCTCACATAAAATAGCAAAGGACCTCTTCGTAATTTGGAAGGACCTATCCGCGATTTGGAGAAATAAAAGGGTTTTTTCGAAAAATTGAAGGGGGGGTGAGGTGGAGGCTTGAGGAGGCTTGAATAATCTCAGATATAATAGAGGGATAATGTCGTGGTAGTCTCTGACTCCCTCCAGCCCCTGACTCCGACTCGATCAATATCAAGAACATGTCCTGAGCATTGGGTTGGCCGACTGCTAATTAAACTATACTATTGGCTACGGCTAAAGCTAGGCTAGTTAGAACTTCAATAGTGAGGGCTTTTGCATCTTTGATCTAGATGCAGTTTGCGTGTTGTACTGAGTTAAACACATACCAAGACAATCAATCAATAAGCAGTTGCCCTTCTACAAAAATGGGATCGAAAAGCAGTGAACCCATTAAACTGGGGTCTTTTTTATTCATGGTTTCTACTATTGTATTGTATATTTTCAGAGGAAGCTACTGCTTCGATGACAGCTAGCTCCGCTTCCTCGCCTTTCTTCTACTTGCTCGTTTGCGCCGAGGCTTATAGTCCTTTTCACTGAAGGGTAAGACTTTTAAAACCGGAAGGGTAAGACTTTTAAAATCGGACGATAAATTGGTTAAATTTAAAAAAAAAATCAAAAATTCAAAAATATTTGTGGGACGTAAATATCGCTATAATCGGTGAAAATCGAGAGAAACTTGATCAAAATCAAAAGAAAATCGGTCAAAAATGAGAGGAAATCGGTGAAAATCGAGAGAAAATCGCTCCAAAAAATCAACTTCGAGAAACATTCAACTGGCCGATGAAAATCGGGAGAAAATCAGTCAAAATCGGATTTTTGCTTCAAAATTTTGGATTTCAAAACCATGCAATATCTAACGATTTTCTAGCAAATTTTGAACGATTTTTTCCGATAATCGAAAATCGCGCGATTTTCTTAAAAACGATAAGTTGAACCCTGAATACAAGTACTATAGTTTAAACAATCTTGTTAAAAATTATAAGACTTATATGCAGATTTAACGAGGCATTCTTTTGTTATAGCTCTATTTGTTCTCCGTCAACCATATGCATTTATTTACTATTTGTTCTCTGTCAACCATAATAAATAAATGCATATGGTTGACGGAGAACAAATAGAGCTATAATAAAGAACACCTCGTTAAATATGCATATAAGTCTTCATTTTCAATTACTATCCACACAAAGTTTATCTTTCCAAATGAATTATAAAGGATATCTAAATCATTTTCAATTATACCTTAATATTTATATAAAATCAAAATATGTTTTATATTTCTCAACCAAAAGAATACGGGTTAAGTTTACATTAATCATTTGTCAGGACCAGTTGCGCAAGTATAGTAGGTGAGACGGCATGTGGCCGCTGTTGATTACTCACTAAGGGCCTGTTTGTTTTTGCTTTTGATTTTGGATTCTAACTCTAAAAGCTAAATAAAAAACAAATAGCCTGATTCTATAATCCGTTTCTCACAATCTAGTCCATCCATATACACTAAAATCCACAATCCACTTCATATGTGTTTTTGGATTCTAGCTTTTAGAGAATCAGCTTCTCAATAACCACAATCCAGAATCAGCTTTAAGAGAATCTAAAACAAAAACAAACAAACCCTAGAAGGCAGGTTGACAAATGAATTAACAAAGTTTAGTATCCCGTGCCCATGCACGTAAATTGCGAGTGAGTTCTATTTTATTATTATATATTCTAAGAGAGAAAATACTCACTTCGTTTCCGAATACCTATAATTGTGACTAGAAATTTCTTCTCTAAATACTTACATAACAAAATAGTAAACATAGTATAATATAGCATTATCATTTATATCATGATAGTCTATTTCTTTCATTATTGAAATGTTTACCTATTCTATATGCACAGAATGCACAGAAAATAGCTTATATTGATATAGCCAAGTGAACACCTCTCAATATATCACCCGCTCAATCGCTCTATCGTATGGGTGTCTACTAAATAAAGGGTCAGAATATTTTCTTCTTGTGAGAGTTTTTATCATATTTTCTTTTTTTTCTTGATGACTACAAACCACCGATCATCAAGTTTTATTATATAATATATTTTAATTACAAATATATATATATATATATATATATATATATATATATACATACATACAAATCAAATTATGTACCTTTTTTATTTTTACTCGAATTAGCATATTTTTACTATTTTAATTCAGAATAAAACTAAAATTCCTATTTTTCACTTAGTTTGGAATTTAAAAAATAATCACAAATTCCCTCTGATTTTCTAAATTTGCATATTTTGGATTGTACTTCTTATATAATTTCTTTTTTAGTTTAATGTTGGGATTAGTACATGAATCCATATGCTAATTTTTATTAAAAGTTTATATTGTTTTTATGATTGGAATCGACTATTTCTTTTAGTAAATTCTTTATTGATTTAGAATTTTTTTAGGTTAGAGTATGTATGAAGATCCAATTACTAAATTGTATTCTAAATTTTAGCTATGTTGGGGCTTTAATTTGGTACTCGTATGAAAATCACATTGCTAATTTCCTTTTATTTTTAATTATGAATTTATGCTTATTTGTATTGTTTTTTCTTTTTTATTTCAAATATAATTTTTAGGTTAGATTTTATATACAAATTCATCTTCTAATTGTTTTTTAAAATTTTAGTTATGTGCAGGTTTTAATTTGTAGTTCGTATGAAAATCAATTATCTAATTTCCTTTTATTTTTATTCCAAATTTTAGTTATTTTTTATTGTCCAATAGATTGATGGTTAGAAGTTTTGTTTAAATGATAACATTTAATGGCCAGATATTTTGCCTTTTCTTTTGAGAATTTCTAACCTATTTTTTTCTTATCAGCTCTAGCAGTCCTATCATAAGCTTTCAATATATAATAGATACAATAAAGTACATGTACTTTTGATGACGAATATACATATATAATTTTCACCTGATAATTTTAAATACTTTCATTATTATACCTTCCTTTGCGAATACTTGGCATTGTTGAGTTGAACAAGTCAAAATTTGTAATCTTCAATGGATAATGTTTTTCTAAATGTTAGTCTGATCATATTAAATTGATAGTGTTAGATTGGTATCAATTTAATAGATCAATCCAATATGATCAAGCATCAAGGCATGCCGGACTCTTTATTTTAGGGGGCTAATTATGTGCTGGAGAAAATCATGAATAATTCTCCAACCAGTCAAACCAGCTGCCATGAGAAAGATGACTGCATTGACTAGTCTTTTCTCTTCAGTTGTCAACATTAGGAAAGCTTTTTTATTCTTCACATCTTGTGCAAATTATGTTGTTGGAGGGCTTCCAATATACTTCAAGCGGCTAACTACAGGGAGTTTGGAATAAAATTTCTCCTTTTGATAGTAACACCATGTATCCTTGATTGGCTAGGGAGGATATTATTTGGCCATTTGGTCTTGAAGCTTCAAATACATGCTACCACAATTCCTCATACTTCCATTATTACGGGTGAATTGATAAAAGTGGCGAAAAAGATGAACAAAAGAGGATGTTATGGAAAGATTCTCAAAGATACGAAAAGACACTAACGATCATAATCAAATTCAACCCAACATGAAAGAGTTCTACCCTGAATCGATTTAGAACATCTGCTGGGAACTCACTCTCGGGCAAGCCAAAACACAATTTCATGAAGGAGGTAAAAAGAATGATCAAAGCCCTAGGTAGAAGAAAGCATTGATTCTCTAGGTCTTGGATCTTGCTATTTGTATGAGTTGATTTACCTAGAATCCCCATGATCGAGATTGGAAGAAGCTTAGAAAGAGAGTTGGGGACGAAGAGCTTGAAGACAAAAGGCTTGTAGATGGAAACTGCAATGGAGGTAGGGTAAAAGTGAAAGTAAAAAGAAAGGAGTTTTTTATATCCTTTTTTAGCAGACTATTCACTCACTTACCGCAATCTTCTAGCATGATTACCGATAAAACGGAACCTTTCCCACATTCTTATTAATAATCGGAATTATTGCCAAGGAAAAAAATCTTCTTTATGCCCGATTCGAGGCAAGAAAGATTTAAGTAAATATTTTATTTTCTTAAGCTTAGGGCCTAGCCGATGAGGATTATTTACCGGTCAACATTTTACGGTAAAAAAGTAGACCCACATATTAGAGGCTCACTTAACATAACGGTTATGTCTATAACCACAATTCTTAGGGAAGCTTTATCCCCTTTAGTAACAAACTAGTCGGAAGCTAATGACGGCCAGTTAAGACCAAGGGATGACCTATCCTAGACATCGACTACCAGTCACACATTTTATAAGCTTCGACCACATATACTAGTTGGAAGACATGGCAGTTTCCACATGATTAACTTGAGAGTGGTTATTGGTGCATATGACAACTTACAACGATTGGCCAAGAGACACGATAGTTGACCAGAGAACGAGATGATTTAAGACTTAACGAAGACACGTGCGTGAAGATAAGAATCATCGATTTAGATGGATATAAATAAGATGGCCTATGTGTCCCATTAGGATAATAATCTCATCTCGATCGTATTGTATTCTAATCTAAATTTATTCTTGTAACATTCCTTTTATCCACGGTAATAAAATCCATACTTGATTGTGTTCTAATATTTTATTTTCCTATAACTTCGAAAAGGAGCACTATTCCTTATCAGCTACAATTTCCCATCTAGATGCGAAATTGGCAAGTCATGAGACCAGACCTTATGAGCCCTGCAAAATTAAGATGACAAAGATGCTCAATAGTCAATTAAGTAAATGTAGGACGTTTGAGTAACCATGCTAAGCGGGTTTAAATTGATGGACATATATTGTTGGAAATATGCGCAATATTTTTATTCCAGATTTTATATTGAGGCAAATACTACTGATAAACAGTGATGCACACAGTAAATCTAACAGTAGGCTACACATTGTACTTCCAAACATATGAACTCAAGAAACAGAGTATGATTAAATCGAACGTCCACTAACTGACTTACAGTTAGGCTTGATGAAGACAAAACGATGCGCAGAATAGGTTGTGGAAGAAGTCGAAGTCGATGAAGCAAATACAGAGCGGTCGTGCAGATGCTGCCGCCCGAAACCTTATTGCCGCCCGCAGGTGATCTCTGCGGCAATGGCTCTGAGATACCGCTCACCCTCCTTCACGGTGCACGCCGAGGAGGAAGGTCGGCGAGGTTCAACGACTCAACACAACGATGCAGATTCTCACAGGAGGAAGGAAAGAATGGAATTGGAAAAATTCAGTGCTATGGCCTGGACGTCTCCAGGTCTTATATAGCCTTCAACCAGTAACTGTCTCCATTACTCACTAGTAATCGACAAAGACTAAGTACCGATAATCGACCGAATTTAAACAGGCTTAATGCAATCGTAATCGCTAATTCAAACAAAATAATGGTAATTATGCGCCTCGACCAAGACAAAAACTAAATAGTTGCATGATTCAGCAAAATAAAAGGTGAATTCATAGTGCTCGAGACACACGACGCGGGCGCGGCCGCCGTCGCAAGTCACAAGTCACGCGATTTTCACGAAAATCTGTGAATACGCTGCGTGTGTGTTTTTAGCCAGTATTCACCCTATGCCATCTCCATGCCAAGTGTCACATTAATCAAGAGGTGGGAAAGACTCCACCTTTTAAATTGACCTTCCTCCACTTGGCTAGGCAATATGGTACTAAATCATGCATGCTATGGAATTAAAGGAAATGGGCCATGGGCCAATTTCTAACATATATAAAGTCAAAAATTGATCGAAAGGCTAAGCGCTACGTGAGACTAATCCAAAGCAAGCAAAATCTAATTGGCATATGCCTTGTTCACTTCAATCTTACAATGTGTGTTAAAAGTGTGATCCGAATTTGTTTCGGTTTTGTTTCCCACTCCAACACATAATTCTACTCTTCCTACACAAAGAGTCATATATGTATTCCTTTAAATATGTACATCTAGTCCATAAGATAGAGCAAGCCAAGAAGAAAAAGAAAAAAATATCATTGTAAACATCTCCTTACATTGTGATATAACTTTCGTGCATCTATGATTTTTCCCAAAAGAATTTTCAGAATAACATTCGTGTTTCCTATCCCTACTTTTTGTGCATTATTTGCAACAAATGGTATTAGAACTTCGGGTTCAAGATCTAAACACCACTGCCCCCAGGAGGAGGTGACTACCTAGGACGGCCATCTGCATGGTGCCATCGAGAGAATCAAGGGTGGGCATTGCGTGACATCATCGTGACCATCGCACGATATCTGCACAACATCCACATCAAGGATTTTTGGCGATTCTACTGCAAGGCATCGTACAGTGCTATGTGCACAAAAGAAATATATCAGGAGATTCATCAGTCTCAACTTGGCGATTTTGACTAGTCTCTACTATGTTCCACGATTCGATTCCATACTGAGTGTTGATCCGCTCTCTACCCTGATGACTATTCCTACTTAGTTCCGCCAACTCTATTGTCTGTGCCATTTTGCGCCACCTCCTTCAATGATCTTCTGCCTTCGTCAATCGTTGTGTTACTTCTATAGGAGGTGGAGTTCTTGCAATTCAGGAGGTTGAGCCTATTATTACTGATATCCATGCATAATTAATTATTGATGATTTCTTCGATGATATGTTGTATACTACGAGTTACTATGGCAGAATCTGCACGTATTAGAGTCTAAGATGGAGTTACAAATTTTCTAACAACATTACTATTAAATTATTTTGAACTATGTTTGATCGAGGTGACATTGAAAAAAATAAAAAGAATCAATGTCAGTTGTGGGGATAATTGAATTTGGTGTTTTAAATACCATTTGGATATGTTACAATTTTAGATCACTTACGCGACCGTTATAGAGGTTCAACATTAATTCTCAGAAATTTGATGATGCAGTGATGATAGCTAGCATGATTCTCTATGGGGATTTACTGTTTGAAAGTGAATGTTTTACTCCAATTTCAGTTTGAGATGAAGGATTTAAGTGCAAGAAGTTTGTTTTTGCGTGGATACTATAACATTTGTCCAGTTATCATTGCTTGTTATGAGTTGTCTACTGTAGTTTATACTTCATTGATGGCACAAGAGTTCATTCCATTCTGATAGTTTTATAGGAGCAGTTTCAAATATATTATGGAATTTAATTACCTTTAAAGTCGGTAGTTTGACATATGTGATGGCCAAACGTACAAGTTGCTCACTGGTGAGTATTGTTTGCGGTGTTTTGTGTTACAAGTGAAGTAATAAAGACTTTGGGTTATAAACTACTGAAGATCTATATTCGTTCGTTTGCCTTGTTAATAGCAATGTGTTTAAACATGCTGGTGATTTGCTTATTTACTTCACAATAAGCGTTTGATTAAGACTGATCAAGTCTTTCTTTTTCTTTTTTAGATTAGTCTGTTAGACTTTCAAAGCACAATGTCTGTTTATGAAGATTTATTTTGAGGTTTTTATGTTTTGGCTATTGGCTACGGGAGCGGATTCGTTTCAATATGGAGATTATTAAAGTGTTATCCGAATTTATTTCGGTTTCGTTTCCTATTGCAACTTAGAGTTATACTCCTACACGGAGTCCTTTATATAACTATTTAAATATGTACATATAGTTCATAAGATATAGGAAGACAAGAAAAAAAAGAGAAAATAGTCTTACTGTAAAATTTTCCAGTTATATAGCTTTCATGCGTTTGTGTTTTTTATAAAATTCATGTGTGCTGTTTTTTAGGTCCTATTTGGTACGGTTCTAGATTCTAATAGAAACAGAAACAGTTCCAGATTCTTAGTAAAATTGTTTCAGGTAGGATTTTGTGAATCGGGTGGAACGGGGTTGAGACCGATTCGGCCATAGAGTGGAAAAAGAAGAAACGATCCGAGGAAAATCATTCCGAGCTTTAGCTCGTTTGATTGGGTTTCTTCCGTAATCTAGTAGAAACGGCCCGGTTCCAAATTGCCAAACGAGGCTTTACATTATTTATAACAATGTGCAATATATCACTTTTCTAGTATTTCTACGACGCACTCCTGATTAAGAGTGGTGTGGCCGCCGGAGCTCCGGTGATGCTCCGACGGGCTCTGCCAAGTGTTGCCTGATATGCCAGATAGCTCCAGTAGGTACTGCGCCACCTCCCCAATGCTCGGCCGCGCCGCTGCGTCCCGCCGGACGCACCGCTCGATCAGCCTGGCCAGCGTGATCACAGCGTCACGGGGCCAGCTCCCGGCCACCGCCATTGCCGGGTCCACGAACTCCTCTAGCCTCCTTAGCGCCGCGTCATCATCTTCTCCGTCGTCGTGATCTCCAACGATCAGTGCGTTCAATCCGGCGAACGGGTCGCCCCCGCCGTCTTCCTCTAGCTCATCGACGTCCTTCCCGGTGACGAGCTCCAGGAGCACGACGCCGAGGGAGTACACGTCCGCCTTGGGCGACACCACGCCGTGCTCCAGGTACTCCGGCGCCATGTACCCGCGCGTCCCGGTGATGCTGCTCGTCATCGTGAAGAACTCGCTGCCCTCCCCGGCGTCTCCACCCCTGATGATCCTCGCGCTCCCGAAGTTTCGGATCTTGGCGCGAAGGCCGTCGCAGAGGAGGACGGTGCCGCTGCTCACGTCCATGTGCACGTGCGGCGGCCGCGTGTACCCGTGCAGGTACCTGAGCCCTTCGGCGACGTCGAGGGCGATCTGCACTCTCTGCGCCCAGCTCAGCAGCGTACCCGTGGCGTCCGTGCCGCCGCTGATGAGCCGGTCGCGGAGTGTGCCGTGCTCGGCGTACTCGGAGACGAGGTACCACCGGCCGCGGTGGTGGCAGAGGCCGATGAGCCTGACCAAGTTGAAGTGGTTGATCTTCCTCATGATCTCGACCTCCGTCGACACGTCCCGATCAACGACCTCGACGGCTGCCGTGTCGCCGTTGAAGACCGCGCGGTACACCGACCCGCCGACGCGGCGGTCCGGGCTGAAGCCGTCGGTTGCCGTCTTCAGCTCCGCGTAGGTGTACACCTTCAGGGATGACTTGATGTCGGATAGGCTCGAGAACGCATCGCTGATCGATACAGAGACCTCGCCGCCGGTTAGCCCCGACGATGCCTTGTCGTTGCCGTTGCTGTCCTTCTTGGAGAAATCGCCGGAGGCGACAACGGCGCCGGTTCGCTGCTTCCTCGCCTTCAGAGCAAGAACGGCCACGACAGAGGCAATCACAGCGACAACCGTCACGGCCACCCCAATCCCAATGTAAACCCCTGCATGGTTACTGCTCTTTTTGGTCGGAGCAGACGCGACCGGCGGCGGGGGAGGAGGCGGCGGCGGCGACTGGAGCTGCGATATGTCAGGCAGTGACTTGACGGGGATGAGCAGGGTAGTTAAAGGGTATATGGTGCTGTCACTGCTCAGCTCGTTGGCCAACGTGATTCTCCCGGCGTCGACGCCGAACCTCGCGGCAACGGCTCCCAACTCATCGAACTCGTCCACCAGGTAGCTGACCAGGAACCTCACGCCAGCCGCGGCCTGGGCAGGGCTCGGGCACGCGCACCGGAGCGGCACGGTGACGCTCTGCCCGGCGAGGAGACTCTCCGGCGCGGCGCCGCCCAGGCCCTGGTCCTGGACCGCCTGGCACGTGGACAGGCCCTGGAACGTGTTGGTCGCGATGGAGAGCAGCGTGTCGCCGTCGCGCGCCACGTACGTCGCGTTGCGCTGGTAGAACCTGCCCCGCGCCGCCGAGGCGCCCCCCGTGCAGGAGCAGTTCACCGGGACGAGCACCTTGGTGCCCGGCGCGAACGACGTGGTGGCGGACGGCGCCGAGTTGGCCGCGGCGAGGCTGGCGGCGTCGGTGCCGAGGAGTGCCGCGACGGAGGCGAGGTCGGAGTAGGGCGGGCGGACGTGGAAAGTGAGGTAGGACTGGCACGACGACAGGCTGCTGCGGCTGCTGCAGAAGTAGCCCAGGAGGCCGGTGTCGTTGTGCTGTTTGGGGCAGTCTTTGATCGCCGAACCATAGGGCTGCTGCGACCGGGTTTGCCGCGGCGCGCCGGAGAGGAGGAAGAAGAACAAGAAGATGGCAATCATGTTGCTCAACTTGGATTGGTGCTCTTGCTGTACTTGCTGCTGCTTCTTTGGTTTCAGACATTCAGTTTGGTTTATATGGGCAGAGGTCAAAGTCAAAACTGGTTTTGGACTAATTGACTTGGCTTGGCAACATGAAGGAAGAGATTGTGTCAACGCTGAAATCGGGGAAATTGTTAGGCAATGGTAGAATAGTAAGCTGGACTGTCACTGTACTACCATACTTGGGCACAGGATAACAGCTGGAGTCAATGAATGATCTTGGAAAGTCAATAATTCAGTGCTGTACTTGTCAAAGCTGATCTGCCTTGATTATTGTTTTTTTTTTCCCAAAGGATCTTACAAGGAGCATTGTCTGAAAGCTTGGGATCTAAAAAAATGAGACTTCTTACCATCCTTGATAGAGGTATCAAAATTTATATTGAGGTAGTACAAGAGGTACTAAAAGTTGGTATCTCTACCCTTTAAATTTTTTGTACCTCTTGACACTAACTTAATACCTCCTAAGAATAGCAAAAAGTCTTCTGAAAAATATGTGTGCTGACTCAAGTAGGAAGAAAAATATGTGGGTTGGCTCCTTATGGCACTGGCTTAGAGGGCGCAATGGCAGCATTAGCCATAGTTATCAATACCATATCAGTACCAGCCGGTATGACCGGTGCATACATTTTGTCACCTAAATCGGTATAAAATAGCCCTATATACTGTCCCGATCTCAATACCAGTCAATACTAATCATAGTACCAGTCATATCGATGGAATTGATAATATCGTCTATTGAAATATATGTTATATTCGACAGTACTACTATGTATCTGGAGTAATATTATAAGTGAAATTTAGTGTAGCTACTACCCAACACTATACCGTTGGAAGTGCTACCAACGGTATAGCAAAGTTTCATATAGTTTCAACAAATTTCAAGAAAATGTTTGAAAACTTTTCTGTTTCAATGAGTTTCGCCCGTTTCTAGAATATTCCAAACCAAAGTTTCAATAAGTTCCAAATTTTGGAACTCAAGTTTCATCGAAGTTTCAATAAGTTTCAGTGAGTTTCACCAAGCTTCATCAAGTTTCAAGAAAGTTTGGCTAATCTCCATGAGCTCACCTAGCTACAAAATGGTACTACCATGCTGTCGAGGGCCACACGACAATGTCCGCTGCCGATGCACCATCTTTTCTAGCTTTGGCCACGACTACTGCGGCGCTAGGGAGTCGATTGACATTGCTCGCCACTAAATCCTTTCTCGAGCTCTGCGCTCCATGTCACCAAGCCGCCAAGTCGCACCACGTTAGATCCAGCCGGATTCGAGGTCGGCGTCATTGGATCTATTGGATCCTATCATCAGCAATGAATACGACGATCGAAGCTGCCACATCCATCTTTGGAGTTGGATGCAGGCCTCGTAGCCCGCGCGTCGCCACTTGATGTGAGCTCGTTGGACCATCGCCGAATCCATGCGCTCTCGGCCCATTCCATGTTGCCACCGTTAGTTCATGCTACAGCCTCTAACTATGATCCATGCCACCACCTTACATCCAAATAAGCACGCATGTTGATTGCTACAATAAGAGAGAATGGGGAATGGGGAATGCGAGGGGGTCGGGATGGGGGAGTGGGGATTGGGATACAACGAGAAGAGTGCGTCCGAACGCTACAAGATTCGTTTGATACCGATGGTTAGATGCTATACTGTGAAATCGGTAAGTAACGCTATACCGTTTTATAGTAATTCCACGTGTATACTTTTAAATATATTATTATATTAAACCTGAAATAGTATGCCGGTATGGATTGGTACCGAAATATACCATTCCAAAAGCTAAACTAGTATAGTCTCTACTCTCTAGTATGATACTAACAAGTACGGCGCTAGCCATTAGATGTATCCTGGAGGTTTCGGAAGACATTGTTTTTACCGGACCTGCAAATGTCCCACAGGATTGTGAGATCTGAGAAGGGAGAAATGCTAGCTCTATGCAGGGAAGGATAGTGATAGTCTAATAGACCTTCCGTGTCAAGTTCGTCATTGATGAATTATGAATGATGAATGATGATCGTCTGAACTCAACAATTTGCAAACATCAAACATAATCATTCTTTAGAAGAAAACATAACCAGTTAGCCACATAGACGTAACTACATAGCATAAGTACATATGAGTATATAACATCTACGTCTGGTCATCCATATTCTACAAACCACAATTCTACATGTATGTAACCTTGCAGCAGTTACATGTTGTCATGGTCTCATCTCTGATCTCATGGACATGGTTTAAGTTCAAAGTTCCAACTTCTTAGTTTCCAGTATAGTAGCAGACACAAACCACATAATCTTTGGTTCAGACATTCAGTTTGGTTTATATGGGCAGAGGTCAAAGTCAAAACTGGTTTTGGACTAATTGACTTGGCTTGGCAACATGAAGGAAGAGATTGTGTCAACGCTGAAATCGGGGAAATTGTTAGGCAATGGTAGAATAGTAAGCTGGATTGTCACTGTACTACTCCCTCCATTTCAAAATATAGGGCGTATTAGAGCTTGGCTCATGGATTAAGGAGTATTAAGTACAGTGAAAAGTAGGGATAAAAAGACCAAAGTACCCTGGTGCTCTTTAGTGTTAGTATTCAATGTGCATTCCTGGGAATAGTAAAGGACCATGCATGCATGCTGCAATTAATAGGGGTAAAATAGGAAGCTAAGTACTCCCATCCATAAGACGCCTTACAAAAAGAAAAATCTTCTCAAAGCTAATAGGCCTTACATTTTGAAATGGAGGGAGTACCATACTTGGGCACAGGATAACAGCTGGAGTCAATGTATGATCTTGGAAAGTCAATAATTCAGTGCTGTACTTGTCAAAGCTGATCTGCCTTGATTATTGTAATTTTTTTTCCAAAGGATCTTACAAGGAGCATTGTCTGAAAGCTTGGGATCTAAAAAAATGAGACTTCTTACCATCCTTGAGAGAGGTATCAAAATTTATATTGAGGTAGTACAAGAGGTACTAAAAGTTGGTATATCTACCCTTTAAATTTTTTGTACCTCTTGACACTAACTTAATGTAAATTTTAATAGCTCCTAAGAATAGTAAAAAGTCTTCTGAAAAATATGTGTGCTGAATCAAGTAGGAAGAAAAATGTGTGGGTTGGCTCCTTATGGCACTGGCTTAGAGGGCGCAATGGCAGCATTAGCCATAGTTATCAATACCATATCAGTACCAACCGGTATGACTGGTGCATACATTTTGTAACATCCCAGTTTCTATAATTAAGCTTAGTGAAGCTAATGAAGTGTTAATTAGTGCTCTGATTTGTTTTTGATCCTTAATTGGGAGTTGTTCGCTTTCATTTTCCATTTTGCCGTTTCGTTTGGTCGATTTCCTCGATCAGAGCCTTTGACTTCGAGTTCGGGCGAAACTCCAAATCGTTGTAGATAGAGCCAAGACTTAAGTCCCTAAGCCTTCATTAGGATACCCCAAGCCTATCAGCCTATCCCAAGAGACCCCATTGCTTTTGGTAAAGCACAGTTACAAAAGCCGCAAAGGATCCAGAGTTGTCGGCTGGGGCGGCATCTGCGGGCTAAGCCGATCAGCCGAGCAACAGATCTTGGCCGTCCCGGCAGATCTTGCAGGGCTCCACTTTTTTCCAGCGCGGGTGACGCGCACGTCGCACGCACATCGCCGGCCGTGTTCCCACGTCGCCCTGCTCCCTCCCTCTCTCGTCCAGAACCAGGGGAGAGCCCCTCCCTCTCTCCCTCTCCTTCATTTCCTCTCCTCTCTCTCCATTTCCTTCCCCTTCTCCTACCGAGCTCTCTCTCCTTCTTTCGCCATTTCCAGCCGTGTGGAGCTCGTGTGGAGCAAGGAGAAGCAAGAGCAAGCCTTTAGGAAGCTTCATCAAGCCCCCAAGAAGTTTCTTGCTTGGTTGATTCAAGGTTTGAGCTCATTCCCTAGGTTTAATCTCAAACCCTAGCTTCATCCTTTTTGTTTCTCTTCTTTTCCCTTTGGTTAGACCCTAGAAAACCTAATCCTAGTAGTAGATCGTTGACTCCTTGAGTTGCTAGACCTAGGTTAGGGTTAGAAGCATCTTCTTGCGTGATCAATTGGTTCTAGAAACCCCGATCTACTTCTCGTTGGGTTCGTTCGCCTCAGAACGTCGTTTCTCGAATTTTCGGAGACTTCCCTTTGGAAACCTTAGCTCTGAAGAGTCAAGAAAGCGACTCGCAAACATGTCCCTCGCCTCGAAGGTCGATTCTCGCGGAAGAATTGAGTTTGAACTCGATTCGGGTCCGGAATCGAATTCGGGACCTATTAGGGTTTTCGAGTTTTAGAAGTTCGATCGTCGCATACCGAGATCGTAATTGAGCTCTCAGTCACATAGGACCTCAGTGCGCTAACGGGATCATTTCGCGTGTTGCAAATCAGTTGTTTCGGTCGAATTGCAAAAAGTTGCATTTTGGGCATTCGGGGTAATTTCGCGTTTCGAAGTCCCAAAATCCTCGAATCCGACGCGTATGAGTCCCTAGCACCGTAGATGTCCCGTCGCCACGACAAAAATCGAATTTGGACTCCTTTTGAGTTAGAATCCGATTTTTCGTCGTTTCCGCCCTCCGTTAGGCCAAAAAGGGAAAATTCAGGAAATTGAGCTCGAAACTTATCGTGGACGACGTGAATAAGTCCCTAGCATCGCTAGGAACCTATCCAAGCTTGTGCCGCAAAGTTTCAACTTCAATCGTGCAATTTCCCCTTTTTGCAAATTTGAAACTCTCCGTAGGCCGACACTACCGACGTGTGAGGCTGGTACTGCCGCCGTTACGGTAGTACCGGAGGTAACCCCGGTACCTTTTTTCCAGAGAGCATCCATTTCGGTTCCCGGCCAGTGGCACTACCGGGCTTGCTGGATGGTACTACCGGCCTCAAAGCGGCACTACCGCCCAACAGTAGTCGGTACTGCCGGGCTCAGGGTGAAGTTCTGATTTCTCTCGTTCTGTTGGGTTCTAGTTTTCCGTTTTGATTCTTATTGGAGTTTAATTGCTTCTTTTACCCGCTTTGATCGATTTTGTTGATCTTAATTGCTTTCGCGTAGACGTGGACCTGTCGAACGCCGCAGACGACCCCGATTACGTTTCGGAGTCCGATTTCGTTGAAAAGCAAATAGGCAAGCACCGACTATAATTGCAGATTCTATGTTGAATTATCAAAACTATTATGCATGCATGTATGTTCAATAAAGATGCTAGTTGTGGGAAAACTTGGTAGTTAGACCCGAATTGGAGGATTTCCTTGATCTTAATTAATCTGCGAACCTTGTTGAACCTTAGGCTAATTCTAGGCATAAAAGTAAGTGTCACTCGGACAATAATGAGTAATATTCGCATATGCTTAGTCATGCTGTAGAATGTACTGTATGATGTTACTACTCGATCAATTACACTTCTTCTTGGAATTGGTTAGTTTGGTTGGATTTGGTCGATGGTTCGGAGTCGGGTGTTGGTTAGGAAATGGTTGGATTGGTGTTGTTGGAAAATGAAAAAGGGGTATTTAGACACGGGCGAGATGTTTGGTGATTGGTGGTTCGGAATTTGGTTTGGTTGGTCTGGTTGGTTTGGATTAGTTATTGGATTGGATGGCAAGCCTGAGGTTTGGTTTTGGTTTGGTTCCTTCTATGGGGAGGTCATGGGCTAGTGGGAGCCCATAGGGACCACTAGTGCCATCCTCTATGGCCATAGCAGGCGGTATGAAAGATCTCACCTGAGTCACCCTAAGGACTGAACTTGATGCTATTACTGGGTCAAACAGTACAACCACATGTGTCAGTATGGGATGGTCTTGGCCTAGTAAATTGGAAAGGATTTAGGTCTTGCATCATTAGGTGGCGGGAGAGTTGGACACACCTATCGTGTCGGTGTGTTCTAGGGACTCCCTCGTCGAGGCATCCAGGGGGAGTTTGCCCAATACAACGGTAATGCCTTCTATGGGGAGGTATGGGCCAGTAAAGCTAGTGGGAGCCTGTAGGGACCACTAGTGGACATCCTCTTGGGACCGTAGCTAGGGATGCACATTACCGGGCTGGTGCAAGGTTCAAATTCCAACCTATCGAAAGGTCTCGTCACAATCTAGCAAAACGGGTACGTTGAGTATCGCGTGGCATGGTTAACATGATTGCTAGAATGTGTTATGTGGGTAAAGTGTACAATCTCTGCAGAGATATAAATGAACTAATCGATTAGCCGTGCTCACGATCATGAGCAGCTTGGGAAGTACTGTCAAGTATAGGATTTCTGGTGTTGGTTCTGGCTTGGTCTTGTTTTGGCCTCGGGAATGGTTTTGGTCGGAACTTGGATGGGAGTTGGATTGGTTAATGGGTTTGGACGGAAGTTGGTTTTTTGGGAAATGGTTTTGGTTTGGTGGGTTAGTTGGGTTGTCGGTTTGTAGGAAGGGAATGGTTGGAAAATTTGGTTTATGAATCAATTGTTTATTGTTCGATTAAAACAATCTCTAGTGTAGAAACTGGTAACCTTTGTTATAGCCTGCATCTATATTAATATTTCCATACACTAAAGTTTTGCGAGTACATACGTGTACTCACCGTTTGCTCTAACAGATTTTGGTCCGAGGAAGAAGAAGGTAATGATGGCAACCTGGACGAGTCACAGTACGCTATGGAGACCGACGATTTCGCTGAGGGCTAACTGGATTTCCCTCCAGTCAGTTGCCTGAGGGGAATGGCACACTGCACCTTTCTTTTGGATTTTTCGCTGTGTTTTATTCTGTCTTTTGGACTTGTGTAGGCCATGTTGCCTTAACCTGTAATATTAACTAGTTGTAACAACTTTACCTTTCGGATGCAATATATTTACTCTTGCAAAGTTGTGACCTGCCTTGTATGACAACGTGTGGGTGATGGGCTACTGATCCAGGGAACCAGTACTAGACACACGGTTGCGGGAAGCTCGGGTCGTGTTCAATCAGTTGGCACGTGCACTTGTGTCGTGTGTCGCCGATCAATTGACCTCAATCCGAGTACGGATTTGGCTTAGCGGTTGGAAGTCGTTACGGGTTGCATTAATTACCAGTCCGATGCGACAGTAATGACCCAGTTCGCTAATCTGATTCTGGAGCCCCCACACATTTTGTCACCTAAATCGGTATAAAATATCCCTATATACTGTCCCGATCTCGATACCAGTCAATACTAATCATAGTACCAGTCATATCGATGGAATTGATAATATCGTCTATTGAAATATATGTTATATTTGACAGTACTACTATGTATCTGGAGTAATATTATAAGTGAAATTTAGTGTAGCTACTACCCAACACTATACCGTTGGAAGTGCTACCAACGGTATAGCAAAGTTTCATATAGTTTCAACAATTTTCAAGAAAATGTTTGAAAACTTTTATGTTTCAATGAGTTTCGCGTGTTTCTAGAATATTCCAAACCAAAGTTTCAATAAGTTCCAAATTTTGGAACTCAAGTTTCATCGAAGTTTCAATAAGTTTCAGTGAGTTTCACCAAGCTTCATCAAGTTTCAAGAAAGTTTGGCTAATCTCCATGAGCTCACCTAGCTACAAATGGTACTACCATGCTGTCGAGGGCCACACGACAATGTTCACTGCCGATGCACCATCTTTTCTAGCATTGGCCACGACTACTGCGGTGCCAGGGAGTCGATTGACATTGCTCGCCACTAAATCCTTTATCGAGATCTGCGCTCCATGTCACCAAGCCGCCAGGTCGCACCACGTCAGATCCAGCCAGATTCGAGGTCGGCGTCATTGGATCTATTGGATCCTATCATCAGCAATGAATACGGCGATCGAAGCCGCCACATCCATCTTTGAAGTTGGATGCAGGCCTCGTAGCCCGCGCGTCGCCACTTGATGTGAGCTCGTTGGACCATCGCCGGATCCATGCGCTATCGGCCCATTCCATGTTGCCGCCATTAGTTCATGCTACTGCCTCTAACTATGATCAATGCCACCACCTTACATCCAAATAAGCACGCATGTTGATTGCTACAATAAGAGAGAATGGGGAATGGGGAATGCGAGGGGGTCGGGATGGGGGAGTGGGGATTGGGATACAACGAGAAGAGTGCGTCCGAACGCTACAAGATTCGTTTGATACCGACGGTTAGATGCTATACTGTCAAATCGGTAAGTAACGTTATACCGTTTTATAGTAATTCCACATGTGTATACTTTTAAATATATTATTATATGAAACCCGAAATAGTATGCCGGTATGGATTGGTACCGAAATATATCATTCCAAAAGCTAAACTAGTATAGTCTCTACTCTCTAGTATGATACTAACAAGTACGGCGCTAGTCATCATCCGGATGTTTTCTTTAGCAACCATCATCCAAATTTTAGGCCATTGGATTCGCTTTCAGATCGATGCACACCCCCCTGAATTCGAGGTGGGTTGGTCCTACGGATGTGTGTTTTGATCGTACGGTCCAAAGTTTGGATGATTTTTAAGATAAAAACATCCGGATAATGTCTATACACTCCCATGTAGTGTTTTGAAGACATTGTTTTTACCGGACCTGCAAATTTCCCACAGGATTGTGAGAACTGAGAAGGGAGAAATGCCAGCTCTATGCAGGGAAGGAAAGACCAAAGAGGGTTGAGCACGTGCTTACACATTACTTGCGTCACGTAAGCGGAGAATTTTCGTTTACTTCTGCGCTGCACACCTGCCCAACTCACGGCCCCACCCGACAGTGACACCGCAACGCACGGCAAGTCACGATACCATCCCCTACCTCTCCTCTAACCCACCCACCGTCTCCCCACCACAAGTCCCGCCCGCCGACGTCGCCGCCGCCGGCAATGGCGTGGCTCGCGCGCTCCATCGCCAACTCCCTACTTTCCCCCGAAGACCCCGACGCCGACGCTGACCCTCGCCCCTCCGCTTCCTTCTCCCCCGGCTCCCCGCCTCGCGGCGTCCGCGAGGACCTCTCGGAGCTCACCGACGCCCTCGCGCACCGCTTCCACGGCCTCGCCTCCTTCCTCGCGCCTGATCCCAGCGGCGGAGGTCCCCGCGCCCCGGACCCGGCCGAGATCGCGGGCCGATTCCGCGCGGGCCTCGCGCGGCTTCCGGGCCGCCAGGCCGTCGCGGATCTCGCCAAGATCGCATCCTCGCTTCTGCCCCCTGAGGATGCCGACGAGGTGGCTGCTGCCGGGGTCACCGAGGAGGTGGTCGCCTTCGCGCGGGACGCCGCGCTGAGGCCCGAGCTCTGGCTCGATTTCCCCCTCCCGGACGACGACGACGCGGACTTGGACGGTTCGTGTGTTTCTTGGCTCCCAACAAGCCTTCTCCGTTCTTTAAATTTCTTTGTTTGTGATTGTGTATTGTGCTCTTGTTTTCGTGCAGATTTTGACATGACTGATGCGCAGCAAGACCACGCGCTGGCGGTGGAGAGCGTGGCGCCGGAGCTGGCTGATCTGAGGATCGAGCTCTGCCCGAGCCACATGAGCGAGGGATGCTTCTGGAAGATATACTTTGTGCTTCTGCACCCTAAGCTCAGGAAGGAGGACGCCATGCTTTTGTCGACGCCGCAGGTGATTTTCCTTGCAATAATGCTTCACTTTGAGTGATAATGGCATAGGATTTTGTAGATGAGGGGAGTAGTGGGACGGGAATCCAATGCGAGATCATATTAAGTTATAAAGCCGAGACTGTTATGTTGCATATCTTGATAGGTGATGTAGGTGAAATTGATGATTTGCCACACAAAGTAGGTGAAATTGATGATTTGCCATGCCATGTCTCACTGACATGTGGCCTCCCGAAAAGCATGGTACCTGCATCCTTGAACTGAAAATCTGCACTAGTTTGCAAAATGTTCACTAGATTATTATCACACTTATGTTGACAATTAGAATTAAAGCTCTTTACATTACCCAATGTTTTACACTTTTATTTGCAACTTGATCATCAGTTTGATCTCACTCTGGAATCTCATGCCAAATTATTGAGATCGTCAGCTTTCATTAATTTTACAATACGGTTGTCTCACAATGCACATATGTGATTACTCTTTGTGCTTCTGAGCCTATCATAGAACTTCTCTTTTGTGTTGGCTAAGCTAATCAACCTATACCTAGCAAGTATATGTTTCAACAAATGCATCTTCCCACATTCCCTCCCTCCAACCTTTTTTTTTTTAATCTTCCTTCCTCCAACTGATTCCTTTGAATTTTTTTATTAAAATAAGGCTCCATTTGGAACGCTCGAATTTTCCCAAATTCTTGTAGGAATCGAACTGTTTCCTGTGAAATTCTTACAGGATTCCTTCATTTCAATATGGCCCTAAAACTTTGTTGGAACATAAAGTTTTTGTATGTTGACACTGATTAGTCCCTATGTATAAATTATTACATAACACTTGTTAGTCCTCACATGCATGCTTGAAAGATGGATATATTGATAGAAAATCATTTTTAATGGGCCTTTCATGCTTTAGTGATCTTTGCTCTTGGTTTTACTTTCTTGCGAGTTATGATAGTTACTATTTATTCATTCTGATTGCACAAAAGAGAGTAGGTATCAGCCATTTCATTGCATTGTTTGCTACCAAATTTCTTATCAGTGCTGATTGACTTGGCACAGATTTTGGAAGCTAGAGAGAAGTTGTCACACAATTTGAAATATCAGACAAAGGTTGAGAGCAATGAAGACACAGTAGCTGCGCCTTTCAGTAATGTAGATGGTACTGTACCTTCTCCTCTAGGGATAGTGGATGTATTAAAAGATCAAGATGGCTCCACAAGGACCACATCTTTTAGCAATGTAGATTATAGTACATCTCAACCAACAAATCTGGAAGCGCTATCAAAAGATACAGTCAGCGATGCTGGAGCTGTTTCTTCAGATAACATCAGCAGCAGCAGTGTGCCTGTACAACTTGTGCCCTTGTTAAAAGATGCCACTGAGTTCTCACAATCTAGGATGGAAGAAAACACATGTGATTTATCTACAGAAGATGAAGTAGCAAATGAACAGCCTGTACAAATGTCTGAGATAACATTAGTGGACAATTCCCCTCCTAAAGAAGATCAACAGAAACTGCAATCGATTGACCTCGGTGAGCAACCAAGAGTTGTCATTGAGAAGACTGATTATGATGGCGATGATGGGGATGAGTGGTTGGAAGAGGAGATGGGTGGTCCAAGAAGCACGTCCATTCCAATAGCAGATGACGAAGATGTATCTTTCAGTGATCTGGAGGAAGATGATGGTGCAGCATGGCAACACTAGCAGGCTTGTTAATCCTCTCCGTACCATGGTTAACTGCAATGAGCTTGGCTGATGTCCACCGTATGGTCTCATGAGGGATGAGGCTGATCTGATCATCTGCTACTGCAGAAGAATTTTCTTCTGTTCTCTCTTCTCTGTATCCAGTGAATGCAAACATCAGCTTCGCAATCCAAGCCTCCCTTCTCATCTTTGTTGAAGTTACTGAATTGAGCTTGTAGTGTCATAGACAGTTCTACAGCGTGTAGAGACTAGCACATTTGAGGAATCCTCCAACATGTATCCTTCAAGGCTTCAGCAGAGACTATGGCCCGGATTCGTTTTTGGACAGTTTCTCCTTAAAATAAAAGAGGATTGTTTGCCGAAGGATTTTGGACAGCTTCTTCCACAATCAGAGTAAGCCTTTCAACATAAAATCAGAAAGTCTCAGGACAGCTTCTTGTGGAGAATCATTGCTTCTGGCCAGGAGGCTGGGCATGCTTGAGCCCGTCGCCCCTTCGGCCGGCGCCACTCCGCCGCCCCTTTGGCCCGAGCCCCTTCGCCCAAGATCCTTTGTCGTCGGCTCCGCCTGCCAACCCCTTCGCCTGAGCTCCTCCGGCCTCGGCTCCGCCCGCCAGCCACTCCGCCCGAGCCCCTTCGCCGACCCCTCTGCCCGAGCTCCTCTGCCCACTCCTCCACCTGCCGTTTCGTTCACATTGCGTGGCTCTGGCGCTGCTTCGCCGCGGCCCCGCCGCTGGTCACCCTCCTGTGCCTTTGCTGAAGCTATGCTCCGTCGCTGGCCCATCAACAATCAGATTCTCGGGCGGATTGCCGAACAACTAGATTCTCTTGTCAACAGATTCTTTAGACGGAGCCGCATCTTCTCCAGACAGTTGGCTATAATATATAATCTACATAATCAAAAGCTGTCCCAAACTGTGTCTATGAAACCCAATTTGTCCGGTGTTTTAGTGAAAAGAAATATAATTCGTGTTACATCATCAAAATCACAATCCTACGAAGCGTTATGCCGCCAAAACCCTATCAATAAACACGCATGCAAATCCAAGATTGATCAAGTAAACGAGAACGTCCTGAAATTTGCTACAACTTGGCAGATCACCAGATTTCCCGGCAGAATGGAGTATCCTTTGATTCCCGGTTTGCAACTTATTAAAAATCTTTATGAGAAAACCTTTGGTTGGTGTAGATCGACTTGATTTATAGTTTGACACAGGATTCCCGTTTAGATGCTCGATCCAGTGATCAAGCTGTTTTTTTTTTTTTTTTTTTTTTTTTTTTTTTTTTGAATTGGAAAGAAAACGAATTAGGTCTGCCTCTCTACCCCCATTGTCCATTCATGTGGCAACAAGTCAACTTGTAATAAAAACATGACACATGGGACAAGAGTCACAAGCTTGTACTGCAGCTCCCCTCCATTTTTAAGTCATCCTCTTTCTTTTTTTTGGTAGCATTAGATTGGTGGTAAGCTAGCTCTGACATCAAGGGAAGTGCCTGTTTGGTGATTGCTCATTATTATTAGGGAGGATACCATTATTAGTATTAGAGTACAATACATAGAGGGTCATTCAATTTGTACAAGTGTGTCGTTTAGGTCACTGTATTTTCGAAATGCACATCTAGTCACCCATGTGAGATGAGGCACATCCTAGCTGTCCATACTGACATGTTAAGTACGCGTGGCATGTCAGGCCGGCTTCAATGACGAAAAATTTACAGAAAACCCTGTGCATTATTTTTTCATTCAGTCCCTTCACCGCCATATTCGCCATCTATTCTGAGGCCCCGTTCAGATCAGCTTTTGATTGTGCAGATTATGGATTATAGCCAACTGCTTGGAGAATCTACTGGTTGGAGAATCTGGCCGTTCGGAAGCCCGTCCGAGAATCAAATTGTTGATGGAGCGCGGCATGCGGAGGAGCTGAGGGGCAGAGGGGCTCGACGGGCGGAGGAGCGTGGCAGGCGGAGGAGGAGACGACGGAGGAGCTAGCAGGCGGAGGAGCCAATGGGCGAAGAGGATCAGCGGGCGGAGGAGCCGGCGGCCTAGGGGCTCGGCACCGGAGGGGTGGCGGGCTCGGGCGTGCCAACCTCCTCGCCCGTGGTCGGAGGGGATCGACGGGTGGAGGAGACGGCGGTGAGGAGCCTGGCTGGTGGAGGAGCCAGCGGTGTAGGGGCTCAGCGCCGGAGGGGTGTCGGGCTAGGGCGTGCGCCGACCTCCTTGCCCGTGGCTATCCCGAAGCACTGCTTCTCCATGAGAATCGGCCTGAATAGCACTTCTGATTTTATGTCGTAAGGTTGGTTCTAATTCTGGGAGAAGTTGTTCAGGATCTTACCGTTCGGCAAATAATCCGCTTTTATTTTAAGAAGTTGTCCATAAGCTGAAACGAACAAGGTCTGAATCCTAGTTAACTCGCACGACCAAAACTCATCTATTATAACTGAGCTACAACGCGTCGCCGCTCACCAGTCGGTCATGTTCGACCGGAGTCAAATGCGCACTCTCACCGCTAATAAAAACTAAGTACACACGTATGCGCGTTCAGTGGAATAGCATGTACCTACACTATAGAGACCCTGGAGCCTCCAAACTTAGCATATGTAGGGACACGCATGTGCATGTATGAGGTGTATGTGGTGTGCGTATTGTCGTATTGTTATGATATAGATAGAATCCCAGGCCAAGTATGGAAGGACTCTATCTATTAGTGAGCAAATCCGAGCCTATCTGCAAGTTGGCTTTGCTATATATTGGGCACCCCTTTGTACAGAAGAATTAATCTAACATGTTATTGTTCGTGTGATTTTGTTGGCATACTATTCATCGATCGTGGGTGAATTACTATGTTTTACAATACGTTATCTGCACGAAGCTCTACAAGATTGAAGCCTTAGATCATCTATATGCAGCATATATTGTTCCATATTCTTTGCAAGCAGACCAATCTTGTTTTCTTGATACTAATCACATATTCATCTATGGTTAATTTGCATGTTGCTTGTACGAGGGACCGATCTTGCATGCATGAACGATCACACGATGTTCTTGACGACGATTGTCTGAAGCCCATTAATGATTACGGCTTTTGATATGCCAGTCGTGAATGGACCTATGTAACAAAGAGACACATCAAATATCTCGGTCAAAGTTATTGTTGGCCATGAAAATAACTACCCGACTTAGAATATAGGTCGGATAAGACTTGAGCCTTTACCGGGTTGGGAAAAGCCAGGTCGAGAACAGGCCGACCTGGAAATCCTTACAGGTTGGACATAATTGAAAGTGCATCTAGGCCCCCTAATATTGTTTTGGTTGATTAATGACAAACGATTAAAGAATCTAACGTGTTCAACTAGTTTATGAACAGGTGAAAGTCTCAAGTAGAGATCATCTACGATCATCGGTGTCGGTGTTTCGTGCACCGGCAATACGAATTTATGGTCGGATGGGGTCGCGCGCTCCCTCTCCCCGAATGGTCGACTCAAGGAGTCAGAAGATGTATACTGGTTCGGGCCGAATGTCCCTACTCCAGTTCGTGCGGTGTGAATGTATTGATCTTTGGGAGACGGACAAGGGGTGTACAGGCGAGGCGGACGGTCGGCCGTCCGAACCCCTTGAGGTTTTCGCTAGGGAGTCGAGGCTACCTAGGAGACTGTTTTCTCTTTTTTCCGCCCGCTCCCTCTCGGGCCCTGCCTCTCCTTATATAGACGGAGGAGGCAGGTTACACGGGAGTTGGGAAGACTACGAGGAGAGGGGTCTGCACGTCTTGAGGTTTGGCTTCTGTCTTGTCCGACCAACCCCTGCCAGTCCCGAGGTAGGGTTGGTGGCTCTGGCGTCTGATCTGCGTAGTCTTTGTCGAGGAGTGGCGTGTTGCGTGGTGCTCTTGTCAGCCTCGGTGGCTTTAATGGCGCTTGACTTTGCTTTGGCCTCGGGAGTGGGCGTACTCCTCTGCGGTGTGCCAGGCGATGGGACGGGGGCTTGACTTCTTCGGTGGCTCTTCTGACAGCCTTGGGAAGGAGCCGCCTACCCTGGTACGGATGTCAGGGGACGCTGCGCACAAGGCAGCCGCCTGACATCAAGCGTGGCCTGCTGGCTCGTGCGCAGGTGGAGCTTGAGCTTCAATATTAGGCGGCCGGCGCATGCCGACCGCCCGGAACCGGAGTCCGCCGACCGTCCGGGGTCGGCCCCGCACAGGTCGGGGCTCGTTCCCTGCGGCCCTAGTACCTTTCGGTGGGCCTTCGCCGTGATAGGTCAGCCCGTTCGTGCTTTCGGGCTGATGGGGGTACCCATGGTATGGGTACTCGTCAATCGGGCATTCTCAAACGACATTGAGTAAGAAAAACGGCAACAGTGGTTGTAATTTTCATTTGTTGAGTCATAGGTTTGCCATACTATTAAGAGGGGTGCGTTAAAATTGATCTAGAGATGGTCTATATGCTCAGATGAATGATTTTAGTCTTTTGAGAGCGTTCAAGTAGTCTCCCATGCATTGGAATTTTGTGGTTGCAAATTTCTAGTCGGATGTTCCGATGTCAGATCGGAAGTTCCGAAGATTCAGACATTCCGATGTGTGGTTGCACTTCAGTCCGTAGTTTGTTGTTAGGGTCGGACATTCCGATATCTTGTATCGGATATTTCGATGCCTGTTGGATCTCGAAAAGGGTTCTCTCTGTTTAGTTCGGACTGTCCGAAGTTTAACTTCGGAAGTTCCGAAGTGGCTGTTTCTCAAGTTGGAAACTCTCTGTTTGGTTCGGATGTTCCGATACTTGTATCGGATATTCTGATGTAGACTTAGTTTTTGTTGAGCTCTCTTTCTGAGTGTCATCGGAAGTTCCGAAGTGGTATTCGGATATTCCGATGCATATAGTTTTCGACCGTTGGAAGCTGTCCCAATTCTGGTTGTTTGCACTCATCGGACATTCCGATGTTGGGATCGGACAGTCCGATGTGTGGCTGAGTGCGGGGGTAACGGCTAGTTTTGAACCAAAACTATAAATACCCCACTCCTCTCCCTTTAGAGGGTTACTCAATTCATTTTGGCTGAACACTTGAGCACCTTGAGCACACCCTAGAGCTTTCTTGAGCCCTCCTCCTTGATCTTAGTGATCATTTAGTGTGTGAGGAAATCTAGTGTGGTTATGAGTTAAAGAAAAAGAATGATTCATTCATCTTGAGCACCAAAGAGCATCTCCAAGATCAAGAGTCAAACGCACTCATTTCTCTTGGAGGTTGAAGGACTCCTAGACGGCTAGGCGTCGCTCACGAGCTCCCAACGTTTATGGGAAGCCGTGGGAAGTTTGTGAAGGCCGGCTCCGCCTCCGAAAGGAAAGGAACCATTAGTGAAACCAAGCCTCATGTGCGACCGAGGTTTGGGAGGAAAGGGTTGGAAAAGACCCAGCTCTTTGGAGCTTCCTCAACGGAGACGTAGGATTTCCTCAAGAATCCGAACTCTGGGAACAAATCCTGTTTTCCTTCTAGTCTTATTGTTTATCATTGCTTCTTAGATTGTTTCGAAAGCTTATTTTTTAAGTAGTTTATTCTCTAAGTTGAAGTATATCGGACATTCCGAACATATACCGGAATTTCCGATCTAGTCGAAAGTCCCGATATAATACCGGAAGTTCCGATACTCTTTCCGCTGCGACGAATTTAGTTTTAAATTTAAATTGCCTATTCACCCCTCCCCTCTAGGCAACTTTCTCGTCTTTTCAATAATACCCTTTATCACACCGACCTAAGCAAATATCAGGTAAACCCTTGCCCAACCTTATTAGGTCGGCAAGGAATCTCTGTGCAGGGATTACATGCAAAAGAAGCTTTCTCTGATAGGTACAGACAACCGTTTGGAAGTTACTCCCTATGAAGAGGCGCCTCTCTAACGAAAAGATATCTCTTCAGCGAGAAGACACCTTTTAACGGGAAAGACACATCTCTGAAGATGACAACTGTCATCCCTTCAACGCTATAAATTAATAGGCTACTCCTACAAAGATTTAAGGTGTGTGGAAAAAAGCGTGATACGTTGTGTAATACATACAAAATAGCATAGAGTGTGTTGTTTGGTGTAAGTCTGTACTCTGCAAAGAAGATAGTAATAAAAGCAATACCCATCTATTCCTACTCCTTTCAGTGTCGTTTTCTCGAGAAAGGCAACACAAATTATATTCATAAACTCGATCTAGGGACCCCCCAGGTCCAGAACATTGACAGTGCACACTAGAAGGAGGGCCAACATCATGATTTGATATTGAAAAAGGTAATGTGCAGTCGTTGCAGGCCATGGATGAGAACTCATTTGATCTCGCTAACTACACGCACCTCACCGCCGATGACTTCTTGGAGGAAGAAGAAGGTACGTGTAACGTCTACTCTAAGTACATTACAGGGGTGGATTCGTTCGAGTTGGCAACTTCATCCAAACCGGATGAGACAACACTAGGAGCACCATTTCCTGAGAAAAAATCGGGAAAACAGTGTGACTCTATGCCTGCCCCTACTCAAAGGTAGGATCAGGGTACATGCCCTATAGAAGTCAACAATGTACGAGTTCACCAGAACAACAATGACTTCCGTGAGAGTTCATCTTCAGAAGATCTTCTTCGAAGTCTTGAACTCAAGTATGCCCCCATAATCATCCTTTAATGAGGGATTTCTCACCCCTTCCCTCAATTCTGGATTCCGCGTCTGCGCAGTCACGGAAGAGGCAGAGGCACAGCGAGTGGAACGTGAACAACGTGAGACTCAAGAGAAGTTCACCCAAGAACAACGCGAGAAGTGGAAGAGACGAGACTTTTTTTTTACCATAATGGCCAGCTAGGAACCTCGTGCTGGCTAGGTCCATCAGGAAGTCACCTCGACTGGTTTTTCTAGTCACGCCACAGGTAGTCCCAACCAGAAGACATTGGGATAGTGTCAAGACTTTAATCATATACCTCTAAGGTATTCAAGATCTTGGATTATTTTTCCAAAAGAACCAAGACTCATAGCAAGGGTTAGACATCACCAGAGCTAGTGCAAGGCTAGACTCTAGCGAATGGAATGGTTTCATCACAATTTAGTAAAACGGGTACTGTGAGTATCACGTGGCATGATTGATATGATTACTAGAATGTGTCATATAGGTAAAGTGTACACTTTCTGTAGAGATTTAAATCTAATTAATTATCCGTGCTCACGGTCAAGAGCAGCTTGGGAAATAATGTCAAGTATAGTTTTGTTTTTACAAAGACTTCGGAAAAATGGGATATGACGGGTTGGTTTATTCTTAAGTCATGGTTGGCTGCGATATATTTATTGTCCAAGGCCGAGGAGGATCATGAAATGATGAAAATGAACTCTATTTACTGTTATTAGTTTCATAACAATTGCTCTTTTCAAATTTTGATATTGTTTTTATATACCACTCTATTGCAAATAAAATCTATCTTACGTTGAAAATAAACTAGTGTAGAAGCTTGATTACTTTGGACTAACCTTGCATGTTTATTTATTTTCAAAGTCTTGTTAGTACATATATGTACTCAACGTTACTTGTTAACATTTATTCAGAGAATAGGAAAGAAGACCGTCGCTTGGGTACCTTTGTTTTCGGCAGTCATGGAGTATAGGGTCACGGTCGCACACAGGCCTTTCCTGTGCGTTCATTTTCAATTGATGATTCACAATTTAAATTTTAGGTCGGTGACCTACCAATCTTTTAACTTTATTTAATTGGTCATATTTACCTATTTAATGTTTTTCCGCTGTCTTTTGTTGTTGTAAGCAGGTGATATACAATCTCTATCCAAAACTGAATTCCTAAGCGGTTTCTAAGGTAGTGACACCATGCTTGCGGCCACACCATTGCCGTTGCCGTGGGTGCGTTATGCCCGCACCATTGCCATCGCCATGGCCCCGCGCCATGCCTGCCAGGAGACCGAGGGAGGTGTTGAGCAGAGGAGGCCATGGGTGGCAGTGGAGAGCCGTGCCCCGCATCTGCCACACCATGGCCCGCCTTGCCGCGCGGCGCCACGTGGAGGGAGGTGGGGCGGAGGGGAAGGGGAAGGGTTGGGACGTCGCGCCAGGCGGAGGAGAAGGTGAGGGGTTGGGGCATTTGGGCGACGGTGAATAGCGAGAGTGGAGGGGTCGAGGCCAGGGCGGCCGCTTGGGTTCGAACCAAAAAAAGGGAGGACCGAGAAAAGGTAAAAAAAGGAGGGAATTGGAAAAAAGGAAATAAAAATATAGGGAAAAAAGGGAAAAAAGGAAAAGAGAGAAAAAAAAAGTAAGAAATCATTGTATAAGACTATAGAATTGTATGTGTACCGTCATAGAAATTTTTCCAATTCCTCCATTGTTAGGAGTCAATGAGCTACATAAGTATCACAACATGCTGAACTTCTCAGAGCATATTTGGTAAAGGAAAAACAATATTCTCCATTGCAGCAAATTTTAATTTTAATTCTGATAGATAGACAATTGCTGAAGTAGTGGGAGACTAGTACTTTGATTGGAGAGAGGTAAATGAAATTAACTGTCAATATGCATGCAACCCAACATGCTACAATGCTATTCTTGATCGACCTTGTTCATCCCGTGTTAATGCCTCTACTTAAATGACCTAATAGTGATTTCTCTCCGAAACAGGGGAAGCTACCATTTTCTTTACAGTCATGAGAGAGAGAGCGAGCGAGCGACAGGCGAGAAAGAGAGGGGGGAGAGAGAGAGCGACAAGCGAGAAAGAGAGGAGAGAGAGTGACAAGAGAGATTGAGAGAGAGAGAGAGAGAGAGAGAGAGATAGGGCAACGGACAAGAGAGGGAGAGAGCTGACAGATTGAGAGAGATGGGCATAAAGCATACAAAAGGAGAACTACTCTGCTACATCGGGTGGAGGAGAAGGTCCGCTCGATGTAGCTCCCTCACCTTCACCATCATCTTGTCCTTTCATCGCAGTAGTACAAATGGGGAGCTAGGCCAGTACGGCATAAAGCAGGCACGAAGCGCAAATGAGTTGTACTTAGGCTCACCGAAGGTGAGCCGGACGGGCACGGTGGACACGGCATGCCATCACGGTATGACACAGTTTAAATACAAAGCACGACAGACCCAGCACGGCACGACGCTCACTCTAGGTGTGATTCCCATCTATTCTGAATCCTACCTAACTCGCACTCACGTGGCAATCGTATCACGCTGGAACTCTTCTCCTTGCTTTCTCTTCAAGTTGTGAGCGCGCACGGGAGGTGCGATCCCCGAGATAGGCGACGCGATAGGAGACGCCGTGATCCATGGCACCGCACCGTCGACCCTCAGTCGATCAACCTCCCGAATCACGCTACCAAAGTATAAAATTTATTCTTTAGTACTGAGCAAATTACCAACAATAATTTAGAGAGGTGGATCACCACGAGGTTTCACTGTAGCCTGTAGTTAACAGAAACATGAAGATTCCTTTAAAATAAAAAGATTTCTGAATATTCCCTCGTGAGACACAAAGGAAATATTTTTGAAATATTGTTCAATCTTTTTTAAATCCTAGTTTTTTTCTTGTCCGTTCAATACTTCAATTAGAGTTTGTACACTGTTCTCCTCCATACAAACTCCAATTGAGTCCGTTCAACTTCTTAAATTCATCTAAAATGGAGTTCTACATTCAAGTATATTTATTTTGATTTTTGTAGTTTTGTTTTTCCTCTGTTTTGTATTTATTACTTTTCTTCACTCGTTACGCATAGACATAAAAGTGTTGGGAGCGTTCGAAGAAGAAAAGTTGACTCAGAATCAAGACCATGACTGGGATTTTGGTGAAATTTTGCCAATTTTGGCCAAAATTTCAGAAATCTCGTCCAAAAAATTATGGATTTGAATTTTGCTTTTTTGAATTTCATCCAAAATTATGAAATCTCGACGAAGTTTTGGATTTCGATCGTCTAGTCCGAAAACAAAATTTAAAACCTTGACGTGACATTGGGTTAGTCATTCTGTGTGGATCAATTAATGTGATTACGTGTGAACAAATAGATTGGAAGTTTTTCCTTGATCAATTAAGGATTTTACCTTCTAAGCCATCGAACTGGTCTAATTATACAACCATATGTCTAGAATATGACAGACCTAACTCAGTAAGTTTCCAAGTCTTGATATATGATACCTCAGAGGTGGACAAAGCTATGTGTGTGACCGAGAAAGGTGCGTTCTACAGCGGCGCCACATTTTGAACAATAATTGTTTCTAGTCCAACGGTGATCGAGTCCCTTATTCTTCTGCTCTATATGAGTATGGAATGGTAAGATCAGGGTTATTGGGAGGGTCAATATTCGGATTGAATTTTTGAAAGGATTTCTTATGATCTTCTTAGTCGCATGCCTAACGAAGTGTGTCAATTGCATCATATTAGAAGATTATCATATCTTGTGGGTAAAGTGTATAAACTTTGCAGAGTGTAAAACTATTCGAATAGTTGTGTCCCCAGTTATGGACCATGCTGGGGAATTTTAGGCAATGGTTAGATTTTATAAAACAAAAATGGAAAGGATTCTGCGTGTGCCAAAAGACTCAGATTTTAAATATCTGAAAATATAGCTTAGTGTTAATGTTATTTGTTTTACTTATGTTTTTAATCTATTATCGTATTCAATTGCTAAAGTCTGAATTGTGCAAAAGTAGTTATATCACACATTCTTTGAGTAAGCCTTACATGTTGTTATTAGATTTACATTCTGTGCATAACTTATTAAGTACTCCATGTACTCACCCTTGAAATAATCATCAATTAGTTGAAAAATAGGAGTCAACATCTGGGGGCAGAGTATCGTGAAGAGGTTGATTATTAGGATTCGAGTCCCAGTCGATTGACTATGGCTGGTCGATGGGTTTTCGCTAGAGTTTATTTTTGTTCCGCTGTAGATTTTTATTTAGTGCTTAAGCCCTGCGATGCGTAATAAATGTAAGCTCGACCATAATATCATCTCACAATTTATTTATCAACTTTAGTCATTTATTCTTTTTTTTTTTTGCAATGTATGGAGTTGATATTTCATGAATGTTGTCACTGTGTGTACTAGCGTGATCCTATACTAGTGCAGTATATATAGAGGATCCAAAATTTCATATTTAGATCCGGACGTACAGATTAAACAAAACGTAAGGCTATCAAACAATCTGCCTAGTGGTAATTAATATTGTGTTTACATTCCACGCTCCAAGCACGCTGGAGTATTTCTAATTTCTTGGCGAGCAGTGCTTCTATGCTTTCCCTCCTAATACAAGTTGCACAAATCTTGAAGCAAACCAAGGGGTAAGTACTCACCATCTACCATTCATTCATGCTTTAATAGTTGTGCAACTTTTAAAAAGAAGAGCATAAAAACACCTCTCTTGGTTGGCCTTGTTCGTGCATGCATGCAGTACGCTCCGCTGAACTTGAAGTAGCCAATCAAAATGTACTAATCTGTTTGGCACTTTTGGCTAGAAATTTTGGTCATAAATACTACTAGGCGTTTTCCCAATCTTTAGGTGTAACATCCTCGTTTTGGCTTTCTGGAGAAAAACCTAATTAAAATAAAGTAAATTCAAAAGTTGGAGTTTCTTTGGTGTTTATATTAACCTGGCATCCTTTCTCCTTCGAAATCGGGAATTAATTCCTCCTCAAAAATCGGATTTTCCAGCATCACGTGCAGAAAATCCACCCGAGTCCAAAAGTGCTCCAAAAATCTCCAAACCACTTCTAAAATGTTCCAAATTATTCCGAAATGATTTTAGGAATCATTCCCCGGATTTTTGGACCTCCGTTCCTATTTTATCTCGCGCGGCTTTTGTTTAATGCCTGCGATCCGCGCCCGATTATTCAATTCCACAAAAATCATCCAAATTCAACCAAACCACTTCCATTGAGTTCCAAATATTCTAAAATGGCTCTAGGAATTTTTCCGGAATTTTTAGGCCATTTTTCCTAATTTTTCTCTAAGGCGAATCATTTGCGTAAAGGAGAACCAATGAGGTGCTGCCACGTGGCACATGAATAGTGTCATCTTCAACCTCTAGCCATGCATGGGGGATGAAGCTTCATGCAAGCAAAAAATGGTGGGAGCTATCTTTAATTCCTTGTAGCTCCTCCAATACAACTCCAATTCGCGAACGGCCGGATCCGTTGGGATCACAACGGACTCCTCTTCCTATCCATGGGGTTGTTGCACCCGAAATCGCGTTGGTTTTTGAACGGTTGCAAGAAACCCGAAATCCACTCTTTTGGAGATTGCGCGGCCGTTTCTAATCCGTTCCGCGTGATTCCACCTCTCATCTCTCCGTATAAGAACCCTCTTTCCGTTGGTATAACCCTCCTTTAGCCTCTCAAACCCAATCGGCCGCAAGATCAAGAAAACCGACGCACTCTCGCGTTCTTCGCGTTCTTCGTGTTCTTGCTCATATCTTCCACTCCGGTGGATCTTTCTTCCTCCCGTTCGTTTCCTTGTGTTAGTATGGATGTCTAGTCTCTAATCCATCCATCAATTTCAGGGTTCATCAAGTTTCCTCGACGAATTTCGGATTTTTGCTCGTTTCGGCCGAACCCGTGTTCATCGTCGATTTCATCTTGCTCGGTGAGTTTCGGTTCAATTCCTTCCGGTTATAGGTTCTTAAGGATGTTATCTAGAGGTCCTAGCTTTTTGTTTGGATCAAATCCATGCAAAATTGAGAGAAAAATCGAGTTTTTCGGGTTTGTGGGAGCCTCTGTTTTTCTTTTTTTGGAGCTCCCTGTGCTTGCCGTCGTGGGCGCGCCCGGGCCACCGCCGCCCGCCGGGCGAAGCCCGCCCGCCCGCCAGCTCCGCCGCCCGGCGAAGCTCGCTGAGCCCGCCCGCCGGCCGCCCCTCCCCTTCCCTCTCTCTCCCTTCCTTTTCTCTATCTCTCTCTCTCCTCCATGGCTTGCATGAGAGCTTCCAGAGGAAGCTTCCTCTCTTTCCTCTCTCTATGACGCGTGGGCCCCACTGTCATACACTCCAAAGCCTAGTCAAACCAGTCAACGTCCGGTCAAAGCGCAGTCAAACGTTGACTCGGTCAAAACGGAATATTCGGGAATATTCCCGGTTTCGATTTATTCAAATTCAAACTTCTAAGCTCATAACTTTCTCGTCCGAACTCCGCTTGACCTCATTCAAATTTCTAAATTCATCTAAAATCAAGACCTTTCTGCCAGTACTAATTTTATAATTTTTGGATTTTATTTATTTTCCGTTATTTATTTGTTGCCTCGTTTTGCGTGTAGTCGACGATCCCGCCACATCACGATTTCGCCGTCGAGCCTTCCGAGTTCGACACCGCCGCCGCAACTGAAGGCAAGTCTCCTTGATGCACTTTGCTCCTATGTTTGCGAAAGGATTTTAAATTGTTTATGAAGTTGCATGGCTATGTTTAATTAAATATGTCAAATATAAGAGCTAGTTATTCCGAACTTGTTAATTCCTCCATGACATTGTTAACCATATCCATTGTAACCCTAGAACATTGTTAATACCATGCCTATGTTTATATGGTATCCGTTGCTATGTAGTACGGTAGAATTGCGTAGGACCTTTTCCGATAAAACAACCCATGGGTGGGATTATTCAAAAAGAATGTTATTAAATGTGTATTTGAAGGTTATTAGTATGATTTTGGTCCTGTTTTCTAAAATAAAAGAAAAGGGAAATGATTTTGACTTGGGCGGCCTGGAATGTCGGGTGGAAGCGGATCAAGCCTTGATCCTTTTGTGCAAGTACCGCCCCAAGTCATATAAGGACCGACGCTTATGATTGCCATTTTAAGCATAATCAGTACTACCACATGTCTATAATGGTACGACCTGGCTCACTAATTTGTAGAAGCCTAGTTTAGACTCGCCACTCGGTTGTTGTGTGAGAGCCGGACGGAGGCATTGTTGTGGATGTTGTTTTGCTCACACGGCGCAAGAGGGGGCTTCTGTACTGGGTGGAGGGAACCCTAACAGCGGTGAAACCTCAGCGGGTGGGTCTAGCTAGGTAGATACATTGTAACGGCCTTGTCAAGATATCCCTGCCGGCACACCTAAGGAAGTGTGTTAATTGCATGGCAACAAGGGTATATCTTGTCTTGTGGGTAAAGTTGTACACCTCTGCAGAGTATAAACTATTCGAATAGCCGTGCCTACGGTCAAAGGCAAAGCAAGAAATGCTTTCATATTGGTAGACTTTGATTTTGATTTTAAAACCGAAAAGTGTTTTGTTTTGGGGTTCGGGAGTGGTTAGAACTCTCGAATGTGGTTTGGCGGAAAGAGCCAACCCAGGTGGATAGAACCTGTTTACCTTTGACGGATGGAGTCACATGATTAACTTTGATCCTTTAAACTGTTGGCGGATAGAGCCTTTATGTTAGTGATGGTGGATAGAACCTCACTACAATAATAAATAATTCAATTATTACAAAAGAGTTGTAAAATATGCTTTGTGAAATTTATTACTTAAGTATGATTTAATCAAATGTGGCTTTATGCAAATAAACCCTATTAAGCTTCCTTTGGAAAGCCCCTCATGATCATAATTCCCGACTTGCTGAGTACTTTTGTACTCACGTGCTACACCAACATTGTAATCATCAGAGATTTATCAAGATGCTGAGGAAGAAGAGGAGTTCTTCGAGGAGGATTGCCAGGAGGACTAGTTGCGTTCCTAGTCGTCGCCTGTGGCGTTGTGGCGTTCGCTCGTTGCTTTCTTTTTGCTTCCGCTGTTTTGAGTGTCCGGTCGTTGGACCGAGTATTGTAATAAGTGGCCATGTGGCCCATACTTGAATATTTACATTACAAGTTTCGTTATGTTCGGCAATGATGTATCATCATGGATCGTGTGTACTAGCTACTGATCTGGGACTAGTACGGAAATACACAGGAGATTCTGGATAGCTGATCCGGGGTCTCACAGCGGTGGTATCAGAGCCAGGACGACTGTAGGACGTGACCTAGTTAGCATGGCAAAGCCTTAAGGACCTATATTTCATAAAAATGTAATTGCAAAAGTTTAAGTTTCTTTGCTTCTATCTCTTCTATCTTAGTATCTTGTGCTCATCCTCTCTTTTATTTAAAATTTTGGTTACTAATTCTGTCTTCTTTCAAAATCTGTAGATGTCGGTTTTCACCACCTTTGCCGGCGAGGCTGGAGGCTTTTGCGAGGAACTGTCACTGATGCTCCAGGAGCTGGGCTTTCCCCATCGCCCGGAGTATCGCTACCAGTCAATGCCTGGTCTTGTCCAGGACATGTGGCAGGTCCGCTTGCTAGTCTTCGCGAGGAGCCGCCTTCGCGTTGAGGACCGGCCGTTCTACTTCACGGCCGAGAGACCGATTCTGGCGTACGCGCTTCAGGACGCGGCCAGAAAGGCTATCCTCATGTTGGGGCAGAGCTACCGCGATATGCTGGAGAACTTTCGCACGGGCCGCTTCCCGCCTGTGTTGGGCGGTGTACACCGCTTAGGAGTTTGGCCCAGGAGAGGGACCCGACCGTGGTGCACTTGGGGTCACTCGTCCAGGCGCAGGATGAGGCCTACGTCCGGATGTCTGATGAGCTGCTGGGTCTGCGTCGGGACTTGACGGCAGCGAGAGAGAGGATCTCTCGGCTCGAGGAGGAGAGGAGGAGCCTCCCATCACCTCCATCGCCAGCTCCTGTGCAGGAGGCACAGCCCGTGGTGCCGCCGCCACCAGCCCCGGTTCGGGAGGAACCGCCGGCCCGCGATATCCCAGAGGACGCGCCGCCACCAAGCGTCATCAAGGCCTGAGGCTTGGACTCATCGCGCCAAGTCCGTTCGTCTCCCTTCGCCGCCGAGGTTTTCTCGATTGCTTTGGCTGCCGCCAAGGAGCAGGATCTTCGGCAGCCGCTTCACCTTCCCGCAGCAGAGCGAGGAGGAGGAGGAAGAGGAGGACCCCGTCCGCGCGTCTTCGCCAGCGACGCGAGTTCTTAGATAGTTTTAGTCTGCAGGATCTTAAATTTGTCGCGTTAGAGCGTTGAATAAGTGATTGCTGGATTGTATCGTGCCTTTAGGCATTTGTGATACAGCCACCTCCAAAACTATTTGATTTTAATTGAAGTTTAGTTGGTTTTTCCCTTCGGTTGTGTGCTCTTGTGGTTGTGCCCTTGTGTTGAGGATGTGGTTTAGTTCCCCGTTGCTTATCTATGCTTCTCCCTCTTTCCTTGCGCTTGACCGCCTTGTGCAGATGGAGAACGTTGGTCGTGGTCGTGGTCGTGGAAGGCCCGCAGGCCGTGGTAGAGGCCGTGGACGAGCCCGTGGACCGGTGCACTTTCAAGAGGAAGCAGAGTATGTGGAGCCACCGCAGCCGCAAGGACAAGAGCAAGTGCAACACCTGCCGCCAAAGACGATCCGCCGCCGCCCCACCACCACCACCCCAATATGGAACAAATGATGGCGATGCAGCTTCAGATTCTTCAGCGTTAGCTCGTAACGCCCTGAACCAACCTCAAGCCGCGCAAAGACTCCGGCCAAGCTCAACCGCCCAATCTAAGTTCGGGAGTTCATGAGGACTCGACCCGACTTTTGCCGATCCGTAGATCCGCTGGATGCGATGACTCGCTCAAGGAAGTTGAGCGTAAACTGCACTTGGCTCAGTGCGATGACATAGAGAGTGTGCAGTACGCATCTCACCAGCTCAAAGGAACTGCAGCCAACTGGTGGGAAAACTACTGCGCCGCCCATGCGGACCCGCAGAACATTCCATGGAATGAGTTTGTGGAAGCCTTCAGGGCTACTCATATCCCAAGGGGGATTATGGAAATGAAGCGTCGTGAGTTTCACAAGCTTCAGCAAGGAAACTTGTCTGTCTCGGAGTACCTTAACCGCTTCACTCAGCTGTCCCGGTACGCGACCGCAGATGTCGCGACTGACGAGGCCAAGATTTGGCGATTCATGGAGGGCCTTGACCCCAACTTGAAGGTACAGCTGGTTTCAAGCGACTACCCGTCGTTCCAGCACATGATCAACAAGGCGTTGATTCAAGAGGATGCTCAGCGTCAGCTTTTTGAGTCGCGCAAGAGAAAAATGATGTTTCAGACTCAGCGGTGCCGTTAGCCAGTGCCTCCGCACTTTTCAAAGAAGATAGCCTAGCAGCCAGCGAGAGTGGCCCCAGGACCCCAATGTCTACCCCGCGCCCCCCTAGACAAGCCCCTGCCGGCAATGCTGGAGCTCAAGCTCAGAAGAGTGGGACAGCAATGGCAGGAGTGCAGGCTTTAATCGCAGGAGATGGGGCACTACGCCAACAATCGCCCCCGAACGCGTCGGCCGTCACCCCGGTGAGGTTCAACTGATCGACGCCACCAGCGCCTGCGCCGGCTCAAGGAAGAGGAACCCCTCAGACTCCGCGCACGCCAAGGACTGCAGGAAGAGGGCGTGTGAACCACATCACCGCGGAAGAAGCTCAGGATGCGCCAGACGTGGTTTATGGTAAGTTCCATGTGAACTCAGTACCTGCTTCAGTTCTGTTTGATTCTGGTGCAACCCATTCTTTCATATCAGAGTACTTGGTTAAAAAGCATAACTGGAACACCATACAGTTAAGAAACCCTTTGCTAGTGCAATCCCCTGGAAAAGAATTAAGAACAACTTCTGTCTGTCCGAAAATGGATATAGTAATAAAAGGGGTAAAGTTCCTAGCGAACTTAATACTGTTGGATACTAAGGGTATAGAAGTAATCCTTGGAATGGACTGGCTAACCAAGTATAAGGGTCAGATAGACTGTGCTAGTAGAGCTATCTCTCTTACCAGCCCTGAGGGGATTAGAGTGGAGTTCTTATCTAATCTTGCCTCTAAGGGGGGTAGCACCCTAAACCGTTTGAAAGGTACTTCGTTGGAGAAGGTACCGATCGTCAATGAGTACCCGGATGTGTTCCCGGATGAGTTGCCTGGTATGCCACCAGATCGAGATGTGGAATTTGTGATTGAGCTAGTACCGGGTACCGCTCCAATCTCGAAGAGACCGTACCGACTGCCTTCTAACGAGTTGGTCGAGATGAAGAAGCAGATTGAAGAACTGCAAGAAAAAGGATTCATCAGACCCAGTTCGTCACCTTGGGGATCGCCTGTGATCTTTGTGTCCAAGAAGGATGGTAGTCTGAGAATGTGCATCGACTACAGGTCGTTGAATGAGGTTACGATCAAGAACAAGTATCCGTTGCCTCGGATAGATGATCTGTTTGACCAGTTGAAGGGAGCTCAAGTCTTCTCCAAAATAGATTTGAGATCGGGATATCATCAGCTGAAGATAAGAAAAGAGGATATTCCGAAAACAGCCTTCACCACCCGATATGGACTGTATGAGTTCACAGTCATGTCTTTTGGGTTAACCAATGCTCCTTCTTATTTCATGAATCTGATGAATAAGGTGTTTATGGAGTATTTAGACAAGTTCGTCGTAGTATTCATCGACGACATTCTTGTCTATTCCAAGAGCAGAAAAGAGCATGAAGACCATCTGCGAATAGTCTTGGAAACACTAAGGGAGCATCAGCTGTATGCTAAGTTTAGCAAATGTGACTTCTGGCTGAAGGAAGTGTCTTTCCTGGGTCATGTCATTTCTGCTGCAGGAGTAGCAGTAGATCCAGCGAAAGTGAGAGATGTTTTGGATTGGACACAACCCAAGTCAGTCCCGGAGATCCGAAGTTTTCTTGGATTAGCTGGTTATTATCGGAGATTCATTGAAGGTTTCTCGAAGATAGCCAGACCTCTTACTCAGCTTCTGAAAAAGGAAAAGAAGTTTGAATGGACTAAAGCCTGTGAGCAAAGTTTTCAGGAGTTGAAAAAGAGATTAACCTCAGCCCCAGTGCTTATTTTACCAGACATCCATAAGGGCTTTGAAGTGTATTGTGATGCTTCGAAGCAAGGACTTGGATGTGTTATGATGCAAGAAGGAAAGGTAATAGCCTATGCTTCTAGACAATCATGACCTCATGAAGAAAACTATCCTGTTCATGACTTGGAGTTAGCCGCAGTTGTGCACGCGCTCAAGATATGGAGACATTACTTGATCGGCAATAGATGTGAAATCTATACGGATCATAAAAGTCTGAAGTATATCTTCACTCAGCCTGATCTTAACCTGAGGCAGAGAAGATGGTTGGAGTTGGTGAAAGATTATAATCTGGGAATTCATTATCACCCTGGAAAAGCAAACGTTGTTGCGGATGCTTTGAGCAGGAAAGCTCACTGCAACAATACGAGGGTGCAACCAAGCCAACCGACGCTTCACGATGAATTTCGGCGCCTTAACCTGGAATTAGTAAAGGAAGGGTGCATTTATTCTTTGGAGGTCAAATCAACCCTTGAGGATCAGATCCGAGAAGCTCAAAAGGACGATAAAGGTATTGCCAACCTGAAGGAAGGCCTAAAGAAAGGAAAGCACCCCGGATTTTCAGAAGATGACCAGGGAACTGTTTGGTTCGGGAAAAGAATAGTGGTCCCTAACCAAGAAGAAATCAAGAACGTGATCTTGAAAGAGGCTCACGATTCAGTTTACTCCATTCACCCAGGAGGCACCAAAATGTATGCTGATCTGAAAGAGAAGTATTGGTGGTCCAATATGAAAAAGGAAGTTTCTGACTTCGTAGCACGGTGTGATGTGTGTCAGCTGGTAAAAGCAGAGCATCAGAGACCTGCTGGTCTATTGCAGCCTTTGCAAGTGCCTGTATGGAAATGGGAAGAAATTGGAATGGATTTTATAACTGGCTTACCCAAAACCAAGTCCGGTTATGATTCCATCTGGGTTATTGTGGATCGATTGACCAAAGTGGCCCACTTTATCCCAGTAAAGACGACTTATTCTGGAGATAAGCTTGCCGAGTTGTATATGGCTAAGATTGTGTGTTTACGGTGTGCCAAAGAAGATTGTGTCCGATCGCGGTTCCCGATTCACCTCGAGATTCCGGGCAGCAATTGCATGAGGTGTTGGGCACGAATCTTAATTTCAGTACTGCGTATCATCCCCAGACGGATGGCCAGACCGAAAGGGTCAATCAAATTTTAGAGGATATGTTGAGAGCTTGTGCTCTAACATATAAAGGTTCGTGGGATCAGAATTTGCCCTATGCAGAGTTTTCCTATAACAACAGTTATCAAGCCAGTTTGAAGATGGCACCTTTTGAAGCTTTGTATGGAAGAAAGTGCAGAACACCCTTATATTGGAAGGAGACCGAAGGAGGACAAATCATCGGACCCGATGTTCGAAGAAGCCAAGAGCAAGTTAGAGCGGATTCGTACAAATCGAAAACTTTCGATCTAGACAGAAAAGTTATGCGGACAATCGTCGACGGGACTTAAGCTTTGTACCAGGAGATCATGTGTACTTGAAGGTATCTCCGATGAAAGGAATGAAACGGTTCCGCGTCAGTGGAAAATTAGCACCCCGCTATATCGGACCGTTCAAGGTGATTGCCCGAAAAGGAGAAGTGGCTTATAAGTTGGAGTTGCCGCCACAGCTGTCAGGAGTACATGATGTCTTTCATGTGTCTCAGTTAAAGAAGTGTATCCGAGTGCCGGAACATCAGTTGCCGTTGGAAGACATGGAACTCCAAGAAGATTTGTCTTACCCGGAGTATCCCATCAAGGTTTTGGATGAAGCCGAGCGTCGGACGCGCAGCCGAGTAATCAAGTTCTGCAAGGTTCAGTGGAGCAACCATTCGGAAAAGGAAGCTACTTGGGAGCGTGAAGAAGATCTTCGAGCAGAGTTCCCGGACCTCTTTCTTTCTCCGTCTGAATCTCGGGGACGAGATTCTCTCTAAGGGGGGTAGGTTTGTAACATCCTCGTTTTGGCTTTCTGGAGAAAAACCTAATTAAAATAAAGTAAATTCAAAAGTTGGAGTTTCTTTGGTGTTTATATTAACCTGGCATCCTTTCTCCTTCGAAATCGGGAATTAATTCCCTCCCGGGCGAAAAATCGGATTTTCCAGATCACGGCATTCTAAAATCCACCCGAGTCCAAAAGTGCTCCAAAAATCTCCAAACCACTTCTAAAATGTTCCAAATTATTCCGAAATGATTTTAGGAATCATTCCCCGGATTTTTGGACCTCCGTTCCTATTTTATCTCGCGCGGCTTTTGTTTAATGCCTGCGATCCGCGCCCGATTATTCAATTCCACAAAAATCATCCAAATTCAACCAAACCACTTCCATTGAGTTCCAAATATTCTAAAATGGCTCTAGGAATTTTTCCGGAATTTTTAGGCCATTTTTCCTAATTTTTCTCTAAGGCGAATCATTTGCGTAAAGGAGAACCAATGAGGTGCTGCCACGTGGCACATGAATAGTGTCATCTTCAACCTCTAGCCATGCATGGGGGATGAAGCTTCATGCAAGCAAAAAATGGTGGGAGCTATCTTTAATTCCTTGTAGCTCCTCCAATACAACTCCAATTCGCGAACGGCCGGATCCGTTGGGATCACAACGGACTCCTCTTCCTATCCATGGGGTTGTTGCACCCGAAATCGCGTTGGTTTTTGAACGGTTGCAAGAAACCCGAAATCCACTCTTTTGGAGATTGCGCGGCCGTTTCTAATCCGTTCCGCGTGATTCCACCTCTCATCTCTCCGTATAAGAACCCTCTTTCCGTTGGTATAACCCTCCTTTAGCCTCTCAAACCCAATCGGCCGCAAGATCAAGAAAACCGACGCACTCTCGCGTTCTTCGCGTTCTTCGTGTTCTTGCTCATATCTTCCACTCCGGTGGATCTTTCTTCCTCCCGTTCGTTTCCTTGTGTTAGTATGGATGTCTAGTCTCTAATCCATCCATCAATTTCAGGGTTCATCAAGTTTCCTCGACGAATTTCGGATTTTTGCTCGTTTCGGCCGAACCCGTGTTCATCGTCGATTTCATCTTGCTCGGTGAGTTTCGGTTCAATTCCTTCCGGTTATAGGTTCTTAAGGATGTTATCTAGAGGTCCTAGCTTTTGTTTGGATCAAATCCATGCAAAATTGAGAGAAAAATCGAGTTTTTCGGGTTTGTAGGAGCCTCTTTTCTTTTTTGGAGCTCCTGTGCTTGCCGTCGTGGGCCCGCCCGCCGGCCGCCGGCCGGCCGCCGCGCGCCGCCGCCGCCGGCGAAGCTGCCCGCCCGGCGAGCTCGCCGGAGCCCACCGCCGGCCGCCCCCTCCCCTTCCCTCTCTCTCTCCCTTCCTTTTTCTCTATCTCTCTCTCTCCTCCATGGCTTGCATGAGAGCTTCCAGAGGAAGCTTCCTCTCTTTCCTCTCTCTCTATGACGCGTGGGCCCCACTGTCATACACTCCAAAGCCTAGTCAAACCAGTCAACGTCCGGTCAAAGCGCAGTCAAACGTTGACTCGGTCAAAACGGAATATTCTGGGAATATTCCCGGTTTTCGATTTATTCGAAATTCAAACTTCGGAAGCTCATAACTTTCTCGTCCGAACTCCGTTTGACCTCATTCAAATTTCTAAATTCATCTAAAATCAAGACCTTTCTGCCAGTACTAATTTTATAATTTTTGGATTTTATTTATTTTCCGTTATTTATTTGTTGCCTCGTTTTGCGTGTAGTCGACGATCCCGCCGCGACCGCCGATTTCGCCGTCGAGCCTTCCGAGTTCGACACCGCCGCCGCAACTGAAGGCAAGTCTCCTTGATGCACTTTGCTCCTATGTTTGCGAAAGGATTTTAAATTGTTTATGAAGTTGCATGGCTATGTTTAATTAAATATGTCAAATATAAGAGCTAGTTATTCCGAACTTGTTAATTCCTCCATGACATTGTTAACCATATCCATTGTAACCCTAGAACATTGTTAATACCATGCCTATGTTTATATGGTATCCGTTGCTATGTAGTACGGTAGAATTGCGTAGGACCTTTTCCGATAAAACAACCCATGGGTGGGATTATTCAAAAAGAATGTTATTAAATGTGTATTTGAAGGTTATTAGTATGATTTTGGTCCTGTTTTCTAAAATAAAAGAAAAGGGAAATGATTTTGACTTGGGCGGCTGGAATGTCGGGTGGAAGCGGATCAAGCCTTGATCCTTTTGTGCAAGTACCGCCCCAAGTCATATAAGGACCGACGCTTATGATTGCCATTTTAAGCATAACTGTACTACCACATGTCTATAATGGTACGACCTGGCTCACTAATTTGTAGAAGCCTAGTTTAGACTCGCCACTCGGTTGTTGTGTGAGAGCCGGACGGAGGCATTGTTGTGGATGTTGTTTTGCTGACACTACGCAAGAGGGGCTTCAGACTGGTGGAGGGAACCCTAACAGCGGTGAAACCTCGGTGTGGGTCTAGCTAGGTAGATACATTGTAACGGCCTTGTCAAGATATCTCCTGCAAGCACACCTAAGGAAGTGTGTTAATTGCATGGCAACAAGGGTATATCTTGTCTTGTGGGTAAAGTTGTACACCTCTGCAGAGTATAAACTATTCGAATAGCCGTGCCTACGGTCAAAGGCAAAGCAAGAAATGCTTTCATATTGGTAGACTTTGATTTTGATTTTAAAACCGAAAAGTGTTTTGTTTTGGGGTTCGGGAGTGGTTAGAACTCTCGAATGTGGTTTGGCGGAAAGAGCCAACCCAGGTGGATAGAACCTGTTTACCTTTGACGGATGGAGTCACATGATTAACTTTGATCCTTTAAACTGTTGGCGGATAGAGCCTTTATGTTAGTGATGGTGGATAGAACCTCACCACAATAATAAATAATTCAATTATTACAAAAGAGTTGTAAAATATGCTTTGTGAAATTTATTACTTAAGTACGATTTAATCAAATGTGGCTTTATGCAAATAAACCCTATTAAGCTTCCTTTGGAAAGCCCCTCATGATCATAATTCCCGACTTGCTGAGTACTTTTGTACTCACGTGCTACACCAACATTGTAATCATCAGAGATTTATCAAGATGCTAAGGAAGAAGAGGAGTTCTTCGAGGAGGATTGCCAGGAGGACTAGTTGCGTTCCTAGTCGTCGCCTGTGGCGTTGTGGCGTTCGCTCGTTGCTTTCTTTTTGCTTCCGCTGTTTTGAGTGTCCGGTCGTTGGACCGAGTATTGTAATAAGTGGCCATGTGGCCCATACTTGAATATTTACATTACAAGTTTCGTTATGTTCGGCAATGATGTATCACTGTGACTGTGTGTACTAGCTACTGATCTGGGACTAGTACGGAAATACACAGGAGATTCTGGATAGCTGATCCGGGGTCTCACATTAGGTGAACTTTCTCAAACTACCACCGTTAAACCTATCCAGTTCTCTAACTTCGTTGTCTCATCTTACGTACCGGCAGATGTACTGTTGGAAGGTATTCTAGTAATATTATAAAAGAAAATGATTACCTTATATCACCCCTATTATGTGGGGAAGGATTGGAGCCCAGCCATGCCTCCCACGTGGCAAGGGGTTTTTTGCGAAAAGCCCCTCCGGTTTTCCTGAAATTACGTTCAGATCCTTGCGCGATTTTATGTGAGAGGAGAATGTTTTTCCCGGTTCGCGTTTAGGTCCCTGGTTTTTCGTTTTGCATGGAGGCCCTCCCGTTAAGTGCGAATCGCGAGCGAGCCCTTTCCTAATTTTTCAAAATAGTGAACAGGTTCAAAATTATAACAAATAGATCCTCGCGCTTTACGTTCGGGTCCTTTCTCCTTTTTGTCTCAAAAAAATATTTTTGGGGTCCGTTTTACCCGAAAAATTTGTTTTCGTGATCCGTTTTTCCTCCGGAGCATGGGAAAAATGTTTTCGGTGGCTATTTCGCCCCCCAAAAAAATGAGGGACCGTTTCCTTTCTTCGTTTTACCCGAAAAAAATGTTTTCGTGATCCGTTTTTCCTCTGGAGCATGGGAAAAATGTTTTCGTTGACCGTTTATCCAAAAAAAATAGAAAACCGTTTCCTTTCTCCGTTTTGCCCGGAAAAAATATTTTCGTGAGCCGTTTTCCCTCCGGAGCATAGGGAAAATGTTTTCGGTGGCTATTTCCTCCCAAAAAAATGGGAGGCCGTTTCCTTTCTCCGTTTTGCCTGAAAAAAAATATTTTCGTGTTCCATTTTCTCTCCGGAGCATGGGAAAAATGTTTTTGTTGGCTGTTTCCCCAAAAAAAATGGGAATTCGTTTTTCGTCCGTCGTTTCTCTGTTTTTACCCGTTTTCCCCATTTTTCACGGGAAAATAAGCGCATAGGATGTTAAACTCGGAATCTAAAATTTCTTTTGCGACTCGATCTCTAATATTTTTAAGGACATGTATTATTGCCCATTGACCGCATAGGGTGTTAAACTCGGCGTCTATAAATTTTTTTTTTGGATCTAATATTTCTCGGAACATGTGTTATTCCCCCCCCCCCAAAAAAAAAACGCCGTTGTTTCGCTGGTTCGTCGACGGTTCTTACTTAGCGTCTTTTTTCCAAGAAATACCCAAGCGAACAAAAAAAACTCGGATATTCCTGCCTTTTTTTAGAGATAAAAATTTGGATCAAATTTCGCACGGCGCGGCGGAGCGCGCAGCTCTGACTAGTTATATACACATGGATCAAAAGTGCCAAACATTCGGAAATCGAAGGGCTTACAATGCATATTACATGTCAGGATATGATACCAACCAAGGGTGGAGCCAGGCTTCGGGCAATTCGGGCCGAGGCCTAGGAAGAAAAGCCTATGTACAGTTTTTTGATAAATCTAAAAATACACAAATCATCTAAGAACAATTAGTTTAGGTCATGTTTGGCAGAACTCTAGATCTCAGCTCCACCTCAGATCTGAAACTTGTAGACTAAAATAAAGTGAATTAACTTTATATTTTTATTCTAAAATGTAAATAAGATGTGAGACCCTCCCTTTTATGCCGCTAGTCCCATGATCAGTCGCTAGCACGCGCCAACACAATTTGAGTATACATTCATACAAAAGTTTACAAGTTTTATTGCAGCAGAAGTTTATAATTTATATAACAATATACAAGGTAAGTAAAGACAGAACAATAGTAAAAACATCGCCTTGCAGTTTGCAGTGCTAAGCCCAAAACCACAGGCAAATGACAAGGATAACCTTAGAAAGAACCGTCGCCAGAAAACCCGTAATCTACGTCGAAACAATCTTCTTCTGCCATTTCTGACTCATCACCTAGAAAAGTATCAATTATGCGTTGAATGTCGGCCGGGTAGTCGTCAGTGGCCAACACTTCCGGGTCGTCGAGCTCGTCCAAAGAAAAGCCTAAAAGATCGGCTAGGTCCATCAACGGAGCCGGGTCGGAAGCAGGTTTTGGAGGTGAGGAAGCGGATGGCGGGGCAGGAGCCAGAGCCGGCAAGACAAGCACATCTGTCTGAGTCTTCTCTGCATCGGCTTCTAACAACTGGACGGAAGGGGTTTCCTGAGGAATACTTTACGGTAAGATAAGGAAAACAAAGACAAAAATCAAGATAAGAGTCGAAGCTAACCGCAGTGGCCGATCCAGTTGGGGATGATGCTGCATCACGACCCGCAGGTTTTGGAGATCGTTTGATAACGACTCTACGGCTCTTCTTTTTCTCTAAAAATGACAAACATGAGGTTAGCCGACAGCAAGCATGAAACTTCGCCTACAAAAGAAATCTAAGCAAAAATGGAACTGAACGTACTTTTAGTGCGCTGATCGGCAAGATCGGACAGTGATGGGCTATTGACCCCCAACGTGCCAGAAGATAAACCGGCAAGAGGGGTCGACGGCCTTTGCCGTTTCGAGCGATCGTCGGCCGATGCAGTTTGCGCTGGAGTCGACCTTTTGCTAGTCTGAAAAAGGACAAGATATGATTAAGCCGATGAAAATCTTATTTCAATAAACGTCAAAATGAAAATACCTCTAAAGACGAGTTAGCGTGGCTTGAACTCGAGCTAGACCCAGCGGCGGTCTCCGTCGGCTCTTGGAAGCCAGGGAGAAAAGAGGACAAGACCTCATGGATAGTGCGCCCCCGCAAGAGCGCCTCAGCTATGGAAGCCCACCATGTGGTAAATTGGCCCGATCGACGTGTGTTTAGCACGAGGAATGGCAAGTCTACCACATGGAGCTCATCGGCTAGCTCAATAATAAGCTCCGCCGCAGTAATGTTAGTGACTTTATTTCGTGGCTTGATCATGTTGAGCAAAGGAAAGCAAGGAATTGTTTGTCCAAAACCCAGCTGGCGAGCATACACTGAAGGATGGTAGAACTCATAGGTCGGCTGAAATGTTCTATTTCGAGTACTCAAGCCGACGTGAAGAATGCAAGGAGAAATCAGCAGAGGAAGCAGATCAAGAGTAGACTGGGGCATTAGAGAGCTATCAGAATTTAAACGAAGAAAAGAAGGCCACGGGAGATCGGCTAATTGGCTATACGAGAAGAAGTCTCTACGATTAAAAGTGGCTTGGTTAAGGTTCGTAAAAAGGACAAGTACTTGTGAAAGCCGGCGGGGAGATTTTGGGTTCATCAGATTTAACACATGATGAATTTTTCGCTGAGGATCGGCTAGGTTGAAATTCGAGGATGGCACCCTCAAGAAAATCTTCCGTTGGGAAAGCCGATTCTTACGAAGGGTCCGGATAATGAGGCGCCGAAACGCAGTAAAGCCAGATCTGGATAAACCAAAGTGGGCCGCCGACATTACCTACGACATAGGAACCATTGCCAGTAAAAAGCCGACTCCGGATGATATGCATCATATGGTATACGGCGCCCAACAAGGATTTCCCTAAAGCTAGCCGATGACCCATGACTAGTTGCTCCGACATAAATTGATAGACCTGGGTTGGTCCTAAGGAAGCGCCACAGAAGAGGAATCGGTCTAGCCATAAGTTGATGAAAGCTACGTGTTCCTCATCCGATACAGGGCCGGTTACTTTGTTGTTATTTTGAATATATCTGGACCAACCTTCTCCTTTTTTTCTGGTCAGTTTGTACTGAGGCTTCCCGCTAAAAAACGATATTTGGTCTCCATCAGGCCTAAGGCAGCACAATTCGGCCATGTCTAGAAGGGTTGGGCCGATAGGACCAGTTGGGAAAAAGAAGGTGTTAAAGGAGTCCGACCAAAAATAGCAAGCGGCGGCTACTAAAGATTCATTAGGCTCTGGAGCGGCTAAGGACATGGGAATACACTCAGCAATACCCATTCCTTCCCACTCCGCCTTCTTTTGGGCCGATACTCTAATATACCAGGACCTCCAACCCTTGAGAGCTGTCGGCCAAGCCCTAAAGCTTTTGGTCCACTCATTGATGTTGTAGCCAGGAGCCGACAAAGGGAGTCTAGGGATCTCATCTCCAACGACCGTATCGGTTTCTATAGTTCCTATTGGGCCTAGGAAATACTGATGGTCGCTATCCAGGATCGGAATAAGTACCTGGGATGCATCCATTTCAACCGATGCAACAGGAAGAAGGGGTTGATGCGGAGGAAAGCCGATTTCAAGATGAGCGAGAGCACGCCAGGGTGAAAATGACCGCAAGGGGGGACCTCATATTTATACCTCGGTGAAAAAGGTGAAAAGGCGGGAAGCGATTCTTTGCATTAAAAACGCACCGAGGGCATTGCGGCGCCATTAATGGGGAAGTTACCGAGGTGAATCCTAAACGACAAGCCGATCACGGAAAAAAGGCGAAGAATTTTTGAAAGATAGCAAGCTACCTTTCAAAAATGGGGGGCATATGTTTGCACCAAAATTCGGTACGTATTGGAATCGATCTGAGACGGAAAGAAAATGTACGTATGGAAAGAAATCGGTAAACGAGTCGGAAAAGGTATCCGTTTCTAAAAAGGAAAGGAAATCAGACCGGAGGCCGATACGGGTAAACGCATCGTATCCATATACAACTCGGATCGGCCAAGTGTGTTATAAAAAGGGGTAGACGTCAAGCGAAAAGATCATATCAATCAATTCAACCACACACATCTACTTTTTACAAGCTTGTCTTTTACGTTGCTTTAGTTTCATAGATCTCTCTGCAAGTCGACGGAATCAACATAGTTGCGCATCGCCGATTGTTGATTTTTGCCGATTTCACCCAGGTTTGATCTGCTTCGTTTTGTTGCGCATCGCCTTCCCGAAGCCGATTTTTACCTTGTATCCTGATCGATCGTAACCGATTGATCTAGCTATCTCCTAATCGGTTCTAGTCGATTAGCGAAAAGCCGATAGATCCTTGTTTATCGGCTTTGATCAAATTACAAATTCTACCTTGTCAATTTCAGGTCAAATTGACTGGCACGCTCTGCAAACCCGGCGTTTGTCTTGTGTGTTCGAGGCCGAAAACCCTCCTTCACGTTTTTTGCGCGAACAAGTGCAAAAACTAGTGTAGTTTTAATTGGGCCCGAGGCACTTCCAATCGAATGGCCCACTAGCTTAACCGCTCAGCCGGTTCACAAAGGCCAGGCGACCCCAAGGGCATTCGGTGGCTCCGCGCGTCCCCAACTCACGGTCCCGCCTGGCGCCGGCCCCTGCCCCTGCCCGGCGCCCGTCGGCTTGGCGCCCGCTCCCGCTCCCGCCCCCGCCCGGTGCCCATCGCCCGCCTCCTGCCGTTGGCCGCCCCCGCTTGGTGCCCGTCGGCCCCCGCCCGCCCCCGCCCTACACCCGTCGGCCACCGCCTGGCGCCCCTGCTCGGCTGGTGCCTGTTGCTGAGCCTGTGCTGCATGCTGGAGACCTGACGGCTGGAGCTTGACTGCTTGACAGTTGATAGCTTGAGCTTGAGGTAGCTTCTTCTCCCTAGTCACTCTTGAGATTTGAGAAACAAAAATACTAAGTTCTTGGCTGTTGTGTGATTTTGTGCTTGGCTGAAGTGGGAGTCAGTGCTTTGGTGACAATGTGTGATTTTGTGCTTGGCTGTTGTGTGATGATATGTGATATGCTTAGTTGAACTGCAATTGAAATGTCTGGCCTAGAGTAGCTCTTTCCATTGTTGTATCGATATCCCTGTGATGATGCATTGAATTAGTACTGATGTAGAATGTTCTTGGGCTGTATGTACTACTGGCGCTAATTGTAATTTCATCCTGCCATCATCATTTGAAATATGTTTAATAAGGTCAAAGCAATATAGTTGATGACTAGTCTCGTCTGGAGAAACAATGCTATCTATTCTGTCTCATGACTTGGCACCGATTAGGCTTTTATAGGTTGGATGACGAGCACCTGAGGATGGTTGGATGACGAGCTTGAGGAAATTGATGACCCAGAAGCTACCAAGCCTTCTATTATGCGGATGTTACAAGGTACATGCTACTATTCATCATAGATTACGTGTGCAATTTTATCTTTTATAGGTTTAGATTCTTGTTCTATTTGTTGATGAAAATATGGTAATCTTAGATACACTAAACCTTCGTTAATTAGATATTAACTTTTCTATCATTCCACTATGCTATGTTTTTTTGACATATTTATTTTATTTTATTGAAATGTTAAGCATGTAATTCAAATTTATTATTAATTATGTATTTGTGCTGTACTTTTTTGTTATATCTAGATATCCGTAGTCTTTGACGATAATAACAATTGTTTATTTTTAGCCCGAGGCTTATATAAATTCTGGCTCCGCCGCTGTGTGCGTGTATAGCAGCGAGGGTGGCTTGGCGTGAGGTCTCGTCGGTGGAGAAGAAGGGAAATCGATTAGGGGTTCCCGTTCGTGGTCGGGGAAGGAAGGTTCGGCCGGGAGCAATTGGTAGTTGATGATGTATGAAAGGAATATTTGGAGATTTGAGTCACGGCGGCGAGGAAACGTTGCGGCGACGGAGGGGAAGCCGGAGGAGAGAGCTTGGTGGCCGGATGAGTACCAGTGGTGTCCAAGGCAGCTTGGTAATGATGTGCTCGAGGGGCACCTGGACAGTGGGCAGCACTACCGACCGGGGAGCTCCCAGGCTTTGGCAAAGTTAGAGCAGTGGTTTTTTCCCTCTTCAGCGATCGTGCACGGGGGGGGGGGGAAACAAGCAGAGGCAAGAAAGAAGAAAGCAGAAGGAAGGAGATGACAAGTGGGACCTGGGTCCACAAGGAAGTGAAATGAATAGAGGAAAGAGATGAGGAGTGTGGCAGGTGGGTGTAGGACCCCAGATTGGCTATCCGGAATCCCCTGTGTATTTCTGTACTAGTCCAGATCAGTAGCTAATACACACAGTCAAATAGTGATGAATCAACAGCCATATCACGAATACATATAACTGAATAAGAATAACACTAAATAAAAGCAAAGACCTTATGATCAAGGTTTACCATTACAGCCTTAACAGGCTGAACAACTTGAACAACTGCAGCGGAAGACGAAAACACCAAGGCGACCCATCCAAATGCCCACAGGCAATCGAGTAGGGAGCGCGTCCTAGTCCTGGGATCTCCTTTGACAGCTTCAAACACTTCTGAGACAGGTTGAGAATGTAGCACGTGAGTACATAAAGTACTCAGCAAGTCTGGGGAAAATGCATATGTGGGCTTTCCAAAGGAAGCTCAATACGGTTCTTTTGCATAAAGCCAAGTTTCATCAAATCATACTTGTTAATAAGTTTCACAAAGCATATTTGAGCAATTCTTTTTAATAATTGAATTATGTAATATTTCAGTGAAGGTTCTAACCACCATTCACTAATATACGGACTCTATCCGCCACATCTCAAAAAGATCATGATTCAATCCATCCACATGGCTTTATCTGCCACGGGTCACAAAAACAGGTTCAATCCACCTACTTGGCTCTATCTGCCAGAAACACACCCGAGAGTTCTAACCACTCCCGGATCTCAAAACAAACCACTGTTTAGTTTGAAACAAAAAACCAAAGTCTACCAGTATGAAAGCATTCAGCAAGCTTTGCCTTTAACCGTAGACACGGCTATTCGAATAGTTTTAACTCTGCAGATGTGTACAGCTTTACCCACAAGACATGATATTCCCTTGGTGCCAAGCTATTAGCACACTTCCTTAGGTGTGCCGGCAGGGATATCATGACAAGGCCTTTACAATGTATACGCCTAACCTGACCCACCCGCTGAGGTTTCACCGTTGTTAGGGTTATATCCACCCAGTACAGAAGCCCCCTCTTGCGCCGTGTGAGAAAAACAACATTGCCTCTATCCGACGCTCACATTCCACCGTTTGATGAGTCTAAGTTAGGTTTCTACAAATTATTCAGCCAGGTCGTGCCCACTTTGACATGTGGTTGTATGGTTATGCTTAGAATGGAGACAGTCATAAGCGTCGGTCCTTAATTGACTTGGGGCGGTACTTGCACAATGAAAACTAGTGCTATATCCGCACCCGCCAAACAAACCATTCCGCCCAAGTCCAAACCATTTTCATTTTATTTTTATTTTGTAAATCAACGGCAATACTCGCTGCTTATAACTTCCAACACAAGTTTTCAAGAGTTAAAATGAAATTCCCACCCATAGGTGAATACTGACCGATACCGAGGCTAAGCATTTCTACCGTACTATTCTATTCCACCAATAGTTTATTTTATAAAAATACAAATCCCCGGGCTGGATTAAAATTCTTATAATCAATTGTGTATTCTCCAATAATCCTTCTATTGCCATAATTTTATAATTATAAGAATAATCCGATTCAATATAGTATGCAACAAGTAGGAAGTACATCATGGTACCGTCATAACTCCCAAAATCATATTAAACTACACTCATGTTCGTATGTGAAATAATTCCCTTAAACCATAATTCAGACATCTTGGCTTATCCGAAGATTTCTACTGATAATTAATCTTATCATCTGCTAAGAATGTTTCACCAAATTACCTACTAAACCACCGAGAATACTTCACAATATTATCTCTAATCATCTAAAATACAATCCACCGATAATACTGCATAATATCTTATATTTAATCATTCACATTATCACCTCTAGAGTATCTACTTTAATCCTCCAAGAATACGCACTATCATCCTTTACTAAACCACCAAATATCATTTCATAAAACTAGGATTGTACTAATTCATCGTCAATAGTAGTTTCCCTTCACACCGATACTAAGTTAAATAAATAAACCACACATATTCTACATTATTCACAATTCTCCATAAATGATTATCACATAGCTATATCTCCATAATCATCTATTTCTTAATTAGTTCGTTAATAGTAATTCCCAACAAACCCTAATAATCCAACTATCTCTGATTCTCATTTTGATATTATTTTATCAAACCAAGAAATCCAATTCAACATGTTATCTACTTGCAATGATCCATCTAATCCATCATGCATACTTCATAATACCATACATCCTCCAAAATTTCCCCCAATCTGTTATAATGTGAGCTACTACCACAATCCAACGTCACAATATTCGATGATCACCATTCATATATCCATTTCCTATTACCAACCCTCATATCATCACTAATATTCATCTATTTCCCATTTACACTCCATACTAGTGGTTCCATCCAAAAGGCCTTCCAAGCAGTCATTCCCTTAGTCAAAGATTATTTTCCTAAAAACATTTATATTGGTGGATTACTATACTAAGGCGACAAAGGATCATGTATAACAATATCAAAGAGGTATGAACAATAGGTATTAACTAATGGCCTAACGTCAACATCATCCTTTTATATAAATAGCAATGCAATTTGTAAAACAGTGTAAAACATTTATAAATCAAGGGATCAACATGCGTCAAGGAGACTTGCCTCGGTCACAGCGAGGATGTTGAACTATTGAAGTCCGGCAGCGGGATCGGCGGTCGCGTCGGGGTCCTCGGCTACGCGCAAAACGGAGCAACAAATAAATACAAGAAAATAAATAAAATCCAAAAATTACAAAAGTAGTACTGGCAGGTAGGTCTTGATTTTAGATGAATTTAGAAATTTGAGTCAATTGGAGTTCGGACGGAGAAGTTATGAGCGTCCGAAGTTTGAATTTTGGAAAAATTGGAAAACCGGGAATATTCCGAGAATATTCCATTGTTGACTTTTTCTGAATTTTTGGGTAGACTTGGTTGGAGAGCATGACATGTGGGTCCAAGGTGTCATTGAGTGGAGGCTTTCTTCAAGCCTTAGCCATGGCTATGGCCATGGGAGAGGAGAGGGAGCTTGGAGGTGGGGGTGAGGTGGCCGACGAGCTGGGAGTGGCTGGCCGGGCGCCGGCCGGCGTCAGCGGGCAAGGCTGGCGCACACACAGGCAGCGTCGTGCGGCTGGCCGAAGTGGCCGGCGGCGTTGGCGCTGCGCACCACCTGGCAAGCGGCCGGCGGCGAGCACTGCCCGAAAGACGCACGCACACAGTGCATTTCCAAATAAACAGAGAGCGCACCTAACTCCAAAAAACCCCGATTTTTCCATAAATTTTACATGAAATTGGACCAAACAAAATCATGGATTCTCTAGAGGACAACCTTAGGGATCTATAGGAGGAGGGAATTGGATCCAAACTCACCGGAGGTGACGAATTTGGCGACGAACGGAGTTCCGGCCGAAATGACAAAAACCCGAAATTCATCTCCAAATCTTGAGGGATCCTAAAATTGATTGAATGGTTAGAGTCTAGACTCCCTCACGGTCACAAGGAACCAAGTAGCATGAAGATTGACCCACCGGAGAGAGATCTATGGCCAAGAACACGAAGAACACCAAAAAGATGACCCGGCGTCGGTTTTTTTGATCTCACGGGCGCACGAGTTGGAGAGTCTAAAGGAGGATCACACCACCGGGACGGGGATTCTTATACGGAGAGAAAGGAAGTGGAATCACGAGGAACGGAGTTGAAACGGCCGAGTTATGAGCATTAATGTCATTTTCGGTTTTTGACCGTTCGTGCAAACTCCGGCGAGATCCTGGGCTCTTGATGGTGGGGAATGGCAAGAGAACGTCGCTACGGATTCAACGGAATCGGCCGTTCGTGTTTTGGAGTTGAAATGAGGAAGATATGGGCATTTGAAGCCAACCCTAGCCATGAATGCTTGTGGAAGTTCTTCTGTGTTGTTTCCATGGCTAGAGGTAGAAGACGAAGTACTGTAGCACCACGTGGCAGCACGCGATTGGCCGAGAATTACGTAAATGAACCGCCCTAGAGAAAAATTAGGAAAAATGGTCTAAAAATTCCGAAAAAATTCCTAGAACCATTTTAGAATATTTGGGACCCAATAAAATTGGTTTCGCAGAATTTGGATGAAATTTGTGGAATTAAATATTCAGGCGCGGATTGCGGGCATTAAACAAAAGCCGCGCGAGATAAAATAGAAGCGAAGGTCCAAAAATCCGGGAAATTATTACAAAAATCATTTTGGAATATTTGGGACATAATTGAAGTGGTTTTTGGATTTTTGGAGCATTTTTGGACTCGGGTGAAATTTCGGGTACCGGCGGGAATTTGGAAATTCGATTTTTCGAACGGAAGGGAATTAAATCCCGATTTTGGATGGGAAAGGACGCCAGGTTAACATAAACACCAAGGAAACTCCAATTTTTGAATTTAATTAATTTAAATTAGATTTTCTCCAGAAGGCGAAAACTAGGGCGTTACAGTGGGGCTGGCTATCAAGAACGACTGATCACAAGGGTCCCATTACACATTGGAAGAAGTCCATTTCTCCCCAATAGGACCAGCCTGGAAGGATTATCTTAGGGTATGGAACTTTATACATTTATATTTATTTATTTTTTACTTTTACTTTTTGAGTCAATATTTGGATAACATTCTACTAACTGTATAATTTGAATACTACCATACAGTAAATTAAGTTTTATCTATTCCTATCCTTTGATTAATCAATTTCTCAATTACAAAAAATTTACCAAAATACATAAAAGTTTATGCTATGCAATAGCAATTGACAATTATAATTTAATTAAGGGATTTTACCTTTTATTTAATTATCGGGATGTTACATAAGATGACCCACCTAAACACTCTTTATTTAATATACCGACTGCTCCAGCTCCACAGATCTGGTGAAACTAGGCTCTACCAAACAGGATCTAAAACAGGATTTGAACCATGGTTCCCTCCGCCCCCTGACTCAACATGGACGTGGTAGGAGAGCGCGCAGCATACGGCATACCACTGAATGGCTCCTCTCTCTTCCAAACGGTGAGTTCCCATGCGTGGACCAAATCTACCTCGAACACTGGATTGCTGCTGCAAAGAAGGTTGGTCAATGGTCACAACGAATTACTCTCTGCTGAGTAAACTGCACCTTACATTGTTAAACATGCACGAGAGGCCCATGGGTTACATTGTTAAACACGCATGAGAGGCTCTCTCTCTCTCTCTCTCTCTCTCTCTCTCTCTCTCTCTCCTGATGTATCTGTCTGTCAATATGCCGACGACAGGTAGAGAAAATTAACCCCCAGTTGAACTTACATATGCGAAAAATGCAGTGAACTGTTGGCTGTCGCAACAGACGATGAGGGGAAGAACAAAGAGACAAACGATGTATATATTACCCAGGCTGAAGCCATCAACTAACGAGTAACAGCCCATGCCTTGTTGAGTGACAAACTTGAACGAATGTAACCCATTCTCCATTGATGAAATTCGAAGGATTGCAGAGTTTGGTGGCTATCAACAATAATAAGTCTGATGCGTAAAGTGTTTGATCTTTTGCCCACAACGACGCGCGGGTAGTACACGTTAGTTTTGTAGAAACCAGTAGTTGTATATCTAGCTCCACTTCTGTGTCACTACACCATGACACAATTTTAGCAACAGACTATCTGTCGGCAAAAGCCACTTAATACGACGCATTATCTGTCGGCAAAAGTTTTACCGACAGATAACTACTGTCGGAAGAAGTCCTGTCGGGAAAAACATTTACCGACAGATATATTTTTGCCAACAGATTATCTGATCGTGTTAAAGATAATTACCGACAGATATACTTTTGCCGACAGATAGACTTTTGCCGACAGAACGCAAAAATGCCGACAGATAGTCAGATGGTAATTACTATACTTTTGCCGACAGATAGTCAGATGGTAATTCCTAGACTTTTGCCGACAGAAATGAGACTTTTGCGACAGATAGTCTGATGGATGCATTAGTATGGTATGCTTTCACCATCTTCACAAATTTGATCTAACTAATAATTAATTCAATTTACACACATCACAGTAGAGAATGATTCAATTAATGCATCCATTCAATGCCGGTTCAACTTCATTCAATTAGAACATACAAATTCCATCATTTAATACATCCATTCAACATAGTTAAAGTTCAACTAGAATATACAAATTTATCCAAAAGCCCAGATTTCCTACAGTTAACCATCAATCATTTACAAAATATACAAAATGATCACTTAGCATAAATGCGACTAGTTGTTCTAAACAAAAGTATCTGGATCGATCGGCATGATATTAACACGAACTTCCTAGGTCTTTCCAATTCTCCCTGCAAAAGAAAAAACTTCCAAATTTAGTACAAACACATATGCTTAGTAGCAATACTCCCGAAGTTTTGAGAAACACAATGTTTTATAGCCAGTTGCCTTGGGTGAATCTCATTGGGCATACTTACTATCTCCTAAAGTTCAAGAAAGTATGCAAATATTTCCAACACTTTTATTACCATATGACTAAGTGCAATACGAATGCACAACTTAAAAATGGGAGCTTGCACTTAACAAATGGTACTATACCAAGCATTAACTAGGGAAAAAATAACAAGCCTCAGACATCCAAAGGATTAGCAGCATCAACTCTTAAGGGCATTAGGCCTGAACCACAAACCAAACCACCAAGGTTATGATCTAAAGATGGACACTTGCAGCGGAGAGAAAGTGACTGACTACAACATTAGCATAGCATGTATAACAGAGCAGAAATAGCACGGTGATTAGTATTTTGCCTCTTATTATAGTCGCATGCATGCTCGGAATCTAGAGGCTAGAACCATGTAATACTACGTACCTTAGTTACACTGCATGCGAGTGTGCATAATCAAAGCACATACTCCAACTCCAAAATCTTCAAACCTACCTATACAGTTTTTATTCTTTGGGCCACTCAATGGACAATGGCACATCCGGTTCACAATTAAACATGAAAAGACACCCTCTAATGCTTTAATAATCCAATAGGGACAAGTGGCAATGATGCCCTGGATAGCAGTATCCTAGGGAGGAACAGGACAGATACATGATGCTCTCCCACTACACAAACATATCAAATTAACATCATGAGGTAACTAATTATATCAGTTTAATCATCAAGCACTGTTTATCATGAATGCTGATCATAAGGCACTTGAGTAATAGAACATATTTATCATGAATGTTTTATTTACTTTTGAGTTCCTTGGCTTAGGTCTACAAAAACAAGATACTATAAGGCAAGTCTCAACAAATAAAAGTTCAACTCCCAGGATGATGATCCACTGTATTAATATACATTCACATGTTATTGTCAGCATCTCAGGAAAATAGTCTTACCTTGATTTGAAATCAGCAATCACAGAATCAACTGTATCAACACGATACTTCTTAACATGTAGTTTCTTCCTAAGCTCAGAAACTGTGAATACTCTGCTCAACATAAACAAGAAGGCATATTTCAGTGTTCAGTTTCAATAGTGGTATACAAGACGATAACAGTACAAGTGAATTTCAGTGACCGTAATTCATAGCACAGAAACTTTAGACTATATATGCTACTAAAAACAAAACAAAACCACAACACAATAAATTGGGAAATTGAACGGATTAATCAGTCGATTAGCATATGATATGTTATGGTACTTTGGCTTCCTGACCATCATACATAAAACATGCTTGCCCAGGATAAAGGTTTACATTTTTACACAGAAGAAAAGTGTATTATATTGTTTCTTCAATTCTAGTTCATATCAAGTTCCTGACTATCTCAGTGAGTAAGATTAACAAGTAAAACGAGATATTTGCATTGTTCAAACCAGACATATGTATACATCACCTACATAACATTCATTAGACTCGAGAAACAGCCAATACTACTGACTAAATAATAAAATTTAGAGGACCAGATTGCTTCTGAGCAACTATTGAGTTTGATTCCTCCAAATAAAAGTTCAACAAATAAAGCTTGAAGGCGGCCGCGGAGGGCGGCAAGGTGGAGGCGCCGACCTCGGGCTGCTGGCTGGCGGCGCGCCTCGGCAAGGTTTGGCGGCGGCCGCGGAGGGCGGCAGGGTGGAGGCGCCCACCTTGGGTTGCTGGCTGGCGGTGCGCCTCGGCACGGCTTGGCGGCTACGCGGAGGGCGGCGGAATCCGGCGGCGCGTCGGGCTTCAGGGTGGAGGCGCACCTCGATTTGCGGAGGATGGGATGGAGGAGCCCTCGATCTGCAGAGGATGGGGTGGAGGCGACGCCTGCGCGCGCGATTTGTCCGAGGAGAGGCGCGAATCGCAGATGGGGAGCGCAGCAGCGGCGCGGATAAAAGAGGAGCCCGCGGTCGTGTTTTGGGCGTGCGAAAATTTTGGGAGCACAAAAGAGGAACTGTTGGAGCACTTAATTATCCCATCAAGCCCAAAATTAAGTTTAGGGAATAGATATTAGGAACTGTTGGAGATGCTCTAAGCGTCTCAAGAAGACAATAATAGTATATATGGTTTGCAAGTGCATGCATAATAGCACAAATGTCCAGCATAGTAAATATAAAGTTTGAAGTAAAATACCTACAATATGGGATGCCGCTAGCTTCTTGCTATCCTTTATCTACCAAATTATCAGTAATTAGCAAATAAAGTGCAACCATTACAATCATCAAAATGGAAATAAATTAACTGGTTTGTACCTTGAAAGACCGATGCATGCTTCCGTTGTTGGACTCGCGAGGGAAACCAGAACAGTCCTCCCTGCAGACAGTACAATACCACCAGCAAATGCAACTACCGTTAGTTCATTTGTTTCCAGAACATACATAAAAACATCATAAGTAAATGTAGCTACGAGAGCCACCGTTAAATTGTTGGGAAGTGTTGCAATATATTCTTTAAAAAAAACATGCACATAATCATGCATGCATTAGCTAATATATCTAAGACTGTCGTGAACATCAACAACAAAAATGAGGCCAAGAGAAGCTAGCAGTTTGGAAATGTCCTCCTAAAAACGTGTGCTCCTAGCATGTTACTATAGCAATTACTTGGTTGTTGTTCCGATGAACACTCTTAGGCTAACAAAAGTGCCATGTGCATGCGTACATACAAAATGAGGCCATAATTGAAGCATACATATGTCTAGGTGATCCATGACAAAAGTTTTGCTGGTCTCCTTGAGTAGCACTTTCTGATGGGATCACATTATCTATTGGGAACTGATTCTAATGTAGGAGCAAAACAAGCTGTGGATGTGCATGTGGATAAAAGAGGGTGCTTTGTACATGCCGGCCTAAAGTAGCAAAGTGATCTATAACTACAAGTCGAGATGACAGTGTTAGGTGACATCAATCAAAAGGCTTGATCCATGTAGTTTATTCCTACTTTTACCATATTCATACAAAAAAAAAGTGGCAGCAGCATAGTATATCCATATAAGCATGTATGCACATATATAGGAGATACTGACAATAATCTACTAGTACCAGCTAATAATCTGGTTGTTTAGTAATCGGTCAAAGCTATATATGCACATATATGCTTATAAGCATGTATGCACATATATAGGAGATACTGACAACAATCTACTAGTACCAGCTAATAAACTGATTGTTCTTTATTAGACTGTTGGACGTTTTCAGATTTGAAGTCATAGCATTATTTGTAAGCTGCTTACGAGCAACCTTGCAGCTTCATCAAATGATACCGTCTCAACCTGCTCCAAGCACAAATCCCATTGCAATTAACAGCGACGGACAACCCGGCTTAAGCGGTCAATTCAAGGGAAATTTCAGTCCTGCTCACCTCCATGGTGAGGAAGAGCTTGACGAAATTCTGGGTGAGCAGCCCGAGCGACTTCTCTTTCCTATGATCTGCAAATGCAGCACCCAAAACTCCAAGTTAGTACAGAACAGAAGAGCCACAAGGTACAACAAAACGATGAGAAAGCGATTAATCAACTATACCAAATCTATGCTGGGAACGAGGTGTGTCTGGCTTATCAAAAGGATTGCCCACGGACTGGCTGAGCTTCTGACCAAAGCACCGAGGAGGTTGACCAAGGGGCGGAGGAGCCTGGCCCGGGGCGTGGATGAAGCCAGCAGGAGGTGGAGGCGCGCGGAGGTCAGCCGAGGGTGGAGGCGGAGCAGATCTGGGGCGGGGAGAGCGCGATGGAGGAGGCGGGGAGAGTGTGGTGGAGAAGGTGGGAGAACACGATGGAGGATGTGGGCGGCGCGATGGAGGAGGTGGGCGGCGCGATGGAGGACGCCGGCCAGCGAGGCGGGTGGGGAAGGTGGGAGAGCACGATGGAGGGTGTGGGAGGCGCGATGGAGGATGTGGGCGGCGCGATGGAGGAGGTGAGCGCAACGGAGGAGGTGGGCGGCGCGATGGAGGAGGCCGGTCGGCGAGGCGGGGATATCGATCTGGCACAGGACGCTTGGTCTGGGTGATTGTGGAGCCAAATAATTGGAGGAGGTGGCGGCGCTGCTCTTTAGGTTTAGGTTACTTTGGTCGCGCGCGCGGCACAGTACGTGCGCGCTCATTATTTTTCGTTTGCTGCTCACGGTTTTTACCGACAGATAGCCTGACCGAGAAACATAAAAATGCCGACATATATATTGTCTTTAAAACTATATAAAATTACCGACAGATGACTTGACTGGAAAACCGAAAATTACCGACAGATGTTTTGTCTCTAAAATTATGTCTCTTTACCGACACATAGTTTGTTCATAATTATGGTACTACCAACGGATTGACTCTTAGAAATCTTTACCGACAGATGGTTTGATGGTAAAGACTGATTTTTACCTACAGATGTGTGACGGAAATTTTATGTCATGGTGTAGTGTGTTACTTCTTTCGTCTAAGTTTATTGAGCGTATATATTTTCTTGACACATAGACCAAAGAGGTATTAAAAATAACTAAATTATCTTTAATTATTATTTCTAAACACTATAGTCAATATATACATATAGAGAATATCGATCATGTAAAGTTAAATATTTATTAGGGGAATCTCATGCTCCCTCGGTTCAAATTTATAACGCGTCTTTTGGTCTGGCTCATATACCAGGGTATACGTGGGCGTCTGGGCTGGCGGCACGCTTATCCGGCCGGTCAGAGTCTTACCGGCGACGAAGTGGCCGTCTTTGGCGCACGTTATCGTTTCCCGGCCGTCTTTGGCCGGAAATGCGCAGTGGCGGCAAGACAAAGACGGCGGATTGGTCAGGCCGGCGCGCCCAAAGCGGCCACGGAGGCGATGGCGGCACGACGACTGGCGGCTGCGCACGAGGAGGCGAGGCAGCGTTCGGCGCGGCGCGGCGAACGCGAGAGGCGCGCCTTGGCGAGGAAAGCGAGGAGGCGGCCGGCGCAGCGAGGCGGCAGCGCGGCGCGCGCCGGAGGAGGAGGGAGGAGCTTGGGGCTTAGGGGCGTAGCCTGCATAGGGCGTTGGACGACGTGTGGGGAGGCGGTGGGCGCAGGGAGGTGGCGGAGGGACCGAAGGACTGACGGCGCGGGGAGGCGGCGGGGAGCCAAGGAGGTGGTGGCGTGGCGCTGCTGCGCTGGGGGCAGTGGGGAGTGGACTGGGGAGCTGGGGAGTCACGGGAGACTGGGAGAGGCGGAGAGCACGGCACGGAGCCAGTGGGGGCCTGGGGGGCTCGAGGGGGGCAGGGGGCAGTGGGCACTATCGTGGCGTGGCGACTGGGCACATCGGGCGTGGGGCCTGGTGGTGGGGCCATGGCCCGTGGGGTGGCCAGGGGGACAGGTCACAGGAGGACGTCCAGACGACCAGGCATGGAAAAAGTAGCAAAAAAGAGGGAGAGGGGTGAGAAAGCGCGATGAAAATTTTGATTTTATTCTCTCGCTCATCCAGTAAGCGACATGATTTGATATAAAACGATTGAATGCGACGTAAAGTGACACGATTTGATATAAAATGACATAAAACAACATAAAGTGATTCCCGTGCAGCGCATGCATTTCAAATTTCGAATGTTTATTCGAATGGTCATTAGCTTCATAATCGCTATAAAATATGCCAACGCGCTCTCATTTCAACATCCCACTCGCTTTCAGTTTTTACTCAAAACATCCCGCTCGCGCTTTCAGTTTAGCATATTCTGCGACATCCCGCTCGTTCTCTATTTTTGCTCTTCCTTCACGAAACAAAATGTTTCGCAAGAGCAAGAGTAGAAGAGCACGCCCTCGCTCTCCAAGTCCCACACGCCGAGATGACGAGATCGATCCGCGCTAACTCTCCCCCAGCATGGGAGACTACAGCATGGATGACCGTCATCTGGACGGTACGCACGTCATCGAGGATGCCTCGTACATTCTGGATGCACCGAGCTCCGATACCGCCGCATCGGTGTATCCGGGACGGGTGTCGGTATCGGCACCGAGCTCGGATGCCGCGACATCAACGCAATCGGGACGGGCGTCCATATCCGGCACTCGATGGGCGTGGTGCTGGCAACACATGGACAAAACCATCGAAATTGTAGACGGAAGTGAGGTAGTGTATGCTATTTGCAAATACTGTCAAACTAAATTATCTGCACGTGCATCTGCTGGAACAGGTCATCTGAAGAGACACGCAGAGGCATGCTTGAAGAAGATATCAGCAGGATGGAGCCCGGGCGAGGGCGTCCAGACGCAGCTCAACTTTAACACCGACGGTTCGGTAAGTACATGAGTATACAACGCCGATGTAGCTAGACACGAAATTGCACGGTACATAGTTAAAGAGGATCTTTCACTTAGAATGGGCGAGAGCTCTAGTTTTGAAAGAATGGTGTAACGTGGTTTTTGTCCACAATACCAACATGTTAGTAGAAGAACAACTACATGTCATATTTATAAAATGTTTGCAAAAAAAACTAGAAATATTAAAACAAATGTTCTTGGCAACTAGTTTTTCATTTGCCTTGACATCGGATATATGGACTTCCCAACATCAAAGAATAGCCTATATTAGTGTTGTTGCGCATTACTTAGACGAGAACTACTTGCTAAATAAAAGAGTCATAGGGTTTAGGTCAATCTCCGAGTCACACAATGAAGAGTCTATTGCTAACCATATACTTGAGGTTATTATCGAGTTTAAACTAGAAGGTAGAATTATTTCCATCACGCTTGATAATGCATCGGCTAACACGACGGCTATGGAATATCTCTCACCGCATCTAGAAACTTATGTTGGAGGTTTTGTACTCCATCAGAGAAGCATATGCCATATTATTAATCTCATTGTGCAGGCAGGTTTGACTGTAATGAGAACTAGTTTGAAAAATATACGCAAAGCTATCCAATTTATTAATGATTCGCCCGTAAGGTTTGCACAGTTCGCAGAGTATTGCAGGGCCAACAGTAAGGACCGAGAAAATTTAACCTTGATATGAAGGTTAGGTGGAACTTATATTATGCTATAGCGGTGCAAAGGCTATGAACATGTTATCACTGTCTTCGTCAACTACAATAATGGTGAGTCGTTGGTTACTGAATTGGATTGGCAAATTGCCGGTTATTTTCGTAATTTTTTACAAACTGTTTACAATGCAACCAAAGATTTATCCGGTGTGTACTACCCAACTTCTTCCTTAGTTATCGAGTGGCTTTGGACTATTGCTAATTCTTTTAAGGAAAATAGAGATAATTATATTTTACATCCCATTATAAAACCAATGGAGGAAAAATATTTAAAATATTATCAAGCTATTCCGCATCTTTACTGCTTTGCTACTATTTTGGATCCTCGGAGAAAACTACCTGACTTGCAGGGCGCCTTCCACGGAATAGGTGAGGCATTCGATCTTGATTTCTCTGATGCCTATACTCATGTTTATAATGAGTTATTCAGAGTTTTCGACAAATATTACGACAAGTTTGGCACTAGAAGTGAAGCAAGAAGATCTACCTCAACAACGCAACAAGCACGAGGCACTTCGATTGCTTCAAATATTTGGAAGAAGCTAAAAGGCAAGGCGTCCGGCTCTTCCCAATCGCCGAGCAGGTCGACTGGAATCCGCGAGTAGAACTCAACTACTACCAAGACACGCCTTTCGTGGAGACCGACCTTGACGTGGGCGAGGAAAATCATCTCAACTTGCTCTTGTGGTGGAAGAATAACGAGCATATTTACCCCGTGCTATCCCATTTTGCATGGGACGTACTTACGGTTCCGGTGTCCACTGTCTCGTTGGAAGCCACTTTCAGTTTGGTGGGAAGGGTACTTGATCCGAGGAGGTCGTCTCTTCGGCCCGAGTTGGTTGAGGCAATTACATGCCTAAAGGACTGGGAGCATACAGAAGATAGGACACAACATGAGCCCGATGATCCGAAGATTACAGAGGCGGTTGCTGACTTTGACAATCTCAACATCGGGTAGTTTATGTATTAATGTATGTTTATGTAGTTACTGTACTCTTTTCCTTACCGGGGGTACCCCACACCGGGGTGTAAGGTTTTTAACGAGACAGTAACTTTGTACATGTTCATGATTGAATAAAATTTAATATTTCCTCCAATATTTGTCTTCATTGCCTTCGCTTCGTGCGTCCCTGGGTTCTTTTCTCTCGTCGTAATAGTGCAAATGGACCAGGCCTGGACCGGCACGGCACGAAGCCAGCACGAAGTGCAAATGGGCTAGGCTTGGGCTCGTCAAAAGCGAGCTGGGCCGGCACGGCCCGGCTCCCCGGCACAACGGGCCGGCGTGGCACGGCACGGTTCAGGTCCGAAGCACGATGGGCCCGGGTCGGACCGGCACGGCACGACGCCCACCACTATACCAGGGCGAGTGTGAAATTACTAATATGCCCCTTGAACTATCTTACAGGATATGAAACGGTGGACAAGGAGTTAATGCATGCATGGCTTGCACTTGCGCACTCGTCCCTTAACAATTTCAAACAAAATTTTTGCTGCCGCCAAATACTAATGCATTCCAAATGAAAATTTAACGGCTAAAAAGTGTTATACTCCAGTATAGGAGTACATTTCAGCAGCACAATGAGCTCCTCAACTGGCTCTAAGTGGATGGAAAGAACCATTGATCGAACTCAATATACGCCGATCGAGGTATGTCGTCAGCCAAATTTATGCTCCACAAATTAGTTGATGGAGTAAAAGAGCAGGAGTAATTGTGTTGCATGTGTGATGGTATACTAGGTGCAACTGCATGCATGCATGCTTTGGAACTTCAACTAGCATGTTGGCTTAGGCTATTCCCAATGGGTAGTATCATACTCATTAATTAAATGCCACGTAGGATTTTTTGCTGATATGGCAAAGCAATAAATAGGAGGGAGAAGAAAGCTGTATCTTGAGCAAGATACTGCTTTGGCACGATATCTTAGGCCATGACACAGAATCAATGCTTTGGGTCCACTTTCATAGACACAACATCACACCAATTAATTATTTTAAACATATAAGTATGATACTATGCATTGTAGAGAGTGTTTCTTCAATGCAGTATCATATTTTTCATCCTATGTGGCATTCTTGGATATTGGAGTATGACACTTTGCACTGGGAATAGCCTTACCATATTTGCTTTGAAAACCGTGTGCGCCCTATACCCTTTATTAGGGCCTGTTTGAATCCATTAGCAGCTAATAATTAGTTGGCTAATAGTTCCTAGCTAATATTAGCTAGCTAACTATTAGCTAACTAACTATTAGCTGGAGGGTGTTTGGATCCACTAGCTAATATGTGACTAATAGATGCTATTGTCCAGAATACCCATGCTATTAAATGCTATTGGTGGTAGACGCGAAGGGTATTTTGGTTAAATGCTACCTATTAGCTGCTATTAGCTGGGTTTGGCTAGCTAATGAGATAACCATCACTACAGGAATTCGTATTGTTTTCGTCGGCCTATAATTATTTTCGTCGGCTCTCTCCAAGCTGACGATTATTTACCAAATTTTCGTCGGTTTTAGATTAACCGACGAAAATACTATTATTTTCGTCGGTTTAGATGGAGCCGACGAATATAACTTTCTATTTTCGTCGGTCTAGGTAGAGCTGACGAAAATACTTTTATATTTTAGCTTGCATACTTCAAAGTTTGAATCATGAAGTGAAGTTAAGAAGTAGCTTGGCTCTGAACTTTCCTAGGACTTTTTCTGTCAGCCGCTATTTTTGTGATAATATGCTGCAGGTGAGGAAGGAGAGGCTAGGGGATAGAATAACTGCACTTCACAAGATAGTTTCCCCATTTGGCATGGTAAAAAGAATGGAAACTTTGCTTAACAACATTCATCTTTTCGGATCTATGTACTAACATGACAAGGAGTGATTTTAGCACCAACTTGTTGCATTGCACCAACATCCAATATTTTTTATGATTTATCCTGTCAACATTCCCATGACTATAGATAAAACCTGATTGCATCAGATGCTTATTTCAAGTAAAGGTTGTTGTGATGATGGTAATGAAACTAGCATCTTTTCTTTGCAAATTGAATGGTCAAGTTTTCTAGCTGAATTTAATGAGAATATTTTGCAACAATATTTTTTGGATCATTCTATGTTTGATCATCTGAGTATACCAATCTATAATTGGACACATGCTTATCATCAGCGTGTACGGAAAGTTACTTCAGCTTTTATGTTAGATCTGTGGAGGATATGGATAATCATGGCTAGTAATAATTTGTCATGTTCATAATCCTTTATTATTTTTTCCTTTTTATTTTCAGGATAGGATTGCCTTACTGTTTCTTGGTTTCCCAATGATTCTGTTGTTTCTTCGATCATGGCTATGGAATGGATGTTTTTCAGTATTGCCAGTTCAGCTCTACCAGGTACAATCTGATGCTTCTTCGTGACGATTTGGTAACAGCATGAACTAATGCTATGTTTGATGACATGCCAAGGAATAATGGATCTCTCGCATTTACTCACATTCGAGAAAACTATGAGTGTTGTGGATCGATCAAGTTATTTAGTTTATGCATGTTTGTATTTACCAATATTTTCATCTCTCATTCTGTGGGAATATAATGATGTGATGAAGCGTAAAGTTGTCTTATAGAGATGGTAGATGTTGATAAAAAAATATTCTGCTGTACAAAAGCTATCTATCCACTTATAACATGTTCATTTTATGATTTTGTCTGTTCCTTTGGTGCACTTGGAGATGTTAAATCCTTAATATTAGTGAAACTGTTCAAATGTTAAAGTTTTGATTTGAATTGGAGATGCATCACTGAATATGTGAGATTACCTACAGGTTGAAGTATTAGTGGTGCTGCAAAATGAGCATTCTTTTAGCTAGCGTTCTGCTCCAGATGTAGACCCTTTTTATATTTTTTTTTAAATTTAAAAATAGTATTTTCGTCGGCCTAGGCCGACGAAAATAGAAAAAATATTGCCGACGAAAATAGCGCTCCACATCAGCAGGTGCGGAGCCGACGGCCACTATTTAAATCGTAGCTCGTGACGAAAATAATTATATTTTCGTCGGTTGCCGACGAAAATACATGTATTTTCGTCAACATAATTTCGTCGGTCTATTTTCGTCGGTAAACTGACGAAAATAGCTATTTTCATCGGTTTTTCCCTTATTTTCGTCGGTTTTAGGCCGACGAAAATAATATGGATTCCTGTAGTGCATTAGTTGGGTGTCCAGCTAATAGTTAGCTGATCTATTAGCTGGGTATGTTTGGATCCACTCCAGCTAATTTTTAGCAGCTAACTATTAGCTATATGGATCCAAACAGGCTCTTAATCAACAAGACCAAAATCAAATATACCCACTACTAAAAAACTAGGCTTTACTACCGGCACATCACTACCGGTTGGATTCGAACCCGTACTGATAGTGACATCAGTACCGGTTCATTGGCTACAGGGTTGTAGTGAGCTTTCAGTACCGGTTAGATCCACGAACCGGTACTGATGCCCTCACATTAGTACCGGTTCGTGACACGAACCGGTACCGATAGCACGGAGTATATTAGTACTGGTTCGTGTCACGAACCGGTACTAATGGGAGTGCATCAGTACCGGTTCATGTTACAAACCGATACTGATGCCTCATTTCAGGAAAGTTCAAAAGGAATGCATATTCTATGTATATTAGTACGCGATGGTGGGTAGGTTGGTTAGAAGGGTAAGGCTGGAGTCACGAGGTTGCGGGTTCGAGTCCCACTTCTCCTATACATCCTCGACATATTTTGAAACATTTATAGTCCTATCAGTACCGGTTGGTGGAACCGGTACTGATGCCCAATGGGCATTAGTCCCGTATGGCCTGTACCGGTTCAAAAACTGGTACTGATGGCCGTTGTGAACCGGTACTGATGATCAGACCTGTAGTAGTGGCCGTAAGAGTAGAACATACAATACGTTATATATTTATACTCCCTCCATTTCATAATGGTTGTAGTTCTAGCTAAATTCACACAAAATAAGGACACATAAAAAATACCTTGTCTATTCTTATTTAATTCATCCACTTTATGATTAATGAATGGTAGCTGAAAAGATTAGCTAAACAGATGGCTGCATTGATGAAGGGTACAAATATCATGTTGCCTCTAAAATTGCATTGGAATGTGAGAACTACAAGTATTTTGTTAATAATTTTGAATACTAGAACTATAACCATTGTGAAACGGAGAGAGTAGATAACATGTTAAAAAAAATATACATGTAAACTTAGACAAGAAGTAAAGTTACAGGAGTTGAAAATTGCGTAGAAGTACACCCCTCTGTGTTTACAACTCTGCAATGAGAATTAATTGCACTCCACGCCTCACGTGAATCTGGTTAGTTTATTGGCCCGTCAGTGAACAATTAACTCATGATAGCCAAATAAGTGTGTGGTAGTATGCAAAATGAAGTTCAAGCATTTTTGGGCTGGCCGGATGCATTATTGGTGTACCATGCTGCAAATTTCGAAGTTCAGATATAAATGACAAATCAGTGCTGCTAATAAATAAAGAGACATTTTTATTCTCTACAAGTACCTGACTATCCATTGAACTAGTACTAAAAGGTACTACGAGTTTAAAGGATGGAGATACCAATAAGTGCCAAGAATTTAAGAGTAAATTGGTGATATCTTATGATACCTCCCAACGGTGATAAAAAAAACTCCTATAAATACTCGCTCCTTGCTCCAAGTTTCCACTTTTTTCGCAACATGGGCTTATATTTGTAGTCAGCATATCCAAGATCTTGTATGAACGTGTCACTTGGATCAATTGAGTCATTAATACAAAAAAAACAACGAACTGACATTGCCCTAATAAAGCTTATCTCTTCTTAAAGTCAAATGCTGTTACCCACATGGCCAGGGCATGCAGCCCCTGAGCAGCTTATCGATGCCCAATTGGCCAGGGCTGCCCCTGCATGAGCATGTATAAAAGGGTGGCTAGCTCCAGATCAGTCCTTGAACCACACCACTAGAGCCCGTGGTCTCTCTCTCTCTCTCTCTCTCTCTCTCTCTCTCTCTCTCTCTCTCTCTCTCTCTCTCTCTCTCTCTCTCTCTCTCTCTCGTCAATGGCAAGGCTCGCCGCCGGCTTGGTTTGGGCCGCCGTGCTGAGGTTTCTTGTGCTCGGCGTCGGGCTTAGCCGAGGAAGCGCGGATCTGTTGGGTCTCATCAGCTTGCTTCCAGATAACACGCAGGTGAAGATCTCCTGCAAGCAGGACCCCAGCTTGTACGTCGCCATTCGTGACAATGCGGTCGTTCTCGCCAAAGATGACTCCAGCGACAAAACGCAGGCAAGGCAGCTCACAGATCGGTCTTCTTTTTAATTTCTTTCTTTCTTTCTCCCGAACGCGCCTTACAGATCGAAGTATACCAATCCCGTCGACTCATCCTACACATGCATGCATGGGTGCATATATGGCGTATATCCTCCTGTTTTAACTGCTAATTACTAATAACGTTGCATTGCATGTATATATATAGGTATGGACGGTACGGACCCCGGACTGCAGGTCCTTCGGGAAACTGACCGACGACGATGGCCACAAGGCGTTTGCACTGGTGAACGCATGCACGGGGCAGGTCATGGTGAACAAAGACGTGACAAGCGGAGACGGTGAAGTGCATGTACGTACATATATATGTAGCTCGCCGACGGTGAAGTCCAACCGATCGTCGACGCATTGCACGCGCATTAGCTAGCTAGAGCTTAATTAATTATAGAATCCATCACGAGCCATATATAGCTTGCTGTTCCATCGCCTGCATGCATGCCTGAATGAAGCACAACCTGCAGGTGCAGCTGGCTCGGTACGACGCCGACAAGGCCGGCGTGCAACGGTCGATGCTGTGGACGGCGGGCGACGATCTCGGCGGCGGCTTCCGCGAAGTCAGGACGTTCAGAGACGACTACAAGACCCTCAACGGCCTGTTCGGTTACGTCCACGACGGCACGGTCGTCGGGATCTGGCCTTCGGCCAAGGACCATGATAACGCCGTATGGAAGATTACCTGCACCAACTAGGTGATCAGATGCATCGATGTGCGTACGAGCGTGTATATATCACGCTGCTTAATTAGTTAGTTTCACCGAACGAACTCATATATATATATATATATATGCATGTGTCGTCAACATCTCCGATGATCTCACGATTTTTTCCTTAGTTTTATTGGCAGGACCGACGTACGGAAGGGCAACTTCTCGCCTGCGCTGTAGAACCAGTTGTTTTCGAGTGCCTGTGCGCACTGAAAAATAAAAGCTATAGCCATCCCTTGCTTTGTGTTTTTACCCTCTATGTTTTCACAATAACACGCCTATGAACAGGCGTATATATGTATCTCTTCCCTTTGGTTGTGGTGGTGACTAGCCATGCGGCACGCTGTCAGTTGCTCTGCATTCTTGCTATTTAATCAGATATCTAATATTGTGAGGAGCATTTGTGTATCGCTTCTTTAAAAGCTATACAAATATTAAGACATGAATGAACGGTACATATGTATAGAAAAAGTCACTACTTCCATTTTAAAAAGCTAAAAATTACCATGCTAATCGGAGTAAAAACTTAAAAGATCTCCACCGTCTTTTCTCGATGGATTCAGATTATAATGGTGCAAATTGTCCAAGCAAGCCGGGCATTCGTATGCCAGCAGGTCGTTTCGCCGTGAAGCAGTTGTCGTCGTGGCCAGCTGCGCTAGCTCCTGAAGATTGTGATCACCAAGGGGGACTAGCTACTTCATCGGATCATGCATGGCCGCTGCGGGGCTGGAGGAAGGAACACGCCGTGGCTGTAGTTTCTTAACGAGCTGCTTTGCATGCCCATGGATCTAAATTCCGGCCAGATTTCAGAATTCTCGGTCGAGATTTTCGATTTCAGGCCCACCGAGATCTTAAATCTCGGCCATGTAAAAATGTTATAATTTTTTTTTGAAATGATACAGTACCCATTTGACCGAAATCTCGGATCTCCTTGTTGGAAAAAAACCGTATTTGAAATTCAGATTTTGGATTTCGTCTGAAACTTATTTGAAATTCCGAGATCTCGTCGAGATTTCAGATTTCGGCCACCCCCGAGATTTCTACCAAAACAAAATTTTGAACTTTGTGCATGCCTGCGTGTTCGGCTTAATTAGTACTCCTTTCGTCAAAGTTTATAAAACGTTTTTTTACACTTAATTGGATTAAAAGGATATTGAAAATAACTAGACTACTCTAATTATTATCTCTAAACACTATATTTAATATATGTATATAGCGAATATCAAGTAAAGCTAAATATTTATTAGGAGTATAAAGGGAACGTCACAATAATTTGCATTTGAATATGAAATATGCTCTATATTTATGAACAAAATCATTAAAAAATACACCCTATAAATTTGGATGGAGGTACTAGCTAGCGCAGAGTTTGTGTGAGAGTAAAGATAGTGGTTGCGCGCATAGCAAATCATGGTGCATCCTTTGGAACTTGACGCTAAAATGCTAGAATTGAGATCCAACCTGTGGTCGGATGGTAGGGAGGTTGTTTAGCCTCCCTGTCTACCTGCGTTCGAGTCCTAGGACCGACTAAAGTGCTCACCTTCTCCTTTACCTTTTGTTTCAAAAAAACAAAAACAAAAATGCTAGAACTACTTGGCGTTTAATTAGGCCCTATTTGAGATGTTTCAACTTCAACTTCTCTCTGAAAGCTAGAAGCTGTTCTAAATAGCTGGCTTTTTCGCAACCAAATTAAAGTCAAGACACCAGAACCGGTCTGGCGTAGCTTCCCACAAGTTTAGTGAGTTATATGGTTCTGACTTTGCCACTAGAGTTGAAGAAAATTACTCCTGCTACCAAGTATAAAAATCTTAAACCCCACCCTTTCACCTCATTCCTGACCCGCACCCCTTAAACTTAAAAGCTAGGTTGTTAAACGCCAAACCTCTTCAACTCAGCCATTCAGCTGGACAGCCTTTCAGCCATGCAGCCCAGCCAAAAGCTACTTCTCAGAAAATATAACATGGCCTTAGTTTGCATTCGGTAAAAAATATTTCAGAGCTAGACAACATGTGTTTTGCCCAGGCGTTACATGGTCATGTCTTCTGGATTGAGTGGATCATTAATTTACGGTGCTAGACGTCATAAAAATATGTTTGAAGACATGGTCAAGACCTTGAGTACGTCGCAAAAACAAAAGTATAAGATAAAGTTAGAGCTCTTTTACGGTACACCAAATTGAATATGAACCGTTCATTCTTTTCGATCCAATAGATCAGATTAACTAGAGTTTACTTATACTACACCTGATAGTAGAGTAGTAGAAACACTCTTAACAAATCAACGGTTAGATGTGATTTCTACTACACATTTTATACTACAAGTATAATCCACCGTAAAATTTCTCTAAAGTTAAGCATTGCCCTGTCCTTCGAGAATAAGACCCCATCAAATTAGTATGCACAGCACAGGGAAGAGAACTATCCAAAAGAAAACAAGTTGACGAAGGTAAAGGATGCAAGCTAGATAGAGCTGCATTGTATTGTTGGATGAAAACTTCAATGGCTTGCAGAAGACAGAAATACTCGAGCCGGTTGCAGTAATAAATGAGTTCAAAATCAAGCAGACAATTTGATTTCTTTGCCATTAAGTCTGTACAGGTCGAGCAGAGATGATAGAAGATGTGCTATATATGTCTTCGTCCAACAGTTCAATAAGTCGACATCCATCAAGATGGAGAGTTTATAGGATGGGATCTACGAGTTATAACTTAATTATAAGTAGTAAGTACATCGGCAGTCCAAACTAGAAAGAGTTGTTTTATAAAATGTCAAGAAAAAATTAAGCTTATATCACTGGTATTGACAAAAGTATTTATGTTGATATTTCTCATGAAAACTACTAGTTTCGAAATTTAAGACGTTCCATCTGTATTTGAATAGTAATAGTTCAATTTATAGGAACAGAAGATAATTGCCATATCATCATTGATCCACACAAGATGGAATTTAGCCTTCAACCGGGAAAAAGTCACTACTACAAAACAGAACATAGGTGACACCCTATTAGTGGTGGTTTTTTTGGAACCGTCACAAATAGAATTATCAGTGACGGTTTTAAAATTCAAAATAATGAGAAGACTATTTGTGATGGTTTTTGTTTTTGTTTAAAACAGCTACAAATAATTCATTTTTTGTGGCAGTTTTTTCGTGGAACCGTCACAAATATTTTTAGAACTATTTGTAGCGGTTTATAGAAAAACCACCACAAATAGTCCAATTATTTGTGATGGTTTTTTAGCTAAAGTCGTCACTGATAATAATGAATATTTGTGATGATTTTAGCTAAAAACCATCATTAATAATATGAGTATCTGTGACGGTTTTTTTAAAAAATCATCACAGATTATCAATGATGTTTTATTTAAAAAAAAACCGCCACAGATACTACCCTAAAAATTTCCTTCTGCCATCTGTTTCAAATAGTATTGGCTCCCATTTGTTTCTGTCAAAATTTATATTTTATTTCTAATTAGGGTTGTTTCAGCTATGCCATTGGTCAAACCTCAACTTCCGAAATATCCATAAGAAAGTGTAATTGAATTTTGTTAGGATCAAGTTACAACGGTGTAGATTAGCCGACATATATAGAGATGTTATAACTACTAGAATATTCGAGTATGCATCCAAAGGGAAAATCGATCTCTACATTTTACGTAGTAATGAAGACATCCTGCAAGAGTTACGTCTGAATATTGCAGTTAAGACTGCAGAAGCACTAGCATACCGCCATTAATTCGTCGTCAACTGGTGTCATACGACATGGTAATCTCAATCCTACGAATATCTTTGTAGATGATAATTTCATGGCAAAGCCCTCAGATTTTTCACTCTCAATGAAGATTACAGAGGAGTGATTTTGGTACTTGGTTTCTGGGAACTCTTAACAACATCGACCCAATTTATCATCGTGTATTGTACGGTAGTGTTTGTATGCATCACACTTCTAGTACAATTGTATAAATCTTAAAAACAAGTGAAAGGTAGGTAATCACAATCAGGATTCACAAAATCATAAAAAATCAGTCAATTTTTGCGGTTTTCGACCGTATCAAGCAGGTTAAACATATAAAACCAGTTAAATTCAAAAAAAAATTTAAAATTGAAAAAAATTATGTGAGCGTAAAAAATCGTGCAGTACTGTGTCAGGCTTCAACACGTGATCAAAACCGGTCCGTTTTTTATTTTTTTAAATTCCTTCCAAAAATTTTTGAATTCTTTAACACTTCGGTTTCTGACGATTTTGGAGTGATTTTTCGTTTGATATTTTCGATTTTTGAATTTTGGTTTTCCAGTGGTTTTTTCGGTTTCGGTTTGGTTAACCCTAATCACAATCCACCCTTCATTCATGCTTTAATATCTTGGCAATATTCAAATAGTCATGCCGTTGTGGTTGTTTATACTGCGTACGAGATGTAAGAACTCTGAGAATTTTTACAGTGCATTATACTATTAGTATATGGTGAGTAGTAGAAATCAAATCTGACCATCGATTTGTTAAGATATTCCTACTACTTTACTACCAGATAAAGTATAAGTAAAGAGCTCTTTACAGTACATTAAATTGAATATGAACTATTCATTTTTTTCGATCCAATAAATCAGATTAAGTAGAGTACTTATGTAAGCCCCCGGATCGGCTATCCGGAGTCCTCTGTGTAATTCTGTACTAGTCCCAGATCAGTAGCTAGTACACACAGTCAAACAGTGATAAATCAACAACCCTATCACGAATACACATAACTAAATAAGAACAACACCAAATAAAAGCAAAGACCTTATAGTCAAGGTTTACCATTACGGCCTTAACAGGCAGAACAACTTGAACGACTGCAGCGGAAGACGAAAACACCAAGGCGACCCATCCAAATGCCCACAAGCAATCGAGTGGAGAACGCGTCCTACTCGTTGGAATTCCTTTGACAACTTCTTTCACTTCTGAGAAATGATTGAGAATGTAGCACGTGAGTACATAAAGTACTCAGCAAGTCTGGGAAATTATGCACAATGTAGGCTATCCAGAGATGGCTTAATATGGTTCTTTTGCATAAAGCCAAATTTCATCAAATCATACTTGTTAATAAGTTTCACAAAGCATATTTGAGCAATTCTTTTGATAATTGAATTATGTAATATTTCAGTGAAGGTTCTAACTACCATTCACTAATATACAGGCTCTATCCGCCATATCTCAAAAAGATCATGATTCAATCCATCCACATGGCTCTATCTGCCACGGTTCACAAAAACAGTTCGATCAACCTACCTGGCTTTAGCCGTCAGAAGCACACCCGAGAGTTCTAACCGCTCCCGGATCCCAAAACGAACCATTGTTTAGTTTGAAACCAAAAACCAAAGTCTACCAATATGAAAGCATTCAGCAAGCTTTGCCTTTGACCGTAGGCACGGCTATTCGAATAGTTTTAACTCTGCAGAGGTGTACAACTTTACCCACAAGACATGATATTCCCTTGATGCCAAGCTATTAGCACACTTCCTTAGGGGTGCCGGCAGGGGTATCATGACAAGGCCTTTACAATGTATACGCCTAACTGTGAGACCCCGGATCGGCTATCCAGAATCTCCTGTGTATTTCCGTACTAGTCCCAGATCAGTAGCTAGTACACACAGTCACAGTGATACTTCATTGCCGAACAAGACGAAAGTTGTAATATAAATAGTCAAGTATGGGCCACATGACCACTTATTACAATACTCGGTCCAACGACCGGACACACAAAGCAGCGGAAACAAAAGCAAAACGAAACGAGCGAACGCCACAACGCCACAGGCGACGACTAGGAACGCACTAGTCCTCCTGGCAGTCCTCTTCGAAGAACTCCTCTTCCTCGGCATCTTGGACAATCTCTGATGATTACAATGTTGGTGTAGCACGTGAGTACAAAAGTACTCAGCAAGTCGGGAAAGCATGATCATGAGGGGCTTTCCAAAGGAAGCTTAGTAGGGTTTATTTGCATAAAGCCACATTTTATTAAACCATACTCAAGTAAGTAATTTCACAAAGCATCTTTTACAATTCTTTTTAATAATTGAATTATTTAATATTGTAGTGAGGTTCTAACCACCATCACTAACATAAAGGCTCTATCTGCCAACAGTTAAAAGATCAAAGTTAATCATGTGACTCCATCCGTCAAAGGTAAAACAGGTTCTATCCACCTGGGTTGGCTCTTTCCGCCAAACAACATTCGAGAGTTCTAACCACTCCCTAACCCCAAAACAAAACACTTTTCGGTTTTAAAACCAAAACCAAAGTCTACCAATATGAAAGCATTCTTCGCTTTGCCTTTGACCGTAGGCACGGCTATTCGAATAGTTTTACTCTGCAGAGGTGTACAACTTTACCCACACGACACGATCATCTCCTAATGCCAAGCTATTAGCACACTTCCTTTGGTGTGCCGGCAAAGAGATCGTGACAAGGCCGTTACAATGTATCTACCTAGCTAGACCCACCCGCTGAGGTTTCACCGCTGTTAGGGTTCTCTCCACCCAGTACAGAAGCCCCCTCTTGCGCCGTGTGAGAAAAAGAACAACCACAACAATGCCTCCTTCCGGCTCTCACACAACAACCTAGTGGTGAGTCTAAACTAGGCTTCTACAAATTAGTGGGCTAGGTCGTACCATTATAGACATGTGGTAGTACGGTATTGCTTAGAATGGGCAATCACAAGCGTCGGTCCTTATATGACTTGGGGCGGTACTTGCACAAACCCAGATCATTGCTCTATCCGCTCCCGCCAAACAACCATTTCCGGCCAAGTCAAAATCATTTTCCTTTTCTTTTTATTTTAGAAAAACAGGACCAAAACCATAATAATAACTTTCAAATCACATTTAATATCATTCTTTTTGAATAATCCCACCCATGGGTTGCTTTTACCGAAAAGGCCCTAAGCATTTCTACCGTACTACTTAGCAAAGGAGACCATATAAACATAGACATGGTATAAACAAAGTCATAGGGTTACAATGGATATGATTAACAATATCAAGGAGGAATCATCAAATTCGGATTAAACTATCACTTATATTTGACATATTTCATTAAACATAGCCATGCAACGTGATAAACAATTTTAAATCATTTCGCAAACATAGGAGCAAAATGCGTCAAGGAGACTTGCCTTCTGTCCCGGGTAGGTCTTCGTACGCGGGAAGTTCGGCGACGGAATCGGCGGCCGCGGCGGGATCGTCGACTACACGCAAAACGAGGCAATAAATAAATAACAGAAAATAAATAAAATCCAAAAATTATAAAATTAGTACTGGCAGGAAGATCTTGATTTTAGATGAATTTAGAAATTTGAATGGGGTCAAACGGAGTTCGGATGAGAAAGTTATGAGCTTCCGAAGTTTGAATTTCAAATAAATCGGAAAACCGAGAATATTCCCGGAATATTTCGCGTTTGACTGGTCAACCGTTGACTGAACTTTGACCGAGCTTTGACTGGACTTTGGCTAGGATTGAGTCTATGACAGTGGGCCCCATGTGTCATAGGGAGAAGCTTGTCTTCAAGCTTGGAGCATCACCATGGCCATGCATGGGAGCTTGGGGGCTAGAGGGAGGAGGGGGGGACTTGCGCCGACAGGGGCAGCGACGGCGGCGGGAGGCCGGCTGGCGGGCCGGCGCCGAAGCGGCGGCAGTAGCCCGCGAGGCGGCGGCGGCAGCGTTAGCGCGGCGGCCAGCGGCGGCGGCGCTTCGCCAGCGCGGCGGCGCGGCGAAGCGGCAGCGGCGGCCGGCCGGCCATGCTCAGGCATGACCCCCATAGAAGATGCCCAAAGAACAGAGACTACTCCAAAAAGAACAGAACACCACTTTTCCTCCAAAAACTTGATTTCTTTGTCATTTTTGCACGGATTTGATCCAAACAAAAGCCTAAAACCTCTAGATAACATCCTTAGCAACATCTAGGAGGAAGGAATTGAACCTAAACTCACCGGAATTGGAGAAATTGACGACGAACGGTGGTTCGTCCGAACGCACAAAAGCTCCAAATTCATCGCCCACGGATGATGAAACCTAAAATCAACGATCGGGTTAGAAGCTAGACTTCCATGCTAACACAAAGAAACAAACGGGAGGAAGAATGATCCACCGGAGTGGAAGATATGAGCAAGAACACGAAGAACACAAAAGCTCCGGCGTTCTTCGCGGTTTCTTCGATCTAGCGGACGATTAGATTGGAGAGGCTAAAGGAGCGCTATACCACCGGAAAGAGAACTCTCCCACGGAGATTATGAGGGCGGAGATGCGCGAAACGAATTAGAAACGGACAAATTAATGCCAATTAAGCCAATTTCGGTTTTCCATGAATAGCGCCGTTTTCGGCTAGGATTAGGGCTCATTAACCCCATGGATGGAAAGAGGAGGCCGTCGTGATTCCAACGGATCCGACGGTTCGCGTTTTGGAGTTGTATGGAGGGAGATACATGCATTTGGAAGGAGAAGATTTGAGTTGGAAGTCCTCTGTTCTTTCCTCCCAGGCAACCCACGTACAAGGCCATCCCAAGGTTAGGGATGACACTGTAGCGCCACGTGGCGGCCTGCGGTTGGTCGGCTTATATGCGAAAGTTCCGCCCTAGAGAAAAATGAGGAAAAATGGCCTAAAAATTCCGAAAAAATTCCTAGAGCCATTTTAGATTATTTGGGACGCAATGGAATTGGTTTGGTTGAATTTGGATGATTTTTGTGGAATTGGATATTCGGGCGCGGATCGCAAGCATTAAACAAAAGACGCGCGAGATAAAATAGGAACGGATGTCCAAAAATCCGGGGAATGATTCTTAAAATCATTTTGGAATATTTGGAATATTTTAGAAGTGGTTTGGAGATTTTTGGAGCATTTTTGGACTCGGGTAAATTTTCGGGTCCCGACGGGACTGGAAAATCCGATTTTTCGCCCGGGAGGGAATTAATTCCCGATTTCGGAGGGGAATGGATGCCAGGTTATTATAAACACCAATGAAACTCTAAATTTTGAATTTACTTTATTTAAATTAGGTTTTTTCTCCAGAAAACCAAAATGAGGATGTTACACTAACCTGACCCACCCGCTGAGGTTTCACCGCTGTTAGGGTTATATCCACCCAGTACAGAAGCCCCCTCTTGCGCCGTGTGAGAAAAAGAACATTGCCTCTATCCGGCGCTCACATTCCACCGTTTGGTGAGTCTAAGTTAAGTTTCTACAAATTAGTCAGCCAGGTCGTGCCCACTTTGACATGTGGTTGTACGGTTATGCTTAGAATGGAGACAGTCATAAGCATCGGTCCTTAACTGACTTGGGGCGGTACTTGCACAATGAAGACTAGTGCTACATCCGCACCCGCCAGACAAACCATTCCGCCCAAGTCTAAAACACTTTTCATTTTATCTTTATTTTGTAAACCAACGGCAATACTCTTTGCCTATAATTTCCAACACAAGTTTCAAGAGTTAAATGAAATTCTCACCCATAGGTGCATACTGACCGTTTGCGAGTCTAAGCATTCTACCGAACTATTCTATTCCACCAATAGTTTATTTTACAAAATATAAATCCCCGGGTTTGATTACAATCCTTATAATCAATTGTGTATTCTCCAATAATCCTTCTATTGCCGTAATTTTTCAATCATACGAATAATCCAATTCAATATAGTATCCAACAAGTAAGAAGTATATCATGGTACCACCGTCACTCCAAAATCATATTAAACCACAATCATGTTTGTATATGAAATATTTCCCTTGAACTATAACTTGTTTTATTGGCTTATCCATCATTCATACGGCGATCAATCTTATCATCTGCTAAGAATAGTTCGTCCAATCACCTACTAAACCACCGAGAATACTTCACAATATCCCCATTAATCATCTAGAATACAATCCATCGATAATACTTCACAATATTATCTCTAATAATCTAGAATACAATCCACCGATAATACTTCATAATGTCGTATATTTAATCCTTCACATCATCACCTCAAAATCATCTACTTTAACCCACCAAGAATATGTAATATCATCATTTACTAAACCACCAAATATCTTGGATTATTCACAATTCTCCATAAATGATTATCACATTTCTATATTTCCATAATCATCTATTTCTTAATCAGTCCGTTAATAGTAATTCCCAACAACCACTAATAATCCAACTATCTCTGATTCTTATGTGATCAACCCAAGAAATCCAATTCAACATATTATCTACTTGCAATGATCTATTTAATCCAACATGAATACTTCACAATACCATCCATCCTCCAAAATTTCCCCCAATCCATTATAATGTGAACTACTATAACAATCCAACTGCACAATATTTCAATCATCAACGTTCATAGATCAACTTCATAATTAACAATCTCCATCAACACAAATTTTCACCTAACTCCAACTCTCATTCTATACTATAGGATCCATTCAAAATGTCTTCCAAATAGTCATTTCCCTAATCAAAGAATATACTATAGGATCCATTCAAAATGCGGATTACGGTACTAGGGCGACAAAGGACCATGGATAACAACGTCAAGGAGATATAAGCAACAGGTATAACTAACAGCATAACGTTAACATCATCATTTCATATAAATAGCAATGCAATTGGTAAAACATTATAAAACATTTATAAATCATGGGTTCAACATGCGTCAAGGAGACTTGCCTTCGATCACAGCGAGGTCTCAAGGTCTTGAAGTCCGGCGACGGGGTCGGTGGTCGCGTCGGGGTCCTCGGCTACGCGCAAAACGAGGCAATAAATAAATACAAGAAAATAAATAAAATCCAAAAATTACAAAATTCATACTGGCAGGTAGATCTTGATTTTATATGAATTTAGGAACTTGAACGGAGTCAATCGGAGTTCGGACGCAAAAGTTATGAGCTTCCGAAGTTGGAAAATGCTGGAAAATCAAGAAAAATGGGAAAAGTTACTGTAGCTACAGTAAAAAATCGCGAATTTGCCTGGGAACAGAGCCAAAAGAAGGGGTGGCGGGATGGAAGAAGGTAAGCCCCGGAAAGGTCTCGACGATGCGAATCCAGTGGTGGTGTCGGATTTTGAAGAGGATTACCGGAGATGATGAATTTCGCGATGAACGACGGTTCGGCCGAACCGACAAAAACACGAAATTCGCCTCCAAAACTTGAGGGATCCTAAAATTGATTGAAATGTTAGATTCTAAACTTCCTCACTATCACAAGGAACCAATTGGAGTTGAGAAAGACCCACCGGAATGGATGCTAGGAGGATGAACTTGAAGAACACCGAAAAACGACGACCCGGCGTTGGTTTTCTTGATCTAGCGGGCAAACGAGTTGGAGAGGCTAAAGGAGGATCACACCACCGGGACGGGGATTCTTATACGGAGAGAATGGAAGTGGAACCACGCGAAACGAAGTTGAAACGCCCGAGTTATTGCCATTAGATTGCATTTCGGTTTTTGGCCAACGGTTTCAATTCCGGTGAGATTAGTGACTAATGATGGTGGGGAATGGCAAGAGGGTGTCGATACGGATTCAACGGAATCGGCCGTTCGTGTTTTTGGAGTTGTGTGGAGGGAGATAGAGAGGTTTAAAGAGAGAGAGGACCACCATTGTTGCTTGCTTGGAGCTCCTCCTGTTCTTGCCATGGCTAGAGATCGAAGATGCACTGTTCATGACACGTGGCAGCTCGTGATTGGCCGAGAGTTACGTAAATGAACCGCCCTAGAGAAAAATTAAGAAAAATGGTCTAAAAATTCCGGAAAAATTCCTAGGACCATTTTGGAATATTTGAGACCCAATAAAATTGGTTTTGCGGAATTTGGATGAAATTTGTGGAATTAAATATTCAGGTGCGGATTGCGGGCATTAAACAAAAGCAGCGCGAGATAAAATAGGAATTGATCCAAAAATCGGCTAAAAATCGTATTGTTTCAAAAATCAAAAAATAAATTAAAAATCGACTATTTTCATGGAAAATCAATGGACTAGTTGAAATTTTTTTTGCGGACAATATTTTGAGCGATTTTCACTGATTTTCTATTGGTTTACCTCACATAAATTTTTCTAAATTTTTGAAATTTTAAAATATTTTTGTGAATTTCACTGGATTACCAGCGCTTTTAGAGAGAGAAAAAAAAGAACAATTTTCGTGGATTTTTTGAACCCTGGCCGCGAAGCATTCACCGCCCTTGGAAAAGATCTCCGTGGCCGTCTGCTTCCGCCCGCCCACCCCCACCTCCACCGACCCCTCTTCCACGTCCGGCGGCGACCGCGAGTGACGCATCGACGACACCTGCATCTCCCTCCACCACCGCGCCAACCCCATCCCCGGCGCCTCCCAGGTTGTGTAACAATTTCCTGTTTTTTGCTGGTACAGCGCGGTGTGTATGTGGCCGGCCTGTGGGAGGAGATTGTGAACAGCGCCGAGCAAGTGTTTGAGCTCCTCCAGCTTGGAGAAGGTACCATTTCTGTCCATATAGGCATACCTGTTTCCAGCAATTTAGAAGCTTGTTTCTCTTACCGAGCTCTTTTACAGTGGATTAAAATCAATATAAGCCGTCCATTCCTTTAAATCTAATGGCTGAAATCAATTTAGATCTAGTTATACTATCACCTGTAATATTAGTAGTAAAATTCAGAAAGGGGTAAAAGGGTAAAAAATTGTATCGTATTATTTGTTTTCTACGGTAAAACACGTCATGCGATCCTGATAAATGGAGGATGAATGGATAAGAAGCCTCCGAAGATCATCAGGTATTCGCTGAATCCGAAACTGTGAACGAATTAGAAAAAGTCTAAAATACCTCTGATGGATGGATATGAAAAGCCTAAAATACACTTGAGGAATGGATGGTTAGATTTGATTTCTACTACCACTATTTACTACCTATGTTATCCACCATAAAATTTCTTTTACCCGAGACATGGTCTCTTTCCTTTGGTTTCTCAGCAAATAGGCATTTTGGGGAGACAAACACGAATGTGCGGAGCAGCCGGTCCCATACTATTCTCAGGATGGTACATAATTCTGAATCCACAAGTGATTGCTGCTGTTTCGAGACCATGTACATGGAGCGAAAATGACGTTGAAACTGTGGATTTTGTGGTTCTATTGATTTCAGGTAATCGAAAGCAATGCTAAGGACAGGATGGACTCCGGAGATGCTATCCGTGTATCTGTCTTGCTTGGTATGTGCTGCTCACTCAAGGCCACTGTATGATGTGAAAGTAAACATGTCAAGAATGCTGTGGCTGACACTGTTTCTTTACATGTATAAATTGGTGGATTTAGCTGGGTCAGAAAGAATTGCCAAGACGGGAGCTGGAGGGGGTGCGTCTCAGGGAGGGAAAGCACATTAACAAAAAGCTTGATGATTCTTGGGAACGGCATCAATAAGTTGAGTGAGAATGGAAAGCAAAGGTATGTCTATGAAGTATTACATGGATTTCTTTCTCGAAAGGTGCTTCTGTGCTCTTCTTTTTTAAAGTTGTACAAATATTAAAGCATTAATGAAGGGTAGATGAGGATTACTTACCCATTCGTTTGCTTTAAGATTTGTACAACTTGTATCGGAAGGAAAAGCATAAAATCTGTAACTTAACTGTACCAAGTTAGGTTACTATTTTCGTTTAGTAGTTAAAACATGTATAACAACTGACAAGCACAAATTTGATGGCAAATCAAACGTAGACTTTATTTATATTTGTTCTTGTTGGTCCTATTACTGCCTTGTAATGGTCAATCCATTAACCATTGAATCATGACACGTCCTGAGTGCGACAAAAGTCGATACTAATCCAAGGGACAGGAAAATCTTGTAATACTGTGTGCTGCTCTACTGCAACACCAAACTGTGCTATTTATATATATCTTTTCAGTGAGCCAATTGTAGTGTTGACTTCCCTATTTTAACATATGCGAAGAATATGACACTCAGATGTTCTCGGAGTTTTCCCGCCTTATGGAAGGAAACAAATCTCATGTTGCTTCTTCTGATCTACTTATAGAATGATATGGAACTTTGTAAGATCCAGGATTTACATTGTTTGAGGCACTTAAGTTGTTAATTATTTTGATGCAGAGGGCACATATATTCCATATCGTGATAGTAAGTTGACTCGCATTCTGCAACCTGCACTTGGAGGCAATGCAAAAACATCAAGCATTTGCACTGCTGCACCTGAAGAGTTATGTTCTAGATTTTTTTTTTTTTTTTTTTTTACATTTGCTGCATGCAGATAATGTGGTGTTAAACTCATGTTACTTACTCATGTTTTCATTATTGTTTCTCAAAAATGAACCTACATTGAAGAAACTAGAGGAACGCTTCAATTTGCAAGTAGAGCAAAATGTGTCAGCAATTGTGCTCAAGTAAATGAGGTGAGTGCTGAAACTTCTTCAATGCAAGGAGTGAGTTGTAATTTCTAATGCTCATATTTATTCCACAATACTTTAAGTATTTTTCCACGTTAATTTTGATAGAAGTAATAAGATATAAGATATTTGTTCTTTATTATGTTTATCTTGTATGTCTTGTTCTAAATTTTGTTATTTCTTTAAATGTGAAAAGTATTTCATATCAATTGTTGGAATTAATTTACGACAATGCTCTGGTTCTCATCCAAATATTGCCCCTGCATGCTGCATCTATCTTATTACAGCATAAGGATCATTTGTTTTAGTTTAATTTGTTTGCATGGTTTAAGTAGTGAGAACCTAAGAGCATCTCCAGCAAGGACCCCTAAAACAGGGTCCCTATTTTGGATTTAGGGACTCCCCTTATTTTTTGGGGCCCTGTTTTCATAGCATAAGTCCAGCAACAGCCCCTAAATCTCAGCCCCTAATTTTACTTTTTCTCCTATTTTGACATATTCGCTATGTATAATCTTCATTTGACACCACTAAAATTCAATCAAAAATATTTGTAATACATAAAAGATAAGCATATTAATGACGAGTACCCATGCCATGGGTACCCCCATCAGCCCGGAAGCACGAACGGGCTGACCTATCACGGCGAAGGCCCAACACCACCGAAAGGTACTTGGGCCGCGGGGAACGAGCCCCGACCTGTGCGGGGCCGACCCCGGACGGTCGGCGGACTCCGGTTCCGGGCGGTCGGCATGCGCCGGCCGCCTAATATTGAAGCTCAAGCTCCACCTGCACACGGGCTAGCAGGGCCCACGCCAGTGTCAGGTGGCTGCCTTGTGCGCAGCGTCCCCTGGCATCCGTACCGGGGTAGGCAGCTCCTTCCCGAGACTGTCAGAAGGGCCACCGAAGAAGTCAAGCCCCCGTCCCGTCGCCTGGCACACCGCAGAGGAGTACGCCCACTCCCGAGGCCAAGGCAAAGTCAAGCGCCATTAAAGCCACCGAGGCTGACAAGAGCACCACGCGACACGCCACCTGCATAAAGACTACGCAAGACTGCCCATCACAGAACCACCAACCCTGCCTCGGGACGGGCAGGGGCCGGTCGGACAAGACAGGAACCAGACATCAGGACGTGCAGGCCCCTTTTCTCGTAGTTTTCCCAACTCCCGTGTAACCTGCCCCCTCCGTCTATATAAGGAGGGGCAGGGCCCGAGAGGGGGGGCGGAGAAAAAACAGTTTTCTAGGTAGCCTCAACTCCCTAGCGAAAACATCAAGGGGATCGGACAGCCGACCCTCCGCCTCGCTTGTACACCCCTTGTCCATCTCCCAAAGATCAATACATCCACACCGCACGAACTGGAGTAGGGACATTCGGCCCGAACCAGTATACATCTTCTGACTCCTTGAGTCGACCATTCGGGGAGAGGGAGCGCGCGACCCCATCCGACCATAAATTCGTATTGCCGGTGCACGAAACACCGACAGTTGGCGCGCCAGGTAGGGGCTCTCGCGCGTCTTCACCGACATCCTCATCTTCGGGTTCCCATTCTCCTCCCTGATGGCTTCCTCCCACTACGATTCGCCGATGTCGAGGGGCTGGATCCGCTTCGGCGCCCTCGATTTCATCGTCACTACGGCGGGGGAGCTTGTCCTCGTCCCCGCTGCCGTCGCGATCAACGCTCCACTAGTTCGACGCAGCTTGCCGACGCCTCAAAGAACCTTAGCCTCGAGGCCCCGCGCCGATCGCGCGGGCGGCCCGACAAGCCGCCGGCGTTGCTCCTGGCAACACCGCCTATGGACTGCGGCGAGCGGCGGAACCACCCTCCACGAGCTCACAACTCGTGGCCATGGCCGGCTACGCGCCGGCTTCCCTCCACGACCTGCTGACAGACTCCTCCAGCTACGGCTCCAGCTCCGACAAGGAGTACCTCGCAGGCGTATCCCCTTGAAGTGCAACATGACGGTGCGGCGGAACCATCCGCCACCCCGCTACCCTCGGGACCCTCCTCGCGACGAAGCGCGGCGGGAGGAATCCGGCGGAAGACGACGACAAGACCTACAACGCCACTGACCTCCAGCGACGAGGAGTTAGAAGCTCGAAAGGCCGAGCTCGACAGGCTCCAGGTCGAATCGAGCGCCGTCGGCCTAACCCACCACCGTCTCGTGGCCCGGCGCGCGCTGCGTCAGTGCATCGGCAATTGGTTGAGGAAGCGAACGACCTTCCGTTCTTCCCTCACGCCAACCAGAACATTGCCGCTGCGGCAATGCTGCTCCGAGGGCTGCCTGAGCCAACGGAGACTGAAGCCAAGGCCACCTATCGTAACCTCCGGATCGTAGAGCGTCTTCGCCGCTCAAGACGCCTGCCAAGGTTCGCTCCCGCGAACGGGCGCCACTTCGGGCCACTCGCCACTCTCACAGGTCGACGGAGCCCAGCCAAGACGGCCCCGCCCCACGAACTCCCCCAGGCATCATACACCCCGGTGCGCCATCGCCTGGGGGACAAGTATGATCTCCGCACCACCCTCGAGGCGCGAAGGAGAGCTACCGACGCAGCAGCGCCCTCGCAAGTCGCCGATAGCGGGCGACGCAACCATCCCGACCCAGGATTCGACGGTCCTGGGCCGCGCGCGTTCACCCGCCGCATCCGCAACGCCGACTTCCCGGTCAGATTCCGGGCTCCGACCAACATAGCCAAGTACACGGGGGCTACCAACCCCAGTGTCTGGTTAGAAGACTATCGGCTCGCCTGTCGAGCTGGGGGAGCAACGGACGACTCCTTCGTTATCCAGTACCTCCCCATCTATCTTGCGGACTCAGCCCGAGCATGGCTCGAGTACCTGCCCGTAGATACCATCGATACCGGGCCGACTGACGAACCTTTTCGTCGGAAACTTCCAGGGCACGCATAAACGCCTGGCAACTCTGGGATCTCAAGAGCTGCAAGCGGCGGCCGGAGACTCCTCCGACTACATCCGCCGCTTCTCCCAGAAGGCAACGAGCTCCCGACATCCGCGACGCCGACGTTGTCGGGGCGTTCATCTACGGCACCACGTGCGAGGCCCTGGTCCACAAGTTGGGCTGCGCGAAGCCCCGGACCACCAAGGAGCTCCTCGACATCGCCACCAACCACGCCTCCGGCGAGGAGGCCGTGGGGGCCATCTTCGAAAGGAAGACGGCCCACAAGACAGCCAGCCTCGGAGCCGGCGCCCCCTCCGACCGCCCTGACAAAAGGAAGCGGAAGGGGAAGCAGGGCCGCGAAGGCCGAATGGTCGCCGCTGCCGACCGACCTGCTAAACAGCAGGCTCGGCAGGCGCCCGACCGATTCGAGAAATTGATGGATAGTCCGTGCCCGAACCACGACTATCCCGTCAAACACAAGTATCGGGACTGTGAAGTCCTGCCGCTTCTCTCCGGAACCCCACGACGCCACGAGGAAAGGGAAGAAGCGCGACCCAAAGACCCGACGGGCAAAGGGACGATGAGCCGGCCGACGAGTTCCCGCAGCTCGACGGTTGCCTCATGATCTTCGGAGGGGCAGAGTGCTACGCCGACAAGCGGCGGCTGAAGCTCGCCCACCGAGAGGTCCACACGACGACCCCGGCCGTGCCTTTCTACCTAAGGTGGTCGGAATGCCCGATCGCCTTCGATCGGACCGACCACCCCGACCACATCCCGCACCCGGGACGCTACCCGCTCGTCGTCGACCCCATCGTGGGGACGAAGCGCCTGACCAAGGTGCTCATGGACGGCGGCAGCAGTCTCAACATCATGTATGTTGAGACCCTGGATGCCCTGGGGGTCCCTCGCTCCGCCCTCCGGCCGAGCAAGGCGCCCTTCCACGGCGTCGTACCAGGCCAACAGGCCCACCCCCTCGGGCAGGTCGGCCTGCCCGTCACCTTTGGGAGCCCGGACAACTTCCGCACCGAGAGCCTCACTTTCGAGGTTGTGGACTTCCCCGGCTCCTACCATGCCATTCTGGGACGACCATGCTACGCGAAGTTCATGGCCATCCCCAATTACACCTACCTCAAGCTGAAGATGCCAGGACCGCAAGGTGTCATCACCGTGGCCACATCTTTCCAACTCGCCTACAACTGCGAGCGAAGCAGCTGCGAACTGGCCTCAGCAGTCGTCGCTTCTGCCGAGCTCGCCCAGCTCCAGGAGAAAGTCTCCGGATCCGCCCCCGACTCCAGCAAGTCGGGGCCTAGCTCTTTCAAGTCCGCGGAGGACACGAGGGAGGTCGCTGTTGATCCCGAAGATCCCGCCAAGACCGTGCGGATCGGGCCCGCCCTCACCACCAAATAGGAAGGCGCTGCCGACTTCCTCCAAGCAAACCAAGACGTCTTCGCTTGGAGACCCTCGGACATGCCAGAGTCCCGAAGGAGGTCGCCGAGCACTCCTCGAACATTCGACCGGGATCCGGACCGATCGCCCGGCGCTGCGCCCGTTCGACGAAGAGAAGCGACGCCATTGGGGAAGAGATCGCCAAACTTTTGGGCCGGTTTTGTAAGGGAGGTGCGCCACCCCGAGTGGCTCGCCAATCCCGCCCTTGTAAAGAAAAAGTCGGGCAATGGAGAATGTGTGTTGACTACACGAGCCTCAACAAGGCCTGTCCGAAAGATCCATTCCCATTACCTCGCATCGACCAGGTCGAGGACTCCACCGCCGGGTGCGAGTCCCTTTCTTTTTTGGATGCCTACTCGGGCTATCACCAGATTGCGATGAAGGAGTCCGATCAGCTCGCGACCTCCTTCATCACCCCGCACGGCTCTCGTTACGCCACGATGCCTTTTGGTCTCAAAACGCAGCGCCACGCATCGGCCGGTGTATGCAGGCATGTTTTTCAGACCAAATTGGCCGTAACATCGAGGCCTACGTCGACGACATCGTTGTCAAAACCAGGAAGGTCGATGACCTCATCACCGACCTAGAAGAGACTTTTGCGAACCTCCGACGGTTTCGCATAAAGCTCAACCCCGAGAAATGCGTCTTCGGGGTCCCCAAGGGCAAGTTATCGATTCATCGTCTCGGCGCGCATCGAAGCCAACCAAGATAAGATCTCCGCTATCGCAAGGATGGGGCCAATCAACGATCTGAAAGGAGTTCAAAGGCTGATGGGATGCCTCGCGGCACTAAGTCGCTTCGTATCCCGCCTCGGCGAACGTGGGATGCCACTCTACAAGCTGATGAAGAAGTCCGACCATTTTTCCTGGACCAACGAAGCTCAGGAAGCCTTTAGTCGACTAAAGGCCTTTCTGACCTCACCTCCGGTCCTGGTCGCCCCGGAGCCACAGGAGCCTTTGCTCCTCTACATCGCCGCCACGACTCAGGTCGTCAGCGCGGCACTTGTTGTGGAGCGAGCGGAGGAAGGCCGCGTTCTCAAGGTGCAGAGGCCGGTCTACTTCGTCAGCGAGGTGCTCTCCGAAACAAAGGTCCGATATCCTCAGATACGGTTATCAGACTCGGTGCTCATCACCAAGAGGAAGCTTGCCCATTACTTCGATCGACACCCCATCTCCGTGGTAACCTCCTCACCGCTCGGAGAAGTCGTCCACAACCGCGACGCTACCGGAAGGATCGCCAAATGGGCTCTCGAGCTCAACGGCCTCGACATATCGTACGTCCCCAGGACGGCGATCAAGTCCCAGGTCTTGGCGGACTTTGTCGCCGAGTGGACCGAGGCGCAAGTCCCTGCGGCGGTCGAGGACCCGGAGTACTGGACGATGTACTTCGATGGGTCTTACACCAAGAACGGGGCCGGCGCGGGGGTCGTCATCATCTCCCCACTCGGCAACAAGCTCCGGTATGCCATACGACTACTCTTCGACGCCACCAACAATGTCGCCGAGTACGAAGCCCTCGTCAATGGCCTTCGGATCGCCACCGACCTGGCGCCACGACGGCTCAACGCTCACGGCGACTCCAAGCTGGTCGTCGACCAAGTAATGAAAGCCACCGAGCCCCGTGACGCTTCGGATGGCTGCCATCGCTCGAGGTCCGCAAGCTCGAGGAGAAGTTCAAGGGTTTCGAGCTCCATCATAGCTACCGACGCTACAACAGTTGAAGCCGACTCCTCGCCAACCTCGCCTCGGGAAGGGCCGGTTCCCCACGAATCTTCGCCTCCGACCTCAAGAAGCTCTTCAATCCGGTTGGACCCGAAGGCCGAGGGCGCCGCCGACTTCCCAAAGGCGGGCGGCCCCACCGACCGCGCCAGATGCCCACTCGCCTGGTCGGACTTAGGCGTCTGAAAGGCCGAAACCGATCGAGGCAACCGATTGTCGATCGGTTGACGAACGGTCGCTTCCTCACCGATACCACCGAGGCTCGGCGCCTCGCCGGTGGCTAAGTCCTTCGCCCCGATCGAGGGCGCCCTATACAAGAGGAGCCCGTCCGAATCCTTCGAGCGCGTTCCGACCGACCAAGGGAAGCACCTTCGCTGGACATCCACGACGGGGTGTGCGGGCACCATGACGCGCCGCGTCCCTGGTAGGAAAGGCCTTCCGACAAGGTTTCTCTTCGCCGACCGCCGTGAGCAGATGCGACCCAAATCGTCCGCACTGCGAAGGATGTCAATTCTTCGCCAGCAGACGCATCTTCCTCGCAAGCCCTCGCAGACGATCCCCATCACATGGCCCTTCGCGGTTTGGGGGCTCGACCTGGTCGGACCCTTCAAAAGGCACCCGGGCTTCACTCACTTGCTTGTCTCCGTGAGACAAGTTCACAAAGTGGATCGAAGCAAAGCCATTGGCAAAGATCACATCGGCAAGCAGCTGAAGTTTCTTCCGCGATATTGTCTACCGGTTCGGGTGCCCAACTCCATCATCACCGACAATGGGACGCAGCTTCACGGAAAGGAGTTCCTCGAGTTCTGCGACAACTTCAATATCCGAGTCGATCAAGCGGCGTTGGCACACCCTCGAGCCAACGGACAAAGCCGAGCGAGCCAACGGCATGATCCTCCAAGGACTCAAGCCGCGAATCTTCACCGATCAAGAAATTCGCGGGACGGTGGGCAGCCGAGCTACCACCCGTGCTTTGGAGTCTGCGAACCACGCCCGACCGGCCGACCGGGTTCACTCCTTTTTCTTGGTGTTCGGGCGAGGCTGTCCTCCCGACCGACCTTGAGTACGGCGCACTAAGGGTGCAGAACTACAACAATAAGACGGCAATCGAGGAACAAAGAAGATGACCTCGATCGACTCGACGGCTCGAGACGCCGCGGTCTTACTGATCGGGCAAAATATCAGCAGACGCCGCGTCGCTACCACAGCCGACGGGTCCGCTGGCCGCTGCTCAAGTCGGCGACTTAGTGCTGCGACAAGTCCAATCTGCGAAGGACAGGCACAAGCTCTCCCCGCCTTGGGAGGGCCCTTTCTCCATCGCAGAAGTCCTCCGACCCGGCACCTTCCGCCTCAAGGACACCGAAGGAAATCTCGTGACAAACGCGTGGAACATAGAGAAGCTGAGAAAGTTCTATTCTTAGTCAATCTCTCCCCCCTCTTTGTCACCACTCGAAAAAAACTTGAGCAAAGGGAAGCCGTAATTCTCGGACCACCAACCAAGTGCTTTCCCTCTTTTTTTTTCTATCTTTTTGCCTACCACAAGTACTGCGACCTACGCCCCGAAAGCGAAGGTCCCGAAGCAGTACTCTGCGCATTGCAAAGACCGCTGACACAAGAACAACCGACCTACGGTTGGACGGGTCATTTCGGCGGCAAACACGCAAGAAATTCCGCCTCCAACCTACGCTGGATCCGTTGCGATCCCAAAAGATTACGGATATGGGCGAATCATAAGCGCAAAAAAGTCCTCAAAGAAGAAAGAAGAAACGGGAAGCGAAGCAGCACTTTATTTATCTATGGAGGAACATCGCCCCAGCCAAGAGCGAACCGCCCGTTGCGATCTTGGTGCGCGCCCTGCCAGCCGAGCTCCACGCGGCGTGCCTCTACCACCGCCCGCAATAGTGGCGCCCTCGCTTCTCGAAGCCGAGGAACGCCGACGACGAGGACGCCGACTCGCCGCACGTCCTCACGAACAGCCGCAGCCTCAGCATCCGCCACCTCCCGCAACCAGGCCTGATGGGCGGCTACCTCCTCGTGAAGCTGAGCGTTGTGGTCCGCCATGGCACACAGGGAATGGGCGCACCGGCGCCTCTCCTTTTATAGGCAAGCAGTGTGGGAGGCGCGGAAGACGAAGCACCGTAGAGTCGCATAACGGAGCGGAAGACGAAGCGCCCGACACCGATTGGGCGGCGCGGTCCTCAAGGCGAAGTTAATCCACCCTTATCCTCGAAAGCATAAAGTTCCTTTTCAAAATCGCACACCCGCCACGAGCTCAAGCGGCGCGTGGCGACACTCTCGATCCCCACGCACCACTCGGGGCTGCATGACCTCGTGGGTCGGCGACCTAAATCGATAACCGGTTACCACTCCGACCGAGCTCCTCATAAGTAACCTCCTCAAAACCAAAATGCTACGGCCCACGCCCCTGCGGCTACGGTTTCGAAGTAGCACTTTGCGCAAAAAGGAGGCTACCTGAGCGAAGGGCCGAGCGGCGGTCGGACGGAGCCTTTCGATATAGATCGGCGAGCCGACCGATCAAACAATCTCCATCGTGGCGGTTCCCTCGAAGCAAATGCTACAACTTACGCCCCAGCGGCCCAACCCGACCGTCACTTAAAAGCGCGCGGGTCGCTAACCTAAGCCGCACTTCGACCGACCGAGCTATCTACCTCGTGGCTACTTCCCTCGGCTCAAAGTGCTACGGCCTACGCCCCCGCGGCTACGGCTTCGAAGTGGCACTCTGCGGAGGGAAACAAGCCCTCCGAGCAAGAAACACTATGAGCGGTCGGAGCACCCCCACTTAGGTCAGCATTTCAACCCGCCAAGCTTCGCGAAGGAGGTGGTCCGATCCCGACACCTCTCCTTCACCAAGCAATCGCTCGAGGCAGCTCGCCCTGCCCCGTGTCCTCTTCGCATGGACCTGGTGCAACACTCCACGCCTCGTGGCACCCTGGCCCCCGTAGCTACGGTTGAAAAATTGCCCAAACTCATAGAAGAAGCACGGGATAGACGAGCAAAATAACTTAAAGCAACCCGACACTTCGAACTCAGTCAGGGTAATCGTGTTCATTACATACACTGCCAAAAAAGCAAAAAAAAAAAAAAAAAAGGAGAAGGAAAACTAATCTTCCTCCCCCTTCCGACGGAGGATTTCGCGCGGCGAGATTCGGCCGGCAATCTCTTGGGCGCACGGATCGACCCGGGCCATGAACGCGTCGACCTCTTCGTCGCTTCGGTCAGCAGCAACGCCGCTCCCGACCGCCTCAAGGTCGACGCCGTCATAATAAGAGACGGTGTTGACCAGGGCCGAGGAAGCGCCAAGCGCCGCCGCTTCCCGCACCGACGCCTCCACGCGCTCAGGGATCCATCCAAGCATGGCGGGGATGGCGTCAGGGCCCGGAGTAAGCCCGAACAGCCGGTCACAGGCGGCCTGGACGCCCACATGGAGGACCGTCAGCTGGGCCGTCGTATCGGCCGCATCCCTCTCCGCCAGCCGCTTGTCCAAAAGGGCCGAGTCGCGTGACTCGACCGCCGCGTCTCGTTCCTCCACCGCCACCCTTCGCGACTCCAGCACGTCGCTAAGGCTTTTTCGCAGATCTGCAGGGACGAAAACGACGTCAGGGGACGCTCGCCGTGGTGACTCCCGGAAGAACGAACTACTCACCGGCCACGGAAGCCTCCTTGGCGCGAAGTTCCTCCTCGACCTTGGCACGCGCTTCCCGGTCGGCCGTAGCACGGTCGGCAAGCTCCTTCACCGTCACGAGCTCCCCCCGAGCGAGATCCCGCTCGGCGCGAAGCTGGTCGGCCTCCCTGCGGGCCGACTCGCATTCCTCCCGATAGAGGGCGGCCTCCGCCCGAGCGGATCCTTCTGCAAGGACCGCAGAGGCCTTGGCCGCTTCAGCATCCGCTAGGGACGACCTGGCCCTCTCTCCCTCGGTGGCCAACGACTCCGCAAGTCGCTGAGCCTCCCGCAAGGCTTCGGTGACCTCCCCCAGCCGCTGACCCGCCGAGGCAGCCCTTCCTTGCTCGGCGGCAAGCGCCCTCCGAAAGGCCGAGTAGCTCTTTCCCTACGGCACTCCCGGTGTGCAAGTGCCGGAGGAACATCGACTTGTCCACCGCCGGATGTCAAGCGCTGCGAATACCCGCCTGGCCGATCTCCATTTCGGCCGAGAGATGCACAAAAGACAAATCCCGTCGGACTTACCGATCCGCCGAGCGGGACTCCTGAGCAATGGACTTCCTCGCCTTGACGCGCGTCAACAACGAGAGTAAGGTCGGCGTGGATCCTTCCCATCTCCTCCTCGTAACGCCCCAATCGCTGCGTTACGCTGCCGCCCGTAACGAACGCTGACCCCGGCCGTCGTGGCCGGGCTAAGTCAGCCAGCGATCGGCGATCGCTTCGACTTGATTTCCCGCCACGGACGCCTGTGGCGGCTGGCCGCGCGCCTTCAGCGACACTCGGACCGCTGAAATCGGGCGGCGCCTCGGCGGGCGGGCGGCGGATCTCGCCCCGCCGGCTAACGCCAAGAACCCCTGCTTTCCCCGGCGACGGGCTCGCGCGACTTCCACGGCCGGCAACACGGAAGGCAGGCCGGCAGACTTCGCGGCCTCACATCGTCGAAGGCACGGGCGAAGCATGCCCGACGGAAGCTTCGCCGCGACGGCCGCATCCGGCAGCCGCCCAGATCGTCCCCTCCGGCAGCCGTTTCTCACCGACGGGCCCTACCGCGGGGAGCGCATCCGGACGATCCCCGCTCCCGACGACCACCGCACGCCCCGCGGACAGGACCGGAAGGGGGCGATTCCTCGCCACCGAAGTAGGACTCAGCGCCCTCCCAGCGCTGGTGTGGCCTCGCGCCACGGCCGGTCGTGAATTACGTAAGAAGACAAGCACCGAGGAATTGGCGTAAGTCACTTACCGGGAGGAGCGAACAACCGGCACTGACGTGCCCTCTTTGTGCCGGACTTCGCGAGGAGGCGACAGGATATGCGCTCCGCAGATAAACCCTCGCGCTCGCGGTTTCTTCGGAGGAGCCGCGCCGCCCCCGCTGATCGGGACCGTCGCCGCGCGACCGCCTCCGGCAACTTCTTCTCCTCGCTCGGCGACTCCTCGTTACCCTCACTCGAGGTCTCCTCCGAGACCTCCTCGCCACGCCGCTGCCTGGTCCGCGCGCTTTTCCTCTTCCGCCTTGGCGGCCACCTTTTTCGCTAGCTAGCAGGCGGCGCCCCGCTTCTCCTTTTCGAGGCGCGCGCCGCCTCAACTCCTTCTCCCCGGCAGCAAGGGGCGGAGATCAGTCCACCAAGCCCTCGAGAACACGCTCGGATGAGGGGACGAGGAGCGAGAACAAAACAAAAGCAACAGAGCCACCGGACGTACTAAGTCCCGGAGGGTTCTCAAGGCCGAGAACGGCGCAGCGCCGCCTCACCGGGCTCGGTATCTCCCGCAATGGAGATCGCAGACACGCTGCGAGGATCTCCGACGAGGGAGCTCCGCTCCGACGACCTTGCAGGTCGGTCGGCCCAATGTACTCAAACATGGGACGAATCGATCCTTGAGGGGTTGGATGCGCCTCTCCATAAACGTCCGAGGACCACCTTGCCTCGCCAGGCCCGCCGCTTCAGGTCCGCGAGCTTTTCAAGGATCGCGTCCACCTTCTTCCGGTCCTTCGCCTCAGACCCCACCCCAACAAGGATGCGGCGTTGGTAAATTCCCACCGAAGGAGGGGCACCTTGTCGAGGTTCCGGACGAGAACCACTCGCTATGCCACCCCTGCTAGACGTCAGCCTTCAAATCGACGAGAACGGCTTGCGATGGTTGCGCAGCTTGGATCATCGAGCTCCGAGGAGGCCGGTGGTGTCCAAAGGATCGACCTCGCGAAGAAGAAGTGGCGCCAGAGCCCCAATGGGGTTCAATCCCGTAAAGGCCTCACACAAGCGTCATGAAGACCGCAATATGGAGGACTCCATTCGGGTTCAGTGATGAACTTCTCCCCGTAATAGTGCAGCAACTCCCTGACGAACGGGTGGAGTGGAAGTCCAAGCCCCATTCGTAGAAGGACGCCAAATGAGACTATCTCGCCGTCCTCAAGTTCGGGACCTCGGTCCCGGCCGTGAACTCGCCCGGCGGACTCGGCCGCGGAGGAAGGAACTCCTTCCTCTCCGCATCGAGATAGCGACCGCGCCATGGCGAGTGCGGGGTCAGCGACATCTCCAAATGCGCGAAGGAAAGCAGGAACGACGCGCGGCAGAAGCTCCTCTTCTTCCTCGTGGTTCTTTCTTCCCTTTTCCTTTTGCGTATATCGCGAACAGAGGGCTTGGCGCCTACCACGCCACCCACTCCTTCCTTTATAAGCGCCCGGCGAACGGACGCGCCTCGCACCGAAATCGACGCCTCACGCAAATCAACGCGTCGCAGCATCGCCCGCCGCCGCCGCCTTCGTCACCCGTGAACGTGCCGCAATCCATTTAAATCCCACTGCGCATTAATCGCCCGACAGACGGCCGCCTCGCGCCCGCCGCCAAGACAAAGATCGCGGCTCGCCGGCTGCGATGGGCTGGGCGCCCATGCCGGAAAGGTATGCAACGGCCATCGCCGCCGGCCTCGGGAGGACAAGCGCCTATAGGCTCGCACTGAGGCCCGGCACTGCGGTGGGTTACGAAGGCGAATCCACCACCGAACGAAGCCGCCCAAAGACGTAAAGAGCGAGGGGCGAGTCGCAGTGAGCCCCCAGAGGGCCTCCAGATGGGTCGGCGGACGACCCAATCACTGTGACTCGCGTCCGAGACCATACCTCACACTCTCCCGCGGAACTCATCGATGAGTAGCGGCCAGCCGCGCTCCGGGTCGGCGGACGACCCGGCAGTCCGACACGGGATCGAGTAAGGAAAGGTTTTTTATGGAACGCCCCCCAGCGGGTCGGACGCCCACGCCGGGAGCTACGTCCGCTTGGAAACGAACCCCCTCAAGGGGGATCGCCAAGGTTCCACTCGGATTACCCGATAGTAGCTCGCACGAGCACGGCGTTCAAACCGACGAAGGTAAACGTGCGTTCGCTCACCTGACTCTGAGGACCCACGTACACCGTGGCCTGCCAGAGTCCGATCGGTAAACCCCGACCGGCTCTCCGATCCGCCGGGGCTCGGGAGCTACACTACAGATGCGCTCGCGCACCGTCCTCTTCAGCGCAACTACCGGCGATCGCGCCGGCGTCGCCGACCTCAGGGTCCGCGCCACTTTTCGATCGGTAAACCCCGACCGCTCCTGACCGCTCGGGGCTCGACTACACCGGTGCGCTCGTCTTACCGGGCTCTTTGGGCGGGCATGACCGACAAGCGGCCCGACCAAAGGCGTCGCCGACCTCGGTCCGCGGCTACTTTTCGATCGCTAAACCCCGACCGGCTCTCCGACCCTCGGGGCTCGAGAGCTACACCGGAAGATGCGCTCGCGCGCACCCGGGCTCTTTCTAGGCTGGCGCGGCTCCCAAGCAGTCGCGCCGACCTAGACGCCACCGACCTCCGGGTCGACGACTACCGCGGCCGGGCTAAACCCCCGACCGGCTCTCCGACCCGCTCGGGGGCTCGGGGGCTACACCCACGGCGCTGCAAGACCGGCTCTTTCTAGGTGGCACGGCTCCCGAGCAGCCACGACGACCTAGCATCACCGACCTCCGGGCCGACGGCTACCACCGCCAGGTTAAACCCCCGAGCGGCTCTCCGACCCGCTCCGGGGCTCGGGGGCTACTGACGAGTACCCATGCCATGGGTACCCCCATCAGCCCGGAAGCACGAACGGGCTGACCTATCACGGCGAAGGCCCAACACCACCGAAAGGTACTTGGGTCATGGGAACGAGCCCCGACTGTGCGGGCCGACTCTGACGGTCGGCGGACTCCGGTTCCGGGCGGTCGGCATGCGCCGGCCGCCTAATATTGAAGCTCAAGCTCCACCTGCACACGGGCTAGCAGGGCCCACGCCAGTGTCAGGTGGCTGCCTTGTGCGCAGCGTCCCCTGGCATCCGTACCGGGGTAGGCAGCTCCTTCCCGAGACTGTCAGAAGGGCCACCGAAGAAGTCAAGCCCCCGTCCCGTCGCCTGGCACACCGCAGAGGAGTACGCCCACTCCCGAGGCCAAGGCAAAGTCAAGCGCCATTAAAGCCACCGAGGCTGACAAGAGCACCACGCGACACGCCACCCAGACAGCACTACGCAAGACTGCCCATCACAGAACCACCAACCCTGCCTCGGGACGGGCAGGGGCCGGTCGGACAAGACAGGAACTGCACATCGGGACGCAGTGCCCCTTTTCTCGTAGTTTTCCCAACTCCGTGTAACCTGCCCCTCCGTCTATATAAGGAGGGGCAGGCCCGAGAGGGGGCGGAGAAAAAGCCTTCTAGGTAGCCTCAACTCCCTAGCGAAAACATCAAGGGGATCGGACAGCCGACCGTCCGCCTCGCTTGTACACCCCTTGTCCATCTCCCAAAGATCAATACATCCACACCGCACGAACTGGAGTAGGGACATTCGGCCCGAACCAGTATACATCTTCTGACTCCTTGAGTCGACCATTCGGGGAGAGGGAGCGCGCGACCCCATCCGACCATAAATTCGTATTGCCGGTGCACGAAACACCGACAATTAACATTTACAATTTTAAAATATGATATTTCAAATTTAAATTTAAAATTTTCAAAACATGATAAAATTTTCGAAGCCTCTCATTTATTTCCCTATCTTCAATAATAGGAGTTGTACTTGTGTCCCTGGAAATTGGGGTTGAGGAGGCAAATTTAGGGGCCTCCTAATTTTAGGGGCTTGAGTTGGGGCTCCCTGGGAATTGGGGCTGAGGAGGAAAATTTAAGGGCCTCCTAATTTTAGGGGCTTGAGTTGGGGCCCTGCTGGATCTGTTTTTTTTACTACACTCCCTATTTTAAGGTTTAGGGGCTGGTTTAGGGGCTCTGCTGGAGATGCTCTAATAATGGTTGCTGTTATGACGGATTCTAACAGATGCCGCTTTGCTGAAGAGGCAAAAACCGGAAATAGAAGAACTTTGTAAAAAGTTGCAGGTTATTCCTGTTTATTTGATGTTTTCTACGTAAGTGATGTGAGATAATGTTACTTGAGGTATTTTTCTTGACTAGCAATGGAACTTGAGGAGGAAAGGAGGTTAAGGGAGACTCTAGAGCATCGTTTGGCCGAGCAACAAAACATGTTAAGAGGACCTCAACAATACCAGCATATCGTCGGACCAGTATACTGATTCTTACCAGGTATGTTTGACACGGGACGGTATCCTTTGCAGCCACCTTCTCTGATTTTAGGTGTCAGTGACTTAAAATCAAAGAAGATGACTGCAGAGGATCTCAATACGTTTACGTTTGATGCAGCAGTAGCTGTAAAACTTTTTGTCAAGTTCGATCGTGTAGGATCTCTTTTCATATGTTGGTGCTAGCTGGAAGCCTTAATCTCTTTCCATTCTTTACATTTTGACGCTGCTCCATCACAAACCACATTACCCTCTTCCTCCCGACTTGCCTGCTAATACTCGAACGAAGCCCAGACGTTGACGGAACTGTTCATTGGCTTGTTGCAGCTGGATGCACTGGGAGCTCCGGATTCTAAGCAGAGAGACAAGATGGATTCGTTGCCAGCCTCTCACACCATTCAAAGGATGCGGAGTTCGGCCCAGTACCCCAAAATTTCAGGCACTGTAGCTTATGAGGACCTTTGGATGCAGCTGAAGAAAAGGGTGTAGCACTAATCTTGAGATGACACCTGGCTTCAAATGTGCGCCGTCCATCCATGCCAGCAACAATCTAAGACTGCCCTTTGAATCAAATTCAAATGCAATAGTTTCATAGCAATATCTTTTTACTAACATTGCTAACTCTTGAAACAAATTAGATTGGATGTACGAAAATAGAGAAGTGTTTCTATGCTCTTCGTTTTAAAAGTTGCGTAATTATTAAAGCATGAATGAAGGGTAGATGGTGATTACTTACCTCTTCGCTTGCTTCAAGATTTGTACAACTTGCACCGGAAGAAGAAGCATAGAAGCACTGCTCACGAAAATAATATTAGTCGCGAGAACACTTTCATAGCAATATCTTTTTGCTAACATGCCGTCACAAAATTTGGCTATCAAAATTGCGCGGTGTACTAAACGTTGAGTGAATTCTGCGATAGCCGTAAACACCGGGGTTTATGAATTCTTATTCGACTCCTGCCTGTCATCTCTGTGCGTATATCTGACAGCCACGTACACCCACAGCTCTCATGCTATTGTAGATACACGAGCGTACAGTTCGTCCAGCTTGGGTCGTCGTGTCCGCGACACCACGAGGAAGCAAACAACGGTGCGAGTCCGGGGGGGCAGCACCCCTCCCTGCAGGCGGTTCCATCGGCACGTCAAGATTTTATTTTATTTTTTTAAAAGAAAGCAGGAGCTCTGCCGACTCAATTAAGGCTGGGAAAGTTCAAAAGTACAAGGTAGCAAGGTAGTAAGAAGACAACGACAGAAGGTAGGAAACCCAAAAAAGAAGAGAAAGCCCGCCAGAACATGCGGTAACGGGTGATGCGGATCCACCTCCTTGCAAGGTGGAAGGTAGAGATATCGTGGAGGATTTGCCGAACGACCGCTGACACCGGAGAGTATTGGGTGTTAAAGATGCGAACATTGCGTTCTTTTCAAATATTCCAAAAAGCAAAGATCAGCGTCCCATCTAGGCCCTTGCACGTCAAGATTTTCAGACCATTTCTCCATGCGACAAATCAACAGGCCAATCACGCAGATCCCACTGTCAGGCGCATGATCGACACACATCCCATAATCAATCGCCTGAATAGCCCACTGTCAGGCGCATGATCGACACAAACCCCATAATTAGTCGCCTGATTATCTGTAGGATGATCAAGGCTTGGAAGAATACTACAATACAATAAAAGAGTTGAGTGCTCATGTGTGTGCCTTCGATGATGGGGCACATGTGGGTCTGATGGTGTTGGGATGGCCAAGTGTCACCTCTGCAGATACCTTAATAGTGAGGTGTGTATCTTGTGCCGAAAAAAATGGAGGAAGAAGGGGGGGGGGGGGGGCGGGGGAGGTGCAGGGATGAAGGTGACATGAAACCTCCCTGGGAGACCAGGGCATTAAAAACCAATGGCGATGCTGCAGAAGCTGACAAATGATTGCTTGTGAGATGGCAATGGGGTATCCAATGAAGGCTGGTTTCAGTAACCTTGGTTTTCCTGGTAATTGGATGGCCCAAGGGCAACCTGAGCGTGAGTTATGATTCTCTCACAGGGCGGTGCCAGCCCAGGTCTATATCTCGGGTCAGGCCATACCTTCTTATGCCAAGCTACAATGTTACTGATTTTTTAACACATTTTTATATGGATTTGTCGTGGAAGGCCTCAGGCCCAGGCCTCGATAACCCGAGGCCTGCCTCCGCCCGTCTGTAGATGTAATACTCACTCCGGTTGCAAGAGTGATGTCGTAGGATGAGTGTATTCATATTACACCATAAATTTTGCTTTGCTTGAAAGTTCTTCTAGCACCTTGAGCAATGAAATCAGATATTTGATCATTCGAACTTTGTAATTCAGTTCAAATAACGCCCGACCCAGTTTTATAAGGTGGTATTATCCATGTGGTGTGATGAGTGGGCGGCTTTACTATGTAAGATGATACGTTGATAAGTTTAGGTAAATGACAGGTGAGGCCATAGAGCCTTCTCCCCTAAATCGAAACAGGGGGAGGGAACTACAGGGGGTGACGACTATGGAAGCATGGCTAGGAAGTTCGGTAGGGGATTAGCCCCTGTAAGCCTCACCTATCATTTGACCCACCTTGATAACGTATCATCTTACATGGCAAAATCGCCCGCTCATTGCACTACATGGGCAATGCCATATTGAGAAAAGGGTTAGGGTGTTATTTGAACCAGATTACAAAGTTCAGGGATAATAATTTAAAGGTCTGGTTTCATAATTTGATATACTAGATAAACTTTCGACCAACGTTCCTGGTCTCATATATGGACTATAGAATGCTCGTATGCGCATTACATGAGCAGATTTGTCTAAAAGTAGTACTTTATCAATATTATAATTTCACTAGATTTTATAAATATATTGCAATGTAAATTTTGTGGTCAAAGGTAATTTTAGAAACTGCGCCTAATGCCCGGACCATCGCTTTTTATTACAGACGAGGAACATGCACTGGTAGATCATTAGTAGTAATCTGATGCTGGTGGTGACTGGTGAGGAATGCAGAAGCGAACTGTACTTGGCATGAGAATTCAAACCAAAACAACTCCAGCTCGTGCATTCAATGCAAGAGTACAAAATATCCTCACCACCAACTCAGAGCCAAGAGCCAGTTATTCCCAGATTCTCTAGCTTTTCACTTGGTGATTCGATTTTGACCCAACCTGTACATTCCTCCTCTATCTCTCCTACACAAATCCCTCCCCAGCATGCACACACACACGTTGAGGTCACCCATGCATGCAACACACAAACAAGAAGAAGAAGAAGAGCCTTGCCTTTTATAAGGAACTTATGTACTCTGTTTGTTCAAAAATATAAGGCCTATAGTTTGTATATAGATTTAACGATACCTTTTCTATTATAACTCTATTTATTTTCTTTCAACCATATGCACTTATCACCATTCACACATGGTATTATCTCTTATCTTTCAAGACAATTAAGTGAAGTATCTAAGACATTCTCTCTCGTACTTTTCTCAATTTTACCCTAACATTAATTCCTGTGTAAGGTCAAAATACGACTTATATTTCTAAACGAAGGGGTATGTATTAACAAAGCAGAACAAATAAAACTTTGCCAGGTAACAAGAGAGAAGGAAAAAACCAGCGGTAGGGACTACTAGAATCTCTCCTCAACCTCCCTTGTCCTCCACTTATTACACGATTCTTTGTCGGCAATGTTTCTATGCTTTTCCTCCTAATAAAAATTGTACAAATCTTGAAGCAAACGAAGAGGTAAATAATCACTATATACTCTTCATTCATACTTTAATATTCATACAATTTTTAGAAAAAAAATACATAGAAACACCCCTCTTCCGCGTCTCATCTCTCTAGGTTAGTTGTTCCTCCAATTCAATTCTCTCTCTCTCTCTCTCTCTCTCTCTAACCACCTCTATTATAAGCACCACCCTACACCCATTTCCAACTCCCCTCCTCTCCTTGGTCATTGTTCACACAAAACACCTCCCTTTCCCTCTCTACATCTCTCTGCTCCGTGCTGATCGTAAGCTCGGCCTGTGCTGCTTCTGAGACACTCATGGAGTGCCTGTCGCCCTCGCCGTCCGGCAGGCGCCTGTCGGAGCTGCTGGAGGAGAAGCAGGAGCCCTTCTTCCTCGACCTCCACCTCCTCGAGAAGGGCTGCTCGGCCCGGCTCCTCGATGGCTACGACGCCGCGCTGTGCTGGCCGGCCGCCGGCAACGACGCCGCCTCCGTGCTCAAGCGGATCACCAGCAAGAAGAAGAAGGCGGCAGAGGCGGCGAGCACCCGGGGCAAGAAGAAGCAGCCGGCTCCTGCGGGCACCGGGCTCCTACGGCTCCTGCTCTCCAAGATCCTCCACGTCAAGGCGGCCAACCGGAAGCCCGCCGCGCTGCAGTTCTCCGACCCCTTCAAGATGGTAGCCCCGTCTCCTTGCTCCAAGCGCCTCGACGCCGTCAAGACTGACGCGGAGATGAACGCCGACGGCGGTGAGATGGAATATTCCGACTCCGACGACGACGAGAAGCAGCTGAGCCCCGTCTCCGTCCTGGAGCACCCGTTCGAGAGCTCCCCTGTCCACAACCAGAGCAAGTGCTCCAACGTGCAAGGCTCGCCCAAGAACGCCATGGCCATCGTCCGGCAGCTCCTGGAGGTGGCGTACTCTCCGGCGCTGCTCACCCAGCTGCTCGCCAAGTCCGAGGAACTCATCAAGGACACCGCCGTCTGGGGCTCCGGCCACGCCGACCTCGACCACGACGGCGACGATGACTTCTACTACTACCCCACGAGCCCCAACAACGGCCACGACGACGACGAGGCCGCGGCCACATCCGTGGCCACTACCACCAGCAGCGCCGCCTACTGGGGCTCGCACAGAGCGGAGCTGGCCAGGGTGTCCGAGCTGGTCGCGTCGGAGGTGCCGAGGTCGAGGCTGCACGCCACCGACGTGGAGCCGGAGCGGCGGGACGTCGGCGCCGACGTCGAGGCCGCCATGCTCGATGCTTTACTGCAAGATCTGGTCGTCGATCTCCGGAGCTGTTGCTGATAGACGGCGGCCAATGGCGGTGCATGCCTTCTCGCGAGTCGCGACGGAGAAAGAAACAGAGCAGCGCTGCTCTGCTCTGCAGCTGTTTCGATCCTAGGTGCATGTATGATATGAAATGGTTTTGTGGGGTAGTCGCTGACAGACCGGCCCCTACTGCTCTGTGTCTTAGGCATTGGCTTGTGACAAGTGGAGGCTGTAGACTAATTAACCATGCAGTAATTTTGCAATATTACTCATTTATTCAAAATTTCTATAGCAACATTGAAAATTCGTATAAAACAGTTATTTAAAATGCTCGCAAGAATATTTTTTAAAAAATTGCTGTTCCAAATATGGCCTTACTGTGAGGCCATACAAAGTACATTTCCCCCTTTCTATTGGTTTCATTTTTCCTCGTATGCTCCCTCCAGTCCAGAAAGAATGTTGCGTCTGTATCTGTGATGGCACTAGAAAATGGTACAAGCATATTCGTAGAAAAAAAAACTTTGGCTATATAATTTCAGAAATACTAGGGAACGGTAGCTTTCCAATGGTACAATATGCCATGCCCTTGGTTCAGTTCGTTTGCCACCACGCGCACTCTTTCGAACCAACTGTTGAACTTATCTTCGAAATATTATTAAACTTGTATGTGAAACGTAGATGGAACACTATGAAACTTGATGAAAAATATGTGTGAAACTGGTTCATAGAACACTAAAAAAACTGGTGAAATTTATCTATGAAACATCATGAAACTTATATGTGATACATCATGAAACTTATATGTGAAACTCCTGATACAGCCTGGTTGATGAAACACTATGAAATCTGGTGAAACTTATTTGTGAAATATCATGAAACTTACCACTAAAACTCATAAAACCTTTGAAACTTAATACATGAAACCTACTGAAACTTAATGAAACGAATGAAACACTCTGAAACCTCATGAAACTTGTCTGTGAAACTTAACTCTGAAACTCATGAAACCTTTGAAACTTAATACATAAAACATGCTGAAACATAGTCGTAAAATCTATCAATACCTGATGTACGCGTAGGCAAGCAAGGAGGAGGCCGACAATGAGGCTCCACGCGCGCCCTGCATGCATGCAGATGATTGCAATTATACAGTTGATATGATCCTATAGGCTGTGGCTATAACATATACCGTTCGTTGCCCTCACAACGGTATAGCGTAGGCTAGTTGTACTCATATAATTTTGTATATTTTTTGCCAATATATGTACGAACGAGAGCGTAGAGAGTATCTCTTCTTGTGTCCAGTTGACTTACCATCGAGCTCATCACTGTTCATCCCTACTCAAATAATCTTACAACATGACGCCAAAAACAATTCCTGAAAACCCCAAGAGTGCCCACGTCCATCCATCCTAATCCAGGTGCCTCGATCATAATGAGTTGCATGTATCAACCGGTTCATCCAAAAACCTAAATTGATAAAGGAAAATGAACAATTCACTTACGAAAATCCCACGGTTTGTGAAGATTTACAGGTAGGCAGGCCAGCTCGCAACTAATGCATCATCGTCGTCGTCATCATGTGCAGTCAAAAACATTCTCAACTTCCAAACCTCTGAATTAGGGGCCCTAACGGAGGGCGATGGCCGAGCTGACCAATAGAATCGATTGAATGAACAGCGACGTTCATGTGCATGGGCGAGCCCCTCTGCTCCCCGCCCTCGAGCGACGCGCGTACGTACGTGTAACAGAGCTTCAGTTTCATTAGATTCGTGAATTTAGCAGAGCTGGATATTTTTAGCTACACTAAATCTGTAGAGCTGGAGCTATGGGTATATCAAAGAGTGTTTAGATGGGTCATCTTGTTTACATTTTAGAATAAAAATATAAACTTAATTCACATTATTTTAACCTACAAATTTCAGATCTGAGGTGGAGCTGGGATTTGGAGCTCTGCCAAACAGCCATAGACCATAGTAAAGGTAGATAATTTTATCTTAACTTCAGTATTATTAGTTTAAAACCAATCCTTAATAAGCTAGCACTCCTCCTGCAACTTTTAGTTACAGGAAAACATTGGTTTATTGGCTTTTCAATCAGAGAAAAAAAAAAACTAAAACAAACATGTTGCAGTTGTGATCTTCATGTGCACTGTAGTACGTGTACATGCAAGTACACACTCGAGGTTGGAACAGAGAGGTGTCAGGCAGGCAGGAGCTGGCCTGGCTGGGTTGGCCAGGACGGCAACGCATGCATGCATTCATGGGAATGCGCAGGTGCAAGCGAGAACTGCAAGCAGAGAAAATGCTTTGTGCAGATGCCGGCCGGTGTGAAGGAGTGGCACGGTGATTTAGAGGGAGAGGCGAATGATTTTAAATAAATTTTTACTTTTTAAATAAAATGTAATCAAAATCTTTCTTCGAGCGCAAAAGGGTAAAACAGAACAAAAACGAAACTTAAAATGCACCTTCTTATGAAGGTCAAGAACCTATTCCAACCTACAATCATAAGGATTGAAGTTAAAGTCCTGACTTTTAACCAATCAAATGAAGAGTGCACTAAGAATCTATAATCATGGTATGGGACTTGCTCGTGGGGCTTTTGTGATCAAAATGATCTTGGACCATCTCCCACACGTCAAAGTAAGCAAGAACTCAAGAGAAGAACTCTAAGAATACAATCGACAACGATTTCTCTAAGATTTAGTAAAAGAACTCTAAGAATGCCAAGAGCGTCCTCCGGCTCCCTGGACACGGCCGGCGGTAGCCGCGCCGCACCGGGGGAAGAAGCCGTTCTTGTACGTGTGCAGCGGGAGAATCGATGATTTATTCTGTTTTAGTTGATACAATTGATCATTTGTTCCGTATATCTCACTGACATACGGTTCCAGGACTTATACCTTAATAAGGCAGCGCAGAACAAATGATCGATGATATAAGTAAGTTAAGTCAAATAATCAATTGATCCAAAAATATTTTAGTCATTTCCTTTGGTGCCTTTCTCAATCTAAGATCTTTCTTAATCTATATATCCAGAGAAAATACGTCCCATAAAAAACAGTTATTTTTCGAAAATGAAGAACGTGTCTTAAACGTCACCCGTTGTTTTTAATTGTATAGATTATTTCTCTCACGCCGACCTCGTCCACCACCGCGCTCGTGCTGCCATCGCCCTTGAACATGCATGGGCATGCGCCCCCGGTTCGGATGCCTCCAATCGATAGGACGAGAAGATTTTTGGCATGCTTGCGAGATGCATGCAGCCGAAGGGAGTCGAAGATGCGTAGCAACAAGCTGCTACCATGTGGAGCTCTTCGCAGAATCTTCTTGTTCGCTTCAGCAGACGCTCTGCTGTCGCGTGCTGCCTGCTGTTAGTCCTACAGGCTCAATAACACGTACGTCTGTGTCTAAGGAACCGGGTTTAAAATTTGTGCAATTTGTATTGTATTGAAAGAAAAAGAATAGAAATATATATATATATTAATTCTTACGTTAATCGAAAAAGGTAGAAATATATATATATATATATATATATATATATATATATATATATATATATATATATATATATTAATTGGAGGTCCTCTTAGAACCTTCACGTTATTTCTAGAGCTAAAAGGCTAGAAAATCTCACGTTAATAGAAAAAGGTAGAAATTCTTACGTTAATTATCCGAGAAAAGAAAAACCATAGCTGTCAAATAGGAAAAGTCCCAATATATTTGTTATTTGTGTAAGTTGATGAGTCCTAGCAGTATACACCTTGTGATGCGATCATGATTCACACTAAACGCGCGTTGCACTTCTTGTGACCGAACCGGACACAGCAAATAAAAATAATTGAATGACCTATCTTGACATATTATATTTTGGTTTGGTTTCAAACATGTAAGATGGTAGACACATGGCATGTGTCTTCTTGCAAGCATACAAAATAATTAATGTGAGCGATTAAGTCCGATTCAGACTTGAAATTAAAATCGATACCAGAGTATACTAATTCACGTTAATTCTGTTGCAAAATGTAGTCGTTATCAGCACCAATTAATAGTACGCCAATGCAATCACATGAATAAAAACAAGAGCACATATAATGTAAAGGAGAAAAGGCTCTCTCTGTTTATTAGATCGATCTTTCTGTAAAGGACAATGTCCAATATATAGGAGAAAAATCTTTTGAAGTTCAATTCGGATATAGTCCTTCCATACAGGGATATAGATTCTATCCATATCATAACAAATTCCTATACAAATTTAAATTTGGAACTAAAATTACTCCACGTTAATTACACGTGGAAAAAGCTATAAATTCCACCTTTAATTAATTAGAAAAATTTGAAATAACTACAAATTACTACCATAATGGGAGAGAAAAAAAACTAAAACATGAATCCGCATTATCTATGGTCCAAAGCTCATATACATGTACATATATAATTCGATGGATAACCCCACGGCAAATAGAAAGGTGAGACTACCACGAATACAACTCCGTATGCATGGTTACATATGCATGTATCCGATTAAATTGTATTAGTACAAAATTATATTTTGATTAGGTAAGTAATATATATTGAGTCTCCGAAATACAACTGGAGGAGAAAACCATTTAAAGCCTTAATTTTTCATCCCGTCTGGTGCAGCAGCATGAAGGTCGACATTTTATTTTTATTTTATAATTTTCTAGCGTCGACGCTTTGGCTTACTTTTCCTATATCAGCCTTTTCACATGATGAATTGTCTCACTATTAAAAAGCTTATAATTAAGGGAGGGACTAGGGCTCAGACGTCCGATAAAAAGCTTTCCGCGTAACATTTTTTACAATATGTACAACATTTGTAATCACCACTTGGAATATTTTTAATCACCTCTTACAACAAAATGTAATAAATCCAATAATCCATTGTACCTTTGCAACATTTCTTTGCAATGTATGTAACAAAATGTATCTGTAGCTGCAACAAAAAAAAATTTATCTAACATCTGATCACAAACAATTCCGTATAATTAATGTAGCACCGTAGTGTATAGATAACGATTTTGTATTCAGACAAACTTCACGATCCAGAATTGCTATACTTCTTACATTTGATCATTACGGTATCTTATTATTACAGTTCCTACCGTTCTATGTTTTTTTCCAATCGGACGCATCTATTAGAATCGTTAGAATTATGTACTCGAAATAAAGTCTAATTTACTACAGCCATTGTTAATGAAAGCACACGTACGGACAGGATATGTCCTAGGTAGCAGGCATTGAGGTGTATCTAGGTTTTATTTAAATAAAATTTGCATGCATGTGAGCAAGGTCCGTATACACTCAGTTCATCCAAGTTTATAAAACGTATTTCTTTTTGACACAAAGACAAAGAGATATTGAAAATAACTAAATTACCCTCAATTATTATCACTAAGCATTATATTCAATGCATGTACATAGAGAATATAAAGTAAACATGTGTATTTATTAGAGATATAGAGGAAATATCATACTAATTTTGTATTAGAGTATCCGAGTATGAAATATATATATATATATATTTATGGATAAAATCATTTTAAAAATATATTATAAATTTAGACGAAGGGGTACAAAATTAGAATTAAAAAGCTATAGATTATCACGTTAAACAAGAAAAACTATAAATCCTCACCTTAATTAAGAGACCAATTCTTTTGTCTCACGGATACAACACATCATCGATGGCCCCATTAATTAATTTTATCGTATCAAACAAAAAAGCAAGACCTTGACTTTTATATATAAAACTCATGCATGCATGCGACTTCGATTTACTCCCCTCGTCACAAATAGTTATATTTTGAACATCATACGGTATCCAAAATAAAACTTTACCCACTAATTTCAATTATAATATATTTGTAAAACTCAAAAAAAATTGTAATATTATGAAAGAACTTTTCGAGACAAATCTATACATATTATTTACCTAATCATTCCGATTCAATTTCCCTTGTTCCTGCAAAAAAATAAAGTGGTTTTTGTGAGATTTTTTATAAAACTCTTGTGTTCCTAAGTAAAGGTGGGCACTGGGCTGGACCTTTTCAGGCTGGCGCAAGACACGGCACGGCACTGCACCATTGCCTGGGCTTGACAAGCGGGCACGGTGGGTGGCCCGGCACGGCACTCCGAGCTGGGCCGTGCTCGGGCCAGTACAACCCGCCACAGTGATTGTGTGCCGCGGCACGACAGCACTGCGGGTGACACTGTAGGGTCGAGGATGCGCCTAGAGGGGGGGTGAATAGACGATTTAAAAATCTTCTACTACTAATCGAGGATCGCCTTATATTACCCCTATGTCAAAACCTACACAAAAATATGCGCAAGCGGAAGACTAAGGTTTTGACAATTAAAGCCTAAATCAACTAGGCTCACTAGTGCACTAACTAAATTAAGTCTCTAAGCTAGAATTGCTAAGTTGATCAAGCAAGCTACACTAGGTAATTATATTCACAATCAAGCAATTGATAATTTAGCAATAAAGTAAATGCTTGAAGGTAAAAGAGACAAGGGACACGTTACTTTTACCGTGGTTCGGAGATAACCCTCCTACTCCACGTTGAGGAAGACCAACTCACTTTGGACCGGCCCACTCACTTGAGCCTTCACCTCGAATCCACTAATGGTTGCTTTTTACCCCGCCGGGTAGGCTAAGCACCAACCTTCACAAACTTTCACCGGGGCTTCTCACAAACCTTGAGAGCTCCCACGCACGACGCACCTACGCCGTCTAGGAGGCACCGAGCACTCCGCTCAAGCTTCACCGATCGCACCTCCGCATCTCCGGTGATCACCTAGTGCAACTCATGCAACTAGGGTCCTCTCAATCCTCACTAGATGCAACTCATGCAACTAGGATCGCTCTTGAGCTCAAAACCAAATGGGAAGAAGCAAAACCATGCAAACCACTCCTACAAACTCACACAAAGCTCAAGAGGACTCAAAAACACCAGCAACAACATGCCCTTGCCCCCCTAAGGGGGCCCCCACACGAAATCTAGCCGTTGGGGGCAAAACCCTGATTTTTCAGCCGAATCCGGCACTACCGGCCTCATAGCCCCGGTAGTGCCGGCCTTGACCTACAACGGTCGGCAACGGCTAGTTTCCCGGCACTACCGCAAGCAAACTGCCGGTAGTGCCGCTCTAGCGGCAGTACCGACCCCACTGGGCGGTACTGCCGGCCTTAGGGCAATCTGCAGAACACCCTGTTCTGTAAAATGACTACCGGGGTTCAAACCCCGGTACTGCCGCACCTCCGGCAGTACCGGCCCCACTTGGGCGGTAGTTCCGGCCAACACTCCAGAGCACACTGCTCTCTGGTAAACAGCTACCGACGTAATTTGGTCGGTAGTGCCGCCTTGAGCGGCAGTACCGCTCCCATAAGCGGTACTACCGGCCTCAGCGGTACTACCGCACCAATACCATCGGTAGTGCCGGCCTCAGGAGAAAAACCAGTTTTTCGCTAAAAACTTTCCTCCAAAACTTTAACCGACAATTCTTTGAGCCAAAATGTGATCAAACCACGATTACACTTAGTTGCAAATCACTTTTGCAACACCACTAAACCATGCTCAAAGAATTCAACCAAACTCCAAATTGTTTGCGACAAACACACCTCGCAAACGTCTCAAAAATTATATTTGCAAGAACGTATTAAGCAAATAAATCCCGGAGTCTATAAGTTTTATCCTATTAGCCATGTGATGGTCAAACCACGAACAAACGGACTTGCAGAAACCACGGTGCAAGTATCACATGCTTTCAGGACCGGAATCCATAGACCTCCCGTTTATTTGCACAACGAACTTGCAAATAAATAATCAAATTAATATATGCTTGAGCATTTTTTGCAACAAATGCAAAAGCCTGGCTCCAAGCAAACTCCAAATAACCAGACTAAATCAAATCTGAGTGCATGAGCTCTCTAATTGCAACTCCTGCAATTCTCTAGCTCCATGCAACTTCTAAACCACAAAGCATTAGCTATTTCCCTTTTGCAACTTATGCAAAATCCATAGCCTCATGCAAAAGCCAAACCACATCAAAATCAGAGTGCATGAGCTCTCTAATTGCAACTCCTGTAATTTTCTGGCATGTGCACTAAACACTTGCTTGAGCTCTCTCCTTTTGCAACCCGTGCAAACATAGCTCCAAGCAATACCAAATAAACGCAATAAGGATTTTGTTTGAAAAACAAAAAAGCACAGCATGAAGCTTCATCTATTGCAACACATGCAAACAAATGAACTTCACGCAAAAGCCAACGCATTAGCTTATCCTATTTGCAACTCATACAAATCAAAGTTCAATGCGAAAACCCAAAGTATAAGCTTGACCTATTTTGCAACAAATGCCAAATAGAGCTTATGCAAAATCCAAGCACGAGTTAACACATGCCAAATGGTTAGCTCCATGCAAAAACCAAATCCAAAAAAGATTTGAGCTCGAGTGACTACAGGATTGAGATCACCAACATATGATGAAGCTTAAAGCAAGAACGCAACCCCTCTTAATAGTACGGCGCTAAAACTAGACACATAGCTAGGAGAGATCCTTAGCCTATCTAGTTATACCTTAGCCGCCGCAAGCTATCCCCTTTGGGGTCTTTATGATCCTCAATCAACTCGTTCCCCCGGGATCGTCACTTTGGCTCTCTCATCTCTTTTTGGGATCTCCTCTTGAAGTGCATCACCTCATGATGTCGTCCTTGTCCCGTTTTCATCATCTCAACTATCTTTGGACTTAACCTGGCTCAATCATTACTTATGCAAATGGTTAGTCCAAGATGCATGGTTGTCTCAATCATCTAAGCACTCCATTAACACTTAATGGATACCACTTACATCAATTGAGCACAACCTAAATCAATCAAATGAATTTATATCTGTCTTGAGCACATGATGCAACTAATGCTTCATAATACTCAAGAACTCTTCATTTGCCCTTAATCAATCACAAGAACACCATCAACACATGATGCAATGTTCTTTGATGATTAGGAGACAAATGAACTCAATTTAAACATTCATTTAAATTGATATATTTCAATGTATTGATCCTTTATATATCGAGTGAAGAATAGATCAATACATCGATACATCAAGTTCAAGTGTGAACTCCCCCTAGATATGTGCACCCATGTAATATATGGATTGGGAAACATAATGCACATTTTGTGGTTAATGCCATAGAGAATTCATACTTTAACTTGAATCCAAAGTATGCAATTTATATTAGAATGGATATGCATACATACCTTGTTTTCCATTTTCCATCCAAATATGAGTATTGAATGTAACTCAATAAACATGTTAGTCTCAACAAAATTAGATTTGTCATTAAACAAAGATTAATCATTAATCTAAACCAATCACCAAAACCAAATTGAGCTTGAACTTACAGACACACCGACCCATGCACAGCCCGGCCCGTGGCAGTGCACGTGGCACGCGACGGAGTGGAAGGTGAATGGGGAAGAGGAAGGTGTACATGGTCAAAGGTGAAAGGGGAGGGTTCCGTGCCCGCTCCCGCACCGTTCCAGCGGCGTGCCCGCACCGGAGGGGGAAGGGGAGGGGACACACACCTGTGGGGGAAGGCGCCAGAGGAGGGAGGCCGAGGTGGGAGTGCATTGGAGGGGAGGAGGGGTGGTCGAGGAGTCTAGGAGGCGAAGGTGGCCAAGTGTAGGAAGGCTGCCGTGAAGAGAGGAGGAGAGGGGGGAGTCGAGGAGACGACCATGGGGAGGAAGGCGGCAGGTTGCATATGGGTGAGATCTAAGAGCTGAGGGGAGAAAAGAAAGAGAAGAAAAAGGAAAAAAAGGGAGGAAGAAAGAAGTAGAAAGAGAAAAACGAGGAAAAGAAAGAAAGAAGGTAAAGAAAAAGAGAAAAGGAAAAGAAGAAAAGGATATAAAAGGAAAGAAGAAAAAGGAAAGAAAAGGAGAAAATAAAGAGAGAGAAAGAGGGGACGGAGTCGAGTTATCTGGTCATGCCCCCATGATCCAATAGCAAATAAGATAGATGAGGTAGTGCAAACCAAAGAGGGGATGATTTCATTCCTCTATGCCATCAAAGTGTCGGCAAACACCAAGAGTAATAGGTCAAGCCTCTTGTTTGATCCTCATCAAGTGCAACACATACACAAGGAGACTCAATCTTTCTCTAGATGCAACACATGCACCTAGAGCTTTTCTCTCCTTGCTCACAATGTGCAACACATGCACAATTGAGATGTGAGGCTCAACTAGCTCAAGACAAAGCAAATCAAAACCCAAGGAGATTCAACACAAGAAACTCTAGCTCATTTGTATCTCAAATCACTCAATTATTACTATATGAGCACTTGAGCTTTTGCCCTCTCAATAATTCCTTAAATGGGTGCTAGAATAGCAACAAAAACCTCCCCATTCGGTCTCATATAAAACCCCTCAAAGAAACTAGCCGTTTGGGGCATTAAATGCACTAAAGCTAGCCGTTTGAGAGTGCTCGGCACCCACTGGCGCCTCTCCATGTGGATGTGTAAATTTGGTTTTTACGGATTCCCCTATTACATGCTTTGGATGGTAATGTGCCTGTGATGGTCATTTTGGTTTGAAGTTATCGTTGTTAAGGCTTTTTTTCCCTTCAACAAAAGCATTATATGAATCTCATGCCAACATAAGATCAAGTGCTTCCAAGGCTACGGAGGAAGAAGAAATGATGGATCCAAGATTGGAGGCCATTGTGGAGAGAATGCTAAAGAAGTACGATGCTATCCACTTCATCCTTCTGTTTCTAACAAATGCAGTGCCCATTACAATATCTCATAAATACTCCAGGTGCATTACCGATGGCGAATATCAACAGGCCATGGGTATGGCTGGTGAATGCAGGAGACTTGATAAGCTGGAGGAAGCAATCTCTCGATATGGTAATATTCATGGGACTCTTTCGTATTGCATCAATCTATCTCATCGATGTGTTAACCATTGTGAATATCACTGTGAGGTAAGGGTATGATGTGGTAGATTGGAATTATATAGTCTGCCTATTGCCAAATTTTTTAGAAATACTTTTTGTTATTTTCATACAGCAACTATTGCACACAGAATTTTATAATATCATCGAGTGACACCAAAACTTCACGTTTTTATCTTTCCAGATTCTTCGATGTCTTACCAAAATATACCAAACATTGTCAAATCCGGATTATTTGAGCATTTGCTAGTGTCCTATGTTTTTGGGTGAGCCTGATACTGTTGCAAATATCTTGGACAAGCTTCTTTCTAGAAGCATGTTATGCATTCGTTAAAAAAGAAAAAGAAATCACTTTGTTCTGCATCATTAGTAAGTGATTAACTCTGTTTTTTTTTTTGCATAAAACCATGTGTTTATTCTTCAGGATGAGATGCGCTCCCTGCATTTCAAATTGCTTTTGATCTTGCTGAAAATGATAATCAGGCCTTCCTTCTCAGGGTGCAGAATCATCTTGACACAGTGAGTGGGCGGACTTCAGCTTTACCATGTGATCAAAATGGTAATGCTGCTACAGAACCATCTGGGGATGTTCAGATGAGGGACGATGTTACCACATCAGATACTATCACTTTAACTGCACTTGACTTTGATGCAATCAACCAAAATTAGTTGTACATCAGGCATTACTTTCCCTCCTTTTTTAGTGCTAATCTCCTAATGCTAAAATCACATAATTGGCTTGGTAGGGCAGTGTTTTGACAGAGAGCTTGAGTTCAATGGATGATCATGTATGAAAAAGATCAAAATTTCCACTAGGTTGCGGCCTTTTCCACGACCCTTTTGCTCCTACTGGGTACTATGGACCTCCTAATGTTTACAATGATGGCAACTATTGTGACCTCCATTATGCTAGAGGTAGTTTTCTGGAACATCATGCAATATCTGTGCAAAACTATGAAAAGGAAGCCAGTATTCCTCATGTATATATTTTTGGTGCTGCAGATGCAACACATCCAGGCAAGACGCAATTGCATTCTGTTGCATTTACATATGATTTGTACAGTCCATCAGTAGCCATCTACCATCCTGGTAGTGAAAATATCTATAATCTGACTAAACATACCCCCTCTTTTTTTTGCTCTTAATGCTTTCATTCGGTGAAGGAAATGTTGGTGAGCATGAGCACGAGGCAGCCTATATAGAACCATATAGTTCCTCTTCATGCCGTGACAGTGATGACTGTTTTGCAATGGAGGAATATGTTGGGAAGAGGTTTTACCCCATGGTCTGAGTTCCCGTGAGTCTATTGATCCTTTCAAGTCAGATTAAGAAAGAGTATTATTTGGCCTTGTTTGATTTTACTTCCTTACCACCAAAAGTAAGGGGAAGTTTTGCTTCTAAGGAAGCTTGAAAGAACCCGCTGTTTGTTTCATTCACCAAAGAAAACTTGGGGAGAGGGGGACATATGCTTCATTGAGAAGTAGCTACTAAGCAATGACTAAAGTAGCTAAGATCATCGACAGAATACCTGTATAAGTTTCATCAATGGCTAAAACCCTATTGGAAAAATACACCAATATCTCTGTCAGTTGGGCCTCTGACCTTGAATGCCATTGGACTTTAATAAATGATGTGATAGCAAATTCTTCCAAAAGTCTTTAGATACAGTGAAATGCCGATTAAATTTGAATATTCTTCACTATTTTAGAAATAAAATAGGGAAAGTTATAAAGAGCACTACTTTGGTATGAGCACAAATGCGAGTTACAACTGCTATCTGCACAATTGTTATTAAGAGTGTTCTTTTCTTTACCCAATGTCCTCATTGTTCATAAGGAGATGAACCCATCGTGAATGACTGCTGCATCTGTTATTAGCTTCTATTCCACTACGTTCGCAACTCTGGTTACATAATTTGTTTTGGCCTTGTTCCTACGGTTTTTATGTCTCCATAATAGGTGAAGTGATAGTATCTGACTAAATTATAACAACTGACCTTGTATTTAAGTATTTATATTTTATTAATTTGGTTATTTGATTTGATAGGTCCGATCTTAAAGCAACCTGTAGAAATGAAGAACAGTGTTTGCCACGATGCCAGTACATGTTCAACTGCAGGCATGCATGCAGAACAACAGTTAAAGGAATCTAAGCGGGCTTGTTTAACCAGCCGTTCTTTGAACTAGTTAAATACCGCGCGTTGCCCCTTGTCATGAACGGTTCAGAGAAAGGAAATCTGATAAAAAAAAATGAAATTAAAAAATTCTCAACAGGATTCAGCAGTTCAATTAAATCAGTAAAGTTGCTTGAAATACATTAGAGGCATTGCCAAAAATTTTAAAAATAGCAGAAGTTTGATCATGATCCAAATTTTTTACGTTATCTTAATCATACTCTTAGGAACCTTTTCATAAATTTTCAAAAAAAATACAAATTTAGTAGCTCAATTAAATCAGCGAAGTTGTTTGAAATGCATTAGAATCATCGTCAGAATTTTAAAAATCGTAAAAGTTTCATCATGATCTGCAATTTTTACAATATCATAGGCATGCTCTCATAACCCTTCTAAACAATTTTCAAGAACTTTTAAATTTAGTAGCTCAATTAAATCAGTGAAGTTGTTTTAAATGCATTAGTAGCATTGTCAGGATTTGTAAAAATCGTATATGTTTGATCATAATCCGAATTTTTTATGGTTTGTTAGACATGCTCCGAGGACCCTTCTCAAAAAGTTTTAAAAATTTACAACATAACTTAATAGCTCAATTAAATCAGCGAAGTTGATAAAAAAATCTGAAAAAAAAAATTGCTTTTCACGGTATTTGAACCCGATACCTCACGCATGCACCGGAAGCCCCGCCAGCCGTAATAAATAGTATGCAGGGTTGCGCGCGTTGCCGCGCTGCGCGAAATTTGATTTCTGGGAAAAGGTAGAAAGATCTAAGTTTTTTTTGTTCGTTTGGTTTTTTTTTTTGGGGGGGGGATACGCTAGGTAGGAACCATCGACGAATTTGCGTAACAACGGGTCTTTTTTTAAAAAAAAAATGAATATTACATGTTCCGAAAAATAGTAGATTTTGAGTTGGCAAAAAAATTGTAGACGTCGAGCTGAACACCATATACGTCTTGAAAAATATTAGAGATCGAGTTGCAAGAAAAATTTAGATACCGAGTTTATCACCTTATGCGTTTATCGGGTACTAATATATGTTTTGAAAAATATTAGAGATCGTTCCGGAAAATATAACACCATATGTGTTTACCAGGTAATAATACATGTTTTGGAAAATATAAGATTGAGTAATAATACACGTTTCGAAAAATATTAGAAATCAAGTTGGAAAAAAAGCTAGAAATCAGAGATCGAGTTTGGAAAAAAAATCTAGAGATAGATTTGTACACATATTTCTGTTGACGAAAATATTTTTTCGAGAAAAATGGAGAAAGGGCCTGGACGTAAGTTATAAGGACTTATTTGTTATATTTTTGGACATGTTCGCTATTTTGAAAAATTAGAAAAGGGCTTGGTTCAGATTTGTATCTAGCGATGGGCTTTTCTGTAAAACACCAAACCAGGGACCTAAACGCAATCTCAAAAAATTATTCTTACACTCACAAAAAATCGCAAAGAACCTATTTGTAATTTTCCCGGGACCTATACGTAATATGGAGGGAATAGAGGACTTTTTTGCAAAAGCGCATGGGGGTGAGGTGGCCGGCTGAGGAGCCGGCAATCCCTTCCCCTATAATAGGGGTATTATACGAACTATAGAAATGCGATGCCGAATAGGAGTTTTTAATTTACAAGCTACGATTGAGTTCCAATGATCTATAGGTTGTTCAATGCAAACAACATACTACTATGCTATAACTCTATGTCTTTCCTGTAGTATAGTGTGATGAGAATAGGAGTATGAATGATATTCAATTCCCCCCCTTTTATTATTTTGGTGAACCCATTAAGTGTTTACCCTGTTATTTGACCTAAAGATTGCTGCTAATTATACATTAAAGATAGATATGGGAGTTTACATCATTCTGGTTTCTAGAGGTTTCAGAAATTAAAAAAAAAAAAAAAAAAACTTGCTCAGGCAAAATTGGCCCGACGTAATGTAGCACACAAACCCATCCTAGTTTAACCGAGACCGAAAGCATGTAGCTCGTTTCTAGTGCGCGACAAACCGCCGACGTACTGGGCGTCCAGCAACAACAAGCCAGGGTACTCGGCTTTCACAGTTGGATGTTGGAGTGCTTATCTTAATCAACTTACAATGGCTGAAAAGAAACGGGCTTTTTATTCTACTGTGCTCTCACGATGTACGAGATAGTCCTAGTCCATATGCCACAAATAGAGGAGGTGTTTAGTAATACTACGTTTCACTATGTTCACGATAAAAACCACCGAAAAAAATCTACGGAATTAAAAAGTACCAGAGTTATATCGGTCAAAGTCCGTGCTCTAGCCCCATACAGGCACTGGCTAGTTGAAGCATGATGCAGAGCAAGGTTTTAAATTTTGTTTTCGGTATATATTTCGGAGGTGGTCGAAATCCGAAATTTTAGAGAGATATCAGAATTTCGGACAAAAGTCGGATGAAATCCAAAAACCGAAGTTTAAATCCGGTTTTGTTTCAACCGGGATTTCCTAGATTTCGACCAAAATAATCGATTTAGACCGAGATCTCGGTCAATTTGAAGCGACCAAAACATTTCAAAAAAGAGTATATGTGATGGTTTTTAAGAAAAAAAAAACGTCATTGATAATATTATCTGTGGTGGTTTTTAAGAAAAACCGTCATGATAATGGAAAAGGAGTATCTGTGACGGTTTTTAAGAAAAATCGTCATTGATAATATTATCTATAATGGTTTTTAAGAAAACCACCACATGAGTATCTGTGGCGATTTTTAAAAAAACCGTCACTGATAATATTATATGTGACGGTTTTTCTTAAAAACAGTCACATATACTTTTTTTGAATTTTTTTTATTCGGCTGAGATTTAAAATCTTGGATGGTCTACAATCTTGTCCAAAATTTTTGAAATTTCGTTGGATTTTGAACCTTAATGCAGAGGCGGCGTGCTTGTTCAGTAAATCAAATGAGTCAATTGTGAAGTAGGCTCGATTAAGCTTTGACATGTCTTGATTTCTAGCCCATCGCAACAGTGAGCCGAAACGACTTTTAATATACTGCATAAATGACATTATCATACTTCTTTATCCTTTTAAGTATACTCTAATACTGATTATAAGATACTCTAAAAAGAGTTTCACGAAAATTTTTATCAAAGTCCGTCCTTTATACCATAATTTATTTATATACTCTTTTTACACATGAAAAATAGTATATAACAAAAAAAAATAAAGGGTTGCGATAAATTTTTTTCAACAATGTCATATTGTAGTATCTTAGAATTATTATTGGAGTACACTAAAAGTGATAAATGAGTACAACACATTAGTTTAAGTGGTATACAGGAGGTGGGAGTACGTACTCCTAGGAGTACGAAAAAGTAATATATATATATATATAGACATTATTGAAAAAATTCATCTGAGCCCTTTTTTTTTTTGCTATATACCCTTTTCCATATGTAAAAAGAGTATATAAACAAATTATGCTATAAAGGGTGGACTTTGATGAAATTTTTCGTAGAACTCACTTTGGATAAAGAGGTTGTGAAATCATGTGCTGAAAAATTGGCTTAGAATTGAATTTGCAAATATGTTTGTTCATGTGTTTTGTCAATTTGACAAGAAGCAGTAAGTTTCGCTTTTGCGCCGGACCAAGATCTCAAGAAACAGTAAGTTTCCCATCTACGACGGACAAACTTTGTTGGTCTGTCGTGGACATGCTTTTGAACTCATTGAGCCAAACTCAATCTTCCAAGAAACCAGTAAGTTGTGCATGTACAACGGACCAACTTTCTTGGTCCTTTGTAAACATGCTTTTGACAACCTCATTCTCCCATGTACAACGGACCAACTTTCTTGGTCCTTTGTAAACATGCTTTTGACAACCTCATTCTCCCATGTACAACGGACCAACTTTCTTGGTCCTTTGTAAACATGCTTTTGACAACCTCGTTTTCCCATGTACGACAGACCAACTTTTTTGGTCTGTCGTAAATGTGTTTTTGAAGGTTGTTGTGCCAAACCAAGTTATTGAAAAACAGTAAGTTTTACATGTACGCCGGACCAAATTTTTTGGTCCGTCGTGAATGGGTTTTTGAGTGATTTTGAGATTGAATTTTGATTTTGATTTTGAGATTATGAAATTTGTGATGATTTCATGATGCTTCTTTTGAAATGGACTTTATGCAATGCTCATGTGAGTAGTTGCATGGATTGACATTGAGTCAAGTCGTGGACTTGTGCTCGGATTTGTTTTGTGGTTTGTTCATGTGCAGGTATTGCTCGAAGACGAATGTGGTCGATGACGGGACCGGAACTAGGTTCATGGAGGAACTGAGGTTCGGGACTAGGTTCAGGAGGAACTGAGGTCTTGGTGGTCAAGGATGTCATGCGGGACGTTCGGGCTAAGAGAATGGTGCACATGAAGAATGGTTAGTCACGTGAGAATGGCAGGAGGTCATTCGCGTGCAAAGTGTTAGTCACGTGAGTATGGCAGGTGGCCATACGCATGCAAAGTGTTAGTCACGTGAGTATGGTAGGGTTGCCATACGCGTGCAAGAGTTGTATTCGGCCAGGTTGGGCCAAGTAGAGTTGTGTTGGATACGGATTCCTTCTAGGGAATAGGAATCGTATTCGTAACTCCTTGTGGGTTGGTGCTTTAAATAGGTGGGGGTCTCTGTTGAAAGGCATCAAGTAGAGTCGAGCGCATCAAGCTTTGAGCTTGGTTTTAGGGTTTGTACTCTTTTGATGAGAGTATTTTAGACAAGAAAAAGATCAATTCTTTCAAGATTTTTGCGTGCTCAAAGAACCACGTCGCTACAGTGTTTTCTGTTTTGGTTCTTGTTTGCATGCTTGTTCTAATTCTAGATTGGTTTTTGATCGTTGAGTTTCATCTTGATTTGATCCATCAAAAACCGTTCTAGGGTATTGATTTAGAGTTTCTCAAAGTCTAGTTGATTAATCTTTTGAAGATCTTGTTTAATCTTGAAGTTTTGATTAGATTGATTCTCGTCAAGTTCTAAAATAGCAAGCTTGCGAAGCTTATAACTTTTGATCCGTAAGTCCGATCGAGCTGATTCTTTTTGGATTCGATTTGTACTGGAATCTAGTTTCTTGTGTCCAAATTTCAGATCAATCCGACGGTTGGATCTCCGGTAATTCGCATTTTACCGAACCTCTATCATTCTGTTTTTGTCGAAAACGAGGCAATTATTTGGTTCTGTTTTGGGGTGAACTTTTAATAGATCAAGAATTTGGTTTTAGCTTCCGCACAATCATTCACCCCCCCTCTGATTGCTATATTCGTATACTTCGATCCTACAAGTGGTATCAGAGCAAGGTTTCTCTAATCTATCTTAACCGGTGATTAGATCAATGGATCGTTATTCGACAAAACCATGTGTGTTCGATGGTGTTGATTTTCAGTTTTGGAAGGCCAAGATGGAGGCGTTCATCCAAGCACAGGGCTTCACAATTTGGGAGAAGGTCTACAAGCCATATGAAGTCCCTACAAACGACAACGTCAACGACACCAATCGCACACATGTTGAAGCAAATAGCAAGGCGCGCAACTTGATCATCCAAGGCTTGGGACGCAGCCGACTTTGATCGTGTGGTTCATCTTCGATCCGCATATGAGGTATGGAAATCTCTTTGTGATTACCATGAGGGTTCTAACACTCACAAAGAGGTTCGCCAAGATATTTACAAAAAGAATACATGCGTTTTGAGATGAAACCTAGTGAATCAAGATGACTTCTTTGCACGTTTCAATAAAATTCTTAGCAATCTACGTCTTTGTTGGAGTTAGCTACACTGATGCTGAAAATGCTCGACAATTACTTAGTGCTTTGGACATGTCAGTGTGGGAGATGAAAGTAACATCTATACAAGAATCTACTACTATGAGCACACTCACATTAGATGTTCTTTATTCTAAGCTAAAGACTCATGAATTGGATGTCCTTGCTAGGAGGAATGGACATAAATCAATTGCTTTATCCTCTCAAACTAGCATGCCTCCTAACAATACTTCTTCAAGCTTTGCTTTGTCTTCTTTGTCTTCACTAACCAATGAACAGATTGAAGAAATTCCGAAGAAGACTTAGCACTACTTGCCTCTCGCTTTAACAAAGCTTTGCAGAATGTGAGAATGAGGAAGAGAGGTGGTGGTGGCCCTCCAAGATGCTATGAATGTGGTGACCTCAACCATATTCGCACAAATTGTCCTAAGCTTGCAGGAAAAGCATCAAAGGAGGAGGAGGACAACGATGTAAGAAAGGAGAAGAAAAGGTTCTCTTCAAATGATAGGAAGAAGAAGAAGAGCTTCATCAACCGCAAGGTGGTTCACTGAGTTCTTTCCGCTCTTGAACAAGTCAATTTGAGCGATGTGGACTCGGAGAGCAACGAAGATGATGCAACTCCAAGCAAGCATGATTTGATAGGATTATGTCTCATGGCAAGCGACAAGGATAGCTTCACTGAAGACGACCACGACAATGACTTCAATGAGGTAGATCCCTCTTATGATGAATTAGCTATTCTTTGTTGCTCGTCTTTGAAAATTGCTTGACAAACGTGATAAGAAAATTAAGAAACATGATTTCATTATTGAATCATTGAATGCTGAAATTGCTAGACTTAAGACTTTGATTCCTAGTGATGATACTTGCAAATCATGTGACTTAATTTACAATGAGCTCACCTTGCTTAGGAAAGAACATGCTCTTTTGTTGCATCTAAATGAGAAAAATGAGAAACATATTGTACATGCTAGCTGTTCCAATCGATGATTTGCATAGTTCAACTTCTTGTTCTAAATGCTCAACTCTTGAATTAAAATTGAAAGATGCAAATGCTAGGGTTTCTCAATTAATCGATAATTTGCTTTCACATGAAATTCTCTCATGCTCAACTTGTCGCAAGCAAAAGGAAAAGTAGATGTTCCTTGCAATAATTGTTTAACTCTTGCTAAGAAAGTTGATTACTTGCAAAATTCTTTGGAACGTTTCACTAATGGCAAGAAGAAGTTGAACATGATCTTGGATCAATCTAAGGTTAGCTCAAACAAGAGAGGTTTAGGCTTTGATCTTCATGCTTCATTTGAAACTAAACCTCAAGATCGTTGTTAATGCTCCTTGCAAAATTGAGATTCTTAATGAGCCTAAAAAGATTGCTTTTAAATCTGTGGTTTTCTCTCTTCTACTATGATGAATGCAAAATGTGCTTCATCTTGTTAAAGACAAACTTCATGCTAAGTACACTTGCACTCATTGTGGTAGAGATCTACATCTAGTAGAATTTTGCTTTAGACTATCCAGACAGCAAAAGAAAGAAATGACTAAGGCTAGGTCTAACTTCAGAAAAGCACACTTTGCTTCTCACTATGCGCCTAGAGTGTTGAAAACACCTTCTGTTCCTATAAACATGAGAAAAGGAAAAGCTGATTTTGTGCATAAAAATTATCGTGTTGTACCTATCACAGCGTCGTGTGTCTCAAGATCGATTCCCAAAAATCTCATTCCTAACCCCAGTACTGAGACCTCGACATGTTTTGTTGCTATGTAGGCTTCTCGCGCGAGGAAGGAGAACATATGGCTAGTGGATTCCGGATGCTCACGCCACATGTCTGGTAATAAGAATTGGTTCTCCTCCCTCACTCGTGCATCTCGTGCTGAAAGTGTTACTTTTGGAGATGCTTCTTCCTCTTCTGTTGTGGCAAAAGGTACAATAAAGGTAAGTGACAAGTTTATGTTCAAAGATGTGACTCTTGTTGAGAATTTGAAATATAACTTGCTTTCTGTCTCACAAATGCTTGATGAAGATCTTGAGATAAGCTTTAAGAAAAATGAATGCAAAGTGCTAGATGCTTCAGGTGATCTTGTGTTCAAAATTTCTCGTTTTGGAAGAGTCTTTAAAGCTGATTTTGATGCATCACCTTCTTCTAAGCATAGGTGTCTAATTGCCAATGTTTCTAAAGATTTATTCTTTTGGCATCGTAGACTTGGTCATGTTGGTTTTGATCATCTTACTCGTGTAAGTGGTTTAGATCTCATACGTGGCTTGCCTAAGCTTAAGGGTGATAGCAATCTAGTCTGTTCTTCTTGTAGACATGGTAAGATGATTGCAGGTTCACATCCACCTCTTACCATGGTGATGACAAACGCTCCAGACAGCTTCTACATCTTGATACAATGGACCATCTCGAGTTCAATCCTTTGGAGGCATTTGGTTTGTGCTTGTGTTTGTTGATGATTTTTCTTGATTATCTTGGGTTTACTTTATGGCATCTAAGGATGAGGCCTTTAGTCATTTTAGAAGTCTTGTTCTTAGGCTTTCTATTGATCATCCAGAGCTCTCAAAGCTATTAGAAGTGATAATGGAACTGAATTCGAAATGCTTCTTTTGATCTCTTTTGTACTTGAAAAGGAATTGATCATCAATTTTCATCACCTAGAGTGCCTCAACAGAATGGTGTAGTTGAAAGGAAAACAGAACATTGGTTGAGATGGCTAGAACCATGTTAGATGAACATCATACTCCTAGAAACTTTTGGGTGAAGCGATTTCAACTGCATGTTATGTTTCAAACCGTGTGTTTTTGAGATCAAAATTGGGTAAGACTCCATATGAGCTTCGGTTTGGACATAGGCCTACTGTTTCTCACTTTAAGGTTTTTGGATGCAAATGCTTTGTCTTGAAATCTGGAAATCTTGATAAATTTGAAGCTAGATCAATGGATGGCTTTTTCCTTGGATATCCTGCTCATACTCGTGGCTATCGTGTGCTTGTTTTGGAGACTAACAAAATTGTGGAAACTTGTGAAGTTACTTTTGATGAGGCTAGTCCAGGCACTAGTCCAAGTGATGCAGGTACAGGCGCATACATTCAGGGGGAGAAAATCTTTGAAGATGATGATGAGGTTGAAGATGAGTTCTTGACTCTTCCTAATGCACAACAAGATGTAGCACCTTTGGCACCTACTACTACATCACCTACAGCTAACCATCCTCAAGCTACAACATCATCTGTACATGCTGAAAATGAAGAAGGAGAAGGAGAAGTCTCAAAAGCCAATGCTCCCTTGTACATTCAAAAATGCATCCATCTCGAACAAATGATTGGAGACCTAAATGAGAGAGTCACTCGATCCAGGTTTATTCATTCTGACACTCATGCTCATTCTGCTTTAGTTGCTTCTTTTGAACCCAAAGATATATCTCATGCATTATCTGACGAATCTTGGATCAATGCCATGCATGAAGAATTAGAGAATTTTGAACGAAATAAAGTTTGGAAACTTGTCTCACCACCTCCTGATTTTAATGTTATTGGAACTAGATGGGTTTTCAAAATAAACAAAGTGAGGATGGTGTTGTTGTTAGAAACAAGGCTAGATTGGTTGCTCAAGGTTACACTCAAATTGAAGGCTTAGATTTTGATGAAACCTTTGCTCTGTTGCTAGAATTGAAGCCATTAGAATCCTTTTAGCTTTTGCTGCATCCAAAGGTTTCAAATTGTATCAAATGGATGTGAAAAGTGCTTTTCTTAATGGCTACATAAATGAGGAAGTTTTTGTCAAGCAACCACCTGGTTTTGAAAATCCAAAGTTTCCAAATCATGTGTTCAAACTATCAAAAGCTTTGTATGGTTTGAAACAAGCCCCTAGAGCATGGTATGATAGGCTAAAAACCTTTTTACTTGAAAAAGGCTTTTTAATGGGAAAGGTTGACAAAACTCTCTTTTTACTCAAGCAAGGCAATGATCAACTATTCGTTCAAATTTATGTTGATGATATTATCTTTGGTGGTTCATCTCATGTTTTAGTGTCTGAGTTTTCAGAAACAATGAGGAAGGAGTTTGAGATGAGTATGATGGGTGAGTTGACATACTTTTTGGGATTTCAAATCAAGCAAACAAAGGATGGTACTTTTGTGCATCAAAGCAAATATACAAAAGACTTGCTACATCGTTTTGGGATGGAAAACAGCAAGCCGATCATGACACCCATGGAGAGCACTTGCGCACTTGACCCTGATGAAGATGGTGAGCCGGTTGATCAAAAGGAATATAGAAGCATGATAGGTTCACTTTTGTACCTCACTGCATCAAGGCCGGATATACAATTTGCTGTGTGCTTGTGTGCTCGTTTTCAAGCTTCCCCACGTGCTTCACATCGACAAGCTGTCAAAAGGATTTTCATGTATCTTCATGGAACTCAAGATTTTGGCATTTGGCTTTCTGCTTCCTCATGCATTAGTTTGAGATCTTTTTCTGATGCTGATTTTGGAGGATGTAGAATTGATAGGAAGAGCACTTCTGGTTCATGTCACTTCTTGGGAAATTCTCTCATTGCATGGTCATCTAGAAAGCAATCTTCTGTTGCACAATCAACTGCTGAATCTGAATATGTGGCTGCTGCTAGTTGTTGTTCTCAAATTCTTTGGATAGTAGCTACACTTAAAGATTATGGGGTTATTTTGGATAGTGTTCCTCTTCTGTGTGATAACACTAGTGCAATTTGCATTGCTAAGAACCCTGTGCAACACTCTAGAACAAAACACATTGACATCAGATTTCACTTTCTTAGAGATCATGTTGAAAAAGGCAACATTGTGCTTCATCATGTGGATACTGAACATCAATTGGCAGACATTTTTACAAAACCTTTGTCTTCTTCTCGTTTTGCTTTCATTCGGGGAGAACTTGGGATTGTTCATCCAATGGGTTTGTTTTGAGGGGGAGTTTCCTTGCCAAGATCTTTCACTTAATGAGCTCACTTTATCATATTTCTTTATATGTTATGTAATTGAGCTAATATATGATAATCTAATTGTCTCACTTGAACTAAAAATGACATTGCGGAATTCCCTGGACTGATTGCCTATAGCTAAATACTGTGATATCTCACTCTTCTAGGCTTGATATTGAATCCTCTTGACAAATTTGGGCTATGAAGCAAGTGTGGTTTCAACTTTACTCTTTCATAAGACCTTTTAATCACTTTTGCATGTTTATAATCAAAGAAAAATGAAAAGAAAAGGGAATCAATAAAAAAGGGTTGTTAAAAGCAAAAGCCTCAAGTTATGAGCTTCAGGATGCTTTCCCTAAAAGATAAGATGTATGCTTCAAGCATGCCATTCCCTCAAAAGACAAGATGTATGCTTCAAGCATGCCACTCCAAGGAAATAAAAGAAGTATGCTTCAAGCATGCCACATGCACGATTCTTGTTTAAAGATTAAATTGGTCCACTAGATTGGAGTTGAAACTACTTGCTCGCCCTGATTTGTTATTTGCTTCAACTTTGAGCCTTTGTTTTTCTACTAAAGGTTTTGCTTAGTACTTGGCTATAGTTGACTGAATTGAGGTTGAGATGCATGTCATTCCCTAACTTGTTAAAATCACATCAAGATCATGTATTTTGCATAATATATGATATATAAGGTTATATGATCGAATGAGCTCATCTTTTTCTATCTTGGCACTCCCTTGTTTCTCCTTGTGAAATCATTGTTTCAGAAAAATTTTGAACATGTTCTCTCTTTTGTACTCTTGATGAATCCATTGTCAAAGGGGGAGAAAATTGGGAATTGTTGAAAAGATTAATGAAAAAGGGGGAGAAGAAAAAGGGGGAGTTGTTCCAGGATTTTGGGAGAAGTTTGGAGAATTTTGGAATTCTTGGACACATTGCACATTCACACATGCACATTCACACACATTTTCCTTCTCAGGGGGAGATTTTGTTTTGCATTTTGGTCAAAGGGGGAATTCTGTGTTTTCTTTTTGGTCCTTGATCCTTTGGATTTCAAAAATCTTTTGTAAAGTGAATGCCAAATGTTCAATTCTAAGTGGTGTTGCCAATGTTCTCATCAAGGGGGAGATTGTGAAATCATGTGCTGAAAAATTGGCTTAGAATTGAATTTGCAAATATGTTTGTTCATGTGTTTTGTCAATTTGACAAGAAGCAGTAAGTTTCGCTTTTGCGCCGGACCAAGATATCAAGAAACAGTAAGTTTCCCATCTACGACGGACAAACTTTGTTGGTCTGTCGTGGACATGCTTTTGAACTCATTGAGCCAAACTCAATCTTCCAAGAAACCAGTAAGTTGTGCATGTACAACGGACCAACTTTCTTGGTCCTTTGTAAACATGCTTTTGACAACCTCATTCTCCCATGTACAACGGACCAACTTTCTTGGTCCTTTGTAAACATGCTTTTGACAACCTCATTCTCCCATGTACAACGGACCAACTTTCTTGGTCCTTTGTAAACATGCTTTTGACAACCTCGTTTTCCCATGTACCATGCACCAACTTTTTTGGTCCTGTCGTAAATGTGTTTTTGAAGGTTGTTGTGCCAAACCAAGTTATTGAAAACAAAGAAGTTTTACATGTACGCCGGACCAAATTTTTTGGTCCGTCGTGAATGGGTTTTTGAGTGATTTTGAGATTGAATTTTGATTTTGATTTTGAGATTATGAAATTTGTGATGATTTCATGATGCTTCTTTTGAAATGGACTTTATGCAATGCTCATGTGAGTAGTTGCATGGATTGACATTGAGTCAAGTCGTGGACTTGTGCTCGGATTTGTTTTGTGGTTTGTTCATGTGCAGGTATTGCTCGAAGACGAATGTGGTCGATGACGGACCTAACTAGGTTCATGGAGGAACTGAGGTTCGGGACTAGGTTCAGTAGGAACTGAGGTCTTGGTGGTCAAGGATGTCATGCTGGACGTTCGGGCTAAGAGAATGGTGCACATGAAGAATGGTTAGTCACGTGAGAATGGCAGGAGGTCATTCGCGTGCAAAGTGTTAGTCACGTGAGTATGGCAGGTGGCCATACGCGTGCAAAGTGTTAGTCACGTGAGTATGGTAGGGTTGCCATACGCGTGCAAGAGTTGTATTCGGCCAGGTTGGGCCAAGTAGAGTTGTGTTGGATACGGATTCCTTCTAGGGAATAGGAATCGTATTCAGAACTCCTTGTGGGTTGGTGCTTTAAATAGGTGGGGGGTCTCCTGTTGAAAGGCATCAAGTAGAGCTGAGCGCATCAAGCTTTGAGCTTGGTTTTAGGGTTTGTACTCTTTTGATGAGAGTATTTTAGACAAGAAAAAAGATCAATTCTTTCAAGATTTTTGCGTACTCTGATAACCACGCCGCTCTGGTGTTTTTCTGTTTTGGTTCTTGTTTGCATGCTTGTTCTAATTCTAGATTGGTTTTTGATCGTTGAGTTTCATCTTGATTTGATCCATCAAAAACCGTTCTAGGGTATTGATTTAGAGTTTCTCAAAGTCTAGTTGATTAATCTTTTGAAGATCTTGTTTAATCTTGAAGTTTTGATTAGATTGATTCTCGTCAAGTTCTGAAACAGCAAGCTTGCGAAGCTTATAACTTTTGATCCGTAAGTCCGATCGAGCTGATTCTTTTTGGGTTCGATTTGTACTGGAATCTAGTTTCTTGTGTCCAAATTTCAGATCAATCCGACGGTTGGATCTCCGGTAATTCGCATTTTACCGAACCTCTATCATTCTGTTTTTGTCGAAAACGAGGCAATTATTTGGTTCTGTTTTGGGGTGAACTTTTAATAGATCAAGAATTTGGTTTTAGCTTCCGCACAATCATTCACCCCCCCTCTGATTGCTATATTCGTATACTTCGATCCTACAGAGGTATAATAACATCATTTAAGCGGTATATTAAGAGTGGGAGTAAGTACTCCCAAAAGTATGGAACCATTTAGACCGAGATCTTGGTCAATTTGAAACGACCAAAACATTTCAAAAAAAGAGTATATGTGATGGTTTTTAAGAAAAAAACATCATTGATAATATTATCTGTGGTGGTTTTTAAGAAAATCCGTCATAATAATGGAAAAAGAGTATATGTGATGGTTTTTAAGAAAAATCGTCATTGATAATATTATCTATGATGGTTTTTAAGAAAACCACCACATGAGTATCTGTGGCGATTTTTTAAAAAACCGTCACTGATAATATTATATGTGGCGGTTTTTCTTAAAAACAGTCACATATACTTTTTTTGAATTTTTTTTATTTGGCTGAGATTTAAAATCTTGGATGGTCTACAATCTTGTCCAAAATTTTTGAAATTTCGCAGGATTTTGAACCTTAATGCAGAGGCGGCGTGCTTGTTCAGTAAATCAAACGAGTCAATTGTGAAGTAGGCTCGATTAAGCTTTAACATGTTTTGATTTCTAGCCCATCGCAAGAGCGAGCCGAAACGACTTTTAATATACTGCATAAATGATATTATCATACTTCTTTATCCTTTTAAATATACTCTAATACTAATTATAAGATACTTTAAAAAGAGTTTCACGAAAAATTTTATCAAAGTCCGTCCTTTATACCATAATTTATTTATATACTCTTTTTACACATGAAAAATAGTATATAACAAAAAAATAAAGGGCTGCAATAAAATTTTTTCAACAATGTCATATTGTAGGGTCTTAGAATTATTATTGGAGTATACTGAAAAGTGATAAATGAGTACAACACATTAGTTTAAGTGATATACTTGAGGTGGGAGTACGTACTCCCAGGAGTACGAAAAAGGCTTCATATATATATATATATATATATTATAGAAAAAATTCATCTGAGCCCTTTATTTTACTTTTTTTGCTATATATCCTTTTCCATATGTAAAAAGAGTATATAAACAAATTATGCTATAAAGGGTGGACTTTGATGAAATTTTTCGTAGAACTCACTTTGGATAAAGAGGTATAATAACATCATTTAAGCGGTATATTGAGAGTGGGAGTACGTACTCCCAAAAGTATGGAACCATTTAGACCGAGATCTCGGTCAATTTAAAACGACCAAAACATTTCAAAAAAGAGTATATGTGATGGTTTTTAAGAAAAAAAAACGTCATTGATAATATTATCTGTGGTGGTTTTTAAGAAAAACCGTCATGATAATGGAAAAGGAGTATCAGTGACGGTTTTTAAGAAAAATCGTCATTGATAATATTATCTATGATGGTTTCTAAGAAAACCACCACATGAGTATCTGTGGCGATTTTTTTAAAAACCGTCACTGATAATATTATATGTGGCGGTTTTTCTTAAAAACAGTCACATATACTTTTTTTTTGAATTTTTTTTTATTCGGCTGAGATTTAAAATCTTGGATGGTCTACAATCTTGTCCAAATTTTTTGACATTTCGCTGGATTTTGAACCTCAATACAGAGGTGGCGTGCTTATTCAGTAAATCAAACAGTCAATTGTGAAGTAGGCTCGATTAAGCTTTGACATGTCTTGATTTCTAGCCCATCGCAACAGTGAGCCGAAATGACTTTTAATATACTGCATAAATGACATTATCATACTTCTTTATCCTTTTAAGTATACTCTAATACTGATTATAAGATACTCTAAAAAGAGTTTCACGAAAAATTTTATCAAAGTCCGTCCTTTATACCATAATTTATTTATATACTCTTTTTACACATGAAAAATAGTATATAACAAAAAAATAAAGGGCTGCGATAAATTTTTTTCAACAATGTCATATTGTAGTATCTTAGAATTATTATTGGAGTACACTAAAAGTGATAAATGAGTACAACACATTAGTTTAAGTGGTATACAGGAGGTGGGAGTACGAAAAAGTAATTTATATATATATATATATAGGATGACGGAATGAGACACCATGGTGCCTGGGCACCATGATTTTAAATGTGTTAATTCAAGCCAAATTCGGATATATTTTTCAAAACTTTCAGTTTTAGGGTATATACTCATCTATAAAAATTCAAATGAAACACATACCTTTGAAAAAATATACTCGAATTTGAAGATTTGAACGAATTTAGATTACATATTTTGCTGATTTATATGTATGATCAACACATACCTACAATCAAACTATCATCAAAAAAGGAAACTTTAGTTTGAATTTCAGTTCAAACTTGTTTGAACTAGTTAGTAAACTGGTTGAACTCAACATTCAAAAAATTTCAAAATTTTTCACATACAAATACATATGGAAAATACCCGTTTTGGATTATGGTGCCCAGGCACCATGGTGTCCCAGGTAATTCATCTGAGCCTTTTTTTTTTTTGCTATATACCCTTTTCCATATGTAAAAAGAGTATATAAACAAATTATGCTATAAAGGGTGGACTTTGATGAAATTTTTCGTAGAACTCACTTTGGATAAAGAGGTATAATATCATCATTTAAGCGGTATATTGAGAGTGGGAGTACGTACTCCCACCTCCAGTATACCACTTAAACGAATGTGTTATACTCCTTTATCACTTTCAGTATAGTCCAATAATAATTCTAAGATACTACAATGCAACATTGTTGAAAAAATTCATCGAAACCCTCTTTTTTTTCACTATATACCTTTTCCATATGTAAAAAGAGTATATAAAGAAATTATGCTATACAGGGTGGACTTTGATGAAATTTTTCACGGAACTCACATTGGATTATCTTGTAATTAGTATTAGAGTATACCCAAAAAGATAAAGAGGTGTAACAATATTATTTAAGCGGTATATTGAGAGTGAGAGTACGTGCTCCCAGGGGTACGAAACCATTTTCCTATATATATTCAGATAGCCTAATGGAAGAATCAAAATTGCACACTTTTTTAGCGGCATTAGCAAAATTTTCCCTTGAAGGAGATGCGTTCGGACATTTTCAAGCTGGAGCAATGGCTTAGGTCTTGACCACATTTGGAATGGAATGTTTGTAGACATTTGTAACATTTCAATTTTTATCCTTTTAAAATCTTTTTTGTAGTTTAACCCTCTAAAAAGTTTTCACCAATTTTATTGTTAATTAAAGATTGATACGAAACTTTCCTAAACAAAAAATTAACACCATTAACTCGCAAGTCAACACTTGTTCATATTTCTCTAGGTTTTTTTCGAGTGCATTTGCTATTTTATTTTTCCTCTTTTTATATTCCTATATTTCACAAAAAACTAATTAAAATACCGCAAAAGGGCTCTAGGCCAAAATCCTTCCCACCAATCCATTCCTCTCTCCCCCTTGGCCCAGCCCACCAGCCCGTCTTACCATCCTCTGACCCCCGACACAGTCCGCGTCGCCTCGCCCCAACTCGTCATCAGCCAGCCTACGGCGCTTGTGCCACTTACATGTCGGCGCCACCTGTAGTGCATTTGTATGTCGTCTCTGCGCCGGACTTCGCCTCCTTGCCAAATCTGTCACCGTACCTGCACTGATCTCCGTGCTGCTATAAAAACCCCGCTGACCTTTAGGAATTCATCCCCAAACATGCCACCCCTAAACCATAGCCTAGTGTCCGATTCCATCGCTGTCGCCATAGATTGAGCTCGTCGAAGTTCACAGCTTCCATTGGAGCCAAGCCGAAGCTCTCCGTCATTGTTTTATGCTGTCATTGATAAGTCTTGGTACCCATTGACCACACCATCATCGTCGCCTCCCCATGCTCTACCCCTCCACTGCCTCAGTTTTAGGCGGGAGTTGTTGGATCTGTATTCTTGCCGTAAACCTAGTGGCGTCGCCGCTTCGAGCTCTCTACCGGTCGATTCCTATGACCATCAGTCCCCGCACTGGCCATCGACGTGGTAGCCATGTCAAGGCCACGCAAGCACCACTTGCGCTAAGTCTGAATTAGCCGCCACATGTGCGCCACATAAGTAGGTCTATCCTGGATAGAGAGTGTATGACATGTGCCATGTGGGTCCTGCATGCCAGCCTCTCATGGATTTTCTAAATTACCTAAAAAAATATTCTAGAATATTCCCAGGTCCCACCTATGAGTCTCACATAAGGGAATATTCCCATAATATTATCTTTTCTCTCTTTCAGTATTTTTTTGTCTGATAAATCTTTTGAGAGCCTGTTCTCCTTCATACGAACTTCGATTGAGTATGTTCAAGTTTCCAACTTTTATCTAAAATTGAGTCCTACATTCTAGTATATTTATTTTGATTTTTTAAGCTTTGTTTTGCATCTATTTTATTATTTATTTGCTTTTTATTGCTTGTTTCGTGTAGATGTTGAAGCGCCAGAGCTGTTTGAATGAGAAGAGTTGACTCAAGATCAAGACCTATTTTAAGGTAATTTATGCTTTGATCATGTTATACCTAGTTTTATAAAAGTTTTTGTTTTCAATTTATTACATGCTATTCCAAATTTATCAACTGTTTGATTATTCTGGGAAGTAGTTATGTAGCCTATTTGAACTATTCCTACTTTGTTGTTTGTTATGTCAAGATCATTTATCACTCTAGGTTTATTAATTAGTAGTTGGTCATTAATTTATAACCAATATGGGTTCTTTTTTAGAGGGTGTTTGGTTCCTTGTATCAGGATGAATTGAATCATCTCGTACGGGATATAAGTTTATCCCTATATTTAATCGGCTAAATGAAACCAATTTGTACATGATGAGATGGTATAGATTTTCAAAATATTCTAAACAAAATGTATCAATTAATTCGGCCCAATCGAACGAACCAATCGTATGGGATATCTTAAACCTGTTCTTCCCGTCAAAAGAAACACTAATCATTTTAAGATTAGTTTACCATACTAACCTCATCCCTCCAACCAAACATCATCTCATACCATCCAGAATCATTCCATCCAAGCAACCAAACAAAATCTTATCCCATTCCATTCAGACAGCCAAACATCCTCCCTGTACCATCTCATCCAGAATCATTCCATTCCATCCTGTACCATCTCATCTCATTCATCCTTTTCACCCAACCAAACTCACCCTTAGATTGTGATTAGTGTACTTAATATGCAATAGGTTATTGATATCATTTTGAAGTTACAAACTCAAATATGACTAAGTGACTATGGCATATCTTTGTACAAAATGTGTGTGATGTGTTGTCACACGAAGATATTATGGATGACATGTGTTGCACTATAATCAACAGGGGTGGTGATGATTTAGACCGAGACAAGTGTCAAGAAACTGTAAGCTGGTGGGTCTGTGTGAAACTGTGCTGGTGATTTTGTGTGAATCAATTAATATAGTTGTGTGTGAACAAGTGTAGTATATCGTAAGTCTTGCATTAGTGAAGTACGGATTTAACATTGTAAGCCATTGAACTAGGTTAATCATACAACCATATGTTTAGAACGAAACACATATAATCCAATAAGTTATCAAGCCTTGACATGTGATACATAAGGAGTTATTGTTCCTAGTCAAACGGTGAATCCTTCCCATTCTTCTGCTTTGTGTGTTGGGTAAAATGGTGAGATTAGACTTACCGAGTAGGTCAATATTCAGACAAAGTTTCTAAAAGATTTTTGCTGTGATCTTCTTAGTTGCACGCCTAAGGAAGTGTGTTATTGCACGGTATGATGATATATCTTATGGTAAAAATGTATAATCTCTGCAGTGTGTAAAACTATTCAGATAGCCATGTCCCTGGTTATGAAAAATGCTCAAAAATTTCACGGTTTATAATTTATAAAAACATGGGCTAGCTGTGTAAGAAAGAAAATGGTGTAGACTGTGTGCTAACTTGAGAAAAACTATGGATAACTTATTATTGTTATTGTTTATTTTACTTATGTTTTCAATCTATTATTGTATTTAAGTGCTAAACTCCGCTTTATGCAAAATTAATCATATTAGCTATTCTTTTGCGTAAGCCTTGCATGCATTTACTAGATTTGCATAGCATGCACAATTTGTTAAGTACTCCATGTGTTCACCCTTGCAATAATCATCAATCGGTTGGAGAAGAAGAGTTAACACCAACTATGGAGGAGGAGTACCGTGAAAAGACTGATTATTATGATTCCAACCTAGTCGATTGCCTATGGTAGGTCGATGGGTTTCCGTTAGAGTTTATTTTCGTCCCACTGCAATTATTTTATTTAGTGCTTGAGCCATGTGTGGCCTAATAAATATAAGCTCGATCATAATATCACATCACTATTTATTTATTCTTATTCCGTTGTGTATGGATATGATACTCTATCAATGTTGTCATGTGTACATGCTAGTGTGATTTTGGACTAGTATAGTATACTAATGTGTATTCCGGCCATGACATCATTGCAACAACCATTGAATCGATTGATACTTTGTTTCACTAATACCCTCCATCCCTAAATACAGGGCGCAACTGCTATGGACACAGACCAAGAAACAGCCATAATGGTTTCTCAGTTTTCACGCACTCACATCCAGCTCGTCTCGCCTGCGCACCTCATCTCATCCAGCTGGTTTCATGCAAGACCAAGAAGCAGCGGGAACATTCCTTCCATGGATGAAAAAAAATTTAACATAAGCGCGCCCGCCGGAAAACTTAAAATTTTTTTCTCTTGGCGCCATCTCGTCCTATAAATATGGGCAATGCTCATTCACAGTGCACACCACACATTTGTTCTATTTCTCTCATCCTCTCTTCCATGGTTGGACATAATGATGGATTTTGATCTGAATCAGGCCATCAACTAGGAAGAAATTGAGGATTTTGATGGAGGAGTACCTGATTTGACCTACGATTTTGTTTGGGATTCCGGCAATGAAGGTGTTCATGTGGTTTCCTTTTTTGTTTTCCTTTATATCCTATGTATTCTTCCTGTCGATGCCGTGGATCAATAAACGCCGTGGCTGTAGCTGAAGGCGGGGATGGAGCTGATGCCGCGGATCTAGCTGAAGCCAGCAACGGAGCTGAGGCCATGGATCAAGTTGAAGCCGACGACGGAGCTGACGCTGTGGATCAAGATGACGCCGGTGATGAAGCTGATACCATAGCAGTCGATGCAGGTAATACCCAGAAGTTTTTGTTTCTCTGTTTGTTTGCCAGAGGAGATTAGTACCAAGGCCTCTTCATGCAGACATGCACAATGCCATGCAAACCATTCGTAAGCCTCTGCATGCATACTAGCCAATGCATGCAAACCATTCTGAAGCCTTTGCAAACCATTCTGAAGCCTGTAGCATGCACGTACTAAGGTGTCATGTTTTTACAGTATTTTTGTCAAATTTATATGTGCAGGTATCAACATCAAGAGGAGGCACTACCCTCCTGATATAAAACGCGCCATATATGCCATGTGTTTAGAGAGATCATCTCCCGGCATGATAAAGGAGGGAGTGACAAAGTCTGTTGCGGATGATATGGGGGTGCCATTGAGAGTTGTCAAGCGTGTATGGCGAGATGGACAAACTGGTGGTGGAATTGCAGCTTTTGAATCCAATAAAAGGAAAAATGTGGGCGCAAAAAACTTCCCTTCAACTCGGATGCTATCAAACAAGTGCCGCTTAGACAGCGTCATACTATCCGTGACCTAGCCAACGCTTTGCATATGTCAAAGAGCACATTGCATAGGCGTTTGAAGGAAGGAAGGTTGAGGCGCCATACAAATGCCATAAAGTTCACCTTGACCGAAGATAACATGAAGGCTCGCGTGCGATTTTGCATACAAATGCTTGAGAGCCAAAGCATACCGGACGAACCAACTTTCAAATCTTTGTACAACATCGTATACATAGATGAAAAATTGTTTTATAGGACAAAGCAGGACCAGAATTATTACTTGGCACTTGTTGAAGAGAGCCCTCGAAGAACCTTGAAGAGCAAAAATTTCATTAAGAAGGTGATGTTTCTAGGGGCGAAAGCCCGTCCAAGGTTTGATAAGCATGGTGAATACACATTCACTTACTAGGAGCCGGCCAAGAGAAGTCACAATAGGTAGAGGGGTATGTTGTTTAGTTTTTGTTATACTTTTGCTTAATTACTTAAATTATAGCGACTCTACTAATCTTGTTGCTTGCATGATTGCATGTAGGAACCTTGGAGTTAAAGGCCATGACATCGATCACGAGGGACACTAGCCGAAAGTTTCTCATTCAAAAGGTCTTGCCCGCCATCAAAGTAAAATGGCCCACTGAAGAACGAGGAATTCCGATATTCATCCAACAAGACAATGCGAAGACGCATGTTGCGGTTGACGACGCAGAATTTTGCCAAGTTGCACAAGAAGATGGGTGGGATATACGACTAATGTGTCAACCACCCAACTCTCCAGATCTTAATGTTTTGGATCTAGGTTTTTTTGTAGCCCTGCAGTCATTGTTTCAGAAGTCATCTCCATCGAACATCCAAGAAATTGAGACAAATGTTATCAGAGCATATGAAGAATATCTGGTACAAAGGTCGAACCATGTTTTCCTTACACAACAGGGGTGCATGAGAGAGATTGTGTGTGCAAAAGGAGGGCAACATTATGCAATCCCGCATATGAAGAAGGGAACTTTAGAGAGGAATGGTCAACTTCCAATAAGGTTGCAATGCGATACTCAAACTTATCAAGATGCGGTGGAATTCATCAGTGCATAGATTAGGTTTTTTATTGAAAAAATGATGTACTCAAGATACAAACTGGCCTTGCATTTAACCGAATAGAAATATCATGATGGAGAAAAAACTGATCTTGAATCAACTTAAAATTGTGCATAGGATAGATCGTTAGAAGTTCACGTAAATTGTGCATAGTTCAAGTTCACATAAACAAGATAGTTACACTAAGAACCACAACACACATCCATCGTCTATGCAGAAAATGAAAATTAGGGAACATGGCTCTCAGCATCATTGGACGAACAACCGCAGCGACCTCCTCTATTTTTACCGCTTCCGCATCAATAATTGCAGCAATCCTAGCTTCTTTCTCAGAGTCAGCCTCCTCGAATGAATCCGGAACGAAGGTGTCGCCGGCCAATGAGTCGAGAACATACCGAGTGCTGTCAGAGTCGGTGACATGATCGACGTCGGCCGCTTCGCTTTCACCCATGAACGCCGAGTCCACCACGATGTCGTCGCGGACTCCGGCGTCCACTGCCGCGTCGCGGACACGATCCATGGAGTCGGCAGCGCCATCCTCTTGGACCTCGCCATCATCGGTGTTGTACGCACCAGGACAGAGCAGACCGCAGGGCGTGCACGCGGCGATCACATCGGCGTGGCCGAGAGTGCTAGAGGGACCCTTTCGCCGCGCGAAGCTCGCCGAGGATGGCCGTTGCCATCACGTCGGACAGGCTGAGCTCCACCTGTGCTTGCTCCACCAGGCGCACGGCGTGGCCACGGAGAGCGTGCGCGTGGCTGAGCTCAACCTGTGCCTGCTGCAGCTGCCTTCTCTGCACCGCCTCGCCTGCGCCCAGGCTTCCTCCGCCGCTGCCTTCTCTGCCATCCGTCGAGCGTAGCTGCTCTCTGTCTGCGATGGAACCAAGTCGCAGTGCAGTTGGACCATTAGCTTTCAAAAGGGAGGGCAAGAGTTGCACTTAATGCATGCATGCCCACGATGGGAGTTGCACTTAATTCATGCATGCGCATGCATGCCCACGATGGGAGTTGAGTAGGAGACACGAAAAAAAATGGTTACGCCCTGTATTTAGGGATGGAGGGAGTATTTATTATTTATTTCCCCAACGCCCTGTATTTAGGGATGGAGGGAGTATTTATTATTTATTTCCCCAACCCAGGGATTGGGTGCTAATATAGGGTGATTATGATCAAATTGTATGAAATCGGACTCGAAAGCACCGACTAGAAATCAGTGGTCGGGTCTATTCCGGAAGGTGGAAGGATACGATGCCCCTGAGCTTGAGCCTGCTAGATCGAGAGCCACACCGTTAATTCAAACACACTGTTTCATGCAGGGTTTAACTTATCGTTTTTAAGAGAATCGTGTGATTCTCGATTTTAGATTATCAGAAAAAATCGCTCAAAAATCGCTAGAAAATCACCAGATATCGTATGGTTTTGAAATCCAAAATTTTGAACTCAAAAATCCGATTTTCTTTCGATTTTGACTGATTTTCTCTACTATTCTAAAGCAGCACTTGGTGGCAGTGGTCCATTCTTCCCACGTCATTAATTGCTCTGCTTAATTGCCCTGCTTAATTGCCTTACGCAAGAAACGAAGCGTTGCTTTAATTAGCCAGCTTTCGCAAGAAACGAAGCGTTAAAGATAGATGTTTGATTTTGTGAAATAATTTTTTTTATTTTTTAATCTTTATTTTTCGTTATCAATTTTATTTTTCGTAGCAACGCACGGGCATGTAACTAGTCACTAGTTAGTTGAATGTTTCTCAAAGACGATTTTTTGAGCGATTTTCTTTCGATTTTCACCATTTTCTCTCATTTTAACCGATTTTCGCCCGATTTTCATCGGCCAATTGAATGTTTCTCGAAGCCGAGTTTTTGAGCGTTTTTCTCTAGATTTGCACCAATTTTCTCTCGATTTTCACCGATTATCGCGATATTTACGTCCCACAATTTTTTTTGAATTTTTAATTTTTTTGAACTTAACCGATTTATCGACCGGTTTTAAAAGTCTAATCCTTTCGATAAGATCGAAAATCACGATATTCTCGTGATTTTCGTCGATATTGTGAACCCTGGTTCTATGTTTTCTAGCTTCTCCTACAATTCTCAACTAAGATCATGTTTGGAACGCATGATTACTTTTAATTCCCGTAGGGATCAAAAGTGTTTACGACGAAATTCATGTAAATTCTTTTAAGAAAAATTCTTACGTCGCAAGGTGAGCCTGGCTGGATCGAAGAAAAGCACGATTTATAGCCTCCGCCAAATCGGTCTTGTGCCACTGCCAGGTCGGGCCCACCCCTGTTGGCCGTGGAGCCCGCTCGTCAGATAACGGTCACCTGCTCGCGTTCAACTCTCTAGGGTAGGAGCACTTACGCTAGCCCACCGATCACCGGGCCCCACCCTCCCGAAGTCCGATGAGCTACTTCCCACCGGACAAAAATTCAGAAAACGCCAGCGACACCTATCCTTGTCCCCACCTGTCAGCACCCTCTTTGCACCACTGGCCGGTGGCCCCACGAACCGTCGCACCACGCTTCCATTTTGCGCCACCTGCTCCGCGCCCCGCCGTGCTCCAGAAACTAATCACACCGCGCAGCACTCCGAATCCACTGTCGAAAACAACCACTGACATGTGGTCCTCATGTACCCCTCCTTACATGGAGGCCCACCTGTCAGTGAACTAGCGGAGTTCCTCAGAGGGGTATCCACCTCGCTTTTTGATCGATCACAAGCCCCAGAAGGCGTAACGCCCCGGACCTCCCCACTCACACGCCGTGACGCCCCACCACCCAAAACCCCGAAGCCCCCAAAACCCCAACCCAATGCCCGGCCGCCCGCCGGCGCTAACCGGCCGGCGCCGCCGCCGCCGCCGCTACCGCGGCTGGAGCAGGACGCCAAAGGCCTCCGCACTGCCGCAGTCCCCCTCCCCATCCCCTTCCTCCCCGCCGTCCCCCGGGCAGCAGGCCGGCTCCCTGCCCCCCGGCACCGAGGTCGAGGTCCGCGTCGATGACGACGGCTTCCACGGCTCCTGGTTCGAGGCCACCGTCCAGGGCTTCGCCCCCGCAAGCAGCCGCCGTTTCCCGGCCCGCTACACTGTCACCTACTCCCACCTCCTCTCCAACGACGGCGCCACCCTCGTCGAGCCCTTCGCCCCCTCCCATCTCCGCCCGCGGCCCCCGCCTCCCCCCTCCTCCCCGGAGGAGCCGCTCCAGCTCCACGACATCGTCGAGGCATTCCACAACGACGGGTGGTGGTCCGGCATCGTCCTCGCCACGGACCCCCTGACCGTCGCGTTCCCCATCACCCGGGAGGTGATCACCTTCCCGTCTCACGCCGTCCGCCCCCGCTGCGACTACGTCGATGGCCAGTGGGTCCCGTCGCGGGTCGCGATGGTCATCCAGCCGAAGCTCGCGGTTAGGGTTTACGAGGTCGGTGACAAGGTGGAGGTGGTGAGGGACCGGGAGGTGTACGGCTACTCCTGGTTCCCCGCGACGGTGGCGAAGGTGATCGATAGGCTGAGCTACCTCGTGGAGTACTTCGATCTGGAGGAGGGGGAAAGTGGGGGGAAGGCGATGGAGTATCTGCATTGGCGGTTCATCAGGCCGGCCGTGGAGCATTCCCCTAGGGAGAGCGAATTCCGGCTCGGGCCCGGCATCACTGTGGAGGCGTATTGCGATGGGGCGTGGTCGCCAGGGGTGGTGCGCAGTGTTGTTGGGGAGGGTGAGTATGAGGTTAGTGTCGACGGCAAGGAGAATGAGCTGCTGCTGACGAAGGTGCCGGAGTTGCTGAAGCCTCATTACAACTGGAATGGCAAGCATTGGAGGATTGTGAGTCCTAAGGTAACAATGCAAAATCCACTTCCTAGCTGTGTGCTAGCTTAGAATTTCAGTTTGTTTGCTGTTATAGTCGTGTCGGTGATGTAGATACCATAAACTTCACTGCTTTCAGCCAAGGTTATTAAAACGTAAAACGAGAACGAAATGACCCACCCTTTTTTAACTTTTAAACGTTTAAACGGACGTTGAAACGTAGTTTTAGGCGCCATTGTGAAACGAATATGAGAGCAAAGATATATTACATATGTACCTTGATTTTGTAGTTTTTTTCCATATAATTTGAGGCCATATGCCATGCATCTTCCTCCCGAGAGGTGCTTCTATGCTTTTCCTCCTAATATAAGTTGCACAAATCTTGAAGCAAACGAAGGGGTAAGTAATCTTCATCTACCCTTCATTCATGCTTTAATATTTGTGCAAATTTAAAAAGGAAGAGTATAGAAGCACCTCTCCTCCCTCCTATGTATCCCTTGCATAACCAGTAAAGGCCGAGGGTAAGAAGGTCATTTGGCAACTTGGTAAAGGGATAAGAACCAATGCAAGTCAGCTACTTCACTCTCCCATTCACTTCACTCCTCCCGTTTGCCGACAGTGCGGGACTGCGGGCGACGACGCGGATCTTGATCTCGGCGACGGTGCGGGCGACGACGGCGCGGATCCGCGGGCGACGACGGCGGATCCGCGGGCGGCGGCTCGGCGCGGCGCTAGGGTTAGCTCTGCTTCTCCCGATTCCTCTCCCTCCGCTTCTCCCGATCCCTTCTCCCGATTCCTCTCCACTGATGGCTCCGCGTTTTGTCCGAATCGGACACTCTAGACGTTTTAACGTCGTCGCAACGACGTTCGAAGACGTTCTAGTTGCCGTCGCCAGAACGCTCGGACGTTCTGGAGCTCAGCCGCGTTCTCTCGTTTAAACGATGTTCTAATAACCATGCTTTCAGCCATGCATGGATCAGGGTGAAATTGTTTGTTCGTGAATTGTTTGGATCTTCAAGTAAATGGAAGGAAATGAAGTTGCATGGCACAACTTATACCGTAATTTCAGTTTGTTTGCTGTCATAGTTTTGTGGATGATGTTGATATTGTAACCTTTACTGTTTTCGGCCATGCATGGATCATGGTGAATTTGTTTGGTCATGAATTGTTTGGATCTTTGAGTAAATGAAAGGAAATAAGGTTGGGTGACACGCCTTATAAACTTATTTGGGAGGTAAAAAATGTTATTCTTGAAGGGAGACGAGGAGACTGGTGCCCTCATTCGCATCAAACCTTTTGCCAAGTATTGTTGAAATATGCAGCTTCTGAGGACATGAGTTTCATAGTCTGGAACTAGTCATAAGAAGGTTTGCTTAAATAATCAACTATGACTTTGATTTTGGTGATACTTGGATTTTGGGTATTTTTTTGCTGTTGGCTTGCTCATTCTTAAGAGTACTGTTAAACATATCGACATACTGTCTCCTAAATGCATGCAAGAACAATTTGTGGGAAGAACTGTTGCTTTGTGTTTTCATCCTTTCTGTCGACATTGGCAAAATCTGAAGATGTGAATGCTGCTTTGAAGGTATTATCATGCTGTTGTTGATCTTATACTCTCTTTAATATTATTCAGCTATCATTCTTCCCATAATATGCCAAGCTTGTATTGGTTTCTTTTTAATGGGTTCTATGAGATGTACTATGCATTCCTTCATTGTCTTGTCTCATTGCACTTGGGATTGCTCATAACTACTTTCAAAAATCGATAGCTTCATGTTTAAGCCTGACTTTTGTCCAGCAAAGAGTTACAAGCAAGCTTATGTTTGACAAGTGATTCCACACTGCATACAATTCGTAGAACACTCCAGCTTTGGCCAAAGTATCAAACAGCATGCCTAGTTTTTGTTATACTCTGTCCTCGTCTTTGGCATTTAACTGTTCTAATTAGGAGGTGTGTGGAATTGTCGGGTGAGTTGGTGGTGGGATGGGCTGCATACCTACACAGCACATGGCTAAGACCTCGGAGGCTTTGTGTGGTGTGTGGTTACCTGGTGGGCTGGAGCCCTGACGAAGTGGAGGCTGAAGCTGGGCTGTGGTGGAATGTCATTATGCCGCTGAGTTTTAGTTTAAAATTAATTGTTCCATTGTTCCAGGCAGGCAAGCAATTGTGTAGAACTTCCACAACCCAAATGCTTAAACATGCTTTAGGCCATAGTTTCTAGAAATGTGGTTCGCCACTTTTTCTTCTAAGTTCCAATTTTCACTACGAACATGAACCTCGTACCCTAAACCGGTTCGAATTTGACGAATCCGGTTCGCGATTCATAGGGGTTTACAACGAATCCGATAACTATGCTTTAGGCAATAGTTGGTTTTGCAATTGGTTGTTCAGTTTTGTTTTATTTTGGTCCATCATTAGCTTCTAGGCATGCGTTCTTGCATTTAGTTTGCAATACATGAGACTTGAACTTTTATGCTTTAAAGTTTTATTAATTCAAGAATGAGAGGTGCTTCTATGCTCTTCCTTTTTAAAGTTGCACAAATATTAAAGCATGAATGAAGAGTAGATGAGGATTACTTACCCTTTCGTTTGCTTCAAGATTTGTACAACTTGTATTAGGAGAGAAAGCATAGAAGCACCTCTCTTCAAGAATTTGTGTGAAAAATCTCTTCACTAATGCTGTACTCTTTTCTTGGATTTTCCCCATGGAGTGTTTATTCATGTTGAAAATTGATGAGATATGATGTCTCATGTGAATGCTTGTAATAATGTACTATTTGGACCAACTGCAATGTTTGCTTAGTTATGAGTCTTATTACATTCTCATATGTTTACGGTTATGCAGCAGCATGGATTACTTACCAATTGCACATATTGCTTAATTCAATCGTGTTATTATGTTTTCCATTCTACGATCACATGCATTGGTTTCTCTGTGTCTTTAACTCATTTCTATAACTATTCTTTTGTTCATATTAGATAACCCATTTGTTATGTAGTTTCAACATAGCCTATATTTCAACTTGCATGATCGATTATAGATATTTCTTTACTTATACAGAGACAAGGTAATAGGCGGCAGTCTTTATCTGGAAAACGTTCAAGCTCACCTGTTGATGTGGCATCCAGTGATGATGAACATAGACATGATAATGAATCTTCTGCCACGAAAAGGTCAAGGAAAGAGCTGCAGCAACTAGAAGTCATGTTAACTGAAGGTTCTAAACATGCGTCAGAGTCTGAGATGGACACTCCTTTATCTGTATTATACAAGTCAGCAGCAAGCAATCATTCTCCACAATCTTATTCTCCGCTGTCCGGAAAGAATAATTTGCAAGTGCTTTCACCGAGGATAGTCAGTAGCTGTGCAGTACCAATGAAGGGGCTTCTTTATGCTTCCTCAGGACCAACACCGCAGAACGAATCGAGAACAAATGGTATTGGGGAAACGGTGGTTAATCAAGAAGTCCTATCTGACATGATGCTTTCCGAGTGTCCGCTTAATACACCTGTCTGTGGAACAGGTGCTGATGAAGCCTGTGATATGCTTTCAATTGCAGAACTAAAAAAAAAGAAAATGTCTTCATCTCGCAGAAATAATGCTGCCCAGAAGACACAGAAAAGGCCACTCTTGGTAAAGAAATGTACTTCCAAGCAAAAACGAGGGAAAATGCACCCGTATTTAGCACTTGAGGGAAAGAATGATGCCTCTGATAATGTGAGTCCCCACCATTGTCTTGTAGTTGAAGTAACTTTTACATGCAGAGCATTTACAATTACGGTCCATGCCATTCTTTCTTTTGGTGCAGATTCAGTTGAAGGGAAACAACATTTTTTCTAGTAAGGATATTATTTGTGCTTTGAGTGCATCTACGAATTGCAATACCCCTTCAGTGCTGGATAAACAGATAAGGGCTTCTGATGTGGTAAGTCTTGTGACTGTTGACTTCTCAAACTTCTCCTTTCTATTATCCATATTCATGTGCATTTTCTGTTCTGTTTGTCAATGTTTTGTAGGTGTCAGGAGGGGCTGATAGTGGTTCAAATACGAAGGTTCTTACCTCTAAGAAATGTAAGTAGTTCCTCTTAACACTGATTCATTGACAAGATGGTGTATAGAATCTAACAATTGCTGTATAATCTGCAGTTGCTAAAAAGAAAGGCTTGAAAGAATTGTCTAGTCCACATAGCTCGTTGGATGCAACTAGTAATGTACAGCAGAGAGGTAAAAAGAAAGTGGCAGGGCGACTGAAAGAATCTTCCATCGAAGTAAGAACCTTTTGTCTTGATCAGATATTTCTATTGGTAGCCAGGCTTCTCACCCTGGTATTTTGTTCAGAGACAGTTGGAGATGAGAGGACCTCATACTCAGCAGCAGCTCAACAGATCATTGGAGGATGAAATGAATGTAAATGAAGCAACAAATCAAGAACTGTCACCGATAATATGTCCGGGCTTCGAATCAAATTGTAATGGAAAAGGTATGTACTGTGAAAACTCTACCCATGGTCGAAATGTGCGTTAGTTTTACGCTGTATTTCAATATAGCAGTTTCCTAATGGCAGGTTTTCTGCAGGTTCTTATGCGTGGAGTGTTGCTGGTGTGTCTGAAATTGACATACATTCTAGTCTGTTGGATGAAGAGCTGACTGCTACGATCAATAGCATGTGTCAAGTGAATCAAAATGCAGATGCGAATGCAGCTACCCAAGTAGCTGAAATCAATCGTCTTATGGAGAAACCTATCTTATCTCTTGATCGTCCAGTTCAACAAGATGGCAGGAAAGTGGATGAGAGACCAATCCTACTACGTTTCCAGAATGCTGGGAGCTCACAGTTCACCATTGACAACACTCTATTAAGGAGCTGCTCAGTTCCTAGGAGTTCTATGGCTTCACATTTGCCTTTGTGTCAAATCTCTGGCCAGCAGGTTCCATTCAAGAAGAACTCAGCCGTCTGGTCTCTAATTGAAACAATGGATGTGTTTCGGAAGGTACCACAGCGACCACATTTCCTTCCACTTCAGCAATTTTTGCCAGCATTGCGTGAAGGAATGGCCTTAGGTCTAATGGTGTCGTATGCCAGCTTAGTTGAAAGCATAAGGAAATCATGCATAGCAGACAGCATTGCATTATTTGAAGAGAAGATCAGTACACTTGCCCATCTAGAGGAAAATGGATTCGATGTTCAGTTTTTGCAGCATAGCCTCAAGAAATTGCTCCAGGTCAAATCTGATTACAGCAAGTACCTTGGAGACAGACACAAGCTGCAAGAACAGATACAGGGGAAGGCATCTGCCGTGTCCCGAATTGATGCAGTGCTTGATGAAAAGAATAAAGCTATATTTCAGCTTGAGGAGAAACTTGAGCGCCTTCGCTGGGAAGCAGGGAAGATTGCAAGGAGCAAAGAAGATGAAGATGCAGAGCTCCTGCGGCTGAAAGTGGAGGACAGCGGCGCTCTGGAAGCATGTGGTGACGCTGAACGACAGTTTCGCATCATCCTGGCTGAGCTGTGTTGAAGGCAGAGCAGCTTTCCGTCTTAAGATATGATCTTCGTAAACCATTTCGATGTCTAACTTGACATTCCTGTAACTTATGCTCCAGGGTGGTAGGCCTTAAGATTTTCTAGGATTTGGAATCCAGAGCGGTTGACCTTAAGGTTACCTAGGATTAGGAATCCAGAGCAGTAGGCCTTAAGGTTATCTAGGATTAGGAACCATTCCGGATGAACTTCCTAAGGTCATTCGCTACCTTCTGTGTATCTAAACGACGCTAATGAGCGCTGAGCCATGGAGCTTATGCAACCATATCTATGCTAGATTGCTGGTTGTATCCTACCTATTGCTGCCTAATTTTCTTGCAGTCTGTTTCCGTTCTTGAAATTCCAATGCTCCCAGAACTTTTACTGGTGTTTGACATGCAGTTGGTTTTGGTTACTAGTGATCAATCTTGCAACTTGTTTTGTGTTATCCCTATTGCTGCCTAATTTTCTTGCAGTCTGTTTCCGTTCTTGAAATTCCAATGCTCCCAGAACTTTTACTGGTGTTTGACATGCAGTTGGTTTTGGTTACTAGTGATCAATCTTGCAACTTGTTTTGTGTTATCCGATGCCTTGTTGGAAGCCTAATGTATACCAACTGGGTGAATTTTTGTTGATCAATAATGGAAATTCTGATTCTGTACGCATTTGGATTCTACCAGAGAACGTCCATCGAAGGGCCACTGATGCAAGTGCTTATGCTGTACGCAATGAGGAGGCCTACTCAGGCTTGCAAGGCATATGGACTAGGGGTGCAAACGGAGCGGATACGGATGGATTTTGTTCATCCCGTATCCTATTCCAAATTTTTTCTCGGATATATAATCGGATACGGATAGTGCCGGATTTGAATACGAATATGGATTACTTCGGTCACGAATACGGAGCGAATACAGGTCGTTCCGGATACGGTTAGTCTCGATCACGAATAGTTGGTCGGATAATGCGTGAAAGCATAAACCATATATGTCACATATATTAGGATCAATCAACCATACACAAAACTTTACTATAACTTTCAAGACATGTAAGTGTTTTAAATTCAATAATAGTTGCATTCCCTACATAAGAATAATATACAACCAAGTACAATTCCAATCAACATATACACTTATATGATGTAGCACATCCAACTGCAATCAAGTGTTTTGTAGTGCAATTATAAGAGCTTGCTTCAGAAAGTAGTGCAATTATATTACAACTTGCTCACATTATATCACAGGCTCACAACAGCACTATGTTTCACATTATATTACAACTTGCCTAATCAGATAGCACATAACCAACACGCAATATCTAAAATACAGCTAGCAAGCACTGTAATTCAAATACACACATTATGAACAATATTGCAAGGGTATCGGATCGGATATTTACCGGGTATTGGGTCGGATATTTACCAGATATCGGATCGGATATTGCTCTTCCCATATCCTAACCCATATTACATGAGATTTTTCGGATACGGATCGGATATTGCTCTCCCCATATCCTAACCCATATTACATCAGATTTTCCGGATACGAATACAGATAACATCGGTACGGATTTTTTTCGAATACGGTATCGGATCGGTCGGGAATTATCCGCTCCGTTTGCACCCCTAATATGGACGTTTGTTTTTCACATAGAAAATTCTTGTTATTATAGGCCTACGTATTTGTCTGCATTCCTACCTGGAGCTCTTGCTGATTTTTAATTATCCCTCTTGTACATATGTACCTTCCGATGACACCAGCAACACCACACATGTCCGAGAAGAGCTAAAGATAAGTATACCAGACAGTTCAGTATCATTTTTTTCAAAAAAGAAAAATTGCCTAGATCACTGGTATTTATTAAAAAAGAATAACAGTTAAACTATAAATGTACCACCACACTTACACCCAGGAAAAACCTTAACTCTTCGAAAACACCCACGCCGAGCAACACTCGAACCCGAGCCAACCGAGCAAGGCTCGGTTCTCAGTTCAGTATCATATTATAATTACCAATCCTGATCACTCCAAGCTTGCCTCGCAGGCAAACAATTAGATAGCCAGGCATACAGGTAATATTAATTCCATAACATCTCTTCAACGATTTGAACGGTAGACGTACCATTTCAGATTTAATATAATAATAAATATTTATAAGCAGTGGTGAATCCAGAATGAAAATAGAGGGAAGCTCCTGTATCAAAATTCTAACTCAAGATAAGTATACTAATGGCATATTGCCCTCATTGGTTCGTGAGTTGCTAGTACTTGTGCTTCGTCGAAAAAAATTGTGTAATGTTTGATTCTCTATTTTTAGGACCTAATTTACTGTAATAAAAAAAATTGAATTACACATACAACAAACAATCAGGCAATGAGGATGAATCAACACTCAATAGAATAATAGATGATTAGGAAATGGAATGAACAGATGAATGAATAGAATAATATATTCGCTACTGTGGAAGTGTGGAGTGGTCAGTGACTTAGTGGGGATTGAAAATTGATATCTTCCTGGCTTGATGGCTTCCTCGATTTCTCCACTGGACCTCCAGACGGCGTCTTCCTCGCTTTGGTTCCTACTTCCTCTAATCCTCCTCCAGTCCTCGGTCGCTCCAATCCTCCTGGTCCTGGTCGCTCGATCCTTCTGTCCGTCGCCGGCGCTCGGTCGCTCCAGGCTCCACCGCTCCAGCGCAGCCCGCATCCTGCCTCCAGTCCTCCCGACCTTGCGGCGGACCTTGGCCTCGGTCTGGTCCTCCCAGTGGCCGGCGCGGCACCCGCGCCCCGACCTCGGTGGCTCCTGGCTGGCTCGGTCCTCCCAGCGCGGCGCCCCAAGATCGCCGACTTCGATCTCGTGAGGGTCTGCGGCAAGGACAGGCTGCGCTTTAGTAAGATCCCATTCTCGATCCGTTCCGATGATCTGATCCGATCTTCTTGCTGCGTTCTTTGTATTATTGTTGGGCTAATCACTAAGCCCATGTTTAATTTGTGGCCCACTAGTCCAAAATGGTATTAGTGTTGTTTTCTTTGTGTTATTCTTCTTCTTCTTCCTAAATGTGAATGCTGACTGCTTGAGTTCTTGATTGCTGCTCGCCGGGGGGAGGGAGGGGGGTGTGGTTTGCACCGACCGGAGCTGGGGCTGGCGCCCCAACAAGCCCCAATGATAGATTCGCCACTGTTTATAAGTATACACATATTTAATTACATATATATATATATATATATATATCAAATTTCAGTTATTATATTACTCTAAACACATAGTAGTATTATTAAATATAACATATAGTTTAATAGATTATATTATCAATTTCACTGGTATGACTGGTATAGAAACATGTATGACCGGTATCGAAACCGGTATGATCGGTATTGAGACCAATACGATACATAGAGCTATTTTGTATCGATTTAGGTGCCAAAATAGAACATACTAGCCGATATTGATAACTATGATTTGATCTCCGAAAGCTTCCTTGAGGGAGCCAAATGCTGATTTTTTTTTTGTAAATAATTATTTTTTATTCGTGTATTACAACAATATATATAGATTTTTTTTTACAAAAATAACCTCCAATCGCGCCACCTCATTGCGAGAGTCGTCCAATTGCGCCACGCTGGCGCGACAGGTGCATCGTCACCCCGCCAGCGTTGCACTCATGCCACGGAAGCACAACCAGGGGGCACTCGCGCCACCCTGGCGCGACATGGAGAGGGACTGAGAGGGGGGAATCCGAGGTGGGATCCGAGGGGGAGGGGGGTCGCGCAGTTGGGGCTGGGCAGGGGGATTCCCGCCCGGGGGGGGGCAGGGGGGAGGGCGGGTAGGGGGAATCCGAGGGGGGGGGGACGAGCAGATTTTTTTTGTTTTTTATTTTATGTTGTAGTAGTTATTATTATTTAGTATTTGAATTCATTTATTTATATCTTTTATTCGGGAGATCCAAATAAAGTAAAATAAATTTTTAAATTTGAGTTAAGTTATGAATATTTAGATTATACAATAAAAATCTCTATGATTTTTTTTAAATAATCATTTTTTATACATAAAATAGAAAAATATACGTAGATTTATTTATTTATTTTGCAAAAATAGCCATGAGCAACCGATGGCAATTGGCGCGATGGATCCAACGCCACCGCTCTCGAAAACCGAGCCGCTATCACGTAAATTTCAGAAATGCTTAAGTCTTTTCGGCAGCCCATAAGATATAATATTTAAATGTAATTTTTAGGAACAACGGACTAGATTTGCTCTTTGATATATGGACTACCATATGCTGCAAAAATATTTTTTTTATACCTTTCTTTGCATCTAAATTCTACTAGTGCAACAACCCTAAGTATTATAGTCGATAACAATGAAACGCTTAAGCCTTTTCGGCAGCCAGTAAGATATCATGTTTAAATGTAATTTTTAGGAACAACGGATCATATTTTCTATTTGATATATGGACTACCATATGCTGCAAAAATATTTTATTTACACCTTTCTTTGCATCTAAATTCTACTAGTGCAATAACCCTAAGTATTATAGTCGATAACAATGAAACGCTTAAGCCTTTTCGATGGCCCGTAAGATATCATGCTTAAATGTAATTTTTAGGAACAACAGACCAAATTTGCTCTTTGATATATGGACTACCATATGCTGTAAAAATATTTTATTTACACCTTACTTTGCATCTAAATTCTACTAGTGCAATAACCCTAAGTATTATAGTCGATAACAATGAAACGATTAAGCCTTTTTGGCAGCCCGTAAGGTATCATGTTTAAATGTAATTTTTAGGAACAACGAACCAGATTTGCTCTTTGATATATGGACTACCATATGGTGTAAAAATATTTTATTTACACCTTTCTTTGCATCTAAATTCTACTAGTGTAATAACCCTAAGTATTATAGTCTATAAACAACTTTATTGCAAAACAAGTGTGGGAGAGAGAGATTAGAGATAGGGCGATTCAGAAATCAGATGTTACTGCGAAAAATAAGGTAGGCCACACTCTTTATTACGGCTTAAAACTGAAAGGAGTACCATGAACAAGGAAAATAATAGTTACAACTAGATGTCTACTGAGTGCTTCGAGGCACTTCCCCTTCGCCCATGCCTCTGGTGGGGCTTCTCTGGCATGACGCGCCCTCTCTCGTTTCCTCTCTCTCTCTCTCTCTCTCTCTGCCTCCTTCTCCTCCGTTTCCTTTCTACATGCTTCCTCGCGTGAGGCATCATACTGCTCTTGAAGCTGCCGCGTGAACTCCTCGGCCCGGTTGGCTTGATCAAGGAGCCTTTGGTCTTTAGGGTTGATTCCATGTCAAACCATTCCTCAAATTCACATAGTGGCGGAGGCGACTACATCAAACATAAATTAGCAAAGATTCATGTAGAAATATTGCGAAACACATATGATTATTACCATTTGGCGATTCTTCAGGCTCTTCTCCAGTGGGTCGAAGGCGTAGTTGCGGCACTTCCAATACCTCCTCTTCCAAGTTGGAATTTCCCAAGAGCGGACAAGTCTGCAAGGATCTCCGCACATACACATTGGTGCGACAGTCCCAAGAGGTAGGAAGAGGTCAAAACACCTCCCTCTTCCTTTGCTTTCCACTTTCCCTTTCCACTTACACACCTAGCCATTTTTTCTTCCCTCCTTTTTCCCTCTTTTCCTTCCCTTCTCTTTCTTTTGTCTCCTTTTCTTTCGGTTGTGGTTTTGCTCTTGAACGAGATGAGGGAGGCAGGAGCAGATATGGCCCTTATATAGGGCATATGGGGCGATATGTCCCCTAACAGTGTCACCCATCATCAAAGCTGCAGTGCTGCACGACTTGTCGCACTCTGAGAAAAGATGCATGACGTGTCACCCATCATCAAAGCTGCACGACTTGTCACCCTCTGAGAAAAGTTGCACGACGTGTCAGCCATCATCAAAGCTGCACCACATGTCACCCTCTGTGAAAAGTTGCATGATGTGTCATCCATCATCAAAGCTGCAAGACCTGTTGCCCTTTGTGAAAAGCTGCACGACGTGTCACCCATCATCAAAGCTGCACAACCTGTCACCCTCTGTGTTGTCACTTTGCGGTGCTCAGTGTGTTGTCAAATCTGATTGACAAAGCTGCTTGCAGCATGTTGTACGACCAGTCACCCACTTTGGACCAGAAAAAGTATGTGATCCTTCAGTAGGACAATATAACATGATTAATAAAGTATTATGCCCTTGTAAATAGGTCGACGTGTAACAAGAAAACATACTGAATATAGTCCACGAAATGTAGAAATAGAACATATAAATATATAAGTAACAATATAACATTACAACGCAGAAATACAATGTAGAAATACAATGATCAATTGACGCACTCCATGTCATCTCCCTCTCCTGGTCAACTCCCTCTCCCTGGTGACCTCCCTCCCCCTGTGCACGAGGTCTGGTCCGCATTGCTAGTTGACGTGCAGCAGCAGGTCGACGTCTGGGCCCTGAAGGGGTCCACCGCTCTGGTGCGTGGCTGATCTGGGGTCCAAGGGGTACGGCTGCTGCAGGAGTATGGCATGAAGAACTCGAGTTTGTAGGGTGTATAGGCGTGGGGGCGCTCGGCTGTGACCCAAATAGGAGGTCTGGATGCGTCGGACCTGCATAGTCCTTGTCGAAGTCATCCGTTTGCATGAACATCATAGTGGGGCCCTCCTGACGGTAACCTGAAAATACTACAACATGTTGGAATAAAGCATATATTTCAAAGTAAAGTTTCTTGCAATGTCAGTTCACGAAGCATATTGAACACACCTGGGGTCTGAACCATGACAGGAGGAGGCATCCATGGCGCGCCGGTAGAGTATCTGAACGGGTAGCTTGTCATACACAAGTATTAGTTACCACAAAATGCAATGCATATTTAAGTGAGCAAGTTAGTAAGTTACCTGCCACGAAGTACGAGGGCTGCTGCCACGATGAGCTCCCCGGCTGCACCTGTGGCGGCACCGCAGGGTACGGCAAGGCGGGAGATCTGAACGGCCGGACAGTGGGGTCGTTCGACAGTGGTGTCGGCGGTGGTGGTCGTGTACTACTCCGGACCCCCTGCTATTGTAGGTCCGCCGTATGCGAGGCCACACCACTAGCGTCAAAACTATGCTAGCACAAAATGGCCCGCACAATCCTCGTTGTCTTCATGATGATTCGATCGACAAACACTGTGAACTCCTCCCGGGAGATCTCCAAACCCCCGCACAAACGGTCTCTCATGAATCTCGCATCCTGCCCAATCTCTGTCCCCATGTCGCCCTGAAAGTAATAACATTGAAAGTGCATCTAGGCACTTATGTTGTTTTGGTGATTAATGATAAACGATTAATGACAAACGCATGTAATGTCAATCAATGTAATTGTACATATGCTTAACTTAGTGCTTAACAAATGACAAACCTCTAATATGTCTATATTGTTATGAGACTAACATGTTTATTGCCTAGTTGAATATTAGTCTCATCTATTTTAGAGGAAAATCAATTGGGATGGTTAAGAAAAAATGAGGTATGCAATCTCGGTATTCCTTCCATATTTGTCATTGCATTCCTCTTTAGCAAATGCATATTGAACTCTAAGTAACTTGTTGATTTCATATGTGCACATTGATTCATGTCATAATTGTTTGTGCATATATATGTTCACTTGAGTTCATTATGTGCTTTGTTTTTAGTATGCATGTTTTAACTAGTGTTAAACTTCATTGCTTCATATTGACATGGTGCATAATGTCTTAGTTGTGTATCTTCTAATGCACCTCTCTTAGTGAAGTTTAATCTAGAATTGGATCACATTATTTACTCTCATTTCAAATATTGTTTGCACATGTGTAATTCGTGTATATTCTATCATGTGCTTCATTTAAGCAAAGTCTGTGGTCCTTGCCATGATTTAATTGATTCTTCATATTGGCAATTATCTCTCTAGTGTAGTTAGATCAATCATATATTCATCATGATGCACTTAGCAGAGAATATTTCTATTGTCAAGTGTTTCCATTCATATTGTGCTTCTTGATATGAAACACTTGTTATTATCAATTTATTCAATATATCTTTTAAGCTTGTGGGACTAATATGTTTGCTGAGTGCTTTGATAAGAGTTAGGTCCCAAAGCTGTGTGTATGATGACCAAGATGGTTTGAAGGATGACAATCGAGTCAAAGTCAAATAAGACGGCGGTGTCACCAAGAGCTGAGGACTAAGTCAAGAACGACTTGGCGTGAGGATCGTCTTGGTGATGATCGAGGTCAAGGTCGGAGAGGACGAGAGTCTCATGAGGTGAATCGCGTCGAGGTTGACAAGATGAAGGGCGTCATCAATCTTTGTGGAAACGTCATCATGCACCGTGCATCCAAAAAGTCGGCATGCAAGCTGAGTGTAAGACTTAGATTTTGTGTTAAATTTGAGTCTAAGGATTGCCGTACTATTAAGAGGGATGCAATCGTTGAAATTACTTAGACAAGTCTCAAGTGCTCAAAGTGGTCTATCCTTGTCTAAGATTGAGAAACCCAAGTCACACTTTGTTCACCTAGATGTAGGTGGGTTGGTGTGAGGGTTAGAAGTGTTGTTGATGTCGGAAAGTGAGAATTTGAGGTCTCCTTGAGGATTCTTTGTGCAATCTGATTTTATCCTTTAGGATTTGGGTAGTGGGACCTTGTTAGTTGTGTAGCCCTCGTTCTTAGCTTTCCGAAAAGTCCGAATTCGTCGAAATCGGAGTCCGGGATCAAAAGTTATGCCCGTTTTCGTCCGACTGCTGCGTGCTGCCTGGGAGATCCGGAGTATCCGGACATTTAGTCCGGAGACTCCGGATGATCCGGAGTATCCGGACAATCCGGAGTATCCGGATGATCCGGAGTGTCCGGGTTAAATGTCCGGAGTCTCCGGGTTGCCCAGTTCGGTCCAAACGGCTAGTTTTTTGGGTTCCTTTATTTAAAGCCCCCTTCTTGCCCACTTCAAAGTAGCTGTTGGGTAGATTTTTGCTGGGTATTAGAGGTGTTCTTTGGGAGTGTTTGAGACCCCAATACTCCTCCCTACTCCTTAGATCTTAGTGATCCCCTTTTGTGAAGGGTTGGGTAGTGGAGAGAGGTGTTTGGATTGAGGATTGATTTGAGAAGTGGAGCTGGTTCCTTGGTGCTTTGAGGTGTTATTAGTAGTGATCTTGAGCTCCCAAAAGCCCCTCTAACCCTAGATCTTAGTGATCCCTTTTGAGTGAAGGTTTGGGTGTGAGAGTGGGTAGTGATCGGATTGAGTGTGATTAGTGTGTTGAGCACTTGAGGTGGACTCTAAGTGAGTTCTTCGGGAGCATTTGTTGCTCTTGGAGGTTGAGGTCTCCTAGACGGCTAGGAGTTGCTGGTGAGCTTCCAAACTTTGTGTGGAAGGCCACTGAGGGTTTGTGAAGGTCCGATTCCGCCTCCGCAAGGAAAGGAATCAAAGAAGTGAAGACCGGCGAGTGCATTGTGCAACACCGGGAGGAAGAGGGTTGAAAGAGACCCCGGCTCAAGTGTGACCGAGCCGCCTCAACGGAGACGTAGGATCCCCTCAAGGATCCGAACTTCGGGATAAAATCTTCGTGTCTCCTTCCTTACTTCGGTTTCCTCTTTTGCTCATCCGCTTAATTTGCTTTCGATTCTTGTGATTAGATCAATTAGATTGTATCTACTGCATCTATTCTTGCTTGTATACTTGATTCATTGCAGTAGAGTAATTTGTATCACTAGAATCAAAGAAGTGCTTCAATTTATTGTCCTTCTCTGTTCTGGCCGAACCAGGCAATCTGGAGTCTCCGGTATTTTAGTCCGGAGTATCCGGATATACCGGAGTATCCGGATAATATATCCGGAGTGTCCGGGTTACCTGTCTCGGGCTGAATTGTTTATTTTGCAGAATTTAATTATACCCATTGCTTCCGCATTATCTCTGATAGATTAGTTTAAATTGGGTATAATTTTGTAATCGCCTATTCACCCCCCCTCTAGGCCGACATCCCGGTCCTTTCAAACATGCCGTAAGATATATGTATGCTTGGATATCATTAAAAATTTGAGTAAACTGTCTAGTGGACGTACCACGAAGTGCATCGTCGATGCAACATGACTGGGATATGTGTCGTCAGCACTAGCCGGTAGGATATCCTCTGGCTTAGCAGTGAGCAAAAGGTATACTCGTGTAAGTGGGGAGTACCATTGCAGGTACTCCTGGTATCCCTGTATGTTGTACGCGACATCGTCTGCAACCATGTCCTGTAGTGCAGCACTCCACTGCTCCACCCAAGGGGCCATCTTCACGGCCCAGTTAGTCCGACAGCCCTGCGAACCTTTCCTCGAATGCCTGTGGAAGTTATCAACCCGTTAGCATATGTAGTCAGTTGTATTCAAAATGTAAGGAGAAGGAAAGTTACGTACATGTGTGCCTCTGCGGGGACTGGCACGCTACGCAGAATAGGGACCTCCTGCCTGAGTCCGAACTGCCTCATTACCCGATGAACCGAGTAATCCTCAACGTATACATCAAACACAAGCTTCCATCATGTGATCAAATATGAAAGATCTCGTGTGCAAAGGATGGACAAACCGTGCGGTGCGCTCTGCCTGACCTCCTGCAAGGTGCAAGGCTCCCACCGGACACGCTCAGCCCGCAAAAGATCGAACGCCTCCGTGAAGTGTGCGTACACACTCTGTACCTACAGACCAGCCCACTGTAGCTACAAAATGTACCGACATAAAGTTAGTACAAAAGAGGCAGGAATGCGAGATTGCATAGTACAAAAACATTTACGTACCCGTCTGCGGCACCAAAGGGAGCCCATCGTAGGGCGGTCCACTTGCGTGTCGCCGTAGAACTCCGGGGCCGTACACTCGGTCCTCAACCCATGGTCATCCGATCTGCAAGCGCTCAAATGACCAAAGCATGAGCAGGAGTGGGCACCCGGAGAGGATCGAACCGAGGCGCGTCCTGAGGCACACATCACACAGACCCTAGTAGGTGGCACAATGTATAGCTGACCCCCAGTTATATTGAGGTACCTCACTGGGGGCAATGTCAACAATGGCTCGTGCGATTGGGACAACCCTAGCATCGACGCTGTCTCCATGGGTGGTGGTGAACATCACCCACCCGAACAACCACAATGGTAAGCCTCCAGGTGTCGGCTCACCTGATATTCGTCGGCGTCCCCAGCCATCCTAGTAACCTACAAGAAGAAAAGTTTGTTGGATACACCGATAAAATAATTTGTACCAAATTTGAACCATGACAACACATACCTCGAACTGGTGAAGCCACGCGAGAGTAGGACCGTTGTAACATCCTCAGTTTCGCGTTCTGGAAAAATCTAATTTAAATTAATTAAATTCAAAATTTGGAGTTTCCTTGGTGTTTATGTTAACCTGGCATCCTTTTCCATCCAAAATCGGAATTCAATTCCCTTCCGTTCAAAAAATCGAATTTCCTGGTTCCTGTTAGTACCCGAAATTTCACCCGAGTCCAAAAATCATGGAACCTATTGCATTAGGTCCCAAATATTCTAAAAACATTTTGGGAATTTTTCCCAAGATTTTTGGAGGCTCTCTGGTATTTTATCTCGCGCGGCATTTGTTTAATACCCGCTATTCGCTCCAGAATATTCAAATCCATAAATTTCATCCAAATTCCGTGAAACCAATTTTATTGGGTTCCGAATATTCCAAAATGGTTCTAGGAATTTTTAGACCATTTTTGCTAATTTTTCTCTAGGGCGTCACTTTCGCGTAAACCCCGACCAACCGCGGAGTGACACGTGGCAGTGACTGTTCATTGTCTTCTACCTTGCGTTGAAGAACCAGAGCCATGAGCTTTCAAGTTTCCATAACATGCTTCATGATTCAAATTGCCATAACTCACCAATCAATGCTCCAAATCAAGCAAGGCCGGATCCATTGGATTCTTATGGACGGGCTCTTTCCATCCCCCACCATCCTTAGCCCGGGATCTCACCGGAAACAGCTTATTCTTCCCAAAACCGAAATCGACGTTAATGGCAATAACTCGGCCATTTTTAATCCGTTTCGCGTGCTTCCACCTCTCATTGCTCCGTATTAGAACCCTCTTCCCGGTGGTAGCACTCACCCTTTGCATCTCCAACTCGTCCGGTCGCTAGATCAAGAAAACCGGCGCCGGGACACTGTTTTCGTGTTCTTGGTCGTATCTTCCTCTCCGGTGGGTCAATCTCCACTCCGTTTGTTTCCTTGTGATCATGTGGACGTCTAGGTTCTCATCCTTCAATCCATTGTAGGTTTCATCAAGAGTTGGCGACGAATTTTGAGTTTTTGTCGCCTCGGCCGAACCCGTGTTGTTCGTCAAATTCGTCGTCTCCGGTGAGAATTGGTTCAATTACTTGCTACTATAAGCTCCTCTAGATGTCCCCTTGGTAATCCATCATTTTGTTTTGCAATTTTTTATGCAAATTATTGCAAAAGTTCGGATTTTGGAGAAACTTGGAGTTCTCTGTTTTTTTTGGGCTTCACCGTGCTTGGCCGCCGGCCAAGCCACACGCCATGCCGCCGCTTCGCCAAGACGCCACATGGCGCATTGCGCGCTCAAGACGCCGCCACGACAGCCGCCCCTCCAAGCTCACACCCTCCCCTGTTCTTCCATGGCCATGGCCAAAAACATGGAGAAGGAGGCTTGGGTCTATGACAAGGGGCCCCACCTGCCATACCCTCAAGCCAATTCAAAATTCAGAAAAAAAATCAGAAAAAGAATATTCCGAGGAATATTCCCTCGTTTTTGATTTTCCAGGATTTTCGAACTTCGGAAGCTCATATCTTTTCCATCCGAACTCCGATCGACTCTGTTCAAGTTCCTAAATTCATCTAAAATCGATACCTTCCTGTCAGTACTACTTTTGTAATTTTTGGATTTTATTTATTTTCTTGTTATTTATTTGTTGTCCCATTTTGCGCGTAGCCAAGGAGCCGTCCGAGTCCGCCGACCCCGCCGCCGAACTCCAAGGTTTCGACACCCTCGCTGCGACCGAAGGCAAGTCCCTTGACGCATTTTGGTCCTATGTTTGCAAATGTTTTAACATGTTTTATAAACTTGCATTGCTATGTTTATCATCGTATGTCAAATATAGCTGAATAGTTAATCCGATTTGCGATTATCTCCTTTGTTATTGCCATCCATGTTTACTTGTAACCCTAGGACTTTTGCTATGCCATGTTTACCTTATATGGTGACCTTTGTTGAATAGTATGATAGAATTGCTTAGGGCCAATATTGATGAAAATGACCCATGGGTGGGATTATACCAAAATGATGATTTAAAGTGTGATTTGGAAATGATTATATAGATTTTGGTACTGTTTTTCCAAAATAAAAAGAAAAGGAAAAAGGATTTGGACTTGGGCGGATTGGAATGTCGGAGGTGATGTAACATTGGGTGTCCCGATCTTTCGATGAGAATGATAACCTTCGATTTGGGAGGAGACGACTTTGACGATCCGACTACAACGTACAACGACGATGCGCCTTAGCAATCGCTAAACCAACTCCAGAGGGTTATTGACCTTGCCGTGGGCACGATCAACCTGATCACGAAGATCAATTTCTGCAAGCAATCGAAGAACAAGCAAGAACAAGGCAAAAGCAATCTAAAATTGCAAATATAGATGGAGTATAGAAAAAGTTGGGGTTCCGATACAAGGAGCTTGTTAGGTGGCCGTTGAGCACGTCTAAAAGACTCAAATAGTAGCAAAAGGCTAAACTATCAAATAACCAAAACCCAAGTTATTTTGGGGGACTCCCTAGCTATTTATAGGAGAAATAGGAGGCCAAAACCAGGGTTGGGGCGTCCAAAACACCTCCATGGCCGAGTAGGACTCCAATTCCTAGTTTGACTCGGATTTGGAAAGATGACCAAACTTGTTTTGCAGATTCCCGTTGACTCGTAAGGAATTTGGAGGTGTGGCCAGATCCGTTGGAAAGAGGACGTCGAAACCTTTCAAACTAGTACTCATAGACCTCAAACACCCTTGTGGATCAAAAGTTATGGTCATTTTAAGTTGGTGCTGTCCCGGAGGCCGAATCCGAGTTGAAGTTGTGCACCGGAAGAATTGGCTTCATGCTTGACTTTTGGGAGTCCTTCTCCTTGGTTCCTAAGGACAATAAAATCATCACAAGGATTAAATAGCATTCCATTTATTAAATTATTTGTATGCAACCCGAGGAACGCATTCACCTGGCAATTGAATTGACGTGTGCGAGCTCGAGTAATTGGCCCTTGTATTACATTGTTGATTTCAATTGGGTTTGTAGACATGGCCGTATCCATGGTAGTGATGTCCTCATCATCCTCCCCTTCTTGCATTTGAGTCGTCCTCGACTCAAGCTCATCATCTTCTCCCATGTATGGTTTCAAATCGGCAATGTTGAATGTGGGACTAACCCCAAAATCTGCAGGCAATTCAAGCTTATATGCATTATCATTAATCTTTGCCAATATTTTGAAAGGACCACCAGCTCGCAGCATCAACTTAGATTTTCTTAATTCTGGGAATCGATCTTTTCGCAAATGCAACCAAACTAAATCCCCAGGTTCAAAAGTTACATGCTTCCTTCCCTTACTACCAGCAAGTTTATATTTAGCATTCATGCGCTCTATGTTTTCTTTAGTTGTCTCATGCATTTTCATAATAATATCAGCACGTTGTTTAGCATCAAGATTCAATTTCTCCGAAGATGGAAGAGGTAACAAATCAATTGGAGCATGAGGTACAAATCCATATACAATCTCAAAAGGACACATCTTAGTAGTAGAATGTATAGAACGATTATAAGCAAACTCAATATGAGGCAAGCATTCTTCCCACAATTTAATGTTCTTTTTCAAAACAACCCTAAGCATGGTAGATAAAGTTCGATTAACGACCTCAGTTTGTCCATCAGTTTGGGGATGACAAGTAGTAGAGAATAAAAGTTTAGTCCCCAATTTAGCCCACAAAGTTCTCCAAAAGTGGCTTAAAAATTTTGTGTCTCGATCTGAAACTATTGTGTTTGGCACACCATGCAAGCGAACAATTTCACGAAAGAATAAATCGGCAATGTTGGTAGCATCATCGCTTTTGTGACAAGGAATAAAGTGTGCCATCTTAGAAAATCTATCCACAACAACAAAGATACTATCCCTCCCCCTCTTTGTTCTAGGAAGTCCTAAAACAAAGTCCATAGAAATATCTTCCTAAGGCACGCTAGGAATAGGCAGAGGCATGTATAAACCATGTGGATTAAGTCGTGACTTACCTTTTTGACATGTAGAGCAGCGATCGACGAAACGTTCCACGTCTCGTCTCATCTTGGGCCAAAAGAAATGGCTAGCGAGTATGTCCTCCGTCTTCTTCACACCAAAGTGTCCCATCAACCCTCCTCCATGCGCTTCCTGTAGCAATAACAAACGAACAGAACTAGCTGGAATGCATAGTTTGTTTGCTCTAAACACAAACCCATTATTGAGGACAAATTTGTTCCATGTTTTTCCCTCTTTACAATTGAGCAACACATCTTTAAAATCATTATCATGCACATATTGCTCTTTAATCGTTTCCAAACCAAAAATTTTGAAGTCAAGTTGTGAGAGCATGGTATATCTCCTAGACAAGGCATCAGCAATGACATTATCCTTTCCCTTTTTGTGTTTGATGACATAAGGAAATGACTCAATGAATTCAACCCACTTTGCATGTCTACGGTTCAGTTTAGCTTGACTTCTAATATGTTTTAACGATTCATGATCAGAATGTATAACAAATTCCTTGGGCCATAAATAATGTTGCCATGTTTCTAAAGTTCGAACTAGCGCATATAACTCTTTATCATACGTAGAATAGTTCAAACTAGGCCCACTCAACTTCTCACTAAAATAAGCAACAGGTTTTCCTTCTTGTAACAGAACACCACCCAAACCAATTCCACTAGCATCACATTCTAGTTCAAAAGTCTTAGAAAAGTCTAGAAGTTGGAGTAAGGGTGAATGTGTTAACTTAGCTTTCAGAACATTGAAGGCATCTTCCTGTGACTTGCCCCAAACAAAAGGCACACCCTTCTTGGTGAGTTCATTCAAAGGTGCGGTGATTGTGCTGAAGTCCTTCACAAAACGACGATAGAATCCAGCAAGTCCTAGGAAACTCCGCACCTGTGTGACCGTGTTAGGAGTCGGCCAACTCTGTATCGCTTCAACCTTAGCTTGATCAACTTCAATTCCCTATGGAGTAACAACATAGCCAAGAAAAGAGACTCGATCCGTGCAAAAGGTGCACTTATCAAGGTTACCAAATAAACGTGCATCGCGTAAAGCATTAAAAACAGCACGTAAATGTTCAAGATGGTCTTCTAAAGATTTGCTGTAGATCAAGATATCATCAAAGTAAACCACCACAAATTTACCAATGAAAGCACGTAAAACCTCGTTCATCAATCGCATAAAAGTGCTAGGTGCATTAGTTAATCCAAACGGCATAACTAACCACTCATATAAACCGAACTTAGTTTTAAATGCTGTTTTCCATTCATCTCCTAACTTCATGCGAATCTGGTGGTACCCACTACGCAAATCAACTTTAGAGAACATAGTAGAGCCACTTAACTCATCAAGCATATCGTCTAACCTAGGAATAGGATGGCGATATCTAATGGTGATATTATTAATTGCTCTACAATCCACACACATGCGCCATGTTCCATCTTTCTTAGGTACTAAAATGATCGAATAAAGACAAGGACTACGAGATTCACGTCACGCACTTTATCAAGCAATTCTTGAACTTGGCGTTGTATCTCTTTAGTCTCTTCAGGGTTGGTTCTGTATGGCGCTTGGTTGGGTAAGGATGCCCCTGGAATGAGGTCAATTTGGTGCTCAATCCCTCTAATTGGCGGTAGCCCTGAGGGGATGTCCTTTGGAAAGATGTCAGCGTATTCCTGCAAAAGGTTAGCGACGAAAGGAGGCAAAGAAAGAGACATCTCCTCTAGTGAAAACAAAGTTTGTTTGCAAACCAGAGCATAGCAAGAATAACTACTTGTATCCAACTCAATCACATCAGATTTTGTTGCAAGAAAACATGCACCTTTCAATTTAATCTCATTTTTCTTATCACCATCCGAGTTAGATTCTTTCTTTTGATGTTGTTCAAACTCCTTTGCGACAATCTGATTTTCACTCTTAGTTCTCTCTTGATTTTTCTCTTTGCTAGCTCTAGCGATCTCATCTTTTACAATGGCATCAGGCGACATTGGATGTAACACAATCTTCTTTTCTTTATGCATGAAAGAGTATTGATTGGTTCTACCGTGATGTAAACAATTCTTATCATATTGCCAAGGTCTACCTAATAACATAGAGCATGCTTGCATAAGTACGACATCGCAGTCAACATAATCATGATAAGAACCTAAAGCGAAATGTACTCTTACCAGGCGTGTTACCTTGAGCTTGCCGCTATTGTTGAACCATTGAATGTAGTAGGGCTGAGGGTGTGGTCTAGTGGATAGTGCTAGCTTCTCCACCATGTCCATGCTTGCTAGATTATTGCAACTCCCACCATCAATGATTATTCGAATGGATCTTTATTTGACGACGCCTTTAGTGTAAAACAAATTGTGGCGTTGATTTGGCTCAGACGGGCAATCTGAGCACTAAGCACACGGTGCGCAATAATACTCAAATATTGATCAGCATCGCTAGCGCTCATGTGCTCTTCTTCATGTTTTGAGTTTGGATCACCGCTTTCATGTTCCGCAAGCAAAGCATATGTTTCTTCATCAAGATCACTTGCAGAATCGTACTCGCCATCTTCGCGGGTTATTAGCACGCCGCTTGTTTGGACACTCCTTCATCATGTGGCCAAAACCCTTGCAGCGATGGCAATCGAATATCTTTTGTGCGCCCCGTTGAGGTGACAGATCTTTGACGAGCTTTTGGTAGGGGCTTGTGTGGCACTCCTCGTCGGCGTTGATCGTGGTGCTGAATTTGAAGTGGAGTCGTCATTTTGTTGTTGGAGGGTCGGGGTAGTGGTACGACTGGATGGGGCAGCAGGGGTGTGCGGTGCCCATGTAGTAGCTTGACCTGTAGAAAAGTTAGCTTTTGCCCTCGATTGTCGACCCTGCACTTCACGTTCAGCTTTACAAGCAAGATGGAATAAACGAGTCATCGAATTATAATCCTTATAATCTAGAATGTCCTGGATTTCTCGATTTAACCCACCTAGAAAATGAGCCATAGAAGCTTCCTCATTCTCAATTAAGCCACAACGCAACATACCAATTTGTAATTCTTGGTAATATTCTTCCACTGAATTCTTACCTTGGTGTAGGCGCTGCAATTTATTCAATAAATCTCTTTCATAGTATGAAGGAACAAATCTGTGCCTCATTAGCAATTTTAATGCTTCCCAAGTGGTGGGTATATTATTTGGATGAGCACGACAATGTTCTCTCCACCAAATAGACGCAAAATCAGAGAATTCACTAGTGGCAGCCCTAACTCTTCTATTCTCAGGAAAATCATGGCATGCAAATTTTTGATCAACAAGTAATTCCCAACTAAGGTAACCATCAGGATCATATTTACCTTCGAAAGGTGGCATATTGAAATTTACCCTATGGAAAACATCATCTCGTTCTCGTTCCCTGGGTCGTGGAGGATCACGTCGCATACCTTGCTGATTGAAGCGTAGCCGACGATGGTCACGGTTATTGTCGTAATTGATGGTGTTGTCTTCCTCCAAATCAGTGGTGTCGTCATATTGGTTCTCTTCGTTTTGTTCTTCTAAGTCTGCTGGATGCCTCTCCCGTGGAGCTGAAGTGTTGTTTGGATGACGCGGTGGCGGATTGGAAGCCCCAGATGCAACAGCTGGAAAAGTATCAAGTCTAACCAAAATAGTAGCAAGAGTAGTGTTAGCAATCCCTTGTGCGGCCTCGATGGATCTGAGACGGTCCTCTTGCATCGGCATACGCTCATTAGTGAGTCGTACATCCTCGCTAAGACCCTCGGTGGTCTCCCTCGTCATCCTCTCAAAGTGAGCAATGATGCCCTTTGTTCGTGGAGAATGATGCCCTTTGTTAGTAGAAGACAAGGAAACAAAAATCACAATTAAAATGCTCCTATCAACTACTAGGAGGTGGTGGCAAGTCTCTCAACACTCAAGCCTATGACCAAAGCTCTTACAAGTTCTTACCATGCAGCAGGTGTTGCCGGCCGTTGGCGTGGTCAAAAGTTCTCCGAAGCTTGGATAAAGCGATTGCCAAGGGACCGAACAAAAGTACGAGGTTGGATGTGGAGCTTGGATAGGCAATATTTATTTCCTATGCAATCTGATAATTCTAGTTATTGTAATGATAAGTAATGATCCAAACTAGAATTCACAAGCCCTAGTTGCCGATCTCAAAGATATAAGTGAATTTGAAGGCAACACACACGCAAAGATAATGGCACTTATGCAATCAAGGAATGAGCTATAAAATATAAGTGATGCACCAAAAGCTCTATTGCACAAGTCGTAGAGAGACGCTAACTTATTGCTTTGAGAAAGTAAAAAGGGCACAAGATTGCTCACTAATTAATAAATTGCACAATATAAAAAGTAACAAACACAAATTAGGGTTTTGATCAATGTAGTGTGACCGGCCACAATTTTCTTTTTCTTTTCCTTTTTTTTAGCCTTTTGGCTCTTTCTCTTTTCTTTCTTTTGGTGACTTTCGGCCAACACTAGTATGAACAAAGTTTTGGAATCCCTAACTCGGTGTCACAAGATAATATGATATGATAACTGAAGATTGTGCAATGTATCAAGTAGAGCAGCCCTAAGCAATATCAACAAGCTATTCTCAAATAGGATCAAAGTGTTCATAAAGGATGAATTGGTTCCCAAAGGAAGGTGTACTGATGTTTTTCTAGGGCAGCAAACTTGTCGCCTAGATTAATGTTTGAAGATCACCGAATTTGATTGGTTGACTATGGAACGAATTGAAGCTTATATCCTCAGCTTTCAATAGAGTGCAAGAACACAAAAATCCGCGATCGTATGTGAAAGTTATGCTTGAAATACCAAACTGGACAGAATTGAAGAATTGAAGCTACGCGAAGGAAAGGAAAGATCAGCAACTAAAACATGGACTCTAATGGATCAAAACCTAACAAAACTCACTAAAATAACAGATTGAAACTAAAGGTTGAATTTTTGTGGAGTAGTTTTCAATTTAGGACAGAAATAAAAAACTAACCTAAGGCACCGATATTCTCACTGATCAACTGAAGCTCTGATACCAACTGATGCATCCCTCCCGGGTGCGCACCGTGCCCTTTGCGGCCCAGCCGTATGGCGCACGTGCCTCGCCCGTTGAACGGACTGCCCAACTGGCCCAGGGGCGTGGGCCTTGGCCCAACGAGGGAAATACACACCTTAGCTACCATAGCCAGGCCATAAGAGTCCCATGTGGCCCCCAAAAGACTAGCCTGATGGGGGAGGGTTGCTCTACCTTTTAAGGTGGTATTCTCTCCCCTCCACAAGCAAGGTGGTACTATCATTCTCACCCTCTTGTTTCGGAACCTGGCTCTGATACCAACTGATGTAACATTGGGTGTCCCGATCTTTCGATGAGAATGATAACCTTCGATTTGGGAGGAGACGACTTTGACGATCCGACTACAACGTACAACAACGATGCGCCTTAGCAATCGCTAAACCAACTCCAGAGGGTTATTGACCTTGCCGTGGGCACGATCAACCTGATCACGAAGATCAATTCCTGCAAGCAATCGAAGAACAAGCAAGAACAAGGCAAAAGCAATCTAAAATTGCAAATATATATGGAGTATAGAAAAAGTTGGGGTTCCGATACAAGGAGCTTGTTAGGCGGCCGTTGAGCACGTCTAAAAGACTCAAATAGTAGCAAAAGGCTAAACTATCAAATAACCAAAACCCAAGTTATTTTGGGGGACTCCCTAGCTATTTATAGGAGAAATAGGAGGCCAAAACCAGGGTTGGGGCGTCCAAAACACCTCCATGGCCGAGTAGGACTCCTATTCCTAGTTTGACTCAGATTTGGAAAGATGACCGAACTTGTTTTGCAGATTCCCGTTGACTCGTAAGGAATTTGGAGGTGTGGTCGGATCCGTTGGAAAGAGGACATCGAAACCTTTCAAACCAGTACTCATAGACCTCAAACACCCTTGTGGATCAAAAGTTATGGTCGTTTTAAGTTGGTGATGTCCCGGAGGCCGAATCCGAGTTGAAGTTGTGCACCGGAAGAATTGGCTTCATGCTTGACTTTTGGGAGTCCTTCTCCTTGGTTCCTAAGGACAATAAAATCATCACAAGGATTAAATAGCATTCCATTCATTAAATTATTTGTATGCAACCCGAGGAACGCATTCACCTGGCAATTGAATTGACGTGTGCGAGCTCGAGTAATTGGCCCTTGTATTACATTGTTGATTTCAATTGGGTTTGTAGACATGGCCGTATCCATGGTAGTGATGTCCTCATCAGGAGGGGTGCGGATTGAGCACTAGTGGCATTGTGCAAGTACCGCCCCAAGTCAATTAAGGACGGACGCTTATGACTGTTCATTCTAAGCATAACCGTACTACCACATGTCTAACATGGTACGACCTGGCTAAATAATTTGTAGAAACCTAACTTAGACTCGCCAGTTGGTGGAATGTGGGTGGCAGATAGCGGCAAGTTGTACTCCCCACACGGCGCAAGAGGGGACTTTTGTACTGGGTAGATAGAACACTAACAGCGGTGAAACCTCAGCGGGTGAGTCGGGTTAGGCGTATACATTGTAAAGGCTTTGTCATGATCTCTCTGCCGGCACACCAAAGGAAGTGTGTTAATCCGGAGGCAACAAGACATGATCATGTCTTGTGGGTAAAGCTGTACAACTCTGCAGAGTTAAAACTATTCGAATAGCCGTGCCTCCGGTCAAGGGCAAAGCAAAGAATGCTTTCATACTGGTATATTTTGGTTTTGGTTTCAAAAATAAATGATGTTTTGGGATTCGGGAGTGGTTAGAACTCTCGGATGTGAATTTGGCGGATTGAGCCAACCAGGTAGATGGAACCTGTTTTATGTCATGATGGAACCTATTTTATGTCATGATGGATAGAGTCATGTGTGGATAACCTTGATCTTTTAAACTTGTGGCGGATAGAGCCCTTATACTAGTGATGGTGGATAGAACCTTCACTGAAATATTACATAATTCAATTGTTAAAAAGAATTGCTAAAATTTACTTTATAAAACTTATTAACAAGTATGGTTTGATGAAACTTGGCTTTCTGCAAAAGAACCATAATAAGCCTTTCTTGGAAAGCCCCACATATGCATACTTTCCCCGACTTGCTGAGTACTTTCGTACTCACATGCTACACATCTTGTCATCATCAGAGAACTACCAGGACGCCGTTGAAGACGGTGAGTTCTACGTCGAGGAGTGCAAGGAAGATCGCCAGGAAAACTAGTCGCGTGCCTTGTCGTCGCCTGTGGTGTTTTTGGTTTTCACTTTTTGTCGTTTTCGCTTCTGCTGTCGTGTCTCCGGTCTCGTGACCGAGTATTGTAATAAGTGGCCATGTGGCCCATACTTTATTATTATGTTACAATTTCGTTATGTTCGGCAATGATGTATCACTGTTGACTGTGTGTACTAGCTACTGATCTGGGACTAGTACAGAAATACACAGGAGATTTCGGATAGCTGATCCGGGGTCCCACAGCGGTGGTATCAGAGCCTGGGCGACTGTAGGCCACGACCTAATTAGAATGGCAAAGCCTTAAGGACTAGTATTTTCGTAAAAACATACTTATAAAACTTTAAGTTCCTTTGCCTCTATCTCCCATATCTTAGTGTCTTGAGTTTGTCTTATCTTTTGTTTAAAACTGGTTACTAATCTCAACTTGTTTCAAAATTGTAGATGTCGTCTTGCACCACTTTTGCGACTTTGGTTGGAGGGTTTTTGCGCGGAGCTGTCCTTGATGCTCCAGGAGCTTGAGTTTCCCCACCGGCCAGAGTAGCGCTGTACCTCCATGCCTAACCTTGGCTACAGCATGTGGAAGGTGTGGCTCTTGGTGCACGCCAAGAGTTGGAGTCTGGCAGAGGATCGTCCCTTGTACTTCACGTCGAAGAGGCTGAAGATGGGAGATGCGCTGCAGGATGCAGCAAGGCAGGCTATTATCCAGTTGGGCAGCAGCTTCAGTGACAGACTGGAGGCATCGCCATACCGCCTGTTTCTGTGCCATGAGGAAGGGAGGTACCACAGCAGGTTTCGTAGTACGGATGCGGAAGGGGATCCGACGATTGTGCACATGGGATCGCTCATCCGAGCCCAGGACGAGGAGTACGTCAGCACTACGCACGAGCTCCAGGATGTGTACCAGCGGTTGGCATCAGCTCGAGAGGAGATACGCCAGCTGAAGGAGGCTCATCATGCAGCTGCTCTTCCGCCACCAGCCCCTGTGCAGGCGGCACAGCCCGTCGCACCAGTTCCAGTCCCAGAGGATCTGCCTGTGAGAGGATTGACTACGGATGCTTCGCCAGCAAAGCGTCGTCGTGGCATAAGGACTCGGAAGACCGCGCGCAAGTCCGTTCATCGCCAGTCGCCTTTGGGGGTTTCTCTGAGTTTCTTGGCTGCCCCTGGAGGTGCAGGACCGTCGTCAGCAGCTACCCCGTCCCGCAGCAGGAGCGAGGAGGAGGAGGAGGACCCGTCCCCGCGTGTCTACGAGAGTGACATGAGCGTCTTGATGTTCTAGTCTGGAGGACCTTAATTTTGCTTCGAGTAGAACGATTAATAATTGCTTGTGTTGGTTTGGATCGTGCCTTGGGCAGTTGTGATCCAGCCATCATTATCAAACTATTTTGATTTAATAAATAGTTGCTGGTTTCCCTTTCTGTTGTGTGCTCTTGGCTTTGTGGATGTTGATTAGCTCCCCGTTTCTTATCTTTGCTTTTCCCTCTTTCCTTGTGCTTGGCCGCCCTCGTTTCAGATGGAGAACCCAGGCCGTGGTCGTGGCAAAGGAAGAGGAAGAGGTCGTGGTCGTGGTCGTGGTTGTGTTCAGTTCCAGGAAGATCATGTGGAACAGCAGCATGAGCAAGAGAATGTGCAACACCCTGCAGCCCCACAAGAGCCGATACCACCTCCACCCCCGGCTCATCCACCCAATATGGAACAGATGATGGTAATGCAGCTTTAGCTTTTACAAGCTTTAGCCCAGAATGTCCTCAACCAACCTCAGGCTGCACCAGTGTCGGGACCCCGAATTTGCAAATCCGGACCCTCTGTGTTTTCAGCACTAGTCCAGGAACGCGCTAGTGCCCACAGTCTTAACATTGGTAAATATCACAATCATACCATTCGATACTAATAAAGTACTTTTATTTTAATAACCAAACTGGTTACTCGACCTTATGGTCAAGTTACAAATTTACACCTCGCAGGACGAAACTTATTAAGAAAGAAATAGTAGCAGCGAAAAATCAAATAACTTCGTGGCGCCATCCAGTATACCACAGGCAACTGACTGGGCTCGCTCCCTAAGTAGACGGTTCCTCTTGGAGCTCCTCCTCCAAAGCTGGTGTAGTCTCCTCTTCAACTGGTGTTGTATTGTGGCAAGGGTGAGTACTTGGTACTCAGCAAGTCATGCAATGTAATGCAAGCTAATATACTACATGCATGGCTTGGTACAAAGGAATAGCTCAAGGTATATTTGCAAAGAGAACAAATGCTGACAAATAACATAAGTAGATTCGAAAGCAGTAAGTATAGCATAATTAACTTTTCAAGGAGTTTAATAAACATCTTTCCCATCCTAATCCACATTTCCATTAACTTCATTATTAATCCGACCCAATCTTTTAGATCCAAGTTATTTTTGAGAAAATCTAACCCTTGACTGTAATTCCCGAGCGATGTCCAATACCGCGGACACGGCTATTCGAATAGATTCTACACTCTGCAGAGGTTATGCACTTTACCCACAAGATACAGTCAAACACCACAAAGGCGAGTTCCCGTAACAAAGTCTTTCGGAAACTTCTAACAATACAAGTGGTCCTCCCCGGTTATTGCACACTAACCCTTCCCTTAGCTAAGGCGAAGTTTAGGCCAATCAACCGTTAGATGGAGTACTGGCCTCACCCAGACGCTCCCCGCATAACTTACACAAAGGGTGTAGTTGACCTCCCGAGGTCCCACAGTGCGTTATTAGCAACTTAGTCAACTAGGTCCGTCCCATTCTGAGACATGTGGTTGCACGTTAGACCCAGTTCAAAGGCTTGCAAGGTGAAGTCCTTAGGGTGACCAGGGCAAGACTACCCGAAGAACCAAATCAACATCCCCAAGGCACAACCGGCCCACCTGATCATTCTTGCCACATGCCCCTGGCCGAAAACTATTTATCAAACCCCGCTTGATTACCATGCACCACGTGCCATCAACATCACATGATACCTTTCCAAAACAGGTTCAATATATCATTAAGTCAGTATTAACATTTGATTGTCCAAAATCATGTCATGAGCACGAAAGTGTGTCTAAGCAAGATACTACAACGGTCTAAAACCCATGTTGGCAATTTAATAATGTCCAACTAGTAAACCACAACTAGGGTGACAAGGGTCATGGCACATACTTAAATAATCAAGGTGTCATACAAAGAAATTGGTATTTATCTAATCCCCCATATTTAAATAAAGTATTTTTCTATTGAACTAGCATGCAATAGGTTAAATCAAAATAGATTTCAAAATAGGATCAACATGGTCAAAGCACAACTTGCCTTCAAAAAGTACTTGTTCTTGGTCTTGAGTTGGATCCTGAGTCAATACTTCTCCTTCGAATCCTTCCGGCACTTCAACGTCTACTCGTAAAGCGTGCAAATAGCAATACACGAATAAACAATAGGCAAAAAGTGTCCAAACATCCAAATAAAATCCATAAACAAAGAGAACATAATTTTATGAATTTTTAGAAACTGGAATCGTTCAAATCGGAGTTAAAATGCAAAAGTTATGATTATTTAAAGTTTAAATAATTAATTAAATAATTTTACAGGGAAAGACTTTAGTCCAAAAATTAAATAAAATTCATATTTATGTAGATCTCAATTTTATACAAATTTAGAAATTTGAATCACTCAAATCGGAGTTGAGACGCAAAAGTTATAAGCGTTTGAAGTTTGAATCAAAATCTGAAATCATTATTTCGAATTAATAAATCATTTTCTTTTTCGGAAATTAATTATTGCGTCAGCCTGGACACGTGTCAGCCTCTGATTGGTCTGCTGACGTCAGCCGGTCCATGGACTTGGTCCACGCTCGGCTCGGGTCTACCGTGGACTCGGTCCACGGCTCCTCGTGAGACTGACATGTGGGTCCGCCTCGGATGACGTCACTGCTGACGTCAGCGGGGCTCAGCCCACGGTGCTGACAGGTGGGACCTACCGATGACGTCATGGGTGACGTCACGGTGCTGTCGCTGACATGCGGGCCCGGCGTGTCAGTGACCCACGCGCACGCCCGCGTGGCGCGGCGATTCGGCTTCCTGGACACGTGGCGCGATCGTGTCCGTTGATTTGAAAATCAACGGCCGCGATTGGATCCAAGGTTAACACGTTGAAAACTACTCGATGATCGTGGGCCGTTCGATCTAGATCGGACGGTCCAGATCTAATCCTACATTAACACTACTACGGCACGTGGTGATCGTGGGCCGTTGGATCTTGATCCAACGGTCCAGATCTAATCGGGTTTGGAAACACGTGAACTCACCTCAACCGCACGATCAAGATCGGACGGTGCACAGAGCTCGCGAGGTCGATGGCGACGCGGCGGAGCTGCAGCAGCCGGAGACGGAGACGACGACCACTCCCGTGGCGCTTCGGGGCTCCTCCGGCGAGATGAGTTGGCTCCACGGGTGCGTCTCGCCTGGGATTCGGATCTGGGCTCAACGGTGGCTAGGGACGGCGGGTGGCGGGATGAAGCAAAAACCGTGGCGGAGCGGCGCTCAACTACGGCGAGCTATCGCGGCTAACGGCGGCGGCTCGCCTTGGTGAGTAGGGGCTACAGTGCGCAAAGTCGTGGCCGACTCGGTGTGACCCGGGCCTTAAATAGCCTCGGCGTTCGTGCCCGAGGCGGAACCCTAGATCTACGCGGCGGCGGAGCCCGGCTCGGTTTCGGCGGAGACGACGACGCACAGCCGTCCACGTGGCACGATCAACGGTCACGATTGCGTGGGCGCGATCGGATCCGACCCAGACTCAGCTCGAACCGGTGCGGTCCAATCTGGACCGTTGGATCTCGATCCAACGGTTAGGATCGAATGGGGTTCGATCAAGTCACGTGGCTCGGGTCGGACTCGAACTCGAGTCTGACTCGGGCTCGGTCGGATGAACAGTACTCGACCCGATTGATTTTCCAGCGATTTAATAATTAAAATAATTTCTAGAAATTCATTTAACTCATTAAAAATAGCAAAAGACTCAGAAAAATTCCAGAAAAATTCTGGAAAATATTTTGGAACATTTTGGACTTAAATAAAATATTTCCAACAAAATTTTATTTGCAAAGTTTGATTCTTTAATTATTTCAAAATGGAATAAATTCAAATAAATTCCAAATAAATCCAAATAAATTCCAGAAAATTCCAAAAATTCACCAAAGTACCAAATCACACATGAATTTAAGAAAGCAAAATTTTGGGGTGTTACAACCAGCTCAAGCCGCAGCGGAGCCGCCTCAATCTAAGTTCGGAGAGTTCATGAGGACTCGACCTCCGACTTTTGCTGGATCTGTGGATCCCTTGGAAGCCGATGACTGGCTCAAGGAAGTTGAGAGGAAGCTCTACTTGGCCCAGTGTGATGAACTGGAGAGTGTACGGTTTGCTTCGCACCAACTTAAGGGCACAGCAGCAAATTGGTGGGAGAATTATTGTGCTGCCCACGAGGATGCTCAGAACATCGCCTGGAATGAGTTTGTGGAAGCGTTTCGGGCTACCCATATTCCAAAAGGAATCATGGAAATGAAGAGGCATGAGTTCCACAAGCTGCAACAAGGGAACTTATCTGTGTCGGAGTATCTGAACCGCTTCATACAACTGTCACGCTATGCGGCTGCTGATGTCGCAACGGATGAGGCTAAGATCTGGAGGTTCATGGAGGGCCTCGACCCTAATTTGAAAGTGCAGTTAGTATCAAATGACTTTCCTACGTTCCAGCACATGGTCAATAAAGCTTTAATCCAAGAAGATGCTCAGCGCCAGCCTTTTGAATCAAGGAAGAGAAAAATGATGTTTTAGAGTCAACGGGGTGCTAGCAGCTCTAGGCCTCGTACTTTCCAGCAGCAGCCCAGTAGGCTAGCAGCCTCCAACATGCCTAGGACCCCAATGTCCACCCCTCGCCCAGTCGGTCAAGCCCCTGCCGGCAATGCAGGAGCCCAAGCCCAGAAGAGCAATACCGCAACGGCAGGAGTGCAATGCTTCAACTGCCGAGAGATGGGACACTAAGCCAGTAATTGTCCTCAGAAGCACCAGCCCGTCACCCCGGTAAGGTTTAACCTGGGATCTACACCAGCCCGTGCTCCCGCACCAGCGCAAGGAAGAGGTACGCCGTAGACCCCGCGTACACCGAGGATTGCTGGAAGAGGGCGCGTGAATCATATCACTGTTGAGGAGGCTCAAGAGGCACCAGATGTGGTTTATGGTAAGTTCTTCGTCAACTCAGTAACTACTTCAGTTCTGTTTGATTCTGGTGCAACGCATTCCTTCATATCAGAATATTTGGTTAAAAAGCATGATTGGGATACAGTTCAGTTAAGAAACCCTTTATTAGTTCAATCCCCTAGTAAAGAATTAAGAACAACTGCTATTTGCCTAAAAATGGCCATAGTTATACAAGGGGTAAAGTTCCTAGCGAATTTAATATTATTGGATACTAAGGGTATAGAAGTAATCCTTGGTATGGATTGGTTAACCAAGTATAAGGGTCAGATAGATTGTGCTAGTAGAGCTATCTCCCTTACTAGCCTTGAGGGAATTCAAGTGGAGTTCCTATCTAATCCTGTCTCTAAGGGGGGTAGTACCCTGAACCGTCTGAAGGGGACGTCTTTGGAAAATGTGCCGATAGTCAATGAGTACCCGGATGTGTTTCCAGAAGATTTGCCTGGTATGCCACCAGATCGGGATATTGAGTTCGTGATCGAGCTTGTACCTGGTACCGCTCCGATCTCAAAGAGGCCTTACCGGCTGCCTTCTAATGAATTAGTCGAGATGAAGAAACAGATTGAAGAACTACAAGAGAAAGGGTTCATCAGGCCCAGTTCGTCGCCTTAGGGATCCCCGGTAATCTTCGTCACAAAGAAGGATGGTAGTCTGAGGATGTGTATAGACTACAGATCTTTGAATGAGGTGACAATCAAGAACAAGTATCTGTTGCCTCGGATAGATGATTTATTTGACAAGTTGAAAGGAGCTCAAGTATTCTCCAAGATAGATTTGAGGTCCGGATATCATCAGCTTAAGATAAGGAAGGAAGATATCCCAAAGACAGCCTTCACGACCAGATATGGACTATACGAGTTTACAATAATGTCCTTTGGATTAACAAATGCCCCTTCCTATTTCATGAATCTGATGAATAAGGTGTTCCTGGAGTATTTAGACAAGTTTGTTGTAGTCTTCATTGACGACATTCTTGTCTATTCAAAGAGCAGAAAAGAACATGAAGATCATCTAAGGATAGTTTTGGAAAGGTTAAGAGAACATCAACTTTATGCTAAGTTCAGTAAGTGACTTTTGGTTGAAAGAAGTGTCTTTCCTGGGTCATATTATTTCTGCTAAAGGAGTAGCAGTGGATTCGGTGAATGTGAAGGATGTTTTGGACTAGAAGCAACCCAAGTCAGTCCCGGACATCATAAGTTTTCTTGGACTAGCTGGTTATTATCGGCGATTCATTGAAGGATTCTCCAGGATAGCGAGACCGCTCACTCAGCTTTTGGAGAAAGAGAAGAAGTTTGAATGGACTAAGTCTTGTGAGCAAAGTTTTCAGGAATTGAAGAAGAGGTTAACTTCAGCCCCAGTGCTTATCCTGCTGGATATTCATAAGGACTTTGAAGTTTATTGTGATGCCTTAAAACAAGGACTTGGTTGTCTTTTGATGCAAGAAGGAAAAGTCATAGCTTACGCTTCAAGACAACTGCGACCACATGAGGAAAACTACCCAACCCATGACTTGGAGTTAGCTGCAGTTGTCCATGCACTCAAGATTTGGAGGCACTATTTAATTGGAAATAGATGTGAAATCTATACGGATCACAAGAGTCTGAAATATATTTTCACCCAGTCAAATCTCAATTTAAGGCAGAGAAGATGGTTGGAATTGGTGAAAGACTATAATGTTGGAATCCATTACCACCCTGGAAAGGTTAATGTTGTTGCGGATGCATTAAGCAGGAAAAGCTACTGCAACAATGTTATGGTACAAGAAAATCAACCAACGCTTCATGAAGAATTCCAACACCTTAACTTGGAATTGGTGAATGAAGGCTGTATTTTCAATGTTGAAGTAAAATCAACCCTAGAAGAGCAGATCCGAGAGGCTCAAAAGAAGGATAAGGATATTGCGAACCTCAAGTAAGAGTTAAAGAAAGGAAAACATCCTGGATTTTCCGAAGATGAGAAAGGTACTGTCTGGTTCGGGAAAAGGATAGTAGTCCCTAACCAACAAAAAATCAAGGATATAGTGTTGAAAGAGGCTCATGATTCTGTGTATTCCATTCATTCAGGGAGTATGAAGATGTACTCAGATGTATAGGAAAAATATTGGTGGTCCAATATGAAGAAAGAAGTGGCTGCTTTTGTAGCTCGATGTGATGTTTGCCAGTTGGTAAAGGCAGAACATCAGAGACCCGCTGGATTGTTGCAACCTTTGCAAGTACCCGTCTGGAAATGGGAAGAAATTGGAATGGATTTTATAATTGGACTCCCCAAGACCAAGTCCGGTTATGATTCCATTTGGGTTATTATGGACAGATTGACCAAAGTGGCCCACTTTATCTCGGTGAAGATCACTTATTCTGGGGATCAACTTGCAGAGTTATACATGGCCAGAATAGTGTGTTTGCATGGTGTGCCGAAGAAGATCGTCTCTGATCGAGGTTCCCAGTTTACCACAAGGTTCTGGCAGAAGTTGCATGAGGTGTTGGGCACAAATCTGAATTTTAGTACAGCGTACCATCCTCAAACTGATGGCCAGACGGAAAGAGTAAATCAAATATTGGAAGATATGCTGAGAGCATGTGCTCTGACTTATAAAGGTTCTTGGGATCAGAACTTGCCCTATGCGGAACTTGCATACAACAATAGTTATCAGGCGAGTTTGAAGATGGCACCATTTGAGGCCCTGTACGGAAGAAAGTGCAGGACACCGTTGTACTGGAAAGAGTCCGAGGGAGGACAAATTGTCGGACCTGATATTCTGAAAGAAGCTGAAGAGCATGTCCGGCAAATCCGCGCGAATCTGAAGACCGCTCAGTCTAGACAAAAGAGCTATGCCGATAATCGTCGACGGGAATTAAGTTTTGCACCGGGTGATCATGTATATCTGAAAGTCTCACCTCTCAAGGGAATGCGCCGATTCCAAGTTAGTGGGAAGTTAGCGCCCCGCTATGTTGGTCCATTTCCAATGATTGCCAGAAGAGGGGAAGTCGCGTACAAGTTGGAGTTGCCTCCACAGCTGTCAGGTGTACATGACGTCTTTCATGTTTCTCAGTTGAAGAAATGTCTCAGAATACCCGAGCATCAGCTGCCATATGAAGAAATGGAGTTGAAGGAAGACCTGTCTTACCAGGAGTATCTAGTCAAAATTTTGGAGGAAGCCGAACATCGAACCCGAAGCCGTGTGACCAAATTCTAAATGGTTCAGTGGAGTAATCATTCTGAGAAGGAAGCTACCTGGGAGCATAAAGAAGATCTTCGAGCAAAGTTTCCCGATCTCTTTCTTTCTCCGTCCGAATCTCGGGGACGAGATTCTCTCTAAGGGGGTAAGTTTGTAACATCCTCAGTTTCGCGTTGTGGAAAAATCTAATTTAAATTAATTAAATTCAAAATTTGGAGTTTCCTTGGTGTTTATGTTAACCTGGCATCCTTTTCCATCCAAAATCGGAATTCAATTCCCTTCCATTCGAAAAATCAAATTTCCTGGTTCCTATCAGTACCCGAAATTTCACCCGAGTCCAAAAATGCTCCAAAAATCATGGAACCTATTGCATTAGGTCCCAAATATTCTAAAAACATTTTGGGAATTTTTCCCAAGATTTTTGGAGGCTCTCTGGTATTTTATCCCGCACGGCTTTTGTTTAATGCCCGCTATTCGCTCTAGAATATTCAAATACACAAATTTCATCCAAATTCCGTGAAACCAATTTTATTGGGTTCCGAATATTCCAAAATGGTTCTAGGAATTTTTCCGGGATTTTTAGACCATTTTGCTAATTTTTCTCTAGGGTGTCACTTTCGCGTAAACCCCGGCCAACCGCGGAGTGACACGTGGCAGTGACTGTTCATTGTCTTCTACCTTGCGTTGGAAGAACCAGAGCCATGAGCTTTCAAGTTTCCATAACATGCTTCATGATTCAAATTGCCATAACTCACCAATCAATGCTCCAAATCAAGCAAGGTCGGATCCATTGGATTCTTATGGACGGGCTCTTTCCATCCCCCACCATCCTTAGCCCGGGATCTCGCCGGAAACGGCTTATTCTTCCCAAAACCGAAATCGACGTTAATGGCAATAACTCGGCCGTTTTTAATCCGTTTCGCGTGCTTCCACCTCTCATTGCTCCGTATTAGAACCCTCTTCCCGGTGGTAGCACTCACCCTTTGCATCTCCAACTCGTCCGGTCGCTAGATCAAGAAAACCGGTGTCGGGACACCGTTTTCGTGTTCTTCTTGTTCTTGGTCGTATCTTCCTCTCCGGTGGGTCAATCTCCACTCCGTTTGTTTCCTTGTGATCGTGTGGACGTCTAGGTTCTCATCCTTCAATCCATTGTAGGTTTCATCAAGAGTTGGCGACGAATTTTGAGTTTTTGTCGTTTCGGCCGAACCCGAGTTTTTCGCCAAATTCGTCGTCTCCGGTGAGAATTGGTTCAATTCCTTGCTACTATAAGCTCCTCTAGATGTCCCCTTGGTAATCCATCATTTTGTTTTGCAATTTTTTATGCAAATTATTGCAAAAGTTCGGATTTTGGAGAAACTTGGAGTTCTCTGTTTTTTTGGGCTTTAGCGTGCTTGGCCGCCGGCCAACCGGCCGCCGCCACGCCGCGGCCGCTTCAAGCTGCCGTGCGCTTCAAGACGCTGCTATGAGCCGCCGATCGGGCCGCCCCTCCAAGCTCACACCGTCCCCTGTTCTTCCATGGCCATGGCCAAAAACATGGAGAAGAAGGCTTTGGTCTATGACAATGGGCCCCACCTGCCATACCCTCAAGCCAATCCAAAATTCAAAAAAAATCAGAAAAAGAATATTCCGAGGAATATTCCCTCGTTTTCGATTTTCTAGGATTTTCGAACTTCGGAAGCTCATAACTTTTCTGTCCGAACTCCGATCGACTCCGTTCAAGTTCCTAAATTCATCTAAAATCGATACCTTCCTGCCAGTACTACTTTTGTAATTTTTGGATTTTATTTATTTTCTTGTTATTTATTTGTTGTCCCGTTTTGTGCGTAACCGAGGTAGATGGAACCTATTTTATGTCATGATGGATAGAGTCATGTGTGGATAACCTTGATCTTTTAAACTTGTGGCGGATAGAGCCCTTATACTAGTGATGGTGGATAGAACCTTCACTGAAATATTACATAATTCAATTGCTAAAAAGAATTGCTAAAATTTGCTTTATAAAACTTATTAACAAGTATGGTTTGATGAAACTTGTCTTTCTGCAAAAGAACCATAATAAGCCTTTCTTGGAAAGCCCCACATATGCATACTTTCCCCGACTTGCTGAGTACTTTCCTACTCACGTGCTACACATCTTGTCATCATCAGAGAACTACCAGGACGCCGTTGAAGACGATGAGTTCTACGTCGAGGAGTGCGAGGAAGATCGTCAGGAAAACTAGTCGCGTGCCTTGTCTTCGCCTGTGTTGTTTTTGGTTTTCGCTTTTTGTCGTTCTCGCTTCTGCTGTCGTGTCTCCGGTCTCGTGACCGAGTATTGTAATAAGTGGCCATGTGGCCCATACTTTATTATTATGTTACAATTTCGTTATGTTCGGCAATGACGTATCACTGTTGACTGTGTGTACTAGCTACTGATCTAGGACTAGTACAGAAATACACAGGAGATTTCGGATAGCTGATCCGGGGTCCCACAACCGTGCCTTTATCGTGGGTGTAGCGGGGCGTACTACGGCTGGCCTCCATGTGCAGGGGGTAGGACTGCTGCGAACCTAGCAAAAAGGTCGTCACGCCAGTCATCATCCACCTCAGCTGGCACAACCACCTGGCCAGCGATCGGGAGACCGGTCATCATCGAAACATCCTACAGAGTCGGCGCCATCTCTCCGCAGGGTAAGTGGAAGGTATGCATCTCCGGCCGCTAGTGGTCCACAAGGGCAGTAAGTAGGGATCGGTCAATGGGAAAGCATCGAGATCTCTCCACGATGATGACCTCACCATCCAGACCATCGACGACGTCCTCCTATGTGGCCTCCACCATCCGTGCAAGGGGAAGTAATCCCGCCGCCTCCAACCTGCAACAATAAATTACAAGTTAGAGCACAACGTGTTACAACCTATTAGGTACAATAAAATTTGGTACGCTTACATACCTGGGTAACCAGCGTCTGTTAATGCCCCAAGCACGTACTAGAGTCCGTATGGACAAGACACTAGGATTCGCGTCCGCTCTGCAAGTAGCGTGTAACCGTCCACGGTGGCGTGCGTCCAAGTGACGATCAAGAAGGTCGTATGACCAATCGCCACCGTCACCCACAATCGCCATACCTACACACAACAAACAATATAATAATTTCTGTTGATGAGATAAATGAGACACATTATGTTAAACGAAAAACAGGCAATACCAAACATACACGCATGCATAATAGTTTTGACAAAATGAAATCCGATACAAAGGGAACTAGACGATTATTACATATACGCGTAAGGGAATTGTACGATTATTACATTCCATACAAAGGGAAGGAAATCCCAAATATGGCAACACGCCTTACAGAAATGTACGTCAAGAGCCTCCACCTGAAACGTTCTTCCCACGACATTTGTTCTTCCTGTGGCCGTATTCTCCTTATAGGACACACCTCCAGATAGGGCTTTCCACCTCAGACTTGTCCATGTCATTGTGGATGCGGTGCGTTTGGTGACAACCTTTCCCACCCTTGACTCTATTAATGTCAGGGACCCATCTGCGTGTGGTATGATCAATTTCAGTGAAGTTTCTGGTGACACGAAACCCATGTAGTTCACTAGACCACATTTGAACGACAGTCTGCAACATGTAGTATGGAGAAACGAACTGCACACTGCTCATCTGAATCTGCCCACAAGCCGCCAAGACATGCGAACAAGGTTTATGCAGAAGGTACGGCTTTCGGCAAGTGCAGGTGCACATGTGGTCCATACCATACTCCAAGCTCACTTCATGGGTGATTCTTCCACTTGCTATTCCCAGCCCCTCCATATTTCTCAATGTTACCTCAAATCGTAACTCCGTGGTACCCATGACGACGACCGAGTGTAGGAGGGCCTTCTCAACCTTCTTCGTCATACAAGCCGTAACGATGCTGCAGTAGGGACTCTGAATAGTACCTTCATGCAACACTGCCGCGGCGAGCCGTTCCCGAAAATACCTCATTGTACTGTACAGTACACCTTCGACGATAGCAACAAGGGGCATGCCGTGAAGATCCCTTATTACCCAGTTGTATAACTCGGTCAGGTTGGTTGTCATCACCCTGTACCTAGCCCCATTTGTGTCATAAAACAGTGCCCACTTCTCAACTGGTTCATACTCAATCCAATACAAGAAACAATTGATGTTTCTCGAAAGCCCTCTTCTGATGTTTGGTGGGCCAATGTCCGGTAAGGGCTACAAATGATGTGATGCCTCCGAACTACTACCACATGCTTGTCTCTATCCATCACGTATATGTTTGCTAGTGAGCTCATCAAGCTTCTCCCAGATAGCATCAAACTTCCTCTGCTGATTTTGCTTGCACAAATGTTTGAATAGGTTTATGAGCTTCTTACTTTTGAAATATTTCAATAGGTTAGCCACCATGTGTTGCATGCACTACCGGTTCTGCAAATCCGGCCACGGAAAGGGCTCTTCCACATCTTCTTGCATCTTCTTTATCGCTTTCATCAGCCCAGCATGGCGGTCATGTATTATGCACACATTTGACCTATCCTTCACAACACCGATCTTCAATTACCTAAAGAACCACAGCCAACTATCGTAATTTTCACCTTCCACAAAAGCAAAGTCTATCGAAAATATTTAGTTGTTTCCGTCCACACCGATGGCCATCAGAATTTGGCCCTTATACTTGCCAGTGAGGAAAGTCCCGTCCACGCACATGATCGGCCGGCAATTCCTGAAAGCCTCCACACATGGCCCAAGTGCAATGAAAGCACGCTCCATAACCAGGAAGTCGGGGGGTTATGAGATTCTCTATCATTTACAACAGTATATGCCCCGGGGTTTCTTTCCTTCAGGACGTTCAGAAGTCGGGAAAGATTGTCATAGGATGCCTCAAAGGTCCCAAAGCGCTTCTCCAATGCCTTCTGCTTCGCCCTCCATGCTTTGTCTTAGCTGATTTGGTATTTATATCTGTTCTTCATGGCAAGTACTATGTGTTGTGCCTCCATGTCAATCTTCTCAACAATATCTCCATACAACACATTCGCGATGAAAGAGGATGTGAGGTTCCGATGTCTCGATGTTACATTGCTCAGAACACAACTATACTGCACCACCTTCGTGACAACCCAGTTCAACACATACTTGGGCCTATGGGCATGAACACGCCAACCACATTTGGCATTTTCACGCTTCACTGTGTAACAATCTTTACTGGATTTCACAACTCTCACCGGCCGCTGCAAGCTCATCGCCCAGACCCTTATAGCATCCTACAAAGCGGACTTATCCGTGTACATTGTGTGCACGCGAACCTCAGTTGGTCGGTACTCGCATGTCGAGTCATGGGCATCGTCGACTGCTAGGTCTTCCGCTTTGCCCCTATTCCAAGAAATTGGCACTTGTACAGACATATTTCCATCATCGTCCGAGGAGATTCATCGTGTTCATCAATAACAAGTGCCTCTTCTTCCTCCACCGCTCACTGATCGTCTTGCTCTACCACATCAACTAACCCTTTCAACTCCTCTCCTTCATCTGCTTGTCCCGTCGGTGCAGCACATGATCGAATATTCTCACGAACTTCCGCCACACTTTCTGCCTGCACCGCGATAGGTGTATCATTTCTTGGCAATTCTGTTTTGACCATCGCCTGCACAAAGACGACGAAATCACAACCACGCCGTCTTGATGAATTCGCGTAGTTCCTTCAAAAGATTGAGTCCGTTCCAATGGTCTAAGCACCCATACCGAGTCCAGTGTACTCCCTCCGGTTTGGTAATATCTGTCGTTTTGGACATCAACACGGTCTTCAAAACACAATTTTGACCGCTAATTTTTATTATAATATATTTATAAAACCCAATAAAATTATAATATTATGAAAGTACTTCTCGAGACAAGTCTACACATATAATTTTCACGTATCCAATTTAAATATTTAAAAATATATCGATAGTCAAAGTTTCGGAAAGTTTGACCATCACTATGTCCAAAACGACAGATATTACCAAACCGGAGGGAGTACCTCTCAACCACAAGCATTTAATGTTCATGTCATGTACCATAGGATTCAATGAAAGACTATGACAAAGCCACCCGCACAGATCTTCAAAACTCATGTCATCCGGATTCTGATGGTACAAAACACACTGCTGAAAACTACTCAGATAAACGCCATATGGCCCCTCCTGAACTTCTACTTCACCGTAAAACACTTTGAATGCATTCATAGCAGACATATCTACTAGATATTAAAAATATTTTATAAGATTTGACATATAAAATAATAGCAACTGTAATAAAATTATGTACATCTTAAAAATTATGCCTACATGTAGTTTTTCCTAACTGAACTTCCCACCTTGTTTAAATCTACGTGAAAGAAAATAATTTAAACTGTGTCCTACCACTTGTTCTATACTATCTAATTAACACAAACAAACTTATTCTACATCATTTGGATATCACATGATCAAGTTATGCCAGTTTTATTATTTCACGCATTGAAATCAAACCTAATTAGGAAATGGTACAAACTAAATTGAAATTTGTCGGGGATTGGATAATTTCCATAATTACCATAGTACCCCGACAGTTACTTCCCAACCAAACCATACGTACCCTCAGAGGACGTTCCCGAGGATGGCCCACGAGCATCCAGTTCCATTGCTCGGGTCAGCCAGTTGAGATAGGCCCGATGCTCGGCTCCAGCACCCGAGCACGGGGTCCGAGCATACTTGCACCGTCCTAGCTCGTCTGCAAAGCGTATGGTCGAATGGTCGTGATCGGCGGTTACGCCCGAGTAGCGATAATGACGCCATGATATGGAGCCGTTACGCCCACGATGAGAACATGATGTGAATTAAGGTTCAGTTACAACAAATATTAGCCGCAATCAAATGGTTCGTTACTTGGACCGCAATTAAGAGAATGTCCTTGTAACCTATAAATACCTCCCGTGCATGTACGAGAGGAAGAGCCCGTTTTAGGCACTTGAGAGAAGAGCACTGACAACATGTAATACAATCTCACCACGCTGGAGTAGGGTTATCATCTCCCCAGTGAGAGGCCCGAACCAGGATAAATCACTGTGTCATTCTCTGAGTGTCCTCTGTCCCGCGAGACCGAGCATCCTCTAGACGCAACCCTTCACGTAAGAAGGGAAAAAGAGTTGGTCCTCCAATCAACTAAGTAAGCTCAGCGGAGGCCTGTTCCCCAATCGTCGACAGCTGGCGCTGTCCATGGGGACCGACATTTCCTTTCATGAAGAATCCCCGGAGATGCCTAATTCTCAAGATCCCGGGACCTTTGCACTTTCAGCGATGCTGAAGATGAAAACCTGTATTACACCGACGGAGATGTCGCCGGCATTGCTGATCCCGAAGGGGATACCGAGCCTGGGAGCCTTTCCCCGGTAGCCGCCGCGCGAGAGCAGTTCCTTCGCTCTCAGCGCGATGCCCTCACGGGTGATGATGACTATGATGGACTCTAAGATGGTTTGGATATTCCAGATAATTTTGAGCCCGACCAAGAAAACGCGTCACGAGGGGACACCATGATGTTAGCCTCACGGTCTTCGTACTCTCACAATGTCAACATGGTGAGAGAAGAGGGAAACCCCGAGGATGAACCCTCGAGAGACGCCCGTCTTCAATGGTACGAAGCAGTCCAAAACCACCTGGAAGCATCCCTGAACAGGACCTTGGCAAGCGTACATCGCCAAGTCCGTGGGAATCCCAGCATGAGGGCCGGAACCAATGCTCGTGAGAGTTACCGTGAGTATGGCACCCCGGAGCACGTGCACGACCGTCATCCCAGCCCGTCTCCTCTCGCTCTCCTGAGCAGGGAACGTCTTCAAGCTTTGGCTACGGTCGTACGCAAACTCAGGGAATTCCCCGAGCAGGTGGACCTAGAAGCTATGGGTGCAGTCGTGGCATACGATCTTGAAAAGATTGCTACTGACATAAAAGCGACAGAGGCATCCCGTGACAGAAGGACCTGGAGTGCTTCCCGGGAGCACCATCCTCACACCCCTATCTGTTCCCATCGCGGTGATTCTCGGAGCCATGCTCAAGAAGACCGAAGGGAACATGATCAGAACCATGAGGACGCTCGGAGCTATTCCTGAGTAAGCTCATGGGACCATAGGAATGCTCGGCATGGCCAAGGACGAACCGAGTATTCTTCTTCAGGCCGCTCCCCCTTACGCCGACCTCGAGAAGTTTTCTCTCGGCTTGGTCCGCAAACTGGGGGCCCGAGCAGCGGCTATCGCTACGACCATCATGACCGAAGGGGCCACCGTGATACTCCCGTCTTCGGGTGTCGGGCCTTCGCGGCGCCCCTCCAGCACATGACTTGGCCGAGCAAATTTAAGTCTGGTTACATTGAGAGGTTCAATGGGACTTAGAACCTAGACGAGTTCCTTTCTATTTACACCACCACCATCTTAGCTGCGAGAGGTAATAAGGGAGTCCTGGCCAACTTCCTGCCTACAGTTCTGGATGGAGTGGCCCAGACATGGTTCTTCAACCAAAAGGAGGGCTCCATCCGATCTTGGGGACAGCTAAGTAGCGCCCTCAGGGCAAACTTCCAGAGTTGCTACATCCGTCCTGGTTCAGACGGAAGGAGAAACTCTACATTAGTTTGTCCAACAATTCATCCAGGTATGAAACTCGATCCCGATCATTTTGGATGAAGCAGTGGTCCGAGCTTTTAAGTTCGAAGTCCGAGATGTTCGTTTCACGCAGGATCTGGAGATCCATCCAAATCTTACGACCAACAAGTTGTTCCGTATGGCCAACTGGTATGCCAACGCTGACGAGGCGGTCCAGTGGAAGAAAATGTTGGACGAGGGCAAGCTCCCACCTTATCCCGGCTTGGAAGGCTCAACGAGCAGGAAGAGCGCAAGCCCGGTCGAAAAGAAGATTAAGAAAGAGAAGAAGAAGCCCTTTGTGCCAAATATGGTTGCGGCTATCGAGCAGACTCAATAACAGGCTCCGCAGACGCAGACACGCAAAGGTTACGGCACAAGGGGCTAGGGCCGACCGCCTCAACGTCGCAATGACCAAGGTCGAGATGACCAAGGTCATGGCGATCAGCGTGGTCGGCCGAACAACCAGTTCTGCCTGCGTCACCAGGCATATGGGCATGACCTTCGCAATTCTCGGACTTGGGCTTTTCGTTTGGAATAGTTCTACAACGGTAAGGGTCCTATGCCTATGCTCTCAAAGCATGGAGAAAGCAGCAAGGGCAAGCAGCCCATTGATGAAGATAAGGACATAGAGTATCAGGAGCCTATAATGCCATCCTCGGCAGGCCGGCCCTCGCTAAGTTCATGGCAGCCACCCACCACGGGTACCAGTGTTTAAAGGTCACTGGTCCCGATGGCATAATCATCGTAAAAGGGAATCAACAGGCGTCTTTGAACTACGACGAAAGGGCACTGGACATGGTCAGGCAGCTGCCCCAGCGCAGGATCGACCAAGAGCCGAAGAATTCCTGGCCAAAGACTATCCTCCAGCCTGGAGGAGAAACCAAGGCGGTTTCACTGTGTGACGCGGATCCGACCAAGGTCATACATTTAGGGTCTTCCCTAGACCCTAAATAGGAACTTGAGCTCGTGACCTTCCTCCGAAGGAACGCAGATGTGTTCGCCTAGGAATTATCTGATATGCCCGAAATCCCAAGGGAGGTCATCAAGCACAGGCTAGCAGTTCAGCCTGATAAAAAGCCTGTGCGGCAAAAGCTCAGGCATTTTTCCCTGGAGAAGCAGGCCATTATCTGGGAAGAACTTGACAAGCTCCTCAAGGCTGGCTTTATTCAAGAAGTCGACCACTCAGAATGGCTAGCTAATCCAGTCATCGTGAAGACAAAGGGGGGCAAATGGCGCATGTGCGTCGACCAAACGGGCTTAAATGCTACATGCCCTAAGGATAATTTCCCGCTACCCCGCATAGACCAGTTGGTCGATGCAACGGCGGAGTCCCAGGTGATGAGCTTTTTGGACGCCTATTCAGGCTACCACCAAATTGGCATATCGCCTAAAGACGAGGAGAAAACCTCCTTCATCACATCGTTTGGTACTTTCTGCTATACGACCATGTCCTTCGGTCTTAGGAATGCTGGAGCAGATTTCCAGTGTCTTATGCAGAATACCTTCTCGGATCAAATAGGCCGAAATTTAGAGGTCTATGTAGACGACATAGTAGTCAAGAGCAAGTTTGCCTCGGGTCATGCTTCTGACTTGGAGGAGACCTTCTGTAACCTCAATAAACATCGAATAAAACTCAATCTAGAGAAGTGCGTGTTTGGTGTGAGGGCAGGGAAAGTGCTTGGCTATATGATCGGGCCATAAGGTATCGGGGCAAACCCAGAAAAAATTGAAGCCATTGAAAGCATGCGACCACCCACTTGTGTGTGGGAGGTCCAAGCCTTAACCGGAAGAATGGCGGCTCTTAGCCATTTCATTTCCCGGCTGGGCGAGCGAGGATTACCTTTCTTGAAGGCACTTCGCAAGCACGATGGGTTCGTCTGGACAGAAGAGACAAACAAGTCATTCGAAGAACTGAAGTAGTATATATCCAAGCCACCGATCCTAACCACACCTAAAACAGGAGAAGTCCTATTACTGTATTTGGTTGCGACGCCACAAGCAGTGAGCATCGTTCTGTCAGTGGAAAGGGACGGAGTGCAACGACCAATCTACTACGTTAGTGAGGTCTTGCACAGACCAAAGGAGCGCTACCCTGAGGTCCAAAATCTCTTGTATTCATTGCTCGTAGCTTCCAGGAAGTTGTGGCACTACTTTCAGGCCCATAAAATTCAGGTTCCGACCAACTTTCCACTTAGAGAGATCCTAAGGAATCACGACGCCAGCGGCTGAATAGCGAAATGGGCCATGGAGCTCACCGAGTTTGAGATCGAGTTCTCGGCTCACACAGTGATCAAGTCCCAAGTCTTGACGGATTTCCTAGCAGAGTGGACGAATCCCGCACCACCTGACATGGATCCCGACTAACCTGGGGAAGGTCGCTGGACCATGTACTTCGATGGGTCCCGAGCTTACGAATGCTCGGGGGCTGGAGTTGTCTTAATCTCTCCACACGGAGAACAACTCCAGTACGCCCTCCAATTACATTTCGCTACAACAAACAACGCAGCGGAATATGAAAGCCTTTTGGCCGGGCTACGAGCGTGCAAGGCACTCGGAGTCCAACGGCTTATCGTGAAGAGCGATTTACTGTTGGTCGTCAACCAAGTTAACAAGGAGTATCAGTGTTCCAATGACTCAATGGCGCTTTACCCTGTTGAAGTCAGGAAGATGGAGAAGTACTTTAGGAATTTTGAGTTACTCTACATCCCCAGGAAGGACAATTCCCTGGTCGACCATCTCTCAAAAGTTGGTTCCTCTCAATCCCCTACCCCAGCAGGAGTGCTCGTTGAGCATTTATGCAAGCCCTTCATTCCCTCTGTAGAGGAGGCACCTGAGGCGTGCGGTAACGTCTCTCTCCTCAAGCATGGTGTGAATTGGATGATGCCATTCATCCAATATCTTGCACATGGGACACTGCCCGAGGAAGAAGCCGAGCATTCCCAGCTCATAATACGATCCTCTCTGTACAAATTGATCGAGGACGTCTTGCACCGTAAGGGGGAACTAGGAGTCCTCTCCAAGTGCATCTCCCAAGAAGAAGGACAATACCTTCTCAAAGATATCCATGAAGGAATTTGTGGAGCTCATTCGTCCTTTAGGACGTTGGTGAGCAAAGCATTCTGATTGGGTTATTATTGGCCAACGGCCTTAGCCGATGCTCACTCGATAGTAACCTCTTGCTGAGCATGCCAGTTCCATGCCAGCAAGGTTCATCAGCCGGCATACGCGCTCCAGACCATTCCTTTAATGTGGCCATTCTCGGTTTGGGGAGTCGATATACTCGGACCTTTCCCCCGAGGCCAAAAGGGTTGCAAGTACTTGCTCGTGGCTATCGACACTTTCACCAAGTGGATTGAGGCGGAGCCCATGTTGACCATCTCAGCCCAGGCGGCCAAGAGGTTTTTTCGCAATAACGTGGTGACGCGATTTGGGATTCTGAACCGTCTCATCATGGATAACGGCACCCAGTTCACCAGTAAACTGTTTCAGGCCTATTGCGAAGACATTGGGACCAAGGTATGCTTTGCATCTGTGGCTCACCTACAGAGCAACGAAGCAGTCGAGAGAGCAAACGGACAAATCATACAAGGCATCAAGAAAAGGGTTTTCCAAAACCTCGACCAGCGCGGGCAAGCTTGGGTGGACGAACGTCCTTCCGTCCTATGGTCGGTTCGCACCACGACCAGTCGAGCTACAGGAGAAACCCCTTTCCAGCTTGTCTGCGGTGCGGAGGCCATCTTGCCCGCTGAGATCGTACTGGGTTCCCCGAGGGTGCAACTGGTCGACGACATCGACCAGGAAAGCGAGCGCCTCCTAGACCTCGACTTCGCAGAAGCAACACGCGAATGAGCTTTGCTCCGATCTGTGGTTTACCTGCAGGCTCTTCGCAGGCATGCGGCTAAATTGGTTCGACCAAGGACCCTGCAAGTTGGCGACCTCGTCCTACATCGAGTTCAAGATTTGTCGAAGGATAACAAGCTAAACCCCAGGTGGGAGGGTCCTAACACGGTCGTGTCTGCAATACGCCCGGGGGCTGTTCGCCTCGCGATGGAAGATGGTCGAGAGCTCGCCAGCACCTGGAACATCGACCAACTACGTAAGTTCTTTGTCTAGCTTCTTTCATTGCATGTTTTTTTGTAGTTTCCAGTGATTTCCTTTCAATAAAATCAGGTTCTTTCGCCCACCCTGTGACTACCATTCTTCCCAAGATCTGGTAAATGGCTCCAAAATCCCTGCCCTCTGGTAAGCCGACTCAGTCTCGCTCAGGGGCATACTTTTCTCCTCACGATCTTGATGATAGGATGAGCACAAAAGGGCAAGAACATTCGCTTCAATTACATTCTTTTCTAAGGATCGGTTAGCATGTGCACGAGCGACCAAAAGCGCAATGGCTAACGCCAGGTCACTAAGCTCACCTCCAAAGGTTCCAGTCTACATAAGCCGATTATCTTCTGCAGTAGTACTCCGCTGCAAATCACAATCGCATACAGACGCCCTCTCGGATGGTCCAGTGACTTAGTCGACCTGCTCGTGCTCGGCCATTGCGCATCACGTCGAGCAGCCACATGGCTTCCCTAACTTCGTCAAAATCATGCTCACAACTCAGGAGCATGGGCCATGATGCTCGGGGGGATAAGGCCACACGTGCTATTCTTTTATCGACCTGTCCCATGCTCGCAATTCGGAGAAGGTTATAGGTCGTTAAGCGAAGGCCACACGATTTTCTAACTCTCCTGCCAATGAACTCATGCTCACAACTTAGGTGCATGACCTTTGTTGACATCGGGGGCTTAGTAGGGATGACGAACTAACGTGCTTTTTCTAAAAATGCATGCTCGTACTTCTATCATCCTTTGCTACTTGTCTATTATTTGCTCGATCTTCTCATTGTTGCTTTGTTTGTTTTCCAGGACACTCATCGACATGGGCATAAGACGACCAGAGCAAAAATGGAACACAACACGCAGAAGAAAAAAGAGGCAAGATCTTTCTACATTAAGGGAAGGTTCTGGCTTACATAAACAAAAGCTGTACAATTCAAAATTGTCCGGCGCACTTGCCGTACTGGAGTACGGTGAGCTCCTCTCTCACGGTGTCGAGCTCGGACTCGAGGTCGAGCACCTTCCTCCGAGCTTCGCGCCCTTCGCTCGCCACCTAGCGAAGTCGCTTCGCCTCCTCCTTATGCTGCTCGGCCGACTCAGGGGCGTTGAGCACAGAGTGGTGTAGCTCCTTCACTGTCTCCTCCAGGGATGCCCTTGCTCGCTCGCTCTGCTCAAGAAGCTCTTTGTAGACTAGGATAGACTCCTCAATCTTGCGCCAAATCTCCGCATCCGAAGCCTTCAGCTCGATCAGCTTTTGCTTGAGCTCCGCGATCTTTGCATCCTGCTCGGTGTTGTGCTTGACCAAGACCTCGGGGGAGGGGGGTAGTCGCAGCCCTGAAGTCTATCATGGTTACTTCGAGCACCTGTACGAAGGAGCGTGTCAGATTTTTTGCTCGACCTATAGGGAAAAGCAAAATGATCTCTCAAACTTACCCAGCGAAGGCGCTCCTGTAGGCCTTCCTGGAAGAGCTCAGCCGAATCCTTCGGGCGAGGATCAGGCTGCGCGTCTTTCCCCCAAGTAGGTGCTTCGCTCGGGGGCTCCTTCTCCTTCTCTTCGTCCCGGGCTACCTCGATGCACGGTAACGCAAGAGTTTGCTCTGGCGGAACAATTTCCACCAAAGCAAGGTCCTCCTGGAGATGCTCTTCCCCCAGGGCATCAGGTCCCGACCCCAGAGCTATCTCCTTGCTCAGGGATTTGGCCTGGTCACCAGCTGGGCTCGGGTCTAGGACCACGAGCGGTTGGCCCTCCGAAATGTCCTCTTGGGGATGCTCTTCCCCCGGGGTAGCAGGCCATGACCCCGGATGTCGGGACCCGAATCTGCAAATCCGGACCCTCTGTGTATTCAGCACTAGTCCAGGAACGCGCTAGTGCACACAGTCTTAACATCGGTAAATATCACAATCATACAACTCGATACTAACAAAGTACTTTAATTAAATAGTCAAACTGGTTGCTCGACCTTATGGTCAAGTTACAAATATACGCCACGCAGGGCGAAACTTATTAAAAGAGAAATAATAGCAGCGGAAAATAAGATAACTTCGTGGCGCCATCCAAGATACCACAGCAACTGATCGGGCTCGCTCCCTAAGTAGACGGTTCCTCTTGGAGCTCCTCCTCCAAAGCCGGTGTAGTCTCCTCTTCAACTGTGTTGTATTGTGGCAAGGGTGAGTACTTGGTACTCAGCAAGTCATGCATGTAATGCAGCTAATATACTACATGCATGGCTTAATACAAAGGAGTGGCTCAAGGTATATTTGCAGTAAGAGCATTTAACAAGTATCATAAGTAGATTCGAAAGCAGTAATAACAAGTAAAGCATAAATAACTTTTCAAGGGGTTTAGTAAACATTTTTCCCATCCTAATCCACATTTCTATCAACATCATTATTAATCCAACCCAACCTTTCAAGTCCAAGTTATTTTTGAGAAAGTCTAACCCTTGACTGTAATTCCCGAGCGATGTCCAATACCGCGGACACGGCTATTCGAATAGATTTTACACTCTGTAGAGGTTATGCACTTTACCCACAAGATACAGTCAAACACCACAAAGGCGAGTTCCCGTAACAAAGTCTTTCGGAAACTTCTAACAATACAAGTGGTCCTCCCCGGTTGTTGCACACTAACCCTTCCCTTAGCTAAGGCGAAGTTTAGGCCAACCAACCGTTAGATGGGTACCTGGCCGCAGCCCCGGTACGCTCCCCCGTACAACTTACACAAAGGGTGTAGTTGACCTCCTGAGGTCCCACAGGTACGTTATTAGCAACTTAATCAACTAGGTCCGTCCCATTACGGACATGTGGTTGCATGTTTGACCCAGTTCAAAGGCTTGCAAGGTGAAGTCCTTAGGGTGACCAGGGCAAGACTACCCAAAGAACCAAACCAACATTCCCTGCCACAACTGCCCACCCGATCAATCTTGCCACATGCCCCTGGCCGAAACTATTTATCAAACCCGCTTGATTACCATGCACCACGTGCTATCAACATCACATGATACCTTTCCAAAACAGGTTCAATATATCATTAAGTCAATATTAACATTTGATTGTCCAAAATCATGTCAAGAGCACGTGCAGGTCTAAGCAATATACTACAACGATCTAATTTCCCATGTTGGCATTTTAGTAATGTCCAACTAGTAAAACCACAACTAGGGTGACAAGGGGTCATGGCACATATTTAATTAATCAAGGTGTCATACAAAGAATTTGGCATTTATCTAATTTCCCATACTTAAATAAGGTATTTTCTAATTGAACTAGCATGCAATAAGTTAAATCAAAATAGGTTTCAAAATAGGGTCAATATGGTCAAAGCATAACTTGCCTTCAAAAAGTACTTGCTCTTGGTCCTGAGCTGGCTCCTGGGTCAATACTTCTCCTTCGAATCCTTCCGGCACTTCAACGTCTACTCGTAACGCGTGCAAATAGCAACAAATGAATAAAACAGTAGACAAAAAGTGTCCAAACATCCAAATAAAGTTCATAAACAGAGAGAACATAATTTTATGAATTTTTAGAAACTGGAATCACAAATTCGGAGTTTAAATGCAAAAGTTATAGCATTTTGAAGTTTAAATAATCAATTAAATAATATTACAGAGGAAAACTTTAGTCCAAAAATTAAATAAAATTCGTCATTAGGTAGATCTCAATTTTATACAAATTTAGAAATTTGAATCACTCAAATCGAAGTTGAAACGCAAAAGTTATAAGCGTTTGAAGTTTGAAACAAAATCTGAAATCATTATTTCGAATTAATAAATCATTTTCTTTTTCGGAAATTAATTATTGCGTCGGCGAGGACACGTGGCAGCCTCGATTGGGCCGGTGACATCAGCCGGCCCATGGGCTCACCACGGCAGCTTATCCACCGTGGACCTGGTCCACGGCCGGGTCGACAAAGGGACCACTCGGGTGACGTCATTCTTTGGCGTCGGCGAGGCTCGGCCGCAGTCGGCGGTGGGACCATCAGGACGTCATGGGTGACGTCACGACGGTTGGGGTGGCGACGGGTGGGCGTCTTGGCGCCATGGTGCGGTTCGCGTCGGCCCGACGCCGGGCGGCGTGTCGGCGTTACGCTGCAGACGTCTGGCGGGATCGTGCGGTCCAACTTCGCGACACGTGGCTCAATCTCGGCCGTTGATTTGAAAATCAACGCCCGTATTGATCCGGCTCTCACGCCGCTTGGGTTAACGCGATTGATCTGGACCGTTGGATCTAGATCCAACGGTTGAGATTGGATCTGGGGTTTTTGGATTGGAATCTCACCGGCGGTGACGTGGCGTGATCCTAGCCGTGCGATGGTGATCCGACGGTCCACGAAGCTCGGGGTCGGCGATGGCGGCGCGGCGGAGCTGGCTGGCCGGAGCTGGGAACGGCGACACGGGCAACGGCGTTTGCGGGCTCCTCCGGCGAGGTGAGTCCTCCCCTCGGGTGCGTCTCGTCACGGGGAGTCCGGATCTGGGGTCAACGGCGGCGAAGGACGACGGACGGCGGCGGGACGAAGCAAAAACCGCGGCGGAGAGGGATTCCAACTACGGCGAGCTCGCGCGGCTAAACGGCGGCGGCTCCGACGGGGTGGGTTAGGGCTACGGGTGCGCAAGGGAACGGGCTTCACGATGGCGGCGGCGGCGCATTAAATAGGGGCCTCGGCTTCCGTGTATCGCGCGGAGACCGAGGTCGACACGGCTGCGGCGGCGGAGTCCGAATCCCATTCGGATTGGGTGACGTGGATCAACGTGAGCCGTTGGATCTCAATCCAACGGTCACGGGCTAGGGTTCGGTGGCTATTGCGGTTGATCTCAGCCGTTGGATCTTGATCCAACGGTTGAGTTTCGGCGCGGTGACCGGGTTCGACCGAGTCGCATGGCTCGGGTCGGACTCGGACTCGAGTCTGACTCAGGCTCGGTTGGATGAACAGTAACCGACCCGGTTTGGATTTCTCAGCGATTTAATATTTAAAATAATTTCCAGTAATTCATTTAATTCAAGAAAAATAGTAAAATACTCAGAAAAATTCTAGAAAAATTCTGGAAAATATTTTGGATCATTTTGGACTCAAATAAAATATTTCCAACAAAACTTTATTTGAAAATTTAATTTCTTTAATTATTTCAATATGGAATAAGTTCAAATTAAATCGAAATAAATCCAAATAAATTCCAGAAAATTCCAAAAATTCACAAATGTGTAAAATAATATTTAATTTCATGAAAAGCAAAAATTGGGGTGTTACACCGGAGCTACGTCCTTGCCCGGGGACTAGGCCTGTTCACCAGCTGAGCTCGGTTCTAGGAACGCGAGCGGCTGGTCTTCTGGATTATTCTCCTCCAAGACGTGAAGCGTCTCGGTGATGAGGTCGTCGGCCTTGGCCTCCTTGAGTTCCTCGGGCTTGGCCTCCTTGACCTCTACATCATCGACCGAGTCGACTTCGATGATGATGTGGGGTATCCACGCCTTAGTTTCGTGGGCACTCTCAGCTGCGCCTTGCTCGGGCACGACTTCCTCGGACGCCACAACTTCGGCGATTCGAGCAAGCTCTTTCTTTATTACTAAATTGAGTACGTCATCAACCATGGCCTTGAAATCCCATATTTTGCTACCAGGGTTCAAATTCCGCGAAATTTCGTCGAAATTTCGGATTTCGAACCCCCCGAGTTCCATAAACCCGGCGAAATCTAAAAAAACCCTAAAGAATTTTAAAAGTGCTACAGTACCCTATTTTTCGGGGAAATTTCGGCTAAATGGACCGAAATCTTGGTTTTTTGACCAAAATTTGACCAAAATTTGACTGGATTTGGCCGGAGTTTGACCGGATTGGATTCTTCAAGTTGTTTTCCATGTCTGACCAAAATTTCAAAAAAAATTGACGATTTTTGACCACCATAAAATTAAAATTGCTAAGTTCTAGTCTCATTTTTCTTTGTTTCATAAACTCATGGGGGTATCCTGATCTGCCGGCCTGATGATTAGCATTGTTTGCACCAAGAACGGAGATCTGGATACTCCTCTCCGTTGAAGCCCGCTTGGCTGCTGCGGTGGATGCCTGGATCATGTACTACTTCCTCCAGTCTCAACTAGTTGGGTGGTTCTCTCAGGAGTAATTTAAAATATTCTACATTTGAAGAAAATGATCAATGTCATGACTGTACAGTTTTAGGAAGTTGAGTTACTCCCGAGCACAACAAGGTGAACAACAAATACAGGTAGCACAATGGTCTACCGTTCCTTATATACAAAATTGAGCTGAATGTTTGTCGGAAGCAAATAACTAATAAGATTATTTATGTTCATATCCACTTCTTGTACCGCCAGACAAACTCATCCTCTAAATATTTTATGACAACATTATTAATGCATTAGGACCTTCCACAAAAAAATTTAAAATTTTATAACTTCTGAATTGTGATGGATGGAATGCATGATGTTTGTGAATGTAATTTAAATTTTTATCATTTCTGATCATATTATGTAATGATTTTATTATGTTGCCTAATTAAAGTGTTTAAATCCAAAAATCAGGCGAAATGTTGCCAAATTTGGTTGTGTACGGTATTTTATGTGCAAAAACTAAGTAAATTTCATTCAAACAGATAGAAATGTTACATAAATTCTTTCATGATTATTTTCAAAAAAAATTCTATTTTTTTCTAGCACCGAGATACCATTTTATAGTACTTTTCACTATATAAATTTTTATAAATTCCTCAAGCTTGATCATTATCTACAAATTTCATAGCAATATTAATGATATGTCAGAAACATACATAAAAAATTTCAAAAAAAATTAACGAATTTTGCACACTTATTAGATCATTTTAATTTGGCCGAAATCTCGGCTAAATGGACCGAAATTTCGGTTTTTGAACCGAAATCTCGGTAATTTCGGTTCAAAAAAACCGGATTCAAATTTTGTTTTTTGAATTTCGTTCGGATTTCATCCGAAATAACGAGATCTCGGCGAAAAATCGGATTTCGGTCGTTGAAGAGATTAGCTCTAAAACGAAATTTTTAACCCTGTTCGCTACTAGCTATAGCGCCCATAATAACAATGTGGGGTTAGCATAGCATCTAAAGGGAAAAAGACCAAGAAAGAATAAAGTGGAAGTTTACCTTGCTCTGGCTTCTCGTCCACGGGGTTCTTGGACTCTGCCACAATAGCTCAGGATGCAGCCATGAGCTTAGCCATTTGCTCGCCCGCCTGGCTAGCCCTTGCCACCATGGGATCGACCTCCTCTAGGTCGACCTCCGTCAGGGTCGCTGCTGAGCGCCCTTGCGATGTGCCAGACGACCTTCAACGCCTCGTGGTTAGAGGCGCCAAGTCTTCCTCCTCCTCACCCTCGGGCTCAGGCGCCGAGCCAAAGGCCGCACGCGCAAGCTCGGCCTGGAGGGCGGCGATTTGGCCAGCCAATTCCTCCTTTCGTGCGGGTCCCTTCGCCGTGGCCTCCGCCTCCTTCTTCGCCCTCTCAGCAAGCTGATGCAAACAAGCCATCAGCTCCAGGTTTTTCCTAGTGTGCTCGGCCACCCACAGTTTTTGCTCGCTTACCTCCCTCCGGTCGGCGTACTACAAATGTCGCCGAGGGGGAGTCCTGCTCGAGCTGGCCTGCCTCCTCGGGCGCCAAGGAGGGGACGGCGACGGCGATAGCGACCGACCGCGTCACTTATGGTCCGCTAATCTCTTGGTACTAGCACCAAGGTTAGGGCCCCCGAGATCCTCCAATAGTGGCTTGATTGTTGCCACTGTGACTTCGAGGGTGACTTTTTCCTATCGAGAGCAAACAAGTTTATCAGAAGAAAGCTCGGACATTACTTCCCAAGCTCGACACACTTGGGATGTTTCTCCCCGAGCGTAGCCTGCTCGGGACGGGATACCTCGAGCGCAAGTAAGAGATTACTTACCACTTCGCCCCGGTCGAGCACATTGCTCGGGACCTAGCGACTGACCTCGAGCTCCTTGCCCTTGGGGGCGCCGAACATCTCGGTAATCCTCCTATCCACCATGCTTCTCGGTGGAGCTGAGTTTCGACCAAGGAAGGTGGTGAGCGCAGGAAGTAATGGTTAGCAAGATAAAGAGCTTGGACTCAACACATACCAAAGTTGGATTCTCGGGTGAAGTCTTGCCACCCTGTGATCTCGAAGAAAGGGTGGTCCCTCCTCCTGAGGGGTGCCACCCGGCTCCGGAGGAAATCCCGGGCGATCTTCCGACCAGTGAGCCCCGAATTGGTGAGCTCACTGATCGTCATGAGCACCCATTCCTCCTCGGCTTACACCAGAGGTCGAGGTGTCTCAACACTCGGAGCTCTTGCTCCATTGTAACAGAGGGAGCTCCCCTCTGCCTTCTTCAGGTAGAACCAGGAATCGGCCCACCCAAACACCAAGTCCTTGAGAGTGAAGCTCGGGAACTCGTATGGTCGGTTGGACCGAAGACGAAAATAGACACAACCGGACGGAGAAGCCGAGTCGGTGCGGAACAGAGAATAAAAGTGAAAGAAGAGGCTGGTCGTGGGCAAGACACCCACGAACCCCTCACAGAGGTGCGAGAAGAGGGAAAGAACGAGGATGGAGTTAGGGTTGAGATTGGTGACCTCGCATTCGCAGTGGGTGAGCACCGACTCAAGGAATTCACTCTCGGGCATTCGAAGCTCATTGATGGAATACAGCTCGCAGGAGATGATCTCTCCCTCCTACGGCTGCGGCTATTACTCGTCGCCTGCCACCCTCCACGATCCCTTGTTGAGGCATCTGAGTTCTACAAGCAGCTCGAGCTTTTGTTGGCTGGCCTTGCGAGCACCGAACTTCGCCATTCGAGTAAAAGAAAAGACCGAAAGGAAAGATGAAGGCAAGGGATGAGAAATTTCATGAATTCCGAATGAAGAGGGTGAATAAAAAAGAACCCTTGCTGCTGCTTAAATACACGGTTTGAGGGGTAAGCAAAAAGTTTTCCCGCCGTTGCGCTCGAGAAGCCCTAAAGGCACGAGCGCAGGTGAAGAGTTCGCCACTCCCAAATCGACGCGTGGATGCACAGCTTCCAAAGCTATCCCGTAATAAAGCGGTTCACAAAAAAATAGCCTACACCGCCGCCGCCAAGCTTCTCCAAGAAGGAACCACAACAACTCTTCACATTTTCTTACCCGAGCTTACCTTGGTCGTGGACCGAGCTGTTTTGCCCGTTCATCGACAAGGCTTGCTCGGATGCTGCAGTAGCGGTTCACTGCAAGACTCCAATCCCTCCATTGAATTAGTAGGCCCAAGAGGAAGTCCCTTCGAGTAGTTTCCTGCTTGACCCTCAGGGGCTAGCTGTCGGGGATTGGATAATTTCCATAATTACCATAGTACCCCAGCAGTTAGTTCCCAACCCGACCATACGTACCCTAGGAGGACATTCCCGAGGATGGCCCACGGGCATCCAGTTCCATTGCTCGGGTCAGCCAGTTGAGATAGGCCCGATGCTCAGCTCTAGCGCCCGAGCACGGGGTCCGAGCATACTTGCTCCGTCCTAGCTCGTCTGCAAAGCGTATGGTCGGATGGTCGTGATCGGCGGTTACGCCTGAGTAGCGATAATGACGCCATGATATGGAGCCGTTATGCCTACGATGAGAACGTGGCGTGAATTAAGGTTTAGTTACAACAAATATTAGCCACAATCAAATGGTCCGTTACTTGGACCGCAATTAAGAGAATATCCTTGTAACCTATAAATACCTCTCGTGCATGTACGAGAGGGAGAGCCCGTTTTAGACACTTCAGAGAAGAGCTCTAACAACACGTAATACAGTCTCACCACGCTGGAGTAGGGTTATTATCTCCCCATTGAGAGGCCTGAACCAGGATAAATCACTATGTCATTCTCTGAGTGTCCTCTATCACGCGAGACCGAGCATCCTCCAGACGCAACCCTTCACGTAAGAAGGGGAAAAGAGTTGGTCCTCCAATCAACTAAGTAATCTCGGCGGGGGCCTGTTCCCCAATCGTCGATAAAATTTAAATCTCTTTGAATATTCAGAGAGCTTATGACATAAGGATTCTAAAGAATTCTGTTTCATTCTTTTTGAATTTCAGTTGCGCAAAATTTGTATTGAGCTAGTTTCAAACCTACACTTTGAATTTGAATTCTATTTTAAACCAGAGATCAAACTTCAATTTTTTTGCATGTTGTGATACTAGATGATTTAACATGAGTTTAGAAACTTGTTTCATTCAATTTGGAGTTATGGTTCAAAAGTTATGACCATTTCGATATGTTTGGTTTAAATAATTCAGGAGAAAATTGAAAATACGTTTCGTTGATACCCTAATAATTTTTCGGTGTGTACTGCAATATTTAGTTGATACACTAATAATATTTGCATAATAACTTTGAAAAAGCATACTACATTTTAGTTGATACCCTAACAATTTTTCGGTGTGTGCTGCAATTTTTCATGTCCTTTTCTGCTTTTCCTACATATATTACCTTTCTTTTCAGTGTAAACTTTTAGTCTCGTAAATAATTACTTGCTACTATGTTTATTTTATCCAATCAACAACACATTTTTTTGCTCTAATAAATTAATATTGCTCTAATATATTATCTTTCTATTTTTTCCTACATATATTTCTCGAGCCAATATTATATTATGTACCAACATTATTTGCGCATATACAAAATTATCTATACATAGTTTTATAAATTATGCGTAAAATAAAATTATTTAGGTACTACATTTTTTAGGCTAATCCAACAGTTTTCTGAGACTACCTATATTTTTCCTACGTATATATCAATTATATCAATGAAAAAATAATTATAGAAATTACTAACCGAAGAACGAAGAACGACGAACAAACGACGAACAAGCACGAAAAAATACCTCTTCTCCTTTTCTTTTCTTCTTCTTTCTTTTCTTTTCTTCTTCTTTCTTCTTTCTTTTCTTTTCTTCTTCTTTCTTTTCTTCTCCTTCTCTTCTTTCTCCTGGCTCTGGTTGGATCTGGTTCGGCCGGCTCGCTCTGGTTCGGCGCTGCCCTTTTGTGCGTGTCCGGCCCTGGCCGGCCCCTAGTCACGCCAGGGTGGCGCGCGTGCTGCCAGCCCTGTCGCGCCAGGCTGGCGCAACTCGCCCCAGGCCACCCACCCCACGCTGCGTGGCGACACACGACTAGCCCCCATGCGCCCCTGCGTGCAGTGTGGCAGTGCCCCTGTCGCACCAGCATGGCGCGATTGCTGCACAGTCGCGGTGATGTGGTGCGATTGCTTGCGCAGTCGCGCTAACGTGGCGCGATTGGACGTCATCGCGATGACCTGGCACAATTGGAGGCTATTTTTGTAAAAAAAATTCCATGTATATTGTTGTAATACACGAATAAAAAATGATTATTTACAAAAAAAATCGCCAAATGCTTCCCTCCTCTCACCCTGCTTCGGCGTTCACAGAGCGACGGCTGATGCAGCTGAATGTTTTTAAATAATATTTTTTAATGAAAAATTACAAAAATAATATGCTGATTAAAAAATAATAAAAATATCCTCTGTAGCCATTTCAAATGGCGACAGACTCTCTGTCGTCATTTCAAAAATCAACAGAGAGTCTATCGTTATTTGAAATAGTGAAAGAGTCTTGTCGATCAACGGTCACCTCTCTGTCACCATTCTAAATGGCGACAGAGAGGCACTTAGCCTTGGCCACACCGCGCTTTGGCCGGAAGGCCATTTCACTGAGTGAGCAAAGAAAGAAAGGGAGAGGGAGAGGGGAAAGAGGAGGATGGAAAGAAGAAGAGGGAGATGAGGAGGGGAAGAAGAGGGAGGGAGGATGAAGAAGAGGAGGAGGGGAAGAAGAGGAAGAAGAAGGGGGGAGGAGGAGGAAGAAGAAAGGCGTCACGATTTTGCAGGTAATTTTTTTATTTATTTGAATTAATATTTAAATACATGATTTAGTGATCAATTAGGTTGCAAGTAATTAGCTATGTAGAGTAGCAGGTTATTTAGATAGACGATTTAGCGATCAGATTAATTAGGTTTGTAAGTAGTTAATTGTGTAAAATAGCAATATTTTTTTAGATACACAATTTAGTGACCAAATTAATAGGTTTGTATGTAGTTAGCTGTGTAGAATAGCAATAATTTTTTTATATACATGATTTAGCGCCTAGATTAATTAGGTTTGTAAGTAATTAGCTGTGTAGAGTAGCAATAATTTTTTTTTGATACATGATTTAGTGCCCAGATTAATTAGCTGTGTAGAGTAACAATAGTTTTTTTACATACATAACTTGGCGACCATATTAATTAGATCCGTAAGTAATTAGCTACATAGAGTAGCAATAGCTATGGACATACAAAACTATGAAAAGTATGCAAGATAGTGTGTAGTTCAAAAACTAAATTTATATATACTTGCAGCAGTTGTTTCAAGTAGTGTAGAGTACGTCATCATGGTACATAGTTATATTGGTATTAAGAATTTTGTGAAATGCTTGACAGGTATGAATTTCATGAAATACCTGATGCTGGAGGACGTTCGTCAATTAAGATGTCCCTATTACGCCACTAGATGAATATGTCAACGACAAGCCCTAGTGTCACGATCTCGTCGTTTGGAGGCATGTCCAGTGGGATGGGATTGAAAGTTGGATTCATGTAGTCCACACTGACTTGGTTTTGTTGTGTTGTTGTCTGTAGCATAATGGTGGATGGTATTTGGGAATGAAATGTCGGCGTGCAGAAGTATGCCATGAGGCTAGTGTCACAGTGTCTATTATCCAGCGGTTGTAAGCGAAATTGAAGCATATTTGCCATAGTGCACACACAGCTAAGGAACTGTCGGGGATTGGATAATTCCCATAGTACCCTGGAAGCCAGTTTATTAACCAACCATCTTTACCCTTGGACGATGTCCCCAAGGACGACCAACGAGCGTCTGACGACCAATCGGCCCGCCCGATCGACTACGAGCTCGCTACTCGGTTCCGAGCATCCGTGCCTGTCGCGCGAGCTGGAGTGCTCGGCTATGAGCACGCCAGGCAAATACGGGCAACCGTCCTCAGGAAGTTGCGTGGAATCTCGGGTTATGCTCGGTGGATTCGGTCAAACCACTAAGAAGGAAAGTGGCAACTAATTCGCCGAAGATCCAGGGAAGGTGCGCCGGAAATATGGCAGCGTGGCGTAATTATAGGGGGTAGTTACCATGTATACGACTTAGTACCCTGTATTTAATCCCTCTAGCCCCTCTGGGGGAGGGGCGGTCATTCATCATTTCAATACGGAAAAACGCCACCAGGCGACTGGATGTAGGGCTATTATCTAGATCATGAGAGGCCTGAACCAGGATAAAATCCTTATGTTTCTGTCTGTTCTAAGGGACCATCTCCTGCGTCTTCGATGCTACACCTTTAGCAGAAAGGGGCTTCAGTTGATCCCACATTCAACAAGTAAGCTCGGCGGGAGCCCGTTCTCCAATCGTCGACAGCTGGCGCCGTCCGTGGGGATCGACGTATTCTTTGCCAAAGGAATCCCGAAGGCGTCATCTTCCACATCTGATGACCGATACTGCACAACTTATGATAAGGTAAGATGCGTAAAAAAGAAAAGTTCGTTACCTCAAGCAAACAGTTGCTTAGGCGAAGTCGTTCGCTTTGGCGCCGAGCAAGTTCTTCGCCGCGCAAATTTCATCCTCTTGCCCGAAAGCAGGCTTTTCGCTCGACCAGACTGAGTAAATTTTTAGCTCGGACGTGTGTTTCTTCACACCGGACGGGCATTGCACTCGAGAATTGATCTTGTTATATCTCGAAAATCGCTCTTATTCCTCCGAGCACGCGTTTCGCTCGGAGACGGCCGGTGTTCCGCGCCGAACAGGCAGTACGCTCGGGCGCGAGTCTCTCCCTCCGAGCACGCGTTTCGCTCGGGGATTGTTCGTGATTGTTCGTGTTCCGCACCGAGCACGTACTTCGCTCGGGCGTGAGTCTCTCCCTCCGAGCACTCGTTTCGCTCGGGGACTGTTCCTGTTCCGCGCCAGGCACGTACTTCACTCGGGCGCGAGTCTCTCCCTCCGAGCACGTGCCGGCTCGGGGATCGTTCGTGTTCGCGCCCGAGCACGTGCCGGCTCGGGCGCGAGTCTCTCCCTCCGAGCACGCGTTTCGCTCGGGGACTGTTCCTGTTCCACGCCGGGCACGCACTTCGCTCGGGCGCGAGTCTCTCCCTCCGAGCACGCATTTCGCTCGAGGACTGTTCCTATTCCGCGCCGGGCACGCACTTCGCTCGGGCGCGAGTCTCTCTCTCCGCCCTCCGAGCACGCTGCGTTCGCCGGGGATCGTTTCGTGTTCCGCGCCGAAAGCACGTGCATTTGGCCGGGCGCGAGTCTCTCCCTCTAAGCACGCGTTTCGCTCGTGGATTGTTCATGATTGTTCGTGTTCCGCGCCGAGCACGCACTTCGCTCGGGCGCGAGTCTCTCCCTCCGAGCACACGTTTCGCTCGGGGACTGTTCCTGTTCCGCGCCGGGCACGCACTTCACTCGGGCGCAAGTCTCTCCCTCCGAGCACGCGTTTCGCTCGGGGACTGTTCCTGTTCCGCGCCGGACACGCACTTCGCTCGGGCGCGTTCCTGTTCCTCGTCGGGCACGCACTTCGCTCGAGCGCGTGTCTCTCCCTCCGAGCACGCGTTTCGCTCGGGGATTGTTCGTGATTGTTCGTGTTCCGCGCCGAGCACGTACTTCGCTCGGGCGCGAGTCTCTCCCTCCGAGCACGCTCTGCGTTTAAGCACAGGTCCTTCCAGTTTATTCGCTGGATGTCTGGTCCATGTCCAGGATGCGGCAGCTCGAGCCTGGATCGTCTGTCAGTTCCTCGAGCATTAGACCCATGCTCGGGATGTGGCAATATGAGTTCACTCACAATCCGCTAGTAGCCTAGGCGTCTGATCCATGCCTAGTTCCCCTGTGCATCTGATCCATGCATGGGATGCGGCAGCATGTGTTTGTTCACAGTCTGCTAGTTATCTTTATCCTAGGCGTCTGATCCATGCCTAGTTCCCCTGTGCATCTGATCCATGCATGGGATGCGGCAGCATGTGTTTTTTCACAGTCTGCTAGTTACCTTTATCCTAGGCGTCTGATCCACGCCTAGTTTCCCTGGGCATCTGATCCATACTCGGGACGAGGTTCGATCGCGTTTTATTTTTTCTTCTCGGTGTAGCTTGTGCCGACCCTTTTTCCCCGAGCATGATTCGCTCGGGATGTGATAGCGTGAGCCTGCCTCATCTATCAAATCTTTTTCCTGGTCATTTCATGCCCAGATGCTGAGGTAAATGCTTCACCATCAAGAATTCAATCCCTCCTTGGACTTCTCAGTCTCAAGGAGATAACCTATCTCACTTGAGCCTCGGGGACTAGCTGTCGGAGATTGGATAATTCCCATAGTACCCTGGAAGCCAGTTTCTTAACCGACCATCTTTACCCTTGGACGATGTCCCCAAGGATGACCAACGAGCGTCTGACGACCAATCAACCCGCCCGATCGGCTACGAGCTCGCTACCCGGTTCCGAGCATCCGTGCCTGTCGCGCAAGCTGGAGTGCTCGGCTACGAGCACGCCAGACAAATACGGGCAACTGTGCTCAGGAAGTTGCGTGGAATCTCGGGTTATGCTCGGTGGATTCGGTCAAACCACTAAGAAGGAAAGTGGCAACTAATTCGCCGAAGATCCAGGGAAGGTGCGCCGGAAATATGGAAGCGTGGCGTAATTATAGGGGTAGTTACCATGTATACGACTTAGTACCCTGTATTTAATCCCTCTAGCCCCTCTGGGGGAGGGGGCGGACATTCATCATTTCAATACGAAAAAACGCCACCAGGCGACTGGATGTAGGGCTATTATCTCGATCATGAGAGGCCTAAACCAGGATAAAATCCTTGTGTTTCTGTCTGTTCTAAGGGACCATCTCCCGCGTCTTCGATGCTACACCTTTGGCAGAAAGGGGCTTTAGTTGATCCCACATTCAACAAGTAAGCTCGGCGGGAGCCCGTTCTCCAATCGTCGACAGGAACCAATTAAGTTACGCAAAGCTTCAGAAGCCCACGTTCATCCACTACAATCTTTGACTTTGGCTAAGGGACTACGAATCGACCCGCGATGCATAAGACGTTGACACATTCAATCACGTCATTGAGGATGCGATACATTCCGGCAGGGATCCGATTGCAGACTGGTTTGATTTGTCCATATCTAGATCAGAGCCTTTGCTTGACGAGGACACTAGGTACAACCCGCCCTTGCCAACTAGATTTGTGGTTGACAGCACCTAGAGACAGAGCTCAATAAGGCCACAGGTAATGCGTAATTATGTCTTGTTCAACTTGTTAGTCATGTATGTGCGGCATCTCACAATTGTGTTTATATTATTTCGAACTGGCCGTAGGTGGAAAGAGCATCCCAGATTGGGCTAAGTTCTCAATCAGCGACACACACAGAGAAGAGGAAGCATGGCACCGATGATGATGATGACATGTTTGCGGGTGCTTTCGGTGGGTTATCGAAGTTGTCGGCCAGTTCTCGTAGCAAGGGAAAAGGATAGGTCCCAAGCGATGATGAGCCAGATGTGGACAATGACGACAAAACAGAGACCCCCCCGAGGTTCCACACTACCAGAAGTCCATCGATATCAGCTCGGCGATAGACTCTGGAGGCGACGATGCTCGTTACTTCCTCCGACCCCGCACACAACCACCATCACCAGGAGGATCACAATAAGGGGGAACTGCCCCCAAGGAAAGGCTCACAGAGGCAGACCCGTAATATAAGGAAGAGCACGACGACTGGTGGAGGTTGACAACAGGCAGGACAGCCCCAAAATGACATGGCCTCATAGTCTAGAAGCCATTGGGGCTTCCCTACTGAGGAACCTAGGTACCCCATGTTAGGGTACAGCTTGATGACCTATGGAGGTAATCAGGGTGTGTACGATCACCGCCAGAGTCACAACAAATCGAGCATGTCATCGTTGTTTGACTATATTGATCCTTACACCAATCCGTACACACGACATATGCCTACTAGGTACTTGCACCAATCAAAGCAACTTTTTTGTTCACTTCAAATGGACCGAGATCTCGGTATTTTCCACCGACATGTCGGTATTTCCCACTGAGATCTCGGAAATTTCGGTGAAAACAAAAACAGATTCAAATTTTGATTTTTGTATTTTGTTCATATTTTATCTAAAATAACAAGATTTTACTGAGATTTTGAAGAGTGACGAGATATGAATCAAAAACGAAATTTAAAGCCTTGTACCTTACCACAATCCTATCGAAGTAGATCAAATCGCACGTGTTCCGTCTTCCCCCTGTCATGTCTCCTTCCCTTTCTCATCAATCTGATTCCCTACCGATTCAACTCAAATCCCAAGACTTCTAAATTAAAATTTCATTTATCGAGAGGTGCGGTGAGCACGTCGGTGACAGGGCTTGGAGATGCCTGGAGAGGATAGCTACCCTTGAGAAGCCAGCTATTTCCGTTCTACAATATTATTTTGTTTAGTTTTTTATAAATATACTATAATACAATTTCGGATCAAAATTGTTTTTTAAGATCATGCCAATATCCAAGGTAGTAACTTGCAACAGCAAAGATATAATGTTAAAGTGTAAATGTAAAGAACATTACACTTGACCCAAATTCTACCTTTGCATATGTATGTTTGTTGCAAACTTCCACCCATGGATCATATAGACTTAAAATTCATGTGTCACGTATTTAAATCCTGAAAAGACATGGTGAAAAATCTACACAAATACCCCACCCAACTCAAAACTAGTGGAAATTGAACGTTGACACTCAGCTTATGAACTAAGATGTCACACTGGTTAGGCTAGCTCTTTTTAGTTTGCATAAAAAGTATGGTAACTCGTGAGGCCTTACATTATGAAACGAGATGAGTATCAATGTTTGATTAACTGGACAACCTAATCACCGGAAGCACTCCACTGCGATAAATTAGTCAAATGCCCATAAATTGTAGTAGAAATATATTTTTGAACCAAATAGTCAAATTATGTCATGTATTTAAAAAAATAAAATTGCACTCTTGAGTTATCATAGAGAGAGAAAGTGGAGAATGACCCAGCTAGGGTGGAGGGTTGTGGATGGAAAGAAAGAGATGTAGTTGGGTTTTTTTTATTCGCGAGAGGTGGGGGGTGTCATGGTCTATAATCCACAGCTTATATGTCAACGCGCTTCTTTTTTTAGAGAGAAGAGGGAGGACTCACGACACCGCCAACTTGTATTTGTATATTAGTAAAGATAGTAGAGTTTTTTTTTTCATCCTTTGAAGGTATCATAGGATATTACCAAATTATTTTTAAATTCTTATACATTATCGTGTCTTTATATTTTAAATTTAATATATATTTTAGTAACTCCGTTAAAAAGTCTCTATAAATTGACCTATTCACACGAGTCCACCGCAGGGCATCCTATTTGATTAGAGGTGGGCGTCGTGTCGGGCAGGGGCCCATCGTGCTTTGTGTCTGAATCGTGCCGGGCTGCAACGGCCCATCGTGCCCGCTGTACCGTGCCAGCCCGACTCACCATCAGCAAGCCCAGGCATGGCCCATTTGCGCTCCGTGCCTACTTCGTGCTGTGCTGGTCCAAGCCCAACCTATTTTCACTATTGCGATGAGAGGAAAGAGGCCAGAGATACACGGAGCTAAGGGAATGAACACAAATATTATGGGAAAATGAACTAAATTTTATTTATTCTTGAATGTCTCTTGCCCGTATATTTTAATCTCTCTCAGCTTTCTCTCTCTCTCTCTCTCTCATGCACCCATCTCTCTCAACTTTCTCCCCTCTCTTGCCCGCCTCTCTCAATCTCTCTCAGCTCTCTCCCTCTCTCCATCTCTCAGCTCTCCCTCTCTATCTTGCTCATCTTTATCAATCTCTCTCATCTCTCTCTCTCGCGCGCGCGCACGCCTGTTGACCCTCTCTCTCGCCCATCTCTCTCAATCTCTCAGCCCTCTCTCGCCCGTCGCTTTCTCTCTCAATCTCTCAGCGATGAGCAAGCAAGGCAATGAGAGGAGTGGAGAGAGCGAGGAGCGCCGTCAGCCGAGGAGAGAACGAGAGAGAGCAAAGAGCGAACGAGCAGTGAGAGGAACAGATGCAATTTAGTGTATTTGATCACTGGACTATAAGCTTAGAAGCTAGATATATGTATAGTCAAATAAAATGAAACTGAAGATGCCACGCATATATATGCATGCCTAGTGCACATGTGTATAAATCTGAGGTAGATAGCATGTAATGCCAATGATGGATATATCGATTTGTAGGCTATAGCATTGCACTATTAATCTATATAGTTGGTTGTAGCATTACATTGTTATTTACGGCTGCAAAAGATTGTAGTCAAAGAACACAGAGGCTCTCAACTCTCAATTCAAATTCTCCACGTGCCTTTTTTTTCTCAATTCCCCTGTAATTAATTAAATTTCACATTTTTATTTTATGTTCTCCCATTTTTCTTTCCTCCTCCCCCCTTCTTTTTTCCACATAATTTTCTTTTCCCTCTTTCCTCCTTTTTTTTTCTCTCTTCCCCCTCCTTTTTTTTACTGGTCTCCTCCTGACTTCGGTTCCTCCGCCCCCAACCCATCCCATCGGTTCCTCCGCCCCCTGCCCCCCTCGGCTTCCCGAATCCAGGCATCTAGCTGCGCCGCCGCGCCACTGCCTCGGACCCCCACCGCCGCCCCCCCTCATCTCCAGACCCGCCGCCCCCTCGCCTCCCTCCCTCCCCACTACGGGCATGGCTCCTTCCAACAACTCGGTGAGGTGGGTGCGGCTTCCCTCCTCCACTGCGGGCGCGACGCACGAGGCAGTTACCTAGCTTTGTGAGGCGGCGCATGGCGACTCGGCATGGTGCCTCGTCCTCCCCTCCCTGCCGCTTCCCTTCTCCACTACAAGTGCGACGCAAGAGGAGGCAACACGACGCCTCGGCATGGCTTGGCGAGGAGGCACTGCCCCGCTGCTTCCCTCCTCCACCGTGAGCGCGGCGCGCAAGACAACTCGGCACGGCAGCATGGCGGTGTGTTGGTGCGTTGACTCAGTGGCCTGGCGTGGTGGCTCAGCAGCACGGCGGTGGTCGACGCCCCAACGACAGGGCGGCTCCCCAGGTAACCCCCAACCCCCTTTGCCACTCCCCTCCTGCAGTCGGTCGGTGTGCCCTGCCGCGGGTCGGTGTGCCCCTGCTGCGGGCTGCGATAGCGCCTCCGTGTTGGGCGTGCTCGGCGTGCCACCTCCATGCTGGATCGGCACGGGCACGATCCAAACGACCGTGCAAGACCAACCACCCATTGTGTCCGATCTCTTGGCCCTACAGTGCCATGTCGGTACACCCGTGCTACATTCAGTGGCGGTCCTGAAATTCCAGGGGCCCAAAACAAGATTTAAAATGGAGGCCCTTCTAATTAATAATAATAATAATAATAATAATAATAATAACAATAATAATAATAATATATAAGTGTTACCAATAAACACTCAAGGTGCATCCAAAAAAATATTCATATCTAGCAACAAGTAAAATAAGAAATATATATTACAGTATTACCTTAAAAGTTTCTTCTAACATGTCAAGATGTTTCATTTCCCAAATACCAAATCAGTAAATCTATCATAAAATCTGTTATATACAATATATACTAATAGTCTAATACTAGTACATGTACAGAGGTGGGGCCATGGTTTGGGGGGGCCCGGAGCGGCTGCCCCGCTCGCCCCCCTCAGGGCCGGCGCTTACATTGCTTACATTGCCGTACCGATACGACACAGCTGACAGCTCACACTAATGCTGGACCGGGCTTTTGTTCGGGCCATGCCGTCTTACCTCAGGCCGGCCACAGAAGCTCCACGCCTCCACCCGAATGCCCAACTCTTCGACTCAACTCTCCTCGTCGTTAGCAAGCCAACCGTGCCACAAAAGCGATACACCCTCGATGGAGAACGGCGCCGGCAATGGGCGGCCTGCGGCCAAGGCCACCGAGTGGAACTTCGCGCCTAACGACGCTCTCCTCGGCCTGACGGCGATGTCGGTGCGCGGCGTGCTGCGCAGTGTCAAGGCCAGAATGGACGAAGCCGCCGACGCCGCGGGCCGACCAGTGATCCCGCTGGGCCACGGCGACCCGTCGGCGTTCCCATCCTTCCGGACGGCGCCGGAGGCCGTCGACGCCGTCGCCGGCGCGCTCCTGTCGGGGGAGTACAACTCCTACGTCAACAGCGTCGACCTCGGGCCGGCTCGGAGGTCAGAAATAATGTCCCGAGTCCTGACTTCTTGGTTCTTTGCCATTGCTCTTCTTAATTTCTTGCTTACCCTCGTCTGTGCAAATCCATGCTTCTTGCCAAATGCCAAATCAAGATGGTGGCAACGTTCTTACTTAGACTCTGTTTGCATATCCCAGCTCCACCTAAGAGCTGACACTTATAGGCTAAAATAAAACTGACACTTATAGGCTAAAATAAAGTGAATTAAGTTTATAATTTTATTCCAAAATGTAAACAACATGATCCACCTAAACAATCTTAATATACTCACAGCTCCAATTCTACGAATCTAGTGAAGCTAGGAATACCCAGCTCCACGAATCTGGAGCTCTACCAAACACCCCTTGCTTACTTGAATCTTGATAGATGTTACAGGCCCACTCTGCGAAAAAAGTTATTATTTAAAATTTATCTTTTTATGAGTTGAAAAATTCATTAATCCAATTTAGCAGGATAAGCTGCTCGGTTTGGTTAGCCATAAGAGGAGTAATAGTACTAGAAGCACTAGATTGTCAACTGATTTTAACTTGTGAGTTTGAGTAATCGGAAAAGACGCAATTCCGATGGCTGGTATTAGCTACCACAGTCCACAGTAAGTAATGCCTTCTTCATTAGTCAATTGGTGATATGTTGACCTTCTTGTTCTCTCTTGTTTTCTTATGTTTTCTATGTGAAATCACTGGCCACTTTGCTAGCTGAGAAGTTCATTTTGCCAATCTAGTTTTGATCAACTTGGTGCACTGGCCACTAACAATAGCTAAACACATAGTTATTGGATTCTCTGTAAACCCCCTGCGAATTGCGAATTGAATTCGTCGAATCCAAACCTGTTTAAGGTAAGGGTTCGTGTTTACAGTGAAAATTGGAAGAAAAAAATGCATCCCGTACCGCGACACAGGCGAACTGCGTTTATGGTAAAACAAGAGAAATTTTGCTTCTGCCACCTTTTAAATAAACCTTTCTAGTTCCAACTGGATGATCCATTTGCCTGGATCATGGTCTCGTCGCAATAGTTCCCTTTTCCATTTCCATGAAAGAAAATTGAGGCCTCATCAGTCCATGAGGTGATCACACTTTTAGTCCGTTACTATGAATCTATGATTGTTCAATTCAGTGATGCCATCACGTGGCCTTGAGTCCTCTTGATAATCCGGAATTTCGACAGTTAAAGTATCTTTGACAAATTTTAGGCTCACCAAGCAAGTTTGCTGCACAATGGTGCTTTACCCCCTACAAATATTTCATGCATTCCATTCTATGCATATACTTAACGACCTTTTCATGGCTTAACATCTTACAATTCAAGTTGAATTCCAGGTCTATCGCTCGGCACTTATCACGCGACCTGCCATATGAGCTATCAGCCGACAATGTCTACCTCACAAGCGGCTGCGCCCAGGCAATCGAGATAACTTGCTCTGTCCTAGCTCGCCCTGGTGCCAACATCTTGCTCCCAAGGCCAGGGTATCTGTTCTACGAGGCACGCGCCGTGTTCAACAACATGGAAGCCCGGTACTTCGATCTTCTCCAGGAGAAAGGCTGGGAGGTTGACCTTGATAGTGTTCAGTCCCTTGCTGACAAGAACACGGTTGCTATGGTCATTGTCAATCCAGGGAACCCCTGTGGCAATGTCTACACCTATGAGCATTTGGCCAAGGCAAGTGCTAATTCAGTTATTTCTGTTGATGAGCATTTGGGGCGAAAATCAAAATGTCTGAACTTTGGGTCAATGGTTTTCTAGGTTGCCGAGACTGCGAGGAAGCTTGGAATATTTGTCATTACAGACGAAGTGTATGCACATATGACATTTGGACAGAATAAATTTGTTCCAATGGGTGTGTTTGCCTCAATAGCTCCGGTGCTCACATTAGGATCGATTTCGAAGAGATGGGTAGTGCCTGGGTGGCGACTTGGATGGATTGTGACCAATGATCCTAATGGTGTATTTCACAGGACCAAGGTTCTTTACATCCAGTTCTCCCATATAAGTACTAACAAAAACGACAATTGAATTCTAGAAATATTTGTAGTTCATCTAACGATGCTTCAAATTTTGGTGTTCTATGAAACCTGGACCTAACAAGGTGCAGTCAAATAATACTTAAACCTTAGCTCCGTCTTGCAGGTAGTGGAATGCATCAAGAGCTACCTTGACATCTCATCTACTACTGCAACATTTATCCAGGTGATTAAAACTTCCGTGTCATTTTCTTCCGGAGATAATTCATACATAACTTGGGAGCATAAAAAAATATCACTGCAGAAAGATAAGCAAGACAGAGAAAAATGGGATGGTCTACACTCCACTTTGACACACGTCTTGTTTGTCAGGGAGCAATTCCACAACTACTGGAGAACACAAAGGAAGAATTCTTCGACAAAACTGTCGATATTCTAAGACAAACCGCTGATATATGCTGGGAGAAGCTGAAGGGCATCAGTTGCATAACTTGCCCAAGCAAACCTGAGGGTTCCATGTTTGTAATGGTCTGTCAGTAACTCAGTAAGCTGTTCCATGTTGCAAGATATCATGTGAGAGAGTTTTGCTAATAGGGTGTGAAAGTTTCATTGGCCTGCTACAGGTGAAACTGGATCTGTCCTGCCTGCAAAACATCAAAGATGATATGGACTTCTGCTGCCGGCTGGCAAAGGAAGAGTTGGTGGTTGTTTTGCCAGGTACAGTTCTCACATACATGATTTGAGTCTAAACTCCAGCTCAGTGCATCCTTTTGGTACAAGATATTTTCTTTCTTCGATGATCGGAATAGCATTTTATTCGAACATTAACAAGTTGGTTTGTCTAGGCTGTGCTGTGGGGTACAAGAATTGGCTCCGGATTACCTTTGCAATCGGACCATCTTCTCTTGAAGATGGCCTTGATAGGCTCAAGAACTTCTGCTTGCGACACAGCAAGCAGAAGAAGTGATGTGATCAGCTCACCAGATCCTGGCAACATGAGGCACATGCCTTTTCCATGAATAATTATCAGTTATGTGCAAAGTTCAGCAAGAGCTGCTTGAAGGATTCAAAACTGTATGTTATCAACATATCATGATATATGATGTTCTATCATCTTCACTCGGAGGTGATATATTTGATGCATGAAGTCCTTGCTAAGCAATAAGTTCTGTTTCTTCGTCTAGCCATCAGATGATGTTGTTACAATTCCTGTTGTAATGCCCAGTATGTGTACTTGTGTGGGTGCAAATTTTAGGAGATCAGAAGTGTAGAATACTGTTCTTGAATAAATAAGGGATTATATGAGAACTGCTCTCTCAGTAGTAATTTAATTCTGTTCTCATTCTACACAACCTGAATATTTGTTTCTGCAAAGTACATAATGGTATTGTGATGAATATCAACTATGTTCCTTAGGTATTTCTTATTCCCCCGGGAAAAAGAGTGAGCTCAAGCCAACTTTATTTCAAGCATAAGAACTAGCTCTTAATAAGCTGGAGCAAAAAAACAACATTCTTTAACAATTAAAGAAAATAAAATTCCCTGTACAACTAAAGCAATCATGCTTCACCGAAATTCAGAGTTCCACAATATCTCCAATTTAGGCGCACACGAATACTCAAACTCGGAATTTCACTTCATTGAAATTGCTTGCAGGGTAGTCAACTTCCAACACATAACAACAAAACAAAACAACAGAAGGGAACAGATCAACAATATACCCAACTCAACCAAACAAACACGGAGGGCGCTTGAAGACGTCGTAAAGAAAACAATACTTCAACTCCGAACCTTGTATCAGCAAACTCGTGCCATGGATATATTTTCTGTGCCAACAAGACCAGCCTGAACACTTACAGGAGTGTCGGGACAGTCTGAGAATTAACCATTCTTGCCGTGAGGTAGCCACTATTGGTGATGTGATTCTCTGGTACAGGGCCACTATTCGCTGTGCTGCTGCTGGAACTGAACTTGGTTGTCACTTGTAACTTGGGGCTCTCAGTGCATTTGCCAGTTAAGATGTTCGAAGAAGCTGATTGACAACTCTTGCTTTTGAAAACCTCACCTAGAGGTCCATCGTCAAGTGTCTCCCTAGATACCGGTAACCGACTTTCCTGCAACTTGCTACCTTTGGATGAACTGCCAACTCCATGAGCAATGTAAGCCTGGTCATGATCATGGTGCAAGTTCAGTGGTGTCAACGCTCCTCCGGCACAGTTTGGAGAAGAATGTGAGAATGATAGGTCAAAGGAGTCCATGGGAGTGCATGCTGATGTTTGGCCGGCTACGTCCTGTTTCTCCAGCAATTTCCTGCAAAGCGGAGTCTGTGTCTTTAGTTCACAGAAGAAAACATTGCCCAATTTTTCCTTCTGTGTCTACTGCAATATTTCATATGTGAGTGCGCTGCAGGAGTTGCAATGGAAATGCAATAGGGAAAAGGTGAAATGGAATTTATTTCAAAAAAAAAGAGGAGAGGAGAAAGAGGCAAAATGGTTGATGCAATCTGATCGAAGGCAGCATGAACGTAGAAACTAAATGAAGAAATGGTTAATGCAATCACAAAATTAGGATCAAACTGAGGAATGGCTTAGGACTTTCCTACTGCCTATGGCACTCTCATGTTACTAGCTTGATATAATTCATTTTGAAACTAGCTTGATCTAATTCATCTTGACGGTTGTGTCAAATATCTAACATGTTGAATGTTTTGTTATGTCCTGAATCATCGACTACTTAGGTCCCGTTGGGGACAGCTTCTACATAACTTTTGCTTAAAAGAAAAGCGGATTGTTTGTCGAATGGGAGGATTCTGAACAGCTTCTCCCGCAATCAGAAGCAGCACTCTACATAAAATCAGAAGCGGCTGAGGGGTGATTCTCGCCATAGGCAAAGGGTGGGGGCGCCCTCCTCCTCCTCCTCCTCCTCTGTCTGTGCCCGTAGCCGTGCCACCGTCCTCCTCCATCCGTGCCCGAAGCCGTGCCGCCGTCCTCCTCTTCCTCTGTCCGCACCCGTAGCCGTCCTCCTCCTCCTCCATCCGTGCCCGAAGCCGTGCCGCCGTCCTCCTCCCCCTTCGTCCGCGCTGCCACCCTCCTCTGCTGCCTCCGTCCGAAGCCACGCCGTCCTCCTCCTCCGTCCGCGCCGCCGCCGTCCTTTGCCGCCTTTGTCCGAAGCCACCACGCCTGATCCGCCGCCCTTCTGCGTTGCGCCCGGTCCGCCGGCCCAAAGCCTCACTAAAGCACAAACCACCCCGACAATTTGGATTGCCGAACGACCAGATTCTTCATATAGCCACTTCTCCAGATAGCCGGCTATAATCCAAAATCTGGACAATCCGAAGCTGTCCCGAGCTGGGCAAACAGGGCCTTAGGCACCTACATAGGCTACATTACTACTACATGCCAAAACACTAGCTTGCCATTTGTATCAACCACATATGCCATTTCTTTTGACAAAGACCCATTCGCAAATCCCGTAAAATGCAGAATTAAATGGGTCTACTCATGCAGGATCAGGTAACTAACTTCACCTGTCGGACTGCCTTGGGAAAGGATCGGTCACATTAGCAGCTGAGCTCTTCACCTGCTGCTGCCGAGCCACGGTGTGGCCACGCGATGATACACCGCCGGAAAGAACCATGGCTGGCTCTGCAGTGGTGTGCGTCGCCTTTCGGCCTTCCACATGCTTTCTTGAACGATGGCGACCCCGGTTTACATGTCGCTCACAGTACTTTTGGTCCCCAACAGCATTCCTGGAGCACCGCCACTTCTTGCCGTCTGTGCGTCGGCATCTTCCGGGTTCTGCATCGGCACAGCCGGGCCGAAATGGCCCCCATCCTACTGCAAAATAGAGCCCCCCATTTCATGTGAGAATCCTGTAAACCACCCCCAAAATGGTGTTTCTAACGCTGATTCAGCAGAGTTCAGATCATCCCAATGCTCAGGTTTGCATCTGAACTCGGTTAGTACATACAGAAAAGGAGGCTCGAGCTACGGGAATGGCAACAAACTAATGACGACATTTTGATCATTTGCCCAGGAGTTGATGTGCAATTGATCATTTTGTCCATGATATCTCATTGACATATGGATCCTGAGGGGCAAATGATCAATTGCACGTCAACTTCGGGGCAAATCAGCAATTATTCCCATTTTGGGCGTCTTGCTCCTGGAAATACCAAGGACGTACACAACCAAAGGCACATCAGGATCCCAAGGTGAGCGAGAGTTTTACATCTAAAATCATGTGGCAGCACAGTGTTAACAGGAAATATTACGACGAGCATCGTACAAAAAACCTCCCAAAAACGATACATTTCAATCACCAGTGCAGTCTTGAGATCATTACAATGCCTAGATTTGCAGTTAAAATTTTTGAGTACCTGAAGCTGACCTCGATTACCGCTATCGCCAACTATTTGCTACAACACTACCTTGTCCCTAGAAAGACTCAGAATACAACTAAAAGTCCAAAACACAACAGAATCCAGATGCGGGGCAGTATTTTATATCTGAGACTACATAGCAGCAAACTGGGCAAACAGGAAACCGCAACTATATGACCTGCATTTTTGCTTCTTCCATGTTTTCTAAGTGATCGTTTCATCATGCCTTTGCCGAGCTACTGACAAAACAATGGGGAGGGAGAGAAAAAAACAGACTAATTACAGGAGCTGGAGCCAAAAGTACCCCATGGATGGAGGCTTCTTCTGATGGGGAGGAGCAAACTGGATGGCACAGGAGCATTTGCTGCAATGTGCTTGTAGATCAGGGCCTGGTGCTCCAGCTCCATCCACTGTGTTGGGGTAAATGGCCCCCTCACCCTTGCCAAAACCCCTTGCATGCTCTCTTCTGGGATCAAACCCAATCCTTCATCACAAGACAAGCAAAGCGACAATAACAGATGGTACTAATGGTCAGAAAGCAAGTAGGAGTGGACTGAAGAAAAAGAAGCCCATGACCATGAGCATGGTTTCCTAGTTCCTACACATGCAAGATTTAAGGAAACAGCAGAAATCGGTGCGCTCTTTACCTTTTGCGAGGGAAAAGGAGGGCGAGATATTTCCAAGGAGAAAAAAGCTCACATCTTTGGGGGCAAGACACATCCTGGAGGAGGTGGTGGGTAGGGGGGGGGGGGGGGGGGGTTGCAAAAGCAAAAGAGAGGGGGAATAATAACAACAAGGCTCCCTTTTGCTCTTGACAAGACTCCAAGGCAGTGGCTTTTGCAGGATGATGCCATGACCATGAGCAAACAATCACAGCCGAGATCAAACTAAAGAGACCACACTACACCACCCCACGGATGCAACAGTACATTCACCAGGGGGAAAAAAAACAAGCAAAAAGAAACAATTTTTTTTCTTCGCATCATTATCTCACCTGCTGCATAGTTGGAGGAGAAGCTCAGCATCTGCACCCCAGAGGAGCTGGTGGATCCAGGAATAATGGAGCTAGAGGGAGGAGGTGGCGATGCCCTTGCCACCCTCAAGAACCCATCTTGGCCTGCTTGCTCGTCACATCTGCCATGCTTTTGTGGTAAGCTTGGATGGCCACCGCCGCCGGAGTTCAGCGCTGCCATTGCTTGCGGAGTGTCCAGGACAGTTACGAAGGATTGGGAGCGGTGGCTTCTTGGGGCATTGAACCCATGATGGTTGGGAGAGGAGGTGATGGCTGTGGGTGCTTGGGAAACCAGGCTGGCTTGCTGTTTTGGGGGAGGGGAGAGGTGGAAGAGGAAGCAAGCAATTGAATGCACCACCACCCCAGTCTTTGACAAGCAACAAAATCTTAGTTGCCTACCTCAAATTACTTCTTTTTAATTTCCACCCTTCTTTCTAATCCTTAAACACCATAGATTAGTTAGGAAATAGAATATAATAGTGTGCTATAATACAAAGCCGTACATACTACAAAGTTGAGGATAGAGATTATGTTTGCATTCACTGTAAATAAACAGCAATGGAGCCTAGATCTTGAGAGATAAAGAGGCTAATTTTGAGAACTTACCGAGCTATCCCATATGTAAGCATCTACGTATGCATGTGTTAGGCTGTTGCTGTTCTTGGCCAGGCCTATAGATTGCCAAACGGGCATTAGTGGCCGATGGGTCGCGTAAAAAAAATTTAAATTTTTGAAAAAAAATGTCAAATTTGAAAAATCGTAAAAGTTTGAAAAAAAATGCAGAAAAAATTGAAAAAAATCTAGAATAATTAAAAGAAACACAAAGGAATGTACAAAAGCTTTTTAAAAATCTATGTAAATTACGCAAAAGTAAAAATATAAAATAAAATACTAAAAGGAGACAAATAATTGGAATTAAATAATGAGCTTTATTAATATTTAGCTGCCTCATTAAAAACTTTACCAAGTAAAAACTCAACATGAGAAAACCTTGGCAAAGAAAAAAAGAGTACAGCCTATAGCTCAATGATACAGCAAAAAAAGTGAAGATTACAATTATTCTTCCTGACTAACTAAATAAAGATTTTCAAACGTCGCTGTGAAATCATGTGCTGAAAAATTGGCTTAATGATGAATTTGATATTGCAAAGTTGTTGTGCTCATGGCATGTGGTGTTTGTGAATATGCTATTTTAGATAATTATTTGATATGCTTATGGTAGCATGGTAATGATTTTGTTTGATGCAATACGATCGTGTGAGTGGTTGCATGGACTAATATTGAGTCAAGTTGGGAAAAATTTGTGCTCGAAAAATTGTTTCGTGGTTTGTTCATGTGCAAGTGTTGCTTGAGGTCGAACGTGGTCGTGTGGCGACCCGGGTAATTAGCCTAGGGTAATTAACCTCCACATGGGCATTACCCTAAGTTAATCACTCGAATCTCGATATAGTAGCTCACAAGGTACCGTGTAGTCCAGTACATTGTCAGGTACCATACCGTGTTCAGAATATTGCAGCAGAACAATAATTAGAGACTGAACTGAAATATATTACATTCCAGCCACGCAGGGCTTACATGATCCAACTTAACTAGACATTGGTTCCAAGTACAACAAAATTTATATTACAACGGTCTCATCCCATGACGACCGTCCAAAAGTAATCCTTTCTAGCCGATCAACTAGTACTCTTGATTGTAGTGGTAGTAATAGGCATCTTCCTGAAGCTCCTGGTCCTAAGCGTCACCTTCAACCCACTCCTCAACGGTGGATCCATCAAGCTCGCCTTCTAAGCAAGGGGAGGATTATACAAGAGTGAGTACAACGTACTTAGCAAGCACTAATAGCAACATAATGACATGAATTTTTCTCTCCTTTTCCACAAAGCTTTCTCTTTTTCCCTCAAATTCTGGTTTTTAAAGAAATTAGGTTTTCTTTAAAAGTTGGCCACTTTTATTTTAAAATTGACTACTAGCACTTGTATATGAGACAGACTGATCTTCCGTAGCCTCCAATCCAGGAGACAGGCATGAATTCATGATTTTAACCCTGCGCAGGTTTGTACCACTTTACCCATAGCGACCCTCCTCAGAGAGGCCCCAGAATGTTTATCACTAATCCAGAAATAGATCTCCACCACATTGCGAATCGAGAACTCCTTCTCTAGGCAGTCCCTCGACTCGCGACTAACAGTTGTACTCCGACAGTTAGTCATCGGCAGTAACTCTACCCATGGCTTCAAATATACTGCCATTCCGTTGGAACCTGTACTTCACTGCCTCCCAAGATATCCTGTGGGTACACCCTATAGAACTTACCCAATGTGGAGATCTAAGTCCTTCATAGGACAACCTCTTCTGACCGTTTCCACACACTATGGTTGATACTGTAATTACGGCTCAATGCCCAGGTGTAGTTTGTAAAACCTTATATTCTATCTTATGTAGAGGGCCCCACCGGCATGACAATCCTTCTCATCAGCGCCCTCTACCCACCATAATAATTATACGACCACGGATTCTTCTGTGAACAAGTCAAAACCAATTCTTTTTCATGTCACATGACACTAAACCAATTCATTTTCTCAACACAGTTTCAACCGCATCCAATGTAAGGTTTTATTCTAACATAATTTTTTTCATGCATGAGTGATACACATAGTATACAGAAATCAATTTAAAAGACTTTAAACAAACATGAATCAAAGGGCTCTTGCCTGGAGTAGAACTGAAGTGTTCGACCTCGCTCGAACTGTTGGGGGGATGGTCTGACGGGTTCGACTCGAGACCTGACAATTATAAAGTATTACTACGGCATCAACCAAACCTGCTACGGAAATCTATTCTCTACTGACAGCGTCAAACTAACTAGAACCCATTAACTAACCCATATTTTCATTATTTTACAGCAATCCAACTAGCAATTACAACAAGAACAATTATTACAATTTAACTAATTTTCTATCTGATTCAACCGCGGCTTTTAGAAATTAAAATAGAAGTTTTTCCTACGATTCAATTTACCGTGATTTACTTTACGAGGATCGCACGAAGACAGACAGATTCCTAATTTCCCTTTTCTTCCCTCTTCTTCTTTTTTTTCTCTCTTTTCTTTTCTCTTCTTTCTTTTTCTTTCCTTTTCTCCTCTTTCTTTTTCTTTTCTTTTTTTTCTTCATTCCTCTCTTTTCTCTTTTTTTTCACCTTTTCTTTCCTCTGCCCGACTCCCTGCCCCATCAGCTTCGTTGGCTGAAGTCTCCCAGGCTTCTCCTCCCTCGATCTCTCTCCCCTCTTCGCCCGAGCCCGAAGGCTCGCTCTCTCCTGGCGGCTCGACTCCCTCGGTGGCCTTCCCCTGCGCCGACACCCTCGTCGCCCCTCCGGCCAACCGCCGACGGCCGGCACTGCGCCAGCGTCGACGCTTCTCCCCTCTCTACCGCAGCTAAGTTCTCCCCTCCTTCTCTACCTCTCCTCTTCCTCTCTCTCTCTCTCTCTAATCCCCTCTACTCTCTTCTGCTCTCCCCTCGGCCGCCCTCTGCCGCCCTAGCGCCGTCGCCTCTCTCTCTCCCCCTTGGCCGGCTCCCCAGCCCGGCCGCTCTCCCCCTCTCTGATCTACTCTCCCCTCTACTCCTCCCCTCTCTCTGCTCCCCTCACAACCGACGCCTCTGTTTCCCCTAATCTCTCCTCTCCTTCTTCTCTGTTAGAGAATAAGAACAGATACTACTCGATCTCGTTTCCGTTTCTATTCGATTTTTGCATTTTCTACTCTTTGATTTCAGTTTTGATTGCGAGTTTGGGGGGAGGGTCAATGATGTAGAACTCTAGCGGGACGGCTAGGCACAGATCTAAGCAACCCTAGAGTTCAAAGCTGAGACCACTAGGAAGTAGCACTACTACTGCTACTAGGAACGGTTGTGCACCTGACAGGGGTTCGGTTGGAGTGGAAAGGAGATGAGGTCGCCGGCTCCGATCTTGGGGCTTCTCTTGTTCTGGTTCAGCTTCACTCCTCGCTCCTGGTCGTCCTCCTTGTTGCGGTTCAGGTCCTTCTGGCTTCTGGCTTCTCCTCCTCTCCAGGTTCTTGGGGACCTCCTGGCTTCGTCTTGTTCTTGAGCTCCTCCTTCGGTTCTTGCTTTCGGTGGCTTGTGCTCTGGAGGTTCTTGGTTGGATAGGGAAAAACAAGAATGGAGAGGCTGCTTGCTTGCTCTTGGTTAAAAGGAATGGAGCTGGTTCCTGCTCCTTGTGACCGATGGGTAAAGAAGAAGGGCATGGCCCTGAGACGTGCGACGTGCAAAAAGCTGGGGGAAAGACCCTGTGCTGGGCTTGACCAGTTGAAAGTGGGAAGACTGGGTGTTACTTGGTCAAATTTACGGGGTTACCAAGTTACTCTTTTGGCTTCTTTTACCGGATTACTAAATGGTTCTACTAATACGGATACCCGCAATCCGAATCAGGTAAGTCGCGGTTGCCGAATGATGAACCGGTCTAGCGAGAGGTGCCGACTCCGCCCCAACGGGTCTGGTATCTCGGTGATCAATACCTCGCCTACGGGTCTGACGGCAATCCTCTTTCTATCTCTATTCGTTCTACTCGCAGTTTAAAATTTTTGCAAGTGATTTATGTTAACTACTGTTCTAATTACTTAATTGCACTATTATTTGCTTAGTTGATTTTCTAGGTTATTACAGGTCGATGACGGGGATCGAAACTAGGTTCTGTGATGAATCGAGGTTCAAACGATCAAGGATATCATATGGAACGTTGGGACTAGAGAGCGGTGCACGAGGAGGCGAGTGAGTCACGTGATACCGGCAGGTGGGCGATACACATGCATATGTGATTTTTAGACTATGTGCATATATTGAGCCAGGTGGATATGTATGCATGTATTTACATACAACTGATTAGGATTTGTTTAGTATAAATAGGAGGGTCCTCCTAGTTTTGCTGGCAATGCAAAAAGCCGTACAAAAATAAGGAAAAAAAGACCGAAGTCCTCCTAGGCGGTGGCGCTGCGGCGATGGGGAATATCGGTGCTACAGTATTTTTCATGAGACACAATATCGTGCTACAGTAGGTTGCTACATTACTCGCTACAGTAATTCCTGTTTTGTTTCTTGTTTGCATGCATGATTTGGTTTTGGATTGATTCATTATTTCATCATGATAATTTTTATTTGATCTATTTAAAATCTCTCTAGGGCGTAAAGTGATTGATCTGAAATGTTTGATTGATCAATTCCTTGTAGATTTTGATTAATCTCGAAATTAGGGTTTGATCAATTTCCGTCGTTATTAGGTACAGTCAACTTGCGAAGGTCATAACTTTATATCCGTAGATTCAATTGAGCTGATTCTTCTTAGGTTAGTTTTTAAATTGGATCTAGTTTCTACATTTCAAATTTCACGTAAATCCAACGGTGGAATCTTCAATAATTACTATTTTGGTCAATGTATGTCAGTCTGTTTTTGTTGAAAACCGAAGCAATCTTTTATAATTCATGTAGGGGTGTTTTGTGAATCACTAAAATTTGTTTTAGCTTCTACGCAATTATTCACCTCCCTCTGATTGCTATATTAGTATATATCGATCCTATAGTCACCGCCAGCTCAACATTTTGTAGTGTGTTGAGCTCGTTGATCAGCTTGTTCTCATTCTTTCATAGTGAGAAGTATTTTCACCATCACATTTGTCATTTTTGTTCTTCTCTCCTCGATTATTCTTTCAGATAGACTGAAAGCAGACTTTGAAGAAACCGTGGAGACAGGAACTGTTAACACATCCCGTGCTAATATGGAAATCAGCGGATATGTTATCTTGTGCTCATGCCACCACCGCAAAATATTAAAGTCCTCCTCTTGCTGCTCTTGATAGTTGACAGTGTCACACTTGTTGTATTCGTGCTTGATGTTATTGTCTTCGAACTCCTTAAGGTAGAGCCACTTGCATCCTATATCTTTCCCTACGCAGTTTTCTTCTTACCTGTTGTGGGTATTGGTAGAGGTCACTGCAGGTGAATTCCAGCAAACTTCTGATCGTACTTAGCATAAATTTGAGATAATTTAGCATGAGCATTTGAAAAATAATTAGAATAATTAGCACCCACCGCATCACTTAAAAGTGAGAGAATGTTCACAAATCCTCGAACTTTAGTTCTAGGATATAAAATAAATGCAAATGCATATAATATAGGAATTTCTTTCCAATATTTCAATTATTTAGTTTTTATGGCACAAACAAATTCATGCAAAACCTTATCATTTTTGTGGTTCCATAAGTGGGTAGCAATTTCTAGAATATGGTGAACAATTAAAGTAGAGGTTGAGTAATAAACTCTAGATAAAGCAATAGTGAAATCATAAAAAGGTTCCAAAAATGATAGCAAGTATTCAATAACATACCAATATTGCTCTGTGAGTAGCGGTTGACCATCCTGGCTATAATAGTGTGTATTAATAAAAACAGAAAATTTGCTTTTATAGGGTAGGGGTGACTTAAGCACCAAGTGAGTAGAGTTCCATCTAACTGGCATATCTAAAACAAACTTACGTGGACGTACGACCATTGCAATACAATAGTTTTTATATGCTGTTACTCATTGCTTAAAATAATTTAAGAAAGGTATTGCAGTGCTAAATGGGCCAACATACGGGTCTAACCTCTCCAAACTAGATTTAACTATAAGATTAATAATATGGCAATCACAACGTTGATGTAACAAGAAAGATTCGGTGTACGTATTAAAAAACGGAATCAGAATGTCAATTGTAGAAGTGTTTGCTACATTATTATCTAATGTTATAGCAAAAAAAAAAAAATTCCGTGAGGCCAAAATCTTCCACAACTTTTATAATACAATCAACAATATTCTCACCAATGTGCGCTGAGTCAATTAATTTGAATCCTATAATTCTCTTCTCTAGTTGCCAATCATTGTTCTTTAGTGATGTACTGTACCGTCGGGGTTGTATTGCAGCTGCGTCTGTCCCACATCACTCTCGTTTTTTTCTCTACAGCTCTCAGCATGTCTCTTCAAGTGCCCCGTTCCACCTCAAGACTTCATAGTTAATTTATTCTTACAATATTTACAAACAACAGACCTGCTCTGAATGCCGTTTGATATCTCAAAAATCTGGTCGAAATCTTCCCAGACTTCAAATGTATTGTTTCTTGATCTTTTTGCCCTGGTGCTTGCCGATTCAGTAGCACTTGTAGAGCTTGAGGATGATACAGGTAATGTAGCTTCTTCAGCTTGATATGATGCAAGAAGGTACTCAGGTGTAATCCTTAAATCAGAAGGTCGGGAGGACGGAAAATTCTAGTTCTCCGTGAAGAAAAATGCAAGAAATAATTGCATTATTATTAATTTCATCTCATTAAAAAATAATAAGAACACTAAAAAATTAAATAACTATTCTTACCTTGATTTCTGGATAAAAACCAGAGCCAATTTTAATTTTTGGCAAAACTATTTTGAATGTTGGCCAAATTATCACCAAGAGCAAGAGAATTTTCACAAAAAGAATATAGAGAGATTGCAAGTTTACAGGTGGGGAAATAGGGGGGGGGGTGCTACCCTATTTGTAGGGAAAAAATTTGGGATTTTTTTGCGCCTCCAACAGCTACAAACGACTAGAATTTCCAAAATCTGAATAAACGGACCTAAATGGATTGTGCTAAATGTGTTGATTAAACAAGCCATGCCGTGCCGGCACGCCTAGTCGATGCGACAACCCAAGCACGGCCCGCCCTATTGGGTCGTGCTGGCACAGCCCGTTTACAGTTGAGCCATGCCGTACATAGACTGTGCCCACAATACCGTGCAGTGGGCCGGCCTAGGTTGCACGGCATATCTGGCCATCTCTACCAGGGACCGAAAAGAGAGGAACATGAGGTGAGTGAGGCTAATGTGCACTGCACATACGAATACTGTTCTTGGAATTTTAGTTTCTGCCAGAGGATTTAACTTTTGTTCAGGTTTTTAAATCTGTGTAGGTCCTTTTGATGCATGATGTGCCCTTATTATGGATGGCAAATAATTGAATTTCTCCTCTATTTTTCAAACAGAGACCTATCAGGATGTATGTCTCTGATATAATGAAATATACAAACTGGGCTACAATGTCATGCCATATGATCAAATTATCAAAACAATTATGGGTATTTTGCCGGATCACTGTAGCACTAGAACAACCTCAAGTGCTGCGTACGTTGCTAGCCGGTAGAGGTGTGGGGAAGATAACCCCAACAATATGCACTGTACTTCTGTCTCATCTCACTCGGTCACACTCAAACCAGCCTAATCTATCTAATCCTTCGCTTGCTTCCGTCATTTCGCATGCTTACCAATCCAGCAGCCTAGCAAAATGGTTAATCAACTCTACGAATGACTGTATTCTAACCTTAGTCTTGCACGGATTCTCTTATTGGCTGTGTCGATCTTATACAACTTTTTACTATCGCTGTCAGTCGGTGCCGCCTGTTTCTACCGAACCTTCCTGCGTGGATTTCGTGCCGAGCTGGGTTTTGTTCGCCATATATATCTTTATTTCTCTTGTCTTGGCCCCCTCTCGTCCTTTCTTGCTCGCTGTTATTATCCTGGCTTCTTGGTCTGATTGATTGATCCATTGCCTTCGTTCCATCTCGGTGCGGTGCGGTGGCCTCTTCCCGGAGAATCAGTCATAGGTATTGTTTGATCCATGGTTTCTTGATCTGGGGTTTTGAAGGATTGTAGGCTTTCCGTTCTTTTTCTTGATGTGATGCGTCGCCAGTTCTTGATCCTTGATTTGGTAAGCTACTTGCAGGAGAGAGGGCACTGATGGCGGAATTGGTCGGGCCGCGGGTCTACAGCTGCTGCCATTGCCGGAACCACGTCTGCCTCCACGACGACATCATCTCCGAGGACTTTTTGGTGAAGAAGACGACCTCCTTGAGCTCTTTGGGTGGTTTCAGTTATTGTGTACCAACAGTTACTCTAGAGGGGAGATTGCTACCTAATTTTTGGATTTCTACGCTGTATAAACTTGAGACTAGTTGTTTTCCTAGCACTAACAGTTTTGTTTCATTTTGATGGACATATTTGGTTAGATCTATCTTGGTTTTTGGTTGTGTTTGGACGTTGATACCGTCTCTCTTGCTCTTTTGGCTGTTCCAGGCGAGGAGTGGCCGCGCGTTTCTATTTTCTCATGCGATGAACACAGATCTGGGGCCGAAGGAGGATAGGCAATTTATGACGGGGCTTTACACGGTTGATGATATCTACTGCTGTGATTGCCGTGAGGTGTTGGGCTGGAAGTATGAGAGAGCTTATGAGGAGTCACAAAAGTACAAGGAAGGAAAGTTCATATTTGAGGAAGCAAAGATTGTAAAGGAGAATTGGTACCAACCTATCTTGATCATGTGAAGATGTGAAGGAAAGTTCATGTATGAGGAAGCAAAGATTGTAAAGGAGAAATCGTACGAAACTATCTTGTGAATATGTGATCCATGGCTCTGTACATAGCAGTCACCTGTAAGCTCCAATAATTAGGCTGCACGATCTTGTGTTCATGCCAGTTGTAATGTGCACTTGCTGCTGTTTATTGCTGTGAAGAAGACAGATTTATGTTTATTTGGTCAGCAACCGTTTTCTCATTGTTCATAAATGGGTGACTTCAGAAAGTTTGGTTTTTCTTTCAACTTGTCCAAGGTTTGGCATCAAAACAATGCATTGAGGGTTATGACAGCAGGTGGCGACTTGTCATGCTTTTAATGACGTAAGACAGTAAAAAAAACATTTCTTTGAAAGGATAAATACATCAACCTTGGCTCATTCGGGTTTTCCTATTTGGAACATACAGATAAATCATTGTGCATTGGAGATGTGTGATGGTGTTCAAACTCTGATATTCTTCTCTCCTTGTTCGGATGGTTTATATCCTCTTCTCTAGCATTATCCTTTTCCACATTGACACCATTGTTGTCTTTCGAGTGTTGTGTCTTATTTCTCCCATCTAGATGCAACTCCATACTGTTCTTTTGGATATTCATCCTAGGATTACTAGGATGGCACTTCAAAGCATTATGTATTGCATCTTCAACATCAATGATGAAGATGATGGAGGTGCATCGTAGTACTTTTGTGGATGGATGAATGGATGGCTAGACTCTAGGACGTTTTGTAAGTTCCACGCCTTGTCAGATCTGACCTACTACAGTCTCACACCACGGTAGATGACCTATTGCGGTCTCATACCGTAGTAAGTGACACATGCCGTTTCCTCATACTTTCGCGGTCAATAATGGGACTAGATTTACAATTTCGCTTGGGTAGGAATCAAAGTTGCAAAAAAAATTAGGCGAAGGGAAAATTGGCCCAAAAATTCAATTTCAAGTTCCACTGTAGAAGGACGGAGGTGCTGGCTCTAGTAATGACTGTAGTAAGAAGAAGATGATGAAGATGCATCGTAGTACTTTGTGGATTGATGAATGGATGGCTAGACTCTAAGACGTTTTGTCAGCCCATTTGAAACGAAAAAAACTTTTAAGAGGACCATCTTCACACGAGACCTGTAGTTCGGACAGTTCTCCTGATAGCTAATCTCACTGTTTTTTCCCTGGCTCAATTTGTTTTCGCAAGTTTGGTCTACGTCCGAACGGAATTGTAAATCTGGTCTCTTTTCAATCACGGTAGGCATTTACTAGCTACTGCGCTCCCCAACTGCATCAGGTGAACCTGTCGCGCTCTCACACACAGCATGGGGACCTGTTACGATCCCACGCCGTGTTAGATGACCTACTGCGGTCTCAAACCAGGGTAGATGACCTATTGCGATGTCATACCGTAAGAAATGATATATACCGTTTTCCCATACTTTTGCGGTCGATAATGGGACTAGTTTCCTGATACCTAGTAATGAAAACACGACTGGCAAGTAGCATCTACCACGCACAGTGCTCTTCCTGATTAATCCGGCATTGAAGCACCAACACTCCTAATTTTTTCATCTCGCAACAATCCATAAACTATTTTTTCAAGAAACCTTTTCTTTTTCTTTTGTGAGACCCATTTTTTTTGTAGAATCTGGAAGTCTGCATTCCCCGAATGACCGTGTGCGTTTAGCAGCTCGATTGATAACCTAATTCTCCGGGGAGAAACAATGGGAAATCAAGTGTATATTGGAAGAAATTAAAAAAAGACTTAGGGGGTGTTTGGATGAGGGGTATTTCCTTGGAAGGTTTTGGGATTTAGTTCAAATTTGAACTAAATCCCAAAACATTCCAATGAAATACCTCTAATCCAAACAGGGCCTTAGGTGGTGTTTGGATTAGAGGTATTTTATTGGAATGTTTTAGGAATTAGTTCAAATTTGAACTAAATCCCAAAATCTCCCAATAAATTACTACTCATCCAAACAGGGCCTTAAGAGTTTTGTTTCTACGTTTATTACTGATTAAGTTCTTGTGTTTGAGGGGCTTAATTAGAGAGTTCATAAACAACACACGCCCTTAATTTCGTGAAGCATGCCTTCCAAAGTTCCAGATAACCATGCATGCGGATCTATATCTCCAGAGTCATGAATGTCACGCACAAGGAAGCAAATCGAACAGAACAATATACGTGTGTGTATATATATACGTATATATATATACGTATATATATACGTATATATATATATACGTATACATACGTATATATATATATGTATACATCAGAGTCATGAATGCCTTCCATATATACATACGTATGTATACGTATACGTATATATATACATATCAATGATTGAGGGGGTGAGAATTTATGGGGTTAGGCGCTAGATCGGGAACTTGATGGTAACACAAGACATGGATTAGACAGGTTCGAGCTCTCTGCGGTGGAGGTAAAAACTCTAGTCCTGTGTTCTGGGATTACTCTGTTGTATGCGTGTATGTGTACGCTTCTAGATGTGTCTGTAGATGTGCCCCCTATCCCTCTTATAAAGGGAGAGATAGTAGAGCCCGACTCGGTTACAATTCAGAGGAGTCCGAGTCGGTTACAAGTCGTGTGATCCTATCCTTCCTTATCTGGGACGGTATCCCTTCCAGTTACAATCTTATCTACCGGAGGAACGATTCCCTTCCGTTATTCGTAGCTGGTTACAGCGGGGTAGCTTGCGTGGCGCCGTGGGGTACTCGCCTGGCCCCACCTGTCTTTTCTTGTCGGGTCTCCTTTGACTCTTGTGGACATACCCGGTACTTATGTCCTACACAGTGGCCCCCGACTGCTCTGCAGTCGAATTGCTCGTGCTGATGCCTTGTCCGTGGGCGGGAGATGCAGCCTGCCGGGTAGTCTGTAGTTCCCTCAAAATACTCGGCTTCAAGCAATGAGTTTGCAGGGGACTCGAAATTATCCTACTCATCACGTGTTCTGAGAAGTCTTCTTTGCAGTGGTGGTGCCTTCGTTCGGCCCTGCGTAGGGACACGCCAGTGTGGACTCCGAAGATCCACCCAACTTGGGGTTCTCAGGGGATGCGCCCAATAGGTCGCTGGTGATCAGCCTGACTTGGGCGCGCACCAAAAAATGCATCCAATAGGACGCTGGTGATCAGCCTGACTTGGGGAGCACCAAAAAATGCATCCAATAGGATGCTGGTTGATCAGCTTGTTCTCATTCTTTCATAGTGAGAAGTGTTTTCACCATCTCACTTGTCAGTATTGTTCTTCTCTCCTCGATTATTCTTTCAGATAGACTGAAAGCAGACTCTGAAGAAACCGTGGAGACAGGAACTGTTACCACATCCCATGCTAATATGGAAAGCACCGGATATGTTATCTTGTGCTCATGCCATCACCACAAAATATTAAAGTCCTCCTCTTGCTGCTCTTGATAGTTGACAGTGTCGCACTTGTTGTATTCGCACTTGATGTTATTGTATTCGAACTCCTTAATGTAGAGCCACTTGCATCCCATATCTTTCCCTACGCAGTTTTCTTCTTACCTGTTGTGGGTATTGGTAGAGGTCGCTGCAGGTGAATTCCAGCAAACTTCTGATCGTACTTAGCATAAATTTGAGATAAGTTAGCATGAGCATTTGAAAAATAATTAGAATAATTAGCACCCACCGCATCACTTAAAAGTGAGAGAACGTTAACAAATCCTCGAACTTTAGTTCTAGGATATAAAATAAATGCAAATGCATATAATATAGGAATTTCTTTCCAATATTTCAATTATTTAGTTTTTATGGCACAACCAAATTCATGCAAAACCTTATCATTTTTGTGGTTCCATAAGTGGGTAGCAATTTCTAGAATATGGTGCACAATTAAAGTAGAGGTTGAGTAATAAACTCCAGATAAAGCAATAGTGAAATTATAAAAAGGTTCCAAAAATGACAGCAATTATTCAGTAACATACCAATATTGTTCTATGAGTAGCGGTTGACCATCCTCGCTACAATAGTGTGTATTAATAAAAACAGAAAATATGCTGTTACTCGTTGATTAGAATAGTGTGAGTACAGTTCCATCTAACTGGCATATCTAAAACAAACTTACGTGGATGTACGACCATTGCAATACAATAGTTTTTATATGCTGTTACTCGTTGATTAGAATAATTTTAAAAAGGTATTGCAGTGCTAAATGGCCAACATACGGGTCTAACCTCTCCAAACTAGATTTAGCTATAAGATTAATAATATGGCAATCACAACGTTGATGTAACAGGAAAGATTCGGTGTACGTATTAAAAAACGTAGTCAGAATGTCAATTGTAGAAGTGTTTGCTACATTATTATCTAATGTTATAGCAAAAAATTTACCCGTGAGGCTAAAATCTTCCACAACTTTTATAATACAATCAGCAATATTCTCACCAATGTGCACTGAGTCAATTAATTTGAATCCTATAATTCTCTTCTCTAGTTGCCAATCATTGTTCACGTAATAAGCAACTATATACACTAAGGTAATTTTCTTTAGCCCTACCACTCTATATATTTAATGTCAAAGACATCGAGAAAATACAGCTATTAAAGAGCTCTTTTAGCTTACCGTGATAATTATTATAGTATTTAATTAGATATCTGGTTGTTGTTTGTCTAGAAACAACAGAAAACCTAGGATTACGAGTGGTCCTAATATAGCTTTCAAATGCTGGTGACCTAAGTTTAATGGTAGATCTTGAGAAGTGATTAAACAACAAAGAGATTCATGAGCAACCTTGGGACTGTAGTCCCAGTGATGTACTGTACCGTCGGGGTTGTACTGCAGCTGCGTCTGTCTCACATCACTCTCGCTTTTTTCTCTACAGTTCTCAGCATGTCTCTTCAAGTGCCCCGTTCCACCTCAAGACTTCATAGTTAATTTATTCTTACAATATTTACAAATAGCATACCTGCTCTGAATGCCGTTTGATATCTCAAAAATCTGGTCAAAATCTTCCCAGACTTTATATGTACTGCGTCTTGATCTTTTTGCCCTGGTGCTTGCCGATTCAGTAGCACTTGTAGAGCTTGAGGATGATACAGGTAATGTAGCTTCTTCAGCTTGATATGATGCAAGAAGGTACTCAGGTGTAATCCTTAAATCAGAAGGTGGGGAGGACGGAAAATTCTGGTTCTCCGTGAAGAAAAATGCAAGAAATAATTGCATTATTATTAATTTCATCTCATTAAAAAATAATAAAAACACTAAAAAATTAAATCGCTATTCCTACCTTGATTTCTTGATAAAAGCCAAAGCCAATTTTGATTTTTGTAGTGTGTTGGACTACGAATACTGTTCTTGGAATTTTAGTTTCTGCCAGAGGATTTAACTTTTGTTCAGGTTTTTAAATCTGTGTAGGTCCTTTTGATGCATGATGTGCCCTTATTATGGATGGCAAATAATTGAATTTCTCCTCTATTTTTCAAACAGAGACCTATCAGGATGTATGTCTCTGATATAATGAAATATACAAACTGGGCTACAATGTCATGCCATATGATCAAATTATCAAAACAATTATGGGTATTTTGCCGGATCACTGTAGCACTAGAACAACCTCAAGTGCTGCGTACGTTGCTAGCCGGTAGAGGTGTGGGGAAGATAACCCCAACAATATGCACTGTACTTCTGTCTCATCTCACTCGGTCACACTCAAACCAGCCTAATCTATCTAATCCTTCGCTTGCTTCCGTCATTTCGCATGCTTACCAATCCAGCAGCCTAGCAAAATGGTTAATCAACTCTACGAATGACTGTATTCTAACCTTAGTCTTGCACGGATTCTCTTATTGGCTGTGTCGATCTTATACAACTTTTTACTATCGCTGTCAGTCGGTGCCGCCTGTTTCTACCGAACCTTCCTGCGTGGATTTCGTGCCGAGCTGGGTTTTGTTCGCCATATATATCTTTATTTCTCTTGTCTTGGCCCCTCTCGTCCTTTCTTGCTCGCTGCTATTATCCTTACTTCTTGGTCTGATTGATTGATCCATTGCCTTCGTTCCATCTCGGTGCGGTGCGGTGGCCTCTTGCCCGGATCAACCGCAGAATCAGTCATAGGTATTGTTTGATCCATGGTTTCTTGATCTGGGTTTTTGAAGGATTGTAGGCTTTCTGTTCTTTTTCTTGATGTGATGCGTCACCAGTTCTTGATCCTTGATTTGGTAAACTACTTGCAGGAGAGAGGGCACTGATGGCGGAATTGGTCGGGCCGCGGGTCTACAGCTGCAGCCATTGCCGGAACCACGTCTGCCTCCACGACGACATCATCTCCGAGGACTTTTGGGTGAAGAACACGACCTCCTTTAGCTCTTTGGGTGGGGGTGGGGGGTGTTGCGCTTTGGAATTCATTTTTATTTTTGTTTCTTTTACCAAATGCTAACCTGGACTTTGGCATGCTGAAGTTGTCATCAGGCATCAACTGTCGAGGAGATAAGAGTCCTTAAAAGTTAATTAGTGTGTTCATCTGAAAGATAGTGGTTTGGTTGCGGTGAGGACCGAAGAGGTTTAGCAATCCAAGCCTTGTTATTGGTGCATGGCTATGAAGTCCCAAATTTACATTTTCAGCGGAGTTTAATTCCTTACTTAATATTTATCTATCCGTGGGGGTAACTAATGTGCAGAGCTTGCTAACATAGTTTCAGTTATTTTGTACCAACAGTTACTCTAGAGGGGAGATTGTTACCTAATTTTTGGATTTCTACGTTGTATAAACTTGAGCCTAGTTGTTTTTTTTAGAAAATTTGGCTAGGAGCCCTGGCATTTCATTAAATAAGAAGAGAACAACAATCGGACTACAAACGCACACACACCTCATCACACACACACATAGTACCCACCACACACACGCGTTTGCCTCCGGCTCCATGCGAGCACGCGGGTCGAGTGGGGCTCGAACCCGGGTGGGCGGGGCGCACAACCGTGCCCCCAACCAACTGAGCTACACTGAGCTCTCGAGCCTAGTTGTTTTCCTAGCACAAACAATTTTGTTTCATTTAGATGGACATATTTGGTTAGATCTATCTTGGCTTTTGGTTGTGTTTGGACGTTGATACCGTCTCTCTTGCTCTTTTGGCTGTTCTAGGGGAGGAGTGGCCGCGCGTTTCTGTTTTCTCATGCGATGAACATAGATCTGGGGCCGGAGGTGGATAGGCAACTTATGACGGGGCTTCACACGGTTGCTGATATCTACTGCTGTGATTGCCGTGAGGTATTGGGCTGGAAGTATGAGAGAGCTTATGAGGAGTCACAAAAGTACAAGGAAGGAAAGTTCATATTTGAGGAAGCAAAGATTGTAAAGGAGAATTGGTACCAAACTACCTTGATCATGTGAAGATGTGAAGGAAAGTTCATGTATGAGGAGGCAAAGATTGTAAAGGAGAAATCGTACCAAACTATCTTGTGAAGATGTGATCCATGGCTCTGTACATAGCAGTCACCTGTAAGCTCCAGTATTTAGGCTACACGATCGATCTTGTGTTCATGCCAGTTGTAATGTGCACTTGCTGCTGTTTATCTCTGTGAAGAAGACAGACTTATGTTTATTTGGTTGGCAACCGTTTTCTCATTGTTCATAAATGGGTGACTTAAGAAATTTTGATTTTTCTTTCAACTTGTCCAAGGTTTGGCATCAAAACAATGCATTGAGGGTTATGACAGCAGGTGGCGACTTGTCATGCTTTTAATGACGAAAGACAGTAAAAAAAACATTTCTTTGAAAGGATGAATACATCAACCTTGGCTCATTCGGGTTTTCCTGTTTGGAACATACAGATAAATCATTATGCATTGGAGATGTGACGGTGTTCAAACTCTGATATTCTTCTTCACGCTCCATGTTTGGGATGCATCGTAGTAGTAGCAGTAGTATGATGAAGATGATGGAGGTGCATCGTAGTACTTTTGTGGATGGATGAATGGATGGCTAGACTCTAGGACGTTTTGTAAGTTCCACGCCGCGTCAGATGACCAACTACGGTCTCACACCACGGTAGACGACGTATTGCGGTCTCATATCATAGTAAGTGACACATGCCGTTTCCTAATACTTTCGCGGTCAATAATGGGACTAGATTTACAATTTCGCTTGGGTAGGAATCAAAGTTGCAAAAAAAAAATTAGTCGAAGGGAAAATTGGCCCAAAAATTCAATTTCAAGTTCCACTGTAGAAGGACGGAGGTGCTAGCTCTAGTAATGACTGCAGGCCCGTCTAAGGCCCAGCGCAAGTGGGTCGATCGCACAGGGCCTCCAAATTTTTTGGGACCCCAGCATATGCTGCACTACTATCATCTCTTGTGTGAATGGCCTGCTAAGGTTTCCAAGTTCTACAATTTTGAAATTGGTAAATTCCTACATGTGCAGTACTATGACACAAGACTCAATGGATTGGCAACAATTGCACTTGAAAATGATGTTCTGGAGAAGATTAAATATGAAGATATAATTGAAGATTTCATTTAGAAGAACACCAGACGCATGATGCTTTTTACTAGAAGTTAAAAAGATATCGGTAAGAAATATTCACCATTTACTCTTTTAACATTAATGCCTATTGTAGTTCTAAATATTGGGAAAAACATATAGTTATATAATGGAGTCACATTTTGGTTATTTGTATTTCTCTAGTATAGAGCCCCGTTTTGTGTTTCGCACCAAGGCCTTAAAGGCTTAGGTACGGCCTTGGACTGTAGTAAGAAGAAGATGACGAAGATGCATCGTAGTACTTTGTGGATTGATGAATGGATGGCTAGACTCTAAGACGTTTTGTCAGCCCATTTGCAACGAAAAAAACTTTTAAGAGGACCATCTTCACACGAGACCTGTAGTTCGGACGGTTCTCCTGATAGCTAATCTCACTGTTTTTTCCCTGGCTCAATTTGTTTTCGCAAGTTTGGTCTACGTCCGAATGGAATTGTAAATCTGGTCTCTTTTCGATCGCGGTAGGCATTTACTCAAGCATCAAGGCCTCTAACCGCATCAGTGAACTCTGTCAAGGCTCTCACACACAGCATGTGGACCTGTTACGATCCCACGCCGTGTTAGATGAAATATACAAACTGAGCTACAATGTCATGCCATATGATCAAATTATCAAAACAATTATGGGTATTCTGTCGGATCACTGTAGCACTAGAACAACCTCAAGTGCTGCGTTGCTACTTGCTAGCCGGTAGAGGTTTGGGGAAGATAACCCCAACAATATGCACTGTTCTGTCTCATCTCACTCGGTCACACTCAAACCAGCCTAATCTATCTAATCCTTCGCTTGCTTCCGTCATTTCGCGTGACTCCCAATCCAGCAGCCTAGCAAAATGGTTGGGCGTATTGGCCAAGCGCTCACTACCTAATCCCTCTCTGCTTAATCAACTCTACGAATGACTGTATTCTAACCTTAGTCTTGCACGGATTCTCTTATTGGCTGTGTCAATCTTATACAACTTTTTACTATCACTGTCAGTCGGTGCCGCCTGTTTCGACCGAACCTTCCTGCGTGGATTTCGTGCCGAGTAAGGGGATTTCATCATTTATCCCAAAGTTGATCGGTTTTTAATTATTTATTTAAAGTTGTTCGATCTTTGATTATTTTGTTCTATAATATCTCACTGACATGTGATCTTAGGGCCCGCATGTCAATAAGATATTATAGGACAAATAATCAAAGTCCAACCAACTTTGAATAAATAATCAAAAGTCGATCAACTTCGTCCCATATCTTTATTTCCTTCTCTTGCCCCCTCTCGTCCTTTCTTGCGCGCTGCTATTATCCTGGCTTCTTGGTCTGATTGATTGATCCATTGCCTACGTTCCATCTCGGTGCGGTGCGGTGCGGTGGCCTCTTCCCGGAGAATCGGTCATAGGTATTGTTTGATCCATGGTTTCTTGATCTGGGGTTTTGAAGGATTGTAGGCTTCCTGTTCTTTTTCTTGACGTGATGCGTCGCCAGTTCTTGATCCTTGATTTGGTAAACTACTTGCAGGAGAGAGGGCACTAATGGCGGAATTGGTCAGGCCGCGGGTCTACAGCTGCTGCCATTGCCGGAACCACGTCTGCCTCCATGACGACATCATCTCCGAGGACTTTTGGGTGAAGAAGACGACCTCCTTGAGCTCTTTGGGTGGGGGTGGGGGGTGTTGCGCTTTGGAATTCATTTTTATTTACGTTTCTTTTACCAAATGCTAACCTTGGACTATGGCATGCTGAAGTTGTCATCAGGCATCAACTGTCGAGGAGATAAGAGTCCTTAAAAGTTAATTAGTGTGTTCATCTGAAAGATAGTGGTTTGGTTGCGGTGAGGACCGAAGAGGTTAAGCAATCCAAGCCTTGTTATTGGTGCATCAGTGCATGGCTATGAAGTCCCAAATTTACATTTTCATCGGAGTTTAATTCCTTACTTAATACATATCTATCCGTGGGGGTAACTAATGTGCAGAGCTTGCTAACATAGTTTCAGTTATTTGTACCAACAGTTACTCTAGAGGGGAGATTGTTACCTAATTTTTGGATTTCTACGCTGTATAAACGTGGCCAGGAGCTCTGGCATTTTATTAAAGAAGAAAAGGACAATAACCGGACTACAAACGCACACACATCACATCACACACACCCCACGACACACACGCGTCTGCTTCCGGCTCCATGCGAGCACGCGAGTCGAGCAGGGCTCAAACCCGGGTGGGCGGGGCGCACAACCGTGCCCCCAACCAAGTGAGCTACACTCAGCTCTCGAGCCTAGTTGTTTTCCTAGCACAAACAATTTTGTTTCATTTAGATGAAGGGAATATTTGGTTAGATATATCTTGTCTTTTGGTTGTGTTTGGACGTTGATACCGTCTCTCTTGCTCTTTTGGCTGTTCCAGGCGAGGTGTGGCCGCGCGTTTCTGTTTTCTCATGCGATGAACATAGATCTGGGGCCGAAGGAGGATAGGCAACTTATGACGGGGATTCACACGGTTGTTGATATCTACTGCTGTGATTGCCGTGAGGTATTGGGCTGGAAGTATGAGAGAGCTTATGAGGAGTCACAAAAGTACAAGGAAGGAAAGTTCATATTTGAGGAAGCAAAGATTGTAAAGGAGAATTGGTACCAAACTATCTTGTGAAGATGTGATCCATGGCTCTGTACATAGCAGTCACCTGTAAGCTCCAATATTTAGGCTGCACGATCTTGTGTTCATGCTAGTTGTAATGTGCACTTGTTGCTGTTTATTTCTGTGAAAAAAACAGATTTATGTTTATATGTGCTGTTTATTTCTGTGAAGAAGACAGATTTATGTTTATTTGGTCGGCAACCGTTTTCTCATTGTTCATAAATGGGTGACTTCAAAAAGTTTGGTTTTTCTTACAACTTGTCCAAGGTTTGGCATCAAAACAATGCATTGAGGGTTATAACAGCAGGTGGCGACTTGTCATGCTTTTAATGACGAAACACAGTAAAAAAACATTTCTTTGAAAGGATAAATACATCAACCTTGGCTCATTTGGGTTTTCCTGTTTGGAACATACAGATAAATCATTGTGCATTGGAGATGTGTGATGGTGTTCAAACTCTGATATTCTTCTCTCCTTGTTCGGATGGTTTATATCCTCTTCTCTAGCATTATCGTTTTCCACATTGACACCATTGTTGTTTTTCGAGTGTTCTGTCTTATTTCTCTCATCTAGATGCAACTCCATACTGTTCTTTTGGATATTCATCCTGGGATTACTAGGATGGCACTTCACAGCATTATGTATTGCATCTTCAACATCAATGATGTCAAAAGCACTTGCGAGAGCACAGAAAAACTGTCGAGCTCGGTCCTCGCGCCGGCCATCAGCGCATACTTGGCCCAAGGACGGAGCTGAGCTTCACCGCGATGAGGGAGACCATGGTGCCACCGGCCACCGGCCACCGATCCACGCTCCATGTTTGGGATGCATCGTAGTAGTAGCAGTAGTATGATGAAGATGATGGAGGTGCATCGTAGTACTTTTGTGGACGGATGAATAGATGGCTAGACTCTAGGGCGTTTTGTAAGTTCCACGCCGCGTCAGATGACCTACCTACTACGGTCTCACACCACAGTAGATGATCTATTGCGGTCTCATGTAGTAAGTGACACATGCCGTTTCCTCATACTTTCGCGGTCAATAATGGGACTAGATTTACAATTTCGCTTGGGTAGGAATCAAAGTTGCAAAAAAAAATTAGGCAAAGGGAAAATTGGCCCAAACATTCAATTTCAAGTTCCACTGTAGAAGGACGGAGGTGCTGGCTCTAGTAATGATTGCAGGCCCGTCTAAGGCCCAGCGCAAGTGGGCCGACCGCACAGGGCCTCCAAATTTTTTGGGACCCTAGCATATGCTGCATTACTATCATCTCTTGTGTAAATGTCCTGCTAATGTTTCCAAGTTCTACAATTTTGAAATTGGTAAATTCCTACATGTGCAGTACTATGACACAAGAAAAACTCAATGGATTGGCAACAATTGCACTTGAAAATAATGTTCTGGAGAAGATTAAATATGAAGATATAATTGAAGATTTCATTTAGAAGAACACCAGCGCATTCCCAGAATGACCGTGTGCGTTTAGCAGCTCGATTGATAACCTAATTCTCCAGGGAGAAACAATGGGAAATCAAGTGTATATTGGAAGAAATTATAAAAAGACTTAAGTGTTTTGTTTCTACGTTCATTACTGATTAAGTTCTTGTGTTTGAGGGGCTTAATTAGAGAGTTCATAAACAACACACGCCCTTAATTTCGTGATGTATGCCTTCCATAGTTCCAGACTAGGAAGATAAGCGCGCTTTGCCGCGCCGTCGATACTATTAGCGATTTCATAAAAATAAAGTATAAAATGGCTTCAGAAATATATGTGATAAAAAGAACTAACAGAGGATCAACAATGGAACCAACGTTAATAAATTTAAGAAGCAACGTGGTCTATTCGAAAGCAATATAAATGAAATGAATAATTGTTGTATGTTATAGTTAACATAGGATCGAGGAGAAACGTAAGTAATCCTATATCGAGTCATGTCTTGTGATACACATAGATATGCACGCTACGCTGCGCCAGCGATAATGTCGTTCATTCAGCAGAGATAAAAGTATAAAATAGTTTGGGAAACAAATATGTTAGAAATTACTAATAGAAAATCAAAAATGGAATCAATATTAATATATGTCAAAAGTAATGTAGTTTATTTGAAAGCAATACAATCGGAAAAGGTAAAAACAATAAGAGCTATGTTACAGAGCTCAATGATTAGTTAGAGCTAGGTTTTGATCTTAAGCACATCATGAAATCGAGGAACAACAAATATACTAATCTAATCGTATCAAATAGTGTAATCAAGAGAGACATAGCCATGGTTACATGTTGATCATGGTAGTTGCTATAAAAATGCTGATAATATAGGTATTCGCTAGATATCATATCTTGGAACAATCTTAGGTCGAACTCAATCATGGTTGTTATCAGGAAAGGCAAACTTTATCTTCTCTAATCGGAGGACTAAAAAGAAACAAAGCTGAAACGTAATATTTAGCAAGCATTTAATTCAATGTGAGTGTAACACCCCGGCATTTAATATGCCTGAATGCTTCCAAACATAAGCTAAACAACATCTAAATACCACATTTAACATAAAATTCCAGCAAAGGTGCATAGGCTAAAAACCGAGATTTCGGCAGCATCTCCTTTGTTTTAACATGAATTAACACAATATCAATATCATGGCAAGATATGTCACAGCACACGACAACATAAATGGATATATCATCAAATTACGCCAATAAAAGCATGCTCAACCACTTCATAAGCTATAACCAAGCAAATAAGGAATCACAAGCATGCTAAATTAAACCCTACATTAAGCTTATGGCACAACTCTTAATATCATGTCTTCAAGTGATTAATTATGGACTATGATGGTGGAGCTACGTGTAGAAGTGTAGCTAGACCCCTTTTTCCCGCATGCCGATCTCAAAGTACCTAAAAACAACATAAAACACAAGCGTGAGTTCGAAAACTCAGCAAGCATATTGTAATGGACAACAAGATCATTTACAAGACAATAATACCTTACATCACATATAACATCTCATACTTGAGCACATAACAACATCATCATCATTAAATATGTATTGCAATGCAATGTTATGCTCATATCTCCTTGGAAACTCATACCGGTATGGTTGAGTACACACCCGTCGGTGTGCACCCTTTTCCCCCCTTCCATCCCGAAGATGGAGGGTGCCTACTCCTCGCTTCCATTCACCACGTGGATGGAATCACGATGTAGGTCTTACTCAATGGCGTTCGGACTAGTCATAACTTTCTCACCGACCTTGCCGGACTAGTTATGACTTTCTCACCGCCTCGCCCTATCTCATGACATGCATGCAACTATGCCAATTATCATATCTCATTTGTACATAAACATATGGCATCATGTCATAGTACACATAAACACATGGCATCGAATCATGATAAGTATAGACACATAGCATCATATCATGATAATCATACTCAATATATCATTGGAAAATAGCAAGCATGGCAAGTGATCATAGCAAGTATTCAATCTTTCATCTAATCTCCACAAGCAACCTACGATTCCGCTATAAATTACAACACACTTGCCTCAACCATGCGACGGATTGGCGGGAAGTAGAGGGCACTCCCGGTGTCACACCACCTGCACATAGGCATCACACACTCACAATCATGCCCACAAAACAGTACACAAACCCCCATCTAACCCGACATTGCCCACTACTCGCAAAACCTAAAAACAGAGGTTCTGTCCCGTCGGGACAGCAGCCTTGCAAAAGGCATAACTTGAGTTCTGGGACTCCGAATGAATTAAACGAGTACACCCTCGCATAGCTTAGGAAATTTCCCAACTTTCTCTAGGTATATGGAAAGTCTGATTCGGCATCTAAAGTTGTTTAATCTACAGATTACCGAGATCTGTTCCAATCGCGTCACAGATTTTAACACGCTCGGTAAAACGGCCATAACTTTTAAACGGCTGATCGGATTTTAACGTGCTTTATGTCCACGGAAAGATAATTAAATTATCTACAACTTATTTTAAGTCCATAAGGACAGATTCGGATTCTAAATCGACGAAAACTCGAACCCTAGCCCGACTGCTCAATCTGCCCGAAAACAGAAACGTGGCAACATCTAGATCTAACCCAAAGAACTCCAACCCAGCACCACCAATTGATCTAAAAACTTTATAAACACCCTAATAACAGTACCTAGATCAAACCCAAGGATCCCCATGATCATACCTTTGCCCAACGAACGAATCTCCAATAGATCGCCTCGCTCCTCGCTCCTCGCTCCTCGTTCCTCACTCCTCGGATGGATCCATGAGGATGCAGGGGTGGGGAGGCCACCCTAGGGCAGCAAGGGGGTGGAGGAGAGGTGGTGTGCAATGGGGAGCAATGGGGGAGGTGGAGGCGCAAGGAAGGGAGAGGGGAAGGTGGGGGTGGCGGCTAGGGCTTGGAGGGAGAGGTGGGGGCGCCCAAGGGCAGGGGGAGCACGCCCAAAAGTCTGGTGGGGAGCCCTTTTACCAGCCCCCACACTCAATCCTAGTCCGTTACGGAGACCTACTCCATCCCACCAAAGCCCACCAAGGCCCAAACTCCTGAAGGCCCAAAACCGGAAACGGCCCGAAACGCCCTAAAAGCTATTAACCTCCATATCCTATAGTTTTAACCTTAATTCCACATCTCATAATGTTATTAACCTTATCATGCACGTTAAATAAGGTTACGACACTCCGTGGTGTCACAACGCTTCAAAAGGCCCAAAAACGCGAGTAAACCTCAAGCCGAAAGGTTTTATTCTCTGATTTCACCTTCTATAACGTCACACCAAACCGTAGTGTCACAGTGAGTGTGGCATAGAAAATAGTACCTATGTATGGACACACCAATTTAATCTTTTCATCTGAACCTCAGCTTTTAATCGGTGAAGTCTATGGCTAAGCTGTGATAATAAAGGAAGAGCAAGACTGTTATGATTAATTATTTTGCTACTTTGTTATTAAGTAACCATAGTGAAAGAAGCGCATGGTGATAACTGATAAGTAGGTCAATCTAATATATTTACCTTAGGTTCTTCGTAGGAAATCCAATTCGCAAGCATGGAAAATCATAATCTGGTTTTCAAATGCTGCTAAAGTTTGACCAAGCTGTAACAAAAGAAAATTATAACGGAGTAAGCGATTGTAGAATCTAGTCTCGGAATTATGTAACCAAGAACAGAAGCTCATATAATGTCAATGGTCTGGTAGCAATGGTAGTATGTTTACTATGACATCATGAACCAAGCTAGTTTTTTTGTGTGAAGCACCAAAATCAAGCAAACGTAAAATTTGTAGTGGTATTGCAGATTGGGACTGGCATTGGAAAAAGGCTTACCATTAATTATGAAGTGAAATAGCAATATATTGAGATAAAAAGAGGAAGAGCTGGGACTATGGGATTGTTTTGAAAACGTTTTTACCGAAGGTAGTGTTGAGGTTGCATCAAGAATGCATTACTGGATGCTGGAGGCGAGGTATATGTTGACCATTTATATGAAATTTGTAGGTCTGCTAGGTATCTCAGTGTGTTCAAACCTTGGTTTATGTATTTTTCGTTTTATACTTAGGCAAAACAAAACAATGGTATGAACTAAAAGGATATTATCAATAATAATTAAGAATGTATTCTATAGTAAAACTAATTGATATATATAAGGCATGGAACCGTGTGCTTAGAAAGGCTCAAGAAAATAACCAATAGAGGATGCCATTTTTGCTTACTATGTGTCAACAGCCGAAGGTTGTCTGAATGGCACATAGAAATGTTGTAAATTCCTTATTCATAAGTTTATTTTTGTGTAGTTATGTATGTGCCGAAAGGCTAAGAAACATGGTATATTCTGTCACCAGAAAAAGAACATAAAAGGTATCAGAAGTAGGAACAACAAAAGTAGTCTATGCATAAATTAAGAAAAGGCCTTTACCCAATACTTGCAATTACCATGGTGATTTGAAGAAAATCACTATCTAGAATTCTAGATTGTCATAGTAATACAAAACATACCTAATTATCGAGGGCGTTTCACACCAAAAAAGGGTGGGGGTATATGAAAAAAAGGAGCAGCAACCTATTCAATCTCCCTGATCGAAACTCTATTCCACCTTTCACTTGCTGTAGACTCAGCCCAGCTAATCTATTGAAGAACGCTAAATTAGCGAATCACAAAGAAAATCGAAAATAATAACATGATGCAAGAGCTTCCATTGAGTGGGTGTTCAGGAACCCAACCTGTAAGCTGTGTCACTGGGAATTCTTCCATCTCACAAGATCTACATCACTTATTCCAGTTATTGTACTGATGTGCCTGAAAAATGCTAATGACTTAATTAGCTAATCTACTACTGGTAACATAACCATTGATAGCATTCTTTATGATTGGAAAAGAAAATCAAAATGCACAACTCATTAGTAAATTTGAAAGGCAGAGCTCGTATAGGTAATAAGAGCTAATATACCTTCTTGTTCCTAATTCCTCCATATCAAACATCAGGCGGAAGCGCATTCCTAAAGATTTATGGTTACCAAACAGCGCCCTCTGATATTTGGCAAATGGGATAACAAATTCAATAGGACCGGCCCTGCAAGTCCATAGTTTGAAACATACTTCCAATAGATATTGAATTTACAGAAGTGTCATTAGAGTTCAGTCAAATAATTGGATGGTTGACAAAACATAGTAGCTGCTGGTGATAGTTCCACAGATGTCCTCTGCGGCGGTTCAGGTAATCTTCGATAAGCTCTTCCTACTCAAGTTCTTCCAGCTATGCCTTTAACTCATCCTGCTCCACAAAAGAAAACCGTGTTCAGTTCCATCATAGAAACTACAACCAATTCAATTTCACTTCAGGGTTCATGCACATTTCCATCTTTGAAGCTATAGACAAAGTACTGAACTTGCTCCTGCTGCAATTCTAACTATACAGTGTGTGGAGTTTCTTATTTATGCCTTGGTGTCATGACGCTGGCTACAATAAAAAATCTTTTTAACTTAGAATCGTATGAATTAGCACAGTAAATATACCCATCAAAAATCTTTTTAAGTGAAATAGGACATTTAAAAATCTATTTTTAGTCGAAGAAATGAAATCTAGCTCTTTCGGGGATCAGGCTTCCTATGATCAAGATGGGAATTCTTTTGAGCTTCGTAGTAACCTGTAGGTGCATTGGAGCTTATGCGAAAAATAAGAAAAACCAAAATAACTTTCGGTCTGTCATTAGAGTGGAATGTTTTCTACTGTGCAACAACTTTCCATTATCTGTTAGAGTCCTATCTATTTTACTGGCTGTTGCATTGCATCTCTAGCTTCATATGAGCTTTTGAGCTTTTGAGCTTTCTCTAGTAACTTATAAGTGCATTGGAGCTTATGCAAAAAACAAGAAAAACCAAAATCAGGTACTTTCCTTTCCTTGGATGCACGCAGACACTCTTGCATCTATGCTATTCAGGCGAGATTACTGACGAAACTATATGCTTCGTACATATGTTGGCTATGGGAAAAGGTACAGTCAATAGAAGACAGGATATCAGAATCTTTGTGAGAGCTGGTTTTGCCTCTTGAAGACAAAGAACAAGCAAGCTCACCTGGTTCCTCGGGGAGACGCCACAGCAACGAAGGAAGAAACACCGGGCTGCATCCACGCCCAAAAAGGAGACCAATAAACAACAGGACGGAGGACGGCAGTAAACGCAGGGAAATCAAGAAACAAGAAAACAAAAAGAAGCAGCCGGGCTCCCAATAGGCCACCGATGCGAACTACAGAAGCAACGGATGGCCACAGGCAGGGGCGGAGCCAGCTGGGCCCTAAGCCTCAGGCACGGAATGCCCTTCACTTACCCGCCAAGTTAGATCGGCCGGTCGTAGAAGAAAAGGTTCGGCCTGAAGGAGTTTAATTTGCCTCGTGAGCTAAAGTTCAGGTGAAGATTGTTGTACTAGGTTGGCAATCTGAATGATCTGATCACTTCTCTGCCTCTCCAGCCAAAGCCATTCCTCCTGTTTTTGAATTGGGCCTCGGGCCCGGGCCCCGGTTGCCCGAGGCCCAGCTCCGCCCCTGGCCACGGGGGGCAACGACAATGGTTGGGAAGGCAGCAGGATGGCGGTGGCGATGACGCCGCGAGAGGAGCCAGGCCGGGTGGGAGCGACGACACCGCGAGAGGCGAGGGCAAACGCGGCACAACGGGGGCGGGGGCGGCGATTCCCGCGAGAGGAACAGGCGGAGGGCACGAGGGGGGAAAGGAGGGCTGGCCCTCGAGCGCTCCGCAGACGGGGATTTGTTGGCGACGAGCAGGCCAGCGGGCTGGGACACGCGGGCGGCCAGATGGAGCTGAACCGAGCAGATGGACGGATCGAGCACCGAGGAGCTGTGCGTAAATACGAAAAAGAAGCGTTTTTTTTCGCACAAACTGCTGACGTGGACGACGCCAACGCTCGCGAATCCGTTGCTCTATAAGATAGTTAATATAACCATGCATGCGGATCTACATCTCCAGAGTCATGGGCGAATCAACCAAGGAAGCAAATGGAATAGAACAATATATATATATATATATATATATATATATATATATACATATATATGTATATATACATGTATATATACATATATATATATATATACATGTATATATACCTATATATATAGGAAGCCTTTTCCGTACTCCTGGGAGTACGTACTCCCACCTTCAGTATATCACTTAAACGGACGTATTAACTCCTTTATCATTTTCATTATGCTATAATAATAATTCTAAGATACTTCAATACGGTATGAATGAAAAAAATTTATGGGAGTCATTTATTTTTTGTTATATACCCTTTTCTATATGTAAAAAGAGTATATAAACAAATTATGTTATAAATGGTGAATTTTTTCGTGGAATTCATTTTGGAGTATCTTACAATCAGTATTAGAGTATACTCAAAAGGATAAAGAGGTATAACCACACCATTTAAGTAGTATAATGAGAGTGGGAGTACATACACCCAGGAGTATGGAACTATTTTCATACATATATATATATATATATGTATGTATGTATGTATATACGTATACGTATATACGTATTATATACGTATATGTATATACATATTTATATATATATACATATACATATCAATGATTGAGGGGGTGAGAATTTATGGGGTTAGGCGCTAGATCGGGAACTTGATGGTAACACAAGACAAGGATTAGACAGGTTCGAGCCCTCTGCGGTAGAGGTAAAAACCCTAGTCCTGTGTTCTGGGATTACTCTGATGTATGCGTGTATGTGTACGCTTCTAGATGTGTCTGTAGATGTGCCCCCTATCCCTCTTATAAAGGGAGAGATAGTAGAGCCCAACTCGGTTACAATTCAGAGGAGTCCGAGTCGGTTACAAGTCGTGGGATCCTATCCTTCCTTATCTGGGACAGTATCCCTTCTAGTTACAAACTTATCTGCCGGAGGAACGATTCCCTTCCATTATTCGTAGCCGGTTACAGCTGGGTAGCTTGCGTGGCGCCGTGGGGTACTCGCCTGGTCCCACCTGTCTTTTCTTGTCGGGACTCCTTTGACTCTTGTGGACATACCCAATACTTATGTCCTCCACAGTAGCCCCCGAGTGCTCTGCAGTCGAATTGCTCGTGCCGATGCCTTGTCCATGGGCGGGAGATGCAGCCTGTCGGTTAGTCTGTAGTTCCCTCATAATACTCGGCTTCAAGCAATGAGTTTGCAGGGGACTCGAAATTATCCTACTCATCACGTGTTCTGAGCAGTCTTCTTTGCAGTGGTGCTGCCTGCGTTCGGCCCTGCGTAGGGACGCGCCAGCATGGATTCCGAAGATCCGCCCAACTTGGGGTTCTCCGGGGATGCGCCCAATAGGTCGCTGGTGATCAGCCCGACTTGGGGCGCACCAAAAAATGCATCCAATAGGATGCTGGTGATCAGCCCGACTTGGGGCGCACCAAAAAAATGCATCCAACAGGACGTTGTCCGAGTGGAATCGGTATTTCTCTTGAACTTTTACCAGCTAAGGGACTTTTGTCTTTTAGCGATGACTTTTCCCCGTGCGCCTTGGTAGGAGGCAGGTGTCGAAAATTTTGACCCGGTCCGGACCCGAAGTCTGACAAAAATTGGGACAAGGGTGAGCTTTGGGATCCGAGCTGTCCTTCTGCAGAAAAAGGGGCTTTTCTTTTCCCGCCCAGGGGCGAAACCCTAACGCTTCGGTGCGCGTTTAATCCGTCCCCTCCCCCTTTTCGTGAGGAGTAGTTTTTCTTCGTCGTCTTCTTGTTTCTCCGCCGCCGCCCTTCCTTTCTTCATTTTCTCCGAAGCTTCCTGCTTCCCCCAAGCTGCCGCTTATTTTCCTTGCTGCGCCCGAAAATGGCATCCTCCATCGCGGCTGTGCCAGATGTGTCGTTCGTGCCCCAAGATTGGGCCACCTCGACAACAACGAAGGCGTGCCTCAAAGCGATGGTCTCCGCCGGAGTTCTTCCTTCACTGGAGTTGATCGGAGCTCGCACGGCGGCGGGTGAGTCCTTTCCCACCCCTCGACCAGAGGAAGTCGTCGTCTTTGAGTCATTTTTTTGGCACGGGTTCGGCATGCCTTCTAGCGACTTTTTCCGTGGTCTTCTTCTTTACTATGGGATCGAGTTGACCCACCTCAACCCCAATTCTATTCTTCAAATTGCCATCTTTGTCGAGTTGTGTGAGGCCTACTTGGGCATTCGCCCTCACTTCAACCTCTTTTGCCATCTTTTCCTCCTTTGTAACATCCCAACATTTCCAAAAATTAGAAAAATGAAAATCTAAGATTTAAAAATAAAATCAAATAGAAATTTTAATTGGAATAAAGAATTTAATTTGAAATTTATTAACCTCACTTCTTTTTCCTAAATTTCGATAAAGAATAACTTTAGTTTGGAATTCTTTTCCAAAAGAACAAATTAATAAAATGAGATTCAAAGATAATCTCATTTTTAAATAAACATATTTTCTGAAATTCTAAAACCACTTAATGATTTTCCTCCATTGAAAAGAGAATTGACAAAAAGATAAGAAGTAAAAGATAAAGAGGTAAAAGATAAAATGGTAAAAGATTAAAATTACTATGGTAAATTTTGGATAACCTTAGAATGCCCTAGAATTTATCCTTGGCTGGTCAAAAGTTGGTGTGAAATCATTTTGCAAGTTGATAGGATAAATTAATTGGATAAGCCTATCCATGGCCAACCCATGTCAGAATTTTTGAGGAAATCCTAGAACTATCCAGCGCCTAGAAATTTTACCATGAGCTCTAAGTAACCTTATACTTGTCCACGAAAATTTACAAAAATAAATAACTGGTTTTACTATTTATTCCTATTTATTTATTTCAATCCTGAAAATCAGAAAGATGGAGTAAAAGAATTATTAGAAAATAAATACTAGGAAATTGGATTTGAAATTTTTATGGTAGAACCTTGTAATATATCCACACCCTCAGTAAAAGTTTAAAAAATTTGGATGTTGGTTTGGTCCCTCTGATAAATCAATTTCCGAATATGATTTTCTGTGCAGCAGCTTTTGTCAGAATTTTAGTAATTAAAATATTGGGAATTAGAGTCTAAAATTTTTACATGACCTGGGTAACTTATCCAGAAGTTTATTCAAAAAGTTTGGAAAATTCCTGTCGTGATTTGGCCCTTCATTAAATTGGCCTTAGCCGGCTGTCTGGAGGAAGTGCTTTGGATGTATCTCTTCTTTTCCCTTCTTTTACACGTGGGCCTCAAGTTGCAGCATCAGCCGGCCAGCTCTATGATGCGAGGCACTGCTAGAGGGTCCCAGAAGCCCCGCCGGCACATGCGTCAGATCCCTCTTCCCTATCACTCGCCCCCTCTGCTCTTCGCTCAACCGGAGGAACTCAGTAGCAACCGCCTTATTGGTTTGTTTGTTTCTGCCGCAACTTTCACGCAAGCCGAAGCCTGCCCATCCCCTGCGCTAGGAAGAAACCAGAAGAGCCGAGGCTTACTTTGACCGGCTCCAGCCGCCGCTTTAATCGTGTGTTTAAACCTTAAACCCTGTAGTTGCCGCCTCACTGAACTACTTAAGGAGCCGAACACCTCTCTGGAACCAGCATAAATCAATTTCCCATACACCATTCACCCTATAGCTGGGAGCAATGTCCGAAGTTTAGCCGTCTTCCTCAAGACCGGCAAAACAATCCGAAACAAGGGGGAAACCGAATTAAGGAGCTCTGGTAAGACATAGCCCAATTCTTTGGTTATAAGGCATACTCATATGCTGACCAACCTTATGTGCATGTCAATTTCAGTCTGCAACCTTTCTAGCTTTGCCGAGCCGCGCTTCACCCGCTGTCACTGATGTGCACGGTGAGAGCTTAGCTCATCTATCCTCTGCCATATTGAGTAAATGAAATTACGCACTGAGACATTTATTGTTGCTCTTAAAGTGACGCTAATTGGGAATGAACTGTGATCCTGCATTTCGCTTCACAGCCGAGCCAGCGTTGTGACTTCTTTCTTTCTTTTTACTGTCGGCTAACTCCACTGCCACAACCAAAAATTCAACCTAGCATCTCCCATCTGAGTCCAATGTTCAATTCCTCCTAGCCGAAGCTCCTTCATCTTGGCACAAACCGGACCTCGCCAGACCTACCTTGCCGCCGGCGAACACTGGCCATGGCACCTCTGCTATGGCTCCATGACCGACGGGCCCCATTTGACAGATGCCTGTGTCTCTGTGTTGTCAAATAAACTTGCCGTGAGAACCAAGCCGCACAGCCATGTTTTAGCATCTCTAGAACCCAGTAAAGCTCGTGCACATGTCAATTAGAACTATCCCGAGCCGTAGCACTGTCACGTCAGCCGCTACCGTGAACCCGCCGCCATGCTCCGGCGCCGACCTAGGTCCGGCCACCCCTAGTGTTGATGGATAGGCCCATTAGGTTCGCCTGAACCTGCTGGTCGCGACCGTGGAACCCATTCGTCCGTTCTGGCCAAGCCTCGCCACCGGCGAGCTCTTATCCGAGCACCTCTGCACAGGGTCGCTGGCCGCTGGGACCAATCCGTCAGTGCCTTAGCTGATTCAATTGGATCCAGCGCGCGCAACGCTTGGGAATGCGCTTTCAAGTACTGAAAGCGTATTTTCCAATTTCTCTAGATTAATTCTAACCGAATAGATTCAAATATGCCCATATAGAGTTTGTGCAAACCTTGTCCAAATTGAATGGAACCAAGTTTTGTTAGAATCCTTATGTCATAAGCTCTCTGTTTATTCAATTAGATTTGAATTTTAAGTTATTTTGTATTAATTTCCTTTTAAGGTTGATTTCAATGCATAGATTATTCAAATTGATATAACTAGTTTATTTTTCATCCAAATAATATGAAATTTGTTCTGTTATGTTAGTTAAATAGTATAAAACCTGATTCTACAAAAATACTTAGGGTGTACCATGCATCTTTTATATTTTAGTAATTAGTGACCTCAAGTATTATTTTAGACTTTTGTTTGAATCAAACTCATAAATAGATTATTATCCATTGCATGAAGACTTGAGTAGTTATAATATAGAAGAAGTTCCTAGACCCCTTTTATGAAATCATAATACCTAGCCATATAAGAATATTTTCAAATCTGAATTAAGTTAGTGGATGATCATACTAATCAAATATTAGAGTAATTGGGATACATGTATAAGTAATAATGCATATAGAACCTATCATGAGTGATTCCTAGTACAGAACTAATTAATCCTACAAGAATGATTAAGATATCACCGATAAGTACTAGTATCTATAGAACCAGTTCTAGAATGTTTTCCTAAAGCTAGACTGTTTTATTATGTAGAAGTAATTCTATTACAATTTGCTTTGCATCTGAATTCTATTCAAACATAGCCCTGCCCATTTGGAGCCCTAAAAGCCCATCATAAGTAACTTTGCTTAATAACAAGTGTTGTAGATTAAGCTCTACCTGCGTTAGTAATTAACTGTTAGATTCCTGGTGTTTGCTTAAAGTAAACCATGCATGCACTAGTGATTAATTGTGATGTCTGTTATTGCTTATATCCAATATTGCTTATATTCAATAGTACAAGTTATACCTGCACTCACCCTGTTGTTTTATGTATTGATTTATAATAACATATACAATCTTAGCTTCTTGAATTCGTAAAATAAAATAAAATAAATCATAAGAAATAGGTATCGTGTGCAATGCAACCCCTAAACTGTTAGTCAACAATAAAAGACTATAATATAAAAGTGACACGCTTATTGTTCACAAACCCTAATCCACACTCGTGCTTGTTTTATATAATATTTGTTATTTGATTTTCCATCTGATTTCCTTTTGCCCTTATTGAAAGTGTTATTTATTATTTGCTATCTTTTTCGCTATACGACGTGTAGAATACGACGTCTCGGACTTCGTCGTCGACAATCTCAAGATGACGTCTTCGACTCGTCGCTAAAGACAACAAGTAGCAAGGCAAGCACCCCCTTGATCATATTGATCCTAATTTTTCATAATTAACTAAAATGTTAATTAAAACTTGCATGCATATGCTATGTTCCATAAAATTGTATTTGGGTACTGGTAGATATACCTTATCATTGATAAATTTTCTCAATTGGTATTGATATGTGAACCTTGATAACCTTAGCTCAAGGATTGACACTTAATGTCAAAATGGGTATATTCGATTATTACTTGCATATGTTTAGCCATGCTTTAGACTGGGAACACGAACAGATGGTTATACTGCTCGTGAAGAACTTAAATTGTAGACATAATGAACTCTGTTCATGGACATGTTGGAATATTGTGATTATTGAAACTTTCATTTTCTGGAAATAAAACTATGATTTCGACGTGGGTGATTATTGGCAATAGCCGGCTGTACATGTTTTAATGTGTACGTAGATAGGGTGGAGTTATCGCCCATGTTTTTTAAGGACCGAACGAAGTGTCCCGTGATCCAAGATTACCCGTACAACCACAATGCCGGTATGGTGACGGCTATAACCAATTAAGTTATTAAAAACTGATCTTGCATTATGGAAGGTAGTAGTAGTACGGGCATTCCGAATATAGGTTTGCTCGAGGGAGGTGCCATCACCGAGGTGTTGACACTTGCCGATGCAACGATATCGCCTTACTAATGGGGAGAAATGATCCGTATACACGATGTGCTTCTACCGCCATTTTCCAATGGGGAGGAATGATCCGTGCATACGATGTTCTTCGGTCGCCATTAGTAAGTCAGTCATACTGGACTGGTGCAATGTCAGGTTTTAGTAATGTAAAGGTTATATATGGTTTTTCCCTGGCGACACACCAAAGGAAGTGTGTTAATAACGTTTGCAAAAAGGGAAGTCATTATTTGTGGGTAAAGCTGTACAACTCTGCAGAGATTAAACTAATCGATTAGCCGCGCTCGCGGTCATGAGCACTTGGTGAACCCACACTAAGTTAGCTGTTTTATAAAATGATTTGGTGAGCTTACCCTTACAGATGATTCAATACTTGACATTACGTTGGCAAGATTGGATTCAGCTGTTGTGCCCTGTGTGGACAAAGATTTAATCCCTAGATAATATTTCATATGATGGGACTGGACGTTTATCATTCACAAAGGGATGTGAGACTTTCATCACCTTTATGGTATTCTTACATATTACTTTTGTATTTACATACTTGTTATTTCATTTCCTTTACAAGTTTCGCTTTCACTCTATTATTCAGTATTTACAATTCAAATTTCGCTTTATGCAAAACAACCGTAGAAACCCACTTTCTATTCAGCTTACATATAATTCAGGTTTTGCAAACACTACAAGTCTTGCTGAATACGTAACGTACTCACCCTTGCTATTATCGTTGTTTTTAGACAGGAATCCTCGACAGGTACTGCGATGCAGGAAAACGGGATTATTAACGACGTTTCTTTCTAAGGCTTTACCTTGTCAGTTGCCTGTGGATTATGTGGCAAACTACAAGACAGTTGTCTCTTTTGCTATATTGAAGCTGACCTTCTCGGTCATATTGTATCATTACTTCCGCTGTAATAAAATATGAAACTTTTGTATGGTTGTGATTCCAAATTGTGTTTTGTGCGTGCCAGCCACTGATCATGGGAATGGTACAGTATGCACATTAGAACCTTGCTTTTATGTTTGCACTGTAGCATAAAAGTGAGGGTCTTACATCCTTAAGCCATTCCCGAATAAGAAAGCCCCCTGGCTAGCTGGGGTTGCCGGTCTCCAGCTCCGGGATGGCTTGAAGAAGTCTTACTTCGCCATCCCTTTCCGATCTTCTAACAAAGGGTGGCACCAAGAGTGGTTTTATTGCTCCAACCTCACTCCCAGTCTCCCTGTCTTCTCCGGGCGAGGTCCCAATGCCGAAGTTTCTTGGACCAAGCTTCCGCCCAGTTCTAGTGAGCAGGAGGTCAGAGAACTCATGGTCCTCATCCAACAGCTTAAGGACGCTGGTCTTCATGCAGTCGGGATTGCCACTAACTTCGCTGTTCGCCGCACCCAGCCGCTGAAGGATCGAGTCCACCTGGGGTACGAATACCGTGGCCCGAGGGAGGTTGGATCTGACTAAAGAAACTCCTTACAAGGTCTCGAAGAAGGTTCTGGATAGTCGGCTGAATGACTTCTTTGCTCTCGATACCATGATGGGCTGCAACGGGTGCCCCCGGGCTTATAGCTCGGAACGGCCTCCCCCTCTGGTAATTTCTTAATCCTTGGTTGGGTTTCTTGCATCTTCTGCCCTGACCGACTGGTCTTTTTTCATTGCAGGGGCGGGAAAGTTACTTTTCGGGAGCCTTCTGGAGAAGTTAGCATGGAGTTGGACACATCAACATCGGAGTCCACCAGCCCGGCTGCTGCTTCAGGTGCTGCCCCCGGCCCAAAAGCGGGCTTGAAGCACTCGACTCAAGCTCCTCCGACTGCGCCGAGAGCAAACAGGGGAAAGGGGACGTGCTCACAGCGTCCCGTGGACCCCCCTGCCTCCCCTACATCTCCACGATCCCGTGGACCCCCTGCCTCCCCTACATCTCCGCGAGATGAGTCGCTGCTTGCGCCGAGTGCCCAGAAGGGGAAGGGGGTGGCTGCGCAGGAATCGCCGAAGTCCCGAGCCCCTACGGTCGCTCCACGGGGTGGCCCCATCATTCAGGAGCCCTCTGGCCATCCCTCGATGGACCCGATCCCGCAAGCCCAAGAGGTTGAACCTCAGCCTTTGCCTTCTGGTAGCAGTTTACCCTCCCATGACGGTGATGGGGTGAAGATACGGAGATCTGCCTAGTAACTTCTAGTTTGATCCCTTCGCCGGTTGTTGTTGACTTGTCAAGACGTGCTTTGATCTTTCTATTTTGACATATCCGCTATGTATAATCTTCATTTGACACCACTAAAATTCAATCAAAAATATTTGTAATACATAAAACATAAGCATATTAACATTTACAATTTAAAAATATGATATTTCAAATTTAAATTTAAAATTTTCAAAACATGATAAATAGATAAATAGAAACTCCGAACAATGAATCAAACTACGAAGCGCTGTGAATTGCCCACAAATGCTCAATAAGATCATCTTGAAGCCTCATACATTTCCCTATCTTCAATCTCCTGGTGTATTTAGGGGCCTCCTAATTTTAGGGATTTGAGTTGGGGCCTCCTAATTTTGGGGCTGAGGAGGTAAATTTAACTACTTCCTAATTTTAGGGGTTTGAGTTGGGTCTTTCTAATTTTACAGTTTAAGGGCTTGTTTAGGGGCTTGCTGGGGATGCTCTTACGGCGTTTAGGGGGCAATGGCCCATAGGGAGGGACTAGCAGTAGCAGGCAACAGCCTCCCTCATCTCCAAGACTCCAACGCGTTCGCTGCCTGCTCCCCTCCGCCGCCGTAGCCTCCCGCTGCCCCTCCCGCCGCCATGCCCTCTGCCCCTCCCATCGCCCCCTGTCAGAGCTGCTAAGTTGGAGATGAAGAAAACAAAGCAATTCAGATGATAGAATACTGTTCCAGTCATTTTGTTTAAGCAAGCATCTATGGTGGGATATCAATCACAGCATGGGAGCTATCGTCCATTGGCCAGGAGACTGTCAAATGAATTTACTGGCAAAAGACAAAGAATAGTATTGTCGTATTTTCTTTTTTTACTGCTACTTTCTGTCAGTTACACCGAATCTTTTCTATTAGGGTTAAACTGAATGTAAAGACTGGGTATAAAACTCAGGTGATGGAGGAATGGAAGGGCATCTGGAATGAAATTATGTTTCCTTAGTTATGTTACGGTAGAAGTAGTCCTAGATTGTTCTTGGTTTCCTTTCTTCTGCTTATTCCATACTCACCAGTATCCTTGTTCGACTCGGACTGAAATCGGGTCCTGACATTTTTGGTATCAGAGCAACATCGGTTCTTGGCGATTTTGATTGCTGTGGATTTGGGGTTGGCTTGATCTGTAAAATCCCCCGAACCAACCACAGAGGAAACATTGGGCGATCAAGATGGAGTTCCAAGAAGAGATTAAGAAGATCCAAACTAGGTTGGCTGATTTAGAGACTCCCAAATCAGATGTGGCGGAGATAAAAAGTATGCTACTAGAGAGATTCCATCAAGTGATTGAAACTGATGAATCAACGGTCTCCAGTGGAGTTATTGGAGGTAAGCTTCTGCCCATAGCATCAGACGGGAATAGATTGGGTACAACGATGGGTCAAACTGGTGTGAATATGGAAGTGGCGGCCGTTTCGGGATCTCATATACTCGGTAATCAAAGGTACCAGTTTATACTGCGGCTATTAGAAATACAACCCAACCACAAGTAAGAGCTTATGGAGGATCAGGGGTTCTGGGAAATACTCCAGTCATAGTTCCTCAGTTACCCCAACCTATTCCTGCATATGTACAATCACCCTCCAGAAGTGGAAATCAACAAAACCTAGTTTATTATCATCCTGTGTTTTCTCAAAGTCTGTCCCCAGGGGTTGTTCATGATAGAGGAGGACGATCCCAGTTCACACACTTTCCGGGGGTTCAGCTGTACGACGAACAGAGGAATCAATATTGTGGAGAAAACAATAGCATTCACCCATATGCAGAAGCTATCATTAAAGGGCCAAAGCTGGAATTGTCACTATTTTCTGGAGATGATCCCATAGGTTGGATAGATCAATGTGAATTTTTTTTTGAGATGTCTGGTACTCCTATGGAACAGTGGGTTAACTTAGCTGTGGGACACCTAACTGGGAGAGCAGGAACTTGGTTTAGGGGTGTTGGAATTCCTTGGCAATCATTTACTTGGGTGCAATTCAGTGCTGTTTTGTGTGACAGATTTCCAGATGCAAGTGCACATGAGGCTGTTGAAAAATTACAAGGAATTAAACATCTCAGCACAGTGGGAAAATACATTGATTATTTTGAAAAGTGTGTGGAGCTAGTTAAAAGAGAGCATCCATATCTGCAGGAAACCTATTTGTTGAGTTGCTTTATTGGAGGACTCAAGGATGAAATCAAGTTTAATGTCAGCAATTACCAACCGAGAGGGTTACTAGAAGCTTATTGGTACTCAAAGATGGAAGAGAAGGGAGCAATTGCTAAAAAAGTTAGTCACTCCAGTGGGAATGCCAAACCAAAGTCGTCTGGTACACAACGGCTGTTAAATCCCAGACAGCATACAGACGAGAAGAAAGAAAACTTTAAGGAGGTTCAATCTGACAAACCAAGGAGGAACTGCTGGCACTGTAGGGAGCCATGGACTCCAGGTCATAACCAGCATTGCAAAATCAGAAACGCTTTTCATACTCTGTTATTTCAAGGAGAAGAAGAAAATGTGTTGGGTAAAGATTGTGAACACAACATAGAGCTGGCTGAGTTTGTCAATGCTCCTGGTAGTCCAAAGGATGCTGAAACCATTAAACCTCAAGATCAACTCATGCAAATTTCATCGTACACAACTCATGGTGTAGAAGGACCTGTCACATTCTCCTTGAAGGTCGGTATTGGAAATAAGCAGGCTACAACTTTGGTCCATAGTGGGAGTACACATTTCTTCATGGACTATGAATATGCTGTTGAAAACCGGTACACTTTGAGTGTTATGCCGATGAGGAAAATTACTGTGACAGGAGGAGGAGAACTGATTTCGAATGCAAAGGTAGAGAATCTATCCTATGAAATTCAGGACACATTATTCACTTCCACTTTTAAATTACTCAAGCTGAGAAATTATGACATCATTTTTGGAGTAGATTGGATATATCATAGTCCCATCGAGTTGGATTTAAAGAGGAAGTTATTAACTATCAACAAGGAAGGGCAGTCAATTCAATTTCAAGATGTTACTCAACCAATCACTAATACCTTGTTGAATGCTGAGCAATTTCAGAAAATGATTCAGAAAAGGGTGAATGGGTTTCTAGTTCAAGTCAATGTGATAGAGGATGAATTTAACAAGTTTGGGAAGCAGGTAGAACCAGAAAACGATGATATCCTCATTTACAGCATGAATTTGAGTGACCATAAAATGCACTTGAGGACTGCTTTACAGTTGTTGAGAGATAATCAATTGGCATCCAAGAGAAGTAAGTGTATTTGTACTGTGACCAGAATTGAATATTTGGGACACATTATCAGCTCGGAAGGGGTCACAACTGATCCAAGGAAGATGGAAGATGTCCTCAAATGGACTCAACCTGATGCTGTCACTAAACTGAAAGGGTTTCTAGGTTTGAAAGGGTATTACAGATGTTTTGTACAAGGATATGGCCAAATTTGCAGACCTTTATTTGATTTATTGAAGAAAGATAGCTTTCATTGGGAGAAGGAACATACCGAGGCTTTTGAGAAATTAAAGCAGATTATGACCACATGTCCTGTGCTAGCTCTTCTCGATTTCAATAAACCATTCCAATTGAAAACTGACGCTAGTGGGACTGGGATTGGTGCCATTCTAATGCAGTCAGGGAGACCTTTGGCATATTTTAGCAAAGCTTTAGGGGTGAGAGCAGCAGCAAAATCAATCTGTGATAAGGAGGCTATACCAATCTTGGAAGGCATACAACATAAACTCATGTTAAAGCTTTTATAGTTTGATTTTCAGATTGAGTATAAGAAGCATTGTCCAGAATGGACCATAAGTTCATGGAGGGTGAATCTTGTGCGGCTATCACATGTGTTATACTTGAATGGATCAATGATGTCAAAGCTAGTTATGACAGAGATTCAAAGGTGGAGAAAATTCAAGGAGAAATACAGGCGGGTTCAGATGTACATCAGAAATTCCAAATTGAAACCGATCTTATTAAATACAAAGGTTGGTATATGTGGGAGACAAAAAAATGGACTCAGGTCAAAATACTATGGACCATTTCGTGTGATGAGCAAGGTTTGGCACTAGTTGACGCTGCCGGCTTAGTTAAAACAGAGCCAATAGCAATTCTAAATAGAAGAATGGTGCCCAGAAAGGGAGTGGCTATGACCCAATGGTTGACCCAGTGGTTAAATTTGTCAAAGGATGATGCTACTTAGGAAGATGCAGCATCTATACAAACGACTTTTCCCGGATTCAAATCTTGAGGACAAGATTATACTCAAAGGCAGGGTATTGTCAGAGCTGCTAAGTTGGAGATGAAGAAAACAGAGCAATTCAGATGATAGAATAATGTTCCAGTCATTTTGTTTAAGCGAGCATCGATGGTGGGATATCAATCATATCATGGGAGCTATCGTCCAATGGCCAGGAGACTGTCAAATGAATTTACTGGCAAAAGACAAAGAATAGTATTGTCATATTTTCTTTTTTTACTGCTACTTTATGTCAGTTACAGCGAATCTTTTCTATTAGGGTTAAACTGAATGTAAAGACTGGGTATAAAACTCAGGTGATGGAGGAATGGAAGGGCATCTGGAATGAAATTATGTTTCCTTAGTTATGTTACGGTAGAAGTAGTCCTAGATTTTTCTTGGTTTCCTTTCTTCTGCTTATTCCATACTCACCAGTATCCTTGTTCGACTCGGACTGAAATCGGGTCCTGACACCCCCGAGCCCTCCGCCCCCTCCCGCCGCTCCCTCCCGCTGCCGTGCCCTCCGCCGGCGCCATCCGACCCCGCAGCGGAGCTCCTCCCCCGGCCGTCCTGGCGCCTTCCGACCCCAGCGCCGAGCTCCGCGCCGCCCGTCCCGGTGCCCTCCACCCCCGCCTGTCTCGGATTTGAGGTAGGATCTTGGTGTTCTTAATCTTGAGTTGCAGACAAGATGCAAACTGCTGGGATGAGCTGATGATTAGTGCTGTCACTGTTGTGTGAATGTGTGATATATTATTTTAGTATGTATGATCATCATCTGAAATATAAACAATATGAGCTGATGCAGGCCGGGATGAGCTGATGATTTGTTTTGGGGATTTGTACAGATGTTTGATTGACATAGTAAAACCTTAAGCATCTTTTATTTCTTGCCTCGTAAAATCTTGGTGCATTTTTGAGTCTTTGATCTTGCTCATTGACACAAGCTACATCACGTAAAGAGTGCAAAGTTGGTCAGGTGCATTTGTACTATGATTTTGCTTTGCTACTCTGTTTACTCTTTCTGAAATCTTTTTAAATATGGTTATAAAACCCAGATCAGTCCATAGGTTGTTCTAGGAAATGCTAGAGATTGAGCTCTGTTTGGTTTGACATAAATCATATATTATTTATGTAGACATGAAGTCATGGTTATGTTATCGTGATATTATTTATGTATTGTTCTATGTTTCGTAACTTTTAGTATGTGCACCATTTAAATTGAATGTACTTTTAAAACTTTTTTGGATTACCTGATCAAATGACTTGTTAGACTGATAATCTTGTTGCATGTTAAACTCATACGATTTGTTAATCAATGCTATATATGTGTTTTATGTGGTATCTGTTTTCGTGCGTTATCCGAGAAAAATTATTCGGTACCGTATCGATTTCGATCCGTATTCGATTCGAATCCGTGACCAATATTATCCGTGCCGTATTCGTATCCGGCACTATCCGAATCTGATTCCGAATCTGACAAAAAATATGATTTAGGATATGGAAAGAGTGATATCCGACCGAATCCGAGCCAATTGCACCCCTGTGTGTCAAGGGAACCAGTGCCTAAGGTTGCAGGTCCACGGCTACGGAGTTTGTAGCCTGAACTGGTAGAGGCGCCAAGAGCTTCCCTTGAGCGCACAATGGTGAAGGGGGAGAGATTAAGAGAGGAAGGGGGATTAGGAAAATGGATTGTTATTGCTTGCCCCTAAAGAGTGCTGGATACATCCATTATATAGGCACTTGGCCTGCTAATTAAAAGGAAACCAACTCCCTAAAATCCCTTGATTTTAGCCTTCCCTGCATGCTTACTTATTAAAAGGAAACAAACTCTCTAAATCCCCTGATTCTAGCCTTCCCTGCATTCTTACTTATTAAAAGGAAACAAACTCTCTAAATCCCCTGATTCTAGCCTTCCTTGCATGCTGATCCGCATGCTCTGTTCCCTGAATTGCAGCCTAGCCACTGGCTGCTGAGGTTGCGCCCCCTTCTAGCGCGCCAGCCGTGCTTCTGGCGACGTCGCGTGCGCGGGGGCGCCGCTGATAATGCCGTCCCCACATGACATCTCTCCCCCCTGTCAAGACCCAACTTTCGAAAAATCCTGGGACATCCGGAGTGTCCGGATTAAACATCCGGAGTATCCGGATACAACCCGAAATGTCCGGGTAAAATGTCCGGAGTATCCGGGTTAATGCTACCGAAGACCCCAACCCGGAGTCTCCGGGTTGATGGTCCGGAGTGTCCGGATTGTGCGGGGGTTTTGTATAAAAATCCCATTTCATGGTCCCCATTACTCCCTCCTCCTCCCCACTTGCTCTCCACCCCTCCCGTGCTCCCCTCCACCCCATCCTCATCTCCGGCGAGCTCCCCACCGGCCGGCGACCCCTCGTGCTCCTCCCCGGTGGCTTCTCCATCCCGGTGACCTCGAGCTCCTCTCCAAGCCGACGATTTCCTCGTTCCACCCGGTTTCCCTTCACCCCCCTTGAAGGTGAGACTTCCCTTGGAGCTTGATTCTTGGGTCCTTGGGGATTCTAGGGTTCCTTTGGGGTTGGGTTTGGGGTTTGCTTTGTGGATTTGGGGTTTGGGGTAACCTTGGCGAAGGCTAGGGTTTTGTGGGGGTGGTTGGATTAGGGTTGGTTTAGGAATGTAGGGTGCTCAGGTTAGAGATCGGGGGTGAGTAAGGCTCTTCTTAAGCTTTGGATTAGGTTTGGTTGGTGGTGTTAGGAATGAGCCCCATTCGTCGTGGTTTGAGTTAGTTTGGAGCTTCTCCGGCTCGACCACGTGTAGGAAAGTCGTAGATCGAGTCCCCGCGGTGCCGTAGTACTTGGGAGCACCCCCGTATTGCGCGTCGTCTTCCAAGGCCTGGAACGTCCGGAGTGTCCGGACAGGTGGCCCGGAGTGTCCGGACCGAATGGGCCGGAGAGTCTGGATGAAATACCCGGACTGTCCGGGTTGGCTGGTCTGTCCGGATTCGTTAACCTGTCCGGTCGCGTTGTTTCGTCGGGTTTTTCCATTTGTGTTCATTTCATTGCATGGCATGCATCTTATTCATGCATTGTAATCGTGTAGAGAACGAACACGCGAAGGGTGACGGGGCTGTGGTTGAGGGGGATATCGGTGAGCAGGTGGTTACTGAGACTCCAGCAGAAGCATCAGGCAAGCACCTAAGCATATTCAACCTTTATGTAAATGTATTTTTTGTGAATAAACTGCTAAATGATTGGTTAACTGATGCATTAGGAATTTAATTGAGGGATAGGTCTAGATCCCATTTGCTGCACATACACCTGTTGGTAATTGTTGAACACATCCTTTGGAGCTAGGCTATGGGTAATATAATTGAGTCCATGCTTAGTTCGCTTAGAAAGTGGGTTGGGCCAAGTGACGGAGGGTTCTGTCACTTGCGGTTGTTATTATTACACACATACTACATTATGATGGACTTGGAGTTGGGAAAGGTGTTGGAAAGAAATGAATTGTGGACTGGGCGGGGAGTTGGTTCATTTGGGTGTGGAGACTCAAATGTGTAGCCCCGTCTGTGTCAGTTAAGGACCGATCCGTAAGTGGAATAAGATTGAGCACACCCCGGTTGGTCGCATGCCCGATTGTGGTACGGTAAGCCACTCTTTCTTTCATATTGAATTGATGGACCGTAACTTCCTGTGGTTGGACGTGGTTGAGGGCGAGGCTTAGGCCGGCTCTCGAGCGCCAAGCCGGGCTTGGGGCAGCTCGAGGGGGTGCTAGGTTCTCGGACCGCAGGAGGACGCTTCAGCGATTGGGTATGGATGGGAGGGGGTTGACACGAGGCCCTTCTTGGTACGTGTCGTGCGATCAATGCTTCCCTGCAGGGTTAATTAAGCGAATTGAATTGCCGCGCTCTCGGATATGAGCAAGCTTGATCCGAACTTCTTCTGCGTTGTAAATAACTTGAACTTGCAGCTCGCCGTTGGGCTTGAGCCTTAAAATGGTTATGCATTGCTCTACTTTAATTGTTGTTGCTTTCAACCTCACATTAGAAGTAAGTGTGGTCTATAACTGCTTTAAATTTGTAATTGGTCCAATTGTCGCACTTATACTACAAATGTTAATGCTTTTCCGCACCTTTACCTTAAGCTTAATCCTTGCTACAACTAAATGCATAATCCTTTGGAGTCGGTCATATATGGACCCCCGGGTAAGTCTTGCGAGTACCTTTTGTACTCATGCTTCTGCTTTGTGGTTTTCAGGTGAGGATCAGGTGGGTGGATGCGAGTTCTGCCCGTACTGCCTCTCGGTGACTGGGCGGGGCACCGAGTAGAGGCTTGCCGACGCCGTTTGCGCCTGGGAGTGTTCAGGGGCAGAACATGTAACATCCTGGAATTTGTAACTAAGATTAATTAGGATTAACTAAGCTTAATTAAGCTATTTGTGTGCTTGTTTGTGTGCTGAGTGCTATTGGATCTCAATTTGGCCCTTAGTTCATTTTTGTTGCGTCGGTGTTTTGTCGTTCGAGTACTTTCGACTGGTTTTTGTTTCGAAACTTTGAGTTCGAAGCCGGTCGAAATCTCCCAAAATCCGTAGGAGCCTAAGTCCTAAAACCTTCCTTTGTGGTCCCATAATTCTTCCCTTAAGTTTCCCGAGGTTAAACCCAAAGATTGGAGTGAAGTTTGCGAAGAAACTCGGAGTTTTGCTGCAGGAGCGGCAGTACCGCTGGCTAGGGCCGGTACTACCGGTCGGGCGGCACTACCGCTCGGCAGGAGCGGTACTGCCGGCCGAGTCGTGCGGGTAGGGGTTGGAGCGGCCGTCGCTGCCCATTGCCCGGCCACCTCACCCTCTTTCTCGATTTTTCCTCTCCTCTAAAGCCTAGCCGGCTTACCCCTCTCCCTCTCTCACTCCCTCACTCGTTCTCTCCCCCTCAGGAGCTCTCTCTCCCTCTCTCACTCCCTCACTCGTTCTCTCCCCCTCAGGAGCTCTCTCTCTCCCTTCGGTTCTCTCTCTCCCTCCTCCTCTCTGGTGCATGAGGAGTTCAAGGAGCCGCAAGAGGACAAGCCGCGAGATGTGGAGGATCTTCCTCAAGCCCTAGAGCAGCCTCAAGACCGGAGGAATCGTGTTCCAGTCTGATCCCCGAGGTTTTGAGCTAAACCCTAAGTCCCCCTCTCATCTCTATTAGTTTCTCTTTTGGTTTAGTCTTGAAACCCTAACCCTAGAAGTGCTTCAACGTGTTTCTTGTTGCTAGACCTAAATTAGCTCAGTAGATTAAGTTAGCGTGGACGATTCGATCTGAAAACCCTAATCGGTTCTCTGTTGGATTTATTCGCCCAAAAGTCGTTTTCCCGAATTTTTGGAGTTCCTTTGAACCCTAACTTCGAAAAGTCGAGAAATTGACCTTCGAGTACATCTGACGTTGTCTGAGTTCGATTCCTGTGAAAAGATTCGAGTTTGAACTCAATCCGGACCTGGAATCGAATTTAGTTCCAATTGAGAGTTTTGAGTTCGGATGGTTCGATCGTCGTGCGAAGAGTTTTTGAGTGCGAGTTAGGCCCTGTGGAACCCTTACGTGCAAAAAGAATTAATCGTCGCCGCAAATCCTTCATTTTGATTCGATTTGCGAAAAGTGCGATATCGAGCTTTTTGGGGCGTCTTCGAAGTTTCAAGCTCCAAAAATCCCGAGAGTGACTCGTATTGGTTCTTAGTGCCCTAATGGTTCTATTTCTGAAAAAGATCGAGTCGAAAACCCCGATTACGAGTTTATCGGATTTGTTACAAGCCGAGTCAAATTCTCGAGTTTTGGAGTTTTCCTTGAACCCTAGCTCCAAAAGCTGAGGATATGACTCTAGAATATATCTGATGTCGTTAGAAGTCGACCCTCGTGAAAAGAATTAAGTTTGGACTTGATTTGGATCGAAAGTCGAATTCTAACGGTAATTAGGGTTATCGAGTTCGAAAAGGTGGAAATTAGGTTAAATGAACTCGAAACTTGGTGAGACCTGCATGGATGGGTCCCTGGCATCACCGGGAACCTAACCATGCAATCGTCGCGAAGTTTCGAATCCGTTTGCGCAAAATCCCATTTTGCGAAACCCTAATTTCTCCCTGAGGCCAGCACTACCGACGTTATGGGGCCGGTACTACCGCCCGAGCGGCACTACCGTAACCATAACGCCGGCAGTTAATTTCCAGTGAGCTTCTCCTTTGGTCTCTGGGAATCCGGCACTACCGCCCTCCCTAGCCGGTACTGCCGGGTAGCCGGTGCTACCGCGTGTTTAACGTCGGTACCTTTTTTCTAGAGAGCGCCCTTTTGGGTCGTCGACCGTCGGCACTACCGGGCCCTATGGCCGGTACTGCCGGGCTTGAGGGCGGCACTACCGTGGTTGTACCGCCGGTACTGCCAACTTCACTGACCGAGTTAGGTCTCCTTTAATTCCCTTTTCTCCGTTGTTTCTCCAATTGGTTTAGTCATTGTCCTTGCTTCTTAGTTGTCTTATTTGATTCTTGATCGCCCTGTTTGTTCCGAGTTTGATCGTTTTGTTGTCGTTTTGTTGTCGCTCGTTCGCGTAGACGTTGACGTGGTGGTGGGCGCCTGCGCGGTTCTCGATCTCTTTCTCGGAAGTGTAATCAGTACAAAGCAAACAGGCAAGCACCTCCTTTGACCATATTGATCCCATATTTGCAAATTTAATTTGAATTGCCAAAACTATTATGCATGCTTTAGAATTGGTACAAATGATAAATTGTGGGCTTTGGTAGTTAAACCTGGATTGAATGGTTTTCCTCGATTATCAGTTACGTAGTGATCCTTGTAAATCCCTAGGATAATGGTAGACACCGTATTACGTGTCAATTGGGTTATATGTCTAATAATTGCATACGCTTAGCCCAGCGTTAGGACAATTGATTGTTGATCGGTGGACCCAGTCAATCAAATTCTTTTGGAAACTTAATTAGGATTTTGAAATGGTGGTTTTGGTGGAAAAAGCTATGTTGGTTAAAAGAGAAAAAGGAAAAAGGTGAAAGGTGGTTTTATACCGGACGGACGGGTGGAGGTCTCGTCTGTGCAACCCTAAGGACCGAACTTGATGTTGTTAACTAAGTCAAATCGTACAACCACATGTGTTAGTATGGGATGACCTGAACGTAGTACAGGAGTGAATGACTGGTCTTGCGCCGTGGTAGGTCGAAGTAGTTGGACAAATACCGACGGTGAGTGCTGTCTAAGGGTCTCCCTCACCTCGCACAGGTGTTGGAGTATACCGTCCCAATACGGTACCGTTACAACGGTGAGGGCCTTGCTATGGGTTGTGAGGCGATGGACGGTAATCGTAAACCATCGTGAATTGTTGTAAATATTTTGTGTGTGGGGCTGATCACCCGCCATAGCAAGGGGTGCACTTCACCGGGGCTGACGCAAGACTAGAAACTCGCAAGTGGAACAGTTCCGTCACAGTCTAGCAAAACGGGTACGTTTCGTATCGCGTGGCATGGTTGACATGATTGCTAGAGTGTGTCATGTGGGTAAAGTGTACAATCTCTGCAGAGAATAAATCTAATCGATTAGCCGTGCTCACGGTCACGAGCAGCTTGGATAATTATTGTCAAGTATAGTATTTTTGGTTTTGTTTTGGAAAACATTTTGGCACCGGTAGATCTTTTAAATGTTGGGTTATATCATGCAAAATGTTGAGTCGTTGGACTCAGAGACTGATTGGATTGGTAATTCGATTGTGCTGGTGGTGATTCTTGATGCCATGTGATGGTGGTGTTGGATAATTTGGAGGAAATTGAATGTGGATACTGAATGAATTATACAATTGTGTATTGAATTACATTCTTTATCAATTGCTTTTGTAAATCGAGCATCTTATGAAATCTATTATTCTATTGCAAATAAATTTAGCTTTATGCAACTTGAAACTGGATTAGCAACCTTTTTCATTGGATAACCTGCATACTTATTATACTTGCAAACACTAAAGTCTTGCGAGTACATACGTGTACTCACCGTTTGCTTTAAATCTGATTACCAAGCTCAGAAGACGGAGTCAAGTGTGAAAAGGCGAGCTAGGCGAGGATCGCTTCGATTCAGAGATCGTCGGGTTTTGCAGCTGTAGATTAGGTTTTCCTCTCGGTCGCAACTCTTGCCACGCTTTGGGTTTAGGAAGGCACTCTGCTGCCGTTGCTGTACTCTAAGTCTCTTTTCAGCTTTTGTAGCCATTTGGCAGAATTTCTTTCTTGTATTACTATCTCGATGTAATCAAACCTGTAGTACTGTAACCATTTTGTTAGTGTAAGTGTTTTGATGCAACTTATTGTGGCAATATGTGGGTGCTGGGCTACTGATCCAGGGAACTAGCACTAGACACATATCTCGGGGAAGCTCGGGTTCGAATCAATCATTTGGCATATGACCACGTGACGAGTGTGTCATGCCGATTGATTGGCCTCAATCCGGGTACGGTTTGTAATTGGGATTCGGTTTACTAACGGGTTGCGTTAATTCCAGTCCGACGCAACAGTGAGTACCCGAATCACTGTTACAAAGATCGGAGCCCCCACAGAACACTTCCGGGATTTGTCTTACTTTTGCTAAATGCATCCTTTTGTTGTATAGATAGATGCGGTTTGTTGGGCTTTTGGATTTGGCAATGGAAGTTTAAGTGTATGTCGGGTTCCGTATGCGTTTTTGTTTGACTGTTGATACTGCTGTGGTGCTGTGGTTGTCGCTTTTATTTTCCATATATATATATCAACTGCTGTTTTTCTTGTCTGCTGAGTGGATGTCCATATTTATAGGAAGATCATGTCGAAATTTTATAGTTTTTGATGGCTTGGTTGATTTTCGGGTTTTGGCTAGTCGTGGGTCCTTGTGGGCTGTTTTTCAGTTGAGTCGGTGGTCGTCTTGGTTTGTCTTTGTGCGTGGTGTTTCCGCTTGCGCGTTTGGTCGTGGCTGTTTCGTGTTCGTTGCCCGCTTTGTGCAAATTGAATTGATAACGGCATTGGAAACCGGTATGTGAGGATCCTGGGCGAGTTCGGGTCGCATACCGGGGGAATACCGGGATTGTTGTCGAGTTAATCGAATGGGTTGCTGTCGTCTCATTCGGGCTTGGGTGCTAGCACTGCGAATGCCACCGGCGATCCGTTGCTAGCCTTCAAATCTGATGAGAGCGACAGGACATTCGATAATCCGAGGACGATCTGGGCGGCTCCTCACAAGGCTGGTATCAGAGCAAGGTGCATAAAGACGAAATTAAACTTGACGACCACTTAGGTGATTGATTAGGACTTGCATGATGCATTAGGTATAGCTTAGTAATGATTACCCGCCCTAGGTATATATTTAGGAGAGTTACGTTAAATGGTGAGCGTGGGAGAAACGATTACGTTGGAATCGTGCATCCATACTATGCATATGAGGTTCATGTCATGTCATGCATGCATATGTTTACCATGTCATTGTGCATCATACTTTATGCTTTTGTGTGGGATGGACTTGTAGGGCTCCAGCGCGGGATGCTGCAGTCCTGACTAGATCAAATTAGGGTTTCTGATAATCTTGAAGTCTGTTTTCCCTTATGGAGTTTAACCTGTGTCGTCTGTCTTGTTGGTGACAGAATGCGGACCCGCGGGGCTTCCACCTCTGGGGGTGATGGAGGTGCCGAGCGACAGCGGCCAGAGGGTGCTGATCCGCCGCCTCCTCCCAACGTGTTGGACATTCTGCAGCGGACCGAGCAGCACCAGGAGGTGACAAATCGGATTCTGGAGATGCTGGTCTAGGATCGGGTCCAGCATGGTGGCCGCGGTGATGGGCGAGGTCGGCCCACCGGCTATCTCGACTTCCTGCACACACAGCCACCTGTCTTCTCGCGGGCCACCGATCCGTTGGAGGCCAACGATTGGCTGCGCACGATAGAGCAAAAGTTTGCTCTCATCGACTGTGGGGAGCTCCAGAAGGCTCACTTCGCGGCGCAGCTCCAGAGCCTCTTTGGTGCTTGGTGGGCCAATTTTTCGGTGATGCGACTCACGGCACCAGGTTACTTGGGCTGAGTTCCGTGAGGCGTTTCGGGCGTACCACATCCCGAAGGGCCTCATGGACATGAAGAAGCAGCAATTTCTCGCCCTCCGACAGTTCAGCAAGTCGGTGGTTGACTACTCGCAAGAGTTCAACTACCTGGCGCAGTACGCCCCGGAAGAGGTCGACACCGACCAGAAGAAGCAGGGTCGGTTTGTGAGTGGGCTAACAGCAAAGATGCAGGATAAGATGTCCGTCTGCGACTTCGCCGACTTCAATGACCTGGTGAGCCGTGCGATCACTCTTGAGCTCAAGATGCGGGCTCATCAGGAGGAGAAGAAGAGGAAGCAGGCGACGCCAGACTGAAAGCGGCAGCGGCTCGGCGGTCTCAGATCAGCCCGCCGAGGTCTGCTCAGCTGCCGTCTCGCTTGGCCGCGATAGCCAGCAGGTTGTCGCTACCCGGCCACGACCACCACTACCGCCACCGGCAGCGAGCGGCGGGTCGGTCCCGGCCTGGTTACAATTGCGACGCGCGGGCCACTTCATCCAGGATCGCCATTCCCACGCCGGGCAGCAGCGCCGCGCTCCACGGCCAGGCGCGACGGCACCACCGCTGTTTCACGTCGAGCCGAGGCAAGATCACCTTCGCCGACGCCGAGGCGGTTCCTTGAGGCTCCGCCGTGCTAGCCGGGTACGTTCCTTGTTGAGGGCATGAGGCTAGGGTGTTATTTGATTCAGGGCCTCCCATTCCTTTATTCGCACGGGGTTCGCGGAGCAAAGATCGATGAGGGTCGAGCAGTGTCACCTCCTTTCGATTGAGGCACCGGGTCGAAGATCACGGTTAGGCGGATGGTTCGAGGCGATGAGTTCAGATTCGAGGATTCCGTTCACCGCCGCCTGTCGCTTCTAGACCTTCTGGGAATAGATGTCATCCTGAGGATGAGTTGGTGACACGACAAAGAGGTGTTTTGGATTGTCTGTAGTCGTACCACTGTCACTCCGAATTCGAAGGCGGCCGACTCATTCTACTTCTTAACGAGAACAAGGCCACCTTGTGTTCACTAAATGGGACGAAGTTGAAGAAATTTGGACTCGATTCCGTGGTGTCCGAAGTTTCCCGATGTGTTCCAAATGAATTACCGGAATGCCACCGATCGGGGCATTGAGTTCGCCGTTGAGCTCCAGCCAGGATCGCTCCCAGATCAAGCGGCCGCATCGATGCCGCCAAATGAATTGGCCGAGCCAAGACCCACTGAAAGGATTGATGGACAAGGGATTCATCCGACCGAGCTCCTCGCCTTGGGGCTGCTCGGCTTTGTTTGTGGCCAAAAAGGACGGTTCCTTGCGCCTCTGCGTTGACTACCGTCCTCTGAATGCAGTCACCGTCAAGAACAAGTACCCGTTGCCCCGGATTGATATTCTGTTTGATCAGCTGACTGGCGCACGGGTGTTCTCAAAAATTGATCTGCGGCTCGGATATCATCAGATTAAGATCCGAACAGAAGACATCCCGAAGACTGCTTTTTCCACCAGATACGGACTCTACGAGTACACCGTGATGTCGTTCGGTCTGACGAACGCCCCGGCATATTTTATGTATCTGATGAACTCTATCTTCATGGAAGAACTTGGATTCTTTTGTCGTCATTGTAACACCCTACAAATCTAAACTGTCGTACAAGAAAATTTCGACAGCATCTCCCCTAAAATTAGGACAAAACGGAAGCGACAACAAGATTCATAATAAACATTACCAACGGGAATAACATAAAAGCATCAATACTAGAGATAACAAGTCTAAATCAACCAGAAAACAAACATAGACGTAAAACAGCTCCAAAGAGGACATCAACAGGTCTATGATTAATAAAATTTCAGCAAGCTAATGAATTATTAAATGCACTAGTCCATCTGATTCGTGATGACCCCGGAGGGTTGATTGTGCTACTAAGCCCACCCTTCAAGCTTACAACTCGCGAGAACTACCTGAAAACAACAAAATAACAAGGGGTGAGATTGGGTAATCTCAGCAAGCGGAACAACTTCTAACAAATAACACAACACAAGAAACTAGCATACCAAATTCCTCATGTCCAATACCACATTACAGAGTCCACACAACCTCAGTAGAATGCATATGATTGTGCACATGCTTATGCCATGATCCTCCTCACCGTGCCCTTTCTCAGGAACACACGGTGTTATACTCTGATCGCGCACGCTGGCGTCGACAAACTTCCAATGCATGATTATGCAGTTAATGCTTCATGCATAAATACATTCATAACTTCCCACTCTGAATTCACATGCTTGCATACCATCAAATAGCATTGATAAAATGCGAACATCATTGAGATAGAATATCTCAACAATTCATCTTGCAAACAACATCTTTCTTCATTCTTACTCATGATTCAAAAGCCAAACAACCACATCACAATGCAGGATAGGATATTGCAATCTCATAAACAAGTAGTTAAACCATGTAGGTGTGCTGCAATTAAGGTTTATATTGAAGACGAAACAAATAGCGAGTTATAGTTTAGCAAGACCGCTACTTCCACTTGCCTTTACCGACGTTGAAGACGAATCTAGTTGTGACCAGAAGGGGCACCACCTGAACAAGCATTATTTCAGTACATAGCGACAACACAAATGATCACGTAACTCGAACACGCGCTTCCTAACCCCCCGTTCCCTTCTTAAACGCCAAAAACCCCAATCTGTCCGGGTTAAACAGCAGCAACCACTCTTCACAATTTCGTTCCTTTTTCTATACAGATCAGAAAAATATAAAAAAATTACAGGAGCTAGATATTGACGATATCTACAACTTTCATGAAGACCATAAATTTCAATTCCATTGTTAATTATGCCTAAACAGACGTCCAACACAGGGGACGAAATATGTTTCCAGATTCTGTTCGTCAACTTCCAACAGAGATAACTCTCATACCATCGTCCCAAAAATTCTGAAAAAATTACAGAAGCTAGATCTCGACGTTATCTACAACTTTCTAGTTGTAGGTTTTTGCAGGAAAAATCGTCTAGGTCACGTAAAACATGAAACAAGACGCGCTGCACAATCTTCCCTCTCAGAAACAGCACCACGTGAACAACTACCCTTCTCCCCCTTCAAATCCCATCCAATCCAATCACCACCAGATCTAAAACACTCCCAATCCTAGGTATAACAGGGGGTAAAAGATTGGGAATTTTACCTAAAGTTCTCCCTTGAGATCCCACGAAGAACACGCGGTGATCACCGAAAACGAAATCTGCTTGTTCCCCACGCCTCCACGGATCCTCTTCTCGCTTTCTCCTTCGCGTTTCGCGGCAGATCTTGAGCCACCACGCAGGGGAGGAAGAGGAGATGTGGTGTGTCTGCTAGGGGAGGAAGGGGAGGCACCCTAGGGTTTGGGGAGGGTGGCCGGCCACAAGGTGGGGGCGCACTTTGGTGGGGAAGTGGGCCGCCCACTAGGGGGTGGGGAGGTGGAGGTGGGAAGGGGATTCGGTCCAGGCCCAGGTTTTCTTCGGCCTTTTTCCCCTAGCCCGAAACACCAAAATTAATATTAAAATGCAGCATTTTCTTCAATTGTTTCATCCCCCGACAAAACCGTCATTCCTTTCCGAAACAAAAACAAGGAAGAAAAACCCTACAATCACTCTCAAGTTCTAGGGCATCACAGTCATCTTCATTGATGACATCCTGATATATTCAGCCAATGAAGAAGAGCATGCCAGACATCTTCGCATTGTCCTCGGGCGACTCAGGGAGCACCGCCTGTATGCGAAATTCAGTAAATGCGAGTTCTGGCTGAAGGAAGTGTCGTTTTTAGGGCACGTCCTTTCTGAGCGGGGCGTGGCGGTTGACCCAAGCAAGGTTCGGGATGTGCTCAAGTGGGAGAAGCCCAAGACTATCACGGACATCCGCAGTTTTCTTGGACTGGCTGGGTATTATCGCCGTTTCATCCAGGACTTCTCAAAGATTGCGAAGCCGATGACTGAGCTGCTCAAGAAGGGAGTTGAGTTCAGATGGTTAGCGAACTGCGAGCGCCTTTCGACATCAAGCAATGTTTGACTACGGCTCCTGTCCTCACTCAGCCGGATATCCACAGGCCTTTTGATGTGTATTGCGATGCGTCAGGCATTGGGCTTGGCTATGTACTTATGCAAGAAGGCCGAGTCGTTGCCTACGCATCTCGGCAGTTGAAGCATCATGAGGAGCACTACCCCACCCACGATTTGGAGCTTGCAGCAGTGGTGCATGCCTTGAAGATCTGGCGCCACTATCTCTTGGGGAACAAGTGCAATATTTATACCGATCATAAAAGTCTCAAGTACATCTTTACCCAGGCAGATCTGAACATGAGGCAGCGGAGATGGCTTGAGCTGATCAAAGACTACAGTCTGGAGGTGCATTACCATCCGGGAAAAGCGAATGTGGTAGCTGACACGTTGAGTCGCAAAGCTCAATGCGACTGCTTTACTCTCCAGTCCCCGAGTGTCTCCCTCTGTGCTGAATTCCAGAGACTCGGCTTGGAGATGGGCGAGCAGGGATTCATAGCTAATCTCGAGTTGAGATCTACATTGCTCGATCAGATTCGAGAGGCACAGACAAAGGATGAAGAAGTTGCTCAAATCCGGGATAAATTGAATTTGGGGCAAGCTGCTGAGTTTCGCCTGGATGATCAGGGAACTTTGTGGTTCGGCGACCGCATAGTTGTCCCTGATGACCAGGAGTTGAAGCGAAGGATTCTCGATGAGGCGCATAACTCCTTGCTTACCATTCACCCGGGCAGCAACAAGATGTATCAAGACCTGAGACGGCAGTTTTGGTGGGCTCGCATGAAGCGCGAAGTCGCTCGCTATGTGTCTGAGTGCGACGTCTGCAAGCGGGTGAAGGCCGAACACCTCAAGCCAGCCGGTACTCTTCAGCCTCTTCCTATTCCAGTTTGGAAGTGGGAGGATGTTACCATGGATTTCATTACTGGCCTGCCGACCACTTCCTCAGGCCATGACTCAATTTGGGTGATCGTCGACCGACTGACGAAGTCCGCGCACTTTCTGGCTGTCCGGACCACTTATTCGACCAAGAGATATGTAGAGCTATATATCTCGGATCGTGTGTCTCCATGGAGTGCCGAAGCGGATAGTGTCGCATCGAGGCTCTCGCTTGTCTCTCGGTTCGAGAAGCCTACATGAAGCTTTGGGCACGGTTGCTCCACGATTCAGCATACCACCCTCGGGATCGACTGGCCGAGGCCGAGAGGGTCAATCGGATCCTCGAGGACATGTTGAGGGCTTGTATCTTGTCCTACGGGAAGAAGTGGGAAGAGTGTCTCCCAGACGCCGAGTTCGCGTACAACAACGGCTACCAAACCAAGATCCGGATGTCCTCGTTTGAGGCACTTTATGGTCGCAGCTTGTCGGCGCCACGAACTGGTCAGAAAGTGGAGAACGCTCCTTGATTGGGCCTGAGTTAGTTGTGGAGGCGGAAGAAAAGGTCAGGACTATCCAGGAAAATCTGAGGATAGCGCGGTCGCGACAGAAGAGTTACGCTGATCGCCGTAGGAGACCCCTCTCCTTCGACATTGGCGACTTCGTCTATCTGAAGGTTTCTCCTCTCCGTGGCACCCGTCGCTTTGGAATTAAAGGGAAATTGGCACCTCGCTACATAGGACCGTTCCGGATCCTTGGGAGACGTGGTCAAGTGGCATATCAGTTGGAGCTTCCTCCCTCTCTAGCGATGGTCCACGACGTTTTCCATATATCACAATTGAAGAAGTGCCTCCGAACTCCATTTGAATCTCTGGAGGTGGATGACCTCGAAGTTCAGCCTGAACCTGATTTATCTTACCAAGAGCATCCTATTCAAGTTTTGGATGAGGCCGAACGCAAGACTCGAAGGAAGACTCTCAAGTTCTATAAGGTTCAGTGGAGCAACCACACCAAGGATGAAGCTACTTGGGAGCGGGAAGACCGTTTGAAAAGCGAGTATCCCGAGTTCTTCCAAACCATGTAAGTGACTAGTACGCAGACTCCTCGCAATCCTGAGTTTATCAATTCCGCACGTGTCTATACCTTTCATCCGTGTTCCGCCCTGTTTGTGCGTTAGTCCTGAATCTCGGGGCGAGATTCCCTTAAGGGGGGAGGGTTTGTCAAGACCCAACTTTTGAAAAATCCTGGGACATCCGGAGTGTCCGGATTAAACATCCGGAGTATCCGGATACAACCCGGAATGTCCGGGTAAAATGTCCGGAGTATCCGGGTTAATGCTACCGAAGACCCCAACCCGGAGTCTCTGGGTTGATGGTCCGGAGTGTCCGGATTGTGCGGGGGTTTTGTATAAAAATCCCATTTCATGGTCCCCATTACTCCCTCCTCCTCCCCACTTGCTCTCCACCCCTCCCGTGCTCCCCTCCACCCCATCCTAATCTCCGGCGAGCTCCCCACGTGGCGACCCCTCGTGCTCCTCCCCGGTGGCTTCTCCATCCCGGTGACCTCGAGCTCCTCTCCAAGCCGACGATTTCCTTGTTCCACCCGGTTTCCCTTCACCCCCCTTGAAGGTGAGACTTCCCTTGGAGCTTGATTCTTGGGTCCTTGGGGATTCTAGGGTTCCTTTGGGGTTGGGTTTGGGGTTTGCTTTGTGGATTTGGGGTTTGGGGTAACCTTGGCGAAGGCTAGGGTTTTGTGGGGGTGGTTGGATTAGGGTTGGTTTAGGAATGTAGGGTGCTCAGGTTAGAGATCGGGGGTGAGTAAGGCTCTTCTTAAGCTTTGGATTAGGTTTGGTTGGTGGTGTTAGGAATGAGCCCCATTCGTCGTGGTTTGAGTTAGTTTGGAGCTTCTCCGGCTCGACCACGTGTAGGAAAGTCGTAGATCGGGTCCCCGCGGTGCCGTAGTGCTTGGGAGCACCCCAGATTGCTGGCCGTCTTCCAAGGCCTGGACCGTCCGGAGTGTCCGGACAGGTGGCCCGGAGTGTCCGCCCTGCCCGGAGTGTCCGGACCCAATGGGCCGGAGAGTCCGGATGAAATACCCGGACTGTCCGGGTTGGCTGGTCTGTCCGGATTCGTTAACCTGTCCAGTCGCGTTGTTTTGTCGGGTTTTTCCATTTGTGTTCATTTCATTGCATGGCATGCATCTTATTCATGCATTGTAATCGTGTAGAGAACGAACACGCGGAGGGTGACGCGGCTGTGGTTGAGGGGGATATCTGTGAGCAAGTGGTTACTGAGACTCCAGCAGAAGCATCAGGCAAGCATCTAAGCATATTCAACCTTTATGTAAATGTATTTTTTGTGAATAAACTGCTAAATGATTGGTTAACTGATGCATTAGGAATTTAATTGAGGGATAGGTCTAGATCCCATTTGCTGCACATACACCCGTTGGTAATTGTTGAACACATCCTTTGGAGCTAGGCTATGGGTAATATAATTGAGTCCATGCTTAGTTCGCTTAGAAAGTGGGTTGGGCCAAGTGACGGAGGGTTCTATCACTTGCGGTTGTTATTATTACACACATACTACATTATGTTGGACTTGGAGTTGGGAAAGGTGTTGGAAAGAAATGAATTGTGGACCGGGCGGGGAGTTGGTTCATTTGGGTATGGAGACTCAAATGTGTAGCCCCGTCTGTGTCAGTTAAGGACCGATCTGTAAGTGGAATAAGATTGAGCACACCCCGGTTGGTCGCATGCCCGATTATGGTACGGTAAGCCACTCTTTCTTTCATATTGAATCGATGGACCGTAACTTCCTGTGGTTGGACGTGGTTGAGGGCGAGGCTTAGGCCGGCTCTCGAGCGCCAAGCCAGGCTTGGGGCAGCTCGAGGGGGTGCTAGGTTCTCGGACCGCAGGAGGACACTTCAGCGATTGGGTATGGATGGGAGGGGGTTGACACGAGGCCCTTCGTGGTACGTGTCGTGCGATCAATGCTTCCCTGCAGGGTTAATTAAGCGAATCGAATTGCCACGCTCTCGGATATGAGCAAGCTTGATCCGAACTTCTTCTGCGTAGTAAATAACTTGAACTTGCAGCTCGCCGTTGGGCTTGAGCCTTAAAATGGTTATGCATTGCTCTACTTTAATTGTTGTTGCTTTCAACCTCACATTAGAAGTAAGTGTGGTCTATAACTGCTTTAAATTTGTAATTGGTCCAATTGTCGCACTTATACTACAAATGTTAATGCTTTTCCGCACCTTTACCTTAAGCTTAATCCTTGCTACAACTAAATGCATAATCCTTTGGAGTCGGTCATATATGGACCCCCGGGTAAGTCTTGCGAGTACCTTTTGTACTCATGCTTCGCTTTGTGGTTTTCGTGTGAGGATCGTGGGTGGATGCGAAGTTCTGCCGTCTTGCCTCTCGGTGGTAGGCGGGGCACCGAGTAGAGGCTTGCCGACGCCGTTCTTATACCGGGAGTGTTCAAAGGCGTAACATGTAACATCCTGGAATTTGTAACTAAGATTAATTAGGATTAACTAAGCTTAATTAAGCTATTTGTGTGCTTGTTTGTGTCTTTGAGTGCTATTGGATCTCAATTTGGCCCTTAATTCATTTTTGTTGCGCTTGTTTTGTCGCTCGAGTAGTTTCGATCGTTTTTGTTTCAAACTTTGAGTTCGAAGCCGGTCGAAATCTCCCAAATCCGTAGGAGCCTAAGTCCTAAAACCTTCCTTTGTGGTCCCAAAATTCTTCCCTTAAGTTTCCGAGGTTAAACCCAAAGATTGGAGTGAAGTTTGCGAAGAAACTTGGAGTTTTGCTGCAGGAGCGGCGATCTGGCCAGCTAGGGCCGTCTTGCCCGGTCGGGCAGACTACCGCCGCAGAGGCGATCTTGCCACCGAGTCGTGCGGGTAGGGGTTGGAGCGGCCGTCGCTGCCCGTTGCCCGGCCACCTCACCCTCTTTCTCGATTCTTCCTCTCCTCTAAAGCCTAGCCGGCTTACCCCTCTCCCTCTCTCACTCCCTCACTCGTTCTCTCCCCCTCAGGAGCTCTCTCTCCCTCTCTCACTCCCTCACTCGTTCTCTCCCCCTCAGGAGCTCTCTCTCTCCCTCCGGTTCTCTCTCTCCCTCACTCGTTCTGGAACGGCGGCGCCGTGGTGAATAGGCGGCAGAGCTGGCGGTGCAGTCGAGGGAGTGCCTATGAATTTCTTCAGGAGCCCCACATGGAAAACGTCGTGGAGGCGAACGCGGGGAGGAAGCTCGAGGCGGTAGGCAACGTCGTTGATGATGGCGGCGATGCGGAAAGGCCCGTAGAAACGCGGCTTAAGCTTCCTTGTGGTTGGAGCCTGGAGGGAGGGTGCGGGGCGCTGGCGAAGGCGGAGCCAGACCCAGTCACCCACCGCATAACGAACCTCACGGTGGTTCTTGTCGTAGTGGCACTTGTATATCGCCTGTGCCTGCTCGAGGCGATAGCGGACGTCGGCGAGGAATTCATCCCTGTCCGCCATGCTTTTGGCCACGGCCGCCACACGCGTCTCGCCCGGTTCGTAGGAGCGGATGGATGGAGGATCACGGCCGTAGACGATCCGGAACGGCGTGTCCTTGAGGGCGGTCTGGAAAGCAGTGTTGTAGGTGTACTCCACCCACGGAAGCCAGCGTAGCCACTGGCGAGGATGATCTCCTGTGAGGTAGCAGAGGTACATGACGATGATCTTGTTGGCGGCCTCCGTCTGGCCATCAGATTGAGGGTGGAAGGCCGTCGTCATGTGCAGCTTGGCGCCGGTGAGGCGCATGAGCTCCGTCCAGAAGATGGAAGTGAAGACAGGGTCCCTGTCTGAGACCATGGACTGGGGAATGCCGTGGAGACGCATAATCTCGGTGAAGAAGACCTGTGCCACTGATTCTGCCGAGTATGGATGGGCGAGTGGAATGAAGTGACAGTACTTACTGAAACGGTCGACCACCGTGAGGATGACCGACTTCCCACCAACGCGCGGTAGCGCCTCGATGAAGTCGAGTCCAATGTCGGTCCATACTGACGTGGGTACAGGCAGTGGTAGGAGCAGCCCTGCTGGGTGTAGGTGCTCGGACTTGTAGCGCTGGCAGGTGGCGCACGCGCGGATGTAGTCCTGGACCACCGTGCGGAGATTGGGCGAGTGGAAGTCGCGGCGCAGGCGGTGGAGGGTGCGCTGGACGCCCTCATGGCCGTCGTCGTGCACGGCGGTGAGCAGCTCGTGGAGGAGTGGCGAGGCCGATGGAATGTAGAGACGGCCTTCAAACGCTACTAGGCCATCGACGAGGGACCACGGGGCTGAGCGTTGGTTGGTTGTGAGCTCCTCTCTGAGCGCCACCAGTGCAGGGTCCGAGTCATGGGCCTGGCGGAGGCGGTCGATGAAGTCGAACCGAGGCCCGAAAATGGCGAGGACCGCGTGTAACATCCCAAAATTTGGGTTTTCAAAAAATTTTCGTTTTGTTTAGCTTCCCAAAAATTTTCGTTGATTTTCTCGCGTTTATAAAGCTTGATTTGAATTTTCTAAAACCTAAAACAATTTAATTTGATTATTCTAAACCTCAAATAAAATAAATTTAATTTTATTTGGATTCCTTGTGTTTCAAGAAGTTCTTCTGTAATTTTTGAGATTTTTCGTAGCTCGTTTGCTATTTATTGGATTTATTTGAATTTGATTTGAATTAAACCCTTTTATTGAAATTAATCAATTATTTGGAAAAGTTTATATAATTTTTTGCTGAAAATATTTTATTTGACTTCAAAATATCTCAAAATATTTTCTAGAATTTTTCTAGAATTTTTCGGGTATTTTTATTGCCCTAAATGATTTATTGGAATTTGTGGAATTGTTTTTATTTGAAAAAGATTGGAAAATCCGGTTTTTGGAAGTGGGCCGGCCCATCCCGTGCACCAGGCCGGCGCCCCACTTGGGCCAGGCCACCCTGTTGCCACGTGTCGCCCCACGAGCGCGCCACGTCAGCCCTAATCCAATTCATGCACGGAAGGTGTTCGTTTAAATGCCTACAAGGCCTGTTTTTGCTCCAAACGCGTCCAAATTTTTTTTTGCTTGACCTAGCTGCCACCCCTAACCTTTGTAGACCTCCCACACGTCCCCTAGACCTCAGATCAATTTTCTAAAATTCCAAAACCGCCGCGAGAAGCCCGGATGTCGCCCGACGATGGCCGAACTTTGGAGCCGTGTCCCGGGCAGGTATTCGATTATTTTTGATATCCGTCTTCGCCATGGTGTGCCACCAGGTACCATCTGTTTTCTGTCCAAAATTCAGCCAATTTAGCCCACGGAATCAAAAGTTATGGCCGTTTCAATCTTGAATCTTGCCGAGGCCATAACTCACTCAATTTTTCGAGTTTGACCGGGAAATTTTTTGTGTAGACTCCTGGGGATGTCCTCTACGTGATGCACATCTTGCCCCACGGTTTTTCCCTCTGTATTTGGGGCATAAAAATATTTTCCCCGATCAGACTGCGATCAGACTGCGTTTCAGACAGCGGCAAACTTCCTCCCGCGTTCCCCGCTGTTCCAGAAGGTATTTCTTTGAGCCACCTGCGTCACGGTGTGCCTCCTGGTCCCATCTGGCTCTCGGTCAAATTTCGTTAAGTTCCGATCAGTATTCTAGAAGTTATGGCCGTCCAAAGTTTAGATCCGAAACCCGTTAATCGGCAGTTTGTGATTAATCCGGAAGGGCGCCGCAAAATCCGCCTATACCGTTGAGTTCGTCTCGCCGCATTCTACGTGGTAGACATTCCCCCTTTGCCATCCGGTCCTCCGATTTTTTTTTATATTTAGGCCACCGTTTAGCTGTCGCCGCGCGTCACCTTTTGACGCCGGCTATTTTAGTTCGCCCCGGCCGTGTTGTCGCGTCCGGTGGATCATCATGTACTGTTTTGGTCCATCATTAAGGTTCTTTTGGTCTCCATTTGCCGAGAAGCCCGGTGCCGGCCTTAAATCGTTATCTTTCAACCTAGCCCGTGCCGCCGGTTCGCGCACCGGTTAACCGTCCTTGGTAGCGTTCTACCGCGGCCATGTCGTTGCATCGACGGTCGCTACTTCGCTTCATGAGTATCCTATCATCGTTTCACCTCCACCGTTAACGTTCGCCGTTAACGCTCCACCGTTAACGTCCCACCGTTAACGTTTTCCCGACGTTAACGTTTTGCCGTTAACGCTCCGCCGTTAACGTTTCGTTGTTAACGTTCCCTCGTTAACATTCCACCGTTAACGCTCCGCCGTTAACGCTCCGTCGTTAATGTTCCTTCATTAACGTTTTGCCGTTAACGCTTCGCCGTTAACGTTCCGTCGTTAACGTTCCACCGTTAACGCTTCACCGTTAATGTTCCATCGTTAACGCTTCATCATTAACGCTTGGCTCTCATCGCTTCATTGTCATCGTATGCGTGCATTCATGCAAGAGCCCTAGTGCGATGTCCTCATCTTCTCTATCATCATGACGTGAGCCTAGTCTCATCGTCATATCATCTTCAAAGCCGAATCAAAACCCTAACTTAAGACCGGTTCGATGGACTAAGTTCATCGTGAGCTGCGTTGTTATCTTTGCAATCTTTTCCGTTGTTTCAATCGTGGTAAGACATTTGTCTTGTCTTATCCCTGAAAACCTAATCTGCCATTAATCGAGAATTCCTTCGTGGACTTGGTCGATAGACCATTGGCCATTTGTCATACCCCTGTGCCCGATCTATCCGTCTCTCTTTTGTTTGACTGTGTCCGTTCGGTCAACAAAAGTCAACTTCGAGAATCAGTTTAGTTCACTGTGAACTAACACATCTTTATGGACCCGGTCTATAGATCGAGAGCCCATATGTCAATGTCTGTCCAATCAAGATAATAACTTCGGAAGAAATATTCTTCGGAATATTATTCTTTCTTTCCCAGTTATTAATCTTTCCATTTTCAGTGTTTTCCGAAAGCCCGTTATCTTTTGTCTAATCTTCGATTTAATCCGTTCAAGTTCCTAAATTCTTCCGAGCTGTTGTGCCCAATGCTGTTCGTTCCTAATTTGGAGTTTATTTGAATTGTCTTTTGAGTTGTTGTATTTGTGTTTCTTTATCGTTAGACGCGTCGTCCGAAAATCGTTCTACGGGCTGAAGATCAAGGAAGTGAAGATCAAAGATCGAGGATCAAGAATCAAGGATAAAGAGTAAAGAACAGTAAAAGTTGCAAGGGCCAGGCAAGTTGTGCTTTGACCATGTTGATCCCCTTTTCAAAAATTATGTTGTTTTAAATTATTGCATGCTAGTTGGATATAAACTGATTTCAATTAATTTGGGATTAGATATTTAACCTACTTGTTATTGCCACCTTGTCTATAATAGTTGTACGCCATGATTCATTTGTCACCCTAGGTTTGTTGATTAATAGTTGGTAGCTAAATACTTTGCCGACATGGGTTAGTTAGACCGTCAGTAGCTGCTTAGTCTTGCAATGTACCTTTGACATCATTTTGGAAGTACAAAAACTCAATATTGACTAATAGAATATGCAATGTATTTTGGAACGGTGCGACGTGTTGCCGACACGATGAAGTTGATATGTGGAGGTATTCGTACTTCTTCAATGATGTTGAGTTGTTGTTGGCATTGTGTTGCGCAATAATCAACTGGGGTGATAAAATGATTTAGACCGGGGCAAGTGGCAAGATTATGATCAGGTGGGCCAGGTGTGGCACCGGAAAGGTTGATTTGGTTCTTCGGGTAGTCTTGCCCTGGTCGCCTAAGGACTTAACCTTGCAAGCCTTTGAACTGAGTCAATCATGCAACCACATGTCCAGAATGGGACGGACCTAGTTGATTAAGTCGCTAATAACTTGCTTGTGATACCTCGGGGTGTCAACTACACCGTTTGTGTAGCTTGAAGGGGAGCGTGCAGGGTGCGGCATGGTACCCATCCAACGGTATGTTGGTCCCATACTTCGCCTTTGCTAAGGGAAGGGATGGTGTATGGCAAAAACCTAGAGGTTCACTTGTGTAGTTAGAGGCTTCCAAAGACTTTGTTATGATCACTCATTCGCATACCCTTGTATGGCGATTCACGGTACCGACGTGGTGAGTTGATTGTATCTTGTGGGTAAAGTGTATAACCTCTGCAGAGTGTAAAACCTATTCGAATAGCCGAGTCCACTGTGATCGACAATGCTCGGGGATTACAGTCAAGGGTTAGCTTTTCATAAAAGTGAACTTGGGATTGGAGGCAGTTTGCCTGTGGAAAAGTGATAACTGTTTAAGGATGTGGAATGGTTTACTTGTGGAATAACTGTGAAATCTATTACTGTCATTATTTGTTTTACTGCTTTACAATCTATTATGTTTATTTATGATTGTTGCTTTTCTGCAAAATAACCATTCAGCCTGTTACTTGGAATAAGCCATGCATATAGTTATTAGACTTGCATTATGTGCATGACTTGCTGAGTGCTTTATGTATTCACCCCTTGCGAACAAACAATCACCAGTGAGCAGAAGTCTACATCGTTGAAGAAGAAGAAGTTCCGTGAGAAGGCGATTATCTAGGAGTCGAACCCTGTCAGTTGCCTGTGGCGTATTGATGGGATTCACCGATGTTCTTTGTTCCGCTGCTGCTTATTTGGAGTTGAAGCCGTCAAGGCCTCACAAATGTAAGGTTGACATTAAGGTCGTTCAATAGTTTATATTCTATATTTGTGTTATTTCTCTTTTCCGCTATGTATGATTGTGATATTCATCTATGTTGAGACTGTGTGCACTAGCGTGATCCTGGACTAGTGCTGAATACACAGAGGGTCCGGATTTGCAAATTCGGATCCCGACACCGCGGACTCCTCTGTGTCGCGTTGGGACAGGGCGTCGGCCACCGTGTTGGTGCTCCCTACTTTGTATTCCACGACGAAGTCGAAGCCGAGGAGCTTGCCCACTCAGTGGTGTTGTGGGATCGTGGCCAAGTGTTGGTCCAATAAGAATTTTAGACTGAAGTGATCGGCCTCCTTACGTAAATCGGCCCCAGATACGGCCTCCGACGGACGGCTAGGGACGAGGCCAATCGGCTCCGTTAAACGCCGCTAGAGAACGATCGTGGTGCCACGCAGGTACCAAGAAGGCCACGGGGTGTTGGCCCTGTAAGAGGATGTCCCCGAACCCATAGGTGGACGCGTCGCACTCGATGATGAAGGGCTGGGTGAAGTCTGGCATGGTGAGGACGGGTGCCGATGTGACGGCGTTCTTGAGGGCATAGGAAGGTTTTGATTAGGACTCCTTTTTAGGAGGATTTGTTAGGAAAGGAGATTGAGGCTGCAGCCTTTATATGTAAGCCGCATGGCATTGATCAAGGCAAGCAAGAATTAATCTGTTTCCCACCTATTCCTCTATCTAGTCTCCCTCCTGCTGTCCACCATTGATCGGAGGTGCACAGCCGACGATCACCACCTACGGAGCCGGGGGCCAGCGCCACCGGTGCCTCCATTGCCTCCACAACGACGGAACTTTGGTTCTAACAGCTATGACACTGTGTGTGTATACATGTATATATAGGACACCGTAATGGGGCACCATGGTGCTAAGGCACTATAATTTTAAATGTACGAATTCAAGTCAAATTCGGGAATTTTTTTTTTTTTTTGAAATTTTCAGGTTTAGGGTATATACCTATCTATAACAATTCAAATGAAACCCATACCTTTGAAAAAATATACTCGAATTCAAAGATTTGAACGAATTTAGATTACATGCTTTGCTGATTTATATATATACTCAGCACATACCTACAATCAAATTATCATCAAAAAAAGAAACTTTAGTTTGAATTTTAGTTCAAACTTGTTTGAACTAGTTAGTGAACTGGTTAATCTTAACCTCCTAAAGTTTCAAAAAATTTCAAATGCAAATAAATAAATAAAAATACCCATTTTGGATCTTGGTGCTCGGGCACCATGGCATCTGAGTTTATTAGACGTATTTTTTAAATGATTTTGTCCATAAATATATGGTAATTTTTTAATTACAATACAAAATTAGTGTGATTCATATCTTGACTTCATATTCTCTACATGCATGCATTTAATATGGTGTTTAGTGATAATATACTCATTGTGCGAACAAGAAATATAATATCTTCTTGGTCTATATGCCAACAAGAAATACGATTTGTAAAATTGGACGGAGGGAGCATATATGATTGTTGGATATTTGTCGCTTGGCACTCTTCGTGCATGATTTTGGTAACATGGAGGAATTAAGCTAGGGCGAAAAAATGCATTGATATCTTGCCCCTTAAATGGGTTCAGGTCTCCTAGAGTTGCAATGTTAACTCACTTGATGGAGTTGTCGATCTGTGACTGCACACTGATCGACAACCTGTCGAATATAACATAATCTGAATCTTAGGAGGAAATGAATGATTGATATTGACAGTTCCAATTTCCACCGGTAAAGTTAACCTTAATCTATTTGTTAATTCATTGTAGGATTCATCTAATCAATCGTATGGTAGCATTGCAAGTAGCTGGGTAATTCGCATCCACGACACACCCATCCATCTAAGATGCTCGAATCCTACAAAACTTGCCGGGCACAAGGAAAGGGGATGTAGGTTCAGCCACGGCGAGCGCTCCCCAAGGCCGACCGGCGCTGTAGCAGCAAGCAACCTACGGCTCCGCCTCCACGTGCGGCGCAGCCACGCCCCCACCCGCTCGCGCGCCGCCTCACCGGTGGTCCAGCTCGCCGGCGGCAGGCACGCCGCGATCGTCTCTCCAAGAAAGGTGAGGCCTTTGAGCCTTTTTCCCAGCGCGCGGCTGCTTTGTTGTTCTTGCCCCATCGGCGGCCACCGGCTGACCACGCCGCGATCTTGGCGCAGGAAAGGCGGCGGGGGCTTTGCGGGTGAGGCCTTCTTCCTCTCTTGCGGCGGTTGCTGATTCGGGGGCCAGATGCTGGGGGTCTCCACCGGTCAGTTGTTGGTCATCCTCGGGGCCTGCTCCATCATGATGAGTAAGATCACAGCCGCCGCTATTAATCTCGTTTCTTGCCTTACCTGCAATGTTGGATTGGGTTGGATTTGGAGCTGATTTCTGTGGAGAAAAAAGAGATTTTTGGGGGAAGTTTCTCTTTGATTTTTGATGAAACTGCTGTCTTGGGAAGTGATTTTTTTTTGTTAATCTGATTTCTTTGTTCTTCTCAGAGCCTAGTGACATGATCAAGATCTCAAGGTTGGCAGGGAGGATGACCGGGAGGGCGGTTGGGCACCTCATGATGTTCCGCCGGCAGATGGACGACATCCTGGAGCAGACTGCAGCAAAGAAGGTACCGTGCTGGTTCTCGCTCGTATAGTAGCTCATTAGTGCCATGTGAAAACAATGCGTGATCCGGTATGTTCAATTGGGCTGAAATGTTTTTCTTAGGTTTTAATTATGAATATTGTTCTCTGAATTAGCGAAACACTATGTGAAAAATTAATTGGTCTACCAAACTAATCTTGGCAGATGTTTTGCATTCATGAGACCACAGCATGATGGTTAGTTGTTCATATATGTGGTAGGATGTGTATGTTTTGTCCTAATTCGATATGATAGATCAACATAATTTAGCAGGCCTGAGCCTTGGAGCAGGGCAACCAGGTTGTAGGGCCGAAGAGCATCGGGGTGGTTAGTGTACAACATAGATTGGCCTAATAGGTTTTGTTGACAAAGTGATACCGATATGTGACCCCAGCCCCACTGGCAGACGATAATTCCCTTTGGCAGTACACATGGCATTTTCGTTGTTTCTTTACTTGTACAATCAAGCTGTAGGCCCCCATTTTGTTTTGCACAATGTTTATAATTCTGCGGAGTAATTTGTAATGCATGCATTGTTTGGGTTCCTAAGGTCATCTATTAGTTCAGTTGTAGAGTTGAATAGGCATCGCAATAGATCTACTAATCTTAGTTAGGACCTTGTATAAATTGGTAGACAGCAGCAAATAAAAGATGTAGATAGATTCATGCCAGCTTTTCTAATGAACATCGTGGCCATCTTATGATAACACACTTCTCTCTAAGGGATATCTGTCTCCATAGCACTACACAATTAGCCAAGTAGGCTACTTAATCGAATGTCTAGTCTCACTATCTCCTTTCACATGTATTTATAGTTTTTTCTCTGACAATCTTCTTTCCAGTTTATACTAATTGATTATGGACAAGAACATCTGGCAGGTATCATCTATTTTCCTACTAATCAGCAAGCTATGGTGAACATAGCTAGCCAAATTTTATACAATTGTGCGTTGACTCTGGAAACTGATTGATTGTGCTAACTATAATCATACATAAAGTTACTGTCTCTGCAATTTTTGCTGCTTGCATGTACAGGAATTCAATATTCAACAAAAAAAGTGTTAATGGTAAAATATCATCGTAAGCAATTAATATTGAATGCCTGCATGGTCAGGCTTTCAAAAAATATTTGCTAGCTAATTTTGTCACCAGAATTGGTAATGTATGAAGAATTTTAGCATCAAGAAGTTTTTTTTTGACCTTTTCAGTTTCCACTTTCACAATTTCCCAACCTCTCCCTAGTTCCACTCGTAGGATGAGTAATGAATCATGTCAAAACTGAAAGGATTAGTAACGAGCACAAATACAAACACATATACCGTGTTCACTTGTTATTTAGATAAAACCACTAATCCATATGCATTTCGATGTAATGTGCCTCCGGGTGCCATGTCTACCACATGTATACTTAGCATTTCCAACTTTGTTTTTATCTACTCTGCTTTAGGCCCAACTTATGTTGGGACCAGCCATCAGTTTAGAGTTATCGAGCTAAAGTATTTTCTTAGCAGACTGCCTAGCAGAGTACACTACTGTTTGAAGGTCTCATACTCTCATGTACTCATATGAAACACTCAACCAAATGGAAAAGTGGAGTGAGGAATACTTGGTAGAGAAGAAGAATTTAATTAAGTAAAGGAAAGGCTGAACACTAGGAAATTGAATAGTTATCTGTCAATGTTGTCGCATGGTACTCCGGTACCTATCATAGCTTTCATGCACTCATTCATAACACAGCAGCATAATTGTAGTGCTATACTAACTTGTTTAGGTCCAAGACACCAAGTCCACACAAAGCTTTTGGCCTATTACTTTTTCTCGTTTGACTAGGCAGTGGACACCATTTACTTTTTCACTGCCTTCCCACAAGAAGTTTCTTGTTACTTTATCTATACTTTTAAGCGCCTGTTTTTTCAGCATGAACACTGTAAGGTGATAAGTTTGTATTGAGGAGATGGCAGAAGTCGCTAAAGTTAATTGGCCTCTTGGGGATAATGATTTTCCTTTCCACCCTGCGAGCTGCCGAATTTTGAGTTGAATTCGTCAAATAATCGTTATATACCCATTGATAGGGGCAGTCGAAGGTATCAGCAGGGGAAAGACTTGTATTTAAGGAAAAGCACTGAGAGCTTCCTCAAGTTGTACCTTTTCTTATCTGATGGCAAACACCACACTCTCTTTCAAAGTTGTTGCTAGCCCATATGTCTTCTGAAAGTTCATAAGATGCCTTGCCTTAATTTCTTCCCTTGCTCAGCGGATGAAATGATTTAGTCATTGGCATACAAGGATGTCCAAAGTTTTGCTGCCCTATTCTTGTTATTCAATAGTATTTGTCAATCAGACACCATTTCTAGTGCTCTGCAAAAGCTGTATGGCCAGTATGAGTGGCAACAGGGAAATAGGGCTGCCTAGTTCGAGTCCACATTGGTGGGGGGAATTGACTTTCCTGGGCAGCCATTGAGAATAATCTTAGATGAGAAGGTTAAGATCAATGGAGTCTAGTTGTTACGTCTTTGTCCAGATCTTCTTGCTGTGAGGCCTCGAGCAAAATATTCCCAAACCGCAGAGTCAAAGGTTCTTAAGTATCCAGCTTGATCATGAGGGCTGGTTCCTTTGTTTTCTGCTACATTACTCCGATACTTCTAAAAATCATTGTATCAGTATCTGGACAGGTATCAGATATGGATAAGTGTCTGACACGTATCGGGGGAAAATCCTTTTTGAAAAAAAAAAAAATGAACAAAAAGCCTCTTGATACTTCGCCGATACTTTCCCAATACTTCCCTACCCAAACCTAACCCCTCAAACAATACATATCAGCTGTCTTTCCTCTCGTACCGACCCTAAAACTTTTGTGCAATGATATTGGGTTTGAGTGTATAGGAAATTATCCTGGATGGGTCTCCTTTATATGAAAGCGCTCTGGTTTCTTGAAACAAGTTGATTGATGCACAGCTTGTGAGATGGTTAGCCAGCAGTTTGGACATGACTTTGGCAGAACTATGTAGTATGCTAGTTGGCCTGTAATCACCTGCACTATTCACGTAACTTTATTTGTACAAAAAATTTTGATAGTTTATATGTCATAACATTGTAAGAAACTCACATTTACATTTAGCTGTTAACACGATTGGGGATGACCAGTAACAGAATAGTTTCCAGTAACAGTTTCGCACATAATACTATTATTGTTGCATATGCTTTTTAGTAGTTTTGTTTCCATAATAAACAAACCCACATGGTAAATTCATCACGATAATGCAGAATTAATCCCGCCTTCTTTTATTCAGGTCAATAAGGAGCTTAAAGATGCTATGAATCAGCTTGATTCAATTCGTTATGAAGTCCAGAACCTTTCTAGATTGACTCCTGCCCAGTTGGTCATGAGGCAGCATAACACTGGTAATTATACCCTCTTCTATTTTGTTTTCATGTCACTATTTTCTTATTAGTACTTCCCATTACTTCATTTGAATTATTTGACTAATAGGATCTTTATTAACACATATCAGCAGGCATGGCCGAAGCAGAAACACATGATGTTGTCAATGGCTCTGCAACTAAGGTATGCTGACATCTCATTGTCTTTTAGATTTAATATGATTGTTCAATTTTTCTACTGATGGTTAAGATTTGAATAGATTGAAGGCATCAATGCTAACTTGTCATAGTTCATTCCATTGTTTTAAATAGCACACTATAGTGGTATGACAGACAGGAGGTAGCAGCTCCTGTAGTGGGCTGCTGTGATTGCTATAGCATACAATTTCTAATGCTGCCTCAGTAAAAAACTAAAAATGCATTTTGGTTTTTGACTGTATTGTTACATATTCTAGACATATTCCATTTTGAATCTTTACTCTAAAGACTTCAAACATGCACAACAACAAGAAATCATAGGAAAATAAGTTATTTTGCTACGAAGTTGGTTAATTACTTCACATATTTTGCAAATATAGCTGAGCATGGTGTGCCCAGCTATATTGCTAATATTGCAACTTTTGCACGGCAGGATATTTAAAACATTGGTTCATACTATTTAATTTATCTCTTTCCTTCTATTTGAGGAATCTATTTGATATAATTTACAATGATTATGCAGCTTGAAGAATTTCGTCATGAAATTCGCAGTTTGATTCGTGATGAAATTGAAAGTTTTTGTAGAACAAACCCTGATCTCTTTACCAGGAGGCTGGACAATCCTGAACCCATTCGCAACTCTGGTAAATATTATGTCTTTTTTCTTTACTTTAATACCAACTTGTTCCTTTCTGATTCAGTGTTTCCCAATACAGGATCTACAAATGTGCACGGCGAAGCAATAATGTATGCAAGGTTAGCTGAAACCCCAGGAATTAAGATGAGTTCTTCATGCGGAGAGCAGAGCAATGGGCTGTTAAATGCACTCCCAATATCAGCTGAAATTGCTGAACTACTTCCAAAGCGCCCAGGTATATCAACAATTATTTATGCATTAAATCTTAATTTTGAAGAGTTCAGATTCATTTAGCAAAACTGGAATGTTGTGACGCTGGGAGGTAGACTGCATTGTCATTTGCCTCTTGTGGGTATAATAATAAAAATATGTTTTTAACTCCTGACATTGTTTTCTTATTAATGCTACTGCACTACATGTGTTAATCTTCTGTGAATTGCTTCAATGAACTGCTATCCTCCCTTCATAGTACACTTATATCTTCGAAGTCTGCGGTAACTTATGTTTATATCAATGCATACCAAAATCTTCCCCGTTTTGTATCCTCACAGATGAACCAAAAGGCTCAGACATAGTCCTCGAGGCCCTAATCGAAGAGGACGTTGCAAAGAAATTCAAACAGCTTCATGATGAACTGCCGAAGGAGTGAATGCATGTAAAATTCAACCTGTGAAAGAAATTCAAGAGAGATGTTAATGCCATACATGAATGGAAAACAAAAACTCGTATTGTCGTCAAGCTCTAGCCACGCAAAGGGACCTTAAGGTTGTATACTTGTGTGTGGATGAGTATGACTGAATGGGTGACAAACAAAAAATTACAGGATAACAAACATATTGACTACTAAAAAATTTTAATATTTATCCCAACCACCTCTCTTCGTTCCCTTCATGGTATGCTGCAGAGGTACATACAAATAACAGTGTCGAAACTAAGAGTGTGGTGTAAGACAACAATATCGAAACTAAGGGTGTGGTGTAGTTCAAGACGGAGCTCGACCAGGAACAATAGCGGAGCCAAGAGCATGACACAGAGCTATAATCCTACCGACACTAGATTAACGTATTGGGTAATATTATTTTTATCTGTAGCAAAGCGCGTGCATTTGGCTGGTAATTTCAAAACCAAGGAAAAAATAGCAGGCATCTACCAACTGGGAGAAAAAAAAACCAGACAAGTCGGATGCTGTGTGTTTCAAGATGAACGGTCAGATTCCACTTGGCACGGGGCAACACCACTCCCCAAAACCCAATCCAAAACCGTCCCCTCTTCTTATCCCAAACCCAAGGCCTCGTCCGATCGTCTCTCCCCACACGAGCAAGAAGCGGAGGCATTTCGACGAACATGTCGCCGGTCACTGCGCTCCTGGCCGGCGCCGCCGCGCCGGCAGCGCTGGCGACGGCGCGAAGGCCCGCCCGCCCGTCGGTGGGTTTCTCCCCGGTCGGCGGAGGGTGCGCGCTGGCGGTGGAGTGCTCGTCGCGGCCGCAGAAGAAGGCGACCAAGCACCACATGAAGTCGCGGCCCAAGAAGACGCAGCCGTGGGACATCAAGCGCCGCCCCACGCAGTACCCGCAGCTGCCGCCGCTCCCCCCGGATTGGACGCTCGTCGCCGCCGGCGTCGCGTCGGCCGACGCGGCGCCGCAGGAGGAGGAGGAGGAGCCGTCGGCCGCCACCGTCGTCACGGTGGCCGCCGCCCCCTCCGCCGCGGACTGACGCCGGCAATGTCCTTTGTGTTTTGCTCCTTTCAACTGCGTACGCAGATGGTTTGGGATTGCTGCTTCTCTTGTTTGTCGTTAAAATCTTGAACGCTACTCGAATGGTTGTTGATCCTGATTTTTTTTTCGGTTTCTTGTTATGTGCAACCAAGTTTATCATGGTGCTTGTTGCTTAATCAGATGAATCTTTGATAATTCAGTACCATAGAGGCTTAGATGCTTAGTCCAAGCAAGCATGATTGAAATAGTAGTTGATGAGAGTTTTACACTGCACATTTCTTTCCCTTTGAGTTGAGCACAGGGGCGGATGGACATGGGTCACTGGGTATATATAGATATACACCTAAAGATTTTGACAAAAAAAAAATCCAGTATTTAGTAGATATATTAGGTGTATATACCAATAGGTATGCTAAAAAATACGTATTTCAGCCTTTTTTAACATGTCTAACAAAATACATGATGTGTTAGACATGCTAAAAAGGCTGAAATACGTATTTTTAGCGTAGTTATTAGTATATACACCTAATATATCTACTAAATACTGGATTGGCTCAGTTTTCAGTTCGCAGCCAGTTGGTAATACAACACGGCAGTATAGTATGACAGAAGCAAGATCCAAAAATTCAGACCTTAGTTATATCTAGCGAAAGAACTATAGTATGACAGAAGCAAGATCCAAAGAATGGAAAACTTGAGAGATTCACAACCTAAAAAACAAATCAAAGAGAATTAAGTTTTGCTGTTCCAGTTCAAATCAAAGATCATACATTAACCGCAACACACCACTTTCCCCTGGGATAGTTCTATCCTCCCAAGATCAACACGAATATGGAACAAAGCAACCCCAGGAATAAAAAGACCAGACCAATAGATCTCAAATTTCTCCTACAAGGTCCTTCTGTCATACTTCAAGATCCTCCTCCAACCCAAAACACCATCTTTACTACATACATGACAGACTTTAGATCAAACAAAAGGAGACAAAACAAAAGGGAATGAAAAGATAAACCACCTCCTTATTTTGTTTATAATAATAATAAATCTAAAGAACCATCCAGAGGCAACCGACAAGTCCGGAATAATTTCCTCCTAATTTTCTTTGTCCAAATTGGTACTCTTGTTCCAATAGAGCAGGACAGAAATTTGCAAGAAAACGTAAAGAGATATTTTTATAACTCCGAAAGCTCATTCTAAAAATTCTGGATCCGCCACTGCTTGAGCATATCATATTATCATATTGGCGCTATAATGCTACAACGTAGCAAATTAGCAATTCAGGAATCCTATATCTACAACATTTTCAAAATAAATACTTTAACATTTGCCGAACAGAATGCAGGCAACGCATTTGGTTGTAGCTGAGATTCACGAAACGATGGGGCAAAACTTGGTTGCCTCCATGGAACCTCGTTTTGTTATAGGCACGTCACATGAAAACGGATAGGGTCCATCAGCAACTGTTCATCGAAACAACCAATACTTTGGATCATGCTACAGCCTCAACTACAATAAATTGCTAGAGTGTATGGTACAGGACAAGTTTGCTACCGTGGTTGTCCAATAGTACCATAAAAGATCTGGACCATCATTTTTTTATCCAATAGTCGATGCTATAATTGCTAAAGTTACGTAACAACCGCATTAGATTTTGGTTACGTAAAAACTAACTTAGTTCTCCGAAAAGACCCAATACATGCAAGCAGAGTTTTTGCTATGTCAGCTCCATTTCCCTCCCCTTATGCTGCAACTTATGTCCTGAAGCTATGGCAGTCACTGGCAACCATCACGGATAAGTTGCAAGGATTGAAGCCATTGCTTATCTAGCCTCTAACTTTTTTTTCCCTTGTAAATCTAGTTTTCGTGTGTGGATTTGCAAATTTGGCTCCCTTCTTTATAGCGAAAGGCGCGATAGACGACACGTCTCCTGCCGCGCTCGACGAGTATAGAAGCCGGCGGAGCTTGGCTGGTCGCAGGAGCAGCGTGGCCCACCGCGGCATGAGGGCTTCCGCGCTAACCAACCGCCGCAACAAGGAATTTCGCGCTCCCTCGCACACTATTGCGCACGCCCGTCACGTTGCACGCTCGCTCTTGCCCTATCGCACTTGCCCCCGCGCGTGCTCCCGCACTCGATCGCCTCGCCGTAGCATTGGCCAGCTTCCGCGCTTTCTTAGCGTGACAGGGAACACGTGTCATATGCCACGTCTTTCACGGTGAGAAAAAGGACCAGATTTACAAATACACACACAACGGGTCTAAATTTGCATGGTTTTTACTGCTGCTGATTGATTGATGGTTGTGTGTGTTAGAAATAAGACCCAAGTGGCCCATTTATCTCTAATGCCAAAGCTACAAAGAATAGTACCATATTGCTAGTTGAGAGAGGAGAATACTGAATTTGTAGGCCCCCGGATTGACTATCCGGAATCCCCTGCGTATTTCTGTACTAGTCCCAGATCAGTAGCTAGTACACACAGTCAAACAGTGATGAATCAACAACCATATCACGAATACATATAACTAAATAAGAATAACACCAAATAAAAGAAAAGACCTTATGGTCAAGGTTTACCATTACGGCCTGAACAGGCAGAACAACTGGAACAACCGCAGCGGAAGACGAAAACATCAAGGGAACCCATCCAAATGCCCACAGGCAATCGAGTGGGGAGCGTGTCCTAGTCCTTGGAATCTCCTTTGACAGCTTCTTTCACTTCTGAGATATGTTTAGAATGTAGCACGTGAGTACATAAAGTACTCAGCAAGTCTGGGGAAAATGCATAATGCAGGCTATCCAAGATTGGCATATTATGGTTCTTTTGCACAAAGCAACACTTTCAGAAACTTTATATGTAATATTTTCACAAAGCCATTTTTACAATTATTTGTATCATTGAAATTATTAATAACTTCTAGTGAAGGTTCTAGCCACCATTCACTAGTATACAAGCTCTATCCGCCACATCTCAAGAAGACCAGGGTTCAAATCATCCACATGGCTCTGTCTGCCATGGTTCACAAATCAGGTTCCATCCACCTACCTGGCTCTAGCCGCCAGAAGCACACCCGAGAGTTCTAACCACTCCCGGATCCCAAATCACCAGTTTTGAAAACAAAAACAAAAGTCTACCAATATGAAAGCATTCTTCGCTTTGCCCTTGACCGTAGGCACGGCTATTCGAATAGTTTTAACTCTGCAGAGGTGTACAGCTTTACCCACAAGACATGATCATCTCTTGTTGCCTCCGGATTAACACACTTCCTTTGGTGTGCCGGCAGAGAGATCATTACAAGGCCTTTACAATGTATACACCTAACCTAACCCACCCGCTGAGGTTTCACCGCTGTTAGGGTTCTAGCCACCCAGTACAGAAGCCCCCTCTTGCGCCGTGTGAGAAAAATAGTCTTGCCTCTATCCGACACTCACATTCCACCATTTGGTGAGTCTAAGTTAGGTTTCTACAAATTATTTAGCCAGGTCGTACCATGTTAGACATGTGGTAGTATGGTTATGCTTAGAATGGGCAGTCATAAGCGTCGGTCCTTAATTGACTTGGGGCGGTACTTGCACAATGAAGACTAGTGCTCTATCCGCACCCGCCAGACAAATCATTCCGCCCAAGTCTAAACCATTTTTCATTTTATTTTTATTTTGTAAACCAACGGCAATACTCTTTGACTATAACTTCCAACACAAGGTTTCAAGAGATAAATGAAATTCCCACCCATAGGTGAATACTGACCGATTGCAAGTCTAAGCATTTCTACCGAACTGTCCTATTCCACCATTAGTTTATTTATAATTTTCAAATACCAAAGTTGATAAAAATTGTTATAATCAATTCTATCATCCCCAAAGTTCATGAGATCACCAAGATTCCCCCATTATTATCATGGCACTATATAATACGGTCCGATTTAGCATTCCAACAAGCAAAGTCTATATCATGTGCCATCATAACTCCAAAATCCTGCTAAGATACTATCATCATTGTATAAGAAACAATCTCCCCATAATATAAGTCTCATTAGTGATTGCTCATCATCCGTACATCGATTAATTTTGTAATCTACTTGATCCACCAAGAATAATTCATAAGCTCATCCCCGAGCATCTTTTCAAGAAAGATTTTATAAACCAAGACTTTATTAATTCATCGACTCTAATGATTTCCGTACACAGTGACACCAGATCGACTAAACAAATCACACATAATTCACATTAATCATGATCCTACATAAATGGTTATCGCGAGACCATATTTCACAAAGTCATCTACTATACCACCGAGTACGACCCGCAATATTATCCTTTTGCTCCATCGAGTATTTTTGATAATATCATTGTCTAAACCATTAAGTATCACTCTCAACATCACATATCGTCACCCTTCGCAGTGTTATCTCTAAATTGCAGAGTATGCTTGTTAAAATCCATCGAAATATGATTTCCCACTTATTCTATTTGATCCCCAAGTATGACTCTCACTATCATTTATTTAATTTTGCAACTATTATTCTTAAGATCAAACATCTTACAATATTCCGTCAATCCATACTAATTATACTACGAACTACTATCACTATCCAACTCCTTAATATCTCAACTATCACCATTCATAGATCAATTTCATATTGACACCCCACATTCCACTAATGCTCATCTAACTCCAATTTGCATTCCATACCAGTTGCTCCATCTACAATGTCTGCCAAATAGTCTTTTCCCTTAATTGAAGAATATTTTATCGAAAGTAGTTATTATGGTGGATTACTGTACTAGGGCGACAAAGGATCATGGATAACAATATCAAGGAGGTATGAACAACAGGTATAATTAATAGCCTAACGTCAACATCATCCTTTTATATAAATAGCGATGCAATTTGTAAAACATTTATAAAGCATAGGATCAACATGCGTCAAGGAGACTTGCCTTGGTCACAGCGAGAATCTCGAAGTCTTGAAGTCCGGCGACGGGGTCGGCGGACTCGGCGGGATCGTCGGTCACGCGTAAAACGGAACAACAAATAAATAACAATAAAATAAACAAAATCAAAAAATTATAAAACTTATACTGGCAGGAAGGTATGGATTTTAGATGAATTTAGGAATTTTAACGGAGTCAATCGGAGTTCGGACGGAAAAGATATGAGCTTCCGAAGTTGGAAAATCATGGAAAATAAGAAACTGAGAATATTCTAGGAATCTTTCTTTTTGGCCTGATTTATTGAATTGATTGACCCTTTGACATGTGGGTCCCCTTGGTCATAGAGAGAGAAGCTTCTTCTCTAAGCTTTTGCCATGGAGAACAGAGGAGGCCAAGCTCATGGGGGCGCCGGCGACGGGCGGCTAGCGGCGGCGCGGCAGCCGGAGGTGGCCCATGGGGACGCGTGGCACCCGACGACAGCGAGGCCGGCGAGCTCAGGCCAGCGGCACTGAGGCGCAGGCGCAAGAAGTCTGTGGCCGGTGTCGGCGGGGCCGAGGACGCCCGAGCAGTGGGGCGATGGCTTAGCGGCGCGGCTCGGGGCATGTGGGGCGGAGCACCGGGGTGATGGGCGGCGGGCGGCGCCGGAAGAAGCAGCCGTGGCGAGCTTCGCAGACGGCACGAGCAAAAACAGAGGAAGTCCAAAATTCCCAAAAACCCAAAAATTTGCAAGAAATTTCGAGGTGTATTCGAAAATGGATGATGGCAAAAGCTAGACCACATCTAGAGGATCCTAGGGTTGCAAGGATTTGGAGAAAAGCTCACTGGAGACGATGAAATCGGCGAAGAACAGAGGTTCGGCCGACGAGGTTCAAACCCGAAATTCATCATCCCACCTTGATGAATCCTAAAATTGATTGGTGGGTTAGAATCTAGACACCCATACGCACACAAGGGAACGAACGTAATTGGATTTGGCTCACCGGAGAGAAAGTTACAACGAAGAACACGAAGAACGCACAAAAACGTGTCCTGGCGCCGGTTTTCTTGATCTCCCGGTCGAATGAGTTGGAGAGGCCAAGGAGGAAGATGTGCACTCGAAAGAGAACTCCCACACGAAGCAAATGGAGGTGGAAGTGCGCGATTTGGTGAAGAAACGGCCGAGTTATGGCCATTAATGTTGATTTCTATTTTTACGTTGCAGCTCAAACTCCGGCGAGATTTGGGGCTAAAGATCGTGGGGGATGGAAAGAGGACGTCGTTACGAATCCAACGGATCCAGCCGTTCGTGATTTGGATCATTGAGTAGGAAGTTATGAGCATTTGAATGGAGAAAGGCAAGTTTGGAAGTCTCTGTTCTTTTCCCTGGCATGAACACCATCGTGATGTCTTCCCAAGGTTAGGGATGATGAATAGTAGCGACACGTGTCACCTCTTCATTGGCCGAGAGTTACGCAAACGTGTCGCCCTAGGGAAAAATTAACAAAAATGGTCTAAAAATTCTGAAAAAATTCATAGAACCATTTTAGAATATTTGGAATCTAATAAAATTGGTTTCGCTGAATTTGGATGAAATTTGGAGATTTGAATATTCGGGCACGAATAGCGGGCATTAAACGAAAGCCGCGCGAGATAAAATATCAGAGAGCCTCCAAAAATCTTGGGAAAATTCTCAAAAAAAATTTAGAATATTTGGGACCTAATGCAATAGGTTCCATGATTTTTGGAGCATTTTTGGACTCGGGTGAAATTTCGGGTACTGACGGGAACCGGGAAATTCGATTTTTCAAACGGAGGGGAAACAAATTCCGATTTTGGAAGGGAAAGGATGCCAGGTTAATTTAAACACCAAGGAAACTCCAACTTTTGAATTTACTAAATTTTAACTTAGATTTTTCCAGAAGGCGAAGACGAGGATGTTACAGAATTTTTTTAAATAATACTTTTTTAAAAAAGAATTGCGGTTTTAATACTCGAAAAATGAAAATTGCAAAATTAATATGTAATCGCCAGACCGTACGGCGAATACCCTATTTTCGCCATACCCTACGGCGAATACCCTATTTTCGCCGAACCGTGTGGCGACGATACACTAAATCCATAGTTAATCTGCTACACGGGAATCAAGGCTATTTTCGCCGTACAGTATGGCGAAGACCCTATTTTCGCCATATGGTACGGCGAAAATAGTATTTTCGCCATGTGGTAAGGCGAAAATAGCCTTAACGAAACAGCCGACAGTTAATCGGCTTTAATCGGGTAATTAGGGTATTTTCTCCATACCATATGGCGAAAATAGGGTATTCGCCGTACGGTCTGGCGATTACATATTAATTTTGCAATTTTAATTTTTCGAGTATTAAAACCGTAATTCTTTTTTAAAAAAATTATTATTTAAAAAAAAAATTCGGAGAATACCAATTTAAAAAGAGAGCTCTCACCATGCCTTGTAATGAGGCATATGGAGGGTGAGGAGCACGGCTAAAGTCACACGCACGTGTGCGCGTATTTCGCGAATTACCGCGTATTTTTCCCGCGTGACTTGTGATAATGTGCGGTGGATTAAATCCTGGCACGTTTAAACCCTTTTAAATTTCGGTTTCTGAGAATTGAAACAGCCATGATAATGACGTCAGTTTCTAATAGAAACAGTCATTTGAATGACCTGCAGTTTACTAGCGTTTAATGGTATTGTAATGGTCAATTATTGATCGTTACTGGTGCGAGGCTATAAAATCTGGAAACGTTCAGACTGAAATCAGTTTTTGATCTAGCACTCGCGTTCATCCATTATGATCTGTGTTGCGTCTTCGTGCTGCACTCGTTCTTCACCGACCTTCCTCTCAGCGTGCACCACGAGGCAGGGAGAGCGGGATCTCCGAACCGTTGCCGCAGCGAGAACCTGCACGGGGGTGGCAATAAGGTTTCTCGGCAGCGCAACTGCGCGACCGCTCGAGCTTCCTCTGCATCGACTACTTCCTCTACGGCCGGTCGCTACTGCATTGCATCCATTTCGTCATCAAGCCCATCGTACGAATTCTTCCCTCTGTTCATCTCGTACACGTCATTTCTAGATCTACTTTTTAGAAATATGTGGTATCTTCTGTCTAGCTTCTTGTATTTGATTATTTTGAAATTATGTTTCATATTCAAATCTGAAATCAAAATAATACAACTTCATCCATGGTGCTACCATGGCGTGGAATGTCTGTTATTGTGAGACAAAAATGTTAATTGATTATTTGCTATAGAATTAATGTTCATTTGATGATTTGTTACGGCATATCTCATATACAAAAATAGAGTGATAAATCATCCAATGCACATCAATTTTGTAGTAAATAATCAAATCTCCTGTAAAGAAATAGAAAAGGGGATGGCACGATGCAAAGCAGGGCCGTCGACAACTTTGTGAGTAGGGCTGTAAAAAAAAGCTTGATCTCGCAAGCTACTCGAGCTCGGCTCAGTTCGAGCTCCAAACGAGCCAAACTCGAGCTCGATCTCGAACCCGCGAGCTTCACCGAGCTAAGATCGAATAGCTCGCGAGCCTACTCGAGTTTGGATCGAGCTTCTGTGAACCGAGCTTACTTGAGCTTGTTACTGAGCTTACGCGAGCCTACCGAGCTTATTCGAGCTTATCATACTTACCGAACTTACTCGAGTTTGGACCAAGCCGAGTTCGAGCCTGGATAAAGGTTCGGATCTCAACTCAAACTCGACTCAAACCTTACCGAGCTCGAGCCTGAGAGCCTCAAGCCCACTCGAGCTCGACCCGTTTACAGTCCTATCTGTGATAATCATGAGACTACATAGGATTTCAAATTTAGCAGAGTTGTCGGATGAACCTGTCAACACGTAAACCAGTGGTGGACCCACGGATCAAGCCAGGGATGGGCTGAGGATTAATACTAAACCCAGGCAAGTTGATTCACTTAAACCCTATAAATTGTGTTGCTCCAAATACAAATGCTGTTAATTCTATTTGCGATGTATTTGTGTGATAATTAATTTGATAATAATATTTGTATATTTGTGTGATGATTAATTTGAAAATAATATGTGTGGCAATAATATATATCATGAAAAATAATATTTGTGATGGATTACAATATTTATTATGAAATAATTTATTTGTGAAAGAATAAGGTACTATGTGGATTTGTTTTTTATTTATAATAGGAGATGCAGTGCAAGTGTGAAGACATAGTGCATGCATGTGTGACACACATTGCAAACCGGAGAGAATCCACGCATGAGCCATGTAGCCCGGGCGCAGCACGCGAGGTCGCGAGTGCAGTGAGACGGGACGCGAAGATATATACACGGACGGACGATAGAGTGTAGCAGTCAGCAGGCCGTGCAGGCGAGTGAGTCATGCGAGAGCAGCAGGTGGACCGTGTGCGTGTCTGTGCGTTTTGGACTATGTGTATGCATGTATTGAAATGGGTATGTGTAATTGGACCAGGTGGATATGCATACATATATTTGATTAGAGACAAGAAGTTAGTTTAAGAGATTAGGGTTTACTGAGCATATAAGGGATCGCGACGAGTTCCTTACGGTGGCGTATGGGAAACAAGAGAAGAAGAAAAAATAGCTGGCACACACGAAAGAGAAGCTCCAGACAAGCGGCTGCCCCGTGTGTAGCAGATAGCAGCGACAGATGGCGTTGTACAACAAGGCACTGGCAGTTCCATGGCGTGCGACTGCAGGGGAGCTTGTCTTGAAGGGCAGCGTGGCGTGCGAAGGAGCGTCAAGTTAAGCACGGCAATGAAGAAAAGGACGCGCGACTGGTGGAAAAAATCATAGGTGGACGAGCTGATCGTCGGGTTGCCGGTGTCAACCGACGGGAGGAAGACGCCGCAGTTCAACAAGGTGAGGAGTGACCTCGGGAGGCTCGCCGTCCAAGCGATCGACGACGTAGGGGATTGAGGGTGTATCTGCAGGATGAGCATGGAAAGTCAATCGACGCCCTTGATTACATGATATACATGAAGATATGCAAAGTACGTACGGAAGCTAATGTGGCTGATCCGTTGACAAAGCCACTACCTCAGCTTAAGCATGAGGCGCACACGAGGTCTATTGGTATTAGATACTTAATTGATTGACTCAAGTGCAAGTGGGAGATTGTTAGTGTTATGCCCTTGAGGCAATCATATGGATGATTGTAACATGACTATGTTTATGAATAATAATATGATTATTGGTCCAATGAATGTATATCATTATTTTGATCAACAAGTGTGTGACTTGTTTATGAAGCTCTTTACTTATTGATATAATTCAATAAATATCGCTGATCGGATATCATCGTATAGGACAACGATGAATAGATCAGCACATGTATTGTTCGATGATCATGTTTCATAGATCATGGGATATGGAGATATCATCAATACATTGTGGACGCATGTTGAAGAACATGTGTTAGATAGACCCACAATGGGACACTGCGAGAATGTTACATTCTTATGTGTCATCAGTGTATCTCATACATAGTAGATGTATGATCCTTAGACCTGAGATTGTCATATTCCCTACATGTGTAATAGTTTACATTGGAGTTACCAAACACTATTTCCTAATCGGATAGTTATAAAGGTAGCTTTCATGTTTACTATGAAACATGCAGAGGGAAGTGAGCAGTCAAGATGGAATTTGCCACTCCAATATAACGGAGATATATGTGTAGGCCACTCGTGTGATATGATTAAGGAAGTGCATGGCCATGCCGTGATTGAGAAGTCAATCACAACTTATTAATATATCACGGATACGAGAGATGGATTGAACTGTCAAAGGATGACATGCTTCTCGCCTTGAGTTCGATCTTCATATAGTTTGGCAAAGGGATTATTACATCAGTACTTTAATCATATGTGTTTGGGAGTTGGCATGCTTTGCGAGGAGCCGCTACCGACTATTGGATTAGAAAAAGGGTTTTCCGAATCCATGTCCAAATGCGCATGGGATGCATTAATTCGGATTGGTCCGTAATTAATGGACCTCGTGGGCTTAGCGCGTAGATGGGCCCTAACTGCCTAGGATTTCACCTCGTGGCTATATAAGGAGGGGAGGAGGCTAGATGCAGAATACACTTTCGTACGGTTTAGAGGTGTTTCGCCAGAAACCCTAGCCACCTCCTCTTGTTGCCCCTGCCGAGCGACCCGGTGCTTGCACACCGATGCACGGCTTTCCATCCCCGGACGTGTGGACTGCTGTGGTGACGCTGCTGCTATTACAGCGTGGAGAGGACGATCCGCGGCGAGGATGATCCGTGGCAAGGACGATCCGTGGCGAGGACGATCCGCGGCGAGGACGATCCACGCCGAGAACGATCCACTACAACGACGTGCGAAGGATTCCACAACTGCGCGTCTAGCGGTAATAGATCTATGATCCCCTTCTTGCGAGTAGCTTTTCTGGTTTGCGGTAGAAATTTTAATTTGTGCTAGTGTAGCATACCGCGTTCCCCAACAATATAGGGGGGTTAAGAAGTGTGCCCGTGAGTTCTAGTATGTGACGTGTGGAGTAACAGAGAGAAGAGATTGAGGAGAAGAAGGAGGAGGAGGAGGAGGAGGAGGAGGAGGAGGAAATAAGAAAAGAAAAGAGAAGAAATATTGAGGAAAATTTCAAGAGATTATTCAAGAGTTGTGTTTTCATGTAAAGTGATTCATATACATATTCTGCATCCCTAATTTGAGGAATAAATCAGTGAGTATAGATTTCGATGTACTGATTCTTGTTTACGTACAATTGCTTTCTAGTTTGCCAATAAGCAACCAGTGGCAATGCCCTTGTAGTCTTGCATTAGGGCTGGGCAGAAAGCTCGCGGCTCGCGGCTCAGCTCTGGCTCGTGGCTCGGACCGAGCCCGAGCCGAGCCTATTTCTCAGGCTCGTTAATGGACCGAGCCGGCTCGGCTCGAGCCACGAGCGGCTCGGCGAGCCAGGGCAGCTCGGTGGATTATCCTCACAAGTCAAAATCGCACGTTCCTTCAATCCTTCCCTCACCTGGCTAACTGGCTTGCCTTATGCCCTTATCCTCATCGGGGTCTTAGACTCTTAGGGCTACACTCTGCTCCCTCCCAATCTCCCATCCCTGCACCCAGCCTCGGCGGCACCGGCCGCTTCTAACGCGGGCGACGCCCCGCTTCTTCCGCCCGACGCTTCTTCCATTCTCCCCGGCGCCCTTCCGCCCAGACGCCGCCTTGCCCTTCCGTCTGTTTCTCCCTCGCACCACCCCTTCCGTCTGCTTCTCCCCGATCGCGCTTCTTCCGCCCGACGACGCCCGCCTTCCGTCCGTTCTCCCCGCAGCAGGCGCCGCCTTCTTCCGCCCCGACGCCACCCCTCCCTGCTCCCGTCCCTGGCGCCGCCCGCGGGCCGGGCCCGTCCGATCCAGCGCCGCCCGCCAGAACTCCACCGGTCCACCGAGCATCCATCATCAGGTGATGCATTGCTCGATTCCTTTGGATGGCAGTATGGAGTAATGGAGATTTGCTTGTGTTTTGGATGCTCGATTCCTTTGGATGGCAGTATGCTGTGTGTTGTAATGCATGTTTCAACTGTATGATCTCACAACAGATTTAATTAGTAATTGTTGTGATGCATTTGATAGGTGTACATTCTCTGTTCAATGCAGTTGTTTGATGCTAGAATGATGCTATTGCTATGTTAGCATGTTACTAGAATGATGATATGGTTGATGGCTAGGGCTGGAAAAAAAGCTCGTTGAGCTGGCTCGGTGGCTCATTTCAAAATTGCTCTGTTTACATTCATTTTTCTTTTAAAATAAAAATTAGTTGATTTGGAACCAGAGTCAACTTCGGCTCGGCTCGTTAGGCTCGTCTCGTTAAGCTCGGTTCGAAGTTGGGTCTCAAACAATACAGGAGACTATAATAAATAAGAATAAATCAGTGTCGAAGAAAGCTCGAAAAAAAAGTTCAACTAGCTCGTTATCCACCCCTATTGATGGCTTGATGCTATGGTTGATGCTAGAATGATGCTACGTTCCTATGGTGACAATGATAAGCTGCGAGGTGGATATGAATTGCTCTTATAGAATGATGCTATGTTCTGATTGATGAATTGTTTGATGTTTGCATATATAGAGTTGTACGTGCTGACTTGTTGTGCGTGCTATGATTGATCCAGTGTGTGGAGATGGAATTGTCCGTGGCGAAAGGGAAGGAGAAGAAGCACAGTAGCCGCTCACCCCTAGCTAAGCCGGTAAGCACACTTCGACTTAGTCTCTACTAAGACTTTATATGCTAAAAAAAACACAGAATCATCATCATGCCACTTGATTTTTTTTACATGTTGTCTCTCAGGTTTTATATGAGGAAAATGTACAGGCAACTGAGGAAGAAGATAATTCTTTCGACATGAACGATGAGATGTCTGAGGACGAGATGACAATTGAAGGCTCTAAGAAGGATTAAGTTGCTTCTAGGGATGGTAGAGCTCATCAAAGAGGAAAAAACGGCAAAAGGGGGTGAAGATAGCAGCTGGGGGTAGCAAGGCATCATCTGATGTTTGGGATGTGTTTCAAAAGATAGAGGTGCCATCTACGACTACAAATGGGATGATGATAACAAAGGCACAATGTGAGTACTGTAAGCGACTTTATTCATACAAGCAAGGGTCAACTACGTCACATCTATTGCGGCATATGAAGAAATGTGACACGTACTTGAAGTCTTTGGCAAAGAAGCGGGATCAGGCTCTTCTAAATTTTGCTCCTTCAAAGGCAGGTGATTCTGGGTCTGGGTCTGGTCTCCCTACTATTATCTCTCCTAGAGATTATAATCATGAGCAAGTTAGAAAACTATTTGCTAAGATGATAATAGTGCATGATTACCCATTTAGGATGGTAGAGCACACATGGTTTAACATTGCAATGAAGTATTTAAATCCTGCTTATCAGTTTATTGGTAGAAAGACCATAAGAGCTGAATGCATGAAGATGTTTGAGTCTGAAATAGAATCACTGAGAAAGGTCCTTAAAGGTGTGGATAGCATTGCCTTAACCACTGATTTGTGGACATCCAACCAAACACTGTCCTATATGTGTTTAGTTGCACACTACATCGATAATGATTGGAAAATGCAATGTCCTATGCTGAATTTTTTTGAGTTAAACCCTCCACACACTGGATCAATCATAGCTCAAGCTGTGTATGAATGTGTTGCTGCATGGAAAATAGAGGATAAGATCATTTCCAACACTCTAGATAATGCTTCGAACAATGATGTTGCTGTCCGTGGTTTGAAGGCTAAGTTTGTTGCTAGACAAGGCAATGCTTTCCTCGCTAAATATTTCCATGTTCGGTGTTGTGCTCACATTATTAACTTGGTAGTGAATGATGGGACAACCGTGTTAGCACCTCTCATAAGTAACATAAGAGAATCTGTGAAATACATCAAAAAGTCCCCATCTCGCCTACATAAGTTTGTAGAGATTTGTAGATCTCTTGCATTGCAAATTGGGAAAGGATTGAAACTTGATGTGTCAACAAGGTGGGGTTCAACTTACAAAATGTTGAGTACTAGTATTCCCTACAAGGAAGCTATACAATCTTATGCCGATACAGATGCAAACTATAGATGCGAGCCTACAGCTGCAGAATGGGATTTGTTTGCAGCAATTGAGCCAGTACTTGCATCTTTAGCTAAAGTTAGCACTGCATTCTCAGCTTCAACTTATCCAACTGCAAACATATTTTATCCTCACATTGTGGATGTTAAAATTGCTTTGAGGGTAGCAATGGCTTCCGATAATATCAATTTGAAAGATATGGGCAATGCAATGATGGGAAAGTTTAATCAGTATTGGGAAGACAAGAACAATGTGATGGTGATTGCTACTATCCTATACCCAAGGTATAAGATGAGATATGTGGAGTGGTGTTTTGGTAAGATTTATGAAGGCTCTAAAATTGAAACTGAGATATCTGATGTCCGTGAGGAGTTAGATAAGCTATTTGAAAAGTATGAGAGGGAACATCGTCAAAATAAGGCTGCTGTGAGTAAGTCTTGTGCAGCTTCATCTTTGATTGTTGATACATCTTTCTCTTTACCATCCACCTCAAGTGAATTTCAGTCGTTCTTATCGTCGACTTCTTCAAATCCATCAAAGAGTGAGTTGATCATCTATTTGGATGAGCAGAATGAGGACTTAGGAAACAAGGAGTTTGATTTGCTTTAATGGTGGAAGTTGAATTCACATAGATATCCCGTGGTGTCGAAGATGGCAAAGCAATTCTTGACTATACCGGCGACTTCTGTGTCTTCAGAATCAACTTTTAGCACTGGGGGTAGAGTTCTAGATGATTTTCATAGTTCTCTAAGCCCATCTATGGTGGAGGCATTGATATGTGCTTCTAGTTGGATTAGAGGTGGACATGACGATAATAAAGCTCCTATGTTTGTGGTATGTTGATCTTACCACCTTACATTTATTTTTCTTTTAATTCATGTCTAATTTGATCTGAATTAATTTGGTATGACTAACGACTTGTATTTTCAAGAAAAAAGATGATGAGGATGATGTCGAGACAATTCCATTTCCTAAAAGCGTTGTAGAGAGCAACTAAAATATGGATCATGGGTAAATGCAATGATGGCTTGGTTGATGTAATAGATATTAATGTGTTTGGACATGTTGGGTTAATGTTGCTTTATTTTGCTAAAATATTGATCATGGGTTAATGCAATGATAGCTTGGTTGATCATGTTTATGAGCTGATGAAATAGATATTATTTGCTTATCTTATAAGTCTCAAAATCTCATTCGTTTGGCTGCTGGAGTGCTGATGCTAGTCTGCTAGAGACCACCTGAGTGCTGTGGTGGCCTGGCTCGGCGAGCCAATGAGCCGGCTCGCGAGCCAGGACCGAGCCGAGCCGAGCTGCTCCTTCAAGCTCGTCGCTTCACCGAGCCGAGCCTGGCTCGGCTCGGCTCGTTTCCAGCCCTATCTTGCATGTCTTCAGATCCTGCATGTTGCCTCGCCTCTTGAGCTGGTGCTATGATTGTCTACATTCAGGTATCTAGCCTTACATATATGTTATAGATGCTATGTCCATAGGCATGTCATCAAAGAACTCAAGGATGTGGAACTTAAAAATTTTAGGTTAGCTAACAAAGAAAGCAATCTAGCATACTTTAATATTGAATTACAGCAAAATAACATCAAACAAGGAGACAAAGATTGCATCAATTCACAATGCAGTGCGAAAGCAGTGATGCAGCACGGTAATAGACAGTATGGCCAGGGGCGGATCTAGGAAAGAAGATCACATGGTCAATACGAACTCGTAACACTAACTTGTAACAAGAGGGTCATATACTTATATACTAAAGGAACTATGCCTGCTATATTCGAGGGCATCGGTGTCACTTGACCCCGGCCCATACACTGTAGGTGGGCCCCTGAGTATGGCCAACACTCCACTGAGTCGGCCTACTCGATCCTATTCAAAAAGCTCCTATGATCTGTTTAAGCCATCTATTCTGGTCTGTGGAAAAGGAACACAGATTTTAAGTTGTAGCCATACGACCCCATTTGCCAACTTTGCCACCAGCACAGCGAGACACCAACTCACCTATGCAAGGACTGCGGCTTCTCGAACCAAGTATGGCGGCAGATCTATAGCTGGGCTGGCTTTGATCTACAGGCATAGCTTGTCGGATTATGACAACCTTCAGGGCTGGTGGCCGGCTGCAGACAAGCAGCTGGACCCCAATGGAGCGATGGAGAGGCTTCGATGGCCTGGCCATCTACGTACGCATGGTAAATTTTGTGCAAAGAACGAAATAGAAGGGTCCTTCCAAAACCAGGTGATAGGCGTCATCCAGGTGTGCAACTAAACTCAGAAAATTGGATGTGTAAAGGATCCAAGTTGGCAGGATGGAAAGGAAAGCTGCTATCAAGGACGATTTGTCTCACATTAATGAACTTTGTCCTCACGCCCATCACAATGTACCATTTCACAGTGTTCCCAACAACCAGCTGGGCAACCAAAAAGATGGACAGGTTAAGGAGAAACTTCATATGGAAGGGAGAATAGGATTGCAGTGGAGGCTACTGCCTAGTGAACTAGGACAAAGTATGCAAGCCCAAATGACTAGGTGGTTTGGGGATAAAAGACCTACAAACATTTGGATGAGCTCTATGAATGCGTTGGCTTTGGTACGAACGGAAAGATAGACAGAGGTCCTGGATCGGCATGGAGATACCTTGCGATGGAACCGACATGAGCCTATTCAATGCAAGCACCACCATCGCTCTAGGAGATGGCGCGGCAGCGAGGTTCTGGGCATCCGTATGGCTAAATGGGAAATCACCAAGTGAGCTAGTGCCCCGGTGCTTCAAGTTGGTGAGGTCGAGGAACAGATCTATCCAGCACGAGCTTGCAAGCATAAATTGGCTCAAGCTGCTCCGTTGAATAAGCACTTGTATGCAGCTTGATGAATATGTCAACCTATGGCACGCCATCCAAGAGGTCATCTTACAGCCACATGTACATGACGACATAGTGTGGAGATGAACGTCGAACGGTGAATACTCGGCAAAAATAGCTTATAATATATACTCCATGGCTCCAGACCGAAGCACAACTACACGGTTATTTGGTCGGCTAATACAAAAAACAGGTGCAAATTCTTCGCATGGCTCCTCATTCAAGACAGGATACTAACAGAGGACAGACTCATGCTTAGAGGATGGGCACATAGTACTCAATGCTCCTTGTGCAGATCCGAACCCGAATCAGCCGCACACCTAATGCTCTACTGCCCTTTTGCGAAACAGATATGGTTAAAGTCTTCCACTGGCTCCACATCCATCCGTCCTCAATCCAGCTCCAAACAACAACAGTGCATTGACCACTACTCAGTGCGGGCGTTCCATTCGTGACATCACACCTTCGCAACGGACGAAAGCGGTCGATAGAGTTCTCATACACATCTTTTAAAACATGCAGAAGGAAAGAAATAATAGGATCTTTCAAAAAAAATTAGATGCTACCATGCCTGATTTTCAGGATTTTCCTTATCATAGCTCCACTGTTAAGCTAGGCTAATTCCCTCTCCTGTATTTTCATTAGTATTAAAATGTGTTACTGTGTTCGTGGTCGGCAACCCGGTGCAGACCTACGGCTAGCTGTTTTGTTTTTCTGCTGTTGTATGACTTTTTTTTTTCTCGTCTTGAGTGAAAGGCAGGGCTCCCTTGCGTGAGTATGCAATTAAGGTTAAATTATGTCGAAGATAGTTCGAGTACTACATGCCAGTCTCAAATCTCAGTCCCTTGCGTGCACTCAATCATGCCATTATTTTTTACGGGTTTACTAATTCCCAGTTGTCTGAAATTTTCTTATCAATCATCTAAAATTGCACGAGTCTAAACCTAAAATTGCAGTGTTTAAGTATTATGCAATATTAGTACCTTGCAATTTTCCATTCTATTTGTTTTTGTATTTGTATGGTTCACCTAGATTTACTTTATTTTTATCTAGGTTACAATTGTTTTGCTTTGGTATTTTGTAGGTGTTCACCTATGTTTACTTTATTTTTTATCTTGGTTAGAATTTTTTTTTTATGTTTTTTGTATTTGTTTTGGGTTTTGATAAGTTTCATCCGGATGTTTTCTTTAGCAACCATCATCCAAATTCCTGGCCATTAGATTTGCTTTCAGATCAATGCACGCCCCCCCTTGAATTCGAGGTGGGTTGACCCTACGGATGTGTATTTTGATCGTACGGTCCAAAGTTTGGATGTTTTTTGGGACAAAAACATCCGAATAATGCCTATACACTCCCTTTGTTTTTTATATTTTGTAGAGGTGAGAAGCGGGTAAAATATAGTAGCTATCGGATGCAAATCATATTGCTCAAAAAAATGACTGAGATCGAAAAAAATCAGACAACTTATTAATAAGACAACTCCTACTTGTTTTAACTAAACTTCAGCGGGTGTGGTAAGCGCGGAATTATCTCCATGTTACGCCTTCCCCCGTTTTTACTGTCCAGTTCTTTCAGTAGCCACACTGTAGGGCTAGCGACCTAGCGTACGATGCTTAGCTTCCGAGTTTCCAACCATGGTGTCCTTTAAACCAAATCTATCAATTAGTGCCTTGAAAAATTATGGAAAATTTAATAATTTGCCCTAAAGTTGATGGGCATTTCATCATTTGTCCAAAGTTGATGAGTATTTGATCATTTGTTCTACGATATCTCATTGACATAATGACATGCGGGTCCTAGGGCCACATGTCAGTGAGACATCGTAGGGCAAATAATCAAACGCCTATCAACTTTGGGCAAATGATCAAACACCAATCAACTTCAGGGCAAATGATCAAATGCCCCTGAAATTTCAGGGTTTACCCATTAGCCGCTATGTCGAGGTCTTCTTCAGCTGGGTTTAGAAACCGAACGTAGGGCATCACCTATGTATTATCGGTCCAAGGCTGCTGCTGGAGCTGGGACATGGGCCGGGCTTTTCCCGGGCGGCCCAAGGCCCGGCCGGCCAAGACGCCGATCAGGTTCGGCCAGCCGGCCCAACGATCGGCCGGTCGGGCCTAGAAATGAGGCCCGTCGGGCGGCCCGGCCCGGCCCGAGCGGCCCGTGGCGGCCAAGAGACCCGTGGGCTGTGACAGGAGCTGACCATTTTATACGAGCACACATGCAAAATGAAAGAAATAGTTACTTAATATCACTATATCAAATATCTTGACATTCCAAACATTAAAAGAAACAAAAAAATGAAGCACGAGTACAAAAGATAGCACAAAAATGATTCCGAACGCTTGTAGTTGGTTCAGGGCCGAGCTCGGGCCGACCCGGCCCGACTCCGGCCCGCCGTGCTTTCGGACCGGGCCGGGCTCTATAAAACGTCTCCCGGGCCGGCCCGGCCCAACTCCCAGGTCTAGCTGCTGCTGGTGGTGGTGCTGTCTGTCAAGTGTCAATGGAGGAGGTGACGCTAGGTTCTTTTTGCCAATGTCCATCGCCAAAGAATCTCAGGAACGGTGATAGAGGGTGAGGGTCGCCCCGCAACGGAGATCTTTTAAACTATCTCTAACTTTGCGGCCGATACACATTTGACTTCTGGATATTCCGCGTGACTTCTTATCATCTTTAGATGTATCAAAATTTACGTTGAGATAGTACCAAAAGTTGATATCTCCTAAAAATGATAAAAAAAAACTCTCGTATTTTGGATCAGTGGCGAAGCCAGGATTAAATTAGAGGGGGGGCTAAACTAAACATTTCGACTACTAGTAAAAAACTAAATTCGTACATAAATAACCATTTAACAAGTGAAACAAAGTAGAAGTTTATAAGATACTCTATTAAATGAAGTTGCTAGGCACACTAGCTACGAGTTGGATTTGGAGGCAACAGGCAAGCACATTCTACCGGTTTTCATCCTTTGAAAGCAGTCCATAATTGCTTCATCATCAATAGATTTGAATATTGTTTTCTCGGTGAGCACACCATTAAGTCATTGAGCCAATCATCGGAGACTTTGTTGCGCAAATCAGTCTTGATAACCTTCATTGCCGAAAAAAATCCTTTCAACAGAAGCAGTTGACACAGGAAGTATCAGTGTTAGTTCAATAAGACGATAGACCAATGGAAATATTTTATGCTTTCCAAGTTGAACCATCTTTTCTGCTAGCATAGCAACATCATTGCATTCATAAAATTCCACACTTCTCTTGATATTGAGAATATAGATTTGCAATTCGGTTCTCAATAATATGCGATCACCAAAAGAGAAATCATCAGCATAAATCTCTGCAAGTCGCATTAGCTTGTCCACATCGAACTTGGAGAATGAGTTTGTTGGATCAAGGGAACACATGCATAGCAATAGCTCAGTAGAAACTTCATTAAAGCGATGATTAAGTTCTAACTTAATGGCATCCATAGCTGCATAAAAGATTAGGGTTGGAAACCGACGCAGGCTGCAGGGGGGTAATGAGCTTCGGGCCGCGTTGGAGCAGGGGTGCACGCCCCATTGCTGGCTACGCCTCTGTTTTGGACTGCTCCAACGGTGGGTTAGATTGAGTTCGTGGCCACTCAGGTCTCAGGCGTCATCGTGCATGCGTAGCCTAGTTGCAGGCCACGACTAGGCCTATAAATGAGCTGAGCTTGAGTGAGCCTGGCCTCTTAGACTCGAGCTCGGTAAAAGCTCGAGCTTAGCTCACACACTATTTTTCAACAATAAAAAATACTTAAGCTCGGCTCGAATAAGCTCAGTAAAAGGTAACATGTAGTAATATTTAACAAGTGATTTGTAAATTTACCAAGCTAGCGAGTTATTCGAGCTCGGCTCGATAAAACTTGCAAGCTCGAGATCAATCTCGAGTTTGGTTCGTTTGGAGCTCGAAACGAGCTCGAATCAATCTTACAATGAGCCGAGCTCGAACAGCTCGCGAGCCTCGACCTTTTTTTTTACAATCCTACCTACGACCGCGCTAAGCCGCGTTGGGAGCGTCTTCTTCCGGTGTTACACATATATTGGTTGGCTCTCATTGTCGATCGCCTTCCCCCGTGCCTGCTCATTTTCTCTCATTTACTTGTGTGCTCTTGCCTCTCTAAAAGACCAGGGCAAAGGCGCACTTGTGCTACCTCCCTCGCAACTTATTATATTTTTTACCGTACTTGTAAGGTATTAAAATTTACAGTAAGATGGTACTAAAAGGTATAAAATAAATTAGTATATCCACCTTTTAAATTTTTTGTACCACTAGATACTATCTCAATATAAATTTTAGTAACTCTTATAAATAGTAAAAAAGTCTATAGCAAAACAAGACGGATGGAGGGCTCCGAGCCTCCGGCAACCGGGAACCAATGGAGGTCGTGGCCGGGGCGATGAGAAGCCTCTGTCCAACCTGCTCAAAGAGGAGTACAAGCTGCAGAAGGGTGTCAATGGCGAGATCATGTTCCTCGAACGAAAAAGAAGCAAAGGAAAAAGAAGCGACACCTCCTCCCTCGTCGCATCGAAATCACCTTCGCGCATGGACGCACGCGCAGCGCCACTCGCGCCTCCCCATCCTGAGCCCGGCGTTGGTAGGGGCGACACGCAGCCCAGCCGACGACTCCCTGCTGCCTCGACGCTGCCTACTACCTTGAACATTGGTCTTGACAGCCTCAACACCGCCTCCACGCAACACTTTCGGTCCGAGGCGAAGCCAGAAAATTTTAAAGAGAGGGCCTTAAAAAAAGACATCCAAAATTATAGGCCATGTAAGCCATCGCAGTCTCGCAGGCGGTCTTTACGTTGGGAGGATTGAGTGGGCTCCAGCCCCACCCAGCTCCACTGATGGCTCCGCCTCTACTTTCGGTGCCTCCCACCACCAAGCTTGGCGCCAGCCATGGCGACCGGCGGCTCTTGACTACTCTGGCGCCGGCCACATGGCACCGCCCGCGCATCCCCACCGTCGATTTCCTCCAAATTTGATTGGTTTGTTCTCAATCCAATTGGCATTATTCTATCTAACTGGGTATGTATATATATGTATATCTCAAAGGAATCAAATTGGGAATGAAAATGTGAACAATTTAATATATTCATAACCAACCCCCACATTTCTTAAAAATGCGATTTCTTTAATAAAAGAAATATTTTTTTTCATCCATCGGGGTTGGCACTTCGTTCAATTGAATGTGTCCAGACGTTTAAGAGAATCAAATTGAGAAGATCGGGGTTGGCACTACGTTCAATTGAATATGTCCAGACGGAAAGAGGATCAAATTGGGAATGAAATTGTGACTAGCTCAACCGACAAAATGGTATGTATGTATGCATGCATGCAAGACCACAGGATTACCGATTTATTTGAGGTAATACTGAGGATTACCACGTAGTTTTAACGTTAGTCATCTCAGCCCTGCTTTTACGATGATTTATTTGAGGTAATAATGAGGATTACCACATAGTTTTAACGTTTAGTCATCTCAGCCCTGCTTTTACGATGAATGGAGCAATCATTCGAAATGTCATGCCAAGTGTTCTATGGCCTTCTGACCCAAAGCTCGGCTCAAAAGACGCTACAGAGTCTGGATTCCAGTAATGCCTAGCTTGCAGTGTATGAGATGCAACAAAATCTGAATTTAGATACAGAGGGTGCCAGAAGAATTCACGACATATGCCTTTTGGCGTGAGACTTGTCACAGATATTGTGTGGAAATGTTAGATGATAACAGTCTACAGCTAGCTTAGCATTTACAACTACATGTCTAGTAAAAGAAGGAAATATTGAACTATGTATGATCATTTTTTTATGATAGCTTATGCCCATGTTCTTGCATCCTTCAGATTTAGAACACATCTGGAGAGGGCCGGGAGAGCCTCTCGTCTTCCAGTAGCTCGTATGGATCAATGTATGGTGGGGGCGAAACTTTCGTCTTGCTCGCATCATGTACAAAATTAGGTCCAAAATACTGCAATGAGAAAATCAGGTCAGCCATAGTATCAGCTTGCTTGCATCATGTACAAAACTAAGACGAACACTTTTGGTCAACTCAAATGCTACAGAAGATATTAGCAACAACTACCAGGTACAAAAAGATCCACTCTGTATATTAGATGAAGAAACAAGAAGAATTGAAAAGAACTGCAATTCTGTAAATTTTTACACTTTCGGTTATTCCTTTGTTTCTTGTATACATTCAAAACCAAGGGCACAGATTGTTCTCAACAGGGTATTCCATTGGGACAGGAGAGGAGAGTTTAATTGACATATGTGGTACGGCCGTATGGGTGATTTTTCTGTGAGTAATGTCGAAAGTGTGTGGTCTTCATTCTCCGACTGTAGCATCTTGAACACAAATTGACGTCAAACCATAAGGTGTTCAATCGAATCTGCTAAACAATGTCAATATGACCAGATCATAGCCAACTCTGATTTTAAGCTCTACAATGTATGCATTCAGTGTGAAAATATGGTCCATGAAGAGCCACACACAGGTAAATTAAGAGCAAAGCACACCATGGTGATATAATGTTTGTATTCTGCATTTCTGTGTTCCAATTGTAGTATGCTGAACACAATTCAGATAAAATCTTAAGGTGTTCAATCGATTTTCTTAACAATATAATCTGATACCAAAACTGTTTTTCTAAATCTTTATAATGTATATGCCTGCCATGTCAAAATATGGTCCATTAATTGCTACAGATGAGTAAATTAGGAGCAAAGAACATACTGACTATATGTGTAATCACAAGAAGGAAGAGATTAGAGAGCTTACCACATAAAGAACAGCAAAAAGAGAAGCTGTGACAATAATCAGGGGGCCAAATCCCAGAAAAAATGTACTCCCAAGTGATAGTAACATCTTTGCCCGTGGAACTAGACCCTGGCAAGAAAGAAATAATGATAAGGGAAATACATCACGGTGATTATCTCACTATCATATCATTGCGAATTGACAAGCAATCAAGGATTTAAGATGAATATTCATAGGAGTAGACCAGTGGCCATAAAACATGAATGTTTACTGTGCAAATTTTAGCACAATTATTTAGAACAAAATATATGAACGATACTGATGAACCAGCAGCTAGTTTTCACATATGACATTGAAAAGTTTGAGGAATATTCATGCAAAAAAAAATACTAAGCCATTGCAAATTAATCATGATTGATGAACAACTCATGTGCATAGCCAAGAATGAAAGAGGGGTAAAAATAAGCAAATCGAACAATAAGAGAGGCACGCCATAGATCAAGAAATGCATGTGGTATGCATGGCCTAACTTGAGTGCTCGAATTTAATCATTAGATCCTAAAGGAAACACAGAGATACACTGATAACATCACAAGCCAAGAGGCCCAAGATCCATGCGCATGTACCGACAGAGAAAAAAAAAGAAACAACCCTGTAGAGATCATGTCATTGATTTCTGTAAAAGCAAGAGCCGGGTGTAATGTTGATACAAGGGTAGAGGGCTCATTGTCTTGCCCTTCACCTGCACGAAAATACGTTTGGTACGTCCTGTTCTCAACTTCACACTCGGCCATGCACCAGTGCATCCCCTTCTTCTTCTTTTTTCTGACACAAGTGCTTCTCTATATGACAGTAAGTCAGAAGGCTTACCTAGCTTCCACAATTAGTGTCTGCCTTGGACAAATTAAGCAAAACAACCATGACCCAATGAGTCAAAATTATCTACAATTGCTTGTTCCCACTCTCCAATATAGCAAAAGCATCAACTGCGCCATTTTCGATTACTAGTCTACAACCAGTGCAAAATTTTAGGTGATCACTTTCTAACTTGGGGAAAATAAACAAGGATTACAAACTTGTTGATCTCAAAATTCAGAATGGAATCCAATAAGTAACCAGAGAGAGAGAGAGAGAGAGAGAGAGAGAGAGAGAGAGAGAGAGAGAGAGGGAGAGGGAGAGGGAGAGGGGAGAGGGAGAGGGAGTGAGAGAGAGGGCTCGAACCTCGAGGCCCTCGCTGTTGAGCGCCATGGACCGCTCCCTCTGTCCGTCAGCCCCAGCCGCCGCCCTCTCGGACTCCGCCGCCGCCGAGACGCCGCGCTTCCTCCCCGCCTCCCCGCCTCGCCCACCCTCCTCCGCCTCCGCGGCCCCCGCCTTCTCCCCCGAGGGCGCGGACCCCGGCGCCATCCCCCGCCGCCTCATCTCCTTGGCGAACAGCGACTCCGGCGCCTCCGCCTCCTCCTCCCCCTCCCCGCCGGTCCCGCCAGCGCGGCACCTCACACGCAGGCGTAGGACTCGTCCGCGCGGCCGCAGCGACGGCGACGAGGCGGCAGCCGGCAGGGGGGCTGGGCGCGCGAGGTGGGTCACGGCCATGGCCATGGTGGTGGGGAGGGGGGCGCTGCGGGGGGGTTGGTTTCGTGGCTGCTCCGATCGCTGCTTCGAGACGGAAGCGGAGGAGGCCAAGTTCGAGTGGACTTGACGACTCGCTCGCGCCGGCGGAGTGGGATCCGGGCATCCGGCCGTCGGCTCCACCTCGCGATTCGCGCAGAGGCGGGATGGAGGGTGGGGATTCGGCGGAGGCTTCGTGCGGCGGGCGAGGGAGGGCAAGGACGGAAGGAAGCGAGGCGGTACACGTAACACGTGTGTGGCTGCGGTTGGACAGCGAAGGATGGGCCCACCTGTAGACCATGCCAGATGCCCACCGCCTCTATTATGTCCGGGACCTGTAGACCATGCTGTTATCAGGAAAACTAGGTCGCAAGCGCGGCGCACGCCGCGCGTGTAAATGAAAAGCAGTTTTTTTTAGGTGAAAAAATAGATTAAGACAGATTTAATTTTTTTTGGAGGTCTGGGAAATCGTAAAGACCGAGCTGTATATGCCGATGGGAAACGAAATTGCATTTTTTTTAAGGAAAGAGGTGGCGGCGCGCAGTAGAAGGATGTAAACGAATATGTATATTTATATATGTATGTGAATGTGGTGTCATGGTGTACTAACAATCATATATAATTAATTTAATAACGGTAAAACTGAGTTCGTAAATAAGTGCGATTAATCTGGCGTGTTGTAGCGAAAACTTAAGGGTAATACCGTTATATGTTTATGGGGGCAGGTCGATGGTCGATCATTTTGGTATAGCTGGATCGAGTAGGCTATAGCCGATTGTTTTTGTTATGGGCGACGATGTTCGTTATGCTATAGTTTTTTTGTAGAGCGTATTATAAGCACGCAATACAGATAAAAGTTTAGATTGGGCTAAGCGTAATAGTTAGTAGATAGCGCGATAATTAATGCGTAAAACTGAAAGCGGTTTAAGGAGGAGGAAATGAACGAAGCGAGGGATAATCTAAGATACAATAATTATACATAGGCTGGTTTAAATAACCAGCATAAGTTTTGTCTTAACAATCTAGTCTGATGAGCTGGCAACTATGTTAGGGATAGATGTAGTTTCGTAGAGGTGAGTTTAAGAAGTTACAAAACAAGAGCTGTTTAGTTCGCATGGTGTGCACCAAAATGTCCGGGTACGATTGTTGATGCCAGCGTAGGGATGAAGCAGGTTTGCAGAGTGTACCAGGATTGACTGCGGATATTACTGCAGGTAAAAATGGAGTCAATATGTGTTGGTGCTGAAAGATCTAGGCGCAATAAAGCTTAGAACATTTGATTTATATGCGCACTGTGTTATACCTCAGGTGTTTCATCGTCTTTGCTATTAGGGAAAAGCTGCCTGGCAGTTTTTAACTTCTTTGCGATCTGTGGTGAACTGCGAGAATAGAGAATGGTGAGGGCATTGAGTAATTATAAACGTTATTCATGTAGCTTGTCTAAGTACGTATATACTGTAGTATAAAATGGTCGGAGAGGAGCAGATAGATTAACCTTTCATGCATAGCTTCGAACGAGTGAGGTAGCTGAGGCTCAGCGGATGGTACAGACTCTTCATATACTGTTTCCTGGAAATGTAGCAGATCGTAATGTGAATGGGTAATGCTAAAATGATAAACGTATTTTTTTAACGAACCTTTAGAGACCGAATGGTGCCTGTCGTAGGAGGAGTAGTTGATGATGAAGAGATGGCAGCACATAAGTAGCATGAAGTATATTGCAGAAAAATAACTAAATAAACATGAAGAACATAAGTAGCATGAAGTATATTGCAGAGCTCACTATCTGGCACTAAACAAAACAAGTTCCACACCCAAGGCTCTGCACTACAAATAAGAACCTTATTCAGAAACCAACTTAGCGAAATTGAGAAAACATCAAGAGGGTCATGCTATATATACACAGGGCCACATACACAAGCTATGCCAATGATGGATTTGACAATATTGTTTGTTGAACTGACAGAATAAAAACTAACGGCTGATTCTAGTTGCAATCCAAGTTAGAATAGTTAGCTACAATAATGTGACAGTTATGGATAGCAAGAACAAATTTAGAACAGAACATCACTGATCCTATCTATCATTTGTTACCTCTGTAAATCTGCAACCCGGCCTCTCAGCGAGGAAAGCACTGAAGGAAGAAAGTTATGTAATCAGAGTATTAGATAAATTAATACGGAGTTAGTATTAGTCTGCCAAATAACTCAAAAGAGAGCCTAGCTACCTTCAAAATTACCATGCAACAAATAAGAAAGTTTTATAAGCGAAAGATTAACAGGAAGGTACTATTAGTTTGTCAAAGAATTCATTGTTTAGCAATCTGCAGAATTGCTACCAAGAAATAAGAACCCATCAAAAGTTTATGTGATATTAAAAGTAAAGCACCGAGCCTCTCTATTGTCAGAGATCCAAGTCATCTACAACGCCATGCTGGTTTTCCCCTCACCAGTCCACACCAATACACTACAGAACTAAACCTTTAAAAACGATGTGCTATACAAAGATCAGCAACTTAGGAATTAAAACCATAAACTTTCAAATTTGTCAAGAGGCAAAACATTCGAAATCTGCAGGTAATATTCCAAACCATAATACTATTACTCAAATATGTGGAAAAATCAGAAGTAAATTAAGAAAGTATTAACAGTAAGAGTATCAATGAGAACATGAAGCCCGTGCAGATCTAACAAATTAAGAACAAATCTAGAATATGGAGGAGAAGCAGGCGAGCAGCAGTACCTTATGAGAATGGCGGCTGACAAACAAGATGCTTTGTGAAGCATATGCCAAAAGAATGTCTCATAGAACCATGCTATCCATCTTTAGTATTCCGTTTAGTCATTATTCTTGCCCCTTTAAACAACAATGCGCAAATATCTCCGAGTTTTTTTGTACATAATTGATCTACAATTTCAGACACGGCTTTTGCGAACACCAAGAAAAGGGGCTTGTTGGGGTTTCCATCATGATGCAGCAAGTAAAAAAATAGAAAAGATAGTTAGAATTGCATTTCTTCTTTGGCATTTCTTGAATATTTAAAGAGATTCAAGTATTACCTTTCGTAAAGCCCGATCAGCAGAATCAATGTAAGCCCTTTCATGGTCCTGATAAGATATTTCCTTTTAAGATTATATTTGTCTGGTTATAAATGCAACCGAATTATACACCAGCTTTAATTTCATATAAAGATTATACAATTTAATTTGATAGGGAAAAAACAATGATATTATAAGATAATGGTTCTGACCTTAGATATAAGTGTTGTCTTCTTGGGCTATATTCTTCCATATTTCTTCTTGATTGCTGTCTCCTGCAAATACTCATATAGGCATCAATGAGCTATTTAATAGGTAGGCACCACACAATTCTATGGAACAAAGGTCATATGATTATATAGACACACTAAACAAAAAAAATATGGTGATAGAAAAGGACAGCGCCTTCTCTTGTGGCGAGGGCATCCCACTCCCTTAATTCAGGTCTTGAGCTTCTTCTACCTTTTCATGAGAAACATGGCCTTCAAGCCTCACCTGACCAGCCGCATCATCAAACGGCATTCCAGACGTAGTGAACTTAAGCTGGCAGAGAAGAGTTTGATTCAATGATTTATGGTTCACACTCATGGCGGAAACAAAAATTGTTTACGATGTACGCACCAGCTCATATGTACATAAAAAAGAAGAGAATGATTTTACATTTTCAATGAAGGTGCTCATATTTTCTGAAAATAAGAACCGGAACAAATTCTTTTCCCTTCCTTAATGCCACAGTGTAGCACATCAACATAAAATCGATAAGGGGCTAATAACAACTTATTTTTAGAGAAGGGATGTGTCCAGTATAAGTATTTCCTGACCGAAAAATCAATGTCAGCTTACTTTTTGTTGCAACAAGATTGGTACCCATTCAATCAGAGCCATGGAGAAAACAAGGGGCTCTATAAATGGCAAGGTTGTTAATCCCGAACAACTCAAGTAGAGTTTAAAATTTTAAATCAATATGGATTTTCTATGAACCAAGGTTCTATTCCCAGAATGCATCCCAAAATTCCAAACAAGCAAATAACCCTCGATAGAAGATTCATAAAAGATAAAACACCAATGATCTAGCAATGTACCGAATAGCAACATCGTGCAAATGAGGACAAAGCACAAAAACATGCTTGAAATTGATTGTAGTTCATGTCTCAAATACCCCTACCCAACTACGTTTAATAATCTGCTCGAGTCATTTTGTTGACAGACAGTAATGAGCAGGCAGTACTAAACATTAATATTTATTATGAACAAAGATGTTGCATATAATGTAGATTGTACAAATCTAAATGACAGTTTAGAAAATACAGTTGTTATCATTTATCGCATCTATATCTTCATTAGTCAACATATAGCTTTCTTATCTTGTGTTGGCCTGAGATGGCATGGCTCAGGGGATCACGGGATGGGACGGGGCGGGGTGGAGTGCGGAGAGAAAGGGAGAGGAGGTGGTGCTGGCGATTTGGTTAGTACTCACCTTGATGTCCCGGACGAGGAGCTGTCGGTCCTCGGGGGAGAGTTCGTCCCAGAGCGCGAAGGCACCCTCCTGGTTATTGTCCTTCACCTTCTCCAGCAGCGCCTGCGCCGCCGCCGCACCTAATGGTGATTCCGTCGTCATCGATGCACGTCTTCACGAGGGACTCGGGAACCCTCTTCTCACCTCACGGGGTCGGATCGGGCGCCGTCGGGGGCAGACGCAGAGGGGGAAGGAGCCGAGGAGTAGGAGCTCACGAGGAGGCGCGTGTGCAATCTGAACCACCGGAGAGAGGGCGCGGCCGTAGGTCGGCGAGGAGGCCGAAACCCCGGTGGTCTGGGTGGTCGGACGCGTCCACGCGCGAGAAGGCGCGAGCGCAATCCGTGCAACGCGACGTGATGTCCGGAGGGAGCGTGCGGGCATGGGTCGGCGAGGAGGCCCTACCGCCGGATCTGAGAGGGAGCGGAGGATGCGAGGAGGAAGAGGCGCGGGCGAGGATGGAAACGGCACGCCGCGTGGAAGAGCGGAGGCGGCGAGACGGGTAGGGTAGAGACTTCGGAGACGATAGAAGCACCGAGAGAGCAGTCGAGAACGGCGCGCGAGGTAGAGGCGGAGCGCGCTAGGCCAGGGGATAGCCGTGCGGGCTTCCCCAAAACGGAAGGATCGAGAAAAAGGTGAGGTGGGTAAAGGATATTGGCAGTGTGCGTGAGCGGCGAACCGAGCGTTGCGAGGTAGCGCCGGGATCCGCGGGCGCGCGTACGGCTAGATTTTCATCGAAACGAAAACGAAGGGCTATCAGCAAACCGTAGCTGTATGTAATCACAGAGAATAGGAAGTTTTTTCGGTAAATTCGATGACGTGGATAGGCTCTAAGGCCGGGAACTCTCCCAAGTTTAATAAAAGTAGTATATGCAGCGTGTTTTTTTTTCCTTCGGTGGATCTTTACCACTTGGTTGATATCCTAAATTGATGGTACATAAATTAAATTTAAAAAAAATAAAATACTAAAAAAGGTTTATCATATAAATCGGTATAAATCGGTCAAAAGTCAGTAAAAATCGAGCAATTTTTGACCAAAATTGCTCAGAAAATTAGCCGCAAAAAACATCAATTCACCAGTCCATTTTCAAAAAAACCGATCAAATTTTTTTTTTAATATTCTTTCTAAAACGTTTGATTTCAAGACTTTTGATTTTCAATCCTAAATCGGTGTGGTTAAGCCGTGGCATGTAACGTGAAGAACACAATATTAGGCACCAAGTGTGTTATTTCAGTGAACTTTGACACAGCAAAAGATCACTTCATAGATTTCTATGACAACATCTACCGTCTCAAATTATTACATTCAGTTACAACAGCAAATGGAATGTACTGGTAATCCATAGCCACTCAAATGGTAAACATACAACACATACACGAATAAAATCTACAAAAATAAACAATTCCATGACCAATAACCTTGTCTGAAAGCCTGTAAGCAGCTGCACGACTCAGTATCCATGCAACTTTAGACAAAAAGCTGCTCGCTCCTCACACCCAATGTCCATCCAAGCCTGAACAATCACAATCTCTCGAGCGCTAGGCTTCTAGCACAGTTACTTCTGGTGGCACATAACCTGTACATGCTTCAGGAGTTTACAAAACCCTAGCTTCGCTGTACTGTTTCTTGAAGGGTTGGCCATGCAGCCTCCTCATCGATGCTGTATCCATTAACAAGAAAATCGGCGCAGTTCCTCCGGCAGCCTCGGTTATAAGGATTTCTGAAGCGTCCGTCGGGCCCGCGAAGATACGCATAGCGCGATTGATTTGCTGCCTCGTTAGTTGTGAGATTCCATGCTATCTACAATTGATCATGGCATGTAGATGGGTGAATTATATTTTATGAAAAAGCCTGGTGGTGTGCCCCTAGCAGCAAATGTGCATTGCAGCTTAGATTCCATTTAGGTCTTTCTAGCATATATATTGTGAACAAATGGAATTGTTGAGTGATACACAGTTACAAGTGAAATTGTAGAAACATAGAGATTTGCTTGTGCCATGAATTAAATAGCAAGGTTTCAAATTGTTCTGTGCATAAAATGTAAGTCTTGTGCGGTTGTCCTCCTTTGCTATTCCCATTGTAGAAAATGCCAGACCATAATGAGACAATAAAGCATACAGACAAATAGAACTTCTGTTTCATAACTAGGTATATTTTTCCAAAACATGCAAACATAATGTACCTGTGTTGCTTGTGCTCCCGTCAAAATAAGAGCTCCAGTTAACAAAAAGACATCCAAGAACATGAACAATACAGCACCAGGATGTTTTGTCACCATGAAGTGAGTCCACGACTCGGAAGATGAGAGTATAATGGGCTCTGTCCAAAGTCCTGTCATTAGATGTCATTGACATGTTAGCATACTCTTGAAGCAATGTATATATATATATATATATATATACTAGATATCCTTACTGTGGAATCCAATGGCAGCACCCAGAAAGGATGTAGTTGTCCCCATACAAAGAAACACAAAAAAGTCCCACTTGTTTCTCTACAAGCAAAACATATGTTAGTTGTACAGAAACCAGTCAGATCTGCATGCAGAATACAACTGGTCATAACATATGTATATCCATTATGTTCAAGTTTAAAATGAGGCGGTTTGAATATTTATTGCAGTCAGATTTCAAAATGAACTCTATATTCCCCAGCGTTATCGAAGTAAGCACTATACTGATCATATATCTGATAACTATAACATAATATCTTGCTATCTTGATCATTTCCAAAATCTAGGAATACCAATAAGCACCATGTTCTTCCAAAGAGCAAAAATAGTGTCCCCTATTTAGTCAATGGGGCATTCAGAGAACATTTCTGACTACAACTGGAACAGCACGTCAGGGATTAATAATTAAATAATAAATACACCCTTTTGCTAGGGGTATGGTAGGGTATGGCTATATAACATATATGAAGTTCCAACAGCGGTTACTGGAACAGAACAAAAAGGATATACAGCCCTTTTGCTAAGAGTATGGACCTGTACGGTAGATTATGGTTATCTAACTTATATGAAGCATCTGCCACTATAGCTGGAATAACACAGTAGGGAGTTTTCTTATGATAGAAGATAGAAATTAAATTGAGAACTTTAACTAGAAGTTCGAATATTCGATACTGCCATATCCCACATCTTACCTTTCCAACACAGTTTGATATCCAGGGGCAGTGATGGTCAAACTGCTCAACACAATGCTTACAAGTTGGACAATGTTTGGAGCGCACAGGGCGAATTATCTGGTAAGTACAGTTACCACAAATTCAGTTCAGTAACAACAAGATGTAGTGGGCATTTGTGACACAAAAAACCACATAAAGCAATGAAGAACCATATGTAGATATGGTTACATGTTCTACTTCCGAAACAAAAGGGCATTCCTCCAATATGAAAATACTAATACAATCTGAAAGAAACAAGAGTAAGAAAGTAAAGAAACAAAATAAAAAGAAAAGACTTTTCTTATAATACCTTGCAAGTAGGGCATAGCTGAGACCAATTGCCTGTCCAAGTAGAGGAATTGTTAAGATCAATCTCCATGAGTGGTTCCTGTAAATAAAAGCACTAATGATCATCTTCATGGTATCAACAAAAAATCCCTAAGCATGTGATGTTATTGTCAAGTCCAAACTGCTCATAACAGATGCTCATGTTAACATAGACAAATTCAACTGAAAACAACCTACTTCTCAGAAGGCATCTAGGCTCTTGAACTGCAAAAATGCATGTGCAGCATGATCTAATAGTACTGACAGCCAAATGAGGTAACAACTAACAAGTTTGAAGTCTTCATTTAAATAGAATCACTAATAACAAAATTCTACAAATACTGATGTGAGGCATTTTCCTGGTGTACCTGTGTAGAAAAATAGGGTTTAAATCATAGTTACCGGATTCGTTGTAACCCCCCACAAATCGTGAACTGGATTTATTGAATATTGAACCCAAACCGATTTAGGGTACGGGGCTCGTGTTCGCAGTGAAAATTAGAAGAAAAAGTGGCAAACCGTAAATCCGAATCTCGTACTGCGACTCAAACGAACCGTGTTGGTAAATATGGTTTAAACTATAGTTTACCTTTGGATCAAGTCGTTTGGTATTTGCTTTGATGTAGCCTGGATTTTTGCTGTCCAAAGACCAAAAGAGCAAAACTTTAACCTTAAGCAGGGAGCAGGCATAGATAAATTATGCTTAGAAGAAAATAAATTGAACATCAACAAAATATGCTAAGTAGATTGAGACAAAAAAAATGGGTATAGTTCCGAACTAGTGAGCATAGTATGAAATAAATGTTAATCCTCTTCATCATGTAATTACAGAATTCCAATTTTCAACAGTAAGTCATCTTTTTTAAAATTTTACATAAATACACTAAAAACCAAGGCATCATTAGCAGTAGCATAGCACAAAAGACCAAAAATAAAGCGCATGTGAAAAGACTGCAAAAGTTGCATGAAAATGGTCTGGTTAAGTAATTCCAGTTAAGTAAACATTCATGTAACATAACTACATAAGCTACCTGCTAACTCTGTAGAACATCACTTGTGACGCAAGGGCAAGAGAAATAGCACCCCATGACCAAAGACCAACAGCAGCAGTGATTCTAGAAAAATTAGGCGCTGGAGATTTTTATGATCAGGTCAGATGATTAACATACAAGTCAATTTTGAACTTATATAACAAAAGCTGACAAGCAATGCTCACCAAAAATAATCGAGTTCAGGAAAAGGATGATGAGGATAACGAGAAAACAAAACAGGATAGGGGCATATCCAATCTTCCGTGACCTCCCTGAGCAGTACTTGTCTTCAAAGCTTACTTTTGTAGCATTAGACTAAAAGCAGAAAGATGAAACTTCCGTTAGTGGAATTGAAAAGGCCATAGCTAATGCACACACTACTGAATAAATATTTAGGAGAACCAGCTCCAAAACAAGGGGGGAAAGAAGTTCAAAAAATAGGATGTAAGAATAATTGTGAATGCATCGATTCCAATCTACGCTAATATCTATGTTTGATCGAAACCGTTTACCACAGCCCACACCTAGATAGCTGCAGTAGTGTATGAGCTGACTGAAAAGTAGCACATAGTGAAATTTCTAAGGCAAAAGAAAAAGGCTAGATTGTAAGAATTAAATAAGAATCCCAGGGGAAAACGTACAAGGATATAGGAAAGATGCCGATGACCTTTGTCTGCTGCAAGTTGCACAGGAGTAAACCCACCGCTATCTTTTAATGTGAGTTCCTCCTTGCTACCAGCATGTACAAGAACAGTGCAAACCTCCAAATTTCCTCTTATAGCAGCCCAGTGTAAAGGAGTACAACCTGCATGACATCACAAAAGAAGCTTAATAAAAATGTGGATTGTGAGAGCTACCTCAAAAAAATTACTAGCAATTCCTTGTATATAATTCAGCACTTACCAGAACACATTCAATTTTTACATGCTCCAAACAGGAAGAAACACCATGCAAATGTGAATGTTTTAGACCCAATACATTATAATAGACTGATTTTTCGACCAACATGCATGCTAAACAGAATTTTGAAACACTTACAACAAACCATCTACACCAATGAAGTGATCGAAAAACAGGTGCTCTACATTTTTTTTATGCTGCTCTCAGCATGGTTGTCTTTATCATATATTGATATGCTTGCTCTTTGATCACCATTCTACATTCTAATATTCTATAACATCCTGAGTGAAAACACGAGAAAAGTTAGGTGCCACATTTCCAAAGTGAAAACGCGAGAAAAGTTAGGTGCCACATTTCCAACCATCCATAGCTTTCAGCGGCAAATAATTGGTTCTCCCTAAATTTTGTTATTTCATTAGGTTGAAAGCACAATCCACAAAGTAAAAAAATATAAGTACAAATACATTAACATTGTTTGATGAGCAAAGAACCCTAGCAAGTACATTTTGCTCTTAGTACAGGAGAGCTCAAGGTTCAAGTATCAGGGATTGTTCTTAGCACAAGTTAGGTATTCAAAAATAGAGTGTAAAAAAAGGGGGAAGCATGAAGTAGCAAAGACAAATAATTAAATACCACAGAAAAGAGAAAAACTGCATTGCGAAGGGTACCGTTTTTGTCTTGTCTTACATGATTGGCATCCATAAACAGCAGTAACCTAATTGTATCTGCATTTCCCTTGTAGGCAGCCCTGAATATGATATAGAAGATATAAACTTACATTAGCAAATAAGCCAAACATGGAAATCAGGAAATGTAAATCAAAGCATCCATTTTATGAATGTCTTAGAAACAGAAGTCAAGTAGACTATTAAATGACTATTCAGGACTGACATGGGGACACATTCAAGCTTTATTGGACAAGCTTCATACTGCTCTAATTTTGGAAGCATCGCAATTGGCAATTCATAGGTTTGTTGGAGAACAATGGGTGCACAATTATTAAGAGGAAGAGAGAAACCACCAAAGAAGAACCAACGAATGCTTTGTCGCACAATATATATTACAGAACAAGTAAATTGGTAGCAGATTATTATCATTTTGGGCTCGCTCAAACCTAAATGCGATAATCTATTTTTCAGTGGGAGTGTATCAGGGATTCATGGTATCTGTTAGCCAACAAATCTTTAAGTATCAAACAACACCATGCAATATGCATGTATCCTTGTTTCTTCTACAGTGCAATGAAATTGTTAACTGAATAAATGTTTTACTTGCATGAACAATTTGAGACAACGTTTCAGCCAGGATCTATAGATTCACAATCGACTGTGGTTTGTAAGTAACAGTGCAAGTTAAAAGGTAAAGAGCATTCTCCATATTCATGTACCAGTGCAATGGGCTCCTTCCGTCATTGTCCAAAGCATTGAAGTCTGCACCATACATTGAGATAATGCGATGCAAGAATGCTGTTTGGCCGTACTGAGCAGCAACGTGGACTGCCTAACATAATGGTCAAAAGAAAGAATTGTAAAGCATAAGTTTTACTGACGCCACAAAAAGCTAAAAAAACAGAGGAACGGACTTAGGTTGCAGCCAGCATTGGACTTATATTCTTGTCAGTGCTGTGACTCTCAATGAAAAAGCTGAAAAGCTTCTAACAAGATAAGCTATCCAGCTTAAAAGCATGTCCCAAGCATTTTTAACTTTTTTTAGTCTTGAAGATTGTTAGCCAATTGCCTAACTTCGTCAAACAGCTTTTCCAACAAGCAAGTAGGCTAGCCCAGTAGCACAAGCAACAGAATTAATCTATAGTGGTACTCATTGCAAATGATTTGCCACTAGCAAAAAATTGTTCCAGTAGAAAATTCACATTGTAGCTCTCCAAGCAATAATGCTCACTTCAAATCAACCAGCAACCATGTATTTATCCAAATTACATTTATATGAAAGATTTACTAAACGGCTAATCTCATTCCCAGTTCTGTAATGTAACCACTTACTAAATAAGTAAACAGAAATTAGCTCATGAATATCTGTTGTTATTTGTTTCAGAACGCTCCAAAACATCCTGGCCTTAATCCACATAGATCCTGCATTTTTAATGGATATAAACAAATCTCCCAAAGCCATCCTATAGCCTTCTGCACAAAGCAAACAATTATATGCTATCCTCGCCAATCAGACACTAAACCCAACAGCAAAGCAAACTGCCCAAAACGAAAAAGAACAACCATAATGCATCTGGGACAACAAAACAGTTGCATTACCCGGTAGCCGTTCACGTCGGCCGCCTCCAGCCTCGCGCCGTTCTCAAGCAGCACATCGGCAGCGGCCGTGGCCCCGCGCACCGCCGCCCAGTGCAGCGCCGTCTGCTGCGCGTGATCCGACGCGTTCACGTCGCCCCCGTGCTGCCCAGACCAATTCAATCGGCAAAAAAGGGGGAACCAAAGCAAACACCGAATACGACGCCAGCGAAGGAGTTGAACGAACCTCTATGATGTAGAGCGCGACGTGGGGATAGTTGTTGAGCGCGGCCCACTGGAGCGCGTGGTAGCCGTTGCCGTCGGGCGCGGCCAGCGAGGCGGCGCCGCCGACCCGCTCCACCAACACGCGCAGCCGCTCCAGGTCCCCGTACGCCGCGGCCGAGTAGACGTCCACCACGGGGTCCGGCTCCGCCCCGTTCAGCCGCCGCCGCCGCTCCTCCTCCTCCTCCCGCTCCTGCTTCCCGCCGCCGCCTTCGTCGACCACCTCGATCTCCGCGACGCGGGACGACGCCATGGCGCGGACGAAGGAGCCGATGGCAGCCTAGGGTTTTGCGGGGGAGTTGGCTAGGTCGCGACTTCTTCGAGGCGGTGTGATGGGGATGGGTGGTGGGACTGGTCGCGGCGACGACGTCAGATTTGGATGGGAGGGGCGACCACCGAGAAGGCGACAGCTGAAGCAGCCGCCGGTGGGGGGCTGGTGGCTGACTTCCCCGGGGTAGATGGGGTCGGAGGAAGCTTGCGATGAAAGAGACGCGGTGGAACACGGTGGAAGATGCTCGGCGACGTTGAGCCGTCCGATGGTGGATCGGATGGTTGAGATTCAGTGCGCCCAGGATGAGAAATGTAGGACACGGGTCTCCTACCATCACTGTTGGGCATATATATGGCAACGGGACCGAAACCTGAAATTACAGGGGTATTTACCCATTAGAAACTGGGAATGAACCATTTTCATGCCTGCGTCTTTATTAACCGGAAAAAGTTACTAACCAACAGGTAGAGTGGGGTACGGATCCGTTCTGTTGTTACTCATGCATGTTCACTCGTGGGTCTGGTCCACTAGCGATCTAGCCCAATTGCCCAAGGCTCAACTGTGCAGCCCAACCAGTTAGCTCATCAAAATATTTAAACCCTAACCGCTTTATAAGACATGCTGCCCAAACTCCAACTGTGCAATCTTGTATAATGTTTAATTTTTAATATGAATATCCATTGCATTTTTATTGAATTGCCTTATAAGATATGCCGTTACTGTCTGCAGGGACATCTATCCATAATGCGGGTGCGAGTTACTCGCCGAGTCCCCGTTACTCGTGAGGGTACGAATAAATTTTGTACCCGCGTATAGATATAAGTATTGTAGTGGGTGAATTTTACTAAAACGGGTACCGGTACGGGGTGGTGATACCCGCTGGGTACAGACTCGTTGCCATCTCTAGTTGGGTATGTACAGTAGTATAGATGGTGACTGTCTATAATATATATCTATATCATTTATAGGCAATATTAAAGACAATTCATACATTAAACTGTCTATATAGCTATCTGTAATAAACTCTCATATAATTAATAGACTATCTGTACAATGCTATACACAGTATAAAGTTGTCCATAAGACTGTCAGTTAAATATTAAACAACATCTTTCTATCTCCTCATTCTCTCTTTTTCACATCATTCAAAATTTTATATGGCATACTTTTATAGACAGTTGTCATGTACCATTGCACATACCCTAAGTCGAAGCTACCGTTTAAAATGCTAACCTAACAAACCTTGAACTATATACTACTTATCTAAAGCTGCTAGGATCAGCCGCCCATCGGAGTGCCACGTCAACCCGGTTTCCGAAAAAGTACTTTGCAAAATCTAATATTACATTTAGGTCCTTGCGTTTTCAAAGAATTGCGCATATACTACTTATCTAAAGCTGCTAGGATCAGCCGCCCATCGGAGTGCCACGTCAACCCGGTTTCCGAAAAAGTACTTTGCAAAATCTAATATTACATTTAGGTCCTTGCGTTTTCAAAGAATTGCGCATAGACCAGGATCACGCCCTTTTATAAAATAAAAAAAATCTCATGATTTACCACGTGCGGCGTAGCGCATATCTCCATCTAGTTAGAGTAATATAGACAAAAATCGACACAAAGAGTGTTGAGAGGAGACTTGAAGCCAACTCCAACCATTCGACAAGTCTACAGATCCCTTCAAGCAATGGAATGATCTCCCGAGCCAAGGAACAAGGAACGATTACAACTTGCAAGCTAAATTTTTTGTGTGGGCTCACTTTAGCACACTCACACGATGCCCTCTTTTATCATCTTTAGCTTGATATCGTACTGTAATATGGCTCTATGTTAATATAAGGGATAAAAGTTAGGATTTTATAGTGGATTGCTTTAAGTAGTGGTTATACAGTCTAATAGGGAATTGGTAGATAGGTAGATAGGAGGGTGATTTTTTTTTAAAAAAAAGAATAGATTGTTTAAATAATTTTACAAACGTAATACATTAAAAAATTACAAAAATATATCTATATCGCTATTTTAATTAGCGACAAGCCTTCTTCGCCAAATGAATTGGCAACAGGGTTCTATTGCCATTTTGTTTGGCGACAAAAAGCTATCTTGTCAGCTAAATTAATCCACGACTAAACAATCTACTGACCAATTCAATCAGTGATAGGGGCTTTTGTCACCAATTCAATTGGCATTGTACATCAGTAGCCATTTGAAATGGCTACAGATCTGCAACGAATTGGTAGTTGCAGATGAAATAGTGACAAATCTATTGTCACCAATCAGGGCCAATGCCGGCACTTACAGTATCGACATTGCCTACATCGCTTATGCAGGATACACGTGTTTCATATGTTTTGCCAAATTGTTGCAGCACATTTTCCCTAATTGTTGCATGAAATATTTGATTGTCTTTGCAACATCTCTTCATAAATTTCCACAAAATAAATTTGGTGTAGTCTGCATTTTGATTTTGCATCAAAGTTTATTTTTTTTATTGCATTAGAGATTGTTCTAGCGAGGAAATTAGTGCATTTGTTTCCAGTTTTGTTGCAAATGTGTTCGATTCTATTGCATCTAACAGTTTACGATGTTGCAGTGTTGTATGATTATTTTTTATACCTAAACTAGTTTTAAAGTGTAGCTCAGTCCTATACTTATGGTTTTCATCAATTTTTTAGTAACGATTTTTGTAGTTTTCCTACTTTTTTTAAGGATATTATACTTATTTTTCGTATTTTGTTGCATATATTAATTATAATTATTGTACATATTATTTAGGGACGTTGCACCAATTTGTACAAAGAAGAAACTTCCCAATATAAATTCCATCCCTAGTGGATTCTGGCAATACCAAAAGTAATTTCGGGCACCAACCCAACAAACGTGTCAACATTAGGGATGAAAAAGGAGCGGATTCGGTCGGATAGTGACATTTCCATATCCGCTCACATTTTTTTCACCCGGATGCGGATACGAATACAGATAACTTAAAAACGGATCGTATATTGAATCGGTATCAGATAATAATAAAACGGATAGTAATCGGAGTCGGATCGAAAACGGAAACGAAACCGAATATTTAGTCGGATAATATGTAAACGCCAAAACACAAGCTTCAACACAGAATCTCCTTGTTGTAACCTGACAAAGCAAGCAAAAATAGACATACAAGTGCATTGCGAATTCAACTTTGATTTTACTTGTGCTTCATGTGCTAACTATTAAGAGCACGTAAATATGCATGTACGTATTTGATTAGAAGTTAGAACACAAGTATTTCAAATGCATTGGCAATTCAATTTAGCCTTGTATTCACAACAATAACATTCACCACTTGTGAGTTGTTCATCATGGCTCCCTTTCAAGATCAACCAGAAGCAAAGCAAAACATTCACCACTTGTGAGTTGAATCAGGATATCAATTGTGCAAACAAACTCAAGCATGTGAATCCACTTCTACTTGTTTTTTTTTTACCACAAACATAGGTGGCGGGCCGCATCGTCGGTGGCGGTGGCGCCGGCCAGCCGGCCGTCTTGGTGAGGGCGTGAGGCTTGGAGGCGGCGGGCGGCAACTACAGCTAAGGTTGGGCGATTTGGGGATTGCCTAGGACTGGGGCGCCCGAGCTAGACTGAGACCGAGACTGGTGATTGGTGAAGCCACGCCCACGCTGGAGACCTGGAGACTAGGAGTCGGAGATCGACGATGGGTTGTGGCACGTAGGCTAGTCGGTGGCGTTAGGCTGGGCTGGGCCTTGAATCAAGCGGCGTGTGGCCCATGTGTCGTCCCACACCTTATACGGATATCCGGTTCCGGATATCCGTATCCACTCCGTATCCGTCGGACATCTCCTTCCCCATATCCGCTCCGTATCCGCCTGCCCGATCCCGGATAATTATCCGTATCCGTATCCGACGGATATTAGATTCTTTTGCCATTTCACTAAAAACAGATAGCGGATACGGATACAGTCCGGATATTATCCTCTCCGTTTTCACCCCTGGTCAACATTTCTCCTTGCAACTGTAAGATAAACTCTTCTTTCATACAAGACGAAAATGCAATTTTCCCATCCTGCAATCTCCTCTCCCCGTGCCGTTTGCGGCTGACGTATTCCGTTCCCAGCAGCGCCGCCTCCCCCATCTCCTCGGAACCCCGACGCGGCGCCACGCCCCCTCTCCTCACCACGACTCGTCGCGCGCACGAACCCGATGGCCGCGGGCTCCTCCGCCGGAAACCCTCAGCCCTTCAAGGTTCGCCTCCGCCAGTTCCGCAGCTTAACCCGTTCGTTTGTTTGCGCCGCGTTGCTGGATTGTGGCTTGTGAGTTTGTGACCTTTGGTGAGTTCGTTGCAGCTGATCCTGGGGTCGTCGTCGGTGGCCAGGAAGCACATCCTCACCGAGATGGGACTCGAGTTCCGAGTCATGGTGGGTCGGGGATGTTGGTTTGCCATGCTACCGCTTCTTTCCCTTGGGTTTGGGTTTTTCTTGGAATTGTTCCTTAAGCTAAGGAGTTCTTGGTTTCAGACTGCGGATATAGACGAGAAGAGCATACGGAGGGAGAACCCCGACGAGCTGGTCATGGTTCTTGCAGAGGCCAAGGTAGAACATTGCAATTTCAGTATTAGCATGGCGCCCATTTTGTTTTCGATGGAATAGCTCCCGTGGTTCACAGTTTCAGTAACGCATTGGCATTGCCGACTCCATGTTTAGTGCCATGTATTTCTTGTATGAAAATAGGTGGAATTTATGTTGCTAGTCGGAGTACCTGCCAAAAACTAGCTTAGTAAGCTAAGCATCAGTGTTGGTTTTACTTTAGTTATAAACATCATTTAAATACAAATAAAAGGAAGGATAGCACCGGTTCATTTCATGTTATTGTTTGGTGCTGTGGTGTATTGTGCTTGTGTGGTGGTGTGCGCGCCTGTAAATTGCCTTCTCAAAAAAAAATTCTGCTGGATTTCTAGTTGTAAATACTGCGAGTGCTTGTTGATCTTGTTTAAGTGCTGACAACTTCTTCCCTGCAACGAAAATTAACCACTTTAAACATCTTTCAGGCTGATGCTATCATGTCTAGAATGAACATTTCTGATTACCAGAAAGAAGGCGATCAACCGACACTCCTTATCACTTCTGACATAGTATATCTCGATTACCTCTGCTGTAATACTTCAGATGGAACTTGGATGCTGTATCTATAATAAATAAATATGTTATACATACGTCTATGCTTCATTGTGGCTTCTCTTTGATTTTTTTTGGGTATAACTAGAAGTTCCATGGATTCTACCTTGATGTAGAATATGACTATTTTGGTGGAATGATGATGCTAATTCCACATTTGTACAGATAGGCTCAAGTGATATTACCAAAAGCAAATGGCAAACTAATGCTTTAATCAGTTGGCAGTTGTTTCTTTTTTAGTTTTAGCATATATATAATAAGATCCCTCATATTTTTGGTTCAACATTGCATGTACTTGACACCATCAACTTTTGCTGACCAAAACTTTGTTCTTGACTAGGTTCGTCAACATTTGCCGGCTCCATGTGTTCCTGTTCCTTTTTGTTCTGAGGCTGTGTTTAACTAGATCGAGATTTTATTAGTTCAGCATTGATTGTTACTCCAGAGTTAATTACATCATGCCTAGTTAGCTCTCAATCATTCTGCTCCATTGATGGAAAAGTTCTCAGCTCAGAAAAAGTAATTTCGTTAGAAAAAAATCTCTTGACTTTTCTCGTCTGAATTTTAGATTCTAAATTCTTTAACAGTGATGCCCTGTGTAATTCTTAAGCTTGGTAATGATGCATATTGTAACTTGTTCCTATGTTCACATACTTCTAGGCATGTTTTCTTTCTTGCTAGCATTCATGGTTGTGTGGTTGAACATATCTGCTTCATTTATGGCTTTCCTAGAATGTTGTCAATTGCATTATTACATACTGAACTGTAGTTGACTTTGAGGTGGTCGTCCATGAAGGGATTATTAGAGAGAAGCCAACCACCAAGGAAGAAGCACGCCAATTCCTAACAGGTTTGTCGACATGTCCAGGCACCTTCCATCTGATTGTCCAATGTGTTGATGTATTGTGTATTAGTTGAACCATTTCCTTCTCCAGGTTATTCTGGTGGGCATGTGTCAACTGTCGGATCTGTTGTTGTAACTAATCTTACAACTGGGAAGAGGCTTGGAAACTTAGACAAAGCGGAGGTAATTCTCTCTTGTAGACATAAGGGTTATTTCATCAAAGCTACCCATATTGTGTGGCCTTTCAAATAAGATTTGTTAGTGTGGGTGATCCCATTGAAACGTGCGATTGAAGTCCCACCAATCAATTTCTTTGGCAGACAATGAATTCATGTGAGTCATAAATGTCTAAGGAAGCAAAGGGCATCCTCACAATACCTGTTAATTTGCATCTTTGGAGTTAGCTTTTGATTTCAGAGAGAATGCTCAGTGATAATGTTGATTGTAGTTTTGAAACTTGTTGATGTTGCAAACTTTTGTGTGTGCATCTAGTTAGAGAGAGCTAGGTGCATCTAGTTAGAGAGAGCTAGCATAAACTGGATCATGGTCATCTTTCATTTTACTTGTATTATACATAGCAAAAAACTTCTTGTTATGAATATGACTTGTATTGAATATAAGGGCCAATGGCCACAATATATAGAGTACATGAGGGAAAGGAATAGGAATAGGGCTCTATCTATAACAGGAACTTATCTATAACAAATGCAAGGCGTATGCAATAGCATTGCATTTTGAAGAGATGAACTAAAAAGGGAAAATCCAAAGTCATAGTCTTGAAGTAGCCGTCGTAGCATGTAACTCCTGAAGAATCGAGCTGACGAAGATAGCCAACGAAGAACCGAGTCGGTGAAGAAAAGTCGACGAAGAAGCCAAATCGACGAAGAAAAGTCGAATGTATGGCAGAGTCGACGAAGAAGAGCCGACGGGACGAGTCGACGAAGAAGAACCGGGTCGATGGAGAAAAATCGACAAAGAAGCCAAATCGACGAAGAAAAGTCGAATGTATGGCAGAGTCGACGAAGAAGAGCCGATGGGACGAGTCGACGAAGAAGAACCGACGAGGCCGACAAAACGAAGCCGAGCCGAGGTATAAGAGTTGACAGAATAAGTCGAGCTGATAAAAGAGCAGAACGACGACAGAATCAAGATGCTAAAGACTTGGATGGACGCAACGGAAGCTAAAAACAAGACTTGATGGAGAGCTGAAGAGCTGGAGCCGAGCCGAAAAGCCGAAGCCAGAGTGTTGACCTAAGACTGGAAGCCGGAGCCAAGCCGGAAACTGAAGCCGAGCCAATAACCGAGCCAAAAAGGCGGAGCTGAGAAAGCCACAAGAAAAGCCATAAAAGCTGGAGCCAAAACCACAAGCCACAGCTAGACCGGATTTAACTGGAGCTGATCTCACGCAAGAAGCACGAGCTGAAGAGGAACAACCCGGAGCCGAAACTAAAAGCCAAAGCTGAAGTCGGATTGGAGCCAGGAGCTCAGAAGCAAAGGCTGGTAAAGCAAGTCCAAGCGGCCTCGGCGATCGCGACCGGCCTCGGCAAATCAAGGGCGTAGGACGGCGGGGCCTCGGTTGGAGGCAGCGCGGCCGGCGAGCACAAGCCGACGGGCCTCGGCCACCGGGCCGAGGATCGCGGGGCCTCTACCGAGGCTGGCGGCAGCGAGGCCGATGAAGCAGGAGGCCGATAGGAAAGTCGCCGAGTCGAGTCGTAGAAACGACAACGGCGCACGCATATGTGGCGCCGTGGAGGCTCGGCGAGCAGACCATGCGGAGCCAAGGCAAGCCCAAGGCCGGATGCTGGCCGGAGGAAGCGCCGAGGCGACGTCGACCAGAAGCCAAGGCAAGCCCAAGGCCGTGCGGAGCCAAGGCAAGACAGCGGCGGTCGAGCGGGTCCAGCGGCGCCGCGCACGCGAAGTCCACGGCAGCGCGTCGGGACTCTGCTGTCAGACGTTGGACCAGAGGCGTTAGCTTGGCGCCCGGCGACGGAGAGGAGCCCGGCTCGGCGGCGTAAAGCCTCTACGGCGAGATCGGCCGAGGAGGCTCCGTGGCGTGCGCAGCTCTGCGGCGAGATCGGCCAGCGAGGCGGACCAGATCGGAGAGGACGCGGCAGGAGCGGCACGTGCGGCGAGAAGCCGGGATCTGGAGGACGTGCGGCGAGCAGCCGATCTGGAGAGGCGTCGTGCTGCGTGGAGCCGAAGATCGAGACAGGGCCAGTCGCTGACGTGAAGGCGTGAGGCCAGGATCGCCGGCGCCGTAGATCAAGCTGTCCAATGAAAAACTCGGAGAAACAGCCGGCCGACGGAAAAACGTGGACGGCAGAAGGAGATTGGCTACGGGCGTCGGTGACCGGAGGCAGGGCTGACTCGAGTCCGGCCGAGGAAACTGGAGAGACGACGTAGATTGGAACTCTCTTTTGCCGTGCGGTGCCGCCCCGGGAGTCACCTCCTCCCGGGGTAGCAGAATAGATCTAAAACAGCGGAAGGATGAAGCTAGGAAAAACCTAGAGCTCTGATACCATGTTATGAATATGACTTGTATTGAATATGAGGGCCAATGACCACAATATATAGAGTACATGAGGGAAAGGAATAGGAATAGGACTCTATCTATAACAGGAACTTATCTATAACTATAAGAGATAATATATCCTTAACACTTCTCAGTTCTATTTTAGTGTTTTTGTTCAGTAGGAACATGTAGAAGGTGAGGGTATTCAATTTCAGTTCCCTGAAAGCAATAATTCAGCCCATTCTATAATGTTAGTGTTTATTGTTTACGGGGAACATTCAGCAGATGAGATTCTTCAAATTTAGCGAGTACAAAGAAACTGGATTTCCAGTTTTGTATGTGATTTAGTAATGTAATATTTGTGGATAACAATTGACCGAGGTAGTTTTTGTTGTCACTCCGCAGGTGTATTTCCATGATATACCAGATGAAGTCATTGAGAACCTGGTATGGTCTCATTTATTCTACTCATATGCCTTTTATTAATTGAGTCCGTGCCAACAAAAAAATCAAACTATTATAGTGGCAGCACCTAAATAATTCCTAGACTATCATCACATGGTCCAATACTTGCTAATTTTGTAATACTAGTTATATGCCCGTGCGTTGCTACGAAAAATAAAATTGATAACGAAAAATAAAGATTAAAAAATAAAAAAATATTATTTCATAAGATCAAACATATATCTTTAACGTTTTGTTTCTTGCAAAAGCTGGCTAATTAAAGCAACGCTTCGTTTCTTGCGTAGGGCAATTAAGCAGGGCAATTAAGTAGGACAATTAAGCAGTGCAATTAATGTGACGTGGGAAGAAACTCTCACTTTATATAGTAGAGATTGTTATGTCACTGAGCTACTCTATCTCTCCCTCTATCCTGTTGCTAGATCGATGAGGGGGTAGTATTTAGGGTGGCAGGCGGTTTGCTGCTCGAACATCCTTTGACATTACCATTTGTTGAAGCAGTGGTCAGTTTCTCTCCCTCACCTTAATTTGCTTACCCTTATAGTGCTGCCATTTCATTTCCAACTAATGTGAACTAGAGCATCTTGATCATGTAGGTTGGTTCTAGCGACAGTGTAATGGGGCTTTCAAAGGATCTTGCAAACAAGCTAATTCATGAGGCATCGTCTGCATAGCCTGGCAATTTTGGTGCAATGACCATTGATCACATTCTTACTGCACTCTTTAACTTCATGGCAGAAACATATCAAGGCATGGAGGTATCCCGTAGTGATTGTAATAGTTTAAAGTTCAAACGTTCGAAAATGTGACACGAAATTCCGGAAACTGTGCCAAGAACACTTCAGTACCAATGCCTGCTGTTGTGAACTTGTGATGAGTGATGACGGATGAGATTTCACCTACAGTCCTCTTGTCTGCGAAACTCTCGTGGATGTCTTGATGCTCTTTTACACGACATATCAAGTGGATCATTCTATCTTGTTCTATTTTGTCAGGGCGGTGGTACTGCCTTGTTTTATTTGCAATTGCTACAGGAAGGGGCTGCTACAGTTGCACAATACTTTCCATGAGTGTAACTGTTCTTGGACAATTTTGCCGCTAAAAGTTCGATTTCAAAAAAAAAAAAAAAAAAATCCAGGGTTCAACTGAACATTCTCCTCAGTCTCACATGCGGTAAAACTGAGTGGGTGCGAGGTTTTGGTAAAATTCCCGCGTTCCAAACACCTAGTTATTTTAGCTGAATGTCGAGAGTGGTTTGTTGGGCAGGGGTTTAGAAAACGTTTTCTTACCAATTTTAAAATTTGAGAGCGCGGCGCCGGTGACCGAGAGCGGCAACCGTGAGCTTCCCATCTCCCGCCAGCTGTCTGCCAAGCACAGCAACAGATCCAACGGTGATGCTGGCGGCTCCATTGTTGCACCGGTCAAGGCCGAGATGGCGTCGGCGCGGTTGATCAAGGATGAGGAGCTCCTTAATTTGAAAATGGAATCTTCAACTTCACTGCTGCTTTTGCCAGCAACGTTCACTGAGGTCTAGTGTCAACTTTGATGTTTACCATCATGCAATTATTTGGTTGATTCCGTCTTTGTTTTGATCTTCCCCTTTTTGTTCTTTTTGTGCAGTATGACTAGGGTTAACCAAACCGGAACCGAAAAAACCGTTAGAAAACAAAAATTCAAAAATCAAGTGAAAAATCGCTTGAAAATCGTCAAAAACCGAAGGGTTAAGAATTCATTTTTTTAAAAAAAAATTGAAAACCGGTCGGTTTTGACTGTCTGATTGAACATCACAATGTTGCGACACGATTTCGACCTAAAACCGGTCGGTTTGTATCGAAAATTTATCGGTTTTACATCGTATAAATTTTTTAGACCGGTTTTGGATAACAAATCGGCTCGATATGGTCAAAAACCGCGATTTTCGAGCGGTTTTGTGAACCTTGAGTATGACCTTTACGCTCAAATTTGCAGCCTCCCCGTAACATCCTAAGACTTCATGTGCTTAAAATATTACCACTAATTACATTTTTCATCACTTTTAACATGATTTTAACTATAATTTCAGCAAGTATTATACAACTATTAACACCTTTACTAAACAATACTAACATGAATTTTCATAACGACATAAACAATATAAAAACAATAATAAACCTTAAAATCACGTGCCCAAGCACGCCTGAGTCCATGTGCTTGGAATCATATGCATATGGGAGCAATCTCTACCTTTTAGCGATGACGATGATCAAGAATAAATAAACAATAGATAAACAACTAAACTTCTCATTTAATATAAAATTGACCAAGTTCACATGTTCATTACTATGATTATGAAAGTCTATCAACTTAATTAGCTAAGCACTTTAGTACTCATGAGTGAACACTAAAACTAGGTATTTGTGGAAGATGATGTGACAAGTGACACAATGATGCTACTCCCATCAAATATATGTTGCCTCACGTAAAACATTAAAATACGCAAAAGTGAGTTAATAACTCAGCAAGTACATAAAAAATAATAACATAACAAAGTTTTCACATTCATATCATTAATCGTCTTTAACTGAGTACACGACTTAATAACATACCTATTTATGACATTCATCTCATTAATCATCTTTATCATTAGCGATGCAACGCAAATATGTTTACATGCCTATATGCTCATCACATAGCGAATACCAGTATCGATGAGTGCACACCGTCGATATTGTTGGAAATATGCGCAATATTTTTATTCCAGATTTTATATTGAGGCAAATACTATTGATAAACAGTGATGCACACAGTAAATCTAACAGCAGGCTACACATTGTACTTCCAAACATATGAACTCAAGAAACAGAGTATGATTAAATCGAACGTCTACTAACTGACTTACAGTTAGGCTTGATGAAGACAGAACGATGCGCAGAAGATGTTGTGGAAGAAGTCGAAGTCGATGAAGCAGCGCAGGAGCGGTCGCGCAAATGCGCTGCCCAGAAACCTTATTGCCGCCCCGTGCAGGTAAACTCTGCGGCAATGGCTCGGAGATACCGCTCACCTTCCTTCACGGTGCACGCCGAGGAGGAAGGCCGGCGTGGTTCAACAGCACAACACACCAGTACAGAGTTTAGAGAGAAGAAGGAAAAATGGAGGAGAAATTCAGTGTTTCAAGCCTGGACGTCTCCAGGTGTTTATATACACTCACACCAGTAACTGACAGAGTAATGTGACTAGTAATCGATCACAGTAATGTCGAAGCTATTAGTAATCGATCAGATAATGTCAAGAAGCAGTTACTAGAATGTTTAAATCGCATTTAAACAGAATGAACAGAGAGATAATTGCAAGATTCAGCAAAATTTAAAAGGTGAATTCAAAGTGCCAGGAGACACACAACGGCGCGGCGCGGTCGCTCGTCGCAAGTCACAAGTCACGCGAAAATACGCGAATACGCGCGCGCGCGTGCGTGTGTTTAGCCAGTATTCACCCTATGCCATCCTCATGCCAAGTGTCACATTAATTAAGAGGTGGCAAAGACTCCACCTTTTAAATTGCCCTTTCTCCACTTGGCTAGGCAATATGGTACTAAATCATGCATGCTATGGAATTAAGGAAGTGGGCCACCCATGGGCCAATTTCCAACAGATATTGCACCCTCTCATACACTCCATTTTATGGAGGTACGTATCAATGTAGACCTTTCATTCCTACACCAAGTAGGTCATAGAGGTTCACACATGTCACATCTTTCTATCATGAATGCATATATACAAATGATACGACTTATTAACATATTTCATCATCTCTATTATTCTTATCATCATAACATACTATGTTTTATAGTAAACCAAAGAAACCATGTAAAGCACAATGATAGTAAATTTCCGATAAGAATAATAAGCTTTAATCATCCATGCCATCATTATACCATGCACTTGCCTATTAACCCATGAGTAACGAAATAACGTGCGGTTGAAGCTAAACTCGTAGTCACACCTCATACAGTAGGTAAACCCATATCAAAATCATACCATAACAATACATACATCAAACATAAGATCATCGCTCATACGAACATCCTTGGACTTAACTTTCTCTCACGCCGAACAATTTACCCTTTGTTGTCTGGTAGTCGGAAGGCCACATACCTATTTCATGTGTCTAAACATACTAAAACATATATGTTCAGAAAGCTACACAAGATTTTCTATAATTTTCTAGTTATCCATATTTTCAACTAATTAATTTAACCCCTTGTTTCCAGCCATGAAGACCAATCTATTATTTTACTGGACAATAGACTTCACAATTTCATAACTATTTTTATACAACTTCAAACATATCGAACCATATCATCTCTACAATCTAGGAAAAATTATCTAGCTTTCTCTAGTAATGAACATAATTTAATTCGGCCACTATCTAGCCCTAAACAACAGTTTAACACAATTGCTCTCAACAGGACAACAAACTTATATAAGCCATAACTTCAAACTGTTTAACCAAATTTTACGTTCCTATGCTCTAATTAAACATTAGACAATAATCTACATGTTTAATAACTTGCACATGTCATGAAACTGAACATAGGTACCCAAAACTCGACCCAAACCAGTATTGAACAAATACCGATCTCTCTAAAAATCCATCCCAGTGCTCTCCAGCTACCATATCTACTATCCAAATGACCATAATATCGCTCCACTATATCACTAACATAACCAACACTAATCTATTGTTTATATATACATCCCGAAGTTCTGTTGATAATATTGGTGTCAGTGATCCCCATGATCCCTTCGCGTTCCTCGCTCCTTCACACTTTCTGAAACCCCTGTACCACATCCTCTAAGATCCTTGTCACCTCATGCACATGGTGATAGGAAACGCGAAAAAAGCTATGAGGGATGTCGTTGGGCGCATCCATAGCATGGTTGGCGTCGTGCGGGTGCGGCTGGCGTGGCCACTGACCACAGAGACAACGACGGTGGTACGGTGGCTTGTGGCGGCGGTGTGGTGGGCTGACGGCTAGGTGCTGGGCGGTGACCAACATGGTGACTGGTGGCCTGTAGCGCGTAGGGCAGTGCGGTGGCTAGCACGGGGCGCAGGGCGGCACACACAGGTGATCGGCCCTGCCATGGCAGTTGGGGGGGGGGCACGTGCGGCAACGCTGAGGCAAGAGGGTGGCACAACTCGGCTGGGGTGGCTAGGGTTAGGGTTTGCTGCCTCGCAAGGTCCATGTGGTCCATATGGAGCGGTAGTAGGATTAGTCCTACATTGCTTTCCTAAAGTGAGTTGTAGTAGTATATAATGCCTGTTGGGTCCAAGCATATCACATCTGGGTTAACCGTTTTACATGAAGTAAGAACGAAAGTGTAAGCAGATTGCTATGCATACGCGGGTCCACCCCACGGTGGGCTAGGACATTGAGCGAAATTTGGGCCAGGGTGCTACAGATAGTATCAGAGCATCAACCTTTGCTGCACGGGCACATGTGGGACAGATTCGCGAGCATATGATGCATGGCGCGTGTGGACCCAGAGTGGCCACAAGGCATAGCATATGTGCCGGCATTGGATACACAGACGTGTACCAAGGGGTGGTTCTCAGAATTTGCGGTGTATACGGTGTGCTGAGCGTCGACCCTTAAGGGGTGAATGTAATACTCCTGCCTGTTAATGCGGGCTTGCCTGGCCTATGTAGAGGAGTGTTAGGATTAGTCCCACATTATTTGTTTAAAGTGAGTTGTAGTAGTATATAATATCTATTTGGTCCAAATATACCACCCCCAGGTTAACCTCTTTATACAAAGTAAGGATGAAAGTGTATACGGTGTGCTATGGGTGCCTGGGTCCGTCTCATGGGTGGGTTCAACATTGAGCGAATTTGAACTAGGATGTTACACTATCATATATGGGTGATTTAAGGATGCTATTTGCATAAGACAAAGATAGGGTAATATGAAAATGTACGTTAAACTTTGTTATATGCCCGTAAGCTATTTCAATTCAATTTAACGTCGCACCATTCTTCACAAAGGTAGGCATGCCCAAAAGACAACTCGGCTATGTACTTCTTAAAAGTGAAAATGACATGTTATTGTCTTTTGCAAACTGTACCACAAAAGAATCAATGTAGCACGGTACACAGTCGATCTGTAGCTTCTGTGCTCCGCTATTTCTATGTCACTCAAGGTAACATCACCCCTTATATGCTACTTATTGTGGATTTGTCCTAAATTCCAGTGGCATGCGATAAATTAATTCTATTTCAAATGTAGTCTACGTGACAAGATATGTTTATGATGCCTTTACCGTGCCGTAGTCCCCTAGTATGTCATCTGCATGTACAATTGCACATATTTTCTTATCAGAAGGATGTACAAATTGGTGGCATTGAGCAGATTACTGATGGTTACTAGATTTTTCTGGGAAGGACTGACAGGATAATTGGTTGTTTGCCTTTCAAGAGATCAATTCTAGTGTCTATGGGTTTTAGGCCATGTTTGGATCCCAGGACTAATTGTTAGCTGGCTAAAAATTAGTCCTAGTCTATCCAAACAGGAAGACTAATAGGTGGGCTAATTTTTAGCCAACCCCTCAGCTAACAATTAGTCCATTAGCTGGTGGAGGGGAGCTAATTTGGGCTAATAGTAGGTAACACGCTGAAAAAAGTCTGAAATACCCTCGCGCTGGCCTTATCCTCACTTCCTCACCCGTGCGTCCACTCCCCAGTCCGTTATGAGGGGCAAACATGACTTTTCTAAGAAATTAGCCCAACCATTAGCCATGTATCCAAACAGCCCTAGGCTAATTTTAGATGGACTAATTATTAGCTGACTAACAATTAGCTCTAGCCATTAGTCAGCTAACAATTAGTTTTAGCCCATCCAAACATGGCCTTAACTGAATTTGCGTGTTGGGTTGATAGATCAGTCTAAATAATTGTATGCGGTAATTATTCTTCATGCCTCTTTTTTCTGCGAATTTAAAATGTAACACCCCGGCATTTAATATGCCTGAATGCTACCAAACACAAGCTAAACAACATCTAAATACCACATTTAACATAAAATTCCAGCAAAGGTACATAGTCTAAAAACCGATATTTCGGCAGCATCTCCTTTGTTTTTCCATGAATTAACACAATATCAATATCATGGCAAGATATATCATAGCACACGACATCTAAAACAGCAATAAATAGAGTCTTAACGACAATATAAGACTAACATCAAGCACTTAATGTCTCCAAGTGTCAAAAGAACAAATAAGCTCTCAAGTAGTAAAGCTAAACACTAAAGCAATGATCATCACACGCAATTTATTATCAAACTAATAGAATGACTTGTGGAATCATTAAGGTGAAGCTACGTGTGGGCGTGTGACTATTTCCCTTCCCCGCATGCCGATCTCAAAGTACCTAAAAAAACAACATAAAACACAAGCGTAAGTTCGAAACTCAAGCGGGTATATTGTAATGGACAACAAGAACAATATCATGGCAATAACATCACCCATCATGTATATCATCTCATTCATGAACACTTAACAAGATCATCATCATTATGTATGCAATGTAATGCAATGCTCATGTCTCCTTGGAAACTCATACCGGTATGGTTGAGTACACACCGTCGGTGTGCACCCTCTCCCCCCTTCCATCCCGAAGATGGAGGGTGCCTACTCCTCGCTTCCGTTCACCACGGTGAATGGAATCACGATGTAGGACTTACTCATTGGCTTTCCGGATTAGTCATAACTTTCTCACCGACCTTCCCGGACTAGTTATGACTTTCTCACCGCCCGAGCCATGTAACATGTCATGTATGCAAATATGCCATCATCATCATAAACTTGTATATTTAACACATGGCATCATAGCATACTCATCATATCATAGGAAAACATTAAAGCATGGCAATTGATCATATCATGAAATCCATCTTTCATCTAGTCTCAACAAGCAACATAACATTCGTTAGTCATTACAACACACTTGCCTCAACCACGGGCAACGGAAAGGCGGGAAGTAGAAGGCACTCCCGGGGTCGCACCATCTGCACATAGGTATCACACACTCACAATCATGCCCACAAAATAGTACGCAAACCCCCATCTAACCCGACATTGCCCACTACTCGCAAAACCTAAAAACAGAGGTTCTGTCCCGACGGGACAGCAGCCTTGCAAAAAGCATAACTTGAGTTCTGGGACTCTGAATCAATTAAACGAGTACATCCTCGCGTAGCTTAGGAAATTTCCCAACTTTCTCTAGGTATATGGAAAGACTGATTCGGACTCTAAAGTCGTCTAATCTACAGATTACCGTGATCTGTTCCAATTACGTCACAGATTTTAACACGCTCGGTAAAACAGCCATAACTTTCAAACGGCTGATCGGAATTTAACGTGCTTTATGTCCACGGAAAGATAATTAAATTATCTACAACTTCTTCAACATCCGTACGGACAGACTCGGATTCTAAATCGACGAAAACTAGAACCCTAGCCCAACTGCTCAATCTGCCCGAAAACAGAAACGTGGCAACATCTAGATCTAACCCAAATTACTCCAATCCAGCACCTCCAATTGATCTAAAAACTTGATAAACACCCTAATAACAGTACCTAGATCAATTCCAAGGATCCCCATGATCATACCTTTGCCCGACGAACGAAAACTCCAATCGATCTCCTCGTGGATCGCTCCTCGCTCCACGCTCCACGCTCCTCGCTCCACGGGACGATTCCACGAGGTGCAGGGGTGGGGTGGCCACCCTAGGGCAGCAAGGGGTGGAGGAGAGGTGGTGGAGAGGTGGGGAGCAAAGGGGCAAGGGAGGGGGAGGCGCACGGCCAAGGGAGGAGGGAGGCGGCTAGGGCAAGGGCAAGTGGGGGAAGGGCGCACAAGGGGCAGGGGTGAACGCCCAAGGGCTGGTGGGGAGCCCTTTTACCAGCCCCCACACCCAATCCTAGTCCGTTACGGAGACCTACTCCATCCCACCAAAGCCCACTTAAGGCCCAAACTCCCCCGGGAAGGCCCAAAACCCCGAAAACGGCCCAGAAACGTTATTAACCTCCATACCTTATGGTTTTAACCTGCCATACCATATTTCATAAAGTTTTTGACCTTAACATGCACCATTTAAAAGGTTATGACACTCCGTGGTGACACATCACTTCAAACGGCCCAAAAACGCGAGTAAACCTCAAACCGAAAGGTTTTATTCTCTAATTTCACATTCTATAATGTCACACCATACCGTAGTGTTACATAAAATAAGACAAGTTTGTAAATTGAACTTCTATTTATGATTTGGTGCCCAGTTAGGCTGGTGTAAACCAGATCAATAAGACTATCTCCAGCAATTTCCCTTCATTCCATTCCCTTCCCTATTCCCTTCCCTATATTCATTCCCTTTATTTCCTACCATCTCCAGCAGCATCCCCTTAAGGGATTTGTGAAGGGATTGGAGAGAGAATCCCTTTCTAAAGGGATTTACTGTTTGAATCCTTTCTGACGGGAATCGTGAAGGGAATCCGCTGGAGCACTTGGGATCTGTTCGCGAAGGGATTTGAAGGGGAAGGGAAGCTGCTGGAGATAGTCTAAGATTGTTGAGGGTAATTTCCAATCATTTTAATTAATGTACAGACCCCTCTTACAAGTGTATATTTATGAAGGGCTGCTGAAGGCATCATCTTACGGACAACAAAAGGCTTTCCAGCGATTATTTATTTCTTTTCACTCATGCGTACGATTTGTTGAGAGGGTATGAACGGGGTAATCCATTAATTACGCTACCTCCCTTATTAGGTCATGGACGGGGTAATCCATTAATCTCAATATTGACCCAAAAAATAATCGTAATTAATTGCGATGGAATAATCACATCTAGCTGTAGGGGTGAAAACAGGACAGGAAATATTCGTCCAATCCGATTCCGAATCCGTAGCTTAAAACCCAATCCGTATCCCGAATACAACTATCTAGTCGGATTCGGATATTTTATCCGGATACGGATCTGGATTCAGAGTCTTTAGTATCCGGCGGATACAGTATCGGATCCGAATATTTGGATATTTCCTATTCGGATATCTGAATATTTCCTATTCGGATATTCGGATCGAATAACCGGACATTTCCTATTCGGATATCAGCAACATCCAGCCCATTTCGTCATTTTTTTCAATACTAGCCCATTTTTATTGGCAATTAGATGTTTCTATTGATCCTAATTAAAGTAGTATATATATTCTTTCTATGACGTCTATTAGGTTTGATTGATACATAACTTACTGCTATAGTTATGTACTTGTACAGTTTAATTCAACATATATTACTTTATATATGCGTGCATTATCCGTATATCTTTATCCGTTTTCGATCCGAATCCGTCACATATCCGTCCCGTATCCGTATCCCGAATAACCCGGATTCGTATCCGTATCCGGCTAGCCCGTATCTGATTCCGAATCCAAAAAAAAAATATGGGTTAGGATACGGGAAAAACAATATCCGCCCGTATTCGACCCGTTTTCATCCCTATCTAGCTGCATAGATTGCATTATGCCAACCGAGTAGTAGTGGTGCTTGCCTCTCCTCGGGCGGTTAACTACTCCCTCCGTTCATTTTTTTTAAATAATTTTATTTATGGATATAAAGCTTGCATGTAGATTTAATGACATTTTCTTCTATACTCCTATTTATTTTGTCAACCATATACATTTATTCATTACAACCCACACAAAATATAACTTTCATCTTTCAAGATAATTAAGTGGGAGCATCTAAGGGTGCGTTTGGTTCATGGGATGAGGTTGAATGGGATGGGATAGTCCTGTACCATTTGGTTCCATTATTTTGGGTGAATGAGATGGTTCAGCATCTAGAGGGAATATTTCTCAAATTTGTATCACTTGATCCAGGATGGGATGATTCTATTCAAGCAACCAAACGGATTGATGACTCTTTTCTTGAACCATCTCATATATGTACCATTTGGTACAGGCAACCAAACGCACCATAAGTCATTTTCTTTCGTACCTTTTTTAATTTCAACGCAAGCTTAATTATTATGTCAAGTACTAAACTTTGCCCGAGTTCTTTGTCAATGGGCATTTGTTTCCTTGGGTGTCTAACTTCACATCAAAGCTCTTTTGTGAGCATTAATCTTGGGTGTCAAGCTTTGCCGATGTGCTCATTTGCGAGCATCAATCTCTTCCCGCTCCCCGGATTGTTAACCTTTGCTAGCGTGCTGTCACGGTCTCATTTTGCTTGCCTTTGTTAGAGGCTTAGAGCATATCCAAGAGTCTCTCTGTAGCCGCTTCCTATCCCAAAATACGAGGAATGACTAGCATAGTGTCTCAGAAATCCTATCCAACAGCTTTCTCAATCGAATCCCTATTTTTTTGGGAGGTCTCCCTTCCCCATCTGTAACGCCCTAGTTTTCGCCTTCTGAAGAAAATCTAATTTAAATTAATTAAATTCAAAAAATGGAGTTTCCTTAGTGTTTATGTTAACCTGGCATCCTTTCCCAACCAAAATCGGGATTTAATTCCCTTCCGTTCGAAAAATCGAATTTTCAAATTCCCGCCGGTACCCGAAATTTCACCCGAGTCCAAAAATCCCAAAACCACTTCAATTATGTCCCAAATATTCCAAAATGATTTTTGGAACGATTCCCCGGATTTTTGGACCTTCGCTCCTATTTTATCTCGTGTGGCTTTTGTTTAATGCCCGCTATTCGCGCCTGAATATTTAATTCCACAAATTTCATCCAAATTCCGTGAAACCAATTTTGTTGGGTTCCAAATATTCCCTAGTATTTTTAGGAATTTTTCCGGGATTTTTAGACCATTTTTGCTATTTTATCTCGCTCGCATTTCTCCTCACCTACTTTCGGCCAATGGGAAAGCGACAAGTGTCCAAACACTGTTCATCATCCCCAACCTCCAGCCAAGTCAACAGAGAACATCTCCTCTCTCTCTCCACCATTGTAGTACAACAAAAGCTTCATTTCCCTTCCGATTAATGCACCAAAAATTCCGGAAAAATGATATTCGTAATCCTCGTTGCATTTGTAACGTTCCAAAGTTAATTCCCCAATTAAATTCTTCATGAATTGCAACTTACTCTCGTGCAAGAACGTGTTTCCGTTACTCCCATGAATACACCCACTACGGACCTCCTCTTGCCCTATAAAAAGGGGGCTTCGGTGCCACTCTTCGTTGCCAACCTGTCCCTCCACTTCCTTTGTGCTACTTCGCCTTCGATTCGACGAATTTCATGGTTATCCATCATCAACCGACGAGGCTTGCGATTTAGATTGCTCTTAATCCGGTCATCCTCTCCGAAATCCAACACCACCGTTGGATTCGCATCGCCGAGACCTTTCCGGTGCACACATTCTCTAATCTCGCAAACCCTTCCATTGCAACATCATTTTTTCCCAAACCCTAGTTCATACTGCTCTGTTCTGGACACAAAATTCGCGATTTTTACTGTAGCCACAGTAACTTTTCTCTTTTTCTTGATTTTCCATCATTTTCCAACTTCGAACGCTTATATCTTTTGCGTCCAAACTCCGATTGACTCCGTTCAAATTTCTAAATTCATATAAAATCAAGACCTTCCTGCCAGTATAACTTTTATAATTTTTGGTTTTCATTTTATTTATTGTTATTTATTTGTTGCTCCGTTTTGCGCATAGCCGATTTATCCCGCCGACTTCCCACGGACTTCAAGAGTTCGCCATTCTCGCTGTGACCGAGGCAAGTCTCCTTGACGCATGTTGATCCTACAATTTATAAATGTTTTACCATATTTTACAAATTGCATTGCTATTTATATAAAATGATGATGTTAGCGTTAGGCTATTAGTTATACCTGTTGTTCATACCTCCTTGTTATTGTTATCCCTGACCCTTTGTCGCCCTAGTACGGTAATCCACCATACTAACTACTTTCGATGAAATATTCTTTAATGAGGGGAAAAGACTAGTTGACAGACATTTCAGATAGAGCAAATGGTAGGGAATGCAACTTGAAGTTAGATGAATATTAGTAATGATCTGGGGGTTGCCTTTATGAAATTGATATGTGAATGGTGATAGTTGAAATACCTTGAGAAGTCGGATTATGATAACAGTTCGCAATATAATTCGTATGGATCGGGGGAATAGTGAAAGAGGTATAATATTAGGAATAATAGTCGGTGAAGTAAATAAATAATGTTGATAGTCATACTTGTGGATCAAATAGACTAAGTGGTGGATTATATTTCGGTGGAAATTAACACGCACACTACGAGATTTAGAGATGGCAATGTGAAGGGTTACTATAGGTGGTATTGAGAATGATACTCGACGAATTACTCAATGATATTACCAAATATGCTCGATGGAATAAGTGGATAACATTGAGGATCATACTCGGTGGTTTGGTGGATGATTTTCTGGAATATGGCTTCGTAATAACCATTTATGCGGGATTATGAATAATGTGGATTATGTGCGATTTGTTTAGTAAACTTGGTATCATTGGTTATGGAAATAGCTGTAGTCAATGAATTACTAAAACCTTGGATATATAGAATCTTTCTTGAAAGATGCTAGGGGTGAGATTATGAATTTTCTTGGTGGATTAAAGTGGATGATTAGGGGTGATAATATGAAGGATTAAATATATGATGTTATGAAGTATTATCGGTGGATTGTATTCTAGATGATTAGAGATGATATTGTGAAGTATTCTCGGTGGTTTAGTAGATGGGTTTGTGAAATATTCTTAGTGGAGGATAAGATTGATCGCCGGTTGAGTGATGGATAAATCAATAATACAAGTTATAGTCCAAGGGAAATATTTCATATACAAACATGATTGTGGTTTAATATGATTTTGGAGTTATGATAGTACCATGATATGCTTACTACTTGTTGGATACTATATTGAATTGGATTATTCATATGATTGTACAATTATGGCAATTTAAGGATTATTGGAGATTATAAAATTGATTATAAGAATTGTAATCAAACCCTGAGGTTTGTATTTTATAAACTAAACTATTGGTGGAATAGAATAGTACGGTAGAAATGCTTAGACTCGCAATCGGTCAGTATTCACCTATGGGTGGGAATTTTATTTTAACTCTTGTAAACTTGTGTTGGAAGTTATAGGCAGAGAGTATTGCCGTTGGTTTACAAAATAAAAATAAAATAAAAAATGGTTTGGACTTGGGTGGAATGGTTTGTCTAGCGGGTGCGGATAGAGCACTAGTTTTCATGGTGCAAGTGCCGCCCCAAGTCAGTTAAGGACCGACGCTTATGACTGTCTCCATTCTAAGCATAACCGTACAACCACATGTCAAAGTGGGCACGACCTGGCTGAATAATTTGTAGAAACCTAACTTAGACTCACCAGATGGTGGAATGTAAGTGCCGGATAGAGGCAAGACTGTTTTTCTCACACGGCGCAAGAGGGGGCTTCTGTACTGGGCGGCTAGAACCCTAACAGTGGTGAAACCTCAGCGGGTGGGTCAGGTTAGGCGTATACATTGTAAAGGCCTTGTCATGATATCTCTGCCGGCACACCTAAGGAAGTGTGTTAATTGTACATGGCACTAAGGGAATATCATGTCTTGTGGGTAAAGCTGTACACTTCTACAGAGTTAAAACTATTCGAATAGCCGTGCCTACGGTCAAAGACAAAGCGAAGAATGCTTTCATATTGGTAGACTTTTGGTTTTGGTTTTAAAAACTAAAAGGTGTTTTGTTTTGGGATCCGGGAGCGGTTAGAACTCTCGGGTGTGCTTCTGGCGGCTAGAGCCAGGTAGGTGGATTGAACCTGTTTTTGTGAACCATGGCAGACAGAGCCACGTGAATGGATTGAACCCTGATCTTGTTGCAATGTGGCGGATAGAGCCTGTATATTAGTGAATGGTGGCTAGAACCTTCACTGAATTATTACATAATTCAATTATTAAAAAGAATTGCTTAAATATGATTTGTGAAACTTATTAACAAGTATGGTTTGATAAAACTTGGCTTTATGCAAAAGAACCATATTAAGCCATTCTTGGATAGCCTACATTGTGCATAACTTCCCAGACTTGCTGAGTACTTTATGTACTCACGTGCTACACTCTAATCATTTCTCAGAAGTGAAAGAAGCTGTCAAAGGAATTCCAACGACTAGGACGCGCTCTCCACTCAATTGCCTGTGGGCATTTGGATGGGTCGCTTTGGAGTTTTCGTCTTCCGCTGCGGTTGTTCAAGTTGTTCTGCCTGTTCAGGCCGTAATAGTAAACCTTGACCATAAGGTATTTGCTTTTATTTGGTGTTATTCTTATCTAGTTATATGTATTCGTGATATGGTTGTTGATTCATCACTGTTTGACTGTGTGTACTAGCTACTGATCTGGGACTAGTACAGGAATACACAGGGGATTCCGGATAGCCGATCCGGGGTCCTACACCATCGCATTCACCTGTCGGCTCGGAGGTAGCGGCCACTCCTCCTGCACGAGCGAGGAAGCCAGAGCTCTAGAGGAGCACTGCCGTTCGGTCCTGTGCAGCTCCACCACTCCATCCCGCGCAGCCGCTTGGTCTCGTGCCACTCCACGGTCCCACGCCGCTGCTCGGTCCCACGCCAACGAGGAAGCCAGAGCCTTGGAGAGTGCCGCCTCTCGATCCTGCGCAGCTCCACCACTCTGTCCCACGCAGCCACTTGGTCTTCGCAGCTCCACCACGGCGGCACCCTCTACGACCCCGGCAAACTCCTGGCCAACCATGATGATGACAACCGGTGGCTATTGACCGCGCTCCACCTACGCACAGCTCCTCTTATCCAGTTATGTCGCCGCCAATCCTAACCCTAACTTCCTCTGCCCCTAACCATCGTCAGCTGCCTCTTCCTCCTCGACCCCCGACCCATCCTTGTCCAAATCTGGTTTTTTGTTTTATTTTGGTCCAGCTGTGGTAGAGTATGTGGCTTTGCGGAAGGAAAGAAGGGATTGTGCTATTTCTTCCTATTTTTTTCGATGAATAGATGAAGTTGTACATGCCACACTACTTGCTATTTCTTCTGCTTGGAACTTTGAGTTCCTAGACGACTTGGGAGAGTTTTGGTGCGACCTGTCCAAAAGTGTCTGTGGAAGGCCACCACTGATTGTGAGAGGTTTTGGGATTCACCTCGCCAGAGTGGTGAAAGAGTCACCCCAGTGTTTTACCAAAGCTATTGGTTTTAGCTTTGGTGGAGCTAAACTTCTAGTGAAGTGCTCTAAAGGGGACATAGGAGTGTTACTCTGAACCTCGGTGAAAAATCTTTATGTCTCTTGCTCTTTACATTCAGTTTTAGTTTACTGTTTTGTTTACTTGCATGCTTGTCTCTATTTGTTCTGTTTATGTCGGTGCACTAGTAGAGCCTAAATATTTTAGGCCTTATTTGTCAAAATCTTAGTTTATTATTCCGCAAGCTTTTTGTCTTCTGTCTTAAGGCTACTTAAAGCTCTTTAGTGCTAGAAAATTTGAAAAAGCCTATTCATCCCCCTCTAGGCTCATCCTCGATCTTATAACAGGGCGACGACAGTGAGCGCTGGGGGAGAAAGAAGGGGAGGCGGAGGGGGAGCCTACCGGCAGGGAGAGGGAAGGGGACGAGGGAGGAGGAGAGCCCCAGGAGGGGGTTTTATAGTGGTGGGGTAGGAAGAGAGGGGATGGGCGAGTCGGGGCGCGTGACTTCGGCAGCGCGACGGGGGCAAGAGGGTAGGGAGCGGGCGACGACCGGGGAGGGGACGGGTCGGGGCTGGTGAGCTCGGGGTCCGAGGCGATGGCCGCGACGCACTGGCGGATCCAGAGGGTGGGCCGGGTGGGCCCCAGCCCACCCAAAAATTACAAACCCTCATCCCAAGCACTCCATGACCAGGATGACCTCCAATCCTCCATGCGTGACGTCTCCAGTTTCGTGACGTGCGTCTCCTAGTTTTTGATCCGTCATTTCGACTCTCGCCGTCTCGCATTGTGACTTGCGATCGCTGATCGCACCGTGCGGATTGCGGCAGTGGGGCGCCGAGCGGCCGACGGCCTGCGCGGCTGCGCATGCGGTGCGCATGATTGTGCTCGACTGCGATGACTTCTCCTGCCGTCCTGCGCCCACAACTCACAAGCAGTGTGCCGAGACCTAGTTCAAGATCAGGGGTAACAACTAACAAGTAAGCCCACCAGCTGCTAATTCCATAGTTCACTTTGGATAATTACCATTATCTGTTACATGTTATATACAACTCAAATGAAAATATTTTACTGTGTCGTGAGTTCGGTGTAACTGCAGACCTGCCATTGTTTGTTTAGGATAAGACGCCTTTATCAAATGAAAAATTTCGCGCGTGTTAGCCAGCAAGTAGGTAATTCCGTAATTCAAAAATTGATACATTGATTATTTGTACATTGTACTATTGTATTGCAGAATTATTGAAACATGAAGAGGGATGGAGATATTGCATCTCTTTTTCGAAAACATGCAGTAAAGAAGATTGCTTCTCCATCGTCTCCTTCCCCAATTGTGGCAGAAGAGCACAATCAAGAACAAGATCCAAGAGAAGATGTCTCGCCACCGCCACCACCACCGCCACCGCCACAACCTCAGCCACCGGTTTATGATATTGATAGTCTTCCACATGATCCAGGGGAAAGACTACCCATTGTAAGTTATCCTGTCAATGATCAAGATGCAGTTCGGAGAGCATATATTCTTAAAGGTCCATTCCAACCTTATGCACATGATTTTAAGAAAAGGAAAATTGGAACTAGAGATCGGCAATTTAATGTTTTATGGTTTCATAGATATCATTGGCTTGAATATAGTATCAAGAATGAATCTGCATTTTGCTTTGTATGCTACTTGTTCAAAAAGGGAAAAGGCAAGGGCAGTAGGATTGATGCATTTACTAAAGGTGGTTGGAGAAACTGGAATAGAGATGATGCGCTTGATAAACATGTGGGTGGTGTAGGAAGTGTGCACAATGCAGCTCAAGATAGATACAATTTATATTTGAATCCTACTGCAGCAATTGATGATCAAATCGTAAAGGTCAATAGTGAGGAATTACGTCTTTACAATATTAGGTTGACTTATTCACTTAGATGTTTGAAGTTTCTTTTGCATCAAGGATTGACATTTCGTGGATATGATGAAAGTAAAGAGTCTAGCAATAGAGGGAACTTCATTGAACTTTTGAAACGGCTTGCATCAAATAGTGAAGAGGTGGATAAGTTTGTTTTGAAGAATGCTCCAGGTAATTACACTTTGACTTGCCCAAAGATACAAAAGCAAATTATTCAATGTTGTGCCATAGAAACCAGAAATCAAATTATTGAAGAACTTGGTGATGAGCACTACGCAATTATAGCTGTTGAGTCTAGTGATGTATCACATAAAGAACAACTAGCTCTTTGCTTGCGTTATATTGATAAATTGGGAAGGCCATGCGAGCATTTTCTTGGAGTTGTGCATGTAGATAATACCACTTCTTTGTCACTTAAGGAAGCAATTCAAGCTTTACTTGTTAGTAACCATTTGACTATAAGTCAAATTCGTGGTCAAGGTTATGATGGGGCTAGCAACATGAAAGGGGAGATTAAAGGGTTGAAAATATTGATAATGAAAGAGTCTCCTTCTGCTTATTATGTCCACTGTTTTGCACATAAACTCCAGCTAGTTCTTGTTTGTGAGGACCCCTCTTCCTATACCATACTGTACGCCGTCTACTGTGGCGTATAGCACCGTATAGCAACAGAAGCCTCGACACCGAAAATCTGAATCTAAAAAAAATTCGATCGACGGGATCGAACCCTTAGCTTCAGACCCGGTGCCTGTACGCATCCGATACCGGTTCCCTGGATCAGTAGCCCAGTATCGCGTACCAACAACACGAGTATCAATGCACAAAGTAATGAACTAAAGTTAAATTACATAACTGGGTGTAAATCTTGTACATACACATTACAAAATCCAAAAGTGGAATAATAGCGGAAGCAAAAGAAACACTAAACCGGCACTGGCCCGACAACCCCACAAAGCTCTTGATCGAGGAAGGACCACAACCGCCGCACAGCTCACAGAACAGAGGACCACCTGAGCCATCCGGATCACCATCGGAACCATCCTCTGAGACAAGGTTAGTAAACAACAGCAAAGCAACGGTGAGTACACGTATGTACTCGCAAGTCTTTAGTGTATGGAAATATAGTTAAATGCAGGCTATTTCAACAGGAATAAGCTTCTATACTAGGTTGATTGCATAAAGTAGCATTTATTTGTAAACAACATTTAACAACCGATAGCATTAGTAATTGAAAGAGCATTTGACATAAAACATATTTCACAGTATATGTGTCGGCGTATTTTACGCCAGGGTGCCCACTCCCCCGCAACGAATAAATACGGTCGCCGGGCGGGCAGGGCGCGTCCGGGCCCACCGCCACGGCGAGCAGTAGACCCCCGGCCCAGCAAGGTGGTCGCCAAAGGGCGGTGGCGTCGAGCCGCACCACTGGCGCCAAGAAGGTGGTCGCCAATGACAGTGGCGATCGAGCGCGCCCAGGCACCAAAGAAGGTGGTCGCCAATGACAGTGGCGATCGAGCCGCACTGGCGCCAGCCAGTGGTCGCCAATGACAGTGGCGATCAAAGCCGCATCATTGGCGCCAGCCAGTGTCGCCAATGACGAGTGGCGTCGAGCCGCGCCACTGAGCACCAAAGAAGGTGGTCGCCCAATGGACAGTAGCGACAAAGCCGCATTTGGCGCCCAGCCAGGTGGTCGCCCAGCGGACAGGTGGCGATCAGGCCGCACCACTGGGCGCCCAGCAAGGTGGTCGCCCAGTGGACGCGTGGCGTACAGGCCACTCCCCTGGCGCTCACCCCCGGCCACACCCGGGTCAAGGACATTTAATGCGGGTAGTGCGCATTAAATGCAAAGCGTAAAGGCGTGAAGGCTGCAGTATGGCGACGCACCTTCCCCAGGTGGGCATTAATTGCGGGAGACGTCACGACTACACCTCGCCCCGTGACGGAACGGGCGGCGTTGGTGGACGTGGGGCCCGAGGCGGGATTGTGACGGCTGCGGCAGTCATTAATGAGATGTAAGAACAGTGACGTGCGCATTAAATGAGCCCATGCCAGTGTAATGATTATGGCTTGCAGTGTAAGCCTCCCGTGCGCCCCCGTCAGCCCGAGTATAAAAGGGAGCCGGGGTGCATGGGAGAAGGGGTTCGATCCTTTGGCAGTAGGTTTTCGTTTTCTCCAGGCAAGAACATAAGCAATACCAAAGAAAGCAGGACTAGGGCTATTACTCTCCGGAGGGCCTGAACCTGGGTAAAAAACCCCCTGCGTCCCCCGTTGGCCTGAGCCTCTCGGTACTCCGGTCGCCTCCGTCTTCCATTCTCAGGCGATTGCCCCGAAAGCCCCCGTCAGAACCTCATAAGCACCCGTCTCGGAGGTGCCTGTTGGCTAGTACGCCGACAGTGGCGCGCCAGGTAGGGGGCTGTTGGTGGTTAGATCGCCCCCTTTCTTCCGTTTCAGGTGGGAGGCTCAGCAGAAGTACGGGCGTTTGTCTTCATGGCGGATTCGCACTCCAAGCGTAGCGGTCCGCCCGAAGAAAGCGGCGTCCGTAGCCGATCCAGGCATTCGGGGAGGGAGCCGGCTGTCCCGGGTCCCTCCGCCGCAGGAGAGGCGCGCGTGACTCCCGTGCCTGGGGGTCAGCCTGTCCAGCGTCGCTTGGCGCTGGGGGATGACACTCCCGCACGAAGCCTTCATGCGGCTCGGCTTCTTCTTGATCATCCCCCAGTAGCACTGGGGGGAAACACCCCAGCCACTCCGTGGCTGCGGGATATTGTCCACCTGGTGGACGTCGCGCAACAGCAAGTTGAAGCGGCGACTCAGCCGGAGGCTTCCGGCGCGTGGCGGCAGGGAACGCGCGCGCCTGACGTGCCAGGTTCCAGCCGCCACACGACGACCCCTCCCGGTATCAAGGGTCGGGACAAGGGGAAGGGAGTTCTGGTTGCAGCCCCCTCAGTAACGAGGGGACAGGCACGTGACTCCGCTTCTTCCCGCGGTCCCCCCGAATCAAGGGGGAACCGCGAAGACCTTCGATCGCGCCTTGACGAGAGGCGGCGTCGGCGCGGCGGTGACCTGCGTCATGTCCTCCGCGAACGTCGCGGGGGCATAAGGCAGGGGGCTCCTCCCTCGGACTCTGGGGAGAGCGCAGGGTCGCACTCCTCATCCTCTCCTCAGGATCGAGGGGCTGGCGAACGACACTGCTCCCCCTACAACGTTGGATGCCAGGCGTTCTCTCTCCGCCTTCGGCAAGCTACATGGCCGGAGAGATTCCGCCCCGCCTCCATCGAAAAGTATGACGGTACCACCAACCCGGAGGAGTTCCTACAAATCTACACCACGGTGGTACGTGCGGCGGGAGGATCTGAAAAGGTCATGGCCAACTACCTCCCGACGTCACTGACGGGCTCTGCCCGGTCTTGGCTACTTAACCTCCCGCGAGGCTCCGTGCGCTCGTGGGAGGAGCTGTGCGACATTTTTGTCGCCAACTTTCAGGGCTCCTACGCTCAACCAGGCGTGGAGGACGACCTCCACGCTCTGGAGCAGGCAGAGGGGGAGTCCTTGAGAGAGTTCATCCAGCGGTTCAGCCACTGCCGCAACACCATCCCCCGGATCTCTGAGCAGTCGGTGATTATTGCCTTCCGGAGGGGGGTCCGAGACCAGAAGATGCGGGAAAAGATGGCTACGCGTCATCTCAACCACGCCTGAAAGTTGTTCTCCTGGCGCACAAGTGCGCCAGGCGGCCGGCTTCGGAAGTGCGACGAGACCTTCTGACTCAGGCGATGCTGGCACCTCGAAGTCCTCCGACCGCAAGAAGAAAAAGAAAAAGCGGAGGGAGGCAACCGCTAGGGAGGTCCTGGTCACTGAGCCGGAACCCAAATCCCGGCGTCACGATGATCAGGACCAACGGGACGAGCGCCGGGATAGGCGCGGCGACCGCAGGGACCGTCGCTCGCCCCGCCGTGAAAACGATGGCGGCAAGCCCTATTGCCCCATCCATCGAACGAGTGGACACGACTTGGAGGACTGCCAAGTTGTGTCCAAATCGTCGACAGCGGCTCAAGAAGCGCCGCGAAAGATCACGAAGACGAAGACGACGAAGATGCGGCTCGCTTAGCCTTCCAAAGAAAGTGAGCGCACGGTGGCGTTCATACACGGTGGCTCCGCCACCTACTCATCGAACTCGCAGCATAAGCGGGATCGGCGGTGTGTGCCACCACGCCAACCTCCGGGCGGGCGGCCAAGTGGTCGAGCAACCGATCACTTTCACCGGCCGACCACCCGGAGAACACCTCCGCCCTAGCCATCTCCCGATCGTGGTGTCTCCCACGGTCCGCACGCGGTCAGCGGGTCCTGGTTGATGGAGGTAGTGCCATCAACCTGCTGTCTGTCGGGGCGTACCAGGCGCTCCAAATCCCGTACGAGGAACTGCGTCCGGCCCCGCTCTTTTACGGAGTGGCCCCCGGGGTGGGCCTCCTACCCCTGGGAAAAGTCCGATTGCCGGTAACGTTCGGAAATTCGGAGAACTTCCGAACGGAGCTGGTAGATTTCGAGGTCGCTGATTTCGACCTCCCCTACAATGCCTTGCTTTGGCCGCCTCGCCCCTGGTCAAGTTCATGGCAGTGGCCCATTACGCCTACATGCTGGTGAAAATCCCAGGGCCTGGGGGTCCCATTACGGTGAAGGTGGATAGACTGGAAGCCCTGCGACTCAGCAAGCAGCTGCAGGATCTTGCCGGCACCACCTGCTCGGCGCGCGACAAGGACGACAACCCGGGCTCCCCCTCGGCCAAGACCCGCGCTCCGCCCAGGCCCTTGGGCGAGGCAAAGGCGGTCCCCGTGGGCGAGGAAGGCTCGGGCAAGGTCGTCAAGATCGGCACCGACCTCAGCGCCAAATAGGAAGACGCGCTCGTCACCTTCCTCCGGTCTAACCTGGATGTGTTCGCCTGGGAACCATCAGAAATGACCGGGGTCCCCAGGGAGGTGATCGAGCACCGATTGGCAACGCTCCCTGGAGCGCACCCGGTTCGGCAGAAGATCCGGCGGCAGGCGCCAGAGTGGCAGGACGCCATTCAGGACGAGGTGGAAAAACTTTTGTCTGCCAAGATTGTGCGGGAGGCCACCTACCCGGAGTGGCTGGTGTCGGGACCCCGAATTTGCAAATCCGGACCCTCTGTGTATTCAGCACTAGTCCAGGAACGCTCTAGTGCACACAGTCTTAACATTGGTAAATATCACAATCATACCACTCGATACCAATAAAGTACTTTATTTAAATAACCAAACTGGTTACTCGACCTTATGGTCAAGTTACAAATGTATGCCTCTCAAGGTGAAACTTATTCAGAGAAAAATAATAGCAGCGGAAAATCAAATAGCTTCGTGGCGCCATCCAGTATACCACAGTAATCGACCGGGCTCGCATCCCTAAGTAGACGGATCCTCTTGGAATTCCTCCTCCGGCGGCGTAGTCTCCTCTTCAACTGGTGTTGTGTTGAGGCAAGGGTGAGTACTTAGTACTCAAGAAGTCATGCAGAATGCAAGCTAATATACTATATGCATGGCTTGGTACAAAGGAATAGCTCAAGGTATATTTGCAAGAAACAACTTTTGAAAAGTAATATAAGTAGATTCAAAGCGAGAGAAATAAGTAAAGCGTAAATAACTTTTCAAGAAGTTTAATAAACATTTTTCCCCATCCTAAACCACATTTCCATCATCTTCATTATTAAACCAACCCAACTTTTCAAATCCAAGTTATTTTTGAGAAAATCTAACCCTTGACTGTAATCCCCGAGCATTGTCCAGTACCGTGGACTCGGCTATTTAAATAGGTTCTACACTCTGCAGAGGTTATGCACTTTACCCACAAGATACAGTCAAACACCACAAAGGCGAGTTCCTCAGTAACAAAGCCTTTCTAAGCCTCAAACAACACAGTGGTCCTCTCCTGCTCAGGTTTCTACACCATCCCTTCCCTTAGCCAAGGCGAAGTATGGGACCAACACACCGTTAGATGGGTATCTCGGCCACGCCACGATACGCTCCCCGCATAATCACACAAACGGTGTAATTGACACCCTGAGGCTCCACAAGTGAGTCCTTAGCGACTTAGTCAACTAGGGCCGTCCCATTCCAGCCATGTGGTTGCAAGTATGACCCAGTTCAAAGGCTTGCAAGGTTAAGTCCTTAGAGTGACCAGGGCAAGACTACCCGAAGAACCAAATCAACATCCCTGCCACACACCGCCCACGATCATTCTTGCCACATGCCCCTGGCCGAAAACTATTTATCAAAACCCCGCTTGATTACCAAGCACCACGTGCTATCAACATCACATGATACCTTTCCAAAACAGGTTCAATATATCATTAAGTCAATATTAACATTTGATTGTCCAAAACCATGTCATGAGCACGTGCGTGTCTAAGCAAGATACTACAACGGTCTAAAACCCATGTTGGCAATTTGATTATGTCCAACTAGTAAACCACAACTAGGGTGAAAAGGGTCATGGCACATACTTAAATAATCAAGGTGTCATACAGAAAATAGGTATTTATCTAACCCCCATGTTTAAACAAGGTATCTTTCTAATTGATCTAGCATGCAATAGTTTAAATCAAAATAGATTTCAAATAGGATCAACATGTTCAAATCACAAATTGCCATCAAAAAGTACATGATATTAGTATTGAGTTGGATCCTGAGTTAATACTTCTCCTTCGAATCCTTCCCAGATTTCAAAGTCTACTCGTAAAGAGTGAAAATTGCAACTACACAAATAAACACGAGTCAAATAGTGTACAAACATCAAAATAAAATCAACAAACAGAAATAACATAATTTTATTGATTTTTAGAAACTGAAATCACAAATTTGGAGTTAAACGCATAAAGTTATGATTATTTAAAGTTTAAATAATCAATTAAATAATTTTGCAGAGAAAAACTTTAGTCCAAAAATTAAATAAAATTCATATTTAGGTAGATCTCAATTTTATACAAATTTAGAAATTTGAATCACTCAAATCGGAGTTGAAACGCATAAAAGTTATAAGCGTTTGAAGTTTGAATCTAAATTTGAATCAATATTTCGAATTAATAAATCATTTCTTTTTTCGAAATTAATTATTGCGTCATCATGGACACGTGGCAGCCTCTCGATTGGTTGGTCGACGTCACCGGTCCATGGACTCGGTCCACGCTCGGCTCGGGTCTACTGTGGACCCGGCCCACGACTTCACGTGAGGCCCGACATGTGGGACCACTCGGGTAGCGTCATCGCCGACGTCGGCGGGGCTCGACCAGCGGTCTTGACAGTGGGACCCACCGATGACGTCATGGGTGACGTCGGCGCTTAGGGTCGGCCGTTGACATGCGGGCCCTTCGACACGCGCCCCGCGTGTCGGCGTCACGCACGCTGCGTGGATGCGCCGACCGCGTCGGTCCAACTTCCCGACACGTGGCGCCAATCTCGACCGCTGATTTGAAATTCAATGGCCGCGATTAGATCCAGGGTTAACGTGTTGAATCTACTCGATGATCGTGGGCCGCTCGATCTAGATCGGACGGTCGGATCTAATCCTATAATAATCACTACCACGGCGCGTGGCGATTGTGAACCGCTGGATCTTGATCCAACGGTCCCGCATCTAATCGGGTTTGGAACACGTGAACTCACCTCAACCGCACGATCAAGATCGGACGGCGCACGAGTTCGCGAGGGCGATGGCGACGCGGCGAGCCGCAGCCACCGAGACGGAGACGACGACGAGCCCGACGGCGCTCCGGTGTCGTTCCGGCGAAGTGAGTGGTCTCTTCGGGTGCGCCTGGCTTCGGGGGTTCCGGTTCTGGGCTCCTTCTCGGCGGAAGACGACGGACGGCGGCGAGGCGAGGCAAAAACCGCGGCGGAGTGGCGCTCAACTACGGCGAGCTTCGCCGACGGCAAACGGCGGCGGCTCGGCGAGATGGCTCGAGGAACGGTGCGCAAGGATGAGGGCAACCTCGGCGTGACTGTGGCTTTAAATAGCCTCGGCGTTCGTGCGAGGCGGAAACCTAATTCTACACGGCGGCGCGCGGCGGCGAGTCCGGCTTCGGTCTCGGCGGAGACGACGACGCCTGGCCGCCCACGTGGCACGATCAACGCCACGATCGACGGGGCGCGATCGGATCCGGCCGGATACGGCTCGAATCCGCAGATGGCGGATCTCACCATTGGATCTTGATCCGACGGTTGGGATTGATTAGGGTTGGGAGCTGGTTTGGTCGAGTCAATCGGCTCGGTCGGACTCGAGTCCGACTCGGGTTCGACTTCGGTCGGATGAACAAGACTCGACCGAGTTGAATTTCCAGCGATTTAATATTTAAAATAATTCCCGATAATTCATTTAATTCATTAAAAATAGCAAAAGACTCGAAAAATTCGGAAAAATTGAAAATACTTTGGATCATTTTGGACTCAAATAAAATATTTCCAACAAAATTTTATTTGCAAAATCAAATTCTTTAATTATTTCAAAATGGAATAAATTCAAATAAATTCCAAATAAATCCAAATAAATTCCAGAAAATTCCAAAATTCACCAAAGTGCCAAATCACACATGAATTTAAGAAAAGCAAAATTTTGGGGTGTTACAAACCTCCCTTAATAGAATCTCGTCCCCCGAGATTCAGGGCTTACTAAAGAAATAGGTTTGGAAATTCTTTCTTCAAATCCTCTTCAAGGCTCCCAAGTCGCTTCGCTTTCTTCATGGTTGCTCCATCGAACTCTCTGAAACGGGTTGACTTGTTTCTAGTTTCTCGATCCATTGTGTCTAGAATCCTCACGGGATACTCCTTATAAGTCAAATCCTCTTGCAACTCAATTGACTCTAGCGGTGTGCATTCCTCGGGAACTCGGAGACACTTCTTCAATCGGGACACATGGAATACATCATGCACTCCTCGCCAACGATCGTGGCAACTCCAGCTGATAGGCAACTTCGCCTCTGCGACTCAAAATCTTAAACGGTCCAACATAACGGGGTGCGAGTTTCCCTTTGGCATGGAACCTCTTAACTCCCCTGAGAGGCGTAACTCTGAGGTAAACAAAGTCTTCTCGTTCAAAACTCAAGTCTCGGCGACGATTATCAAGATAACTCTTCTGCCGAGATTGGGCTATCTTCAACCTTTCCCTAATCATAGCGACCGCTCTTCACCTCTTGAAGAATATCAGGCCCAAAGACACGGCGCCACGGTCTCATTCCAATTCAATGGCGTCCGACAGGTCGACCATACAAAGGCCTCAAAAGGTGACATCTCAGAACTAGCCTCGATAACTATTGTTGTAATCGAACTCGGCATACGGTACACTCTTATCCCAAGAAGTAGCATAAGCTAGTGCACAAGCTCTCAACATATCCTCCAGAATCTGGTTGACTCTTTCTGCCCGCTCGTCTGGTCTGTGGATGATAAGTCAGATCTTGAAGTTCAAACGGGTTCCCATGGCTTCATGCAACTTATTCCGTAACCTTGAGGTAAATTGGGTACCTCTGTCCGATACGATCCTCTTGGGCACTCCGTGCAAACAGACAATCCTGATCATGTATAATTCTGCTAATTTATCCCCCGAGTAAGTGGTCTTCACGGGGATAAAATGGGCTACTTTAGTCAAGCGATCCACTATAACCCATATGGAGTCATAACCTCCTTGAGTCTTCTAAGAAACCGATAATGAAATCCATTCCGATTTCCTCCCACTTCCACTCAGGTATTTTCAGCGGTTGTAGCAATCCTGCTGGTCTCTGATGCATTGCCTTGACTCTCTGGCATACGTCGCACAATGCAACATGCTCGGCAACTTCACGTTTCATACTCGGCCACCAGAATCTTTCCTTCAAATCCTGATACATTTTGGCACTCCCTGGGTGAATTGAATACTTGGAGTCATGGGCTTCCTCCAGAATCAGTTGCTTTAATTCCTTCTTATTTGGCACGCAAATCCGATCCTTCATCCATAACGCGCTCTGCCCATCTAGCTTGAAATCCTTTGCCTTGCCTTCCTCCATTTTGGACTTAATCCTACGGATCTTGTCATCATCCTTCGCCCTTCTCGGATCGATCCTCTAGGGTAGGCTTTACTTCTAATGCGGTCAAGAATCCGCTAGGTACTACCTCAATCTTCATTTTCTCGAATTCCGTGCATAACTCATCCTCGACTTGTGGCTAGCAACGTACTCACGGTATGGCTTTTCCGACTCAAGGCATCGGCAACTACGTTGGCCTTCCCGGATGGTAATGGATTCCAACATTGTAGTCCTTGATCAACTCTAACCATCTCCTCTCGCCTCATGTTCAAATCCGACCGGGTGAATATGTATTTAAGGCTCTTATGATCCGTATATACTTCACATCTGCTTCCAATCGATAGTGACGCCATATCTTCAAAGCATGCACTACGGCAGCCTAACTCTAGGTCATGTGTCGGATAATTTTCCTCATGCGGCCTCAATCGCCTTGATGCATAAGCGGCGACCTTTCCATTCTCGGACAAGACACATCCAAGTCCTTGGCGCGATGCGTCACAATAAATATCGAAGCTTTGAGCAACATCCGGTAGAACTAACACCTGCCGATGTCAATCGCTTTTTCGGATTCCTCAAATCCTTTCTCACATTCCGGCCCATGCAAACTTCTTTTCCTTCCTCGGCCAGTTGCGTAAGAGGTTTCGCAATTGTCGAGAAGCCTTCGATGAAACGGCGGTAGTATCCTGCCATTCCAAGGAAACTCCGAATGGGTCACGATCTTGGCCGCTCCCAATGTAACACAGCTTCTACTTTGCTTGGATCTACTGGCGACTCCTTCATGCGGTCATTACATGTCCAAGAAACTCCACCTTGTCCTTCCAAAAATCACACTTGTCGAACTTGGCGAAAAGTTGCCGTTCCTCGGCTTTTCCAAAACTCGCCTTAAGTGTTCGGCATGTTCATCCTCCTGTCTTGGAGTAGATTAGGATATCGTCTATGAACACGACGACAAACTTGTCCAAATATTCCATGAACACCTTATTCATCATATTCATGAAATAAGTGGCGCGTTAAATCGTCACCCAAAGGACATAATCAGAACTCGTAATGTCCATATCTTGACGAGAATGCAGTCTTGAATATCTTCCGATCGGATCTTCACCGATGGTATCCCGATCTCGAGATCAATCTTGGAGAAAACTCCGGCTCCTCTCGGTGATCAAACAAATCATCAATCCTGGGTAGCGGATACTTATTCTTCACGGTGACTTCGTTGAGTGCACGGTAGTCAATGCACATCCTGAAACTCCCGTCCTTCTTCTTGACAAACAAAACCGGTGCTCCCCACGGCGACGAACTCGATGGCCTGATAAATCCTTTCTCCATTAACTCTTCTAGTCGCTTTCTTCATTTCTACCAACTCCTCGGTGGACATCCGATAGGGTCTCTTTGCTATCGGTCTTTGTGCAGTACAAGCTCTATTACAAATTCTATGTCCCTGTCGCGGCATACCGTAGATCTTCTGGAAAAACATCGGGTACTCATTCACTCTTGAGACATCATCTATGCCGATTGCCTTGGTGCTGTTTACCATCAATCGTCCATCTCTAATCTGCGGTGGCTTAAAATTCCACTTTCTTCCCACACGGGGTCTCCATCGAGATAGTCCTTCGTCCACAATCCAATACGGCCTTGTGCTTGGATAACCAATCCATTCCCAATATGACGTCTAAGGTCCGGGTCTCTAAAATTATAAGGTTTGCTAGGAACTCTATTCCACCTATCAAGATTCTCACCCCGAACATCCTACTTTCGTTCGGAGTTCTAACCGTGGGTTTGAACTAAAAGCATGCACTTAAGTCTTGCAATCCTCAAATCATTTCTAGTAGCAAAGCCTTGCGAAACAAACGAATCAAGCTCCAGAGTCAAACAAAAGCGTAAGGTGTACTGAGTTAACAAGTAACTTACCCAAGACGACGTCAGTAGCATTCTGCAGTCGTCTGCATGGTGACATGGTTGACTCGGCCTCTCACCACGGCCTGCAGGTGTGGCTCTCGTGCCGGGCGCCCTAGCTGGGTGGTTCCTAGATTGAAGCGAACTGGGTCACTCTCGCTGTCTTCTTGGGACAATCTTGGCAAAGTGTCTGGCTCGTTGCGATTGTAGCAGCGTCTCACTGTTCCTTGCCGATTGCACGAGTAGTGTTTCTAGCGGGGCTAGGGTTTGGTAGTTCGATTGGCAGGTCTTGGTGCCGGGATGGTGTCCTTGTTGCATTCTCGTGGTTGGAATCAAGAATTGATTTGGTGCAACTCTCAGCGGTATGCGTTCCACTGGCGTGATCCTTCTTTGTTGCATCCTGCGCTTCTGTTCTCATCCGGTTCCTTGCGCTTGTCCTCAAGAATAAGCGCCTTATTCACCAATTCTTGGAAATCCGGAAGGTGTGGGTGATCAACCCTACTTGCAATCCTGAGTTAAGTCCCTTCATAAAACGAGACTGCCTGGATTTATCCGTCGCTACATCCTCAAAGCGTAGCGTGCTAGCTGTGTGAATTTGTTCGTAGTCGGCCACTGGCCGATTACCTTGCTTGATGCTCTGAACTCCTCCTTCTTAAGGTCCATGATTCCTTCAGCACGTGATAATGTCGGAATGCGGTGTGAACTCTTCCCAAGTGATATCTTGAGGGTTCTCTTGCGTGGCACGTAAGTTCTCCCACCATTCGACTACTGTTCCTTCCGGTGATGAGAAGCGTAGAGTACCTTCTCATTTCCTATGCATTGAGCTATGTGTAGCTTCCTCTCGATTGATCTTAACCAATCATCGGCCTCCAATGGATTGGCATTCCCGAGAGAAAGTGGGTGGGTGAGTTCTCATGAACTCGGCGGTCTTGTATTCGGCGTTGTCCATGATTAACTTGATTAGCAAAGTGGCCTGAGCGGTGACGTGTTGCATTTGTTGCATCATAGCATGCATCAATCGAGTCCGAGCAGCAAGAAAAGCTCCAAATTCTGCACATCCAGCTGGCGGTGCAGGTGCTCCATCATTGGGGTTTTCTGTTTGGGCGAGAACCACTCCCATTGCTTCCAAAGTTTCCACGGGTGTTCACCATCTGGCTCGGTTTGCTCTAGGTTTAGAGATGAGAGGGAAACAAGAATAGACGAGTAATATGGAACTTATGCGGGGCGAAAGGGGTAACTTTAAGGTCCAACTTTATTATTTAATAACTTGGTATGGCTGCTTACAATGCCTAAGGGCCTTGCAACACATAATGCACACTCAAAGAAACAAAGCAAATCCAAATCGAACTAACTCGAGTCTAACGCCTAAAGGGTGACTCTTTATTCTATGACGCGACTCGGCGAAGGAGTCTCACTATAGAACCTATGTTCACTCATCGAGAAAACCTCCACGGCACTGGAGTGCACGGTCTTTGTGGCATAGGCGCCGAAACGATCGCCATGTCCAAATGATCGTGTCCTCTCGTGGTAGTCGAAGAAGCGATGTCCTCATCGAGATCCGACTCCTCTGGATCTGGCTCGTGTAGCTCAATCTTGGCTCACGGGTCCAGTCAGTACAAGGTCATCTCCAACTCGTCAATCCTTCGTAGAAGGTGTGCCACATACTCTTGAGCTTCCCGCCATCTGTTCTTCTCTGTCGTGATTTCCTTGCGGGCCTTCTGTAGCTCCTTGCTTGTATTATCTAGTACATCCTCCTGGGCGACAACAAATCGTGCCAACTGTGTAACCGTGGCATCCTCATCCTGAATCGCCTTCGGGTCAAGAAGGTTATCGCTGCGCGGATGATAACGGAACACCGTGCTCTCCAATTCTCTGGCGTAGATACGGGTAACGTGCCGCATTGCTCGTCGTGATACTTCTTGGATACCCATCTGCATTGTAGATCTCCTGGCAAGGTCACGGTGTATCGAGCGATTGCCTGGCCCTTTTTCCTAGCAGTACCTCAATCCTCACGTCACAAGCCTTGATCAATCCCGCTTGTCCGATCACTTCCACTTGGTATTGGGGCTTCTCAAAATCTCCGAGAGTCTCAGAGCATATGCCAAAGTTCTGCAGCGTGACCAACTCCCGAGATCAACGTGGTTGAACTCTTCCTCCATCCTGTCACAAGAGTGCTTTACGTAAGAACTCGGAATTTTTAAATTGTGACAAGGTAAGGGAAAATTTCAGCAAGAGACAAGAAAAGAGAGAAGGGGATAAGTCGAGATGTCATTTCTTGTCTTCACAAATTTTTAGATTTAGAAAATAGGTTTTATCCTCACTACGACCATTCTAGCTAGGGTTGAGCCTACAAATAAGTATGGCTCGATACCACCTCTGTCGGGACCCCGAATTTGCAAATCCGACCCTCAGGTATTCAGCACTAGTCCAGGAACGCGCTAGTGCACACAGTCTTAACATCGGTAAATATCACAATCATACCACTCGATACCAATAAAGTATTTTATTTAAATAACCAAACTGGTTACTCGACCTTATGGCCAAGTTACAAATGTATGCCTCTCAAGGCGAAACTTATTCAGAGAAAAATAATAGCAATAGCAGCGGAAAATCAAATAACTTCGTGGCGCCATCCAGTATACCACAGGCAACTGACTGGGCTCGCATCCCTAAGTAGACGGATCTTCTTGGAGTTCCTCCTCCGGCCGGGCGTAGTCTCCTCTTCAACTGTGTTGTGTTGAGGCAAGGGTGAGTACTTGGTACTCAAGAAGTCATGCAAATGCAAGCTAATATACTATATGCATGGCTTGGTACAAAGGAATAGCTCAAGGTATATTTGCAAAGAAATGTTTTTGAAAAGTAATATAAGTAGATTCAAAGCAAAGAGAAATAAGTAAAGCGTAAATAACTTTTCAAGAAGTTTAATAAACATTTTTCCCCATCCTAAACCACATTTCCATCATCTTCATTATTAAACCAACCCAACTTTTCAAATCCAAGTTATTTTTGAGAAAATCTAACACTTGACTGTAATCCCCGAGCATTGTCCAGTACCGTGGACTCGGCTATTTAAATAGGTTTTACACTCTGCAGAGGTTATGCACTTTACCCACAAGATACAGTCAAACACCACAAAGGCGAGTTCCCGTAACAAAGCCTTTCGGAAGCCTCAAACAACACAGGTGGTCCTCTCCGGTTCGTGCTCTACACCATCCCTTCCCTTAGCCAAGGCGAAGTATGGGACCAACACACCGTTAGATGGGTATCTGGCCACGGCCACGATACGCTCCCCCGTACAATCACACAAACGGTGTAATTGACACCCTGAGGCTCCACAAGTGAGTCCTTAGCGACTTAGTCAACTAGGGCCGTCCCATTCCAGCCATGTGGTTGCAAGTATGACCCAGTTCAAAGGCTTGCAAGGTTAAGTCCTTAGAGTGACCAGGGCAAGACTACCCGAAGAACCAAATCAACATCCCGATTGCCACACTGCCCACCCGATCATTCTTGCCACATGCCCCGGTCGAAAACTATTTATCAAAACCCCAGTTGATTACCAAGCACCACGTGCCATCAACATCACATGATACCTTTCCAAAACAGGTTCAATATATCATTAAGTCAATATTAACATTTGATTGTCCAAAACCATGTCATGAGCACGTAGCGTGTCTAAGCGATACTACAACGGTCTAAAACCCATGTTGGCAATTTGATTATGTCCAACTAGTAAACCACAACTAGGGTGACAAGGGTCATGGCACATACTTAAATAATCAAGGTGTCATACAAAGAAATTGGTATTTATCTAACCCCCATGTTTAAACAAAGTATCTTTCTAATTGATCTAGCATGCAATAGTTTAAATCAAAATAGATTTCGAAATAGGATCAACATGGTCAAAGCACAACTTGCCTTCAAAAAGTACTTGCTCTTGGTCTTGAGTTGGATCCTGAGTTAATACTTCTCCTTCGAATCCTTAGGTACTTCAACGCTCTACTCGTAAAGCGTGCAAATAGCAAATACACAAATAAACACTAGGCAAAAAGTGTCCAAACATCCAAATAAAATCCACAAACAGAAAGAACATAATTTTATGGATTTTTAGAAACTGAAATCGTCAAATTTGGAGTTAAAACGCAAAAGTTATGATTATTTAAAGTTTAAATAATCAATTAAATAATTTTGCAGAGAAAAACTTTAGTCCAAAAATTAAATAAAATTCATATTTAGGTAGATCTCAATTTTATACAAATTTAGAAATTTGAATCACTCAAATCGGAGTTGAAACGCAAAAGTTATAAGCGTTTGAAGTTTGAATCTAAATTTGAATCAATATTTCGAATTAATAAATCATTTCTTTTTTTCGGAAATTAATTATTGCGTCATCATGGACACGTGGCAGCCTCTGATTGGTTGGTGCGACGCCACCGGTCCATGGACTCGGTCCACGCCGGCTCGGGTCTACCGTGGACCCGGCCCACGACTTCACGTGAGACTCGACATGTGGGACCACTCGGGTGACGTCATCGCCGACGTCGGCGGGCTCGACCAGCGGTCTTGGCAGTGGGACCCACCGATGACGTCATGGGTGACGTCGGCGCTTGGCTGGGTCGGCCGTGACATGCGGGCCTCGACACGCCCCGCGTGTCGGCGTCACTGCCTGCCAGCGGCGTGGGCCCGACCGCGTCGGTCCAACTTCCCGACACGTGGCGCCAATCTCGGCCGCTGATTTGAAATTCAATGGCCGCGATTAGATCCAGGGTTAACGTGTTGAATCTACTCGATGATCGTGGCCGTTCGATCTAGATCGGACGGTCGCATCTAATCCTATAATAATCACTACCACGGCGCGTGGCGATTGTGGAACCGCTGGATCTTGATCCAACGGTCCGAATCTAATCGGGTTTGGAACACGTGAACTCACCTCAACCGCACGATCAAGATCGGACGGCGCACGAGTTCGCGAGGGCGATGGCGACGCGGCGAGCTGCAGCCACCGGAGACGGAGACGACGACGAGCCCGACGGCGCCCGGTCGTTCCGCGAAGTGAGTGGTCTCTTCGTGCGCGCTGCCGGGTTCCGGTTACGGGCTCCTTCTGGCGGAAGACGACGGACGGCGGCGAGACGAGGCAAAACCGCGGCGAGTGGCGCTCAACTACGGCGAGCTCGCACGGCAAACGGCGGCGCTCAGGCGAGATGGCTCGAGAACGGTGCGCAAGGATGAGGGCAACCTCGGGCGTGACTGTGGCTTTAAATAGCCTCGGCGTTCGTGCGAGACGGAAACCTAATTCTACACGGCGGGCGCGCGGCGGAGTCCGTCGGTCTCGGCGGAGACGACGACGCGCCGCCCACGTGGCACGATCAACGCCACGATCGCATGGGCGCGATCGGATCCGGGCCGGATACGGCTCGAACCGGTACGGGCGGATCTCAGCCGTTGGATCTTGATCCGACGGGTGGGATTGATTAGGGTTGGGAGCTGGTTTGGTCGAGTCAACTGGCTCGGGTCGGACTCGAGTCCGACTCGGGTTCCGACTCGGTCGGATGAAACGATACTCGACCGAGTTGAATTTTCAGCGATTTAATATTTAAAATAATTCCCAGAATTCATTTAATTCATTAAAAATAGCAAAAGACTCGAGAAAAATTCGGAAAAATTCTGGAAAATACTTTGGATCATTTTGGACTCAAATAAAATATTTCCAACAAAATTTTATTTGCAAAATCAAATTCTTTAATTATTTCAAAATGGAATAAATTCAAATAAATTCCAAATAAATTCCAGAAAATTCCAAAAATTCACCAAAGTGCCAAATCACACATGAATTTAAGAAAAGCAAAATTTTGGGGTGTTACAGCTGGCCAACCCCGTGCTTGTAAAGAAGTCTAACGGAAAGTGGCGAATGTGCATCGACTTCACCGACCTCAACAAAGCCTGCCTAAGGACCTGCACTTTGCCGCGGATAGACATCGTCGTCGACTCCACGGCGGGTGCGAGGCTCTGTGCTTCCTCGACGCCTACTCCGGTTATCACCAGATCAGTATGGCGCGGGAAGACGAGGAGAAGACCGCCTTTGTGACTCCCCTCGGTATATATTGCTACGCCAAGATGCCTTTCGGGCTGAAAAACGCTGGTGCCACCTATCAGCGGGCCATGCACATTGTGTTTCGGCCCCAAATAGGGAGGAACCTCGAAGTGTATGTTGATGATCTGGTCGTAAAAACAAAGAAGGCCGATGAGCTTGTACAGGACCTTGAAGAGACCTTCTCTCGCCTCAGAAACTACTGTCTGAAGTTGAATCCCGAAAAGTGCGTGTTTGGTGTCTCATCCGGAAAGCTACTCGGTTTCCTGGTCTCCAGCCGTGGAATCGAAGTCAACCCGGAGAAAATAGAAGCAATCGAGCGGATGCAACCGCCTACCCGGCTCAAGCAACTGCAATGTTTGACTGGCCGGCTAGCCTCCCTGGGCCGGTTCATATCCCGGCTCGAGGAGAAAAGTCTGCCGCTGTTCAAGCTGTTGAAGAAGACCAACTCATTTGAATGGACCCCAGAAGCCCAACAAGCATTTGAAGATCTGAAGAAGTACCTCTCTTCCCCCAGTCTTTGGTCGCCCCCCAGGCAGGCGAGCCGTTCTTCTTTGTATGTGGCGGCTAGCCCCTCTGTGTAGTGGCCTTGGCCGCTAGCGGAACGGGAAGGTGTCCAACGGCCGGTCTACTACATCAAAGAAATGCTCCACGACGCAGAGACAAGGTACCCTCAGGCTCGTAAGATGGTCTATGCTTTGTGGTGGTAGCATCGAGAAAATTATGCACTATTTTCAAGGAGGGAGATCACGGTGGTCTCCTCATATCCCTGCGTGAAATCCTCCACAACCGAGAAGCGGAGGGCCGCATCGCAAAATGGTCTGGCCGAGCCGGGGAGTTCGGGGTCAAGTTGCTCCTCGTCTGCATGATAAGAGTCAAAGGTCATGGACTTAGCTGCCGAAGTGGACCCCGGCCGAGTCCGAAGCCGCTGCAGTTCCCGCGCCCTCCCCCTGGACGCTTTTCTTCGACGGATCATTCAGGCTGGAAGGCGCGGGGGCTGGGGTCCTCCTGGTCTCCCCGACTGGGGACCTCCTCAAGTACGTGGTCGTCCTCGACTTCAAGGCTACCAACAATGTCGCCGAATACGAAGGCTTGCTGGCTGGGCTCCGGGCCGCCGCAGCCATCGGCGTCCGGCGCCTGCAAGTAAAAGGCGATTCCCTACTGGTCGTCAACCAAGCAAGGAAGGATTTCTCCTGTCCTGACCCCATCATGGCGGCGTACCTGGCGGAGGTCAGGAAATTGGAGCGGCACTTCGAAGGATTGGGATATACTCACATCCCACGGCGCGACAACCATCTGGCAGACGAGCTCTCCCAGCTCGCCTCAACCAGATCTCCTGTACCGGTCGGGGTCTTTGAAGAAAGGCTTCCGCGACCGTCCATCGCAGCCCCCGTTTCTGGTGGGGACGATGGTGATGCCGCTTCGGCCCTCGCCTCTGGAGGGAAAGTGGTTTCGGTAGAAACGCCCGGCCAAAGTGAGTACCTAAGGCCACTTCGTGGTCGCCATTTGACCGGAAGGCACATGGATGGATCCGATCCTGGCCTACCTCACGGGATCAAGTGTGCCCCGACGATGATGCGTCGGCAGAGAAGGTAGCACGAAAGGCCAAGTGCTATACCCTGGTGGGCGGGACCTGTATCACGGGTAAGAACGGAATTCTTCTGAAGTGCATCACTCGGGAAGAAGAGAGCAGTTTGCTCTCGGATATCCATGGAGGCGTGTGCGGGAGCCATGTGTCCGGACGAACGATGGCGGGAAAAGCTTTCCGTCAAGGGTTCTATTGGCCAACCGCCCTCCAGGATGCTTGCGAGCTGGTGAGGAGATGCGGTTGCGCGCCTCCACGCCAAGCAGATCCACCAACCAGCCCAGGCCCTGCAAACCATCCCGCTCTCTTGGCCCTTTGCGGTCTGGGGGCTGGATATCCTGGGCCCGTTCCCGCGGGCCACAGGGGGCTACACCCACCTGTTCGTCGCTATCGACAAGTTCACCAAGTGGGTGGAAGCCGAGGCAGTAAGATCCATCACCGCCGCGGCTGCAGTCAAGTTCATGCAAGGGATTTTCGCCCGCTTTGGGGTCGCCAACCGCATCATCACCGACAACGGCACGCAGTTCACCAGCGCGGCCTTCTTGGACTTCTGCGAAGAGATGGGCACCAAGGTCTTCTTTGCCTCGGTCGCCCATCCCAAGAGCAACGGCCAGGTCGAACGGGCCAACGCGCTGGTGCTGAAGGGCCTCAAGACCCGGGCATTTGACCGACTCCATAAGCATGGCGTCCGGTGGACCGAAGAGCTCCCGGCTGTGTTGTGGTCACTTCGGACCACCCCTAGCCGGGTTACCGGGGAAACCCCTTTCTTCCTGGTCTACGGCGCAGGTCGCTCTCCTTCGAGCCGAGCTGGGGTCACCCCGCGTTACTGCATTTAGGGAAGAAGACCAGGAGGAGCTACGCCGAGACGACATCAACTTCTTGGAGGAAGCGCGGGATCGAGCGGCCTTGCGTGCTGCAAAGTACCAGCAAAGTCTCAGGCGGTACCACGCCTCCCGGGTCAATGAGAGAACACTGGTAGTGGGCGACCTGGTCTTGCGAAGAATCCAGTCGCATGCCGGGTCGCATAAACTGTCTCCCCAGTGGGAGGGACCCTTCAAAGTGGTCTCAGTCTCTCGTCCCGGGGCGGTCAGGTTGGCCACTGAAGACGGCGAAGAGCTAGCAAACTCCCAGAACATAGAAAATCTGCGCAAGTTCTACCCTTGATCGGTTGTAAGTCCCAGGCTCTGTTCCCCGACCGGCCGGAGTGTGTCTTCCTCTCCACCGCAGGTCGGGGAAGGCCTTATGTTTAAAATTAAATATTCACTTTTTTCATCCGAAATATTTGTTCTTTCTACCCTCTTTTCGGTCTCTTGCCCGCTGATGGGCAGCGCCAGGACACTTGCCCCTGGTACCCTGCTGCCTTGCAAAAGCCCAGTAGCAAAGGCGGAATCGCTAAGTGAGAGCGGTGTGCAGGAATGGGTGGTTGGACGGCTGGTTCAGCATGACCCCCCAACACGGCCTTGACACTCCGGGTGTCCCCGTGGGGATCGGCGACTTGAGCACCATTGCCCAAAACCCAAGGTCCTGCCACGACTCACTGAGTGTTCGTTCCCTAGAGGCTATCTGGGAGACAAATTTTGCTAAAGCAAGGAGTTTCAGGGCCGAGGTCCTGCAGCGCAAGACTTTAAGTCTTTAGGCGGTTATGTGCTTGTTCGTGCAGAACCAGAACGATTACGGCGAAAGCGGACTTTTGAGGCAACATGGCAGGGAGCTTACACTTTTGCACCATTCGAAATGATAAATGTCTAAAGTTTTGCAGACAAAGGCCAAAAAAGAAAAAAGCTACACTACTGGTGGAGCTGGGGATCTTCCTCATCTTCCGCTGCCGCCACCGCAGCCGCCACGTCCTCTTCGACCGGGGCAACGTCCAGCTGCATCGCCACGTCTTCTGCTGCCTCCACTGGGTTCGTGCGCCAATCAGGCGGCAACCTGCTCGGAAGCATCATGGACCCGCTCCTCCGCCTGTGCCCAGTCGCCCTCAGCCCCCTGGACGGCGACTGTGGGGTCGAAGTTAGCGTCACGGCTGGCGTAGCAGGCCAGCACGTACTTCGCCGTGGCCGCCGCAACTGTGCGCCCCTCTTGGACGGACCGGGCGGTGAGGGCGGCAGGCAGGTGCGTGAGGAAATCCGCGGTTCGGCAGAGGCAGAAAGCGTAATGCTGCGGCCTTTCCTCCCGCGGGTCAGGCTGCTCCAGCCCCAGCGGAGCGAGGCTGGCCACCGTCCGGCTGAAGGCATGTCGCAGCATCCCCAAGGTGTCCTCCTCCGACCGGCCCCGATCCACCCTCTCCGCCTCCAACTCCGCGGAAAGCTCGTCGGCGCGGCGGGCGCTTTGCTCCCGCTGCTCTCGCTCCCGCCGCAATTCCAGCTCCAGCCCTGTCCCCCGCTCGCGCAAGTCCTCCACCTCCTTGCGGAGGCGGTTGACTTCGACTGCTGCCTCTGCCAGCCGCTCCCTGCTTGTCACCAGACGGCTGCTCGCATTGGAGTAGAGCTCACCGAGAGCCGCCAGCAGAGCGTCTGCGTCGGCTGAAGGGACAGAGGCGGTGGGGGGGCTCCGGGGTGGGCACGGGGCCGAGCGGGCCTAGGCCCTGAACGACGACTGCAGCATCGACCGCCTGAGGGTCGCCTCCCTCCCCTTGCTCGACTAGGGGCTCGGCGACCCCGGCCGGCACAACCTCCATGGCCGCAGCGCCCTGGTCACCCCCGGCTTGAGCGACGGGGGCATCCGAAGCGAAAGTCCTGGGGGTAGGAAAGGAACGAGGGTAAGACACTACCTGAAGAGACTAACTTTTATACCGCATGTGCGTTTCCAGATGAATACCTAGGTGATGGCCTCGGGAATCGGGGCACGCTCGGAGCAAGAACCAGCCCCGGCAGTCTGCGGACCGGTGCCGGTGGTGGAGGAAGAACCGCCGCTGCTGGCGGCGGCGGCGGCCGTTGCCCCACCATCGGAGCCGGAGGAAGAACCGCCGCTGCTAGCGGCGGTGGCGGAGGAGGCGGAGGCGGCGGCCGCAGCAGTGTCGTCAAAACCGGTGGCGGCGGCCGCTGCCCCGTCATCGGAGCCGGCGGAGGCGGAGGAAGAGTCGGCGCCGGAAGGTCCTCTGTCGCCACCACAACAGGAGCGAGGGAGGACGAGGTCCCGCCGGTCGATGAACCTCCCGCCGCCATTGCGGAGCCTACCGTCGCAACCGAAGAAGACCCCCCGGCCGCCGCGGACAATCCCGCCCCGGCTGGTCCTAGGAGGCGAGGCCTCCGGGAAGGCCCGCCGGTGCCATCATCATCGTCCGGGCGCCTACGCCTCCCCTGACTCCCGTCAGGCGGAGGGTCCCGAATTGTCAGAGGCGTCCGGCGTATCACATCAGGTGTACCCATGGCATCCATCGACGGCATGGCGCGGATTATCGCCGCGCGATCCAAGGTGACAACCGTAAGATACGGGACCGCTCCCTCCGGGAACGGGGGGACGGGACCAAGGAAACCCAGTTGCGCCATCCACCTGTCTATCCTGTCAGCAGCCAAGTTCCCGGCGGCTGGCAGCACCAAAGGGAAAAGAAACCCCCGGGAAGCAGGAACGCGGTCAGGACCAAGTCCGGTTAAGCAAAATAAAAGGGGAGAGAAGGAAAGGAAGGAAGGGGATGGTCACCTCTAGTAATGCTCCGGGTCCCATCATCCTGACCCATGTACTGCCAAGCCGGCCGAACACGGCGACGCAGAGGGCACAGCCTCCGGGAGATGAAGTCCCGGATAACCATAGGCCCCGTCAGGCCCGCCGTCCGCAGATGGTCGACGCGGGCTAACATTGCCAGGAGCTCCGGCGTCTCGGTCACTTGGGCCCCCCAGTCGGTGTTGCTAACCGCCGGGCCGGACGGGAGGTCCAGCACCTCAATGCCGCTGTCGTCCTCAACGTACAGCCACTCTTCGCGCCAATTCCTCCAGCTGGATCGACAATCCAGTGGAATGTAGCGCGATACAGTCCCATCTCGGAGCCGTAGGTGGCAGCTCCCGGTGACGGGCGAGTTGCCGCCCGCGGCACGAAGAGTGTAGAAGAAACGAAACAGAAGGAGGTTAGGGAGCACTCCTACGAACATCTCGCAGAAGTGAGCGAAGGCAGAAAGAAGGATGACGGAATTGGGAGGAAGGTGAATGTGGTGAATGGCGTAAAAATTAAGAACAGAGAGATAAAAATCAGAAACTGGCGGCAGCAGGCCGGCGAGGAGCTGCCATCCAAAGAAGATCACCTCCCCGCGCCGGCAATGGGGCTCGACAGTCCCCGGGCGGACGCGGAGGGCTCCTGCAGTAATATTCCGGGAGAGGCTGGAGGCAAGCTCCTCCTCGACGGACGAGGAAGGGAGGATCGGAGCCATCAAGCACAGCCAAGTGTTGGAAACGTGTCGAAGAAGAAACAGGAAGAAGCAACCGGGAGGTGGAAGAACCGCTCCCCCTCGGTCAGCCTCTTATAGGGCAACAAAGGAATGCTCGACGGGAAAACCGAAAGGGCGCGGCGGTTCGAGCAAAGGAAGTTCAAGAGCCCCATAAAGAGGGCACACCCCGAGGGCCGTACGACGGTTTCGAAAGCGGGAATAACTGCACAAACCGCCTTGGAAACCGGAGGAGACAAAAAACCCCTTGAAGGCTGCGGGGCGTGTGGGCTTTTTATGGTCCCACTCAGGACGTTTAAAAAAGGAGTGGAAGACCAAAAAGCGCTCCTGGGTGGGCCCGGGGGCTACTGTCGGCGTATTTTACGCCAGGGTGCCCACTCCCCCGCAACGAATAAATACGGTCGCCGGGCGGGCGTATGCCTGGCCCACCGCCACGGCGGCGGTAGACCCCGGCCAAAGAAGGTGGTCGCCAGTGGGCAAGTGGCGATCGAGCCGCACCACTGGCGCCCGAAGGTGGTCGCCAAAGGGCAGTGGCGATCGAGCGCGCCACTGGGCTCCCCAAAGAAGGTGGTCGCCAATGACAGTGGCGATCCGCCGCATCGTGGCGCCAGCCAGTGATTGCCCAGTGGGCGAGTGGCGTCGAGCGCGCCAGGCACCAGCAAGGTGGTCGCCAATGACAGTGGCGATCGAGCCGCACTGGCGCCAGTGTGGTCGCCAATGACGAGTGGCGATCGAGGCCGCACCACTGGCGCCAAAGAAGGTGGTCGCCAGTGGGCCAGCGTGGCGTCTGAGCCACTCCCCTGGCGCTCACCCCCGGCCACACCCGGGTCAAGGACATTTAATGCGGGTAGTGCGCATTAAATGCAAAGCGTAAAGGCGTGAAGGCTGCAGTATGGCGACGCACCTTCCCCAGGTGGACATTAATTGCGGGAGACGTCACGACTACACCTCGCCCCGTGACGGAACGGGCGGCGTTGGTGGATGTGGGGCCCGAGGCGGGATTGTGACGGCTGCGGCAGTCATTAATGAGATGTAAGAACAGTGACGTGCGCATTAAATGAGCCCATGCCAGTGTAATGATTATGGCTTGCAGTGTAAGCCTCCCGTGCGCCCCCGTCAGCCCGAGTATAAAAGGGAGCCGGGGTGCATGGGAGAAGGGGTTCGATCCTTTGGCAGTAGGTTTTCGTTTTCTCCAGGCAAGAACATAAGCAATACCAAAGAAAGCAGGACTAGGGCTATTACTCTCCGGAGGGCCTGAACCTGGGTAAAAAACCCCCTGCGTCCCCCGTTGGCCTGAGCCTCTCGGTACTCCGGTCGCCTCCGTCTTCCATTCTCAGGCGATTGCCCCGAAAGCCCCCGTCAGAACCTCATAAGCACCCGTCTCGGAGGTGCCTGTTGGCTAGTACGCCGACAATATGTATAATGTATATTATCCCAACCGGTTCGCCATTCCCGCTCGAATGCAACCGATGGGCTAGATTGTCGACTCTATCCATCAAACACTTCCTTTCCGTTCGAGACTCACACTTTTTCAGAAGAAGACACAAAACCAAACTTCTATACTCTCCATACTTATCTGGGCTAGATGCTCTTAACCGTGAGCACGGCTAATCGATTAGTTTTACTTAACACTTCTGCAGAAGTTGCACACATTCCCCACATGGGTCTATCTAGCAAGCGTGTTGCCACGACGCGCGATACTTTTCAGTACCCGACTCTTGCAGATTGACCATGCCGTTCCCATCATCGGTGTCAGCCAGACATCGGCCACAATAGCGTGATCCCACCTGGCGGATTTAGGCGGCCGTGACGCTGCAGCCGCAACACGGGTATCCCTTGCCCCGGCCCCATTACCCCACGAGTGGCACTATTGTTGCAATGGAACCCACAACACCCCTTCTTCATCCAATGGATGACAAATTCCCTTCCGAGAACCCCGCCGATTGCAGACACATCCAACTGCAAGTTCTCATCTTGCTCTTCGGCCTACCAACAAATCTGGCTATCCCCTAAGTCGTACATAGGCATTCTTGCCTTCGAGTTCATGTGGTTGCGCGAGACTCACCCAAAGATTAACTTTGAGTTCGGTCCTTATATTTTTGTTGACTCGGGCAAGGACTCCAATCCTAACCACACCATCACCTTCACATTCTATACCTCCTCCCGAGTCATTTACACCACTCATTTTTATCAATTAACCATTAACCATTTTGACTCAATTCATTTTGAAATCATATTTTGATTGATGAGTGTAATCGCCAAGGACTAGACTCAAATCTATTGCATTGACTAAGCATATGCATTTATTAACATTTTATACCCAAGTGACATTTATTAAGTTGCCTAACCTCTACTAGGGCTATCAATGTGACCATGGGAAATAGATTAAGGAAAACCACCAATTTGGGTTATATCTACCATTCCCACAAACTAGCACATTTATCAAATTAAGCGATGCATATAGTTTGATAAATCAAAGTAAACATCGTAAAATATTGGATCAAGATGATCAAAGGAGGTGCTTGCACATCTGCTGCTGCTTTGATGGATCCGGGACGAACTTCAGGATTGTTCGAGGCGACTCAGGACTCACTCGCCTCTAATCGAATAAAAACATCAAAAGCAATAACGAGAGAAATAAATTAGCAAAAGTGACTTTAGAAGCATAAACACCACCTTAACATCAAAGAGCACTCATCTAGACACTAAGAAAGCAAAGAAACGACACAAGCGAGAAAAATGGCGAAATTGCGATTCGAACGATTTATTTCGCGAATTTCTCGCCAACTTGAACAAAATGCGCAAAATAATTTAAAATTCAACTAAATTTTGTTAAACACCTAGAATTAGGTATAATACACCTAATGGAACTTACGGGAACTCGTTTGGATTTAAAACGAACAAACGGAAGCCAAAACAGTGAAAATCAATACACAAAATGCTGAAAAATCAGAAAAAAGAAAAACGGCACTATTCACCGTAGGGCAAAGCCATTTTTGTTCAGAACGCACAGAATCGATTTGCGATTTCTCCAGGCTGTTCCACCAGGTAGTCTAGGGTATTTAGGACCTATCTGGGCCTTACCCCACCGAAATTCACTTAATCTATAACGAATTCCGATCGAAAGCGCATTTTGGGTCGCTAAATACGCTCCCGATCGCACAAGGTCAGCGGCTCAAACTCGATTCGCTTTGCGAGGAGCACGTTTTCGACTTCACTAGGCTTATATGACCCTAAATGACTCATTCCGATAGCTAACTGGTGAATAAACCCTAAATTGTGGAATATGGCCAAAATGGCTATTTTGCTCGAAAACGAGCAATCTCGCCCAAAAAGGGCCGTTTTGAGCTGAAATGCCGCGAGACTTGTTTTAAGCCCTCGGCTAGTTGCTTAGGGATACTTACGACCTATCGGAGCCATTCCCCAGCATGGATGACTTAATCTTCTCTGACTTTTGATCAATTGCCCGCTTAACTCCGGTAATTACCCGAGAAACGGCAAAAGTCCGAAAAGTGACTTGAATGCGATCCAAAACACGCGGAAATAATGCAATCGACCTTAGTGACCTTAAACGAAGCTAAACAAAGCTAAATGCCTTAAACGGCTTGTGAGGCCTATAATTACTAAAATAAAATGCAAAGTGCTAAAATGCAAATCTAGCGATTCTAACTGCTTTTCTAGCCTCTAAGGGGACTAATGGTAAAGTCAATACATGCCTCGGAGCTCTAGGATTTTATGAAATAAAAATAAATTAAAAGAGACCTAGAGCTAACAACTTGTAGCAGGTTTTGACGAAACTTAATTTCGACTCTTCTTATCGCAACCAGGGCTATCAGAAGAGCTAATGGAGCTATCGTTATACGCTATGGACCTTCGGTCCATTGTAAAAATAGTTAACACCTAAATGAATAAAATAAATTTCGGTCTAGCGAAATTGAATTCCGATTCCTCCGTGCTGACTCTAGCCACCGTAATTGCTATGGGAAAAATCTATACATGCTATGCACCACTAGACCTCCGATAAATCGAAGACCTAGCGATGAACTTGAGCGAATACGAGGGTGACTAAAAGCTAGGTTGGCTATAGGATTAAATGAGCCTAACGATGATCTGAGTCTAGATTCTAAAGCACAATTGCCATGCGACGTGTCTAACACATGGAACCTAGTTTTGACCTAGGCTAGGGTTTGAGGGACATGATGAAATGCGGAGCTACAGGAGGGGAAACTCGTAGCTACGCGACGAGGGACGCCCCGGAGGCCAGAAATCAAGTCAGATCGCAAAAGCACCACTGGAACTCCAAGAGACATCGATGAATCTCTATGTAAGACTCACTTGAAGGGGTTGAGAATATGGGGAACGCGATGAGGACGCCAAATCCAGCCTCCGATTCGATTTTCGTCGGTTGAATCGCCCGGAATCCGCGGATTTGGGTGGCCTTCTTCTTCTCTTTCTCCTTCTCCCTTGCTTGGGACGTGTGGGATGGAGGAAATGAGGGTGGGCTGGTTTGAGGCTTGGAGATGGCTTAAAACACATGTGGGCACTATGCACTTATGGAGGGCATTTTGGTCAAGTGGCGACTTTTGAAGATTAAACCTTCCAAAGTTGATTTTTATCGATTCTAAGATATTTAGGAAGGTTTTTAGGTCAATTAAACACTTTTCCAACTCAATTTGCAATTAATTAAGTCGGGCGGTTAAACGTGACCACGATCAAAGTTCACGAGCTCCGATTAAATAGATCCCTAACTCCTTTTGAAGATTTTTAAGTTCCCCAGTAAACTAGGTAATTTGTACTTCAAAAGGACAGAGGAGTGAGTATTTGGATCAAAGGCTAAGACATTATGGCAAGAGCTCGAAAACTGAATTCAATCACCGAAAACACTTGTCGGCGATTAAATGGGAAATTGATTTTGAGCGAAGTTAATTAAGTTGAAGGGTTCTTTTTGATCCCATTTAAGTATATACAGCTCAAATTGCAGAAGTACACAAGGACAGTGTATTATTGAACAGTGTTTGAGTACAAATGTACAGTGACTCGAGTATAGAAATACTCGGGATATTACATTGTTGCTGTTGCCAAAGGAAATGATGATTGTGTGTGGTTTTTTGATCAAGTATCTCTCCTGTTGAATATTGTTGGGGTTTCTTGTAAGCGACATGAAATGCTTCAAAATGCTAGACTTCAGAATATCGTGAAAGCAATTGAAAGTGGTGTACTAGAAATTGGGAGTGGACTAAATCAAGAGATGGGGTTACCTAGGCCCGGTGAGACTCGATGGGGTTCTCATTACAAAACTATTGTCAACATTATTGCTATGTATCCAACAATCCGTGATGTACTCATAAGTTTTGGGCAAGATACTTCACAAAGGGCTGATTGGCCAAAAATACATACTATGGTTGGAGTGTTTGAGTCATTTGATTTTATTTTCAGTGCACACTTGATGCTTGTCATTCTTGGATACAAAAATGATTTGTCCGAGTGTTTGCAAAGAAGAGACCAGGATATTCTCAATGCAATGTCACTTGTTTGTTTGGCAAAGAGTAGAATGCAACAATTGAGGTCTGATGGGTGGGTTGCATTCCTTCAAAGGGTCACTTTGTTTTGCAATAAACATGGTGTTGAAGTTCCTACAATGGAAGATAATTATGTACCTTATGGAAGATCAGTACGGTTTGCTCGAAACCAAACAAATGATGACCACTTTAGAAGAGAAGAATATATTGGGATCATTGATCAAATTAGTCAAGAGCTTGACAATCGTTTTGATGAGGTTAATATGGAGCTGCTTTCTTGTATGGCAGCCTTGAATCCTGCTGACTCATTTGCTTCTTTTGATGCACACAAGGTACGTAGACTTGTTGATTTCTACTCTAACGATATTTCTTGTATGGTAGTCTTGAATCATGTTAACTTATTTATTTCTTTTGATGCACACAAGGTACGTCGACTTACCGATTTCTACCCTGATGTTTTTTCAGGTTCTGAATTATTAAGACTTGAAATGCAACTTGAGAACTATATTGATGACATGAGAAAAGAAGATAGCTTCAAAGGCCTAAACAATCTTGTTGAGCTCTCAGTAAAGCTCGCTCAAACAAATAGGCATAAAGTTCATGATTTGGTGTACTTGCTTCTCAAATTGGTATTGATTCTACCAGTGGCGACGGCAAGTGTTGAAAGAGCATTTTCTGCTATGAATTTCATCAAGAATAAGTTGAGAAATAGGATGGGTGATAGTCTTTTGGACGATTGTTTAGTCACATTCATTGAGCGAGATATTTTCTTTAAAGTGAATGAAGAAGATATAATGGACACTTTCATGGCCATTAGAAAGCGTAGACCCAACAAGAAGTAGTATTGTAATCTTCTTCAAACTATTGTAGCCGTGTAAGTTTCTTTAAGTCAAATTTCATACTTAGTTGTTGATTTTAAGATGTTCGTAAGACACCTTATTAATATATCATGATGCACTTTTGGTAAATTCTATATTTGTATTGTATATTGGCATGTTAGATTTACGGTATTTAAAAAACTTATGCCATGTTGGACCACCCATACCCAAAATCCTGGATACGCCACTGCCGCGACGCGACGGTAGCAGGCTGGGGGTGACGTGGGCGGTGGCGGACCGGAGGTCCAAGCCAAGGAAGGAGAAGGCCCAACAGGTAAGGACTCCAAATCCAATTCAAATAAACCAAATCCGAATTCGATTTTTTTTTCAATTTCTTTTGAAATTTTAGTGTTGTTTCACTTAACTTGAAACCTGTAAAAATAATATTCAGATGATTTGGAAGAGAGGAACATTGAGATGTGCGAATCCTCCGGTATTAAAGCTTGGAGGAAAGGAGCTCCGGGAGCTGTTTTGCGAAAAAAAACCCCTCCTGTTTTCTCAAATTATGGATATGTCCCCGCAAATTTACAAATAGGTCCTTCACGATTTTTTGTGAGGGGAAGAATTTTTTTCCCGGTTTGCGTTTAGGTCCCCCGTTCGTCGTTTTACGAAAATAGGCTCCCGTTAAATGCGAATCGCGAGCGAGCCCTTTTCTACTTTTTCGGGATAGCGATCAGGTCGAAAAATATAACAAATAGGCCCCTGCTTTTTACGTTCAGGTCTTTTCTCCATTTTTCCCGAAAAAATATTTTCGTGAACAGAAAGATGTGTGCCTTTTCTCCGGTTCGGTCTCTAGGGTTTCTCGAGCTTTCAAAATTTGGAAAATACATCTATATCTACTTTTTCTCTGAAAAAAAACACAGAGTTATTTTTCGTTCATGCGTGCGGCGTGCGCATTTAAAAATACGTCTAGATCTATAATTCCTCCGGAAAATTGTTTTTTCTCCGAAAAAAAACGCAAAATCGTATTTTTTTGGCTCGGTCTCTGAAGTTTCTTGAGTCTTCAAAAATTTGGAAAATACATCTAGGTCTTTTTCTTCAGAAAAAAGAGAGTTATTTTTCGTTCACGCGCGCGCCGTGCGTATTTAAAAATACGGCTGGATCTATTTTTCCTCCGGAAAAAAACGCAAAATCATTTTCCGTTCACGCACGCGCCGTGCGTATTTAAAAATACGGCTGGATCTATTTTTCCTCCGAAAAAAACGCAAAATCATTTTCCGTTCACGCGCGCGGCGTGCACCACGTACCTTTTCCCTGGCACGATCTCTAAGGTTTCGAGAGCCTACAGAAATTTTAGAAAAACGTCCAAATCTATTTTTCCCTAAAAACAACGTAAAATCATTTTTTGTTCATGTACGCGGCATGCGCCGCGCTTACAGCCTAGTTAGAAATGAACGGCTGAATTTTTCATGCAAGTGACGCCGAACTCCTCGGCTATCAACTAGATGAAAAGAGTTGTTCAAAGCAATACATCCACAAATTGCTCAGGCAAAGCGAGAACTGAGAAGTGAAAACACTGGAGAACATTGTGGCATGTATAATCTAATTTCAGGACTTCTCTCTTTTTCTCTCTCTCTCCAGTTCCCAACTATGTGCATGGGAGAACATGGCAGGATTGAAGAGAGTGGAGAAACTTTGCATACTTCAATGCGAAGAGGCTTCTCATGGTAGCATCAACAAGTCCTACTTCATGATGGCTTCTCATGGTAGCATCAACAAGTCCTACTTCATGATTATTGCCTGTATCGAGCCTGCTCGGCATTTGAAACCGGTCGATGAACCGGTCCAATTCAAATCCAAAAATATGGAAAATTTTATCAAAATGTGTTAAATTTTTTTGCGTGAGGTGCTGAGGTAATGATAATGATACTGTAAAGTTTTTAGGTCATTATCAACCTGTGTATTTCTTTAAAATTCTGACAGTGCTAATGTCTTTGTATATGCTCTTCTATTTTTGATTTTCTAGTGGCACTAAATGAAGTCTAATATTTCTAAAAAGTTTTATGTGAGGTATCAAGGAAATGATAATGATTCTCAAAAAATTTTAGATGATGATCAGATATTTGGAATTTTTTTAAAATTTTGGCTGTGCTACTATCTTTGTATATGCTCTTTTATTTTTTATTTTATAGGGGCACTAAATGAAGTCTAATATTTATGCAAATTTTAATACATGATCCTTGGGAACTCTTTATGATACCATTAAAATTATAGAATATGATCAATCATGTAAATTTTTATAAAAATCTGATAGTGTCTTTGTTCCTTTTCATTAATTGCCATTTTTTATTTTTTTAGAAGCACTAAATAATTAAAAAATTATTAAAATTTATGTAAAGTGGTTTATAGATTTTTTAAAAAAATATATTTTTTTCCAATTTCCCTTGAGTGTGCCTAAAATCGAATAAAATCGCTTGAAAATCGGTGAAAATCACTAAAAAAATCGGTAAAATCAGTCAATTTTTTATTTTTTTCGACAAAGTTTGACTACCGATTTTTTTAAAAAAAATTGACTTTGAACTCATTTGATTTCTACTAATTTTCGATCGATCAAAAATTAAAAATCGATATTGTTAACCTTGATCATGGGCATGTGATATTTATGCATGTACCTGGAATGGAACAGATCAAGGAACACTGGTCTACCGCAGCCTTTTCTTCTCTAGATTACTATAGTTCATTCATCAAATAAGCCTTCTTTGTGTCAGAAGCATGTATAACAATCAGAAATCAATAAAAAAAAATTCAACATATCAAAGAAGTACGACATAAAAACAATTACGCATCCAGCGCATATCTGAAGAAGATTATCGTGCTTAAACAGAACTTCTGAGAAGCGAAAAAAATAAAAACCAAACATATTGGTTGGAATGCTTTTCACGGTTAGCCGCTCTGCAACATCCTTCATGACTTGTGAGAGAAATTAAACCATGAATTGAAAGCCATTGGCGACACGAACATGTCAGTGAACTTGATGTTCGAGGCTAAGTTGCAAAATGCCTTCTAGAAGAATTGGTAGATACAAAAGCTGAAGCACAGACCATGAAGGTGATAATACTGATGCAAGTCTATACTGAAGTTCATACTGTAGCAGAGTTAAGTGACTCCATCGAAAAATAAGAATAGAAGGTGTGCAAATGACCAGTTGTTGAAAAGGACTTCATTTCTGTCAACCAAATGGACCACAAAACCGCAGTAAATAGAGCATTGCAGGTTTGTTTCTTCATCTGATTTCTTAGAGCATGGCTCTGAATAAAGATATCTTGTGACAAGAAGAAGGTTGACATTCCTAAAAATAACCAGATGTTTTTCCTAAAAACAAGGGACCAGATGTCTCTTGCCAAGAAACAATGAAGGAACAAGTGTGAACTAGTTTCAGCAAGATCATGTGATGGCGCCGTGATGGCACTATGGGTGTCCCGATCTTTCGATGAGAAACACACGATCGATTTGTTAGAGTCGACTTTGACGATCCGACTACACCGTACGACGACGATGCGCCTTAGCAATCGCTAAACCAACTCCGGTAGTTATTGATCTTGCCGTGAGCACGATCAACTGAACACGGTTCAATTCCTGCAAGCAAATCGAAGAACAAGCAAGAACAATAGGATAAGCAATCTGAAATTGCGGATAAAACTGAAGCGAAACAAAGTGGAGTCTTATTGACGATCTTGACAAGGTGGTCGGCCAAAGACAACTCGCAGGATCAAGTTTGCACTTGGCTAAACTAATCAAATAAAACCTAAAACCCTAAGGAGCCGATGTCTGGCTATTTATAAGAGGTAGGGGCGTGGGAAACACGTCCAAAGCAGTAGGATACCAACTACAACTCTATTACAAGGCCCAAAGCCCACGTCTTCTCGATTTGGAAAAGTGACGCCAATTGTTTTGCAGATTCCCGTCGACTCGGACGGAATTTAGGGATGGAGTCGGATCCGTTGGAAAGAGGACGTCGAAACCTTTCAAACCAGTACTCATAGACCCCAAACACCCTTGTGGATCAAAAGTTATGGTCATTTTAAGTTGGTGCTGTCCCGGAGGCCGAATCCAAGTATAACTTGTGCACGGAAGAATTGGCTTCATGCTTGATGTTTGGAAGTCCTTCTCCTTGGTTCCTAAGGACAATAAAATCATCACGAGGATTAAATAGCATTCCATTCATTAAATTATCTGTATGCAACCCGAGGAACGCATTCACCTGGTAATTGAATTGTCGTGCCCGAGCTCGAGTAATTGGCCCTTGTATGATATTGTTGGTTTCCATTGGGTTTGTAAGTATGGCCGTATCCATGGTAGTGATGTCCTCATCATCCTCCCTTCTTGCATTTGAGTCGCCCTCGACTCAAGTTCATCATCCTCTCCCAAGTATGGTTTCAAATCGGTAATGTTGAATGTGGGACTAACCCCAAAATCTGCAGCAATTCAAGCTTGTATGCATTATCATTAATCTTTGCCAATACTTTGAAAGGACCATCACCGCGGCATCAACTTAGATTTTCTTAATTCTCGGGAATCGATCTTTTCGCAAATGCAACCAAACTAAATCGCCTGGTTCAAAAGTTACATGTTTCCTTCCCTTACTACCAAGAAGTTTATATTTAGCATTCATGCGTTCTATGTTTTCTTTAGTTGTCTCATGCAGTTTCATAATCAAATCAAGCACGTTGTTTAGCATCAAGATTCAATTTCTCCGAAGATGGTAGAGGTAACAAATCAATTGGAGCATGAGGTACAAATCCATATACAATCTCAAAAGGGCACATCTTAGTAGTAGAATGCATAGACCGATTATAAGCAAACTCAATATGAGGCAAACATTCTTCCCACAATTTAATGTTCTTTTTCAAAACAGCCCTAAGCATAGTAGATAAAGTTCGATTAACGACCTCGGTTTGTCCATCAGTTTGGGGATGACAAGTAGTAGAAAATAAAAGTTTAGTTCCCAATTTACCCCACAAAGTTCTCCAAAAGTGGCTTAAGAATTTAGTGTCACGATCTGAAACTATTGTGTTAGGCACACCATGTAAGCGAACAATTTCACGAAAGAATAAGTCAAGAATGTTGGTAGCGTCATCGCTTTTGTGACAAGGTATGAAGTGTGCCATTTTAGAAAATCTATCCACAACGACAAAGATACTATCCTCCCCTTCTTTGTTCTAGGAGTCCTAAAACAAAGTCCATAGAAATATCCTCCCAAGGCACGTTAGGAACAGGCAGAGGCATGTATAAACCATGGGGATTAAGTCGTGACTTAGCTTGTTGACATGTAGAACAGCGGCGATGAAACGTTCCACGTCTCGTCTCATTCTGGGCCAAAAGAAATGGGTAGCGAGTATGTCCTCCGTCCTTTTCACACCAAAGTGTCCCATCAATCCTCCTCCATGCGCTTCTGGAGCAATAACAAGCAAACGAGAACTAGTGGAATACATAGTTTGTTTGCTCTAAACACAAACCCATTATTGAGGACAAATTTGTTCCAAGTTTTTCCTCTTTACAATTGAGCAACACATTTTTGAAATCATCATCATGCACATATTGCTCTTTAATCGCTTTCCAAACCAAAAATTTTGAAGTCAAGTTGTGAGAGCATGGTATATCTCCTAGACAAGGCATCAAGAATGACATTATCCTTTCCTGTTTGTGTTTGATGACATAAGGAAATGACTCAATGAATTCAACCCACTTTGCATGTCTACGATTCAGTTTAGCTTGACTTCTAATATGTTTTAACGATTCATGATCCGAATGTATAACAAATTCCTTGGGCCATAAATAATGTTGCCATGTTCCTAAAGTTCGAACTAGCGCATATAACTCCTTATCATAAGTAGAATAATTCAAACTTGGCCCACTCAATTTCTCACTAAAATAAGCAAATGTGTTTTCCTTCTTGTAATGAACACCACCCAAACCAATTCCACTAGCATCACATTCTAGTTCAAAAGTCTTAGAAAAGTCCTGGAAGGCTGGAGTAAGGGTGCATGGGTTAACTTAGCTTTCAATGTTGAAGGCATCTTCCTGCAGCCTTGCCCCAAGCAAAAGGTACACCCTTCTTGGTGAGCTCATTCATGGGTGCAGCGATGGTGCTCAAGTCCTTCACAAAACGACGATAGAATCCAAGCAAGTCCTAGAAAACTTCGCACCGTGTGACCGTGTTAGAGTCGGCCAACTCGGTATTGCTTCAACCTTGGCTTGGTCAACTTCAATTCCCTGTGGAGTAACAACATAGCCAAGAAAAGATACTCGATCCGTGCAAAAGGTGCACTTCTCAAGGTTACCAAATAAGCGTGCATCGCGTAAAGCATTAAAAACAGCACGTAGATGTTCAAGATGATCCTCTAAAGATTTGCTATAAATCAAGATATCATCGAAGTAAACTACCACAAATTTTCCAATGAAAACACGTAAAACCTCGTTCATCAGTCTCATGAATGTGCTAGGAGCATTAGTCAACCCGAAAGGCATTACTAACCACTCATATAACCCGAACTTAGTTTTAAATGCTGTTTTCCATTCATCTCCTAACTTCATGCGAATCTGGTGATAGCCACTACGCAAATCCACTTTAGAGAACATAGTAGATCCACTTAGTTCATCAAGCATATCGTCTAACCGAGGAATAGGATGGCGATATCTAATGGTGATATTATTAATTGTTCTACAATCCACACACATGCGCCATGTTCCATCTTTCTTAGGTACTAAAATGACTGGTACAGCACAAGGACTAAGAGATTCACGTACGTACCCTTTATCAAGCAATTCGTGAACTTGGCGTTGTATCTCTTGTGTCTCTTCGTGGTTGGTTCTCAGTAAGGTGCTCGGTTGGGCAAGGATGCCCTGGAATGAGATCAATTTGATGCTCAATCCCTCTAATTGGCGGCAGCCCTGAGGGGATGTCCTTTGGAAAGATGTCGGTGTATTCTGCAAAGGTTAGTGACAACAGGAGGCAAAGAGAGGGACATCTCCTCTAGAGAAAACAAAGTTTCTTTGCAGACCAAAGCATAGCATGTAGACCTACAAACAGCCAACTCATTCAAATCAGATTTTGTTGCAAGAAAACAAGCACCTTTCAATTTAATCTCATTCGGCTTAGCACAATCAAGGTTAGATTCTCTCTGTTTATGTTGTTCAAGTCCTTTGGTGACAATCTGATTTTCACTCTTAGAATTCTCTCGATTTTTCTCTTTGCTAGATCTAGCGATTTCATCCTTTACAATGGCATCAAGCGACATAGGGTGTAGTACAATTTTCTTTTCTTTATGCACAAAAGAGTATTGATTTGTTCTACCATGATGTAAACAATCTTTATCATATTGCCACGGTCTACCTAATAACATAGAACATGCTTGCATAGGTACGACATCGCAATCAACATAATCATGATAGGAACCTAAAGCGAAATGTACTCTTACCATGCGAGTTACCTTGAGTTTGCATTTGTTGTTGAACCATTGAATGTGGTAGGGCTGAGGGTGTGGTCTAGTGGAGAGTGCTAGCTTCTCCACCATGTCCATGCTGGCTAGATTATTGCAACTCCCACCATCAATGATTATTCGAATGGATCGCTCCTTGATGACGCCTTTTGTGTAAAACAAGTTGTGGCGTTGATTTGGATCGGCGCGAGCAATCTGAGCACTAAGCACACGTTGTGCAATAATACTCAAATATTGGTCAGCATCACCAGCGCTCATGTGCACCTCGTCGTGCTCGGCATTTGGATCGCCGTCTTCATGTTCAGCGAGCAAAGCATATGTTTCTTCATCCAGATCACTTGCTGAGTCATACTCGCCGTCTTCACGGATTATTAACACACGCTTGTTCGGACACTCCTTCATCATGTGTCCGAAACCCTTGCAGCGATGGCTCAACATCTTTGGTGCGTCCGTTGATGCGACCGACGATTTACCGAACTATTTGTAGTAGCTTGTGTGGCACTTTTCGTCGGCGTTGGTCGTGGTGCCGAATTTGCGGTGGTGGACGCCGTTACTGTTGATGGAAGAGGTCGGCGTGGTAGTACGGCCGGCGAGGGCAGCAGGTGCGCGGTGTCCACGGCGTAGTTCGACCTGCGAAAAAGTTAGTCTTGGCCCTCGATTGACGACCACACTTCACGTTCAGCTTTGCAAGCAAGATGGAACAACCGAGTCATCGAATTATAATCCTTATAGTCTAGAATATCCTGGATTTCTCGAGTTAAACCACCTAAGAAACGAGCCATAGAAGCTTCCTCATTCTCAATTAATCCACAACGCAACATGCCAATTTGCAATTCTTGGTAATATTCTTCCACCGAATTATTACCTTCTTTGGGCGCTGCAATTTATTCAATAAATCTCTAGCATAGTATGAAGGAACAAATCTATGCCTCATTAGCAATTTCAAGGCTTCCCAAGTGGTGGGTATATTATTTGGATGAGCACGGCAATGTTCTCTCCACCAAACAGAAGCAAAATCAGTGAACTCACTTGTGGCAGCCCTAACTCTTCTATTCTCAGGGAAATCATGGCACGCAAATTTTTGATCCACAAGTAATTCCCAACCAAGGTAACCATCAGGGTCATATTTACCTTCAAACGGTGGCATGTTGAAATTTACCTTAGGGAAAACATCATCTCGTTCTCGTTCCCTTGGTCGTGGAGGATCACGTCGCATACCTTGCTGATTGAAGCGTAGCCGTTGATGGCTACGATCATTATCGTAATGGATGGGGTTGACCTCCTCCGCATCAGTGGTGTCATCATATTCGTGCTCTTCGCTCGTTCTTCTAAATCTGTTGGGGCCTCCTGTGGAGCTGAATTGTTGCTTGGACGACGGGGAGGTGGATTGAAGCACCAGATGCAAGAATTGCAAAAGTATCAAGTCTAGCCAAAATAGTAGCAAGAGTAGTGTTAGCAATCCCTTGTGCGGCCTCGATGGATCTGAGACGGTCTTCTTGCATTGACATACGCTCATTAGTGAGCCGTACATCCTCGCTAAGACCATCGGTGGCTTCCCTCGTCATTTTTTGGAAGTGAGCAATGATGCCCTTGGTTCGTGGAGAGTGATGAAGTGAACTCGTCACGACATGGTTAGTTGATGACAAGGAAACAAAAACCACAAGTATAATGTTCCTATCAACTACTAGGTGGCAAGTCTCTCAAGCGCTCAAGCCTATGACCCAAGTTCTTACAAGTTCTTACAATGCAAAGAAGCGTTGTCGGCCGTTAGCGTTGTCAAAGGTTCTCCGAAGTTTGTGTAGAAGCGATTGCCAAGGGATCGAACGCAGACGGGTAGAAAGTGGAGCTTGGACAGGCTTAATTTAGTAGCAAAAGGTTAGCAATAATCCAATCGGTGAATGCAAAATTGAAGAATTGTTCAACGTCTAGTCACTGAGTTGTTGACTCGAGGCTAGCAAGGATCGTGACTCAAAAGCGTGGTCGGCGACAAGACAGCCTCCACAATGAGATGAAAAAGCAGCGAAAAAATTCGCGAAAGAAGGGAACTATCTCAAAAGATCGGGAATCTTGTGAAAACAGGTTTAGCACATAAAAATTTTCTGATCTGCTCCACTCTTTTTTTTTTTTTTTTTTTTTTTTTTTTACGGAACGATCCGATTCGTTTTCTTTCAAGTGCTATGCGGCGGAAGATTAGTCGTGTGACCGATCGGGCGGCCAGGTGGCGACGATCGGCTAACAGAGGCGGCGATCGGCGCCGACGATCGAGCGAAACGATGGCGACCAGGTGGCGACGATCGGCGACGATCGACTAACAGTGGGCGACGATCGGCGGCGACGATCGGGAAGCGACGATCGGCGGCGACGATCGGGAGGCGACGATCGAGGCAACGATCGGGAGGCAACCTGATCGGCTAACAGTGGGCGACCAGTTAAGCGGCGACGATCGGGGCGACGATCGGCTAACAGAGGGCAACCGGTCGGACGACCAAGTGGGCGACGATTGGAAGAAAAGAAAACTTGGTCCGAACACTTTTTCTTCTTTTTTTTTTCAACGATTCGGGACCGAAACGGAACACAACTCGAAACCGAACACAACTCGAAACCGCTGGGAGACAAAATTTTCTTCTAACCTGGAACTAGACTAGAATTCAGCAACTCGACACGACGATGCAACCAAAAATTCAATAACGCAGCCTTTGGAAAGGAAAATGCGAGGTTCAAATTGTTTTGGTATGGGGAGGTCCAACTGATGGCGTTTCTGGACTATAGGAAAGATATCAATCTACTAATCTAGGGTAAAGAATTCTCACCGAGCAACCTGGTTTGCTCGATACCACTTGATGGCGCCGTGATGGCACTATGGGTGTCCCGATCTTTCGATGAGAAACACCACGATCGATTTGTTAGAGTCGACTTTGACGATCCGACTACACCGTCTGACGACGATGCGCCTTAGCAATCGCTAAACCAACTCCGGTAGTTATTGATCTTGCCGTGGCACGATCAACCTGAACACGGTTCAATTCCTGCAAGCAAATCGAAGAACAAGCAAGAACAATAGGATAAGCAATCTGAAATTGCGGATAAAAGCTGAAGCGAAACAAAGTGGAGTCTTATTGACGATCTTGACAAGGTGGTCGGCCCAAAGACAACTCGCAGGATCAAGTTTGCACTTGGCTAAACTAATCAAATAAAACCTAAAACCCTAAGGAGCCGATGTCCGGCTATTTATAAGAGGTAGGGGCGTGGGAAACACGTCCAAAGCGATGAGGATACCAACTACAACTCTATTACAAGGCCCAAAGCCCACGTCTTCTCGATTTGGAAAAGTGACGCCAATTGTTTTGCAGATTCCCGTCGACTCGGACGGAATTTAGGGATGGAGTCGGATCCGTTGGAAAGAGGACGTCGAAACCTTTCAAACCAGTACTCATAGACCCCAAACACCCTTGTGGATCAAAAGTTATGGTCATTTTAAGTTGGTGCTGTCCCGGAGGCCGAATCCAAGTATAACTTGTGCACCGGAAGAATTGGCTTCATGCTTGATGTTTGGAAGTCCTTCTCCTTGGTTCCTAAGGACAATAAAATCATCACGAGGATTAAATAGCATTCCATTCATTAAATTATCTGTATGCAACCCGAGGAACGCATTCACCTGGTAATTGAATTGTCGTGCCCGAGCTCGAGTAATTGGCCCTTGTATGATATTGTTGGTTTCCATTGGGTTTGTAAGTATGGCCGTATCCATGGTAGTGATGTCCTCATCATCATGGCAAATTCTGCAATCAGCACTTTGAAATTGTACCATACATAATACATTATACATGGGGTGTGTTCAGTTACTGTTTTGTTTTGAATTTTGATGCCTCACCATCATATATCATACGTACCCCTTGTTAAAGTATGATCCAAATTCGTTTTGGTTTAGCTTTCTGATTCATTTTGGTTTAGCTTTCTACTATAATTCAGAGTTCAACGACTATACAGAGTACTTTATGTTTTACTATAAATATGTTCATGTAGTCCATACAATAGAGTAAGGCAAACAAGCCGTGAGAAGAGAATGGATACATCTAATCTTCTCTACAGTAATATTTGTTTTCGTTTCCGTTCATTTGATCCTAAATTTTTGCTGAGTGTTTTTATAATAAATACTCCCTCCAGTTTGATAATAGATGTCGTTTTGGACATCGCTACGGTCTTCAAAACACAACTTTGACCGCTAATTTTTATTATAATATATTTATAAAACCCAATAAAATTATAATATTATGAAAGTACTTCTCGACACAAGTCTACACATATAATTTTCATATATCCAATTTAAATATTTAAAAATATATCAATAGTCAAAGTTTTAGAAGTTTGACCATCACTATGTCCAAAACACATCTATTATCAAATCGGAGGGAGTAGTATAAAAGCTCCGAGTTCACAACCCTAGCCGCTGCTCCAAGAGAAGACTAATTCCCAGAGGCATGGCCATCGCGCGGCGACTCGCACGGTGTCAAGACAACATCTAAGGTGGCACCTACATGGCATCTGCACAACGACATCAAAAGAAATTCGGGCAGCAAGTCTGTCGTTCATCGCGTGTCCGCCGAAAAAAAAAATCAGGAACACGTCGACACGACGTGTTTATCTGCAGTAGCCGAATCCGATGTAGAGACGACATTTTTTTTCTTTTATGAAGTCCTCGAATCCGAAAACCGAAGCAGGCGGCCGAGCGTTTGCTCGGTTGGCTTGCTGCGTCTGGGAGCGAGCAGCCCGTCCGGGTTCGAGCGTTGGTCTCGTCTGGGCACGCGTGAGTCGGGGCAGCGTGTGTGTGTGCGTGGGTGTGTGTGCGTGTGTGGAGTGTGTGTGTGTGCGTGGGTGTGTGTGCGTGTGTGGAGTGTGTGTGTTTGTAGCCCGGCTGTTGTTCTTCTTCTTCTATAGTGATTGTCAGAGCTCCTGATCAGAAAATTCGAAAAAAAAAAAAAAAACCGAAGCAGCCCAGCAGCTAATCTCGTCGAGACTGCGTTTGCCTGTCATGCACACGAATCGGAAGCAGAGAATAAGAGAAAGCATCCTGTCCCTGTTCATATCAGATTGGAAGCAGTAGAGCAGATTCCTTCGTCGTCAATTCCCGCGGAGCATCATGTGGGAACTTCAGACCTACGAGCTGCATGTCACCTAGATCAAAGCAGGCAGCCTCGATTACGAGGAGCAGCAGTATTCGGCGATTTGATCCAATTGGCTTCAATTGCTACTTGCAGGTAACAGAGGAGACTCAGCAGCCTCGACTCTGTTCTATGACTCAACTCTATACCTAGTGTTGACCTGTGTTCTACCTGATGACTGTTCCGGCGTCAATTCCGTCAACATCATTGCCAGCGCCGCCTGACGCCATGTCCATACGTCATTCTACGTCACCTCCATCGACAAACTTCTACCACAGTCGATCGTTGTATTGCTTTCATTAGAGGTAGATTTCGTTGCAATTCAGGCCATTGTGCATATTATTGATGGTATTCATACGGGATTAATCATTGGCAATGTCTTCAATGATCCATCGTCTAATAGGGTTATTACGGCATATAGAGTCTAAGGTGGAGTTGTAGGCTTTCAACACAGAGAGTTAATTTAGGCTACACGTTTAATCGTGGAAACTTTAAGAAAAAAAATTTAATGTCAGTTGTGAGGAGATAACTGACTTTGGTGTTAAATCACCGTTTGGATACATTGCAATTTTAGATCATTTGCGTGGTCATTATGGAGGTTTTGGCAAGTTAATTCTCAAGAATTTGATGACACCCTGATGGTAGTTAGCATTATACTCTCTGGAGTTATACTATTTAAAAGTAAATGTTTTGCTCTAATATCTGTTTGAGATGAATGATTGAAGTGGAAGACGGAGTTTTCTTTTAGGTGGATACTACAATATTGTCCGGTTGTCATAACTCGATATGAGGTTCTACTGTAGTTTAATACTCCATTAACAGTTATATAGGAGCAGTTTCAACTATGTCATGAAGTTGGCAGTTTGAAGTATGTGATAATTACACATGCAAGTTGCTCTCTGATGGAGCATATCAAATATCCATAATTACACATTGTTTGCCGAATTATGTATTCTAGTTGGAGCATATCAAATATCCATAACATGAGTTCTTTGCTATCAATCGAGTACCACCAATGATGTTTTGGCTCATGCTGTCAAATGATTGAGCATTTGTTTCAGGAGGTCAATTGCATAGACTCAGACTTTGTTAGAATTATAAATTATTGAAGACCTAGATTCGTTTGTTTGCTTCGTTTCTAGCTGTGTTTGAAATTTGCTGGTGATTTGCTCAATTTTTGCTGCATGAAAAGTGTTGGATAAGACTGTTCCAATCTTTCTCGTTCAAATTAGCCCATTGAACTTTCAAGGCACAAGGTCTATTGACGAAGACTTATTTTGAGGAGATTATGATATTTTGGCTATAGGAGCAAATTTGTCTCAAGGTGGAGATCATTAAAGTATGATCCGAATTTGTTTTAGTTTCGTTTCCTACTCTAATTCAGAGTTTTACTACTATACAGAGTCTTTTATGTTCTACTATAAATATATACATATAATCTATAGAATAGAGCAATGCAAACAAGACGAGAGAAGATAAAAGATAACCTCGTTGTAAATATCTCCTCCTATAGTGATATTTGCCTTCATGTGTCCATTATTTTTTAAAGTATTTTTCACGTAAAATCCGTGTCTTCTATTCTTTTGATCCTATATTTTTGTCATGTGTTTTGTAATACTCCTAGTATTGTGTTTAGCTCATAATATATCATGTACCCAGATGGACATGTCATCATGCAGTACTGGGCATGTATTTGGTGTGCACTATGCTAGTTTTATCCTTGTCTGCCTATTAATTACTTCAAGTTGCAGTAAGGAGATAGCCTTGAAAGTGTTAAAAAGTTAATAATGCAGTTAAATGGGCAATTAACCACCAACTATTAGAATAGATGTCTTTTGGACACCATCAACTACCGTCTATTAGCTTGTATAAATATGCAAACATATGTGCAATAAAAAAATACGATCTCATCGATCATTCTCTATTCTATTCTCTAGTTCAATCTCTAATCTACTTCTAAAACGTTATTAGCACTACTCTAATCCATTGAGCACGGGCAAACAGAGGCCTACGGCAGACCGCGGGGGGGGGGGGTGGTCATCGGCCACATCCCGAACACAGTAAGTCCATTGGCGCAGAATAATGACGTTGTCTCGAATGTACGAACCTCTATCATGAATTTGGAAACGGTGATCCTTCACATCCTGCCTCTACAACACCGTCAGCCGGGACGTCGCCATTGGCGTGCATGATATGATCGACACCGGTGAGGTCATGCTTGTCCTTATTATGGCATGGTCAGTGGACCACCATTGACCGTAGCGATCGAGGGGGCGTGGTGCCCTTCGGTACAGCGCATGCCATAGGGGCCAAGGTGCCCCACAGTGTGGTAGGTTAGATCATTTTGATATTTTCATAAAATGGGTTGGAAAATTGGAAGTGGATACATGTGTTGGAAATTTTTCCTTTCAGATGATTCAATAATATACCGTATGTTGGCAAGATTGTTTTTAGTTGATGTGCCATGTGTTGGCAAAGACTAGTTTTGTGCTTTGTGTTGGCAGGGAATGATGCGATATGTTGCTCGCATTCATGGAGGAACTGTGAGTTGTTATGATTATGATGATACTCACACTTGTTATTTTTGTATACCTGTCAAATTGCTTTACAAATTTATGCTTTTAATTTATTATTCAATATTTACAATTCAAGTCAGCTTTATGCAAAATAATTGTAGTAACTTTTCTTTAACACAATGTGCATATATTATAGGTTTTACAAAAGTCTTGCAAGTACGTATTGTACTCAGCTTGTTATTATTGTTGTTTTTAGGTGAAGAATCAGATTTCCCTGATGAAACTTATTTTGACACGGGATATGAGGACAATAACATGAGCTTTTCTAGGTTTACCTTGCCAGTTGCCTGTGGGAATAATGGGCTTAAAGGCACACTATAAGATAAAAGTGTTTCCATTGCAAGTTTATTTTGGTTGTGAGAATATTATGTTTAAAACTGCTTCCATTGTAATATATAATAAAATATTATGTATGGTTGTGATCTCAATTTGTGGGTGTGCATACTAGTTACTGATCATGGAACTAGTACTGAATCCACATTTAAACCTTTCTTTTATGGTATACTGTATCATAAAAGGGAGGCTCTCACACCGTGATGGCACGTTCATCGAGCCCCACGGTCCGTATGTACCACTCGTGGCGAAACCCACTGTTGTCCACATACTCACCCTCCTCCTACGCCCCATCCAGCACCAGGACCTCCTCCTCATTTGGAGCCCTCGTTGCCGCCAGCGTCGCACCATGTAGCAGATGAGCAACATGATGAGGAGAATGTTCCAATCTTTCTCGTACTGTGTTTAGCGTTAAAATCCATGTCTTCTATTCTTTTGATCCTATATTTTTGTCATGCGTTTTGTAATACCCCTAGTACTGTGTTTAGCTCATAATATATCATGTATCCAGATGGACATGTCATCATGCAGTACTGGGCATGTATTTGGTGTACACTATGCTAGTTTTATCTTTGTTTGCCTATTAATTACTTCAAATTACAGTAAGGAGATAGCCTTGAAAGTGTTAAAAAGTTAATAATGCAGTTAAATGAGCAATTAACCGTCAACTATTAGAATAGATGTCTTTTGGACACCATCAACTGCCGTCTATTAGTTTGTATAAATATGCAAACACATGTGCAATAAAAAAAACACATCTCATCAATCACTCTATTCTATTCTCTAGTTCAATCTCTACTCTACGTCTAAAACGTTATCAGCACTACTCTAATCCACTGAGCACGGGCAAACAGAGTCCGGCGGTAGACGGGAGGGTCATCGGCCACATCCCGGACACGGTAAGTCCAATGACCCAGAATAATGACGTTGTCTTGAATGTACGTACCTCCATCATGAATTTGGAAACGACGATCCTTTGCATCCTACCTCTACAACACCGTCAGTCGGGACGTCGCCATTGGCGTGCATGATATGATCGACATCAGTGAGGTCATGCTTGACCTTATCATGGCATGGTCAGTGGACCACCATTGACCGTAGCGATCGAGGGGGTCGTGGTGCCTTTCGGTATAGCTCAAGCCGTAGGGGCCAAGGTGCCCCACAGTGTGGTAGGTGCGACCAAGACCGCGGTGGCCACCTTAGTCCGTGCGTAGGAGACGTGTGGCTAGGTCAATGCAGCAACCGATGCAACGGTGGCACGTGGGACAAGGCCAGGGAGGCCCCCCGCCAAACGGTGTTGGTCACCCGGTTGTAGCCGTGCCCCAATGACCACCCTGCATGGTGCAGTGGCGATGCTTGGCAAAGTGGCAGCGCCATCCGACGCACCCAAGGAGGCGTGTGACAGTGTGTCGGCGGCGCTTGACACCGAGGTGGCAACCCTCAGCAAAGTGGAGGCTCCCACCATGGCTGGATTTGGCGGGGGTGCTCGAGAGGCGCCAATCGGCGTGCCCGAGACGGCCGACATGTCCAATGGGGTGGCGACGCTTGATGACATGGCTGTGGCGCTCAACGCGCCCAAGGTGGTGGAGGCGCTTGGCGCACTCGAGGGAGTGGCGGCGCGACCAGTGCGCCCCTCAGATAATGTCGAGGACTTCGGTTCCCATACACGGAGGCAGATGGCGAGAGCACGGTGGCAAGCGAGACTCTCACCGGTGTTGGGGTGGTGGTGGCCTACCCCAACCACCCAAAGCAGCGGTGGCCATGGTGCTAGGGTTAGAAACCCTAGCGCCAGATCTAAATGGGCCAAAATGGGCCGGTCGGCCTATTTAAGGGTCCCAGCAAATTTGCAAATCAATTCATGTGAAAATGTAGCCGATTTATTCACTAAATCTTTACCGGCATCCTCGTTCCAAAGATGTATCCAGGGGATCGGTATGAGACAGCTTCGTGAGTTGCAAGGTTCAGGGGGAGTTAACCCTTGAACTAGAACATGTTGTACTCTTTTCCTTTATAAGTTTTACATAATGGTTTCTCATAGAAGGTTTTTAACGAGGCAACATTGCGTATGAAGTTATGCCATACAGTTTCTTCTTATATTTTTCCCATTGGGTTTAAAGGAGTTTTAGATGGCATATAATTATGAGAACGAATTTCTTCTCATTTTTTTTTCACAGAGTTATTGGAGGAGTTTATCAAAGCACATGAATGCTATGTTATTCACCTAAGGGGGAGTTTTAAGAAGTTAATAATGTAGTTAAGTGAGCGATTAACTACCGACTATTAGAATATGTGTCTTTGGACTCCACCAACTGCCATCCATTGGCTTGTATAAATATGTAAACACATGTACAATAAAAAAAAAATATAATCTCATCGATCACTGTATTCTATTCTCTAGTTCAATCTCTACCTACTTTCCATAGAAAGAACGGTCTAAGGCCCTATTTGGTATGGCTGTAGCTTTTTCAAGAAGTAGCTTACGACTGAGCTGTATAGCTAAAGGATTGCATGGCTGAACGGCCGTACTAAAGAGGTTTGATATTTGGTATCCTGCGTTTTAGGTGTAAAGGGTGCGGGTCACGAATGAGGTGAGAAGGGTGGGGTTTGCGATTTTATACTTGGTAGAAAGGGGTAATTTCTTCAACTCTAATGGCAAAATTAGAACTCTAATGCATCGAAGCCGTGGGAAGTTACTCGAGACCAATTTTTGACTTTCAGCTTTTTTCAGTATAAATAAGCTGCTAGCTTTCAGCTTTCGACTGTGAAAAACCCAACCGTTTGGGACAACTTCTGGTTTCCAGATAAGAGAAGAAAATACCCCCTCCTACCAAGTGTTAAGGGGGTGTTTGGCACAGCTCCCACTTCAGTTTTTTAGCTTTAGATCTTAAATTCTCAGTGGAGCGGATTCTTTTAGAATCTAGAGCTATCTGTGGGAGTGTTTGGCTAGGACGCTGACTCCAGATTCTAGAATACGAGGATTGTGTATAGATTATCAGCAATACCCTTGGTTTTCTCGCTTGTACATTATTTTGTACATATTAGTAGCTACTATGAGCGTTTATTTTGTAATATATTACAAATGCAACATGATATACATATGAAAATTAAAATGAGCATAGCGTACCATAAGGTTCCATTGCAACATGTTGTCAATACTAGTACATGGTACTAATACCACATTATTCGAAGTTGGTGGCACTTGCGGGTAATTACCCCGAACTTCGATGGCACTTCTATTTTTTTTGTTCCGCTCCAGATGAGAGTGAAGGAACCCCCACTCCAAAAATTTGCACTGCAAGCCACTCCAGATTTTCCCTGCTCCCACTCTAAAATTTTTTGGAGTTAATCTGTTTAACACAGCTCCATCTAACTCCCACTAGAATCTAGAAGTGAGAGCTATACCAAACAGACCCTAAATCCCAAATCTCACACCTCTCACCCTATTCTCAACCTACCGCCCTCCCCCACCGCACCTAAAAAGTCAGATTGCCAAACACTAAACCTTTTCAGCCCAACCATTCAGCCTAACCGAAAGCTAATTCTCAGAAAAATTACAGCATACCAAATAGGGCATAACACTACGGTCGGCTACAAGAGATGCTCTCCAGCGAGATATAAAAGCACTAAACAGTATCTAAAGAACATTCATTCCATCTACCAAAACAGCCTACAACAGTAACCAGAACATCGCAATTGAATAGAAAGTAGAAGATTCAACGGCGAGATGAACCTCAACCCCCACCCCCACCCCATTTGTGGTTCCATTTTGAAAGATCATCCGACTATAAGCTCCAAGTACCAAACCAACATCGAACAAGAAGTGAAACATTAAAACTCAATGAAAATGGTAAGATTCAACACAGATGAAACTAAACCGTTCCTCTCTTCCACTCAACGTCCCCATAAATATTTCGTCCATTTTGACACAATCATAACAATGGCTTAAGATTCTGAATCTGCATGATGTCATATTCATCTGGACTTGGCTGCCGGTCTCATGAAAATTAGAACTCAGTAGGATCAGGTGGCACTGCCAATTCGACTGACAAAAAGAACAGCAGCTTCTTCAAGTTGCATTAAGCCATTGGGGTGCAATGCAACCTACCGAAGCAAGAATTAGAAGATCCATCTTCCAGAGCTCCAACTACCGAATCAGCAGAGGGGAAGACCTGAAACATCACCACCCAAACGGGAGTTCCAACCAGTGTCTGATGGATTCTCTACTTTAGTTCGCGCAGCCCCCCTCTGAACTGCAGCTTCCAGCTCCTTCAGTGTCGGTACCTCGCCAACCGTCTTCGGCACCTCGGGCTTGGAGTCACCAGCCTCCCCATCGCCTGTATTTGGCACCTCGGACTTGGAGTTGTCTGCCTTCTCGTCGTGCGTTACATAGCAGACTAGTATGTATAGGTAGCCAAATGGGCGGTCCGGCCCGGCCCGGCACGAGCACGACTAGGCACGGCCCGTTTAGGCACGGCACGAGACAGCACGAACAGTTAATCGTGCTGTGCCGTGCCGGCCCACGGGCCGAAGATCAGGCCCAGGCACGGCACGAAGAGGAAAAAATAGTGCCGTGCCGGCACGAATAGCCCGTCGTGCTTTACGTGCCATGCCGGCCCATCAGCACTATACAACAAAAAACCCCTCTTCAGACCAGCGTTCAGACCAGCAGTAGCATAATGAGCATATCAACAATCACCAGATTCAGATTTTGAAAACTTGAGCTATTTATATAATATTTGGCTGCCTCATTAAAAACACTAGTTATATGCCCGTGCGTTGTTACGAAAAACAAAATTGATAACGAAAAATAAAGATTAAAAAAATAAAAAAATACTATTTCATAAGATCAAACATCTATCTTTAACGCTTCGTTTCTTGCAAAAGCTAGCTAATTAAAGCAACGCTTCGTTTCTTGCGTAGGGCAATTAAGCAGGGTAATTAAGTAGGGCAATTAAGCAGGGCAATTAATGTGACGTGGGAAGAAACTCTCACTTTATATAGTAGAGATTTCTAGGTAAAAACTCATACCTCATGAGAAAACCCTAAAAAGGAAAAAAGAGTACAACCCAGCTCAGTTTGAAGTTTCGAGTACAATACTACAATCCATATAGTCCACCATTACATAACAGAAACAGAAACTTCATCAAGAAACAGAAATAGAAATAGTATCATCAGTTGGTCCAGCACCAGCAGCAACAGAAACTTCATCAAGAAACAAGTTTGTGTATGAATCTTGAAGATCTTTGTCCTCCACATTATGTTGAGCTCTAGCTTCAGCTAGCTCCCAATCCTTGAGGCAGGACAACATCTCCACCATTTCAGGGTTCAAACGCCGTCGCCGCTCCTCGATCACCCTGCTAGTTAGACTAAAAGTAGATTCTGAAGATATAGTGGACACAGGCACTGTCATCACATCTTTAGCTAATAAAGACAGAATGGGATAAGTAAGTTTGTACTCATGCCACCAATTCAGAATGTCGAAGTCATCGTCGTAGTGGGCGACGTTGTCACTTTGTCCTGTAAGTTGACAACTCGTAAATAGATCTTTGGAACAGCAAAGGCGAAGTTGAAACATGATGATCTCCCACCACCACCGTAAGGTACACGAACACGAAGCGGAAGGTACGTAATCACCTAAATTTACAACAGAGCGAGCGAGCGGAAGATGCAGAATCAGCTGCCCCAAAGATTTTGCCCCAATCAGTTTTCTTCTTACCAATACCGGTGGTTGGCTGTGAAGGTCTCTGCAATCTCACTGCACCAAACTTGGTTTCATATTTGGAAAAGGTTCTATTTAATTCAGCCCTTACCTCAATTAAATAATTAGAGTAATCTGCACTAGTGAGATTAGATAACAACATAAGAACATTGTTGAAACCTCTCATCTTAGCTCTAGGATCCAAAATAAATGCAAAAGCATATAGCATTGGGATCGTCCTCTAGTATTTCAGAAATTTTGTTTTCATAGGAACAACGACATCTCTTAGTAGAGGATCATTCTCATATGAGTTAAGGTGTCCATCAATGTCAAGAATGTGATGCAACATCAATGGAGATGTGGGATAATAAATACCAGACAGAGCAACAGTTGAATCATAGTGCTCTAGGAATTGTAGAACTTGTTCACCAACATACCAGTGTGCATCAGTAAGTAGGGTGTGCCCCCCTGCTGTTGGGGATAGTGAGTATGTATGAAGACAGAAAAAGTGCTTTTGTATGGCATGAGGTGCTTGAGCATGAGATAAGTGGAGTTCCATCTCACATCCATGTCCAAACCAAACTTACGAGGGCGTACCCCCATAGCAACACAATAGCTTTTGTATGCAGCAATACGTTGGTTTGAAGAATTCAAAAAAGAAATTGCTGTTCTGAAAGCCTCAACATAATGCTTCAGCCGCTTCAAACCAGACTTAACAATTAGATTGATTATATGGCATGCACAACGCTGATGCAAGAAGACAGATCCAACATAACCACTAAACAAAGGCTTGAGCTTATCCATGGCACTAGTGTTTGCAGAAGCATTATCCAATGTAACAGAAAAGACCTTATCAGACAAGCCAAACTCAGTGATCACAGAGGAAACACGGTCAGCTATATTGTCACCTGAATGTGACACATCAATCAACCGAAGCCCTATAACCCTTTTTTCTAGCTCCCAATCAGTATTAACATAATGAGCAACCACACTAAGGTAATCCTCCTTAGCATTACCAGACCAAATATCATAAGTAAGTGCAACAGATGAAACAGACTTTTGCAAAGTTTCCATAAGCTTACTACGACGTTCATTGAAATATTTCTCCATATCTCTAGTAGTGGTTTGCCTGGAGACACTGGAAAACCTAGGATTATGGGCACGCCTAATGTATTCCTCAAAAGCGAGACTCACCAAAGGAAAGCGGCAAATCTTCTCTAGCAATCAAACGACAAAGTTCAAGACGAGCTACCTCAGATCAGAATCCCATTGACGAACAAAGGCCGTCGAGATTGAATCAATCAAGGATCGAATCCTGGTCGAATGACCGGCTTCGCTTGCATCTATCACGGTGTCGTGACAAATGTCCAGTACCACCAGTAGAAAGAGCAGACATGTAGATTTGCAGATGAGGCACTTAGCAGCATACCTCACCTTCTTGCCATTATCGTTTCTAAACAACTTTTCAAAGTCGTTCCACACATCAGAGGTGGAGGCTCTGGGCCTCTTAGTCTTACCACGGCCACGACACGTGGCTCCGGTGCTTGCACCGTCACCCTGCGACGGACTTGCGGCAGTAGAGGGATCAACATCGGCGTCGCCGCCAGCAGCTTCCGTTGCGCCGCTACCGAACAAGTCATCTTAACCCAAGTCTTCTCCGGTGTCGCCTTGCAGCCTGAGATCGTTGTCGATGGAGGTAGGATCGAGCTCCTCCGCCATCGTTAGCCTCACGCGGTGATAAGACTAGAGACTGGAGAGGATAGAGGAGACTGGAGAGAGTCAGAGAGAGAGCGAGGAGGGACTGGGGACACCAGAGAGCGAGCGGTGGAGGCGCGCAGCGGCGGGCGGGGGGAGCGGCTAGGGTTCACGGCGAATGGGGGCGGAGCGGCTAGGGTTCACGGGACACGAGGAGTCGGGCAGAGCGGCTGGGTTCATGGCTTCATATGTCTTTCGCCTGATCGCCTCCGCCTGGGCTGGGCCGCTGGACTAGGCCGGCCTGGGATTCATAGCAACTGTGCCGTTCCCGTTCCCGTGCCCATTTTCCATGCCGTGCCCGTGCCGGCCCACGGGCCAAGGCTCAGGCCCAAGCACGACACGGGTGATAGTGCCGTGCCGGCACGGGCACTATAAATGTCGTGCCGTGCCGTGCCGTGCCTAGTGCCGGGCCCATCTTCCGTGTACTATACTAGTATGAATCACATTACACATTCGTATTTACATATAATACAGATGTGATAACAAAATGTGGTACCGTCAGGATCCAACGATCTACTAATTGTACAATTTGATGAACGTAGCAAGGAGCCGATTATACTGAAGTGTCTAAATAGTTAATCATGTGGTCTCGTTCAGGACATCACATAAGTGGTTTGTACCACCAAAAGAAAACAAAATCTCGAGTAAGCTCCTGGAGCATCCATCTGAGTTTGTTCACGACCTTATGCCTAAGATCATTTACTTGCGCTAGCAATACCATGGATTCTGAAAACGGAATTTTCAGGTCAATAAGCAGATTGGCATGAACTAAACAAACTGAAAATATCAGAAGGGACGGTGGGGTGGGGTGGTGGTGTTGTAAATTACCAATAAGTATCCTCAAATGAAGATAGCTAATGCTTGTTTTGACTCGCAAGAACATCCGGTTGATTGCACCTAAATGCAACAGAACATCTAGAGAATCAGAAAAAAGAGCTAAACTACAGTTGATAAACATACAAAGTTAACTGAGACATACCAGACTCCAATTTGGACTGTTCTTCTAGGCCATATATAGCACATTTTGCATAGGCAAGAAATCGAACATGACGTGGTGCACCTAGGTTCCCCAAAATGGACCTCAATAGTCCACTGAAATTGAGATGACAAATAAAATGTAAGCAGCAAGAATGAATATGAAAAAATAATAACATGTCTATGCGTTCTGCCAAAATTTCCCTTACTCTGTTCGAAGTACGATGAGAAAGTCGGGTGGCAAGGATTCCATAAATGAAGATATATCATCCATTCCCAGAGAGTTCAAGTCCTGCTTTAAACGCCTTTTCTCTTCACCAGACAATTGTGTTCCAACAACTGATTTGCTGATGAGCATTACAACAATTATGCATTATACATATAGATTTATCAGGAAGTAAATTATGACGCGTTAAAGCCTAGCACATGAAATGTAATAAATGAGCTCTAAGCAATATGATTATGTGATGGGATTCAAGTGTTATGAATAGCACTTGACGTATTCAATATGAGGCCAATGGCCACAATATATAGAGTACATGAGGGTACAAGAGATAAGGCAAAGGCAATATATCCTTAACACCCCCCTACAAATGCAAGACGTATGCAATAGCATTGCATTTGGAAGGGCTGAACTAAAATAGGGAAAATCCAAAGTCATAGTCCTGAAGTAGCCGTCATAGCATATAACTCTTGAAAAATCGTGCTGACGAAGAACAGCCAATGAAGAACCGAGTCGATGAAGAAAAGTCGACGAAGAAGCCAAATCGATGAACGAAAGTCGAAGGTAGGGCCAAGTCGACGAAGAAAAGTCGACGAAGAAGCCAAATCGACGAACGGAAGTCGAAGGTAGGGCCGAGTCGACGAAGAAGAACCGACGAAGCCGACAAAACGAGCCGAGCCGAGGTAATAAGAGTTGACAGAATTAGTTGAGCCGATAAAAGAGTCGAGCGACGACAGAAAGATGCTTAAAACTTGGATAGACGCAACGAAGGCAATGATATTAAGAAAAACTCAAAAATAACTAGGGGCACTAGCAGCAGCAATCAATGGAGAGCCAGCAAGCCAAGATGACGAAGAACCGAGCCAACTCAATGAGCCGAAGAGCCAGAGCCGACTGGAAACATAGCCGATGAAAAGGAAGAAGGGCAGAAGCTTCTGCAACAGCCAAACAACAAGATCCACCATATCCTTCCCCCGCACTCCACTCCGCCCAAATGCGATCTGGCCAAGAGCAGCGGCGTCGGCCTGCGTGCGCCGAACGAAGCAGCTCGACGGGGAGCGAACTCCAGGCAGGCAAGCGTCGAGCCGGTCTCCAGCAGGACTCGAAGGGGGCAAAGAGGCTTCGGCCGACGACGAGAAGATCGGACTCGGTGGCGTCAGGGCGGCGTCGAGGCTAGCCAGAGATCACCACGATGGATGGCGGCGACGCGACAGCGCGGTGTGGGCCTGGCGGGCGACGGCGCTATGCTGCGTTAGGCGAGGAGCCGAGCGGCCGCGCTAGCGTCGGCGACCGCCAGTAGGATGATGCACCGGCCGAGGCGACGGCGGCAGCGTGGCTCAGTGGCCATGCGCGTCGTCAAGCGGCAGAAGAACCAGCGGGAAAGCTGGAAAAGCCGGCGGGTGGACGGGAACAGAGGAACGGCGGCCGCAGAGCGACGGCGCAGAGGAACCGGGCTGGAGGCAGGAGACCGGAGGCGAGCCGGCGTGCTCGAGCGACCACGCCGCAAGTCGCCGAGTCGCGACGCAGCCGTGCTGGAGGTGGCCGGCCAGGACGCAAGCGGGCGGAGCGGAAGAAAACAGCCCGGCCGGGCTGGGGAGTCGGCAGGCGGACGTCGGCGGCCGGTGGCGAGAAGACCCGAACGGGAGCCGATCGGAAGCTGCGTCGTCTGCAGCAGACCGGCTGGACTCCACGGCGTCAGGCCGGAGGCATCGCTGCCCGGAGTAGAAGCCAACCAGAGACGCAGTACGGGCCGGCCAGAGGCGGCGTGGTGCTGCAAAGCGGGCCAGAGGCGGCGCGGGTGCCCACCCGGGAGAGCAGATTGCTTCTCCCGGGCACGGCGACAGTGGGAAAGGATTGAGGCTAGGGTTTGAACCTAGACTCTGATACCATGTTATGAATAGCACTTGACGTATTCAATATGAGGCCAATGGCCACAATATATAGAGTACATGAGGGTACAAGAGATAAGGCAAAGGACAAGAGATAAGGCAAAGGCAATATATCCTTAACATCAAGCAGTCATAATCAACTATCTGGGAAAGGTCAGTCTTTAGCCTATGCACTTATAGTTGGTCCCACCATGAGACATCAAAGCTATTAGCTATGGTTGTCCCTAGGTCATTGGTGGCTCACACACCAAGATCATCTAATGAAAGCTGTCCACAAATATGCAAATTATTGTGGCTAAAAAAATAAAATTAGCAGACTCCTCATGACAAGTTATTCCTATTGCAAACCTTGAACTGTAGATCTGTAATACAAATTACGGTATGCAGACTTTATTCATAAAAAGAATACACGGCAGAAGCAGTAATCAATATGAAGCCAATAAATGGCAGAAGTACTAAACAATATGAAGCCATTTTTTCCTCGGTGCTCTTTATTTTCGTTCTCTTTCCTGTTGGTTTCAAAAAATCTACAATGTTTTGAATATTTTGTATGACAGTACCTGATTAAAAATAATCCCACACTAAAGTTTGGAGATGTATGCGTTGGGTTTCTTCGGAAAAGGATTCTATTATAAGAATGTCCCTATCAATGTTGACGACTGAAGTTGTCATGTTCATTACATGGTGATAAGAGAGGCCCAAGGAACATTGGGATATATGAGAGAAATGTAGCATAAATAAATAAAAGATTACCTTTCTATAGTCCTCCCAGTGAATATTACAGGAAAGTACTTTGCATATTTGCCAACACCGAACTGTTCACCTAACTCCAGGATTTTTTGCGCATCCAACAATATCAGTGCTTTCCACAGCTGACAATAGTCCAATCTAAAATTTTGGTTCAATTCTTTATAAATACCATGATCCAACAGCACTGCAAACATATGCATCATTTAGCTGCCTAAAATAAGTTTAAGCTCATTCTATCAAATTGAAGAATATGAATATAGTAATTCGAAAATATGAAGTATTTAGGCCCCGTTTGGTACGGTTCTAGATTCTAGTAGAAACGGAAACGGTTCCAGATTCTAGTAGAAATGGAAACGGTTCCAGATTCTTGATAGAAACGTTTCCGGGAGAATCAGAATCACTTTCTGCAAACCGTTTGGTACGATTCCAGATTCTAGTAGAAACTAGTGAAACGGGGTTGAGGGTGATTCAACCACGGTGTGAAAAAAGAAGAAACGTTCCGAGGAGAATCGTTCCGAGTTTTATCCCGTTTGACTGGGTTTCTCCTAGATTCTGGTAGAAACAGCTCGGTTCTAAATTGCCAAACGGGGCATTACTTTCTTCGATGCATGTACTTCTTAAACTGTCATTACAATATAATGAATATAGACAAATAGAAAATATCATGTTCTGAAACAGAGTACCTAATGAAAATCTCCCATGGCCTTGAGGAGAAACTAATATATTTCCAGGATGAGGATCACCGTGAACAAAACCATATACAAATATCATTTCGCCAAACAGCTCAATTAATGCTTTAGCTACCTGGAAGATAAATATATAGAGGTAAGAAAAAGAAACATGAAATAGCAGGTCAGTGAACAAAACTTTAAATCAAGTGCCAAGGAGGCAAATAGAAGAACGCTGATGGGGAGGCAAAATATATGACTTGTAGAGAACCATTATTCTGCATTGTTCAGAACTTCAGATCCTGTTATTTCCTTTAGGAAATGTAACCTTGCTTTTGCAATTCATTAATAAGTGTCAACTATACTTAGGTACACAAGAATACAATTGCACACCTGATTTTCCAATGCAATGCATGAACCAAAGAACGAAAAACACATATTACACACTAAATTAAACATGTAATGAATGTGGGTAAGACGTTAGGCAATAATTCCCAATTGTGAAATCTGCAACACTTAAAAGTTATAATCACAAGGAGTTTATATTAACAATATAAATGTCACAAATACCTGGCTAAAGGCCACGAAAATGATGATACAGCCATACAGGATAACTGGAGAACATAACAGACCTTACATGTCCTAATCAAGAACCATCTAAATCAACTAAGCCATATCTGGGTGAGCCATATCATCCATTTTTGTCTTGTTTGGGTGCGTGCGGGCGCTTTTTTTTTTGTCTGTGTTGTGTTTGTGTGTTTGGCAATGACTTCTAGTTTTTTCTGAATTTGTCAAATAAATAACATGCATGTGCGCAAGAAAAACTTCCACGAAATCATTCAAGAAAAACAAATATATTCACGTTAGCTAACAAGCTTAAAAAACCTTTGTAGGACTGATATTTGCTTTCCTTAGGAAGTCCAAGTCATCAACCTGTCACAATAGTAACAAAAAAAGATTATGTCAATGTATTCTTGTATTAATAAGCATCTTCTCATTCCCTTCCTCTTCTTTGGGCTGAAGTTCCGTGATTCCGTATTTTCTTTTTCTCATCTTTAGTATAGTTCAAGGAGTATGTGTGGCTAATGGATGAGATCCAACTGATAGGTGAATGAAACTATGTGTGACTAATGGATGAGATTGAACTGATAGGTGAATAAAACTATGTGTGACTAATGGATGAGATCCAACTGACAGGTGAACAAAGGCCCAACATAGAACCAACAATGACAACAAGCCTTTTGTCCTAAACAGGTTAGGGTAGGCTACGAAAGAAACCCAATCAGTCAATAAAACGCCTAAACCTATCTTTTGGGTTTCATTCCATGAAAGTGAGGCTGCTTTATTTTACATTTGCTCGCCAAGCTTAACACAACCCTCCTCCTTTTTCCTGCCTTGAGAAAGGCTATGTAGAAAAACTACACAGGCGGAGTTTACTTAAGGATTAATCATGTACCTTGTGGCCATAACAAAATTCCATTGTCAAAACCTCCTTGGTAGTCAGTTCCTGCAAGAGTTTTAATTTTAGTCACAAACTGCTATACAGAAACCTATATACTCAACATCTTATGCACCAGCTAATTAAAATATGAAAGAAAAAAAATCAGAAGTGAGGCCCCCTAAATTATTGTCTATCAGCACAAATTGAATGGTTGCCATTTGTCAAATAAACCGTTACCTTTGTAGCACTGACACGTCGGCTTGGCGCCATATCGGTGTTCGACAAGGATATGACACCGACACGCCACTCAACACATATCGGTCATGTATTGGACAATTAGATAGCCAAAATAAATAATTTTAATATTCGACACGGCTTCGACACTTTATCAACACATATCCGACACATATGATAACACAACTTGGCCCATCTCAGCAACCTAAAGAGTAACCCTAGCCATCTGAGAGGAGAAAAACACCAAAATCAAGGCTCTATTGTGGAACCATGTTGGTGTTCTAGATAAAGGTGGTCCGTATAAAGGAAATGTGAAATGGAGATGCAAATATATATTTAGCACTAGTAGCTACTCTAGAATCAAAGTGAACTAGCTGAAAATTACTACTGGTGATTGAAAGATATATCCTAAGGTGACAGTACCTATTCTTGCTCAGCCTAGAAGTGAAATTGCAAAAGCTGATGTACATATTCCTAGTTTACCTTTACATTATTTCAGTTTGACAAGCACGTAGAAAAATGAAGAATTATTATTATTATTATTGTTGTTGTTGTCGTCGTGTCGGCATTTTTGGAAAAATAGCGAATTCCGTGTCAGTGTCGTGTCGACGTATCCATGTCCATGCATCATAGACAGTTACTTCAGTCAACATCAAACTTTACACAATGCAGTATGGAAAACTGATAGAAATAGTGATGTTGGTTTCAAGACAGGCAACATGCAGTTAGTTTTTGTGTTCTTTATATAAATTGCTTATTCATAATTTAGTTCTACAAGGTATTAATATATACTATTCTAAATACAATTCACATGAGGTTTGAAGTTCAAATATTGGATGCTCATTTCTGACATTTAGAAAATAGATATTAAATAGTTGGAACTGGTTGTCGTTTGGTGTAGTAAGACACTAATTTCATTATATCTCACAAAAGGGAAAGATTCTAGTAACACAAATGGCTCTGCTGGAATATCAACCTAATTACTGTTGTTCTAATGGAATATCGACTTAATTACTGGTGTTCTAGTGATGCAAGACTTGCTGTAGATATATTTGATGATCGAATGAGTAATGTGTAACTTTCGAAATAAACATTCACACTTATTTTCCGGGTTAGAGCCACACCACATGGGATTGGAATATCACTTAGGCTAAAACTTGCCCTTAGTAATGGAAGAATTTTGTGGAACAATGGCAAGTGTGTGGACTTCACTAAGAACTCAACAGAGCTCAGCAGCCCAGCTCATCTTTCAGTGATAGTGCAGGGGCCAAACGTATCAGATTGGCACAAAAATAACATTGATTCCACATCTACGGTTATGGCACTCAACTAGTGTCTACTACTACTTGCGTAAAAACTATATAATATAATATGAGCTGACATAAATTTTGTGTTTCGTTTGAGGCCACACTTTGCCAAAGAAATTTGTGGAGTGACCGAGTGTGGAATGCTACTAGACAGTCAACAACTTAGCTAAACATTGACTGAGCTTTGTGTCTACGACAGGTGAGCCACTTGCCTAAGTTTTGTTGGTGTGACGCAACTCTGGCCTCAAACCAAAATACACCTTGTTGACAACTTGATAGAATAACATTATAACAATAAAGATTACATATCATACCCAAAACACATGAGGTACTTTGAGAACATTATTTTTCCTGAAGCAGCTAGCCGTTCTCTCAGAATTCTTAGCCTCTTGGGTAAAATCTGCAAATCAAAACACTGTAATTTCCAGAAATTTGAAACTCTCTTAACTGATATTCAAGAGAAAAAGGTCCTAGAAACATTCATAGAATTAGAAGAACTTTTCTCTTGGACGAAATGATAAAAGAGAAACCGAAGACACATGTACAAAAACCTCCTATAGGAATACACAAGGAAATAATACAATCATGCATTATTTATAGAAATTGAGCAGAAAACTAATAATGCATATAACTGATGTAAGCCATGTTACATAGCACAAACTTTTTTTCTTTTATGAGTATACGCCCATTTATATATGCACAAGACTGTTATTCTTTGATTCCCTGGAAACAATGCGGAAAGAAACAGACAGATAGACAGCAGGAACTAGCTATACTATGGGACTGTTTGGTAGGCTGCATCCAAAGAGAATTGCATCTACAGATACAAAAGACACTTGTTTGGTTGGCTGCACGAGGGGTGGAGCCTGTCCCCCGAGATGCAATTGCATCTGCTGAGCCAGGCTGTGGGGAAACGTAGATTTTGATCGCTTCCTATGGGCCTGGCTGGTGGGATGCAAGCTGGGGTGCATGCAAGGCATGGGGAGGCACATAAACAGTCAACCAAACACATTCTTCCTATTCTTCTCACAGCCTGACTCAACTCATGCACTCAACCAAACACCATCTCTTTGCATCTACACAACCTGGCTCTCACCATCCTGGCTGACTCGTACGAGCCAGGCTGAGATGAGAAGGCAACCAAACAGCCCCTATATGATCTTATAGCTCAAGGAAAAAAAATAGATGGCTCTACAACAATGCCACCACAGAACAGCAAAGAAAATTATTTAAACAGATACTATATAAAAATAACACAAAAAATGATTAGAATAAAGGAAATTTCCATTCGCGTACCTAGTTCCATTGACATGGTTCTCTCAAATTCAATCAATATCTTCTCAAACCTATAATCAGGAAAAATCTGCAAATAAAAAAAGCTTCGAATTTTCAATTCTACCAACAAAAGACACTAATAAAGTATTTCTTAGAACACAGTGGTATATGTTAGGATTGAATTCAGTAAATTTTAATTCAACAGAAGACATGAGAAAATTAAAAAGGTTGATCACAGTGGACTAGTGGTGGACACAATGATGGTACCAATGATAATCATTATGTCCTTTCCTTTCAAAGTTATCCAATTATGGTAACTACCATAAAAGCCTAAAACACTGTCAATAACATTTAATAAAGTACTAGCATCAAGCTTCTAAGTACGGATCAATGACTTGCTTAAAATTGAAGGATATATTAGTCACTTTTTCATTAATGATGCCACAAAACAAAATACACTACCATGCACTTCATTTCTTAAAATATATTGTGGTAATGTGGCACATGCGAAGCTTTTAAATCAATGGATTCTCAAGTTATCCAGTTATCGCAACTACCATTTAAAACATTTAACGAGGTATTGGCATCAAACTACTCAGCACAATCAATGAATTGGTTAGGATTGCAAAATATATTAGTCTTTTTTTCATTAAAAGAATTTTGCCACAGGATAGTACTTCAACTAAGGTTGCTTTTTGACAAAAATCTTTGTTGTTAAGAAAGCTGACAATTCAATTACTATTCTAATTGAAATGTGGCCATTATTTGCTCTTCTTTACTACTACTGTATAGACAAAAGTGAGTATTGAGTAAACCACACCTATCAAATACTTTTGATATACAAAATGGGCTACATGGACCAAGTTGGAAAATGTTCTCTTTGCAGAATCAATGGAAAGCCCAAAGTTGATATATGTAACATACCCAAGAGACAAATTTTGACAAGATAGACATAGTCATTATGTCTATCTTCATTCGCCGCTCCAACCCAGGATATTGAACCTATGCCACAATTAGGATGAAAGTGTTATGATAGATTAATATACATGTAACACCAACAAAATTAACTTTTCAGGTGATGATAGCTTCTATAGGGAAGTTAACGAAATGACATTTTAAAGTGGAATATAGCAGGATATGAAGAAAAAAGTAAAGGAGAAATATTTGCTGCAGGAAATTTTCTCTATTCTGCTAACAAAACTATGTTGCGTTGTTATACTTACTGCACTGCCAAAAACTAGCAGCATCAAAAGAAAAAATATGCAAGAGATCAGTTCATGTCATGCTTATCTTTTAGCTCAGAAGAATTCTGATAAAAGATTCATGTCCATACCAATGGATGACCCTTAGCTGCTTCCATGTAAAACCAACTTATAAAAGTATCATATGGGTAATTCTGAAGGGTTATAAATTATACCCAGTGGTAACAATTAAAACCCTTAGAGTTGATCCAGCTTCATCATTACTTGTGATCATTGAGAAATTAGAAGACTCCAAACTTGTAAAATGAGCATAAAAGTTGGATAAATGACACGAATATGAAACTGCCACTTCTATGGAGATTCAAGAAAGTGGAAAGTTATTAAATAGTTCCCCATCTTTAGAGAAATTTTTTGTTCGCACACACCTGCACAGTTAAATTTGGTAGATCCCTGTGCAAGGCTGTAAGCTAAAACTCTGGATGATGGATATAAATTTGGTAGGTCCCTGTGCAAGCCCGAACTCTGGGTGGTGGATATGTCACATAGATGCAATATCTCTACTTATTTATCGTGAAACTGTGAGCATAGAGTGTGATGATATATTTCACCAAATATTTCACTGGTTTACATAGATGTATTGCATATAGACCGCAGGGGAAACACACAAATTGTATTACATGATTACATCAAATAGAAATGCAAAAAAAAAGGAACATGAAAGAGGTTAACAGTAATTTAACCTTTACAGCTACTTCCTGATTATTCAACCGACACCGATGAACCTGAGCAATTGATGCAGCAGCAATCGGATGTTCATCAAATTCCAGGAATCTGATACTCATAAATTAAATCTTAAGCATTTTTCGTAGGAATTATGGAAATTAAGTGCCTAATCAACAGAAAATCTCAGTAAAACTATGGGCTAGAATTAATACTAATGACGCAAGCTCTTGGCTGTTAATTGTAAGACCCTTGATACATCCAGCTTGTACAAACACTTCGCATTCATCATCATTTAGCCAAAAAGGTTAGTATGAATGGTCCCTCAAGGTTTTGTGTAACTACAACTGGCATTGTGGGAGTAAACCCACCACTACCATACTGAACGTGCCCAAATTGGTTGAGGGTGTTATATAAAGTCAGTGCATTCATATAGCTGTCATGTAATGCAAATGGCATGGAGATGATACTAGCACCAATTTGAACAGTCAAAACCAGTCAAACCTATCCCTAACTAAGCATCCTAGCAGTGATTTATGATGGTACATAGGCAGCAAGATCACTTAACACAGGCTGAACAAAAGATTGTGAATTTCAAACAGAGAAGAGCAAAGCTATGCACATTCTATTCTGACTACAGTTACCTACACAAGAGTAGCGATCACAGGCTATTTGATAATGTCATACAGTGAAAGGATGCTAGATCCTTTTTTTGTCAGTGCCCTATGTAAACAGGAAAACATGGATATGGTCCACATTTTCAGCTATACATAATGCAGATACGAGTTGTTGATTTGTTGAACCTAAAAATCTTTGTTAGAAGCCAGGGAATAACAACATGAACACATATCGCATCAAATTTCCGAAACAAAACAGATACGGACTCACTTTCCAATAATCACAACTCTGATGTATTCAAATGACAATCAATCTAAAAAAATTATTAATTTCAATACTTACATGTCATGTAAATCCTTGCCAAAATTCTGTTCTATCACTATTTTGATATCTTGAAATTTGCATGGAGTTGCCTGAGTTATTAAAGAAAAGCGAGACTGTAAATAAAAAGGCAAACTCATATGGCTGTAGTAACTTTAAGGTAGCAGCTAATTAGTAAACCTGATCTTGCAGACAGGAGAGAGTTGATGAGTACTCCTTTGGTACTTGTCTTAGTGATGAAACAGATTGACCAGCTTTTACATAAAACCCTCCATTAGCTTCACATAGTTTAAGTAGCTTTTTTGCTGAACGCAAATGAACCTACAACATACAAGGATAAATTGAGCATTTAAGGATTCATCTTATATATAACCATCTGTGAACTCTGGCTACTCCTAACTGCATGCAAGAAATTACATGTTATTCAGAGAGCATGGCTGTCATAAAAGAAAATACATTATAGCATGCTAACTCTGATGAAACTCCATGGGCATTAGAACATTGGCATTGTGCAACTTGGTTTCCATGAAAGAACGAGTTGAGGGGAAAACCCCTCGCTATCTGACTGGTATCCTTGTAAAGTATGATACTGTTTGTAATTATGATACTGTTTGTAATTAGTAAATACAGGGCGTAGAAAAAAATTAAAATTGTGTCAAGGAAGCTGGTCCAATCAAAGGGCAAGTAAGTGTTAACTTTCGAAATCAGCCATAGCTACGCATCACGTTGTCTGGTGCCAAGCGACAATTTTAAATTTGTAATTCAAATAGTTAAGGAGGCCAGAAATAGCTGATTTGAAGTCCTGCAGTGCATCCAAAGCAATTAAGAAGCAACTCTTCCTATGCGCCCAAAATCCTCTCACATCTCCTTCCTTTACCAACTAAGAGGGGCCCGTTAAACAGCAGCAAGAGTGAATGATCACATGGTGACCTGCTTGTGTAAAAGTTCTTATGTCATATCGAAATAAATCTGGTCAACTAGACAATGGTTGTCGGCAGTACCATAGACAACCTTGGCAGCCAGATTAAAGAAATTAATGTATCTATCCCTACCATCTAGCACATTCAAATAACTTAATGATCCTAAAACAATCATAGCATGAGGAACCGATAAACGAAATTGCTCATGCCCGTTGCCTTTAACCAGTTTACACGCAACCGGCAAATCACCGCATCCGGCGCAGGATCCATACCTCGGAGAGCTTAGCCCAGTAATCCGCCGATCCAGGAGCCAGCCCCCGCAGCGAGTACTTGTAGTCCACCACCACGAATCCAATCTGAAACAACCAATCAGCAAAACCGGGCAAGAGCAACCTTCGGCTCACCAGAGGAATGGCAACAGAGAGGGGTAAGATCTCGCGACTGGGGCAAACCGTGTAGATGGCGCGGGAGGAGCGAGCGACGCCGTGGAGCGCGGAGGATACTCCGCGGCCATCGCCGGTGGGGGAGACGGCGGACGTGGCAGCCAGGACGGCGCCCGCCGCGGCGGCGAAGAGGAAAGGGGAGCGGTGGCGGCGGAGCATGGCGTCGAGCAGCAGGGTTTAGTGTTTCGGGATGGCTACCTTGGAGTTGGAAGCCAGAATCGTAGAGGCGGGGAGAATGTTCGAGAATAAGGTCCGTTTGGCGATTTGGATTCGGCGTTTCTATTAGAATGCAAAAAAGTAAATGGGCTAAGAACATTCTCTATCTGATTCATAGAATTCTGAAATATTTTTATGAATAATCTATTTCTACTAAAATCTAGAACCGTACGTCTAAACCAGATTCACGACTCCGAGAAGAAATGGAAATCAATTTTTCCAAATGCCCTTCATAATTTCTGAAAATGTGGTGATTTCATCCGGTAAATCAAGATCTAAGAATTAATCTGTCAAATTGGGCTCCAGGAAAATCCCCATACTTCAACTGCGGGGGGAGTCGGGTCAAGTTTGATCAAATTTTGGCTAAGTGCATGTTTGGAATGCTTTAGTTTCAGATTATTTTTGTAGAAAAGAATTTTACTTCGTTAGGCCTATTGGAAATCATTTGTTCCAAACAAAAGATAAATCTCGTGTAAGAAAAAGTGACTAATATATATGTGGAAGTGCCATGACAATCACTCCATCCGAAAGATTCATATTAGACCCCTCATTATTGACCTATTTAACCAAAAACTATCAGTGATGACAACCCCACTTAAGATTTTCTGAGCCATGTTTGATGAGGGTGCAATTGTAAGGTGATCTAGTGCAAAGAGATTGTAGATTTGGAAGAGTAATTATAGATCCTTTTATTCTTGGTGTCTAAGCTTAGTGATTGTTTCTATTGCATTATATTGAAGATCTAGTTTGGTATAAAGAAATAGAATATTTAAAGATATAGTTTAGATCTAGGTTGGTGTAGATACATTTGTTATTTGTGTTCTAAAGTAGTAATTGGTAAAAATATGATTTAGATCTAGCTTGGTGAGGAAGATATAGTTTAGATCTAGTTTGATGTAGCTAGCATGGTGATGAAGATATAGTTTAGATATAGTTTGATGTAGAGCTAGCTAGGTAAGAGAGAAGTGAAGATCCATTTTATTCTTTTTTTTATGTAAGAAGCTAGCTAGCTTCATAAAGAGAGTTATGAGAATTTGAAGATATATATGCAATTTAATGGTTTCTTGGAGCACTGAATTAAGCTAACTACTGCATAAGTGGTTTTAGACGTAGCTTGTAGCTAGCTAGATCCATTTGTTGTTTGTGATTGAAGAGGTAGCTAGTTTGGTAAAGAGAAAATTGAGGATATGTATTTGGTTTAGTTAGCTAATTAATTTGTACTCCAATTTAATTAAGAATGTGTGCATGTACATGCACTCGTGTACTTCATTATTTAATAATGGTATATTGTTATATACATAGCGTACGTAGATAGATCAAAGCTGGATGTACACTGCGAACCGTGCGAGTGCCGAGTACATTAATGGTGTGTCTGCTTTTAGAAGAGCTGCAGAGGAGGATATGCTTAATAAGGGGGTCCAATTTATGTTTTGTCCATGCATTGATTGTGATAATTTGAGAATGTATGGTAACTCAATCCAGATCGAAGCACACTCGATTCTACGAGGTTTCAAAAGGGGGTATACATGTTGGACCAGTTACAGTGAAGAGTAGATTATACAGGAAGCAGGTAGTACTAACATCGCCGACGAAGTTGATGATATGCCGGATGATATCGATTGTGCTCCCCATGAGGATAGGAAGCAGGATGATAATCTGGATCAAATGCTGCGTGATGCAAAAGGGAATTACGATGACATAGAGTATGTTAAATTTCGGGGCTTGATGGACGACTCGGAGAAATCTTTGTTCCCGGGTTACAAGTTGAAATACACAAGGTTGTCGTTCGTGCTTGAATTGTTGAAATTGAAGGCAAGCAATGGTTGATCCGATAAGAGTTTTACGACGATGTTAGTTCTATTAGCGGACATGCTTTTGGAGGGAAACGAGTTGCCAACAACCATATATAAAGCCAAGATGGTTTTTTTGTTACTTGGGAATGGGAGTAGAAAGAATACATGCATGTCCGAATGATTGTATCGTCTATCGTAAAGAGTACACGGAATTACATGTATGTCTAATGTGCAACGCATCCCGGTACAAGCGTAAGAATCAACTAGATGACGACGGTGAGGGCATCGAGGTGAAGAAATGACCTCCTGCTAAGGTGGCATGGTATCTGTCTATAATTCTCCGTTTGAAGAATGACCTCCTGCTAAGCTATTTATGATATGGTTAAGGATTTGGATGTTATTCTTGGAAAGGGACATAAATTAAGGACCCGTGAGAGGAGCATATGAAAGAAGAGATCAATATCTTGGAACTTAGCTTATTGGAAACACGTGGAAGTTCGCCACTGCATTGATATCATGCATGTAGAGAAGAATGCATGTGATAGCTTAATTGGTCTCTTACTGAACATTAAGGGCAAAACAACGCACGGTATCAACGCACGGCTTGACTTGGTTGATATGGGCATCAGACCTAAGTTAGCACCGAAAGAGACCGATAAAGGCCGAACGTACTGTGAACCTGCTTGTTACACGCTATCCAAGGCCGAGAGAATTACATGTGCCAATGCTTGTATGGTATGAAAGTTTCATCCGATTACTCCTCCAACATGAAAAGACTTGTTTCGATGCAATTTTTGAAATTAACTGGCATGAAGTCCCATTATTGCCATGTGCTGATGACACAAATGTTTCATGTCGCAATTAGAAGTATTTTGCCAATCAAGGTCCAGAAGACAAGCATGAGGCTGTGTTATTTCTTTAACACAATTGCTCAAAAAGTCAGCAATCCCGAAGGACTAGATGCTATGCCAAGCGAAGTGGTCACGTGTAACATCCCAAAAAAATGCCAAATAGAAAATGTGCATTTCAAATTGTGAATGGTCCTAAATCTGAATTTATAATTTTTACTACTTAATTTGGAAATTAATCTATAAAGAAAACCAATAAGTAAAATAGTAAAAAGATAAAAAGTAATAAAGTAAAAGTAAAGTTGTAACAAAAAATTTACCCTAAAGTGAATTTGATCTGGCAATGACCTTTTGCTTTAGTCAAATCAGCATGGGGAGCATTTAATTAAAGCTAAAGGTTTAAAAACAATGCAACTTTACTTAAATGGCAGTCATGTCAGATTTATTTAAAATAATGTCGATATTATCTGAAGCTGGAATTTTTACCAAACCTTCTGCGAAGCCAAAATTATCTGGGATAAAAATATTAAAAAATAATACTTAATTTACTGTCTGTAAAAATTCAATAATAGAAAATATTCAAATATGAAAAATGCGTGAATAGAATTGTTACAAAATAAATATTCTTCAAATAAATCTGAAATTTTTACTAGAGATTACCCATTAATTACACTAGCAAACTTGTCCTAAACTTTATGTAAATTTTTATGTGTGAAGATTAATAATGTTTGCTATCTAGTAAAAATTTCAAGTTGAAATACATTGTATAAAAATTCTAATAATTCTAGCAAGCAAGACTGTCCATTTTAATCCTATCTATTTTTTATTTAATTTATGTATTGAAATAAGGTAATGAATTTTTGAAATTTTTTGTGAAGGTTTTTTATGGTCTCATTTTTCTTATTTAAAATTTTTATGTTTAAATCTTGCATGTATATTTTATAATAATTCTGACATTGCGATTTCCAAATTTTGCAGTTTTCATTTTCTAAATTTTTATATTTTTACTAGAGATTAACATTACTCTGGAGAATATATGGTAAAAATTTCATATAATCTTGTGTATTTTTACACAAATCTAACATTGCACTATTTTTAGCCAAAATCTATTTATTCTCACTTGTTGTCATTAATTAATGGATTCATAATTCTTTTTGACCACATTAAATGAGTTTTAGAGACTTATCATAATTTAATATACTTTTTTATAGATTTTTACTAATTTTATTTATTAACCTTTTACTTTATCTTTTTACTAATTCCACAAATAATTTTTCTTTTATGGCAAAAATCCAAAAAGCACAAGAAAAACCATAAAACTTAGGATTAAAGCATATTCATAATTTGAAATTCCATTCTCACATTCTTGAAATTTTTGGGATGTTACACGCGGCCATCACCGTGCTGGTGAATGACGCTAAGAAGTGTGGCGACGGCGTGGGGCTCGGCAGAGGAGGGGATGACGGCAGCTTCGTGGTACGCCTCTAGAGTTCCGTGATGGGGAGATGTTGCGCTTGCTGCCGCGCTATGGCCACACCTTCCATCGAGGGTGCATCGACACCTTTCTTTGAAGGATCAAAAGGGGGACTAGAGGGGGTGAATAGGAGCCATATATAATTTCCCCCTAAATATTCAAATCACCAAGAGAACAAATCAAATAAATTGTAAAATCTGACCAAGTTGAGGATGAATGAACAGTGTTCGGAATGAACAATGCTTATTGAACAATACAACCGACCTGGAGGTCGGATGAACAGTCATCGAAATGAAGAATGCTCAATGAACAGTACGACCGACCTCGACCTGGAGGTCGGATGAACAGCACTCCCACCAAGTTGAGGTCGGATGAATATTGTTCATGGTGAACAGTGCTTGATGAACAGTGTTCGAGTGAATAGTAAAAACTAGCACGATCTCATAAACAAAAATCGATATAACTTTTGATCGGCTGATCCAAAATAAGTGAAATTTTGTATGCACCTTTCTATGGATGTCAGGAACATATTCTAACTTTTAATCACAAGGATTGATGTCAGAATCTGACCTTTTCTAGTTTAGAGAACGCTGCATCAAAGAACCAGTTCTTAACAAAAACTTCACCCTAAGCTTGCTCGTTGGGTTCTGTTGATCAAAATAGACTTAAATGACCTCCCACAAATCATAGCAAGCAAGAACACTAGAGAACAACCCTTTAAACAGACAAAAACATGATCTACAAGAATCTTTCTTCTTTCACGCACAAACGATCGGTTTCTTGTAAAAACTGAAAAGAAAAGGTTGTAGATTGCTTAGATAACTGGGATATGATATATAGAAGATTCATCCAGTAGTCTCTCATCTTTGGCACAAAATCCAAAAGCACTTAGAAGGAGAGGAGACAAATCCATAGTGCAAAAAGTAGAGATGCAAGAATTAAAATAAGTTTCAAAACATAAAGATTAAATCTTGCAACACTTGGAGAAGGAGGATTTCCAAAGCCACATAATCAGGTGGAGAAAGCTTTTATCAAGAAATCACAGAATCCCTTCTTACAAGCTTGGGAAGGGGACTTACCCCCACCTCTCTATTTATAGCACAAGGGGAGCAATATTCACCGGCCCTAGGTGACCTTCTTGTCCCTCAAGAAGCCTCATCAAGGGTTTAGATTTACTCCCACTCTCCACCTTCAGATGACCTTTTTGCCCCTCAGGAAGCCTCATCAAGGATTCAGATTTATTTACTCAGCACACATATGGGCTAACCCGTAATCCAACAACATAACGGGTTTTATCCACACATCCACATACTAATTTAACTACTACTCAACCCACGAATTCTTGATCCAACAGTCCTCCTTCGCTTGAGTATGGTTCAAGTTAGCATCTTAAACATCCACTTGTCGTCCTGGTTCACAGCCACTCCCCGGCCTCAGCCATCTTCTGGCGACACTTTAACCGTATGGACCTCAGCTCTCTCAGCCTAGTCCCGATCTCCTTCGCTTCACCATGATCTAGCTCCAAAGTCCTGCAACCATCACAAACAAGGGAAACACATCACATAGCATTGCTCAAAATGATAAACAGCAACCAACTGAGCAGTCATAAAACTAAAGATCACACCTTAGCTTAACACCACTTAAGGATGCCCCGACCTCTTAGGAATCGACCTGGCAAGGTCCCAACCTCGTAATGCTCAGATGTCTGGTTATGGGCTACCCTAGCAACTCAAATTGCTCACCTCAAAGCAAACTCAAACCTGAACACATAATCAATTACTCATCACACACAAGAGTAGACCTTCACATGTTCTTTCAGCCTTCCACCGGGGGTGCATGGACATGGACAACGATGGCCAGGGTACCCTACACGCTGTATGGCTCACCCCCCCCCCCCCGCTCACCCTCGCCTCGAGCCCGCCCGCCCTCCTTCGGTTCCCGTCGCTGCCGCCTCCGCTGAGTCCTGCGTCTCCTTCAGGGGCTGACTCGGTGCCCCATGCTACTGGGACCTCTGGGTCACCAAGCTCGGTCCGATCCACCACCTCCTCTGGCAACTCGGGATCTTGGACGCCATCCTCGCCTGCAACTACATGTTCAAGAGGGACGCCTCTGCCATACTCCACATCGCCTCCTTCTGGTCCCCGACGAGGCCACGCTCAATAGGGTGCACCTCGGATTCAATCGAAGCACATGCAAGAAGGCGTACCACTCGGCTTGGGTCAATCACTTCCTCATCGACATGGCCGCGGATGGTGTCGTTAAGCACGCCACCTTCCTGGCACTCTGGCTCACACATTTCGTGCTCCTAGGCCACTCGGAGTGCACCATGTGCTAGTCCATCTTCCAGCTCGCCGGGGAAGGCGCGACAGCCGATCCAGCTGCACTCCGCTGGCCCGCGCATCAACAGATGTAAAATTGTCCATCTAAACCTTGTGAGAGCATCTCCAAGAGAGAGCCCTAAAATTGAGCCTTAAATTTTAATTTAGGGCCCTAACTAATTAGATTTAGGGCTCCAACGAAATATTCACTCCAGCAATTAGGCCCTAAAACTTAACAAAGATAGGGCTCAATCACAGAGTTGCTAAATATAGCTACTCTCATAGGGGCCCTAAAACAATTTGCTAAATTTTAACAATTTAGGGCCCTTGCTGGAGTTAATCTTTTCCCCAAAAACCCTATAATTCAAGTTAGGACCATATTTAGGGCCTCTCTTGGAGATGCTCTGAGAGCATCTCCAGCAGAGCCCCTAAACTAGCCCCTAAACCTTAAAATAGGGAGTGCAATAAAAAAAAAACAGATCCAGCAGGGCCCCAACTCAAGCCCCTAAAATTAGGGGGGCCCTAAATTTGCCTCCTCAGCCCCAATTCCCAGGGGGGCCAACTCAAGCCCCTAAAATTAGGAGGCCCCTAAATTTGCCTCCTCAGCCCCAATTCTCAGGGACACGAGTACAACCCCTATTATTGAAGATAGGGAAATACATGAGAGGCTTCGAAAATTTTATCATATTTTGAAAATTTTAAATTTAAATTTGAAATTTCATGTTTTTAAATTGTAAATGTTAATATGCTTATGTTTTATGTATTACAAATATTTTTGATTGAATTTTAGTGGTGTCAAATGAAGATTATACATAGTGGATATGTCAAAATAGGAGAAAAAGTAAAATAGGGCCTGAGATTTATGGGCTGTTGCTGGACTTGTGCTCTGAAAACATGGCCTCAAAAAATAGGGGGAGTCCCTAAATCCAAAATAGGGACCCTGTTTTAGGGGCTCTTGCTGGAGATGCTCTAACAGAATCGAAATTGCACATTTTTTCGGTGGTATCAGCAATATTTTCCCAAGTATCAAATCCATGCCACAAAGTGGTCGGTACCAACCCCCCTCCATCTAGGTTTATAAGACGTATTTTTTCTGGGTACGTGGGCAGGAGATATTAAAATAACTAGATTACCTCTAATTACTATCATTAAGCACTATATTCAATATATGGATGTAGAGAATATGAAAGATTGATATTTATTAGAGATGCAGAGGGAACATCACATTAATGTTGTATTGGAATATGAAATATGAATATATTTGTAAACAAAATCATTAAAAAAACACGTCTTCTAAACTTAGACATAGGGAGTAGTAAGCATGACATAGGTAAAATCTCAGCCGTTTGGTACTGTTTCTACACAGTACTGCGGAGGTTCCAACTTCCAATGATCTCTTAGTAGATACCTAATTAAGCGGTCCAATCAAAGAGCTTATACACTTTCTTTTCACGACAATCATGCACGGTTAATTAGTCTACTGAGCAGACCCAGCCAGCGCTTGCAGATCCAGCAGCGTGGCTTTGGTTCAGCCAAATGTTGCCACCTTCTCCAAGGCGATTGCCGTCCTTACGCGATTAAAACAAGAAATTATTCAGTAAAAATTAATGATCTGATGATAGGGAAGTTCACTGCTCCGTGACAAAAATCTCACGTTGATCCCAACAGCGCTGGCCTGCAAATTAATCTGCAGCTACTTAGCCTCGTGAAAAGAGCCGCATAGCCTAGCACGAGATCGTCAGTGTGCTAACAAATGGCGTCCTTGCTGAGAGCTCTCCCTGTGGCAACCCTAATCCTTCGGGTTCTTACACTAATCTTCCTGGCAGCTTCTCTCGCCGTCATAGCAGCAGCTAGGATCTACGCCCCTGGTGCTGATGTAGTAGACCCACCCAATTTTACTTTCCTGGATATTTACGCATACAGGTGAATGCATACATTGCTCATCTAGCTTAAGATTATACAGAGATTCAGAATTTCTGATGACGGTGCTGCTGTGCTAGCTAGTGATTATGCTGGTTAATTATTGGATTATATTCGCTAAGTTACCATGTGGTTTTTTCTCTCTCTCTCCTCCTTTCAGGTACGTCCTGTCTGTGGGTGTCATTGGATGTGCGTACACGTTGCTAGTAATCCCACTGGTAGCAATCAATGTCGGTCGGAGGGAGATGGTCGGAGGCAACGAGGGAGGCACGAAGTTCCTCATTTTTGCAGATGTGGTAATTAAGTTTTGCTCATCACTGCATCCTGGGCTAGCTGCTTCCCCAACTGTACATGTGCAGCCACCAGTAAACTTAATCAATAACAATTGCTATCCATGCATGATCTTAATTCGATGAGGACTAACAACCAACAACACCAATTACATTACAAGTACAATTTCTCCAAGCAGCCCTGCAGCTGCAACCTTCCATCTATCACACTTCTCCTTAATTTCCTACACACACACACACGCCGTTAAAAATAATTGTGTTACGTTCTAGCCAAATATGACTCATAGCCAGGAAAAATGTCTTTTTAAGTACACCAATAATTGTCCGATTTGGATATCCCCCATTTCCAGGTGTTCTCCGTGCTGATCGCCACGGGAGCGGCGGCGGGCTTGGGTCTCACGGTCGATGTGTTCCGCCAGCTGCATGCCGAGGGAAGCTTGAGGTCGGACGTAGAGAGGTTCCTCCACTCGGTCGACGCCTCGTGCGGCGTGCTGCTGGTGGCCGCCGTTTGCATGGTGGTCATCGTCATGATCTCCGTCTACTCCCTCACCAAGTAGCGACGCCTTTCCGGCTGCCTTTCTCGGCCTCGGCCCCCGGAGATGGGGCGCTGCTCCGTCATAAGGGCATGTACAATGGTACATGTCAGCTGTCTATAAGGGTATGCCACATCAGATTTTGGATGATGTGGAGGAGAGAGAGGGAAGAGAGAGAAATATGCTGTCTACTATTTAACAGACGGCTTTATAGACAGCTTTATAATGTGTATACCATTGTACAGACAGTCTATTAGTCATATGAGAGATCATTACAGACAGCTATATAGACAGTCCATTGTATAAGTTGTCTTTAGTACTGTCTGTAGATGACATAGAGGTATATTATAGACAGCTACCGTCTATACCACTGTAGATGCCCTAAGGCTTCGATACTATTCTTTGTTGCATGCATGGCTGCCATCGATGAAGAAAACCTGCCATCAGTTGTATCTTTAGCACTTTAAAACAAGGTGGCGGTGGACACTGGTGGTGCTCTTGTGGTTCATCTGTCTCTTCTGACCATCCCTTCATGCATACTTCGACGCCTACAGGTGGGTACAGGGAAAAAAAAAACTGAACAGAAATAAACTCTAACGACGAACCAACCAACTATTTAAAACCGAGAAAACAAGCTTCGGCAAACCAAAACGATCTCTATTCACCAGGATCTTATCTACTTTAAAGTTTCTGCCGATCTCATGAGTTCTTCGACGTCGTGCTTCTGTGCTTGCCAACACCGCCACCCGCCGCACCGTTTTCGAGCAATTACCAATATACATATGTGTAAATTACTAAATTTATATTACTTTTATTTTCGGCCAGTTTCCAATGCCGGGGTACTCAGATAGTCTGTGAAATGAAAAGTCACCTCATCATGGTCATGTCCATTTGCACTTTCCGTTGGCTAAATAGGCTTTGATCAAGGTTACCAAAATTGGCTCGTCACTCGTTCCGGTTCTACCTGTATAATCCTGGGAGAGGACTTCCATCCGGACGTCCGTTTTTTTTGTTTTTCTCGGACGCCGTGCAACATTTTTTTTAACTTATGCAACATTTTTTTTTAACGTATGCAACATTTTTTTTAACGTATGAAACATTTTTTTTACTGTTTGTCGAAGAAAAATGTTTCAATACGTAGAAAAAATGTTTCACTACGTAGAAAAAAATGTTTCACGCGTGGAAAAAAAATGTTGCGAAAAAATCTGGTGTCCGATCCCTAGCAATAGCGATAATCCTGTTAACAGTTCTGCAGCAACCAGACGAGTTTCCAAACATAATGCAAGGATTGAATTCAAATCAAGTAATAGTTACTACTACAGAAAGAATTATATTAGAAGCTTTATCACAGACGGTTTTAAAACCGTCTGTGTTAAATACAATCACATGCGGTTTTAGAAGCGTGATTGTCAAAGTAATTGATTTCGCTAAGAGCCGTCTGTAGTTATACTCATACCACAAATGGTTTTAGAATAGAATCGTCTGAGATCCTAATGCCATGAGGAGACTTTAAGCTCGGCCAAACCTTAACACCCAACTCATTTTCAAAATCCCCAAACCATAGCCCTCCGACGTCATCATCACCTCATCCCTCCCCAAGTCCTCCCTCAAGCGCAAGACCCTCCCCGCCCTCCTCCTCCCCAATCCTCCCCTGCCCTCCTTGCTTTTGCCTGCTCGTCGGCCCACCTGGAACAGGGGAGACTGAAGGACCATGTGGAGGTCCATCAATGTTTGTGATGAGTATTTGATTTTATTTGAGCAAGGTGTGCTCAAGTTTGAGTTTAATTTGAATTGGAATTCAAAAGGAAGCAATTTGAGTTATGTTAGCTTCTTGTGGTACTACCAGCCTATGGCTGGCGGTAGAACCGACTAATGAATGATACATGATTAATTGTGAGCATTTGTGATGATTATTGGACAATGCTATGTGATGGGTTTTCCTTATCTTTGATGGTTGCAGGATGATGGTGCTAGGTCATGGTGTGGCGTAGGATGACCGGGACTAGGCGAGGTGTATCGGAGGCCCAGACGGTTGAAGATCGCCGTAAGATGATCAGAGACGTAGTCCGGAGAAGTCAAAAAGACAAGGAAAGACAATGATACTAGCTAGATGCCGCGAGGGTCGATGAGGGCTGTTGGATCATGGTCTAGTTGATAGGTTAGCGGGTCTAGGTAGTATGCTTTGAAAACAGTACAAGAAAACCATTATGTGTGTAGGGTTTTGGGTTGCCTTTGCATGGTTGTGTAAGAGGGTTAATCCTAGCCCTTGGTGGAGTGCTCTAGGGTTGAGAGACTCATCCAAGGGTGGTAGGTGGTCCAAGAATAGTATAAATAGAGGGAGAGGGGTGCCCTCCCTCACTTGAAGGTTTGAGTTGCTCCTTTGAGCTTTGCCCACATGAAGTGAGGCTTTGTAAACCTTCCATCCAGAAAATACAAATTTTTTTTTACTATTCTTGTGAATATAAATTGCGCATTTACATTATGTCTTCACTTTACGCAATTTAAATTCAGCATTTACTTTCCCGCACTTAAATTCCTGCAATTTGGATTTGTCTCCTCTCCTTCTAAATGCTGTTGATCAAGGATGTCTTGAGGATGCGCATTTATTTTTACATCTCTCTTGCACCCTCAGATAGACACTAGAAATCAAGTTTATATCAAGATTGCAAATCTGTCCTGAACTTGTTCTTCGTGCAGCAGTCTTCGATTTCTAGAAAAATCTAGAAAAATCATTTTTGGGTGATTCTTGTTAGAGTAATGTGCATGACTCATATATCCATCTATGGAAAAATTTTGGAGTCCATTGGCTACACCGTTTGGGCGCTATGAGGTGAAAACCGAGCCCCAAATTTTCTAATCGAAGTTCCTGACTGTCTGCAGTTATTGATTTTTACTGGTTTTTCTACAAGGATTTTTGAGATGTTTTTTGGTGGAGTGTGTCACAACTCATTTGCTCACAGGGAGAAAATTTCTCAAAAATTTTATAGCAACAGAAATCCACCAACCACCTGCTCTAAGTGAGGACAATTCCTGAAAAATCTGCTTTCATTTTTCTAAAAGAGACTTTTGTGATTTGGTTTGATCTCTTTTAGAAAAGAAGTATTTGAATTGATTCCTTTTTGTTTGGACACTTGACAACCAGGATTGTGATTGAAAAATTCCTCACATGTTTCATGTCTCTCATCCATGCAAGCTAGGGTACACATAGTTGTCTAGTCGTTCTGATTTTTGCGGGTTTGCGAATCTAAGGAGCACCAATTTGAAGGAAAATCTTTGGGTGTTTCAGATTTTTATTGCGGGATTGTTTGGAGTACTTTGAGTGGGGGAAAATTTTATTTGAGATCATTCACCCCTCTCTGATCGCCATCTCGGTCCTTCAAAGACACTGCTCACGCGTGCCATTGTAGGGGAGGCCGTGGCCCTGCACGACTCCAAGTGGCTCCCCTGCCAGGATGACTCGCCGGCCACCAAGAAGGGCATGCCGGAGGCTACCGGGGCTTGCCCTGCTCGATCCTTCAGGAGCCTTCTTCCCATTCTTGTAGATACTTGTTGAATTAGGCTGCTACTACCTCAACGTGCTAATGTGATCTAACACGTTTTTCTTCCACTGTTGAGAAGTCGCTCCTGCACATCAAGTGGTAACGGTAAAACCTAATATGTAATCTTTGATCATATGTATTGAGTTTTGTGGATTTGGGTAGATAGAAAATTTTTTAAATTGCTTTCTTCTTGCTACCCTTATTTTCCAACATTGTCTGAGTAAACTGTGCTTGAGGTGAGCATCAACAAACGTGCGTATTTATAATGTATGAGTTGTACACGACAGGGTTAATTTGTTTATAGACGATTTGAGGAGTATATTTCAGTTGGGAGTTGGAGATATTGATATACTGGGTCTGGCCTACTCTAGGGCTCTAGGATTACACTAGATGCGTAGGCGCGGTGCACGCCACACCAGCCGTAACGCGCCACATGCGGCAGTGTCAACATCCACTAAATTTCTAGATGTAATTTTTAGGATTTTCAGAGCCTCTCATCGAAAAATTGGTGAAATCCTTTTTTGGTGGTATTTTTGCAGATTTTTGGGAGGTCTTTTCGCAATTTTCAAAATTTACGGGTTCTTTTTTGAAAAAAAAAGAAGGTGAAATTCAGTTTTTTTTTTTCGTGCAAAAAAGGGGATCTAGATGTTATTTTCGTGCCTTTTCGAAAAAATCAACTAATTCTGATTTTTTGGGGTCTTTTTTTGCAGTTTTTAGAATTTTCGTTACCCTTTTCAAGAAAGGCAAAATCTAATTTTTTGGGGTCCTTTTAGTAATTTTCAAAATTTCCAAGGGTCTTTAAAAAATTAGCAAAATCGGTATTTTTGGGGGGCCTTTTCGCAAAAAGGGACTCAAACGTATTTTTTAAATTCCCGTGAGCCTTATTGCAAAAAACCTGTGCACTGGCCTCGCGCGGGCGTGGACGTGGCTCAAAGCCACGTCGCCTGCTTGACAAGGAAGAGCACCACCGCTGCACCGCGTGGAGTTTGGTTCCTACTTATGGGGAGAAACTACTTAAGCCGTGTGTATAGGTTGACAAAACGTGCGACAGGTGAAAGAGCACGCATCGACTGATTAGGCCCAAAGCACACGACTTTTTAATTTATTTCATATTTTTTGTCCAAAACAAAACATTACTTTAAACTCCATGGCGAAATGCATTATACAGGGAACGTCTATGTTAAGGTAGAACATGAACGAAAATGACCGAGGTTCACCGCATCGCCATACATACAACTACATGTACAGACACCGCCGACGAGTGGAGGCCTCCAGGCTCCGACAACCGGCGGCCTTGGCTAGGCGACTGCGGATTCCCCGTTTGCGCGAGGAGCGGCAGAACAGAGGGAGGAGTGAACGAGATGCTATTACGAGAGCGGATTCCCCATTTGAGTCTTGGACCAGCTGGGTGTCCTTCGATTTAGGCTGGAGGCTAGGGCAGCATCGTTGAAGGAATTGGGGATTTTGGGGAGGTGGTGTGGATTTGGGGATTTTAGGGAGGGGAGATGTGATCATTTGTTTTTTTACAGTGTAATTGATCATTTGTTCTATATGTCTAACTGACGTATCATCCAGCGTCTGATGTCAGTGAGACATCATAATGCAAATGATTAATAGCACGTGTAAGTGATGATATATTATTAATTGGGTTTTGTGTACGGATGTGGTACCAATTTTTTCTCTCACTCACGAGCTTGAACAGTTGAACTTGCCGCCCGTCACTACAACATGTCGGGCTTCTAATGGCGCCTATAAATGCCTTTAAAACCTTATAAATGCCTTAAAAAGATTTTAGATGGCGTTTACATGGCGTCAAGAAAAGTAATTGGCGGCGCTTAATTATCCACGACGTTTATAAGTGCCGTGGAAGACTCTAACCCGACGTTTATAAGTGCCGTGGAAGCCTCTATAACCCGGCGTTTATAAGTGCCAGGGTTTCCTCTATCATGGCACTTTATAAGTGCCGGGGTTCTCTCTATTTATGGCGTTTACAAGCACCGGGGATTCCTCTATTCATGGCATTTAAAATCAGAGGTGCACAATGACTTCCCAGGAGGTCACCCATCTTATTACTACTCTTGTCCAAGCACGCTTAACTTCAGAGTTTTTATAAGATCTAGTACTTTAATGGTGGTATGATCACATCTGATATATAATGCGTCCCTCCTCCCCTTAACCCCGTTAAACACCCGAACACCGATTTTCAATTATTTCAAATTAGCAAATTATTGAGGTAATTAGCAAAATCATCATACGATAAGATCTCCAATTATATTCTTTTGGGCACCAATTCTAGTTTGCAAATACGAAATCCGAGCATATTTCTTAAAATAGACATAACTTTTGACTCGTACCTCCAATTGGGGCGTTCTTAGGCTAATTGGAAAGATAACGAAAAGTAGCATCTGAAATTGATAAGTGTCACAAAATCAGATGTTCGAAAAAATTTAAATTTTCAAACAAAATATCAACAAAAATTGAATTTTCGGACAAAATTTGAAATTTTAGACAAAATATCATCGAAAATGAAATATTTGGACAGAAATTATTGCAAATGGAATATTAGTTTCAATTATTTCAAATATAATATTATTTAATTTCAATTCTTTCAAATTCCCCGGTGTGGTATTCACGTTTATAAACGCCGTGGTAGAGTCTACCACGGCGCTTATAAACGCCGGGGAATTCCACTCTATACCGGCGTTTATAAGCACCGTGCAAGACTCTAACCCGGCGTTTATAAACGTTGGTATAGAGTGGAATTCCCCGGCGTTTATAAACGCCGTGGAAGATTCTAACCCGGCGTTTATAAACGCCGGTATAGAGTGGAATTCCCTGGCATTTATAAGCGCCGTGGTAGACTCTAACCCGGCATTTATAAATGCCGGGGAATTAAATGCCTCGAATGATAGAAAACGCCGGCTTTAGCCTTATTAGGGGCGTTTAGATTAAACGCCGTGTAAAATAAACGCCGGGAAATCCATGTTATCTTGTAGTGCGTCCACAATTTTCAACACACACTCATGCATAACACCATTTTCTTTCATGCTCAGACTTAGGGGTGCAATCGGCTCGGATTCGGTCGGATATCACTCTTTCCGTATCCTAAACCATATTTTTTGTCGGATTCGAAATCGGATTCGGATAGTATCGGATACGAATACGGTACGGATAATATCGGTTACGGATTCGAATCGAATACAGATCGGAATCGATACGGTATCGGATAATTTTTGTCGGATAACACGCGAAAACAGATACCATATAAAGCACATATATAGTATTGATTAACCAACCGTATGAGTTTAATATGCAATAAGATTATCACAGTCTAACAATTTTGTCCAAGCAATGCAAAATGTACCAAAAACTTACATATTCTATGGTATGCTTGGGTTAGAAATGCGGATTACTATAATACGGTGAATGGCGTACTCGTGTGCAAGCATGAGCATCTCAAAAATAAAAAAGCTTGAGCGAGGGAGGCAAGCACTACCTACCAGCACGGCATTGCAAGGGTGCAGTAAAAAGGCGGAAAAATTGATGAAATAAACTACAGTTAAATCGAAATTTAAAAAGTAACCCACAGTAAATAAAAATGTGTTGAATGTACCTCGTTTCCGCCGTCCGGTGTGGCTTCCGCCGTACGGCGTGGCGGAAATGGCCGTTTCCGCCGTGTGAGATGGCTTAAGCCATACGGCGTGGCGGAAAGGGGGGTTTCCGCCGTGTGATATGGCTTAAGCCATACGGCGTGGCGGAAACGGTGGCATCCCATGTGGCGGAAGCGAGACAGGAGGGACAGCCGACCGGTCTCGCTGAATGCACTGCCGACCGGAGCTGACCGAGTTATGTGGGATGGTTGAATGTGTTTGATACTAATTTATTTTGATAATTAATCTGTCCAGATATATGAGATAAAAATTTGTGTTACATATCAATAAGTTTTCACTTATCAGCTATAGCCTACATATTAAGCTGTAAACAACAAGTGATGAATGAGATACCTTTCTTCAAAAACATTGTAGTATAGGTGCATAAACACTGTAGTATATGTGCATATAGTGCAAATTTCACAGTAACAACTTAAGCGATTCAATACCTGATTCACTTGGAAGTCTGCCCCTCGCTTATAGTCCAAACTCACTTGATTTCAGGTTTGGAATTTCCTATGACTCATCTTTTTTTATACTATTCTACCTTTGAATATTTGAAAGTAACTCCTTTTGGGACCAATTGTTGCTAGGCTGTATGCTGATTCACAAAATACAACCTGGGCTGTTGTTTATCTTACTTTCAGGAATGACTTGGGTGTAGGTGTGTGCAATAAAATTGCAAGCTCATGGAGACATAAACTAGCTATCCTAATTACTTTCACTGGCAGTTGCTGTGATTGTATTGGCTGTACTTGCTGTTGGACTTACGATCCGGAGAAAGAAAAGAACAACAAAAGGTACGTAATTATCGCTGCTTTCAAGTTCCTCCTTTTTTTACTTGCGCATATAAATAATAGAGTTATCATGCCTAATGCTATGTATGCTATCGCTGCTGGAGTGTTTTCAATGGCTTAATTCGGTTAACCGAAAAACCGAATAAACCGAACCGAATTTTTTTGGTTTATTCGATTTGGTTTTCGGTTTTGAATCGATTCAGTTCGGTTTTTGATTTTTAAAAACCAAAATAATTTAAAACCGAATCGAAAAATCCAAATAAACCGAATGCCCACCCGTACTAACAAGTGTCATATAGCCAAACAATATGCAAATCACATTGATTGCACCACTAGTGGTTGGCTTAGCTTAGCTATTTGATGGGAGATATAGAGACATCTTTCATGTGTCCATCTCATTATGAAAAAAAAAAAGATTAAATCTACCTGTAAAGGAGAAAGCAAAATCTTTCTTTAGCAAAATAAAAAAAGAGTACAAGATGACCTTCGGTGCTAAGTCCAGGCTAACCCCCAATATCTAAGAAAAGGTCCATTATGCTTAGTTAGGCTAGCGCAATTTATTTTTCGAGAGGCTGAGCAGCTTTTAAAAAGTTGTTTGTAAAGTTTTTTTCTAATATTTCTAAAAAAATATCTATTTTTCAAACATACTAAATCAGGGATATTCAGAGCTTCTGTACCTTAAAAAAAAAGCGGCTGGACGCAATTAGCAAGGTCCACTTTTAAACAAATTTAATGCAAATATTATGTTACTATACAATATCAATATTCCAATAATATTTTATTCAATAAATTTATCTTTAAAAAGATACTTATTTAAATTTCATATCGTTTAGAGATATTCAAAGCCTCTCTAACTTAACATAATCACCGAAGATTCTGTTTCCCATTTCTGCAGATTGCGACGCGGATCGTTTTCAATTAGGCCGGAGATAGCAGAAAAATTTGACGAAATAGATCATGTTAAAATTTTCCTGTTAAAAAAAATACGAAATCATCAATTGTGTGAATAATAATGAATGGAAGATATATTTTATGTGGATAATAAAGAATAAATGCATGTAGTTGAGAGACAATAAATATAGGTATAGAAGGAAAGATATAATTAAATATGCATACTCGTTTTATATTTGGGACAAGACCTTTATAAGTAATATATAAGTTATATTTCACCGTACCTTTTTAAGTTTTACCATAACGTTAATCTTTAACCCAAAAGCAAAGTACATCTCATATTTATATTTATAGGAGGAGATAACCTGTTTTAAAAAGAAACAAGCCATTTAGGCGGGAAACTGGCACGTCCGGCCCTGTCCAGCCTAAGCCGCAGCCTCGGGGTTGCAAAAGCAGATATTTGTTTTTTTTGTACAGGTCATATAAATTATCACTTTGTAATAATTTTTTCGAGACTTCGTGTAGTTATCCTCAAAGATGTGAAATATATGTACGGTACATCGTAATCGATAGATGTGCGTAAATAAGAATGTACTGAATTGCATATGGCTTAGAAATGCTAAACAGCAATGGCATGTATGGCACACTCTACCGAGTATACCGGACTAAACCTAACATGCCTTAGGGAAAGGGAAGAACAACAAGGGCCCTTCTCGTACACTTTACTGAGTGCACCGAGGATATTTCCCCTTGCGCAACCCATCGGTGCCTGCCGCCGCCCTGGCCCTAGCCGCCCTCTCGCGCTTCCTGTCACGCTCGGCCTCCCGCTCGGCCGCCAGGCGCTGCCGTTCGGCCTCCCTCTCTGCACGCATTTGTTCGGCAACCTTCATGCGCTTCTCCTCCTCCTCCTGCTCACGGCACTGCAGCTCTACCATAGCTCTGCGATGCGAGTACTCCCAATTCCGCATCCTCTCCATCTCAGGAGTTCGCCTCCGGTCAGAGAATTTGATGAACTCGCATAATGGAGGCTGCAGTTGGTGACAACAGATGGTATAACAATGTTAAGGTTTGGACGGTTTGATGCAACAGCAAATGCGAGTACAAACATACCGGGCTTCTCCGCCGCATCTGCATCCCCAGCATTGGCTCGGAGTCGTAGTTGCGGCAGCTCCAATACCTCATACCGTAAGTGTATGAATTGTCTACAGATTGCCGAAAGCGGCAAGGATCCCCGCATAGGCACATGGGGACCTCCGTGCCGTCGGGGACGGATTGGACAATGCTGTGCCTTGGGGGCGAGGGGAACTCCATTGGCACGGGTTGGTTGGCCGGCGAACTTGTGCTTCGTGGTTTGGATTGCTTGCTTCGTGTGAGTATTCAGAGGCGAGCACTGGGGTTTAAATAGCCCGGCACCAGCCAAACGAGAGAATCGGAGCAAAGCGACAAGATTAGCTAGAATGCTTTGTATAGTTTTACCGATGACAAAAGCTGAAAAAGTTAACAGGCGTGCTTTTGATATGACATGGCAGGCATGCTTTTACAAATTTTGACAAAGAATGCTTTTACAAAGAATGCTTTTACAAATTTTTACAAAGAATGCTTTTATCATGAATCGGATTCCTTTGCAGCTCTGCCTGTGCTTGATACGGACATATGCACGCAGCTTTGTATCTTGGAGGAGGTGCGGTCAAGCTTTGGCGGCTATGCTTTGACGGACGACTCAGCAATATCCGCACGCATGCATTTGACATGACATTTCGGACGAGAACCGAGACATGATTATGATATGATATGTCCTACAGACTTTGCCAGCAATGCTTTCACAGGACGTCTCAGGCAGCCTTTGCTTGGATTATAAAATGCAACTGTATGGGATGAGAAAACTCATGGTGTATGGACTAAGTGTTAATATCATTGTTTGTTTATAATAATCACTGCAGTGGTAAGCGTGCGTTTGCTACGGTTTGTTGTTTGTTTTTGTTGTCATCGTTTGTTTGTAATAATCACTGCAGTTTTTAAAAATTGAAAATTCGTTCTTCCTTGTATTGTTTTATGTGCAACAAATTTGATGACAAATCTGAGTTATAAAGAAGCATGACATTCATATTACAAAGTACAATAGGAAGAACAACTACAACAGCATTTATTGTGAAGAAGAACTAACATACAAATGGATGCAAGGTTGAGCGGCTTTAGAGCTTTCCAGAATCATCACTATCATAAAATGCAACACCCTCTTCTTCGAAAAACTCCCAACGGTCACGTTTGTAGAGTTCAGCGCTGGGGCCGTCAAGAGGAACAACCAAATCAGGACTTACAGCTTCGTTGTTATCTTCTACGGCCTACTCAAGGAAGCGATCATACGCTTCACGGTTTTCTTCTTGTTCAGGTCGAACTCCCTCTCTCTGCGGTAATTCTCGTACCGTTAGCCTGTTAAGTTCCCGCGTGAGATCCGTCCTCTGCTCTACCATTGGAAGCGTCCTGTTTAAAGATGTCGGTGTATTTATATCGTCTGCCCACTGCTGAAATTGGCATCCCGTGGGCTACACGACAGTGTTAACATGGTTATACCAAACTCGAGCAGGAGAGTACTCATGAAAACATGAAGAAATCGAAAAATCGTAGAGACGTACAGAGAAATTAGGGCATCTATAATACGCCCGTTCGTTATTTTCTGTAGTGGTGGAGTACCAGGTGTGGACTTCGACATGACAGTTAGGGCACATTACCCGTCCTGCATTGGCAACCACTGAGCTCGACGCCTTCGACATGGCTTGGACAGAACTGACGAACACTTAAGTCGGTATCTACACGAAGCAAAAACATCAATAAGAAGCATAATAAGTACAAAATAATGTGTACTGAACCAAGAACACAACAATGTGACTCACCGTACAAAATAACTTTTGTAAATAATACCTGTGGAACAAGACGCCGAAATAAAATATTGGAAAAAAGGAAAGCTAAACTACCAGTTCTCCTCTTTGCGCTCTGGGTTTTCTCAACTCAATCCAAACTTTATGAACTCGGAGCAATGTATCGCGTTTGCCTGATAGAAGTGCAGGCGGCCTTGCAATTTATAGGCAGGGAGCGAGGGAGAAACGAGACAGCTGGCGGCACATCACCGTGCGGGGCGAGGGGCCAAGACAAAAAATCGGCACGTGGCAGCGTTTGCAGTGCGCTCAAGGGGGGGTCTGGCTGCAGCTGGCAGTGGCTTGGGAGTGGCCACCAGTTGGCGGAGCATTAGCGCGCGAGGTGGGGGCCTGGCTGAACAGTAACATTGCAAAACCGCAGCTTCTCGTCGCGGTATTTTTATTTCATTTTGAAATTCGAATATCCGCGGTCCCCGACAGGAAAGAAAGAATCCAGGAGCATCGGATTCCCTTGCAGCTGTGGCTGTGTTTGATATCGACAGATGCATGCAGCTTTGTAGCTGGTAGGGAGGTGCCAGTCCAGGCTTTGGCGGCTAAGCTTTAACCAGACGACTCGAGCAAAGTCGCCACGCATGCATTTGGGTTTGTGCGCGGCTGCATGGTAGTTCGTCTACCAAATAGCAAATCTGCTACATTCGGCCTTAAAAATATCTTCGGACATGCTTTCTTACGGGCCGCCGAAAATCCTTCATCGTTAGGGTTTGTGCGCGGCTGTAATACTTAGGGTAATACGGCGTTGAGATTCCGTCATGAATTAACTTGATGCGACGTATCACGTACCGATGCTGTTTCACCCACCAAAAGCCGCCGAAAGCGCGAAGTGAGAGGGAATCGGTTGGCAGAGGCATCTTTTGCCGCGCGCGATGGGGGGCCTGGCTATAGCTTAGCTGCAGCTGGCAGTGGGCAACAGCTGGCGGCACATCAGCGTGCGAGGCGAGGGGCCAGGACAGGAAAGCTACACGTGGCAGCATCGGATTCCTTTGCAGCTGTGCCTATGCATCGATTCTAGCGGCTAAGTTTCGCATCAATTAAGTTTTAGCCGCTCTTAAGGTCAATTCCCGGCTTCAGTTAATGTCCTAAACTGCCATTTAGGAGTATCCCAAGCTTAACCAAAAGTTTAGAGCCAAAAATTTCAGTCCGCACTTATGACTTTCAACCAAATTTGGAGCATTGTAACTGGCAATCTATAATGACCTAGAGTGCGCGGGTTACATGGTTGCGAAGTAAAAACATTTCTCTATATAGTGGTGGAGTCATCTCGCCAATCCGGTGTCAAATACTGATTTTAAACTTGGCTCAAAAAGTGAATCTAGCGCTGTTTTTTGGCCAGATTTTTGGCTCTCAGTTTTCTGCGAATTCGAGCTACTTAGAGGCCGAATTGGAGTTTACATTTGCTTAGGAAGTTGTAGAGGGTGAAATTATCTAGCATCTCCAACTGGAATCAATCCATTTGGACATTCCATTAGAAAGTTATGCCGTTTTTAGTTTCGACTGTCCGAAATGGACGAAATTGGTGAATTGGATATTGAGCTGCGAATTTGAATTTATTGGAGGCCGAATTTGGAAAAAAATTTGCCTGAGAACTTGTAGGGAATTTCGAGTACATTTCAAAAATGTATTTGTTTCCTTATTTTGGATTAATTTTGAGTAAGTTATGCCGGTTTGAAGTAGTGCCCAGATTTCAAAAAAAAAAGAGAAGCTCAAAATCCCCAATTTCGATTTTTGTCTTCAATACTGCAAATGGGCTCAAAATACCAGCATTGCAAATGGGCTCAAAACACGTAGCGAATATTTATTGATTGCATTGTTAGTGTTACAAAAAGGTACATACACCCCAACGACAATCACTGTCCCCCAGCTCCCCATCTACTATCATATGCACTAGGGGTGTAATGTTGGGGTTCACGTCTTACTCTTGTCCCTGCTGCTTGCGACGGTCCAACTCGTCCTGTCGGCTGCGCCATCTGGTCATCCTCCGTCGGTGCTGGCGGGGCGACAACATATCCTGATCCACTGTAAATATTCCATCCTGCAAATGGGCTAGGCTGCGGTGCAGGTGGTAGTGGTGTCTGGTCCAACTGTGAACCACCTGTCGAAGATAACCAGTTAGATACTCCAGCCTGGTCAGGACGTGGGTATGAGGTACAATACGTTTGCAGCAAGCTAGATAATCTAAAGTCGGCACCAAATGTCTCAGTGAACGCATTGTCGAAGGCCTGCCAGTTTCCTTCATTTTGGGGGGGAGCGTTCTGCCCATATCCAAATGTCTGTTGGGAGCTGAACATGTCGTCGCCCATCCCGATCGGTGGAGTCAGTGGACGATTCCTATCGAGGCCCTGTGACGTCTCTCCCGTTGGATGGGGCCCGGTGACTGGCGTGAACGCTGAGCGCCGTTGGCTATCAGCACCATGTGCTGATGTGGATGCCCGTGCCGGCTGTGTCGGTGCCGCCTGGGAAACTGGTAGAGGATACCTCATGGACATTGACCTCAAGGGTGGGGACGAATGCTGGGGGGTTGGATCGGCCGCCTCATCATAGCTTCTTCGTGTGGCCGACCGGTGACCTCCAACTGCCCGAATGGCAGATCGCAAACGATCCCAGCCTGCGAAAGAAACCACGCCTAGGATTTCCACCTGTCTTGACCACGATGCCCGGTTTGCGTAAACATTTCGTCCACCTCGTCTGTAAGTTTGCGGACTCCTGAGTGCGTGTAGGAATACATCGCTCGTTAGTACATATCGATGTCCAAGCTGTACATGCTATCGAAAGTATTTAAACACATATGGGAGTCTCAGACACGCATCACCCGGCTGTGAACTCTCTCGGTGTAGTCCTGCACATAGTTTTGTGCTTGTTCGTGGGCTTGCCGTGCAAGAAGAACACACCTTGTTCGAGGCCTGTACCAGTCGAGGTAGGCCCAGTACTCAGTGCCATTGTAAGGCCCAGTTGGCTCGTACACATCGGCCGTAGCTGAGTCCAGCCATCGCGTGATGTGTGCTTGATGTACGACTCTCCAGTCGTAGTTGTGGCCTTGTGAGCTCCTCCTGAAAATTTAGCTTACATGCCGTTAGTCCAATATGATGATAACTATAGTGGGACTTCAGAAATGTAATGTTGATTTCAGCTTACCCATGCGACGGACCAGCGGATCGTGGGGGGGGGGGTGGAGGAATCAACTGTCGACGACCAAACTGTCGTCGCACACGCTCTGGTGAGTACACCTCGACAACATTCATGCACACTAGGTGGCATTGCGTGAGCCAGTACGCTTCGTCTTGGTTGCACGCAAATGATATGCGTCCTCCTTCAGCTACTTCGTGCATGCGATCGTAGGAGAATGGGTCCCAATCGACGTGATCCTGGGTCAGAAAGTCCAGGTCGGCGACGACGCGCATGTATGAGCCGCGATCAACTTCTTGCGCCCAACGCAACCTAGCGTGCATGTATATGTAACCAAAAGTTGGACGCAGCGGCTGGGGTACATCATCAGCCACAGGCACTGGGTAGTAAGGGTTGTCCACTCTTGGACGAGACATGGGAAGGTAAAACCATGACCAAAGCTGCAGAAGATACGAACAACCCGTCAAGATGGAGCTCTGTGCTGTCCGTCTGCATGCGTCACACAAGGCACGATAGGTGTCCGCTAGAACCGCGGATCCCCAGCTGAAACCCTGTGGTGCGTCCCCGTTCGCCGCATCCATGGCTAGCTGCCGGGCAACCCACACAAGATGTGTAGTGATGTTGTCTCCATTTGTGTGCGTGAACATCACACCCCCTAGGAGTCCGAGTAGGTACACTTCGTAGTGTCTGTTCACGGTTGCTAGGTCCGCGTCTCCTGGGCAAGCTTGGAACTCTTCCAACTGACGCAACCATGAGAATGACACCCCCTGGTCGCTCCCATGGTACTCCACCCCGAACCTACAGTTTCATTTAATCATGTCAGGCCTTTAAAATTTTGATTGAGTGGTGCTAATTAAATGCAATATGTATATGTTACCTGTTCTCTAGGTAGTGGTGCCATGCCACTCGCTCTGGCTTTGCAACAACAAATGGTTGGCCAGCAATAGGAAGCCCTGTAATCAACGCCACATCTCGTAGGGTGATAGTCAGCCGGAAGAGGAGTCCGTCTTCCACGGCCCATGTTTGCCCCATTCATAAGCTTCGCAAATGGGAGCAGCCCGCAATGTGCAAGTGGGACATCGAATCTGCCGTCAAGAATTTTCAACTGCCGGGATCCCCTTAGACGCATGGCATGAAGCTGGAGAGGAAGATGGTATATCAGACGGAAAATATTAATGTGCATGAAAACCATGAACTTATGTAGTGTGTCTTACAACCTCTTCACGTGCGTCCAATTTCCTGGCCCTATGCTTTGAGTCGATTTGTTCGTGGAGCAACTCTGGCAGTGCCATTTTGGTGGCCGCTTCCCGTTACCTTCAAGAAAAATAAAGACGAGATTACTCCATAAGGAAAAATTTATCATCATCCTATTGAAATAAGAAGGCAACACAATGACATGAAATAACGACGAGATTACTCCATAAGAAATAGTTTATCATCATCGTACGGTGATAGTGCATACACAAGCGCCACCTGACATGGACATTAGTTCGCACTTATACAATAATCGAAATAGCTCAATTGCGTCATTAAGCCCTATTAGGGCATGCTCTGCGGTCATGGCCCGGCTGCCTGCATTTTCCACAAAGGCGCAGACCAACACCACCTTGTGACGCATCCATGTCACCCCTAAGTCGCGATGAAGATGGCCTTCCTGGTTGATCCCGCTTCGTCGAAGGGAACGGATGCCAAGTACAGGGGGCCACCATGTCCCTGTAACTCCGATCGCCAAAGTTTTTCATTTTTGGCTGCCACGTGTTCTGTATAGCTTGCATTGTGTAGTACGGGGACACAAACTGGGCTCCCGTGTTGCCACCAAGCTGACGACATGCGGCAAGCACGTGGGAGCACGGAATATGCTCCAAACGGGGCTTGTTACAAGTGCAATGAGCCTTGTCCGCTCCAATCCAACACGTTTGGATGGTGTTGCCCGCGATATAGCTGGAGGCATATTTTCTCCTACATGAAATCTTGAATTCGTTATGCACGGGATCGAACATTTGCCCCAAGTGAAATTGTGCCTTCAAGCGGCGCTTCTCTAGAAGAGCTTCGACACGCGGTGCAAATGTGGACTCCGATTGTTGTGCTGCACGGCCACGGTCTCTGAAGTACTCCATGGTCCGATAAAAAGTGAGCTCAATTATTGAGCATATCGGCAGCCCACGGACCCCTCTCAGAACGTTGTTATACGACTCAGCGATGTTGGTGGTCATGACCATGTAACTGAAAATGCAGTCACACTTCAATTAGAGGACGGGACATACTGTGGTATATAAAAAAATTTTACTACTTACCGTGCGCCGTGCGTGTCGTGTGCCAGTGCCCATCTCTCTGCCGGTTTGCCGGCGATCCATCTTGTGAACGTAGTATTACGCCGTACAGTAACTCCTTGACCACCAACAAGCTGGGAAGCCTGTTGCTCCTGGTCTGCCACTAACTTCCTCGTGCGTTCATTCAACTGCGCAAATATTGCTTCGAACTTACGCATTTGGTTTTGCATGCACATAATCTTGAACTGCTTCACCATGTTGCGATTCTTGTATGCGGTGTACAAGTTTGCACCTAGGTGTCGCATGCACCACCGGCATTCCACATCAGGCCAAGCACACGATGGGTCCCTCCCCCCTTCATAACATCGAGCATGCAATGTGCCAAAGATTACGATCAGATACGACGCACACGCCGAGCCTATTCCTGACAACCTTGTTCTTCACAAACCGCATGAACCAAAGCCAACTATCGTTGTTCTCACTCTCGACAATCGCAAAGGCAACTGGGACTATTTGATTGTTCCCGTCAGCAGCTAGGGCGGTGAGAAGAGTCCCCTGGTACTTCCTCGAGGAACGTGCCATCCACACACAACACAGCGGCAGCGTTTAAATGCTTCGATGCACTGTGCAAATGCCCAGCAAAGCCTCATAAGAAATTGGTGACCTTCAGCAACGGATCCATTCTCTAGCACCACAGGCTGTTGGTCAATGCCCCATTCTGTCCCTGGGTTAGTCTTTGCTATCTGGCGCAGAAGGCGAGGAGCCCAGTTGTAGGACTCTTTGAATGACCCAAATAGCAACGTTAGAGCCTTCTGTTTTGCTCGCCATGCCAGATGGTACGGGACTACCATCCCGTATTGGTTCTGCATCGTGGCAATTATGGACTTTGGTGCTAGTTTGATGTCAGCTTGGACGACTCCAAGGATTTTATGGGCTATGAATTTGGCATCCATGGAATTGTTGTTGCTCATCACCAACTCGGCGCAACAGGTGTGCCCCGTGTAGCGTGAAATGATAAAATGGCTCTCATTCTTTGGTTCGAACGCCCGTACACGGTACGGGCATTCTCCGATCTTAACGCATTTAACCTCGTAGACTTTTGGCCCTGACTTGTGCACATAGTGCTCACGTCGGGTCATGATGGCGTAGCTGCTAATGAAGTCCACCAGCTCGCTTTTATTGGGGAAGACCTGTTCTAGCACTATGTCGCTATGCTGGGGAAACCTCGAAATATGTGAGTAATCAGCAACTACGCACTGATCCGCATCTAATTGGCGGAAATACGCGACAGCAGACCCCACATCATCCTCACCATCCTCTGTGCCTTCACCTGTGGCGTCAAGGCCTTCATCTTCCATGACCTCCACATCGACCTCCTCTGCGACCACATTAACCCCGTGCTCTCCCCCCACACTCTCCTGTACTTCTGTAGTATGACCCCCAGATGACCCTCCCACCTCTAACGTGTTACCGGCAATACCAATGTCGTCCTCTACAGGCACCGACGAGGTTGCCCCTGTGCCTTCCTCCTCGCCTGATTGACGTGGTACCATCTCAGCGTACACACCAATCTGAAAAGATTCATCTACGGCCTTTGCAACGCATGTGTCCCGGGAACTTCGCTTTGAAGCTCCCACAAAGTTGCACACTACTTGTGCGGTGTTCGGCACCAAACGGGGCCGAACCGCTTGTAGGCGCAGTTTATATCTTCTCCGGTCAATAGCTAATGTTTGAGCTACTATCCTTATCAGGTCTTTAGGTCCAATAGGAAGATCTATTGCGACTGCGTGCGCTTCTGACTCTGCATGCTAACAAAAGGTCCGCGCACTTCTGTGGGAGCATCTCCATAGTAAATATGCAGTGTTGTAGCCATCGAAATCTGTCAATGCGTTATTAAATTTAGTTGTGTCATTTAGTAATACTTGGTAGCATGCAGAACAAAAGTGTATTATTATGTACGCCATTATTTCATAAAAAAATACATTTATTAAATTTGAGCATTTAGTGCCGTTCTGATGTTCATCACGCAAACCCTTTTTTGTACTCCACGTTCGTGGGTCATTTCAACTCCATAATTTTCCAAACTTTTAAAATAAATTAAGGGATAAGTTCTTCACATTACCTCGCCGTGACAAGACAATTTTTTCGGTTTTCGATTTTTGTAAGGGTTTAGATGGACATATTATTTTTTAAAAGTTTTACTGGAAGTTTGAATCTACATGATAGTTTTACCATAAAAATTTTAGCCTAAACTTATTTACGGTTATTTTATAACAATTCTAACATTACATCTTTGCCTTGATATAATTTTTTCGGTTTTTCATTTTTCTAAGGGTCTAGATGGACATATTAATTTTTGAAATTTTTACTGGAAGTTTGTATCTACATGATAGTTTTACCATAAAAAGTTTAGCCTCAAATTATTTATTTTTATTTTATAACAATTCTAACATTACCTACTGCACAGTACAATTTTTTCGGTTTTTGATTTTTCTAAGGGTCTATATGGACATATTAATTTTTGCAATTTTTACTGGAAGTGTGGATCTACATGATAGTTTTACCATAAAACTTTTACCCTAAAATTATTTATGGTTATTTTATAAAAATTCTAACATTACCTGATTCACAGTACAATTTTTTCGGTTTTTGATTTTTGTAAGGGTTTAGATGGACATATTAATTTTTTAAAGTTTTACTGGAAGTGTGAATATACATTATAGTTTCACCATAAAAATTTTAGCACGAGAATCACATTATTTATTTTCTTACAATTCTTTTACTACTTTTTCCAGAATTTGAAAACTGCAATGATTAAGTGAAAAAAATAGCTAAACTACTTCTTAATTTTTTAAAAATTTACTGACTTAGGATAATGGTAATAACTACTTATAGTAAAAATTTCGAGGCCTAGAGTTCTGTCCATAATTCTCCATAATTCTATTACTATTTAGGTCAGCTTTAACTTTTACTCCCAAAAAATTAATCACTACATGGTTTAATGATGTTCACACTGTTTTTGACCATCCTACGTCATCATCCAGGGTACTTTAGGGTTAGACATAATTTACTAAGGTAATTCTTTTTATTTTACTGTTTTACCATTTCTTATTTTCTCGTTTTCCTTGCTTTTATCTATTCCAACAATCATTTGCTTCGTCCAACAATTCAATAAATGCATGCAATATCATAAAATACAGCAAACAAATTATTTCATATTTTAATATTCGATTATAAGCTTTTTATTAAATTGACGATGTTACAACACATCACGAATATGAAAACATCGTATACAACACAAACTAAAAAAACCCATTCACACCACCTAACAGGTTGACAACACTCCTTCTACATTTTATCCTTGTACACTACACCTCGTAAACACCGTCTTACCATTTTACCATTTTACCATTTCTTATTTTCACTATTCCAACAATCATTTCAATGTCCAACAATTAAATAAATGCACGCAAAATGATTTCATATTTTAATATTTGATTATAACCTTTTTATTAATTTGAGGATGTTACAACACAGTACGAATAATAAAACATCGTATACAAGACAAAGTAAAAAACATATTCACACCACCTAACAGGTTGACATCCCTACAATAATTTTTTCCTTTTTACAGTACACATCGTAAACACCGTACAAATTAATTACGTTAAATTTTATACATTTCAGTAAAGACCAAACAAAAATTAATAGCATGTAATACTACGTACCACTCAACCACCTTCTCTTATCATCAAACAACGCCTTTGTGCTTATCATCTAGCATACCATTTCATCACTAATTACTATGCTTGTGGTACATCAAACAATAACCATTTTCAGAAACAACCAACTAAATTTAATAGCATCAAATATAACAATTTAAATTATTTCTACACATTTAACCGTTGCTACAATAATTCTTGACTTCCACTACAATGCGCACCACAAACTTATGTACATAAAATTATATAATCATTAGCAAATAAACATGTTTTTTTAATGACATGAAATAATAACAAGGTGTTAAACACAAAGATTAAATTACCTTCACAGCACCGAACAGATCGACACTCCTACAATAAGTCCTTGCCTCGTCCACCAGAGCACCTTGCAATTTATTTACATTAAAATATTAATTTTTGTATGCACCAGCCACTGAAAGAAAGGCATGCAATATTATGAAGCTCAATAAAAACCTACTTATCAACAGGTTGCACTACAACAATTATTGCCTTTCACTACAGCTCGTAATTTTTGAAATTTTTACTGGAAGTGTGAATCTATATGATAGTTTTACCATAAAAATTTTAGTCTAAAATTATTTTTGATTATTTTATAACAATTCTAACATTACCTGCTGCACAGTTCAATTTTTTCGGTTTTTGATTTTTTTAAGGGTCTAGATGGACAAACTAATTTTTGAAATTTTTACTGGAAGTGTAATCTACATGATAGTTTTACCATAAAAATTTTATCCTAAATTTTTTATTTTATTTTAAAACAATTCTAACATTACCTGAAGCACAGTTCAATTTTTTCGGATTTTGATTTTTGTAAGGGTCTAGATGGTGTGAGACCCCGGATCAGCTATCCAGAATCTCCTGTGTATTTCCGTACTAGTCCCAGATCAGTAGCTAGTACACACAGTCACAGTGATACATCATTGCCGAACAAAACGAAACTTGTAATGTAAATATTCAAATATGGGCCACATGGCCACTTATTACAATACTCGGTCCAACGACCGGACACTCAAAACAATGAAGCAAAAGAAAGCAACGAGCTTAACGCCACAACGCCCACAAAGCGATTTACTAGGAACGCAACTAGTCCTCCTGGCAATCCTCCTCGAAGAACTCCTCTTCTTCCTCAGCATCTTGATAAATTTCTGATGATTACAATGTTGGTGTAGCACGTGAGTACAAAAGTACTCAGCAAGTCGGGAAATTATGATCATGAGGGGCTTTCCAAAGGAAGCTTAAAAGGGTTTATTTGCATAAAGCCACATTTGATTAAATCATACTTAAGTAATAAATTTCATAAAGCATATTTCACAACTCTTTTTAATAATTGAATTATTTATATTGTAGTGAGGTTCTATCCACCATCACTAACATAAAGGCTCTATCCGCCAACAGTTTAAAGGAACAAGGTTAATCATGTGACTCCATCCGTCAAAGGTAAACAGGTTCTATTCACCTGGTTGGCTCTTTCCGCCAAACAACATTCGAGAGTTCTAACCACTCCCGAACCCCAAAACAAAACACTTTCCGGTTTTAAAATCAAAATCAAAGTCTACCAATATGAAAGCATTCCTTGCTTTGCCTTTGGCCAGTAAACACGGCTATTCGAATAGTTTATACTCTGCAGAGGTGTACAACTTTACCCACAAGACAAGATAGACCCTTGTTGCCATGCAATTAACACACTTCCTTAGGTGTGCCTACAGGATATCTTGACAAGGCCGATACAATGTATCTACCTAGCTAGACCCACCCGCTGAGGTTTCACCGCTGTTAGGGTTCCCTCCACCCAGTACAGAAGCCCCCTCTTGCGCCGTGTGAGCAAAACAACATCCACAACAATGCCTCCGTCCGGCTCTCACACAACAACCGAGTGGTGAGTCTAAACTAGGCTTCTACAAATTAGTGAGCCAGGTCGTACCATTATAGACATGTGGTAGTACGGTTATGCTTAAAATGGCAATCATAAGCGTCGGTCCTTATATGACTTGGGGCGGTACTTGCACAAAAGGATCAAGGCTTGATCCGCTTCCACCCGACATTCCATGCCGCCCAAGTCAAAATCATTTTCCTTTTCTTTTATTTTAGAAAACAGGACCAAAATCATACTAATAACCTTCAAATACACATTTAATAACATTCTTTTTGAATAATCCCACCCATGGGTTGTTTTTGTCGGAAAAGGTCCTAAGCAATTCTACCGTACTACATAGCAACGGATACCATATAAACATAAGCATGGTATAAACAATGTTCTAGAGTTACAACGGATATGATTATCAATGTCAAGGAGGAATTATCAAATTCGGATTAACTATCACTTATATTTGACATATTTTATTAAACATAGCCATGCAACTTTATAAACAGTTTTAAATCATTTCGCAAACATAGGAGCAAAGTGCATCAAGGAGACTTGCCTTCATTCTGGCGGCGGTGTCGAACTCGGAAGGCTCGACGGCGAAATCGCTGGTCATGCAAGGATCGTCGTCTTCACGCAAAACGAGGCAACAAATAAATAACAGAAAATAAATAAAATCCAAAAATTATAAAATTAGTACTGGCAGGAAGGTCTTGATTTTAGATGAATTTAGAAATTTGAATGAGGTCAAACGGAGTTCGGATGAGAAAGTTATGAGCTTCAAGTTTGAATTTCGAATAAATCGAAACCGGAATATTCCGAATATTCCCTCTCGGTTTGACTGGGTCAAAGGGGCTTTGACCGAGCTTTGACTGCGTTGACTGGCTTTGACTGGGCTAGGGGTCTATGACAAGGCCCCACATGTCATTGGGAGGAGTAGCTTCTCCATGAAGCTTGGCTAGCCATCCATGGAGGAGAGAGAGGATAGAGAAAGGGAGAGAGAGGGAGAAGGGAGGTGGCCGGTGAGGGTGCCGGGCGGCGGCGGCGTGGGGTCGCCGGCGGCGGGCTGGCGCCGGCTGGCGGCGGGCGCTGGGCGGGCGCGCCATGGGTACATGGCAAGGCGGCATGGCGGCGAAGCTGGCGGCGGCGGCAGCGGGCGGCGAAGGGCATACGGCGCTGGCGCGACGGCTGGTCGGCCGGCAGCGGGCAGGGGCCCACACGCACCCACAAGCCATGGCCAACAACAGAGAGCTCCACCACAAGAACAGAGAAGGCCAAAAGAAAAGAACACAAGCTTTTCCAAAACTTGATTTTTCTCCCAATTTTGCATGGATTTGATCCAAACAAAAAGCTAGGACCTCTAGATAACATCCTTAGGAACCTAGAACCGAAGGAATTGAACCAAAACTCACCGAGCAAGATGAATTTGATGAAAAACCCGAGGTCGGCCAAGTGATGAAAACGCTGAAATTGCCGCCACTGGCCGAGGAATCCTGAAATTAATCGGATGAATTAGAAGCTAGACCTCCCCACGAACCCAAAGAAACAAACGGTGAGAAGAATGAACCACCGAGGAGGAAGATATGAGCAAGAACACGAAGAACACGAAGAACAACCAAGTTCGTCGGTTTTCTTGATCTTGCGGCCGATTGGGTTTGAGAGGCTAACGAAGGGTTACACCAACGGACAGAGGACTCTTATACGGAGAGAAGAGAGGTGGAATCACGCTGAACGGGCTAGGAACGGCCGCAATCTCCAAAAGAGTGGATTTCGGGTTTCTAGCAACCGCTCAAAAACCAACGAGATTTCGGGTACATTAAGCCCATGGATAGAGAGAGGAGGCCGTTAGGATTCCAACGGATCCGACGGTGATTGATTTGGAGTTGCGTGGAGGGAGTTACAAGGAATTAAAGATAGCTCCCACCATTTTTGTTTGCATGAAGCTTCATCCCCCATGCATGGCTAGAGGTTGAAGATGACACTATTCATGTGCCACGTGGCAGCTCCTCATTGGCCCTCTTTTACGCAAAAGATTCGCCCTAGAGAAAAATAAGGAAAAATGGCCTAAAAATTCCGGAAAAATTCCTAGAGCCATTTTGGATTATTTGGAACTCAATGGAAGTGGTTTGGTTGAATTTGGATGATTTTTGTGGAATTGAATAATCGGGCGCGGATCGCAGGCATTAAACAAAAGCCGCGCGAGATAAAATAGGAACGGAGGTCCAAAAATCCGGGAAATGATTCCTAAAATCATTTCGGAATATTTGGAACATTTTAGAAGTGGTTTGGAGATTTTTGGAGCACTTTTGGACTCGGGTGGATTTTCTGCACCTGCAGATCGAAAATCCGATTTTTCGCCCGTGAGGGAATTAATTCCCGATTTCGAAGGGGAATGGATGCCAGGTTAATATAAACACCAAAGAAACTCCAACTTTTGAATTTACTTTATTTTAATTAGGTTTTTCTCCAGAAAGCCAAAACGAGGATGTTACAAACCTACCCCCCTTAGAGAGAATCTCGTCCCCGAGATTCGGACGGAGAAAGAAAGAGGTCCGAACTCGCTTGAAGATCTTCTTCACGCTCCCAAGTAGCTTCCTTTTCCGAATGGTTGCTCCATCGAACCTTGCGTAACTTGATTACTCGCACAAGGTCCGACGCTGGCTTCATCCAAAATCTTGACGGATACTCCGGTAAGACAAGTCTTCTTTGAGTTCCACGCCTTCCAACGGCAATCGATGTTCGCACTCGAAGACACTTCTTTAATCGAGACACATGAAAAACATCATGTACCCACGACAACCGCGTGGCGGTAATTCCAATTTATAAGCAACTTCGCTTTTCCGCGATCACCTTGAATGGTCCGATATAGCGGGTGCTAATTTTCCACCGACGCGAATCGCTTTCATTCCTTTCATCGAGGATACCTTCAAATACACATGGTCTCCAGGTACAAAGCTTAATTCCCTTCGACGATTGTCCGCATAACTCTTTTGTCCGGATCGAGTTTGTCTTGATTTGCCTGGATCGACTTGCTCTTCGGCTTCTTTCGTAACATCGGGTCCGATGATTTGTCCTCCTTCGGTTTCTTTCCAATATAATGGTGTTCGCACTTTCTTCCATACAAAGCTTCAAAAGGTGCCATCTTCAGATCGCTTGATAATCATTGTTATAGGAAAACTCTGCATAGGGCAAATTCTCGATCCCACGAGCCTTTATATGTTAGAGCACAAGCTCTCAACATATCCTCTAAAATTTGATTGACCCTTTCGGTCTGGCCATCCGTCTGGGGATGATACGCAGATCAAATTAAGATTCGCACCCAATACCTCATGCAATTGTCGCCGTAATCTCGAGGTGAATCGGGAACCTCGATCGGACACAATCTTCTTTGGCACACCGTGTAAACACACAATCTTAGCCATATACAACTCGGCAAGCTTATCTCCGTAATAGGTTGTCCTTAAGGGATAAAGTGGGCCACTTTGGTCAATCGATCCACAATAACCCGTGATGGAATCATAACCGACTTGGTTCGGGTAAGCCAGCTTATAAAATCCATTCCAATTTCTTCCCATTTCCATACAGGCACTTGCAAAGGCTGCAATAGACCAGCAGGTCTCGATGCTCTGCTTTTACCGGTGACACACATCACACCGTGCTCTGAAGTCGAAACTTCCTTTTCAAATTGGACCACCAATACTTCTCTTCGAGATCGACATACATTTTGGTGCCTCCTGGGTGAATGGAGTAAATCGAATCGTGAGCCTCTTTCAAGATCACGTTCTTGATTTCTTCTTGGTTAGGGACTACTATTCTTTTCCGAACCAAACAGTTCCTGGTCATCTTCGAAAATCCGGTGCTTTCCTTTCTTTAGGCCTTCCTTCAAAGGTTGGCAATACCTTTATCGTCCTTTTGAGCTTCTCGGATCTGATCTTCAAGGGTTGATTTGACCTCCAAAGAATAAATGCACCCTTCATTTACTAATCCAGGTTAAGGCGCCGAAATTCATCGTGAAGCGTCGGTTGGCTTGGTTGCACTCTCGTATTGTTGCGGTGAGCTTTCCCGCTCAAAGCATCTGCAACAACGCTTGCTTTTCCAGGGTGATAATGAATTCCCAGTTATAGTCCTTCACCAACTCCAACCATCTTCTCTCGCCTCGAGGTTAAGATCAGCCGAGTGAAGATATACTTGAGACTTTTATGATCCGTATAGATTTCACATCTATTGCCGATCAAGTAATGTCTCCATATCTTGAGCGCGTGCACAATCAAGCGGCTAACTCCAAGTCATGAACAGGATAGTTTTCTTCATGAGGTCGCAATTGTCTAGAAGCATAGGCTATTACCTTTCCTTCTTGCATCATAACACATCCAAGTCCTTGCTTCGAAGCATCACAATACACTTCAAAGCCCTTATGGATGTCTGGTAAAATAAGCACTGGGGCCGAGGTTAATCTCTTTTTCAACTCCTGAAAACTTTGCTCACAGGCTTTAGTCCATTCAAACTTCTTTTCCTTTTCGTAAGCCGAGTAAGAGGTCCGCTATCTTCGAGAAACCTTCAATGAATCTCCGATAATAACCAGCCAATCCAAGAAAACTTCGGATCTCCGGGACTGACTTGGGTTGTGTCCAATCCAAAACATCTCTCACTTTCGCTGATCTACTGCTACTCCTGCAGCAGAAATGACATGACCCAGGAAAGACACTTCCTTCAGCCAGAAGTCACATTTGCTAAACTTAGCATACAGCTGGTGCTCTCTTAGCGTTTCCAAGACTATCCGCAGATGGTCTTCATGCTCTTTTCTGCTCTTGGAATAGACAAGAATGTCGTCGATGAATACTACGACGAACTTGTCTAAATATTCCATAAACACCTTATTCATCAGATTCATGAAATAAGAAGGAGCATTGGTTAAACCAAAAGACATGACTGTGAACTCGCATACCCATATCGAGTGGTAAAAGGCTGTTTTAGGATATCTTCCTTTCTTATCTTCAGCTGATGATATCCCGATCTCAAATCTATTTTGGAGAAGACTTGAGCTCCCTTCAACTGGTCAAACAGATCATCTATCCGAGGCAACGGATACTTGTTCTTGATCGTAACCTCATTCAACGACCTGTAGTCGATGCACATTCTCAGACTACCATCCTTCTTGGACACAAAGATCACAAAGCGATCCCCAAGGTGACGAATCGGTCTGATGAATCCTTTTCTTGCAGTTCTTCAATCGCTTCTTCATCTCGACCAACTCGTTAGAAGGCGGTCGATGCGGTCTCTTCGAGATTGGAGCGGTACAGTACTAGCTCAATCACAAATTCCACATCTCGATCTGGTGGCATACCAGGCAACTCATCCGGAACACATCCGGTACTCATTGACGATCGGTACCTTCTCCAACGAAGTACCTTTCAAACGGTTTAGGTGCTACCCCTTAGAGGCAAGATTAGATAAGAACTTCACTCGAATCCCCTCGAGTGGTAAGAGAGATAGCTCTACTAGCACAGTCTATCGACTTTATACTTGGTTAGCTACCCATTCCAAGGATTACTTCTATACCTTTAGTATCCAATAGTATTAAGTTCGCTAGGAACTTTACCCCTTTTATTACTATATCCATTTTTGGACAAACAGTAGTTGTTCTTAATTCTTTTCCAGGGGATTGTACTAACAAAGGGTTTCTTAACTGTAAGATGTCCCAGTTATGCTTTTTAACCAAGTACTCCGAAATAAATGAATGAGTTGCACCAGAATCAAACAGAATCAAGCAGTATCGAGTTCACAACGAACGTACCGTAGACCACGTCTGGCGCATCCTGAGCCTCTTCCGCGGTGATGTGGTTCACACGCCCTCTTCCTGCAGTCCTTGGCGTGCGCGGAGTCTGAAGGGTTCCTCTTCCTTGAGCCGGCGCAGGGGCGCGGGCTGGTGTCGATCCCAGGTTGAACCTCACCGGGGTGACAGCCTGACGTTTCTGGGGGCAGTTGTTGGCGTAGTGCCCCATCTCCCTGCAGTTAAAGCACTGCACTCCTGCCATTGCTGTCCCACTCTTCTGAGCTTGAGCTCTGCTTTGCTCGCGAGGGCTTGTCGATGGGGCGCGGTAGACATTGGGGTCCTGGGGCCAGCTCTTGGCACCGCTGCTCGCTAGATCGCCGAAAAGTGCGGGGCCTGGAATCGCGGCACCGCTGAGTCTGAAACATCATTTTCTCTTCTTGCGACTCAAAAGGCGGCCGAGCATCCTCTTGAATCGGCGCCTTGTTGATCATGTCTTTGGAACGACGGGTAGTCGCTGAAACCAGATTGTACCTTCAAGTTGGGGTCAAGGCCCTCCATGAATCGCCAAATCTTGGCCTCGTCGATCGCGACATCTGCGGTCGCGTCTGGACACGGTGAGTGAAGCGGTTAAGGTACTCCGAGACAGACAAGTTTCCTTCTTTGAAGCTTGTGAAACTCACGACGCTTCATTTCCATAATCCCCTTGGGATATGTGTAGCCCTGAAGGCTTCCACAAACTCATTCCATGGGATGTTCTGCGGTCGGCATGGGCGGCGCAGAGTTTTCCCACCAGTTGGGCTGCCTTCCTTTGAGTGGTGAGATGCGTCTGCACACTCTCTATGTCATCGCGACCGAGCCAAGTGCGCTTTACGCTCAACTTCCTTGAGCCAGTCATCCGCATCCAGCGGATCTCGCGATCCAAAGAAAAGTCGGGTCGAGTCTCATGAACTCCCCAAACTTAGATTGGGGCGGTTGAGCTTGAGCCGAAGCCGCCGCGCTTGAGGTTGGTTCAGACGTTACGAGCTAACGCCTGAAGAATCTGGCCGCATCGCCATCATTTGCTCCATGTTTGGCGGCCGAGCCGGGGTGGGGCGGCGGCGGATCATCTTTGGCGGCAGGTGTTGCACTTGCTCTTGTCCTTGCGGTGCGGTGGCTCCACATACTCTGCTTCCTCTTGAAAGTGCACCGGTCCACGGGCTCGTCCACGGCCTCTACCACGGCTGCGGGCCTTCCACGACCACGACCACGACCAACGTTCTCCATCTCGCACAAGGCGGTCAAGCACAAGGAAAGAGGGAGAAGCATAGGTAAGCAACGAGGAACTAAACCACATCCTCAACACAAGAGCACAACCACAAAGGCACACAACAAACAGGAAAAACCAACTAAACTTCAATTAAAATCAAATAGTTTTGGAGGTGGTCAGATCACAAATGCCTAAAGGCACGATACAATCCAAAGAATCACTTATTCAACGCTCTAACGCGACAAATTTAAGATCCTGCAGACTAGACTCGAAACTATCTAAGAACTAGCGTCCTTTGGCGAAGACGCGAGGCGGGGTCCTCCTCTTCCTCCTCCTCCTCGCTCTGCTGCGGGAAGGTGAAGCGGCTGCCGAAGATCCTGCTCCTTCGCCGGCAGCCAAAGCAATCGAGTAAACTCGCGGCGAAGGGAGACGAACGGACTTGCGCGCAGAGTCCGAAGCCTCGTGCCTTGATGACGCTTGGTGGCGGCGCGTCCTCTGGATGTCGCGGGCGGCGGTTCCTCCCGAACCGGCTGGTGGCGGCGGCACCACGGGCTGTGCCTCTGCCTGACGGCCGGGCGGAGGCGATGGGAGGCTCCTCCTCTCCTCCTCAAACCGAGATCCTCTCTCTCGCCGCCAAGTCCCGACGCAAACCCAAAGACTCATCGACATCCGGACGTAGGCCTCATCCTGCGCTGGGACGAGTGACCCCAAGTGCACCACTTCGGGTCCCTCTCCTGGGCCAAACTCCTAAATCGGCCGACACCCGCCCAACCTGGAAGCGGGAAACAAATGGTATGGAGAGTTCTCCAAAGATGTCGCGGTAGCTCTGTCCCAACATGAGGATAGCCTTTACGCCGCGTCCCCAAGCGCCAGACGCGAATCGGTCTCGGCCGTGAAGTAGAACGGCCGGTCCTCAACGCTGGCGGCTCCTCGCGAAGACTAGCAAGCGGACACCACATGTCCTGGACAAGACCAGGCATTGATCGTAGCGATACTCCGGCGATGGGGAAATCCCAGCTCTGGAGCATCGATGTGACTCCTCGCAAAGCCTCCAGCCTCGCCAAGCAAAGGTGGTGAAAACCGACATCTACAAATTTTTGAAAGAAGACAATTAGTAACCAAAATTTTAAATAAAAGAGAGGATGAGCACAAGATACTAAGATAGAAGAGATAGAAGCAAAGAAACTTAAACTTTTGCAATTACATTTTTATGAAATATAGGTCCTTAAGGCTTTGCCATGCTAACTAGGTCACGTCCTCTGATCGTCCAGGCTCGATACCACATTTGTGAGACCCGGATCAGCTATCCGAGAATCTCTGTGTATTTCCGTACTAGTCCCGGATCGTTAGCTAGTACACACAATCCAGTGATACATCATTGCCGAACAAAAGCGAAACTTGTAATGTAAATATTCAAATATGGGCCACATGGCCACTTATTACAATACTCGGTCCAACGGCCAGGACACTCAAAACAGCGGAAGCAAAAGAAAGCAACGGCCCGAGCGCCACAACGCCACAGCGGCGACTAGAACGCAACTAGTCCTCCTGGCAATCCTCCTCGAAGAACTCCTCTTCTTCCTCAGCATCTTGATAAATTTCTGATGATTACAATGTTGGTGTAGCACGTGAGTACAAAAGTACTCAGCAAGTCGGGAAAGTATGATCATGAGGGCTTTCCAAAGGAAGCTTAAAAGGGTTTATTTGCATAAAGCCACATTTGATTAAATCATACTTAAGTAATAAATTTCATAAAGCATATTTCACAACTCTTTTTAATAATTGAATTATTTATATTGTAGTGAGGTTCTATCCACCATCACTAACATAAAGGCTCTATCCGCCAACAGTTTAAAGGAACAAGGTTAATCATGTGACTCCATCCGTCAAAGGTAAACAGGTTCTATTCACCTGGTTGGCTCTTTCCGCCAAACAACATTCGAGAGTTCTAACCACTCCCGAACACCAAAACAAAACACTTTCGGTTTTAAAATCAAAATCAAAGTCTACCAATATGAAAGCATTCCTTGCTTTGCCTTTGACCGTAGGCACGGCTATTCGAATAGTTTATACTCTGCAGAGGTGTACAACTTTACCCACAAGACAAGATAGACCCTTGTTGCCATGCAATTAACACACTTCCTTAGGTGTGCCGGCAGGGATATCTTGACAAGGCCGTTACAATGTATCTACCTAGCTAGACCCACCCGCTGAGGTTTCACCGTTAGGGTTCCCTCCACCCAAGATCTGAAGCCCCTCTTGAGCCTTTTGAGCAAGACAAAATCCACAACAATTCATGCGTCTGGCTCTCACACAACAACCGAGTGGTGAGTCTAAACTAGGCTTCTACAAATTAGTGAGCCAGGTCGTACCATTATAGACATGTGGTAGTACGGTTATGCTTAAAATGGCAATCATAAGCGTCGGTCCTTATATGACTTGGGGCGGTACTTGCACAAAAGGATCAAGGCTTGATCCGCTTCCACCCGACATTCCATGCCGCCCAAGTCAAAATCATTTTCCTTTTCTTTTATTTTAGAAAACAGGACCAAAATCATACTAATAACCTTCAAATACACATTTAATAACATTCTTTTTGAATAATCCCACCCATGGGTTGTTTTTGTCGGAAAAGGTCCTAAGCAATTCTACCGCATTACTACATAGCAACGGATACCATATAAACATAAGCATGGTATAAACAATGTTCTAGAGTTACAACGGATATGATTATCAATGTCAAGGAGGAATTATCAAATTCGGATTAACTATCACTTATATTTGACATATTTTATTAAACATAGCCATGCAACTTTATAAACAGCTTTTAAATCATTTCGCAAACATAGGAGCAAAGTGCATCAAGGAGACTTGCCTTCAGATTCTTGCGGCGGTGTCGAACTCGGAAGGCTCGACGGCGAAATCGTGATCGCGCGGGATCGTCGACTACACGCATAAAGCAGGCAACAAATAAATAACAGAAAATAAATAAAATCCAAAAATTATAAAATTAGTACTGGCAGGAAGGTCTTGATTTTAGATGAATTTAGAAATTTGAATGAGGTCAAACGGAGTTCGGATGAGAAAGTTATGAGCTTCAAGTTTGAATTTCGAATAAATCAAAACGGAATATTCCGAATATTCCCTCTCGGGTTTGACTGGGTCAAAGGGCTTTGACCGAGCTTTGACTGCGTTGACTGGCTTTGACTGGGCTAGGGGTCTATGACAGTGGGCCCCACATGTCATTGGGAGGAGTAGCTTCTCCATGAAGCTTGGCTAGCCATCCATGGAGGAGAGAGAGAGGATAGAGAAAGGGAGAGAGAGGAGAAGGGGAGGTGGCCGGCGGTGGGTCGCCGGCGGCGGCGTGGGGTCGCCGGCGGGCAGCCGGCCGGCTGGCGGCTGGCGCTGGCGCTGGGCGGATCGGCACAGGCGGCACATGGCGGCGGCGAAGCATGGCGGCGGGCGGCGAAGGGCAGCAAGGCATGGCGCGGCGGCTGGCCGGCCGGCCGGCGTGGGCAGGGGCCCACACGCACCCACAAGCCATGGCCAACAACAGAGAGCTCCACCACAAGAACAGAGAAGGCCAAAAAGAAAAAAAAGAACACAAGCTTTTCCAAAACTTGATTTTTCTCCCAATTTTGCATGGATTTGATCCAAACAAAAAGCTAGGACCTCTAGATAACATCCTTAGGAACCTAGAACCGGAAGGAATTGAACCAAAACTCACCGAGCAAGATGAATTTGATGAAAAACCCGAGGTCGGCCGAAGTGATGAAAACGCGAAATTCGTCGCCCACGGTCGAGGAATCCTGAAATTAACGGATGAATTAGAAGCTAGACCTCCCCACGAACCCAAAGAAACAAACGGTGAGAAGAATGAACCACCGAGGAGGAAGATATGAGCAAGAACACGAAGAACACGAAGAACAACCAAGTTCGTCGGTTTTCTTGATCTTGCGGCCGATTGGGTTTGAGAGGCTAACGAAGGGTTACACCAACGGAAAGAGGACTCTTATACGGAGAGAAGAGAGGTGGAATCACGCGGAACGGGCTAGGAACGGCCGCGCAATCTCCAAAAGTGTGGATTTCGGGTTTCTAGCACCCGCTCAAACACCAACGAGATTTCTGGTACATTAAGCCCATGGATAGAGAGAGGAGGCCGTTAGGATTCCAACGGATCCGACGGTGATTGATTTGGAGTTGCGTGGAGGGAGTTACAAGGAATTAAAGATAGCTCCCACCATTTTTGTTTGCATGAAGCTTCATCCCCCATGCATGGCTAGAGGTTGAAGATGACACTATTCATGTGCCACGTGGCAGCTCCTCATTGGCCCTCTTTACGCAAAAGATTCGCCCTAGAGAAAATAAGGAAAAATGGCCTAAAATTCCGGAAAAATTCCTAGAGCCATTTTGGATTATTTGGAACTCAATGGAAGTGGTTTGGTTGAATTTGGATGATTTTTGTGGAATTGAATAATCGGCGCGGATCGCAGCATTAAACAAAAGCCGCGCGAGATAAAATAGGAACGGAGGTCCAAAATCCGGGAAATGATTCCTAAAATCATTTCGAATATTTGGAACATTTTAGAAGTGGTTTGGAGATTTTGGAGCACTTTTGGACTCGGGTGGATTTTCTGCAATGCCGTGATCGAAAATCCGATTTTTCGCCTCGAGGGAATTAATTCCCGATTTCGAAGGGGAATGGATGCCAGGTTAATATAAACACCAAAGAAACTCCAACTTTTGAATTTACTTTATTTTAATTAGGTTTTTCTCCAGAAAGCCAAAACGAGGATGTTACAGATGGACATATTAATTTTTTAAATTTTTACTGGAAGTGTGAATATACCTAATAGTTTTACCATAAAAATTTTAGCCTAAACTTATTTACTTTTATTTTATAACAATTCTAAAATTACCTGCTGCACAGTACATTTTTTTCGGTTTTTGATTTTTGTAAGGGTTTAGATGGACATATTAATTTTTGAAAGTTTTACTGGAAGTGTGAATATACATTATAGTTTTACCATAAAAATTTTAGCACAAGAATCACATTGTTTATTTTCGTACAATTCTTTTACTACTTTTTGCAGAATTTGAAACCTGCAATGATTAAGTGAAAAAAATAGCTAAATTACTTATTAATTTTTAAAAAATTTACTGACTGAGGATAATGGTAAGACCTACTTATAGTAAAAATTTCAAGGTCTAGAGTTCTGTCCATAATTCTCCATAATTCTATTACTATTTAGGTCAGCTTTAACTTTTACTCCCAAAAAATTAATCACTTCATGGTTTAATGATGTTCACATTGTTTTTTACCATCCTAGGTCATCATCCAGGGTACTTTAGGGTTAGACATAATTTACTAAGGTAATTCTTTTTATTTTACCGTTTTACCATTTTTTTATTTTCTCGTTTTCCTTGCTTTTATCTATTCCAACAATCATTTGCATCGTCCAACAATTCAATAAATGCATGCAATATCATAAAATACAGCAAACAAATTATTTCATATTTTAATATTCGATTATAAGCTTCTTGTTAAATTGACGATGTTACAACACAGCACGAATATGAAAACATCGTATACAGCATAAACTAAAAAAACCCATTCACACCACCTAACAGGTCGACAACACTCCTTCTACTTTTTATTCTTTTACATTAGACCTCGTAAACACCGTACAAATTAATGAGTTCAAATTTTTTACATTTCAATACCAAATAAACATTATTTTGTAATCACATGCAATAATAACAACGTGTACAACACAGAGATTAAATTACCTTCACAGCACCGAACAGATCGACACTCCTACAATAAGTCCTTGCCTCGTCCACCAAAGCACCCTACCATTTATTTACGTCTAAATATTAATTTATGTATGTGCCAACCACTGAAAGTAATGCATGCAGTACTACCAAAAATAATGAGGTTTTGTAAAGAATGATCCTATTCCACTCTGTATACATTAATAGGCATGGAATAAAAAATAATGAGGTTTCGTAAACAATAATCCTATTCAGAAAAGCGCACTATTTTACTAATTCCTTAATAAAACGTCACGTACGTTCTCATATAAATCAAATGTACATGATGTTACAAATCTAAAAGAAAAAATCACGAGAAGAGAGAGCACCTTGTGAATACAGTAAGAAAACTTGGTTCTGAGCTCCAGATCGTTGCACCTTACAGTTTATTTGCACAACATAAAAAATTAATTAGCAAATCGTCGTATCAAATGTAAATAGATGCTAGAAACAAATCAAAAGAATGCGAAGAGAGCACACCTAACAGAAGCGGAGTGAGAGCAAGAGCGATGAGAGAGCGTTGCCCGGACCACTGCCCATTATATAGAAGAAACGATGATTAATTTCGTGTTGATTATATTACACTAAGCGGGTCATTTTAAATTAATTTGTACTTTATCTAGTCATTAATTAGTTTAATCACTAGATGATGACAAAAGTTTCCGTGCGTGCATGCTCCCCCGTGACCAAAAAAGCCTGGAATCTCGCTGCGTGCTGTCCCGTGGTGTGCTTGGAATGCGTGCGGCTTAGGAATGCGCGCTGTCCCCCCTTCCGCCGCACGGGGTGGCGGAACCCCCGCTCACAAGACGGGCCCCTTCCGCCTGCCGTCAAGTGAATCGCCGTTTCAGCCACGCCAGGTGGCGGAAGCCACATAAAATGGCGGAAACCGCACGGGGTGGCGGAAGCAGGTTCCATTCACAGCATTTCGATTTACTCTAGGTTATTTTATTAAAACTGTAGTATATCTACTCAATTTTTCCGTAAAAAGGCAGCTGAATCGATGGATTGGACTTTTGACCAGGACGCCAGGGCTCCTGTTGTGTCCCAACTCCCAAGGAGCAAGCAAGCAAAGAGGCTTCCGAATGCTCCTACTGCCTGTCTGAGACTTCAGTCACGTCGGGGAGCTGCAGCGTAGCGCAGTCTGCAACTCGCTCGCCTCACGCTGTCCCGCGTGCGATTAATCGCTGGGTCCTGAGGGGACGGGTGGCAAAGCGCATTACGTCAACAGTAGCCGGCTACTACCTAGCACTTGGCGAGCCGTCGGATATCCGATTGGATTTTATCCGAATATATCCGAAAAAAAGTTTCAAATATCCCGATCCGACGGATACTATTATTCCGAATCCGAATCCGAAAAAAGATATCCGAAACCGAAACCGAATCCGACAACTATCCGAAAAAAATATCCGAATCCGATCCGAATAAATCCGGTCGGTCGGTCGGTCGGAAATTATCCGATCCGATTGCACCCCTACTCAGACTCATAGCATCAAAAACAAAAGCCCAAGCCTAGCCCAACCTAGCCCAGCTAGAGCCCGAGAAAGTTGGTCCAAGCCCGGCCTGTCCGATCAGGTAACTTAAACGAAACCCTAACCCAGTTTACATCATTCAGGCGAATCTTTTTTAGAAATAATCATTTTTTGTGTATTACAAAAATATATGTCAATTTTTTTTTTTGCAGAAGTGACCATCTGTCGCGCCAACGTGGAGCGATTGGGGTCTAATTGCGCCAAGGTGGTGCGACTGGGTCCAATCGCGCCACCCTGGCGCGACTGGAGTGGGGAGTGGGTGACACAGAGGGGGGAGCGGGGAGGGAGGGGGGACGGGCAGGGAGGGGAGAGGGGTGACGGGCAGGAGGGAATTTTTTTTGTTTTTTATTTTATTTTGTAGTATTTAAATTCATTTATTTATATCTTTTATTCGAAAGATCCAAATAAAGTAAAATAAATTTTTAAATTTGAATTAAGTTATGAAGATTTAAATTATACAATAAAAATCTCTACGAATTTTTTTAAAATAATCATTTTTTATACGTAAAATAGAAAAATATACGTATTTTTGCAAAAATAGCCATCAGCGGCCAATGGAAATTGGTGCGATGGATCCAACGCCACCACTCTAGAAAACCGAGCTGTTATCACTTAAATTTCAGAAACGCTTAAACCTTTTCGGCAGCCCGTAAGATATCATGTTTAAATGTAATTTTTAAGAACAACAAATCAGATTTGCCCTTTTGATATATGCTACAAAAATATTTTATTTACACCTTTCTTTGCATGTAAATTTTACTAGTGCAATAACCCTAAGTATTATAGTTGATAACAATGAAACGCTTAAGCCTTTTCGTCACCCTGTAAAATATCATGTTTAAATGTAATTTTTAGGAACAACGAACCAGATTTACTCTTTGATATATGGACTACCATATGCTATAAAAATATTTTATTTACACCCTTCTTTGCATCTAAATTCTACTAGTGCAACAACCCTAAGTATTATAGTTGATAACGATGAAACGCTTAAGCCTTTTCGGCACCCCGTAAATTATCATATTTAAATGTATTTTTTAGAAACAACGGACCAGATTTGCTCTTTGATATATGGACTACCATATGCTGTAAAAATATTTTATTTACACCTTTTTTTGCATCTAAATTCTACTAGTGCAATAACCCTAAGTATTATATTCGATAACAATGAAACGCTTAAGCCCTTTCAGCACCCCGTAAAATATCATGTTTAAATGTAATTTTTAGGAACAACGAACCATATTTGCTCTTTGATATATGGACTACCATATGCTGCAAAAAAATTTTATTTACACCTTTCTTTGCATGTAAATTCTACTAGTGCAATAACCCTAAGTATTATAGTCGATAACAATGAAACGCTTAAGCCTTTTCGGCACCCCGTAAAATATCATGTCTAAATGTAATTTTTAGGAACAACGAACCATATTTGTTCTTTGATATATGGACTACCATATGTTGTAAAAATATTTTTATTTACACCTTTCTTTGCATCTAAATTCTACTAGTGCAATAACCCTAAGTATTATAGTCGACAACAACTTTATTGTAAAACGAGGGTGGGAGAGGGAGCTAAGAGAGAGGGCGATTCACAAATCAGATGTTACTACGAAAAATAAGGTAGGCCACACTATTTATTACAGCTTAAAACTGAAAAGAGTACCACGAACAAGGAAAATAATAGTTACAACTAGACGTCTACTGAGTGCTTTGAGGCCACTTCCCCTTCGCCCATGCCTCCGATGGGACTTCTCTGACACGACGCGCCCTCTCTCGTTTCCTCTCTCTCTCTCGGCCTCCTCCTCCGCTTCTTTTGTATGTGCCTCGTCGCGTGCGGCATCACACTGCTCTTAAAGCTGACGCGTGAACTCCTCGGCCCGGTTGGCTTGATCAAGGAGCCTTTGGTCTTTGGGGTTGATCTCCATGTCAAACCATTCCTCAAATTCACATAGTGGCGGAGGCGACTACACGAAACATAAATTAGTAATGATTCATCTACAAATATTGCGAAACACGTATGATTATTAACATCTGGCGATTCTTCAGGCTCTTCTCCGGCGTGTCAAAGGCAAAGTTGCGGCACTTCCAATACCTTAATTTCCCAAGAGCGGACAAGTCTATAAGGATCTCCGCACATACACATCGGTGCAACAGCCCCAAGAGGTAGGAAGAGGTCCTAGTACACTGAATTGCGTGGCCAGTCTAAAACGCCTCCCTCTTCCTTTGTTTTCCCCTTTCCTTTTCCACTTACACACCTATGCATTTTTTCCTCCCTCTTTTTTCCCTCTTCTCCTTCCCTTCTCTTTCTTTTGTCTCCTTTTCTTTCGGTTGTGGTTTTGCTCTTGAATGACATGAGGGAGGCAGGAGCAGATATGGCCCTTATATAGGGCGATCGCCCCATATTGGAGCGATATGTCCCCTAATAGTGTCACCCATCATCAAAGCTGCACGACCTATCAGCCTCTGTGAAAAGCTGCACGACGTGTCACCCATCATCAAAGCTGCAAGACCTGTCGCCCTCTGTGAAAAGCTGCACGACGTGTCACCCATCATAAAAGCTGCATGACCTTTCGCCCTCTGTGAAAAGCTGCACAATGTGTCACCCATCATAAAAGCTACATGACCTGTCACCCTCTGAGAAAAGCTGCATGATGTGTCACCCATCATCAAAGCTGCACGACTTGTCAGCCTCTGTGAAAAGCTACACAACGTGTCACCCATCATCAAAGTTGTGAGACCTGTCGCCCTCTGTGAAAAGCTGCACGATGTGTCACCCATCATCAAAGCTACACAACCTATCACCCTCTGTGTTGTCACTTTGCGGTGCTCAGCGTGTTGTCAAATCTGACTGACAAAGCTGCTTGCGGTGTGTTGTACGACCAGTCACCTTCTGTGAAAATGGACGACACATCACCCTCTGTGAAAAGCTGCACGACCAATCACCCACTTTGGACGACAAAAAGTATGTAATCCTTTAGTAGGACAATGGAACATGATTAAATAGGTCAGTGTGTAAAGAGAAAACATACTGAATATAGTCCATGAAATGCAGAAATACAACATATAAATATATATGTAACACCATAACATTACAACGCAAAAATACAATGCTCAATCGAGGCCCTCCCACTCCTCTCCTTGGTCACCTCCCTCTCCCTGGTGACCTCCCTCCCCCAGTGCACGAGGTCTGGTACACCTCGCTAGTTGATGTGCAGTAGCAGGTCGACGTTTGGGCCCTGAAAGGGTCCACCGGTCTGGTGTGTGGCTGATCTGGGGTCAAAGGGGCACGTCTACTGCAGGAGTATGGCATGAAGAACTCGGGTCTGTAGGGTGTGTAGGTGTGGGGGCGCTCGGCTGTGACACAAACAGGAGGTGTGGATGCGTCGGACTTGCATAGTCCATGTCAAAGTCGTCCACTCACGTGAACGTCGTAGTGGGGCCCTCCTAACAGTAACCTGAATGTACTACAACATGTTGGAATAAAGCATATATTTCAAAGTAAAGTATCTTGCAATGTCAATTTACGAAGCATATTGAACACACCTGAGGTCTGAACCAAGACAGGAGGAGGCATCCATGGCGCGCTGGTAGGGTATCCGAACGGGTAGCCTGTCATACACAAGTATTAGTTACCACAAAATGCAATACATATTTAAGTGAGCAAGTTAGTAAGTTACTTGGCACGAAGTACGAAGGCTGCTGCCACGATGAGCTCCCTGGCTACTCCTGTGGCGGCGCCGCATGGTACGACAAGGTGGGAGGTCTGAACGGCCGGACAGTGGGGTCGTCCGACGGTGGTCTTAGCGACGGTGGTCGTGTACTACTCCGGACCCTCTATTATCGTAGGTCCGCCGTATGCGAGGTCACACCACCAGCGTTGAAACTATGCTGGCACAAAACGGCCTGGACAATCCTCGTCGTCTTCATGATGATTCATCGATGAATGCTGTGAACTCCTCCTAGGAGATCTCCAAACCCTCGCACAAACGACCTCTTATGGACCTCGCATCCTGCCCAATCTCTGTCCCCATGTCACCCTGAAAGTGATAACATGCTGTAAGATATATGTATGCTTGCATATCATTCAAAATTTGAGTACACTGTCTAGTGGACATACCACGAAGTGCATCACCGATGCACATGACTGGGATATGTGTCGTCAGCACTAGCCAGTAGGATATCCTCCGGGTCAGCAGCGGGCAAAAGGTGTACTCGTGTAAGTGGGGATTACCATTGTAGGTACTCATGATATCCCTGTATATCATACGTGACCTCATCTACAACCACGTCCTGTAGTGCATCACTCCACTGCTCCACCCAAGGGGCCATCTTCATGGCCCAGTTAGTCCGGCGGCCCTGTGAACCTTTCCTTGAATGCCTAGGTAAGTTATCAACCCGTTAGCATGTATAGTCAGTTGCATTCAAAATGTAAGGGGAAGAAAAGTTACGCCGCACGGAACAGGGACCTTCTGCCTGAGTCTGAACTGCCTCATTACCCGGTGAACCTAGTAATCCTCATCGTATACATCGAACACAAGCTTCCATCGTGTGATCGAGTACGGAAGATCTCACGCGCAAAGGATGGACAAACCGTGCGGTGTGCGTACACACTCCGTACCTACAGACCAGCCCACTGTGGCTACAGAAGGTACCAACATAAAATTAGTACAAAAGAGGCAGGAATGTGAGATTGAATAGTACAAAAAACATTTATGTACCCATCTGTGGCACCAAAGGGAGCCCATCGTAGGCGGTCCACCTCCATGTCACCGTAGAACTCCGGGCCATACACTCGGTCCTCAACCCATGGTCGTCCGATCTGGAAGCACTCGAATGACAAGAGCATGAGCAGGAGTGGGCACCCAGGGAGGATCGAACCGAGGCGCATCCTGAGGCACACGTCGCACAGACCCTGGTAGATGGCACAAAGTACAGCTAACCCCTAGCTGTACTGAGGTACCTCGCCGGGGGCAGCGTCAGCAATGGCCCGTGCGATCAGGACAAGCTTAGGTCAACGCTGTCTCCATGGGTGGTGGCGAACATCACCCACCCGAACAACCACAAAAGGTAAGCCTCTAGGTGCCGGCTCACTTGTTACTCCACGGCGTCCCCAGCCATCCTAGTAACCTACAAGAAGAAAAGTTTGTTGGTTACACCGATAAAATAATTCGTACCAATTTTGAACCATGACAACACATACCTCGAACTGGCGAAGTCATGTGAGAGTAGGACAATGCCTTTATCGTGGGTGTAGCGGGGCGTACTGCGACTGGCCTCCATGTGCAGGGGGAATGACTGCTATGAACCTAGCAAAAAGGTCGTCACGCCAGTCGTCATCCACCTCGGCTAGCACAACCGCCTGGTCAGCATCGAAACATCCTGCAGAATCAGTGACATCTCTCCGCAGGGCAAGTGGAAGATATGCGTCTCCGGCTGCCAGCAGTCTACGAGGGCAGTAAGGAGGGATAGGTCGAAGGGAAAGCATTAGGATCTCTCCACGACGACGACCTCACCATCCGAACCATCGATGAGGTCCTCCTGTGTGGCCTCCACCATCCGTGCAAGGGGAAGTAATCCCACCGCCTCCAACCTGCAACAATAAATTACAAGTTAGAACACAACATGTTACACCATATTAAGTACGATAAAATTTAGTACGCTTACATACCTGGGTAAGCAGCATCTGTCAAGGCCCTAGGCACGTACGTACTGGAGTCCGTGTGGACAAGACACCAGGATCCACGTCCGCTCTGGCAGTAGCGTGTAACTGTCCACGATGGCGTGCATCCAAGTGACGATCTAGAAGGTCGTACGAGCAATCGCCACAGTCACCCACAGCCACCATACCTGCGCACAACAAACAATTTAATAATTTCTATTGATGAGATAAAAGAGAGACATTATGTTAAACGAAAAAACAAGCATTACCAAACATACATGCATGCATAATAGTTTTGACAAAATGAAATCCGATACAAAGGGAACTAGACGATTATTACATACACGCGTAAGGAAACTGTACGATTATTACATTCCATTCAAAGGGAAGGAAATCCCGGACATGGCAAAATGCCTTACAGGAATGTACGTTAAGAGCCTCCACCTGAAACATTCTTCCCACGACATTTGTTCTTCCTATGGTCATATTCTCCACATAGGACACACCTCCAGACAGGGCCTCCCACCTCGGACTCATACATGTCGTTGCAGATGCGGCGCATTTGGCAACGACCTTTCCCACTCTTGACTCTGTTAATGTCAGAGACCTATCTGCGTGTGACATGATCAATTTCAGTGAAGTTTTTGGCGACACAAAACCCATGTAGTTCACCGGACCATATTTGAACAACAGTCTACGACATGTAGTACGGAGAACCAAACTGTACATTCCTCATCCGAATCTGCCCGCAAGCCGCCAAGACATGTGAACATGGTTTATACAGAATATATGACTTTTGGCAAGTGCAGGTGCACATGTGCTCCATACCATACCCCCAAGCTCACTTCATGGGTGATTCTTCCGCTTGCCATTCCCAGCCCCTCCATATTCCTTAGTGTTACCTCAAATTGTAACTCTGTGGTACCCATGATGATGACCGAGTGTAGGAGGGCCTTCTCAACCTTCTTCGCCATCCAAGCAGTAACGACGCTGCAGTAGAGACTCTGAATGGTACCTTCATGCAACACTGTCGCGGCGTGCCATTCCCGAAAATACCTCACTGTACCATACAATGCACCTTCAACAATAGCAACAAGGGGCATGCCACAAAGACCCCTTAGTACCCAGTTGTATACCTCGGCCAGGTTGGTTGTCATCATCTCGAACTTTGCCCCATTTGTGTAATACAACAGTGTCCGTGATGAGGACATCACCACCATGGATACGGCCATGCCTACAAACCCAATTGAAACCAACAATATAATACAAGGGCCAATTACTCGAGCTCGCGCACGTCAATTCAATTGCTAGGTGAATGCATTCCTTGGGTTGCATACAAATAATTTAATGAATGGAATGCTATTTAATCCTTGTGATGATTTTATTGTCCTTAGGAACCAAGGAGAAGGACTCCGAAACATCAAGCATGAAGCCAATTCTTCCGGTGCACAAGTTCAACTCGGATTCGGCCTCCGGGATAGCACCAACTTAAAACAATTATAACTTTTGATCCACAAGAGTGTTTGGGGTCTATGAGTACTGGTTTGAAAGGTTTAGTCGTCCTCTTTCCAATGGATCCGGCCTCATGTACAAATTCCTTACGAGTCAATAGGAATCTGCAAAACAAGTTCGGTCATCTTTCCAAATCCGAGTCAAACTAGGAATAGGAGTCCTACTCGGCCATGGATGTGTTTTGGACGCCCCTAGCATGGTTGTGGCCTCCTATTTCTCCTATATATAGCTAGGGAGTCTCCCAAAATAACTTGGGTTTTAGTTATTTGATAGTTTAGCCTTTTGCTACTATTTTGAGTCTTTTAGACGTGCTCAACGGCCGCCTAACAAGCTCCTTGTATCGGGACCCCAACTTTTCAATACTTCATCTATATTTGCAATTTTAGATTGCTTTTGCCTTGTTCTTGCTTGTTCTTCGATTGCTTGCAGGAATTGATCTTCGTGATCAGGTTGATCGTGCCCATGGCAAGGTCAATAACCCTCTGGAGTTGGTTTAGCGATTGCTAAGGCACATCGTCGTTGTACATTGTAGTCGGATCGTCAAAGTCGTCTCCACCCAAATCGAAGGTTATCATTCTCATCGAAAGATCGGGACACCCAATGTTACATCAAGCGCTTCTCAAATGGTTCAGACTTAATCTAGTGCGAGAAACACTTGATGTTTCTCGAAAGCCTCCTTCTGATGTTTGGTGGGTCAATGTTTGGTAAGGGCTGCAAACGCTGCGGTGCCTCCAAACTACTACCATCGGTTTGTCTCTCTCTCTCTCTATCACGTATCTGCTTGCTAGTGAGCTCATCAAGCTTCTCCCAGATGGCATCAAACTTTCTCTGCTGATTTTGCTTGCACAACCTCTTGAATAGGTTCATGACCTTCTTACTTTTGAAATATTTAAATAGGTTAGCCACCATGTGTCGCATGCAACACCGGCTCTGCAAATCCGGCCACGGAAAGGGCTCTTCCACATCTTCCTACATCTTCTTTATCTCTTTCATCAACCCATCATGGCGGTCATGTATTATGCACACATTTGGCTTATCCTTCACAACACTGATCTTCAGTTTCATGAAGAACCACAACCAACTTTCATAATTTTCACCTTTCACAAAAGCAAAGACTATCGAAAGTATTTGGTTGTTTCCGTCCACACCGATGGCCGTCAGAATTTGGCCCTTGTACTTGCCGGTGAGGAAAGTTCCGTCCACACACATGATCGGCCGGCAATGCCTGAAAGCCTCCACACATGGCCCAAGTGCGATGAAATTACGCTCCATAACTAGGAAGCCGGAGGTGGGGGGGTTACGAGATTCTCTATCATGTACAGTAGTATATGTCCTGGGGTTTCTTTCCTTCAGGACGCCCAGAAGTCGGGGAAGATTATCATAGGATGCCTCAAAGGTCCCAAAGAGCTTCTTCAATGACTTTTGCTTCGCCCTCCATGCTTTGGCATAGCTGATTTGGTATTTATATCTGTTCTTCATGGCAAGTACTATGCGCTGTGCCTCCATGTCAATCTTATCGACAATCTCTTCATACATCATGTTCGCGATGAAAGAGGATGTGAGGTTATAATGTCTCGATGTTACATTACTCAGAACACAACTGTGTTGCACCACCTTCGTGACAACCCAGTTCAACTTATACTTGGGCTGTGAGCATGAACACGCCAACCACATTCGGCATTTTCACACTTCACCGTGTAATAATCTTTGCTGGGTTTCACAACTCTCACCGACCGCTACAAGCTCATCGCCCAGACCCTTATAGCATGCTGCAAAGCAGACTTCTGACTGCTAGGTCTTCCGCTTCGCCCCTATTCCAAGCAGCGGGCACTTGTACATATGTATTTCCATCATCGCCCAAAGAAGATTCATCGTGTTCGTTTATCACAAGTGCCTCTTCTTCCTCTGCCGCTCGCATATCGTCTTGCTCTAGCACATCAACTAACCCTTCCAACTCCTCCCCTTCATCTGCTTGTCTCGTCGGTGCAGCACATGATCGAATATTCTAATGAACTTTTGCCACACTTTCTGCTTGCACCGCGATAGGGGTTTCGTTACTTGACAAGTCTATTTTGACCATCACCTGCACAAACAGGATGAAACCCCAACCACGCTGTCTTGATGAATTGACGTAGTTCCTCCCAGACTGAGCCCTCTCCAACAGTCTAAGCACCCATACCGAGTCCTGTGTACCTCTCGACCACAAGCATTTAATGTTCACGTCATGCACCACAGGATTCAATGAAAGACTGTGACAAAGTCACCCACACAGATCTTCAAAACTCATGTCATCCGGATTGTCATGGTACAAAACACACTGCTGAAAACTACTCAGATCAACCCCATATGGCCCCTCCTGAACTTCTGCATCACTGTAAAACACTTTGAATGCATCCATAGCAGACATACCTACTGGATATTAAAAATAGTTTACAATATGCGCAAGTAATATTTGACATACGAAATAATGGCAACTGTAATAGAGTTGTTGTCGGGACCCCGAATTTGCAAATCCGGACCCTCTGTGTATTCAGCACTAGTCCAGGAACGCGCTAGTGCACACAGTCTTAACATCGGTAAATATCACAATCATACCACTCGATACTAATAAGGTACTCTATTTAAGTAGTCAAACTTGGTACTCTCTTTCGAAGGTGCTGACCCGCTGCGAGGCAGATATGACTAAGTGACATATTGAATATGGCGACGACTACAGCATGTCGTAGAAGGAGATAAGAGGTGGAGCCAACGACCCACTAAGACTCACGTATCTAAGAATACTATGCAATAACCTACTCAAAAAAAAGATATACTAACATAATAAAATAATAAGAAAATAGTATTCGATTTCTATTCATCTTAATATTTGAATTTGATATTATCATTATATGTGCGCCTTTGTTTATTTCTTTAGAGGATTCTATGTCTAATTATTCAAAAAACCTTATGGTCAAGTTACAAATATACGCCACGCAGGGCGAAACTTATTAAGAGAGAAATAGTAGCAGCGGAAAATCAAATAACTTCGTGGCGCCATCCAGTATACCACAGGCAACTGACTGGGCTCGCTCCCTAAGTAGACGGTTCCTCTTGGAGCTCCTCCTCCAAAGCTGGTGTAGTCTCCTCTTCAACTGGTGTTGTATTGTGGCAAGGGTGAGTACTTGGTACTCAGCAAGTCATGCACAGAATGCAGCTAATATACTACATGCATGGCTTAATACAAAGGAATAGCTCAAGGTATATTTGCAGTAAAACAGCATTTGACAAATAGCATGAGTAGATTCGAAAGCAGTGGAAACAAGTATAGCATAGATAACTTTTCAAGGAGTTTAATAAACATCTTTCCCATCCTAATCCATATTTCCATCAACATCATTATTAATCCAACCCAACCTTTCAGATCCAAGTTATTTTTGAGAAAATCTAACCCTTGACTGTAATTCCGGCGATGTCCAATACCGCGGACACGGCTATTCGAATAGATTCTACACTCTGCAGAGGTTATGCACTTTACCCACAAGATACAGTCAAACACCACAAAGGCGAGTTCAGTAACAAAGTCTTTCTGAAACTTCTAACAATACAAGTGGTCCTCCCGGTTGTTGCACTCTAACCATTCACTTATCTAAGTCGAAGTTTAGGCCAACCAACTGTTAGATGGAGTACTGGCCTCAGCCCAGACGCTCCCGCACAACTTACACAAAGGGTGTAGTTGACATCCCGAGGTCCCACAGTGCGTTATTAGCAACTTAATCAACTAGGTCCGTCCCATTACTGAGCATGTGGTTGCACGTTAGACCCAGTTCAAAGGCTTGCAAGGTTAAGTCCTTAGGGTGACCAGGGCAAGACTACCCGAAGAACCAAATCAACATCCCCAGTGCCACAACTGGCCCACCTGATCATTCTTACCACATGCCCTGGTCGAAAAACTATTTATCAAATCCCAGTTGATTACCATGCACCACGTGCCATCAACATCACATGATACCTTTCCAAAACAGGTTCAATATATCATTAAGTCAATATTAACATTTGATTGTCCAAAATCATGTCACGAGCACGAAAGGTGTCTAAGCAGTATACTACAACGGTCTAAAACCCATGTTGGCAATTTAATAATGTCCAACTAGTAATCCACAACTAGGGTGACAAGGGGTCATGGCACATATTTAAATAATCAAGGTGTCATACAGCAAATTGGTATTTATCTAATCCCCCATATTTAAATAAAGTATTTTCTAATTGAACTAGCATGCAATAAGTTAAATTAAAATAGGTTTCAAAATAGGATCAACATGGTCAAAGCACAACTTGCCTTCAAAAAGTACTTGTTCTTGGTTTTGAGTTGGATCCTGAGTCAATACTTCTCCTTCGAATCCTTCCGGCACTTCAACGTCTACTCGTAAAGCGTGCAAATAGCAATACACGAATAAACAGTAGGCAAAAAGTGTCCAAACATCCAAATAAAATCCATAAACAGAGAGAACATAATTTTATGAATTTTTAGAAACTGGAATCGTCAAATTTGGAGTTAAAATGCAAAAGTTATGATTATTTAAAGTTTAAATAATCAATTAAATAATTTTACAGAGAATCACTCAAATCGGAGTTGAAACGCAAAAGTTATAAGCGTTTGAAGTTCGAAACAAAATCTGAAATCATTATTTCGAATTAATAAATCATTTTCTTTTTCGAAAATTAATTATTGCGTCAGCGAGGACACGTGGTAGCCTCTGATTGGTCTGGCGTCGGTAGTCCATGGACTTGGTCCACGCTCGGCTCGGGTCTACCGTGGACTCGGTCCACGACTCCACGTGTCGCTGACATGTGGGCCCCACATGTCAGTGTCACGCACGCAATTAACCCGTGCGGTCCAACTCGGCCGACATGCGGCCCCACCGCGTCGTCGGCGGTGACATCATGGTGCGGTTCGGTTGTCCGGCCGACACGCGGGCCCCGCGTGTCGAGACACGCTCACGCTCAGCGGCGTGGCGTGGCTTGGGTACACGTGGCACAATCTCGGCCGTTGATTTGAAAATCAACGGCCCAGATTGGATCTATGCTTCACGCGTTTGGGGTGAACGCGGTCAATCTGAGCCGTTGGATCTTGATCCAACGGTTGGAAACGATCCTAACTCGTAACGTTATCCACAGTACGGGCGACGTGGCCGATCGTGGGCCGTTGGATCTTGATTCAACGGTCCAGATCTAATCTGGATTCTAGGGTTTGGGGGAGAACGTGGGCTCACCGTGGCGGCCGGATCTTGATCCAACGGTTGTGCGAGCTCGGCGGCGATGGCGATGGCCGGCGGCGCTCTCACCTGACGCGAGGGCGGTGACCAAGCCGGCAGCGCTGCGAGGCCTCTCCGGCGAGATGAGTCCTCCCTTCGGTGCGCCTTGGCCTGAGGTCTCAGGCTCCAACTCCAACTCGGCGAAGACGGCGGCGGCGGGGCGAGGCAACAATCGCGCGGAGAGAGAGGACTCGGCGAGCAATTGCAAGGTGACGGCGGATAGGGCTCGGAGTTGGGGAAACGATGCGCGCGGTCAGGCGAACCTCGGGCAACGATCCACGCCTTAAATCTGCGCGGACGTCCGAGATTCGCTCGGTTTCGCGGCGGAGCCAGATCTGGGCGGCGAGTCCGTCCCGGATACGACGAGACGACGTGGATGCACGCGGGCCGTCCACGTGGCGCGATCGACGGCCGAGATTGGCTCGGGCGCGGCCGTGCCTAGCGCGGATTGATCCTGACCGTTGGATCTTGATCCAACGGTTCGGATCCATCTGGTCAGGGTTGGTTCGATCGAGTCAACTGGCTTGGGTCGGACTCGAGTCCGACTCGGGTTCCGACTCGGTCGGATGAACAGTACTCAACCCGATTGATTTTCCAGCGATTTAATAATTAAAATAATTTCCAGAAATTCATTTAATTCATTAAAAATAGCAAAAGACTTAGAAAAATTCCAGAAAAATTCTGGAAAATATTTTGGATCATTTTGGACTCAAATAAAATATTTCCAGCAAAATTTTATTTGCAAAGTTTAATTCTTTAATTATTTCAAAATGGAATAAATTCAAATAAATTCCAAATAAATCCAAATAAATTCCAGAAAATTCCAAAAATTCACTAAAGTACCAAATCACACATAGATTTAAGAAAAGCAAAATTTTGGGGTGTTACAAACCTCCCCCCCTTAACAGAATCTCGTCCCCGAGATTCAGGGCTTACTAAAGGAATAGGTTCGGAAACTCTTTCCTCAAATCCTCTTTGCGTTCCCAAGTAAACCGCTTTCTTCATGATTGCTCCAATCGAACTCTCTGAAGCGGGTTGACTTATTTCTCGGTCTCTCGATCCATAGTGTCCAAAATCTTCACGGGATGCTCCTTGTAAGTCAAATCTTCTTGCAACTCAATTGACTCTAGCGGTGTCTGTTCCTCAGTACTCGGAGACACTTCTTCAATCGGGACACATGGAATACGTCATGTACTCCTCGCTAACGATCGTGGCAACTCCGGTGATAAGCAACTTCGCCTCTGCGGCTCAAAATCTTAAATGGTCCAACATAACGGGGTGCGAGTTTCCCTTTGGCATGGAACCTCTTAACTCCCCTGAGAGGCGTAACTCTGAGGTATACAAAGTCTTCTGGTTGAAAACTCAAATCCCGGCGACGATTGTCAGCATAACTCTTCTGTCGTGATTGGGCAATCTTCAACCTTTCCCTAATCATGGCAATCTGCTCTTCAGCCTCTTGAAGAATATCAGGCCCGAAGACACGACGCTCGCCGGTCTCATTCCAATTCAATGGCGTCCGACAGGGTCGACCATACAGTGCCTCAAAAGGTGACATCTGTAAACTAGCCTGGTAACTATTGTTGTAACTGAACTCGGCATGCGGCAAACTCTTATCCCAAGAGGTAGCATAAGCCAATGCACATGCTCTTAACATATCCTCCAGAATCTGATTGACTCTTTCGGTCTGTCCATCCGTCTGTAGATGATAGGCTATACCGAAGTTTAAACGGGTTCCCATGGCTTCATGCAACTTATTCCAGAACCTAGAGGTAAATTGGGTACCTCTGTCTGATACAATTCTCTTTGGCACTCCGTGCAAACAGACGATCCTGATCATGTACAACTCCGCTAACTTATCTCCCGAGTAAGTGGTCTTCACGGGGATAAAATGGGCTACTTTGGTCAAGCGATCCACTATAACCCATATGGAGTCATAACCTCCTTGAGTCTTAGGCAAACCGGTAATGAAATCCATTCCGATTTCCTCCCACTTCCACTCAGGTATTTTCAGCGGCTGTAGCAATCCTGCTGGTCTCTGATGCATTGCCTTGACTCTCTGGCATACGTCGCACAATGCAACATGCTCGGCAACTTCACGCTTCATGCTCGGCCACCAGAATCTTTCCCTCAAATCCTGATACATCTTGGCACTTCCTGGGTGAATTGAATACTTGGAGTCATGGGCTTCTTCCAAAATCAGTTGCTTTAATTCCTTCTTGTTGGGCACACAAATCCGATCCTTCATCCATAACGTGCCTTGCTCATCCAACTTGAAGTCCTCTGCCTTGCCTTCTTCCTTGATGGACTTAATCCTGCGGATCTTGTCATCATCCTTCTGTCCTTCCCGGATCTGATCCTCTAGGGTAGGCTTCACTTCCAATGCGGCCAAGAATCCGCTAGGTACCACCTCAATCTTCATTCTCTGAAAATCCTCACATAACTCATCCTGACTTGTGGCTAGCAACATACTCACGGTATGGCTTTTCCGACTCAAGGCATCGGCAACTACGTTGGCCTTCCCGGGATGGTAATGGATTCCAACATTGTAGTCCTTGATCAACTCTAACCATCTCCTCTGCCTCATATTCAGATCCGACTAGGTGAATATGTATTTAAGGCTCTTATGATCCGTATACACTTCACATCTGCTCCCGATCGATAGTGACGCCATATCTTCAAGGCATGCACTACGGCAGCCTAACTCTAGGTCATGTGTCGGATAATTTTCCTCATGCGGCCTCAATCGCCTTGATGCATAAGCGGCGACCTTTCCATTCTCGGCCAAGACACATCCAAATCCTTGGCGCGATGCGTCACAATAAATATCAAAGCTTTGATTAACATCCGGTAGTACTAACACCGGCGCTGATGTCAATCGCTTCTTCAGCTCCTAAAATCCTTTCTCACATTCTGGCGTCCATGCAAACTTCTTCTCCTTTTTCAGCAATTGCGTAAGAGGTTTCGCAATTGTCGAAAAGCCTTCAATGAAACGGCGATAGTATCCTGCCATTCCAAGGAAACTCCGGATCTGGGTCACGGTCTTCGGTTGCTCCCAATGTAACACAGCTTCTACCTTGCTTGGATCAACGGCGACTCCTTCTGCGGTCATTACATGTCCGAGGAATTCTACCTTGCCCTTCCAAAAATCACACTTGCTGAACTTGGCGAAGAGTTGCTGTTCCCTCAGCTTTTCCAAAACTCGCCTCAAGTGTTCAGCATGTTCATCCTCTGTCTTGGAGTAGATTAGGATATCATCTATGAACACGACAACAAACTTGTCCAAATATTCTATGAACACCTTATTCATCATATTCATGAAATATCTTTGGCGCATTAAATCGATCCAAAGGACATAACCGTAAACTCGTAATGTCCATATCTTGACGAGAATGCGATCTTGAATATCTTCTGATCGGATCTTCAACTGATGGTATCCCGATCTCAGATCAATCTTGGAGAAAACTCCGGCTCCTCTCAGCTGATCAAACAAATCATCAATCCTGGGTAACGGGTACTTATTCTTCACGGTGACTTCATTGAGTGCACGGTAGTCAATGCACATCCTGAAACTCCCGTCCTTCTTCTTGACAGACAATACTGGTGCTCCCCACGGTGATGAACTCGGTCTGATAAATCCTTTCTCCATTAACTCTTCAAGTTGTTTCTTCATCTCTACCAATTCCTCGGTGGACATCCGATAAGGTCTCTTTGCTATCGGTCTTTGTACTGTACAAGCTCTATCACAAACTCTATGTCCCTGTCAGCGGCATACCAGGTATATCTTCGGGAAAAACATCGGGTACTCATTCACTCTTGAGACATCCTCTATGCCGATTGTCTTGGTACTGCTAACCATCATCTGTCCATCTCTAATCTGCAGTGGCTTGAAATTCCACTTTCTTTCCACACGGGCTCTCAACTGAGATAGTCCTTCGTCCACAATCCAATACGGCCTTGTGCTTGGATAACCAATCCATTCCCAAAATAACATCTAAGGTCTAGGTTTCCAAAATAATAAGGTTCGCTAGGAACTCTATCCCATCTATTAGTATTCTCACCCGTAACATCCTACTTTCGTTCGGAGTTCTAACCAGGGTTTGAATTAAAAGCATGCATCTAAGCCTTGCAATCTCCAAATCATTTTTAGCAGCAAAGCCTTGCGAAACAAGCGAATCTGAAGCTCGAATCAAACAAAATCAAGGTGTAATCGAGTTGACTAGCAACTTACCCGATCTGACGTCAGTAGCATTCTGCGGTGCATCCGCGGTGACATGGTTGACTCGGCCTCTCACCACGATGCAGGATGTGGCTCCTGGTGTCGGGCGTCTTAGCTGGGTGGTTCCCAAATTAAAGCGAATCGGGTCACTCCTGCTGTCTTCTTTGGACAAGTTGGCAAAGTGTCCTGGCTCGTTGCGATTGTAGCAGCGTCTCACTGTTCCTTCTTGTTGCGGCAGCGTTTCTAAGCGGGGCTGGGTGCAGTAGTTTTGATTGACGGTTCTTGGTGCCGTGACGGTGTCCTTGTTGCATTTTGTGGCTGGAATCAAAACTGATTTGGTGCAACTCTCGACGCCTGTTGCGTTCCTGGCGTGATCCCTATTTGTTGCATTCTGCGCTTCCTGTTCTCATCCAATTCCTTGCGCTTGTCCTCAAGAATAAGCGCCTTATTCACCAACTCTTGAAAATCTGGAAAGGTGTGGGTGATCAATCCCACCTGCAATCCTGAGTTAAGTCCCTTCATAAAACGAGGTATGCGGCTTTATCTCGTCGCTACATCCTCAGTGCGTAGCGTGCGGTGTGTGAACTTGTTCAGTAGTCGGCCACTGGCCGATTACCTTGCTTGATGCTCTGAACTCCTCCTTCTTGAGATCCATGATTCCTTCAGGCACGTGATCTTGACGGAATGCGGTAGTGAACTCTTCCCAAGTGATGTCCTAAGGGTTCACTTGCGTGGCCTAAGTTCTCCCACCATTCGTAATGTTCCTTCCAACCGATGAGAAGCGTAAAGTACCTTCTCATTTCCTATGCATTGAGCTATGTGTAGCTTCCTCTCAATTGACCTTAACCAATCATCGGCCTCCAATGGATTGGCATTCCCAGAGAAAGTGGGTGGGTGAGTCCTCATGAACTCGGCAGTCTTGTATTCTCGGGCGTTGTCCTGATTAACTTGATTAGCCGTGGCCTGGCGGTGGACGTGCTGCATCTGTTGCATCATAGCATGCATCAACTGAGTCTGAGCAGCAAGAAAAGCTCAAATTCTGCATATCCGGTGGCGGTCTTTGGTGCTCCATCATTAGGGTTTTCTGTGGCGAGAACCACTTCCATTGCCTCCAAAGTTTCAGCGGGTATTCACCATCTGCCCGATTTGCTCTAGGTTTTAGAGATGAGAGGGAAACAAGAATAGACAAGTAATATGGAACTTATGCGGGGCGAAAGGTGTAACTTTAAGGTCCAACTTTATTATTGATATCAATAACTTGGTATGGTTGCTTACAATGCCTAGGGGCCTTGCAACACATCTTGCACACTCGACAAGCAATGAAAATCCAATCGATCTAACACCGAGTCTAACGCCTAAAGGGTGACTCTTTATTCTATGACGCGACTTGGCGAAGGAGTCTCACTATAAAACCTACGCCACTCATCGAGAAAACCTCCACGGCCTGGTACGGATCTTTGCGGCATAGGCGCGAAACGATTGCCATGTCCAAAGAATCGTGTCATCCGTGGTAGTCGAAGAAGCGATGTCCTCATCGAGATCGACTCCTCCGGATCTGGTTCGTAGCTCGAGTCTGCCTGCAGTTACGGTCCGTACAAAGCCATCTCCAACTCGTCAATCCTTCGCAGAAGGTGTGACACATACTCTTGAGCTTCCCGCCATCTGTTCTTCTCTGTCGTGATCTCCTTGCGGGCCTTCTGTAGCTCTTTGCTTGTATCATCGAGTACATCCTCCTGGGCGACAACAAGTCGTGCCAACTGTGTGACCATGGCATCCTCATCCTGAATCGCCTTCGGGTCAAGAAGGTTATTGCTGCGCGGATGATAACGGAACACCGTGCTCTCCAACTCTCTGGCGTAGATACGGGTAATGTGCCGCATTGCTCGTCGTGATACTTCTTGGATGCCCATCTGCATTGTGGACCTCCTGGCAAGGTCACAGTTGTATCGGGCGATTGCCTGGCCCTTCTTCCTAGCGAGCACCACAATCTTCACGTCACAAGCCCCGATCAATCCCTTTGTCTGATCACTTCCACTTGGTATTGCGGCTTCTCAAAATCTCCGAGAGTCTCAGAACATACGCCAAAGTTCATGGCGTGACCAACCTCCAGATCGACGTAGTTGAACTCTCCCTCCATCTGTCACAAGAGTGCTCACGTAAGAACTCGAAATTTTTAAATCGTGACAAGGTAAGGAAAAATTCAGCAAGAGACAAGAAAAGAAAGAATGGGATAAGTCGAGATGTCATTTCTTGTCTTGACAAATTTTTAGCTTTAGAAAATAGGTTTTAACCTTTCTACGACCATTCTAGCTAGGGTTGAGCCTACGGTCAGTATGGCTCTGATACCACCTCTGTCGGGACCCTGAATTTGCAAATCCGGACCCTCTGTGTATTCAGCACTAGTCCAGGAACGCGCTAGTGCACACAGTCTTAACATCGGTAAATATCACAATCATACCACTCGATACTAATAAGGTACTCTATTTAAGTAGTCAAACTGGGTACTCGACCTTATGGTCAAGTTACAAATATACGCCACGCAGGGCGAAACTTATTAAGAGAGAAATAGTAGCAAATGAAAATCAAATAACCGTGGCGCCATCCAAGATACCACAGGCAACCGATCGGGCTCGCTCCCTAAGTAGACGGTTCCTCTTGGAGCTCCTCCTCCAAAGCTGGTGTAGTCTCCTCTTCAACTGGTGTTGTATTGTGGCAAGGGTGAGTACTTGGTACTCAGCAAGTCATGCACAGAATGCAGCTAATATACTACATGCATGGCTTAATACAAAGGAATAGCTCAAGGTATATTTGCAGTAAAACTGTGAGACCCTCACTTTTATGCTACAGTGCAAACATAAAAGCAAGGTTCTAATGTGCATACTGTACCATTCCCATGATCAGTGGCTGGCACGCACAAAACACAATTTGGAATCACAACCATACAAAAGTTTCATATTTTATTACAGCGGAAGTATTGATACAATATGACCGACAAGGTCGTCTAAACATAGCCGAAAGAATCAGATGTCTTGTAGTTTGCCACATAATCCACAGGCAACTGACAAGGTAAAGCCTTAGAAAGAGATATCGTTAATAATCCCGTTTTCCTGCGTCGGAGTAATTGTCGAGATATCCTGTCTAAAAACAACAATAATAGCAAGGGTGAGTACGTTGCGTACTCAGCAAGACTTGTAGTGTTTGCAAAATCTGAAATATATGCAAGCTGAATAGAAAGTGGGTTTCTACGGTTATTTTGCGTAAAGCGAAGATTTGAATTGTAAATACTGAATAGTAATGGAAAGCATAAACTGAATTTAAAACAGTTTGATAAGTAATCAAAATATCAAGTATTGACAGAAATAACAATAAATTACTCACGGCCCTTTTGTGAGTAATGATAACGGAAAAGACCCTCCATGGTCTTATACGAACAAATATAACAATAAGTGACATTTAACAAATGTGAATCATTTTCCAAATCATTTTATCAAGAATTTTAGAAAATAGAAAACAACTAACTTAGTGTGGGTTCACCAAGTCATCCATGACCGTGGACACGGCTAATCGATTAGTTTTGACTCTGCAGAGTTGTACAGCTTTACCCACAAGATATGTTCTCCCTTTGTGGCAGATCATTAGCACACTTCCTTTGGTGTGCCGCCAGAGAGTTCATAACGAAACCGTTCGATTACTTGAACCTTAACTTTGCACTAGCCCAATGACGTTACTCCTGACTATGATGGAAGCAAACAAACGGTGAAGCAATAGTATTCAGGAGCCCGCGGCTCAAATGGTACAACAACAGCCCCAATTCATAGCCAAGCGTACATCGTTACAACGGCAGATGCCAACACCTCGGTGATGACACCTCCCTCGAGCAAACCTATATCCGGAATGCCCGTGCTACAACTGCCTACCAATGTGCAAAGCTAATTCCCAAATAATTTAATAAGTTAAGACTGTCCCAGTCCAGTACTTGTGGATGTACGGTTATCTTGGATCGCGGGACACCATGTTCGGTCCTTAAAATGACATGGGCGATAACTCCACCCTAGCTACGTACACGTTAAAACATGTACAACCGGCTATTGCCAATAATCACCCACGTCGAAATCAATAGTTTTATTTTCATTTTTATCAAACTACCAGTATTCTTTACTGTTCAAATAAACCATAAAAGATTTCATAAAGATGTGGGTGTAAATGTCTCCAACTTTGATCTAAAGCAGTGCTAAGCATATGCAGGTTAATAAGCGATTATACCCAGTTCAATGAACTTAACCATTCCTATGGTTTTTCATGGATCGTATGTCAACATGATTAAGGGAATCCATCAATTTGGGTTATAACTACCAAGTAACGCAAAATAAGGATTTATCGAAATATAAGCATGCAGGAAGATTCTTAATCACATTTTAGTTGATTATGAAATCGGGGATCAAAATGATCAAGGGGGTGCTTGCCTTGCTATCTGTTGTTTTCAGTGACGAAGTCGAAGACGTAATCTCGAAGTTGTCGATGACGAAGTCCGAGACGTCGGATTCTACACGTCGTATAACGGAAAAGAATAACAAATAGCAAATAACACTTTCAATAAGGGCAAAAGGAAATCAGATGAAAAATCAAATATAAATCAATACATGAAACAAGCACGGGTATGGATTTGGGTTTGTGAACGTATAAGTGTGTCACTTTTATGTTATAATCGTTACAATTGATCAATGGCTTAAAGGGTTGTATCGCATACGATACCTATTCTTTGTGATTCACTTTACTTTACGAATTCAGGAAGCTAAGATTGTAATATTAATATACTATGATTCATTTTCAGGGTGTGCAATCGTTTGTACTTGTAACATCCTCAAAATAAAAGAAAGTTAAAATAAATTAAAATATTTAATTTATTATTTTAAAACTGAATTTTTAGTATTTTGTGAACTTCTTTGAACTTTGTTGCACAAGAAAAACCTTCTATTTTATTTGCAAACAGAATCTTAACCTTGTTTATCAAAAACAAATTTAGCACAAGATCAAAAATTTAAATCATACATTACCTTTATATCATTTCTACAAATTTTCAAAAGGATTTAAAAAGATTTGATGCTTAGGAATAATAAAAAAAAAACAGTATTGACTAATTTGGGCCTACTCCAATTAAAAGAATTGTATAAAATAAATATAAGTATTTTGGCTCTAAACTTTTATTTTGGAATATATATAATTATGAGACAATATGATAAAAGTTTCAATATCATTTTGGATACTTAGAAGAATCCATTTTTATGAAAGGTTTATGTCCTCATTAAGCTTTCCAACAATAGTTTGAGCAAGACCTAATACAACCTAACCTTATTTAAAGACTCATCCATCAAACAATGCTAATCTGAACCACTTCATTTCCAATGGGAGCAAGGCCAAATGCAGTCAAGGCCAAAGATCTCCATACCTTGAAGGACCAATGGAGTGCTTGAGCTGACAACTCAAAAGCATCATCTGGGCAAGAACAAATGCACCTAAATCATCACTCGAAAGGGGCTACCAGCTTAGGCACTATTCAAACTAAATTGAACCAACCAAATGCAAAGCTTTGACAACTCCTACCGGCCAGGCTCGAGTAGATCCAGTTTCAGAGATTGTTGGCACAGTGATTTTGTTTGAACTCTGATGAAATGACCTGAACATTGTCTCCAGTCCTACCAGCTCAAGATTTGCAAATCCAATTGGACCAACCAAGTAATGAAAGCTAACAATGCACTGAATCAGCTTGAGTGCTTGATAAACTAAAGAATCCTAAGAACTAATGGAACAGGTCAATTGCAATCAAACCAAAAGATTTTCAGATTTCACTGAACCAATCCAATGCCTGAGGTGGACTGTTCACTGCACCAACCAAAGAGAGGAAGCTTCTGTCAGTATTGGGCATTGGGTAGTTTGGCTAGCACAATGCGCATAGCTGAGCTCCACCGCCTGAATTCCTGCCATGGCATCCCCGAGCACCCAAATCCCGGTTTTTACGGCGCCAAATCCGCTGGGAGATCAACGCCACTGTCGTTACCTCCTTGACCAAGAATCCATCCACCCGTTGAGCTGACCTCCCTTGGCTTACTTAAACCACACCACGATCACCCCTTGCACCCTACACTGCCTTGCTCATTCCTGACCCGAAGGCTTGCTCACCTTACTGAACTTCGTCGGCCAAAGCACAGAGCGAAGCAAGCCAAGCTCATCTCTATTCAATCACCGCCGCATCGGGCCCTTTTCTTCCCCACGGCCGGCCACCGGTTCTAGACTTCCTCGGCCTTCCTCCCTCTCGGTGAGGACTTGGGTTGGGCTCCCCTCGGCTCACTGGAGCTCACCGGACGATCTCCCGTGCTTCGACGCCACCGGAGCGCCGCCGCCACGGCCGGCTTCCTTCTCCACGACCGACGATCGGTGACAAGTCAGCTCGGGCAACCACGGCCGAATGAGTGGTGAAAACGACTCTAGACTCGTTTATGATCACCGGCCGATCTCCGAGCTGCGATGCATTAGAACGCCACCACGCCGCCGCCTTCTTCCCCAAGTCCGGCCGCTCGGCGCCGCGCCTGCTCGATCAATCTCCACTCCATTAAGGTAATGAATCGGCTCCTCTACACCTCATGGATGCTCAATACGTGCTCTCCCAAGCTTAAGCCGTCCTTAATCTCTCTCCCGGCCAACCGCCGATCTCGCCGCCGCCCTGCTCTGCCGCAAGCATAGCTCCGGCCGGCTATAGCCCGAATTAACCTGCGCCCTAGGGTCTCCACACTGACCTCTTGCTCCTCCCACCCACGGTCGGCCGCCTCCGGCCTCTGCTCGCCGCTGGCAAGGACGCCTCTTCCGTGCTCTGCTCCGGCTCACTGAAACTTGGGCCCCAACCATCAGTCCCTCGCTCTCCCCCTTGCCCTCAGCCGAACCAGCCACTGGCAGCCGGCCCCCACGCTGTTAGTGTAATGCGAGCCCCACCAACTTCAGCAACAGGAAAAAATGCGCCTTGCCTATTGGAAGGCGTATTTTGCTTTTTGTTGGATTTTTCATACCCGAGCCAATTGATTTGTTTATAACTTTCGCACTATAGCTCCAAATGAACTCAAACTAGTTCCTAAAATTTTGTTAAATCATGAAGTTTCTAAATATAGAAAAACATTTTAATCTTGTTCAATGCACAGTATTTAAAATTCAAATTTGAACCATAGGTCTAATATGTGTTCTATATACAATTTTCACAAATGATCTCCAAATTTAATGAAACCAAATTTTATTGCATTCCTTTTGTCATTAGGGTTCCAAATATATATAAATATTTAGATTTGAATTTAGTTTGTACCAAATTTGTGATTAGGTCCTTTTCAACGTGTTTGAATTTAAAATACTAATAATTTGTGCAAATAAACTTCAATTATGGTGAAACAAGTTTTAATGCTCTCATGAAATGATACTCTCTTTGTTTATATAAATTAGACTTGTTTAATCATAGTTCATGTGCGCCATTTCATGTATACTATAAAGATTAATTAGGTTATCCATAAATAAATAGTGTTAGCAAATTGCATGTAACTTGAAAACTAATACCTAAACATTTGAAGCATCATAATTATAATCTTTGTAACAGTAGCTTAATGAGTTGCTTTGTGTACTTTAGTTACTTTTCTTAAAGAATCAAGTAGTTCATTAAGTATTTAAGTATTAATAGCTCTACAACCAAATTTCAATATTATGAAATTAATCTTTTTAACCTTCTCAAAATCTTAGGACTTCTCCTTTGCATTATTAATTTAGTTGAACCTTAATCATGCTCTTTTACCATTAAAAATATAAGGATAAGTCTTAGCAAAACTTTAAATTTGTGAATAGCCGTAGCTGTTGCATGCAAAACAAATGGTTAGAATGAACTCAAATCTTTGTAAAATTAATTTGGTTATACCCCTATCGCCACATGGATTTCAAATATATTAGAATACTTCAGTTTTGCCTTAGTATGCCGTAAATGCTTATTAATCGAAGTTCCATTACTTGAATAGTTCGAATAGTCATAACCCTCACAAACAAACTTAAAATTTGGTAAAACCAAATCCTAAGACTTTTTAAAAGTGATACCCTTCCTATTTATGCAAAAATAATAGATGTTTTCGTATTATTGAACTAAAACCATATAAGGCCCTAATACTCTTTTATATTAAAAACATCGTAGTTGAAAGTGAAATATCGCGGAACCAACTTTAAAACACTCTTAGAGGTATTCCCTGATAGTTCCTGAAGAATGGTTAAATAATTTATTAAGGTGCAGTCACATTCGTAAAACAAAAACGACACCATCCATGCGTGTAAAATTATGACATTTAAGCCTTTTCGGCCACCCGTAGAATACCTCGTTTAAATACAAAGATTAGAGGGAATAGCTCAAAACCATTCTATAATGTTTGTACTACCATAATATGGAAAAACATTTAATTAATGACTTGCTTTGCATCTGAATCCTATTAGCACAACAGGCCTAATTATTATGAAAGTTAGTAACTTGCTATTTGAATAGTTGGACTTATTAAACCCTAAGGTAAAATGTTTATGTCATTAGAATCATCATATAATCATGTAAATGTAACCTCTAGCCCTATCCTCTAAACCCAACTTATATAAATCAACTTTTGTGCAAATTATACTTAAGACTAAGTATTGTTCACATGAACATTTTTAATCTTAATTGTATTAATCCAAACAATCTTAGCTTCTTGGATTTGAAAATGAAAATAATCATATACGTAATTTTGGCCCCTTGAATTCGTAAATGGTAACTTTCGTTAAACGCGGTTTTATGTTCTGCACTAGTTGGACCCAAACCCTAACCTCCGCCAAAGCGCACTATCGCACTTGTTTTCCATGAATGGTTCTATTTGTGAATATATTCGACTTCTTTTTGCCACATGTATTGTATGTTTACTTGTTGTTCTTTCTTTTCTGGATTTGGATGTTGCTTCGCTTTTTATGATATGGCGTGTAGACACCGATACTCCGGATACTATTGCAGACGACTCCGACTTCACTACCGAATTCAACAAGCAAGGCAAGCACCCTCCTTTGACCATATTGAACCCACTATTTTAAGATAGTTTACTTTGTTTGTCAAAATTATTATGCATGCGCTATGTTCCTTAAACTTGCTATATTGTGGGATGCGGTAGAACTAAACCTAGATTGTGGGATTACCTCAATTATTTGATGACATGAGAATATTGAAACCCTAGGTTATGGTTAGACAAAAGATAATGTCAATTGGGTATACTCGATTATTATTTGCACATGCTTAGTATGCTCTAGTAATGGGATCATGAATGGATGGTTACACTGTTCATGATAATCAATGAGAATAGACATGTTTTGGAAGAGACAGGTGTTGTCTCATAATTTAAAAGGTTGGATATGACAGTAAATGATACTGGTAGTTTGATAAAAATGAAAATAAAACTATGATTTGACACGGGTGGATTATGGCAATAGCCGGGTGTGTAAGCGTTAACTTACACGTAGTGTAGGGGAGTTTCCACCGAGTTAATTTAAGGACCGAACATAGTGTTGTATAATCCAGAATTACCGTACAACCACAATTGCTATTTATGGGGTAGCCTCAACCTACTAAGTTATTTAAAACTGGCTTTGCACATTGGGAGGCCGAAGTAGCACAAGCCTTAAACCCTTTCGAGTTGGCTTGTAAGGGGCTTCCACATGGACTTGTGGGTAATTGCATACCGATGCAACGGTGTACGCCTCACTATGGGAAGGAACACGTGTTCTTGATCTCGCGCAATGAGAATTTATATCTTCCCAAATTTTTGTTCCTACCATAGTAAGGATTTAACGTCACTGGGCTGGTGTAAAGTCAGGATTAAATAATGTAACAGTTGTGTATGATTTTCCTCGCGGCACACCTAAGGAAGTGTGTTAATTTGCAATGCACAAAGGGAAAATCATTATTTGTGGGTAAAGTTGTACAACTCTGCAGAGTCTAAACTTTTCGAAAAGCCGTTCCCACGGTTATGGGAGTCTTGGTGCACTGACACTAGTTAGAGTTTTTGGTACTTTTACAAAATGGATGGAACTTAATGGTAGTTGGAAAGAATCATGTGAAAAGTGTTGTGGTCAATGGAAGATGTTGTTGATGTCAATAGTATGGGAATGGACGGTACTTTACTCACAATCATGGAGGATTGTGAGATTGTTATTACTCTATTTATACTTGTTATTTACATATCTGTCAATTGCTTTACAAATTTTCGCTTACAATCTATTATTCTGTATTTACAATTCAATTCGGCTTTATGCAAAATAACTTAGTAGCTTACCTATGACATAGCCTGCATTTACTATATACATTTGTGATACACTACAAGTCTTGCGAGTACATACGTGTACTCAACCTTGCTATTGTTGATATTCAGAGAATGAAGAGAACGAGTTTCCCGATCCCGACGCAGAATACGGGGACTTTGCTAACGAGTCTTTTCTAAGGTTTTACCCTTGTCAGTTGCCTGTGGTATTTTGGGTAGAAGGCAAACTGCCAAGATTTGTATCTTCCGCTGCAGACTCTTGAATTCGGCCAATAGGCCATGATTGTAAAACTTTATTTCTATTAATGAAATGTGAACTTGTATGGATGTGATGACAATGTTGTAAATGTGCGTACTAGCCACTGATCATGGGACTAGTACTGTGTGCACATAGGAATCCCTCTTGGTATTCCAAGCTATTAAGGGAGGGTTCCGACAGCGTTGGTATCAGAGCCATACTGACTGTAGGATAAACCTTAGATGGAATGGCCGTTAGTATAGTAGTAGAGAAATTCAAAACCTTACTTTTTAAAAAAGTTACGTGTGTGGACTATGTAGCTAAGTCTATTTTTTTCCCTTCTATATGACATTCTTTCCTCACCTCTAAATATTCTCATCCTTTCTACTAGTTTTTCTTTCCTTATCCATGACCTTATAAAACATTACCAACTTATCTTTTTAAAGATAATTTGAGTAGCCTTTGTTAGCCGCTACGACATATAGTATGTCATTGCCGCCAGCTTTTTGGGAATATCCGTAGGGTACCACTATTATGTTTCCTACTCAACCAAGAAAGACTGCAATATCTACACCAACAACCACAAACCACCTTTTGAGATTGGTATAGAAATTTATTCGCATTTCGACTTAATAGCTTAAGTACCCTTATTCTTGTTCGACCTAATGAAATAGGACTAGACTAGTAGTAGAAAACCCTAGAACACTTGTATACTAGCTTAAATACTTGGGTATTTCATGTTTGTTGAACCTTGTTGTACCTTCTTTTGTACTGCTATTCGGGTTACACTCGTGACTGCTTAACCCTTAGGTTAAAGTTCTCACGACGAGTCAACCCTTGAATTATGAAGAATTGTAGAATTAAGAAAATTTTAGGGAATGAAATGTTGCCTTGCAACCAAGCCAACTCTCAATTTATATCCTTTTATCTTATTCATCTGTTGCGATTGGACACCACGTTGCAGGATGCCTGTGACTAGGTCCATCAATGAACTCATGAGGAGTAAAGGCACCTCCAACTCCCAGCTTCCAAGAGGCGATGTTCCTGCTCCATCTCAGCCCAATCCCATTCATCCAGCTGCAAGAAGTCCTCCTTCTAAACAACACAATAACCCGCCACCTGCTCAGGATCCGTATCCAACCATTCCTGAAGAACAGCTTTCCGGACCTTCGACCATGGCACAAGTGCTTGCCATGATAGAGCAAGGTCGTCAAATCCAAACCTTGTTGCTTCAGCTGATGGTGCAGAACACTGCCAATATGGACGTGGCTCTCGATAAAGGAAGTTCGAAGCCTAAAAGTTGCTCTTTCAAATGTTGTCAACCAAGTCAAATTGAAGTTCGGGCATGCATTCGCTGTGGAGAGATTGGACATACTGCTGATGAGCATGCCATCAATTGCTCCAGTTGTGAAGGAAATCATTCTCCGGGAAAATGTCCCATGAACAATATCACTTGTTACCTTTGTGAAGGTCGAGATCATTGCCCATTTCAATGCCCCCTTGATCCATTAGTCACCACCGCAGTTCAGCTTCAGCAAGAGAACCTTCGAGTCTTAGTTGCTCAAAAATTAGCACATAGAAGAGGAGCTACACAAGTAATGTCAGTTAAAGAATTGAAAGATCAGCGTTTCCACCTTGTCGATCATCACCAGGGAAGCAGTAATTGGCCATCGCCAATAGCATGTTTCTTGTGTGATGAAGAAGGTCACTGGGCAAGGAATTGCCCTAAGCAACGACAAGTTAAGATTCAAGAAAACAAAAACATAGGACACCCATTTGTACCCAGTAAAGCATCGCAAAAGGCACGCAAGTGCTACGTCTGTCACGAGGAGGATCATATTGCTAAGCAATGCCCCCAAAGAGAGCAAACTTTTCCCAATACCATAGTCATGCCAGAAATCACCACCGTCAAAATAATAACCCCGAGGATAGGAAAGACAAAATCTGAAGCAACTTACCCAAAGAGACGAGGAATGAAAAAGCGTTTGGACAAAGATACCTGTCCCAAGAAGAAGCCAACACCGCCACATCTTCGACCTCAGCAAATTCTTGTTCATCCATTTGACAATAATGGCAAAAAGCCTCCTGGTAACCCAGCAGCCAATGTCACTTGCTTCGGCTGTGGTGAGCGAGGCCACTATGTCAAAGCTTGTCCAAAGTGGAATCCTGTACCACCTCGACCTCAACCTCAAGGAACTCAACAGTGTCTCTCAGATCAACCCCAAGAACATGTGAGGCCACAAGCTTCTAAACCGGCCCTAGCTCAAGCCATGGTCATGGTCATCTTCGTCATATGACTACTGGAGAAATACATGATACACCCGATGTGACATTGGGTATGTTCCTCCCACTCAATTTCTACCATGTCCTTGTTTGATCCTAGATCATTTCAATCCCTCGCAAGAATTACCAATCAAATCAAAATCGAAATTGACCATACACTTACTTAAATGATGATCTTTTCGCCATTATAGCAAAAGAACTCGATCCCCTTCCTCTATGTCCCGCCAAATCTCGAGGACGAGATTTTGTTTAAGGGGGGTAGATTTGTAACATCCTCAAAATAAAAGAAAGTTAAAATAAATTAAAATATTTAATTTATTATTTTAAAACTGAATTTTTAGTATTTTGTGAACTTCTTTGAACTTTGTTGCACAAGAAAAACCTTCTATTTTATTTGCAAACAGAATCTTAACCTTGTTTATCAAAAACAAATTTAGCACAAGATCAAAAATTTAAATCATACATTACCTTTATATCATTTCTACAAATTTTCAAAAGGATTTAAAAAGATTTGTTGCTTAGGAATAATAAAAAAAACAGTATTAACTAATTTGGGCCTACTCCAATTAAAAGAATTGTATAAAATAAATATAAGTATTTTGGCTCTAAACTTTTATTTTGGAATATATATAATTATGAGACAATATGATAAAAGTTTCAATATCATTTTGGATACTTAGAAGAATCCATTTTTATGAAAGGTTTATGTCCTCATTAAGCTTTCCAACAATAGTTTGAGCAAGACCTAATACAACCTAACCTTATTTAAAGACTCATCCATCAAACAATGCTAATATGAACCACTTCATTTCCAATGGGAGCAAGGCCAAATGCAGTCAAGGCCAAAGATCTCCATACCTTGAAGGACCAATGGAGTGCTTGAGCTGACAACTCAAAAGCATCATCTGGGCAAGAACAAATGCACCTAAATCATCACTCGAAAGGGGCTACCAGCTTAGGCACTATTCAAACTAAATTGAACCAACCAAATGCAAAGCTTTGACAACTCCTACCGGCCAGGCTCGAGTAGATCCAGTTTCAGAGATTGTTGGCACAGTGATTTTGTTTGAACTCTGATGAAATGACCTGAACATTGTCTCCAGTCCTACCAGCTCAAGATTTGCAAATCCAATTGGACCAACCAAGTAATGAAAGCTAACAATGCACTGAATCAGCTTGAGTGCTTGATAAACTAAAGAATCCTAAGAACTAATGGAACAGGTCAATTGCAATCAAACCAAAAGATTTTCAGATTTCACTGAACCAATCCAATGCCTGAGGTGGACTGTTCACTGCACCAACCAAAGAGAGGAAGCTTCTGTCAGTATTGGGCATTGGGTAGTTTGGCTAGCACAATGCGCATAGCTGAGCTCCACCGCCTGAATTCCTGCCATGGCATCCCCGAGCACCCAAATCCCGGTTTTTACGGCGCCAAATCCGCTGGGAGATCAACGCCACTGTCGTTACCTCCTTGACCAAGAATCCATCCACCCGTTGAGCTGACCTCCCTTGGCTTACTTAAACCACACCACGATCACCCCTTGCACCCTACACTGCCTTGCTCATTCCTGACCCGAAGGCTTGCTCACCTTACTGAACTTCGTCGGCCAAAGCACAGAGCGAAGCAAGCCAAGCTCATCTCTATTCAATCACCGCCGCATCGGGCCCTTTTCTTCCCCACGGCCGGCCACCGGTGCTAGACTTCCTCGGCCTTCCTCCCTCTCGGTGAGGACTTGGGTTGGGCTCCCCTCGGCTCACTGGAGCTCACCGGACGATCTCCCGTGCTTCGACGCCACCGGAGCGCCGCCGCCACGGCCGGCTTCCTTCTCCACGACCGACGATCGGTGACAAGTCAGCTCGGGCAACCACGGCTTCGAATGAGTGGTGAAAACGACTCCCCTAGACTCGTTTATGATCACCAGCCGATCTCCCGAGCTGCGATGCCGCTGTAACGCCACCACGCCGCCGCCTTCTTCCCCAAGTCCGGCCGCTCGGCGCCGCGCCTGCTCGATCAATCTCCACTCCATTAAGGTAATGAATCGGCTCCTCTACACCTCATGGATGCTCAATACGTGCTCTCCCAAGCTTAAGCCGTCCTTAATCTCTCTCCCGGCCAACCGCCGATCTCGCCGCCGCCCTGCTCTGCCGCAAGCATAGCTCCGGCCGGCTATAGCCCGAATTAACCTGCGCCCTAGGGTCTCCACACTGACCTCTTGCTCCTCCCACCCACGGTCGGCCGCCTCCGGCCTCTGCTCACTTGGCCAGCAAGGCGCCTCTTAGTGCTCTGCTCCGGCTCACTGAAACTTGGGCCCCAACCATCAGTCCCTCGCTCTCCCCCTTGCCCTCAGCCGAACCAGCCACTGGCAGCCGGCCCCCACGCTGTTAGTGTAATGCGAGCCCCAGCCAACTTCAGCAACAGGAAAAAATGCGCCTTGCCTATTGGAAGGCGTATTTTGCTTTTTGTTGGATTTTTCATACCCGAGCCAATTGATTTGTTTATAACTTTCGCACTATAGCTCCAAATGAACTCAAACTAGTTCCTAAAATTTTGTTAAATCATGAAGTTTCTAAATATAGAAAAACATTTTAATCTTGTTCAATGCACAGTATTTAAAATTCAAATTTGAACCATAGGTCTAATATGTGTTCTATATACAATTTTCACAAATGATCTCCAAATTTAATGAAACCAAATTTTATTGCATTCCTTTTGTCATTAGGGTTCCAAATATATATAAATATTTAGATTTGAATTTAGTTTGTACCAAATTTGTGATTAGGTCCTTTTCAACGTGTTTGAATTTAAAATACTAATAATTTGTGCAAATAAACTTCAATTATGGTGAAACAAGTTTTAATGCTCTCATGAAATGATACTCTCTTTGTTTATATAAATTAGACTTGTTTAATCATAGTTCATGTGCGCCATTTCATGTATACTATAAAGATTAATTAGGTTATCCATAAATAAATAGTGTTAGCAAATTGCATGTAACTTGAAAACTAATACCTAAACATTTGAAGCATCATAATTATAATCTTTGTAACAGTAGCTTAATGAGTTGCTTTGTGTACTTTAGTTACTTTTCTTAAAGAATCAAGTAGTTCATTAAGTATTTAAGTATTAATAGCTCTACAACCAAATTTCAATATTATGAAATTAATCTTTTTAACCTTCTGAAAATCTTAGGACTTCTCCTTTGCATTATTAATTTAGTTGAACCTTAATCATGCTCTTTTACCATTAAAAATATAAGGATAAGTCTTAGCAAAACTTTAAATTTGTGAATAGCCGTAGCTGTTGCATGCAAAACAAATGGTTAGAATGAACTCAAATCTTTGTAAAATTAATTTGGTTATACCCCTATCGCCACATGGATTTCAAATATATTAGAATACTTCAGTTTTGCCTTAGTATGCCGTAAATGCTTATTAATCGAAGTTCCATTACTTGAATAGTTCGAATAGTCATAACCCTCACAAACAAACTTAAAATTTGGTAAAACCAAATCCTAAGACTTTTTAAAAGTGATACCCTTCCTATTTATGCAAAAATAATAGATGTTTTCGTATTATTGAACTAAAACCATATAAGGCCCTAATACTCTTTTATATTAAAAACATCGTAGTTGAAAGTGAAATATCGCGGAACCAACTTTAAAACACTCTTAGAGGTATTCCCGATAGTTCCTGAAGAATGGTTAAATAATTTATTAAGGTGCAATCACATTCAGTAAAACAAAAGCGACACCATCCATGCGTGTAAAATTATGACATTTAAGCCTTTTCGGCCACCCGTAGAATACCTCGTTTAAATACAAAGATTAGAGGGAATAGCTCAAAACCATTCTATAATGTTTGTACTACCATAATATGGAAAAACATTTAATTAATGACTTGCTTTGCATCTGAATCCTATTAGCACAACAGGTCCTAATTATTATGAAAGTTAGTAACTTGCTATTTGAATAGTTGGACTTATTAAACCCTAAGGTAAAATGTTTATGTCATTAGAATCATCATATAATCATGTAAATGTAACCTCTAGCCCTATCCTCTAAACCCAACTTATATAAATCAACTTTTGTGCAAATTATACTTAAGACTAAGTATTGTTCACATGAACATTTTTAATCTTAATTGTATTAATCCAAACAATCTTAGCTTCTTGGATTTGAAAATGAAAATAATCATATACGTAATTTTGGCCCCTTGAATTCGTAAATGGTAACTTTCGTTAAACGCGGTTTTATGTTCTGCACTAGTTGGACCCAAACCCTAACCTCCGCCAAAGCGCACTATCGCACTTGTTTTCCATGAATGGTTCTATTTGTGAATATATTCGACTTCTTTTTGCCACATGTATTGTATGTTTACTTGTTGTTCTTTCTTTTAGATTTGGATGTTGCTTCGCTTTTTATGATATGGCGTGTAGACACCGATACTCCGGATACTATTGCAGACGACTCCGACTTCACTACCGAATTCAACAAGCAAGGCAAGCACCCTCCTTTGACCATATTGAACCCACTATTTTAAGATAGTTTACTTTGTTTGTCAAAATTATTATGCATGCGCTATGTTCCTTAAACTTGCTATATTGTGGGATGCGGTAGAACTAAACCTAGATTGTGGGATTACCTCAATTATTTGATGACATGAGAACATTGAAACCCTAGGTTATGGTTAGACAAAAGATAATGTCAATTGGGTATACTCGATTATTATTTGCACATGCTTAGTATGCTCTAGTAATGGGATCATGAATGGATGGTTACACTGTTCATGATAATCAATGAGAATAGACATGTTTTGGAAGAGACAGGTGTTGTCTCATAATTTAAAAGGTTGGATATGACAGTAAATGATACTGGTAGTTTGATAAAAATGAAAATAAAACTATGATTTGACACGGGTGGATTATGGCAATAGCCGGGTGTGTAAGCGTTAACTTACACGTAGTGTAGGGGGAGTTTCCACCTGAGTTAATTTAAGGACCGAACATAGTGTTGTATAATCCAGGAATTACCGTACAACCACAATTGCTATTTATGGGGTAGCCTCAACCTACTAAGTTATTTAAAACTGGCTTTGCACATTGGGAGGCCGAAGTAGCACAAGCCTTAAACCCTTTCGAGTTGGCTTGTAAGGGGCTTCCACATGGACTTGTGGGTAATTGCATACCGATGCAATGGTGTACGCCTCACTATGGGAAGGAACACGTGTTCTTGATCTCGCGCAATGAGAATTTATATCTTCCCAAATTTTTGTTCCTACCATAGTAAGGATTTAACGTCACTGGGCTGGTGTAAAGTTAGGATTAAATAATGTAACAGTTGTGTATGATTTTCCTCGCGGCACACCTAAGGAAGTGTGTTAATTTGCAATGCACAAAGGGAAAATCATTATTTGTGGGTAAAGTTGTACAACTCTGCAGAGTCTAAACTTTTCGAAAAGCCGTTCCCACGGTTATGGGAGTCTTGGTGCACTGACACTAGTTAGAGTTTTTGGTACTTTTACAAAATGGATGGAATTTAATGGTAGTTGGAAAGAATCATGTGAAAAGTGTTGTGGTCAATGGAAGATGTTGTTGATGTCAATAGTATGGGAATGGACGGTACTTTACTCACAATCATGGAGGATTGTGAGATTGTTATTACTCTATTTATACTTGTTATTTACATATCTGTCAATTGCTTTACAAATTTTAAACACAATCTATTATTCTGTATTTACAATTCAATTCGGCTTTATGCAAAATAACTTAGTAGCTTACCTATGACATAGCCTGCATTTACTATATACATTTGTGATACACTACAAGTCTTGCGAGTACATACGTGTACTCAACCTTGCTATTGTTGATATTCAGAGAATGAAGAGAACGAGTTTCCCGATCCCGACGCAGAATACGGGGACTTTGCTAACGAGTCTTTTCTAAGGTTTTACCCTTGTCAGTTGCCTGTGGTATTTTGGGTAGAAGGCAAACTGCCAAGATTTGTATCTTCCGCTGCAGACTCTTGAATTCGGCCAATAGGCCATGATTGTAAAACTTTATTTCTATTAATGAAATGTGAACTTGTATGGATGTGATGACAATGTTGTAAATGTGCGTACTAGCCACTGATCATGGGACTAGTACTGTGTGCACATAGGAATCCCTCTTGGTATTCCAAGCTATTAAGGGAGGGTTCCGACAGTACTTAATATTAATTGGTGCATGAAACAGTAGAAGTGAAAGTAGCGATAAATGGCAGGGTTAAACTTAAGTATATGCATTGTTACTACAACCCTTAGGGTTTATCTTTTGCATGGTTAAACTTTAAGTACATGCGTTGATATTCCATACTTTAGGGTTTACCCTCTGCAGGATCATGTCTTTAATAGGATTCAAATGCAAAGCATATTGTAATAGATGTGTTTATTAAGATAATCATGCCTTAGGGAATATTCCAAGGTCGATTTTTTTTACAGGTATTGGAATCTATTGTTAATGTTTTATTTATTAAATGGGAGTATAAACAACCAGAGGCTAAATGTACAATAGGCGTAAGGTTTAGTTTACCTATGAGAACAAATTAGATTAGTATTAGATATACTCATCTTTGCAGCATGGAATGATTATGTTTTATAGATTGTATATATAACTAGTTGAATATGTATGTTTACTCACATGTACTGTGATTATATTCTAAGTACATATATTATAAGGGTTTAATTATTTTTAACAAACTACGAAATGTCTATGTACACATGTACATTTGGAATAATTGAGATTTTGTAGACTTAAAATTTGTTTTATAAATCAAGGGATTGTATTTGGGTTTAATCACATCTAAATATGCATCGGATATGAATAATATGATGATTAATTAAATTTTAATTATCTAGAATGATTTCAATCCTTAACAAAGAATATATATATATATTCATTTATTTATTTTTCTCCTCTTCTTCTCCCATTTCTTATCTCTTTCTTTCTTATCCTCTCCTTTTCCTTTTATTCTTCCTTTTTCTTTACCTTGCCTATTCGGTCGACCGAAGCTCTCTCTCTCTTCTGGGGTCTTCCTCCAGATTCTTTTCCCATTTCTTATTTCTCTCTGCTCTCCCTCAATCTGGTCCTAGGCTCGTCTCCCCGCCGATCCAGTCGTTCGGCTCGAGGCAGGCGACGTTGGCCTGGCTCCTCCGTCGCCTGACCCCCGTTCGGCACTCACCTCGTGCGCCCCGGACTGGCTTTCGCCCGGCGCCGCCGGCCTTCTCCGGACTTCTCTGGCTCTGCCTCCTCCCGGCTCGGTTGGTCTCTGGCATACACCGTCCCGGGCAACCGCGTCGCCTCCACCGTCGCTACACCGACTCCACCGGCTCTTCCTTCCTCCCCTACGGTTTGGTTCCCTCTCCTTCTCCATTTTCTTAATTAGGGTTGGTAACCCTAATTCCTTACCTCCTCCTCCATTTTCTCTGGATGCCGATTTTCCCCCTTTTCTATTTGTCTTTGCGCCGGCTAGTGTTGGCTCGGTTTGATCTAGGGTTCGGTATCCTCTAATTGCCGAATCTTGACTGCGGTTGGGGAACGATTTCATGATGCTTGATATTAGAGTTTCATGATGTTGGAAGCTAGTCCCAAAATTCTTCTGCCTCTATCCGATCTGTGGTGTGCTTAAGATGATCTGCTGCAGATCGGTTTAACTGGTCTTCAGAAGAAAATGGGAATGCTTATTATATTGTCTCTGATTGATGATGTACTACAATGATTTAGTTGGGAATCCGATTGTATTGAGATCACTCTCTAGTTTGTGCTGCTTAAAGAATTAATTGGAGGTCCCTTGCACTGATTTGCCATATGAATGGATTTAGCAAACGATGATTAGATTGGTGCTAAATAGATTGAGGGTATTCGAATGCTTAGACATAGCATAAGGACAATGGTTGCTTTAATATTCTACTGGCATGATAAATGATAATGTGATGCTATGCCACTGATTGCTTTTCTGAATACTTAATTAGGCATGATGGCAGTGGCTTAGATTACTTTGTTGCATAGTAGATGATAATAATTTGATACTAAGCAACACCAGTATTTGGAATACTTAAGACCTAGTATATTACTAGTTGCTTTTGCTGAGTTCTTTACATGGCAAATGATGAAATGATGCTATGCTATGGGGTTTGATTGCCTTTTAGTGCATGATGTAAGATTCTTTTCGATCACTTGCAAGTTGGATGGTATCTATGTCCATTCTAAAAGTCAGTACGCCGGGGGAGTATATTTGGCTAAAGATGGACATGATGCAACCCTTGCATGCTTTACTCCTAAATACTGAGACCAAAACTTCTTCTAGCCCTTTACTGTCTATCTTTGCTTCTAGGCCATCCTTACTTCTACTATCTATTCCATTTTGATTTCTAGTCCTTTTTGTTCTTGCTGTCTCTATTACACCACCCTACAAGGGAGGATTGGCTAGGACTTACTTGGATGTGCTCTGAGATGAAATCTGGAAGGGAAGGATTGGATGTCTGTGCAGCTTGAGGCTTGATCTTCCTTCACCCTGTTCCTGGGATTTGGCCTTCTTGGCTTCCTCCTCCTTGCTGGTTCGGTGGTAGCCTTTCTGGGGTTTTGCCTTACATGGAAGCTTTACTCTTCTAGGCTTGCACTGAAGGTGTGGTTGATGAGGCTCAATTGGTTTTGCTTGGGGCCATGCTTCTAAAGCAACGTATTCTGGGAGTAATACTTGTGATGTGGTTTAGGAAGTCTATATGGCTTTTATAGCCACAAGATGGGCATGCAGCAGGTGTGAAAGAAGGCTTAGGCTTACGGCTGAATCAATGCATCATTTACTAACCTTGTCAGTTCATTCATCCTAGACTGAATGGTTTGCTTATATGGCTTGATTTTAAATGAATGCATTCTCCTCATCTTGTCAGTAATGATTTTGGCTTTAAGACCAATACAATTTGCTGGCTGGGTATTGTCCTGGATGTTTCGGTTGGGCTTGATATCGTGGCCGGTTCTGGAGCCTCTGTGCTTGATTGATTTGGGGTTTTTAGTCGGCATGGTTAGCCTGGTGGCTTGCGTGGGTGGTTGGCTATTTGCTCTGGAGTGTTTGTCTGGAAATCGTGGCTGGGTTCTGGGAGTTTCGATTGGGACTGACCTGGAGGGTTCGGTTGAGATTGAAACATATAAAATGTTTAATCTTGTGGCCCAAATGTCCCCTTGTGGCTGCCGACCTGATCTGGTATGCTTTGGGTTCGGCTGGGTTGTTCTGGCGCTCTTGATGACTTGCTTTGCCCTTCTCTGATCTTTTTAAAGATTTCGGCTGGGCTGTGGGTGTGACTTCTACTGGTTTCTGGAAATGGTGGTGTTGTCCTCCTGTGCACAGTAGCCCTGCCTTATCTTTTCTACTGTGGTCTTTTACTGATTTACTGAGGTAAAACTTTTCTATTTTGCGACATTGTCTGAATATTCGAGTCTACGGCTTAACAGGTTTGTATATTGCCGAATGATGCAAAAACAAATCGCGAGAGGAGCCAGATTGACCCCCGGACAATCTAGGGTACCTCACTGAGCGATCAATTAATTAATTAGCTGACGGCAATTCTTTCTCATCTATTTATTGTATTTAATTTATCGCATTTACTTTATTCCTATCCTTATACATGTGCAACTGAATATGCAGATTCACAAGATGCAGATCAAGTCAGCATAGGAGCTGCGGTTTATAGTTTTGTATTTTACTTTTTGAGATGTAGTTTGTAACCAGATATGTAATTAGATAGTTATGTGATTGTAATTGGACATGTAATCGAATGATTGTATTGAGTCGTATTCCAGATAATTGTTGTATGTCTTTGTGAGAATCTTTGTAACTCTTATGCATTGTAAATGTGAACTATGGTGTAACAATCAACAATGTTGTTGTTTAAACTTTGTAATGAATGATTTGGATCGGGAATGATAATAAATATTCTTGATCAGAAAATGGCAATTGACTTACTTTATCTTCTTACCATTTCCTTCTATAATTTTTTTTCCTTTTCTAATTTCAGGAATTCAATTATCTAAAAAAAAGCTTTTAAATTTGCAGAAAGATAATAATAATTCAAATTCACATTTTAAATATTTTATTTTTACTGTTTAATTAATTCAGAGATGTTACAAAAACAGCATTTGACAAATAGCATGAGTAGATTCGAAAGCAGTGGAAACAAGTATAGCATAGATAACTTTTCAAGGAGTTTAATAAACATCTTTCCCATCCTAATCCATATTTCCATCAACATCATTATTAATCCAACCCAACCTTTCAGATCCAAGTTATTTTTGAGAAAATCTAACCCTTATTTGTAATTCCCGGCGATGTCCAATACCGCGGACACGGCTATTCGAATAGATTCTACACTCTGCAGAGGTTATGCACTTTACCCACAAGATACAAATCAAACACCACAAAGGCGAGTTCAGTAACAAAGTCTTTCTAAACTTCTAACAATACAAGTGGTCCTCCCGGTTGTTGCACACTAACCCTTCCCTTAGCTAAGGCGAAGTTTAGGCCAACCAACCGTTAGATGGGTACTGGCCTCGGCCCGATGCGCTCCCGTACAACTTACACAAAGGGTGTAGTTGACCTCCTGAGGTCCCACAGTGCGTTATTAGCAACTTAATCAACTAGGTCCGTCCCATTACTGAGACATGTGGTTGCACGTTAGACCCAGTTCAAAGGCTTGCAAGGTGAAGTCCTTAGGGTGACCAGGCAAGACTACCCGAAGAACCAAATCAACATCCCGATTGCCACAAGCGGCCCGGTGATCATTCTTATCACATGCCCCGGTCGAAAAACTATTTATCAAACCCCAGTTGATTACCATGCACCACGTGCCATCAACATCACATGATACCTTTCCAAAACAGGTTCAATATATCATTAAGTCAATATTAACATTTGATTGTCCAAAATCATGTCATGAGCACGTAGCAGGTCTAAGCAGTATACTACAACGGTCTAAAACCCATGTTGGCAATTTAATAATGTCCAACTAGTAATTCACAACTAGGGTGACAAGGGGTCATGGCACATATTTAAATAATCAAGGTGTCATACAACAAATTGGTATTTATCTAATCCCCCATATTTAAATAAAGTATTTTCTAATTGAACTAGCATGCAATAAGTTAAATTAAAATAGGTTTCAAAATAGGATCAACATGGTCAAAGCACAACTTGCCTTCAAAAAGTACTTGTTCTTGGTCTTGAGTTGGATCCTGAGTCAATACTTCTCCTTCGAATCCTTCCGGCACTTCAACGTCTACTCGTAAAGCGTGCAAATAGCAATACACGAATAAACAATAGGCAAAAAGTGTCCAAATATCCAAATAAAATCCATAAACAGAGAGAACATAATTTTATAAATTTTTAGAAGCTGGAATCGTCAAATTTGGAGTTAAAATGCAAAAGTTATGATTATTTACAGTTTAAGGAATCAATTAAATAATTTTACAGACAAAAACTTTAGTCCAAAAATTAAATAAAATTCATATTTAGGTAGATCTCAATTTTAGACAAATTTAGAAATTTGAATCACTCAAATCGGAGTTGAAGCATAAAAGTTATAAGCGTTTGAAGTTGAAACAAAATCAAATCATTATTTCGAATTAATAAATCATTTTCTTTTGAAAATTAATTATTGCGTCGGCGAGGACACGTGGCAGCCTCTGATTGGTGCGCTAACGTCGGTAGGTCCATGGACTTGGTCCACGCTCGGCTCGGGTCTACCGTGGACTCGGTCCACGACTCCACGTGTCGCCGACATGTGGGCCCCACATGTCGATGTCACGCGCACGCAATTAACGTCGCGGTCCAACTTCGGCCGACATGCGGGCCCCACCGTGCCGTCAGCGGTGACGTCATGGTGCGGTTCGGTTGTCCGGCCCGACACGCAGGCCCGGCGTGTCGAGACACGCGCTCGCAGCGGCGTGGCGTGGCAGGTACCGCGTGGCACAATCTCGGCCGTTGATTTGAAAATCAACGGCCCGGATTGGATCTATGCTTCACGCGTTTAGGTGAACGCGGTCAATCTGCGCCTTTGTATCTTGATCCCACGGTTGGAAACGATCCTCACCCGTCACGAGATCCACAGTACGGGCCACGTGGCCCATCGTGTGCCGTTGGATCTTGATCCAACGGCCCGCATCTAACTGGATTCTAGGGTTTGGGGGAGAACGTGGGCTCACCGTGACGGTCGGATCTTGATCCAACGGTTGTGCGAGCTCGGGGGCGGCGATGGCAACGCGGCGGCGCGGGCTCACCGGACGCGAGGACGGTGACCAAGCCGACGGCGCTGCGGGGCCTCTCCGGCGAGATGAGTCCTCCCTTCGGGTGCGCCTTGGCCTGAGGGTCTCGGAACTGGGCTCCAACTCGGCGGAAGACGGCGGACGGCGGTGGGACGAGGCAACAACCGCGGCGGGGAGAGAGAGGACTCCGGCGAGCAATTGCAAGGTGACGGCGGCGGATAGGGCTCCGGGAGTTGGGGAAAACGATGCACACGGGTCAGGCGAACCTCGGGCAACGATCCACGCCTTAAATACCGGCGCGGACGTCGAGATTCGCTCGGTTTCCGCGGCGGAGCCGGTACGGGCGGCGGAGTCCGTCCCGGATACGGCGAGACGACGTGGGCGCCGCTGGCCGTCCATTGGCGCGATCGACGGCCGAGATTGGCTCGGCGCGGCCGTGCCTAAGCGGATTGATCCTGGCCGTTGGATCTTGATCCAACGGTTCGGATCCATCTGGTCGAGGTTGGTTCGATCGAGTCAATCGGCTCGGTCGGACTCGAGTCCGACTTCGGGTTCGACTTCGGTCGGATGAACAAGATTTAATTCGATTGATTTTCCAGCGATTTAATAATTAAAATAATTTCCAGAAATTCATTTAATTCATTAAAATAGCAAAAGACTCAGAAAAATTCCAGAAAAATTCTGGAAAATATTTTGGATCATTTTGGACTCAAATAAAATATTTCCACCAAAATTTTATTTGCAAAGTTTAATTCTTTAATTATTTCAAAATGTTATAAATTCAAATAAATTCCAAATAAATCCAAATAAATTCCAGAAAATTCCAAAAATTCACCAAAGTACCAAATCACACATAGATTTAAGAAAAGCAAAATTTTGAGGTGTTACAGTTGTGTACATTTCAGAAATTATGCCTACATGTAGTTTTTCCTAACCGAAATTAAGAAAATAAGATCTAACATACCGACATTATTTGCGTACATACATAAATGATTCATACCTACATTAATACAATATGCGTGCAAGAAAATAATTTAAACTGTGTCCTACCACTTGACCACCACACTACATACATTTAGTACATAAAGCAACCAGGTTCTATACTGTCTAATTAACACAAACAAACTTATTTCACATCATTTGGATATCATACGATTAAGTTATGATAGTTTTATTATTTAACGCATTGAAATCAAACCTAATTAGGAAATAGTACAAACTAAATTAAATTTTAAATCTCTTTGCATATTCAGAGATCTTATGACATTAGGATTCTAAAGAAGTCTATCTCATTCAATTTGAACTTCAGTTGCACAAAATTTGTCATGAAGGTAGTTTCAAACCTACACTTTGAATTTGAATGCTATTTTAAACCAGTGATCAAACTTAATTTTTTTTTTGCATTTTCAGATACTACATGATTTAACATAAATTTAGAAACTTGTTTCATTCAATTTGGACTTATGGTTCAAAAGTTATGACCATTTTTCTTTTTAGTGTTAACCTATTTTTTGTCCCGTAAATAATTACTTGCTACTATGTTTATTTTGTCGAACCAACAACACATTTTTTGTTCCGATAAAGTAATATTGCAACTCATATATTTCTGGGGCCAATAATATATTGTGTACCAACATTATTTGAACATATACAAAATTATCCACACATACTTTTATAAACTATGCCTAAAACAAAATTAATTATGTACTATAATTTTTTTGGCTACTCTAACAGTTTTCTAAAAGTACCTATATTTTTCTTACGTACATATAATTATATCGATGAAAAAAATAATTATATAAATTACTAACCGATGAACAAAGAACGAACGAAGAACGAATGACGAACAATGAACAAGCACGTCCTCTCCTCCCTCTTCTTCTTCTTCTCCTCCTCCTCCTCCTCCTCCTCCTCCTCCTCCTTCCTCTCCTCCCTCCTCTTCTTCTTCTCTTTCTTTCCTTCTTCTTTTCCTGTTGTTTCTCTCTTCTTCTCTTTTTTCTGCGCTGAGCGCTGCCTGTGGTGTAGTTGCCCACTGCCCACCTGCTCGCCTCATCTACTGCATGCACCACCCTGTAGTGCCACGCTAGCGTGATTGCGCCTTTGTCGCGCCAGCGTGGCGCGAGTGCTGACGTAGCGTTGGGTCGGAGCTGGTTCGCGATGGCGTGGCGCGACAGGGGCTGGTTTGTGATGGCGTGGCCCGACAGGGGCTCTTTCGCGATGCCAATCATAATTCAACTCCAAAGCACAAGCGTACACGTACATGCCATAAACATGTAGTAACACGTATTGAAATATTCCCAAAATTTCAAAAAGGATTTAAATTGATTTTCTATTTGATTGTTGTTTGAATTTTCGGATTTTGATTTTTGGTTTTTGGGCCGTTTGCTCGTTGGGCCTCTGGCCTGCTTCCTTCCTTCCCCCGGCCCAGTCAGCCTGCCTCCTCCCAGCCCAGCCGCCGACCCATCTCCTTCGCATTCGCCCGTGCCGGACCGCCCGCGCGCCGCTCAATCGCATCCGCACTCCGCGCTGCCGCCCGCCGCTGTTCGAGGAGCTGCAGCAGTACCAGGAGTAGGAGCCAGACCAGACAAAAGCTGACTACAACTCCAGCCTCTTCGCCCTAGACGACCCCTTAGCCGAGCAAGGCAAGCCGCACGTCATTGAACCCAATTATTCCTGATATTGTAGTATTTATTTTCTACTGCATTATTTTAATGGTATGTTGAAGTATTGAAAAACGATATATTAGAATGACATGACGCTTAGTTATAACCAGATTTTGCTTAGCCTCCTTGATGTTGATCAGCCTGAATTAACATTTGATAACCCTAGTTGGTAATTATGCACCCCCTTAGTTAAGTATTAATCTTAGTAGTTTCACTCAAATTCTTTAAATGAGAAAGGTTGTGTCGAGCAGTTGGCACGGTAGATGTTTTAAAATTGTTGCTACAGTTGGGGGGACAATATCGGACTAGCCACGAGGTGGATGTGAGTCCGATCCCTGACTGATGATTAATGCCATGGTTGGTTTGGATGACTAGTACATGCAGGTACCATGTGGGTTTGTGGTTGTATGGCTTAGTCTTTGGCAATTAAGGTTAAACCCCCTTGAGCAAAGTAAATAACTTAAGATCCCGCTCAACCACAAGTCGGACCAGTCAATTGAACCTTTTTTTTGACATGACTCAGTACATTGTTCATCCCCTGGAAATACTTACATGGTGGTACCATTCTCAGTGAGGAGAATGGGGAGCAGCATTCCCGGCAGAGGAATGACTGAAGGGTTGGTGGGACGGGAATGAGGTGTCATTCGTCGTTTCTCACAACGATAGGTACCCACTCAGTATTGGAGTGCGGCTGCTGCGTTGGCCAGTGGGGTCCCAAGAACAGTGGGTCCAAGGACCTATCGGGTAGGAGCTACCATGGAGATGTTCAATCAAAAGGCTATGGTGGCCTCGGCTTGGCCGCATGCATTTAAGTTGCATGTGATTTGCGCATGGCATTAATGGTCGTAGATATCTTGTGGATAAAGCTAAGCAGCTCTGCAGAGTCTCAATTAAATGGTATTTGAATACACCGTGCTTCTGGTTAATGAAGCTAAGTTTGATTCAGGGTGACACCTGTAACCTAGCTCAAGTATATTTCGGAATTTTGTGAATGTGGCTAAGTTGTGTTGAACTTGTGGAAACCCCCTCCCAGTACTATTATTTATGGTTTGTGCTTCAATTGTAAAATGAACTTATAAACAAAACTGCATCCACAATACTTAAACCCTGTGCCTATCCATTGTAATCCCTTGCATGTAGTATTCAGAATTTTTCCCGTGCGACTTGTTGAGTACTGTTGTGTACTCACCCTTGCTTAAACCCGACCCCTTTCAGAGTTTCAAGAAGTTGGAGTTTATCAGGAATTCGTAGATAGCGATTTGGTTTGGTTTTAAGGTCTTAGTCTTTTGTTCAGGGCTGCCTGTGTGGTGTTTTGGTTGTAATCTACTTGGGCCCTGCTGCGCCCCTTTTTGTAAAAACTTGGCCGTTAGGCCTTACATTCAATAAAAATAGTTGATATTCATCTTTTGTCTGGCAAGGAGTGCTTGGTTCCCGACAGTTAATCTTCCTGGGTAACTGTCGAGCTATCCAGACGCGCCCCTGAAAAGGCAGTCTGTCACACGTATTACATGGCTTTACAAAATTAACTACCTAGGCCGTTCCCGCAACCACGCATTTCCACTAGTGGGAATCAGAAAAAGGAAAGGCGCGCGTGCGTACAGTTTCGTGGGTTGGCAGTTCATCGTGTCCATACCCGCGTATCACTCGAACTTAGTTTGTACTTCATTCGATCTTATTTTGGACATCGACATAATATCTAAAATACAGTTTTGACACTAATTTATATTATAGTATTTATATAAAATCCAATAAAATTATAATATTATAAAAATACTTTTTGAAACAAATCTAGACATATAATTTCAAAACAAATACTTCTCGCATTGGCGGCGGCCGAGCATCTGCGGGTGGACCAAACACCCAAGGACGACGTGTCACTGACCATCCTCGCCGTAGGGAACTGGGGGCGACGTGGGGAGTACAACCATGGTTGCCGCTCAGGTATAATTCACCACTCATGCTCTTGTGCTTGGGTTACCATCGATCACCAGGCTACAAAGAAGAAGAAAAACACCACTATTCCGAAAGAAATGCATCGGGAAAGCTATGATAGCCGCATTAATTCACCTAAAATTTAAGTTTGATAAAGATATATAGGCACTATACTTTAACACTCCTACTGCTGTCTGGCTTCACGAGGCTTGTGAAGTGGAGTAGAAGTGGGCCATAATATTTTTAATATTTCATTAGCTAGATTTTGAACTCATGACCTCTTAACTATGATATCATATTAAGTTGCATAACAATCAGAAAGTAAGTTCATGCTGTAATATCAATGAAGGGTAATTAATGGACCAGAAAGAAATCTTGTGAGATCTCGTAATCTTCAGGTACTTATTAGACTCTCAAGTGAGGAGGCCTCGTAGGGTTTATTTCCAAACTGGACTAACTGTGGTGTGATCATTTGCCACAACTTTTTTGTAGAATGCCCTTATATCTATTAAAATTACATGTAAATCCACATAAATTTGTAGGAATGACCCCACTAAAATATATAGTAGTGATATTTGACCGGTAAAGTTTCTGGATCTACAACTTGCTATGACCACAATGTATTTCTCTTAAATAATGTACATGACTAGGCGAGTTTATCACATATCTGTGCGGCTAGATACTACAATTGATATATGTTTGTATTTAAAAATAAAGTGGTGTTTATTATACTACTTCTTCTCATGATTGAAAACATAGTTGTATAACTAACATAATTGTTGCAACATATATAACTGCTTAATATTTTTCTGTTTATATGGAAAATATATAGTCTCTCTTAACAGCATAATTAATAGCTATAATGACGGTTTATGTTGGAAATGAGTTCGTTGGAATGTTGTTTAGGAACACGATACATATCTTGTTTCTTAGGCTATTCCCAGTGCAAAGTATAATACTCCAATATCCAAGAATGCCACATAGGATGAAAAGTATGATACTGCATTGAAGAAACACTCTCTACAATGCATAGTATCATACTTATATGGTTAAAATAATTAATTGGTGTGATGTTGTGTCTATGAAAGTGGGCCCAATGTGTTAAATTATGTGCCACAGCCTAAGATATCATGCCAAAGCAGTATCTTGCTCAAGATACAGCTTTCTTCTCCCTCCTATTTAATGCTTTGCCACATCAGCAAAAAATCCTATGTGGCATCTATTTAATGAGGATGATACTACCCATTGGGAATAGCCTTAGCAGTTTGTGTGAGAGCTGAGGGGAGGAATACTAAACCGATGGTTTTTTACATTTTCTGAAAGCATTACTCCCTTTGTCCATAATATAAGTCCAAACACATCACACACAGACCAAAAACAACATTAAATTTAAGAAAAAGTTATTAAAGAACCATCCATATGCCTATTAAATATCATATTATAACTACTAACCATTTTTTTCTTATATTAAAGCAGGGTATATAGTGTAAAATTGCAATAACTATAGTTTTTCTTTCAATGAACTTAGATGATAGGACACCGTTTCTTAACAACAGGGACATATTACGGGACATGGAGAGTATACTTTTAATTAGAAGCGAAGGTTGTGGATTAATGCATGCTGAAAGCTATCTTGTTCATACATCTAGCTATCGTTAATTAAGGCTCAGCAACCGAAACACCATGCATGGTTGAATATCGAAAAAAAAATCTACAACACATCCATTTTAATTTTCTCAAGGCTATGCAAGTCGTTAACACAATTGTCCTTAAAGCTCAGGAATTGAAAGATCATACGATCAAACATTGAAAAATCTACTATAAACTGACCTAAAGTATATGTTGCTACAGTTTAAACCATGGCCTTTAGCCACACGTACGACATGAGTATGATACCATCAGACTAGCAATTGGTTGACCTCATAGACTCCTTTAAATTGCAGAAATACGAGTCATTGGCACTTTTTTTTTTTTTTGAAGACTGATGCTTTGAGGCCAGTTAGGCCTCGTTTGGCAACTTGGAACCAAACTGTTTCTACTAGAATCCGGGAGAAACCCAGCCAGATGGGCTAAAACTCGGAACGATTCTCCTCGTAACGTTTCTTCTTTTTTCACGTCGTGGCTGAATCACCCTCAACCCCGTTTCTACTAGATTCGACTAGAATCGGGAACCGTACCAAACGGTTTGCAGAAAGTGATTCTGATTCTACCTGAAACGTTTCACTAAGAATCTGGAACCATTTCCGTTTCTACTAATATTTGAAACCGTACTAAACAGGGCCTAGTATCAGTGATGGAACTAGTGATCAATGCACATGTTTGGTGCCCTAAAGTCTTTGATCATGGGTGATTGTTTCTTTACATAAGTAGCCGAAAGCTAGCTAGAGGGGTCGACGTTTATTATCTCTGACGATCTGTTCGGTACGGTCACCATGCATTCCAGCTGTCACAAGTTCGACTGGTGGCCGATCGCTCCTCACGACGTACACCTACATCTCGAATCTCCTCAACGTACGTACACGTAGTATCGCATGCGAGCACTCTCGATCTCGATATATGGGCTTCGTCTCAGACGATCGATCCCGCGTGATTGCTCGTGTGTTTTCGCCAGGATCTGGGGGACGCACCGGCGCGGTCCAACGCGACGTCGTGAAAGATCGTCGTCGGCCACCACACCATCAGCAGCGGCTGCGAGCACGGCGACACCTCCGGCCTCGTGCAGCAGCTCCTCTCTGCCGCCGCGCTGTGGTATAAATACACGCACGCCCTCCTCGTTTGCAGTCACCGCCACCTAGCTAGCTCCTCTTATTCTCTCCTCTTCCTCTACTCAGAGCGATCGGAGTACGTCGCCGACCATGGTGATGCCCCGGGGCTGCTCAGTAATCATGGCTCAGATCGCCGTCGTCGTAGCGGCGATGATGCTCGCACCGGCGGCGGCCGAGCTGCCGCGGGTGGAGCACGCGCCCAAGGACGACGGGTCACTGGCCGTCCTCGCCGTAGGGGACTGGGGGCGGCGTGGGGAGTACAACCAGACCGTGGTTGCCACTCAGGTATAATTGTCACCACTGATGCTCTTGTGCTTGGGTTACCAACGATCATCCGGCTACAAAGAAGAAAAAAGAACACCGCTTTTTTCGAAAGAAATGCATCGAGAAAGCTATGATAGGCGGATATCGAGTTGTATGCACCGATGGATTCACCTGAAATTTAAGTTTGATAAAGATATACAGGTAATATACTTTAACACTTCTCCTGCTGTCTGGCTTCACGAGGCCCGTGAAGTGAAGTAGAAGTGGGCCATAATATTTTTAATATTTCATTAGTCAGATTTTGAACTTACGATCTCTTAACTCTGATATCATATTGAGTTGCATAACAATCAGAAGTAAGTTCGCGCTGTAATATCAATAAAGCGGTAACATTAATTGGACCGGAAGGAAATCTTGTGAGACCTTGTAATCTTTAGGTCCTTATTAGACTCTCAAGTGAGGAGGTCTCGTAGGGTTTATTTCCAAACTGGACTAAGTGTGATGTGATCATTTGCCACAATTTTTTTGCAGAATGCCCTTATATCTATAGTAGCAATATTTGATCCCCATAGGGTAAAGTTTCTGGATCTACCACTTGCTATGACCACAATATATTTCTCTTACATAATGTACATTACTAGGCAAATTTATCACATATCTATACGGCTAGATACTACAATTGATATATGTTTATATTTGAAAATAAAATGGTGTTTATTATAATACTTTTTCTCATGATTGAAAACATAGTTGTATAACTTATATAATTGTTGCAATATATATAACTGTTTAATATTTTTCTGATTAATATGGAAAATATATAGTCTCTCTTAACAACATAATTAATAGCTATATCGACGGCTTATGTTGGAAATGATCGAGTTCGTTGGGATGTTGTTTAGGAACACGATACATATCTTGTTTCTTAGCAGTTTGTGTGAGAGCTCAGGGGAGGAACACTAAACCGGTGGTTTTTTACATTTTCTCAAAGCATTACTCCCTTTGTCCATAATATAAGTCCAAACCTATTAAATATCATATAATATCTGCTCAACCATTTTTTCTTATATTAAAGCAGGGTATAGAGGGTAAAATTGCAATAACTAAAGTTTTTCTTTCAATAAACTTAGATGTAGGATACCGTTTCTTATCAACAGAGACTTATATTACGGGACATAGAGACAGAGTATACTTTTAGAAGCGAAGGTTGTGGACCAATGCATGCTGAAAGCTCTCTTGTTCAATGAACTAGTGATTAATGCACATGTTTTGGTGCCCTAAAGTCTTTGATGATGCATGGGTCATTGTTTGTTTACATAAGTACGTAGCCGAAAGCTAGCTAGAGGGGTCGTTTATTTTCTCTGATGTCTGTTAGGTACGGTCACTCTTCTTCCTTTTGAAGCAGTTATGAGCTCAAATTAAGACGATGAACCCAATTAATCATTGGTTTTGCCAACTACCAATAGCAGGTATAACAAGACAGGACGTACAGGATATGCATTCCAACTGCCACAAGCGTACTACTTGCTTGTGCTGGACATAAATTGGCTAATAGGATAATTAACTAGCTGCATATTGTCCCTCCGAAAATCTAAAAATGACGTACCAGCCGCTCTCATGGAAGGTTTTTTTTTCGGGAGTGTATAGGTATCATCCGGATGTTTTTGTCCTAAAAATCATCTAAACTTTGGACCGTATGATCAAAACACACATCCGTAGGATCAACCCACCTCTAATTCAGGGGGGTGTGCATTGATCTGAAAGCAAATCCAATGGCCTAGAATTTGGATGATAGTTGCTAAAGAAAACATCCGGGTGAAACTTATCAAAATCCTTTTCTTTTTTTTTTGTAAGAAAAAAAAAACAAGGCTCTGATCATCCAAGGTTACGATGTGTGTAAACCGTATCGTAGATGGGAGTGGTCGGGGCGAAGCTGAACACCGACTTCGTCATATCCACCGGCGACAACTTCTACAACGACGGCCTCACCGGCGACAACGACACGGACAGCTTCAAGGCGTCCTTCACCAACATCTACACCGCCGACAGCCTCCAGAAGCCCTGGTACATCGGTAATGCATGGCAACTAACGCTACCTGACCACAGAAATACATATATATTCAGACATAAAATGTCTGATGAAGACTGGTTAATCCTGTCTCTGTGACATGCATGCAGTCCTCGGCAACCATGATTACACGGGCGACGCGCTTGCGCAGCAGAGCCCCGCCATTCGCGAAGTCGACAGCCGGTGGACCTCCGTTAATAAGTCCTTCATCGTCAACGCAGGTGGGCAAAGCTTGTACAGTCTTTGAATACGTACAGGTCTCGAGTTTAGGGCTCTCTCCCACTAATACAGTGTAATACATTGGTCCGTTAGTACAGAGGCCCTAGTAGCCCATATAAAGTGATGGTACGATTAGTCTTACGTTGTTTAATTAAAGTGAGTTATGGTAGTATATAATATCTATGGAGTGCAGACGTAACACCTCCGGATTAACTCATTTACACCAAGTGACGATAAAAATTTAAGCGGGGTGGTATGGATGCATGGATCCGTCCCATGATGGATTAGATTTTGAGCGAATTAATTAGGCACTACTACACGAAGGCTCATATTAGACACCTTATCACAAACGGTTTTAAATACACACCGTCTGTTATGAGTCCAAGGCACATTACATACGGTTTTATTTACGAACAATCTGTGATGATTTCTTTATCACAGACGGTCCGTCTGTGATAAGAGTCCCCCACATCATAGACTGTTTTATCCATGGACCGTCTGTCAATAATAATATATTGGTGATGCTCTGTACTGTAATTTGTTTCAGATGGCATGGCTAGCATTTCCTGAGGCTAGCCAATAAATCTAAATTGTTGTAAGAAATTTAAAATTAACATCACAGACGGTTGTCAAGATACCGTCTGTGATAATTGGGTCATCAAAGACAATTCCAAACTAGAATAGTCTGTGATAAATAGATCATCACAGACGATTCAAACTAGAATCATATATGATAAATGGATTATCACAGCGGTTCACAGATAGAACCATCTGTGATAAAGTGCTCATCACAGACGGTTCTAGCTTGGAACCGTCTCTGATGAATTTATTCACAGACGGTTGGAAAATCATCTGTAATGACTATGAGTTATCACTGATAGTTTGATACAGACGGTTCATAAAACCGTCTGTGATGTGGTTTATGAACCGTCTATGATAAGGGTTTGTATAGTAGTGAGGACAGGGTATTAGGCTATGTGTATGACGTTTGTGAGCCCAGAGTGAACACACGGCATGGCATAAATGCGGTACTGGATACACGGACATATACGAGGGATGGTTATGGGCATTTACCATGTATATAGTGTGATGTGAAGACACGTGTGGCCCATATGGAGCATTATATATATAATGTCTTTTGATCCAAATGTAGTACCTCTAAGTTAACCCTTTGGCATAAAGCAATGACGAAATTGTGAGTGGGTGCTATACATGCATAGGTTAGCCTCACGGTAGACTAGACTTTGAGCGAATTTGTTTTACATACATTGACCAACCTATCAAAAAGTTAACGATCAGCTAATTGAAAAATTGTTTGCTCCCTCTATTCAGGAACGTACGATGTTACACCAACGCGGTCTTCAACATGTAACTTTAACACTACGTTTTATATGAATGTGCTCATTAAAAAAATATAAAACTATTATGTTATGGAAATATTTTTCATAATTAAATCTAATGATACCCCTTTTATTTAATTACCAATCTAGATAGTTTTTTATATGTAAGTTGCTAAAGTTGAAAATGTTTGATTACGGGTTTTTTCAAAAGTCGTATATTTCTGAAACGGAGGGATAGTATAAGAAAAGGGTTTTAATAAGTTGCATCCGGATGTTTTCCTTAGTAACCATCATCCAAATTTTGGGCCATTGGATTTGCTTTCAGATCGATGCACACGTCCCCCTGAATTCGAGGTGGGTTGATCCTACGGATGTGTGTTTTGATCGTACGGTCCAAAGTTTGGATGATTTTTAGAACAAAAACATCCGGATGATACCTATACACTCCCGAAGAAAATCCGGACACTGTGTTAATCTTTTTTCAGTTTGCGCACTTTTTACACTTGGACCCTTTTTTTTTTGTTGAACAAAAATAAAGGAGTCGCGGACTTCTTCCTCGTGGACACGGTGCCGTTCGTGCAAAAGTACTGGAACGAGAGCAAGTTCGACTGGAGGCAGGTCGCTCCTCGCGACACCTACATCTCGAATCTCCTCAGCGTACGTACACGTAGTATCGCATGCGATCAATCCTCGATCTCGATCGATGTATATATGATTATATGGGCTTCAATATTTCAGATGATCGATCGATCGATCCCGCGCGATTAATGCTCGTGTACATGTGTTGTTCGCCAGGATCTGGGGGACGCACTGGCGAGGTCCAACGCGACGTGGAAGATCGTCGTCGGCCACCACACCATCAGCAGCGGCTGCGAGCACGGCAACACCTCCGACCTCGTGCAGCAGCTCCTCCCGGTCCTCCGGGCCAACGGCGTTGACATGTACGTGAACGGCCACGACCACTGCCTGCAGCGCATCAGCAGCGTAGACAGGTGAGCGATGACGACCCATGTACATCGTAACTGACAGTGACGGGCATGTTCGCCGACGAGCAACAGCGCATGCATTGCGATATTGCGTCGCAGCCACAAAATCGGCAGCGAATTAAAGAAGAATTAATCGTCGTTTTGTCTCCGCCGTGGATGCAGTCCGCCACTGGAGTTCCTGACGAGCGGTGGCGGGTCGAGGGCGTGGGCGGGCAAGTTCAAGGCCACCTCCGACAAGGTGGAGTTCCTCTACGACGGGCAGGGGTTCCTGTCGATGCAGCTGACGAAGACGGAGGCGCAGCTCGCCTTCTACGACGTCGCCGGCGCCGTCCTCCACAGCTGGAACATCACCAAGTCATGAAGCCGAGCACCGCGATCTGGTACAACTGCTACTGCATATTCAGGCTTCCATCTGGCCTTCTACTTTATTCGAGTCGATTATAACCAGTCCAGACGCAATTGCTTGTGTGAATCGGACGCAGCAGCAGCAGCTGCTGCTGCTGCTGCTTGTGCGTGTGTTCCTGTAACAAGAGTCACCAAATGTGCACGGTGTATATGCATCTTGTGCAAGTATTATTATATATAAGTTAATAAGGGTGTGTTTGGTTGCTTGTATCAAGTAATACATGTATAAGATGATTTAAGAAAAAAAGTTATTTATATGTTTGATTGCTTGAATGGAATCATCCCATCCTGGATCAAGTGACACTGCTCATTTGAGGAATATTCTTTATAGATGCTGTACAGTTCCATTCACCTAAAATAATAGAACCAAATGGTACAGAACCATCCTATCACATTCAACCTTATCCCATCAACCAAACATACTCTAAAGGTCGCTGGAACTGTTAATACGTTATGCATGCTAGCTGCTTATACAACCCTACTATTCGCAGACGCGAATAGTAGTGCCTACTCTTAGGCGTTGATTGGGAAGTTCATTCCCGACTAGGATATATATTTTTTGAGTAGGTCAGAATTTTAATTTAAAATTTTGATCATCCATATAAATCTCGATCGAAAATAGACTCCTAAATAACACTTAAAGTCTTAGTAAACCATTTCTTCAGGCTTGGTACTAACTAGTGAGAGCCGCGCGCTCCGTCGCGCCGTGCGAAATTTGATCCAAGTTTTTATCTCTAAAAAGAGGTAGGAATCTCCGAGTTTTTTTTGTTCGCCTGGGTATTTCTTGGAAAAAAGACGCTAGGTAAGAACCGTCGACGAACCAGTGAAACAACGGCTCTTTTTGGGGAAAAAAAGAATAATACATGTTCCGAGAAATATTATATCCCAAACCAAAATAAAAAACTACAGACGCCGAGTTTAACACTTTATGCGGTCAACGGGAAATAATACATGTCTTAAAAAATATATCAGAGATCGAGCCGCAAAAGAAATTTTAGATGCCGAGTTTAACACCCTATGCGCCTATTTTCCCGTGAAAAATGAGGAAAAGCGGGAAAAAAACAGAGAAACGACGTACGAAAAACGAATACACATTTTTTTTGGGGGGGAAACGGCCAACGAAAACATTTTTTCCATGCTCCGGAGAAAAAACGGTTCACGAAAATATTTTTTTTCAGACAAAACGGAGAAAGAAAACGGTTTTCCATATTTTTTGTGGGGAAATAGCCACCGAAAACATCTTCCCCATGCTCCGGAGGAAAAACGGATCACGAAAACATTTTTTCGGGGCAAAACAGAGAAAGGGAACGGTTTTTCATATTTTTTGTTTTGGAAAAATGACCAACGAAAATATTTTTTCCATGCTCCGGAGAAAAATCGGACACGAAAACATTTTTTTCGGGCAAAACGGAGAAAGGAAACGGTTTTACATTTTTTTTTGGAAAAACGGCTACCGAAAATATTTTTCGCATGCTCTGGAGAAAAAACAGACCCCGAAAACATTTTTTTCGGACAAAACGGAGAAAGGACCCGAACGTAAAGCGCGAGGACCTATTTGTTATAATTTTGGACCTGTTCGCTATTTTAAAAAAATTAGGAAATGGCTCGCTCGCTATTCGCACTTAACGGGAGGGCCTCCATGCAAAACGGCAAACCAGGGACCTAAACGCGATCCGGAAAAAATATTCTCCTCTCATATAAAATCGCGCAAGGACCTGAACGTAATTCCGAAGAAACCGGAGGGCTTTTGGCAAAAACGCCGATGAACACGTGGGCCGGTTGGCCCAATCTCTTCCCCTATAAGAGGAGTTTATTATTTATTTATTTATTTATTTATTATATTTACCAAGAAGCAAGGTACTAATGGCGGTGCTGGACGGTTGGCTTTACCAGGCAAGAAACCAGACCATAATTTGTGTCGTTTTTTTAGGTACTTCCGTGGTGTTGTGTTGTGAGTTGTAACGAAGTATTTCCCCGTTCAAGTTTACGGTGAGTATTTTTTCAGTGGTTTTTTTTCATAAATATATGATATATTTATGTCTCAATACAAATTAGTGTAGTATTTCCTTTATATTTCTAATAAATATATAGATTTATTTGATATTATCCATATGCATACATTGAATATAGTGTATAGATATAACAATTATGGATAATCTAGTTATTTTTAATATCTCATTAGTTTATATACGAAGAGAAAATACAGACGCGACAAACTTATCATGGAGAAATAAAACCAGGCTGTGTTTGGAAGAGGAGCTTTGGGCCCATCTTCACACGACCCGGATCTAAATTCGGCCAGGCAGGGCCCAATCCAGGGGTATAATCTGTAGCGAGGTCTTTTCAATTCAGCCCCTCAAAACCGTTAAAATTTCAGAGATCTTGGCACCTCCAGACATAGCAGTGCTAGTATAGCGAAGTTGTGAGCCAGATAAGCGCACGTGCAATTGGCAATGCCCCCGGGCCCACGTGCAGCCGCACATTGGCTCGGGTTAGTGGTGGCACGTCCGCGTGTGCAACCCGGCTCCAAATACGCGCAGACAGTGCTCATTTTGGTTGTCCGAGTCGCTCCTATTCGCACGAGCAATCGGAGCTGCATGCTCCGCCATGGCTCCAATTGCCCTCCTCCTCGTCCTCCCCGTTGCCGTCGCCGGTGTCGCGCTGGAGAACTCGCCCAAGGCCGACGGTTCGCTGGCCGTCCTCACCGCCGGCCAGCCAGGCTTCGGGCCACCCAGGCCTCGGCCCGAGGCCTGGCCCAAAAAACGTATGTAATTTTTTGAAAATTTCATATAAATTTAGAAATTAGCCTAATAACCTCTGGGCCGGCCCGAGGCTTAGGCCTGGGCTGGCTCCGCCCCTGCCGTCGGCGACAGGGCAAGGCGTGTGGGGAATTCAACCCGTAGTTGGCACTGTTGGGTCACGGCCTAACCAATGATCCGGTCCAGAGTCATTCAGTGATTTAGATTTTCTACAATGAAGTTTCTTAAAAATAAGTTGAGAAATAGGATGGATGATAGTCTTTTGGATGATTGTCTAGTCATCTTCATTGAGTGAGATATGTTCTCCAAAATGGATGAAGATGATATAATCGAGACTTTCATGGTCATTAGAAGACGTAAGCATAACAAGAAGAAGTAGTACGGTAATATTCTCTGAACTATTGCAAAACCTTATTATTATCTTCGTTCAGTAACCTAGGTATGTCTGTACTATGTACTATATCATGCACACAACATTATTTACAACCATTCTCAACGCACGACATTGTTAAACCATTTGCTAATTATGCTTAATTTATCTGAGTACGTAAGGTTTTCCTTAATTGTATGCGTGTTAAAAGGTAACAATGCCCTCTCACAGAAAAAAAAAGCTAACGAGGCTCATGTGGGAAATAAATTTTATGGTGTCGTGCTGCATAAAGGGACCTGTGCAGCACCACTCGGATGAACGCCACGTGTTACGCCAGTGAATCTCCACCGTTGCATTAATTAAGGGGATTAATTGCATTAATTAAGAGGATTAATTAACTGACGCATTAATTGCATGCAAACGGGGGAGATTCACTGGTATAACACGTGGCGTCCATCCAAGTGGTGTTGCACAGGTCCTTTTGTACAGCACGACACCATAGAATTTATTCCCGCTCATGTGTGTAGCAAGTAAGGTATACTAGTCCTCGCTGGCGCTAAGGCCGTCGCAGGTGAGGCTGGCCAGCGTGCTCAAGTACGCAAGGATGGGGAACGACGCGCTGTGAATGGGGCTGGACGGCACGCTTATGAAGGGCGTTAAGCAGGGGCGACCCCACGACTGACCGGGTGAAGCGGTCGCCGGAGTTTTTGTTCGCAATGGCGGCCATTGTGCTGGCGAATGGTATCTACTAAAACGTGTATGCGGCGGCACGCCGCGTAAGTTAGTGTTTGCGAATAATATAGAAAGACGAAGTAAGGGCAAAACGGAGAAAGGACCTGAACATAAAGCGCATGGACCTATTTGTTATGATTTTGGATTTGTTCGCTATTTTGAAAAAGTAATAAAGGGCTCGTTTGCGATTCGTATTTAACGGGAAGTTCTTTGTGTAAAACGGCAAACGAGGGACTAACGCGAACCGTGAAAAAATTTTTGCTCTCACAGGAAGGGTTTTTTCGCAAAAAGAGGAGAGAGAGCGTGGGAGGCGACATGGCATGCCTCTCCTTGCGTGCTTTCTTCCGGTAATGTTTAATTGAGTATGTGTCAAAGGCGGATGAGCTCTTCAAAATGCTATTCCCTCGACCCTCCGGTCACAAATAGTTCTTTTAGACATGCGTACAGTTAAACTTTTGAAACTTTAATTTTTGATATCTTTTTAAATATTTAATTTGGATACATGAAAATTATATATGTAGATTTATCCCGAAAAGTACTATCATAAAACTTGCTAAAACATGCCTAAAATTTCGATTTTGAAATCTAAAACTTACTGAAACCTGCCTAAAAGTTCGACCTTGAAACTCCCACAAAACTTGTAGAATCAAGTACAAAACTTCTTGAAACCTTTTGATAATTCCTAAGGTTTTCTTTTATTTTTCTAAAACCTGTTAAAACCAATATGAAACTTTTGACCTTGAAACCTAAAACTACTGCTGGACTTACTGCTTTCTTGAAACATGCTTAAGCCTACCTAAAAATTTGATGTTAAAACTTGAAAGTTCTATGAAACTTGCTGAATCAAAAGTCTAAAATTTCTTGAAACCTTTTGAAACTTCCTGAAGTGTTTTCTATTTTTTTTAAACATGTTGAAATATACATGAAACTTCGACCTTGAAACCTAAACTTTAATGAAATTTGCTAAAACATGCTTGAAATTTTGTTGGTGAAACTTGCTGAAACCTACGTGAAACATAGACCTTCAAACCTAAAACTTCCATAAAACATGCTGAATCAAGTCTAAAACTTGTTCACACTTTAGAGACTTGCTGAAGTTTTTTTTTTTTATGAAACTTGCTGAAATCTACATGAAACTTCGACTTTAAAACTTGAAACTTACATAAAACTTTCTAAAACTTGTCTGAAAATTCGACCTTGAAAACTGCAACTTCCATGAAACTTGCAATATACCATTGAAATTTCATGAAACAGGGTTTATTTCTTCAACTTTGGGAACAAACCTTTTTGAAGAGAAATCTTTGTGAACGACAGCTTAAAAAACAAAACAAAGGAGAAGTGCACTACATTTCAAGTCGACTATAATATTTTTCCATATGGTTTTTTCAACAATCCATGAATCTAGCAAGATTGATGCAGCGGATATTATTTGACGGCCGTTGAAAAGACGATGCAAGTACGAATGGCATTAGACAGAAAACCTCAATTGAAACTCTGAAACTTAATATGTGGAGGTTGAAAAGAAATGCAACTTACACATTTTGTAAAACATGTTTGATGTTTCAAACAACAATTACAAAACTTTTTCACATCCAAAATGACTTACCTAAGGTGTCAGTGGTTGTTGGCCCAGCTTTGATACCAACTGTTGGCCTAGAGCCCTGTTCTTTTTGTTTGCCGCGATACTGTGCACAATCTTTTTTGTTTTTTATTACTATTTATACTAGAGATTACATGCTAACTTGGATAGCGATCTGGACTCCTGATCCTAACAAACTCAATCAAAACTTGCGGAGTTTGAACTTTTAAAAACTGATCAGTATCAAGATTATATCTAGCGGTAGTAAAGGTCCTAAACAAGCTATAATTGTGATGGTGATGGAGCTAGAGGTGGGCTTCGTGCCGTGCCGGGCTGGTCTGGCACGGGCTCATCGTGCTTCATGCCTAAACCGTGCCGGGCCGCGACAACCTGTCCTGCTGTGCCGACCAAGCCCGGCTCGCCTTCGGCGAACATAGGCATGGCCCATTTGCGTTTCATGCCTGCTTCATGCCATGTCGACCCAAGCTCGGCCCATTTGCACTATTCTCACGAGAGAAAAAGAGCACCGGTCGATGGAGTCACCAAAGTTGGATTAAAAGGGTGGAGCATATGTGGGTCGACGGGGTTGATGGCTAGGGAGGACAAGAGGATGGCAGAGGCGGGGGAGCTTGGTGCCACGAAAGACAAAGGAGTGACGGAGAGTCGGAGAAAGAGAGAGGGACCGGGATGTCAGGAGCCGCCCAGACCGTCCTCGAGTTATTGGAATGCCCTGTCGCCCCATTCGGATTTGGAGGCTAGCAATGCTAGAATCCAAGCCCGAATGAGACAACGGTGGGACCATTCGAATAACTCGACAACAGCCCCGGTATGCGACCCGAACTCGCCCAGGATCGCCCCGCATACCGGTTTCCACTGCCATCACAACTCAATTTGCATAAAGGGAGCAACGAACTAAAACCCCACAACCAGACACGCAACTGCGGAGGCACAAAGCACAAAGACAACCCTAGACCACCACCAAACAAGGTTAACCACAACAAACTAAGGCTCTCAACTAGACAACGCAAGAGATTCTACCAAGACTCCAAAATCTTCAAAATTTCGGCATGACCTTCCTAGATGCACGGACATCCACTCAGTAGACAAAAGAACAGTTAATATATCCAAGGTAACATCACAACCAACATAGCAATATGGTCAACAGATATGGAAACAGCATACTAGACATGATACATGCATCCCAACGCAATCATGACTCGACAATTGAAACAGTCCAAAAGCTCAGGCATCACATGACATGGTTTGGAGGGTTAGCTATACAACAAAAGTAAATTCCAACAACACATTAGCAAAAATAGCGCCTCCGGAAGTGTCCTGCTCCTGAACACTTCCGGACGTTTGCAAAGTCGCTACTAGCCTCTACTCGATGCCCCGCCCGGTCACCGAGAGGCAGTAAAGATAGAACTCGCACCCTTCTTGATCCTCACCTGCAAACCACAAAGCAGAAGCATGAGTACAGAAGGTACTCGCAAAACTTACCCGTGGTCCATATATGACCGACACGAAGGAATATGCATTTGGATGTAGCAAGGAAATAAGTTTCAGGTAAAAGTGCGGAAAAGCTTATCTTTGTTGCATAATTACATTCAACTACTCGATTCACAGGTTTTAAAGCATTTATAGACATCACCTATTGCTAGAGTGAAATCTGAATTTAAACAATTGAAGTAAAGCAAGTATCATCATGCACAAGTATAATTCTCAATATACCAACTAGCATTAAGAGTAAGTTATTACTACGTTGAATGTGCAATGACCAAGCGTGCTCATATCCGAGAGCGCGGCAATTCGAATTGTTTACTCACCCTGCAGGGGATCATCAATCACACGACATGAATCCCACGAAGGAACCTCATGTCAACCCTCCTCCCATCCATACATATTCGTTGAACCATCTTCATGCGGTCCGAGCACCTAGCACCCCCTCAAGCGGCCCAAGCCTCGCTTGGCCCTCGAGGGTCGGCCTAAGCCTCGCCCTCAACCACGTCCAACCACATGAGGGCATGATCCATCAAATAGTATGCCATGGAAGGGTGGCTTACCGTACTATAATCAGGCATGCGATTAACAACGTGTGCTCGATCAAAGGGCAAACAACGGATCGGTCCTCAACCGACACAGGCGAGACTACACATTTGAGTCTCCACACTCAAATGACCAAACCCTCTCGCCCGGTCTCAGTTTCACATTTCAGTTCTTACCCAAAACCATTGTAGCCCAAATGTGTGAGGTAATTATTCTCAAGTGATGGAACCATCCACCACTTGGCCCATACCCGACCTCTAAGCAAACTAAGCATGGACACATTATAATTACCCATAAACTAGCTCCAAAGGAAGTGTTCAACAAATATCAAAGAGTGTAAGTGCAGCAATTAGGTTATACTACCCTTCCCAAAATTTGATTCCTAATGCAACACTTAATCATTCAATAAGCATTTTATTCACCAAAATAGATATATACATAAGGTTGAATATGCTTAGGTGCTTGCCTGAAGCTTTTGCTGGAGTCTCAGTAACAACCTGCTCACCGATATCCCCCTCGACCACAGCCGCGTCACCCTCCGCGGTTTCGTTCTCTACACGAGCACAATGTATGCAAAAAAAAATGAGATGCGTGCTATGCATATGAGCATGGAACGAGAATTGATGACAATAATGCAAGCATTCATCAAGCCAAAATGAAAATACAATTGCGAAATTCCACAATAACAGCCAAACAACATTAGGAATGGCTCAACACTATTTCGATCAAAATCTTCATAACTAGTGATTTAATTGTTCGCCATCCACTAAGTTTCCTATTTGGTATCAATCCCACTGTCATCACTCCCCAAAGAAAGTATTACGGTACACCACGAATCAGAGCATGAAGACCCCAAGCACACTCATTCCCCATAAGTCTCACAAGTCTCGGATCATAAGCGTCCCAATGAATTCATTTATCATAGACTAGAGGCTTCGGCCATATGAAATAAAACCAGGACACCGAACCTAGCACAACCCTCGCGGATTGCATCCGAAGCTTAGTGCTCCAAAAGACAGCCCAGCCGACCTCCAGAACCAACCCAACCCAAGCTAAACCTAGGGCGACGCCAAAAAGAGAGCAAAGCCACACCAAACAAAGCCACCCGCACAACCACACCCTTCCTTCCAACCTTGCCTATTCTTACCACCAGCAAGCAAGTGCTCCAACCATCCCAGCTAACCATTACAGGCTCAACCGTGGAAAATAAACTAGAATAGAACATAAGTAGTGAGGGTTGAACGAAAGGAATAGGAACTTGGCCTTCGAATTTGAAAATGCAAGGGTTGCATCATGTACTCGGTTAGCCGCACATATTTCTAAGCATTAAAATTAGGAACACACAACACCACCTAGCTTGGATGACAGGTTAACAAAATCTTCGCACACAACCCAAAGGACAGTAGCTCACCCTTAGGTCATAATATCAAACTTCAACATTTTCTATGTAAGGAATTCATTGGCCACAACTAGTAGTGTACTAATTCACAAGTATTCCGAATCATTAACCGAAAACCATCTACCATGTATTGAATCATGATAGCGCCATTGTCATCATGCTCAACTCAAGCATTTACAGGTTACTCAACAAAGCCTAATAGCAACCCATGCATCAGTTAACATGTCATCCACATCAACAATTCAGTGCAAAGGAGCTCTAAATGAAACCATAAGCATATACTAGACCAAAAGCACAATCTCAGTGCAATCCACATAGTACAACCTCACAGCACCAATCATCATGCACACACCAAGCACACAAGTATCAATTGGGGCAAAATCCCCAAATGCATCACAAACCTAGCCATGGCCGGCCTAGACCCACATTCGGCCAGAGAGAGGGAGAGGAGGAGCGAAGGGGGGGGTTCACCTGCAGCATAGGAGGCGGCGGAAGCTGGCTGGGCGACGGCGACCAGGAGGCCGAGCCGGCAAGACGCCCAGCGACGACGCCCCAGCGACGCAGGCCTGTGAGGCAGCCACAGGGGGCGCGGTCGGCTTCGGGGAGACGCAGGGGACGGCGGCCGGGTGGAGGCGGCGTCGAGGCACCGGACCGGCAGCCGAGCCAGGCGCGAGAGGGGCAGGAGGCGCCGGCGTGGAGAACAAGAGGGGGAAAAGGCAGGGAGGAGTTCGGCTGGGGAAGGAGAGAAGGAAAAAGGGAAACCGGCTGGAGAGGAAAGAAAAAGAAAATGGGAAAAAGAAAAGGGGGTTTTGGTGGCTGCTATTTAGTATTCAATAGTCAACCCACACGTGAGACTAGAGACTAATACATGGCTAAGTCCCAGAATTTCTGTGCAAGGTTCGGTTTTGAGCTAAACTTGAATTTGGGACCATGACACGGGAGAGTGATAGTGAGTCAAAGAGAGTGGCATAGAGAGTCAGAGGGGGAGAGAGAGTGGCTTAGAGAGTCGGAGGGAGAGAGATGGACTGAGAGAGTGAGGTGAGCCAGAGAGTGACAGAGAGTCGAAGGAGAGAGAGGGACTGAGTGAGTGAGAGTGAGCCAAAGAGAGTTAGCTAGAGAGAGTGATAGAGTCGGAGGGAGAGAGATGGACTGGGAGAGGGAGAGTGAGCGCGAGAGAGAGAGTGACGGAGAGTCGGAGGGAGAGAGAGATTGGGAGAGTGAGCAAGCGAGAGAGAGAGAGAGAGTGATGGAGAGTCAGAGGAAGAGAGAGGTTCTAGGAGAGTGAGAGTGAGCTAGAGAGAGTGCGATAGAGTCGTAGGGAGAGAGAGGGACTGAGAGAGTGAGAGTAAGCTAGAGAGTGACAGAGAGTCAGAGGAAGAGAGAGGGACAAGGAGAGTGAGAGTGAGCGAGAGAGAGTGATAGAGAGTTGAAGGGGGAGCAAGGGACTGAGAGAGTGAGAGTGAGCCATATAGAGTGAGCTAGAGAGAGTGACAGAGAGTCGAAGGGGGAGAGGGACTGAGAGAGTGAGAGTGACGGAGAGTTGGAGGGGGGGGGTAGAGAGAGAGAGAGAGAGAGAGAGAGAGAGATGGAGGGAGGGGGGCCTGAGAGAGTGACAAGGAGAGTCAGAGGAAGAGAGAGGACTAAGAGAGAAAGTGAGCCAGAAAGAGTGAGCTAGAGAGAGTGACAGAGAGTCGGAAGGAGAGAGAGGGACTGAGGAGTGAGAGTGAGCAAGAGAGGGTGACTCATAATTTTATTAAATTACTCGAATTTCATGATTTTATTCTCCGCTCGCTCCGTGCGCATGTGTGGCGGAGGTCGGCGAGTTCGTGCTCACAGTGATCGGAAACGACGACAATAAAAATGTGGCGCAGAAGGCAGTCGATAGGCAGTTGGTGAATCGTTGGATTAGTTTGATCCGACGGCTCAGCCCTATCCCGTTGGATGGTGTTTGACGCTGTACCGTGCTATAGCTAGGATTAAGCAATTTCTATTAAATAACTACTTTTAATTTTATTTTTATTAATCATCTCTCGCCTAATTTTATTTTCCAAATATGATCTTTTTTAATACCAACAACCGTAGCGTAGCAAACTACACTGCCACATTAAAAGATAATTCTAGCTCTTCGCAAAACAAAACAAAAAAGACCCGACGTAGCGAAACAACACTGCCACGCTACTCAACATGAAATGATAGAATTGAGTCATACGATAATGATTCCCGTGGCAGTGTTGCTTGGTCACTTCACGTCCAACGCCGTGATCAAAAGGGTAAAGACTTGGAAAAAAAAAGTTGAATTCCCCCGGGATTATATTATTTCCTGCAGTCTGTCGCCGACCGAAATACCACTAATGGGCTGGGCCTGGTCGCGGGCCCAGGCCTAGGTCTATGAGGAGCCCTAACACAAAACTGGACCAAGCTATGTTCCGAGAAGCTAGGTTGATCCGAGAAGCTAGGCTGATGCCGGGTAAAAGCTTCGCGCGTTGGAACCGGCTCTGCTGCGCTGCCTTCCCCTGTCTGTACACGAACTTACCTTTTGTCTAAAAAAAAAAAAACCCCCGAAGTTGCCGCTGCTCCACTCGTCGAGGCATTAGCTCCTGCCATGTCCTCTCTCTCTCTCTCTCTCTCTCTCTCTCTCTAGACCTCCCTCATCATGAACTGCTACTACTACTAGTGAGTATCCGCGTCCGAGGATTTTCTTTTTTGGAGTTCACGAACCGGAGAGAAATAGATCGGAGGCGTCCGGTTTACCCTCCTGCGTCACAGCAAACGGCCGTCTGGCTGGCCGGCTCGGTCGATGCAAGAGCCGTTCATGGCGGTGAGCGATCGCACAACATTGCTGTCATTCTTGTTATTTATTCTGTTTTCTCTCTCTCTGTCTCTCTCCAAAGCTAGTTGCAATCCATTTCCGCATGCATTTGAAGGTAGAGAGGTGCTTCTATGCATTAGGAGGAAGAGCATAGAAGCACCTCTCTTGAAGGTATTATCTTGTTGGTTCGACATGCGATCAGATGATTTTAATTCTTTTTTTTTAATTAAAAAAAAGAGGTTTGATCAGCTGAATTATGATAACTTGTACGACCACCTTCGTAAATGCGATGAAATCAGAACTGGAAATGCACCAGACCATTGGTAACAACAGATACTCTAGGGATCCATGCGATTAACAGAAGCACTTGATACTATGAATATTACACACACACACACACTCCTCATCGATCACTATTCTTTCGCGATCCTTACTTGTCATCTCAATGGACCTTGAGGAGTTTGAGTCTGAAGTCTGAACATTGATTAGTCCGAAGATCTTGTCATCTCTAGTTTCGACAGAGATCGAATTAAGCCCTGACGGCCTGACCATGTCTCCTGCTGCAGGTCTGGCTGGACCCGGGCTATTTGAGGGTAGGAGTGGCTCCTCCTCCTCCTCCCCAGTTCAGCACCTCATCACCACCACGAGTCAGCACTTCCCCCAATTGGACCATTGATGTCTGTGATGTGAGTGAGGCCTCCCTGCATCATGTTGTCCATCAGTATACTTTTTGAAAGCCAATATACTCGTGACAGCTAGGGCTAGCAAAGAAGCTCGTTACGGTTTGAATCAAAATTGCTTTGATTATAATAGTTAATGAGTTCAAAGTTGAAATGAGTCTATTTCGAGCGAAAAATATTAATGAGGCTAGATCTACAGTGGCTTGTTAGCTCGAATTTGAAATAACCACTTAAATGTTAAATAAAATAATTTTATATCTAATTATATTAATTTTGAAAGAATCTCGATAATTGCTCGTTAAGCTCGATAGCTAACCCTAATGACAGCAGGTCTTGCTGCTGATTTAACGTGCCCTATTCCTAGGAGTAGAAACCATGCCCATAATCCATATTAATGGTGTTGCTTGAAATGACTCATCGAGATGACAAAGATCATATCAGCAGACAATGCAGCAATGTCATTAACAGTGCATTCACATTTTAATTTTAATTTTTTTGCTTGAATGCATATTTGCTAACCGAAAGACACGCATTAATTACATGTATCTCCACAAGTACCTTATATGGTGGATTGATTTGGTTTAATCTTCCCTCCATTTCAGGCGAGGACAATCAAGGTAACCAGCATCTCTCCCTCGGCGACCGCTGATAACATTAAGGAGTTCTTCTCCTTCTCCGGTGAGATCGAATATGTCGAGATGCGAAGGTCTCCCCTCCTTGCCCATGCATCCCCTTGTCAACCATCAATCATGCATAGGGATTCGATAAACATCATCTGGATGTTTTTATTGTTGAAATCACCCAAATCTAGAACCATCGGATCATTGTTGAGATTTGGAAGTATCGATTACATCCGATCCTATAATTTGATCTAACAGACCGGTGATATCCGGGTGACGTATCCAAAAATCCAAAATTTAGATGTTAGCTAAAACAAAAACATCCGGATGATACCTGTATACTCCCGCATGCATAATGCCCTCATCTCTAGTCCTGTGGACGTACTCATGTCTTTCTTTCTGGTATAACTCTTTGCAGGGAATCAGAGACATCACAAGTTGCTTATGTGACCTTCAAGGAGTTCCATGATGCAGACACAGCCTTGCTCCTCTCTGTAATGATCACCTCTCCACATCTTGGCATCTTTGCATGTATCCGACCTTTTATTAATTTCTGTTCTTATCCCTCGTTGCTTTCAATCTTGAAATCCGCGATGGATGCATTGTTTCAGGGAGCAAGCATATCTGATGTTTCTGTGAATATCACACCAGTGGAAGACTACGAGCTGCCTCCAGAAGCCTACTCCCATACAGAGGTAAGAGCTCATGTTCTTCACTTGCAAATTGCAATTAATTAACCTATATATGCGAAGCTTTGTGATTTTGTGGGTTACATTTGCTAAATGTAGTAATTGATTAGTGTTTGCGAATTTTTTTTTTAATTATGTAACGAAGGGGATGAGCTCCCCGAGGACGCCGACGGAGGCAGCCGTGAAGAAGGCGGAGGAGGTGGTGAGCACGATGCTGGCCAAGGGCTACGTGCTGAGCAAGGACGCGCTGAAGCGCGCGCGGTCGTTCGACGACCGGCACCAGCTGTTGTCGTCGGCGAGCGCGCGGGTGGCGTCCCTGGACCGGCGGCTCGGCCTCAGCCGGAAGTTCAGCCTCGGGACGGCGGCGGCGCGCGGGGCCGCGCGGGGCGTGGACGAGCGGTTCCAGGTGTCGGAGCTCACCCGGAGCGCGCTCACCACGGCCGAGCAGCGCGCGGCTAACCTCGTCGCGGGCAGCACCTATGCGTCGCGCGGCGCCGCGTGGGTGTCCGCCGCGGTCGGCGCCGTGGCCAGGGCCGCCGTCGACGTCGGCGCCATGACCATGGAGAAGGTGGAGACTGCCGATCGCGAGGAAGGCAGCAGGAAGGATAGCGCCCTAGACGGCGGCGCGGAGGCGCCGGCGCAAGTGCACGCGGTGCAGGTCGACTTGCCCGTGCATGCGCATGCGCACGCGGAGGCCGCGCCTGGTGCAGCTCGTGAGCAAGATGGTGACCAAAAGAATAAGGCAGTGTAGATAAGAACTGGTCGTACTAGCTGTCTTCTCTTTCTCTTTTAAATTTTTATGATTTTTTAGAATTTATTTGAATTAAAAATTATGTTAAGATTATTTAAATATTTAAAAAGTTCAAATAAATTTTTCTTGAAAATATTTTATTTGAGTTCCAAATATCTCACAATATTTTTTCAGAATTTTTCTGAATTTTTTTTGATTTTTTACTGTTTATTTTGGCTAATCTATTTGTTACAATTATTTTAAATAGAAAATCGGTGACAACCTTTAAAGCCAATCGGGCCGAAACCCACTTGAGTCTAGCCCAAAACCCGCACGGCCCAACCCAACCCATCGCCGCCGCAGCCATTCGCCTTAACCCTAAATCCCGCGCCGTCCAATTTCGATCCAATGATCGGGATGTGTCCACGTGCGCTTGCAATGACAGCAGTTGATCTCACGTAACACGGACGACTATGATGTCACCACGTCATCAACGCCGGATCCTAACCAAACTCGCCGCTTCGCCGTTGTGTTCTCGGAGTCCTCACCCTACACAGAAGCCGAGGGGCTATTTATTGCGTCGCAATACCATATCGGGAAGCCCTAGTCGCGCCACACATTGCCTCAATGCACGCCCGCGGGGAAACCCTAGGTTCGCCGCAATTCTTGTCGTGGTTCGTGAAGCGCCGTCACGATCTCTTCTCGTTTCCACCGACGTGGAGCCTCAGATGTCGTGGTTGAGAGCAGATCTGGGGTCTTCGCGTTGAGCCACATCGAGTGCAACCAATGTTCCCACCGGAGAAGCTTTGTAGCGTCGCGGTCTTCGTCTCCTGTAAGTGGCACCGCCAACCTTTGCGCGGATCTTAGCCTCAATCGTGAACGTCATAGATCTAGCCACGCGTCATCATCCCATAGCATTTCACCGCCATAGATTCGTACTAATGGTAGCTGTTAGATTTAGATCGCACGATCGTAGTTGAGCCACATGGCTGGGGTGTTATGTGTACTTAGCGTCGCCGCATATCCAAGAGATCTTGGCAGTTGATTTCAAATTGTGCGGCCACGATTGCACCGTGCACCAAGCCGGTAGCATGCCATCGCATGTCCACTGCTCGCACCCTGCACGCATGACATCAGCGCTTACATCACCGTGGACCGCCAGTCAGACTTCTTGTGGACCGAGTCTACGGTGGATTGAGTATTGTTTCGTGGACCCGGTCTATGGACCATGGTCCCACATGTCAGTCTAATAAGGTTTTTTCAAAAAAGATTTCATTCTATATAATTAGATTTATGATGTCGTAATTGTGTTTTTCAGTACAAATTTAATTTAGCCAAAAAAATAGAAAATAGAGGTGACAAGTGTCAGCCTCTGATTGGTCCACGTGTCCAGTGACGTTAGCATGATGTCATAAGTAACTTTTTTCGTATCAAAATATTTTGGCCAAAAATCAAAATAGTTGCTGACATCATCATGACGTCATATTTGCTATTTTCTAGTACAAAAATAATTCATTTAATCCAATTTATTCTTTTTATTTTATTTTCAAACAATAAATAGCTCATTCTTACTCATACGAACTCTGATTGAGGTAATTCCAGAGTCTAAATTTTTTTTAAATCAAGCTCTATTTAATGATAAATTTTATTTAATTTTTTAAGTTAATTTTTTCTCTATTTTTGGTATTTATTATTTATTTATTCATTACGTTGAAGTGTCCGAGGGTTTCGAAGGAGAGTGGGTACTTCAAGAGCAAGGTCCAAAGTAGGAGCAAGAGCTTTTTCAAGGCAAGTTGTGTTTTGATCATGTTGATTCTATTTTTAAAAAATTATATTATTTCAAATTATTGCATGCTAATTCAAATTAAAAATGATTTAAATTAATTTAGAACTAGTTAATCAACCTAATTGTTGTATATCGACCTTGTCATTTGTATACCGTTTTTATTTGTCACCTTAAGTTAATTTAATGTTATTTGAATGCTATTAATTTCCAACATGAGTTGCTAGAGCGTGTTGATGTGCTTATCCATGCAACGTATTGTTGATATCATTTTAGAGATGCAAATTTAATACTCCCTCCGTTTCTTTTTATAAGGCGTATTTGGTTTCGTAGGACAAGACTTTGACCAACGATTACTTCATTAATATATCATTTATGTAATACAAAATCATAATTATATATAAGTACTTTTGAATACAAATCTGCTAATATCAATTTTGTGTCATAAAAATTATATGCTAATAGAGTAATTGTTGGTCAAAGCCTTGTCCTAACGAAACCAAATACGCCTTATAAAAAGAAACGGAGGGAGTATTGATTAATGGAGTATGGAATATGTTTGTAAAATGATGTGTCATGTGTTGCCACACGATGATATTGATATGTAAAGATATGTATTGTTCTACATGGATGTTGATTTGCATCCTGTGCATGACTTGCTGAGTGTTTTATGTAATCAACCCCTTGTAACACCCAACTCACAAGTTGAGGAGGAGTGAGTTCTAGGAGAAGACGGATATCTAGGGTGTGAGCCTTGTCAGTTACCTATGGTATATTGATGGGTTACTACGAGTCTTCTTTTTCGCTGCAGTTTTCTTTACTTCTTAGACTTTGCGCTACGTGGCATATTATTGTAAGTTGACCATAAAATCAACCAAACAAGTTATATTAATAGATAAAATCTTTATTTATTATTCTGCTGTGTATGATTGTGATATTTCATCTATATTGAGACTATGCACACTAGCGTGATTCTGAACTAGTGCTGAATATATATAGAGTCCGAATTTACGCATTTGGGTTCCGACATTTTGTGCGTGAGATGTAATAAGTTTCTTGGAATAATACGTTAGACGTGTGGAAAGATCAGAGACAATGCCGAAATAACGAACGTTCGCATGCATGGTTCACTACGATCATCGATCCATTTGCCCATGGACATCGCCGAGCAAGGGTCCGGCCCCCGGCGTGACATGGTCCATCTGAAGTACTCCGTGTCCGCACCGGTGAGCTGTGCTATCTTTGCTGGCTGAGGAGGTCATCGGATCGGAATAGCAGAGGTGGCGACGGCGGGCATCACGGCAGGGCACGCGGAGCTCGCGTCCTAGAGTGTGGTGGCCGTGCACTTTGCGTTGAGAACGCCTAAGCTTCGTGGTGATCTGAGGCGGCGGCGCCGGCAAGTAGTACACGGTGGCTGCGCACCGCTACCGCTTGTTGCCGTACGTGCCCATGCGGGAAAACACGCCTCGTGCTCGCTAGCTCATGCCTCGCATGTCCCTCGGCCAGTCGGCCTGTAGGTAGCAACAACAAGTTTTGTACCATATCTCTATAACTGATCGGTTTCGCTCTTGATAAAAGGACTCGCTAGAGTTGGAGCTAATCAAAATCATCAAATTAAGGCTGCTCTTCTGTGTATGTGAACCAATAAAACTCTGGATGCTTCTAGTAGCCGGCGGTCATGTGCTCCTCGCCAGAATCCAGCAAAGACTCCGTTGCACATAAATATTGTGTACGTGTAAAGATCGGAGCTGGCACATTGGCTCGTGCTCTTAGAAAAAGTCACCAAAAAAATACGAAACCCATGAAGAGTATAGTAGCGTTGCTCCCTGCTTCTTGGAATTGATGGACAAACAGGGCGGCGAGGGGGCGGATCCAGCCCAGGCTTAAGCCTCGGGCTGGACCAACTGATCTTAAATTAAATTTATATTTTTAATTATTTTTTTAATAATTTTTTTAAAAAATTTAATGGGCTTTCGGTACTAGGTCCGGGCGGGCAGCCCAGGGCCTGTATCCGCCCGCGAGAGTGAATTCAGGTGGCGCCAACCAGGAGATGCGGCAGGAAGCGGAGCTCCAGGCGTCGGCCGGAGCTCGGGTGCAAGATCTTGGCGTCGCGCCAAGCTGCAGGTAGCACAAGCAGAGCTCCCATCGACCAGAGGCGGCGTCGTTGGTGGGCTGGAGAGAAGGCGGGTGTTGGCGTTGGCCGGAAGAACGACGCGGATTCGGAGCGGCCGGTGGTGTTGCTTGCGGAGGAGCGGTGATGCATCGCGAGCCGATGGGCCGACGGGAGTCGTCGGCTAGCGGAGCGGAGGTGATGGCGTCGTGGGCTCAGGCTGGCGGCAGGCGGCCGAGGCATCTTGGAGGACGGTGTCGCGAAGGAAACATGGTCTCGATCTTGCCGCATGATGGGTGATTCTTGGTACCTTGTGGGTGCTGCCGCTTGTAATATCATAGATGCCACACAATGGATGCTAATGGCGATGTGCCCATGCTGGTGCTGCCATGGCCCATGAGTGTCTCCTCTTGATATTGTTGCCGTGCGATGGCTGTTCCTGGGAGTCTCCTCCTCTGGGAGCAGTAGTTTAGATTTTGAGCCTTAACCCCTGATGCCATTTGTTAGGGATAGAAACACGAAAATCTCATGAAGAAGGAAAAAACTATGAGAGTCAAATACATTATTCTGTTCCATTTATATGTACATGGGTGGCTTTATATAGCCAGTTAAGTCTTAGTTATATAAGTGAAGGAATGAAAAGGTGACTAGAGGAAGGTGAATAGGAGCCAAAGACAATTTCCTCCTAAAATTCAAAACACCAAAAGAACATATCGAAAGAACTGTTTAATCGAACAAGTGGTCGGATGAACAATACCCCCGAATAGGAGGTTGGGTGAACAGTACCCCCCGACAAGTTGAGGTCAGATAAACATTACTCTGGTGAAAAGTGCTCGGATGAACAGTACCACTGACCAGTTGAGGTTGGATGAACAGTTCTTGAGTGAATAGTGTTCGGTGAACAATACTCTCTGAACCTGGTTGGGTGACCAGTAAAATTAGCACGATCTCAAAACCAAAAAATCATTGTAACTTTTGATCGGCTAATCCAAAACCCGTGAAACTTTGCATGCACCTTTCTATGGATGTCAAACCTATTCCAACCTTCAATTGCATGGATTGATGCTAAAGTTTTGACCTTTTTCATATTAGTGAAGGTTACATCAAAAACAGGGTTAAAAAAATGAAAATTTCACCATGAGTTTGCTAGCGGAGCTTTAATAATCAAGATGATGTTGAACAACTTTCCACAAGTCACCACAAGCAAGAACTGTAACACCCCGTCACCTAACATGACCAGAGTGTCACCAAAACCTTCCTACTTTCTAAACAAACGGCAAGATTTCTCCTACTAAATGGATATCTACTCAGCAAAAAAAGAGATCACAATTCAATCATAAATAACATAGAAGAGTAAATCTAAACAACAACAACAACAACAACAACATACCATCCCAGTCCCTAATCATGAACCATAACCTCCCAACTAAAATTACAAGATAAGAACTCAATAAACAACCACGAAGCTAACATGGTACTTAACAAAGCCAACTAACATCCTACAAGAATTGCTTCACTAAATACATTTTAAGGTAGAAACTGTCTAAAGTATTCCATGGGCTATTATGATAAAAAAACTATAGATCAACGCGAAGAAAATATGGTGGCAAAAGTCGTGGTTGTGCTACTACTCCCCCCATGTATGCCGATTTCATTGTACCTACAACATTGAACAACAAGCGTGAGTTCAAAGGCTCAGCAAAATGCATCATATCAAAACATGTAACACACCTAATAAATCAAGGTAAATTGTAACATTGAGTGATAGCTGCACAAGAGTATAAACATCTTGATAATCGCATTCACTTAACCTTTCTTTCACTTAGCATTTCTTTGCACATGAGAACAACATGATCATTTAGCATTTCTTTTTTACCCATGCAATGCAACATGCATGCTCATAATGCTAATTCCATAGCATATACCGGTATAGATGAGTGCACACCCGTCAATGTATACCCTCTCATTCCCTTCCATCCCGTGGAGGGGCCTACCGAAGCAGGACTTTCATGTCTCACTACATGTGAGATATAGAGGTCCAATCGAGACACCTCTTCTATCATGAATGCACATATGCAAATGAGATGAATAATTTGCAAGTTGCATCAATTCCAACAAACTCATAGTTATATTCATAACATAAACATATGCATTATCATACCCATAGCCAAACAGGTATATAACAGGGGTAATGTGGCATCTCAAACATTTAAGACAACAAGTTAACAATCTTTATTTCAACACATCTGTTCATCACCATATCCGATGCACTTGCATCATCATAAGCATAATCATCATCCTGGACATACTCAAAAACATAACCATAATCGTTAGCATAATCGTATTCATAAACACAAGCAAGCAACCAACATTCTAATAACATCCTAGTTGATACACTTGCCTTTAACCATGAAGAATGGGGTGACACGGGGTTGAGACCACCCCCGGAGTCACACTCCCTGAAATAACAATTACATACATATCAAAATAATGCAATCATAACATTTGGCATCAACAATTTAAACACAACAAAATGACCTCACAACTACGTGCCCCTTACTGTCCCGATGGACAAAACACCACAATTTCGACCTCTAGTGCCCAAACAAAGAAATCCACAATCTTTGCAGGAACTACACATGAATTTCATATAGTTGCTCACCCAATTCTCACAAGTCATTTACCATTCCGAATGTGACTATAATTTCAGCACTGACTGCCCACCGGATAGTCCACTTCACGATGTCATAACTCACAATATACAACTCCAAAACAAGCAAACTAGGACATTTTGAAAACTACCAAAAATTATCTAACTTTCTTTAGTTAACGAAATAATTTAATTTGGCCTCTAAATAGCCCCATACAGCACAACACCGAAACCTCTGTCTGCAGCACCAAACTTTGGACAGTAGGCACAAGAATGGCCATAACTCCTAAACGGCTAAACCAAAGTTCGCATTCTTGGCCTCTAATGAAACTTAAGATAAAGCACTACAACTTTCGCAACATACGGACCCCTTGAAACTGAAATAAGAGCCCCAAACAAGATCAAATCTAAACTTACATCAGAGTTGTTCTAATTCAGGACAGCCCACTTCTACTGACCATAACTTTTAAAACATTAATTCAAAATTCGTGTTCTTAGTCTCTAACGAAACTTAAGACAAAGATACACAACTTTCACAACATATGGACCCTCTGGAACTGACCAAAAGAACCCCAAAACTCAATCTGAACATCGGTCCAGATTTGCCCAAATCTATGAACTTCCAGCGTACATTCAGTTTGGACAACACAATTCAACAAAGCATAAATAATTCCATACTACTCCAAATTAAGCAACTGAAGACATTTTCATAATCTTCAGAAAATTTCTTATCTATCTCTAGGTATTGAGAAATTCCAATTCGGCTTCCAACTTGCCCTAAATCGCAAAACAAGACAGTTGCTACTAACTAGAACAGAAATTGAATAGCAGACAGTAAATCAAGCATAACTTTCAAACGACTGAACTAAAAATTGATTTCTTGAGCTCTAATGAAACTTAATTTCATGATCTAGAACTTTCTCTACAGCCAAATATTCATGAGATGCTTCTAATTTTCCCAGAACAGTGGAGAACAGAGAGCATCGACAACATAGTTAAATCTAGATAGCATTCACTAAAACAGGCATATCTCCTAAACGACTGAATCAAAAATTGATTTCTTGAGCTCTAATGAAACTTAAGATCATGATCTACAACTTCCTCTACAACCAAACCTTTAGAAGATGCCTCTAAATTGCTCAAACCACAGCTACAAGAATAGGGTTTGCTCAACTCGAAAAAATTTCAAAGTTTCCCTCCAACTAGATCACCATTTCCCTCCAAAATCCTCAAATCTCAAACCCTAGAACACCCCAAAACTAGAAAATCTCCCCCTAGGAAACCTTACCTTCACTCACACATGGAGGAAGATGGAGGAAAGGGAGAGCTTCGGTTGGGGAAGACATTGGAGGGAGGAGGAGGCACCGGCTGGAGCCAAGGGAGGAGCATGGCACCATGGGGGCTGCCCTTCAGCCAGGGGGGAGGCGTGTGGGTGCTAGGAGAAGGAAAAAAAATTAAGTTGGGGTGGGGTTAGGTGGGGGGTGGGAAACTAGATGAGGGAACCCCTCTCATCAGGGTTAAAAACCACCCCTAAAGCCCACGACAAACCCACACCCCAACAAGAAATCTTCCTTAACCTAGGAAAAGATCTGCGATATTACAAGAACACCAGAGAACTGAAGGGTTTCGAAGCATGGAAAACAAAAATTTTCCTACGATTGCAACCAAACACCAAGATCATATCTAGGAGATGCAAGTAAACGGTTTCAGAAGGACTCACCCTCGTAGACCGAAAGCGGGAATAACGTTCCCGCAAACAAACGTGGTTGATGTAGAGGTACACTCCCGACTTCGAAGTCGCGAAGATGAGCGCCACAAACGGCAGCGCCTCCGTACTTGGTCACACGTACGGATCAACGATGACCTCCAATCCCTCGTTCCAGCGGGGCAGCGGAAGTAGAGGATCCCCGGAAAACTCCAACAACACTACAGCTTAGTGGTGGTGGTGGTGGAGAAATAATTTTAGCAGCGCTTCGCATAAGCCACAGCTCGAAAAACGGATCAGCAGGAGGAGGGAGAATGGACCAACCAAAGGGTCAAATGGATGAACACCAAAGAGAGGAGCTCCTCCCTCCCTTTTATAGGAGGAGGAGGAGGCAAGGCCAAGGGGTGGCCGGCGCATGGGGTGCCCCTTGCCCTCCCTCTCTTCATGTGAGTGATCTCTCCACTCACTTTAAAACAACCCACTTTGGTTTCCATTAAAACCCCACTCAAGAAATGAAAGGGTTTTCTCCCATAAATAAATAAACATTTTTATTTCAGATATTTTAATATTTGTTAATTCTTTTAATTAACAAACATTAACATATACCCCCTTTAACTATTCCGATATCCCGAAACTATTCCGACGATACTCAAAGCTGATCCACTATCTTGTCCATATTTTTCTCCTGTTTCGTATCCACTCAAATGCATCGATGAACCTTAAGTGTGTCACCCTACGGTTCGTGAATAAAATGGACATGATTGAGACACCTCTCAGGATCAATAATCATCACGGGATCCGAGATCCATAATGACTCCCATTCACTCAACGATGAACTAGTGATCGCGTAAACCAAAAGCGACATAACCAATTCCTTTTGTCTCACGATATTTTACTTGTCCGGATCCGATCATCGGTATCAACTATACCTAGTTCGATCCGTTCTTGATAAGTACTCTTTACTCGTTAGTGATATGACATTCTTGTGACCTAGTCACGTGCTTGCAAGCGATGTCAATGTGATATCACCGAGAGGGCCCAGAGTATATCTCTCCGTCATCCGGATGGACAAATCCCACTCTTGATGCATGAGCCTCAACTAATACTTTCATAGTACCCAAATCCATCTTTATAGTCACCGTGTTACGGAGTGACGTTTGATGTCATCAAAGTACTCTTCCGGAGTTAGTGATTGACATCATCTCATGGTCTAAGGAAAAGAGCTATTTCGTATGTGTTTGATACAGCAACAAACTAAATGACTTGATCGTATTTGCTATACCAACTTGGGTGTATGTTCATCACATCATTCTTCTAATGACATGACCCCGTTATTAACAACATCCAATGTTCATGATCAGGAAACCTTGATCATCAGTTAATCAACGAGCTAGTTTAAAAAGAGGCTTTACTAGGAACCCTTTTGTTTATTAAACACACATGTATTAACGTTTCCGATTAATACAATTTTAGCATGAGAAATAAACATCTATTATAAACATGGAATATGATAATAAACAATTTATTATTGCCTCTCGGGCATATTCCCTTCAAGAACAACCCTTCAAACAAATAGGAACTTTCTTCTTTCAAGCACAAAGATCGGTTTCTTGTAAAAACTGAAAAGAAGAGTTTGTAGATTGCCTAAATAATTGGGATATGATCTATAGAAGATTCATCCAGTAATCTTTCAACCTTAGCACAACATCCAAAAGCACTTAGAAGGAGGGGAGGCAAATCCAAAGTGCAATAAGTAAAAAAATTCAGAATATATAGAACATTTAATCTTGCATTGCTTTGAGAGGAAGGTTTACAAAGCCACACTACCAGGTTGGCAAAGCTCACATCAACACAAGGAAAACCAAAAATCCTCTCTAAACACTTAGAGGTGAGGCATCCCATCACCCCTCTGCTTATAGCACACTGGGAGCAACCTCCACTCCTAGATGACCACTTGACCCTCAAGAAACCTCATCAAAGGCCGAGATTGACTCCCTCACTTATACATGGGCTAACCCGTAACCCAACAATATAATGGGTTTTATCCACACACAAACTAACTTAGCCACTACTCTACTCGCAAACCCTTTATCCAATTATCCTCTTTCGTTTGAGTAGGGCTCAAGTTAGCATCTTATTCATCCACTTGTTCTCATGGTTCGCAGCCACTCCCGGCCTCATTCATCTTTCGGCAACACCTTGAACGTCTAGACCTCAGCTCTCCCAACCTAGTCCCAATCTCATTCGTCTCACCATGACCTAGCTCCGAAGTCCTACAACCATCACAGACATGAAAAACACATCACATAGCATTGCTCAAAATGATATGCAAACAGTAATCAACTTAAACAACCACACATCTAAGGACCCCACCTTAGCTCACAACCACTTAAGGGTACCCCGACCTCTTAAGATTAAGGGCACATAAAGCTCCAACCAGCCAAAGCCCCGACTAATGAAGCCCCGACCAATGAAGCCCCAACCACTGGTCCTAGGCAACTTACAACAACTCAAATTGTTTATTCCAAAGCAAACTCAAATATGAGCACCAAAGGCTCAAAACACAGTTAATTACTCATTACATACATGGGTAGACCTCCACACAGTCTTTTAATCTCCCCCTTGATGAGTATATTGACAAACCCCAAAAAGGCACAAGTTGAGTTTGAATAAGAAAGAAGAAATCAATTTGATTGCAAAGCTATACTTGGTCCAAATGCAAGAAAAAATAGTATCATGACCAAGTAGGAAAGATAAAATTTAGAGCAAACCAAGAGAAAGAACAAGTTTTTTCACAAATGCTCTAAAAATCAAGAAAAATTCATAGAAACTCAATTTTGCTCATGATCCAAATAAAAAAATAATTTAACAACATGATCATGAGAAAGAATTTTTTTTATTTTCTCCCCACTTGAAGACTTTTTCCACGTTTCTCCTTTTTTTGGCAATATAGGCATCAAGAGAGCACGTATGCATGAAATGCATCCTAAAGAGCTTTGAAGATTATCCAAGTGACCATTTAGACAAAGTAATACATCAAGCTACTTAAATTCATATTATGTTAAACTAAGTCATATCCAATAACATATCTCAATATCTTTTCTAGCAAGCTTTAAAAGAAATGTGCTATTTTGCATGATTTCATCAAGAGCAACACTTAGTATAATTTCAAGACTAGAAGCAGAGACAAGTCATGGATCAAATCGATATACTTGAGTTTAAACTAGTCAATACTTCAGGAAGCTACAAGTGTATAAGAGAAACCTTTTTCTCAATCATCTTCCAAATGCAAATATTTGAATTTAACGCACACAAAGTGATTTAGAGAGCTTATCCTAATAAAGCACATCCTCAACTAGGAACCATAGACAAAGGCTTCCTAGGCTTCACTCTCTTTTATATTTTCTTTTGATTTTGTTTACATTTATCACTTTTGATTAACTCAAACCATAGTCGGCCATCTCAAGCATAACACTTAAAAGAGTGGTCTTGGTCATACACAACACATCTCGAGTTTATTCCAAGTGCAATGGGAAGCAATCTCGTGAATATAAGGTGTTGAGATCAATTTAGCACACACAAGTCAATTTTTAATTGTTTTTAGTACTTGGATTCATGAGCAGTATGAGTATTCTAGTATGAAATAATATAGCTAACCAAAGTTGCTCTAGGGACTCTAGTGGAAACCCAAGATTACACAGAACATGTCATAAGCACCTAGTGAGAAAATATAGGAAGTAAAAGCTACAAGTGTCATCAAGTTTTTATCACAGCTTAATTTTAAATTTCAGCAAGCTTAGCATGATGAATTAATACCAATTAGACATGACTAAGCTAGCGTGTTCCTCAGAAAAGTAGCAAGGTGCATAACATCAGTTTTTCATCAATTGCATAATAGAAAAAGCTCTAAACTGAAAAGAAGTCTATATGCAATGCATGGTGATCAATTCTCAAAACTCCCCCTCAGAAAAGACCAAATGAAATCAACTGAAGACATAAATATATGATGCGAAGGGATCGTCAAGAACCAAAAATCTGGGTGGTGATGCATTCCTCCCGGGTGCGCACCGTGCCCTTCGCGGCCCAGCCATATGGCGCATGTGCCTCGCCCGGCGAGCGGACTGCCCAAGTGGCCCAGGGGTGTGGGCCTTGGACCACGAGAGAAATACACACCTTGGTTGCCATATCCAGGCCATAAGAGTCCCATGTGGTCCCCAAAAGACTAGCCTGATGGGGGGAGGGTTGCTCTCCCTTTTAAGGTGGTATTCTCTCCCCTCCACAAGCAAGGTGGTACTATCATTCTCACCCTCTTGTTTCGGGACCTAGCTCTGATACCAACTGATGCATCCCTCTCGGGTGCGCACTGCGTTCTTCGCGGCCCAAATTATGGCGCACGTGCCTCGCTCGGCGAGCGGACTGCCCAAGTGGCCCAGGGGTGTGGGCCTTGGACCACGAGAGAAATACACACCTTGGCTGCCATAGCCAGGCCATAAGAGTCTCATGTGGCCCCCAAAAGACTAGCCTGATGGGGGGAGGGTTGCTCTCCCTTTTAAGGTGGTATTCTCTCCCCTCCACAAGCAAGGTGGTACTATCAGGTGGCTATAGAGCATAGATAAGATAAGTAAAGAACACTATAGCTCAGACTCGCTCGTATCTTCCTCATATGACTAACATGGGAAAACTAACTCTTATAGACTCAAGCTAGGGAGTACACACAGACCCAGTCTACTCGTGAGGCCCAGCACCTACTAAACCTACAAGACTATGAGGGAACTCAACCTAGAGAGGAAAGACAACTAATTAAGCATGATAGCAATCTATAACATAAGATGAGGTGTCCATGGAAACCATGCAGAAGTCTAAGTGAAGTGAGCCCCTAACACTAAGACTCAGCCTAAAAACACCCAAAAGATGCAAACAAAAGGAAAATGCTGAAAATAAATATGATATATATAATACACACCAGCTCCATCAAAAATAATACCGTATGGGCTCACGACTCCAAGCTCTCGTCTCAGGGCTACAAACCTAGAGCTATCCAAAGGCTTCATAAAAATATTGTTAATATGGTGGTCACTCTCCATAAACTGGGGCATTATATTACCCTTCTCCACATGGCCTCTAAGAAAGTGATATCTAATATCAATGTGCTTGATCCTAAAGTGCTGCATTGGGTTATTAGCAATATGAATGACTAAAGTGTTATCATATAAAGTTGATCACTATCAAAGGCTAACCCAAAGTCCCGCATGGTCGATCTCATCCAAAGCACCTGACTACAGCAATTAGCTGCAGAAACATACTCATCCTCTGCAGTAGACTGTGCAACTCCGGATTGCTTCTTAGACGACAAAGAGATAAGAGAAGTGCCAATGAATTGGGAAGTGCTAGAAGTGCTCTTCCTATCTATCCTACAGCCAGCGAAGTTCATGTCTGAGTAGGCTCGAAGGGACAGACAAGAAGAGGAAGAGTACCATATACCATCGTCAATGGCATCTCAAATGTACTTGAAGATGCGCTTCACCACCTGGCGGTGAGAGACATGAGGAGAGGCTTGAAATCGAGTATAAAGACATACTACAAAGTGTATTGAAAGCATCTAGGCCCCCTAATTCTTAATAATGCTTTTTATGGGATTTTGGTGTTGATGATCAAGTCAAGTATCTCTTATAAAGTAAAGACATCTTTGAATGAAGGATAAAGGCTAAGGACCCTTATTACTAGTTCTTGCTTGGGAGTTGATTCAAGCCATGCAACTAGGATAGTTATAGATTAGCTGTACTATAAAGGGGGGTTATGCACAAGTAAGTACCTTGCTTCATAAGTCAAATCATTAAGATTACTTGGAGTAAAGGTCACTTCATCTCTTTATCCCCAAAACTCAGTCCTTCACTCATACAGACAGATTCCATTCACGCTGGACCTTGTTGTTTTAGTCCGGCGTTGAAAACTACTCATATAAGGTCTAACCGACCGTAAACCGTTCACACCGGACCAACTTGGCTTTGTCTGATTTTCAGTCCAGCACACACTATCTTCATGCCAGACCTTGTTGTTCTGGTTCGGCACTAAAAACCTTTTGCACAAAAATCAAACTAAGTACACATCGTTTACGACGGACTTGTTTTCGTTGAAGTCAAACTTAAGTCCGTTGTTATTTTCATATGTACGACGGACCAACTTTTTCGGTCTGTCGTAAACGTAATTCTCTCTGGAAAATTGCTCTAATGCCAAGTAGTCCACGGGACCAAAACCAATAAGTTTTCCTTCTGCGACGAACCAACCTTTTTAGGTCCGACGCAAACTATCTTTTGCTGGTTTTCACGACGGACTCATTTTTTCTCAAAGTATGTGTACGACGGACCATGCTGATTCGATTCGTCGCAAATGGTGTTTCCAATTATAATGGTCCGTTGTTCATTGGACGAAGTGAGAAGCTTAACAAAGTCTGTCCGGGGCACATTTTTTTTGACAATCTGACGCATCCAACAGCACAAAAATAGGTATAATTGCTAGTTTCTGTTCTGTTGTCTATATAAGCTGTGCCAAGACAGTGTTTTAGATAACTTTTACATCTCCTTGATATTTTAGCATACTAGAGCTCAAAAGCCATCAAGGAGACTGAATTTCACTCTTGATCTCAAAAATTTCCAAAGTGATCTTGCTCCAAGCTTAGTCTAGCTAGTGATGTGATAGTGAACTAAGAGATTGGACTTGTGGATAGTCTATCACTCTTGGAACTTTGTGTTCCTAGATGGCTCAGAGGTGATTTGGTGCGACCTATCCAACATGGTTTGTGGAAGGCCACGACCGCTGTGAGAGGTCGGGACTCACCTTACTGGAGTGGTGAAAGAGTCACCCTAGTGATTACCAAAGCTATTGTGACTAGCTTTTGGTGGAGCAACACTTCGTGTGAAGTGCTCTAATGGAGACGTAGGAGTTTATCTCTGAACCTCGGTGAAAAATTTCTTGTGTCTCTTGTCCTTTACTTTTCAGTCTCTACTTTATCGCATTGTTTCAGTTGATTGGCTGTTTCAGAATTGTTTGTTTCTGTTGGTTGACTAGTGAGCTTAGAAATTCTAGTTCTTGTCTGTCAAATCTTAGTTTACTCTTTCCCATATCTATTTGTTTTTGTCATAAGGTTATTTAGAGCTTAATTGTGTTAGAAATTTTTAAAAACGCATATTCAACCCCCCTCTAGGCGCATCCTCGATCTTACATGTATGTCTGGCCTCAAGGTAGTGAGATACAAGAGGAAGCCAATCATGCTCTAAAACTCATTCTGATCAACTGGCTCACCATCCTCATCGGGCTCGAGGACAGCAGTGGTGGCCATAGGAGTCATCATCAGCTTCCCGTCAGACAAGTCAAAGCACATCAGGAGGTGATGAGTACTCATACCATGGGTACCCCCAGCGGCCCGGGACGACAAATGGGCTGCCCCAAGCCCAGCTCTAGCCGAAGGCCTCGATGGGCCACGAAGGACGCTCGTCCCCGACCAAACCAACCAGGGGGCGATCCGACCCCCACCGTGGGTCGAACGCCCCACAAGCTCCGACCAAGCTAAGGCAACCTCCGCCAAGGGTCGGGTACCAGACCGTCACCGGTCGTTGGCCACCTGCCCTACGGACACGATGGCTCAGAATGATCGTGCGAGGGCAGGTGGCTCCTTCCCGAGGTGGCAGGGAGGTTGCCAAAGTCAAGCACCAGTCTCATCGTCTAATCATGCACAGTGGGAGGATGCGCTCCCTCTCGAGGCGACACCGGAGCCAAGCGCTACGACGTCAGCATCTGGCAAGCGCGTAGAGGGTAGGTGCGCCACTTTCCGCCGAAGCAGAAAACCATGCCACTCGATGTATCTACCGACCCAACATGGGGTGAGCAGACACCAGTCGGTGGGCAAGGCTGAAGACCAGGACTCCAAGGCGTAGGACACCCCATCCTTTCTTTTCCAGATTCCCATGTAACCTTCCCCCTCCATCTATATAAAGGGAGGCAGGACCCTCAGGGAGGAGGACGGTCTTTTTACGAACAAAAATAGTTCTCAGGGCCATTCCTCAGCCCTCACTTGTAAACACCGTGCAGTCATCTGCACCCAAAGCAATACAGATCCACCACACGAACTGGAGTAGGGACATTCGGCCCGAACCAGTATACTTCTTGGGTTCCCCAAGTCAGGCCATTCAAGGAGAGGGAACGCGTGACCCCTTGACTAAAATTCATTAGCCGGTATTCGAAACACCGACAGGAGGTTTCGAGTAAACTTGTCTTGATGCAAGAAAATACCCTTCTGAGTCTGCTTGATCTAGAAGCTGAGGAAGTATCTCAACTCACCCATCATGCTCATCTCAAACTCGGTGCTTATCACATCTGAAAACTGAGACACAAGGGCATGTAAAGAGCCACCAAAGCTAATATCATCGACATAGATATGGACGAGAAGAAAGTCCGAGTCTACATGTCTGATGAATAGGGTTTTGTCAACTTTACCCATCTCAAAATCATGACTCAAGAGGTAGAACTTAAGCCCCTCAAACCAAACTCTAGGGGTCTGCTTAAGTTCATAAAAAACTTTAGAAAGCTTGTATACATGGTTTGGGTACTTGGGGTTCTCGAATCTTGGAGATTATCTGACACAAACCTCTTCATCGATTAAACCATTGAGGAATGCACTCTTAACATCCATTTGATAAAACTTGAAGCCCTTGGATGCTACAAAAGCGAGCAGGATCCTAATGGCCTTTAGTCTAGCTACAGGGGCGAAGGTCTCCTCAAAGTCAAGACCCTCAACTTGAGTAAATCCCTAAGTGACTAGCCTACCCTTGTTCCTAATGACTACCCCATCCTCACTCTACTTGTTCTTGAACACCTACTTGGTTCTAATGACATTATGATCAGATAGGGGCTCGATAAGCTGTCATACCTTGTTCCTCTCGAAGTTCTCAAGTTCCTCATTGTGAGACCCCGGATCGGCTACCCGGAATCTCCTGTGTATTTCTGTGCTAGTCCCAGATCAACGCTAGCACACACAGTCCGAACGAAATAATAGCATAAATATAAAGTACCAGCCACATGGCTATTTATTACATAACGTGGTCACATGACCAAAGTCCAGCAACAGCGGAAACAAATAGCAAAAAGGTAAAACCCAAATGACTCAACAGGCGATGACTAGGAGCGCACGCTTAATTATCTTGGGGATCTTCACCGAGCTCCTCGGCATAGAACTCCCCTTCTTCAACTGCGTCTTGGAAATTCTCTGATGACAAGATTTGGGTAGCATGTGAGTACAAAAGTACTCATCAATTCTGGGAAGTTATGCAACATGTAGGGCTTCCCAAGGAAGGCTTATTAGGGTTCTTTTGCATAAAGCCATGTTTCATCAACTATACTGAGTATTAATTTTCACAAAGCAAATTTTTGCAATTATTTTAATCATTGAAGTTATTTATTATTTTATTGAAGGTTCTATCCACCATCACTAGTATAGAGTCTCTATCCGCCACATTTAAAAGATTAAGGTAAACTAACTCATGACTCTATCCGTCATGATCAAAACGGGTTTCATCTACCTGATTGGCTCAATCCGCCAATAAACATCTGAGAGTTCTAACCACTCCTAGATCCCAAAACATCAATTATTTTTAAAACAAAACCAAGTCTACCAGTATGAAAGTATTCTTCACTTTGCCCTTGACCGTAGGCACGGCTATTCGAATAGTTTTACACTCTGCAGAGGTGTACAACTTTACCCACAAGACATAATCATCTCTTTAGTGTCACGCGATTAACACACTTCCTTTGGTGTGTCAGCAGAGAGATCATGATAAGGCCTTTACAATGTATACATCTAACCCGACCCACCCGCTGAGGTTTCACCGCTGTTAGGGTTCCATCTACCCAGCACAGAAGCCCCCTCTTGCGCCGTGTGGGAAGTATGACTTGTCTCCATCCGACACCCACATTCCACCAACTGGTGAGTCTAAGTTAGGGTTTTACAAATTATTTAGCCAGGTCGTACCCATAATAGACATGTGGTTGTACGGTTATGCTTAGAATGGGCAGTCATAAGCATCGGTCCTTAACTGACTTGGGGTGGTACTTGCACAATGAAAACTAGTGCTCCTTCCGCACCCGCTCGACATTCCATTCCGCCCAAGTCCAAACCATTTTTTATTTTATTTTTATTTTACAAAAACAGTAGTAATACCATGCTAATATTTCTCAAAACATACTTTAAATCATAATTTCGACGTAATCCCATCCATGGGTCATTTTAATCAATTTTGCAACTAAGCATAACTATCGTACTAGTCATCATATGTCACAATATTATTTAAGCATGACATAACAAAGTATACTAGGGTTACAATTAAACTTGGATATCAATAACAAGGAGGTGACAGCAATTTGGAATAACTAACAGTCTATATTTGACATAACATTTATAAAGATAGCAATGCATGTTTAAATCATTGTAAAACATTTGTAAACATAGGATCAACATGCGTCAAGGGACTTGCCTTCAGTCGCAGCGAAAGTCTCGAAGTCTTGAGGTTCGGCGACAGCGTCGACGGTCCCGGCGAGATCTTCAACTACGCGCAAAATGGTACAACTAAATAAATAAAATAAAATAAATAAAATCCAAAAATTACAAAATTAATACTGGCAGGTAGATCTTGAATTTAGATAAATTTAGGAATTTGAACGGATCGATTTGGAGTTCGGACGACAAAGTTATGGATGTTCAAATTCTCAAAATCTTGGAAAATAGAAAATAGAGAAATATTCCAGAGTCTTTCTTTTTCCTGGATTATTGATTTTTGTTTCTCTATGGCAGGTGGGGCCAAGGTGTCATTGGCTAGTACAGCTTCTTCTCCAAGGCCATGTAACAGAGGAGCTTGAAGCTCCCCATGGCGCCGGCGATGGAGGGCGAACCGGCCGGCGGCGGCGAGCGGCGAGGCGTGGCGGGCAGCGGCGCTAGAGGTGGGCCGCGTGGCACGGGCGAGCCGGGTGGCAGCACGGCTGCACAGGTGGGGCGGCGCATGGCGTGCCGGCGACGGAGGCGGCACGGATCGGGCGAGGGGCCAGCGAACGCACGCGGGCATGGAGGAGGCGGCCGGCCGGTCGGCCCGGGCCGGGAGGGCCCGGAGCGGCGGCGCATCGGTCGGTAAACTCGTCGATAATCGCTTGGCTATCACGAAAACCAATCGTATCGAGTTGTTTTGAAATTAGAAATTGGTCGGTAAACTGATCTAATTTTATTTTTAAATTAAATTTTTTTAAAAAGCATGACTCGAGATCGGTTCCAACCAGATTTATATCAATGTACTGAAGCCAGATCGGAACTCACCGAAAAGCAGAAAACTGAGCCATGATATACCAAAGTAGATAATCATAGATTATGTAGTTTGCAGATGAGTCAATAACTAATCTTTACTATCGCTTCAAATATCTAATTAGTAGTTATTTACAAAACATGTTTATAAAGGATTATTGTAAAACACATCACCTAGCTAGATTATGTTCATAGGTTAACGAAAATGTGCAGAGCTTTATTTGCCAGCAACCGCATCTCTCGAAGAGTCTCTTTCACTACTAAATAGGCTTATATTCTAGTAAAAAACCGTCAGTGATGACAATAGTGCTCATTGTCATCACTGACAACTTTATTTTGGTGTAAGTTTTATTGGGTTCTAATTGTATTTGAACTAAGAAAAAATCGGATTAACTACGTTGATTCCTTATGTAAGGGCAGCCACGACTTGAGGACTATCGAAAAACTACTCAACAGGTAATCGCTTTTCCTCCATAGATAACTCTGTTGTATCTCGTGGAATGACTGAGGGTAACTTTTATAGAATCACATAGGGCGTTCAAAGTGTATAGAGCTCGTGAAGGGCCACACAAGAACTCGTCTAAACTGAAACACGATTTTGACTTTCTGGTAGCCGCTAGTACATAATAATCTTATATCACTTCGTAACAATGCCCCTCGAATAAACCAATTCTATTTTTGCGGTGCACCCAGCAGAGACAGGGAAATAACCTATGTGCCTTCTACATTTTTCATAACATGCGAACCCTTGTCGATACAAAGAAAATCAGCGATGCAACTACGTTGAAAAAGGCCCATCTAGAGACAATTCGAGAAAGCATGTTTGATTTCTTGATGCGTGAAATCATTGCTTCAAAAGGCACATTCCACGCTGCGTAATTTGTGAAACTTGAGTATTTTATTCATTAATTGAATTTGTGAATTGTAACTGCGCATTTCATTGGTTCATATAATATTTGAGTTGATTTTTAGAATGGTTGTGTAATATGTGATATATTGGTTAATATAACATTTGAGTTGATTTCTGAAGTGGTTGTGTAATCTGCTTGTGATATGATATGCTTGTGATGTGTGTAATATGCTTGTCATATAATCCTTATAATATGCTTGTTTCCGAGAGTATGGCTAGTATTTCCTTAGGCTGGCCAATAAAAAAAATATTTAGCACTAAAAACTAATATCACAGACGGTTTTATATAAGGAATCATCTATGATATATCACATACCACAAACGGTTATAGTAAAGAACCGTCTGTATTGTGGATCACATCACAGACGATTCTTTAATAGAATCGTCTGTGATGTGGCCTACAATACAGACGGTTCTTTGATAGAACCATCTATGGTGTGATTTTCACTGACGGTTCAAGAACTGCCTGTGATACATCGTTGTCATCACTGATACATTATTACATATGGTTAAAGCTACAGTAACCTATATAGCTCATTACCAAAAAGACACGCGTGTGATGCGAGGCTGTCGCCACGATCAGGGCTTCATTTAAGTGCATACAGAGCGAGAGGAGGTCAACTAGGTAAAAAGGGGAGCTTTGGATGGTTGGGTGGTGCAGGATGGACGGGCGAAAGAAGAACGGGACACGAATAAGAGCAGAGTTGATTAATTTGCTAACTAGTGGCATGCAGGACCCTAGCTAGCTAGTGGGTAAGGATGTTTTTTCCTTTTTTATATTTGATTCGCTGACCGTATCGTCAGCCACATCATCCGGTGTGCTAGAAAAACCACTTAGGGCTTTTTATTTAGACGGTTTTGGAGTTTGCAGGGGTGCAGTAGACTATCTTTTCAGGCTACCATTCCGATGGAACGTCGTCCATCCCGCAACGGGACTCAAAACTCTAGCGTCTGCCGCTTCCAGCACGGATTCAACATTGATGTAGAACATTTAGGTGAAAGTTGGGGATTTGGTGTTGATATTTTATGAATTTTGTGTTGAAATGACGAAATTTGATTTGAAAATTAAAACGAGGTAGAAAGTTTTGGGTTTCAAGCTGAAGGTTTGAGGAGGGGGCCGGGCTTACCGTTCCGGTTCGGCAATAAAAACCGTTGGTAAAACGGTCAAGTTCAAATTCAAATTCAAAAAATTTATCAAAAAGTATTAAAAAATTTTGTAAGATCCTGAGGTAGTTCTAATGTTGCTGTAATTTTTCAGATCATTATCGAATCTGTGTATTTTTAAAAAATTCTGACAATGCTACTGTCTTCATATATGCTCTTATATTTTTTATTTTCGAGTGGCACTAAATGAAGTCTAATATTTCATAAAATTTTATTACATGATCCTTGGGCACTAGTTATTACTCCCTCCAGTTTGATAATAGATGTCGTTTTGGACATAGTGATGGTCAAACTTCTAAAACTTTGACTATCGATATATTTTTAAATATTTAAATTGGATATATGAAAATTATATGTGCAGATTTGTCTCGAGAAGTACTTTCATAATATTATAATTTTATTGGGTTTTATAAATATATTATAATAAAAATTAGCGGTCAAAGTTGTGTTTTGAAGACCATGTCGATGTCCAAAACGACATCTATTATCAAACTGGAGGGAGTATGACATTAAAATTTCAGAGCATTATCAAGCATGTAAATTTTTATAAAAAAAAACTTACAGTGTCTTTGTTCTTTTCATTAATTGTTGTTTTTTATTTTGGAGAAGTATTAAATAAATTTAAAAATTGTTAAAATTTCTTTGAGGTGTTTTATATAATCATTGGGATATATTATGATTTTATAAAAAAAAATTCTAATTTTTCTTGAGTTTTTTTAGTTTTCTTTGAGTGCGCCGATTTTCAGTGTAAACCAAACGAAAATCAAGCAAAATCGAAACAAAAAACCAGTCCTTAAATGTACCGATCTAGGCGAAAAAATCAAGAAAAACCGATCGATTTTTGATAAAAAAAAAACTATCGATTTTCGAGCAAAAATATTTTTTGACCGTCGAATTCAAAAGTTTGAATTCGCATATCCTTCATTTTTTCTTACGTTTTTTGAGCGATTTTTATCGGTTTTTGAATCTCGATTTTCATATGGTTTTCACGGTTTCGGTTTTGTGAACCCCTAGGGAAGGCACGAGAATATTCTTATTTGTTGCGGCGAAGCTTTCACTACCAAAGCTGTTGAGAAGGAAGGCGGACACCACACACATGTCAGGTGTTTACATGTGCACCTTGTCTTATGTAGAAAGAGAATCGGCTGATATCTAAAAAGAGAGAATTTTTTTCTGCGAGCAAAAGATGTTTTGGGATTGGGATGGATTTCTGCAGGGACACACAACCAAAGCCGGTATTCCCTCTTCGCTTGATGCGGCGACGGCGACGGCGACCGGAGGACGGCGAGAGAGAGAGAGCAGCGGGCGAACATTTCGCGACCCAACTCCGTGGAGGCGCCCGAGTGGCCGTGTTTGGCAGCGGAGATATTTTCCGGGGCGAGGCAAAGTGTGTTTGGATACTTGTTGGATCGGACGACGACAATGGCGCACCGTCACCAAGCGGCAGCGGCACGATATTTTTGCCGGTGATGGTTTTGCCCCCCGGTTCAGCCGGGCCATGTAGACCACGGTCGTTCTCGATCGGGATCTATGTAGATGGATCGAGATTTTAGTTTAAATTATCGGTCTATTCACGTGGATGATGATCGGGCATGAACCTTTTAAACAAGAAAGGCCTTACGGAGCTCGCTGCTCGGGATATTGTGCTTCCACCATGGAAGGTTCTGGTCGCTTGGTTGGTTCTCACTGTAGCTGACAAGGAATTATAGCTTTTCTATCCCTTTGGGTTTTTTTGGTTTGTAAAAATAGCTACCGTTCTGGTAGATGATATGAGTCACCTGCCACGCTCATGTGCCACGACATGAGATTCCCAGTTAGGATAAAAATCTAACGTGCTCGGAAACCGTAGCAGGTCCTGCTGCCCTGCCTACGTTGTCGCTCTGTCGAGCCACCTTTTTGTGGCAAGTAGCCCTATCGAGAGGAAGCAGCCGCTGCCATGGTATATAGGTGCGGCAGTTTGCACGTGTTACCTAGCGGTGTTTTTACAGTTAGGAAGAGAGATATTTTTTTACAATTGTGTTTGTAGGCAGATTATTTTTGTTGGAAAAAAAAGATGGGAAGAACTAGAAAAGCGACGTCTCCAACGTAGGAAGACTCGGTAAAAGTTAGTGTAAAAAGTGTGATAGATAAGTCAGGCAAGTTACTAGTGGGAACATGGAGAATTGCACGATGGTAAGCTTGTATAGCCTTTAAATGTAGTGATAAAAAATAATAATGACCAGATATGGAACAAGTGGAACATGGAGAAGGTGAAAATTTAGCTTCATTATATATATATCCAAAGTGATAAAGGAGTATTTAAAGTTCGTTTGGGTGGTATTTCAGATATGGGAATAATTACTCCCGGGAGTACAAAGTATTTTTCATATATATATATATAAATACAAATACAAATACTCTGTGTGTAAAAATGAAGCTAAAGTTGACCTGACGAGAGATCAAGATTTTTTTTCCGAGGAGTTGATGAGAAGTCTACGCACTAAATCAATGACGCATACTAAAGTTCTGCTAGTACATGGACAATTGGTTTTAAAAAAAGGTTACAATATTGTTCTTAGAAAAAGGCTACGTTAACAGCGATGACTATGATAATTATAATTAGAGGTGAAAATCGAGCTAAATCCTTATTTTTTCGAGTTTTATTTTTAAAAATTAACATAGTTTGATTTAATGTAATTTTATTTATAATTTGAAAGTATTTTTAGAATCGAACTAACGAGCCGAGTCGAGTCTGAGCAAAAACCAATTCCATCTGAAATTGACTCATTCATTGTTTAATCAATAAACTAATATAATTAGAATAATTTTGAACCGAGTCAACGAGCCCCACGAGCATTTTTTTCCGCTCTAATTATAATGAGCTAATTTGCTTGGATTCTTCTGGAATGCAGCCCCTTTGACAGTAACCGCCACGTCTCTTTTTTTTTTATTTAGCATGTACGATGAGTAACATCAATCTGTCCTGGTAAGCAATAGCATACGAAATGGTGCGCTTGATATTTCTATAAAATAATTGATAAAAATATTGTGGTTCATTAGATAATACTTAGGCAATTTTACATATTGCGGTGATTACAACACTGTTTAGTTAATGCGGCGTAGCCATCTGCACACAACTGGTTTGGGGTTTACACCGCCAAATACCATTGGGTTAGAGGATTAACTTACCCAGTCAAAACGTTTTAACCCTTTTAACCCTCGACTAAGTCAACCCACCAAATTAGTGAAATAGTTAACTCAAGCGCAACTAACCCTCCTAAATTTTATTTTTTAACAAGATTTGTTGCCAACACAAAATTTAGGTTAAACTAACAAAATTAGGTTAAAATTAGCTAACCCGTTTATTTTTACTTAGCTACCCACTTAAGCTAGCCATGATTCAACTGTAGACAAAAATATGGACGCGTCCCAACAGTGACTTTCGATCTAGACATAGAAAGCTAGGATATGTTTGGTTTACTTCGAATGGTTATCAATGTTTATCTTACTAAATTTTGATAGTATTGATCAAATTTAACGAGCATTTAATTTGCAACCAAACTTTGGTAAAATTATCTTCTCTATTAGCACTCTATTTCATTTTTTTTTGTCAATCTTTGGTCAAAATATTAGCAACCAATTTGATGATCAAATTTTCCCACACTAATTTTTTGATAAAAATTAGTTTAGTAAATTTATGATCAAACTAAACAGCCCCTAATTCAGACAAGGATATTTTGATTGCTGACGAGGTTATTCACGTGATATTTTCCAGAGTACGTCCAAGTATTTTTCAGATTGGATGGCTAGAAAGCTATAACAACTTCGATGGGTACCTAGATACTTCCGAGGGTTTATACTATAGCCATTATTCTTTAAAATATCAATTTAGAGCTACAGTGTTTTTGTGATATGTCATAATTTTACTGGTCGAAAATAACCGTCACAAATAAAGTTAAAAAAGAAACGAAATTTCTGACTGTTCTAAAGAAAACGGAAATTAAAGGTTTTTTTAGAAAACGGAAACACAAAATGTCGATACGGAAATAAAAACGGAAATTTTTGGTCTAAAACGCAAATGGGAGAGCTAGTTTCGACGAAAATTCCGTATAAATGAAACCGAAAATTCTGTTTTCTAATTTAAATAATACTAGAAAATATATATTGCCTTATAAAAATATTAAATAGAGTTCAAAAATTCTCAAAAAAAATATATAACATTTTCAACTTAGAAAATTTATTTCAGCAATATTTTAGTTTTTTCTCAAATAAATTATTTATTTAAATATTAAAATAGCAAAAATTATTAATTAAATGCTAAAAATTTAGAAAAAATCATAAAATCCAAATTAAATGCTCAATTAAAGAATTTGCAAAGTTTTAGGGTGTTACAACTGGGAACATGCTTGGATGGAATTTTCTGCTTTCGTTTCCACATCTGTTCCGTTTCGTTCCACATCCGTTTTCATCACTATCTGTTTTTACATTTGTTTTCGATGTTTCCGAATTCATTTTCATTACCGATAAAAATTATGGAAATAGAAACATAACAACTATTTACCAATCATTTTTATTCCATTTTTATTCCCAGTCACAAACACCTTTAAATACCCTTTGGTGGAACACTGTCGAGCAGGGTTAACAAAATCGAACGAAATTCGAGAATTTCGTTCGGTTTTCGAGCCCCACCGAAATATAAAACCGACCGGTAAATCGGTCCAGTTCAAAAAAAAATTCAAAAAATTCAAAAAAATTTAAAAAATTTATGCTATGTAAACCGAACGGTTTTTCGAGAAAACTGCTCAAGAAACCGATCGTCCAAAAGGTTCAACTCGCCGAGCGGTTTTTCGAGAAAACCGATGGGTTTTCGAGAAAACAGAATGGTTTTTGTTTTTTTTAAATTTGTTTTGAATGTTTTTTGTTCAAATACTCGGTTTTGAAACTCTTTGGTTTCTAACGATTTTCCAACGATTTTTGGTTTGATATTTTTGAATTTCCAATTTCGGTTTTTCATCGGTTTTTTCGGTTTCGGTTTTGTTAACCCTGCTGTCGAATAAAGAAGATAAGATAAAGATAAACAGTATAAATAGAAGCATAGCAAGTTATACCGCTTAAGTACACTTTGATTTCCAGAGCTAAATCCGCTAAGATAGTAATTAAGGGCATATTGTAAAGCAAGAAATTCAACGCGAAATAATTTAATTTCGCCGAATCGTCGGGTAACTTTGCTCGGAAAAAAACCCACATGTTATGCCATGGATACTCGGCCTACCCAAGGCGTGTGACATTAAGGTAGTGTTTGGTTCAGTGAATAAGGGTGGATGGAATATGGTTATCCGTGGATTTAGAGTCATTTAATTGTTTGGATGAGTGGATGTATGTGATATAGTCATTTAGTTTTTTAGAATATTTCCTCAAGACAGAGGCGGAGATAGACCTCAGGCCACCAAGGCCTAGACCCGAGCCCTATCATGGTAAAATCATACAAAATGTATTAAAAAAATCAATAAAATTGTAACCATCCCAAAAAATGCCAGACGAACTCATCTAGTTTGTTTCATGAAGAAGTGTACTCGATCAAATTCAAATTTAGCCGAAGTGTACTCGGTCAAATTATGGTCAGATTTTATCCAAATATTCAAATTTTAATCAAATTTTATCTGAAAATTCAAATATCGATCAATTTTTTGCAAAAAAATTTCAAATTGCGATTGAATTTTGTACAAAAAATTCAAATTTCAATCAAAATTTATCCGAAAATTTCAAGCCAAAATTCTAACCTTGATTATATCCATCTAATCAAACAAAAAATTTACTTATCCTTATCTACTCAACCAAAAAACTAACCCAATAACTCTATAGCCCATTAAACTAAATAGCCAAACAACCAAACACACCTTGTAACTTGCCGCCCCAACACCATTGTTTGGCACCGTCCCTGCCGCCGCGGGGCCCGACCCACATCGCCCCCCACCCCATCACGCCGCGAGATATTTTGGTAGCCCGCGTGGCGAATCCGGTAATTAACGACCAACCCCGCGCCCCTTCTCCCCCACACGCCCCTCGCCCATATAAACCATGCGCAGAAAATATCCCACCTCGTCTGTCTCCCGCAGCATCTCCATTTCCAACTCCAAACCACGGGCTCCGAGGAGAGAGAAGGCTCGAGAGAGAGAGAGAGGGGCATGTTTGACGCGGCGGATCGCGGTGGCGTCGTGGCGGTGAAGAGGATGAAGCTGTGCGCGGAGGAGGAGGAGGAGGAGATGGAGGTGGATGGGGACGAGGAGGAGGAGGGGTGGGTGTGGGGGGCGCCGGCGGCGGGGGCGGGGGAGCAGAGGGCGGCGGCGATCGTGGTGGCTGACGCGGTGGACGCCGACTTCCCCGTCATCTACGTCAACGCCGCCTTTGAGGCCGCCACGGGTTACCGCGCCCACGAGGTCCTCGGGCGAAACTGGTCAGTGCTAGTCTCTCCTGTTCTCCTCCTCTCTGTTTTGCTGTGCTGCACTGCTCTGTTTCGGCTGTGCTTGGGCTGTTAGGATGCAGGTTGTTTGATGCTCTGTGCATGCTCGAACGATGAGATGCTGAAGGCTTATGAATGCGGCTGCTGGTTCGTGAACCTGTCGGTTCGTCAAAATCTAGGATTTTATTGCGCGTCCGTGCAATCCTGTCTCTGAATTCAGGATTCCTGTACGGTGCACCACCCTTCCTTTGAAGTTAAAATGGTATCTGTTGTTGGGTGGGCGGGCGTGTTCGTAATTCTAGCAATTGCGGTAAATTTACATGTTTCCTGATCCTGGTTAGAATTATAGAATTTATCTATGGCTTTCGATTGGACGATTCGTGCATTCAGAATTTTGTGCCGCTCGAATCAAAGGCAGGGCATGGGAATCATGGGATTTGGACAGCCGGTGCCAGTATGATATATTCTCTGTCTTCCAATTTGTTAGGCCATCAGTAATGTGTAGCCAGCCGCTCAGTAATGGTGCCATTAGTCAAATAATTTGATGGACTGCCAGGCATGAAACGCCCCAGGAGTGAGCGAACAAATGTCATGGGTACTTATTCAACAATTTTTTTTTGTTATACATGCACAGAAGAAGGTGTTGACGAGATCTAGTTTTGATTTGCAGATGTTATGGACAAATTTACGTAAATGGGTTTGTAAAACAATTGTTTGTATGTGCAAGAGTTTCATATTGCATAGGAGCTTAAAGACTGATAGTGAAATGTTCATATATTATTTCCAACTTTGCTGAGCCGTTTTGGTTTTCTGGTGGGTAGAAGGTGGGGAGCAGGGTTAACAATATTGATTTCGAAAAAACCGCTTGAAAATCAAAATTCGAAAATCAGAAATATCGAGTCGAAAATCGCTAGAAACCGAAGGGTTAAGAAATCAAATTTTTTTGTGAAAAAAATTCAAGAAAATCAAAAATCAACCTATTCGATTTTGACTGGGAATCAATCGACCAGTCGAATTTTTTTGGCGTCTGATTTTTTGAGCAATTTTCGCTCGATTTTCGACCCGTTTACGTCGCATAACTTTTTTGAATTTTTTTTTGAAGTGGACCGGTTTACCGGATAGTTTTTTATGCTGAGCCGGCTCGATACGGCCGATAATCACGATTTTCCAGCGATTATCGATGATAAGGTGAACCTGGTGGGAAGGCAAGGGTGATGGCTACCTGTGAGATATTTCTCCCTGATACTTCTGTGTTCTCTCGCTCAACTAAAGTAGACTACTTGCACATAGGAAAAGGGATGACGCAAGAATAAACCCTAGAATATATTAGGCATATAAAGCGAGATATGTAGGCCATTGGAATATTGAACTTGTCTCTTTCGGATGCATAGATTTTTGTGGCATTTGAGCACAAAATTTTGAAACTGGACACGCCATTGTTTTGAACCGCCATTTTTTAGGGGTACGGTTGTAGCAGTTTAGTGCCAGTTATTGACTTACAGACTTAGTATTCCATTGTTATTATATCTTATTTCTTGGTAGCCCGTCAATCAGCTCCAGTATTGATCTATAGTAGGCTGAGTTACTTAGGATTTCGATAGCTGGTACCTGACCTGTAATTGGCACCAGTTCGTATTAGTTTCTTGCTGGTAAGTAGCCACAATGTACGAGGTTGGTGATCTAGGATGCAAATAGCTGCGATATAGCGGCGATGTGGCATTACATCGTCAAAATTAGTCCCGGCGCTAAAATTTCATGCAGATATCGCAACTAGCAATATTTGGCGATTTATCAAGTTTATCGGTGATATATCGTGTGGCACTATACATGATGTATCATTGATATCCGTCATTTCTCTTTTTCAGCTTTGTGATAGGAGGCCCAGCCTGCTAATTCCACTAAAACCTAGTAGCAGTATACCACAATATAAGATTCACTTCTCCCTTGTAACCCTAGCCACTTCACTTTTCCCTGCTCCAAACATGCTGCTGGCTGCAGCTATCTGTTAGACTGTTATCTGCGATGCTATCTTATTGAACGTACACCGGTATTTGCCTATTTTGTAATGATATATTGAGTTTGATAGTTAAACTTCATTTTCTCATGTCAGTGTTACGCTCTTACTATTGATAAAATGTATAGTCTTATATATTGTAGATGTATCCTACCATCCTGTGTGTTCTATTATTCTTTTAAATATGCAAAATTTTGCAGAATGATCGTATAATCATAATTTATTTTAACGTTTATTAGCCAATATATCATGATATTTCACGAAACGCTAAGAGCTGATGCTGAATGTACAAACTACTTACGATTGAACCCATGAGTCAACTACTTTGAACTGATGCTATATCAGGACTGAACTAGGCAAATTTCACACTTTTTACCAAAAAGCATTAAATCAAATAATAGTGGTAACTTTGAGCTTAAATGTCTGATGCTTATTAATGTTGGCATAGGATGAAGAGCATCCATGTGAAAGCAAATGAAAAGCCGTTTACTTCTTAGTATTCTTTTCAGTCAGGCAATTAGACAAATGTATGTTCTCTGTGTTTGACTTGCTATAATAGTATTCCCTGCTGACACTTATTATTCTCTTCTTTTCTGCTTACCTTATCATTTGCTATCTTTTTTTTTCACGTGTTCCAATTGTCAAACCGTATCATACTTGCTTGAAGCCAACAGTGACATACTTGACAGAGGTCCTAGTAAAGCTTCTTACAATACTCTGTTGACTCAAACTTGTCTTTCAGCCGATTCCTGCAATTTCGGGATCCATGTGCCCAAAGACGACACCCCCTCGTTGATCCAATGGTTGTTTCAGAAATCTGGCGATGCCTCAACGAGGGAATTGAGTTCCAAGGTGAGCTACTGAATTTCCGGAAAGATGGTACTCCATTGTACAACAGGCTAAGGCTCATTCCAATGCATGGGGATGATGGCTCTGTGACACACATCATTGGAATCCAGTTATTCTCTGAAGCTAACATCGATCTCAGCACCGTATCATATCCGGTGTATAAACAACAGTCCAACCACAGGCCCAGCATTCAAGATATAAGCTCTGCTTCTCATGAACATACTCCTAAAGTCCAAAGTTCAGACTACTGTGGTATTCTCCAACTCTCAGATGAAGTTCTGGCGCACAACATCTTGTCCCGCCTGTCGCCTAGAGATGTAGCTTCCATTGGATCGGTCAGCACTAGAATGCATCAACTGACTAAGAATGATCACCTGAGAAAGATGGTCTGCCAAAACGCGTGGGGAAGAGATGTCACCGTCAGGCTTGAGATGAGCACCAAGATGTTGGGATGGGGTCGTCTTGCAAGAGAGCTAACAACCCTTGAGGCAGCCTCATGGAGGAAGTTCACAGTTGGAGGACGGGTTGAACCTTCCCGGTGCAACTTCAGTGCCTGCGCTGTTGGCAACCGCCTTGTCCTCTTCGGAGGGGAGGGGGTCAACATGCAGCCTATGGATGATACCTTTGTGCTTAACCTGGAGGCTGCAAAGCCAGAATGGCGCCGTGTCAAGGTTTCTGCCTCCCCACCTGGACGATGGGGGCACACTCTCTCATGGCTGAATGGCTCATGGCTGGTGGTATTTGGGGGCTGCGGACAGCAAGGTTTGCTCAACGATGTATTCGTCCTCGACCTTGATGCCCAGCATCCCACCTGGAGGGAGGTTGCAAGCGAGGGGCCGCCGTTGCCACGGTCTTGGCACAATTCGTGCACCCTGGATGGATCGAAGCTCGTCGTCTCGGGGGGTTGCACCGAGTCCGGCGTGCTACTCAGTGACACCTTCCTGCTTGACCTCACGAAGGAAAAACCAGCATGGAGGGAGATCCCGGCATCCTGGTCACCACCATCCCGCCTCGGCCACACCTTGTCTGTCTATGGCAAGACTAAGCTATTCATGTTCGGTGGATTGGCAAAGAGTGGCTCGCTCCAGCTGCGCTCCTGCGATGCCTACATTATGGATGTTGGCGGCGAGGACAATCCACAATGGAGGCAGCTGGCGACGACTGGGTTTCCAAGTTTGGGACCGCCTCCGAGGCTCGACCATGTCGCCGTGAGCCTGCCCTGCGGACGAATCATCGTATTCGGCGGCTCAATCGCCGGTCTGCACTCGCCCTCGCAGCTGTTCTTGATTGATCCCGCGGAGGAGAAACCAGCGTGGAGGATCCTGAACGTCCCCGGGCAGCCTCCCAAGTTCGCTTGGGGGCACAGCACCTGTGTGGTTGGCGGCACCAGGGTTCTGGTTCTTGGTGGTCATACCGGGGAGGAGTGGATTCTGAATGAGCTCCATGAGCTGTGCCTCGCAAGCAGGCCTGATGAGGACGAGTGATTCCATCCACGTCGCGCGCGGAGTTGTTCATACGAATTTAGATCCTACTGTTCATTTCTCTCGTCTCCAGCTCCGTACAAAAAAAAAATTAGTGCAAAAGAATCTAAAGAGAGTTGGTGCGAGAGGGTTGGTGTACCTCGCTGTTTCCGTATGAGATCATTGAGATGTGGTCTTGTCGTAGAGCTAAGTCGGAATAGATGCTACGGTCTATTTGTAGATTGTAAGTGCGTGTACTAAGAAGTTGCCGCTATCTTCTTTGCGTCCGCTCATGTTTGTATCTGATCTATGTATCTTGGTGCGATTTCAGTTGGGAGCGAGTTACCCTAGCTAGTAATTGATGATATATGAATGCATTGTTGAGATCACGAATTCAGTCGTTGTTGGTGCATATATGCTTGGATAATCTCTCTGTAACAAGTGTTGTTTGAAAAGTGAAATACCAACACTTTAAGTATGTAAATACCAGTTTGTGACGGCCGTCCTTTCTTTTTCTCCTCCTCCTCCATAAGAAACCAACTACATCAATTCTCTTCACTCATACCCACCCAGTGATAATTTAAGAGTGTAATTTTATTTTTTAAAATATATAATATGATTTAATTATTCGATTAAAAAATATATTCCAATACAAAAAAAATGAGATGACACCATGCTTCACGAAGTGGCCTGCACCTTTGACAGAATGCCACGGAAAGATGCCAACACACGAACCGATCGACGAGCGACAGGCACCTTGCAACTGTGGCACTTCCAGGGTTTTCCGCCGTGTCATCGAGAGAATGACGGCCGGAAAGCGAGTGGCGACGGAGCCACCACGCCTGCGGGTCGCTTATCCCTTTGCGTTCGCGGCCTCCGGCTGCACCGCCAACCATGGGCGCCAACGTGCGAGGTCCCCTTTCGTCCCCAGCCGCGCATCAGATTCCAACCAGCCAGCATGCTCTGCTCATCTCGGCTGGTCGCCCTCGTATACGCCGAGTGAAGCTGAAGGCTGCACACGTGTTGCGTGCCGCTTTCGATGGGCGAGCATGGAAGCCCATCCTTCTTCCGACACACCATCGACCGGCATCGGCGACAGCAGAGATGCTCTCAGTGGATGGATAGATTTTTGAGATCGTAGCGTTAGTACTCTCCAAAGGAGGAAAAAAAAGGGCTTCAGACCGGAGCAACGATCCAGAGACTTCAGACTAGACAGAATGGTGATGACTGATGACCGATGAGGGGTTCATTCTGCACCTATCCTACCGGGTAATCGAGAGGAGAGCTTGGCTTGAACAGGAGGCAAAGATTGCAACATCTTCGGTTACCCTTGAGCCATCAGCCATGCATGCTTCTCTGTCTGGCTATTTAAGTAACATCATATTAATCTCACAAGGCTAGCAGCTACTCCAAAACTGATACTGGTCACTGGTATGAGGGCCAGGCTCACTTGTACAAGACAGGTACCCCATGGGAGCCCGCATTCAGTGGGTTCAGAATTTTGTCACCGTGCAAACGATCTCTTCAATCGACAAGACCATTTAAGCCAAATCAGGTGAACAATCTTGTCAAGAGAGTAGTTTACCTTCAGGTGGTGTCGGAGGGTTCACCCAATGATCCAAACATGTTCAAGACAGTTCCATTTCAACAAAATACTCTACTTGCAGCAAGTCATGTCTAACATGGTTGACATAGCATCCAGTGCAAAAGAGCAGGTTTTTGCTTGTGGCCGGATTGAAACAGGAAAACAAGGATCCAACCATCATTTATCGACAGAAAAAAGGCATAGGCAAGAACTTCTAAAGTACTTAATCAAACAGCATCAAGAACTTCTAAAGTACTTAATCAAACAGCATCGTCCACTCCTCGATGGTCTGACAACAGCACGTATACTAGAAGATAGCTATTAAAATCCGAGCACAACGATTTCCATTACCCCCAACAACAGCAGATGATGCATCAGACTAGTGCCTCAATTCACCTCACTGTCCATCTCCAGATTCCTTAGGAGCCCCAGCTGGGGCTTCCTTGATCTCATCACCACCATCCTCCTGGCAGAAGAAAAAAAAAATGAACAACGTAACATGAGAATCATGAAGAAAGAAAAAGAAAAGAACCAAATGGTTCAATGAAACTCACGTTGGTGTCAGATGTCCATAGAGTCAAGTTGTCACGCAGGAGCTGCATGATCAAAGTGCTGTCCTTGTAGGATTCTTCTCCCAGGCTGTCCAGCTCTGATATAGCCTCATCAAAGGCCTATTACAAACACGAAATTTCATTTGAGTAAACTCGTAATCATATCAAAAGTGGACAAGGTCTATGACATACATGAAATTTTCATTCGAGTGAACTCGTAATCATATAGAAAGTGGAACAAACAGAAGGTATTAAACAACAAAGGACAAGTATAATTAATTGGACTGTAAGTCTGCTTAAGGAATTTTTTGTTTTGATTTCATACAACACATTTTACTTATTTGAATCACAGAAAAATGCATCAGTAGCCCTTAGTGCCTAAGGAAGGATCCAACCTCATGTATTCTGGGATACTAGTAATACAAATCAATATAATCTTGCCCTCACAGCATAAACACATGCATCAACAATTTTCCATTCTCTGTTTTAATTTCTCACTACAGCTCCAAAGCTAGGTAAACTTTCAGCATTTGCTTTAAGTTCGTGAAAGTCCAACATAACACAGGTCCAAGTGGAACATATTGATGGACCATGTAGTTTCAGTCAACAATGTACACTTGAGAAACAAGTAGATTGCTTTACACAATAACATGACAGATGGGGGCATCTTACTTTCCTTAGAAACAAAAAATATAATTGGAAATTGCAACAGACTAGAAGGGGTAAAAAACAGCATGAGTGCATGTCAGATCCATAATTACCTAATTTTGACATATTTCTAATACTGATAATTTCAACCAAGTAGTTATGCATGCAGAAAGAGCACGAATAGAAATGTTGCAGGTAACAACCCTTGACAGACATAATTGTCAAAAATATCTGTACAAGAATGCTTGCAAGATGTGCCAGGAGATGCAAATAGTACCGTTTGGGGTTCACCATAAACTAGTGATGTGCTAAAAATACTCCATAACAGCATGATAGTAACACTTGCAGAATAATCAATGATTTCCCAAATAAGCCTAGAGGCAAGAAGTGTATATGACTAGCATACGGACTGTGCCATGCACAGTAGCAGTTGGAGACACGGCCGAGCCCAGGTCGCCCGTACACGCGCACCAGCAATTAGATGGCTGTAGCAACTTGCAACCGGCCGGGTCAACATACGCGCACCACGCCACGGCCGCGCCTCGGTGTGTGTAAGGAATGCAAACTGTAGTTTCTACAGCGAAAACTGCGAGCGTGGCGCGAGGCGGCCCCGTGCTCCCTACCTCTCCAAGAGTAGTAGTATCTATAGATTTCCTGCAGCTTCATTTTTTTGAGGGGATTGGAGCAAACCGAACCCCATCAAAGTAGATACTTCACAGTACACAATCAATTTAAGAAATCTACCACCCACCCATGGGAAATTTGATGCGAGGAAAGTAGAAATGATAGACTAAACAAACATGTTTGTCTGTAAATTACAGGGGGGAAAGTCAGATATTATTTCTACACTCTCAACCAGTTGTCCATAAATACAAATCTAGAAACCTTATGTCATACACTGGCATCGAACACACACAAATGATATCACAGCAATAATAAGTTAATAACTGAAACAAATGGACGCGAAAGGAGAAGGGACCTGTTTTGCAAGGTTGCAAGCACGGTCAGGGGAGTTCAAGATCTCATAGTAGAACACGGAGAAGTTGAGTGCAAGCCCAAGCCTTATGGGGTGAGTCGGAGCCAAATCCACAAGAGCAATGTCCTACGAACAAAGCACCATACTCAAACCACAAGATCTACTAGTCATTTGTATATCTACACATAATAATGTTTTCATCAGAAATCCAACCTGAGCAGCTTTGTACGCGTTCATGGTGCTCTCTGCGGCTTCCTTCCTCTCCGCACCAGACTTAAACTCTGCAAGGTACCTGCACAACCATCACCAAGAGAAATCAGATACCCCTCGCTCGACACGAAAAAAAAACATAACCTTTAATCATATCCTAAGCAACACAAAGAAAAATTCGCTAGTATCACATCATAAATTTGTAACAAATTCAAGCACCATCAAGAAAACTCTCAGCTAATAGCTGCCTCCCTAACAAATGTCACATCTTAGATTTTGACTTTTCACTACCAATGCGAACATAAATCATATATCTCCATATACAAAGACCACACCTTAAACATGACCTAAACACCACCAAGAAATTAAACTCACACCCCTATCACCCCACACAAATGTTTAGCAAATCTTTACTTTTGACCTACACAAACCGTCATTCCATTGACCATTTACAAAGGCCACAACTCAAACCTGCCACCATGAAAAGGCAAGCAAAACTCCCATCACCACCAAACACAAAGATCCCTCATAAATAAAAGAATTAATTAAAGCAAACTCTCATCTCTCAGCCCCGTCACTCCATATATAAAAAGATCATGCCATTATCAAACCAAGAAACCTCCCATCTAGATCACTCCGCAGCCCACAGATAGATCAAATCTTCAGGTGTTCCAAGATCGCATGTTTGTTTTGCAAAATAGAGAAGTGCTACCTGTGGTAGTCGCCCTTCATCTTGAGGTAGAAGACCTTGGACTCGGCGGCGCCGGAGGAGGGCACGAGATGGGAGTCGAGCAGGGCGAGGATGCCGTCACAGATGCGGGCGAGCTCGGCCTCGATCTTGCCGCGGTAGGAGCGGATGGTGGCGGCGTGCGCCTCGTTGCCGCGGCCCTCCTCCTTCTGCTCGATCGACGAGATGATCCTCCACGACGCGCGACGAGCGCCGATGACGTTCTTGTACGCCACCGACAGCAGGTTGCGCTCCTCCACGGAGAGCTCGTCGCCGGCGCCGGCCGCGCGCGCCACGCGCTCCATGAACTCCACCATCTCCTCGTACCGCTCCGCCTGCTCCGCAAGCTTCGCCATGTACACGCTCTCCTCCCGCGTTGGCTCCGCCGGCGACATGGCTGGTGCTAGGGGGCTCGCTCCGGTCGCAGCAACACGGTCGTCTACAGGGTTGGGGCGGATCAGGGGATCCGGGGAAGGAGTTAGCGAATGGCGACGCGTCTGTGTGGGCGAGGAGCGTTGGGGATTTGAGGACGCCGGGGTGAGCGGGGCCCGCGTGTCAGTGCGCTGGTGGTGGGCACGTGGCGGCCAAAGGAGCGGGCCGGGCGGCGTGGGGTGCGGTGCGGGGGGAGGCCGTGTGGCTCTGCCTGTGGCGGGGTGATGGGGTGAGTTGTATTGGATGGAACTACTGTTTGCTGGTCGGGGAGGGTAGCGGTGCCAAAATCGGGCGTGATTTCGTTACAAGCGATTTGGGGTGGCCATGGGAGATTGGGAGGGATGTGATAAAGGGCCCACCCTGGAGCGACATGAAATTCTATTTTTTGTATGTATTTTCTTTCAGAATATTTTCGGTTACAAAGATTTTCCTTTTTACGATTAGCGATATTTTTTTAATACATCACTACATTGAAAAAATTGCTATACTTTAACCAAAAATTAAACACATGTCTCCGCCAACTTTGTTAGAATATATAAACCTACCTATTACCACTCGTCTCCACTCCGATACTATCTCCAACTTGGCCACCAGTATGTTATCTCTCTGATGACGCTTCTGGTGCCAACGAGTCCCTTTGACTTTGTCACATCCTACCCCTTTATTTCGTCATATCCTATTATGTCTTAACACTAACTCGTTAATCTAAGGAAGAAAATGTTAGACAACCTCGCTATCGAATAGTCCGGGGTTGCCTAATAGATCTCAAGTGGAGAACAGAGAGAGAGAGAGCGAGAGACACAATATGAGGAGGAACGGGTCTGCTTTATTATTCTGTATGCTTGTATACAATGGGGTGACCCCCCTGCCTCCTATATATAGCGGTTCTGCTTAGAGATAAGGAAGAGTCCATATCGGATACGAATCCAGTTTCCTAACACTCCCCCTTGGACTCTTCACTGCGAGATGCATATGTCTCATTAAAACTCCATAAAAACCCAGTGGGAAAAATAATTGGAGAAAGAGTACATAGCACACGCTTGCTGTGTTGCACGGATTGCCTCATCAAAAACCTTATGTAAGAAAACTTCAATGAAAAACTTACTTAAGGAAAAGAGTACAATCCACCCAAACTTCAATATTAATCTTCAAGATTTACGTTGGGTACTCAAACTTCATGTTTGAGATTTATGTAGGAGTATGTGAAAAATCTCCCCCTGAAATCTGCACTTCTCTAAGCCTCATCATCCCGATTCCTCTAATACATCTTTCAAAGGAAGATGCCGGGAGTGACTTAGTGAATAAATCTGCGAGATTTTCACACGACTTAGTATGCAGTATCTTTATCTCGTTCATCTTATGCATTTCATGAGCATAAAAGAACTTGGGGTTGATATGCTTTGTAAGGTTACTCTTCACATATCCCATTTGTACTTGTGCAACACAAGTGCATTATCTTCATAGATAATAGTGGGGTTTGTTCCATGTTCGCACCACATGACTTACGGATGTGGTGAACCATTCTTCAAGCCATGCACATTCGAGAGGCTTCATACAATGCAATGATTTACGAGTGGTTAGTCGACGTCGAGACAAGAGTCCGCTTAGACGACTTTCCAAGAAATTGCCGTTCCACCGCAAAGGAAAACATACCCGGTTTGTGACTTGCCGGTATGGTCCGATAGGTACCCAAAGATCGGCGTAGCCAACTAAATTCAATTCATTGTTTCTTCAGAACAAGCCGAGGTCTTTGCTTCCTTGAAGGTAACGGAAGATGTCCTTCACCCCTTTCCAATGCCTTTTGGTGGGTTCTACACTGCATCTGCGCTAGCAAATTCACGCGAACGCTATGTCCGCCTAGTGCTATTCGCAAGGTACATGAGCGCTCCAATTGCACTCAAGTATGGGAATTCCGCTCCCGGGACTTCCTCCTCTTCTTTAGGCACATGCGGGTCTAGGTCTGCTTGGAGTGACCTTCCGACCATTGGGGTCTTTGCGGGGTATGCCTTTTCAAAACCAAATTTCTCCAACACTTTCTGCGTGTAGGAAGATTGGTGTACCAAGATTCCGCCTTGGACATGTTCAAGCTGCAAGCCTAAACAAAACTTGGTTTTACCCAAGTCTTTCATTTCAAACTCAGATTTCAAGTATGTGCATGCTTCTTCAATTTCCTCATCCGTCCCAATGATGTTCAAGTCATCTACATAGACGGAGATTATACAAAATCCATTCGTGGATAGTTGTATAAATACACATGGACAATCTTCGCTGTTCGTGTAGCCTTTCTTGCAGAGAAAGTCACTCAAACGATTGTACCACATTCTTCCTGACTGTTTTAGCCCATACAGTGATTTCTCCAATTTCACACTGTATAGGTTTCTGTTTGCTCTGTCTTGGTTCGGGATAGGGATACCTTCCGGTACTTTCATGTATATCTCCGAATCCAAGTTTCCATACAAATATGCTGTGACAACATCCATTAGCTTCATTTTCAACTTCAAGTTGACTGCCATTGAGATCAAGTATCTAAAGGTAATTCCACCCATGACCGGAGAATAGGTTTCTTCATAATCAACCCAGGACGTTGAGTGAAACCTTGAGCGACAAGCCTTGCCTTGTACCTTACAACTTCATTGTTTTCGTTTCTCTTGCGAACAAAAACCCATTTGTGACCTACGGGGTTTATATGGGGAGGCGTGCGGCACACAGGCCCAAACACCTCTCTTTTGTTCAGAGAGACTAACTCTGCGGTGATTGCCTTCTTCCAATCTTCCCAATCGAGCCTTTTCTTGCACTCTGCGAGAGATGCGGGCTCGGGATCATGATTAATGATCGTGGCAATCTTCTTTGCAAAGTATGCATCGACATTGGTTGTTGCTCTATTCATTGATTCTCCGTTATTACAAAGTTTATGGCCATTTCATCATGGGGTGCTTCGTGCACTTCTACTTGCTCTTCATTGCTATTTCCCATTCCAGAGCAAGTTCCTTTAGTTTTTCTCCGCCAATGTGTGCGCACACATTATTTTCGCGCTTCTTCCAATGGAAGGTTCAGATCTGGAATTGCCTTTTCCACAGGCTTCTTTCCAAAGGCCAGTCTCAACTGGCTCCCCTTCTTGCTTTGGGGCACTTTTGTGATTGGTGTGGTAAGTCCTCTTGCCCGATTTTCCCCAGACGTCTCCGGGTACTTTGGGTTTGAGAAGCCGATTTCTGTTCTTTTTCTTTGAGGCCTCTGAACAGGATGAGGGATACCTTCGCTTTCTTTGGTATTTCCACCCTCTCTGGTGCATTTCTTGCTGGTACATGCGACTTAACCACGCTCTTGAGATCACAAAAATGATCAGCGGTTCATTTGCTAAATTCTCGCAAATCAATTATCTTCTCGACTTCTTGATTTGCTTCATTAGTGCGAGGGTCATGCGCGGGGATCCCGATGGAATGCCATACTATTTCCGGCATTTTTCATCCAATGGTTGATTCTCTCCCCTAATGACGGAAATGGTCCTCGTCAAAGATGCAATCGAATCGGTCAGGTGTAAGTCTCCAATCATGGGTTCAAAATACACGATTATGGATGCACTCTCATAACCAACGTATATCCCGGACTTGCGGAGAGGGCCCATTGCGATCCATTGTGGGGTGGTATAGGTACATATACCATACAACCAAATTTTCTAAGATGGGAAATCTTCTGATGACCCCTTGCACTAGTTGCATAGGTGAATGGATGTTGTAGGCCGATGGTCTATAATTGATGAGTCTTCTTTGCGTGCGAGGCTGCGTGTCCCCAACAAGTGTTGGGCAAGTTACAACTCTGCAAGAGCGGTCTGGCAATGAACTTAATCCTTTTTATTAGTGCTTTAGCTAGCCCATTTTGCGTATGGACGTGCGGTACAGAGTGCTCAACAGTTATTCCCGTTGCTGTACAATAATCATCAAATGCCTTGGAAGTAAATTCGCCGGCATTGTCCAATCGAATGGACTTCACGCGATGATCAGGAAAAGCATTCTTAATTCTGATGATCTGCGAGATCAACTTTGCGAATGCATGATTCCTTGTTGACAGCAAACATGTATGCGACCATTTCGAGGAAGCATCAATGAGCACCATAAAGTATCGAAACGGCCCTGACAAGGGCTGAATCGGACCGCAAATATCCCCTTGAATGCATTCCAGGAATGCAGGGATTTCATGTTGCACTTTCATAACAGAGGGTCTAGTTATTAATTTCCCGGTGGCACATGCATGGCACACAAAATCTTCGTGATTCGGGAAATTCTTAACATTAATGCCATGACCTTGTGAGTTGTTAACTATATTTCTCATCAATCTAAGACCAGGATGACCTAATCTACAATGCCATAAAGCAAATAATTCAGAGCTTCTAAAGACAGTCTTCAAAGAAGTATACACTGCATGTGCATTGATTTTCGTGTAGTATAACCCAGATTCATATGAGGGACATTTTTCTAGTACCATCTTTCCATATTCCGCGTGCTTCACAATGCACAAGTAATCTTTGCCATTTTCTTCATTGGTTTCTACGTGAAACCCATTGGCGCGGATATCCTTGAAACTTAAGAGAGTGCGGGTTGATTCAGGGTACAAGAGGGCTTCTTCAATTACCAAAGTTGTACCCATTGGCAATATAATTGTGGCTCTTCCTGAGCCTATTATATGCGTATCGCTTCCTGCGATAGTCGTAATCCTTCCAGCGTTCTTCGTGATCGTTTGGAAGTATTTCGACTCTCTTAAGATGGTATTTGTTGTGCCACTATCAACAATGCATATTTCCTCCATTGGGCGCTACACGATTTCTAGATGAAAAGAAAAATAATTCTAATCATACAGTGGCTAAGTAAAAAAAATGCTTGTAAAGAAAGAATACTGGAATAAAGAATAAATTGCAATTCTATTCATGAGAAAAAGTATGCTCTTTGAGAGCTTACTATTCATTATGCAATCTGATGTCTATGTGAGATAATTCTGACAATTCATGTCAGTTCTTCAAAAACTCACGTTAGATAATGCCACACCTTTGCACATTCATAAGGTTCTTCCATTAGATTACTACGTGCAATCTAATAGGAAATGGCTGCTAGATTCAATAAAATGCATAATTGAATTCTCATGAGTTTCAAAGAAACTAAAAGAAAGCAATAATATCAAGATTCATATATACAAAGATAAATGCAAAATTCATAAGTACAAGATTCATAAGTACGGAATTCATAAATGCAAAATTCATAAGTGCGAAATTCATAAATGCAGGATTCATAAATACAGTATTCATAACTGCAAAATTCATATATACACAGATTCATAAATATTCAGAATAAACAATAATTGCACAATTCATAAATTCATAAATGCGGAAATAAATTCTCAGAAATTTTCGAATTTTTCTTAGTATTTGGCAATTTTACATTAATTATACAAAGAATTTTCCAAAGATCACTTGATAATGTAAAATAAATTGCAACATGAATTAAACATGGCATAAGTCTAATTACAACTTATATAATTCTTGTTGGTCGAACGAAACAGTAATGAATATCTCTGTCAATTTGACTCTTGGCCAGTCAACTCGCCCCTAGGGCTCACATGAGGGAGGAGCACTTCCCGCTTCCGGTGCCAATTAAAGAACCAAGCCTCATGTGTGTTTTCCTAGACACCAATTGTCTCATATCTGTTTATTCATTACCAAAATCAAATCCCAACCACTCATGTTCTCATAAACTGTTGTATGAGAAATTCTGGAATTTTCCTAACACTTTTCATAATTTCTGCTAATTTCCAAGCAATTTTCAGAATTACTTTACAACAGGAAATTGAATTTCAGCAAATATCAACATGACATAATTCATAAATTCATAAATTCGGAAAAAAAATTCTCAAGAATTTCCGATATTCTAAATAGAGCAATTATTGCAAAAATTCATGCAAATATTCATAAATACAGAAAATATGGCTAAGTACAGATTAAGACAGAGCCAAAAAAATTTTCTGTAATTTTCTAGATATTTTTCATATTTTCTAGCAATTTTCAGGATTTTCTAATTATTTTTCCGAATTATTAATCAGTTTTCTGAATTCTGTAACTGATTTTCGGAAATAAAGGAAGAAAAGAAAAAAAACTGAAAAGGGATAAAATTCTTTCGGGGGCATAATGGGAAAATCCCCCTTCCCGTGCGCCAGCCGGAATTAAATCTGATTTTGGGGGATTGCCAGGCCCGACCTGCATTGGGAACAGTGGGCACTTCAAGTGCTTTCTTATTGACTTCAATATGGTTTGGAAATAAAAATCGTGCCCGTCCAGTCTTCCCTGCTGAATTGAGCACTAGGATTTCGAGTCCATGTCTCCATGAACCAATGGACTTCATGTCCTACTAGTATTGGACTTCATGCTCTTTCCTCTGGACTTCAAGTTCTACGGCGGCTCCCGGGCGGCGACCCCAGCGGCAACGCGTGGCCATGCGCGGCAACGCGTGGCCATGCTGCAACGACAAAGACTTCGGCGGCGACGTGTGGGTCTGGCTGGCGCTGCGTCGCAGCCAAAGCCAGACGGCGTCGCAGTGAGCTGCCGGTGAGGCAGGCGCGAGGCGACATCAGGCCGGCGGCCGGGCGCATGGCAGCCCGACAAATCGCGTTGGAGGCCAGGCTTCAAGTCCACGCACGCGGTTGATCTGGACTTCAAGTCCAGTCCATGACTTTGGACTTCAGGCAATGAATCAAAGAAAGTTCGATGCAATGTCGGGCCGCCGTGACGCGGAGGACCAAAAGCAGTTGCATCGACGCGCGCGGCGGTCGCAGCGAGGCGTGCTCATCCCTCCCGACCGGCGCCTGAAGTCCATCTATCAGAGCGCTCCACTGCCAGCCTAGCCGTTGCGCCGTTATTCACCACGAGCCGAAGCCTGCTTCGAGCGGTGGCCTTCGTGGCCAGATGCGGCAAGAACGGCTTTAAGCCGTCGTCGTCGGCGCTCGGGATTGATGGTGGCACTTCGTGGCCAACATGCTACGTGCGCGTGGGGGCCGAGTCGGCGGCGCTCGGGACGTCGAAGATGGCTTCGTGCCATGTAGCGAGTGCCCTCCAGCAGCCAATCTACTGCATGTACGAGCTATGCATGGCTTCAAGTTGACTGGCTTCGTGCATGGCTTCGGGTCAAGATGGCTTCGTGCCATGTACGAGCTATGCATGGCTTCGAGTTGACTGGCTTCGTGCATGGCTTCGGGTCAAGATGGCTTCGTGCCATGTACGAGCTATGCATGGCTTCGAGCCATGATCTGATGTTTTGCGACCGGTGTACCGTAGCTTTGATGGCTTCGTGCCAATCTACTGCGTACTGCAAATCAGATAATCACCGTAGCTTCGTGCCACTGGATGCAAATATTAGATGTAAAAACGAGCGATTAGATTCAATCACCCGATCCTCACCTTTCTCACCTTTCAATCTAATCTCCGGCAGAGCTTCGTGCTGATAACGTGTTAGACAACCTCGCTATCGAATAGTCCGGGGTTGCCTAATAGATCTCAAGTGGAGAACAGAGAGAGAGAGAGCGAGAGACACAATATGAGGAGGAACGGGTCTGCTTTATTATTCTGTATGCTTGTATACAATGGGGTGACCCCCCTGCCTCCTATATATAGCGGTTCTGCTTAGAGATAAGGAAGAGTCCATATCGGATACGAATCCGGTTTCCTAACAGAAAACAGGGGCATTCGGCTGTAAGAATCCTTGCCAATGAGTCGAAGCTTACTGTGGTGCATGTGCTTCACCGCCCGTGCTCACCGTATCAGAACAAGGACGATAAGGACACATCGTTGACGCATGATATTTGCGCATTTTCATCCCTAAAATCTCCTAAAAAAATGCAACATAAAATGGTGATTTGATACAAGTCTGTCGCTTTACACTTAAAATTCCACAAATGCTGTGCATTAGCTAACCATGCAAGTTTACAAGCAAAAATACACACACACACCAAAAAAACTATTAAATCCTGAGATCCATTAGGGCATGTACAGTGGTACAGACAGCTGTTGTCTATAGTACTATGCCATGTCATTTGTAGACAACAATAAAGACATATTCTACAATGGATTGCCTGTATGTTGTCTATATAAATTACCACATTTGCATTACACTTGGAACCATTGTGATCAATAGAATATTATAACTTTGTAGTCTGTTGTGTTGCTTTCTTGCTAAAACCTAAATAAACCTGTGTAATTAATATTATGGATGCCTAACAGTAGCAAAATATTAGCGTTTAAGAAACGTTTGGCAAAGAGAGAACTACATGGGTGTTTGCTAAACTTTTTTAGAAGCATGTTATGCTATGTACCTTTCTTTGGTACAATTATATGTTTAGTAATTGTAACTTTAAGTGAAATATCGCCGGCTTTGTACCTGTTTGCACCAAAATTTGGCACATACAGAAAATATCGGCCCAATTCAAGATATGGAAAGTTTAACACGTATGCAACGGGTAAAAGACGCACCGTGATCAACAAAGACTCAGTTGCCAAAATGGAAAGGAAAGAGATCGAGTCATAGCCGATTCGGTTGCCGTGTCCATGCAGGACTCGGATCGCCCGAAGCATATAAAAGGGGACGAGCCAGAGGACAGGGAATCAATCAATCCAATACAATTACACATCTACTTTTACAGTTCTTTTTTTGTTGTTTTTCTAGTCTTGCAAGCATTCCTCTGTAAGTCGATGAGATCAATAAAGAGTTGTGCATCGCCAATTTGTTGATTCCGTCGATTTCGCCCAGGTTCAATTTGCTTTGTTTTGTTGCGCATCGCCTCTCAAAGCCGATCTACCCTTGCCCTTACCCTCGGATTAGCCTTAATCGGTTAATCTAGTTATCTCTTGATCGGCTTTTGGCCGACCGATGTTAAGCCGATAATCATTTATTTATCGGCTCTAATTGATTCACGGCTTTTACCTTGTCAATTCCAGGTCAAATTGACTAGCACGCTCAAACCCGGCGTTTGTCTCGTGTGTTCGAGGCTAAGAACCCTACTTCACGTTTTTTGCGCGAACATATTTTGGCACGCCTGGTGGGACCTCAGAAGACCGACATGACGTCAACCGGAAAATCCACAACGACAGTCGATATCGACCCAGACGCGATAATCGCGCTTACACTAACCGATTTGACTCCTGAGCAGCAGAAGGAAATTGAAGATCGGAAAGCCGCGCTTGAAGAGATGATGCTGAAGTGTTACCAGAAGACCCGACGGGGCATCACTCAAAAGACCGCGCTCCCAACCATCAACCCTATCAGCAACACCCACACCGATCTGGTAAGCCGATACATGCTGGGTCAAGTTGAATTGTCTAATATGATCGAGCAATCTATGCATCATGAGCTAATCAATCAGTCATCGGCTCTAGTCACCACATTAAAGCCGATGATCGAGAATAGCGTAAAAACAATTGCTCAGGAGTTGGCTGTGTCAGGGAGCTTATTAGATCCAATAAAACCTCTCCCATCGTACCCTATTTATTCAATAGCACAAAACACCGGTACGATAAAAATGTCGGATCCAGCCCCCTCTGCGATGCCGGCTCAGCCCACCATAGTAGCGCCAAATAGCCGATCGGGTGGAATGATGCATTACCACACATATACCGATGCGGCAAAGCTAAACACAAATTATCCTGTGCCATCGACCAGTATGTTCGTTCAATCGGCTAATAAGCCGACTGAAATAGATAGGACACATCAGGCCCAAGGGGTAATCCCTCCAAGAGAACTGGCCCCGCATAAAATAGTATCATACACCGATCCGTTTGTACCTATGCCCGAGGCATCGGCTATAAGGAATGATGGTTACGATCAGTTACCTCGACATCAGCCGATGCGTTGTGGCCGACAGCCCGAGTTTGCCGAGTTTGCACTCGGGGGGCAGGATACAAATTATGGTAATTGGCAGGGCCCTGTAGCCGCGAAGGCTGATAACGTTAATTGGGCTGAACAAATCTCCGTTGTATTGAGAGAGCAGTTTGGTTTACAGCCCAAAGGAAGGGTAGTCGGCTACAGAAAGCTGTATCCTGATTATATAGACCGCATGCCCTATCCACATAATTATAGAATCCCAGATTTTGCCAAATTTTTGGGTGATGATTCCGTTACCACTCAAACACGCCGGACGATTCATAGCCCACTGCGGTGAAGCGGCACAGTCCGACGGATTAAGAATTAGACTTTTTCCTCTGTCCTTGTTAGGGGCAGCTTTCACTTGGTTTACTAATTTGCCCCCAAATTCGGTCCATCTTTGGAACGATTTGGAAAGCCGATTCTATGAGTATTTTTTTTCTGGGACCACGGAGCTGAGAATTTCTGATCTAAGTTCGGTCCGACAGAAATACGGTGAATCTGTCTCAGATTACATTAGGAGGTTTAGAGATGTGAGGAATAGATGCTTCAGTGTCACACTACCCGATGATCAATTGGCAGACCTAGCATTTCAAGGTTTGATCCCGCCATTAAGGGAAAAATTGGTAGGGCAAGAATTCTCTGATTTGGGTCATCTGTTTCACCATGTATCGGCACAAGAAAGCCGATATGTTGAAAATAAGGGGTTTAAAGACCAAAAATTTAGGTTAAATGGTAATGAAAAGGCCAAAGTAAACATGGTTGAGTGCGATTCAAGAGATACCTTCGAAGATGAAGCAGAAATAAACATAGCCGAGTGGACCAAGGGTTCCAAAAAATCGCTTGTTTGCTCGTGGCTTAAGCCGACCAAAAACAAAACAGAAGTAAAATACACTTTCGATGTGTCCAAATGCGACCGGATATTTGACTTGTTGCTTGAAGAGAAGTTAATACGGTTACCTGAAGGACATGTTATTCCATCGGCTGACAAAATCAAGAAACAGAGATACTGTAAGTGGCATCATTCTTTTTCACATAACACTAATGATTGTAACATTTTTCGGTAGCAGATACAATCGGCTATTGAAGATGGACGATTGAAGTTTGCAGAAGAACCAACCATGCAGATGGACGTGAACCCTTTTGCCATCAACATGGTTCAATGTTCACGCAAAGGTAAAGAGCCGATGGAGGAAGATGCGAAGCTGATGCAGAAGGTTGATATTCGGCCAAAAGCCAATGGGGATGAAACGGTGCAAATAACAATCGGCTCAATACAAATAGAAGCCGACCGAAATGGTCGGAATTCAAGGACTGTAAAACCAAAGGGAGAACTGGAAGTTGGGAAATGGTACAAAGCGGAGAAGTCCCCTCCAAGGAGGCCAAATACCAAACCCAAACCTACCTTTTCACAGCTACTAGAAAAGTACAAAAGGATAAGTCACCGACAAAGGCAGTATAACCATTGGCCAGTCGGCGCTTATCGACTAAGGAACGAAGAAGAAGCTCATTGGCAATGTCCTTTATGGTAGTTTTGCTGGGAGAGGGGAATGACTTTACCCACAGTACGGTCATGTCCTATGCAACATCCTGTCAGGCACTGGCCAAGGCAGTCGGTCAAAGATAGGTTGTCCAGGCTTGTGCACGACCGATTGGGGCCTGGGAATAGGAGACTGATCCACGAGAGGCTATCAGCACCAGGAGAAGGCGAATCCACCAATATTTCGGGAGCACCAATGGCTGACAGTACCTCCAAATCGGAATCCAATGGTGAAACAAGTAATCTAGCTGGAAATATCCGAAAGCCGATTGAGCCCAAGCCAATATGGTGCCTGTCGGCGTATTCTACACCAGGGTACCCACTCCCCCGCCCTAAACACGGTCGACGGGCAGGCAGGGAGTGTCCGGCCCCACCACCACGGCAAGTGGTAGGGCCCCAGGCTAGTCGCCCAGTGGACACGTGGCGACCAGGCCAGGCCACTGGGCGACCAGGAAGGTGTTCGCCCAGTGGACACGTGGCGACCAGGCCAGGCCACTGGGCGACCAGGAAGGCGTTCGCCCAGTGGACACGTGGCGACCAGGCCAGGCCACTGGGCGCCCAGGAAGGTGCTCGCCCGCGACACGTGGCGTCGAGCCACGCCACTGGCGCCAGAAGGTGCTCGCCAAAGGGATGTGGCGATCAGGCCACGCCACTGGGCGCCCACGAAGGTGTTCGCCCAGTGGACACGCGGCGCCCAGGCCAGGCCACTAGGCGCCCAGGAAGGTGCTCGCCCAGTGGACACGTGGCGATCAGGCCACGCCACTGGGCGCCCAGAAAGGTGCTCGCCCAGTAGACAGGTGGCGACCAGGCCACGCCACTGGGCGCCCGAGAAGGTGGTCGCCTAGTGGCCAGGTGGCACACGGGCTACTCCCCTGGCGCACCGCCCCCGAGGCCGCAGTACCAAGATCAAGGGCATTTAATGCAAATCGTGTGCAATAAATACGAAGAGTGGAGGCTGCAGTATGGCGGCGCGCCTTCCCCAGGCGTGCATTAATTGCGGGTGACGTCACGGCAGCACCTCACCCCCTGACGAAGCAAGCGGCGTTGGTGGGCGTGGGGCCCGAGGCGGGGGTGTGACGGCTGCGGCAGGCATTTAATGAGGTGTAAGGGCAGTGACGGGCGTATTAAATGCGCCCGTGGCAGTGTAATGAGCGGAGCTTGCTGTGTAAGCCTCCCATGCGCCCACCTGAGCCCAAGTATAAAAGGGGACCGGGGTGCATGGGAGAGGGGGTTCGATCCATTGAGGATAGGCTCCATTCTCTTAAGTTAGGATCCCAGTTCATATCCCAGAATACGAGCAATAGCAAGAGAGGCAGGACTAAGGCTGTTACTCTTCGGAGGGCCCGAACCTGGGTAAATTCCAGCGTCCCCGTTCTTCTTAGCTTCCCCGGTACTCCGGTCTTCTTCCTTTCTCAGGCGATTGCCCCGAAAGCCCCCGTCGGAACCTCATAAGCACCCAAGTCGGGGGTGCCTGTTGGCTAGTACGCCGATAGTGCCCTTCAGGCCTCAGCAAGTTACAGAGCAGACGGCTCCAACGGCTAAGAACGCAGGAAAAGAGGGAAACCGAGGAAGAAAAAGAAAGAGATCGGATTTTCAATGAGTTACGACCACGACCAACCATGAAGCAAGAATGGAGGAGGAAGGGCAAAGCCACTGCCGACGACTCAGACGAGTCGGTCGAATCGGGATCCCCAGTGATCTGGGACAGCACTCCTCCTATGGATATAAACATGGTGTTCACGCTACCAACCGAGTTCAGAACCGAAATCGAATCGGCTCAAGATACGTTTGCCCAGTTGTGCCTTGGAGCACGGGATGCTGTGTTTGAAAAACCGCAGGATATGCATCGGCATTTGAAGCCGTTGTACCTTAAAGGACACACTAATGGCCGACCAATATCAAGAATGTTGGTAGATGGTGGGGCTACAGTGAACTTGATGCCATTAAGCACCTTTAAAAAGTTGGGTAAAGCCGACGAAGACTTGATCAAAACAAACATGGTGCTAAATGATTTCACAGGTGATCCCACTGAAGCGAAAGGAGTCATGGTCGCGGAATTAACGATCGGCAGCAAACTTTGCCGACTGCGTTCTTCGTGATTGAAGCTAAAGGGAATTATAGCGTACTCCTTGGACGAGATTGGATCCACGCTAACTGCTGCATACTGTCAACTATGCATCAGAAACTTGTGCAATGGAACGATGATGAAGTGGAAGTCGTATCGGCTAATACATTGGCTCACATCACCATGGCCAGCCCTGAGGCCAACTGGCAGCATGAAGAGGCCGAATGCATATCAGGCAAGGTTTTGGACGATTGTGACTTCATTTGCATCGGTAAATCAGGTTTTGTGCCGATCAGTGTCAAGCCAGGCACATTTGATCGGGCAAATGAAATAGTAAGAAGATGGAGTCCAAAACAATAACAGGGCTACAAGAGAAAATGAGAAGCTATCGGTAAGAAGAGTACGAAGAAGCCATTGAGGAGTTCCAAGAGGAGAGACGGGGACAAGGCTTCACCTCTGCCGATTTGCTCGAGGAAGTAGATATAGGTGAAGGCGATAAGAAAAGACCAATTTTTGTAAGTGCAAAATTAGGTTCAGATTACAAGGCAAAGTTGGTCGACTTGCTAAGAAAATATAGAGATTGTTTTGCATGGGAATATTATGAGATGCCTGGTTTAAGCCGGCAGCTTGTCGAACATCGACTACCTATAAAGGCAGGGTATCGGCCATTTAAACAAATTCCATGACGATTTAATCCAGCATTGCACGGTGCCATAAAAGAAGAAATAGAACGATTAATGGAAGCCAAGTTTATCAGGCCTTGCCGATATGCTGAGTGGGTTTCAAATATCATTCTGGTGAGAAAGAAAAATGGCAAACTTCGAGTGTGAGTGGACTTTAGACATTTAAATAAAGCCACACCAAAAGACGAATATCCGATGCCTATAGCCGATATGCTTATCGATGCTGCATCCGCAAACAAGATTATAAGTTTCCTCGATAGGAATGCTGGATATAACCAGATATTCATGGTAGAAGCCGATACACCTAAAACGGCCTTCAGGTGCCCTGGTGCGTTAGGGCTCTATGAATGGACTGTCATGACATTCGGCTTAAAAAACGTTGGCGCCACGTACCAGCGTGCTATGAATTTCATCTTTCACAACCTAATCGGCCACATCGTCGAAATCTATATAGATGATGTTGTTGTAAAATCAAAAGACGATTGGGGACATTTAGCCGATTTAGAGAAAGTGTTTCAGAGTACCAGGGCACATGGGCTAAAGATGAACCCTCTCAAATGCGCTTTCGGAGTATCGGCTGGACAATTTCTCGGGTTCATGGTGCATGAGAGGGGAATCGAGGTTGATAAAGCAAAAATACAAGCCATAGCCGATACCAAACTGCCGACAAACAAAAATGAGCTGCAGAAATTGGTCGGCAAGATCAATTATCTACGACGCTTTATTTCCAATTTGTCCAGGTGGATTCAAGCCTTCACCCCGTTACTAAAACTTAAAGATAACCAGGAGTTTGTATGGGGAACCAATCAGCAGAAGGCCTTCGAAGACATAAGAAAATACCTGATGAATCCTCCAGTCTTGGTAGCGCCAAAGAAAGGAATCCCACTGTAACACCCCGGCATTTAATATGCCCGAATGCTACCAAACATAGACTAAGCAACCTCTAAATACCACAAAATCAAGTAAATTACAGCAAAGGCACTAATGCTAAAAACCGACATTTCGGCAGCATCTCCTTTGTTTTAACAAGAATTGAAGGAAACACAATAGCATAGCAATATAAGGCAATATGAGAGACAACTAAAATAGCAATAATTAACGACTTGACAACAATATAAGTCTAATTCCAAGCATTCAATGTCTCCATGCGCCAAACGAACAAAAAAACGCTCATAACGCAAAACGAAACCATAAAACAATACGCATCACACTTAGTTTATTATCCAAAACCCAATTGAATGACTTTGAAAGACGAATGAGTGAAACTACGTGTAGAAGTGTGACTATTTCCCTTCCCCGCATGCCGGTCTCATGGTACCTAAAACAACAAGAAAACACAAGCATGAGTTCAACACTCAGCAAGTATATTGCAATGGTACAAAAGAACAATTACATGTCTATAACAAATCACATCATGTAAATCATCTCATTCATGATCATATAACATTATCATCATCATTATGTATGCAATGTGATGCTATGCTCATGTCTCCTTGGAAACTCATACCGGTATGGTTGAGTACACACCCGTCGGTGTGCACCCTCTCCCCCCTTCCATCCCGAAGATGGAGGGTGCCTACTCCTCGCTTCCAAACACCGCGGTGGATGGAATCATGATGTAGGACTTACTCATTGGCTCTCCGGAATAGTCATAACTTTCTCACCGACCTTCCCCGGACTAGTTATGACTTTCTCACCGCCCGGGCCATGTAACATGACATGTATGCAAATATGCCAACATCATAATTAACTTGTACATTAACACATGGCATCATAACATAATAAGCATACTTATCATATCATTGGCAATCATTAAAGCATGGAAAGTGATCATATCATATAATCAATTTCATATAGTCTCAACTAGCAATCTACAAACCGCTATCCATTACAATACACTTGCCTCAACCACGGGCAACGGATTGGCGAGAAGTAGAAGGCACTCCCGGGGTCACACCATCTGCACATGAGTACCACACACTCACAATCATGCCCACAAAACAGTAAGCAAACCCTCTTCTACCCCAACATCGCAAACTACTCGCAAATCCCAAAAACAGAGGTTCTGTCCCGTCGGGACAGCAGCCTTCCAAAAGGCATAACTCGGGTTCTAAGACTCCGAATCAATTAAACGAGTACATCCTCGCATAGCTTAGGAAATTTCCAAACTTTTTCTAAGTATATGGAAAGACTGATTCGGACTCTAAAATGGTTTAATCTACAGAAAACCGTGATCTGTTCCAATCACGTCACAGATTTTAATACGTTCGGTAAAACGATCATAACTTTCAAACGGCTAGGCGGAATTGGACGTTCTTTATACCCACGGAAAGATATGGAAATTACCTACAACTTCTTCAACAGTCGTATGACCAAATTCCGATTCTAAATTGACAAAAAACAAAACCCTAGGTCGACTGCTCATGCTGCCCGAAACAGAGAACGTGGCAACTTCTAGATTTCATCTAATCTACTCAATTCCAGCACCACCAATTGATCTAAAAACATGATAATGATCCTTAAAACAGTACCTAGACCAACCCCAAGAATCCCCATGGCCATACCTTCGCCCGACGCACGAAAGCCCAACGGATCTCCTCCCGGATCGCTCCTCGCTCCTCGCTCCAATGGACGGATCTTCGAGGTGCAGGGGTGGATAGGCTACCCTAGGGCAGAAAGGGGTGGAGGAGATATGGTGGAGAGGTGGGGAGCAAAGGGGCAATGGGGGGCGCACGGCCAAGAGGGAGAGGGAGGTGGGGCGGCTAGGGCACAAGGGGGTGGTGGGGGCGCACAAGGCTGGGTGGGGGGCGCAATAAGGGGCAGGGGAGGCCCTTTTACCAGCCCACATAGGACTCCTAATCCTAAATGGACTCATACTCCATCCCACCAAAGCCCACAACCCCTTCTCTTAGGCCCAAACTCCCCCGGAAAGGCCCAAATCCCCGGAAACGGCCCAGGAACGCAAATAAACCTCATACCGCATGGTTTCAACCTCCAATACCATATTTCATAATGTTTTTGACCTCAACATGCTCATTAAATAAGGATACGACACTCTGTGGTGTCACACCCATTTAAACTATATGTATCGGCTGAAGGGGATACTATCGGAGCTGTTTTAACCTAGGAAGCCGATGCAAAGGAATGAGTCATATTCTACGTAAGCCGACGACTGTTAGATGCTGAAACCAGGTACTCCCTTGTAGAGAAATTATGTCTGTCCCTATATTTTGCATGTACAAAATTAAGACACTATATCTTGGCATCAACATGCGTTGTGGTATGCAAAACCGATGTTATTAAATATATGTTATCAGCGCCGATTCTGCGAGGGCGACTTGGTAAGTGGGCATACGCCTTAACCGAGTTCGACCTAACTTAAGAATCGGCTAAAGCCGTCAAAGGACAGGCTGTGGCCGATTTCATCACAGGGAGTGTTACCCTAACTGGGATAGTCGATGTCGCCCCTTGGCAATTGTACTTCGATGGATCAGTGTGCCAGGAAGGTGAAGGCATCGGCATAGTATTGATCTCCCCAAAGGGGCAAGTGTTCGAATTCACGTATCGGCTCAATAGCTGATGTTCCAATAATCAAGTAGAATACGAAGCACCACTCAGAGGATTACAATTGTTGGAAAACATAGGAGTAAGTGATGTAAGGGCCTCCGGGGACTCCTTATTGATTGTGCAACAGGTTAAAGGTGAATTCCGATGCAACGATGATGTACCGATTCGGTACTTGCGGTAATGCCTTCAAATTATAGAGTCGTTCTCTATTGAACATATTTCTAGAGAATTGAACGATAAAGCTAATTTGTTGGCACAAAAAGCATAAAGGATATAGAGGTTGCCGCCCACAAAGGGTAACTGAAAAAATCGACAAAGCAGTAATGTGCGTCCATCCTATCGACTAGACGACAGAGATAAAGGATTACTTGTTAGATCCGTCTAAGCCGACCGAGCGAAAAGTTCGGCAAAAAGCATTGAAGTATGTTGTACTAGAAGATACGTTATATTTCTGAACCATGGAAGGGTTACTGCTAAGGTGTCTTGGAACCGAAGAGGCCAAGGTAGCAATGGGAGAAGTCCATGAAGGGATTTGTGGATCTCACCAATCGGCTCACAAGATGAAATGGATGCTGAGACGGACAGGATACTTTTGGCCGACAATGCTGGAAGATTGCTTCAAATACTACAAAGGATGCCAAACGTGTCAAAAGTTTGGCAACGTGCAATCAGTACCAGCATCGGCTTTGCATCCGATCATCAAACCATGGCCATTCAGGGGATGGGGAATGGACATAATCGGCCAAATATTCCCAACATCCAGCAAAGGCCATAAGTTTATTCTTGCGGCAACGGACTACTTTTCAAAATTGGTGGAGGCCATACCACTCAAAAAGGTTACTATCACGGAGGTGATCGGCTTTGTTAATGAGCATATCATCCATAGGTTTGGAATACCACAAACGATCACAACCGATCAAGGGATGGTATTCATGTCCAAAGAATTCCAAGATTTTTCGAAAAGTCTGGGTATCAAACTGCTCAATTCCTCACCCTATTACACTCAGACTAATGGACAAGCCGAGTCATTGAATAAAACATTGATAAAGTTGATAAAGAGAAAAATTGAAGAAAAGCCGAGGAATTGGCACTCGGCGCTATCAGAGGCCCTATGGGCCTATCGGCTAGCCTATCACGGATCGACTAAGCTATCACCTTTTCAGCTGGTATACGGACAAGAAGCCGTTCTGCCCGTGTAGATAAACATCGACTCGGTCAGATTATCCAATCAGGATAGTTTATCGGCTAATGAGTATAAACATTTGGTGCTCGATAACTTGGATGACTTGGCGGAATTAAGGCTGATTACGTTGAATCGGCTTAAAAATAATAAGGAAAGAGTTGTCAGAACATACAACAAAAAGGTTGTACCAAAATCTTTCGATCAAGCCAATTTAGTATGGAAAACCATATTGCCAATTGGATCTAAGGACAATCGGTTTGGTAAATGATCACCAACATGGGAAGGGCCGCATAGAATAAATCGGCTTGTCGACGGAAATTCCTATGTGCTAGAAACGCTCGAAGGGACGATACTACCAAAGGCGATCAACGGAAAATACTTGAAACCATACTACCCCAGCGTATGGATTGGAGCATAAACATCAAATCAGTAGGCACATTCAAGGACGAATAAAAACATTAAAAGCAATCGGCTACAAAAGCCGATGATGAGACCGAGTTTACATCCCAGTAGAAAAGCAATCAACATTCAACCACAACTTCGAGCAAGTATCATTTGACCTAGACTATTACAGCCCTGACCCGGGCAATCTGGCTCCCAAAGCCGATAGTGCCGCTGCCGCCTTGCCGATGGTTTCTTGGACGCCATCCACAGTACGGTGGTCATCGGCTGCGTTTCCAGGGACAGTTTTTAGCTTGGTCGACTGCTTCTTAACTTTGGCCACCACTTCACCAAGGAGTCGCTTCTGGTCTGATAAAGAGGTGGCCGATGCAGTAACGCGTATCTGGCAGTCAGCCAGCTGCTTGGTGACTATGGCCAGCTGCTCCTCAAGAGACTTCTTGGCCGACTCAAGCTCTTGGACTTTCGCCTTGGCTGATTTAAAACCGGAAGCGTCCTGATCAAACTGATGCTTCTTGGACTTCGCTTCAGCCACCAATTGGTCCAAGAGGTCCTGATCGGCTTGTTGCGCAGCCCTCTGAGCGATCCTGGTCTTTGCAGCTTTCACCGCCTCCCTCTGGCTATCCATGTAGCAAACATCCAGAAGGGCCCGCATGGCCTCTGAAGGGAGATCGGCTTCAACCGCAGCCATGGTGGTCCTCAAAGGTTGCGTGTTGACCAGGAGCTGAGCCTTGGGCTGCATGACTTCATTAAAAAGATGGTTGAGCTGTTCTTGCATGCCTGGGGCAGAAGTCACTGCAGCCGACACCCCCTGCAGCTGCACCAATTATCAGGCGGACATCGGCTGGGTAGTAGTCCGTGGCCATCACCTCTGGGTCGCACAAGTCATCCAGAGAGAAGCCCAATAATTCAACCGGGTCCGCCGATGATGATGGGGAAGCAGGCGTGAGGGTCGGCGGAGGCGGCACTACGGGGAGCGTTGGAGATAACGATGGCGGAATAGCCGACGACGTGCCCTGTATGTCGGCTAAAATCCCAGCCATCTGCACCGACGGTGATGGCTGGCACAAGAAGTAGTAAGTATTAAAACCTACACTAAAAGTTCACAAGAAACAAGGTTGGAAACTTACCCCAGTGGTCGACCGACCCGAAGAGTTCTCAGCACTACGCTCTACGGGCTTTGTGGACCTCCTCGCCGGGGACTTTGTCTTTGTTTTTTCTGGAGAATTGAAATCGTCTGAGAATGAATATTGACAAAAAATACAATTGAATGAAAGAAAATAGTCGATACGCAAGTCAAGAAAAGCCTACTCGCATGACGTCGGCTTTGGGCGAGGTCCGACAGAGACGGACTCCGGACGCCCAGGGTGCCCGATGCATAACCCGTGATACTCGTCGTCTGGCCAGTTCTCCTCTGTCGACCACTGCTAGATGGGACCGCAGGATCGGCTACTCTCCTACCAGTATCTCCTGTGACCTGGCACCAGAACAAAGGAAAATTCAATTAAGCCGATATATGTAAAATGTTCAAACGATGGAATATCGAAAAAGCCAATACCTCTACGGCTACCAAAGAATTGGTATAACCGGAACTCTCGCTTGAACTGTTGGTAGGAACTACCGTCGGCTTGTGAAAACCAGGCAAGAATAGGGAAATGATAGCCGATGGAGATCTGTCCAACAGAAGGGCCGCTGCTACGGAAGCCCACCAGTGCGAAAAAGGGCTTGACCGACGTGAGTTGAGGAAAAAATGCGACAATTCAAGAACTTGCAAATCATCAGCCAGTTCGAGTACAATATCCGCAACTATTTTATTGGTCACCCGAGATCGGGGCTCAATGCGTTCGAGCAAAGGGAAGCAAGGGATGGCTTGTCCAAAACCCAATTGTGGGGCATAGACGGAGGGGTGGTAAAATTCATATGATGGCTGAAATGTCCGATTCCTAGTATTTAAGCCGACATGAATTATGCTAGGGGAGATGAAGAGCTTGTAAAGATCTAGAGTTGATTGAGGCATTTGAGAACTATCAGCGTCTAAAGTTAGAAAGGAAGGCCACGGATGGTCGGCTGCATCAGTGTAACTAAAAAAATCCTGCTGGCCGAAAGTGGACCGGTCTAAGTTCAAAAATAGGTTAAGGTATTTGTTCATACCGGTTGGAGTGATTTTTAGCTCGCCAGCAGAGCACATTATGAACTTCTCCCCATAAGATCGACTAGGTCGGTACTGGGGGTTTGAAGATTCGAGATAGTCCTCTCGTGGAAAGGCTGAGTTCCCCAAGGGATCGTTCAGGATAGATCGGCTGAACAAATAATAGAGCCAGATCTGAATGAACCACAAGGGACCCCCTACGTTGCCCACGACAAACTTGGCAAAGCCGGAGAAGAGCCGACTGCGGATAACGTGCATCATTTGGTATACGGCTCCTAAAAAGATTTTCCCTAGTGCAAGCCGACGGCCTTCCACCAATTGTTCTACTATCAATTGGTAGGTTTGGGTGGGACCAAGAGAAGCTCCGTAGAACAAGTATCGGTCAAGCCATAGATTAAGGAAAGCAACATGCTCTTCATCCGATACCAGCCCATTAGCCCTGTTATTGTTTTGAATATACTTTTGCCATCCCTCCCCCTTTGGATCGGATCAATTTGTATATGGGCTTACCACTAAAAGCCGATAGTTGGTCGCCATCCGGTCGAAGGCAGCAGAGCTCAGCTATGTCAAGAAGGGTTGGGCCGATGGGACGAGTGGGGAAAAGTAAGGCATTGATGGAATCAGATCAGAAGTAGCACGCCGTGGCCACCAAGGGCTCGTTGGCTTCAGGATCAGCTAAACTAAAGGGGAGGCATTTGTATATGCCCATCAGTTCCCACTTTGCTCTCTTTTGAGCCGATACCCTAATGTACCAAGACCTCCATCCTTTAAGGGCCGTATGCCAAGCTCTAAAGCTTTTTTCCCATTCCTTTATGTTATATCCCGCAGCCGACAAAGGGAGTCTAGGGATTTCCTGGTTAATCTCGGCGTCGGCTTCTATAGTACCTATGGGCCCCAGGAAAAATTGGTCGTTGCTTTGAGAGATCGGGATAGATACCTGGGATGGGTCCATTTCAACCGATATGAAAAGAGTTTATAACTTGCAAGAAGGTGAAGAAAGCCGATTGCTGTTGATTCGAGAGCTCGAAGGTGTGCGAATGACCGTGGGGGCCCGCATATTTATACTGCAGTAAAAAAAGGCGAACATGCGAGAACGGTTTTGGGCATTTAAAGAGCACCGAGATTGTTACGGTGCCATTAATGTGACAGTTATCGAGTACAATTTCTTTTATAAGCCGATTGAGAAGAAAAGTCGATACGATTTTTGGAAGACAACAAGTTATCTTCCAAAAATGGATGGCATATGTTTGCACCAAAATTTGGCACATACAGAAAATATCGACCCAATTCAAGATATGGAAAGTTTGACGCGTATGCAACGGGTAAAAGACGCACCGTGATCAACAAAGACTCAGTTGCCAAAACGGAAAGGAAAGAGATCGAGTCATTGCCGATTCGTTTGCCGTGTCCATGCAGGACTCGGATCGGCCGAAGCATATAAAAGGGGACGAGCCAGAGGACAGGGAATCAATCAATCCAACACAATTACACATCTACTTTTACAGTTCTTTTTTCGTTGTTTTTCTAGTCTTGCAAGCATTCCTCTGTAAGTCGACGAGATCAATAAAGAGTTGCACATCGCCAATTTGTTGATTCCGCCGATTTCGCCCAGCTTCGATTTGCTTTGTTTTGTTGCGCATCGCCTCTCAAAGCCGATCTGCCCTTACCCTCGGATTAGCCTTAATCGGTTAATCTAGTTATCTCCTGATCGGCTTTTGGCCGACCGGTGTTAAGCCGATAAGCGTTTATTTATCGGCTCTAATTGATTCACGACTTTTACCTTGTCAATTCAAGGTCAAATTGACTGGCACGCTCAAACCCGGCGTTTGTCTCGTGTGTTCGAGGCTAAGAACCCTACTTCACGATTTTGGCGCGAACAGTACCATCGACCAATCTCTAGCAGCCTTTGATTTTATGGGACCGATGGGACTTGTCGCCGGCTAGCTTGGTTTTCACATCCCAAAGAGTGATCTGCACTGATTTATCCACTGTCCCCGTTGCTTTTGCTTTTTCCGACATCAATAGCTTAACACCTTTGGAAACAGTGGACGATGCACCACTAGTTCTGGAAGATCCTTCGATGGTGGTGGCCACGAAGATTTCAAATCTCATTTTGGATTAAATCTCGGAGGTGGCCGAAATCCAAAATCTCGGCGAGATTCCAAAATTTCGAACAAAATTCTGACAAAATACAAAAACCAAATTTCAAATTCATTTTTTTTTCAACCAGGAAATTTGAGATCTCGGCCGAAATTACCGAGATCTCGGTCCACATTGAACTGACCGAAAAATGGTTCAAAACACGTCAAAAAAATTTGAAAATTTTTTTGCATGGTCCTGACACATCAATAATGTTTCCATAAAAATTTGAGATAATGATCAAGCATGAGGAATTTTTAAAAAATCTAACAGTGGTAAAGTCGTGATAAAAACCGTATGTAAAATTAATTTTTAATTTTTCAAATGTAACAAATGAACTTCAAGTCATTTGAAAAGTTTTATATATGTTCCTATCACCCTATGTATTATAGAAAAATATTTTAACAAACAGTGAGGTGTAGTGATTGTCACGTTCTCTTTTTTTATGGTTGGTGAAGACTCATAGGTTTTAAGTTGGAGCAGAAGAAAACTACACAAGCATATTGCCCCAAATCCCATGGCGATTCTCAGACCATTCGTTCCTTTCTAGTGATTAAGGCATGAAACCAGAAGGCATGATGGAAAACCTTTGAAAGGACATGCCTAACCAAGATCATGCTCCATGTATTCAGACAAGATGATCCAAACAAACATATCTAGTATCCACTTAACTTGAATGAGGCTCTAATAGTAAGCATGATCCACACAAGATGATCCAAACAAGATGAGTTTTCAAACCGCATAATCCACACAAGATGACAAATAGTGCTACTAAAGATGGACTGATAAATTTTACCTGATTGAAAAATAGTTTAAACTTATTTTGAAAATTTTGAAAATTTTAATGAATGGTCCTAACACATCCATAATATTCCCATAAAATTTTTAGATGATGATCTATCATGAGAAATTTTAAAAAATTCATACAGTCCTAACCGACAAATTGAAACGACAAAAAATGGTCAAAAACACGCTAAAATTTGTTTAAATTTTTTGTGGATGATCTTGACCCTAAATCCAATCAAATCCAATGCACAAAAATTAAAATCCAGTTAAAAACCACCAAATTTCAGCCGAAATCACCGAGCTCTCGCCGAGAAATTTGAGATTTAAATTTTTTTGAATTTATTTACCTGGATGGGATTTTGAATCTCGGAGGGGTCCAAAATTTGGATACTTGGCCAGAGGGAGGCGGTGGAAGCCGCAAGGGCCAGAATTGCTCAACGCGAAGCCCAACAAGCCGATCAGAATCTTCTGGATGAGCTGGTGGCCGAGGCGAAACTGAAGAAGCAAAAGTTTGATCAAGATGCCTTTGGCTACAAGTTAGCCAAAGCCCAAGTCCAATAGCTTGAATCGGCCAAAAGGTCGCTCGAAGAGAAATTGGCTGTAGTCACCAAGCAACTCGTCGAGTGACAAGTGTGCATTTCTAAATCGGCTACCTCACTGGCAGACCAGATGCGGCACATCCGTGAAGCATTTGCCAAGGTCAAGAAACAATCCGCAAGAATGGTCGTCGTCCTCGATAGCGCTAAGGATGATCAGCGTGGACGGTGTCCAAAAGACAATTGGGAAGGCGGCGGCGGCATTGTCGGCTCTAGGAGCCAGATTGCCCGGGTCTGGGCTGTAATCGGCTTTTACTGTTTTACCGATGCAAGCTCAAATACTTGGGATTTCGTGATATTACTGAAATCGGCTGTTTAACCGATTTTTCGTAAACTTTGTAATGGTTCGAATAGATTCAAGCTATTTTGTTGTTATCGGCTATATAACCGATTCCTATGATGTTTTCCCTAATTTATTATGTTTTAATCGGCTTATTTAACCGATTGTCTCCTTTTCTCAATTGTTTGATGCGGTCATGATCCGGTCCACACGCTAGGGTAGTATGTTTTTAGATATTTTCCATTGATTGCCTTTGGTAGTACTGATCCCTCGAGCGTTTTGAGTATGTATGAATTTCCATCAACAAGCCGATTTATCTTATATGGTCCTTCCCACGTCGGTGACCATTTACCGAATCAGTTTTCTTTAGATCCGATTGGCAATATAGTTTTCCATACCAAATTGGCTTCATTGAATGTTTTTGGCACGACTTTTTTATTGTATGCCCTAGCAACCCTTTCTTTATTCTTCTTAAGCCGATCCAACGTAACCAATCTTGTTTTTACCAAATCGTCCAGACCGTCGATCATTAGTTCTTTGTACTCATTAGCCGACAAATTATCTTGTCTGTCTACCCTTAGGGAGTCGATGTTTATTTTCATGGGCAGGACATCTTCTTGCCCATATACCAACTGGAATGGGGACAACTTGGTCGATCCGTGGTATGCCAGCCGATATGCCCACAATGCCTCCGATAGCGTTGAGTGTCAATTCCTTGGTTTTTCATCAATCTTCCTTTTTATCATCTTGATTAGGGGTTTATTGGAGGATTCGGCTTGTCCATTAGCCTGATCATAATAAGGTGAAGAATTAAGAAGCTTCATGCCCAGACTTTTCGTGAAGGCCCGAAATTCACCGGACATGAACACGGTTCCCTGATTGGTCGTAATGGTCTGTGGAATACCAAACCTATGTATGATGTGTTCGTTTACGAAGTTGATTACCTCGGCACTAGTAACCTTTTTAAGGGGCACAACTTCTACCCACTTTGAAAAATAATCCGTTGCTGCAAGGATAAATTTGTGACCTTTACTTGATGCTGGGAATATTTGGCTGATTATATCCATCCCCCATCCCCGAAATGGCCAAGGTTTGGTGATCGGATGTAAAGCCGATGCTGGTGCGGGTTGTACGTTTCCAAACTTCTGACATGTTTGACATCCTTTGTAATATCTAAAACAATCTTCTAGCATCGTTGGCTAATAGTATCATGTTCGTCTCAACATCCATTTCATCTTACGAGCTGATTGGTGGGATCCACAAATCCCTTCATGAACTTCACCCATTGCCACCTTTGCCTCGTCAGCTCCCAGGCATCTTAGAAGCAATCCCTCCATTGTCCGGAAATATAGCACCCCTTCCAACATGACATATTTTAGAGCTTGATGTTTGACTTTTCGTGCGGTCGACTTGGATGGGTCCACCAGGTAACTCCTAATTTCTGTTCTCCAGTCGATGGAATCAACACACATGACTGCCTTGTCAACTGACTCGATTATGTCATGCCGGCTATAACTCTTGTATCCTGATGCCTGCTATGCCAACAGGTTAGTTCTATCGTTCAATTCCCTGGGGATATGCTCGATGGAGAACGTCGTGAATGACCCGATAGACTGAAGGCATTGTTCTAGGTATTGTGCTAATGTTTCATCGTTGCATCGGAACTCCCCTTTGACTTGCTGCACGATAAACAATGAATCCCCGAATACCTCGACACGGCTTACTCTGATGCTCTCCAGCAGTTGTAGACCCTTGAGCAGAGCCTCGTACTCGGCTTGATTGTTAGAGCATCGGCTACTGAGCCGATATGCAAAATTGAAGTTATGCCCTTTTGGTGAAATTAGGACTATGCCGATGCCATCGCCTTCTTGGCACACAGACCCATCAAAATACAACTGCCAGGGGGCAACATCGACTAGTCCAGCCGTAGTCTCGCCACCTGTGATAAAATCGGCTATGACATGCCCTTTGACAGCTTTAGCCGATTCGTAGGCCAGGTCGAACTCGGTCAAGGTGTACGCCCATTTACCAAGTCGTCCCCGTAAAATCAGAGCAAACAAAATGTATTTGATGACATTAGTTCTACACACTATCACGCATGTTGAAGCCAAGATATAATGTCTTAGCTTTGTACAAGCGAAATAGAGAGAGAGAGACATAATTTCTCCATGAAAGGGTACCTCTTCTCGGTATCCAAAAGCCGTCGGCTTAGATAGAACACCACTCGTTCCTTACCATCGACTTCTTGTGCTAATACGGCCCCAATTGTCTCTTCTTCGGCCGATATGTATAACTTAAACGGTATCCCTTTCTTTGATGCGGCCAGAATCGGGGGCTTCGTCAAATACTCCTTTATGTCAAAGGCTTTGTACTGCTCTTCTCCCCATACGAAATTTTGATTTTCTTTTAATTTCAATAAGAGGGTGAAGCCTTTAATTCGTCCGGACAGATTCGAAATAAAACGCAGCAGGTAATTGATCTTGCCGATCAGTCTTTGCAGCTCATTTTTGCTTGTCGGCGGTTTAGTATCAGCTATGGCTTTTACCCTTTGTTGATTAACTTCGATTCCTCTTTCGTGCACCATGAATCCGAGGAATTGTGTGAGCCCCCGGATCGACTATCCGGAGTCCTCTGTGTATTTCTGTACTAGTCCCAGATCAGTAGCTAGTACACACAGTCAAAAGTGATAAATCAACAACCATATCACGAATACATATAACTAAATAAGAATAATACCAAATAAAAGCAAAGACCTTATGGTCAAGGTTTACCATTATGGCCCGAACGGGCTGAACGACTTGAACACTGCAGCGGAAGACGAAAACGCCAATGCGACCCATCGAAATGCCCACAGGCAATCGAGTGGAGAACGCACCCTAGTCGATGGAAATCTTGAACAACTTCTTTCACTTCTGAGACAGGATTAGAATGTAGCACGTGAGTACATAAAGTACTCAGCAAGTCTGGGAGATTATACGCAATGTAGGCTATCCAAAGATGGCTTAATATGGTTCTTTTGCATAAAGCCAAGTTTCATCAAATCATACTTGTTAATAAATTTCACAAAGCATATTTGAGCAATTCTTTTTAATAATTGAATTACGTAATATTGTAGTGAAGGTTCTAACCACCACTCACTAATATACAGGCTCTATCCGCCACATCTCAACAAAATCAGGGTTCAATCCAATCACATGGCTATGTCCGCCATGGTTCACAAAATCAGGTTCTTTCCACCTACCTGGCTTTGACCGCCAGAAGCACACCCGAGAGTTCTAACTGGCTCCGGATCCCAAAACAAAACCTTGTTTAGTTTGAAATCAAAACCCAAAGTCTACCAAGATGAAAGCATTCAGCAAGCTTAGCCTTTGACCGTAGGGCACGGCTATTCGAATAGTTTTAACTCTGCAGAGGTTGTACAGCTTTACCCACAAGACATGATATTCCCTTGATGCCAAGCTATTAGCACACTTCCTTGGGTGTGCTTGGCGAGATATCATGACAAGGCCTTTACAATATATACGCCTAACTCCGACTCACCATTGAGGTTTCACCGTTAGGGTTATTTCCACCAAGATGTAAGCCCCTCTTGCGCCGTGTGAGAAAAACAACAACAACAACAATGCCTCTTTTCGGCTCTCACACAACAACCGAGTGGTGAGTCTAAGTTAGGTTTCTACAAATTATTCAGCCAGGTCATACCATTATAGACATGTGGTTGTACGGTAATGCTTAGAATGGAGACAGTCATAAGCGTCGGTCCTTAATTGACTTGGGGCGGTACTTGCACAAAAGGACCAAGATTTGATCCGCTCCCACCCGACTTTCCATGCCGCCCAAGTCGAAATTATTTTTCCTTTTCTTTTCATTTTAGAAAACAGTACTAACATCATAGTAATAACCTTCAAATCACATTTGAGAACATTCTTTTTGAATAATCCCACCCATGGGTTGTTTTCATCGGAAAAGATCCTAAGCAATTCTATCGTACTACATATCAACGGATACCATATAAGCATAAGCATGGTATAAACAATGTTCTAGGGTTACAATGGATATGATTAACAATGTCAAGGAGGAATCATCAAATTCGGGTTAACTAGCACTTATATTTGACATATTTCATTAAAAATAGCCATGCAACTTTATAAACAGATTAAAATCATTTCGCAAACGTAGGAGCAAAATGCGTCAAGGGGACTTGCCTCGGTCACAGCAAAAAGGTGGAACTCTCTGAAGTCCGGCGGCGGGGTCGGCGGACTCGGCGGAAGCGTCGACTACGCGCAAAACGAGACAACAAATAAATAATAGAAAATAAATAAAATCCAAAAATTACAAAATTAGTACTGGCAGGTAGATCTTGATTTTAGATGAATTTAGAAACTTGAACGGAGTCAATCGGAGTTCGGACGCAAAAGATATAAGCGTTCGAAGTTGGAAAATGATGGAAAATCAAGGAAAAAGAAAAAGTTACTGTTTGCTACAGTAACTTGCGAGGATTTATTCCAGAACTGAACCAAAGTTACAGAGCCCCCTTTTGCTTCCAAAAAACGGATTTTGCCCCATTTTCGCACGGATTTGAATCAAACAAAAGCCTAGAATCAATATATGACATCCTTAGGGACATCTAGGAGGAAGGGATTGAACCAAAACTCACCGGAATCGGAGAAATCGACGAAGAACGGAGGTTCGGCCGAATGCACAAAAGCTCCAAATTCGTCGCCCACGGTTGAGAAATCCTAAAATTGATGGTTGGGTTAGAATCTAGACTCATCCACGGTCACAAAGAATCAAGTGGCATGAAGAATGGCTCACCGGAGAAGAATCTACAAGCATGAACTTGACGAACACCGAAAAAGTTCAACCCAACATCGGTTTTCTTGATCTCACGGGCGCAAGGGTGGAGTAGATGGAAAAGGGAGCACACTCCCGGAACGGGGATACTTATACGAAGAGAATGGAGGTGGTGGTGCGGCGTTTGGACGAGAAACGGATGAGTTAATGGCAACTAAGTGGATTTCCGTTTTTCTTGAATGGTGCCGTTTCCGGTGCGATTGGCGGCGAGTGAAGGTGGGGAATGGCAAGAGATCGTCGCCGCGGATCCAACGGAACCGACGCTTCGCTATTTGGAGTGGAATTGAGGGAGTTATGGGCACTTGAATCAACCTTAGCCATTAGAGCAAGTTGAAGTTCTTCTCTGTTGTTTTGGGTTGGCTGGAGGTAGAAGACGAACACTGTTCATGGGACACGTGGCGCCCTCCCATTGGTCCTCCTTTACGCAAACGATTCGCCCTAGAGAAAAATTAGGAAAAATGGCCTAAAAATTCCGGAAAAATTCCTAGAACCATTTTAGAATATTTGGGACCCAATAAAATTGGTTTGAATTTGGATGATTTTTGTGGAATTGAATATTCGGGCGCGGATCGCCGGCCTTAAACAAAAGCCGCGCGAGATAAAATAGGAACAGAGGTCCAAAAATCCGTGGAATGATTCCTAAAATCATTTTGGAATATTTGGGACACTTTAGAAGTGGTTTGGGGATTTTTGGAGCATTTTTGGACTCGGGTGAAATTTTGGGTACCGGCGGGAATCTGGAAATTCGATTTTTCGACCGGAGGGGAATTAATTCCCGATTTTGGATAGGAATGGATGCCAGGTTAATATAAACACCAAAGAAACTCAAATTTTTGAATTTACTTTGTTTAAATTAGGTTTTTCTCCAGAAAGCGAAAACCAGGGTGTTACAAATTGCCCGGCCGATACTCCGAACGCACACTTGAGGGGGTTCATTCTTAACCCATGGGCCCTTGTACTCTGAAAAACCTTTTCTAAATCGGTCAAATGTTGCCAGTCTTCCTTCGACTTTACGATGACATCATCGATGTAGATTTCAACAATATGGCCGATTAGATCATGGAAGATCAAATTCATGGCACGTTGGTACATGGCGCCAGCATTTTTCAAGCCGAATGTTATGACAGTCCATTCGTATATCCCCAAGGCTCCAAGGCACCTAAAAGCTGTTTTGGATACGTCGGCTTCTGCCATGAATATTTGGTTATACCCAGCATTCCCATTAAGGAAACTAATGATCTTATTGCTCGATGCAGTGTCGATGAGCATATCGGCTATTGGCATCGGGTGTTCGCCCTTTGGCGTAGCCTTGTTCAGATCTCTAAAGTCCACGCACACTCTTAGTTTACCATTTTTCTTTACCACAGGAACGATGTTCGAAACCCACTCAGCATATCGACAAGGCCTGATAAACTTGGCTTCTAACAATCGTTCTATTTCTTCCTTGATGGCATTATACATGGTTGGATTAAAGCGTCGGGGAAACTGCTTAAATGGCCGATACCCTGGCTTTATAGGTAGCCGATGCTCAACTAGTTGTCGGCTAAGACCAGGCATCTCATAATATTCCCAAGCAAAACAATCCCTATATTTTTTAAGTATTTCAACCAACTTGGCTCTATAATCTGTGCCCAACTTTGCGCTTATAAAAGTTGATCTTTTCCTATCACCTTCCCCTATGTCTACTTCTTCAAGCAAATCGGCCGAAGTAAAACCTTGTCCCAATCTTTCTTCTTGAAAATCTTCAATGTCTTCTCCGCAGTCCATTGTTGGCCGATAGCTTTGAAGTCTGTCCCGAAGGGCCTCTTTTATTCCCGACTCCATCTTCTCAGCACTTCGTTTTCCCGATCAAATGTGCCCGGCCTGACATTGATCGGCATTAGACCTGTTTTTCCGACGCAAATGATGTCGCAATCATCCAGAACCTTGCCGGATATGCATTCAGCCTCTTGGTGCGGCCAATTTGCGTCAGGACTGGCCAATGCTATCTGAGCCAATGTATCGGCTGGTATTACTTCGACTTCGTCTCCATTCCACTGCACTAACAGTTGGTGCATTGTCGATGGAATGCTACCGTTGGCATGGATCCAATCCCGCCCTAGGAGTACGCTGTAATTCCATTTAGCTTCAATGACAAAAAATACGGTCAGCAAAGTTTTACTACCGACCATTAGCTCTGTGACCATAACTCCTTTTGCTTTGGTAGGGTAGCCTGTAAAGTCAATTAACACCATGTTTGTTTTGATTAAATCTTCATCGGCTTTGCCTAATTTCTTGAAAGTGCTTAGCGGCATCAAATTTACCGTGGCTTCGCCGTCGACCAACATCCTTGATATTGGTCGGTCGTTGATATGCCCTTTTAGGTACAACGGCTTTAAATGCCGATCCATATCCTGGGGTTTTTCAAACACGACGTCCTGTGCGCCGAGACATAATTGGGCGAAGGCTTCTTCGGCCAATTTAGTATCTGTCCTAAACTCGGCTGGCAAGGTGAAGACCATATTGATGTCCATGGGGGGAGTATCGTCCTGAATCATTAGTGACCTGGAATCGATTGACTAATCTGAATCTTCTTCAATTTGATTTTTCCTTCTCCACTCCTTCTTTACGACTTGTACTGGTCGCAATTCGTTGAATATCCGATCCCTTTCCTCTTCTTGTTTAGCTTCCCTCATTTCCTGTGTCCTCAAGCATTGCAGTCGTCTACGCTGGGATCGACTAAGCCCAGAGGGACACCACCTCGGCTTTGGCTCAATCGGCTTGTGGATTTTTCCGGCTAGATTGCCGATTTCATTACCGGATCCAGACGACTCAGCTTGTTCTTCTGAGGGCTTTTTCTGGTCTGTTGCAGGCATTTTTTTCTCGAACTGGTCTCTCAGCCCGTGGTCCTAGCCAGCTATGGACCAACCTAGTCAGTCTCTCTCTGACCGGTTGCCATGGCCGATCCTGGGGGAGATGTCCCATCGGACATGACTGTACCGAAGGTAACGGCATTCTCCGCTCCCAGCAAAACTGCCAAAAGGGACACCGTCGATGGGATCTTTCTTCATCGTCCGCTGTCGGGACCCCGAATTTGCAAATCCGGACCCTCTGTGTATTCAGCACTAGTCCAGGAACACGCTAGTGCACACAGTCTTAACATCGGTAAATATCACAATCATACCACTCGATACTAATAAAGTACTTTATTTAAATAGTCAAACTGGTTACTCGACCTTATGGTCAAGTTACAAATGCACGCCTCGCAGGGCGAAACTTATTAAGAAAGAAATAGTAGCAGCGGAAAATCAAATAACTTCGTGGCACCATCCAGTATACCACAGGCAACTGACTGGGCTCGCTTCCCTAAGTAGACGGTTCCTCTTGGAGCTCCTCCTCCAAAGCTGGTGTCGTCTCCTCTTCAACTGGTGTTGTATTGTGGCAAGGGTGAGTACTTGGTACTCGAGAAGTCATGCAATGTAATGCAGCTAATATACTACATGCATGGCTTAATACAAAGGAGTGGCTCAAGGTATTTTTGCAGTAAACAGCATTTAACAAGTATCATAAGTAGATTCGAAAGCAGTAGAAACAAGTATAGCATAATTAACTTTTTAAGGAGTTTAATAAACATCTTTCCCATCCTAATCCACATTTCCGTCAACATCATTATTAATCCAACCCAACCTTTCAGATCCAAGTTATTTTTGAGAAAATCTAACCCTTGACTGTAATTCCCGAGCGATGTCCAATACCGCGGACACGGCTATTCGAATAGATTCTACACTCTGCAGAGGTTATGCACTTTACCCACAAGATACAGTCAAACACCACAAAGGCGAGTTCCTGTAACAAAGTCTTTCGGAAACTTCTAACAATACAAGTGGTCCTCCCCGGTTATTGCACACTAACCCTTCCCTTAGCTAAGGCGAAGTTTAGGCCAATCAACCGTTAGATGGGTACCTGGCCTCATCCCCGGTACGCTCCCCCGTACAACTTACACAAAGGGTGTAGTTGACCTCCTGAGGTCCCACAGGTACGTTATTAGCAACTTAATCAACTAGGTCCGTCCCATTACAGACATGTGGTTGCACGTTAGACCCAGTTCAAAGGCTTGCAAGGTTAAGTCCTTAGGGTGACCAGGCAAGACTACCCGAAGAACCAAATCAACAACCCGATTGCCACAACCGCCCACTGATTATTCTTGCCACATGCCCCTGGCCGAAAAACTATTTATCAAACCCGCTTGATTACCATGCACCACGTGCCATCAACATCACATGATACCTTTCCAAAACAGGTTCAATATATCATTAAGTCAATATTAACATTTGTTTGTCCAAAATCATGTCATGAGCACGTAGCAGGTCTAAGCAGTTTACTACAACGGTCTAAAACCCATGTTGGCAATTTAATAATGTCCAACTAGTAAACCACAACTAGGGTGACAAGGGGTCATGGCTCATATTTAAGTAATCAAGGTGTCATACAGCAAATTGGTATTTATCTAATTCCCCAAATTTAAATAAAGTATTTTCTAATTGAACTAGCATGCAATAGGTTAAATCAAAATAGATTTCGAAATAGGATCAACATGGTCAAAGCACAACTTGCCTTCAAAAAGTACTTGTTCTTGGTCTTGAGTTGGATCCTGAGTCAATACTTCTCATTCAAATCCTTCCGGCACTTCAACGTCTACTCGTAAAGCGTGCAAATAGCAAATACATGAATAAACAATAGGCAAAAAGTATCCAATCATCCAAATAAAATCCATAAACAGGGAGAACATAATTTTATGAATTTTTAGAAACTGGAATCGTCAAATTTGGAGTTAAAACGCAAAAGTTATGATTATTTAAAGTTTAAATAATCAATTAAATAATTTTACAGAGAAAAACTTTAGTCCAAAAATTAAATAAAATTTATATTTTGGTAGATCTCAATTTTATACAAATTTAGAAATTTGAATCACTCAAATCGGAGTTGAAACGCAAAAGTTATAAGCGTTTGAAGTTTGAAACAAAATCTGAAATCATTATTTCGAATTAATAAATCATTTTCTTTTCGGAAATTAATTATTGCGTCGGCTGGACACGTGTCACCTCTGATTGGTTGGTGGCGTCGGTAGGTCCATGGACTTGGTCCACGCTCGGCTCGGGTCTACCGTGGACTCGGCCCACGGCTTCATGTGTCGGCCGACAGTGGGTCCCCTCGGGTGATGTCACCGCCGACGTCGGTGTTTCGGGACAGCGGCCCGACATCTTGAGCCCGCCATGACGTCAGTGTGACGTCATGGTGCGAGTGGTGGGCGGCCCGACATGCGGGCCCGCGTGTCGGCGTCCTGCACGCAGCGTGGGCCAGCCCGGCCGCGGTCAGCCTTCCCGGACGCGTGGCGCAATCTCGGCCGTTGATTTGAAAATCAACGGCCCAGATTAGATCTGGCTCTCACGCGTTTGGGTTAACGCGTTTGATCTGGACCGTTGGATCTAGATCCAACGGTCGAGATTGGATCTGGGATTTTGGACGGAATCTCACCGTGAGATGATGTGGCGCAATCTGGGACGTTGGATCGGAATCGGACGGCGGAGCGAGCTCGGGGTCCGGCGATGGCTTGCGGCGGCGCTGGCTCGCCGGGATTGGGGACGACGACCACGGCAACGGCGCTTCGGGCGTGCTCCGGCGAGGTGAGAGGTCCCTTCCGACGCGGCTTGACCTCCCGGTTCCGGATCTGACCTCAACGGCGGAGGGCAGCGGAGACGGCAATCGGCGAAAACTACGGCGAACACTACGGCAACTTCGGCGAGCGACATGGCTAGACGGCGGCGGCTCCGGCGACGTTGTTCAGGGCTACAGCGCCGCAATGAAGTGGCGGTCACGACGGCGCGGCGGCAGCGCAATAAATAGAGCCTCGGCGTCCGGTGAAACGCCGCGAAACCGAGACTGCTCCGTTCGCGGCGGCGAGTCCGGCGGCGACACGGTAGGGTGATCGTGGCACGCCGACGGCCGTTGGATCGAGATCCAACGGTGCGCGAGTTTGGGTCCGGATCGGACTCGGCGAGCCGGGCCGCCTCGGTCGGGCTCGGGCTCGGTGGCGTGGCTCAATCGTGGCCGTTGGATCAAGATCCAACGGCCACGCGCTAGGGTTCCAAACAGCGGGTTCGGCTTGACCACGGGCGCGGTCGGGCTCGGGTCGGACTCGAACTCGAGTCTGACTCGGGCTCGGTCGGATGAACAGTGAAACCAACTCGATTTAATTAATCCAATTAAATTCCCAGAAATTCAATTAAATCATTAAAAATAGCAAAAGACTCAGAAAAATTTCAGAAAAATTCTGAAAAATATTTTGGAACATTTTGGACTCAAATAAAATATTTTCAACAAAATTTTATTTGCAAAATTAAATTCTTTAATTATTTCAAAATGGAATAAATTCCAATAAATTCCAAATAAATCCAAATAAATTCCAGAAAATTCCAAAAATTCACCAAAGTACCAAATCACACATGGATTTAAGAAAAGAAAAATTTTGGGGTGTTACAAACCTCCCCCCTTAATAGAATCTCGTCCCCGAGATTCAGGGCTTACTAGAGGAATAGGTTTGGAAACTCTTTCCTCAAATCCTCTTCGCGTTCCCAAGTTGCTTCACTCTCCGTGTGGTTGCTCCTTTGAACTCTCTACAGAAACGGGTTGACTTATTTACGGTCTCTCGATCCATAGTGTCCAAAATCTTTACGGGATGCTCCTTGTAAGTCAAATCTTATTGCAACTCAATTGACTCTAGCGGTGTCTGTTCCTCGTACTCGGAGACACTTCTTCAATCGGGACACATGGAATACGTCATGTACTCCTCGCTAACGATCGTGGCAACTCCGGTGATAAGCAACTTCGCCTCTGCGACTCAAAATCTTAAATGGTCCAACATAACGGGTGCGAGTTTCCCTTTGGCATGGAACCTCTTAACTCCCTGAGGCGTAACTCGAGGTATACAAAGTCTTACGGTTCAAAACTCAAGTCTCGGCGACGGTTGTCGGATAACTCTTCCGTCGTGATTGGGCTATCTTCAACCTTTCCCGATCACGGCAATCGCTCTTCACTTCTTGAAGAATATCAGGCCGAAGACACACGGCGCCACGGCCTCATTCCAATTCAATGGCGTTCGACAGGGTCGACCATACAAAGGCCTCAAAAGGTGACATCTGTAAACTAGCTTGGTAACTATTGTTGTAACTGAACTCGGCATACGGCAAACTCTTATCCCAAGAGGTAGCATAAGCCAATGCACATGCTCTTAACATATCCTCCAGAATCTGGTTGACTCTTTCGGTCTGTCCATCCGTCTGTGGATGATAGGCTGTACTGAAGCTTAAACGGGTTCCCATGGCTTCGTGTAACTTATTCCAGAACCTTGAGGTAAATTGGGTACCTCTGCCCGATACAATCCTCCTTGGCACTCCGTGCAAACAGACGATCCTGATCATGTACAACTCTGCTAACTTATCTCCCGAGTAGGTGGCCTTCACGGGGATAAAATGGGCTACTTTGGTCAAACGATCCACTATAACCCATATGGAGTCATAACCTCCTTGAGTCTTAGGCAAACCGGTAATGAAATCCATTCCGATTTCCTCCCACTTCCACTCAGGTATTTTCAGCGGCTGTAGTAATCCTGCTAGTCTCTGATGCATTGCCTTGACTCTCTGGCATACATCGCACAATGCAACATGCTCGGCAACTTCACGCTTCATGCTCGGCCACCAGAATCTTTCCTTCAAATCTTGATACATTTTGGCGCTTCCAGGATGAATTGAATACTTGGAGTCATGGGCTTCCTCCAAAATCAGTTGCTTTAATTCCTTCTTGTTGGGCACACAAATGCGATCCTTCATCCATAACGTGCCTTGCTCATCCAACTTGAAGTCCTCTGCCTTGCCTTCCTCCTTGATGGACTTAATCCTGCGGATCTTGTCATCATCCTTCTGTCCTTCCCGGATCTGATCCTCTAGGGTAGGCTTTACTTCCAATGCGGCCAAGGATCCGCTAGGTATCACCTCAATCTTCATTCTCTGAAAATCCTCACATAACTCACCCTGACTTGTGGCTAGCAACATACTCACGGTATGGCTTTTCCGACTCAAGGCATCGGCAACTACGTTGGCCTTCCCGGGATGGTAATGGATTCCAACATTGTAGTCCTTGATCAACTCTAACCATCTCCTTTGCCTCATATTCAGATCCGACTGGGTGAATATGTATTTAAGGCTCTTATGATCCGTATACACTTCACATCTGTTCCCGATCAGATAGTGACGCCATATCTTCAAGGCATGCACTACGGCAGCTAACTCTAGGTCATGCGTCGGATAATTCTCCTCATGCGGCCTCAACTGCCTTGATGCATAAGCGACGACCTTTCCATTCTGCATCAGCACACATCCAAGTCCTTGGCGCGATGCGTCACAATAAATATCAAAGCTTTGAGCAACATCCGGTAGAACTAACACCCGTTGCTGATGTCAATCGCTTTTTCAGCTCCTGAAATCCTTTCTCACATTCTGACGTCCATGCAAACTTCTTCTCCTTTTTCAGCAATTGCGTAAGAGGTTTCGCAATTGTCGAAAAGCCTTCAATGAAACGGCGGTAGTACCCTGCCATTCCAAGGAAACTCCGGATCTGGGTCACGGTCTTCGGTTGCTCCCAATGTAACACGGCTTCTACTTTGCTTGGATCAACGGCGACTCCTTCTGCGGTCATTACATGTCCAAGAAACTCCACCTTGTCCTTCCAAAAATCACACTTACTGAACTTGGCGAAGAGTTGCTGTTCCTCGCCTTTTCCAAAACTTCGCCTCAAGTGTTCGGTATGTTCATCCTCCTGTCTTGGAGTAGATTAGGATATCATCTATTAACACGACAACAAACTTGTCCAAATATTCCATTAACACCTTATTAATCATATTCATGAAATATCTTTGGCGCATTAAATCGATCCAAAAGACATAATCAGAACTCGTAATATCCATATCTTGACGAGAATGCGGTCTTCGATATCTTCCGATCGGATCTTCTCATCGATGGTATCCCGATCTCGCATCAATCTTGAGAAAACTCCGGCTCCTCTCGGTGATCGAACAAATCATCAATCTGGGTAGCGGATACTTATTCTTCACGGTGACTTCATTGAGTGCACGGTAGTCGATGCACATCCCGAAACTCCCGTCCTTCTTCTTGACAAACAAAGCTGGTGCTCCCCACGGCGACTAACTTGGTCTCGATAAATCCTTTCTCCATTAACTCCTCTAGCTGTTTCTTCATCTCTACCAACTCCTCGGTGGACATCCGATAAGGTCTCTTTGCTATCGGCTACTGCAGTACAAGCTCTATCACAAACTCTATGTCCCTATCGCGGCATACCGAGGTAGATCTTCGAGAAAACATCTGGGTACTCATTCACTCTTGAGACCTCCTCTATGCTGATTGCCTTGGTGCTGTTAACCATCAACTATCCTTCTCTAACGGCAGTAGCTTGAAATTCCACTTTCTTTCCACACGGGCTCTCAACTGAGATAGTCCTTCGTCCACAATCCAATACGGCCTTGTGCTTGGATAACCAGTCCATTCCCAAAATAACGTCTAAGGTCCTGGTCTCCAAAATTATAAGGTTCACTAGGAACTCTATTCCATCTATTAGTATTCTCACCCGGAACATCCTACGTTCGTTCGGAGTTCGGAACCAGGGGTTTGAACTAAAAGCATGCACTTAAGTCTTGCAATCCCCAAATCGTTTCTAGCAGCGAAGCCTTGCGAAACAAACGAATGCGAAGCTCCAGAGTCAAACAAAATCAAGCAGGTGTAATCGAAAGTTAACAAGTAACTTACCCAAGATTTACGTCAGAGCATTCTCGCGGTGCATCTGCGGTGACATGGTTGACTCGGCCTCTCACCACGGCCTGGATGTGGTTCCCGTGTCGGGCGCCCTAGCCGGGTGGTTCCCAAGTTTAAGCGAGCGGGGTCACTCTCGCTGTCTTCTTTGGACAATCTGTTGGCAAAATGTCCTGGCTCGTTGCGGTTGTAGCGGCGTCTCACTGTTTCTTTGCCGATCGCTCGAGCAGCGGCGTTTCTAGCGGGGGCTGGTCCGTAGTTACGATTGACGGGTCTTGGTCTTTGGTGACGGTGTCCTTGTAGCATTCTCGTGGTGGAATCAAAATTGATTTGGTGCAACTCTCAGATGCTGTTGCGTTCCCTGGCGTGATCCCTGCTGTTGCATTTTGCGCTTCCTGTTCTCATCCAGTTCCTTGCGCTTGTCCTCAAGAATAAGCGCCTTATTCACCAATTCTTGGAAATCTGGAAAGGTGTGGGTGATCAATCCCACCTGCAATCCTGAGTTAAGTCCCTTCTTGAAACGAGACTGTCTGGCTTTATCTGTCGCTACATCCTCAGGTGCGTAGCGTGCTAGCTGTGTGAACTTGTTCAGGTAGTCGGCCACTGGCTGATTACCTTGCTTTAGTGCTCTGAACTCCTCCTTCTTAAGGTCCATGATTCCTTCAGGCACGTGATACTGGCGGAATGCGGTGAACTCTTCCCAAGTGATATCTTGAGGGTTCTCTTGCGTGGCACGTGTTCTCCCACCATTCAGCGGCTGTTCCTTCCAACTGATGAGAAGCGTAGAGTACCTTCTTATTTCCTATGCATTGAGCTATGTGTAGCTTCCTCTCAATTGACCTTAACCAATCATCGGCCTCCAATGGATTGGCATTCCTGAGAAAGTGGGTGGGTGAGTCCTCATGAACTCGGCAGTCTTGTATTACGGCATTGTCCCCGATTGACTTGATTAGTCGTGGCCTGAGCGTTGGCGTGTTGCATTTGTTGCATCCTAGCATGCATCAATCGAGTCTGAGCAGCAAGAAATGCTCCAAAATTCTGCATATCAATCAAGCGGTCTTTGTTGCTCCATCATTGGGGTTTTCTGTTGGCGAGAACCACTTCCATTGCTTCCAAAGTTTCGCGGGTGTTCACCATCTGTCGATTTGCTCTAAGTCTTAGAGATGAGGGGAATCAAGAATAGACAAGTAATATGGAACTTATGCGGGCGAAAGGTGTAACTTTAAGGTCCAACTTTATTATTGATATTAATAACTTGGTATGGTTGCTTACAATGCCTAAGGGCCTTGCAACACATCTGCACACTCAAAGAAACAATCAAAATCCAAATTGAACTAACACTGAGTCTAACGCCTAAAGGTGACTCTTTATTCTATGACGCGACTCGGCGAAGGAGTCTCACTATAGAACCTACGCTCACTCATCGAAAACCTCCACGGCCTGGTACGGATCTTTGCGGCATAGGCGCGAAACGATTGCCATGTCCAAAGAATCGTGTCATCTGTGGTAGTCGAAGAAGCGATGTCCTCATCGAGATCCGACTCCTCCGGATCCGCTCGTAGCTCAATCTTGGCTCACAGTTCTGGTCCGTATAAAGCCATCTCCAACTCGTCAATCCTTCGCGAAGGTGTGACACATACTCTTGAGTTTCCCGCCATCTGTTCTTCTCTGCCGTGATCTCCTTGCGGGCCTTCGAGCTCCTTGCTTGTATCATCGAGTACATCCTCCTGGCGACAACAAGTTGTGCCAACTGTGTAACCATGGCATCCTCATCCTGAATCGCCTTCGGTCAAGAAGGTTATTGCTGCGCGGGTGATAACGGAACACCGTGCTCTCCAACTCTCTGGCGTAGATACGGGTAATGTGCCGCATTGCTCGTCGTGATACTTCTTGGATACCCATCTGCATTGTAGACCTCCTGGCAGTGCAGTGTATCGAGCGATTGCACAGGCCCTTCTTCCTAGCAGTACCTCAATCTTCACGTCACAAGCCTTGATCAATCCTGCTTGTCTGATCACTTCCACTTGGTATTGCGGCTTCTCAAAATCTCCGAGAGTCTGAAGCATATGCCAAAGTTCCGCGGCGTGACCAACCTCCAGATCGACGTAGTTGAACTCTCCCTCCATCTGTCACAAGAGTGCTCACGTAAGAACTCGAAATTTTAAATCGTGACAAGGTAAGGGAATATTCAGCAAGAGACAAGGAAAGAGAGAAGGGGGCAAGTCGAGATGTCATTTCTTATCTTGACAAATTTTTAGCTTTAGAAAATAGGTTTTATCCTCACTACGACCATTCTAGCTTAGGGTTGAGCCTACGGTTAGTATGGCTCTGATACCACCTCTGTCGGGACCCCGAATTTGCAAATCCGGACCCTCTGTGTATTCGGACTAGTCCAGAACACGCTAGTGCACACAGTCTTAACATCGGTAAATATCACAATCATACCACTCGATACTAATAAAGTACTTTATTTAAATAGTCAAGCTGGTTACTCGACCTTATGGTCAAGTTACAAATGCACGATGAGGCTAAACTTATTAAGAGAGAAATAGTAGCAATGAAAATCAAATAACCGTGGCGCCATCCAAGATACCACAGTGCAACTGATCGGGCTCGCTTCCCTAAGTAGACGGTTCCTCTTGGAGCTCCTCCTCCAAAGCCGTGTCGTCTCCTCTTCAACTGGTGTTGTATTGTGGCAAGGGTGAGTACTTGGTACTCAAGAAGTCATGCACGTAATGCAGCTAATATACTACATGCATGGCTTAATACAAAGGAGTGGCTCAAGGTATTTTTGCAGAAATGACATTTAACAAGTATCATAAGTAGATTTGAAAGCAGTAGAAACAAGTATAGCATAATTAACTTTTAAGGAGTTTAATAAACATCTTTCCCATCCTAATCCACATTTCCGTCAACATCATTATTAATCCAACCCAACCTTTCAGATCCAAGTTATTTTTGAGAAAATCTAACCCTTGACTCAGTAATTCCGAGCGATGTCCAATACCGCGGACACGGCTATTCGAATAGATTCTACACTCTGCAGAGGTTATGCACTTTACCCACAAGATACAATCAAACACCACAAAGGCGAAGTTCTCAGTAACAAAGTCTTTCTGAAACTTCTAACAATACAAGTGGTCCTCCCTGTTATTGCACACTAACCCTTCCCTTAGCTAAGGCGAAGTTTAGGCCAATCAACCGTTAGATGGGTACCTGGCCTCACTCAGACGCTCCCCGCACAACTTACACAAAGGGTGTAGTTGACCTCCCGAGGTCCCACAGTGCGTTATTAGCAACTTAATCAACTAGGTCCGTCCCATTACAGACATGTGGTTGCACGTTAGACCCAGTTCAAAGGCTTGCAAGGTTAAGTCCTTAGGGTGACCAGGGCAAGACTACCCGAAGAACCAAATCAACAACCCCAAGGTTATTAACCGCCCACTGATTATTCTTGCCACATGCCCTGGCCGAAAAACTATTTATCAAACCCCGCTTGATTACCATGCACCACGTGCCATCAACATCACATGATACCTTTCCAAAACAGGTTCAATATATCATTAAGTCAATATTAACATTTGTTTGTCCAAAATCATGTCATGAGCACGTAGCAAGTCTAAGCAGTTTACTACAACGGTCTAAAACCCATGTTGGCAATTTAATAATGTCCAACTAGTAAACCACAACTAGGGTGACAAGGGGTCATGGCACATATTTAAGTAATCAAGGTGTCATACAGCAAATTGGTATTTATCTAATTCCCCAAATTTAAATAAAGTATTTTCTAATTGAACTAGCATGCAATAGGTTAAATCAAAATAGATTTCGAAATAGGATCAACATGGTCAAAGCACAACTTGCCTTCAAAAGTACTTGTTCTTGGTCTTGAGTTGGATCCTGAGTCAATACTTCTCATTCAAATCCTTCCGGCACTTCAACGTCTACTCGTAAAGCGTGCAAATAGCAAATACATGAATAAACAATAGGCAAAAAGTATCCAATCATCCAAATAAAATCCATAAACATGGAGAACATAATTTTATGAATTTTTAGAAACTGGAATCGTCAAATTTGGAGTTAAAACGCAAAAGTTATGATTATTTAAAGTTTAAATAATCAATTAAATAATTTTACAGAGAAAAACTTTAGTCCAAAAATTAAATAAAATTTATATTTTGGTAGATCTCAATTTTATACAAATTTAGAAATTTGAATCACTCAAATCGGAGTTGAAACGCAAAAGTTATAAGCGTTTGAAGTTTGAAACAAAATCTGAAATCATTATTTCGAATTAATAAATCATTTTCTTTTTCGGAAATTAATTATTGCGTCAGCCTGGACACGTGTCAGCCTCTGATTGGTTGGCTGACGTCAGCCGGTCCATGGACTTGGTCCACGCTCGGCTCGGGTCTACCGTGGACTCGGTCCACGGCTTCATGTGTCGCTGACAGGTGGGTCCCCCTCGGGTGACGTCACTGCTGACGGCGTCGATTAACCGGGACGACGGCCCGACATCTTGAGCCCGCCATGACGTCGATGTGGCGTCATGGTGCAGGTGGTGGCTGGGCCGACATGCGGGCCCGCGTGTCGGCGTCTGCCGCACGCGTGGGATTCGGCCGCGGCGCGTCGGCCTTCCCGACGCGTGGCGCAATCTCGGCCGTTGATTTGAAAATCAACGGCCCAGATTAGATCTCGCTCTCACGCCGTTTGGGTTAACGCGTTTGATCTCGACCGTTGGATCTAGATCCAACGGTCGAGATTGATCTCGATTTTGGACGGAATCTCACCGTGAGATGATGTGGCGCACCTGGGACGTTGGATCGGAATCGACGGCGAGCGAGCTCGAAGTCCGGCGATGGCTTGCGGCGGCTGCTCGCCGGGATTGGGGCAACGACCACGGCAGCGGCGCTTCGGGCGTGCTCGGCGAGGTGAGAGGTCCTTCCGACGCGGCTTGACCTCCTGCTCGGATCGACCTCAACGGCGGCGGAGGACGACGGAGACGGGCGTAATCGGGCGAAAACTACGGCGAACGCTACGGCAACTTCGGCGATGCGACATGCTAGACGGGCGGCGCTTCGCGACGTTGTCTGGGGCTACAGGCGCGCAATGAAGTGGCGGTCACGACGGCGGCGACAGCGCAATAAATAGAGCCCTTGGCGTCGGTAAACGCACGAAACCGAGACTGCTCGCTGGCGGCGAGTCCGCGGCGACACGGTAGGGTGATCGTGGCAGCGCCACACCGTTGGATCGAGATCCAACGGTGCGCAAGTTTGGGTCCGGTCGGACTCGCGAGCCGGGCGCTCGGTCGGGCTCTGCTCGGCTGATCGTGGCTCAATCGTGGCCGTTGGATCAAGATCCAACTGGCCACGCTGCAGGTTCCAAATGAGCGGGTTCGGCTTGACCACGGGCGCGGTCGGGCTCGGGTCGGACTCAAACTCGAGTCTGACTCGGGCTCGGTCGGATGAACAGTGAAACCAACTCGATTTAATTAATCCAATTAAATTCCCAGAAATTCAATTAAATCATTAAAAATAGCAAAAGACTCAGAAAAATTCCAGAAAAATTCTGGAAAATATTTTGGAACATTTTGGACTCAAATAAAATATTTTCAATAAATTTTTATTTGCAAAATTAAATTCTTTAATTATTTCAAAATGGAATAAATTCCAATAAATTCCAAATAAATCCAAATAAATTCCAGAAAATTCCAAAAATTCACCAAAGTACCAAATCACACATGGATTTAAGAAAAGAAAAATTTTGGGGTGTTACATCCGCCCAGTACAGGTTATCCGTCCGATGGGGACGTTGTTCATGTCGACGGCTGGTCCTCTCGTATTTCTCCAGGAGTTGGGGGAACGTTGGCTTGGACTTGGCAACCACTCGTTTTGGCAAGGTCCTTTCAGCTTTGTACCACTATCCTACTCATGGTTCACCCTTTAGTTTGAGGGTTCTTGAATTCCTGCCATCCCGATCGGCTTCTATTTGTAATGAGCCGATCGTTATCTTCAACGTTTCACCGCCACCGGAGCTTGACTGGACATCGACCCGCCGGATCGGCTCGTCGCTTATATCCATCGGCTCTTTTCCTTTTCGTGATCACGAATACCTGATGCCAACAGCCGGATATACAGTTGGGCTAGGCCAAGCTACTCTTTTGGCCCAACAAGGTTTCTAAATTTTAAAATCGTTTTCTAATTTAATTAATCCATAAATAAAGTTTAAATTAGTAAAATTAGCAAACTAGCTCCAAAAATTATGATTTTTTTTGAAAATATTCCTGACACAGTCTAGAATTTAAAAAACTTATTTTCAAGACTTTATCAAATTTTATTTTTTAAAAAAAATTCAAAAATTGTTATCCTTAATAGGAAAATATTTTAAATAAGCTGCTAAAAATGCATAAAAACTCATAAACACATAATTAATTATTTTAAACATAATTTAATAAAGAATGCAAATCTTTGGTCATTACATTACATGTAAGTGTTATAAATGTTTTCTAGAGACATGGCCGTTAAACATTATCAAACTTTTAGTGTGTTTTATGTTTGCTTTCATTTGTATCTCTGAGCAAGGATCACCTTCATTTTGTGTTTTGATCTACATGTATGATGAACTAATCGTATGTGCGTGATGAACTAAGTCTTACATAATTTTGTTTGCGATATGGTATCTAACAATTGTCTAAGTGAATGAAAATGCTTATATTTGTTCAATTTTAAAAAATATTTTGATCAAATCAACTAGTTATGTGTTTTTGTCGATTTTTTATGTACAATCTAAGGGATTATCATGTTTCGATAAATATTCGTAACCATATCTGATTCGATTCGTATTCGATCCGATCTGTATTCGGCATTATCCGTATTCGTATTTATATCTTGACTATCCGTATCCGTATCCGCATTCGAGAAAAAAATATGAAAACAAATATAGTAAAGCTATTATCTATCCGTATCCGATCCGTTTTCATCTCTAGGAGGCAGAGGGTCTCGAAGAGGCTTACGTGGGACTTTAGTGGCATTGTGGCCTATTAGGCCCATATGTTGTTATTTAAAATAAGTAGGGGGAATTAATAGAAGAAAATACTTGGCACAGGCGAAATAATTAGATGGTTGGCCTCTTTGTACGAACACAGTATTTTAAGCTCTCCCTAAGATGGCCATTAGACTAGATAAAGTCTCTCCTTTCCTCTGGGCAGCTGGTCTTCCAAGTAAGATCGATGCAGCTGGGCATGTTAACAAGACAAATTGATCAAATGGACCTCACGCGCGCTTTGCCCTAGCCGCCGCCGCCTGGGACGCCATGCCGTGGCCGTAATCGCTTGCCGAAGTTGGAGCTTCACTCCGCTGCGGTTTTCCGTCCTCTCGGTCGTTGTCCGCCGTCCCCCGTCGTGTTTGAGCCCAGATCCGGAACCACCAGGCCAAGGCGCACCCGTGGAATCCTTTCACTTCGTCGGAGAACACGCGAAACGCCGTTGCCGTGGTCGCCGTCTTCGTCTCCGGTCTTCCAACGCCGCCGCATCACCATCGCCGCTCGCGAGCTCCCTCAGCCGCCCGATCGCCATTCAACGCCCCTGATCCGTCCACGTCGCCCCGAGGTATTTTCTATGTTGCGATTTCCAGATCTAATCCCAACCGTTGGATCAAGATCCAACGGTTCACGTTTGTCCACATCACCGCAACGGAATCCACGTTGCGGTAATTAGATCCAATCTCGACTGTTGGATTCGGATCCAATGCACGAGATTGAGCCACGTAGCCATAGCCGCACCGTGCACGGTTAGATCTCAACCGTCCGATCTAAATCGAGCGGCTCAGAACCACCGCGTTAATCCAACACGTGAATATCTAGATCCAATCCGAGCCGTTGATTTTCGAATCAACGGTCACGATCGAGCCACTTGCACCCTAGCCGCAACGAGCGCACGAGCGCGTGTCGCTGACACGCCGGGCCCGCGTGTCAGCGGGACGACCGAACCACACCATGACGTCACCGCTGACATCACAGTGGGGCCCGCGTGTCAGTCCGTTCGACCGAGCATGATGACGTCATGCTGACGTCATCGGAGGGGTTCGGCCGGTGCCGACGTCAGCAGGCCGATGTGGACCAATGAGGTGCAGACACGTGTCACCCATGACGCAATAATTATTTTCCGAAAAAGAAAATGATTTATTAATTCGGTTTATTGATTTATTTGAATTTTCAAACTTCAAACGCTTATAACTTTTGCGTTTTAACTCCGATTTGAACGATTCCAGTTCCTAAATTTTTATAAAATTGAGACCTACTCAAATATGAATTTTAATTAATTTTTGATTATGAATATTTCTCTATTTATATTTATTTAAGGCGTTCTTTAAACTTTAAACAATTATAACTTTTGCATTTTAACTCCGATTTGGACGATTCCAATTTCTAAAAATTTATAAAAATATGCTCTCTCTGTTTATGAAGTTTATTTGAATTTTTGAACACTTTTGTGTACTGTTTTATTTATTTATTGCTATTTGCACACGTTACGAGTAGACGTTGAAGTGCCCGAAGGCTTCGAAGGCGAAGTGTTGACCCAGGAGCCAACTCAAGACCAAGAACAAGTACTCTTTGAAGGCAAGTTGTGCTTTGACCATGTTGATCCCATTTTGAAATTATTTTGATTTAAATTATTGCATGCTAGTTTAATTAGGAAATGCTTGAATTAATTTTGGGAAATTAGTTAAATGCCAGCTTGCACTATGACACCTTGATTATTAATTATGTGCCATGACCCCTTGTCACCCTAGTTGCGGATTATAGTTGGACTTCATTAAATTGCCAACATTGGGTATTTACACCGTTTTAGTATATTGCTTAGACCTGCTACGTGCACATGACATGATTTTGGACAATCAAATATTAATATTGACTTAATGAGATATTGAACCCGTTTTGGAGAAGTATCATGTGTTGTGATTGTTGGTGGCACGTGGTGCATGGTAATCAACTGGGTTTGATAAATAGATTTAGACCGGGGCATGTGGCAAGAATGATCGGGTGGGCCAGTTGTGGCACCGGTAACGTTGAATTGGTTCTTCGGGTAGTCTTGCCCTGGTCACCCTAAGGACTTAACCTTGCAAGCCTTTGAACCGAGTCAAACGTGCAACCACATGTCTGTAATGGGACGGACCTAGTTGATTAAGTTACTAATAACGTACCTGTGGGACCTCGGGGTGTCAACTACACCTTTTTGCGTAGTTATACGGGGCAGCGTACCAGGGCTGCGGCCAGGTACCCATCTAACGGTTGATTGGCCTAGACTTTGCCTTTGCTAAGGGAAGGGTTAGTGTGCAATCACCGGAGAGGACCACTTGTGCTGTTAGAAGTTTCCGAAATACTTTGTTACGGACACTCACCTTTGTGGTGTTTGGTTGTATCTTGTGGGTAAAGTGCATAACCTCTGCAGAGTGTAAAATCTATTCGAATAGCTGAGTCCGCGGCATTGGACATTGCTCGGGAATTACAGTCAAGGGTTAGACTTTCTTGAAAACAACTTAGACTTGGGAAAGTTTGGTTGGGTTAAATAATGACGTTAATGGAAATGTGGATTAGGAATGGGAAATATGTCTATTTAACTCCTGGAAAAGTTATTGAAAATATACTGTTTCTACTGCTTTCGAATCTACTTATGTTACTTGTTAAATGCTGCTACTGCAAATGAACCAAGAGCTACTCCTTTGTATTAAGCCATGCATGTAGTATATTAGCTTGCATTCTGTGCATGACTTGCTAAGTACCAAGTACTCACCCTTGCCACAATACAACATCAGTTGAAGAAGAGTCGACGCCGGCTTTGGAGGAAGAGTACCAGGAGGAGCCGTCAAACTAGGGAGCGAGCCCAGTCAGTTGCCTGTGGTGTACTGGATGGCGCCACGAAATCTACTTTATCTGCTGCAATTATTTCTCTTTTAATAAGTCTTCGCCCTGCGCGGCGTATATTTGTAACTTGACCTTAAGGTCGAGCAACCCGTTTGGTTAGCTATTTAAAGTACTTTAATATTTCGTTGAGTATGATTGTGATATTTACCAATGTTGAGACTGTGTGCACTAGCGTGATTCTGGACTAGTGCTGAATACACAGAGGGTCCGGATTTGCAAATTCGGGTCCCGACAGAGGTGGTATCAGAGCCATACTGACTGTAGGCTCACCCATAGTTAGATTGATCGTAGTGAGGATAAAACTTATTTTCTAAAGTTAAAAGTTGTCAAGATAATGAATGAACTCTCGACTCATCCCCTTCTTTCTTGTTCATACCCCGACCGTAGCATCGACAGCTGTGACCTCCACGCCGGGCATGCAAGATCATCTTGATCGTCTTTTTCATGAGGTCACACAGCCTGAAGCCAAACTCTTGTCTGACACACAACCTTTAAGGACTGCCATGGCTGCGGTAGAAGCCGACCTACTTGCTGAAGCCATGAAGGCCCTTTGGGATGTCTGTCACTTGGACGGCTAGAGGCAAGGTTTCAAATCTCGTTTTGGATTAAATCTCGGAGGTGGCCGATATCTGAAATCTCGGCGAGATTTGAAACTTTCGGACAAAATTCGGACGAAATACAAAAACCAAATTTCAAATCCGGTTTTTTTCAACCGGGAAATCTGAGATCTCGGCCGAAATTACCGAGATCTCTGTCCACATTGAACCGACCGAAAAATAGTTCAAAACACGTCAAAAAATTTTGAAATTTTTTTTGGATAGTCCTGACACATCACTAATATTTCCATAAAAAATTCAGATAATTATCAAGCATGAGGAATTTTTTAAAAGTCTAACAGTGGTAAAGTCATGATAAAAACCGTATGTAAAATCAGTTTTTGATTTTGAAATGTAACAAATGAACTTCAAGTCATTTGAAAAGTTTTATATATGTTCTTATCACCCTATGTATTATACAGAAATATTTTAACAAACAGTGAGGTGTAGTGATTGTCACGTCCTCTTTTTTTATGGTTGGTGAAGACTCATAGGTTTTAAGTTGGAGCAGAAGAAAACTACACAAGCATATTGCCTCAAATCCCATGGCGATTCTCAAACCATTCGTTCCTTTCTAGTGATTATGGCATGAAACCAGAAGGCATGATGGAAAACCTTTGAAAGGACATGCCTAACCAAGATCATGCTCCATGTATTCAGACAAGATGATCCAAACAAACATATCTAGCATCCACTTAACTTGAATGAGGCTCTAATAGTAAGCATGATCCACACAAGATGATCCAAACAAGATGAGTCTTCAGACCGCATGATCCACACAAGATGACAAATAATGCTACTAAAGACGGACTGATAAATTTTACCTGAATGAAAAATAGTTCATTAGAAAATTTTGAAAATTTTTGTGAATGGTCCTAACACATCCATAATATTCCCATAAAAATTTTAGATGATGATCAATCTTGAGAAATTTTAAAAAATTCGTACAGTCCGAACTGACAAATTGAACGACAAAAAATGGTCAAAAACATGTTAAAATTTGTTTAAATTTTTTGTGGATGATCTTGACCCTAAATCCAATCAAATCCAATGTACAAAAATTAAAATCCAGTAAAAAACCACCAAATTTCGGCCGAAATCACCGAGATTTTTGCCGAAATAGCCGAGAAATCCGAGATTTAAATTTTTTTGAATTTTTTTACCCGGTCGGGATTTTGAATCTCGGAGGGGCCGAAATTTTGGATTTCGGACCAAAATTTGGATCCTTGGTGGCCTCTGTCGGCTTGGTTGGTGTTGCACTGCTGACCATGTTAACAAGAAAAGGGTTGTCGTCAATTTTCATAGTAATGACCCCTTCAAATTGAAGCCGCCCGTCCTGTATTGCGGATTGGATTTGTTGTTGAAACACATTGCAATCATTTGTATGATGGGAATAAGAGTGATGCCACTTGCAATATCGCTTTTTCCTCAAATCTTCAGTCGATGGAATGACGTGGTTGGGTAGAAGGCTTATCTATTTCTCTTTCAACAAAAGATCGAAGATTTGATCACATTTGGAGACATCAAAATCATATTTGATCTCTGGTTTTCCTTTATTTTGCATCCAAGGGCAAACCAGTTGTTTCTTAACCCCTTTGACCCATTCGGCCACGTTTATCTCTGCTTCGACCTCTTCGTCGACTTCACTATCGGAATCGACTTAAGCGTAGGCCACTCTGTTCCCATCACTTTTTCGCAAACGATTGGCTTCGCTTTTACTTTCATTGAGTCGATTCTCGATGGCCGATACTCGTTGTAAGAGTGTCCCAACGTCTTGTAAGTCTTGACCCCCAATGTTCTCTTTTATCCTTGGCAGAAGCCCTTGAAAAGCCAGATCGGCCAATTGATCCTCAGGCAAGTTGACGTTATAGCATCGGCTTCTTATATCCCTGAACCTTTGGATGTATTGATGAACCAATTCATCCAACTTCTGCCGTGTCGAACTTAGGTTAGAGATTTTCATCTCATAACTTCCTGAGTAGAAGTATTTATGGAACCGTGTTTCCAAGTCTGCCCAGGTTTGTAAGCAGTTAGCTGGTAGATTAACAAACCAACTAAAAGCAGTTTCGGATAGGGAGAGGGGAAACAGTCAGATTTTGAAAGCATCGACCGAGGCTGCTTCACCACATTCGGCTATGAATCGGCCGATGTGTTCCATAGGGATTATCGCATCTTGCCCAGAGAATTTGGTAAAGTCTGGGAACCGGTATCCTGGCGGATATGGGATGCGATCCAGATGATCTGGGTATGGTTTTCTATAAGTCAGGCCAATACTCTGGGGTTGAAGCCCAAATTGTTCCCACATAACATTGCTTATCTAAACAGCAAGGAGCCTGGCTTCTCCTTGAGGCCAATCGCGCTGTGGCTGATATCCAGCGGTTGCGTGATTAGAAGTCGATTGCCCTAAGTGAGCCGATGATCCCAGCTGAAGATTGAACGGCCCTTGAGGGTATGTCTGTTGCTGATAATGGGGAAGTTTGGAGCATTGTTCTGGTATAGCTGCTGTGGAGTCTCGTAAGGGGGCACTACACCTTGAAGGTCAAGAGTAGGGTCGGCATGGTAGCTTTGGGGCATGCCATGCAGAGGATTAGTCGATCCATTGTTAGGAGCCACTCCCCTAGGGTATACGGGAGGTCCTTTACTAGGCATACCAGATGATCCTGCTAGTCCTCCATAAGCAGGTGACGGATTGTATGGCCCAGAGCAGAGACCTCTGGTGCCGTTTGGTAAGGAGGTACAACGTTTATGGCTGGCTGAATAGCTGATGTTCCTACTCCAGTTGCTGATGGTTGCCGGACTTTAGGGAATCCGGCCATCTGTCCCCCTGGGCTGGGCTTCCTCTAGGCTTCTGGATATGCGACCACCAGGTCATTGGTGATGCTATTGACCCTCGTCCGGATGAACGATGTGAAAGCATTGACGAGGGAGTCACGCTGTTCCGCTATCTGATCTCGCACAGTCGAGTATACCAGGTCGGCTATTGCCTCCTTCGTCGTTCCTTCAAGAACGATGGGGGCACTTGTGGTATTGCCGATGTAAGGATTACTCCCCTGCGCATTTTTCTAAAGTAGTCCAAATATTGCCTTTCATATTCCTGGACTTTGTCCTTCAGATCTTACTGTTGCTCTTCTGATAAATCCTCCATGGTAGTCTGAACAACATTGTCTTGATCTACTTCAGACATTGTTGGATTGTCCGATGTGTCCCACTAGGCGTGCCAAAAAGTGTGTTGACAAAATTTCTTGCGTGAGCATACGTGACCTTAGAGCAGTCGGATGCTAAGACAGGATCAAGCACGTGGAGGTGTGTAAGACGTGCCAGCCGGTTTGACCAGTCAACCGGTCAAGGAATTCCTGCAAAAGAGCCTATGGGGAAATAGCCAGATCTAACCGATTGAAAGGGACAATCGGCTGTCTTCGGCGCTACACGGTCGATCGATTGCAATCGGCCGATTTTGGCACTATGCGATCGATCGCCCAGCTACCTTAGAAACATGTAAATCGGCTATTGGCCGATCTAATCAAGAGATTTATCGGTTAAGAGCTTTTGAGTAAATACTTTCTAATCTATCTCTTAACGAGGTTAGAATAGATGTATCGACTCAAGTAAACAAGACATCATAGACAACAGGAAGATCAAACTTAACTGAGACATTACACGTTCTCGTAGATGGCTTCGTAAACAATCCACCAATAGCTGCCGAAATTAGGCGAACTTGACGGATCGAGGTGAACCGTGTTTGAAGACGGGCTTTAAGAACTACTCTAAAAACAGAAACATAATGCGAAAGTAACGAGAAAAAGTAAATAATGTATTGCGATTGCCGGGAGGGGGGGTTCTTGTTTACATATGCCCTCTTATTTATAGTCGGGTCTTTGATTCTATCTGATCTCCTATCCTAATTTCAAACATTGTAACCGCTTCGGTTATGACTCATACCAACTAAACGGAATCCCTGGCAATTTTCTTGAGTTACAGCCCTGATCTTTCTATCTTCATATTTTTTATTGATGTATCATGGTCGGAGTCCTCCTTCACCGTTTAACGGAATCTGATCTTTTCTCAACCGTTGAATCTCCGTGGATCAAGCCGATCGCTCTAATTCCTGTTGTCAACAAATACATTATCACAATATATATGACCACAGGAATAATGTAACTCATTCCACCTCCAAGATGGACACAAGAACAATGTTATGTTCGCCGGTCTCACTATGAAGTTTTTTCTCAAGTTTGTCAGCTAAGACTCGCTATTTGTCCCTCCAAATCAGACTATTATGTCCTCTTCTATATCATTACCATTGACATCCTCTTGCTAGTCCAACTACAAAGGTGTAATGCTCTAAAATTTGCATATTATTGTTCAATGTACATATATGATTTTATGAAATTTATCCTGCATTTTGTGGAGTTTATAAATTCTATTTTGCTATTTCCATATTCACAAAATTAATTTATTCATGAAAACAAACTAAATTATACTAGAAATAATTTTTCTAGTTTCAAAATGTTTCAAAGTATTTTTGATTTTTTTGAAATTTTTGAACTTTATTTGGTATTTTTAGTAAAACTATTTGTATTTATAAAATTATTTTAATTCAAAAATAATGTAAATTCTTCGTTCTCCTTTTTAGGCCGAAGCCCGTTTCCCTTCCCGACCTGCTCCACCCTCCGGCCTAGCCGGCCACCCCAACATCTCTCCCTCTTCCCTTGGGCCAGGCCAAGCCGCCTCACATCCTTCCCTTTCTCCCCTTGGGACAGGACAAGTGGGCCAGGTTTCTGTCAGAATTTTCGGTTTCATTTATATGGAATTTTCGTTCTGTTTTTGTCGGAATTGGCTCTCCAATTTTCGTTTTTCTACAGAACGGTCAAAAACTTTTCGTTCTATTTTCAACCCTACTAAGCGGAATGGAACTACACACACCTGCGCGAGTCATGGAACTAGGCATCGATCTTGATCGGCCGTGCATCGCATGCAAGAACACTAAGCTGTAGCCATGAGCGGATCTAAGTTATAAGATAAATTTGTTAATTGAACTGATTTTGATTTTTTTGGTTTTATATTTGTAGCACATTGTACTTTTAATAAATTTTAAATATATGTGTTGGATTTACGATGTTACAAAACATTGTCTAAGACTATACAGTTGTGCATATGAAATGTACATTTTTATAAAAGTTTTCTAGTTTTGCTAATAGTGATCGGCACGAGCACACATGGCCACCCGTATGTATGTGCCCGTGCCAGTGCATGTAAATATGACACGTCTAGGGAACGAAACTTTATTCCACAGTTACGAAATTAAAGCACCGAAAGGGTGCATTTCGTATACATAATTTCATATTCCACTGTGATTTCACCTCCTCCATCACCCGTCGCCATTTCGCCTCCTCCATCACCCATCGCTGTCTCACCGACACCGCCTCGGCCCCCTCCGTTGCCGTACCTGCACGGTAACGCTCCTCCTAGTAGATCGTGGTGTTTCTCAATTTTGGGGGTGCCAAGGCATACCTACCACCCCCTAGTTCCACCTCTATTAAAGCATACTCAGACATCTTTGAGTGAGACCGTCTAATACGCTTAGAGTCCCTAGGAAGGTAATTGAGCATTGGCTAACTATACAACCTGATAAAAAACATATTAAACATAAGCTAAGACGCTTCGCTCCAAACTGGCAGGAGGCTATACATGCATAATTAGATAAACTCCTTGATGCAGGGTTCATTTGCGTGGTCGATCATTCGGAATGGCTTGCTAACCCAATTATTGTCAAAAAATCTAATAGTAAGTAGCGCATGTGCTCCGACTTTACTAATTTAAATACAATTTATTCCAAAGATGATTTTTCTTTATTTTGCAAGGACCAACTAATCGACTCAACTGCAGAGTATGAACTAATGAATTTTCTTGATACCTACTTTGGCTACCATCATATCAATATAACAAGTGGTGACGGAAAAGAAAACTGCCTTCATCACTTCATTCCGTGGTCGGGACGGACTATAGAGGCTAAAAATCGATCACTTCTATACTCTAACCAAGGATTCAAATCTTGCCGAAATTCAGCGAAATCTTGTCAAAATCTCAGTTTTCGGGACCCCCCAGATTCAAGATCCCGGCAAAATTTAAAATTCTGATTTTTTTTTCAAATTGCTACCGTAACCGAAATTTTGGTATTTTTGACCAAAATTTCGGGATTTTTGAATGAAACTTGACCATATTTGATCGGATTGGATTCTTCACATCGTTTTCTATATGGAACAGTCAGTATATCATCCAATTAGCCTATGCACATTAATTCTCGTGATCATTAATTAAGTACCTCGGTTGTTAGAATTTTTAAAAATTTCTCAAGCTTGATCATCATCTGAAAAATTTATGAGAATATTAGTGATGCATCAGGACCATCCACAAAAAAATTCAAATTTTTTCTAACATGGTTTGAACTACTTTTCATTCAGTTGAAATTTGTTAATCAATCTTTACTAGCACTTTTTGAATTTTTGAAAATTCCTCAAGATTAATAATCATCTGAAAATTTTATGGTAATATTATGGATGTGTTAGGACCATTCATTTTTTTTCTCAAAAGTTTCTAACATGATTTGCATCATTTTCCATTCGGTTAAAATTTGCCGATCAACTTCTTTATCAGGACAGTAGCACTGTTAGATTTTTGAAAAATTCCTCAGGATTGATCATTATCTAAAATTTTTATGGAAACATTAGTGATATGTTATGACCATCCAGACAAAATTTCAAAATTTTTTGACTTGTTTTGACTATTTTTCAGTCGGTTTAAATTGGACCGAAATCTCGGATTTTCCGGTTGAAAAAAACTAGATTTCAAATTTCTAGTTTTTAAATTTTATCTGAATTTTATTTGAAATTCTAAATTCTCATCGAGATTTTGACCGCCTCCAAGATTTAAGAGTTATTTCAGAATTTGACACTCAATTCGCAAGTTTTTCAGCTCATTTGAATGACATATATGACCGTCTGTGTGTATGACAGTGGGCCAGAGTGTCAAATTCCGAAATACGAATTTTAAAGTGTGTCAAATTCTGAAAACTCTCAAGATTTATACCCAAACCAAATTTGAAACTTGACTCTGAATGCATCAACAAACAAAACTTCACCACCCTGAAAAATGGACACAACATTGCTCGTTCGGCCCTCCCGACACTCGTAATCTCCAATGTCCATCGAGCCAGCCACCCGCCGTCGACGCCTCCGCCGTCCACGCTACGCCCGCGGCCGCCGCACACCGGCTGCCAGCCTGCCACTCGTTCCTCCGCCGAGAGAAATCCAAGGAAACAAAAGGGAAAAAAAGGCTACAAATCTTGTGCACATATCCATCCTGTGCACATATGCAATAATTAAATCCGAGCCGTACAGATCCCATCCAACGGTGGCTCTATCAGGGTGGAAATTGCAAATCTGTGCACATTTTGCAATTCCCACCCCGATGAAACACCGTTGGATGGCATTTTGACGGCTCGGATTTAATTATTGCATATGTGCACAGGATGGATATGTGCACAGGATATGCACAAAAAAAAAAAAACAAAATCGCATTTTTTTTTCTTCTGTTTTTCCTTTCTCTTGATTTCCACGCACAAAACGACGTAGAAGAGTCCGGGCTATGCATCGTACGCTCCGCGCGTGCGCACACGGCGTCGCCGGCCGCCGTCGAGGAGCTCTCATGGCCTCCCTCCTCGCCTTCTCCTCCTCCTCCCGCTTCCCGCCCAAACCCTCGCCACCCTACACCGCTTCCGCTCGCCCTCCCGCCTCTTCCGCGCACCTCCGCCTCCTGGTCACCCGCCCCGCCGCGCGCCGCGAACCCGAGCCGGCGCCCCCGGCGTCTCCGGAGGCCGCGACGGAGAGGAGGTCGCTCGCGGTGAGGACGGGGGAGCTGTTCCTGGGGCTGGCGGCGCTCTTCGTCCGCGCGGGGAGGGGGGCGGCGCCGGTGGAGGAGGTGGAGGGGAGGGAGGGCGTGGTGTGGGAACAGCGCCCGCAGGACGTGGAGGCGGAGCGGCAGCGTCGTCGGCTGGGGGTGGCGACGGCGAGCCCCGGGATCAGCTTCTCCGCCGCGGGGCTGCTCTTCCCCTACCACCTCGGCGTCGCGCAGTGCCTCCTCGACAGAGGCTACATCACGGTACACATCTTTATCCCCATCCCCATCTCCACCCCTTCCATGTGCATGCATACTTCGTATTTTAGTGATGGATACGAGCTTTTGCTCGGATGAATTGCGATGTCAGCCATTGCGCCTAAGAGCAAGTAGAATAAGGCCACCTAGCTTACTATAAACATGTACACACCAGAAGAGGAGAGAGAAGAGAACCGACTCTCATGCAGTAGCCATTGTCGAGAAGAGATAGTTGCTTACCCTAGATGATATGGATGAGAGATGAAATAGTGGGCTTTGTTATTGAATTTGCTCTAACTGTCTAAAAGAAATTTAGCACCTTTCGGGCTTAAATGAGGTTAATTGATTGCTGTAGCGACAATAGTAGTACTTGCTCGCTTCGTGTGTCTCGGGACCTCTTGATCTCATGCTACTTCGTACTAGGTTGTAGCTGGGCTTGTTATGTTTATGCATGGGAGCTCATATGTCTATGTGATTCACGACTTACGTGTGATACATTCTGCACTTAAATTCATTCTGTTGCGCAAACCTTCTTATAAAGGTTTTCTTTTCTGGAACTTACATTAGGAAAGAACCCCGTTAGCTGGCTCATCAGCTGGTGCCATAGTCTGTGCAGTGATTGCATCCGGAAACACAATGCAAGATGCTCTCCAGGTGACCAAGGTTCTAGCTGAGAACTGCCGGAGTAAAGGGACTGCCTTTCGTCTTGGGGTATGTTTTCTGCCTTGTTAAAACTATTTTTAATTATACTGAATGCTGAATTGGATAGTTACATGGGACAGATGATCCTGGAAGAATGATTACAACGAATTATTTCCCTAAAATGGATTTTTTAAAACAAATTCGAACACGTACATTCTTCCATCTTGCGATGCTTATGTGTTGGGATGCGACTATGGAATTAAATATATTAAAAATACTGCGAAAATGTATTGATAGCATCAGCAATATGTTACCATGAGTTATCATGAATTTTGGCGACTTCTGTGGAATTTGGCTGGAACGACATGCTTTTTTGACTCATTTGTTTTCTATGTATACGTTGCTTGAACTCTTAAATATATTATAGGTTGTTGATTTTGTAAAAAAATAAAAAACTATTAAATGGTTTGACCTTGTTTTTGAAACTGTTCCTAGCTTAAATCACTATTATTGTTTCCACTGTAATAATGATTTGTTGTAGACAGTGTATGCTGTTTGACTGTTTCACCCATTTTGTTGGAGCTTCCACTATACTAACTGTGAATTGTGGCTAGTAGTCTTTTATGATCAAAACCTATCAGATCAATTTCTGCTGGCCAGTCCAATAATTTAGAGATGTTAAAATTCTAGCTCTTCATGATATATTGGTCATATATCGTTGGGTGCCAACTGTTGAATTCCTATAACGTGTAAATTATGCCCAATTGCCCACCTATATGAGTGATGGTTTATTTATGACTGATTTACCATTTATGTTTAGAATGTGCTGTTCATCACATTATTTGAATTATGGGTGTTTACTGTAATGATTTAAGATTAAGCTCACCTTTTCCTCTTGCAAAAAAGTAATTACAGAAAAAAGGTGCTGAATAACCTGCAATATCCTTATAATTCCTCTGAAAAATATGCTGAAGATCATAGACATGATGTTTAGTCACTAAGCAGTTCTCACTTGTATTGGCTTATTGAATTTGACAGGACCTTGTAATCCTATGCGCTTGTGCAGGCTGTACTCAAGGATGTTCTAGACAAGTTTCTCCCAGATGATCTGCATACTAGATGCAATGGAAGGATTCGTGGTAAGCTTTATATTATACACGCGTCCTCTCCATGTTGGCTATGTGCATTTTCTGCTATTTTGCTTTCGGACAAGTAACTTGGCTTGGTCATTTTAAGAATACTTATATTCTTCTCATACAGTTGCTATTACTCAGTTGTCCTGGAGGCCTAGGGGCTTACTAGTTGACCAATTTAATTCCAAAGAAGATGTAATTAATGCAGTTATTACATCCTCTTTTATTCCTGGGTAAGATAATAAGATTCAGGCTAATTTTTTCTTTCCTAACACTCTTGTGTATCTGTTTAGTTAATAATAAAGATAATTGTTTTGTTCTCGTTTCAGATACTTAGCTCCCAGGCCGGCAACATTTTTTCGTAACAGGCTGTGCATCGATGGGGGCCTTACATTGTTTATGCCACCCACTTCTGCTTCCGAAACAGTATGTCTACAGCTTTTATTGTTCGTTCAAAATTATTCTGATCACAAGCACTATTAGAGGTCTCTTGCATGCTACAAATATTTGAATTTAGAGAGTTTTTGGATATTATGTATATCTGAAACCTTGTCTTTTCATATTAGTTCTGCTTCCTTGCTTTCAAGTATGAAGACATTTGTCATGCAATTCACTAATTTACCATTGAAATTCATCTTGCTACATGTTTCTGTAAGAGCTAGACCACGAGTTTGGACCATGCAAACATAGGGATCCTTAATGTGTGATTTTGTCTGTGTTAGGTGATAGCAGTGTGATATATTAAATGACATGCTTGGTACATGAATGCAATTTGGTTCTTTTCATATTCGGAGTAAATACATTTTGTTTGTACTTTATACTGAACATAACCATATACTTTACTGGAATGACATCTAGCTTTTGTAACCATATATGTTACTGGAATGACATCTAGCTTTTGTGCTTTGCAAATTCTTGTAGTGTTAAACATTCCATACTAAAAGTTTGAAAATGCAATTCTGGAACGAAATGCTTCCCCTTCTACATGTGAGTGTGCGGGCACAAGTTGGCCTGATATTCATCCTCACTCGCGAGTGAGGGCATCTCTGTTTCCAAAAATATTCCGCTTTTGTTTGAACATTCTGTTTTCAGTAGTACTCGCTGTCCAATGGCAGAACAAGTCCAACTGTTCTACTTGGTGCACATAGTTTTGTTTCATACCATATGATATATGCTGTGCTACCTGTTTGTTATGCCATGCTCATTACTAGCATGTGTCTGTGATTGTAGGTTCGAGTTTGTGCTTTCCCAGCTAGCCGACTGGGATTGCAAGGGATTGGTATAAGTCCAGACTGCAATCCAGAGGACAGAGCTAGTCCCCGACAGGTTGCTCACTTTTCAAATGCACAAAGTTCTGCAACTCTCCATGATTTATTACTAAATTTACTCTCAATGCTCAAACCAATTCCAGCTGTTTAACTGGGCTCTGGAACCTGCCGAGGATGAAATTCTTGACAAATTATATGAGCTTGGATATCTGGATGCAGCCGTATGGGCTGAGCAGAATCCTGTTGAATTAATTGTGAAGAATGAACAGCCGCTCGACGCAGATTGAAAACACCTAGACAATACCTGACATCTTGAACCTTGTTTTGGTTCGCACAAAGGTTGACAGCCAACTCTGTCTCTGTTGCCCAAGCTGAGCTGATGGGAGCTGTAAACTTGTATAAATACACCTGCTATATTTTTTAAAATTCACCCGCTCTAGGTTACTGGTTGCATGATTGGTCAAGTGTATGCAACCACGCTAGAGCATAGTATCTGATTGATCGTGTTGATCTGAAAATAGATATCATCTGTCCTGCATTGTATACAATCGTGTTCATATCAAAAAGTTATTGTTCGTAAAAGTTGGGAAAATACCATTACTCAGTTATTTGCACCATGAACTGCGGCTACATTTCCTTGAAATGCTTCCATGTAAGCCTCATCTGTAATTAATTATAGTCACATAGATCAGGCAGTGGGAAAAAATTGGATTTAATACAACTTGCTACCCGTATTTGCAAAACGGTACAACAGCATCGCGTATTCGCAAAAAAACCAGTCATCTCATGTATTTGGAAACCCAAAAATACATCTCCGGATTACGGAAAACCGGACATAGCGTATTTGGATCACAGGAAACCGAAAATGCCTGTATTTGGAGCACCAAATTCCGGACATCCCATGTCCGGTTCCTGATGAACCGGATATGGATGAACAGTACAAGAAACATAACGAGTCTACAAAGACGTACGAAAGGCCCTTGTCTGGTTCACCGTGTACTGGACATGGTACTGTTCATCCATGTCTGGTTCACCAGGAACCGAACATGGGATGTCCGGAATTTGGTGCTCCAAATATGCCATGTCCGGTTTTCCGTAACCCGGAGATGCATTTTCGGGTTTCCAAATACCGGAGACGACTGGGTTTTTTGCGAATACATGATATTGTTGTACCGTTTTGCAAATACGGGTAGCAAGTTGTATTAAATCCGATTTTTTGCCAGGCAATGCCAGTTGCCAGCTATCCAGTTTCATATGAAGTTGCTGGGGGTTTGTGCAACTTCAAAAAAGAAAGCATAGGAGCACCTCTCGTCAGTCTTTCAATCGTAAAATTACCAAAATTTTAACAACGTTCAAAGTTACGGAAATTTATATAATCAGACAATTGCAATTTTGCTAAATGTTATGTGTTACTACAATTTGCAGTTGTCTAAAATATAGTAAGACAAACGCGTAACTATGTTAGTATGGTCTGGTATGTACCACAGGTTCGGCGAAAAGGATGTCAAATATACCAAATCCATCCTCAAGATCGAAAGGAATGTTCTGAATGTGTTTTATGATTATGATAGTACCGATGAAGCTTGAATGCGTACTATTTGTACTGGGGGATTTCGGGCAAGAATTGCTGCAATTTCTTCCCGTAAAACTCAGGCCTATTTGGTTCATGCCTAATATTTTCATAACTAAACTTAGGCAATGCATGATTTACCACAAAAACTGTGGTCCACAAATGGTTGCCACAAGTGTGACAAAAGTTAACCAAGAAGTTGAGCCTAGCACTCAGCTATGAGACTTAAGAAATCGTGGCAAGTCACAATTGTAGTATAAAAACAATTGTAGTATAAAACCAACCACAATTGTCAGCAATGCTTTCAGCTTGGAAGATGAAGTTGGGGAAGGTAAAAGAGAATATATTGTACAATGGCGGAACTAGAAATTTTTTTGTTAAAGGTATACATTTCACATGTACAATCCTCTAGTTTTTTACAATTATTTTATAATATCATAAATCCAACATATATATTTTAGATTTGCTAAAAAGCACAATACAAATAGTTTTAAGGTATTGAAAATTTCAAACCAAAAAAATCAGAACCAATTCAATAAACAAATATGACACATCAAAGAGATAATTTTATACTACTTATCAAAATTTTAGGGTACCAGAGCATACCTGACACCCTGGTACCGCCCCTAGAATAGTATTTCCTTGTTCCTCATGCCCAGATACCAGGAAGTGATTTGTTGGAGCAAAAATTACTAGTGTGCTGATTTGCGAAGGGAGTAATCCGTATCAGTTCTGACCCCATAACCAATTTTCGGTCGTAAGACAAAACTTAAAGCTGGTAGAATTAGGAGACAAATCACTGCAAGAACTAGACGAAGACATGCACAATACAAGCCCTTTATTTTATCGTACAGGAAAAACAAGTGAATCAAATTCGCTGATGAAGAACTAGACGAAGACATGCACACTGACAAGATAGAACTCTAGTTAGAAACAAAGTCTTAGTCGTGGTCCTCGTAACCTGCATTGTCCTAAGTTTCGCTAATGAAGACGACTAATTTTACGACTGTGGTGCTCAGATAGGTGAAGAAGATGGGATTGATTATGGCAAATGGCCGTATGAAAATGAAATTAATTCAGGGGAATATATATATATATATATATATATATATATATATACAATTACCTGGGACACCATGGTGTCTAGGCACTATGATCCAAAACGGGTATTTTCCATATGTATATGCATGCGAAATTTTTTGAAATTTTTAGGATGTTGAGTTCAACCAGTTTACTAACTAGTTCAAACAAGTTTGAACTGAAATTCAAACTAAAGTTTCATTTTTTGATGGTAGTTTGATTGTAGGTATGTGTTGATTATACATATAAATCAGTAAAGTATGTAATTTAAATTCGTTCAAATCTTCAAATTCGAGTATATTTTTTCAAAGGTATGTGTTTCATTTGAATTCTGATAGATGGGTATATACCCTAAAACCGAAAGTTTTGAAAAATATATCCGAATTTGACTTGAATTAACACATTTAAAATCATGGTGCCCAGGCACCATGGTGTCCCATTCCACTATCCTATATATATATATATATATATATATATATATATATATATATATATAGAGAGAGAGAGAGAGAGAGAGAGGGTGCACATATGTTGTCAAATGAGAACCATGAACACAATAGCAAGTTAAAGCTAAATCCACACACTGTTTTAAGAAAACAAATTAACGTACTGACGAGTCTGTATTAAAGTAAGTAGTACTAAACAATAATCGAGCGAGACCTTTTAATTTCCTCGAAATTTTCATTACTCATGTTGTATAGAGGGGGATAAATTCTCAAGAACATCCATGCGCAGAAACAAGACAACATATATAACCAAAACAATATATATTACTACTGAGAGAGAACATATATACTAGTAACAGTGCTTGTACTAATTAAACAAAACATGATGAATCATGCGGCATAGAGTTAATAGCTAGAACTTTGGAGGTAGAGCGTTTATGGTATTCTCCAGCCACGTCTTGGTCTCTTGCCATTGCCGATCAATTTGTTCATGCGCTAGTTGAGACGGTGGGGTGCTGGTGCAGTAGTGCACGAGTAGCTGGATCAAGGTGAAGGGAGGGAATTTATCAATGATGCCGAATCCGTCAATAACCTTCGAGATCCTCTCCTCTTTTCGGGCCTTGAGGTCATACATATAGATGGCGGCGGCTCCATGTTGATCTCTATCCATGTAGAAGATACAGTTGCCGTCAATGGAAGGGAACTTATCAGAATCAACAGATAGGCACCTGTCGCCGAGGAAGAGAGCACGGCTACCGATGCATCTGGTCGGCTCGATCGACTTCCTCTCGGCGTCCACCCTGAAAACCTCAACGCTACGGCCTGCGCGTTGATGGCGGATGAGCAGCATCTCCCCGGCAGATTCGACCAAGTAGTAACGAGGATACGGGTACATCTCAGGAGAGGAGAAGACGATGCTGCTCAGCAGAGCGGTCATCTGCTGGTCGGCTATGCCCCATATGCTGCGTAACTTGTCCAGCATGCTGTGGAGCTCCACCGCTCCGAAACGCTCGGCGTCGGGCTCGGCCGAGTACGCCGTACCGAATTGACCACAGAGCAAGACCAGGGTGGGCGAAGGGCCGGCCTGCAGATAGGCAGTGGCGTGAAGCACCGGACTAGCCGGAGCGGGCGCCATGAAACGAAGGGAGGAAGCCGTGAAAGGGTTGACGACGCGCGCGGCGTGCGGAGGGCTCCTGTCCGACAGGACGAGGAGGCCGCCGGTGCTGGTGATGAAGTAGTAGTCCCCGAGACGTGGAAGCTCTCTGCGGAGGTAGCGGCCGGTGGTGGTGTTGAGGAAGAGGCGGGAGGTGTCGTCGGCGCCGCTCCCGCGGGCTGTCTTGTGTTCGTCGAGCATGACCCACTGCCGGGCGTGGAAGCGGGGGTCGGCCGGGCTGGCCTTGGGGTCGTCGGTGGCGGAGCGCCACCTGCGGCAGGCAGCGCGCAGGTTCATGAAGTAGTCGATGTCGTCGGTGGCGAGGAGGCAGTCGCCGACGCAGCGGACGAGGTCCGAGGTAAGCGACGACCAGTCCGCCATGGCAGGCTGCAGCTAGGAGGCTCTTCCTTACTTTTTGCGTCAACAGAGGGATAGCTAGGGCAACCTTACAGGAAACGATCTTGAACATCCAATTTATGCAATGGACGTAACCTGCATCTCGGACTTATCTGCTCGTGGCATACGTGAATACTGATATACGGAAATATATTCTATGGTGTCGTGCTGCACAAAGAGATCTGTGCAGCACCACTCAGATGGACGCCACGTGTTACGTCAGTGAATCTGCACCGTCTGCATGCAATTAATGCGTCAGTTAATTAATCCTGTTAATTAATGCAATTAATCCCCTTAATTAATGCAACGGTGGAGATTCACTAGCGTAACATGTGGCGTCCATCCGAGTTGTACTGCACAAGTCCCTTTATGCAGCACGACACTGTAGAATTTATTTCCCTGATATACGATCGTCTGTACTCAAATCCATGTCCTGTTCGGTGAATTACCAACATGCACTATGCAGCCGTGTACACCTTTGATACAACTTTAAGTGCTCCCTCACATAAAACGATTAAGCAATGCTTTAACCATTGGATCGTACAGAACAAAGCTAGCTCGATCACATGCACTTAATTTGTGTTGGAAATGTGTGCAATATTTTAATTCTAGATTTTACAGGAGACAAATATCACAGATAAATAGTGATGCACACAGTAAATCTAACAGCAGGCTACACATTGTACTTCCAAACATATATACTCAAGAAATAGAGTATGATTGAGTCGAACGATCACGAATGACTTACAGTTGGGCTTGATGAAGAACAGAACGATGCGCAGAAGAGGTCGTGGAAGAAGTCGAAGTCGAGGAAGCAGCGCAGGAGCGATCGCGCAGATGCGCTACCCAGAAACCTTATTGCCGCCCCATGCAGGTGAACTCTGCGACAACGGCTCGGAGATTGTAACATCCCGAAAATTAAATAAAAGTTAAAATCCATTATTTAATTATTATTGTGAATTAGATCAGAAACTGTTCGCGCTAAAAATGTGAAGCAGGATCCTTAGCTTCGAACACAAAAGACAAACACCGGGTTTGCAGAGCGTGCCAGTCAATTTGACCTGAAATTGACAAGGTAGAGTTTGTAATTTGATCAAAGCCGACGAACAAGGATTTATCGGCTTTTCGCTAGTCGGCTAGAAACCGATTAGGGGATAACTAGATCAACCAGTTACGGTTAATCCGGATACAAGGTAAAATCGGCTTCGGGAAGGCGATGCGCAACAAAGCGAAGCAAATCAAACCTGGGTGAAATCGGTTAAATCAACAATCGGCGATGCGCAACTATGTTGATTCCGTCGACTTACAGAGAGATCTATGAAGCTAAAACGATGTGAAAGAAAAGCTTGTAAAAAGTAGATGTGTGTTGTTGGATCCCTTTTCGCTTGACGTCTGCCTCCTTTTTATAACACACCTGGCCGATTCGAGTTGTACATGGGTACGGTGCGTTTATCCATATCGGCCTCTAATCTGATTCCCTTTCCTTTTTAGAAACGGATTCCTTTTCCGATTCGTTTACCGATTTCTTTCCATTCGAATAATTCCTTTCCGTTTCAGACCGATTTCAACACATGCCGAATTTTGGTGCAAACATATGCCCCCCACTTTTGAAAGGTAGCTTGATATGTTTCAAAAATCCCTTCGCCTTTTTCCGTGATCGGCTTGTCGTTTAGGATTCACCTTGGTAACTTCCCCATTAATGGCGCCGCAATGTTCTCGGTGCGTTTTTAATGCAGCAACTGTTCCCACCTTTTCACCTTTTTCACCGAGGTATAAATATGAGGTCCCCCCTTGCGGTCATTTTCACCCTGGCGTGCTCTCGCTCATCTTGAAATCGGTTTTTCTCCGCGTCAATCCCCTCTTCCTGTTGCATCGGCTGAAATGGACGCATCCCAGGTACTTATTCCGATCCCAAATAGCGACCATCAGTATTTTCTAGGCCCCATAGGAACTATAGAAACCGATACGGTTGTTGGAGATGAGATCCCTAGACTCCCTTTGTCGGCTCCCGGCTACAACATCAAGGAATGGACAAAAAGCTTTAGGGCTTGGCCGACAGCTCTCAAGGGCTGGAGGTCCTGGTATATTAGAGTATCAGCCCAGAAGAAGGCGGAGTGGGAAGGAATGGGTATTGCTGAGTGTATTCCCATGTCCTTAGCCGCTCCAGAACCTAATGAATCCTTGGTAGCCGCCGCTTGCTATTTTTGGTCGGATTCCTTTAACGCCTTCTTTTTTCCAACTGGTCCTATCGGCCCAACCCTCCTAGACATGGCCGAATTGTGTTGCCTTAGGCCGGATGGAGACCAAATATCGGCTTTTAGCGGGAAACCTCAGTACAAATTGACTAAAAAAAAGGGAGAAGGTTGGTCCAAATATATACAAAATAACAACAAAGTAACCGGCCCTGTATCGGATGAGGAACATGTAGCTTTCCTCAACCTATGGCTAGACCGATTCCTCTTCTGTGGCGCTTCCTTAGGACCAACCCAGGTTTATCAATTTATGTCGGAGCAACTAGTCATGGGTCGTCGGCTAGCTTTAGGGAAATCCTTGTTGGGGGCTGTGTACCATATGATGCATATCATCCGGAGTCAGCTTTTTACCGGCAATGGTTCCTATGTCGTGGGCAATGTTGGTGGCCCACTTTGGTTTATCCAGATCTGGCTTTACTGCGTTTTCGGCCGCCTCATTATCCCGGATCCTTTGGAGGAATCGGCTTTCCCAATAGAAGATTTCCCTGAAGGCGCAACCCCCAGATTCCAGCCTAGCCGATCTCCGGGCGAAAAATTCATCATGTGTTTGTCCGATGAACCCAAAATCTCCCCGGCCGGTTTTCATAAGTACTTGTCCTTCTTTTTGAACCTTAACCAAGCCACCTTTAATCGTAGAGACTTCTTTTCGTATAGCCAACTAGTCGATCTCCCATGGCCTTCTTTTCTTCGTTTAAATTCTGATAGCTCTCTAATGCCCCAGTCCACTCTTGATCTGCTTCCTCTGCTGATATCTCCTTGCATTTTTCACGTCGGCTTGAGTACTCGTAATAGAACATTTCAGCCGACCTATGAGTTCTATCACCCTTCAGTGTATGCACGCCAGCTGGGTTTTGGACAAACAATCCCTTGCCTTCCTTTACTTAACATGATCAAGCCACGAAACAAAGTCACTAACATTACTGCGGCGGAGCTCATTATCGAGCTAGCTGATGAGCTCCATGTGGTGGACTTGCCTTTCCTCGTGCTGAACACACGTCGATCGGGCCAGTTTACCAAGTGGTGGGCTTCCATAGCCGAGTCGCTCCTGCGGAAGCGTACTATTCATGAGGTCTTGTCCTCTTTTCTCCCTGGCTTTCAAGAGCCGACGGAGGCTACCACCGGGTCTAGCTCGAGTTATGCTAACTCATCTTTAGAGGTATTTTCATTTTGATATGTTTGTTGAAACAAGATTTTCATCGACTTCACCATATCTTTTATCCTTCAGACAAGCAAGAGGTCAACTCCGGCGCAAACCACATCGGCTGATGACCGCTCGAAACGGCAAAGGCCGTCGACCCCTCATTTGGTTTATCCTCTGGCACGCTGGGGATTGACAGCCCGTCATTATCGGATCTCGCCGATCGGCATGTTGAGAGTAAGTGCAACTTAGCGGCATGTTGAGTAAGATTTCCTCTGTCGGCTAAACCCCATATTTATCATCTTCAGGGAAGAAGAAGAGCCGTAGAGTTGTTATCAAGCGATCACCAAAACCTGCTGGTCGTGATGCGACATCTCCAGCTAGATCGGCTACTGCGGTTAGCTTCGATCTTTTAATTTGGTTTTTCGTCTTAGTTTTTCACTTTGGAAGTTAAGTTTTATTATTTTAGGAAACTCCTTCCGTCCAGATGATGGAAACTTTAGCCGATGCCGAAAAAACCCCGACAGATGTGTTCGTCTTATCGGCTCCTGCTCTCGTACTATCGCCTGCTTCCTCGCCCCAAAAAACTGCTGATGTTCCCCTGCTGCTTGAAGCGGATCCTGCTGACCTTCTGGGCTTTTCCTTGGATGATCTTGACGACCCGGAGGTTCTGGCTACCGATGATTACGCAGCCGATATTCAACGCATAATAGCGGCTTCCGCTCCAGCGTCGGCTGCCGTTATTGCTGCGCCGGGCATGCAGGAGCGACTCAACCGCCTCCTAGATGAAGTGATGCAGCCGGAAGCGGCTCTTCTGGCCAACACCCAACCTCTGAGGAATGCAATGGCGGCCATGCAAGCTGATCTTCCCCCCGCTGCTATGAACGCATTGCTAGAGGTATGCCATTTGGACGCACGTCGGCTGGATGTGGAATCAGCCAAACTAAGGGTTGATCAGAGGAAGGTCCAGCAAGCCGATCAACAGCTCTTGGACAGGCTTATAGCAGATGCTAAATTTCGGAAGAGCGTATTTGATCAGGGTGCTGCTTCACTCAAATCGGCTAAGAGCAGAGCCCAAGAGCTGGAGTCGACCAAGATTAAACTCGAGGAACAATTGACCATAGTCACAAAAGATCTTGCAGATTGCCAGATTGGCATCTCAGACTCCACATCCTCATTGGCCGTCCAGAGGCGGCAGATTGGCGAGGTTTTTGCACAAGTCAAGACCCAATCGGCCAAAATAGTTTCAGTTCCGGGTGATGCAGGAGCCGATGAACAACTAATAGATAGCGTTCAAGCTACTATTGGTAGGGCGGCAGCAGCACTATCGGCTTTGGGAGTCCATCTGCCTGGCTCCGGGCTTCATTGAAGACTGTTGTTTCTTGGACTTGATATGCAGTACTGGCTGTGTAGCCGATTTTTTGTAAACTCTTAATCCGTGATGGATGGTGGATGTTTGCTTAACTGATTTGGTCGGCTGTATGACCGATTTTATATGCATGTTTTTGTAATCGATCCTGATGCTTCTCTTCCTGTAATTAGGACCCAACCCATATGCTTGGGTGATATGCCTTTAGGTATTTTCCATTGACCGCTTTAGGTAGGACGAATCCGTCTACGGACTCCAGTATATATGAATTTCCACCAATCGGCCGATTTATTTTGTAAGGCCCTTCCCACGTTGGAGACCACTTGCCGAATCGACTGTCCTTAGAACCGATTGGTAGCACGGTTTTCCAGACCAAATCGGCTTGATTGAAAGATTTCCAAATCACCTTTTTATTATACGACCTGGCAACCCTCTCTTTATTCTTTTTAAGCCGATCTAACGTAATCAGCCTCAGTTCGGCTAGGTCATCTAGATTGTCAAGCATTGCCTGTTTGTATTCATCGGATGACGCCTCATTTTGTTTAAATTGCCTTACTGAGCCGATGTTGATTTCCACGGGTAAGACAGCCTCTTGCCCATATACCAACTGAAAAGGTGATAATTTAGTTGATCCATGATGGGACAGCCGATAAGCCCACAAGGCTTCCGATAGCGTTGAATGCCAATTTCTCGGTTTCTCTTCGATTTTCCTTTTTATTAATTTTATTAATGTCTTGTTTGACGACTCGGCCTGTCCATTGGCCTGAGCGTAATAAGGAGAAGAGTTGAGTAATTTTATCCCAAGACTTTCCACAAAACCTTTGAACTCGTTAGACATGAACACAGTCCCTTGATCAGTAGTAATCGTCTGTGGAATTCCAAACCGATGGACGATGTGTTCATTTGCAAAGTCGATCAGCTCTTTGCTAGTAACTTTCTTGAGTGGTATAGCCTCAAGCCATTTTGAGAAATAGTCTGTGGCTGCAAGGATGAATTTATGTCCTTTACTGGATGACGGAAATATCTGGCCGATTATATCTATGCCCCATCCCCTAAACGGCCATGGCTTGATGATCGGGTGTAAAGCCGATGCTGGTGCTGACTGTATGTTACCAAACTTTTGGCATGTTTGGCATCCTTTATAGTATTTGAAGCAGTCCTCTAACATCGTCGGCCAAAAATATCCCGTTCGTCTCAGTATCCATTTCATTTTATGGGCCGATTGATGTGATCCACAAATTCCTTCATGGACTTCTCCCATTGCTATTTTGGCTTCTTCAATTCCCAGGCATCTTAGCAATAAACCTTCCATGGTTCGAAAGTACAATACACTTTCCAGCAGAACATATTTGAGTGCTTTGCGCCTGACCTTCTGCTCAGTCGGCTTAGATGGATCTGACAAATAATCCTGTATTTCTTTTCTCCAGTCGACAGGGTGGACACATAAAACCGGCCAAACGTTTAGCTCGATTGGTTCCTGTCGGCTTCCAATCCTGTATCCTGATGCACATTGTGCCAATTGATTTGCTTTGTCATTAGCTTCCCTGGGGATATGTTCTATGGAAAATGAGGTAAACATCTCGATAATTTGGAGGCATTGCTGCAAATATTGGGTTAGCGTATCATCATTGCATCGGTATTCACCCTTGACTTGTTGTACAATTAACATTGAGTCCCCGAAAGCTTCAACGTCTTTTACCCCGACGTTGTCCAGTAATTGCAGCCCTTTTAGCAACGCTTCATACTCTGCTTGATTATTCGAGCATCGGCCATGCAACCGATACATGAAGTTGTACTCCTGTCTTTTAGGTGAAATCAATATTACGCCGATGCCCTTACCTTCTTGGCAAACGGATCCATCGAAATATAACTGCCAAGGAGCTATATCGGTCGATCCTGTTAATGTCTCACTTCCCGCGATAAAATCGGCTACAGCCTGCCCTTTTACAGATTTAGCCGATTCATATGTCAAGTCGAATTCAGTCAAGGTGTATGCCCATTTACCAAGCCGACCTCGCAAAATCGGTGCAGATAGTATGTACTTGATTATATCGGTTTTGCAGACTATGACGCATCTCGATGCCAGCATATAATGCCTTAATTTAGTACAAGCAAAATACAAAGATAGGCACACTTTTTCTACTAGGGGATACCTGGTTTCTGCATCTAAAAGGCGTCGGCTTAGATAAAATATCGCTCGTTCTTTCCTATCGGCTTCCTGTGTTAAGACTGCTCCTATTGTGTCTCCTTCAGCCGATATATATAGTCTGAAAGGTATACCATGTCTTGGTGCGGTTAATACTGGTGGACTCATCAGATAACCCTTTATGTCGTCGAAGGCCTTTTGTTGATCGGTTCCCCATTTGAACTCTTGGTTGTCTTTAATTTTCAGCAGCGGTGTGAAGGCCCGAATACGTCCTGACAAGTTCGAGATGAAACGTCGCAAGTAGTTGATTTTGCCAATCAATACTTGCAACTCCTTTTTGTTTGTCGGTGGTCTAGTATCGGCTATGGCTTTTACTTTGTCTTGGTTTACTTCAATTCCTCCTTCATGCACTGTAAACCCAAGAAATTGTACAGCCGATACTCCGAAAACACATTTGAGAGGGTTCATTTTTAACCCATGTAACTTTGTGCTTTCGAACATCCTTTCCAGATCGGCTAAATGTTGCCAGTCTTCTTTGGATTTTACCACCACGTCGTCAATGTATATTTCTACGGTATTGCCGATCAAGTCATGGAAAATATGGTTCATAGCACGCTGATAAGTGGCGCCGGCATTCTTCAATCCGAAGGTCATAACTTTCCACTCATATAGCCCTAAAGCTCCTGGGCATCTGAAAGCCGTTTTGGGTATATCGGTTTCGGCCATGAATATCTGATTGTATCCGGCGTTTCCATCCAAAAAACTTATGATTTTATTTCCGGATGCAGCATCGATAAGCATATCGGCTATGGGCATCGGGTACTCATCTTTTGGCGTGGCTTTGTTTAAATCTCTAAAATCGACACATACCCTAAGTTTGCCATTTTTCTTTTTTACAGGGACGATATTTGAGACCCACTCAGCGTATCGGCAAGGCCGGATAAACTTTGCCTCTAGCAATTGTCCTACTTCTTCCTTTATAGCGTCATACAACGTAGGATTAAACCGCCTAGGTACTGTTTGAATGGCCGATACCAGTGTTTTATGGGTAGCCGATGTTCAACTAGTCATCGGCTTAAACCTGGCATCTCATAATACTCCCACGCAAAGCAATCTTTATATTTTTGAGTATTTCACCAACTTTGCTTTATAACTGGGTTCTAATTTAGCACTTACAAACGTTGGTCTTTTGCTATCACCTCCAATATCGATCTTTTCGAGCAAATCGGCAGACGTAAACCCTAACCCTTTTCTTTCTTCTTCAAAATCCTCAACAGCTTCTTCGTATTTTTCTTGCCGATAGCTTCTTGCCTTTTCTTGTAGCTTTGCTAGTGCCTTGGACTCCATCTTCTTACTATTTCGTCTGTCCGATCAAACGTATTGGGTTTGACGCTGATCGGCTTGAATCCTGACTTCTCGACGCAGATGAAATCGCAATCGTCCAAGACTTTTCCCGATATACATTCGGCTTCTTCGTATGGCCAATTGGTATCAGGGCTGGCCATGGCGATATGAGCCGATGTGTCGGCTGGTACAACTTCTACTGTATCATCGTTCCATTGCACCAACTTCTGATGCATAGTTGATGGTATGCAGCAATTGGCATGGATCCAATCCCGCCCAAGAAGCACACTGTAATTGCCTTTGGCTTCTATCACGAAAAATGCAGTCGGCAAAGTTTTATTGCCGACTGTCAGTTCTGACACCATTACGCCCTTAGCCTCAGTTGGGTCTCCTGTGAAGTCATTTAGCACCATATTGGTCTTGATCAAGTCTTCATCGGCTTTACCCAATTTTCTGAAAGTACTTAATGGCATCAGATTAACTGTTGCCCCACCATCGACCAACATACGAGATATCGGTCGGCCATTAATATACCCTTTTAGGTATAACGGTTTTAGATGCCGATGCATGTCTTGTGGCTTTTCGAACACAGCGTCTGGTGCTCCGAGGCACAATTGGGCGAACACTCCTTGGTAGATTCTTCGGTTTTGAACTCGGCAGGTAGAGTGAATACCATGTTTATGTCCATTGGTGGTGTATCACCTCGGATCATCGGAGAACCGGATTCGACCGATTGATCTGAATCACTATCGGTCTGTTCCTTCTTTTTCCACTCTTTTTTCAGAACCGGCATTGGCCTTAATTTATTGAACATCCGATCCCTCTCGCTCTCTTTTTCGGCTTCCCTTTCTTCTTGTGTCTTTAATCGCTGAAGCCGCCTGCGTTGTGACTTGCTGAGGCCCGAGGGGCACCACCTGGGTTTAGGTTCTATCGGCTCCCTTATCTTTCCAGCTAAATTGCTTATTTCGCTGTCAGATTCCATTCTACTTGTGTTATGAGGAGCCGATAATTCCTGATTTCGGGAGGACTCGCCTTGCTCTGATGTTGACAATCTTTGTAACATCCCAAAATTTGGGTTTTCAAAAATTTTGGTTTTGTTTAGCTTCCCAAAAATTTTAGTTGATTTTCTCGCGTTTATAAAACTTGATTTGAATTTTTCTAAAAGCTAAAATAATTTAATTTAATTATTCTAAACCTCAAATAAAATTTATTTAATTTTATTTGGATTCCTTGTGCTTCAAGAAGTTCTTCTGTAATTTTTGAGATTTTTCGGAGCTCGTTTGCTATTTATTGGATTTATTCGGAATCGATTTGTATTAAGCACTTTTATTGAAATTAATTAATTATTTGGAAAAGTTTATATAAATTTTTGTTGAAAATATTTTATTTGAGTTTATAATGTCTCAAAATATTTTCTGGAATTTTCCTAGAATTTTTCTGGTATTTTTAGTGCCTCAAATGATTTATTTGAATTTCGGGAATTGTTCTTATTCGAAAATTTGTTGGAAATTCCGAAAATGAATTGGGCCAAAACTCCCTCCTTCTCTCCCGCCGGCCCACGCCGCCACCCGGGCCATCTCCTCCACGCGCCCCACTCCACCCCACCTTCCTCCAATAGACCGGCCGCCATCGCTTCACGCGACGCGCGCTGCCAAAGTCGAGCAAAGCCGGCCGTCGCCTGGCGCCAGGCGCCCGCCTGGGCCAAGCCCACCTGCGCGCCTGCCCTCCCACCGGGCGCCATGTGTCAGCCCCACGTGCTGCCACGTCGCCTCGAGTCCGATCCGCACACTAAGTGCTCGATAAAATGCCAAACCGATCCAAACACCTCCAAAACTTGATTTTTCTCGACCTGGACTCTTACCCAAACATATATAAGTGCTCCTAGACCCTCCCCCACGCCCCTAGCCACAGATCAATCATCCAAATAGACCGAGCCGCCGCGAGAAGCTCCGGATGTCGCCCAACGATGGCCGAACTTTGGAGCCGCGTCCCGGGCAACTCGTCGAATCTTTTCGAGATCCGTCTTCTCCATGGTGTGCCACAAGGTACCATCTACTTGCTGTCCAAAATTCAGCCAATTTGGTCCACGGGATCAAAAGTTACGGCCGTTTCAATCTCGAATCTTGCCGAGGTCATAACTCCCTCAATTTTTCGAGTTTGACGGTGAAATTTTTTGTGTAGACTCCTGGGGATGTCCTCTACAGGATGCACATCTTGCCCCAAGGTTTTGCCCTCTGGATTTGGCGCAGCAAATTAATTTCTCCGTTCAGACTGCGTTCCAGACAGCGGCAAACTTCCTCGCGCGTCCCCCGCTGTTCCAGAAGGTATTTCTTCGAGCCACCTGCGTCACGGTGTGCCTCTTGGTCCCATCTAGCTCTCGGTCAAATTTCGTTAAGTTCCGATCATTATTCTAGAAGTTATAGCCGTCCAAAGTTTTGATCCGAAACCCGTTAATCGCCAGTTTGTGATTAATCCGGAAGGGCGCCGCAAAATCCGCCTATACCGTTGAGCTCGTCTCGCCGCGTTCTACGCAGTAGACATTCTCCCTTTGCCATCCCATCCTCCGGAATTTTTTTTATATATTTAGGCCACCGTTTGCCGTCGCTGCCGCTTTTGACGCCCGGTTATTTTGGTTCGCTCGGCCGTGTTGTCGCGTCCGGAGGATCATCTTGTACTGTTTTGGTCCATCATTAAGGTTCTTTTGGTCTCCGTTTGCCGTCGGAGCCGATTCCGGCCTAAACCCGTCGTTTTTCAACCTAGCCCGTGCCGCCGGTTCGCGCACCGGTTAACCATCCTTGGTAGCGTTCTACCGCGGCCATGTCGTTGCACCGACGGTCGCTACTTCGCTTCATGAAGTCTCCTATCATTGTTGACCTCCACCGTTAACGTTCCACCGTTAACGTTCGCCGTTAACGTTCCCGCAGTTAACGTTACGCGGGTGCGTTAACGCGTTTCCCGTTAACGTTTCCCGATCGCGTTCTTCCGTTAACGTTCCGTTAACGTTCCTCCGCTAACGTTTTGCCGACAATGTTTCACCGTTAACACTCATGCGTTAGCGCTTTCGTTAATAACGTCTTGCGTTAACGTTTTGTCATTGGCGGCAATGTGGTTGCGCTCCTCGTTAATGTTTCCCGTTAGCGCTCCGTCGTTAACGTTTAGTCGTTAAGCGTTTCTCCGTTAACGTTTTGCCGTTAACGCTCTGTCGTTAACGTTCCACGTTAACGTTTCATCGTTAACGTTCCGCCGTTAACGTTTCGCCGTTAACAATTGGCTCTCTTCGCCTCGTTGTCGCCATGCGTGTATTCTTGCACAAACCCTAGTGCGATGCCTTCACCTGTTCTATCATCATGACGTGAGCCTAGTCTCATCGTCATATCATCTTCAAGCCGAATCAAAACTCTAACCGAAGACCGGTTTGATGAACTAAGTTTATCGTGAGCCGCGTTGTTATCTTTGCAATCTTTTCCGTTGTCTCAACCGTGGTAAGACACTTGTCTTGTCTTATCCCTGAAGACCTAATCTGCCTTTAATCGAGAATTCCTTCGTGGACTTGGTCGATAGACCATTGGCCATCTGTCATACCCCTATGCCCGATCTATCCGTCTCTCTTTTGTTTGACTGTGTCCGTTCGGTCAACAAAAGTCAACTTCAAGAATCAGTTTAGTTCACTGTGAACTAACATATCCTTATGGACCCGATCTATAGATCGAGAGCTCATACGTCGCTATCTGTTCAATCAAGATAATAACTTTGGAAGAAATATTCTTCGGAATATTATTCTTTCTTTCCCAGTTATTAATCTTTCCCTTTTCGGTGTTTTGCCGAAAGCCCATTCTCTTTTGTCGACTCTTCGATCTAATCCGTTCGAGTTCCCAAATCTCTCCCAAGCCGTTGTGCCCAATGCTGTTCGTTCTTAATTTGGAGTTTACTTGATTTGTCTTTTGAATTGGTTTGTATTTGCTTCTTCTTTAATCGTTAGACGTGTCGTCCGGAAGTCGTTCGAACGAGCTGAGGATCGAGAAAGTGGAAGTTGAAGCTCGAGGATCAAGGATCAAGGATAAAGAGTAAAAGACAGTAAAGTTTGCAAGGGCCAGGCAAGTTGTGCTTTGACCATATTGATCCTATTTCGAAATCTATTTTGATTTAAACTATTGCATGCTAGTTCAAATAGAAAGATACTTTGATTAAACATGGGGGTTAGATAAATACCAATTTGCTATATGACACCTTGATTACTTAAGTATGTGCCATGACCCTTTGTCACCCTAGTTGTGGTTTACTAGTTGGACATTATTAAATTGCCAACATGGGTTTAGATCGTTGTAGTATCTTTGCTTAGACACACTTTCGTGCTCATGACATGATTTTGGACAATCAAATGCTAATATTGACTTAATGATATATTGAACCTGTTTTGGAAAAGTATCATGTGATGTTGATGGCACGTGGTGCATGGTAATCAAGCGGGGTTTGATAAAGCGATTTCGGCGGGGCATGTGGCAAGAGTAATCAGGTGGGCGTGTTGTGGCATTGGGGATGTTGATTTGGTTTTTCGGGTAGTCTTGCCCTGGTCACCCTAAGGACTTAACCTTGCAAGCCTTTGAACTGAGTCAATCGTACAACCACATGGCTGGAATGGGACGGCCCTAGTTGACTAAGTCGCTAAGGACTCACTTGTGGAGCCTCGAGTGTCGATTACACCGTTTGTGTGATTGTGCGGGGAGCGTATCGTGGTCGTGGCCGATACCCATCTAACGGTGTGTTGGTCCCATACTTCGCCTTGGCTAAGGGAAGGGATGGTGTAGAGCACGTACCGGAGAGGACCACCTGTGTTGTTTGAGGCTTCCGAAAGGCTTTGTTATGATCGCTCATTCGCATACTCTTGTATGGCGATTCACGGCTGACGTGGTGAGTGGATTGTATCTTGTGGGTAAAGTGTATAACCTCTGCAGAGTGTAAAACCTATTCGAATAGCCGAGTCCACGATCTTGGACAATGCTCGGGATTACGATTAAGGGTTAGATTTTCTCAAAATTGAACTTGGAGTGCAGGCGGTTGCCTATGGAAAAGTGATAATTGGTTAAGGATGTGGAATGATTTACTTTTGAAACAAGCTGTGAAATTATTACTATTATTATCTGCTTTTACCGCTTTACAATCTATTATGAATATTTGTGAAATCTTTGTTTATTGCAAAATAACCCCTTCAGCCTGTCATTTGGAATAAGCCATGCATATAGTTATTAGACTTGCATTCTGTGCATGACTTGCTGAGTGCTTTATGTACTCACCCCTTGCAAACAAACAATCACCAGTGAGCAAAAGTCTACATCGTCGAAGAAGAAGAAGTTCCGTGAGAAGGCGATTATCTAGGAGTCGAACCACTCGGTTGCCTGTGGCGTATTGATGGGATTCACCGATGTTCTTCGTTCATTCTTTGCTTATTTGGAGTTGAAGCCGTCAAGGTTTCACAAATGTAAGGTTGACCTTAAGGTCGTTCAATAGTTATATTCTATATTTGAGCTATTTTTACTATTCCGCTGTGTATGATTGTGATATTCATCTATGTTGAGACTGTGTGCACTAGCGTGATCCTGGACTAGTGCTGAATACACAGAGGGTCCGGATTTGCAGATTCGGGTCCCGACAGAGGTGGTATCAGAGCCAGGTTGACTGTAGGACTTGACCCTAGATAGATTGGCCGTCTTTAGGAGCTTCAAAATTATTTTCTAAAGAGAAAAAAATTTAACTTGAAAGAATAATACATTCTTGACTTATCTTACTCTTCTATTCTTTCCCCTTTGCTGAAATTTCTATCCTTCTCACCGATTTAAATGGAAATCTTACCTAAGTTGTTCCAAATAGTTAATGATGTTTCACACTTAAGGAGAAAGTACTGGATGTCGCCGTTAACCCTGAAGATCGTGAAGTCAGGAATCATCGAGCTCGAAGAGAAGTGGATCGATGAAGTGTTCTAGAAGCTTGAAGAACCAATGCTTAGTAGTAAGTTGAGACTCATGTGTGAGAGTCGCGTCTCTTAAGATAGGAGTGTTACCCCTTTTAGACGCTAGATTATTGTGTGCTTAGGAACTTGGTCCTTCATTGATTGCTGAGTGTGCAGTATGTGTTGCAAAGCTTTTAGGCTTGGATAAGCAACCATACCAAGTTCTTAATAATGTTTGTACAAGTTTTTGGGTAAACCTGCTCCCCTGCACTAGGATTCTTGAACCTCATCTATGCCTTTTTCCCTCTTACCTAAACCTTGGAGTGGACAAAAGATGGAAAGGACCAACTACAAAGTTGACTTTGAGGCGATTCAAGTCGATTCGATTGCTACTCGGTGTCGGTGATAAAGCGAGATAGTGACCAGTGATGCGTCCCTTTGTACCAACCGTGACAATTCAACACTTGGATCAGTTTGTCCCCACCCAAACTCAGCTTATGCAGACAATGATGCAACAGATGAATGTTATCAGTGCCAAAATCAACCCCTCCACCACTGAAGTCGCAACCTCCTGTTCACAGTCAAAGTTTGCCTTGTTCATAAAGACTAAAACCACCCACGTTTGATGGATTAGCCACTCTCAAAGACGGAGAAATATGGCTTCGTGTCATAGAAGAGAAGCTTGCTTGGGTACAATGTGAAGATGAGGAGAAGGTCCCCTATGCTACTTGCCAGTTAGAAGGAGATGCATTAGCCTGGAAGAGAGGTTTCTACGCCACCTCGGAAGATGGACATACTATCACTTGGTTGGAAATTGCCACCGCCCTTCGTCAGTTTGTTGCGTCATCAGAAGATAGTGTGACTACCGCGAGTTCAGAGAAGAGTACAACCCCTGCACCCAATACCATACCGAGATGTTGTTCTTTGAAGTGTTGTCAACCAAACAAGTTAGAGGACCGTGCATGCATCCGATGTGGAGAAATAGGATACACTGCTGATGAACATGCAATCAATTGTTCCAGCTGTGAAGGAAGCCATTTACCCGGAGAATGTCCTATGCGCAATATCACCTGCTATCTTTGCGAAGGTCGTGATCATTGCCCAGCTCAATGTCCCTTAGATCCAATAGTGACCGCTGTGACTCAGCATCAGCAAGAAGATTTTCGAGCCGTCATTGCTCAAGAGTTAGCGAAAAGAGAATGATTGTCATCCGCACCAGCTATGCCACGTGAAGAAAAGAAGAAGAAGCATGTCAACCCTATCCACCTACCTTAGGGAAATAAGTGATACTTGGTCACCATGGAATTGTTTCTTGTGTGATAAATGAGGTCATTGGCCTAGAGAATGCCCCATCAACCCAACACGATGACCCAAACGTTCATGTTACCACTGTGGCGAGTCAGGTCATTTGCTAAGGAATGCCACAGAAAGATCAAGCAATTTCGAAAGCCATGATCATCCCAGAAATTACATCAGTAAAGATTATAACACAGAAAGTGGGTGGTAAGACTATGGAAGCAACTTGCTTAAGGAGTCAGTTGAAGCAAGAAGAGTTGATTAACAAGACCTTGACCTAGAAGATGAGTGCAAGGAATTGGAAGACCACCGCAAGCGTCAGAAAGTTTGTCAAGAAGGACCACCGCAACAGCGAATGAGGAGTACCCCTCAACAATTCAGTTGCCATACTGCTCCGACTTTGTTAGAGACACTTTCACCAGTGCTTCGCCCTAATGGTCAGGGTTTTCATAACACCAACCTGGTGAAAAGTTTTCAAGGAGAAAGATTAAAGCCTAGAATTTGCTTTGCCTGTCATCAGCCAGAAAATTTTGCTAACCACTACTCTCAGAAGAAAGTGGTCACCGCTGATCGCATCGATCTCAGCTCTACCCTACCAAGATTAGTACCATGTCAGGAGAAAGCCAACGGATGTCAGTCAAGTGTTGCTTCAGATGCAATGAGCCGGGACACTTTGCTAATAGTTGTCCTAGGAGAAAAGGTGTTATACCTGCCCACTTCAACCCTAGTCCTTCACCTACCGAGACACTTACGTCAGAAAGTGAATTGTTAAGGAGTATTCAGTTGATACAGAGTTTCAGTCAATGCTGAAGAATCAAGCCGACAAAGATAATGCCAGACCAACCGGAATGCTATTCAAGTCTTGTCGAAGACCACGTAATCACAAGTAAAGCTTTGTTGTCAGATACAGCCTGTCCAATTTCTAGAAGAAGCGGAAAATCAAGTGTTTAGGAACAGAAGCAAGGAGCCTATCAATGGAGTTACCAGAAACGTCAGCATGAGTGCAGAAGATGTTCAAGATTTCCCGACAAAGTTAGTATCAAGATTTTCCGCAGAAGAAGTTCCTTGTGCCCGAAAAGCAGACACAGTTGGAGTCAGTGGAGTTGCAAAAGGAACTCATCCGCAAAGAGCAGCCTACAAATTTTGGATGTTATCAAGCGCTTGTTCAGAAGTAACCCTGTCCAGTATGCAGTTGCTTGGAAGTCGAAGAAGCTCAAGAGTTGAGTCCCCCTGAACCTAATTCTTTAGTCAGCCTGAATCTCGGGGACGAGATTCTCTTAAGGGGGGGAGATTTGTAACATCCCAAAATTTGGGTTTTCAAAAATTTTGGTTTTGTTTAGCTTCCCAAAAATTTTAGTTGATTTTCTCGCGTTTATAAAACTTGATTTGAATTTTTCTAAAAGCTAAAATAATTTAATTTAATTATTCTAAACCTCAAATAAAATTTATTTAATTTTATTTGGATTCCTTGTGCTTCAAGAAGTTCTTCTGTAATTTTTGAGATTTTTCGGAGCTCGTTTGCTATTTATTGGATTTATTCGGAATCGATTTGTATTAAGCACTTTTATTGAAATTAATTAATTATTTGGAAAAGTTTATATAAATTTTTGTTGAAAATATTTTATTTGAGTTTATAATGTCTCAAAATATTTTCTGGAATTTTCCTAGAATTTTTCTGGTATTTTTAGTGCCTCAAATGATTTATTTGAATTTCGGGAATTGTTCTTATTCGAAAATTTGTTGGAAATTCCGAAAATGAATTGGGCCAAAACTCCCTCCTTCTCTCCCGCCGGCCCACGCCGCCACCCGGGCCATCTCCTCCACGCGCCCCACTCCACCCCACCTTCCCTCCAGCCGAACCGGGCCGGCCCACCGCTTCACGCGACGCTGGGCCAGCCGAGCAGTCGACTCGCTGAGCCGCGCCGTGCGCCCGCTGGGCCAAGCCCACCTGCGCGCCTGCCCTCCCACCGGCGCCATGTGTCAGCCCCACGTGCTGCCACGTCAGCTCCGAGTCCGATCCGCACACTAAGTGCTCGATAAAATGCCAAACCGATCCAAACACCTCCAAAACTTGATTTTTCTCGACCTGGACTCTTACCCAAACATATATAAGTGCTCCTAGACCCTCCCCCACGCCCCTAGCCACAGATCAATCATCCAAATAGACCGAGCCGCCGCGAGAAGCTCCGGATGTCGCCCAACGACGGCCGAACTTTGGAGCCGCGTCCCGGGCAACTCGTCGAATCTTTTCGAGATCCGTCTTCTCCTTGGTGTGCCACAAGGTACCATCTACTTGCTGTCCAAAATTCAGCCAATTTGGTCCACGGGATCAAAAGTTACGGCCGTTTCAATCTCGAATCTTGCCGAGGTCATAACTCCCTCAATTTTTCGAGTTTGACGGTGAAATTTTTTGTGTAGACTCCTGGGGATGTCCTCTACAGGATGCACATCTTGCCCCAAGGTTTTGCCCTCTGGATTTGGCGCAGCAAATTAATTTCTCCGTTCAGACTGCGTTCCAGACAGCGGCAAACTTCCTCGCGCGTCCCCCGCTGTTCCAGAAGGTATTTCTTCGAGCCACCTGCGTCACGGTGTGCCTCTTGGTCCCATCTAGCTCTCGGTCAAATTTCGTTAAGTTCCGATCATTATTCTAGAAGTTATAGCCGTCCAAAGTTTTGATCCGAAACCCGTTAATCGCCAGTTTGTGATTAATCCGGAAGGGCGCCGCAAAATCCGCCTATACCGTTGAGCTCGTCTCGCCGCGTTCTACGCAGTAGACATTCTCCCTTTGCCATCCCATCCTCCGGAATTTTTTTTATATATTTAGGCCACCGTTTGCCGTCGCCGCGCGTCGCCTTTTGACGCCGGTTATTTTGGTTCGCTCCGGCCGTGTTGTCGCGTCCGGAGGATCATCTTGTACTGTTTTGGTCCATCATTAAGGTTCTTTTGGTCTCCGTTTGCCGTCGGAGCCGATTCCGGCCTAAACCCGTCGTTTTTCAACCTAGCCCGTGCCGCCGGTTCGCGCACCGGTTAACCATCCTTGGTAGCGTTCTACCGCGGCCATGTCGTTGCACCGACGGTCGCTACTTCGCTTCATGAAGTCTCCTATCATTGTTGACCTCCACCGTTAACGTTCGCCGTTAACGATCCCGCGTGCGTTAGCGGGTTGCGTTCCACGATCGCGTTACGCCGTTGCGTTAGCGTAACGTTTCCCCGTTAACGTTTCCCCGTTAACGTTCTTCCGTTAACGTTCCGTTAACGTTCCTCCGCTAACGTTTTGCCGACAATGTTTCACCGTTAACACTCTGTCGTTAACGCTCCGTTGGTAACGTCTTGCCGTTAACGTTTTGTCATTGACGCTTCGTCGTTAACGCTCCTCCGTTAATGTTTCCCCGTTAACGCTCCGTCGTTAACGTTTCGTCGTTAAACGTTTCTCCGTTAACGTTTTGCCGTTAACGCTCTGTCGTTAACGTTCCACCGTTAACGTTTCATCGTTAACGTTCCATCGTTAACGTTTCATCGTTAACAATTGGCTCTCTTCGCCTCGTTGTCATCGCATGCGTGTATTCTTGCACAAACCCTAGTGCGATGCCTTCACCTGTTCTATCATCATGACGTGAGCCTAGTCTCATCGTCATATCATCTTCAAGCCGAATCAAAACTCTAACCGAAGACCGGTTTGATGAACTAAGTTTATCGTGAGCCGCGTTGTTATCTTTGCAATCTTTTCCGTTGTCTCAACCGTGGTAAGACACTTGTCTTGTCTTATCCCTGAAGACCTAATCTGCCTTTAATCGAGAATTCCTTCGTGGACTTGGTCGATAGACCATTGGCCATCTGTCATACCCCTATGCCCGATCTATCCGTCTCTCTTTTGTTTGACTGTGTCCGTTCGGTCAACAAAAGTCAACTTCAAGAATCAGTTTAGTTCACTGTGAACTAACATATCCTTATGGACCCGATCTATAGATCGAGAGCTCATACGTCGCTATCTGTTCAATCAAGATAATAACTTTGGAAGAAATATTCTTCGGAATATTATTCTTTCTTTCCCAGTTATTAATCTTTCCCTTTTCGGTGTTTTGCCGAAAGCCCGTTCTCTTTTGTCGACTCTTCGATCTAATCCGTTCGAGTTCCCAAATCTCTCCCAAGCCGTTGTGCCCAATGCTGTTCGTTCTTAATTTGGAGTTTACTTGATTTGTCTTTTGAATTGGTTTGTATTTGCTTCTTCTTTAATCGTTAGACGTGTCGTCCGGAAGTCGTTCGAGCAGTGAGGATCGAAAGTGGAAGTTGAAGCTCGAGGATCAAGGATCAAGGATAAAGAGTAAAAGACAGTAAAGTTTGCAAGGGCCAGGCAAGTTGTGCTTTGACCATATTGATCCTATTTCGAAATCTATTTTGATTTAAACTATTGCATGCTAGTTCAAATAGAAAGATACTTTGATTAAACATGGGGGTTAGATAAATACCAATTTGCTATATGACACCTTGATTACTTAAGTATGTGCCATGACCCTTTGTCACCCTAGTTGTGGTTTACTAGTTGGACATTATTAAATTGCCAACATGGGTTTAGATCGTTGTAGTATCGCTTAGACACCTTTCGTGCTCATGACATGATTTTGGACAATCAAATGCTAATATTGACTTAATGATATATTGAACCTGTTTTGGAAAAGTATCATGTGATGTTGATGGCACGTGGTGCATGGTAATCAAGCGGGGTTTGATAAACAGATTTCGACCGGGCATGTGGCAAGAGTAATCAGTGGGCCATTGTGGCATTGGGGATGTTGATTTGGTTTTTCGGGTAGTCTTGCCCTGGTCACCCTAAGGACTTAACCTTGCAAGCCTTTGAACTGAGTCAATCGTACAACCACATGGTGGAATGGGACGGCCCTAGTTGACTAAGTCGCTAAGGACTCACTTGTGGAGCCTCGGGTGTCGATTACACCGTTTGTGTGATTGTGCGGGGGCGTATCGTGGTCGTGGCCAGATACCCATCTAACGGTGTGTTGGTCCCATACTTCGCCTTGGCTAAGGGAAGGGATGGTGTAGAGCACGAACCTGGAGAGGACCACTGTGTTGTTTGAGGCTTCCAAAGGCTTTGTTATGATCGCTCATTCGCATACTCTTGTATGGCGATTCACTACCGACGTGGTGAGTGGATTGTATCTTGTGGGTAAAGTGTATAACCTCTGCAGAGTGTAAAACCTATTCGAATAGCCGAGTCCACTGTGATCGACAATGCTCGGGATTACGATTAAGGGTTAGATTTTCTCAAAATTGAACTTGGAGTGCGAGGCGGTTGCCTATGGAAAAGTGATAATTGGTTAAGGATGTGGAATGATTTACTTTTGAAACAAGCGTGAAATTATTACTATTATTATCTGCTTTTACCGCTTTACAATCTATTATGAATATTTGTGAAATCTTTGTTTATTGCAAAATAACCCCTTCACTGTCATTTGGAATAAGCCATGCATATAGTTATTAGACTTGCATTACGTGCATGACTTGCCGAGTGCTTTATGTACTCACCCCTTGCAAACAAACAATCACCAGTGAGCAAAAGTCTACATCGTCGAAGAAGAAGAAGTTCCGTGAGAAGGCGATTATCTAGGAGTCGAACCCTGTCAGTTGCCTGTGGCGTATTGATGGGATTCACCGATGTTCTTCGTTCCGCTGCTGCTTATTTGGAGTTGAAGCCGTCAAGGTTTCACAAATGTAAGGTTGACCTTAAGGTCGTTCAATAGTTATATTCTATATTTGAGCTATTTTTACTATTCCGCTGTGTATGATTGTGATATTCATCTATGTTGAGACTGTGTGCACTAGCGTGATCCTGGACTAGTGCTGAATACACAGAGGGTCCGGATTTGCAGATTCGGGTCCCGACAATCTTCCATGGATCGGCCGCCTGCCTTTTACTTCTAGTCGATCGTGTATCGGTCTAGACAATCTGTCTTTTACAGATTGGTTTAGCCGATCTACAGACGAGTGTTGCATAGGACAAGACACAACTATTGGTAAGGTCATCCCCTTCTCCCAGCAAAACCGCCAAAAGGGACATTGCCGATGTTTCTCTTCTTCAGTAGCCGGCCGATGCGGCATATCTGGTTGCCAATAATTGTCTGTCTTCTGATCCGGTTGATGAAAACTCTGGTGTTGTTGAGTGTTACATCTTCGACTTATCCTCTCATACTTCCCCAGGAGTTGTGAGAAAGTCGGCTTTGGTTTGAAATCGACTTTTCTTGGAGCCCTCTCAGCCCGATACCATTTTCCGATTTCCAAGTCTCCTTTTGGTTTTACCGTCCTTGAGTTCTGTCCGTTTTTATCGGCTTCTATTTGTATAGAGCCGATAGTGATCTGCACTGTTTCATCTCCTTTTGATCGTGCTTTAACTCCTTTAGTCGGCCTAACATCTTTTACAGGTCCTTTCCCTTTTTGCGAGCATTGTACCATGTTGACTTGGAAAGGATTAATGTCTATCTGCATAGCCGATTCTTCCGCAAACTTTAATCTTCCATCGGCGATGGCCGATTGAATCTGTTGTCGAAAAATATTGCAATCGTTAGTGTTATGTGAAAATGAATGGTGCCATTTACAGTACCTTCGCTTCTTAATTTCTTCGGCCGACGGGATGACGTGCCCTTCTGGTAACCTTATGAGTTTTTCTTGTAGTAATAAATCAAATATCTTGTCACATTTTGACACATCGTATGAATATTTGACTTCTGCCTTATTTTTCATCGGCTTAAGTAGAGAGCATACGAGTGGTCTTTTGGAACCCTTAGTCCACTCGGCTATGTTTATCTCTACTTCGTCTTCGGAAGTGTCACTCGAATTATATTCCACCATGTTTACTTTAGCCTTTTCATTACCGTTTGATTTAAATCTATCTTTAAACCCTTTGCTCTCTGCATATCGACTTTCATGTGTCGATACACGATGGAGTAAGTGGCCTAAATCGGTAAACTCTTGGCCAGATAGCTTTTCTTTTAATGGTGGGATTAATCCTTGGAACGCTAAATCGGCCAATTGATCATCGGGTAATGTCACATTAAAACATCTATTTCGTACGCCTCTAAATCTTCTGATATAGTCGGAAACCGATTCGCCGTATTTCGTGATCGAATCGAGATCGTAAATCCTAAGCTCCATAGTCCCCGAAAAGAAGTATTCATGGAATCGGCTTTCTAAGTCGTTCCACACATGAACTGAATTTGGGGGCAGATTAGTAAACCAAGTAAACGCAGCACCAGACAACGATAAAGGAAATAACCTAATTTTTAACCCATCGGACTGTGCAGCTTCCCCACACTGTGCCATAAACCGTCCGATATGCTCAATTGTGGTAAGATAATCATCGCCTGAGAACTTGGCAAAGTCTGGTATCCTAAAATTGTGTGGGTACGGCATACGATCTATGTAATCAGGGTACGGTTTTCTGTAGCCGATCACCCTTCCTCTGGGTTGTATACCGAACTGTTCTCTTAATACGTTGGCAATTTGTTCTACCCAATTGACATTGTCGGCCTGTGGTGCAACTGGACAGTGCCGATTTTCATTGTTCACGCCCTGCCCCCCGAGTGCAAACTCGGCCCTTTGTCCAAATCGTGCCACAGGAGGTCTTGGCACTTGGTCATATTCATGATCAAAACTCAAGGCATCGGGTATGGGTGCGAAAGGTTCAACGTACGGCACCACCCTATACGGTGCTTGTTTCACGGTTGTGGCTCCCCGTGATTGCGGAACCTGATTCGTTTCGATCGGCTGATAAGCCGATAAACCGATGCTATCAGAGGGTCCGTTCGACGGATTTGCTGCGCTTATCTTAGCCCCATCCGTGTGCCCGTGGTAGTGTGTAAATCCATCTCTCTGTATGCTTGGTTTAAGAACAGTAGGTTGAGTCGGCATCATGACAGGTGTTTGAGCCGACATTTTTATTGTACTGGTGTTAGGGGGTATGGAATATACTGGGTATGTAGGGATGGTTTGTGGCGGATCTAGTAGGTTTTCAGACACAACCAATTCCTGAGCGATCGTTTTCACGCTATTTTCTATCATTGGCTTTAAAGTAGATACTAGAGCCGATGATTGATTAATTAGCGCGTGATGAACAGATTGTTCAATCATATTTGATAAATCAGCTTGAGCGGGTGCGTATCTGCTTACCGGATCGGACGATGAATGCCCGATCGGATTGATGCTTGGGAGTGCAGTTTTTTGAGTAACGCCACGGCGTGTTTTCTGGAAGCACCGTAGCATCATCTCTTCCAAAGCTGCCTTTCGGTCTTCGATTTCTTTTTGCTGCTCAGGGGTTAAATCGGCCATTTGCGGCGTGATTATAGCATCGGCGTTGATATCGGCGGTGACCGCAGGCTTGTCGGTTGATGACATTTTTGATTTTCTTGGTCCCACCGGGCGTGCCAAAATATGTTCGCGCTAAAAATGTGAAGCAGGATCCTTAGCTTCGAACACAAAAGACAAACACCGGGTTTGCAGAGCGTGCAAGTCAATTTGACCTGAAATTGATAAGGTAGAGTTTGTAATTTGATCAAAGCCGACGAACAAGGATCTATCGGCTTTTCGCTAGTCGGCTAGAAACCGATTAGGGGATAACTAGATCAACCAGTTATGGTTAATCCGGATACAAGGTAAAATCGGCTTCGGGAAGGCGATGCGCAACAAAGCGAAGCAAATCAAACCTGGGTGAAATCGGTTAAATCAACAATCGGCGATGCGCAACTATGTTGATTCCGTCGACTTACAGAGAGATCTATGAAGCTAAAACGATGTGAAAGAAAAGCTTGTAAAAAGTAGATGTGTGTTGTTGGATCCCTTTTCGCTTGACGTCTGCCTCCTTTTTATAACACACCTGGCCGATTCGAGTTGTACATGGGTACGGTGCGTTTATCCATATCGGCCTCTAATCTGATTCCCTTTCCTTTTTAGAAACGGATTCCTTTTCCGATTCGTCTACCGATTTCTTTCCATTCGAATAATTCCTTTCCGTTTCAGACCGATTTCAACACATGCCGAATTTTGGTGCAAACAGAAACAATCACTGCATGGAATTAAACTGAAACACTAATTTTATTGATGCATCGCAGTTCGCATTTACAACAAAAAGGGAATACACGAATTTTATTGATGCATCGCAGTTCACACTGACAAGATAGAACTCTAGTTAGAAACAAAGTTGTGGTCCTCGTAACCTGCATTGTCATAAGTTTCGCTAATGAAGACGACGAATTTTACGACTGTGGTGCTCAGATAGGTGAAGAAGACGGGATTGATTATGGCACATGGTCGTATGAAAATGAAATTAATTCAGGGGAATGAGTGAGGAGGTTTAGGAACACGATGTGACACTTTGCAATAATATCACCTGAGAGGGAGATTGGTGCGGTGCATGAGGAAGTATTCGCAGGAGGCAGAGGGTCTCGACGAGGCTTACGTGGGCCTGTAGTGGCATTGTGGCCTATTAGGCCCATATGCTGTTATTTAAAATAAGTAGGGGGAATTAATATAAGAAAATACTTGGCACAGGCGAAATAATTTATGTATTTAGCCTATGGAAGATGGTTGGCCTCTTTGTACGAACACAGTATTTTGAGCTCTCGCCTGTCAGGGCGAGTTCCTTCGAAACAGATTTTAAACGGGGGTATTGGATCCAAGGGGTTGATTTCTTCTGGTACGACAGGACCATTAATTTATAGGGATATTTTCAGCTAAGCAAGACTTTTTATTTTTTTACTTCTGAAATTCCGCTCTGAAGAAGTGAAAATAAACAAAAATATGATTATTCTTTGTGGAAACATTTTCATTTTCCTCACCAAATAAAATGCATATCCTATGCAATAATGGTGGTGATTGCACACACACACACACATAGGACGTAAATATGTTGTCAAATGAGAACCATGAACACAATAGCAAGTTGTTGATACTAAAAACTTGAAGTAGGGTTTTCAACTTTCAAACACACCGGCCGAACACCAGGTTCAAGCGTGCCTGTCAATTTGACCTGTAATTGACAAGGTAAAAAGTGGTAAATCAATCGAAACCTATAGCGAATAATTATCGGTGTAACTCTAGTCGGCTAAAAGCCGATCATGGGATAACTAGATTAGCAGATCAAGGCTAACCCAAGGGTAACGGTAGATTGGCTTTGAGAGGCGATGCGCAACAAAACAAAGCGAACCAAACCTGCGGCAAAATCGGCAAAATCAACAAATTGGCGATACGCAACTCTATTGATCTCGTCGACTTACAGAGGAAAGTTTACAAACTAGAAAAAACTACGAAAATTATAAAAAGGATGTTTGTGATTGTGTTTATTGATTGATGCCCGTTCCTCCTAGCTCGAGCCCCCCTTTTATATGCATCGGCCGATCCGAGTCCTCCATGGATACGGCAACACAATCCGTATCGGCCACGGTTCTTCTGGTTTCCAAATTCTACCCGTCGTATGCCCATCGAATCCTTTCTCCTTATTGGGCCGATATTTCCATATACGTCAAGTTTTGGTGCCCATCTGGCAATGATGGCCAAAAGAGGGCAAGCCAAGCAACGGGCCTTACAGGTTATTCATCAGGTAACCTGGGCATCCAAAGCCCATCTCTATCGAACCTTGCCAAGAAGAAACCTCCAACAAGTAAGCCCTATTTTGACATGATGAATGTTTTATTATCGCCCTTTTGCCGATACTCATTCTAGCCGATCTTAACTTCCAGAAAAAGCAAAAACATAGTCCACAGCGAAGAGATCTCCCAAGCCTGTAAAGCATAGTGCTGAAACTTCTCCCGGTCGATCGACCACTGGGGTAAGTTTTCGCGTCTTTTAAGTCCACTTTTGTACTAACCACACCTTTGTTTGGATCTACCATCGTCATCGGCATAGGTGGCCGGGATCTTAGCCGACATACAAGGCACTTCATCGGTCATTCCGCCATCCCTGTCCCCGACGCTTCCAATGTTACCTCCGCCGACCGTCGTGCCTGCTTCTTCGGTGCTATCGGCGGATCCGGCTGATCTTCTGGGCTTCACCTTGGACGAGTTGGATGATCCTAAGGTGATGGCCACGGACGACTACCCGGCCGACATCTGTAAGATTATTGATGCCTCTACCGTAGCATCGGCAGCTATGACCTCCACGCTGGGCATGCAAGATCATCTTGATCGTCTTTTTCATGAGGTCACACAGCTTGAAGCCAAACTCTTGTCTGACACACAGCCTTTAAGGACTGCCATGGCTGTGGTTGAAGCCGACCTACTTGCTGAAGCCATGAAGGCCCTTTGGGATGTTTGTCACTTGGACGGCTAGAGGCAAGGTTTCAAATCTCGTTTTGGATTAAATCTCGGAGGTGGCCGAAATCCAAAATCTTGGCGAGATTTGAAAATTTCGGACAAAATTCGGACGAAATACAAAAACCAAATTTCAAATCTGTTTTTTTTTCAACCGGGAAATCTGAGGTCTCGGCCGAAATTACCAAGATCTCTGTCCACATTGAACTGACCGAAAAATGGTTCAAAACACATCAAAAAATTTTGAAAATTTTTTTGGATGGTCCTGACACATCACTAATGTTTCCATAAAAATTTGAGATAATGATCAAGCATGAGGAATTTTTAAAAAATCTAACAGTGGTAAAGTCGTGATAAAAACCGTATGTAAAATCAGTTTTTGATTTTTCAAATGTAACAATTGAACTTCAAGTCATTTGAAAAGTTTTATATATGTTCTTATCACCCTATGTATTATAGAGAAATATTTTAACAAACAGTGAGGTGTAGTGATTGTCACGTCCTCTTTTTTTTATGGTTGGTGAAGACTCATAGGTTTTAAATTGGAGTAGAAGAAAACTATACAAGCATATTGCCTCAAATCCCATGGCGATTCTCAAACCATTCGTTCCTTTCTAGTGATTAAGGCATGAAACCAAAAGGCATGATGAAAAACCTTTGAAAGGACATGCCTAACCAAGATCATGCTCCATGTATTCAGACAAGATGATCCAAACAAACATATCTAGCATCCACTTAACTTGAATGAGGCTCTAATAGTAAGCATGATCCACACAAGATGATCCAAACAAGATGAGTCTTCAGACCGCATGATCCACACAAGATGACAAATAGTGCTACTAAAGACGGACTCATAAATTTTACGTGAATGAAAAATAGTTCATTAGAAATTTTTGAAATTTTTTGTGAATGGTCCTAACACATCCATAATATTCCCATAAAATTTTTAGATGATGATTAATCTTGAGAAATTTTAAAAAATTCGTACAGTCCGAACTGACAAATTGAAATGACAAAAAATGGTCAAAAACATGTTTAAATTTGTTTAAATTTTTTGTGGATGATCAGGACCCTAAATCCAATCAAATCCAATGTACAAAAATTAAAATCCGGTAAAAAAACCACCAAATTTCGGCCGAAATCACCGAGATTTTTGCCGAAATCGCCGAGAAATCCGAGATTTAAATTTTTTTGAATTTTTTTACCCGGTCGGGATTTTGAATCTCGAAGGGGTCCGAAATCCGAAATCTCGGCCGAGATTTCGAATTTCAGACCAAAATTTGGATCCTTGGTGGCCACTGTCGGCTTGGCTGGTGTTGCACTGCTGACCATGTTTACAAGAAAAGGGTTGTCGTCAATTTTCATAGTAATGACCCCTTCAAATTGAAGCCGCCCGTCCTGTATTGCGGATTGGATTTGTTGTTGAAACACATTGCAATCATTTGTATGATGGGAATAAGAGTGATGCCACTTGCAATATCGCTTTTTCCTTAAATCTTCAGTCGATGGAATGACGTGGTTGGGTGGAAGGCTTATCTGTTTCTCTTTCAACAAAAGATCGAAGATTTGATCACATTTGGAGACATCAAAATCATATTTGACCTCTGGTTTTCCTTTATTTTGCATCCAAGGGCAAACCAGTTGTTTCTTAGCCCCTTTGACCCATTCGGCCACGTTTATCTCTGCTTCGACCTCTTCATCGACTTCACTATCGGAATCAACTTAAGCGTAGGCCACTCTGTTCCCATCGCTTTTTCGCAAATGATTGGCTTCGCTTTTACTTTCATTGAGTCGATTCTCGATGGCCGATACTCGTTGTAAGAGTGTCCCAACGTCTTGTAAGTCTTGACCCCCAATCTTCTCTTTTATCCTCAGCAGAAGCCCTTGAAAAGCCAGATCGGCCAATTGATCCTCAGGCAAGTTGACGTTATAGCATCGGCTTCTTATATCCCTGAACCTTTGGATGTATTGATGAACCGATTCATCCAACTTCTGCCGTGTCGAACTTAGGTTAGAGATTTTCATCTCATAACTTCCTGAGTAGAAGTATTTATGGAATCGTGTTTCCAAGTCTGCCCAGGTTTGTATGCAGTTAGCTGGTAGATTAACAAACCAACTAAAAGCTGTTTCGGATAGGGAGAGGGGAAACAGTCAGATTTTGAAAGCATCGACCGAGGCTGCTTCACCACATTCGGCTATGAATCGGCCGATGTGTTCCATAGGGGTTATCGCATCTTGCCCAGAGAATTTGGTAAAGTCTGGGAACTGGTATCCTGGCGGATATGGGATGCGATCCAGATGATCTGGGTATGGTTTTCTATAAGTCAGGCCAATACTCTGGGGTTGAAGCCCAAATTGTTCCCGCATAACATTGCTTATCTAAACAGCAAGGAGCCTGGCTTCTCCTTGAGGCCAATCGCGATGTGGCTGATATCCAGCGGCTGCGTGATTAGAAGCCGATTGCCCTAAGTGAGCCGGTGATCCCAGCTGAAGATTGAACGGCCCTTGAGGGTATGTCTGTTGCTGATAATGGGGGAAGTTTGGAGCATTGTTCTGGTATAGCTGTTGTGGAGTCTCGTAAGGGGGAACTACACCTTGAAGATCAAGAGTAGGGTCGGCATGGTAGCTTTGGGGCATGCCATGCAGAGGATTAGTCAATCCATTGTTAGGAGCCACTCCCCTAGGGTATACGGGAGGTCCTTTACTAGGCATACCAGATGATCCTGCCAGTCCTCCATAAGCAGGTGACAGATTGTATGGCCCAGAGCAGAGACCTCTGGTGCCGTTTGGTAAGGAGGTACAACGTTTATGGCTGGCTGAATAGCTGATGTTCCTACTCCAATTGCTGATGGTTATCGGACTTTAGGGAATCTGGCCATCTGTCCCCCTGGGCTGGCTTCCTCTAGGCTTCTGGATATGCGACCACCAGGTCATTGGTGATGCTATTGACCCCCGTACGGATGAACGATGTGAAAGCATTGACGAGGGAGTCACGCTGTTCCGCTATCTGATCTCGCACAGTCGAGTGTACTAGGTCGGCTATTGCCTCCTTCGTTGTTCCTTCAGGAACGATGGGGGCACTTATGGTATTGCCGATGTAAGGATTACTCCCCTGCGCATTTTTCTAAAGGAGTCCAAATATTGCCTTTCATATTCCTGGACTTTGTCCTTCAGATCTTGCTGTTGCTCTTCTGATAAATCCTCCATGGTAGTCTGAACAACATTGTCTTGATCTACTTCAGACATTGTTGGATTGTCCGATGTGTCCCACTAGGCGTGCCAAAAAGTGTGTTGACATAATTTCTTGCGTGAGCATACGTGACCTTAGAGCAGTCGGATGCTCAGACAGGATCAAGCACGTGGAGGTGTGTAAGACGTGCTAGCCGGTTTGACCAGTCAACCAGTCAAGGAATTCCTGCAAAAGAGCCTATGGGGAAATAGTCAGATTTAGCCGATTGAAAGGGACAATCGACTGACTTCGGCGCTATGCGGTCAATCGATTGCAATCGGCCGATTTTGGCACTATGCGATCGATCGCCGAGCTACCTTAGAAACGTGTAAATCGGCTATTGGCCGATCTAATCAAGAGATTTATCGGTTAAGAGCTTTCGAGTAAATACTTTCTAATCTATCTCTTAACGAGGTTAGAATAGATGTATCGACTCAAGTAAACAAGACATCATAGACAACAGGAAGATCAAACTAAACTGAGACAGTACATGTTCTCGTAGATGGCTTCGTAAACAATCCACCAATAGCTTCCGAAATTAGGCGAACTTGACGGATCGAGGTGAATCGTGTTTGAAGACAGGCTTTAAGAACTACTCTAAAAACAGAAACATAATGCGAAAGTAACGAGAAAAAGTAAATAATGTATTGCGATTGCCATGGGGGGGGGTTCTTGTTTACATATGCCCTCTTATTTGTAGTCGGGTCTTTGATTCTATCTGATCTCCTATCCTAATTTCAAACATTGTAACCGCTTCGGTTATGACTCATACCAACTAAACGGAATCCTTGGCAATTTTCTTGAGTTACAGCCCTGATCTTTCTATCTTCATATTTTTTATTGATGTATCATGTTCGGAGTCCTCCTTCACCGTTTAACGGAATCTGATCTTTTCTCAACTGTTGAATCTCCGTGGATCAAGCCGATCGCTCTAATTCCTGTTGTCAACAAATACATTATCACAATATATATGACCACAAGAATAATGTAACTCATTCCACCTCCAAGATGGACACAAGAACAATGTTATGTTCGCCGGTCTCACTATGAAGTTTTTTCTCAAGTTTGTCAGCTAAGACTCGCTATTTGTCCCTCCAAATCAAATTATTATGTCCTCTTCTATATCATTACCATTGACATCCTCTTGCTAGTCCAACTACAAAGGTGTAATGCTCTAAAATTTGCATATTATTGTTCAATGTACATATACGATTTTATGATATTTATCCTGCATTTTGTGGAGTTTATAAATTCTATTTTGCTATTTTCATATTCACAAAATTAATTTATTCATGATAACAAACTAAATTATACTAGAAATAATTTTTCTAGTTTCAAAATGTTTCAAAGTATTTTTGATTTTTTTGAAATTTTTGAACTTTATTTGGTATTTTTTAGTAAAACTATTTGTATTTATAAAATTATTTTAATTCAAAAATAATGTAAATTCTACGTTCTCCTTTTTAGGCCGAAGCCCGTTTCCCTTCCCGACCTACTCCACCCTCCGGCCTAGCCGGCCACCCCAACATCTCTCCCTCTTCCCTTGGGCCAGGCCAAGCCGCCCCACACCCTTCCCTTTCTGCCCTTTGGACAGGACAAGTGGGCCAGGTTTCTATCAGAATTTTCGGTTTCATTTATATGGAATTTTCATTTTGTTTTTGTCGGAACTGGCTCTCCAATTTCCATTTTTCTACAGAACGGTCAAAAACTTTTCGTTCTATTTTCAACCCTACTAAGCGGAATGGAACTACACACACCCGCGCGTGTCATGGGACTAGGCATCGATCTTGATCGGCCGTGCATCGCATGCAAGCACACTAAGCTGTAGCCATGAGCGGATCTAAGTTATAAGATAAATTTGTTAATTGAATTGATTTCGATTTTGTTAGTTTTATATTTGTAGCACATTGTACTTTTAATAAATTTTAAATATATGTGTTGGATTTACGATGTTACAAAACATTGTCTAAGACTATACAGTTGTGCATATGAAATGTACATTTTTATAAAAGTTTTCTAGTTTTGCTACTAGTGATCGGCACGAGCACACATGGCCACCCGTATGTATGTGCCCGTGCCAGTGCATGTAAATATGACACGTCTAGGGAACGAAACTTTATTCCACAGTTACGAAATGAAAGCACCGAAAGGGTGCATTTTGTATACATAATTTCATATTCCACTGTGATTTCACCTCCTCCATCACCCGTCGCTGTTGCCGCGCATCGCCGTTTCGCCTCCTCCATCACCCGTCGCTGTCTCACCGACATCGCCTCGCCCCCTCCGTTGCCGTACCTGCACGGTAACGCTCCTCCTAGTAGATCGTGGTGTTTCTCAATTTTTTTTTGGGGGGGGGGTGCCAAGGCATACCTACCACCCCCCTAGTTCCACCTCTATTAAAGCATACTCAGACATCTTTGAGTGAGATCGTCTAATACGCTTAGAATCCCTAGGAAGGTAATTGAGCATTGGCTAACTATACAACCTGATAAAAAAACCTATTAAACATAAGCTAAGACGCTTCGCTCCAAACTGGCAGGAGGCTATACATGCAGAATTAGATAAACTCCTTGATGCAGGGTTCATTTGCGTGGTCGATCATTCGGAATGGCTTGCTAACCCAATTATTGTCAAAAAATCTAACAGTAAGTAGCACATGTGCTCCGACTTTACTAATTTAAATACAATTTATTCCAAAGATGATTTTTCTTTATTTTGCATGGACCAACTAATCGACTCAACTGCGGAGTATGAACTGATGAATTTTCTTGATACCTACTTTGGCTACCATCATATCAATATAACAAGTGGTGATGGAAAAGAAAACTGCCTTCATCACTTCATTCCGTGGTCGGGACGGACTATAGAGGCTAAAAATCGATCACTTCTATACTCTAACCAAGGATTCAAATCTTGCCGAAATTCAGCGAAATCTTGTCAAAATCTCAGTTTTTGGGCCCCCAGATTCAACATCCCGGCAAAATTTAAAATTCTGATTTTTTTTTTCAAATTGCTACCGTAACCGAAATTTTGGTATTTTTGACCAAAATTTCGGGATTTTTGAATGAAACTTGACCATATTTGATCGGATTAGATTCTTCACATCATTTTCTATATGGAACGGTCAGTATATCATCCAATTAGCCTATGCACATTAATTCTCGTGATCATTAATTAAGTACCTCGGTTGTCAGAATTTTTAAAAATTTCTCAAGCTTGATCATCATCTGAAAAATTTATGAGAATATTAGTGATGCATCAGAACCATTCACAAAAAAAATTCAAATTGTTTCTAACATGGTTTGAACTACTTTTCATTCAGTTGAAATTTGTTAATCAATCTTTACTAGCACTTTTTGAATTTTTGAAAATTCCTCAAGATTAATCATCATCTGAAAATTTTATAGTAATATTATGGATGTGTTAGGACCATTCAATTTTTTTTCTCAAAAGTTTCTAACATGATTTGCATCATTTTCCATTCGGTTAAAATTTGCCGATCAGCTTCTTTATCAGGACAGTAGCACTGTTAGATTTTTGAAAAATTCCTCAGGATTGATCATTATCTAAAATTTTTATGGAAACATTAGTGATATGTTATGACCATCCAGACAAAATTTCAAATTTTTTTGACTTGTTTTGACTATTTTTCGGTCGGTTTAAATTGGACCAAAATCTCAGATTTTACGGTTGAAAAAAACTAGATTTCAAATTTCTAGTTTTTAAATTTTATCTGAATTTTATTTGAAATTCTAAAATCTCATCGAGATTTTGACCGCCTCCAAGATTTATGAGTTATTTCATAATTTGACACTCAATTCGCAAGCCTTTCAGCTCATTTGAATGACATATGTGACCGTCTGTGTGTATAACAGTGGGCCAGAGTGTCAAATTCCGAAATACGAATTTTAAAGTGTGTCAAATTCTGAAAACTCTCAAGATTTATACCAAACCAAATTTGAAACTTGACTCTGAATGCATCAACAAACAAAACTTCACCACCCTGAAAAATGGACACAACATTGCTCGTTCGGCCCTCCCGACACTCGTAATTTCCAATGTCCATCGAGCCAGCCACTCGTTCCTCCGCCGAGAGAAATCCAAGGAAACAAAAGGGGGAACAAAACAAAATCGCATTTTTTCTTCTGTTTTTCCTTTCTCTTGATTTCCACGCACAAAACGACGTAGAAGCGTCCGGGCTATGCATCGTACGCTCACAGCGTCTTGCCAGCAGCGTCGCCGGCCGCCGTCGAGGAGCTCTCATGGCCTCCCTCCTCGCCTTCTCCTCCTCCTCCCGCTTCCCGCCCAAACCCTCGCCACCCTACACCGCTTCCGCTCGCCCTCCCGCCTCTTCCGCGCACCTCCGCCTCCTGGTCACCCACCCCGCCGCGCGCCGCGAACCCGAGCCGGCGCCCCCGGCGTCTCTGGAGGCCGCGACGGAGAGGAGGTCGCTCGCGGTGAGGACGGGGGAGCTGTTGAATTAATTATGAAGAATGAAAACACCTAGACAATACCTGACGTCTTGAACCTTGTTTTGGTTCGCACAAAGGTTGACAGCCAACTCAGTCTCTGTTGCCCAAGCTGAGCTGATGGGAGCTGTAAACTTGTATAAATACACCTGCTGTATTTTTTAAAATTCACCCGCTCTAGGTGTAACGCCCTAGTTTTCGCTTTCTGGAGAAAAACCTAATTTAAATAAAGTAAATTCAAAATTTGGAGTTTCGTTGGTGTTTTTATTAACCTGGCATCCATTCCCATCCAAAATCGGGATTTAATTCCCCTCCGGTCGAAAAATCAGATTTTCCAGCTCCAGCCGGTACCCGAAATTTCACCCGAGTCCAAAAATGCTCCAAAAATCTCCAAACCACTTCTAAAACGTTCCAAATATTCTGAAATGATTTTAGGAATCATTCTCCAGATTTTTGAACATCCGTTCCTATTTTATCTTGCGCGGCTTTTGTTTAATGCCTGCGATTCGCACCTGAATATTCAATTCCACAAATTTCATCCAAATTCAACCAAACCAATTCCATTGGGTCCCAAATATTCTAAAATGGTTCTAGGAATTTTTCCGGAATTTTTAGGCCATTTTTCCTAATTTTTCTCTAGGGTGGCACGTTTACGTAAAAGAGAGCCAATAGGAAAGTGACACGTGGCAGCCACTATTCATCATCTTCAACCTCTAGCCATGCATGGTTGGGTGGAGCTTCAAGCAAGCAACAATGGCTAGGGTTCTTCTTTAAACCTCTCTAGCTCCCTCCACGCAACTCCAAACGACGAAGCGCCGGTTCCGTTGAATTCGTATCGTCGTCCTCTTCACATCCCCCCCCACCTCTCGCCGGAGAACTCGCCGGAATTTGCACGGACGCCCGAAAACCGAAAACGGTTCCAATGACTTCAATTCTCAATTACTCGGCCGTTTCTCGTCCAACCGGCGCACCACCACCTCCGTTCACTCCGTATAAGAGTCCTCTTTCCGGGCATGGGCTTCTCTTTTCCTCTACTCCCTCCATTTGCCCGAGAGATCGAGAAAACCGACGAGGTGTCACACTTTTTCGGCGTTCTTCGTGTTCATCCTTATTCCTCTCTCTCCGGTGAGCCATTCTTCTTGCCACTTGGTTCCTCGTGACCGTGGATGAGTCTAGCTTCTAACCCAATCGTTGATTGTAGGATTTCTCATCCGTGGGCGACGAATTCGGAGCTTTTTTGCATTCGGCCGAACCGCCGTTCGTCATCAATTTCTCCAATTCCGGTGAGTTTAGGTTCAATTCCTTCATCCTAGATGTAGCTAAGGATGTAATCTAGAGGTTCTAGTCTTTTGTTTGGAGCGATTCCATGCAAAATCGGGCGAAAAATTGGATTTTTAGGGAGGTTTGCGTTCTCTGTTTTTCTTTTGGGGTGCACTGTGTGGGTGCGTGTGTGGCCGGCGTGCCCGCCGCCTTCGCCCTTCGCCGGCCAGCCCGCGCCATGATGCCGCCCGCCCGCCGCCGCCAGTGGCCGTCGTGGCCGCGGCCGTCTGAGCCCGTCGCCCGCCTGCGCAGCGTGTCTCGCCATCCGTCATGGCCGGCTCGCCGGCCGACCCGCCACTTCGCCGCCACCGGCGCCACCGCCGCCCGCCCCTCACGGGCCGAACCCCACCACCTCCCCTCCTTTCCAACCTCTACCCCATCATCCATGGTGGCCATGAAGCCAAAGGTTGAAGACAACCCCACTCAATGACACCTTGGTCCCACTTGCCATACCCTCAAACCCAGTCAAAGTCCAAGTCAAAGCCAGCAGTTGACCAGTCAAACAGAGAAAGAATATTCCGAGAATATTCCCGATTTTCCAATTTCTCAAATTTCAAACTTCGGAAGCTCATAACTTCTCCGTCCGAACTCCGTTTGACTCCATTCAAATTTCTAAATTCATCTAAAATCAAGATCTACCTGCCAGTACTAATTTTGTAATTTTTGGATTTTATTTATTTTCTTTTATTTATTTATTTGCCTCGTTTTGCGTGTAGTCGACGACCCCGACGCGACCGCCGATCCCGTCGCCGGACTTCAGAAAGTTCAACCTTCTCGCTGCGACTGAGGCAAGTCTCCTTGACGCATGTTGAACCCATGTTTTATGACTGTTTTATACTGTTTTAACAATTGCATTGCTATTTATATCAAATGATGATGTCAAACGTTAAGTTGTTAGCTATACCTGTTGTTTATACCTCTTTGAGATTTGCTATCCTTGACCCTTTGTCGCCCTAGAACAGGGATCCACCATAATAAGTATTTTTAATAAAATACATTTTTGATGGGGAAAATGACTTTTTGGAAGATAGTTTGAATAGAGCAAATCGGGAGGAATGTAATTTGGAGACGGATGAATATTAGTGATAATGTGAGGATTGTTATTATGAAATTGAACTAAGGTGGTGATCATTTAAATGTTGAGGAGTTGGATTGTGATAGTAGTTCACAACATAATGAGTATGGATTGGGGTGAAATGCAAATTGGAGTTAGATGAATATTAGAGTTGATGTGGGGCTTGAAATCATAAAATTGATCTATGAATGGTAGTCCATATATTTCGGTGGATTGGGAGAGTGTTGGAAGATGTATGATGTCAGGAATACTAGTCGGTGAAAGTAAATAAGTGTTTTTGAGAGTCATATGTATAGATCAAATAAAATAAGTGGTGAATTATATTTCGGTGGATTTTAACAAGAATATTATGCGATAGTCATTCGGGGAGATTGTAAATAGTCCAGGATGTTTGGTGGTTTAGTGAATGATATTATTACGTATTCTTGGCGGATTAAGTAGATGAGTTAGAGGTGATAATGTGAATGATTAAATATAGAATATTATGCAGTATTATCGGTGGATTGGATGCAAGATGATTTAAGATAATATTGTGAAATATTCTCGGTGGTTTAGTAAATGATTTTGTGAAGTATTCCTGGTGGGTTAATAGATGATTTTGTGAAATATTCTTAGTGGATGATAAGGCTGATCGCCGTAAGAATAATAAATAAATCATTAATACAAGTTATAGTTCAAGGGAAAGATACAAACCTGATTGTGGTTTAATATGACTTTGGAGTAAAAATGGTACCATGATATACTTATTACTTGGTGGATAATATATATTGAATTGGATTATTCATATGATTGTCACATTGGGGCAATTTAATGATTATTGGAGATTACCGAATTGGTTATAAGGATTGTCATCAAACCCTGAGCTTTGTATTTTATAAAATAAGTTATTGGTGGAATAGAATAGTCCGGTAGAAATGCTTAGACTCGCACTCGGTCAATGTACACCTATGGGTGGGAATTTCAATTATCTTTTGAAAACCTGGTGTTGAAAGTTATAGGCAAGGAGTATTGCCGTTGGTTTGCAAAATAAAAATAAAATGAAAAATGATTTGGACTTGGGCGGCATGGAATGTCGGGTGGAAGCGGACCAAGCCTTGGTTCTTTTGTGCAAGTACCGCCCCAAGTCAATTAAGGACCGACGCTTATGACTGTCTCCATTCTAAGCATAACCGTACAACCACATGTCAAAGTGGGCACGACCTGGCTAACTAATTTGTAGAAACCTGACTTAGACTCACCATTCGGTTGTTGTGTGAGAGCCGGAAGGAGGCATTGTTATTGTTGTTGTTTTTCTCACACGGCGCAAGAGGGGGCTTCTGTACTGGGCGGACGGAACCCTAACAGCGGTGAAACCTCAGCGGGTGGGTCGGGTTAGGCGTATACATTGTAACAGCCTTGTCATGATATCCCTGCCGGCACACCTAAGGAAGTGTGCTAATAGCTTGGCATTAAGGGAATATCATGTCTTGTGGGTAAAGTTGTACACACTCTGCAGAGTTAAAACTATTCGAATAGCCGTGCCTACGGTCAAAGGCAAAGCTTGCTGAATGCTTTCATACTGGTAAACTTTGGGTTTTGATTTCAAACTAAACACTGTTTCGTTTTGGGATCCGAGGGCGGTTAGAACTCTCGGGTGTGCTTCTGGCGGTCAAAGCCCGGTAGGTGGAAAGAACCTGATTTTGTGAACCATGGCGGACATAGCCATGTGATTGGATTGAACCCTGATTTTGTTGAGATGTGGCGGATAGAGCCTGTATATTAGTGAGTGGTGGTTAGAACCTTCACTACAATATTACGTAATTCAATTATTAAAAAGAATTGCTCAAATATGCTTTGTGAAAATTATTAACAGTATGATTTGATGAAACTTGGCTTTGTGCAAATAAACCATATCAAGCCATCCTTGGATAGCCTACATTATGCATAATTTCCCAGACTTGCTGAGTACTTTATGTACTCACGTGCTACATTCTAATCCTCTCTCAGAAGTGAAAGAAGCTGTTCAAGATTTCCATCGACTAGGGTGCGTTCTCCACTCGATTGCCTGTGGGCATTTGGATGGGTCGCATTGGCGTTTTCGTCTTCCGCTGCAGTGTTCAAGTCGTTCAGCCTGTTCAGGCCGTAATGGTAAACCTTGACCATAAGGTCTTTGCTTTTATTTGGTATTATTCTTATTTAGTTATATGTATTCGTGATATGGTTGTTGATTCATCACTTTTGACTGTGTGTACTAGCTACTGATCTGGGACTAGTACAGAAATACACAGAGGACTCCGGATAGCCGATCCGGGGGCCCACACTAGGTTACCGGCTGCATGATTGGTCAAGTGTATGCAACCACGCTAGAGCATAGTATCTGATTGATCGTGTTGATCTGAAAATAGATATCATCTGTCCTGCATTGTATACAATCGTGTTCATATCAAAAAGTTATTGTTCGTAAAAGTTGGCAAAATACCATTACTCAAAGTTATTTGCACCATGAACTGCGGCTACATTTCCTTGAAATGCTTCCATGTAAGCCTCATCTGTAATTAATTATAGTCACATAGATCAGGCAGTGGGAAAAAAATTGGATTTAATACAACTTGCTACCCGTATTTGCAAAACGGTACAGCCGCATCGTGTATTCGCAAAAAAACCAGTCATCTCCGGTATTTGGAAACCTGAAAATGCATCTTCGGGTTACGGAAAACCGGACATGGCGTATTTGGATCACGGGAAACCGAAAATGGCTGTATTTGGAGCACCAAATTCTGGACATCCCAGGTCCGGCTCCTGGTGAACCGGACATGGATGAACAGTACAAGAAACATAACGAGTCTACAAAGACGTACAAAAGGCCCTTGTCCGGTTCACCGTGTACCGGACATGGCATGGGATGTCCGGAATTTGGTGCTCCAAATATGCCATGTCCGGTTTTCCGTAACCCGGAGATGCATTTTCGGGTTTCCAAATACCGGAGACGACTGGGTTTTTTGCGAATACATGATATTGTTGTACCGTTTTGCAAATACGGGTAGCAAGTTGTATTAAATCCGATTTTTTCCCAGGCAGTGCCAGTTGCCAGCTATCCAGTTTCATTTGAAGTTGCTGGGGGTTTGTGCAACTTCAAAAAAGAAAGCATAGGAGCACCTCTCGTCAGTCTTTTAATCGTAAAATTACCAAAATTTTAACAACGTTCAAAGTTACGGAAATTTATATAATCAGACAATTGCAATTTTGCTAAATGTTATGTGTTACTACAATTTGCAGTTGTCTAAAATATAGTAAGACAAACGCGTAACTATGTTAGTATGGTCTGGTATGTACCACAGGTTCGGCGAAAAGGATGTCAAATATACCAAATCCATCCTCAAGATCGAAAGGAATGTTCTGAATGTGTTTTATGATTATGATAGTACTGATGAAGCTTGAATGCGTACTATTTGTACTGGGGGATTTCGGGCAAGAATTGCTGCAATTTCTTCCCGTAAAACTCAGGCCTATTTGGTTCATGCCTAATATTTTCATAACTAAACTTAGGCAATGCATGATTTACCACAAAAACTGTGGTCAACAAATGGTTGCCACAAGTGTGACAAAAGTTAACCAAGAAGTTGAGCCTAGCACTCAGCTATGAGACTTAAGAAATCGTGGCAAGTCACAATTGTAGTATAAAAACAACCACAATTGTCAGCAATGCTTTCAGCTTGGAAGATGAAGTTGGGGAAGGTAAAAGAGAATATATTGTACAATGGCGGAACTAGAAATTTTTTTGTTAAAGGTATACATTTCACATGTACAATCCTATAGTTTATTACAATTATTTCATAATAGCATAAATCCAACACATATATTTTAGATTTGCTAAAAAGCACAATACAAATAGTTTTAAGGTATTGAAAATTTCAAACCACCAAAATCAGAACCAATTCAATAAACAAATATGGCACATCAAAGAGATAATTTTATACTACTTATCAAAATTTTAACCTGACACCCTGGTACCGCCCCTAGAATAGTATTTCCTTGTTCCTCATGCCCAGATACCAGGAAGTGATTTGTTGGAGCAAAAATTACTAGTGTGCTGATTTGCGAAGGGAGTAATCCGTATCAGTTCTGACCCCATAACCAATTTTCGGTCGTAAGACAAAACTTAAAGCTGGTAGAATTAGGAGACAAATCACTGCAAGAACTAGACGAAGACATGCACAATACAAGCCCTTTATTTTATCGTACAGGAAAAACAAGTGAATCAAATTTTATCGTAGCAGCTTGCTCCACCAAGGTCCAGCGAGTTCTTTGACCACCAAAATCATGAAAGCGCGGCTAGTCTCCGAGACCAATTCTCCGAATTTTTGGTCTCTACGCGCGCCCGCGCCGAGCCAGCGCTCGAACGCGGGCGGACTGGAGGCATTGTGAATTGAGTAGTGTGTTAGCAAGGCGGTGAGTGACGGATTTTGTGATGAATGAATAGTGTTGAAAACAGAACAGAATGTTTTCGATTGATCTCGAGAAAAATGGAAATAGAAACTTTTTTTCTTGGAAATGAAACGAAAAATATCGGTACAAAAACAAAAACAGATCGACGACATCGGTGGAGGGGGCATTGTGAATTTGAGTAGTGGGTTAGCAAGGTGGCGAGTGACGGATTTTGTGACGAACCAGGATGGTTGTATAGGGATTAGTAGAATCGACGGACGACCTTGCAGCCCTTAAGTTGCAGTCCTAGTTGCTACTACAGGTAATCTCTATGCTTAAGTCATTAGCTACGGCCAGGGTTCACTAAATCGTTCATGCGATTTTCGCATGAACAGTAATTTTTGATAATCGTAAAAATCGAGTCGAAAATCGGCCGAAAATCGTTAAAAATCGGATGAATTCAAAAACCAAATTTTTTCAAAAAAATTTCAAAAATCGTCGATTTTCGTGCGGGTTCTCGTGGAAAATCGACGATTTCGTGTGGAAAATCGATGAACTTGTTGAACTTTTTGTGCGATCGATTTTTGTAGCGATTTTCGACGATTTTTGACGAAAATCGACCGATTTCCACCAATTTTTGACACGTAAATTTTTTCGAATTTTCGAATTTTTTTGAATTGGATCGGTTTATCGACCGGTTTTTAATATCGGGCCGCGGCGATACGCGCGAAAATCGCTCGATTTTCGTCGATTTAGTGAACCCTGGCTACGGCCCAGCGATCGACGGCGGCAGCTTGGATCTTGGGGGTTGTACTCTATAAAGCTATGGTTTTCTTGGTACTGACCGTGCGAGGAGTCGGTTTAATAAAAATAAATTACAATTATATTATGATCAACTAAACAATTTTCTAAATACTTAGTGAGAAAAAAAATAATGGTGTGAGCTCATGTGCAAGCTGAATTATTATTTATACAGAAATAAATAATTTGTGGCTCACATGTCACCTTTACATTCTTTGGGCCCATGTGTAAATCAAACCTTAAGAGTACACATGGCTAAAATTACTACTACTAGTTTCCTGGTTGAAGCTAGTAGAAACAAACAGTACACAAGGCTCAACTGTTATACTACAAACCAGCAAGTAGTATTCATCATTCCTTAAGGGTGTGTTTGGATGGATGTATCAGACTGAATGGGATGGGATGGTACAAGATGGATAGGATGATTCTAGATGGGATGGTACCGGTTGGTCCTGTACCGATCGATTCAGCCGAATTCGTCGTATCATACGATACAACATCTTCAATGAATATTCTAGGAATCTGTACCATCTCATCCCGTACCAGATGGTTCCGTTCAGTCAACCAAACGTATGAACGAGATTAAATCATGTACAGAACGGTTCGGTTCAACCTGATACAGCGAATCAAACGCACCCTAATTGATTCAAACCTTGTGCATCTTAAGAAGCCAAACAAGTTGCTGGTTGCTTCATCTTTGGCCCACCTGTCAAAGGTACAGGTTGCACTTTAGAATCCAAGGACACCAGGCTGCTATAGTAAATACTGGCGCTATTGAAGTCTACTATAAACTATAGGAGGCTTGAACTACTGTCGTACATCAATTGAACCCTGACTAGATAGAATCAACATGTCAGCACACTGTAATTTCACTTCTTGTCCATCCTCCACCTTAGACCAATTCTAGTGATGCCCACAAGATCATGACCTTGCTGTTGAATTCATCTAATCGGTAAATTGAGTAGACCATTGGTTGAATCCAACAGGATTTTTTCCCAAACACCTAGTTGATGTCAACAACACCGTCCTACACATGAAAAGCATGGTATCAAAATTTTTTTGTCACAACCTCGTAGTAGGGGTGGTACTGGGTGCCAGCTACCATACAAATTTTAAAAGTAGTACACGATCATCTCTTTAATAGGTCAAATTTATTGACTGAATTGATTTCGATTTTAGTGGTTTGGAATATTTTAAGACCTTAGAACTATTTGTATTGTACTTTTAGTAAATTTCGAACATATGTGTTGGATTTATGATGTTACAAAATTATTGTACAAGACTATAGAGTTGTACTTGTGAAATGTGCACCCCGACGAAAAATTTCTAGTTCTGCCATTGCCTCGTAGGGCACTAGGCCCAAGTTACAGGTCCTATAAATAGGCCCTATGTCACCTGTGATTAGTTGTTTACTGTAGTATCCCCCCTGCATTTTTTTTAAAACTAGCCCCATGCGAAGAGGTTTGCAAAAATAGCCCCCTATCTGAGTGCGGAAGACCTGGCAGGTGACACGTGTCACCTGCCGTGGTGTGGTAGCACTAAGCCACCAAGTTGTCGTGGTCAGGGGGTGCTGGAGCTTCCTATCACGGTAGATGTCGGGACCCGAATATGCAAATCCGAACCCTCTATGTATTCTGTACTAGTCCAGCATCACGCTAGTGCACACAGTTGCAACATAGGTATAATATCACAATCATACGCAGCGAAAATATAATAAAATACTAATTTATTGAATAATCGAATGTTGAAAGACCTTAAGGTCAACCTTACACTTATTAGGCCTCAATGAATCTAAATCAAAGTAAATAAATAGCAGCAAAGCTGAAACATTGGTGAATCCCATCAATATGCCACATATATCTAATAAGATTCAACTCCTAGACACTCGCTTCCTCGTAGAACTCTTTCACCAATGCAGGTGTAGACTCCTCTTCAACTGATGGATTTGTTGTGACAAATGTGAGTACATAAAGCACTTAACAAGTTGTGCATAGAATGCAAGTCTATTATAACTACATGATAGGCTTGTTCCAAATGAATGGTTGATATGGCTGTTTTGCATAAAGCAATATTTTCAATTGAATACAATAAATAGGTTGAAAGAGTAAAATAAATAACAATAATAGTAAATTTTCCAATTGTTTCTCAAAGTAAACTGGCACATAGCCCTAAACCAATTTCATTATTTCCAATGGCATACAACATCCCTTCCCAAGTTTTGTTCATAAAATCTAACCCTTGACTGAAATTCCTAAGCATTGTCTTGTACTAAGGATAAGGATGTTCGAATATGTTTGACACTCTGCAGAGGTTATACATATTACCCACAAGATATAATCAAATTCATACTACTATGCAATGACACATACCCATCGACATGTGGCTAAAGATCATAACAAACCTTTCAAAAACTCTATCTGAACATAGACCCTCCCGACAAGTCTGAATTTGCTATTCCTTCCTTTACACAGAGCAGAAGAATAGAAGGGACTTATCGTTGGACAGGCTGTGTGGCTATGATGACACACCTCCCCCTTAACCGCACACATAGTTTGGTTATCCTCTTGAGGCATCATATGTTAAGACTCGATAACTTACTTAATTAGGTCTGGTCATACCAAATATGTGGTTGCCTGGGTCGATTAAGGACCGAACTAAGTGTTTGTTAGTTCCAAGAATTTTCGTACAACCACGAGGGCTGGTATGGGATGGCCTTAACCTATTAAGTTACTTAAAACTAGCTTTACACATTAGAAGGCTGGAGTAGCATAGGCATTTTGGGTAAGTTTGCTTGTAGGGGTTTCTACATATCAATGCAACAGTGTACGCCTGGTTATGAAGGAATGGGTGTGATGAGATGCGAAACCATCGTGAGTACTGTGTGTACGGGTCTTGATTTTTGCCACCATAACTTTGGTTTGTAGTCGCCGACCTAGTGCAAAGTTAGGGCTAGGAAATGTAACGGTTATGTATGATCTCTCTGCGACACACCAAAGAAAGTGTGTTAAATATGCATTGTAAAAAGAGTTGATCATTCCTTGTGGGTAAAGCTGTACACTTCTGCAGAGTTTAAATCTTTTCAAAAAGTCGTGCTTGTGGTCATGGGAGACTTGGTGAACTGACACTAGTTAGATGTTTTGATATTTTCATAAAATGATTTGGAATTGAAAATGGATACTGAAAATATGTAGAGAAATAGTTTCAAGTGTTTTTGCCATGTGTTGACATTGGACATTGTTGCTCACGAAGGACTATGAGTTAGTTGTTACATTTATGCTTACTACTTATTATTTTATATATCAGTCAAAGTTGCTTTTACTAAAATTTTACTTTCAATCTGTTATTCAGTATTTACATGTCAAATTGGCTTTATGCAAAATAACTATAGAAGCCTTACTCTAGGAATAGCCTACATATTCAAACACTCAAGTCTTGTTGAGTACGAAATGTACTCAACCTTGCTATTGTTGTTGTTTGTAGGTGAAGATATAGAAAACCTCGATGATACTTTCTTTACCGCAAGATACAGGGAATCTATTAACGAGCTTTCTAGGATTTATACCTTGTCAGTTGCCTGAGGGTTATGTGGCACACCACAAGACATCTGATTTTTTTGCTGTATTCTAATAGACATTATAGGTCATATTGTATAAATGCTTCCCCGAATATATGTAATATAGTGTGTATGGATGTGATTTCAACTTTGTAAATATGTGTGCTAGCTACTGATCATGGGACTAACACAATATACACATCGAACCCATTATTGGTATTCTGTACCAAAAATAGGGGCCTTACAGGTTGGTATCAGAGCCATACTAACTGTAGGATAAACCCTAGATTGGTCGTTAATAGCCATGCTGACTATAGGATAAACTCTAGATAGAATGATCATTAGAATAGAAACTAAAAAATAAAAAAAAATTATTTTCTAAAAAATATAAAAAGAGTAGCATTAGTTGTGTATATACTCTTTTCCTGTGGCACCTCGGATCGGCTATCCAGAATCCCCTGTGTATTTCTGTACTAGTCATAGATCAGTAGCTAGTACACACAGTCAAACAGTGATGAATCAACAGCCATATCACGATTTCATATAACCAAATAATAATAACACCAAATAAAAGCAAAGACCTCATGGTCGAGGTTTACCATTACGGCCTTAACAGGCTGAACAACTTGAACAACCGCAGCGAAAGACGATAACACCAAGTGGTGACCCATCCATATGCCCAAAGGCAATCGAGTGGGGTACGCGTCCTAGTCCTTGGAATCTCCTTTGACAGCTTGCTTCACTTCTGAGAGAAGTTTAGAATGTAGCATGTGAGTACATAAAGTACTCAGCAAGTCTGGAAAAAATGCATAATGCAGGCTATCCAAAGATGGCATATTATGGTTCTTTTGCATAAAGCAACACTTTCAAAAACTTTACATGTAATATTTTCACAAAGCCATTTTTATAATTATTTGTACCATTGAAATTATTAATAACTCTAGTGAAGGTTCTAGCCACCAATCACTAGTATACAGGCTCTATCCGCCACATCTCAAGAAGATCAGGGTTCAATCCATCCACATGGCTGAGTCTGCCATGGTTCACAAAATCAGGTTCAATCCACCTACCTGGCTCTAGCCGCCAGAAACACACCCGAGAGTTCTAACCACTCCCGGATCCCAAATCATCAGTTTTTAAAACAAATACAAAGTCTACCAATATGAAAGCATTCTTCGCTTTGCCCTTGAACGTAGGCACAGCTATTCGAATAGTTTTAACTCTGCAGAGGTGTACAGCTTTACCCACAAGACATGATATTCCCTTAGTGCCATGTATAATTAACACACTTCCTTAGGTGTGCCAACAGGGATATCATGACAAGGCATTTACAATGTATACGCCTAACCCGACTCGCCCGCTGAGGTTTCACCACTGTTAGGGTTCTATCTACCCAGTACAGAAGCCCCCTCTTGTGCCGTGTGAGAAAACAATCTTGCCTCTATCTGGCACTCACACACCATCTGGTGAGTCTAAGTTAGGTTTCTACAAATTATTCAGCCAGGTCGTGCCCACTTTGACATGTGGTTGTACGGTAATGCTTAGAATGAGAACAGTCATAAGCGTCGGTCCTTAACTGACTTGGGGCGGTACTTGCACAAACCAGGACCAGTGCTCTATCCGCACCCGCCAGACCAACCATTCCGCCCAAGTCTAAACCATTTTTCATTTTATTTTTATTTTGTAAACCAACGGAATATTCTTTGCCTATAACTTCCAACACAAGTTTTCAAGAGTTATAAGAAATTCTCACCCATAGGTGCATACTGACCGATTGCGAGTCTAAGCATTTCTACCGAACTGTTCTATTCCACCATTAGTTTATTTATAATTTTCAAATCTCAGTGTTGATAAAAATTTATTATAAGTACCCTCCAAAATTCATGAAATCACCAAGATCCTTAGTACTATCATGGCATTACATATTCTAGCCCAATTTAGTACTCCAACAAGTAAAGTCTTTGACATATGCAATCATGACTCCAAAATCATTCTAAGCTACTAACATTATTGCATACGAAACAATCTCCTCAAAATATAAGTCTCCTTATTGATTACCCATCATCCATACATCGATTAATCTTGTAATCTACTTGATCCACCAAGAATAATTCATAATTCCCCGACAATAGTGGTTTCCATGAATAATGATACCAGACCGACTAAACAAATCACACATAACCCACATTATTCATAATTCCACATAAATGGTTATCGTGAAACCATATTTCACAAAATCATCTACTAAACCACCGAGTACGATTTTCAATATTATCCATTTAATCCATCGAGTATATTTGATAATATCATTTATTAAATCATCGAGTATCATTCTCAATATCACCTATTTTAACCCTTCACATTATCATCTCTAAATCACATAATATGCTTGTTAAAATCCACCAAAATATGATTCACCACTTATTCTATTTGATCCACAAGTATGACTCTCAATATTATTTATTTAATTTTACCGACTATTATTCTTAATATCATACATATTTCAATATTCCCCCAATCCATACCAATTATATTGCGAACTGCCATCACAATCCAACTCCTCAATAGTTCTACTATCACCATTCATAGATCAATTTCATAATGACTAATCCCCATCAACACTATTATTCATGTAATCTCCAATCAAGTTGGGTTCTAGCTCCAATCTACATTCTATACTAATATGTTCCTTCCAAACTGTCTTCCAAATAGTCATTACCCTAATCAAAGAATACTTTATCAAAAGTATTTATTATGGTGGATTACTGTACTAGGGCGACAAAGGATCATGGATATCAATATCAAGGAGGTACGAACAACAGGAATAACTAATAGCCTAACGTCAACATCATCTTTTTATATAAATAGCAATGCAATTTATAAAACATTGTAAAACATTTATAAATCATGGGATCAACATACGTCAAGGAGACTTGCCTTCGGTCGCAGCATGAGTCTCACAATCATGCAGTTCGGCAATAGTGTCGACGGTTCCGGCGAACTTCTTCGACTACGCGCAAAATGGTACAACCAAATAAATAAAATAAAATAAATAAAATTCAAAAATTACAAAATTAATACTGGCAAATAGATCTTGAATTTAGATGAATTTAGGAATTTGAACAGAGTGAATCGGAGCTCAGACGGAAAAGATATGAGCGTTCGAAGTTTGAAAATGAAGGAAAAAGGAAATCAAGGAATATTCCTCGGAATCTTCTTTTGGGCTGAAATTTTGGAATTGTTAGTCTCTATTACATGTGGGACCCCCTTGTCATCCTTTAAGCCCTTCTTCTCCAAAGAGTCAAGAAACAGATGAGCTTGCTTTGCCTAATGGCGCCGGCCATTGCCGGGCTTTGGGGCTTGCCCGCCGGCGACATGAGGGGGAAACAGGACCAGGGAGATGTGGCGACACCGGAGAGGGGCGACGGCGAGCTGGAGGCGAGGCGGCGCGGCAGGGAGGTGGCTTGGACGGCAGACCGGCGGGGCTGCGAGCGGCGGTGTAACACCCCAGCATCTGGTATGCCTGAATGTTACCAAACATAGACTAAACCACATCTAAATACCACAAATGAACATAAATTACAGCAAAGGAGTAAATACTAAACCGAAAATTTCGGCAGCATCTCCTTTGTTTTTCCATGAATTGAAGCAACAACAAAAAGATCACAGGATAAAGCATAAATAATGACATCTAAATCATCAATAACGAGGGTTCTAGCAACATTATAAGTCTAGAATAATGAATTCAACCATCTCATGAGCCAAACGAAGTAAATGAGGAAACCAAGCACACAATTTAACCATGCACCAAGTTTCAAGGCACTATTCTTATTACCATGACCCAAACGAATAAATTGTCTATAAGTGTGGATCTATGTGTAGATGTGTAGCTAATGCCCTTTCCCGCATGCCGGTCTCATGGTACCTAAAAACAACATAAAACACAAGCGTGAGTTCATCACTCAGCAAGTATATTGCAATGGATCATAAAGAACAAATCAATGCCAACATCAATACATACCATACTTAACATAATGATCGAATCATAATTTCATATACAACATCATGATCATGTCTCAATCTCATTGTACACATTTCATTATCACCGTCATGTATGCAATGCAATGCAATGCACATGTCTCCTCGAAGCAAATACCGGTATTGCCGAGTGCACACCCGTCGGCGTGCACCCTCTTTCCCCTTCCATCCCGTAGATGGAGGGTGCCTACTCCTCGCTTCCACTCACCACGTGGGTGAAATCACGAGGTAGGTCTTACATCCATGGCGCTCCAGATTAGTCATAACTTTCTCACCGACCTTACCGGACTAGTTATGACGTTCTCACCGACTGGGCCAGTTTTCATGCCATGTATGCAACATATGCCATAAATATAAACAATTAACCATTGCATAGCACCATAAAAGACCATTTTCACCATAACATGGGCAAGCACTAACCATGGCAAGGTAGCATATCATGAAAACAATTTGCATCTAGTCAAGTCTAATAACATTCAACACGATACCCATTCCAATACACTTGCCTTAACCTCGGGTGACGGATTGGCGAGAGGTTGAGGGCACTCCCGGGGTCACACCACCTGCACAAACATACCACACACTCAAAACGTGTGACACCTCGGAGTGTCGCAACCTTATACAATGTGAATGTTGAGGACAAAAACTTTATGGAATGTGGAATTTAGGTTAAAACCTTTCGGCTTGAGGTTTACTCGCGTTTTTGGGTCGGTTGAAGTGTTATGTCGCCACGGATTGTCGTATCCTTAATTATTGAGCATGATGAGGCTATAAACATTATGAGATGTGGAAATAAGGTTAAAACCATAGGAATTGGAGGTTAATAACGTTTTCGGGCCGTTTCAGCCGTTTGGTTTTGGGCCTTCCCGGGGGAGTTTGGGCCCAAGGGGGGAAGAACCGTGGGCTTTTGTGGAGAGAGATTGGCCCATGGAGGGGGAGAACGTGGGTAAAGGGGCTAGGGGCACCTCCTCCCTGCCCTAGCCGCCTCCCCACACGCCTCCACCTCCCCCTTGCGCCTCCACCAATTTCCTCCTCCCTCTAGTCCTCTTCCTCCACCTCCACCTCAAGCCGTGCCACCCCCCTCCTTGCACCCCCAAGGACGCCCCCTCGCTGCCACGACACGTCTACGTGCTGCCCTCGCTGTTTGGAAGAACCGCGACGAGGGATCCCGAAGGATTTGGCGCGTGGGAGCGAGATCGGGTGATCGAGAGACATTCTTCGTGTTAAATCGCTGCTCGTCGGACTAAGGTATGTCCATGGGGAAACCTTGGGGAAGGTCTAGGTGCTATTCTCATGGTAGATTTGGAGTTTTTAGATCAAGAGGACGTGCTGCCATGGAGTAGATCTGAAAAGAACTAGAGTTCGTATTGTACTCAGTTTCGGGCAGATTTGGAGTCCGTGTTAGGGCGTGCGATTTCGCAATTTTAGATTCGGAATTTTGCCGACCTCCTGTTGAAGAAGTTGTAGGTATCGTCAAGACCTATTTTGTGTATTTTTTTTGAGAATTTTTGGAGTTACGGTCTGAAAGTTATGGCCGTTTTGGTGGGCGCTGTCCAATCTGTGTCGAGGTTGGGACAGTCTGTGTTCAACATTAGATTAAACTAATTTAGAGTTCGAATCTGACCGTACGGACTTCTAGGAAGTTGTAGATAATTTCAATACCTTTTAGTGTATATAAAGAAATTGAAATTCCGCCCAGCCGTTTGGAAGTTATGGCCGTTTTACCGAGCGCTATCAAATCTGTGACGAGATTGAGATAGTTCGTGTTCAACGTTAGATTAAACAACATTAGAGTCCGAATCAGTCTTTCCCTATAACTAGAAAAAGTTGGGAAATTTCCTAAGCTATGCGAGGATGTACTCGTTTATTCAATTTGGAGTCCTAGAACAGAAGTTATGCCCGTTGGAAGGCTGCTGTCTCGAAGGGACAGATTTGCTGTTTTTCTGATTTTAGGAGTTGTAAGCGAAGTCGGGGTAGTGGGATTTATGTGTGCTGTTTTGTGGACTCGATTTGAGTGTATGGCACGTGTTTGCAGGTGGTGTGCCTCCAGGAGTGCCCTCAAACCTCTCGACACTCCGTTGCCCGTGGTTGAAGGCAAGTGTGTTGTAATGAATAGCGGATTGTAGGTTGCTTGTAGAGATTAGATGAAGGATGGAATACTTGCTATGATCACTTGCCATGCTTGCTGATTTCCAATGATATGTTGAGTATGATTATCATGATATGATGCTATTTGTTTATGTTTATCATGATACGATGCCATGTGTCTATATTTGCCATGATATGATGCCATATGTTTATGTACAAATGAGATATGATAATTGGCATAGTGCATGCATGGCATGAGATAGGGCGAGGGCGGTGAGAACGTCATAACTAGTCCGGCAAGGTCGGTGAGAAAGTTATGACTAGTCCGGAACGCCATTAGAGTAAGTCCTACATCGTGATTCCATCTACCGTGGGTTGTGGAAGCGAGGAGTAGGCACCCTCCATCTTCGGGATGGAAGGGGGGAGAGGGTGCACACCGACGGGTGTGTACTCAACCATACCGGTATGAGTTTCCAAGGAGATATGAGCATAACATTGCATTGCATTGCATTGCAATACATATTTAATGATGATGATGTTGTTATGTGCTCAAGTATGAGATGTTATATGTCATGTGAGGTATTATTGTCTTGTAAATGATCTTGTTGTCCATTACAATATGCTTGCTGAGTTTTCGAACTCACGCTTGTGTTTTATGTTGTTTTTAGGTACTTTGAGATCGGCATGCGGGAAAAAGGGGTTTAGCTACACTTCTACACGTAGCTCCACCATCATAGTCTATGATTAGTCACTTGGTGACATGATTTTAAGAGTTGTGCCATAAAGTTAATGTATGGTTTAATCTAGCATGCTTGTGACCCCTTATTTGCTTCGTTATAGTTTATGAAGTGGTTGAGCGTGGTGTTATTGGCGTAGTTTGATGATACATCCATTTATGTTGATGTTTTAGATGTCGTGTGCTATGATATATCTTGCCATGATATTGATATTGTGTTAATTCATTGAAAAACAAAGGAGATGCTGCCGAAATATCGGTTTTTAGCGTATGTACCTTTGCTGGAATTTATGTTTAAATGTGATATTTAGTTGTTGTTTAGCTTATGTTTGGTAGCATTCGGGCATATTAAATGCCGGGGTGTTACAGTTGGTATCAGAGCGGGCTGTAGGTCCTTGGAATGTGAATTTCTAGTGACCTGCTATAGGGTACAACTAAAATGTGATGTGGAATAACTTAGAAACATGGTTTAGGTCTTAACTAAAATTTTGTTATAGGATAGCAACATTAAAACTTGCAAAAGTGGTATAACTAATCTAAAATTTGACACACAATGGATGCACAGTAGGAAAAGGGTATGGGTATCGTTTCCTTACGCTTAAATATTGTATTTAAGCTATGATGTTGGATGCTACTTTCGACAATGCTTGTTGCTATGTCAATGTTTTATGTTGTGGGGTTGTGGTACCGAAGGGTTTCGGTCACCTCTTTTTGTTCATAGTAAGGGTGAGGTTTGACGGTATGGCCGGTTAGCGCCACCACCGAAGAACTATTGACCCCTGTAGGAGAAGAGCGCTTACCCTTTCTGTTGTAGATCGGGTAGTTGATTGGAGACAAAAAGGAAGAGTTAATGGTGGTTTCCTTTGTATGTTCTTTGCCGTTCTGACGATCGGTGTTCTTTCCTTTTCTTGGCTTTAGTAGATTTGAATCAAATGAAAAGTGTTGGGTTTTCGCGGATCGTTCCGTATGCGGTGTGTGGTTTTGTCTTCCTTGGTTGAAGACGAAGAAGAGGAGACTAGTGTTGCGCTTCTTTTGGCCGCCTTTCCAGTTTTAATGATTAGTTTGTTGATGGCTTTATGGGGAAGAAGCATTCAAATTTATTCCCGTGTTTGTCTTTCTCCGAGGTTAAAGGAGTTATTGCGGAGTTATGCCAGACCTGGTTGTCAGGGCTGAAGTTCTGTGGCTTTGTAGGAGTAAGTGGTGTTTGATTTCGTTATTTTGCTGGTTTAAGAAAATCATCCTTGAAGAACCCTTCCTGTTTTGTGAAAGTTTGGAGTTAAGGTTTTATTTGCAAAGGTTTATTTGATCGGTTGGTTCCCTGTGGGAGTCTTCGAGATTTAAAAGTGTTTTGGAGAATTCCTTTGCATGACCAAGTTTGGATTTGTCTCTTTGTAATTTTGAGAGTCAAGTTTCCTTACGAATTTGGGATGAGTTATAAAACTAAAATGCTGCAAACAAAGTAAGTAGTCTTTTGACTGAAATCGTTTGTCCCTAGTAAGAATTGTTGTTCAGCATGTTATGTAGTAGGTAACAATGTGGTTTATGGATTGATGTGTTGCTAAGTTAAATTTTGAGTTGGATCAATTCAATATGAGAAAAATCTCTAGTTTGAGAATAAATAGACTACTAGTGTTGTAGTTTACTCTTAGCGAGAATGATTGAAAGTGTTAATGTTCATGCTTAGAATCTGTTGCCTTGCTTTAAAAGTGCTTATGATCCTTGTTAATGTTAAAAGTTTAAACCTTGAGGCATAGTTAAAAACATTAAGATGATGTAAACTGCTGAAATTGTTAAAGAAACTTTACCGGTTGTTTAAAGATGTTCTAATGTAAAGTGTTAATAGAGAAATTTAATCGTGTTGGCTAGTGACTTTAACTTGGAAGATTAAAGTTGTTTTTATGATTATGCCCATTTATTGATATTAATGACTTAGTAGTGGTGGTAATTGTTTAGATTACTTCTTGGAAGCCATTGTTAAAGTGGAGGTTATTATAACATGTTATGATGGAGTGAACCATGGATAATTAACATGATGTAGAATTTAATCCTTAATGAGTGTATACCTTCGAATCATGTTTACGAATTTTATCTCGTAGAGTTTTATCTTTAATGAATGATTGCCTTGGAATCCTAGTTATGAACTTTGTCTTGTAGAGATAATATTTACATGTTGAAGTCGTTGTTTAACTGAATAAGGTTCGGTTGTCGAGACGTGAAAATATAGGTGGTATGAAATTTATATGTTGATTTCATTTGAAAGTTTTGTTGAAGTACTATGTTTCAAAGTTAGACTAAGAAGTATTATGATTCGGTGATCCGTGGGGATCATGTCGTTATAGTCTTGGTTGGGTGCCTTTTTTATAAGCATCATAAACCCTTATTAAAAGTGTTGGGAATGGTAACTAGAGGAAGAATTTGTTGTGAAGCTTTTGGTTTAATTGTGTTGGGGCTCCTCAGGGAGTAGATAGTAATTATTGAATTCTTTTAATGGAAAGCGTAGTGGAGTACTAGAGATGTTTCTTTTTATGCTGAGCTTGTGTTTAGAAGCTTTTGGACTGGTTTGGTTGTTTGCCATTTTTGGTTGAAGAGTTTTTGGTCCAGGTGTTCCATATGCTGTCTTTCAGAGTTTCCCCAAAACTCGTAGCGTGTGGTGTCGATATTTGGATTTGGCTAATTTGTTTAGTCGGTGCTATGAGTATGGATTTACACCCCAAAAGTTTTTGAGTGGATCGCGCCCTTCGCGTTAGACCGAATTATCTTTGGAATTAATTTTAAAAGGAAGCAGATGCTCATAAAGGGTAGTGTTGGAAACTTTTGAGATAAGCCGTAGATGTGTAACTCTATTTGACTAGAGTTGGAGACATGTGGAAAATGTGTCTGTAAAAGTGTGTTTTACAAGTCTAGATTTTTATGAATGTTTCATAAGTGAATTTGGTTAGTGAAGAGTTTTCTTTTTGGAAATGAGTTTCCCTTTCTCTTTGAGAAAATTTGTGGCGGTTGTGTGTGCAGATGCTTGACTTTGGAGTCGATGTTCTTTTCCAAAATGCTGATTTTGGTTAAAATGCGAGGTTTTGCAAGTTTAGCTTTCAAGTAATGGAGGGTTCTGTTATGACGTGGTCTTTTCCTGCTAACGGTTTGCAGTCATGGTCTATCTGAATTTCTGCAACCTTCGATGTTAATGGTGTTTCAATTCTTTGATACCGAAGAAGTCGTTTGGTGAATGACTATTCGGTATTGGTTGTTACATGATGAATGAATGGTGGAAAGGGAAACATGACATCGTTTATTGATGTTTAATGATAAAGGAGCCGTTGAGCCAGGACGGTGAGAAAGTCATATATGGATACATGACTAATCCGGAGTGCTCTTGAAAAGTTTGCATTCATGTTATGAATCGAGATGTCCATTTCTTTCTAGTATGAAAAGAAAGAATAAAGAATTTACGTATGTTGGTTATGATGAAGGGGATTTGTGTTTCCTGTGCATCTTGGTTTAGAAAGTTAAACTGAATGCTCTTTGGTTGTTGTCGAATCTTTTCCAAAGTGATTGTAGTGCATTGGATTCAAGGTTAAGCATGGGGACCAATTGGGTTCATGGTTTGTGGATGAGTTTATCCAATCGTTGTGTCCTTGTTTTAGTCCTTGGGTGGAAAGCTTGAGGGCGAGACCCGCTTGGATGAGAAATCCGATGGGTTGTTATCGACCTAAGCATTAGGTGTTGTTAGTAGTGGATCGTAAATGGTTTAAAGGTGAGGAGTAAAGGAAGGTTGAGTTTGACTCAATTCAAACCTTCTTGGAGAATTGTGCTGTTGATGTGTTCCACGATAGGGTTGATTAAGTACTAGTGGACCACTTGGTGGTTGCTAGTAATTGCTTTTCCTTTTTCGAAGTGCATTGGATCTTTTGTCGCTGATCTATGATCGAGTTGAGTCAATCAGAGCATTTTTGTTCGGTTGTTACTGTTCTTGCGGGTTTTAAGAACTTTGGTTTTAAACCCCGTTTGTTCAAACAGTGGGTTGTCTTGGATTGTAGTGTCTCTCTTGGCTCGCGTCGTCTTGTTTACGGTGAACCATAGTAGAGAGGTTGAGGTGTGAAAACACTTTTGTGCGTGGGAGCTGAAGAGGGTTCTAGCGGTTGAAGCCGTCTTCTTCTGGAGAGTAGCATTGCTTAAGGGATCAGGCACTATAGTGCCAAGGAATGTATCGAATGAGGAGTGTGAGACCGTTTTCTTTCGTGGTCTTTTTGGCAATTGAGGTGAAGGAGGAACCGTGCGAGGTTGCACTTTGTTGAGCTAAATCAATATTTCCTCGCCAAGGGTTGGTTTTGAGAACTCGCTTGTCGTTTGTTCTCGTTTGAGTCTTTGTGTGAATGTTTTATGTTGTAAGGTAGTCTTTTGTCCCTTGGGGACTTTGTTGTTGATTTTGGCGTTCGTCGGATTCGAGGTCGAATCCTGTTTAAGGGGGGTAGAATGTGACACCTCGGAGTGTCGCAACCTTATACAATGTGAATGTTGAGGACAAAAACTTTATGGAATGTGGAATTTAGGTTAAAACCTTTCGGCTTGAGGTTTACTCGCGTTTTTGGGTCGGTTGAAATGTTATGTCGCCACGGATTGTCGTATCCTTAATTATTGAGCATGATGAGGCTATAAACATTATGAGATGTGGAAATAAGGTTAAAACCATAGGAATTGGAGGTTAATAACGTTTTCGGGCCGTTTCCGGACCGTTTTCGGGGTTTTGGGCCTTCCCGGGGGAGTTTGGGCCCAAGGGGGGAAGAACCGTGGGCTTTTGTGGAGAGAGATTGGCCCATGGAGGGGGGAGAACGTGGGTAAAGGGGCTAGGGGCACCTCCTCCCTGCCCTAGCCGCCTCCCCACACGCCTCCACCTCCCCCTTGCGCCTCCACCAATTTCCTCCTCCCTCTAGTCCTCTTCCTCCACCTCCACCTCAAGCCGCGCCACCCCCCCTCCTCCTTGCACCCCCAAGGACGCCCCCTCGCTGCCACGACACGTCTACGTGCTGCCCTCACTGTTTGGAAGAACCGCGACGAGGGATCCCGAAGGATTTGGCGCGTGGGAGCGAGATCGGGTGATCGAGAGACATTCTTCGTGTTCGTCGTTCGTCGGACTAAGGTATGTCCATGGGGAAACCTTGGGGAAGGTCTAGGTGCTGTTCTCATGGTAGATTTGGAGTTTTTAGATCAAGAGGACGTGCTGCCATGGAGTAGATCTGAAAAGAACTAGAGTTCGTATTGTACTCAGTTTCGGGCAGATTTGGAGTCCGTGTTAGGGCGTGCGATTTCGCAATTTTAGATTCGGAATTTTGCCAACCTCCTGTTGAAGAAGTTGTAGGTATCGTCAAGACCTATTTTGTGTATTTTTTTGAGAATTTTTGGAGTTACGGTCTGAAAGTTATGGCCGTTTTGGTGGGCGCTGTCCAATCTGTGTCGAGGTTGGGACAGTCTGTGTTCAACATTAGATTAAACTAATTTAGATTTCGAATCTGACCGTACGGACTTCTAGGAAGTTGTAGATAATTTCAATACCTTTCAGTGCATATAAAGAAATTGAAATTCCGCCCAGCCGTTTGGAAGTTATGGCCGTTTTACCGAGCGCTGTCAAATCTGTGACGAGATTGAGATAGTTCGTGTTCAACGTTAGGTTAAACAACATTAGAGTCCGAATCAGTCTTTCCCTATAACTAGAAAAAGTTGGGAAATTTCCTAAGCTACGCGAGGATGTACTCGTTTATTCAATTTGGAGTCCTAGAACAGAAGTTATGCCCGTTGGAAGGCTGCTGTCTCGAAGGGACAGATTTGCTGTTTTTCTGATTTTAGGAGTTGTAAGCGAAGTCGGGGTAGTGGGATTTATGTGTGCTGTTTTGTGGACTCGATTTGAGTGTATGGCATGTGTTTGCAGGTGGTGTGCCTCCAGGAGTGCCCTCAAACCTCTCGACACTCCGTTGCCCGTGGTTGAAGGCAAGTGTGTTGTAATGAATAGCGGATTGTAGGTTGCTTGTAGAGATTAGATGAAGGATGGAATACTTGCTATGATCACTTGCCATGCTTGCTGATTTCCAATGATATGTTGAGTATGATTATCATGATATGATGCTATTTGTTTATGTTTATCATGATACGATGCCATGTGTCTATATTTGCCATGATATGATGCCATATGTTTATGTACAAATGAGATATGATAATTGGCATAGTGCATGCATGGCATGAGATAGGGCGAGGGCGGTTGAGAACGTCATAACTAGTCCGGCAAGGTCGGTGAGAAAGTTATGACTAGTCCGGAACGCCATTAGAGTAAGTCCTACATCGTGATTCCATCTACCGTGGGTTGTGGAAGCGAGGAGTAGGCACCCTCCATCTTCGGGATGGAAGGGGGGAGAGGGTGCACACCGACGGGTGTGTACTCAACCATACCGGTATGAGTTTCCAAGGAGATATGAGCATAACATTGCATTGCATTGCATTGCAATACATATTTAATGATGATGATGTTGTTATGTGCTCAAGTATGAGATGTTATATGTCATGTGAGGTATTATTGTCTTGTAAATGATCTTGTTGTCCATTACAATATGCTTGCTGAGTTTTCGAACTCACGCTTGTGTTTTATGTTGTTTTTAGGTACTTTGAGATCGGCATGCGGGAAAAAGGGGTTTAGCTACACTTCTACACGTAGCTCCACCATCATAGTCTATGATTAGTCACTTGGAGACATGATTTTAAGAGTTGTGCCATAAAGTTAATGTATGGTTTAATCTAGCATGCTTGTGACCCCTTATTTGCTTCGTTATAGTTTATGAAGTGGTTGAGCGTGGTGTTATTGGCGTAGTTTGATGATACATCCATTTATGTTGATGTTTTAGATGTCGTGTGCTATGATATATCTTGCCATGATATTGATATTGTGTTAATTCATTGAAAAACAAAGGAGATGCTGCCGAAATATCGGTTTTTAGCGTATGTACCTTTGCTGGAATTTATGTTTAAATGTGATATTTAGTTGTTGTTTAGCTTATGTTTGGTAGCATTCGGGCATATTAAATGCCGGGGTGTTACAAAACGTGCCCCCAAAATAGTACGCAAAAGCTCGTCTACCCCGACTTCACAAACTACTCCCAAAATCGAAAAACAGAGAATCTGTCCCGTTGGGACAGCAGGCTTCAATCTAGCATAACTTTAGTTCTAGGACTCCGAATTGATTAAAAGAGTAGATCATCGCGAAGCTTAGGAAATTTCCTAGCTTTTTCTAAGTATTGGGAAAAGCTGATTCGGCCTCTAAAATTGTCTAATCTACAAAACACCACGTTCTGTCCCAATTACGTCACAGATTTGAACACGTTCGGTAAAACGACCATAGCTTTCAAACGGCTGGGCGGAATTGGACGTTCTTGGTGTCAAATTAAAGGTATTGCAGTTACATACAACTGTCTCAACAGGCGGCCGACCAAATTCCGAATCTAAAATCACGAAAACTCAAACCCTAGGTCGAGTGCACAATCTGCCCGAAACAGAGGATTAAGAACCCTCTAGTTTTCATCCAAACTACCCAACCACAGAACCACCCCTTGATCTAAAAGCATCAAATCAACCTCTAGAATAGCACCTAGACCATTCCCAAGGATCACCCATACCATACCTCTGCCCGACGAACGACGAACGCCGAATTCCTTCCTCCCGGGTTCCCCGATCGTCTTCCTCGCGCCGGAACCGCCGGATCTCCTCGTCGCGGGGCTTCCCGATGGAGGAAATAACGGGGTGGCGAGGTGGGGAACTTCCCTAGGGCAGCAAGGGAGGTGGAGAGGGGAGGGGAGAGGTGGTGGGAGGAAGATGGAGGGGGGCGGCGCACTAAGGTGGAGAGGGGGAGGCGCACCAAGTGGAGAGGGGAATAGGGGGTGGCTAGGGCAGGGAGGGGGCGCACCAAGCCTCCAAATTCTGGTCTCTCCTCCCTCATGGGCCCATATCCCTTCCACTAAAGCCCACGACTCATTCCCCTTGGGCCCAAACTTCCCCGGATAGGCCCAAACTCCCGAAATCGGCCCGGAAACGCGATTAAACGGCAAAACGTAAAGTTTTAACCTCTGATTTCACAATTTATAATGTCACACCATTCCATAGTGTCACATTATCCCCCCCTTAAACAGGATTCGACCTCGAATCCGAAGAACGCCAAAAACAACAACAAAGTCCCCAAGGGACAAAAGACTTCTTTGCAACACAAAACATTCACACAAAGACTCAAACCGGAACAAACGACAAACAAGTTCTCAAAACCAACACTTAGCGAGAAAGTGTTGATTTAGCTCAACAAAGTGCGTTTGTAACACCCCAAAATTTTGCTTTTCTTAAATTCATGTGTGATTTGGCACTTTGGTGAATTTTTGGAATTTTCTGGAATTTATTTGGATTTATTTGGAATTTATTTGAATTTATTCCATTTTGAAATAATTAAAGAATTTAAATTTGCAAATAAATTTTTGTTGGAAATATTTTATTTGAGTCCAAAATGATCCAAAATATTTTCCAGAATTTTTCTGGAATTTTTCTGAGTCATTTGCTATTTTTAATGAATTAAATGAATTACTGGGAATTATTTTAAATATTAAATCGCTGGAAAATCCAACTCGGGTCAAATCGTTCATCCGACCGAAGTCGGACTCGAGTCCGACCGAGCGATTGACTCGACCGAACCCACTCCTAACCCTAATCAATCCCAACCGTTGGATCAAGATCCAACTACCGAGATCCGTCCGACCTGCACTCCGAAGCCGCGGTCCGACCGGACCGGCCGCCCGCGATCGTGGCCGTTGGTTGTGCCACGTGGACGGCCACGATTTCATCGTCTCCGCCCGAAGTCCGAGCTGGACTCGCCGCCCGTGTCCGCCGCGTGGAGAGCTAGGTCTCCGTTTTACGCCGCCGAGGCTATTTAATGCCGAGGCATACCGAGATCGCCATCCCACGCCGGTTCGAAACCTAGCTCGCGCCGCTTAGGATCCCCACCGCTCGCCGTTATTGCTCGCCGGAGTTGGAAGTGCATTCGCCGCGATTAAACGCCGATATTCTTTGCCGTCCGTCGTCCTCCGCCGTCATCAAGCCCGGATCCGGATTCCCCAAGGCGAGGCAGCGTTGAGTACCTCACTTCGCCGGAGCGCCCGAACGCCGACGGCAAGGTCGTCGTCCCGTCTCCGGTCAAGCCGCGCCGCCGCGTGCCATCGCCGTCCACGAGCTTGCCGTGCCGTTGGATCCAGAATCGGACGGCAGCGGTGAGTTCACGTGTTTCCCAAACCCTAGAAACCCGATTAGATCTGGACCGTTGGATCAAGATCCAGCGGTTCACAATCGCCACGTCTTTGTAGCGGTGCGATTATAGGATTAGATCCGACCGTCCGATCTAGATCGAGCGGCCCACGAGCATCGAGTAGTTTCAACGTGTTAACCCTGGATCTAATCCGCGCCGTTGATTTTCAAATCAACGGTCGTGATTGGCGCCACGTGTCGGGAAGTTGGACCGACGCGGCCGGGCCGCCCACGCTGGCAGCGTAGGACGCCGACACGCCGGCCCGCGTGTCGAGGGCCCGCATGTCGCTGGCTAACCCAGCGGCGCCGACGTCACCCATGACGTCACGGTGGAGTCCCACCTGTCGGCCGTGGTGAGCCCGGACGTCGGCGATGACGTCACGAGAGGCCCACATGTCGATCCACGTGGCCGTGGGCCGAGTCCACCGTGGACCCGAAATGAGCATGGACCGAGCCCATGGATCGGCCGACGCCAAGAGGCCAATCAGAGCTGCCACGTGTCCATGCCGACGCAATAATTAATTTCGAAAAGAAAATGATTTATTAATTCGAAATATTGATTCAAATTTAGATTCAAACTTCAAACGCTTATAACTTTTGCGTTTCAACTCCGATTTGAGCGATTCAAATTTCTAAATTTGTATAAAATTAAGATCTACCTAAATATGAATTTTATTTAATTTTTGGACTAAAGTTTTTCTCTGTAATATTATTTAATTGATTATTTAAACTTTAAATAATCATAACTTTTATGCTTTAACTCCAAATTTGACGATTCCAGTTTCTAAAAATCCAGAAAATTATGTTCTCTCTGTTTATGGATTTTATTTGGAGTTTTGGGATCTTTTGCATAGTGTTTATTTGTGTATTTGCTATTTGCACGCTTTACGAGTAGACGTTGAAGTGCTGGGAGGGATTCGAAGGAGAAGTATTGACTCAGATCCAACTCAAGACCAAGAGCAAGTGCTTTTTGAAGGCAAGTTGTGCTTTGACCATATTGATCCTATTTGAAATCTATTTTGATTTAAACTATTGCATGCTAGTTTAATTAGAAAGATACTTTGGTTTAAACACAGGGGTTAGATAAATACCAATTTGCTATATGACACCTTGATTACTTAAGTATGTGCCATGACCCTTTGTCACCCTAGTTGTGGTTTACTAGTTGGACATTATTAAATTGCCAACCTGGGATTAGACCGCGTTGTAGTATCTTTGCTTAGACACACTTTCGTGCTCATAACATGATTTTGGACAATCAAATGTTAATATTGACTTAATGATATATTGAACCTGTTTTGGAAAAGTATCATGTGATGTTGATGGCACGTGGTGCATGGTAATCAATCGGGTTTGATAAACAGATTTCGGCGGGGCATGTGGCAAGAGTAATCAGTGGGCCGATTGTGGCAATCGGGATGATGATTTGGTTTTTCGGGTAGTCGTGCCCTGGTCAATATATGGACTTATCCTTGCAAGCCTTTGAACTGGGTCATACTTGCAACCACATGGCTGGAATGGGACGGCCCTAGTTGACTAAGTCGCTAAGGACTCACTTGTGGAGCCTCAGGGTGTCGATTACACCTTTTGTGTGATTGTGCGGGGGGCGTATCGTGGGTGTGGCCAGTACCCATCTAACGGTGTGTTGGTCCCATACTTCGCCTTGGCTAAGGGAAGGGATGGTGTAGAGCACGTCTTAGAGGACCACCTGTGTTGTTTGAGGCTTCCAGAAGGCTTTGTTATGATCGCTCATTCGCATACTCTTGTATGGCGATTCACTACCGACGTGGTGAGTGGATTGTATCTTGTGGGTAAAGTGCATAACCTCTGCAGAGTGTAGAATCTATTTGAATAGCCGAGTCCACTGTGATCTTTGGACAATGCTCGGGAATTACAATCAAGGGTTAGATTTTCAAAATAACTTGGATTTGAAAAGTTGGGTTGGTTTAACAAAGAAGATGATGGAAATATGGTTTAGGATGGGGAAAACGTTATTTAAACTTCTTGAAAAGTTATTTATGCTTTACTTGTTTTTACCGCTTTCGAATCTACTTATATTACTTGTCAAATGCTGTTTACATAAATATACCTTAAGCTATTCCTTTGTACCAAGCCATGCATATAGTATATTAGCTTGCATTCTGTGCATGACTTGTCGAGTACCAAGTACTCACCCTTGCCTCAACACAATACCAGTTGAAGAGGAGATTACGCCAAGATTGGAGGAGGAACTCCAAGAGGACCCGACTACTTAGGGATGCGAGCCGGTCGATTGCCTGTGGTATCTTGGATGGCGCCACGAAGTTTATTTGATTTTTCATTGCGATTACTTCTCTTTTAATAAGTTTCGCCTTGCAAGGCATATATTTGTAACTTGGCCATAAGGTCAAGTAACCACTTTGGTTATTTAAATAAAGTACTTTGATAATATCGATTGGTATGATTGTGATATTTACCGATGTTAAGACTGTGTGCACTAAGCTGCGTTCTGGACTAGTGCTGAATACCTGAAGGGTCCGGATTTGCAAATTCGGGTCCCGACAGAGGTGGTATCGAGCCATACTTGACTGTAGGCTCAACCCTAAGCTAGAATGGTCGTAGTGAGGATAAAACCTATTTTCTAAATCTGAAAATTTGTGAAGACAAGAAATGACATCTCGACTTATCCCCTTCTCTATTTTCTCGTCTCTTGCTGAAATTTTCCCTTACCTTGTCACAATTTAAAAATTCCGAGTTCTTACGTAAAGCACTCTTGTGACAGATGGAGGAAGAGTTCAACTATGTTGATCTAGGAGTTGGTCACGCCGCAGAGCTTTGGCACATGCTACAAACTCTCGGAGATTTTGAGAAGCCCCAATACCAAGTGGAAGTGATCAGACAAGCAGGATTGATCAAGGCTTGTGACGTGAGGATTGAGGTACCGCCAGAAGAGGGGCCCAGGCAATCGCCCGATACACTGCACTGCTAGAAGATCTACACTGCAGATGGGTATCCAAGAAGTTTCACGACGAGCAATGCGGCACATTACCGGTATCCACGCCAGAGAGTTGGAAAGCACGGTGTTCCGTTATCATCCGCGCAGCGATAACCTTCTTGACCGAAGACGATTCAGATGAGAATGCCACGGTTACCACGATTGGCACGATTCGTCGTCGCCCAGGAAGATGTACTAGATAATACAAGCAAGGAGCTACAGAAGGCCCGCAAGGAAATCACGACAGAGAAGAACAGATGGCGGGAAGCTCAGGAGTATGTGGCACACCTTCTACGAAGGATTGACGAGTTGGAAATGACTTTGTACGGACTAGACCAGAGCCAAGATTGAGCTACACGAGCCAGATCCAGAGGAGTCAGATCTCGATGAGGACACTGCTTCTTCGACTACCACAGATGACATAGTCGCTGGACATGGCGATCGTTTCGCGCCTATGCCACAGCACCCGCACCCAGGCCGTGGAGGTTTTCTCGATGAGTGAGCTTAGGTTCTATAGTGAGACTCCTTCGCCGAGTCAAGTCATAGAATAAAGAGTCACCCTTTAGGCGTTATATTCCAGAGTTAGTTCGATTTGGATTTGCTTTGTTTGCTGAGTGTGCAGTATGTGTTGCAAGGCCCTTAGGCATTGTAAGCAGCCATACCAAGTTATTAATAATAAAGATGGACCTTAAAGTTACCCCTTTCGCCTCGCATAAGTTCCATATTACTTGTCTATTCTTGTTTCCCTCTCATCTCTAAACCTAGAGCAAATCGACAGATGGTAACCACCCGTGGGAACTTTGGAAGCAATGGGAGTGGTTCTCGCCCAGCAGAAAACCCTAATGATAGAGCACCAGCACCGCCAGATGATATGCAGAATTTTGGAGCATTTCTTGCTGCTCAGACTCAGTTGATGCATGCTATGATGCAACAAATGCAGCACGTCACTTTCAGGCCACCGCTAATCAAGTTAATCGGGGACCACGCCGAATCACAAGGTCCGTCGAGTTCATGAGGACTCACCCACCCACTTTCTCTGGGAATGCCAATCCGTTGGAGGCCGACGATTGGTTAAGATCAATTGAGAGGAAGCTACACATAGCTCAATGCATAGGGAATGAGAAGGTACTTTACGCTTCTCATCAGTTGGAAGGAACAACCGAATGGTGGGAGAACTTCGTGCCACGCAGAGAACCCTCAAGATATCACTTGGGAAGAGTTCACAATGCATTCCGACAAGATCACGTGCCTGAAGGAATTATGGACCTTAAGGAGGAGTTCAGAGCATCAAGCAAGGTAATCGGCCGGTGGTCGACTACGAACAAGTTCACACAGCTTAGCACGCTACGCACCTGAGGATGTAGCGACAGATAAATCCAGACAGTCTCGTTTCATGAAGGGACTTAACTCAGGATTGCAAGTAGGGTTGATCACCCACACCTTTCCAGATTTCCAAGAGTTGGTAAATAAGGCGCTTATTCTTGAGGACAAGCGCAAGGAACTGGATGAGAACAGGAAGCGCAGGATGCAACAAAGAAGGATCACGTCGAGGAACGCATAGCGCTTGAGAGTTGCACCAAATCAATTCTTCGATTCCAACCACAGAATGCAACAAGGACACCCTCCCCGCACCAAGACACGCCAATCAAAACTACTGCACCCACTTCGCTAGAAACGCTACCTCAGCAAACAAAGAAGGAACAAGGAGACGCCGCTACAATCGCAACGAGCCAGGACACTTTGCCAACAGCTTGTCCAAAGAAGACAGCGAGCGACCCGATTCGCTTCAATCTAGGAACCACCCAGCTAGGACGCCAAAGACCAGGAGCCACACCAGGCATCGTGGTGAGAGGCCGAGTCAACCATGTCACCGCGGATGCACCTTTGCAAAATGCTACGGACGTCAGATCGGGTAAGTTACTTGTTAACTCGATACACCTGCTTGATTTTGTTTGACTCTGGAGCTTCGCATTCGTTTGTTTCGCAAGGCTTTGCTGCTAGAAATGATTTAAGGATTGCAAGACTTAAGTGCATGCTTTTAGTTCAAACCCCTGGTTCCGAACTCCGAACGGAAGTAGGATGTTCGGGTGAGAATACTAATAGATGGAATAGAGTTCCTAGCAAACCTTATAATTTTGGAGACCCAGACCTTAGATGTTATATTGGGAATGGTTTGGTTATCCAAGCACAAGGTCAGTATTGGATTGTGGACGAAGAACTATCTCGATTGAGAGCCCGTGTGGGAAGAAAGTGGAATTTCAAGCCCACTTGATTAGAGATGGACTGATTGATGGTTAACAGTACCAAGGCAATCAGCATAGAGGATGTCCCAAGAGTGAATGAGTACCCGGATGTTTTTCCCGAGGATCTACCTGGTATGCCGCTGCACGAGGACATAGAGTTTGTGATAGAGCTTGTACCTGCACAAAGACCGATAGCAAAGAGATCCTATCGGATGTCCACCGAGGAGTTGGTAGAAATGAAGAAACAACTAGAGGAGTTAATGGAGAAAGGATTTATCAGACCAAGTTCGTCGCCGTGGGGAGCACCAGTTTGTTTGTCAAGAAGAAGGACGGGAGTTTCAGGATGTGCATTGACTACCGTGCACTCAATGAAGTCACCGTGAAAAATAAGTATCCGCTACCCAGGATTGATGATTTGTTTGATCAGTTAAGAGGAGCCGGAGTTTTCTCCAAGATTGATCTCGAGATCGGGATACCATCGATTGAAGATCCGATCGTAAGATATTCAAGATCGCATTCTCGTCAAGATATGGACATTACGAGTTCTGATTATGTCCTTTGGGGTGACGAATGCGCCAAACTTATTTCATGAATATGATGAATAAGGTGTTCATGGAATATTTGGACAAGTTTGTCGTCGTGTTCATAGACGATATCCTGGTCTACTCCAAGACAGAGGATGAACATGCCGAACACTTAAGGCGAGTTTTGGAAAAGTCGAGGAACAGAACTTTTCGCCAAGTTCAAAGCAAGTGTGATTTTTGGAAGGACAAGGTGGAGTTTCTTGGACATGTAATGACCGCATGAAGGAGTCGCCGTAGATCCAAGCATAGTAGAAGTTGTGTTACATTGGGAGCAGCAGAAGACTGTGACCCAGTTTCGGAGTTTCCTTGGTATGGCAGGATATTACCGCCGTTTCATCGAAGGTTTTTCGACAATTGCGAAACCTCTTACGCAATTGTCAAGAAGGAAAAGAAGTTTGCATGGGCGCTTGAGAATGTGAGGAAGGATTTCAGAGTCAAGAAGCGATTGACATCAGCACCGGTGTTAGTTCTACCGGATGTTGCTCAAAGCTTCGATATTTATTGTGACGCATCGCGCCAAGGACTTGGATGTGTGCTGATGCAGAATGGAAAGGTCGTCGCTTATGCATCAAGGCAGTTGAGGCCGCATGAGGAAAATTATCCGACACATGACCTAGAGTCAGCCGTAGTGCATGCCTTGAAGATATGGCGTCACTATCTGATTGGAAACAGATGTGAGGTATATACGGATCATAAGAGCCTTAAGTACATATTCACCCAGTCAGATCTGAATATGAGGCAGAGGAGATGGTTGGAGTTAATCAAGGACTATAATGTTGGAATCCATTACCATCCTGGGAAGGCCAACGTAGTAGCCGACGCTCTGAGCCGGAAAAGCCATACCGTGAGTACGTTGCTAGCCACAAGTCAGGATGAGTTATGTGAGGATTTTCGAAAAATGAAGATTGAGGTTGTACCTAGCGGATTCTTGGCCGCCTTGGAAGTAAAGCCTACTTTAGAGGACCAGATCCGAGAAGGACAGAAGGATGATGACAAGATCCGCAGGATTAAGTCCAAAATGGAGGAAGGCAAGGCAAAGGATTTCAAGCTAGACGAGCAAGGCACGTTATGGATGAAGGATCGCATTTGTGTGCCTAACAAAAAGGAGTTAAAGCAACTGATTTTGGAAGAAGCCCATGACTCTAAGTACTCGATTCACCACGAAGCGCCAAGATGTATCGAGATCTCAAGGAGAGATTACGGTGGCCAAGTATGAAACGTGAAGTTGCCGAGCATGTTGCATTGTGCGACGTATGCCAGAGAGTCAAGGCAATGCATCGAAACCAGCGGGATTGCTACAAATTGAAGATACCTGAGTGGAAGTGGGAGGAAATCGGAATGGATTTCATTACCGGTTTGTCAAGACTCAAGGAGGTTATGACTCCATATGGGTTATAGTGGATCGCTCGACTAAAGTAGCCCATTTTATCCTCGTGAAGACCACTTACTCGGGAGATAAGTTAGCGAGTTGTACATGATCAGATTGTTTGTTTGCACGGAGTGCCAAAGAGGATTGTATCGGACAGAGGTACCCAATTTACCTCAAGGTTAAGAATAAGTTGCATGAGGCCATGGGAACCCGTTTAAACTTCAAGATCTGACTTATCATCCATGCATTTGACGGATGGACAGGCCAGAGAGTCAACCAGATTTTGGAGGATATGCTAAGAGCTTGTGCATTGGCTTATGCTACCTCTTGGGATAAGAGTTTCTTTGTATGCCGAGTTTAGTTACAACAATAGTTATCGTGCTAGTTTACGATGTCACCTTTGAGGCCTCAGATGGTCGACCACTGTCGGACACCATTGAATTGGAATGAGACCGTGAGCGCCGTGTCTTTGGGCCTGATATTCTTCAAGAGGTCAAGAGCAGATCGCTATGATCGAGGAAAGGTTGAGGATAGCCCAATCACGACAAAAGAGTTATCTTGACAATCGTCGCCGAGATTTGAGTTTTGAACCGTAAGACTTTGTATACCTCGAGTTACGCCTCTCGGGGAGTTAAGAGGTTCCATGCCAAAGGGAAACTCGCACCCGTTATGTTGGACCATTTAAGATTTTGAGTCGCAGAGGTGAAGTTGCCTACCACCGGAGTTGCCACAATCGTTGGCGAGGAGTGCATGACGTATTCCATGTGTCCCAGCTTAAAGAAGTGTCTCCGAGTTCCCGAGGAGCAGACCGCTAGAGTCAATTGAGTTGCATGAGGACTTGACTTATAAGGAGCACCTGTGAGGATTCTAGACACAATGGATCGAGAAACTAGAAACAAGTCAACCCGTTTACAGAGTTCGGTGGAGCAACCATGAAGAAAGTGAAGCGACTTGGGAGCGAAGAGGATTTGAAGAAAGAATTTCCAAACCTATTCCTTTAGTGAGCCACTGAATCTCGGGGACGAGATTCTATTAAGGGGAGGTTTGTAACACCCCAAAATTTTGCTTTTCTTAAATTCATGTGTGATTTGGCACTTTGGTGAATTTTTGGAATTTATTTGGATTTATTTGGAATTTATTTGAATTTATTCCATTTTGAAATAATTAAAGAATTTAAATTTGCAAATAAATTTTTGTTGGAAATATTTTATTTGAGTCCAAAATGATCCAAAATATTTTCCAGAATTTTTCCGAATTTTTCTGAGTCATTTGCTATTTTTAATGAATTAAATGAATTATCGAATTATTTTAAATATTAAATCGCTGGAAAATCCAACTCGGGTCAAGTACTGTTCATCCGACCGAGTCGGACTCGAGTCCGACCCGAGCCAGTTGACTCGACCGAACCCACTCCTAACCCTAATCAATCCCAACCGTTGGATCAAGATCCAACGGCTGAGATCCGTCCGACCCAGACCCGAGCCGTGTCCGGACCGGACCCGGTCGCGCCGCGCGATCGTGGCCGTTGGTTGTGCCACGTGGACGGCCACGATTTCATCGTCTCCGCCCGAGTCCGAGCTGGACTCCGCCGCCGTGTCCGTCGCCGTGGAGAGCTAGGTCTCCGTTTTACGCAGACGCCGAGGCTATTTAATGCCCGGCATACCGAGATCGCCATCCCACGCCGGTTCCGAAACCTAGCTCGCGCCGCTAGGATCCCCACCGTCTCGCCGTTATTGCTCGCCGGAGTTGGAAATGCATTCGCCGCGATTAAACGCCGATATTGCCGCCGTCCGTCGTCCTCCGCCGTCATCAAGCCCGATCCGGATTCCCCAAGGCGACGCTGCGTTGAGTACCCCTCACTTCGCCGGAGCGCGCCAGAAACGCCGACGGCAAGGTCGTCGTCCCCGTCTCCGGTCAAGCCAGCGCCGCCGCGTGCCATCGCCGTCCCTGAGCTTCGTGCACCGTTGGATCCAGATCGGACGGCAACGGTGAGTTCACGTGTTTCCCAAACCCTAGAAACCCGATTAGATTCGGGCCGTTGGATCAAGATCCAGCGGTTCACAATCGCCACGTCTTTGTAGCGGTGCGATTATAGGATTAGATCTGGACCGTCCGATCTAGATCGAACGGCCCACGAGCATCGAGTAGTTTCAACGTGTTAACCCTGGATCTAATCCGCGCCGTTGATTTTCAAATCAACGGTCGTGATTGCGCCACGTGTCGGGAAGTTGGACCGACGCGGTCAGCGCCGGCCCACGCCGCTGGCAGGCAGGACGCCGACACGCCGGGCCAGCGTGTCGAGGGCCCGCATGTCGCTGGCTAACCCAGCCAGCGCCGACGTCACCCATGACGTCACGCAAAGGTCCCACCGCTGCCGTGGTCGAGCCCCGCCGACGTCGGCCGATGACGTCATGAGAGGGCCCACATGTCGATCCACGTGGCCGTGGACCGAGTCCACCGTGGACCCGAAAGCCGAGCATGGACCGAGCCCATGGACCGGCTGACGTCAGCAGGCCAATCAGGAGCTGCCATGTGTCCATGCTGACGCAATAATTAATTTCCGAAAAAGAAAATGATTTATTAATTCGAAATATTGATTCAAATTTAGATTCAAACTTCAAACGCTTATAACTTTTGCGTTTCAACTCCGATTTGAGCGATTCAAATTTCTAAATTTGTATAAAATTAAGATCTACCTAAATATGAATTTTATTTAATTTTTGGACTAAAGTTTTTCTCTGTAATATTATTTAATTGATTATTTAAACTTTAAATAATCATAACTTTTGCGTTTTAACTCCAAATTTGATTTATTCCAGTTTCTAAAAATCCAGAAAATTATGTTCTCTCTGTTTATGGATTTTATTTGGAGTTTTGGGATCTTTTTGCATAGTGTTTATTTGTGTATTTGCTATTTGCACGCTTTACGAGTAGACGTTGAAGTGCCGGAGGGATTCGAAGGAGAAGTATTGACTCAGGATCCAACTCAAGACCAAGAGCAAGTGCTTTTTGAAGGCAAGTTGTGCTTTGACCATATTGATCCTATTTCGAAATCTATTTTGATTTAAACTATTGCATGCTAGTTTAATTAGAAAGATACTTTGGTTTAAACCTGGGGGTTAGATAAATACCAATTTGCTATATGACACCTTGATTACTTAAGTATGTGCCATGACCCTTTGTCACCCTAGTTGTGGTTTACTAGTTGGACATTATTAAATTGCCAACCTGGGATTAGACCGTTGTAGTATACTGCTTAGACCTGCTACGTGCTCATAACATGATTTTGGACAATCAAATGTTAATATTGACTTAATGATATATTGAACCTGTTTTGGAAAAGTATCATGTGATGTTGATGGCACGTGGTGCATGGTAATCAACTGGGGTTTGATAAACAGATTTCGACTGGGGCATGTGGCAAGAGTAATCAGTGGGCGATTGTGGCAATCGGGATGATGATTTGGTTTTTCGGGTAGTCTTGCCCTGGTCACTCTAAGGACTTAACCTTGCAAGCCTTTGAACTGGGTCATACTTGCAACCACATGGCTGGAATGGGACGGCCCTAGTTGACTAAGTCGCTAAGGACTCACTTGTGGAGCCTCAGGGTGTCAGTTACACCTTTTGTGTGATTGTACGGGGAGCGTATCGTGGTCGTGGCCAGGTACCCATCTAACGGTGTGTTGGTCCCATACTTCGCCTTGGCTAAGGGAAGGGATGGTGTAGAGCACGTCGGGAGAGGACCACCTGTGTTGTTTGAGGCTTCCGAAAGGCTTTGTTATGATCGCTCATTCGCATACTCTTGTATGGCGATTCACGGTGACGTGGTGAGTGGATTGTATCTTGTGGGTAAAGTGCATAACCTCTGCAGAGTGTAGAATCTATTTGAATAGCCGAGTCCACTGTGATCGACAATGCTCGGGAATTACAGTCAAGGGTTAGATTTTCTAAAATAACTTGGATTTGAAAAGTTGGGTTGGTTTAACAAAGAAGATGATGGAAATATGGTTTAGGATGGGGAAAACGTTATTTAAACTTCTTGAAAAGTTATTTATGCTTTACTTGTTTTTACCGCTTTGAATCTACTTATATTACTTGTCAAATGTTGTTTACCGCAAATATACCTTAAGCTATTCCTTTGTACCAAGCCATGCATATAGTATATTAGCTTGCATTCTGTGCATGACTTGTCGAGTACCAAGTACTCACCCTTGCCTCAACACAATACCGCTTGAAGAGGAGATTACGCCAAAGATTGGAGGAGGAACTCCAAGAGGACCCGACTACTTAGGGGATGCGAGCCCACCAGTTGCCTGTGGTATACTTTGGATGGCGCCACGGTTTATTTGATTTTTCCGCTGCAGTTACTTCTCTTTTAATAAGTTTCGCCTTGCAAGGCATATATTTGTAACTTGGCCATAAGGTCAAGTAACCACTTTGGTTATTTAAATAAAGTACTTTGATAATATCGATTGGTATGATTGTGATATTTACCGATGTTAAGACTGTGTGCACTAAGCGCTGCTCTGGACTAGTGCTGAATACACAGAGGGTCCGGATTTGCAAATTCGGGGTCCCGACAGAGGTGGTATCAGAGCCATACTTGACTGTAGGCTCAACCCTAAGCTAGAATGGTCGTAGTGAGGATAAAACCTATTTTCTAAATCTGAAAATTTGTGAAGACAAGAAATGACATCTCGACTTATCCCCTTCTCTATTTTCTCGTCTCTTGCTGAAATTTTCCCTTACCTTGTCACAATTTAAAAATTCCGAGTTCTTACGTAAAGCACTCTTGTGACAGATGGAGGAAGAGTTCAACTATGTTGATCTAGGAGTTGGTCACGCCGCAGAGCTTTGGCACATGCTACAAACTCTCGGAGATTTTGAGAAGCCCCAATACCAAGTGGAAGTGATCAGACAAGCAGGATTGATCAAGGCTTGTGACGTGAGGATTGAGGTACCTGCCAGGAAGAGGGGCCCAGGCAATCGCCCGATACACTGCACTGCTAGAAGATCTACAATGCAGATGGGTATCCAAGAAGTTTCACGACGAGCAATGCGGCACATTACCAGTATCCACGCCAGAGAGTTGGAAAGCACGGTGTTCCGTTATCATCCGCGCAGCGATAACCTTCTTGACCCGAAGACGATTCAGGATGAGAATGCCACGGTTACACAGTTGGCACGATTCGTCGTCGCCCAGGAAGATGTACTAGATAATACAAGCAAGGAGCTACAGAAGGCCCGCAAGGAAATCACGACAGAGAAGAACAGATGGCGGGAAGCTCAAGAGTATGTGGCACACCTTCTACGAAGGATTGACGAGTTGGAAATGACTTTGTACGGACCAGACCCAGAGCCAGTACTCGAGCTACACGAGCCAGATCCAGAGGAGTCAGATCTCGATGAGGACACTGCTTCTTCGACTACCACAGATGACATAGTCGCTGGACATGGCGATCGTTTCGCGCCTATGCCACAGCACCCGCACCCAGGCCGTGGAGGTTTTCTCGATGAGTGAGCTTAGGTTCTATAGTGAGACTCCTTCGCCGAGTCAAGTCATAGAATAAAGAGTCACCCTTTAGGCGTTATATTCCAGAGTTAGTTCGATTTGGATTTGCTTTGTTTCTTTGAGTGTGCATTATGTGTTGCAAGGCCCTTAGGCATTGTAAGCAGCCATACCAAGTTATTAATAATAAAGATGGACCTTAAAGTTACCCCTTTCGCCTCGCATAAGTTCCATATTACTTGTCTATTCTTGTTTCCCTCTCATCTCTAAACCTAGAGCAAATCGACAGATGGTAACCACCCGTGGGAACTTTGGAAGCAATGGGAGTGGTTCTCGCCCGAGAAACCCTAATGATAGAGCACCAGACCGCCAGATGATATGCAGAATTTTGGAGCATTTCTTGCTGCTCAGACTCGATTGATGCATGCTATGATGCAACAAATGCAGCACGTCCTTTGCTCAGGCCACGCTAATCAAGTTAATCGGGGACCACGCCCGTAATACAAGGTCGCTGTCGAGTTCATGAGGACTCACCCACCCACTTTCTCTGGGAATGCCAATCCGTTGGAGGCCGACGATTGGTTAAGATCAATTGAGAGGAAGCTACACATAGCTCAATGCATAGGGAATGAGAAGGTACTTTACGCTTCTCATCGCTTGGAAGGAACGACTTGAATGGTGGGAGAACTTCATTGCCACGCAGAGAACCCTCAAGATATCACTTGGGAAGAGTTCACAACGGTGCATTCGACAAGATCACGTGCCTGAAGGAATTATGGACCTTAAGAAGGAGGAGTTCAGAGCATCAAGCAAGGTAATCGGCCGATGGTCGACTACTGAACAAGTTCACCACGATTAGCACGCTACGCACTGAGGATGTAGCGACAGATAAATCCAGGCAGTCTCGTTTCATGAAGGGACTTAACTCAGATTGCAAGTAGGGTTGATCACCCACACCTTTCCAGATTTCCAAGAGTTGGTAAATAAGGCGCTTATTCTTGAGGACAAGCGCAAGGAACTGGATGAGAACAGAAGCGCAGGATGCAACAAAGAAGGATCACGTCGAGGAAACGCGGCGCTTGAGAGTTGCACCAAATCAATTCTTGATTCCAACCACAGAATGCAACAAGGACACCCTCCCGGCACCAAGACCTGCCAATCAAAACTACTGCACCCAGCCCCGCTTCGCTACGAGCGGCCCGGCAACGGCCAGGCGATGCGAGTTGACACGGGCATCCACGGACCGCCACTTGCAACTCTAGCCTGGCGCCGTCGCCGCCCCTCGGCCGGCCACCTCCCGCCGACTCCCGGTCCGCCCCACTCGTTGGCCGGCGCCACTGCGTCGCCGCCGACGGCTCGCCTCGCGTCAGCGTCGCCGCCTCGGCAGCCGGCCCAGCCAGCCGGGCTTCCTCGCGCCGCCGCTTCTCAGCGTCGTCGCCCTGCCCGCGCCGCCCACAGCGTCGCCACGCCGTCGCGCTTCCCCACCAGCGCCGCGCATCGCCGCCCGCCTCCTCGCGACGCCGTCGTGCCATGGCCACGGCCGGTTCCCCTCATGGCGCCCTATGAGCCCCTTTCCTTCCACTGTTCCTTGCCATGGAGCTCCATGAAGAAGAAGGCATGAGTGAATGACAAGGGGGCCCCACATGTAATAGAGATGAGCCCATCCACAAATTCAGCCAAAAAGAAGATTCCGGGAATATTCCCTGGTTTCGTATTTTCCATGATTTTTCCAACTTCAGAGGCTCATAACTTTTCCGTCCGAACTCCGATTGACTCCGTTCAAATTTCTAAATTCATCTAAAATCAAGATCTACCTGCCAGTACTACTTTTATATTTTTTGGATTTTATTTAGTTTATTGTTATTTATTTGTTGTACCGTTTTGTGCGTAGCCGACGATCCCGCCGAGTCCGCCGGCCCCACCGCCGGACTTCAAGAGTACGACATCCTCGCTGTGACCGAAGGCAATTCTCCTTGACGCATGTTGATCCTATGCTTTATAAATGATTTACCATGTTTTACAAATTGCATTGCTATTTCTATAAAAAGACGATGTTAACGTTAGGCAATTAGTTATACCTGTTGTTCATACCTCCTTGATATTGTTATCCATGATCCTTTGTCGCCCTAGTACAGTAATCCACCATAATAAATACTTTTGATAAAATATTCTTTGATTCGGGGAACGACTATTGGAAGACAGTTGGATGGGACATAATAGTATAGAATGTAGATTGGGGCTATAACCCAACTTGATTGGAGATTACATGAATATTAGTGATGATGGGGATTAGGCAGTACAAAATTGATCTATGAATGGTGATGGTTGAAATATTGAGGAGTTGGATTATGATAGCAGTTCGCAATATAATTAGTATGGATTGGGGGAGTATTGGAAGATGTATGATATTAAGAATAATAGTCGGTAAAATTTAATAAATAGTATTGAGAGTCCTACTTGTGGATCAAATAGAATAAGTGGTGAATTATATTTCGGTGGATTTTAACAAGCATACTATGTGATTTAGAGATGATAATGTGAAGGGTTACAATAGGTGATATTGAGAATGATACTCGATGATTTAGACAATGATATTATCAAATATACTCGATGGAGTAAGTGGATAATATTGAGGATCATACTCGGTGGTATAGTAGATGATTTTGTGAAATATGGTCTCGTGATAACCATTTATGTGGGATCATGAATAATGTGAATTATGTGTGATTTGTTTAGTCGATCTGGCGTCACTGTGTACGGAAATCATTATAGTCGATGAATTAATAAAGTCTTGGTTTAAGGAATCTTGGTTAAAAGATGCTTGGGGTGAGATTATGAATTATTCTTGGTGGATCAAGTAGATTACAAAATTAATCGATGTATGGATGATGGGTAAACAATAATGAGACTTATATTTTGGGGAGATTGTTTCATATACAATGATGATACTAGCTTGGCATGATTTTGGAGTCATGATGGCACATGATATAGACTTTACTTGTTGGAGCACTAAATTGGACTGGATTATATGGCGCCATGATGATAATGGCGGAATATTGGTGATCTCATGAACTTTGGAGATTATAGAATTGATTATAATAAATTTTTATCAACACTGAGATTTGAAAATTATAAATAAACTAATGGTGGAATAGAATAGTTTGGTAGAAATGCTTAGACTCTTAATCGGTCAGTATTCACCTATGGGTGGGAATTTCATTTATCTCTTGAAAACTTGTGTTGGAAGTTATAGGCAAAGAGTATTGCCGATGGTTTATAAAATAAAAATAAAATGAAAAAGGATTTGGACTTGGGCGGAATGGTTTGTCTGGCGGGTGCGGATAGAGCACTAATTTTCATTGTGCAAGTACCGCCCCAAGTCAATTAAGGACCGACGCTTATGACTGTCTCCATTCTAAGCATAACCGTACTACCACATGTCTAACATGGTACGACCTGGCTAAATAATTTGTAGAAACCTAACTTAGACTCGCCAGTTGGTGGAATGTGGGTGCCAGATAGAGGCAAGTTGTACTCCCCACACGGCGCAAGAGGGGGCTTCTGTACTGGGTAGATAGAACCCTAACAACGGTGAAACCTCAGCGGGTGAGTCGGGTTAGGCGTATACATTGTAAAGGCCTTGTCATGATATCTCTGCCGACACACCAAAGGAAGTGTGTTAATTGCATGGCATCAAGGGAATATCATGTCTTGTGAGTAAAGCTGTACACCTCTGCAGAGTTAAAACTATTCGAATAGCCGTGCCTACGGTCAAAGGCAAAGCGAAGAATGCTTTCATATTGGTAGACTATTGTATTTGTTTTAAAAACTGATGATTTGGGATCCGGGAGTGGTTAGAACTCTCGGGTGTGCTTCTGGCGGCTAGAGCCAGGTAGGTGGATTGAACCTGTTGTTGTGAACCATGGCAGACAGAGCAATGTGGATGGATTGCACCCTGATCTTCTTGAGATATGGCGGATAGAGCCTGTATACTAGTGAATGATGGCTAGAACCTTCACTAGAGTATTAAATAATTTCCACTGTATCATTTAATTGTTAAAAATGGCTTTGTGAAAATATTACATGTAAAGTTTCTGAAAGTGTTGCTTTGTGCAAAAGAACCATAATATGCCATCCTTGGATAGCCTGCATTATGCATTTTTCCCAGACTTGCTGAGTACTTTATGTACTCACATGCTACATTCTAAACATATCTCAGAAGTGAAGGAAGCTGTCAAAGGAGATCCCAAGGACTAGGACGCGTACCCCACTCGTTTGCCTGTGGGCATATGGATGGGTTACCACTTGATGTTTCCGTCTTCCGCTGCAGTTATTCAAGTTGTTCAGCTTGTTCAGTCCGTAATGGTAAACCTCGACCATAACGTTAAATTCTATAAATGGCATATTTTGAACCTATACTTTAAATTCAAACTTGAATTTTAAACAGAGGTCAAACATACCATTTTTTTCTTCATATTATTAAACTAGAGGAGTAAACATGGATTTAGAAATTTATTTCATATTTTTTGGATTTAAATTGCAAAAGTTATAAGGATTTAAATGCTTAGGTTTCTAAAATTTCCAAAAAGGGAAAATATGTTTCCTAACAGAGAAAGCGAATTTTCATTTTTGAAAACTTTCCAAACTAAGATGGCTGACACGCTAGGCCCGCACGGCAGTGTCTACGTGTGACACTACGGAATGACGTGACATTATATATTGTGAAATTAGAAGATAAAACTTTACGGTATGAGGTTAAATCGCGTTTTCTGGCCGTGTTCGGGAGTTTGGGCCTTTCTAGGGCGATTTGGGCCTTAGGGGGGACCCCACATAGGCCAAAGGTGGGGTTTTCCGGACCATGAGGGGGAGGAGGGCAGCAAGAACCCTGCCATGCGCACCCCATCCCCCTTTGTACGCCCCCCTAGAACCCTAGCCGCCCCCTATCTCCACTCCCATGTGCGCCGCCCCCCTCTCATCCTCCCCCTTGCGCCACCTCTTCCTCCCTCTCCTCTCCACCCCCCTAGCCAGCCTAGGAGAGATCCTCACCTCTCCACCCCGTTGTTCTCTCCATTGGGAATCTCCGCGATGAGGAGATCCGGCGGATTCGGCGCGAGGAAGGAGATCGGGGGAACTGGGAGGAGAAGATTCGCCGTTCGTCGATTCGTCATTCGTCGGGCGAAGGTATGGCGATGGGTAATCTCTTGGGGTGGATTAGGTGCTGTGTTAATGGGGATTTTGGTGCTATTAGATCGAAAGGTGGTGCTGCAAATTGATAGAATCGATGAAAACTAGAGTTTGCATGGTGTTCTGTTTCGGGCAGATTGGACGTCCGACCTAGGGTTTGAGTTATCGCAATTTTAGATGCATTTTATGGTCGGTCGTATGTTGAGAAAGTTGTAGATAATTTAAATACCTTTCAGTGGATACCAAGAACACGGAATTCCGATCAGCCATTTGAAAGTTATGGCTGTTTTACCGAACGTGTTCAAAACTATGACGAGATTGGGACAGATTAGGTTGATTGTAGATTAGACAATTTTAGAGGCCGAATAAGTTTTTCCCAATACTTAGAAAAAGCTAGGAAATTTCCTAAGATTCGAGAAAATATACTCATTTACTTAATCTGGAGTCGTAGAACTCAAGTTATGCTAGATTCGGGTCTTAGGGGTTGTTTGCGAAGTCGGGGTAGGGGATCATTCTTGTACTATTTTGAGGGCACGTTTTGAGTGTGTGGTACCAATGTGCAGGTGTTGTGATCCCGGGAGTGCCCTCATCCTCTCGCAAATCCGTCGCCCGCGGTTGAAGGCAAGTGTATTGTAGTGGTTGTGGCTTAGGGAGCTGTAATGTTTGATAATGAGATGGTTTACACATATTTTATGATATGATGCCATGATTGACTCTTGCTCGCGACATGATGAAAATGGTTTATTATGAGGCTATGCAATGATTAGTTGAGTTTATGTGCAAGTTGTTTATGTGTATGACATATTTGCATACATGGCATGAGTTCTGGCTAGGTCGGTGAGAAAGTCATAACTAGTCCGGTAAGATCGGTGAGAAAGTTATGACTAATCCGGAGCACCATTGAATAAGACCTACCTCGTGATTCCATCCACAGTTGTGAATGGAAGCGAGGAGTAGACACCCTCCATCTACGGGATGGAAGGGGAAAGAGGGTATAACACCCCAATTTTTGTTTTTCATGAATTTAAATGAGATTTGGCACTTTTGTGAATTTTTGGAATTTTCTGGGATTTATTTGGATTTATTTGGAATTTATTCCCTTTTCAAATAATTAAAGAATTAAAAGTTGCAAATAAAATTTTGTTGAAAATATTTTATTTGAGTCCCAAATGCCCTAAAATATTTTCTAGAATTTTTCTAGAATTTTTCTGAGTGTTTTGCTATTTTTCTTGAATTAAATGAATTTCTGGAAATTAATTTGATTATTTAAATCGTTGGAAAAACCGAGTTGGTTTTACTGTTCATCCGACCGGACCCGAGTCCGAGTCAGACTCGAGCCCGACCCGAGCCGCGTTTGAGCCGGACCCGGACCCAACCTAACCCTAAACCGCGTGACCGTTGGATCATGATCCAACGGCCACGATCGCGCCACGTCGCCGAGCCCTATTCCGACCGTGCCAGCCAGGTCGCCCGACCGGATCCGAGTCCAAACCCCCGTGCCGTTGGATCTTGATCCAACGGTCCACGTTGAGCCACGTCACCGAATCCGAATTGGATTCGGATTCCGCCGTCGCAGCCGTGTGGGCCTCGGTTTCCGCGGTTTTCACGGACGCCGAGGGGCCTATTTAATGCGTCGCCGCCACCACCGTGTAGCCGACTTCCGTGCGCACCCGCAGCCCTAGACCACGTCACCTGAGCCGACGCCGTTTGCCCGCGCAATCTCGCCGTAGTTGGTCTTGTGCTCCGCCGCGGTTATTCGCCGTTTCCGCCGCCGTTGAGTCCAGATCCGGAACCGCAAGGACAAGCCGCGTCGGAGGGAACCTTTCACCTTGCCGGAATCGCGCCCAAACACCGTCGGGCGCGTCGTCGTCCCCGTCTCCGGTGAACCAGCTCCGCCGCACGCCATCGCCGTCGCTCGAGCTCTCTCCACCGTCCGATCCAGATCCGTGGGCTTAGACTCGTCCACGTCATCCCCAGGTATTTTTCCACGTTTTAGTTTTTAGATCTGTTTCCAACCGTTGGATCTAGATCCAACGGTTTAGATTGCGCCACGTAGCCGTAACTGCACCGTGCTTGGATAGATCTCAGTCGTTAGATCTAGATCGTACGGCTAGGATTAGCCACGTTGTAAACTCTAGATTTGATCTTGACCGTCCGATCAAGATCGAACGGTCTACGTGGACCGACTGTTTCCAATGCGTGAAACCCAGATCCGATCTGGGCCGTTGATTTTCAAATCAACGGCTGAGATCCAGCCGCGTGGCTGGGAGGCTGACCGTCGCGGTCAGCGCGGCCACGCCGGTCGCCGCTGACGTCAGCTGTGACGTCACGTGGGGCCCACGTGTTAGCGACCGAGCCAAACCGCACCATGATGTCATGCTGACGTCACGGTGGGGCCCGCATGTCAGCCCACTCGGCTGAACCGTGCGCTGACGTCACCAGAGCGGCCCACTTGTCAGAGACACGAGCCGTGGACCGAGTCCACGGTGGACCGAGCCAAACCGTGCGCCGGGTCCATGGACCCGAGGCGACGTGGCGGCCTCTGATTGGTCCACGTGTCATGCTGACGCAATAATTAATTTCCGAAAAAGAAAATGATTTATTAATTCGATTTATTGATTTCAAAAATGGATTCAAACTTCAAATGCTTATAACTTTTGCATTTCAACTCCGATTTGGGTGATTCAAATTTCTAAATTTTTATAAAATTGAGATATACCTAATGGTGAATTTTATTTAATTTTTGGACTAATTTTTTTCTCTGTAATATTATTTAATTGATTATTTAAACTTTAAACACTTGTAACTTTTGCGTTTTAACTCCGATTTTGCCAATTCAAATTCCTAAAAATTCATAAAATTATGCTCCCTCTGTTTCTGGACTTCATTTGGATGTTTTAACACTTTTTTTACTGTTTATTTATTTATTGCTATTTGCACGCTTTACGAGTAGACGTTGAAGTGCCCGAAGGCTTCGAAGGTGAAGTGTTGACCCAGGAGCCAGTTCAAGACCAAGAACAAGTACTCTTTGAAGGCATGTTATGCTTTGACCATATTGATCCCATTTTTGAAATTAATTTGATTTAAATTATTGCATGCTAATTTAAATTAGAAAATGCTTTACTTAAGTATGGGAAATTAGATAAATGCCAAATTGCTGTATGACACCTTGGTTAATTAAATATGTGCCATGACCCCCTTGTCACCCTAGTTGTGGATTATTAGTTGGACATTATTAAATTGCCAACATGGGTAGCTAGACCGATGTAGTATGCTTAGCCTTGCCACGTGAAATGCTTTGGAAAATCAAATGCTAATATTGACTTAACGAGATATTGAACTTGTTTTGAAGAAGTATCATGTGTTATGATTATTGATGGCACGTGGTGCATGGTAATCAACTGGGGTTTGATAAATAGTTTTCGAACGGGGCATGTGGCAAGAATGATCGGGTGGGCCAGTTGCGGCACCGGGAGCGTTGATTTGGTTCTTCGGGTAGTCTTGCCCTGGTCACCCTAAGGACTTAACCTTGCAAGCCTTTGAACTGAGTCAAACGTGCAACCACATGTCTGTAATGGGACGGACCTAGTTGATTAAGTTGCTAATAACGTACTTGTGGGACCTCGGGGTGTCAACTATACCTTTTGTGTAGTTGTACGGGGGAGCGTACCGGGGCTGCGGCCAGGTACCCATCTAACGGTGGATTGGCCTAAACTTCGCCTTCGCTAAGGGAAGGGTTAGTGTGCAATCACCGGAGAGGACCACTTGTGTTGTTAGAAGTTTCCGAAAGTCTTTGTTACGGACACTCGCCTTTGTGGTGTTTGGCTGTATCTTGTGCGTAAAGTGCATAACGTCTGCAGAGTGTAAAATCTATTCGAATAGCCGTGTCCGCGGCATTGGACATTGCTCGGGAATTATAGTTAAGGGTTAGACTTTCTTGAAAATAACTTGGACTTGAAGGTCTTGGTTTGGTTTAATAATGATGTTGATGGAAATGTGGATTAGGAATGGGAAAGATGTTTATTTAACTCCTGGAAAAGTTATTGATCTTAAACTTGTATCTACTGCTTTCGAATCTACTTATGTTACTTGTGAAATGCTGTTTCACTGCAATTATACCCTGAGCTATTCCTTTGTAATAGACCATGCATGTAGTATATTAGTTGCATTCTGTGCATGACTTGCTGAGTACCAAGTACTCACCCTTGCCGCAATACAACACTAGTTGAAGAAGAGTCTACACCAGCTTTGGAGGAGGAGCTCCAAGAGGAACCGTCTAACTAGGGAGCGAGCCCAGTCAGTTGCCTGTGGTATACTGGATGGCGCCACGAAGTTATCTTATTTTCCGCTGCTGTTATTTCTCTTTTATTAAGTTTTCGTCCTGCGTGGCGTATATTTGTAACTTGACCTTAAGGTCGAGCAACCCACTTGGTTAACTAATTAAGGTACCCTATTATTTCGTTGAGTATGATTGTGATATTCACCAATGTTGAGACTGTGTGCACTAGCGTGTTCCTGGACTAGTGCCGAATACACAGAGGGTCCGGATTTGCAAATTCGGGTCCCGACAGAGGGTGCACGCCGACGGGTGTGCACTCGGTAATTCCGGTATGTGCTTTGAGGAGACATGTGCATTGCATTGCATACATGATGATGATAATGAGATGTGTACAATGAGTTTTGAACATGGTTATGATGTTAAGCATGATGTATAGAGATATTAGCATTGAACTGTTTGTTTTGTTCCATTGCAATATACTTGCTGAGTGATGAACTCACGCTTGTGTCTTATGTTGTTTTTAGGTACCATGAAACCGACATGCGGGAAAGGGGTTTAGCTACACTTCTACACGTAGCTCCTCACATATAGACAGTTTTTATCATTTGGAGACATAATAATAAGATTAGTGCCATGAAACTTGGAGTATGGCTTGATTGTGTGCTTAAGTTCATCTTTTGCTTCGTTATAATTTTGGAGTGGTTGGATTCATTATTTTATACGTAAGATGTTGCCATATCAATTGTTATTGCTATTTTAGATGTCTCATATTATGCTATACATTGCCATATTATTGCTGTTGCTTCAAATCATGAAAAAACAAAGGAGATGCTGCCGAAATTTTCGGTTTTAGCATTTGCACATTTGCTGTAATTTACCTTTATTTGTGCCATTTAGATGCTGTGTCTATCATGTTTGGTGACATCCAGGGCATACTAGATGCCGAGGTGTTACAGTTGGTATCAGAGTGGGCTTTAGGTCCTTGGAACGTGCTTTTGTAGTGTCTTATCTTAGGATTAACTAAAATGTGATGTGGGATAACCTAGAAACATGGCTTAGGTTATACTTAAAATTTTGCCATAGGATAGCAACATTAAAACTTGCAAAAGGTGGAATAATTAATTTAAAATTTGACACACTTAGTTGCACAGTAGGATGGGGTTTTGGTTCATCATTGCATCGCGTTTAATTACTTGATGGAGACTATGTATATGATGATGTTTGATCTTTTCTTTTGTTTACCTTGATGATGTGCTTATGATTATGTGATTGTATGGTTGTCTGACTGTAGCAGCCATGCCGAGGGGTAGAGGCCATGGTCGCCGTGGCCGTGGAGGCCAGGGGCGGGGTTCTCAGGGAGTTGCTGAGTCTGTAGCTGAGGGAAGCACTTCGCTCAATGCTCATGGGCTAGCGCAGGAGGAGGTCCCGGCAGCACAGTTGGGGGCTGAGGTACCCGCCGCCACTGCGGCCTTGGTTCAGGCTCTGTAGAGGGAGGTTCAGGAGCTGCACCAGCATGTGCGGGCAGCCCCTGCTATAGTGCCTCCCCCTGTAGCGGCCCCAGTTGCTGCCCCCGCTGTGCTAGAGCCGAGGATGAGTCTCCGAGAGTGGATGTCCCTCCGTCTGGACACCTTTGACAGAGCGGGCACGCCTGTCCAATCCGCAGATTGGCTGCGGTACATGGAGCGGCAGTTTGAGGTTCTGGAGTTGACCTCGGTCCAGAGAGCTCGCTTTGTGGCCTTCCAGCTGAAGGGCCAAGTGGATATCTGGTGGGAGGGGGTTCTTCTTTGCTAGGGCCCCGCTCTTGGACGGTCACACAGGAGGACTTTGTGGCTCGCTTCCGAGCCAAGTTCTACCCAGAGTCTTTCCTTGAGAGGATGGAGCATACTCTGACGACTCTTTCCCAGGGAAAGAAGTCGGTGGCAAAGTATGAGGCGGAGTTCAACAATGTGGTGCGCTTCGTGCCGGCTGTGGCAGTCGATGACAGGGAGAAGGCGAGGAGGTTCCGTAGGGGCCTCAACCAGGAGTTCAGAGTTGTCATGGGGGCGACTGTCCTTCGTGACTTCTGCTCTATGGTGGAGCAGGCGAAGGGTATGGAGCTCTCCAGGGATAAGCAAAACCCTGGTGGTTCTGGGGTTCCTGCGGTCCCGGGCGGGGGCCAAAAGAGGTCCTTTGGTGGAGGAGGTGGGTCTTCTCAGCGACCCACCTTCAAGAAGTTCAAGGGGGGACAAGGCTCCTCCTTAGGGGCTAGGATGAAGCCGCCCCAGTCGACTTCCTCGCGGGTGGCTGTTCGTCCTGTGCCCAGGCAGGGCATGATTTGTTTCAAATGCAGTGGTGAACACCGTGCTGCGGAGTGTGTTTGGTCCGGGGTTTGCAACCACTGTGGCAAACCCAGCCATATGGGACGAGTCTGCCGGATGAATCCCGGTAGCATCATCAAGTGGGAGACGGTGCCTTCTCCTCCCACTCCAGCGGCTTCTTCCAGAGGGTCTGTGCACATGATGGCGGCCCCTGCTCCCCAGCCGCCCTCTGTTTGGGCGCCACCGGCGTCCTACTGGTGCCCGCAGCCGTCGGCTCCTCCTCAGTTACCTCAACCGCCCCCAGCCTTGTTGGGGCATCAGCCAGGTGTCGGGGCTCCCGCTGCCCCGGCGCCACCAGGAGTGTACGCCTTGCCGATCGCCGAGTCAGTCGGGCATCCAGAGGTGGCTTTAGGTACTCTGCTTGTGGATTCAATTGATGCCTTTGTTTTGTTTGATTCCGGAGCATCCTATTCTTTCGTGTCGTCGGAGTTTGCTACTAAAGCTAAGTTGGGAGTTCAGCGGATTTCTGAGTCTGTGATAGTAAGTTCTCCGGGGGGTCTGATTGCTAGTTCTTTGGTTTGCCCGGGTTGCACTATTGCCATTGATGATGAGGTTTTCTTTGCCAATCTTATGGTGATTCAGTTGGCTCCTTTTGATGTCATTCTGGGCATGGACTAGTTGCATCAGTACCGTGCCAGGATCTGTTGCTTTTGGAAGATAGTTACCTTGCAGGCCCCGTCAGGGGTGGAGTTGACCTTTCTGGGTGGTATACCTTCCAGTTCCATCTTTACTTTGGCTAGTCTGTTTTCTGGTCGCCGTTTGATGCAGTTGGGTTTTCTCATGGCTATTTCAGAAAAGCCATCTTCTTCAGTAGCAATTGAAGAGATTCCTGTGGTGAAGGAGTTTGTTGATGTGTTCCCTGATGAGTTGCCTGGTTTGCCTCCAGTGAGGAGTGTGGAGTTTCGTATTGATCTTGTTTCTGGCACTCGACCTATTTCTATCCCCCCATATCGCTTGGCTCGTCCTTTTCAAGACAAGTTGAAAAAGCAATTGGAGGATTTGTTGGCCAAGGATTTTATTTGACGCTGTGTGTCGCCATGGGGAGCACCCGTCCTCTTCGTTTCGAAGAAGGATGGTAGTTGGCGTATGTGCATTGACTATCGTGCTCTCAATCAACTGACCGTCAAGAACAAGTATCCATTGCCTCGCATTGAGGATATGTTTGACCAACTGAAGGGAGCAAAGGTGTTCTCCAAGATTGATCTTCAGTCTGGTTACAATCAGATTTGTGTGAGGGAACAGGACATTGAGAAGACTGCTTTCTCTACTAGGTATGGGCATTATGAATTTAAAGTTATGTCTTTTGGACTAACTAATGCTCCTGCTGTCTTTATGGAGGCGATGAATAGTATGCTACACAAGTACCTTGATGAGTTTGTGGTAGTGTTCATCGATGACATTCTGGTTTACTCTAAATCAGAAGAAGAACATGAGCAGCATTTGAGGCTTGTGATGAGTACATTGAGGGAGAATCAGTTCTTTGCTAAGTTGAAAAAGTGCGAGTTCTAGATTTCAGAAGTTGGTTTTCTTGGCCACATCATCAATCCAGAGGGCATATCTGTAGATACTAGCAAAGTCTTAGCAGTTTTGGACTGGAAGAGGCCTTCCAATGTTAAAGAGGTGCGTAGTTTCCTTGGGTTGGCTGGCTACTATCGGCGTTTTGTGCAGGATTTCTCTATCATTGCTAAGCCGCTTTCACAGTTGACCCAGAAAGGGGTGAAATTCCAGTGGACTGCGGAGTGTGAGCACAATTTCTGCACTTTGAAGGAGAAGTTAGTGACTGTTCTTGTTCTTACCCTTCCCGAGCCGGGGAGGCGTTTCACTGTCTATTCTGACGCTTCATGTTTGGGACTTGGTTGTGTTCTCATGCAAGACGGCAAGGTGATTGCTTATGCATCGAGGCAATTGAAAAAGCATGAGCAGAACTATCCCACTCATGATCTTGAGCTAGCCGCGGTGGTGTTTGCATTGAAAACTTGGAGGCACTATTTGTATGGTGAGTCTTGTAATATCTTCACTGATCACAAGAGCCCCAAGTACATCTTTACTCAGAAAGATTTGAATTTGAGGCAAAGGAGGTGCCTAGAATTAATAAAGGATTATGACCTCACTATCCAGTACCATCCGGGCAAGGCAAATGTGGTGGCTGACGCTTTCAGTCGCAAGACAATGCCCCCTGTCATTGATTGTTTTGTTGCTGATTTTGAGCGTTTGGGAGTCTCTTACTGCTTCGCGGGGACCGTGCAAGCTGAAACTCAATTGATTCTTGAGTTAGCGATCCCCGAGCGTGTGCAGGAAGCACAATAGCATGATTGTTTGCTCCAGCAGGTGAGGAAACACCTTGAGGATGGCAAAACTGGGGATTTTTCCATTGATGATGTGGGAGCTCTGAGGTTTCAGGGTCGCCTTTGTGTACCTTAGAAATCCCAAGTCAAAGAGGATATCCTGAAAGAAGCTCATCGGACCCCGTATACGGTCCATCCTAGGGACACCAAGATGTATAGGGATTTGAAAAAGAATTTCTGGTGGAAAAGGATGAGAGTTGATATTGCCAAGTACGTAGCCTCTTGTGGGATTTGTCAGAAGATTAAGGCTGAACACAAGCGTCCCGCTGGTCTTTTGCAGCCATTGGAGATCCCTGTGTGGCCTTGGGATGACATTTCTATGGATTTCGTGGTTGGCCTACCTCGTACTCCATGAGGGAAGGATGCTGTTTGGGTTGTGGTGGACCGTCTTAGCAAGTCTGCGCATTTCATTCCTATCCGCACTACCAATTCAGCGAGCGAGTTGGCTCCCATCTATGTGCGGGAGATTGTGAGACTGCATGGTGTACCCAAGATGATTGTCTCTGATCGGGATGTGAAATTTGTCTCAAAATTTTGGGAGAGTTTGCAGAGTGCTTTGGGTACACAGCTTCGCCTTAGCACCGCTTTTCACCCTCAGACTGATGGGCAGTCTGAGCGTACCATTCATACTTTGGAGGACATGCTCAGGGCCTGTGTGATGGCGTGGAAAGGTAGCTGTGAAGATCACTTGCCTCTGGCAGAGTTTGCTTACAATAACAGCTATCATTCCAGCATCCGGGCTGCTCCTTATGAAGTGTTGTATGGCAGGAAGTGCAGATCGCCGCTTTGTTGGGATGCAGTGGGAGAGATAGCGGTCCTTGGACCGGATTGGGTTCAGCAGACTGTTGATCGGGTGGCAGAGGTACAGCAGAACCTTCTTGCAGCTCAGAGTAGACAGAAAAGCTACGCTGGCGTGAGAAGGCGAGATATAGAGTTTGCGGTGGGTGATAGTGTGCTCTTGCGAGTATCTCTCACCAAGGGTGTGGTTCGTTTTGGCACTAAACGGAAGCTCGGTCCGAGGTATATTGGGCCATTCCCTATCTCAGCTCGAGTTGGTAAGTTGGCCTATCGCTTGGAGCTACCAGAGTCGATGTAGGGAGTCCATAATGTGTTCCATGTTTCGATGCTGAGGAAGTACTTGCACGACCCGGAGTTGGTGGTTCCGTTGGAACAATTAGTGCTTGATCAGGACCTCACCTTTGAGTCCCGTCCTGTGAAAATTCTGGGGTATTCGGAGCGAGTATTGAAGAATAGGACGCTCGAGTTTGTTAAAGTCCTGTGGTCGCATCAGACTGAGAGGGAAGCAACTTGAGAGCTGGAGTCTCGTATGCTCGAGAAGTACCCCGAGCTTCTCACCTCAGGTATGAAATGTGAAGCTTAGCTATCTTTTGTTTTTCCTAGTTGCGTAGTGGCATGTCTTGGATTCGAGGGCGAATCCTGTTGAAGGGGTGGAGAATGTGACACTACGGAATGACGTGACATTATATATTGTGAAATTAGAGGATAAAACTTTACGGTATGAGGTTAAATCGTGTTTTCAAACCGTTTTCGAGAGTTTGGGCCTTTCCGGGGCGATTTGGGCCTTAGGGGGGCCCCACATGGGCCAAAGGTGGGGTTTTCCAGCCCATGAGGGGGAGGGGGCAGCAAGAACCCTGCCATGAGCCCCCCATCCCCTTTGTGCGCCCCCCTCTCTCCCCTCCCATGTGCGCCGCCCCCTTCTCCTCCTCCCCCTTGCGCCACCTCTTCCTCCCTCTCCTCTCCACCCCCCTAGCCGGCCTAGGAGAGATCCTCACCTCTCCACCCCGCTGTTCTCTCCATTGGGAAGCTCCGCGATGAGGAGATCCGGCGGATTCAGCGCGAGGAAGGAGATCGGGGGAACCGGGAGGAGAAGATTCGCCGTTCGTCGATTCGTCGTTCGTCGGGAGAAGGTATGGTGATGGGTAATCTCTTGGGGTGGATTAGGTGTTGTGTTAATGGGGATTTTGGTGCTGTTAGATCAAAAGGTGGTGCTGCAAATTGATAGAATCGATGAAAACTAGAGTTTGCATGGTGTTCTGTTTCGGGCAGATTGGACGTCCGACCTAGGGTTTGAGTTATCGCAATTTTAGATGCGTTTTATGGTCGTCCGTATGTTTAGAGAGTTGTATATAATTTCAATACCTTTCAGTGGACACCAAGAACGAGTAATTCCGATCATCCGTTTGAAAGTTATGGCTGTTTTACCGAACGTGTTCAAAACTGTGACGAGATTAGGACAGATTAGGTTGATCTGTAGATTAGACAATTTTAGATGCCGAATCAGTTTTTCCCAATACTTAGAAAAAGATAGGAAATTTCTTGAGATTTGAGAAAATGTACTCGTTTACTTAATTTGGAGTCCTAGAACTCAAGTTATGCTAGTTGGAATCCCGCTGTCCCGTAGGGATAGATTCTCTGTTTTTGGGTTTTAGGGGTTGTTTGCGAAGTCGGGGTAGGGGATCGTTCTTGTACTGTTTTGAGGGCACATTTTGAGTGTGTGGTACCTATGTGCAGGTGGTGTGACCCCGGGAGTGCCCTCATCCTCTCGCAAATCCGTCGCTTGCGGTTGAAGGCAAGTGTATTGTAGTGGTTGCGGCTTAGGGAGCCGTAATGTTTGATAATGAGATGGTTTACACATATTTTATGATATGATGCCATGATTGACTCTTACTTGTGACATGATGAAAATGGTTTATTATGAGGCTATGCAATGATTAGTTGAGTTTATGTGCAAGTTGTTTATGTGTATGACATATTTGCATACATGGCATGAGATCTGGCCAGGTCGGTGAGAAAGTCATAACTAGTCCGGTAAGATCGGTGAGAAAGTTATGACTAATTCGGAGTGCCATTGAATAAAACCTACCTCGTGATTCCATCCACAGTTGTGAATGGAAGCGAGGAGTAGGCACCCTCCATCTACGGGAAGGAAGGGGAAAGAGGGTGCACGCCGACGGGTGTGCACTCGGCAATACCGGTATGTGCTTCGAGGAGACATGTGCATTGCATTGCATACATGATGATGATAATGAGATGTGTACAATGAGTTTTGAATATGGTTATGATGTTATGCATGATGTATAGAGATATTAGCATTGAATTGTTTGTTTTGTTCCATTGCAATATACTTGCTGAGTGATGAACTCACGCTTGTGTCTTATGTTGTTTTTAGGTACCATGAAACCGGCATGCGGGAAAGGGGTTTAGCTACACTTCTACACGTAGCTCCTCACATATAGACAGTTTTTATCATTTGGAGACATAATAATAAGATTAGTGCCATGAAACTTGGAGTATGGCTTGATTGTGTGCTTAAGTTCATCTTTTGCTTCGTTATAATTTTGGAGTGGTTGGATTCATTATTTTATACGTAAGATATTGCGATATCAATTGTTATTGCTGTTTTAGATGTCTCATATTATGCTATACATTGCCATATTATTAATATTGCTTCAAATCTTGAAAAAACAAAGGAGATGCTGTCGAAATTTTCGGTTTTAGCATTTGCACCTTTGCTGTAATTTACCTTTATTTGTGCCATTTAGATGTCGTGTCTATCATGTTTGGTGACATCCAGGGTATACTAGATGCCAGGGTGTTACACTGCGCTCACACACAAGTGGCTGATAGGGGGCCCACTGGTTAGGAGGCGGTCAGCTTACTGACAGAGAGGAGGGGCTGGAGTTGGTCGAGCAGCGGTGGTGAGAGTAAGATGAAGTGATAGTGAGCTTGGGGAGTTGGTTGGTTGTGACCGAAGATGATTGGAGGAGGCCAACAACAAGGTGAGGCGACACACTGTGGGGGCGATCGATCGGCAAGGAAGAGGAACATAATAGAGGTTGGTAGAGTCGTAGAAAAAGCATCAACATGATGTAAGGAGTCAAATCCACTACCTTACTTGGTTGGAGAAGGGCCGCGGAGGTGTGGTACCTTGGTGCCCTGGTGCGGCAGTGCTATAGTTGGAGAGAGCCACAATTAGACAGGGGGAATGATCACCTGATGTTCAAGATGTTATATCCAAAGGGAATTGAGCTCTAACTCACCGATTAAGTTGAATTTCCCTTCAGCCTCCAAGCTCAAGGCTCACGGCAATGGCAGTTTTGGGAATGAGCTTGGCAATCAAAGAAGTGTGGGGAAATTGTGGTGTAGTCTGGGAGTTACTTGGAAGCTTAGGGGTAGCTTGGTGAGCTTTATAGGTAGTTCAATGGCGATGTTAGCTATGCTCGGTCTCACTACAAAATGGCGGCTCGGTACTTGCGATTGCCAGGGTATGGAGGGGAGATATCTGGCAGGGCATGGGTGATTGTAAGTGGTGTCAGAGCCGGATATGGAAGGTCTTGGTCCTCGTGAAGCAGCGCTGACCAAAGAAGAACAGTGGCGAGGCGAGTTGACAGCTCCAGTCGGTGAGGAGAAAAGGAGGAAGAAGAATAGAAGAAGAAAGAGGAGAATAGGCCGACGGGTGGGGCCTGGACCTAGGTGGCAGTGAGGAAGAGAGGCAAGTGGTTCTATGCTGGCGGTGGTCTCCACACATTGGTCGGGCCCACATGGAAGTGAATGAAACATTTAATTAAATTCAAAACTTTCTGTCCAAATCATAGATACCGGAGATCATTTAAATCGCAGGTCAAATCAGCTCTAATTTTTTTTTTGAAACTTTTAATTTAAGGATATTACAAATTTATATACTATATGTAAAATTTTCAAGTCAAAATATCTATTATTTTCTTTTATAAAATTCTGACAAGTGGGCCTGCTCAAATTTTCATTTTATGAAAATGATTTATTTGAGGGGCTAAATTGCATTAATAATTTTTGATAAATTTATTCATTTATTATCATGATATTATTAATCTCCATTAAAAATTTAAAAAAAAAATTGATGGGAATTTGTTTTTTTAATAATTCTATTCATGTATTTTCATATTTGTATATTTTCTATTATTGAATTTTTACATGTAGAAAAGGTCAATATTAATTTTTTGGATTTTTAACATGGGTTTATATTAATTTAATGATAAATTAGTAAAAATTTTGGTTTCATATAAGGCTTGAGTAATTTTAAATAAATATAATAATACAGCAATTTATAATAAAGCTATATTGTTTTTAACTCTTTAACTTTTAATTAAATGGTCCCATGCCGATTTGACTAAAGTAAAAGGTTAATTCCAGATCAAATTCATTTTAGGGTAAATTTTTGTTACCACTTTACTTTTACTTTGTTACTTTTTATCTTTTTACCAATTTACTTTTTGATTTTCTAATAGATTAAATTCCATATTAAGGAATAAAATTCACTATTTCAGATTTTAGGCTCAATCACAATTTGAAATGCACATTTGATTCTATATTAAATTTTAGGATGTTACATTATCTCTCTACTCATTTTGTTTAATTGCGAATTAAATATCTGTTTCAATTTGGTTTATTTGTCGTAATGCCGTTAGTTACTATTGAGTAATTGTCACATTTAATTGACAAAATACCGACAATTACTGGTGAGTAACTGACACATGTCTATATAAAGATCTAGAGACATCCATGCCAAATGAGACTGAATTCATGCTCCATTCTTCCTCCTCTTTGGATTGTTGTAATGTGGTGTTGAGTAGCTGAATGTTGTCAGCCTTTCTCCTCGGCATGCACCAGGAAGGATGATGAGCGGTATCTCTAAGCTGTTGTCACAAAGATCACAAGCACAGGGCGGTAATAAGGTTTTTGGGCAGCTCATCCGCATGATCGCTCTGCTTCTTCCTTGACTACTTCCATGACCGCGCTTGCACTGCTTCCTGTTCTTCTTTAAGCCCAATTTTAGTCGTTCGTGATCAATGCGACTCTGTTCATTTTCAATACTTGAGCATATTTTAAAGTACAATGTGTTGCTTGCTGATTTATTTATCTCTAGATTTTGTTATATTTGTCTCGAAATAAAATATGGAACAAAAATATTACGCATATTTCCAACATGATAACACATGAAACAAAGCATACTAAAAGAGGGAGGAAAATCAAAGAAGGCACATTCATCCTACTATTTGTTCTTGATGAGAGTTTCCACGAGCTTGGCTGAGAGAAAAATCTTGCATCTCATCAAGGACAGTGTCAAAGTCTTCAATTCATCTGTTAAAATCAAGGTTTCAAATTTTGTTTTTGGTATATATCTCGAAGGTGGCCGAAATCCAAAATTTCAATGAAATCTCAGAATTTTGGATAAAATTCAAACGAAATCTAAAAACCAAATTTCAAATCAGGTTATTTTTCAACCAGAATTTCCGAGATTTTGTCTGAAATTCTGAAATTACCAAGATCTCAATCAACTTGAACCGACCGAAAAATGGCCAAAAACACGTCAAATTTTTTATAATTTCTGTGGATGGTCTTGACCCTAAATCCAATCAAATCCAGGCCACAATAATTGAAATCTAGTCAAAACATCTGAGATTTCGGCTGAAATCACTAAGATCTCGGTCGAAATTGCCAAGATCTCACCGAGATTTCAGAGATTACTATAGCATTTTGAATTTTGAATTTTTTTTATCTAGCCGAGATTTAAAATCTAGAGGGTCCGAAATCCAAGATCTCGACTGAGATTTCCGAAATTTCGCTGGGATTTTGAACTATGATTAAAATGATTTGGAGATAACTGTCTAGCTGTTCGTTTTCTGCTTATTGCCCACTCGTTTCTGCAGCTAGCAAACTTAAGTGCGCACTGCACTGAAGCGTCGTTGTCTGTCTTTACAATGTTTAATAGCAGCTTTTAAGATTGCATGCACAGCTTGCGATATTGTGATCGTTTCACTTTGATGCTTTTTCTAATTTGTACCAACGGAGATTTTACATTTCAACTGTGTAAACAGAGAATGAGGCAAAGTGACATGCTTTCTTCACTAATGCTTAGTGTGCTAATGCAAGAGATTTGGTGTTTTGGTCAACAAATCAGTCCACCGGTCTCATGCAGGATGCGATGATGTATCAGACAACGCGCAACCGTAAACAAAACAGATATGTACACTGCTGTAATATAAATAATTGGAAGAAATCCATATAACACCTGAACGTTTGGATATTTGCCACTCTAGGAATTGGAAATTCAATGGCATGTTGAAAATCATGCCATTGAGTGGCATTTTTTACGCATGCCATCGAATTTTCAGATTGAGGAGTGGCATATATCAAATTATTCCTTGATCAAAAGTCCATCCAACAGACCAAATTATGAAACCAAACATTTAACCCCAAGCGTTGCAATCCAGTTCAAATAATACCCTAACCCAATTTTGCATGAAGATATTGCCCATGTGGAGCAATGCATTGATGATTTTGCTAGCAAATAGGACCCACAAACTTCTCCACTGATGAGCTCCCAATCCCAATCATGCTTCTATAGTTATCGGCCCTGTAGCTCCTTTCATCTCTATTTTGACTTAGAAGAGAAGCCCTTGCAATCGTCGACCTTTTCTTGCCCAGCATATCATTTTACGTGGCAAAAACCATTAACTTATCACGCCACATGGACAATACCACTATGTAAAACTATACTAGGGTGTTATTTAAACTAGATTACAAATTTCGAGGTTCGAAAGATCCAATATCTGATGTCATAGTTTAGAGTGTTGGACGGATTATCGAGTGAAGTTTAGAGTGTTTTATGGACTTTTTTCTAAATAATTTGCACCACCTTGGCATAAAGCGAACTCCACATTGAACTCGCACCATTGCCCTTGCAGGAATGGATAAAATCGGGCGCTTCTACAACAAAACCTGTGTAACCAAGGCAGGTACAGAAAAGGATATCGAACCACCAAAAAGTACTCGAGAACCTTGGAACATTCTTGCTCCAAGAAATCACTTGTTTCCGGGTATCTGGGCACAAGGAACAGGGAAATATTATTCTCTTTTGTCCTCCTCAGCCTCATCTTCCAAGCTGAAAGCATTGCTAACACCAGCATTTCTGTCTTTGTCAATCTTTACCATCCCTACATCACCATCAATTCCCTTCGTCAGAGATTGAGCTTCCTCATCATCATCATCGGCAGCTTCACCCGAATAGGCATATCTGCACAGAGGAATAGCATGTTAATTTCAGATTTGTACCTAATTGACCATTTCCTTAAAAGCCTAAAACAGAACTGGATTATGCATTTTCCAAGGCTCCAAACCATTGAAGAGGCAAAATATTTACCTTTGTGAGCTTTGGGATGGTGCCCATAGATAACATATCACAAGAAGCAAAACAAATGCAAAAACATCCCAGAAGGCTGTAATGATCCAAGCACTCTGCCACCTCTCACTAAAGGGGTCTGTCGCTTTGAAATAGACCTGCAAAATGAAGCCAGGAAAACACAACAGGTTATTTAATCTACAAGGTTCTAAAACTGAAGATTCCCTGAAAAAAAAATTATTCGGGTGAATAAAGCCAGCTTAAAGGCTTCTTTGGGAAACCCATTCCAGTCCAGAATCCACGTGGATGGACCACGAATTTGAACTAAAATCCTGGCCCATCCACATGGATGGGCTGGGATTTGGGTCCAACCAAACAAGGCCTAAATGATTGTTGATCAGTATCTGCACACACAAGATTTTCAGAACATAATGCTAACTTTTGCATCTAAACGTCCACAACAATGTCTGGCACATATGCAGAAAAAAGGGTGCTGATAATAGCAGCCCATAAATTGGCATATGTTTAACCAATCTATTAGCCCATGAACAATGTGTACACATGCATTGAACCAAAACTGCATGCTGTCCAGCAATCTATTCCATGCCTTGGCGGTGGTAATGATAAGCAGAGATTCATTTTGAGAGAAAGCTCACTTATATGTAGATAAGGTTAAAATGAGGGTCTTCAACTAAAATCAGACTTCATCAAAACCAACAAGAGAAGCAAAATCACTATTATCACCGGTGAGACATGTTGACTTACTGACAATACTTTTAACAATCTTATATTAGCAAAACCATTATTTTTAGTACAAATTTGGATCCAATGTCACATAAGACTAACGCTATCATACCTATTACTGCAAATTTGCAATTATTGCAGGCAATTTAAACTCCTCTAAAGTACAATTGTTTAGAAGTTTAGGCAACTTGATGTTCAGACTTCGGACATGGAAACTAACTGCTGTGAAAGTGTTTTATCAAAATTTTCCATAGAAGGTGTTGTATCAGGAGGGATATGACATTGGACTGTAACAAAGACATGTTGGCAGCTATATTTCCTAAAAACAGCAGATGCATTTCATTGGGCAAATATTTAAAAGAATTGAAAGATGACGACAACATAACAACCAAATATGTGCCTGCACGTGAACAAAAAAAGAGAGCCTATTTTAATTGATCCGAGTCATTTTTTGTATTCTGAACTCTGAAGGCACACTTCTAGAGCCTTATGACGATAATGGAGAACTTGGATGTCAATAAAGCTTATAGAAACTTAAATGGATCAAGAGGCAGCAGATTGTTCTCATATAGTTAGAAGACCTGCTGCACATTGTTTTCATATAGGCACAATGTTCACTATGGACGTATATAGTGAAAATTACACACCTCATAACCAATCCAGGCAACCGAAACTATCACAGAAACCGCCAAAGCATTTGTAAACTTTCTGTATATATCCAACTTCACAGAACTCCTCCTAGCCTGATGAACAAGAAAGAAGCAAGTTTAAGTAGCTACACAAATACTAAAATTTTCCTTTCTTAAGGATTCAACAGGCTTGCTAATAAAATTGTAACCACTCAAAAGCCTATCCTACGTGCCCTCTTTCTCAACACACAGAGCACCCATATATTTTGTGCTTAACATCATACATCATATTAGGGGTTTCTAGCATACTAATCACTCCACCAGATCAAAATTAGCTATGTTTCTGAAAAAAATTGCTAGTGTGTCACCTATGCCACCACCAAAACAACTAACTCTTGGGAGCACTAAGAGTTGCGACAAACCAAAAGGTAGATATAAGATACTAACTCTACAAAATGAAAAGAAACAATCCATTAGAAAGCATTAATACTTGAAAACTTACATTAAGCGCAGCTTACCTGTAGCTTCTCAAGAGTACGGGAAAGAGAAGTGAAAATCCAAAGTATGAGAAAAGCATCCAAAAATGCATCAGGAAGGACAAGGAAAAGCCTTGCTTTGCCTGAAATGTCATTAATTGTTCCAACATTTTCTGCGATATCCAGCAATTCAGAAGCCAGGAAATACGTAAGTCCAAGGAGCAACACCTTAGAGGTGAGTCCACCCAGAGTTGGGCGAACAACACCATATCCCATTGAGATAGAAAGGATAAGTAGACGGGAAATTGTTTTTCTGATGGCGCCAACAGTTACCACCCAAGTTGTGATTCCAACTGGCCGTACACCGCTACTATTGAAATTTAAGTATTCAAAATACCATAGTGTCATCTCAAAAAGGCCAAGGGCAATGATTAGTGTGATCCAATTCTGGATTGGCAGTATGTCCCTCCAAAACCTTATATACTGGCTAAACCAAACAACCATGGCTAACAGATATGCCAGCGACATGAACACATAAAATTTCATCAAAGGTGCCATTCGTCCCGGTAGGTACCCACCAGGATTCCTCCAGACTGTCTTCCCACTCATAGTAAGGCCTCTCAATTTTGGATCACAAGAAATGAAGAACAAGTTGTACATGCCTGTCTTTGTAATGTGAACTTCCTCATCTTCTAACTTCACCGAAAGGTAATTAGCACTGAAGTGCGTATCTAACACGACAGGCCAATCCGGATCATCAGAGGATGGCCTCCTGATTACTTCCCCTTGCTTGCAGCCCTCTAGTTTAGCAAGGTCAGGGGTACAACATATGGACCTCTGTCCACCGTAGGCAGATCCCCCGATGTTGTCCCTGTCAGCTGCTTCAAATAAAATAGCTTGTACCAGGCCTGTACTGTGTGCCATTTTTGCGTGTGATTCTGCCGATTCTGCTGTTCTCCAGAAAGTAACATTAACGAACCTGACATAGCTCAGTTGATAAGTAAATCATATGCACAAATTTAAGAACAGTGTATAAGCCTATTTGTAATTCAAAAAAAGAAGAAAATAAAGGTAGACGAATGCATCGAAACAGAGAGAAAAGGGTAAGCGAGAAGATAGCATCAACCATATAGGCTATAGCTTCATCAGGTTCAGGTCAGCCTATGGAAATAAATTCTCTGATTCCGTCGCTAATGCTACTGAAAATGGTAGTCCTAACCCCTGCAGGGGTTGAATACGGTGGCACTACGCAACATTACCATCACTGTCAGAACAAGAAATCGGACACAAATTAAGAAGAATTGCAGTCGTATAACACAGCAAACAGCTGGATGGTGAGAAGAATGTGCGTTGCAACTTGCAGCTATTAGCATTCCAAAATTCCCAGAAGGCCAGGCTTATCGAAGCAAGCCGAATCCATATCCTTGGAGACGAGTTAAAAATATAGAGCAGCATGAGCAACTATTTCATCAGGAATCACACACCGAAGAGAAATACTTCAACTAATTGCCACTGAGCAAGCAAAGCAAAGCAATGGCTAGCGCCGTCCCCCCCAGGCTAGCCCATTCCCAATGCCAAAAACTAACCGCCCCGCGACTCGAATCGAAGCAGCCCCGTGCAACAAGGCCTCCCGCGGAAGAACGCGCGCTTCAGACTCTACAAAAGCTTCTACTCAAACAGCAGCCGCTGGAGCCTGAGCTCTGGAGAGGAAGGGGCGGAGAGGGGGGAGGCGGGCTTGGCCTTGTCCTTGTCCTTACTTAATGAAGGAGGAGGCGGGGGCGGCGGGGTCGGCCCCGTCGGCGACGACGCCCTCGCTGCCGCCGGAGAGGAGGAAGGCGTTGCCCACCTCCCGGAACGGCTCGCGGTCGTAGGTGTGGATCGACGCCTCCGCGCCGCCCCACCACTCGGCGGCGGCGAGCACGACGAGGGCAGCCGCGAGCACGCCGACGCGGAGGCGGCGGGGATCCATGGGAGTGGAGCGGAGGAGGCGGGCGAGAGAGATCTCGATTCTCGAGCCGAGCGGCGTGGGAGAGGTGGTGGTTGTGGGTAGATCGGTCACTCGGTTGTTAAGCTGCAGTGAGCTTCGCCTCTCGCTACCCCTCACCGGACGGAAGCGGGGAGGAGAGGGGGAGCGGGGCCCGCCGGGCAGTGACTGGATGCATCGACGGGGCAACAGAAGCAGGGAGGGGGTGGGTGACTGATGAGGCCAGAAAAAGTTACCGCTACGAATGGAATGGTCGCATACTCGCATCCGACTCTCTCTTCGACCAAATAAAAAATTAATTTATTATTTTCATCTCTTATTCTATCTATTTTTCATGGTATTTACCGTCTAACTTTCATCACATCAATCAAATTTTAATTTTTACCTCATCCACCATCCAACTCTCACCTCATCCAACTTTATCTCCCCTAACCAAATAAAAAATTGATTCATTCCATCTCTCTCTCATCCATCAACCAAACATGAGATTGGATAATTTCATCCCATCACATCCACTCCTGGCCCTTAAACCAAACGCACCCTTACTGTTGGTAATGATCCGGCGACCTGAGTATCGGACCTAGCCGAGCTGTTGCAAGCGAAGGTGTCTCGGCTTTGAAGCCTACAAACAATAATAACCCTATTATGTGGGGAAGAATTGCTGGCCATGCAGCCCTCCACATCACCCTCCCCCAATTTTGCAAAAAAGTTCCTCTATTTTTTTAAATTACGTATAGGTCCTTGCCAAATCACAAAAAGATCCTTTGTGTTTTTTTGTGAGGGAAAGAAAATCGTTTCCAAATCGCTTTTAGGTCCCTTGGTTTGTTACTTTACGGAAAAGCCCCCTGCTACATACAAATCTCGAACAAACCCTTTTCTAATTTTTCAGGATAGCGATCAAATCCAAAATTATAGCAAACAGGTCCCCGGTCCTTACGTCCGGGTCCTTTCTCCGTTTTTCCCGAATTTTTTTTTTCGTCAACAGAGATATGTGTGTCATGATATGGTTAGAGTCTGTGTCCCTGTATGGAAGCACTTTATCTATTGGTGGGCGAATCCGAATTAATCTTCAGGGGTCCTCCACTATATATAAGGCATTGCCTTGTACAGAAAAATCAATCTAATAAAGAGAGAGCTTTTCCCCTTACATGGTGTGCTTCTGTTTCTTATGTTCGTGTGATTGCTTTGTCGTGCCGTTGATTGACGTGGGTGAACGATCCGTTTCACAACAATGTGTACATCTCTATCTCTAGACTTTTTTTTTAACTCGATCTCTAATATCTAGACTTTTTTCCCGACCCGATCTCTAATATTTTTCGGGACATGTATTATTACTCGGTCAATGCATAGAGCTTTAGGCTCGACGAAAGAAGGTTGGCAGCTCTAATATTTTTTGAAACATGTATTACCTGTTGAACGCATAGGGTGTTAAATTCGCATCTATAATTTTTTTTGCAGTTCGATCTTTCATATTTTTCAAAACATGTATTATTACCCGATGAACGTGTAGGATGTTAAACTCGGCATCTATAATTTTTTTGGCAACTCGAAATCTAATATTTTCTGGAACGATGTTTAATATTTCCCAAAACATGTATTTTTACCCGGTGAACGCGTAGAGTGTTAAACTCGGCATCTATAATTTTTTTGGCAACTCAAAATCTAATATTTTTCGAAAAATGTATTATTCGCTTTTTTTACAAAAGGCCCGTTGTTACGCAAATTCGTCGACGATTCCTACTTAGCGTATTTTTTTTAAAAAAAAAAAAGCCCCAGCAAACAAAAAACGCTTAGATCTTTCTACCTTTTTCCAGAAAAAAAACTTGGATCAAATTTCGCACAGCACGACAATGCGCGCAACCTTGCCTAGTTGGTTTCATGTACGTGTAGGGGTCTAGGGGATATGTGATTGGGTATTAACGTTACTCGTCCAAGAGAACACAAGAGTGGACCCAAGGAGAGCTAAGGTGGGCTCTAATCCCCTTACAGTTGGCAATTAGCGATCATATTGTATCATTATGTTGGATCGTAAGGGCCTTCTCAACCCCAAAAGTTAGCTTAAGAGGTGAGGGACTCCCCCACTTATAAGTTAGGTGATTTGCCCTTCCACAACCAATGTAGGATTATTCTAACAATCCCCCATTCACACATTAGTATCTCTCAGCCATTCACCGCTCCTTCACCGTACACCGACAGTCCCTCAGGGCCAAGGTCCATCAGGCCTTCACACCCTAGTGTCCATCGGGCCAAAGGTATTAGAACCGAACTCTGATACCAATTGGTGGATCGTAAGGGCCTTCTCAACCCCAAAAACTAGCTTAAGAAGTGAGGGACTCCCCCACTTATAAGTTAGGTCATTTGCCCTTCCACAACCAATGTGGGACTATTCTAACACATTACTTTCTCGTTGTACTGTAAATGTATATGATTTTTGTCTCTCTATTTGATGTTATTTTGCTATGATTTAATATTAAAGTATGTTAGCTTGCTTTTCTTTGTTAGCTATCATAAAAGTCTTGAGTAGTATGTCTTTAAGTTGTTTGATAAAATGCATATGGATATAATTACATGCATAACACATTTGTAAGACTAGCTAGTTGAATATAGAAAAAAAAAATATAATCTTGCTCGTGAGAGGAGGTGTACATGCGAGATCTAATGCAAAATTGCAATGGTCTTACCACCGATTACTTGTCGGTCTTTGTATTTAGTGCAATGCAATTCATAGGTTTTTAGCTAGATCAACTTACCCAGAATTATTACTAGTTTTTCGCCAACCACTGGCTAAGCCCCCTCTATGTTCATTCTAGATCCGCACTAACTAGAGATTTATTTATAAGCAACTATGTCCGACGTTGATCTTCACCATAGGTGTGTACATGTCTCGTCTAGATGAGTCAGTCTAGTAAAATCCATTACAGGTTTAAGAAAATCCTATAATTAACTTGTTAGAGGGGAAAAAACTAAAACTTATCTAAGAAAAAGAAAAATAGGATTATGTATGGCGAATGATTGTTTTAAATAATATTAAAAGAATAAATTTAAAGAAATAATATGTCGATCCAAAAAATACAAAAATACCAACCCTCTATCAATATCGACAGAGAGTCTGTCGACTATCAAGCTCTTTATCGATATTTAAAAAATTGATAGAAAACCCATATGATTTTTTTATTTTTTAAATAATACACCATAAATTAAAAATTAAAAAAATAATATGATGAAAAGAAAATTTACATAAGTATACCTCTATCGCCGTTAAAATGATGATAGAGTACTGTTGGTAGTAAAAATGAAAGCTTAATGATGCGGATGCCACGTAGGATGTTAGTTGCGAGTGTCATTGGCGACAAAATTATATCGCCATTATGATTGGCGACAAAACTCTATCGCTATTTATAGCGGCGACAAGGGGTGGAAGGGTAACTTTTTTTTGGAAAACGATGTGGAGGGAAGGAGAGTATTTGCGTTGGTCATTGTGAAATGAAAGCACATTTCATATTAGAACAAAAGATAGTTGATATAGATGGTGGAATTTATTGTATGGTATTGTGTCGGTCGTTGTGAACTAAAAGGATATTTCACATTGGAATAAAGGCAAGTGGATATAAATAGTGGATTTTTTTTGTAAGAATGAATATATTGCAACCTGAATTGATGTTACATGTTGTAGAAAACGAGATAAGATAGATGGCGTATATAGAACCATTGCATTACATAACAAAGAAAACGAGTAAACATACATAGCGCATACAGTTTGATTTGTTGCCTATGTTAGCCTTCGTCGATGTTTGAAATATCGACAGAGAGATGTCAACGGGCATCTATCAATATTTCAAATATCGACAGAGATACTGACCATTGTCTATAGGACTCTGTCGATCTTTCAAATATTGACAAACTCTCTGTCAATATTTGAAAGATCAACAAATGGATATTTCTATTATTTTTGGATTGGTATATTATTTCTGTAAATTTATTTTTTATATTGTTTTTTTAAAAAAATTTCTATGGCAAACCACACTGGCCACAAACCATCACTGCTACTCCGTTAGTACCCTACTACTATTTTGGTCGTGCGAGGTGTACATGTCAGCACCATTTGTCTTTTTTTATATGCGTGAGGGCGTCATTGTCAATTTAATGGTTTTTCTAAATTCTAAGGTTAATGCTTCACTAAACGGTACAAGTTTATACAAAAATAGAACTTAAATTTAGTTGCATCAAGCGAAGTATAATTTAACAAAAACAAAACAAAATATACCATGTTGAACACTAACTTTCAAGGAATTACACGCATCACAGGTAATCATACTACTACAAAAAATTTATATTAGACCCCTCATCATTGATGTGAACCCACATCACTGACTCTTCTAGCTAAAAACTGTCAGTGATTACTACTGAGTCGTATGTATATAAATAAATAATGAGACATATATGTTATAAATGACGTGTATTATAAATAATGAGATATATGTGTTATAAATAATGAGACATATGTGTTATAAATAATGATATGTATGTTGATGTGGATATGCATACGTCTAGTACTTTTTGGATTAATAATTTAATTAACTAGAAAGAATTACTAAGCCGCATCAAATATCAATAGGTGAATAATTTAATCAACTGGAAAGAATTACTAGCCGCATCAAATATCAATAGATGAATCATTTTCTTAATCAAGCTTTGTTATATTTTTAAGAGAATTTTATACTACCTAATAGAGGGTGCTTGCTTGTTATTAGGTACGAAGATTGCACGAATGTATATTGGAGCTAAATTGCATCCATGTATTATGGTGGACCCCAGTGGGAGGCGACAGAGGATGAAAGCCACATGAAAAATACTATTCTTGAGCACTGTTTATATACCACTCTATCTCCTTCCATATATGCCATCATAAAAGAAAGGAAGGAAAAAAAGAAAAGGAAGGACAGATATTAGCAATCTTTAAGTAAGGAAAGAGATCACTATGACATGGCAAGAAATATTAGCAATCTTTACACAAGAAAAGAGGTCACCATAACTTGGCAAGAAGGGATTTCAACAATCTTAAACGAAAGAAAGTTACCATCATGACATGGCAAGAAGAGATTATTCTTGTCGACGATTGGAGAACAGGCTCCCGCCGAGCTTACTTGTTGAACGAGGGATCAACAGGGCCCCGTCGCACGAACCGGGGGATCGTCCGAGCAATGCGAGATCGGGAGATGGACACGCGAAGTTTATCCTGGTTCGGGCCTCTCACTGCCGAGATAACAGCCCTACTCCAGCATATTGTATTCTATCAGGTTGTCCTTTGTTACAGATATCTGGGGGGGTTTAAATACAGCGCCTGGAGATACATAGAAGGTAACTGCCCCTGGATTTACGCTACATACCCTTATCCGTGGAGCCCACGATCTGGGGGCCTTGATTCGCGCGTTGTTTTCAAATTTCTGGTGCGCCCTTGCTTGATCTCCGGCGGATTGATCGCCACCTTCCTTCTTCGTGGTATGATCGAGTCCACCGACCATGTACCCGGGTATGACGTGGTTTCTACGAGCATGCTTGCTCGTGGTCGTCGGGAATGGTCGTAAGCGAAGGGGCGGATATGTATGCTCGGGAGGTATGCTGCTCGGATGGTCTCCCGAGCATCTTCTGCTGGTACTGCACGATCGGTGGCCTCAAGATCCTCCGGGGGTACCGCGGTCTTTTATCAGATAGTCAATCCCCGACAGCTAGCCCCCGAGGTTCAAGCGGGGAACCATCTGAGCTTGGGCTTCCCCTTGAGCCTAAAAAAAAGGACTCAAAGGAGGGATTGAATTTCCTTTGGTCGTGACCCACGACCATCTCATGTCGGGAGGCGACCTTTTCGTCCGCCGCGCGTTCATTCTATGGGGGCACGATGTTTGGTTATTTTTCGATTCCTTCTCCGAGAAGCCTCCTTGTAACGGTAAAGTAGTTTCTTGGAAAGTGCGCTTTTACTGGGCAGTTTTCTGTCGTATTGGACAGGTGTCGCTATGCGATAGGTGGTGGCTTTTAACGTGCCCCTTTGCAGCCTTTTTAACCCCGTCCGCTGAAAGAGAACGGAGCTACATTGCGCATTTGCTCGTCCTTGCCCAGAATTTTTCCAAGAGCCGCAGAGCCCTAGACCCTTCTTCACCCTCCTCCTCCCTTTGGCCATGGCACGTTTCGGAGTTAGCCAGATGACCCGGAGGAGGCTTCAGGTGCTCGTGGATGAGGGGTATATCGACCCGAGCACCGGTCGAGTGCCCGGGGGTGATGTGACGCCGGCACCGAGGGACGGAGAGATCGTCTCCTGCGAGCTGTACGCCATCAACGGGCTTCGCTTGCCCGAGAGTGAGTTTCTCGTCTCCGTACTCGCCTTTTGCGGGTGCGAGATTTCCCATCTCCACCCTAACTCCATTCTCGCCCTGGCGATCTTCTCCCACCTCTGCGAGGCGTTCGTGGGCATGATACCCACCGCCAGTCTTTTCTTCCACTTCTACTCTCCCTTCCGCACCGGCCGGGATGGTCCCGCCGGCTGCGTCTACCTTCGCCTTTGGCCCAACCGACCATACGAGTATCCTCTCGTTTCTTTGAAGTACTCGGTGTCGGGTTGGGCCGACCTTTGGTTTTACTAGAAGAAGGCGGAGGGGTCCCAGCTGGTCTATACTGGGGAGACCGCCCCGCCCGCCGAGACGGCGTGCCCGCCCGTGCAGCCCGAGGAAGAGCGGGTGCTCAGGACGATCAGCGAGCTCACCCAAATGGGGCTCACTGGTCGAGACATCGCCCGGGATTTCTCCTTTAACCGGGTGTCCCCCCTGCGGCGCCGCGAGCACCCATTCTTCGAGGTGACCGGGTGTAATGACATCACCCGCGAGGACAACGTAGGTATGCTCCTTGATCGTCCTTTCGAGCATTGTCGCTTTCCGGCGATTGGCCCTATTCTTTCTTTAAACTCTTGGTCGTGTTGCAACCCCGGGGATGGACTGGGTCGACGAAAGGGTCACCGAGATGTTCGGTGCCCTGAAGGAGAAGGAGTTGAACCCCAATCGTCAGATCCCCAATAATGTTTTCGACCGCGGTGATGCGGTAAGTACTTCTGCTTGCTTCCCACCTGAGGGCGTGCTCCCCGAGCTTATGTTACCCTGTTTCTGTTCGTAGGAGAAGGTCGCCCTCGAGCTCGCCGTGTCGAGCGCAGAGCCGCTGCCGCAAGGCGGTACCCCAGCCAGGAGTGCCCGCAAGAGAACGGCGGGTAGGAGCCGCCGACCATCTGCCTCGCCTCCTCGTGCCAAGCGCTCGAAGCGCCGGGCTTCGGCCAGGGCTCCCTCCACGCAGCATCTCGAGTACGCCGACCGGAGGGAGGTAAGAGAGCTTCGAACCTGGTTTGCTGATTTCAAGCGGAAGAAGCCGGAGCTGATGGGCCGACTGCAACAGCTTGCCGAGCAGGCGAAGAAGGCCGAGGAGGCGGCCAGGTCCACCTCGAGCAAGGAGCAGCTGGAGAGGCAAATCAAGGCCCTCCAGGACCAACTCGCTCAGGTGGCCGAGGATCCTGAGGAGGAGGAAGAGGAGGAAGACGCCTATGCTCTGGTTAAAAGGAGCAGGAGGTCGTCTTCCCGATCAACCTCGGCACTGGAAGGGGTCGACATGGACGATGTCGACCCGGCGATGGCACGATCTAGTGACGCGCAAGGGGCCGAGGACCAAGGAGCCATGGCCTTGGTCCCTTGCGAAGGGACTAGCACGGTGGCAAGCGGGGGCGGGGCCCAGACGACGGGTTTCGAGGGCCAGGAGTCGATCGTCCTCGACCAGCCGCCTCCGGCCACGGGTCAAGGAGAAGGGGAGTTGGTCGTTGCGGACCAGCTGCCTCCGGCAGCGAACCAAGGAGAGGAGGTGGTCGTCGTCGACCAGCCGCCTCTGGCCGCGGACCAAGGGGAGGAGGTGGTCGTCATCGACCAGCGGCCTCTGGCCGCGAACCAAGGAGAGGAGGCGGTCATCGTCGACCAACCGCCTCTGGCCGTGGACCAAGGGGAGGAGGTGGTCGTCGTCGACCAGCCGCCTCTGGCCGCGGACCAAGGAGAGGAGGTGGTCGTCGTCGACCAGCCGCCTCTGGCCGCGGACCAAGGGGCGAAGGTGGTTGTCGTTGACCAGCTGCCTCTGGCCGCGGACCAAGGAGAGGAGGTGGTCGTCATCGACCAGCCGCCTCTGGCCGCAGACCAAGGGGCGGGGACGCTCGCAGTTGGCGTCTAGCCCCCGAGCGCAGCGGCTGAGCAGGGGGAAGGCGGCCACGAGCCGCTTGCCGTCGGGGAAGATCAACCCCGAGATCACCAGGAGTTGGTTGCTTCCGACCAACTGCCTTCGGCCGTCACGCTCTTGGGTGCGCCGGGTGCCCGAGAGAACCTGAGCTCATTTCGCCGGCTTCGGGACCAGGATGATCCCGCGTGGGTCAATCCTTTTTTCCGAGCTGGTGCAACTGACCGTCAGCGGCTCCAGGACAAGCTGGTTAGTCATGCTCTTCTGGTGAGTGCTTCGCCCCTTTCTTTGGTTTGAAAAACTTTCTAAGGTTTTCTTAACCCATCTTCTTCCTTGCTCGCAGTTTGCTGCCAAGGCCATGGAGGACATCGACGCCTCCACGATTTCTGCAGAAGAGTACTGGAAGTACCACGCCGAGCAAGACGCCAAGATCGCCGATCTTGAGCGTCGGGTCTCCGAGGTGCGCGCCTCCGACCAGAAGGAGGTGGAGTCGGCAAGGATCCTCGTAGCCGAGCTTCGGGACCAACTCCTTCAGAGCGAAATGGCAAAGAGTACCTTCGCGCGAAGGTGTGCCGAACTCGAGGAGGAGCTGGGGAAGCTGCAGCAGGAGGTTCCCGACCTGCACCGCGAAATCCAAGGAGCTTGGGAGCGCGCGGAGGCCCAGCTGAAGGAGGCGCAGCGTCTTCGGGAAAGCGCGGCCGAAGGTCGTGCGGCTCGGCGGAAGGTCTTGGACCTCGAGGCCGAGGTCGATTCCTTGAAGGAGGAGCTTGCTGCCCTCCAGGCCGGCCTTAGGAATTAGGCCTTAGACACCCCTTTTTTCCTTTCTTTTGCTTGTGTAGACCTGTAAAGAATTTTTTGTCTGTTAAAAAAGATCATGGAAGATTAGAACCTTGCCTCTTTTTTTTTTCCTTTTTCCATTCTTGCTCTTGTTCGAAGTTCTTGCTTTTGCTCGCCCTGCAGAGGACAGAATGACCACAGGGGAGATCAAGGAATAAACTTTAAAACCTGGGTCCCTCGTAGAGGTTATCTCGTGGAGGGAAGGTTCTGCGAGCAAGGAATTTTTTGTAAATTTTGTCTAAGAGCAAAACGTTACTTTTGCCCTTATTGCACGGAGCCCCCGCTATGGGCAAAGGTCATGCCCCTAAAGTTGCGGGCACGGGTTTGCCCATAGGAGAGGAAAAGAGAATATAACGCGTCGAAAGAGGTCGTAGATGCCGCTCGAGTCGAGGGAGGTGTGCGCGTGAGCAATGGTACGTGCGTAGTGCAAGCGAGCTTATACCGTCAATACGTGGAGTTACCGAGCCCGAGCAGGGACCGAAATTGTGCCGGTCTTAGAGGATGTCCGTGCCCAATCGTTCATGCAGTGAAGTCCTACTACGAAAGGTGATCGGGCGAACGGCCAACCGGTGCTCGGCGGGACGGTACATACGTATTGTCGACCAGGCTCGTTCGCCGTACTGGCGGTCCACGAAGCTCCCGGAAAAACGAGGAGAACGATAAAGGAAAAAACGAGCTAAGAAAGGAAGCGCAGCGGGTGCAAAATAGAGAGGCAAGCCTAAACATAGAATTTACGCAGTTGATCAATGTTCCAGGTGCTGGCGAGCTCCCGACCGTCTTCCATCGCGAGGCGAACAGCCCCCGGGCGTGTTGTGGATACGACCGTGTAGGGGCCCTCCCACCTCGGGGTCAGTTTGTTGCTTTTGACAGGTTTTGAACTCTTCGTAAGACCATGTCGCCAACTTGCAGGGCCCTTGGTCGAACCGACTTGGCCGCGTGCCTAAGGAGAGCCTGTAGGTAAACTGCGGACCGGAGCAACGCCCGGTGTCATGTTGCCTCAACGAGGTCTAGGTCGACGAGGCGTTCGATCTCCTGATCGATGGAATCGACCAGCTGCACCCTTGGGGAACCCAGCACAATTTCCGCAGGCAAAACGGCTTCCGCGCCATAGACAAGTTGGAAGGGGGTTTCGCCCGTAGCCCGACTTGTCGTGGTGCGGACCGACCAAAGAACAGCGGGTAGCTCATCCACCCTTTGCTGCCTGTGCTGGTTGAGGCCCTCGAAGACCCTCTTTTTTATGCCCTGAACTAGTTGCCCGTTTGCTCGTTCGGCCGCTCCGTTACTCTGCGGATGTGCCACAGAGGCGAAGCAGACCTTGGTCCCGACCTCCTCACAATAACTTTGGAACAACTCACTGGTGAATTGGGTTCCATTGTCTGTGATGAGACAGTTGGGTATCCCAAACCGGGTTATCACATTGCTTCGGAGGAACCTCTTGGCTGCCTGGGCCGAGATGGTTGACATGGGCTCGGCCTCTATCCACTTGGTGAAAGTGTCGATGGCCACGAGCAAGTATTTGCAGCCTTTCCGACCCTGGGGGAAGGGTCCGATGACATCGAGCCCCCAAGTCGAGAACGGCCAAGAGAGTGGTATGGTTTGCAGGGCATATGCTGGTTGACGGACTTTGCGAGCATGAAACTGGCATGCTCGACAGGTCGTTACGATCGACCGTGCATCCGCCAGGCCGTAGGCCAATAGTAACCCAATCGGAAGGCCTTGCTCAAAAGTGTTCTGAACGACGAGTGAGCCCGCACATCCCTTCATGGATGTCACGAAGAAGGTACTGGCCTTCCTCTTGAGAGATGCATTTGGAGAAGATTCCTAATGCACCTTTTCGGTATAGGTCGCCTTCGATCAGTTTGTACTGAAAAGGTCGCCTTGTTAGCCGGGAACGCTCGGCTTCTTCCTCGGGCAATGTCCCATGCGCAAGATATTGGACGAATGGCGTCATCCAACTTGCACTTTGCTTGAGGAAGGAGACCCTACCATCAGCCTCTGACGCCTCCTCTTCAGAGGGAATGGAGGGCTTGTATAGGTGCTCGATAAGCACCCCCGCCGGGGCGGTAATTTGAGAGGAACCGACCTTGGATAACTGGTCGGCCAGGGAATTGTCCTTCCTGGGGATGTAGAGTACTTCGAAATTCCTGAAGTATTTCTCCATCTTCCTTACTTCGACTAGGTAAAGCGCCATCGAGGTATCGGAACACTGATACTCCTTGTTGACCTGGTTCACGACCAACTGTGAATTGCCCATCACAGTGAGCCGTTGGACCCCTAACGATTTACACGCTCGAAGTCCGGCCAAGAGGCCTTCATATTCCGCCGCGTTGTTGGTCGCGGCGAAATGCAGTTGGACGGCCTACTGAAGTTTTTCTCCATCTGGGGAGACCAAAAGCAGCGCCAGCAGCGCCAGACGCCGGGATCCATCGAAATACATGGTCCGATGGTTCTCCCTTGATCCGGTGGTTTATTTGGTGGTGGTGCCGAGCCGACCATTCGCCCACGAAGTCGGCGTAACTTGTGATTTGATCACCGTGCGGGCCGAAAATATTACCTTGAATTCAGCGAGCTCCATGGCCCACTTGGCTATACGACCACTGGCGTCCTGGTTTTTCAGGATTTCTCTGAGCGGGAAACTGGTTGGTATCATGATCTTGTGCGCTTGAAAGTAGTGGCGCAGCTTCCTGGAAGCCATCAGCAATGAGTATAAAAGTTTCTGGACCTCAGGGTGCGCTTGTAAATAGAGAGCTCAAATATTTAAGTTTGATTTGGTTGTTGCATAAAGCTATGGATTTGCATGTGTAACAAAAGGGAGATAGTTCATACATTGTGATTTAATTGTTATTTGCAAATATATTTTGTAAATGAGCGGGAGGTTATGGGTGTCAAACCTAGAGCATGCAAAGAGGGCATTTGCAATGTGTTTGCAAAGTGTTGTGATCATGTGTTGATCACCTCAAGGCTAAGATAATTGAACCTATAGATTCTTAGTTTATTTGCAAAATGTATTTTTGCAAATAAGTTGAAGTTGTTCGGAAAATCGGCACTACCGTAGGCTTAAAGCCGATAGAACTGCAGGCTGATAGTACCGCCGTATGGGCGTCAGTACTACCGCTCGTTTTAGCGGTAGCTTTTCAGAAAGCATATGTTGCTTGTCTGAATCTTAAAGCCAGTACTACCGTTGTGTTAAAATCGGTACTACCAGAGGTAAGTAGTACCGCTCATGAAGTGCGATAGTTATTTTTCAGTAGTGCGCGTTTTTATTTGTTTTGGAATGTCGGAGCTACTGGAGGGTTGAGTAGTACTACCAGAGGTGCGGTAGTACCGGTAGCTATTTTATAGAGAGCTGGTTTTTGCGCGGAGTTTGGAAGCTGGTGCTTCCTGACTTGAAGTCGGTAGTACCGCAGAGTGGTACTACTGTAGTTTATGCGTCGGTAGTACAAGGGGTACTGTAGCGAACAGCTAGTACCCGGCTGGAATCTGACTGTTGGGTTGCGAGTGGTACTACTGGGCTTTTTCCGTCGGTATCCCTCCAACAGCTAGTTTTCATGTGGAAGGCTTTAAAATGAGCCTTGGGGGCTAGCATTTGGGCTTGCTGCTCTTTTGGATTGTTTGTGGGAGTTGTGTGCATGTGTTGCCCTCTCCAAATTGGTTTTTGATTTAAGAGTGAGCCCTAATTGCATGTGTTACAATTAGGAGTGGGTTGAGAGCCTTATTGTGTATATGTTGCACTTAGGAGGGCAACTAGCGCATGCGTTACGCTTGGTGAAGCTCAAGCAGAAGTTTTGGCTTATTACTCTTGGTGGTTGCTGCCACCTAGATGGTGTAGGAGACATCATGCGCGGGAGCTCTCATTGGAGGTTGTGAGAAGCCCCAGCAAAGTTTGTGAAGACCGGAGCACTCCTACCTAGAGGAGTAATGTTGCTACCACTAATAGAATCAAGGCGGGTGCTCAAGTGTGGAGCCAGTCCAAAGAGTTGGGCTTGCCTCAACGTGGATTAGGGGAGACTGGCAAGTTTCCAAGACCACGAAAAAAAGTAACTTGTCTCTTTTACTTTCAAGCATTTACTTTATTGTATTATCCAATTGCTTGATTGTATTTAGAACTGTTTATTCTTGCTTGCTTGATTAGTATAACAATTCTTGCTTAGAAACTTATTGTAACATCCTCAGTTTCGCTTTCTGGAGAAAATCTAATTTAAATAAATTAAATTAAAAAATTGGAGTTTCCGTGGTGTTTATATTAACCTGGCATCCATTCCCATCCAAAATCGGGATTTAATTCCCTTCCGTTCGAAAAATCGAATTTCCAAATTTCCGCCGGTACCCGAAATTTCACCCGAGTCCAAAAATGCTCCAAAAATCCCAAAATCACTTCAATTATGTTTCAAATATTCCAAAATGATTTTAGGAACTATTCCCCGGATTTTTGGACCTTCACTCCTATTTTATCTCGCGCGGCTTTTGTTTAGAGAGTGACTAGGGAACGGTATACCGTTGCAACGGTATAGCCATGAAACTTATGAAACTTATCAATTTCAGTGCTGGTTTCATGAGTTTCAGTGTTTAGTTTCATCAGTTTCATGTTTTATCAGTTTTTAGTGCTAAGTTTCATGAGTTTCAGTGCAAAAAATCATAAGTTTCATGAGTTTCAGAGGTATACCGTTGCAACGGTATACCGTTTTTTAGTTTTTCTGTTTTGTTTAATGCCCGCAATCCGCGCCCGAATATTTAATTCCGCAAATTTCATCCAAATTCCGCGAAACCAATTTTATTGGGTTCCAAATATTCCAAAATGGTTCTAGAAATTGTTTCGGAATTTTTAGACCATTTTTTCCTAATTTTTCTCTATGGCGGTTTATTCGCGTAAATGTGGGCCAATGAGGGAGTGCCACGTGGCATGAACAGTGTCGTCTTCAACCTCATGCCATGGAAGAACAGAGAAAGCTTCAACAAGCTTCCAATGGCTAGGGTTTCCTTCAAATGCTCATATCTTCCTCCACGCAACTCCAAATCAATCACGGCCGATTCCGTTGGATCCGTATCGACGCCCTCTTGCCATTCCCCACATTCATTAGCCACTAATCTCGCCGGAAACCGTCACATTAAAGAAAAATCGAAATGGACATTAATGCTCATAACTCGGCTGTTTCAACTCCGTTCCGCGTGATTCCATTTCCATTCTCTCCGTATAAGAATCCCCGTCCCGGTGGTGTGATCCTCCTTTAGCCTCTCCCACTCGTTCATCCACTAGAGCAAGAAAACCGACACCGGGTTATATTTTCGGTGTTCTTCGCATTCTTGGTCATAGATCTCTCTCCGATGGGTCAATCTTCATGCTACTTGGTTCCTTGTGACCGTGAGGGAGTCTAGAATCTAACCATTCAATCAATTTTAGGATCCCTCAAGTTTGGAAGGCAAATTTCGCGTTTTTGTCGGTTCGGCCGGAGCTCCGTTCGTTGCCAAATTCGTCGTCTCCGGTGAGAATCAATCCAATTCCTTCCTCCTATGAGTCCCTAAGGATGTTATCTAGAGGATCCATGCTTTTGTTTGGTCCAATTCCGTGCAAATTTGGTCTAAAAATCGGATTTTTTGGAGTGAGGCATGTTCTCTGTTCGTTTTGGAGCTTCCTGTGCTTGTGCTCATGCGTGCGTGGGCCCGGGCGCCTACCGCCGCCATGGCCGGCCAGCCGCCGCTGGCGCCGCCGCCGCGCCCCACCACCCGGCCGCTCTGTGCGCGTCTGCTCGCCACAGCCCATGCCGCCGCCGCCCGTCGCCGGCCCCCCTGCTGGCCGTGCGCCCCCACCCCTCCAAGCCAAGCTTCATCCATGGCTCCCATGGCATGAGCAAAGCAAGGAGATGACCCCATTAGTATGACAAGTGGGGCCCACTTTCCATAGAGACAAAATAATTCCCAAAAATCAGAAAAAGGAAAAAGAATATTCCGCGGAATATTCCCGGTTTTCCAATTTTTCGAAATTCAAACTTCGGAAGCTCATAACTTCTCCGTCCGAACTCCGATTGACTCCATTCAAATTTCTAAATTTATCTAAAATCAAGATCTACCTGACAGTACTATTTTTGTAATTTTTAGATTTTATTTATTTTCTTGTATTTATTTATTGCCTCGATTTGCGCGTAGCCGAGGACCCTGACGTGACTGCCGACCCCGCCGCCGGACTTTCCACGTTCGACGACCTTCCCGCGACCGAAGGCAAGTCTCATTGACGCATATTGAACCTACGTTTATAAACATGTTTTAAATGTTTTATAACTTGCATGCTATGTTTTATCGTATGTCAAATATAAGGGTATAGTTAATCCGAAATGTAATTTCCTCCTTTGTGGTTGACATCCATGTTACTTGTAACCCTAGGACATTTGTTATACCATGCTTATGCTTATATGGTATCCTTTGTGACATAGTACGGTAGAATTGCTTAGGACCTTTATCGATGAAAACAACCCATGGGTGGGATTACTCAAAAAGAATGATTTCAAGTATGATTTGGAAATTATTATTATGATTTTTGTACTATTTTTGTAAAATAAAAAGAAAAGGAAAAATGGTTCGGACTTGGGCGGATTGGATTGTCGGGTGGGTGCGGATAGAGCACTAGTTGCCTTGTGCAAGTACCGTGTGACACCACGGAGTGTCGTATCTTATAAAATGTGAATGTTGAGATCAAAAACTTTATAAAATGTGAAAATGGAAGTTAAAACTTTACGTTATGCCGTTTATAGCGTGTTTTTGGGCCGTTTTCGGGTGTTTGGGCCTCTCTGGGGGACTTTGGGCCTTGGGGGTTGAGTTGGGCCTCCGGTGGAAGGGTTTGGGCCCAAGGGGGGACTTTTGGGCAGCCAAATCTGGCCCCCACCCCTTGGAAGGGTTTGGGCCCAAGAGGGGGGGCACTCCCTCTCCCAACCCTAGCCGCCACCCCCTAGCCCCCCATGCGCCTCCACCCTTCCCCTTCCTCTCCATCTTCCCACATAGCGCCACCACCCCTCTCCTCCCCTATCCACCTCCCTTGCTGCCCCTAGGGGACTTCTCCACCTCACCACCCCGTAGATCCGTCCATTGGAGCGCTCCGCGACGAGGAGATTCGGTGGATTTGGAGCAAGGAAGGAGATCGCGCGAACCGGGAGGAGATCCGTTGGGTTTTTGTTCGTCGGGCGAAGGTATGGCCACGGGGATCCTTGGGGTTGGTCTAGGTTCTGTTCTAAGGGTTAATATCATGTTTTTAGATCAATTGGTGGTGCTGTAATTGGGTAGATTAGATGGAATCTAGAGTTTGCCATGTTCTCTGTTTCGGGCAGCATGAGCAGTCGACCTAGGGTTTGGGTTTTCGCCAATTTAGAGTCAGATTTTGGTCGGCCGCCTGTTGAGGAACTAGTAGGTAATTTCAATATCTTTCAGTGGGTATAAAGAACGTCCAATTCCTCCCAGCCGTTTGAAAGTTATGCTAGTTTTACCAAACGTGTTAAAAACTGTGACGTGATTGGAACAGATCACGGTATTCTGTAGATTAAACCACTTTAGAGTCCGAATCAGTTTTTCCATATACTTAGAAAAAGTTAGGAAATTTCCTAAGCTATGCGAGGATGTACTCGTTTAATCAATTCGGAGTCGTAGAACCCGAGTTATGCTCGTTGCAAGTCTGCTGTCCCGACGGGACAGAACCTCTATTTTTGGGTTGTGCGGGTAGTTTGCGAAGTCGGCGTAGAAGAGTGTTTGCGTATTGTTTTGTGGGCATGATTTTGAGTGTGTGGTGCCTATGTGCAGGTGTTGTGACCCCGGGGGTGCCCTCTACGTCTCGCCAATCCGTCGCCCGTGGTTGAGGCAAGTGTATTGGAATGGGTAGCGGGTTGTAGTTTGCTAGTTTTGTTGAGTTGAAATTGAATATATGATATGTTCACATGCCATGCTTTAATGTTTGCCATTGATATGATGAATATGCTTATTATGTTATGATGCCATGTGTTAATGTACAAAGTTATTTATGATGTTGGCATATTTGCATACATGGCATGATACATAGCCCAGGCGGTGAGAAAGTCATAACTAGTCCGGGGAAGGTCGGTGAGAAAGTTATGACCATTCCGGAGAGCCAATGAGTAAGTCCTACATCGTGATTCCATCCACCGCGATGTATGGAAGCGAGGAGTAGGCACCCTCCATCTTTGGGATGGAAGGGGGGAGGGGTGCACACCGACGGGTGTGTACTCAACCATACCGGTTTGAGTTTCCAGGATATATGTGCATCGCATTGCATTGCATTATATGAGGATGTTAAATGATGATGATATATGATGATGTCAATGAAATGCTTACACTATGAATATGAGATGTGTATGATGTCGTATGTGAAAAGTGGTGATGAAGGTATTGGAATGTATTTTCTTGTTCCATTGCAATATACTTGCTGAGTGATGAACTCACGCTTGTATTTATGTTGTTTTTCTTAGGTACCATGAAACCGGCATGCGGGAAAGGGAGCTAGTCACACGTCATCACTTAGCATCACACATATAAACAATGACATGTTCCTTCCTTTAATTGTGATGGTTAATTCACTGAACTAAACTGTGGTGTTGATGCTTGTTGGTTGCCATGAGTAAATGATTAGTTCATATTTGACATGAGACGGATAGGCTTATATCCTTAGCTGTATGATGGCTGAAATTCCTGTTTTTTCAAGTTATTGCTATCGTTCTTGAGGCTATCTTGATATATTAAGATTGTTGTTGCTTCAATTCATGGAAAAACAAAGGAGATGCTGCCGAAATTTTCGGTATTAGCATTTGCTCCTTTGCTGTAATTTACTTGTAATTGTGGTATTTAGAGGTTGCTTAGTCTATGTTTGGTAGCATTCGGGCATATTAAATGCCGGGGTGTTACATACCGCCCCAAGTCAATTAAGGACCGACGCTTGTGATTGTCCATTCTAAGCATAACCGTACTACCACATGTCTATAATGGTACGACCTGGCCAACTAATTTGTAGAATCCTAACTTAGACTAACCACTCGGTGGAATGTGAGTGCCGGATAGAGGCAATGTCGTTTTTCTCACACGGCGCAAGAGGGGCTTCAGATCTTGGGTGGTGGAACTCTAACAAATGTGAAACCTCGTGGTGGAGTCGGGTTAGGTGGATACATTGTAACAGCCTTGTCATGATCTCTCTGCCGGCACACCAAAGGAAGTGTGTTAATCCGGAGGCAACAAGAGATGATCATGTCTTGTGGGTAAAGTTGTACACCTCTGCAGAGTTAAAACTATTCGAATAGCCGTGCCTATGGTCAAAGGCAAAGCGAAGAATGCTTTCATATTGGTAGACTTTGGTTTTGGTTTTAAAACTAAAAGGTGTTTTCTTTTGGGGTTCGGGAGTGGTTAGAACTCTCGGATGTTGTTTGGCGGATAGAGCCAACCAGGTGGAAAGAACCTGTTTTATACTTGACGGATGGAGTCATCTGATTAACCTTGATCTTTTAAAAGTTGGCGGATAGAGCCTTTATACTAGTGATGGTGGAGAGAACCTCACTGCAATATTAAATAATTCAATTGTTAAAAAGAATTGTAAAAAGATGCTTTGTGAAACTTATTAATTAAGTATGGTTTAATAAAATTTGGCTTTATGCAAATAAACCCTGATAAGCTTCCTTTGGAAAGCCCCACATAATCATACTTTCCCCGACTTGCTGAGTACTTTTGTACTCACGTGCTACATCAACTTGTCATCATCAGAAAATTATCAACACGCAGCTGAAGATGGTGAGTTCTACCCCGAGGAGTTCGAGGAGGATTGCCAGGATAACTAGCCGCATTTCTGGTCGTCGCCTGTGGCGTTTTGGTGTCCGTTGTTTTTGCTTTCGTTTTTCGCTGTCGTGTCTCCGGTCTTTGGACCGAGTATTGTAATAAGTGGCCATGTGGCCCGTACTTTAATATTGATGTTACAATTTTCGTTATGTTCGGCAATGAAGTATCACTGTGACTGTGTGTACTAGCTACTGATCTGGGACTAGTACGGAAATACACAGGAGATTTCGGATAGCTGATCCGGGGTCTCACACTTAATTAGTTAGTGCACTAGTGAGACTAATTATTTTAGGCCTTAATTGTCAAAACCGTAGTTATTTGATTCTGGATATTATTTAGGTTTTGGCATAGGGTTGATTAAAGTGTATCTCATTAGTGAGAAGATTTTTTAAAATGCCCATTCACCCTCCTCTAGTTGTATCCTCGACCCAACAAGTGTTATCAGAGGCACGGTCTCTCATTTATTAGGCTTGACAACTAGAGAGTAAAAAGGATGGCGACTACTGGTTTAGTGTACTACACCGATTCACCTATGCATATTGGTTCAAATTATGACTAATGGAAATGCTTTATGATTTCATATTTTAAATCAATGAATCCACAAATATGGTGGATCGTAGATGTAGGCTTTTCTCTTTGATTGAACAAAGTTTCTCCAACTAAAGGAGAAGAAAAATACTTACATGTCTGTGACACTACGGAATAACGGCATGAGACTTTTCGAGGTCGGCATCAAAGTACGACTTTGGTACCATGTTTTTGGGCTTTTCCAGAGAGTTTGGGCCTTTCCGGGGAAGAATTTGGGCCTTCCGGGGGAGTTTGGGCCTTGGGGGACCTTGGTGGGCCGATGGTGGGGAAGAATTGGGCCGTGTGGTGGTGTTTTTGGGCAGCAAGCCTGCTGCCTTGCCCCCTCCTTGCGCCACACCCCCTCCCACCAAACCCTAGCCGCCCCCCTCCACCCTTACGCCTCCCCTAGCCGCCCCCCTTTCTTGCCCTTGCACCTCCACCCATCCTCCCTCCCCTAGCCACCATCCTCCCCTCCCCTAGCAGCCCCACGACGACCTCCCCCGTGGTGTTTGTCATTTTCCCACTCGGCGAATCGCGGTGGTTCGGAAGGAAGGAGCGGCCGGAAGGAAGGGAGGTTCTGTCGTCTTTCGGTTCTTCGTGAAGAGGTAACGAATCGTGGCCCTCTTGGGGTAATATAGGTGCTGCTATATGGGGAATTCTATGCCCTAGATCCATGTTTAGGTGCTGTGATTAGAAGGGTTTAGATTGTTTTCATCTCTGTCCTGCGTTCTGTCCTCGGACAGATTGGGTCGTCGGGCTTCGGTCGTTATTTTGGCAATTTTAGGTGTGTTTTCTGATCATCCGGCTGTTACAGAATTGTATATAATTTAATTACCTTTCAGTGGGTACCAAGAATGTTAAATTCTGATCAGCCGTTTAAAAGTTATGTTTGTTTTATCGAACGTTGTCAAATCTGTGACGTGAATGGGACAGATCGTGTTCATCTGTAGATTAGACAATTTTAGAGGCCGATTCAGTCTTTGCGAATACTTAGAAAAAGCTAGGAAATGTCCTAAGATTAGAGAAAATGTACTCGTTTACTTGATTTGGAGTCCTAGAACTAAAGTTATGTTAGTTGGAAGCCTGCTGTCCCGACGGGACAGATTCTCTGTTTTTGGGTGTTGGGAGTAGATCGCGAAGTCGGTATAACTAAGTGTTCTTGTGTGGTCTTGTGTGCATGTGGTTGAGTGTATTGAACCTTTGTGCAGGTGGTGTGACCCCGGGAGTGCCGTCGTCGTCTCACCACACCATCTCACGAGGGTGAAGGCAAGTGTGTTGTGATGGATTGTGATTGGTTATTTTATGGTATTTGGATTGACAGGTTATACTAGCATGGTAGGAGTGAGATTTTGCTTTGCCATATGAGTAGTTGTTTGATGAATGGATTAATGCTATGAATGAGATTATGCAAATGCTATTAATGATTGAATGTGGTACATTATCATGGAATTTGCATCATTGCATTCATAAAGGGAAGAGGCGTCCCATTCTGATGCGGGCCTCTGTGTTCACACGTAGTGAACACGAAAGTCCTACCTCGCAATCCCTTACACGTGGTTGTACGGGAGCGGGTCAGTAAGAGTAGGCACCCTCCATTTACGGGATGGAAGGGGAAAGAGGGTGCACGCCGACGGGTGTGCACTCGGCAATACCAGTATGTGCTTCGAGGAGATATGTGCATTGCATTGCATATATGATGATGATAATGAGATGCATACAATGTAATTATGAGATGACTATGATGTTGAATATGATGTTAATGAGATGAATTCAATGTGGATATGACATGCTAATGATGCTGAATATGAAGCGTAGTGATAATGATATTGAGACTGTTTTTCCTTGTTCCATTGCAATATGCTTGCTGAGTGATGAACTCACGCTTGTGTTTTATGATGTTTTTAGGTACCATGAAATCGGCATGAGGGAAAGGGGCTTAGCTACATTTCTTCACGTAGCTCTACACATTTAGACAATGTTACCATTTGGAGTTGTGATAATAAGACTAGTGCGATGAAACTTGGAGTATGGCTTGATTGTGTGCTTGATTACATCATTTACTTCGTTATAACTTATGGAGTGGTTGGATTCATTATTTTAGAATTAAGATATTGCTATATCACCTGTTATTGCTGGTTTAGATGTCTTTCATTATGATATGTCTTGTGATATTTCTGTTGTTGCTCCGAACCATGGAGAAACAAAGGAGATGCTGCCGAAATTTTCAGTTTTAGCATTTGTGCCCTTGCTGTAATTTATTTTTATTTGTGGTATTTAGATGCTGTTTCTACCATATTTGGTGACATCCAGGGCATACTAGATGCCAGGGTGTTACAATGTCGACGCTCAAGCAACTAACATTTTATTTAGTGTTGTGAGTGCAGAAATATTAAATCCCATATACAATCTTAAGAGTGCTCGTGATATGTGGGTTAAGCTTCAAGAACAATTTGAATCACATCAATTGATGATGATTGCATTGAGGAGTTGAATTCGGTAGAAGAAACCTCCACTTCTACCTCAAGTGACGAAGAAGCCTCAACCTCCACCGCAAGCGACGATGAGAACTCACTTCCATTCCGAATTCGTTGCTTCATGGTGAAAGGTAAAATTGAGGTAAGTGAAGATGAAGGTGAGCCCTCATATGATGAATTGATGGATATGCTAGAGGAGCTGAATGAATTTATTGGAAAGGAGAAAGCAAAATATAAGATTTTGATGTTGGAGCAAGACTCACTTCAAAATGATTATAATGTGCTTAAAGAAAATCACGAATCCCCCCTTAAGAAATTCACTAAGCCTAGAGTGGACATAAGTATTCAATGTGATTTATGGGCTGTTTAGTTGGCTGCATCTAAAGAGATTTGCATCTCCAGATGCAAAAGATGGGTGTTTGGTTGTCTTCTCATCCAACTCAGTCCGGCTCTACAGATGCAAAACACCCCTTTCAGCCTGGCTCCAGGGAAACAAGAAAATCCACCGTTTCCCCAGGGCCAGGCTCTACGAGCCATGCATGCATGCTGACATCAGCATTTACTATCTAGTTTTCTTATTTTCTTTGCTATATCTTTTGATTAGCATCTCCGATCAATGAACCGATTTCACCTATGTGTTCCTGATATTTTTTCGAACAAAACTAGACCATACATGCTATATAAATTTCAAAAGATTAAAATTTTAGTTTTTCAATTTATTGATTTTCTCGAATATATTTTAAAACTTTTTATTTTCGTTTGTGAAATTATTGATTTTCTAGTATTTTTAAAATTTGTTTCATCCCTCTCTTGAATTTGCCCATCACACTTCCATTCCAGTGCAGCCAACCAAACAACATCTCTGTATAGCCTGTCCAACCTCATACGACCAACCAAACAACATCTCCTTGCATCCACTCAGCCTGACTCCCACCAGCCTGGCTGAGCTCATGCAACCTGGCTGAGTTGAGAAGGCAAACAAATAGCCTATTAGAAGATGAATTACAATGCTCAAGTTCCATTCCATGCAATTCATTTAATAATATCATATCCACATCTAGCATTGATTTGCCTAGTTGCTCAAATTCAAATGCCATTTCCTCCTCTATGTGTGTTAAGACTAATCTTGTAGAAGAGAATAATGAGCTCAAGGCTCAAGTCATTAGTTTGAAAAAATGATTTAGAGAAGTGCTTCATAGGAAAAGCCATTCTCGACAAAATATTGAGCAAGCCACGTGCACCTCAAGACAAGCGAGGACTTAGCTACATCTCCAAGAGGGAGAAGAGCATGAAGGGCCGCTACGCGTTGGCGTGTCCTCATAAAGTGGATCTCAAGCCACAACCACAATTAAAGAGGCAAACCAGCAAGAAGCAAGAAAAGAAGACGAGAAGAGGACCGAATAGCATCACTTGCTTCAATTGCCGTGAAAGGGGACATTTTGGAAAGAATTGTCCCAAAGGTAACACTCCTAAGCCTACTCTAGTAAATTATCATTATTTGCTTAGGAAGGACAAGAATGGCAATGTGTTTGCCAAGCTTGTTAAGTCCCCTACGCCCGCTAAAAATGATGATATTCATTTTCTTAGAAAGAGTAAATCTAGAAATAGGTTTACTAAAACTATTATGGATCCAAAGCACACTCAAAGCAATTCCAATAAATTGCTTAGGAGAAATAACAATAGCAAATAATTTTCTAGATCCTCTAAGACTATACATAATTTTGGTTATCATGTGCTTAGACAGGATCAAACTAGAAATGGGTTTGCAAGATATGCTTGTCCTCCTAAACCTTCTCACTATAATGCAAATTTATTGCTTAGGAGGAATAATATTCTTCAACCTATTCCTAATCGTGTTAGTCTATTCAATAATATTAAAGTTAGGGCCATTTTGGTCCCTAAAACTATTATAACTAACATTCTTGGACTCAACAAAAATTGGGTACCTAAAAGTGACTAAAAGGTTTTTAGGTATTATGAGATGGATTGTACGATTGGCTCTTTGAACAAAAAGAGGACTTCATCAATTACAAGTTGGAGCCAAGCATGAAGAAATTCAAGCCAATCTTGAGGCAATGCCATCTCGGTAATAAGCAATTTAAATTGATATTATTTAGCTTCTAACCTTGTGTAGGTTAAGTTGCATTTTTCATGAAATTCAATTTAATTGCTTGTTGATTGTTCTTGCTCTTGCTTTTATTGTTGTTCGTTATTGCAATCTTGAGTAAGTTAGAAGTGGCAAATTCAAGAAGAGTGCTAAATCATGTTCATGTATATCACGTCCCTTCGTGTGCCCATACTTATTGTAAGCGCTATTTGTATTTTTAAAATCAAGCCATTTTTAGCCAAAACTCAAAGTTTTGCGTTCTATTATTAATCTTTTGAAAAACTAGTTTCAAAAAGGTATACAAATGCTTTTGAAATATTTTTCAATCGTTTTGACTTCACAAAATCTATTTTGAAAAGAAAATGAGTTTCAAGCCCAAACTCTAAATAGTAATATCTTGTTTTGGATTTAAACTTATAATTTTCATAGAATTAAAGTAATTTTTTTTTAAAATAATTTTAAAAACAAAAATCCTAGATCTGGTCATTCTTAACAACTTCGTGTTCAAAACTTTTTTTAAAATACCAACCTAGCAAAAGTTATTTATTTTTGAAATTTACTAAAAATCTTAGTTTGACCTATATTGATCATACTATTGCACTTTGTGAGTTTCACCTTTTGGATCGGATTTTGTGTAGTATCTTGGTTCAAAATGGCATTTTAGACTCATACACAAAGCTCAAATCTCTAATTCTTGTCTCATTCTCTTGTTGATCTCCTATGTTTGAGATTTGACTCTGTTTTTCATTTTGTTCTTCAAAAGGACCCTTTTGGTCAAAAAGTTAAAAATATTATTTAAAAGGCCCAAATTTGTGAAAAGCTTTGTAAAAATATTATACTATATATTTCAAAGGTTTTACAAGCTTTTAAAAAGAAAATCCCTATTTCGGAAACTAATTTGGCCCAAAACATTTGTGTTTACCTAAAAATGCCTATTATTATATTTTGGTATTCAAGTTGGATTTCATTGTATTTATGAGTGATCATGTCTTCTAAAAGGTATTTCAAATCCTTCAAGCCATGAGGATTCAATTGTCAATGTCGTATATTCGAAAACAAGACACGGGAGTGAGAGGGCGGACGTTGACCGTTTGACAGGCCGCCGTCCATGAGAGAATGTGAGTCGAGGGTTTATATAGGTTCGGACCCTAACAAACACCCTACTCCTGTCGATGTATGCCCTGGGGGGAGTAGGGGATGCTCCCTTGTCCAAGCTCCACGAGGGACACACCAGTTTTAGTCTTTGTATTCAATGAGAGTTCAAGTTACATGAGGGGTTACAGTAAGATTTTATAGGTGCTCAGCCTGTTACCCAAAATACCATCCTACCCCTACTGGAGCAGCCTAAGCGGGGGCATCTTAGTCATTCTAGTGGGAAGGTAGTGGATCCCACGTCATCATCCTGTAGGGGTAGGCCTCTGGCTCCAGGGTCCCACAGGGGACTTGGTGGCCCCACTCGTCAGTTGGTCCCAAGTGGCACGAGGGTACCCACCGAGCTCCACAGGTGCCTGGGGGTGCGCCCTCTTGGACCGGTAGTCTCGCCATGCGCCCTATGGATAGGGGGCAGGGCAAGGCCCCTTGGAGGACTAGAGATCAACCCAAGTGCTTCCTCTGGAGAGTCCATGGGGGTATGGGGATATCTCTCGTAGCACTCCCACAGGGGTACGAAGAGATCTCTCGTAGCACGCCCGCGGGGGTATCTCCCGTAGCACGCCCATGGGGTATGAGGGGATCTCCCGTAGCACTCCTGCGGGGCATGAGGAGACCTTTTGTGACACTCCCGCTGGGTATGAGGGGATCTCCCGTAACACTCCCGCGAGGGTACGAGAAGTTCTCCCGGAGCACTTCGCACCCGCGGGGTCGGTGGAGGGGTAGGAGGGGACCTCCCCTCAATACCCTTGGAGGGTTTGCGTTGGGGCATGAGGGGACCTCCATGACGCCCTGCTTCGGGGCACAGGAGGACCTCCCATGGTTCATTTATTGAATTGATTTTAAAAGTGTTATCCACCTGATCTTATCAAAAGATAAAACTTGTGCATTTTAAATGCAAATAGCTTTATGGTTCATTTATTGAATATCTTGGGGAGCTTATCTATATCAAGTTTTGGGCACTTAATTGCTTTCAAGTGGTGTCTCTCAATTGTTTACTCTGACACCTTTGGTTTTTCTAAATTTGTGTGATTTAGATTTGAGCTAAGGGGTATTATTTCTTTACCAAATGGTATTCTTTCCATTCCTTATGCACGTTTGTGAACTTTTTGTGTTTGCTTTGATACCCTTCATTTTTCATCTGATTTCCTTCAAGTGGTAATGATTTTTTTTTTGTGATTTGGTTTTTCAAGTGGTATCTTTATTCATTTTTGAATATCCCTTCAAGGTACCTAATTCTTTTTTGGATGATTTCTCCTTTTCAGCTCAAATTGTAAGTTCAATCACTCAAGGATTCTTTGTGTGAGATCCTTTGTATATTGAAATACATGAAGAGGAGAATTTCATGTTGAGCATTGTTTTTCAAGAAAGTCTCTTTTAATGCTCAATCTTCAAAATTGGGATTTCAAGCAATGTCTCTTGAGATTGTTTTTATAGTAGTATCTTCTTTTCTCAAGTGGTATCAATTTCGCTTTCAAAAGCCTGAAGATCGTTTTTAACAAGTGGTTTATGAATTTTATTGAAAAATTTCAATCACTTTCAGATGGGTTCCTCGTTTAAACCCTATTAAGCATATTATGGACTCTTCAAGTGAGTCATGTTCGTTTATTTAAAAGCCTAATAAAATGAGGAATGTTATTTGAAACACATTCAACTTCTTTCCAAAAAATTATTTCAAATAACCATTTTCGTGGTTTTTGTTGAATATTTAAATAAAAGCATATGGCTCCTTTCTTGTTTAAGTGGTTATTTCTTTAGGACATGCTCCAATTGATTGCAAAATATCTGGTTTGCATTTTAAAATCTCATTCAAAACCAAAATTCTTTGCCAAGGTCATTTGGTTCTATTTCAAATACTTATATGACCTTCATTTGATTGCTTCCCTTGCCAAGCTCTATACTCTACCATTTAGGACTCGATATTTCAAGTGGTATCCTAAATACCCAAATGATCTTCTTTTTGGATTGGTTTTCTATTTTTGGTGCTTAATGCCAAAGGGGGAGAATTTATGAGTGCCTCCTAATTCTCTCATTTGGATTGTCTTAAAAGGGGGGAGAATTAGGGTGATGGTTGAGTGGTGAGTGGTGTAAGAGCTTATTCCCTCCTTGGTGTTTAGTTGTTCTATTTTGCCAAAAGGGGAGTTTTGCATTAGTACCAATGTGGAGTTTTGTTAAAAAGGGAGTGTTCAATTTCAAAGCGGGTATTGTGAAAATTTAAAAATTTTATTTTCTTATTCATGTTTGATCTTTAAAACCCCTTTTGCATTACTTTTTCATCCAAATAGGGTATTAATAGAGGGTTTATCATCAATCACCAAAAAGGGAGAGATTGTAAGTTCAAGCTTCATTAGTTTTGGTGATTGGTTTAATATTAATGTTTAATCATTGTTTAATTACAAACTAATTCTTAATGAGACTAACATGATTATTGAGTTTACTGTTAGTAGTCTCATATTTTGATGGAAAATGGAAAACCAAGGTATGCACTCGAATTCTTTTTTATTCTATATCACATACTTTGGATTCAAGTTAAAGAATGAACTCTTCTATTGTTTTAACCTCTAAGATGTGTATCATGTCTCCAACCCATATATTACATGGATGCACACATCTAGAAAGAGTTCATACTCTAACTTGATGTTTCATAATTTTGATGCATGTCTAATTGCCACATATAATGGTTTTTGTTGGAGCAATGATTTGCATGTGTTGCAAAAAAAAGAAAGCCCAAGCAAATTGATTGTTTGGCTTTTGCATAGAAATAAGAGATCTGCATGTGTTGTAAATATAGAGAGTTCATGCAAGTTGCCTTAATTTGGTTGTTGCATGAGGCTATGGATTTACATGTGTAGCAAAAGGGAGATAGCTTATGCATTGTGATTTAATTGCTATTTGCAAATGTGTTTTGTAAATGAGCGTGAGGTTATGGGTGTCAATCCTAGAGCATACGATGAGGGCATTTACAATGTGTTTGAAAAATGCCTTGATCATGTGTTAATCATCTCATAGCTAAGAGGACTGAACCCATATGTTCTTGGTTTATTTGAAAAATGTGTTTTTGCAAATAAGTTGAAGTTGTTTAGAAAACCAGCACTACCACTGGCTTAAAGGCGATAGTACCGCAGGCTGGTAGTACCGTCATATGGGCGTCGGTACTACCACTTATTGGTACTACCGCTCATTTGAGTGGTAGCGTTTTAGAAAGCATGTGTTGCTTGTCTGAATCTTAAAGCCGGTACTACCATTTTAAAGTCGGTACTACCAGAGGTCGATAGTACCGCTAGTGAAGTGCGATAGTTATTTTCCAGTAGCGCGTATGTTTCTCTGTTTTGGAATGTCGGAGCTACTAGAGGGCTGAGCGGTACTACCGGAGGTGCGGTAGTACCAGAACCTAGTAGCCGGTAGCTATTTTACAGAGAGCTGGTTTTTGCGTGGAGTTTGGAAGCCAGTGCTGCCGGACTTGTGGTCGGTAGTACCGTAGAGTGGTACTACCGCAGTTTGTTTATCAGTAGTACCGACGGTATTGTAGCCAACGGCTAGTACCCGGCTGGAATTTGACCGTTGGGTTAGGTCTGATACTACCAGGCTTTCGCCGTCGGTAGTACTGGATTTTGCTGATTTCGCCCAATTTGCCCCAACGGCTAGTTTTCATATGGAAGGCTATAAAATGAGCCTTGGGGGTGGCATTTTGTCTTGGTGCTCTTGCGGAGTGTTTGTAGGAGTTGTGTGCATATGTTGCCCTCTCCAAATTGGTTTTAAGCTAAAAGTGAGCCCTAATTGCATGCGTTGCAATTAGGAGTGGGTTGAGAGTCTCATTGTGCATGTGTTGCACCTGAGGAGGATCCTAGTGCATGTGTTGCACTTAGGAGGTCACCAAAGTGCATGTATTGCGCTAGGTGAAGCTCAAGCGAAAGTCTTGGCTTATTACTCTTGGTGATTGCCACCACCTAGATGGTGCAGGAGACGTCGTGTGTAAGAGCTCTCAACGGAGGTTGTGAGAAGCCTCAGCAAAGTTTGTGAATGTTGGAGCATGCCTACCCGGAGAGGTAAAATTGCTACCACTAGTAGAATCGAGGCGGTGCTCAAGTGTGGAGCCGGTCCAAAGAGTTGGGCTTGCCTCAACGTGGATTAGGGGGACTGGCAAGTCTCCGAGACCACAAGAAAAAGTAATTTGTCTCTTTTACTTTCAAGCAATTACTTTATTGTATTATTATCAATTGCTTGATTGTATTTAGAATTGCTTATTCTTGCTTGGTTGGTTAGTATAGCAATTCTTGCTTAGAGACAATTAGTTATTGCACTAGTGAGCCTAGTTGTTTTAGGCTTTAATTGTCAAAACCGTAGTTATCTGCTTCCGCATATTGTTTAGGTTTTGGCGTAGGATTGATTAGAGCGTATATCATTAGTGAGAGAATTTTTTAAAACGCCTATTCACTCCTCCCCCTCCCCCTCTAGTCGTATCCTCGATCTAATAGCCTCCGCCGGACCACCTCCCCCCGGCTGCGCCTCCGCCCGACCGCCTCCCCTTCCTCTTTGACCTCATCCTCATATGTCACTCCTCTCCACCCCTGTTCTCCTCTTTCTATATTTCTTTCTTGCAAAATTCCCTTCCCTTCTGTCTTTGCAGTCAAGTTTTACTACTTGTTTATTCATCCATTGTTGTAGGATTCATTCATTATTACCTACTATGCTTATTTTTAATGAATTTGGTGTTAATTTAGACATTTAGTCACTCTCTTCTGTTGCCTTATTTAATCTTTTACGGTGCCTGGCCTGACATGTGGATGTGGGAAATGCCGTCTTGAATTACTGATTCATTCATATCACCTGCTTAATGACCAGATAGTCATCATAATAGTATCTATTTCTCTGTCAATTTGATAAGGATTTCTAGGATTATAGTAGAATAACAAAGGAATTACTAGTGCTAGTCCACGCCCTTCACTAAATCATGTGATTCAGATTAGAACCAATGAATCCTACGAGCTCTAAAAGGGATGCCACATCCACAAGCATAAGGGGAACTAGGCAGAATGTGCGGCGCACGCCGCACCGTGTAAAATTTACTCTGTTTTTTTCCTAAAAAAAGACTGTAGGAGGACCCCAAACATATTTTTTTTGGAGCGATCTTAACACTCATACGTTCACCGGTGAATAATACATTTTCCAAAAAATATTATAGATCAAGTTGCAAAAAAACTATAGAGATACAGTTGTATACATATATTTCTTATTCCAAAAAATATCAGAAATCGAGTTACAAAAAAATAGAGAAATAGAGTTGCACACATATTTCTTTTGATGAATTTGGTTAACACTTTATTATTACCCGGTCAACCTTGTTTTGTCGAGTTTAACACTACATGTGTTAACTGGGTAATAATACATGTTCTGAAAAATATTAGAGACACCAACCTTCTATTCTCGAGTTTAACAATCTATGCGTTTACCAAGTAATAATACATATTTCGAAAAATATTAGAGATCGAGTTGGGAAAAAAAGTCTAGAGATTAAAGATCGAGTTGGAAAAAAAAAGTCTAGACATAGAGTTGCACACATATATCTATTGATAAAAATATTTTTCCAGAAAAAACAGAGAAAGGATCTAGACATAAGGGCCGAGGACCTGTTTGTTATATTTTTTGACATGGTCGCTATCTTGAAAAATTAGAAAAGGGCTCGTTCGATATTTGTATTTAGCGGGGGGGGGGGGGGCTTTTCCACAAAGTAACAAACCAGGGACCTAAATGAAATTTGGAAATATTTTTCTTACCCTCACGAAAAATCGCAAAGGACCTCTTTGTAATTTACAGGCATCTATCCGTAATTCAAAGAAAAGGGAGGGGCTTTTTCGCAAATTGGCGTGGGGGTGATGTGGGTGGCCTGAGCTCTCTCCAAATCCTTCCCACGTAATAAATGTAATATTATTATGCTCAATCAGAGGTCATCTGATTCCTGACCCTGAGATCTATGTGTTATGTCCCTTGAGGGGTATGAATTGAGCTCTCCTTGAGGAGCCGGAGCACATAGCATGACAATAACTGGAAAGAACTTCCTCCTTTTGATAGCAATACTCAAGTAAGATGTGCAATTTTTTTCTGTCAAGACGAGATATATGAACGATGGATGACACCGGCTTGTTGATTTGTCTTTCTGGCAAGTAATATGCATATTTACATACAAGAATAATGGTTTAATGTTGTAGATCACGTCTTACCATGTACTCATATCAAAAACCATCAAAACTACCACATCTTCCAAACTTGCTTTGAACCAAACCAATCATGTTTGTCAATCCAAATTGCATAGTGGTGTTCTTGTTAAGTGCTCCATGTACTCATGCCAAAACCATCAAAACTACCACATCTTCCAAACTTGCTTTGAACCAAACCAATCATGTTTGTCAATCCAAATTGCATAGTGGTGTTCTTGTTTGGTGCTACCTCATGCGACCCACATAGGCATTTTAGCATACTGTTGCAGATACGCTTTCAAACATTTGCTAGTTGTTTTATGAAAACCGGTTCATGTTTTGCATGATATTTCAGAGCAAGATTTATTGGCTGTTTGGATGGGAATACAGGAGACCTGAAAGAGTTCCACCTGCTTGCCATATAAGCCTGCAGCAAAGAAGAGTGACGAAGTAAGCCCACATGCTCCTGCTAAAATTTTTCCTCTCTCTTCCCTTAAGAATTGGCAACCATCCTTTACTGCTTATAAGCTACTGTTGTGGGATCATCTTGCAAAAGGGACATGACCTGATAACATAATAATATGTCAATAGGAAAGAAATCTACTGCTCACTAACAAGTTTCTTGAGATCATTAATAGAAAGAGAGCACACCAGAAATTAATCAAGTTGTGGGACCCCAGATCTGCTATCCGGAATCCCCTGTGTATTTCTGTACTAGTCCCAGATCAACGCTAGTACACACAGTTCATAGTGATGAATCATAACCGAAAAGAACGAAATATAAATATAAATACTGAGTACCGGCCGAAAGGCCACTTATTACAATATGGGGTCACATGACCTTAAGTTTTACAGCAACGGAAACAAGAAACAAAAAGTAAAGCCAAACGAACTCCACAGGCAGATAACTGGGGAAACATGCGCCTAGTTTTCTTGATTGTCTTCATCGAACTCCACATCGTAGAACTCACCATCTTCTGCAGCATTTTGGAAAGTTTCTGATGATTAAGTTGAGTGTAGCATATGAGTACAAATGTACTCAACAAGTCTGGTGAAGATGCATTATGCAGGGCTTTCCCAAAGATGGCTTAATATGGTTCTATTGCTCAAAGCCAAATTTTAGCAAACATTACCAGTATTAATTTTCACAAAGCAGTTTTAACAATTATTTGTACAATTGAAATTATTTATAACTCTAGTGAAGGTTCTAACCACCAACACTAGTATACAGGCTCTAACCACACATTTAAAAAGATCGTGATTATCTAATACATGACTATATCCGTCATGATTTAAAACAGGTTCCAACCACCTGACTGGCTCAAACCGCCAAAAACACATATGAGAGTTCTAACCACTCCCGGATCCCCAAAACAATAGTTTTTTTTAAAACAAAATAAATCTACCAATACGAAAGCATTTTTTGCCCACCCTTGACTGTAGGCACGACTATTCGAATAGTTTTACACTCTGCAGAGGTGTACAGCTTTACCCACAAGACATGATCGTCTTTTGTTGCCATGCAATTAACACACTTCCTTTGGTGTGTCGGCAGAGAGATCATGACAAGGCCTTTACAATACCCGACTCCACCCGCTAAGGTTTCACCGCTGTTAGGGTTCCATCCACCCAGTACAGAAGCCCCCTCTTGCGCTGTGTGGGAAAAACAACTTGGCTCCATCCGGCACCCACATTTCACCATCAGGTAAGTCTAAGTTAGATTATTACAAATTATTTAGCCAGGTTGTACCAATTTAGACATGTGGTTGTACTATTGTGCTTAGAATAGACAATCATAAGCGTCAGTCATTAACTGACTTGGGCGGTACTTACACAAACCATGACTAGTGCTCCATCCTCACCCGCCAAACAAACCAATCCGCCCAAGTACAAATAATTATTTTATTTTATTTTTATTTTGCAAACACAGCAGCATACATATTGCCACAACTTTCCAAATTCATATTTTATAACAATTTCAAAGTAACCCACCCATAGGTGTTTGATCAATTTCACAATTAAGCACATCTAATGCACTAAACAATATATATCATAACATATTATTATTATGATATATCATAGCAACCTATGGTTATAAACAATCATGGATTTCAATATCAAGGTGGTAATAACAACTGGGATTAACTACCAACCTAAATTTAACATCGCCCTTTAAATAAATAGCAATGCAATTTGTAAAATATTTATAAATATTTATAAATCATGGGATCAATATGCATCAAGGAGACTTGCCTTCGTTGATGAGGAGAGAGGCGTCGCTCTACTAGTCTGTACTCCCTTCGGCGATGGCAGCTACCTCTTCGACTATACGCAAAACGGAGCAACAAATAAATAAAATATAATATAATATAAAAAAATTATAAAATTAGTACTGGCAGATAGAGGATGATTTTAGATGAATTTAGGAATTTGAATCACCGATTCGGAGTTACGACGGAAGAGAACGGATCATCTGAAGTTTGACGGGAAAGAAAATGCAGAAAATACGAAATTGCACTGTAGCGGACTCGATGATACAATACCGGACTCGATGCTACGGTGCTCCGATCCTCTCTGTAACAGAGAGTGGAAGCTCCAAAGAGAATGGTCATGGCACGGGGAGGAAGGGGCGGGGTTGGGGAAGGTGAGCACCGGAAAGGTCTCGACGACGCGAATCCAACGATGGTGTTGGATTTTGAAGAGAATTACCGGAGACGACGAATCGACGCCGAGAAGTCCATTCGGCCGGCGGCGTTCAAACATGAAATTCGTCGACGTCCGGCAATGAAAACCAAAATTTCTTGAGGGCTTTTGATCTTTGCGACGAGATGCACAAGGTGACGCAAACGGAATTTGATTTGGCTCACCGGAGCAAAAGTTGACACGGCGATGTCTTTGGTCGACGTCGGCCGGCGGTTTTTGCGAGTTTTGGCGAGGAAGAGAACAGGGAATCAGCGAAGAGCGGTGAGCACCATGTAGGGGACGACCATACGCAGCTTTAGAGCACTTGGGCACGCGAAGAGACGAATAGATGGCCAAGATATTGATGAGAGAAGCCGTTTCGGTTTTTAGTGAATTAAATGATTTCGGGAAGGGGAGAGGATGGGAAACAGCTGGGCAATGAATCCACTCATCAATGTGGTCGCAACGCTTCGGATCCCACTTGATTTGGTATGGATTTGAGGGAGTTTTTGAGCTTTTATGGAGCAACAATGGAGGAGGAAGAGAGATAGTTGTTCTCTGTACGTTTTTGGCTGGAGGTTGAAGAAACTACTGTTCACCTGACAGGTGGACCACCTTTCCTTGATTTTAAATAGTGCTGAGAGGGAAAACGTGTGAGATATAATAGCAAAAAGCGCTCTGAAAATCTTAGAAAAATTCTCAAAAATACTATAGAATATTTGGAACCTAATAAAATTGATTTCAGTATTTTTGGAGAATTTTAGAATTTGAATGGAATTTCAAATGAGGTTTGGAATTTGGATTTTGATTTTTTGGATGTTAATAGAATAAATTCTATTTTTGAATGAGAAAGGATGCCAGGTTAACTAAAACTCTAAAGAAAATCCAAATATTTTAATTAGTTAATTTAAAATTAATTTTTGGCAAAAAAAAAACCAAAAATAAGGATGTTACACAAGTTGTAACAAGCCAAGAACAGATCATACAAGTTCGTTCTTCGACTCCTGCACCAAAAAGAACTAAATCCAGAAATAGATTGTCAACGTAGGCATGCATATATAGCTATTCACATGTACCCTTCACAAGGTCCCTTGACCTTATACAGGCATTTTTCATACATATATAGTGAGAATGTACCTTATATAAGCATTAGCGTACCTACACCATTTATTGAACAACTAGAAATTGTTTAACATATGAATTGCTTGCTAGTAGACTTTTTTTTTTTACTTACGAAGGTATATGCTTTTTCATTGCTTGGTTGTACTGCCGTTGTGATTATTAGTATTTGTAGGATGGCTGCTTACCTAGTTGGACAGCTTCCATTTATAGCTTATTGTGTTCAGCAATTGTGTTGGCTTATTAGATTGAGTTTTATTAAGTTACAGCTCTTCCACATTCATATGTATGACTGCAATTTTGCATCACAGTTGTGTGCTAATATTCCACTTGAAGTATTTTCTGGTTATCAATGTGTTTCAACTTACTTCTCGTTGTTAGATTATTAATCATAGTAACTTATGTCTAGTCTTTAGAATTTAGAAATGTGCGTTAAATTCAACCTAAAAGAATTAGGATTTTCTAAGAGTAGCCAATTAAATAAAAAATCTTCAAAAATACAAACAATCATCTAAGACACTTCTTGGGTGTCATCAAAAACAGTTGGTAGAAGTGTCTCTGATAACAACACTGATGTTAATTTCACAGACGGTTCAAAAACTGTATGATATATCCTCTCATCATTGACACATATTTAGAAATGGTTCATAAAACCATCTGCGATGAGGTTTTTAAACCGTAGCCGTGTCGACAAGCAAAAGGATGATCATTGATATTTGATAACAAAAGATAAAGCAACTCAAAAAAATTATGCAATCTATAATAATATAAGATCAAGGATTGAATGATACCCGATGGAAAATCCATGATACAATAATGCAAATACACACCAAAAAAAACTGATAATCGTTCTCCCCTCATGGAATCCCTCAGTTTTAACGCTAATATTTCCCATCATTTAGATAAAACCAACAAAAATTTAGTATCACCATCACATGCTCTGCTTTATAACCGATGCACTTCACTCCTGTAGCGAATTATTTAGCATGTCTGATGTAGTGGTGACTTCCAGCTTAGCCTTTTGCATAATTCGACGGCCAGGAAACATTATGAACGGGAAGCTCTCCAATAAGATTCTACAGAGGCAAAAAAGAAACAAAATCACTTAAGAACGTGCAAGTAATTCAAGAATAATAACATATAAATAGGAAAATGTGCAGGCGTCACAAAGATTAAATGGTAGCAACCTGTACTCCCATTAGTCATCAAGGTAGTAGTAGGATCCTGCAGACTTTTGTTCCCGGTCTTTTGTAGAGTCTATTTTGTTTATCCGCGGCCTATAGTTGGTCGGGTCTCTTCTAAAAGTAATGTCAAGATGCTATCACACAAACAATGGACAAAAGAAAGAAAATTAGAGCTGGAAAACATAGAAAAAACCAACACAGGGGATATCTATATATTAATGAAGCTTTCGTCGCAATTCTAGAATAAATGTCTTAGATAAAGCTGCATACAACTGAACCGAAGACAAGAATTTGGGCTCGTATTACTAGTAACTTGTGGAAAACTAACGATATTCTTACTCTGCACTTACCGATAAGAATTTATTCATCCCAGATACCAAAGACTGTGGTGCATTGGCAGTACAGTCAATAGAAGGTCGCCCCTCATACACAATAACCTTGTCAGCTAAGTAGGTTGCCATGATGAAATCGTGCTCCACAATAAATGCAGTTTTCTTTGCATGAAGAATGAATCTTTTGATAACCTTCGAGGCGACAATACGCTGCTCTGAATCCAGATATGCACTTGGTTCATCAATCAAATAAATATCTGCAGGCTGAACAACAACCAAAACGTTAGCATCAACAAGTTGATCCTATATATTATCAATAAATACTAGCATATGATTGACAAGATTTAGAAAAGCTGTGTGCAGTGCACACATGCATACTGTATTAAATGCTTGTATTTGCCAGTTTGTGTATGCTGAAAATTCTACTCAAGCAGGGAGAAGTATTACATACGGTATGGCCTATATATTATCTTTGTGCTCGATGCAATATCCGAAATCTTACAGGATTATAAATGCAGACCTAGAAGGTACAGTTATAAAAGCCGAATAGGAAAAAAGACATTTAGTATATTAAACGTGTAAAATAATAAGAAAGCCCTGGATGCAAAGTCTTGAAACTTTTGAAAACCATAGAACGTAGAAAAATAATATGTTATTCCCTAAAAAACATTCTACTTTGTAGACCTAAAAAAATCGAGTAAAAGAAGCAACACTCCATGTTAAAAGAAACAGCATATTTACCTTTCCAAGGCAAAGACATAATGCCACTCTTTGGAGCTCTCCACCTGATAAATTAATAACTTCCTGGTCCATGACTTGCTCAATTTGTAGTGGTTTCATGACATCAGAAACAAACTGAGGATGAGTATATGAATCCCGAATTTTCTGATGAAGCAAGTGCCTCACGGTATTCTGGAACTTTGGGCTAATCTTTTGAGGCTTGTAAGACACATTAAATTCAGGAATTTCAATCTCAGTTTCTTCCACAGTATCTGGCTTCAACAACCCGGCCTGTCCAGACAGAAAAAAAGGAACATAAGATGCCAAATGCTCCAGCTACTCAGTGCCAGTTAGATTACTAAGTTTGTTTTTCTAAAAAAAAAAATTCCAGATGAACTTTACATATGTTAAGGAATCATGTAATAGTAAATCTTCATATAAATCAGAAGAAATATACAGTGCCACAGCATCAGAAAGACAAGTAAATCCTTAATCTCTTAACAAGGTCAAATTCACACCTTTTCAGAAAGCTGGTACTAATAGATTAGATTTTTGCACTCGGCAATATAGCAAAGAGAAGTAAACCACACTAAACTAAAATCAACATTGTCAACCAACAAAATGGCATCACATTAGGTTTCAACTAAACTAAGATCAACATTGTCAACCAACAAAATGGCATCACATTAGGTTTCAACTTTACAGAACCAACATATTCACATTAGCAAAAGGAACATAAATTTTTTACATAAGTCTATAAATAGTTGCTTACTGCTGATACGGCAGGCACATAGTGCATATCACTACTATAAGCAAACCACACAATAGAATGTTGATAATACCCAACAATGATTTGCATGTACCTAATATGGTAGTACCCAATAACAATTCTGATTCAAGAGTAGCCGTTAGATGTTGAACAGCATTAGCAAGTTGCTATAATTTTTGAAAGTGACAGAAGCTATAACAGATTTATTGACATTATGTCAAGCCTATAGTGTCCATAATGGTAGATAAATCAAGAACCCAGAGTTTCCATTTGTGTCATTTAATCATTTTGAATATTCATACTATTTACAAGAGCCTCACGATGACTTACAAGATAAAAAAGGTGCCAGAGAGAGTGAGGCAGGTAGGAGGGGTGGAGACTGGAGAGAGATGTACCAGCATTCTGATGAATGTAGTTTTCCCTGTCCCATTCTCACCAAGCATCACAACAATCTGAGAATCAGTGAATTCACCCTCAACGACAGAAAGCTTGAAATTTCCCTGTGTTTTGCTCATGGTAGGGTACTTATACCGCTGGTATGTCTCAATCTCCTCAGCGCTTTCCTGAGTCTCCGCAATCTAAAAGGACAATACTAACATAAGGAGCAGTGCTTCCACCCTTCATTCATGCTTTAATATTTGTGCAACTTTAAAAAAGAAAAGCACAGAAGCATCTCTCAAACATCAGAACAAAATTTCATCACTGAACAAGAATTACAAATTGTATGTGCATATGTTACCTTAAATGTAAGAGATTCGTCTCGAAACCGAAGATTTTCTGTTGGAACAAATCCAGCCAGGAAAATATTGATACCTTCTCGGACCGAAAATGGCAAAGTAACTACACCATAAGCACCTGGCTTTCCATATAAGCAGCAAATAAAGTCGGACAAGTAATCTAAGACACTCAAGTCATGTTCCACCACGATGACATAGCTGAAAACAAAATCAGATAGCACTTAATACTAATTGTCTTAGTCAAAAAATTCAAAAGATAAATCATTTTAACAAATATACGTTACCTGTTGGGTCTAAGCAAGGACCTAATGACTTGCGCAGCTTTAAGCCTCTGCTTAACATCAAGATAACTTGATGGCTCATCAAACATGTAAATTTCCGCATTTTGTACAGCAACAACTGCTATTGCAAATCTCTGAAGCTCACCACCAGACAGATCTCCTACATTTCTGTCAATAACTTGGTTCAACTCAAGGCCAACACACAGCTCAGTTTTCATATCCCTCTCATCTTTCTGCTCAAGTACTTGACCAACATTTCCTTGAACAGCTTTTGGAATGTGGTCAACATACTGGGGCTTGATGATTGCCTATACAAAGATAGAGAGAGCACGCAAGGTATCAGAACTATTCATCGGTAACAACGAAAAATCATATACGGCAACATACTATTCTAATATGTCAGAATATTTGGTATATGGTATGTGACGTATGTCAGTAACTAAGGTACAGTAACAACACCAAGAATAGAATAATATCAGATTATCTACACTTATATGGCTAAATGAGTAAAAGAGAATATTGTTATTATCTTGACAATGCTATGCTTATTCGCTGTTTGGATGTAGTAAAAGCATTTTTTAACAATGCTCAACATTACATATGATTCTCTATAGAACAGAACAAAATACTCTAACAAAGACCAAAGCTAGTATAAAATAGTTGCCATAGCAAGTACGTGGTGACTGTAAAGTGTAAACAGGATATCAAGATCTTCTTGTTGCAGATTACATACTAACAAACCCTACATGATTTACAAGGATGAGTAAAAATTGGTAAAAATTGGTAATACAGCACCTTCAGGTTATCCTCCAATATACGCGTAAAATAGTTCTGAAGTTCAGACCCACGGAAGTATGTCAGGATTTCCTGCCAATCAGGTGGATTCTGCCAAAAAAAATGCAAAGGTAAATAACCATCTCTTGTGCAGTTCATAGAAATGGAATGAAACAAAGCAAACTTTTTCTCCAAAAAGAAAAGTCAGTGGAAACCAACAGCCAGAAAAAGAAAAATAGGTAGGAGGTATGGAATTGGAATATACTTTGAAACGTCCCAAATTAGGTTTCAGCTTGCCAGCTAACACTTTAAGTGCTGTTGATTTTCCAATTCCATTAGTTCCAACAAGACCCAAAACTTGACCAGGTCTTGGGACAGGCAACCTGCAAGTGCTAAATCAGTAACTCTCCAAAAGGACATCTTTAAGCCAGATTACAAAACTTACAAATGGCAAACAATGCACAACTTTATGCAAACCGAGCTCTTTGATCAAACGAACGTACCTGTGCAATTTGAAGGTATTCGGCCCATAGCGATGGGTAGTATCTTTTTCCAAATCTTTTGGAAGGTTGATGATCTCAATGGCATCAAATGGGCATTTCTGCAGCAAGAATTACAGCACAAGTGAAAAGATTATGTTACAGCACATAGACAAGTCATACACAAGCATACCTTGACGCAAATACCACAACCAATACACAGCTCTTCAGAAATGAATGCAAGCTTCGACGCCGGAGTTACTTCAATGCAAAGCTTCCCTGTACAACAAACCAGTAAATTGTCATAATCATAACACCACTTGAAACCAGGAAACTGGCTGTCATACGAATAATTGAACAGTTAGTACTTAGTAGCGCGCATGAGAATAAAAATAAAACATAAACAAGTTCATAGCAACGAAGCAACAGCAGCAAAATTAACAGGTCACTATGCTAATCCCACCAATTCCCCGGATCTTGCAAGGAATGCCCACACATCAATCAGCGCCCATTTAGATATCAAAACCGTCATACGAACAGATTGCCAGTGCAAAACAGGCAAACCTCTGGAATCTACACTTCGATTCGCCAAAGCTATCCGCGGAAAAGGAAAAAACAAAAAAAAAGCCCGCGTCGACCAGGAACCGCGAGGGGGGAGGGAGAGGGTTTACCGGTCTTGACGACGGGGCAGCTCTTCTTGCACTCCTGGCGGCACTTCTTGGGTTTGCACCTATCCTCGCTCACGATCGCGATACGCGTCAGCCGCTCCGCCATCTCCGGCGACTCTCCTCCTTTTCCGCCGCAGCCGCCGCAAAGAGGTATCCGATGGGGGGAGGGGGGTAAAGCTCTAGCCCTAGCGGCGGCGCTGGACTTGGGTGCGGAGGCTGCGGCGAGGAGTGCAAGGGAATCGCTTTGGCTTTGGAGGGGCAAACCAAACCAAACCAAACCCTAGGCTTGGGTTCCTCCTGGTTTTTAGCCGCCTGGTGGATGCGACCGAACCAGATTCGGCCGCAAATCTTCTTTCTAATTTTGGATATTTGAAAATCATCGTCACAAGAGTAAATATAATGTTGCCTGCGTATTTCTTAAGGTACAAAAATGAATTTTTATTGTTGTGCAAATAGGGCTTTGGACATATGTGATCAGGGGCGGAACTAGAAAAAAAATCATCTGGGTTCACCACTTTACCATATATGTGATAATAATTTATTATTCTTACTATTTGCTTGTTATTTGCCTCTCGGTGTTACAAGATTTAGATCAAGGGGGTTCACATATACTATATATATAGACTAACATACAATAATTTTTTTATATATAGACTAACATACAGTAATTTTTTTTTTACCCGGTGTCCTGTGACACCGGGTAATCATATTTAGTTCCGCCCCTGTATGTGATGCTGGTATGAGATTGTTTTGGTTGGAATATACTCCACATATACGATATATATGTTTCTCGAGTAGTAATAATAAGTGGAGTGTTATTTTTCACGTTTGGCAAAGGTGATTGTAGTAAATCTACTAATATGTGTTTGCAGAGTGAAGATGGCATTATCCTCCATAAAAATAGAATCAAATTAAAGCATATACAAATATGCAAACAAAATTTATTCGATAAGCAAATGAAATGATCCTGCGTTCTATTGTACCTCTAAAAAGAAAATCTACACCCCATCTCAACCTGATCAACACCATCAGTCTCACAGCTATGCTTGACCTACGTCGTCATCATCCTTAGCCCCAATAAGTTATAAGAGGTGAAGTCACTCGACCGTAAAACAAAAAGGAATAGATAAAATAAGGCAGGGTTTGTTGCAAAATCTCATTTAATGGTAGCATAATGAAAACTAATAGGACTAGGGGGTCATGAAATCTATGGAATGTATGAGAGGGACAAGGAGGTTGCTGGGTTAAGAGTTAATTTTGTTATAGGTTAATTGGAGACATATCTTCTGTATTTTTGCTAGAGACAAGGGTGAGGTAAGAGAAGAAGACCTGTCACTCAGCAATCACCGATTGAATTTTTAGTCCTCATTTGGGATAAGATAATTTTTTTTCCAAATCCCATTAAAATCAAAAATTCCCTATAAAATTTCTACAAAATTACATACGAAATTCATGTTTTACAAATAAACACATCGTCTGGATGACAAGTGGGTCTTATTTACGAGCACTATAGCCCAATCATTTCTCCCACATGCTACGGCCCACCTGAGCCCATCATTACGAGTCACTAGAACTAGCAAAAAAGCTTGTTAGGGTTTGAAACAAAATTTATTTGATTATAGTAGTTAATATGTTCAAAATTAAAATGTGACCATTTTGATAAAAAAAAAATATTAACGAAACTCAATTCGATAATAACTCGTTAGTTTAATTTAAAATAACTATTTAAATAATAAATAAAATAATTTTATGTTGAACTATACTAGTTACATGCCCGTGCGTTGCTACGAAAAACAAAATTGATAATGAAAAATAAAGATTAAAAAATAAAAAAAATATTTTACAAGATCAAACATCTATCTTTAACGTTTCGTTTCTTACGAAAGCTGGCTAATTAAAGCAACGCTTCGTTTTTTGCGTAGGGCAATTAAGCAGGGCAATTAAATAGGGCAATTAAGCAGGGCAATTAATGACGTGGGTAGAACTCACCACTGACACCAACTGCTGCTTTATAATAGTAGAGATTAATTTCGAAACAACACTGGTGAAGCCAGCCTACACGGCACAAATGCCTGGAATACCATGTTAGGAAACCGATTGACGTATCCTATATGGACTCTTCCTTATCCCTAGCAGAACCGCTATATATAGGAGGCAGGGTCTACCCCTTTGTATACACAAGCAATGAGAATAATAAAGCAGAGCAATTCCTCCTCATATCGTGTCTCTCTCCCTCTCTCTCTATTCTCCAGTTTAGATCTATTAGGCAACCCCGGACTATTCGATAGCGAGGTTGTCTAACACGTTATCAGCACGAAGCTCTACCAGAGAAAGATTGAAAGGTGAAAAAAGACAAGAAGCGAAGGATCATCGACGACGACGAACGTCTACTACCGGCGATTGATCGCCCGATCCGATCTGCAATCAACTCGCCATCAAGCCGGCATCCACTCGGATTGCCGAAATAAAAGTCCTACGCGACTCTATCCTACGCGATAGTCTACCGGAAAGCAGATTGAAAAAGTGAGAAAGGTGAGAAACGAGGATTGATCTAATCGCTCATATATGCATGTTTCTATTCTGCCCTAGTGGCACGAAGCTACTTTTGCAATTTTCTGCCGTAACTTGCCGAACCAAGGAACCGTGGCAGGAAGCTAAAGTTTACAGCAAACTTTACATCAGAACATGAAGACACATTAGTGGCATGAAGCCATGCCCTATGAATCAAGCATTGCACATCACGGAGGCAAAGGCACGAAGCCGCCGACCGAGCACGAAGCTCAGCATACCGATGCATCGCCCGCTTGGGAAGAAGCTCAGCCCGATGACGCACTCAAACATCTACCTGTTGGGACAGCACCGGTCGTCGTAGCTCCTGCGCACGCAGCGCCGCCAAACTAGCGATCGACACCAGTCAGTAGGCTCGGCCTGGCCGCCCAACGCCCTCGCGCGCCGTCGCACCTCGGCACTCATTGCCGCGTTGGATCTCCGACAGCGCACTCGCCACGCAAGCCAACGTCGGGCCGCGGCCCGATACGCCTGTGACACCGCCGCGCTAGCCGCCCTCTGCGCTGGCACGCCACCGCGCCTGGCGCCATTGGCCCGGCCTCGGACCGAACGCTCACGGCTGCTGCCGCTATCTGCAGCAGGCTATCTTGGGACATTGCCGCTGCCATGGACCCCGCGCGCCCATCGCCAGGAACACCGCGCGTGTGCAATTGGAGGCTTGAAGCCTCAGATGCAATGGACAAGAAGTCCAATTCTTGAATGGACAAGAGGTCCCGATCGGAACCAAGAATAGAAAAAACCCGTTTTCAACCGGTTGGAGTCCGAATAAAGAAGGGGATAGGATGGGAAATGACCGGTTTTGCCCCCACTTATTTCATTTTTTTTTCTTTTCATTCTTTTCCGAAAATTGATTAGAAAATCGGAAAATTGAATTAAAAAAAAAGTCAGAAAAATATGAAAAATACCTAGAAAATTGCAGAAAATTTATTGGCTCTGTTTTATTTGTACTTAGCCTTATTTTCTGCATTTATGAATATTTGCATGAATATTTACAATAATTGCCCTGTTTAGAATATCAGAAATTCTTGAGAATTTATTTTCGTATTTATGAATTTATGAATTATGTCATGTTGACATTTGCTGAAATTAAATTTTTCTGTAATTCTGAAAATTGCTTGGAAATTAGCAGAGATTATGAAAAGTGCTAGGAAAATTCCAGAATATTTCATGCGGCATTTTATGAGAAACTGAGTGGTTGGGATTTGATTTTGGTAATGAATAAACAGACATGAGACAATTGGTGTCTAGGAAAACACACATGAGGCTTGGTTCTTTAATTGGCACCCGGAAACGGGAAGTGCTCCCTCCCTCATGTGAGCCCTAGGGGCAGGTTGACCTGGCCAAGAGTCAAATTGACAGAGATATTCATTACCTGTTTTCGTTCCTGTACCAACAAGAATTATATAAGTTGTAATTAGACTTATGCCATGTTTAATTCATGTTGAAATTTATTTTACATATCAAGTGATCTTTGGAAAATTGCTGTATAATTAACAGAAAATTGCCAAATACTAAGAAAAATTCTGGAAATTCATGAGAATTTGTTTTATACATTTATGAATTTTTGCAACCACTATCTATTAGATTACACGAAGTAATCTAAAGAAAGAATCTTGTGAATATGCAAATACCTGGCATTGTCAAACGTGAGTTTGAAGAACTGACCCCGAATGGACAGAACTATCTCACATGAGCATCAAATTTGAAGATCATGCTTGCGAGCAAGAAGCTCCAAATGTGGCTTAGGGTCCTCGTAGGACGCATAACCTAATGCCGAGCAAAATGATCAAACTTTGCCCTTTCTCAGACATCACCTTTCAGCCACTCTGAAAAATGAATACATGGCTGAGGTGAGTGTACTTGAGTTATAAACTGCACTTCAGAAGCGGTTCGAGAAGCTCAAGTCCACCATCTTGCTCTAAGCACAGCAAGATTGAATTCGCCTGAAATTTTGCAGACTATAGAACAGTGGTTAATGAATTTTGAATAATGAATTGTAAGCTCTCGAAGAGCATACATTTTCTTTTCTCATGAATAAGAATTGTTATTTATTCTTTATTCCAGTATTCTTTACTTGCAAGCAATGTTTGAATTACTTTGCCACTATCAGATTAGAATTATATTTCTTTTCATCTAGAAATCGTGTAGCACCCAATGGAGGAAATATGCATTGTTGATAGTGGCACAACAAATACCATCTTAAGAAAGTCGAAATACGTCCAGACGACCACGAAGAACGCTGGAAGGATTACGACAATCGCAGGAAGCGATACGCATATAATAGGCTCAGGAAGAGCCACAATTATATTGCCAATGGGTACAACTTTGGTAATTGAAGAAGCCCTCTTGTACCCTGAATCAACTCGCACTCTCTTAAGTTTCAAGGATATCCGCGCCAATGGGTTTCACGTAGAAACCAATGAAGAAAATGGCAAAGAACACTTGTGCATTGTGAAGCACGCGGAATATGGAAAGATGGTACTAGAAAAATATCCCTCATATGAATCTGGGTTGTACTACACGATAATCAATGCACACGCAGTGTATACTTATTTGAAGACTGTATTTAGAAGCTCTGAATTATTTTCGTTATGGCATTGTATATTTAGGTCATCCTGGTCTTAGATTGATGAAAAATATAGTTAACAACTCACAAGGTCATGGCACTAATGTTAAAAATTTTCCCGAATCACGAAGATTTTGTGTGCCATGCATGTGCCACCGGGAAATTAATAACAAAACCCTCTGTTATGAAAGTGCAACATGAAATCCCTGCATTCCTGGAACGCATTCAGGGGGATATTTACGGACCGATTCAGCCATTGTTAGGGCCGTTTTCGATCCTTTATGGTGCTCATTGATGCTTCCTGGAAATGGTCGCATACATGTTTGCTGTCAACAAGGAATCATGCATTCGCAAAAGCTGATCTCGCAGATCATCAGAATTAAGAATGCTTTTCCTGATCATCGCGTGAAGTCCATTCAAATGGACAATGCCCGGTAATTTACTTCCAAGGCATTTGATGATTATTGCACAAAGAATCGAATAACTATTGAGCACTGCACCGCATGTCCATACGCAAAATGGACTAGTGAAGCACTCATAAAGAGGATTAAGTTTATTGCCGGACGCTCTTGCAGAGTTGTAACTTGTCCAACAATTGTTGGGGACACGCATCTGTATGCAAGCAAAGACTCATCAATTATAGACAATCGGCCTACAACATCCATTCAACCATGCAAACTAGTGCATTGGGTCAACTCAAGAATTGAATGTATGGTATATGTACCTATACCACCCCACAAAGAAGCGAAAGGGTCCTCTCCGCAAGTCTGGGATATACATTGGTTATGAAAGTGCATCCATAACCAGGCATTTGGAACCCATGACTGGGGATTTGAATACTGCCCGATTCGCTGATTGCATCTTTGACGAGGATCGCTTTCCCGTCATTAGGGGGAGGAAATGAACCATTGGATGAAAATGCCGAGAAATCATATGGCATTCCATTGAGATCCCCGTGCATGACCCTCGCACTAATGAAGCAAATCATGAAGTCAAGAAGACAATCGATTTGCAGAATTTAGCAAATGAACTGCCTGATCATTTTTGTGATCTGAAGAGCGTGGTTAAGTCGCATATACCAGCAAGAAATGCACCAGAGAGGGTGGAAATACCAAAGAAAGCAGAAGGTATCCCTCATCCTGTTCAGAGGCCTCAAAGAAAAAGAACAGGAAATCTGGCTTCTCAAACCCAAAGTACCCGGAGACGTCTGGGAAAAATGGGCAAGAGGACTTACCACAGCCAATCACAAAAGTGCCCCAAAGCAAGAAGGGGAGCCAGTTGAGACCTGGCACTGGAAAGAAGCCTGTCGAAAAGGCAATTCCAGATTTGAATCTTCAATTGGAAGAAACCGCCAGAAATAATGTGTGCGCACACATTGGCGGAGAAAAACTAAAGGAACTTGCTCCTGGAATGGAAAATAGCAATGAAGAGCAAGTAGAAGTGCATGAAGCACACCATGACGAAATGGCCATAAATTTTGTAATAATAGGAGAATCTATGAAAAGAGCAACAACCATTGCAAGGCTTGTTGTTCAAGGTTTCACTCAACGTCCTAGGGTTGATTATGAAGAAACCTATTCTCCGGTCATGGGTGGAATTACCTTTAGATACTTAATCTCAATGGTAGTCAACTTGAAGTTGAGAATGAAGCTAATGGATGTTGTCACAAAGATATTTGTATGGAAACTTGGATTCGAGATATATATGAAAGTACCCTGAGGTATCCCTATCCCGAACCAAGACAGAGCAAACAGAAACCTATACAAGTGTGAAATTGGAGAAATCACCGTATGGGCTAAAACGATCGAGGAAGAATGTGGTACAATCGTTTGAGTGACTTTCTCTGCAAGAAAGGCTACACGAACAAATGAAGATTGTCCATGTGTATTTATACAATGATCCACGAATGGATTTTGTATAATCTCCGTCTATGTAGATGACTTGAACATCATTGGGACGGATGAGGAAATTGAAGAAGCATGCACATACTTGAAATCTGAGTTTGAAATGAAAGACTTGGGTAAAATCAAGTTCTGTTTAGGCTTGCGCTTGAACATGTCCAAGGCGGAATCTTGGTACACCAAGCATCCTACACGCAGAAAGTGTTGGAGAGATTTGGCTTTGAAAAGGCATACCCCGCAAAGACCCCAATGGCTCGGAAGGTCACTCCAAGCGCATCTAGACCGTGCACAGCCTAAAGAAGAGGGGAGGAAGTCCTCGGGAGCGGAATTCTCATACTTGAGTGCAATTGGAGCGCTCATGTACCTTGCAAATAGCACTAGGCCTGACATTGCGTTCAGTGAATTTGCTAGCGCAGATCAAAGGCGTAACCCACCAAAAGGCATTGGAAAGGGTGAAGGACATCTTCCGTTACCTTCAAGGAAGCAAAGACCTCGGCTTGTTTTACGTAAGAAACAATGAATTGAATTTAGTTGGCTATGCCGATGCTTGGGTAACTATCGGACCAGCATCTTGGCAAGTCACAAAGCCGGGTATGTTTTCATTTGCGGTGGAACAAGCAATTTCTTGGAAGTCGTCTAAGCGGACTCTTGTCTCGACGTCGACTAACCACTCGTAAATCATTGCATTGTATGAAGCCTCTCGAATGTGCATGGCTTCAAGAATGGTTCACCACATCCGTAAGTCATGTGGCTCGAACATGGAACAAACCCCACTATTATCTATGAAGATAATGCGACTTGTGTTGCACAAGTGCCAATGGGATATGTGAAGAGTAACCTTACAAAGCATATCAACCCCAAGTTCTTTTATGCCCATGAAATGCATAAGATGAACGAGATAAAGATATTGCATACTAAGTCAATCTCGCAGATTTATTCACTAAGTCACTCCAGATCTTCCTTTGAAAGATGTATTAGAGGAATCGGGATGATGAGGCTTAGAGAAGTGCAGATTTCAGGGGGAAAATTTTCACATACTCCTACATAAATCTCGAACATGAAGTTTGAGTACCCAACGTGAATCTTAGAGATTAACATTGAAGTTTGGGTGGATTGTACTCTTTTCCTTAAGTAAGTTTTTCATTGAAGTTTTCTTACCTAAGGTTTTTGATGAGGCAATCCGTGCAACACAGCAAGCGTGTGCTATGTACTCTTTCTCCAATTATTTTTTCCACTGGGTTTTTATGGAGTTTTAATGAGGCATATGCATCTCGCAGTGAAGAGTCCAAGGGGGAGTGTTAGGAAACCGATTGACGTATCCTATATGGACTCTTCCTTATCCCTAGCAGAACCGCTATATATAGGAGGCAGGGGCTACCCCTTTGTATACACAAGCAATGAGAATAATAAAGCAGAGCAATTCCTCCTCATATCGTGTCTCTCTCCCTCTCTCTCTATTCTCCAGTTTAGATCTATTAGGCAACCCTGGACTATTCGATAGCGAGGTTGTCTAACATACCATTCCGTTCCGTCTCCCTCTCCCGAAAGGGCGAAACGACTTGTGATAAAGCGCACGTGGGCTCTCGTGCCGTCGCCTACGTGGGCTCGCCGACGCCGCGAGCGACGCGACCACTCGAGAGCTCCAGCGCGCAACGCGATGTGGCGCGCGAGGCGGTGGCCGCGGCCGCGGCCGCGGTGGTTCTCGTCGGGCGAGGCGGCGGCGCATTCGGACGGGCCGGCGCGGCGTCTGGTGGCGGCGCTGTGGGGGAACGGGGACTACGGGCGGCTGGGGCTGGGGACGCTGGAGTCGCAGTGGAGCCCCACGGCGTGCCCCTTCTTCCTCTCGCGCCCCGGTGACCCGCCCGCCTCCCTTGCCTGCGGCGGCGCCCACACCCTCTTCCTCGCCCGTAGGCAGCCCCCCTCCACCCTTAGCATCACCATTTAGCAAATGGGGTGATCATGTGAAGAGTAATGTGCTATTTTGGCCTGCTGTTTGTGCAGAGAGCGGCCGTGTGTTCGCTACGGGGCTGAACGACTTCGGGCAGCTCGGGATAGGCTCCTCTATGACTCATACTCTGGTACTGGCGTTTTTTCTCCACCATGCCTCCATATATTTATTTGGTTATGCATTTTCAGTTCATAGAACTTTTCCAGAGTAAGTGGAAAAACAACTTTATGCATCATAAATGTGAGTTGGACACATTAGAACAATGTTGGCTCTTATTGCGGGTTGCGAAAGCCAGTCTGTTGTATGAATTATTGTGCGTACCAAAGGATAAGTAAATGGACTGTTAACTTGAATGCACAGATATGCTTGAATGTAGACAAAATTGTTTTACTCGGTTCTTTGTCAGCGGAATCCCTCTTTACATCGGATGTCAGAACCTCCAGATTAAGAAATAAAGCAAATCTGCAAATGTAATATCTAATTTGTGATTTTACAACATTTAGTGACATACAATTTATGTATGTTACAGTTGGTGTTGGTTTTCCTTTATCTACCTTGATATGAATTTGAGTCTTTTTCCTGATGAATTACGTGCTCTATGAGTCTGATTATTTTCTTTCTTGTAGTCATTATTCCACATACCATGGTCTTTCTGTGTGTATGGTAAATCAGTTCTTTTCTTTTGCATGTAGGAGCCTATTGAAGTTTCTGGATTTCATGAGAAAGTTGTAGAAATTTCAGCTGGCAACCATCATTCTTGTGCAGTAACTGGTGAGCGAAAAGAGTAAGATGCCATTATGTGCCTAAGTTTGATTGGCCAAAAGAAGCTGATCATATAAACTGACTATAGCGGACTGAAGGGAGGGGGTTTACCTGTTATGTTATTGTAATTTGTAGTGGAGCAATAGATGGTTCAAACTTCTCTGGGTAAAGGTGTCTGCGAGCATAACCAGTAGAAAAATGAGTTTCTCTTTTTAAAATGCTTTTGGCAAATAATCATGTTTTAGCCTATGTGAGGGAATGGTCAGCCTTTATTCAAAATGGTCAAGTGCTTTGTAACTTCTTGTTTGTGTGGTCTGTGGTGTACATCATAAACTAGATCTTCAATGTTACATTTTGCAGAAGAAGCTAGTAGCGTATATTAGTGGACTATCCGTACTGTAAAATCATATATTCATATAAATGAAGGTACCATAAACATATAAGAACGAGAACAAAGCAATCATATTTGGGGCCTCACTGGATGATTGTTATTTCGTTAGTTTGAAGTCTTCTAGACTTTGTGCATGTTATCATATATATATATAAGCTACGTAAATGGGGCTGCAATACGCTCATTAGAAGATTGTTGCTATGGTCCCTATTACTCTATTAGATACACATCTAGATTTAAGCAATATCTATAGCACATGTATTGAAATTACGTGTTAATTAGGCTTCATTTTAAAACAAAAAGGAAAGCTATCTGGAATTGTGCGCTCTACCTGGACCTGAATCGTGCATCCAGACCTTAACTGAGATATCTTATTCTCCTAATGCAATGTAATCTTCCATAAATTTATAGAATTATTTAAGATGATTGAATATTCATTGAGCGCTGCAGTTGCGAGTGCGACATGTTACTTCTTTCTATTCTTAACATTTCATTGATACATAATATTAGTATATAGTTATATAGAAACTGCGCATGTGATTACTACCATTGTCTTCTATTTATTTTACCATTTTTTTAATGCTGCATGCATGAGAATAATTGTGGAATCAATTTGCACTAAAATTGTGTGTTTGGCTCTTTCGAACAGCGGATGGTAGGCTCTTCGTTTGGGGCAAAAATTCAAGCGGCCAGCTTGGTCTTGGCAAAAGTAATAAAATTATCTCCGTTTTTTACTTTCTTGATGCCACCCATGGTTGTACAACCACTTCATGCAATATGTGATAATTGGATGTTCTGAAACACTTTAACGTAATCAACAGTGGCTGATTTACATTGATGCGTGTGGGGTCACTTGATCCAATAAAAATCAGAGAACACATATCACGTATGTATAAGATATTAAGATTACGAACTAAGGATAACTTCATACATCTTGTAGACATTACATGTGAACTAAGCTCCAATTTGTCCTTCATGTGTTTCCATTATTGTGCATGGAGCATCACCATGCTTCTATTAAGATTTTATTTTGCAGTATGGTAGTCTAGCATTCCATCAAATATCTTTTTGTCTGTTAAGTTGTGTATTTGACATCAGCTTTTAATTCTGAATTAGAGTTGTTTCTCTAATTTGTTTAGGGACGGGAAAAGTAGTGTCCACCCCAAAAAAGGTTGACTACTTGGATGATGTCAGAGTGAAAATGGTTGCTTTGGGGTCAGAGCATTCAATTGCTGTTACAGGTGAGTTATGTAACTCTATATAGCAACATTCAGTGCTTTCAAGCATCTGAAATTCTCCTGAAATTTTCCTCTTAAGAGGAAGGTGAAGTCTTGAGTTGGGGAGCTGCTGGTGCTGGTAGACTTGGACATGGCCATAAATCTAGTATACTGGGATTCGCTATGACCTCCAGGTATGAATATAATTATTTTGTAATTTTTTAATCTACGATCACATCTTTTGTGATGGCACTTATTGTGTATATACTCTATATTCTGGGATAATCCATTGTCATTCATTTTGGAAGATATAAACATAAGAAAATTCTTAACCACAAGAGATGCAAACTTCTCTACTAGAAGTGGCACGCTTGTGTACATAGAAGAGTCATGGGTATGATTTAGTGGATGATGGACCTTGTAGCTATCTTGATTTTGTGACATGTGAACTTGTTGTGAGATGGGCATTGTCTTTTCTTTCTCTAGATGATGTAGTAACACTATGAACTTGAATAAAATGCTGGGCAGCATGTAAAAGTTAGAATGCTTCTGTCAGATATTTTTCTGTAAAATAAGTTTGATGGTTGTGAATGTGTTTGCACTGTGCAGTACTAAAGTATATTTTGTTAGAAAGATGATAAGTTTATAATTAGATCTTCATTCTGCAGTGAATATACTCCAAGGTTGATAAAAAACCTTGATGGTATCAAGGTATTTTGCTTTAAGATTCGGTCTGGGCTTCTGATCAAATAGTGATACTCTTCTCATTCTTTGCATTATGCATTGGCTAGATTAAAAGGATAGCTGCAGGAATGCTGCACTCAGCTTGCATTGATGGTAAGCTTATGGAAAAAGCAATATTCAAATTGTACGAATCATGACTTCCCCATCTCACAATTTCCCTACAACAAAATTACAGAAAAAGGTACTTCGTTCATATTTGGGCAGAAGACTGAGAAGGTGGTATCCAAAGCAGGCCATATGGCATTTTTTCATTGCCCATTTTGGGACCTTTTTTTTTCAAATTCCCTTATTCCCTTGTATTTAACATAAAATTACAGGGATTTGGACGATCAACTGATGCACTCAGACCAATTGTTGTCGAAGAGATACCATTTTCGGAAGAAGTTGCTTGTGGAGGTTATCATACTTGTGTTGTAACAGGTATCAGTTTTGTGTTGTCCATACACAAGTGAAAAGAGGCACACTGATTTTCTTTGATCACAGTAATTTGTTAGATGGTGTTAACTATTTTCAGTATATATTCGAATCAAAATTCGTGTTGTAAAAATTAGATGTATTTCTGGTGGAATAGGAATTGGTTGCCAAATTAAGGAAGCAAGTTATGGGAATAGCGGTACATTGATATACTGTCATACTGATACCCCCAGATCCTTCTCGGTGATTACAATTCTAGGTTGAAATATGTGTGGCTCTGTATCACACCTGGTGCAGGCCAGAGAGCCAATCTGGCTAGGCCATGGTTTTTTCCTAGATGCCATGGTCTGTAGTGTATCCTGGGTATTTCTGGGTTTATATGAATAGCACCTTATATGATTGTGCAACTTGATATTTACTTCCCCTTGCATCCATTTTGTATCTGTAAACTATCCCTTTGTTGCTAAGAAATATTCTACATCTCAGGGTTAGGGGTAGGTTTTGGGTGGTGTTTTATTAATGAGACTTTATCAATTACAATTGTCAATGTTATATATTATTCTAAGGTTTGAACAAATATATCGTGATCTTTTGCAGATAGTGGAGAGTTGTATTCCTGGGGTTCAAATGAAAATGGTTGCCTTGGTCTTGGGTATTTTCATCTATTGCTCTTTCAAAAAGTTTGCTACTTCAACTTCTATTATGCTTGTAGCAATGTTAATGCCCAAATTTGAGGTTGTATTCTTACACAATATCTCTTACCAGAGGTACAGATATGGTTCGCTCTCCAGAAGTTTTGAAGAGTTCGGCATTTAAGCTTCCTGTATCTAAGGTTGGTACATCTGGTCATTGGTTGAAGCTTTTCTTTATATTCCGTCAATCAGAGATTGTTCTTATATTGATTTCTGGTGGACCTTCACCATCTGCCTTCTGTAGGTATCCTGTGGTTGGAAGCACACAGCTGTGATTTCAGGTATCATAATTCTGCTTCCTTTTTGCTTGTACGTTGGATTTTAACTAGTAACAAATTCTGGTACGAACAAAATGCTTGTATCTTGTCAAACATGTTTCCAATATCAGGGCTTAATACACGTATTGTTTCCATGGTATTCCCTAGGTAGACAATTATCTTAATAGTATCTAGCTACAACAAAATAGAGCAATAGATCTACTAGACTATACTTAAAAGTAACAAACACTTTTGAGTTGAATGATACCATGTTACTATAATACAAGATACATCGCAGGTACTTGTGGCTGCAAATCGTTTGACTTAGTAGCTAAGTAGCTGTACACACAACTCAGAGGGCCACACACTCACAGTAGCAAACTGCTATCGTCTGATGGCATACTTTCCAGTCCATTCTACATTGCATCTGAATGAACAACTTATATGATACATAGTTGTGTTTCAGTTTAATTGGAATCACATACTAAAAGGTGTATATGTAGTATGAATTAAATGGGCTGTGCAGTTCTTTTTTCCTGGCTTTTGGGTAGTATTTTAAGTTGAAATGGAAACATGGACCATAGAGCTAGCTTAAGAGCAATTTTCTTCCAGCCCAACTGGTGTGGCACCTTTGTTGTTTGGCTAAATGTTGTCCCAATAACTACATTTTAGGCGAGTTTGGAATTTCCAGGATTTGATCACTTGACCTCTCGGTTGCCAACCCTTAAGATAGCTCTCTACCAAACAGTTGCACCCTGTCTTGATTCTTGAGAAAAGAATAAATGTTTTTTATGTTTATCAGACTCAAGAGTGGCTGTGTTATACATTAGATAATACTGTAGTTAAAAAATGGTTTCTCAGGCTATATTTTGTTGCAACATTGTTGTGACACTCAGAGCACTCCAAAACATCCAGGTGAAGATATTTACACATGGGGCTGGGGAGGTGCTAATGGTACTTTTTTCGAAGAGGGGCATTCTTCCGCTGGACAACTAGTGAGTTACTTGCTGCCACTACTACTATTTAGCACTTTCATGCTGATGTTCTGCATTTTGTACCTGCCTGCATAATTTTCACCCAACACAGTCGTATGGCAACAACGATGGGTGTGCATTCCTTCGGAATATGTTTGTTCCCGTTCATTTCATTTATACTAAATTTGCTCATTTCAGCTGCTTGTGCTGACAAGTTTCTGCTTTGCAGGGACATGGGAACGATGTCGACTATTTTGAGCCTATGATGGTGAAATTCGGGAAGAATGCAAGAGCTGTCCACGTATCATGTGGCTTCAATCATACTGGTGCAATATTTGAGTACAGCGAGAACTGACTTCCCATGCCATCTGCTAGACCGCAGCCAGGCATGTTCGGTAATTGGTTTTACTAAGTTACAGGTGCACATAGAAACAAAGGGAAAATACTTTGCTCTTGGATCTGCGTGTGTGTGAAAAGAAATATAAAATAAATTGATTACACCCCTCCAGTGAGGGGATCTGAATTGAACGGAATAAGAAACAAGCTGGATGTATTATGTGTCGGAATTACAGGTTAGTCAAGCTGTTTAGTGTTCCTTCATTTTTTGGTCAACTTGTATCATCTTGACGGCCAATAAGAACAAGTTTGAGATCTCGTTGGCTAATGTACATGGTGAGTGTTTGGTGGTCTATGTACATGATGAATGCTTGCTGTATCCCCATGTAAAGGAGATTTCGACCAAAATAAATCCAGTTTGTACAGTCGCAAACTCACAAAATATATGGATAGTCCTTTATGTTTTATGGTGTTCGAGTATTTATTCTCCTTGCCCTTGTCGAGCTCCCATGTTGCTAATTGGGCAATTGCATGTTCTGCAAGTGAATTTTCTTATCTGAAACATAAAATAAGGAGCATTATCTATATATCTATATATATTACTAATGTTGAGAGGTAGTAGCCAACCTTCCCAACACACGTCCCCTGTTCACTGTAGTTTGAACAGGAACTTCAGTATTTTTCAAAAAAAAAAATTAAACAATTGATATATTTTTTAGATTTCAAAAACTTTTTTAAGATTTTTTGTTTTTTTAGAGGTGTTTTTAAAAATTATTTCATCTCTCCGTTAAAATATTTGCCTATCTCGATATTCTTTTCACCCGCAGCAACACTGTGAGACCCCGGATCAGCTATCCGAAATCTCCTGTGTATTTTTGTACTAGTCCCAGATCAGTAGCTAGTACACACAGTCAACAGTGATACGTCATTGCCGAACATAACGAAATTGTAACATAAATAATAAAGTATAGGCCACATGGCCACTTATTACAATACTCGGTCACGAGACCGGAGACACGACAGCGGAAACAAAAGCGACAGAGCGAACACCAAAAACACCACAGGCAACGACCAAATACGCGACTAGTTATCTTGACAATTTTCCTCGAATTCTTCGGTGTAGAACTCATCGTCGTCAGCTGCGTCCTGGTAGTTCTCTGATGATGACAAGATGTGTAGCACGTGAGTACAAAAGTACTCAACAAGTCAGGGAAAGTATGTATATGTGGGGCTTTTCAAAGGAAGGCTTAATACGGTTCATTTGCATAAAGCCAAATTTTATTAAACCATACTTGCTAATAAGTTTCATAAAGCATGTTTTAGCAATTCTTTTTAGCAATTTAATTATTTAATATTTCAGTGAAGGTTCTATCAACCATCACTAGTATAAGGCTCTAACCGCCCCAATTAAAAGATTAAGTTTAATCGCATATGACTCTTTCCGTCAAGGTATAAAACAGGTTCTTTCCACCTTGTTGGCTCAATCCGCCATTACACATCCGAGAGTTCTAACCACTCCCGAATCCCAAAACAAAGCACCGTTTTAATTTTAAAACCAAAACCAAAGTCTACCAATATGAAAGCATTCCTTGCTTTGCCCTTGACCGTAGGCACGGCTATTCGAATAGTTCTAACTCTGCAGAGGTGTACAACTTTATCCACAAGACATGATATTCTCTTGATGCCAAGCTATTAACACACTTCCTTTGGTATGTCGGCAGAGAGATCATGACAAGGCCTTTACAATGTATACGCCTAACCCGACCCACCCGCTGAGGTTTTGAAAGTGCATCTAGGCCCCTCAATTTGTTTTGGTGATTAATGATGACACAATTAAAGAGATCTAATGTTTTATCCAAGAATACTGCAGATATCGAGATTATATTGAGCTTGGAATGACATTGGACACCCCCACGACTACTTAAAATCAAAAGGACGGCATCAAGACCATAATTGTAATCTTATATTTATTTGCGTCTTAAGGATAGCCGTACTATTAAGAGGGTACGACGAGAAATCGACTTTAGGATGTGCATGTGCTCAACATCAATTTCTTGCATCCCAAATTAGCACTACTTCTTTTGGTTTTGAAATGTTTAAAGTTGAAACCGAACTGGGTAACCCGGAGTATCCGGACATTTAGTCCGGAGTCTCCGGATTCAATCCGGAGTATCCGGACATTATGTCCGGAGTCTCCGGGTTGAGCCCCTCGGTTGCCTCTGGTTTGATGGGTCCGAGTATCCGGACATTTGGTCCGAGTCTCGGATAACCCGGAGTCTCGGGTTGTTTATCCGGACACTCCGGCTGTACAAAAGCAGAGTAACGGCTAGTTTTCAAAAAGAGTATTTAAAGCCCCCACTCCACTCCAACGGCAAGGATCTCTATTGAGCTCATTCATAGCAGCATTCAAGCCATTCCTAACCATCTCTAAGCATTCAATAGAGCCCCCATCTTCCTCCCACCAATTAATTTGGTTGTTGATCTTTTTGGTGAGGAGAGGAAGAAGAAAAGTGCTAAGTGCATTCATTTCATCTTGTTGAGCACTAGTTCATCCTCCAAGCGATTCTTCGTGGTGCTATTACTCTTGGAGGTTGAAGGTCTCCTAGACGGCTAGGAGTCACCGGGAGCTACCAAAGCGTGTGGTGAGCCCCGGTCGTTTGTGAAGGCAAGTCTCGCCTCCGAAAGGGAAGAGACAAGAAGTGAAGCCGGCGAGTGCATTTGTGCAACACCGGGAGGAAAGCGGGTTGAAAGAGACCCCGGCTCAAGTGTGACCGAGCCACCTCAACGGAGACGTAGGGTTCCCTTCAAGAACCCGAACTTCGGTGAAAAATCTCGCCTCTCGCATTCTCTTTTTCTTCCTAGATTTGCTTGGTTAGATTTGATTTTGTAAAGTTAGATCTAGCTCGTTGCTTTGCGTAAATTCAAATCTTGTCTAGCAATTGTTCTAGGTTGTTCTTGCTATTTACTTCTAGTAGTTTGTTGCACTTGCTAGAGTAGTTTTTCTTTGCGTTCGAGCCAGCTAACCCGGAGACTCCGGTATTCTATACCGGACACTCCGGACAAGCCGGAGTATCCGGACCAAAACCCGGAGACTCCGGATTGACCAGCTCGGCCCGTTTTATTCCGCTGCGTAAATTTTAATCCGCCTATTCACCCCCCCTCTAGGCGACATCGTTGGTCCTTTCAGGTTTCACCGCTGTTAGGGTTCTAGCCACCTAGTACAGAAGCCCCCTCTTGCGCCGTGTGAGAAAAACCGTCTTGCCTCTATCCGGCACTCACATTCCTCCATTGTGAGTCTAAGTTAGGTTTCTACAAATTATTTAGCCAGGTCGTACCATTATAGACATGTGGTAGTACGGTTATGCTTAGAATGGACAATCATAATCGTCGGTCCTTAATTGACTTGGGGCGGCACTTGCACAATGCAACTAATGCTCAATCTGCACCCACCTGACATTCCATTCCGCCCAAGTCCAAACCATTTTTCCTTTTCTTTTTATAAAAACAGTACCAAAATCTTTATAATCATTTCCAAATCACACTTTAAATCATCATTTTTGTATAATCCCACCCATGGGTCATTTTCATCAATGTTGGCCCTAAGCGATTCTACCGTACTATTCAACAAAGGTCACCATATAAGGTAAACATGGCATAGCAAATGTCCTAGGGTTACGAGTAAGCATGGATGTCAATAACAAAGGAGATATTCACAAATCGGATTAACTATTCACTTATATTTGACATACGATGATAAACATAGCATGCAAGTTTCTAAAACCTTGTAAACACATTTGTAAACATATGGTCAACATGCGTCAAGGAGACTTGCCTTCGGTCGCCGCAAGGTCGTCGAACGCTTGAAGTTCGGCGGCGGGGTCGGCGGACTCGGTCGGCTCCTCGGCTACGCGCAAAACGAGACAACAAATAAATAACCAGAAAATAAATAAAATCCAAAAATTACAAAAGTAGTACTGGCAGGAAGGTATGTATTTTAGATGAATTTAGGAATTTGAACGGAGTCAATCGGAATTCGGACGGAGAAGATATGAGTTCCGAAGTTCGAAAACCCTAGAAAATTGAAAACGAGGAAATATTCCCAGAATATTTCTTTTCTGATTTTTCTTGAATTTTGGATGGGTTTGGGTCTATGCCATGTGGGGCCATGTTGTCATTGAGTGATGGCCTTCTTCCTCATTGGCCTTAGCCATGGCCAATACAGAGGAAGGAGCTCCTCCATGGAGCCAGCAAGGGGAGGCATGGCTCGGCGAGCCGGCCGGCGGCATGGGCGCATGGAGGCGGCGCCATGGCGCACTGGCGCGAGGCGAGGGCCACTGCGGGCCAGGGCAAGGGGCCGAAGTGCGACAACAAGACGGAGGCCGGCCAGCGGCCGGGGCATAAACTGAGCAGCAGCGCCACACATGGCGCGGCGGCGCGGCGACGGCAGCGGCAGCGAAAGTATGGCGGTGGCGCGACGGCGCGCGGCGCGCAGCGGGGCCGCTGGAGGGCCGGCGACGGCGACGGTGGGGCTGGGCGACGCGCGGGCACGGCTAGGAACAGAGGAGCTCCCCATTTCTCCAAAAAAACAAAATTTCCCCAAGAAATTGAATATGAAGACACTAATTAAGAGATGGAATATCTAGGGTACACCTAGAAGAAGTTGTAGTAGCAAGGAATTGGACCCAAAACTCACCGGAGAGGAAGAATTTGGTGATAAACTCGAGTTCGGCCGAATCGACGAAAACTCGAAATTCGTCGCCAAAACTTGATGAAACCTAAAATCGATTGTTGGGTTAGAATCTAGACACCCACACGATCACAAGGAAACAAACGGAGTGAGGATTGACCCACCGGAGAGGGAGCTACGAGGACGAACACGAAGAACAAACGAAAACGTGTCCCAACGGCGATTTTCTTGATCTAGCGGATGAACGAGTTGGAGAGGCTAAGAGTGAGTGCTACCACCGGGAAGAGGGTCCTAATACGAAGCAATGAGAGGTGGAAGCACGCCGTTTGGAGAAGAAACGGCCGAGTTAATGCCAATAATGTGCATTTCGGTTTTTGGCCGATTGTTCAAATTCCAGCGAGATTGGCGACTAATGATGGTGGGGGATGGAAGGGATTCGTCGCTACGGACTCGACCATTCGTGATTTGGCGGTGTGTGGAAGGAGTTATGAGTAATTAAGGGAGGAGGTAGCCATGGGAGAAGCTCGAGTTCTTGCTCTGTACATTGCCATTCCAAGGTAGAAGAAGGGGCACTGTAGCACGCCACGTGTCACCTCCTCATTGGCCGATGTTTACGCGAAAGTGACGCCCTAGAGAAAAAAATAGCAAAAATGGTCTAAAAATTCCGGAAAAAATTCCTAGAACCATTTTGGAATATTTGGAACCCAATAAAATTGGTTTCGCGGAATTTGGATGAAATTTGTGGATTTGAATATTCTGAAACGAATAGCGGGCATTAAACGAAAGCCGCGCGAGATAAAATACCAGAGAGCTTCCAAAAATCATGGGAATCATTCCAAAAATGATTTTGGAATATTTGGGACCTAATTGAAGTGATTTCGGGATTTTTGGAGCATTTTCGAACTCGGGTGAAGTTTCGGGTACCGGCGGGAACCGAGAAATTCGATTTTTCGAACAGAAGGGAATTGAATCCCGATTTTGGATGGGAAAGAATGCCAGGTTAAATTAAACACCAAGGAAACTCCAATTTTTGAATTTAATTAATTTAAATTAGATTTTTTTCCAAAAAGCGAAATTGAGGATGTTACAAACACGTGGGTTCATTGTGCATCTAGTTACTTTTACAAACCATGAGCGTCTGTTGCAAGACATTGCAGAAACATTTTGAAAAGTTCTTTTTTTTTCCCGCGAGAATGGTAATTAGGTAAAGATCTTCATTCTGGTTTATTTCGCTTGACCTTTTGCAATGGATATCATGGAGTTGCGCCTCAAAACTCGAAGGACTTGGGGAACCTCACCAACGGCCTCATCATCTTATTTGATTTGAATGATGAAATAGGTTGATCTATCAGCACAGTTCGATTTGAATAATGAAATAGATTGATCTATCGCAATGTGCTGATAGCTCAATCCGCTTGCTCTAGCTCTCTAGACATGATGCTATTGTTTGCAAATAGTCATGGCTCATGCATCTATCCTTATAGCATACGACTATAGTTTGCAGATGTGTTTTGTAAATGGTTAGAGTCCATGCATCTAGCTCCCTATGCATGGTGCTATTATTTGCAATTATGTTTTGCAAATAGTTGAGGATCATGTATTTATTTCTTGTAGCGTATGACTATAGTTTGTAAATGTGTTTTGCAAAATGGTTGAAGTCCAGGCACATACTCTTCGTGGTATGATGCTATTGTTTGCGAATGCGTTTTGCAAATAATCGAGGCTCATGCATCTAATCCTTGTAGCGCATGATTATAATTTGTAAATGTGTTTTGCAGATGCTTCAAGTACACGAATCTTTGCTTGGGAATCAATTCTTGATTTAGTTTCTTTGATTTGAATGAAAACTACATTGGTGAGGACATGTCCTAGAGGAACTGGGAGCACCGAGGATATGTCCGCCTCCAACCCAATTTATTTCTAGCCCAACGATCACTATGCTGCATTTAATGTAATAGCCATTATATCGAGGACATGTTCGACCATGGGGAAGACATGTCCAGTCCTATATAGTTTTGCTTATTTCGGTTCTAACGACTAGTTTTTGTTGTGTGGGTTGTAAATAGCCCTTTTATGGTTGGCTGGGAGAGACTTTTGGTATCTCATTTCACTCTCTTAATCTAATGCAAGCCTCTCCACTCAATTGGTTGTACCTTCTGAGCTAGGAGAGAAGATCTCTAGGTGTATATGTTGTATTTAGAGGTGGATTGAGCATTCGCTTGTGCATGTGTTGCACTTGGTGAGAGTCAAGCAAGGGGCATGGCTTGTTATTGTTGGTGTTTATTGACACTTAGACAGCATAGAGCAGTCGTATTCCAGTGATTTTCTCAAAAAGCTTGTGAGAAAGCCCAGCATGTTGTGAATGTTAGAGCTCACATATCCGAAGGGATAAAAAACTACCACTGGTAGATTTGAGATGTTTGGCTTAATTCATGGGGTAGTTCAATTCGTTTGAGTTTACCTTAATATGGATTAGGGGAGACTGGCAAGTCTTCGAACACCACGATAAAAAAGAGATGGTGTCATGTTGTGTTGGTTTGCTTTTATGTGCCTTTTATATTCTTGTAATTTACATTCCTAGAATTTAATTGCTTGTTTGTCACCTAGGATTACAAACCTTGATATAGACTTAGGTTACTTGCGCGCTTAGTTGAGACTTATTGATTTATGCTTTTAATTGTGCATAATAGTTTTGATTTACGCTTTTGCATGTAAAACCGATTTTGGTCAAAGAAAATTTTAAAACAACCTTTTACCCCCTCTACTCAGCCTCCTTTTATCTTATAACATCACACACATTCCTTCCTCTAAATTGGGCAATTTGGTTTTCTTTAAAGGAATGACTATTTGGACTAATCACCGTAGGAAAATAAGATGTTTTATTGAGCTCTTTTATCTGGTGTTATCTGAATTGTAAATTCATAGTTTTTTTTGAACTGAATGATTGCTTGTGTGTAAAGACTCAAGGGCCTCGTTGGAATATGCAAAAAAAAGAAGAAGAAGCAGAAATTAAATATCATGCCTTATTCAATTCTACAAAAATTAGAAACACATGAATACGTAACAAATGTTGTTTGATTTAAAATACAAGAATTCTGATGATTGGTATAGTTATTATAGACTGAAAAGTTAAATTTCCAAGAGGTTTGAGTGGATGTTTGTTTTCCTCCAAAATTCTTATGAAGTATAATATTTCATAGAAATTTTAAAGAAACTATCGCATCCTTTTCTTTGAACCAAATACCTCACATATGATTTTTTTTTCTTGGGAGTAAACTCCTCCAAAATTCATTTGTTTTCCCTTCGATAAAAAAAGCATGAGAGGTGCAATGATTTGAACAGGGTTTACATTACCGAATTGACATCGAAAATCGTCCACGCGACGATATCGAATTTCGTCGAAAATCGGTAGAAATTGAACAAAATTCAAAGTCAAACTTCTGAACTCGATGATCAAGCAACATCGGGATAATTTTGTTTTTACCGATTTTCGATTGGTTTACGTAAAAAATCAGCACACTCGGTGAAAATTCAAAGGAAAATTGAAAAAAATTCTAGAAAATTTGTAAAAACCCGGTAAAGGCCCAGAAAATCAGAAAAAATGTTAGGAATGTATATAAAAAAAGAAAAAATATGAAAAAAATTCGGCATGACATTTCCTATATTTTAAGATAACGACAAGTTTTAAAGTATGCATTTTACAAAAAATATGAAAAAATTTTGGCATAACCTTTGCTATATTTTAGACAATCTGGAATTTTTATGTAGGCATTTATCAATAATATTTCAACAAATAACTTTCCATTTCAATATCATTCAAATCAATCCAACAAATACACAGCTAAATGTCCATAGCATATGATATTTGAAATCAATATTTCTCGTCGAACATGAATGTTCGCACTTCACATAGTTTCTTCGTCCTTCCATTATCATATTATGCTATGTTGAATCTACATGAACGCTATGTTAATAAAAAAATCGAGTTACTATGAAATGAAATATTACCTTTTCTATTATCTATATTCGGCTTTGCTCAAAAAAGTCTCAAAAATTCTGTTTTTTTAAAAAAATTCATGACAGGTGTACAAAAGCTATTAATACTAATTTTATGGAACATTTGAATAATTTTTTTAAATTTAAATTAAAAAAAACCAATTTGTCGAAACTTTCGTTCCTTAAGCCCAATCGGTACGTCAAATCGCGAAAATGGATGATTTTTGTCCATAATCCCGTCTGTATACTGCTTGTTGCCTGCGTTATTACGTTATGCTGATATAAACCTCTCGTTTTCTATATTCGCAAATAAGTCCTCCACCGCTCAACTCCTCCCCGGAGTTAGCAAACAAGCACGCGGCCGGATCCGCACACCCCAGCACCCCTACCACGCCGGCGGCGGCGATCCGGGGATGGCCGACGACGTGCGCGAGCTCCTCCTCTCCACCACCGCCGACGCCGATCCCTCCACCCCGCTCTCCGCGCCCGACCTCCGCCTTCTCATCGACCGCCTCCGCATCCGCTCCGACCGCCTCCACGCCTCCGCCCTCTCCTTCGCCTCCTCCCACCGCGCGGCCCTCGCCTCCGCGCTCCTCCGCGCCGCCGACTCCGCGGTCTCGTCCGCATCCCTCCAGTCATCCATCGCATCCGCCCTCTCCCCGCTTTCCTCCTCCCCCGACCTCTCCGACCTCAGGTCCCTCGCCGACCGCCTCCTCGACGCCCGCCGTGAGCTCTCCGAGCGCCAGGAGCACCTCGCCGCCGCATCCTCCGTCGCCTCCCTCGCCGCCCGGCTCAGCGCCGCCCGCGCCTCAGCCAACCCGCTCGATGCCGCCGCCGCCGCCGCCGAGCTCAAGCCCCTCCTGGTGGACCCTGAGGGATCTGGATCCGTTCAGGACGAGCCGGTCGTGTACGGTCTTCTCCGCAGTGAGTGGGAGCAGCTCGTCGACGAGGTGAAGGGTGTTCTTATTTAGAGTGCTCCAGCTTATGTTACGATTTGTATTTTTGCTAACTGTTGTGCTGGTGGTTTCCGGTGATGATGTAGCTGCAAGTGGGGCTAGCGAAGAACGTGGAGGAGTGCGTGGAGTTTGCACCGGAGGGAGGGAGGGTTGTGGTGAGGGCTGCACCGAGAGGCAATTCTAGTGGGACGCATGGTGTTGAGCTTCGCGTGGCACTGCAAGCATTGCAGGTGAGGTTTACTGAGAAAATCCGGTTGGTGCCATTACGGCTTGACGGCTCCATAATTGACCATAAATAATAAGTATGGTCAGGTCTCAGGAGATTATGTAGAATTTAGTGATCAACAAAAAATATTTGCTTTAGAATAAAGAGTGCCAAAGTGCACATTTTGAGCCTTGAACTTTTGAAGATGGTATTGCTATCCATCTGTGGAAAGCCACTGGTGGGGTTTGGTTTGGGGGACATTTGGAACATCAAATGGTGACATTGTTTTTAAGCTTTATGATCGTTGATAATGAAAAACAATGTTGTTAGAGATAGCCATTGGCCAAGGATTTGTGGACTACAAGGAGTGTTTACTGATGATATAGCGCATGCAGTAGTTAATGTCCTTCCTCTTAGCTTTGGAAAAAAAAATCCCACCAATCGCATTCTTCGTATGTTCCATACCAAGGCTATCTTTTTGTGTTTTATACACACCAAAACCTAGCTGATAATTCTATGCTGTACTGAACCAGTATTTCTTATTTCTGATGATGTGGTCCTTTCAAGGTTCCATAAAACATTGCGGCTGCCTATATGCTGCACAGTAACTAGACCAAACAAGTTAGTATATGCAGTTGGCAGTTTTCGACATATCAGGAAGTTCCACCAGCTCATCTGTTCATATGTTATTATCTTCTTCTGATAACTGTTGTATGAGCTAGGCCTAATGAAACACTTTGTCATTTCTTTGTGTTGTTGAATGTGCAGATAATTGATGCCCTAGACTATGGGATGGCAAAAGTGGCAGACTTGATGATAAAACATGTCCTAATTCCAGCAATCAGCAACATATCTGTTGTAGTTTCTGTAGAAGTGCTCAAGAAAGGTGGTTCTGAACACCCTATATCAATCTTGAGCATAGTTCCTTCAGAGGAACTACAGGTAAGTGTTTCATAATGTTTCTTGATTCATCAGAACTAATTGTTCCAGACTGTTTTTGTATAAATTAGCTACTTTTTAGTTTTTAAATGACTGTCTGCTTGATTAAATTCCACTTCAGTCATTGTCAGTTGTGTACTTTGTATTCTTTTAAGTTATTACCTCTGTTTCACAATATTTGTCCGGCACACATACCAAGAAGGCACAACATTTTAGTAATATTTAATGGAATTGGACCATGCTTGCCCTTATTAAATAGAGTAGTACGATGTCTATCTAATGGGGGCAAACATGGTCCAATTTCATCAAATATTATTTAAATTTTATCTCTCCTTGATACACGTGCCGGACAAATATTGTGAAACGGAGGGAGTATTATCTAAAATATATATGCTGAATATGAGATTAATTGAAGATCTTGCAATTTCTTCTAAAGAAAAATTCAAATGAGTAAATCATTTTGGCTGTCAGCTATTTTTTTTACTAAGTAGGTAAATTTTGATCTTTACACGTGGAATTACAAACCTGCAAACAATTACTATGATTTCTTGACAAATTACTGCAATGTAAACCTGATTCTTGTTTTCTTTTCTGATTGTCTTGGACAAGTATATAACTGGTTGTTATTGTTCAAGGGCTACAAAGATGGTTCAGTTATTTACTCAAGAATTATCGATGTCATCAAGTTTGTATGCAAGTGCATTTGCATGGAAAATATCACATGGATGCAGTCCTTTGCAAAGCTAACATGGTTAAGAATTTCTGATCTGGTTATCACACATTTTCTCTCCAAGGTATACTTGTTACCTTTTAGCTGATAAACAAATGCTTGAGAACTGCTTTATTCTATGTGTTTCTTCTCGTGAGCAGTCCTTTAGCTGATGCACATGCTTGTCTCTGTTCAAATAATAAAACATGGTTGTGGATTGTGATTAAAATTGTTTATTGTCCAATGTCCATAATGCTAGGCAAAAGCTGTTGTATCTTAACTTGTATATGTTCTTCATGGGACATCAACTTTTTGGCCTGAACATATTGGAATTTCTGTGTAAATGTAATTTCCATTTCCTCTTCGTTTAGAGCCCATTGAATTGGCAATCTTTCTTATGCTACATCAACTATGCTTCGATTTTTTGAGTTATGATTGAATTGATTTGCAGAAATGCCTGTTATATATTTTTAGAAGCACAATTTAATATCAACAGTGAGCATTCATCAGATCTTTGAGAAGATAAGAATAGTAGACTAATCACTACAAATGATTTGTCTAATTTGCATGCCACAGTATCTAGTTGGCTACCAAAGTGGACAGATGACTCACAGATTGATCTTTCTTGTCCCATGTTCGAAAAAAATATTATTAAAAAAAGAAATGAACAAATTGACCTTATCTAACTATCCTTACAGCCTACAAGCAACTTTGGGTTCTATCAGCTTTCTTGTTTGTGGACATGTGCATGGTAATCACTGTTTGTAGAGAAGAAAAGGATGCCATATTGCCATCAGATCTATTCTGTAAAAATTCCTCGAAAATTGTTTTGTTATGTATCTTCTATTTAATTATACTGATCATTCAGTTATATTTTCAGGCTGTTCCTAATGAGGCATCCAAGCTAATTGAGTTCCAAGATGTTGTGAGAAGTACAACTGAATTTGAGAACACCCTTATGAGTATGATGTTTATTTCCGCTGACAGAAAGGATGGCAAATTGACCCAATTTGTTGATGATGTTGAAGTTCATTTTGCTATAAGGAAGAGAAATGAGATCTTGGTGAAAGCAAGAGACATTCTTGTACAATATGATTATGACAATCCTCTTGTGAGTTGCTTTGGTTAAGTCTATGTTTTTCGTGGGCAAATTACTGAACAGGATAATATGGGATTCATCTTAGCAAACATATTAAACAGGCTTGTTATTTCAGGCATCAGATGACCGAGGCGATTCTGTTGTTGATTTACTTTTCCAGCCAGATAAGAGTTTTATATCTAAATCAGCAGTTCAGTTAATGAAATTGGTTCATGGAGCCCTGAAGGTATGCCTGCCCCCACATTCTTTTTATTATTTCTCTAGATCTAGTAGCCTAAGTGCTTGTTGATTGCACTAATGTGACGTGTTGATCATTCCTTAGCCCAACCTCCTTACCGTGCAAATGCTGCCCCCCATTGTTTAGTATTTCATGTTATAAAATTTTCTTGAGTGAGGATTTGATGTACATCCATTTTTGTTGTTGAATAACCAGTGCAGGATGCTTGTTTGTCATCTGCAAGAGTTGCAAAGGAGTTCTGCTATGCTGCTAGGGATGCCTTACTCTTGTATAAGGCTATTGTGCCAGTTCAGGTTTGTGCATATACAAATTTTAACCATGTGATTGGCACTTGAACCAAATCTCCAGTGATGAACCAATGATAATATCTGTCATTCAACCATATGTATTAGATGCCATGTAGAATAATCCTGTGATATATATTAACTTATGTGCATTCTATTTGGAAATTTTAACTAATTACAGGTGTCATATATTTCATTATAGTTTGGCAACTATGGAATTATTCTACAAATTTGAGATATACATGTGATGATTCCCTTTTTCATGTGCTTGTATAAGAATATTTTGATATCAACGGTCTATGCTTTTTATCATAATCAGTTTTTAGAGAAAGGTAACCTTACGGGTAATAAAGTTCTCTTTAGAAGATAGCGCTAGTCGCTATATGATTTCCCTTAGTGTGTGCTGTTTACTTAAACTATAAACTACACCTTTAATACATGAGATTGCAGAAGAAATTATTCTTATTTTGACACAATGCTGCACCAATAAGAGCCTTCCTTACTTGCCTGGTTTATGTAAATTGTTTCATGCATCATGTATGGATGTACCTATTGTGCTCCTATGTGATAGCACTAACGAGATCCTAATTGCATTAACTCCTCCCAGGCCCATCATTGTAGACTTGATGTGCTCTTACATTTTAGGTCAATGAAGCACGTTAAAACTGTTTCCAATTATTTTGTTGTTGCTTCGAATTATGATACTCTCCCTTTATGAGATCACAACATATTCTATTCTTCAGTTCTTTGTTCCAGGTTCCATTACTCTACCTTAATACCATAGTAATTGAACTTTAGCATTATTTTTTCTGAAGCTAGAGAAGCAACTCGATAGTATCAGTCAGGTGGCTGCCATTATTCACAACGACTTCTACTATTTGTCCCAAGAAATTCTTGGTCTTGCATTTGAGGTTTGTATATCCTACTCTCTGCTGCTTGTTATTGTGATTGATCTTGGTGTATGTTGGTTTATGTGAGTATTTTTTCTGGAACCCTTCTTACAAAATACGCAGATTTGCTACATGAACTATGTATTGTCTCCCCTGTGCATGTTTAGTTTTGTTTTCTACTCTTAATAGGGTTTATATATTTGCCTCTTTTTGTTTTGTTAAAACTGCTGTTTGCATGAGTAACCTAAGATCTGTGTACTTTTGCACCCTGGATTGACGATCTTGTATGATTCAGCCTAAAGTTAAAAAAGAAAAAAAAAGACCGTGCCACATATTGCTTTACTTCTATTTTTCCTCCTTTTGGCATTCTGATTGATTTTTCCCCCGCTTTTGAACTAAAATCGACATGTTTTTAAAACAGAAATGCATTTTACTGACCTCTCGATGCTTTTGTCCAGTACCGTGCAGATTTTCCTAGTGATCTACGGAAACTTGTTGTGTTTGTGGATTTAGCCCCAATCTTCTCCCAGATGGCAGATGGTGTACTGAGAAGACAAATACAACTTGCTACTGCTAACTTAAGCGAGGTATTTGCTTATACTTTTTGTTACATCCTTCTAATTCTGAATACTTCTTTCCCTCCTCTTTTGACATCTGCACATGCATAATCACATTTCTTCCTTTTCCTTTCTTTGAGAATATTTATTTGAAGTTTCTAGTTTGTTACATTATTTTTCAGGCTATAGATGGTGCTGATGGTTTTCAGAACACACACCAACCACAGCATTATGAATCAGCAAAATTTAGTATTGAACAGGTATGTTTTATTGCTAAAAATATGAGCTACTTGAACCTTGAAGAAATATTTAGAATAAAAAACTAGACCAATCTTTTGTAGTACTTTTGGAGTGCTCAATCATAGAACTATTTTTCTTGATATATTATTCGTGACCTGCAATGAAATCACAGTTGTCTTCTGTTCTTTATGTAGTGCCAAATCCTCAATTGTGTTCAATTTCAAATTGTCAATTTGTTGTCTTGATTTTTCATCAAATTTGAGCTATAAATTATTTGTCATACTTATGCACTCTTATGTACTAATGATATATATTGACTTCCAAATAGGTTGTGTTCATTTTGGAAAAGATACACATTATGTGGGAATCGATACTGCCAAGATCAACTTACAGAAGAAGTATGTGTCATGTCCTTGGATCTGTCTTTTCTAGAATCACAAAGGATATGCTTCTGATAGATGACATGGCAGAAGAGGAAACCTTACAGGTGATACATGTTCTCCCAAAAGGTTTCAGCTGATCACTCTTGATGTTTATTAATACGTGATATGCTTGCAGCTGCAAGGCCTTATCCATTTGGCTCTCGAAAACCTCTCCTCACTATTTCTATCCCTGGTTGAGAACGACGATGGTGACAAAAAGTTCTTGGATCATCATATTTGGATTCAGCTGGATGGGAGTGTACCATATTTAAAGAAGTTCCGGAAGCTAGCAGGTACATTTTGCTTCCAATTATGGAATTGTTTCTTCTATGTTAACTTGTTTATATATGCTTTTTATTTTCTCTCCAATAATACTGAAGAGTAATAATGCTACTCAGAGTTGCTTGATATGTCATTGAAGTCCATCACAGCTGCTTGGGAAAGTGGGGAGCTAGTTAACTGTGGTTTCACATCGTCTGAGGTGAGCAACTATTTTTTTTCCTGTTTAGGTGGAGTTTAGCAAACGTGATGCTTGATAGTGCTTGGCGTCATGTTTTGTTGGTACTACCTGTTTACTATTATGCCTTCATATTGTACTTGTTGGTTTGGATACTTCATGGTGTCACTTGAGAGTAGGTCGTACTTGATAAGAGCTGTTATTTTAGCACACTTTAGAGGCCTAGCGGTTGATAACATTAATGAGGAAGTGAAATAATTTTTTTTAAACCAAAAGAAGCTCAGAAGTAGGAGGTGTGTGAGTGGAGCAGTGGTTGTTAAAGGATCGAGATGGAAGGTACTGGTTATCGTAGAGTAGTGTCAACAGGGACCCCAAAAAACATAGTATGATTGGATCTCATTCATTTGCGCGTCTGTTATATATGCCTATGTTAAATATTGTCGAAAAAAGTGCATACAATTTGTTTTCTTCCTTTGATACGATCCAGGACCCAACAGTTATAATCTACATCTTCTTCATAGGTTTAGTGTACATTTTAACTAACCTGTTTACTTTGTGCAGGTGCAGAATTTTATCAAAGCAATTTTCGCGGACTCTCCTCTTAGGAAGGAGTGCTTAGGATGGATCGTTAGGGGACAAGCATAGGATGCAGGAACGGCAATTCGTTTTTTTTACCGATTGATGTTTAGTTAGTGACAGTGTCTTTTCTGTTGGCCTTTGTACACACTATCTATGTTAATTGCCATGCGAGTTCAATTTGCGCTGAAGGAGGCTTCATCATCTTAGATCTGACAGTTAAATATCCCAATCACACCATTGTATGGACTATAAACAGAGAGTAATAAGTCATTTGGATTTATTCAATATCCCAGTTTAGTATTCTAATCAAAGCACTGCATATATGGACTCAGAAGACATTTGCACTCATTCCGTCTCTTGAAAGCACAATGTAGGATGGGTTGTTCTTTATGAGATCATCCCGTAATTTTGGTAGGATAATCTTGTTCCTCATTTTTTCAACATTACGAGTGATGAGCAATCTATCCCATTCCTCAAACAAAACAAAGTCGCGAGGAATGGAACGATCTTCTTTGGACTAATATATTTCTGAAACCAAACTACCTATTACTGGTTGTTTCGCCTTGTTTGTTCAGAATCCCCTCTCGTGTGGCATCCATGGTTGTCATAGATGCTGTGCGTTCTCAGGGCGAGGTATGGTGAGTAAAAGAGATTAACACTAGGACAACACATTAGAGAAGAAGTCTAGAACATAATTAATAAGCTAGAGGGCAAACTTAAGGTCTTAAATGGGACAGCTGAACAACAAAAGATACTCAGTAGCAAAATCAGGAAATTGCAAAGGATGTAACAATCATAATTTGAATCATCTCCCTCTTGGCCCACGGCACCACTTTGTCCATTGGTGTCAAGAAGGTGTCGAGCAGGAGTGCAGGACTAGCAGACTCGCCGTAGCCATCTTCAATCTCTTCGGCCATCACAAAATTTTCATCAGTCCTACCCAGGGTTCACATTTTCGACGATAATCGTGCGAAAATCGCGATTATCGCCCTTATCGACGCGGGGCGAAATGGTTTACCGATCGGTAAACCGAGAAAATTCAAAAAGAAATTCAAGAAATTCAAAAATTCAAAAAAAATTATATGACGCAAATATCGCGATTATCGAGACATATCGAGCGATTATCGCCAAATATCGTTGAAAATCGCTACAAAAGTCGACCGCACAAAAAAGTTCAACATGGATGTCGATTTTCCACCGATAATCGTCGATTTTCCACGATTTTTTTATTTTTTTTCAAAAAAAATCTGATTTTTGAATTTATGCGATTTTCGACCGATTTTCGGTTCGATTTTTGCGATTATCAAATTTTACTGTTCATCCGAAAATCGCGGTATCGATAACGTGAACCCTGGTCCTACCTCCTTCAAACTTCATCCACCTTGACCTTGGACCTGGACCACCAAGACGTCGTCGATGATAAGACAATATATCGCTCCTAGTACCAGCAGTAGGGATATGGGCTTTCCTAGGTAGATTCTCACCACAGCGCACTTGATGCACCTACATCATTAATAAGAGCCTAGTCCAGATCTTTTGGCTTCGCCTCATAGACATCTTCAGCACCCATATCAATCCAATTAGTGTTTCAATCATACTCATCAAAGATCAGTGGGCTAAAATTACTTCTCTCTACATGCATATTTTCAAATCTTTTAGCAATCTTTTGGTTGTAATTGATATAAACCAAATCATTCAACCATTTGTGCTCCAGTCGGTTCCTTCGCTTTGTATGCATCTAAAAGGAAAAACTAAAAAAGTCAAGATTCAAAAGAACATTAAACAAGACGGCTGAAGTGAAAATGATCAAATAGAACATTAAACAAGACGGCTGAAGTGAAAATGATCAATTATATATTACTTATTACTTACAAATTCAAAGGTGTTCACACTTGAAGACCGAAGCACAAAGACCAACAAGAGGCTCTGCAAATTATTGGAGCTTCAATGCGTCGCCACCATATGCATCCCACCAATAATGAAAAAGGCACAAAACACTAAAATTGAATATGCAAAACACAAGTGAAATTGGATATGCAAAAGACATAAAGTAATGAAATGAAATTGAGTACATATGTGGGCTCATTTTTCCTTGACTTGATATTGCTAGTGCTTTTCCAAGGCAATCTCGCCTTTTCTCATAATGATTTTCTTTGTTAGTTATCTTTGTGGCAAGTGCCTCATCTTCTTCACCAACCATCTTGGAAAGAACATCATTAAGGTTCCGAGCACGTGCACTATCTTTCTCTTTGAATGCATAGAATTTATTTGGATTCAAGTACAGTACAACACTATATAGCTTCATTTTTATTAGGTCTTTTCGCCACCTCATAATAGTGTCAATGCAATATCCATAGCTAACAAAACATTTAGAATAGTTGGTTTCTGTAGCACCCCAAGATTTGTAAAAGTGAAATAAAGTGACTTGGCACAACTTTTACCAAATTTTGGATTTTATACTGAATTTATTTGGTTTTAGATTTAAATACTTTATTTAAATTCCTTTTCACCCAAATTGGACCATTCAAAAGGAACTCATAAAAATCCCAAACAACCCAACATAGAACATAATTTTATAAAATACTAAAACACCTAAGATGAATAAATATGAATTTTCACAAAATTTAGATAACTTGAAAATTCAAATACAACTCAGAACTAGCAAATTTCCAAGAATTTTAATTTGAAATGTACAACTGCAAACCGAGTGAGACTAGGAGCATTTGAAACTTCATTCATTGGGCTATCTACATGAATTTTTCCAGAATTTTGCAAACCCCATATAACCATCTTTGAATGACATCAACTACTATACCTAACCCTGCCTTAAATGCTGCTACAATATGCGTACAAGGTGCCCGACGAAATGCTTGGCCTCACTGTCTGGCCACCATCACCGACGTTGCACCTTGCTGCCTCCACCCATGCACAAACTATTGCACCGTCACCCGCCGCTTCAAGCTGTCACCCCCTCGCCCCTCTCCTCCCTCTCTCTGCCCATGTTGAGCCATGCCGCACACAGGCGCGCGCAGAACTCATGCACCGTGCCTCGCCCTCTCCATTGTAGTCTGCCTTAAAGCCATGCAGCGACCCCACTTACCACCTCAGCTCGCCATTCCTTGCCCTGTTGCCTCAGCACGCGGAAACGTCAAGAACTCGGGACAAGGCCGGGAGCACACTCTCACACATTACATCGCTAGCAAGCTCATTGTTCAGTTTCATCTGCCATAAGATGCCTCTCGGTCCACTATGCCTTTTCCCCACTTCTATTGCAGCTAGCTCCTACTGACTACATCACTGCCGCTCGACCATCTTCTTCTACGCCTCTAGTCGCACGGTGACAAACCACCTCAGCAACGTACCCTGCCGCTCCGAGGTACTCCTTCTGGATCCTCTTAACGTAACCCCTGGTGCTTTCCCCTCCCCCAGCCGAGACTAAGCCCTTTCTTCTTCCTTCCCGACAGCCATCTTTGCCGTGCTCCTCCCCTCACCATCGCTGGTCCTCCTCGCCACCATTCAACCTTAGCTGACTGTTTTCCTAGGTTTGCCACCTCCCATCTTGCACATCGGGCCACTAGCCGACCGCCCTTCGCCGTCGTCGAGCTCGCCTTTGAGCTCCTTTGCCTCGTGCCGCTGACACGCGGGCGCGAGCCATCAATGGCTCGCGCTCATGCACCCACTAATGGGTGGGGCCACGCTTTCAGTTAGCGCGGCAATATTCAAACTGCACGGAAAAGAGCGGAATATGATTTTCTAGTTGGAAAGCGTATTTTGTTATTTTCTGGGATTTTTTCAAAACCGAGCCGAATCAAATACTTATAACTTTTGCTAGGAAACTCCAAATTAAGTGAAACAAGTCTCTAAATTCATGTAGCTTCTGAATATGAAAAAAATATTTTAGTTTTGGTTACTATGAAGAAGTGAACTCAAATTTATGCTTTAGGCCTAAAAGGTGTATAATGTAAATTTTTCACAAATTAACTCCAAAATTTACGAGATAAATTTTATCATGTTATTGAGATCATAATTTCTCCAAAATGTAAACATATTTTAATTTGGACTTAATTTGTAATAATAATAAAATAGGCAAATCTCAACACATGCAAAAATCTAAATGTTTATACCTTGTGCAAGTAAAACTCAAATTCAGTGAGACCAATTCCTTGGATCTTTAAAAATGATGCTCATGCTGTGTATGCAAAAATATTTAGGTTTCATGCTCTGTTTACATGTGTTTAGGACTTAAAAAGATTCAAGCAATATTGAAAATGTGAAATATGAGCAAATCATGCAACTAGTCCTTAAAACCTTTAAAATAAATCCCAACCTAATGAGAAATAATAAAATGGAGCCATGTCATAGTAGCATAAACCTTAGGTTTAAAATGCCTCAACACTTTCCTTTATGCATAAAATCATGATATATGCTTTGTACACACACCACTACATGATAACTTGGTATTATGTTTTAAATGAATCCAAATAATTTTAGTCTCTTGAATTCATAATTATCCTTACCCATAATCATAATTTTAGCTTCTTGAATTTGATAAAAAAAATAACATATACATAAAAGTCAAGATACCATGCCCTAGAATGAACCTAGGGTTGTCTTTTGGCTGAATAATATGAATAGTCGAATTGAGGAACTAAAGGAACCAACATGCACAATATGATAACCCATATCCTAAAACCACACATATCTCTTTTAATGAGTTTCAATATGGTTTTAAATTTTACTTCTTTTTGCCCTATTTTAAAGCCTATTATTTGTTGGTTGCCATGCTTCTTCTCGAACGTTGTGTAGACGCCAACGAATCCGAATACATTGACGACGATCCCATCACCAATCCAAATTACTCACCTAACATCGAGCAACAAGGCAAGTACCCTCTGTTGATTATTTTGATCCCATATTTTATGGTGTTTATGTTGTTCTATCAAATCATTATGCATGTGAGTAATTTCTGTAAAGTAGCTATAATGTGAGAACCGGTAGTTGTATTCCTAAATTTGTGGGATTTACTTAATTATATTGGCATGAGAACTTTGTTATCCCTAAGCTAGGTGTAAACATTATATGGAATTTTTAATGGGTATAACCGAGTATTAACTGCATTTGCTTAGTCGTGCTATAGAATTTGAAAGGATGGGTATGCTAGTTGATCAAATTTGAAATATGTTGGACAAAATTAAAGGTTATTGATATTCTGGTAAAAATAAAAATAAAACTTATGATTTAGACACTAGCGAGATATGTTTATAACCGGATGTACGAGGGATGGACTTGCACGTAGATAGGGGAAGATTCTCGCCTAAGTCAAACTAAGGATCGGACTTGATGCTATCAACTAAGTGAAATTGTGCAGCTACATGTGATAGTATGGGATAGCCTTAACTTAGTAAATTAGTTAGGGTTTAACCTTGCATTTTGGTAGGCTGAAGTAGTAACGGCAAACCGGGGGTACGTTTTCGCTCATAGGTACCTTCACTTAGGCGTTGGGACCAAAGTATTCCAATACAATGGTGAATGCTTTGCTATGGGAAAAAGGATGCGATGTGGCATAAACCATCATTAATATTGTGTGTACGGGTTTGTATTTTAGGCAGCATACAAGAGTTTGACATTCACCAGGGCTGGTGCAAGGTTAGGCTCTAGCTAGTTGAATGGTTTTGTCACAATATAGCAGAACAGGTACTGTGGGTATCGTGTGGCATGGTTGACATGATTTCTATAATGTGTCATGTGGGTAAAGTATACACTCTCTGCAGAGATTTAAATCTAATTAATTATCCATGCTCACGATCAAGAGCAACTTGAAAAAATAATGTCAAGTATACCTTTGTTTTTGCCAAGATTTTGGAAAATGTGTTGTAACCCAATTTTGTTCTTAAGTCATGGTTGGTTGTGATTCTCTCACTGTTCGTAGCCATAGAGGGTTATGAAATGATAAAATTGAACTTTATTTTCTGTTATTAGTTTCATATCAAGTGCTCTTTACAATTTTGTCACCGTTTGATAAACTGCTCACGTGCAAATAAAATTTGCCTTATACTGGAATTAAAACATAGAGTAGAAGATTATTCCTTTGGACTAACCATACACGTATATTTATTTACATACACCAAAGTCTTGCCAGTACATATTTGTACTCACTGTTTGCTTAATCTAAAATGTTTAGACGAAGGTAATGAAGAGGTCCCCGATGATACTTACTTTGCACCGGGTTTAGACAACTACTTGGACGGATGAACTAGGGCTTTTCCCTAGTCGGCTGCCTCTAGGTTATAGATGGGCATACTGTTATCCCGCTTTTGGTTCATATTTAATTTGCACTACAATTTACTTCTATGTTATATTTGGCCGATCGGCCATGGACTTGCAATATTAAGTAGTTGTAATAGTTTCTAGACTACTTTTATGCTATGTCAATTACATGTGTGTATATGTAATGATTCATCTCGAATGCGAGATATGTGGGCACTAGGCTTTGATCTTGGGGACTAGCGCTAGTCACATATCCGGGTACTCGGAATTACCCTCAACAGTCCATCACGTGGACACTTGCGACTGTCATTCCTTGTCTATTGCGACGCACACCCCTCGGTGGGTGTGGGTGATACCAAGGTTCTGAGGCATCCGGCATGTGCTTCGTTCGGAAGGGTTGGTTTCAATCCCAGAATGATTCTCATAAAAGAATCAGAACTCTCTTGGATGTGTAAGTGTGTACGGTGCAATTGGGTGGCTCATATTTGTTTGAGTGAGGGCCATCTGGTTAAAATTTCATGCACAGGACTATTAGTGGCAGTAAGCATACACTTAAGTGGAGTATGGGTGTCACTTCTAGTTCAAATCTCAAGTGAGGTTCGATTCATGTTCCCAAGTGCCCATAGTTTCTTATCGCCATCAATGATCCTCAACATAGTAACTAGTGGTTGTGTTGGTCTTTTGGAGTCTTGCACAACATTCCAAAAATTAGTAGAGAACACAATTTCAGCTATATTCTTTTCCACTTATGTCGTGTCCAATGTACACTTAGTCCAATCCTCATCCACAAAGAGATTTCTCAAAGCAGCCCTATACTTAAACAAACTCTTCAAGGTTAGGAACGATGTGGAAAATCAAGTGTCTATTGGCCTCACAAGCTCATAGCCTCATGTATTATCTCTCATTGCATCAAGAAGCTTTCCATGCCTATAGATAAATGCGGTGACATGCTTGGTTTTGGCAATACAGCTATTGAACTCAAGTATCTTCCTAATTTTCTCCCACATGAGGTATATGCAATGGGCATCACATGCAGTCCAAATTAGAGTACGAAATCTAGATATTAGAATTTTGCATGCCACCTTGAAGTTAGCATCATTATTAGTGATCACTTGATCAACATTTTTCTCGCCAACTTCCTCAATTCTATTCTGTAGTAAGTCAGCTAGTATTTGTGACATTACGGAATGTGACATTCTAGATTTTGGCATTACGGTACGATTTTATATCGTGTTTTTGGGCCGTTTTTGGGTGTTTGGGCCTTTCCGGGGAAGCTTGGGCCTTGGGGGGATCTTGTTGGGCCTTAAGTGGAGGCCTCTTGGCCCATGTGGATGAGGAGGGGGCAGGCACCCTGCCCTAGGGTGCCTCCAAACCTCCCCCATGCGCCCCACCCCTTTTCCCCCTCCCTTAGCCGCCACCCCCAAGCCCTCCCTAGCCGCACCGCTCCACCTCTCCCCCTTGCGCCCCTCTAGGGTTTCCCCCCCAAAGCCACCACCTATCCTCCCCCATAGCAGCCCCTCTCCTTCCCCTTCTCCAGTGGTCATCGCTGCCCCATGTGGAGATTTGTCAGTCCGGAGTTCTCCGGCGATTCGGTGCGGATCCGGAGGAAGGAGCGGCTGGAAGGAAGGGACGTTTTCGTCATCGTTCGGTTCTTCAAGAAGAGGTAATGAATCGTGGTTCTTTTGGGGTGGTCTAGGTGCTGTTAGATGAGAGAATCCATGCCTAGAACCCTTGTTTAGGTGTTGTGATTAGAGGGATTGAATTGGATTCTAAATCTGTCTCGCGAGTAGCTCTCGACCATGTTTGACAGTTGGTGTTGGGACGTGTTTTTGACAATTTTACATGCGTTTCCTGATCAGCCGGCTATTACAAAAGTTGTAGGTAATTCAATTTCTTTCATTGGAAACCAAGAATGCTAAATTATGTTCAACCGTTTAAAAGTTATGGCTGTTTTACCGAACACTATCAAATCTGTGACGAGATTGGGACAGATCGCGTTCAACTGTAGATTAGACAATTTTAGAGGCCAATTCAGTCTTCGCGAATACTTAGGAAAAGTTGGAAAATTTCCTAAGATTCGAGAAAATATATTCGTTTACTTGATTTGGAGTTGTACAACTCAAGTTATGATCGTTGGATCGCTGCTGTCCCGGTTGGACAGAGTGTTGTTTTTCGGATTTTAGGAGTGGGTTGCGAAGTTGATGTAGATGATAGTTCTTGTATTGCTTTGTGGGCATGTTTTGAGTGTATTGTACCTATGTGCAGGTGGTGTGACCCGGGAGTGCCCTCATCATCTCACCACTCCGTCTCGTGTGGGTGAAGGCAAGTGTGTTGTGGTGGATGTGGTTTGGTTGGCTATAATGCTTTGCTATGTTTGATACTTGCTTGTGTTATGATGATTATAGTTGTTAAATGGTTATGCAATGGTTAATCTGAATATTTATGCAAGTTCATGTGAAGGGATAAGTTGCTATGTTTGATACTTGCTTGTGTTATGACGATTATAGTTGTTAAATGGCTATGCAATTGTTGAATTGAGTACATATGCAAGTTTATTCATGTTTATGGCATGTGTGCATTCATGGCATGAGGACAGGCCAGGACAGTGAGGAAGTCATAACTAATCCGGTAAGGGCGGTGAGAAAGTTATGACTAATCCGGAGCGCCTCTGAGAAAGACCTACCTCGTAGTTCCATCCACAGTTGTGAATGGAAGTGAGTCAGTAAGAGTAGGCACCCTCCACGGGATGGAGGGTAAGAGCAAAAATGAAGATGATGAAGAAAATACCCACAACCGTCATAAGAAAAGTCATCACAAGAAGAGATACTCCAAGAAACATTGGAGAAAAGGAAAGAAGGAGGCACACATTGGTGAATGGGTCACTGATGAGGAGAGCTCAAGTGATGAATCCTCCTTCTTCGATGATGACGAAGAAAGCTCAAGGTCTAAAGGATTGGCCGGATTGGCTTTGGATGAGTCTACTCCTCCATCACCCTCTTTATCAATTTGTCTTATGGCTAGAGGAGATGAGGATAAGGTAAATGACTCTCCTTCTTATGATGAGTTAGTTGAAATCATTGAAGAGCTTCATGATGCCCTATATGCTAAAACTTCTAAAGATAAAGCTCTTAAGAAAACCATTGCTAGTTTAAATGATAGTAATAACTTGTTTGTCTCTAAGCTTAAAGTTCTTGAATCTAGCTATGAAGAATTGCAAGACAAGTTAAACTGTTTGCAAACTAGCCATAATGAGCTGATTGCTGTTCATGATAATCTTAGTCTCGCTCATAATACTTTGGTTATCAATCATGACTTGCTTGCAAATGCTCATGATTCCTTGAATGCAACTCATGCTTTACTTGTTAAGAATCATGATGATTTGCTTGACAGACACTGTGAGTTAGAAATAAGTGAGGAGTTAATTGCTAGCAAATCAAAGATTGCTTCTACATGTGATGCATCTATTACTTGTGATTTGCTTAGTGATGAAGTCTCTATCTCTAGTTCTTATTGCACTCATGATGATGATTGTAAAAATGCTTTGTATGCTAAAGAGCTTATGTTGAAAAATCATGAATTGAAAACAAAGATAGCCAAGTTTGACAAAGGACTAGAAAAGTGCTTTCTTGGCTGTGTTATGCTTGATAAAATTCTTGGAGAACAAAAAGTCATCTTGGGCAAGAAAGGTATTGGATACAAAACAAACAATGTGCCCAAGAAAGATGGACTGCTAAGACCCAAGATAAATTTTATCAAGAAGGCACTCAGTGTTACTACTGTCATAGATTTGACCATGGTTCAAATGAATGCATGTTTGCTAGCACATCCAAAGCAAAGGTAAAGAGAAACTGCATGGTTGATGCACACTATATGTTGTTCAAAGATTTCAGGGGTAAGATGAATGTGAAGTTTGTTGGTCCCTCAAATCTTGATAGGAAGCTTAAAGCTGTTTGGGTGCCTAAGTCTTTGCTTGTTAATCCTTTTGCCCCAAAAATTGTTGAAACTAACATCCATGGACCCAAAAGCATTTGGGTACCTAAGATCAAGAAATAAATCTGTTTATTTAGGTGAACTACAAGAGCGGTGGTCGGCATTGGGTGATTGATAGTGGATGTACTAAACACATGGTCGACTCTTCAAGAATGTTCACCTTAGTAGAAAAAGAAGGTAATCCAAGCCACAAAATCACCTTTGGAGATAACAGCAAGAGAAAGGTAAAGGGTAATGGTAAGATTGCTATTTCCAATGATCATTCCATTGATAATGTACTGCTTGTTGATTCTCTGAATTTTAATCTACTGTCAGTTGCTCAGATGTGTGATCTCGGATTCCATTATACTTTTTCTCTTGATGGAGTAACTGTTGTTGATAAAAATGAAAAACTTATTTTCAAAGGTTCTAGATTTCAAAATCTTTATCTTGTTGATTTCAATTCTAACTCCTCATGCATCTCGACTTGTCTGTTAGCAAAAGCCTCTCTTGGTTGGCTTTGCCATAGACGTCTTGGGCATGTAGGTATGTCTAATCTTAAAAAGCTTTTTAAAAATGAGCTAGTGGTTGGTCTGAAAGATGTCAAATTCGAAAAGGATAGATTATGCAGTGCTTGTCAAGTCGGCAAGCAAGTTGCAAACTCTCATCCTACCAAAAACATCATGTCCACCACTAGGCCACTAAAGCTGCTGCATATGGATGTGTTTGGCCCAACTTCTTATGATAGCCTAGGTGGCAACTCATACTGTTTAGTCATTGTGGATGACTTCTCTCGCTTCACTTGGGTGTTCTTTTCACCAAATAAAAGTGAAGTTGGAAAAACCTTTAAATATTTTGTAAAAAGGGCCCAAAATGAATTTGATTGCCCCATCAAGAAAATCAGGAGTGGCAATGGAACTGAGTTTGTTAATACTAACATCATTGATTTTTGTGATGAGTTAGGAATTAAGCATGAACTTTCAGCCACATATACTGTAACACCCCAATTTTTTCTTTTATTATATTAAAAGTGTATTTGTGATTTTTTGGAATTTTCTAGAATTTATTTGGAATTATTTGGATTTAATTTGAATTTATTACCTTTTGAGATAATTAAATAATTAAAATTTTCAAATAAATTTTTGTTGAAAATATTTTATTTGAGTCCAAAATGTCTCAAAGTATTTTCCAGATTTTTTCTGGAATTTTTCTGATTATTTTGCTATTTTTCTTGAATTATTTGAATTACTAGAATTATTTTAAATATTAAATCACTGGAAAACAACTGACTAAGTCGGTTACTATTCCTCCGACCGAGCCCGACCCATGCCGACCTGAGCCTGACCCGGTTCGTGTGAACCGTTGGATCAGAATCCAACGGCCGATCGTTGATCGCGTCGCGCGCGAGCGTGGACCGCCGGATCAGGCCACGTGGACGGCCCGGACTCCATCGTCCTCCCCGAATCTTGCTCGGATTGCACCGCCGCGTCGTTCCGAGTCGGTTAGGGTTTCGCGATTATCTCGCACGTCGAGGCAGCATTTAAGGGCCTGACCTCGGTGCTGTGCTCCCCGTTTGCCCGTGCGTATTTTGCCCTAGGTTTAGACGCTTGGGCCGCCGCTAGCCGCCGAGAATTGCTCGTCGAAGTTGGCCTAGGGTTCCGCCTCTGGTTTTGTCGCTTCCCGCCGCCGTCAAGCTGGCACAGCCGCACTTGAGCCCCGTTTTGGGTTCCCCGTGAAGAGGCGCACCCGCGCGGACCTGTCATCTCGCCGGAAACCCCCCCGAAACGTCGTCGCATTGGTCGTCGTTCCCAGCTCCGGTCAAGCTGCACCGCCGCGCCGCCATCAACACCCACGAGCTTCATCCACCGTTGGGTCCACATCGCACCGTCGAGGTAAGCCCACGTAATGGTACTGTGCAGCCGTAGATTGAACTAACCTATACCGTCCGATCAAGATCCTAGAGACCAGATTGGATCCATCTTTTAGATGTGGATGTGTTCATAGCCGTTCGATTCTTAGCGTGCGGTCCAGATGAAACCATGTGTCGGCCACCGGATCATGCCGCGTCACCCTCAGATGCGGTGAGATCCGATCGGATCTGGACCGTTGATTTGAAAATGAGTCGCTCGGATCGCACTGGAGTCGAGCCAATTCGGGCATGCCACGTGGCATGGTCGACCCACGCCGTGCGAGCGCGCACGTGCCCGCTGACACGCGGGGCCCACGTGTCAGCGGTTGGGCCAAGCGCGTGACGACGTCATCGGTGATGTACTGTTGACGTCAATCGCGAGACCCAGCTGTCAGTCGCCTCGGCCGAGGGTTGCTGACGTCATCGGGGATCCCACGTGTTAGTGACACGTGTACCCATGGATCGGGTCCACGGTGGACCGAGGCCGAACCATGGACCGGGTCTATAGACCGAATGACGCAAGCGTGACGTCACAATTCGATTTTTCAATAGAAAAATAATTCGGTGGAAATTCAATTTTCACGCTAACGTCATGCTGACGTCATAATTGGATCTTTTAATAGAAAAATAAATGAATTAATTCGGTTTATTCTTTTATTTGATTTTTCAAACTTCAAACGCTTATAACTTTTGCGTTTTAACTCCGATTTTATTGATTCCAATTTCTAAATTTTTATAAAATTGAGCTCTACTTAATGATTAATTTTATTTAATTTTTGGACATTAGTTTTCCTCTTTTTATATTTATTTAATTGATTTTTCAAACTTTAAACGGTTATAACTTTTGCATTTTAACTCTGATTTGAACGATTCAAATTTCAAAAAATTTATAAAATTGTCCTCTTTCTGTTCATGAATTTTGTTTGAATTTTTGGACACTTTTTGTCTACTGTTTGATTATTTATTGCTATTTACACGCGTTACGAGTAGACGTTGATGTACCCGAAGGCTTCGAAGGTGAAGTTTTGACCTAGGAGCCAGCTCAAGACCAAGAATAAGTACTTTTTGAAGGCAAGTTATGCTTTGATCATATTGCTCCTATTTTTGAAAATTAGTTTGATTTAAATTATTGCATGCTAGTTTAATTAGAAATTGTTTTAAATATTTCTGGGAATTAGGTAAATGTCAAATTGCAGTATGACACCTTGACTATTTAATTATGTGCCATGAACCCTTGCCACCCTAGTTGGGGATCATATTAGTTGGTCATTATTAAATTACCAACATTGGGTATTTAGACCGCTGTAGTACATTGCTTAGACCTGCTACATACACATGACATGATTTTGGACAATCAAATGTTAATATTGACTTAATGAGATATTGAACCTGTTTTTGAGAAGTATCATGTGTTGTGATGTTGATGATGGCACGTGGTGCATGGTAATCAACTGGGTTTGATAAATAGATTTAGACCGGGGCAAGTGGCAAGAATGATCGGGTGGGCCATGAGTGGCACCAGGAAAGTCGTTTTGGTTCTTCGGGTAGTCTTGCCCTGGTCACCCTAAGGACTTAACCTTGCAAGCCTTTGAACTGGGTCAAACATGCAACCACATGACTGGAATGGGACGGTTCTAGTTGAGTAAGTTACTAATAACTTGCTTGTGGTACCTCAGGGTGTCAACTACACCTTTTGTGTAGCTTGAAGGGGGAGCGTATCAGGGCTACGGCATGGTACCCGTCCAACGGTATGTCGGTCCCATACTTCGCCTTGGCTAAGGGAAGGGATGGTGTATGGCAAAAACTGGAGAGGTTCACTCGTATAGTTTGCGGTTTCCGAAAGGCTTTGTTACGATCACTCGCCTTTGTGGTGTTTGACTGTATCTTGTGGGTAAAGTGCATAACCTCTGCAGAGTGTGATAACTTATTCGAATAGCTGAGTCCACGGTACTGGACACTACTCGGGGATTACAGTCAAGGGTTAGACTTTCATGAAAACAACTTGGACCTGAAAAGTTTGGTTGGGTTTATTGATGACGTTGATGGAAATGCGGATTAGGAAAGGTCAAGTGTTTACTTAACTCCTGGAAAAGTTATTGATATTATATTTGCTTTTACCGCTTTCAAATCTACTTATACCACTTGTTAAATGCTGTTTTGCTGCAAATGAACCATGAAACATTCCTTTGTACTAAGCCATGCATGTAGAATATTAGTTTGCATTCTGTGCATGACTTGCTGAGTACCAAGTTCTCACCCCTTGCAACTACAATATCAGTTGAAGAAGAAGTTATACCTGCTTTGGAGGAGGAGCTCCAGGAAGATCTGGCTAACTAGGGAGCGAGCCCAGTCAATTGCCTGTGGTATACTGGATGACGCCACGTTGATGCTTTTATTCCGCTGCAGCTTATTTCCTTTAATAAGTTTTCGCCCTGCGAGGCGTATCTTTGTAACTTGACCATAAGGTTGAGCAGCCAGTTTGGTTACTTTAAATAAAGTACTTGTTATTTAGTTGAGTATGATTGTGATATTTACCAATGTTGAGATTGTGTGCACTAACGTGATCCTAGACTAGTGCTGAATACACAGAGGGTCCGAATTTGCAAATTCGGGTCCCGACATATACTCCTCAACAAAATGGTGTGGTTGAAAGGAAAAACAGAACTCTCATTGAAATGACAAGAACAATGTTGGATGAGTATGGGACTCCTGATACTTTTTGGGCTGAAGCTATCAATACGGCGTGTCATGCTATCAACTGGCTCTATCTTCATCGACTACTCAAGAAGACATCATATGAGCTGCTGGTGGGGAGAAAACCAAATGTCACCTATTTTCGTGTATTCGGGTGCAAAGTCTACATCTACAAGAAGAGAATACACTTAGGCAAATTTCAAAGGAGATGTGACATTGGTATTATGCTAGGTTATTCCTCTAAATCTAAAGCCTACATAATTTTCAATAAGTCAACTGGTTTAGTAGAAGAAATCTATGATGTAAAATTCGATGAATCTAATGGCTCACAAGGTGAGCATGAGAATCCAAGTGATGCAGGTGAAGATACCTTAATAGAAGCAATGAAGAAGATGAAAGTTAGTGAAGTCAAACCTAAAGAAGACAATGATGAAAAACTAACAACTTCCATGATGCCACAAGATGGATCACAACAAGAAGAGGATGAAAAGAATCAAGAAGGATTGAATCTAATAAAGAGCTATCATGCCATTGCCAAAGATCATCCCGTGGACCAAATTATTGGTGACTTTAGTAAGGGTGTTCAAACTTGTTCTAGACAAGATTCATTTTGTGAACATTACTCCTTTGTTTCTTATGTTGAGCCCAGGACTATAGATGAAGCCTTAAATGTTGCTGATTGGATCATTGCCATGGAAGAAGAGCTTAATAACTTCAAAAGAAACAAAGTATGAAACTTGGTGGAACGTCCTAAAAACCACAATGTCATTGGGACAAAGTGGGTATTTAGAAACAAGCAAGATGAAAATGGAGTTGTTACTCGCAATAAAGCAAGACTAGTGGCTCCCATGTTGCTCGACTTGAAGCTATACGGTTCCTTTTAGCCTTTGCTTGTCATTTCAATATAACTCTATTTCAAATTGATGTGAAAAGTGCTTTTCTTAAAGGAATCATTGAAGAAACTGTTTATGTTGAGCAACCTCCCGGTTTTGAAGATATAAAACATCCAAATCATGTATATAAGTTATCTAAGGCTCTCTATGGACTGAAACAGGCCCCAAGGGCATGGTATGAGAGACTTAGAAACTTTTTACTAGAAAAGAACTTCAAAATTGGAAAGGTTGACCCAACACTATTCTTAAAAGACTTCAATGGTGCATTAATGATTTGCCAAATTTATGTTGATGATATCATTTTTGGTTGCACTAATCACTCTCTTTGCAAGGAATTCAGTGATCTAATGGCAAAGGAATTTGAAATGTCAATGATAGGGGAACTTACATTCTTCCTTGGATTTCAAATCAAGTAATTGAAAGAAGGGACCTTTATATCACAAGAAAAATACTCCAAAGATCTCCTCAAGCGCTTCAAATTGGATGAATGTAAGCCACTCAAGACACCTATGGCAACAAACACACATCTTGATCAAGATGTGAGAGGTAAGCCTGTTGATCAAAAACTATTTAGATCCATGATAGGGTCTCTACTTTATTTAACAGCATCTAGGCCCGATATCATGTTTAGTGTTTGTATGTGTGCTAGATTTCAGGCTGCACCTAAAGAAGTGCATCTTAGTGTCGTAAAAAAGATTTTTAGATATTTAAGGCACACTCTAAGCATTGGCTTGTGGTACCCTAAAGGTGCTCCTTTTGAACTTCTTGGCTATTCGGACTCCGATTATGACGGTTGCAAAATAGATCGAAAGAGCACCTCTGGGGGTTGTCATTTGCTTGGAAGGTCTTTAGTATCTTCGTGTTCAAAAAAGCAAAATTCTGTAGCACTTTCCACTGCCGAGGCTGAATATGTTGCTGCAGGAAGTTGCTGTGCTCAGATATTATTTATTAAACAAACTTTCCTGGATTACAGCATTAAGTTTGAAAACATACCTCTCCTATGTGATAATGATAGTGCTATGAAAATAGCAAACAATCTGGTCCAACATTCACGAACTAAGCATATTGAAATCAAACATCACTTTATCAGAAATCATGTTGTTAAATGTGACATTGTGCTTAGTCATGTTAGAATTGACAACCAATTGGCTGATATTTTCACCAAACCACTGGATGAGGCTAGGTTTTCAAAGCTGAGAAATGAATTGAATATCATTTATCTTTCTAATGTTGCTTAAAACTTGTCTTTATTATCTTGCAATGATTGCTTAATGTTACTTGTTGGAAGTTTTTGGAGGTTATCACATTAAGGGGGAGTCAAGAATGCCTTCAATGCATCTCTTGTTACCCACTTGTGATCATATTAATTAGTTGTGCTGATGCAGGTTAACTATTTTAAGAATAATATTTAGAAACTAAAAAAATGCTAAAATTACTGCTGAATGACTTATCTATCTCTCAAACTTATCTCATGTAAAACTTAGAAGATAGATTCTTGTTCAATGTGATATTTACAAAAACTCAAAATTATCTAGCCACTCAGCACATGAGTTCTTATTAACAAGCTTGAATTTGCCAATATTCATGCTCAAAAGGAAGAACTCATACAAATCAAGGGTTCCAAAATCCTTCCATCTCTCTTGATGTTTATTGATTGTTTCTAAAGTTAAGATTATTCTAAGATCCATCTTAGTTGCTCTTATTTCCTTCTTTTAAGAGGATCTTGAAAATCTCTAAGAGTTTATCTATTTCTTACTTTGTTAACTAAAATTAGCTCTTACACGACAGACTAAGAGAAAACAGAGAGTTTCCCATCTACGGCGGACCACTTTTGCTCATGGCACGTTTACGACGGACTGAAGAAAATCGGTCCGACGTGAGTGTTGCTCGGTGCAAAACTAGTCCGACGCAAATGGAGAACTTACTGTTTTTTCACGAAAAATGGTCCGGCGTGCACTTGCAACATTTTTAATTTCTATTTCCTTATCATAATTAAAAAGTTTTCTACTCAATTTGAAAAATGCTTATTTAAATTTTTAAAAAAATTATTCAAATTCTCTTCTAAATTTAGGACTTATCCCTACTAATCAAACTTTATTTCTAAAACCCATACTCTGCCTTGAATCCTTCTTCATGGGTTTCACCAACCAGAGTAAATTGAGGAGGTTGCCGTTCACCTACCAACCAAACATTTAAAGGTGCTCCTTTCCCATGAGCAGTTACTGTTCTCTGAAGCAGTAACTTCTTGTCAGTTTCTTCCCAAAACTCCCCATTCTCTCAAGTCGCCCCCAGAAATAGCCACATTTCTCTCTTGCGCTTCATCTCTCGAGCATCATTTCTCTCCTCACCGAAGCAAACCCTAACCGGGTGGTGGCGACGGTGCTCCTGTCTGCTCGGTGAAGTGCTTCTAGGTTTTGGTAAGTTTTTCTTCAAAACTCATTTCTTCTTCTGTACTACTTTCAAAACCCTAGACTTAGAAATCTTGTCTTAAGGTCATTCTTCTTTTCTCTCTAGATCTAGTCAGTTCTTGCGTTTGTGCTTGGTCTGGAGGTCAGGTAGAGCTTGTTGTGTTCGATAAAATGCCTAGATCAAATAATCATGACAAGAGAGGTCTTTTGGATAAATTAGTTGACAAAGTTAAAGGAAAGAAACAGAAATCAACTAGTTCAGGGCAGTTAGTTCACTCTCAAGGGCCAGTGCATTTAGAAGATACTCACACACCTGACAGAGTTACAAAAGTGCCAACCTCAAACCCACCAAGAAAAGATAAACAACTAGTGCTGTCAGACCATGTTTATGCCTCTGAATCTGATGATAGTGAATATGAGCCATGTGATATTTCCAGTTCAGAGGAAGAAGAACTAAGTACTGAAGTTGACATGTTAGCTGGAAATGAGTTAGCCACTCTTGGAGGCAGTTAGATTAGTGAATGAGAAAAACTGGTTTCCCTTAAAAAAATCCTCCTTTAGATGAGTTCATTACACCTTTACAGAATAACATCTTTTTGGGATATAAGAACAGAAACAATCGAAAAGGGAAATCACTCTCAACTTTAAGCAAACATCAGTTTGTGGATTGGAATCAAATTTCTTCTGTGACAGGATCATATCATATTCTTGTGTGTCAGATCCACTCCTGGCTTAGATGAAATGATGTCAGGAAGAAGTGCATCATGGAATGAAGATAGAATCCTACAATTCTATGCATCCATGCTAGTGAATAAAAGGAGGCATTACATTCTATTCACTGTAGATGGAAAAATCAGAAAGGTGAGATCACCACACTTTGAATCAGCTATTGTAGCTTCAAGTCCTCAGGTCAACAGAACCAGAATTCATGACAAAATATTCCCTGGAAACAGATGGAGACAGATTGGTGATATGCCCGATCTTCAGATTCCGCACATATCTATAGAGATATCACAGAAGGCAACTTCAATGTTAATAGAGTTAATTGTTTGTCTGCTGAAGCCAAAATACTTTTATTGATGTTGAGGCATACAATCTTTCCTAAATCTGGATACAAGGAGGGTGTAACCCCTACTTTGGCTTGGTTGCTACATCTGATACTTTCCAAACAGCCCATAGACTTAGTGGACTATATATTTGGAGAAATGGAAGAATCCATATACAGGAGAATGGGAAGTCCACTACTCTTTACACAACAGATATCACAAATGTTGTTGGCTCAAGGAATAATTTCGCAGCAAGAAATGAGCATATCATTCAATTGTCGGCCAAAACAGTACAAACTACTCAAGTTACCCACTGAAGAAATTGCTAAAGGACCAAGGGTACCTCCAACACAAGAAAATGAGCCAAGTGATCATGATGGAAATGATAATGACAGCTCTGATGATGATAATAGGAATAATGAACCTGTTCCAAGCTATCACAGCTTAAGTCACCATAGTGCTCACAGTCAAAGTAATCATGATCCCAATCATCATATTGCAAGCCATCATACTCCAAGCTACCATACCCCCAGCTATTACAGCCATCCTTTTGTTCCCCACTCTCTAATTCTAGAACCTCCCCAGTTTGAAGCAGATGAAGCTACAGAAGTAATAGAAGGCAGTCCTTTAACTGAACATCATGAAGAAGAGGAAGGGACTTGCATTGTTCTAAGCTCAGAATCGCATAGAGAGGAAGATCCAGAAATTCAGAAGCTTCAAGAACTTGCAGCTACAACAAGATTTTTAGAGGCTCAATCCTTTAGGCCTGCAGCCCATGACCATGAAGCAGGAGGATCAGCCTATCCTCAAGAGAAGACAACTTCACATCATTCTCTTCATATTCTTGGAGAAGAAGAACCTGCATTTCAGCAGGATTATGCAACCTCTCACAATTCTCCTCTCCCTGAGCAAAATTTTGGACAGCATCAAGATTGGAACAATCAACCTGAGTGGTTTGGGGTATTTGAACAACAGCATAATGCTGATCTTAGAGCTGCTCAGGAAAGATTTGAAGAAGAAAGAAACTTGGTTGCTCTTAGACACAATGAACACTTGGCTGCTCTTCAACAATATCACAATCAAGTTCAACAGACTCAAGAAATGCTGCACAAAATGTATCAAAACCAAAATAGGATAAAGGATGAGAGCTACAGAAGATTTGATATGATCAGGAACAATAATGGGATTTAAGAAAATGGCTTACTCAGGTGAATACAAATCAAAATCTGCTCAAGGATAGAATGTATGACATGAATCAAAAAATGGATGCTCAGGCAAGTAAGTTTAATCAGTTTGCCAAGTCCACCCAGAATCAGCTCAACACTCACAGTACTGCACTTGATTGGATAGGGCAATCCTTTGATGATTACCAAGATCATTTTGATGTCACTCGGAAAAATCTTGTCTCAAATCAAGAACAGCTTGGTGAACTCATCCTTGATCAGACAATTCCGATTCTTGACTCAATTCATGACCTTCAAGAAGATTTTCAGAACTAGGCAGTTGAACTACAGCTTGGGGATCCTGGTTATCCTAGTTATCATGACAGAGCAATGGGTTCTCAAAGGCATTCTGTGGAAGAAGAATCAGCTCATTCATCTCCAAAGCACTCACAGCAAGAGGCTCCAGCTCAGTCCTCTCCAAGGCGCAATGTCAGCTCCAGGGCCTCAAACTTATTTAAAAGAACCTTTTTCCAGACACAAGTAGTGATCTCCTTTTTGGCAATTGATGCCAAAGGGGGGGAAACTAGACTATTGGAGTAGTTTCTTAGAAGTATCTACTATGAAGTCTATGTGTTCTGTGCTCTGTGCTTGATGTTATCTGTGTTTTACTACTTATGATAGTTTTATAACTCTGAATTTGTTTACTACTTAAATGATCAGTTATATTCTGTCTATCATGGTTGTTATGGCGTCCTTGAAAGGACGCCTAATCGACGCCTTAGCGTCGTGGCGGTTCGGAGCGGACGCCACGGCGGACGCCTTGCCGAGGTCGCGTATGGCGTCCGAGGCGTCGCCGAGGCGTCCGTGGCGTCCGAGGCGCCGCCAGGCGTCCGTGGCGCCGCCATAGACCTAACTCCTAGCCCACAAAATAGAGAAAAGAAGAGGTAAGTTGGGACCTCCAGCAGACTTGAGGAGAAGGGGACCAACTCCGGCTCGTCTTGCCGACCTCCTCGGCCGTCTGTGCGCCGCCGCTCCTCCCGTGGCGCCGCCAACTCTTCCGTCCGCCGTGCGCCGCCCGCTCGCTCGACCTCCGCCCGTCAGCCGCTCTGCTGACCTCGGCCACGTGCCGAGAGCAGACGACCTCCGCCCGTGTAGCCGAGCCCGACCTCCTTCTCCTCTGCTCCAGCGCACCGAGCAGGTCGATCTCCTCTTGCAGGTCGAGCTCCAACACACCGAGCTTTGCTCTCCAGGTCGAGCTCCAAGTCGATGTCCTTCTCCTCTGCTCTTTTAACTCTCTCAGACTCTCAGTGCCTCTGCTCTTTTAACTCTCCAGGCCGATCTCCAGGCTGATTGCTCAACTCTCTGCTCTCAGGTGGACATGGCAGACGAGCAGCACGCAACCACCGAAACCAACTCCTCTCGGGCAGATGCATATGACCCATTGACAGATCCAAAACGAAGGCCAAAAAGCAACGATCCGAGTTGGAAGTATGGGTATTGGGACGAGATTGGCAACCGGGATGTTGTGCGATGCTCTTTATGTCAAAGGAGGATAACAGGGGGATTAAGAGATACAAAGAGCATCTTATGAGGATTTGGTGATGTGCAAAAATGTCTAAAAAGGCGCCTTACATATATGTCTAAAAAGGCGCCTCGCCTCGCGCCTTAACCTTTTAAAAGGTAAAAAGGTCCTGGCACGCCGCGGACGCCTTACCGCCGTGACAACCATGCTGTCTATTGATATCTCCTCATATTCATAATATGTTGTTGGTGCTTAAATTTTCTTAATTGTTCTTTAAAATTCTAAGCACCTATTCAGGGGGAGCATATTCTATCAAATTATGTGTTTGTTCTGTCAGACTGACAAACTTTTGCAAAAGAAGATAAGACTCTCCTTTGTAAAATCAAAGGTATTGTCATCAATCACCAAAAAGAGGGAGATTGAAAGCATCTAAGCCCCCTAATTGGTTATTTAAATTGATTATGGGTTTTGGTGTTTGATGATCAACTATTATACCCTTGTTGAAGTGGAAAATATTTTGAAAGAAGGACAAAGGCTAAGGTTTATTCGTTCCTAGTTTTGACTTGGGAGTTGATTCAAGTCTTGTAGCTAGGTTTATTTTGTTTTTAGCCGTGCTATAAAGAGGGATTATGCATAAGTTCAAAATCTTGGTTCATAAGATAAATGCTAAAGACTACTTGGAGTAAAACTTATTTCTTTTCTCTCAAAAGTTAAATAAAATTCAATCCTATCGTCAGTTCAGCAAATTTCCATTCATGCCGGACCAAGTTCTTTTTAGTCCGACGCTAATGTCTTTTCATCTGAATCCAAACCGAGCGCTCACCGTTCACGATGAACCAACCTTTTTAGGTCCGGCGCAGTAAGCTTTATTCCTTGAAACCTAACCAAGCGTGTGTAGTTAACGACGGACCAAGTTTATCTGTTCACGACGGACCAGCCTTTTCGGCCCGACGTAAACATGAAACTTACTAGTTCTTGCTGTTGAAACCAATCACTTCTTGAATCAAAACCAGTAAGTTTGCCTTCTACGACGGACCAAGTTTCTTGGTCCATTATAAACGTGCCTTTCATTGTTTCACGATGGACCAGTTTTTGCTCAAACCATGTGTACGACAGACCAACTCAGACCAACTCTTTCTAGTCTGGCGCAAATGCAATTTTCACTGAATTCGGTCCGACGTACATTGAGTCTATTGTAAACTATTTCAAACCTTGTCAGATGTAATCATTATGACATGTCTCTTCATTCTGATATTGCCAAACAGCTTCTTTTTGTCAATAACGGCTATATTTTTCCTGTAGCCTATAAAAGCCGTTCAAGGGGTTACCAGAAATAAGAACTTTTCATCTCTTTGACACCTTAGCATCCCAAAAGCTCCAAAGCCTTCAAAGAGACTAAGCTTAAACTCTGTTCATTCAAAATCCAACACATTTCATTGCTCCAAGCACAGTCTAGTTTCAGAGTGAGTGAACCAAGAGACAGGGCTTGTGGATGGTCTATTACTCTTGGAACTAGCTGTTCCTAGACGGCTGGGTGGTGATCACAGTGCAACCTATCCAACTGAGCTTGTAGAAGGCCACTACCTTTGTGAGAGGTTGAGACTCACCTCACCGAAGTGGTGAAAGAGTCACAATAGTGACAAAACCAGAACTGCAGTTGTCAGTTGCTGGTGAAGCAATATTTCTGAGGAAGTACTCCAACGGGGACGTAGGAGATTATCTCTGAACCTCGGTGAAAAATTCTCTTGTCCCTGTGGTTTATTTGTTTATGCATTTATTTTTGCATCTTGATACTTGTTCTTTGCAAATTGGTGCTCAATCAGTTTTATCTGTTCTTATCTGTCAATTAATTGCTTAGTTCAGTGATTAAGTTTTTTTAAAATTGCCTATTCACCCCCCTCTAGGCCAACCCGATCCTTTCAGCATCAACTTCGTTAGTCTGTAGAGAAATTAGTACTTTTGATATTACATCTAGGTTATATTTGGATTCTATGTTTAATCAATATACTGAATATGTAGCCTGCGTGGTAATGGAATGTAATAAAGTTTTCATTTCAGTGTCTAATTATTGTTTCTGTTGCAACACTCTAAACACAATGTATTAACTGATAAAATGTTGGGTGCGCTCGATGCTTCGATTAGTTGATATGCCAAGATTCGTACAATTATCTCAGAGTAATAGCGGTGCAACTGTCGTTACCTGGGATAATTATGCGGATCACCACACAGCTGGCCAATGTGCATGCCCAATCATTCACTGTGGACACCGAGGCGACGCTGTGGACGCCGTAATTTCCTAAGAGCCCGTGTAGATTGTCAAGGTGAGGTAAGCCTCTGGGTGTCCCCTCCGGACCGCCACGATGCCTTGGTGACACTGTGATAACCTTAGTGGCATCTAGGGGTGAAAATGGGTTGGGTAATACCCGACCCGTATCTGTATCCGGGTGCTTGGTTATCCGAAAAGAGAAGCGGGTATTATTACCCGTCGGATACGGGTACGGATTCGGGTAGTACCCGGATAAATTTGAGTTGGGTACGGGTCAGATACAAGATAAAAATTACCCGGTAAAATGGGTCGGATACGGGTACTAATCGGATATTAATAATCGGGTACCCGTTTACTAATTGGGCCTGGACCGCGACTCACTCGGTCACTCCAGGAGGCCCACTTCCTCCAAGCTCCCTCCAACCCTATCCGGCTATCCCTCGCTCCCTCCAGGCTTCAGGCTCCTCCATCGATTTGGTGAGGTCCCGCCCGTCCCCAAAACCCTCCTGCCGCCCGTCCCCGCTCCCGCCGCCGCCCGTCCTCGCTCCCGCAGCCGCCGCACGTCCCCGCTCCAGCCTCGGCCGCACGTCCCCGGTCCCGCCTCAGCCGCTCGTACCCAGTCCCCGCCCAGCCCGTCACCTACCACCGACTCAGCTGGGAGCTGGCGACGCCGACCACCTCCTCCGGTTGCTCCTCGCCACCAACAACCTCTACCTCCTCCTGGACCTCCTCGACCGCGCTGCCTCCGTAGCCCACCGCGCGCGTCTCTCCCTTGAGGTCGATGTGGCGATTTGCACCAACTTAACAGAACACTTTCCTTGTTTTCCTTCCCATGTTTCTCAGATTCGTGTATCCTTTTGTTGTCTACAGTCTACAGGAGCTGTATCAGGAGAGTTTAGTGGCAGCGCGGCGGCTGCACCACGCACTGGCCAGGCCGAAGGGAGTAGCAGTGCACCGAGCACCTCCCGAGTATAGTAGAATCACCTGCAAACCTCTTGTCTATTTGCTTCTGTACGTGTCTCGCTATACCTCGCGCTTAATTTGCAAGATTAAAGATATTTCTTTTGCCATTTGGTTTCAGTATCCTTCTCTCTCTTAAGCAATCGGCTCTCCTGCTTATGTTCTTGCTCGATTCTTCCGGTCTTTTTGAGTCTTTTTCGTTGTGCTTAATTAACTACCTAGGTCAGTGAGTATGGAGAAATCGGCGAAGGGGTAATTATTCAGGGGTCGTAGTAGCTTTGGGAAGTGAATGAATCGATGCTAGCTACTGTTTGATCATGTCTCATACATACCCACGATGAGATAAAAGCAAGATTTAAGGTTAATTGCGTATATATTTAACATCTTTCCATTCCAGCGCGGGATCTCTCCATCTTCTTTGACTACTGACTTTTTATAGTTCTTGGCAAATAGTTCTATACTGCTATAGTGAGATGTAGTACTCACACATACATATTCACTTAAATTCGTGCTTCCCTTACACTGTGCAAACGCAGGAGGCAAATTAAAAGCTTGCATCAATGGTGCATGTACTCCTCCATTGCTTCAGTGGTGCACACACACAGTCCAGAAACACACTAGCTACCATTAATTCCCTTTCAAGGCTCTAATCCTCCATTTTAGCCTGCATGCATTTCTTAGCTTTAGTTTAAGTTACTTTCAGTTGATAAACTAGTAGTATAAGGCGATGCAATTGCCATGACGAGAAGATATTCTCATATTCTTTTTCATTTGATTATATTTGTGTGATTTGAACTCTATGTCACTATGAGTGTTAATTACACCCTATTGTTAGACTATTTATGTGATTTGAACTCTATATCACTATGTGTGTTAATTGGATTTTATGTGGACTATGTATGTTAATGGGACTATGTGTTGTATTGTGTTATAAATAAATTAGCTGTGTTATTTGATTGTTTTCATCGAATGTTTCGATTTTTAGGCAATATGCGTACTATCCGACGAAGTATCCGCTACCTGTATAGTAACCGTTCGTATAGTATCCGATACCCGTTTTCTATCCGTTCCGAAATACCTGTACCCATACCCGTATCCTACCCGATTTTTTACTACTCGTACCCGTACCCGTATCCGAAAAAAAATAATTAAGGTAGGATACAGGATCACCTACTACCCTACCGTATCCGACCCGTTTTCACCCCTAGTGGCATCTGTATTCAACAATTGTTCGAGCTACCTAAGGTGCGACAAATCAAAGCCAGATCTGTGGTGTGTGAAGCTAACCATGGAAATACAACTACTACACAGATGATTGTTAGCTGATAGACGTTCACCATGGTTTCAATGAAGATAATCCATGAATTGCAGGTGCTAGTTAGACGCTGACACAGTTGGCACGTTAAAGTAAAAAGAAAAAGAAAAGAACGGAAGAACACAACTACATTTTAAAACCAACCACCACAATATCAAGCAGAGAGTCTTAGAGCATCTCCAAGAGAGAACCCTAAAAATGAGTCTTAAACTTCAATTTAGGACCCCAACTAATTAGATTTAGGGCTCCAACGAAATATTCACTCCAGCAATTAGGCCCTAAAACTCAATGAAGATAGGGCTCAATCACAGAGTTGCTAACTATAGCTACTCTCCTAGGGGCCCTAAAACAATTTGTAAAATTTTAACAATTTAAGGTTTTTGCTGGAGTTAATCTTTTACCCAGAAGTCCTATAATTTAAATTAAAACCATATTTAAGGTTCCTCTTGGAGATGCTTAGGCCTCATTTGGAGAATAGAAAGATTTTTCGATTCAAGTAAAAATCGAACCGTTTCATACGAAAGTTCTACGAAATTCCTATATGGCAAACGTGTAGCATTGCATTCGTGGAGAGGCTGACACGATATGCCCGGCCACGGCAGCCAGCGTATCCAGGCCGTTCCTTCTCCCGCCCCAGCCGTCCGATCAAACTCAATACTCCAACCCTTCTTTTATCCATCTCGAGCCGTTGAGCCCCTCAGCTGTGTGGCTTGCTCCCCATACCTCCTCTCCTCACGACACCCAGTGAAGAGGAGAAGCCCACGCGAAGGACGGCTGCGGCTGCCGCTAGCGGCGGCGGCGGGAGGGAGCGGCTGAGGGCTGAGGTGCTAGCTAGGCGCCGTCGACCGAGCAGGTGAACTTTCTTGATTCAGCCTCCTCTCTTTCCTTCCGCTCTCCCATCGTCCTTCTCCGCCGGCCTCCCCTCGCCCCACGTGGCCGCCTTCAACGGCGATGCCCCATCGGGGGTGCGCTCGCGGTCCCCGGCCGGCGAGGTAGCAGAGAGACGCGCATCGAGGTTCCGCCCCTGCCGTTGGTAGTGGTGGAGGCGGGAAAGCGATTTGGAGGAGTCCCGCGAGTTGGGCTTCACAAATCGCCTCCCCATAGTCCTCCTCCTCCTCCTCCTCCTCCCCGTGCTCTCTCCCTGCTCCTCTCCACCCTTCATGCATTCTCGTCCACCGGACGAATTTCGCTAGAAAAGGTATCGCACGACATCCCCATCGAAGCACGGCAATTAAGGTTTGGTTTAGCAGTTAGCGCAAATGTACAACCGGGCCATCTCATTGCGATTGATAGGGTATGTTTAACGGGTAGAATCATGGGTGAAATTTCAATTGTAGAGTTTCTTCTGTCATACTGAAATCTCGGTGTATTCAAGATTTTCGTTCTCGTCCTTGCAGGTTGTGGTCTGCCCCATAGATTGCGAACCACGAGAGGTGCATTTGGCCACAATGGCTCTAACGCTTCTCCGAGGGATTAGGACCCCGGCCTTGTTTAGAACGAATGCCGGTCTGTTCTTTACCACTCTACGTCCTCCATTAGCCCGCTTCACCACCAGGGCGGAGAGTGCGCAGGCTACTGAGCCCAAAGCAGTGCCCAAGTCAATTCAACTTGCTACCAAGGAGGCGGCGGAGCAGAAGATGCAAGGTTTTGAAGCGGTCATCGGAATTGAGACCCATGTCCAGCTCTCGACGATCACAAAGGCATTTTGCTCCTGCCCGTACAACTATGGTTCCCAGCCGAACACCACTGTCTGCCCCACCTGCATGGGCCACCCTGGGACGCTGCCGGTTTTGAATGCAAAGGTTGTTGAATGCGCAGTGAAGCTTGGCCTCGCTCTCAACTGCGAGATCTCATTGACATCCAAGTTTGATCGAAAGCAGTACTTCTACCCAGATCTGCCAAAGGGGTACCAGATTTCGCAGTTTGACATTCCCATTGCCAAGAAGGGTTACCTCAATTTGGATCTTCCAGTGGAGTTTGGCGGTGGGCACAGGCAATTTGGGATCACGAGGGTTCATATGGAAGAAGATGCTGGCAAGCTGCTTCACTCTGAATCCGGGAGTTACTCTCAGGTTTCCCTTATTGTTCCTGGCTAATTACCTAATTTCCATTAAAATTTTGTTCTTTTGTCAAGTTACCATGCTATTCTGATATGCTACATGGTAATATAATATGACTCTGGAACCATTGAAAAGTTGACATTCACCACAGGGCACAGAGCAACAGTAGATTTTCTAAACCAATGCAATGCATTGATAAATGTTAAAGATGGGGAGTCAGGGATTTACTTTTTCAAGAGAAGAATTCTCCGAAATCTCTGGCTATGAACTCAGAAGATCAAGTAACACAAGGGATTGGATTTCTTATACATGTGATGTCAGAGGGGCGTATAAATAATAAATATAAGCACTACCAACAATATTCACAGGAAAGTTAAGGGGGAAAAAGAGCAAATACAGCATCAAACAATCACATAATGGTTCGTCACGTCAGGATATATATAAATTTAAAGTGATTAATCGGTGTTTGCTATTATGGATGGGTAGGTTGACCTAAATAGGGCCGGTGTTCCTTTGCTTGAAGTTGTCTCAGAGCCAGATATGAGAACAGGGATAGAGGCTGCTGAGTATGGTGCTGAGCTACAAAGGCTTGTTAGGTACCTGGGAGTGAGTAATGGTAACATGCAGGAAGGTTCCCTTCGCTGTGATGTGAATGTTTCTGTTCGGCCAGTTGGACAATCAAAATTTGGTACAAAGGTAATGACCATATCTTAGAACTTTCCCAACTGATCGTTATGCTATGTTCCAGGTTGACAACAATTGTTATCAACATGTTATGATTTGATGGTTCGTCACTAAAAATACTTATGTAAGGAGCACATGTTGTAGGGCCTAGATTAGTCCTGACAAATTTATCAGATTAAAATGATGAAATCCCTTATCTTGGAAAACACAATATATTTTTTTCAGATTTTTACAGCCCTGCATAAAAAGGCTGACATTGCATAGTCATAATTTTGTGAACACACATAATGCAGTTATTTAGTTAGCCATTTAGTGAAGTTCATGAAATGTTTTCACACTTCAGAGTTTTGCTTCTTTGTATTGAGGATCTGGACAAATATTCTTCATGCATGCAGCATGCTTGTTAATTCTGTTTGTGAAAATTATAGATGTATTCTCTTTTATCTCTATGAGTCATTTTCTTTATTTTAAGATATCATGTCCTAGAGAAAAGTGATCATGGAGTTACAGACTACAACAGATTTTATTGTTAAGACCACTGACAATGATTACAAAGTTCTTAGCGAACATGGACATTTACAATGGAACTACTTTCAGAGAGCAACAGTTCCAATGTTCTAAATAACGGTAAACATTAACGAACGGTCACCCTACCGTTTAGTGTTTATGCAGTAAGTGGCCTTGTAAATAGCCTTGTAAACTGTTTACTATTTAAAATTAAGAGAAATATATACATGTATTTGCAGTAACAAAATAAGCACATAATTCGTCTTCTTTCATGCATACAGAATAGAACTACCAGGCTATCAACAATTGTCCACATCGGTGATATAAAGAAAAAAATGACATAATATAAATGTAATTAAAGAATCATAATTGAATGAATAAATAGCTTAAGTAGCAATGAAAAGCAAAGCTAGCGTTCATCTCATGCATGTCACAATGTTCCATGTCATATGGCGATCTTGCAACTTTACCCAAATAAATGGTCCAATAAAACGGGCATGTTAAACATTAACGACCGTTAAACCGAATAAACGGTTCGATAAAACGGATAAACCTTAAAATGTCCATAGACGTAAAGGGCAGGGGATCTTTACCGTTTTAGCGGCTTTTTACAAGGCCTTAACAGCCTTTATTTAGAACACTGAACAGTTCCTTACATCATTAGTTGTTTGTCTCATTATTTTAAGGGCTGTAAGTTCAAGTGAGTTTATTGATTTATTCACTGTTATTCTGGATATGGTATCACATGCTTCTTTAAATTCTGACAGGTCGAAATAAAGAATATGAACTCATTTTCTGCGATAAATAGGGCAATAGATTATGAAATCTCCCGGCAGATTCTTCTTCATAAAGAAGGACAGGCTAATCAAATTGTACAAGAAACCCGTCTGTGGGATGAATCTTCTCAGGTTGCTGTCTCAACTTGTCGGTTAGCTTGTGTTTCCACTTATTGGCCTTTTGCTACCATTTCTAAATTATTTTTTTATCTACATTCTCAGAAAACTTTTACAATGCGGAAAAAGGAGGGACTTGCCGACTACAGATATTTTCCTGAGCCCGATCTTCCTGAAGTCGTTCTCACTAGTGACTACATTGACGAAATTCGTAAGTCAATGCCGGAGCTTCCCGAAGCAAAGCGTAGGCGTTACGAGAATATGGGACTCAGCATGCAAGATGTTCTTTTCCTTGCTAATGATGATAATGTAATTAACTAATCATCTTCTGCTTGTTTTCCTTTTCCCCTTACCATTGATGTGTATGTTTACCAAAGTATATTTAGAAGTCCCTATTTTCTAAACCAAGAGGGCCTGGTCTTGGACTAGCTATGTGATTGAAAGATTTTAATTCATCAGGCTTGCTAGAAGTCCATTTATTTTTATTGGATCACATGATTCCTTGTGTTTATCATGCATGGAAAATTCCTTCTATTTCTACTACTTTTTTTGGGAGAACCCATTTTTTCCATTATTCACAATAGCTTAGGCGATCTGATCTGTATATGTTCCTTCCAGGTTGCTTGTTTCTTTGATTCTACTCTTGAGCATGGGGCTGATGCAAAGCTGGCTGCTAACTGGATCATGGGTGACATTGCTGCTTATCTGAAGAATGAAAAACTCTCTATTGATGAAATTAAATTAACACCTCTCGAGCTTTCTGAACTGATCACGTCCATAAAGAAAGGAACTATCAGTGGGAAGATTGGCAAGGAGGTAACAAGTCTAGTGATTTGTTGATTCATTATTTTTGTATTAGGCCTTCTGGATCTATATTTTGGTTGAAGCCTGTACTTTCTACACTCTCTGCACTTGTAGGTTATATGCACTCTCTTCCTTTTGATTGTGCTGCTGTACTGAATATGATGGCCAAAGCTTTGAGTTTTGACAGTTTCTTTCGTATTATTTTTGTCTGAACATTTGCGTAGTGTGGTAATTATTTAATTTTATACATTTATTCTTGTGTTCTCTGTACAATTTTGTGGGGGTGGCTATTGTACAAATAGTTTTTACAGAGAAAAAAAACACTTTCACCTCTTTCCACCTCGTTTGCAGATTGCAGAAAATGAACTTTAATACTGTAGTTATTCTGAAATATTTCGCGTGCCTTTCCAGGCCGTGTTCTGTTACAATCTCTTCAGGTTTTACCATTAGTCATAGTGTAATACCATCTCTGTAAATCTGTCCTTGCAGATTCTGGTTGAGCTCATTGCCAAAGGCGGCACTGTTAAGTCTGTGATAGAGGAGAAAGATTTGGTTCAGGTAACTGGTCACCTTGCTTAGTATTTGGAACCATGGTAGTTTGACCGTCTAAAAAAAATTATAATCCCTGCCACCAGTGTGTGTTATAAAGATATAACTCATGCACCAGCTTTCAACTTTTTCCTTTGGTTGGGATCCTTGGGGAACAACCGAAAAACGATGATGCCTTTGACATTGAGAAAAAATATTGGCGTGTCCTGATTTCATCAGTTTCTGCACTTGGTTGTTCTTATATTTTTTATGAGATAGTTCTGGCATTGTTGTCCCAGTCCCACGGTCTACTCTAATTGATGCAATTTCAGTGTTCTGGTTTCTGGTTGGATTTTTTTGAGGTGAATTTGTATTATTGGAAATGGCAGATAGCAGATCCGGCAGCAATTGGGGCTATGGTAGATCAAGTACTTGCTGACAATCCAAAGCAACTTGAGCAGTATCAGGCTGGGAAAACTAAATTGCAGGGATTTTTTGCTGGCCAGGTTTGTCGATTTTGAATGTGTTCTCCTCAGCAGCATTTGTTAGCCCCTGCAGTTCAGAGAGCTTATCATATTATTTCAATTGATTCTAGGTGATGAAAGCATCAAAGGGTAAAGCCAACCCTGTTTTGTTGAACAAAATCCTTGGGGAGAAGTTAAAGGCCAATAGTTGAGGGGTTTTTTGGCACAGAGAATCTCAATTAGTCCTTGAAGTGTGGAACATCAAATGAAACCTTGCAGCTAGGAATCGCATTTTTTTCTATCAAGAAACTCCCAATTTTGATTTTTAAGTTGTAACTAAAAATTTGAATTTAGAATGTGATTTCCCCCTTCATTTCCATAGAGTGAATTTTGTAAAAGCAGTCCAGTTAACATAATACAAAGATGAATGATACATGTATTCGAGCTGATATTGTGCAATATAGAACAGAACTCTTATGTATTTTATGATTGAATACCTGAGCTGAAGATGAATCATTTGCATAAGCTTCTGGTTGCGGATGGATTCTGTTCGCAACTGGTAGCAGATAACCAAGAGGTCTTCACCCAAAATTGTCCTTGACAATCTCCATCATGGTTTAGTGAAATAATTTTTGGATCGTTGTGACATACTGTAACTGCACAGGTTGTCAATTATTGTGTTCATTTACATTTCAATTGTCTGAGAGGTGCTTGCTTCTATGCTCTTCCTTTTTAAAGTTACACAAATATTAAAGTATGAATGAAGGGTAGATGAGGATTACTTACCCCTTCGTTTGCTTCAAGATTTGTGCAACTTGTATTAAGAAGGAAAGCATAGAAGCACCTCTCTGTCTTGTAAACAGCCGTAAACTCCTTTTTTCTTATGGACTACTGTACTTACAACAGTTCTGGATGGACCAGAAAGTTGATCGGATTCGTCTTTTTATCATGCTCCAGTCTTCCCTTTTCCGGGAGCAGTTTTACGATCATGTCTTTCAAAATATGCAAATGCACGCATGGGCAGTATGATTTACGAAGTGTAAGCTGTCCACGAAAAATGTGATTTTTGTGGTAGCTACAAGTTGATTTACATCATTACTTGGTAAATACCAGATGACCGCAGCTATCTCGAGATATACAGGCCGACATATCATTTGTTTTCCCATAGTATACTAAAAAACTGCATTTGTATCCAACATTTGAATGACATGAATTCATGATTTGAGGAAGGCACATCACAACATATTCTAGTTTAAGATTACACCGTAATATAGTGACAGAAAATTAATACTGGTTACAATGTAACATTACAACACAAAATTACTGCTTCAATACTGGGTTAAATCTGACAACACTTTAGTAGTCAATCATGTCAACAATGTGAGGCAACTAGCAAGCAATTATTAGGCAACAGAAAAATTACACGGGACAACTACATAACTGCATAACATCAGCAGCACATCACAGCTAGCTGCAGCAACTACTTGACTATATTTACATTTTACAACACCAGGCGAACTGTCCTGTTAGCGCATACAATGAGAGGATGACTATGCCTAATCCTCGTTGTCGTAGTCCTCATCGTCGTCAACTTGCACTGTCAGATGTCCAAAACCAGATGGTCCGACACCAATGTTTCCAATGGCCTCTGGCATAGGCCAATCGGGCTGATTGTCAGTGTTGGCTTCTTCCACCTTCGAACTTGCAGCTGGCGCTGCAGCTGATGGAGCCTCTACTGGAGGATGTGCGCTTTGAGGTATGCTCTCATTACCATGGATAGTCTCTGGAACTATATCGTCTCCTGGTAAGGATTCACCTTGTTCAGCAAACATGCTGCTCTCATCCTCGAATTGCACATAACCAACTTCCTTTCTCTTGGTTGGTGGTCGCCCTCGTCCTCTACCACGACCTCTGCCTCGTCCTCTGGGACTGGTGTTTGAGCTTCTGATGACCTGCAAAAGTAACAATTCTGTTATCAACTCATCCATTAAGAAAACTTTACTCTGGTGATATTTGATGAAGGTATACAATTTTGCTGTATCGAGATTCCTCATTCTCTGGGTCGCTTCCATTTGACAAGGCTTTTCTGAAAAGTGAATTTCAAGTATTGATCAGTTGCCGGTTAGTTGTTACAATGTGTCATGAAAAGTCTACTATATTAATTGAATTTACCTTCTTCTGGGTAATCCTCTTTCATCTCCGCAAGAGTCAGTGCCACCAAGGTCTGGTACCTTGTTGACAATCTCACTTAGGAAGTCAAAAGAGCTGTACCTCTTCACACATTGCTTTCTAAGAATCTCAGAAGAAATGTATAAACCATTAGTTACTAAAGGCACAAAGTATTAAACACCCAGCAAAAACTAATTGTGCAAGGTGGTCTCAAAAAAAAAAGTGCAAGCAATTTGAAGAGAACAGAAAGATAATAGATCATGATTCACTTGTGTAACATGTAAATCTGACAAAAAAAAGGACAGAAGACACCATATACTCATACTTGAAAAAAATGCCAAAAGAAGAAAAGGCTTAATCACTAGATTAACCTCAATAGGCAAATGTTTTAGACCTACGAGAAGGATCAGCTCAGTTTCCACCCAGTTTACCAAGTCTGAAACTGAAACGCTTTCAAATTTTAATATTCAGAATTTAACTAGATTATTTTGAAGCCCAGACTTCAGCCAGAAACAATCTGTCCATCCAGAAGTAAGACAAATTTACTAGCTAAATCAACAGTCTTCACCCATTTTTTGTACAGGACAGGTCACAGGTTAAACCCCAAACGTTTTTGTTGAATAGAACAAGGATAACCTATAGTGTGCAATGACGTGATACGTGGAATAGTCGTATGAGCTAAACAACTCTGGAAAACTTCCAGCAACACAAGTGTAATGCGCTAAATCAGATAAACAATATATCCAAAAGATTCACAAACAAATCAACTTTTACAATCCCAAGAGCGCACATAATAAATGATGCAGTTCAAACACTGTCCAGAGGGTAACAAAAGAATTGAACCAATAAGATATGCTTCATTGCAAAGAAAAAACATTTATAGGAGAGTTTGCACAGACAAGCCACATGCAATACTTGGATAGACTGCCATAGGACATTTCTTTTGTTAGAAAAAAAAAATCGATCTCTATTCCTTTTCCAGCACAAGGAAAAATTGCTCTCCAAAACATCTGGAAAAGTAATATTTTGAAAAAGATGTATGCCAAACTAGATCTAGCACTGGAAGTTACAAAAGTAAATCAGTGAGCAATATAGCATGTCATGAGAAATAACAAGAAACGGGTAAAATATCGTAAATCACGAAAAATAAATTTTCAGGTTAAAACGTCAAGTTCAAACTGCACATGTTAACAGTCCATACAAAGAAGGGATAGCATTCCAAGAGGTTTAAGCTCCAAAGTCCAATCAAGAATAAACACATCAATTGAACAATTTTCAGGTTTAAGCCCGTCAGACTTGATAAATGAAAATTACAGTAGAGAAAACCATCGCATTACTACTGAATAATTCATCATAGTACGGCGTTGGACCTTTAAATCTGGAAACTTCCAAGCTTTTCATAGGCCTCGAAAGCATGGAAGGATGCAGTACATCACAAAATAAATTCATAAATAAGATAAAAAAAAGTCAGTAGTATAGAACTCACAGGTGGAAGGAATTCAATGTCTTTGCACCACTTTGAAGAGTAATTTCGTACGTCCGGTCAATTAAATCTTGCAAAAACAATTCAAGCGCTCTAGCTGCATGTAAACAATATATCCAGAATGTCAGACACACATATTCTTCATCATGGTATTAACTAGCATTATAACTTATACAATGAAAGCAATGATGCCCAAAAAAAACCTACAATGCAACAGAAATGAAATGCGAAACTAATTTGTTTTAATGGGCAACAATTATTACCCAGATGTAGATACACACACACACACACTGCAGCTTTCTTAATGCTTCCATTGTTGATGAAAATTTTGGCATACTACTTTCTTGACAATAACCATTCCTTTATTTGATTTTCTATAAGTAGAACCTCTAGAAAATGTAGAACAATAGTGCAAATATCGACATCCTACATTAATACAAAAAAATGATTCTTGCCAAACTTACAAACTAAAACAGGCACAGCCAGTGCAATCTTGCCAACATCCTCATCTGCTTGCATTATCTTTTTGATCCGTGCCTATCACAACAAAGAACAGAATTAGGGAATATACATATTTCACACAATTTACAACTGGGCAATATTTCAAATATATAATCCCCCACCATGAAAGAGCCACACTAGCTAACAAAAGGTAATGCTAAGCAAAGCTAACAAGGGAAGGCCAACTTTCAGTAATCAGTACAGACAACACAAAAAATAAAACAAAAATTTCAGTAATAAGTAGACACACCCATTGTTATTAAGGCGTCGCGTAGGCACCGCCTAGGCGTCCAGTCGGCCGCTGGAGCTCGCCGCGCTAGCTCGCCTCGCCTGAACCGGAGATCCCCCGCCGCCACTGAGGAAGGGGATGAGGCGCAGGGGGAGACGGCGCGCAGGGGAGGTGACGGCGGCTGGAGACGAGGCGCAGGGGGAGACGAGGCGCAGGGAGGTAGCAGCGGCTGGAGACGAGGCGGCGGTGGCTGGAGACGAGACGAGGCGGTGGCGGCTGGAGGTGGCGGCGCAGGGGGAGGCGGCAGCGGCTGGAGACGAGGCGGTGGCGGCTGGACCGCTGGAGATGAGGAGGCGCAGGGGAGGCGGCGGCTGGAGAGTGGAGACGAGGCGTAGGGTAGGGTTAGGGGTTGGGAGGCACAGGGTTGGGCTGGGCTGGCTAAGTTGGGTTGGCCAAGTGGGTCAAAAAGGATTTCAAGATGAAAAGAGGAATATACTAGGTAATATACTGATATTAATGGAGGTTTTTTTGGTCGCCTAATCTTCGCCTAGGCGTCCAGGTGCCCCGGAGGCGACTCGCCTCGCTGGGGCGCCGTGATAACCATGGACACACCAAAAGGCAGCTAAAAATCACACTAGGTACATAGAACCATATAGGTCCCCTGTAATTTGAAACCTCCACTGATGCCTGTCCACCTCGTGGCAACATAAAAGCTCACTGCTCAAGCACTCCAACGCTACAGAGCATGCCGTAATTTCTTTTTACCACCAGCAATACGGCCTCGAGTGTTCAGGAATCAGGAGACCTCGTAGCCAACTGCGCAAGCTAACAGCAGTACTAGACCACAGATTCAGTTCGTTCTACAAGAGACCGGGCAACGGAGTGCAACATCACGCTAGGCCACTCCTTCAACACCTGAACAGGATTAATTGTTAGTTAGCTACGACTACGAGCGAGTAATCAAGAATCCTTTTCCCTCCACGAAACCAAACCCAGCAGGGTACCGAGTTCACCTCACCTCCTTCCATCCACCACGAACAAAGAACTCAACACAAAAGATTTCGTTCAATTCGCTAGCGAGACAGACAAGAAGGACTCGACAATTCCTCGCCCCGCGCGCCTCCACCACGGCGGCGCCTCAATAACGAAGCGGAACCCAAGAAGAGACAGAACGCGCGAGCGAACGGCAAAGATCCACCGAGCAAGAAACCAAGATCCGCCATGGCGCGGCGGCGAGCGAGAGAGCGCCCAGATCGGGTCACGGGCGCGAGACGAGAGAGAGAGAGAGAGAGAGGGGAGCACGAACCGCGGGGAACCGGGTGCCCAGCTTCTTCCTCATCTTCTTCCTCCTCCTCGGCTCCTCGCCTCCGCCTCCGCCTCGGCTCGATGCTATCGTAGTCTACCTTTTTTCCTTTTTTTTTTTGGACGCTTGGATTTTTTCTTTTGTTTCTCTACCACGGTACCTAGGGATGGAACTGGTACGGATATTTTTCGACCGACCGACCGATCGAATTGATTTGGATGATGATTTGGATAGTTTCACAGATATCCAGTTGATTTCTCGGATAAGGATATGGATACAGATAATTTACATGGATACAAATACGGATATGGAACACTGATTATCCGATGGATACGGAATATCCGAGTTTTTGTTCGAATAATATCCGAATATGACATACGGATATTATCCGAATAACACGTTTCAGAATAACACATTAACAATTTAACATGTTTCATCGCTTTTAGATCGGGTCCATTGGATGACAAGATATAATGTGTTCATGTGTGCTAGATGTTAATTTGGAGATATTTGGGTAAAGGTGGTATAGAAATTGGCAAGTGGCGTTTCAGGAGGGCTACTTAGGATTCAGCAGCATATGCCAGCTGCAAATCATTTGGTTCAATTATTGCAATGGGGTACATTGTTACTCACAGAGTCACATGTATGACAAGCTAGGGATAAAAAGGCACAAAAAAAAGACATACAAATATATTTCTTTTGGAATTTTGAATTTAAATTTGGATCGATTTTGGAAAAAAACTGAAATTGGATTTTAAAATATCCGACTAATATTATTCGTATCCATGTTGATTCCGATCCGTATTCGATCTGTATTCGTAACCGATATTATCCTGTATAATTCGTATTCGATTCATTATTCGACACTATTCGTATTCGATAAAAAATACGGATACGGATATGAATAGGATGATATTCGACCGTATCCGATCTGATCACATCCCTAACGGTACCAACACGCCGACGTAGTCCCGAGCACGGATCCAAATCCTGTGGTCAGCCCAGATTTTGGATCGTACGAGATCCTAAATCTGGTAAAAAATTTAAAAAAAAATCAAAATACTATATTACTTTTCAAAATCTCTGTGATATCTCGTGATTTCGGTTAAAATCTCAGTGATTTTAGTTAAAATTTCAATAATTTTTACCGGATTTTCATTTTTGTAGACCGGATTTAATTGAATTTAGGGTCAAGACCACCCCAAAAAATTTCAACATTTTTTGACGTATTTTTGATCATTTTTTGATCGGTTTAATTTGACCGAAATCTCGGTGATTTCGGTCAAAATCTCAAAAATATTGAAAAGTGATCAAATTTGAAATTTAGTTTTTGAATTTCGTCCGAATTTCGTTTGAAATTCTGAGATCTCACAGAAATTTCAGATTTCAACCATCTCCGAGATATATACCGAACACGAAATTTAAAACTCCAGCGACGTTCCTGGTAACAGACCACCCCTCTAGGGCTAGGTCATGTATAATAGGATACTTGTACCAGGTGCTTAAACGTAGATTGTCACAGTGTACAATATTTGCATGCTGCGTTTCAAACATTGCTTAGGGAGGAGGCCGATGCTTTGAGAATAAACTTAAGCGAGCTCTTAACCTTTTTAAAATTTTAAATTAAATAAGCATGTGTAACATAATTGTTTGCATCGGAGAACTAGACTTTTAATTAGATGATTCACGGGATGACATTGTTTCTCTCTTTAAGCACCCATCTAAGGCCCTATTTGTTTCAGTCGGGGATTGTAGAAAACTGCTTTTAAAAGTAAGAAGGTCAACAAACAGGAAACTTTTCAATCTGAATTGTAATAATTTGGAGGCCAGATTGTAGCAATCCCACAATCCACTCTGGAGGAACTTTTCTTAGCTTTTTTTTTTTTTGCAAAAGATCATAATACCCATCCAACTTCAGTGAAAATTACCCACCATTGCCCCCACTGTTCACACAGACTTTTCAACCTATAATCGAGGGTACCACAGACTTTTGCCAAGCAGAAATAACAATCCAAACACACTATAATCTGGGTTGCCAAACAGCCACCAGCTTTTCAACCTCCAGCTTTTAACAATCCAGTTTTTACAATCCAAATTTTAAAAGCTGCTTTCTACAATCCCCAGCTGAAGCAAACAGGGCCTAAGCGTCTTTGCATTGAGCATGGCATAAGTGCTAATATATTACTTTAAACAATTTTTTCATCATTTTTACCATAATTTTATCAATAATTTTAGTAAGCTTTTCTAAATAATTATCACCGATATTAAACAGGATCAACAATATTTTGCATACTAACATGAATACAAACAATAATAATAGTAATTTGGAACCATACGTCCACGCATGCCTGAGACCACACGCTCGGGATCGCCCAATTACTGGCGCTTGAAAACACTCAGGTCCACATGTCCAATAACATCGGATCACAAGCGTCTATTATCAATCTTTACCTTTCAACAACGATGAAGATTAAATATTTATAGACAATAAACAAACCACTAAACTTCTCAAATAATATATAAATTCAACTAAATTCACACTACTATTATTAAGGTACGAAAGTTCAACAACTAAACCAAATAGACACTTTATTAATCTAAGAGTAATCATTAATACTAGATAACTGTGATGGATGATGTGACAAGTAAAGTGATGGTGCTACTCTCATCCTATGCATATCGTCTTCATTGTTCACTGAAAACATTAAAAAGGCAAGGATGAGTCCACGACTCATTAAGTGCATAATAAAATAGTAAACATTAACAATTCCATCATCATTAGCTCACTTATGTCATTCTCCACAATACTCGATGTAAATTTCAACTTTGTTTATTAAAATGCAAATGCTCGTTCACATATCTCTTTCTCTTTAACATATACCAATATAGCGGAGTGCAACACCTGTCGATGTTCACTCAAAGCCTACCATCTTTCATACGGGTACCTCAAGTCCGTTCTCTTCCACACTAGAACCTCACCTCTGCTCTCGTGGAGTGTCTACCTCGGTGGGTCTTGTCTTTTCCCACACATGTGAAACTCCCTACGCATAATAGGCTATAGATACCGTTCAGACCATCTATCTCAATCTCATGTTATGCCATTCAGTTATCATGGATGAATCATCAATAGTAAAACAACAATATGAAATTACTCACAAATTAATATGATAGATCATCTATAACCATTAAACTACAAATTAACCAACCTTCTACCATGCACTTGCCTTTTTAACCACATGAGACAGAGTGATGGGTGATTGAAGCTAAACCCGAAGTCACACCTCCTACAACAGGTAATACCAACTCAACTATATGCCATAACAATACATAACATCAAACATAACAATATCGCTCCTACGCACGGTCCCGAACCTAACTGCCGCCTCCCGGACAGTTTCTCCTTTGTTGTCCCAACAATTGGAGGACCATAACTCATAGCTCAAGCGTACAAACATAGAAAACCATATAGGTTATGCAAACTACACAAGATTTCTTACAATTTTCTAGTTGGCCATATTTTCAAATCAATTCATTTAGACCCTTGTTTATAGCCCCAAAGACCGTTATGTTGTTTTACTGAATAGTAGGCTTTACAATTTTGTATCTATTTTACACCACTTCAAATATAGCAAACCATAGAATCTATGTAATCAAAGGGACATTTCCTAGCTTTATCTAGTTGCAGAAATAATTTAATTCAGCCATTATCTAGCTCTAGTGAGCAAATCAACACAATTGTACTAAGCGATGACCGATTTCTAAACAGTAACTTTCTATAAGCCATAATTTTCTAACCGCTTAACCAAATTTAATGTTCTTATTTTTCAATTAAATGTTAGACAATTATTTATACTTTTCATAACTTGGACAAGCTATGCAATAAATTGTAGATACTTCAAAACTAGGCCTAAAATAGGAACCATTATTAACAGAATCCAATCATCTCAAAACAACTTTTTGATGCCCTCCAACTATCCCAACTACAACTATTATTACCACAAGATCGCTTCACTACAATGCCAACTCAATGAACATTAATCTAGGGTTTAAACCTGCATTCCGAAGTATCACCGGAAACGTTGACAACATCGATCCTCCTTATTCCCTACACGTTCCCTCCTACTTCGTGCTTCCTAAAACTCCCACACCACGTGCTCTAATATCCTCGACACCTCTTGTACACAGTGACGCAAACAGGTCTCAAATTAGATGCACGGATTAACGAGGAACGAACAAAGAAGGATGATGACTTCGGGGCGCACCCTAGCCGCGGCAAATAGTGGCACAGCCACATCTCAGCAACGGCAGGTCGGTGGTGGGACGATGGAGGTAGAGCATAGCAGTGTGGTGTCCGGGCAGCATGCGAGGGTAGCGCAGGTGGTGACAACGCTGCGACCAAGTGTTAAAGGAATATCATGGTTTCTAAAAAATACCATAGTATCGAGAATTTCAAAGAATTTGGGTACAATTGATACCACGGTGTAGAAAACCATAGTATTAGCCGTAACATGTTTTTTTTTCTAGAGTTTTAACAAATCTACTCCTTACCTCTATTTTTTAAAGGAAAAAAGTTATTTTTGCCATTACCTTTTGCGACCATTTTGGTTTTGCCATTCTTTAGTTAGTGTGTATTTCTTTTATTTTTTTACCATCCCGGCTACTTTCCCATCAAGTCAACATAGTTTGGCCAGTAAGAAATTTGCCAAAAACATAAAAACATAGGAAAATACTAGGAAATAAAGAGAGAATGCATACAAATTCATGGATCACTTCTTGACAAAAAAAAAAGTTCAATTTTTGTGAGAATTTTGCAGTAGGAAAATTTTACATCGAGGGAAACTTTTTATTAATCTTCCTCGACATATGTGGAACATCCTCAAAATGTTCATAGTGTAAAACTTTAAAATTTCAAGACTTTTGTTGAGAAGAGATCCGTGAATTGTTCTATTTTTTTTTTTTGGATTTTCTATCATTCTAGTTTTTTTCTTAAGTTTTTTGTCCCTTTCTTTTTGCATATTTCTTAACGGCCACCGTATCTACTTGTTGGAATTGGGTGGAAGGGATGAAACAAAACACACGCTAACAAAAAAAAGCAAAAATGATAGGTCGCCAAAAACAAGTAATGGAGAAAACAAAAACAAGATCTCAACTAGCGGTAAAAACAAAAAATCTCTCACTTTCCATCTATATACATTCTTCTCGTATCTGCCTCACCACTTAGGCACATACATAGGTCGCTCTCACCACTTAGGCACATACAGAGGTCTGGCTGGCCGCCGGCGATAGATCCGACCAACATTTGCGACCCTGTTGAGCTCGATCTAGCCCGTCGATGCTGGCATCCTAGATTCCCTTGCCTTGTGTAACATTTCAAAATTTGAGCTATTTTAAATTTTCCTAATATTCTAAAAATTTTGGTGAATTTAAAATTCTTTTAGTGCAAGCTAGTTAATTGAAACAGAATTTAAATGTGAAAATGTGTTCAAAATAATTTTTCTTGGTTCTAAATGCTTAAAAGTATTTTTGAGAATTTTCTAGAATTTTTCCTAATTTATTTGGTATTTATTTTGGCTTTTTCACATTTTCTAAAATTTCCTAAAAAATAATTTTTTTTCTCAAAAATCCGCGTGGGTCATATTCCCACGACCCACTCCCATTCCACTGCCTCAGCCTGGCTTGTGCCGTCGCCCAAGTCCGCTCCCCTCTCCACATCGCTCGGCCCATTTCTTCCTCCGCGCCAGCCGACCCAGCTCGCGTCTGTGCCCACTGATGGGCGGGGCCCACCCGGCAGCTGTCCAGCTGTCATCTCCAACATGGGCCAAAGCTGGACTCTCCACTGCTAAACTCGTGCAATGGTCACCGCGATATCCACGCTCGTCCACGCTGTATCCATGCTAGTCACCTCGTTGTCCACACCTATTTAATGCGCCACCTCTCCATCTCACGTTTTCTGAGACACACGGAGCCACCGCTAAAAACCTCGTCGAATTCAAGCTCTGTCGCCGTGCAATTTGTAAGTTCAAGCTCTATTGATTTTGGTGATTGGTTTCAGATTAATGCTTAATCATTGTTTAATAACAAATATAATCTTTATGAGATTAACATGCTTATTGAGCTTATGTTTAGTAGTCTCAAATTTGGATGAAAAATGAGAAACTCAAGGTATGCATTCTAATTTATGTTATCATCTTATTGCATACATTGGTTTCAAGTTAAAGAATGAATTTTTCCATTGTTTTAACCTCTAAGATATGCATCATATCGTCGATCCATATATTACATGAATGCACATATCTAGGGGGATTTCATACTCTAACTTGATGTTTCAATAGCATTGATCTTTGTCTTATTGCCAAATATAAAAGATCAAGATATTGAAACACAATTCTTGAGTATATATTATTCTTGCCTAGTTGTAGTATACTCATGGTGATATATGATAAACCCAATGCAATCGCAATTGAATATGTGCATATTGATTCAAAGTCAATTATATGTTTGCACATATATGTGTGGATTTTATTCTATAGTTGAGGGTTTAGAGTATTGATCATTTTCCATATATTCCACATATTATGGATCATTATTTACAATCAACATGAGTATATGAAAACTTGTGTAGTTAATATATACTCATATCAATTTAAATAAAAATTTAAACTAAGGTCGATTATCTTCTAATCATTAAAGAACATTTCATCATGTGTTGATGGTGTTCCCTTGATTGATTAAGAGTAATCGATAGCTCTTGAGTATAACAAAGTATTAGTTGTATCAATTAGTTAAGACACATTTAAATCATTCAGATTGATTAGAGTTGTGCTCAATCGATCTTGGGGTCATCCATTAGTTGTCAATAGAGTGTGAGGGATGATTGAGACAATTGTGGTTTTTGGACTAATGGTTTTCCTTGAGGTTGTGAACATAGGTTTAGTCCAACAAGGTTGAGATGAAGAATCAGGATAAAAAGGATGGCATCATTTGTTGATGGGCGTCAAAAGGAGATCTCGAAGTGAAGAAAAGAGATGAAGAGGTTCATCAAAAGTTGATGAACAAGAATAAGTCGAGTGATGATCCCGGGGGAGAAGAAAGATTGAAGATCTTTAAAGCCCCAAAGGGGATCGCTCGCGTGCAACAAGGTATAACTAGATAGATAGTCTACTTATAGATAGATGCCGTACTATTAAGAGGGGTCGAGTATTTTGCTTGACCTTCATCATGAGTTGATGAACTCAATCCCGTTGTTCACTCAAGCTCAACCTTCTTATGTGGTTTTTGCATGGAACTAACCATTTGGTATGTGTTGCGAATAGGTAAAGCTCGTGCATTGGTTTTTGCATAATGCTTTGATTTGCATGTGTTGGAAATGGGAAAAGCTTATGCATTAGTTTTCATATGGAGCTTTGATTGGCATGTGTCGCAAATGGGATGAGCTCATGCGTTGACTTTTGCATGAAGTTCATATTTTGCATGTGTTGCGAATGTTGAAGTTCATGCTTGGTTCTTCAAATTAATCTCTTATTTGATTTGGTATTGCTTGGAGCCAAGTTTTGCATGTGTTGAAAAAGGATAGAGCTCAAGCAATTTTGTATTTAAGTGTTATGAATGGAGCTAGAGATTTACATATGTTGCAAATAGAGAACTCATGTATTTGAGTTTATGTGGTATTGCTTGGAGCTGAGTTTTGCATGGAGGTTGTGAGGAGCCCGTCAAAGTTTGTAAAAGTTAGAGTTTAGCCTACCCGGAGGGTTGAAAAACTTTCACTAGTGGATATGAGACGGGTGCCCAAGTGTGGAGCCAGTCCAAAGAGTTGGGCTTGCCTCAACATGGATTAGGGGAGACTAACAAGTCTCCTAGACCACGGGAAAAAATATTGTATCTTTTGTCTCTTTTACTTTTAAGCATTTACATTATTGCATTATTATCAATTGCTTGAATGTATTTAGAACTACTTATTCTTGCTTGATTGATTAGTATAGCAATTCTTGTTAGAGACTTGATTTAGTTAGTGCACTAGTGAGTCTAGATCATTTAGGCCTTAATTATTAAACCTTAGTTATTCGCTTCCACATATTATTTATGTTTTGACATTGGGTTGATTATAGAATATCTAGTTAGCGAGATAAATTTTTATAAATGCTTATTCACCCCCTCCTCTAGTCGTATCCTCGACCCTACACCATTGCCGACCTTGAAGCTTCTCCGTCGTCATTCCTTGCGCTGGACAGCCACTTCGCCGCCTCTCGTCTCCCATCACATCGCACTACCGTTTGACCCCAACGTGTTCCACTTGTGCCGCTCGTCTACCACGCCATTGAGTCATGCTGCCGACTAGCCTCGTTATCGCCACCGCCATGTGTTGCTTCGCCGTCCGTCGAACCGCTCACCTTCGTCCGCTTTGTCTTCCACTCCGCCGCCACCGATGCCTCGGTCGCCATGCCACCGTCAGAATCGAGGATACACCACAGGAGCCAAAGTGCCACCGCGCATTCAAGCCGACAATGATATCAACATGACGTCAGCCCTAGTCGTGTGTTGCCTCGTCAGCTACCACGTCAGCATGACGTCAACCCTAGCTCGTGCGCCATGAGCCCGATCTTCCATGGACCGAGTCGAATTCATGGACCTGGTCCATGGACCGAGGGCCGACCTGTTAGCCTCTAGAGTATTTTTAGATTTATTTTTATTTTTAGTAAATAGTATTGCTGATATCGGCATTGTGTCATAAATCAAACTTCTTTTAGAAAAATTTTTTGGACGAAAAGATAATGGTGTATGACATCATCATGATGTCACTAATCCAAATTCTAGTAGAAAAATAATTTGTAAAATTAGGATTTATTCTTTTTATTTATTTTCAAACTTCCGTGAGCGTGTTCTCATATGAGCTCCGATTGAGGCAAATCTAGTTTTGAAAAAATTGTAAATTCAAGATTATTTTATTATGAATTTTATTTTATTTTTGGAGTTTGTTTGCTCTCTAGTTTGTATTTATTTGTTGTTTATTTCTTGATTTGCGTAGAGGTTGAAGCGCCAGGAATGTACGAGAGTGTCGAGGCGATTCAAACCAAGGTCCAGACCAGGAACAAGAGCTTGTTTAAGGCAAGTCTTCCTTGACCATGTTGATCCTAAATTTATAAAATGCATATAGGTTTAAGCATTTACATTATTGCATTATTATCAATTGCTTGAATGTATTTAGAACTACTTATTCTTGCTTGATTGATTAGTATAGCAATTCTTGTTAAGGACTTGATTTAGTTAGTGCACTAGTGAGTCTAGATCATTTAGGCCTTAATTATTAAAACCTTAGTTATTCGCTTTCACATATTATTTATGTTTTGACATTGGGTTGATTATAGAATATCTAGTTAGCGAGATAAATTTTTATAAATGCTTATTCACCCCCCTCCTCTAGTCGTATCCTCGACCCTACACCATTGCCGACCTTGAAGCTTCTCCGTCGTCATTCCTTGCGCTGGACAGCCACTTCGCCGCCTCTCGTCTCCCATCACATCGCACTACCGTTTGACCCCAACGTGTTCCACGTGTGCCGCTCGTCTGCCGCGCCATTGAGTCATGCCGCCGACTAGCCTTGTTATCGCCACCGCCATGTGTTGCTTCGCCGTCCGTCGAACCGCTCACCTTTGTCCGCTTTGTCTTCCACGCCACCGCCACCGATGCCTCGGTCGCCATGCCACCGTCAGAATCGAGGATACACCACAGGAGCCAAAGTGCCACCGTGCATTCAAGCCGACGATGACATCAACATGACGTCAGCCGTAGTCGCGTGTTGCCTCGTCAGCTACCACGTCAGCATGACGTCAACCCTAGCTCGTGCGCCATGAGCCCGATCTTCCGTGGACTGAGTCGAATTCGTGGACCTGGTCCATGGACCGAGGGCCGACCTGTTAGCCTCTAGAGTATTTTTAGATTTATTTTTATTTTTAGTAAATAGTATTGCTGATGTCGGCATTGTGTCATAAATCAAACTTCTTTTAGAAAAAAATTTTGGACGAAAAGATAATGGTGTATGACATCATCATGATGTCACTAATCCAAATTCTAGTAGAAAAATAATTTGTAAAATTAGGATTTATTCTTTTTATTTATTTTCAAACTTCCGTGAGCGTGTTCTCATACGAGCTCCGATTGAGGCAAATCTAGTTTTGAAAAAATTGTAAATTCAAGATTATTTTATTATGATTTTTATTTTATTTTTGGAGTTTGTTTGCTCTCTAGTTTGTATTTATTTGTTGTTTATTTCTCGATTTGCGTAGAGGTTGAAGCGCCAGGAATATACGAGAGTGTCGAGGCGATTCAAACCAAGGTCCAGACCAGGAACAAGAGCTTGTTCATGGCAAGTCTTCCTGGACCATGTTGATCCTAAATTTATAAAATGCATATGTTGTTTTAAATTATGTGACGAGTACACATACCATGGGTACCCCCATCAGCCCGGAACCACGAACGGGCTGCCCTCTTTAGAAGCCCAGCTCTGGCGAAGGGCCCGTGGGCCATAAAGAGGGGACCTGGCCCTGATTCGACCGGCTCTGGCGTTACAGTTCGACCCTTAGGTCGAGCACGCGACGAACGTACCCGCCCGATCGGCTCCACCGGCCGATCGGGGTCAAGCCCGCCCGACATCTAGCCAATCGCCTCAGGCGCTGACGTTCCATGACGTTCGTACCAGGGTAGGCGGTCCCTTCCCGAGGATGTCAGAGGACTCGCCAAGAAGTCAAGCCCCGGTCCCGTCATCCTGACACGTCACGGAGGAGAGCGCCCCCTCCCGAGGCCACGCTGAGGTCAGATACAATTAATTGCCAGGGCTGACGGTCGTACGAAGTAGTGCATCACCTCACCAGCCCGGCCGAGGACACCCCGCCGCAGGACTACCAACCCGGCATGGGGGTGGACGGAGCCCGGCCGGACGACAAGACAGAAGACCAGACTCCAAGGCGTATAGTACCCCTTCTTTTTTCTCTCCAAACTCCCATGTAACCTGCCACCTCCGGGTCTATAAGGAGAGACAGGACGCCAGGGGCGGGGAGAGATCGATCAAACTAGAAACCGGTCGAACGCAAGAGGGAACCCTCCCTCATCTGTAACGCCCTGGTGATCGTTCGCCTCGAGAGACAATACACACCAACAAAGACGAATCGAGTAGGGACATTCACCCAACCAAAGATAAACCCCTGGCCTCTTGAGTCGACCATTCGGGGAGAGGGAGCGCACGAACCCCCCTAACCAAAAAAATCGTATTGCCGGTGCACGAAACACCGACATTATGCATGCTTACTTTTATGCAATGTATTTTAAATATAGTCTTAAGGTTTAGTTAAATCCAAAATTGTTATGACTCCTTTGACATTGGTCATTATTTGCCCTTATCACCCTAGATGATATTAGCTATTTTAATTTGGTGATAATCAGTAGTGTAGCATGGAACGGTAGAACTGCTTAATCTAGCTTAAACGTTTCAGTATTATACCATATGGGAATCATTTCAAATTTGGTTTAAACTCTTTTGGTAATGTTGTGGCAATTTTTATTGCTGCTGTTATTTAAATAAAATAAAGTGGAAAAATTGTTTAAACCGGGGTGGATGGATGCTTGGCGAGTGCTGGATGCATGAGATATTGTAAAGTGAATGTTCTGTCCTAGTCGATTAAGGATTGAAGTGTGCGTTACCATGGGCCGAGCATTACCGTACAACCACAAGTCTATATGGGTAAGACCTGTTTAATTAATTTGTGAGTCTTATTATTGGCTTCGCCATTTGGTGGACTGTGGGTGCCGGATGGAGACACTCGTAAGGCGCAAGAGGGGGCTTTTGAACTGGGCGGCTAGAGCCCTATCAGCAGTGAAACCTTCATGGGCAAAGTTAATAGTGGGGTTGTATATTGTAAATGTCTTGTCTTGATCTCTCTGCTGATACACTAAAGGAAGTGTGGTAACTGCATAGCAACAAGAGACGATCATATCTTGTGGGTAAAGCTATACCCGGTTGTACGTTGTAGATTTTATAGTTTTGTTTTAAATAATAATGTTTGTTTGGGAATCCGTGAGTGGTTGGAGCTCTTGGCTTATTAGTTGGTAGTGGAATTCGTGAGTGGATAGAACTCTCGCGTTGTGGTTTGGCGGTTGGAGTTAGTTGCATGATTGAAACTGTCTAGTTGTCATATTAAATTCAATGTTTATAACTACATTCGTCAAATGATGCTTTGTGAAAGTGCTAGTGGTATTTAGAGTTAAACATTGCTTTATGTTAAAAGAGCCATATTATACCTTCATTATTCAACCTTGCATATAGTTATCATGCATTATGTTTCCAAGGCTTGTGAGTATGATTGTGTACTCACCCTTGCAACCCCACTTTCCACAAAGAAGTGTGCAAAAGAAGGTGACTATGAGTATTTTTCTTGTGGTTTCGATGAAGGAGATCCAAAATTCTTAGACGTGCACCCCAGTCGATTGCATGTTGGGCAAATAGATGGGTTTATCCTGTTGTTGTAATTTCATTTCCGCTTCTATGTTATTGAAGTTTTAATATTATTTGATTCGTGATATGGATGTGTTGCCATCACTATTTTCACTTTGTGCACTAGCTTGATTCGAGACTAGAACGGGTATACATAGAGGGTTCAGATTTCGAAATATAGTCCCGACGGAAGTGATATCAGAGCCATGTCGACTGTAGGTTGCAACCTAAGTTAGCATGGTCTTTTTAGAAGAACTTCAAAAAAAATTCTTAATCAAAGTAACGAATTGATAGTTCATAGTTTGCTTCCTCTTATCTCATTCTAACGTTCTTACTCCTTTCCTTTGCGGAAATATTATTTTAAAAAGTTTAATTTGATCTAATCTCATGAAACTTCTTAAGCCTCGAGTTTTCCGTGATGATTCAAATCAAGAAAAGAATAATACATATACCTTTCAAGATTAATGGAGGATTTCCATATAGGATAAATTAATAGTGCTTAGTGGTGTCGAAGCTTGTCATTCCTTTTCCATTTAGTGACGCATAGATTGAGTGTGTTAAGGTTTTTGTTTCTGAAAAGATGTGATAATTGCCTAGAGGGGGAGTGAATAGGCTATTTAAAATTTCAAAAGAAATTAATTGCAGCGGAAATGGTATCGGAACTTACGGTATATAATCGGAACTTTCAAAGGTATTGGAACTTCCGATTAAGTATCAGAATATCCGATCGGTACTGAAATTCGAGAACAGGTAACAATGTCTAGCAAACTACAATCTTCTTCTACTCTAGTTGAGTGCAAGAATGACTAAACGATCTAGACTAGAGTAGCAACAATAGAGGAGTTCAAATAAAAGGATTACACACAAGTAATTCTAGAGAAATCAAACTAAAGAGACAAGAGTTTGTTTCCCGGAGTTCGGATCCTTGAGGGGAACTTATGTCTCCGTTGAGGAGGCTCACAAAGAGCCAGGTCTGCTTCACCCCTTTCTTCCCAAACCTCGGTCACACTTGAGATTCGGTTTCACTCTTGATTTCTTCCCTTTCGGAGGCGAAATCAACCTTCACAAACTTCTCACGGCGTCCCACACTCTTCGGGAGCTCGTGAGCGACGCCTAGCCGTCTAGGAGTCCTTCAACCTCTAAGAGTAACAAATGCAAAGTGGTGTTATCTTGGAGATGCTCTCTAATGCTCAAGATGAATGATTTCGCTTTTGCTCTAGCACTAGAACTCACTTCTATTCCTCACTCTCTAGATGATCACTAGGATCAAAGAGGAGGACTCAAGAATGCTTTGGAATGTGCTCTACAGGCTCACAAATTCAGCCCAACAAAGTGTGTAACCTCTCAAAAGAGGTGGAGGTGGGTATTTATAGATTTGGACAAAAACTAGCTTTTATACCCGCACTCAGCCACATATCGGAACTTTCGATCCCAACATCGAAACTTCCGATGCAACTAAGTTTCTAGAACACAGTACCGTCTAACGGTAAAAAAAATATACATCGAAACATCCGATGCAACGATCGGAACTTCCGAAGTTTCCAGAGAAAACACTTTGAAAAACTTATTTCAACCAGTTTTCTAAGTCCACATCGGAATGTCCGATATCAATATCGGAACATCCGAAGTGTCCAGTAAGTACCCAAGTTCATTTTAACAAACATCGGAACATCCGATGCGAAATATCGGAATGTCCAACTTGTCTAGAGAGCACCTTTTAAGGTCTATACACGGATCGGAACATCCGATCCAAAAATCGGAGTATCCGATATGTATCAAGTGCTTCGGACACAAGCACAACTAAGCATCGGAATGTCTGAAAGTATCGGAACTTCCGAAGTGATATCGGAATGTCCGACCTGAACTTCAAAAAGAACCACCCCGATGCAAGTGCAGGGACTTCGTTTCTCTCAAATAAACTAGCTATCATTCATCTGAGCATAGAGACTAACTCTAGATCAACTACAATTCATCCCTCTTAATATTACGGCATTCCTATTACTCAAAAATGTAAAATACATACTCATGATGTCGTTTTTCTTACTCAATCCTTTTGAGGGTATCCAATGTCTGTAGATAATCTCAGTTTGGGACTTTTACCTGTTCACAAACTCATTGAACACATTAGTCCATTTAATCGTTTGTCATTAATCAACCAAAACTTCTTTAGGGGTCTAGATGCACTTTCAATCTCCTCCTTTTTGGTGATTGATGACAACCCGATTAAAGCTTACAAATAATTTGAGTAGAATAGATATGGAAATGTATTGACCTATGGTGAGCTCCCCCTCAATATGTGCATTTAAGCTATGACTTGAGAGCAAGTGCACATTTTGAAAGAAAAAAATAATGAAAGAGCTCCCTCTAAATCTTTGCATACGAGAGTAACATGCATATATGACATGACATATAAATAAAAAGAATACATAACATTTCGCACTAGGGTAGGTGGCTCCTTCCCAAGGTGTCAGGGAGGCCGCCTAAGAAGTCAAGCTCCCGTCCCGTCATCCTAACACACAACAGAGGGGAACGCCCCCTCCCGAGGCCACGCTGAGGTCAAATACCATTAATGACGGCGCCTAACAATCGTACGGAGCAGTGCGTCACTTCTTCAACCCGGCCGAGAACCCCCTGTTGCAAGACTACCGACTCGGCGTGGGGGTGAACGGAGGCCGGTCGGACGACAAGACCGAAGACCAGATTCCGAGACATAGGACACCCCTTTCTTTTTCCCTTCCAAACTCCCATGTAACATGTCGCTTCTGCCTATATAAGGAAAGGCAGGACCCGGGGAGATAGACAGATATAGAGATATAGATTGATCGATCGGTCGGTCAACACAAGAAAAACACCCACACGCGAAAAGCGGAAAGATCGTTCGGTTCTTCTTCCTCCCAAAGGAAGTCGCCATTGTAACCCCCCGAAAGGACAATATACACTCATCTCACGAACTGGAGTAGGGACGTTCAGCCCGAACCAGTATACATCTTGGACTCCTTGAGTCAGGCCATTCGAGGAGAGGGAGCGCGCGGACCCCCTAGACCGAAAAATTGTATTGCCGGTGGTTGAAACACCAACACTTTGTTTGGCACAAGAACGTCCCTTCCTTGAGTTGTTTGATTTGAAATCCGAGGAAGAACTTCAATTCACCCATCATTGACATCTCAAACCTTTTAGTCATCAACCTACTGAATTCTTCACAAAAATTTTTATTAGTAAAACCAAATATAATGTCATCAACATATATTTGGCATACAAATAGATCATCATCAACATTCTTAGTGAAGAGAGTAGGGTCGGCTTTACCGATATTGAAACCCTTTTTAATGAGAAAGTCCTTAAGGCATTCATACCATGCTCTAGGTGCTTGCTTAAGCCCGTAGAGCGCCTTATGGAGTTTATATGCGTGCGAAGGGTTCTTGTGATCCTCCATTCCAGGTGGTTGCTCAACATAAACCAATTCGGAGATTGGGCCGTTTAGGAAAGCATTCTTGACGTCCATTTGAAAAAGCTTGAAATCATGGTGAGTAGCAAATGCAACCAATATACGAATTGACTCTAATCTAGCAACGGGAGCATAAGTCTCACCAAAATCCAAACCTTCGATTTGAGTGTATCCTTGAGCTACTAACCTTGCTTTATTCCTTGTAACAATCCCATTTTCATCTTGCTTGTTGCGGAAGACCCATTTGGTTCTAATCACGTTTTGATTGGGCCTCTCCACCAACGACCATACCTTGTTTCTCACGAAATTGTTTAACTCATCATGCATGGCCATCACCCAATCCGGATCTTTTAGTGCATCTTCCACCTTTAAAGGTTACAAAGTAGACATGAAAGAGTAAAATTCGCAAAAATTAGCTACTCTAGAGCGTGTAGTTACCCCCTTTTGGATGTCACCAAGAATGTTGTCGACGGGATGGTCTCTTTGGATACTTTGATACACTCTTAGATGCGGCGCTTGAGATGTTTGTTGTATCGGTTCAACATCTTCCACTTGATCATCCTCCATGAGTTTTCTTGAACTATCTTGGGGTATGTCTTGACCTTGATTTGAAGTTGGTGGTTCCACTTGAGTTGACGTATTGTCTTGATGTTCCACTTCTTGTGGCTTCACTTCACCAATTGGCCATCTTCTTAATTGCAATGCTTGACATTTCTTCATTTTATAGCACATTCAAATATCCCTTGAAGGCAATTGATGAATTTCTCTTCTAAAGATGGCCACATCCACATTAGTGAATAAGCAATTATAACCCATTTCGCAAAGTTGTGATACGGATAATAAATTGTAATTCAATGATCTAACTAGTAAGACATTAGAGATAGAATGATCATTCTATATTGCAATTTTACCTAGTCCCATGACCTCACCTTTACCATTATCACCAAACACAATATTTTCAAATTGTGACCCTCTCTCATCAAAAGATGAGAACATACTCTTCTCTTCGGTCATGTGGTTTGTGCAACCACTAGCAAGCACCCAACTTGATCCTCCGGAGAGATAGTGCTACAAGAATGAGTTAGGTCTTCACTTTAGGTACCCAAATCCTTTTGGGACCTTGCATGTTAGTGATTAAAACTTTCGGTACCCACACCTTTTTCTTAGCCGTCTCATTAGAGTTGTGGGCACCGACAAAGAGAGCAACCACTTTACCACGGTGGTTCCTCTTCAAAACATAAGAGGCATAATGAATAGAATGAGATGCATGATGTTGAGGATGCTTCTTTGGTTCTTGAACGGCCTTGTTGACTCGTGTGGTGGTCAATGGTAGCTTGCCATTTCCTTTGACAAACTTAATACATTCCTTACCTTTTACCACCACACGTTCATTTCCTTTGCTCTCATACTTATCAAATCCTAGCCCTTCTTTGTTGTTGTTTCCTCGACCGTTGATGGTCTTATATAGGGCACCCTTGGATTGATAAGTCTTGATGCAACCGTATCTTACCAAGGCACTTAGTCTCTTGTTTTCGCTTTTTAACACTTGCACAAATTGAGAGTTAGTAGCACAAGCATTAATATCAATATTATAGCAACAAGAGCAACCATTGCTAGTGGAAGGAATAGAAGCCAATGAAGCATCATTTTGAGGAGGATTAAGATCATTAAGAGACTCAAGTTGCACTTCAAGAGCTTTGAGATTGTTTTCTAGACTAAAGACATGTAACACCCCAAAATTTTGCTTTTCTTAAATTCATGTGTGATTTGGCACTTTGGTGAATTTTTGGAATTTTCTGGAATTTATTTGGATTTATTTGAATTTATTCCATTTTGAAATAATTAAAGAATTTAATTTTGCAAATAAAATTTTGTTGGAAATATTTTATTTGAGTCCCAAATACCCTAAAATATTTTCCAGAATTTTTCTGGAATTTTTCTGAGTCATTTGCTATTTTTAATGAATTAAATGAATTACTGGGAATTATTTTAAATATTAAATCGCTGGAAATTCAACTCGGTCAAGTATCGTTTCATCCGACCGAGTCGGAACCCGAGTCGGACTCGAGTCCGACCCGAGCCAGTTGACTCGACCAAACCAGCTCCCAACCCTAATCAATCCCAACCGTTGGATCAAGATCCAACGGCTGAGATCCGCCCGTACCGGTTCGAGCCGTATCCGGCCCGGATCCGATCGCGCCCGTGCGATCATGGGCCGCTGATCGTGCCACGTGGACGGGCCGAAGGCCATCGTCTCCGCCGAGTCCGAGCCGGACTCGCCGCCGCGCCGCCGTGTAGAACTAGGTTTCCGCCTTCGCACGAACGCCGAGGCTATTTAAAGCCCTGGTCACGCCCGAGGTTGCCCTCATCCTTGCGCACCCGTTCCCGAGCCATCTCGCCTCGAGCCGCTGCCGCTTATTCGCGTGCGAGCTCGCCAGAAGTTGGAGGAAGTGACCGCTGCGGTTTTTGCCCTCTGCCTCGCCGCCGTCCGTCGTCTTCCGCCGAGAAGGAGCCCAGATCCGGAGTCCCCGCTTCGAGACGCACCCGAGGAGACCACCCACTTCGCCGGAACGACCCCGGAGCGCCGTCGGGCTCGTCGTCGTCTTCGTCTCTGGTGGTCTTGCTCCGCCGCGTCGCCATCGACCTCGCGAGCTCTGTGGACCGTCCGATCTTGATCGTGCGGTTGAGGTGAGTTCACGTGTTCCAAACCCGATTAGATCTAGACCGTTGGATTAAGATCCAACGGTTCACAATCGCCACGTGCCGTGGTAGTGATTCTTATAGGATTAGATCTGGACCGTCCGATCTAGATCGAACGGCCCACGATCATCGAGTAGTTTCAACGTGTTAACCCTGGATCTAAATCCGCGCCGTTGATTTTCAAACCAACGGTCGAGATTGCGCCGCGTGTCGGGAAGTTGGACCGACGCGGTCGCTGGCCCACGCTGCGTGCAGGCAGGACGCCGACACGCGGGCCCGCGTGTCGAGGGCCCGCATGTCGCTGGTCGACCAACAAGCGCCGACGTCACCCATGACGCCATCGGTGGTCCCACCTGCCGCACTGCGGCCGAGCCCTGTTGACGTCGGGCCGATGACGCTACCCGAGCGGGCCCACATGTCGGGCCGACACGTAGAGTCGTGGGACCGAGTCCACGGTGGACCCGAAGCCGAGCGTGGACTACGCCCATGGACCACCGACGCCGCCAGACCAATCCAAAGGTCGCCACGTGCCCATGCCGACGCAATAATTAATTTCCTAAAAGAAAATGATTTATTAATTCGAAATATTGATTCAAATTTAGATCCAAACTTCAAACGCTTATAACTTTTGCGTTTCAACTCCGATTTGAGTGATTCAAATTTCTAAATTTGTATAAAATTGAGATCTACCTAAATATGAATTTTATTTAATTTTTGGACTAAAGTTTTTCTCTGTAAAATTATTTACTTGATTATTTAAACTTTAAATAATCATAACTTTTATGCTTTAACTCCAAATTTGATTTATTCCAGTTTCTAAAAATCCAGAAAATTATGTTCTCTCTGTTTATGGATTTTATTTGGAGTTTTGGGATGTTTTTGCCTATTGTTTATTTGTGTATTGCTATTTGCACGCTTTACGAGTAGACGTTGAAGTGCCGGAAGGATTCGAAGGAGAAGTATTGACTCAGGATCCAACTCAAGACCAAGAGCAAGTACTTTTTGAAGGCAAGTTGTGCTTTGACCATGTTGATCCTATTTTCGAAATCTATTTTGATTTAAACTATTGCATGCTAGTTCAATTAGAGAAATACTTTGTTTAAACATGGGGGTTAGATAAATACCAATTTGCTGTATGACACCTTGATTATCTAAGTATGTGCCATGACCCTTTGTCACCCTAGATGTGGATTACTAGTTGGACATTATTAGATTGCCAACATGGGTTTTAGACCGTTGTAGTACCTTTGCTTAGACACCTTTCGTGCTCGAGGACATGATTTTGGACAATCAAATGTTAATATTGACTTAATGATATATTGAACCTGTTTTGGAAAAGTATCATGTGATGTTGATGGCACGTGGTGCATGGTAATCAACTGGGGTTTGATAAACAGTTTCCGACCGGGGCATGTGGCAAGAGTAATCAGGTGGGCCAGTTGTGGCATTGGGGATGTTGATTTGGTTCTTCGGGTAGTCTTGCCCTGGTCACTCTAAGGACTTAACCTTGCAAGCCTTTGAACTGGGTCATACTTGCAACCACATGGTCGGAATGGGACGGCCCTAGTTGACTAAGTCGCTAAGGACTCACTTGTGGAGCCTCAGGGTGTCGATTACACCGCTTGTGTGATTGTACGGGGAGCGTATCGTGGCTGTGGCCGATACCCATCTAACGGTGTGTTGGTCCCATACTTCGCCTTGGCTAAGGGAAGGGATGGTGTAGAGCACGAACCTGAGAGGACCACCTGTGTTGTTTGAGGCTTCCGAAAGGCTTTGTTACTGAACTTCGCCTTTGTGGTGTTTGACTCAGTATCTTGTGGGTAAAGTGCATAACCTCTGCAGAGTTTAGAATCTATTCGAATAGCCGTGTCCACTGTGATCGACAATGCTCGGAATTACAAATCAAGGGTTAGACTTTCTGAAAATAACTTGGATTTGAAAGGTTGGTTTGGTTTGGTAATGAAGATGATGGAAATGTGGTTTAGGATGGGGAAAAATGTTTATTAAACTTCTTGAAAAGTTATTTACGCTTCACTTATTTCTACCGCTTTGAATCTATTTACATTACTTTTCAAATGTCACATCGCAAATACACCTTGAGCTACTCCTTTGTACCAAGCCATGCATATAGTATATTAGCTTGCATTCTCATGCATGACTTGTCGAGTACCAAGTACTCACCCTTGCCTCAACACAATATCAGTTGAAGAGGAGATTACGCCAGCTTTGGAGGAGGAACTCCAAGAGGACTCGTCTACTTAGGGATGCGAGCCCAGTCAGTTGCCTGTGGTATACTGGATGGCGCCACGAAGTTATTTGATTTTCCGCTGCTATTATTTTTCTCTGAATAAGTTTCGCCTTACGAGGCTTACATTTGTAACTTGACCATAAGGTCGAGTAACCAGTTTGGTTATTTAAATAAAGTACTTTATTGGTATCGAGTGGTATGATTGTGATATTTACCAATGTTAAGACTGTGTGCACTAGCGCGTTCCTGGACTAGTGCTGAATACACAGAGGGTCCGGATTTGCAAATTCGGGGTCCCGACAAGACATTTTCTTGAAGCGACTCATTTGAGCTCTTAAGCCATGTGATTGAGTTGTTAGCCAAATCAAGATTTTTGGTTAATAATTCAATTTTCTCCTTCTCTTCAGCAAGAAGCTTCTCAAGAGAAAGATTTTTATTCTTTTCAAGTATTAACAGATCTTCTTGCTTCTCAAGAGTTTCCTCTTGGCTATCTATTCTTTTCATTAGCTTAATTATCTTAGCAATGATTGACTTATTCAAGTCACTAAATAAAGCATCATCCTCATCATCACTACTATCTATTTCACTATCACTACTTGGATGTTTTGGTTTGGTCATTACCTTGCGCCCTTTTGCCATGAGACAAACGGGTGTGTTGTTGTCGGTGTCATTGTTACTCATATCGCCAAAGAGTGATTTCGTTGGGGGAGCGGCTTCAATGGCGATGGTGGCAACTCCTTCATCGTCGGAATCGGAGTCGGAGTCGTTGGAGTCCCATTCTTCTCCAATGTGAGCTCGCCCCGAGTACTTCTTCTTATGAGCTTTGTTCTTCTTGTATAGCTCATTCTTCTTGTGCTCATTGGGATTGCTCTTCTTCTTTGGACAATCGGCGATGAAGTGTCCCACTTCACCGCACTCATAGCAAGCCCTCTTGACATTTCTTCTTCTTGTCTTGTCCTTGTAATTCTTCTTGTACTTGCTTGACCCGTCATACTTTAGAATTTTTTTGAATTTTCTCACAAATAGGGCCATGTCTTCTTCATCTTCGCTCTCATCATCATCGTCACTCGAGCTCAAGTCTTCCTTCTTGCTTGCCTTCAATGCGATCTATTTCGGCCTTGAGCTTGAGCTTTTCTTGGCAAGGTTCTTCACTTCTTTAGCTTCCTCTTCCATGAGCTCATGTGAGAGGATTCTTCCAAGCACATCATTTGGAGTGAGCCTCTTGAAATCTTTTCGCTCTCGAATGAGTGTTACGAGAGTTGAATTCCTTGGAGCGAAGGCTCTCAACATCCTTTTCACAACTACATGATCTGTCATGTCCTTGCTTCCTAATCCACGGATCTTGTTGACGAGGATCATCAAGCGGTCATACATTTGTTGCGGAGTCTCGTCATCATTCATGACAAACCTCCCCAACTTTCCTTCAAGCAACTCAATTTTTGACTCCCTCACGCTTGATGTCCCTTCATGAGCAATTTGGAGTGTGTCCCACATTTCTTTAGCCTCTTCAAGACCATCAACCTTGTTGAATTCCTCGGGACTCAAGGCTCCAAGCAATACACTTGCGGCTTGTGCATTCCGGTGAATATTTTGCTCTTATTCCGATGTAAGCTCCATGTCTTCATCCAGCAAATCCAAACCTGTATACACAATCTTCCACACACTTGGATGAACAGACATTAGATGCATTTTCATTTTGTACCTCCAAGCGGAATAGTATGTACCGTCGAAGAATGGTGCACGCCCGGAAGGCACGATGATATAAGAATGTGAAGAAGAGGTGTTCAATTTATCATAGTTGAAAGGAACTTCAACTCCCTGATTCGATGTAGAGGTTCCACCTTCTTTCTTCTTGCTGGAACCACCATCTCCGGACTTTGGGCTATCCGGGTCACCCGGGAAGACAACCTTCAACCCCGTGCCTGCCATCTCGTTCCCTTCAAGCGGTTAATCCTTCGAGAAGGTTGGGCTCTGATACCAATTGAAAAGATATGATAATTGCCTAGAGGGGGGTGAATAGGCTATTTAAAATTTCAAAAGAAATTAATCGCAGCGAAAAAGGTATCGGAACTTCCGGTATATAATCGGAACTTCCAAAGGTATCGGAACTTCCGATTAAGTATCGAAATATCCGATCGGTACTGAAATTCGAGAACAAGTAACAATGTCTAGCAAACTACAATCTTCTTCTACTCTAGTTGAGTGTAAGAATGAGTAAACGATCTATACCAGAGTAGCAAAAATAGAGGAGTTCAAATAAAAGGATTACACACAAGTAATTCTAGAGAAATCAAACTAAAGAGACAAGAGTTTGTTTCCCGGAGTTCGGATCCTTGAGGGGATCTTACTTCTCCGTTGAGGAGGCTCACAAAGAGCTGGGTCTTTTTCAACCCTTTCCTCCCAAACCTCGGTCACACTTGACATTTGGTTTCACTCTTGATTTCTTCCCTTTCGGAGGCGAAATCAACCTTCACAAACTTCTCACGGCGTCCCACACTCTTCGGGAGCTTGTGAGCGACGTCTAGCCGTCTAGGAGTCCTTCAACCTCCAAGAGTAACAAATGCAAAGTGGTGTGATCTTGGAGATGCTCTCTAATGCTCAAGATGAATGATTTCGCTTTTGCTCTAGCACTAGAACTCACTTCTATTCCTCACTCTCTAGATGATCACTAGGATCAAAGAGGAGGACTCAAGAATGCTTTGGAATGTGCTCTACAAGCTCACAAGTACAGCCCAACAAAGTGTGTAACCTCTCAAAAGAGGTGGAGGTGGGTATTTATAGATTTGGACAAAAACTAGCCGTTATACCCGCACTCAGCCACATATCGGAACTTCCGATCCCAACATCGAAACTTCCGATGCAACTAAGTTTCCAGAACATAGTATCGTCTAACGGTAAAAAAAACGATACATCGGAACATCCGATGCAACGATCGGAACTTCCGAAGTTTCCAGAGAAAACACTTTGAAAAACCTATTTCAACCAGTTTTCTAAGTCCACATCGGAATGTCCGATATCAATATCGGAACATCCGAAGTGTCTAGTAAGTACCCAAGTTCGTTTTAACAAACATCGGAACATCCGATGCGAAATATCGGAATGTCCGACTTGTCCAGAGAGCACCTTTTAAGGTCTATACACGAATCGGAACATCCGATGCAAAAATCGGAGTATCCGATATGTATCAAGTGCTTCGGACACAAGCACAACTAAGCATCGGAATGTCTGAAAGTATCGGAACTTTCGAAGTGATATCGGAACGTCTGACCTGAACTTCAAAAAGAACCACCCCGATGCAAGTGCAGGGACTTCGTGTCTCTCAAATAAACTAGCTATCATTCATCTGAGCATAGAGACTAACTCTAGATCGACTACAATGCATCCTTCTTAATAGTACGGCATTCATATTACTCAAAAATGTAAAATACATACTCATGATGCTGTTTTTCTTACTCAATCCTTTTAAGGCTATCCAATGTCTGTAGATAATCTCAGTTTGGTACTTTTACCTGTTCACAAACTCATTGAACACATTAGTCCCTTTAATCGTTTGTCATTAATCAACCAAAACTTCTTTAGGGGCCTAGATGCACTTTCATTTTCTTGTTTGTCCGGTGTGTTGTACACTTGCCCTAAACATTGTATTGCAGTCACATCTAAAGTTGAGTAGTTTAATTGCTTTCTGGTCTTGGAATGGCTACCTCCCTAGTCTTATTATCTTTGTTGTTTCCCTCTCATCTATTGCTAACCTTCCCTGACCGTTGCTTCAGATGGAGAACCAAGGAAGAGGTCATGGAGCTGGTCACAGAGGAGGTTGTGCTGGAGGTCATGGTCGTGGACGTGGCCAGGTAGTACCACAAGAGCAACCAGAACAGCAAGTGAGATCACTGCCACCACCATTCCAACCCCCAGCAGCAGACATTCAGTGAATGATGGCAATGCATCTTCAGTTATTGTAAGCCCTTGCTCAAAATATAGTGAACAATCCCCAACCAACACCAGGCATTGCACCAGTGATGCCACCCCAGTCTAAACTTGGGAGATTCATGAGAACTAGACCACCTACCTTCATGGGAGAAGCTGAACCCTTGGAGGCAGATGATTGGTTGAAGGACGTAGAGAAGAAGCTTCAGTTAGCTCAATGCAATGATCATGAGAAAGTTCTTTATGTGAGCCACCAACTAAAAAGTGTAGCTGCAAATTAGTGGGATAACTTCTGTGTCGCCCATCAGAACGCCCAAGCTATCACTTAGGAGGAATTTTATGAAGCCTTCTGTGCTGCCCACGTACCTGCAGGCATCATTGAAATGAAAAAGAGAGGATTTTGCAAGTTGTATCAAGGAAATCAGAGTGACTTAGAGTTCCTCAACAAGTTTATCCAACTATAAAGGTATGCACTAGAAGATGTAGCAACCGAAGGAGCCAAGATCTGGCGGTTCATGGATGGACTTGATCCCAACATCAAGGTGCATCTAGTTGCTTTGGACTTCCCACACTTTTAGCATATGGTGAATAAGGCACTTGTCAAGAGAATGCCCAAAGGCAACAGCAAGAATCCTTCAAGAGAAGGATGGCATTCCACGCCCAGCAAGGAGCGAGTGGTTCTCGTTAGCGCTTCCAACCACAACAAGCCAATCGGACCATTGTTCAAGGAGGACCCCGTACTCCTAATTTTGGACCACACCCAGTCACTCAAGGATTCCATAACATTGCTAGTGATCAACCTTAGAAAGGGAAGTCAAATGCTAAAAGAGTTCAGTGCTTTCACTGCCATCAGATGGGATACTATGCTAACAACTATCTATAGAAGCATCACCCAGTGACCCCAGTGTCGTTCAACTTGGGATCCAATTCTGCCAGAACTCCTACACAAGGACAAGGACGTGGAGCACCATAGACGCCAAGAGCTCTGCGATCTTTTGGAAAAGAACGAGGCAACCATGTGACCACAGAAGAAGTTCATGAGGCACCAGATGTGGTTCTAGGTAAGTTCCTTGTAAACTCAGTACTTGCCTCAGCATTATTTGATTCTAAAGCATCGTATTCTTTTATATCAAAGAATTTTGTTGAAAATTTTGATTGGGAAACCTGTACTCTTAAGAGCCCCATGATAGTTCAATCACCTGGGAAAGAGTTGAGAACTAGTTTAGTATGTCCAAGTGCAAAGATAACAATTCATAGGGGTAGAATTTCTAGTGAATCTTATCATTCTGGATTCAAAAGGAATAGATGTCATCCTATGGATGTATTGGCTAACCAAATATAAAGTTCAAATAGATTGTGCCAATAGAGCCATCACCCTTACCAATTCGGAAGGCATTCGAGTGGAATATATGCCTAATGAGTCTTCAAGTGAGAAATGCACATTAAATAGATTGGAGAAAACAACTTTGGAAAGTATGCCTATGGTGCAAGAATACCCAGATGTATTTCCTGAAGAATTACCAGGTATACCGCCTGATCGGGATATAGAGTTCATCATAGAACTAGTCCCTGGTACAGGTCCCATTTCTAAGAGACCCTACCGCATGCTAGCTAATGAACTCGCTGAGATGAACAAACAAATTGAGGAGTTATAAGAAAAAGGATTCATTTGGCCAAGTTCATCGCCTCAGGGAGCACCAGTGCTCTTTGTGAAGAAGAAGGAATAGTTTACGCATGTGCGTAGACTATGGAGTTTTGAATGAATTTACAATAAAAAAAAACAAGTATCCTTTACCCGGGATTGATGACCTATTTGATCAGTTGAAAGGAGCTTGTATTTTCTCCAAGATCGACCTTCAGTCTGGATACCATCGGTTGAAAATAAGACCAGAAGATATCCCAAAGATAGCTTTTGCTACCCGGCATGGACTCTATGAGTTCACAGTCATGTTGTTTGGTCTGACCAATGCACCAGCCTACTTTATGAACCTGATGAGCAAGGTGTTTATAGAATACCTAGACAAATTTATGGTGATATTCATAAACGACATACTTATCTATTCCAGAGATGAAGCAGAACATGAAGACCATTTGAGGATAATGTTGTAAAAGCTCAGAAAGCACCAATTTTATTCCAAATTTAGTAAGTGTGAGTTTTGGTTGAAGGAAGTCACTTTTTTGGGACATGTGATTTCTACTGGAGGTGTGTTAGTGGACCCCAAGAAAGTAAAGAGTGTGCTCGATTGGAAGCAATCCAAGTCAGTGCCTGACATCAGAAGTTTTTTTAGTTTAGCGAGATACTACCAAAGATTCATAGAAAGATTTTCGAAGATTGTAAGACCGCTTACACAGTTGCTAAAGAAAGAAAAGAAGTTTGAATGATCCAAAGCTTGTGAGCAAAGTTTTCAAGAATTGAAAAAGAGACTGACTACAACCCCAGTGCCCATTCTACTAGATATTCAAAAAAAAATTGAGAATTTTGTGACGCTTCAAAACAGGGACTTGGATGCCTCTTGATGCAAGAAGGCAAAGTAGTTACATATACCTCATGGCAATTGCGACCGCATGAGGAAAACTATCTAACCCATGACTTGAAAATGGCTGCAATTGTGCATGCACTGATATTGTGGAGACATTATCTCATTGGTAATCGTTGTGAGATCTTCACAGACTACAAGAGTTTGAAATATATATTCACTCAAGTAGACCTCAACCTAAGACAAAGAAGATGGTTGGAGTTAATAAAGGATTACAATGTAGGAATACATTACTATCCTGGCAAGGCTAATGTAGTTGCTGATGCTTTAAGCTGGAAGAGTTACTGCAGCAATTTGATGATTCAAGAAGGACAACCTACTCTTCACGAGGAGTTTCAGCGTTTGAATTTGGAACTAGTGATGGAAGGTTCCGTAGCTGCTTTGGAGATTCAACCAACTTTGAAGGATCAGATCAAAAAGATGCAAAAGTCAGATAAAGAAGCTGCTAAGATCAAGGTTGGAATAAAAGGAGGGTAAAGCCCCATGATTCTCAGAGGATGAAGAAGGAACAGTTTGGTTTGGGAAGAGTATCAATCAAGCAGTTGATATTAAAGGAGGTGCATGAGTCAGCATACTCAATTCATCCAGGCAATACCAAGATGTATCAAGATCTTTGTGGTATATATTGGTGGCCATGGATGAGGAAGAAAATTGCAGAATACATAGCTGTGTGTGATATATGCCAGCGAGTTAAGGTAGAGAATCAAAGACCGACTGGATTGCTAACTGTTAAAGGTACCTGAATGGAAGTGGGAATAAATTAGAATGGACATCATTACAGAACTTCTAAGAACCAGATTAGGTCATGACTCAATATGGGTTATAGTGGATCAATTGACAAATGTTGTACATTTCATTCATGTGAGTACAATCTACCAAGGAGATAAACTTGCAGAGCTGTATATGTCAAGGATTGTGTGTTTGCATGGCATGCCAAAGAAGATTGTTTCAGATCGCGGAACTCAATTCACTTCAAGATTCTGGCAAAAGTTACAAGAAGCATAGGGTACCAACCTGAATTTCAGCACAACTTATTACCATCAAACTAATGGACAGACTGAATGAGTGAATTAAATCCTTGAAGATATATTGAGATATTGTACGTTATCCAATACGGCAAGTAGGGATCAAAGTTTACCCGATGCAGAATTCTCATACAACAATAACTATCAAGCAAGCTTGCAAATGTCACTATTTGAAGCCTTGTATGGAAGAAAGTGTAGGATGCCTCTTTATTGGAATGTAACAGGAGATCGACAAGTCTTTGGTCCTGATATTTTGCAAAAGGCTAAAGAAAAAGTAAAAAAATGATCCAAGAAAGATTGAGAATAGCATAGTCCAGGCAAAAGAGCAATGCTGACAACCGTTGGAGATAGTTAACCTTTGCTCTTGGTGACCATGTGTATCTAAAGGTCTCACCACTCAAAGGGATGTGTCGATTCCAAGTTCATGGAAAGTTAGCACCAAGGTTCATTGGACCATTCCCAATCCTAGCTAGAAGAGGAGAAGTGGCTTATCAGTTGGAGCTACCACCGTAGTTGTCAGATGTGCATAATGTGTTTCATGTGTCAATTGGAAAAGTATCTCAGGGTACCAGAGGAGCAGATGAAAGTTAAGGACGTTGAGCAAAAGGAGGATCTTACCTACCCAGAGTACCCAATCAGAATTTTGATGAGGCAGAGCATAGAATGAGGAGCAAGATGATCAAGTTTTGCAAGATTCAGTGGAGCAACCATTCAGAAAGGGAACCAACTTGGGAGCGTGAAGAGGATCTTAAGGTCGAGTTTCTTCACCTATTATTTAGCTAGTCCTGAATCTTGAGGTCAAAATTCTGTTAAGGGGGGAGGTTTGTAACATTCCAAAATTTGAGTTATTTTAAATTTTCCTCATTATCTAAATTTTTCTATGAATCTTAAAATTTCTTTTAGTCCAACTAGTTAATTGAAAAAAATTTAAAAGTGGAACTGTGTTCAAAACAATTTATCTTGGTTCTAAATGCTTAAAAGTATTTTAAGAGTTTTCTAGAATTTTTCCTAATTTATTTGGTATTTATTTTGGCCTTTTCGCATTTTCTGGAATTTCCTAAAAAGAAAAATGATTCTTTTTCTGAAAAATCCGCGTGGGCTGTATTCTCACTGCCTCAGCCCGGCCAGCACTGTCGCCCCGACCCGCTCCCCTCTCCACATCGCTCAGCCCATTTATTCCTCCATGCCATCGAATCGCGCTATTAGCTAGCCGCGTCATCGCCACTGTTATGTGCTGCTCCACCGTCCATCAAACCGCCCGCCTTCGTCCGCTCTGTCTTTCGCGTAATCACAGCCGACGCCTCGGTTGCCACACCACCATCGGAACAAAGGAGACGCCACGGGAGCTGAAGCGCCGCTGCGTATTCAAGCTGACGATGATGTCAACCGTGACTTCAGCCCTAGCCGCCTGTCGCCTCGTTAACTGCCACATCAGCATGACGTCAGCCCTAGCCCATGCATCGTGAGCCTAGTCCACCATGGACCGAGCTGAATTCCTGGACCTAGTCCATGGACCGAGGGACTACCTGTCAGCCTCTAAAGTATTTTTAGATTTATTTTTATTTTTAGTAAATAGTATTACTGACATCAACATTGCATCATAAATTGCATTTCTTTTAGAAAAATATTTTGGTATAAAAGATAATGGTGGATGACGTCATCATGATGTCATTAATCCAAATACCAATATAAAAATAATTTGTAAAATTAGAATTTATTTTTTTATTCATTTTCAAACTTTCATGAGCCTATTCTCCTCATACGGCTCTGATTGAGGCGATTCCAATTTATAAAAATTTGTAAATTCAAGCTCTATTTAATTATGAATTTTATTTGATTTTTTTGAGCTTATTTGCTCTTTAGTTTGTATTTATTTGTTGTTCATTTCTCAATTCACGAAGACGTTGAAGCGCTAGGATTGTACGAGAGTGTCGAGGCGACTCAAACCCAAGGTCTAGACCAGGATTAAGAGCGTGTTCGAGGCAAGTCTTCCTTGACCATATTGATCCCAAATTTATAAAATGCATATGTTGTTTTAAATTATGCATGCTTACTTTAATGTAATGTACTTTAAATATAGTCTTAAGTTTTAGTTAAATTTAGAATTGTTATGACCCCTTTGACATTGATCATTGTGTATCTGAAAGGACCAACGATGTCGCCTAGAGGGGGGGTGAATAGGCGGATTAAAATTTACGCAGCGGAATGAACCTGGCCGAGCAGGTCAACTCGGAGTCTCCGGGTTTTTGGTCCGGATACTCCGGCTTGTCCGGAGTGTCCGGTATTGAGTCCGGACTCTCCGGGTTAGCTGGCTCGGGAGCGAGATAAAAACTACTCTAGCAAGCACAATAAGCCACTAGAAGTATATAGCAAGAACAACCTAGAACAATTGCTAGCAGGAATTTGAATTTAAAGCCAAGCAAAGAGCTAGATCTAACTTTACAAATTCAAATCCACTTAAGCAATACTAAGAAGTAAAAGTGAATGCGAGAGACACGAATTTTCACCGAAGTTCGGGTTCTCGAAGGGAACCCTACGTCTCCGTTGAGGTGGCTCGGTCGCACTTGAGCCGGGGTCTCTTTCAACCCGCTTTCCTCCCGGTGTTGCACAAATGCACTCGCCGGCTTCACTTCTTGTCTCTTTCCTTTCGGAGGCGAGACTTGCCTTCACAAACTACCGGGGCTCACCACACAAGTTGGTAGCTCCCGGTGACTCCTAGCCGTCTAGGAGACCTTCAACCTCCAAGAGAAATAGCACCACGAAGAATCGCTTGGAGGATGAACTAGTGCTCAACAAGATGAAATGAATGCACTTTGCACTTTTCTTCTTCCTCTCCTCACCAAAAAGATCAACAACCAAATTAATTGGTGGGAGGAAGTGGGGCTCTATTGAATGCTTAGAGATGGTTAGGAATGGCTTGAATGCTGCTATGAATGAGCTCAATAGAGATCCTAGCCGTTGGAGTGGAGTGGAGGCTTTAAATACTCTTTTGAAAACTAGCCGTTACTCTGCTTTTGAACAGGCCGAGTGTCCGGACAAACAACCCGAGACTCCGGGTTATCCGAGACTCGGACCAAACAACCGGATACTCCGGACCAGCCGGAAACAAAGCAACCGAGAGGTCCAACCCGAGACTCGGACCAAATGTCCGGACACTCCGGATTGAATCCGGAGACTCCGGACAAAATGTCCGGATACTCCGGGTTACCCAGAACGGTTTCAAATTGAAACTTTTCAAAACCAAGAGTAGGAGTGCTAAAGTGAGATGCAAGACTTGATGTTGAGCACATGCACATCCTAAAATCGATTTCTCGTCATACCCTCTTAATAGTACGGCTATCCTTAAGACACAATTGAATAAAAGATTACAACTTTGGTCTTGATGCCGTCCTTTTGATTTTAAGTAGTCGTGGGGGTGTCCAATGTCATTCCAAACTTCGATATAATCTCGATATCTGCAGTATTCTTGGATAAAACATTAGATCTCTTTAATTGTGTCGTCATTAATCACCAAAACAATTTGAGGGGCCTAGATGCACTTTCAATCTCCCCCTTTTTGGTGAATTGATGACAACACAATTAATTAGCAAATAAAATAACGAGAACAAGACTTAGGCAAAAGATAAATAAGAGGAGCTCCCCCTAAATGTGTGCATTAGAGGAATTGAGTGGGAACGAATGCACATATTTACTGAGAGAAAACTGAGAGCTCCCCCTCAAACACAGCTACCGAGAATACAATACAAGTAACTGAAAGTAATCCATGCATAAAATAAGCATTAAAGTCATTACATGGAATAACAGAGTTCACAACACTAAATTAACAAATAAATGAAGCAACACAAGCAAGTCCACACGCGACAGACGGAAAGATAAAGAGTCCACGACAAAGACAACGCTAAAGATCACTCCCCCTTTGGCATCAAGACACCAAAAAAAGGAAGACACAGGAAATCACTCGTCATCTCCGTCGTCGGAGGCCTCATACTCAGAGCCCTCGCTGTCGACGTCACCAGGCGCTGGAGGAGCAGAGGAGGAAGCAATCCCAAACAAGGCATCAGCAGAAGTGGCGTCGCTACTCTCCTCGGAAGACCCGGAGGAATCGCTGGGAGAGACTGCCTCGCCATTGTGGCGGCGGATGCTGCGAATGTCTTGACCATTCTTCTTGATCTGTCGACTCATCATCTTCTGCCTGGTGGAGATGTCGCGGCAAAGAAGAAAGACATGCTTGAGCATCCTCTGAAGAGTGCTGCTCGGGACCTCGGACTGCTCAGAAGGAGTGACTGGAGGCACAGCTGGAGCAGGAGCAGAGGTAGAGCCTGAAGCACGACCTCGGCGAGGTCTAGTAGCAGGACCAGGAGCAGCTGGAGGGGCTGGAGTAGACTGAGGGCGGACCTTGTAAGAAAGATGCTCCTCATCTCTGACAAACTTCAGCCCACTCACTGAAGAGATCAAGGTCATCACGAAAGGTGCATAGCTGCAACTGGCCATGTTGCTCTGCGCGTTCTGCCTCATTGTTTCCCACAAGAAATCGACAATGTCAAAAGGGTCAGTGCTCTCAACGAGGTGAAACAGCAGGTTCCTACCATAGGAACTGATGGCAGAAGCATCTCCTTCCTTTGGCGAAAGAGTGACTCTCAACATCCTGTTGAGCACAGCTGGTATGTCCTTTAGACCCTTGATGGTCCCAACTGTGAAGCTCCTGGAAGTGTCATACAAAGCCTCAATCTGCTCAGGAGTCATCACTTTCTTCTCATGAAGCTTTGGACTGGCATTGTATCTGAGGTTGAGCACTCTGGCAAATCTCTTCTTGCTAGCCACATACCAAATCTTGTCGGTCATCCACCAAATGGCCTCATCATTCTTGTCAAAGTACAAGGTGGCATAAAACTGCATGATGATCTCATTGTTCCAGTCATACTTGTATGCCATGATGTTCTTGATCTCGATGCACTCGCAAATCTGAATGATCTCTGAAGATCGATTGCTCGCCGCAGCCATGTACTCCAAATAATGGTCTTCATGCGAACCACTGGTGCTCAAGTGGGTATAGGACCGTTTCATAGTAATTCGATCAAACCGGTTCCAAAACCGGCGGTCCACATACTCATCCTGGTGGAGCTCCAAAGGATCTTTCTTTCGTGCTCCACAATGGCTTTCCCTTTACCAGGTCCTGTCCGTAGTCAATTACTCTCATTGGATTTACGGACATTGGATAGTTCCACACGGGCTTGGCCTTGATCGTGAGGACCAATGAAGTGCCCGTATACGGAATCGCTTCTTTCTCGATCACGAAGCCTGGCATGAGTATCTGCTGGATGCTCATCTGGATCGAGCTTGCCGAGGAGGAGGAGACAGGATGTGCCGACTCGGCCGGGCTGGCCTTGAGGTCCGGAACGAGTCTTTTGACCACTCCACCTTCCGCCTTTTCATGGAGGTCACGAGGCCGAGGAGGAGAATCGATGGGAGACACGCCCGAAAGGGAGCACCGCCACTAGCTGCCTCGCCGAGGAGGATCGCTGCCACCACCGCTCACGAGGAGGATCGCTGCCACCGGAAGTTCCTCGGGACGGATCCATCTGACCAGATAAAGCGAACGAGAGGAATTAGCCGAGAGGCGACGCGAAAAACAGCGAAGTTCAGAATCTGGCCGAGGCACCCAACCCGGAGAGTCCGGACAAAATGTCCGGATACTCCGGATTGCATCCGGAGACTCCGGACAAAATGTCCGGACATTCCGGATCAACCCGGAGACTCCGGACCCAGAGTCCGGACACTCCGGATGTGCCAGAAAACGCGCAAGGCCAGAAAGATTTCACGGAATCCATCACCAAAAACAACTAGTAATGGGTCTAGAAGGCCACTGGGATGAAGGATTAAGAGATGAGTACAACAAATGGCCAAGGATTTCGCGGGAGAGGGTTAGAACTTGAACTCACCTTAACAAGATTGAAATGAGGAACACGGTGAGAAGAGATTGACAACCCTTCGATCTTCGAGAACCAAGAAATCGAGAGACCGCACCCTAGAAGAGACAATCCACACGGAGATCCTTTAGAATGAGGAGAGGTGGATTCAAAAACGGAATGAGGAGGATTAGGGCAAGCCTCCTTACCTTGATTCTACAAAACGGAGGGAGAGGAGGAGTCCCACACGCCTTGGAGAAGAAGAAGATGGAGAGGAGAAGCCCTAACCGCAAGGAGAGCACGGGAGAGAGAGAGACACGGTGGGAAAAAGAAAAAGAAATGAACCGCGCGGGATTTTGGGGTTTAACCGACCGCCCCAACCCGGAGACTCCGGACTTCAGTCCGGAGACTCCGTACCAACCCGGACACTCCGGACCAAATGTTCGGAGACTCCGGGCTAACCGGAGAGTCCGAAACGAAATCCGGATACTCCGGATTCCCTTGCTCGGGAAGAAAAGGAATTTTTCAAGGAAAGCTTCGGAGACCCGCGGAGAGAGAGAGAAAGGAGTCCTAGGGCATCCATCCACCATGTGACTAGCTAACAATCAAGCAATTAGACTATAGTCACATAGTAATGATGCGATCCTAAGATCAAGAGCCAATAACACATGGTAAATTCAGAGAAAAAGATAAATAAAGTTTTGAACTTCATTTTTCATTCACCAACCAATATATGAGCACTTATCAAGCCACGTTACGAGAGTCTAAGATATTTAGTCCACTTCTCAATTCACAGAACCTTTTCTCGTCAAGGGGCTTGGTAAAAATATCGGCTAATTGATCATTTGTACTCACATGTTGGATATCAATTTCGCCTTTAGTTGCGTGGTCTCTTAGGAAATGATGGCGAATATCAATGTGTTTTGTTCGGGAGTGTTGGACAGGATTGTTGGCAATTTTTATGGCGCTCTCATTGTCACACAAAAGTGGAACGCTTTTGTAGGATAGGCCAAAATCACTCAAGGTTTGTCTCATCCAAAGTAATTGGGCACAACAACTCCCAGCAGCTATGTATTCGGCTTCGGCAGTGGATAGGGCTACAGAATTTTGTTTCTTGGAAGACCACGAGACTAGGGACCTACCCAAGAATTGGCAAGTTCCTGAGGTGCTCTTCCTATCCACTTTGCAACCGGCATAATCCGCATCGGAATAGCCAATAAGCTCAAAGGAGGATCCTTTCGGATACCAAAGTCCGAAATGAGGAGTGTGCACTAAGTATCTCAAGATTCTCTTAACGGCCACCATGTGGCACTCTTTTGGGCGGCTTTGAAAACGTGCACACATACAAACGCTAAGCATGATATCGGGCCTAGATGCACAAAGATAAAGGAGAGAACCGATCATCGAACGATATACCTTTTGGATGACCGGTTTACCTTCTTTGTCGAGGTCTAGGTGCCCGTTGGCTTGCATTGGCGTCTTTATGGGCTTGGCGTCCTCCATTCCGAACTTCTTGAGCATGTCCTTGATGTACTTCGTTTGACAAATGAAAGTTCCTTCCTTGAGTTGTTTAACTTGGAATCCGAGGAAGAACTTCAACTCACCCATCATGGACATCTCAAACCTTTTGGTCATTATCTTGCTAAACTCTTTACACAAATGTTCATTAGTAGATCCAAATATAATGTCATCGACATATATTTGGCACACAAATAAATCATTATCAATATGCTTAGTAAAGAGAGTAGGGTCGGCTTTTCCGACTACAAAGCCTTGTCCGAGAAGGAAGTCTCGAAGACATTCGAACCATGCCCTTGGAGCTTGCTTAAGTCCATAGAGTGCCTTGTGAAGGTAGTAGACGTGGTCCGGATGTCTTGGATCTTCAAATCCGGGTGGTTGCTCAACGTAGACCATCTCGGAAAGTGGTCCATTTAAGAAGGCGCTCTTCACGTCCATTTGATACAGCTTGAAATCATGGTGAGTAGCAAAGGCAAGTAATATTCTAATAGACTCAAGCCTAGCTACTGGAGCATATGTTTCATCGAAATCCAAACCTTCTATTTGAGTGTACCCTTGAGCAACCAAACGGGCTTTGTTCCTTGTCACGATCCCGTTTTCATCTTGCTTGTTTCGGAAGACCCACTTAGTGCCGATAACGTTTTGATTTGGTCTTTTGACAAGCTCCCAGACTTGATTGCGCTTGAAGTTGTTCAGTTTCTCTTGCATAGCCATCACCCAATCTGGGTCTTCAAGCGCTTCATCCACTTTAAGAGGTTCAAGAGAGGAAACAAACGAGTAAAATTCACAAAAATTTGCAACTCGAGATCGAGTGGATACTCCCTTGTTGATGTCTCCAAGTATGTTGTCGACCGGATGATCTCTTTGAATGCTTTGATGAACTCTAGGATGAGGTACGGATGAGTCCAAGGCTTGAATAGGGCCTTCATCATCTTGGGTGGCATTTGAACCATCTTGAGCTTGATTGGACGAGGAGGGAATGTCGCCCGAGCCTGACCCATCCGGAGACTCCGGTATTGGACCCGGAGACTCCGGACTAATCCGGACACTCCGGGTTTCAGGCCGGAGACTCCGGGTTGGGGAGCTCGGGTGAGATTTGTGCTTGGATGTTCCTTCGCCTTTTACAAAGTGAATGGGCTTGCTTAAAGGAGCAACAACAATGTTGCTCTTTTTGCCCTTTGGCGGAACATACCCAAGCCCTTGCCTCTTAGGATTACCTTGGCGCTTACCGAGATACTCCTCTAAACCTTTGCTTGCCTTGTAGGACTTTTGAAGTCCATCTTCAAGCATCACCTTAAGCTTCTCATTTTCATGAGCTAAGACTTTCAAAGTCTCACGGTTAGTAGCACAAGTAGCAACATCAACATTAAAGCATCTAGCGCAACCGTTGCTCGTCGAGGGTAGTGAAATATTGGAGTTGTTGATTGAGGTAGAAGCTTTATTCGAGATCAACAAGCTTCACTTCAAGAGCCTTGCAAGCATCCTTTGCTTTTGCAAGTTGCTCTAAGAGTGAAGCATTGGTGATCTCAAGACTAATTGCTTCATTTTTGGTCAAATTTGAACTTTTGACCAAATCCTCATTTTTCTTCTTTTCAAAGGCTAAGCTCTTCTCTAGTTCAAGGTTCTTCTCCTTTTCAAAAATAAGGAGATCTTCTTGAGCTTCAAGAATGGCTTCCTTTTGCTCAACAATCTCCTCCAATCTTTCAATATCCTTAAGTAGCAAGTCTAATTTTTTAACATCAAAGTCATCCATAGACTTAAATGCTACCTCTTCTTCATCACTAGCATCATCACAATCATCTAAGCTATAATCAACAATGGAATGAGTAGTGCTCTTAGATGATACCTTGTGCCCTTTTGCCATAAGGCACATTGGAGCATCTCCTTCATTGCCGCTTAAGTCGTCAAAGAGACTCTTTGACTTTGTCGGTGGAGTGGCAATGGCGACGGTGGCGAGTCCTCCTTCGTTGTCGGAGTTGGAATCGGACTCGGACTCGGAGTCGGAGTTCCACTCCTTGCCGATGTAAGCATGACCCTTGCCCTTGTACTTTTGTTCTTGTCTTTGTCCTTCTTCTTGAACTTGTCTTTCTTGTAGGGCTTTTCCTCCTTCTTCTCTTTGTGTGGGCACTCGGCAATGAAATGACCGGTTCCCCACACTCATAGCACTTTCTTGAGGAGTGACGCCCTCTTGACTTGTTGCCATAGTTCTTGGAGTGACTACCCGGCTTGTAGCCCTTCTTCTTCAAGAACTTGTTGAATCTTCTTACGAGCAAGGCCATGTCTTCATTTGTCAAGGGGCCGCTTGACTCTTCTTCATCGCTTGAGCTCTCTTCGGCTTCTTGCACCACCTTGACGGCCTTCAAAGCGATGCCCTTCTTCTTGCCGGACTTGAGCTCCTCCACCACTTCCGCTTCCTTCACCATCATCTCATCCGTCATCAACCGGCCAATCACATCATGAGGAGTGAGAGTATCAAGTTTGGCCGATCGCGGATGAGTTGCACAAGGTTGCGGTTGGTGGGGGTGATCACTCGAAGGATGATCTTCACCACGGCCTTGTCGGTGAGCTCGGTGCTTCCAAGTCCCTTTGCTTGATTCACTAGCACCATCAAGCGATCAAACATATTTGTGTACGATTCACCTTCTTCCAAAGTGAATCGGCTTAGCTCCCCAATGATGAGTTCGATCTTTGACTCACGGACACTTGATACACCTTCGTGAGACACCATCAATCTTTCCCAAATGTCCTTGGCATTGTCAAGGCCATCGACCCGGTTGAACTCGGAGTCGCTCAAAGCATTGAACAAGGCATTGACGGCCAAGTCGTTGAAGTGTTGAGCTTTGTCTTCTTCGGAGGTGAGATTGTTGGGGTTTGCGGGCTTGAAACCTGTTTCAACAATCTTCCAAATACACGGATGAAGTGATCTCAAATGCATCTTCATCTTATGTTTCCATGCCGCATACCGAGTGCCATCGAAGTGAGGCGCCGACCGACGAGACGGAAACATAGGATGAGGAGTTTGAGACTCCAAAGGAGGAATAATCTAATGGAATAGCAACTCCGATACCGAACCCGAGGCTTTCTCTTGGCCATGGGTTTCGGTAACCTTTTCTATGTCCGACATCTTTGATTCTCCAAGCGGTTAAGCCAAAATAAAGGAGATTTGGCTCTGATACCAATTGAAAGGACCAACGATGTCGCCTAGAGGGGGGGTGAATAGGCGGATTAAAATTTACGCAGCGGAATGAACCTGGCCGAGCAGGTCAACCCGGAGTCTCCGGGTTTTTGGTCCGGATACTCCGGCTTGTCCGGAGTGTCCGGTATTGAGTCCGGACTCTCCGGGTTAGCTGGCTCGGGAGCGAGATAAAAACTACTCTAGCAAGCACAATAAGCCACTAGAAGTATATAGCAAGAACAACCTAGAACAATTGCTAGCAGGAATTTGAATTTAAAGCCAAGCAAAGAGCTAGATCTAACTTTACAAATTCAAATCCACTTAAGCAATACTAAGAAGTAAAAGTGAATGCGAGAGACACGAATTTTCACCGAAGTTCGGGTTCTTGAAGGGAACCCTACGTCTCCGTTGAGGTGGCTCGGTCGCACTTGAGCCGGGGTCTCTTTCAACCCGCTTTCCTCCCGGTGTTGCACAAATGCACTCGCCGGCTTCACTTCTTGTCTCTTTCCTTTCGGAGGCGAGACTTGCCTTCACAAACTACCGGGGCTCACCACACAAGTTGGTAGCTCCCGGTGACTCCTAGCCGTCTAGGAGACCTTCAACCTCCAAGAGAAATAGCACCACGAAGAATCGCTTGGAGGATGAACTAGTGCTCAACAAGATGAAATGAATGCACTTTGCACTTTTCTTCTTCCTCTCCTCACCAAAAAGATCAACAACCAAATTAATTGGTGGGAGGAAGTGGGGCTCTATTGAATGCTTAGAGATGGTTAGGAATGGCTTGAATGCTGCTATGAATGAGCTCAATAGAGATCCTAGCCGTTGGAGTGGAGTGGAGGCTTTAAATACTCTTTTTGAAAACTAGCCGTTACTCCCGTTTTTGAACAGGCCGGAGTGTCCGGACAAACAACCCGGAGACTCCGGGTTATCCGGAGACTCCGGACCAAATGTCCGGATACTCCGGACCAGCTGGAAACAAAGCAACCGAGAGGTCCAACCCGGAGACTCCGGACCAAATGTCCGGACACTCCGGATTGAATCCGGAGACTCCGGACAAAATGTCCGGATACTCCGGGTTACCCAGAACGGTTTCAAATTGAAACTTTTCAAAACCAAGAGTAGGAGTGCTAAAGTGAGATGCAAGACTTGATATTGAGCACATGCACATCCTAAAATCGATTTCTCGTCATACCCTCTTAATAGTACGGCTATCCTTAAGACACAATTGAATAAAAGATTACAACTTTGGTCTTGATGCCGTCCTTTTGATTTTAAGTAGTCGTGGGGGTGTCCAATGTCATTCCAAACTTCGATATAATCTCGATATCTGCAGTATTCTTGGATAAAACATTAGATCTCTTTAATTGTGTCGTCATTAATCACCAAAACAATTTGAGGGGCCTAGATGCACTTTCAGTATCCTTGTCACCCTAGATGATACTAGCTATTTTAATTTGGTGATAATCAGTAGTGTAGCTTGGGACGATAGAATTTATAGTTTGGTTTTAAATAAAAATAATGGTTTGGAAATCTGTGAGCGAATGAAATTCTTGGGTTATTAGTGGATAGTCGAATCCGTGAGCGGATGAAATTCTTGGGTTGTGGTTTGGCGGTTGGAGCCAGTTGAGTGATTGGAATTGTCTAGTTGTCATATTAAATTTAATGTTTACAACGACATTTGTCAAATGATGCTTTGTGAAAGTACTAGTGGTATTTAAAGCTAAACATTGCTTTATACTAAAAGAGCTATATTATGTATTCATTTGTTCAGCCTTGCATATAGTTATCATGCATTATGTTTCTAAGGCTTGCGAGTACGGTTGTGTACTCACCCTTACAACATCTCCACTTTCCACAAAGGAGTATGCAGGAGTAAAAGGTGACTATGAGTACTTTGTCGCTTCGACAAAGGAGATTCAGAATTCTAGGACGCACACACCAATCGATTACCCGTTGGGTAAATGTATGGGCTTATCCTACTGTTGTTATTTCATTTCCGCTGCTACTTTATTGAACTCAAGCTGTGGCTATTTTTTGTAATCATTGACCATAAGGTTGGTACCTTTTATTTAAGTTTTAATATTATTTGATTCGTTATATGAATATGTTATCATCACTGTTTTCATTGTGTGCACTAGCTTGATCCAGAAATAGTATGGATATACACAGATGGTTCGGATTTGAAAATCCGGTCCCATCACCTTGGTGGCAATGGGGGAGATTAATTAGTGGATTGCGTGCACGTGCAATCTGTGCCGACCAAATCTGCTCCACGATTCGTGCACAATGGAAATACCAAAAAGGGAATACATTCCACATACGGTGGGCCCTACAGTACACAGCTGCGCGCATGTGTAGATTTCCATTTTCGCTGATGATACCCCTGCTAAGTCAACACGTAGGATAGCATGTGCACTAGCACATTCCTCGTTTTGGCATATTTAAAGGCTAGTCACAATACAAAATTACAAATGCACGTTGAAAAAATGCTTCCGATTTTCATAATAATGCCTCGTTAGCCTGGCCGCTATTTTTTTATAAAAAAAAATGTTCACAAACCATGGTAATAATTGCCTGCTATTTCAAAAATTGCGGTCTGTAAAAACTATGGTTTTAAAATGCAGCTGCATCCAAAGAAGCCCTTCTTTATTCTCATCCCCTACCTTAAAAAATGAGTAGGATGCAGCACAGTAGCACAAAAACAAGCTCCAACAAATTCCTCATCCGGTTCTCTATGTTTAGGGGTAGGAGAGAGAGAATCATGAAATCTCATGATTCTCTCTCCCTTTCTCATCTTATTCCCGATCGGTAGCAGGCAACGATCACTCCCTCCCGCACCAGCGAGGATAGGCCAGCGCCCTGAAGGTGGCAAAGCGCCGCTCCACCGGTCCGTGGAGCACCATCGACGAGGCGAAGTTCTGCTCATCGCCGACGTCACCGCAGGTCAAGATGGGGTTCATGTCCTTCACCGGGAGGGTCCTCTGCGCCTCAGTCTTCCTCCTCTTCGCCTACCAAGAGTATGTGCCTCTTCTCAGCTTCTCCTCCTCCATTTACCCTCATTGTCAGGGGCGGATACAGGCCCCGGGCTGCCCGTGCTGCAGCCCGGGGCCTAGTACCGAAAGCCAATTAAATTTTTTTAAAAAACTATTGAAAAATTATTAAAAACAGAGATTTAATTTAAGATCAATTGGTCCAGCCCCGGGCTTGGGCCTGGGCTGGCTCCGCATTGTCGTCGTGCTTGTTTGCTGGGCTTGATGTAGGGTCAGTTCCGTTGGATCTGGTGCAATGTTCACGGAATCCAAGAGGTACTGGGGGTGGGAACACCCCAAGTGTCTGGATTTCACTGTGGTTAGCTTGTTCTGTGGGGTCCTGTGGTGTGAAGCGCATGGATCCGGTGAAATGTTTTAGTTTGGCGCTTTGTTTCAACTTGTGTGGTCCTTCAGCCGAATGAGACATCGGGTGATTATATTTGCATAATTGATGCATGCCGGAGTTGTTTAGATTAGTCAAAGTTGACATTGTTGTTGGGCTTTGGTTCGTTAGATGTCTGATGATTTGTACCATTCCATTGTGAATTTTCTGCAGAGATCGATTTAACATGCAAATATGTCGTATTGAGTTTTGTTCTAGAGCAAATCACAACACCATATGTATTCGATGCGATTGTTGCTAGAATTAGTGCCAATAGTCACATAGTGTTTCCACCTAATTTACTGGTATAAAAAATGTTTTAGGGGAAAGATTTTAATATTAGCGGCTAATATAGATGTTTTTTAAACCAGTGAGGCTGTCATTTGATTAAGTAGCTAGTTCTGGCCTATCTTTTGATTTGACATCAGGTCTTGTGTGACATTATTATTATTATTATTATTGCAAAATCATTGAAACCTTATTTGAGGCTTCCACATACTAAGCTTTAATCTTATTGAGGTGTCCCTAACAAGCTTGTTCACTTGGAAGTGAACCTGTTAAGTGATCATACATCCACTAAAAAGAAGAGCATGAATTCGGTGGGCACACGTTCAGTATTTATAAAATGTAACCTGAATAGATGGTTTATCCTAATTACCTTGAGAATTTGCCACCAATTCATAAAACGATGTTCAGTGAGGTCTACTAAACATGCATACAATCTCTTGATTGATTAGGTGCTCTAATCATGTTTGATATGAAGGAGCCAATAGATTGAAGTGCTAGTGATGAGATTGTTAATCTAACATGTATCTAAAAGCTAGTAAGTCAACATAAATGTTCATCCTTTTATCAGATGTTCACAATTTACCTTACTAGATGGATGATAAGTATGTTAGTATTATTCTACCCTTTTTATCACGATGTTTTAAGTTTTGAAGAAAGAATCAACATATTATGTATGCTCATTTTAAAGTTATACTTGGTTCTGAATGCAGGCTTAGTGAATTCGAAGTTGATGGTGGGCCACTTCAAAGGCCCTTTAGCCTAATTTAAAAAATGTACCAAAAATGTTTCTGCACGTCTAGGAGTAGTTGTGCCTCATGTTGAGGTAAGAATTTTCTTTACTCGTGATATGCTTTATGTGGTCCTAATATTCTTTAGTCATTAATTAGTTTTGCTTTCTTTTTTGAATCTATCCGGTTGAAGCATGTGATTGTTGCTACCATTGGTCTGAAGGGTCTGGGAGGTCTCCTTTTTATCTTCAGTAGTCATCAAAACTGTTCGACAACATTTTTTCAGTTGTAATCTTACCACATGTGACAGCATTTTTTTAGTTGCAATCTCACCACATGTTTGCAATTGGTCTTTCTTGCGTTTCTTTACAGTAGTATAATGTTGGAAGGAATGTTGGAAGGAATGTTGGAAGGGGATGGGTTGTTAGGGTTCCCCCCAACCCCTCGCCCGGGGGGTTGTTGGGAAGTTGCTTTTGTTTGGCCTACGGGTCGGTCTGTATTTCGTTTCTTTCTTAATGAATAGGCAGAGCTCCTGCCCTTATTTCGAAAAAAAAACTTTGCTATGACTTCTCAAACTTGGAGAAGTTATTTGGTGATAAAATAGTTAGGGAGGCAATTGGAGTTGATGATATCAAATTGTTATTTGTGATATTATCTCAAACATGACCAAATTGTTATATGTGGTATATATTATCTCAGTCTTTTTTGAGCATTTCTGAGTCAATTAAGTTGTCTTCTTGGATACAGTAATCTATGATCATAAACATGCTTGTGAAAAATAGGAGTTTGATGTTTACATGCATAATTTTCTATGCTTGTGGAATGAAGTGTGTTATTGAATTGTCTGTACAAAATAGGGGAATAGTTTGTTGTGCAAGAGGGTGGTTGTGAAGCTCTGCAATTATTTTTTTTAAGATGGCTTGTTTCTTTTATGAGGTTGCTTGTTATTTGGAAATGAATTATGCATGTAGGGCTCAAGGTGCTGATGTGCTATAACCTTTTTATTTTGTCACTTCCAGATTTTTACTCTCAGTGTTCTAATCTTATATCTCAGAGAGTAGTACGGTTGCGACAACTCATTAAGATATGCTAAATAATGAACATTCAAAAATAGACAAGACTTAAAAGTACAAATGGCTAAGTATATATAGCCCAAAAAATATAGCGGTTACAACATAACTATTACAATATAGCCGTTACAACAAAAAAAAAAATAGGTGACCGTTACAAAATAGCCGCTATGATGACTGTTAGAATAAATTTCAACTTTTAAATTCACATTTAAAAATAGTCATTCAAATTTTTTTGGTAAAAAATAAACATTATTCATATAGCAATTATGAAATATCATCACAAATACAAGGAAGAAAATAGAGAGTGGGATTTAAAAAATAATGTTGAAGAGAGGAGAGATATAGGAAGAAATTTTTTTGGGGAATTCTTTATATAAGATATAGGAATTCAGATTTAGAGAATGCTGTTAGAGATGGTCTTAAAGCTTTCACTTGTTGGGAGAGTAGAAGCACTAATCACATTATAAGAAGTTTAGGACTTATAAATTAATAAAATTCTTATTTACCGCTGAACATCGAATACAGAAATGTTGGTGCCGATTTCATACTACACGAATACACGATTGTGGCCAAGATGCTAACATAACAAACCTGACAATATATTATATACATAAGATGAACTACAAGAATAGCCTGCCCTAAAGTTTCGACACTGAAGCTAGAAAATATGCTTTGGCCAAAAAAATAAGAACGCTACATAAATAAACGTCAGAAGTTAAACTTGCCAACAACTGTTCCATTTCCATGCACGTACGCAGCCAACTAGCGGACAGTCAACATGAAGATGAATGGTCAGAACTGCTTCCACCTTGTACGCCGCAAGAATACGTCACAAGAATCAATCGCTTTCTTTTTCAGCACCTGCACATGCATAGAAGTATCATTCAGAGAAAGAATTGTGGAAATTCCAGAGTGCACAGATTGTTGATGCACCCTTTTCTTTTTTAACTGCCGGCTGCTACTTATGAATAAGTAGATTTGGCATACTGAAATGTCAAAAAAAAAGAAGCTTAACAATAAACAAAGCGAATAATTTGGGAATGTTTTTTTATTCATTAGATTGTATGGCTCATACAAATCCTAGGCTGAATCTAAAATATTATAATCATAGAACACCATGATGATCATTCCTTAATTTGCCCCTTGGTGTTAACCTCGTGTGAACTTTGCACAGTACTCCTAGATCTCAAAAAAATTATTAGATGTCTATGGCCCAACAAAGTTTCAGGATCGAATTCGATTGCATTTATAAGAGACAAAAGAAGACAAATATCAGTGTAACAGTGATTTACACTGTTTGGGCACTTCCTATCGCTGCTTGCCGATTTCATATCTTCCAAATGCGACCGAGGATGATTTCGAAATTTTGCAGAACAGTAGACCCCCCCCCCCCCAATGTGTAGTTATATTTTGTAGAAATTTTGGTGTAAAATAACACTAAAGAAATTGTAAATAAAGATACCGGTGACAGTAAACTTAGATGTCATATTATTGAATCATACACAGCTTCTGCATCATCAACTCATCATTATCACATCTCCACCCTCTACATTCTCCTCGTCCTCCTCATTGTCTTCTGTATCATCATCGTCATCACTATCAGCTTCTATTTTAGGCATTGGTAGGGGTATGAAACTCGATGTACTTCTCCGACGAGAACTCGTGATAATATTGCCCATGTCTATGCCCTCAAGTTCCTTTGCTCTTTCTTTTCTTTTTTTAACTGCTTTAATTTCTGTGTAAAGAAAGCATAACAATTAACAAGCATATGAACTAATTATATTAAACATAGCCATTCCATGAAAAGAAGGCCATATTTTTTTTTTTAACGTTGGCTCGTCAAGCCTATCACAACCCTTCCCTTTTTTCCTGGCTTAGGACAGACCGTAGAAAACTACACAGGTGGAGTCATATTAAACATAGCCATGCTTCAAGTAATTTACACAAATCTTTAATTCTTTATACACAAGTCATAGATGAACAAAAACATAACCTGCTACAAGAATTCCAAAGAGAGATGAAGTCATCCCATCACAATTCACAGTAATATCTTATTATTGGGAACACACACCTTCTATATACCTTCTATATGATATTTATAGCTTGGAAGGAAAAAGAAGGACGATGTTGACAACCAAACATCCCAATCCTATGAAAATAAGTAGAAAAAAGGAAACAATTAACAGAAATTCCCCCGTGTAATTTATTATAATTATAAGTAATTCAACAACAAAGTGCACCTTTTTCAGAAGGATTTTTCGACAATCCTTCCTTTTCAAGTATAGCCTCTAACTCCTTTATCAACCAGGCCGCGCGCTTGCTCTCAGGAGCCTGCTTTGCCCTCCGATACACAGAAGGTGCGACACTAGTTAAAAGAGAACATATTAGTAAAATTTATCATTCCAAAATTCATAAACTTGTATTCAAGTATGCGGAAGTACCTCATTCCACAAGATTTGATTATTGACTTCAGATGTTCTACTCGTTTCCCATAAGCTGGAGCTGGTTGTTGTTTTTTCTGCAAATCAAGATATAAAACAGCTAATTCTGGTGTTGGTTCTCGGTGTTGGTTGTTTTTGTGGCTTGTTGTTTCATGAGCTTTTTCCGTTCTTTGTACAGGTTTTTTTGTACTTTCGAACTTCTTTCTGCTTAATTGATCAGGCAGCGCTCCTACCTTCTATTCGAAAAAAAAACAGCTAAGCCAACATAACAAGGAATCAAGTTTTGCAGAGCTCAAGCTAAAAACCTTGATATCTTCCTCAGCAGATGAATGGGAATTATCCTCTTCTGCTGAATTTCCACCTTGCTCTTCAGTACTTTTATCTAAATCTCGTTTTGCAACCTTTTTAACCTTTGGAGTTGACAGTTTTTCCTCCTTTGTAACTTTTTTATGCCTTTTTATACCTTTACCCTTTTCAGCCCCTCTCTTTTTTGACCTTGTATCCTCATCACTGTCTTCCCTCTCACTATGTCTATCATTTATTTCAGAGGAATCAGAGTCTTGATGAGCTCTTTTGGAGCCTTCACTTGGTTTTTTGTCACTACCCTTACGTGACTCCTTTTTACTATTTTTCGTCGTCCCATTTGCAGGTTCTAGCAAAACCTGTGATACAGAAAAATAAAAGAAACAGTCAGAGTTTTCATGATCTAAAGCTAACTCAAGCATCAAACAATATGTGAGCTAAACAATGCATGCTCATAATGCACATTTTAAACTTACGTTGTCTAATCTCTACTATATAAAGTGAGAGTTTCTTCTCACGTCACATTAATTGCCCTGCTTAATTGCCCTACTTAATTGCCCTGCTTAATTGCCCTATGCAAGAAACGAAGCGTTGCTTTAATTAGCCCGCTTTTGCAAGAAACGAAGCGTTAAAGATAGATGTTTGATCTTATGAAATAGTATTTTTTTTTATTTTTTAATCTTTATTTTTCGTTATCAATTTTGTTTTTCGTAGCAACGCACGGGCATATAACTAGTTCTGTGGTAATAAAGCTCTTGTAAGCATCCAAAGCTTTCTTCTCAAGCTTGAGATCTTCTTCTAAAGTCCGACGAACTCCTAGTAAAGTAAGAGTTCTGCATTGTTTTCATTTTGTGAATATATGCTCAACAGCCAAATGCACTATAAGCAAGTATAATAGACGCTAAATATATCCAAAAACATCATTTAGTTTTTTGTCAGTCGCAGCATCGTACGGTTTAAACTTTAAACTCCAGACTTCACACCAAAATCAAGTAAAATACAAAACTACCATGCTTTTGGCAAAATAAAATAGACATGCGAAGTAACTATATTAAACAAGAAATCTGAAGTATATCCTTACAACACTTGTTGCCAGATCTCCAACTATTAAAGCAAGTCACTCATTGTGTAATTTAATATCAATGCGACATGTCTAGTACATCAATAGTCAGTGACAATAATTCATCTGAATATCAGCGCTGTATAATGCAATCAAATTCCTAACTTCAAGTCTATCCACATTCCACAGTTGCTCCATGATTCAAATAATTGCTCAACATATGGTTCGGCCCAGGTCCTATAGCTTCCACTGTGAAATCATGTGATGAAAATTGGTTTAGAATTGAACTTGGAAAGATTGTATTTGCAAAGATTTGTTTTTGGTTCAGGAAGTATTTTGCTAAGGTTACAATTTGGAAATTGTGTTTATGGTTGATTTGATGCAATGCACTCATGTGAGTGGTTGCATGGATTAACGTGAGTCAAGTCGCGGACTTGGGCTCGGAATTGTTTGTTTTGTTCATGTGCAGGTGTTGCTCGAGGGCAAACGTAGTCGATGACGGGACCGGAACTAGGTTCATGGAGGAGCTGAGGTTCGGGACTAGGTTCTGGAGGAACCGAGGTCTTGGTGATCAAGGATGTCATGCGGGACGTTTGGGCTAGAGAACAGTGTACGTGGAGAACTGGTGAGTCACGTGAGTATGGCAGGTGGGCCATACGCGTGCAAAAGCTAACTTGGTCTGGAGGATCAAGTTGATTCGGTTTTTGGTCATGCGTGACAAAAACTGATGCTTGCAAAATTTGTTAAGTCACGTTGGTATGGTATGCGTATCATACATGTGAAAATGAGTGGACAAAGTTTAGATATTTTTATTTGGTTATGCGCAACCAAATCTGAGTTGATACGTGATGTATAGCAACCGAATCCTAGTTGACTACGTACTGGATAGTCTAATCGGATTCATTGTTTGTGCTTTAAAAGGAGGGGTGTCTCCTGTTTAAAGTATTGAAGCAACTAGCGTACAAGGTATAGCAAGAACAAGTTGTGTTCTCGCTCTTTGTAAGTTTGTACTCTTGTGTTTGAGTACTTTAGACAAAAGGAAATAAAGTTAAATATTTCAAGGATGTCTTATGTGGATTCATGAGGTATTGTTTAATTCAAGCCTTTTTCGCTTTTTTGTCCGACTTCCGATTACAGATTGATTCGTGTTTTCTGTGAATTCTTGAAGTTCAAAACTCTGCTTTTGATCCCTTCAAAAATTCCTCTAAAACCTTGTTTTGGTATCAGTCAAAAGTTTTTCCCTCAACGTGTTCAAAGTTTCTCGTATTCTCAGTCAAAACGTGTTTTGCGAGATCAATATCTTTTAATCTAGAAGCTTGATCGAATTGATTCTTATTTCATTTGGTGCGGATTGAAGCCTAGACTCTTGTGTTCAAATTTCAGCTCAATCCAACGGTTAGATCTCTCGGAAATTGAATTTTACAAAGAGTATTCAAAAATTTTCGTATCGCTCAGTTCGGACGGTCCGAACTAAACGCGTATAGTACTAAATAGCCAGTTCGGACAGTCCGAACTGGTGTTTTCGATACAGACAATTTAAATCGTTTATAACTTTTGATCCGTTGATCCGATTGAGTTGATTCTTGTTGAAATAGTTTCATAATTTCGTCTAGTTTCTACAGTGAAGTTCTTGAGACTTTTTGACGATTGGATTTTTCTGGAATAATTGTTTTATTGAACGATTTTTCTCTATTTTGTTTGAAACTGAAAGTGTTCTTTTAGTTTCGGGTTTGGGTGAGTTTTAGTTGATCAAAAATTTGGTTTTAAACTTCGGTGCAACTATTCACCCCCCTCTAGTTGCTATACACGGTCCTACAAGTGGTATCAGAGCGAGGTTAAGGTATGGCGTCAGATAAGTATATTAATCGTCCTCCTATGCTTAATGATTCAAATTTTTCTTATTGGAAGAGTCGCATGCAATCCTATATTGAAGCTCAAGGTAATGATGTTTGGCGCAAAGTTTCTACTGTTTTTTATGTTCCTGATACAGTCACCAATGATAATAAAGTAGACATTGATCTGAATGCTAAAGCGAGAAACTTGATTTTTCAAGGAATTTCTAAAAAAGAATTTGATCGAGTTTCTCATCTTCGTTCTGCTTATTCTGTTTGGAAGACATTATATGACTATCATGAAGGTTCTACTAAGATTAAGAAAGTGTGCAAAAATATTTACCAAAAGGACTTTTCTGATTTTTCTATGAGACCAGGTGAATCAGTTGATGATCTTTTCTCTCGATTTGGGAAAATCTTGTGTAATTTGCGTGGTGTTGGAGTTACTAATTCAGTTGAGGATAACGCTAGTAAAATTTTGAAATCTCTTAGTCCTGAATGGCGCATGGTTGTTACTGCAATTAATCAAACTGTTGACTTGGATACTTTGACCATGGATGATCTTTATTCTAGACTGAAAACTTATGAGATGGATTCTTTAACACCTAGTGATAATAAATCCTCTACACATGCACTTGTTGCTAACCCCAGCACTTCGTCCGGATTACCATCCTTTGGTTCCTTGTCTGCTTTGGCTTCTTTTTCAGATGAACAGTTTGAGATGCTTCCTGAAGAAGATCTTGTGCTCATCTCCTCACGTGCTTTTAGAGCACTCAACAATGTGAGGATGAGGAGGCGTGGAGGCACAACTTCGAGGTCCTTCAACTGTTTTGAGTGTGGCCTTCCCGGGCATATTAAACCAAACTGTCCCAAGTTGAAGAAGAAGGAAGAAAGGGAACCGCCACAACGCAGCTCAAGACACACTACCCTTAGGCGCCCCAATTTTCGAAAAGTTGCTAAGAAAGTCTTAGCCGCCATAGAGGAGTGTGATCTTAGCGTTGTGGACTTTGAGAGTGATGATGAGCCATATGACAATAAGAAGGACAGGAAGGGAGATCCTGATGATGACTTCACCGGGATGTGTTTCATGGCTAGAAGGGATAGCGACAATGACTCCGATCTTGAAGAGGTGAGACCTTCTTATGATGAGCTTGAGTATGCCATGGTTAAATTAGCTTCAGAACTTAAAAAGTCTAAAAAGGCTCTTAAAGAAAAAGATCTAGAAATTGACAGTTCCAATTCTGAAATTGCAAGGCTTAGATCTTTAATTCCTGATGATGATTCCTGCAAATCTTGTGATGTGCTACAATCTGAAGTTATTGCTTTAAGGAATGTTCATGCTTCCCTGTTGCATCAAAATGAAAAACATGTTAAAAATGCTAGCTGTTCCACTGATATTTTGCATGATTCAATTTCTTGTTCTAAATGCTCCATACTAGAATTGAAGTTGCATGATGCAGATGCTAAGATTTCTCAATTGTTTAAAGATTTGCTTACACATGAAGTTCTTTCATGCACAACTTGTCGCAAGCAAAAAGAAAAAGTGGACGTTCTCTGTAATAATTGCTTAACGCTCTCTCAAAATGTTGATTACTTGGAAAAGTCATTAGAGCGTTTTACTAAAGGAAAGAAAAACCTAAATATGATTTTGGATCAATCAAAAGTCAGCACTCATCACAAAGGTTTAGGTTTTGATTCTCATGCTCATCACAAAACACATGCTCCTACTGTTGTTAAAGCTCTTGAAAGTGGAAAGTTTGAAATTGTCAAAGAGCCTGAGAAAACTGTCTTTAAATCTGCTGGAAATTTATCCTCTACTATGATGAGTGCAAATGTTGCTTCTACTTCTAAAGCTAAATATCATGTTAAATGCACTTGCACTCACTGTGGTAAAGATGGCCATTTAGTTCAGTTCTGCTTTAGACTAGCTAAACAACAAAGGAGAGAAAGATTTAATGCTAGATCTAATTTCAAAAAGGCACACTCAACTCCTCATTATGTGTCTAGGGTGATGCAAACACTCTTTGTTGCTAGAAACACAGGAAAAGGTAAATCTGTTTTTATGCATAAAAATCCTCGTGTTATGTCTACTGGTTCTGTTGGTCGTATGTCTCAGTACTGGATTCCTAAATCTCTTTTATCTAACCCCAGTATTGAGACATCGACATTCCCTTTTGTGTAGATTGTGAGAGAGAGGAAGGAGAACATATGGTTCATAGATTCTGGATGTTCACGTCATATGACTGGAGATTCAAAATGGTTCTCTTCCCTCACACAAAGTTCAGGTGATGAGGTCATCACTTTTGGCGACGATTCAAAGGGACGGATTCTTGGAAAAGGAATTGTGCGAGTCAATGAAAACTTCATTCTCAAGGATGTAGCTTTGGTAAGTAAGCTCAAGTACAATTTGCTCTCAGTCTCTCAGTTGCTTGATGAAGATCTTGAGGTGAGATTTAAGAAAAATTCTTGTCGTATATTAGATGTTTTCGAAAATCTAGTATGCAACATCACTCGCATTGGTCGCTTGTTTAAAGGTGATTTCTCATATTCAACATCTGAAACTACATGTCTTGTCTCCCAAGTTTCTAAAGATTTAACTTTTTGGCATCGTAGACTTGGTCATATTGGTTTCGATCACCTTTCACGCATAAGTAAATCAAATCTGCTTAGAGGTTTGCCTGAATTAAAGATTGATAAAACAAGTAATTTGGTTTGCTCCCCCTGTCAACATGGAAAAATGACTGCATCTCCACATTTTCCTATTTCTTCTGTTATGACTAATGCTCCAGGTCAGCTTCTACATATGGACACTGTTGGACCTGCTAGAGTGAAATCTGCAGGAGGTAAGTGGTATGTTCTTGTTGTTGTGGATGATTACTCTAGGTACTCTTGGGTATACTTCCTGTCTACCAAAGATGAAGCCTTTGAATGTTTTCAAGAGCTTCCATTAAGGTTGTTCAGAGAATCGCCTAAAGCACTTAAAGTAATTAGGAGTGATAATGGAGGAGAATTCAAGAACACTCTTTTTGCTTCCTTTTGTTCCAAACATGGTATTGAGCATCAATTTTCTTCTGCTCGTGTTCCTCAACAAAATGGTGTAGTTGAGAGGAAAAATCGTACATTGGTTGAGATGGCTAGGACTATGCTTGATGAATTTTCAACTCCTAGGAAGTATTGGGCTGAAGCTATATCTACTGCTTGCTATGTTTCAAATAGAGTATTTTTGAGAGCAAAGCTACTTAGAACTTCCTATGAACTTCGTTTTGGTCATATCCCTAGCATCTCTCATATGCGTGTCTTTGGTTGCAAATGCTTCATTCTCAAACATGGAAATCTTGATAAATTTGAATCTAGATGCTCAGATAGATTTTTTCTTGGTTATGCTCTTCATACTCGTGGTTACCGTGTGCTGAATTTAGAGACTAACAAAATTGTTGAGACTTGTGAAGTCACGTTTGATGAGGCTAGTCTCAGTACTAGACCCGATTCTTCAGGGACACAGGTGACTTGCAGCCTGAAAGTATCTTTTGGAAGGAAGTGATGATGAAAACGAAGATGACAAAGTGGCGATCAAGCCGGGCAACCCAGCCCATTCAGACCGCCACAGGAAGAAAATTTGCTGCGTCTTCCGAAATGCTTCCAAAGAACTACAGAATCCTCACATGGTGCTGAACATGAGGCAACTCCGGTTTCTGCACCAATGCACATACAACGTATACATCCTCCTGGACAGATGATTGGTGAGTTAAATGAGCGTGTGCTTCGAAACAGGTACAATACAAATGCCTCATATGCTCATACTGCTTTTGTTGCATCATTTGAACCCCAAGATGTAAGTCACGCTTTATCTGATGAGTCTTGGATTAATGCCATGCACGAGGAACTTGAGAATTTTGAGCGTAATAAGGTTTGGGTCTTAGTTCCATCTCCTGTAGGTCATAATATTATTGGAACAAAATGGGTATTTAAGAATAAACAAAATGAAGATGGGGTTGTTGTAAGAAATAAAGCTAGGTTGGTTGCTCAAGGTTTTAGTCAAATTGAAGGACTTGATTTTGATGAAACTTTTGCACCGGTTGCAAGACTTGAAGCCATTAGAATTTTGTTGGCCTTTGCTGCATCTAAAGGTTTTAGATTGTATCAAATGGATGTTAAAAGTGCTTTTCTTAATGGCTTCATCAATGAGGAGGTTTATGTTAAGCAACCACCTGGTTTTGAGAATCCCAAGTTTCCAGATCATGTTTTCAAATTGTCAAAAGCTTTATATGGTTTAAAACAAGCACCTCGGGCTTGGTATGAACGTCTTAAATCATATTTGCTGAAAAATGATTTTGCAATGGGTAAAATTGATAAAACCTTGTTTACACTCAAGCATGGCAATGATCTATTACTTGTTCAGATTTATGTGGATGATATCATCTTTGGAGGTACTTCTCATACTCTTGTTGCCAAGTTTTCAGACACTATGAGCAGGGAATTTGAGATGAGTATGATGGGTGAGCTCACATACTTTTTGGGCTTACAAGTCAAGCAAACAAAGCAAGGTATCTTTATTCATCAAACGAAGTACACAAAAGATCTCCTCCGACGTTTTGAGATGGATACATGTAAACCAATTTCCACACCAACTGGTGTAGGATCAAGGATAACCGACTAGAGGGGGTGAATAGGAGGTTATAAAAATTTTCAGCTAATATTTCAAGAAATAGACAATTAAAACTAGGAAGGCTAACTTTTCAATTAAGGCCTAGAAACTCTATGTCTCTTTAAAGTGCACCAACACAATTAATTTAGCAAGCTAAAGTAATCAACTTAGGAAATAACTAAGAGAGAGAGCAAGCACTTAAAATGGAACTAGAAATGCTAGAAAGCGCAAACCACAAAATGAGGCACACAATTTATCCCGTGGTGATCGGAGACTTGCCGGTCCCCCCTACTCCACGTTGAGGTAGCTTGACTCACTTCAAGCCGGCTCCTTGTCTCAAATGAGCCTTTCCTCGTATTTTTCGGGGTAGCTCTTCCCCACTCCGGGTAGGCGAGCTCCTTGCCTTCACAACCGATCGAGTCTTCTCACAATCACCTTTGAGAAGATCACGATCAACCTCCGCCAAGCCGTCTAGGAGGCGGCAACCTCCAAGAGTAACAAACTTGGAATTCACTTGAGGACTTGAATGAAACTTATGGCTCAAAATGAATGCTTGAAAACAAATCACTCAAACTCTTTTCTCTTTTCCTCTCAAACTTGAGAATTTAATGCTCTAGAGAGAAAAGAGAGTTGCAAGGGCTTAGAATGAGTAAATGTGGTCACCAACCCTCACAAGAATGCAGGTGGGGGGGTATTTATAACCTCCCCCACGAAATAGAGCCGTTGGGGAGGTTTTCCAGAAAAATCAGCCGAAGTCGGCACTACCGCCCTCATAGGGCCGGTAGTGCCGCCCCACCTGCCAACGGTTTTCCCTTTGCATTAAATGCGATGTCAGTAGTCGTTGGCCTGATAAAATAATTCCGGCACTACCGCTCCAAAATGTCGGTAGTGCCGACTTGCACTTTTCGCAAAAATACTTCCTTCTGTAGAAAAAGTACCGTAGTTATTAGAGTGGTACTGCCGCTTGAAGTCGGCAGTACCGCTCTCAATACTTCGGTAGTGCCGATAGGATTTTCGGAAAAAGCACAGTCACTGGAAAAAGACTACCGCGGTGTGTGGTGCAGATCGCCACATACCGGCGATCGCCCTAATACACCGTAGTGCCATCAAGCGGACACAAAAAGCATCTCTCTGTTAAAAAGCTGCCTACGTTATATCCCCAGATTACCATGATGGCCGGGCAGCATCACAGTATATAGCTCAGAGTGCCGCTGAAGGCGTAAACTCTGATTTAAAAGGAATTTTCATGAATGCAACTTTGAGCAAATGTTTTAAAACAATATTTGAGCCATATATGAGTCATTTTAGACTTCAAGCTACTAAACCAAGTCCCTCTTAATAGTACGGCATCTAAAACTAGGAAATCCGATCTTTTCTCAAAACTCCGAGATCGGTAAAACAAAAAGAAAGACACGATGACCTTTCTTTCCGCTGCTTGACCTTGAGCTTATATACCTCTTCACTTGAGTGAATTTCTCTTGTGCTCAAAACGATGAAGACTAACTCCTTCTTGCAATCTCAAAAGGAAATTGTTAGTCCACAAATAGCTGATTGTCATTAATTACCAAAACAAACGCAAATCGGGGGCCTAGATGCTTCAATCTCCCCCTTTTTGGTAATTGATGACAACCAAAGCAAGAATAGTTGAATGTAGTTGATCTTTGAGTATACAACATGTTTTGGATACAAATTGTCTACTCAAAGGTTTGATTGCTTAATTTGGCATTTTGATTTTTTAAAGAGAGGAAACAAATGAATTGTGTAAAGAAAATGCCAATTTAAGCACGATGATAACAAGTGAAACTCCCCCTAAATATGTGCAAGAGAATGAATAGCATTAAAAAAGCACATATTAAGATATTTGAGAGAAATTTTAGCGGAGTTTTAATTGTAAACAGGTGTATCGAGGAAACAATGCACAAATAACAATTATGAAGGGGTATATGCACATCACGATTAATAGAGGCAGTCCACACATAGACAATAAGAGTTCAAAAGACAAAGATCACCAAGTAGCAATAAAGCGAGATAATAAAACAAGGTAGCAAAAAGGCAACATAACCGATAGGATTACATATATAAGCACAAAAGATAATCCTATCTCCACTACTTCTTCTTCTTGCACACTCCAATTATTTCTCCCCCTTTGGCATCAAGGACCAAAAAGATAGTTGGAGAGGAAGATTAAGCCGGAGGAGGGGGTGGAGTAAGAGAGGAGCCACCACGAGAGCCACGACCACGACCGTAGCGGCGATAGGTCACGGGAAGAAACTCATCACGAAGCTGATCAACGGTGGAACCAATGCCATCAACCCGAACCCGAAGCTCATCCACCACATGTCGAGTCCGAAGTCCGGTACTCGTGAATCTGAGTCAATCGCTCATCATAGTGGAGAATCGACCCATCATCTCGTGAGCGCAAAGAGGAGAGTCCTCGCTGTAAAAGTATCGACGCTCGAGATGAGGTGGCAAACAGACGAGCTTGCACCTCAGCTTGCTCGCGCTCAAGCTCAACCTGTCGCTGCGCCTGCTGCTGTTGGCCAAAGTGATGAAGCACTTGAGGAGGTCCTATGCGTGGCTTGTAAGGCTTGTGGGGTGAGGGCAGATTTCCATCATATCCAGTGATTCTTATGATCAAAGCCATGATGTAAGGAGCAAAGTAGATGGTCTTCCCACGCTCTCTAGAAGACTGAGCTATCTCCTTTATGATGAAGTCCACAACATCAAATTTTTCCCTTCTCATGACTTTATCAATCAGGTTCCGTGCATACCCCTTATGTCATCAAAACGTCCGCTCTTGGGGTGGATAGTGCCACGTATGATCTTATTGATCATACTAGGCTCAATCCTCAAACCTGCAAGCTTCCTGTGCTTGGGCCCTCTAGCTGGATCATAGAATTGATTGATTGCATCCCACTAAGAACGGGCTCATCATGGATCCGAGGATGATTGTCGTGAAAGATGCTCAAGGCTTCCTCAAAATCTTCTTTTGAAGCAAAGATACCTTTCGGAGCCGCCATCCAAGTGAGAGTATTTGCGGACTCAGAATGTAGAGAGTAGTGTAGAACTGCTTGATAACTTCTTCCTTGTAATTGAACTTTCTCCCAAGGAAATGATATAAACCAGCACCACCAAAGAGCTCAGGTATCCCAACAAAGTCCTGGTGATCCTCGATGTGCTCCCAATGACCCATCTTTGATTAGCAAACTCTTTGCTTTTATAAATAGATTCAAACACCCTTTGTTGGAATCTTGTGAAGAAGCGAGGATCAGAGAGTCATTTGGTTGGTCATATTGATTTTCACCTCGGAGAGCAAAATATCCGCACTTTTAATCAAAAGGATCCACATCAAAAATCCTCATCCGCATCTCCTCATCATCAATGCTCTCCTCATCATTCTCACTTTCTTCTGTGACTCTTCTCCTTCGATTCTTCAACATATTCCTGCTCGATTCTTCAGAATCGCTTTCCTTTGGCGGAGCTTGACCCCCACCAATTTCCTGGACAATCGCATCTCCGTCGTTGTCCTTCTCATAGCAATAGTGAAAGAATCATCACTCTTTGCTATCACCGCCGCAGCCGGCAGAGAGGAACCCCTCGCCTCTAGTGGATTTCCTAAGGGTACCACCTCCACGAGGAGCGGAGCTTTAGCGACGGTTTTGGTTCTAGGCATGATCTAGAAGATAAACCGCGTAAGGCTAAGATGAAAGGAAATGATAAGGTCTACAAGTGATTTTGAGTAATCCTAGGCATTTTATGAAATTTGAAAACAATCGGCAATTTTAGAGTGTATCAAATAATCTTTGCCCGATCCATATTCGGCACTACCGCTACTTGAGATGCGGTATCGCTGATCGTGGTCGGCACTACCGCTCTTGAAGCCGGTAGTGCCACAGATCGGGGCCGAACACAGCAAGATCGCCGACTATTTTCATACTTCCAAAATCATGCAAATTTATGGAGTGTCTCAAGAATATACCAAGGGTGATTCCTAGGAGCACAATCCATACAATTTACAGATTTAATCATGCCTACATTGCTCAAAAACACATCAAACCCTAAACAAGGCAAGAGTGACCTAGGGCAAAAACGAATAAGAATTTCAAATAAAGAAGGTCACCTTGCGGAGGAGGAGCACTAAGGAGAGAGGAATGAAGTGAAGGATTTGAAGAACCTTCAAAGATTTGGTGCTTTTGAATTTTAGGGTTTGGAGGAGGAAAGAGAATGAGAAGAGTGGGAGAGGGGAGGCGAGGCAAGAATAGAGGAGGAAGAGGGGTAGGCGCCGGTTGGAGAGAGGCATTAAATCCCCTGAGAGACATTTTGTTTCGATTCACACGGGGCAGAGGCGGCACTACCGCTAGACACTGTCGGTAGTGCCGGACAGAAGCGGTACTACCGGGTTAAAAACACCGGTAGTGCCGGCCGAGGCAGAAACAGACAGACACAATAAGAAATGATTCAATTGAGATCGGTACTGAGTGACCATCACAAATTAGCATTTCTCAAGAGAATAAACAGCAGATAACAGCAAATAAAATAGTTTTTAGATAAAATAAATTTTGATGCATGAGAAAGCATTTTGAGTAAGATAAACTCCAAGATTGAAATGTTTGAGTTAAAAATAGGTTTTAGGTAGGCTAGAACGATTATTTCTCTAGTACCTTGACCCATAACTCAACAAGTGCAATAATTAGATCAATATAGATCAATTTTGAGTTTTGGACGACATAACGCAACAAATTTGCTTTGAGAAAACAACCCTTCCCCCCCCCTTTTTTTAAATAAAAAAAAGGAGAAGACCAAAGTAAGATAATAATAACTTTTTGTGTTTTGATCTAATATGTTCCAAAATCCTCTTTTAAACATAAGTTTGCACTTATTTGAATATATCTCACTTTAGGGATGTATAGCATATGAAAAGATGAGATACTCCCCCTAAATGTGATGATAACTTGAGAAGGCAAGCAATTTGAATAAGAACAATTTAACAACCAAAAAGCATTCATTTAAGCGATATTTGAGAAATCTATAACATTTAATTCATTCCTCAATTTACAAAAACGGCTTTCATCTAAAGGTTTGGTAAGGATATCCGCCAATTGATCTTCGGTACGAATGTGGCTTATAGTTATGTCTCCTTTTGTCACATGATCTCTAAGAAAATGGTGGCGGATATCTATATGTTTGGTTCTTGAATGTTGGACGATTGTTTGCTATTTTGATCAAGCGCTTTCATTATCACATAAAAGAGGCACTTTTTGAAATATAATTCCATAATCCATCAAGGTTTGCCTCATCCAAAGTAATTGAGCGCAACAACTCCTGCCGAAATGTATTCGGCTTCGGCGGTGGATAGGGCAACTGAATTTTGTTTCTTGGAGAACCAAGAGACAAGGGATCTACCTAGGAATTGACAATTCCCGGAGGTGCTCTTTCTATCCACTTTGCAACCCGCATAATCCGAATCCGAATATCCAATCAATTCAAATTTTGCACCTTTAGGATACCATAATCCTATGTTTGAGGAATGTTTTAAATATCTTAAGATTCTCTTTACTGCTACTAAATGACACTCTTTGGGAGAAGATTGAAAACGAGCACACATGCATACACTAAACATGATATCGGGCCTAGATGCGGTAATGTAAAGCAAACTACCAATCATAGAGCGATAAAGCTTTAAATCAACCGGTTTACCTCCCTCGTTGAGATCTAAGTGTCCATTTGACGCCATTGGTGTCTTTATGGGCTTTGCATCCTCCATGCCAAATTTCTTGAGCATATCCTTTGCATACTTTGTTTGGCTCACGAAGGTTCCGTTTTTGAGTTGCTTGATTTGTAAACCGAGAAAGTAGCTCAACTCTCCAATCATTGACATTTCGAATTCCCTAGACATCATATCACCAAATTCTTTGCAAAATTCCTCATTAGTTGATCCAAATATGATATCATCAACATAAATTTGACAAACAAAGAATTCATCATCAATTATTTTAGTAAAGAGTGTGGTATCAACCTTCCCAATTTTGAATCCTTTGGAAATTAGAAAGTCTCTAAGACGCTCATACCATGCTCTAGGAGCTTGTTTGAGACCATATAGCGCCTTTGAGAGTTTATAAACATGATTTGGGTTTCTAGAGTCTTCAAAACCGGGTGGTTGTTCTACAAATACCAATTCGGATATTTGACCATTTAAGAATGCACTCTTTACATCCATTTGAAATAATTTGATATCAAAGCAAGATGCAAAGGCGAGCAAGATTCGAATAGCTTCTAATCTTGCTACGGGAGCAAAGGTTTCACCAAAATCCAAACCTTCGATTTGGGTAAAACCTTGTGCTACTAACCTTGCCTTATTTCTTACCACTATACCATTCTCATCTTGCTTGTTTCTAAATACCCATTTTGTGCCGATGACGTTGTGGTCCTTTGGTCTTTCTACAAGCGTCCATACATCATTACGGGCGAAGTTGTTGAGTTCCTCGTGCATTGAATTCACCCAATCCGGATCACTTAAAGCTTCATCTACATGAGAGGGTTCAATAGAGGAAACAAAAGAGTAATGTTCACAAAATGAAGCAACACGGGATCGAGTTTGAACTCCCTTACTAACGTCACCCAAGATTTGATCTATTGGGTGATCCTTTGAAAGTTGAGTGTGAATTCTTGGAGGTAAAACTTGGGCTTCATCATGTTGCTCATCTTCAATTTGAATTGGGTTGCTTTCGCTTGGCATAGTCGATGTAGATGGTTCCACTTGGATTGAGGATGGTCCGGCTTCGTGACCATTTTCTTTTGGCTTGATGTCTCCAATCGTCATATTCTTCATAGCTTGTTGCAAAGCTTCATTACCTACATCATCCAAGTTTTCTTGCTCTTCTTGAGAGCCATTAGTCTCATCGAATTCAACATCACAAGTTTCTTCAACAAGACCCGAATTTTTATTAAAAACACGATAAGCCTTGCTAGAAGAAGAATATCCAAGAAGAAAACCCTCATCACACCGGCTTTGAAATTTAGAGAGCCGAACACCTTTCTTCAAGATAAAGCACTTGCAACCAAATACTCGAAAGTACGAAATGTTCGGTCTCCTACCAATAAGAAGCTCATACGAGGTCTTTTTCAAAAGCCGATGTAAATAGAGTCGATTTGTAGCATGGCAAGCGGTATTAATAGCTTCCGCCAAAAATTATCTAAGTAAGATATTCATCAAGCATGGTTCTTGCCATTTCAATTAATGTTCGATTTTTCCGCTCAACTACCCCATTTTGTTCCTGAGTATAGGTCATGAAAACTCGTGCTTTATTCCAAGTTCATCACAAAAATCTTCAATTTTTGTATTCTTGAACTCGGAACCATTGTCACTACGAATTTTCTTAATTTTGAAATCAAATTCGTTTTGAGCCCTTTTTGCAAAGCTTTTGAATATATTTGGAACCTCGGATTTTTCATGCAAAAAGAAGACCCAAGTAAAACGCGAATAGTCATCAACAATAACCAAACAATAAGAGTTTCCACCAATACTCCTATAGATAGTTGGGCCAAACAAATCCATGTGTAGGAGTTCCAATGGTCTAGATGTGGACATGATACTTTTGGAGGGATGAGAGCTAGCAACTTGTTTGCCGGCTTGACAAGCACTACAAAGCTTATTCTTCTCAAATTTCACATCCTTCAAACCCACAACTAGATCATTTTTAAACAACTTCTTAAGTTGAATCATTCCTACATGAGCTAGTCTTCTATGCCATAGCCATCCCAAGGATGTCTTTGCAATTAAGCAAGTTTGAAGACATGAAGCTCGTGAGGAAAAATCAACCAAATAAAGATTGCCAAAACGAAAACCCTTAAAGACAAGAGATTTGTCATTATCTTTAAGAATTTCAACTCCAATGCTAGAAAAAGAACAAGTAAGTCCAAGATCACAGATTTGAGCAACGGATAGCAAATTAAAATTCAAGGTTTCAACTAAAGAGACATTTGAAATGGAAAGATCATTTGAGATTGCAATCTTACCCAAACCTAATACCTTCCCTTTGCTATTATCGCCGAAGGTGATTTTGTCGTGATCTCCATTTCCATTTTCGAATGTGGTGAACATTTTCCGGTCTCCGGTCATATGTTGAGTGCAACCGCTATCTAACACCCAATGTCGACCGCCGGTCTTGTAGTTCACCTACAAAAGAAGATCAAACTCTTTTAGGTACCCAAATTTGTTTGGGTCCTTGGAGGTTAGTAACTAAAGCTTTTGGCACCCAAATGGCATTCTTCTTGGAACCAAATATAGGTGTGCCCACAAACTTAGCTACTACTCTACCATTTTTATCCTTTCTAAGCACATAGCAAGAATCATAAACATTGTTTTTAGAAACTTTACCCAACGAGCAATCGTTTGCCAAATGTCCAATCTCATGACATTTGTAGCAAAGGTTCCCGTTGGATTTGATAAACCTTGGGGCTTTGTTGCTCAATTTCTTACCTTTCTTTGGAACATAACCAAGTCCTTCCTTGTTATATGAGCAACGTTGACTCCCCAAAATTTTATCAAGTGTCTCCTTACCTTTGAAACAATTGTTCAAGCTCTTGCTTAACTTGGCAACTTCTTTCTTAAGCTCATCATTCTTAATAACCAAGTCAATGTCATTTTCTATCAAATAAGAACTAGAGCAAGAACTAGAATACATGGATATTAAATCATCACATGAAGTAGCAATGCTAGATTTTGATATAGAACAAGATAAATCATTTATTCTAGGCAAGACTTCAACTAAATCACATGAGACTCCAACATTGTTTGTTGATTTTGAATTATTCTTGAGAAGGAGAGACTCATGTGTTTCTTTGAGCTCATCATAAGAATCCTTGAGAGAGGTGAATTCCTTTTTCAAGGCCTTATGCTTTGTCTTCTCCTTACCAAGATAGTCATTTAAATCAACAAGCATATCAAGAAGCTCTTCATATGATGGATCATCATCATCACTAGAGTTTACCTTTTCTCCTTTTGCCATAAGACATAGAGGAGTGACAAATGTTGATGATGCTTCTCCAATTGCAATGCTAGCAATGTTCTTCTTCTTTGATGAAGTATCCTCTTCGGAAGAATCCGAATCCGAGTATTCTTCCTCGGAATTCCATTCTCCTATGTGTGCTTCACCCTTGCCATCTTTGTGAAACTTTTTGAATAGTTTCTTCTTTCCTTCAAACTTCTTCTTTTTAAATGATTTCCCTTTGTCATCCTTTTCCTTCTTCTTAGGACAATGAGAGGCGAAATGACCCTTTTCATTGCACTCAAAGCAACGAACGTTGGCAAATCGTTTATTGCTTGAGTGTTCCTTGTTCTTGTATTTTTGAGAGAAGCTTGAATTTGATCGTCTCTTCATGAATCTTTTCATTCTTCTCACTAGTAGAGCCATCTCCTCTTCGGTATCACTCTCGGATTCATCATGAGCTTCCTCACTTGACTCGGTGTTAGCTTTGAAAGCTAGATTCTTCTTTTTGGGTGTGCTTTGCTCCAAGAGCTCCTCCTTGTCTTTCTTGTACAACTCATTTGTAATTAGATTTCCCAAGAGAGCGGTCGGTGTCAATTTGGTCAACTCGGGTGAATTGAGAAAAAGAGTCACCAATGTCTCGTATTTCTCCTAAGAGCCCTAAGCATCTTACTTAACAACATCAAGATCGGTTAGTGAACCTCCGAGGCCCTTGAGTTCATTTACTATGTTGTTCAACCTTGAATACATCTCGGTGATGTTTTCATGGGGCAACATAATAAAACTCTCATACTTGATTCTAAGCATATGTAGCTTGACCTCTTTAACCGGATGTGCCCTCATGAATTTCGTAAAGGGTTGTCCAAATCTCATGAGCAGCTTCTAAATTGCTCACGCGATTGAACTCATCCGCTTAAAGCTCCAAACAAGGCATTCATGGCTTGAGCATTGAGGTGTGAGTTTCGCTCATCTTGATCAAGGGAGGTGGTTGGATCAAGTGACATAGCGTAACCTTCACCAACAATTTTCCATATGCTAGGACTCATGGCCTTTAAGTAAACGGTCATTCGAATCTTCCAATAAGCATAATTTGTGCCATCAAAGAACGGTGCCTTTCCTATGGAAACACCCTCACTAGCCATCCTTATCTCTCGAGACGGTGAAGTCTACGTGCGAGAGACCAAGCTCGATACCACTTGTAGGATCAAGGATAACCGACTAGAGGGGTGAATAGGAGGTTATAAAAATTTTCGGCTAATATTTCAAGAAATAGACAATTAAAACTAGGAAGGCTAACTTTTCAATTAAGGCCTAGAAACTCTATGTCTCTTTAAAGTGCACCAACACAATTAATTTAGCAAGCTAAAGTAATCAACTTAGGAAATAACTAAGAGAGAGAGCAAGCACTTAAAATGGAACTAGAAATGCTAGAAAGCGCAAACCACAAAATGAGGCACACAATTTATCCCGTGGTGATCGGAGACTTGCCGGTCCCCCCTACTCCACGTTGAGGTAGCTTGACTCACTTCAAGCCGGCTCCTTGTCTCAAATGAGCCTTTCCTCGTATTTTTCGGGGTAGCTCTTCCCCACTCCGGGTAGGCGAGCTCCTTGCCTTCACAACCGATCGAGTCTTCTCACAATCACCTTTGAGAAGATCACGATCAACCTCCGCCAAGCCGTCTAGGAGGCGGCAACCTCCAAGAGTAACAAACTTGGAATTCACTTGAGGACTTGAATGAAACTTATGGCTCAAATGAATGCTTGAAAACAAATCACTCAAACTCTTTTCTCTTTTCCTCTCAAACTTGAGAATTTAATGCTCTAGAGAGAAAAGAGAGTTGCAAGGGCTTAGAATGAGTAAATGTGGTCACCAACCCTCACAAGAATGCAGGTGGGGGGGTATTTATAACCTCCCCCACGAAATAGAGCCGTTGGGGAGGTTTTCCAGAAAAATCAGCCGAAGTCGGCACTACCGCCCTCATAGGGCCGGTAGTGCCGCCCCACCTGCCAACGGTTTTTCCCTTTGCATTAAATGCGATGTCAGTAGCCGTTGGCCTGATAAAATAATTCCGGCACTACCGCTCCAAAATGTCGGTAGTGCCGACTTGCACTTTTCGCAAAAATACTTCCTTCTGTAGAAAAAGTACCGTAGTTATTAGAGTGGTACTGCCGCTTGAAGTCGGCAGTACCGCTCTCAATACTTCGGTAGTGCCGATAGGATTTTCGGAAAAAGCACAGTCACTGGAAAAAGACTACCGCGGTGTGTGGTGCGGTACTGCCGCTTACAGCCGGCAGTACCGCCCTAATACACCGGTAGTGCCGGTCAAGCGGACACAAAAAGCATCTCTCTGTTAAAAAGCTGCCGACGTTATATCCCCGGATTACCGTTAGCGGGCAGCATCTGCAGGTATATAGCTCAGTAGTGCCGCTGAAGGCGTAAACTCTGATTTAAAAGGAATTTTCATGAATGCAACTTTGAGCAAATGTTTTAAAACAATATTTGAGCCATATATGAGTCATTTTAGACTTCAAGCTACTAAACCAAGTCCCTCTTAATAGTACGGCATCTAAAACTAGGAAATCCGATCTTTTCTCAAAACTCCGAGATCGGTAAAACAAAAAGAAAGACACGATGACCTTTCTTTCCGCTGCTTGACCTTGAGCTTATATACCTCTTCACTTGAGTGAATTTCTCTTGTGCTCAAAACGATGAAGACTAACTCCTTCTTGCAATCTCAAAAGGAAATTGTTAGTCCACAAATAGCTGATTGTCATTAATTACCAAAACAAACGCAAATCGGGGGCCTAGATGCTTCAATTGGTACAACAACTGTTTTGGATCCGGATGAAGAAGGAGAAATGGTTGATCAAAAGGAGTATCGAAGGATGATTGGATCGCTTCTCTATCTCACTGCTTCAAGGCCAGATATACACTTTGCGGTGTGCTTATGTGCTCGTTTTCAAGCTTCCCCACGTGCCTCTCATCGACAAGCGGTAAAACGAATTCTTCGATATTTACAATCCACTTTAGAGTTTGGCTTATGGTACTCTTCATGATCTTGTTTATCACTTAGAGCCTACTCTGATGCTGATTTTGCGGGTTGTAGAATTAATAGGAAAAGTACCTCTGGAACATGTCATTTTATTGGTACATCCTTAGTTGCTTGGTCATCTAGAAAACAAGTTTCTGTTTCTCTCAATCGAATCTGAATTTGTTCTTTCTTTGCATGTTGTGCTCAAGTGCTTTGGATGATTTCAACTTTAAAGGATTTTGGATTATATTTAGATAGTGTTCCACTTTTCTCGTGATAACACTAGTGCTATCAATATTGCGAAGAATCCAAAGGCAACATTCTCGAACAAAGCATATTGATATTCGTTATCATTTTCTTCGAGATCATGTGGAAAAGGGAGATGTTGTGTTGCATTTTGTTGAGTCTCGAGTTGCAACTTGTCGATATTTTCACAAAATCACTTGATGCTTCTCGATTTGCTTTTCTAAGAGGAGAGTTGGGAATTGTGCATCCCATGAGCCTGCTTTTGAGGGAGTTTCCTTGCCAAGTCTTTTAGTAGATGAGCTTACTTTATCATATTTCCTTATATATTATGTAATTGAGCTGATATATGACAATCTAAATTGCTTTACTTGAACTAAAAGTGACATTGCGGAATTCCTTGGTTAAATTGTCTATAGCTAAATAGTCTGTGATATCTTGCTCCTATAGGCCCTAGATTGAATCTTCTTGACAAAATTGGGCTCAAGCATGTGTGTTTTCAACTTTACTCTTTCATAAGACCATTTAATCACTTTGCGTGTTTACTATAAGAGAAAAGGGAATAAGTAAAAAAATCTTTTGATCTTTTGCAAGCAGAAGCTTGTGAGAATTATCAAAATATGCAAAAACTTCAAGATGTATGCTTCAAGCATGCCATTCCCTAAAAGAAAAGATATATGCTTCAAGCATGCCATTCATAGAAAATAAAAGAAGTATGCTTCAAGCATGCCACATGCAGTTTATTGTTAAAAAAGATTAAATTGGATCACTGGATTGGAGTTGAAACTACTTGCTTGCCCTAAAATTGTTAGTTGATTCATTTTTGGGGCCTTGTTTTTTTTTATGCTGAGATCTTGCTTAGTACTTGGTTATAGTTGATTAAATTGAGGATGAGATGCATGTCACTCCCTAACTTGCTAAAATCACTATGTTCATGCATTATGCTTATTATGTGATTTATAAGGTTCTGTGATCAAGTGAGCTCATTATCTTTTGTCTTGGCACTCCTTTGAACTCTTGATGAACTCATTGTCAAAGGGGGAGAAAGTTTGGATAAAGGGCGAGATTTTGGAAGAATTTTGGAGAAAATTTGGACAAAGCGGGAGATTTTGTGTTCTCTCTTTGGTTTTTGAATTTGGTTTTAATTCTAAACTTTTTGGTTTCCTCATATTTCTCAAAAACCTTTCTTGTGCTGAATGTCACTTGCAAATGTTCAACTCTAAATAATGGTGGTATTGCCAATGTTTCATCAAGGGGGAGATTGTGAAATCATGTGATGAAAATTGGTTTAGAATTGAACTTGGAAAGATTGTATTTGCAAAGATTTGTTTTTGGTTCAGGGAGTATTTTGCTAAGGTTACAATTTGGAAATTGTGTTTATGGTTGATTTGATGCAATGCACTCATGTGAGTGGTTGCATGGATTAACGTGAGTCAAGTCGCGGACTTGGGCTCGGAATTGTTTGTTTTGTTCATGTGCAGGTGTTGCTCGAGGGCAAACGTAGTCGATGACGGGACCGGAACTAGGTTCATGGAGGAGCTGAGGTTCGGGACTAGGTTCTGGAGGAATCGAGGTCTTGGTGATCAAGGATGTCATGCGGGACGTTTGGGCTAGAGAACAGTGTACGTGGAGAACTGGTGAGTCACGTGAGTATGGCAGGTGGGCCATACGCGTGCAAAAGCTAACTTGGTCTGGAGGATCAAGTTGATTCGGTTTTTGGTCATGCGTGACAAAAACTGATGCTTGCAAAATTTGTTAAGTCACGTTGGTATGGTATGCGTATCATACATGTGAAAATGAGTGGACAAAGTTTAGATATTTTTATTTGGTTATGCGCAACCAAATCTGAGTTGATACGTGATGTATAGCAACCGAATCCTAGTTGACTACGTACTGGATAGTCTAATCGGATTCATTGTTTGTGCTTTAAAAGGAGGGGTGTCTCCTGTTTAAAGTATTGAAGCAACTAGCGTACAAGGTATAGCAAGAACAAGTTGTGTTCCTGCTCTTTGTAAGTTTGTACTCTTGTGTTTGAGTACTTTAGACAAAAGGAAATAAAGTTAAATATTTCAAGGATGTCTTATGGATTCATGAGGTATTGTTTAATTCAAGCCTTTTGTTTTTGTCCGACTTGGGATTACAGATTGATTCGTGTTTTCGTGAATTCTTGAAGTTCAAAACTCGCTTTTGATCCCTTCAAAAATTCCTCTAAAACCTTGTTTTGGTATCACCAAAAGTTTTTCCCTCGACGTGTTCAAAGTTTCTCGTATTCTCAGTCAAAATGTGTTTTGCGAGATCAATATCTTTTAATCTAGAAGCTTGATCGAATTGATTCTTGTTTCATTTGGTGCGGATTGAAGCCTAGACTCTTGTGTTCAAATTTCAGCTCAATCCAACGGTTAGATCTCTCGGAAATTGAATTTTACAAAGAGTATTCAAAATTTCAGATCGCTCAGTTCGGACGGTCCGAACTGAACGCGTATAGTACTAAACAGCCAGTTCGGACAGTCTGAACTGGTGTTTTCGATACAGACAATTTAAATCGTTTATAACTTTTGATCCGTTGATCCGATTGAGTTGATTCTTGTTGGAATAGTTTCATAATTTCGTCTAGTTTCTACAGTGAAGTTCTTGAGACTTTTTGACTGTTGGATTTTTCTGGAATAATTGTTTTATTGAACGATTTTTCTCTATTTTGTTTGAAACTGAAAGTGTTCTTTTAGTTTCGGGTTTGGGTGAGTTTTAGTTGATCAAAAATTTGGTTTTAAACTTCGGTGCAACTATTCACCCCCCCTCTAGTTGCCATACACAGTCCTACATCCACCTCTACTCCAACTAAAGTACTGATTAATTGAATATTTATTCCACAGTTGCAACTTATTTTGTTTAGTCAATTATTCTTCAGCTTCCATATTGTACATTCATGCTATCCTGTCCATACCATCCAAGGATTACCACCAAACTTAGGCCAATTAAGCTCCCCACTCTACAGCTCATGTAGCACCATCCTTCACTTGAGACATTCATCAATGGTCATGAAAAGAGAGCACTGTATCTCTGTTTTAGTCCTTTTATCAGCTATTTCACCATGAGACACTAAATAATTAAATAATTCAACTAGAATACTCACTCCGTTCACAAAAGGTTGAGCCTTTTTTACTTTCCTCAACCTCCAATACGCAATTTGACGATTAATTTTTTTTCTAATCATAGTAATACAAAATGATAACACCATGACAGTACTTTTGATGGCATATCTGCTTAGGCCATGAGGCAAAGTTATATATTTATAGTCATTATTGGACAATTTGTAAATTTTGATTGCATCTATTCAGAGCATAAGTGTTTTGAGGCCAGGAGTAAGATGACTTATTGTAATTGATCAATAAATCTGTCACATGGTAATTTGAAGTATGTACCAACTTTTAATGAGAAGCATATATTAATAATGACAAGTTGAGGACACATACTCTGAGTTATCTCTAAAATAAGAAGCCCTTTTGTCAATAGCATTTTTTATCATTGCTTCGCTTATATCACTACCAGAAGCTTGATCTTTTTCTCCCTCCGGATCTTTTTTTGTCTTACTGGATCTTGCCCCCAACACATCAGCACTGGAGGAAATTTTGTTTGAGCCACACATTGGTAGGGCATCTTCTGAACCTTCTTGAGATGAATGATCATCTTTCTCTGATGCATTATTATTTTTGTTATCATCATCAGGACCAGAAAACACCTGGTATTGTGTTTAGCCAAAAAGGAAAGTAAAAATGAGTATTATAGAAAGCTGAGTAAAAATACAGTTTGACTGAATATTCTAAAATACAAACTAACAGATTCCAGCTGGGAATAGAAAGTATTAATATTAATAGAACTAGTTTTCTGAACTTCAAAGAATAAAAATCAAGGGAACTAGCTATCTGAACAATCTTGGTACCATTTGAAAAACAAATATAATTATAGGATCTTAGTTCCCAATTTACAGAAAAAGGGTGCAGAAAGTTTCAAGGCTACAATGACTTGACTAAAAACATGAAAACCAAGGCTTAACATTTCAAATAACAATATATTAGCTACTTAGCTGTAATAACACTTTTCTAACATATGTAAACACAGTCTTCATCATTCATTTCTCTCTATATGAACTTACCACACGGAGGACAATTTCTAAAGATCCTCCCAACTCCTGCTCATGGATAATGATCTGAATGTATTCCTCAGAGAGAAAAAGATGATCTCAGATTCTTAATGCATATAAGTTTAATATATCTCATTCTCAGCAATAGGTCTGTTGATTAACCAAATACTTGTTTTGCCAGAACTGCTTTTTATCACATAGTTAAGAAGTGCTTAGACGTGTGTACCAGAATAGATCATAGAGCCAGTACAAGTACCAGCCCCCAGGTACAAGTTAATGCACTCAAGTGTTTGTTTCTACAATACACTTGCTGTATCAAGTAAATGTTTATACAGAAGTCTTGAAAAAATATGTTATGTTTACTCAGCTGACACATGCATATGAGGAGTCACAAATTGATCTTGAAGATGAACTAGTCAACTAGACTCTGTTCTTGACATTAATTTGGTTAAATCGTAGGCAATCACACATTACTTGTAAGTGAATTGGTTAAATGTTTCTGAAATAAGATCCAGCAATTTTGAGAAAAAAATATCTTCATCTTCTTAGTCTAACCAGTTCAGTAAATCCGCGGAAATACACTATTTGCATAATACTCAACACTAGTTTAGTAGGAAATAAAGAAATCCTATTACCCTGCCATGAAGTAAGATCAACTTAGGGAAACGTATCTGTCTACAGACATCTGCCCAACGGCTTCTATAAATGTTAGAAGTAAAGAAGTTAAGAAAAAACATTGTTAAACCAGGAAATGCTACAGACGACATTGCTCACAAAGGGGAACCATTAATTGCACCGGTGGTATTTTTTCCATGTTAATTATTACACCAGAGCAAGCCTCTTGTACATTAATATCCATCTACCTTGTCTACACATTGCTTTATGAACTTTTTGTGGGCATCAAGTGAGTATAGCTCCAAACCCATGTCCTTCTCCAGTGCTCTCCTAAGACTATCTCCAGCGGTTTCCCAACACTCCATTCCTTTCCTATCTCCTGAAGAGAATCCCTTCCCATATTCCATTTCCTTTCCAGACTGCATCTCCAACAGCATCCCTTCCCTATTCCCTTCCCATCCATTCATACATATTATAAGAATATACTCTAACCGCCAAGGTGTGTACCCTATTTTGTATGGTAGATGTATTCCATGTATTTTTTACTTATCCCGTACCTTAAAGGATGGAAGTATTAATTTTATATGTGTTGCTTACGCGAGAACGAAGCAGTAGTTTTATATGTGTAGCTTTCTGGAGAAGGAAGCAGTAATATTCTATGTGTAGCTTATTGAAGAAGGAAGCAGTAATATTTTATTTGTAGCTTGGCAGAGAAGGAAGTAAAAATCCCGTGCTATATAAAGAAGGGTGGGTGTTGTGGCAAACATCATCAAAGCTGTGTCGTAGACAGAATCATGAGTTGGTCTGAGGGTTGGCCGAGCTTTTCTCGGCGAGCTCATCAACTTATTTTGCTGGAGAATGAAGAGGAAGATCTGCTACTGCGCATTGCCATTGAGGAGGAGGAACTAGCAGCACAAGAGAGCGTCCCACGGTGGGGGGGCTTAGTTCCCGGCCGGGCAGTGGTCCACCGAGGACACCTAGAGGGTGCGGCTAGGCTATACAATGACTACTTCTCCGACACGCCCGTGTATGGCCATGCATTCTTCAGGCGTAGGTATGTGAGAGGTGGTTATTTTCGACTATGACACCCGCTATTGCATTGATATGTGCTATGCCCGTCCAGGTTCCGGATGAGCAAGAACCTCTTTGTTAGGATTGCAAGTGCTGTCGAGGCCCACAATCCTTGGTTCGCTCAGAGAAGAGATGCTGCCGGAAGGATGGGATTGTCTTCTCTTCAGAAGATGACGGCTGCTATGCGTCAACTTGCATACGGTATCTCTGGCGATGCTACTGACGAGTATATTCGTATTGGCGCTAGCACTGCCATCGAAGCCCTAAGGAGGTTTGTTCGTGCCGTAGTGGAGGTATTCAAGGATGAGTACCTCCGAGCACCAACTCAAGCTGACACGGAGCGTCTCCTTGCGGTTGGGGCCGCGCGAGGATTTCCTGGGATGCTTGGAAGCATTGACTGCATGCATTGGCATTGGAAGAATTGCCCGAAGGCATGGCAGGGTCAATTTACTGGGCATGCTCGGAAGCCCACATTAGTTTTGGAGGCTGTGGTCTCCTACGATCTTTGGATTTGGCACGCCTTCTTCGGCATGCCAGGTAGCCTTAACGATATTAATGTGCTGCACAGATCTAACGTTCTTTCCAGGTTAACGGACGGTACTAGCCCCCTAGTTAACTACACCATCAACAACAATACGTACGGAATGGGGTATTATCTGGTGGACGGTATTTACCCCGAGTGGGCCACATTTGTGAAACCAATTCAGGCGACTCGAGGGAACAAGTGTGTCCATTTCGGCTCTGTGCAAGCTGCAGTGCCAAAGGACGTGGAGCGAGCTTTCGGTGTACTGCAATCCCGCTTTGCTATTGTTGCAGGGCCGGCCAGGTGTTGGGACCAATCCACCTTACACGACATCATGACTGCATGTATCATCATGCATGACATGATTATTGAAGATGAGAGGGATGGTCCAACGCAGGAATTCATGTATGACTTCATGGATGATCACGTCCCTATCTCACGTCCGCCGCGCGGGTCGGTCCTCCTTTTAATCGAGGCGATACAAGAGATCCGTGATAGAAAGAAACATCGCATGCTTATGGACGACCTTGTCGAGCACCTTTGGTCCATTCATGAAGGGTGCTAGAGTTAGAGTAGTTCAAGAATCTGTCTTATTAGACGATCTCGTAGTGAATCTTATATATTGTAGTTCAAGAATCTATCTTTTATATTCATCCAAGTTGTCATGTGTGTTGTGTGCACATAGCTGTATCAAATCGAGCTAGGACAGCAGACATGTTATGTTGGTAATCAGAATTGCATTTCTGATTGCTGTTATGTCAGTTACCTTCTCCAGAATGCTGTACCTCGCTCGGTAGCAAACATCATCTGTACAACCTTTCCAGGAACATCATCTCGGTAGCAAACATCATATGTATAACCTTTCCAGGAACATCATCAGCACGATTTACATGGACACATTTTGAAACTAATGAGTTACTGCAAACATATATGTAAGTGCAAAGGAGACATTATTAAACATCTGACTTGGTCCACAATACAAGAACTACGAAAGCTACAGATGCATGTTTTTAGTAGCATTGGATTAACATAACCCAGTCCACAAGAGCAGCACTTCATAAGCTTACATTGGATTTACAGAGCAAGGGCAACACATATTCTGCATATGTAATGAACTGCATATGTATCCTTTAGTTCAACCATGAGGTGTCAAAATTTGCTCTTGGCCGCACAATAGTTTAACATTCCCATCACAGCAATGATCCATTACAGCACGAACCAGAGGACTCACCCTCTTCTGGGAGCTCTCGTCCCAGTACTGGGCGTTTCCTGATGTTGTGGCTGCAAAACAAGAAAGTCAGCAAATGAGTCAACAACAGCATGAAAGAAGTAACTCAAGCTCCAATCAAAAAAGACTCCTCGGCAATTGTATCATCGTGCCAGCATCAGTTACTGCAGTTCGGTAATCATACACAAAGTTCCTGAACATGATACTCCTAGGAACAAGTAATCATGATACAGATTGCACAGACACTAAAATCTATCTCAGATTGTACAATACCACAAGGAGCAATGATCGACAATAACAGAACCACATACATATCTTGTAGTATATCACTTCAACTGGTAATGTGCCAGAACTGGGGATGTCTGGCTCCGGCATGCACAATAAAGCATACACAGAAAGCAGTAGTGGAAGATTATGGTAGTAGCAATGATACACAATAGCGCAGTACACACACTAAACAAACATCACAGTAATAGCAGCACACACATTGACATCATAGTAGTAGCAGTACACACACTCATAATGCAAGACACATTGAAACCTAACCAGATTGAACTAACATTACCCGAACCTCCTGGAAATAATCTCCGCCTTGCGACGCGAGAAGTAGTCACGAGAAGCCTCATCCATGTTACTGATATCCATTGCCATGATCTTGTCCTCCTCAGTGCGCCTCATGATGGACACCTCCTCACGCCATAGTTGAACCAATTCAGCCTTGTGCTTGTTCAATTCAGTTATCACATCTTTGTACATGCTGCCGCTTACCGAAGACGTGCTGCCATTTGGACCCCGTGCCCGAGCCTTCCGTGCGCCATCACGGCCAATTGGCCTAGGTAACTCACGATCTCCATGGGCCATCAAATCGTCGGGTACACCACAAATTGAATCCTGGCCAACGGCACTAGACCGCACGGACGAGACATAGTCGGTCTTCTGTCGCCTTGCATCTATGTGAGCGCACCACTTCGGGTGCTGACTTAGAATGGACCACAGGTGCAGAAAACCAAATGACCTTCCCTCGATTTCCTTGAACATCTTCATCGCCATCGCAATCTTGCAATCGCCAAATTAGCAAATATGTAAGTGCACATTCTGATGTTTACAAACATTAGACAAACGAAATGGCAATTTACTTAACCTCCTTACACTATTTTCTTGAGTAGTGCCGCTAGGGTGGATATCGTGGACCTTCGCCATGTAAGATGAAAATTTGCTCGAATCTGCACTAATAGTAGACCAGTGATTGATTAAACCCTTCTCAGATCTTGGAGTCCAGTTCGCAGTGGCATTCTCATCACAATACTTCATAATGTTGCCCCAGTAGGTCTCGGCTGACTGATCAGTGCCAACAACAGAGTCCTGGCTCACATTCAACCATGCCGACATTAGCAACTCCTCATCACCTGCCTTCCATGTTTTCCTAGAAGTCTTCGGCACGGCCTTTTTCTTCTTGCCCTTACCTGAACCACTATCTGCCCCATTGGAGTCAGACCAACCCGGGGAGAAGTTCGGTACATCTGGTAATGGGAGGCTGGCCTGTGTGCAGTTTATGTTGTCATTGAGCATACTCTGCAGAAATGGATCCATGCTACCCCTGTTTACAAATTCCATGACAGAACAATTAAGTACACTAGATACGAGACATGGTAAGCACATAACATTCCACCTTACATAATAGTCGAACATAGATATCCTTACACAAGGCTAGCAGTTCAGCCGATATACCAGACATAACACACCACCATACATTCCATGACACATTGACGGTACATAACACACCACCCTACATAACATTCCACTATACGTAACATACCATGTGACTACTAGAACGCACCTTACTTCTAGGATAGGGCCACCACCATAATACAAGTACTACGAAAAGGCCTACTTGTTCAGATGGAACGAGCGGTCGGACTCCCATCCATCGGACTCCGATCCCTCCGAGCTAGCCCCATCACTGCCGGTCTGACGAGGCACTGGTGGTTCCTCATTGGAATGATCATCATCCCCACGATGCCTTGCATTCTCTGCTACTGCCACAACTTCTGCAGCTTTCAAGCTAAGTTCGTCCAAGCGATTAGCGATGTCATCCACAGCAAGGAGGGCATAGTTCAGGTCGATACAATGGCAACACTGTGCTGGGCTAAAATTGTCATTAACTATCTTCCTAAGAGCTTCGACCTACAACTCAACATTTTCTTTCATGATTCGCAGATATGCTACGAGCTTTTCTTCATCCATCTACAGAAACAAGACCCATATTTGCATCAGCATGCGCGTGTTTCGAAAATATCAAACAACTTCACAGAGTATAAATCATGCGACTTTTATTCGAAACACGCGCATCTATTTTGCACCTCCATCCAACTCCCACCCCAGCCATTTAAGCTAATTTAGACACAACACTTCCAAACTTCCATGCAATCCAAATGATCTGCGTTGGAGTTTCACATCTCTTCAATCACATTAGAGAATTCAAAGGTTATTCTTACCTAACTAACACAATTGCAACTATAGGAGAACTGACAATGTAATATGCATTCAGGGACTTGCCACCAAGTCCCTTTTTCTAATTCACAGACCTACATTTCAGACCTAACACAACTTTCAGTACATGGGCTCATTTCAGTAAAACAACACTAGGTTACTCTAGTTAAAATTAAACACATTGCCCATGATCCCCACACATTTGCTCGATTGCCAATTTAGTTTGCTGCATGTACACTTTCGGGGATGGTGGCAGCGCTATTGTAGCTGATTCAATTACAATTTTCTGAAATAGATTGTACTACCCCAATACCGAAGAATACACATGCATGGAAGCCTGCAAGTTTGATCTCTATGACTTGCCATCTACACAGCACAGCTAGCAAAACAAGATTAGTTTGGACTTACATAACAGATTACATAACACAGCAAAACAAGATTAAAAGTCCTCTTAGTACTGACAGGAAACAAGTATCTGCAGGGCGTATGGAACATTGCATATCCTATGTATGTGTGTTGTTAAACAAAATAAATGTTACCATCGACTATTTCTGTAGTACAGAAATAATCAGCCATGGTTAATAACCGGTGACTTCATCGAGCAGGAGCACGGGGTAAACTCAAGAAATTCAGTGAGCTCTAGCTCTACACAACATACACCTCTCGTTGCTCCAATGCATCTGTTGGGACTTGGGAGGGCAAAACTGATCAACCGCAGAATCCACCAAGCAAGAAAATGTACATTTGCTAGTGGGTAAAAGCTACAGTATACACCAGTTAGCCGATGATCAAATCCTATCCCTTTTCTCGGGTTGTTCTCGACGGGATGATACTGTCTCCAGTCAGGATGCCGTACTGTTGTCGTAGTGTTTATTTTGATCAGCACAGCACAGCTACCAAAACAAGATTACATAATAGTTTGGACTTACATAACAGATTACAAAACACAGCAAAACAAGATGAGTTTCATCAGCACAACACAGCTAGCAAAACAAGATTACATAACAAGAAGAAGACAATCTAAATGTAGCAAAAACCTAGATATACTCTGTATCAGGATTCAAGAAAACAACACATCTGAGCTAGTCCCTACTGCCTCTTTCTAGTTCCTACTGCCTTCCTAGTCTGCACCATGTATTTCTCGTGAAGCAGATCTGACCTAGGCCCAACCAGATCGAAGCACATCCAAGCTATCGTGTACAGATCCAAGCTACCGTGTACAGATCGACCCTACCGTCTACAAGGCGGCTGCCCAAAACCCTAGACAACCAAATCGAACACAGAAATCGATCCACCGTCACCCAATCACTCCAAAATACGGCGCAAATTTGGGGGAAATTTCCAGCAAACGTACCTCGCTTCGACGAGCCAGTCGCCTCCGTGCACGCTGGTGAAGAGCCCCACCATCTCCCTCTTCAGCAACCACCGCCACCGCCTGCTTTGCCTTCCCCAGACCCTTGCCGTCGCCAACTGGTGGTCGGCCCCGGTTCCGCGCCGCTCGTTCCCAGCTTCCGCCCTAGCGCGCGCACCGTCCCCCAACCCGTCCTCGCCTGGAAGGGAAAGGAGAGAGACTCTCCCTCGACCGGGAATCTCTCTCTTATCCCTTCCCAGCCGCAGCCGGGAGGAGAAGCCGCTGGAGGGTGAGCAGGGTTCCCTTCGAGGAGTCTTTCCCATCACGAAGGGAAAGAGGGGGCGACAGGAACCGTTGGAGACAGTCTACCACCTTCAAGGGTTAAGGAGCTGAAAAAGCAAGATGTTGGCGTTATATTCCTTTTTGTCAACCAGATTAACAAATAAGAGAGCAGAAAACGTTCAAATCCCTGTAGTAAAGAAATAAGAAGAAACTGCCAGCCTCTTCCGCCCGCAAGCATGGGTGGAAGGACACTATCCCAGGCAGCCAGATCTTCAGCAGCACCTTACATTTGCCATCCCTCCTTCACATGTCACCCCTTTTTTTCTGTCCTACAGCTTGCAATTGCATACCTAAAGGGACACAAGAAATCTGTTGCCCAGCCATTTACTATCCTTAGAAAGTCGAATTCGAGAATGCACATACACATGAGAGGTGCTTTTATGCATCATTTTTTCAGAGTTATACGGTTATTAAAGCATGAATGGACTTGTAATCCATGAGCCCATACACAACACCGCATTGCCAACAACATTGCTACTTGCTAGAAACAAGCAGTCCACCCACCCACGACATTTTTCATTTCCCTCCCCCCAAAGCCCTAAACCCTAGAAGCTGCACGAACTACGCAGTACGCACTACGCAGAAATTCTGAAGGCCATTGAATGAGTGCAGCCTCTTGCTACCTCTTGCAAGCCCTACCAACCACCACAACAGCAGGAGCCCCGTAAGGACCTAACTGAGCCCACCCGGCCAAAACCCTCCCGAGTTGGGAAACAACCGAACGAACACTAGCAAGCAACAAAATCGAAATTCGGAACCCGGAGCCGAGCCCCACACGCACACCGGCAGCCCCAGTCCTGCCGCCGAGAACCCTAGGCCGGAACCTCGCGCCACGCGGGGACCACCCAAAACCCTAGAGGGCGTAAACCCGCCAGCACGGAACATCCGACCAGCCCGAGAAGGTCGCGGGGGGGGCGCTTACTCGGCCTGCTTCTTGAAGTCGGGGACGCGCGCGCGGATCGCCTTCTCGATCTCCGCCTCCCTCCCGCCGGCGGCGGTGTCTTGTTTTACCGCTGCCGTTTTTTTTTTCTTGTCTCGGCGCACAAGAAAAACACGCGGAAAAAGCTGCGCGTGGGACGCGTGGCAACCGGGTTATCGGGGCTGGTTCGTGGGCGGGTTGGGCTGGGCCGAGTACGCTCAGCCCTCAGGCTTGGCTTGGCCGGCTTGTCACCCACGGCTCGCCGCGCACCATAGATCATGAGCGTGTAGAGTCTCCTTTTTAAATGCCGTGCGTTGACACGGATAATCAAACGGTAATGTTCCCTATCATGTAAGAGCGTATATAATAATATATGTTAGATGTATATAAATTAATATCGTATAGAATTTTAAGTGATATAGAAGAGAGAATGAGAAAGATAAGTGTTGTCTATTATTAAACATACAGTTTTATAGACGGTTTTAGACTGTTTGTACCATTGTATAGATAGTCTATTAATTGTATAAGAGGTTATTACAAACGATTATATATAACTTATTGTGTGAATTGTCTTTAAGTCTGTTAATTTATAAGTAACATGGAAGTGTATTATAGATAATCATTATTTATACATATACCTTAAGTATTGGACATCCCATCCTAACCACCGTCAAAAGTGTTAGGAAACTCTGTTTCCTATCTCTTATGGACTCTTCCTTATCTCTAGCAGAACCGCTATATATAGGAGGCATGGGCTACCCCTTTGTACACACAAGCAATGAGAATAATAAAGCAGAGCAGTTCCTCCTCATATTGTGTCTCTCTCCCTCTCTCTCTATTCTCCAGTTTAGATCTATTAGACAACCCCGGACTATTCGATAGCGAGGTTGTCTAACACGTTATCAGCACGAAGCTCTACCGGAGAAAGATTGAAAGGTGAGAAAAAGACAAGAAGTGAAGGATCGTCGACAACGACGAACGACTACTACCGGCGATTGATCGCCCGATCCGATCTGCAATCAACTCGCCATCAAGCCGGCATCCACTCGGATTGCCGAAAGAAAAAGTCCTACGCGACTCTATCCTACGCGATAGCCTACCGAAGAATAAATTGGAATGTGAGAAATAGAAGATTGAATCTAATAGCTCGTTCAATTCTTTACGCGCATCTATGCGGCACGAAGCTACGAGTTCGCGGTGTTTCTCTAGTACATAGTATGAATGCATCTAATCGTGGCACGAAGCTACGAGTTCGCGGTGTTTCTCTAGTACATAGTATGAATGCATCTAATCGTGACATGAAGCTACGAGTATGCATCTAATCTACGCATCTAAGTACCGTGTTCTTCAACGTGGCACGAAGCTACAAGTTCACAACAACTTTCGCAGATCGTAGCATGAAGCTACAGATCGCTATAGTACATCGGCACGAAGCCCTATCACGGCTAACAAAGACGCGTGGGCACGAAGCCATCACATACCGGATGCCCGTAAGGCACCTCACCGGATCTGGCCGTAACCGCCCAGAGGGCGCCACCGCTACCGAGCCGCTTCGCCCGCGCCAAGGTTCGCTCGCCTGGCTTATCGCCGCCGGCTGCGCCATGGCCTCGCAGATCGCCGCAATATGCGCTATGCATGCGTGTTTGTATCATCACGAACTAGTGCATACACGATCGAGATTCAAGAAGAATCAAGGCATCTGATACGCACTGTGCATGCATGCTTTTTCCTGGATGCAACCGAATTGCCTCATGCATGCATGTGGATGGACGTGAGGAATTGAAGGACATGCATGTTTGCTTGCATTGCATGCAGCCGTAACATGCGGCCATGCAACCGGCTGCCGACGACGCAGCATGTACCACCGGCCTCGGATGTACCACGGCCTCGCCAGGGCCGCCGGCCGCCATAGGCCGCGCTCGAGCCGCCTGTCGCGCTCCGAGGCCTATAGCCGCTACTCCCGCGCCTGCGCACCTACCACCGACTCTACGCTGGCCATTGCTCCGCAGTAGCCTCAGGCGCTAAGACCGAACGCGGCTAGGGCCGAACCCTAGCCGCCGGTTACTAATGGTTGTGTTTGGGCTGTTTGGACCACTTGGGCGGCCTAGGTCACAAATAATTATTTGGGTCAATGAGAAAATGACATTTGTGCTCCTCTGCTTTCAATAAATCTAGAAATCAAGAAATGAATTTAGAAAATTGTTATTAAACTAGAAAATTGGATATCTGGATATGTGGACTTAGAAAAATTTTGAAAATTATTGGAAGCTCCAAACCACTGGTTTTATTTTCTAGATGTTGGTCATGTTTAATATGTGGTAAATTATTTTCTATTACACAAGCAATTCTGAAAATTGCTTGGAAATTAGCGTAAATTATGAAAAGTGCTAGGAAAATTCCGAATATTTCATACAATATTTTATGAGAACCCGAGTGGTTGGGATTTGATTTTGGTAATGAATAAACAGACATGAGACAATTGGTGTCTAGGAAAACACACATGAGGCTTGGTTCTTTAATTGGCACCCTAAACGGGAAGTGCTCCCTCCTCATGTGAGCCCTAGGGGCAGGTTTACCTGGCCAAGAGTCGAATTGACGGAGATATTCGTTACTGCTTTCGCTCCCAACCAACGAGTTACATAAGTTGTAATTAGCATTACACCGCATTTAATTTATGTTGGAATTTATTTTATGTTATCAAGTAATGATGAAAAATTACCTTAATATAATTCATTGAAAATTCAAGCATGCCGCGACGAAGCGCCACCGTCAGCGCCAAGAAGGCCGACGTGCATGGAATCGACAACGCCAAGACGCATGAAGCCGCTTATGCCGATCGCGACGGCCGATCGTGCACACAAAGCCGATCGCGACGTATGAATCCGATCGCCGCGACGGCCGATCACGCACATGAAACAGATCGCATGAAGTCGATCATGCATATGAATCTGATCGCATGCACGAAGCCGATCGTGCACATGAAACAGATCGCACGAAGTCGATCATGCACATGAATCCGATGGCATACATGAAGTCGATCGCGCGCATAAATCTGATCGCATGCACGAAGCCGATCACATACATGCACGAAGCTGTATTTATGAATTTTTATGAATATTTATGAATCTGTGTATATATGAATCTTGCATTTATGAATCCCGTAATTATGAATCTGTGTATATATGAATCTTGCATTTATGAATCCCGTAATTATGAATCTTGTATTTATGAATCTTGCAATTATTGTTTTCTTTTAGTTTACTGGAAATTCATGAGAATTTGTTTTATGCATTTATGAATTTTTGCAACCACTATCTATAAGATTACACGAAGTAATCTAAAGAAAGAATCTTGTGAATATGCAAATACCTGGCATTGTCAAACGTGAGTTTGAAGAACTGACCCCGAATGGACAGAACTATCTCACATGGGCATCAAATTTGAAGATCATGCTTGCGAGCAAGAAGCTCTAAATGTGGCTTAGGGTCCTCGTAGGACGCACAACCTAATGCCGAGCAAAATGATCAAACTTTGCCCTTTCTCAGACATCACCTTTCAGCCACTCTGAAGAATGAATACATGGCTGAGGTGAGTGTACTTGAGTTATAAACCGCACTTGAAGCGGTTCGAGAAGCTCAAGTCCACCATCTTGCTCTAAGCACAAAGAAGATTGAATTCATCAAATTTTGCGGACTACTGAGCAGTGGTTGTTAATGAATTTTGAATAATGAATTGTAAGCTCTCGAAGAGCATACATTTTCTTTTCTCATGAATAGAATTGCAATTTATTCTTTATTCCAGTATTCTATATTTACAAGTAATGTTTTTGAATTACTTTGCCACTATATGATTAGAATTATATTTCTTTTCATTGAGAAATTGTGTAGCGCCCAAATAGAGGAGATATGCATTGTTGATAGTAGGCAAAGCTAATACCATCTTAAGAGAGTCGAAATACTTCCAGACGATCACGAAGAACGCCGAAGGATTACGAAAATCGCAGGAAGCGATACGCATATAATAGGCTCTGGAAAAGCCACAATTATATTGCCAATGGGTACAACTTTGGTAATTGAAGAAGCCCTTTTGTACCCTGAATCAACACGCACTCTCTTAAGTTTTCAATTATATCCGCGCCAATAGGTTTCACGTAGAAACCAATGAAGAAAATGACAAAGAGCATTTGTGCATTGTGAAGCACGCGGAATATGAAAAAAAATGGTATTAGAAAAATATCCCTCATATGAATCTTGGTTGTACTACACGAGAATCAATACACACGCAGTGTATACTTCTTTAGAAGCTCTGAATTATTTTCCTTTATGGCATTGTATATTTAGGTCATCTTGGTCTTAGAATGATGAGAAATATAGTTAACAACTCATAAGGTCATGGCATTAATGTTAAAAATTTTCCGAATCATGAAGATTTTGTGTGCCATGCATGTGCCACCGGGAAATTAATAACTAGACCCTCTCATATGAAAGTGCAAAAGAAATCCTCGTATTCCTCGAACGCATTCGTGAGGGATATTTGCGTCCGATTCAGCCCTTGTCGGGCCGCTTCGATACTTTATAGTGCTCATTGATGCTTCCTTGAAATGGTCGCATACATGTTTGCTGTCAACAAGGAATCATGCATTCGCAGTCGATCTCGCAGATCATCGTAATTAAGAATGCTTTTCCCGATCATCGCGTGAAGTCCATTCGAATGGACAATGCCGCGAATTTACTTCCAAGGCATTTGATGATTATTGCACAAAGAATCGAATAATCATGAGCACTCTGTACCGCATGTCCATACGCAAAATGGACTAGCTGAAGCACTAATAAAGAGGATTAAGTTCATAGCCCGACCGCTCTTGTAGAGTTGTAACTTGCCCAACACTTGTTAGGGACACGCAGTCCTGCACGCAGCAGCACTCATCAACTATAGACCATCGGCCTACAACATCCATTCACCAATGCAATTAGTGCAAGGGGTCATCCCGAAGATTTCCCATCTTAGAAAATTTGGTTGTATGGTATATGTACATATACCACCCCCACAGCGAACTGCAATGGGCCCTCTCTGTAAGTCTGGGATATACGTTGGTTATGAGAGTGCATCCATAATCAGGTATTTTGAACCCATGACTGGAGATTTGCATACAGCCCGATTCGCTAATTGCATCTTTGATGAGGATCGTTTTCCCGTCATTAGGGGGAGGAAATGAACCATTGGATGAAAAATACCGGGAAATCATATGGCATTCCTTTGGGATCCCCCGCGTATGACCCTCGCACTAATGAAGCAAATCAAGAAGATTTGCAGTGTTTAGCAAATGAACTACCTGATCATTTTTGTGATCTGAAGAGCGTGGTTAAGTCGCATGAACCAGCAAGAAATGCACCAGAGAGGGCTGAAATACCAAAGAAATTAGAAGGTATCCCTCATCCTGTTCAGAGGCCTCAAAGAAAAAGAACAGAAAAGCTGGCTTCTCAAACCCAAAGTACCCGGAGACGTCTGGGGAAAACTGGGCAAGAGGACTTACCAACAGCCAATCACGAAAATGCCCCAAAGCAAGAAGGGGAGCCAGTTGAGACCTGGCACTGGAAAGAAGCCTGTGATTAAGGCAATTCCAAATCTGAACCTTCCATTGGAAGAAGCCGCCGGAAATAATGTGTGCGCACACATTGGCGGAGAAAAACTAAAGGAACTTGCTCCTGGAATGGGAAATAGCAGTGAAGAGCAAGTAGAAGTGCATGAAGCACCCCATGACGAAATGGCCATAAATTTTGTAATAATTGGAGAATCTATGAATAAAGCAACAACCATTGCAAGGCTTGTTGTTCAAGGTTTCACTCAACGTCTTAGGGTTGATTATGAAGAAACATATTCTCCGGTCATGGGAGGAATTACCTTTAGATACTTAATCTCAAATGGCAGTCAACTTGAAGTTGAGAATGAAGCTAATGGATGTTGCACAAAGATATTTGTATGGAAACTTGGATTCGAGATATACATGAAAATACCGTAAGGTATCCCTATCTCGAACCAAGACAGAGCAAACAGAAACCTATACAAAGGTGAAATTGAGAAATCACTGTATGGACTGAAGCAGTCAGGAAGAATGTGGTACAATCGCTTGAGTGACTTTCTTTGCAAGAAAGGCTACACAAACAGCGAAGATTGTCCATGTGTGTTTATACAATGATCCCCGAATGGATTTTGTATAATCTCCGTCTATGTAGATGACTTGAACATCATTGAGACGGATGAAGAAATTGAAGAAGCATGCACATACTTAAAATCTGAGTTTGAAATGAAAGGCTTGGGTAAAACCAAGTTCTGTTTAGGCTTGCAGCTTGAACATGTCCAAGGCGGAATCTTGGTACACTAATCATCCTACACGCAGAAAGTGTTGGAGAAATTTGGTTTTGAGAAAGCATACCCCGCAAAGACCCCAATGGTCAGAAGGTCACTCCAAGCGCACTCTAGACCCGCATGTGCCTAGAGAAGAGGGGGAGGAAGCCCCGAGAGCAGAATTCCCATATTTGAGTGCAATTGGAGCACTTATGTACCTTGCGTAATAGCACTAGGCCTGACATTGCGTCATTGTGAATTTGCTAGCACGGCAAAGGCGTAACCCACCAAAAGGCATTGGAAAGGGTGAAGGACATCTTCCGTTACCTCCAAGGAAGCAAAGATCTTGGCTTGTTTTACGTAAGAAATAATGAATTGAATTTGGTTGGCTATGCCGATGTCGGATACCCGCCGATCCGCATACCGGCAAGTCACAAACCTGTATGTTTTCCTTTGTGGTGGAACCGCAATATCTTGGAAGTCGCCTAAGTAGACTCTTGTCTCGACGTCGACAAACCACTCGTAAATCATTGCATTATATGAAGCTTTCCGAGAATGTGCATGGCTTCAAGAATGGTTCACCACATCCAAAAGTCATGTGGTTTGAACATGGAACAAACCCCCACCATTATCTATGAAGATAATGCAACTTGTGTTGCTCAAGTGCAAATGGGGTATGTGAAGAGTAATCTTACAAAGGATATCAACCCCAAGTTCTTTTATGCTCATGAAATGCATAAGATGAACGAGATAAAAATACTGCATACTAAGTCATGTGAAAATCTCGCAGATTTGTTCACTAAGTCACTCCCGGCATCTTCCTTTGAAAGATGCATTAGAGGAATCGGGATGATGAGACTTAGAGAAGTGCAGATTTCAGGGGGAGAATTTTCACATACTCCTACATAAATCTCAAACATGAAATTTGAGTACCCAACGTGAATCTAGAAGATTAACATTGAAGTTTGGGTGGATTGTACTCTTTTCCTTAAGTAAGTTTTGCATTGAAGTTTTCTTACATAAGGTTTTTGATGAGGCAATCCGTGCAACACAGCAAGCGTATGCTATGTACTCTTTCTCCAAGTATTTTTCCCACTGGGTTTTTCTGGAGTTTTGATGAGGCATATGCATTTCGCTAGAAAGAGTCCAAGGGGGAGTGTTAGGAAACTCTGTTTCCTATCTCTTATGGACTCTTCCTTATCTCTAGCAGAACAGCTATATATAGGAGGCAGGGGCTACCCCTTTGTACACACAAGCAATGAGAATAATAAAGCAGAGCAGTTCCTCCTCATATTGTGTGTCTCTCCCTCTCTCTCTATTCTCCAGTTTAGATCTGTTAGACAACCCCGGACTATTCGATAGCGAGGTTGTCTAACAAAAAGCACGGCCGCAGGAGCGTGACCAAGTTCTAACCTTGTGCCGCCAATGATTCGGATTATGTGCATCCTTTTCCCCTCTAGCTCGACGACATCTCGCTCCTTGAATGCCCTCTCCAATCGTAGCTGCCCCACTATTCTCGTGTGTATTAATCAATTGTGCTCATGGATTGACATCCATTCCAAAGGACGTTTAGTGCTTGTTTAGGTTGATTGGAGATTGTTACATTATGAAACTCCTTATACACAACAGTCTACAGGTTGGATCGGAGTTTTATGAGATACGACATCAGCATGCACTGTAACGCCCTAATTTGTATAACTAGATAATTAAGTGCTTAACCGTGCTTTGAGTGGTTTTGGTTCTTAATCTGGTGTTTAATCGTGGCAGGGTTTAATTGGTTGAACTGTTTTGATCAATTTTGATCCGAAACCCTAATCTGTGTTTTCGCTAGAATTCTTTAGCGACCAAATCCCAAAACCCTTCCTTTAGAATCCCTAAATCTATCCCAACATCATCGCCTCCAGTAGCTTCTCCTCCCTCCTCTTAAGTCCCAGCACTCCCTCCCATGCTCACTCTCTCCCTCTAGCTCCCTCTCTCTCCATTTCTCTCTTTCCCACCCGAGCTCTCTCTCCCTCCTGGAGATTTCGAGCTCAACGAGCAAAAGGAGATCAGGACCCAAGGTGTGGAGCAGCTCCCTCAAACCCTAAGCAAACCCCAAGGTGGGTGGCATCAATTCCTAGATTGAATCTTTAAGTTTTGAGCTAAACCCTAGATTCCTCCCTCTTTCCATCTTTCCCTCCTTTTGTTTTAGCCCTAGAAACCTTGTTTCAAGTAGTGGATTAGGGTTTAGTGAAGTTGCTAGACTTAGGTGGGGCTCAAATTGATTATTCGGTGCATGGGAATCAACTCGAAAACCCTAATCGGCTTTTGTCAGATTTATTGGCCAAAAAAGTCAATTTCTTGAACTTTGGAGCTTTCTTTGAAAACCCTAGCTCCAAAAGCCGAGAAAATGACTCTAAAAGATATCCAATGCTTCTAGGGTTCGATTTTCACAAAAAGAATCAAGTTTAGATTTGATTTAGGTCAAAAATTGAAATCTAGCAGAAATTAGGATTCCTGAGGTTAAAAAGGTGAAATTTTGGCTAAACGAACTCGAAGCTTAGTGAGACCTGTGTGGATAGCTCCCTAGCATTGCTAGAGACCTAACCATGCGATCGTCTCGAAGTTTCGACTCCGTTTGCGCAAAATCCCATTTTGTAAACCCTAATTTCACTTTGAGGCTGGCACTACCGATGTTATAGGGCCGGTATTACCGACCAAGCGGCAGTACTGCCGCTATAATGTCGGCACTTTTTTTCCAGAGAGCCTCCTTTTGAGCTCCAGCACTACCGGGCCAGAGCGGCACTATCGGCCATTCCATGCCGGTACTGCCAAGCTCAGAGTTGATTTTAGGTTTCTTTTTATCCAGTTTTTCCTCCCTCACTAGATTAGTCTTGTTCTTGCTTTAGTGCTTCATTTGCTCTTTTTGGCTCGTTCTTATTAGTTTTTTCGCCGTTTCTTTTGTCGTGCGATCGTGTAGATGTTGACGCGTCGGAGGCCACCGACAAGGATCCTGACTACATTCCTGAAGACACGGTTGGAAAAGAGCAAACAGACAAGCACCCCCTTGACCATATTGATCCCATATTTGCAAAATCTAATTTTGATTGTTAAAAAATATTAGGCATACCACTTATTTTGTTAAATGTTAAATTGTGGGAAAGTGGCAGTTGTAACCAACTCTATTGTATTACCTCAATCACATTCAATATGAGAACCTTGGTAACCTTAGGACTAGTATAAATATTTTAATAAATGTTAAAAAGGGGATAATTGCTTAATGTATTGCATGTGCTTCGTCAAGTTGTAGAAGAATCAAATTTAGAATTATGATTCAATTACAATGAACGTCAATCAAATGTTTCACCTTTGGAAAGGAATGATGGTTTGGATTTGGGGTCAGGGTTCGGGAACCCTGAAATGGATATTTTGGTAAAAATGGTAAATAGAAAACCTATGTTCTTGACACGGGTGAGGTATATGGTATGGTTTGGATGGATATGGTGAACTCGGTTGGATGTGCAAGGGATGGGCTTGCACGTGGTTTGCGATTAGTGCAAGGGTTGGACTTGCCCTGGTCTTGGTGTGGATTTTGGAGAAGCTCACCCGAGTCAGTTGAGGATTGAACTTGATATTATCTACTGAGTCAATCAGTACAACCGCATGAGCTAGTATGGGATAGCCTTAATCTAGTACAGTAGTTGGAAATTAAACTTGCACTCCGATAGTCTGGGGAAGTACGGACGATACTGAGGTTAGATATCGTTTGAGGTGGGCCCATCTCCGAGGATATCGGGTTGGGAGCATGCCGATACAACAGTGCATGCCTTGCTATGGGGGTAAAGTACACGATGGGGCGTAAACCATCATTGGTACTGAGTGTTCGGAGTTGGAACAACGCGATGGAGCGTAAACCATCGTTGGTACCTCGTGTACGGGTTGTACTTCCAACTAGTCTGGGAGAGCGCGATGGGGCATAAACCATCACGGGTACTCCCAAACATAGCAAGGATAAACATCACTGTGCTAGTGCAAGGTAAACTCTAACGAATGGAAAGATTGTGCCACAGTTTAGCAAAACGGGTACGGTGAGTATCGTGTGGCATAACTGACATGATTGTTAGAATGTGTTGATGATAGGGAAATGGGCGTGAACCCGCCTCCAAATCATTAGAGACAAGTTAATGAAATTTAATTTAAAATATAACCAAGAGAATCAGGTATTGCAGGTACATTACTTCCAGAATTCATACATTTACATAAAAATTCTGTTAATTACATCTCTTTGCGAGAAAACCCCTAATTAAGAATTCCAACATAAAAATTTACATCAAATTGCAATATATGATAATTACAAAAATATAAAAGTGAAAGTTATCAATCTTGAATCTTGGTGTCGCAGGCGAATACTTTCTCGAGGGTATTTTAATTGTTTTCACATTAATCAATTTTTTTTGCTTGTGTTGCATAATAGTCATTTTTAGAGAAACTATACGCAACATATCATGAGTTCAATTTATTTTATCATTTTTATTTATTTTTTTACCCCGCCTTGTATTACTACTAGTATTGCATAGTGCTTGTAAATATTTAGCGCTTGCATGTAGCATAACTGAAGCGAAGTTTTTTTTTTATGTCTGTATCACTACTAGCGTGACATAATTTTTATGCACGTAGTGTAACTAAGATACATAGTTTATTTGTTTTATTATGTCCGTATTGAACAAATGATGTTTTTTTATGAGATATTTTATTTTATATAAGACCTTTTCTTTTATTTGCTAATTGGCAGCTTAAATACGGCGGTCGATTGTGCTTGCCGTTAAGCAAGGCGCGCACCACTTTGATTAGTTGGAGTCCATACGCATATGTAATGCACGACATATACATGCATAGCAGTTTGCCCATATATTAACTCTACTAGTTATATGCCCGTGCGTTGCTACGAAAAACAAAATTGATAACGAAAAATAAAGATTAAAAAATAAAAAAATACTATTTCATAAGATCAAATATCTATCTTTAACGCTTCGTTTCTTGCAAAAGCTGGCTAATTAAAGCAACGCTTCGTTTCTTGCGTAGGGCAATTAAGCAGGGCAATTAAGTAGGGCAATTAAGCAGGGCAATTAATGTGACGTGGGAAGAAACTCTCACTTTATATAGTAGAGATAAGCAGGGCAATTAAGTAGGGCAATTAAGCAGGACAATTAATGTGACGTGGGAAGAAACTCTCACTTTATATAGTAGAGATTATGTGGAGGAGAATTGGAGCCCTCTCATGCATCCACCTTACCCCCTATGCCATTTTGCAAAAAGGTTCCTCCCTTTTCTCTAAATTATGGATAGGTCCCTGCAAATTACAAAGAGGTCCTTTTGTGATTTTTTGTGAGTATAAAAAAAACGTTTCTAAATTACGTTTAGGTCCCTGGTTTGTTACTTTACGGAAAAGCCCCCCGCTAAATACAAATCTCGAACGAGCCTTTTTCTAATTTTTCATAATTGCGATTAGGTCAAAAAATATAGCAAACAGGTCCCCGGCCCTTACGTCCAAGTCATTTCTCCGTTTTTCCCAGAAAAAATATTTTCGTCAACAGAAATGTGTACAACTCTATTCTAGAATTTTTTTTTCAACTCGATCTCTAATCTCTAGATTTTTTTCCCTACTCGATCTCTAATATTTTTCGAAACGTGTATTATTACTCGTTGAACGCATAGAGTGCTAAACTCAATAAAAGAAGGCTGATATCTCTAATATTTTTCGGAGCATGTATTATTACCCGGTTAACACATAGAGTATTAAACTCGACAGAAGGATGTTAGCCGGGTGATGATAAAGTGTTAAGTAAATTCGTCAAAAGACATGGCCAGATTTAATACACACGTAAATAAAAAGCATACACCACTCTGTTCTCTTAGCAATCTTTGTTTACTTTCAGAAACCACCTAACAGAACGGCGCAGCGGAGCGCGCCACATTCCCTAGTTATTTATGGACGTTCCGGCTGCTACATGGGCCACTATCATTCCTTGTTAATTTCAGTAGTCAAAAGGGTAATTAACCCCTAGATTTATGCATGCAATCACTTCCTTTAAAATATGGGAGAGGTGCTATGGACTATTATTATCTTTGACTAATTAGTTAGAAAAGTGCTTTAACTCACTATTACAGAACAAGCAATCCTCGCCGCTATATCACTGTCGGTTGGGCTAGAGCCGTCAGTGATAAAATATCATAATTCAAATATGATATGTTGCCATATTTAACTACTACAGAACAGGGCTTCACGTGTACACACCGTGCACACCACCTAATAATAGTCATGAAAAAGCCCTATGTGCACAGGATATGTTACCATATTTGAATTATGATTTAACTACTAATACACATTGTAGAAAATATTTGTTTCAAAATATATAATGCAAAGAAAATATGCAATAAAAACATTTGGGTTGAATATATCACTGCCGAATTTTGGTGTGTATATATATATCACTGCCGGCTCGCACTAAAATCCGGCAGTGATATCACTGCCGGATTTGATATGAACCGGCAGAGATATTTATTATCACTGCCGGTTCCTGAGCCGGCAGTGATAATCCCAAGTATCATTGCCGATTCTCATAACCGGCAGTGATGGCGTTTAGACTCGGCAGTGATGTACTGTTCACAAGCATGCACACGGCATCCCTGCATACATGCAGCCGTATAAGTCCTTTTTTTTTTAAAAAAAAAAAAAGGGTAGCTAGCATGTCTCTTGATTTTTTTTATATGTACATGAATGCAGCCACACACACATATATACCGCCTTCTCTTTTTTTTACACGGTAGAAGAGATGCTCAGCATGTTTTTGACTGCAATATGGGCCACATTAATTATCTTTAATTTATTTATTAATCAGAGCAATTCTTTAATTCCTTTAGCATGCGGTAGGGGTGGATATCGAGCTAACTCGACTCGACTCGACTCGACTCGATTAACTCGTTAAGATAACGAGCCAGCTCGACTCGACTCGTTATCTTAACGAGCTGAAAATTCAACTCGACTCGACTCGTTATAAACTCGAGTTGGCTCGAGTTGGCTCGTTAAGCTCGTTATAAATGTGAGCAACAACTAACAAAGCATGCATTAGATCAAGACAGATCGCTCAATATTCATTCAGTAGACCAAAGCATATGCTTGTAATATACTGCAGAACAGATCGAAACAAGTTATGTGTACAGTTTCTTAATTCATTCCTAGCAGGTTATGTGGACAGTTTTTATATGGATTCCTCGATTTGATGAATATCATTTGGATGGTTAATTTATATATACATCTTGAATTGCGTCATTGTGCTATTCAGGTCTTGAAGATCAGCAAGGTAATTCATAGTGGACAAGCTTTTTTTTTATCAAAGTGTGTTGATGCAGTTAATTTGTTTTGGTTCTAGATTTTGTATAGATGCAAACAGATGTATGTCAACAAAGTGTTCTCCTGTCTTGCAGTCTAGTCCTCTTTTCTTGCTGCTAATAAGTCTTCATGCTAAAACCTTAGTTATATAGTCAATCAACTGAATCCCATAGTACGACATCTCAACATATCAGAACATCTCAACATATCAGCATATCAGCATGCTAAAACCTAGTTATATACTCAATCATCAGAACATTTCATCTACTCAATCAACTCGCAGCACAGCTCAATCAACTCTCAGAACAAGCACCATCTTTGAGTTCTTTGTCAACAAAATCTTTGTTCAAGTTCCGGTTACTCAATCAACTCGCAGCACAACCGAATAATACCAATCAAACTCAGTGAAATCTAATATTGAACTACATTCCAGATATGAACATGGGATGAGGGCAATAATACCAATCAAGGCGGCGGATCTGGAGCAGGGGGCTCAACCTCCAGTGAACTCCGTCGGGGCGGAGGCGACGCCTCGCCGGCATCGGAGGGAGGGGACGGGAAGCGTCCGGGACTCCGGGAGCGTCGGGGGCTCAGGGTGGAGGCGGCGCGTCGGAGGGAGGGGAGGGGAAGCGTCCGGCGTCGGGGGCTCGGGGCGGAGGCGAGCAGGCGACGCGTCGGAGGGGAGGGGAGGGCGAAGCCGCGGCGCGTCTGAGGGGAGGGGAGGCGGCGCCGCTGGCGCGTGTGAGCTTGTCTGCGTCTGAGGGAGTGAGGGACCAGACTCCAGAGCCCAGGCCCAGAGCCAGAGGGTTAGCCGAATAGCCGGTTAGGGTTTGCACGATTTTTTTTTTCAAAACTCGTTAAACTCGTTAACTCGCTCATTAAGCTCGTTAGCTCGCTCGTTAAACTCGTTAACTTAACGAGCTCAAAAACCAACTCGACTCGACTCGTTAAGTAACGAGTTCGAGTTGAGTCGAGTCGAGTTTCCGAGTACTCGTTAAACTCGCGAATTTCGAGTTTTTTTTCCACCCCTAGCATGCGGCCACGACGCCACTTCCGTTGCATGTGTGCTTTGGCCCGCATATAAACTCAATGGAGGAAGTGCTTAGTTGATTAATTAGAGACACGCATGCATGTTTAGTGCTCACTTTCATGCATGCAGCCCATGAAACATGCAGTCGGATATATATATATATATATATATATATATATATATATATATATATAGATATATATATATATATATATATATATATATATATATATATATTTCCTGCACTCTTGGGAGTACGATCTCCCACCTCCAAAGATACCACTTAAACGAATACGTTATACTCCTTTATCACTTTCAGTATACTCTAATAATAATTCTAAGATACTACAATGCGATATTGTTGAAAAAAATTGATCAGAGCCCTTTATTTTTTAGCTATATACTCTTTTTCATATGTAAAAAGAGTATATGAACAAATTATGCTATAAAGGGTGGACTTTAATGAAATTTTTCGTAGAATTCACTTTGAAGTATCTTATAATCAGTATTAAAGTATACTTAAAAGGATAAAGAGGTATAGTAACATCATTTAAGCGGTATACAGAGAGTGGGGGTATGAAACCATTTTCATATATATATATATATATATATATATATATATATATATATATATATATATATATATATATTATGTTGATATATTCGGATTACCACCCGCGACGTGGTTTTTTGCGAGTACGAAACACATGTGCGAGCGTAGCCACGACGAAGATTAATTAATTAGCAATTTTTTGAAAGTAGATTACACATATTTCTACCAGATAAGTAGCATGGCATTTCATAATTTCAACCGCCAATTGCAACCTTTAGATGAGACTGCATTGCAAATGGATTTCATGACGTTGTCACCAATCTACTAGTAGTACGGGAATCACAAGTGGATTTGGGATTCCACATATCCTCAACAACACTATATATATATATATATATATATATATATATATATATATATATATATATATATATATACACTTTTCTGTACTCCTGGGAGTATGTACTCCCACCTCCAATATACCACTTAAAAGAATGTGTTATACTCATTTATCACTTTCAATATACTTCAATAATAATTCTAATATACTACAATGCGATATTGTTGAAAAAAAATTCATCGGAAGCCTTTATTTTTTGTTATATACCCTTTTCTATATGTAATAAGAGTATATAAACAAATTATGCTATAAAGGGTGGACTTTGATGAAATTTTTCGTAGAACTCACTTTGAGGTATCTTATAATCAGTATTAGAGTATACTCAAAAGGATAAAGAAGTATAACAACATCATTTAAGCAGTATATTGAGAGTGGGAGTACATACACCCAGGGGTACGAAACCATTTTCCTATATATATACTCCCACTCTCAATATACTGCTTAAATGATGTTGTTATACTTCTTTATCCTTTTGAGTATACTCTAATACTGATTATATATATATATATAGGAAAATGGTTTCGTACCCCTGGGTGTATGTACTCCCACTCTCAATATACTGCTTAAATGATGTTGTTATACTTCTTTATCCTTTTGAGTATACTCTAATACTGATTATAAGATACTCTAAAGTGAGTTTCATGAAAATTTCATCAAAGTCCACCCTTTATAGCGTAATTTATTTATATACTCTTTTTACACGTGAAAAATGGTATATAGCAAAAAATAAAGGATTTCGATGAAATTTTTTCAACAATATCACACTGTAGTATCTTAGAATCATTATTGGAGTATATTGAAAGTGATAAATGAGTATAACACATTCGTTTAAGTGGTATACTGGAGGTGGGAGTACATACTCCCAAGAGTACGAAAAAGGCTTCCTATATATATATATATATATATATATATATATATATATATATATATATTAGTACAATTACTTGGGACACCATGGTGCCTGGGCACCATGATTCAAAACGGGTATTTTTCAAATGTATTTGCATGCAAATTTTTTTGAAATTTTTAGGATGTTGAGTTCAACCAGTTCACCAACTAGTTCAAACAAGTTTGAACTGAAATTCAAACTAAAGTTTCCTTTTTTTATGGTAGTTTGATTGTAGGTATGTGTTGATTATATATATAATTCAGCAAAGTATGTAATCTAAATTCGTTCAAATCTTCAAATTCGAGTATATTTTTTCAAAGGTATGTGTTTTATTTGAATTCTTATAGATAGGTATATACTCTAAAACTGAAAGTTTTAAAAAATATATCCAAATTTGGCTTCAATTAACGCATTTAAAATCATGGTGCCCAGGCACCATGGTGTCCTATTCTGCCATATATATATATATATATATATATATATATATATATATATATATATATATATAGAGGATGGCTAGTGTACTATCGATAGCACAGATCCTCCGTGCTATAGGGTTGTGTTTGCAAAATTCGAAGACGAAACTGTTGATCCAAACCGTGCATTCTATTCATCTCATTGAAATCTCACTACCCACCAAATTATATATTTTTTGAACTTTTTTTCTTATTTATTTTGTATTTTTCAAAAACCAGCTTCATTGAACGCCCCACAACTAATTAGATCGTGGATTTTGAAAAATACAAAATAAATAGGAGAAAAAGTTTTAAAAATATAAAATTTGGTGGGTAGTGAGATTTCAATGAGATGAATAGAATGCACGGTTTGGATCAACAGTTTCGTCTTCGAATTTTGCAAACACAACCCTATAGCACGGAGGATCTGTGCTATCGATAGTACACTAGCCATCCTCTATATGCACGGTTTGGATCAACAGTTTCGTCTTCGAATTTTGCAAACACAACCCTATAGCACGGAGGATCTGTGCTATCGATAGTACACTAGCCATCCTCTATATATATATATATATATATATATATATATATATATATATATATATATATATAGGAAGCCTTTTCTGTACTCTAGGGAGTACGTACTCCCATATCCAGTATACCACTTAAACTAATGTGACATACTCCTTTATCACTTTCAGTATACTCCAATAATAATTATAAGATACTACAATGCGACATTGTTGAAAAAATTCATCTGAGCCCTTTATTTTTTTGCTATATACCATTTTTCATATGTAAAAAGAGTATATAAACAAATTATGCCATAAAGGGTGGACTTTGATGAAATTTTTCGTAGAACTCACTTTAGAGTATCTTATAATCAGTATTAGAGTATACTCAAAAAGATAAAGAGGTATAATAACATCATTTAAGCGGTATATTGAGAGTGGGAGTATGTACTCCCAGGGGTACGACCATTTTCATATATATATATATATGTATGTATGTATATACGTATACGTATATATATATAGGGGCGAAGCCAGGTGAGGGCAAAGGAGGACTCGGCCCCCCTAATGTTGTTGTAATTTCAAGGTACTCTCTAATTAAGTCATTTGGTCTAGCCGATAGTTGTAAATCTAATTTAAAGTTAATAGAGGTATATATTTTTCTCTGATTGTTGTCGACATTGACCCCCCTATATCTAAATCCTGGCTTCGCCACTGTGTTTATATATATATATATATATATATATATATATATATATATATATATAGAGGATGGCTAGTGTACTATCGATAGCACAGATCCTCCGTGCTATAGGGTTGTGTTTGCAAAATTCGAAGACGAAACTGTTGATCCAAACCGTGCATTCTATTCATCTCATTGAAATCTCACTACCCACCAAATTTTATATTTTTAAAACTTTTTCTCCTATTTATTTTGTATTTTTCAAAATCCACGATCTAATTAGTTGTGGGGCGTTCAATGAAGCTGGTTTTTGAAAAATACAAAATAAATAAGAAAAAGTTCAAAAATATATAATTTGGTGGGTAGTGAGATTTCAATGAGATTAATAGAATGCACGGTTTGGATCAACAGTTTCGTCTTCGAATTTTGCAAACACAACCCTATAGCACGGAGGATCTGTATATCGATAGTACACTAGCCATCCTCTATATATATATATATATATATATATATATATATATATATATATATATATATATATATATATATATATATATATATATATATATATATAGACACACACACATACACACATAAGAAAGGAGAAAACACGGCCATCTGAATTCGCAACTCAGAACTCAGACGGCTCATGTAACCGGCCGAACAACAACAATTCAATCTCTTTTTTTGTGTAAGCTTTTTGCAGTATATACCCGCTCATGATTCGTATCCGCTTTACGGGACCGAACCTAAGCAACGAGTTCCTCATAGTCTCACCCTTGTTCCGTATCCACTAAAGGGACCGAACAAGGACGTGAGGCCTTGATACATCTCACCCTTGTTCCGTATCCACAAATAGGACCGAGCAAGGACGTGAGGCCTTGATACATCTCACCCTTGTTCCGTATCCACAAATAGGACCGAGCAAGGACGTGAGGCATTGATACATCTCACCCTTGTTCCGTATTCACAAATGGGACCGAGCAAGGACGTGAGGCCTTGATACATCTCACCCTTGTTCCGTATCCACTAATGGGACCGTTTGTGACCGAGCAAGGATGTGAGGCCTTGATACATCTCACCCTTGTTCCGTATCCACTAATGGGACTGAGCAAGGACGTGAGGCCTTGATAGAGAATGCATCTTGATTCGTACCGCAATGGCCGAACCTAAGGGCGAAGGGAGGATGGAAGGAAGAGCATGATTCTCACCTTCTTTTACCTTCTTTTTTCCAATGGCAGCTTGCTGACTTGCTCACCTTCTATTTCTCTGTAGCTTCCCCTCTCAGGTGTTTGCCAAAACTCTCCAACCAGCGCTTCCTCCAAAAGTCTCTTTTCTCACTACCTTCACCCTCTATTTACAGAGCAAGGATGAGAGGGAAGAAGTTTCATGGAGGGAGTTACAGTAACTCCTGTCTTTAATTTGGGCTATCAGTTCTGCAGTTGAACGTGCACCTCAAGCGCTAATCAGCCGCTTGACCAGGTTTCCCCGGCATGCATGGATGCGGTTTAGTCTGTAAACTGCTTTCATGTATGGCTGAAATGTGGGCCTATTGCTACAGTTTCATAATTAATTAGTGGGCAAAGTAATTAGTACTTGCGTGTGCTTTGACTTGTTTTGTTGCAGCATGTACATACATGTGCAAGAGGTGGGCGTGCATGGAAGTTTCTTCTTTCTTTTTTTTTTTAACTGCCATGTAAATAATTACCATTTTAATAATTAGTTTCAGTTGGCAAGGTAGCAGATGTACGAGACATGGGAACGCATGGCAGTTTGCATGGATGTGGTTCAATTAACTGCACGATGTGTGTTTTGATCATACGGTCCAAAGTTTAGATGTTTTTTAGGATAAAAACATTCGGATGATGCCTATACACTCCCAATGATAATACTTCAACATCACTGCTGCATGTTTGTGCACGCACGCATGTGGCTGGAATCAGTTAATGAAGAAACTGATTAGTACATGAAAGCCTTATTAATGCATGCGGCCATGATCCTTTTTTTTTCTTGAGTGTGAGATTAAATGTGGACCATTATCATTCCTGAGATAATTGCACAAATTAGTTTAGCAACTACTACTCGCATCACATGTACTACTCAACAAACAGACAAAACACTCACGTAGCAATCTTCTTCCGTGGTCATCCCTCTCTTCCTGTTGTTGAGTTCCTCTTGAGTATAATACTAAAGGTCAAATCAAGCTTCTTCTTTTTCAACCAAGTCGTCAACAATTCTTCTGCATTGAGTATGTATGGCCATTGTCTGTTGAATCATTTCTTCTTTGCTTACACATCTTCGTGCGTAATGCCCTTCTACAGACATTTTGATTCAACAATTAATCCTCCTTTAATCATTCTTTTTAGCTTCTCTTCTGAAGGGGAGCTCTTTCCATTCTTTCCACTTTCTTCGACACGGTGTGTTGTATTTATCTAGGGGTATAAACATAATCACGGTATATTCTCTTTAATTATCTTATTGCTGATTATGTCATTTTTTGTTATTAATCTGCCATTCCTCTTTTTATTGTTATCTTTTTAGGGCCAGATTGGTGTGCACCGCAAATTCCAGCATGTACTTCATTTAATGCTTCTGTTACTTCATTTCCCGCAAAGCAACGCATCAAAATGCCATCATATGAACGCCGATAAAGCGTATCATTTATACATGTGTAATGGATTGATCGCTTTCGGATTCTAGACCTTTCGCAAGAATCCAAGGGTAGATATCCATGAAGTAAATAATCAAGGAAGGGGGTTTGCCAATCTCCTATTTCAATTTCACATGCATCCGCTGTCATTGCTACAGAGGTTATTACTTCTTCTTCATCAACGAGTATATGCATGACTCTTCGCTCCTCCACATGTACATCCATTGTTTCATCAGAATTTAAGGACGTGCTAGCTGCTAAACTTGCCAGGGCATCAGCCTTTTCATTTTGGCTTCTAACAATACGCTGAATATTTAAATTAGTGAATATAGACATGAGTTCTTTTGCTGTAAGGAAATAGGGCATTAATTCCTTTTTCTTTAGCATGTAAATCCCCAAAAGTTGGTTAACAACTAATTGAGAATCACCATGCACAGATAGCGTGTTTAATCCCATATTTAGAACCATTTCAAGTCCAATAATGAGTGCTTCATATTCAGCAGAATTATTTAAAACTGTCAAGGTTAAAGTAAATGAATATGGAATTGTTCCCCCACTAGGCGTAACAAAAATGATGCCTGCCCCTGCTCCTGATTGCCGGCAAACACCATCAAAATACATTTGCCATGTTGAATTAGTGACTGATGTGACCAATACTTCTTCATCTGGTAAGTCATCATCGATAGGGAAATCATCTGGGACTGGATGTGCAGCTAGAAAGTCTGCCAGATCTTGTTCTTTCATGCCTTTTTGTGGCATGAACACAATATCGAATTGTCAAAGGAACATCACCCATTTGGCTAACCTGCCAGACAGGACCATTTTATGTAAAATATATCGAAGAGGATCAGCTCTAGAAACAAGATGCACTGTATGTTCCAGCATATAATGACGAAGTTTTTGTGCCGCAAATACCAGTGCTAGGCATATCTTTTCCATATCTGGATAATTGCATGCGGCTCCCACAAGGGTGCGACTGAGATAGTATAAAGACATTTCTTTCCCTGCATCATTATTTTGTGCCAAAAGAGCACCTAATGATGTAGGCATGGCCGTTGTACATAGAATTAGCGGGCGTCCTTTAATCGGTGCACTCAAGACAGGGGGATTTATCAAATATTTCTTTATATCGAAAAACGCATTTTGGCATGCTTGATCCATTGAAAAGGGATGCCCTTTTTCATGAGATGAGAAAAAGGCTTGCATCTCCCGAATAAATTTGAGATAAATCTTCTAATATATGCTAAATGGCCTTGGAGACTCTTTAGCTTATGAATGTTCATTGGTGGTGGCATTTTAACGATCGCCTCAATTTTGGTTAGGTCAATCTCTATACCACGCTTAGTAGCTATGAAACCAAGAAATTTTCCAGAAGATACTTCAAATGCGCATCTCATTGGATTCATTTTCAGATTATGTTGTCTAAGGCTTCAAAAACCATAGCGAGATGTTTTAAGTGATCTCTTTCATATTTTGATTTAACAATAATGTCATCTTTGTAGCATTCAATGATGTCATGTAGTAGTTCATCAAGGACAATCGTCATAGCTCTTTGGTATGTTGCGCCAGCATTTTTAAGTTCGAAAGGCATGACTCTATAACAAAATATGCCTTTAAGTGTTTGGAATGCTGTTAGCTCTTCATCTTCTGGTGCCATTTTTATTTGATTATAACCGGAATAACCATCCATAATAGAAAATATTTCATGTCCAAGGGTAGCATCAATGAGTATTTCAGATATGGGTATCGGAAAGTCATCTTTAGGACATGCCTTATTTAGATCTCTAAAATCTACACATATACGGATTTGTCCATTTTTCTTTTTGACAGGAACAATATTTGAAAGCCACTTTGGATATTTGACTTCCCTAATAAATTTGGCTACTATGAGTTTGTCGACTTCAGCTTCTATTTCTGGAAGTATGTCTGGTCGAGACCTCCTTTGTGGTTGCTTGGCCGCTGGAACATCTTTTTGCACAGCTAGTCGATGTACCGCTACTTCTCGATCTAAGCCTGGCATTTCTTCATAAGTCCAAACAAACACATCTTTATTTGCGGAAAGAAATTTACAATATTCTTCTTTACTTTCCTTAGATAAATGCTTGCTAATGAAAATAGGACGAGGATTTTCGGGTGTCCCAATATTGATTTCTTCTAGTTCATCAATGGTGGGTTGATTGCCATCTTCCATTTGTGGAGATGGTTGTGTCTATAAACTAAGCCGAAGTCATACATACTTCATAACCCAATCCATATCTCTTTTCTTCTATTATTTGATCCTCATGCCTATTTCGCCGTGCCGTTTTATCGACTACTGGTATTTCGCCGTACCATTTAGCGAAGTAGTATTATTTTTACAATTTTATTTTTTCACGTTAATATCGCAATTACTCTTAAAAATTTTATTATTTTTTTAAAAAACTCCTACCACGGCGGACCGTTGGTCCATGATTTGTGTTACAGTTAGCGAGCCCTTCGCAGTGTTGTGCATTGCTCCGGCACTTCTAAGATCTAAAGTGAGCAAATCGAGACATGTGAAACATATTGAAGCAGATCGGTGGCAGCCGAGGCTCCCCGGTGGTGGCAACGAGAGGAATCTGATTTGTGCTGAGGCCAATGGTGAACGATTCCAAGAGAAGACGAATTGGAACTGTTCCGGCATCTCAAGGGTAGGGGTGGATAACGAGCTGACTCGGCTCGACTCGACTCGACTCGGTCAAACTCGGTAATATAACGAGTCAGCTCGACTCGACTCGTTATCTTAACGAGCTCAAACCTCAGCTCGGCTCGACTCGTTAAACTCGCGAGTTAGCTCGTTAAACTCGTTTAACTCGATACTTTCATCTGACAAGAGGATTGGTGTTGAGATTATACAGTATGCAATGTGTTATCATCCTAGCCTCACACATATATAGTTAAACTTACCGACTTAGAGAACTCGTTAAACTCGCGAGTTGGCTCGTTTAACTCACGAGTTGACTCGTTTAACTCGTTATCTAAACGAGTTTAAATCACAACTCGACTCGACTCGTTAAGGAACGAGTTCGAGCCGAGTCAAGCCGAGTTTGCGAGTACTCGTTTAACTCGTGAGTTTCGAGTTTTTTTTCCACCCCTGCTCAAGGGCCAGTGGAACTCACGAATCTTTGCTAATATATAAATAAAAGTGATCGTCCGTTTTTTCTCCCCTATATAAAAAAAGTAACATATTGATATATAATCTATAGGATAAAAACGGAACCAACTATATCTTTCTCTTTACGTTCACATCCGCTTTCCTTAGCCGAATAATTACCCACTCTCCCTCTCCGTGTTAACTAAGAGTGCAATTTTTTTTTGTAAAAACGTGGCATAATCTAATTATTTGATTAAAATAATTTATTTCCATTGCAATGCACGAGCATTTGACTAATACAATATAAATGCTAATATTAACTCTATTATGAGGGGAGGGATTGCCGAGCTCTGAGGTGTGCCATGTCGTCGTTTTCTGCGGACGAAGCCCCATCGTCTTTCCTATTCGCGTGCGGGTCCTCCTTGCACAGGCGCTCGATCTGGTCGGTTCGCTCCCATCTGCCTCGCTGCGTGTCCAGTCGCCGGCCGGTGAAGTATCATTGTAGCCAAAAAGGCTCACCTAGTCTGACTTTCACGTGAAGGAAATGTTTCAATGAATAGAGACCTGAGAGGCAGATCAGGGGGAGAGGGAGTGACGTCCCTCGTGCCCCTGGCCTGGGTTCAATCCCGTGGATCACATCCAGCGTCTCTCATCTAAATAAATTAAATTAAGTATATATAATAAGATAACATATTCTCATGCTTTGGAGACTATAAAATCTTTAATTATTTCTTTGATATGTGTAAAAAAACACGCACGCGTGTGTGTTGCGTGATTGTAGTGTAAGTGAGTTTTGTATGCCTAACATGTACCCCTAACGAAAAAAGATGTTTCAATGAATGGAACACTGAATTTAACATCAATTCCTCCGTAGTCTTCTTTCCGAGGACAATTGCTCTGTAATCATATTTGAACATCTGAACGATGGGAGATTTGCGATCACAAAGCAAAGTCGAGAAGTAAGGCCCTGTTTGAAAATAAAGTTTTTTAATACCATGGTATTACAAAACCATAGTATGAAAATTGTTTTGGTATAAATACCATGGTATTACAAAACTATGATATGGAAACTGTTTAGAAGCAAAATCTTTTGCATGATGAAGTGATGCCAAAAGCTCAAAACTCCACTATGAGTGGAGTTTTTAATACTCCAAAAATACTATGGTATTGATAATACCATAGTTTTCAAAACAGAGTTTTTTTAGTTGCTTCTAAACACCTTATGGTCAAAAAATACCATAATATTCTTTAAAACCATGATTTTACCTTGAAATTATGAAAATACTTGATTGCCAAACAGACCCTAAAATATAAGTTTACAAGCAGTCGGATTTAAGATTTCGTCCCGAGACCACGGTAATGAACACACTGGCAAAATAATCCGAACCGTCGGTTCCTAATCGGACGGCGAAACGTCGGTTAGCTTCACATATAGCCGGTCCTTGTTTAGCTGGGGCCCACGGCCTAGGTTTTCCTCACCCCTTCCGCGACCGCACAATTTTCCCAGCCTCCGTCGCCATTGCCGCCCCCCAAAACCTCCCGTCGCCACGTCGATCGGCGTCTAATCCGCCGCCGCCGGTCACCGATCTTCCGGTCTTCGGCCGGATCTGCTCGCGCCGGGCTCCGCAGAGGTTGTAGCTTCCGGCCGGATGCCGCGCGACCTGTCGCGGTCGCCACCGCGCCGGCGCCGGCGGTCGCCGTCCCCGCGGTACCGCGGCCGGCGGGGCCGCAGGGATCGCAGCCCCAGCCGCAGCAGGTCCCCATATCGCTCCTCCTATAGGTGATCTCCCCTGTCACACGCCATCGCAATCTGGCGCGCCTTCCCTTTTTTTCCCCCACTTGTCCTTCCTTGTGTGTACTGTATAAGAAAGATTAGAGCAAAGGAGATGCTAAGCTGCTTATTAATTTTTTGTTTTTATTTGTGGTATGGGATGTACTGTAATGCAAACTTGCTTAATGGAATGGAACTTGTGGTTCGCCTCATGGTTCTTGGATCTATGAATAGTTGCTTTACGTGATTCTGAGAAACTGCCAGCGCGTTCTGCTATTAACTCAGTTCATGTGATTGTTTTATGATATGTATAGTATTCACCTCGCTAAGGAGCAATTAATGTTAGGGAGGAAACATCGCTCCGTTTTTCTTAGTTGCTTAGACATGAACATGTGTTATATAGGAGTCGCTTGGATATCTTACACGGTACTCAGATCCTGTTAGGAATTTCAGGATGAGATTCTTCCAGGAATGTAATTCTATATGGAAATTTTGGGCAGATCTTTTCTCGAGGAGGAGAGAAAAGTAGTGTTACATCTTACATGTCTTAGGTGCGCCTTTTGATCATTGTACATGGTTAGTTGTGTTTGGCAACAACACTTTTGTTGCATTTGCTACCAGCCAATAGTGGCATTCGGAAAATGAGGAGATTAAGTAAAAGGATTTGTTTAGCACTTTCTTTTGTCAAGAAGAGCGGTGGTTTGAAAAAGAAGATGAAACACTATTGATGATGCCTCATGAGATAGGAGTAGGACTTGTCTTGCTGCCAGACTGCCTTCTGTAATCATGACTATGAGATAGGATTCGTCTTGCTGCCCACTGCCCCTATGTTAAACCCACCTCAGCTGCAGTAATCACTAATTATCTGGATGCTCAAACCATTGGAGAGGAAGCTCTTGAGATAACCATAGAGGAATACCAGGTCACACTGTCTTTGTGGAACATCTTTAGGTAAGCAGAGCTGCAAAGGCCAAAAGAGGGAAAGGGGAGGAATATGGGCCGCAATGAAGGGTTAGGTTTATGCCTGGAGAATGATGTTCTTGCAAAGTTTCAGCCTTTCATGCCTGTGAGAAAAATGGCATTTTTTTTTTCTCTAAAAGCTGACTGGTTCTTTAAATATCCTCATTCTAGGTAAGCCCCAGGGGATTCATAGCTTATGTGAAATAGCTTATGTTGTCAATCTGATATAGAAACCAGTAAAATCTGTGACAGCCATTTTGTATCCTGACGAAGAAAACATGTTAAAGAAGGAATGCAAAAAGAGGCGACGTAGAATATAGCAGATGATGCTTAAATATAGTTATCCCATATTATGCATTGCTTGCCTGTATGGACTAACAAGAATTACTTTGGTAAAAAGCATGGAACCTACAAAGATATTTACTCTATGCTGTATTGCCGTGGAATCGTCCAAAGGTTATTCTAACAGTGTTTGAGGTAACTGCTTTCGCTCACATTTTAGGGCTTCAGTAACTGACAGTGAAACCCTGTTTTATGTTGGTATGCTTCTTTTCCTCACAATCATAATCTTTGTATTGCAGAAGGAAGAGCCCTTCACCTTCCCCAAGACGGCGCAAAAGCCGTTCTCCATCTAGGAGGCGCAAAAGTCCATCTTCATCAGAAAGACGTTACAAAAGAAAGAGAAGTCGGAGCATCACTAGCTCTCCAATTACGAAATCTCAAAGTCCTCCCCTTGGGTCTGCAGAGAATAGGAATGCCATTGATAAGCAAAGGCTTGAAGAAGAGAAGAAAAGGTGGGGAGTATCTGCTTTGCTATGTAGAGTCTATATTGTGCCATATACAAACCAAACTGTTTTCTGTTTACCCAATTTCCCATATCTCTTTTACGATGTCAATTAATCAACCTTTTCAAAGTTCTGTTGAATTGTGTTCATCTAGCTGCTGTTTGCACCAGTGTCACGAGGTCAGCTCTATTTGGCTATCTGTGCTCTAAAATATATGTTTGTTATGAATACATGTATTGCAATTTAATTATTATTTTATTAAACAATAATGAAACAATTATGGCTTAGTTAATTATTGAATCTGGATCGCTTTGGTTTATGAAATAATTCCCAGTTTGCTAGGGGCTCTTATTTTTCTTTGGATATATTTGTTGGCTTAAGTTTTTGCAAGCTAGCTCTGAAGAAGTCATCTATGATGGGCTTGTACGGAACCAAGATGACTTTTCTTTAAGTAAAGTCTACCAATTATGAAATGCAATGTTAATTGTTATTTTCTGTCCACTAATTTAAGTTAGCTTCTGAGCAAGACAGTTTTTTTTCTTCATATGCTATCTGCTAAGCGACGGGATGGCTTCTTTAATGCATACTTCGAGTGCTTATTAAAAGGTTCTCAAGCAACATAGGAATTGATAGGTTAATTTTATAATTTTGAAGGGGCCCACTTGTCCTTAATTTCCAAATTAATTTATTACTATTTATTTATGGATGTTCTGATTTTCTTGTGCTTATTCAATTGAAAATGCCGGATAGAATTTAGGATGGCTAATGTGTTTAATTCGGGACATTAGCAACCACCATGTGGTTCCTATATAGTGGTGTTCCATCTTCTTCTTTTTTGCCCCTTTAGCTTTGTTGTGTATTGTGCTTTCTGTAAAAAACAGTATTGTTTTTAACTACTGACCCAATAGAGTGAAGTTCTCATGTTATGGGCTTTCTGTAAAAAAAAACAGTATTATCACTCTCCTGGTTGTTGAATCTGGATTAGTTTGTCCAGTGCACTGAAATCCAATCTATAAAAGGGAACGAAACCAAGGCAGCAGAGCTTCAAATATGTACCAGTGTCCTTTCAGTTTACCTTTGCTCATGTTCTCTAATGTTTAGTACGTTGTGACTGCAGTTAGTTTTTATTCCAGTTAAGTCATCCCGCGTTGTATATGATAACCTGTCATTAAAAAGTTTGCTAAATCAGTTTTGCTTCCACTAACAAGTAATAATAAACAAGTCATTTTGTAATTGCTTTGAACTGCATTTTGAGTATGTGATAACCTGTCATTAAAAAGTTTGCTAAATCATTTTTGTTTCCACTAACAAGTAATAATAACCAAGTCATTTTGTAATCTCTTTGAAATGCATTTTGAGTAGATGTGAAGCATACAAAAATATGATTTAGTTGGAATATTGAAATGATTGCATGATTAGCTCTAAACCTGCCACAAGTTACTTGACATTCTTCTCTACAGGCTTTACCGAAGGAAGCTACTGCTATAGTTCCACTTGTTATATTTGATGATGCAATTGGTGATCCTTTATCTACTCTTGACCAGTTTTGATAATTCGTTTTTTGGATCTGGAATCGTACTAGAGGTATGCCTGAAATGCATTAGCTTGTATTCAACACTATGCTGATGAAAGGCATAGTTGATCATAGATAGTGTTAAAGATTGTAACTCTTGTGCTTTGATTTAAGCTGCTTTTGTGGCCTTGAAGATCTGAAAGTGTTGGCACTGGCAATATTCTGTTTTCCAAAGTACACTTTATTAACTTCTTGTCTCAATTGCAGGCGCCAAAAAGAAGTTGAACTGAGACTATTAGAGGAGGAAACTACCAAAAGAGTTGAGCAAGTTATTAGGAAACAAGTTGAGGAGTGTTTGAATTCTGAGGAAATCAAACATGAAATACAAAGACGTATTGATGAAGGTCGAAAAAGGATACACGAGGAGGTAGCAGTCCAAATTGAGAAGGAAAAGGAGGCAGCCTTGATTGAAGCCAAGCATAAAGCGGTAAGCATCCTATTGCTAGCTCATTGCTCTTTTACATTATGGCATTATTCCATTGATGAAACAGAGATATCTTCTGGACATTTTGCTGATATCAATAGGCTACCGTAAGATATTTGCAGAAGATCATAATATTCTTACTGTTTACCTGTTGCTTGATTATTGGGTTCATGTTACAATAATGCTGCAGCAATCTGTCATAGTGCGTTTCTTTATTGGGTTTCTTGTTGATGCAGGAACGCCAAAGGAAAGAGCGTGAGGAGCTAGAGAAGAAGCTTGAGGAAGATCGAAAGAAAGCAGAAGAGGCTCAGATGAAGGAAGCGATGGAACAGCAGCAGAAAGAACTAGAGCGGTACCAGGAGCTGGAGGGGCTTCAGAAAGAGAGGGAGAAAGCCATGAAGCGAAAACAGATGGAGGAAGAGCAGCAGAAGCAGAACCAGATGAAGCTACTGGGCAAGAACAAGTCTCGGCCAAAGTTGTCGTTCGCTCTTGGGATGAAGTAGATCTATCCGCCAAGAGAAATTAGTGTCTTAGTTGATTTGTAACCACCTATCTTTGTCTGAAACAGCTCTTGCTGGTAAATCGCGCAAACAAATCGCATGGTGCTAAAAAATGTTCTCATCTGCTGTTTTAAGCTGATGTTGTCGCCTCGTCGGGAGCAAGGATCCAAATTTCGGTCCGAAATCCGAAATCTCGGTCGAGATTTCGGATTTTGGACCCACCGAGATTCAAAATACTGGTTGTTTAAAAAAAATTTAAAAAATTCAAATTACTACAGTGCGTATTCAAATTTCGCCGAGATCTCGATCTCAGCGATTTCGGTCGAGATCTCGGTGTTTTCGGTCGAGATTTGTATTTTTTTTTCCGGATTTTTAATTATTTTCACTGGATATGATTGCATTTAGGTTGAAGATCATCCACAAAAAATTTCAGATTTTTTTGATATTTTTTTGACTATTTTTTGGTCGATTCAAACCGGACCGAAATCTCGGACTTCCCGGTAGAAAAAAAAATGGATTTCAAATTTAAATTTTAGATTCCGTTCGGATTTGATTTGAATTTCCGAAATCTCGCCGAGATTTCGGATTTCGGTCACCTCCCAATTTTTTTTTTTTGAAAACGAAATTAGTAACCCTGGTTTGGAGTCGATGATCTATCCAAACCTTCTGGCTCCACTTCCGCTCAAGCGGTTCTTCCTCCGCATTATAACGCATTGCAAATACATTGAATAAACCAATTAACAACAAATAAATAAACGAAAAATAAATGAAACTAAAATAGGGATCTAGAAACTTGAGCCAGAATGTTGAAAAAAAAAACTTGAGCCAATCTCCCAGAAAGAGGGGAAACTATGGCCGGACGGCTACATGAAGCTTGGATTTGATAAATGAGTATTAACATTATTAGTACTTGGTGGGTCCACGGAGTCTACAAATAGTCTACTGCAGAGAACTGGGGTCAAAGTGGTCAAAACCGGTGCTGAACAGCTCAAATATGCCTTGAACCCAGACCTGGGCGTTGGGCCGGGCCGGCACGACACGGCGGGCTCCGAGCCATCGTGAGCCAGCCTGGCCCGGCACGAAAAGGCAAACGGGCCGGGTCGGGCCAGTCTGGGAGACGTTTTACACATCCCGGCCCGGCCCAAAAGCACGGTGGGCCGGAGTCGGGCCGGGCCGGCTCGAGCCCAGCCTTGTGCGGCAATGGGAAAGTGGATATGAATGGAAACGAGTGCATGCAAGTCTGATGAACCATACGCAACAAGAGCAGTTCAATTTGATATCTACATGCTTAAATAATATGATATGTATGATGGAGTAGACTGCCACATTGGTAGTGCATGCCCGCATATATGCAAACCTTCTTTTTCACACTTGTATGGTGCCTCCGGGCTAGGCCGGCCCGAACCCAGCCCATGTAGCTGGATCGGGCTGGGCTGCCCGACGGGCCCATTCATAGGCCCAGCCTGGCCCAGCCGTTCGGTAGTCTTGGCTTCGACGATGCCGATCGGGTCGTCTTGCCGCGCCGCCTTGGGCCGCCCAGGAAAAGCTCGGCCCATATCCCAGGTCTACTTGAGCCAGGCTAAAACGAAGTTCTGGCTCAGGTTCAACCCATGCGGCTCGACTCTGGCTCGGGCGAACGAGGTCTGGTTCAATTAGCTGGCAGGGGGACTAGGTCAGGTTCCGACGCCTCACCTAAGAAGAAGAGAAGAGAAAGGAAGAAGTCGCCTCCGCTACCTTGCCTTCACCGTCGTCTCCACCTCCACGCATCCTTGCCGCGCGTTGAGTGCTCCGCCGCTTGCTATGTCGCAGTGCCTAAGAGGGTGACACGCGTCTCCGACGACTCGTTCCATGTGGCGAAGGTCGACGGCTTCATCACAAATTTCCTCATTGCGATGTTCAACATATCCAACATTATATTCATGCAAAAATGAATTTTACAGTCGGTAAAGTAAACATATTGCATGATCACTCTTGAATCAGTAAAGATTAGTCTATATCTATTTAGTAGATAATTATCTATTTTTTTCTTCAGAATTTTACTAGTATTTTTCATAATTTTCTGCTAATTAAAAAGAGCAATGTCCAGAATTACCAAATTAAAATAAAATAATCTCATCATATATAAATATGTGACTATGTTAGGAAAAATAAACCCAATGATATAAAACTTCCAATGTGTGCTAGGTATAGGATTAAATAAAATTATAGAAGCTCATATACCAGGAGGAGGAGAGGACAAAGGTCGAAAGGAAAGACCATTTTACCATGTTGCTCATGGCAAAAGGAAGCTCCAAGGGGACTATAAGTTTAAGAAGAAGCTACACTTCTCTCCTAAGGCTGAATCAAGCAAGTCAAAGCCAAAGGAGAAGGCCCATGCTGGACCTAACTCTACTTATTCTGATGGGCCCATCTGTCGTTTCTGCAAAAATAATGGGCACATTCAGAAAGATTGTGCGAGCTTCATAAAATGGCTCACTAAGAAGGGTAATGCTATAATTTATATTGTTGATGAAACCCTTTATGCTGATTTTTTCCCCTAATACCTAGTGGATTAATTCTGGTGTCACTGTGCACGTTTCTAATTCATTGTAGGGATTCCTTACCGTGAGGATACTAAAAAAGGAAGAGTGAAACCTTAGAGTTGCAAATGATTGGGAGGCTGAAGTTGAAGCCGTTGGCACACTACCATTAGCATTAGATAGTGGCTTCGCCCTTCATTTGAATAATATTGTTTATGTTCCTAGCATGACGATGAATCTTATTTCAGTTTCTCTATTAGATGATGATGGATTTATTTGTATTTTTGGGAATAATAAATGCATTGTAAGTCCTAATTCTAATAATGTTGGTCTCGCGACTCGACGAGACAAACTCTATATGCTTTCTCTGAATCTCCTATGCCAATGAATGTGTGCGACGCCACCAATAAGCGAAAGAGAAGTTTAGGTGATGAGACTTCATCAAAATTGTGGCACTGTTTTTTAGATCACATTTCGAAGGGGAGAATGGAATGTCTCATTAAGGAAGAGATACTCCACTCTCTAAACTTCTTTGACTCGAACCATTGTATTGATTGTATTAAGGGAAAATATGTTAAACAAATTAAGAAAGGAGCCACACGAAGCATATTAATCTTATAATTAATCCACACTGATATATGTGGACCATTTCCTGTAACTTTAATAGATGGGTATGACTCATTTATCACATTCACTGATGACTTCCCCTGTTATGGTTATATTTTCTCCATTCGTGATCGATCTGAATCACTCGATAAGTTGAAAATATTTAAGGCTAAAATAGAAAATTAACATAATCTAAAGATTAAGGTAGTGAGATTAGATCGTGGAGGAGAATATTATGGGAGACATGCTCCTTATGGATAAATTACTGGTCCATTTGCTAAGTTTCTATTAGAAAATGGCATAGTAGCCTAATATTCAACACTTGGTGAACCTCAGCAAAATGGATGTAACGCCCTAAGTTGGTAAATAGCTAATTAAGTGCTTATTTGTGCTTGCATGTCATTTGGCCCTTAATTTGGTGTTAATCGTGCTAGGGTTAAATCGATCGAGTCGTTTTGATCGATTTTGACCTGAAACCCTAACTCGTGTTTTCGCTAGAAATTCTTTAGCAACCAAACCTAAAAACCCTCCTTGAGTATCCCTAAACCTATCTTGAGAACCCTTCGAGAGAAATTCCAAAGAATTGAAGCAATTGTGCAAAGAAATCGAGGTTCTTCAGCCGAGGCCGGAGCTACCACCGGCTTAGCAGCGGTAGTACCGGGCCTATCGGATGGTACTGCCGGCCGTGTCGAGGGGGCATGGGCAATGGTGCCTCTCCGCTTGTAACATCCCAATTATTTAGCTTTTGCAAAGTTTCAAAGTAAAAAAGAACCAATCGGATTTTTCCCGAATTAATTCCAGCTTAATTTGAATTTTCTAAATACCAAAAGATTTTATTTAAATAATCTATGCTTCAAGGAATTTTTCTGTATTTTTTAGGATTTTTCTGAATTTATTTGCTATTTATTTGAATTTATGTGCTTTTATTTGAATTTATGTGCTTTTATTTGAATTTTTCGAAATTTGGTAATTCGAAAAATGGTTTTTAATTCCAAACGCCTCGTGGGCTGAATCTCAGCCGACCAGATCCGCCCGACTGCCGCCGCGTCGCCGCCTCGGCCCGCTCCGCGGCCATTCGACAGCGACTGCGCCAGCCGTCGTAGGGCAACGCCCGAACCCTAGCCGCCGCACTTCTCAGCGTTCGCACCGTGCCCTCAGCCTTTAAAAGCCTCCACCTTGCCCGGATATGGGTTTCCCACCTCACGCTGCCTCCCGTGCCCTATTCCTTGTCGCCGGAGAGTCCACCGTCGCCTCGCATTTCCTCGCCGAAGTTCTCCGCCGCGGCTGCCGTCTTCCTCCGCGTCGATCTACTCCTCCGATCCATCTTCATCGCAGCCGTGTGTTCCCCCAAGTGCGCTGGGTCGTCCTCTTCCGGATCCCCAAGGTTTAGTGCCCGATCCGGCCACTAATCGCTGGTTGCTGTGTCGTCTTCTCTGCGGCTGGCGAAACGCCGCCGTGGTTTGCACCGCCGGAGGTCCCGCCCGAGCCCGAGCCGATGTGGCAGCCGCGTGGTCGTCCACCTCATACGCCAAGTCCGCATCCTCGCCTGCGTGCCCGCCGCGTCAGCGCCCGCGTGTCGTTTGCACTGTTCCCGTGAGCCTAGTCCACCGTAAACCTTAGATTTCCCATGGACTTGGTCCATAGACCAAGGGTCCCACATGTCAGCCTCTCAAGCCTTTTCTAGATTTGTTTTAATTTCCAAAATTCCTTCGCTGACATCAGCAATGACGCAATAAACCTATTTTCCCTTAGACAAATAATTCCAGAAAATACCCTTTTCTTTTTTTTCTTTAATTTTGAACTTCCAAAAGCCCGTTCTCTCTCATACGAACTCCGTTTGAGCCCATTCAAATTTCTAAAAATTTATAAAATCAAGCTCTATGTTCCAGAGTCATTTATTTTCATTTTTGATACTGTTTGCTCCCTGGTTTGGTATTTATTTGTGTTTATTACATTCTTTTTCGGTAGACGTTGACCCCTAGGGAGCAAGCGCAGGATTCGGAGATCAAGACTCAGCAATAGCAGTTGATCAACAAGGCAAGTCGTAGTCCTTGACCATGTTGAACCCATGTTTGCAAAATTACTTTGTTTCGTACAATTGCATGCTATTTGTTAACAAGTACTATTTACTGGGATTAGCTACCACCTGATTGTCATAATGCCACTTTGAATAGTTGAAATGCTATGTATCCATTGTCACCCTAGGTTGGATTGTTTATTAGTTGGACATAGGGTAGTACCAACATTGGGTTAGCGTATCTATGCTTAGCCATGCTTAGTTGTACGATGGACTCATGTCACATAATGAATTAATAATATTGACTTAATGAGATATGGAATCGTGGCGGGTAGCCACTGATGTAAAATTTGTTGTACCATGGTAGTGTGTGTCATTGGTCTTAGTTATAGAAAGTTGTTTTCACTCGGGCAAGTGATCGTGCAGTAAAGGGGGTGCTGCTAGCACATTTGGGATGTGCTTGTCTTGCCTGAGTATACTTAAGGACTTAATCTTGTGCGCCATTGAACTGGGCTTAATCATACAACCACATGTCTGGTATGGAACAGACTTGGCTAATTAATTTGCAATGTCTATATTTAAGTGCTGTTGTGGTTGTGTGGGTTCCGGGATCGACGGGTAGACTCACATGGCGCAAGAGGGGGGGCCTTGAGGGGTGAAACCTTAGCGGGCAGTACTGGGTTTGGACAGAGCATTGTAAAGGCCTTGTCTTGATCTCTCTGCCGCACACCAAAGGAAGTGTGTTAACTGCGCATGGCAATAAAGAGATGATCATGTCTTGTTGGTAAAGCTGTACAACCTCTGTAGATTGTATGTTAAACTATTCGAATAGCCATGTCCGCGGTCATGGACGTGCTTGGGATTTCACACGGGGTATCGAGTTTTCAGAAATTGTTGAAGGATGGTATTATTGGAAGTGAACTCGGAGTTCACTATTGTTTTCGATGTCAAATTATTAATACTGTTGAGTCCAATGGTTGATGATGATTTAGTTGGTGAAGGGTGATGTCTCACTAAACTTGTGTTGTTGTTTACCATTGATTTACCAGTTACTTATTATCTTTTGTCAACTATGCTTTGATCTATTTATTGTATTTACTTCAAGTTATTGCTTTCTGCAAAATAACCATATGACTATACTTTGACAAGGCATACATTATTTGCATCAATCTCTATGGCTTGCTGAGTACTTTATGTACTCACAGCTTTATGCCTTTGTTGATCAGTTGCTGAAGAAGAACAGGGAAATACAGAATTCTACGAGGAGTACTATGAAGACTATGTGAACTAGGATGACACTCCCCAGACGACTGTGGCATGTCATATGGCCCAAGTTATTTTACTTTCCGCTGCAAGAGTTTTATTTGTTTCTTAAGCCCTTAAGGCACAATTATGTAAACTTGACCATAAGGTCCGTTGTTACTATTTGCTACTTTCTGAGTTAATTTGATGATTGGAATGATATGTCAATTTTGTTGCCACTGTATGCACTAGTGTGATCCTGGACTAGTGCAGTATACACAGAGGGTTTCGGATTCGTAAATCCGGGTCCCGACACCGCCGCCCATTGCCCGGCCACCTCACGCTTCTAGCATCTTCCCCTCTCCTTCTTAAGCCCTAGCCGGCTCTCTCCCTCTCCATTGCTTTCTCACTCTCCCTCACTCTCTCAAGCTCCCTCTCTTGCTCTCTCCCTCGTTCTCCCTTTTTCACACCTAAGCTCCCCCTCTCTGTTCCCTCTCCGACGACCTTGAGCTCAAGAAGAAGCAAGCTAAGGTGTGGAGTAGCTTCCCTAGGCTCCAAGCAAGCTCGAGGTGGGTGGGGATCAAACCCTAGATCGATTTGTCAAGTTATGAACTAAACCCTAGCTTTTCCTCATTTTCTTCCTTTTCTTCTTTTTGATTTAACCCGAGAAATCTCGCTTCTATTAGTGTATTAAGGTTTAGTAGAGTGGTTTGACCTAGAATAGGCCCTAACGAATTATTCGATGCTAAGGAATTAGCTCGAAAACCCTAATTAGCTCTTTGTAGGATTTATTCGTTAAAAAGTCATTTTCCCTGAGTTCCGGAGCTTTCCTTGAAAACCCTAGTTCCAAAAGCTGAGAAAATGACTCCAGAATGTATCCGATGCTGTTAGAGTTTGATTCTCGCCAAAAGAATCAAGTTTGAATTCGATTTGAGTCGTAAATCGAAATCTGGCGGAAATTAGGGTTCCCGAGGTTATAAAGGTGAAATTTGGGTTAAACGAACTCGAAACTTGGTGAGACCTGCGTGGATGGGTCGCTAGCATCGCTAGGAATCTAACCATGCGATCGTCTCGAAGTTTCGACTCTGCTTGCGCAAAATCTCTTTTTGCAAATCCTAATTTCGCTCCGAGGCCGATACTACCGACGTTCTAGGGCTGGTACTCCCGCTCAAGCGGCAGTACCGTAGCTATAGCGTCGGTAGCTATTTTCTAGAGAGCTCCCTTCTGGCCTCCGGCACTACCGGGTCTAGTGGCTGGTACTACTGGGCTAGGGCGGCACTACCAACCACTTAACACTGGTACTGCCAGGATTGAAGGGGCGGCACTACTGGGCTTGGCTCTGGTACTACCGGCCTTGAGGGTCTATTGAGGATTCTTTTGTCTAGTTTATTCTTCGTTGCTAGGTTAGTCTTGCATTCGCTTTAATGCTTTATTTGCCTTGTTTGGCTCATTCTTATTCGTTCTTTTCGCTGCTCCTTCTGTCGTGCGATTGGGTAGACGTTGACGCGTCGGAGGCCTCCGTCGAGGATCCTAACTACATTCCCGAGGAAACGATCGGAGAAGAGCAAATAGGCAAGCACCTCCTTTGATCATATTGACCCTATATTTACAAATCTAGTTTGATTGTTTAAAATTTCTATGCATGCCACTAATTCAGTAAAATGTTAAATTGTGGGAATTGGTATAGATACCCAACCTCAATGGTTTACCTCAATTGTTTTCGGCACGAGAACCTTCATAACTCTGAAATGGAAGGTTTTGGTAAAAATGGAAAATGGGAAACTTATGCTTTCAACGTTGGTGAGATATACAGTGTGGATTGGATGGATATTGTGATTACGGTAGGCCGTACAAGGGATGGACTTGTATGGTGTCGGATTGATTTGAGATTCTAGATTTGACGTACAAGGGATGGGCTTGTACGGTTCAAGGGACGGACTTGCACGTGGGTTATGGTTAGTGCAAGGGATGGACTTGCACATGGGAATTTGGAAGATCTCACCCGAGTCACCTAAGGACCGAACTTGATATTATCTACTAAGTCAATCCGTACAACCACATGAGCTAGTATGGGATAGCCTCAATCTAGTACAACAGTTGGGGATCTAAGCTTGCACTACAATGGCTTGGAAGTGTGCAAATAATATCGAGGTGGGCCTATCTCCAAGGATATCGGGTTGGGAGCATGCCAATACAACAGTGCATACCTTGCTATGGGGTAAAGGACATGATGAGGCGTAAACCATCGTTGGTACTGAGTGTTCGGAGTTGGGAGGGCGCAATGGGGTGTAAACCATCATTAGTACCTCGTGTACGGGCTATACTTCCAACTGGTCTGGGAGAGCGCGATGGGGCGTAACCATCACGGGTGCTCCGACACATAGCAAGGATAAACATCACTAGGTGAGTGCAAGATTAACTCCAACTAATGGAACGGTTGTGCCACAGTCTAGCAAAACGGATATGGTGAGTATCGTGTGGCATGACTGACATGATTGCTAGAGTGTGTTATGGGGGTAAAGTGTACAATCTCTGCAGAGAATAAATCTAATCGATTAGCCGTACTCACGGTTAAGATCTACTTGGGAAATATTATCAAGTATAGACTTTTTGGTTTTGGGGCTTTGGTATTACTAGGGGAAAATGGTTCATGGCTTGGAAATGGCAGAAGGAAAATGGATATGAACTTCGGTTCGGTACATGGATTTATTGGTAAGGTTGATTTCTCGGTGGAATCATGGATGGATGGAATTACAAAATGTTATAAATATTTACTCATTCATGAAATAGCTGTCTTTCATTGCACTTATTCTTTTAACTTCGCAATGTTTCGAAATTACTATTCTATTGCAAATGAAATCAGCTTCCTGCAAACTAAACTTAGTTGGAAACCTACTCCAATGTTGTAACCTGCATTTAATATTACTTGCAAATACTAAAGTCCTGCGAGTACATACGTTTACTCACCGTTTGCTCCCAACTGATAAACATGAAGAGGAACGCGGTATGCTACTCTAGCGCAAATTAAAATTTTTACCGCATAACCAGAAAGCTACTCGCAAGAAGTGGATCACAGATTAGATTACAACTAGACGCGCAGTTGCGGAATCCTTTGCGCATTCATGCAGTGGATCGTCCTCACCGCTGATAGTCCTCGCTGCGGATCGTCTTCTCCGCACCGCAGTAGCAGTGGCGTCACCACAACAGTCCACATGTCCGGAGATGGAACGCCGTGCGTCGGCGTGCAAGCACCGTGTCGCTTGGTAGAGGCAACGAGAGGTGGAGGCTAGGGTTCTGGATGAAAAATCTATGTCACGCCCACCCTTCTCCTCTCCTTATATAGCCACGCGACCAAACCCTAAGCCAGGGCCTATAAGTGCGTTAAGCCCACGAGGTCCATTAATTACGGATCCAATCCGAATTAATGCGCCCCAGTCCGTTAAGTGTGTGACCCTGTAGGTTCATGTGCATTTAGACATAGATTCAAAAAACCCTTTTCTAATCCAATAGTCTCGGTAGCGGCTCCTTGCAGGGCATGCCAATTCCCAAACGCATATGATCAAAGTACTCATGTAATAATCCCTTTGCCAAACTATATGAAGATCGAACTCAAGGCGAGAAGCATGTCATCCTTTGACAGTTCAATTCATCTCTCGTATCCGTGATATATTAATAAGTTGTGATTGACTTCTCAATCACGGCATGGCCATGCACTTCCTTAATCATATCACACGAGTGGCCTAGACATATATCTCCGTTACACTGGAGTGGCAAATTCCATCTTAACTGCTCACTTCTCTCTACATGTTTCATAGTAAACATGAAAGCTACTTTTATAACTATCCGGTTAGGAAATATCGTTTGGTGGCCCCAAGGTAAATTATTACACATGTAGGGAATGTGACAATCTCAAGTCTAAGGATCATACATCCACTATGTATGAGATGCACTGATGACACATAAGAATGTAACATTCTCGCAGTGTCCCATTGCTGGTCTATCTAACCCATGTTCTTCATCATGCGTCCACAATGTATTGATGATATCTCCATATTCCATGATCTATGAAACATGATCATCGATCAATACATGCGCTGGTCTATTCATCGCTGTCCTATACGATGATACTCGATCAGAGATATTACAAAATTATATCAATGAGTATGGAGTTTCATAAGCAAGTCACATACTTGCTGATCAATATAATGATATACATTCATTGGACCAATAATCATATTATTATTCATAAACATAGTCATGTTACAATCATCTATATGACTGTCTCAAGGGCATAACACTAACAATCTCCCACTTGCACTTGAGTCAGTCAATTAAGCATCTAATACCAATAGATCTCGTGTGCGCCTCATGCTTAGGCTGTGGAAGAGGCTTCGTTAACGGATCAGCCACATTAGCTTCCGTATGTACTTTGCATATCTTCACATCACCTCTATTCACATTCTCGCAAATAAGGTGAAAGCGTCGGAGTATGTGTTTGGACTTCTGATGTGATCTAGGCTCTTTTGCTTGTGCAATGGCGCCACTATTATCACAATAGAGGTCCATTGGATTAGAGGCACTAGCGACCACACCAAGTTCTGAGATGAACTTCTTTATCCACACAACTTCCTTTGCGGCCTCTAAAGCCGCAATGTACTCCGCTTCTGTTGTAGAGTCGGCCACCATGCTTTGCTTGGAACTCTTCCAGCTTACCACTCCTCCATTTAGTGTAAATACAAACCCGGATTGTGATCGGAAATCATCTTTATCAGTTTGGAGCCTTGCGTCGGTGTAACCCTTTACAACCAGTTCTTCCTCACCTCCAAAAACTAGGAACATATCATTAGTTCTTCTCAAGTATTTTAGGATGTTTTTCACGGCTGTCCAATGACCATCACCGGGATACGCTTGGTATCTGCTCGTGATACTTAGAGCATATGAGACATCTGGGCGTGTACAGATCATGGCATACATAATAGACACAATAGTCGAAGCATATGGAATCTTTCTCATCCTGTCTCGCTCATCAGTTGTCGAAGGACATTGATTCTTGCTTAGACTAATGCCATGTGACATTGGCATGAATCCTCTTCAATACCTTGTCAATGTACCTTTCCTGGCTTAATCCAATCAACGTTTTTGAGCTATCTCTATAGATCTTTATGCCCAAAATATAACATGCTTCTCCCAAGTCCTTCATTGAGAAACTCCTTTTCAATGAAGTCTTAATATCTTCAAGCATAGGAATATCATTCCCGATCAATAATATGTCATCCACATACAAGATCAGAAATACAAGTGCGCTCCCACTGGCCTTCTTGTAAACACAAGGCTCTTCTTCGTTTTTGATGAAATCAAATGCTTTGACTACTTCATCAAAATGAATGTTTCAACTCCGAGATGCTTGCTTCAACCCATAAATGGATCTCTGAAGCTTGCATACCTTTTTAGCATATTTAGGATCAACAAAACCTTCAGGTTGTATCATGTATACATCCTCAGATAGATTCCCATTAAGGGAAGCTGTTTTGACGTCCATCTGCCATATTTGATAATCGAAATATGCAGCAATAGCTAAAATGATTTGGACAGACTTAAGCATGGTTACCGGTGAGAAAGTTTCATCATAGTCAACTCCTTGAACTTGTTTGAAACCCTTTGCCACCAATTGTGCCTTATATATCTGAACATCTCCATCCATGTCTATTTTCTTCTTGAAAATCCATTTGCACTCTACGGTTTTTACACCATGAGGAGGATCAACCAAGTTCCAAATTTGATTGTCATGCATGGATTGAATTTTGGATCTCATGGCTCCAAGCCATTTTTTGGAGTTTGGGTCCATCATTGCTTCTTCATAAGTCGTGGGCTCATCATTGTTCAACAATAATATGTCATGTCCATATCTTATGGGTTCATGACACGGCCTCCCCGACCTACATGGGGCTGGTGTCTCTTCCACAAGCTATACAACACTTTGTACATCTTGTCAAGGTTCAGTGGTAGCTTGAACATATTCATGCGATTCTCGAACTTCATCGAGATGCACATCACTCCCACTAATTTCTTTGGAAAGAAACTCTTTCTCCAAAAAGACACCATTTTGAGCAACAAAAACTTTGTTCTCGTTTCTTTTGTAAAAGTAATATCCTTTTGTTTCTTTAGGATACCCCACAAAGAAGCATTTTTTCTGATTTAGGTGCGAAATTATCTGATTGTAAACATTTTACATAAGCCTCGCATCCCATATCTTGAGAAATGACAACATGGGACTTCTCGTAGTCCATATCTCATATGGTGTCTTCTTAACGGAATTTGATGGGATCCTATTCAATGTGAACACGGCTGTCTCTAGAGCGAAACCCCAGAAGGATAATGGCAGATCTGTTTGGCTCATCATTGACCGAACCATGTCTAACAAAGTTCGGTTCCGTCGTTCGGACCCTCCATTCCATTGAGGCGTTCTTAGCGGAGTAAGTTGCGGAATGATTCCACATTACTTTAGATAATCACCAAACTCTTGGCTCAAGTATTCGCCACCACTATCTGATCGTAAGTGTTTAATTGATTTGCCAAGTTGATTTTGTATTTCATTCTGAAACTCTTTGAACCTTTCCAAAGTTTCAAATTTATGCCTCATTAAGTAGATATATCCATATCTACTAAAGCCATCGGTAAATGTTACAAAGTACTGAAACCCACCTCTAGCACTCGAGCTCATTGGTCCACATACATCTGTATGTAATAGGGTCAACAATTCACTCGCCCTTTCACTAAAACATGTGAAAGGAGCTTTTGTCATCTTGCTAAGTAAACAAGACTCACATGTTTCAAATGATTCAAAATCAAATGAGGTTAGGAGTCCACCACCATGGAGCTTCTTCATGCGCTTCTCATTTATGTGACCTAAGCGATTATGCCATAAAAAGGTAGGGTTCAAATCATTTGGCCGAGGCCTTTTGAAATCAATGTTATAGACTGGTTTTTCTTTGAGTTCAAGGACGTACAACCCATCCACCATGGGGCAACGACTATAATACATATAATTCAAAAATATTGAACAAACAAAGTCATTTATTCTGAATTCATAACCTTCATGTTCCAAACAAGAAAATAAAATAATGTTTCTACTCAAATCTGGAACAAAATAACAATTATTAAGTTCTAAAACTAATCCTGAAGGCAAATGCAATGGGTAGGTGCCAACGGCAAGACCAGCAACTCTTGCTTTATTCCCCATGCGGAGATCCACTTCTCCTTTTGCCAAGTCTCTACTCTTTATCAACCCCTACATCAAATTGCAAATGTGAGCAACCGAACCGGTATAACATTAATACCTGAAGTGGAAGTCACATTTCCATTCTTCTTATCTGCTAGGTTCTTTTCGCAGTTCCGGTTTCAATGTCCTGAATTCTTGCAATAGAAGCACTGGGTTTCAGGCTGAGGGCCAACTTTAAGCTTCTCAAGCTTAGTTTTGAGGCTCGCGATCTCATCTTGAGCCTTGCCCTTGCCCTTTCCCTTTCCCTTTCCCCAAGCCTTAGCTTTCCTCTTTTTGAAGGCAGTTGTCTTATGAACCATCATCACATGATTGGGTTTTTTCTTAATGCTTTCCTCGGCAGCCTTGAGCATCCCATGTAGTTCGGTTAGGCTCTTCTCCATGCTAATCATATGAAAATTCATAATGAACGGTTCAAAGATCTGAGGCAGAGACTGGAGAATTACGTCTGTAACCATACCAAGGCTAAGGGGAAACTCAAGCTTTTCCAGTCTCCCAATGTAGCCAATCATCTTGATTACATGTGGTGGCCAGGATTGCCTTGACCGACTTACAAGCAAACAAAAGCTTTGAGATACCATACCTCTCAGCCCTTGCTTTATTCCCAAACATGCCCTTCAAGCCCACAATCATATTGTAAGCATCCTGGTCCTCATATTGCTTTTGCAGCTCAGAGTTCATGGTGACAAGCATGAGACAGCTGACCTCTATAGATGCATTAATATGTTTTTCATAGTCAACCTTCAAATTTCGAGGAGCATTTTCGGCTGGTTCATCAGGAATCGGATTCTTTAGAACATATTCTTTCTTTTCATGTTTGAGAATAATTCTCAAGTTGTGATACCAATCCACAAAATTTGTTCCATTTAGTTTTTCCCTTTCCAAAACCGATCTCAAAGCAAAACCAGGTGCAGCGGTAGTAGGAGTAATAGGTGCCATTGAACTACAACAAAAAACATGCAAAGTTTCTAAGCACTATGTTTATGTGAAACTTTCATTAAACATTTTAACAAAAGACACTCATATCACATGCCCCTTTTATGGACACAATGAGTATTCAAGATCCATATTCATCAAACACTAGTGAGCATTGGCATCACTACTAGAAATTTAATAACATAGGTAAGCAACATCTTTACTAATTACATCTTATGCAACTCTTATTGGTTGAGCATGAAAACAAGTAATGAATGCCTCCGTCGACTCGACTCATGGCCAGGTCAACCTGCCCCTAGGGCTCACATGAGGGAGGGAGCACTTCCCGTTTTTGGGTGCCAATTAAGAAATCTAGCCTTATGTGTGTTTTCCTAGACTCCAATTGTCTTGTATTTGTTCCATCATTACTGAAATCAAATCCCAACCACTTATGTCCTCAAGCCTAAAACTGTTTTGATAGCTTGATTAAATCTACTATTGTTATGCGTGATGTGTCCAACACGTCCATACCATCTATTAAGATAGTCATTGATATACTACTTTGGCAGTCATATCAATAATAATCTAAATTCTTGATAGGTGCAACAATTGGGTGGACATATTTGATTTAAAATTTGTTTTAACTTATGGGGATGAACAATATCTACTATGAACATGGCATCACATGCAATGAGCATAAAGAAAATTGCAAGGATTAAACACATCCACAGAAAATCAAGATTAAGCTGTGAAATAGTATGGCCTTTAGCATTAGGATCTCCATCATCATGCTTGTTTGTTCACCTAGCTATCATGCTTGATTTTTCACCTAGCCATCATGCTTGATGCCACTATCTTCATCATTGTAGATGCAACTCCTTACAACTTTGATAATGAATTTTACATGAAGGTTTCAAACATCACAAGTCGACATGCGGGCCATTATACAATTTTAAATAGCCTTATGGCTTGACACGACACACATGCCATGTAAAAATTACATGCATCACATACACATAGGCCATACTATCTCACATAAATTTCCTGCAAAAACGAGTTAAACAAAGCGATTCTACGGTGTCGAGGTCCTAGGGGCAGTGCCCCTGGCGGTGGTCCCGCTAGCCGGTCAGCGATCGGATCGAGGGCAGCGTCCTTGGAAATTTTTTTAAAGGCATGTCTTCTATCAAAGGAAAACGCCCTCAAAATTTTCACGGATCAATCAAATTGACCCAATCTGATTCAATCTGATTGGCTTGGTCCCATATGGTTGTGATCCGTAAACCCTGATGGCGGTAACCCGACAGGTAAGGGCAACGTCATACCATGAACGGAGTCACCCAAATCAAGATTGAATCGGTTTGCACTTCCCTCAAACCCTAAACCGATCGATCTCATCGATGGCTGCCTCCACCAATTTATCATATGAACCGGTAGAACATGTAATAGATCCAATCTACTATCCTCACATATCACATATGTAACATCCAGATCACAAATCTACGCGAGTTGGCTCTGATACCACTGAAGAGGAACGCGGTATGCTACTCTAGCGCAAATTAAAATTTCTACCGCATAACCAGAAAGCTACTCGCAAGAAATGGATCACAGATTAGATTACCACTAGACACGTAATTGCGGAATCCTTCACGCGTTGATGCAGTGGATCGTTCTCGGCGTGGATCGTCCTCACCGCGGACAATAAAACGGAGAGGCTGACACTCGTGAGTTGATTGATTGCTCTCAAGTTCAACCTCTCCCGACACCTACCCGATCTAAGGTAATTACGAGGCTACCAAAGACCTCTACCTGCACCGACCCATCTCGATGCCTTCTTCCTCACCACCGAACGCCTACCCTCCTCCTTCACCGACGCATCAAGAACATTAACCAATAATCTCTAATGGCCTCGTTTTCATCCCTAGGTTAGTACCTAATGACTCATATTTTGCATTATCATTATCTTTGTGATCATGATTTAGGCTAGTTAAAGATGTTCATGTTTTAGTTCACCCTTAGTTCTATCAGGATCTAAAGAGGAGGGCTGTTATCATGTCAACTGAAGAGTATTTTACACGGAGTGAAGAGGCTCCGACAACAAGGGAATTTGTCGGTAGAGTCGACCACATTATGCAGAACCACTCTGGAACTGATGTGAGGAAGTTCAGGCTTCGAACTCCCTTCAATTTCTATATGCACCCTGACCATCTTGACCACTGGGTTCAAGCTGCAATCACACCTGGGAGCAGAGAAGTTGAGCTAGACTTGAACATGTTCAATGAGATAGATTATAGCTTCCCATGCTTGCTTTTATCTGGAAATAAGGAAAGCTCGATCCAGTCTCTGAACCTCGTCGAATGCGCTTTTCATTCTGTAGACATGATTGGCTGCTTGAGTAGTTTGACGAGGGTGCATCTGTATGAGGTTTGTATTACCGGGGAGGAACTAAGCCGCTTTCTATCAAGTCTCCCGCTCTGGAGGTGTTAGTGGTGATCTTGGCTTTGGGTAACAGACACCCACAAATTTTGGATCTGAGGACCACTACTACGCGCTCTGATCGGGAGCACTCCAAGCAACGTTGGCTTTGGTCCCGTCAGTTAGTGTCAAAAATAAATAGGGAGAGGTCGGCACTTGTATTGTTAAGAATATCAATCACGAGTTCATCCTCTGCCCATACACCCATCCGATCAAGGGTTGACGCTAAGGCTGCCGAAGACCTCTACCCTTGTCGACTCATTTCGGTGTCGCCCCCAAATTTCTTCATCGCGCATCTTCACCGACGCTCTACCTTAACGAACCCTAATGGCTTGTTCATCTTCACTGGGTTAGTAACTAATGATTTACGTTCCGCATTTTGTGATCATCACCTAGGCTAGATTAAAGACCACTCTAACATTTGGTATTAGGGTGCCTAGTCTAAATCATGTTCCATTTTAAGCCTGGATTAGTTCTTGTGTGTCGGTTTAGCTCTTAATTTGGCTCGGATTAGGGCTAATTAGCCTCGGTTAAACATTTAGAAGGAGGGGATTAGAACGAACCTGAACCCTAACTCCCGGTTTCCCCCCAAATCCCAAATCAATCAACAAGAACATAATGATCTAAAGGGTATTAGGGCTTACCTTTACCGGAGATCATCATCGACTGATCCGAGAGCTCCACCGTCACCGTCGTTGCCATCGTCTCCTTCATGGGCTTGACCCTCGCCCGTGGGAGCAATTGCGCACGAGCACAATGGCCTGAGGTCCCGCCTCGCCAAAGCCGTGTGCGGCCTTAGCTCGCCGCGTGCGTGCGCGCCACCCCGTCGCTTCGCTTGCGTGATCACCCATTCGGTCGTCGTCGCCACTATGCCGCGAGGTTTTCGGATCGGGAGGGAAAGGAATTAGGGTTAGGTTTTCTCAGCTGTCCACATGTTTTGTTCTGACCTGGGGAAATCATGGCTGTCTGTTCAATCCGATTGATGAGCCTCTGAGTCCCGCGCGGGCCTGCGCGCACTGTTGGGCCAGCCTACACGCGTTTTGGGCTGCACTGTTTTTCTGCCCCTACCAATAATGTAGCAGAGTATGAAAGTTTTCTAGCCGGGCTCCGAGCAGCCAAATCCCTTGGAGTCCATTGGCTTTTAGCGAAAGGTGATTCACAATTAGTCATAAACCAGGTTAGCAAGGATGAGTATAGGACGTCCAATGAGGTAATGCCTCACTACCTGGCTGAAGTGAGGAAATTAGAAAAATACTTTGTAAACTTTGAAGTCCAGTACATTCTGCCAAAAGATAATGTTTTAACGGACCAGTTATCCAAGCTGGGCTCCTCATGATCACATTCTGCTTTTCATTCTGTAGACACGGTTGGCTGCTTGAGTAGTTTGACGAGGGTGCATCTCTATGAGGTTTGTATTATCGGGGAGGAACTAAGCCGCTTTCTATCAAGTCTCCCACTCTGGAGGTGTTAGTGGTGATCTTGGCTTTGGGTAACAGACACCCAAAAATTTTGGATCTGAGGACCACTACTACGCGCTCTGATCGGGAGCACTCCAAGCAACGTTGGCTTTGGTCCCGTCAGTCAGTATCAAAAATAAATAGGGAGAGGTCGGCACTTGTATTGTTAAGAATATCAATCATGAGTTCATCCTCTGCCCATACACCCATCCGATCAAGGGTTGACGCTAAGGCTGCCGAAGACCTCTACCCTCGCCGACTCATTTCGGTGTCGCCACCAAATTTCTTCATCGCGCATCTTCATCGACGCTCTACCTTAATGAACCCTAATGGCTTGTTCATCTTCACCAGGTTAGTAACTAATGATCTACGTTTCGCATTTTGTGATCATGACCTAGGCTAGATTAAAGACCACTCTAACATTTGGTATCACTAGCGATGAGGTCGGAGTCCTCGAGCAAGATTCAGACTGAGCTAAACCATTTAAAGCCTATCTAGAACATGGGACACTGGCCGAGGATATACATGAAAAAGACAAATTGATTCGAAAGTCACGAATGTACAAATTACTCAATAATACTCTTTATAGAAAGGGAACTCTTAGAGTTTTAATAAAATGTATATCTCAAAAACAAGGAATAACATTACCCCTTAAGATTCATGGAGGCTTATGGGGAGCATATGCTTCATATAGAACGTTGGTCAGGAAAACATTCCGACAAAGATTCTATTGGCCTACCGCTCTACAAGATGCTATGCACCTTATAATGACTTGCGAGCAATATCAATTTCATGCTCGACAAGTACATCAACTTGCTAATCAATTGCAAACAATACCATTATCATGGCTATTTTCGACCTGGGGCATTGATATAGTAGGTCCATTACCTAAAGCGACTAATGGATATAATTTTTTATTTGTTGTTATTGATACTTTCACAAAATGGATAGAAGCTAAGCCTGTAATTTTAATTACGGCTCAAGCTACGAAAAAATTCTTTGTAAAAAACATAGTCACTAGATTCAGAGTTTCTACTAGACTAATTACTAATAATGAATCACAATTCATTAGTTCTCTGTTTTAAGATTACAGTGATGAAATAGGTACAAAAATTTGTCACGCTTATGTTGCTCATCCATAAAGTAATGGAGCAGTAGAACGTGCAAATGGCCAAATCATGTAAGGCATGAAAAAATGAGTGTTCGATCATTTAAGAACACACTCGAGGGTTTGCGTAGACGATCTCTACTTATTGCTTTGGGCCATACACATGACGACCAGTAGAGCTATAAGAGAAACACCTTTCTCATTGGTCTACGGTGCAAAAACTATTCTACCTAGTGAAATCCATTAGGTTCTACATGAATTACTTCTTTTGAACAGGTCGATCAAAATAGCCAACGTGAAGATGACATTAATCTCTTAGAAGAAAAGCGAGATCAGTCACTTGTCAGGTCGGCAGCCTACCTACAAGGTTTTAAAAGATACTGCAATAAAAGAGTTCAACCACAAAACACTACACCATGCCCTAAATATACCGACAACTTGTCTGTCGCTAAAAGCCACCTATAGCGACAGCATGTCTGTCGGTAAAGCTTTTACCGACATAAAAGAGGTGCCGGTGTAAGTCCTGTCGGTAAAGGTTTTTAGCGACAGACAAATCTTTACCGACAGACCGTTTGCCTTTGATTTACTACTTTTACCGACAGACACCTTTTACCGACAGACAAAGCTTTTACCGACAGATGTGGTGACGCTAAAATTAATTTTCCATTTTTTTAAGCACTTACAACAGATGACTAGGCACTGCAAAATTCTTGCTAATACTTTCAACAGCTGAAAACATATACTCCAATCGAGATCAACAATCATAACACCGCAACTAAACATCCACACATTATCACTCAAGAATATCAAATAGAATTCATTCCATTCCAGTTATATTAAGATACAAGTCCAGTACCATCTTTTTGCATCAACACTGACAGTTAAAAAGAAATCACAGAATCAATACACGTCTTCACAAATAGCAGATTTCACAAGTCCATAAAGAATGATCATTTCAAAACCAGTCCAATACATATAAATATATACATCAAAATTTGGCGCAGAGCTCGAAATTGTTGGCGCTGATGTTGATGGAGATCACGAAGTTGTTGGCGCTGATGTTGATGGAGATGCCGTAGCAGAACTTGGCGCAGAGCTCGAAGGCCTCCTCACCTCCCGAGATGTCGTGGAGGGCCACGGGAACCAGCTGGCTGCCCTCGTCGCCCGTGTCAGAGCAGAGGCGCTGCAGGAGACCGCACTTGAGGAGGGGGAACTAAAGGTAAAAACACCTGAAATCAAGAGGTTGGACATTGAAAAGGGAAAGGAGCAAAATTGCTGCCCTACTTCTAGTTATGTAATTAAGATCAGCGTTTTTTTGGGTGATGCTTTTCATATTTCAAGAGCTGTAGTCTTTGAATAAAATGCTCTCTGCTATAATGATGACCAAATTCAAATGCATAAGAAAGTGTGTTTATAGAATGCAGCCGATGCTGGGAACATGCTTATCTATCAAAGCATGATAGGAAACATGAGCTTACCAAGAAAAGGGCAGTTATCATTAGAATAAAAAACCTCCTATAGTTTCTTTTTCCAATACAATTGTTGAGCCACTGTTGAGATTGAGTAAATCAAGAGTGTTATCATATATACTCGCTAATGCAAAAAAGAAGAGAACTGTTCAGGAGTACGTTACCCTGCAATGATGATCAAAACCATCAACACATTTGTCACAAACTCTGCAATGCTTACTATACTTCAACACCTACAAAAAATAATTGCAAACTGTTAAATAAGTACCTGAAGAAAAACATACATGTACACCAGCAAGAAACAAACCTCAACTTCATCAAATGCTTTTTCAACAAATGAAAGTACATCTCCCATTCCCAAAACACGCTGTGCCATGTGATCAGGATAGAAAAGCTCAAGGTCCTCCAGTCGTTCTCCCCGCCCTACAAACTTGATGGGCTTTCCAGACACCTGCATGATTCACTAAGTGAAGAAGATAATAATATAGATAGGCACAAAGAAAAAGTTATTCCAGTGGAAAAAAAGGGCATCTGCAACAAACTAACTACACATGTACTGATCATCAATTGGCGAAAGGCGCTGGTGAACTCATTAAACCAGTGCAAGTATATTAAAGAAGAATCTGTAGGTTGGAACAAAATATATGGACAATAATCCACTTTACATTATCAACTTATCATCAAATAACCTATGAGAGATGCTAAACATTCACAGGTATGACAGCAAGAAAAGCTTTGGGAAAGTAATGACCTCTTTAACACTTAGTGCCGCTCCACCCCTGGAATCACCATCCAATTTAGTCAATATAGCGACCCCCATGTGTGCGCGCCCCACCACCGGATGAAAACATATACTCCATAAGGTAACATCAGTAATTATATAGATTAGAAATTGTCATGATTACAAAAGATTTCATTAAGTAGCAGAAGGTGCACTAATCAATCTAGCTAGCTCTAGTTAATTGGCTACCAACAGATCCAACATATTGGTCTGGATGTCCAAAAGAATAGTACACAGTGGCATAACTGTCATGATTACAAAACATTACACATGCTGCCAACAAACTAGAAGAATTGGCAGCGAACAGAACATATATTGCATATTTGCATTTGCTTGTAGACTTCACAAAAAGATTCTTGCCCCTGCAAAAGAGTCATATGGTCATAAGCAACTTCATTTTTCAAGTCTCCAAGTTGGAGCAAAAGCTAAACAATCACCTTTTCAAATAAAGCAAAGTCACATGACAATTCACAAGTTGGTCATCTCCGAGAAATATAATTCCTCATGATATGGGTGTATCTTCTTTGCATGCAAATTGTGCGTGCATGATAGTAGGATCTAATTGAGTCTAGTGCAATGTATCTGTTTTACAACTCAAACAATTACTAAATTTTGAGGAAATTAAGGGCGAGGGCCGGATGGAGCAACTAACATGGCAAAAATACTATAAGGAAGTCCTAACATAAAAGTTTGTCTTAATGGACACAGAATTATACGTATAAAGAGAAATTACATACCAAATCCAACTTCATCTGCCTTATATTGCTTTCTAGTGGAGCTACAATGCTACATGCTGGCTGTTTGGCTGAGGGCCTGCATGACAAATCATGAGTTTAAAGGAAATAAAAACAATGCTAAAGTCATATACAAGTTTTGGGTGCAAAATATTTTAAACACTTAATGTAGGAGACTTGATTCTAAGGCGCATCCAGAACTAGTCTAACTTAAACAAGTTATCTTCCAAATGGGAAGGTCCCTTTACTGTAGTCTCAATCACCCGACCTAGCACTATTCAATTTGCTATGGAAGATGGCCGAATTCTTTCCAACACTTGGAATACTTAACATCTTTGCAGGTTTTTTTGTGTAAATTGTTTACATTCATGTATTAAATTCACATTTTATAAATTATGTCTTCTTGGTGTTATATCAAAACTATTTCTTATGTTGCTTTCATTCTAAGAAATTATGAAAGCTTAATCTGACCTAACTCCCTGAGCAAAATACGAGATTGCTGGTCGGATTGTAAGATCACTTCTAATAGAGCCTTTTCATGTATGTCAGTACTTACTACATTGAAACTCATTAGACTGATCACAATTGGTCGGTACCAGCTACCAGCTAATACTAAGTATAAAGCAAAGAACGAATTGGTCAGTACTCCACAAAAAACTATCTGTTTTTCGATCACAATGCTGATCAGTCAAATAAATAGTTGGGGGCTAGTAGCGATATACTTAAGAAAAAATCAATTCAGAAGCAGACAAGTAAGAGAACAATTCTTAACACACAAAAGATGGACATAGAACAAATTTTTATTTCATTTGAAGAGAACCTTTACATTGTTCATATATAATTCCATAGCAGATTTTATTTATGCTTGTGTTCGGTTCATTTCTTCTTCGTGTTGAGAACTGCAGGTCAAGCACACCAGATTTCTTAGCATCACCAAGAAGAAGTCCTTCTCTTCCTCATCTTCATTCAAGTAAGATTATACTAAACAAATACTTCATAGGAGTTGATGAAAGAAATACTTCAGATAAAAATTGGCTATAAAAGTGAAGATTAATATATCCTTAATTTATTTTGGGCCTACGCACTTACAAATAAAAATGCCATAAAGTAAAAATAAGGCCCAAGGTTCATTACCTGGTTATAATTTTAACCAGACAAAATATTTTCACGTGGAAATATTCTCGACCAATATACATAATACTGATCAGATGATATAGTATGCCCTAAATTATCCCGACCTGATAGACACACGCTGGTCGGATAACCCCGACCTAGTCGAGGTCGGGGTGGAGGTTACCACCGCATAAGGCTTGCATGTGGGAGACGCTTTCTCTGAAAGGTATAGAGTCGTTTGGAAGTTACTTCCTACGAAGGGACACCTCTTTTGATGAAAATACATCTCTTTGGTGAGAAGATACCTTTTGACGAGAATGCACCTTTTGGCGGGAAGACACCTCTTAGAAGATGACAAACTACCATCCCTTCGCATGTTATAAATATGAGGCTTTCGCTAGGACTCACGGTATCAAGATCAGGCTCAAGATTAAGGATAAGTGATTAGCATTAGTTTTTTCTTGTTCATTCAAAAAGTCTATACTATGTGAAACACGTGACTTAATAAAATACAATCCTCATTTTTCTACTCTTTTCAGTCTTGATTTCTAGACAAAGGCAACCAAAATTACATTCGTAAGCTCGATCTAGGGACCACCAGGTCTTGAATATCAATAGTACATACGTAGATAAGTTTGGACTAGATTTTTAAATCTAATAAAAATGTGCAACTAGACCCATTAACTATGGAAAAATGTCCATATTTGGTACATCTACTAACAAGTTGGTCCGAATCAGCCACTGAATTATGAAGCCGGTTGGTCTACCCCATGTTCTTACAATACCATATCAAACCATCCCTTGGCTACCACGCAAGGTGGTTTTGTGCTGACTTGACTTCTGACTCAACAGATAAGATGATGTGTTATCTGAGTTAGATGACTTGTAATGGGTGCTTTGGGGGTTATGGGGCCTGACATGTGGGCTAGCTTGTCCATGGTTTAGAGCAAGGTAACCATGGTGACATCTCAGGATGGCTTTATCAGCGGCAAACGTGATGGTGGCAGTGCTTTGGTTTGGGTCAAGTAGCTTAGGGTAAAGCTACGAGTGGTGGTGGTTCAGCTGAAAGGGGGTGGCGACGAGCTAGCCAGCGAACATGGCGTTGGCAGGTGCTACCAACCACAGAAACCTCAAAATTGAATGTGGATTCAATAAGGCGAGCCTAATGTTCCATCCTTGCCCAATTGTTGTTGTGTGCTATTCTATCCATGGTGACCTACAGTGGCACGATGAGGTTCTATGAGGTGGCGGAGCTACATCAGATCGTGCATCCAATTGGCTAGCCTATACAATTTGCTTCATAGAGGGACGCATGGGAATAGGAGGTCTGCTCCGGGTCAAATTCAAGGGTGACAAGGTGTTCCAACCTCCATGTGGCGAGATGGAGAGTGAGAGGGAGCAAAAGGAAGAAGATATCGAGGCATACTTAATGCTTGAAGAAACTAGGGAGGAGCTCATTAAAACTATCAAATAGGGTCTACTCGAGGTGGCTTTGTGGGATGGTGCATGTGGGAATGGCAGGGCAACATGCGGAGTAGCAGCAGGTGCAGCTTCAACACACGACGGAGGCTGGTGGCGCATTCAAGCTGCCGGTTTTGCCAAGAAAAGGAAGAGAGAGAGAGAGAGAGAGAGAGAGAGAGGAATAAGAAGAGATGATTTGGAATTGGGTTTTTTTATGTTGGTTGGATCTTCTGTGGCTAACCTATTCATGCATTTGTGTGGTATTGATAGCTTGCCACATCAACGCATGGGAAGCCAACTCAGCACGTAAATAACCCTAGTTTCTAGTTCATACTTAATTTGATCTGGTGTTGCAAGTACAGGGGCTAAATAAGTGGTTTCATAGTATAGGGTTGATTCAGACCAACTTGAAAATAGAGGTACCAAATATGGGCATTTCCCCTAATTAAGGGTGAAACCGTGCAAGCTATGTATATCTATTCATGATTTTTTTTAAATAAATTCTTTTTATTAATATTACATAAATAAATAAATCATCATTCAAAGAAATTACACAAATAACCTTCTATCGCTGTTTGAAATGGCGACAGAAGGCATGTCATCAAACGAATGGACGACAGAGTGCCACATTGTGTGACACTACGGTATGGTGTGACATTATAGAATGTGAAATTAGAGAATAAAACCTTTCGGCTTGAGGTTTACTCGCGTTTTTGGGCCGTTTGAAGTGATGTGTCACCACGGAGTGTCGTAACCTTTTAAATGGTGCATGTTAAGGTCAAAAACTTTATGAAATATGGTATGGCAGGTTAAAACCATAAGGTATGGAGGTTAATAACGTTTAGGGCCGTTTAGGGGTTTTAGGCCTTCAGGAGTTTGGGCCTTAAGTGGGCTTTGGTGGGATGGAGTAGGTCTCCGTAACGGACTAGGATTGGGTGTGGGGCTGGTAAAGGGCTCCCCACCAGCCCTTGGGCGTTCACCCTGCCCCTTGTGCGCCCTTCCCACACTTGCCCTTGCCCTAGCCGCCTCCCTCCTCCCTTGGCCGTGCGCCTCCCCCTCCTTTGCCCCATTGCTCCCCACCTCTCCACCACCTCTCCTCCACCCCCTTGCTGCCCTAGGGTGGTCTCCACACCTCTGCACCTTGTGGATCCATCCGTTGGAGCGAGGAGCGAGGAGCGATCCGCGAGGAGATCTATTGGAGATTCGTTCGTTGGGCAAAGGTATGATCATGGGGATCCTTGGGTTTGATCTAGGTACTGTTCTTAGGGTGTTTATGAAGTTTTTAGATCAATTGGTGGTTCTGGGTTGGAGTTCTTTGGGTTAGATCTAGACGTTGCCACGTTTCTGTTTTCGAGCAGATTGAGCAATCGGGCTAGGGTTCGAGTTTTCGTCGATTTAGAATCCGAATCTGTCCGTACGGGCTTAAAAGAAGTTGTAAATAATTTAATTATCTTTCCGTGGACATAAAGCACGTTAAAATCCGATCAGCCGTTTGAAAGTTATGGCCATTTTACCGAGCGTGTTAAAATCTGTGACGCGATTGGAACAGATCGTAGTAATCTGTAGATTAAACAATTTTAGAGTCCGAATCAGTCTTTCCGTATAACTGGAAAAATGTAGGAAATTTCCTAAGCTTCGCGATGGTGTACTCGTTTAATCGATTTGGAGTCCCAGAACTCAAGTTATGGCCTTTGCAAGGCTGCTGTCCCGCCGGGACAGAACCTCTGTTTTTAGGTTTGCAAGTAGTGGGCAATGTCGGGTTAGATGGGGATTTGTATACTGTTTTGTGGGCATGATTGTGAGTGTGTGATGCCTATGTGCAGGTGGTGTGACACCGGGAGTGCCCTCGACTTCCCACAAATCCGTCGCCCGCGGTTGAGGCAAGTGTGTTGTAATGTATAGCGGATTGTAGGTTGCTTGTTTATATTGGATGAAAGATTGAATACTTGCTATGATCACTTGCCTTGCTTGCTGTTTTCCAATGATATATTGAGTATGATTATCATGATATGATGCTATGTGTCTATACTTATCATGATTCGATGCCATGTGTAATATTTGTCATGATGAGATGCCATATGTTTATGTACATGTGAAATATGATAATTGTCATAGTTGCATGCATGACATGAGATAGGGCGAGGGCGGTGAGAAAGTCATAACTAGTCCGGCAAGGTCGGTGAGAAAGTTATGACTAGTCCGGAACACCATTGAGTAAGACCTACATCGTGATTCCATCCACGTGGTGAATGGAAGCGAGGAGTAGGCACCCTCCATCTTCGGGATGGAAGGGGGGAAAAGGGTGCACACCGACGGGTGTGTACTCAACCATACCGGTATGAGTTTCCAAGGAGATATGAGCATAACATTGCATTGCATTGCATTGCAATACATATTTAATGATGATGATGTTGTTATGTGCTCAAGTATGAGATGTTATATGTGATGTAAGGTATTATTGTCTTGTAAATGATCTTGTTGTCCATTACAATATGCTTGCTGAGTTTTCGAACTCACGCTTATATTTTATGTTGTTTTTAGGTACTTTGAGATCGGCATGCGGGAAAAAGGGGTCTAGCTACACTTCTACACGTAGCTCCACCATCATAGTCCATAATTAATCACTTGGAGACATGATATTAAGAGTTGTGCCTTAAACTTAATGTATGGTTTAATTTAGCATGCTAGTGATTCCTTATTTGCTTCGTTTTAGTTTATGAAGTGGTTGAGCGTGGTATTATTGGCGTAATTTGATGATATATCCATTTATGTTGATGTTTTAGATGTCGTGTGCTATGATATATCTTGCCATGATATTGATATGGTGTTAATTCATGGAAAAACAAAGGAGATACTGCCGAAATATCGGTTTTTAGCATATGCACCTTTGCTGGAATTTATGTTTAAATGTGGTATTTAGATGTTGTTTAGCTTATGTTTGGTAGCATTCGGGCATATTAAATGCCGGGGTGTTACACATTGGTTGCCAGGTCATCTGTCGCATTTGGAACATCAATAAAGAGACGAATCATCAATTCTATTTGTGATAGAGGCCCCTCGCAATCTCTATCATCATTCGAGTTGACGAATAAGGGAACCTACTTAAGGCGCAAAAAATAGGCTAAAATTTACTTTTATTCGTAAAAAAGAAAGAGGAGGAAGAGAGAAGAGGAGAGGGGAAGAGGAGGAGAAGAGAGGAGGTGAAGTAGTGTATCTCTCCATCCTAGTGGTGAGTTTTTTTGTTTCTTTGTACATTTCTTTTTGACATCATGGTAGATTAGCAGATAAAATGATTAGATTGGTAGTTGTATTGGGTAGTGAGTAGATGTGTAAATAGTGTGGTTGTAGATATGTAGTTCTTTAGAGTAGTTAAACATACGATTTATTATTGTAGATCCATTAATTTTTCATAGTAATTAGTCGTAGTACACCGATTAGAATTTTAGACCTACTAGTTAGGTCTATTTGGAATATAGAGACCTACTAGTTTGGTCTATTTGGAATATGGAGAGTAGAATGTGTGTAGGATCCATTATTATATATGTGTGCTACGCAAATGAAGCATGCTTTGTAATTTTGATTTGTACAAAACATGTACGATTGTTTGTCTTCCAATGGGTGTTGCACATTAGGAAAATCCCCTCCTATACAAGTTTATTTCTGCGTAGCGGATTTGTTATTAGGTCTATTTTGCAGTATTTAATTGAATGAGCACCTGTCATTAGCATCATATTAATTGTTAAAATCATCGATAGGTATGACTGAACGAGTATCTTTCAAAATACACTATGGAGAAGGGATTCCACAAATGGATGCAAAAGGAGTTAATTTGCATGATCTTCTATCCCTGATGGCTAGTATGTCAAGTGTAGAGAAGCGACCATAGAGCAATGTTATGAGATGGTTTTACCAGCTGTTTTCGTTGGACCATAATTGCATGATTTGAAGTTGCATGACGTTGCCACCTGGGCACGGCAATGAGCATATTGGTAGTTAGTGGAACTGAAGGGGCCAAATTTGGGGAGACAATACGTGAGATTGGTAAAGGAGCGTAGATGGCCGCTAGTCTTGTTGGTCCAAGCCTTTGAGAAAATCCCTGTCTTATGTGATGTAGGAAGATGCCATTGGTGGTGAAGCCAAAGAAGTTAGGCAGTCAAGCCACTGATCCATATTGTATGAGCCAAGAAGAGGGATGTGGTATCGACTCAGTTGAAGCTGAAACTGTAGACCTTCCCATGGTCGGGGTGTAGGAGCCCGTAGGAATTGTAGATGAAGGTGAGCAAATTGAATCCTTGGTGGAAAGGATAGAGTTCGAAGACCTTGACTACGAGGAAATGTTATATGATGAAGGTTCTGATGACGAGCAAGGTGGAGGTGATCAGGCCATTTTGTCCTAGTGGAACACATACCAATTCGACAAAGCAGTAGCTAGTGAAGGTGAGTGAGTGGCTTGGGAGCACCAGCATAATGAGGTTAGGCATGAAACATTATACAAAATTAACGAGGAAGTGCATGAAGCAGTTAAGTTCTGGGCAATATCATTGAGGATAACATTCAAGGTAGCAAAGTCCAACCCACGTGTGTATGATGTGAAGTGTGATATATAGGAATACCCTTGACGAGTCTATGCATAACAACCTATGTGGGACGCCCATTGGAAGTGCACCATAGTTGTTCTGTACACATGCATGGTGATAGAGTCAATACATCCCACATAAACTTGTCCTTGTGCATTATTGCAAATGTCATGTACAAAGAGATTGTGTGCAACCTAGATTTTGAGCTATGTTCCATAATTCTTGCTATATAGGAGAGGTTCCAGTGCACAATCAGCGATGCAAAGCCTTTGAGGGCGAAGCAGGAGGCACTTGAAGCAACGTTCAGTATATTCGAAGACTCTTACTACAACTTGCCCAGTCTTCTCTGAGTAATACAACAAAGGAACCCTAGGACTCATGTTGATATTCTAGAGATTGTATTGAAGCAGTTCCCTAGGAAGATGATACTTAAGAGAACATTCTTCGCTTTTGGTGTGCATCAATGAATTCACACAATATCATCCATTGCTTTGCGTGGATGGCATCTTTCTAACTGGGAAGTACTAGGGCCAGATATTGACTACAATCATAGTGGATGGCAACAACCAAATTCTTCCTGTCGTACTTGCATTTTGTGGAGAGTGAGAACAATGACAATTAGTTGTGGTTTCTTTGGAACATGAAAGCCTGTATCATTGGTGACCAACCACAATTTTGTGTCATACATGATGAACATGCCAAGTTATTGAAGGCAATTATGCGGATACAATAATGGTTAGACGGGGGCTATCCATCTAGTGCACATGAGATGCCAACTTTTTTCTCACACGATGTCACCTAGCGTACAACGTCTTCATTGAGACATACACCACGCACCGGCTAATGAGATAGTTCGGATGTGATAGTCATTCTCCGTGAACATAGGCGACCGTGTGTCAATGCACATTCATGGGTGAGTTACACATCCTACCATGTTTTACTCAATAGTAAATGGAAGTACATAATTACAAATGTGCTTATATTCTGGGTATCTGCAGGCACACAAAAAAGGGTGCCATCGGATGTATAGGGTGGCCTCGATGCGTGTAGCCATATGTCCAGTAGTGGGCATTTGCATTGCAGGATGTCCACTGGGAGACTGACTCATACGACCATGCGACATACAACACCTACATCGAGTGGTATTGCACACACACCTAGGTTTAGGTTGTTTGTGTCATAGAGGATCCACTGAGGCAGGTCGCTACCACAGAAGACACCTACCCTACCTAGCTAGACTTTGTATTTCATCATTCAGTTAGTAAAACATAATCAATTATATTATGTTGCTTATGGTCGCATTGATTTTTAACATGTTTCCATTTTTGCATAGAGTGACCTTGCCAAGGAGACATATGACGATGTGACCTCTCTGCTGTCTCAAATTAGGGACATGATAGACCTGCAGGTGGATGAGCTAAGAGCCGCGCTTGACTGGATCATGGACAAGGCCAAGTGCATCATCTTGTTGATGTCGTGCAGGAGGCCGAGGGATGACGTGGTGCAGGCGCTGCCACATGCTTCTATGGTATGTGGTTGAGGGGTCACCACAACACAGCGCGCCCATCACACACTCCCACCCCACCTCCTCCAGAGGTGGCAGGGGACTCTGCCTAGTATTGTCCCGCCCCTATGCTAGTGTGAGGTACCGTTGTATTATATTATTTTACGCAATCTCATGCATAATTTTTTGTGCTAATGACAACTTATTTCCATAGGACCATTGTTCCATGGGAGTGTTCATTACTCCTAGATGTACCCAGGTATATGGTTGCATTTGCTCAACTTTGGGAACGCATTTCAATTATACCCTATCTTTCTTGCAGGCCATCATCCCACATGTTCAGGACTATGGGGATGACATGACAGGCCATGTGATGCAGGTAGAGGATGACACGACAGGCCATTAGACACATGCGAAGGATGTCGTAGTGGACAACTTGTTGGTTGTGACCCCTAGGGACCTGGGTGCCCACATACTAGGGGCTTCATAGCTCTATGGTACTCCATGACCAATTCAGCCGACCTAGCACGATGTTGTGACTACCGCACCACATGCTTGCCCAGCCAGGTCACTGCGGACACTTGATCACTTGACCAGGTTCGTGGACCTTATTTTGGAGTTATGGTGCAACATGCAATTCTTATAGTTAGTTGGTCCTTGTAGTTAGTTGGTATGTTTTGCCACATGCTATGATATTCACACTGTTAAGCTCCATTTTATTTTGATTTCTTTGTAAAGTTGTTCCATTATATCTCCCTAATCAACACCACGACACAAGGAGTGTGGTAAATAATTTCTGCTATGACTACGAGATAGCCTCCTCTACTCAGCAGCGCGACGATGGGGTAATGCTAACACTATTCATCACAACAAGGCAAGTCCATAGCCTTTTTAGTTAGAAATAACAACACCATGTCACCCCTTTTTCAGCCCAAAGTGACAATACTCTGACCAGCCCTTCTTCAGACCGAGGTGGCAACACACTGCCACCAGCCTTTTAGACTGAAATGATTGTAGCTTCTTTGTAACACACTTTATGTGGCTCAAGTTCACCACCCACATTCGAGAGAGCCTATAAATTGTCTGAAGTAAAGAACCCACGTATCTCATACAAACTCCTCTAACGACAACATGGTGAACAAATCAGACAGCTTAAGGTGAGGGAGGGGACAACGAGCACGTATTGGGGAACGAGGCCGCGACCCTTGCCTAGAAGACACACATCTACGGTCCTTTAGAACCTGACCCCCCCTAATCCCTAGTCTTTCACTTAAAACTACGGAGTTCTACACTCCTACAAATCCCCTTTGCAACTATCGACACATGCCCGAGCCTTGGCTGCAATGCAAGCACAAACTTGATGTGGTGGTCCCAGTTTCCGATGACGAGGGGAACCCTGGACATCGATTCTTTCACTGCCCTTTGTTCATGGTTAGTAGGTCATTTCCTATCTGTAGGTCCAAGCATGTATCGTTGTATAGCTCGTCATCACCTCGTCTTCCTTGTAGACCACATATTGAAAATTCACCGAGTGGGTGAATCAACCATATCCAATATATGCCCAAGTTTACATTTGTACTCTCCTGATCTGCTTAGACGAGTTACAGGAGGAGCTTCAGACCGAGAGGATCAACAACGATGAGCTCCTCAAGCAAAGGAACAATGAGGAGGTGGTCCACCTCGGCTGCGATTATCACCCGTACTGTTGTTGTGTCAACCCTGGTTGTAATTGCGTCTGCCACTACCATGACAATCAGTCACTTCTATGCCACCTTGATGATTGTCACTCCATGTGGGAACCCTACAGTGTTCCATTTGCGCCTTAGGGCATTTCCCCAAAAGCCCGATTAGATTTACAACCACCATGCCATCTTTCTTCCAAAATACGGATATATATCTTAGTTCTAATGAGGTTGTTTGGGTCATGTATCTTGCTGTTTGTATTGTAGACGTAGCTAGCAAAATATGCACTTGAACGAACCCTGCGTGCCATGTAACTCCATCGATATTTCACCTTTTTTGACTGAATTTACTGTAACATGCCAATGTTTCTGAAAGAATTGATCATACCATGCTATGCCCACTTTTTTAGACCAAATTGACAACACCCCCAACATTTCTCAATGGATTGACAATGCACATTAGCTTTTCTCAGTGCATTAACGACACACACTAGCTTTTCTAAGTGGTTTTACAACTCGCACCAGCTTTTATCAGTGAATTGGCAACACACACCAGTTTTTCTCGGTGATTTGATAATTTGTTGACCTTTCCTATGACTAATGATTCTTCTTGCGAATTTGAGTGCACTGCCATTTGCCAAAATTTACTCTCCCAACACTACACACTAACCATCTATAAAAATAGGACACACTCCACCAAAGCCAACACTTGAGCTAATTTGGAAAACAAGGCCAGAAGAGGGAGAAGAGAGGTAGAGGAGGTCACTCCACCGGGATTGGGGATATCGAACTACGGAGACATGCTTTGGAAGTGGAAGTGGGATGCCAACAAGGCGAGAAGCTACCCTCATTCTTCTTGAAAGGATGCACCTGTACCACCAGAGTTTCCATGCCCCACAGTACGACTGCAGTAATCCGAGATCATTCAATCCACACTTCCGAACACTGCCGCTCGAGCGTACTACATATGTGAGTATTACTGTGTAAGTAAATGACATGTATTGATTTTTCACATTGCATGTTGCATTTTACATGTCGCTAACTTTAACTGTAACACCTTTGCAAAAATCTGCTCAAAGCCCAACCCACTATGAGGCGGGTCCACATATGCATAGCACCTTACTTACACTTTCAGCCTCCTTCTATGTAAAAGAGTTAACCCAAAGGTGCTACGTTTGGACCCAGCTAGTTTTATATGCTACTATAGCTCAGCTTAGATAAGCAATATGGGGCTAAACCTGTAACACCCCGGCATCTAGTATGCCCTGGATGCCACCAAACATAGACTAAACAACAACTAAATACCACATCTAAAGGTAAATTACAGCAAGGGAGTAAATGAAAAAACGAAAATTTCGGCAGCATCTCCTTTGTTTTTCCATGGTACGGAGCATCAACTATAATATCACAAGATATATCATAATGGGAATCATCTAAAGCAGCAATAACAGGTGACGTAGCAACTATTTAAGTCTAGCATAATGAATTTAACCACTCCATGATCTAAAACGAAGTAAATAATATGACCAAGCACACAAATAAGGCATACTCCAAGTTCTCAACGCATTAACTTATAATCACAACTACGAATGGCAAAATTGTGTATGTCTTAATGAGTGAAACTTTGTGAAGATGTGCCACTAAGCCTCTTTCCCGCATGCCGATTTCATGGTACCTAAAAACAACATAAAACACAAGTGTGAGTTCATCACTCAGCAAAGTGTATTGCAATGTAACAAGAAAACACATTCCAATACCTTCATCACTACTTTTCATACTCAACATCATAATCATCTCATATTCACATTGTATGCATCTCATTGACCTCATCATATAACATCATCATATAATGCAATGCAATGCACAGGTCTCCTTGAAGCACATACCGGTATTGCCGAGTGCACACCCGTCGGCGTGCACCCTCTTTCCCCCTTCCATCCCGTAGATGGAGGGTGCCTACTCCTTGCTCCCATTCACAACCGTGGATGGAATCACGAGGTAGGACTTACTCAATGGCGCTCCGGATTAGTCATAACTTTCTCACCGACCTTACCGGACTAGTTATGACTTCCTCATCGACCGGGCCAGTTTTCATGCCATGTATGCAACATATGCCATAAACATAATTAACTAATCATTGCATAGCATCATAACGTACCATATTCATCACATCATGGGCAAACACTAATCATGGCAAGATAGCACATTATGTAAATGTAACATCCTCAGTTTTGCTTTCTGGAGAAAAACCTAATTTAAATAAATTAAATTCAAAAATTAGAGTTTACATGGTGTTTATATTAACCTGGCATCCTTTTCCATCCAAAATCGGGATTTAATTCCCCTCCGGTCGAAAAATCGAATTTTCCGGTTCCCGCCGGTACCCGAAATTTCACCTGAGTTCAAAAATGCTCCAAAAATCCCAAAACTGCTTCAAATATGTTCCAAATATTCCAAAATGATTTTAGGAACCATTCCCCGGATTTTTGGACCTTCGTTCCTATTTTATCTCGCGCGGCTTTTGTTTAATGCATGATCCATGCCTCGAATATTTAATTCCACAAATTTCATCCAAATTCAGCGGAACCAATTTTATTGGGTCCCAAATATTCTAAAATGGCTCTAGGAATTTTTCCGGAATTTTTAGACCATTTTTCCTAATTTTTTTCTAGGGCGAATCATTTACGTAAATCTCGGCCAACCAGAGCCCGCCACGTGGCGCTACAGTGTCGTCTTCAACCTCATGCCATGGAAAACAACAGAGGAAGCTCTAGCAAGCCTCCAATGGCTAGGGTTTGATTCATTTGCTCATATCTTCCTCCACGCAACTCCAAATTGATCACGGCCGGTTCCGTTGGATCCGTATCGTCGCCCTCTTGCCATTCCCCACCTTGATGAGCCGCCAATCTCGCCGGAGTTTGCACGAACGGTCAAAAACCGAAATGGACATAAATGCTCATAACTCGGCCGTTTCAACTCCATTCCGCGTGATTCCACTTCCATTCTCTCCGTATAAGAATCCCCGTCCCGGTGGTATGAGTCTCCTTTAGTCTCTTCCACTCTTGCGCCCGTGAGATCAAGAAAACCGACGCCGAGTTAGAGTTTTCGGTGTTCTTCACGTTCTTGGCCGTAGATCTCTCCACGGTGGGTTATTCTTCGTGCCACTTGGTTCCTTGTGACCGTGAATGAGTCTAGAGTCTAACCCGACAATCGATTTTTAGGTTTCATCAAGTTTTGGAGGCGAATTTCGGGTTTTTGTCATTTCGACCGGAGCTCCGTTCGTCGCCGAATTCATCATCTCCGGTGAGATTCAATCCAATTCCTTCCTCCTATGAGTCCCTAAGGATGTAATGTAGTGATTCCATGCTTTTATTTGGTTCAATTCCGTGCAAAAATGGGGCAAAAATCGTTTTTTTTTTTGGAAAAAGAGGTGTGCTCTGTAAGTTTTGGAGCTCTCTGTGGTTTGGATGGGGCTCGCCATCTTGCCGTGGCCGCTGCAGCCTTGCCGATCGCGCCTTGCCGTCGGGCCCCGCGATCCACGCTTTCATGGCTTGCCGCTGCCGCACGGCACTGGCCCCGCTCACACGGCCACTGCACCAACATGCACCCACGCCCCTTGCCGCCGGCACTTCGCACGGCCGAAGCCCTCCCCCACTTCCCCTCAAGCTCCCTCCATCCTCCATGGCATCCATGGCAAGCCCAAGCTTGAAGAAAGGTCCCATGCCAATGACATGTGGGCCCCACATGCAAGAGACACAATCAATTTCCAAAATTCAGAAAATGAGAAAAAGAATATTCCAGGGAATATTCCTCATTTTCCAATTTTTCAAAATTCAAACTTCGGACGCTCATATCTTCTCCGTCCGAACTCTGATTGACTCCATTCAAATTTCTAAATTCATTTAAAATCAAGATCTACCTGCCAATACTTTTTTTGTAATTTTTAGATTTTATTTATTTTCTGGTATTTATTTATTGCCTCGATTTGTGCGTAGCCGAGGGCTCCGACGCGACCGTCGATCCCGCCGCCAGACTTCCCTCGTACGACGACCTTCCCGCAACTGAAGGAAAGTCTCTTTGACGCATATTGAACCTACGTTTATAAACCTGTTTTAATTGTTTTTACAAATTTGCATGCTATGTTTTATCGTATGTCAAATATAAGTGCGTAGTTAATCCAATTTGTAATTTTCCTCCTTTGTGATTGATATCCAGGTTACTTGTAACCTTAGGACATTTGTTATACCATGCTTATGCTTATATGGTATCCTTTGTGACATAGTACGGTAGAATTGCTTAGGATTTTTATCAAAGAAAACAACCCATGGGTGGGATTAATCAAAAAGAATGATTTCAAGTATGATTTGGACTCTATTATTATGATTTTGGTACTGTTTTTCTAAAATAAAAAGAAAAGGAAAAATAGTTTGGACTTGGGCGGATTGGATTGTCGGGTGGGTGCGGATGGAGTACCGCCCCAAGTCAATTAAGGACCGACGCTTGTGATTGTCCATTCTAAGCATAACCGTACTACCACATGTCTATAATGGTACGACCTGGCCAACTAATTTGTAGAAACCTAATTTAGACTCACCACTCGGTGGAATGTGAGTGCCGGATAGAGGCAATGTCATTTTTCTCACACGGCGCAAGAGGGGCTTCAGATCTTTGGGTGGATGGAACCCTAACAGCGGTGAAACCTCAGCGGGTGGGTCGGGTTAGGTGGATACATTGTAACGGCCTTGTCAGGATATCCCTGCCGGCACACCCAAGGAAGTGTGTTAATTGCATGGCATCAAGGGTATATCTTGTCTTGTGGGTAAAGCTGTACACCTCTGCAGAGTTAAACTATTCGAATAGCCGTGCCTACGGTCAAGGGCAAAGTGAAGAATGCTTTCATATTGGTAGACTTTGATTTTGGTTTTAAAAACTGAAAAGTGTTTTGTTTTGGGATTCGGGAGTGGTTAGAACTCTCGGATGTTGATTGGCGGATAGAGCCAACCAGGTGGAAAGAACCTGTTTTATACTTGACGGATGGAGTCATATGATTAACCTTGATCTTTTAAAAAGTTGGCGGATAGAGCCTTTATATTAGTGATGGTGGATAGAACTTCACTGCAATATTAAATAATTCAATTGTTAAAAAGAATTGTAAAAGATGCTTTGTGAAACTTATTACTTAAGTATGGTTTAATAAACTTTGGCTTTATGCAAAAGAACCCTGTTAAGCTTCCTTTGGAAAGCCCCTCATAATCATACCTTCCTCGACTTGCTGAGTACTTTTGTACTCACGTGCTACATCAAATTGTCATCATCAGAAAATTTTCAAGACGCAGCTGAGGAGGGCGAGTTCTACCCTGAGGAGTTCGAGGAGGGTTGCCAAGATAGCTAGTTGCGTTTCTGGTCGTCGCCTGTGGTGTTTTGGTGTCCGCTGTTTTTGCTTTCGTTTTCTGCTGTTGTGTCTCCGGTCTGTGGACCGAGTATTGTAATAAGCGGCCATGTGGCCCATATTTGAATATTTAGGTTACAATTTTCGTTATGTTCGGCAATGAAGTATCACTGTGACTGTGTGTACTAGCTACTGATCTGGGACTAGTACGAAAATACACAGGAGATTTCGGATAGCTGATCCGGGGTCCCACAGTAAACAATTTGCACTTAATCAGGACTAGCAAACATACAACACATTCACCATTCCAATACACTTGCCTTAACCGCGGGCGACAGATTGGCGAGATGATGAGGGCACTCCCGGGGTCACACCACCTGCACATAGGTACCACATACTCAAAACGTGCCCACAAAACAGTACGCAATCACTCATCTACCCTGACTTCGCAAACTACTCCCAAAACCGAAAAACAGAGAATCTGTCCCGATGGGACAACAGGCTTCAAAATAGCATAACTTGAGTTCTACGACTCCAAATCAAGTAAACGAGTACATCATCGCGAAGCTTAGGAAATTTCCTAGCTTTTTCTAAGTATTGGGAAAAATTTATTCGGCCTCTAAAATTGTTTAATCTACAAAACATTACGTTTTGTCCCAATTACGTCACAGATTTGAACACGCTCGGTAAAACGATCACAACTTTCAAATGGCTAGGCAGAATTGAACGTTCTTGGTGTCCAATTAAAGGTATTGAAGTTATCTACAACTTTCTCAACAGGCGACCCACCAAATTCCAAGTCTAAAATTGCAAAAACGCAAACCCTAGGTCGTGTGCCCAATCTGCCTGAAACAGAGAACTATGAAATCTCTAGTTTTCATCCAATCTACCCAATCACAGCACCACCTCTTGATCTAAAAGCATCAAAACACCCTCTAGCACAGCACCTAGACCATCCCCAAGGATCACCCATAGCCATACCTTTGCCCGACGAACGACGAACGCCAAAAACTTCTCCTCCCGGTTCCCCAATCTTCTTCCTCGCGCCGGAACTGCCGGATCTCCTCGTCGCGGAGCTTCCCGATGGAGAGGATAATGGTATGGAAGGGTGTGGCAGCAAGGTATGGGGGTGGATCTCTCCTAGGGCCGGCTATGGGAGGTGGGGAGGTGGGGGAGGAAGGGGGAAGGGGTGGAGGCGCAAGGAGGGGTGGCGGCTAGGAGTGGGAGGAGGAGGAGGTGGGGGGCGCCCTAGGGTTTGGGGGAGGGGCGCATGGGCAGGCTATGCTGCCCCCCATCTTCCCCACATGGCCCAATAGCCTCCCCCAACGGCCCAATTTGTTCCCCTAGGGCCCAAACTCCCCCGGAAGGGCCCAAACACCCGGAATTGGCCCGGAAACGCGATTAATCCTCATACCGTAAAATTTTAATCTCCAATTTCACATTTTATAAAGTCACGACATTCCGTAGTGTCACAAAACCCATCATTGCTTCACGTGGGCCACATGGGCCTCGATAGTAACGGGACGAGGTATTGCAATCACCCCTTGTATATCACTTCACTTACACTTTCGTTATTGCTTCGTGTAAAAGAGTTAACCTGGAGGTGCTACATTTTGAACTCAACAGGTATTATATGCAACTACAACTCACTTTAGATAAGCAATATGAAAATAATCTCACTACCACTCCACATGGGCCACATAAGCCTTCACACTAATGGGCTAGGGTATTACATTATCTATGTATAATGACAGCCATCATAGTGTTGCTACTTCTTCTAATGGATCAACAGCTTGAAGAAGTATGATAGAGCATTCATATAGTAAAAATACATGTTGAACTATGTAGTTGTGTCCAAAAACTTCATCCGTTGGAAACCTTACTCAACTGAGACTGAGAAAGATAATGAAAATGCACCGATAGTCCGTAAGAAAATGTCATAGTGGTGGAAGCCCTATAGTGTCATTAAAGCCGAACATGAGAAGGCCCTGGAAAAGGGCCTAGCCGAGAGGGTAGAAGACAAGGAAAAGGCTGAACAAAACTTGGAAGACAAGTATTCGGCTTACTTGTATGGGAATCAATGGAGGAAGGACCTGATGCATAGGATGTATGATTATAAGCCTAACTTCTTTTCAATTACCCAAGTGTTTTCGACTCTAAAAGCATGTATCTTAGCTATAGTTATGATTTATGGTTCTAGCTTGCATATCACCATTTGTTTCATAAGAGTTGTAAGACAAATATATGCACCTAATTAAGCCCTACGCGCCATGTAATTCGAACCTTTGTTATGAATTGTTATGTCAAACTTTAAATGGTTTATTTAAACACAAATTATTACTCAATTTTCCTACGTCCAAACAATAAACTCGTCAAATTTTCTCTTGAATAGCTTGCTATTATTTCAAAACTACTCATTAAACCAAAAAAATGTAATGTCTATCATCATTTAAAATAGCTCGCCATTTGAAACGCAACAGAATCCTTGTTGTCGTTTTAATTGGTAATAGAGACATATATCTTGTCAAGCGAGACGCCACATCAAATTATCGACATATCAAACGATGGCAAAGTACAATCATTGTTTCAAACAAGGACAGAAGGTTGTTCATGTAATTTTTCATACTATGATTTATCTACGTAATACTCCTCCGTTGATAAATATAACACGTATTTTGACTTTGCATAAGGATTAATGTTGTGGTAAAATTGAGAAAGGCATGAGAGAAGATGACTTGCATACCCCTCTTAATTGTTTTGGGAGATGAGAGATAATAATTTGTGCGGATGGCAACGAATAAATGTATAGGTTGAGAGATAATAAATAGGAATATAGTAGAAAAAGCTAATTAAATTTATATATGTAAATATTATATTTATCAATAAGATCATTTAAACTATAGGCTTTATATTTATCGACGGATGGAGTATTAATAAAAAACTGTTTTAGGAAAAAAAATCATTTGTTCATTAATTTGCTGCCACTCGAACAACCCACTCCCGGAAAAGAAAAAAAGAGAAAAAAAAAAAATCGCCTTCCCACTCGTCCGTGCGAGCCACTGGGGCTCAATTCCCTCTCGAATGCACCACCCGAATGCACCACCCGAATCCACCACCCACCACGCACCCACCTCCCCGTGCCGCCGGCCGCCGCGATGGACGCCGCCGAGGCGTCGGACCTCCAGGCGCGGCTCGCCGCGGCCGTGCACGCGCTCAACCACGGCGCACACCCCTCCGCCCGCCTCGCCGCGAACCAGTGGCTCCTCGGTCTGCAGCGCTCGCCGCAGGCGTGGGGGCTGGCGACCTCGCTGCTCGCGTCCCCGGACCCAGCCCCGCCCGCTGACCTTCTCTTCTTCGCAGCCCAGATGCTCCGCCGGAAGATCCAGTCCCCCGGTGCGCCGCTCCCCCACCCCGGCGCGCCGCTCCTCGACGCCCTCCTCCTAGCCGGGCGCCGGTTCTGCCTGGGGCCCCCGCGGTTGCTCACGCAGATCTGCCTGGCCCTCGCAGCGCTCGCGCTCCGCGCCGAGGGAGGCGTGGACGGGCTCTTCGCGCGGATGCAGCACCTGCCCGACCCCGCCGTGCTGGAGCTGCTCACCGTGCTCCCCGAGGAGGTGGCGCAGGACCAGAGCGGCGACACGGGGGTCGACACCGCCGCGCGGTGTAGGTTCACGCGCGAGCTCCTCGCGCACGCGCCCGCCGTGCTCGAGTTCCTCCTCGCCCAGTTCGAGAAGGCGCCCGCGGACGACAGGGTTCCCCTCCACGAGCGCAACCGCAGAATCCTGCGATGCCTACTAAGCTGGGTACATATGTGCCTCCCTTCGCTTTGTTTCGCGCTCTTCTTACGCTAAGACAAGGGACAACGTTGTAGGTCCGCGTCGGATGCTTCTCGGAGATTCCGGCGGCTGCACTCGCCGCGCACCCACTTCTCACTTTTGCGTTCAACTCCCTGCAGGTGCGAGCACCCATCGATTCCTTATAAGCTCGAGAAAGTGTACTTCGAGGGATTAGTTTTGCATTCACGTGCTCACATTCTGTTTCTTTCTTATGTGACCAATGAAGGTATCCTTCTCGTTTGACGTGGCCATAGAGGTTATGACCGAGCTGGTCAGCCAGTACCAAGTAAGTTCTGTTCTTCTGATTCATTCTGTAGTAATCTGTACTGCATTGGTGTAATCAACTGGTCAATTTGGTAGTTGCATGAAATAGTGGTTGAATTGGGCTTTGTTAGCCAATGCCAAGTTTTCACACAGTCCTACTCTACCTTTTGTTGCAGTGTGTATTTCTTTCAGTTCAAACTGTAGTATTTGAGAATTGGTATGTGCCATGGAATGGTTTGTACAATTCAGGTTGCTCTCTTCTAGTTGTGTTAAGACACTGATTTAATGCTTGAATAACTTGAACCAACTGATACATAGCTCTTTTGGGATTAAATTTTATGATGTTCAGAGCATCATTTAGTTCATGAAGTATGTTTTGCCTTAAATATCTATGTGACATGAAGACTAAGACCGGAAGCATTGTAGTACTGGCCCCCTTTCTCATTTCTTGTCTCTCTGACAATATCTGATAAATTTATTCTGTATAAACTGTGATTCTTGGACATGTTGGCTGGTTCAAGTCTTGATTTCTCCACATGCATGCACTAATGCATTTTGTGCTGCTTCTGTGGTTGGTGCTCTGAGAAGCTCCAGTGGCATGGTATGAAGTAGGAGTACATCATCTGAGTTAATTATTTGAATGCTCCTTGTCTTTCTTGTTTCACTATATGTTATCTATTGAATTGCCCCTGTTAAGTAGTTGACTTATAATTTTGTTGAATGAACAATAGTACTGTAAAGTTTCTGAATGGCTGCTGTTCCATTGTTGAATTTGTTGTTATACAAAATACTGTATTAATATACTTTCAACTCATAATAAACTGAGAAATCCTTTAATGTATGCTGCTATCTGGTTGTAGGATCTACCTCAGGCTTTTCTGAGTAAGATGCCGTACATCAGAGAAGTTCTTCTTCTACCAGCTCTAGCCAACAGAAGTGAGAAGATAATTGCTGGTCTTACTTGTTTGATGTGTGATGTTGGCCAGGCAGTAAGTTCTGTCTCACTTGTGCTTTAGTATAATATTTTTTATTCTAGTTACAACATGTCTATTTGTCAAAATTAACCCCCTCTGCTAACGTTGGATTGAACATTAGACTTCTGATATAGTTGAATTAATAAATGTTAGTGGAGTGCGTGGCCAATTGGCCATATACCTCTGCCATCATGTAAGTGTAACACCCTGGCCCAAATTTGCTTAATGCCCAACCCACCCATGGGGCGAACCCACGCATACATAGCACCCGCTTACATTTCCGTCCGCACTTCGTGTAAAAGGGTTAACCCGGAGGCAATGTTCTAAATAACAGTAAATGGTTAACGAATGGTCACCGCGCCTTTTAGCGTTTATATGGTAAACAACCTTGTAAGCGGTTTTAATGTTTAAAATTTAGAGAGATATATACATATGTTTGCAGCAAGAAAATAAGTATCTATTCATCTTCTTTCCTGAATATAGAATGAAACTACCAAGCTCTTAGCCATAAAGAAAAGTGATGACATAAAGAAAAGTGATGACAATGTTTTACACTTCTATTTGCTAAATACTTCATACGAGATGCTCATGTTGTGCCATTAGTCATCTTCTTACCCATGATGTGAATGTAATCAGGCTTAGTACCAACAATAAAACGGGCCTAGTAATCATTAACGGCCATTCAATTAGTATAAATGGCCCGATATAACGGACCAACCTTGAAATCTAAATAAACATAACGGGCATGCCACCTTTAACATTTTAACCGCCGTTTACAAGGCCTTAACAACCTTTATTTAGAACATTGCCCGGTGGTGTTATGTTTGGACCCAATAGGCATTATATACTACTGCAACTCAGTTTAGACAAGCAGTGTGGGACTAGTCTCACCATTGCTCCACGTGGGCCACATGGGCCATCACATTAACGGGCCGGGGTATTGCATTTATCCCTTAAGGGCTGATGTCTTCGGTAACACATTTATACACGGCAAATGCCCAAAACCACCCCTCAGTACACGTTCATGTACCCAATGCCGGCACATATGCCATGTCGTGTGTCCACTTTGGGCCCACACGCGTTATGTGCATAGGCCGCGCCCCTGTCCCACACACCCCTGTGAAGCGAAGGTTGATGTTTTGATACCATCTGTAGCACCTTGGCCCAAATTCGCTCAATGCAGTCTACCCATGGGGCGGATCGGCACACATATAGCACCATGCTTACACTTTTGTCCTCACGTTGTGTAAAAGGGTTAACCTGAAGGTCCTATGTTTGAACTCAACATGTATTATATACTACTACAACTCACTTTAGATAAACAATGTGTGACTAATCCTCCACCGCCCCACACCATCACATTAACGGGCCAGGGCACATAGTTACCAGATTCATGGCAACCATCGGTGAACCACAATCTCGATCACGTGATCTGATTCGCGGTGCGCCGGCGATCTGATTTGCGGCGGTGCGCCATACGGTTCGTGTGGAGGCAAACCCAAAATCAATGGACAAAGGAAAATAGGAGAGAAATGAGAGGCGTACTCAAGAAGGAAGGATGATGGCATTCCCATCACCTTCACTGTCGCCTCCACCACCAGAGGATGCGTCGCCACCAGGGAATGCTGCTAGGCGCCGTCGCGGAGGCCGTGGCGGTCCGTGATGCGGAGGGAGGAACAAGGTGGTGGGAGAAGTGGACACAGCAGCGACAAGAGCTGGAGGAGATGAGATGTCGGGAGGAGTGGAGGCGGAATGGGGGCGGCGGCATTGAGATGAATCAGGCGATAGAGAAGGAGGTTAGGAGAGAGATGGACTAGTTAGGGTAAGGGCATCAGGATGGGCTCGTTGGGCTTTTTGGGCTGGACCAGCCGAGTTGCCCATGCTCCATCTTCTCTTTTTATTTTTTTTCTAACTTCTACAGCTATGTAAGGATCCTTTGTTTATAAAACTCTGATCTGCTTAGTGTTTTGATCTCCATCGAGAGAAAATATGATGTATACAATCATCGGGTTCGCGAACGCCATCTCGTATTCGCGAACCAAAGAGGTATACCCCTTGATGAACCCTATTTTTGTAGAGTGGCGAATCGCGAACCTTGAATCCAAATCACGAACCCATCGAACCACGAATCTGATAACTATGCTGGGACATTACAGGAAGCTGGTGGGTTGAGGAGTCCAGGAGCTATAACATGCTAATGCAATAATGCATTTGTACTAGTATTCTGCTATCTGTGAAAATAAAATGCTCCTACAATTAACCGGGGGGGGGGGGGGGCAGAAAATAAGCCTTCCAATGTAAGATGCCATAGTACACAGATAATGAACCTGAGATAAATTCCAATGTAATTTGGCATAGTAATGTGCAGTTGTTTCTCATGAGTTTTGAGACCCTGTTGAACACAAGCTGATAACTGTCAAACTTTCTTAGGCACCTGCTTTGGTTGCAGAAGGGAGTAATCAAGCACTTGCTCTTGCTGATGCACTTTTGAGGTCAATCTATTGTATTGTTTATGTGGTACTTTTTCTTGAGTTTTTAAGTTATCTGTTTCAATATTTCCAATGCCGACATACTGTAGTTCAGTTCACTTTATTATCTTGTCTAATCCTGAAGGATTTTACCCTCAATTACAGGTGCATAGCGTTCTCTAGTGAAAATTGGGAGATTGCGGATTCAACCTTGCAATTTTGGTAGTAATGCTTACCTCTTTTGCATTTTCATGAATCACAAACTCTTCCTTGTTCTGTATTAATTAACAATTAGTATGTACTCTTTGTAAAAATATTATTCCCTCAATTTTCTTTTTTTTCTTTTTGTGTGTTGTGGTGTGTTTTGTGTTTTGTGGTGTAGAAATTTAGGATGGTTGGGTGGGTTGGTGAGTGCTTCCTATATCCTTGCGGGTCTACAATGCCTAGGAGGAGTACAAGGTTTTTGATGTTCAGCTGGAATATTCTGACAAACTTTCGAGAAACGACTTATGTTTCTATACTTCATGACCCGTTTCAATAAAAAACACGGCAACACATTAAGAGTGAAACAGTGTCTGGTTCTTCTAGCTGTGTCTGGCTGTTGCTCATCTTGTTATATTCCACCCAGGTGGGTTAACCCTATAGGATTTTCCATATAATATTGAGTTATATGAGCATCAATGATAAAGTAAATATTAGATTATATAAGTGCACTGATTGAATATCTTTTCCATATTATGTTATTCCGAAGTAAAACTAACCAGCTAAGTTTTCACTATATTAATTTTTCATGTTTGTAATTAATTAATTAATTATTATATGCACTGAGTTGAAACTTTGCAGGTGCAGTTTGGCACATTTTATTCTTGATGTTGATGTACAAACACCCAAAAGGAATGCTGCACAAGAGTTGTTTTTCCCTGTGTTTTCTTCACTGCTAGACACTCTTTTATTTCGTGCTCAGGTTTCTCTCTTTTCCCTTGATAATATTATTTTGTCATGATCACAACTGAAGCTCCTTATCTTAGAAAAATTTGACTTTGGTTCACATTATACCTCATGTATTTTCTAGTTTCCTCTTTCTTTATACTAAATTACTATTCCATTTTGCCTTTTTGTGTATCCAATTGTTTTGAACAAAATTTTTGTAAATCCAACTGTTTGCTTATGCCTTTTTTTTTTGATAATTCATAGGTTGACACTGATGAGCATGGCATGGATGGAGCATCTTGTATATCCGATGGACTAGCACAGTTCAGAATGAACCTGGAGGAACTTCTTGTTGATATTTGTTTGCTTCTTGGTGCCCCTTCATATATTAATAAGGTATGTGATATTGTTATTTTTGCTTAAAGATTGCTTATCCTCCATGTCTATACATAAGTGGTGATATTTTATCGTCTTGCAGTGCCCAGATAATATGAACTCAGATCTCTGATTATTATATGCATGATTTAAGAACATTATTTGTAACTTGTTGCTAAATACAAGACAATGCCCTTTGGTAAATAAAATGAAGCAGTGTGTAATGTTTGTTTGTTAGAATTAAGTTACTTAGAAAAGTGGCTTAAAAGAGGAAGTGCGTGATTATATATGATAATCAAGGAAGGCCCTATAGCTAAAGTTCTATTGTTCTCAATCTTTTAACTATTTGTTGCAACAAACTAACATTTGCATACTTTCATCTTTGATTTTGTTGTATCTAATGATCTTGAAGTAGGTCTATTTAACTTCTACACATTGCTTCTAATGTTTCTGATATGTGGGATCATTGAAAGCCTTTTTTGTGACAATTATTTTGACATTTTTTCCTGTGCTCTCTTAATGAGATCATTATGCTACTTTTATTTACCCATGTTTTGTTTTATTTGTAGCTTTTTTCTTGTGGATGGGGTTTGGCTAGCCAATCAATTCCTTGGAGAGAGGTAGAAGTTAGAATGTATGCACTTAGCATGGTAAGTGCGTCATATCCTTTGGTAGGCTTGATTGACAATTTGCTAGATAATGCATGCACCTGTGTCTTTGTATGATTGGACATAAGCATGCAAGGAAAATATGTTTGATCTACATGATTTGCTCATAAAGTACCGAATTTCAGGTTGCTGACACAATTTTGCAAGATGGAAGCCCCTTTGATTTTTCAATTGTAATGCATTTTGTGAACATTCTGTCCAGCAGAACACCTGGTGAACTGAATGGATGTATGTTCTTGGTAAGACTCCCTGAATATGCTTCCTAAGATTATGATCAGATTTTTCTTTGTTGTAGTTTGTGAAGCTAATGTTCTCTTGTGGATTTTCCTAATTGTTTTAGGTATACAAATCATTTGGTGATGTAATTTGTTCATATTCAAAGTGGTTATCGTCTTCTCAAAGTAATATTAAACCATTACTGTAAGTATTTTGAATATCTCAAGTTTAACTATTGTATTTGTTCATCATACTTCAATATGTTTTATCATTATGTTCAGCCTATTCTGCGCTTCAGGGATTTCAAAATCCGTATCATCAAATGCTTGCTCCTTAGCTTTGCGTAAACTTTGTGAGGATGCTTCTTCATTCATCCATGAGCCTCAAAATTTGGATATTCTTTTCTGGATTAGTGAGGTAACAATTCGACTTCTACTTTAGCAAATTTAATCTGCCATGATGGTTTGGTTAGGGGCCAATGCTACTGGTCATAACTTACAAAAATATTGAAAATGATTAACCCAACTAAATGTTATTTTTGAGTATATTAAGTTAGATTGCACATGTAACACATCAGGTTTTGAAAAAACTACTGAAAATATTTTGAATTGACTTAAATATCATCTCTCTTTAAGTCCTTCCAGTGAAGACATGAGCTTTGGTTGAAACTGCTATTTCTGATATCTTGGATAGGCTTGTCTGTATTTATCAAGGTAAAAATGTACACACCATCCTATCATGTGTTACTGAGGGTATTTACAGAAGATATATTGGGTACATGACTGGATACAATAGCAGTATAACTGAACAAAGATCATGATTTTTTTCTCTGTGGAAAGAAAACTAGTTTTGATTATATTATGCTCACTGGAAGGCAACACCTTTTTATTCATCATTTCTTTGGCTGTAGTAGTTCATATGTGCTCGCGGCTTCATGTTTTAGCATTTGATGACTTCAATTAATTTTGTTAAGGATATAAATATTGTCTTATATAGACTCTCCATATGTAGTTTTTCTTATATAAGTTTTCCTAGCATAGGTATTGCTTTATATAGGCTTTTCTTTTATTCCCGCTTGTACAACTATATATACTGGCCATTGGCCTCATGATGAATAAAACAAGTGCTATTCATAACATGGTATCAGAGCAAGATTTTTAGGGTTAGAATTTGCCGGCATTGCACTTACGCCATCCCTAGCCGCCACCCTGTTTCTTCTGCTGCTGTTGCCCTTGGGAGGAGCCATCTCCACTTCCGGGGGGCTGCCAACCCCGTCGACGTGGCTCCTCTGCCGTTGCTCGTCCTCGTTGGCCTCGTCATCGGCCCACGACCCTTGTCCTCGTCGGCCTCGTTTGGCTGAGGGATGAGAAGGGTCGTATCCGGTCGCCTCATTCGGATTTGCGCCACCCGCCTTCAGGGCCTGCACCTTCGACTCCCGCTGGCCTCCTCCGGTTGCTCTGGCCTCCGCGCGTCAGCGTTCGTGCGACGCACCGTCCATCACCTCGGCTTCCAATGCCGACCTTGCCACTTCGGTCATCCATGGTTGGCCGCCCGTCTCAGCCACCTTCCGTCGGCGACTGTGCCGTCCAGCCTCCGCGGTTCTGCTTCTTCAACCGCCCGCCTCGACGCTGCTTGGCCTCCGTGTCACCCCACTGGCCCTCCATTGAACCGCCTCCGACGTGCCGGCCTTTGGCCCGCATCGGCCTCCCACCGGTCTCCGGCCCGCGTCGGCCTCCCGCCGGCTCGCCTCACCTGCACGAGCCGCCGGTCGCCCCGCTATTCGCCCAGTTACCTATCTCATCCAAACACCCGAGAGAGCCTTTTGGTCTTTTGTGCCCAGACTTCAAATAGATCCATAGTCGGATTTAATTCTGGTTTGGCTTCTAGCTCCTGCTCTAGAGCAGCTCTGGCTTTTCGTTCGGTTTTTTTGGCTCCGGCTTTTTGGCTCTTTGGCTTCGGCTCTCGGCTCAGCTCCTACTCTTTGGCTTCGGCTCTTCAACTTGGCTCTGGCTCTTCGGCTCTCCTTCGAGTCTTTTATTTTCAGCTCCGTTGCGTCCATCCAAGTTTTTAGCATTTTGGCTCTTTCGTAAGCTCTGTTTTTTTTATTGGCTCGACTCTTTTCGTCAACTCGGCTCGTTCTGTCGGATTTTCTTCGTCGACTTGGCTCCTTCGTCGGTTTTTCTTCGTCAACTCGGCTCCTCCATCCGCTTTCCGCCATCGGCTCTTCTTCGTCGACTCGACTCCTTCGTCAGCTCGTTTTTCAAGAGTTGGATGCTATGACAACTACTTCAAGAACAAAACTTTGGATTTTCCTATTTTAGTGTCAACCGTTCCAAATGCAATGCTATTGCATACACCTTGCATTTACGTGGGGTGTTAAGGATATAAATATTGTCTTATATAGACTCAATATATAGGTTTTTCTTATATAAGTTTTCCTAGTATAGTTATTACCTTATATAGGCTTTCCTTTTATTCCCACTTGTACAACTATATGTACTTGCTATTGGCCTCATGATGAATATAACAAGTGCTATTCATAACAAATTTAGTTATATGAAGTCGTCGACTAATCCACGATTAGTCGTCCAGTCGGTGCATGGAGCACGACTAGGACACTCGACTCAACTGGAGCGACTAGTCGGACGACTGGAGCGACTAGTCGGGCGACTGGGCGACTGGAATAGAGGGGCCGAACCCTAGACGCCTCCGATCCATATCATCATCATGCTTATGTTGTTCTTCTCTTCATTTTATGCTTTACAATATGTATATGTGCTTAATTATTGCTACAACTTAGTGTGTGACATGTCCTACTAACATACTTCCTAGTCTAGAGGCTAAGTCGAGACTAGTCGCGACTAGTCGGTCGACTAGTCGCCCCTCTGGCGACTCGACTCGACTTTATGACTTAATAACATTGCCCTCTACCTTGCCAATTCAGTTCTTTTTTGGGATTGTGTTTGCAATGCAGTATTCAAACAACAGTGTTCTTACAGGGCATGGACAAGGGGAACCTGCGGATAGAGGATGAGGAGGAGATCATTAGTGCAATTACCCATGCTGTATGTTCCGTTCGCGACCGAGAGTTAAGGAAAAGTTCACTGGTCAGATTACTTTGTTCCAGCTACTCAGCAGTCGAAAAGATTGTATGTGCTCTCTCCCTAGAGCAGCCTTTCTTGGAATGTTGTCTGATAATTTTATTATTTTAAATTGTTTTTTTATCTGTATTATCATCAATTGGACCTTAAGATTAGAACCATGTCTGTTATAAACCTTTGCATGAGTCATCAGCTGTCTTGACAATAGTTTGATGGTTGTTGTTCTAGAATCTAGAGCTCTGTTGCCTTTCTTCAATGCTGTTTGTATCTGAGCTGAGTACATTAATGGCATCTGGTGTATCAGTTTCTGAACAGCTTTACTTATGTATTTTAGCATCTTCGCTAAAGTTGACTAGTGAAGTAATCAGGACAATTTCTTTATGAATTTAGCAGAAATTATTATTAATTTTGGTTTTGCAGACCTGCATAGGTGTTCGAAACATTTTCTCATTGGTGGCCTTTGAAGGTTTTTATGCTGATACAAAAGTTTCAAGTGAAACATTTTCAAAATATTTTTCCAGCTATAGAATATAAATGTTTCAGCTCTTAGTTTATATGAGGCTTTCTGTCCACTGCTGCATTATATGGATGACTGAGACTAAATAGGATGCAGAGGCTCGCAATTTGCAAACTTGCAATAACCTTATGTGGCTTTTCCTGCTTTATGCACTAAGCTTGTCAATTTGTTTTGTAACTGTATCATGGTGTGCTCCTTCCTCTTGTGCTGTTTCTGAAGTAGTGTATTTTATTTTAGAGAACTCATGGAGCTCTAAGTGATGGTCAAGTAATGATGGTCAAGTCTTTGTCCTTGTGGGCAGCCTTGTGCCTTGTCCTTGTGGTCTTTGTGGGCAGCTTTTAGACTAGCTTTAGGACTAGCATCTTAGACTACTTTAGGACTAGCATCTTAGACTACTTTAGGACGGCATCTTAGACTAGCATCTTAGCATATGCTTGGCTGCCCTGGCAGCTATAAATATGCAACCCCAACCCCTCAGGTTGGCATGGCAATAGCACTGGTATGAGCAATAAAATTCAGAAAATTGCCCCAATTCAGTGTGTCATTCTCTCTCTCGATGATAGTAAGAATAGTGCTACTAACACTAAGAAGCCATTCCATTCATGAACTGTTGTTGCATCCCCGAGAAGTACAAGCAGATCGCTCGCTCAATCGAGTCTCTATTGGACCTCTCCACGATGTCGATCGAAGAGGCAATAGGTCGTCTCAAGGTCGTCGACAGCGACGAGCCACAGCCTCTCTCGGGGCCTATCACCATTGGCGGGAAGTTACATCTCACTCGGGAACAGTGGGAGGCTAGCCAGGGTGACGGGAAGAAGGGGAGTCTCTCGCCGCGACAGCGGCCGCAGCACGCGCTAAGTCACAAGAAGGCGCCGCGGACACGCCCAGTCGGGCGCGAGGACGCGCTGGCGCGACACCCGCGAGGCGCCAGGGCGGCGCCGCCGGCAACCAAAGGCCGGCACGAGATGACTCCTGCCACAACTATGGCAAGCTTGGCCATTGGGCCAAGGAGTGTCGCCAGCCACGACGTGGCCAGGTCCATGTTGCACAAGTGGAGGAAGAAGAGCCGGCTCTGCTCCTAGCAAACGCAAGCATCGAGCTATCTCGCCGCATCGGCCGCGAATCTCCTCCACCTTGATGAGCCGAGAGCACACGCCTTCCTTGGCGGCGGCTCAGCGATGACAAGATCGACGGGTGGTACATCGACACCGGGCGCTACCCATCACATGACCGGCCGACGGAGTTCTTCACCGAGCTTGACTCTAACGCCTGAGGCTCGTCAAGTTTGGGGACGCCTCGGCGTGGAGATCCAGGGTGTCGGCTCCGTCATCCTCACCGCCAAGTCTGGTGAGCACAGTCGCTCACCGGAGTCTACTACATCCAGCGTTGAGGAACTCTATCATCGCCTTGGGACAATTTGGAGGAGAATGGTTCGGGTGTGTTAGTAAAGAACGGAGTCATGAGGATTTGGGATCGCCATCGTCGCCTTCTTGCCAAGGTAACCAGAGGCACCAATCGACTCTACATCCTCAACGTGCAGGTGGCACAACCCCCCTGCCTCGCCGCTCGTCGGGACGACGAGGCGTGGCAGTGGCACGAGCGCTTCGGACACCTTCACTTCGAGGCTTTGAAGCGACTCAGTGCCAAGGAGATGGTACGAGGCCTGCCGTGTCTCGACCACGTGGAGCAGTTCTGCGACATCTGCGTAACAACGAAGCAGAGGCGGCTCCCCTTTCCCGGCGATCGAACTTCCGAGCCAAGGCGGCTCGAGCTCGTGCACGAGGACTGTGTGGCCGGTGACACCGCCACACCGGGAGAACGACGCTACTTCCTGCTACTCGTCGACGACCTCACCCGCTACATGTGGAGTAACGGTCCTCGGCGGCAAGGAGAAGGCTGCGGAAGCCATCGAGCGCCACCTTCTGCGAAGCGGAAGTCGGCCGCCAGCGTGTCTTCTTGATCGACAACGGCGACCAATTCACGGCGGTGAGTTACGCATCGTATTGCGCGGATAAGGGCATTCAGCGCCACTATTCCGCCGTCTGGCCGCGCGAGAATGGCGTCGTCGGCGGCGTGTCAGGCGATTGTGGGGATGGCTCGGGCCCTCCTCGCGAGAGGGATGCCGGCTATTCTCCGGGAGAGGCGATGGTAGCGGCGATCTACATCCTCAACCGCTCGCCTACCAAGGCTCTCAACGGCAGGACGCCGTACGAGGCCTGGCACGGACGCAAGCCGGCGGTCTCTCACCTACGGGTTTTCGGCTGCCTCGCGTTCGCCAAGGAGCTTGGACATGTTGGCAAGCTCGATGACAGGAGCACTCCGGGAGTGTGTATCTGATTATGCGGAGGGCTCGAAGGCCTACCGCATTCTCGACCCAAAGACACAGCGTGTGCGCACGGCGCGCGACGTTGTGTTCAACGAAGGGCGAGGATGGGCGTGGGACAAGGCAGTTGACAATGGCTCGACTCCGACGTACGACGACTTCACCATTGAGTACGTCCACTTCGAGGGAGCTGGGGGAGTAGGCAGTACCTCTTCGCCGAACGCGCCTACCCCGCCCCCGAACCCCACGGACTCGGCCCGCTACTCCAAAGACCAGCGGTTACCCTCCAGGCACGCCCTCTCCGACACTACCGTGTCGAGCACACCGGTGGAGTTCGTTACTCCACTCTCCCACGACGAGGAGCGCATCGACGCGCACTACCACGGCGAGCCGCTGCGGTATCGTGCGATGGAGGACCTTCTCGGCGACCACCGTGCCAGGATCGTGCCTCACGATCTGGAGGCGCGATTGCATCTTGCGTCTGCGGCGATGGTGAGCCTCGGTCTTCGCAGAGGCGAAAGACACGCGACATGGCGTGCCGCGATGCAGACGGAGATGGGCGCGTTAAGAAGAACCGCACTGGGAGCTTGCCGATCTTCCCGTGGTCACCGCGCGATCACTCTTAAGTGGGTGTTCAAGGCGAAGAGGATGAAGCCGGCGCCATTGTCAAACACAAGGCTCGCTTGGTGGCACGTGGTTTCGTCGCGGCGGGAGGATCGACCGGCGATGCCTTCGCCCCGTAACGCAGTTGGAATCCGTCGCGACTCCTCCTCGCGCCGCTCGGGAGGTGGCGGAGTTCACCACATGGACGTCAAGTCGGCATTTCGAACGGAGATTTGAAGGAAGAGGTCTCGCAGACCACCACCACGGATTTGCGATCCCCGGCAAGGAGGAGGGCAAGGTCTTTGCGTTTGCACAAGGCTCTCTATGGCTTGCGGCAGGCACCAAGGGCATGGAATGCCAAGTTAGATTCCACGCTAAAGGGGATGGGCCTCGAGCAAAGCTCGCACGAGGCGGCCATCTACCGGCGGGCCAATGGAGGAAATGCCTGGCCGTGGGTGTCTACGTCGGCGACTTGGTGATCACCGGCACCAAGGATGCGGAGGTGGCGGTATTCAAAGAAGAAATGAAGGCCACCTTCCAAATGAGCGACACAGGGCTTCTCCTTCTACCTGGGATCGAGGTGCACCAGGCGACTCAGGATGTCACTTCAACAGATCGCTACGCCAAAGCGTCGTTGAGCTAGTGGGCTCACTGATTGCAACCCGGCTCCCACTCCGATGGAGGAGAGGTCAAGCCGAGCCGCGACAAAGACAACAGAGGAGGTGGACGCTACACAGTACCGGCGCCTTGTGGGGAGCCTTCGCTACCTCACCCACACACGGCCGGACTTGGCATTCTCCGTCGGCTACGTTAGCCGGTTCATGCAGCGACCGACAACGGAGCACCAGCAGGCTGTGAAGAGAATCATCCGCTACGCTATGCGGGGACTCTCGATCACGGTCTCCACTACCCGAGGTGCCCTGAGGAGGCACACTTCGCTTCGGCATACGACAATGACCACGCCGGCGACGCGTTGACACCAAAGAAGAGCACGAGCGGGATGCTCTTCTTCCTAGGCAAGTGTCTCGTCGGTGGCAATGGCCAAACAAACAGGTGGTGGCCCTGTCCAGCTGTGAGGCCGAGTACATAGCGGCCTCCACCTCTGCAACTCAAGCTCTCTGGCTCGCCCGACTGCTTGGTGATCTCCTCAACAGAAACACCAGCACGGTGGAGCTCAGGGTGGATAGCAAGTCCGCTCTAGCCCTGGCAAAGAACCCCGTTTTTCATGAACGGAGCAAGCACATCCGGGTGAGATATCATTTCATCCGAAGCTGTTTGGAGGAAGGAAGCATCAAGACAAGCTACATCAACACCAAGGACCAGCTTGCGGATCTGCTCACCAAGCCCCTTGGGAGGATCAAGTTTCTTGAGCTACGCTCCAGGACCGGGATGGTCCAACTCTCCCACAAGACGACGGACAAGACTTAGGGGGAGAATGATGGTCAAGTAATGATGGTCAAGTCTTTGTCCTTGTGGGCAGCCTTGTGCCTTGTCCTTGTGGTCTTTGTGGGCAGCTTTTAGACTAGCTTTAGGACTAGCATCTTAGACTACTTTAGGACTAGCATCTTAGACTAGCATCTTAGCATATGCTTGGCTGCCCTGGCAGCTATAAATATGCAACCCCAACCCCTCAGGTTGGCATGGCAATAGCACTGGTATGAGCAATAAAATTCAGAAAATTGCCCCAATTCAGTGTGTCATTCTCTCTCTCGATGATAGTAAGAATAATGCTACTAACACTAAGAAGCCATTCCATTCATGAACTGTTGTTGACCATGACATCATCTAAAATGAAAATGCTTTTTTCCCTTTTCCTTTTACAGATTGACATAGACAGAGATCAATCACTAAGGCAAAACCCTGCTGCTTATACAGAAGCCTTGAACCTTGCAGTCCGAGGCCTTCACAGGTGATTAACTGCTTAGTTCTTGTAGCCTTGCATGTTTTGCTTTGATGTTTTTTTACTAGAAACGATGATTTCGTGTGTTGCCCACACTTTTCGGCTATCCTGCTAGCAATTTGATGGACTATTCAAGCATGGTCTAGTTAACGATGGAGCAAAAAAAAAATCATTTGTAGTTTTGAAGAAAAAGAAAACATTTGTTTTGACTCCGAAGAAAAGAAAACCTGATTTGTGTGTGATTGTGCTTTGCACCAAGAAATTATAGACTAATGAACTTGAACTGTTCAAAAGTCACATGTTGATGATGTGACAATTTATATTTCTCATGGATGTGGGATCAGTATATCATAATTCAGAACAATGGTGTTTAGATAGAGGAGAGTATGTTCTCAGTGACCACCAAAAGAATACGCCAATGAAATAGATTGAATTAAAACAGTAGAACTGCCCAATCTTATTACTTTTGGATTTAACTCCAGCAAAAGCTATGCAGCATTGTCAACTATATTGTACTCAATATAGATGAAAGCACTGCCATATAGAATCGGTTGTGAGGTAGACAATTGATTGTATACATGAGGTCAACTTTGTTTAGGGATTCAAGTGCAATGGAGATTAACAAAGGAAGAACAGAACAATAAAGTGGAGGAGGAAAAAGATGGTGGCAGGCATCTCTCGTTGGTCAATGTGCTGATCTCTGACCAATGGATGGCTGTGCCACTGGCTGAAGATTTCCTTCGCCCTCACAAGCGCAGATACTCTGCCATTCCTTGAAGGCTTGAAGTAAACTTGTTGATGGGCAGAGAAAAGAAATTAGAAACTCCCCTTATGACCATAGCTCGATTTGGGATCTGGTAAACGTGGGCATCTGTCCCACTTATGATCATTAATGGCCAGCTATCAGAAACAATATGATATGATTTGACCAGATCGAAGACCTTGACAAGGGGTATTGAAGACTTAGTTATTGCTTGCTACTACTTTAACAACTAGTTATTTTTTTGGGATTAGACATATCAATGGCAGTCCGCTTGTACTTTTTTTTTGTGTGTATATTTGCACGTTGGAGAAGAAAATTAGAATTATGTGATATACAGTATAAGCAAATGCAGCTTTGTTTTTCAGGATGGCAGCTTTGTTTGGTCATTTGGCAACCTCAGTTACATCTGGTCTGATTGATGATGATATAATTTTGGTTCTTTTTGGTATATTCTGGCCACTCCTTGAAAAACTTTCCCAATCATCTCATATGGAGAACGTTAGTTTATCTGCAGCTGCATGTCGTTCTCTTTCTATGGCCATACATTCTTGTGGTAAGTTTGACTGATTTCTAAAACAGAAAATAGATCGTTATGCTGATCAAGCATTGCATTTTACAGGCCAACACTTTCAAATTTTGTTACCAAAAGTTCTAGAGTGCTTATCTACAAATTTCTTGCTGTTTCAAAGGCATGACTGCTTCTTAAGAACAGGTAACGAGTGATACTTTTATGCACATTTAAGTTTTGCTTGCCGTTATTCAACTCTATAATGAATAATCCTCTACAGCTTTTATTAACCAGGGAGTAATAGTTGATGTACATATAAGGTTTGGCTTGCAGTTTGCTGTTATACATATAATAGTAACTACAAACATACACTAAGCACACCTGTAGAATTTTGTCTTTAGTTATAGCATTTGGAAAGATCAGCAACTATTACTTAGGGTGCGTTTGGTTCATGGGATGAGGTTGAATGGGATGGGATGGGCCTGTATCATTTGGTTCCATTATTTTGGGTGAATGAGATGGTTCAGCATCTAGAGAGAATATTCCTCAAATTTGTATCACTTGATCATTGATGGGATGGTTCCATTTAAGCAATCAAACGCATTGATGACTTTTTTCTTGAACCATCTCATACATGTACCACTTGGTACAGGCAACCAAACGCACTATGTGCTTTTGATATCTTCTTGAACCACCATGCCATGTTCTTAGGATATCATTCTTTGAAACGGTTTGTAGTTTTACATTTTAAAAGAACAATGCCATATGAGGTTGATAACTTAACACTAAGTTTCTATTGTAGCATCTTGTTTCAGTTTATTTGTGGAGTATACTCTGCCTTGACATCATTAACATTTTCAGCTGCCAATGTAATTGAAGAATTTGGCCACAAGGAAGAATATAGTGCTTTATGTGTCAGAACTTATGAAACATTTAGCTCAGCAGCTTCAATATCAGCTTTAAATTCTTCTTACACATGTGATCAAGAACCTGATCTATTTGAAGCCTATGAGAACTTTGCATCTACATTTATCCGCTGCTGTCCAAAGGTTCTTATTTTTCTCATGTCCTATATGATAAGGTGTTCTGGTTCATTATTATTGCATGATATGGAATTTATGGATTGACAGTTTGACCCTAGTTGTCTATGTTGATTGTGTGGTTAATCAGGAAGCTATTGTTGCATCTGGCTCGCTGCTTGAGTTGTCATTTCAAAAGGCAGCCATATGCTCTACAGCAATGCACCGAGGAGCAGCACTTGCAGCAATGTCTTATATGTCATGTGAGTGCTATTTATCCACATTTATGCATCTTTTTTTTTTTCACTCTATATACCAGTTAAATGCCTTTTTTACTTTCAGTGTTTTTTTGGATAGGCATGTGATGACTTATGAGTAAACCTGCCTGTTGCATTCACACGAAAAGAGGAATTCATATTTTTTTGATGATTCTTTTTGAGAACAAAGAGGAAAAATATTGACCATTGATTTCAGCAAAATGTTAGTGACCTACTATTGGTCTGTTTGGTTTTACATCTAAAGAGTATTTTCCCCTGAGAAGGGTTTATGAAACAATAAAAATAGTGTTTGCATTCAAGATGTTTTTACTGCAAATGCATGAATTTATATTTCAGTACTTTTCGACTGCTTAAATTGCTTTTTAAAGGCTGTTTAAATTGGTACCACCTTCGTTTCACAATATTTGTCTGGTACGCATACAAGGAGGCCCAAGATTTAAGTAATATTAAATGAAATTGGATCATACTTGCCCCTATTAGCTAGACATAGTGCTGCTCTATCTAATAGCGGCAAACATGGTCCAATTCCATAAATATTACTTAACTTTGTGCTTCCTTGGTATGCGTACTGGACAAATATTGTGGAGTATGTCACTGGAAAGCAAGTTGGTGGTAATTGGGAAAAAGTGTTCTGCTTTCGTAGTTCATTTTTCAATTTTTTGGGAGAATGTTTAAAATCTATTTGTACTTGTTGCACAGTTCATAATGTTTATTTGGCGACCATGGACTCATGGAGGTCTTATAACATGCCAATATGGCATGCTTCAGCTCAAGCTATTGAGCTTAACATGGCATTACACCTAATGTTGTGCTCATTTGATCATTTCCAACTTATAATTCAAAGTTTACACACCTGCAGGTTTTCTTGATGTTAGCCTGGCTGCTGTGCTAGAATCTCCAGAATGCCTCTCTAATGGATCACCTAGTGTGGTGCTAGTTCAAATTTTGGCACGCTGTGGTGAAGGTCTTATGTCTAATGTACTTTATGCTCTACTTGGTGTATCAGCGTTGTCAAGGGTGGGTACAGTTTGAAGAGTATTTTTTATAGTCCCTTTCTGTGATCACTGGTTCTCACATTCAGTAATTTTTTTTTTCCTACTCACCAATTGGTTATGTGAGACATCAAAACTTGCCAATGCATTATGCTTGTGCCTCAAACCTTTCAATGAGCTCTGGACCTTGTCTGGATTTTCCTCTGGCATAAGCTAGAATATTACTGATGATCATGCTATTAATATTGAGTTCACCGTTGAACTCTGAGCATATTGATGATGATACTTAAGAAAATTTGCTTCCGTTCTTCATCCATTTTAGTAATACACTAATATGCGATCATATTTATGATTTGATTTTTTCCCTACATAGGGCAATTTTTAATTATGGTCCATTCAAAAGGCAAGTTCTGTGATAACAGAGATGTTGCAGAATATTCACATTCTTTTTTCCAACAGGTACATAAATCTGCAACAATATTGCAGCAATTGGCAGCATTGTGCAGCCTCTGTGACAGAACAACATGGAAGGTTATTCTTTGTTGGGATTCCCTTTGTGGGTGGCTGCAATCAACGGTATTGCATTTCATGCCAATGTGTTTTTCATCATTGTAGTGTTCAGCTACCTTTGGAAACATCAAAATCAATATGTTGTCATTTTTAAGTGGATTGGTGAGAGGTTTAGCAATGCTTGAGGAACATATTATTGTTTACTGATTGGCATACATTATTGCTTCTATTGATGAAACTTGCAACATGGAAGATGTGTTGAAAATGTCATTTGAAAAATCACCCAGATATCCCCTTCATTTGCTTACTTTGTATTCTCATTTGTAATCACTAGAGATCGCTACTCGGAATTTTCATGCCAGTCATGAATCCACATATGTAGACAGAGAATGTAGTCAGGTTAGACTAGTTGCAGGCTGGTACTTGTTGACACCCAAGATATTTAGCTATCCTATAGTTCTTGTGTTATAGAGGATGTGTTGGAATGGTATTTCCTACTCATGTGTTTTGCTGCTGGAAGCTTACCCTACAAGGCATTGCTGTCTCATATTGGTTGACATGTTTCAAATCTTGATCAGGTGAAATCTTTGCCGTCAGAGTACCTAAGGCAAGGGGAAGCCGAGATGATGATTACATTATGGCTCAAGGTGCTTCAGGATGCAGCTTCAGATTATCTTCACAGCAGGACCGGCGATAATGTCAGAAATCATCATGGTTATATGCAAGGGAAGGGAGGGAGGACACTTAAACGCATAATTAGAGACTTTGCAGAAAGCCATCGGAACTGTCCTTCATGATATGTGGATGGAACTGCCTTCATTAGTCCTATTGATTTTGAAGTTACCCATAATCCCTTACAGTAGCTAGTCTTACATGAGGCTTTACAGAAGAACCATGCGGAAATGACATCTGGCATTGTGGACATAGTAGAGGGACCATGCAGAAATGACATCTGGCATTGTGGGCATAGTACAGAGGGACAATGCAGAAATGACATCTGGCATTGTGGGCATAGTTCAGAGCTCTATTCTTTCAGCGGGACAAGGTTATTTGCTGCTTATTATGCAAAGACCTGGTTGGGACCTTTGACTTGCTTCTCACAGCACAGTACCAAAGGAGTCAAACCGATAAGGTTGCTCGGTTGACAGCTCTGGATTAAGTGGACCAGGTTCCTAAGGCCAGTGGCTGTTTCCAAATCTGGAATTTATCTCCCAGAGTATGAAAAATCTATTTTTGCATGGAAATATATGATGAAGCAGGGGCATATCTGCGTATTGCATCATTCAATATGATGGGAAGCTGAGAAAGAATAGCGCTGGGGAGGTAAATGCGGTGGCTGTGTATATTATTCTTTCGCAATTGGGGCGATGTACAAAACATTCATCTGTATTGCATCTGAAATTTTGTGTTTATTTGGGCAACATTAGCGGCATGTAATCAAACCACTGCCATGTTAACGGAAGTTCCAGATGGAAATTTTGAGGAATGTATACATTTGTTAGTTCCACATGCGGCTCCCCTGCCAAACTGGATGGGACTTGACACGTTTCAATTCCAGAGCTGAATGCTGTGCATTCAATCCATCTATTTTCAGGCACGTAAATTTACTAATCAAACATGTGTTCACTGATTAAGGTGGTCTTATTCCGATGACATACGTCACGCGAGGAGCATTTCAGTACATTGTATGCTGCTTGAAGAAACGTGTGGTGCTGAAGAATTGATCTCTGTCAAATTGTACCTGGATCGTAAGAATCTTTGTATATCCAGAAATCACGAAGGCTCTACAAAAACTATATATAAAGTATGACACTGAGGCTCATGCTGCAAAACAAACAATACTGCGATTTGTTTCCATTTCCTTGTATCTGTTCACGCTATTTCTATAGATAATGAAGGCAAGTTATTGACCCACTGATCACTACATCAATCTTACCATCTCTACTAGTTACATGCCCATGCGTTGCTACGAAAAACAAAATTGATAACGAAAAATAAAGATTAAAAAATAAAAAAATTTATTTCACAAAATCAAACATCTATCTTTAACGCTTCGTTTCTTGCGAAAGCTGGCTAATTAAAGCAATGCTTCGTTTCTTGCATAGGGCAATTAAGCAGGGCAATTAAGTAGGACAATTAAGCAAGGCAATTAAGCGGCAATTAATGACGTGGGAAGAATGGACCACTGCCACCAAGTGCTGCTTTAGAATAGTAGAGATTATGTGGCAAGATATAGTGAATTACACGGCGAGTCATTGAAACTTTGTTTAGGTGGTTCATGTGGACCACAAATACTTAGAAAATACACATTTTGTCGGGTTCAAGCTAGCCCGGCCAGTCAGACAATGCAAGCTGATCTTTACCAACTTGGCAAAAATATGCATGTTGTTATGATATAGATAGAATCCCTATTTAAGTATAGAAGGACTATATCTATTGGTGGGCGAATCCGAACTTTTCTGCAAGTTGGCTTTGCTATATATTAGGCACTCTTTTATACAGAAAAATCAATTTAATAAAGAGAGAGAACTTTGCCCCTTACTTCAGTGTGTGTTCTTGTTCTTGTTCGTGTGATTACATTAGTGTTGTTGATTGGTGTGGGTGAACGACTACATTTTACAACAAACTTTGGATTCTGCACTCACCGTCGCGAGCTCTGCGTCAACCCCTGGTCTCCACACGTGCGACCTGAAGCCGCGTTCCCACCGGGCTTAGGCGCGCTCAGGCGCTCGATGGCCTGACGTCCTGAAAGTCGCGTTCCCGCCGTGCTCAGGCGCCCGACGGCCACAGCCGCCACGCGATCGTCGGATCCATGTGCTCGCCGCGCCCACCGGCTGCTGCCACTCTTTGCGCCCTGGTCGACGAGCCTGCCGCGCATTCGCCGCCATGGCCGACTTAGCACCACGATGCCGCTTGCGCCGCGCATCGCCACGACCGCCACCATCGTACTTGGCTCCACCGGCCGCCGTCTCACCTTCTGCGCGCTCGCTTTCCACGGCCGCCAGCTGCCGTCGCGCCAGCCGTGTGCTCGCCTTCCCGGCCGTCAGTCGCCTCCGTGGGGAAGGGCAGTGGGCCAGATGGGCCGTACGGCTCGTTCAAATTTTTGAAATTTTTTTATTTTAATCATAGGAAAATTTACAATTATACCCTTGGTATTTCTGAAATTTTAGAAATTAGTTTAATAAATCTTGGAATTCATATTGAAACCTAAAAATTAGTTTTTTTTAGGAATATTGGCTTCCTTAAAATTTTGACAAATTAATATGTAGCACATACTGGAAGTTCCATACCCTGAGTTTATTTTTTTAGCATTATGTCATGTTTAATATGCACAAGAATTTATTTTCTGTTATTTAAGTAATTCTGAACATTGCTTAATAATTATAAAAAAAATTCCAAAAAATGCTAGAAAATTCTGAAAATTTATGTATGACACATTAATTAGTCATGTCTTTGGTTTTATTTTCATTAGCATTACTTCATGCTTATATGTGCTTGAATTTATTTTTCTGTTATTAAGTAATTTTGAAAATTGATTGGTAATTAACATAAAATCATGAAAAAATGATAGAAAAATTTCAGAAAGCATATTATGAGCACCATGTCTTTGAATTAATTTTCTTAGAATTATTCTATTTTTTATTCATGTTAGTATCTACTATTCTGTTATTCAGTAATTCTGAAAATTGCTTAATAATTCACAGAAAATTATGAAAATGCTAGAAAAATTCTAAAATTTTTAGATAATTATCTAATGAATAGATATAGACCAAAATTTACCAATTTAATGAGACACATGCAATATATTATTTTACCAGTAGTAAAATTCAATATTGCTTGCACATAGGATATGTGTGACATCGCAAAAAGGGAGTTTGCTGAGCTTGTCCTCGATGGAAGCAATTACCTCACTTGGGCAATGGAAGCTAAAATCAACCTGACAGCTCGAGTACTGGGAGCTGCTATTACTCAGCCTGAAGCTAGTGCCCCTGCTATTCCCGAACCTGCAAAATATGCTGCTTTGCATTTCCTAAGGCACCATTTTCATCCGGACCTGAAGGCCGAATACTTGATGGAGGACCTGTTGGCATTGTGGAATTTCTTGAAGGAATGATACAACCAGCAAAGATCTGTACTGTTGCTAGAAGCACAGTGTGAATGGACCCTCCTACGGTTTTATGACTTCAAAGCTGTTGTAGCATACAATTCTGCCATGCACAAACTTATCGCAAAATTAACATTTTGTAACTAGAAAATTATTGATGTCGAGACGATCGACTAAACGTTGTGCACCTTTCACCCCAACATGAGGATACTACAGCAAAAGTACTGTCATGCAAAGTACCAGAAATACTCTGAGTTTATTTATGTTCTGCTAAAAGCAGAAAATATGATGAACTCCTGATAAAGAATCATCATACACTTCCTAATGGAAGTTAAGTAGTACCTGAAGCATATGCTAACGCTTAGCAAGCTAACAATAGCCGGGCCACAAAAGGGCCAAATGCATAAAGGAGGAAATGGAAGAATGACATAAACCATAAAGGAAAGGGCAAACCCTAGTGAAAAGGTAAAGAAAAAGGTTCAGGAACCTTCTAGAAGCAAGGACCAGCCAATAAGGCTGTTTACCCTCCTCAGCCATGCTTTAGGTGTGGGTGCATCAGCCATTGGTCACGCACTTGTCGCACCCCGAAGTATTTGGTGGAGCTTTACATAAAAGTCACTAGAAAATTTTGGAAGAATCAAGGAAATAAGATTGAGGCACACTTCACTACTCAACTAGTTGTTGAGCAAGAAGATGAGAAGAAGGACGATATTGTTCCTGATCCTACGACCGAGTTCAAAGAAAGCCTTCTCGAATATAGGAACTCACCCATGGATGAAGATGACCTTCTTGGTGCCGAACTTAAGGAATTCTAGAAGAATACCAATGTTCCTCAGGAGGAGGAACATGATTTATATGGAGACCTACAGTAGTATCCCTGTTACTCTTTTTAGTTTTATTAGTCGATATTGCATTTTCCTTAGTGGAGTCTCCTTAAGAGCCTCATTTTATTAGTTTAGTATTTATGTTCCTGCATGAACATTTGGTCTATGCTCCTATTGAGCAATTATTAGTTGTGAATCAATAAATTGTCATTTCTCATAATATTTTCTCATTTATGCTATGCTTATTCTATATTTTTGGTATGTTCTTGTTGCAACAATTAAATTGATTGAATTTATTTCTTTAATATAGAATTTGACTAAAAAAACTGAAAATATTATGACCATCGCCGGAAGCGATGCACTCATAGTTGGCACTGGAGGAAACATTGCAGTTCTCCCTATGGACACTCGTATAATAATTGAAAATGCCTTATTATACCTTGAGTTTAGTCGTACTCTGTTAAGTTTTAAAGACATTCGTCTTAATGGTTTTCATATGGAAAATGATAATAAGGACGGTATCGAATATCTTCTCATGACTAAGTTTAATGGGTGTAATAAACATGAGGTTGAAAAACTCCCTTCCTTCTCCTCCGGGTTATATTACACTTATAAAATCTGAAGTTTATGTTGCGATGAAAACTACCCTTAAAACCCAGACATATTTAAAATTTGGGACAATCGATTGGGACATCCTGGGTTGAATATGATGAGAAGAATAATTAATAATTCTACAGGCTATAGCATAAAAACTATAGATTTTCCTAAATCTAAATATTTTGTATGCCCTACTTGTCCCAAGGAAAATCTCATAGTTAGACCCTATTACCTAAATGTTAGAGAGGAATCCTTGAATTTTTTGGAGAGAATTCAGAGTGATATCTGTGACATCTCAGAATGAGACATTATAGAATGTGATTTTATAGATTGTGGTATTACGGTATGACTTTATATCGTGTTTTGGGCCGTTTCCGGGTGTTTGGGCCTTTCCGGGGAGTTTGGGCTTTGGAGGAATTAATTTGGGCCTTGGGGGGGGGGACTAATTGGGCCGTAGGGGGAGGTCCCTAGCCCATTTGGGGGAAGGAGGGGGCAGCACCCTGCCCATGCGCCCAATAACCCTAGGGCGCCCCCCACTCCCCAATTCTTTCCCCCATAGCCGTCGGCCCTTCCCCTTGTGGTGCGCCCCCTTTTGCCCCCTAGCCGCCCCCCAACACGCCACCCCACCTCTAGCCGGCCCTAGGGCCTCTCCCTCCATGCGATCTCGCTGTCCGGGAACTCTCCGTCTAAGAGGATCCGGCGTTCCCGGCGATCCCAGCGATTGGAAGAGAGATCGGGTCGCGAGGATGAGACGTTCGTCGACTGGGTGATCCGTCAAGAAGAGGTAAGGATTTGGGGTCTTGTTCGGGGTGAACTAGGTGCTGTTAGATGGGTAAATTTATGGCTAAATTTGGTGTTTAGGTGCTGTGGTTAGATGGCTTTAGAGGGAATTGCAATGCTGTCCCACGTTCTGTCCTCGGGCAGATTGGACGTCGGACCTAGGGCTTGAGTTGTCGCAATTTTATAGGCATTTTCTGGTTGGATGCCTGTTGTGAAAGTTGTAGATAATTTAATTACCTTTCAATGGACACTAAGAATGCAAAATTCCGATCAGTCGTTTAAAAGTTATGGCCGTTTTACCAAACATTGTCAAATCTGTGACGAGATTGGTATAGATCGTGTTCAATTGTATATTAGACAATTTTAGAGGACGATTCAGTCTTCGCCAATACTTAGAAAAAGTTAGGAAATTTCCTAAGCTTTGAGAAAATATACTCATTTTCTTGATTTGGAGTTTTAGAAGTCAAGTTATGCTAGTTGGAAGCCCGCTGTCCCGTCGGGACAGATTCTCTGTTTTCGGGTTTTAGGAGTAGTTTGCGGAGTCGGGTTAGATGATCGTTCTTGTACTATTTTGTGGGCACAATTTGAGTGTGTTGTACCTATGTGCAGATGGTGTGAACCCGGGGTGCCCTCAACCTTTCGCCACTCCGTCGCTCATGGTTGAAGGCAAGTGTATTGGGATGGGTTTGGGTGTTGTATGATCATTAGACTTGCGTAGGTGTAATATGGCTACATGATGTGTTAATTTGCCATGCTTGGTAATTGCTTATGATATGATGAATATGGTGATTTATTGGTTATGAAATTGTTGTATTAACTATTTATGCAAGTTTATACATGTTCATGTCATATGTGCATTCATAATGGAAGAGGCGTCCCATTCTGATGCGGGTCTCTCTGTTCGCACGTAGTGAACACGAAAGACCTACCTCGTAGTCCCATCCACGGTTGTGAATGGGAGCGAGTCAGTAAGAGTAGACACACTCCATCTATGGGATGGAAGGGGAAAGAGGGTGCACGCCGACGGGTGTGCACTCGGCAATACCGGTATGTGCTTCGAGGATACATGTGCATTGCATTGCATACATGATGATGATTATGAGATGTTTACATTGTGAATATGAAATGTTCATGAAGTTGGATAGGAGATGTAGTGATGATGGTATTGAAACTGCTTGCTTGTTCCATTGCAATATACTTGCTGAGTGATGAACTCACGCTTGTGTTTATGATGTTTTTAGGTACCATAAAACCGTCATGCGGGAAAGGGGCTTAGCGACACACCTTCACATAGCATCATACATTTAAACAACTACATGTCACCTTCCGTAGTGGTGATAATAAGTTTAATTGCGTTGTCGCTTGGAGTTTGCCTCAAATGTGTGTGCTTGGTCATATCATTTAATTTGTTTAGCTCATGAAGTGGTTGAATTCATTATTCTGGACTAAAACTGTTGCTATATCGCCTGTTATTGCTGTTTTAGATGTCTTGCATTATGCTATATCTTGTAATATTATTGCTGTTGCTTCTAATCATGGAAAAACAAAGGGGATGCTGCTGAAATTTTCGGTTAAAGCATTTACGCCCTTGTTGTAAATCAATCTTAATTGTGGTATTTAGTTGTTGTTTATTTTATGTTTGGTGACGTCCATGGCATACTAGATGCCGGGGTGTTACAATATCTGTGGATCTATTCAGCCTCTGTCGGGCCCCTTCAGATATTTCATGGTACTATTAGATGGTCCCATGTATGTCTTTTATCTACTAGGAACAATGCCTTTGCTAAATTAATTGCCCAAATCATTAAGTTAAGAGCCTCCTTTCTAGAAGAAAAGATCAAGTCTATTCGAATGGACAATGTTAATGAGTTTACCTTAAAAGCATTTAATGATTATTGTTTGTCTTTGGACATTAATGTAGAGCATTATGTACCATATGTCCATACTCAAAATGACCTTGCAGAGTCATTAATTAATAGAATAAAACTTATTTCTAGACCACTTTTGCAGAATAGTAGGCCAACCACCAGCTGTTGGGGCCACATAGTGCAGCACGTTGCAACATTAATTCAACTTAGACCAACTGCATACATGAAATTTCTCCATTGCAGATAGTGCGTGGGAAATAACCAAGTATTTCCCATCTGCGTAAATTTAGCTATGCTGCATACGTGCCAATCTCTTCACCACAACGTACCACCATGGGTCCTCACCGAAAGTTAAGGATCTATGTAGGTTATGAATTTTCGTAGATAATTAAATACCTTATGCCTATGACAGGGGATCTGTACATGGCTCGGTACACTAATTGTATTTTTCATGAGGATACTTTTTCAGCATTAAGAGGAGATAAGTACCACATTAAAAAATGCCAAGAAATTGATTGGAATGTCACTGACATTCAATCCTTAAATCCACGCACTAAAGAAACTGAACTTGATGTTCGGAGGATAATAAATCTGCAACAAATAGTTAATAATCTGCCAGATGCCTTTACTGATCATAAGGGAGTGAAAAAATCTCATATACCTGCAGTAAATGCAACTGAAAGAGTGAAAATACTCCTGAAGGATATTGAACCCACTCTTGCCCCTCATGATAAAAAGAGGGGAAGGTCTCCAAGTGTACGTGACTAAATTTCGCGAAGAAATCCGCAGAAATAGAGGACCGATCAAATGAGATCACTACTCATGGTAGTGGAAAAAGCTCAACCTGATATTGAAAAAATCACTGTAGTGAGCCATCCTGGAGATGGTAATATCTCTGAAGTGAACCATCCTGTAGATGATACTCTCAGGGTAAATTTGCATGCACAATCTAACACTGGAAAATCGCAACACCCAAACTCCATTGTTATGAGAAAACATGAGGAGCTGGAAGAAATAAATGAAGAAATACCCACCAATTATGTGAATTTAGGAGAATTATATAAAAGAAAGACTACAATTATTGATATTTATTTTGCCTATAAAATTGCTAAAACCCTTGAACTGAATCCAGAACCAAAGTCCATAGCAGAGTGTTAGAAGCACTCAGATTGGGTCAAATGAAAAGAAGCAATTGAGGCAGAATTGCACTCACTTAATAAGCGGAAAGTTTTTGTTCGTGCTAACCGGACACCTCCTAAAGTGTTTCCTGTAGGAGCAAAATGGGTTTTTATCATGAAGAGAAATGAAAATAACCAGGTGGTGAGATATAAAACGATGCTTGTAGCACAACAGTTCACGTAGAGACCCAGCATCGATTACGATGAAACATATTATCCTGTAATGAGTAGAATAACGTTCCGACATTTAATATCAATAGTAGCAAGGTTAAATTTAACAATGCAGTTTATGGATGTGGTGATCGTATATTTATATGTGTCACTAGATACGGATATTTATATGTGTCCATGAAGGAATCAAAGTTCTGGATCCTAATAATCGCAACATGTATAGCGTAAAACTGCAAAGATCACTATATGAATTAAACAATCAGGAAGAATGTGGTACAACCGACTTAGTGAATTCCTTTTGAAGAAGGAATATTCGAATAATGATGATTGTCCATGTGTGTTCATAAAGAAATCACATAATGGATCTTGTATAATCTCGGTATATATCAATGATTTGAATATCATTGGAACTACAAAGGAGATAAAGGAAGCAAATACTTACCTCACGACGGAGTTTGAGATGAAAAATTTAGGTAAAACCAAATTTTTCTTAGGCCTGCAGCTTGAGCATTTTCCAGAAGGAATTTTTGTGCACCAGTCTACCTAAACAAATAAGGTATTGAAAAGATTTAATATGGATAAATCTCATCCTTTAAAAACTCCTATGGTTGTGAGATTCCTTGAAGCGGATAAAGACCCATTTAGACCAACAATGAACAATGAGGAAATCTTAGGATCTGTGGGCCCCCGGATCGACTATCCGGAGTCCTCTGTGTATTTCTGTACTAGTCCCAGATCAGTAGCTAGTACACACAGTCAAAAGTGATGAATCAACAACCATATCACGAATACATATAACTAAATAAGAATAATACCAAATAAAAGCAAAGACCTTATGGTCAAGGTTTACCATTACGGCCTGAACAGGCTGAACGACTTGAACACTGCAGCGGAAGACGAAAACGCTAATGCGACCAATCCAAATGCCCACAGGCAATCGAGTGGAGAACGCACCCTAGTCGATGGAAATCTTGAACAGCTTCTTTCACTTCTGAGAGAGGATTAGAATGTAGCACGTGAGTACATAAAGTACTCAGCAAGTCTGGGAGATTATGCACAATGTAGGCTATCCAAAGATGGCTTAATATGGTTCTTTTGCATAAAGCCAAGTTTCATCAAATCATACTTGTTAATAAATTTCACAAAGCATATTTGAGCAATTCTTTTTAATAATTGAATTACGTAATATTGTAGTGAAGGTTCTAACCACCACTCACTAATATACAGGCTCTATCCGCCACATCTCAACAAAATCAGGGTTCAATCCAATCACATGGCTATGTCCGCCATGGTTCACAAAATCAGGTTCTTTCCACCTACCTGGCTTTAGCCGCCAGAAGCACACCCGAGAGTTCTAACCGCTCCCGGATCCCAAAACAAAACATTGTTTAGTTTGAAATCAAAACCCAAAGTCTACCAGTATGAAAGCATTCAGCAAGCTTTGCCTTTGACCGTAGGCACGGCTATTCGAATAGTTTTAACTCTGCAAAGGTTGTACAGCTTTACCCACAAGACATGATATTCCCTTGATGCCAAGCTATTAGCACACTTCCTTGGGTGTGCCGGCAGGGATATCATGACAAGGCCTTTACAATGTATACGCTAACCCGACTCACCACGAGGTTTCACCGCTGTTAGGGTTATTTCCACCCAGTACAGAAGCCCCCTCTTGCGCCGTGTGAGAAAAACAACAACAACAACAACAACAACAACAACAACAATGCCTCTTTCCAGCTCTCACACAACCACCGAGTGGTGAGTCTAAGTTAGGTTTCTACAAATTATTCAGCCAGGTCGTGCCCACTTTGACATGTGGTTGTACGGTTATGCTTAGAATGGAGACAGTCATAAGCGTCGGTCCTTAATTGACTTGGGGCGGTACTTGCACAAAAGAACCAAGGCTTGGTCCGCTTCCACCCGACATTCCATGCCGCCCAAGTCGAAATCAATTTTCATTTTATTTTTATTTTGTAAACCATTGGCAATACTCCTTGCCTATAACTTCCAATACAAGTTTTCAAGAGATAATTGAAAGTCCCACCCATAGGTGAATATTGACCGACAACGAGACTAAGCATTTCTACCGTACTATTCTATTCCACCAATAGTTTATTTTTATAAAATACAAATACCCGGGTTTGATTACAATCCTTATAATCAACTGCGTATTCTCCAATAATCCCTCTATTGCCATAACTCTACAATCATAAGAATAATCCAATTCGATATAGTATCCACCAAGTAGGAAGTACATCATGGTACTATTATAACTTCAAAATCTTATGGAACTACAATCATATTTGTATAGGAAATCTTTCCCTTGAACTCGAACTTGTATTATTGATTTATCCACCAATCATACGGCGATCAATCTTATCATCCACTAAGAATATTTCACAAGGTCATCTATTAACCCACCAAGAATACTTCACAAAATCATTTACTAAACCACCGAGAATATTTCACAACATTATCTTAAATCATCTTGCATCCAATCCATCGATAATACTGCATAATATTCTATATTTAATCATTCACATTATCACCTCTAACTCATCTACTTAATCCGCCAAGAATATGTAATACTACCATTTATTAAACCACCGAGGTTGATTCGCAATATTATCCATTTAATCCACCGAGTAGGGTTGATAATATCCTTTACCAATCCCCACGTGTCATTTCCAATGTCATCTAACTAACCCTTCACATGATCATCTCTAAACCACGTAATATACTTGTTAGAATCTCCCGAATATGACTCTCTACTCACTCTGTTTGACCCCCAAGTATGGTCCTCAATGTCATTTATGTAATTCCTCCACTATTATTCTTGATATCAAACTTCTTACAATAATCCTCCAATCCATACAAGTTATATTGCGAATTGCTATCACAACCCAACTCCTCAATATTTCAACTATCACCATTCATATATCAATTTCATATTAACCACCCCCACCTTATCACTACTATTCACCCATCTCCAATTACATTCCATACTATGGGTTCTATTCAAACTATCCTCCAAATAGTCATTTTCATAATCGAAGGGTATTTTATTAAAAATAGTTATTATGGTGGATCACTGTTCTAGGGCGACAAAGAGTTACGGATAACAATTTCAAGGAGGTATAATCAACAGGTATAACTAACAACCTAACGTTTGACATCATCATTTTATATACATAGCAATGCAATTTGTAAAACAATTTTAAATCAGTTCGCAAACATAGGAGCAAAGTGCATCAAGGAGACTTGCCTTCTGTCCCGGGTAGGTCTTCGTACGCGGGAAGGTCGGCGGCGGAATCGGCGGTCACGGCGGGATCGTCGACTACATGCAAAACGAGACAACAAATAAATAACAGAAAATAAATAAAATCTAAAAATTATAAAATTAGTACTGGCAGGTAGATCTTGATTTTAGATGAATTTAGAAATTTGAACGGAGTCAATCGGAGTTCGGACGCAAAAGATATAAGCGTTCGAAGTTGGAAAATGATGAAAAATCAAGAAAAAGAGAAAAGTTACTATTTGCTACAGTAACTTGCGAGAAACTTGGTTCCAGAACTGACCCAAAGTTACAGAGCCCCCTTTTCTTCCAAAAAAACGTATTTTTGCCCCATTTTCGCACGGATTTGGATCAAACAAAAGCCTAGAACCTCTAGATAACATCCTTAGGGACATCTAGGAGAAAGGGATTGAACCAAAACTCACCAGAATCGGAGAAATCGATGAAGAACGGAGGTTCGGCCGAATGCACAAAAGCTCCAAATTCGTCGCCCACGGTTGAGAAATCCTAAAATTGATGGTTGGGTTAGAATCTAGACTCATCCACGGTCACAAAGAACCAAGTGGCATGAAGAATGGCTCACCGGAGAAGAATCTACAAGCATGAACTTGACGAATACCGAAAAAGTTCAACCCAACGTCGATTTTCTTGATCTCACGGGCAAATGCGTGGAGTAGAGGGAAAAAGGGATACACCACCGGAACCGGGACTCTTATAGGGAGAGAATGGAGGTGGTGGTGCGGCGTTTGGACGAGAAACGGACGAGTTAATGGCAAGTGAGTGGATTTCAGTTTTTCTTGAATGAGGCCGTTTCCGGCGAGCTTGATGGCGCACCGAGGTGGGGAATAGCAAGAGCTTGTCGTTGCGGATCCACCGGAACCGACCGTTCGCGTTTTGGAGTTGAAACGACGGAGTTATGGGGGTGTGAAGCTTGCCCTAGCCATTGAAGCTTGCTTGGAGCTCTCTGTTCTTTGAGGTTGGCTGGAGGTTGAAGACGATCACTGTAGCAGTGCCACGTGTCACTCTCCCATTGGTCCTCCTTTACGCAAACGATTCGCCCTAGAGAAAAATTAGGAAAAATGGTCTAAAAATTCCGGAAAAATTCCTAAAGCCATTTTAGAATATTTGGGACCTAATGAAACTGGTTTGGTTGAATTTGGATGAATTTTGTGGAATTGAATATTCGGGCGCGGATCGCAGGCATTAAACAAAAGCCGCGCGAGATAAAATAGGAACGGAGGTCCAAAAATCCGGGGAATGATTCCTAAAATCATTTTGGAATATTTGGAACACAAATGAAGTGGTTTGGGGACTTTTGGAGCATTTTTGGATTCGGGTGAAATTTCGGGTACCGGCGGGAGCTGGAAAATCTGATTTTTCGACCGGAGGGGAATTAAATCCCTATTTTGGATAGGAATGGATGCCAGGTTAATATAAACACCAAAGAAACTCCAAGTTTTGAATTTACTTTATTTAAATTAAGTTTTTCTCTAGAAAGCCAAAACTAGGGTGTTACAGGATCTGAAGTCTCATACTTAAATGCTATTGGTGCACTTATATATCTAGCGAATTGCACAAGGCCTGATATTGCATTTACAGTAAATTTGCTAACAAGACACAATGCAGCCCCAACCAGAAGATATTGGACCGGTATCTAGACTTTACTCAGATATCTCCAACATACCAAAGATCTTGGTTTGTTTTACCGGAAGAACTAAGATTTAATCATGGTGGAATATACGGATGCTAGCTATTTGTCTGATCCCTATAATGCCAAAACTCATACTGGTTTCATGTTTCTATGCAGTGGTTCAACCATTTCTTGGCGGTCTTTTAAGCAGACCTTGGTAGCTACTTCTACCAACCACTCAGAGATTATAGCTTTATATGAAGCCTCACGTGAGTGTGTTTGGCTGAGACGTGTAATTAACCATATCTAGAAGTCATGTGGTTTTAATACCGTCGATACCCCCACCATTATCTACGAAGATAATGATGCTTATGTTGCACAAATGCAAATGGGTTATGTAAAGAGCAATAGCACGAAGCATATTGCCCCTAAATTTTTCTATCCTTACGAACTCCAGAAGAATGGTGAGGTAAAAATAATACAAACTAATTCATGTAAAAATCTTGCAGATTTGTTCACAAAATTCTTGTCAAGGTCTACTTTTCAAAGGTGTGTTAATGGCATTGAATGAAACGACTTAGAGATTTGCGAAATTCAAGGGGGGAGTAAATCCCTTAATCATGACCCTTTTTATATGACCTTGAAGATTATATTTTATATCATGAAGATTATAAGTTGTACTCTTTTTTTTTTGGCTTAGTGAGTTTTTCTGAGGTTTTTTACATGAAGGTTTTTAATGAAACAACTAGTGTAACACGAAGTGCGAGTGCAATGCACTCTTTTCTCCATCTTTTTTCTATTGTATTTTTAGGAGGAGTTTTTAACGAGACATGTGCATTACGCGGTATTCGCCCAAGAAAGAGTGTTATGGTATTATGATATAGATAGAATCCCGGTTCAAGTATGAAAGGACTCTATCTATTGATGGGCTAATCCAAAGTTATCTGCAAGTTGACTTTGCTATTTATTAAGCACTTCTTTGTACAGAAAAATCAATCTAATAAAGAGTGAGAACTTTAACCCTTACTTTTGTGTGTGCTCCCATTCTTATTCATGTAATTACATTAGAGTGCTATTGATTGATATGAATAAACGACTATATTTCACAAGTAACCCATGGTAAGAGAGGTGGCGATGGGGTTAGCAAGGGTACCACGTCATCATGTGGAGTGCAAAACCAAGTTACTTCATTGGCCTAAATGTGTATTTTCTAAGTATCGTGTCACGGGTGAGTCACCATCACAAGTTCACTGAATGGGGTGGTTCGTCGGATCACGATGAGGATTTAATTTATTGTTGATTATCGTTAGAATATCCTGATAATTGATCTTATAAAGCTGGTATATATGATATTAGATACCGTTGGTAAATCGGTTAAATTAAAAATAATTCTAAAAATTTTAAAAAATTTATGCAACACAAATATCACGATTATCGAGCTATATTGAGCAAAAATAGTTCAAAAAATTGATCATCGAGAAAGTTCACTTGATTGGCTGATTATCGAGGCAAATATCGCGATTATCAAGACAAATATCGCGATTATCGAGGTATATCGAGATATATCGAGCGATTTTTGATTTTTTTGTTCAAAAAGTTTGAATTCGGAACTTTTTTATTTTCGATAATTTTTAAGTGATTTTCGACGAAAATTGTTACCGGATTAGAGATGATTTTTAAGACCATTTCGGTAATGTGAACCTGATCACGGTACCTAGACACTAATCTTAACATTGCCAGCATGCTGCTCACAAAAAGTATACAACATCTGACCATGCTATGGAAGAGAAAAGTTACAATGTGAATAATAATCCCAATACTTCATACAAATGTTGCAACTGGGCATCTATGTATGTGATGTTTAATGTGTTCAACTTAAACGTTGTAGTATTTTTTTTTAAAAAAAAATAGTGCAACGTCTACATCTGGCATCTGATGGATGGGGTGCTTGTTGTGCCTAAATGTTGCTTCGTTGTGAGCTTTTCTTACATCTAGATCTGACATATGATGGATGGGATGCTTGCTGTGCTCAATTGAAATGTTGCTGTATTGTGACTTTTTTATATCTGCATCTGACGTATGATGGATGGTAGGAATGAAAACGGAATAGAGATGGTCGATAAATAGTTTTTCTATTTTTATATTTTTTATCGGTAACAAACAAAATCTGAAACCCTGAAAACGGATATAGAAACATATAGTAATGGAAACAGATATGAAACGGAACGGAGCAGATACAAAAACAAAAACGAAAACAAAAAATTTCAGAAAAATATAGTACATCATCTATCCAAACTACTAACTTTGACTTCTACTATTGTTTGTCATGATACCAAATTTGATAAAATGATGGTGTTAATTGTCAGAGAATGAGAATTAGCGTTTTTTGGTGTTTCAAGGTTGATTTGTTTGGTTTTCCTCGCTACCCAAGGGTTTAACGGTTAATAGTTCATTACACATACATTAATTGTGTTTTTTTGCGATTCAAGGTTGGTAGATAATGAATAAATGATGATAGAGAGAAAATAAATAGAGGCATAAGGGAAAAAGTCTCATAAAATTTACATGCAAGTCTTATATTTGTCAATAAAACATTTGAACTTCAGCTCTTATATTTCTCAACAAAGGGAGTACTGATGATCTCTGGCTATAAGCTCAATTCTAATTCCATAGTCCATTGAACAACAAAAAAACTCTATTTACAACCGATTTCGAGATGACATGTGATAATTGCCGAGGCAAGATGGGACATGGGAGTATGATATAAATACAGGATTTATCAGCTTTCCCATATGCATTATACCGGTTTTAGACCTTGTTTGGCAGAGCTTCAAATCCGAGCTTCACTTTAGATCTGAAATTTATAGACTAAAATAAAATGAATTAAGTTTATATTTTTATTCTAAAATGTAAATAAGATGACCCACCTAAATACTCTTAATATAATCAGAATTAGTGGGAGCAGGGTTCACCTTATCGGCAAAAATCGTACGAAAATCATGATTATCGGTCTAATCGGTGGAGTAAGATATCACAAATCAGCCGGAAAATTGGTTAAATTAAGAAAAATTCAAAAAAATACATGGCGTAAATATCACGATACTCGGTGAAAATCGAGAGAAAATCTCTCAAAAAAATCGGCTCTAAGAAATATTCAATTGACCGGTCAGAATATCGCGATATCGGTGAAAATCGGTAACAACAGAAAGAAAATTGATGAAATCGGTAATTTTTTGAATTTTTTCTCAAAAATTTGGATTTCGAAATCGTACCATTTTTGACGATTTTCGGAGAAAATCGGTACTGGATTGAGGTTGATTTTTTTAGCTAATTTCGGTAAGGTGAACCTGAGTGGGAGACATAATACGAAATCGCACCGTGGAATTGTAGCAGACAAGCCTTTCGAGGGTGTGGCGGAGGTCGAGCAAGCCCCTGGCGGTGGAGGTGGAGAGGTCGCAGCCCCGCAGCTCGAGCACGCACAGGCGCGCAAACAACGGGAGCGAGAGCGGCGTCGGGTAGCGCTCAGGCCCGGCGGCCATGATCTTGAGCGAGGTAAGGAGGCGCAGAATCCAGCGGAGTTGCTCGAGCGCGCGGCGGTAGTCAACGAGCGCTCCCGCGCCGACGGCCTCCAGCTCGCGTAGCGCCTCAAGGCAGGAGGCGATGTAGTGGAGCCCCCACGGGGTGGAGGTGCAGGGCAGTGGCGGACCCAGGAATTTTCTAGAGCTCGGGCACGCTTAAAAGAGGACAACAAATTCACAAACTATTTACTGAGCTAATAACAAGGGACCAAATCACTGAAGGAAGTTTCTATCAAGTAGTAACTGGGCTTTTGTTAAAACCAGATGTTATTAACTCGATCCGTTGTTGAATTCACAGAAGGACAGTGTATTTTTCGTGATCTAGACTTTTGTTACATGGGCCTGAGCCCGGGCCCGTGCCCAGGCTGGCCGGGCCCTGGGTCCGCCTATGGTGCAGGGTGACGGTGACAGCGCCGTCGAGCAGTATGCCCACGTTGCGACCCACGAAGCGGACGAGTAGGTTGAAGTAGCGGTCGCCGGTGACCGGCGACGCCGGCGCCAGGAATTGCCATGAATTTTTTTTTATTTTCATACAGACACTTTTTATTTCCGTTTTCAAAAATGATTTTTCTTTTCTATTTTTCTTCGAAACGATCAAAACTTTCTGTTCCCCTTTTAACACTGCTGGATGGGATGCTTGATGTGTTCAATTTAAACGTTGTTGTACTGTAACTTTTTTTTTAGTGCAACATCTTTTACATTATTAAAACAAAGTTAAAGAAGCTTCTACGTTCGTTTGGAGAGCCATGGAATTCTAGCATTAATTGGAGAGGAAAAAAAAAAAGGTGAAAGATCAACACCATTTGTTTTGGCATAGACAATACAGCTATATTTCCAATCATTAACACGTGTATCGTACGCGGGAAACCGGCTGGTTCCAAATAACTGTAACATTTTAATCGCAGCAGCAAGCGTGTGAAGATATATGCTTAGAGAAACAGCCATGCATGTACCAAATTCAAAAGACAAGCACCTCCTCCGTCACCCAAAAGACCAGAGCCAAAGACCAAATCGATAAGATTAAATTAGCTCGAGTTAACCGACACCCAAATTAAAAACTCCTGCGCACGGCACCATGCCATACAAAATGCGCCGGCCAGGTCAATTGCAGCCTCCCCCGGTTGCCCGCGAAACATGAACTCATCGCACCAGTAAAAAAAGCTCATGCATATATGCCGTTTACGCCTTAGGCATACGGCCTAACAGGAAGGATGATAATTGGGCAGGTATCTCTGAATACAATTATTTTAAATCCAACATCCGAACCTAAACACGTGTAGTCCACCCGATCTCACTAAGTTTCACGATACAGATCTATGTCTATATCTGAACCGCTGGGTATCTGATACCCAATAGATATCTATGGACAGTATATCATATCAAAAATTACATGATTCCAATCCTCATTAGATGTCAAAAATTTGTAAGAGCTATCACATTATGCCAATCAAACAAAAGCATCACAGAACTTCAGAGCAGTATCAAGTATGCTGAATGTTGAGTTCCGTCTTGTTGGGACATCCGAAACTGGAGACAAACATGGGGCATTTACTTGGAGGAAGTCGCTGGGAGGAGCCACGCCGGTGGCGGCGACGAGCGCAGAGCGCAGGAGGAGCTGAGGGTAGGGATGGCAATCGGACGGGTACTTTCTGGTACGACTATCATCTATCTGAACCTAAAATCCGAACACGTGTCGTCCGTTTGAATCCATTAAGTTTCTCGGGTATAAATCTATGCTCATGCCCAAACCCGATGGATACCCATGGATACATTATCTCCTCCTAATTTGTTAGTCTAGCAGTGTTCTATTTTAAGTTCGTATGTTTCAACTTTCAGTTACATCATCTTTTTTAGATCTAAAATTCTGTTTTTAGATCTAAAATTATGTCCATTACATCACATTCATTGGACACAAATTGTATATTTTTACTTGATTAGAAGATTAATAATGCAACTTCTCACAAGTGAGGAAATATAATTAATTTTATGGAACAGAAACGGAGTCATATCAAACTGGTCTATGAAGCAAATCGAACAGAAACGAAAATATAATTAATCTTAACCTATCCAAAATAACATCAGAATGGTAGCTTATAATTTTCAATATGTATTACATTTACGATTTAGTTCTCTCCTGTAAATTTTATTTTTGATGCAGAAGCTGTATGGAGTGTTGTAAATCATAATACATGCACTACACTTAGATGAATTGGCTATTTTCTATGATAATGTTTAAATGAATAAGGCACATATATATTGTTCTCCTTTGCTTTTAATTGGTAATTGAGTGTGCACTAATTAATATACGGTTTAGTAATGGAAGCATTGGTATGAGCACTTACAGATTGCATGAGTTATATGAATCTTAAAAGCAGATCAGGTGTTGTCTGAAATTACACATGAGCTAATAGCCAGGACAATCCAATATTTGAAAAACTTAACAAAATTTTAGCCAGCCCAACTTGAGAGATAAAATTACCTTCACATTTCATGCTCTTGAAAGGGCCTTGTGAGATCATGTATACTAGGTAGAACCATGCGGCAATGCCGCACCGCGCAAAATTTGATTCGGAATTCTTTTTTGCAAGGAAACGGCAGAGAAAGGATCTAGTCGTAATTTTTTTTATTTTTTTTGGAAAAAGGTGACGTGAAGGATCCGGTCGCGAATCTACGAAATGACGGGTCTTTTTTTTGAAAAATTACCGGGAAAAAAATCTAGAGATAGAGCTGTATACATATATCTGTTGATGAAAATATTGTTTCCGGGAAAAACGAAGAAATAACCTATACACAAATTTCTTTTGACGAATTTGGTTAACACTTTATCATTACCCGACTAACCTCCTTTTGTCGAGTTTAATACTCTATGTGCTAATCGGGTGATAATACATGTTCCAAAAAATATTAGAGATGTCAACCCTCTTTTATCAAGTTTAATACTCTATACGTTCACCGAGTAATAATACACGTTTCGAAAAAATCAGAGATCGAGTTGGGAAAATTTTTTTAGAGATTAGTGATCGAGTTGGGAAAAAAAATCCAAAGATAGAGCTGTACACATATTTCTGTTGACGAAAATATTTTTTTCGGAAAAAACGAAGAAACGACCTGGACGTAACGGCTGGGGACCTATTTGTTATATTTTTGGACCTGATCGCTATTATAAAGAATTAGAAAAGGACTCGTTCGATATTTGTATTTAGCGGGGGGCTTTGCCATAAAGTAACAAACCAGGGACCTAAACGCAATTCAGAAAGGTTTTTTTATACTCACAAAAAATTGCAAAGGACCTTTTTGAAATTTACAGAGACCTATCCGTAATTTACAAAAAGGGAAGGACCTTTTTGCAAAATGGCATAGGGGTGAGGTGGCACCCTTGGTTGGCCTCCAATTCTCCCCCTTTAATATATAGTATATTTGTTCCTTGTTGCCTCACACTGGTGAACAAATTAAGAGAAATTCAATGTTTAGATTCGAATTGTGTTGGTTGGAGAGGAAAAGAAAGAAGAGTGTGTTAGAATAAATTGACAAAATTAACAAGAAAAATGACCTTTGTGATCTGAATATTACATACAGGCAACACAAAGCTCAGCTGAAAGCTGTGCTTGCAAAAATACTCAAAGAGGAAGAGATAAAATGGATAGATCTCTACAGGCCGTCTAAGGCCCAACGCAAATGAACAGACCGCACAGGGCCCCCAAATTTTTGAGGCCCCCAGCATATGCTGCACTACTATCATCTCTTGTGTAAATGGCCTGCTAAGGTTTCCAAGTTCTAACGATGCATCGTATTCTACCGATTCCGCGAAACATTCTGATATTGACGACAAAGAATTACATGTGGAGTTAAAGTTCCTCCAAGATTTTATCCCTAAGAAAGACATGGGCCCTCTTGATATTCTGAAGTTTGTGAAACGGATGAGTTGTTTTTCTAATACCCTTATTGCATATAGAATTTTGTTGACTATTTCTATGACAATTGCATCTGCAGAATGAAGCTTTTCAAAATTGAAGTTAGTAAAGTCCTACATGCGCAGTACTATGACACAAGTCCTCAATGGATTGGCAGCAATTGCACTTGAAAATGATGTTCTGGAGAAGATTAAATATGAAGATATAATTGAAGATTTCATTTCGAAGAACACCAAACGCATAATGCTTTTTACTAGAAGTTAAAAAGATATTGGTAAGAAAGATTCACCATTTACTCTTTTAACATTAATGCCTATTGTAGTTCTAAATATTAGGAAAAAACATATAGTTATATAATAGAATCACATTTTGGTTATTTGTATTTCTCTAGTATAGGACTCCGTTTTGTGTTTCGCACCAGGGCCTCAAAAACTTAGGTACGACCCTGGATCTCTATATGGGCCATGGTTTACAATCAATATGACAATCTGAACATTGATCAAAGTAAGAAATTCTCAACTACTACCAAAGTAAGAGTCATAATATAGGCGCCCTACATCATCACTAGCATCCCAAAGAACATAGAGCATTGATCAGCGGGCATAGAGTAGAACTGCTAGCGGTAATGAACAATCCTTTACTAAATCACAGTACACAAGAACTAGGACTAAGAGCATATGAGTTCTAATGGTAAACACCTTCCTACTCATAGATAAATTTTAGGCATAAATCATATACTGAAGTCCACAACCTTGGCTGCCCAAACTAAGAATAGAACTAGCAACATTCAATCCATTTATGGAAGAGGGAGGAGGGACACTTAGCTCATGGGAGATCGGGATGGGTGAAGTCTATTGTAGTCGAGGTAGTAGTGGCGGTGTTGGTGACCACCATGTGCCCATGCATGCGACTCATGGGTGCGGTCCCCCAACACCAACATTGAGGCCGAGCGGGAGCAGCCCATAAGAAAAAGGGGGAGAAGAGGGTAAGTAAGGAGAAGAAAAAGCAAGAGAAAAGGTACATAAATGAGACCACTTAGCTCGAGAGTAGATGCAACCGACATTAAGAGCGCCGGATCTGGTGAGGAACTGCCGGATCTTGCGAGGGGAAGCCGGATCCAGGTGGTGCTTGGAGGGGATGGCGACAGTCGGTAGGGAGGGTGGCGAGGGGGCCGTAGCCATCGCCGTCACCATCGCTGTGCTATGTTGTGCCCTATGGGGATGAGACTAACAGAGGAGCCTGAGGCCGCCGTGAGGATGAGAGGCGAGGGAGGAGCCCGAGACCGACGGAGCTAGCATGGCACATGCCGAGGGAGGGAAGGGGAGGCGAGGGGAGGAGTTGGCGCTGAGGGAGGGGAGGGGAGGAAGGCCGGCGTCGAGGGATGGGAGGTGAGGGGAGGAGCCGGCGCCAAGGGAGGGGAGGCGAGGCGATGGGAGGGAGGCGAGGAATGGGGTGGCGGTGGGCGTGGGGAATCAGAGTAGTCGAGTAGGGGCCGAGGGATTGGGGGAATGAACGAGAGTTCTGTTTTTTTAATGTATATCTCAAGTGGGGGTCCACATGTCATGGATACCCACGGGTACATATGGGTACAAATTGATACCCATGCCCATCCTATAACCTTATCGGGTACCCAAACAAGAAAACCATGGGTCCAAAGTGCTACCTGTGCCCGTCCTTATCGGGTCGGGTACCCACGGGTACCCAAACCCATGGGTAAAACTGCCATCCCTAGCTGAGGGGCAGACTGTCGCCGATGGAGGGGAAGAGCGCGGAGCGGCACGGCGGTGGAGGAGACGAGCGTGGAGCGGCACACCATTGGAGGGGAGGACGAGCGCGGAACGACACAACGGAGGAGGAATGGGGGATTGCAAGCTTGCAGTGGGCGCATGAGGAGCTGAGCCGAGGCACTGAGGTAGCCGATTTATATTTAGGGTTTGGTTTTTTAATGTATATCTAAAAATGGAGCCCACATGTCATACAATATCTATTAGGTACCCATGGATACAAATTGGCACTCACATCCATCTTATAATCTTATCGGATACCTAAATCTGAAAACATATGAATCTGAGTGCTACCCATGCCCACTCTTGTTAGATCGGGTACCCGCGGGTAACCAAATCCATGGGTAAAACTGCCCTACCTAACCGTTTCATAAAATTTCAAGTGCACGCATCTTGGCGCGGAGTAGGGTTGTTGGCACTCGGATAGTGCGATGCCGTTCGCAGCGTCCAAACATGCAAGATCAAGATTATCAATTAGGCACTTTTGGTTAGGGTCGGTGTTTGCCTCATGCACACCTCCCAGGTTAATTTGCCTGTTGAATATGTCATTTATATAATGATTCATGCAAGATAAAAGCAGAATGATGCAAGATGCTGCGTGACCTAGTGTCGGTTGTCACAATGCCCATGCGCCTAACAAATTAGGATTATTTATACGTAGTTAGGGGCATAAGGGAAACCATTTCTTTTTACATAATATATATGTGGGGCACAAAGTCATTGATGCATATGTAATTGGAGCATAAGGATTACTAGGAAAATACGCGCAGCGCACGCCGCACACACGAACGAAAAACGAATTTGTGTTTTTTTTCGTAGAAAAAACGGACCATGGAAACATTTTTTCCGAGGAAAACGAGTAAAAACGGGATACGAAAACATTTTTTTCTGAGGAAAACGAAAAGTTTTTTTTCAGAGAAAAAACGGACAACGGAAACCTTTTTTTCGGGGAAAGCGAGAAAAAACGAACTACAAAAACATTTTCTCGTGTAAAAACCGCGGCGCACAATGCACGAAATACGCGCGGCGCACGACGCGTGCGTGAACGAAAAACGAATTCATGCATTTTTTTCGGAGAAAAACGAACCATGGAAACTTTTTTTCCTGGGGAAAATGAAAAAACGGGGTTACGAAAGCATTTTTTCTGGGTAGAATGGAAAAGTTTTTTTCGGAGAAAAAACGGAGTGCGAAAACTCGGCGTACGACGCGTGCTTGAACGAAAACCGAACATGACTTTGCGTTTTTTTTGGGCAAAAAAATAGATTTAGACATATCTTCAAAACTTTTGAAGGCTCGAGAAACCATAGAGATCGAGCCGCGTGCGTGAATGGAAAACGAATATGCGTTTTTTTAAGGAAAAATGAGCCACAAAAATATTTTTCTGGGGTCTGGAGAAAAAACGGACGATGAAAGTATTTTTTCCGACAAAAACGGAGGAAGGAAGAAATAAAAAACAGGTTTGTGTTTTTTAAGAAAAAATGTACCCCGAAAACACAAAGCGACGCACACCGTGTGTGCGTACGAAAAACGAAATTGTGTTTTTTTAGGGAAAATGGACTACGGAAATATTTTCCTCGGGACCTAAAGAAAAAACGGACTAAAAAAACATTTTTTCGGCAAAAACGGAGGAAGGATGAACGAAAAATGAATCTCCGTTTTTTTCCGAGAAAAAATGGATAACAAAAACGTTTTTCCCGGGATTTGGAGAAAAAACGGACAACGAAAACATTTTTTCCAACAAAAACGGAGAAGCGACGAACGAAAAATGAATTTGCATTTTTTCTGAGGGAAAACAGTCAACGAAAAATATTTTTCCCATGCTCTGGAGGAAAAACGGACAACGAAAATATTTTTTTTCCAACAAAAACGGAGAAACAATGGATGAAAAACGAATTACCATATTTTTTTAGGGAAAACGGAAAACGAAAACATTTTTCCCATGCTCCGGAGAAAAAACGGACCACGAAAATATTTTTTACGGGCAAAACGGAGAAGGACCTGAACGTAAAGCGCAGAGACCTATTTGTTATAATTTTGAACCTGTTCGCTATTTTGAAAAATTAGAAAAAGGCTCACTTGCGATTCGTATTTAATGGGAGCCTCTTTCAGTAAAACGCCAAACGAGGGACCTAAACGCGAACCGAATTTTTTTTCCTCTCACAGAAAATCGCAAAGGACCTTTTTGTAAATTTGCAGGGACCTATACCTAATTTGGAGAAACGGAAGGGTGTGGTTTGCAAAATTGCCAGCGGTGGTGTAGGAGGCCCTCCTACTGAGAACCTCCTGTTATGATTGATATATATATATATATATATATATATATATATATATATATATATATATATATATATATATATATATATATATATATATATATATATATATATATATATATATGTATATATATATATATGGAGAGAGAGAGAGGATGGCTAGAATACTATCGATTGCAAAGTGAACTTGTAATACCCACGTTCTAAACCGTCCGATCGCACAACGTATAGTTCAGATGAATCAAGATAGAAGGCCACTTAAACCATTTTATGTGTGTGTGTGTGACATGCATTTTCTACACACATGCTATCTACACTATACATTTATTCCGTTAAGTTCTGTGCTATTCTGTCTTTTCCTTTTTATCCTGCATAACACGCATCTCAAAACAGAAAAGAATAACATTGATAGCATGTGTATTTACACATATGTGTATTTACACATATGTGTAGATGAGACTTTATATATATATATATATATATATATATATATATATATATATATATATATATATGTATATATGTATATATATATATGTATATATACATATCAAGAGAGAGCCTTCGTCATCACCACTATCATCGTCATTCTTCTTTCAGAGAACAAAACTGTTTTACAAAAGGTGCTGTGAGTATCTCCCTCTCTCTCTTGCAAGTTGGAACACATCTAGCTCAAATCCATATATGTTGGTGCAAACATTAAGGTCGACCCATCCGGATTCCGGACTCTCATGCAGGGTTCATCTTTTTTTTTTTTTTTTAAGAAAATCGGACGATTTTCGTTTTTAGATTATCGGAAAAAATCGCTCAAAAATCGGTAGAAAATCGCTAGATATCGTATGGTTTTAAAATCCAAAAATTTGAAGAAGAAATTCCGATTTTCTCCCGATTTTCACCGATTTTCTCCCGATTTTCACCGATTTTCTTCCGATTTTCACTATTTAGTTGAAAGTTTCTCGAAGCCGATTTTTTTAGCGATTTTCTCTCATTTTTGACCGATTTTCTCCCGATTTTGACTGATTTTCTTCCGATTTTTACCGGCCAATTGATTGTTTCTCGATGCCGATTCCTTGAGCGATTTTCTCTCGATTTGCACCGATTTTCTCTCGATTTTCACCGATTATCGCGATATTTACGGCTCATAATTTTTTTTGAATTTTTGATTTTTTTTTTGAATTTAACCGATTTATCGGTCGGTTTTAAATATCTTACCCCTCCGATATGACCGAAAATCGTGATTTTCGCGCGATTTTTCACGATTTTGTGAACCCTGCTCTCATGAGTACGTACTCACGGACAAGTTCACAAAACCAGTTGAGTTTCTATCCATTTTCACAGAAACCTTAAACCATCGATACATCGGTTCAATTTAAAAAAATTTGAAAAATTTTATGTGATGTAAGCCGGTAAAAAATTATCAAAAATCGCTCGATTTTAGACAAAAATCAACGAAAATCATTCAGAAAAATTGACCACCCAAAAGGTTCAACTCGTCAGTCGATTTTAAAGAAAAACGATCGGTTTTTTGTGAAAACCGACAGATTTTTGATTTTTTTAATTTTCTTTCTAACGTTCGGTTTTTGACGATTTTCACGATAAACCGGTACTGCTGGGATCTCAATTTTCAACCTGGATACAGTTTTGTTAACCCTGCTCATGGACATTCAAATTTATTTGAACTATTCATTTTACATCGAAATTTCCACGTTAAAAGTGTGTGCATGGTTATACCTTGATCCATACGAGCTTGTTTGCAAAGATGTGGTGGGGAATATCTACTGCAAACCTACATGTGAGAAGTTGGAATTCTGTAAATGATTTATCGGTTTTTAATGGGGTTCTTGGCAAAATGACCTTCCATGCAAATTGCGCGCTTACGCAAGTCGGAATGTACACAGGTTTGCACTAGATACTTATGTCACAAACGGGTGGCATTTTAAAATATATGCAATCAGAATTTTTAAATTTTAGCTATTGATATCTTATGCGAATATCTAATTAAGATTTGGGCTCGGAAAACTATCATGCGTAGATTTGTCTCGAAAGAAATAATTTCACAATTATGTTTTATAAATATATTAGAATAGAAATTAGTGATTAAAATTGTGCTTTGAAGACCATATTGATATCAGGATATTATGTTTTTTTTGTGACCGGAGGGGAAGCGAAATGTAAATAAAAGTACTATGAGGTAGGACAAATGCACTAACTCCAAACCATCATCTCTACTACATATAAATACGAGATAATGATGGTCCGTCCGTTCTCTCCTTTGCCTTGTCCACCTTAAACGTGTGCCACCAGGTGGTCCCTCTTAGTCGAAAACACGAAATCGCCTTATTGCCACAATCGCCGCTCAGTTTCCATGTTCGCCCCCGAAATCGTTGCCTCCTCTAACAACTAAACTGTCGATGTTTAACACCAGGGGGTCCCTAAATCGAGCTTACAAATATGATTTAGGTTACCTTTGTCTAACAAATCAAAGATTAAAAAGGGTAGTAAATGGGATTGTTTCTTTATTTAGTTTTGTGTCTTGACAGAGTACAAACTAGTGAATTGCGAATGAAATGCTAAAGCTAATCTTGTTCTTCTCTTGTGTTTTTGTTGTGTCCTCTTCCTATTTATGCTGTCCGAAGGGATGGCAGTTGTATCTTTTAAGAGGAGTTTTCTTGTCAAAAGATGTCTTTCCGCTGGTAGATGTCTTTTGATAAAAATGCGTCTTCGTAAGAAGTAACTACCAATCAGTTGTCTATACCTAAGAGAGAGAGAGAGAGAGAGAGAGAGAGAGAGAGAGAGAGGGAGAGAGAGAGAGAGTCCTCCTCACAATACTCTCATGTGGGGGTAACTTCCTCTCGACCAGTTGCAGGTTAGGGCGAAGACTATTCAATACCCAACCAGTTTGCTGGTTGGAGCAACTGAATAGGTTATTCCTGATCTGCGTATAATCAGCTTGTCGGGGATACTCAAATAAGTTATTCCCGACCAGTACATACATAGCTGGTCAGGGTAACTATGGCATACTTTATCTCTGACCAGTTTTAACAAACTGGTCAGGGAATTTTTCATGTGACTAAATTTGATTCTGGTTGAAGTCGTAACCAGGTAATGGGCTTTGGGCCTTATCTTTTCTTATGAGCTCCTTTTATTTATGAGCGTGTGAGCCAAAAAAGTAGAATATGATATATTAATCATCGTCAGCTAGCTCGCAAGGCTCGAATAAATATGTGTATTTATTCAGGACTTTTCATTTCTAAAGACATTATAGAGTCTCGCGCTAATCATATCATAGTTTTGGTTCCGGATAGGAGAATTTTTTGCGATTTCTCGGTAACTGAAATTGTGGTATAACTATTCTAGTGAACAGTATAAATAAGGGAATGCTTCACTCCTTTAGATTCTTGAGCGCGAAAAAACTCTGTGAGTTCTTCTGCCTTCTTTCTTCTTGGTTCTTCATGTTTTTCATCTTTCGCTCTTTTTTCTTCTCGCATTTGAGAAATTTGATCAAGAAATGGAGGTGAAAAGTCCGAAAAACTAGAAAAAAGTTTTAAGCTTTTCACCTTTCGAGTTCTTTTTTCAACCTCAACGGAGAAATCTATTTTCATTGAGAGTAAGATCCAAAAACTTGAGGATCAGGGCTTGATCCCATTGCGCGAGATGATGCGCTGAGATCCTAGTGGAGAATATGTGAAGCTTATCCCCTAGGGGGGGTGCATCGTGCTTTTCTTCTCTTTCGCGAGGTTAGGTTTTCATCTCTCTGAGAGTGAATTCTCAGCCAATGTGCTTGATCATTATGAGATCACGCTTCATCACATTCCCCCAAATTCTATTTTGATTTTGAGTGTTTTCTCGTATCTTTGCGAGGCTTTTCTTGGTATTCCTTCTCCTGTTTGTATATTTCGCTGCTTCTATCAATATACTAGAAATAATGAAACCCAAGATGCTTTTAGAAGTGTTTATTTTAAGCTCCAAGTCGGAGTTCAATATCCTTCCCTTACAACTAAGGATACATGGAAAGACTATCGGTGACGAGTACCCATACCATGGGTACCCCCAGCGGCCCAAAAAAACGCACGGGCCGACCCAGGCCAGTCGAGGCCCGAAGTCACGACCGCCGGGCAAGGTCCGAAATCACGACCAGGTCTCCGATATCCCAGAGAAGCGATGGCATTTATTGCGTATCGAGCGCATTAAATGCCGGCCATAATAACGATGACGTAGCGGCGCAAGTTCCCGATCCTCGCATTTACTGCGAACGACGCAAAGAACTACCGACCAAAGAAGAGGGGCGAGGGAGTCGGCAACCAGTCCCATCAGCCCGCCATTTTCGGACGACCGAGGGCACAGTCTTTTCCTCTTTTTTCCCACCAACAGTGTAACCTTCCTCCTCGTCTATAAAAAGGGGGGAGGGGCGAGCATGTAAAGAGAGACGAACGAGAAAAGAAGATCAATACAATCCAACTCACACGAACTGGAGTAGGGACGTTCAGCCCGAACCAGTATACATCTTGTGCTCACCCGAGTCAAGCCGTTCGAGGAGAGGGAGCGTGCACCCCCATCGACGTATACAAATTCACTAGCCGGTGCCCGAAACACCGACAGTTGGCGCGCCAGGTAGGGGCTGCGCACGCCGTCGCCGTTGCTTTCCCGTTCAGCTTCCTCGACGGTCCTTTTCTTCGACACCACCATGCCGATAGCATCGATCCGCTTCGGTTCCCTCGACTTCATCACCACCGCGGCGGGACAGATGGTGATCGTCCCCACTGCGGTTCGTGCCATACGCCTCAGACCTTTGGCGCCGTCTCCGTCCTCGGTGACTCTTCGGCTCGAGGCCCCGCGACGAACCCCCGACGCCGGCAAGCACGCCAAAGCTCCTTCGCCTCGGACGACGCGCTGGGCGCTGGCGCGGCGGATGCGCCACGCGCTCACGCCAGAGCGATGGTCGGCCACGCGCCCGACGACGACCATTCGGACAACTCCTCCGGCCACGGCTCTAGCGGAGGGAGAGATAAGAACAGACCGCGCTACCGCGAGCCCGACACCGTGGCAGGCGCGAACAACCCCTCCGCTACCCCGGTCACGCCGAAGACTCTCCTCCAACACACCGAGGAGGACCACCAGACTCGCCGCGCCGATCTTCAGCGGCGGCGCGAAGAGCTGGAGGTTCAAAAAGCCGAGCTCGACAAACTCCAAGCCGATCTGGATCAGCATCCACCCGCAGTTCTACCTGCACCTAGCGGCGCGCGTGCTCGCGCACGCCAGGTTCACCACCTGCTGGCCAAAGGGACCGACGATTCGTCGTTCTTTCCACACGCCGGCCAAAACATCGCCGCGGCGGCAATGTTGCTCCGCGGCATCCCTGAGCCAGACGATCCCGCGGCCAAGGCAACCCACCAGAATCTCCGAGCGCTGGTGGAACGAGCAGCCGCGCAACACGCGCATGGCTCCGGATCACAGCGTTCGGGCGCCTCTTCAGACGGTCCGCACCGCGACGCTTCCCGGGGCCACCGAAGCAAAACAAGGGCGGTATCGCCCCCCGAACAACCCCAGGCATCACGCACCCCGGTGCGCCAACGCTTGGGCGACGAACGCGACGTTCGCGCCACCCTCCAGGCACGAAGAAGGGCAGGGAACGACCCGGCCCGGACATATGTCGCCGACAGCGCCCCACGACGTGACCGCAGCCCGAGCCCCGATGGCCCCGGGCATTCTGTCAAGGGATCCGCAGCGCAAGGTTCCCTGCTAGGTTCCGAGCGCCGGTCAACATAGCCAAATACGCGGGGGCCACAAACCCCAGCGTGTGGCTGGAGGATTACCGGTTAGCATGCCGAGCGGGGGGAGCCACAGACGATCTTTTCGTCATCCAGTACCTCCCCATCTACTTGGCGGACTCGGCTCGAGCATGGCTCGAGTACCTGCCCGCCAACATCATCAGGGACTGGGCCGACCTCAAACACCACTTCGTTGGTAGCTTCCAGGGCACCTACAAGTGACCAGGGAACTCCTGGGACCTGAAGAGCTGCAAGCAGCAGCCAGGGGAGAACCTCCAGGACTACATCCGGCGTTTCTCCCAACAGTGCAACGAGCTCCCTGACATTCGTGACGCCGATGTCGTGGGGGCGTTCATCTACGGCACTACCTCCAAGACCCTGGTCCACAAGCTGGGATGCGCAAAGCCCAGAACCACCAAAGAGCTCTTGGACATCGCCACCAACCACGCCTCGGGCGAGGAGGCCGTAGATGTCATCTTCGACAAAGGGAAGTCGAAGCGAGGAACTGGCGCCGAGCCCAGCCCCTCCTCCGACCGCCCCGACAAACGGAAACGCCACGGCAAACAGGTCCGCGAGGACCGCATAGTCGCGGCCGCCGACCAGCCGGGGAAGCCGCAGAACCGGCAACCCCCCGACCATTTCGAGAAGCTGATGGAGAGTCCGTGTCCGAACCACGGATACCCCGTCAGGCACAAGTACCGGGACTGCGAAGTCCTAAAGCGTTTCCTTTCCGGAGCTCCCACGACGCCGCGGAGCAAAGGAAAGAAGCAAGACCCGGCGCCGACCGACGGGGACAAAGGGGCAGACGCCGGCTTCCCTGAAACCGACGGATGCCTCATGATCTTTGGCGGACCGGCAAGCTACGCCGACCGAAGGCAGCTCAAGCTCGCCTACCGGGAGGTGCTCGCGGCAAACCCTGCCGTACCCAAATACCTTCGATGGTCAGAGTCCCCGATCACCTTTGATCGAACCGACCATCCCGACCACATCCCGCAACCAGGGAGGTACCCGCTTGTCGTCGACCCCATTGTGGGGACGAAGCGCCTGACCAAGGTGCTCATGGACGGCGGTAGCAGTCTCAACATTCTTTATGTCGAGACCCTCGACGCCATGGGGATTCCCCGCCCAAGCCTCCGACCGAGTAGGGCGCCTTTTCACGGCGTCGTCCCTGGCCAGGAGGCCCACCCGCTCGGGCAGATCGACCTGCCCGTCATGTTCGGGAGCCCGGCCAACTTCCGCACCGAAACCCTCACCTTTGAGGTCGTGGATTTCACCGGCTCCTACCACGCCATTTTGGGAAGACCATGCTACGCGAAATTCATGGCGATCCCCAACTACACCTACCTGAAGCTGAAGATGCCCGGGCCGCATGGGGTAATCACCGTGACCGCATCTTTCCAGCTCGCTTACAACTGCGAGAAGGACAGCTGCGAGTTGGCTTCGGCGGTCGTCGCGTCCGCCGAACTCGCCGACCTCCGGGCCACGACCCAACAGTCTGCTCCCGACTCCAGCAAGTCCGGGTCAGGCTCCTTCAAATCCGCCGAGGACACGAAGGCTATCCAGGTCGACCGCGCCCGGGGGCTTCACCCACCTACTGGTTGCGATGGACAAGTTTACCAAGTGGATAGAAGCTAAGCCGATCACGACCATCACTTCGGCGCGGGCGGCGGACTTCATCCGCAACATCGTCTACCGGTTTGGAGTCCCAAACTCCATCATCACCGACAATGGAACGCAATTCACGGGAAAGGAGTTTCTTGAGCTCTGCGACAGCTTCAGCATTCGCGTGGATTGGGCAGCCGTTGCCCACCCGCGGAGCAACGGCCAAGTCGAACGCGCGAACGGCATGATCCTCCAGGGGCTCAAACCGCGGATCTTCGACCGACTGAAGAGATACGCGGGACGTTGGGCGGCTGAGGTGCCTCCCGTACTTTGGAGCCTGCGGACCACCCCAACCCGATCGACCGGATTCACTCCATTTTTCTTGACATTTGGGGCCGAGGCCGTCTTGCCAATCGACTTAAGCTACGGCGCCCCAAGGGTTCGAGCCTTCGACGAAACCCGGGGGCTCGAGTCTCAGCAAGACGCTGTCGACCGGCTCGACGAAGCATGGGATGTCGCCATCATCCGCTCAGCCAAGTACCAGCAGGCACTACGGCGCTACCACGACCGCAAGGTTAGAGGTCGAGCGTTCAACGTAGGCGACCTGGTTCTGCGCCAGATTCAGTCCAACAAAGACAAGCATAAGCTCTCCTCTCCTTGGGAAGGCCCCTTCACTGTAGTGGAAGTCCTTCGACCCGGCACTTACCGGCTCAAGGATCCCGATGGCAACATCTTGTCCAACGCCTGGAATATTGAAAAGCTAAGACGATTCTACCCTTAGTCCATTTCTCTTTTACCTCGTCTACTACCGTGTTCGCACTCTCACCCTGAGCAGCCCGACCCTCGGTCGGGCCTACGCGTAGCGTTTCTACCCGACCCGACGAGCGAGGTCGGCGTGCGAACGCTCGTGTTAAACCTCTTTGCCTACTTTTCAGAAAAACACTTGAAACACGTCGATCACTGCTCGGATGGTCCCCTCAGACCCGAGGACAGTGATCCCGGCGCGCTTCACCAAAAAAAAAAAAAAAAAAAGAGAACCGAAAAGATAGCGAAAAGCACACACGAAACCCCTGAAGAATCCGAACACCTTTATTTCTTCCGATTTGACGGCATTTACATTCTTTAGAAACGTGAAGTCTAAAAACAAAAAAGTTTATCTTATTCTAGGGTCCTCCTCGCCTCGGTGATCTCCGGACTTATCGTCCCTCTCCAAGCACGGCTTCGGCTTCCCGCACAATTTTTGCCGCAAAGCGCAGCAGAAACTGGTCGGGTCGCCGAAATCCGCGACGGGAGAGCCCCGATCTACCCGGGTGCGACGCCAAGAGTCGGAAGCCCCCTGCGCCCCCCCTGTGTGACCTCTATGGTTCCCGGGGGAACTCGGGGCTCGCCACAGAGGGGTCCACCGATGGAGAGGTGTACGACAGCGTGATTGGGGCGACCGGCAGCGCATTCGTTAGCATGGGCCTGGATGTCGCGGTAGACTCCAGGCTCCCTAAGGGAGAAGGGGCACGGGGGGGAACGGCGTCCTGTTCCCCCAATCGCTCGGGCGCTCGCGGCGGCGGTTCCCTCAGCTCGACGACCGCAGCCCGCCGCTCCCGTTCCCGCTCCTCCTCCTCCGCCTCCCGCTCCAGCAGCTCCCAATCAACCCGCTGTCTGACGGGCCGCCATCGCAAAGCGGCCGCCTGCCGCCTCCAACTCCTCGTCCTCCGCCTCTTGTTCAAAGGCGTCCCAGTCGATCTCATCGATGGGTGGGCTCTCGACCTTGGAGCGAGGTTGAGAGGGCGAGGCAGCCATGAAAGCGAGTTAGTAGCAGGCCTCAACGTCGCTGGATGAAGTCCCAGCGCCCACCGCTCGCCTATTTATAGGCGATCCGCAGCCAGACGAAGCGGCAGCGGCGAGGTACCCGCCAGCATTAACTACGACCGTGCCTTTCCAAGCTGATGGCATGGAAGCCGAAGCGTCAAAACTGACGGTGCGGAAACCGAAGCGTCGCCGATTCTCTGCGTTGAACAAAAAACGCCTCGAGAACCTCGCCAGTTGCAAAGAAAGATAAGTGAATATCCCCTTTCCCTGCACTCGTTGTTACTCCTTCAAAGTGGCGCGCGGCGGTAACAGCCAAACCGCCTCGCACCACTCGGGGGCTATAAGAGTCCCGTGGGTTGGTGACACGACCAATTGCCGGGTCCTCCCGAAATCGCCAAACTTTCGACCACAAGTACTACGGCCTACGCCCCGGCGGCTACGGTTGTGAGTTAGTACTTAACGGAAGAAGGAAGTGCCCAAGCGGAGCGACCCACGATTGGTCGGGAGCACCCCTCCCACGGTCGCACTGACCGATCGGCGCGTTCCTGAAAGCTCTCGTGTTTCCCCCGCTCCCTTACTTTGTAGTGCACACACCAACCTACGCCCGACCCCTGTGGTCCCCAAGGCTATGGACGGTAACAGTGACCATCACAAACAAAGGGTGCGAAAAACAAGCACGGGGCAAAACACATACCAGTTCCTTACAAAATCTAGAAAGAACAAAGAAAAAACTGTTTAATTTCCCTTTATCGTTCATCTATGAAGGACGTCGGTCGGGGAAACCTGGTCGGCAATCGCCCTGGCGTGCGGTTCGACCCGAAGCTCCAAGGCGTCGATTTCCTCCTCGGACCGGTTCGCAGCAACCCCGCTACTGACAGTATCAAGATCGATGCCGTAGTAGGAGAGCGTACAAACCAGTGCTGAGGCAGCCCCGAGAACAGCACCGGTCGCCACCGAAGCCTCTACGTGGTCGACACGCGCGGGCGAGCACTCCCGCCGAGCTCGAGCCTGGTTGAGAGCCCACCGCCCCGACCCGATCACGGATCTCTCGCCGATCGCCGCAAAGACGTCGGCTCGGCTGATCCTCCTCCGATACCGGCGCGCGGATAGGGCCACGCGTCGCGTGGCGCAACAGCCTTCGCGCCGCCACTTAACGCCTCGTCACGCGCCTCCTCCGCCACCTTCCGCGCCTCCGTGGCGCTCCCGAGGTTCTTCTGCAACTCTGCAACAAGACCAGTGGAATCAGGAGGCTACGGCAAAGCAACCCAAAGATTGAGGACGCTAGAGCTAAGGCACTTACCCGACACAGAGTCAGCCATGCTGCGGAGGTCCTCCTCGGCTGCACTGACCGCCCGATCGCGCCGACTTGCGCTTAAAGCAGCGTCGCTCGATAGCTGTCTGGGCAAGCTTCCCAGCCGCTTCAAGCTCCCTGCTGAGACGAGCGGCGTTCGACTCAGCATCCCCCTTCGCCCGGTTTGCCCCCTCCAAGAGGGACTCAAGATCAGACACCTTCTCGTCCGAAGCCCGCTTCGCCTGACGCTCCCCGAGCAGGGCGTCTCTTGCGTCCACACTCTCTTGGCGGGTCCTCGCTGCTTCGACCCGCTCGCGGTCCAAGACACTCCGAGCCTCCGATAGTTCGGAGCGCAGCCGGTCGCACTCCAACTCGGCAGACGACCCTCGCTGGTTCTGAACCCGGATGTACCCAGACTTGAACGCCGACCGGGTCTTCAGAGTCTAAAGACAAAAGACACCCATCAGCCCTCAGCCCAACCAACCAAAAGGGAAGACACGCAACGGAACAAGCAGATTACCTCAACTCTCCGAAGGGCCTCCCCAGAGACAACCCCCAGCCTTGCGTTAAAGGACTGGAGCGAAGCTGACAGCGCCTCGCGGACCTGGTCTGCTTCACCAGAATCTGGCCGGGCAGATCTCTCCGACCGCGGTCCACTCGTCCCCCTCTGCCTCGTCGTCCAGGACCACCGGCGACGAGCCTGGTAGGACCAGCGGGGGGATAGGAACGCGAGCAGGCGCCCCGGCTACCCGCGAGGGCTCGACAACCACCTCCTCCTGCACCGCCCCGGCGACCGTCTCCATCGTCGTCTCCTCCGCAGCTTCAACCGGAAGGGAGGGCCCCGGAAGCGACGGCGCAACGAACCCTGGCGCCAGAACTGCGCCTAACGGGGGGGTCCCCGCCGGGGGCAGTGGGAGCTCTTCCCCGCCCGCTTCACCCTCCGGAAGCGGACCCGGCTCGACTGGAGCGCAGGGGTCCTCCTCGGACCTCGGCGTGACCAGCGGCCCCACTTCCGTCTCGCCGCCGAACGATCGGCGGCCCGACGGTTGCTCGGTCGCCAACCCGACATCACGGCTACCGCCGCCTCCGCTGCCGGCAGCTCGGTACTTCGACCCAGTGGGGGCCACCACGACCTCCGGCTGGTCTGCCTCGACCGACGAGGCACCCGCCGATAGCGGCGGCGCAGCTCCGACCGCTGAGCGCCGTATCTTATCGCCACCGCGACCGCCTCAGATAGACTCACGCACACGACGACAAGTCGAGAAACGGCAAAGACAGTCTTAAAACCCGCAGACTGACAGGCAGACGGGGGGGAGGCACTTACCGCGTCGAGCGCCTGCACGGTACTTTCGCCCTTCGCGTCGCCCCCCCGGTGGGGATGCATCGGCCCTCCGTTTCCCCCGAACGTCCGGCGCCACCCCCACGGCGGGCTCGACAGCGGTCGCGACACCGTCATCCCCGACCTCTCCACCTCCGGCGTCCGTGTCGGACGCGAGGGGCCCACCGTCGCCATCTCCGCCCCCAGAGCTTGGGGACGACCCCAGGTCGCCCGATTCCGCATCGGTCGTATCGGAGACGTCCTCACCGCGGGACCGCCTCGCGTCCCGCTGCTCTTTTTTCTGCTTCGCAACTCTCTCTCTCTCTTCCTTGCGGGCAGCATCTCGCGCCTCCTCGGCCTCCCGAGCCTGGGCCCTCGCCTCTTTTTCCCCCGGCAAGTCCGGCCGGGAAATCATCCGTCCCAGCCCCTGCGAAGAAACCAAAGAGTCGGTCACATCGGCCGGAGAAAGGAGAAAACAGGCAGAGGAGCCCATTTGCATACCAAATCGGAGCCACGATCCGCCATTAAAGGAGCAGGAGCTCGAGACACCGCCACCAACGCATCGCCGCCCAGGACAGAGAGGACCCGGGCATCGACCTCTGTCGGAGGAAGCTCGGGTCCCAGCATCCTCGTGGGATCGGACGCCCCCGTGTACTCAAACATGGGGCGCGCCCTCTCCGCAAGGGGCTGTACGCGCCTCTCCATGAACGCGCGCACAACGGCCTCGCCGTTCAAGCCGCGCGCCTTCAGAACCCGGATCTGACCGACGATCAGCTCCACCTTCCGCCGCTCTCTCCGATCAGGCCCCCAAACCCAGCATTCTCTGCTCTCAGGAAACAGGCCGGAGAAACGCGGGGCGCCGTTTCCCACGTTCCGGACATAGAGCCACTCGGAATGCCAGCCCCGGTTGGACTTAGGGAGCTCCAGGTCAATGTACTCCAACGCCCGATTGGAGCGCAGGTACAACGCGGCGCCTCCAAAAGGTGCCCCCCGACTCGCTTCGCCCTTCACCAATGCGGAGAAGAAGTACTTCCACAACGCCCAGTGCGGCTCGATGCCAAGAAACGCCTCGCACAACGTCATGAACACCGCGATGTGAAGCACACCGTTCGGGTTGAGTTGGTGCACCTCCACCCCGTAGTAGAAGAGGAGCCCCCGGACGAACCCGTGAAGAGGAAACCCAAGCCCGCGCTCAAAAAACCAGGCGTGCGCCACGATCTCATCGGCGTGAGGCTCGGGAACCGCCCCCACCGCCGGAACCCGCCACCCGGAGACATCCCGCGGCGCAAGAAAGCCTTTCCTCTCCAAGCCGACCGCGCGAGAGGAGCGAGTGGAGCACTCCTGCCACATTTTCGAAACACTAAAGCAACGGCGGCAGCAGAAAGCTGGTAAAACACCTCTCTCAATCTCTCTCCCATCGCAGGAAAAAGCAGGGGCGACCACAACTCCTCCCATCCTCCCTTATGTATGGGAAGCGGACCGGCGGGAGTCGAGCGGGCGCAAGTCAAGCCAACCGCCCCACACCACGAAAAACGGCACGTCTCGCCACCTAGCCACATCGCTGTAAGTACGCCGGCTACCAAAACCCCACTACGCATTAAATGCTGTCAGAAAACCGCAGGAAGAACAGGCGCCACCTCGAAAGGCGCTCCCGGCGTCCTCTCGGTCTCTACCTCCGGGTCGGCCCAGAGACGCGATCGATAACACCAAGGGCCCACTGAGCCACCAAGGCCCCAGGGCCTCCCAGACCTCGACAGACCGGCCCGGCCCAACGTTGAGGGATGCAAAAAACCGTCCGCAAAACAAATCCGGCTCCACCACAGCAAAAAAAAACGAGCAAGAGGTGAGGACGAGGCGAGCCCCCAGCGGGCCCCCAGTTGGGTCGGCGGACGATCCAATCGCCTTAACTCACGTCCGGGACCACACCTCACGCTCTCCCGTGGAGCCCGTCGATGGGCGGCAGTCAGCTGCACCCTGGACCGGCGAACGATCCAAGGTCCGATACGGGATCGAGTAAGGAAAGGTTCTTCATGGATCGCCCCCAAGTGGGGTCGGACACCCGCGCCGGGATCGTCCGCTAGGGAACCCCCCTCGCGAGGGGGGCCTCCAGGTTCCACCCGGATCACTCGCTTGTAGCTCCACGAGAGCGGCGCTCGAGCCAGCGAAGGCAAGCGCGCGTCTCTCACCCCCTCCAGGTCCCACACCTGCGGACGGGACGTAAACGTGGGGCAGACGGTAAACCCCTCAACCCGACAGCAAACTCGCCCAGCTCTGGCGTGAAACGAGCCACAACTAGCCCCGCCCCGGGTCAAACGCAAGCGTACGAAGCGTGGGCGCCACGTGCCCGCCGGGGCGACCAGCCCATCGCTACCGGCCGTGACGGCCGGACGCCACGTGTCCGCCGAGGCGACCACCGCACCGAGCGCCTGAAGCCGCGACCTGCGTGGGCGCCCGGGTGCCGAAATATACTGCGATTGGGCCTCTCCGACACCGCAAAGCAACAACCAAGCAAGGCGTAACCCCCCGACCTGCTCTCCAACCAGCTCGGGGGCTCGGGGGCTACACCCACCGGGTGCGCTCGCGCGCACCCGGTCGAGGACTCTTCCCGACCAAACCCAGTCAGGTGTCCCGGCACGGCGAAGCAGCAGCCGAACAAGGCGTAACCCCCCGACCTGCTCTCCAACCAGCTCGGGGGCTCGGGGGCTACACCCACCGGGTGCGCTCGCGCGCACCCGGTCGAAGACTCTGATCAAGCCAGGCGTACCACGGCACGGAAGCAAAACCCCCGGGCATCTCTCCGACCTGCCCGGGGGCTCGGGGGCTACTGACGAGTACCCGTACCATGGGTACCCCCAGCGGCCCAAAAAGACGCACGGGCCGACCCAGGCCAGTCGAGGCCCGAAGTCACGACCGCCGGGCAAGGTCCGAAATCACGACCAGGTCTCCGATATCCCAGAGAAGCGACGGCATTTATTGCGTATCGAGCGCATTAAATGCCGGCCATAATAACGATGACGTAGCGGCGCAAGTTCCCGACCCTCGCATTTACTGCGAACGACGCAGCAACTACGGCGACCAGCAGCAGGGCAGGGGGAGTCGGCAGCCAGTCCTATCAGCCCGCCATTTTTGGACGACCGAGGGCACAGTCTTTTCCTCTTTTTTCCCACCAACAGTGTAACCTTCCTCCTCGTCTATAAAAAGGGGGGAGGGGCGAGCATGTAAAGAGAGACGAACGAGAAAAGAAGATCAATACAATCCAACTCACACGAACTGGAGTAGGGACGTTTAGCCCGAACCAGTATACATCTTGTGCTCACCCGAGTCAAGCCGTTCGAGGAGAGGGAGCGTGCACCCCCGTCGACCTATACAAATTTACTAGCCGGTGCCCGAAACTAATATGCAATAATCATCACACATGCTCAAACAAAGATCTTATCTCGATCGTATGCCTGAAGCTAACACAACTCAAATTGCATCCTTTTGAATTCCAATTCAAATCAAACTCAAACATGAGCACACCTTGCTCAAATAAAGTCAAATACGCATCACAAACATGAATGGACCTCCACATGGTCCTTCATTTAGTGTGAGGAGGATGAGAGTGAGGAAGAAAATATTCCTCTCATCATGAGGAGGAGGAAGAATCCTACCTCGGATGTAGGAACATATGGTACTCCTTGGTTGTCCTAGAGTATGGACTTGGGAGTATCTTTCAAGTAAGTTTTTTTTACTTACTTCTTAGTTTTAAGTAATTTTACTCTTTAGAACTAGTATAGTTTTTTTAATGTTGCTTTTTCTCTTTTTAGCCCCCCCCCCGCTACATCTCAAGCTGCAACTCAAGCATATCTTGAGATGGACCCTCTAGGCGATTCTATGATGACTAGTGCGGAACCACCTTTGACACCTGCTGATGAGGTTGCCAAGGAGATCCCGACAAGTGCACAAGGCACGGTGGCTGTGAGACCCCGGATCGGCTATCCAAAATCTCCTGTGTATTTCTGTACTAGTCCCAACTCAGTAGCTAGTACACATAGTCACAGTGTTGTATCATAACCGAACAGAACGAAATAATGACATAAGTATAAAGTACCAGCCACATGGCTATTTATTACATAACATGGTCACATGACCAAAGTTCAGCAACAGCGGAAACAAAAACAAGTAATAAAACCTGAATAACTCCATAGGCGATGGCTAGGGACACACGCTCAGTTATCTTGGCGATCCTCATCAAACTCCTCGATGTAGAATTCTTCATCTTCAACCGCATCCTGGTAATTTTCTGATGACAAAGTTTGTGTAGCATGTGAGTACAAAAAGTACTCAGCAAGTCTTGGAAGTTGTGCATATGTAGGGCTTTCCAAGGAAGGCTTATTATGGTTCTTTTGCATAACGCTAAATTTCATCAAATCATATTTAATAATAATTTTCACAAAGCACCTTTTTAACAATTATTTTAACAATTAAATTATTTAATAGTCTAGTGAAGGTTCTATCCACCATCACTAGTATAAAGGCTCTATCCGCCGCATTTCAAAAGATTAAGGTAATCCAACACATGACTCTAGCTGTCATGAACAAAACAGGTTCCATCTACCTGGTTGGCTCAATCCGCCGATTAAACATATGAGAGTTCTAACCACTCCCGAATCCCAAAAACAAAACATCATTTATTTTTAAATCCAAAACCAAGTCTAACAGTATGAAAGCATTCTTCACTTTTCCCTTGACCGTAGGCACGGCTATTCGAATAGCTTTAATTCTGCAGAGGTGTACAGCTTTACCCACAAGACATTGTCATCCCTTTATGCCAAGCTATTAACACACTTTCTTTGGTGTGTCAGCAGAGAGATCATGACAAGGCCTTTACAATGTATACGTCTAACCCGACCCACGCACTAAGGTTTCACCGCTGTTAGGGTTCCATCTACCCAGTACAGAAGCACCCTCTTGCGCCGTGTGGGAAAATACGACTCGCCTCTATCTGGCGCCCACATTCCACCAACTGGTGAGTCTAAGTTAGGTTTCTACAAATTATTCAGCCAGGTCGTACCCATTATAGACATGTGGTTGTACGGTTATGCTTAGAATGGACAGTCATAAACGTCGGCCCTTAATTAACTTGGGGCGGTACTTGCACAATGACAACTAGTGCTCTATCCGCACCCGCCCGACATTCCATTCCGCCCAAGTCCAAACCATTTTTTGTTTTATTTTTATTTTACAAAAACAGTAGCAAATATTTGGCTAAAATTCTCAAATCACACTTTAAATCATAATTTTAATATAATCCCACCCGTAGGTCATTTTAATCAATTTTGCACTAAGCATAACTGTCGTTCTAATCATCAAATGTCACAATATAAATTAGGCATGACATAACAAAGTGTCCTAGGGTTACAAATAAACATGGATATCAATAACAAGGAGTTGGCATCAATTTCGGATTAACTAACAGTCTATATTTGACATACTTTTATAAACATAGCAATACAAGTTATAAATCATTGTAAAACACTTGTAAAGGAGGGGATCAACATGGGACTTGCCTTTGATCGCAGAGGGAGTGTCGAAATCCTGGAGTTTGGCGACGGCGTCGACGGCTCCGACGGGTTCTTCGGCTACGCGCAAAACGGAGCGACAAATCAATAAAATAAAATAAAATAAATCTAAAAATTATAAAAATAATACTAACAGTTAGAGGGTGATTTTAGATGAATTTAGGAATTTGAATCACTCGATTCGGAGTTACGACAAAAGAGAACGAGCTTTTCGAACCTCCCGCCAGACTCGGAGAAGAATGGCTGCCGGCAAAGCTCCGGCAGTCAAATTAAAAATCTGATGTTACTAGAGGTAGAGGACACCAAGAGGGAGCTCCTGTAAAATTTGAAGCCGAACGGAGGTCGCGAGTGACCAGGAGAGCTCACCGAAAATTCGAACAGAATGGCTTCTATAGGGAGATCCGTGGGTTGGATTGGAGAAATTCCAATTGGGTTGTGTGGGGAATGATGAGAGTATTCTAGGGTTCAATTTGTAGGATGATCGGAACAGCGGATCACCGGGAAATGTTTGCCGAAGTTATGACCGGAAGCGCGCGCGGTGGCGTTCGGGCTGCATGAGAAGGTGCGGCCAGGGTGGAGAAGGTGGTGCTCACGCCGGTGGTGGTCGGGGACGGCCGGAGCTGGCGCGGCCACGGTGAAGCCGACGGTGGCGACGCCCAAAAGAAATAAAATTTTTTGGAGAACATATTCGTGAAAAGGAGATGAGCACCGTGTAGGGCTCAACGAGATGAATCCAACGGTGTGGTTGGATTCCCGAGGAACTCACCGGATAAAAAGTTATTGACGAAAAACTGAGTCCCAAACACCAATTTAAACTGTGAAATTCGTCACCGTCCTGCAACGAAAAGTGAAATTGGTTGAGGGATTTTGTTCGGGGCGCCGACGCGAACACGATGACGCAATCGGAATTGAGTTTGGCTCACCGGAGCAAAATGTGACGCGGTGGTGTCGATGGAGGGCGACCGGCGACGGTTCTTGCACTATTCCGGTGAAATGGAGAGGGATGGCTACGGTAGAGTGAGAGCACGGGATAGAGGGATCCAAGACGAAGAGTTGAGATGTGGAATCATGCGATTTCGAGTTGAAACGACCAAGTTATGACCATTTAAGTGATTTTCGGATTTTGATGGATTGAACCGTTTCCGGCGTGATTGAAGGTGAATGGTCATGGGGAATGAGATCTCCTCGTCCCCCACTTTCAAAAGTAACCTGCCGTTCGCGATTTGGGGCTTTAATGAGGGAGATATGGTTGTTTAAAGAGAGGAGCACCATGAATGGAGAGATGATTTGCTTCTCTGTAAAGGAAGACGACGCTACAGTAATCGCCACGTGTCAGAGTTACGCGCGAGAGATAAAATAGCAAAAATGGTCTAAAAATCCCGGACAAATTCCTAAAAATATTAGGTAATAATTGGAACCCAATAAAATTGGTTTCGCGGAATTTGAATGAAATTTGGAATCTAGAAAATTCCGGGACGAATAAAGGGCATTAGACGAAAGGCCGCGAGAGATAAAATACCAAAGGGATTCTAAAAATCTTGGAAAAATTCCCAAAATGTTTTTGGAATATTTGGAACCTAATGCAATAGGTTTTGGGATTTTTGGAGCATTTTGGAACTCGGGTGGAATTTCGGGTACGGACCGGAATTCGGAAATTCGATTTTTCGGACGATGAAAGACTGAACTCCAATTTCGGAATGATAAGGCAGCCAGGTTAAATAGAATGTCGAAGAAAAACCAAATTTTGAATTTACTTAGTTTAAATTAGCTTTTCACAAAAGACCGAAATTGGGGATGTTACAGTGGCCGAGCCGACCAATGTCGAGGGTGAAGATCTTCGGGTCATTGGAAATGAGCCTCTAGTCAGTAAGGCATCTACTATTGCCGAGGAGGCTCATACATCCCCAAGGGCATTAGAGGAAGAGGTTGGGGTAGCTGAGACGAGATTGGTGCCCCTACCAATCAAGTATTGTCCACTTCTGGTTTCGCCGGCCAGGAGAGGACACATGAACAAGTTTTTAATGCCTTGTTATATAAGGTATTCTTCTTACCTTCTTCTTATTAAGTCTTAAGAAAAAGAAAGAGTACATTTAATTTATTTCACTTTCTTTTCTTACTTTGTAGTTTTCACAAGAAGCATCCAACCTGCTAGGTCGACATGTCCAAACTTTGGTAAAGGCATTAGTCGAGAAAATTACAAAAAAGTAATTTCTAAAGAATAGCCTCTTTCTTATGTTTTTTGATTTTATTCTAACCTTATCTGTTCGAAATAGATCGGAGGAAAGAATAGAAGAGCTGGAAAGGCAGCTCTTGGTTGCTCAAGATACTGCCAAGGGCTATCAATTTGATCTTGTCTAAGCAAATGACAAGTACCAATGCAGTGAAGAGAAGAATTTCAGACTCGACCAAGCCTTCAAGGATAATGACAAGCGAGTAAAAGAGATTGGTCAAGAACTCCAGGTCATCATTCTCAAAAAGGAAGCCGAAGTAGAAATTTAGGAGCTTTTTCCTGACATGGTAATTTTTCACTATTTGTTTTTTTGGAAGAAGTAAATAATAATTTGATTTTGACTTTTGTTAGAATTAAAGGGCAAGGATCTTCAACTCTCCCAAGAAAAAATAGAGAAAAAGAAGCTGATAGAGATGAGTTCCACGGCACAAGAAGAGATAAATAAAATGAAAGAGCAGATGAAGATCTCTAATGAAGAAACAATAAGGATCCAAGGAGTAAGTAAATCTACTCTGAGTTTTTTTTGTTCAGTTGAAGAAGATATCGACGGATTTAAAAGGAAAACAAGTTGAACTTACAAATTCAAATCCATCAGTGATGAGATGGTTGCGGGGATGAGAGATCAATTCAAGATTATTAATGATTACATCCTTGTTTAATGCAAACCATCAAGTCAGCACTTCAAGTATCAATTGCCTTCCAAATCAGTGCACTTTTTACCAAATTGAGGCATTCTTACAAGGATGAAATTGATTTGAAGAAGTTGGCGCCCAACATGCAATTCTCAACTAAAGAAGAGATGAATAGGACACACGTATAAGTAAAATCTTCCATAGATATGTATATGGATCATGTAAATATTGCTTATAAATGAATGAAAATTTCTTTTGTGTCAATCTCTTTTGTGTTGAAGTTATTCTATTACTTGTTTGATTGTCAATTGATTTTTTCTAAAGTGTATCACTACTAGCCCCTGTTTGTGTACCATTCAGCAATGTGATTAGGAGATAACCAGTTTTTTTATATAGTACCGACCAGTTCACTTCTTGCTTTATGCTCGGTATTAACTAGCAGCAGGTCAGAGATGAAGTTAGTCTAATGAGTTTTATTGCAGCAAGTACTGGCTTATATGAAAAGTCTCTATTGGAAATCATCTCATAACCCGACCAATAACCTTGTATTTTGCTTTAGGGATTGTGGTCGGATAAAAATTTCATGATTTACTCATAATGAAAGCAAGACATGAAATAATTCATATGTAACACAAATAGAAATACAAAAGTAAAAAATGTAAACTAGATGAATAAACTTAAAATGTTTACATATAAAACTTGCGAAGATGTTAAATATTCCATGTGTTTGAAAGGAGGTATCCATCTTCCATAGCAAGATAAACAAAACCTGGTCGGGTGATTGATAATACAGTAAAGGGATCTTCCCATTTGGAAGATAACTTATTTAAGTTAGACTAGTTTTGGATTTGCCTTAAAACCAAGTCTCCCACATTAAGTGTTCGTGGTTGAACTCTTTTGTTATAGTATCGTCTTAAGCCTTGTAGGTAGGTTGCTAACTTGATAAGTGCTCGATCTCACTTTTCTTCTAAAAGATTATTATCATCTTCATGTTGACTTTCTTGACTGGCCTGTTCATAAAGAGTTATACGTGTGGAACCTACGTGAACTTTACTATTGTTAGGACCCGAATGTGCAAATCCGGACCCTCTGTGTCTTCTGCACTACTCCAGGATCATGCTAGGGCACACAGTCTCAACACAGATGAATATCACAAACATACACAACGGAAATATAAAAGTAACTCAATTATTGAATATAAAACTGTTGAATGACCTTAAGGTCGACCTTACATTGGTGAGGCCTTGAAGGCTTCAACTCTGAATAAATAAACAGCAGCGGAATTAAGAACGTCGATGAATCCCATCAATATGCATAGGCATCTAACAAGGTTCAACTCCTAGATATTCGCCTCCTCACGGAACTCCTCTTTCGAAGGTGTAGACTTCTGCTCAACTGGTGATTTGTTTGTTACAAGGGGGTGAGTACATAAAGCACTCAGCAAGTCATGCACAGAATGAAAGTCTAATAACTATATGCATGGCTTATTCCAAATGAATGGCTGATTTGGTTATTTGCAATAAAGCAGCATTCACAAATAAACATAATAGATTGTAAATCAGTAAAACAAATAATAACAGTAATAAATTTCACAGTTATTTCACAAGTAATCAATCCCACATCCTTAACCAGTTATCACTTTTCCACAGGCAACCTGCTTCCAAGCCCAAATTCAATTTTATGAAAATCTAACCCTTCACTGTAATCCCCGAGCATTGTCCAATACCGCGGACACGGCTATTCGAATAGGTTTGACTCTCTGCAGAGGTTATACACTGTACCCGCAAGATATAATCAACTCATCATGTCAGCCGTGAATCACCATACAGGAGTATGCAAATGAGCAATCATAACAAAGCCTTTATAATGCTTTGTCTAAACCTAGTACTGCCCGCTAAGGTTTCAACATTGAAGGGCTACACCACCACAACAGGCCCCCCTCTTGCGCCATGTGAGTTTTCACCCGTACACCCGGAACCCACACAACCATGACAATATCGAAATCTAGACATCACAAATTAATCAGCTAGGTTTGTCCCATTCCAGACTTGTGGTTTACGATAGACTCAGTTCAAATTCTTGCAAGGTTATGTCCTTAATTTGACCAAGGCAAGACTTTCAGAAAAGTCCACATTATCGAAATCATTAAAAACCAAATGCGATTGCCCAAGTGCCACACCTGGCCCACCATAAACATTCTTACCACTTGCCACAATCTAAATCATTTTCTCACCCAGTTGATTACCATGCACCACGTGCCATCAACATCATCAATAACACATGTCACATTTTCATAAACATGTTCCATATCTCATTAAGTCAAGATTAACATTTAATTTTCCAAAAAGAGGTCATTGACACGTTGCAAGACTAAGCATACTATATACGATCTATTAACCCATGTTGGCAAATACAATAATTGTGACACCACCGAGTGTCGTACCTTATAAAATGTGAATGTTGAGGTCAAAAACTTTATAAAATGTGAAAATGGAGGTTAAAACTTTACGTTATGCCGTTTATAGCGTGTTTTTGGGCCGTTTTCGGGTGTTTGGGCCTCTCCGGGGGACTTTGGGCCTTGGGGGTTGAGTTGGGCCTCCGGTGGAAGGGTTTGGGCCCAAGGGGGGACTTTTGGGCAGACAAATCTGGCCCCCACCCCTTGGTGCGCCCCAAACTCTCTCTCCCAACCCTAGCCGCCACCCCTAGCCCCCCCATGCGCCTCCACCCTTCCCCTTCCTCTCCATCTTCCCCCATGGCGCCACCACCCCTCTCCTCCCCTCTCCACCTCCCTTGCTGCCCCTAGGGGAGTTCTCCACCACAAAACCTCGAAGATCCGTCCATTGGAGCGCTCCGCGACGAGGAGATTCGGTGGATTTGGAGCGAGGAAGGAGATCGCGCGAACCGGGAGGAGATCCGTTGGGTTTTCGGTCGTCGGGCGAAGGTATGGCCATGGGAATCCTTGGGGTTGGTCTAGGATCTGTTCTAAGGGTGATTATCATGTTTTTAGATCAATTGGTGGTACTGGAATTGAGTAGATTAGATGGAATCTTGAGTTTGCCACGTTCTCTGTTTCGGGCAGCATGAGCAGTCGACCTAGGGCTTGGGTTTTCGTTAATTTAGAGTCCGAATTTGGTCGTACGGCTGTTGAAGAAGTTGTAGGTAATTTCAATGTCTTTCCGTGGGTATAAATAACGTCCAATTCCGCCCAGCCATTTGAAAGTTATGATCGTTTTACCGAGCATGTTAAAATCTGTGACGTGATTGGAATAGATCACGGTATTTTGTAGATTAAACAACTTTAGAGTCCGAATCAGTTTTTCCATATACTTAGAAAAAGTTGGAAAATTTCCTAAGCTACGCGAGGATGTACTCGTTTAATTGATTCGGAGTCTTAGAACCCGAGTTATGCCTTTTGAAGGCTGCTGTCCCGACGGGACAGAACCTCTGTTTTTGGGTTTAGCGATTAGTTTGCGATGTCGGGGTAGAAGAGGGTTTGCTTACTGTTTTGTGGACATGATTGTGAGTGTGTGGTTTGTATGTGCAGGTGGTGTGACCCCGGGGGTGCCTTCTACTTCTCGCCAATCCGTTGCCCGTGGTTGAGGCAAGTGTATTGTAATGAATAGCGGTTTGTAGGTTGCTAGTTGAGACTAGATGAAGTTGATTATATGATATGATCACTTGCCATGGTTTAATGATTGCCATTGATATGATGAGTATGCTTATTATGTTATGATGCCATATGTTAATGTACAAGTTAATTATGATGTTGGCATGTTTGCATACATGGCATGATACCGGGGAAGGTCGGTGAGAAAGTTATGACTATTCTGGAGAGCCAATGAGTAAGTCCTACATCGTGATTCCATCCACCGCGGTGTTTGGAAGCGAGGAGTAGGCACCCTTCATCTTCAGGATGGAAGGGGGGAGAGGGTGCACGCCGACGGGTGTGTACTCAACCATACCGGTATGAGTTTCCAAGGAGACATGAGCATCGCATCGCATTGCATACATAATGGTGATGATATTGATATGTGATCTTGAATGAGATGAAAGACATGATATGAATTGTTATAGCCATGTAATTGTTTTTGTGTACCATTGCAATATGCTTGCTGAGTGTTGAACTCACGCTTGTGCTTTCTTGTTGTTTTAGGTACCATGAGATCGGCATGCGGGGAAGGGAATTAGTCACACTTCTACACGTAGCGTCACTCAATTGTTCCCACAGTCACTCAATTGGGTCTTGATAATACATTAAGTGTGATGCATATTGATTTATGGTTTAGTTTTGCGATATGGGAGTCTTATTGTTCGTTTGGCTCATGGAGACATTGAATGCTTGGGATTAGACTTATATTGCTGTCATGCCTTTAATTATTGCTATTTTAGATGCCTCTTATATTGCCATATATTGCTATGCGGTTGATGTTCCTTCAATTCATGTTAAAACAAAGGAGATGCTGCCGAAATTTCGGTTTTTAGCATTTGCTCCTTTGTTGTAATTTACCTTAATGTTGAGTAAAGTTCTCGCAAGTTTTGATTGTGAGTTATCTTTAGAGCTGTCAGTCTTTGATCCTTAGCTCCTTGCCTCTGAGTGCTGGCTGGTGCAAATCGTATGGCCTTCTAAGCAGGTTCTGAGGCGTGAACCATAACTCCCTTTGATTTGGTTGTTTGCGAAGTGGCGTGTCTCGGATTCGGGGTCGAATCCTGTTGAAGGGGGGAAGAATGTGACACTACGGAATGGTGTGACATTATTTAGTGTGCTTGATAAGGTCAAAACCATTATAAAATATGGTATTGGAGGTTAAAACGATACACTATGAGGTTTAATCGCGTTTCCGGGCTGTTTTCGGGGTTTTGGGCCTCTCCGGGGGAGTTTGGGCCCAAGAGAAGGGGTTGTGGGCTTTGGTGGGAAGGAGTATGAGTCCATTTAGGACTAGGAGACTTGTGTGGGCTGGTAAAAGGGGCCTCCCCCTGCCCTCCTTGCGCCCCAGCCCCCACTTGTGCGCCCCACCTCCTCCTCCCTTGCCCTAGCCGCCCCCACCTCCTCTCCTCTCTCCCTTGTGGCCGTGCGCCCCTTTTCCTTGCCCCCATTGCTCCCCACCTCTCCAACACCTCTCCTCCACCCCTTGCTTCCCTAGGGTAGCCTCCCCACCCCTGCACATCGAGGATCCATCCATTGGAGCGAGGAGCAAGGAGCGAGGAGTGAGGAGCGAGGAGCGAGGAGCGAGGAGCGAACCAGGAGGAGATCCATTCGGTATTCGTGCGTCGGGCGAAGGTATGGCCATGAGAGTCCTTGGGGTTGGTCTAGGTACTGTTCTAAGGATGATTATAAAGTTTTTAGATCAATTGGTGGTGCTGGATTTGATTAGATTAGATGGATTCTTGAGTTGGTCACGTTCTCTGTTTCGGACAGCATGAGCAGTCGACCTAGGGTTCGGTTTTTCGCCAATTTAGAGTCCGAATTAGGTCGTACATATCTTGAATAAGTTGTATATAATTTCATTATCTTTCCGTGGATATAAAGAACGTCCAATTCCGATCAGTCGTTTGAAAGTTATGGCTGTTTTACCGAGCGAGTTAAAATCTGTGACGTGATTGGAACAGATCACGGTATTTTGTAGATTAAACAACTTTAGAGTCCGAATCAGTCTTTCCCTATACCTATAAAAAGTTGGGAAATTTCCTAAGCTACGCGAGGATGTACTCGTTTAATTGATTCGGAGTCTTAGAACCCGAGTTATGCCTTTTGGAAGGCTGCTGTCTTGACGGGACAGAACCGCTGTTTTCGGGTTTTGCGAGTAGTTGGCCATGTCGGGGTAGATGAGGGTTTGCGTACTGTTTTGTGGACATGATTGTGAGTGTGTGGTACCTTTGTGCAGGTGGTGCGACCCCGGGAGTGCCTTCTACTTCCCGCCATCACCGAAGAACTATTAACCCCTGTAGGAAAAGAAGTGCTTACCCTTTCTGTCGTAAATCGGGTCGTTGACTGGAGTCAAATAGAAGAGTTTGGTGGTGGTTTCCTTCGGATGTTCTTTATCGTTCTGTGGTCGGTCTTGGTTGGTTTTCTTGGTTTTAGTTGATGGAAACCAAAAGAAAAGTGTTTGGTATTGGTTTTTCGCGGATCGTTCCGTATGCGGTGTGTGGTTTGTCTTCCTTGGTTGAAGACGAAGAAGCGGAGTCTAGTGTTGCGCTTCTTTTGGGCGCCTTTCCAGTTTTGATGCTTAGTTTGTTGATTGCTTTATGGGGAAGAAGCATTCAATTTATTCCTGTGTTTGTCTTTCTCCGAGGTTAAAGGAGTTATTGCGGTGTTATGCCAAACCTGGCTGTCAGGGCTGAAGTTCTGTCGCTTTGTAGGAGTAAGTGGTGTTTGATTTCGTTATTTTATTGGTTTAAGAAATCATCTTTGAAGAACCCTTCTTGTTTCGTGAAAGTTTGGGGTTTGATGTTAAGGTTTTATTTGCAAAGGTTTAATTGAGCGCTTGGTTCCCTATCGAGAAAAAATGTCTTTCAACCATTTTCCTGTATGGGAGTCCTTGAGATTTAAAAAGAGTTTTGGGAGAATTCCTCTTGCATGAATAAGTTTGGGTTTGTCTCATTGCAATTTTGAGAGTCAAGTTTCCTTACGAATTTTGGGATGAGCTTTAAAACTAAAATGCTGCAAACAAAGTAAGTAGTCTTTTGACTGAAATCGTTTGTCCCTAGCAAGAATTGCTGTTTAGCATGTTATGTAGCAAGTACCAATGCGGTTTATGGGATGATGCATTGTCAAGTTAATTTGTGAGTTGAAACAATTCAATGCGGTTGTTACCTCTAGCTTGAAAATAAATAGACTATTAGTGTTGTAGTTGCTCTTAGCGAGAATGATTAAATGTGTTAATGTACATGCTTAGAATATGTTGCTTTGTTATAAAAATGCTTATGACCCTCGATAATGTTTAAAGTTGTAAACCCTGATGCATAGTTAGAACATTAAGGTGATGTAAACTACTGAGATTGTTAAAGAAACCTTGCTGGTTGTTTAAAGATGTTCTAATTTAATCGTGTTGCCTAATGACTTTAATTTGGAAGTTGATTAGAGTTGCTATTTACGTTGTTGCAAACTACTAGTATATTTGGAAGTATGCAGTTGTGTCTCTACAATGCTAGTATTGATATCAATTGAGAAGACATAAGACTTATTGCTAATGATGTTGTTAAGGGCAATGTTAATGCTAGTATTCAATCTATTTTAAATAGTGGGAGTATGTTGTGTGGTGGTAATTTGTTATCACCTATGTATAGGGTAGCTAAAAGTAATGTTGTTGGTTGATGATTATGCCCTTTTGTTGTTATTGATGACTAAGTAGTGGTGGTAACTGTTTAGATTACTCGTTGGAAAACCATGGTTAAAATAGAGGAAAATTTTAACATGTTGCGATGGAGTGAGCTTTGGATAATTAACATGATAAATGACCTTATCCTTAATGAAAGTATAACTTAGAGTCTCACTTACGAATTCTTCCCTGTGGAGATAATATTTACATATTGAAGTCATTGTTTAACTGAATAAGGTTCGGTTGTCGAGACGTGAACATGTAGGTGGTATGAAATTATAAGCTGATCTTGCTGAAAGATTTGTTGAAGTACTATGTTTCAAATTTAGAATAAGATGTATTATGTTTTGGTGATCCGTGGGGATCATGTCAATGTAGTCTTGGTTGGGTGCCTTTGTGATAAGCATCTTAAACCTTAATTAAAAGTGTTGGGAATGGTAACTAGAGGAAGAATTTGTTGTGAAGCTTTTGGTTTAATTGTGTTTGGGCTTCTCAGGGAGTAAATGGTGATTATTAAAGTCTTTAATGGAATGCGTAGTGGAGTACTAGAGATGGTTCTTTTTATGCTGAGCTTGTGTTCAAAAGCTTTTGGACTAGTTTGGTTGTTTGCCATTTTGGTTGAAGGGTTTTCGGTCAAGGTGTTCCATATGCTGTGTTTCAGAGTTTCCCTAAAACTCGTAGAAATTGGTGCAAATTTTTGGTGTTGGCTAATTTGTTTAGTTGGTGCTATGAGTGTGGATTTACACCCCAACAGTTTTTGAGTCGATCGCGCCCTTTCGCGTTCGCACTGAATTATCTTTGGAATTAATTTTAAAAGGAAGCAGATGGTCATAAAGGGTTGTGTTGGAAACTTTTGAGTTAAGCCCTTGATGTGTAACTCTGTTTGGCTAGAGTTGGAGTCATTTGGAAAATGTGTCTGGTGTGCGGATGTTTCACAAGTCTGGATTTTTATGAATGTTTCATAAGTGAATTTGGTTAGTGAAGATTTTTCTTTTGGGATTGAGTTTCCCTCTCTTTTGATAAAATTTATGGCGGTTGTGTGTGCAGATGTTTGACTTTGGAGTCGATGTTCTGTTCCAAAGGGGTTGAGTTTGATTTTGCGAGGTGTTGCAAGGTTGGTTTTAAATGGATGATGGGTTTTCACACGATGTGGTGTTTTGTTGTTAACGATGTTGCCGTCATAGTCTATATGATTTAGCGCAACCGTCAGTATTATGTGTATTTCAATCATGTGATACCGAGGAAGAAGTCTTTTGGTGAATGACTTTTCGGTATTGTTGTTATATGATGAATGAATGGTGAAAAGTAAACAAGGCATCGTGTATAGATGTTAAATGATAAAAGAGTCGTTGAGCCAGGTCAGTGAGAAAGTCATATATGGAGATATGACTATTCCGGAGTGCTCTTGAAGAATGTGCATTCATGTCATGAAACGAGATTTCCCTTGCTTTCTAGTATGAAAAGAAAAGAATGAATAATTTCTGGTGTTGGTTGTGGTGAAGGGATTTGTGTTTCCTTTGCGTTTTGGCTTAGGAAATTAAAATGAATACTATCTGGTTGTTGTCGAACCCTTTCCAAAGTGGTTTTTTTTAGCGCTTTGGGGTTTGAGTTGTTGGATGAGGGCCACTTGGGTTCATGTTTTTGGTTGAGCCCACTCAATGATTGTGCTCTTTATCGTGGTCCTTTGAGTGGAAGGTTGTGTATGACCCAATGCAAACCTTCGTGGAGAATTGTGTCGTTGAGGTGTTCCTCGGTAGGGTTGATTAAATTATTAGTGGACCACTTGGTGGTTGCTAGTAATTGCTTTCGGTTTTCGAAGAGTATTGGATCTTTTTGTCGCCGGGCTATTGAGCGTGTTGTGCCAACCAAAGTGGAATGTTCGGCTGTTATTGATTTTGCGGGTTTTCAGAACCCTGGCCATAAAGTAGGCTTCTCCTTTCGGTGGTAGTGGGGTGGGTGTTGGTCTTGTTGTAAAAGATCAGAATGTAACCCCGATGGTCCAAGCAGTTAGTAATATTAGAGTGTTGTGTCTCACTTGGTTTGCGTCGTCGCGAATACGACGAACCACAGTTGAGAGGTTGAGACGTCAATCACTGTTGTGCGTGGAGCGGAAGATGGATCTAGAAGTTGGTACCATATCCTTCTGGAGAGTGGCTTTGGTTAAAGGGATCGAGAACTTTAGTGCCAAGAGATGTATCGAAGGAGGAGTGTGAGACCGTTTCTTTTCGTGGTCTGTTTGGGATTTTATCTTATCGCTTGGGGTCATGCTGAGACCGTGGGTGAGTACTTTGTGTTTCAATGTTGAGTAAAGTTCTCGCAAGTTTTGATTGTGAGTTATCTTTAGAGCTATCAGTCTTTGATCCTTAGCTCCTTGCATCTGAGTGCTGGCTGGTGCAAATCGTAGGGGCTTCTAAGCGGGTTCTGAGGCGTGAACCATAACTCCCTTTGATTTGGTTGTTTGCGAAGTGGCGTGTCTCGGATTCGGGGTCGAATCCTGTTGAAGGGGGGAAGAATGTGACACTACGGAATGGTGTGACATTATTTAATGTGCTTGATAAGGTCAAAAACATTATGAAATATGGTATTGGAGGTTAAAACGATACACTATGAGGTTTAATCGCGTTTCTGGGCCGTTTCCGGGGTTTTGGGCCTCTCCGGGGGAGTTTGGGCCCAAGAGAAGGGGTTGTGGGCTTTGGTGGGAAGGAGTATGAGTCCATTTAGGACTAGGAGACTTGTGTGGGCTGGTACAAGGGGCCTCCCCCTGCCCTCCTTGCGCCCCAGCCCCCACTTGTGCGCCCCACCTCCTCTCCTCTCCCCCTTGTGGCCGTGCGCCCCTTCCCCTTGCCCTCATTGCTCCCCACCACTCCACCACCTCTCCTCCACCCCTTGCTACCCTAGGGTAGCCTCCCCAGCCCTGCACCTCGAGGATCCATCCATTGGAGCGAGGAGCAAGGAGCGAGGAGCAAGGAGCGAGGAGCGAGGAGCGTGGAGCTAGGAGCGAACCGGGAGGAGATCCATTCGGTTTTCGTGCGTCGGGCGAAGGTATGGCCATGGGAATCCTTGGGGTTGGTCTAGGTATTGTTCTAAGGATGATTATCAAGTTTTTAGATCAATTGGTGGTGCTGGATTTGATTAGATTAGATGGATTCTTGAGTTGGTCACGTTCTCTGTTTCGGACAGCATGAGCAGTCGACCTAGGGTTCGGTTTTTCGCCAATTTAGAGTCCGAATATGGTCGTACGGATGTTGAATAAGTTGTAGATAATTTCATTATCTTTCCATGGATATAAAGAACGTCCAATTCCGATCAGCCGTTTGAACGTTATGGCTGTTTTACCGAGCGTGTTAAAATCTGTGACGTGATTGGAACAGATCACGGTATTTTGTAGATTAAACAACTTTAGATTCCGAATCAGTCTTTCCCTATACCTATAAAAAGTTGGGAAATTTCCTAAGCTACACGAGGATGTACTCGTTTAATTGATTCGGAGTCTTAGAACCCGAGTTATGCCTTTTGGAAGGCTGCTGTCCTGACGGGACATAACCGCTGTTTTCGGGTTTTGCGAGTAGTTGGCCATGTCGGGGTAGATGAGAGTTTGCGGACTGTTTTGTGGACATGATTGTGAGTGTGTGGTACATTTGTGCAGGTGGTGCGACCCCGGGAGTGCCTTCTACTTCCCGCCAATCCGTTGCCCGTGGTTGAGGCAAGTGTATTGTAATGGATAGCGATTTGTAGGTTGCTAGTTGAGACTAGATGAGATTGATTATATGTGATGATCACTTGCCATGCTTTAATGACTGCCATTGATATGATGAGTATGTTTATCATGTTATGATGCCATGTGTTAATGTACAAGTTGATTATGATGTGGCATATTTGCATACATGGCATGATTACATGGCCCGGGCAGTGAGAAAGTCATAACTAGTCCGGGAAGGTCGGTGAGAAAGTTATGACTAATCCGGAGAGCCAATGAGTAAGTCCTACATCGTGATTCCATTCACCGCGGTGAACGGAAGCGAGGAGTAGGCACCCTCCATCTTCGGGATGGAAGGGGGGAGAGGGTGCACACCGACGGGTGTGTACTCAACCATATCGGTATGAGTTTCCAAGGAGACATGACCATCGCATTGCACTGCATACATATTGATGATGATGATGATATGTGACCATGAATGAGATGGTTTGCATGATGTGAGATATTATTGCTATGTAATTGTTCTTGTCGTACCTTTGCAATATGCTTGCTGAGTTTTGAACTCACGCTTGTGTTTATGTTGTTTTTCTTAGGTACCATGAAACCGGCATGCGGGAAAAAGGGTTTAGCTACACATCTACACGTAGCTCCACCCAAATTAGACAGTGTTATCATTTGGAGTCATGATAATGAAAGTATTGCCATGACAATTGGAGAATTGCTTAATTGTGTGCTCGGTCTTAATTTTTGATTCGTTTAGCTCATGAAGTGGTTGAATGCTTTATCCTGGACTTATATTGTTGCTATGTCACATGTTATTGCTGTTTTAGATGCTTTCCATTATGGTATAACTTGCGATACTTTGTTGTTGCTCCGAATCATGGAAAAACAAAGGAGATGCTGCCGAAATTTTCGGTATTAGCATTTGTTCCTTTGCTGTAATTTACTTGTAATTGTGGTATTTAGAGGTTGCTTAGTCTATGTTTGGTAGCATTCGGGCATATTAAATGCCGGGGTGTTACACCCACGCGGCTCGGCTGGCCATGGCGACGCCTCGTTTCCTGAGCCGAACACATGGTGTTGATTGATTGGCTTGAGCTATGGTGAAATCCGGCCCGTCAGTTCAAATCTAGACGATCCAGATTAACCCAACTTACAACACAGAGCGGCTACGCGGATGATCCCAAAGCGCTACACTTGTCACAATCCTTGCCGTCCTTCTAAAATTGAACGATCAAGCATAGATCTAAAATAGTACAACGCGACTAAATCCAGACCGCACACTCTAAATCAGACGGTCCAAAATAGATCTAACCTCCGGATTATAGCTCTACGTGGCAGAGTAACACCATGGCTACGTGGTAGGATCTACACTATTCAACACAGGATCTAATGGTCAATATTATATCTAATCGTAGCGGTTCAGCTATGATATGGATAGCCCTGGTGTTCTACACGTGGCTACATCCAGACCTTTGGATCTAAAGTTAACGGTTCAGATTCAATCGGTACATACCGTGAGATATGCGACATGGACTAATCTGAAGCGCACGGTTGGAATCGGATGGTTGATCTTCCTCACAGTTCTTTGGTGAAGACACGACAGTCAGGGTTTGCTAGTGCTGGGGACAATGACACGGCCACTGGTGTTCTGACCTCCTTCCGGCGATGTGAACTATCCGTCCTAGTACGCCTTGTCACGGGGAGTCTGGTTCCGACTTCGATTGCGACGAAAGACGACAGATGGCAGCATCCTTCACTAAGAATAGTAGCGGTGCTGACAAACTTCAGCGAGAAATTACAGCTATTCCACGGTGACCCAAGCGACAGCGCGTAGGGCTTCTGGTGCAACACAAGACAGCGGTCCTCGGGCGATGTGCAGTGCTTTAAATAGTGGCCTCGAAAGGCATGCATAGCGTGGAATACCAGTAGTCATGGCGGTGAATCTGGAATGGGGATGACGAACGTGGTTCCCACACGTGTCCTGATGAATGCTCTAGATGCATTCGGCTTAAATTCAATCACCACCGTACATCGGATCAACGACCGAGATTTCTAGGGTTAGATGCGGCTTAGTTTGGTTGTGGTGGCTTGGGCTGGGCCCGGCCCAATGGGCTTCGGCCCACGCACTGCTCCGGATTTTCTAGCAATTTTTCTATTTCTAATAATTCTAGTAATTCAATTAATTCAAGAAAATAGTAAAAACATCAAAAAAAATTCCAGAAAAATTCTAGAAAACATTTTGAACCTAAATAAAATATTTTCAATGAAACTTTATATGAAATTTCTAAATATTTAAATAATTCAACAAATGACTTAATTCAAATTAATTCCAAATAAATTCGACAAATTTCCAAAAATACGAATAACTCAATAAATGCAATAAAAGTAAAAATTAGGATGTTACAACTATGCAACACATCTTCTTCTCCATAAACAAGTGAGAAAGGTGTTTTTTCTGTAGCTCGACTAGTTGTTGTGCTTATAGACCAAAGCACTGAGCAGAGGTCATCCACCCAAGCCCCCAAGCATGTTCTTAGACAATCAAACACGCATTTATTCATGCCTTGCATGATTTAACCATTAGCACACTCAACTGCTCAATTGCTTTGTGGAGGAGAAATAGAAGTAAAACAAATCTTTGTACCATTTCTTCAAAGTAATCATGAAACAGATCACTAACAAATTGTGATATGTTATCAATAATTAGTCTATTAGGAACTCTGAATCTAGTGACTATATTCTTCATAAAGAATTTCTTTGCTGCTTGTGCCGTAATTGAAACTACGGATTCAGCTTCAATCCATTTTGTGAATGTATCATAGCAACAAATTGGAATTTAAATCCATTAATTGCTTTACATAATGGACCTACTATATCAATACCCCATGTCAAAAATGGTCATGATAATGGTACGATTTGCAGCTAATTAGCGGGTTGAAGTACCTGTCGAGCATGAAATTGACATTGTTTGCAGATCTTTACAAGGTGCATAGCATTTTACAGAGTAGTGGGCCAATAAAACCCTTGTTGGAATGTTTTCACGACCAGTGTTATGTATGAATCGTGTGCTCCACATAAGCCCCCATTATTTTATGAGGCAATGCTTGTAACACCCCGGCATTTAATATGCCTGAATACTACCAAACATAAGCTAAACAACAACTAAATACCACAATTAAACATAAATTTCAGCAAAGGCGCACATGCTAAAAACCGAGATTTCGGCAGCATCTCCTTTGTTTTAACATGAATTGAAGGAGCAACACAGTAAAGCAATATAAGGCAATAAGAGAGACAGCTAAAACAGCAATAATTAAAGACTTAACGACAAGATAAGTCTACTTTCAAGCATTTAATGTCTCCAAGAGTCAAACGAGCAATAAGACTCTCATATAGCAAAGCTAAACCTTAAAGCAATAATCATCACACGCAGTTTATTATCAAAAACTAATTGAATGACTTGTGGAATCAAAATGAGTGAAGCTACGTGCGGAAGTGTGACTATTTCCCTTCCCCGCATGCCGGTCTCATGGTACCTAAAACAACAAGAAAACACAAGCGTGAGTTCGAAACTATTTACACCTTGATTGCGCCACCACCTCCATGCCCTAGCCGCCACCTCCATGCCCTAGCCGCCACCCCCACTTTCCTCCTCTCCCTTGCTTGCGCCACCCCTCCCCATTACTCCCCATTGCACCACCACCTCTCCACCTCCCTTGCTGCCCCTAGGGGAATTCCCCACCTCAACACCTTGAAGATCCATCCGTTGGAGCGCTCCGCGATGAGGAGATCCAGCGGAATTGGAGCGAGGAAGGAGATCGTGCGAACCGGGAGGAGATCCATTGGGTTTTCGGTCGTCGGGCGAAGGTATGGCCATGGGAATCCTTGGGGTTGGTCTAGGATCTGTTCTAAGGGTGATTATCACATGTTTAGATCAATTGGTGGTGCTGGAATTGAGTAGATTAGATGAAATCTAGATTTTGCCACGTTCTCTGTTTCGGGCAGCATGAGCAGTCGACCTAGGGTTTGGGTTTTCGCCAATTTAGAGTCGGAATTTGGTCGTCCGCCTGTTGACGAAGTTGTAGGTAACTTCAATACCTTTCAGTGGGTATAAAGAACGTCCAATTCCGCCCAGCCGTTTGAATGTTATGATCATTTTACCGAACGTATTAAAATCTGTGACGTGATTGGAACAGATCACGGTTTTCTGTAGATTAAACCATTTTACAGTCCGAATCAGTCTTTCCATATACTTAGAAAAAGTTTGGAAATTTCCTAAGGTACGCGAAGATGTACCCGTTTAATTGATTCGGAGTCTTAGAACCCGAGTTATGCCTTTTGGAAGGCTTCTGTCCCGACGGGACAGAACCTCTGTTTTTGGGTTTAGCGAGTAGTTTGCGATGTCGGGGTAGAAGAGGGATTGCTTACTGTTTTGTGGACATGATTGTGAGTGTGTGGTACCCATGTGCACGTGGTGTGACCCCGGGAGTGCCTTCTACTTCTCGCCAATCCGTTGCCCGTGGTTGAGGCAAGTGTATTGTAATGGATAGCGGTTTGTAGGTTGCTAGTTGAGACTAGATGAAATTGATTATATGATATGATCACTTGCCATGCTTTAATGATTGCCAATGATATGATGAGTATGCTTATTATGTTATGATGCCATGTGTTAATGTACAAGTTAATTATGATGTTGGCATGTTTGCATACATGGCATGATACATGGCTCGGGCGGTGAGAAAGTCATAACTATTCCGGAGAGCCAATGAGTAAGTCCTACATCGTGATTCCATCCACCGCGGTGTTTGGAAGCGAGGAGTAAGCACCCTCCATCTTCGGGATGGAAGGGGGGAGAGGGTGCACACCGACGGGTGTGTACTCAACCATACCGGTATGAGTTTCCAAGGAGACATAAGCATAGCATCGCATTGCATACATAATGATGATGATAATGTTATGTGATCATGAATGAGATGATTTACATGATGTGATTTGTTATAGCCATGTAATTGTTCTTTTGTACCATTGCAATATGCTTGCTGAGTGTTGAACTCATGCTTGTGTTTTCTTGTTGTTTTAGGTACCATGAGACCGGCATGCGGGGAAGGGAAATAGTCACACTTCTACACGTAGTTTCACTCATTCGTCTCACAAAATCATTCAATTGGGTTTTGGATAATAAACTAAGTGTGATGCTTATTGTTTTATGGTTTAGCTTTGCGTTATGAGAGTCTTATTGTTCGTTTGGCGCATGGAGACATTGAATGCTTGGAATTAGACTTATATTGTTGTCAAGTCGTTAATTATTGCTATTTTAGTTGTCTCTCATATTGCCTTATATTGCTATGCTATTGTGTTTCCTTCAATTCATGTTAAAACAAAGGAGATGCTGCCGAAATATCGGTTTTTAGCATTAGTGCCTTTGCTGTAATTTACTTGATTTTGTGGTATTTATAGGTTGCTTAGTCTATGTTTGGTAGCATTCGGGCATATTAAATGCCGGGGTGTTACATTACATCCATGTAATGCATCATACAATGCTCATGCCATGCTCCTTTCATTAGCACATAACATGTGAAATCATGTGCTGAAAAATTGGCTTAGAATTGAATTTGCAAAATGTGTTTGTTCATGTGTTTTGACAAGAAACAGTAAGTTTCGCTTTGGCGCCGTACCAAACTTAAAGAAAACAGTAAGTTTCCCATCTATGACGGACAAAATTTGTTGGTCTGTCGTAAACATGCTTTTGACAACCTCATTCTCCCATGTACAACAGACCAACTTTTTTGGTCCTTTGTAAACATGTTTTTTTGGCAACCTCATTTTCCCATGTACGACGGACCAAGTTTTTGGGTCTGTCGTGCACATATTTTTGAGCTCTTGTGCCAAACTCAATTTTCCAAGAAAATAGCAGTCAGCGCATGTACGACGGACCAAGTTTTTGGGTCTGCCGTGGACGTGCTTTTGAGATCATGAGCCGGACTCAATTTTCCAAGAAACCAGTAAGTTTTGCATGTACGTCGGATCAATTTCTTTGGTCAGTCGTGAACGGCTTTTTGAGGATTGATTTCGCATGTACGACGGACTGATTTCTTTTAGTCCGTCGTGAACGTGTTTTCGCCGAAATGTTTTCTTCTTGGAACAGAGACTTTCACGTGTACAACGGACCGATTTTGTTGGTCCGTCGTGAATGGTTTTTTGAGTGACTTTTTCATGTGTACGCCGGACCGATTTTGTTGGTCCGTCGTGAATGCGTTTTTGCTCGATTAGGGTTTTGAGCAAAATTGGAATTGTGTTTGATTTGTTTTTAAGATTGTGAAATTTGTGAGAATTTCATGATGCTTGAAGTTGACTTTATGCAATGCTCATGTGAGTATTTGCATGGATTGATGTGAGTCAAGTCGTGGACTTGTGCTTGGAATTGTTTTGTGGTTTGTTCATGTGCAGGTATTGCTCGAAGACGAACGTGGTCGATGATGGGACCGGAACTAGGTTCATGGAGGAGCTGAGGTTCGGGACTAGGTTCAGGGAGGAACTGAGGTCTTGGTGGTCAAGGATGTCATGCGGGACGTTCGGGCTAAGAGAATGGTGCACATGAAGAATGGTTAGTCACGTGAGAATGGCAGGAGGTCATTCGCGTGCAAAGTGTTAGTCACGTGAGTATGGCAGGTGGCCATACGCGTGCAAAGTGTTAGTCACGTGAGTATGGTAGGGTTGCCATACGCGTGCAAGAGTTGTACTCGGCCAGGTTGGGCCAAGAGGAGTTGTATTCATACTCCTTCTAGATTAGGAATTGTATTCAGAACTCCTTGTGTTTTGCTCCTTTAAATAGGAGGGGATGTCTCCAGTTGAAGGGCATCGAATCAATTGGAGCTGAGCGCATTGAGCCTCAAGTTCAGTTTTAGGGTTTGTACTCTTTTGATGAGAGTACTTTAGACAAAACAAATAAAAATCAATTCTTCCAAGATTCTTGCGTGCTACAGTAACCACGTTGCTACAGTGTTTTCTGTTTTGGTTCTTGTTTGCATGCTTGCTCTAATTCTAGTTTGGTTTTTGATTCTTGAGTTTCATCATGATTTGATCCATCAAAAACCTTTCTAGGGTATTGATTTAGAGTTCCTCAAAGTCTAGTTGATTAATCTTTTGAAGATCTTGTTTAATCTTGAAGTTTTGATTAGATTAGTTTTCGTCAAGTTCTGGAACAGCAAGCTTGCGAAGCTCATAACTTTTGATCCGTAAGTCCGATCAAGCTGATTATTTTTGAGTTAGATTCATATTGGAATCTAGTTTCTTGTGTCCAAATTTCAGATCGTTCCGACGGTTGGATCTCCGAGAATTAGCGTTTTACCGAATCTCTGTCATTCTGTTTTTGTCGAAAACGAGGCAATTATTTGGTTCTGTTTTGGGGTGAACTTTTAATAGATCAAGAATTTGGTTTTAGCTTCCGCACAATCATTCACCCCCCTCTGATTGCTATATTCGTATACTTCGATCCTACATAACAGTATTGACGAATGCACACCCGTCGGTCTGCACCCTCTTTCCCTTCCATCCCGTGGAGGGTGCCTACTCATACTGACTCGCTTCCATTCACAATTGTGGATGGAACTACGAGGTAGGTCTTTCTCAGTGGCGCTCCGGATTAGTCATAACTTTCTCACCGACCTTACTGGATTAGTTATGACTTTCTCACCAACCTGTCCTGTCCTCATGCCATGAATGCATATATGCCATAAACATGAATAACTTGCATATATCCTCATTTTTAACAACTTGCACAACCATATTTAAACACATGATCATCAACAATGCTCACATCCATAACTTTACATTCATATATATAACTAATCAGCTCATAAATAAGATAAGTAGTAATCCGATAGAAGGATTTCTACCAAGCGGAAGAAACAAAACAAGGCACATTCATTCATTCTCACACATCATGCATCACAATACACTTGCCTTTAACCTCTCGAACCGAAGTGGCGAGAAGTTGATGCCACTCCTGGGATCACACCACCTGCATATGGATGCATTCCACTCAAAAATTACCAACAAAACGAACCAAACACTTTAAACAACATTGCTAAAGCGACCCACTCCTAAACCCTGGAAACCGCAATCTGTCCAACCAGGACAGTAGCGTTCCAACGGCCATAACTTGAGTTCTACAACTCCAAATCAAGAAAACGAATACATTTTCTCGAACTCCAGGAAATTTCCCATCTTTTTCTAAGTATTTTAAAAAAATCTCATTCGGGCTCTAATTTCCTCTAATCTGCAGATGAACACAGACTGTACCAATCGCGACACAGATTGGACAACGTTCGGTAAAATGGCCATAACTTTTAAACGACTGAACAAAACTTAGTATTTTTTGTGCCCAATTAATGGTAATTCAGTTATCTACAACTTTCGTAACCACCGGACCCCCAGAAAACGCTTCTAAAAATTTCAAAATCGCGCCCTAAGTTGGTGACCTAATCTACCCGAGAAACAGGACGCAACACGAATCTAGTTTATCCTCATCTCCAACGGGCTGCAGCACGCAAAAAGAAGTTATAGGCACGAATTTTCCCACCTGGAAAGCACCTAAGCCATCCCCAAAAACTTACAATAAACTTACCTCTTCTTAACGAATCGAAAACTCGACGAAAGTTTCCTCCCGACCTCGATCGTCCTCCAAACGCCGAAATCGCCAGATCTCCTCGGTTGCAAAGCTTCCAAACAGGGAGATCGAGGGAAGGGGAGGTAGAAGGAGGGGTGGCAGCTATGGGGGGTGGGGGCCCTAGCTAGGGCCGGCTAGGGGAAAGGGGGCGCAAGGGAGAGGGAGGGGGAGTGCGGCCAATGGGGGCGGCGGCTTGGGAGGGGAAGGGTAGGGTGAGGCGCATGGGAGGCGGGGTGGGCTAGGGTTAGGCAGGTTTGCTACCCCCACGAGGCCCAAACCCCCCCACTGATGGCCCAACCTCTCCTCGAAAGCCCAAAACTCAATCCCGCAAGGCCCAAACTCTCCCGGAAAAGCCCAAACACCCTGAAAGGCCCAAAAACTCGACATAAACTCTTACCGTAATGTCACAAAATGAGCGGGCCCCACATGTCGGTCAAAGGACAAGTAAACTCAAAATTGACTCCTCTAACAGCTGTCAAGAATGATTTTAATAAGATGTCAAATCATAATAAAAAAATTTTAAACTTTTTTATTAATGTACTAGGTAAGTTTAATACTTTCTATAAAAATTTGAGGTTTAATTTCCTTATATATTAATTACTAAAAAATTTACAATAATGAGTGCTCTAGATTTTAATTTCTAAAAATAATTTATTTAAGTGTCCAAATTAAACTAATAATTTTTGAAATTTTGTGTCAAAGTTTTAAATTACCTAAGTATACTTTCATAAAAAAATTCAAATTTAACAAGTAATTATTTTCTAATAATCTTTTAATCAGATTTGTAGAATTTCACAGTTAAAATGAATAAATTGAAACAAGTATTAAATTTAATTATTAAGTTTTGAAAATTTTGCTAGAGGCACACATTAGTATGGTGAGAATATGGTAGAAATTTGAGCTACATTAAAGTTAATGAAATTTTTATAAAGATATTTGTGTGCACTATTTGTAGTCACATCACATTAATGAAATTCACCATTTCATTGATTAATTGATTTCACACCATTTTTTACTGCATAAACTTGCTTCTATAGATTTCTAAGGATTTTATAATATTGTTATATATTTTTACTAAATTTTACTTTTTACCTTTTTACTAGTTCCATTTTGATGACTTCTCATTAAAGAAAACTCCAGAAAGATAATTAAATTCAGAAAATGCAAGAACAAAGCAATTATACATTTTTGAATTTCATTTTCTCATGTATTTAAATTTTGCGATGTTATACGTTTCACCCGTTGTGCCTCTGTCTCACCTACGACCGCACAGATACGGAACTTAGAGTGGACAAACGGGGTAAGTACTCCATCCTTATGAGGATGGGGTGTAATCGAGTTTAAATCCTCTGAGAAGATCTTCTGAAGATGAACTTTCATAGATATTATCATCATTCTGGTAATTTCAAATATTGTCGATTTCCATAGAGCATGTGCTCTGGTCATCTGCCTTTGAGATTGGGACTGGTATGGAGTCGTTTTTACCTTCTGATTTCTCAGGAAGTGGCAGTTCCGATGCAACCTCTTCAGATTTGGACGGGGTTGTCGATTGTGATAGTTGTACCTCTGAAACATATTCGGTGTAGAATTCTCACTTACCTTTCTCTTCCGTGTTGAAGTCGTTGGCATCGAGGTTGGTGTGGTCGGCAAGGTCGAATGAATTTTCTTTATCCATCGCTTATAATGATAATACATTAGCTTTTCAATCTTGTCTTCTGACGAAGGCCCTCCTTCTAGCACCAACTGTTGATATTCAAGACCAGGGGTCCCTAGATCGAGCTTACGAAAATAATTTGGGTTGCCTTTATCTAACAAATCAGAGATTGAAAAGATTACGCAATGGGATTGCTTCTTTATTTAGTTATGTGTCTTGACAGAGTACAAACTAGTGAATTGGGAATGAAATGCTAATGCTTATCTTGTTCTTCTCCTGTGTTTTTGTTGTGTCCTCTTCCTCCTCTTCCTTCTCTTCTTATTTATGCTGGTCGAAAGGATGGCAGTTATCATCTTCTAAAAGGCATCTTCCTGCCAAAAGGTGTCTTTCCGCTGGGAGGTGTTTTTTTTTGACAAAAGACGTCTTTTCATAGGGAGTAACCTCCAATCAGTTTTCTATACCTATCAAATACAGAGGGGAGAGAGAGAGAGAGAGTCCTTTGCATAATAGTCTCATGTGGGGGTAACTTCCTCTTCGACCAGTCACAGCTCGGGGCAAAGACTATTCAATGCACGACCAATTTGCTGGTCGCAGCAACTGAATATGTTATTCCTGATCTGCATATACTTAGATGGTCGGGGATACTCGATTAAGTTATTCTCAACCAGTACATACATTGCTGGTCAGGGTAACTTTGGTGTACTTTATCTCCGACTAGTTTTAACAAGCTGACTAGGGAATTTTTCATAACTAAATTTAATTCTGGTTGAAGTCGTAACCAGGTAATAGACCTTGGGCCTTATCTTTTCTTATAGACTCATTTTATTTATGAGCGTGTGAGCCTAAGAAAGTAGAATATGACATATTAATCGTCATCATAAACCAACAATCGATTTAGATTCCAAATCGAGGGGAGTGAGGCGCAGCTGAACCTGAGTAGATAGAGTGGCAAGGTGGGCTAGAGGGTGGTGCTGGTGGCATAGGGAAGTCAAAGCGGAGGGCAGCATCTTCGGTGTAAGGAGGTGTGGCTCGGTACAGGACGAACGAGAGCCGAGGGCCTGAGGCATTGAGCCGTGTCGGTGCGTCGCCGACATAAGGAGGCGCGGTGGGGATATAATGTGGCTCCATGGCTCAGTGACAGTGAACAGAGGACACGACAGTGATAGGCTCAACAATGGTGACGATGGTGTACTTCGCCGACTAGTGGTGAGGAAGAAGTGCAGACGGTGGTATACTTCACCGGCGAGTGGAGAGGAAAGAAGTGCGTGTGCTAGTGAGGAAGAAGTGCAGATAGTGGTGTACTTCGCCGGCCGGCATGGAGGAAGAAGCACATAGGATGGTTCCATGCAGTGGCGCTGCCACATGGGAAGAGCCATGAAAGGCAACCAGGGATGACCAGATCTTGTGGCGACATGCCTCAAGAAGTCTGGATCTGACAATAGCGTGATTGAGGAACTCTGGATCTAGCCACCAACGGGGAGGGGGACGTCGAATCCAAAGCCACCATCATTAGGGATGAGCCATGGAGGGTAGAGACGTTGTCGATGGTGGACACCCGAAAAATACTTTCGAAATCCTCTGTGTATCATGTACTAGTCCAGAAAAGACTAGTACACACAGCCAGGGTTCATAAAACCGCCGAAAACCGCTCGAAAACCGCGGTTTTCGAGCGTACCGCTCCGGTTCGAGATGCAAAACCGCTCAGTAAACCGGTCTAATTAAAAATAAATTAAAAAAAATTAAAAAATTTTGAAAAAATTTGTATGTTCGGTTTTTCGCGAAAAACCGCGGTTTTTCGCTTAAAACCGCGGTTTTATGTCACCATTGCTTCGTTTTGAAGAGGTCGGGTTAGTTTTTCGTGAAACCTTAGCGGTTTTTCGTAAAAACCAAGCGGTTTACCGTGAAAAACCGAACGGATTTCAAATTTTTCCAAATTTTTTGGATTTTCCAACTCTTCGTTTTTTGACGGTTTTTTAGCGGTTTTTCGCGCGGTTTTTGCGAAAACCGTACCGCGAAAATGAACCGATTTTGGCGGTACAGTTTTGTGAACCCTGCACACAGCAATGATGATATCACGACATATTAAACGAACTTTATTAATAATCAGATTTTACAATAAAAATGGCATGTATGTCAATATAAAATATTACAACGAAAACAGAAATAAAACAGTAGTAGTGCCCAATAGAATTGCGACAAGCAATCAACTAGGGCAACGATCTAGTCATTGAGATCCTCACTGATAAAGGAAAACTACTCAAAAACAACTAATAATGCAAGGTGAGTACTAGAAATATCCGCAAGTTATACATGAAATACATTATTAATGTAAGGGTAATAAAATTTTCAGGACGTTACAGCCGTGAAAAACCACAGAGGGCGGCATTGTAACCGGGGAAGAGACCGTCTCTAGCGGGAGAATTGTCATTCTATCACTCTCAATAAGTGGTCTCGCTAAAATGCCACTCTGGCCCACTGTCATAGACACAGATGGTCCCAGATGTCAGTGAGAGAGGAGTGGTATTTTAGCAAAGCCACTTGTTGAGAGTGGCATTTTGGCAATTTTCTGGTCTCCGGCGTGGCGCCACGCATCCGGTCGTCGATTTTTTTTTAAAAACAAACATTTTTTAATCGAAAAATTCAAGAATATACTCGAAAGAAAAAATTTACAAAAGTGTCCTCCAGTCGTGCCACGTGGCAGCGACTGGCATGGATGACGTGGCATTTTCCATTTAATTCATTCTATTTAATTCAAATAATTCATATCGGATGCTAGGAACCTCAAAAAATTATGAAAAAAATTTCTAGATTTTTATTACGCTATAATCATTCATAATATATTAAAAAAAGTAGCATATTTCATGTAAATTTAAAATTTTAAAATCAGGTTTACTAAAAGACCATTTTAGGTATTATGAAGAAACTATATAAACCATGGCTCCAAAAATCTTGGAAAAAAATTTCTAAATTTTTATTAAGCCATAAGGATTCATAATATCTCACAAAAAATACTATGTTCCATGGAAATTTAAATAGTTAAAATCAAGTTTAGTTAAATACCCTTTTATGTATTATGAAGAAACTATATAAACCCTGCGTCCAAAAATCATGAAATAAATTTCACCTGTTCTTAGGGTCTAGATGAACAGGTGAAATTTATTTCATGAATTTTGGACGCAGGGTTTATTTAGTTTCTTCATAATACATAAAAGGGTATTTAACTAAACTTGATTTTAAATATTTAAATTTTAATGGAACATAGTATTTTTTTGTGAGATATTATGAATCCTTATGGCTTAATAAAAATTTAGAAAAAAATTTCATAATTTTTCGAGGTTCCTAGCATCCGATATGAATTATTTGAATTAAATAGAATGAATTAAATGAAAAATGCCACGTCATGCATGCCAGTCACTGCCACGTGGCACGACTAGGCTCAGTCGCGCCACCGTGGCACGACTGAAGGACACTTTTGTAATTTTTTTTCTTTCAAGTATGTTCTTGAATTTTTCGATTAAAAAATGTTTATTTTTTAAAAAAAATTCTCCAGTCGTCACACGTTGTCCTGCCCTTCACCCATCGCGGTGTAGCAGCTCCAGCCTTCATCAGCCGTCTCCCGCCGGAAATTTTTTTTTAAATATACTATATTTTATTCCGAATTGCAGAAATAAATGTCTTTCGCAAGAAATTACAGTTTTATACGTCTGTCGCCTGTCCATCGGGCGATATAAGCCTGTCGCCCGATGGACGGGCGACAGAAGTTCTTCGGCGTTTTACATGCGCCGTTATACGGTGACAGCGTCGCCCAATGAACAGGCGACAGCTTAAAAATCCCCCGTTGGACGGGCGACATATAGCATGCGGGTTCTGCCGCCCCGGATCGCGACAGGTATATTTTATAATGCCGCGCGCGTTCGGCAGGCCGGCAAAGGCAGCAGAACGAGGAAAAGAAAAAGAAGAGGAAAAAAGAAAGAGGAGAAGAAGAGAGGAAAAAAGAGAGAGGGAAGAAATTTTCTGCGCGATTTTTGAGCCCGTCACTTCATATTCAGGTAATTTCTCGTTCTTTAGTTTTTGTATTTGTAGATCTAGAAAATCTAGTTAAGAAATGTAGTTAGAAAATGTAGTTAGGAAATGTAGTTAGATGTAGAAAGATTTAGTAAACCTAGTTTGTAGTTATATGTAGTACAGACATAGCAAATCTAGTTAGGTGTAGGTAGATTTAGCAAACCTAGTTTGTAGGTATGCAGTAGTCGTTCTAATTTTTGTAGCAGTAGGTTATGATTTAGTAGAAATGATTTTAGATCTTGGTTTGTGTGCGTTGATATATCGAATGTAGATACTTTGAACGGATAGAAGTATTCATTTCTTAGGAATGCAGTTGGGTACATATAGCGAAAGTAGTTTGATGTATGTCGAGTAGAAATTAATCGTACAGAATGTAGTTACAGTAGTTGTTCAATTCTTTAGTAGTAGATCTATTGAATGTAGATATTGTATACCGATACGAATACATCCATATACATATTCAATTCTTACGAATGTAGTACGGCAGAGATAGCGATTGTTACGATCCTAGATATGTATTGTTAGAAATGTAGCAAATTTTTGTACGAATAAATAAGTATTTTTGTAGCATATAGATATACCAACGCAAAGTTGGGGGTCGTAATATTTTTTACGGAAAGTATTTAATTCGTGGGTGAATGATTGGATTTGCAGATATGGCAGAACGAGTTCAATTTAGAATATATTATGGCGAAGGGGTTGTAATGTATGGTTCGGAGGGTGCAGATCTAAGTAACTTCCAGTATGTAGACAGAAGTTTGAGTAGGGTTGAAGAGCGCACATTTTCTTCAGTGATGAAGTGGTTGTATTATACTTTTCAGATGGAAGAAGAAAATTGGCAACTGAAGGTATTTTGCCTCTGTAGTATGCAGAACAATCCATTTTGTTGGGAGCTAGTTGAGTTGAAAGGAACCGCATCGTGGAGATCATATGTGAGGGGGACAGAGCAACGGGGATGGAACCGAGTGCTTTTAGTGCAAGCCTATGCCCGGATGTAGCCCTCAAAGAAAGCCGGACGGTGGGGAGTGTAGTCAGGCTCAAAATGAGTTAAGTTTTGGTGACACGAAATTGGGGGATCTAGCCGTGGGCGATACATCCAGATAGCTTAACGAGGACATTATTTGCCAAAGTGGCGAACAATCTGAATTTGGGGAGGACGAAGCAAATGTTGGACAAGTAGCGCTGGGACTAGCAGACGAAGGTGAGCAAATTGATGAAATAACAGTTAGGATGGAAGAGGAAGACCGTGAGTACGGCATGGCAGAAGTGGAAGACGACGATGAGTCCGATGAGGAAGATAGAGGTACGGAGCCGCCTGTGCCAGCCGAGTGGCGCACACATCAATTTGAGAGGTTGATTGTTAATGAAACCAACGACATACGTTAGCGTATACCCCAACGAGGTTAGGCCTGACAGTATGTACGCGACAAAGGAGGCTGTGCAGGATGCTATGAAAGATTGGGCCTTATCATTAAGAAGGACTTTCAGGGTTAAGAAATCCACGCCGACCTGCTACGACGTGGTGTGTGAGATCCATAGCTGTCCGTGGAGAGTGCACGCGTACAAGCCGAAGTGGGGCACCCATTGGTTATGCTCGAAGGTTGAGCAGCACAGCTGTATGATTGAGGAAACAATGATGGCTCACAGGAACCTATCATCTGGGTTTGTCGCGAATATCATGTACTCAGAGATAGTGGAGAACCTGACTTATGAGCCCCGTGCTATTATCCGAGCTCTCGAGAACAGATATCAGTACACAATTAGCTATGGGAAGGCTTGGAGGGCGAAACAGAAGGCCTTAGAAACGAGGTTTGGGAAGTTTGAAGACTCGTACCACAATCTGCCCGCACTGCTCAGTTGCATTCAGGGAAGAAATCCCGGCACTTACTACGATTATCAAGATTATCCGTCAATCAAGTGGCCAACTAAAAGGTATCTGAGGAGAGTGTTCTTCGCATTCGGAGCTTGCATTAAGGCGTTCTACCACTGTCGTCCATTGCTGTGCGTGGACGGCACATTCTTGACCGGGAAATACAAAGGGCAAATTTTGACAGCTGTGGGTGTTGACGGAAACAACCAGATTCTGCCTGTTGCATTCGCCTTTGTAGAAAGTGAGAACTACGAGAGTTGGCTATGGTTCCTGCGGAACTTGAAGATTGGGGTGGTCAAAACTCGTCAGGATGTGTGCGTGCTGCACGAGCATGCCGGGTCTCGCTTAGTGCGATCAACCAGCTTGCAAGCGAGGCAGAGGAGCCATTTCCATGGCCTGACTTGCAGAGCCGATGGTGCATGAGGCATTTGGCCGCAAATTTCTACAAGCAATTCAGGAACAAGGAACTCATGAACATGTTCAAAAGACTATGTAAGCAGAACCAGGAGAGCAAGTTCCGGACTGTGGAAAAATATCGATGGTGACAAGAAAACACAAAGAGGAGACGGCGAACAAGAGTATCGCCCGAAGGACACGATGAGGCGGAGCCTCTTCCCCACCGCCAACAGAAGATGACGCGACTAATCGCCGCCGAAGGCAAAAGGCCAATCAAATGTTTCTGACCGATCAAGCACGAACCGAAGGAAAAGTGGGCATCGTTACATGACACACATGGTGCCGATACGGTGTGATGACCAAGAACTTTGCGTAAGTTTACAACTGGGTAATGAGAGGGATGAGGTGTCTCCCATTGGTGGGAATTGTTGAGGGAGTCTTTGCGGGGCACAACCAAGTACTTCGTCGACAGACATCAAGCTGCATGAGATAGTCTTTGAGAGATGAGAAGCTCTGTACTCCTCCATGATCAGTAAATACATGGAAGAGAAGAGTCAAAAGGCGGCCAAGCATAGAGCTATAAAAGTTGGTGCACGAACACTGCGCTTCGAGGTGATATGTAAGGATAAAGGACGGCGTGGAACCAACCAGCGGGTTGTCATTCAGGAGTGCGTATTACAGGACATCTGCAAATGCTCGTGTAACAAGCCCGACCTTTTGCACAGGCCGTGTTCTCATGTGATAGCCGCATGTGCTTTATTTGGAATGCAACCTGGCACCTATCTATCTGAATATTTCAGGAAGGAAAGGGTGATGGCAACTTGGAGCGAGGAGCTATATGGTTACGGTGTTGTGGGTTCTTTCACGACAACTCCTAGTGCTGATGAAAGGTTCTGGGTCCCAGATTTTAATGCAGGTAGATGGAAAGCAGGGCGTCGGAAGACAAGACGTATCAGAAATGACATGGATGAGTCGGTCGGCAAGCGCGCGTGAAGAAATGTTCATTGTGCAAGCAAACAGGACATACGTTCAAGAATTGCCACGCACAAAACGAAGGAGATGAAGGAGGAGATGGCAATCCGACGGTGGCGGGTGGATCGTCCTGTGCGACGAGTGCTGCACGACGCCAACGTACCACATGAGAAGCAATTTAATCGCAATGTAATCGATGTGATGTGTGTTGTGTGAACCCTGTGTGGACCTTGTGTGTAAGCCTGCTGCATGTGGCTGTGAGTGTTGTGCACTGAAAAATTATTGTAACTGTTTCTGAATATTTATGATGCTTGAACAATTTTACGTGAATGTTTGTGAGAAACCTATAGTATTCGTACGATTTTCTTTTGATATGGTTTTGAAATGTAACTCACAATTTGTTATTTACAGGTATGGCTGACCAGCCAGGAGATGACGAGTGGCCATTCGAGTTGCTGGATTCGGTGGTCGATGGTAGTCACCGTGCCCGCTTCGCCACCGGTTTTCCAGAGGAGGGAGGTGAGGCGCACACGTTGGGCGTCCTTCGACCGAGGACACCGCAGTACGGCTGGGATATCGATCCTCGTTGGGTCCCCAGGTAACATATTACAATTCAGATTTCTTTATATGTTTGAGGTACTGTTCTTACTGGTGTTGTACTGAAATAAATTACATGTTTTTCCTTTCGTAGGCTTCGAGCTTCAGGATTGCTCCCTTTCGGCCGGATGGTGTGGGATGTGGGCGGTTTCCGTTCGATAGGTCCCTGATCACCGCTCTGGTGGATCGGTGGAGGCCAGAGACCCACACCTTCCACCTACCCGTCGGGGAGATGGCGATCACTCTGCAGGACGTGTCGTACCTGCTCGGCCTCCCGATCGCCGGCGACGCTGTGGTGCCACACGACGTCGACCCTGCGTGGCGCCCGCAGCTACTTCAGTTATTTGGTGTGCTTCCAGACACTGGACTACGGGCCTTCACCGACACACGGTCCCTACGCTGCGGTGGCTTGATTCGTGGTGCGCAACTACACTATGAAAAAACAAGTACTCTTCAATTACAACTTACAACAACATGTAATATGTGATCTTCTATCTTGCAGCCTTCGCAGATCGTCGAGGGGGCGGACGACTACAGGGTCAGCCGCCACTTGGAGGCGTACCTGCTGTGGCTGTTCGGCTGGTGCTTGTTCACGAGCTCCCATGGGGATAGCGTGGACAGGCACCTCGTCCAGTTCGCGAGGGAGATAGCGGACGCCCCCCTCGACGACGTGCCGCAGTACTCCTGGGGGTCCGCTGTCCTCTGCAGCACGTACCGGGCCCTCTGCGACGGGTGTACCCGGACCGGCGCCGAGTCGACCTTCACTGGATGCCCGCCGGTACAATGTGGGCATACGAGAGGTTCCAGATCGGGCGCCCCGCCATCAGCCTGGCGTCGGTTGACCCTACAGGCGATGGCGACGTCGACGGTCCGACCATGGGCACCATCTGGTGCCACCGACGGGTAAGATATTTGAACTGAAAGTTTGGTACTATTGCTTCTACATTTTTTAATACTAACGGTAACGTTTTGTTTCACTGCAGCCTAGTTGGGCACACCAGACGGTGCGCCAGGGCTACCCGCAGTTAAATCGCGGCGTTCGACCACCTCACGGAAGACCACGTGCGCTGGACGCCGTACACTCAGGCGCAGGTACAGCTTCGTGTGACCGGCGGCGCCCTGTCGACCCTGTGCACGCGAGACGCGGCATACTGGCTCACACGGCGGTTCCTGGTGTTCGACGTCCAGGTCGAGGCCTACACTGTCCATCGAGTGATGAGGCGATTCGCCTACGACAGAGTTCCCGATCTTGCGGCCGTCTGCTCCCACACGCCGCCCACACGTAAGTTCCCTCAATCGATGTTCCATAATTACTATCGTGTGTTGCCATCTAATATTTATACATTCATTTCTCATCCACAGCCAGACTAGGAAGGGGGTGCATGGGGCCACCCCCTGGCACGTACGGATGGCGCCATGGATCGAGGAGTGGGCCGGAGCCCTCGAGGACGTCCATGCTGACGATGCGCCATACGATCTGGAGACTTACCAGCGCATCGGCGATGGTTCACCTCTCGCACACGTGTGCGCCTGGTACGCGTCGACCCGGATCCTCCCAGGCACGTCCCCGGCCCAAGAGACACGTATCCCGCCCATACGGACGCGGCTCTGCACGCTGCGGTACGTTGTATCCGATATACGTTTAACCATTTCATATCGGTGCTATCTAATTTGCGATGTATTTTCCAGACTGACATGCTAGGCCGCTTCTACGAGGAGTCGTCGAGGATGCTCTCGCGATTGACCAGCGGCCGACGGGTGACCAGAGCGGACGTTGCCAGCCTGCTCGGTAGGTTCCGAGACGACTCTGCACGCTACCGGAGTTACCGGATCACCTCGCCTCGTGGTGTGGTCCCCGCCGCACCGCCGCGCCACGGAGGGGACTGCGCCGGTGCAAAGCTTCGACACCGAGTCGCTTCTTCTTCACAAAGACGGTGGAGGTGCAGGCTTCCACACCGAGGTGCCGCAGTGTGTTTTTTCATGTTTTGCATTCACTTTTCATGCTTTGCACTCACCAAGTCACCGGTCTTAACATTTCTTCCCTTTCGTGCGAGTCGGAGGTCCTGCAGTGTCGGCCGCCGTGGTTGCCGGCTGCTGGCGATGACTACGACGGCGGGGTGATGATCTTGGCGACTACGAGGACGACACCGTGTGGAGGTACCTCGTTGATCCACCTCGATTCAGCTTGGTACCGCAAAGAAGAAGCGCCATGACCGACGCACTGGTCGTCGCGATGGTGCCGCCACCTCCACCGACCCAGCCGGTCGTCGCAGATGGGTGTCGCCACCTCCGGCGACCCGCGATGGGTGTCGCCACCTCCGGACCCAGCCTCGGCCGTCACGGTGAGTGTCGCCACCTCCGGCGACCCGGCTGGGTCGTTGGTGCCGCCACCTCCACCGACGCAGTTGGACCGACGCAGGCACCGAGACACCCCCACCACCACCGTGCAGACAGCCGACCACTGGCACGCCACACCTCCAAATGAGACCACAGAGGTCCCACCAGCCGCCGACGCACCTGACGTACTCCCGAGGTCAGATCCGGAGGAGTACTACACACCAGCGAGGAGGCGCCGCGAAGAGGGGCCGGCACTAGTTTCTTTTATGTTTCAGTGTTTGTAATTTTTTGTTTATTTTGGTTGGCGCTTTGATTAGGCGGTGATTGTTGGTACTATGTTATGTAATACCATCTATTTTGTGTACTTTGTCATATTACGTGGTTCATTACATATTTACATCCGCTTTTCCAGCTTTTGTCATATCATCTTTTTCAGCTTTTGTTATATGACCTTTTGAAGCTTTTGTCATATCACCTTTTCCAGCTTTTGTCGACTTCCTCGTTTGAGCGCGAGAGATTACAGAATGCGAACATCGGGACCCAAAGACAGCAACGGGCCAAAATCCTTCATCGTTAGGGTTCGTAAGGCGCGAGTATAATACTTAGGGTTGTTGGGCGTTGAGAATTTATATGCGAAGAGAGTTGTAATCTGAGATATTTTTACGTAATATGGTAGTCCGTATACCAAATAGCAAACCTGGTACCTCCGGCCCAAAAAATAACTTCCAACATGCATTTCTACGGGCCGCCGAAAATCCTTCATCGTTAGGGTTCGTGCGCGAATGTAATACTTAGGGTTGTTGGGCGTTGAGAGTTTAAATGCGAAGAGAGTTGTAACTGAGATATTTTTACAGAATATGGTAGTCCGTATACCAAATAGAAAATCTGGTACCTCCGGCCCAATAAATAACTTCCAACATGCATTTCTACGGGCCGCCGAAAATCCTTCATCGTTAGGGTTCGTGCACGAATGTAATACTTAGGGTTGTTGGGCGTTGAGAGTTTAAATGCGAAGAGAGTTGTAACTGAGATATTTTTACAGAATATGGTAGTCCGTATACCAAATAGCAAACCTGGTACCTCCGGCCCAAAAAATAACTTCCAACATGCATTTCTACGGGCCTACTAATATCCTTCATAGTTAGGGTTCGTGCGCGAATGTAATACTTAGGGTTGTTGGGCGTTGAGAGTTTAAATGCGAAGAGAGTTGTAACTGAGATATTTTTACAGAATATGGTAGTCCGTATACCAAATAGCAAATCTGGTACCTCCGGCCCAATAAATAACTTCCAACATGCATTTCTACGGGCCGCCGAAAATCCTTCATCGTTAGGGTTCGTGCGCGAATATAATACTTAGGGTTCGTCTTGTGAATATAATATCTCGCCATTCTGACTCTCTTCGCATATAAATCCTCAACGCCCGATAACCCTAAGTTTTATAGTCGTGCACAAACCATGTAGTCATTTTCTTTCCTGTTGAGCCATGAAAGCCAGCCTAGATTGCATCTGCAAAGCTGTGTACTCCACTGCCATGACCCGTCGATGTCATCTGCAAAGATGTGTACTCCACATCCAGGACCCGTCGGTGTCATCTCAGAAGTCGTAAAAGTTGCATGCATCTGTCGATGTCAAGCACAGCCACAGTTGCAAGGGAATCCGATGCTCCTGGATTTTTCTTTCCTGTCGGGGACCGCGGAAATTCGAATTTCAAAATGAAAAAAAAATACCGCGACGGAAAACCGCGTTTTTGCGATGTTACTGTTCAGCCAGGCCCCCACCTCGCGCGCTAATGCTCCGCCAACTGGTGGCCACTCCCAAGCCACTGCCAGCTGCAGCCAGACCCCCCCCTGAGCGCACTGCAAACGCTGCCACGTGCTGATTTTCTATCTTGGCCCCTCGCCCCGCACGATGATGTGCCGCCAGCTGTCTCGTTTCTCCCTCGGTCCCTGCCTATAAATTGCAAGGCCGCCTGCACTTCTATCAGGCAAAAGCGATACATTGCTCCAAGTTCATAAAGTTTGGATTGAGTTGAGAAAACCCAAAGCGCAAAGAGGAGAACTGGTAGTTTAGCTTTACTTTTTTCCAATGTTTCATTTCGGCGTCTTGTTCCACAGGTATTATTTACAAAAGTTATTTTGTACGGTAAGTCACATTGTTGTGTTCTTGGTTCAGTACACATTATTTTGTACTTTTTATGCTTCTTATTGATGTTTTTGCTTCGTGTAGACATCGACTTAAGTGTTCGTCGGTTCTGTCAAAGCCATGTCGAAGGCGTCGAGCTCAGTGGTTGCCAATGCAGGGCGGGTAATTTGCCCTAACTGCCATGTGGATGCTCAAACCTGCTACTCCACCACTGCGCCAAATAACGGACGAGCGTTCTATAGATGCCCAAATTTCTTTGTACGTCTAAATGTATTTCGATATCTTCATATTTCGATGATTATTCTCTTGCTCCAGTTTTAAATAGCCATGCTCACACCGCCGTAGTCTACCGGATGCCAATATCAAGAAAGGCAGACGGTATAAATACACCGACATCTTTAAACAGGACGCTTCCAATGGTAGAGCACAGGACGGATCTCGCGCAAGAACTTAACAGGCTAACGGTACGAGAATTACCGCAAAGAGAGGGAGTTCGGCCTGAACAAAAAGAAAACCGTGAAGCGTATGATCGCTTCCTTGAGCACGCCGTACAAGATAACGACGTAGCTGTAAGACCTGATTTGGTTGTTCCTCTTGACGGCCCTAGCGTTGAAGACTACAAACGTGACCGTTGGGAGTTTTTCGAAGAAGAGGGTGTTGAATTCTATGATAGTGATGATTCTGGAAAGTTCTAAAGCCGCTCAACCTTGCATCCATTTGTATGTTAGTTCTTATTCACAAGAAATGCTGTTGTAGTTGTTCTCCCTATTGTACTTTGTAATATGAATGTCATGCTTCTTGGTAACTCAGATTTGTCATCAGATTTGTTGCACACCAAACAATACAAGGAAGAACGAATTTTCAATTTTTAAAAACTGCAGTGATTATTATAAACAAACAATGACAACAAAAACAAACAAAAAAACGTAGCAAACGCACGCTTACCACTGCAGTGATTATTATAAACAAACAATGATATTAGCACTTAGTCCATACACCATGAGTTTTCTCATCCCATTCAGTTGTATTTTATAATCCAAGCAAAGGCTGCCTGATACGCCCTGTGAAAGCATTGTCGGCAAAGCACAGAGGACATATCATGTCATAATCATGTCGATCGATTCTGTCCGAAATGTCATGTCAAATGCATGTGTGCCGGATATTGCCTGAGTCGTCCCGTCAAAGCATAGCCGCAAAGCTTTACCGCACCTCCCTCCAAGATACAAAGCTGCGTGCATATGTTATCAAGCACAGTGCAGAGCTGCAAAGCGAATCCGATGCTCGCGGATTCCTTTTAAGCTTCAAGTCTGCCGCTCTATCCGCTATTTAACCCCTTCATGCCTTTGCAGCGTTGCATCGACCAAACCATCGCCTCCAATACAACAAAGAGAACCATCACCGCCAACCCAAACGAGTAGCACCAATGGAGTTCCTCGCCCCAAGGCACAACGTTGTCGAAACAATCCCCGAAGGCACGGAGGTCCCCATGTGCCTATGCGGGGATCCTTGTCGCTTCCGGCAGTCTGTAGACAACTCATACACTTACGGTATGAGGTACTGGAGTTGCCGCAACCACGACTCCGAGCCAACGCTGGGATGCGGATGCGCGGAGAAGCCCGGTATGTTCATACTCACATTTGGTGCTGCTCCCAATTCATACATGTTGTAACACCGTGTGATGTGACTAATTGCAGCCACCACTGTGCGAGTTCATCCGATTCTACGACGCGGAACAAACTCCCGAGATGGAGAGGAGGCGGAATCGGGAGTACTCGCATCGAGGGCTATCGTGGAGCAGCAAAGTGGTGTGAGCAGGATGAGGAGGAGAAGCGCCAACAAAGATTTGGAACATATGCATGCACAGAGGGAGGCCGAACGGTAGTGCCATGCAATGAGAGGGAGGCCGAAAAGTAGAGAAAGCGTGAGAGGGCAGCTAGGGCCAGAGCGGCAGGAGCTGAAAACTTGCGTAAGGGAAAATATCCTCGTTGCACTCAATAAAGCCCAAGAGAAGGGCCCTTATTGCTGTTTCCTCTACCTAAGGCATGTTACGTTTAGTCCCGTATACTCGGTAGAGTGTGCCGTACATGCCATTGTTGTTTAGCATTTCTAAGCCGTATGCAATTCAGTACATTCTTATTGCTCCCCATCTATCGGTACAGTGTACCGTACATATATTTCACATCTTTGAAGATAACTACACGAAGTCTTCAAAAAATAATTACGAGTTGACCGGGAGTGAAGATGGGCCACCTCAAAACCAGAATACTGTCTTTTCTCATGCTCGCATCAAAATGGCTTCTCAACTGACAGTCTCAACCAGAAATGGCTTATTGCGATTCCTATTTTCCTTACTTAATAATTTATACATTATTTTTGCTAGATTATAAAAGCGAAAATTTCTAGCGACACACGTATAAAACTGAAATTTCTTGCGACATTTATTTCTGCAATTTGAAATAAAATATAATATATTTTTAAAAAAAATTCTCATAAAAACTAACAAAAATATCAAAAATGGTATATGTCGCTCTATGGACGGGCGACAACAATAATGTCGCCCGTCCAACGGGGGATTTTTAAGCTGTCGCCTGTCCATCGGGCGACAGAAGCCTGTCGCCCGTCTAACGGGCGACAGAAAACACGAAAGGTCTCCTGTCGCCCGTCCATCGGGCGACAGGCTTATATCGCCCGATGGACAGGCGACAGACGTATAAAACTGTAATTTCTTGCGAAAGACATTTATTTCTGCAATTCGGAATAAAATATAGTATATTTTAAAAAAAATTTCTCTCCCGCCGCACCAGCGTTGATCCCGTTGCTATTGCTCCACACACTACTCGCCTCTCCCTGCCATTGGTGGAGAACACAGAGAGGAAGGAGAGCAAACAGGAAAATGAGGACAAATAGAGGAATTAGATTTTTATACATATACATGTACTGTACTTGGGATTTATATTACAATCAAACAAGTTTATGCAGAAATCTGGATGCAGTGCATGATAGAATAATTCAGAGATATCGTTTGTGCATATAAAGGTGTGTACTAATAGCGGAGTTAGCATCCTACACATCCATAGATTATTTATGCAAGGACACATCATACTATGTGTTTTTAAATGCAAATTAAGAATCTCTACTACTTTTTTTTAAAAAAAAAATGTCAGTTGACGGAGGCACGATGTTAGCGATAGCGGAGCTCAGTTGGGTGCAGCGGCAGAGACATGGGGATGGAGGTGCGGCATAGGTCTATGCGGAGCTTGGCTTGACGTTGCTTGCGAGCCAAGGGCATGACTAGTGGCAGACCCAAAACAAAAATAAAGGAGGGGCTTAAGGGCCAATGGTCAGTGAAGAAGTAGTACTAATCATGGGTAAATTGATCTGGCTAAAATTAATTGTATGAATTGCGTCACACTAAATGAAAAGACTGACAAGCAACCGTTGGCAAGGGTCGTATAATCTTGCGCACATTTAGATCTCACATGTACGCCTCCTCTCTTGAGTTGGCACGATGATTTTTTTTTTTCTATATTCAACTAGCTAGCCTTACAAATGTGATGTAAATATTAATTATGTCCATAGGTATTTCATCAGACAACTTATGCATAGGCATTTCATCAGACAACTTATGGACATGCTACTTAAGAATTTTAGAATAGCTAACAAAGAAAACAAGCTAGCATACTTTAACATTACTAACTGAATGCACGTACGTTGCATGACATATTGTAACAATACTGCAATTTTTTTTGGGTAGACATTTGGATCCATATGTCGGCACTTGGTGATAAAGAATTTTTAAAAAGATTGCATTTATTTGTTAATAGATTGCTTTTTTATTTTTTGTTAGTTTTCAAAAAGACTCACATGTCAGCACGTAGTTCTTATGCAAGGGGAGTGGAGAAGAGACATATTGCTTTTTCTTTTCTTTTTTTTGTTAGAGGTTTTTTAGAAAGTCTCACATCTCAGCACATAACCTTTATGTGAGAGGAGGGGAGAAGAGAGACATACTTACGAACCAACACTAGTTTCTGTTAAAGTAGTAAAGATAAACTACAATGAAAGATAAAAATCGTATCAAGTCACAATGCAGTAATTAAGTAACGATACAATATATATAGCTTCTGGTGGCCAATTGTAACGGGGTTGGAGTCCATCTTAGCCCCTTCCTGGTGTCCACGTATACCCCTGGGTGTGACATAGGCTAAGCTTGGCGATGACGGCTCAACACACTGAGAATATATATGAACTTTTATTAATTTTAATTCTGTAGCAAGAGACATTTAGCTAGTATACATTAAAAGGACATTTAACTTTTTTTGATCCTTCGGCACACCTTGCATTCGATCGCGACTGCCATTTGTAACGGGGTTCATCGACTGAACTTGGTCGATATGTTAAAAAGTCGAGCAGTTCTTCCATGAATATAGCAAGTGTGGCCCATTGCACCCCGTGCGATCCAGCTCTCTTCTGCATGGATCGTTGCTCATATATTATGGTCTCCAAATCCATTAAATTAACAGATGCTGACCGTACACGTGACGTACAAGGCCATACGTAGCATAAGGGTTTTTTTATACGATTTGCTGATGGGGACAGAAAGGCTAGCGCGCCGTCTCATTTCCATACCAGGGAGTGTATAGGCATCATTCGGATGTTTTTGTCTCAAAAAATATTCAAATTTTAGACCGTACGATCAAAACATACATCCATAGGATCAACCCACCTCGAATTCAGGGGAGCGTGCATTGATCTGAAAGCAAATCCAATGATCAAGAATTTAAATGATGGTTGTTAAAGAAAACATCCGGATGAAACTTATCAAAACCCTTCCATACCTCGCGTCTGCAGGAGGACGTACGCCTCTCAAGTTGAAGCAGCAGTTCTCCAAGTAAAAAACATATATAGAAAGTACCCCCAAAGGGCAAGCACAGTATATTCATGGCAACGGCGCCGCCGAAGAGCGTCCATGGCGGCGACCGTGGTTCGGACCGCGGGGAGGGAGACGACCATCGCCCCGACATTGAGGCCGGCGGGCGCGCGACGACGAGCCCTCCGACGCCGCCGAGGCGGCAGCGCCTCGTGTCGCTCGACGTCTTCAGAGGCATCACCGTTGCGGTCAGCCACCCAATCTCTATCTCTCTCTCTCTCTCTCCCTTTTTTTTTTGACAAAGCTACCTAGCTCCTACCTCCATAGTAGAGCACAGATTCCGCGTTGCTTAGATTCTGAAAGGAAGCCGTACAAAACGCAGACGCAACGCACACATGGACGCGCGCGCATGCACTGCGCTGTAGCTGCCATGAATAGAGGAGGATGTACTCCCGGGTAGATCGAAATGCTAGCTTTGTGATAAGAGACGAGAAGTGGCCAGTGGGCATCCACCAACTGGCGTGGCTTCTCCATCACAAATTAAAGGAATATGTAGCTACCTAGCTAGGCGAGAAGAAGCGACGGTGGCTTCGCGTGCTCCATCCGAAACTCGACGGCCGGATTGGGACGCGCGCGCGAGAGCGATATATACATATACATACACACACATAACTATATACAAAGGTATACTCCTTCAGACATACTTCTTTTTATGTGCGTATATAAATGTATTTGCAAAATAGGTTAAAAACTACATACTCCCTTGCAATTTTCTCATGTAGATCTCATTGGAATATCTTATAATTAGTATATAAGTGTATTCAAAGTGATAAAGGAGTATTTCAAGTTCATTTGGGTGGTAATTCAGATATGAGAGTACAGTATAGTGTCTGGACACCATGAACCAAAACGGATATTTTTTTATGTATTTGCATACGAAAATCGAACCAAAACAGATATCTTTTCTATGTATTTGTATACGAAAATTTTTAAGATATTGAGTTTAATTAATTTACTAACTAGTTCAAACAAGTTTAAACTAAAATTCAAGCTAAAGTGTCCTCTCTCTCTATATATATATATAGAAACTGCTAAATATCTGTCGCATATTTTTATTCTTAATTCCTGTCATGTAGGTGCTCCGTGATGCTGTTCTCGGCTATATATATAGTGATTAATGAGATAATTTCTAGCATTTTTGTTTTCTCCAATTAACATGATAATTCCTAGCTTTTTATCTTAAAATTAACAAATTTCTGTAAAAGCCTCTAATTATTACAGATAGATTGATAAGATTAACGTGGGTCCTTAAGTATATGTCAACCGATCGTCAGTAAATGTATATATAAGGATCCACAACAACCAATTCCGGGTGATGTCATCCTTTCCAAAAAAAGCGAAAGTATACACACGGCAATGAAAACACTATCTATCTCTTAGGTCACAAATAGTTTTTAATTATTTTGAACATCAAAACAATATGTAAAACACAGTTTTGATCACTAATCTCTAGGCACAGTACCAACTAACGAGAGGGGGAGAGAGGGTCTAAGAGAGTCAGAGTGAGCAATAGGGAGTGGCATAGAGAGTCAAATGAAGATGATCAAAGATCGGGGAAGATTTTGATACGAACGATGCAAATAGTTAAGTGTTATAATTTTACTTAATTACTTGAATTTCACAATTTTGTTTTGTTTTCTGTCTCTTTCTATTTTTTCCTTTTTTTCACATATTTTCCGTTTCTCTCTATTCTTTCCCTTTCCATCCTTTTTTTTCCTCCCCCCTATTCCCCCCTTTTTTTGGACCGGTATGGTGAGCTCCACATGACCCCATGTGTGAGAGTAAGAGGATGAGCGCCTCGCCTCCCGCGCCGCACCCCTCACCGTCGGGGGACCTCCCTCCCCGCTGCTCGCCGCTGGCCCCTCCCTCCTCCCTCTCCCTCCCCATGCCTTCCCTCATCCACCTTGGGCCCAGGCCGTCCCCACCTAGCCCACACACTCTCTCGAGTCTCTCCCTCCAATCCTCCATCGGTGTGCCCCCTCGCCTCTGGCACTGCTCCCCTCAAGCCTCGCCTCCTACGCCGCTCCCCTCGGGCCCCACCTCCCGCACCGCTTCCCTCAGGCCACAGCTCCCTCTCCCTTGCCGCTCGCTGCCGACCCCCTCCCTCCTCCCTCCCTGTCGCCCGCTGGGCCTCCTCCTCCCTGCTGGGCTTCCCCTCCCTCATCCTCCATGGCGGGCGTGCAAGCGGCGACGTGGCGACCGCAAGTCGGCCCAGCTCGCTTCTCCCTCCCTACCGCTTCCCTCCTCCACCACGGGCGCAAGAGGCGAGGCGGCGGCACGGCACATGAGGCGGTGGGCGAGGCGGTCGCGGAAGCCGAGACGGAGCCGAGTGGTGTGGTAGACGAGGCACGGTGCGGCCTCGGTGGGCGGGTTGGCAAGGCCATGGCAGAGTGGGCATCCCCTTCCCCCTCTTCGGTGCAGACACCACAGATACACTCCCCCATGCCGCTCCTTCCTTGTTGTGGGCCCACGGAAGTGTACTATGCCCTGCTGCAGCCCGCGGCCGTGACTCCGTGCCCATCCGTGCCAAGCCGTGCCGTCCATCGTGCTCGGTTCTCGGGCCTGACACGACCCACATTACAGTTGCGTACCGACCCAGCACGACACAGAATTGTGCCGTACTGAGCTTTGGACTAGACCATCCCATGTCATCATACCTCGGACCAGCCCAAACGAGTGCCCACCTCTACCTAGCACCAAGCCTCTATCCTCCTCTCCTTTCATGCCATCCACAGCCAGCCACCCTGCCGCCCCCATCCCAAACGCAAGCACGCCCCAACCAAAACCACTCCTTTATGTACCCACACCCTCTGCAATGTCGAGCCGTGTTCACCACGTCACTAGATCCAACAAGATCCATGAATGCTCGTAGCTCCCCCAACGATCCTTACCTTCGCTGTGTACGCCATATCCCTATCGGCGACCACCATGCACCAAAGCATCCCCTTAGCTCATCTTCTTCTCCTAGATCTACTGCCGACGCATACCTGGCCACCACATTGTTCTTCACCTAGTAAACACTTGCTCCCATAATGTAAGCACTCTCCCCTATGTTTCATGATGATTTTGGGCGCACTTTTTATCGACGAGTAAAAAATCATTGGATCTATTTTTCTATCGGTGAATACACATCGGCCAAATTCTTTTCACAGACAAACAAAAACGTCGGGACGAACTGGTACTGAAGCCACGGGGCATCAGTACCGGTTCTGATGCCTCGTTTCAGAGAAGTTCATATTCTATGTATATCAGTACGTGATGGTGGGTGGATTGGTTAGAAGTGTGAGGTTGGAATCACGAGGTTGCGCGTTCGAGTCCCATCAGGCATCAGTCCCGAATGGCTTGTACCGGTTCAAAAAACCGGTACTGAATGCCCTCTCCAACCGGTACTGAAGACTCTTTCTCTAGTAGTGATGGGCAAAAAGCAAAAACCGATTGGAATAATTTTTTGATGCTTAATTGCAAGACAAATTCAATTTTCTCGACCAGCTAGACCCGAGGGGATTTACCTGACGGTTACCTGTCAGAGAATTCCTAACGGTTTTGTTTTCTGACAGTTTTCAACTGTGAGGGAATATCCATTTTCTGGTAGGTAGTTAGTTTGTAGCTGTGCAGGTGCCTATTGCTTTCATGCATAGTCTTGCGCGCTATCTTTAAGTGGTCCACTGCATGTCCATGCACCTTAGATACCTAAAATTTAATTTTAAGAATAGTTTTTATTGCCTTAATTTATAGGTTTCCAGAGTGTTTTGTTTAATATCTAATTTAAGTCATGCCATACCCCGTTAGCCACAACTGCCACACTTCTGGCAACTACTGAATTTTTTTTTGGCAAGCCGTGTTTTGGCCAACTATGTTATAAAAAAAGTAGTTCATGAACCAAACATGTGTGAATTTGTAAGTGAATCAAGCTCACTGAATGGTCACATCTCAAATGTCACAGCTGATGATCCTTGTGGACGATGTTGGCGGCCTTGTCCCCGCGATAAGCCACTCACCGTGGGACGGCGTGACGCTGGCGGATTTCGTGTTCCCCTTCTTTCTCTTCATCGTCGGTGTCGCCTTGGCCTTGGCCTACAAGGTACTTACTCCCGACACTAATATATAATATAATTTTGCATATAGGTGTAGTTAAAATTTTAAAACTTTGATTATCAATATATTTTTTAAATATTTAAATTAGATACATGAAAATTATATGTGTAATTTGTGATGAAAGGTACTCTCATAATACTATAATTTACTGGGTTCTATAAATGTATTACGGCATATATTAGTGATCACAATTATGTTTTGGAGATCGTGTCAATATTTGAAATGATATGTACTTGTGACCTGAGTGAGTAACATACTAATATACTAATGCTCGTGATGTTATTAATTTAGCAAGCCCTGATTTTCTAGTAATCAAAATCCATTGTGTCGGATACTAACATTAGTAGCTAAATCATGCTTTGCGCAGAGAACGCCAAACAGAGTGCTGGCAACCAAGACGGCTGTGCTCCGGACTGCCAAGCTCTTTCTTCTAGGCATCCTGCTCCAAGGTAAAAAGCAAAGCAAATAATAATAATAATAATAATAATAATAATAATAATAATAATAATAATAATAATAATAATAATAATAATCTCTACTATATAAAGTGAGAGTTTCTTCCCACGTCACATTAATTGCCCTGCTTAATTGCCCTACGCAAGAAACGAAGCGATGTATTCACATTAATTGCCCTGCTTAATTGTCCTACTTAATTGCCCTGCTTAATTGCCCTACGCAAGAAACGAAGCGATGTATTAATTGCCCTGCTTAATTGCCCTACTTAATTGCCCTACTTAATTGCCCTGCTTAATTGCCCTACGCAAGAAACGAAGCGTTGCTTTAATTAGCTAACTTTTGCAAGAAACGAAACGTTAAAAATAGATGTTTGATCTTATGAAATAGTATTTTTTTATTTTTTAATCTTTATTTTTCGTTATCAATTTTGTTTTTCGTAGCAACGCACGGGCATATAACTAGTAATAATAATAATAATAATAATAAATCCGCTTGTGTTTAATCGGTTGATCTGCTTGGGTCCTCTGCCTTTGACGACCTTCTTTAGTTAGAAGGCTCGTGAGTGCACCATTTGTACTAGGCAAGGTTGCGCGCATTGCCGCGCCGTGCAAAATTAGATCTAAGTTTTTTCTGGAAAAATGTAGGAAGATCTAAGCATTTTTTGTTCGCTGGGGCTTTTTTAAAAAAAAATACGCTAGGTAGGAACTATCGACAAAATTTGCGTAACAACGGGCCTTTTGTAAAAAAATGAATAATACATTTTTCGGAAAATATTAGATTTCGAGTTGCCAAAAAAATTATAGATGCCGAGTTTAACACCCTACGCATTCACCGGGTAATAATACATGTTTTGGGAAATATTAGACATCGTACCAGAAAATATTAGATTTCGAGTTGCCAAAAAAATTATAGATTCCAAGTTTAACATTCTACGCGTTCACCGGGTAATAATACATGTTTTGAAAAATATGAAAGATCGAACTGCAGAAAAATTATAGATACCGAATTTAACACCCTATACGTTCAACGGGTAATACACGTTCCGAAAAATATTAGAGCTGACAACCTTCTTTCATCGAGTCTAACGCTCTATGCATTGACCAAGTAATAATACACGTCCCGAAAAATATTAGAGATCGGGTTGGGAAAAAGTCGAGATATTAGAGATCGAGTTGAAAAAAAAGTCTAGAGATAGAGATGTACACATATCTCTGTTGACGAAAAAAAAAAATCGGAAAAAATGGAGAAAGGATCCGGATGTAAGGAGCGGAGACCTGTTTGTTATATTTTTGGACCTGACCGCTATCCTAAAAAATTAGAAAATAGCTCGTTCGAGATTTGTATTTACCAGGAGGCTTTTTCGTAAAGTAACAAACCGAGGGACCTAAACGCGATTTGAAAACTATTTTTTTCCCTCACAAAAAATCGCAAATGACCTTTTTGTGATCTGGCAAGAACCTATACGTAATTTAAGAAAAATGGAGGGATTTTTTTGCAAAATTGGGGGAGAGTGACGTGGAGGGCTGCATGGTCGGCAATTCTTCCCCACATAATAGGGTTATTATTAGCTTGATAACCTGATTAGAAAAGTCGGACAATCTAGTAGAACTACAAAAATAGCATTTTTTTTAGAGAAAAAAAATGAAAATATGTTCGACTGGAAAATTACGAAAAATAATGAAAAACTGGACGATTCTCTCTTCAAGGTGGCTTCTTCCACGGCACGCACGATCTTACCTACGGAGTCGATATTCGCGAGATACGATGGATGGGAGCAGGGTTCACAAAACCGTCGAAAACCGGTCGAAATTCGCGGTTTTCGACCGTGCCGAGCCGGTTCGAAATCCTAAACCGGTCGGTAAACCGGTTCAATTAAAAAATAAATTCAAAAAATTTGAAAAATTTGAAAAAATTTATGCGGTGAAAATCGGTCGAAAACCGGTGAAAACCGATCGATTTTTCGAGAAAACCGACGAAAACCGCTCCAAAAATCGATCGCTCAAAAGGCTCACCTCGCCGATCGATTTTTCGAGAAAACCGAGCGGTTTTTCGAGAAAACCGACCGGTTTTCGAGAAAAACCGAGCGATTTTTGTCTTTTTTTAATTCTTTTTTGAAATTTTTTGTTCAAACTCTAGGTTTCGAAACACTTCGGTTTTTGACGATTTTCGACCGATTTTCGCGAAAAATCGGTGCCGGGCAGAGTTCGATTTTCAACCTCAAAACGATTTTGTAAACCCTGGATGGGAGTACTACAGGTACGATGGATCTTGGCACACATTCTTTTGTTTTATGTTTTTATCTCTCTCTCTCTATATATATATAGAGAGAGAGAGAGAGAATACGCAAGCGAGTTGCAGATGATCTTGCGCACGTCCTAAATGGCAATTATTTGGATATATCTCTGTCGATGCATGCAGAGGATCGCAACAGCGTACTTAGCGGTGGCGCTTTGCGAAATCTGGCTAAGGAGCCGTAGCAGTGGCGGTGACGTCGGCTCCGGCTATGCTTTGATCGGAAGATACCGTCGTCAGCTGTGAGCATATATACAACTTGATAATTACTCTACTTGGTTGCTCCGTCCCATCACAAATAATTATCGTTTTCGAAAGTCTCTAAAACACAGCTTTAACTATTAATTTATATTATAATATATTAATAAAAGCTAAAAAAATTAATATTATGAAAGAATTTTTCGAGACCAATCTACATATATTATTTTTATATATGTATCCAACTTAAAATATTTTAAAATATATTGGAGAGGTGTTTGTGAGCTTTTCTTTGTAAAAGTTGCATAAATATTAAAGTATGAATGAATGGTAGATGATGATTACTTACCCCTTCGCTTGCTTGAAGATTTGTATAACTTGTATTGAGAGGAAAAGTATAGAAGTACTGCTCAAGATATATATATATATATATATATATAGGCTAGAATACTATCGATAGCAAAGTGAACTTGTACCACCCACGTTCTAAGCCGTCCGATCGCATAACGTATGGTCTAGATGAATCAAGGTGGAAGGCCACTTAAACTATTTTACACAAAACACCCACATTGATTCCTCTTTCGCGAATACATCCTTCCACCTTGATTCATCTGGACCATACGTTGTGCGATCGGACGGCTTAGAACGTGGGTAGTACAAGTTCACTTTGCTATCGATAGTATTCTAGCCATCCTCATATATATATATATATATATATATATATATATATATATATATATATATATATATATATATATATATATATATATATATATATATATATGAAAATACTTTCTACTCTCGGGAGTAATTACTCCCATCTCTAAAAAACCACATAAATGAATTTGAAATACTCTTTTATCACTTTGGATACACTCATATACTGATTATAAGATATTCCAATGAGTTCCACATAAAAAAACTGCAAGCGGTACATAGTTTTTAGCGCATTTTGCAAATACCTTCATATATTCACATAAAAAGAAGTATGACTAAAATGTATACATACCACCTCTGAAAAAATGTAAATATCATCTAGACATTCTTAATTATATACTTGTACCCTCCGTTACGCGAGATATTTCCTAGTGAGAAAGTAATTATCTAAAGTAATAACTACGTGTGATTGGAAGGAGTAGTTAATTGATCTGCATTGCAACACCCTGTTGTCGTCTCTTGAATTCGCAATAGGTTCGCGGGTCTTGCCCTCACGGTCGCGTACACGGCGATTTTGTATGGTTCGTACGTGCCCGATTGGGAGTATGAGGTCACGTCTCCAGACTCCACTGTGAAGCATTTTCTGGTATTTTTTACAGCTTTATTCTCTTGTTTTAAATCGTTTCTATCTGTTAATACTTTGTATTTGACATTGAAAAATCATTTTTTTCTGAAAAAAATCTTGTTTTTGGTTCGATTGTAGGTGAAATGTGGAGTGAGAGGAGATACAGGGCCAGGTTGCAACGCTGTTGGCATGATTGATCGGCGTGTTCTTGGAATCCAGCATCTCTATACACGCCCGGTCTATCTCAAAACTGAGGTATACAAGCACGCATGTAGCCAAAATATAACCAGAATAACTCAAATAAATAAATTGGAAACCTTGACAGACTGAGGATATATGTTCAAAGTTGTACCCTTAGTCCCTCTGTCCAAGTTTATAGGAAATATTTTTTAAAATGATCTTATCTGTAAATATACAACAAATTTTATATTCTAATGCAAATTAGTATGTCTCTAATAAATATTCAGATATACTTGATATTCTCTCCATACATGCATTACATATAGTGCTTAAAAATAATAATTAGAGATAGTCTAATCATTTTTAATACCTCTTTGATCTATGTTCCAAGAGAAAATATGCCGTGTAATCTTAGACGGAGGGAGGTAATACTTTATACGTCTAGCTCATGGAACTGTGATTTTGGAATACCGTGAGCAATATATCGCGGCATCTTAATAGGCAGCCTATCTCTTTTCCTTTGGGGTACTCGTAGCAATGCAGCATCAACTCCCCGCGCAACGGGCCGCTTCCGTCTGACGCTCCGTCGTGGTGTGAAGCCCCCTTTGACCCCGAAGGCCTCCTCAGGTGATTACTGACCTGTTCTTCAGTTACTTAACTTAATCAGTACTTGATGCAGCCTCATACTCTCTTCACAATATTCTGCAGTTCCTTGATGGCAATCGTGACCTGCTTGATGGGGCTCCAGATTGGGCATGTCATTGTGCACTTCGAGGTATTAGTGATCTATCTATCCATCTATCTATCTATCTATCTATCTACATCATCACTTTTCTAGCCCCTTACAAACTTTTTTTTGTGTAAATTTGATCCCCTTCCGAACGCAAATACATAAATAGCTCCATCTCCAACCGCAAAAGCGATAGAAGATAACACATATCACTTTCCGCTCTCCCCGACCATGGAATGGGCTACCGTTGTCCCCTACCGCGGCAATTAAGCCAGTGAAGCTACTACGGTAGGGGAGCACGGAAGGAGATCGGTGTTTTCGCAGTCGAGATGGAGCTATTTATTCAATTGCGTTTGGGAGAAGATCAACTTTTTTAAAAAAAAAATACACACAAGGCTAAAAAATATGACGGCTTCCTATCTATCTATATACGTCTACTATCACAATTTCAGCTTTTCCCGGCGGCTAGGTGTCAGGCATTTTGATTATTCCTTGACGGCGCAGCCATAACGGCAGACCGTAAGGGAAATGATCCCTGACGGTTTTAAAACCTTGACTGTCTGTTTCAATTAAGCCGTCGGGAAAATATTTAGAGATGTATCTGTCTAGTATTCGTCGACCAATTTGTTTTAGCTACATCTTTGTAACTAATTACAAACATGTTGTATCACATTTAAATGTGATCTTAACTTGATTTGCTGCTGCCACTGCATCCTCGAATTAGTAACTAATTAATGCATGGCTGCAGGAGCACGACGAGAGAATAGTACAGTGGTCGATCCCGTCTTTGGGTTTGCTGGCTCTTGGCTTCTCGCTCGATTTGTTCGGTAACTAATCGATTGATTAGATAAGTAGCCTTGTAATCACAAGCAAGTTTCGTAGCCTCTGACTAATTAACGAAGTGTTTAATTAGGACTGCACATGAACAAGTCGCTGTACAGTCTGAGCTACACCTGCGTCACCACCGGCACCGCTGGCCTCTTCTTCGCGGCAATCTATTTGCTGGTTGGTAACATTTAAACGCCAACAAAATTCCATTGTCTTAAACAACAAGAGAATCAAATTCTTGAGCAGAGCTAAATAATCGGAGTTAACATGTGTTTGCACCAAAATTCGGCATGTATTGAAATCGGTCTAAAAATAGAGAAGAAGTATTCGTACAGAAAGGAATCGGTAAACGACTCGGAAAAGGAATCCGTTTCTAAAAAGGAAAGGAAATTGGATAAGAGGCCGATACGGATAAATACACCGTATCCATATGCGACTCGGATCGGCCAGGCGTGTTATAAAAGGGGGTGAACGCCAAGCAAAGAATCAATCAATCCAACAACACACACATCTACTTTTACAAGCTTTTCTTTTACATTGTTTTAGCCTCATAGATCTCTCTGCAAGTCGACGGAATCAACATAGTTGTGCATCGCCGATTGTTGATTTTAGCCGATTTCACCCAGGTTTGATTTGCTTCGTTTTGTTGCGCATCGCCTTCCCGAAGCCGATTTTACCTTGTATCCGGATCAACTGTAACCGGTTGATCTAGTTATCTCCTAATCGGTTCTTGCCGACTAGCGAAAAGCCGATAGATCCTTGTTCATCGGCTTTGATCAAATTACAAATTCTACCTTGTCGATTTCAGGTCAAATCGACCGCACGCCTCGCAAACCCCGGCGTTTGTCTTGTGTGTTCGAGGCTAAGGACCCTGCTTCACGTTTTTAGCGCGAACATATTTTGGCACGCCCAGTGGGACCAACAAAAAGAATGTCGTCAATCGACAAACCTACGGTCACCGCCGATATCAGCACTGACGCTATAATCGCGCCTCAAATGGCCGATTTAACCCTGAGCAAATAAAAGAAATTGAAGATCGAAGGTCGCTCTAGAGGAGATGATGCTCACGGTGCTTCCAGAAAACCCGCCGTGGCGCCACTCAAAAGGCTGCACTCCCAAGCATCAACCCTATCGAGATTCGTCATCTGAATCGGTAGCCGATACGCACCGCTCAAGCCGATTTATCAAATATGATTGAGCAAATTGCTCATCACGCGACTAATTAACCAATCATCGGCTCTAGTATCTACTTTAAAGCCGATGATAGAAAATAGTGTGAAAACAATTGCTCAGGAATTAGCTGCGTCTGGAAGCCTGCTAGATCCACCACAAACCATCCCTACGCACTCCGGTATATTCCATAGCACCCAACACCAACACAAGAACGCGTGTCGGCTCAAGCACCTATCATGATGCCGGCTCAACCTACTGCTTTTGAAACCAAGCATACAGAGAGATGGGTTCACACACTACCATGGGCACACGGATGGAGCCAAGATAGGCGCATCAAATCAATCAAGTCGCGCCTCCAATAACATCGGGTTATCGGCTTATCGATCGATCGAAATGGGACAGTTCCACAAATACGAGGGGCCACAACCATGAAACAAGCACCATATAGGGTGGTGCCATACGTCGAACCTTTCGCGCCCATACCCGATGCATTAGGTTTTAATCACGATTATGACGCAGCACCAAGACCTCCCGAGGTGCGAGTTGGACAAAGACCCGAAGTTTGCACTCGGGGCAGGCGCAAACAATGAGAATTGGCCGTGTCCGCCGCACCACAAGCCGACAATGTTAATTGGGCGAACAAATTGCCAATGTTTTGAGAGAACAGTTCGGTTTACAACCCGTAGGGAGAGTGATCGGCTACAGAAGCCGTGCTCGATTACATAGACCGAATGCCATACCCCCACAACTTTAGGATACCAGACTTTGCTAAATTCTCGTGGGATGATTCTATTACCACAATTGAGCATATCGGACGATTCATGGCTCAATGTGGGGAGGCTGATCAAACGGATTAAAAATTAGATTGTTCCCTTTATCATTATCCGCACTGCGTTCACTTGGTTCACGAATCTACCCCAAATTCAGTACATATGTGGAACGATTTAGAAAGCCGATTCCATGAATACTTCTTTTCGTGACTATGGAGCTTAGGATTTCTGATCTTAGTTCATCCGGCTGTATACGGTGAATCGGTCTCTGATTATATCAAAAGATTTAGAGGCGCATTTAAACAGATGCTTCAAAGGTAACATTACCCGATGATCAATTGGCCGATCTAGCGTTCCAAGGGTTAATCCCGCCGTTAAAAGAGAAACTATCGGGCCAGGAGTTCCCCGACTTAGGCCACCTACTCCATCGCGTATCGGCACATGAAAGCCGATATGCAGAGAGCAAAGGGTTTAAAGATAGATTTAAGACAAACGGCAATGAAAAGGCCAAAGTAAACATGGTAGATTATGATTCGGCGACACCTCGACGGCGAAGTATGAACATAGCCGAGTGGGCCAAAGGTTCCAAAAAACCACTCGTATGCTCTCTGCTTAGGCCGACAAAGAATAAAGCGGAAGTCAAGTACTCGTATGACGTGTCAAAGTGTGACAAAATATTTGATTTATTACTACAAGAAAAACTCATAAGGTTACTGTAAGGGCACATCATACCATCGGCCGAGGAAATTAAAAGCGAAGGTATTGCAAATGGCATCATTCGTTCTCCCATAACACTAACGATTGCAATATTTTTCGACAACAGATCCAATCGGCCATCGCCGATGGCAGGTTAAAGTTTGCGTAAGAATCGGCTATGCAGATAGATATGGGCCCTTTTCAGTCAACATGGTTCAATGTTCACGAAAAGAAAAGAGGCCTGCGGAAGAGGATAAGCCGACTAAGGGAATTGTATCACGAGACGAGACAGTGCAGATCACTGTCGGTTCTATACAAATAGAAGCCGATAAAAATGGACAAAACTCAAGAACGGTAAAACCAAGAGGGGACTTAGAGGCTCAGTAAATGGTATCGAAATGAGAGGGCTCCAAGAAGAGCCGATTTCAAACCAAAGCCGACCTTCTCACAACTCCTGGGGAAATATGAAAGGATAAGTCGAAGGTATAGCCCTCAACAACACCAGGGTTTTCATCGATCAGGGCAAAGGAGGGACGAACGTTGGCGGCCGATGTGCCACATCGGCGATTCTGTAAGAAGAGAAACATTGGCAATGTCCTTTTTGGCAGTTTTGCTGGGAAAGAGGGATGACCTTACCAACAGTTGTATCTTGTCCTATGCAACACTCGTCTATATGTCGGCCGAACCAATCAGAAAAGACAAGGTTGTCCAGACTGATACACAATCGCCCGTATAAGGAGCAAAAGGCCGATCTATGAAAGGTTGTCAACATCAGAACAAGGCAAATCCTCCCAAAATCAGGAATTATCGGCTAACGCAAGCAGGATGGAATCGGACAGCGAAATGGGCAATTTAGCTGGAAAAATAAGAAAGCCGATAGAACCCAAACCTAGATGGTGCCCTTCGGTCTCAAAGAAGTCGCAACGCAGGAGGCTTCAGCGATTAAAAACACAAGAAGAAAGGGAAGCCGAAAAGGAGAGTGAGAGGGATCGGACGTTTAATAAGTTAAGACCGGTACCGATTTTGAAAAAGGAGTGGAGAAAGAAGGAACAGATCGATAGTGATTCAGATCAATCGGTTGAATCCAGTTCTCCGATGATACGGGATGATACACCACCGATGGATATAAACATGGTATTCGCTCTACCTGCCGAGTTCAAAACCGAAGAATCGGCTGAAGAAGTATTCGCCCAGTTATGCCTTGGAGCACCAGACGCTGTGTTCGAAAAGCCACAAGACATGCATCGGCATCTGAAACCATTATATCTAAAAGGGTATATTAATGGCCGACCGATATCTCGTATGTTGGTCGATGGCGGGGCGACAGTCAATCTCATGCCATTAAGTACTTTCAGAAAATTGGGTAAAGCCGATGAAGATTTAATCAAAACCAATATGGTGCTAAATGACTTCACGGGAGACCCAACCGAGGCTAAAGGCGTGATGGTGTCGGAGTCGACAAATGGTAATAAAACTTTGCCGATCGCATTTTTTGTTATTGAAGCCAAAGGCAATTACAGCGTGCTCCTTGGGCGGATCGATCCATGCCAATTGCTGTATTCCATCAACTATGCACCAAAAATTGGTGCAAGGGAACGATGATGCAAGAGAAGTCGCATCGGCCGACACATCGGCTCATATCGCCATGTCTAGCCTCGACACCAATTGGCCACACGAAGAAGCCGAATGTATATCGTGAAAGCCTTGGACAATTGCGATTTTATCTGCGTTGAGAAGTCGGGATTCAAGCCGATCAGCGTTAAACCCAACACGCTTGATCGGACAGGCAGTAGTAAGAAGATGGAGCACAAGACACTAGCAAAGCTGCAGGAAAAGGCCAGAGCTATCGGCAAGAAGAGTACGAAGAAGTCATTGAGGATTTTGAAGAAGAAAGAAAAGGGTTAGGATTTACCTCTGCCGATTTGCTCAAGAAGTCAACATTGGGGAAGGTGATGAAAGTGATAATAAAAGACCAACGCTTGTAAGTGCTAAGTTAGAACCCGCTTATAAAGCAAAGTTGGTCGAAATACTCAAGAAATACAAGGATTGCTTTGCATGGGAGTATTATGAAATGCCAGGTTTAAGCCGACCTAGTCGAACATCGGCTACCTATAAAACCTGGGTATCGGCCATTCAAACAAGTACCTAGGCGGTTTAATCCTACGTTGTATGACGCTATAAAGGAAGAAGTAGGACGATTGCTGGAGGCAAAGTTTATCCGGCCTTGCCGATACGCTGAGTGGGTCTCAAACATCGTCCTGTGAAGAAGAAAAATGTCAAACTTAGGGTATGTGTAGATTTTAGAGATTTAAACAAAGCTACACCAAAGACGAGTACCGATGCCTATAGCCGATATGCTTATCGATGCTGCATCCGGGAATAAAATCATAAGCTTTTGGACGGGAACGCCGGATACAATCGATATTCATGGTCGGCCGATATACCCAAGACAAATTTTCGGATGTCCCGGAGCTTTAGGGCTATATGAATGGAAAGTTATGACCTTCGGTTTAAAAATGCCGGTGCCACTTATCAACGTGCTATGAACCATATTTTCCATGATTTGATCGGCAATCTTGTGAAATATACATTGACGATGTAGTGGTAAAATCCAAAGAAGACTCGGCAACATTTAGCCGATCCGAAAAGATGTTCAAAGCACAAGGTTGCATGGGTTAAAAATGAACCCCCTCAAATGTGCTTTCGGGTGTCTACCGGACAATTTCTTGGGTTTACGGTACATGAAGGAGGAATTGAAGTAAACGAAGCCAAAGTAAAAGCCATAGCCGATACTAAACCGCCGACAAGCAAAAAAGAGTTGCAGATATTGATTGGAAAAATCAACTACTTGCGACGTTTCATCTCAAACTTGTCAGGGCGTATTCGTGCTTTCACACCGCTGCTGAAAATTAAAGACAACCTAGAGTTCAAATGGGGAGCCGATCAGCAAAAAGCCTTCGACGACATAAAAGGTTATCTGATGAGTCCACCTGTATTGACCGCACCAAAACACGGTATACCTTTTAGACTATATATATCGGCTGAAGGAGATTCGATTGGAGCAGTTTTAACACAAGAAGCCGATAGGAAGGAACGAGCAATATTTTACTTAAGCCGACGTCTTCTAGATGCAGAAACCAGGTATCCCTTAGTAGAAAAATTATGCTTATCATTGTACTTTGCTTGCACCAAGTTAAGACATTATATGCTGGCTTCCAAATGCGTTATAATATGCAAAACCGATGTAGTTAAATACATATTATCGGCGCCCATCCTGCGGGGTCGGCTTGGTAAATGGGCATACGCCCTAACAGAGTTTGAGTTATCCTATGAGTCGGCTAAATCTGTGAAAGGACAAGCTGTGGCCGATTTTATCACAGGAGTGAAACATTAGTAGGAACAACTAGTGTAACTCCTTGGCAATCAGATTTTGATGGGTCTGCTTGCCAAGAAGGCGAAGGCATCGGTGTGATATTAGTTTCACCTAGAAAGCAGAGTATGACTTCATGTATCGGCTTAAATAGCCGATGTTCAAATAATCAAGCTGCATCTGAAGCATTACTAAGGGTCTACAATCGTTAGATAGCATCGGAGTGAGAGACGTCGAAGCTTTTGGAGATTCGATGTTAATTGTACAAAGAAGTCGAGGAGAATACCGATGCAATGATGATGCACTAACCCAAGATTTCTGCATCAATGCCTCCAGATCATCGAGATGTTCACTACATTTTCCATAGAACATATCCCCAGAGAAGCTAATGATAAAGCAAACCGATTGGCACAATGTGCATCAGGGTACAAGATTGAAAGCCGACAGGGACCAATCGAGCTAAACGTTTGGCCGGTTTTATGTGTTCACCCTGTCGACTGGAGAACAGAGATAAGGGATTATTTGTCAGATCCAACCAAGCCGACCGAGCAGAAGGTTAGGCGCAAAGCACTCAAATATGTTCTACTAGAAGACGTATTGTACTTTCGGACTATGGAAGGTTTGTTATTAAGATGTCTGGGAACCGAGGAAGCCAAGGTGGCGATGGGTGAAGTTCATGAAGGCATTTGTGGGTCACATCAATCGGCCCATAAGATGAAGTGGATACTAAGGCGAACAGGATATTTTTGGCCGACGATGTTAGAAGATTGCTTCAAATATTATAAAGGATGCCAAACGTGCCAGAAGTTTGGTAACATACAGTCAGCGCCAGCATCGGCTTTACGCCCGATCATCAAGCCATGGCCGTTTAGGGGATGGGGTATAGACATAATCGGCCAAATATTTCCGTCATCCAGCAAAGGACATAAGTTCATCCTCGCAGCCACAGATTATTTCTCAAAATGGGTCGAGGCTGTACCACTCAAAAGGGTTACTAGCAGGGAGTTGATCGACTTTGTAAATGAACACATCATCCATCGGTTTGGGATTCCACAGACAATTACTACCGATCAAGGGACTGTGTTCATGTCCAACGAGTTCAAAAGTTTTGCGGAAAGCCTTGGAATAAAATTACTCAACTCTTCCCCTTACTACGCTCAGGCCAATGGACAGGCCGAATCATCAAACAAGACATTGATAAAGCTGATAAAAAGGAAGATTGGGGAAGAACCAAGGAAATGGCATTCGACGCTATCGGAGGCTTTATGGGCTTATCGGCTATCTCATCACGGATCAACTAAATTGTCACCCTTTCAGTTGGTATACGGACAAGAAGCCGTTTTGCCCATTGAAATTAACATCGGCTCAGTAAGGCTATGCGAGCAAGATAAGGTATCAACCGATGAATACAAACAGGCGATGCTCGACAATCTAGATGATTTGACTGAGCTAAGGCTGATCACACTCGATCGGCTCAAAAAGAATAAGGAGAGGGTTGCCAGGTCATATAATAAAAAGGTGATTTTCAAATCATTTAATCAAGCCGATTTGGTGTGGAAAACCGTGTTACCGATCGGATCTAAGGATAATCGGTTCGGCAAATGGTCTCCAACATGGGAAGGGCCTTATAAGATAAATCGGCCAATTGACGGAAATTCATATATATTGGAAACCTTAGACGGGTTCGTCCTGCCTAAGGCAATCAATGGGAAATATCTAAAGGCGTATTACCCAAGCATATGGGTCGGGTCATAACTACATAAAGAAGAACAGTAAAGATCGATTACAAGAACACATGCATATAAAATCGGTCCTACAGCCGACCAAGTCAGTCAAACATTCAACCACCATTCAGTTTACAAAAAAATCGGCTACATGGCCGATACAGCACCAAGTTCAAGAGTTGCCTTCAAGGAAGTCCAGAACCAGGCAAGTGGGCTCCCAAAGCTGATAGTGCCGCTGCCGCCCTACCAATGGTAGCCTGGACACTATCAATCAATTGTTGATCAGCCCTTGCATCGCCCGGAACTGGGACTATTTTAGTTGATTGAGTCTTGACTTGGGCAAAAACCTCGCCGATTTGCCGCCTCTGGATGGCTAGTGAAGACGTGGAGTTGGTGATGCTAAGCTGACATTCCGCAAGTTCTTTTGTAACAAGAGCCAGCTGTTCTTCAAGTTTGGCCTTGGACGACTCCAGCTCTTGAGCCTTGCTCTTAGTCATTTTAAGTGTAGCTGTGCCTTGGTCAAATGTGCTCTTTCGAGATTTGGCATCAGCTATGAGTTTGTCCAAGATCTCTTGGTCGACTTGTTGGGCCTTCCTCTGTTCAACTCTTAGCTTGGCTGACTCCACGTCTAGCCGACGAGCGCCCAAGTGGCGCACTCAAGCAAAGGCATTCATGGCGGCAGAAGGGAGATCGGCTTGCATGGCCGCCATAGCATCCTCGGTGGTTGCGTGTTAGCCAAGAGAGCCGCCTCTGGTTGCATCACCTCGCCCAAGAGACGATTAAGTCGCCTCGTGCATACCCGCGTAGCTGGTAATAAAGAAGCCGATGCCGGAGCAGAGGCCGCTATTATGCGTTGGATGCTCGCCGGATAGTCATCAAGCCACAATCTCCGGTCGCCAAGCTCGCCCAAGGAAAAGCCTAAAAGGTCGGCTAAGTCCATCGACGAGCCAGGCCAGGAGCAGTTTTGGAGGTGACGGCGGATGGCGGAGCAGAGCCACACCGGCAAGACAAGCACGCCGGTTTGAGTCTTTTTCGCATCGGCTTCTAGCAATTGAACGGAGGGGGTTTCTGAAAAATATTTTCACAATAAGATCAAGGAAGACAAATTTAAGTCAAGAACAAGGGTCGGTTAACCGCAGAGCCGATCCGTTGGAGATGCCGATCACGGCCTGTAGGCTTTGGGGATCGCTAATGACAACTCTACGGCTTTTCTTCTCTCAAAACGAACATGGGTTTAGCCGACAAAGAAGCATGAAACTTCATTTGGTGGAAAATGGAACTGACGATTTCGTGCGCCGGACGGCAAGATCGCATGCTGATGGGCTATTGACCCCAACGTGCGGAAGGATAAACCGGCAAGAGGGGTCGATGACCTTGGCCGCTTTGAGCGATCGTCGGCCGATGCGCTTTGCGCTGGGGTTGATCTTTGCTAGTCTCAAAAGGTAAAAGATATGGTTAAGCCGATGAAAATCTTGTTCCAATAAAACATCAAAATGAAAATACCTCTAAAGACGAAGTTAGCATCGCCGAACTCGAAGCTAGACTCAGCCGACGGTCTCCGCCGGCTCTCGAAACTGTGAAGAAAAGAGGACAGACCTCGAATAGTGCGCCTCGCAAGAGTGCCTCACTATAGAAGCCCACCATGTGGTAAATTGGCCCGATCGACGCGTGTTTAACACAAGGAAGGGCAAGTCTACCACATGGAGTTCATCGGCTCGCTCCATAATAAGAGCCGCCGCAAGAGAGTTAGTTACTTTGTTTCGTGGTTTAATCATCCTAAGCAAAGGAAAGCAAGGAATGGTTTGTCCGAAACCCACCGTGGCGTGCATAAATCAAGGATGATAGAATTCATAGGTCGGCTGAAATGTTCTGCTTTGAGTACTTAAGCCGACGTGAAGGATGCAAGGAGAAATCAGCAGGGAAGCAGACGAGAGTGGATTGGGGCATTAGGAGCTATCGAGTTTAAACGAAGAAAAGAAGGCCACGGAGATCGGCTAATTGGCTATACGAAAAGAAATCTCTACGGTTGAAAGAGGCTTGGTTAAGATGCAGAAAAAGGACAAGTATTTATGGAAGCCATAGAGAGATTTTTTGTTCATCTGATGAACACATGGTGAATTTTTCGCCTGGGATCGGCTAGGTTGGAATACAGGACGGCACCCTCAGAAAGTCTTCCGTTGGAAAAGCCGATTCTTCCGAAGGGTCCGGATAATGAGGCGGCCAAAAACGCAAGAAAGCCAAATCTGGATAAACCAAAGAGGGCCGCCAACATTACCGATTTACATAAGAACCATTGCCATGAAAAGCCGACTCTCGATGATATGCATCATATGGTATACGGCGCCAAAGAAGGACTTCCCTAAAGCTAGCCGATGACCCATAACTAGTTGCTCGACATAAATTGATAGACCTGGTTGGTCCTAGGGAAGCGCCACGTAAGAGGAATCGGTCTAACCATAAGTTGATAAAGGCTACGTGTTCTTCATCCGATACAGGGCCGGTTACTTTGTTGTTATTTTGGATGTATCTGGACCAACCTTCTCCCTTTTTTCTGGTCAATTTGTATTGAGGTTTCCCACTAAAAGCCGATATTTGTTCTCCATCGTGCCTAAGACAGCATAATTCAGCCATATCTAAAAGGGTTGGGCCGATGGGACCGTTGGGAAAAAGAAGGCGTTAAAAGAGTCCGACCAAAAATAGCAGCAGCAGCTACTAAAGATTCGTTGGGCTCGGCAGCTAAGCGACAGGGGATACACTCAAAGAATGCCCATACCTTCCCACTCGCTTTCTTTTGGGCCGATACTCTAATGTACCAGACCTCCACCTTTGAGAGCCGTCGGCCAAGCCCTAAAACTTTTGGACCACTCGTTGATATTGTAACCAGGAGCCGATAAAGGAGTCTAGGATTTCGCCTCCGATGACAAGATCGGGTTCTATGGTTCCTATAGGACCTAGGAAGTACCGATGATCGCTATCTCGATCGGAACAAGTACCTGAGATGCGTCCATTTCAGCCGATGCTATGAGAAGAAGGGTTGAAGCGGAGGAAAGCCGATTTCAGGATTAACGAGAGCACGCCAGGGTGAAAATGACTGCAGGGGGGCCTCATATTTATACCTCGGTGAAAAAGGTGAAAAGGCGGGAACAGTTGCTGCATTGAAAACACACCGAGAGCATTGCGGCGCCATTAATGGGGAAGTTACCGAGGTGAATCCTAAACGACAAAGCCGATCACGGAAAAGACGAAGAGATTTTTGAAAGATAACAAGTTACCTTTCAAAAATGGGGGGCATATGTTTGCACCAAAATTCGGCATGTATTGAAATCGGTCTAAAAATAGAGAAGAAGTATTCGTACAGAAAGGAATCGGTAAACGACTCGGAAAAGGAATCCGTTTCTAAAAAGGAAAGGAAATTGGATAAGAGGCCGATACGGATAAATACACCGTATCCATATGCGACTCGGATCGGCCAGGCGTGTTATAAAAGGGGGTGAACGCCAAGCAAAGAATCAATCAATCCAACAACACACACATCTACTTTTACAAGCTTTTCTTTTACATTGTTTTAGCCTCATAGATCTCTCTGCAAGTCGACGGAATCAACATAGTTGCGCATCGCCGATTGTTGATTTTAGCCGATTTCACCCAGGTTTGATTTGCTTCGTTTTGTTGCGCATCGCCTTCCCGAAGCCGATTTTACCTTGTATCCGGATCAATCAGAATCGTTGATCTAGTTATCTCCTAATCGGTTCTTGCCGACTAGCGAAAAGCCGATAGATCCTTGTTCATCGGCTTTGATCAAATTACAAATTCTACCTTGTCGATTTCAGGTCAAATCGACTGGCACGCTCTGCAAACCCGGCGTTTGTCTTGTGTGTTCGAGGCTAAGGACCCTGCTTCACGTTTTTAGCGCGAACAACATGATAAAGATCCAATAAAGAAGAGTTCATCCAAATTAGTTAAGAATTAACCCAAATTTAGTAATACTCTTTTGCTTATTTTTATCCAACATAATTTAGACCATTTCTAGAATGCGGTAGCATCCGCAGATTCATGCAGGATTTCTATGAAGTTCTTTCGTTAATTGAAATAGCTAAGGTCATGTTATTTTCAAGAAAAGGTATTTTCCCCAGGAGTTCAATTCTATAAAAAAAAAAGGAAGAGAAGCTTAAAAGGGCTAAAATGGTAAATTCACATATTAATTTGGGCCTAGCGTGAAGGCTATCGTGCAGTTGGGCTACAATGCGGTTCATTTATTTTTCAAAGGGAAAATACTCCTGTTCAGGTAAAGGAGCCTTATCTTCCTCAAAAGAATGGTATATGGGCCTTATGTAGTCAATGCTTTAGTTCATAGTACTTCCACGTTCCTCAATACTCCCTCCAGTTTGAAATACTTGTCGTTTTGAACATCGACACGGTCTCCAAAATACAACTTTGACCATTAAAAATTATTGCATTTTATTTATAAAATGCATTGAAATTATAATATTTGAAAGCTCTTTTCATGACAAATCTATTTATGTAACTTTTATGTGTTCAATCCAAATGGTTTAAAAGTTATTTATAGATAAAGTTCTAAAACTTTGACTTAGGACAACTCTAAAACGACAAGTATTTCAGGATGGAGGGAGTACTAACAAGTAGATATCAGCCAATACACGCCTACAAAAAAACTGTATTACCTATCTTCATTATATCTTTAGATGATATGTCTTACCTTAATCAATTGTAATAAATGGCATTAGAAATAGCTAAAGGGGAGGGTTATAGAAGGAAAAAAATGGTAAAAATCACATCAAAATTGTAGAATGACATGTATTTAGAAACAAAATTTAAAAACTAGAATCACATGTATTTGGAAATGGAGGGACTACCAAACAAGCATACTCCAAAGAAAAAAGAAAAAAAACACTACACAAGCACAGGTCAAATCTTGACCACCAACTATGTATGACTGTCCTGATTTAGTTTCACTTTGATGATCAGCAATACTCTCCTTGTAAATATGAGTGTCATGTTGATGCTAACATAAATTTGTTCAGGTGGACGTGTATGGTTACAGGAGGCCAGCTTTCCCAATGGAGTGGATGGGAAAGCATGCTCTGATGATTTTTGTTCTAGCAGCATGCAACATTGTCCCAATCCTGGTACATGGTTTCTTCTGGAGGGAACCTAGCAACAACCTTGTAAGGCAACAAATTCAGTTCATAATCAATCTCTACATTCCAAATTCTGAAAATCTATTTGAGAAATTAATTTCCCCGTACATGAACTAAATCATATAGTATATTGGCATCCTTTGGTTTTTGAACAGTTGAAACTCATCGGAATTGGAGGCTGATCTTCCCTTTGCAAGTTCATGCGATGGGAGAGCGCAATGTTGCAGCTTTAAGTACTGATTTTCCGAACAGTGCGACGTACATGTGTATAAATGTACGTTCTTGTAACACATACATCTGGACGTACATATGGATCTACCGTTCGGGAGCAAAACCTTGAAACACGTAGCTAGATATTTGAAGTGAAAGGGCTTTCTTAGAACTATTTTTACCATCTTCGAGAGGTACCAAAATTCATATCGAGATAATAACAAAAGTTAATACCTCCGTCTCATAAATCTTTTTTTATATCTTGTGGTACTTACCTCAGCGTAAAGAGTCTCCTATTCCTAACCTTGAAGTGGCACCATGGATGCCGCAAGTAACCTTGACGGCAAGGTCTACCCGCCGCAACCCGCAGGCAATGGTGTCCTTGCAAAGAGTAGCCACCTTGGATGGTGGCGGCGCGCCGCCGTCTTCCTCATCCATCCCCGACTCCGTGCACACCGTTCCCCTCATCCTCGCCACGTATTTTGTCTAGTGCGGCCCACTCAACTGGCTTCGTTCATGGTGAAGGATGGGCGCATACAGGGTTTCAAAAATAATTGATTTTCGCTCGAATTTTATGATTTTCGTCCGTATCGACGGGATACGATATCCAAAACCGATTGATAAATCAGTACAATTTTTTAAAAAATTCAAGAAATTTTGTGTGACGTAAACCGGTGAAAAATTGGTGGAAATCGTCGACTTTCTATGAAAATTGGTGGAAAATCCTCAAAAATCGACGTCCCTAAAATTTCTAATGTTTGCCAGATTTTCGCTAGAAATCGCTCGATTTTTCATTGTTTTCGAATTTTTTTATCACCGAGTTCGAAGTTTTTGAATTTGGTATTCATGCGATTTCTAGTGATTTTCGAGCGAATTTTGACGATTTTCGGTGTCGAGCTAGTAGCAATTTTTGGGTTGAAATCGATTTTGTAAACCCTGGGTGCATCTAACGAGCGAGTGATGGCCATTGCGGCCGATTTTTTTTAAAATAATTATTTTTATACGTAAATTACAAAAATATACCTCGATTTTTTTTACAAAAATAGCCATCTGCCGCGCCACGTGGCAGCGACACACACGTTAATCGTGTCATCGTGGCGCAACTGATCTAGTCGCGCCACGTGACAAGGATGCCCCCACTAATGCGGCATTAGGAACTAGAGCAAAGCAATCAGAGCACAGAGCTATTAGTGCATTAGGAACTATGAGCAAAGCAATCAGATTCCATAAGTCGCTGCTGTGATTGGCGATTGGTGTTACCATGTCGCTACCGCGATTGACGATTGGTGTTGCTGCATGTGCCAGAGTTCTATCGCTGTCACATGGCACGACTGGGATTAGTCGCGTCACGGTGGCGCGATTGGCACGTCTGTCACTGTCATATGGCGCGACTGATCTCAGTCGCTACCACGTGACGCGACAGATGGCTATTCTTTCAAAAAATAAAAATCACGGTATATTTTTGTAATTTACAAAAAAAAAAATTTATTTTAAAAAAAACATCTTGCTGCCACTTCTTAGGAATTATGCTACCTTTAGATTCCAACCCGACGAAATTACCTTTTCTAACAAGTTCAAAAACTTCCAAAACCCCAAAATCAAATTTTTGGACGGCAATCCGAACAAAATTTACCTATTAATTCGAACAAATTCGAAGTTTTAACTAAAAAAAGCCTACCTTTCATTTCATGAATACGAACTTTAAAAAATCCATGAACTTTCAACCCCCAAATTCCCTATTCATGAACTTTCAACCCCCCAAATTCCCAAGCTTTCACTTCCAAAATCAAACTTTCAAAGTACTCACTTCCAATTATCACCAGGCGGTCGCTGCCCAAGACCGGCATTGGAGACCACGCCGAGGCCGAGGTGGTGTCACACAGGACACGGTGGTAGGATTAGGGTGTGGTTAGGGTTTTGAGATTGCAGTGGCAGATGAAAGGGTGCGCCGGTGGGGAAGCAGATGTGACGTGAGGAAGGGACGTAGCCTTTGGGTGAGAAGAGAATGGAGGCACTTTGAGGCTTTATTTGGGATGTTTATTCCTGCTGAAGATCTTTATAAATAGGACAGGAATGAGTCCTTTAAACAAGGCATGGGAGTTGAAAAGGAAGAAGAATGAATTTTTTTAAATAATATTTTTTTAAAAAAAGATTTCCGACATTAATACGTGGATTTTAAAATTTGCAAGAATAATGCATTGTAGCCAAAACAGTTTGGCTAAAATAGTATTTTCGCCAAACGGTTTGGCAAAAATAGAATGATCTGAGTATTTAGTGTTTCAATCGGTTTGAATTGCTTTGTAAATACCCAGATCAACCTATTTTCACCAAACGGTTTGGCGAAAATAGGCTGATCCGAGTATTTAGTGTTTGAATCGGTTTGAATCGCTTCCTAACCATGGATTAACGAATTTTCATCGAACGGTTGCGAAAATACTATTTTCGCCAAAACCATTTGGCCACAATGTATTATTCTTGCAAATTTTAAAATTCACATATTAATATCGGAAATCTTTTTTTAAAAAATATTATTTAAAAAAAATTGAAGTAAAATTTTGGCGTTTAAATGGAAAGAATAAAGTAGAGGTCGGATGGTGTGCAGGCTGCTCAAGTCTCCACAGGCAGTGTAAATGATTTAGGCTCCGTTTGTTTGAACTTTTTTATTGGCTTAAAAGCCAAAAAAACTAAATCTTAAATAAATAAGTTTTTCTTACTTAGGCTTTTTTAAATACCATAAGCCTTCATATAATTAAAAGTCAAGAACCATAGGAGTAATGTTTTTTTTTTTTTACTTATTGAGGGTTAGCCTTAGGCTAATGCTATGTAGTTAGAATAAAATTTCCTAAGCTGACTTTAAGCTATAAGTTCAGGGAGTTATTGAATACTACTATGCTTGTTGGGGATCCGATTGCCTTCTATCTGACCGATTCTTAGGGCATGTACAATGGTACATGTCAGCTGTCTATAAGGGTACGCCACATCAGATTTTGGATGATGTGAAGGAGAGAGAGGGAAGAGAGAGAAATATATTGTCTACTATTTAACAGACGGTCTTATAGACAGCTTTATAGTGCGTATACCATTGTACAGACAGTCTATTAATTATATGAGAGAGCATTACAGATAGCTACATAGACAGTCTATTGTATAAGTTATCTTTAGTACTGTCTGTAGATGACATGGAAGTATACTATAGACAGCTACCGTCTATACCACTGTAGATGCCCTTATAAAGTGTTGAAGCGGTGGCAGTTATTCTAGTCGAAGAGACGCCGTGCCAGTTCCCAAAAATGCACATAGTAGCGGTTGTTGTCAGCAACTCACTATTTTGGGGCGGTTAAGGACGGTTGTCCATGTGGCTATTGCCACAAACGTGAGGGATTCCGGCGGTTTTTGTCAGAGACAATTGAGCCCGTTATCTCTTTATTTCTACGCATGTGGTTCTATGTTGTACTTATAGACCGCCCTGGAGATGCGCCATGATAGACTAATGAGCCCTTCGACTGATCGTTCGCACATTACAACGGATTTTAAATAGATGATGATATCTAGTGAAGGCTAAACGGGCAGCCCGGTATGGCACGTCACATTTAAATCACTGCACATCCTATTTATGCTCGGTTAATGGAGTGTATTGATGATTGGGATAACCATGTTTGTTGGACTAATTAACTTTTTCATTAAGGTTGTGGATATATGTTAACTCTAACGAGATAAACACTTTGGATGACATCATCTGTTGATGGTCATCAAGTCAAGGTTCAGGACAAACGATGTCATCATGTCTTGATGAGCATCAAGAATATATCTCGACGAGAAGAATTCATCATGTGTTGATGAACAAGACGTGGACCCGCACTTGGAGAGAGGATGATCATCATCAATAAAAAGCTCCAAGTGGATGTGCACAAGGCAAATGTATAACTTGCATAGGGCTGAAGAAGTGTTCTTAGTGTTTTACTAGTCTTGTTGTTTGGTTGGGAGACCGGGTTGCTACTATAGGTTGTCGTACTATTAAGAGGGGTCAAGTCTTATAGTTTGAGTCTTATCATGTGTTGATGGCTCAATCCCGCTTTCACTAGCTCATCTCTTGATATGGTTTTTGCATGGAGTAAATATTTGCGAATATGTTTTGAAAATAGTTGTAGCTCATGCTTGTAATTTTATTGATGTCCAACGGCTAGTTTTTTAGCCGTTGGTCAAAGGCCTGTACTACCTGGCTTTTGCCTTTGGTAGTACCGTAATTTGCAGATTTTTCCAGATTTACCCTTCAATGGCTAGTTTTGGCATGGTAGCTATAAAAGGAGGCTTTTGGGAGGGGCAAGTGCTGGTTGTTGCTCTTATTGTGAGTTTGTGGGAGCTTGTACATGCGTTGCACTCCTCTATTTGGTGTTTGAGCTAAGAGTGAGTTCCTAGATTGCATGTGTTGCATTTAGTGAGGATTGAGAGCCTCTTGTGTATGTGTTGCACTTGAGGGGGAGCCTAGTGCATATGTTGCGCTAGGTGAGGCTCAAGCAGAAGGCTTAGCCTATTAATCTTGGTGGTTGCCACCACCTTGGCGTAGGAGTGTCGTGCGTGGGAGCTCTCAAGGTTTGTGAGAAGCCCCTGCGGAGTTTGTGAAGATTGGAGCTTAGCCTACCCGAAGGGGTGAAAAGCTGCTACGAGTGGATTCGAGGTAGGTGCTCAAGTGCGGAGCCGGTTCAAAGTGATCAGTTGGGCTTGCCTCAACATGGATTAAAGGAGACCGGTAAGTCTCTGAACACCACAGTAAAATATCGGTGTGTCCCCTAATGTCTCTTGCTTTGTATGCTTGCAATGCTTATTCATATTGTATACTTGATTAGAATTGCTATTGTTGATTTGATTCATAATTTAGTTAGTGCATTAGTGAGCCTTATTGATTTAGGCTTTAATTATCAAAATCTTAGTTATTCGCTTTCGCATATTATCTTTGATTAGGTTTTGATATTGGAGTTGTTTAGAGTGTTCTCGTTAGTCGAGTAGAATTTTTAGACACACCTATTCAACCTCTCTAGTCATATCCTCTATCCTATACCTCGCTAACAGGATGTGCTAGTTGGGCTGCTCTTTATAAATTAAAGCAGAAAAGGCAAATAGCTTCAAATAAATTGCAAATAAGTTCAAAAAAATCCTAGGAAATTATGTAAAATACATTTGAGCATAAAGAACTCAAATAAAATATTTTTAGCAAATACTTGGCGCATGCATGGGTGCGCGCGGCGCAGGGCAGAGTGGGGTGGGATGCGCAAGTGCGTAGTATGCAACTGACAAGCGGGCCTGGGACACAATTGGCAGAGGAAGGAGAGGGGGGAGAGTGGATAGACTACCAGGTGGGGTCGACGCATCAGGGAAGTGGCCAATTGACATGTGGGGCCCACTTGGTAGTCAGGGGAGAGAGAGAGAGAGAGGAGTTTTAAATTTGAATTTTTGACAGCCCTTCTTTTTCTAAATTTAATCGAGCTTGCAAACTATTTCAAATTTTTTTAAATATTTTTGTAGACGGTCCTAAGGTATTGTGAATGTTCCCATAAAATTTTTAAAGCATGATAATATCTATGAAAATTTCAAAAATTCAAATATTTCATCTATCTTATTAGAGAATCTCTATTTTTGATTTTGCAGAACCATCATATAAGCTCAAACTTTTTTTGAAACTTTTGTAGAAAATCAGAAAATGCTGCAAAAATTCAAATCATGGCCAAAATTCAACTTGTATTCTTGTTTTTCAATTTGTTTTTAAATTTGGGCTGTTACATAGACACAAGATTGGGTAGCACCTCGACATAACAAATTCACCCCAATGCCATTTGTGTACATCTTTCGAAACTAACACTACCCCAGAGACGACCTACAATGTCACCACCGCAAGGAACACCATCCTAGGGTTTACACCTACAAGCGAAAGATGTTGGGGAACACGGTATGCTACTCTAGCACAAATTAAAAATTTTCTACCGCATAACTAGAAAACTACTCGCGAGAAGGGGATCATAGATTAATTACCACTAGACGCGCAGTTGCGGAATCCTTCGCACGTCGATGTAGTGGATCGTTCCCGCCGCAGTCGTGGATCGTCCTCGTCCAGCTGCGGATCGTCCTCGCACGCCGCAATCGCGGCAGCGTCACCATAGCAGTCCACACGTCCGGGGATGGGACGTCGTGCGTCAGTGTGCAAGCACCGGTCGCTCGGCAGGGGCAGCAAGACGAGGTGGCTAGGGTTTCGGGTGAGGCACTTCAAAACCGCACGGGAGTGACTCTGCGCCCACCCTCCTCCCCTCCTTATATAGCCACGAGGTGAAACCCTAAGTAGCCAGGGCCCATCTGCGCGCTAAGCCCATGAGGTCCATTAATTACAGATCCAATCCAAATTAATGTGTCCCAGCCTGTTAAGTGTGTAACCCTGTAGGTTCACGTACATTTGGACATGGATTCGATCCAATCCAATAATTGGTAGCGGCTCCTTGCAGGGCATGTCAACTCCCAAACGCACCATGATCAAATAGGACATAACCTATCAAAAGTACCCATGTAATAATCCCTTTGCCAAACTATATGAAGATTGAACTCAAGGCGAGAAGCATATCATCCTTTGACAATTCAATCCATCTCTCGTATTCGTGATATGTTAATAAGTTGTGATTGACTCCTCAATCACGGTATGGACATGCACTTCCTTAATCATATCACACGAGTGGCCTATATATATCTCCGTTACACTGGAGTGGCAAATTCCAGCTTGATTGCTCACTTCCCTCTGCATGTTTCATAGTAGACATGAAAGCTACCTTTATAACTATTCGGTTAGGAAATAGTGTTTGGTAACCCCAAGGTAAACTATTACACATGTAGGAAATGTGACAATCTCAGGTCTAAGGATCATACATCTACTATGTATGAGATACACTGATGACACATAAGAATATAACATTCTCGCAGTGTCTCATTGTTGGTCTATCTAACCCATGTTTTTCAACACGTGTTCACAATGTATTAATAATATCTCTATATCCCATGATCTATGAAACATGATCATCGATCAATACATGTGCTGATCTATTCATCGTTATCCTCTACGATGATATCCGATCAGATATACTTTCAGAATTATATCAATAAGTAAAGAGTTTCATAAGCAAGTCACATACTTGCTGATCAATATAATGATATACATTCATTGGACCAATAATCATATTATTCATAAAATATAGTCATACTACAATCATCTATATGACTGCCTCAAGAGCATAACACTAACAAAAGATTCATTAGAACGGTAAAAAAATGGCGGTACTTCATGATCCCCGCTCGTAGTTTCATACCAGGCAATCAACAGCTCTGACACAGTGCGGCCCTAGCATCGGCGCGGCACGGACGGCATGAAGTGTTAAAAAAACAACAAAAGAAAAAAAAAACCGGTAGAAAAGGCTCATACAAATTAGTCCCTTAAATATCAATATTTTTGGAATTTTCATTTATATTTTGCATATAGTTGGAATTTCAATTATATGTGACAACGAAGATTCGCTTAGAAATAAAATTGCTAATATTGGACACCTGGTGTTTTTCAATTTAAACCCATATAACTCGAAATTGCCATACGGATGACAACATCTTTTATTTTCTCCTGTAAAGATAGAATTTCCTCAAGAACACTTTTTGGGGAATGTTCTCCTATAAAGATAGAATTTTCTAGGATTAATGTGGGGGCTTTTAGGAGGGCCTCCAATTAGTATATACAAAAACGCGTATGCAGCAATTGGGGAATCATATGCAACAAATTAATTGTTGCAACAAAATGAAATGCTTCTTGCAACAGTTGAGAGAGACATCTGCGACAACCAACATGTCTTTGAACGGTGCATCAATTTGCACGAGCTACATATTCTCAGCCCCTCCAAACATATACGCTTAATCACAAAACACGAACATGGGGAAAAAATTATAGAATTAGAATCCACACAACACAAACACACCACATTTCAATCAAGCAACAACTCAGAGGCTTTCCCCAAAATAATATAACAAATCGAAGGCAAAACCGATTCAAACAGATTGGAGATGTTTCAGCCGTTGTACGTAGATGATTATGTGCAGCAGGTAAGTCGTCGCAGATTGCAAGATAGATGACGATCAAAGAGATATTTTCGGATCACATCGGAGCTGGAGCCGACGGCGAGCTGTTCTCGCCCTGGTAGAACTGCAGGACGCTGTAGACGGTCTGCATGACGGTCATGGCGAGGAGGAAGACGGCTGCGGCTAGGGACAAGAACGCCCACGGGCTCCTGAAGTAGGTGTGGATGAGGTTGGCGCGCCACATGTTCCATGGCTTCCGGCAGTAGGCGTTTACCTGCCGGTGCACGTCGTCGAGAACGCTCTCCGGCTCGAGCACGACGTCCTTGGAGATGCTATTGAAGAGCTTGGCCACCGCCTTGTCGCTGCCGATGGCGTTCTGGATGATCCCCTTGGAGCTCAGCAGCGCGACGTCCTTGGCCGAGTCGACGATACTGTCCATGAAGAACACATAGGCCGACACGTCGTTGCTGGCGCCGACGTGCAGCCGCTCGAACGCCATCATGTTGAGGAGCATGTACTCGGTGGAGTCGTCCACGGACACCGCCGGCATGCTCAGCACGCCGTGCCGGAAAAGGATGTCGTGGAGGCTGTCCGTCTTGCTCCTCTTGAACCAGATCCCGGCCTCGTACAGCTCCACCGCCGACCGGATGATGTCGCTGTCCGGCGCGTCCTCGGGGCCGGTCCGTCTGGGCTGGTACGGGCCGAAGAGCATGCTGCGGCGGAACAGGTCGAGCGGGTGGAGCCCCAGGCCGACGCCGACCGGAGGCGCCCTGGCCGACGGAGATAGGAACCTCAGCACCATCCTGTTGATAATGTCGTAGTTCTGGGCATCCCCCATGCATGCATACGAGCATTAATTAACTCCGATGGTTAGTTCAAGACATTGTACGCTTGGTCGACCTATTTCCTACCACGTAGTAAACTAAGATATATACGTGCATACATGGCATACATACATGCATGCATCATGCATGGTACAAGTAATGAATCCGGCCGTCTAGTAAAAAAATGTTTCGCTAAAGGTAAAACCGGCCTCTAAGGATCTTGATGTGATGTTAATAGGGAAAGAATTCAGATATATATACCACTATGTCCGATGCACGGGAAAGCAAAGCATAAAGAGAACCTAGCGAAAACGTGAGAAAGCTCAATGTCCAACGCAATTTACAACGATTATATGCGTAAAATTGGTTTGCTAGTCGCCTAGTTATCACTCGCCTGATATGACTTTTCAGAAGTAAGTATAATTTTCTATCCGTTCGATTTGATTGGAGATTTTGTGTTCGGTTGTTGCCTGCTGATCTAACGCCATGCAGGAAAATTTAACTTATCTCTAACCAGAAAAGAAAAAATCAGGCGCCTGATCATTGAGCATTAGTTACCGGAAGCTTTGCGCTCTCGACGGCGACGAGCCTCTCGAGCACGAGCAGAGGCAGCTGGTTCTCGAGCATGAGCATGTCGCGCCGGATGTACGGCATCATGTACAGTGTCCCGTGCAGGCTAAAGATGGGGTCGTTGGGCGCGTAGTCGTCGACGTGCTTCCCGGCGGCCGTCCTCATCACCTCGAGCAGGAAGCACCCGTCGACGATCATCAGCTCCAGGAACTGCTCCCTCGCCTCGGCGCCACCGCGCCACTCGCCGTCAAGGTCCAGGTACGCGCTCTCCAGCTGCTCCGCAGCGTCCTCGACGGCGGCCACGAACTCGTCGAGCGGCCGGCCCGCGCGGCGCAGCAGGTGCCGCAGCGCCCGGCGCTTGTGCTCCTCCATGGGCAGCAGGTTGGGTTCGCCGCGGTGGAAGGGGCCCAGCGACACCACCTGCGGCTGATACGCCTTGCTGTTGAGCTCCTTGATGCAGGTGGGCACGCGGTAGATGCAGTGCCGCTCCCACCGCGACACCTCCACCGACGCGTCGGCTTCCTTTAGCGTCCTCTCCACGTCCACCACCCACGTCCTCCTGCCGCCGCCGGCCGCCGCCATTGTTTTGATGTGTACACGTACGTCTATAGGATGTGATTGCTAGCTAGCTACCGATCTGCGCATGCATGCAGGGAACTTGGGAACTAATAAGCTAGATATATATAGCCAGCTAGCTACATCAAGCTAGAAGACATCAAGCTAGCCACAGAAAGTGACGTCACCCATGCATACGTGGTTACTTGCATTGCATGCAACACCGGCGCATGCTAGCAAGGTGTACAAAAAAGAGGCCAAGGTCACCTGCGTGCAGTAGCGACTGCGACTTCAGCATTAGCGAGCTATCCGGCCCTGTCGTCCGATAAAAAATCCAACGGCTCATATCCTACAGTTAACGAGAACAGTACACGGTGCAGATCGTTCACTACAGTACTCTCTATTATTAGTATGAAGCCATGAAACAGTGCTAGAGGAGCATCTGCACTGTTGATTTTTTATCCTACGGTTGGTAATAATATGACTGTTAAAGTTGCAGTCGTACTAGAGACTGCACTGGATTTATGTGTGTTGATTGCAGGGCGGTGTCATCATCAATTGGTCATTGGTCTGTGCTCTATACAGCGGCAAGATGATTAGAGGTGGCATTTCCTACCCCAGCGGTCAGGTTTTTACGTAAGAAAAAAACTAGGGAACGGACCATTCCCCGATCTCTCTCTCCGCCATCGACGGGGAGGTCCCCATTGCAAAGCGAGGTCAGAATGACAGTGGCCCGATGGTGGGTAGCTACGGTGGATGGCGGGACAGCGCGGCGAGGCCGAAGAGAATATTAGATTGGGCGCGGTGGTCGATGGGGGAGAGCGACGAAGCGCACGAAGCTGCCACAAAAAACTTCACATATAGTCACTTCCAATAGTTATCTCGAGGCATTTTTAAAACGTGCCTTAAATGTAGAAATACTATTTTGAGATATTTTGGACAAAGAATAAGAACTTGGTACCGTCATTTTTTAGGCATTTTTAAATTATCAAAAAAAAAAATCATATAGACATTTTTTCTAGCACTTATTAAATCAACCTTATGATGTAGAGACGTTATTTGAGACATTTTTATTCTCCAGAGACATACTGATGTACTACTCATAACAATTATTATATGAGTATAAATAAGCTGTGATTTAAGGATGAGATGGTTAGCTGGGCTACTACTTTATCCTAGAGGTCTCGAGTAGTTCAATGATTGATTCTAATATATTTTTTGTTCTCTAGATGGTGCTAGAGACATAATATAGCCTTTACAAAATATCTTACCGTTAAAATAGCATTCTCTAGCTGTTCTCTTTATGTAAAGAGATCAAGATGCTAGCTGCCTAGGACTGTGCCTAAACTTTGGGAGGAGGTGGGGGAAGATTGGTGTTTTGTGGGTAGCTGGCGACAGCCCTGAAGAAGCAAGGAATATGCAAAGGGTGGCCTTTGTGGGCTTGTGGATTGTGGCCATTGTTGGGAGATTTTTTTATTTAATATTTATATTAATTTTTTTTAAATAATCAACTGATTTTTTTTTTGCGAAAATAGGCATCCGTCGCTCGAATATGGGACGATCGCCCCATATCGGGGCGATAGGTACCTGAATGCAAAAAATTTGACAAATCCATTTCTTCATGTGTCCATTTTTGCAATTGCATTTTTTGCATACAGGTCCCTATCGCCCCAATATGGGGCGATCGCCCCCCATATCCGGGCGACGGGGACCCATTTTTGTAATATTTTTTTTCGGATATTATTTTTGAAAAAAGATTTAAAATAAATATTAAATAAAAATAAATTCATTGTTGGGAGTGGAACATGCAAGAGAAATTTGGTGTAGAATGGAGTGAAGGGGAGGGGAGGCATCACATTTGTTTCCTTCTAACAGTGGGAGGGAACCTTTGAATTTGATTGGTGATAGCAAGGTTCTAAATTTCGTTTTCGGTTCACATCTCGTCACCCTCTGAAATCCAAGATTTCGCCAAAAAATTTTGGACCTAGATTTCCAAAATTGCCGAAATCTCAGTAAATTTCAACAGAACGAAAAATGGTTGAAATGACAACAAAACATTTTGAAATTTTTTGATGGTCCTAACACATTACTAATGTTCCTACAAAGACTTCAAATGATGATCAAGGCTAAGAAATTTTTAAAAATTCTAACAATGCTACTATCCTGATAAAAGGCTGACCAGCAAATTTCAACCGAATAGAAAATAGTGCAAACCACATTAGAAATTTTTAAAAATTCTTGTGGATGGTCCTGAGACATCCATAATATTCCCATAAAATTTTTAGCTGATGCTCAAGCTTGAGGAATTTTTAAAAATTTGGACAGTGCTACTAAAGGCTGATCGACAAATTTCAAATGCATGAAAAATGGTTCAAACCACGTTAGAAATTTTTTATCATTTTTATGGATGATCTTGATGCATCATTTATGTTCTCATAAAATATTTAGATGATGATCAAGCTTGAGGAATTTTTAAAAATTCTGACAGTGCTATTGTCCTAATAAAAGGTTGGCCGATAAATTTCAACTTAACGGAAAATGGTGAAAACCACGCTAGAAACTTTTGAAATTTTTTGTGGATAGTCTTAACACATCCATAATATTCTAAAAAAAATTAAAAAAAATGATCAAGCTTGAGGAATTTTCAAAAATTTGGACAGTGCTACTTAAGACTGAGCAGCAAATTTTAACCGAATAAAAACTAGTTCAACCCACGTTAGATTTGATTGAGCAACTAACACAAGTTTAAAAATTTTGAAACTTTTATAGAAGGATTCTAAGGTAGTGATTATGAAATTTTTTTGTACAATGCGGTTGGGCAGGAATCAATCCCTCAACAACAATTATTTACCCGATACATCCTTTTAGTCCATAATCTCGGTGTTTGCGAATTCAGAGACCGCGAGATGTCTTAAAAAAACATACTATATTTGGAAGGACTATGGTGAACTTATCGAATGCTAGTTGTCCATTTGAACACAAAGTTTAACATTTTAAAACTCGTACAAGTCTTCCATTAATTATTGTGCATGGTTATGATAGGAGAACAAGTATAAATTACTCTTAACTTGTATGTAGTTGTTACTCTAAAAAGACAAGAGAAAAGAGAAATATGTAGTCTTCCATTAATTATTTTGCATGGTTAGGAAAGGAGCACGGCCGAACTTGTTGTTGGTCCAGTCGGCAGTGCCACCGCCGGCGAGGCATGGGCAGCTGGAGATCGGGAATGGAGAAGACAGGAAAAGCATCGGCTAATCAAATTTACTGCACAGAGCAAGATGAAGGGCCGATATGCTAACTGTAGTTACCATTTGGCCATGAGGCTCTGCTTGTTTCTCTGATCAAGGGCCGGGCTGCAGTGGTTGCTGCTATTGAAGGTTCGCCGGGGGGCGACGAAGTAATCTTGTTCCAAGAACCAAAAAAAGTTATTTAATAAAAATTGAACAAAATCATATCGGCACGCATATTTTACAGCGTTGTGTTCACTCATATGAGAAGAAGCATGTATGTACTTACCAGCAGGAGTTTGTGTGTTCAGTGCCTTCTGTTCATGGACGTCCTGCCATTCTTTCTCCTTCGGTTCCGCATAGTACTTCAGAGGGCCAACGAAGTAGCCTACATAGAGCAAAAACAAATTTATTTGGCACAAATAAAGCATGATACATGCAGCTGAGACAAGAATTAGCAGAGGGTATGGACATAAAACTACAAGGGCGAGAGCAGATAGCTAGATATGGCTGATAGAGCAAAGCTTGCAATACCTATCATGAGCATTGCCCTGGCCGTCGTGCATGGCGGATTGATGGTTTTAAATAACCATATTTTAATTCAAAATTTGAAAAATATACTAAAAAAAATAAATACAAAAGTATCCTACTGTCGCTGCCACGTGGCACGACTGAGCCCAGTCGCTGCCACGTGGCACGACAGGAGGATACTTTTTTTCGGCGGTATATTTTTAAATTTTATGATTATTTTAAAATTTGACCATCACTATGTCCAAAACGACATCTATTATCAAACTAGAGGGAGTAGGTGTGTGTTTAGGATATGACGTAGTCTCCAGAGTGACACTTTTGCAGGCTATTTCTATAAAAAAAATATCATTTTAAATAAAAATAATTGTTTATATTGTGAAAGTATGTTTTGTGATGCATCTGATGACATCGATTATATACTATAAATCTACATAATTCTTTACACATTAACGGTGAAGCCTAAAAATATTTTACCAATGTGATCGATCCTACGACTACTTCATATGCATTGGAATCCATTGCTGTTCTTCTTCTCCTTTCTTTTTTAACTTTGGACGGCAGTCTAGGGCCAAATCGATCGCCTTTTGAGTATCTAAACTAATAAAAGGAGTTTACCCTGCCATATGGATCGTCCACATTGTAAGCCCAATTCCAGCCCAAACTAAGCCTTCCTTCTCTCCGTGCGCCACGATGTCCACAACTGCTCTATTCGCACGCCAGAGGGAGTTGAGGAGGTGGCACAGGAGGGAGTTGAGGAGGCGGGAGGAGAGGGCGGGATGGGAGGAGGAGGGGCCGGAGGTGAGGACGAGGGCCAGGCACTGGAGGAGGAGGCGGCGCGGGGTGGTCGGGCCAGCGGCGAGGCGGATGCGCAAGAGCGATAGAGGGCTCTTTGCCGGGACCCGAATTTGCAAATCCGACCCTCTGTGTATCCAAAGACTAGTCCAGAACGCGCTAGTGCACACAGTCTTAACATCGGTAAATATCACAATCATACCACTCGATACTAGTAAAGTACTTTAATTAAATAGTCAATCGGTTACTTGACCTTATGGTCAAGTTACAATGCACGATTCGCAGGCGAAACTTATTAAGAGAGAAATAGTAGCAGCGGAAAATCAAATAACTTCGTGGCGCCATCCAAGATACCACAAGCAATCGACCGGCTCGCTCCTAAGTAGACGGTTCCTCGTGGAGCTCCTCCTCCAAAGCCGTGTAGTCTCCTCTTCAACTGTGTTGTATTGTGGCAAGGGTGAGTACTTGGTACTCAAGAAGTCATGCAAAGAATGCAGCTAATATACTACATGCATGGCTTAATACAAAGGAGTGGCTCAAGGTATTTTTGCAAAGAACAAAGATTTAACAAGTATCATAAGTAGATTCAAAGCGGTAGAAACAAGTAAAGCATAAATAACTTTTCAAGGAGTTTAATAAACATCTTTCCCATCCTAATCCACATTTCCATCAACATCATTATTAATCCAACCCAACCTTTCAGATCCAAGTTATTTTTGAGAAAATCTAACCCTTGACTGTAATTCCGGCGATGTCCAATACCGCGGACACGGCTATTCGAATAGATTGTACACTCTGCAGAGGTTATGCACTTTACCCACAAGATACAATCAAACACCACAAAGGCGAGTTCCCGTAACAAAGTCTTTCTAAACTTCTAACAATACAAGTGGTCCTCCCGGTTATTGCACACTAACCCTTCCCTTAGCTAAGGCGAAGTTTAGGCCAATCAACTGATTAGATGGGTACTGGCCTCGGCCAGACGCCCCGCATAACTTACACAAAGGGTGTAGTTGACCTCCCGAGGTCCCACAGTGCGTTATTAGCAACTTAGTCAACTAGGTCCGTCCCATTACAGACATGTGGTTGCACGTTAGACCCAGTTCAAAGGCTTGCAAGGTTAAGTCCTTAGGGTGACCAGGGCAAGACTACCCGAAGAACCAAATCAACATCCCCAATGCCACAACTGGCCCACCTGATCATTCTTGCCACATGCCCCGGTCGAAAACTATTTATCAAACCCCAGTTGATTACCATGCACCACGTGCCATCAACATCACATGATACCTTTCCAAAACAGGTTCAATATATCATTAAGTCAATATTAACATTTGATTGTCCAAAATCATGTCATGAGCACGTAGTAGGTCTAAGCAGTATACTACAACGGTCTAAAACCCATGTCGGCAATTTAATAATGTCCAACTAGTAATCCACAACTAGGGTGACAAGGGTCATGGCACATATTTAAATAATCAAGGTGTCATACAGCAAATTGGTATTTATCTAACCCCCATATTTAAATAAAGTATTTTTTTAATTGAACTAGCATGCAATAGGCTAAATCAAAATAGATTTCAAAATAGGATCAACATGGTCAAAGCACAACTTGCCTTCAAAAAGTACTTGTTCTTGGTCTTGAGTTGGATCCTGAGTCAATACTTCTCCTTCGAATCCTTCCGGCACTTCAACGTCTACTCGTAAAGCGTGCAAATAGCAATACACGAATAAACAATAGGCAAAAAGTGTCCAAACATCCAAATAAAATCCATAAACAGAGAGAACATAATTTTATGAATTTTTAGAAACTGGAATCGTCAAATTTGGAGTTAAAATGCAAAAGTTATGATTATTTAAAGTTTAAATAATCAATTAAATAATTTTACAGAGAAAAACTTTACTCCAAAAATTAAATAAAATTTATATTTAGGTAGATCTCAATTTTATACAAATTTAGAAATTTGAATCACTCAAATCGGAGTTGAAACGCAAAAGTTATAAGCGTTTGAAGTTTGAATCAAATCTGAAATCATTATTTCGAATTAATAAATCATTTTCTTTTTCGGAAATTAATTATTGCGTCAGCCTGGACACGTGGCAGCCTCTGATTGGTTGGCTGACGTCCACCGCTCATGGGCTCGACCCACGGCTTGGCTCGGTTCACCGTGGACTCGGCCCACGGCTCCTCGTGAGAATGACAAGTGGGTCGCCTCGGATAGCGTCACTGCGGCGTCGAAGGCTCGGCCACGTGGCGGCAGTGGGACCCATTGGACGTCATTCTTGGCGTCGGCGCTCGGCGAGACGGCGGCCCGACATGCGGGCCGCCATGACGTCGGTGTGGCGTCATGGTGCGAGTGGTAGGCTGGCCGTGACATGCGGGCCCAGCGTGTCGTCCTGCGACACCTGCACAGCGTGGGCAGCCACGCGGCCGGTCAGCCTTCCCGGACGCGTGGCGCAATCTCGGCCGTCGATTTGAAAATCAACGGCCCAGATTAGATCTGGCTCTCACGCGTTTGATCTGGACCGTTGAATCTAGATCCAACGGTCGAGATTAGATCTGGGATTTTTGGACGGGATCTCACCGTGAGATGACGTGGCGCAATCTGGGACGTTGGATCTTGATCGGATGGCTGAGAAGCTTCGAGCGACGGCGATGGCGTGCGGCGCGGAGCCGGCCGCCGAGCCGGGACGGCGACATCGCAACGGCGTTTGCGGGCTCCTCCGGCGAGGTGAGAGGTCCCTTCGGGTGCGTCTCGTCGCGGTGAGTCCAGATCTAGGGTCAACGGCGGCGTGGGACGGCGGACGGCGAACGGCAAAACCGCGGCGAGGAGTGCTACACTCCGGCCGGCGGCGATGCGCGCGTCGAGGGCATCGCGGTGGCGATCAAGCTAGAACAACGGCCGCAAGGTCCAGGTGATCCTCGGTGTGATCCGGCATTAAATAGCCTCGGCTTCGCGCGAAAACGGAAACCTAAATCCTCACGGCGGCGGGCGGCGGCGGAGTCCGGCCGGACTCGGCGGAGACGACGACGGAGGACCATCCACGTGGCGCGATCAATGGCCCGCGATCGCGCTGGCGCGGTCGGATCCGGCCGGACTCATTCAACCGGTGCTATCCAATCGGGCCGTTGGATCTCGATCCAACGGCCGGATCGAATAGGGTTCGGTCAAGTCACTTGGCTCGGGTCGGACTCGAGTCGGACTCGGACTCGGGTCCGGTCGGATGAACAGTACTTGACCCGACTTGATTTTCCAGCGATTTAATATTTAAAATAATTCCCAGAAATTCATTTAATTCATTAAAAATATCAAAAGACTCAGAAAAATTCCAGAAAAATTCTGGAAAATATTTTAGGGTATTTGGGACTCAAATAAAATATTTCCAACAAAATTTTATTTGCAAAGTTTAACTCTTTAATTATTTCAAAATGGAATAAATTCAAATAAATTCCAAATAAATCCAAATAAATTCCAGAAAATTCCAAAAATTCACCAAAGTGCCAAATCACACATGAATTTAAGAAAAGCAAAATTTTGGGGTGTTACAAACCTCCCCCCTTAATAGAATCTCGTCCCCGAGATTCAGGGCTTACTACAGAATAGGCTTGGAAACTCTTTCTTCAAATCCTCTTCGCGTTCCCAAGTCGCTTCGCTCTCTGCATGGTTGCTCCACTGAACTCTACAGAAGCGGGTTGACTTATTCCTCGTCTCTCGATCCATGGTGTCCAAAATCTTTACGGGATGCTCCTTGTAAGTCAAATCTTCTTGCAACTCAATTGACTCTAGTGGTGTCTGTTCCTCAGGTACTCGGAGACACTTCTTCAACTGGGACACATGGAATACGTCATGTACTCCTGCTAACGACTGTGGCAACTCCAGCTGATAAGCAACTTCGCCTCTGCGGCTCAAAATCTTAAATGGTCCTACATAACGGGGTGCGAGTTTCCCTTTGGCATGGAACCTCTTAACTCCCCTGAGAGGTGTAACTCTGAGGTATACAAAGTCTTCTGGTTCAAAACTCAAGTCCCGGCGACGATTTTCAGCATAACTCTTCTGTCATGATTGGGCGATCTTCAACCTTTCCCTAATCATGGCAATCTGCTCTTCAGCCTCTTGAAGAATATCAGGCCCGAAGACACGGCGCTCGCCGGTCTCATTCCAATTCAATGGCGTCCGACAGGGTCGACCATCAAAGGCCTCAAAAGGTGACATCTCAGAACTAGCCTGGTAACTATTATTGTAATCGAACTCGGCATACGGCAAACTCTTATCCCAAGAGGTAGCATAAGCCAATGCACATGCTCTTAACATATCCTCCAGACCGTTGACTCTTTCGGTCTGTCCATCCGTCTGCGGATGATAAGCTGTACTGAAGTTTAAACGGGTTCCCATGGCTTCATGCAACTTATTCCAAAACCTTGAGGTAAATTGGGTACCTCTGTCCGATACAATCCTCTTTGGCACTCCGTGCAAACAGACGATCCTGGTCATGTACAACTCGCTAACTTATCTCCCGAGTAAGTGGTCTTCACGGGATAAAATGGGCTACTTTGGTCAAGCGATCCACTATAACCCATATGGAGTCATAACCTCCTTGAGTCTTAGGCAAACCGGTAATGAAATCCATTCCGATTTCCTCCCACTTCCACTCGTATTTTCAGCCAGTAGCAATCCTGCCGGGTCTCTCGATGCATTGCCTTGACTGCGTGGCATACGCCGCACAATGCAACATGCTCGGCAACTTCACGCTTCATACTCGGCCACCGAATCTTTCCTTCAAATCCTGATACATTTTGGCGCTTCGGGATGAATTGAATACTTGGAGTCATGGGCTTCTTCTAGAATCAATCGCTTCAGCTCCTTTTGTTCGGCACACAAATCCGATCCTTCATCCATAACGTGCCTTGCTCATCCAACTTGAAATCCTCTCGCCTTGCCTTCTTCCTTGATGGACTTAATCCTGCGGATCTTGTCATCATCCTTCATCCTTCCCGGATCTGATCCTCTAGGGTAGGCTTCACTTCCAATGCGCCAAGAATCCGCTAGGTACCACCTCAATCTTCATTCTCTGGAAATCCTCACACACTCATCGACTTGTGGCTAGCAACATGCTCACAAAGTATGGCTTTTCCGACTCAAGGCATCGGCAACTACGTTGGCCTTCCCGGATGGTAATGGATTCCAACATTGTAGTCCTTGATCAACTCTAACCATCTCCTCTCGCCTCATGTTCAGATCCGACTGGGTGAATATGTATTTAAGGCTCTTATGATCCGTATACACTTCACATCTGCTCCCGATCGAATAGTGACGCCATATCTTCAAGGCATGCACTACGGCAGCCTAACTCTAGGTCATGCGTCGGATAATTTTCCTCATGCGGCCTCAATCGCCTTGATGCATAAGCGGCGACCTTTCCATTCTCAGACACACATCCAAGTCCTTGGCGCGATGCATCACAATAAATATCAAAGATTAGATTAACATCCCAGAGAACTAACACGGTCTTGATGTCAATCGCTTCTTCAGCTCCTGAAATCCTTTCTCACATTCTGACGTCCATGCAAACTTCTTCTCCTTTTTCAGCAATTGCGTAAGAGGTTTCGCAATTGTCGAAAAGCCTTCAATGAAACGGCGGTAGTATCCTGCCATTCCAAGGAAACTCCAGATCTGGGTCACAGTCTTCGGCTGCTCCCAATGTAACACAGCTTCTACTTTGCTTGGATCTACGGCGACTCCTTCTGCGGTCATTACATGTCCAAGGAATTCTACCTTGTCCTTCCAAAAATCACACTTGCTGAACTTGGCGAAGAGTTGCTGTTCCCTCAGCTTTTCCAAAACTCGCCTCAAGTGTTCGGCATGCTCATCCTCTGTCTTGGAGTAGATTAGGATATCATCTATGAACACAACAACAAACTTGTCCAAATATTCCATGAACACCTTATTCATCATATTCATGAAATATCTTTGGCGCATTCGTCGATCCAAAGGACATAATCATAAACTCATAATGTCCATATCTTGACGAGAATGCGGTCTTGAATATCCTCGATCTGATCTTCAATCGATGGTATCCCAATCTTAGGTCAATCTTGGAGAAAACTCGGCTCCTCTCGGTGATCAAACAAATCATCAATCCTGGTAACGGTACTTATTCTTCACGGTGACTTCATTGAGTGCACGGTAGTCAATGCACATCCTAAAACTCCCGTCCTTCTTCTTGACAAACAAAGCGGTGCTCCCCACGGCGACGAGCTTCGGCCGATAAATCCTTTCTCCATTAACTCTTCCAATTGTTTCTTCATCTCTACCAACTCCTCGGTGGACATCCGATAGGGTCTCTTTGCTATCGGTCTTTGTGCAGTACAAGCTCTATCACAAACTCTATGTCCCTGTCTGGCGGCATACCAGGTAGATCTTCGGGAAAAACATCTGGGTACTCATTCACTACTGAGACATCCTCTATACTGATTGCCTTGGTGCTGTTAACCATCAACTGGCCATCTCTAACGGTGGTAGCTTGAAATTCCACTTTCTTCCCACACGGGCTCTCAACTGAGATAGTTCTTCGTCTACAATCCAATACGGCCTTGTGCTTGGACAACCAATCCATTCCCAAAATGACATCTAAGGTCTGGGTCTCCAAAATAATAAGGTTCGCTAGGAACTCTATTCCATCTATTAGTATTCTCACCCCGGAACATCCTACTTTCGTTCGGAGTTCTAACTGTGTGTTTGAACTAAAAGCATGCATTTAAGTCTTGCAATCCCCAAATCATTTCTAGCAGCAAAGCCTTGCGAAACAAACGAATGCGAAGCTCCAGAGTCAAACAAAACTGCTGCAGGTACTGAGTTAACAGGTAACTTACCCAGTACGACGTCCGTAGCATTCTGCAGGGCATCTGCGGTGACATGGTTGACTCGGCCTCTCACCACGATGCAGGGTGTGGCTCCTGTCTTTGGCGTCCTAGCTGGGTGGTTCCTAGATTGAAGCGAATCGGGTCACTCCTGCTTTGTCTTCTTTGGGCATTGTTGGCAAAGTGTCCTGGCTCGTTGCGATTGTAGCGGCGTCTCACTGTTCCTTCTTTTGCTGAAGCGGCGTTTCTAGGGGCTGGTGCAGTAGTTCTGATTGACGGGCCTTGGTGCTGGTGACGGTGTCCTTGTTGCATTTTGTGGCTGGAATCTGAAAAACTGATTTGGTGCAACTCTCAGGCGCTGTTGCGTTCCCTGACGTGATCCCTGCTGTTGCATCCTGCGCTTCCTGTTCTCATCCAGTTCCTTGCGCTTGTCCTCAAGAATAAGCGCCTTATTCACCAACTCTTGGAAATCTGGAAAGGTGTGGGTGATCACCCTACTTGTAGTCCTGAGTTAAGTCCCTTCATGAAGTGAGACTGCAGCTTTATCTGTTGCTACATCCTCAAAGCGTAGCGTGCTAGCTGTGTGAACTTGTTCAGTAGTCGGCCACTGGTGATTACCTTGCTTCAGCTCTGAACTCCTCCTTCTTAAGATCCATGATTCCTTCAGCACGTGATAATCTTGCGGAATGCAGTGTGAACTCTTCCCAAGTGATGTCCTCGAGGGTTCACTTGCGTGGCACAGAGTTCTCCCACCATTCGGCCAATTTCCTTCCAAATGATGAGAAGCGTAGAGTACCTTCTCATTTCCTATGCATTGAGCTATGTGTAGCTTCCTCTCAATTGACCTTAACCAATCATCGGCCTCCAATGGATTGGCATTCCCGAAGAAAGTGGGTGGGTGAGTTCTCATGAACTCGGCGGTCTTGTATTCTGGCGTTGTCCCCGATTAACTTGATTAGCAATGGCCTGAGCAAAGGACGTGTTGCATTTGTTGCATCATAGCATGCATCAACCGAGTCCGAGCAATGAGAAAAGCTCCGAAATTCTGCATATCCAGTGGCGGTGCTGGTGCTCCATCATTGGGGTTTTCTGCTGGGCGAGAACCACTTCCATTGCCTCCAAAGTTTCCGCGGGTGTTCACCATCTGTCGATTTGCTCTAGGTTTTAGAGATGAGGGGGAAACAAGAATAGACAAGTAATATGGAACTTATGCGGGACGAAAGGTGTAACTTTAAGGTCCAACTTTATTAACTAATCAATAGTAACTTGGTATGGTTGCTTACAATGCCTAAGGGCCTTGCAACACATACTGCACACTCAGCAAACAATAAAAATCCAAATCGAACTAACACTGGAGTCTAACGCCTAAAGGGTGACTCTTTATTCTAGGACGCGACTCGGCGAAGGAGTCTCACTATAAAACCTACGTTCACTCATCGAGAAAACCTCCACGGCCTGGGTACGGATGCTGCGGCATAGGCGAGAAACGATTGCCATGTCCAAAGAATCGTGTCATCTGTGGTAGTCGAAGAAGCGATGTCCTCATCGAGAATCGACTCCTCCGGATCTGGCTCGTGTAGCTCGAGTAATCGCTCGCTACGGTCCGCATAAAGCCATCTCCAACTCGTCAATCCTTCGCAGAAGGTGTGACACATACTCTTGAGCTTCCCGCCATCTGTTCTTCTCTGTCGTGATCTCCTTGCGGGCCTTCTGTAGCTCCTTGCTTGTATCATCGAGTACATCCTCTTGGGCGACAACAAGTCGTGCCAATCAGTATAACCATGGCATCCTCATCCTGAATCGCCTTCGGGTCAAGAAGGTTATTGCTGCGCGGGTGATAACGGAACACCGTGCTCTCCAACTCTCTGGCGTAGATACGGGTAATGTGCCGCATTGCTCGTCGTGATACTTCTTGGATACCCATTTGCATTGTAGACCTCCTGGCAAAGGTCAGTGTGTATCGGGCGATTGCCTGGGCCCTTCTTCCTAGCAGGTACCTCAATCTTCACGTCACAAGCCTTGATCAATCCTGCTTGTCTGATCACATCCACTTGGTATTGCGGCTTCTCAAAATCTCCGAGAGTCTGAAGCATATGCCAAAGTTCTGCGGCGTGACCAACCTCTAGATCGAAGTAGTTGAACTCTCCCTCCATCTGTCACAAGAGTGCTCACGTAAGAACTCGAAATTTTTAAATCATGACAAGGTAAGGAAAAATTCAGCACGAGACAAGAAAAGAGAGAAGGGGATAAGTCGAGATGTCATTTCTTATCTTGACAAATTTTATTCTTTTAGAAAATAGGTTTTATCCTCACTACGACCATTCTAGCTAGGGTTGAGCCTACGGTCAGTATGGCTCTGATACCACCTCTGTCGGGACCCCGAATTTGCAAATCCAGACCCTCTGTGTATTCAGCACTAGTCCAGGAACGCGCTAGTGCACACAGTCTTAACATCGGTAAATATCACAATCATACCACTCGATACTAGTAAAGTACTTTAATTAAATAGTCAAACTGGTTACTTGACCTTATGGTCAAGTTACAAATGCGCGCCTCGCAGGGCGAAACTTATTAAGAGAGAAATAGTAGCAATGAAAATCAAATAACCGTGGCGCCATCCAAGATACCACAGGCAACTGACTGGGCTCGCTCCCTAAGTAGACGGTTCCTCGTGGAGCTCCTCCTCCAAAGCTGGTGTAGTCTCCTCTTCAACTGGTGTTGTATTGTGGCAAGGGTGAGTACTTGGTACTCAGCAAGTCATGCACAGAATGCAGCTAATATACTACATGCATGGCTTAATACAAAGGAGTGGCTCAAGGTATTTTTGTAGTAAACAGCATTTAACAAGTATCATAAGTAGATTCGAAAGCAGTAGAAACAAGTAAAGCATAAATAACTTTTCAAGGAGTTTAATAAACATCTTTCCCATCCTAATCCACATTTCCATCAACATCATTATTAATCCAACCCAACCTTTCAGATCCAAGTTATTTTTGAGAAAATCTAACCCTTGACTGTAATTCCCGAGCGATGTCCAATACCGCGGACACGGCTATTCGAATAGATTGTACACTCTGCAGAGGTTATGCACTTTACCCACAAGATACAGTCAAACACCACAAAGGCGAGTTCAGTAACAAAGTCTTTCTGAAACTTCTAACAATACAAGTGGTCCTCCCGGTTATTGCACACTAACCCTTCCCTTAGCTAAGGCGAAGTTTAGGCCAATCAACTGTTAGATGGGTACTGGCCTCACTCCAGACGCTCCCCGCACAACTTACACAAAGGGTGTAGTTGACCTCCTGAGGTCCCACAGTGCGTTATTAGCAACTTAGTCAACTAGGTCCGTCCCATTACGACATGTGGTTGCACGTTAGACCCGATTCAAAGGCTTGCAAGGTTAAGTCCTTAGGGTGACCAGGGCAAGACTACCCAAGAACCAAATCAACATCCCCAATGCCACAACCGCCCACTCGATCATTCTTGCCACATGCCCCGGTCGAAAACTATTTATCAAACCCCAGTTGATTACCATGCACCACGTGCCATCAACATCACATGATACCTTTCCAAAACAGGTTCAATATATCATTAAGTCAATATTAGCATTTGATTGTCCAAAATCATGTCATGAGCACGTAGTGTGTCTAAGCGATACTACAACGGTCTAAAACCCATGTCGGCAATTTAATAATGTCCAACTAGTAATCCACAACTAGGGTGACAAGGGTCATGGCACATATTTAAATAATCAAGGTGTCATACAGCAAATTGGTATTTATCTAACCCCATATTTAAATAAAGTATTTTTTTAATTGAACTAGCATGCAATAGGTTAAATCAAAATAGATTTCAAAATAGGATCAACATGGTCAAAGCACAACTTGCCTTCAAAAAGTACTTGTTCTTGGTCTTGAGTTGGATCCTGAGTCAATACTTCTCCTTCGAATCCTTCTGGCACTTCAACGTCTACTCGTAAAGCGTGCAAATAGCAATACACGAATAAACAATAGGCGAAAAGTGTACAAACATCCAAATAAAATCCATAAATAGAGAGAACATAATTTTATGAATTTTTAGAAACTGGAATCGTCAAATTTGGAGTTAAAATGCAAAAGTTATGATTATTTAAAGTTTAAATAATCAATTAAATAATTTTACAGAGAAAAACTTTACTCCAAAAATTAAATAAAATTTATATTTAGGTAGATCTCAATTTTATACAAATTTAGAAATTTGAATCACTCAAATCGGAGTTGAAACGCAAAAGTTATAAGCGTTTGAAGTTTGAATCAAAATCTGAAATCATTATTTCGAATTAATAAATCATTTTCTTTTTCGGAAATTAATTATTGCGTCAGCCTGGACACGTGGCAGCCTCTGATTGGTTGGCTGACGTCAGCCGGCTCATGGGCTCAGTCCACGGCTTGGCTCGGGTCTACCGTGGACTCGGTCCACGGCTCCTCGTGAGAATGACATGTGGGTCCGCCTCGGATGACGTCACTGCTGACGTCAGCGGGGCTCAGCCCACGGTGCTGACAGGTGGGACCCACTGTGACGTCATTGCTGACGTCAGCGCTCGGCTGAGACAGCCGCTGACATGCGGGCCCGCCATGACGTCAGTGTGACGTCATGGTGCGTGGTGGTCGGGCCATCGACATGCGGGCCCCGCGTGTCGGCGTCACGCACGCTGCTGCAGGATCGGCGCCATCGCAGCGGTCAGCCTTCCCGGACGCGTGGCGCAATCTCGGCCGTCGATTTGAAAATCAACGGCCCAGATTAGATCTTGCTCTCACGCGTTTGATCTGGACCGTTGAATCTAGATCCAATGGTCGAGATTAGATCTGGGATTTTTGGACGGGATCTCACCGTGAGATGACGTGGCGCAATCTGGGACGTTGGATCTTGATCGGACGGCTGAGAAGCTTCGAGCGACGGCGATGGCGTCGGCGCGGAGTCACTGGCCGAGCCGGGACGGCGACACGGGCAACGGCGTTTGCGGGCTCCTCCGGCGAGGTGAGAGGTCCCTTCGGGTGCGTCTCGTCGTAGGAACATATGCGTAAAAGAGGGCCAATAGGGTGGTGACACGTGGCAAGTGAATAGTGTCATCTTCTTCCTCTAGCCATGCATGAACAATGGAGCTTCAAGCTTGCAAAAATGGAGGGAGCTCTCTTTAAATGCTTGTAACTCCCTCCACGCAACTCCAAACGACGAACGGCCGGTTGCGTTGGATTCGGAGCGTCGTCCTCTTCGTATCCCCCACCACCTCTCACTGGAGAACTCGTTGGAATTCGCACGGGCGCCCAAAAACCGAAAACCGTCCATTTGCATTCAATTCGCAATAACTCGGCCGTTTCTCGTCCAACCGGCGCACCACCACCTCCATTCTCTCCTTATAAAAGCCCTCTTCCCGGTGGTATGATCCTCCTTTGGCAGCTTCCCTCCATTCAATCTCTAGCTCAAGAAAACCGACGCCGGGTGCAAGTTTTTCGGTGTTCTTCGTGTTCGTGCTTGTCCCGACCTCTCCGGTGAGCCATTCTTCTTGTTTCTTAGTTCCTTAAGACCGTGAGGAAGTCTAGGAGCTCATTCAACAATTGGTTGTAGGTTTAATCAAGTTTTGGCGACGAATTTCGCGTTCTTTTCCATTCGGCCAAAGCTCCGTTCGTCGTCGAATTCATCAACTCCGGTGAGTTTTGATTCAATTCATGGCTCCCCTAGATCCCTATGGATGTCCTCTACTTGGTCCATGCTTTTATTTGGATCAAATTCATGCGAAAATGGGTTCAAAATCCAGATTTTGGAACTTTGCGCGTTCTTTGTTTTTTTTTTTGGTTGGGAAGCACTGTGTTCGTGCGTGCGTGTGGCGCGTGTGGGCGCCAGCTCGCCGCCAGCATCGCCGCCCGCCGCCGGCGATCGCCGCTGCCGGCGATCGCCGCCGCCGCTGGCCGCCCGCTGGCGCCGCCATTGCACGCCGGCCGACTATGCAGGCGTCGAGCACGCCCGCGCCTCCCTCGCTCGCCGCCTGCCGCCGGCTGGCCACCATCGGCCGCCGCCGGGCGACTTCTCGCCGCTGCCTCGCCACGGTTCTCCCTTCCCTCTCTCTCCCTCAAGCTCTCTCTCTCCTCCATAGCCATGGAGATGGCAAGCTTCATGAGGAAGCTTTCCCCCATCCCAATGACATGTGGGCCCCTTGCATGGGTAGACCCAGTCAAAGTCAAACCCAGTCCAAGTCCGATCAAAGCTCCGTTTGACCAGTCAACCCGAGAGGGAATATTCCCGATTTTCCAATTATTCGAAATTCAAACTTCGGAAGCTTATAACTTTCTCATCCGAACTCCGTTTGACTCCATTCAAATTTCTAAATTCATCTAAAATCAAGATCTACCTGCCAGTACTAATTTTGTAATTTTTAGATTTTATTTATTTTCTTGTATTTATTTGTTGCCTCGGTTTGCGCGTAGACGAGACCGCCGACGCGACCGCCGACGCCACCGCCGGACTTCACGCGTTCGACGACCTTTCCGCGAACGAAGGCAAGTCTCTTTGATGCATCTTGATCCCAAGATTTTGAACTTGTTTTAAATGTCTTATACAATTGCATGCTATCTTTTATCATATTTCAAGTATAAGTATTTAGTTACTCCCACTTGCAATATTCCTCCTTTGTGATTGATATCCATGTTACTTGTAACCCTAGGACATTGTTTATACCGTGCTTATGTTATATGGTGTCCTTTGCTACATAGTTCGGTAGAAATGCTTAGGACCCTTTTTCCGATAAAAACAACCCATAGGTGGGATTATTCAAAAATGATGATTTCAAATGAGATTCGAAAGCTATTATTATGACTATGGTACTGTTTTATAAAGTAAAAAGAAAAGAAAAATGATTTCGACTTGGGCGGCATGGAATGTCGGGCGGGAGCGGATCGAGTCTTGATCCTATTGTGCAAGTACCGCCCCAAGTCATATAAGGACCGATGCTTATGATTGCCATTTTAAGCAATACCGTACTACCACATGTCTATAATGGTACAACCTGGCCAACTAATTTGTAGAAGCCTAGTTTAGACTCACCATTCGGTTGAATGTGAATGCCGGATGGAGGCAATGTTGTTTTTCTCACACGGCGCAAGAGGGGGCTTCTGTACTGGGCGGTTGGAACCCTAACAAATGTGAAACCTCGTGGTGGGTCTAGCTAGGTAGAAACATTGTAACGGCCTTGTCACGATCTTCTCTGCCAAGCACACCAAAGGAAGTGTGCTAATAGCTTGGCATTAGGAGATGATCGTGTCGTGTGGGTAAAGTTGTACACCTCTGCAGAGTAAAACTATTCGAATAGCCGTGCCTATGGTCAAAGGCAAAGCAAGGAATGCTTTCATATTGGTAGATTTTGATTTTGGTTTCGAAAACTGAAAAGTGTTTTGCTTTGGGGTTCGGGAGTGGTTAGAACTCTCGGATGTTATTTGGCGGATAGAGCCAACCAGGTGGAAAGAACCTGTGTTTGTATTTGACGGATGGAGTCACATGATTACCCTGATCCTTTAAAATCTGGCGGATAGAGCCTTTTATATCGGTGATGGTGGATAGAACCTCACTACGATATTACATAATTCAATGATTAAAAAGAATTGTGAAAAGTTGCTTTGTGAAATGCTATTACCTAAGTATGATTTAATAAAATTTGGCTTTATGCAAATGAACCCTACTAAGCTTCCTTTGGAAAGCCCACATAAGCATATTTTCCCAGACTTGCTGAGTACGTTTGTACTCACGTGCTACATCAACCTTGTCGTCATCAGAGAATTATCAAGATGCCGAAGAGGAGGAGGAGTTCTTCGAGGAGGATTGCCAGGAGGACTAGTTGCGTTCCTAGTCGTCGCCTGTGGCGTTTTGGCGTCTGCCCGTTTCGCTTTTGTTTCCGTTGCTTTGTTTCCGGTCTTTTGACCGAGTATTGTAATAAGTGTCCATGTGGCCCATACTTGGATATTTATATTACAAGTTTCGTTTTGCCGCGGCAATGATGTATCACTGTGACTGTGTGTACTAGCTACTGATCTGGGACTAGTACGGAAATACACAGGAGATTCTGGATAGCTGATCCGGGGTCTCACAGCGGTGGTATCAGAGCCTGGACGACTGTAGGATGTGACCTAGCTAGAATGGCAAAGCCTTAAGGACTTATATTTTTATAAAAATGTATTTACAAAAAGTTAAGTTCCTTGGCTTCTATCTCTCCTGTCTTAGTGTCTTACTCTTGTCTTGTCCTTTGTTAAAATTTGTTTCTAATCCCACCTTGTTTTCAAAATTTGTAGATGCCGGTTGCCACCACCTTTGCCGCTCAGACTGGAGGCTTCTGCGAGGAGCTGTCGCTGATGCTGCAGGAGCTGGGGTTTCCCCATCGTCCTGAGTATCGGTACCAGTTTATTACTGGTCTTAGCCAGGACTTGTGGCAGGTCCGCCTGCTGGTCTTCGCGAGGAGCAGGGTTCGCGAGGAGGACCGACCCTTTTACTTTACGGCCGAGCGGTCGATTCTGGCGTACGCTTTGCAGGACGCGGCCAGAAAGGCTATCCTCATGTTGGGGCATAGCTACCGCGATCGCTTGGAGGACACCCCGTACCGCTTGTTTCCCCGTTTCCAGTTCGGGAGGATGTACACTGCTTTGAGTTTGGATCAGAGGTCGACCGACCGTGGTGCACCAGGTCACTCATCCAGGCTCGATGACGCCACGCGGCGTTGACCGACGAGATGCAGAGGCAGCGTCGGGACCTGACGGCCGCGAGGGAGAGGATCCGTCAGCTCGAGGAGGAGAGGCAGGACGCTCCGCCACCACCACCAGCACCTGTGCAGGAGGCACAGCCCGTGGCGCCCCCGCCACCGCCACCAGCCCCGGTTCCAGAGTACCCGCCGATCCGCGACATACCGATGGATGCTCCGCCGCCAAGCGTCATCAGGGTCTGAGGCTTCGATGCCAGGCGCGCAAGTCAGTCCGGCCCCAGTCGCCGTTGGGGTTCTTGACGGCTTCCGGAGGAGCCGGACCTTCGGCAGCTGCTACGCCTTCCCGCAGCAGGAGCGAGGAGGAGGAGGAGGATCCGTCCCCGCGTGGCGCTGCGAGTGACGAGAGTGATTAGTCAGCTAGACTGAAGGACCTTTACTTTGTTTTGTTTTCGATTAGAACGATGAATAAGTATTGTTGGATTGTATCGTGCCTTTGGCAGTTGTGATACAGCCATCTCCAAAACTATTTTGTTTTAATGAAAGTTCAGTTGGTTTTCCCTTCTGTTGCGTGCTTTTGTGGTGGTGCTCTTGCTGTTGAGGATGTGGTTTAATCCCCTGTTGCTTACCTGTGCTTTTCCCTCTTTCCTATTGCTTGACCGCCTTGTGCAGATGGAGAACCCGGGTCGTGGTCGTGGCCGTGGAAGGCCAGCAGGCCGTGGCAGAGGCCGTGGACGTGCCCGAGGACAGGTGCACTTTCAGGAAGAAGCGTTTGTGGAGCCACCTCAGCAGCTGGGAGCAGAACACGTTCAGCAACCGGCAGCTCAGTTTGATCCGCCGCCCCCACCCCCAGCTCAGCCGCCTAATCTGGAGCAGATGATGGCGATGCAGATTCAACTCCTTCAGGCGTTAGCGCAGAACGTCCTGAACCAACAGCAAGCCGCGGCAGCACCGGCTCAAGTTCAACCGCCTCCTTCGAAGTTTGGGGAGTTCATGAGGACGCGACCCCCGACTTTTGCTGGGTCTGGAGACCCGCTAGAGGCGGACGACTGGCTCAAGGAGATTGAGCGCAAGCTTCACTTGGCTCAGTGCAACGACATCGAGAGCGTGCATTTTGCTTCCTATCAGCTTAAAGGCACGGCAGCCAACTGGTGGGAGAATTATTGTGCTGCACATGCTGACCCGCAGAACATTCCATGGAATGAGTTCGTGGAAAACTTCAGAGCCACCCATATCCCAAGGGGAGTCATGGAAATGAAGCGTCGTGAGTTTCATAGGCTTCAACAAGGGAATTTGTCCGTCTCAGAGTACCTTAACCGGTTTACTCAGCTATCCCGCTATGCGGCCGCCGACGTCGCGACGGATGAGGCCAAGATCTGGCGCTTTATGGAGGGCATGGACCCAAATTTGAAGGTGCAGCTAGTGTCGGGCGACTTCTCGTCGTTCCAACACATGGTCAACAAGGCGCTGATCCAAGAGGATGCTCAGCGTCAGTTGTTTGAGACGCGCAAGAGGAAGATGCTGTTCCAGAATCAGTGCCGCAGCCTCCAGGCCCCGCGACGTTCCAAAGAAGAAGCAGCACCAAAGACTCCTCCAATGCAACCAGACCCCAATGACCACCCCGCCCAATCGACAAGCCCCTCGCTTAACGCAGAGCTCAAGCTCGAAGAGCGGATCATATGGCAGGAGTGCAGTGCTTCAACTGCAGGGAGATGGGACACTACGCCAACAACTGCCCTCACAAGCGTCAGCCCGTCACCCCAGTGAGGTTCAACTTGGGGTCGACACCTGTAACACCCCAAAATTTTGCTTTTCTTAAATTCATGTGTGATTTGGCACTTTGGTGAATTTTTGGAATTTTCTGGAATTTATTTGGATTTATTTGGAATTTATTTGAATTTATTCCATTTTGAAATAATTAAAGAATTTAATTTTGCAAATAAATTTTTGTTGGAAATATTTTATTTGAGTCCAAAATGATCCAAAATATTTTCCAGAATTTTTCTGGAATTTTTCTGAGTCATTTGCTATTTTTAATGAATTAAATGAATTACTGGTAATTATTTTAAATATTAAATCGCTGGAAAATCCAACTCGGGTCAAGTACTGTTCATCCGACCGAGTCGGACTCGAGTCCGACCCGAGCCAGTTGACTCGACCGAACCCACTCATAACCCTAATCAATCCCAACCGTTGGATCAAGATCCAACGGCTGAGATCCGTCCGACCCAGACCCGAGCCGTGTCCGGACCAGACCCGGTCGCGCCGCGCGATCGTGGCCGTTGGTTGTGCCACGTGGACGGCCACGATTTCATCGTCTCCGCCCGAGTCCGAAGCCGACTCCGCCGCGTGTCCGCCGCCGCGGGAGAGCTAGGTCTCCGTTTTACGCACGGACGCCGAGGTTATTTAATGCCCGGCATACCGAGATCGCCATCCCACGCCGTTCGAAACCCTAGCTCGCGCCGCTAGGATCCCCACCGTCTCGCCGTTATTGCTCGCCGGAGTTGGAAGTCTGTTCCGCCGCAATTAAACGCCGATATTGCTGCCGTCCGTCGTCCTCCGCCGTCATCAAGCCCAGATCCGGATTCCCCAAGACGAGACGCGTTCGGGAGTACCCCTCACTTCGCCGAGCGCTGTAAACGCCGACGGCAAGGTCGCCGCCCCTGCCTCCGGCCAAGCCGGGCCGCCGTGCCATCGCCGCCCCTCGAAGCCGTGCACCGTTGGATCCAGATCGGACGGCAACGGTGAGTTCACGTGTTTCCCAAACCCTAGAAACCCGATTAGATCCGACCGCTGATCAAGATCCAGCAGTTCACAATCGCCACGTCTTTGTAGTAGTGCGATTATAGGATTAGATCTCGACCGTCCGATCTAGATCGAACGGCCCACGAGCATCGAGTAGTTTCAACGTGTTAACCCTGGATCTAATCCGCGCGTTGATTTTCAAATCAACGGCCGTGATTGCGCCACGCGTGTCGGGAAGTTGGACCGACGCGGCCGCTGGCCCACGCTGGCGTGTAGACGCCGACACGCTGGGCCCGCGTGTCGAGGGCCCGCATGTCGCTGGCTAACCCAACCAAGCGCCGACGTCACCCATGACGCCGGTGGGTCCCACTCGCCGCCGTGGCCGAGCCTCGCCGACGTCGGCCGATGACGCTACCCGAGTGGACCCACATGTCGATCCACGTGGCCGTGGACCGAGTCCACTGCGTGGACCCGAGCCGAGCATGGACCGAGCCCATGGATCGGCCGACGCCGCAGGCCAATCGAGGAGCCGCCACGTGTCCATGCCGACGCAATAATTAATTTCCAAAAGAAAATGATTTATTAATTCGAATAATGATTTCAAATTTAGATTCAAACTTCAAACGCTTATAACTTTTGCGTTTCAACTCCGATTTGAGCGATTCAAATTTCTAAATTTGTATAAAATTAAGATCTACCTAAATATGAATTTTATTTAATTTTTGGACTAAAGTTTTTCTCTGTAATATTATTTAATTGATTATTTAAACTTTAAATAATCATAACTTTTATGCTTTAACTCCAAATTTGATTTATTCCAGTTTCTAAAAATCCAGAAAATTATGTTCTCTCTGTTTATGGATTTTATTTGGAGTTTTGGGATCTTTTTGCATAGTGTTTATTTGTGTATTTGCTATTTGCACGCTTTACGAGTAGACGTTGAAGTGCCGGAAGGATTCGAGGGAGAAGTGTTGACTCAGGATCCAACTCAAGACCAAGAGCAAGTGCTTTTTGAAGGCAAGTTGTGCTTTGACCATATTGATCCTATTTCGAAATCTATTTTGATTTAAACTATTGCATGCTAGTTCAATTAGAAAGATACTTTGGTTTAAACCTGGGGGTTAGATAAATACCAATTTGCTATATGACACCTTGATTACTTAAGTATGTGCCATGACCCTTTGTCACCCTAGTTGTGGTTTACTAGTTGGACATTATTAAATTGCCAACGTGGGTTTAGATCGTTGTAGTACACTGCTTAGACCTGCTACGTGTTCATGACATGATTTTGGATAATCAAATGCTAATATTGACTTAATGATATATTGAACCTGTTTTGGAAAAGTATCATGTGATGTTGATGGCACGTGGTGCATGGTAATCAACTGGGGTTTGATAAACAGTTTTCGACCGGGGCATGTGGCAAGAGTAATCAGGTGGGCCAGTGTGGCATTGGGGATGATGATTTGGTTTTTCGGGTAGTCTTGCCCTGGTCACTCTAAGGACTTAACCTTGCAAGCCTTTGAACTGGGTCATACTTGCAACCACATGGCTGGAATGGGACGGCCCTAGTTGACTAAGTCGCTAAGGACTCACTTGTGGAGCCTCAGGGTGTCGATTACACCGCTTGTGTGATTGTACGGGGAGCGTATCGTGGTCGTGGCCAGTACCCATCTAACGGTGTGTTGGTCCCATACTTCGCCTTGGCTAAGGGAAGGGATGGTGTAGAGCACGTCTGAGAGAGGACCACCTGTGTTGTTTGAGGCTTCCGAAAGGCTTTGTTATGATCGCTCATTCGCATACTCTTGTATGGCGATTCACGGCTGACGTGGTGAGTGGATTGTATCTTGTGGGTAAAGTGCATAACCTCTGCAGAGTGTAGAATCTATTTGAATAGCCGAGTCCACGATCGACAATGCTCGGGAATTACAGTCAAGGGTTAGATTTTCTGAAAATAACTTGGTTTTGAAAAGATGGGTTGGTTTAACAAGGAAGATGATGGAACTATGGTTTAGGATGGGGAAAATGTTTATTAAATCTCTTGAAAAGTTATTTATGCTTTACTTATTTCTACTGCTTTCGAATCTACTTATATTACTTGTCAAAAGTCAAGCATCGCAAATATACCCTGAGCTATTCCTTTGTACTAAGCCATGCATATAGTATATTAGCTTGCATTCTCAGGCATGACTTGTCGAGTACCAAGTACTCACCCTTGCCTCAACACAATACCGCTTGAAGAGGAGATTACGCCACTTTGAAGGAGGAACTCCAAGAGGACCCGCTCTACTTAGGGATGCGAGCCCGGTCGGTTGCTGTGGTATCTTGGATGGCGCCACTAAGTTTATTTGATTTTCCGCCGCCGTTATTTCTCTTTGAATAAGTTTCGCCTTGCGAGGCATATATTTGTAACTTGGCCATAAGGTCGAGTAACCAGTTTTATTACTTTAATAAAGTACTTTTATGGTATCGATTGGTATGATTGTGATATTTACCGATGTTAAAGACTGTGTGCACTAGCGCGTTCCTGGACTAGTGCTGAATACACAGAGGGTCCGGATTTGCAAATTCGGGGTCCCGACAGAGGTGGTATCAGAGCCATACTTGACTGTAGGCTCAACCCTAAGTTAGAATGGTCGTAGTGAGGATAAAACCTATTTTCTAAAGCTAAAAATTTGTGAAGATAAGAAATGACATCTTGACTTATCCCCTTCACTCTTTTCTTGTCTCTTGCTGAAATTTTCCCTTACCTTGTCACAATTCGAAAATTCCGAGTTCTTACGTAAAGCACTCTTGTGACAGATGGAGGTTTTCTCGATGAGTGAGCATAGGTTCTATAGTGAGACTCCTTCGCCGAGTCGAGTCATAGAATAAAGAGTCACCCTTTAGGCGTTAGACTCCAGAGTTAGTTCGATTTGGATTTTCATTGTTTGCTGAGTGTGCAGTATGTGTTGCAAGGCCCTTAGGCATTGTAAGCAGCCATACCAAGTTATTAATAATAAAGTTGGACCTTAAGGCTACACCTTTCGCCCCGCATAGGTTCCATACTACTTGTCTATTCTTGTTTCCCTCTCATCTCTAAACCTAGAGCAAATCGACAGATGGTGAACACCCGTGGAAACTTTGGAAGCAATGGGAGTGGTTCTCGCCCAGCAGAAAACCCCAATGATAGAGCACCAAAGACCGCCAGATGATATGCAGAATTTTGGAGCATTTCTTGCTGCCTGACTCGCTTGATGCATGCTATGATGCAACAAATGCAGCACGTCATCCTTGCTCGAGGCCACGACCAATCAAGTTAATCAAGGACCACGCCAGAATACAAGACTGTCAGAGTTCATGAGGACTCACCCACCCACTTTCTCTGGAAATGCCAATCCATTGGAGGCCGATGATTGGTTAAGATCAATTGAGAGGAAGCTACACATAGCCCAATGCATAGGAAATGAGAAGGTACTTTACGCTTCTCATCAGTTGGAAGGAACAGCCGCCGAATGGTGGGAGAACTTCTGTGCCACGCAGGAGAACCCTCAAGATATCACTTGGGAAGAGTTCACAGCTGCATTCCGACAAGTATCACGTGCCTGAAGGAATCATGGACCTTAAGAAGGAGGAGTTCAGAGCACTGAAGCAAGGTAATCAGCCAGTGGCCGACTACCTGAACAAGTTCACACAATAGCACGCTACGCACCGAGGATGTAGCGACAGATAAATCCAGATACCTCGTTTTATGAAGGGACTTAACTCAGGATTGCAAGTAGGGTTGATCACCCACACCTTTCCAGATTTCCAAGAGTTGGTGAATAAGGCGCTTATTCTTGAGGACAAGCGCAAGGAACTGGATGAGAACAGGAAGCGCAGGATGCAACAAAGAAGGATCACGTCGTGAACGCATAGCGGCGCTTGAGAGTTGCACCAAATCAATTCTTCGATTCCAACCACGTAATGCAACAAGGACACCCTCCCCAAAGACCAAGACCTGCCAATCAAAACTACTGCACTCCACTTCGCTAGAAACGCTACCCGTGCAGCCAAAGAAGGAACAAGGAGACGCCGCTACAATCGCAACGAGCCAGGACACTTTGCCAACAGCTTGTCCAAAGAAGACAGCAGAGCGACCCGATTCGCTTCAATCTAGGAACCACCCCAGCTAGGACGCCAAAGATCAGAGCCACACCCCGCATCGTGGTGAGAGGCCGAGTCAACCATGTCACCGCAGATGCACCGCAGAATGCTACGGACGTCGTCTTGGGTAAGTTACTTGTTAACTCGATACACCTGCTTTGTTTGACTCTGAGCTTAGATTCGCTTGTTTCGCAAGGCTTTGCTACTAGAAATGACTTAAGGATTGCAAGACTTAAGTGCATGCTTTTAGTTCAAACCCTGGTTCCGAACTCCGAACGGAAGTAGGATGTTCCGGTGAGAATACTAATAGATGGAATAGAGTTCCTAGCGAACCTTATAATTTTGGAGACCTGCACCTTAGACGTCATATTGGGAATGGATTGGTTATCCAAGCACAAGGCCGTATTGGATTGTGGACGAAGGACTATCTCGATTGAGAGCCCGTGTGGGAAGAAAGTGGAATTTCAAGCCACTGCAGCTAGAGATGGACAGCTTGATGGTTAACAAGTACCAAGGCAATCAGCATAGAGGATGTCCCAAGAGTGAATGAGTACCCGATGTTTTTCCCGAAGATCTACCTCGGTATGCCGCACAGTGGGACATAGAGTTTGTGATAGAGCTTGTACTGCACAAAGACCGATAGCAAAGAGACCCTATCGGATGTCCACCGAGGAGTTGGTAGAAATGAAGAAACAACTAGAGGAGTTAATGGAGAAAGGATTTATCGCACCAAGTTAGTCGCCGTGGGGAGCACCGCTTTGTTTGTCAAGAAGAAGGACGGGAGTTTCAGATGTGCATTGACTACCGTGCACTCAATGAAGTCACCGTGAAGAATAGGTATCCGCCACCCAGATTGATGATTTGTTTGATCGGCTAAGAGGAGCCGGAGTTTTCTCCAAGATTGATCTCGAGATCGGGATACCATCGATTGAAGATCCGATCGGAGGATATTCAAGACCGCATTCTCGTCAAGATATGGACATTACGAGTTTACGATTATGTCCTTTGGTCTCGACGAATGCGCCACTATTTCATGAATATGATGAATAAGGTGTTCATGGAATATTTGGACAAGTTTGTCGTCGTGTTCATAGACGATATCCTAATCTACTCCAAGACAGAGGATGAACATGCCGAACACTTAAGGCGAAGTTTTGGAAAAGTCGAGGAACAAAGAACTTTTCGCCAAGTTCAGCAAGTGTGATTTTTGGAAGGACAAGGTGGAGTTTCTTGGACATGTAATGACCGCATGAGTCGCCAGAGATCCAAGCAAAGTAGAAGCCGTGTTACATTGGGAGCACCGAAGATCGTGACCCAGATTCGAGTTTCCTTGGAATGGCAGGATACTACCGCCGCTTTCATCGAAGGCTTTTCGACGATTGCGAAACCCTTACGCAATTGTCAAGAAGGAAAAGAAGTTTGCATGGACGCTAATGTGAGAAAGGATTTCAGAGTCAAGAAGCGATTGACATCAAGACCGGTGTTAGTTCTACCGGATGTTGCTCAAAGCTTCGATATTTATTGTGACGATCGCGCCAAGGACTTGGATGTGTGTCGATGCAGAATGGAAAGGTCGCCGCTATGCATCAAGGCAGTTGAGGCCGCATGAGGAAAATTATCCGACACATGACCTAGAGTTAGCTGCCGTAGTGCATGCCTTGAAGATATGGCGTCACTATCTGATTGGAAACAGATGTGAAGTATATACGGATCATAAGAGCCTTAAGTACATATTCACCCAATCAGATCTGAATATGAGGCAAAGGAGATGGCTAGAATTGATCAAGGACTATAATGTTGGAATTCATTACCATCCCGGGAAGGCCAACGTAGTAGCCGATGCCTTGAGTCGGAAAAGCCATACCGTGAGTGCGTTGCTAGCCACAAGTCAGGATGAGTTATGTAAGGATTTTCAGAAGATGAAGATTGAGGTTGTACCTAGCGGATTCTTGGCCGCATTGGAAGTAAAGCCTACTTTAGAGGACCAGATCCGAGAAGGACAGAAGGATGATGACAAGATCCGTAGGATTAAGTCCAAAATGGAGGAAGGCAAGGCAAAGGATTTCAAGCTAGGCGAGCAAGGCACGTTATGGATGAAGGATCGCATTTGTGTGCCTAACAAAAAGGAGTTAAAGCAATCGATTACGAAGAAGCCCATGACTCTAAGTACTCGATTCATCCTGGAAGCGCCAAGATGTATCAGATCTCAAGGAGAGATTCTCGTGGCCGAGTATGAAACGTGAAGTTGCCGAGCATGTTGCATTGTGCGACGTATGCCGAGAGTCAAGGCAATGCATCGAAACCAGCAGGATTGCTACACCAATGAAAATACCTGAGTGGAAGTGGGAGGAAATCGGAATGGATTTCATTACCGGTTTGTCAAGACTCAAGGAGGTTATGACTCCATATGGGTTATAGTGGATCGCTTGACCAAAGTAGCCCATTTTATCCTCGTGAAGACCACTTACTCTGAGATAAGTTAGCGAGTTGTACATGATCGAGATTGTTTGTTTGCACTGAGTGCCAAGGAGGATTGTATCGGACAGAGGTACCCAATTTACCTCAAGGTTGGAATAAGTTGCATGAAGCCATGGGGACCCGTTTGAACTTCAAGATGCCTTATCATCCACAGACGGATGGGCAGACCGAAAGAGTCAACTAGATTCGAGGATATGTTAAGAGCTTGTGCATTGGCTTATGCTACCTCTTGGGATAAAAGTTTGCCGTATGCCGAGTTCGATTACAACAATAGTTATCGAGGCTAGTTTACGATGTCACCTTTGAGGCATCAGATGGTCGACTTCGCTTGACGCCATTGAATTGGAATGAGACCGGCGAGCCGTGTCTTTGGGCCTGATATTCTTCAAGAGGTCAAGAACGGTCGCCATGATTAGGGAAAGGTTGAAGATAGCCCAATCTCGACAAAAGAGTTATGCCGACAATCGTCGCGAGATTTGAGTTTTGAACCGTAAGACTTTGTATACCTCGAGTTACGCCTCTCGGGGAGTTAAGAGGTTCCATGCCAAAGGGAAACTCGCACCTGCTATGTTGGACCATTTAAGATTTTGAGTCGCAGAGGTGAAGTTGCTTACCACCGGAGTTGCCACGATCGTTGGCAGGAGTGCATGACGTATTCCATGTGTCCCGAGTTGAAGAAGTGTCTCCGAGTTCCCGAGGAATGCACACCGTTAGAATCAATTGAGTTGCAAGAGGATTTGACTTATAAGGAGTATCCCGTGAGGATTCTCGACACAATGGATCGAGAAACTAGAAACAAGTCAACCTGCTTCAGAGAGTTCAAGTGGAGCAACCATGAAGAAAGTGAAGCGACTTGGGAGCGCGAAGAGGATTTGAAGAAAGAGTTTCCAAACCTATTCCTTTAGTAAGCCCCTGAATCTCGTGGACGAGATTCTATTAAGGGGAGGTTTGTAACACCCCAAAATTTTGCGTTTCTTAAATTCATGTGTGAAGTGGCACTTTGGTGAATATTTGGAATTTATTTGGATTTATTTGGAATTTATTTGAATTTATTCCATTTTGAAATAATTAAAGAATTTAATTTTGCAAATAAATTTTTGTTGGAAATATTTTATTTGAGTCCAAAATGATCCAAAATATTTTCCAGAATTTTTCTGGAATTTTTCTGAGTCTTTTGCTATTTTTAATGAATTAAATGAATTATCGGGAATTATTTTAAATATTAAATCGCTGGAAAATCCAACTCGGTCAAATCGCTCATCCGATCGAAGTCGGACTCGAGTCCGACCGAGCCGCTTGACTCGACCGAACCCACTCATAACCCTAATCAATCCCAACCGTTGGATCAAGATCCAACGGCCGAGATCCGTCCGACCTGCACGAGCCGTGTCCATTCGTACCGGTCGCGCCGCGCGATCGTGGCCGTTAGTTGTGCCGCGTGGACGGCCACGATTTCATCGTCTCCGCCCGAGTCCGAAGCCTGGACTCCGCCGCCGTGTCCGCCGCCGTGAGAGCTAGGTCTCCGTTTTTACGCAGGACGCCGAGGCTATTTAATGCCCGGCATACCGAGGATCGCCATCCCACGCCGGTTCCGGAAACCTAGCTCGCGCCGCTAGGATCCCCACCGTCTCGCCGTTATTGCTCGCCGGAGTTGGAAGTCTGTTCGCCGCAATTAAACGCCGATATTGCCGCCGTCCGTCGTCCTCCGCCGTCATCAAGCCCGGATCCGGATTCCCCAAGGCGAGGCGCGTTCGAGTACCTCACTTCGCCGGAAGCGCGCCCGAACGCCGACGGCAAGGTCGTCGCCCGTCTCCGGTCAAGCCAGGCCGCCGCGTGCCATCGCCCGTCCGAAGCCGTGCACCGTTGGATCCGGATCGGACGGCAGCGGTGAGTTCACGTGTTTCCCAAACCCTAGAAACCCGATTAGATGCGGGCCGTTGGATCAAGATCCAACGGTTCACAATCGCCACGCGTCGTAGTAGTGCGATTATAGGATTAGATCCGACCGTCCGATCTAGATCGAACGCCCACGAGCATCGAGTAGTTTCAACGTGTTAACCCTGGATCTAATCCGCGCCGCTGATTTTCAAATCAACGGTCGTGATTGGCGCCACGTGTCGGGAAGTTGGACCGACGCGGTCGGGCCGCTGGCCCACGCCAGCGTGCAGGTAGACGCCGACACGCCGCCCGTGTCGAGGGCCCGCATGTCGCTGGCTAACCCAACCAAGCGCCGACGTCACCCATGACGCCACAAAGGTCCCACTGCCGCCGTGGTCGAGCCCGCCGACGCCGGCGATGACGCTCACCCGAGTGGACCCACATGTCGATCACGTGAGCCCGTGGACCGAGTCCACCGTGGACCCGAGCCGAGCATGGACCGAGCCCATGGATCGGCCGACGCCGCAGGCCAATCAGAGCTGCCACGTGTCCATGCCGACGCAATAATTAATTTCCAAAAGAAAATGATTTATTAATTCGAATAATGATTTCAAATTTAGATTCAAACTTCAAACGCTTATAACTTTTGCGTTTCAACTCCGATTTGAGCGATTCAAATTTCTAAATTTGTATAAAATTAAGATCTACCTAAATATGAATTTTATTTAATTTTTGGACTAAAGTTTTTCTCTGTAATATTATTTAATTGATTATTTAAACTTTAAATAATCATAACTTTTATGCTTTTAACTCCAAATTTGATTTATTCCAGTTTCTAAAAATCCAGAAAATTATGTTCTCTCTGTTTATGGATTTTATTTGGAGTTTTGGGATCTTTTTGCATAGTGTTTATTTGTGTATTTGCTATTTGCACGCTTTTCGAGTAGACGTTGAAGTGCCTAAGGATTCGAGGAGAAGTGTTGACTCAGGATCCAACTCAAGACCAAGAGCAAGTGCTTTTTGAAGGCAAGTTGTGCTTTGACCATATTGATCCTATTTCGAAATCTATTTTGATTTAAACTATTGCATGCTAGTTCAATTAGAAAGATACTTTGGTTTAAACCTGGGGGTTAGATAAATACCAATTTGCTATATGACACCTTGATTACTTAAGTATGTGCCATGACCCTTTGTCACCCTAGTTGTGGTTTACTAGTTGGACATTATTAAATTGCCAACGTGGGTTTAGATCGTTGTAGTACACTGCTTAGACCTGCTACGTGTTCATGACATGATTTTGGATAATCAAATGCTAATATTGACTTAATGATATATTGAACCTGTTTTGGAAAAGTATCATGTGATGTTGATGGCACGTGGTGCATGGTAATCAACTGGGGTTTGATAAAGCTTGATTTCGGCCAGGGCATGTGGCAAGAGTAATCAGGTGGGCCGGTGTGGCATTGGGGATGATGATTTGGTTTTTCTAGTCTTGCCCTGGTCACTCTAAGGACTTAACCTTGCAAGCCTTTGAACTGGGTCATACTTGCAACCACATGGCTGGAATGGGACGGCCCTAGTTGACTAAGTCGCTAAGGACTCACTTGTGGAGCCTCAGGGTGTCAGTTACACCGTTTGTGTGATTGTACGGGGGAGCGTATCGTGGCTGTGGCCAGGTACCCATCTAACGGTGTGTTGGTCCCATACTTCGCCTTGGCTAAGGGAAGGGATGGTGTAGAGCACGTACCAGAGAGGACCACCTGTGTTGTTTGAGGCTTCCGAAAGGCTTTGTTATGATCGCTCATTCGCATACTCTTGTATGGCGATTCACGTCCGACGTGGTTAGTGGATTGTATCTTGTGGGTAAAGTGCATAACCTCTGCAGAGTGTAGAATCTATTTGAATAGCCGAGTCCACTGTGATCGACAATGCTCTGAATTACAAATAAGGGTTAGATTTTCTGAAAATAACTTGGTTTTGAAAAGATGGGTTGGTTTAACAAGGAAGATGATGGAACTATGGTTTAGGATGGGGAAAATGTTTATTAAATCTCTTGAAAAGTTATTTATGCTTTACTTATTTCTACTGCTTTCGAATCTACTTATATTACTTGTCAAAAGTCAAGCATCGCAAATATACCCTGAGCTATTCCTTTGTACTAAGCCATGCATATAGTATATTAGCTTGCATTCTGTGCATGACTTGCTGAGTACCAAGTACTCACCCTTGCCTCAACACAATACCAGTTGAAGAGGAGATTACGCCAGCTTTGGAGGAGGAACTCCAAGAGGACCCGTCTACTTAGGGATGCGAGCCCAGTCAGTTGCCTGTGGTATACTGGATGGCGCCACGAAGTTTATTTGATTTTCCGCTGTTGTTATTTCTCTTTGAATAAGTTTCGCTTAAGAGGCATATATTTGTAACTTGGCCATAAGGTCGAGTAACCAGTTTTATTACTTTAATAAAGTACTTTTATGGTATCGATTGGTATGATTGTGATATTTACCGATGTTAAAGACTGTGTGCACTAGCGCGTTCCTGGACTAGTGCTGAATACACAGAGGGTCCGGATTTGCAAATTCGGGGTCCCGACAACACCAGCCCGTGCTCCAGCGCCGGCTCAGGGGAGAGGGACCCTCGGACTCACAAGACACCCAAGACAATTTGGAAGAGGCCGCGTGAATCATATCATGGCAGAGGAGGCTCAGGATGCGCCTGACGTAGTCTACGGTACGTTCGTTGTCAACTCAGTACCTGCTTCAGTTCTGTTTGATTCTGGTGCAACTCATTCGTTTATATCGGGATACTTGGTTAAAAAGCATAACTGGAACACTATACAGTTAAGAAACCCGTTGTTAGTGCAATCCCCTAGGAAAGAATTAAGAACAACTGCTATTTGTCCGAAAATGGATATAGTAATAAAAGGGGTAAAGTTCCTAGCGAACTTAATATTATTGGATACTAAGGGTATAGAAGTAATCCTTGGAATGGATTGGCTAACCAAGTACAAGGGTCAGATAGACTGTGCCAGTAGAGCTATCTCTCTTACCAGCCCTGAGGGGATTAGAGTGGAGTTCTTATCTAATCTCGCCTCTAAGGGGGGTAGCACCCTGAACCGTCTAAAAGGTACTTCATTGGAGAAAGTGCCGATAGTCAAGGAGTACCCAGATGTATTTCCGGACGAGTTGCCCGGAATGCCGCCAGATCGAGATGTGGAGTTTGTGATTGAGTTGGTACCGGGTACGGCTCCAATCTCAAAGAGACCTTACCGGTTACCTTCCAATGAGTTGGTCGAGATGAAGAAGCAGATTGAAGAACTGCTAGTGAAGGGATTCATCAGGCCTAGTTCGTCACCTTGGGGATCGCCAGTGATCTTTGTCTCCAAGAAGGACGGTAGTCTGAGGATGTGTATAGACTACAGGTCTTTGAATGAGGTCACCATTAAGAACAAATATCCATTGCCTAGGATAGATGATCTATTTGATCAGTTGAAGGGAGCTCAAGTCTTTTCCAAGATAGATTTGAGGTCGGGATATCACCAGTTGAAGATAAGAAAGGAAGATATTCCGAAAACAGCCTTCACTACCAGATATGGACTGTATGAGTTTACAGTGATGTCTTTTGGATTAACCAATGCCCCTTCATACTTCATGAATCTGATGAATAAGGTCTTTATGGAGTATTTAGACAAGTTAAATGCGTAGTCTTCATCGACGACATTCTTGTCTATTCAAAGAACAGAAAAGAGCATGAAGACCATCTGCGGATCGTCCTCGAGACGTTGAGAGAGCATCAGCTGTATGCTAAGTTTAGCAAGTGTGACTTCTGGCTGAAAGAAGTATCTTTCCTGGGTCATATCATTTCTGCTGCAGGAGTAGCAGTGGATCCCGCCAAAGTGAGAGATGTTTTGGAGTGGCAACAAATAAGTCACCCCGAATCAGAGTTTTCTTGGATTAGCCGGGTTATTATCGAAGATTCATTGAAGGTTTCTCGAAGATAGCCAGACCTCTTACTCAGCTTCTGAAGAAGGAAAAGAAGTTTGAATGGACTAAAGCTTGCGAGCAGAGTTTTCGGGAGTTGAAAAAGAGATTAACCTCAGCCCCAAAGGCTTGTGTTGCCGGATATTCACAAGGACTTTGAGGTGTATTGTGATGCTTCAAAACAAGGGCTTGGATGTGTTTTGATGCAAGAAGGAAAGGTAATAGCCTATGCTTCAAGGCAACTGCGACCTCATGAAGAAAACTATCCTATTCATGACTTAGAGTTAGCCGCAGTGGTGCATGCACTCAAGATAAGGAGGCATTACTTGATCGGCAACAGATGTGAGATCTATACGGATCATAAAATCTTGAAATATATCTTCACTCAGCCTGATCTCAACCTGAGACAGAGAAGATGGTTGGAGTTGGTGAAGGATTACAATGTTGGAATTCACTACCACCCTGGAAAGGCGAATGTTGTGGCGGATGCCTTGAGCAGGAAAGCTCACTGCAACAATGTTATGGGTCGGGAAAGTCAACCAGCGCTTCACGAGGAATTCCGGCGCCTTAACCTGGAGTTGGTAAAAGAAGGTTGCATTTACAATTTGTACGTAAATTCAACCTTAGAAGATCAGATTTGAGAGGCTCAGAAGGGTGATAAAGGTATTGCTGACCTAAAGGAGGGCCTGAAGACAGGAAAACACCCCGGGTTTTCGGTAGATGATCAAGGCACCGTCTGGTTTGGGAAAAGGATAGTGGTCCCTAACCAGGAAAAAAATCAAGAATGTGGTCTTGAAGGAGGCTCACGATTCAGTGTATTCCATTCACCCAGGAGGCACCAAAATGTATGCTGATTTGAAGGAGAAGTATTGGTGGTCCAATATGAAAAAGGAAGTTGCTGATTTTGTGGCACGTTGTGACGTGTGCCAGTTGGTTAAAGCGGAGCATCAGAGACCAGCCGGTCTATTGCAGCCTTTGCAAGTGCCTGTATGGAAATGGGAAGAAATTGGAATGGACTTTATAACCGGACTACCCAAAACTAAATCCGGTTATGATTTCATCTGGGTTATTGTGGATCGGTTGACCAAAGTGGCCCACTTTATCCCAGTAAAGACGACTTATTCTGGAGACAAGCTTGCCGAGTTGTATATGGCCAAGATTGTGTGTCTACACGGTGTGCCCAAGAAGATTGTGTCAGATCGAGGTTCCCGCCACCTCGAGGTTTTGGCGTGTTGCATGAGGTATTGGGCACCAATCTTAACTTCAGCACTGCTTACCATCCCCAGACATATGGTCAGACAGAAAGGATCAATCAGATCCTAGAAGACATGTTGAGAGCCTATGCTCTAACATACAAAGGCTCATGGGATCAGAATTTGCCCTATGCTGAGTTTTCCTATAACAACAGCTATCAAGCCAGTTTGAAAATGGCGCCTTTTGAAGCTTTGTATGGAAGAAAGTGCAGGACACCATTGTACTGGAAAGAGGCCGAAGGAGGACGAATAGTCGGGCCGATGTTACGAAGAAGCCGAAGAGCAAGTCGATGATCCGGCAAATCTAAAGACGATTCGATCCAGGCATGAAAAGCTATGCGGACAATCGTCGACGGGAATTAAGCTTTGTACCTGGAGACCAGGTGTACTTGAAGGTATCCCCGTTGAAAGGAATGAAGCGGTTCCGGGTTAGTGGAAAGTTAGCGCCCCGCTACATCGGACCATTCAAAGTGATTGCTAGAAAAGGGGAAGTGGCTTATAAGTTGGAGTTGCCGCCACAGCTGTCAGGGGTGCATGATGTTTTTCATGTATCTCAATTGAAGAAGTGTCTCCGACTACCCGAGCATCAGATGCCGTTGGAGGAAATAGAGCTAAAGGAAGACTTGTCATATCCGGAGTATCCCGTCAAGATTTTGGATGAAGCCGAGCGTCGAACCCGCAGCCGAGTGATCAAGTTCTGCAAGGTTCAGTGGAGTAACCACTCTGAGAAGGAAGCTACCTGGGAGCGTGAAGAAGATCTTCGAGCGGAGTTTCCTAACCTTTTTCTTTCTCCGTCTGAATCTCGGGGACGAGATTCTCTCTAAGGGGGGTAGGTTTGTAACATCCTCATTTTCGCCTTCTGGAGAAAAACATAATTTAAATAAAGTAAATTCAAAATTTGGAGTTTCATTGGTGTTTATAATAACCTGGCATCCATTTCCCTCCAAAATCGGGAATTAATTCCCCTCCGATCGAAAAATCGGATTTTCCAGTCCCGCCGGTACCCGAAAATTCACCCGAGTCCAAAAATACTCCAAAAATCTCCAAACCACTTCTAAAAGGTTCCAAATATTTTGAAGTGATTTTAGGAATCGTTCCCCGGATTTTTGGACCTCCGTTCCTATTTTATCGCCCGCGGCTTTTGTTTAATGCCTGCGATCCGCGCCCGAATATCCAATTCCACAAAAATCATCCAAATTCAACCAAACCAATTCCATTGAGTTCCCAATATTCTAAAGTGGCTCTAGGAATTTTTCCGGAATTTTTAGGCCATTTTTCCTAATTTTTCCCTAGGGTGGAACATATGCGTAAAAGAGGGCCAATAGGGTGGTGACACGTGGCAAGTGAATAGTGTCATCTTCTTCCTCTAGCCATGCATGAACAATGGAGCTTCAAGCTTGCAAAAATGGAGGGAGCTCTCTTTAAATGCTTGTAACTCCCTCCACGCAACTCCAAACGACGAACGGCCGGTTGCGTTGGATTCGGAGCGTCGTCCTCTTCGTATCCCCCACCACCTCTCGCCGGAGAACTCGCCGGAATTCGCACAGGCGCCCAAAAACCGAAAACCGTCCATTTGCATTCAATTCGCAATAACTCGGCCGTTTCTCGTCCAACCGGCGCACCACCACCTCCATTCTCTCCGTATAAAAGCCCTCTTCCCGGTGGTATGATCCTCCTTTGGCAGCTTCCCTCCATTCAATCTCTAGCTCAAGAAAACCGACGCCGGGTGCAAGTTTTTCGGTGTTCTTCGTGTTCGTGCTTGTCCCGACCTCTCCGGTGAGCCATTCTTCTTGTTTCTTAGTTCCTTAGGACCGTGAGGAAGTCTAGGAGCTCATTCAACAATTGGTTGTAGGTTTAATCAAGTTTTGGCGACGAATTTCGCGTTCTTTTCCATTCGGCCGAAGCTCAGTTAGTCGTCGAATTCATCAACTCCGGTGAGTTTTGATTCAATTCATGGCTTCCCTAGATCCCTATGGATGTCCTCTACTTGGTCCATGCTTTTATTTGGATCAAATTCATGCGAAAATGGGTTCAAAATCCGGATTTTGGAACTTTGCGCGTTCTTTTTGGTTGGGAAGCACCGTGTTCGTGCGCGGCGTGTGTGGCGCCGTGCCCGCGCCGCCAACCCGCCGGCCGCCGCCGCCACCGCCGCCGCTTCGCTGGCGCTGGCGCCCGCTGGCTGCGCCGCCGTCTTGCCGTCTTGCCCAAGACGCCCGCGCCTCGCCGCCCCACCTCGCCGGCCGGCGCCGCCACCACCGCCGCCGCCGCCGCGACTCTCCCGCCGCCTCGCCACGGTTGCCCCCTCCCTTCCCTCTCTCCCTCAAGCTCTCTCTCCTCCATAGCCATGGAGATGGCAAGCTTCATGAGGAAGCTTTCCCCCATCCCAATGACATGTGGGCCCCTTGCATGGGTAGACCCAGTCAAAGTCAAACCCAGTCCAAGTCCGGTCAAAGCTCCGTTTGACCAGTCAACCCGAGAGGGAATATTCCGGGAATATTCCCGATTTTCCAATTATTCGAAATTCAAACTTCGGAAGCTCATAACTTTCTCATCCGAACTCCGTTTGACTCCATTCAAATTTGTAAATTCATCTGAAATCAAGATCTACCTGCCAGTACTAATTTTGTAATTTTTAGATTTTATTTATTTTCTTGTATTTATTTGTTGCCTCGGCTTGCGCGTAGACGAGACCGCCGACGCGACCGCCGACGCCACCGCCGGACTTCACGCGTACGACGACCTTTCCACGAACGAAGGCAAGTCTCTTTGATGCATCTTGATCCCAAGATTTTGAACTTGTTTTAAATGTCTTATACAATTGCATGCTATCTTTTATCATATTTCAAGTATAAGTATTTAGTTACTCCCACTTGCAATATTCCTCCTTTGTGATTGATATCCATGTTACTTGTAACCCTAGGACATTGTTTATACCGTGCTTATGTTATATGGTGTCCTTTGCTACATAGTTCGGTAGAAATGCTTAGGACCCTTTTTCCGATAAAAACAACCCATAGGTGGGATTATTCAAAAATGATGATTTCAAATGAGATTCGAAAGCTATTATTATGACTATGGTACTGTTTTATAAAGTAAAAAGAAAAGAAAAATGATTTCGACTTGGGCGGCATGGAATGTCGGGTGGGAGCGGATCGAGTCTTGATCCTATTGTGCAAGTACCGCCCCAAGTCATATAAGGACCGACGCTTATGATTGCCATTTTAAGCAATACCGTACTACCACATGTCTATAATGGTACGACCTGGCCAACTAATTTGTAGAAGCCTAGTTTAGACTCACCATTCGGTTGAATGTGAATGCCGGATGGAGGCAATGTTGTTTTTCTCACACGGCGCAAGAGGGGGCTTCTGTACTGGGCGGTTGGAACCCTAACAGCGGTGAAACCTCAGCGGGTGGGTCTAGCTAGGTAGAAACATTGTAACGGCCTTGTCACGATCTCTCTGCCGGCACACCAAAGGAAGTGTGCTAATAGCTTGGCATTAGGAGATGATCGTGTCGTGTGGGTAAAGTTGTACACCTCTGCAGAGTAAAACTATTCGAATAGCCGTGCCTACGGTCAAAGGCAAAGCAAGGAATGCTTTCATATTGGTAGATTTTGATTTTGGTTTCGAAAACTGAAAAGTGTTTTGCTTTGGGGTTCGGGAGTGGTTAGAACTCTCGGATGTTATTTGGCGGATAGAGCCAACCAGGTGGAAAGAACCTGTGTTTGTATTTGACGGATGGAGTCACATGATTACCCTGATCCTTTAAAATCTGGCGGATAGAGCCTTTTATATCGGTGATGGTGGATAGAACCTCACTACGATATTACATAATTCAATGATTAAAAAGAATTGTGAAAAGTTGCTTTGTGAAATGCAATTACCTAAGTATGATTTAATAAAATTTGGCTTTATGCAAATGAACCCTACTAAGCTTCCTTTGGAAAGCCCACATAAGCATATTTTCCCAGACTTGCTGAGTACGTTTGTACTCACGTGCTACATCAACCTTGTCGTCATCAGAGAATTATCAAGATGCCGAAGAGGAGGAGGAGTTCTTCGAGGAGGATTGCCAGGAGGACTAGTTGCGTTCCTAGTCGTCGCCTGTGGCGTTTTGGCATCTGCCCGTTTCGCTTTTGTTTCCGCTGCTTTGTTTCCGGTCTTTTGACCGAGTATTGTAATAAGTGGCCATGTGGCCCATACTTGGATATTTATATTACAAGTTTCGTTTTGCCGCGGCAATGATGTATCACTGTGACTGTGTGTACTAGCTACTGATCTGGGACTAGTACGGAAATACACAGGAGATTCTGGATAGCTGATCCGGGGTCTCACACAAATCACACATGAATTTAAGAAAAGCAAAATTTTAGGGTGTTATAGCTGCGCTGGTGGTGGTCGCCAGCGGAGGCGCGAAGGGAAGGGAAGGGAGCCCGACTGCCCGAGAAGCCAAACCCTACTACACACACACACTCTTCGCATCGCGTCCCGTACCGCGTGAGAGGAAAGAAGCTTCGAGAATGTTCCGGAACCAGTACAACACCGATGTGACTACGTGGAGCCCGGTGGGGCGGCTCTTCCAGGTTGAGTACGCCATGGAGGCCGTCAAGCAGGGCTCCGCATGCGTCGGCCTCCGCTCCCGCACCCACGCCGTCCTCGCTGCGGCTAACAAGGCCGCCTCCGAGCTCTCCTCCCACCAGCGCAAGGTATTCCGTGTTGCCGACCACGCCGGGGTCGCGCTCGCCGGCCTCACCACCGACGGCCGCGTCCTCTCGCGCCTCCTCCGCTCCGAGTGCATCAACCATGCCTTCGTCTACGAGGCGCCGCTCCGGCCTCTGTGCTCACGCTCCGCCGCCGACAAGGCTCAGTCCGCCCCCATCGCGATCTCGCCATCTGATTGTTTCTCTGCCTTTGGATTGCTCGATCTGCTTGTGTGCCTAGGGTTTCAAGCTAGAGATATCAGATCTGAAGCGGGAGCAGGGGTTTCGTGCTTAGGGAGGTAATATCGGGTAGGATTATTGTTGGTGTGATGGTGATCTTATCTTCGAAACATAATTCATGAGCTATGTCGGTGCTGATCACTTCTGAATTAATTTCCAAGAATAGACTAAAACTAGGAAAAAATTCTGCAATAGAACAAGTTTAGCTTTCTACCAGGTTTTCGTATAAAATTACCATTTGCATTCGATAGTTTGATATATGTTACTCATGTGTCATAAATGTCACCAAAGATGTCGCATTTCTTTTGGATAATTATCACCTACGACCCACAGTGCAGATCCTTGTTGTTTAGTGATGCATTACAAGAGTGATCGCCGATTTCAGAAATTATATCTTTGTATGTTTCTTTACTTCATATCTCATATTTTTATTCTCAAGTTAGATTGGATCTGTTTAATGTTAGGCTATTGCCTCTGCCAGAATGAAAGGAGAATATCCTGAGAGGGTGGGACAACCAGAATGTCAGGTAACTATGGTTATTAGCTCTTCTGTGATTCAGAAGTATGGTTTAGTCATAAGTTTTACACGGCTTCAGGGTTTAAGCTCTTGAAGATCAGAGGGATTGCGTCAGGGATCTTATCCCTCAGCCAGTATACCTCCAAGCAGATGCCAAACCTTTAAGGATGAGCTGAAACAGAGAATTCTTAGCCCAAATGATATTGAAGTTACTTTTGAGAATTTCCCATATTATCTCAGGTAATCACAACATGCTACTCTTGGATTAATGTTTATTGGATTTGTTTCAACAGCTATCCAATATTTCTGATTATTCATCGGCCCTCAACTACTCATCTCATGCAGTGAGAATACAAAGAATGTACTTTTGTCACCTACATCCATACACATGAAAAAGAAGTTCACCAAAAAATTATCAGGAATTTCATCTATAAACCAGCGAATTCTATTGTCTGGTCCATCAGGTAATTTTCTCCTTTTGTTTGTTTCATTGAGATAAACTAAGGTCCTGGATATGTGCTAATGTACTGCATGCTTGGCTATTTCCTGATGCTTGTTTTTCAATGCTTATCTAACAATTTTGCACAAACATGCTTCTAGGGTCTGAAATTTATCAGGAAACACTGATAAAGGCCCTTGCAAAGCATTTTGGTGCTAGACTTCTCATTGTTGATTCTCTTCAGCTGCCTGGTGTAAGTTTTCCATTAGTTACCCTACTACTGAATATTAATCTAAACATACTCCAAACTTTTATGGTTTTTCAATTCATTTACTATAATCAAATCTCCAGAAATTATTGAATTTGTAACGGGCATTGTCATTTACTATAATCTTCTCCAAAATGCTGAGGATCCTTACGTTTACTTCATGCTAGATATCTTGATTTGAAATCAGTGGAACGATATTGTCAAGTGGCTAAACTAATACTGGATTCATTATTAGAATTGACCCGAAATATTCTGATGTAGGAATACAATTGCACAAGGAAGCTAACTTATTGATACACTGCTAGATTCTGCCAACTTCCTGTCGTTTCCAGAATTTTTAAAGATGAGGTTTCCCAGGCAAAGAATCATCCAAAGAATTAATAGGTAGCCCTTAGCCCATAAATTCGGAACTAATGGTGTAAACATGGATTATATTGTCCCCAACATCTTTAGTCCTTACCATAAAACGTAACTTTAGATCCTTTTTTGTCGTGCAATGTTTAAAATCATTTAGTAATTGCCAGTTGGTACTTATAACAGTCTGTTAGGAGTCATTGACTTATGAGCGATGAGTGATGACAGTTAGGCACCTCCTGCATAGTGTATGATAATGTGTCGAAGGCTCCAAGCCCCTGTGAGGTTTGAGGTCTCCTCGTCATTTTTGCTATGACATTGAATTAGAATCTGAATGAGTGATTCACTATATCCCACAGTAAACTCTTTAGTACTAATGTGCTGCTTGTTTATATTCATAACTATGTTCATTAACCTAATTAAGGTATGTGATGTTTTTCAGATAATTGATGATGTTGCTGCACGTATTTTGAATGCCACACTTGTTGTTCCCAAACTGGATCAGACATCTTTCTGGAAAGATGCAAGTTTATTTCAAGTACCGAGCACTTTCGACCCCTAAGTTTCTAGGCTGTTCGTGTTTCTAAGATGACTTGAATGCGTTTGGCTTATATTTAATACCATTTCTCTTGCCGCAACTTCCGACCCCTAATTTTGTAAACACTTTCTGAACTATAATTTTTACTCATAAGTACCCATAGATTTGAAATTATTTTTTGTGACTGTGAAAGATTTGGCTTTCATTATTCAAATATGAAAGTACCTTATATCACTTCTTTCACCTGATGCAGGTTGTTCGACTGACAAAAAGATTAAATCAAATCTCCGGAACAAACACAACCTAGATGGAATTGTTGAATTCACCTGTTGGCTTTCAACCAATATCCCCCTCCCCCCTCTCTTTTCCTCAGCTTTCTTTCTTTCTGTTGAATGTATGTTAACGGAGTGCTCTTGACTGTTTTGTAGTCACGTCCTGGAGGATCATATTTTCCGAGGCTTGCTATCATTAAAACTAATAATGATAATATTTTCTGAGGCTTGCTATCCGTTGCGCCTATTCTTTTAACTAATAATATTTAATGAACCGTGTTAGGATGTTCCAAATTCCAATGGTATACCAATTTGCCCGAAACATAATTTGGCTCCATATTGACATAATCTAGCACTTGTGGCATTGCATATTTGAGATCTATTGCAACTTCATTTAAAACATCTTATGTGAATTCTATTGGAAAGATTGGGTTTTGGAGTCGATGGCATGTTGTAAGCCAACTCGATATGCTAGGTTCAAGAGCTTCATTCCTAATCAATTTTATTTTTGGCAATTTTCAATTTCTCTTGCCTTTTCTCTTATCTACACTGATTTTTGAAGTATGGCTTACCGTTGTTTTTTTAGACGCATGCAGGTGTTGGTTGTTTGTTCAAAAGGATGCACGTTTGTTCCTTGTGATTTGTGATGGCCACAGTGATAGCGATGATGCTGCAACCTCTGGAACCATATTGATGCAACAAGCCCTAACATGACGAGTGGGCGTCGTAAATGGAGCATGATGCACTCACTGTAAATGGATGTATTTAGCTATTCCGAGTATTTTGTATATGAATTAATCGAGTATTTCGTAGTATCAAGGTACTATGTATTAGCTGACCCGATGAACTGATTGAAATCTGAATGCAATCAGTGTATCCTGTGTAGCTTTCCTATAACAGTAATAGTAAGAGCAAACACAAGAAGTCAACAATTAGCACATAGATTGATACATCTGTTGGTAATGTCAGTTTGTCTGAAATCGTCTAAATTTGCTCAAATTAGTAATGTGCACCAAGTGTTGAATGGAAATATTGATATTTGTGTAAAATTTGAGGTTCTGTTGCAACGCACATGCACTCTACTAGTAAGTACAAACATTCATGTGGACTGTTGCATGAGAGGTTGGCGTAGTTGATTTTGGTGTCGCGAATGTGGGAGCTAGATCACATAAATAATTTTTCAACTACAAGTATACCAACAAAATTAGGGCAAGGAGATAACACTACCGGTTTGTGAAAAATATCAACGGGTGCCAATAAGACCGGTTGTCGGTCAGTTTATCGTCCGATATTTTTCGAACAGAGGATCAAATTTGACTAAACTTTTTCAAAATTGCGAAGAACTTGTTATCTACATCTCTTCTGGTCCTACAGTATTAGGGCGTTGGTGGCCAGTAACACGATCAAAGAAACTGAACAAATACGTAGTCATATACCTCTGCTATTGCTAAAATTTCAAATTAATCTGAAAATTTTCCTGATATGTTTTTTTACCGGGGGCACCGATAAATTCGAAATTTCATCCATATATCAGCGATAACTTTTTCTCCGGTTAGATGGCCCCCTCCACTTACGCTCACGTCCTCTCCACGGCTCCGGCCTTAATTAAACTAGTTAAAACTCTGCACGTAATCGTGGATAGTCTATTAATTTTAATAAAAAGAGGAAATCTTTTTAAAAAATAAAAAGGAAAACATATTTTCTTCCCAAAAAACTGTGGAAATCTTTTTTAGAAAATTTTTTTAAAAACTGATTTTCTTTTAAAAAGTAATAAAATAAAATATTGTAGCTCATAAAATAAAGATTGAAGAGATATATAGATTGACAGCTACACAGGCTTCTCTGGTGATGTCTGTAAGTGCATCAGTTTTTATTTTCTCGATTAATTAGTGTTATTTTGCACCCAATCCATTTCTTGTCGATTTTTCTCCTAATTCTTTAATTGGCATGAACCTGAATCTGTATAGATTTCACGAGGGAGACTCCAACGCTGAGCCTAATTCAATATGCAGGATGGGCTATTGTGTTCCTGTATTCCCCGTAAATTAGGAGCCGAGCAATTGGCACTTGCTATGGGCTACCAGCCCAGCGACTCAAGCCGAGTACTGAAATTTTCATGGCCTTACGCCTTCGTTTATGGGCCTAGCTTACAGTCACCACAATTCCAAAACCACTTCCCGTACTCCTTTTCTTTTGACTAAATTTGAAAAAAAACTACAGATTTCTTTTTTCCTTCGTTTTTTTACAAAGTATCAAATGACTACATATTTTAGAATAATTTGTGTCATAAAACTATACAGGATTTAAAATTGAGTATTTTCTTGTAATGAACCTGAAAAGGTGGATCCATATAGCAGCCTTACGCGCTAATGAAACAGGGAATAGAGACACGTGAGGCTGCAATTTAGACCTACATTGTTATACCCGTTAGAAGAAACGATCAATCCTAAAATATGTAATTTTATGAAGCAATTTTTCCTTAAATCCTAAAATAGTTTATTAAAAAAACTTGTAATTTTATGAAATTTACTATTTTCTTTTCCTCGGTTTCTGCGCTCTCTCTTCTTTTCGGTTATTGCAGAATGTATACATATGATCTGCAGCTCACCCTTGGCCCAACTCTCGCAAGATCAATTGATCGGTTGTTTTTATTACCCACTAATGTCTGTTGGGAAGCAAGTTTAGTTTATATAGTAGCATCGCATCACGTCATGTTGGCTGGCCTTGTTGGTGATTCGTGCGTGTACTGCTGATCAGTTCAACAAAACTAATGAAGCAAACTAATACGATCATACTATATTTTTAAACTTGCGAACCAGCAAATGCTCCAGTGGCTAGCAGCGCAACCGTACGCGCAGCTCGTCCCGGATCGAGTCATGGACTCGTTCGGGTGCGCACAGGCGTGTGTACATACATGTGCGTGTTTATAATCTATCTAACTTTTTTTTTTCTATGGTAAATCCCAGAACTTTTTCTATGGTAAATCCCAGAACTTATAGCCAAAATTCAAAAAAATATATAGGTAAACTTCTGAGCATGCTGGTACGTTGGAGTTACCACTTCCCTGGAACAAACGCGAGGACCCTTTTTTCACGGCAGAAAAGTAGGGTGGGCATTTTTAGATCGAAACAGAGTTACCGAACTGAATTAATCGATTATTTCGGTTTTTATGGTTTTCGGTTCGGTTTTTATTTTGATATAATTCGGTTTTCGGTTCGGCTTTTGGTTTTTAAAAATCGAAATAACTGAATATCCTATGTACAATTCTATTTTTATAATGTTCTTCCTAAATCTACCAAATAATTATTATGTTCTAATATTGTTATGCATACGTGTGGTATATTCATATGTTCTACTATACTTATACTGTAATGACCTATGGTATTGTGTGGATTTATGTCTACTCTATGTTGCGATGTGAGAAGGATAAAATTTAATCTACCTAATGTTTATTCATATTTCGGTTAACCAAAAAACCGAATTAACCGAACTGAAATATTTCGGATTGGTTTTTCATTTTAGTCTGAGAAATACGGTTGCCACTTTTCAAAAACCGAATTATTTTAAAACCGAAAAAACTAAACCGATTAGACCGAAAAAACTAAATGCCCATCCCTATAGAAAAAGGATGGTAACATGTTATGCACGCCGAGTCTTGGCCTTTGCCGTGTAGGGTCAATGGATCGCTTGCTAATGGAACTCGAAAAAGTTCAATGGGTTTACACTCCATACACACGTACAACTCTATATTTTTATATAATAATTTTATAACATCGTAAATTTATCATATATATTTAAAAAGTACAATAAAAGGGTTTTAATATCTTCAAAATTTCAAACCACAAAATTAAAATCAATTAAATTAATAAATTTAGTCTATTAAAAATATAAATTTGTAATATTTTTTAAATTTTTAGAGGGCTTAAATCCGCCCCTCTCAGCGGAATGCATATGACTTCGTGTCAGTGGCACTACTACTTTGAATGCCGGACTGCAAAATTCTTTTATGAAGCTAAGCACAGCCACTGGAGTGGAGTAGCTATGTTGATCTCTCTGAGAGGCAGAGCTCGTTTACTAAATTCAATATGTAGTGTTTATTTTTTTTCAATTAATGGATTGCTCATCATATACTATCAATATAATATAGTATAAAATTTCTTCTCTTTAATTAGTAATGATATACTCCTTTCAGTCACAAATAGTTTTTATTTTAGACATATGTGGTCAAACCTCCTAGTTGTCTATCGATATATTTTTTAAATATTTAAATTAGATACATGAGAATTACATGTGTATATTTTTCTCAAAAATACTTTCATAATATTATAATTTTAGATTTATAAATATATTATAATAAAATTAGTGATCAACTATGTATTTTTGACACCAAATTAATGTGCAATACGATAACTACTAGTTACATGCCCGTGCGTTGCTACGAAAAACAAAATTGATAACGAAAAATAAAGATTAAAAAATAAAAAAAATATTTCACAAAATCAAACATCTATTTTAACGTTTCGTTTCTTGCGAAAGCTGGCTAATTAAAGTAACGTTTCGTTTCTTGCGTAGGGCAATTAAGCAGAGCAATTAAGCGGTAATTAATGACGTGAGAAGAACGGACCACTGCCACCAAGTGCTGCTTTAGAATAGTAGAGATTTGTGAGCGATGGGGTATTTGGGTACTCTCTTGGCTTTTGCTTTGCTATCGTTGATTTGCTTTCTCCACTAGCGAGGTTGCTGTATCCAATTTGATCGCGACCGATTTTTTTTTTTTTTTTTTTTGTGCGTGATCATAGCTCACCTCGATGCCATAAATGTCGACCATTCATGCCCCCGATTCAAGGCGAGCTTTTCGTCTTCGTTTTTTTTTTTTCTAAAACGGAATTCATGTCGACTTTTTATCTTTTACATCTCTGCGTTGGGCGCTGGGACCAGGCCTGGCCATCGGTATGTACATGCATAAACGCGGGCCCACAAGCAGAGAAAGACGCGGGAGAGAGAGCACATGCATGATGCATGGTCCCACAGATTAGAAAAGAGAGGCACACAGACACAGTTTTATACATGTACCCAGTGAAGATTGGAGCATTTTGATTTTTGGCAAGCACCGAGAAAAGCTCGCGATGGATGGGCGCGAATGTGTGCAAGCATGCAGAGACTTTTGTCTCCAAAGCTAGCCAGCGAAATCATCACTTTTTTAACCTTTGTGGGAATTTTTTTTTTTTTTACAAATCTGGTCTTCTTCTAGACGTAATTACAAAAATAGTTTCATCCATAATCACGAAAAAACTGAGAGATGATACGTGTCACATATTGTGCTCTTGCACTGCGAAAGATGGCTGAAGCCATGGGAGCTAAACCGATCACGACAGCAGCTTCTCTCGCACTCCCTAGCCACGACAGCCCATGCTCCCGCGCTCCCTGGTCCTGCCACGGCGCCGGCTAGCTTCTATGCTTTCTGGGCATGTCAAGGGACATGTATTGCATGCTGTGCTTTCCGCGATAGGGAAGGAGACCAAATTTGTAATCGCATACGTGAGAAAGCTAAATTTAAAAGAAAAAAAGATACATTGGCTAGAAAACATGACGACTTCCTAGCTAGCGCGGCATAGTGCGTATCATGGAATGTATCAGGTAGCAGTGGCAAGGGAAGAATTCCATTCGACAGACACAATGATTGGACATAGATCGGGGTTGCTGATTGTGTAGGGCACACTTGATGATTTCATCAATTAATCAATTGGTAGGGCCGGCCATGTAAAGCCCGAACCATTGATCGATCAATTGCAACTGTGAAGCACATACTAGATCGCCCAAGTGGTGCTACTATATTTATATGTTAATGCGCCCCCAATGATTAAAGTAAAGCCATGTGGAGCAGTATTTGAACTTGGCCTAATTAAAAGCTAGTACTCTCTTCGGTTTTGGATATCGATGTAGTCTTCAAAATATAACTTTAATCGCTAATTTTAATTTAATGTATTTTTAAAACCCAGTAAAACTTAATATTATAGAAGCACTTTTCGAAATAAATATATACATGTAATTTTTATGTACTTGATTTAAATATTTAAAAATACATCGATAGTCAAATTTCAAAAATTTATCTATACCAATATCTAAAACAGTTGAACGATATGTGTTTATGATTAAAGGAAGTATGTAGCTGACAATAAGCCCATCACTCGATCACTGTAATAAGACAAAGCTAGGTAGCGCGTGAATGCACGCACGATCACTCGATCGTATAGTACGTGTTGTTTGGTCAAGTAAAAGGACAGCCATTTCTCGATCGGCAGCTATATAGTGGGGAAGGAATTAAAGAAAACCGGCCGTGACGGTCGTGCAACTTCTTGGATCAAAAGGTTCGTGATCATGATTAGGGTTAACCAAATCCGTGCGTCACATGGACTAGATTATTTATATATTTATGAATATAAATCTTGTCAATTTATGTAAGATAATTTTAGTTTGAAACTAAATTATAAAGATGTCTTATTAAAAATTTCTTTGCGACCAACGCAGGGTTTGTTTATCCCTCACGTTCTTTGTTCTATATTCGGGTATTTTTGTTTGGATTTTAGTTCAAACTTTTTAATATATTATTTGTAAATTAGAAGTTATTTTTCTCATTGGTGGATGCCACAGTTTTGGAATTATTATCGTGGTTTTTATATTTGTATAGCATGTTTTTCTGTCTGAAATTTTAGTTGCAAGCTTGGATTTGTTAGGACATACAAAATTTTGCAATTTTAATTTCAAAATTGCCAATATTTGGATTTATATATAATAATTTTATGTAATTTATATTTAGAGTACAACCATATGGGGTGTGTGTGTATGTGTATGTATATATAATATTCTATAGCTGCGTGTAGTCTACGCGCCAGTCAGTTAACACGTAGACTGACCAAGCCACTTATTGCTGTACTCAGCGCACTAAAACTATTCCAGTTGCCAATCAGTACGGTGGGAAACCAACTAGTAAATGTATTTTCTAGTTTATATATGAATATATATATTTTATTTTAGACACAATTTTTTATTGGCAACTCCGATTCACGAACGAATTTCATCAATAGATTACTGACGATCAAAGGAATAACATGATATAAGTGTTGCTAATAAAAATCACATGAATCAAATTTTATTGCCAAAATGAATATCAATTTACTACTGTACGATAGTAATATTCATTTTGCAATTATTCATTTTGCAAGTTGTCTTTTTCAAATCTTCCAAATGCGATTGAGTTTGGTCCTCAAATTTTACAGAGTTGTAGAACCTCACCTCCCCTACCTATGATAATTTTTTGAGAATTTTTCAAAACCTTTACACGTGGTTTTCACGGAGTTTCCACGGTAAGGAAGGTTTGCACTGAATATGAATTCAGTATGAATAGTAAATTTTCACTGTTTAGCACTATTCATTTTGCAAACTTCCCTTACCGTGAAAACCACGTGTAAAAGTTTTGAAAAATTCTCAAAAAATTGTCATAGGTCGGGGAGGTGAGGTTCGACAACTCTATAAAATTTGAGGACCAAACTCAATCGCATTTGGAAGATATGAAAAGACAAATTCAGTATGAATAGTAATTTTTCACTATTTTTTGAGAATTTTTCAAAACTTTTACACGTGGTTTTCACGGAGTTTTCACGGTAAGGAAAGTTTGCACAGAATATGCCTATATATATATATATATAGGATAACGGAATGGGACACCATGGTGCCTGGGCACCATGATTTTAAATGCGTTAATTCAAGTCAAATTCGGATATATTTTTCATAACTTTTAGTTTTAGGGTATATACCCATCTATAAGAATTCAAATGAAACATATAACTTTAAAAAAATATACTCAAATTTGAAGATTTGAATGAATTTAGATTACATACTTTGCTGATTTATATGTATGATCAACACATACCTACAATCAAACTATCATCAAAAAAGGAAACTTTAATTTGAATTTCAGTTCAAACTTGTTTTGAACTAGTTAGTAAACTAGTTGAACTCAATATCCTAAAAATTTCAAAAAATTTCGCATACAAATACTTATGAAAAATACCCGTTTTGGATCATGGTGCCCAGGCACCTTGGTGTCCCTAGTAATTGTACTATATATATATATATATATATATATATATATATATATATATATATATGGGCAACATATCCAATGCAATTAAAGTTTTCATGCAACCACCGTGCAACCCTACTAAAAACAATTTCAAAAAATTCTTAAAAAAAATCATGGATGTACATCTCAACTTACCCCATCTACGTATAAAAGTTCATGATCAAATTCGTCTTATGCCAGAAGTTTCAAAAAAGACAAATTTTGTGAAAATTTGTCTTTTTTGAAACTTCTAGCATAGGACAAATTTGATCATAAAATTTTGTACGTAGATGGGGTAAGTTGAGATGTACATCCATTATTTTTTTCAGAATTTTTTGAAACTTTTTTTAGTAGGGTTGCACGTTGGTTGCACGAAAACTTTAATTGCTCTGGATATGTTGCCATGTGTGTGTGTGTGTGTGTGTAGTAAAATCTTTTAGTAATCAGCAAAATTATATTTATTAGCGAGACTTATATCATTGCATTCCTCTTACCGTCAACAAGTTATGGCTAAACCATTTGTGAATTAAAGCTACCAATAAAAAGTTAGGCTAAAATAAAGGAAAAACATATTCATGTATAAACTAAGAAACACGTTTATTAGTTGGTTGGACACAGTACTGACTCAGTAGTAGCTTTATCCGTTGTTTTATAGTAAAATGAGGGATTCGTGATTACTATCCACACACACACACACACACACAACTATCCATAGATATATATTTTACTATTCTACATTATTAAATTGATGTTCATTTTAGCAGTAAAATTTGATTTATACGATATTTATTAGTAAGACCTATATCACGCTATTCCTCTTGTCGTCAGTAATCTACTAGTGAAATTAGTTTGTGAATCAGAGTTGCCAATAAAAAAGTTATGGCTAAAATAAAGTAAAAACATATCATGTACAAACTAGGAAATGCATTTATTAGTTGGTTGGCCACGAAACTGATTTAGTAGTAGCTTCATTCATTGTTCTATAGTAAAATGTAGTAAATAAGATAGTAAACATTAGTGTATTAAATAGTAAAATGAGGGATTGGTGATTACTATACATACATATATATATATAATCCATAGATATATATTTTACTATTATTTTGGAGTAAATTGATGTCTATTTTTTTAGTAAAATTTGTGAGACTTATATCATGTTGTTTCTCTCGTCGTCAGCAATGTACTGGTGAAATTTGTTCGTGAATCACGTCTGCCAATAAAAAGTTATGGCTAAAACAAAAAAAAAATATTCATGTACAAACTAGAAAACACATTTATTAGTTGGTTGGCTGTGACACTACGGAATGACGGTATGAGTCATTTTCGATCTCGGCATCAAGGTACGACTTTGTGTATTATGTTTTTGGGCCTTTTCCTTGAGTTTGGGCCTTGCCGGGGAGAATTTTGGGCCTCCGGGGGAGTTTGGGCCTAGCGGGAGCTAGTTGGGCTTTAGGGGGATGAATTGGGCCGTCGGTGGGGGGTTCTTTGGGCCCATGAGGGGAGGGAAACTAGCAAAATCCCTCATGGGGGCGCCCCACTCCCCTCTCCCTCAACTCTAGCCGCCACCCACCCCTCCCCCTCTCCCTCTCCCTCTCCCATGCGCCTCCACCTCCTAGCCGGCCCTAGCGAAGGTCCACGCCTCCCCTTGCTGCCACGCCCCTCCTCTCCGTGATACTCTGTCGGGACCCCGAATTTGCAAATCCGGACCCTCTGTGTATTCAGCACTAGTCCAGGAACACGCTAGTGCACACAGTCTTAACATCGGTAAATATCACAATCATACCACTCGATACTAATAAAGTACTTTATTTAAATAGTCAAACTGGTTACTCGACCTTATGGTCAAGTTACAAATGTATGCCTCGCAGGGCGAAACTTATTAAGAGAGAAATAGTAGCAGCGGAAAATCAAATAAATTCGTGGCGCCATCCAGTATACCACAGTAACCGACCGGGCTCGCTCCTAAGTAGACGGATCCTCTTGGAGCTCCTCCTCCAAAGTGGTGTAGTCTCCTCTTCAACTGGTGTTGTATTGTGGCAAGGGTGAGTACTTGGTACTCGACAAGTCATGCACCAGAATGCAAAGCTAATATACTATATGCATGGCTTGGTACAAAGGAATAGCTCAAGGTATATTTGCGATGTGACATTTGACAAGTAACATAAGTAGATTCGGAAGCAAAGAGAAACAAGTATAGCATAGGTAACTTTTCAAGGAGTTTAATAAACATCTTTCCCATCCTAATCCACATTTCCATTAACATCATTATTAATCCATCCCAACCTTTCATATCCAAGTTATTTTTGAGAAAAATCTAACCCTTATTTGTAATTCGAGCGATGTCCAATACCGCGGACACGGCTATTCGAATAGATTCTACACTCTGCAGAGGTTATGCACTTTACCCACAAGATACAGTCAAACACCACAAAGGCGAGTTCCCGTAACAAAGTCTTTCGGAAACTTCTAACAATACAAGTGGTCCTCCCCGGTTATTGCACACTAACCCTTCCCTTAGCTAAGGTGAAGTTTAGGCCAATCAACCGTTAGATGGGTACTGGCCTCGGCCGATGCGCTCCCCGTACAACTTACACAAAGGGTGTAGTTGACCTCCTGAGGTCCCACAGGTACGTTATTAGCAACTTAATCAACTAGGTCCGTCCCATTACAGACATGTGGTTGCACGTTAGACCCAGTTCAAAGGCTTGCAAGGTGAAGTCCTTTGGGTGACCAAGGCAAGACTACCCGAAGAACCAAATCAACATCCCCAATGCCACAACTGGCCCACCTGATCATTCTTGCCACATGCCCCGGTCAAAAACTATTTATCAAACCCCAGTTGATTACCATGCACCACGTGCCATCAACATCACATGATACCTTTCCAAACAGGTTCAATATATCATTAAGTCAATATTAACATTTGATTGTCCAAAATCATGCCATGAGCACGTAGCAGGTCTAAGCAGTTTACTACAACGGTCTAAAACCCATGTTGGCAATTTAATAATGTCCAACTAGTAAACCACAACTAGGGTGACAAGGGGGTCATGGCACATATTTAAGTAGTCAAGGTGTCATACAGCAAATTGGTATTTATCTAATTCCCCAAATTTAAACAAAGTATTTTCTAATTGAACTAGCATGCAATAGGTTAAATCAAAATAGGTTTCAAAATAGGATCAACATGGTCAAAGCACAACTTGCCTTCAAAAAGTACTTGTTCTTGGTCTTGAGTTGGATCCTGAGTCAATACTTCTCCTTCAAATCCTTCCGGCACTTCAACGTCTACTCGTAAAGCGTGCAAATAGCAAATACACGAATAAACAATAGGCAAAAAGTATCCAATCATCCAAATAAAATCCATAAACAGAGAGAACATAATTTTATGAATTTTTAGAAACTAGAATCGTCAAATGGAGTTAAAATGCAAAAGTTATGATTATTTAAAGTTTAAATAATTTTACAGAGAAAAACTTTACTCCAAAAATTAAATAAAATTCATATTTAGGTAGGTCTAAATTTTATACAAATTTAGAAAGTTGAATCACTCAAATCGGAGTTGAAACGCAAAAGTTATAAGCGTTTGAAGTTTGAAACAAAATTTGAAATCATTATTTCGAATTAATAAATCATTTTCTTTTTCGGAAATTAATTATTGCGTCAGCCTGGACACGTGGCGACCTCGATTGGTCTGGCGGCGTTAGCCGGTCCATGGACTTGGTCCACGCTCAGCTCGGGTCTACCGTGGACTCGGTCCACGGCTCCTTGTGTCACTGACATGTGGGCCCCACATGTCAGTGTCACGCACGCAATTAACCCGTGCGGTCCAACTCGCTGACATGCGGGCCCCACCGTGACGTCAGCGGTGACGTCATGGTGCGGTTCGGTTGTCCCGCTGACACGCGGGCCCCGCGTGTCAGAGACACGCGCGCGTGGCGTGGCTTGGGTACACGTGGCACAATCTCGGCCGTTGATTTGAAAATCAACGGCCCAGATTGGATCTATGCTTCACGCGTTTGGGGTGAATGCGGTCAATCTGAGCCGTTGGATCTTGATCCAACGGTTGGAAACGATCCTAACCCGTAACGTTATCCACGATGCGGGCGGCGTGGCGATCGTGGGCGTTGGATCTTGATCCAACGGTCCGCATCTAACTGGATTCTAGGGTTTGGGGAGAACGTGGGCTCACCGCCGCTGCTCGATCGGGATCGGACGGTCCGTAAGCTTTCCAGCGGTTGATGGCGGCGCGGCGGGCTCAAAGCACGGAGACAAGGGACGGCGACCTTCCGCGCGGCATTTCCGAGAGCCTCCGGCGAGATGGAAATCTGGCGCCCAGGTTCGCCTCGTCGCGGGGGTTGGATCTCGCCACGGAGGCGGCGGAGCGCGCCGGTAGTTTCTTGGCGAAGAAACGAAGAACACACGGCGTCGTTCTTAACTACGGCGAGGAATTGCGGCGGCGCTAGGGTTTCCCTGCAGGCGTGGGTTAGGGCAACAGGCGCGGCGTCAAACGACGGTCCTCGGGAGGGGGTCCACGGCTTTTATAGCGCGGGATCCGAGTCGGCCAGCGGCGGAGACAACGGCCGCGGCGAGGTCTCCGGATCGGGGACGATGACCCCGGACCGTCCACGTGGCGTGATCAACGGCCACGATGGCTTGGCGCGAACGGGTCCGACCCGGATCCGGTCGGATCGGGCTCGCGTGACGTGGCGCCGTCACGGCCGTTGGATCTCGATCCAACGGTCACGTGGCTAGGGTTCAGCCGAGTGGGTTCGGCTCGACCACGTGGCTCGGGTCGGACTCGAGTCGGACTCGGACTCGGGTCCGGTCGGATGAACAGTACAAACCCACTCGCATTTTCCAGCGATTTAATAATTAAAATAATTTCCAGTAATTCATTTAATTCATTAAAAATAGCAAAATACTCAGAAAAATTCCAGAAAAATTCTGGAAAATATTTTAGGGTATTTGGGACTCAAATAAAATATTTCCAACAAAACTTTATTTGCAAAATTAAATTCTTTAATTATTTCAAAATGGAATAAATTCAAATAAACTCCAAATAAATTCCAGAAAATTCCAAAAATTCACCAAAGTGCCAAATCACACATGAATTTAAGAAAAGCAAAATTTTGGGGTGTTACATACTCTCCGTTGGGAAGCTTCACAACCGCGAGGATCCGGCGGATTTGGCACGCGAAAGGAGATCGGGGGCCGGGAGGAGAAGATTCGACGTTCGTTGTTCGTCGGGCAAAGGTATGGCTATGGGTAATCTTTGGGGATGGACTAGGTGCTGATCTAGAGGAGGTTTTGGTGCTTTTAGATTGAAAGGTGGTGCTGTGATTGGATAGAATTGAGGGAAACTAGAGATTTCATGGCGTGCTATTTCGGGCAGATTGGGTGTCTGACCTAGGGTTTGCGATTTTGCAATTTTAGATTCGGAATTTGGTCGGCCGCCTATTGAGAAAGTTGTATATAATTTCAATACCTTTCAGTGGACACCAAGAACGCATAATTCCAATCATTTGTTTGAAAGTTATGGCTATTTTACCGAACGTGTTCAAAACTGTGACGTGATTGGGACAGAATGGGTTGATCTGTAGATTAGGCAATGTTAGAGGCCGAATTAGTTTTTCCCAATACTTAGAAAAAGCTAGGAAATTTCCTAAGATTTGCGACGATGTACTCTTTAACTCGATTCGGAGTCCTAGAACTAAAGTTATGCTAGATGGAAGTCCGCTGTCCCGTCGGGACAGAATCTCTGTTTTTTAGATTTTAGGGGTAGTTTGCGAAGTCGGGGGAGGGGATCGTTCTTGTACTGTTTTGAGGGTATGTTTTGAGTGTGTGGTACCTTTGTGCAGGTGGTGTGCCCCCAGGAGTGCCCTCATCCTCTCGCCAATCCGTCGCCCGCGGTTAAGGTAAGTGTATTGTAGTGGTAGCGGTTTTGGGAGCCGTAATGTTTGATAATGAGATGGTTTACACATATTTTATGATAGGATGCCATGATTGAACTTTGCTTGCGACATGATGAAAATGGTTTATTATGATGCTATGAAATGAATAGTTGAGTTTATCTGCAAGTTGTTTATGTTTAAGACATATGTTGCATACATGGCATGAAAACTGGCCCGGTCGGTGAGAAAGTCATAACTAGTCCGGTAAGGTCGGTGAGAAAGTTATGACTAATTCGGAGCGCCATTGAGTAAGTCCTACCTCGTGATTCCATCCATAGTTGTGAATGGAAGCGAGGAGTAGGCACCCTCCATCTACGGGATGGAAGGGGAAAGAGGGTGCACGCCGACGGGTGTGCACTCGGCAATACCGGTATGTGCTTCAAGGAGACATGTGCATTGCATTATATGATGATGTTATATGATGATGTTATATGATGATGTCAATGAGATGCATACAATGTGAATATGAGATGTTTATGATGTTGAATATGAAAAGTAGTGATGAAGGTATTGGAATGTGATTTCTTGTTTCATTGCAATATACTTACTGAGTGATGAACTCACGCTTGTGTTTATGTTGTTTTTCTTAGGTACCATGAAACCGGCATGCGAGAAAAAGGGTTTAGCTACACATCTACACGTAGCTCCACACAAATTAGACAGTGTTATCATTTGGAGTCATGATAACAAAATTAATGCCGTGAAACTTGGAGAGTTGCTTAACTTAGTGCTTGGTCTTATTATTTGATTCGTTTAGCTCATGAAGTGGTTGAATGTTTTATCCTGGACTTATATTGTTGCTATGTCACCTGTTATTGCTGTTTTAGATGATTTCCATTATGATATAACTTGTGATACTTTGTTGTTGTTCCGAATCATGGAAAAACAAAGGAGATACTGCCGAAATTTTCGGTTTTAGCATTTGCACCTTTGCTGTAATTTATCTTTATTTATGTTTTTTAGATGCTGCTTCTATCATGTTTGGTGACATCCCGGGCATACTAGATGCCAGGGTGTTACATTGGCCATGGTATTGATTCAGTAGTAGCTTCATTCGTTGTTCTATAGTAAAATGTACTCCCTCCGGTTACGAAAAGTTGTCATTTTGGACATGATTTAAGATATCAATGTAGTCTATTTTTGACCATTTTGACCTTGTCAAGGTTAATCTCACGCTTTGAGAGTAAATGGCAACATAAGCTCAAATCTTCCCAAAGTACAACTTTTCTTAAACTTCTGGAAAAGCCCCAAACGACAAGTTTTCCTGACCGGAGGGAGTATTAAACAAGATAGTAAACGTTTGTGTATTAAATAGCAAAATAAGAGATTCATGATTACTATCCATATATATTCTACAGCTGGGTGTAGAATAGTCTATTATACTCTCGGGCCATTTAACACAGTCTGATCGAGCCATGCAACGCACTAATTAGCGAAAAGGACTACACCAATTACGTGGTTAAACCAACTACTTAATGCATTTAATAGTTTGTACATAAATCTGTTTTTTCTTTTTTTAGCCATAATTTTTTATTAGTAGCTCCAATTCACAAATAATTTTCACCAGTAGTTTAATGATTTTCACCAGTAGTTTAAAGAGTGTATTGGAATCCATATGGTTAAATATGGTGACTCATATTTAGTCTTTTAGGACTTAAAAAGATGCGCTAGACGAATCCTAGTAGGATTAGGATCCCTGCTTTTTTTCATAGTATGATTCTTACTTGCTTTAGATCAGGACTAAGAGAGTTATATAAACCTAAGGTGGTCATGGATAACCCAAGCAATCAAGAAATCACAAGCCAACTCATCCAAAGCAAGAGGTGTACAAGAGGATTAGAGGCTAGATTTATTTTTTAGCACCAGATTCTTTTATAGGGCAATGATCCAAAAGTCCTACATGGTTCGAAAGGTTGTGAGAGAGCAACAATCCATTGTACTCTTTTGAGATTGTGTTTGAAGAATTTGTGGTTGGCTTCACCAAATCTTTTATCTCTTATCATGGTTGCTTCAACGTCGTTATTTTGGTTCTTTTTACGAAATCCATCATCTTCATTCTTGAGACCTTGCACACTCCTGTTGTATCTCACAAAAAGTCTGATATGATTCGAGGCTGCTGCAATAAGAATGGGTATCTGTAACATCCCGAATTTTGGTCTTCTGTTAAAATCTAATTTAACCTAATTAAATTCAAAATTCGGTTCTTCCTCAGTGTTTAAACTAACCTAGCATCCTTATCCTTCCGAAATTGGAGTTCAATCCTCCTTCGTCCGAAAATCGAATTTCTAGGTTCCGGTCTCTACCCAAAATTCCGCCCGTGTTCCAAAATGCTCCAAAAATCCTGAAACCTATTGCATTAGGTTCCAAATATTCCAAAAACATTTTGAGAATTTCACAAGATTTTTCGAAACTCTCTGGTATTTTATCGCTCGCGGCCTTTCTTCAAAAGCCCTTATTCGTCCCGAAATTTTCTAAATTCCAAATTTTATCCAAATTCCATGAAACCAATTTTGTTGAGTTTCAAATATTCCCTAGTATTTTTAGGAATTTTTCCGAAATTGTTTTGACCCTTTTTGCTATTATTTTCTTTAGGGCGTTGCTTTTACGTAATTTTTGGCCAATCGGGAAGCGCCACGTGGCGGCTACTGTAGCGTCACGGTACTGTAGCATCGTGTTACTGTAGCATCATCTCGTCTGATCGTTTCGTTTCCAGAGAAGGGGCAGTAGCTCCCGTTCATGGCTATTCGGGTTTCCACTACCATAACTCACTCATTTCTCCACCAAATTGCGAACGGCCGGTTGCATTTGAAAGAGGGAGACGAGGAGAACTCATCCCCCATGACCGTTCATTCCAAATTCCACCGGGAATGGCACAATCAACCCGAAACCGAAAATCATTAAAATGGAGATTACTCGGCCGTTTCTCCACCAATAAACGCACCACCACTTGTCAACTCTTCGTCTTGGAGTCCTCTACCCCGTGCTCACACTCTCCCCTAGCCATCCCTCTCCATTTCGCCGGAATCAAGCAAAAACCGATGCAGGGTGTCCTCCGTCGTCGTCGCCGTGTCATCTTTTGCTCCGGTGAGCCAAACTCGAATCCGATCGCGTCGTTGTGTGCGTGTTGGCGCCACGAGCAAAAGCCCTCAATCAATTTCACTTTTCGTTGTAGGACGGCGACGAATTTCGCGGTTGAAATCGTCGTTTGAAGCTCGGTTTTTCGTCGACTACTCTTGATCCGGTGAGTTCCTCGCGAATCTGACCACACCATTGGATTTGTCTCATCGAGCCCTACACGGTGCTCATCTCCTTTTCGCAAATACGTTCTTCGATTTTTTTATATTTTTTTCGGGTGTCCTCGACGTCGACATGGCCGTGGCCGCCGCCATTCCGGCGATCCTCCGGCCGAACCAGCGTGAGCGTCGCGTTCACCATGCCTGGCCGCACCTTCTCCACCCCTTCCCGGCCATGCGCCACCCCTCCCATCGCCGGTGCCACACGCTGCCCGAGTGCCTCTACGCGCGCCTCCGATCATAGCTTCAAAGAGCTTTTCCCGACGATCCGCTAGTTCGATCGTCCTACAAATTGAACCCCAGAATACTCTCATCATTCCCCACACAACCCAATTGGAATTTCTCCAATCCAACCTACGGATCTCCCTGTAGAAGCCGTTCTTTCCGAAACTTCGACGAGCTCTCCCGGTCACTCCTGACCTCCGTTTGGCTTCACATTTTTATTGGAGTTCTCTCTTGGTGTCCTCTACCTCCAGTAAAATCATATTTATAATTTGATTTTTGGAGCTCCGCCGGAAGCCATTTCTTCTCCTAGTCCGGCAGGAGGTTTGAAACGCTCGTTCTCTTTCGTCGTAACTCCGAATCACTCCGTTCAAATTTCTAAATTCATCTAAAATCAAGACCTTTCTGCCAGTATAACTTTTATAATTTTTAGATTTTATTTTATTTTACTTACTTATTTGGTTGTACAGTTTTGCGCGTAGGAGAAGAGTTCGTTGGAGCCGTTGACGCCGTCGCCGTCCCGCAAGACTTCGACGCCCTCGCTACGACTGAAGGCAAGTCTCCTTGACGCATTTTGATCCCATGTTTGCAAAATGATTTACAAGGTTTTATAACGTGCATTGCTATGTTTAACATCGTATGTCAAATATAGATTGTTAGTTATTCCGAATTGCTATCACCTCCTTGATTATTGATATCCATGTTTAATTGTAACCCTAGGACACATTGTTATGTCATGCCTAATTTATACTGACATTTGATGATTAGTACGGTAGTTGTGCTTAGTTGCAAAGTTAACTGAAATGACCCATGGGTGGGATTTTATCAAAGTTGTGTTTTAAAGTGTGATTTGATAATTATTGTAAAGTATTTACTACTGTCTTTGGAAAATAAAAATAAAATGAAAAATGGTTTGGACTTGGGCGGAATGGAATGTCGGGTGGGTGTAGAAAGAGCACTAGTTTTTATTGTGCAAGTACCGCCCCAAGTCAATTAAGGACCGACGCTTATGACTGTTCTCATTCTAAGCATTACCGTACAACCACATGTCAAAGTGGGCACGACCTGGCTGAATAATTTGAAGAAACCTAACTTAGACTCGCTAGTTGGTGGAATGTGGGTTCCAGATAGAGGCAAGTTGTACTCCCCACACGGCACAAGAGGGGGCTTCTGTACTGGGTAGATAGAACCCTAACAGCGGTGAAACGTCAGCGGGTGGGTCGGGTTAGGCGTATACATTGTAAAGACCTTGTCATGATATCTCTGCCGACACACCAAAGGAAGTGTGTTAATAGTACTTAGCACTAAGAGAATATCATGTCTTGTGGGTAAAGTTGTACACCTCTGCAGAGTTAAAACTATTCGAATAGCCGTGCCTGCGGTCAAAGGCAAAGCGAAGAATGCTTTCATACTGGTAGACTTTGGTTCTGGTTTTAAAAATAAATGATGTTTTGTTTTGAGATTCGGGAGTGGTTAGAACTCTCGGATGTTAATTTGGCAGATTGAGCTAATCAGGTAGATGGAACCTGCTTTGATCATGACAGATAGAGTCATGAAACGGATTACCTTAATCTTTTAAAAACGTGGCGAATAGAGCCTTTATACTAGTGATGGTGGATAGAACCTTCACTAGACTATTAAATAATTCAATTGTTAAAATAATTATTAAAATGTGTTTTGTGAAAATTATTATTAAGTATGGTTTGATGAAACTTGGCTTTATGCAAAATACCCATAATAAGCCTTCCTTGGAAAGCCCTACATATGCATACTTTTCCAGACTTGCTGAGTACTTTTGTACTCACATGCTACACAAATGTTGTCTTCAGAAAACTATCAGGATGCAATTGAAGATGAAGAACTCTACGCCGAGGTGTTTGATGAAGGTTGCTAGGATAATTAAACGCGCACTCCTAGTCGTCACCTATGGAGTTTTATGGGTTTTATCTCTTATTGCTTTTATTTTCGCTATCGTGAACTCTGGTCATGTGAGCGAGTGATGTAATAATAGCCATGTTGCTGATACTTTATGTTGATTATAACATTTCGTTCTGTTAAATAATGATTCTTCACTATCTGACTGTGTGTACTAGCTACTGATCTGGGACTAGCACAGAAATACATAGGAGATTTCAGATAGCCAATCCGGGGTCTCATAGTATCAGAGTGTAACAAGTGGTATCAAAGTCAATGCCAGATTAATCAAATTTGTGAGAAGGTCGGTAAAGCGTCAAATCGCATAAAATCAAGATCGATATTAATGATGTGGAATCAAGTAAAGAAATTTGACGACTGAGGAAATTTTGACGTGTGGCAATGTGTAGTGAAGGATGGCCTTGTCCAGCAAGAGTTAATTGTTGCTCTTTAATGGGACAAACTGGAAAAGACATCCGAAAAAGACTGGAAGGTGATGGAGTGGAAGGCTGTCAGTATAATCTGTCTATGTCTCTCCAATGTGGTAAAGTACTCGGAGATCAAGGAGAATTATGAAATAACTTAGCAGAATTGTATATTACAAAGTCACTGACAAACAGATGGGTGCTGAAGCGATAACTATATAAGTTGCGAATGGAAGAATGTATACGTTTTGTTGGCCATCTCAATATCTTCAACAAGCTTATCACACAGCTTATTAGTTTGGATGAGAAAATTGAGGAGAATGCTAAAGTCATCATATTGATATCATCTCTACCACCATCTTGAGAGCAACTGGTGATGAATATTCTTGTCGGAAAAAGTACTCTCAACTTCAACGAGACAGTTGCATATCTATTGGAAATGGAGTCCTTAAAAAAGTTATCAAAATCTTCATCCTCGGGTCATCATGTATTGGCTACAGTAGGCGTTGCAGGCAAATGTAAAAGTAACAAGAAGAAGAAAGGCAATAGCAGTCATGTGTGCTATCTATGTGATGGGGAATGTCATATGATAAATGACTATCTGAGTTTGACGCAAATGAGGGGTGCATGCTCAATGGCGGTTGCAAAAGGTGATTCATTGTCAGGACCCGAATTTGCAAATCTGGACCCTCTGTGTATTCAGCACTAGTCCAGGAACGCGCTAGTGCACACAGTCTCAACATTGGTAAATATCACAATCATACTCAACGAAATAATAAGGTACCTTAAATAGTTAACCAAGCTGGTTGCTTGACCTTAAGGTCAAGTTACAAATATAAGCCACGCAGGGCGAGAACTTAAATAAAGAGAAATAACAGCAACGGAATGTATAAAGAAAACGCGTGGTGCCAACCAATATGCCACAGGCAACTAACTGGACTCGATCCCTAGTTAGACGGCTCTTCCTGATATTCCTCCTCCAAAGCTGGCGTCGCCTCTTCTTCAACTGGTGTTGTTTTGTGGCAAGGGTGAGTACTTGGTACTAAGCAAGTCATGCACAGAATGCAAGCTAATATACTACATGCATGGCTTAATACAAAGGAATAGCTCAAGGTATAATTGCAGTAAACAGCATTTGACAAGTATCATAAGTAGATTCGAAAGCAGTAAAAACAAATATAATATCAATAAGTTTTCCAGGAGTTAAGTAAACATCTTTCCCATTCCTAGTCCACATTCCCATCAACATCATCATTCCACCAAACCAAACCTCTCAAGTCCAAGTTATTTCCAAGAAAGTCTAACCCTTGACTGTAATCCCCGAGCAATGTCCAATACCGCGGACACGGCTATTCGAATAGATTTTACACTCTGCAGAGGTTATGCATTTTACCAACAAGATACAGCCAAACGCCACAGGGGCGAGTGATCGTAACAAAGCCTTTCGAAAACGGCTAACTACACAAGTGAACCTTTCCGGTTTTTGCCATACACCATCCCTTCCCTTAACAAAGGCGAAGTATGGGACCGACATACCGTTGGACGGGTACCATGCCATCGCACTGGTACGCTCCCCTTTCAAGCTACACAAAAGGTGTAGTTGACACCTGAGGTATCACATGCAAGTTATTAGTAACTTACTCAACTAGGTCCGTCCCATTACGGACATGTGGTTGCACGATTAACTCAGTTCAAAGGCTTGCAAGGTTAAGTCCTTACGTTGACCAGGGCAAGACTACCCAAAGAACCAAAACAACGCTCCCGATGCCACAACTGGCCCACCTGATCATTTCTTGCCACATGCCCTGGTCCAAATCTATTTAACAAACCCCCAGTTGATTACCATGCACCACGTGCCATCAACATCACAACACATGATACCTTTCCAAAACAGGTTCAATATATCATTAAGTCAATATTAACATTTCATTGTCCAAAATCATGTCATGAGCACGTGGCAGGTCTAAGCAATATACTACAACGATCTAAATCCCCATGTTGGCAATTTAATAATGTCCAACTATTTAATCCTCAGCTAGGGTGACAAGGGGTTCATGGCATTCAAGTATCTATGTCAAGGTGGCATACAACGATTAGGTAATTAACTAATCTCCCAAAATCAATTAAAGCTTTTTATAGTTGAACTAGCATGCAATAATTTAAATCAAATTAATTTCAAAATGGGATCAACATGGTCAAAGCACAACTTGCCTTCAAAGAGTATTTGATCTTGGTCCTGAGCTGGCTCCTGGGTCAACACTTCACCTTCAAAGCGTTCGGGCACTTCAACGTCTACTCGTAACGCGTGCAAATAGTAATAAATGAATAAAATAGTAGACAAAAAGTGTCCAAACATCCAAATGAAGTCCATAAACAGAGATAGCATAATTTTATGAATTTTAAGGAATTTGAATCGGCAAAATCGGAGTTTAAACGCCAAAGTTACAAGCGTTTAAAGTTTAAATATTCAATTAACTAATATTACGGAGAAAAAACTTTGGTCTAAAAATTAAATAAAATTCACCTTTAGGTAGATCTCAATTTTATACAAATTTAGAAATTTGAACCACTCAAATCGGAGTTAAATTGCAAAAGTTATAAGCGTTTGAAGTTTGAATCTATATTTGAAATCAATAAACCGAATTAAATAAATAATTTCTTTTTCGGAAAATGATTTATTGCGTCAGCATGACACGTGGACCAATCAGAGGCCGCCACGTCGCCTTGGGTCCACAGACCCGGCGCACGGTTTGGCTCGGTCCATCGTGGACCCGGTCCCATTCGGATGACGTCAGCAGTGACGTCATCACGCACGGCTGAGGACAGCTGACAGCTGGGCCCCACCGTGACGTCACGGTGACGTCATGGTGCGGTTTGGCTGGGCCACCGACACGCGGGCCCACGGCGTCCGCAGCGTGGCGTCGGCGGTGATCTTGGCGGCCGTGGCGGCAGTCCGCGGCTCCGCGGCCACGTGGCTGGATCTCGGCTGTTGATTTGAAAATCAACGGCCCAGATCGGATCTGTCTTAGCGCGTTAGGAAACATCTCAGTCCATCTAGACCGTTTGATCTTGATCGAACGGTCAAGATCCAATCTAGAATTTACAACGTGGCTAACCCTAACCGTACGATCTAAATCTAACGGCTGATATTAATCCTAGCACGGTGCAGTTATGGGCTACGTGGCGCAATCGAGAGCCATTGGATATAGATCCGACGGCTGAGATTAGATCTAAAACCGTAACACGTGGGCTTACCCGCGGTGACGTGGACGAATCCTGGCCGCTGGATCTTGATCGGACGGTTGGGCGAGCTCGGAGGCGGCGATGGCTTCACGGCGGAGCTGCGGCTGCCGGCGCTGAGGATGGCGACCACTTGAACGGCGTTTGGGGCGTGCTCCGGCGAGGTGAGTGGTACTCCTGGACGCGCCTCAACGCGAGGAGTCCGGATCTGGGCTCGGTGACGAAGGAGGACGGCGGATAACGGCGGAGCGAAGCGAAAACCGTGGCGGAGGTGAGATCTAACTACGGCGAGCAATTGTGGCTACGTGACGGCGGCTAGGGCTCGGAGAGCTAGGGCAACACGTGCGCACGGGAAAGGGCAACCTCGGGTGATGACCCACGCATTAAATAGCCTCGGCTTCCGCGCTCAATCCGAAACCCTAACGAACGCGGCGGAGAACGCGGCGGCGCAGTCCGTATCGGACTTGGCGGAGACGACGCAATCTCGGCCGCACACGTGGCAAGATCAACGGCCGTGATTGCACGGGAGCGCACGGGTTCGACCCGCACTCCACACGGGCTACGTGGCACGATCTCGGCCGTTGGATCTCGATCCAACGGTCGAGGGGTTAGGGTTAGGTTCCGGCTCGGTCCGGCTTAACCATGGCTCAGGTCGGACTCGGACTCGAGTCTGACTCGGGCCCGGTCGCTTGAACAGTAAAACCCGTTCGGCATTTTCCAGCGATTTAATATTCAAAATAATTTCTAGAAATTCAATTAATTCGAGAAAAATAGTAAACTACTCAGAAAAATTCCAGAAAATATTTTGGAACATTTTGGACTTAAATAAATTATTTCCAACAAAATTTTATTTGCAAAATTAAATTCTTTAATTATTTCAAAAGGGAATAAATTCAAATAAATTCCAAATAAATCCAAATAAATCCCAGAAAATTCCAAAAATTCACAAAAGTGCCCAATCTTATTTAAATTCATGAAAAACAAAAATTGGGGTGTTACATTCATACATACTTATCGTCAGTCAAACAAGTACTTCTCGTGGATGAATATTAGATTCAGGTTGTTGCTTACACATATGTTCAACGAGAGAGATATTTGATGAAGGATCTCTACGCTTGGCACATGAAACTGTTCACTTGGCTGATTGCAAGGAGTATACAATTACTAATGTGGGAATAGTTACACTGGAGATATATGATGGAGCACATCCCATAATGATGGGAGTTCGGTATGTACCAGGCATAAAGAAGAATATAATATTTGTGAGATCGTTTGAACTCGAAGGTTGTAAGGTATCACTTCGAGGTGGAGTCATGCAAGTTACTTGCAAGTGGTAGGTGATCATAAAAAGTATATAGAGTAATGGATGAAACCGATTGATAAGTAAACCTAAACAAAGGGCAATCTATTGGAGGTCTAAAAAATATATATCCTACTTAGGAGAAGGAAATAATGCCGTCAACGGTAGATACTCATATATCAATTGTAGTTATGTGTAGAATTACATAGATGGTTGCAAAATCTAGCAGATGAAAAGGCGAATGTACGAGCTGTTAGAACAAGGAAGACGTGGTAGAACCAATCACGAAGTACCATCGAGAAGGTGGAGTATGAAGGCGGTACAAACCTATAGCATAGAGGGCTATAGGAATAGAAGGTATGATTAACCAAACAACATAAATCAAATGCTTTCAAGTAGAGGGTTCGGGTGACCAAACCCAAACACCAACACGCACATTGCAGTGATGTGCATGAGCCCCTGTGAAGGGGCACTCCCAAAGGTGGAGCCGACTTAGAGTGAGTTCTCATAGGAGCACGATGACTTCAACGCATAAGAGTCATTGTGGAGATTGTTAATTATGGTGACTCATATCTAGTCTTTTAGGATTTGAAATGGTGTGCTTGATGAATACTAGTAGGATTAGGATTTCTACTTTCTTTGGAGGAACCAAGAAACCAAGAAACCAAAAGCCAACTCATCTAAAGCAAGAGGTGCACGAGAGGGTTAGAGGTTAGATTATTCTTTAGTACTAGATTCTTGTGTAATACAATGATCCAAATGTCCTAAAAGGTTTGAGAGGTTGTGAGAGAACAACAATCACTCGTACATTTTTGAGGTTGTGTTTAAAGAATTTATGGTCGTCTTTACAAAATCTTTTCTCTTTCGTCGTGGTTACTTCAACATCATTCTTTTAGTTCTCCCTACGAGATTCATCCTCTTCGTTCTTGAGACCGTGTATGCTCGTGTCGTATCTCACAAAAATCTGATCCTATCTGGGGGCTGCTGTGCATAAGAAGGGGTATTAGAGTGTAACACATGCGCGTTGATTTTTTCCTTTCATGTAGGGGGCTAAACGGAGCAGATAGTTCCTGAACGTCCTTCCAAATAAGTTTGGATCCTATTTGGAGCATGAAATCGGATATCCGTGCTTTTTTTTGGATATTGAAGTTAGATCCATTTTTTTTTCGGATACGGAAACGGATTCAAGACAAAAGTATCCATCAGATTCAGAGCTATACAAAATTTTAATTCAGATAGTATTTGGTAAACTTACTTCGGATATCCAGATATTAGCCCAATAGGCAAGGCCACGAAGCCATGGGCCTATAAGTACACGACTACCCTCTCACTTGCCCAGAGTGGACCAGAGAGAGAAATTAGCCCATGAGGCTTTTTTCAATATTAAAATTAGTTTTTTACTGCAAAAAATATAGGAAATCCAAATAAGCCAAGAAAAATAGCAAATGAACTCATAATAATTCCAAACAATTTAGGCAAATACGTTCGAACATAAGGAACTTTGAAAAAATACTTTTGAGTTTAATTGTTGTGATCAAATTTGCAAATTGAACTCCTAATGAGTTGCATTTTAAACATATAGTACGATTGATTGATTCTTTTACGTGTGACACATGAGTTCTATTTTTGTGCGATATATGACTAAATATCTGTGACTGAGACTATTCGCATTCAGCTTGACATGTATTCGCTCTATATTCATGACCGAGACAATCTGCATTCATATTCGTGTCTAGTCTTATCCGTATTCAACTCCGATTTGAGAAAATATGTGGAATATAATACGAAATAAATGATATATGTCTGTATCCCCTCTGATTGTACCCTACTTTCGTGTGTTTACCTTTTGATTTGTGCTCTGCCCCTACGATTAGTCGTGAGTTTACAGAATTTGAGTGGTATCCGGGCCTTTTTCTTTTTAGCGAAGTTGTATCCGGACTTGGGTAGCTAGCTATTTTATGCAATCGGGGCATGTTAGGTATCTTTATTTTTCTATTGTATGAACCAGCAGTGTAATCTAAGAATTCTATGTTCAATCTTTTATCCTTTTGCTACAATGAATGTAAAAAATTTCTAGCTTTATTTATTATTATAGAAATTTTCCGCATTTTTATCTCTTGAAATTAACATGAGGGTTTTTAGAAGAGTCTCCAATAAAGATAAAGAATACAACGAGAAATTACCACAAAATCCTACGTGGCCCAATATATATATTCGGTCTGGTTTCTAGTACAGCCAAGGCAACTATTTATTAGGACCATTGATGGTTAGATTGGACGATCGGGAACCTGTATATACACTACTACAAAACACGCAATAGGTGTCGGCCTATCTGTGTCGGTTTTTTTTGAACCGACACAGATAAAGATTTTGTGTCGGTTCTAAAACTCAAAATGGCGGGAAGCTTATTTGTGTTAGTTTGTAATTGAAACCGACACAAATAGTTACTTATTAGTGTCAGTTTGTAATTGAAACCAACACAAATAGTATTTGTGTCGGGTTGTAAATGGAACCGGCACACATATAAAATTATTAGTGTCGGTTGTAATTACAAACCGACACAAATATTTTTCCAATTATTAGTGTCGGTTCGTAAATGTCCACAGAAAATTAGCTAGGATTAATGTCAATGTGATGAAAAAAAATATAATGTAAATATGATGTCAAAAATATGCATTTATGTGGAGTTTTAGTTGTTTTTCTCATGTTGATTACAATTTTGGAATATTTTTATAATATCAAAAAACTAGAAATCCTATCTTTTAAATAAAATATATACCTATTATATATTTATGTGGACTTTAGTTATTATTCTCATGTTGATTACAATTTTGGGATATTTTTATAATATAAAAAAACTAGGAATCCTACCTTTTAAATAAAATATATACCAATTATATTAATACACTGAAAAGATTATTTATGTGGAGTTTTAGTTGTTTTTCTCATGTTGATTACAATTTTGGAATATTTTTATAATACCAAAATAACTAGAAATCCTATCTTCTAAATAAAACATATACCTTTTATATATTTATGTGGACTTTTAGCTATTATTCTCATATTGATTACAATTTTGGGATATTTTTATAATATAAAAAAACTAGAAATCCTTCCTTTTAAATAAGATATATACCTATTATATTAATGCACTTTTAGTGTCGGGTTTCAATTGGAACCGACACTGAAAATAGTATTTGTGTCGGTTCTTAGTTTGAACTGAGACAAATAATGCACTTTCCGTGTCGGTTTTTAGATGGAACCGACACTGAAACTAATTTTTGTGTTGGTTGTTTTATTGAATCGACACAAATACTTTGCCATATATGTATTCGATGAACCCTAAACAAAGTCCCTCCACCCCGTACCCTTGAACCCTAAACCTAAGTCCCTCGCCCCCGTCCCCGTCCGCGTCGCCGCCAACGCCTTCGCCCCCGGACGGCGCCCACACCGCCTGGACGCCGCCGGGCCCACGCCGCCCAGCGCCCATGCCGCCTAGACACCGCCCGGACGCCCACGCCGCCCCCAGACGCCCACGCCGACCTCTCCGGTTCCCCCCTGGTTCGTGCTGTTCCGCCTCCATCCTCGGTCTACCGCCACTCTCCGGTCAGCTCTAGCTTGGTCTCTTGGCCGCCGAACTGATTTGGAGTCCTGGCAGCTTTACCTCTACTGGCACCTCTCTACTTCCTCTCCTTTATGCCGATTCGGTGGGTGCCTAGGGCTTGGTACTCCCTAGCTCAATCCCCTTTTCCCCCTTTTCCTCTGGATGTCGAATCACCCCCCCCCGCCCCCCTTTCTAATCTATGATTGATGTTGGCAACATGATGTTGGGGGATTATACTCTTGATCTATGATATGTTGCACTGATGAGTTGGCAAAATGATGTTGGGCGGTTTGCATTGATGAGTTGCACTGATGAGTTGGCAACATGATGTTGGGGGATTATACTCTTGTTCTATGATGTGTTGCACTGATGAGTTGGCAAAATGATGTTGGGCGGTTTGCATTGATGAGTTGCACTGATGAGTTGGCAAAATGATGTTGGCAAAATGATTATACTCTTTGGCTAAACTATGTTCTGATGTGCTTAATGCTTGGCTATGGCTTATTCACAGTAGCTGGTTGATGCTAAACTATGTTCTGATGTTGATGTTGATGTTGATGTTCTGATGTTGATGCTCTTTGATTATACTCTTTTGCTAAACTATGCTGGTTGACAGTAGCTGGCTATGCTAAGCATTGACATGATGATATTTTTCAGTATATGGGGATTAGAATATGCCATGTTTCAGTATGCGAGGATTAGAATATGCTATGTTTCAGTATGATATTATATTGTTAATTGTCTTTTGTCTGCTGAGTGGATGTCCGAGTTTTAGGGAAGGTGCTGCCGAATTTTTTTAGTTAGGTTCAGCAACTTAGTAGTATATATGTTAGCTTGGTTTGCATAGAAAAAATACATGACATAGGAAAAACAAAGATAAAACAATTACCTTGTCAGAAGTACATATGCAGGCTGCATTTTTCATTATGCTTTGAATTACATGAGTTTGTTGTAGCATTATCTAGGAGATCCCATAATAAGTATGGTTTAGGTTTAGAGAAAAGGAGTGCAGGTTGGACTATACTAGGCCTGGAATGGGTTGGGTTGAAATGGGCGAAGCGGGTTGGATTTCAGTTTGGGTTGGCTTTGGGTGGGTGGAAATGGGTTGAGGCAGCAAATGTGTTGGTTTGGGTTGGGTTTGCACTGGAACGGGTTGGTTTTGGTTTGGTGTGGTTTCAAAACATTCGGGATCGAACGGGTTTGTTTTGGTTTGGTGTGATATCATTTTTTTCCATTATAGAGATGGTTAAGTGATTGTCCTAATTTTTTTTTCCATCTTTTGTCATCATGCCAAAGTGTGCATTCTTCTAATTTTCAATATACATGTCAATGCTTCAATGTTTTCTTCTGATTTTTCTTTTATTGCTCGATGATGCAAATTGGGTCAAATGGTGAATTGGACAATTAAGGTTGTGAATTAGGCCTTGAATCAGTAGACTTACATGCTAGAAATTGTTTAATTCATTTCGATGTTGCAAAGCTTGTTCATTATTATTTACCTGTAGTTGTCCTCTTTTGATTACTATCTGTGTTATTTTATTTGCCAACATGCTACTATCTGTATATATGTATTATTCTGAATTATGATCATAAGAACAGTGAAATTGATTAAATAATACCTTAAACTGCATGATTAGGAAGGTAAGGATTCAAGGCCTTCTTTACGTACTTAATTGTTTAGTTCAAATGAGATAAACTTGACCCAGGTGTAGATGATGTAAGAGCTAGTCTCTAGCATTCCTACACCAAGTGCCTGAGAGCACTATCAATCAATTATATATTAATTTGTTATTAGTATTACATTCTTGCTCTTATTCTTGCAATTTGTACAACCATTCAGAAATTAATTTGTTCTATTTCAATTTCAAGTATTTGATGGTTGCAATTATGTCATTATGTCAATTGATGTATTTTGTATATTGTCACTTGTAAGCAATATTGATTATCTTAACTTTGCTTCTCTTAACTTTCTTTCTCTTAACCTTGTATGTACAAAATAACTCTTAACTTACCTTCTCTTAAATTTGCTTCTCTTAACTTTCTTTCTTTTAACCTTGTATGTACAAAATAACTCTTAACTTACCTTCTCTTAAATTTGCTTCTCTTAACTTTCTTTACTCTTCTATGACCCTCTAAGCAAAATGAGGATAGATCATACTTAGATAAATTTCTATATCAATAGCTTCATCAATAACAATTCTAGAAAGATGACCTCGTGAATAACAATTCTATATCAATAGTTCATCAATAACAATTCTAGAAAGATGACCTCGTGAATAACAATTCTATATCAATAGCTTCATCAGTAACTGTGACACTACGGAAGGTCGAAATTTTATAAAATATGAAATCGGAGGTTGAAACTTTACGTTATGAAGTTTAGTCTTGTTTCCGGGCCGATTTCGGGAGTTTGGGCCTCTCTGGGGGAGTTCGGGCCCAAGGGGGATGTATCGTGGGCCTTGGTGGGAGGAGTTTTGGGCCCATGAGGGAGGGGGAGGCAGAATTCCTGCCTTGGGGGCGCCCTCCCCCTGCCCTTGTGCGCCCCCACCTAGCCCTAGCCGCCCTTCTCCTTTCCCCCCTCTCCTTTGGCCGCCGCCCCCTCCCTCCTTTCCCCCTTGTGCGCCACCACCTCCCCCTCCCCTCTCCACCCTCCTTTCTGCCCTAGGGGAGCTCCCCACCTCGCCACACTGTTCCAACCATCGGGAAGCCCCGCGACGAGGAGATCGAGCGGTTCCGTCGCGAGGAAGTCGATCGGGGAAACCGGGAGGAGAGGAGACTCATCGTTCGTGTTCGTTGGTGAAGTTATGGTCTTGGGCAATCCCTGGGGTTGGTCTAGGTGCTATGGTAGAGGGTGTTTTGATTCTTTTAGATCGAGAGGTGGTGTTGTGATTGGGTAGATTGGATGAAAACTAGAGTTTGCCTAGTTCTGTGTTTCGGGCAGATTGGGCACACGACCTAGGGTTTGAGTTTTCGCAATTTTAGAATTAGAACATGGTCGTCCGCATGTTGAAGAAGTTGTAGATAACTTCAATAACTTTAATTAGACACCAAGAACGTCCAATTCTGCCCAGTCGTTTGAAAGTTATGGTCATTTTACCGAACGGGTTCAAATCTGTGATGTATTTGGGACAGAACGTAATGTTTTGTAGATTAAATAATTTTAGATGCAAAATCAGCTTTTCCCAATAATTAGAAAAAGTTAGGAAATTTCCTAAGCTTTGCGATGATGTACTCGTTTAATCGATTTAGAGTCCTAGAACTAATGTTATGCTAGATTGAAGCCTGCTGTCCCGACGGGACAGATTCTCTGTTTTTCGGTTTTGGGAGTAGTTTGTGAAGTCGGGGTAGATGAGCTTTTGCGTACTATTTTGGGGGCACGTTTTGAGTGTGTGGTATGTTTGTGCAGGTCGTGTGACCCCGGGAGTGCCCTCAACCAGGGGTTGAAATTTCGGACCGATATCCGAAATCTCGGCCGAGATTTCGGATTTCGGACCCCTCCGAGATTCAAAATTCCGGAAAATTCAAAAAATTCAAAAAAAATTCAAAATTCGAATTTCTCGACGAAATCTCGGGAATCTCGGGCGAGATCTCGAGTTTTGTTACCGGATTTTGATTTTTGTGTACTGTATTTGATTGTATTTAGGGTCAAGATCATCCACAAAAAATTTCTAAAATTTTTGATGTGTTTTTGACCTTTTTTTGGTCGGTTCAATTAGTCAGTTTGCACTGTCCGAATTTTTTAAAATTTCTCAAGATTGATCATCATCTGAAAATTTTATGGGAATATTATGGATGTGTTAGGACCATTCACAAAAAATTTCAAAATTTTCTAAAGTGGTTTGAACTATTTTCCATCTCCGGCCATCTGCGGTGAGTTATCTTTGCATCTCGCCGTCCAATACCGAGATCTCGTCTTATTTCTTCCGGATTTTGTCCGAAATTTCTGAATCTTGCCGAGATTTCGGATTTCGGTGACCTTCGGGATTTTACCCAAAACGAGAATTGAATCCTTAGAGTGTAGACACCAGTGAAGGAATGAGGTTAAGTGGTTAGTATGCTATTAAGTGTTAACTGATTAGTTTTTGGCTTAGTGATAGTAGGTATTTCATATGACATGCATGCATAATTCAAGGTACGAACTGCTCGTGACATAAAGGTTTCATACTTGTAGGTTATTACTTCTTGTATGTATGTCACATTAGTTATTAATTCGTGTTAGCTCTAGATGATTGTTAGCTCAAGATCATACGTATACCGTTGCAGAATATCATGATAGGAACATATATTAAACTTTTTAAATGACTTGAAGTTCATTTGTTACATTTGAAAAATCAAAAACTGATTTTACATACGGTTTTTACGATGACTTTACCACTGTTACATTTTTAAAAATTGCTCATGATTGATCATCATCTCAAATTATTATGGAAATATTAGTGATGTGTCAGGGCCATCCAAAAAAAATTTCAAATTTTTTTGACGTATTTTGGACCATTTTTCGGCAGGTTCAATTTGGCCGAGATCTCGGTGATCTCGGCCTTGATCTCGGATTTCCCGGTTGAAAAAAAACCGGATTTAAAATTTAGTTTTTGTAATTCGTCCGGATTTTTTCCGAAATTTCCGAATCTCGCCAAAATTTCGGATTTCGTGAACCTCCGGGATTTGACTCAAAACGAGATTTTAAACCTTGCCCTCAACCTCTCGCCAATCCGTCGCCCGAGGTTAAGGCAAGTGTATTGTAATGGGTAGCGTGTTGTAAGCCCTGAATGTTACCAAACATAGACTAAACAACATCTAAATACCACAAATTAAAAGAAATTACAGCAAAGACGCAAATGCTAAAATCGAAAATTTCGGCAGCATCTCCTTTGTTTTTCCATAGTTCGGAGCAACAACACAATAACACATGATATATCATAATGGAAAACATCCAAAGCAACAATAACAGGTAATATAGCGGCAATTTAAGTCTAGCATAATGAATTTAACCACTTCATGAACTAATACGAAGTAAAGGATGTAATCAAGCACACGAACAAATCATAATCCTAGTTTCATCACGCTAAACCATGATCACAACTCCGAAAGGTAAGCATTGTCTAATTGTGTGAAAATTGTGTGATGAAGTGCCTCTAAGCCCCTTTCCCGCATGCCGGTGTCAAGGTACCTAAATACAACAAAAAAACACAAGCGTGAGTTCATCACTCAGCAAGTATATTGCAATGGACTGAAAAGGACAGTTCAATGCCAACATCACTACATACCGTACTTAACATCATGATCAAGTCATAATTTCACATACAACATCTTATTCATGTCTCCATCCTCTTTGTACTTATTTCATCATCATCATGTATGCAATGCAATGAAGTGCACATGTCTCCTCGAAGCACATACCGTTATTGTCGAGTGCACACCCGTTGGCGTGCACCCTCTTTCCCCTTCCATCCCGTAGATGGAGGGTGCCTACTCCTCGCTTCCACTCACCACGTGGATGGAATCACAAGGTAGGTCTTACTCAATGGCGCTCCGGATTAGTCATAACTTTCTCACCGACCTTACCGGACTAGTTATGACGTTCTCACCGACCGGGCTAGTTTTCATGCCATTATGCAACATATGCCATAAACATAAACAACTAATCATTGCATAGCATCATAACATACCATTTTCATCATATCATGGGCAAACACTAGTCATGGCAAGATAGCATATCATGAAAACAATTTGCATCTAATCAAGACAAGCAACATACAACACACTACCCATTCCAATACACTTGCCTTAACCGCGGGCAACGGATTGGCGAGAGGATGAGGGCACTCCCGGGGTCACACCACCTGCACATAGATACCACACACTCAAAACGTGCCCACAAAACAGTACACCATCGCTCATCTACCCCGACTTCGCAAACTACTCCCAAAGCCGAAAAAGAGAGAATCTGTTCCCCGGGACAGCAAGCTTCAAACTAGCATAACTTGAGTTCTAAGACTCCAAATCAAGTAAATGAGTACATCATCGCGAAGCTTAGGAAATTTAATAGCTTTTTCTAAGCATTAGGAAAAGCTCATTCGGCCTCTAAAAGTGTCTAATCTACAAAACATTACGTTCTGTCCCAATTACGTCACAGATTTGAACACACTCGGTAAAACGATCATATCTTTCAAACGGCTGGGCATAATTGGACGTTCTTGGTGTCCAATTAAAGGTATTGAAGTTATCTACAACTTTCTCAACAGGCGGCTGATGAAAATCCTAATCTAAAATTGCGAAAACTCAAACCCTAGGTCGTGTGCCCAATCTGCCCGAAGCAGAACACTATGCAAACTCTAGTTTTCATCAAATCTATCCAATCGCAGCACCACCTTTCGATCTAAAGACACCAAAAAAACCTCTAGCATAGCACCTAGGCCATCCCCAAGGATTACCCCTAACCATACCTTCGCCCGACGAACGATGAACCGACGAACACGCCTCCCGATCGCCCGATCTTCCTCCACGCGCCAATCCCGCCGGATCCTCTCGTCGTGGAGCTCCCCAATGGCGAGGGCAACGACGTGAAAGAGCGTGGCAGCAAGGGGTGGGGGTGGAGCTCGCCTAGGGTCGGCTATAGTTGGTGGGGAGGAAGGAGCAAGGTGGCGGCTAGGGGAGGCAATGGGGGAGGCGCATGGGGGGGAGAGGGGTGGGTGGCGGCTAGGGTTGAGGGAGAGGGGAGTGGGGGTGCACCAAGGGGTGGGGGCTAGGTTTGGCTGCCCAAAAGTCCCCCCTTGGGCCCAAACCCTTCCACCGAAGGCCCAACTCAACCCCCAAGGCCCAAAGTCCCCCGGAGAGGCCCAAACACCCAGAAACGGCCCAAAAACACGCTATAAAGTCGTACCAAAATGCCGAATTCTAAAATGTCACATTCTGGGGTGTCACATTACCTGTGTATGTAGATTCCATTGGATACTCCTTGCCATTACACTCGATAAGAGCAAAATGGTTGTACTGGATCCCCTTGAAAAAGAAGAAGAAGTTTACAAGGACAGGACAAAAATACTCCAGAATGCCTTTAAAAGATACTATCAAAAGAGCACGAGATACCGCCCATTCCAAAAGTTCCTCTCAATGCGTAATAAATTTCCGGTACGTACACATTATTTCTATATCGCATTTTGTAGTAAATGACTCGTTTCGTGACATTGTAGTTTATTTATTCTTTGTAATGTCACAAACAGTCGCAAGGCACAAATTTATGTGGATATTTTGTCTGCCAATACATGCAGGAAATCTTAGGTTCTACATTAGTAGACAATGACATAGAGGTTTGTCATGCTAAACAACTCAAATTGATTTATACCTAATGATAGCTACGAAAGCTCAAATTACTTTTTTTTTTACTTATAGCGCCTCAAATTGCCTATGGATGGACTACACGAAAAAGAAATCAAAGCCATTCAGGGACAACTCGCCTGGTTCATCATGAGTCAAATCATCAACAAGAATGGCGAGTTTCATGACCCTGACAACAGTAACCCAGTCTTTTGTACTAATCTGGAAAAAATTGTGTCCCCATCCCACTCCGATTGATATATGTATCAGTACAGAGTGTGATGATGTTTCATATTTTTCCCTAAAAAAGTTGGTGCAATGTAAAATGATGTACACATAGTTTTCTATCATTTAAATTATTTGGTTCTGAATGAGATGGTTCTTTTAGGATAAGTAAACCTAAAAATTTGATATTAATGCTTACGCATTCATACATGCTCATGCATCCTTATGAACTTATCTACTGTAGCAAAACTGAAAATACATGTGAACAATTCAAAAACTAATTGAAATTGAAATAAGACATGCTTTGACCTCACAACAAATTTCTGATATGTGTTTGTTGACCAATTAGTTGACTTAGGCACTAGTGCACGTAATTGGAAATTATGTCCTCAAACTCCCCATGGAGGAAAACTATTATTAAAGGACACTTTATATTCACCTAGCATGAGAAGGAACTTATTCTCTGTTGCTCAATTGAAATGTCTACTCCCACTAGAGTTCAAAAGATTTATTTTATCACATTAAATGCAAAATGCGGGAGGCTTAGTGGAAAGATATAAGGCTATACTTGTTGCTAAAGGTTTTACACAAAGGGAAGGTATTAACTTTGTGGAAGCTTTTTCTCCTGTTACAAAATTTACTTCGATTCATGTTATTAGTGCTTTAATGGCTTATTATGATCTTGAACTCCACCAAATGGATGTTAAAACAACTTTTCTTAACGGCCATTTGAAGGAGGAAATATTTATGTTTTAGCCAGAAGGTTTTGAAGAAAAAGGAAATAAAAATAAGGTTTGCAAGTTGAAAAGATCAATTTATGGTCTTAAACAAGCTTCACATCAATGGTATATTCTTTTTGATAGTGTATCATGTCATATGGTTTTTCAATGACGGAAGGTGATCATTACATATATGCAAAGGTTATTGGTGGTAATTTTTTGTTGCTATCATTGTATGTTGATGATATTTTCATTGCTTCTAATGATAAAATTACATTGATGGAAGTTAAAGTGTGGTTGTCTTCTAAATTTGATATGAAAGATATGGGCGAAGCTTCCTATGTTTTGGGAGTGGAAATACATAGATCAGAATAAACAAATTCTTGGTTTGTCCCAATAAACAATATGTGTTTGTTGACCAATTAGTTGACTTTACCATCATATCATTCGAGATTAAACATTGTGTTTGACCAAACTATTATGATATGTGTGCATGCTGTTTCAGAGGGCATGGCTAGCAGTTCCTGAGGCTAGCCAAAATGCTGATTTTTTATTATTTGGTCTGGTATTATTTGTGTCGGTTCTTGGTATGAAACTGACACTGATATATGGACTTTTTGTGTCGGTTAGTAGTTAGAACCGACACTGATATATAGGACTTTTGTGTCGGTTAGTGGTTAAAACCGACACTGATATGTAGGACTATTTGTGTCAGTTCTTAGTTTGGACCGACACTGATATATTGACTATTTGTGTCGGTTATTTGTGGGAACCTACACTGTTGCGTTGACTATTGGTGTCGGTTCGTAGGTAGAACCGACACTGATAAGGTTATTTGTGTCGATTTTTTAACCGACACTAATAATTCTCGATTATCACTGTCAGTACATCTGTGTCGGTTCGAAAACCGACACTAATGTTGGTTCCCAACCGACACAGATCTACTAGTCAGTAGTTGTGATATATGCAACAATCCACTTTGACATGTTCGCACACAGGATTTAGGCCTCTTAAACACATGAATTAATTTTGGGAACTAGCAATCTACGGGTGCCATCCTTAACGTATGTGTTAGCACTAGAATTTGACAGGTATAGTCAATTTAGGAAGATTAGTTAAACATAGATAAAGATCTTGACTGACATCAGCTCAAAGTGAAATTTATCTCTTGAAAGTTGAGGCCGATATGAATTGTGGATTTTGATGAGTCTAAAAAGGATACAATCAGCTTAGATGCTATAAAAGGGGTCAACGGGCGAGAGAGAACACATCGATAGATCGAACAACTTGCATATACTTTTATTTACTTTTCGTCGACTAAGAGTAGTCTTTAGATTTTGAATCTTTCCTCTGTAATTTGTTTTGATCAATAAAGTTATCTGTCGCCGATTTTAATCATCATCGACTTACACAAACTATCCTAGGTTTATTTTTTTACCAATCTTGTTGTCCATAGCCTTTTCAGTGAAAAATATACCTTTATTAATCATCTGATCAGCTGTAATAAGCTGTTTGGATTTATCATTACCAATAATCTAATTGGCTATAATAGCTATTTAGATTTATCTCATCAGCAACCTAATCGGCTGTAATAGCTGTTCAGATTGTTTTTTGCCGATTGTAGGATCAAATCGGACGGCATGCCTCGAACCTTCTTGAACCCGGTGTTCACGTGTGTTGGAGCCAATTGGGCCTTTTTCGATGCCAACAGTATGTTTAAGTGACTTGGCAAAAAATATGTGATATTGTTTGTTGGAAAATAAATCATCGCATAACTCAATTTATAATATTTTGAAATTATACATTATATGAGAAAATGTACTCACTCCGTTTGGTAGTACTTGTCACATGTGAATGAAATTTTCTTCCCCAAATACTTGCAAGGCAAACAGTAAACGTGTAACATAACATTTTTTATTTATTTCATCATCATTTATTTTTATTATTGTAATGGTTTTCTCTTTCTTTTGGCACTTTTTTAATACACATAATATTTCTTATACTAGTATAGCTAAGTGAAAACCAGTCGATGTATCACTCTCTTCATCTTTTCATTTATCATAGAGGTCCACCAAATAAAGAGTTAGAATATTTTATCTTTTTTAGAATTTTTAGTTGTTCTATATTTTATTTACAACCCTAAAAAAACTTGTATTGACTTTTAGTATATAACCATTAATAATTTATATATATACTAATCAAATTCCTTTCCTGATTTCTCTCTTTTTTTCAAATTAGCATATCTATGAAATTTTAATTATGAGTAAAACCACAAATTATATTTAAAAAAAACAATCCATAATTTCCTTTTATTTTTATTTTTTTATTTTAAATTTTATTTTCAATTTCAAGTTTTAATTTAGAGTAAAATCAAATGGCTAATTTTGATTTGTTGCTTTTTGTAGGACCCCGGATCGACTAACCGGAATCCCCTATGTATTTCTGTACTAGTCCCAGATCAGTAGCTAGTACACACAGGCAAACAGTGATGAATCAACAACCATATCACGAATGCATAAAACTAAATAAGAATAACGTCAAATAAAAGCAAAGACCTTATGGTCAAGGTTTACCATTACGGCCAGAACAGGCAGAACAACTTGAACAACCGCAGTGGAAGACGAAAACACCAAAGCAACCCATCCAAATGCCCACAGGCAATCGAGTGGAGAGCGCGCCCTAGTCGTTGGAATCTCCCTTGACAGCTTCTTTCACTTCTGAGGTAGGATTAGAATGTAGCACGTGAGTACATAAAGTACTCAGCAAGTCTGGGAAATTATGCACAACGTAGGCTATCCAAAGATGGCTTAATATGGTTTTTTTTTGCATAAAGCCAAGTTTCATCAAACCATACTTGTTAATAAGTTTCACACAGCATATTTAAGCAATTCTTTTTAATAATTGAATTATGTAATATTTCAGTGAAGGTTCTAGCCACCATTCACTAGAACAGGTTCAATTCACTCCCGGATCCCAAAAGATCAGGATTGAAAACCAAAACAAAAGTCTACCAATATGAAAGCATTCTTCACTTTGCCTTTGACCGTAGGCACGGCTATTCGAATAGTTTTAACTCTGCAGAGGTGTACAGCTTTACCCACAAGACATGATATTCCCTTGATGCCATGCAATTAGCACACTTCCTTGGGTGTGCCGGTAGGGATATCATGACAAGGCCTTTACAATGTATACGCCTAACTTGACCCACCCGCTCAGGTTTCACCGCTGTTAGGGTTCTAGCCGCCCAGTACAGAAGCCCCCTCTTGCGTCGTGTGAGAAAAACAGTCTTGCCTCTATCCGGCACTCACATTCCACCATTTGGTGAGTCTAAGTTAGGTTTCTACAAATTATCCAGGTCGTACCATTATAGACATGTGGTTGTACGATTATGCTTAGAATGGAGACAGTCATAAGCGTCAGTCCTTAACTGACTTGGGGCGGTACTTGCACCATGAAAACTAGTGCTCTATCCGCACCCACCAGACAAACCATTCCGCCCAAGTCCAAACTATTTTTCATTTTATTTTTATTTTGTAAACCAATGGCAATACTTTTTGCCTATAACTTTCAACACAAGTTTTCAAGAGTTAAGTGAAATTCCCACCCATAGGTGAATACTGACCGATTGCGAGTCTAAGCATTTCTACCGAACTATTCTATTCCACCACTAGTTTATTTTATAAAATAGAAATCTCCGGATTTGATTACAATCCTTATAATTAATTTTGTAATCTCCAATAATCCTTCTATTGCCATAATTTTATAATCATAAGAATAATCCAATTCAAGATAGTACCCAACAAGTATGAAGTATCTCATAGTACCATCATAACTCCAAAATTATATTAAACTACAATCATGTTCGTATATGAAATATTTCCCTTGAACCATAATTTGCATTGCTGGCTTATCCATCATTCACCCGGTGATCAATCTTATCATCTGCTAAGAATATTGTGACACCACGGAGTGACGTAACCTTATATAATGTGACTGTTGAGGTCAAAAACATTATGAAATGTGAAATTAAGGTTAAAACCATAAGGTATGAAGGTTAATAGCGTTTTCGGGAGTTTGGGCCTTTCCGGGGAGTTTTGGGCCTAAGAGAAGGGGTCGTGGGCTTTGGTGGGATGGAGTTTGAGTCCAATTGGGAGTAGGAGTCCTAGTTGGGGCCCTCCCCCTGCCCCTTATTGCGCCCCCACCCCTGCCCTTGCGCCCCCACAAGCCCTAGCCGCCCCCCCACACCTCCCCACCTCCTCCTTGTGGCGCCTCCACCTCCCCCATTGCTCCTCATTGCTCCACCACCTCTCCACCTCCCTTGATGCCCCTAGGGGAGTTCTCCACCTCAACACCTCAAAGATCCATCCGTTGGAGCGCTCCGCGACGAGGAGATCCGGCGGAATTGGAGCGAGGAAGGAGATCGCGCGAACCGGGAGGAGATCCGTTGGGTTTTCGGTCGTCAGGCGAAGGTATGGCCACGGGGATCCTTGGGGTTGGTCTAGGATCTGTTCTAAGGGGTATTAGCATGTTTTTAGATCAATTGGTGGTGCTGGAATTGATTAGATTAGATGGAATCTTGAGTTTGCCACGTTCTCTGTTTCGGGCAGCATGAGCAGTCGACCTAGGGTTTGGGTTTTCACCAATTTAGATTCGGAATTTGGTCGTACGGATGTTGAAGTAGTTGTAGGTAAGTTCAATACCTTTCAGTGGGTATAAAGAACGTCCAATTCCGCCCAGCCATTTGAAAGTTATGATCGTTTTACCGAACGTATTAAAATCTGTAACGTGATTGGAGCAGATCACGGTATTTTGTAGATTAAACAACTTTAGAGTCTGAATCAGTCTTTCTGTATACTTAGAAAAAGTTAGGAAATTTCCTAAGCTACACGAGGATGTACTCGTTTATTCGATTCGGAGTCTTACAACCCGAGTTATGCCTTTTGGAAGGCTGCTGTCCCGATGGGACAGAACCTCTGTTTTGGGTTTAGCGAGTAGTTTGCGATGTCGGGTTAGAAGAGGGTTTGCCTACTGTTTTGTGGACATGTTTGTGAGTGTGTGGTACCTATGTACAGGTGGTGTGACCCCGGGAGTGCCTTCTACTTCTCGCCAATCCGACGCCCGTGGTTGAGGCAAGTGTATTGAAATGGGTAGCGGGTTGTAGTTTGCTAGATTGGTTGAGATTGAAATTGAATATATGATATGTTCACATGCCATGCTTTAATGATTTCCATTGATATGATGAATATGCTTATTATGTTATGATGATATGTGTTAATGTACAAGTTATTTATGATGTTGGCATGTTTGCATACATGGCATGATACATGGCCCGGGCGGTGAGAAAGTCATAACTAGTCCGGGGAAGGTCGGTGAGAAAGTTATGATTATTCCGGAGAGCCAATGAGTAAGTCCTACATCGTGATTCCATCCACCACGGTGTATGGAAGCGAGGAGTAGGCACCCTCCATCTTCGAGATGGAAGGGGGGAGAGGGTGCATACCGACGGGTATGTACTCAACCATACCGGTATGAGTTTCCAAGGAGACATGAGCATCGCATCGCATTGCATACATAATGATGATGATATTGATATGTGATCATAAATGAGATGATAGACATGATATGAGTGGTTGAAGCCATGTAATTGTTTTTGTGTACCATCGCAATATGCTTGCTGAGTGTTGAATTCACGCTTGTGATTTCTTGTTGTTTTAGGTACCTTGAGATCGGCATGCGGGGAAGGGAAATAGTCACACTTCTACACGTAGCTTCACTCAATTGTCCCACAAGTCGTTCAATTGGGTTTTGACAATAAACTAGTGTGATGCTTAATGCTTTATGGTTTAGCTTTGCGTTATGAGAGTCTTTTTGTTCGTTTGGCTCATGGAGGCATTGAATGTTTGGAATTAGACTTATTTGGTCGTCATACCTTTAGTTATTGCTATTTTAGATGTCTCTCATATTGCCTTATATTGCTATGCTATTGTGTTTCCTTCAATTCTTGTTAAAACAAAGGAGATGCTGCCGAAATTTCGATTTTTAGCATTGTGCCTTTGCTGTAATTTACTTGTAATTGTGGTATTTAGAGGTTGCTTAGTCTATGTTTGGTAGCATTCGGGCATATTAAATGCCAGGGTGGACACCGACGGGTGTGTACTCAACTATACCGGTATGAGTTTCCAAGGAGACATGAGCATTGCATTGCATACATAATGATGATGATGATAATGTTAAGTGTTCATGAATGAGATGATATACATGATGTGAGATTTTATTGCCATGTTATTGTTCTTGCTGTCCCTTGCAATATGCTTACTGAGTTTCGAACTCACGCTTGTGTTTTCTTGTTGTTTTAGGTACCATGAGATCGGCATGCGGGGATGGGAATTAGTCACACTCCCACACGTAGCTTCACTCTTTGATTTCACAAGTCATTCAATTAGTGTCGATAATAAATTGCGTGTGATGATCATTGCTTTAAGGCTTAGCTTTGCTAAATGAGAATCTTTTCGTTCGTTTGACTCTTGGAGACATTATATGTTTGGAACTAGACTTACATTGTTGCTAAGTCATTAATTATTGCTGTTTTTAGTTGTCTCTCATATTCCATATATTGCTATACTGTTGTTGCTCCTTCGAATCATGTTAAAACAAAGGAGATGCTGCCGAAATTTCGGTTTTTAGCATGTGCGCCTTTGCTGGAATTTATGTTTAAATGCGGTATTTAGATGTTGTTTAGCTTATGTTTGGTAGCATTCAGGCATATTAAATGTCAGTGTTACAATTGGTATCGAAGAATTTGTAGGTCCTTGGAATGTGTATTTTTAGTGTCATGCTATAGGGTACAACTAAAATATGATGTGGAATAACTTAGAAACATGGCCTAGGTCTTAACTAAAATTTTGTCATAGGATAGCAACATTAAAACTTGCAAAAGTGGTATAACTAATCTAAAATTTGACACACGATGGATGCACAGTAGGAAAGGGTATGGGTATCGTTTCTTTACGCTTAAATGTTGTATTTAAGCTATGATGTTAAATGCTTCATTTGATAATGCATGTTGCTATGTCTATAAGATAAATGATTGAATTGTTCCTGTTATGGTGATAAAAGTGGGGTTTTGGTGCCGAAGGGTTTCGGTCACCTCTTTTTGTTCATAGTAAGGGTGAGGTTTGACGGTATGGTCGGTTAGCGCCATCACCGAAGAACTATTAACCCCTGTAGGAGAAGAGTGCTTACCCTTTCTGTCATAGATCGGGTAGTTGACTGGAGTCAAATAGAAGAGTTGGGTGGTGGATTCCTTCGGATGTTCTTTATCGTTCTGTGGTCGGTCTTGGTTAGTTTTCTTGGTTTTAGTTGATGGAAACCAAAAGAAAAGTGTTTGGTGTTGGATTTTTGCAGATCGTTCCGTATGCGGTGTGTGGTTTTGTCTTCCTTGGTTGAAGACGAAGAAGAGGAGTCTAGTGTTGCGCTTCTTTTGGGCGCCTTCCTAGTTTTGATGCCTAGTTTGCTGATTGCTTTATGGGGAAGAAGCATTCAATTTATCCATGTGTTTGTCTTCCTCCGAGGTTAAAGGAGTTATTGCGGAGTTGTGCCAGACCCGACTGTTAGGGCTGAAGTTCTGTGGCTTTGTAGGAGTAAGTGGTGTTTGATTTCGTTATTTTACTGGTTTAAGAAATCATCGTTGAAAAAAAACCTTCTTGTTTTGTGAAAGTTTGGGGTTTGGTGTTAAGGTTTTATTTGCAAAGGGTTATTTGATCGGTTGGTTCCCTCCTGTGGGAGTCTTTGAGATTGAAAAGTGTTTTGGAAAATTCCTTTTTCATGACCAAGTTTGGGTTTGTCTCATTGCAATTTTGAGAGTCAAGTTTCCTTATGAATTTGGGATGAGCTTTACAACTAAAATATTGCAAACAAAGTAAGTAGTCTTTTGACTGAAATCGTTTGTCCCTAGTAAGAATTGCTGTTTAGCTTGTTATGTAGTAGGTAACAATGTGGTTTATGGAATGACGTGTTGCTAAGTCAAATTTTGAGTTGAATCAATTCAATGTGATTATCATCTCCAGCTTGAGAATAAATAGACTACTAGTGTTGTAGTTTACTCTGTAGCGAGAATGATTAAATGGGTTAATGTACATGCTTAGAATCTGTTGCCTTGCTTTAAAAGTGCTTATGATCCTTGTTAATGTTTAAAGTTTTAAACCCTGATGCATAGTTAAAACTTTAAGATGATGTAGACTGCTGTATTTGATAAAGAAACCTTGCTGGTTGTTTAAAGATGTTCTAATCTAATGGATTAATAGAGAAATTTAATCGTGTTGCCTAGCGACTTTAATTTGGAAGTTGATTAGAGTTGCTATTTATGTTGTTGCAAACCATTAGTATATTTGGAAGTATGCGTATGTGTTCCTATAAATGCTAGTATAGATATCAATTGAGAAGACATAAGATTTATTCTTAATGATGTTGTTAAGGGCAGTGTTAATGCTAGTATTCAATCTATTTTAAATAGTTGGAGTATGTTGTGTGGTGGTAATTTGGTTATCACCTATGTATAGGATAGCTAAAAGCAATGTGTTGATTGATGATAATCAAATTTTTGATATTGATGACTTAGTAGTGGTGGTAGTTGTGTAGAATACTTGTTGGAAACCATTGATTAAATGGAGGGTATTGTAACCTGCGGTGATGGAGCGAACCATGGATAATTAACCTGATGTAGAGTTTTATCCTTAATGAATGTATGCCTTGGAATCCTAGTTATGAACTTTGTCTTGTAGAGATAATATTTACATGTTGAAGTCGTTGTTTAACTGAATAAGGTTCGGTTGTCGAGACGTGAATATATAGGAGGTATGAAATTTATATGTTGATCTTGCTGAAAGATTTGTGGAAGTACTGTGTTTCAAATTTAGAATAAGAAGTATTATGATTCGGTGATCCGTGGGGATCATGTCAATATAGTCTTGGTTGGGTGCCTTTTTGATAAGCATCATAAACCCTTATTAAAAGTGTTGGGAATGGTAACTAGAGGAAGAATTTGTTGTGAAGCTTTTGGTTGAATTGTGTTGGGGCTCCTCAGGGAGTAAAAACTGATTATTAAAGTCTTTTAATGGAAAGCGTAGTGGAGTTCTAGAGATGGTTCTTTTTTATGCTGAGCTTGTGTTTAAAAGCTTTTGGACTGGTTTGGTTGTTTGCCATTTTGGTTGAAGGGTTTTCGGTCAAGGTGTTCCATATGCTGTGTTTCAGAGTTTCCCCAAAACTCGTAGTGTTTGGTGTCGACCTTTGGTTTTGGCGAATTTGTTTAGTTCGTGTTGTGAGTTTGGATTTACATCCAAAAGTTTTTGAGTCGATCGCGCCCTTTCGCGTTCGCACTGAATTATCTTTGGAATTAATTTTAAAAGGAAGCAGATGGTCATAAAGGGTTGTGTTGGAAACTTTTGAGTTAAAGCCCTTGATGTGTAACTCTATTTGGCTAGAGTTGGAGTCATTTAGAAAATGTGTCTGGTGTGCGGGTGTTTCACAAGTCTGGATTTTTATGAATGTTTCATAAGTGAATTTGGTTAGAGAAGAGTTTCTTTTGGGATTGAGTTTCCCTCTCTTTTCATAAAATTTATGGCAGTTGTTTGTGCAGATGTCTAACTTTGGAGTCAATGTTCTTTTCCAAAATGTTGATTTTGGTTAAAATGCGATGTTTTGCAAAGTTTAGCTATCTATCGTTGGTGGGTTCTGATTTGATGTGGTGCCTTACTGTTAACTATGCTGCCGTCATAGTTTATATGAATTAGCACAACTCTCGATGTTATTCGAGATTTATTCATGTGATACCGAGGAAGAAGTCGTCATGTGAATGACTTTTCGGTAGTGTGGTTACATGATGAAGGAATGGTGAAAAGTAAACATGACATCGTTTTTACATGTTAAATGATAAAAGAGTCGTTGAGCCAGGTCGGTGAGAAAGTCATATATGGAGATATGACTAATCCGGAGTGCTCCTGAAGAGTGTGCATTTATGTCATGAAACGAGATTTCCCTTGCTTTCTAGTATGAAAAGAGGCAATGAAGAATTTCTGGTATGTTGGTTGTGATGTAGGGGATTTATGTTTCCTTTGTGACTTGGCTTGGATGTTGCCGAATTATTTCCAAAAATGGTTGTTAACGTTTTGGGTTTGAGTTGTCGTGTGTACACTTGGACTTGATAGCTAAGTGTTTTTGTGTGAGGGCGAGACCCTCTTAAGAAAGGAACCAATTGTGGTTTGGTAAGTTTTTTCGATCCTAGCTTGGGGCTAGGTGTCGAACCTTACTGGTATAAGGGTGGTTTGTGATGGAGGTTGATGATGTATGGGTTTAACCTTTACTAAGAGTAGCGATGGGTGGAAGTGAAGTTGACGGTAGATCGGTGATAATTGTCCTGCCGTGAGCAACTATCTTCACTAGTTGTTTTGGGTCTGAGTCTTGCCTAGGAGAGGCTGGAATGAAATGTTAGTATGATCGTGTATCGGAAGGGCAAGTGTGCCTTAATGAGTTATTCCCCTCGATGGAAATTTTCGGGAATGTAGAGAGGTCGTTAAAGGAATTGTGACTTGCTTTGATTATGTCATGTTGAGTTTAATGGAGTATGGTTGACAGGTTGGTTGTGATAGAAGTGTGAAGTGTTTGTCGTGAGGATTCGAGCGTTTTGGGTTGATGGAGCCCTTTGCGGTTGAAACGCAGATTCTGTTTGGGATTTGAAGTGAAGGTCGAACTGTGAGCGGTTGCCCTCAGTTGAGCTAGATCAACACTTTTTCGTTAAGTGTTGGTTTTGGGAACTCGTTTGTCGTTTGTTCCGGTTTTAGTTGTTGTGCGAATGTTTTGTGCTGCAGAAAAGCCTTTTGTCCATTGGGGACTTTGTTGTTGATTTTGGCGTCCTTCGGATTCGAGGTCGAATCCTGTTGTAGGGGGGAATAATGTGACACTACGGTATGGTGTGACATTATAAAATGTGAAATTAGAGGATAAAACCTTACGGCTTGAGGTTTACTCGCGTTTTTGGGCCTTTTGAAGTGTTGTGTCACCACGGAGTGTAGGAACCTTATAAATGGTGCATGATGAGGTCAAAAACATTATGAGATGTGGAATTAAGGTTAAAACCATATGATAGGAGGCTTAATAGCGTTTCCGGGCCGTTTTCGGGCCGTTTCCGGGGTTTTGGGCCTTTCCGGGGGAGTTTGGGCCTAAAGGAAAGGGTCATGGGCTTTCGTGGGATGGAGTTTGAGTCCTAATAGGAGTAGGAGACCTGGTTGGGGGCCTCTCCCAGCCCCTTTAGAGCATCTCCAGCAGAGCCCCTAAACCAGCCCCTAAACCTTAAAATAGGGGGTGTAGTAAAAAAAACAGATCCAGCAGGGCCCCAACTCAAGCCCCTAAAATTAGGGGGCCCCTAAATTTGCCTCCTCAGCCCCAATTCCCAGGGGGCCCCAACTCAAGCCCCTAAAATTAGGAGGCCTCTAAATTTGCCTCCTCAGCCCCAATTCCCAGGGACACGAGTACAACCAATATTATTGAAGATAGGGAAATACATGAGAGGCTTCGAAAATTTTATCATGTTTTGAAAATTTTAAATTTAAATTTGAAATTTCATGTTTTTTAATTGTAAATGTTAATATGCTTATGTTTTATGTATTACAAATATTTTTGATTGAATTTTTGTGGTGTCAAATGAAGATTATACGTAGCGGATATGTCAAAATAGGAGAAAAAGTAAAATAGGCGCTGAGATTTAGGGGCTGTTGCTGGACTTGTGTTCTGAAAACAGGGCCTCAAAAAATAGGGAGAGTCCCTAAATCCAAAATAGGGACCCTGTTTTAGGGGCCCTTGCTGGAGATGCTCTTAGGCGTCCACCCCCCTGCCCTTGCGCCCCCACACCTCCCCACCTCCTCCTTGTGGCGCCTCCACCTCCCCCATTGCTCCACCACCTCTCCACCACCTCTCCTCCTCCCTTGCTGCCCCTAGGGTAGTTCTCCACCTCCACACCTCAAAGATCCACCCGTTGGAGCGCTCCGCGACGAGGAGATCCGGCGGGATTGGAGCGAGGAAGGAGATCGCGCGAACCGGGAGATCTATTGGGTTTTCGTGCGTTGGGCAAAGGTATGGCCATGGGAATCCTTGGGGTTGGTCTAGGTACTGTTCTAAGGGTGTTTATCAAGTTTTTAAATCAATTGGTGGTGCTGGATTTGAGTAGATTGGATTAGATCTAGAAGTTGCCACGTTCTCTGTTTCGGGCAGCATGAGCAGTCGACCTAGGGTTCGGTTTTTCACCAATTTAGAGTTGGAATCTGGTCGTACGAATGTTGAATAAGTTGTAGATAATTTCATTATCTTTCCGTGAATATAAAGAACTTTAAATTCTGCCCAGCCGTTTGAAAGTTATGGCTGTTTTACCGAGCGTATTAAAATCTGTGACGTGATTGGAACAGATCACGGTATTTTGTAGATTAAACAACTTTAGAGTCCGAATCAGTCTTTACTTATACCTAGAAAAAGTTGGGAAATTTCCTAAGCTATGCGAGGATGTACTCATTTAATTGATTCGGAGTCCCAGAACTCAAGTTATGCCTTTTGCAAGGCTGCTGTCCCGATGGGACAGAACCTCTGTTTTTAGGTTTTGCGAGTAGTTGGCAATGTCGGGGTAGATGAGGGTTTGCGTACTGTTTTGTGGACATGATTGTGAGTGTGTGATACCTATGTGCAGGTGGTGCGACCCCGGGAGTGCCTTCTACTTCCCGCCAATCCGTTGCCCGTGGTTGAGGCAAGTGTGTTGTAATGGATAGCGATTTGTAGGTTGCTTGTTGAGAATAGATGAGATTGACTACATGATATATGATCACTTGCCATGTTTTAATGATTGCCAAGGATATGATGAGCATGTTTATTATGTTATGATGCCATGTGTTAATGTACGAGTTAAATATGATGTTGGCATAATTGCATACATGGCATGTTACATCGCCCGAGGCGGTGAGAAAGTCATAACTAGTCCTGAAGGTCGGTGAGAAAGTTATGACTAATCCGGAGAGCCAATGAGTAAGTCCTACATCGTGATTCCATTCACCGTGGTGAACGGAAGCGAGGAGTAGGCACCCTCCATCTTCAGGATGGAAGGGGGGAGAGGGTGCACACCGACGGGTGTGTACTCAACCATACCGGTATGAGTTTCCAAGGAGACATGAGCATTGCATTGCATACATAATGATGATGATAATGTTAAGTGTTCATGAATGAGATGATATACATGATGTGAGATTTTATTGCCATGTTATTGTTCTTGCTGTCCCTTGCAATATGCTTGCTGAGTTTCGAACTCACGCTTGTGTTTTCTTGTTGTTTTAGGTACCATGAGATCGGCATGCGGGGAAGGGAATTAGTCACATTCCCACACGTAGCTTCACTCTTTGATGTCACAAGTCATTCAATTAGTGTCGATAATAAATTGCGTGTGATGATCATTGCTTTAAGGCTTAGCTTTGCTAAATGAGAATCTTTTCGTTCGTTTGACTCTTGGAGACATTATATGTTTGGAACTAGACTTACATTGTTGCTAAGTCGTTAATTATTGCTGTTTTTAGTTGTCTCTCATATTCCATATATTGCTATACTGTTGTTGCTCCTTCGAATCATGTTAAAACAAAGGAGATGCTGCCGAAATCTCGGTTTTTAGCATGTGCGCCTTTGCTGGAATTTATGTTTAAATGCGGTATTTAGATGTTGTTTAGCTTATGTTTGGTAGCATTCAGGCATATTAAATGCCGGGGTGTTGCAATATTCTAAAGGAATGCTATTATCACCTCGGAGGGTTGCGGGTCGAGTTTGGCAGTAGCACTGTCCTTAAAGATTGGAACTTGACTGGTGCTAGCATTGGTGTTTTTCATACCATTGGGATTTGATGCCTTAGCTTCTTGGTTGAGGTTAGCACAGCGATTCTTCTCCATCTGATGGCAGAACAAGGCTTCCCGATGAGGGAAAAACGCCGACGAGAGAGACAAGGGAGATTCTAACAACACCCGAAACCACTGCCCGGACAAAGAACAACCCAACCACGAAAAGCAAAATGTTTTTAACACCAAGCAAATCAACCCGTCTACTCGGTAAAACTACTCACTCTAACTGGGCTAAACGGCTCAAACACATAACGGATCTTGGCCACTTAACCTATAGGGTTAGTCTAAGATCAACCTTACTTCTTTGGTCTTCACCGATCAATGGGTGGATCCTCACTAGGAAGACGCACAACTTCCGTAGCAACTTTCGCAGAATTGCTCCTCTTGAGTCATCAAGCCTTGAAGTCAAAAGCGGGAACTCGATTACCCTAATATAGAAGTTTTTAAGGGAGGTATAGTCCAATTTACCTTCCAAAAAGGTAAAGAAACAATCGATACGGGGAAAATAGGAGTAGAAAGAGAGAGAAAAGACGAGAATAGCACATTATTAGATTTCTTTCTTTATAAATATAAGTTTTGAAGCTTCCTAAAAACGACCATTCTAACTAAGGGCACGCACTACAGTCGATATGGCTCTAATACCACCTTTGTAGGACCCCAGATCGACTATCCGGAATCCCCTGTGTATTTCTGTACTAGTCCCAGATCAGTAGCTAGTACACACAGGCAAACAGTGATGAATCAACAACCATATCACGAATACATAGAACTAAATAAGAATAACGCCAAATAAAAGCAAAGACCTTATGGTCAAGGTTTACCATTACGGTCTGAACAGGCAGAACAACTTGAACAACCGCAGCGGAAGACGAAAACACCAAAGCGACCCATCCAAATGCCCACAGGCAATCGAGTGGAGAGCGCGCCCTAGTCGTTGGAATCTCCCTTGACAGCTTCTTTCACTTCTGAGGTAGGATTAGAATGTAGCACGTGAGTACATAAAGAACTCAGCAAGTCTGGGAAATTATGCACAATGTAGACTATCCAAAGATGGCTTAATATGGTTTTTTTTTGCATAAAGCCAAGTTTCATCAAACCATACTTGTTAATAAGTTTCACACAGCATATTTAACAAATTCTTTTTAATAATTGAATTATGTAATATTCAGTGAAGGTTCTAGCCACCATTCACTAGTATACAGGCTCTATCTGCCACATCTTAACAAGATCAGAATTCAATCCATTCACATGGCTCTGTCTGCCATGGTTCACAAAAACAGGTTCAATTCACCTACCTGGCTCTAGCCGCCAGAAGCACACCTGAGAGTTCTAACCACTCCCGGATCCCAAAAGATCAGTTTTGAAAACCAGAACAAAAGTCTACCAATATGAAAGCATTCTTCGCTTTGCCTTTGACCGTAAGCACGGCTATTCGAATAGTTTTAACTCTGCAGAGGTGTACAGCTTTACCCACAAGACATGATATTCCCTTGATGCCATGCAATTAGCACACTTCCTTGGGTGTGCCGGCAGGGATATCATGACAAGGCCTTTACAATGTATACGCCTAACCTGACCCACCCGCTCAGGTTTCACCGCTGTTAGGGTTCTAGCCGCCCAGTACAGAAGCCCCCTCTTGCGCCGTGTGAGAAAAACAGTATTGCCTCTATCCGGCACTCACATTCCACCATTTGGTGAGTCTAAGTTAGGTTTCTACAAATTATTTAGCCAGGTCGTACCATTATAGACATGTGGTTGTACGGTTATGCTTAGAATGGAGACAGTCATAAGCGTCGGTCCTTAACTGACTTGGGGCGGTACTTGCACCATGAAAACTAGTGCTCTATCCGCACCCTCCAAACAAACCATTCTGCCCAAGTCCAAACCATTTCTCATTTTATTTTTATTTTGTAAACCAATGGCAATACTCTTTGCCTATTACTTTCAACACAAGTTTTCAAGAGTTTAAGTGAAATTCCCACCCATAGGTGAATACTGACCGATTGCGAGTCTAAGCATTTCTACCGAACTATTCTATTCCACCACTAGTTTATTTTATAAAATACAAATCTCCGAATTTGATTACAATCCTTATAATTAATTTTGTAATCTCCAATAATCCTTCTATTGCCATAATTTTGTAATCATAAGAATAATCCAATTCAAGATAGTACCCAACAAGTAGGAAGTATCTCATAGTACCATCATAACTCCAAAATTATATTAAACTACAATCATGTTCGTATATGAAATGTTTCCCTTGAACCATAATTTGCATTGCTGGCTTATCCATCATTCACCCGGTGATCAATCTTATCATCTGCTAAGAATATTTCGCCAAACCACCTACTAAACCACCGAGAATGCTTCACAATATTAGCTCTAATCATCTAGAATACAATCCACCGATAATACTTCATAACACCATATATTTAATCATTCACCTTGTCACCTCTAGATTATCTACTATAATCCTCCAAGAATACGTACTATCATCATTTACTAAACCATCAAATATTATTCCATAAAGCTAGGATTTTACTAATTCGTCGTCAATAGTAGATTCCATTAACACCGATACCCAGTTAACTAAATAAGCTACACATATTCTGCATTATCCATAATGCCACATAAGCGGTTATCGCGACACCATATTTCAGAAAATCATCCACCAAACCCCCGAGTCTGATCCTCAATACTATCCACTTACTCCGTCGAGTATATTTGATAATATTATTGACTAAATCATCGAGTGTCATTCCCAATACTACCTATTGTAACCCTTCACATCGCCATCTCTAAATCTCGTAGTATGCTTGTTAAATTCCACCGAACTCTGATTCACCATTTATCCTATTTGATCCACAAGTATGACTCTCAATACTATTTATTTAATGGTACCGATTGTTATCCGTAATGTCATACCTCTTCCACTACTCCGTCGACCCTTACTAATCACATTGCGAACTGCTATCATAATCCGACTCCTCAGAATATTTCAACTATCACCATTCATAGATCAGTGAATATTCCGAAGTTCGAAAATTGGAAAATTGGAAAACAAGGGAATATTCCACGAAATATTCCTTTTCTATTTTTCTGATTTTTGGCATGGGAGTGAGCCTATGGCAAGTGGGCCCCACATCATTCTCGAGGGGGGGGCTTCTTCAACCTTTGGCCATAGCCATGGCCATGGGAGGAGAGCTTGGAGGGGGGGCGCGAGGGGGGGCATGGCCAGTGACCGGAGGCGGCGGCGAGCGACGGCGCGGCAGTGGCCGGCGGGCACGGGCACGGCATTGCACGGGCACACGCACAGGAAGCTCCCCCAAAAAAAAACAGAGAACGCGAAAAATTCTAAAATCCGAAATTTCGCACCAAATTTGCATGAAACTTGGCAAAATAAATTGATAGATCATCTAGAGGACATCCTAAGGGATCTATAGGAGCAAGGAATTGGATCAAAACTCACCGGAGACGACGAATTCGACGAAAAATGGAGCTCCAGCCGAACCGACAAAAACTTGAAATTCGTCTTCAAATCTTGAGGGAACCTAAAATCGATTGAAAGATTAGACTCTAGACTTCCCCACAGTCATAAGGAACCAACCGGAGTTGAGAATGACCCACCGAAGAGGGAGGAACAAGGATGAACTCGAAGAACACCTGAAAATATGTCCCGGCGCCGGTTTTCTCGATCTAGCGGGCAAATGAGCGGAAGAGGCAAGGAGTGAGTGCTACCACCGGGAAGAGGACGTCCACACGGAGATTTGAGAGGTGGAAGCACGTTGTTTGGAGTTGAAACGGCCGAGTAAATGACATTTATGTGCATTTTGGTTTTTGGCCGACGGTTCAAATTCCGGCGAGATCCTGGGCTATTGATGGTGGGGAATGGAGAGAGGACGTCGCTACGGATTCAACGGACCCGGCGGTTCACGATTTGGAGGTGTGATGCAGGAGTTATGAAGGGATTAAAGAGGAGGTAGCCATGGATGAAGCTTGAAACTCCTCCTTTGTAAAATGCCATCCCAAGGTAGAAGAAAGGTACTGTTGCGCCAAGTGGCACTCCGTGATTGGCCGAGAATTACGTAAATGAACCGCCCTAGGGAAAAATTAGGAAAAATGGTCTAAAAATTCCGGAAAAATTCCTAGAACTATTTTCAATTATTTGGAACCCAATAAAATTGGCTTTGCGGACTTTGGATGAAATTTGTGGATTTAAATATTCGGGCGCGAATAGCGGGCATTAAACAAAAGCCGTGGGAGATAAAATAGGGGCGGAGTTCCAAAAATCCGGAGAATCATTCCAAAAATCATTTTGGAATATTTGGGACCTAATTGAAGTGATTTTAGGATTTTTGGAGCATTTTTGGACTCAAGTGAAATTTCAGGTACCAGCGGGAACCGAGAAATTCGATTTTTCGAACAAAGGGGAAATGAATTCCGATTTTGGATGGGAAAGGATGCCAGGTTAAATTAAACACCAACGAAAAACCAAATTTTTGCATTTAATTAATTTAAATTAGATTTTCTCCAGAAGGAGAAACTGAGGACGTTACACTTATTCTGAATTTATGTTAATTTTTAATGTAATTTTTATTACATATTTTAATTTAGAATTAGTATGAAAGTTAAATAATTTATTTTTTTATTTTTTATTCCAAATTTTTGTTATTTTTATTGTATCGGTATGCATTCTTTCTTCTAATATAAGAAGTTAATTTTATTGTTATTTTTTATTTAATTTTGAATATTAGTTTGAGGTTAGATTTGATATACAAATCCAAGTGCTAATGTTTATTTTGAATTTTAGCTACGTATAGGCTTTAATTTGGAGGCCATATGAGAATCAAATGGCTAGTTCATTTTTATTTTTTATTTCGAATTTCTGTTATTTTTTGTTGTACTTGGTATTAACTCTTTCTATTAATGTAAGCCATTATAACTGAAGTGCTCTAGATATGCGGTTAGATATTTTTATTTAAGTTATAACATTCAAATTAAGGGCCAGATGTTTTGTTTTTTATGAGTATTTCTAGCGTATTCCTATTTTTTTAAAAGATCCAATGGAGGTTGTCCTTAGAGTCCACCAAATTAAGAAATAGATATTTTGCTTTTTTGTGAGAATTTCTAGCCTATTTCTCTATTTTTCTTAGCAACTCTCCATGAGCTTTTTCTTTTTCTTTTTTATTTCAAATTTTATTATTTTTTATTGTATTGGCATGGACTCTTTCGTTTGATATAAGCTGTTATAACTTGGATCCGCTAGATAGACGGTCAGGAGTTTTCTTTTAAATAATAACATCTGGATACTGTTAAAAATCTAGGTATTATTTTAATTTCATAATTGAATATGAAACATAATTCCAAAATAATCAAATACAACAGGCTAGACAGAAGATACCACATATTTCTGAAAAGTAGATCTAGAAATGATGTGTACGAGATGAACAGAGGGAAAATAGGAGAATTCTTACGATGGGCTTGATGATAAAAAGGATGCAGCGCAGTAGTGAACGGCCGTAGAGCAAGTAGTCGATGCAGAGAAAGTAGTCGACGTCGTGGATCATTCAATAGCAAGATAAAGAGCTCGAGCGGTCACGCAGTTGCACTGCCCAGAAACTTTATTGCCGCCCCCGTGCAGGTTCTCACTTCGGCAACGGTTCGTAGATCCCGCTCTCCTTGCCTCGCGGTGCACGCCGAGAGGAAGGTCGGTGAAGAACGAGTGCAGCACGAAGATGCAACACATGTCACAGTGGATGAATGCGAGTGCCAGAGGAAGAGCCCCTTTCAGTCTGGACGTCTCCAGATTTTATAGCCTCGCACCAGTAATGGTCAATAAATTGATCATTACAGCACCATTAAACGCTAGTAACTGTTGTCATCAAATATTCATTCAAACGGACTGTTTCAATTGAAACTGATGCCATAACGCTGTTTGAATGCTTAGTTAATGACCATGGTATTGAAGAGAAACCGAAGATTAAAAGGAATTTAATTTTGTCGTAAGTCACAAGTCACACGGAAAAACACGCGGTAAATCGCGAAATACGCGTGCGCGTGCTTGTGACTTTAGCCGTGCTCCTCACCCTCCATATGCCTCATTACAAGGCATGGTGGGAGCTCTCCCTTTTAATTTGGCATTCTCCTCTCTTAATTAGCAATATGGTACAATTCTTTGTAGCTTTGGTATTAGAGATAAATGGGCCACTTGGGCCTTATTTTTAACAGATTAAGGGTCGGAGGTTTTTGCTTTTTATGTGAGTATATCTTGTGTGATCCTTTTTTAGAAAAATTTTATGGCAGTTGTAATTAGGGTCCCTCAATTAAAAATTAGATGTTTTTCTTTTTACGAGAATTTCTGATATATTTTTTCCTTAGTAACTCTCCATAAATTTTTAATATATAATCGATTTTGCAGGGATGAGTGCAAAAATTATAGTTAAAGTCCACCCGAATTCTTCCCTCCCAAAAGGGGGCTAGGTCGATTTCGCCCCTTCTGGGTCGTCCAATTTTAGACTAGTGATCAATCGGTCACCCTCCTCACAACAACACATGCATGGGCCCATCCAAAGCGACCAATTGAAACAAGAAAGAAAGGTTAACTAGGACCACTGTTCAAATAGCTAGCTATAGTTACGTTATAGCCATGCTATAGTTTTTTTTAACCTAAAACGTGATGCTACGGATCAATATTTCGCTATATTAGCTACAAACGCTATAACTAACGAATCCTTCATTATTTGACGTAGCTTGTAATTAGTGATAACTCCGCTATCTTACATATGTATTCATAGACCAAAATATTGGGCCATATTTTGGAATACAACATCACTAAAATGCTCAAATACATCTCTTACAGGCCTGAACTATAAAAAAACATAGTAAAAGACCTCATCTCACCCTTTTTCAATAATCCAACATTCATATTTCTCGATGATTAAATATTTGTTGTTAAGAACATTAAGATATAGTTATCATTTGTGGCCTTAGACATGTATTAATATGTTTGTTGATTCTAGACTTGACTCATATTTTTATTATTAAAATATTAGTACCTTCTAAAGTACCTTGTTTTTATGATTTATTCGGACGTGAGTTATATTATATATATATTTAATTTTTCTAATTTTTTAATACTAGAAACACGATAAAAAAAATAGCTTTTGTAATAGCTAGCGATAGCTGTAATAACTTTGCTAAGATCTTGTCATGAAATCACAAAAATCACGATTAATATCTTGACCAGGACAATAGCACTCCTACACAAGGATTTCTCCGAAAGGAGAAGGTGAGGAGAGACCAGGGAATAAGCAAGAAAAGCAGTCAGGAACAAGCAAAGGAGCTGGCTAGCTTGCTCGCATCATAGCATGAATACGAGGGAAAGGCGCAAACAAAAAGGATCATCCAGTCAGTCATCCCCAGCCTACTAATCATGCGTCCATGGCAAGTAGCGTGTATGCGTGTACTTCTTCTTTTTCAGCTTTCAAAGCCTAGTGCGATCTTGTATCCCATGGCATCATCCATCGCTTGCTTCTCAGCTGCAAAAGAAAAAAAAAAATGAGAAAAGAGAGAAAAGAAGTGGAGATTAGCCAGCTCTAACTAGGGATGGTAGTTTTATCCATGGGTTTGAGTACCCGTGGTACTCGATCCGATAAGAACGGGTACGGATAACATTTTATATTCATGGGTTTTTGAGTTTGGGTACCCGATAATACCATGGAATGGATATAGGTGCCAAATTGTACCCATCAGTACCCTATGGGTATCCTATGACATGTGGGTCCAGTTTTATAATATATAAATTAAAAAAAATAAAATGCTAATCCTCAGTAATTCATTGGTTTTTAGAAATAAAATATGAACATCATTTTATTACTTGAACTTTTATTTTTATAGTGGTATTTAATTATATATTTATCGTTAAATTGAGATAATATAGGAATTATTTAATCCATTTACTAAATAAGCTATGAGCACAACTGTGACAGGTATGAGTACCCATTGGGTATCTGGTACTCATTGGGTTTGAGTGTAGGCACATATCTGTACTTGATAAGTTTAGTGGGTTTAGGTGGACGGCACAAGTTTGAGTTTCAGGTTTAGATCTGAAATACAGTTGTATCGCACCTAGCTCTAACTTGTCATATCGGGACAATTGGGGGTTAGTTTCTCCGTCTCATGCCTTCCTTCCTCATGAATTTCTTCTATTGCTGCTCCATCTGCAAATAAGAGCCAATGGATGCAAGTATGTGCTGTACGTTGGTACGTACGTACCTACTGCTGACAGTAATGCATGGTCGATCTCTGAAGAGTGAAGCGAGCGGACGAGTGTACCTAAACGGATGGAGCTAGTGGACGGTCGTACCGGTAGCGGAACTTCAAAATTTTCTATGAGATGCACACATCGTATGTATAACTTTATAACTTTAGATAATGATTTTATAATATCGTAAATTCAATATATATATTTAAAATTTACTAAAAGTATAATAGAAATAGTTCTAAGATCTTAAAAATCTCAAACTATCAAAATTAGAATTAATTTAATCAACAAATTTAACATATTTAAACGATGATATTGTAATGTTTTCTAAATTTTTAAAATATTGGATATATCCGGCACCCCTAATTTCACCCCTGGGTGGTACACATGTATGTACGTATGTACTTATCAACGGGTACCCAAAGCATCACTGAATTGTAACGGAAAGGATGAATACGTCACATGCTAGGTTGGTCATCGAGGTACCAACTGTTGTAAAACGTAGCTGTTCGTCCACGTCTGATCAACAGCATACCAACAAAATCATAAGAATGGGAACATTGAGCACACATAAAGTAAGGGGGCAAAGCTCTATCTTTATTAGATTGATTCTTTCTGTACAAGGGGTACCTAATATATAGCAAAACCGTCACGAAGTAGATTCGGATTCACCCACAAATAGATAGTCTTTTCAAACTTGAATTGGGATTCTATCTATATCATAACACTCCCCCTTTAAAGAATACCGTGTAATGCACATGTATCGTTAAAAACTCCTCCAAAAAACCTATTGCAAAAAAAAAAGATGAAGAAAAGAGTATATTGCACTTGCACTCCATGTTATACTAGTTGCCTCATTAAAAACTTTTATGTAAGAAAACTCCAGGAAAACCCACTAAGAAAAAAGAGCACAACTTATAATATTCATGATATAAAATATAATTTTTAGGATCATGCAAAAAGGGTCATGGTTCAAAGATTTACTCCCCTTGAACTCTGCAAATCTCTATGTCGTCTTATTTGAATAGCATTAACACATCTTTAAAAAATATTAGCAAGATCTTAGTGAACAAATCTATTAGATTTTCACATGACTTATATTGTAATATCTTTACCTTACCATTCTTTTCGAGTTCGTGAGAATAGAAAATTTAGGGGCAATATGTTTTGTGATATTGCTCTTTTCGTAAACCATTTGCATTTGTATAATAGAAGTAATGTTATCTTCATAGATAATCATAAAGGGTCTCGACGGTATTAAGACCATATAACTTTTGAATATGTTTAATCACACGTCTCAGCCAAACACACTCTCATGAGGTTTCATGTAAAGTTATAATCTCTGAGTGGTTGGTAGAAGTAGCTACCAAGGTCTGCTTAAAAACCATTAAAAATGGCTGAACCACCTCAGAAAAACACAAAAATTAGTCTTAAATTTAGCACTGTAGGGATCAGATAGATAACCAACAGCTCTATATCCCGCCATGATTAAGTCTTGATTCTTCTGGAAAAACAATCTAAGTCTTGAATACCTTGGAGGTATATGATTAAAGTATTGACACTAACCCAATACCTTCTGGTTGGGACTATAGTGTCTTGCAAGCAAATTTACTGCGAATGCAATATCAAGCCTTATGCAATTCGCAAGATACATAAGTATGGGACTTCAGGTCCTAAGACTTTCACATGTTCCATTCTTGATTTGAAAGGGTCTTTATCCGCTTCAAGGGATATCACAACCATGGGGTCTTTAGAGGATGAAATTTATCTATATTAAATCTTTCCAATACCTTCTTAATATAGATAGACTGGTGTACAAAAATTCTTTCTGAGAAATGATTTAGTTGCATGCTTAAGTAATATTTGGTTTTACCCAAATCTTTCATCTCAAACTCTATTGTAAGCTAATCACTTGTTTCCTCTATTTCCTCTGTAGTTCCGATGACATTAGATCATCGACATATATTGAGATGACACAGAATCCATTCTGGCATTTCTTTATGAACACACAGAGACAATATCTCTTCTTCGGGAGGAACTCATTAAGTCGGTTCTACTACATTCTTCCCAACTATTTTAATTCGTATAGCGTTCTCTTCAGTTTGATACAATACATATTGCGATTATTAGAATACAAATTTTTTACTCCTTTAGGGATTCTCATACAAATATCTGTATCTAGTGACCCATGTAAGTATGCGATCACTACATCCACCAACTGCATTGGCAAGTGTAAGATTGCTGCCATTAATATTAAGTTTTGGAATGTTATTCCTCTCATTACAGGAGAATAGGTTTCATCGTAATTGATGCTAGGTCTCTACGTGAAACCTTGTGCTACAAGCCTCGCTTTATATCTTACCACATGGATATTTTCATTTCTTTTCTAGATGAAAAACCCATTTGATCCTCTAGGGAACACTTTAGAAGGTGCTCGGTCAACAGGACCAAAAACTTTTTTCTTATTAAGCAAGCGCTGCCACAATTGCTTCTTTTTATTTGACCCAATGTGAGCGCTTCTAGCACTCTAACATAGACTTTGGTTTTGGATCCATCTTTTAGCAATTTTTTAGAATAAAAAATAGCAGTTGGATTTGTATACTAATTCTATCCTAAAACCCAAATTTGAAATTAAATAAAAAGATATTACAAAAAATAACAGAAATTTGGATTGAAAAATAAAAGCAAATTGGAAATGTGATTTTCATATGAAGTCCAAAAAACACTACATAGCTAAAATTTAAAAAAAATAGATAAAATTTAGAAGTTGGGTGTGTATACAAATTATAACCCAAAACTGTATTAAAAAAAATGAAAATTCCATAAAAAATACAAAAAGTTGTAAATAAAAGGAAATTAGCAAGATTTACATAAGAACTCCAAATTAAAACCCCTACATAGCTAAAATTCTTGAAAATTAAATAAAAATTAGAAGCTAGATTTGTATATGAATTTCTAAGCTAAAGAAAATATTAAAAATTAAATAAATAAAATATAGATTAAAAGAAAGTGCCCATGTTAAATACGATAAAAAATAACATAAATAAAGAACACAAATTAGCAACCGGATTTATGTAGGAATTCCAACCTAAAATTGAAAAGGTAAGTTTATAATAAGTACAGTACAAAATATGCAAATTTAGAATGGAATAAAAAGAAATTAGCAATTATTTTTTAGTTCCAAACTAAAGAAAAAATGAAAAAAAATCAGAATTAAAATTCCAAAATTATGCTAATTTGGGAAAATAAAATAAAATATGGTTAGCAATTTGATGTGTATATATAAATTATGAATTGAAATATATTACATAATAAAAGTTGATGGCATGTGGTTTACAATCGCTAATAGAAAAGAGAATATGCTAAAAATTCTCGAGAAAAATATAAACATTATAACCCTTTATTTGGTGGACCTCCCTATGGTGGAGAGATTAAGAGGGTGATGCATCGATGAGTGATCACTCGATTACACTAGTGTAAGCTGCGTAATGTGTATTATGAGCATGTATTATATATCACGATTGCAATAATGAAAGAAATAGATGATGATGATGTAAATTAAAAATGTTATGCTATGCTATGTTTTATATTTTATTATGCAAGTATTTTGGGAAGAAAGTTTTGAACAGTTGACAAGTATTATGAAACAAAATGAGTATTTTCTCTCTTATAATATATAATATTATAATATCACAAATAAAGTTTTTCAACGATCTACTTTCTAAAAAGCAATTTTACATATCTGTTGTCAAGTAATTTAAATTTGCTTTAAAGATGATACACATACAAGTGCGCTGCCACCTTGCTAGTTGGTTTAAGATTAAAAGCAAATTAGACCTTATTTGGAGAGCTCTTTTACAGTGCACTAAATTGAATATGCGAGGATTGAGTTGTTCCTCGTAAAAATCCTACAAAATGTACGTGGGATTGCTGCGGTCCAGATCGGTCCTTACGGTATAAAATTGGCAAGAAACATAAACATACCAATGAAGGCATCCTAATTCTGAACCCGGTGTTCCAAACTGTACAGCCTCACGACCTTTTGTGCTCCAAAAGTGCCATCAACCATTCCTCTCTTTCTTCCCCTATTTAGAAGATCAATTTCCTCTCTTTCTGCATCGATATAAGGCCCTGTTTAGAAGATCAATTTCCGACTGGAATCTATGTGAATAGACGGGCTTTAGGCACAAGTGAAAGAAGCACCGGCAGAAAACAGAAAAGAGAGCTCGCACACTGACCTGGAAACAATTGAAGCTACACGACACCTGTTCTTTTCATCCCCTTCCTTTCTCATTTCTTTTGGCCGTGCAGACAGGGGCAGGCATGCGATGTGATGCAGCGCCATGGACGTGCACGACGCACCGAACACCCAACCAAAACTACTGCGAAGATCTTAACCCCTGTAGTAGCCACCAGTATGTACGCTGCGGCACTGCTGGTAGTGATTTCTACTGGTTCGGATGGAGCAGGACTGAGCTGACAGCATAAGGGGGAAATTTTTTTTCAGAAGTGGGCAATAAACAAGGCGGCTGCAACTGCTGGTGGTGCTGGTCGGGAGGCTGCAGAAAAGCAGGGGGCAATGGCACAAGGGCATCTGCAGTTTTGTGACTGCATTTGCAAGCAACAGCAGGTGCTGAGCAGTGAGCAGGGCACAGCACAAAGCAATGCAAATATGGGGAATGCAGCACTAGACAGTAGTACTAGCATGGTTTCAAATCTCGGTCTCGGATGAAACATCAGAGGGGGTCGAAATCCGAAATTTTTGTGAGATCTTAAAATTTCGGATAAATTTTGGCCGAAATCCAAAAGGCAATATTTAAATCCAGTTGATTTCTGAAATCTCGACCGAAATTACCGAGTCTCGGTAAATTTCAACAGAATGAAAAATGGTTCAAAACACGTTAAAAATTTTAAAAAAAATTTGTGGATGGTCTTGACACATCAAGCCTGAGGAGTTTTTAAAAATTATGATAGTGCTACTATTATGAAAAGATTAAAAAATTTGCCATTATTTCGACTGATTTTTAAATTATAGAGTTACAATTGGCAACAATCAATATATATTATCATCACAAATAACAGACATGAAATAAAGTTGACAATTAAAATGAGTAAACTGCAGATAATGAAATGAAATTAACACATAATGAAATGCAAGTATATAGACAATCCAGCATATATTGCAAGAAGATGTAAAAACATAATTAAAAGAAGGATGGACATGTTTTTATAAGAAGAGGTATAACAAATTAACAATATTACTAGTTATATGTCCGTGCGTTGCTACGAAAAACAAAATTGATAACGAAAAATAAAGATTAAAAAATAAAAAAAATACTATTTCATAAGATCAAACATCTATCTTTAACGCTTCGTTTCTTGCAAAAGCTGGCTAATTAAAGCAACGCTTCGTTTCTTGCGTAGGGCAATTAAGTAGGGCAATTAACCAGGGCAATTAATGTGACGTGGGAAGAAACTCTCACTTTATATAGTAGAGATAAGCTATATACCCTGCTATATAAATTTCAATCAAGCGAAAAATGGTTCAAACAATGTTAGAAAATTTTAAAAAAATTTGTAGATGGTCTTCATCCCAAGTCCAATCAAATCCGGCCCAAAAAACTTAAAATCATGTCAAAATACCCAATATCTTGACCGAAATTGCTAAGATCTCGCCGAGATACTGTAGTATTTTGAATTTTTTATCCGACCGAGATTTGGGATCTCGGGGGGGGGGGGGGGGGGATCCGTGATCTCGACCGAGATATCCGAAATTTCACCAGAATTTTGAACCTTGAGTTCTAGTACATTATAATTGAAGGTTCAGAATTTGGAATAAAAAAAATTAAATCGCTATAGTAATTACAATGAGTTTTCGGTTTTTTGTCCGAATTTGGATTGAAATTAGTGGCATTGTTTTGACCTAAACTCTTGGTGTTTCATTACATTATGTGCAACATGTAAATACTAGTTGAAATGGTAGAGGGCTTGCGTGGCCTGGGAGATGTCCAGTGTTCGAACACACTGACGCAGCGGCGCTTTGCCTTTTGGCTTGGGTAACCATCTTGCACAGACTAACTATTTAGCTCCCTATACAACGAACCCTCGAATTACTTTAGCTAGGGCTATCCTTCACGTTGGGTTAAAACCTTGGAGGTTAAAAACTCACCAAGATTTGGGCAAATTTCACCGAAATTTTGGTGATTTTGATTGAAACCTCGAAAATCTTGGTTCAAAAATTACAAGATTTCAATTTTATTTTTTTGAAATTCGATCAGATTTCATTCAAAAATTTGAGATCTTATCGAAATTTCAAATCTAGGCCACCGCCGAAATATCAACCGAAAACAAAATTTTATCAACCTTGGTACAGTTGTAGAGGAATATCATTCAGCATCCAGCAATCACATCCAAGTCTCCAAACCTGCCACAAACTAGCGAACTACTACTGCATTCATGTGCATCTTTATCTGCGTGTGAGCCGTCGCACTTGACCTTGAATAATCCGCCTCGGAAAACGTGTCGACTGGCCATTAATCCCGCGGTTTTGAGTGCGTGCAAACTGCCGCCCCCATTGACGAATCACGCAAAAAGGGTCCGTTTCCTTGGAGCATTAACACAAACCAAACGGCAACATTTTTTCCTGAGGAGGAATTGACACATGAATCCAAGGAAATAAAGCATGACACTTGAATCATCTCGAGAGCAGAGGCAGAGCATGTGAAGCCAAGAACAGAACAGAGACTTGATTGAGCGCATACTAATTACCAATACCCCATAGTAACATACAGTAAACAGAAAGGTTAAAATCTTTTACAGTGCAAAGTCTACTTTCTCCTTTTCTTCCTTCTTTTTTTTTTAAGCCGAACGAGGACAGGGCTGTCAGGGCGAGAGATCTTGCCCTTCCACTGGGCGGTAATTTTACAGCAGAATGGGTGGGTGAGTAGTTGCAGAAACGACCATGGAATTACCGAGCCTTGACCCTGTCTCCCCAAAAGAACGGAACGAACGGGATTAATTGATCTAATCTAATGGGCTAATTACTCAACTGGAGTTAGCGAGATGGACCGACGAATCCAAGGAACGCCGTGGACGGAAGGGTGAACGGCGGCGAGATCAGTTCGTGGCGACGTGGATGGAGGCGTTCTTGGCGGCGAGGCAGAGGGGGCAGGAGTCCAGCTTGGGCTCGCACGCCTTGCAGAGGCACAGGTGCCGGCACGGCAGCAGCAACACCGACGCCTCGCGCTCGTTGCAGCACTTGCACGCCCACTTGCCGGCCGGCGAGCCGGCGGCGTCGTCCTCCGACGCGTCCTTCCCCGCGAGGTAGCAGGACTGGGCGTCGTTGGCTGCGGCGAGGGCAGCCGGGTCGGAGTCGCCGAAGCCCTCGATGGGGGCGGGGGCGGGGGCGGGCGCGGCGCGGAGGAGTTGGTCAAGGGTGGCGCGGAGGCCGGCGGCGTCAGCCTCGTTGCTGCGCGCGAGGCTGCACCACGCCTGGCTCTCGGCGGCCTCCTGCCGGAGGCGCTCCTCCAGGCTGGCGGCGCGCCGGCGGGTGGCCTCCAGCTCCGCCTCCTTCTCCCACAGCCGACGCGCGGCCGCCGCGGAAGCAGCCCGCACCAGCGACTGGCACTGCCTTTTCCGGGCCAGCTCCAGCCCGGCGTGCAGCCTCTCGCACTCCACCCGCACGATTGCGTCTATCTCGTTGTTGTGCTGGTACATCTCCGACACGAGCGCGTCCGCAATCGACGACGACGACGCCGCCCGACGCCCGCTGGTGGACGTCATCGCGGACTCTACCAACCGGCCCGCCGCGGTCACCGCGTCCGCCGCCGGCGCGGGCACAACCGCATTTGCCATCCCCGGGATCGGCAGCAGGGCTGACGACGACGACATGTACTGCTCTACCTCCCTGTCGCGCTTGCGCGACGCCAGCACCCCGCCGCCGCCGCCGCCACCGTTGCACGTCAGCTCGCTCTGCGTGCCACTGACCACAGCGGCGCAGTTGTACCCGTTGTTGGCCGCGGCCGCGGCCGCCACCGCGGACAGCAGCGCTCCGTAGTCCTGCATCGCCCGCATCTGCGCCTCGGCCTCCTCGGCAGCCATCGCATTGCTGTGGGGCAGACACGCCGCCGGGACACCGGCGAGCCCGCCGTACTGCGCCTGCACGGCCATGTCACGGTGGTTGGGAGCACAAAAGAGAGAAGCCAAGAAAGAGACGCAGAAATGGTATGACGACGGCAAGACGAGAACGGCGTTGAGAGGTGGGCTTTGCCTTATATAGCGAAGCGGAGGTGGCGATCGATGTGACGATGCCACATGGACGGGATGGTGGTGGCCTGGTGGGAAGCAGCACCACAAGACAAGACAAAAGCAGAGGATAGAGCGGTGAGGTGGTTGATGCATGCACGGGGTTAGAATATTGTAAATCGATAATGACCGTTCACAATACATAGATCCAATAATCAGAACCGTTTAAAATAATATAAAGGACATAAGAAGCTAAAACTCTCTTGTTTGAGAGGTGCTTCTATGCTTTTCCTTCTAGTACAAGTTGCACAAATCTTGAAGCAAGCGAAGGGGTAAGTAATCACCATCTACCCTTCATTCATGCTTTAATAATTGTGCAACTTTTAAAAGAAAGAGCATAGAAGCACCTCTCCTCTTGTTTTTTATTAGATTGAGTCTCTAATATAATTGTTGCTATATTTATAGTAAAAAACCTAACCAGAATGTTAGTTTATGGTTGTCCTCACCGAGGCCTTCCTGTGCTACCGTTCTTCATAGGGCACGTGTTGCGTGAGGGAGCGCGTCGTGCTTGGCTGGTTACGTCGACATGTACTTGGCTACCTCTCTAGGTTGGAAAATTTGGTATTCTAGACAACATTTGTCCCGTATTTACAATTGTAGACAACATATTTGAATATTTACAGAAATATCAACTATACCCGAAAACAGGAATTTCGTGTACCCATTCCCGAAAACAGGAATTTCTGCATATCAGAACTAAAATGGCATTTTCTATAGGCTATAGCCAAAATGGGGATTTTGTATGAGGTGGTAGCTCATACACCAAAATGGTGATTTTGTATGAGGTGGCACCTCATACCCGAAAATACCGATTTCGGCTATGGGTGGCCTCGCCATTTTGCTTTACCGGTGGTTTGGCCGACATGCATGCTTTTGCTTTGCCTGGAGCCCTGGACATGCATGCGTTTTGCTTTGGTGGACATGCATGCTTTTTGCTTTGGTCGATTCGCTTTTGCTTTGGCCAGGGTGCGCATGATGAGTTTGCCAAATTTTTGATGTGCGAGTTCACGGAGAAGGAAGCACATGGCATGTTGGTTCACGGAGAAGGAAATCATCCGCATGCGTTTGAGAAAAGAAGAGAAAGCAAGAGGATTAGACGGCGATTTGACAAAGCAATTACTTTGTCTCCCCGTGATTAAGGAGGAAGAGATGCCCGCGGTCTATAAGAAGAGGCAAGAAGGAGAAGAAACGCAGCGCGATAGAGGTTTGGAGAACCAAACTCATTTCCTTTGTTCGTTGTTTTGGTTCATAGAGTGACTAACGTTTTTTTTTTGTAGAGATTGTTGAACACGTAAGCTCGGGACGATCGCGCCAAGACACGACATCGGGTGTATTGACTGTACTACATAAACGGTATGTATTTTCTTTAGATGAATTTAGGATGGCGAGTTTAACAGATATGGTGTAGTACAAAAATATAGCAAATTTATTAATTTTTAGGAGGTGGATGAGAGTGTGGCTAAACTTGTTATGTTAGTGTTTATTATTTTCGGTTGTGAAGTTTAGTAATCGTTTACGATTAGTGGAGTGTTAAATTTGTGTTAATTGTTAGGACGGTATTAGAAAAAATTAGTGCCATGGTATTAGAAAATAGTACTAGCCCGATATTAGCAACATTTGAAAGAACGGTAGTACCAAAACATAGTACCACGGTATTCAAAAATTAGTAACAAAATTAGTAGGACACTATGAGCACATGGTACCAAAACATAGTACTACGCCATTAGCAAAGACGGTGTTGGAAAGAAATTAGTAACAAAATTAGTAGCACGGTGTTGGTACGAAAAATTAGCAACAAATTTTTTGTGGAAGTGAAATTTTAGTCACTTATTTCATTCGTGTTTTTATGTTGCATGTATTCTTCGTGTATATTTAATGGTACATTGATTGAGATCAATTGATCTTTGGTAGCATCGAGAAGGTTAGTTACTAATCTTTGTGAGCAATAGTATATTGTGGACAATGTAGTGTTAGGTTAGAGTTAAGAAATTAGATTTGTGCAATTTATTAATGTTGCAGACAGTGCAGCGTAGTTTTAAGTGAGGGTTAGTTATTATAACAGTAGTAGAAAACCTTAATACCATGATTAGCAAAATTAGTACGATGGTGTTAGCACTAATTAGCAACATTAGTATGATGGTGTTTGCAATAATGAGTAGGCCGATTAGCAATAATTAGTAACACTGTGTATGTTTTTGTACTACATGTGGCGAGAAGATAGTCCGCTGCAAAATAACTTGTGGGAAGAAACGTCTTCTTGTGCTGCGTTTGTACTACCATAAAAGGTGTGTTTTCTTAAAGGCAGGAGCATGAAATATAATTTATGTGGTAAATTTGTGCTATTTACCATTGATGTGGACACTGTACTGTAGTTTAGGGTTAAATGTTCGGACGGTAATAGGAAACATTAGTACCATGCTATTAGGAAATATTAGGGCAATGTTAGCTAAAATGAGCACCGTGATAATATCAAAATTTGGTGGCACCATAGTAGCATTAATTAGTACATCGATATTAGCAAAGTGGTAGATAAAATATAATGAGTAGCACGGTATCGTGAAAATAAAGTGAAACCATAATAGCAATAATTAGTATGTCTAAATTTTTGAAATGAGATGGAAAATTTTAGGTAGGAATAGGGTCTTGTTCTTCCATATTTTAGTATGAGATGTTATAATGATATTTAATTAAGTGTTGTTGAACAATTATGAAATGTTGTTGGTATGGTAATGTTGCATAAAATGTTTGTTCTTTTACGTGTATTAGCATGAAATATAAGATTAGTACATTTTCCCTCCCCTCACTCCTATGAAATGTTAAAACAGCGGTGGGAACAAGGTCAAAAGAGCTATGAAATGTAGCGTAGATTTTTTCAGATTTTCAGTACAACTTTCCAACTGAGTTAGCCTGGTTCTGCATAAATTAGAAGTGAAATTAGCGTATATTTTTGTAATAAAATTCTGACAACAGCACAAGGTCCAATTTCATATTTCCGGTTTTCGATTTATCAGAGGGGTAAAAAGGTCTTAATAATTATTGGAAATTTTTGAGAGAGGTTATCAAGACAATACTAAGTTCCAATAAAATTTTGAAGTCAGAAGGATAAGTATTTTTCTTGTAGAAATTATTTTAGTACAAATCTCAGATTTTTCGAAAACGTTTCTTTTAATCTTTAGTACAAATCTCTAAGGGTATTAAACACATTTTTTTTGCTGAAATTTTTACCAAAGGTAGACAGTGTTAGGTAGGTAAAATCTTTAGCTCTGGACAAGGTAGCAAATTTTGGAATAAATTCGCATTGCCGTCTTTTCACATCTTTTAAAGAAATTTACTTTGTGTAAATTTGTAAATTACTTTTCACTGAAGTATAAGCTTTTCACAGCTCATAATACGAGATCATGTGCATTAACACGAAATATGAAATATGACTTCCATGAAAAGTTCGAATGATATTTCGTGAAATGTTATCGGAGAATTATTTTGTGTTTAGTAACTTTCAATATTATGTGTGTGTGACAGACAGACATGCCTTTCAAAATTTATTTTGGGGAACGCCCCAGTTGTTGCATGGGAGATTCGTGAGTATTGACAATCGCTCGCGACGATAGCAAAGATAGCCACCCCGAATGAACTGTGGGAGCTGAAATCACATGTCCTCGCTTCGTTCGGTGCGAACCCCGAGACGCATACGAGTTCGCCTAGAAGGGGTTCGCCACGATTGGTCCCCAACACCTCGACGGTTGTGCACACGCTCTTCCCGTTCACGAGCGAAAGCGTGGGCTTTGTATGTCCACAAAGCGGGTGAAGAGAATTTTGAGGTAGGAGTGCGTGGAGATATTGCCACGGCACGATGCCGAGCTGGCATCTACCTCGGCAAGAGAACATGGGATATCGCGCACACCACCCGAACCAGACATTGTGGAGGAGGGGACATCGTGGGAGTGGAAGAAGAAGCCGAGGCGGGGAGGTTGATGGGGAATGCATGGATAATGAAGACGGCGAAGCGGGATGAAGAAGCGGCGGAGAATGATGACCCAAGACCGGCAGACAAGATTTCCAGGGCATGGGTCTGGCTGAATTGTACCATGGCGGATTACAAGAAGATATCCGCGTCGCGAAGACGCCTGCAACCATGTCCAAACCGACAAGTGTTCGCTAACAAGTTGGAGGTCATTCACTTTCTTAGCAACTATGCCATCGTGACAAGACGGAGCACACTCTTCTCCGCTCGGACAGACGCAAGATGAGGTTAGGTGCAAGAAGTCTCCTGATTGTCCCTTCTTTGTGCGAAGCTCTGCAGCGCAAGCACGAAGACCACTTTGAGATACGTATATACATGCCTCATACGTGCACAGAGGAGTCCATAAGGAACATGAGCGGACTTGCGACGCGAGGTTCATAGCCCAACTCCTGGCCGACCGTCGTTGGAAGCGACATAGAGATGACTCGTAAAATTATGGAGGAGGTGCAGAGTAGAAATGGGATGGTCATCACGCACCATACGGCCTGGAGAGCGGCGAAGGCATTGAAGATGCTGTTCGGGGTTTCGAGGAGTCTTTCAACTATGCCCCTAGGTTGCTACGGAAGATAGCCATGACGAACCCGGCACACAGTTCGCGATGGCTGATGAGCCCGCTGGCTTTGGAAGACGGGTCCTTCAAACGATGGACCGGTACCTCTTCAGGGTATTCTGGTCATTCGGCAATGCATCGGCTTTTAGGCACCGCAGCCGCGCTATGCGTGGACGGGACATTCTCGAGTGGGAAGTTCCACTGACGCCGCTAATCGCTTCGCCGCGGATGCAAATAACCAGATCCTCCCGGTATGCCGCTTCTCGTGGAGAGCGAGAACAATGATAGTTGGTTGTGGTTTCGACTTCACCGGCGGCCGGTCGCCGGTCCCCGAGCGCTGCGTGTCGTTGTCTCGACCGAACAAAGGCCTTCTCCACGCGTTGGATGTCCTGCACGACAAAGACTACCTCCGCGACGAGCCGCCCGATGTCGAGAGAAGATGGTGCATGCGCCACCTTGGCGCGAACCTGCACACAAGGTACAAGAACAAGGCGTTGGTGAAGAGATTCAAAGCTATGTGCCTGCAGAACCAACAACACAAGTTCAACGCGATATGGACGCAAATTGAACGAGACCACACGTAAGATGATGGAGGACGACCAATCCCAAAGAACATCAACTCCTTTCGCAAATGGTGGGAGGGCAGACCGTGTCTTCTAGAACTCGGCCCGGCTTCAGCTGGATCGCGGGGAAGCCGGCGGGCGGTGGCGCTACTCCACGACCTAACGGAGCGAGGTATAGACGAACCATAGATCGGCGCAGATCATCTCACCTCCTTGTTTTAACTTCCATAGAAGCTAACGTACACCATGACAGTACAACGTCATGACAACGAACATAGCGGAGGCGTTCAACAACGTACTCAAGGGTGTGCGCGCCTCCCGTTGTGTTCAATCATTGAGCTCACGTTCTACCGGCGGCTGATTACTTCCGAGATCGCGCAAATGTGGCCGAGGCGCGCCACCACGCACGCACCCAGTGGAGAAGATGCTCGCGGAGAGGCGGGGAAGGCGCACTTCCACCGCACAAGGATTTATGACCTGGGATGAATAAATTTGAGGTCATGTGCAAGCGCAGACATGCATCCGGTATCTCGCGGGGACACCGTGCAAAGAATGTCGGCTAGGGGCCGAGGAAGTCTCGTGCACGTGCAACAAGCCAAAGCTTCAGACATTCCGTGCTCCCATGTGTTGGCGGCATGTCGCGATATGGGTGGAAACGATGCATCACAGTACATCTCGCCTTACTACACCGCGCATGCTTTGAAGAACACGTGGCGTCCGAAGATGAGTTCGTTCTCAATTGGAGAGAACTACAAGCTCATGGAAGGCCCAACCTGGAAACCACATCCCGCGAGTAGGCGCACACAGCAAGGTAGGCCAAGGGCCAGATTGCAAGGTGACATGGACGCTACCGATGCGGTGGACGGTTTGAAAGTGTAAAATATGCACAACCCTGACACGATCAGAGGAGGTGCCCCAATGCACCCAAGACGTAGTCGTCTCCAATCGGATTATGTGCAATTTGGAGCTATCGAAATGTATCTTTGATGTCATTTGTAATTTGGAGCTATCGAAATGTATCTTTTGAACTTGTAATTCCTCGCTATGTTATGTTGCTTTTGAACTTGTATTTGTAATTTGGAGCTATCAAAATGTATCTCAGATTTGCTCGGGAATGCACGTCTGATTCTTCAAGCTTGTGTAAATGTACTTTGATGTCATGTATCATTTGTTTCAACAGTGCGTGATGGCGGACAATGCACTTCCAGAGCTTCTCCGTGAGTCAGTAGATGCCCCACATCGTGCGAGGGCCATTTCTGCTGGAGCTATGGTAAGATGCATTACAATAGTACCCGCAATTAATTTGTTCGGATATAGCTAACCAACTTGTTATTAATCTTTCGCTTGCCCCTCTCTTCGCTTGGCCGTTGCACAAGTTGAAGAAGTTGGACTATCGATTCCACTATCGACCGGTCGCGGCGGGTCTACTACCATTTGCACTTCTCATGGATGGGGCTCACTCGGAGGAGTGGAGACCACACCCATGCCTATCATCGATCGTGCGCTTCTTACTGGTCTCGTGGACCGATGGCGGCCGGAGACACACACATTTCACCTACCGTTTGGTGAGATGTCCATTACGTTGAGGGATGTGGCCATGCTAACCGCCGCCCATCGTGGGACAAATTGGTTCTTCGTCGCCCAAAGAGCGTAATCGGGCAAGACTACATAACGGGAAGGTATTACAATCACTAGTTGTTTTATGTTCGTAATGTGCATGCTATTATGAAATCTCTTAATCCGGAGTTCACGCAGGTTTGGTGTCCCGTCAGGCGAAGGAAAATGGGGTGTCCATGACTGGTCAAGCGCACATTGCAGAGAGTACAACCCCGCCCACCGATGCCGATTTAAGATACAAAGGTCGCGGCACTACGAGGTCTACCTTTACTACTTGTTGGGTGGTGTGATGTTCACGCCCACCGCAGAGACCTCATCTTCCCGCACATTGTGTCCATTGCTCGCCGCTTGGCCGGTGAGCTTGATGACATCCCGGCCTACACCGGGATCTGCGGTCCTGGCGACACTTATCGTGGATTGTGCGATGCATGCCATCGCCGACACAGGGGCACTATTATCGATGCCTGGCAACTCCTTCAGATGTGGAGTTGGGAGTACCTTCCGATCTCTCGCCAGGGATCCGTATGCAGTATTACCCTGCTTCGCCAACGATGCCATGCCGATACCAACCGCCTACAATGGGGTACCGTTGGATGCACGACGACTTCAATGGTCGCCGAACGGTGACCATTGGTGCTACACGCGTGTTGTCGCCGATCTAGACTCGCTGATCGCGGCACATGTGAATCGATCCTTGGTCTCCGCAAAGAGCCGCAGAGATTGCGGCGGGCGCCAGATATCCCAGTGGTGCATGATGGACTACCCCTGTGGATGACCACATGCTTCCTGCTGTACATGAACGCCGTGAGGTGTACTCGCCTGAACGGATCCAGAGGCGATTCGGTTTCCGCCAGATAGTCCTCGCTCCACCATCGCTGGACGGAGATCTCACGTATGCATTTACCTCTTTTCAATATGTGCCCTATCTATGCAAATTTGACAATGTAACGCCTCAGGCATTTGTAGGAGAAGCGCTAAGGGCGCGTGGGCCATGATGGACTCGAGCAACGCCCATGCCACCCACATTACGCGGTGGAACGACAAGGCATTTCAGAGGTTGTCTTACCTCTCGTGCCATACGACCCCGTGAATATGACAACTACCGACATGGTATCGTCTCACAAGACTCGCGCCACATTGCTCAAAGAACGAGGTCGATTTAACGAGCAATGGCCTATCCTGAGGACCGATCTCGACAAGTCCACATTTTGGTACTAAATATACCCCTAAATAATGTCCTCAAGAAATTTCTTAACCCTCTCATTCTAATACCCCAAGAATGCTATGCAGACGCAGGAGGCATCCGAGCCGCATAATCAAGCGGATCGACTTGCGGGGCAAAGTGAAGGCACCTCGGCTCCTCATCAAAGAAGAAATCCAATGAGAAGGTTCCTCGCATCCAGGGGGCACGCATCATGTCCGCTTATCCGTGGCCTTGGAGGATGGTCACGGACACACGGCCGCAGCCTCCACCATATCCCATGGAACCTGGCGCTAGCTCACAGCCGAGGCGATCTCGCACCGCCATTCCGGCCATCGCCGAGGGAGCCGATGTCGCTCGACGCGTGCATCCATGTCCCATGCACCGAGCCATTCATCGCGACGCCATGCCACCCCACTGTTGAAGTACCGGCCGACGAAAGACCGGTCCTTCACATCATGAAGATATTCCCGGTCCTTCCAAATACCCTCCCACAGTATGCCCCATGTATCGAGGCCTTTGGGGCAGAGGTCACTTCCACACCACAATGGAGCGGTCCCGAAGTTTTTGACGAGGACTTCTTCAATGCGCCTACCTTCACCGCTCTATTAGGCATGCAGCCACAGGGCCTCCGCACCAGCGTAGGACCTCACAAACATCCACATATGTACACCATACAGCTCCCATAGGGCCTGTTGATCCACGTGATCGTTCAACGCGATCTCCGCGAGCGGAGGAGGATACTCCATCGCAACGGGCCCCTCCCCAAGACGAGGATTTGGATGTACCAAAGAGCCACGGGAGGTTGGGTCCGTCCCAAGCCGCGGGACAAAGGGAGAGACATCGGCCAGTGGTGTTTAGCCCTGAGGATTTGATCAGAAGGCAGGCTCAACGGCGGAGAGGGAGACAGTGACGCTTGAAGCTTATCGGTTAGTTCGCAATCGAGAAGAGGATCCGAGAAGGTGTGGAGGACGAGCAGATTTTCAGATTTGGTGTTCGTCGCGTGTTTTTCGTGGATTCTCAAGGAAGGACTCTAGGTAAATTTCCAAATTTTTTTCCCCTGTTCTACTTAGGGTTGGGAGTGTTTTACATGTGGTGGTGTTTGGTTTGGATGGAGTTTGATGGGGTAGCAGGGTAGTTGTTCACGTGGTGCTGTTTCTGAAAGGGGAGATTGTGCAGTGCGGATTGTTTCGCGTTTTACATGACATAGATGATTTTTACTGCAAAAACCTATAACTAAAAAGTTGTAGATAACGTCTCTACCTAGCTTCTGTAATTTTTTCAGAATTTTTGGGGCGTCGATCTGAGAGTTATCGCTGTTGGAAGATGACGAACAAAATCTGGAAACAGATTTGGTCCACTGTGTTGGACGGTTGTTTAGGCATATTTAACAGCGGAATTGAAATTTTTGGCCTTCATGAAAGTTGTAGATCTCGTCAATATCTAGCTGTTGTAATTTTTTTGTATTTTTATGAACAGTACAAAAAAAGATATGAAATTGGGAAGAGACGGTGCTGCTGTTCGATGCGGACAGATCGGGGTTTTTTAGCTTTTAAATGGGAACGGGGAGTAGGAAGCGTGTGTTTGAATTGTGTGATCAATTGTGATGTCGCTATGTACTGAAATAATGTTTATTCAGGTGGTGCCACTGCTGGGCGCAACTATGTTCATCGCCCACGCCGGTAAAGGCAAGTGGAAGTAGATGTATTGTTGAGCTATGCATCGTTGTTTGCTTCGCCTTCATTATAATCTCCAATTACAGCAATCATACATGGTTTAATTGCTTGCTTATAGGATTGCTATATTCTGACTACCATTGTGATATTGTGGTTTGGCTATGAATCATGAGTATGGTGAAGAATGATGTTGTTTACCTGATGAATTGTCTAATTACTTCATCTCAATGTTATTTGCTTTCTATCCATGCTATAAGATGAGAGGCAAACATGTGAACTCAGTGTAGGAGATTTTGAATGAATTCATGCATGACAGTTTAGATTTATGGGGTGTTACACTAATGTTTCACTCTAATGTTTTAATATATGACAGTTTGTGCTCCGTTTGTTTGTCTATTCTTTGTAGGAACCTTGAAGTCGACATGAATGGATGGGAGTGGTGTGGCACGGTCACGTTTTGCCTTAGCACGCTTCATACTAACTAATTGCTTGTAATGTTATTGAGTTTATATCTTGTAATTATTCTGTGGTGCTTGCATGTAATAAGTTGGGCCATGATGGTTAGTTCGTACCATGACCCACGTTTGTGATTGGTTGGTTTTCTTAAGTTTAAATCTTATTGTCGTATTAAATGTTGTCTTTGGTCTGTGGAGTGGATGTCCTAGTTTCAGGGGAGGTGCTGACGAAATTTCTAGTAAAAGTTAGCGTTGGCAATAGCACTTAGGGTTATTGTGGCAGTATATTTGTGTAGCAAAGAAAGGTAGTCCATACATCGGACGGAGCGGACTTGCTTCTCTTTTTTTTTAAATCTGGGGACTTCAAACCGGCATAACTTACTCCAAATTAATCCAAAATAAGCAAACAAATACATTTTTGAAATCTACTCGAAATTCCCTACAAGTTCTCAGGCAAAATTTTTTCCAAATTCGGCCTCCAATTAATTCAAATTCGCAACTCAATATCCAATTCACCAATTTCGTCCATTTCGGACAGTCGAAACTAAAAATGGCATAACTTTCTAATGGAATGTCCAAATGGATTGATTCCAGTTGGAGATGCTAGATAATTTCACCCTCTACAACTTCCTAAGCAAATGTAAACTCCAATTCGGCCTCTAAGTAGCTCGAATTCGCAGAAAACTGAGAGCCAAAATCTGCCCGACCAAGCAAACTTTCACCTCGCGGTTGTGTGGTGGAGGGAGGAAGAAGAGGGAGCAGCTCACGGTTTGGGAATGAAGTGGCTGCCACCCACACCACATAACCCACACTTTCATCTCCCCAAAAAAACCCCCAAGCAAACCAACCAAATTGGCTAAGTCCTCCAACAGAAAACAGCGCTAGATTCACTTTTTGACCCAAGTTTAAAGTCAGTGTTTGACACCGGATTGGCGATATGACTCCACCACTATATAGAGAAATGTTTTTACTTCGCAACCATGTAACCCGCGCACTCTAGGTCATTATAGATTGCCAGTTACAAGGCTCCAAAGTTGCTTGAAAGTCACAAGTGCGGACTGAAATTTTTGGCCCTAAACTTTTGGTTAAGCTTGGGATACTCCTAAGTGCCAGTTTAGGACATTAACTGAAGCCGGGAATTTACCTTAAGAGCAGCTAAAACTTAATTGATGCGAAACTTAGCCGCTATAATCGAATTCGAATTCGGGACCGTGACAGCCTACAGGACATATCATGCCGTTAACCTGTCCGAAATGTCATGCCAAATGCATGTGTGGTACAGACTGCCCGAGTCGTCTCGTCGAAGCATAGCTGCCAAAGCCTGACTGGCACCTCTCTACCAGCTAGAAAACTGTATGCATATGTCGGTATCAAGCATAGGCACAGATGCAAAGGAATCCGATGCTGCCACGTGTAGCTTTCCTGTCCAGGTTGGACTGGGCCGGCGTGCCGCTTCGCCTAAATACCGCCACGGGAAGCCGCGGTTTTGCAATGTTACTGTTCAGCCAGGCCCCCACCTCGCGCGGTAATGCTCCGGCAAGTGGTGGCCACTCCCAAGCCACTGCCAGCTGCAGCCAGACCCCCCCACTGAGCGCACTGCAAACGCTGCCACTGAGCGGACTTGCTCATCGATATAAGCATGTCCGAAGACACTACCGTGCAGCCGCCAAGACAACCCCAAATGCATGCGTGGCGGACATCGCCTGAAGTCGTCTGGTTAAAGCTTAGCCGCCAAAGCCTGGATCGCACCTCCCTACCAGCTACAAAGCTGCATGCATCTGTCGATATCAAACACAGCCACAGCTGCAAGGGAATCCGATGCTCCTGGATTCTTTCTTTCCTGTCGGGGACCGCGGATATTCGAATTTCAAAATGAAATCAAAATACCGCGACGAAGTCGCTGCTTTGCAATGTTATCGCTCAGCCCGCCCCCACCTCGCCGCTAATGCTCCGCTAACCGGTGGCCACTCCCAAGCCATCGCCACCGCAAATGCACTTCTTGAGCGCATCGCAACGCCGCCACGCGTCGATTTTTGGTCTTGGCCCTCGCCTCGCACGGTGATGTGCCGCCACCGTCTCGCTTTCTCCTCGCTCCCGCCTATAAATTGCAAGGCCGCTGCACTTCTATCGTGCAAACGCGATACATTGCTCCGAGTTCATAAAGTTTGGATTGAGTTGAGAAAACCCAGAGTGCAAAGAGGAGAACTGGTAGTTTAGCTTTCCTTTTTTCCAATATATTATTTCTGCCTTGTTCCACAGTATTATTTACAAAAGTTATTTTGTACGGTGAGTCACATTGTTGTGTTCTTGGTTCAAGACACATTATTTTGTACTTATTATGCTTCTTATTGATGTTTTTGCTTCGTGTAGATACGGACTTAAGTGTTTCGGTTCTGTCCAAGCCATGTCGACGGCGCCGAGCCTGGTTGCCAATGCAGCGGGTAATGTGCCCTAACTGTCATGTGGAAGTCCACACCTGGTACTCCACCAGTACAGAAAATAACGAACAGGCGTATTATAGATGCCCTAATTTCTCTGTACGTCTCTACGATTTTTCGATTTCTTCATGTTTTCATGAGTACTCTCCTGCCGAGTTTGGTATAACCATGTTAACATCGCCGTGTAGCCCACGGGATGCCAATATCAGCAAGGCGCACGATATAAATACACCGACATCTTTAAACAGACGGTTCCAATGGTAGAGCAGAGGACGGATCTCGCGGGAACTTAATGTGCTAACGGTGCGAGAATTACCGCAGAGAGAGGGAGTTCGGCCTACACAAGAACAAAACCGTGAAGCGTATGATCGCTTCCTTGCGCAGTCGTAGAAGATAACAACAACGGTCGTAAGTCCCGATTTGGTTGTTCCTCTTGACGGCCCAGCTGAACTCTACAAACGTGACCGTTGGGAGTTTTTCAAGAAGAGGGTGTGGAATTCTATGATAGTGATGATTCTGGAAAGTTCTAAAGCCGCTTCTACCCTCGCATCCATTTGTATGTTAGTTCTTGTTCACAAGAAATGCTGTTGTAGTTGTTCTGTATTGTACTTTGTTCTAATGCTATTATGTGTTTCGTTGTATCGTAATGCGCTTTGTACTATTATGAAGCTTTCATATGTTCACCAAGTTATTCAAATTATTTTTTCTGCTGAATGGAGCATATTTTTTATTACATGTATGTAATATCATATTCACTGACAACAAATATTCAACCTTGTGTTCTTTCGTATATTAGCCGATATGCGACAAAGTCAATATGATGATATGACGTATGATGAAAAAGCGATATGTCCAATGAACATATTAAAAATAAACAACAATGGCAAATAGTCCAAATGATGATATGACAAATGGTCGACAATGGTGATATGCCAAAAGGCCGAGAAGGCCGATATGACAACACGCTGAAAACAACAATGGCAAATAGTCCAAATGAAGGTCGATGTCATCCAGAAGTCAGAAAAGCAATCTTTGTCAAAGTCAGAAAAGCATTGCTGTCACAAAGCCGTGGTACTCCATCGCCATGACCCGTCGATGTCATATGTAAAGTCAGTAAAAGCATTGCCGCCAAAGCTGAAAAAGCATTGCTCAAGTCAGAAAAGCATTGTCGCCAAAGATGCAACAAGATGCCTGCCATGTCATATCAAAAGCACGCTTGTTAACTTTTTCAGCTTTTGTCATCGATAAAACTGTACAAAGCATTCTAGCTGACCTTGTCTCTTTGCTCCGATTCTCTCGTTTGGCTGGTGGCGGGCTATTTAAACCCCAGTGCTCGCCTCCGAATACTCACACGAAGCAAGCAATCCAAACCACGAAGCACAAGTTTGGCGGCCAACCAACCGGTGCCAATGGAGTTCCCCTCGCCCCCAAGGCACAAATGTCCAATCCGGCCCCCGACGGCACGAGGTCCCCATGTGCCTATCAGGATCCTTGCCGCTTTCGGCAATCTGTAGACAACTCATACACATACGGTATGAGGTATTGGAGTTGCCGCAACCACGACTCCGAGCCAATGCTGGGGATGCGGATGCTGCGGAGGAGCCCGGTATGTTCGTACTCGCATTTGATGTTGCATCAAACCATCCAAACCTTAACACTGTTATACCATCTGTTGTCACCAATTGCAGCCTCCATTATGCGAGTTCATCAAATTCTACGACGCGGAGCAGACTCCTGAGATGGAGAGGATGAGGAATTGGGAGTACTCGCATCGCAGAGCTATGGTAGAGCTGCAGTGCCGTGAGCAGCAGGAAGAGGAGAAGCGCATGAAGTTTGCCGAACAAATGCGTGCAGAGAGGGAGGCCGAACGGCAATGGCGGCCGAGCCGAGGCCGAAAGCGTGACAGAAGCGCGAGAGGGCGGCTACGGCCAGGGCGGCGCAGTGCACCGATGGGTTGCGCAAGGGGAAATATCCTCTGCACTCAAGAGAGTGTACGAGAAGGGCCCTTGTTGTTCTTCCTTTCCCTAAAGCATGTTAGGTTTAGTCCTGTATACTCGGTAGAGTGTGCCGTACATGCCATTGTCATTTAGCATTTGTAAGCCATATGCAATTCAAGAGATTCTTATTTCGCCCATCTATCGATACGATGTAGCGTACATATATTTCACATCTTTGAGGATAACTACACTAAGTCTCTAAAAATTATTAAAAAGTGATAATTTATATGACCTATAGAAAAATAAGAAATATCTGCTTTTGCAACCCCGAGGCTGCGACTGAGGCTGGACACGGCCAGACGTGCCAGTTTCCCGCCTAAATGGCTTATTTCTTTTTAAAAGAGGTTCTCTCCTCCTAGAAATATAAATATGAGATGTATTTTGCTTTTGGATTAAAGATTGACGTTATGGTAAAACTTAAAAGGGTACGGTGAAAAATAACTTATATATTACTTATAATGGTCTTGTCCCAAATATAAAACGACTATACATATTTAAGGTACGGTGATATTTTACTGCTACTAAAAAGGGTTAAAAGTTATCGCTCAAAATAATAGTTAGGTTATTGCGAAACGCCTTCAACCACCTCACATGGCGGAAGCCATCCTCTGTGGAAAGAACAGCCATTCATCGCATTTCCATTCAACTGCAGTTAATTTCTTAATTTTGATTTCACCGTAGTTTATTTACTCAATTTTTCCTTTAATTTGAGTGACCAAATATGTTGTGTATATTTGTAAATGGTGATTTCTACTGTCCCTTTTTTTTCTTTTGCCTCGCTTGCTTCGTCTGCAAACGACATGCATGCATGCTTGGTTTTTCCTTTGGTCACTGGTTTTGTAGCACGTAAAAACAGAGCTCATAACCGAAATCACCATTTGGGCACGCTGCTTAGGGCAAAAGACCAAGCAAGCAAATAAAAGCAAAAATAAATAAAAGCCATAGCCGAATTTGGATTTTCAAATGCACCAAATCGAATTTGGTAATTTCGGAAAGGGTAAACGAATTTACAAATTTCGGTATAGTTGAGATTTCGAAAGGGTAAACGAATTTACAAGTTGTATACAATACCAATTTTTCCGATCGCAGCAATAAACTCCCGTCTCCTTCAAAGCGAAAAAGCAAAAAAATAATAAATTCAAAACCGAATTCAGCATAAAAACAAAAAAAATCAAAACCGAATCAGTATTTTCTGCATGAGGTGCCACCTCATACCCGAAATCACCATTTTCTGTATGAGTCACACCTCATACCCGAAATCCCCATTTTCATTATAGCCTATACCCGAAAATGCCATTTTCATTCTGATATACAGAAATTCCTGTTTTCGGGAATGGGTACACGAAATTCCTGTTTTCGGGTATAGTTGATATTTCTATAAATATTCAAATATGTTGTCTACAATTGTAAATACGGGACAAATGTTGTCTAGAATACCAAATTTTCCCTCTAGGTTGCACTGCATGCATGCGAGCGTGTACGTATACACGAGACGTATGTGTCTATATATATATATATATATATATATATATATATATATATATATATATATATATATATATATATATATATATATATTACAATTACCTGGGACACCAAGGTGTCTGGGCACCATGATCCAAAATAGGTATTTTTCATATGTATTTGTATGCGATTTTTTTTGAAATTTTTAGGATGTTGAGTTCAATTAGTTTACTAACTAGTTCAAACAAATTTGAACTGAAATTCAAATTAAAGTTTCTTTTTTTTATGATAGTTTGATTGTAGGTATGTGTTGATCATACATATAAATCAGCAAAGTATGTAATCTAAATTCATTCAAATCTTTAAATTCGAGTATATTTTTTAAAAGATATGTGTTTCATTTGAATTCTTATAGATGGGTATATACCCTAAAACTGAAAGTTTTGAAAAAATATATCCGAATTTGACTTGAATTAATGCATTTAAAATCATGGTGCCCAGGCACCAAGGTGTCCCATACTGTTATCCTATATATATATGTATTCAGGGATGGACGGAGTATTTTGTTCTATTTAGGACGCGGTAACATTAGTAAATCGTTTCATTTCTATTGATAGATGATGCTCTTCGGTAAATGGAGCAGGAAAAAAGCGTACGAAGTTTCAGGGCCGACGCAAATGCACGCGAGGACCTATAAATGGACAGGAGTATACAGTAAGCAGTGCCAGTCCGTACGGTTCCCACCTTATGTCCTTTGTCTAAGGTTTTAAATTTCGTTTTAGGTTTTATCTCGCCATTCGGAAAATTTAAATCTGATAATTTTTTGATTGAAATTTTTGATATTTCGATTTAAAATACCGAAATTTCGGTCCAAAATGCCGAGATCTCGGCGAAATTTTAGGTACTGTCGCCCTTTAAATTTTTTAGGTTTTTTTTTATTTTTCTGAAATTATGATCTACCGACTGTCCCACACGGAAAATGATTTGAAGAATCAAATTCGGTCAAATTTGGTTAAATCCGATCAAGTTTTATTCCAATCTCGGTCAAATTTACCGAGATTTCGATCAAATATACCGAGATCTCGCCGAGATTTTAGGTACTGTAGCACCTTGAATTTTTCTAGTTTTTTTTTTAATTTTATCGGGATTATGAAATTCGAAGGGGCCCGAGATCCGAAATCTCAGCGAGATTTCATTCCCTGCCCCTGCCTCGTGCCGCATCTTCTCCTCCCATGTCCATCGGGTTTAGTTTCCTAATTAATTACTCCATGATGCTTTCGCCTCAGGGTATATATAATAAGATCACTTTATCTGGTTTTTAAATTATACATATCAATTTTGATGTATGTAAAAGGGAGAGAAATGAGGAGAGAGAAGATATCTAACTTTTGTATAGTAGCCAGCTTTGCATGAAAGTATAGGTAGATTATTTATGTATAAAAGAGAAGAAATAATTATTGCACAATACTAAAGACAATTTTTAGAGTAATTATTATATAAACTAGTTTTTAGCTTATTATTAAGCTATAGTTAGCTTTGCTATTATACTTGCTATGATCGTACTTTGATCAAGATTAATAATCTGCCTAGCTTTCTCCGGCTGATGGGATGAGTTTGATTGGGATAGAATGGTCAAAACTGACATCTATTCAACAACGATTACTCCTAGCTGCTTCTTCTGTCACAAATAGTTGTTTCGGGCATAGGTACAGATAAAATTTTAACTGCCAATAAGTTTTTTAAATATTTAAATTGGATATATAAAAATCATATATAAATTTACCTCTAAAAATACTTTCATAATATTATAGTTTTAATAATATATATATATTATAATAAAATTAATGATTAAAATTATATTTAGTAGATCGAAGTTGATATCCAAATGGACTACCAGCTGTCACCGGAGCGAGTATACATTTGTAGTATCTGACTAGTAGAGTACCGTGGACCAATGGCCCATACCGCATGCACCCACGGTGCCAGTACTGTCGTCACATCTGCTCCATCCCAAGCGGATGCCTGTAATATGGTTACATGGATATGGGCAGGTAAAGAAGTAACTGAATTATTCGCCCGATTACAGTGCAAATTTAGGTCTCCAAACAGTCCAGCTACAAATCAGTTGTATAGCTAAGTCATAGTTGAAGTACCTCTAAAAACCACAGCTGGTAGGAAGGTGCTTTTCAGCTGTAGCTTCGCTCGACCGCCTCCCAGCTCGCTCTGTCTCCCTTCTCGCCCCATCGTCTCCCCACCCGGTCGCCTCCTCGACTCCCTCTGGCTCAGGCGCCGCCTCCCCGACTCCTTCCTCACTCGGGGCCATTCGATTGCCCCTCAAATGCTATAGTTGCAGCAGCTAGTTTGCCAAATGATATATCAAAAAAAACCATAGCCACCAGCTACGGCTGCTTTACAGCCCAACAAGCCAAAATTAGCTTTTCAGCCCAGCCGCAACTCCTCCAAACAGGTCCTTAAAAGTGCGGTTTGTACTTGATTAGTATGCGTTGTTATAATCTGATCCACTTAAATAGACTGTGTAAACGTTTTCATTTTTACCCCTCAGCTGATAGGAACATTCCTAGTTTTTTTTCCCATGGTCGATATCTGTCGATTGATTCGTGGACACAGAAGAAAATTGTTACAAGGTACTTGGAAAAAGCGCCGTGGCTTATAGAAGGAAGGAGGAGTGATGATTTTTCGAAAGTTGCAAAGGAGGATGGATGCGCGCAAAGACCCCTCGGAGATGTTCGGATTCTTACAACCTCTAGCGTATGGTTTGAAATTGATTCTAAAAGAAGCTATTTCACCGAGTAGCAATATATTCTCCCTTTTTAGAATGGCTACGGTGGCTACATTTATGTTACTGGACTAGGATTTCAACAGGGAAGATAAGATATTGTTACTGGACTAGGATGTTCATTTGGGGAGGATTCGGGTACTTTCCCTGCAAAGTTACAAACTTTGTTTTCAAAATATTTCTTGGGGTGACTGAAATTCAAAATTTTATCTAAAATCTAGTCGAAAAGGAAAAACTAAATTTCAAATTCATTATTTTAGTGACCAGTAAAACTGAAATTTCGACCGAAATGACCAAAAATTTGGCCCTATTCAACCCTGGTGAATTTTCAGTCAATATGATCGAAATTTGTATATATATTTTTTTACAAAATGTTGACATGTATTTCTTAGAAAAGGTATTGTAATTCGCCATTAAAAATTTAGTGCTAAATTCAGTCCTACAAATATGAAAACCAGTCGAATTTGTAATCATCTCAGACAAGAAACCCAAAATTTTGCTGAGACTTGGAATCTCGGCCCCAACTAAAACCGAGATTTCCAGAATCTCGGTGAGATTTTGAACTGTGCTTCCCGGTCGAAGAAATCGTATCGATTGCTAGCTAGTGTGTGTGTATAGTACAATTATCTGGGACACCATGGTGTCTGGGCACCATGATTCACAACGGGTATTTTCTCTATTTATTTGCATTTGAAAATTTTTGAAAATTTTAGGATGTTGAGTTTAACCAGTTTACTAACTAGTACAAACAAGTTTGAATTGAAATTCGAACTAGAGTTTTTTTTATGCTAGTTTGATTGTAGGCATGTGCTGAGTATATATATAAATCAGCAAAACATGTGATCTAAATTCGTTCAAATCTTTGAATCCGATCACTTTCGTACGTACGCGACGTGTACGTTTCACGGCAACAGAGTGAGACAGGCCATGTGCATGTGGTGTTCGGGCTATATACTTAGCTTGGCTGCACGGCCGTTACTCGCAATTGACGTACCCGTCGACCGACCTGCACCGCACTGTGAGCAATTAAAGCTACTGTAATATTTTTTTTTAACTAACTTTCGACTGGATTATACGAGTGAAAGATTGCACCGCAGAACAATTATATTGCAGAGGTTTGGTTTTTAATAGACATGTTAGTAATAGGGTAGGAGAGATGGGATTTGAGATTTTATATCTAGTAAGAGGGGGTAATTTTTTTTAATTCTAGTGGTAAAGTCAGAATCCTAACCAATCGAAACTGTGTGAAGCTATCTCAGATTAGGTTTCGATTTTCAGCTTCTTCTAATATAAATAGGCTACTGCTTCTTAGTTTCTAGCTGAAAAAAAAAGTTAGCTGTTTAAAACAACTTTCGACTTCTAGAAAGTAGGAACTGAAACCGTCCAAAAACAGGGCAAAGTCCATCTAGCCGTATCTGCCAATCTACGAACCTACAACAACGGTTATTAATCTTTCCTCTTTCCGATGTCTTCATATGTCCAATCAAGATAATAACTTTAGAAGAAATATTCTTCAGAATATTATTCTTCTTTTCCAGTTATTAATCTTTCCTCTTTCTGATGTCTTCTCGGAAGCTGTTCTCTTTTGTCTAAACTTCCGGTTTATTCCGTTCAAGTTCCTAATTTCATCCAGCCGTTGTGCCTGATGCTATTCATTCTTTATTTGGAGTTTATTCGATTCGTATTTTGAGTTTTGTTGTATTTGTGTTTCTTTATCGTTAGACGCGTCGTCCGGAAGTCGTTCTACGGAGCTGAAGGTCAAGGAAGTGAAGATCGGAGATCTAGGATCAAGGATAAAGAATAAAGAACAATAAAAATTGCAAGGGCCAGGCAAGTTGTGCTTTGACCATGTTGATCCTATTTTTGAAAATTATGTTGTTTCAAATTATTACATGCTAGTTTGAGTTAAACTAATTTCAATTAATTTGGGATTAAATAATCAACCTACTTGTTATCGCCACCTTGCCTATAATGATTGTATGACATGATTCATTTGTCACCCTAGGATTGTTGATTAATAGTTGGTAGCTAAAAACTTTGCCAACATGGGTTATTTAGACCGTCAGTAGTTTTCTTAGCCATGCAACGTACATTTGACATCGTTTTGGAAATACAAATGTCAATATTGATTAATGGAATATGCAATGTATTTTGAAATGGTGTGACGTGTTGCCGACACGATGATGTTGATATGCGGAGGCCTTCGTGCTTCTTCAAGGATGTTGAGTTGTTGTTGGCATTGTGTTGCGCAATAATCAACTAGGGTGATAAAATGATTTATACTGAGGCAAGTGGCAAGAATTATGGTGGGCCAATTTGGCGGTTGGGAATGTTTGAAACATGATATATGTATGAGAGATGGTGAGATGGATTTCTTTGAGAGTATTGATGTAAGTCTTGCCCTGGTCACTCTAAGGACTTAATCTTGCAAGCATTTGAACTGAGTCAAACATACAACCACATGTCTGTAATGGGACGAACCTAGTTGAGTAGGTTGCTAATAACTTGCATGTGGTACCTCGGGGTGTCAACTATACCTCTGTGTAGTTGAAGGGGGAGCGTACCATGTGCTGCGGTATGGTACCCGTCCAACGGTTTGTCGGTCCTATACTTCGCCTCTGCTGAGGGAAGTGATAGTGTATGGCAACCGGTGAGGTTCACTTGTGAGTTAGAAGCTTCCAAAAGGCTTTGTTATGATCGCCCATTCGCATACTCTTGTATGACGATTCACGGCTGACGTGATGAGTTGATTGTATCTTGTGGGTAAAGTGTATAACCTCTGCAGAGTGTAAAATCTATTCGAATAGCCGTGTCCGCGGTATTTGACAACGCTCGGGGATTACAGTCAAGGGTTAGATTTTCATGAAAATGAACTTGGGATTGGAGGCATTTTGCCTGTGAAATCTATTACTATTATTGCTTGTTTTACTGCTTTACAATCTATTATATTTATTTGTGAATGTTGATTTTTCGCAAAATAACCATTCAGCCTGTCACTTGGAATAAGCCGTGCATATAGTTATTAGACTTGCATTCTGTGCAGGACTTGCTGAGTGCTTTATGTACTCACCCCTTGCAACCAACAATCACCAGTTGAAGAGAAGTCTACATCGTCGAAGAAGAAGTTCCGTGAGAAGGCGATTATCTAGGAGTCGAACCCCGTCAGTTGCCTATGGCGTATTGATGGGATACACCGATGTTCTTCGTTCCGCTGCTGCTTATTTGGAGTTGAAGCTGTCAAGGCTTTGCAAATGTAAGGTTGACCTTAAGGTCGTTCAATAGTTTATATTCTGTAATTGAGCTATTTTATTATTCCGCTGTGTATGATTGTGATATTCATCTATGTTGAGACTGTGTGCACTAGCGTGATCCTGAACTAGTGCAGAATACACAGAGGGTCCGGATTTGTATATTCGGGTCCCGACAAAACCAATGCTTGAGATTTAGCCGCGTGGCTATGGTGTTAGTCTGCCATGTAGCGCCTCACTATCGTCGCCTTTGTCGGATCTCGGCTCTTGGATTCGAAACGAGTGGCCACAATCTTGTCGCACACCGAACAATCGCGCGATGCCATGTGTTGCACGAGAATCAAGGCATAACAGCACGACGGACGATAGTAACATAGGATCACAGCACGACGGACGATAGTCACATAGGAGTGTGGTTATGAGGGGGGATGTCTGTGCGTATGTTTGATATCAGTCGAACGGTATGTCGGTCCTATACTTCACCACTGTATGAGGGAAGGGATAGAGAAGGTAATACTGGAGAGGTTCATGTGTTAGGATAGATGTTTCTGGAAGGTTTTATTATGATCACTCATTCGCATACTCTTGTATGGCGAGTCACGACAGACGTGGTGAGTTGATTATATCTTGTGAGTAAAGTGTATAACCTCTGCAGAGCATGTGTCAAACCTATTCGAATTTGGTTAGACTGCGTGCTAGTAAATCTTGGAAAATAAATGGGAAAGTTATTTAGAAATGGTATTTGATTTACAATTATTTCAATCTATACATGCTAATTATTTGTAAAAGTTGTTTGGTGCAAAATAACCACTCTAGCTATTCACTTAGAATAAGCCATGCATGTAGTTAATATACATACATTCTGTGCATGACTTGCTGAGTGTTTTATGTATTCACCCCCTTGCAACAATTCAAACACCAGTTGGGGAGGAGTCTATGTCAACTCTTGAGGAGGAATTCAGGAGGAGTCGAATAATTAGGCTGTAAGCCTTGCCAGTTGCCTGTGGCAAGCTGATGGGTTATCATGAGTCTTTATTTTTGCTACAGTTTTCTTAATTTTAGAGTCTTTGCCTTGCATGATATATTATTGTAAGTTAACTATAAGGTTGTTAAGACAGATTATATTAATAGATGAAGTATTTATTTATTATTCCGTTATGTGTGATTGTGTTATTCCATCCATATTTAGATTGTGTGCACTAGCGTGATTCTGAACTAACACTGAATACACAGAGGATCTAAATTTGCACATTTGGGCCCCGACAAGTCCTTCCAAATTTAACTGAGATTCTATCTATATCATAACAAATTGCTCCGATTTTACCAGTTAGGGATGACTTTTAAACGATATTAGATATTAGAGAAGAAAAATAAATCACAGGAAGAGTCGAGAGATTACAGGTAGACTTTTTCCTTTCTTGGCAAGCGCTATGTTCGAGGCCGGAACTGATGCTCATTGAACGCATTTAATTCGGGAAAGAGAAACCCGATAAATAATTTGGTTGTGTATGTTTTGCACGGTTTATTGATTTTCTATGCGTTGAAAAATGTGTCGCTATCCCATATGTTGAAGAAGTTCCGTGAGAAGGCGATTATCTAGGAGTCGAATCCCGTCATTTGCCTGTGGCGTATTGATGGGATACACCGATGTTCTTCGTTCCGCTGCTGCTTATTTGGAGTTGAAGCCGTCAAGGCTTTGTAAATGTAAGGTTGACCTTAAGGTCGTTCAATAGTTTATATTCTGTAATTGAGCTATTTTATTATTCCGCTGTGTATGATTGTGATATTCATCTATGTTGAGACTGTGTGCACTAGCGTGATCCTGAACTAGTGCAGAATCACAGAGGGTCCGGATTTGTATATTCGGGTCCCGACAAAACCAATGCTTGAGATTTAGCCGCGTGGCTATGGTGTTAGTCTGCCATGTAGCACCTCACTATCGTCACCTTTGTCGGATCTCGGCTCTTGGATTCGAAACGAGTGGCCACAATCTTGTCGCACACCGAACAATCGCGCGATGCCATGTGTTGCATGAGAATCAAGGCATCACAGCACGACGGACGATAGTCACATAGGAGTGTGGTTATAAGGAGGGATGTCTGTGCGTATGCTTGATATCAGTCCAACGGTATGCCGGTCCTATACTTCACCACTGTATGAGGGAAGGGATAGAGAAGGTAATACTGGAGAGGTTCATGTGTTAGGATAGAGGTTTCTGGAAGGCTTTATTATGATCACTCATTCGCATACTCTTGTATGGCGAGTCACGACAGACGTGGTGAGTTGATTATATCTTGTGAGTAAAGTGTATAACCTCTGCAGAGCATGTGTCAAACCTATTCGAATTTGGTTAGACTGTGTGCTAGTAAATCTTGGAAAATAAATGAGAAAGTTATTTAGAAATGGTATTTGATTTACAATTATTTCAATCTATACATGCTAATTATTTGTAAAAGTTGTTTGGTGCAAAATAACCACTCTAGCTATTCACTTAGAATAAGCCATGCATGTAGTTAATAGACATACATTATGTGCATGACTTGCTGAGTGTTTTATGTATTCACCCCGTTTGCAACAATTCAAACACCAGTTGAGGAGGAGTCTATGCTAACTCTTGAGGAGGAATTCAGGAGGAGTCGAATAATTAAGATGTGAGCCTTGCCAGTTTCCTATGGCAAACTGATGGGTTACTATGAGTCTTTATTTTTGCTACAGTTTTCTTAATTTTAGAGTCTTTGCCTTGCATGATATATTATTGTAAGTTAACTATAAGGTTGTTCAGACATGTTATATTAATAGATGGAGTATTTATTTATTATTCCGTTATGTGTGATTGTATTATTCCATCCATATTTAGATTGTGTGCACTAGTGTGATTCTGAACTAATACTGAATACACAAAGGATCCGAATTTGCACATTCGGGCCCCGACAAGTCCTTCCAAATTTAACTGAGATTCTATCTATATCATAACAAATTGCTCCGATTTTACCAGCTAGGGATGATTTTTAAACGATATTAGATATTAGAGACGAAAAATAAATCACAGGAAGAGTCGAGAGATTACAGGTAGACTTTTTCCTTTCTTGGCAAGCGCTATGTTCGAGGCCGGAACTGAGGCTCGCTGGGAACGCACGAATTCGGGAAAGAGAAACCAGATAAATAATTTGGTTGTGTATGTTTTGCACGGTTTATTGATTTTCTATGCGTTGAAAAATGTGTCGCTATCCCATATGTTGAAAAACCTATTGCCCAAGGTTCCTTGTATGTGTGCAAGGAATACCTTACATTAAGAATACCCTTAAAAAAATTTATATTTTTTGTTCAAACCTGTGAGGGTAGAAGCTTTTTTCTCAAAATAGACCATGTGTTCTTTTGAATAGCGTTTAGGTCCCTCCTTCGTTATTTTACAAAAAAAACTTCCATTAAATACAAATCTCGAACGAGCTTTTTTCTAATTTTTTGAAATAGTACTTAGGTCAAAAAAAAAAAAAACGAACAGGTCCCCGTTCTTTGCGTCCGAGTCCTTTGTCCGTTTTTCCTGAAAAAAATAATTTCGTCAAGAGATATATGTGTGCAGCTTTATCTCTAGAGTTTTTATTTTGCGGCTCGATCTCTAATATTTTCCAAAACATGTATTATTACCCGGTGAACGCATAGAGTGTTAAACTCGGCATCTATAATTTTTTTTGCAACTAGATCTCTAATATTTTCCAAAGCATGTATTATTACCCGGTGAACACATAGGGTGTTAAACTCGACAACTATAATTTTTTTGGCAGCTCGAAATCTAATATTTTTCGAACGATCTCTAATATTTTCCAAAACATGTATTATTACCCAGTGAACTTATATGGTGTTAAACGCAACATCTATAATTATTTTGGCAACTCGAAATCTAATATTTCCCAAAACATGTATTATTCATTTTTTTTTGCAAAAAGGCCCATTGTTACGCAAATTCGTCGACGGTTCCTACCTAGCGTAATTTAAAAAAAAAACAAGTGAACAAAAAAACGCTTAGATCTTCCTACCTTTTATCAAAAAAAAAAAAACTTGAATCAAATTTCGCACAACGCGTGCAATCCTACCTAGTTTATTTGATGCGGTCAATCAACCATGCGTTAGCTAGCTAATTATACTTGTTTCCCTCTTCCTTAGTCGATCGATGCAATATAGGATTGTCGTTGTTTCATACTAGTAGCTAGTACTACTCTTCTGCCGTCTCTTTTGAACTCGCCTAATTTTCACATACACAAGGGATAAGCGACTGCCAGCCGTTGCATGCTACCCATGTCCCGCGCAAGCACGTCGCGATCCGATCGTGGAAGTAACCGAATCTATCTTTCTAGGCGTGTGCTGAAGAGACGCATTCGTGTGTGCATGCATGCTATTGTGATAATATAATGTGTCCATACGCTTCTTGTAATCGGAAAAAAAAAAACAACGGCGTGATATATGTTGGTTTATATATATATATATAGGATTGCTAGTGTGCTATCGATAGCACATATCCTCCGTGCTATAGCGCTGCGTTTGCAAAATTTGAAAACGAAATTATTGATCCAAACCGTGCATTCTATTCATCTCATTGAAATCTCACTACCCACCAAATTTTATATTTTTTGAAATTTTTCTCCTATTTATTTTGTATTTTTAAAAATCCACGATCTAATTAGTTGTGGGGCGTTTAATGAAGCTGATTTTTAAAAATACAAAATAAATAGGAGAAAAATTTCAAAAAATATAAAATTTGGTGGGTAGTGAGATTTCAATGAGATGAACAGAATGGACGGTTTGGATCAATAATTTCGTTTTCGAATTTTGCAAACGCAGCGCTATAGCACGGAGGATCTGTGCTATCGATAGTACACTAGCTATCCTCTATATATATATATATGAAGGAATGGGACACCATGGTGCCTGGGCACCATGATTTTAAATGTGTTAATTCAAGCCAAATTCGGATATATTTTTCAAAACTTCCAGTTTTAGGGTATATACCCATCTATAAAAATTCAAATGAAACACATACTTTTGAAAAAATATACTCGAATTTGAAGATTTGAACGAATTTAGATTACATACTTTGCTGATTTATATGTATGATCAACACATACCTACAATCAAACTATCATCAAAAAAGGAAACTTTAGTTTGAATTTCTGTTCAAACTTATTTGAACTAGTTAGTAAACTGGTTGAACTCAACATCCTAAAAATTTCAAATTTTTTCGCATACAAATACATATGAAAAATACCCGTTTTGCACCATGGTGTCCCAGGCACCATGGTGTCCCAGGTAATTGTACTATATATATATATATATATATATATATATATATATATATATATATATATATATATATATATATATGAAAATGGTTCCATACCCTGGAAGTATGTACTCCCACTCTCAATATACCGCTTAAATGATGTTGTTATACCTCTTTATCCTTTTGAGTATACTTTAATACTAATTATAAGATACTCTAAAGTGAGTTTCACAAAAAGGTAGCACGACTTGTCTGTTGTGAAGTCCACGAATACGAACAAGCCCCGACGATGTCACATGACGCCCTGACGATGTCACATGACTTAGCCGCGAACTAAAGAATTTGCTCGTACGTTCATTAACGTTATCGTCTATATGTATACACGAAGAAACCGTGCGTTGTACGTGTACCGGTTGTCCGTGACTGCAGACTTTTTGCTCCACATGTTACGTTTTTTCTTGAGCTGTGATGCGTATAGATGCATGGATCGATCGATGATGCGCCCAAATTGGCCGACACAGTCATAGCCATATACTTGTATGTAAGTGTGTGATGCGTCCAAATTGAGTTGTGAATTGTGACCAATATCGTCATCACGTCACAGAGGAAAGCAAAGGAAATGGAGCGAGACGGCCCGGTCGGTCGATATCGATTTACCCGTACCGACGCCTTTCTGACGAGATGGAAGGAGATAGGTTTGTCTCTATGTCAGTGAATATATGACGAGATGGAGCGAGACACAGTGGGACACGTGACGCCAATCCACACGGTGCTGTACAGATCGTGGTATACAGCACTGTTGCACAGAATTTTTTTCCCAACTAAGAGAGATATTAGGGAGACAACGGTCGAAGCCGATGTTTTTGCTCCTTATTGGTGCTGGATTTCTCATTGCGTACACCACTGTTGCTTCGTTTTGATGCCAGCTTCTCGATGATTCCGACTACCAATTACAAACACTTGAAGGAGTACTACGTATGTAGACGCGCGTGAAGACAATTTGCATGGATTGAGAGGCGTGCAAGCTATATATGTTGCACTCTCGCTATTTCCATGACGTTCCAAGTTAGCAAGGTAGACTTTCGTTTCCGTTCTTCGAGATACATATGTAGTCTTCATCATGGAAATTAATAAGAAGTGTAACCAGTGGTGTATCTAAAAAATTGAAACAAGGGAGGCTAAAACTGAGACCTTCAAAGCTAATATATATATATATATATATATATATATATATATATATATATATATATATATATATATATCTATATATATATATGAAAAATACTTCGTGCTCCTGGGAGTAATTACTCCTATATTTGAAATACCACCCAAACGTACTTGAAATACTCCTTTATCAGTTTGGATACACTCATATACTAATTATAAAATATTCCAATGAGATCCACATGAAAAAATTGCAAGGGAGTACATAGTTTTTTAGCATATTTTGCAAATACCTTCATATAGCATATAAAAAGAAGTATGTCTAAAAAGTGTACATACCACCTCTGAAAAAATATAAATACCACATAGATAATCTTATATACTTATATACTACACGTACATACTCTCCGTTGCGCAAAATACTCCCTACGTTATGAGATACGGCATAGGGAGTAATTACTCCCGGAAGTAGAAAAGAGGTTTCCTATATATATATATATATATATATATATATATATATATATATATATATATATATATATAAATATATATTAATATATATAATATAAATTTTTCAGAACATAGAGCAGTTGCATATAATGTACATATATAACAATACAAAGAAAAAAAACGTACCGATCATTACTTGTGAAGAGTTGATAATTGATATTTACGGATTTTCATGTTCTGAAAACGCTGCAAAATATCTTCTATGTCTATCTTTGAAAATATGTCCCGCTCAATATAGCATACCCATAAGATCATTTAACCAATCATCACTTATCTTATTACGCAAATCTGTCTTGATAATCACTTATCTAATTACTATATCTAGTAATTTGTAAACTAATCTATAAACTAACGACCGATGAACTAGTTTGCAACTTTGCATCATGATGGAACTGGAACACATGGGAATGAATGGATCAATCATCAATGATAATGATCTGATCATGGATGTGTTTAGTGCTTACCAGGAAACAGAAGTACAGAACAACCGTGAACCGTCCGCTTGACTACGCCACTGCGCTTGCGGCTTGCACTCCTCGCGTACAGAACAACCATGGATGTGCAACGAAGCAACGAATGGCAGGCGGACAGTTGTTCTGATCAATTGATTATGGAACTGGATTAGTAACTGGAACACATGTCACATGGGAATGAAGAAACGCCACTGCTTACCAGGAAACAGAACAACCAACGAGGGGGATTCAAGATTGGTCTGAGGGCTCAGGCTCTCAACAGCCGACGGGCTGACGGACGGCCACGTACGGCGTACGCGAGGAGGGCAAGTGGGCAACGCCTCAACGGATGGCCGCGTACGCGAGGAGGGCACGTGGACGGCTGCGTACAGGAGGGGCAGGCGATGGATACGCGAGGACTAGCCAACTACACGTAGCAAGCGCTTCGTTGATTCGTTCATGGGCCGCGCATACACGTATAAGAGGCCGGTGGGGCCACGGGTGGGGCTTCAGCCCACCTGTGCCCCACCGGTAGTTCCGCCTTTGAGTGTAACATTGCAGATACACATAAAAATGATGAAAGTAGCTGTGACACCACGGAGTGTCGTAACCTTATTTACTGTGAATATTGAGGTCAAAAACATTATGAAATGTGGAATTAAGGTTAAAACCATAGGGTATGGAGGTTAATAGGGTTTTCGGGCCGTTTCCAGGCTGTTTCCGGGAGTTTGGGCCTATCCGGGGAGTTTTGGGCCTAGGGGAAAGGGTTGTGGGCTTTGGTGGGATGGAGTGTGAGTCCATTTGGGATTAGGATTCCTGTTTGGGCTGGTTTAAAGGGCTCCCCCTGCCCCCTTGTTGCGCCCCACCCCCTTTGGTGCACCCCTTGGCCTCCCCCTCCATGCCCTAGCCACCTCTCCTCTCCCCTCTTTTGGCCGTGCGCCCCCTTGGTCTCCCCCTTTGCTCCCCACCTCTCCACCACCTCTCCTCCACCCTCTTGCTGCCCTAGGGTAGCCTCTCCACCCCTGCGCCTCGGAGATCCGTCCATTGGAGCGAGGAGCGATCTGGGAGGAGATCTATTGGGTTTTCGTGCGTCGGGCGAAGGTATGGCCATGGGACTCCTTGGGGTTGGGTTAGGTACTGTTATAAGGGTCATTATCATGTTTTTAGATCAATTGGTGGTGCTGGAATTGAGTAGATTGGTTTAGATCTAGAAGTTGCCACGTTCTCTGTTTCGGGCAGCATGAGCAGTCGACCTAGGGTTTGGTTTTTCGCCAATTTACAGACGGAATTTGGTCGTACAGCTGTTGAAGAAGTTGTAGGTAATTTCAATACCTTTCAGTGGGTATAAAGAACTTTAAATTCCGCCCAGCCGTTTGAAAGTTATGGCTGTTTTACTGAGCGTATTAAAATCTGTGACGTGATTGGAACAGATCACGATATTTTGTAGATTAAACAACTTTAGAGTCCGAATCAGTCTTTCCATATACTTATAAAAAGTTAGGAAATTTCCTAAGCTATGCGAGGATGTACTCATTTAATTGATTCGGAGTCCCAGAACTCAAGTTGTGCCTTTTGGAAGGCTGCTGTCCCGGCGGGACAAAACCTCTGTTTTTGGGTTTTGCGAGTAGTTGGCAATGTCGGGGCAGATGAGGGTTTGCGTACTGTTTTGTGGACATAATTGTGAGTGTGTGGTACCTATGTGCAGGTGGTGCGACCCCGAGAGTGCCTTCTACTTCCTGCCAATCCGTTGCCCGTGGTTGAGGCAAGTGTATTGTAATGGATAGCGCTTTGTAGATTGCTAGTTGAGACTAGATGAACTTGATTATATGACATGATCACTTGCCATGCTTTAATGATTTCCTATGATATGAGGAGTATGCTATGATGCCATGTGTTAATGTACAAGTTTATTATGATGTTGGCATATTTGCATACATGGCATGTTACATGGCCCGGGCGGTGAGAAAGTCATAACTAATCCGGGGAAGGTCGGTGAGAAAGTTATGACTATTCCGGAAAGCCAAATAGTAAGTCCTACATCGTGATTCCATTCACCGCGGTGAACGGAAGCGAGGAGTAGGCACCCTCCATCTTCGGGATGGAAGGGGGGAGAGGGTGCATACCGACGGGTGTGCACTCAACCATACCGGTATGAGTTTCCAAGGAGATATGAGCATCGCATTGCATACGTAATGAAGATGATAATGATTTGTGAACATGAATGAGATGATATACATGATGTGAGTTGTTGTAGCCATGTAATTGTTTATGTTTGTACCATTGCAATATACTTGCTGAGTTTTGAACTCACGCTTGTGTTTTCTTGTTGTTTTAAGTACCATGAGACCGGCATGCGGGGAAGAGAAATAGTCACACTTCCGCACGTAGCTTCACTCATTTGATTCCACAAGTCATTCAATTAGTTTTTGAGAATAAACTGCGTGTGATGATTATTGCTTTAAAGTTTTGCTTGCTTTATGAGAGTCTTATTGTTCGTTTGACTCTTGGAGACATTAAATGCTTGAAAGTAGACTTATATTGTTGCTATGTCACATGTTATTGCTGTTTTAGATGCTTTCCATGATGATATAATTTGTGATATCTTGTTGTTGCTCCGAATCATGGAAAAACAAAGGAGATGCTGCCGAAATTTTCGGTATTAGCATTTGTTCCTTTGCTGTAATTTACTTGTAATTGTGGTATGTAGAGGTTGCTTAGTTTTTGTTTGGTAGCATTCGGGCATATTAAATGCCGGGGTGTTACAGTAGCAAGACTGATTTTGTGATACAACTACAACTAATTGAAAATTATACGCAGATAACGAAACGAAGGCCAAGAAGAAGATTTCCACTCAAAAAGAAAATCATATGAATTAATATTATTTTTTAGTAGTATAAATTACAGTATTATGGCACTGCTATTAGCAATAATAATAGGAGCCATACAACTTGCCAGCTAAGATGCCACATTATATTATAGTTGGAGAACTTATATAAAATGATCGTTGTTATGCCTAGCTATTAAAGCCTCATTTGGAATGCCAGAATTTTGTAGGATTTTCGCATGAATATCATTTTCCATGTAAAATTTATGTATTTCACACGAAATCTTGTTTTCATAAAGTATGTTTTGTCACTATATACATACAGTGGCGAATCTAGAATGAAAATAGAGGGTGAGCTCAAAGTACAAATTAAACTAAATTGAGGTAAACATACTAAATGTGGTACTGTGCAACTAAAATCATGAAATTAATACATGAATAAAAGAGAAATTAACATAGTAAGAAAGCAAAAATACAATGAAAGAAAGTACATCGCTAGACTAGACGCCAATGGAAAGGCATCCAAAAACACATTAATACGCGTCCAAAGTGATCTGTATATCCAAATTTGCAAAATTAGAGATATAATAGTAAATTGTAAATGATTATGAATATTCAAAATAAAAAACAACATACAACTAAGTGCTACCTTGAATCACAGGGCAAATTCATTTGACAAGTTTTTATGACTGGAAAGCGTTTTATTATTCTAGCATCATTAATGCTTATAAATATGTAACACCCCGGCATTTAATATGCCTGAATGTTACCAAACATAAGCTAAACAACATCTAAATACCACAAATTACCATAAATTCCAGCAAAGGTACATATGCTAAAAACCGAGATTTCGGCAGCATCTCCTTTGTTTTAACATGATACGAAGGAACAACAACATTATAGCAATATATGGAGTATGAGAGACAACTAAAAACAGCAATAATTAACGACTTAGCAACGATATAAGTCTAGTTCCAAACATATAATGTCTTCAAGTGTCAAATGAACAATAGAACTCTCATATAGCAAGGCTAAACCTTAAAACGATAAACGTCACACGCAGTTTATTGTCAAAGCTAATTGAATGACTTGTGGATTCAAAATAAATGAAGCTATGTGTAGATGTGTGACTATTTCCCTTCCCCGCATGCCGATCTCATGGTACCTAAAACAACAAGAAAACACAAGCGTGAGTTCAAAGACTCAGCAAGCATATTGCAATGATACAACAAGAACAATTCATGGCAATAATATCTCACATCATGTAAACTTTCTCATTCATAATCACATAACATTATCATCATCATTATGTATGCAATGCGATGCTATGCTCATGTCTCCTTGAAAACTCATACCGGTATGGTTGAGTACACACCCGTCGGTGTGCACCCTCTCCCCCCTTCCATCCCGAAGATGGAGGGTGCCTACTCCTCGTTTCCGTTCACCGCAGTGAATGGAATCACGATGTAGGACTTACTCATTAGCTTTCCGGATTAGACATAACTTTCTCACCAACCTTCCCCGGACTAGTTATGACTTTCTCACCGCTCGAGCCATGTAACATGTCATGTATGCAAATATGCCATCATCATCATAAACTTGTATATTTAACACATGGCATCATAGCATACTCATCATATCATAGGAAAACATTAAAGCATGGCAATTGATCATATCATGTAATCCATCTTTCATCTAGTCTCAACAAGCAACCTAATATTCATTTTCATTACAACACACTTGCCTCAACCACGTGCAACGGATTGGCGGGAAGTAGAAGGTACTCCCGGGGTCGCACCACCTGCACATAGGCATCAAACACTCACAATCATGCCCACAAAATAGTATGCAAACCCCCATCTAACCCGACATTGCCAACTACTCGCAAAACCTAAAAACAGAGGTTCTGTCCCGTCGGGACAGCAGCCTTCCAAAAGGCATAACTTGAGTTTTGGGACTCCGAATCAATTAAACGAGTACATCCTCGCATAGCTTAGGAAATTTCCCAACTTTCTCTAGGTATAAGGAAAGACTGATTCGGACTCTAAAGTTGTTTAATCTACAGATTACCGTGATCTGTTCCAATCGCGTTACAGATTTTAACACGCTCGGTAAAACAGTCATAACTTTCAAACGGCTGATCGGAATTTAACGTGCTTTATGTCCACGGAAAGATAATGAAATTATCTACAACTTTCTCAACATTCGTATGGACAGATTCGGATTCTAAATCGACAAAAATGCCAACCCTAGGTCGACTGCTCATGCTGTCCCAAAACAGAAACGTGGCAACATCTAGATCTAACCCAAATTACTCAAATCCAGCACATCCAATTGATCTAAAAACTTGATAAACACCCTAATAACAGTACCTAGATCAACCCCAAGGAACCCCATGATCATACCTTTGCCCGACGCATGAAAACTTCAATAGATCTCCTCGCGGATCGCCCCTCGCTCATCGCTCCTCGCTCCTCGCTCCTCGCTCCAATGGATGGATCTACGAGGTGCAGGGGTGGGGAGGCCACCCTAGGGCAGCAAGGGGTGGAGGAGAGGTGGTGGGGAGGTGGAGATCAAAGGGGCAAGGGAGGGGGAGGCGCACGGCCAAGGGAGGAGGGAGGGAGCGGTGGCGGCTAGTGGGGAGGGGGCGCACAAGGGGCAGCGGAACCCCCTTTTACCAGCCCTAAGCCCCTTTCCTAATCCTAAATGGATTCCCACTCCATCCCACCAAAGCCCACAACCCCCTCTTTAAGGCCCAAACTCCCCCGGGAAGGCCCAAAACCCCGGAAACGGCCCGGAAACGCTATTAACCTCCATACCCGATGGTTTTAACCTTAATACCACACTTCATAATGTTTTTGAGCTCAACATTCACTTTTTATAAGGTTACGACACTCCGTGGTGACACATCACTTCAAACGGCCTAGCGAGTAAACCTCAAGCCGAAAGGTTTTATTTTCTAATTTCACATTCTATAATGTCACACCATACCGTAGTGTCACATTCTTCCCCCCTTCAACAGGATTCGACCTCGAATCCGAAGGATGCCAAAATCAACAACAAAGTCCCCAAAGGACAAAAGGCTTCTCTACAGCACAAAACATTCGCACAACGACTAAAACCGGAACAAACGACAAACGAGTTCCGAAAACCAACACTTAGCGAAAAAGTGTTGATCTAGCTCAACTAAGGGCAACCGCCACGCTCGACCTTCACTTCAATCCCCAAACAGAATCTGCGTTTCAACCACAAAGGGTTCCAACAACCCAAAACGCTCGAATCCTCACGACAAACACTTCACACTTCTATCACAACCAACCTGACTACCACACTCCATTAAACTCAACATGACATAATCAAAGGAAGTCACAATTCCTTTAACGACCTTTCTACAATCCCGAAAATTTCCATCGAGGGGAAAACTCATTAAGGCACACTTGCCCTTCCGATACACGATCATACTAACATTTTATTCCATCCTTTCCCAGACAAGACTCAAATCCAAGAACAACTAGTGACGACAAATGCTCACGGCAGGACAAATATCATCGAACTACCGTCAACTTCACTTCCACCCATCGCTACTCTTAATAATGGTTAAACCCATACATCATCAACCTCCATCACAAACCACCCTTATACCACTAGGGTTCAACACCTAGCCCCAAGCTAGAATCGTAAAACCTTATCAAACCACAATTGGTTCCTTTCTTAAGAGGGTCTCGCCCTCACACAAAAACACTTAACTATTAAGCCCAAGTGAACACACGACAACTCAAACCCCAAGCGTTAACAACCATTTTGGAAAGAATTCGGCAACATCCAAGCCAAATCACAAAGGAAGCATAAATCCCTTACGCCACAACCAAAATACCATAATTTCTTCATTCTTTCTTTTCATACTAGAAAGCAAGGGAAATCTCGTTTCATGACATAAAGGCACACTCTTCAGGAGCACTCCGGATTAGTCATATCTCCATATATGACTTTCTCACCGACCTGGCTCAACGACTCTTTTATCATTTAACATGTAAAAACGATGTCATGTTTACTTTTCACCATTCATTCATCATATAACAACAATACCGAAAAGTCATTCACCAAAAGACTTCTCCCTCGGTATCACATGATTGAAATACACATAACACTGACAGTTGCGCTAAATCATATAGACTATGACGGCAACATCGTTAACAACAAAACACCACATCGTAAAAGAACCCACATCAATTGAAAACTGAACTTGCACAACATTGCATTTCATTCAAATTCAACATTTTGGAAGAGAATATCAAAATTTCAAGTCGAGCATCTGCTCCCACAACCATCACAAACTTCCTCAAGGAGAGGGAAACTCATTCCCAAAAGGGGAACACCTCACTAACAAAATCACTTTGTAAAACATTCATAAAATCCACCTTTTTGAAGCACTCGTAACATCACACCCATTTTCAAAACAACTCCAACTCTAGCCAAAAAGAGTTACAAATTAAATCTCAAGAGTTTCCAACACAACCCACTAAGTCCATCTGTTTCCTTTAAAATTTATTCCAAAGATAATTCAGTGCAAACGCGAAAGGGTGCGATCCACTCAAAAACTTTTGGGATGTAAATCCATACTCATAGCACCGACTAAACAAATTAGCCAAAACCAAATATTTGCACCAATTTCTACGAGTTTTAGGGAAACTCTGAAACTCAACATAAGGAACACCTTGACCGAAAACCCTTCAACCAAAATGGCAAACAACCAAACCAGTCCAAAAGCTTTTGAACACAAGCTCAGTATAAAAAGAACCATCTCTAGTACTCCACTACGCCTTCCATTAAAGACTTCAATAATCACTATTTACTCCCTGAGAAACCCCAACACAATTAAACCAAAAGCTTCACAACAAATTCTTCCTCTAGTTACCATTCCCAACACTTTTAATTAGGGTTTATGATGCTTATCGAAAAGGCACCCAACCCAAAACTATATCGACATGATCCCCACGGATCACCGAAATATAATACTTCTTATTCTAAATTTGAAACATAACACTTCAACAGATTCCAGATTCTTAAGCAGGATCAACGTATCAGTTATATACCATCCATATATCAAAATCTTGACAATTGAAACTTGTTCAATCTATAAAATGATTTCAACAAATAAGTAATATCTCTACAAGATAAAATTCGTAACTAGGATTCCAAAGCATACATTCATTAGGGATAAAACTCTACATCAGGTTAATTACCCATGGTTCACTCCATCACCACATGTTACAATACCCTCCATTTAATCAATGGTTTCCAACAAGTATTCTACACAACTACCACCACTACTAAGTCATCAATCAACACATTGCTTTTAGCTATCCTATACAAAGGTGATAACAAAAACTACCACCACACAACATACTCCAACTATTTAAAATAGATTGAATACTAGCATTAGCACTGCCTTTAACAACATCATTAGCAATAAGTCTTATGTCTTCTCAACTGATATCAATACTAGCATTTATAGGAACACATACACATACTTCCAAATATACTAATGGTTTGCAACAACATAAATAGCAACTCTAATCAACTTCCAAATTAAAGTCGCTAGGCAACACGATTAAACTTCTCTATTAATCCATTAAATTAAATCATCTTTAAACAACCAGCAATGTTTCTTTATCAATAACAGCAGTCTACATCATCTTAAAGTTTTAACTATGCATCAGGGTTTAAAACTTTAAACATTAACAAGGATCATAAGCACTTTTAAAGCAAGGCAACAGATTCTAAGCATGTACATCAACCCATTTAATCATTCCCGCTACAGAGTAAACTACAACACTAGTGGTCTATTTATTCTCAAGCTAGAGATGATAATCACATTGAATTGTTTCAACTCACAAATTAACTTAACAATGCATCATCCCATAAATCACATTGGTACATGCTACATAACATGCTAAACAACAATTCTTACTAGGGACAGACGATTTCAGTCAAAAGACTACTTACTTTGTTTGCAGCATTTTAGTTTTAAAACTCATCCCAAATTCCTAAGGAAACATGACTCTCAAAATTGCAATGAGACAAACCCAAACTTGGTCATGCAAAGGAATTTCTCCAAAACACTTTTCAATCTCAAAGACTCCCATAGAGGAAAATGGTTGAAAGACAATTTTCTCGAAAGGGAACCAAGCGCTCAAATAAACCTTTGCAATTAAAACCTTAACACCAAACCCCAAACTTTCACGAAACAAGAAGGGTTCTTCAAAGATGATTTCTTAAACCAGCAAAATAACGAAATCAAACACCACTTACTCCTACAAAGCCACAGAACTTCAGTCCTAACAGCCAGGTCTGGCACAACTCCGCAATAACTCCTTTATCCTCGGAGAAAGACAAACACAGAAATAAATTGAATGCTTCTTCCCCATAAAGCAATTAACTAACTAGGCATCAAAACTGGAAGGCGCCCAAAAGAAGCGCAACACTAGACTCTTCTTCTTCGTCTTCAACCAAGGAAGACAAAACCACACACCGCATACGGAACGATCCGCGGAAATCCAACACCAAACACTTTTCTTTTGGTTTCCATCAACTAAAACCAAGAAAACCAACCAAGACCGACCACAGAACGATAAAGAACATCCGAAGGAAACCACCATCAACTCTTCTATTTGATTCCAGTCAACTACCCGATCAAGGACAGAAGGGATAAGCACTCTTCTCCTACAGGGGTTAATAGTTCTTCGGTGATGGCGCTAACCGACTACACCGTCAAACCTCACCCTTACTATGAACAAAAAGAGGTGACCGAAACCCTTCGGCACCAAAACCCCACTTTTATCACCACAACAGGAACAATTCAATCATTTATCTCATTGACATAGCATCATGCATTGTCAAATGAAGCATTCAACAACAAAGCTTAAATACAACATTTAAGCGTAAGGAAACGATACCCATACCCTTTCCTATTGTGCATCCATTGTGTGTCAAATTTTAGATTAGTTATACCACTTTTGCAAGTTTTAATGTTGCTATCTTATAACAAAATTTTAGTTAACACCTAAGCCATGTTTCTAAGTTATTCCACATCATATTTTAGTTGTAACCTACGTATGACACTAAAAATACATATTCCAAGGACCTACAGCCCGCTCTGATACCAACTGTAACACCCCGGCATTTAATATGCCTGAATGTTACCAAACATAAGCTAAACAACATCTAAATACCACAAATTACCATAAATTCCAGCAAAGGTACATATGCTAAAAACCGAGATTTCGGCAGCATCTCCTTTGTTTTAACATGATACGAAGGAACAACAACATTATAGCAATATATGGAGTATGAGAGACAACTAAAAACAGCAATAATTAATGACTTAGCAACGATATAAGTCTAGTTCCAAACATATAATGTCTCCAAGTGTCAAATGAACAATAGAACTCTCATATAGCAAGGCTAAACCTTAAAACAATAAACGTCACACGCAGTTTATTGTCAAAGCTAATTGAATGACTTGTGGATTCAAAATAAGTGAAGCTACGTGTAGATGTGTGACTATTTCCCTTCCCCGCATGCCGATCTCATGGTACCTAAAACAACAAGAAAACACAAGCGTGAGTTCAAAGACTCAGCAAGCATATTGCAATGATACAACAAGAACAATTCATGGCAATAATATCTCACATCATGTAAACCTTCTCATTCATAATCACATAACATTATCATCATCATTATGTATGCAATGCGATGTTATGCTCATGTCTCCTTGTAAACTCATACCGTATGGTTGAGTACACACCGTCGGTGTGCACCCTCTCCCCTTCTATCCTCGAAGATGGAGGGTGCCTACTCCTCGCCTGCTCACCGCGGTGAATGGAATCACGATGTAGGACTTACTCATTGGCTTTCCGGATTAGTCATAACTTTCTCACCGACCTTCCCCGGACTAGTTATGACTTTCTCACCGCCCGAGCCATGTAACATGTCATGTATGCAAATATGCCATCATCATCATAAACTTGTATATTTAACACATGGCATCATAGCATACTCATCATATCATAGGAAAACATTAAAGCATGGCAATTGATCATATCATGTAATCCATCTTTCATCTAGTCTCAACAAGCAACCTAATATTCGTTATTCATTACAACACACTTGCCTCAACCACGTGTAACGGATTGGCGGGAAGTAGAAGGCACTCCCGGGGTCGCACCACCTGCACATAGGCATCACACACTCACAATCATGCCCACAAAACAGTACGCAAACCCCCATCTAACCCGACATTGCCAACTACTCGCAAAACCTAAAAACAGAGGTTCTGTCCCGTCGGGACAGCAGCCTTCCAAAAGGCATAACTTGAGTTCTGGGACTCCGAATCAATTAAACGAGTACATCGCGTAGCTTAGGAAATTTCGCAACTTTCTCTAGGTATAAGGAAAGACTGATTCGGATTCTAAAGTTGTTTAATCTACAGATTACCGTGATCTGTTCCAATCGCGTCACAGATTTTAACACGCTCGGTAAAACAGTCATAACTTTCAAACGGCTAATCGGAATTTAACGTGCTGTATGTCCACGGAAAGATCATGAAATTATCTACAACTTTCTCAACATCCGTACGGACAGATTCGGATTCTAAATCGACAAAAACGCCAACCCTAGGTCGACTGCTCATGCTGTCCCAAAACAGAAACGTGGCAACATCTAGATCTAACCCAAATTACTCAAATCCAGCACCTCCAATTGATCTAAAAACTTGATAAACACCCTAAGAACAGTACCTAGATCAACCCCAAGGAACCCCATGATCATACCTTTGCCCGACGCACGAAAACTCCAATAGATCTCCTCGCGGATCGCCCCTCGCTCATCGCTCCTCGCTCCTCGCTCCAATGGATGGATTCATGAGGTGCAGGGGTGGGGAGGCCACCCTAGGGCAGCAAGGGGTGGAGGAGGGGTGGTGGGGAGGTGGAGAGCAAAGGGGCAAGGGAGGGGGAGGCGCACGGCCAAGGGAGGAGGGAGGGAGGGGTGGCGGCTAGTGGGGAGGGGGCGCACAAGGGGCAGCAAGGGGGTGGACGTCCCAAGGGGCAGGGGAACCCCCTTTTACCAGCCCTAAGCCCCTTTCCTAATCCTAAATGGATTCCCACTCCATCCCACCAAAGCCCACAACCCCCTCTTTAAGGCCCAAACTCCCCCGGGAAGGCCCAAAACCCCGGAAACGGCCCGGAAACGCTATTAACCTCCATACCCGATGGTTTAAACCTTAATACCACACTTCATAATGTTTTTGAGCTCAACATTCACTTTTTATATGGTTACGACACTCCGTGGTGACACATCAGTTCAAACGGCCCAAAAACGCGAGTAAACCTCAAGCCGAAAGGTTTTATTCTCTAATTTCACATTCTATAATGTCACACCATACCGTAGTGTCACAAAATATCTTTCACTCATTGTAGCATACAATCAAGTCATTGAGCTAGCCATCCGCTACCTTATTATGCAAATATGCTTTAATAATATTCATTGCTAAAAATATTCTCTCAACAAATGTCGTTGCCACCGGTAGGATCAATGTCAACTCAATGAGGCGATATACCAATAGAAAAGTTTTTTTTGTTTCTACCATCATTTGAGAAAGTTTTGAAATATTATGACATCCATGAAATTACCGACTCCTCCTAACATTGAGAATGAATATTTGAAGCTGACTTCTTAACAAGAACTGATTAGATATAGTGAAATCATCAGCGTAAATCGTAGCATGCCGAACAAGTTTATTAAAATCAAAATTAGATAATGAGTCACTTGCATCAAGATAAGACATGCATACCAATAATTTCGATGAAACTTCATTAAAGTGATGATTCATCTCATTCATAATTGCACTCATGCATACCAATAACTTTGTAATAATGATGTTGAGTTGCTGTATATTTTTGACGCACAGTTTTACCCATAACACCAATAGTATCATCCATATTTGGCACAACAATCCCATATGCTTCACAAAAGCTTTTCACTTGTTCAAACAATCACTCTCAACCATTATCCCTAATATCTTGCAAGCGTTCTTTCACATCTTTTATCAATCCTATAGCTTCAACAATGTCTTGATGTTTTCTGTGCAAAGCAAGTGATAGCTCATTTATAATGCTCAACAAGGTTATTAAAAATGCATGATGAATACAAATCCAAAATATTCCATCTTTTTTAGCTAACCTGCTACTCCACCATGACTTGAGTTTTGACAAGCACTTTACTTATAAGCTCTAGCACATCCGCCACTGCCTCCCACATTTGGTACATACTAAGCAAGGTCTAGCTAGGCTAGTTTCTTGATGTAATCATGTCCCAGCTAAAATCAAACCATTTTCCAACCTCTCCAACAAGACATCATGATGCTTTTCAATGAAGACTTCTTTTCTCTTGCAAGAGGCATTTATGGCAGTCACTATCAGGGGAACATAGTTGTAGAATTTTGCAATAGCTCTACTACAACTTGTGATAGTGGCAACCACTAACTGTAAATGGTGGGCAAAACAGTGGACATAGAAAGCCGATGGATTCTCATCTCGAATAAGTTTTTGCAAGCCATTAAATTCATCTCTTATATTAGAAGCTCCATCATAGCCCTAACCACGTCACCTAGAAATTGGTAAACCATGTAGACCAAGAACACCAACCAAAGCTTACTTCAATGCCACAGGTGTACAATTTGTGATATGCTTAATAGCAAGAAACCTTTCCATTACCTTTCCTTGATTGTTGATAAATTTGCATGTCACAATTCTTGCAAAGTTAGAACAACACAACAATACATAAAATGGTATGACTTAAAAAAGATGTGCAACTAACCTCACAATAACTGCCATTTGTTCCTTTGTTGATACATCTCAAGACTCATCAATAAGCACTGTGAAATTTCTCTCACCAATTTCACCCTTAATCACTTCTGTGACCTCTTGTGCACAACATTTCAAAATCTCCTTTGGAATATTTGGAGAAATCATATTTGCATGCCTTGGAGCTGTATCAAATGCCTTCTTCACTTCATCCTTCTCATCTTTGCACCAATCCAATAACTCTTTGAAATTGTCCCTGTTAATGGAAGTAGATGATTCATCGTGTGCACAAAAAGTTTCACCTTGTGCTATGAGATATCTTGCACAATCTAAAGATGCAGTCAAATAAATTTTATATCCAATTTCTGCCTCCTTAGTGTAAGTATTTAGTTTACTAGATACACTTGATCGTTGATTTTTGAAGTCTTCACACTCACCCTTTGCAATGTTGTGGGAACTACTTAGACAACTAACATGTTTATTGAAAGCATCTAAAGCCATCTTCCATCAAGAAAACCCAACTTTTGTAACTACATCATTCCCAAATGTGTGGTTTTGTGATAATTTCTTGGAAAGAAAATAATATAAACAAAATGTGGTATCCTTTTCTATACTATATTCCAACGAATCAAACTTATTAAATCGTTATCCTTGAAAGGATCTCTAGATTTTTCCATCCAATGTCTTTGAAAAGGCATGCCTAATTGTTCGAGTTGGACTATTCGACAAATATGCCATCCTCACCTCATCTCTAATTTCATTGGCATAATCTTTTATTGGTATACGACGTGCTGGATTGGCAATATTTTCATTTGGATTAAATTCTAGTCGAAGCCTCTTTGGTTGAGTTTTATTCTCATCGGTGAGGGGAGTACTACTTGAATTACTTGTTAAATCGTTACACAAAGTTTGTTTCTCTATTGCTATAAATCTACGAACAAATACATTACACAAGTGTAAATATGGGTTACAAGTATACAACTTACCAGATGAAATGTAAGATGCAACGATAACACTTATAAGAAAAGAATAGATGATATAACAAGAAAGGAATAATAACAGATACAATTTCATATTCCTAATTATAAATGTCTATTCCATATTTTAATTATTTGACTAACGACCATTCTAACAAAAGTTCACCTACCGTCTACATGGCACTGATACCAAACTGTGGGACCCTCCCTTTTATGCTACAGTTCAGCATAAAAGAAAGGTTCTAAAGTGCATCTTGTGCCATTCCCGTGATCAGTAGCTGGCACGCACTTAACACAATTTGAAACACAACCATACAAAAGTTCCAACATTTTATTACAGTGGAAGTTTTTAAGCATAATATTACACAACCAAAAGTAGGTAACAGCACGAAATATAACATCTTGTTGTTTGCCTTCTAAGCCCAAAATCCATAGGCAATAGACAACGTAAACCTAGAAACAGTCGTCACCAACCAACACGACTTTATCGTTAGCATTATCGTCATCGGCATATTCTGGTTCTTCACCTAAAAACCACATTAGAGCAAGTTGAGTACAAAAGTACTCGCAAGACTTTTACAAAGCCTAAATATATGCAGGCTAATTCAAAAGAGAGGCTGTTAAGGTAAATTTTTACGCAAAGCTGAAATTTGAATGATATATATTACTGAATAGTAATTGGAAGCATAAATAAAACTTAAACCGGCTTGAGTAATTAAAGTAACAAGTAATAAAAGACAGAATAATAGCATGATACTCACATCCTTTCGTGAGTAGTAATAGCATATCACTCACGGTCCTTTGTGAATAATTACCAAAAGTAATAATCACTAGGAGAGTTTGTAACGCCCTGGTTTTCGCTTTCTGGAGAAAAACCTAATTTAAATAAAGTAATTTCAAAAGTTGAAGTTTGTTTGGTGTTTATATTAACCTGGCATCCATTTCCCTCCAAAATCGGGATTTAATTCCCCTCCGATCGAAAAATCGGTTTTCCAGTTTCCGCCGGTACCCGAAAATTCACCCGAGTCCAAAAATGCTCCAAAAATCTCCAAACCACTTCTAAAATGTTCCAAATATTCCAAAATGATTTTAGGAATCATTCCCCGAATTTTTGGACCTCCGTTCCTATTTTATCTCGCGCGGCTTTTGTTTAATGCCTACGATCGGCGCCCGAATTTCCAATTCCACAAAAATCATCCAAATTCAACCAAACCAATTTCATTGGGTCTCAAATATTCTAAAATGGTTCTAGGAATTTTTCCGGAATTTTTAGACCATTTTTCCTAATTTTTCTCTAGGGCGAAACATTTACGTAAAGGAGGACCAATAAGGAAGCGCCACGTGTCAAGTGAACAGTGCACCTTCTTCAACCTCCAGCCAACTCCAAGAACAGAGAGCTCCAACTAGGCAACAATGGCTAGGGCTTGATTCCAATGCTCATAACTCCTTCAATTCAACTCCAAAATGCGAACGGCCGGTTCCGTTGGATCCGTAGCGTCGCCCTCTTGCCATTCCCCACCTTCACTCGCCGTCAATCTCGCCGGAAACGGCCTCATTCAAGAAAAACTGAAATCCACTCACTTGCCATTAACTCGTCCGTTTCTCGTCCAAACGCCGCACCACCACCTCCATCCTCTTCGTATAAGTATCCCCTTTCCGGGAGTGTGCTCCCCTTTCCCTCTACTCCACCCTTGCGCCCGTGAGATCAAGAAAACCGACGTTGGGTTGAACTTTTTCGGTGTTCTTCGTGTTCTTGCTCATAGCTTCTTCTCCGGTGAGCCATTCTTCATGCCACTTGGTTTTTTGGGACCGTGGATGAGTCTAGCTTCTAACCCAATCATCAATTTTAGGATTTCTCAACCGTGGGCGACGAATTTGGAGCTTTTGTGCATTCGGCCGAACCTCCGTTCTTCGTCGATTTCTCCGATTACGGTGAGTTTTGGTTCAATCCCTTCCTCCTAGATGTCCCTAAGGATGTTATCTAGAGGTTCTAGGCTTTTGTTTGATCCAAATCCGTGCGAAAATGGGGCAAAAATCCGGTTTTTGGAAGCAAAAGAAGTCTCCGCTGGTTTTGCCAGGTTCTGTACCAAAAATTCTCGCAAGTTACTGTAGCAAATAGTAACTTTTTCTTTTTATTGATTTTCCATCATTTTTCAACTTCAAACGTTTATAACTTTTGCGTCCGAACTCCGATTGACTCCGTTCAAGTTTCTAAATTCATCTAAAATCAAGATCTACCTGCCAGTACTAATTTTGTAATTTTTGGATTTTATTTATTTTCTTTTATTTATTTATTTGCCTCGTTTTGCGCGTAGTCGACGACCCCGACGCGACCGCCGACCTCGCCGCCGGACTTCGAAGAGTTCAACCTTCTTGCTGTGACCGAGGCAAGTCTCCTTGACGCATTTTGCTCCTATGTTTGCAAAATGATTTAAATGATTTATAAAGTGCATGGCTATGTTTAATGAAATATGTCAAATATAAGTGTTAGTTATACCGAACTTGTTGATTCCTCCTTGACGTTGTTAATCATATCCATTGTAACCCTAGAACCTTGTTTATACCATGCTTATGCTTATATGGTATCCGTTGCTATGTAGTACGGTAGAATTGCTTAGGATCTTTTCCGATGAAAACAACCTATGGGTGGGATTATTCAAAAAGAATGTTATCAAATGTGATTTGAAGTTTATTACTATGAATTTAGTACTGTTTTCTAAAATAAAAAGAAAAGGAAAATGATTTCGACTTGGGCGGCATGGAATGTCGGGTGGGAGCGGATCAAGCCTTGATCCTTTTGTGCAAGTACCGCCCCAAGTCAATTAAGGACCAACGCTTATGACTGTCTCCATTCTAAGCATAACCGTACAACCACATGTCAAAGTGGGCACGACCTGGCTGAATAATTTGTAGAAACCTAACTTAGACTCACCACTCGGTGGTTGTGTGAGAGCCGGAAGGAGGCATTGTTGTTGTTGTTGTTGTTGTTTTTCTCACACGGCGCAAGAGGGGGCTGAAGGGAATATGCCCGAGAGGCAATAATAAATTGTTTATTATCATATTCCATGTTTATAATAGATGTTTATTTCTCATGCTAAAATTGTATTAATCGGAAACGTTAATACATGTGTGTTTAATAAACAAAAGGGTTCCTAGTAAAGCCTCTTTTTAAACTAGCTCGTTGATTAACTGATGATCAAGGTTTCCTGATCATGAACATTGGATGTTGTTAATAACGGGGTCATGTCATTAGAAGAATGATGTGATGAACATACACCCAAGTTGGTATAGCAAATACGATCAAGTCATTTAGTTTGTTGCTGTATCAAACACATACGAAATAGCTCTTTTCCTTAGACCATGAGATGATGTCAATCACTAACTCCTAAGAGTACTTTGAAGACATCAAAAGTCACTCCGTAACACGGTGACTATAAAGATGGATTTGGGTACTATGAAAGTATTAGTTGAGGCTCATGCATCAAGAGTGGGATTTGTCCATCCAGATGACAGAGAGATATACTCTGGGCCCTCTCGGTGATATCACATTGACATCGCTTGCAAGCACGTGACTAGGTCACAAGAATGTCATATCACGGAACGAGTAAAGAGTACTTGTTGGTAACGGGATCGAACTAGGTATAGTTGATAATCGATGATCGGATCCGGACAAGTAAAATATCGTGAGACAAAAGGAATTGGTTATGTCGCTTACGGTTTACGCGATCACTAGTTCATCGTTGAGTGAATGGGAGTCATTATGGATCTCCAGATCCCGCTGATGATTATTGATCTGAGAGGAGTCTCAATCATGTCCATTTTATTCACGAACCGTAGGGTGACACACTTAAGGTTCATCGATGCATTTGAGTGGATACGAAACACCGGAGAAAAATATGGACAGTACAGGGACTGTTTCGAGTATCGCCGGAATAGTTTCGGGATATCAGAATAGTTAAAGGGGGTATATGTTAATGTTTGTTAATTAAAAGAATTAACAAATATTAAAATATCTGAAATAAAAATGTTTATTTCTTTATGGGAGAAAACCCTTTCATTTCTTGAGTGGGGTTTTAATGGAAACCAAAGTGGGATGTTTTAAAGTGAGTGGAGAGATCACTCACATGAAGAGAGGGAGGGCAAGGGGCACCCCCCATGCGCCGGCCACCCCTTGGCCTAGCCTCCTCCTCCTCCTATAAAAGGGAGGGAGGAGCTCCTCTCTTTGTTGTTTATCCATTTGACCCTTTGGTTGGTCCTTTCTCCCTCCTCTTGCTGATCCGTTTTTCGAGCTGTGGCTTAAGCGAAGCGCTGCTGAAATTATTTCTCCACCACCACCACCACTAAGCTGTAGTGTTGTTGGAGTTTTCCGGGGATCCTCTACTTCCGCTGCCTACCGAACGAGGGATTGGAGGTCATCGTTGATCCGCACGTGTGACCAAGTACGGAGCGCCGCCGCTTGTGGCGCCATCTTCACGACTTCAAGTCGGGAGTGTACCTCTACTTCAACCACGTTTGTTTGCGGAACGTTATTCCCGCTTCGATCTACGAGGGTGAGTCCTTCAAACCGCTTACTTGCATCTCCTAGATATGATCTTGGTGTTTGGTTGCAATCGTAGGAAAATTTTTGTTTTCCATGCTTCAAACCCTTCAAAGGGTATCGAGCCAGGTCTATGCGTAGATGTTTTGTACGGTTTAAAACACATGTGGATGTGGGCGTTGATGATCATGTTATTGCATACTTTCGTGTATTTTGGATCATGGTGGCATAGTGGGAGTTGAAGCGGCCGGACTAACCTTACATGTCCTCGCACATGAGACTTGTTCCACGCTCGACATGCAACTAGTATTGCATAAGTGGCTTTGCGGGTGTCAGTTTCTCCTACTATAGTCATGATCTAATTTACAACGGTTTGCTAATAATGTTTTTATCACCGCTGTGGTTCTTGTTCGTAGGTAAGAACAGTTTTCCTAGAAAGCCCAAAACCACGTAAAATATGCAAAAATAAATTAGAGGCGTCTAACTTGTTTTTGCAGGGCTTGTGATGTGATATGGTCATTGATACAAAGATTGTTGTATGAAATGAAATTTATTGTAAATTTAAACAACCGGCAGGAGCCATTTGGTTGTTTTTATTTCTTTTATGGCCTGTGTGCTAAATATATGTCCATGTGATATATTGTAATGGAGGAATACAATCAAGATGGCAGCATCATGGACCTTGGTGCCATGCTGGTGGAATGATGGAGATCATACCATGTCGCACAAGATGGAGATCAAGTCAGAAAGGACCATATCATATCACTTTATTCATGCATGTGATGTTAATCCTTTTATGCATCTTATTTTGCTTGGATATGATCACGTCGATAGCACTATAAGATGATCCCTCCAAATTAATATCAAGATAATAATGTGTTCTTCCATAGTATGCACCGTTAAGAAAGTTCGTCGTTTCGAAGCACCACGTGATGATCGGGTGTGATAGACTCTACGTTCGCATACAACGGGTGTAAGCCAGATTTACACACGCAAATACTTTGGTTCTACTTGGCGAGCCTAGCATGTACAGACATGGCCTCGAACACGAACCGAAAGGTAAAGCATGAGTCATATGGATGATATGATGAACATATTGATGTTCGCCTTTGAAACTATGCCGCCTCTCGTGATGATCGGTTTCGGTATAGTGAATTTGGTTCATGTAATCACTAAAGACAACTAGAGGGATGTTGTTTTTAAGTGGGAGTTCTCGTAGTAATTTTGAATTAACATTGAACTTAATCTATTATGAACTTAGTCTAAATAACTTTGCAAATACGTTGTAGATGGCACCCCTACTTTCAATTTCAATCTGCTCATGGAGAAAGAGAAACTAGCCACCAATGGTAGCAATTTTACCAATCGGGCCCTTAACCTCGAGGATTCTCCTCGCTGCTCAAAGGAGCTATGTGCTAGAAACGCCGCTAGGTGCCCCGCCTACCGATGATGCCCCAGGAGGAGAAAAATGTTTTCTTGACTCGCAAGGAGGACCACAGCTTTAGTTCAATGCGGCATTTTGTATGGCCTTGAGCCTCGAGCCGCGAAAACGCTTTGAGCACAAAGCAATGCTTTTGATACAATGAGAGAGTTGAAAATGATCTTCGACACCCATGCCGCAGAGAGAGTTATGAAGCTTTAAAAGTTCTTTAGCCGCATGATGGAGGAAAACATTTCAGTTAGTGAGCACGCACTCAAAATGTCTGGGTATGCCGATAAACTCATAGCTTTGGGAATAACGATCCCCATTGAGCTAGGAATTCATCGTGTTGTCAGTCTCGCCACCAAGCTACAAGAGCTTTGTGATGAACTACAACATGCAGGGCATGAAGAAGTCTCTCCCGAGCTTCACAATGCCGAAATCAAGTGGAGATCAAGAAGGAACATCAAGTGTTGATGGTCCAAAAGACTATCGATTTCAAGAAGAAAGGCAAGGCTAAGGGAAACTTCAAGAAGAAGGGCAAGTCTGTTGCCACATCGAGAAGAAGACCAAGGCCGGCCCTAAGTCGACATCAATGTTTTTATCAAGAAGGGCACCGGGCACTGGAAGCGCAATCGCCCAAAATATCTCGGGCCGATAAGAAGGACGGAAAGTGAGCATAGGTATATATGATATACATGTTATTGATGTGTACCTTACTAGTACTCGCAGAGTGCCTGGTATTTGATACCGGTTCGGTTGCTAACATATGTAACTCAAACAGAGCTAAGGAATAAGCGACAACTAGCAAGGGATGAGGTAATGATGCGCGTCGGCAATGGATCAAAAGTTGATGTGATCGCCGTCGGACGCTACCTATCCAATTACCATCGAGGATTAGTTATAAACCTAAATAATTGTTATTTAGTGCCTGCGTTGAGCATGAACATCATATCCGGATCTTGTTTAATGCAAGACGGTTATTCATTCAAGTCCGAGAACAATGGTTGTTCAATTTATATGAATAATATCTTTTATGGTCATGCACCGAAAAAGAATGGTTTATTTATTTTGAATCTTGATAATAGTACACATGTTCATAATGTGAATGCCAAAAGAATTAAGTTGAATGATGATATTGTCGCATATATGTGGCATTGCCGCTTATGTCATATTGGTGTTAAACGCATGAAGAAGCTCCATTCGATGGACTACTAGAATCACTTGATTATGAATCATTTGAAACATGTGAACCATGCCTCATGGGCAAGATGACTAGAACCCCGCTTTTCCAGACAATGGAGCGGGCAACCGACTTATTGGAAATCATACATACAGATGTGTGTGGTCCAATGAGTGTGTCACAAGTGGTGGATATCAAGTTACTTCATTACTTTCACGGATGATTTGAGTAGATATGGATATATTTACTTAATGAAATACAAGTCTGAAACATTTGAAAAGTTCAAAGAATTTCAGAGTGAAGTAGAAAATCATCGTAATGTAAAGATCAAATTTCTACGATCCGATCGTGGAGGAGAGTATCTTAGTTACGAGTTTGGCACACACATGAGACAATGTGGAATAGTTTCACAACTCACTCCTGCTGGAACACCACAACAGAATGGTGTATCCGAGCGTCGTAATCGTACTTTATTGGATATGGTTCGATCTATGATGTCTCTTACAGATTTGCCACTTTCATTTTGGGGTCATGCACTAGAAACAGCTGCATTCACTTTAAATAGGGCACCATCTAAATCCGTTGAAACGACACCGTATGAATTATGGTTTGGCAACAAACCTAAGTCATCATTTCTAAAAGTTTGGGGATGCGATGTTTATGTGAAGAAACTTCAACCTGATAAACTCGAACCCAAAGCGGAAAAATGCGTCTTCATAGGATACCCTAAAGAAACAATTGGGTACACCTTCTATCACAGATCCGAGGGCAAGGTTTTCGTTGCCAAGAATGGATCCTTTTGGAAAAAGAGTTTCTCTCGAAGGTGTGAGTAGTAGGAAGGTAGAACTCGACGAGGTTGTTGAACCTTCTCTTCATGGAATGGCAAGTGCAGCAGCGCCGGAAGTTGTTTCGGAGTTGACTTCACCAAATGAAGAGGGAACTAATGATAAGGATCATGAAACTCCGAAAGAGAACACTACCGCACCTCGCAGGTCAACAAGAGCGCATAATGCTCCTGATTTTTATGTTCCTACTATGAATGTCATGGTAGTTGAGAATAATGACCCTGCGACGTATGATGAAGCGATGATGAGCCCAGATTTCGACAAATGGCTAGAAGCCATGAAATCCGAAATGAGATCCATGTATGAAAACCAAGTATGGACTTTGGTGGACCTACCCAATGACCGTAAGGCCGTTGAGAACAAATGGATTTTCAAAAAGAAAATAGACGCTGATGGTAATGTGACCGTCTATAAAGCTCGACTTATCGCAAAGGGTTTTCGACAAATTCAAGGAGTTGACTACAATGAGACTTTCTCACCCGTAGCGATGCTAAAGTCTGTAAGGATAATGTTAGCAATTGCTGCATTTTTCGATTATGAAATCTGGCAGATGGATGTAAAAACTGCGTTCCTTAATGGAAACATTGAGGAAGAGTTGTATATGATACAACCCAAAGGTTTTGTTGATCCTAAGGATGCTAATAAGGCATGCAAACTTCAGCGATCCATTTATGGACTGAAGCAAGCATCACGAAGTTGGAATCTCCGTTTTGATGAGGTAATCAAAGGTTTTGGATTTGTCCAAACTTACGGAGAATCTTGTGTTTACAAGAAAGTGAGTGGGAGCTCTATAGCATTTCTGATATTATATGTGGATGACATATTGTTGATAGGAAATGATATAGAACTTTTGAAAAGTGTAAAAGATTACTTAAACAAGAAGTTTTCAATGAATGACCTTGGTGAAGCGGCATATATTTTAGGCATCAAAATCTATAGAGATAGATCGAGACGCTTGATTGGGCTATCACAAAGTACATATCTTGACAAGATTCTAAAGAAGTTTAGAATGGACGAAAGTAAGAAAGGGTTCTTACCTATAATGCAAGGCAAGACGTTGAGTAAGACTCAGTAGTCCAAATACAAAGCAGAAGATAGAGAAGTAATGAATAAGATTCCCTATGCTTCACCATAGGCTCTATCATGTATGCTATGTTGTGTACAAGACCTGATGTGGCACATGCTATTAGTTTGACTAGCAGTGTACCGATCGATCCAGGTTTTGAACACTGGACGGCTGTCAAGAATATCTTTAAGTACTTAAGAAGAACTAAGGATATGTTTCTCATATATGGTGGTGAAGAAGAGCTCGTCGCAAAATGTTACGCCGACGCTTAGCTTTGATAATCGATCCTGATGACTCTAAGTCTCAATCCGGTACATTTTTGAAATGAATGGAGGAGCAGTGAGCTGGAGAAGTTCCAAGCAATCTGTGGTGGCAGGATCTTCAACAGAGGCGGAATATATTGTCGCTTCGTAGCGGCCACAGAAGCGGTTTGGATGAAGATGTTCATATCCGAACTAGGTGTGGTTCCGAGTGCGTTGGACCCGATGGTTATCTATTGTGACAATAATGGTGCCATAGCCAATGCTAAAGAACCAAGGTCACACAAGAATTCCAAGCATATTAAGCGCCGGTTTCACTCCATCCGTGAACATGTCAAGGATGGCGATATAAAGATTTGCAAAGTACACACGGATCTCGAATGTGGCGGACTCGTTGACTAAAGCTCTCCCAAGGGCAAAACATGATCAACACCGTAACTCAATGGGTGTTAGAATCATCACAATGTAATCTAGATTATTGACTCTAGTGCAAGTGGGAGATCAAGGGAATATGCCCGAGAGGCAATAATAAATTGTTTATTATCATATTCCATGTTTATAATAGATGTTTATTTCTCATGCTAAAATTGTATTAATCGGAAACGTTAATACATGTGTGTTTAATAAACAAAAGGGTTCCTAGTAAAGCCTCTTTTAAACTAGCTCGTTGATTAACCGATGATCAAGGTTTCCTGATCATGAACATTGGATGTTGTTAATAACGGGTCATGTCATTAGAAGAATGATGTGATGAACATACACCCAAGTTGGTATAGCAAATACGATCAAGTCATTTAGTTTGTTGCTCGTATCAAACACATACGAAATAGCTCTTTTCCTTAGACCATGAGATGATGTCAATCACTAACTCCTAAGAGTACTTTGATGACATCAAACGCCACTCCGTAACACGGTGACTATAAAGATGGATTTGGGTACTATGAAAGTATTAGTTGAGGTTCATGCATCAAGAGTGGGATTTGTCCATCCGTGATGACAGAGATATACTCTGGGCCCTCTCGGTGATATCACATTGACATCGCTTGCAAGCACGTGACTAGGTCACAAGAATGTCATATCACGGAACGAGTAAAGAGTACTTGTTGGTAACGGATCGAACTAGGTATAGTTGATACCGATGATCGGATCCCTGACAAGTAAAATATCGTGAGACAAAAGGAATTGGTTATGTCGTTTACGGTTTACGCGATCACTAGTTCATCGTTGAGTGAATGGGAGTCATTATGGATCTCCGTGATCCGCCGATGATTATTGATCCGAGAGGAGTCTCAATCATGTCCATTTTATTCACGAACCGTAGGGTGACACACTTAAGGTTCATCGATGCATTTGAGTGGATACGAAACAGGAGAAAAATATGGACAAGATAGTGGATCGCTTTTTGAGTATCGCTTAATAGTTTCGGGATATCGTAATAGTTAAAGGGGTATATGTTAATGTTTGTTAATTAAAAGAATTAACAAATATTAAAATATCTGAAATAAAAATGTTTATTTCTTTATGGGAGAAAACCCTTTCATTTCTTGAGTGGGGTTTTAATGGAAACCAAAGTGGGATGTTTTAAAGTGAGTGGAGAGATCACTCACATGAAGAGAGTGGAGGGCAAGGGGCACCCCATGCGCCGCCACCCCTTGGCCTAGCCTCCTCCTCCTCCTATAAAAGGGAGGGAGGAGCTCCTCTCTTTGTTGTTCATCCATTTGACCCTTTGGTTGGTCCTTTCTCCCTCCTCTTGTCGATCCGCTTTTTCTTTGTGGCTTAAGCGGCCGCTGAAATTATTTTCTCCACCACCACCACCACTAAGTCAGAGTGTTGTTGGAGTTTTCCAGTGATCCTCTACTTCCGCCTGCCCCGGAACGAGGGATTGGAGGTCATCGTTGATCCGTACGTGTGACCAAGTACGGAGGCGCTGCCGTTTGTGGCGCTCATCTTCACGACTTCGAAGTCGGGAGTGTACCTCTACTTCAACCACGTTTGTTTGCGGGAACGTTATTCCCACTTTCGGTCTACGAGGGTGAGTCCTTCTGAAACCGTTTACTTGCATCTCCTAGATATGATCTTGGTGTTTGGTTGCAATCGTAGGAAAATTTTTTGTTTTCCATGCTTCGAAACCCTTCAGGCTTCTTCAGATCGGTGGAAATAACCCTAACAATGTGAAACCTCAATGGTGAGTCAGGTTAGGCGTATACATTGTAAAGGCCTTGTCATGATATCCCTACCGGCACATCCAAGGAAGTGTGCTAATAGCTTGGCATCAAGGGAATATCATGTCTTGTGGGTAAAGTTGTACACCTCTGCAGAGTTAAAACTATTCGAATAGCCGTGCCTACGGTCAAAGGCAAAGCTTGCTGAATGCTTTCATACTGGTAGACTTTGGGTTTTGATTTCAAACTAAGCAATGTTTTGTTTTGGGATCCGGGAGCGGTTAGAACTCTCGGGTGTGCTTCTGGCGGCTAAAGCCAGGTAGGTGGAAAGAACCCGATTTTGTGAACCATGGCGGACATAGCCATGTGATTGGATTGAACCCTGATTTTGTCGAGATGTGGCAAATAGAGCCGGTATATTAGTGAGTGGTGGTTAGAACCTTCACTACAATATTACGTAATTCAATTATTAAAAAGAATTGCTCAAATATGCTTTGTGAAATTTATTAACAAGTATGATTTGATGAAACTTGGCTTTATGCAAAAGAACCATATTAAGCCATCTTTGGATAGCCTACATTGTGCATAATTTCCCCGACTTGCTGAGTACTTTATGTACTCACGTGCTACATTCTAATCCTCTCTCAGAAGTGAAAGAAGCTGTTCAAGATTTCCATCGACTAGGGTGCGTTCTCCACTCGATTGCCTGTGGGCATTTGGATGGGTCGCTTTGGTGTTTTCGTCTTCCGCTGCAGTGTTCAAGTCGCTCGGCTGCTCAGCCGTGAATGGTAAACCTTGACCATAAGGTCTTTGCTTTTATTTGGTATTATTCTTATTTAGTTATATGTATTCGTGATATGGTTGTTGATTCATCACTTTTGACTGTGTGTACTAGCTACTGATCTGGGACTAGTACAGAAATACACAGAGGACTCCGGATAGCCGATCCGGGGGCCCACAGAGTTTCATTTCCAAATCATCAGTCCAATTTTATGAAAATAGAAAACAACTAACTATGTGATGACTTTACCAAGTGCTCATTACCGCGAGCGCGGCTAATCGATTAGTTTTGACTCTGCAGAGTTGTACAGCTTTACCCACAAGACATGTTCTCCCTTTTTGCAAAGATTATTTAATACACTTCCTTTGGTGTGCCCGCGGGGAGTTTATAACAAAACTGTTCAATTATTCGAACCTAGCTTTGCACCAGCCCGGTGACGTTAAACCTCGACTATGGTAGAAACAAATGACCCCATGGGTCAACGATCTTATAGATCACAAATAATCTGAGCTCAATGAAACAATAAACATTTCTTCCCATAGCCAGGCGTACACCGTTGCACCGAATATGCATTTACCCACAAGACTCATGTGGCAGCCCCTTATAAGCAAACATGAAAGGGTTTACTGCTTTTGCTACTTCAGCCTACCAATGTGCAAAACTAGTTTCAAATAATTTAATAGGTTAATGCTGTCTCATACCAGTACTTGTGAATGTACGGTTATCTTGGCATGAAAACAACACATTAGTTCGGTCATTAATGTGACTTGGGCGATATTCTCCCTTTGTCTACGTAAAAGTTAACACCTATACAACCAGCAATTGCCAATAATCACCCACGTCCAAAACGTAGTTTTATTTTCACTTTTATTAAAATATCGGTACCCTTTACTTTTACAAGTAATCATTATAAAGTACATTAAGAAAAGTGGGTGTATGTGGGAGGACCCAGTTCCGGTTATTTGACTATAGCGGGGCTAAGCATAGGCATGTAGAAAATGATTAACTCATTCTAACATTATAAACATCAACTAAGGTTATCAAGGTTCGCATGATAATCATGATTAAGGGAATCCATCAATAATGGGTGATAACTACTAGACCCATAAAATACATGAACTTGTAGAACATAAAGCATGCATTCAAGTTTTTGTTTCGCATTTTTAAGTGATTGTAAAATTGGGATCAAAATGATCAAGGGGTGCTTGCCTTGCTCTTCTGGAACGTACTCAGAGTCAAAGTTGTCAACGGCGGTGTCGGTAACGTCGGTGTCTACACATCGTTGAATACGAACATACCAGAAATATCAACTATTAAAAATGGCAAAAAGAAGTCCAATGAAAATTCAAATAAAACAATACGTAAAAGCAAGCAAGGTCGGGATTGTGATTTCATGTGCGAGGGTGTCATTTTATATTATAGTTTATTTAATTAGCGGTCTGATACACACAACACCAACTTATTTTTGAGATTAGTTTATTTTATTTTTACGAGTTCAAGAAGCTAAGATTGTATGATTAAATATACTGAAATTCATTTTAAAGGTACGAAGCTACTTGTACTGATACCAATTAGTACATAAAGTAGCTCAACTATTTTTAATAAAAATTTGCATGGTACACTGTAAATATTATTTCATAATTTTGTTCTCTACTACATAACTAGTGCAATAAATTGGATGAGATATGAACAAGTTATGGCAATTTAAAGATTTAATTCATTAAATTCAAATCTAAAAGGAAGTTAATAAAAATTAACTCCTATTTCAAATTTAATTGCATATTTAGATAGCATTTGACACGAGGATTCGAATAAAACTAGTTTCATTTAACTTGGACATAATTTGCAAAAATTGTGCATGCAACATATTTGAAACCTTCTCTTTAAATTCAAATTTTAACTTAAATTACTAAACAAGTTTCAAATGTTTTTGCAGATTATGAAACTACATGAGTTAACATGAATTTAGAAAGTGGTTTCATTCAATTTGGATTTATATATTGAAAGTTATGACTTTTTGAATGGGTTCGGTTCCTATAAATCTAACTAATTTGAAAATGCGCTTTACTGAAGGGAAAGCGTATTCTCGAGATTTCGCGCTGGGTTTTGAATCTGGCCTGCTGACACTGACAAATCGAGCCTAGAGGTCAGTGGCTTCAGCGCTTGAGTAAGTGCGGTGTGGACGGCTGGACAATGGGTCCAGCCTGCCAGAGACCTAACGCACACGCAAGCGGCTGACATGCTGGGCCTAGTTAGCAGTGACCCAAAACAGGGGTGCATGGTTCCGAGCTCGTCGATGGCGATGCACGGAAGGAGGGGCGAAGCCGAGGGCACCGCTAGCACCATCGCGGCCGGGCGGTTCTAGGGGATTGGTCGAAATCGACTGAGGACGGTCGGAGCATAGAGCTCACCGGAGCATGGCGGCGAGTTCACTGGAGCAAGGCCGCGACGGCGATAGGGGTCTAGTCAGGTGAAATCAATGCGCACATAAGTTCTAGGGGGGTCTTAGAGATACTGCTCCATGGTTTATCCGAGAGGGAGAGATGGCGAGATGAGCTTTCACCGTGCACGGTAGTGGCGGAGAGGAAAGGCTTGTTGCGGTCGTGCTCCGAGGAGTTCCGAGCTAAAATAGGGCGTGCAAATGGGTTGTGAGTGATCAAGGATGCTCTGGCTATGATCAATTTGAATGATTTCTTACCGAGCTTTTGTAATTTGAAGTTTCCCTTTTTTGGGTACTCGCCGGAGCCGAAGAAGATGAAAGCGATTTGGGTTGACTAGGGCTCGAGAGGAGGAATGAAGGTGAGGTTCAGGTAGAGGTGATCGTAATGCACCCGGCTGGTCCTTAAATAGAGGTAATGAGCGGCTAGAATAGTGTTTAAATACTGGGGATAAAGCGGTGGCCGGTTCTCGGTTCTCCTTGAGCCACGGTGGAGTTTGCTGTGAAAAGTATGGGCGGAAGCTGGGTTGGCAAAGGCGTGTCAGGGCAACTTCGAGCGAGCGCGAAAATGCTGCTGGAAAGGACAGAGAATGAGGCGGTGGAGAGGATTTTTCAGTCGGCTTCGCAGCGGGAGAGAGAAGCCAGAGGAGAACGAGAGAAGAAAGGATAAGGGGTTGACAGGTGGGGTCACGGCCCGCACGTCAGAGAGAAGGGAGAGAGGAAAAAGAAAGGGAGAATGACGAGTGGGACCGGCTAGGGAGCAGGGACCACTTGTCAGAGAGTAACGGGTCAGAGAGCCGGTCGGTACAATTAAAGATGGGTCCACCTGTCAATCGGAGAAAGAAGGGAGAATAGTATTCAAAGAGTTCCATCCTCTTCTGACAGCAGATAAAAGGACTTATTACAAGGGTCAAATCGCAACATTAATTTATAAACTTTTTTAATAGACTTATGGATAAGTTACCCACACGCTGTAAAAATTTTAGAGGATAATTCGCTATAATTATTTTATTAAAATTCTGAAAAGCAGCACTGTTCAAAAATTTTAATCCGGAAATTGATTTATTTAAGTTCCTAAATGAGTTTATTAATTTTTTATATTTTCACAAAAGGTTTAGAAAAATGTCAAGGAACTACCATAAAAATTTTAGATTCAAAACATTAGTATTTATTTCCTAATAATTCTTTTACTCCATTTTGCAGATTTTCAACTTTGAAATAATTAAACATAAATAAATAGTAAACTTAGTTATTAATTTTTATAAATTTTTCCAGATATTTATAATGGTAATCTAAACTTATGGTAAAAATTTCAGCTTTTGAAAGTCTATACAAAAATTTACAAAAAGCCTTTACTAATCTGGACAGATTTCATATCTAATTCTAAAATTAGTCTTTCCATGATTTTAAGGAGCACATGCTAACTTTTGACCATCCAAACCTTATCCTGAGATTTAAAGGGATAATTATAACCTCTTGGTAAATGTTTACATTTTTATCTTTTTATCTTCTTACCATTTCCTTACTTCCAATTCCAAAAGTCAATTTATTAACAACAAGAAATTCATTGGAAAGGCATATAAATCAAGAAATGCAATAATAAATCAAATGAACATTTTAATAATGTATTTTATATTTTATTAAATTTCAAGATGTTACAACTGTACATGCATTCAAAAATCAAAATGCATGAAAAATGTGGTGTGGAATCTAATGGTTTGCACCTTGACGATGGAAGCATGCACGTACGTACGTATCACTGGTCCACACCCACTTGCCTCCTTCGCATGTCCTACCTTCCCCTACAATTTCACATTACACGCAGGTCGCCGTCCATGGTTGCACTAGTGTAGTATCACTACTGCCTACTGGTTACAAAGACTATTTTTTTTTGCTATTTCTCATATACTAAAGTTATTTTTATTAAATATTTTGCGACAAGATTACTACATTTAACTATTCGCGACATGGAGCCAATCCGTGTGGGCTCACGGAGTCACAACTTCGAGGGAAAGAAAAGGCAAAAGTCCAAGCCACCGGTAGATTAAAGCGTGGGACTAGCAGGGAGCGGCTGTACTGGCATACTATGCCGCGGCAGTGGCGTTTCCTAACCACGCATCTTCTCAAGCTGTTCCTTCACGTACTGTTTCTGGTTGTCCATAACCATCTTGGTTACTGCATCACCATGCTGGTCCTAGACTCCTAGTTGACAAAGCAAGGAGATCCACAGAGGCACAGGACACACGTCAATTCACATCGATATCTTGGTGCCCGCCGCCGCCGGCCAGATGGGAATTTATATATCGTCGGATGGACGGTTGTAGGTTGCTCGGTCCTGGTGCTCTCTCTTCCCGTTCAATATTTGAGACGAAACTCCATTGGTAATTGCATTCCGAATTAAACGTAAGCTTCCGTGTATATCAATTTGCCCTCCGGTGCTCCAATGAGTAAATTGGAGGATAAAGCTTGAGAAAACCTTCAATCACGATTAATTAGATAAAATGCATATGAAAATGGATCTGTCCTCCTTCCGCTTATCAGTTTCAACGACCATCTTAGAGAAACCCTGAACACACCATCAATTATTGGATTCTGTCCACCATCTTCCGCGTTAAGCGACATTGGTAGTCACACTAGAAGGGAGGCCGCGCAGCTTTTGTTTCTTTGGTCTTCGCCTGTCATTTCCTTCGATCTCCTCCTTAGGGTGTTCTGGCCATGTTAGGGACTGAAGCACATACGTATATATTGTTAGAAATTGGTCCGGGAGTGACCTATTTTTTTTAATTCTAAAGCATGTATGATTTAGTACCATATTGTCTAGCCAAATGGAGGAAACACAATTTAAAAGGTGGAATCCTTGTCACCTCTTGATTAATGTGGCACTTGGCATGAGGATGGTATAGTGTGAATAGTGGCTAAACACGCACACGCACGAGCGTGTATTCCCGTATTTTCGCGTGAAAACCCGCGTGACTTGCGACGAGCGAAATTCACATTTTGTTTTGCTGAATCTTGTAATTATCTCTCTATTCATTCTATTTAAATGCAATTTAAACATATTTCAATTCAGTGTAAGTGTCATAAACGCCGCTAGTTTCTACTGAGTTAATTGACATTATGCGATCGATTAGTAATCGCCGCATTCAATCGACATAATCTTTGCCATCGATGCGCGTATATAAAACACCTGAAGACGTCTAGGCAAGACACGCTAAATTCCTTCTCCATTCTTCCTGCTCCTCTCTGAACTCTGTACTGTTGTGTTCAGCGGTTGAACCTCACTGGCCCTCCTCCTCGGCTTGCACCGTGAAGGAGGGTGAGCGGTACTCCGAGCCATTGCCGCAGAGTTCACCTGCACTGGGCGGTAATAAGGTTTCTAGGCAACACTTCAGCGTGACCGCTTGAAAGCATCTAGGCCCCCTAATTTTGGTGTTGATGATCAAGTCAAGTACCCCTTTGTGAAGTGAAAACATTTCTGATTGAAGGATAAAGGCTAAGGACTCTTGTTACTAGTTCTGGCTTAGGAGTTGATTCAAGCCATATAGCTAGGATAGTTACAGATTAGCCGTACTATAAAGGGGGATTATGCACAAGTAAGTATCTTGATTCATAGGCCAAATCTTTAAGATTACATGGAGTAAAGGTCACTTCATTTCAATTTCCTCCAAAACTTAGTCCTTCACTCATATAGACAAAACATTTACACGCCGGACCAAGTTGTTCTAGTTCGACACTGAAACTTCTCATTCAAAACCAAACCGAGTGTACACCGTTCGCGTCGGACCAACTTGGTCTTGTCTGTTTTTCAGTCTGGTGCACATTGCATTTACGCCGGACCTTATTGTTTTGGTCCGGCGTTGGGAACCACATTTTTGAGAATCAAACCAAGTGTACAACGTTCACAACCGACTCACTTTCGTTATAGTCAATTTTCAGTCCATCGTTCATTTTATATGTACGCCGGACTAACCTTTTTGGTCCGTCACAAATGTGATTCTCTCTCGAAGTTTGTTCCAAGTTCAAATAGTCTGCGGGACCAAAACCAGTAAGTTCTCCTTGTACACTGGACTAACTTTTTCGGTCCGACGCAAATTGTCTTTTGCTGGTTTTCATGATGGACCTAATTTTCCTCAAAGCATGTGTGCGACGGACCGAGTTGATTTGGTCCGGCGTAAATGGGATTTTCAATACAATTGGTCCGTCGTGCATTAGACAGATTGTGAACCTTATTAAACTAACTCCGGGGTACAATTGTTTATCAATTTTTGTCATTCTGACATGCCCAACGGTTACATTTTTTTGTTGTAACGGCTATATTCCTTTTATGGGATATATGAGCTGTGCCAGAACCATTGTGTTAGAAGAACTGTTGCATCACTTTGATATTTTAGCATACTTAAGATCAAAAGCCATCAAAGAGACTGAATTTCGCTCTTGATCTCTAAAATTCCTAAAGTGATCTTGCTTCAAGCTTAGTCTAGCAAGTGCTGTGATAGTGAACTAAGATATTGAACTTGTGGATAGTTTATTACTCTTGGAACTTTGTGTTCCTAGAAGGCCTGGGAGAGATTTGGTGTGACCTGTCCAACCGTGTTTGTGGAAGGCCACCATTGATTGTCAGAGGTTTAGGACTCACCTCACTGGAGTGGTGAAAGAGTCATCCTAGTGATTACCAAAGCTATTGCAATTAGCTTTTGGTGGAGCTATACTTCTTGTGAAGTGATTTAACGGGGACGTAGGAGTTCATCTCTAAACCTTAGTGAAAAATCCCCTATGTCTATTGCCTTTTACTTCCAGTCTTTAATTATTGTATCTTTTCTTCTGCTTGCTCTGTATTTCGAATTGCTTATCTCTGTTGGTGCACTAGAGGCCTAGATATTTTAGGCCTTATTTGTCAAAATCTTAGTTTACTTGTTGAGGAAAACTCACTAACTCCGAGAGGGGAGGCCTTACGCCCTGTGGATGAGGTACCCTCACCCACCGAGGCAAGGGACTTCAACCGTTGTACCCCACTCCACGTGTCCAATGCCAGGCATAAGGGGAGAACGTCCCCCGGAGGATCCCCTCATGCCCCTCGCGAGCACTATGGAAGGCCTTGTGCTCTATCCTACGGCCTGACCCTCTGTTATCACCAGGGCGAGGGGCTTGAACCCTCAAACCTAACTTCACGCATCTAGCCCCAGTTGCAGGGGGTGAACTCACACTGGGAGCTCCCTTAGGTCCCACGGGAGTCCCCCGGCCCGCGGGAGTGCTACGGGAGGTCCCCCCGTAACCCCACGGGAGTGCTACGGGAGGTTCCTTCATGTCCCGAGAGGTCTCTCCGTGACCTCGCGGGAGTGCTACGGGAGGTCCCCCCATGACCCCGCGGGAGTGCTACGAGAGGTTCCTTCACGTCCCGGGAGGTCTCTCCGTGACCTCGCGGGAGTGCTACGGGAGGTCCCCCCATGACCCCGCGAGAGTGCTACGGGAGGTCCCTTCACGTCCCGGGAGGTCTCTCCGTGACCTCGTGGGAGTGCCACAGGAGGTCCCTTCACGTCACGGGAGGTCCCTCCGTGACCCCGCGGGAGTGCTACGGGAGGTCCCTTCAGGTCCCAGGAGGTCGCTCCGTGACCCCACAGGAGGGCTACGGGAGGTCCTTTCACGTCCTGAGAGGTCTCTCCGTGACCCCGCGGGAGTGCTACAGGAGGTCCCTTCACGTCCCAGGAGGTCTCTCCGTGACCCCGCGGGAGTGCTACGGGAGGTCCCCCCGTGACCCCACGGGAGTGCTATGAGAGGTCCCTTCACGTCCCGGGAGGTCTCTCCGTGACCCAGCGGGAGTGCTACGGGAGGTCCCTCCGTGACCCCGCGGAAGGGCTACGGGAGGTCCCTTCATGTCCCGGGAGGTCTCTCCGTGACCCCACGGGAGTGCTACGGGAGGTCCCCCCGTGACCCCGCGGGAGTGATATAGGAGGTCCCTTCACGCCCCTTTTGGAACCCTTACCGAGTTGGGTCCCCAAGTCCCCTGTGGGCCCCTAGGGTCAGAGGCCTGCCTTTACGGGACGATGACGTGGGATCCACTACCTACTCACTGAAATGACCGAGATGCCCCCACTTAGGTTATTCTAGTAGGGGTAGGATGGTATTTTATGTAGAAGACTGAGTGCCTATAAAACCCCGCTATAACCACCTCATGTAACTTGAACTCTCATTGAATATAAGGACCAAAACTGGTGTGTCCCTCGGGGATTCTAGACAAGGAGACATCCCTCTACTCCCCCCCGGGGAACACAACGACATGAGTAGGGCGCCTTCCCTAAGCGTCCGAACCTGTATAAACCCTCGTGTCACACATTCTCTCGTGGACGACGGCCCATGAAACGGCCGATGTCTGCCCTCATTCCTGTGTCTCATTTCTGAACATACGACATTACTCTTCCGCAAATTTATTTTATTTCTATCTTAAGGTAAATTAGAGCTCTTTAGTGTTAGAAATTTTTGATGTCGACTTACACCGCTTTGCTTCTTCCTCGATGTCGACTACTTTCACGGACATGTTTGCACTGTGTTGCTTCCTATTCTTCAGCAAGCCCAACTGTAAGTTGTTCGTGTGATCGTTCGACTCTGTTAATTTACAATACTTGAGCATAAAATCTGGAATTAAAATATTTTGCATGTTTTCAACACACACACACACACACACACACACACACACACACATATACTCCCTCTGTCCCACAAAGAGTGCATTTCTAAGATTTTTAAGACAGATTAGTGTTTAAGGTAAATGACTAATGTGACCCTCATTACTCCATACACAAGCATGGTGGTGCTTCGGTTTCCACAAGCACTTAAATGAGCATGCATACACTTACAGTTGGGCCATACAGACTAAAGATGCACTCTTTATGGGACAAAATTTGAACACTAGAAATGCACTCTTTGTGGGACAGAGGGAGTATATATGTTTAGATTTTATACCATTCTTGGGATGTACCAAGAGGTACCACCAAATTACCTCAAACTCTTGTACGTATCTCTTGGTATTTCTACACTTTAAACTTTTGGTAACTCTTGGTACTAGCTCAAATGTATAGGTTGGTACCTCTGAAGGATGACAAAAAGTTGAATATATATTATTGTTGATATGGGATCGAACGGTAAATTTGCGATTGAATTGTATGTAGGTAATAGGAATTACAAGTAGCTCTCCCCTCCCTATTTACAAGGAGTTCATTTTATAGAGTGGAGGGGAAAACACCTAAAGTTACATTTTTTGCCATTGGATCTTAGTTGGCATTGAGGGGGGTACTTTCACCTATTGTGTCAATGGGTCCCGCCACATCTGAGATTTGTGACATTGTTAGCCTTCCTTCTCGAGGGTGTCGACGGTGCCTCAATGTGTGGCAACCTTGGACATCATCTTGGGTGGATGCCCGAAATGTACCAGGCCTTGTCAAGGTTACTCATCGGAACTCGTTTGGGGTCCCACTCGGGGAGGATCCATCGATGTGGCTACCTCAAACCTCGTTCGGGGTTGGTCATATATACTTCTTAAACGAATATGTTATACTTCTTTATCACTTTTAATATATTTAAATACTAATTCTAAGATACTACAATGCAACATGGTTAAAAAAATTTGATCGGAACCCTTTTATTTTTGCTATATACCCTTTTTCACATGTAAGAGTATATACATAAATTATGCTATAAAAATGGAATTTGATGATATTTTTTTATGAAACTCACTTTGGAGTATCTTATATTATTATTAGAGTATACTCAAAAGTATAAAGTTGTATAACCAGTTAACCCAGTCCAACCGAGCCATGCATCCCACTAATCACCGCAACGGTCCCAGTTGACTAAGTCTATCAGTACGTGACCAAACCAACTAATAAATGCATTTGTAGTTTGTACATGAATTTTTTCTTTGTTTTAGCCGTAACTTTTTTATTGGCAGCTCCGATCCATAAACGGTTTTCACAAATAGCTTACTGACGACAAGTGCAATAGAATGGTATAAGTCTCGTCAATAAACAATCATTTTGTTGTCTGATGACAGATTTGACTATCCGTATAGATAGATTTTACTATCTAAATACATAGATTTTACTATCATACGGAGGTTCAGCAACATGTATATTCTGTTTAGTAGTAAAAGGTTATAATATATGGGTAGTAACATCTACATAGCCTGTGCAGTCTGTGTAACCTCTAGTGTGATAATATAGATTTTACATTCTACGTATATGGATTTTACTATTTATATACTATAAGTACACGCGGTTACTGTCACGCATCTATAGACTAGCAGTACCAGGTTCCCCGCCTTTTTGCTGCTTACGCCAATGATCTTCCGTATGCTTGCGCGCACACCTTTCTGCACCAAACAAAGGAGAGAAAAAAAAAGTTGTCGAAGCCGCCGGACGGCTCGTCGTGGTCCAGGTAGTCGGCGAGCGGCGGCGTCGACGCCTGGACGGACTTCTTGTAGATTCAGCAAAGCACCCAGTCATCCAATTACTGCAGGCAGACACAAGATGCACAAAAACAAAATACCATACACGCTGATTGATATACGTACCGTCATTGCTAGCTATCAGTGTGAGCTACTGGCGGCTTGACAAATTACAAACCGATCGAAACCATACATGTTGCCGGCCGGCCGGACATGCATGGGCGAGCCGTCGTCATCCATCCCTCGCCGCCCCACTTTGGATCGGCCGCCAGTCTTTGTTTACATCTCATATCCGCACATGCTTTGATAGTAAAATCACGTATATACGGATAGTAAAATATATATATTGTAATGTTTACTGCTGCACGGACTCTACACCATGTCGAGGGGTTAGCAGTATGTGTAGCATGTGCGGTAGTAAAATATTACAACGTGTTAAGTAATTCGATGTTTATTTAGTCATAAAATCTGATTCATGCGGTGTTTATTGACGAGATTTATATCATTTTATTTTACTCATCATCAGTAAACTAATGGTAAAAATCATTCATGAATCAGAGTTGCCAATAAAAAGTTATAGCTAAAATAAAAGAAATAAATATTTATGTACAAATAAAGAAAACGCATTAACTAGTTGGTTCACCTGCAGGTCACGCTATTGATTGGCTTAGATGTAAGCGGTCATAAGTGTATACGTAAACAGAGAGAGAGAGAGCGCGCACATTTATATACTTATAGGAATATACATACTTATATTCTTATTATACTGTTTAAACGATGTTATATCTTTTTATTACTGAGTATACTTTAACATGGATTATAAGATACTCTCCAAATGAGTTTGTGTTGTTTCTTCTGATTTTCCACGGATGGCACTGTAGGTAGACCGTAGATGTACGTGCGTGTTCGTTCGTGGCGTTCTTTTCGCTACCTCTGATCCTTCGAGATTTCCCACTATATCCTTTTCCATACTTTCGACGTTTCGTAATCGACGATCGAGTTGTTGTCCGCCGTGGGTCGTGCGAACCGGCGAATCGACCGAACCATGTGCCCTGACAATCTGCCTACATATGTTGGCAGATAGCAATATCTGGTGCTACATTTCAACCTGCAGAGGTGCGTCCTTTTCAGGCGTGACCACCGGCCGTCTCCGCCCCGTAGCATCCTGCCGCACACGACCGGCCTGCCTCTCCCAAGCTGTCCTGTCTACAGCGTCTTGTTCCCGTCAGATTAAGCATCTTGCGACCCACACGGCGATGTACGTGCTTGCCCATCGATGGTTTGGCAGGGAATTTTTTTTTTAAATAATACATTTTTTTAATTGAATTACGGATTTAATACGCAAGCCAAAAGAATTGCAGAAATAATATATATTCGCCACACCGTTGGACGAATACACTATTTTCGCCGTACGGTTCGACGATTACCAGTAGTCGCCATACGGCTCGGCGACTACTAGTTAAATACGCACTTAACAGCGAGGCGTCAAGTTTAACGGTATACGAGGCGTTATTCGCCGTACGGTTCGGCGATTACTAGTAATCGCCGTACGGTTCGGCGATTACTAGTAATCGCCGAACCGTACGGCGAATAACTAGTAATCGCCGAACCGTATGGCGACTACTTCGCGATATAAAACGAGCCCGAACAAGCACAGATCGATTCGGCGAGAGAGCAGAGCGCAGAGAGAGCAGAGAGAAGAGAAGAGAAGAGAAGAGAAGAGAAGGAGAAGGAGAAGGAGAAAGGAGGAGAAGGAGAAAGGGAGGGGGAGGCTTCAGGCTTCAGAGTAGGTAAGTGTTTTCTGCTAGTTCTTTAGATTAACTTTATTATTTAGGTTAGAGATACAGGTTAGCGAATCAGACTAGCGATCTAGGTTAGCGAATCAGACTAGCGGTCGGTCTAGGTTAGCGAATCAGACTAGCGATCTAGGTTAGCGAAACAGACTAGCGGTCTAGGTTAGCGAATCAGACTAGCGGTCTAGGTTAGCGAATCAGACTAGCGGTCTAGGTTAGAGTAACGATGTACAATGTTGATTTATATTAGACGTTTGGAATAGGTCTACGGAGTAATGTTCTAGGTTATCGAATGTACTTGATTCGAATTAGCATGTTTAATTTACCTGTTTACAGTAGCATTTGAGTACGAAATCCTTTTGCTTCAAATTGCATGTTTAATTTTGCACTGTTCTAGGTGTGCGGAGTATCGATTTAACATGTTTTAGTGAATGTAGCAATCGCTTAATTTAGCAACGAATGAGCGCTGTTACGCAAGTAACTTTAGGGGTTACCAATGATCTAAAGAAGTATTTGGTCCAGTATCGCTGCGGTAATGTCGGATGAAGTGACATTTAGGTATATTATGGCGATGGTGTAGTAAAAAGTACACGTAATGGGGTTGATTTAAGCGACTTCCTGGTCACCATTGTTCAAAGACTCCGTCCCCCGAGTGTCAAGATTCGTGATATAAAGCTCTGGTTGACCCAAGATTTTTCCCTGAATCCAAGTGTTTACTCCACAAGATCAAAGTCCTATTCACGCTGTAGCCGTGGTGACCCGGCCATATGGGAATTGGAGACAAGTGGATCGATCGTACTTATGGAAGAGATGGTTAAGGTGGTGCAAGGGATCTCGCCTTGAATGTGTCATCTTTGGTGCAGGCTTGCTCCAGAGAAGATGCAAATAATACCGTGTCGGGCCGAGGGCAGACATCGGCCACAAATGAACAAGTTCACCACAAGTGTGGAGGCGGAGCCGGGAAGATCACACGGGTGCAACAGACGCAGAAGGTCACGCTGATGAAGGGGAGGAGATCGAGCAACTTGTGGATCAGTTGGATTGGGTGGACCGTATGGCGACAGAGCAAGCTGAAATGTTGGAGCATGATGATAGCATCGACGACGAAGATGATGAAGGGGACGAAGATTACGAAATGCATGGTAGTAGTAGTAGCTCAGCAGAGGTACCCACCCCCGATGAGTGGAACAAACAAGACAAGGCCGGTATGAAGGTTTTGTGGGGTCATGACTCGCATTAAGTAGTACGGTAGTAGTGCCGTCCTGGTGATTCAAATAGTCCCGAACAATTCAAAGTGAAGCCGGGCGGTGAGATCAGGCACTATCGCCGCAGAGAGAATTTCGTTGCGTTGTCAAGCCCGCATGTACACAAGTGAAGTGCAGGACCGTTGGATGTGAATTCCGAGTTCATGCATACAAGCCGGGCGCGAGACGTATTGGATTGTATCACGAGTAGTGGAGCACACATGCAGGCTTGAAAATGTTCTTGTCAAACACCGCAACCTGAATGCAGCGGTGATTGCTAGCGTGATGTTCAACGAAATCATTGAGAAGCGGGATATTGAGTGTTCAGATATTCGTAAAGCAATATTGAGAACATTTAAGTACCGTATAAGCTACTCGATGGCTTGGCGCATGGGCGAAAGCATTAGAGAAGAGGTTTGGCACATACGAGGCTTCATATTGCAACCTACCTCGCGTGCTTGAAGTATTGAAGCAGACCAATCCGGCACATACACCGCTTTCAAAGAAAGCGAAGCAGATGGAAATGGGATCTCCACATTTTGTCGCGCGTTTTTTTCATTGGGCCCTTGCATTGCGTCATTCATGTACTTGTCGACCATTGCTTTGTGTGGACGGTACATTTCGACCGGAAAATACAAGGGGCAGATTCTAACGGCCATTGCGCTTGATGCGAACAACCACATACTTCCATTGGCCTTTGCATTTGTTGAGGGTGAGAACCGGATAGTCGGGCCGTGGTTTTTCGCATATCCAAGGTGGGTGTAGTTCGCGATCGGCCCAACACGTGCATAATTCATGATCGTCACAAAGGTATCATTTCGGCAATTAAGACCCTACAAGAGGATCGTGATGAGCCATTTGCATGGCCGACTTGCAGCAGGTGGTGCATGAGACATTTGGGAGCAAATTTCTTCGCATACCAAGAGTAAGAAACTGATGAACCTATTTAAGAGGTTATGCAAGCAGAATCAGGCACGTAAGTTCAACGCGCTATTGGTCGAATTGGACAAGCACACAACTGCACATGTCGAAGAGATGAAGAAGCAACCACCTAAGCCGAAGGATTGCCCACCCAAAAGGCTAATACCCCTTGGGGAGCTCGATCCTCCTAATGTCAGGAGAAGAACGTCAAGGAATATCTTACGCTTCATGAAGTGGATAGAGGCGAGCCTCTAGAGAAGTGGGCATTGCTCCATAACACCGGAGGCGCCAGGTTAGTACACTAAAGTAATATATTCAATATATGGGGTTGTTGTTCATTGTTAATCGTTATTTGTTGAACAGGTTTGGTGTAATGACAACGAATATAGCTGAGGTTTACAATTGGGTCATAAAAGGCCTCCGTCCGCTACCACTCCTGGCCATCTTGGAAGGCATGTTGCATGGCATCATTGGCTACTTCCAGAAAAGGCATGCGGAGGCTGTTCTTCATGCCACGACATTGCAGACGCCGTATTGTTCACGGATGATGACCTACATGGACGAACGAAGCATGAAAGCCCAGCAGCATATGGTGCGTAGCTTCGGAATCACTGAGTACAGCTACGAAGTCACTCTTCGATGCAAAAGCGGATTGGGAACCGACACATCGCTTATTACGCATGAGGTGAATCTCGGTCGAGTGCCACCGGATGGTGTGAATGCACTTGCAATAAGCCTAGACTTCTTCCTATCACTTGCTCACACGTGATGGCTGCTTGTGGCCAAATTGGGATGAACATGGCACAATACATGTCCCCTTTCTACTTTAAGTATAATGTTGTCCAGACGTGGTCCGGTGAGTTACGTGGATTCCGTGCACATGGTGATTTCACCGCGATTAACGAGATGACCGCATTTGTCCGCCGGATCCATCATTACGAGGTGTGCGGAAGGGCGATCGTGGTCGCCCACGACTAGGCGCATTCGCAATGACATGGATGAATCCGGTTGGTGGCCCTCTTAGGAGGTGTTCTGAGTGTGGTCAGTACGGCCACAAGGCAAACCAATGCACGTAGGCCACAAGGTGTTGCGGGTGTGCTGTGATCAGTCAGTTATGTATCGAATTATGTATTTTGAGTTTTCACTTCATGTCAGTGTAATCTTTTGTTTGGACGCCCTTCGCTCAGACGAATTATGTATGCAACTATGTATTGAGTTATGTATCGAATTATGTTTGGAACTATGTATTTATATTGATGTTGGATGCTAAGAAATATCCTTTTGTTTGTATGTCTTTCAATTCAGATCAGGCAATATATATTTTTATTGGAATGTCTTTCAAATGCGTATGTGCAATAAAATATTTTTCTTGTATGTCTTTCCATTTACATCGATATATTTAATACATCTTTCAATTGTTTCCATGCGAGGATGGAGCAGATCGACTCACTTTTGGACCGCGGCGCTAGATGTGCGGCACCGTGCGCACATCCACACGATGTAGGGCAGCGATGCGGTGCCCCTATCGCGGATCCGTGTGCCTAAGAAGGCATGGTGCGTTCACGCCCGCTTCCACACCAAAGTTAGTTACAATACATTTACATGTGTCGTAGGTTCTCACACGCACATTTTATCAGACATTTACATGTGTCGCTTCCTTTGCGTTGGCACGTCTGCTCGCTTCCCGCCGGGTACGGATGGTGGAGGGTTCACCTGCCGACCCTGTTGAGCCAGAGGAGCCAGAGGAGCAGGCCGAGGGTGACGACGGTCCACAGCGGTCACGCCGTTTCCCGTTCGACAGCTCCTTGTTGTCGTCCTTGGTTGACCGCTGGAGACCGGAGACACACACTTTTCACCTTCCCTTCGGGGAGGTGACAGTGACGCTGCAGGACGTCGCGCTGCTCACAGGGTTGCCGATCGCAGGGACACCGATCGGGCCATCGCTGACTCCAGCCGGTTGGGCGGCGGACTTGGAGGAGCGGTTCGCCGGCGTGGCGGGCGTTGACCCGGAGATCCAACTAGACAAGAAGCACGGGCCATCCAGGAGGTGGTTGGCGCAGTTCGAGGTGAGTGGTTCTAAAAAATATCATATTGTTAATATGCATTCGTCCTGCATTAAATTGATATTGTATATGTGGTTGAAATTGTTCGTAGGTGCGCAGATGGTGGTCGAGCCCACCGACTACCGTAGCTAGGCATCTCGAGGCCTATCTCGCTTTGGTTGTTCGGATGGGTGATGTTCACATCCACCCACGGCGATGTCGGCCGACGCACGGTGGATAGCCTATGCACGGGCTATTGCCGATGCCGAGCCGCACGACGCATCGCAGGTTTCACGGGGATCGGCGGTTCTTGCCGCCACGCATCGCGCCCTTTGCGACGCTGCGTGCGTGAAGAGAAGCAAGACCGCCAATCTTGCCGGATGCCTCTACTATCGCAGCTTTGGTCGCTCGAGCGCTTCCGTGGGTCGACCCTTCGTTGACCCCGTCAGACACCGCCGACATGTACGGTGGTGATGCGCTCGACCGACCGACGATGGGTTCACTCTGGACCAGGCGACGGTACATGTTCGAACTCATTTTTGTAATTGTTATTCCATTGTCATGTATCGACGGTTTTTGTCCTTTGCGCCGCGGTGGGCGGTGTCTGCAGTACGTTCGGCGCATCGCTCCTTCACGAGGCCTTCGACCACCTTCTACGGAGCAGATCGTCTGGGACCCCTACAAATGACCAGCGTGTGGCGAGAGAGCCTCAGGCGGCCTCTCGGACCTGCGCTACAGAGGACCACGCCATCGGGCCGACGCGAGGAAGCTCGTCTTCGACGCCTTCGTTGAGGACTACGCGCCAGCCGGTCCTCGTGCGATTCGTGCTTCGCCACCGGTCCCTGTTCCTTTCGGGGACCGCGTTCGCCCGCCAAAGAAGGCACTCGTGAGTTACTCGTCACCGCATTCATGCTAGATCGGTTATAGTGCATTGCTAACAATGTCAATTTATGTGCGTGTTCTCCACGCACGGACCGAAGAAGTCGATTGTGACCCTTCTTCAGAGGATTGCGACGTGGATCGAGCAGTGGGAGGGGGCGCTGGAGGACGTTGTTGACGAGGACGCCCCGTACGACGACTCCTCCTACCAGCAGTACCTGGCGTGGTACGTGCCCCGGACACGTACTCGTCTCTTGCTTGTCGAGGAGGCACCGGCCCAGAGGTACGCTGCTAGCGTGGCTGACTTGTACCCGGGTCAGGCAGCAGTGGCGATGCACGCCATGGTAAGTCCTATTTCTGAGCATGTAACCATATATTCACTACCATATTTAATTATTCTTATCGTTTGTTCCTACGTGAAAGGTGGACGAGGCCAGGGAGCTGCACCAGCATGCCACTGGCCTACTCGATAGGCTACTGACACCGGAGGAGTCGGCGGAGCTCGTGAGACGTGTGCTGGCTCAGACTCGGCGGATCGTGGAGCTTGGGTCTAGTCACCACGTGCCAGCCGCGCCGCCGCCTCCAGACGCGGGCACCTCGGCTAGACCGCCACGACCGCCCAGCTCCTGGACGCCAGCTCGTCCAGGCTCACTCCAGCCGGACTACTTCTACAGTCCCGTGCCTCCGGCCCCAGACATGGCTGGAGGATCCAGTTGGCAGGCACCACCACGCGGCCCCACCATGGTGCCCACACCAGGTATGTTGAGCAGTGCCCAATTGTTCATGTTTGCAATGTATTCACCTAGCTATGATTAAATGTCAATGTGTAAACTGCAGGTTTCACTCCGGGAGGTGGGCAGTCTGTGTCGCCGCAATCGTCAGGTTACGCCGATCCTGGGCACTGGACGGACCAGTTCTTCTCAGGCACGCAGCCTCCACCTCCAACGCAGCACACACCTCCTCCTCCGGCTACGCAGTCCACGGCGACACCTCTCCTGCAGACGCAGACGTCTGCCTGCTCGCCAAAGACCGCCCGGTGGTGCAGATACTCTTCGGACTACGACCAGCCGCAGCCGCCACCGCAGCTTCACCCACGACCACTCGACGATGCAACCCCCTCGGCACGTCGGCAGAGGAGAGGTCAAGGTAGGGGTAGGGGTAGGGGTAGGGGTGGGGGTGGGGTGGGGGTGGAGATGGTGGTCAGGATTAGTGTGTTTGATGTATATCGTTCTTTCCATTTTGTGTAACTGCAGTTATTATTATTGCTGTTTTATAATTTTGCACTGCTACTTGTCCTGTCATCACTTCTACTTTTGCTCGTGGCAAAGATGCAGAGGAATCCGATGCTCCTGCACCTTTGCCAAAGATCAAAGACAAATACATTTATGACATCTCATGCAGCTTTTATCATGTCTATCATGACCCGTCGATGTCATCTGCAAAGCAATGGATTCAAGCTGACTATGGCAGAGATTCCCTGTATGAAGCTGTGTCCCTAGCCAGGCTCATGTCCTACCATGAGGAATCCGATGCTTGCGGATTTCAATTTCTCTTAAGTCCGCCGCTCTCCCCTACGCCAGGCGTCTGGCTATTTAAGCCCCGGTGGTCTCCTCGCCATTCAGCCAAGCAGTGTCGATGGAGTTCCCCTCGCCCCCAAGGACCAGCATTGTCCAAACCATCCCCGAAGGCACGGAGGTCCCAGTGTGCCTATGCGGGGATCCTTGCCGGTTCCAGCAGTCTCTAGACAACTCGGACACATACGGTATGAGGTACTGGAGCTGCCGCAACCACAACTCCGAGCCAACGCTGGGGATGCGCATGCGGCGGAGAAGGCCGGTATGTTCGTACTCGCATTTGGTGTTGCGTCAAACCGTGCTAACCACCTTAGTACTTTAATACCATCTGCTATCGCCATTTGCAGCCTCTATTGTGCGAGTTCGTCAAATTCTACGACGCGGAGCAGACTCCTGAGATGGAGAGGACGCGGGATCGGGAGTACTCGCACCGCAGAGCCATGGTAGAGCAGCGATGGTAATGAGCATGAGCAGAGGAGAAGCGCATGAAGGCTGCCAAGAAATGCGTCGGAGAGGAGGCCGAACGCCATGCAAAGCGGCCGAGCAGGATGCCGAGCGTGAGAGGAAGCGGAGAGGGCGGCAAGGGCTAGGGCGGCAGGCGCCGATGGGTTGCGCAAAGGGAAATATCCCCGGCGCACTCAATAGTTTAGCACAAGGGCCCTTCTTGCAATTTTATGTTGTAATGTTTATTTCCCTAAGGCATGTTAGGTTTAATCCGGTATACTCAGTAGAGTGAGCCGTACATGCCATTGCAATTTAGTAGATTCTTATTTCTGCCCAACTATCGTATTTTCTTATATTCTAGCGACGAGGGTCCCACTTTCTTCGATTACGAGTCTCAACCTTTCTTTGCCCGGACTCATTTGCTACGATGCATTATTCCGTAGTATGCTAGTCTCAGGTATCAAAGATGAAATCTGGTACATCCCTTCATACTGGAATCACTTCAAATCTGTACATGATATTTCACGGCCTTCCGAAAAAGTCTCAAGTTTTATCGTTTGTAAAACTTAGGGTATTGCGCTTGACAAATTTATAACTAACGCCATTGTAAGTTAAATATTTTCGTACAACAGTGGTACAATATATGTTCAACAAGAATCGATAAATTCTTCATGGTAAATAACATCAACCATGATATTTCACTACTTCCAAAACGCTTAATTGTTTCGCATAAGAGAGGCTTGTTTTCATCGTTTCGTTTATCAAACTGCGATCATTTCCACATTTTTTCCCAAAAAAGGGCCATGTAACAATTAAGCGTGGTGGCAATATTTTTTTCACAAATTAATGTCCTATTTTACTTAATTTCGCCATACTGTACGACTACTACTAGTAATCGCCATACGGTTGCACATTAACTAGTAATCGCCATGCGGTACGGCGATTACTAGTAATCGCCATGCGGTACGGCGATTAATACCCATTATACCGTTCTTGCCGCATCGGTCGCGGCAACGGGGTAATTAGGGAGTAGTCGCCGAGCCGTTTAGCGAAAATAGGGTATTCGTCGAACCGTACGGCGAAAATAGTGTATTCGTCCAACGGTGTGGCGAATATATATTATTTCTGCAATTCTTTTGGCTTGCGTATTAAATCCGTAATTCAATTAAAAAAATGTATTATTTAAAAAAAAAATCGTTTGGCAGGTGTTGGCGACCCACACGGCGATGTACGTGCTTGCCCGCTTGGACAAGACTGATGAATAATACAGGGAGTTTACTTATAGGTGTAAATCCGTTATAAAACAAAGAAATTTAAAGTGTGAAAAGCTGAATGAATTCCTATGTATCGTGATGGCCCAGAGCTGTCAGGAAAGCGCTAGATTGGGCCGTCACACAAAAGTCCGCGGTGGCCAGCCGTCATGAAAGGAATTTTTTTACTGTTCTGGCCTCATGCGTTGACGTTGATGTTTTTCGAAAAATAGCCGCATGGCGGATGAAATAACAGAATTAGCCCTTACACAGTAACCTCCAGTGATTCCTGTCTGCGGTAAAATATTTTAGAATTTTTCCCGCCAAATCCCGCGCATCCATTCCGCTGGAAATTTTTTTAATTCTTTTTATTACCTCCAGCGGATCCAGTCCGTAGGATTTTTTTGTTTTGTTTTTGTTTTATGTTTTTTTTACCGGCCGGCGATAAAACAAAATAAAAAATGGGCTACAGGGACCTCCTGCTGACCGGAACCGCTGGAGGTGCCAGCGCCGTAGTTCATTTTTCCTTTTTTTTCGTTTTTATGATTTTTCAACCGCAGCTGATTCAAATAAAGTTAGACTTGTGCAACAATAAATAGTCCGTATGGAGTGGTACCCCTTGCAGCAAACGGTCTAAGTTTTACAGAGAGAAATCTAATCACACCAGGTACGGAAGAAAATCCGAATTTATCGTGACTTGGACATCGTTTACTGCATAATAATCAAAACTAATTTTTTTTGCATATTCATAATCCACATGATTTTACACAAATTTAGAAAGTTATCTCATTGAATTTGGAGTTGTATAGCGAAAGTTATTTGTATTTGAATCAGCTGAGGTTGAAAAATCAGAAAAATGAAAAAAAAAAACAAAAGAAAAAGGAAGTGTGCCGACCTCCAGCGGTTCTAAACCAATGGACGTCCCTGTAGCTCATTTTTTATTCGTTTGATCGTTGGCCGGTAAAAAAACATAAAACAAAAACAAAAAAAATCCAGCAGATTTTATCCGCTGGAGGTAATAAAAAAAATTTAAATTTTTTTTTTCAACGGACTGGATGCGCGGGTTCGTAGAGCCCTAGTTTACAAGTGTGAAGTTAAAACTTCAGCAGCTGTGCTATCTTAACAAAACATATAAAAAGTTGTGACCAAAGAGAACATGTACATGTTTCCATGCTTCGACATAGAAGCATTCCAATCCTATTAGACAAATTTGACGATCATTGGCAGGAACTAGATGCTGATCATGTACAAAATTGCATGACGACCAAGTTAATCATGGAGCCAATCCCCGTCTAGATAGGATCGGATCAGAGTTTGTGAGATACGGCTTGAGCGTGCATCGTATCGAGGAAAAAGAAGTTGAATCTCATAGAGAACCAAAATAATAATGTTGAAGCAACCACGATAAAAAGAGAAAATATTTAACGAAGCCGGCTGCAAATTCTTTAAACACAACCTCAAAAGAGTACAAGGAATTATCGCTCTCTTAAAACCCTCTCGAACCTTTAGCACCTTCAGTGACATATACAACAATCTAGTACTAAAGAATAACCTAGCCTATAATCCTATCGTGTACCTCTACCTTTAGATGAGCTCCTATTGTTTTGTTGCTTTGGTTGCTTAGATTCTCTAAGGCCACCCATAGGTTTATATAGCCACCTTAGTCCTCCTACAAAGGAAAGTAGGAATGCTACTTCAAAAGAATGTAGTTATCCTAAACCTATTAGGATTCATCTAGCACACATTTCTAAATTCTAAAAAGACTAGATAGGAGTCATCATACTTAACAGTCTCTATCTTAACTCATATCCGTTGAAGTCACCATGCCCCTTCAAGAACTCGCTCCATTTTTTTTTTCTTTTTCTTTTCCTCCCACTTGTGGGAATTTCCCACCATAGAGCTCATGCACATTACTACAATGTGCGTGTTAGTGTTTGGGTTCAACTACCCGAAAGCTCTTTCTTTGTGTAATTTAGTTAACCACATCTCATGTTCCTATAGCCCTATATGCCATATGTTTTTACCGCCTCCGAGCTCCACCTACTTATTGGTACGTACCACGTGGTTGGTTCCGCCATGTATTTCTTCTTCCAATAGCTCGTATCTTCGCCTTTGTGCCTGCTAGATTTTGCAACCGTCTTTACAATTCCGCACATAAGTGTAGTTGAGATCTGAGTACCTACCGTTGATAACACATTTTCCTTCTTTTGATCAAGATTACTATCAGACCTCCCATTGGTTGCCCTTCTTTTATGTTTACCCATCAATTTGTATGCTCTATTGCTCCACATACTTTTTATGAACACCTACTCTTTGCAAGTAACTCGTATGACTCCACCTCGAAGTGATACTTCACAATCTTGGAGTTCAAGTGACCTCATGAGCATTAGATTCTTCTTTATGCCGGGGACATATCAAACTTCTGCTAATGTGCGATGTGATCAATCATACATCTCCAATGTAACTGTTGCCACCTCAGTAATTACATACTTCTTGCAATATGCCAAGTATATAATTTCGTACGGCATGCGTAGAGATCATTCATCAAACATCTCCCTTGCTGAACATACGAGGAATCAACAACTTAAATCTAATATCCATCCATGAAAATAACCTGGTTGAATGACGACAAGTACGTCCGAATCATCTTTTGCTATAACATTGGGCATGCACCCTTCATTTGCTTCAAATTCTGAGAGTCTTTTATCATGTGACCTTCCTTGCCACATAGATAGTATACGTGTGCTCTTGCTCTTGCCCTTCCTTTTCCTATAGCTCTTTCTTTTGCCTGCAACACATACTGCACCTAATGCTTGATCATCAAGCGAGATTTGATGGCTTTTTCAAGGAATCTGCCTCCAATAAGAATATTCATCAGCAATTGTACATATGATTGAAGTTGATACTGATTTTCTCGATAAAAATATTCATTACCAATTGCACCCATGATGGCGGTAGTTATGTTGCTAGTATGACATCCTTGTCATTCTCCTAGTGCCATTTGGTTGGAAGGATTGTTGATAGTGGCTGGTAAACAGGTATACCTGCGGGTAGTGGTACCTGCGGGCGACGGGTATAGACGAGATTCTTCAATTGTGACCATTCACGATTATATCGTGGGGGAGATTTTGGCTAGCGGGCATGAGTATAGGCGTGTACTACTCGTGCCCACCGCACTAGATTGCCATCCCTAATCCCAGCCCCATGGAGATCGTTTGGCCTGACCACTTGTTGAGCAACACAGGAATATGATTACAATATATTGAATTTATTATATATCTCAAATGACTTCAGAAAATAGTTGTATCTATTATATAATGGTAACAGTTAAAATATCTACATATAATTAATTTGCATCGTTTTAATCTAGCCATAACGAAATAAGTGGTGTGTGTGTGTGTATATATATATATATATATATATATATATATATATATATATATATATTCTCTTTTCTTCTCAATTAATGAGATAATTTTTAGAAATTTTGTTTTTATATTCAATGATTGCTATGGTATTTTTAGACCTCTAAAATAAAGAGGTAACTTTAATATCACGTGTTGTTTTAAACATAACCTCCACGCTAACACCTTTAGTGACGTTAAGGTATTAATAAAGGGTTATTTAATGAAAAATTTCTCCAATTGGACCCACTTGATTCTAGGCGGCACTCTTTATTTTTAACAGAAGTGAGGTTCTTAGGCTGAGAGCCTGTTTAGAGGAGCTGCGGCTGGGCTGAAGAGCTGATTTTGGTTTACTAGGCTGTAAAACAGCTATAGCTAGCAGTTGTAGCTTTTTTTAAGATGCCATTTGGCAAACCAATAGTTTTTTAGCTTTTTGCCTTGGCTACTGTCCGTACCCAGCCGGAGATGAGGCGGAGACCGAGCGGCGGTTGGATACGAGGCAGAGGCCGAGGGGTGGAAACCTAGCGGCGGGGCAAAGACGGCGGGGGTGGAACCGAGTGAGGGCGGAGACGACAGGGTTACAGACCGAGCAGCGGGCGCCGGAGATCGAGCCATTGAGCGAAGATGGCGGGGGCGGAGGCCGAGCGGCGACCGGAGACAAGGTGGAAACCGAGCAGCGGGGGTGGAGACCGAGTAGCGGGGTGAAGACGGCAGGGGCGGAGACGACGGGGGCGAAGACGGCGAGGGAAGAGATCGAGCAGCGAGGCGGAGACCAAGAGGCGGGGGCGGAGATCGAGCGGCGGGGCGGAGATCGAGCGGCAGGGCGGAGAGTGGCGGGGTCGAGAACAGCGAGGCGAGTGGTGGGGCAGAGATGGCGGGGGTGAGCGATTGAAAGATGGGGCAGAGACCGAGCGGCAAAGTCGGGGACGGAGAGGGACATCGACGCTAGCGGCAGGAACGAGCGATGCAAGATGGAGAGGTCGGGAGACCAAGTGGTGGGAGCGAGCAACTGAGAAAGCCATAGTCGAAGCAGCCGAAGCACCTTTCCCCCAGGTGCAGCTTTTGGGGTTGCTCTAGCTGTGGCTTGCCTGTGCAGCTACTGCACACCTGGGCTGTTTGGAGGGGCTTCTGGTCCAAAGCCAAAGACCAGCTAAAGCACAGCCCCCCAAATAGGCCCTGAAATTTTCTTTTTTGTAACTGAATTGAGGTCATATGATCATGATAGAATTGTATCCACATAAATATTGATTCTAAAGGTGGTAGCTTTCTGTCAGTTTTTTTTATGAGAAATTGCAAAGGAGTACTTAGGTGTTTTTTTTTTATCTTGGGGTACTCGAATTTCCACCATTCGATTTTCCTCGTGATTTGTGCTCCAGCTACATCTCCGGCGAGTTAGGGTTTGGAGTTCAATAGATTTATGATATAGGTTCGCCGGATCCTTAGCTATAAACGAAGATCGGCGCAAGTGTTGAACTGGCTGTGGCACTGCTGGCCACGGGTTCATAAGAGGGCGGCAGTGGAACAACTATGAAACAAGAGGTACAAGTTAGGGAGGGTAGTGGGGTAGTGCTGTAAACGAGCCTAGCTCGAACGAGCTTAGGCTCTCAGGCTCGATTTCGATAAAGATCGAGCTAAGCTTGAACCGAGTTTGAGTTAGGGTCTGAACCTCGACCCAAGCTTGAGCTCGGCTCGGTCCAAGCTCGAGTAGGCTCGAGTTGGCTCGGTAAGCTTATAAGTTTGAGTAAGCTCGGTAAACCTGTAAAGCTTGTTAACAAGCTCGAGTAAGCTCAGTCTAAGCTCAAGTAGGCTTGCGAGTTATTCAAGTTCGACTCGGTAAAGCTCACGAGGTTGAGATCAAGCTTAAGTTCGACTCGTTTGAAACTCGAATCGAGTTTGAACCAAACTAGACTAAATCAAGCTCGAGTTTTTTCTTACAGCCTCATCAGGTGACAACACATGGGAGCCCTGTCGGTGCCAAGAAGAGGTGTAGAGAGGTTCAGGTAGTAGCGTGGAAAAAGCAGGAGGAGACGGATGGGGAAGACTACGGCCCTCACCGATGTCGAAGGCCACTCCAGTGAGGTGACTACGCGACGTGCCGAGGTAGGGAGAGGAATGGATAAGATCCATTGGAGATGCATTGGATAAGGGCTCCAAATTTGAGCACCTGTAATAATAGCACCAAGTTTTGCCTGGACATTGGTGGCAACCTTGGCTAGATTTAACCATTCAGGGACCGGGGAACTAGGTCGATGTCTGGGCCGGAAAGGAAAGTATGGAACATATGATGGTACCACACTAGCTAGCCTGCCAGGTTCTACCCTGCCATCGAGTCAGTGTACCTAGCGTGCGTACGGGACCCCTACCATGCATGTGTCGACTGATGGGTCGATGTGAAGGAGGAAAGAGAGGATCGGGGTGCCCGTCCGGGTCCCATGTACGTACCGATGGTAATTAATTAGAATCGATCGGTGGGTGGTGCCATCGCTAGCTCACGGGCTATGCGTGGACGCAAATAAATCACCGTATCCCCTCGTCGAGTTGATGCGCATCAGTCAGTGCATGCATGGGCCACGCATGCATGCACGGCGGCTGAAGCGAATGAATGCCGCGCCGTAGATCCGTCGCCGCGGCCGGCAGGCCGGGTCGCCGTCGCCGGGCTTCCCGCTGTCCTGGTTATAGGGTTGAAAAAAAAAAGCTCGTTTGTTGTACTTGTTGGTTTAGTTTAAAATTGTTTCTATTATACTCGTTTATTCATTAAATATCGAATAAGTCAATTTCGAATGGAAATGGTTTTTCTTAAGCGCAGTTCGGTTTGACTCGTTAGTTCGATTCTAAAAGTACTTTTAAATTACAAATAAAATTATAATAAATTAAATTCTGTTAATTTTTTAAAAAAATTCGAAAAAAATAAGAGTTGGCTCGAGATTTCTGCCGAACCGCAACTGATTCCACGGACTGGCTCGGCGCCGTGGTGTTAATTCGTGAACGTGGATCATGGGCCGGCCATGTTTGGTGGGGCCCTGGTGGTGGGCCCCACATTGAGAGTTAGTGTATGGTCTAATGCCCTTTTGGTGGGCCAACAAAATGTGGAAATTAATAGCTGCGCGATTTAAAAACTTGACTTGGATAGATCTTGGAATGTAGCGACAGGCCGGGCATTGACATTTGAGCACGTTAGTCAAACCGAAACTGAAACCGAAAAAACTGCTGAAAAATCATAATTTATAAATAAAAAATATCAAATGGGAAATTATTTTAAAATCATCAGAAACCGAAAGGATAAGAATTAAAAATTAAAAAAAAAATCAAAAATTCGAAAACCAACAGGTTTTGACCGATTTTGATCACGTGCTAAAGCCCAACGTACTACCACACGATTTTTGATAAAAAATTAGTCAATTTTGATCGAAAACCGATTGGTTTTGTGTCGCATAAATTTTTTCAAATTTTTTTAATTTAACCGGTTTACCAACTGGTTTTATATATCAAACTGGCTCGATACTGTCGAAAATCGCGAAAATCAACCGGTTTCTCGTAATTTTGTGAACCTTGGATTTGAGAATCACAACTGAAAGAAACTAGGTCTAACGTAAAATACAGTCTGTTGTAAAATGAATTCGTCCACACTCGAACAATCAATGACACACCAATAGAATTACATAAACAAAATAGAGAGTACACAATGTAGAGGGCAAATAGTTGCCTCTCTTTATTATATTCATTCTCTCTACACATAGGGGCGCTCAATATATATTAAGGCCCTGTTTGGTGCGGTTCCAGATTTTTGATAGAAACATTTTAGGTAGAATCAGAATCATTGTTTGGAAACCGTTTGGCTAGTTGTTAGGATTCTGTGAATTGGGGTGGAACAGGGTTGAGGGTGATTCGGCTCTGGTGTGAAAAAAGAAGAAACGTTCCGAGGAGAATCGTTCCGAGCTTTAACCCGTTTGGCTGGGGTTTTTTCTAGATTCTAGTAGAAACAGCCCGGTTCCATGTTGCCATCACGGCCACGTGGCGAGGGCATGGGGGGTGCGGCGAAATAAGATGAGGCCGGCGACTCGGGCGGCGGGCGGCTAAAGCGGCGAAGCGGCGGGCGTCTTGCGGCATGGCGTGGGGCGCGAGGCGGGAGACCTCGTCGGCGGTGAGTGGCGGGTGGCGCGGCAAGCGGCAGCGGAAGAGGGAGCCGGCCGAGGGCGGCGACGCACACCAGCCGGACGGCGTGCAACACACGGTGGGCAGGGGCAAAACCGAACAGAGGCCACCAAAATCCAAAAATTCCAAGAAAGCATGGAATAAAATTGCAAATTGAAGATGGCATTTAGCTAAAGGATCTCTAGAGGAGTCTAGGATTGCAAGGAATTGCGGAACAAGTTACCGGAGACGACGAATTCAACGAAGAATGATGGTTCGGCCGGCGAGGTTCAACCGCGAAATTCAAAGTCAAAACTCGAGGAAATCTAAAATTGAGTGAGGGGTTTAGTTCATGACCTCCACGCGCATGCAATGGAACAAGCGGACTCGAGTTTGACTCACTGGAGCGAGAGATATGATGGTAAAAGCGAAGAACGGTGTTCGTCGTCGGTTTTCACGATCTCCCGGACAATTGGTGAGGAGAGGCAAAGGAAGGATGAGTGCACGGGAAAGAGCACTCCACCACGGAGCTTTGAGAAGTGGAATCGTGCGATTTGGAGTTGAAACGGCCAAGTTATTGCCATAATGGTGCGCTTCGGTTTTTGGGTAATGGAGCCGTTTTTGGCGTGTTTAAGGGTTCATTAACACTAGGAATGGAATCCTCTCATCGATACTGTCGACGATCGGTTTCGTCGGCAATAAGATTTGTGATTCTAGGGGATTTGTGCGGGATCTGAGCTTGATGGTAACACAGGGTGCGAGGGCAATCTGTTTTTAGACAGGTTCGGGCTCTCTCGGAGGAGATAATACCCTAGTCCTGTGTTCTTGGATATCTTGTGAGCCTCCCTTTCTTGTTTCTCCCTCCTCCCCTTATATACTGGGGGAAGGGTACATGATAAATGGGCGCCACCGGGCCCTGAACATGGTGGCCTGGCCGACATGTGCCTTGTCCTTATCCGCCCTCGCGCTCTACGTCTTGGAGAGGTGGTTATGCTTTCCCGACCCACGCTTTGCCGCCTTGTCGAGGTTCCGGCATCCGCATGAGCTCTGGCGATGTCATGCATGCTTCGTTCTTGGCGGGTCGCCGGGCGTGGCCGAAGCTTCCCGAAGGATCGAGGAGTTGCCTTGGGAACAAGTCGAAAACCTCCCGCCCGTCGTGGTGCTTCGGGCTTTGGGCTTTCTATTCCGCCCGTCAAGCCCGATCGGGTGTAGGCTTCCTTGCGGGACCCCTGTCTCTAACATCCCACAGCAGCCCCCAAGTGCTTTAGGATCGGATTTCGGTCTCTTATCCTGTCATAAGGATTATGCGGGAAAAAGATCATAAAGAACTTGTAGCATGAAGCCACCGCGGTTGATTAGCTCGTGGCCGAGTGGTACCGCGCTACCGTTCTGATGCGTGGCAACCGGCTTGTCGCTCTACCGCCCTCATGGGGCGTATCAGTAGTCTTTCGACTCGTGGCCGAGTGGTACCGCGCCCGCTACGGTCTTGCGGCAACCGGCTTGTCGCTCGGTAGCCCTCATGGGGCGTCTGTAGTTTTTCGACTCGTGGCGAGTGGTACCCGCTACCGCTTACGGTCGCGTGGCAACCGGCTTGTCGCTCGGCCGCCCTCATGGGGCGCATCAGTAGTCTTTCGACTCGTGGTCGAGTGGTACCCGCGCTCGCTTACTGCGTGGCAACCCAACTTGTCGCTCGGTACCGCCCTCATGGGGCGTCATCGTAGTCTTTCGACTGCGTGGTCGAGTGGTACCGCGCCCGCTACGGTCTTGTGGCAACCGACTTGTCGCTCGGTAGCCCTCATGGGGCGTCAGTAGTTTTTCGACTGCGTGGCGAGTGGTACCCGCGCCCGCTTACGGTGCGTGGCAACCGGCTTATCGCTTCGGTAGCCCTCATGGGGCGCATCTGGTAGTCTTTTGGCTCGAGGCGGCGGTACCGCCCGTTATGCGGTGTCGCGATTGGCTTGTGAGACCCAACCGACCCTCATGGGGCATACCTTGGTCATCCAGAGTAATGCCTGCCGCTTATGGCGCCTTTGCTTTAGACCCTCATGGGGCGCATTCTCAAGACCGATTTAGTGAAAATCCTCGCGACGGCACCTAATCACGCTTAAGAAGCGGTGACCAGCAATTGGCCCCAAATTATGGGGCATACCGCTTGGGGATGTTCGGAAAGTGCCCGCCCCAAACTTCCGTGGCGGCTGCTCGTGCCCATCATGGGGCGACTTTATCCCAAACTTCGAACCAGACTTGACACTGGTCGCGTTTTTGCGCAACCCATTTCTCGGCCCAACATGGGGCGTGCCTAGATCTAGCCCAGATCAGCGGAGGCCGTTGCTTTCCCCGCCGTAAGGCGAAAATTAAGGCTTGCTCCTTATAAATGAGGGAAAACTTGCTAGGCGAAGGTACCTCTGTCCTTCTCCCTCCACCGTTGAGAAACCTTTGAGCCTCTTTCGGCGGTTTGGGCAACTTAGGGTTTCTAATTTCGCGCCCAAGGCCCCCGACGGTTCCTCCTTCCAGGTCTCCTTCACAGAGATGTCTTCCTCTTCGGGATCCTCGTCAGCGTCGGGGGGTAGCACCGACCCTGCGACTGCGGGGTGGGAGACATCCATCACCACGACGTCCCGCTTGGAGGGGTTGGTCGCCGCCGGCGTCCTCCCTCCGCTGGAGTTGATCTTCGCCCGTCCCGCCGCAGGTGACCCTTACCCCACACCTCTGGAGAATGAGATTGTGGTGTTCGAGTCCTTCTTCTGGCGAGGATTTAGCATTCCTGGGAGCGCCTTCTTCCGGGGGCTCCTCCACTTTTACGAAATCGAGTTGATCAATTTGAACCCCAACTCGATTCTTCACATTGCTATCTTCGTTCAGCTTTGCGACGCGTATCTTGGGATACGTCCTCATTTGGACTTGTTCCGCTTCTTCTTCTTGCTGAAGCCTCATCCGAATCGGGCTGCTCCCAGCATCGTTGGGGGTGCCGGGCTCCAGCTGCGGGAGGGCTCGAAGAGGCAGTATTTTGTCGTTCCCCTCAAGACCTCCCTCAAAGGTTGGAGGCGGGAGTGGTTCTATTGTGCCAATGTTGACCCTTTCCTCGCCCCCTTCGCTGGCCGCGCTCCTAAAGCTTCCCGATGCTGGAGCGACGCCCCGGATGGAGGTGGTTTGGCCCAAATCCCCGAGCTTCTGGCATTGATTGACGATCTGAAGAACCGAGGGCTGACGGGTCCCGGGATCGCGATCAGCTTTGTGAAGCGTCGGGTGCAGCCCTTAAAGGAGAGAGTCCATTTGGGGTTCCAGTACAACGGGCCTCTGGACCCCACTCGGGAAACGGATGCGTCCTTGTCGATGGAGGCGCTGGCAGCACGGGTAGTTGATCTCTTCGTGCCTGGCACAGTGATCACCAACAGGGGCTGCCCTCATAAATTTTCGACGGCAAGACCTCCCCCTCCTGTGAGTGCACTATTCTCTCGAAAAGCTGTTCCATGATTTCTTTGACTGATGTGTGATTCAAACAGGGTGCGATCGTTCCTTTTTCCAGGAACGCGCGTCCTTCCTCTCTGACGCTCCGGTCGTCGGCCTCTCTCGGCTAAAACATGCTCAGGCGAAGCGAGTGGCCGACACCTCGGTCGACGAGCTGCGCCGGGAATCGGCGGAGGAGGTCGCCGGTCTTTCGTCAGCCGGGCCTTCGACCTCCGATGCACCCGGATCACGAAGCTACTGAGCCACACCTTACATCCCGAGGGCGGCCAGTGCAGCGCTAACTTCCCTCCGAGTGGTCTTTGGGTCTCGGATGAGACCAGGATGAAATTCAAGAAATCCAAAAGGTATTCTTTTGGAAGATCCTTGTCTTTTGTTATCGTCAGGCCGAGGTGTCTTCCCTTTTGCGCATTCGAACTCCGCTATGGGACGCCCGGTGGAGGGTCTCTGAAGGAGCCCAGGTGGGGGCTTCCCAAGGAGCCCCCGCCGCGTCGGCTAGGTCGCCGTCGCCACCGACTGCCGGGGCGTCGCCACCGGGCGCCGACGGCCCAACGGTCGAACCATCCGGTGGTCCGTCCGCCGACGAGATCGACCCGACACCGTCTCCCGGAGTGGAGGAAGTGCCTCGAGAGCCACCGCCGCTCGGTCCTTTGCCGAAGCCCCCGAATCGGACCGTATGGTGGGAAGGGGGTTCCGACTGGAAAGGGATGGAAGAGGACGACGAGATGGAGAGAGCGGCTCGGACGGAGCTTTATGAGCTCACCGTCAGGTGTAGCACGCCTTCGTCGAGTGAGTTTCTTGTCTTCAATCATGCTGCTCTTGACTTCTCCCCGAGGTTACGCCTGTTACCTATGACATGGGGAGCGCTGGAGCAAAGGTCGCGGTTTTTCCGAAGGTGCTCCCGAAGCTCAAGGAGCGAAGCGATGCAGGACAAGCTCAGCGAGATCAGCGCGGACAGATGAAAAGAGGTCCACGGGCTTCAGGGCAAGTGTATGACGATCCGGGAGGAGAAGACGAAGCTTGAGCATATGCTCGAAGGTGAGATTCTCCCCTGGATTCGGTTTGGATGCCTTTTTGGATGGTTGGAGAGGATGATGACACTCGTGTTTCAGAGCGTGACTCGACCGTTGCTGAGCTGAGGGCCCGACTGGAGGCTTCAGAGAACTCTGGCCTCGAAGCTCGAGTCAGCTTGGAAAGGATGCAATGAGCCGAAGGGTAAATTTCTTTGACTTGGGCTGAACATACTTGGCGTTGGGTGTGCTCTTGATGGCCGTTTGACTTTGTTGCAGAGTGCAAGGAGAAGATGGCCGCTGCCGAACAGGCCAGGCGAAGCTGCGTCGCTGCGAGCCGATCCTGCACCTTCTGCGTATTGAAGGAGTCAAGCCGGGCCAGGGGGCGATCTTTGTTCCGCTTCTCTCCGGAGGAGCCGACAGGATCAGAGCTTACGCCAAGGAGTCCGCGGCAATGAGTGCGAACCAGGCATTGGCGGTGGTCAAGTCTCATTATCCGAGAGTTGACCTCGAAGATGTGAAAGAAGGTTTTGCTTGTGATGAAGACAAGGCCAACGCGCTCCTCGAAGAGGTGTCCGGTGCATCGCAGGCCTTGTTAGAGAATCTAGAATTTTGACTTCGATGTGGACCTTGATGCCGAGTGCTCGCCCTCCTTGTTTGAAATATTGTGTCTTCTTACTTGAATATAATTTGTCTGTATTGTCTTCCGCTGAGTGGGCTTCAGACCTCTTTCACTCCTTCTCCTTTGTCTGAGTTGCTAGAATATAGGCCTACAGCCTTTTGGATCCCGTTGCGCCTTTCTGGGTGGGTTTCAGCCGACTGGTTTGGCTCCTAGGCGCCAGGGTCTTGGCCCGTGGCTTTCTTGCCCTAGACACGCTTTTCTGAGAGGCTGGCGTGCAGCTCTCGAGCGTCGGGACTTACGTTGTGCCCACCTGGCTGAGTGGTTTAGCCCCCCAGGCTTGCGTCGTTTCCTAGCTCTCCAGCCCCCGGGCTTTTCGCTTAATTTGAGCGAATTAAGCGGGAAGGCCGAATGAGCTTGAAGTGCTTATGACACGTGTCTGGCGAAATGTTCCTTAATTTTGTTCAACGTGCTGATCTTCTTCGGTATTCGCGCTGCCGCTTTGTTTTTTGTGCTTCATTGATTGCGAGGTGGCGCATTTGATTGCCTTTGGAGGCGCTTCGATTTCCAGGGCTGGGGTGGCTTATAAATAGGGCGTCACCGCAAGTAAAGCGATCGCCCCCTTGTCAAACTTCTTCTTCTTCTTCTTCTTCGAGATTTCTACAGTACCGCTTCCAATGTCGGATAGCGATTCCGAGAACGCGGAGCTCTGGCTGGACCTCGACTTCGCCACGATGGAGTTGGCGGAGGAGAGGGCAGCAGCGAAAGACGCAGCCGCCGTCGCCGCTCTCATCGAGGCTGTGCCGGCGCTTGCGGAGGTGGAGGACGTGCTGAAGGAGGTTCTTGGGCGGGAGCGTCGTGACGCCGCCGCCGTGGAGGCCCTTCTTCGTCTCGTGCCTTCACTTTGGGTGGTTGCGGACTTGATCCGCGAAGCCTGAAGCGATCGCGTCGCGATTAGCCGCTATGCGTCCTGCTCACAAGCGCTAGCAGATCAAGACCACCAGAAGAAGACCAGCAGGGTTGGGGGCAGGAGCCGTCTCCCCCCCTCCCCCCCCCTTTTTTTTAGCGCGAGAAAATGAAAAAGAAAGTCAGTAATGTAAATTACTAATATTAAGGAATAAAAAGTGGAATCTTGCCCAATCTGTGCCGTCATATTTATTCCGAGTTCAGGGTTCCGCCTGATCAGCTATTCTAGTCGATTGCTCGATTACCCGACGAGGCGCTGGGCACGAGCTTTTGACTAGAAACTCTCGATCGAGCAAATCTCGGTTAGATTCTCGCGCTGTGAATTGTAGTCCCCGAGTGGTTAGTGCTTTCTACCCATTCCGTTATGCGCGTTGGTATAAACCGCCGGAGTTTTGTGCTCATCGCGGTTTTTATTTCCGTGCGTTTTGTACCAGTGCGTCCAGGATTAGGCGTTACACCAGTCGGGTAATAACCACTCGGGACTACCATTACACAGTAGGGCTTCAGAAAATAAAAGGGGATCACCATTTTATTCAGTATGTGAGAGTCGGGTACATAACTTATGCGTAGAAGCGACGGAGCTGTTCGGCGTTCCAAGCATTCACCAAAATCTCGCCGTCTTCACGCCTAAGTCGATAAGCACCCGGTCGGACCATCTTCTCCACAACGTACGGACCTTCCCAAATTGGAGAGAGCTTGTGCTCGCTTTTCTGATTCCTCCTCAGGACCAGATCTCCTTCTGAAAAGGTTCTTCCTCTGACATTGCGAGAGTGGTAACGCCGAAGCCCTTGGAGGTACTTAGCCGACTGGATGGCTGCAACGTTCCGAGCCTCCTCGAGTTGATCAAGTTCCACCACTCGGCTTCCCTCGGACTCGGCTTTGTTGTAATTCCGAACCCTCGCGGATTCGAACCCTAGCTCGGTCGGCAGAACCGCCTCTGCGCCATAGACCAGGAAAAAGGGGGTTTGGCTAGTTGCTCGACTGGGAGTGGTCCTGAGTCCCCAGAGTACCGACGGTAACTCCTTCACCCATCGGGCAGCGTATGGTTTGAGTCGGTCGAAGATCCTGGCCTTGAGGCCTTGGAGGACCAGACCGTTAGCTCGCTCAACCTGCCCATTGCTTCGTGGGTGAGCCACCGAGGCGAAGCAGATCTTGATCCCGACGCCTTCGCACCATTCTTGGAATTCTTCACTCCTGAATTGGGTGCCATTGTCCGTGATGATCCGGTTGGGCACTCCGAATCTGACCACGATATCCTGGAAGAACTCCTTGGCCTTAGCCGCAGTGATAGCGGCGACTGGTTTGGCTTCGATCCACTTGGTGAACTTGTCAATGGCTACGAAGAGGTAGGCGAAACCACCTTGAGCCTTCTTGAGCGGGCCCACTAAATCGAGCCCCCAGACTGCGAAGGGCCAAGAGATGGGGATAGTTTGTAGCTCCTGTGCCGGCAAGTGTGTCTGTCTTGCATAGAACTGGTAGCCCTCGCAGGTTCGAACGATCTCCTTGGCATCCATTACCGCCGTTGGCCAGAAGAAGCCCTGTCGGTAGGCTTTCCCAACCAAGGCGCTTGATGCCGCATGATGGCCACACATCCCCGAGTGGATTTCTTGGAGCAGCTCTCTTCCCACTTGTCCCGAAATACACCGCCTAAGGACACCTGAGGCACTCTTCCGGAAGAGTTCGTCGCCCACCACCACGTAGGATTTGGCTTGTTGGGAGACGCGCTCTGCCAGGGTGGTCGCTTCCGGGAGTTTGTCCTTCAGGAGATAATTAAGGTACGGGGTAGTCCAGTCGGGATCGATGAGCAGGACCCCGGTCCCAGGTTCCTTACTCGGCTCTTGTCGTTTTGTAACGGTTGGCTCGTGAAGATCCTGTACGAAGATACCACTCGGGATATCTGCCCGAGTGGCTCCCATTTTAGCTAACTCGTCAGCCGCCTCATTATTGCGGCGGAGGACATGAACCAGCTCTGCATCACAAACTTGCCTTCCAATTCGGACTTGCCGGGCAAGATGCCGTCATGGTCTCGATCCACGCACGACCAGTCCTTCAGACTTGGTTCACCACCAATCGAGTCGCCCGAACCGCCACCCGCTTGATTCGAAGTGATATGGCGATACGGAGCCCATGGATGAGAGCCTCGTACTCTGCGGCATTGTTCGAGGCCGGAAGTGAATCCAAGGACATACTTCAACCTGTCGCCTTTAGGCGAGACAAGGAGGATTCCCGCCGCTCCTCCAAGCATGAGGGATCCATCGAAGTGCATGATCCAATATTCTCGCTCTTCTTCCGCGGGAGCACTCGATTCGGTCCACTCACCAGTAAAGTCGGCCAAAGCCTGGACTTGACTACGGTGCGCGCTTGAACGAGACGTCGAAAGCTCCAGCTACGCCCATTTTGAAATTCTTCCAAGAGCTTCCGATTACGGAGGACCTCTCCCACGGGGAAAGAAGTCACTACTGAAATCGAATGTCCTTGGAAATAATGCTTTAGCTTCCGTGATGAGATCAAAATGGCGTACAGCAGCTTCTGGATTTGAGGATATCGCGTCTTGGATTCGCCAAAGACTTGACAAAATAAACCGGGCGTTGCACGCCGTAGCGGTGTCCCGATTCTTCCCGCTCCACAGCTATCACGGCGCTGACTACATGAGTTGTCGCCGCTATGTAGAGCAGGAGAGGTTCACCTTGCACCGGCGAGGCTAGAATTGGAGGGGTGGAGAGGAACACCTTGAGCTCTTCAAAGGCTTGTTGCGCCTCCGCTGTCCATTCAAAGCGGTCCTGCTTTTTGAGGAGCCTGAAGAAAGGCATTCCCCGAACTCCCAACCGTGAGATAAACCTGCCAAGCGCTACCATGCACCCAGTGAGCTTTTGGACCTCCTTTTGGCTGGTAGGCGGGGCCATCCTCATGATGGCTCCGATTTTCTCCGGGTTCGGCTCGATCCCGCGATGAGAGACAATGAACCCGAGTAGCTTCCCGGAGGAAACTCCGAAAACACACTTCTCGGGGTTTAGCCTCATCTGGAACGCCCTCAGACTTGCGAACGTCTCGGCCAGGTCAGAGGTGAGGCTGTCTTCTGCCTCGGTTTTGACCACTATATCATCCACATAAGCTTCCACGCTAAGCGCCCAAGCCGATGGTGAAAACACCAGATCGCTACCGATAAGTAGCGCCAGCGTTCTTCAGCTCAAACGGCATGGTGATGTAGCAATATGCTCCGAACGGGGTGATAAACGAGGTCTTCTCACAATCCTCCTCCCGAAGCCGGATTTGATGATAGCCCGAGTAGGTGTCCAGAAAACTAAGTAGTTGGGATCCGGCAGTGGAGTCTACCACCTGATCAATACGAGGGAGACCAAAGGGATCTTTCGGGCAAGCCTTGTTGAGGTCGGTGTAATCAACACACATGCGCCAGCTTTTATTCTTCTTCTGGACAAGTACAGGGTTTGCCAACCAGTCGGGATGATACACTTCTTTGATGAAGCATGCGGCTAGCAGCTTTGTAATCTCCTCCCTGATAGCCTGTCGGCGGTCTTGGGCGAATCGACGTAGCCTTTGCTTGACTGGCCTGGCCGATTGGTCTACATTCAACGCGTGCTCGATCACCTCCCTGGGAACTCCGGGCATGTCCGACGGCTTCCAGGCGAAGACGTCTTTATTCGCCCGCAGGAAAGTGACGAGCACGTCCTCCTATTTGTTCCCGAGCCCTGTCCCGATCAAGGTGGTTCGCGACGGATCGGACGGGTCGAGAAGGATTCTTTTGGTACCTTCTTCGGGGCCAATCCCTGGGCTTCGCGCTTTGCGGGTGGGGACGCCACCTTCCGGCTTTTTGGAATCCGCTTCTCGCCGGATCCCCTCCCGACCTGCTAGCGCCTCCAGGGACTCGGCCATCTCGCAGCTTTCCCTGTCACAGGAAAAAGACTGCTTCATGTCACCGCGCAGAGCGATGATACCACTCGGACCTGGCATCTTCAATGTCAAGTACGTGTAGTGGGGTACTGCCATGAACTTGGCCAACGCTGGTCTCCGCAAGATGGCATGATATGCTGTTGCAAAATCTGCCACCTCGAAGCCAAGGTTCTCTGTCCGGTAATTCTCCCTTGCGCCGAAAGTGACCGGCAGGGTGATTTGTCCGAGTGGTGTTGCAGAAGTTCCAGGTATGACACCGTGGAAAGGCGACGATCCGCGCTTTAGCTCCGACCGTGGAATCCCCATATCGTCAAGAGTTTTGACAAAGAGGACATTGAGCCCGCTCCCGCCGTCGATCAATACCCTCTTGAGCTTGATGCCGCGGACGACGGGCGCCAAGACGAGAGGATACCTGCCGGGGAACGGGACGTGATCCGGGTGATCCGAGCGGTCGTAGGTTATCGCGACCTCGGACCAGTGTACATATTGGGGTGTTTCCGACTGCACCGCATAAATGTCCCAGGCGGTGAGCTTTTGCTTTCGCTTGGACTCATATGCAGTTGAGCCCCCGAATATGTAGTTGAGCTCGAGATCAGCTTCCTGATAGTCCTCGGCTTCGGGGGGAGGTGGCTTGTTGGCGGCGTGCCCACTCGGACCTTGTCCAGCCTGCTTCTTGCTCTCGCGGGCGAACCTCTTTAGGGTGAAGCAGTCTTTGGCGGCATGCCTCCCCTTCGGATGGAAAGGGCAAAGTGAGTTCATAACCTTATCATATCCATCCTCTTTGAGGGCGCGAGGGTGGGTTGGTGCAGCGACTGCCACCAGCTCTTCACCCTTGCGCTTCTTTTCTTTCCGCCGGGGGGGTTCAGCTTGATCCTTCCCCTCATCACGCCGTTCCGCCAGAGCCTCGGAGGCTGACGTGTAATGGTCCGCTAGGGCGAACAGCTCCCGGACCGACGTGGGTGGCTTCCGGGACATCTTCTTGATGAGGTCGGGGTCGCTGACTCCCTTCTGGAAGGCAGCTATCACAATCGCATCTGTGACATCCCGAACGGTGCTTTTCCTGTGCATGAAGCGTTTGACGAACTCCTGGAGGGGTTCGTTCCTCCTTTGGTGTAGCTAGTATAGGTCCCAAGGGGTGCCTGGGCGCTCGTAAGTGCCTTGGAAATTTGAAATGAACTGCTCACACAGATCTCCCCAGGAATCTATAGAGTTCGCTGGAAGTCCGGTGAGCCATGCTTGGGCTGTGGGCGAGAGGGTAACCTGCAAGTAATTTGCCATTACTTCTGATCCCCGGCAGCCACATTTGCGGAGCATATACTTGTAGCCAAGCCTCCGGGTCCCTCTCACCGTCGAACCTAGTGATGCCTTTAGGATTAAATCCATCGTGCCAAACCACTCGGCGTAGGTGAGGGGTAAACGCCAACCCTTCGATGACCCCGCGACACCCCGGGTGGTGATCGACGCGAGGGGATCGCGCTTGGCGTGCCAGCGATCTCGCGGAAGGATGCCGTAGCGTTCATATTCGCCGGCTTGACGGGCGTTGTTCCTCCCTTTCTCGATCGCGGCGCTGGCGTCGAGGTCTCGAACGGAGGTCGCGGTTGATGCTTTGTGTCGCAAGTCGTCTCCGCGAGGTAGAACATGATGTGTCTGGCGGGCTTCCCGACTGACCGGGCCATTGGTCGCCTGGTCCTCACCGACCACGTGATGCCTCCTTCGCCACCGGGTCGATTTGGGCTCTTTGGATAGCCGCCGCCGTCACCATGGCCTTTACTTGGGCCATGATCGGGCAATCGATCACCCGCCTCAAAGATGGGGTCGTGGTATCCAGGAGTGTCTTGGAGGCGGCGATATTCTCGCGTGGGTACGAAACAGCCTGGTCCCCATCTTGGCTTGTAGAATGTCTTCATTGACAAATGGCGCGCGTCCCGGAGAGTAGCGCCTGGCCAGTTCATTGCTCGGCCACCTTCCAAGTCGGCGGCCGAGGTGTCGAGGCGCTGCTGAATCCGCCCACGAGCCCTCGACACGCAGACTCTACGGAAATTCCAACAGCTCTCTAGGCTTTCTTCGACTCGGCCATTGGTGGGTGAGCCTGGAGAGGATAAATCCAGCGCTCGGGTGCCGAGTGGCTTGGCGGCGAGAACCCCACCATTCGCACCTCGGCGTCTTGAGTCCGACTCCCAGGCCGAATGGGCCTTCGGTTCCCCACTCGGCATTTTAGAGCACGAGACAGAGGACCCTCCGATCAGCGCGGAAGTCGTGGCGATGGCTCGCCGGAAACCTCGCCACAGCAAAGACGGCGGTTCCCTTAGAGAGGGAAAGGCTTCCGAGGTCGTTGGAGATGAAGGTCAAGCTTAAAGCGGAAGACCTGGCCTGGAAGAAGGCTGTGGAGGCTTAGCTGCGTCATAGCCATCAAGCTTGACGAAGATCTTGACACAAGCCCCTACTGGCGCGCCAACCGCCGACGATCGGTTTCGCCGGCAATAAGATTTGTGATTCTAGGGATTTGTGCGGGATCTCGAGCTTGATGGTAACACAGGTGCGAGGGCAATCTGTTTTTAGACAGTTCGGGCTCTCTCGGAGGAGATAATACCCTAGTCCTGTGTTCTTGGATATCTTGTGAGCCTCCCTTTCTTGTTTCTCCCTCCTCCCTTATATCTTTGGGGAAGGGTACATGATAGATGGGCGCCACTGCCCTGAACATGGTGGCCTGGCCGACATGTGCCTTGTCCTTATCCGCCTCGCTCTACGTCTTGGAGAGGTGGTTATGCTTTCCCCGACCCACGCCTGCCGCCTTGTCAGGTTCCAGCATCCGCAGGCTCTGGCAGTGTCAGGCTGCATGCTTCGTTCTTGGCGGGTCCTTCGGGCGTGGCGCGAAGCTTCCCCGAAGGATCAGGAGTTGCCTTGGGGAACAAGTCGAAAACCCCCTCCGGGCCCGTCGTGGTGCTTCTGGGCTTTGGGCTTTCTATTCCGCCCGTCAAGCCCAGTCGGGTGTAGGCCCCCCTTGCGGGACCCCTGTCTCTAACATCCCACAGATACATTTCCAACGGACCCGGCCATGCTTGATTTGAGGCTTTAATGTGGAAGATATGAACGTTTAAAGAGGTGGCCAACATTGAAGGAAAGAAGAAACTCTTCTCTGGTTTCTTCCATCGAGAGGTTGAAGACAAGCTATAGTACACGCACACGTGGCAGCGTCTGGTTGGCCGGAGTAAGTGGAGGCTTACATGCGAGAGATAAAAATAGCAAAAATGGTCTAAAAATCCCAGAAAAATTCCTAAAGATAATAGGGAATATTTGAAACCCAATAAAATTGGTTTCATGGAATTTGGATGAAATTTGGAATTTAGAAAATTCCGGGACGATTAAAAGGCATTTGACTAAAGGCCACGAGCGATAAAATACCAGAGAGTTTCCAAAAATCTTAGGAAAAATCCCAAAATGTTTTTGGAATATTTGGAACCTAATGCAATAGGTTTCGGGATTTTTGGAGCATTTTGGAACGCGGGTGGAATTTCAGGTGCGGACAGGAATTTAGGAATTCGACTTTTCGGACGATGGAGAATTGAACTCCAATTTCGGAAGGATAAAGATGGCAGGTTAATTTAAACACCGAGGAAGAACTGAATTTTGAATTTAATAAATTTAAATTAGATTTTGACAGAAGACCGAAATTGGGGATGTTACATAGCATCTTTACAGAAAGTTCACACATGCATAATAGTTTGACAAAACAAAGTGGACAACGTAAAATATGGGATCAATATGATCAAAGGAGGGTGCTTGCCTAATTGCTCTTTGACGGAGATGTTATCTGCATCGAAGTCAGGGTTGTTGCCGATAGACTCCAAAACATCGACGTCTACATGATAAGGTGACAAGAACTGCAACAAAAGCAAATAACGTCCAATTAAAATGGAGCAAGAGAAATCAGATGCCAAAAAAAAATTCAAAATTGCAAGAAAAGCAAAGTGATCTCGCATTAGAGTTAGTGTCTTGAATTTCGGAGGCTAGATTCGCGTATTTTAGTATTTTGCAAGATGAATCCAAGACGCTAAGATTAAATGGATTTAAAGGAATTAAAACTACAGGACCACCGGCAACTGACGTTCAAGGTCTGGTACTACCGCTTGCTGGTACTACCATGATCCGACAGTACCGTTCCCGAGGTCCGATAGTGCTGGCGATGGGGGACCAAAATAGGGCTACTGGAAAATAACTATCAGCGCTGTTCAGGCAGTACTACCACTCACACAGTAGTACCAGCCTCATACTCCGGTAGTGTCGGACTCTCAGGGACAAAAAATGGTGCTCTCTAGAAAATAACTACCGGCGCTGTAATCATGGCACTACCACTCAGGCGACAGTACCGGTACTACAACGACAGTAGTGCCAGCCTTCCAGGACTTGGATTTTTTACTTAAAGGGGATTTTGTGCAAACTAGCAAGGAAGTTCGATACGATTACGGATCTAGGATCCTAGCAACATTAGGAACCCATCTAATCTAGTTTTACCAAGTTTCGGGCTCATTTAATATATTCTCCAACTTTTCGATCCTAAAGGCACCAAAGGCTATCTAAAATCATTTCTTGACCCAAGTAAATCCAAACTTGATTCTTTTTTGCGAGAATGGAACACCTACGGCATTAGGAACTAGTGTGAGCCATTCACGTTATTTTTGGAACCTTAGAACACAGGTTGCTCCAAAAAGCACAAAAAGGGACTTTTAGCAAATCGACTCAAGAAATTCGATTTGCAAGGAACCTTATGCTTTCTTTGCATAAGAGGAGTCCTTAAAGCCTAACTCAAGTCTGGATACTCAATCAACATCGAATACACTTTCTAGCACAAGATTTACATGGAAGAACTAAAAAGCACAAAAGGGGGAAAATTAGGAATAATGGGGGATTGAACTCCAAACCTAAGGAATCGAGCATTGAGCTCTCGCCACTAGGCTAGGAGGTCGCTTGCGATGAGTTGGCATAGCAATCAACTTGAGCTAGCTCTCCTTGCTCCCTTTTGAACGCAGCTCAGTCGGAGAAGGAAGAGGTGAAGCTCTGGATGACCTCAGCTGCAAGTAAGGAGGGGAGAGGGTGAGTAGGATCTCGGGGGAAGCTACAAACCCTCACCTCAATGCCGGGGAGCTCGTGAATCTCCTCAAATCTGCGCTCACCGGAGGGGGAGAAGAAGAAGCAGCAGGGGCGTGCTTTGCTCGGGCTGAGGAGGAGAGGAAGGGGAAAGGAGAAATGGAGGAGGGAGAGGCTTGGGGAATGAGCGCGACGTGGAGGCACAGGGTATGGAGAGGCTAGCAGCATGGCGGCACAGTGCGCAGAATGGCCACGCCGCGTGGTGAAAAAGCATCGACCGTCTGTCGGGACTGGATTTCCATATCCAAACCCTCTGTGTATAACTGCACTATTCCTGGATCAAGCTAGTGCACACAGTGAAAATAGTGGTGATAGCACATCCATATCATGAATCAAATAATATTAAAACTCAAATAAAAGGTACTGACCTTATGGTCAATGATTACAAATAAATAGCCACATGTCTTGAGTTCAAATAAGTAGCAGCGGAAACAAAATAAATAATAGCAAGATAACCCATCCATGTGCCCAACAGGTAATCGACCGGGGTGCGCATCCTAGAATTCCGGATCTCCTTCATCGAAACCACAAGCATAATACTCATAGTCACCTTATGCTTCTGCACACTCCTCTGTGGAAGTGGGGAATATTACAAGGGTGAGTACATAACCGTACTCGAAAGCCTTGGAGACTTAATGCATGATAACTATATGCAAGGCTTACAAATGAAGGCATAATGTGGCTCATTTAGCATAAAGCAATGTTTAAATTTAAATACCATTATTAATTTCACAAAGCATCATTTGACAAATGAAATTATAAACATTTAATTTAATATGACAACTAAACAGGTTCCAACGACCTAATTGGCTCCAACCGCCCAAACCACAACTAGTGAGTTCCATCCAATCACGGATTCCCAAAACATCATTTCCATTTAAAAGCAAAACCATAAAATCTACAATGTGAAAGCGTACCTCGCCTGCCCTTGACCGTGGGCACGGTTACTTAATTAGTTTTAACTCTGCAGAGTGTGTACAGATTTACCCAGAAGATACGATAGTCTCTTGTTGCCATGCACATTTTCTTCATTGTGCAGCAGAGAGATCATGACAAGGCCTTTACAATGCACGACCTCACTATTAACTTCACCCGCTAGGGTTCCACCGCTGATAGGGTCGGAAAGCCCACTTCAAAAGCCCCCTCTTGCGCCTTGTGAGTGTCTCCATCCGGCACCGCATTCCACCAAATGGTGAAGCCAATAATGAGACGCACAAATTACTTAGCCAGGTCATACCCATATAGACTTGTGGTTATACGATAGTGCTCGGTCCAAAATAACACACGCTTCGGTCTTTAACTGACTAGGGCGGAGAATTCACTTTACCAACATATTCTCGTGCATCCAGAACCCACCGACATCCATGCACCCTGGTCTAAACCATTTTTTTCCACTTTATTTCATTTAAAGAACGACATCAACACCAGTTGCCACAACTTCACAAAAGAGTTTAAACAAGGTTTGAAATGATTCCCATAATGACATAATACCGAAACGTTTATGCTGGACTAAACAATTCTACCATCCCATGCTACCCTATTGATTATCACCAAATAAACATAACTAATATCATCTAGGGTGACAAAAGTTCACAATCATCAATGTCAAAGGGGTCGTAAAAATTCTTGGAATTTAACTAAACCTTAAGACCGTATTTGAAATACATTGCATAAAAGTAAGCATATATTTCAAAACAACATATGCATTTTTTAAACTTGGGATCAACATGGTCAAGGAAGACTTGCCTTCGTTGCCTCCTTCAAATTCTACCTCTGACTATTGAACTGGTTGATCTTCATCGACGTCGTCTACACGTGAAATGAGAACAAATAAATAAAAGAAATACAAATAAAATTTAAAAATTGAAAATAATAGTATTTGAAGGTAGAGCTTGAATTTAGAAATTTGAATAACTGGAATCAAAGCTCAAACGAAGGAGAACGGGCTCTCGGAAGTGGCTTGGATAAGAAAATTCAGAAAAACAAAAAGGAGAGAGTGTGACACGCGGCACTCTGATTGGTCAGGATTTTTGGAAAAAAAAATTATGAGATCATTGCTGACGTGGCTGGGGCTGATAGGTGGGCCCTCGGTCCATGGACCAGGTACACGGCTTGCTCAGTCCATGGTGGACCAGGCTCAAGGTGCACAACGCCAAGGCTGACGTCACACTTGACGATATTGCTGGCACAAGCGAGCGGCAGTGACCGAGGCGACACATGGGAACGAAGCGGCAGTGGCACGGAGACCGAGGCGACGGTGATGATGCATGCAGAGCGGCTAGCCGGCGGGGACAGCGGCTAGACAACGGCACGAAGGGGGAACAACGGCGGGGCGAATGACTGGAGGCGGAGAAGACGGCTTTGGCTGGGAGCAACCACGCCGTATCGGGTGCGGCTTGGTGTAGATTTGGACACGAGCGACACAGACCACCCGCTGCGACCAACGGCAGGGGCTCACCAGTGGCGGCTTGAGAGCATGCCCTGGCAATGGCGCGGCGGGGAAGAAGAGCCCTGAGAGGTCATGCGGTGACTTCGTGCGGTGAAACTAGAAAAAAAGGAGAGGAACGATAGTGGTGGCTTTAAATAGGGGTCACGGATGTCGAGACTGGCCCGGATATGACGTGGTGAGTGCAGGTGTAACATCTCAAAATATGGAATAAAATAAAATGTGCATTTGACAATATGAATGAGCTGAAAATATGATAATAATCTCAACTCCCTAATTTGGAATTAATTCAAGAAGAAAATCAAATTAATAAAATGGTAAAAAAAAGATAAAAAGAAATAAAGTAAAAGTAAAATGGTAACAAAACAATCTAAACTAAGGTGATTAAGGTTAGTAACAACATTTACTAAAATAAAAAGTCAAAATTTAAGCAATTAATTAAAGTTAAGGTATTAAAAATAATAGAATTTTATTGTCATTTTAATCATGTCAGATTTGTACAAAATAATGCTTACTTTATATGAAGCTAAAATTTTTTACTCAACCATCCTTAGAATAATATTACCTAAGGAAAATTTTCCAAAAATTAATAACCCATTTTACGGCCCTTAAAGGTTAAAGAATTGAAATTGTGAAAATTTGAGAAATTCATTAAAAGATTTATTTAAAAATAAATACTCATCAAATAGATTTTAAATTCTCACTAAGGATTTATAATATCATTTCAAACACAAAATAAATTTATCAAAAAATATTAATGCCATTTAGCCCCTCTAATAAATCAGTTACCAAAATTAGAAATTAGAGCAGGTCCACTTGTTAGATTTTTATAGAATAAAATATTGAAATTTTTGATCTTGAAATTTTACAATGGTGAGAAAACTTTATCGGGAACATAAATTAAAATTTTCAATAATTTTTTATCCGATTTGACTGGTGAATTAATTACCTTTTGACACTGTCTGGAGAAGAACTAAAAAAGGAAATAAATTCTTTTTTCTTCTCTCACCGACCGGTGGGCCCGGCTGCACGTAGGAGACCACTCGTCAGTCCGGTGCTGTAGCCACATTCCCTCTCCTCTTTCTCACTGCCCATGGGCCCGACCCCCACCCGCTAGTGCGTCACCACTTCCTTCTTCTCCCTCTTCTCTCTCTCGCAGAGGCAGAGCTCCTCGAGCATGTCGCCGTCGACCTCCTAGGCGATGCTGCAGGTCCTCGGGAGTGTGAGCTCACACCATACCTTTCCCATGCGCTGATAGCCCTCCTCCATATCCCCCGACAACCACAAGTACCGAAACCCTGCACCACTCCTCTTCTTCCACCGATCGACTACCATTCTCTTCTCTGTTCAAGCATCGTCCAAATCACCTATGCCACCTATAAAGCTCACCCAAACAGCTCCTTGGCTCCTTAATTGCAACCAGTGGCCACTCCATTTCGTCCACCCTCCCAATTACCGAACTCTTTTCCCCATTTCCTCCATTACCATGAGCTTCGAGCTCGGAGGTTGAAGGACATTTTGACCAATCCAAAGGAGTAGTCTTCAATTCTGCTAGAGCATAGCATCGTGAGCTTGTATTGATCTTTTTCCCTCAATTAATTACAGATCCAACCCCTTCTAGATTCACCGCACCGAAGCCTTCTTCTTCATCTCTAGTTGCTCGGTGCCCCCATGTTGCAGCTCACCTCCCGCCGAACTAGGAAGGGGAAACGATCCCTCTCACCACCCTGAAGCTCTTCATGAACTTCCATTTAGCTCTAACTCCAACTTCTTCCTTGTCGATCGACTTCACCGCCGACCGCCGCTTAGCCTCGTCGCCAGCCTCCGTGGATCATCGTGAACCATCTCAGAACCATGCCCCAGGACTTCCCTTCACTCCCTTCAGCTAGCCTGACCACCAGCCGAGCTCCACTCGCCACTAGTGAGGCTTGCCACTTTCGGCCCTGCTCAGTGTGGATGACGCCTGGGTCCCCCTTGTTAGCCACGTGCAGCCTCGCACACGCTTGCTCACTGGCTGCCATGCGAGCCCAGCTTGTCAGACGGCTGGTTTGAAGACTTTCCAAAAATGAAAACACGCTTTCTCAGTCATAAAACGTACTTTACGTTTTTGGAATATTTCAAACCTAGAAATTCAAACACTATAACTTCTGCAAATTAAATCCAAAAATTATGAAATAAATTTCTAAATCCATGTTTTGACTTGTAGATTTTAAATATATAAAAACATTTCATGTTTGACATCTATTAAAATTTAAATTCAAATTTGAATTATAGGTTTGAAATATGTTGCATGTAGAATTTGAGCAAATGAACTCCAAAATTTATGAAATGAATTTTGTTGGAATCCTTAGGTTGCCAGTAACTCAAATCTACTAAAATATTTAAGTTCAAACTTGTTTTTAATTATCTTTTGTTATAAGTTGATTCCTTTGTGCCTAATATTCATACATACAAAATATAAGCATTTGAACCATAAATTAAATGCAAACATCTTCTAAATACCCATAAAATAGTAGAGAAAATTTATGCAAACATCTTCTAAATACCCATAAAATAGTAGAGAACAAAATCATACTGAATATGCTTAGAGTAACATATTAACTTATATGATGAATCATCCAAAAGCTAAGGGTCTATCCTCATTAGTTCTAATAATCTTAGCTTCTTAAAATTTAAATAATGCACGCAAGCACATATAATCTTAGCTTCTTGAATTTGGAACATAAAAAGTAAACAACTTATATAGAATAGGTAGTGATGCCTTGACCTACACCAGAAAAGCTGAAATCAGTTAAAACGATAAAGGATGAAGTGCTCTACGTACATAAAATCATAAGAAACCATGCTTGCTATTTGTAGGTATTTGTTATTTGATCTGTATTCTTTGGATCTTGTTGGAGTTTATTTCTTTGCTATGTATCACGATATGATGACTAGAACCCGATGTCACGACTACGGTTACCAACGAACCTGACTTAGAGTTTGACCACAACGAACAGCAAGGCAAGCATCCCCTTGAACATATTGATCCCAATTTTCATAAATGTTTTTCATAAATGTTTTCATGCATGCTGTATATTCTTACAAAGGTATATTGTGGGATGTGGTAGTTAGAACCATTATTATGGATCTCCTTAATTAAACTTTATCATGTGAACCATTGAGAACCCCAGACACTGGAATGACACATAAAACATGTGGAACGGGTATATTCTTTTAATAATTGTAAATGCTTAGTTGTTCTTAGAATGGAAAAGTTTGTGTCATTGCAAAATTTAAAAAGTTTGGATATGACAGTAAAGGATACTGATATGCTGATAAAAATAGAAATAAAACTATGATTTGAACGCGGGTGAATATTAGCAATAGCTGGATGTGCATGTGACTTGCACGTAGATAGTGGGAGACTCATCACCCGAGTGAATATAAGGACTGAACTATTGTGTTGTTTTCAGGCTAAGATAATCATACAACCATAAGGGCTGGTATGGGACGGTTATAACTGATTAAGTTGCTTAAAACTAGCTTTGCACATTAGAAGGCTGTAGTAGCACGGGCTGTTCCTGTTGGATTGCTCGTAGGGGTGTCCATGCAGAGGTTTGGGTCAAATACATACCAATGCAATAGTATATGCCTTAATATGGGGAGAAGTGGGACATTGATGTGTTTACCCGTTCGTCGTACTGTGTGTACAAATATCTTCTGCCACCATTAGTAAGGGTTTGCCGGTACTGGGTTGGTGCAAAGTTAGAATTAAGTAATGTAAAAGTTATATATGATTTCTTTGCGGCCGGCACACCAAAGTAAATGTATTAAATATGCATTGCAAAAAGAGATAATCATTCTTTATGGGTAAAGCTGTATACCTTTGCAGAGTTAAAACTAATCGATTAGCCGTGCTTGCAGTCATGAGCACTTGGTAACGTCATCACATAGTTAGAATTTTGAAATTTTCATAAAATGGAATGAGAAGATAAAATGTGGTAATAGAGGAATTACCCCCATAGATGATGCAATGCTTGTCATGTGTTGACAAGGATGAGTTAAGTTGTTGAGCCATGTGTTGGCAATATAGCAGATTTGTGACATGTGTTGGCAAAGAATGGGTTGTGCCATGTGGTTGCATTGGACTATTCGATTCTCACACTCATGGAGGAACTGTGAGATGTTACTTGTTTATTTACATGCTCATTATTTTACATACTTATCAAAATATTGTTTTTACCAAATTTTGCTTTCAATCTATTATTAAGTATTTACATTCAATTCAGCTTTACGGAAATAACGGTAGAAACCTCCTTTGTATCAGTTTGCATATAATTAGGATTTGTAAACACCTTAAGTCTTGTTGAGTACTCAATGTACTCAACCTTGCTATATTCGTTGTTTTTAGGTGAAGAAATAGAGTATTTCGAGGATACTTACGTTGATGCAGGACAAGAGGATAACGATCATGTTTCTAACTAGAGTTTTACCTTGTCAATTGCTTGTGGAATATGGGTAGTTGGGCAAAGTAATAAAGTTATCTTTTGGTTTGTAATAGATATTTGTAAGAACTACTTCCGCTAAAATTTGTAATAATATGTGATGTACGACTGTGATCGCAATTTGTGTATATGTGTGCTAGCACAGAAAGCATATTTAGAACCTGCCTTTTATGATACCTAATATCGTAAAGGGTCTCACAACAGGATTTGCGGCGGCCATTGCGTGGTGTGCGACACGGCGAGAGTCCCCCTGTGGAGACGACACGGAGGTTGGCGGCGTGCCTCTGACAGGTGGGCCCCACCTGTCAGCGAGCGAGGGTGCGGAGCGTGGGCTGGGCCGGTTGGCGCTGCGGGCTGGCGGAGTGGGCCAAGGCCAGAGCAAAAAGGATTGGGCCGAGGAAAAGAATGACCCCATGCGCAAAAGAAAATAAAATGATTTTTCTTTTTAGAAATTCCAGGAAAATCGAAAAGGCCAAGATAAATAGCAAATAAATTCAGAAAAACTCTAGAAAATTCCCAAATATACTTGAAGACATTTTGAACTCAAATAAACTATTTTGAACAAATTTCAACTTTTAATTTTTTGTTTTAATTAATTAATTTGCACAAAAATTGGAATTTTAAATTCACCAAAAATTTATAAATTTAAGAAAAATAAAAGGGCTCAAATTGGGAATGTTACACTGGCAGTACCGTTCCAGGGGGCGGTACTATCGCTGGTCTGGTAGTACCGAACTTAAGACGGCGGTACTACCGCTCCAGCTACAGAAACCCTCCAAATTTTTCGAGGCTTCACCTCGGGGTTCAAAACCACTCCTTGGAGATTCCTAATGACTTTTCGAGTGTCTAGGCTAATTCTTAGGAGAAGAATTTAATTAGGAGATTAAACTCCGAATGCAAAAAACTCCAAATAAATTCCAAAATGCAACATAATGCATGCTTAGATGGTTTAATTAATTATTATAATTCTCACGGTGTTACAGGTTATAAGCCAATCATCAGCTTCTAAGGTATTAACATTCCCAAAGAATGTTGGTGGATGAGCCCTCATGAAATCAAACAACTTTGAGTAAGGACGTGATCCATTATTGCTAGGTTGAGCAGTGTTGTTATTAGCTGTAGCTTGAGTTGTCATGTTCTGCGTCTGCTGCATCATAGTCTGCATCAACTGAGTCTAGCAGCAAGAATAGCTCCCAGGTTCTGCATATCTACTGGTGGTGATGATTAAGGAAATGCTCCATCATTGGGATTGTCATTGGATTGACTTCCACTTCCAGAAGCTCCATTGTTTCCACAAGTGTTAAACATCGGTTGTTTTCTTCATAGGATTAGAGGAAAAGGGAAAATAGCATAGAAAAGATCCAATAATCCTAGTGCAGAGGAAACATGTTTAACACAATAACTTAAGAAAACTTTATTAATAAATTGGTATAGTTGTGTAGAAAAGTCTAAAAACTATGCAACACATACTGCACACTCAGCAATCATGAAAGAACTAAATTAACCTAAGCACACAAGTCTAACGTCTATAGGCAACACTTCTAACTTAGATAGACGTGACTCTCACACATGAGTCTCAATTGGCTACTCAAGCACTAGTTCTTCTAATTTATGGAACAATTCATCGATCCACTTCTCTCCTCAAGTTCGATGATTCCTTACTTCACGATCTTCGGGGTTAGCAGTAGGGCATCCAGTACCTTCTCCTTAAATGTGATACATCGCTGTTTTATTAAAGAGAACTCAGGTAAGATTTCAAGTTAAACTAGCGGAGAAAGATAGAAATTTTAGCAAAGGATAAGAAATCGGGAGACAATATAATTCAAGAATTGTATTAATCTTCCAAATTAATTTTCCTCTTTAGAAAATAATTTTGAAGCTTCTAAAGAGTGGCCAATCTATCTGAGCTAAGACCTACAGTCAGTATGGCTTTGATATCACCTCTGTCGGAATTCGAATGTATAAATTCAGACCCTTTATGTATTCAACACTAATCTAAGATCACGCTATGTACACAGTCGGCTCTGCTCATATGCGAATCAATTACGGCAATGCCAAATATATTGATTCGTCGGATGCAAGGCGCGGGGAAGATTTTTCTAGCCAAATTATATGGTGAAACAGGGATTACATATAGCTTAATACTAAGAAACTTCTTTTGAGAGAGAATAATACAAAGTAATTAACTTAGTTGAAGGTTTTTCGTGTCTTGGTATATGTCTTAATGGTGATAAATAATGTACACGGGGCAGAATCCTCGGAGTCTTCAATGTTTTCTCTGTTTTTAAATTGGTTTGCAATAGTGTTCATTGCATTTGAGGTTCATGCTAAAAATTTAATCGTAAGATTGACACGTTTGTTGACAAAGAAAGATAGCGACTTCTATCTGATTAATTAACTCCAATCAATTCTAATGTGGATTATTATGTGGATGTGGAGATTTCTGTGAAAAAAGGTAAAATGCTCTATGCCAAAATGATGTGTGCCCTAATTTGTAGATTCCAAACATCTTTCCAATTTGCTTTTGCCCCCTAAAAAAATGACACAATTATGTCCAACATACTCGACGTACAGCTGCCTTTGTTATAAAACAAGTACTTTATATCAAGCACCGGTAGTGCTGCTGATTATTATTTTGTTGAAAGAGAGTGAGACAATAGCCGCTATTATGGATGGTCACGTTGATTCATTAGTTGATAACTATGTTGAAAAATGAAGTTAGTTATTTACCAACATTTTTTTCTAAATAAAGACACATTCATGCAGCTGATGATGGTGTCCGCTAGGGTTAAAAATAGAACGGAAAATTTCCGACTATTTCAGAGAAAAACAAAATCGGAAGCTTTTTTCAAAAACTGATACAAAAAATACCGGTATGAGAATGAAAATAGAAACAAAAATGGGAGGATCAGTTCCGACGAAAACGGAAACGGAAATGAAAATTCCATATAAGTGAAACCAAAAATTAAAAACAAAAATGGGCCAAAAAGGGAAACGGGCTTGGCCTAAAAAGGAGAAGGGATAATTTACATTTATTTTTAAATTAAAATAATTTCATAAATTCAAAAAGCTTTATAGAAAATATCAAATAAAGTTCAAAAATTCCAAACAAATTCTCAAAAATACTTTGGAACATTTTGAACCTAGGAAAATTATTTTTAGCATAATTTTGATTTTATTTTTCATCATTAATAAATTAATTTTATAAATATAAAAATAGCAAAATGGAATTTATAAACTCCAAAAAATCTAGGATAAATTTTAGAAAATCATAAATAAATATTGAATAATAATATAAAAATTCTAGGGCATTACACCTTTGTAGTTAGTGGAGCAAAAGGATGTCGATGATAATGATATGGAGGTTTACATGACGGTCTAATATGGGAGACAAATAATGAGTCTTCAGCCGACAAACTTGAGAAAAAACTTTTTAGTGATATCGGTGAACATAACATTATTCTTGTGTCCACCTTGGAGGTGGAATGAATTACATTGTTCTTGTGGGCATGTATATTGTGATCCTGTACTATGTCTTGTGGAATTTTTTGCTTTCATTTTCGTATCTGTTCCATTCCGTTTCGCATCCATTTTTGTCACTATCCATTTTCTGTGTCCGTTTCTAGGTTTCCAATGTCGTTTCGATTACCATTAAAAAAATATGAAAACAGAAACGGAACAGCTATTTACCGATCATTTCTGTACTGTTTTCATCCCTGGTATCCATGTTAATTCAAAAGTAGCTAGAAACTTAGTTATATTATTGGGACTAGATAAAAATTAAGACTTAAAATAGCATTATAGAACTATATCATTCTTCTTGAACTTTAGTTAATTAGGTCTTGCATGCAATCATACCATTCCAAACATTAAAATCCATCATTCCTGTTACCAGATTAGATTATTCTTTTGATATCGTTTTTTATATTCTCTTAGAGAAAAATAAAATATCACACACTAAATGTAGTTTGACTGGTCCATAACCAGCATCTAAATACTCCATCCGTCCAAGTTTATATGATGTATTGTCTTTTGCTGCATATATAGATCAAAGAGATATTAAAAATAACTATACTATCCCTAAATATTATCTCTAAGCACTATATTCAATCCATGCATGTAGAAATTATAAACAAATATAGATAGCTATTAGGGGTATAAAGAGAATATTACAGTAATTTGTATTGAAACATAAAATACACCCTATAAACTTGAAACCTATAAACTTGAAAGAGTGAGTAATTAGATGAGGTAGCCCATCACTTCACATATATCTATCCATTTTAAGTAGATTGCTGGATTTGTTTAACCAGATTAGATTTGGGTTTGCTCAGAAAAATCTTTTTGCTTTGGTTGGTTTGTCCCCACCATGCACATGTTCCTGCGTGCCAATTAAATCCAACCTGTTTCACCCAGTTAACTAGCTATAGATAGATCATCAGGAGTGGAGGGGATCACGAATGTACTAAATATATAATACGTCTAAAAAAATCCATATGTTCTGAGGTTTTCAGTAACATCTTAACATGCTTATTTGATTCCGTAAGCTGGACTATCGAATAGATTATAGGTATGCGCGCAGATCTATAAGAGTTCAGTAGTAGTCTTTAATTTAATTATTGATCATAAGAGATAAGCTGTGCAATTAGATAATATCATCAAGGTCAGAATTGCTTGTCATCCGCGCGCACCATAATTTCTGAGTTATGCTTAGATAAGATCCTGGTATGGTCAAATCCAACTCTTCGATCCCTCGAAAAAAAATCTCATCACGACACACTACTACAAAAACGAGCATCACAAACGGTAACTCTACAACCGGTAAATTTAGAACCCATTGTGACAGTGCATCACAAGCGGTTCAATAGCCACAAGCCAGAAGAGGGCTTCTACAACCGGTTGGGGACACCAACCGGTTGTAAAATCTAATTTTTACAAGCGGTTTGTATCCCTAACCGGTTCTGGATTTTTTACAACCAGTTAGTAACACGACCCGCTTGTAGAAACCACCTTCTACAAGCGGTTCGTGTTACCAACCGGTTGTAGAAGCCCAGTTTTCGAAATAATAAAATGAATGCTTGTCCTACTCTATCATAGATCACGCGTGGTTTGGTTGGTTAGATGGGTGAGGTGTGGGTCACGAGGAGGGGTAAGGTTGTGGGTTCGAATCCCACTTGTAATACTACCGCGAGTATTATTTTCTCTTTTTAAGTGACTTCTACAAGCGGTTGGGGAAACCGCTTGTGATATTGCCGCGAGTATCACAAGCGATTGCTTACAAGCGGTTCTAAAATAATAGGCATTTGAAAAAGGAAAAGAAAGAAAAATTGTATAACCTAATGCGCGCGCATCCATGAACAACGTCAGAGGTGATTCTCACGAATCAAAGTCATAGAGATGCAAAATATGCCAACTAGATCTAAACAAGTTGAATAATGTCCTGTCCTCGCCTGCTCCACATGCTCGGCTCCTTAACAGAATACATATAAATCCTACTGGAAAACAATATTTTGCTTCATTCCTTGAGAAAAACAAGCAAGTTTTTTTTTTTTAACCTAGCCATCCGAGCCCAGCGTGATAAAAACTCAATTCCCTTGTCTTATCCCCGACTGGCACCAATTATATATAATATAAAGGCCCAAAATTGTCGGCACAAAATACTGACAGCAAATACACTCACAAGCGACAACATTTTGCATGCCACATCTACAATGTATCTCCAACAGATACAGTACTGCCATGGCAACTTGCTGCATCTGAAGATCTTGGCATGGATTTTTTTAGCCTAGCTTCTGTCCACATGCAGAGCACGTATACCACCGTGTATGTATAGCCTGGCAAGAACAAACAAAGCTGCAAGCAGATCCATAACTTAAAGCCGTACTTCACACATGTACACACACATGGATCATGCATGTGAATTGCAGTTAGTACAAGCGTGAAGCACAACAAGAAAGGGTCACAAGCAATAGGACGTTTATGCACAGTACATGTGAGATAATGAGGTCTTCTTGTTGTTGGGTCACGTTATCAGAAAAAGGGCAGCACACAGCTGCCAAGAAACCCAAGGGAATGAGAGCAATGGATCGATGGATGCAGGCGTGGGAATTAAAGAAAGTTTGTGACATGGAAAAGGAAGCTAGAACAGAAGGCCAAGATGTCAGGAGGAGGCGCATGGTGGTATGAGATATTGAGATAGATCATGGCACCCGGCTGATGCGCACCAGTGCTGACCTGTTCATGGGGATCCACCTCTGGCCTGTTCATGGCACAATCGATACTTACAAGAGACATTTTGCCATCCTTGATATGGCCTGTGTGTTTTATTTTGTATAGCAGGTGAGAAATGATAATATGCAATAGACCGTCGAGTTGGGGTTCGGCTGTAATTTGGCATTACATCTGGCGGCTTATAACTTACAGTTTTATTGTATATAGTATAGCCGTAAGGTCGTAACCTTAATAAAATCAGTAAGAATCCTCTGATTGCAAAGATTCCAGGCTACAACACATACGACAGCAACTACACACTGGTCCTGAAGTAAGGTATATACTGGCCACACATATTCACAATCTTCATCTTTACCTAGCACGTAAAGCCCTCAAGTCACGATTTGGGAGTGCTGAGCTCTTTTATTGAACATGTGCTCATTCTTTCGATCTACTGTATCAGATTAAGTAGAGTTTATTTATACTTCGTCTAGTAGTAGAGTAGTAAAAACATCCTTAACAAATCAACGGTTATATATGATTTCTATTACAAATTATATACTATCAGTACATTGCACCGTAAAATTTCTCTAATTTTATGGTGTGGACATGTGTACGATCGAGCTGGGGACCCTATACCAAGCCGGGCGCACAAATTAGCATATGCTGAATCTTGAACTGCACAACCAATCGATGCCACAGTTGACGACACACAGCAGGCCATGGCAGCAAATGTGGACAAGAACAAGGTGATGGAACACGAGACAACCTGCTGCGCGCCCTGGATAAATGTCGATCGCAGCAAGCTAGTCATTATCATCTGCACGTACGTACGGTACTCGGAGATGGTCCAAGGTTTTGATTGTTTTTTATTCTAGAGTTTTTACCGTCTTCCTCAAAAGGTGCCATCTTTAAACTTACCTCAGTTCTTTAAATTTCTCTCTCTGCGTACGATCTAAACCAACAAGAAGGTGAAGACGAGAGAGAAGTTATAAAGGTAGGACAGGCCGGCATCGGTGGAAGCGGACATTGACGGTGGCAGAGATGGGGGCCGGGTAGCTACCTGCTGCAACTTGCATACATTTTGCAACCTTTCGAAGTGCAAATTAAGGAAATGCAAATGTTGCAAAGCTCCAAAGAGAAGGGCACCGTGAGGAAATGAAGGCAGTGGCACGGCGCAGTGGTACCGGTGCCCCCGGGCCATTGTTACGGTCCTACGGCGGGACACGGGTGGGGGACTGATAATTTGATAAACGTCGCGCGCCGCTGGGTCCGCGGCTGTCCGATTTCGCTTCTTATCGGCAGCCACGCACTAAACAAAAAGGAAGCTTTTTTTTTTTCCTCTCATGGCCCTTCCGCACGCTGTTCTTGCAAATATGTGTTGGGAAACCTGGCCCGTCGTGGCCCATGTGGACTCTCCCGAAACCCTAGTTATAGGTTATAAATAGGAGGCAGGGGGTCACCCCATGTACACAGAAGCAAGCAATAAAGAATAGCAGAGCAGTTCTTCCTCATATTGTGTCTCTCTCCCTCTCTCTGTTCTCCAGTTTAGATCTATTAGGCAACCCCGGACTATTCGATAGCGAGGTTGTCTAACACGTTATCAGCACGAAACTCTGCCGGAGATTAGATTGAAAAGGTGAGAAAAGGTAAGAATACGAGGATTGATCTAATCGCTCGTGGTGAATCTATTTTGCATCTATGCTTCTAGGTACTGTGTTCGTCATGTGGCATGAAGCTACTGGAAACAAAATAACAATACACAACATTCTCACAGATTCATGGCACGAAGCCATTGTCCCACGAATCCAGTATCATCATCCAATGAACTGTAGCATGAAGCTACGACACTTCACTACCACGACCATGAAGTGTCGCCGACAACACGAAGTAGCCGGATCGCAGGCACCCGAAGCGCCGACCCCTGCGGCCGCCGGCTCACAGGCCTTGGCCCCGCAAGGCACGAAGCCGTGCCCGCCTTCGCGGACCATGGCGTCAGCGCGATCGGCGCCACCGCCGGATCCTGCCCGCTGGTGTCGCGGCTGCCCGCTGCCGGGCGTCGCCGGCTACATGTGCGCACCCTCGGGAGCAACAACAGCGTAAGCTGTCGAGCCGCTGTCGCATCCTTGCTCGACCAACGCTTGGCCACCCGCCGCGCAAGCCGCCAGATTCGGCCATTGGCGTTGCCGCCACGATGCCAGCCTTGGTACCGCTTGCCATCGGCTCGACCGTCCGCTTCTTGGTCCCGCCCGGCCGCGAGATCGGCTGCCGCCGCCGCTCTTGCTCCTCGCCCGCGCCTGCGGCGCCACGGACCCCGCGCACCCTCCGGCCTCGCAGGCCTCCCGTGCCACCTTGCGCGCCCGGCCGGCCTCCTTTCTGGCGTCGCCCGGCCCAAAGTCGGCGCTTCTGCCGGTCGCCCATAGCCACCGCCTCATTGCAACAACCCGTCATTGATTGGCTCGGCCATGCCGTGGCCGCTCCTTTTTGCTCCAATCTGGACATGAAGTCCAACAGAAGATTGGAATCCAGATAAAGAAGAGAAGGGAACGCGAAGTTACCTATTTGCCCTTTGGATTTTTATTCTTTTCCTTCCGAAATCCATTAGAAATCCAGAAAATCAATTAGAAAATCCCAGAAATTCTGAATATTGCCAGAAAAATATGAAAATGCATAGAAAATTGCATAATTTTTATGGCTCTGTTTTTAATGTATACTTAGCCTTATTTTTCTGTATTTATGAATATTTGCATGAATTTTCGCATTAATTGCCTTGTTTAGAATATCGGAAATTCCTGAGAATTTATTTTCCGTATTTATGAATTAATGAATTGTGCAATTATTATTCTGTTCCATGCATTGTATTAATTGCTTAAATATATTTCATTGGAAATTCAAGCACGCCGCACAAAGCGGCCAACGTCGCGCCAAGAAGGCCGACACACATGGAACTGAATGTGCCGAGCACATGAAGCCGCGCTAAACCGATCGCACGAAGCCGATCGCGCGCATGAATCTGATCACATGCACGAAGCTGATTACACACATAAAGCAGATTGCACAAAGTCGATCATGCATATGAATCCGATCGCATGCATGAAACCGATCGCATGAAGCTGATCGCGCGCATGAAGCTGATCGCTTGCACGAAACCGATCACCTACATGCACGAAGCTGCATTTTTGAATATTTATGAATATGTGTATATATGAATCTTGCAGTTATGAATCATGTATCTATGAATTCTGTATCTATGAATTCTGTACTTATGAATCCTGCATTTATGAATCTCGCATTTATGAATCTTGTTCTTATGAATTTTGTACTTATGAATTTTGCATTTATCTTGTATTTATGAATCCTGCAATTATTGTTTTCTTTTAGTTTACTGGAAATTCATGAGAATTTAATTATACATTCTACTGAAACTTGCAACCACTCTATACTAGATTACACGAAGTAATCTAATGAAAGAATCTTATGAATATGCAAATACCTAGAATTGTCAAACTTGGGTTTGAAGAAATGACCACGAATGGTCAGAACTATCTCACATGGGCATCAGATTTGAAGATCATACTTGCGAGCAAGAAGCTCCAAGCTGCCACCGGCTTAGGGTCTTTGAAGGACACGCAACCTACTGCCGAGCAAAACGATCAAATTTTGCCCTTTTTCTCAGGCATCACCTTTCATCCACTATGAAGAATGAATGCATGGCTGAGGTGAATGCACTTGAGTTATGAATTGCGCTTCAGAAACAGTTCGAGAAGCTCAAGTCCACCATCTTGCTCCAAGTACAGTAAGATTGGGTTCGCCTGAAGTTTGCAGAATACAGAACAGTGGTTGTTAATGAATTTTGAATAATGAATTGTAAGTTCTCGAAGAGCATACATTTTCTTTTCTCATGAATAAGAATTGCAGTTTATCCTTTATTCCAGTATTCTTTACTTATAAGCAATGTTTGAATTATTTTGCCACTGTCAAATTAGAATTATATTTCTTTTCATCTAGAAATCGTCTAGCGCCCAATGGAGGAAATATGCATTGTTGATAGTGGCACAACAAATACCATCTTAAAAGAGTCGAAATACTTCCAAACGATCACAAAGGACGCTGGAAGAATTATGACAATCGCAGGAAGCGATATGCATATAATAGGCTCAGGAAGAGCCACAATTATATTACCAATGGGTACAACTTTGGTAATTGAAGAAGCTCTCTTGTACCCTGAATCAACTCGCACTCTCTTAAGTTTTAAAAATATCCGCGCCAATAGGTTTCACGTAGAAACCAATGAAGAAAAATGGCAAAGAACACTTGTGCATTGTGAAGCATGCGGAATATGAAAAATGGTATTAGAAAAATATTCCTCACATGAATATGGGTTGTACTGCACGAAAATCAATGCACACGCAGTGTATACTTCTTTAGAAGCTTTGAATTATTTTCGTTATGGCATTGTATATTTAGGTCATCCTGGTCTTAGATTGATGAGAAATATAGTTAACAACTCACAAGGTCATGACATTAATAAAATTTCCCGAATCATGAAGATTTTGTGTGCCATGCATATGCCACCGGGAAATTAATAACTACCTCTGTTATGAAAGTGCAACATGAAATCCCTGCATTCCTGGAACGCATTCAGGGGGATATTTGCGGCCCGATTCAGCCCTTGTCAGGGCCGTTTTGGTACTTCATGGTGCTCATTGATGCTTCCTCGAAATGGTCGCATGTATGTTTGCTGTCAACAAGGAATCATGCATTCGCAAAGTTGATCTCGCAGATCATCAGAATTAAGAATGCTTTTCCTGATCATCGCGTGAAGTCCATTCGATTGGACAATGCCGGCGAATTTACTTCGAAGGCATTTGATGATTATTGTACGGCAACTGGAATAACTGTTGAGCACTTTATACCGCACATCCATACGCAAAATGGGCTAGCTGAAGAACTAATAAAGAGGATTAAGTTCATTTCCAGACCGCTCTTGCAGAGTTGTAACTTGCCCAACACTTGTTGGGGACACGCAGTCCTGTACGCGGCAGCACTAATCAATTATAGACCAACGACCTACAACATCCATTTACCTATGCAACTAGTGCAAGGGGTCATCCCGAAGATTTCCCATCTTAGGAAATTTGGTTGTATGGTATATGTACCTATACCACCCCCACAGAGGACTGCAATGGGCCCTCTCCGCAAGTCTGGGATATACGTTGGTTATGAGAGTGTATCCATAATCAGGTATTTGAAACCCATAACTGGAGACTTGCATACAGCCCGATTTGCTGACTGTATCTTTGACGAGGATAGTTTCCCGTCATTAGGGGGAGAGAATCAACCATTGGATGAAAAATACTGGGAAATAATATGGCATTCCATTGGGATCCTCGCGTATGACCCTCGCACTAATGAAGCAAATCAAGAAGTTAAGAAGATTTGCAGAATTTACCAAATGAACTGCCTGATCATTTTTGTGATCTGAAGAGCGTGGTTAAGTCGCATATACCAGGAAGAAATGCACCAGAGAGGGTGGAAATACCAAAGAAAGCAGAAGGTATCCCTCGTCCTGTTCAGAGGCCTCATAGAAAAAGAACAGGAAATCTGGCTTCTCAAACCCAAAGTACCCGGAGACGTCTGGGGAAAACTGGGCAAGAAGATTTACCACAGCCAATCACGAAAATGCCCCAAAACAAGAAGGGGAGCCAGTTGAGACCTGGCACTGGAAAGAAGCCTATGGGAAAGGCAATTCCAGATATGAACCTTCCATTGGAAGAAGCCATCGGAAATAATGTGTGCGCACACATTGGTGGAGAAAAACTAAAGAAACTTGCTCCTGAATGGGAAATAGCAGAGAAGAGCAAGTAAAAGTGCATGAATCACCCCATGATGAAATGGCCATAAAACTTTGCAATAATTGGAGAATCTATGAATAGAGCAACAACCATTGCAAGGTTTGTTGTTCAAGGTTTCACTCAACATCCTGGGGTTGATCATGAAGAAACCTATTCTCCGATCATGGGTGGAATTACCTTTAGATACTTGATCTCAATGGCAGTCAACTTGAAGTTGAGAATGAAGCTAATGGATGTTGTCACAGCATATTTGTATGGAAACTTGGATTCGGAGATATACATGAAAGTATCGGAAGGTATCCCTATCCCGAACCAAGACAGAGCAAACAGAAACCTATACAATGTGAAATTGGAGAAATCACTGTATGGGCTGAAACAGTCAGGAAGAATGTGGTACAATTGCTTAAGTGACTTTCTTTGCAAGAAAGGCTAGACGAATAGCGAAGATTGTCCATGTGTATTTATACAACGATCCACGAATGGATTTTGTATAATCTCCGTCTATGTAGATGACTTGAACATCATTGGGACGGATGAAGAAATTGAAGAAGCATGCACAAACTTGAAGTCTGAATTTGAAATGAAAGACTTGGGTAAAACCAAGTTTTGTTTAGGCTTGCAGCTTGAACAAGTCCAAGACGGAATCTTGGTACATGAATCATCCTACACACGGAAATTGTTGGAGAGATTTGGTTTTGAAAAGGCATACCCCGCAAAGACCCCAATGGTCGGAAGGTCACTCCAAGCAGACCTAGACCCATACAGGCCTAGAGAAGAGGGGGAGGAAGTCCTAGGAGCGGAATTCCCATACTTGAGTGCAATTGGAGCGCTCATGTACCTTGCGAGTAGTACTAGGCCGGACATTGCGTTCGCCGTGAATTTGCTAGCACGGTACAGTGCAGAACCCATCAAAAGGCATTAGAAGGGGGTGAAGGACATCTTCCGTTACCTCTAAGGAAGCAAAGATCTCGTTTTGTTTTACAGAAGAAACAATGAATTGAATTTGGTTGGCTATGCCGATGCTGGGTATCTATCGGATCCGCATACTGGCAAGTCACAAACTGGGCATGTTTTCCTTTGCGGTGGAATAGCAATTTCGTGGAAGTCGTCTAAGCAGACTCTTGTCTCGACGTCGATAAACCACTCAGAAATAATTGCCTTGTATGAAGCATCTCGAGAATGTGCATGGCTTCGAAGAATGGTTCACCACATTCAGAAGTCTTGTGGTTTGAACATGGAACAATCCCCCACTATTATCTATGAAGATAATGCAGCTTGTGTTGCTCAAGTGCAAATGGGATATGTGAAGAGTAACCTCACAAAGCATATCAACCCCAAGTTCTTTTATGCTCATGAAATGCATAAGATGAACGAGATAAAGATACTGCATACTAAGTCGTGTGAAAATCTCGCAGATTTATTCACTAAGTCACTCCCGGCATCTTCCTTTGAAAGATGTGTTAGAGGAATCGGGATGATGAGGCTTAGAGAAGTGCATATTTTAGGGGGAGAATTTTCACATACTCCTACATAAATCTCGAACATGAAGTTTGAGTACCCAACGTGAATCTTGAAGATTAACATTGAAGTTTGGGTGGATTGTACTCTTTTCCTTAAGTAAGTTTTTCATTGAAGTTTTCTTACATAAGGTTTTTGATGAGGCAATCCGTGCAACACAGCAAGCGTTGCTATGTACTCTTTCTCCAAGTATTTTTCCCACTGGGTTTTTCTGGAGTTTTAATGAGGCATATGCATCTCTCGGTGAAGAGTCCAAGGGGGAGTGTTGGGAAACCTGGCCCGTCGTGGCCCATATGGACTCTCTCGAAACCCTAGTTGTAGGTTATAAATAGGAGGCAGGGGGTCACCCCATGTACACAGAAGCAAGCAAAAAAGAATAGCAGAGCAGTTCCTCCTCATATTGTGTCTCTCTCCCTCTCTCTCTGTTCTCCAGTTTAGATCTATTAGGCAACCCCGGACTATTCGATAGCGTGGTTGTCTAACAATATGGTCCTCTTTTAAATAAATTTGAAAAAAAGCTCCCTACTAGACCGCAGATGATATGTCAAATGACACATGTCACCTACGTACTGTGGTACTATATCGCGGCAAAGTTTTCGCCATGCTCCCCTTGCTCGGCACTTTGATCTATTAATCACTTTAATTAGTGATTTTACTTAATTAATAAGTACCCCAACTACCGGTTGGGCATGCTCGGCATGTCTGGCTACCAAGCTCCTACTGCACGGCAGATGACTTGTTGAATCTAGAGCTGCCACTGCTTTGATGGACTGTGCTCCCGCAGTACGGGAGTAAGGCTGGTGACATATGTCGTATGTTGGGACTTCAGCAGTGTAACATCATTGTAACATCCCAAATTTTAATAAAGGAGAAAAATATAATTTTTTTATTCTTGATTTTCTTGAATTTAATGGTCTTTATGGTGATTTCTTTGTTGGAAACTAATTAAAAAATTGAATTAGTAAAAAGATGAAAAGTGAAAAGGTAAAAAGATAAAAGTAAAAAAAATCTGCAAAAAAAATATAAAATTCCTAGAGCTCTTTGGAAACATGATTTGGCAGTCCAAAATCAATGTGAAAACATTTAATCAAAGAAATAATTATTTTCATTAAACCTGATATGACCCTGAACAGTGCAAAGAAGTAATTTTATAAAATTTTACTTAAATTTCTTGTAGCCCAAATTTTTATTACATGATCTTTATACCAATTTTCACTTCTGGTAAAATTGGCAAAAATTAATAATAAAATTTTTAATTATTCCAATTTATTTATTTCAAATTTGAAATTCTGCAAAATTGAATAAAAGATTTATTAGAAACTACATATTTAATATTTAAATTTTAAATGTTTATGGACGTATTCTGAACTCATTCCTAACCTTATGTAAAATTTTCAAAAATTAATAATTTAGATTAATCCTTCAATTAAATCATTTTTAGTTGTTAAACGACTATACAGTGCTCCATGTTAGATTTTTAGTAATTAATTTACTAGGATTTGTAATCTTTAATTTTTAGTAATTAATTTACTAGGATTTAGTAATTAATTTACTTAGAAGTTTATGTAAAATTTTTCAATATTTTTTATAATGTTTAACAACCTGCATTAAATGCTCCTTTAATGTACTGTCTCCTTGTGTTAATTTGAAGTTAGCTATCCCTAACTGACGTGTGGGCTCGCCCATTAATGCACCTCCACCAACTGGCCACTTACCTACTTCCCACTGTCAGGTGGCCCTCTTTGCGCCTAGGGCCCATGTGCAGCTGCATCACTCTTTTCCTCCCTCTCCCTAACATGTGGGCCTAACCCCACGTGTTAGGTGCACCTCCTTCCTCCTCTTCTCCTCTCTGCCTCTCTCTTCCTCGCATGAAGTCACACGAGAGAGCTCCCGAACCACCTCTTCATTTGTCTTTTCCCAACCACAACTCACGATACCCAAGATCTCTAGCCAAGTCGCAGCCACTACAGAGCTCACCCATACCGCGTGTAGCTCCCACGCTTGTGAAATCCGGACTTGATCGTCGCTTTCCCGAAACTCCTTACCACCGGTCAAGCCATCAAACACTGGCTGCCTTCACAATCTACTTAAGCACGGTTTGAGCTATTTTGGCACATCATCAAATATCATTATCGAGCCTAGCCTCCCATTTCTCCTTTTCTTCCTCCTCTCCGGTTATACCTCCACCATGACCAAATTTGTGCTCAACCTCTTGAACATAGCTGCACCTTCCAATTCCCCACAGTCAAAGAATTTACACTATCACACGAGCAAAACCCCTTGTTTAATTGAGAACCTAGACCATCGTAGCTCCCTAGCCGTGGAACCCATCGCCTGCAACTCCGGCCGCTCATCGCAAGCTCAGTGAGGAGCTTCATAGCGAAGGTGAGATAACAAATTATGTTCCCTAGATTCTAGTGATGCTATTACATCCATTGCTTTCAATTGAATCAGTTCCAGTCGCCATGTGACATAACTTCGGCGAGCACTCCACCTCTCACTGCCGAAGCCTAGGCTCCGGTCCTCACCAATCGTAATTAAACCTGCCCTTAGTTGCGCACGGTGACACTAAAGCCTATGATGCTCTTGTGAAGGACCATGTGGAGGTCCATCCATGTTTGTGATGAGTATTTGACTTTATTTGAGCAAGGTGTGCTCAGGTTTGAGTTTGATTTGACTTGGCATTGCATGTTCGAATTAATGATAATTATGGACTAACATGCAGGAAGAAAAAGGTAAGTGTATTGTGGAATGTGCAAAATGGTTTTGGTCCTTGTGGTACAGATTTTTAAGGCAGCTATGGTCGTTGGTGAGTACCGGTACTAGGTTGGGAGAACCGAGGTCCAGAGCGGTCGAGGATGCTGACGAGATGGTTGGGCTCAAACCAGGATCACTTGGACATCATGAAAATGGACTTGAGGTGGCTCAAGGTTTTCGGTTCGGGTTGGAGGCTCGAAGAGGCGAAAACCGAGCGGTCAAGTCCCGCGGATGAAGGTCCATTGCATTGGGTTGACCGGGTTTTTTTTAAAACCCATGTATGGCCAATGTGGCCCATGTATAGCCCATATGTGGGGTGAAATGAGTGGGTTAATCCTAGCCCTTGGTGGAGTGCCCTAGGGTTTGGGACTCATCCAAGGGTGGTAGGTGGCCCTAGATTAGTATAAATAGAGGGGGACGAGTGCCCTCCCTCACTTGAAGGTTTGAGTTGCTCCTTTGAGCTTTGCCCACATGAAGTGAGGCTTTGTAAACCTTCCAACCAGAAAATACAAAGATTTTCTTTACATTTTTATGAATTTAAATTATGCATTTACATTATGTATTTACTTTTGGCAATTTAAATTCAGCATTTACTTTCCCGCATGTAAATTCTCGCAATTTACTTTCTCGCAAGTAGTTTCATCAACAGGAAAACCCTGTGGATAATCTCGATCACCATAATACAATAATTTAAGCTGATGCTTTTTGGGGTACTTCCCCTTATAAGACTACTATATATACCTAGCCCAATGGAAACAATAGAAGAAAGATGCTAGATGTCGACGATCGGTTTCGCCGGCAATAAGATTTGTGATTCTAGGGGATTTGTGCGGATCTGAGCTTGATGGTAACACAGGATGCGAGGGCAATCTGTTTTCGACAGGTTCGGGCTCTCTCGGAGGAGATAATACCCTAGTCCTGTGTTCTTGGATGTATTGTGTGTGTTCAAGAGAGAGCAAGTGAGAGAAAAGAAAGTCCCCTTGTTTTTTCCCTCCTCCCCTTATATACTGGGGGGAGAATACATGATAGTTGGGCGCCACCGGGCCCTGAACATGGTGGCCTGAACGACATGTCCCTTGTCCTTATCCGCCTTCACGCTCTACGTCCTGGAGAGGTGGTTCTGCTTTCTCAGGCCACGCCGCCGCTTTGTCGTCCCGGCATCCGCAGCTCTGGCGGTGTCGAGTGCATGCTTTGTCCACTGGCGGGTTGTTAGAGGCGGCGCGAAGCTTCCGTGAAGGATCGAGGAGTTGTCTTGGGGAGCAAGTCGAAGGTTTCCTCTGGGCCCGCCGTTGCGCCACAGGCTTTGGGCTTCTGTTCCGCTGTCGGGCCCGGTCGGGTGTAGGCCCCTCTTGTGGGGCCCTGTCTCTGACATCCCACAAAGAGCCCCCAAGTGCTTTAGGATCGACTTTCCGTCCCTTGCCCTGTCATGAGGATTATGCGAGAGAGATCATAAAGAACTTGTAGTATGAAGCCACCGTGGTTAGTTAGCTCGTGGTCGAGTGGTACCCGCGCTTCGTTTACGATGCGCTGACAACCGGCTTGTCGCTCGGTGACCCTCATGGGGCATACCTTGGTCTTTTGGCTCGTGGCGAGTGGTACCCGCGCCTGCTCATGGTCTTGCGCGCAATCGGCGCGGTCGCTCGGTGACCCTCATGGGGCATACCTTGGTCTTTTGGCTCGTGGTCGAGTGGTACCAGCGCCCGCTCATGGTGCGCAACAGCGGCGTGTCGCTCGGTGACCCTCATGGGGCGTACCTTGGTCTTTTTGGCTCGTGGCGAGTGGTACCCGCGCCCGTTCACGGTCTTGCGGCAGCCGGCGTGTCGCTCGGTGACCCTCATGGGGCGTACCTTGGTCTTTTGGCTCGTGGCGAGTGGTACCAGCGCCCGTTCACGGTCTTGCGCAGCCAGCGTGTCGCTCGGTGACCCTCATGGGGCGACCTTGGTCTTTTTGGCTCGTGGCGAGTGGTACCAGCGCTTGGATTTACGGTGCACGACAGCCGGCTTGTCGCTCGGTGACCCTCATGGGGCGTACCTTGGTCTTTTTGGCTCGGGTCGGCGGTACCGCGCCCCGTTCTGATCTTGTGACAGCCGGCTTGTCGCTTCGGTGACCCTCATGGGGCATACCTTGGTCATACAGAGTAATGCCTGCGTTCGCTTTGCCAAGACCGCTTTAGACCCTCATGGGGCGCATTCTCAAGACCGTGTTGGTTGTAGATCCTCTCGCGACACCCAATCGCATTGTGAGACAATGACCAGCAATTGACCCCAAATTATGGGGTGTCTGTCGAGAGGATGTTCGGAAAGTGCCCAGCCCCAAGCTTCCGTGGCGGCGGCGTTCGTGCCCGTCGTAGGGCGACTTTATCCCAAACTTTGGACCAGATTTGACACTGCCGCGTTTTGCGCGACGCGGCTATTGGCCGTCATGGGGCGTGCCCTGATCTGGCCGGAATTGAACAGAGGGCCCTCGTTTCTTCCCACCATAAGGTGGAAATTGGGGCCCATTTCTTATAAGTCGAAGGGACCCTCGGAGCAACGGCCTCCTTGCATCTTCCCCACCACGGTACCGCGAAACCTTCAAACCTCCTTTGGCGATTTAGGGTTTCTGGTTTCGCGCCCTTGGCTTGCGGCGGTTCCTCCCACCAGGTCTTCTTCTTCGCAATGTCTTCTTCCTCGTCATCGGAGGGTAGCACCGACCCTGCGGCAGCAGGGTGGGAGACCTCCATCACGGCACGACGCCCCGCTTGGAGGATGGTCGCCGGCGTCCTCCCTCCGCCGGAGTTGATCTCCGCCGTCCGCGCGGTGACCCTTACCCCACACCTCAGGAGAATGAGATTGTGGTGTTTGAGTCCTTCTTCTGGCGGGGATTTAGCATCCCTGGGAGCGCCTTCCTCCGTGGGCTCCTCCACTTCTACGAAATTGAGTTGATCAATTTGAACCCCAACTCGATTCTCCACATTGCCATCTTCGTCGACTCTGCGGCGTATCTTGGGATACGTCCTCATTTGGATTTGTTCCGCTCCTTCTTACGGCTGAAGCCTCATCTCGACCGGGCCGCTCCCAACGTCGTTGGGGCGCCTGACTCAGTGCGGGAGGGCTCGAAGAAGCAGTATTTTGTCGTTCCTCTCAAAACCTCCCTCAAAGGTTGGAGGCGGGAGTGGTTCTATTGTACCAATGTTGATCCCTTCCTCGCCCCCTTTGCCGGCCGTGCTCCTAAAGCTTCCCGATGCTGGAGCGACGCCCCGGACGGAGGAGGTTTGGCGCAAGTCCCCGAGCTTCTGGCATTGATTGACGATCTGAAGAATCGAGGGCTGACGGGCCCCGGGATCGCGGTCAGTTTTGTGAAGCGCCGAGTGCAGCCCTTGAAGGAGAGAGTCCATTTGGGGTTCCAATACAACGGGCCTCTGGACCCCACGCGGGAGTCGGAAGTGGACCTGTCGATGGAGGCGCTGGCAGCACGGGTAGTTGATTTCTTCGTGCCTGGCACAATAATCACCAACAGGGTCTGACCTCTTAAATTTTCGATGGCTTGGCCTCACCCTCCTGTGATTGCACTATTCTCTCGAAAGGTCATTCCATGATTTCTTTGGCGATGTGTGATTCAAAGCGAGTGCGATCGTTCCTTTTTCAGAGCGCGTCCTTCCTTTCGATGCTCGGTTGTCGGCCTCTCTCGGTGAGACACGCTCGAAGCGAATGGCGGTGACACCTCGATCGGACGAGCTGCACCGGAGTCGGCGGAGGAGGTCGCCGGTCTTTCATCACCGCCTTCGACCTCTGGTGCACCCGGATCGCAGCGGAGGCCACGCCTTACATCGATGGCGGCCCAGTGCAGGCGCCAACTTCCCTCCGAGTGGTCTTGGGCCTCGGATGAAACACAGGATGAAATTCAAGAAATCCAAGAGGTATTCTTTTGGGCGATCCTTGTCTTTTGTTACTTGCTGTCTTTGAGGTGTCTTCCCTTTTTGCCGATTCAGACTCCTGCTGTGGATGTCTCGTGGAGGGTCTCTGAAAGGAGCCTCAGCGGAGGCTTCCCAAGGAGCCCCGCCGTGCCGACTAGGTCACCGCCGCCGCCGACCGCCGGCTTCGCCACCAGCGCCGGCGCCCAATCGGCCGAACCATCCGGTGGTCTGCCCGCCGACAAGATCGACCGGCACCGTCTCCGGAGTGGAGGAAGTGCCTCGAGAGCCACCGCCGCTTCGGTCCTCTGCCAAAGCCCGAATCGGACCGTGTGGTGGGAAGGGGGTTCCACCGGAAAGGGATGGAAGAGGACGACGAGATGGAGAGAGCGGCTCGGACGGAGCTTTATGAGCTCACCGTCAGGTGTAGCACGCTCGTCAGGGTGAGCTTCTTGTCCTCAATCTGTTGCCTGCTGACTTCTCCCTGAGATTCTGCCCTGTTACCTAGGACATGGGGGAGCGCTCGGAGCAAAGGTCGCGGTTTTTCCGGAAGGTGCTCCCGAAGCTCAAGGAGCAGAAGCAGTACCAGGACAAGCTCAACGAGATCAGCGCGGACAGGTGGAAAGAAGTCCACGAGCTTCAGGGCGAGTGTATGAGGATCCGGGAGGAGAAGACGGGGCTTGAGCATATGCTCGAAGGTGAGATTCTCCCCTGGATTCGGTTTGGATGGCTTTTTGGGTGATGGTTGGAGAGGATGATGACACTCGTGTTTCAGAGCGCGACTCGACCGTTGCTGGGCTGAGGGCCCGGCTGGAGGCCTCAGAGAATTCTGGCCTCGAAGCTCGAGTCAGCCTGGAAAGGATGCAGCGGGAGCTGAAGGGTAAATTTATTTGACTTGGGTTGAACATACTTGGCGTCGGGTGTGCTCTTGATGGCTGTTTGACTTTGTGGCAGAGTGCAAGGAGAAGATGGTCGCTGTCGAACAGGGCCGGATCGAATCAAGGCTGCGCGTCGCGAGCGATCTGCACCTTCTCGTATTGAAGGAGTCACGCCGGGCCAGGGGCGATCTTTGTTCCACTTCTTACTGAGGAGGCCGACAGGATCAGAGCTTACGCCAAAGAGTCCGCAACAATGAGTGCGAACCAGGCATTGGCGGTGGTCAAGTCTCATTATCCGAGAATTGACCTCGAAGCTGTGAAAGAAGGCTTTGCCTGTGATGAAGACAAGGCTAACGCGCTCCTTGAAGAGGTGTCCGGTGCATCGCAGGCCTTGTTGGAGAATCTAGAATTCTGACTTCGATGTAGGCCTTGATGCCGAGTGCTCGCCCTCCTTGTCTGAAATATTGTGTCTTCTTACTTCAATATGATTTGCCTGTATTGTCTTCCGCTGAGTGGTCTTCAGACCTCTTCCACTTTCTTCTCTGGCTGAGTTGTTAGAATATATGCCCGCAGCCTTTTGGATCCTGTTGTGCCTTTCCGGGTGGGCTTCAGCCGACTGGTATGGCTTCCAAACGCTAGGGCCTTGGCCCGTGGCTTTCTTGCCCCGGACACGCTTTTCCGAGAGGCTGGCGTGCAGCTCTCGAGCGTCGGGACTTACGTTGTGGCCACCTGGCTGAGTGGTTTAGCCCCCAGGCTTGCATCACTTGCTAGCTCTCCAGCCCCCGGGCTTTTGCGCTTAATTTGGTATAATTAAGCGAGGAAGCCGAATGAGCTTGAACTGCTTACAACACGTGTCTGGTGAAATTCTCCTTGATTTTGTTCAACCATGCTGATCTTCTTCGATATTCGCACTGCCGCTTTGTTTTTCGCGCTTCATTGATTGTGAGGTGGCGCGTTTTGATTGCCTTTGAGACGCTTCGATTTCCGAGGCTGGGGTGGCTTATAAATGGGGCGTCACCGCTAATGAGCGATCGCCCGTTTCTTCTTGCCTTGTCCTTCGTCTTCCTCTTCCAGTTTCCTTCCATGTCTAACATGAGGAAGTTCGTTGGCCCATACGCGGCATTCTTTCGCCAGCGGTTCTTTAGGATGTTGTACAGCTGGGAGGAGGCCGAAGCATGGGAGGAGCATGATTTTGCCATCCTGGAGGCGGAGGCGGAGGACGGAGCGGCGAGGGACGCCGCCGCCGTGGCCACCTTGTTGGAGGTCGCACCGGGGCTCCACGAGGTGGCGGAGATCATCCTCGAGATGTTTGGTCGCGATCGTCGCGACGACCTTGCCGTCAGGGCCCTCGTCCGCCTTGTCCCCCCCTTGTGGGTGGTTGACGAGGAGATTCTGGCGGCGTTGGGTCGCGTGGGTCGCGACTAACCTCAGCGATCTTGCCTTCGGGTCTCCCAACAAGGCCAAGACTCAAGAAGACTGAAGACCAAGAATAGGAGTACCAAAGAAGACTAGCTTTTTTTTTTTTTTTTTTATTTTTTTTTTTTGAGCGCGAGAAAAAGAAAAAAGAAAATTAGCGATGTAAATTATTAACATTATGGAATGAAATGCGAAATTTTATCCAGTTCGTGCCTATCACATTTGACCCGAACTTAGTGGTTCCGCCTGATCAACTCATTCTAGTCAGTTGCTCCAAAGGCCCGAACGAGGGGTGGGGCTCGAGCTTTTGACTGCTAGAAATTCGCGACTGTGCAAATCTTGGTTAAATTCTGGCGCTGCGAATTGCAGTCCGAGTGGTTAGTGCTTTCTACCGTTCCGTTGTCTTGCTGGTATAAACCGCCGAGGCTTTGTGCTCATCGTGGTTTGTTATTTCCGTGCATTCTATATCGGCCACGACCAGGGTTAGGCGCTACAAATCGGGTAATAACCACTCGAGGCTAGCATTACACAACTTCGTAAAATAAGACGAACCACTATTTTATTTAATGTGTAAGAGTGGGATACATAACTCATGCGTAGAAGCGGCGAGTCGCTCGGCGTTCAAGTATTCGCTAACCTCGCCTTCTTCGCCTGAGTCGATAAGCACCGGCCGGATTGTCTTACGGGCGATGTATGGACCTTCCCAAATTGGAGAGAGCTTGTGCTCGCTTTTAGTTCCTCCTCGTGACCGGATCTCCTTCAAAGGTTCTATTTCTCGACGCTATAGAGTGGTAGCGCCGAAGTCCCCTGGAGGTACTTAGCCGACCGAGGGCGGCAACGCTCCGAGCCTCCTCGAGTTGATCAAGCTCCACCATTCGGCTTCCCTCGGACTCGGCCGTTGTAGTTCCGAACCCTCGGGATTCGAATCCCGGCTCGGTCGGCGAACCGCCTCTGCGCCGTAGACCAGGAAAAAGGGGTTTGGCCACCGCTTACTGGGTGGTTCTGAGTCCCCGCAGTATCGACGGTAGCTCCTTCACCCATCGGGCGGCGTATGGTTTGAGGCGGTCGAAGATCCTGGCCTTGAGGCCTTGAAGGACTGCACTGCTAGCTCGCTCGACCGCCCATTGCTTCGTGGGTGAGCCACCGAGGCGGCAGATCTTGATCCCGACGCCTTCGCACCATTCTTGGAATTCTTCACTCCCGAACTGGGTGCCGTTGTCCGTGATGATCCGGTTGGGCACTCCGAATCGACTACAATATCCTGGAAGAACTCCTTGGCCTTAATCGCAGTGATAGTGACGATCGCTTGGCTTCGATCCACTTGGTGAACTTGTCAATGGCCACGAAGAGGTAAGCGAAACCGCCTTGAGCCTTCTTGAGCGGGCCCACTATGTCGAGCCCCTGCATCGCAAAAGGCCAAGAAATGGGTATAGTCTGTAGCTCTGTGCCGGCAAGTGTGTCTGCCTTGCATAGAATTGGCAGCCCTCGCAGTTCGAACTATCTCCTTGGCATCCGTTATCGCCGCTGGCCGTAAGAAACCCCGCCGGTAGGCTTTCCCAACCAAGGCGCTTGACGCCGTGATGGCCACACATTCCCGAATGGATTTCTGAGCAGCTCTCTTCCCACTTGTCCCGAAATGCACCGCCCGAGGACACCCGAGGCACTTTTTCTAAGAGCTCGTCGCCCACCACCACGTAGGATTTGGCTTGTCGGGAGATGCGCTCTGCCAGAGTGGTTGCTTCAGGGAGTTTGTCCTTCAGAGATAATCAAGGTGCACGGGTAGTCGATCTGGATCGATGAGCGGGACCGGTTCCTGTGACCCTCGCTTGGCTTTTGCCGTTTTGTAACGGTTGGCTCGTGAAGATCCTGCACGAAGATATCACTTGGGACATCTGCCTGAGTGGCTCCCATCTTAGCCAACTCGTCATGCCTCATTATTGCGGCGGAGGACATGAACCAGCTCTAGACCGTTAAACTTGCCTTCCAATTCTCGGACTTGGCCGGGCAAAGATGCCGCCATATTCTCGATCCACGCACAACCAGTCCTTCTATACTTGATTCACCACCAACCGAGTCGCCTCAATCGCCAAATTACGGATTCGAGTGATGTGGCGATACGAGCCCATGGATGAGGGCCTCGTACTCCAGCGGCATTGTTTGAGGCCGGGAAGTGAATCCGAAGGACATACTTCACTGTCACCCTTAGGCGAGATAAGGAGGATTCCCGCCGCTCCTCCAAGCATGAGAGATCCGTCGAAGTGCATGACCCAATATTCGGCTCTTCTTCGGTGCAGGAGTCAGGATTCGGTCCACTCGGCCAGTAAAAGTCACCAAAGCCAGGACTTGACGGCGGTGCGCGCTTGAACGAGATGTCGAAAGCTCCAAGCTCACCGCCCACTTTGAAATTCTTCCAAGAGCTTCCCGATTGCGGAGGACCTCTCCCACGGGAAAGAAGTGACTATCGAAATCGAATGTCCTTGGAAATAATGCTTCACTTAGTGACGAGATCAAAATGGCGTCTGGCAGCTTACGGATTGGAGGATATCTTGTCTTGGATTCGCCAAGATTACCGACGAAATAAATCGGCGTTGCACGCCGTAGCGGTGTCCAGATTCCTCCCGCTCCACAACTATCACGGCACTTACTACATGAGATGTTGCCGCTATGTAGAGCAGAAGAGGTTCACCTGGCGCCGGCGAGACTAAGACTGGGGGAGTGGAGAGAAACTCCTTGAGTTCTTCGAAGGCCTGCTGCGCCTCTGCTGTCCAATCAAAGCAATCTTGCTTCTTAAGGAGCTTGAAGAAAGGCATTCCCTGACCCCGATGCGTGAGATAAACACGCCAAGCGCTACCATGCATCCAAAGTGAGCTTTTGGACCTCCTTTTGGTGGTAGGCGGGGCCATTTTCATAATGGCTCCAATTTTCTCCGGTTCGGCTCGATCCCACGACGGAGACGATGAACCCGAGTAGTTTCCGGAAGACACTCAAACGCACTTCTCTGGGTTTAGCCTCATCCGAACGCCTTCGGACTTGCGAACGTCTCGGCCAGATCGGAGATGAGGCTGTCCTCTGTCTGCGTTTTAACTACCACATCATCCACATAAGCTTCCACATTGCGCCCGAGCCGATGGTGAAAGCACCACGGGCGCTGGCCGGGTACGCTGCGCCGGCATTCTTGAGCCCGAACGGCATAGTGATATAGCAATATGCTCGAATGGAGTGATAAACGAAGTCTTCGCGATCTTCCTCTCGGCCGAATCGATGATAGCCTGAATAGGCGTCGTAAAGCTGAGTAACCGAGATCCGGCAGCTGGAGTCTACCGGTGATCGATACGAGGGAGACCAAAGGGATCTTTCGGACAAGCCTTGTTGAGGTCGGTGTAATCAACACACATACGCCCGACTTTTATTCTTCTTACGGGCGAGTACAGGGTTCGCCAACCGATCGGGATGATACACTTCTTTGATGAAACCTGCGGCTAGCGACTTTGTGATCTCCTCTCTGATGGCTTCTCGACGATCTTGAGCAAACCGTCGTAACCTTTGCTTGACGGGCCTGGCGGATTGGTTTACATTAAGTGCGTGCTCGATCACCTCCCTGGGAACCCCGGGCATGTCGGACGGCTTCCAGGCAAAGACGTCTTGGTTTGCCCGCAGAAAGGTGACGAGCGCGCCTTCCTATTCATCCCCGAGCCTTGTCCCGATCGAAACGGCTCGAGCCGGATCGGACGGGTCGAGGAGGATCCTTTTGGTGCCTTCCTCGGGGCTGATCCCGAAGTTCTGCGGCTTGCGGGTAGGGATACTGCCTTCCGGCTTGTCGAAATCCGCCTCTTGACGAATTCTTTCCCGACCCGCCAGCGCCTCCAGAGACTCGGCCATTTCGCAGCTCTCCCTGTCGCAAGAGAAAAGCCGCTTAACGCCGCCGCAGAGTGATAATACCACTCGGACCCGGCATCTTCAAAGATCGATACGCGTAGTGGGGCACCGCCATGAACTTGGCCGCTGGCCTCCCCAAGATGGCATGATCTGTTGTCGCGAAATCGCCACCTCGGCTAAGGCTCTCCGTCCGTGTAGTTGTCCCTTGCGCCGAACGTGGATCGTAGAGTGATTTGCCCGAGTGGTATCGCCGACGTTAGGGTATCACTCCATGAAAAGGTGACGACCCGCTTGAGGTCGACCGCGGGATCCCCATATCATCGAAGTGTCTTCACGAAGAGGACGTTGAGCCCGCTCCCTCCGCCAATCAACACCCTTTTGAGCTTGATGTCGCGGACAACCGGCGCCAAGACCAGAGGGTATCTGCCGGGAATGGGGACGCGATCTGGTGATCCGTGCGGTCGTAAGTTATTGCGACCTCGGACCACCGGACATATCGGGGTCTCGGCTCTCTTGCATAGATGTCCCGAGCGGTGAGCTTTGCTTCCGCTTGGACTCATATGCTTGGTGAACCCGAATATGTAGTTAAGCTCGAGGTCGACTTCCGATAGTCTTCCTCGGCTTCGAGGAGGCGGTTTCGCGGCATGACCGCTCGGACCTTGTCCACTCGCTGCCTCTTGCTCTCGTGAGGCGAACCTCTTTAGGGTAAAACAATCCTTGGCGGCATGCCTCCCCTTTGGATGGAAAGGGCGAGTGAGTTCATGACCTTATCATATCCATCCTCTTTGAGAGCGAGGATGAGTTAAGCGCGGCGACTGCCACTAGCTCTTCGCCCTTGCGCTTCTTTTCTTTCCGCCGAGGGGTTCAGATCGATCCTTCCCTTCATCGCGTCGTTCGCCAGAGCCTCGGAGGCTGAAGCGTAACGGTCCGCTAGGGCGAACAGCTCCCGGACCGACGTGGGTGGCTTCCGGACATCTTTTGATGAGGTCGGGTCGCTGACTCCTTTCTGGAAGGCTGCTATCACAACCGCATCTGTGACGTCCCGAACGGTGCTTTTCCTGTTCATGAAGCGCTTGACGAACTCCCGGAGGGATTCGTTCCTCCTTTGGTGTAGCTGATATAGGTCCCAAGGGTGCCTGGCGCTCGTAAGTGCCTTGGAAATTTGAGATGAATCGCTCACAGATCTCCCCAGAATCTATAGAGTTCGGGAAGTCCAGGTGAGCCATGCTTGGGCAGGCGAGAGGGTAACCGGCAAGTAGTTTGCCATTACTTTGATCCCCCGGCCCCATTTGCCAGAGCGTATACTTGTAGCCAAGCCTCTGGGTCTCTCTCACCGTCAAACCTAGTGATGCCTTTAGGATTAAATCCATCAGGCCAAACCACTCGGCGTAGGTGAGGGGTAAACGCACGGACCCCTTCGATGACTCCGCGATGCCCCCCGGGAGGTGATCGACGCGGAGGGGATCGCACTTGGCGTATTCGCGGCCTCGCGGAAGGATGCCAAGCGCTCATATTAAATCGGCTTGATGGCGTTGTTCCTCCCTTTCTCGGTCGCGGCGCCTGGCGTCGAGGTCTGAACGGAGGTCGCGGCTGATGCTATGTCGCAAGTCATCTCCGCGGGGTAGAACATGATGTATCTGTCGGGCTTCCCGACCTGGCCATTCTTTGGTATGCGGGTCCTCGCCGGACCACGTGGCGGCTCCTTCGGCCGGTGGTCGGTTTGAGTATCTTTGGATAGCTGCCGCCGTCATCATGGCCTTTACTTGGGCCATGATCGGGCAATCGGATCATCTGCCCCAAAGATAGGGTCGTGGTATCCAGGAGTGTCTTGAAGCGGCGATATTCTGTGGGGTACGAAACACCTGGTCCCCATCTTGGCTTGCGTAATGTCTTCATTGACAGACCGTGCGCGGTCCCGGAGAGTACTGCGCCAGCGTCAGGCTCGATCGCTCGGCCTCCTTCCAAATCGGCGGCGCGATCGAGGTGTCGAAGCGTCTTCGAATCTGCCCGCGAGCCTTCGATCACCACAGACTCTACGGAAATTCCAGCAGCTCTCTAGGCTTTCTTGACTCGGCCACGAGGTGGGTGAGTCTCGAGAAGACAAACCTAGGCGCTCGGGGTGCCGAGTGGCTTGGCGGTGAGAACTCCCACCCTTCGTGCCTCGGCGTCCTCGAGCCCGACTCCACTACCGAACGGGTCTTCGGATCCCCGCTCGGTACTTGAGTACGAGACAGGGGACCTTCCGATCGGCCGCGAAGTCGTGACGCCGATCGCCGGAAACCTCACCGCAGCGATGGCGCGTTCCCTTGGAGAGAGAGGCTTCCGAGGTCGTTGGAGATGAAGGTCAGGCTTCAAACGGAAGACTGGCCCGGCGAAGACTGTGGAGACTTCGCTCGTCGCAGCCATCAAGCTTGACGAAGATGTTGACACAAGCCCCCTACCTGGCGCGCCAACTGTCGACGATCGGTTTCGCCGGCAATAAGATTTGTGATTCTAGGGGATTTGTGCGGATCTGAGCTTGATGGTAACACAGGATGCGAGGGCAATCTGTTTTCGACAGGTTCGGGCTCTCTCGGAGGAGATAATACCCTAGTCCTGTGTTCTTGGATGTATTGTGTGTGTTCAAGAGAGAGCAAGTGAGAGAAAAGAAAGTCCCCTTGTTTTTTCCCTCCTCCCCTTATATACTGGGGGGAGAATACATGATAGTTGGGCGCCACCGGGCCCTGAACATGGTGGCCTGAACGACATGTCCCTTGTCCTTATCCGCCTTCACGCCTACGTCACGGAGAGGTGGTTCGCTTTCTCCGACCCACGCCGCCGCTTTGTCGTCTCCGGCATCCGCAGTGCTCGCGGTGTCGCATGCTTTGTCCTGGCGGGTTGTTAGGGGCGGCGCGAAGCTTCCGTGAAGGATCAGGAGTTGTCTTGGGGAGCAAGTCGAAGGTTTCCTCTGGGCGCCCGTTGCGCCACGGGCTTTGGGCTTTCTGTTCCGCCTGTCAGGCCCAGTCGGGTGTAGGCCCCTCTTGTGGGGCCCCTGTCTCTGACATCCCACAGCAGCCCCCAAGTGCTTTAAATTCAGCATTTACTTTCCCGCATGTAAATTCTCGCAATTTACTTTCTCGCAAGTAGTTTCATCAACAGGAAAACCCTGTGGATAATCTCGATCACCATAATACAATAATTTAAGCTGATGCTTTTTGGGGTACTTCCCCTTATAAGACTACTATATATACCTAGCCCAATGGAAACAATAGAAGAAAGATGCTAGAGGCTTAGGCTTTCATAACGAGCTTGTTGAACACGACTTAAAAACTCACCTGTAATTCCGTATATTTACAATCTATATCAGCCTCATAAAATGTTACCCTCAATAGGTTGTTTGCCTACTCTCCTTCTAAATGCTGTTGATCAAGGATACTTTGAGGGTTCTCATTTGGTTTTACATCTTTCTTGCACCCTGGGATAAACTAGAGATCAAGTTTCTATCAAGATTGCAAATCTGTCCTGAACTTGTTCTTCGAGCAGCTGTCAGTCTTCGATTTTTAGAAAACTCTAGAAAAATACTTTTTGAGTGATTCTTGTTGTAAAAGGTGCTTGATTCATTTATCCATCTGTGGAAAAATTTTGGAGTCCACTGGGTGCACCGTTTGGGAGCTGTGATGTGAAAACCGAGCCCCAAATTTTCTAATTGAAGATCCTGACTATTCGTAGTTATTGATTTTTCCTTATTTTTGTAGAAGGCTTTTTGTGTTGATTTTTGGTGGCGTACTTCACGACTCATCTACTCACAGGTTAAAAAATTCCCAAAATTTTTGGAGCAACAGAAGTCCACCATACACCTGCTCTAAGTGAGGATAATTCCTGAAAAATCTGCTTTTGCTTTTCTAAAAGAGGCTTTTGTGTTTTGGCTTGGTCTCTTTTAGAAAAGAAGTATTTGAATTGATCCCTCTTTGTTTTGGACACTTGAAAACCATGATTGTGATTTAAAAATCCCTCACATGATTCATGGTTCTCATCCATGTAAGCTAGGGATACACATAGTTGTCTAGTCGTTCCCGATTTTGCGGGTTTTGCGATTTTGAGGAGCACCGAGTTTCTTTGCGGGATTGTTTGGAGTACATTGAGTAGGGGACAATTTTATTTGGGATCATTCACCCCCTCTAATCGCCATCTCAGTATTTCAATTGGTATCAGAGCCCGGTTTTGCTCTTTTCTAGATCTTGACCGGTCTCAAGAGCCATGGCGACGGACAAGTACTCAACTAAGCCTCCAATTTTTGCTGGAGTTGATTATCCGTTCTGGAAGGTTCATATGGAGACATACATCACTGCCCATGGCTTTTCTTTATGGCATAAGGTGAAGGACCCGTATGAGGTTCCGGCCGATGAGAACGTCAACGCCGCAAACATGGCTGACGTTGAGGCAAACGCTAAGGCCAAGAACCCCCTCATACAGGGACTTAGTCGCAGTGAGTATGATCGCGTCTCTCACCTAAGATTGGCTCACAAGATCTGGGTGACCCTTAATGCTTACCATGAGGGCACCACTCAGATCAAGTCCATGAGATATGATCAATTTAAGCGTGACTACAATAAGTTTGAGCAGCACGCTGGTGAGAGCCTTGATGAGTGCTTTGCTCGTTTTGCAAAGATTCTTAGCAATCTTCGATCAGTGGGTTGTTCATACACTGATTCGGAGAATGCGAGGCATTTTCTTCGAGCACTCGATCTGAGGATTTGGGAGATGAAGGTAACCATCATCACGGACCATACGGACTTGTCGACCTTGACTCTTGACGAGTTGTATTCCCGCCTCAAGACTTATGAGCTCGACGTCGTCGCTCGCAGGACGAAGTCCCAAACGATGGCATTGGTTACCGATCCCACTGGGTCTTCCTCTTCTGGACCCCCTCTTGACTTCTCTTCTGGCTTCTCTCTTTTGGCTCTTTGCGACGTAAGCGATGACATTCTGGAACAATTTCCAGAAAATGAGCTTGCTCTTGTCGCTCGCAAGTTTTCAAACATTTACAAGAGAGTGAGAGATAGGAAGACGAGTGGCACGATCACTTGGTTCGAGTGTGGTGGCCCCAACCACGTTCGAGCAAATTGCCCCAAGCTGGAGAAGAGCAAGAATGAACAAGGCGGTGTGGGCAAGAACGACTACATCAACAAGAACCGCAACAAGAAGCCTCCAGCTCACGAGCCGGCGCAATATAAGAAGCACCGCAAGTTCGCCAAGGGCAAGAAGCTCTTTCACCGCATCCTCGCCGTGCTCGATGACCTTGACCTCTCCGACACAGAGACATGGAGTGACGAGGATGAGGATGAACTGCAAGAGAAGGCGAAGGGCGGCGATGACTTCTCCGGCATGTGCTTCATGGCCTCCAATGCCATGGAAGTACCCGACATCGAAACAGACAAATGACACGGGGAGGTACCTTCTTATGACCAGCTCCATGATGCTTTTATCAAACTAGGAAAATTTCATTCCAAGTCTAGAGCTAAGTGTTTGGATCTAGAGAAGGTAGTAGGTACCTTATCTCGGGAGTTAGCTTCACTTAGATCTTGTTCCTCCCGAGACTCTGATAGTTGTACTTTGTGTGATGCTTTGCTTATGGAGTTGGAGAACATAAAGACTCTACATGATAGTGTGGTTTCTGATCTTGAGTCACTTAGGTCAAAGGATGCTAGTACATGTGCAGTAGATCCTATTCCTGTTGATGCTAGTTTTCTTCAAACTCACACAAATGCATCATGTGCTAATTGCCCTAAGCTTCTCGCTGAAATTGATGCCATGAGTTGTCACCTTAGGAAGCTATCTACTAGAAATGATGAACTTGAGAAGCATGCTTCTAAGGACCCAATCAGCTCATGTGAGGGCTATATGCAACTAAAAAATTCTTATAATGACTTGGTGCTTGAAAACTCAAAATTTGCTAAGGATCTACTAGCTAAGTCACAAAATGATTGCATGCTGTGTGTTGGGGTAGCAGAGGACATGAATCAAATTCATGTAGAGCTTAGGAAGAAGCTCAAAGCCCAGGTGGGTAGGATTAGAGACTCTCCCTATGTTTCTTGCGAGTCCCTCAAGATTGAGGCTGCTTTTTATAGGGAGAGATTTGATCGTTCAGTTCGCTCTTCTCCATCTAGCTCTTCCCTTGCTACTCCTTCCCTTTTCTCTTCTTGTGCCTCACTTTTTCGAGAGTGTCAGTACCTTATGAGCACTCTCGAGAAGTTTGTTGGAAGTAAGAAGAAGCTCAATCTTATCCTAGATCAATCCAAGATTAGCAGATTCAATCAAGGTCTAGGGTTCTTGGAGCATACACGGGCGCATCCGCCCACTGTTGTGCGTGCCTCCAAGAGCGGAGAGATAGTGATGGCTCCACAGGTGAGCATCACTGTGTTTAGATCAGCAGGGATTGTCCACGGGACGTCTGACGAGAAGGGTGCTTCTCATGCTACTTCAGCTCCCAAGGCGAAGTATACATGCACCTTTTGTCAGAAGGATGGACATATAGCTGATTTCTGCTTCAGACGCGCCAAGATCTCTCGGCGTGAGCGTGTTCGTGCTCTTAGGAATATTCAGGGTCATCCCCAGACTCTGAGTGCGCCTAAGGCACACACGGCTTCTAGACAGGATAGACAAGATAGAGAGTCTCCTATTTTTGGACAGCGCATGGGGCTTGGTTTTCAGGCTTCTACTTCTGGTTTTCGCCCCAGAGCTGTCCTGAGTTAGTCTTTCCGCCGTCCTCTTGATATTCCTCGTTTTTTCCATCGAGGTAGATATCAGCGACGTGAGTTTGTTTTCCCCAGCGGGAGGTCTGGGCAACAGCACTGGGATGGTCCGGCCTTTGCACCTCGGCGTGGCTGCCTGCCATGTCTTCCGCGGTGAGGAAGGGGACTAGATTTGTTCCTGTTTTTTTTTTTTAAATATTATAGACCGAAGGATGGCAAAATCGACTGAAGGATGACCGGGTGCTGATGTGACACCCCAGAATATGACATTTTAGAATTTGGCATTTTGGTACGACTTTATAGCGTGTTTTTGGGTCATTTTTGGGTGTTTGGGCCTCTCCGGGGGACTTTGGGCCCTAGGGTTGAGTTGGGCCTCCGATGGAAGGGTTTGGGCCCAAGGGGGGACTTTTGGGCAGCCAAATCTGGCCCCCACCCCTTGGTGCGCCCCCCACTCGCTTTCCCAACCCTAGCCGCCACCCCCTAGCCCCCCATGCGCCTCCACCCTTCCCCTTCCTCTCCATCTTCCCCCATGGCGCCTCCACCTCTCCCCTCCCCTCTCCACCTTCCTTGCTACCCTAGGGGAGCCTCTCACCTCACCAACCCGCTGATTTCACCATTGGAGCGCTCCGCGATGAGGAGATCCGGTGGATTTGGAGCGAGGAAGGAGATCGCGTGAACCGGGAGGAGATTCGTCGGTTCATCGTTCGTCGGGTGAAGGTATGGCTAGGGAAATCCTTGGGGTTGGTCTAGGTGCTGTGATATAGGGTATTTGGATGCTTTTAGATCAAGTGGTGGTGCTGTGATTGGGTAGATTAGATGAAAACTAGAGTTTGTCACGTTCTCTGCTTCGGGCAGATTGTGCAGTCGACCTAGGGTTTGAGTTTTCGCGACCTTAGAGTCAGAATTTGGTAGGCCTCCTGTTGCGAAAGTTGTAGGTAACTTCAATACCTTTCAGTGGACATAAAGAACGTCCAATTCCACCTAGCCTTTTGAAAGTTATGGTCATTTTACCGAGCGTGTTCAAATCTGTGACGTAATTGGGACAGAACGTAGTGTTTTGTAGATTAAACAATTTTAGAGGCCGAATAAGCTTTTCCCAATACTTAGAAAAAGCTAGGAAATTTCCTAAGCTTCGCGATTATGTACTCGTTTAATCGATTCGGAGTCCTAGAACTCAAGATATGATAGTTTGAAGTCTGATGTCCGGGAGGGACAGATTCTCTGTTTTTTGGTTTTGGGAGTAGTTTGTGAAGTCGGGGTAGACAAGTTTTTGCGTATGGTTTTGGGGGGGCACGTTTTGAGTGTGTGGTATGTTTGTGCAGGTGGTGTGACCCCGGGAGTGCCCTCAACCTCTCACCAATCCGTCGCCCGAGGTTAAGGCAAGTGTATTGTAATGGGTAGTGTAATGTATGTTGCTAATTGTGACTAGATGCAAATTGCTTACATGTTGTGATATCTTGCCATGATTAGTGCTTGCCAATGTTATGATGAAAATGGACTATTATGATGCTATGCCATGTTTAGTTCAGTTTTATGCAAGTTGTTTATGTTATGGCATATGTTGCATACATGGCATGAAAGCTGGCCCGGTCGGTGAGAACGTTATAACTAGTCCGGTAAGGTCGGTGAGAAAGTTATGAATAATCCGGAGCGCCATGGTTGTAAGACCTACCTCGTGATTCCACCCACGTGGTGAGTGGAAGCGATGCGTAGGCACCCTCCATCTACGGGATGGAAGGGGGAAGAGGGTGCACGCTGACGGGTGTGCACTCAGCAATACCGGTATATGCTTCCAGGAGACATGTGCATCGCATTGCATTGCATACATGATGATGAAAATGAGTTGTGAACAATGTGCTTGGTCATGGCTATGATGTTGTGGATGAAATTATGATTTGATCATGATGTTAAAGTATGGTATGTATTGTTGTTGGTCTTGATTTATTCTTTATGACCTATTGCGATATACTTGCTGAGTGATGAACTCACGCTTGTGTTTTATGTTGTTTTTAGGTACCATGAAACCGACATGCGGGAAAGGGGCTTAGTGGCACATCATCACAAAGTTTCACTCATTAAGATATATACAATTTTGCCATTCGTAGTTATGATTATAAGTTAATGCGTTGAGAACTTGGAGTATGACTTATTTGTGTGCTTGGTCATATTATTTACTTCGTTTTAGATCATGGAGTGGTTAAATTCATTATGCTAGACTTAAATAGTTGCTATGTTACCTGTTATTGCTGCTTTAGATGCTTCCCATTATGATATAACTTGTGATATTATTGTTGATGCTCCATACCATGGAAAAACAAAGGAGATGCTGCCGAAATTTTCGGTTTTTGCATGTACTCCTTTGCTGTAATTTACCTTTAGATGTGGTATTTAGATGTTGTTTAGTCAATGTTTGGTGACATCCAGGGCATACTAGTTGCCGGGGTGTTACAGCTGACCCCTGTGGCACTGCCACACGTTTTTGACAGAAAACCGGTCGATTTTGACCGAAAACCGGGCAGTTTTATGTTGCATAATTTTTTTTCGAAATTTTTGAATTTGATCGGTTCATTGATCTATTTTAGCTGTCAAGCTGGCTATATACAATTAAAAATTGTGATTTCCGACTGGTTTACCGCTGTTTTGTGAACCCTGTTCCCAAGACGCTGGATGAGATGTCTGCACATCAGAAACAGTAGTGACATCAGTATATCTCTATGCTGTGTCACATTTTCAGCTACAATTGTTGCGCTGTTCATGCCGTACGTGAAGCTTGGATGGACTAGACGTATGCGCATGCAATGCACCACATCCACACGACGGTAACAACTCGCCGCCGATGCGTATGTCCTTAATCGCAACGCTTGTCCTGATACGACGAATGCGTGTGCATACACAAGAATCGTAAGACGTTAACATGTGCAGTGCTTAATTTGTCCATGGAAGCATATATACTATTAGGGGTGAAACCGGGTCAGATACGGATGGATATTGCTCGTCCCGTATCCTAACCCATATTTTTTTTCCGGATTCAGAGTCGGATACGGATACGAATTCGGATTATTCAGGATTCGAATACGGAGCGGATACCTGACGGACTCGGGTCGGGATCGAATATCATAATCGGATAGTAGTATAATACATAATTGTGTACGTAAAAGAAAGAATGAAGCATTAACCTTACAACATTAGCTTCAAGTCATAATTATTTCAACGTAGGATAGTAGTATAGTTAGAGGTGCAAATGGGTCGGATACAAGGAAAGAGATCAAGACATAAAGAAAACAGAGAACAATGGGAGCTCTTCCATCGAACTTAACCTTACGGAATAAATTCCTGGAGATATTAAATAGTGTTGAATTGTCATATTCTGACAAACTGAAGACAGACTTCTCTCATAATGAGGACTACTCGGATTTGTTTGTTATGCTTCAATTTAACGACTCAACTAAGTCCAGTAATTTGAATAGAAAAGAAGTTTATCAAATAAGTTGAACAAATCAATTTAGGTAAAAACATTATGTCATCACTCTATTTGTTTGTTGATATATTTGTTGAAGTTCACTCTTAATAACAAAGTAGTGTTTTTTAGTGCCAATATCAAACAACTACTCTATCTATCCAATAATGAACCAAATTAATGGAAGAATAATTAATTTTATCCAGATATTCGGGTTGGATATTTACCGATATCGGATCGGATATTGCTCTTCCCATATCCTAACCCATATTACATGAGATTTTTCGGATACGGATAGGATATTGCTCTTCCCATATCCTAACCCATATTACACCGGATTTTCCGGATACGGATACAGATAACATCGGTACGGACTTTAAACGGATTCGGTATCGGATCGGACGGATATTTCCTGTCCCGTTTTCACCCCTATACACTATACATCTGGATTGGTCGTATCGTAGGCATGCATGCACACACTACTACAGAACCGGTCATCACAAGCGGTTCATAACCGCTTTCAGAAGCGGTTTTAGAATCGCTGGTAAGCAACCGAGAGTGATACCCTTCGGGGTATCACAAGCGGTTCGGACAACCGCTTGTGGTGAGACACCACAAGCGGTTCGAAAGGCGTCCAGGAAGGCTCGGGGGACCGCCACATGGGAGATCTTCACAAGCGGTTTGTATCATAAACCGCTTGTGAAGACTTCCTCTCCACAAGCGGTTCATATTACAAACCGCCTGTGGAGGTGCTCTCTCCACAAGCGGTTGGAGATAATAACCGCTTGTGGAGAGGCATTGTATATTATATATTCAATATATAATATGTTTTTGAGTAGGGTATCAATATGTATGGATTTTGACATTAAAAATACATAGAAATATTTGGATTTTGTATACAATTAAATATATATTACTCATGCGTACTCATTGAAATAATCACAGATCATTTACAGAAAAGTACGAACTTAATAGACTAAAAGATGGACAGGTTTGATGGACACATGAAATAATGAGCACTTTTACAAGTTTGATTTACACATAAGCAACTTTTACAAGTTTGAAAGAATAAAAGGGTGAATCTCGAGCTGATTTAATTCTTGCGTGCATCGTTGTTTACGTCCTTGGTCGACGTTGATGTCAGTTCACCTGTCCTTATAGAAGGACAATCTCTCCAACCCGGTGTGTGGAACTCGCCGTCAGGGGATAAAATCTCGTCGACAATAAAGCCAATGAGTTGTTCTTGGAGTGCTTCAACCCGGTGCGGCGGGATCACATCTTGCACATCGATGTTAATGACAAAGAACGAAATTAATAAATCTCTGAGCATGTAATTAAAGTGTAAGTATTAATTGATATGTGCACTCACCTCGTTGTCGCTTATGGGCACATCGCCGTGGGTAATATTTTGCATGTAGTGGCACACATAATAGCCACATAAGTTGTTTCGGTATCTGTGTTAATACTCGAGTGCTTATTTGGACAGTGAATTCATTCTCGAAATGTCCTTGTTGCTTCTTGCGAAACCTTGCGAATGCCCTGTGTGACGCGTTATTATGAATAGCAATTATCAGACTTGGAATTAGCAAGGTATTTCAATATAATAAGGAAACAATTGTATATATATTTGCTATAAACCTGTTTAGGACATCAATGATATATTGATATTGTTCCACCGGTCCCCTTTTTGAGTCTTGAACAATGATCTTGCTACTATCAAGCTTGATGACCAAAAGGATCCAGTGATACCTGGTCATATATTGCGACATATATATAACTAGCTAGCAGTATTATCAATGCCTTGGAAAAGAAAAGTTTATTAATGCGTTATGAGAACACGAAAATATACGTACATGAAGTTGAAGGGCAGAAGTATGTATGGTTTGTAGTGTTGTCCCATGAATGCATCTAGAACGTAATCCTCAAGAGCCTTAGCGCTGTATCGAAAGACGATCTCATTGACAATTTCCGGGTCGAGGAAGCCCACGTTGAATATGTTCTGTTTTCTACATCATTGTATCTCCATTCTACATAGAAATGGATAAGTTATTAGAGTTGCACTTCTATGGTACAAGGAAGTAAATGGTAAAGTTATGAGCTTGATACTTACAGGCACCAGCAGCTCATGAGAGACACATTCATAGAGTCGCTACGGTAGATATTGTATATGTCTTCGAATTCGAGCCATATGGTGTTGTCCCCACGATAGAAATCTTCTTGTCTGACCCGGAGGGGTAACATTTTTCTTTGTTGAGCAGACTCTATCATGTACCATTCATGAAATTGTCGCATCTTGGTTGGCAGGTCCTTTATCTTATTTGGGTCAATTAACTCCCGGCCAAGCTTATATTGCCATCTGACTTCTGCCATTGGGAGAACATCGATCCTAGAGCAAAGACTACGAACCGAGTCCTGCCTCCTTCATAAATCTCTCAAGGTTCTCTGATCTTGCCGCCATGGTGATCTTGATCTCTCTTTGGCACCGCTGACCCGCTTACTCTTCCGTAGCCTTTCTTATTGTAATGCGTTCGTAGTTGGGCGGCCAGGAGTGGCTTTGCACGGCAGGTCAAGAAGTGTTCCATCACTTTTGGATCAATTTTTACGTTTGGGTCGGTGACTTATTTGGTGCGAAATGTTCACCACTTCTTTGGTTATGACAATGAATTCTCCTCGTCGGTCCGATCATATGCCCTCTTTGGAGGTTCCTTTACCCTTTTGACCTACTGGATCAGTGCCTTCATGGGAGCAGGTGGAGTAGTATGGCTCTGGGCTTCTTCCTCGGAGGAGATGGTGGAGGCGTGGTACATTGTTGTGGAGGAGGTGACGCTGAAGGAGGCGTCGGTTGTCGAGGAGGTGTCGGTTGTCGTTGCGGAAGGAGGTGTCGGTTGTTGTTGTGAAGGAGGCGTCGGTTGTCGAGGAGGTGTCGGTTGTCGTTGCAGAGGAGGCGTCGGTTGTTGTTGTGTAGGAGGAGTCGGTTGACGTTGTGGAGGAGACGAGATTCCTCCAGCCGGCGGCTCCGATTGCGATTCAACTCTTGCCGGAGATGACGCCTCCACGCCATCTGGAAATATGATCATCCTTTTTCGCCAAAGGATGATATTGTAGAGGGCCTGTCCAAGCTTGGTAACGTCGTCGCCTCCAGCAATATCGAGTAGTAGTTCTTCAAATCCGCTCAGCACCTCCTCCACAACGACTTTCGAGTAACCCATCGGTATTGTGCTGAAGTGGAAGGTCTGGCCCGGTGACACCGGCAATGCCATGCCGTAAGCCACCTTGATGGAGAGGTTGTGCGCATCAACGTGTAGCTCACACTGGCGTCGAACCCATATGTCATCAACGGGATAATGGGCTTGCAAGTCTTCGTCCCCTTGAGGGGCCCCGGTTGACGCGCAGCTGCTCCGCCGCGCTGAGGGGCTGATCGCGGCGTCCGGCTGATTGATTGGACCTGCTGAGCGCTGTAAGTTACTGAGAGCTATCTTCACTTGTTGCGCAACTTCTTGCGCAACTTGTTGCGCCACTAGGTCTCCAATGCTAGCCTGGGTTGCTCTAAGCTCCCGTTCCAATTGGCGCATTTTATTTGCTTCTCTTGTTTTGGTTCTCTGGCGGCTCTGTGCAGCGTATCCTTCACGAAACCGTACTTCCATGGCGTCTTGCCAAAACCTCGTGTCCGTCCCGGTGCTCAGGGTTTGGAGGGCATGTGTTAGCTCATCGTTCTCCTGTCTACCACAAAAGAGCCTGGCCAGAGGCGCTCGGCGGCTTATACAATTCTCGGCCAACATCTTGTACATTTGGTAGCATCACCAAAGCGCCATCATCTGCAAGGCTCCCCGTGACCCATGAACCAATTGCGCAGCGCTCTTCCCACAAAGCGATGCTTAGGTGTGACGTCCTTGGCCAATAATTCTTCTTCTTTCTTGTCCCATTTCGGTACAGCCTTGAGGTAACCACCGGTGCCGAGATGGTGGTGGTACTTCTTCATCGGTGCATTGGTCTTATTCTTCGACTTGCGGCTGGCCTTGGTGACATCTTGTACTCCTCGAATGCTTCCCGGTGATCGGCGGATTAGGAAATTGGTTGAAGTCAGGTCTTTCTCCCTTCTGCACGCGTACTTTTTCTTTGAGAGCCGACTTCCATGACTGAAATGAGAGTGCCATCTTCTTCAAAGTATAATTCTTGGCCTTGTCTCCAAACCCTTGAGGAAATGTGAAATTTTCCAGAATATCTTGCCAGAGGAGGTCCTTGGTAGCTTGAGGAACTTCAGCCCATTTCTTGATGCTAATTGAGACGTGATCCCTTACGTGGTAACCGCAGGCGTTGTTGAACGGCCCAACTGCTGAAAGAGGGGCAATCGGCTTCCCATCCTTGTCAATATCGGTAAACACATGCTTTGTGGACGGCTTCTTGTTAGGTCCCCGATTGTTGGATTGGTTGCTCGATGTACCAGGCTTTAAATAAACAAACATATATATAACATGTCAGAGTGTATTCTAATAATGAATTGCGATTAATTAACATGCCCACGGGAATTATTTTCTTCTGACCATACCTCGGTGTCAACGGTGTCCACGTTCTCGCCGGAACCAGTGTTACCGGCCACAGCGGCTGCAGGATCACATTCATAGTCGGCGATGGAGTCTAACATGAACTGTTCTTCCTCGTCGAAATTAGGGTCACCACGTGTTGGTTGTGCCATCTATAAATGTTGATATAATGTAACCTTAAATTCGAAAACATCTATATAGGAATATGAAACGGATGAGGAAACACCACGTGTTGGTTTGATGAAAGAGAGACATTTTCTGTTTTTCCTCTTCATTTCTTGTTGTAGGACAAGATGAAACTAGATGAAGACCAACTGGGGAAAGGTGACACTAGAAAATCTCCATCGCTATATTAATCAACCTTAAATTCGATTTTTTTTTGTTTGGTTTTCGGAGATTTCTTAATTTGGAAATTGCAACTCTGGCGATTCTAATTCGCGTTTGGTTGCCAAAGGAAGTATTTTATTTATAGTTTGGAAGTATTTTTGGATTTGAGCTAACGAGCCGAGCCGAGCTAGCGCAAAATTCAATTTCATTCGGAATTGACTCATTCAATGTTTATCCAATAAACAAGTATAATTGAAGCAATTTTGAACCGAACCAACGGGTCCCACCAATGAACTAGTGGTGCAAGTGAGGTGGACTAGTCTGTTAAATTGATACCAACATACCAAATACCAAATACATACCAACATACATACCAAATACCAAATACATACCAAATACCAACATACATACCAAATACCAAATACCAAATACATACCAACATACATACCAAATACCAACATACATACCAAATACCAACATACATACCAAATACCAAATACATACCAACATACATACCAACATACATAACCAATATATATATACCCATACATACCAACATACATACCAACATACATACCAAATACATATATGAACATACCAACATACATATACCATCATACCAACATACATATACCATCGCGAACATACCAAATACATGAAAACGCGGTGTGGGCATTTCGTCGAACACCTTATGGGCAAGCGCAACGGGAGGAGCTGGGGGTGTACACACAGCCATACCTAGCTCCTCTCGGGCGTGGTGGCGTAGGGCGACGTCGGCGTGGTGGCGGAGGTGGCGGCGGCGCGGTGGCGGAGGCGTCGTCGGTGCGGTGCGCAGAGGAGTCGAGCGAGCGCGCCGCAGCGTGACCAGTATGCGCGGGACTTAGAAAAATTGGAGGTGTGACAAAGTGAGAGCGCGCAAGCGATATATAAAGGATGCCACTTCTACAAGCGGTTCGTGATATTAACCGCTTGTAACGTGATTTCTACAAGCGGTTCATAAAATGAACCGCTTGTAAAACCTTCTACAAGCGGTTATTAATTGGAACCGCTTGTAGAGAGAGATCTGTACAAGCGGTTATTAATTGGAACCGCTTGTAGAAGCCATCTCTACAAGCGGTTATTAATTGTAACCGCTTGTAGTATCTCTCTCTACAAGCGGTTATTAATTGGAACCGCTTGTAATAGTACCGACACATAATACTTAAAAGATTGCATTGCCTACTCAGGTTAACAAGAACTCTCCCCTCCCCCCTGGCTAGCGCGGGCGCTTGAGTGCGGGCAACCACGAGGTCGCCTGTTCGAGCCCCACTCGCGCCCCGCAGGCCCTTCTTTTTTTTTACTTTCTTTATTTCGGCTGTCTCTTTTATTTTCTTTATTTCGGCTGTTTATTCCTTTATTGTTTATTTGTTTTTTGTTTTTTGTTTATTGTTTATTGTTTATTTGTTTATTGTTTATTCCATAAGGTTTATTTCTTTATTGTTTATTCCGTAAGGTTTATTTCTTTATTGTTTATCCTTTATATTCTTTATTCCTTTATTGTTTATTTCTTTATTCCTTTATTGTTTATTTCTTTATTGTTTATTCCATAAGGTTTATTTCTTTATTGTTTATTCCGTAAGGTATATTTCTTTATTGTTTATTCCGTAAGGTTTATTTCTTTATTGTTTATCCTTTATATTCTTTATTCCTTTATTGTTTATCCTTTATATTCTTTATTTCTTTATTGTTTATTGTTTATTCCATAAGGTTTATTTCTTTATTGTTTATCCTTTATATTCTTTATATGGTTTATTTCAAATAAGCAGTATAAGACACGTATAAAAATTATCACACAAGTTCAAATAAATAAGTTTATACAGTAGTACTACATTTTAAGTAGTACCATACTATGTCTTTACAAGTCTTCCTTCGTTATGATCGTGACGTATGTAAGGAGCATCCACGTCTGTGTCATTCAGGAGGCTTATGTCAACATCCACCGCAAAAGGAGGGAGCTCGTCGAACTGACTATACTCTTCCTCATCTGTGACGTCCTCAACTCCGACAATCCTTCGTTTGCCTTGGAGAACCACGTGTCACTTTGGCTTATTATTATCTTTCTGCTTCTTAGGTTTGCTTGACATGTCTATTACATAGAAGACTTGTCTCACATCATTTGCAAGGACGAACGGTTCGCGCCTATAGCCGACTTGCGTGAGGTCAACGGTTGTCATGCCGTATTTGTCGACCTTTACGCCGCCTGAAGTCAGTTTGACTCATTGGCACTTGAATAGAGGGACCTTTAAAGGTCCATAGTCAAGCTCCCATATCTCTTCTATGAAACCAAAATATGTGTCCACCTTGCCTTTGTTGTCTTCAGCATCTATGCGGACACCGCTGTTCTGATTGGTGCTCTTGTTATCCTGGGATCTGGTGTAAAATGTGTAACCATTTATCTCGTACCCCTTGAATTTCACGATTTCACTAGAAGGTCCCTGTGCCAATCATTGCAACTGTTCATTGTCTGACCCTTTGAAAAGGATATAGTTTTGTAACCAAGCGCCGAAAGAATCCATGTGCTTCAGTGTTATCCAATCCTCAGACCTCCCAGGGAATTCACGGCGTAGAATACTCCTGTGCTCAACAACATACGGGGCCACCAAAGTTGATTGTTTCAAAACTGTGAAATGTGCTTGCTTAAATGTAAGAAGATCATTGCATGCAATTGCTTCCCTTCCTAGTGTCCCTTTTCCCCGTAGCCTCCCCTCATGGCATGATATAGGGACGCCGATCGGATTTAGATCATTAATGTAATCCACACAAAACTCAATCACCTCCTCTGTCCCATAACCCTCGGCAATGCATCCTTCCGGACGAGAACGGTTACGAACATACTTCTTTAGCACACTCATGTACCTCTCGAAAGGGAACATATTGTGCAGATACACGGGTCCGAGAATACCTATCTCTTTGACAAGGTGAATAGTGAGATGAACCATAATATCAAAGAACGCAGGAGGAAATATCATCTCAAGACAAACCACACTTTGTACCACGTCATCCTGCAGCTTACTTAGTTTATCTGGGTCGATGACCTTCTGCGAAATCGCGTTGAAAAAAGAACACAGCTTTGTGATTGTCCCTCGTACCCACTCGGGAAGTATACCTCTTGTAGCCACTGGGAGCAGCTATGTCATCAATACAAGACAGTCATGGGATTTCAGATGTACGATTTTATTCTCTTTCGTGTTTATGAATCTCTTTACATTCGATGAGTATCCGGAAGGGACCTTCACACTATTCAGGCACTCTATCATGCTTTTTTTCCTCATCTTTGCTTAGAGTGTAGCTCGCAGGATGTAGGTAATGTTGTCCTTTTTCTCTCTTTTCCGGATGTAGGTCGTTCCTCAGTTCCAAGAGTTTAAGGTCCTTCCGAGCTTGCAGTGTATCTTTTGATTGGCCATACATATCTATGTAGCCTAGCAGGTTCAAGCAAACATTCTTCGTGATGTGCATGAAGTCAAGTGAGTGTCGAACCTCCAAGACTTCCCAATAAGGCAAGTCCCAAAATATTGACTTCTTCTTCCACATTGGTGCATGACCATCCTCATTCTGCACAGGTTTACTTCCAGGACCCTTTCCGAATACTACTTTTAGATTCTTTACCATAGCAAGTACATGTGGCCCAGTACGATGTTGAGGCCTAGCACGAAGGTCTAGTTGCCCGTTAAATTTCCTGCACTTCTTCCGCCATGGGTGACTCGTAGGAAGAAACCTACGGTGACCCATGTACACAACCTTTCGAGAGTTTTTTAGGTACATGCTATCCGTTTCATCTAAGCATTGGACGCAAGCTCTATATCCTTTGATAGTTTGGCCCGACAGGTTACCGAGAGCAGGCCAGTCGTTGATTGTTACAAATAACAATGCACGTAGGGTGAAATACTCCCTTTTGTACTCATCCCATACCCGTGCACCATCCTCCCACAACGTCACAAGATTTTGAACCAATGGTTTCATGTAGACATCGATGTCATTTCCAGGTTGCTTGGGGCCTTGGATCAACAACGGCATCATGATGTACTTTCGCTTCATGCACAGCCATGGAGGAATGTTATACATACATAGTGTAACAGGCCAGGTGCTATGGTTGCTGCTCAACTCTCCGAAAGGATTCATCGCATCGGTACTTAACCCAAACCTTATGTTTCTCACCTCTTGTGCGAAGTCTGGGTACGTCCGATCGACTTTCCTCCACTGTGAGCCATCTGCAGGGTGTCTAAGCATACCGTCATCCTTACGCTCTTCTTTGTGCCAACGCATCATCTGGGCATGCGCTTTGTTAGCAAACATACGCTTCAATCGGGAATCACAGGGAAATACCACAACACTTTAGCCGAGGTCTCTTCTTCTTACGCTCCCCATCTATTTCACTTGGATCATCTCTCTTCACCTTATACCGTGATTCTTTGCACTGGACAAACATCCAAATTGGCATATGCATTGCGATACAGATGCAATCGTTACGACATGCGTGTATCTTCTCAGACTTTCAGTCCCAAAGGCGGGCGACTTCCTTTGCTTCATATGTAGATTCAGCAGAGTGTTATCTTCTCGAAGCAACTTCTTTATGAGTGATAACAACTCATCGAATCCCTTATCGACACACTATTTGTGGCCTTCCATTGCATAAGTTCAAGTGTGATGCAACTTTTGTGGTCCTCGCCTACGCTTGGGTACAGAGGAGTTCTGTGGTCCTCTAACATGCGCTGGAACTTCTCGAATCAGTCTTTCATCTGTGTAGTCTCCCTCACCATCACGCAAAGATCTGGTCCAGCTCATCACCACCAAAGTCACTGAGTGTATCTCCCACGAATAGCATTGCGTGGCGTCCGGATATTGTTGAATCGCTCTTCTTCTTCCTCGTCTTCTTTATCGTCTTCCTCGTCTTCGCCATGGTTGGTCCAACAGGTATAGTTTGGCATGAAACCTCTCATCATCAAATGGTTCAAAACCTGCCATCGCTGTGAGTGCTCCTTCTCGTTCTTGCAATCTACGCACGGACAACATATGAAGTCGCTGGAGGCAGGAATGCAATGGCCGCATCGAGAAAAGCACACTTGACGCCATCAATGAACTCTCTCGAGCGACGGTCCGCATTGTACATCCATTGCCGGTTCATCTACAACAAGTTATAATTTCATATATTTTTTCTTCTCCAAGAAAAACAACCCCACCTACACCTTCATGCAATTAAAGATCTACCTTTCTAATTATTTTTTTTATCCCTTTCTACCTTTGTAATTATTTTTTTATCCTTCACATGTTTTCCTATTTTATTTTATACACTACTAATTAATTCATTAATTGCAATGTCATATTTTGAACTATATCACCACCATACATCTTCATACCATAACAAAATCAAGCATACAAAATAAATTTTGGGGAACAACTTCATACCATACACATTTCAACATGTTTTAGAGTGACCTAGCAAATTAAGGAACACATTTCAACATGAATAAATCATAATTTCTCCACATCCAATGCATAAAAAACAGCAATATGTAGGTGAGAAAGATGCTAACAAGCTCTTACTGACCTTGAAACACTTAATTTGAAGCTAAATCACCGGCAATTTAAAAACTAAAAATTTGGGCAGCACCTCCCCGGAACGAACAGGCGTCGGCCTCCGTTGTTCATGATTGTTGGCTCGGGGAGGAAGAAGGGTTTAAAATGTGTTGGGCGGGAGGGCTTATAGAACCGGTTGGAGACACAAACCGCTTCTGATATTTGAGCTTTAGAAGCGGTTTATGTTTCAAACCGCTTCTAACTTTCTAGAAGCGGTTTTATACACGAACCGCTTCTAAAGCTCAAATATCAGAAGCGGTTCGTGGCTCAAACCGGTTCTAGAGGTCCTCTCTTGCCCGTTGCCACGAACCGCTTCTGGTGCGCACATTACAACCGGTTCGCATGAAACCGCTTCTAATATGCCGGTTGTGATGCCTGGTTCTGTAGTAGTGACAATTGGGCACTGCTAATTGTTATTTTTAAGCCTTGGGAACATGGTTGGCTAATTCCGGCAGAAGGCTAGCTACGTTTGGATTGGATCAGAATTTCTAAATGAAATTTAGGCAATTTACTCTCTCTTTTCATTTGCAATTATTCGGTGAAACTCCCATGAATTTTTGCACAGGTGAAAACTGCACCAGATCACTGATGCACCATGTTTAATTACTTCTTTTTTCTTTTCGGTAAACATCTCTGCTTGTGGTATACGTACCTGCGATTTATATATATTTTCATAATAAACACAGATGACTAAGGGCATGTGCCTATAAGGCTATGCTACATCGGATTTTGGATGATATAGAGGGGAGAGTAGGAAGAAAGAGAAATATGCTGTCTACTATTTAACAACGGCCTTATAGATAGCTTTATGTTGTGTATACTATTATATAGACAGTCTATTAATCATATAAGAAATCACTATAGACAGCTATATAAATAACTTATTGTATAAGTTATCTTTAATAATGTCTGTAAATGACATATAGCTGTATTATAAATAGTTACTGTCTATATATATCACTGCATGCCCTAAGGGCACTCCCAATAATATGTAGGGCAGCAGGTTGTGTCGTGTCCCATCACCTTGTTCTTGTCCATATTCGCTACCAACTGCTGTGTCGTCGTTTGTAGCATTATACTGGTGGTGCAGTTCAAGATTCAGCATATGCTAATTTGTGCATCCAGATGCTTTGCCAGGTCCCTACAATTAAACGCTGATCAATTCGGATTCTCTGCCATTGGCGCAAATTTGTAGCACACCCCAACGGTGCCTCGATGACTTTTACGTGACTAGACGAAGATTGAAGTATTTGAACTGGTTGAGGGCTATTTGTGGTTGTTATGGTGTGTTGTGAAATAATATTTGCTATTATAAAAAATTTGTATATATTGTTTCTACTAAGATTTTGTTGGTATGTTTCTAAAATTACACTTTTATATAGAAGCTAGTTACGAGCAGCTTAGTGGCAAACCACTCCAACCATACTACATATACACTACTAGAGAAAGAGCCTTCAGTACCGGCACATCAGTCCAAATTAGATTTGAACCGGTACTAATGTGAGGGCATCAGTACCGGTTCATTTTGAACTTTCCTGAAACTGGTACTAATGTGAGGGCATCGTACTGGTTGGTGTGTTACGAACCGGTACTGATGCCTCGTTTTAGAAAAGTTCAAAATGAGTGCATATTCTATATATATCAGTACACGATGGTGGGTGGGTTGGTTAGAAGTGTGAGGTTGGAATCACGAAGTCACGCGTTCGAGTCCCACTTCTCCCATATTTTGAAGCATTTCTAGGGTTCGTATTGATGTCATCGAGCATCAGTCCCAAATGGCTTGTACCGGTTCAAAAAACCGGTACTGAAGGCCCTCCCCAACCAGTACTGAAGGCTCTTTCTCTAGTAGTGATATTATATTACAGTCACCTATTATTAAAAAAAAGCATACCATGTCATCTATACTAGTTTAAAAGACTTATTTGAAAAATCTAAAATCTCGATCAACTCATATAAATAGATCCAAATTTTAGACGTTGGTGGACCAAAATTTTATGCTTTGCAAAGCAAAGACCATGTGAACGCTGGTCCACGTCAACCGGTGGCACGACTATCTCAAGTCAAGATGGCTCCTCCTCGTGCCATCTTGGCCTCTTCTTTTCATGTTTACGCAAGTTTCCCACATGTCTGTGTCCATCCATTAGTCTCACTCTCACTTCCTTGCTTTTCATTTCTCATAACCAAATAACGACGAGATCTGAAATCTCGCGTATACTATACATACATGTCCTTTTGCCTGTCACTTTTCTTGCTGAGTTGTTGTCCTTAACCACTATAATAATTGAAAATCGCATCCACGTGTGTACATGTGTGCAGTACGACGTCAAGATATAGGGTCTGGAGACATCTCAATCCTATGCTTGGGATTAGGCCAATTTTTTTTAGATTAAATTACAATTTTACTAATTGTTTTATATATTTTAGATGAATTTACCGTAACAAATCTTAGGCCTAAGTTCAGGTGGTCCAAAGCCTGCCTTCACCCCTGCCTGTCCAAGGTTTAAAATCTCGCTTTGAGTCAAATCCCGGAGGTTCCCGAAATCCGAAATTTCGACGAGATTCGGAAATTTCGGACAAAATCCGGACGAATTACAAAAACCAAATTTTAAATCCGGTTTTTCTTCAACCGGGAAATCCGAGATCTCGGCCAAATTGAATCTGCCCAAAAATGGTCCAAAATACGTCAAAAAATTTCGGACCGAAATCCGAAATCCTATATCCTGAATCTTGCCAGGCATTTATTCATAGCTACCTGAAATAGCCTGCGCAATTTGCGTGGTTACTGTGCGGTTAGATTTGGTATAGTTTATTTTGTAAGGAAGGGAAATTTATGTGCTTTACACTAATTATATACTGTTGTAGTGTTGTAGAATTATTTCATATTGCTGCTAATAATTTTTAGGTGCTTTAGAAATATTAAAATGCTCTAGCCGCGGTCACTATTATTTGTTTATATGCTTTTACCAAACCGTAGACATACATCTCTTTTATTTGGTACGTTGTATGTATGAGCATTAAGGAAATATTAATCTTATGTAATCTATGGTCTCTTCTCGGACTTGGCTACCTCGATTCTTTTGTGACGTATCCCTGTATTTCACTTCTATCAGGATCGAAAGAAAGCCCATGGGCCACACATATGTAGCTCAAGGTTTGCATGTTACAAACTGCTAGATAAGCCCAGGTTAGTCTTGATTGGTATTAACCCGCATCTTTCTGTGGCACGAGAGGAGCGGGATATACATAAAGTCTGTCTTTTTTTCTTATATGGATTATTTTCCTGAATGTTTTAGATTCTTTATGTGTACACTATGATTCCTGGACTAAAATTAGAGTTATATTAATCAATTATCATGGTATTCAAACATATTTTTGTTTCATTTGCACCGTTATATAATCTGGATCCATCATATTTGATAATATAGATATTTTTTCTTTTTTCACCAATTAACACAGTAATTTTTGGCACTAAGAGAATGTGGTATCTTCTTTTTTTTTAAAAGATGGAATTCCAACAACGGTATACATCAGAATTAATATTACCAACTTGTTCTCCATATATAGTAGACGGTTATAGCCGGACCTCCCTGAATTTTGCATGGGCGGATCGATGCTTACTAGCCATACGTAGCACAAGGAAGTCAAGTCCTTATCGACGGCACGAAGCCAAGTTCTTCCATGTTTTTTTTTTTTTAACTTTTGGCCAGGAGCTCTGGCATTCACTGTAGAAGAAGAAGAACAACAGTCAGGTAACAAATGCAAACACACCCACGCACACACACGCGCTGCACCCGACCCCGTGCACACTCGGACGAGTCCAGGACTCAAACCCGGGTAGGCTGCTCGCACACCAACGACGCTAGCCAATCGAGCGTTTGCTCGACCGCAGTTCTTCCTTGTTTTTCTCTCCACAGAATCCATCGTTTATTTACTGATTTGACCAACCTGTTGATGAACGTCGATCTTGGTAGAGCCTTTTTGTTGCTATCAATATCCTTTTTTATTGCTATAATCATGTGGTTGCATTCTCCTTATACATACGTACGTACACGTGCACGATAGCACTATTATACCTATATTACAATCCGGAGGTTTTCTCATCTCGGAGGCATCCATGTGTCAGTGCTCCGTTGGCTGCCTTCTTGTGTTTTGTCTCGCTCAGCCCGGCTGGCCTTGGGGTTGTGTCGTCCGTCTGTTCGCCGATGCAGATCCGGACGTACACGCGCCCCTACGTCCCAGCGCTACCCCGTGAAAAAAACAAGTCGCTCGAGAGACTTCCAGTGCCCTCTGCCATTTGCTTCTTTCCCATCGCGATCCCCTCTGCTTGCTCCTCCGTCCGCTTCGCTCGCGCCGCCGCCGCCGCCGCTCTAGCCATCGGTCGTCCTCGCTTCCTGCATCGGCTTCCGCGCTCCACCGCTAACACATCCTTCTCTTATGATGTGGCTGCCGTGGCCTTCGAGTCCTCTTCCTCCACCTCCGGCGATTCGGCCAGTTGCGTTGCTTCAATTTGGAGGAGCTGAGGGAGCCGCGCCTGAAGGCACCGGTGCCGTCGCGCGAGAAGAACGTGCGGCGTTAGTGGCGGTTGGAGAACGACATCAACCGGCGTCGTCGGCAGATTCCCCTTCCGCTCCCCAGTTTCTCGCCGTGGGCCGTGCGAAAGGCTTGCTTCTCTCCGCTCCATGTGTCCGATTGGTTGGTGACTCGCGATCTTCCTGCCCCGCTGCCACCTCCAGGTGCCACTCCCATTCTTCCTCCCTCCCACTTGCGTATGTCCACATCCAGCCTGTCCAGCATCGCTGCCGTTGCTGCCGCCGGCGCCGGCGCCGCCAGGGAGTCTAACGAGCAGCCGTCGGCCACATTCGGTTTGGGCTTTTCTCTTGATCCATCCAAATCCAAATCCTGATGTTTGCAAGAATTGCAACGTGCAAACAAAAGAACTTATTTTTTATCCAACTGATTTAAGGATTTATCCATTTTGTTATTATGAGAGCGATCTGGTCTCTTCTCTTCGAGTTAAGTGTGGAGTTTCAGTGTTTTGTTTTACAGATGATGGCCTAGTAATGAAGCAGGGCCTGTTGGCAGGGAGGATCCCTCCCTTGTCTGATCCTGATGAAAATGGTTGGTTCTTGCTACCGTTCTGATCCTTAATTTGATGTGCTTCAGGATGTTTTGTCTTTGAAGATTCAATTTGTAGAGAGAACGTATTAGACTTTGGCCAGAGAAACAAAAGCTCCAATGCTCTTATGCCTTCTTTGAGGGTTTACTGTTGTTGCTTCTATTGTGTTCATCAGGATATTTGAATAATTGAGTTCAAGACAGATGAACAAAAGCTAAAGTGTCCTAACGCTGTGCCTTGTGGGAGCACTTGTGGTTAGAGTTTATTAGTGTTCATGAGTGAAATTTTTCAGACTTTATGGATTCCCTACAAACTCTTCTGTAAACGCAATTTACAAACTAACAGCTGAATCCTACCTATGCAATTGTGCCATAGTAGTTGAGTTCAAGACAGGTGAACAAAAGCTCAAGTGTCTGAATTCTACCTATACAATTGTGCCATAATATTCTTGTTTTGATTAGTGACTGCATGTTTCTATAGCAAAAATACAGATATAGGTTTAGATAGCAAGGCATTCTGAGTTAATTGTTTGACGTCATAGGAGACATAGGCCACAAGCACATGATCTGGTTTTTGGCATAGGTCATAGGAGACAGATGGCACAATATTGCAACAACTGCCATTTTGTAATGCAGACTCGACTTTCAAAGATGCCTTCAAATTGATGAATTGTTTTCATGATATTTGTCATGAGGATATAATTTGTTCAGCAGATTGGACAACATACTGTAGGCCAGATGACAAATCTGGAGAGCATGGAGTCGATTGGAGTCCAATCATCCCCTATAGCTTCAAAGTTCCTGATGGTTGGGACAAGGTGAAAACTGAAACACTGTAAGGACTTCAGTTTCATAGAACAGTCACAAGCTTTGATGCAAAATTTTTACTACCCTATGCAAGCTATTAAAAAAATGCTAACTAAAGATAGCCATGAGGTTTTATACTAAAAATAACGTGTTGTATCAAGAAATGTTTACCTAGATTTAGCGTTTCCTGGTACTGTTATTACTACATCATACATCCTGATGCCAACCCCTTGCAGACTACACCAACTCAACCCCTATTTTATTATGCTTATCCCTTTCTAATCTGCTTAATAAGTTACACAATGAAAGAATATTCAATAAATTCAATTTTAAAGCAGCCCTCAGTCATACTTACAAAAACATATGTTCCTCAGTAAAATACATATCATTCCTTCTGATCTATTTGATACCATCTTTTTACCTTTTTGCTTACATCACTTTTTGTTAGTTGTCTTTTAAAGATCTATAATAGCTCCTTGTGCTTTTAGCTATAACAGATTTACTTAAAATGACAGACATCTAACAGCTTTAGTTCCACCTCTTTGCAGCAACTAAAGAACTGCAAAAGACTTTATCTCTCAATGTTTCCTGAAGACCAAACAAAATCAGCAACGCAGCTATCTAATAGAGCCCCTGCTGCATCCGAAGAAACAACAAAGATCAACCTGTACAAGCCATATTTTGGTGTCAGGCTGACCGATCGATGCAAAACTATTCCGCAACCATTTGCTAAAATTTGTATCCAGTTTGTAAAAATAATTTTTAGACTCTTGTTTAACTATGATCCAACAAAATCTGTATCCAGTTTGTAAAAATAATTTTTAGACTCTTGTTTAACTATGATCCAACCCCATGTATAGCTTCCTTTCTGTACAAATGATACGTTTACTTATTTTATATAAATGTGTTACCACTGCGACCAGGCAAGACAAAAACATATTCTATTGTCTTCGCTCAGATTTTCATCGTTTTAATGAATTTTCATATATTTGCATTATGCATTAAATTCTGATAAGAGCGATACTAACAGTTAGGAAATGTTTTATGTACATATATCGGCACACAACTACAAACTCCGGTTTGTATCCACTGTGAATTGTAGTAAATATGAGCTACAACGATTCGCCAGCTATTAAGCCTGTTGAAAAAGCGTGAACAAACCAATAGTTAATTGTTAATCAAAACATAACAAAATTAATATACACAACCCTTTCCTCTCAAATAACCTTACGTAGCACCATAACATCTTATTATTCTGTTTCAAAAATACCAGATTAAACAAATATTCAAACTTATTCACTCATTTTACTCATTATTAAATTAATCGTATGTTACCTTACGTTTCGACAATATTAAATTACATAAATATTCAAACTTATTCATTTATTTTATTTATTATTAAATTAATCGTGTGCGTTATATTACGCGGCGTGCCGCCGCGTACAAGTTCCTAGTTAATTATATGCATGTGCGCATTCCGTAACCCCAGAGAAGCGCATACAAACTATCCCACGTACGCCCGCATGATGCATGTTGACTTAACCCATCCACAGAAGCCCAACAGACTACAAAATATCATCCCTGTAGTTTGTACATAAATCTTATTACCTTTTATTTGTTAGAAAATTAACATGGCATAACATTAATTTAATTTCAAAGTTACACAACAAAAACATGAATTTAAACAATGCGTCTACAACACAATTACTAGCATCCAACATGCTAGTACAAGATAGATCAATTGATACACATATGTTAACAAAACTATCATCGCAGTATGTATTCTCATCAGATTTAATCGCAAAAGAAAGATCACTTGGACCAATAACCAATTGTTCTGAGACACTTACAAAGGGCTTGATAAAGAGCATGAAACTGCGAAGGAATGACGCACGCGATGATCGAAGACGAAGACGACAGTCGTGCGGAAGGGCACTTTCCAGAAACCTGATCGCCGGTCTCACGTACAGGGCATCTAGTGGCCAGCGTCGGAACGGAAACACTGCTCTTCCTCACGCCATTGCATGGTAGGCGAAGGGACAGAATGGATCAGTGGCAGCAAGCATGGAGAAAGCAGAAATCACCCGAGGAGATTGAGATTGGTTTTCTGTCGCTTCTGCTCTTACGTACGGGGACGTCTCCCCTTAAGGAAGCGCATTTTTCAAAACCGCCTCGCGATTACGCAGATCAAACTGTCACGATTCTATGAATAACCCCTTAAGGGTTTATATGTTGTGTTAAGGCGCCATGTTGAGAGGCAAGACAGGGCATGCTTGTTTAGATCTAAGTAGAGATGGCATCTTTTTTTTGCATCTATCTTATTTTGCGTTGATCATGGATGCATTAGAGTAGCCTATTGTTCTTGCTCTTGTCTGTGACTGTTATTCTGAGTTCATTACTAATAATCGATTAGACATTCAGACGCTGATTATTTTGTCGTCCAAAACAAGCCGTATTTGTTACTGTAACCTAGCTAGCTAAGAGTTGAATTTGACCAAATCATAATATGTGACACCACGGAGTGTCGTAACCTTTTATAATGTCAATGTTGAGGTCAAAAACATTATGAAGTGTGAAATTAAGGTTAAAACCATGTGGTATGGGGTTTATTTGCGTTTTCGGGCCGATTCCGGGAGTTTGGGCCTTCCCGGGGGAGTTTGGGCTTAAGGGAAAGGGTCGTGGGCTTTTGTGGGAAGGAGTATGAGTCCAAATAGGAGTAGGAGACCTGGTTGGGGGCCTCCACCAGCTCTTATTGCGCCCCCACCCTGCTGCTTGCGCCCCCATTGAAGCCCTAGCCGCCCCCTCATCTCCCCTCTCCCTTTGCTTGCGCCCCCCTTGCTCCCCTTGCTCCCCATTGCACCACCACCTCTCCACCACCTCTCCACCTCCTTTGCTGCCCTAGGGTAGCCTCTCCACCCCAACACCTCGAAGATCCGTCCATTGGAGCGCTCCACGACGAGGAGATCCGGTGGATTTGGAGCGAGGAAGGAGATCGCGCGAACCGGGAGGAGATCCGTTGGGTTTTCGTGCGTCGGGCGAAGGTATAGCCATGGAAATCCTTGGGGTTGGTCTAGGTACTGTTCTAAGGGTTATCATCATGTTTTTAGATCAATTGGTGGTGCTGTAGTTGGGTAGATTAGATCGATTCTTGAGTTTGCCACGTTCTCTGTTTCGGGCAGTATGAGCAGTCGACCTAGGGTTTTGGTTTTCGCCAATTTAGAGTCGGAATTTGGTCGTACGGCTGTTGAAGAAGTTGTAGGTAATTTTAGTACCTTTCAGTGGGTATAAAGAACGTCCAATTCCGCCCAGCCGTTTGAAAGTTATGATCGTTTTACCGAACGTATTAAAATCTGTGATGTGTTTGGAGCAGATCACGGTATTTTGTAGATTAAACAACTTTAGAGTCCGAATCAGCTTTTCCATATACTTAGAAAAAGTTAGGAAATTTCCTAAGCTACGCGAGGATGTACTCGTTTATTCGATTCGGAGTCTTAGAACCCGAGTTATGCCTTTTGGAAGGCTGTTGTCCTGACGGGACAGAACCTTTGTTTTTGGGTTTTGCGAGTAGTTTGCAATGTCGGGTTAGAAGAGGGTTTGCATACTGTTTTATGGACATGATTGTGAGTGTGTGGTACCTATGTGCAGGTGGTGTGACCCCGGGAGTGCCTTCTACTTCTCGCCAATCCGTCGCCCGTGGTTGAGGCAAGTGTATTGGAATGGGTAGCGGGTTGTAGTTGCTAGATTGATTGAGATTGATATTGAATATAGGATATGTTCACATGCCATGCTTTAATGATTACCATTGACATGATGAATATGCTTATTATGCTATGATGCCATGTGTTAGTGTACAACTTATTTATGATGTTGGCATGTTTGCATACATGGCATGTTACATGGCCCAGGCGGTGAGAAAGTCATAACTAGTCCGGGGAAGGTCGGTGAGAAAGTTATGACTATTCCGGAGAGCCAATGAGTAAGTCCTACATCGTGATTCCATTCACCGCGGTGAACGGAAGCGAGGAGTAGGCACCCTCCATCTTCGGGATGAAAGGGGGGAGAGGGTGCATACCGACGGGAGTGTAGTCAACCATACCGGTATGAGTTTCCAGGAGATATGTGCATCGCATTGCATTGCATTATATGAGGATGTTATATTATGATGATATATGATGATGTCAATGATATGCTTACGCTATGAATATGAGATGTGTATGATGTCGTATGTGAAAAGTGGTGATGAAGGTGCTAGAATGTATTTTCTTGTTCCATTGCAATATACTTGCTAAGTGATGAACTCACGCTTGTGTTTATGTTGTTTTTCTTAGGTACCATGAAACCGGCATGCGGGAAAGGGAGCTAGTCACACGTCATCACTTAGCATCACACATATAAACAATGACATGTTCCTTCCTTTAAATTGTGGTGGTTAATTTGTGTGCTTGGTTTCCTCATTTACTTCGTTTGGCTCATGAGATGGTTGGAATCTTTATTCTAGTCTTATACTGCTGCTAGCACCTTTATTATTGATGATTTAGATGTCATTCTTTATACTTTACCATGTGATCATATTGTTGTTGCTTCAATTCATGGAAAAACAAAGGAGATGCTGCCGAAATTTTCGGTATTAGCATTTACTCCTTTGCTGTAATTTACCTTAGTTTATGGTATTTAGATGTTGTTTAGCCTATGTTTGGTAGCATTCAAGCATATTAAATGCCGGGGTGTTACAGTTGGTATCAGAGCGGGCTGTAGGTCCTTGGAATGTGTATTTTTAGTGTCATGCTATAGGGTACAACTAAAAATGTGATGTAGAATCTGGTTCGTGGTTTTGCCTTCCTTGGTTAAAGACGTAGAAGAAAGGTTTTGTGTTGCGCATCTGCTGGTCGCTATTTTTGCTTTGACACCGGTTTTGTTGGTTATTACGGACTGTCTTGAGGAGGAAACTTTTGTGGTTGTTGTTCTCCCTATCTAAGAAAAGTGTTGGAGTTTCCCCTTGTGCAGGCCTTGAGTTGGTGGAGCTAAGTTTGAATCTTTTATCGGAAAAGATTTAATGAACATTTGATTTTTCTCTGGTGCATCCTTCTTCCTTATTGGGAGTATAGATCTTGAGATTTCTTGAAGAGTTTTGTGGGAAAATTTGGGAATTTGAGAGTTAAGCTCTCCTGCATTTCTGTTGGAGTTTTGTTTTTCTTCCTTGTCTGGAAAGGAGAATTTTTCTATCGGTGTTCGTTCTGGTTCTTGAGTTGTGGTTATCTTTAAAAGTTGAGTTGCCTCCTGTTTGTCAAGAGTTCCTGCCCCATGAAGGTGTTTAGAAAAGTTTATGTCCGTGCTATGTAGTAGGTAACAATGTGGTTTATGGAATGACGTGTTGCTAAGTTGAATTTTGAGTTGAATCAATTCAATGTGATTATCATCTCTAGCTGGAGAATAAATAGACTACTAGTGTTGTAGTTTATTCTTTAGCGAGATTGATTAAATGGGTTAATGTACATGCTTAGAATTTGTTGCCTTGCTTTAAAAGTGCTTATGATCCTCGTTAATGTTAAAAGTTTAAACCTTGATGCATAGTTAGAACATTAAGATGATGTAAATTAATGATACTATTAAAGAAACCTTGCCGGTTGTTTAAAGATGTTCTAATCTAACGGGTTAATAGAGAAATTTAATCATGTTGACTAGTGGCTTTAATTTGGAAGTTGATTAGAGTTGCTATTTATGTGGTTGCAAACTACTAGTATATTCGGAAGTATGCAGTTGTGTCTCTACAATGCTAGTATTGATATCAATTGAGAAGACATAAGACTTATTGTTAATGATGTTGTTAAGAACATTGTGCTGATCTAACTTATTAAATCTAATTTAATAGTTGGAGTATGTTGTGTAGTGACAATTTTGTTGCAACCTATGTGTAAGGTAGCTAAAAGCAATGTTGTTGATTGATGATTATGCAAAGAATTGATATTGATGCCTTGGTAGTGTTGTTAATTGTTGGAAACCATTGATCCAATAGAAGAAAAGTGTAAAACTGTGGTATTATGTCGAGTACATGTTGTGATGGGATGAACAATGGATAATAATCATGATGCAAGATTTTAACCTTAATGAATGCATATCTTAGAATCCTAAATACGAATTTTATCTTGTAGAGATATTACTTATTTGTTGAAGTCATTTTATTGATTGAACAAGTTTCAATTGTCAAGATTTTGACATATGGATAGTATAAATTTGATAGGTTGACCATGCTCAAGTAGCGGTTGAAGTACTATGTTTGAAATATAGAATACGTTGTTATATGATTTGGTGATCCGTGGGGATCATGTCAATGTAGTCTTGGTTGGGTGCCTTTGTGATAAGCATCCTAAACCTTAATTAAAAGTGTTGGGAATGGTAACTAGAGAAAGAAATTGTTAAGTAAATTTTGTTAAATCCGGTTGGACTCTCTTGATGAGTAAATAGTGATTATTGAATGCTTAAATGGTAAGTGTAGTGGAATACAAGTTTGGTGGGATTCATGCTGAGCTGGTGTTTAAAACCTTTGAACTGGTGTGGTTGTTTGCCATTTTGGTTGAATGCCTTCGGTCAAGGTATTCCTTGTGTTGTGTTTCCGAGTTTTCCTAAAACCCGTAGCTATTGGTGCCAATATTTGGTTTTGGAAATTTTGTTTAATTTGTGCTATGAGTATGGATTTACACCCAAAAGTTTTTGAGTGGATCGCGCTCCTTCGCGTTCACCCTGAATTATCTTTGGAATAAATTTTAACGGAGGCAGATGGACATAGTGGGTTGTGTTGGAAACTCTTGAGATTTAATTTGTAACTCTTTTTGACTAGAGTTGGATTTATTTGCTTAATGTGCGTGATGGTTGCGAGTGCTTAAAAAAGGTGGATTTTATGAATGTTTTATAAAGTGATTTTGTTAGTGAGGTGTTCCCTTTTGGAAATGAGTTTCCCTCTCCTTGAGAAAATTTGTGACGGTTGTGGGAGCAGATGCTCGACTTGAAATTTTGATGTTCTCTTCCAAAATGTTGAATTTGGATGAAAGGCAATGTTTTGCAATTTCAGTTTTCAATTGATGTGGGATGTGATGCGACGTGGTGTTTTACTGTCAACTATGCTGCCGTCATAGTCTATATGAATTTTCGCAACCTTCGATGTTAATTGTGTTTCCATTATTTGATACCGAGGAAGAAGTCATTTGGTGAATGACTATTCGGTACCGTTGTTACATGATGAAGGAATGGTGAAAAAGGAAAACGAGACATTGTTTATGCATAATTAATCATAAAGGAGTTGATGAGCCAGGTCGGTGAGAAAGTCATATATGGATATATGACTAATCTGGAGTGTTCTTGAAAAGTGTGCATGCATGTCATGAATCGAGATGTCCATTTCTTTCTAGTATGAAAAGAAAGAATGAAGAAATTCTGGTATTTCGGTTGTGGTGTAGGGGATTTATGCTTCCTTTGTGATTTGGCTTGGATGTTGCCGAATTCTTTCCAAAATGGTTGTTAACGCTTTGGGTTTGAGTTGTCGTGTGTACACTTGGGCTTGATAACTAAGTATTTTTGTGTGAGGGCGAGACCCTCTTAAGAAAGGAACCAATTGTGGTTTGGTAAGGTTTTACGATCCTAGCTTGGGGCTAGGTGTCGAACCTTAGTGGTATAAGGGTGGTTTGTGATGGAGGTTGATGACGTATGGGTTTAACCTTTATTAAGAGTAGCGATGGGTGGAAGTGAAGTTGACGGTAGTTCGGTGATAATTGTCTTGCCGTGAGCAATTGTCTTAACTAGTTTTTTTTTGTTTGAGTCTTGCCTGGGAGAGGATGGAATGAAATGTTAGTATGATCGTGTATCGGAAGGGCAAGTGTGCCTTAATGAGTTATTCCCCTCTATGGAAATTTTTCAGAATATAGAGAGGTCGTTAAAGGAATTGTGACTCGCTTCGATTGTGTCATGTTGAGTTTAATGAAGTGTGGTAGTCAGGTTGGTTGTGATAGTAGTGTGAAGTGTTTGTCGTGAGGTTTCAGACGTTTTGGGTTGATGGAGCCCTTTGTGGTTGAAACGCAGTTTCTGTTTGGGAATTGAAGTGAAGATGGAACCGTGAGAGGTTGCACTCTGTTGAGCTAAATCAACATTTTCTCGCTAGTTTTGGTTTTGAGAACTCGCTTGTCGTTTGTTCCGGTTTTAGTCTCTGTGTGAATGTTGGGGACTTTGTTGTTGATTTTGGCGTTTTTCGGATTCGAGGTCGAATCCTGTTTAAGGGGGGGAATGTGACACCACGGAGTGTCGTAACCTTTTATAATGTGAATGTTGAGGTCAAAAACATTATGAAGTGTGAAATTAAGGTTAAAACCATGTGGTATGGGGTTTATTTGCGTTTTCGGGTCGGTTCCGGGAGTTTAGGCCTTCCCGGGGGAGTTTGGGCCTAAGGGAAAGGGTCGTGGGCTTTGGTGGGAAGGAGTTTGAGTCCAAATAGGAGGAGACCTGGTTGGGGGTCTCCACCAGCTCTTATTGCGCCCCCACCCTGCTGCTTGCGCCCCCATTGAAGCCCTAGCCGCCCCCCATCTCCCCTCTCCCTTTGCTTGCGCCCCCCTTGCTCCCCATTGCACCACCACCTCTCCACATCCCTTGCTGCCCTAGGGTAGCCTCTCCACCCCAACACCTCGAAGATCCGTCCATTGGAGCGCTCCGCGATGAGGAGATCCGGTGGATTTGGAGCGAGGAAGGAGATCGCGCGAACCGAGAGGAGATCCGTTGGGTTTTCGTGCGTCGGGCGAAGGTATAGCCATGGAAATCCTTGGGGTTGGTCTAGGTACTGTTCTAAGGGTTATCATCATGTTTTTATATCAATTTGTGGTGCTGTAGTTGGGTAGATTAGATCGATTCTTGAGTTTGCCATGTTCTCTGTTTCGGGCAGCATGAGCAGTAACCTAGGGTTTGGGTTTTCGCCAATTTAGAGTCGGAATTTGGTCGTACGGCTGTTGAAGAAGTTGTAGGTAATTTCAATACCTTTCAGTGGGTATAAAGAACGTCCAATTCCGCCCAGCCGTTTGAAAGTTATGATCGTTTTACCGAACGTATTAAAATCTGTGATGTGTTTGGAGCATATCACGGTATTTTGTAGATTAAACAACTTTAGATTCCGAATCAGCTTTTCCATATACTTAGAAAAAGTTACGAAATTTCCTAAGCTATGTGAGGATGTACTCGTTTATTCGATTCGGAGTCTTAGAACCCGAGTTATGCCTTTTGGAAGGCTGCTGTCCTGACGTGACAGAACCTCTGTTTTTTGGTTTTGCGAGTAGTTTGCAATGTCGGGTTAGAAGAGGGTTTGCGTACTGTTTTATTGACATGATTGTGAGTGTGTGGTACCTATGTGCAGGTGGTGTGACCCCGGGAGTGCCTTCTACTTCTCGCCAATCTGTCGCCCGTGGTTGAGGCAAGTGTATTGGAATGGGTAGCGGGTTGTAGTTGCTAGATTGATTGAGATTGATATTGAATATATGATATGTTCACATGCCATGCTTTAATGATTGCCATTGACATGATGAATATGCTTATTATGCTATGATGCCATGTGTTAGTGTACAACTTATTTATGATGTTGGCATGTTTGCATACATGGCATGTTACATGGCCCGGGCGGTGAGAAAGTCATAACTAGTCCGGGGAAGGTCGGTGAGAAAGTTATGACTATTCCGGAGAGCCAATGAGTAAGTCCTACATCGTGATTCCATTCACCGCGGTGAACGGAAGCGAGGAGTAGGCACCCTCCATCTTCGGGATGAAAGGGGGGAGAGGGTGCATACCGACGGGTTTGTAGTCAACCATACCGGTATAAGTTTCCAGGAGATATGTGCATCGCATTGCATTGCATTATATGAGGATGTTATATTATGATGATATATGATGATGTCAATGATATGCTTACGCTATGAATATGAGATGTGTATGATGTCGTATGTGAAAAGTGGTGATGAAGGTGCTAGAATGTATTTTCTTGTTCCATTGCAATATACTTGCTGAGTGATGAACTCACGCTTGTGTTTATGTTGTTTTTCTTAGGTACCATGAAACCGGCATGCGGGAAAGGGAGCTAGTCACACGTCATCACTTAGCATCACACATATAAACAATGACATGTTCCTTCCTTTAAATTGTGGTGGTTAATTTGTGTGCTTGGTTTCCTCATTTACTTCGTTTGGCTCGTGAGATGGTTGGAATCTTTATTCTAGTCTTATACTGCTGCTAGGACCTTTATTATTGATGATTTAGATATCATTCTTTATACTTTACCATGTGATCATATTGTTGTTGCTTCAATTCATGGAAAAACAAAGGAGATGCTGCCGAAATTTTCGGTATTAGCATTTACTCCTTTGCTGTAATTTACCTTAGTTTATGGTATTTAGATGTTGTTTAGCCTATGTTTGGTAGCATTCGGGCATATTAAATATCGGGGTGTTACATAATATTTATTTAAGCATCTTTAAGTAAGCAAGCGTGATGCTGATGATAAGCAACACTGACTCTCGAGGAGATTATTTAATTTACACAGCTTGTCTTATGGTCAATAGTGTATTCAATAGCTGACTCGTACTGAACTCTGATCTACGTACTTACGGCTGTAGTGTATCCAATAATTAAACACTTAATTATGGAATCAAATAATTAACATGTTAAGATGCATTTGCAAGGTTAATAATTAATTATACTAATTAGTACAATTGTGATCCCCTGCACTTCAGATGATCTATCTACCTAGCAGGGTGCAAGGTTCCAAATTTTATTTTCGGTTCCCATTTTCTCACCCTCCGAAATATGAAATTCCGCTAAGATCTTGTTATTTTAGATAAAATCCAAACAAAATTCAAATCCGATATTTTTCTACCGAGATTTTCGAGATCTCACCGAGATTCGCCAAAATCTCGATGATTTTTAACTGAACAAAAAAAATAGTCCAAAATACATCAATTTTTTTTTTTTTGAAATTTTATGGATGGTCCTGACACATCATTAATATTTCATAAAAATTTCAGATGATTATTAATCATGAGGAATTTTAAAAAAATTCTAATAATGCTACTGTCCTGATAAAAGGCTGATCGGCAAATTTCAACCGAATGGGAAACGGTGTACAAACCATATTAGAAACTTTTGAAATTTTTTGTGGATGTTCCTAATACATCCATAATATTCTCATAAAATTTTCATATGATCATCAAGCATGAGAAATTTTTAAAAATTCGGATAGTACTACTGAAGGTTGACCAGAAAATTTCAACCGAATGTAAAATGGTTCAAACCATGTTAGAAAATTTTAAAATTTTTATGGATAGTTCTGATGTATCACTAATATTTTCATAAAATTTTTAGATAATTATCTATCTTTAGGAATTTTTAAAAATTCTAATATTATTACTGTCCAGATAAATGGCCATTGTGTCCATTGCTAGCTTGAATATTATCGGTAAATTTGACTTGATGTTCAAGCTAGCAATAAACAGTTTGAAACTTGTGACCATTGTGTCCATTGCTAGCTTGAACATCAAGTCAAATTTACCGAAATTTTGCCAAAATTTAAGTTACGGTAGCACTTAAATTTTTTTTTATCTAGTCAGGATTTAGGATCTCGTCCTAGGCCAAAATTCAAAATCTCACCTGAGATTTCCAAAATTTTATCGGGATTTTAAACCTTAGCTGGGGGCAGGGACGGATCCAGGCCCTGAGCAGAGTAGGCTGTAGCCCGAGGTCTGGTACCGAAAGCCCACTAAAATTTTACGAAAAATTATTGAAAAAGCATTGGAAACAGATATTTAATCTATGATCAGCTGATCCAGCCCGGGGTTTGGGCTTGGGCTTGGGCTAGCTCCGCCCCTGGCTGGGGGACGCAAGCTGTATTTAATTGGCAAGAACATGTGCGTAATGGGGACTAGCCAACCAAAGCAAACAGATTTGTCTGAGCAACCCAAATCTAATCTGGTTAAACAAATCAAGCAATCAAATGTTTGATGTTTCCTTAAAATGGATGGACATATGTGATGTTGTGGGCTACTTCGTTCAATTATTTAGCTGCTAGCTGTGGACAGTAATACTACGTATTGTGCGTGTGATATTTTTATTTTTCTCTAAGAAAATATAAATAATAATATCAGAATAAAAATCTAATCTCGTGAAAGGAATGATGGATATTTAATATTCGAGTGGCAGTACTGATTGCAAGACATAATTAACTACTAATTCAATGCCCGTACGTTGCTACGGAGAAAAAAAAATCGCCGTTGTCCACCTCTACCGCCACTACGTCTTCCACCACTCACTGGCCATGGAGTCGCCCATCCAGTTCGACTTCGACCTCGTCCTCGGGTTCTGCCACGGTGTCAAGCTCAGGGCTATCACAATGAAGCTAGTATGTGGTATCAAGTATCAACATCATAATATGTGGCACCATCACAAATCTGTGGTCAGAATCTATTCCAGTTGTAACTGCAGTGTGATACTGTGGTCACAATGAAGCCAGTATGTAGTATCTATCAACATCGTAATTTGATAAAGTACGAAAGTTGTGATAAACCTAGAATATCACTGGAAGTGATTTGTCACTAATATCAGTCAGAAGGTACTTAAGATTATGACCCCAAGTTTCATAAGCATTCTTCTTCCATTTATATCTATTTTTCTACCACTTTAATTCCTGTAAGGAAAGGTCTCTTTCATCTTCATTTTCTTGTGCAGAACTGAAATACTAATAAGACAATGCAAAAGCATGTTATTGAGACTTGAATGACAAATGCGTAAGGTAAAAGATGTTTGGAGAGAAGAAATTGCGCCTGACTTATTCTTTGCACAACCAATGTATTAGCAGGTTGGTAGTATCAGCTGGGTGTAAGAAGCTGCACACAGTAAATCAAAGTACATACAGACATACTTGGTAAAACAAGAATGAAACTTCAGAAGTAAAAAAAAAGGATGGTCAGAGAGAGTGTTATGGGCTGTTTGGTTGCCTTCTCAGCTCAGTCAGGCTGTATGAGCTCAGCCAGGTTGGGGGAGTCAGGCTGAGTGGATGCAAGGAGATGTTGTTTGGTTGGTAGTATGAGGTTGGACAGGCTGCACAGAGATGTTGTTTGGTTGGCTGCACTGGAATGGAAGTGTGATATGCAAATTCAAAAAATGAATGAAACAAATTTTAAAAATACTAGAAAATCAATAATTTCACAAACGAAAATAAAAAGTTTTAAAATATATTCTAGAAAATCAATAAATTGGAAAACTAAAATTTTAATCTTTTGAAATTTATATATAGTATGGTCTAGTTTTGTTCGAAAAATATCAGGAACACATAGGTGAAATCGATTCGTTGATCGGAGATGTTAATCAAAAGATATAGCAAAGAAAAGAAGAAAACTAGATAGTAAATGCTGATGTCAGCATGCATGCATGGCTCAGCAGAGCCTGGCTCTGCGGAAACGGTGAATTTTCTCGTTTCCTTGGAGCCAAGCTGAAAGAGGAGTTTTGCATCTGTAGAGCCAGGCTGAGTTAAATGAGAAGACAACCAAACACCCATCTTTTGCATCTGCAGATACAAATATCTTTAGATGCAGCCAACCAAACAGCCCATTAAACTCTGTCAAATTTAGAAATCCATCACCATCCATGTCTGCAGCATTGAAATGCTCCTCCTTCCACCACCCCACCCCATCATTGGTTGAGTTATGATCTGGACAAGAAGAGGTACGAAAAATGCAAGTTTTTACTGGTTGACTCACGAAACCTGTCAAAAATGCACGAATAGTCTTTTCAAGATGGATAAGAACAAATGTTCGATACGATCACAAACATTAGAAAATGGTTCAAATAACTTTGCACTATCTACTGGAATTTACTCTTCCCAGTTATGCTATGCCACTACATTGGCACGAGTCAAGAATAACATTGAAACGAATATCAATGCCCGAAAGATGAATTGACATTGAGCTATATTCCATCATGAACAGCTAACTCTGAAGATCAGGTAAGCACTCAGACATGGAGACTATATTCCATCACAGGTAAAAAGAAACATGAAACTAAGAATTTGATAAAAAAAAAGTATTCCATGTAAGCTCGCCTCAGAAGATTTGGGTGAAAAGACATCCACAATGTCTTGGCAAAACAGCACTTCTGGCAAAGCAAGACAGTTTTTTTTTTCTTTCAGAAGCTAAACGTGAGAAAATTTGAAACTCCTATTGCCTCAACACGGCTGAAGCCTACACAGCAAAAGGATTAGTAAAGAAAGATTCTCGGACTACATTGTGATGTGAAATCATTTCCATTTTGTAGATGACTTGGCATCACAAATTGTAGTCCAAGAATCTACTCATCGATCCCCCAATCCAACAGCTACAACACAAGATCAAACGTCTCTCCGCGCCAAGATCTCCGACGTCACAGCTCTAAATCTAAAAACAAAATCTGTCTACATTAATAGCAGTGACATAAAATTCACCATACACCACATTTGAGGGGATTTGGAGCAACAAACCTCATGAACTTGCTTGAACACAGGGATTATGATGAGGAGGAATCGGCTGCAGTATTTATGATGAATCAAGTATATGATATACAGTGCTCATATGCAGTATCACATATCCAAGACATTAAGTAGTACAAATGTCTTAGATCTCTATACCTATTCTTTTGTGTGTACTTTTCAATTGATTTGAGAAAATATCCTTTTGGTGATGCATGGAAAGTACTCCATAAAAAAAACTTCCATGATATTTAAACCTCTGTTAAAGGTTACTCAGATCTTTCTATATGTTTTAGGTCCCAAGGGAATTCTGTTTTAGTTTAAAAGTTTGGCAGAAATTGTTGATATATGATCCAAATTCAAAATAAGGAGGCCGTGTCTGGCGGAGCGTAGCGGAGGCCCATCGCCGGGAGGCTTGGGCCAGAGAGAGAGAAAAAAAAAGAGAAGAGAGATTGTAATCCCCTGCGTTTTGTAACACTCAAGGAAATACTGATATTTTGCCGGCCGGTGCCTGTGGTTTTTTCCCGCAAGGGTTTTCCACGTTAAATCTGTATCTATTGTTCCTTTTTTTTATTTGATCTACTTCTTGCTTTTATGCTTGTCAATTCTAACAAGTAGTATCAGAGCCACGTTCTTCACCTGTTCAATCTAGGGTTTCGATAGACATGGCGACATTGAAGTATGATCTTCTACTGCTGGATCTGGACACACAATTCTCTCTGTGGCAAGTCAAGATACGGGCGGTGCTGGCGCATACCGATCTGGATGATGCTCTTGAAGGCTTCGAGAAGCCCGACCAAAAGTCTTGGTCCAATGAGGAGAAAAGGAAGGATCGTAAGACTTTGTCCCAAATTCATCATCTATCCAACAATATTCTGCATGAGGTGTTGTAGGAAAAAAACGGCCGCTACCTTATGGCTCAAGCTAGAATCGATCTGCATGTCTAAAGATCTAAAAAGTAAGATGCAAATGAAGATGAAACTGTTCACGCACAAGATGCAAGAGGGTGGTTCGGTTATGAATCATCTATCGGTCTTCAAGGAGATCGTTGCTAACTTACAGTCTATGGAGGATAACGTATGATGAAGAAGACTTAGGTCTACTTCTTTCATGCTCGCTGCCTAGTTCGTTTGCAAACTTCCGAGATACCATATTATATAGTCGTGATACACTAATCGTGAATGAAGTTTATGAGGCCTTGCAAGCCAAAGAAAAGATGAAACAGATGGTACACTTAGAAGATTGTACCTCAAACCCCAATGCTGAAGCTTTATCTATTCGTGGCAGATCTGAACACAAGAAATCAAATAGTGGCAATAGAGGGAAAAGTTCGAACGGCTATAGAGGTCGCTCGAAGTCCAGAGGCAAAGAAAAGTTCTGCAGGTATTGCAAGAAAAACAATCACGACATCTCTGAATGTTACAAACTGCAGAACCAAGAAAAGCGAAACGATACCTACAAGCCAAAACCTAAATCCAATGAGGATGATAAGGCCTCTGTTGCTTTTGATGGTAGTACTGATGGTGAGGTTCTTATTGCTTTTGCTAGATGTGCTTCAATGGATCATAAATGGATACTTGATTCTGCTTGCTCTTATCATATGTTGGTTTAGCACTTATGATTCTGTACAGAACGGAGGCATCGTTCGGATGGGCGATAACATTATAGGCATTAGCACCATTCAGATTAAGATGCATGATGGTGTTGTTAGAACTTTGACAGAAGTCAGGCACATTCCAACCATGACCAGAAACTCATCTCGTTGAGTACTCTTGAATTGAAAGGGTACATGTACTCTGCTGAAGTTGGAGTTATGAAGGTAACAAAAGGCTCTCTTGTTGTCATGAAAGGTGATATGAAAACTGCCAACTTATATGTACTTAGAGGCAATACAGTTACTGGTACTGCTGCTGTAATTTCTGCTGACTCTCTTGATTCTGATGCCACTAAACTTTGGCATATGCGTCTCGGGCATGTGAGTGAATTTGGTTTGGCAGAGTTAAGCAAGAGAGGACTTCTCGATGGGTGTAGCGTCGATAAGTTGGACTTATGTGAGCATTACATCTTTGGTAAGCACAAGAGGGTGAAATTTAACACTTCCATTCATACAACAAAAGGCATACTTGATTATGTGCATGTTGATTTATGAGGGCCGTCTTGTGAACCTTCTCATGATGGTGCTCCTTATATGCTTACAATAATTGATGATTACTGTAGAAAGGTCTTGCCATATTTTTTGAAGCAAAAATCAGATGCATTCGCAGCTTTAAAGGAGTGGAAGGTTAAAGTTGAAAGGCAAACCAAAAGAAAGGTAAAAGTTCTTCGTACTGATAATGGTATGGAATTCTGTTCATGTGCATTTAAGTATTATTGCAGAAGAGAAGGTATCGTGAGGCACTACACTGTTCTGTACACCCCTCAACAGAATGGTGTAGCTAAACGCATGAACAGGACCATTATTTCCAAGGCTCAATGTATGCTGTCTAATGCAGGATTTGGGCAAGAGTTTTTGGGCCGAGACTGCTTCCACTGCATGTTATCTCATTAATCGGTCACCCTCCACTGCTATTGATAAGAAAATTCCAATTGAGGTATGGTCTGGTTCCCTTGCTGATTATTCACAATTGAGGGTTTTCGGTTGCACTGTATATGCACATGTTGATAAGCTATTCTGGTGCCTAGAACTACTAAGTGCATCTTTTTTGGTTACTATTCTGGTGTAAAAATTTATAAGCTATGGAAACCTGACACGAAATTTTTTTTGATTAGTACAAATGTTGTATTCAATGAATCTACTATGTTACATGAAAATTTATTAACAAATGCTCCTAATGAAGGACATCAAAGAATAAGTGTGCAGGTGGAGCATTTGCATGATGGAGAACATACACCGGACAATGATAACGTTGCTGTCCAAGATGCACAGGTTGCTGAAATTTTACCTTTTGCTAATAAATCATCTGTTTTAGAGCATTCTTCTTTAGTTGTGCAACCTCCACAACGCTCCATTGCAGTTGATAGGCTAAGGAGGAATATTGTTCTGCCTTCTAGGCTAATTTCAGAATGCAAGTTTATCACTTATGCTTTGAGTTGTTCAAAGGAGATTGAAACTAGTGCAGAACCTTCAACTTACACCGAAGCGATTATTTCTGTTGATCACAAGAACTGGATGATTGCGATGCAAGATGAGATATAGTCACTTGAAAAGAACGGCACTTGAGAGTTAGTCCAGTTTCCAAAAGAAAAGAAGACCGTTCGCTGCAAATGGATCTTCAGAAGGAAGGAATGAGTGTCTCCCACTGAACCGGTAAGGTTTAAGGCAAGGTTAGTTGCTAAAGGCTTCAATCAAATTCCAGGTATTGATTACAATGATGTTGAAGGACCATGTGGAGGTCCATCCATATTTGTGATGAGTATTTGACTTTATTTGAGTAAGGTGTGCTCAGGTTTGAGTTTGATTTGAATTGAAATTCATAAGGAAGCAATTTGAGCTGTGTCAGCTTCAGGCGGCACAACCGGCCTTATGGAGGCAGTAGTACCGACTATATGAACTATATAAGATTTTATGATAATTATTGTATATTATTGTTGGATAATGCTATGTGATAGGTTTTCTTGTCTTTGATGATTGTAGGGTTTCAAATTGTGATCATGGTGAGGCGAAGAATGGCCAGGACTAGGTGAGGTGCATCGGAAGTCTGGATGGCCGGGGATCGCCGGAAGATGGCCGGAGTTGAAGCCGAAGCAAGTCACGGAAGCAAGGAACAGTGGAGATGCTAGCTTAACACTGCTCAGATCAAGGAGAGCCATTGGATCGTGGGTTTAGAAGATAGAGTAGTGGTTAAGTCTAGTTTGCTTTGAGAAATGTGTAAAATCCGTTATGTTATTGGGTTTCGGGTTAGCTGTAACACCCCAAAATTTTACTTGTCCTAAATTCATGTGTGATTTGGCACTTTGGTGAATTTTTGGAATTTTCTGGAATTTATTTGGATTTATTTGGAATTTATTTGAATTTATTCCATTTTGAAATAATTAAAGAATTTAATTTTGCAAATAAAATTTTGTTGGAAATATTTTATTTGAGTCCAAAATGATCCAAAGTATTTTCCAGAATTTTTCTGGAATTTTTCTGAGTCATTTGCTATTTTTAATGAATTAAATGAATTACTAGGAATTATTTTAAATATTAAATCGCTGGAAAATCAAACTCGGGTCAAGTACTGTTCATCCGACCGAGTCGGAACCCGAGTCGGACTCGAGTCCGACCCGAGCCACGCGACTCGACCAAACCCACTCCTAAACCTAATCAATCCCAACCGTTGGATCAAGATCCAACGGTGAGATCCGCGTCTGGGTTGAGCCGTATCCGGCCCGGAGCCGATCGCGCCGTGCGATCGTGGCCGTTGATCGCGCCACGTGGACGGCTGAGAGTCGACGTCTTCACCGAGACCGAGCCGGACTCCGCCGCCGAAAGTCTTGTAGGCCGTGATCGGACTAGGGCTCGCCGAGCACGCCTCCCGGGGCTATTTAATGCCCGGATCGCACCCCGAGTATCGCCGTGACCTTGCGCTACTTTTTGGCCCTAGCTTGCTCAGCCCTAGCAGCCGCCGCTTGCTCGGGATTGCTCGCCGTAGTAGCTAGGGTATCGTGGTGGTTTTTCTCACCTTCCGCCGCCGTCGCGTCGCAGGAGAAGGAGGTCGAGCGGGATCCCGAGCCAAGGCGACTTCGAGCGTGACCCTTGCGTCGCCGGAGGAGCCCCGTAGCGCCGTCGGGCTCGTCATCGTTCCCGTCTCCGGTGCCCAAGCTTCGCCGTGCCATCGCCGGACTCCGCGAGCTCTGTGGACCGTCAGATCCAGATCGGACGGTTGAGGTGAGTTCACGTGTTCCAAACCCGATTAGATCTGGACCGTTGGATCAAGATCCAACGGTTCACAATCGCCACGTGCCGTAGCGGTACTATTATAGGATTAGATCTGGACCGTCCGATCTAAATCGAACGGCCCACGAGCATCGAGTAGTTTCAACGTGTTAAACCCTGGATCTAATCCGCGCCGTTGATTTTCAAACCAACGGCCGAGATTGCGCCACGTGTTGGGAAGGTGGACCGACGCGGTCAGCGTCGTACGCGTGTGAGCGCGTGTCCCTGACACGCGGGCCCCGCATGTCAGAGGGCCCACACGTCAGCCGCGTTGGCGTGAGACCCGACCGACAGTGGGTCCCACCTGTCAGCCTCACCCGAGCTGTGGACCGGGTCCACCGTGGACCAAACCGCGCCGTGAGCTGAGCCCATGAGCCGGCTGACGTCAGCCAACCAATCAGAGGCTGACACGTGTCCATGATGACGCAATAATTAATTTCCGAAAAAGAAAATGATTTATTAATTCGAAATATTGATTCAAATTTAGATTCAAACTTCAAACGCTTATAACTTTTGCGTTTCAACTCCGATTTGAGTGATTCAAATTTCTAAATTTGTATAAAATTGAGATCTACCTAAATATGAATTTTATTTAATTTTTGGACTAAAGTTTTTCTCTGTAATATTATTTAATTGATTATTTAAACTTTAATAAATCATAACTTTTGCGTTTTAACTCCAAATTTGACGATTCCAGTTTCTAAAAATCCAGAAAATTATGTTCTCTCTGTTTATGGATTTTATTTGGAGTTTTGGGATGTTTTTGCCTATTGTTTATTTGTGTATTTGCTATTTGCACGCTTCTGAGTAGAGCGTTGAAGTCTGGGAGGGATTCGAAGGGAAGTATTGACTCGGGATCCAACTCAAGACCAAGAGCAAGTACTTTTTGAAGGCAAGTTGTGCTTTGACCATGTTGATCCTATTTGAAATCTATTTTGATTTAAACTATTGCATGCTAGTTCGATTAGAAACATACTTTGCTTAAACATGGGGATTAGATAAATACCAATTTCTTTGTATGACACCTTGATTATCTAAGTATGTGCCATGATCCCTTGTCACCCTAGTTGTGGTTTACTAGTTGGACATTATTAAATTGCCAACATGGGTTTAGACCGTTGTAGTATCTTTGCTTAGACACCTTTCGTGCTCATAACATGATTTTGGACAATCAAATGTTAATATTGACTTAATGATATCTTGAACCTGTTTTGGAAAAGTATCATGTGATGTTGATGGCACGTGGTGCATGGTAATCAAGCGGGGTTTGATAAAACAGATTTCGGCGGGGCATGTGGCAAGAGTAATCAGTGGGCCATTGTGGCATTGGGAGTGTTGATTTGGTTTTGGGTAGTCTTGCCCTGGTCACTCTAAGGACTTAACCTTACAAGCCTTTGAACTGGGTCATACTTGCAACCACATGGCTGGAATGGGACGGCCCTAGTTGACTAAGTCGCTAAGGACTCACTTGTGGAGCCTCGAGTGTCGATTACACCGTTTGTGTGATTATGCGGGGGGCGTATCGTGGTGTGGCCGATACCCATCTAACGGTGTGTTGGTCCCATACTTCGCCTTGGCTAAGGAAGGGATGGTGTAGAAACCTGACCGGAGAGGACCACCTGTGTTGTTTAAAGCTTAGAAAGGCTTTGTTACGAACTTCGCCTTTGTGGTGTTTGGAGTATCTTGTGGGTAAAGTGCATAACCTCTGCAGAGTGTAGAATCTATTTGAATAGCCGAGTCCACGATCGACAATGCTCGGGAATTACAGTCAAGGGTTAGACTTTACGAAAATAACTTGGATTTGAAAGGTTGGGTTGGTTTAGTAATGAAGTTGATGGAAATGTGGTTTAGGATGGGGAAAATGTTTATTAAATTTCTTGAGAAGTTATTTATGCTTTACTTATTTCTACCGCTTTGAATCTACTTTTATTACTTGTCAAAAGTCATTTCTTTGCAAATATACCTTGAGCTATTCCTTTGTACCAAGCCATGCATATAGTATATTAGCTTGCATTCATTGCATGACTTGCTGAGTACCAAGTACTCACCCTTGCCTCAACACAATACCAGTTGAAGAGGAGACTACGCCGGTTCGGAGGAGAAGTTCCCGCAGGACCCGTCTACTTAGGGATGCGAGCCCGATCAGTTACTGTGGTATCTTTGGATGGCGCCACGAAGTTATTTGATTTTCCGCTGCTGTTATTTCTCTTTTAATAAGTTTCGCCTTGCAAGGCATATATTTGTAACTTGGCCATAAGGTCAAGTAACTTTTGGTTATTTAAATAAAGTACTTATTTGGTATCGAGTGGTATGATTGTGATATTTACCAATGTTAAGACTGTGTGCACTAGCGCGTTCCTGGACTAGTGCTGAATACACAGAGGGTCCGGATTTGCAAATTCGGGGTCCCGACATTAGCCCAATGGGTAAGTGTGTGGGATCAAATTATGGTCCTTGGAGGGTAGCTTAGGATAGAAGCAATTCATCCAAAAGTGGAGGATGACCCATGGACACTATAAATGGAGGGGTAGGGGTAGCCTCCCCTTTTGAAGGTTTGAGTTGCTCCTTTGAGCTTTGCCCACATGAAGTGAGGCTTTGTAAAACTTCCATACAGAAAATACAAAGATTTCCTTTACATTCTTGTGAATTTAAATTCAACATTTACATTATGTCTTTACTTTACGCAATTTAAATTCTGTATTTACATTATGCAATTACTTTCCCGCAATTTAAATTCATGCAAGTTTGATTTGACTCCACTCCTACTTGCTTTCGATTCTTCTTGCCGAAGATAAGTGATTTATGGATGAGTCTTCTCTTAGATCATATCTCAATTCTTTAGGCAAGTCTTGATTTGATCTTGCTAGAAACCGATCTCTTTGCTTCCTCAAGATTGTTCTTTCTTTTTCAAGTCTGTTCTCTCTGCGCAACAGAATTTATTATTTTTGTGGAAAAATCATCCGACGTGATTTTAAAGTGATTCTTATTGGGTTGGATTTCTAACTTCCATAGGTTCTTGTGATAAAAATTTCATTTGCCCAAGAACCACGGTTTAAGAGCTATGGAAGTTTTCCCAAGCCCTAAACGTTCTATCTGAGTTCTTCGTACAGTAGAGCTTATTATTTTCACCAGAATTTTACCTTGCATGATATTGATCTAATTGTTGGTGGGTAGTTGCGGGACTCCCTGATCTCATTAGAAATAAATAAATAAATTTAAATGAGTCATATATTTGGAGAGATCACCTTTTGATTGAGCTTCTTTTCTGCTGGAGATTCACTTTTGCTTTTCAGAAGCAGCAGGTCTTGTTTTATTTATTTCTTTTTTCTTAAAGGTGATTTTGAATTGATTCATTTTTCGGTGGATTCTCAATAACAAGGAGTACCAGAAGAAAAATCCCCATGACCATATGAGCCACAAATTTTTTATTCATGGCAATTTTATTAGGGGGATGTGTTGCTGATCATGGTTAATCTTGATTTTTGAGGGTTCCTTTACTTGGTGTGATTAGTTAACTTGATTCTTTCAACTTGTTAGAAAACACATCAATCTTGTCCAAGAGGTGGGAATATTGAAATTGGGATAATTCACCCCCCTCTGATCGCCATCTCGATCTTTCATATGTCTTTTCCCTTGTTTTGAAGCATAGTTCAATACGTACTCTCCTCAGTATTGTAGCTATGCATGATTATGTACTTGAGCAATTAGATGTTAAAACTGCCTTCTTACATGGGGAATTAGAGGAAGATATCTACATGGACCAACCTGAGGGTTTGATTGTTCCTGAAAAAGAGACCTTGTTTGTATATTAAAGAAGTCGCTTTATGGTCTGAAGCAGTCTCCTAAACAATGGTTTGACTCATTTATGCTTTCACATAGTTTTAAGAGGTCTGAATTTGATAACTGTGTATATATGAAATTTGTCAATGGGTCAGCTATATATTTGCTTCTTTATGTTGATGATATGTTGATTACTGCAAAGGACAAGTCAGAGATAGTTAAATTAAAGGCACAATTAAGTAATGAATTTCATATGAAGGACTTAGGTGCAACAAAGAAGATTCTTGATATAGAAATTATCAAGGACAAAAAGTTTGGCTTGTTGTATCTTAGCCACCAAGGTTACATTGAGAAAGTCCTTCGTCGTTTTAATATGCATGAGGCAAAACTAGTGAGTACTCCTTTAGCTACCCATTTCATATTGTCTTCTCAATGTCCTGAGTCTGATGATGAAATTGAGTACATGTCTAGAGTTCTTTATTCTAGTGCTGTTGGTTCACTTATGTATGCCATGGTGTGTTCTCGTCCTAATCTATCTCATGCAATGTGTGTTGTTAGTGGTACATGGCTAATCCTGATAAAGAACATTGGAAGGCCGTTCAATGGATCTTCAAGTATATGCGTGGTACTTCTAATGCTTGTTTGCAGTTCAAAAAATCTAGAGATGGACTTAATGGTTATGTTGACTCTAATTATGCTGGTGACTTGGATAAGAGAATATCTCTCACAAGTTATGTTTTCACCATTGGTGGTTGTGCCGTTAGTTGGAAAGTAAGTTTTGTAACACCCCGGCATCTAGTATGCCCTGGATGTCACCAAACACAGTATAAATAGCAACTAAATACCAAAATTAAGATTAAATTACAGCAAGGGCATAAATGCTTTAACAGAAAATTTCGGCAGCATCTCCTTTGTTTTTCCATGATTTGAAGCAACAACATTAATATAACATGATATAACATAATGTATGGCATCTAAATGTAGGCCCCCGGATCGGCTATCCGGAGTCCTCTGTGTATTTCTGTACTAGTCCCAGATCAGTAGCTAGTACACACAGTCAAAAGTGATGAATCAACAACCATATCACGAATACAAATAACTAAATAAGAATAATACCAAATGAAAGCAAAGACCTTATGGTCAAGGTTTACCATTACGGCCTGAACAGGCTGAACAACAGGAACAACTGCAGCGGAAGGCCAACGCATGTCGACCCATCCAATTGCCCACAGGCAATCGAGTGGAGAACGCACCCTAGTCGTTGGAAATCTTGAACAGCTTCTTTCACTTCTGAGAGAGGATAGAATGTAGCACGTGAGTACATAAAGTACTCAGCAAGTCTGGGAAATTATGCACAATGTAGGCTATCCAAGGATGGCTTAATATGGTTCTTTTGCATAAAGCCAAGGTTCAACAAATCATACTTGTTAATAAATTTCACAAAGCATATTTGAGCAATTCTTTTTAATAATTGAATTACGTAATATTGTAGTGAAGGTTCTAACCACCACTCACTAATATACAGGCTCTATCCGCCACATCTCAACAAAATCAGGGTTCCATCCAATCACATGGCTATGTCCGCCATGGTTCACAAAATCAGGTTCTTTCCACCTACCTGGCTTTAACTGCCAGAAGCACACCCGAGAGTTCTAACCGCTCCCGGATCCCAAAACAAAACATTGTTTAGTTTGAAATTAAAACCCAAAGTCTACCAGTATGAAAGCATTCAGCAAGCTTTGCCTTTGGCCAGTAGGCACGGCTATTCGAATAGTTTTAACTCTGCAGAGGTGTACAACTTTACCCACAAGACATGATATTCCCTTGATGCCAAGCTATTAGCACACTTCCTTAGGTGTGCCGGCAGGGATATCATGACAAGGCCTTTACAATGTATACGCCTAACCTGACCCACCCCGAGGTTTCACCATTTGTTAGGGTTATGTCCACCAGATCTGAAGCCCCTCTTGCGCTTGTGAGAAAAACAACAACAACAACAACAACAATGCCTCCTTAGGCTCTCACACAACCACCGAGTGGTGAGTCTAAGTTAGGTTTCTACAAATTATTCACCAGTCGTGCCCACTTTGACATGTGGTTGTACTGTATTGCTTAGAATGGAGACAGTCATAAGCGTCGGTCCTTAATTGACTTGGGGCGGTACTTGCACAAAAGGATCAAGGCTTGATCCGCTTCCACCCGACATTCCATGCCGCCCAAGTCAAAATCATTTTTCATTTTATTTTTAACTTTATAAACCATTGGCAATACTCCTTGCCTATAACTTTCAATACAAGTTTTCCAGAAGTAATTGAAATCCCACCCATAGGTGAATAATGACCGTTTGCGAGTCTAAGCATTTCTACCGTACTATTCTATTCCACCAATAGTTTATTTTTATAAAATACAAAACTCAGGGTTTGATGACAATCCTTATAACCAATTCCGTAATCTCCAGTAATCATTAAATTGTCCTAATGGTACAATCCGATGAATAATCCGATTCAATATAGTATCCATCAAGTATTGAGTATATCATGGTAATATTCTAACTCTCAAAATCATATTAAACCCCAATCAAGTTTGTATCATTCCCTTGAACTATAACTTGTATTAATGATTTAACCATCATTCTTACAGCGATCACTCTTATCGTCCACAAAGAATATTTCACAAAATCATCTACTAACCCACCGAGAATACTTCACAATAGCCTCTCTAATCATCTCGAATACAATCTACCGATAATACTTCATATTATCCTATATTTAATCCTTCACCCTATCACCTCTAAAGCTTCTACTTTAATCCACCAATAATACGCGATAACATCATTCACTAAACCACCGATCATCATTCTCAACATCATTTAAATACCCTTCACATTGACATCTCTAGATCACATAGTGTACTGGTTAAAATCTCCGAGTATGTTTCCCCAATCACTCGACTTGATCCCCAAGTATGATCCTCAATGTGATTGATTTAATCTATCGAATATTATTCTCGATATCAAACTTTTTACAATAATCCTCCAATCCATACAAGTTATATTGCGAATTGCTACCACAACCCAACTCCTCAATATTTCAACTATCACCATTCATATATCAATTTCATATTAACAACCCCCACCTTATCACTACTATTCACCCATCTCCAATTACATTCCATACTATGGGTTCTATTCAAACTATCCTCCAAATAGTCATTTTCATAATCGAAGGGTATTTTATTAAAAATAGTTATTATGGTGGATCAACTGTTCTAGGGCGACAAAGAGTTACGGATAACAATTTCAAGGAGGTATAATCAACAGGTATAACTAACAACCTAACGTTTGACATCATCATTTTATATACATAGCAATGCAATTTGTAAAACAATTTTAAATCAGTTCGCAAACATAGGAGCAAAGTGCATCAAGGAGACTTGCCTCAGATCGCAGCGAGGAGGTGGAACTCTCTGAAGTCCGGCGACGGGATCGGCGGTCGCGTCGGAATTAAATCGACTACGCATAAAAGCGGGACAACAAATAAATAAAAGAAAATAAATAAAATCCAAAAATTATAAAATTAGTACTGGCAGGTAGATCTTGATTTTAGATGAATTTAGAAATTTGAATGGAGTCAAACGGAGTTCGGATGAGAAAGTTATGAGCTTCCGAAGTTCGAATCCGGAAAAATTGGAAAACGAGGGAATATTCCTGGAATATCCCAAGTTTGACAGGGTCAAAGTTTGACCGAAAACTTTGACTTGACTTGGTCTCCCTTACAGGTGGGGCCATCATGTCATTGGGTGGAGGCTTGTCTTCAAGCTTGGCCTTTGGCCAAGAACAGAGGAGATGGGAGGAGCTCGCGCCGGCGAGGAGCTTCGGCGAGCGGCGACGGCCGGGCCAGCGCGGCGGCGCCGGAGGAAGCGACCGTAGCGGCGAAGCGCGGCATGGCCTTCGCGAAACAACTCGCGCTTGGCCTTAGAAGCGGCAGCGCCACGCCGGCGGCTCGGCGGCAGCGTGGCCAGCGGCTTCATCGCGGAAATCGGCAGCCCGGCTTTCGGCGGCCGGGCAACGACGCAACCAGCCTTGGCCTTGTGCGGAGCCGCGGCCCGGCGCTGGCCACCGCGAACCAAATGAAGCGGCCGATCAGCCGTAGCCAGCAGCGCTTGAGGCGGCGGCGGGTCGCCGGTGGCCTTGGCCGAACAACTCATGCCAGCGGCGGCGAGGAAGAAGCGGGCCGCAGGCCACGGCGGCGTCGCCGAGCCAGCAGCGACGCAGGAAGCGTCGGCGAGGCCAGCAGGCTCGCCGGAAGCGACGCGGCGAGGAATCGCCAGCGAGCAGCGCCTGAGAGGAACCAAAAGCAGAGCACCCACTTTGCTCCAAAATTTGAGATTTTTGATATAAATTTGCATATAACTTCACACACTAATTGATGGAACACCTAGAGGACATCCTTAGGACCTTAGGTTTGCGAGGAATTGAAAGATTTCTCACCGGGAGGATGAATTCGACGAAGAAGCAGACTCGGCCGAAAGAACAAAAGCTCGAAATTAAATCGTTAATCCGCGAGGAAACCTAAAATTGATAGATGAATAAGAATCTAGACATCCATACGAACACGAGGAATCAACCTGAGAAGAGATTGACCCAGGAGAGGAAGCTATGCCCAAGAACACGAAGAACGCAAAAATGGTGGGTTCTCGCCGGTTTTCTCGATCTCACGGAAGAATGAGTTGGAGAGGCTTAAGGAGGACTAGACTACCGGGAAGAGCATTCTCCCACGGAGCTTTGAGAGGTGGTGATGCGCCGTTTGACGAAGAAGCGGCCGAGTAATGGTCGATGAAGCCCTTTTGGATTCTCCTTAATAGCGCCCGTTTAAGCGAGATTTGAAGCGATTCGAGTCCAAAAATGAGTTCCCCTCGCCGTTTCCATTCCAACGGACCCGGCCTTAAAGGATTTGGTGCATTGAAGTGGAAGTTAGAGGTGATTAAAGAGTATGCATCCTTGCTTGGAGAGAGAGAGAGCTCCCCCCCTCTGGAAGAACAGCCACGATACCAAGGGAAGATGAGCGATTGCACCTTGCGTGGCGGCTTCAGGTTGGCCAGGATTATCTGTGAATGATCCGCCCTAGAGAAAAATTAGGAAAAATGGTCTAAAAATTCCGGAAAAATTCCTAGAACCATTTTGGAATATTTGGGACCCAATAAAATTGGTTTAGTTGAAATTGGATGAAATTTGTGGAATCAAATATTCAGGTGCGAATCGCAGGCATTAAACAAAAGCCGTGCGAGATAAAATAGGAACGGAGGTCCAAAAATCCGGGGAATGATTTCTAAAATCATTTTGGAATATTTGGAACATAATTGAAGTGGTTTGGGGATTTTTGGAGCATTTCTGGACTCGGGTGAAATTTCGGGTACCGGTGGAAACTGGAAAATCGATTTTGCGACCGGAGGGGAAATAATTCCCAATTTTGGATGGGAAAGGATGCCAGGTTATTATAAACACCAATGAAAATCCAAATTTTTGAATCTAAATAATTTAAACTAGATTTTCTCCGGAAAGCGAAAACTAGGGTGTTACACTAAAACAGCAATAACGAGAGATATAGCAACAGTTTAAGTCCAAAACAACGAATTCAACCACTTCATGAGTTATGGCAAAGCCAATGACATAACCAAGCACATAGTTAAGACAATAAACTTATTTTCGCAACTATGAATGGTAAAAGGATTGCTGTCTAAGTGATTGAAGTTATGTGAAGGTGTGCCGCTAAGTCCCTTTACCGCATGCCGGTTTCATGGTACCTAAAAACATCATAAAACACAAGCGTGAGTTCATCACTCAGCAAAGTGTATTGCAATGGAACAAGAAGACAATTTTCAATACCATCATCACTACATCTCATATTCAACATCATAAACATTTCATATCCACATTGTATTCATCTCATTAACATCGTCATATATGCAATGCAATGCACATGTCTCCTTGAAGCACATACCGGTATTGCCGAGTGGACACCTGTCAGCGTGCACCCTCTTTCCCCTTCCATCCCATAGATAGAGGGTGCCTACTCTTATTGACTCGCTCCCATACACCACCGTGGATGAGACTACGACGTAGGTCTTTCGTGTTCACTACGTGTGAACACAGAAGCCCGCATCAAAATGGGACGCCTCTTCCATTGTGAATGCACATATAACATGAACATGTATGAACTTGCATGAATATTTAATACGGCAATTTCATAGCCAATATGAAACCATGTTCATCATATCATAAGTAAATAACAAGCATGGCAAGTTAACACATCATGTACCTATATTGCACCTATGCAAGTCTAATAACCATCCAATACCCAAACCCATCCCAATACACTTGCCTTCAACCGTGAGCGACGGAATGTCGAGAGGTTGAGGGCACTCCCGGGGTCACACCACCTGCACATAGGTTCAACACTCAAAACTTGCCCACAAAACAGTACAAGAGCGATCATCTACCTCGATTTCGCAACCCACTCCTAAAACACGAAAACAGAGAATCTGTCCCACCGGGACAGCGGTCTTCCAACTAGCATGACTTGAGTTCTAAAACTCCAACTCAAGTAAACGAGTACATTTTCTCGAAGCTTAGGAAATTTCCTAGCTTTTTCTAAGTATTCGCGAAGACTGAATCAGCCTCTAAAATTGTCTAATCTACAGATAAACATGATCTGTCCCAATCGCATCACAGATTTAACAACGTTCGGTAAAACAGCCATAACTTTTAAATGGCTGGACAGAATTTAACTTTCTTGGTGTCCACTGAAATGTCATTAAATTATCTACAACTTCTGTAACATCTGGCTAATCAGAAAACTCATCTAAAATTACCAAAACTCAAGCCCTAGGTCAAGGTGCAAATCTGCTCGAGGACAGAATGTGGGACAGCATAGCAATTTTCCTAATCCCATCTAGGAACAGTACCTAAACATGGATCTTAGGCATGGAATCCCCCTTCTAACCAGCATCATAACCCTACAAATGGATCTACCAACGCTTACCTCCCTCAAAGAACCGTTCGATCGATGAAATCTTCTCCTCCCGGTCCCCTGATCTCCTTCCTCGCGCCAAATCCGCCGGATTCCCTCATCGCGGAGCTTTCCAATGGTGAGGACAACGGAATGGAGGGGTGTGGCAGCAAGGGATGGGGGTGGATCTCTCCTAGGGACGGCTAGGGGAGGTGGGGAGGTGGAGGAGGAAGGGGGAAGGGGTGGAGGCGCATGGGAGGGGTGGCGGCTAGGAGTGGGAGGGGAGGAGGTGGGGGGCGCCCTAGGGTTAGGGGGGCGCATGGGCAGGCTTTGCTGCCCCCCCCATCTTCCCCACATGGCCCAAGAGTCTCCCCAACGGCCCAAATTGATCCCCCAAGGCCCAAACTCCCCCGGAAGGGCCCAAACTCCCGGAAACGGCCCAAAAACAGGGTATAAAGTCGTATCGTAATGCCGTATTCCATAAAGTCACATTCCATAATGTCACTTTCCATAATGTCACATCCCGTGATGTCACAAGTTTGCAGGCTACTATTGCTTTATCCACCACTGAAGCTGAGTACATGGCCATTTCTGAAGCATGTAAAGAAGCTATTTGGCTTGAAGGTTTGTATGCTTAGCTTTGTAGAGTTAAGTCTTACATTATTATATTTTGTGACAGTCAAAGTGCTATATGCCTTACAAAGGATCAAATGTTTCATGAGAAAATAAAGCACATTGATGTCAGGCATCATTGTCTTCGTGATGTTATTGCTCAAGGTAACATTAAGGTATGCAAGATCAATACACATGATCGTCGGATTCTATGTGGTGGGCGTGATGTTATTGACTTTTGAAGCTAGGGTTTCAAAGGAAGCTCCAAGAACTCAAGAAAATGACTTTTGGACGAATAAATTTGACGAAAAGCCAATTAGAGTTTTCAGATCGATTCTTTTGCGCTAACAGATTCTTTTGAGCCTAACCTAGGTCTAGCAACTCGATTAAACAACGATCTACCTCTTGAGCTAGGATTTCTAGGGTTAATCCGAAAGGAAGAACAGAGGAGGATGTAGGGTTTGGATCAAAACCTCATGGATTGATCTCAAAATCAAAATCCACCAGTCTTGAAGCTTCTTGGGGACTTGGTGAATCTTGCCAACACCTTGATCCTGGATCTTCTTGCTCCACTTGTGCTCCCACCGACCGAAAATGAAGAGGGAGAGGGAGGAGCTTCGGTGGAAGGGAGAAAAGAGAGGGAGAGCTAGAGGGAGGAGAGGAGGAGAATGGGGAGAAAGGCGGAGAAGAGGGGCTCTCCCCAGGCTCCTTTAGGTCGACAAGGCGACATGGGTACAGGAGAGGAGGAGTGGGTGGAGACATGCGCTGCTCGGTCTGAGAAAAAGCGCAGTCCGACAGTACAGCCTGATGGGGCCGGTATTGCCACTCGGGCAAGACGGCCTTTAACTGCGATCTTTGTCGCTCGCTCCTACTACCAAACCACTGGTTCGCACGGCTTTGCTTTAGGATTCCACGCAATGGTTCAAGGGCTTCCAAGGAGAAGCTCTCAGGGTTAGGTTTAGCTCTAGACTTGGGCACTTAAGGTTTCGCCCGGAATCGAAACTTAGGGCTCCGGACTTGGGAACTGATCGAATGACTCGACAAACGAACTCCGAAGGCAAATAATTCCAATTTAAAGTCCAAATATAGATCAAAATATAATTAGGCACTTAATTAACTTAATTATACCTAATTACAAAAATCAGGATGTTACAGTTACCAACAATCAATTCTAATGTTCAAAAAATATTTGACCAGGTCAATATTTTTCAGTTGAAGTCTCTCTAAAAAGTAGGCCCACTTAACAGAATAGTTATGTCCATGATCACGATTCAAGTGAGACCTTATCAACGTCAATAATAAACTAGCCAAAAGCTAATGAAGATCAGATAAAATCAAAGTACGAACAGTCCTTGGCCATAAAGGCGCCAGTCATACAGTTTTATAAGCCCTGACCAGGTAAGTTGGTTAGAAGGTATGGCAGTTTCCCACGTGATTAACGTGAAAGCAGTTATTGGCACATTCGAAAACTTATGACGATTGACCAAAGAGTGAGACAGCTCAAGAGTTAATGAAGTCCCTTATGATTGGTGAGTGAAGACAAGAGGTGTCTATAGCAGAATTATCTACCACTCCTTAGGTGGGCATAAATAGGGTGACCTACGTGCCTCAAAAGGACAATCTCAACAATCTCATTCTTGTAACACTCTTTTCACTGCAATGAAGTCTCTACTTGGTCGTGCTCTCATATTTATTTTCCTGTAAGTTTGATATAGGACTATGAGTCCTGAATGTTCGACAGTTAGTGCTAGAAGGATTGCAGTATCACATTGAAGATTGTTGTTGCGATGTTCTGCATCATTCTTAATGAATGAGGAGAACACCTTTGATTTTATTGATGAATGAGGATTATGTTTTAGTGAGGTGTGCAAGTGTGACTTCTACCTTGAGTATGTTTTCGAGGGAGAATTTGTGTCGTCTGCGACCCAACATGCTGGGACCAAGATGGTACAGACGATGCTACCGCCCCCAAGCAAAGGCGAGTACTTTCCCACACCTGTCTCAATTGGAGAGACATGTAAGCATGATGTTGGTACCATGGTGCGCAATGATGATCGCACTGACAATGTCAATGTGAGGTTCTTATAGAATCATCTAAGGAACATTTACTCTAAAATCTCGACTACTACCCCTCCTCCGATAAGGACAGGACGTTCTTACTCTCCATCTGCTCCAACTTATGTGCATGTGTATCATCAACAATGACAAGAGTGAGGAACAGTGAGCATCAAATAGAGGGCAATGATGAGACCCATCGATAGTACCACACCAGTGAGCCAGGGACAATCTGAAGGTTCAGTACTAAGGGCATGTATAGTGGTATAGACGGTAGCTGTCTGTAATATACATCCATGTCATCTATAGACAGTATTAAAAATAACTTATACAATAGACTGTCTGTAATGATCTCTCATATGATTAATAGACTGTCTATACAATGGTATACACACTATAAAGCTGTCTATAAGGCCGTCTGTTAAATAGTAGACATCATATTTCTCTCTCTTCCCTCTCTTTCCTCCACATCATCCAAAAGCTGACATGGCATACCGTTGTAGATAGCTGACATGTACCATTGTACATGCCCTAATACAGACGGATATTGCCCTCAACAGCATTCACCGACCACGCCTCATGTTAACAACGGTAAAAAATCTTAACACTGTACTATCTCTTTCACACGTTGAAACGGACCATCAACTCTAGGGCAAATGACGAAATCCCCGACCACGCATGTCGGCCCGTCCTTCGCCTCGCCCGCGCGCCCGTCGCCCACCTCCCCTGACCGCCTGACCTCCTCGCCCCTCGCGGCCCGATCACCCCCGTCTCTTCTTGCCCCTCAGGCCCTTCGCCCCTGCCCACGCGCGGGGCTCCTCCTGTCACGAACCGTCCGTGCGAGGGTTTCGTCCTTCACCCCACCCTCCCGTCGTGCGAGGGCCGCCTTGCTGGAGGGCCTCCGCCTCGTGGCGGCCTGGGACCTACCCCACGGCGAGGTCGTCGCTGAGGTGCCCAAGAAGTTCTGAATGGACGCCGACAACGTTGCCGCCTCTGACCTCAGCCGCGCCTGTGGCCGCCGGGACCTCCGGCCGTGGGTCGCTGTTGCTCTGCTCCTCCTCCGGGAGGCCGAGCGTGACTCGCCATGGGCGCCCTACCTCAACATCCTCCCGCGCCAGACCGACTCCACCATCTTCTGGTGAGTGAGGTGATGTTGATCGCTCTCCATGTGTTTGATGAAATGCTCTCTGTTGCTTTGGTTGGTAGTTCTTCATGACTTCACGTCGCGTCGTGCTGATGCTTTTGAGTGGTTGCTTCGTGCTTCCAGTGCTAATCCAGAAGGCCCCAAGCCCCCAAGCCAACTTCTATTGTTGCAATGTGCTTTCCCAAATCAGATAAATCACAATGCTGTTTTTACCTCAAAAGAATCCTGTTGGGAGATCAAAGGAAAGGGCCTTTTTGGTAGGAATGTTGGGTTTTCTTTGGGAACGCTAGTGGATGTTAAATCCGGAGAATAGGTACACATGAAGTTCCATTATTTTGTTCAATAAAATGCCCTGCAGATGTACACTAGGCATAAGTATAACATTCCTATTGCCTTTCATCACTAGCAAATTCAATGAGTTTCATGTGAATAAGTTAGCTAGATTTGTGCTTACTTATAAATGAATGATGTTTTGACAGATTTATATACAGTATGACCTGGACAAGAGTAATGCTGAATTAGCACTGAACTATGGGTTCACCGAATCAAACTCATCAAGGGATGCATATACTCTGACACTGGAGATCCCTGAATCTGACCCATTTTATGGAGACAAACATTGCAGAATTAAATTTCTGGAGGAGACTGCATACTTCGATGTTGTCCTCGGCGAACCACTTCCACCTCAAACGATTCCTTACCTGCAATTAATTTGTCTTGGGGGAACAGATGCATTTATCTTGGAAGCTCTCTAATTTAGAAATACAGTTTGGCAATACCAAACTAATGAGAACAATGTGTTAGGTAAATGGAAATCTTGCAGCTGTAAACAACATCTGAGAACAATGTAAAAGAAATAGTCTGTAGAAACACACAGGCACTGAATTCATGGTTGATAATTATATAATTCCTTTGCTAATTGTATTGTGATTACTTTGTGTTAGTAAATGGAAATCTTGCAGCTGTAAACAACATCTGAGAACAATGTAAAATAAATAGTCTGCAGAAACACACAGGCACTGCATTCATGGTTGATAATTATATAATTCCTTTGCTAATTGTATTTTGATTACTTTTCTAATTCTAGGTTATTTGATTTTGGATGTATAGGTTGAACCACTGAATGAGTCGATGAATCACGACCTGAGGCACTTCTCTTCATGATGCATATCGGAGTTGACTCCGTCCAAGCTTAAGGTTTGCTTTTGTACATTTTGCTTTGTCAATGTGGTAGCTGCTGATATTAAAATTGAGAAGCTTGTTAATATGATGATTATCTGTACTAAAATTGTCTATCACTGGAGCTACAAATGTAAAATAAATAGTCTGCAGAAACACACAGGCACTGCATTCATGGTTGATAATTATATAATTCCTTTGCTAATTGTATTTTGATTACTTTTCTAATTCTAGGTTATTTGATTTTGGATGTATAGGTTGAACCACTGAATGAGTCGATGAATCACGACCTAAGGCACTTCTCTTCATGATGCATATCGGAGTTGACTCCGTCCAAGCTTAAGGTTTGCTTTTGTACATTTTGCTTTGTCAATGTGGTAGCTGCTGATATTAAAATTGAGAAGCTTGTTAATATCATGATTATCTGTACTAAAATTGTCTATCACTGGAGCTACAAATGTGATGTGCCCTGATGCACTAGGTGATGTGTCAGTGCTTGTAGGTTTTGCAGCATGTGTCTGCTAGAAAGCGAGGAGAGTTGATTAGGATTACGAATAAGAAGCATTTGATGCAGTGATTACATATACTGAAAGAGAAGCATTAGACATCCGTTCTGCTGGCTGTTCGAAATGATACAGGCTGTACAAACCATGATAGCATAATTAAACGTCTTTAGCTAGACATGTCATTAATTTTATTTGGCAGCAGCTACTTAGAATTTGAAAGGCTGAAGAAAATTTTGGATGCTCCAAATTTTAGCTAAGTCTCTAAATTTGCCATATTCAAATCATGGCAAATTCGAAAATCCGAAGGATGTACCATATGTTTTATAATGCTGAACTAGTATGATCACAGACGATTCTTGCATAGAACCGTCGTAATAATTGTATATAATTGACGGTTCTTGACAAGAACCATCTATGATAATCGTCTGTGATGTGCAATGATTATCATTTACATATGGTTACTACCAAGAATCGTCTGTGATGTGTAACGATTATCATTGACACATGGTTACTAATTGTATATCACAGACGGTTTTTGGCAAGAACCATCTATGATAACCGTCTGTGATGTGCAATGATTATCATTGACACATGGTTACTACTAAGAACCGTTCGTGATATGCAACGATTATCATTGATACATGATTACAGATGATTCGAAAAACCGTCTGTAATGATGATTTGGAATCGGCTGTGATGTCTTTTTCTTAGTAGTAGCCCTTGATCTCTTCGGTAGAACAACTTGCAATGGAGACTGGAGTACACCTAGGGGAAGAAATGAAGAGCTAATTAAGTTACATGCACCGCTCGTGAATGCTTTTTCCTCAAGAATACTCAAATTTATATATGCACGAAATTATACTCATCCAATGGACATGAACAATATTATTGGTCTCCACGTACAGCGGCACAGAGTTTACAGACCAAGCTGAACCAACAAACCTGAGAGAGTAAGGGGGCCAAATTTGACAGGATTACACAAGCATAAAGATCAGAGATCCCACACATACGTATAAGCAGTAGCGGAGGACGGAAAAAAATTCAGGTATGGCGAAATCATTATTTTTATGTACCAAGGATATATGTGGCAGGACATGTGCTAAGATTACTAAGGATACACGTGGCAGGACAGGTATGGCAGGTGCCATACCCCGCCATACGTGGTCCTCCGCCCCTGCGTATAAGTATTATGACAACAACACTTTAATTTTGCCGCTGCGATCGAGATGGATCACTACGATCAGCTGGCTTCAGGACTTGCGCGTGTAGGACGGCAAGACGCTGTAGACGGTCTGCGTGAGGGTGGCGCTGAGCAGGATGACTGCGGCGACAAGCGAGATGATTGTCCATGGATTCCTGAAGTAGGTACGTTTGAGGTGGTACCGCCACTTGTTGCCCCGCTTCTTGTAGTAGGCCGTCACATCCAGTTGCACTTTGCGGAGCTCGAAGGATGGGCACGACATTGCTGCCGTGGACAGACTACTGTTGAACAGCTTAGCTGCCTCCTCGTCGCTGCCCAGCATATTCCGGAGGATCCCGTTGGAGCTCAGCAACGCCACGTCCTCGGCAGAGTCGATGATGTTGTCCATGAAGGTCACGTAGGCCGTCACGACGAAGCCGGCGCCGACGAGCAGCCGCTCGAATGCCATCAGGTTAAGGTACAAGCGCTCGGTAGAGTCGTCCACCGTCAATACAGGCATGCGCAGCACATCGTGTTTGAAGCGGATGTCGCGGAGCCTAGCCGTCGCGCTCCTCCTGAATTGGACGCCCGCCGCGTGGATCTTCACCGCTGAGGGCATGATCTCGTACTTGTATTGCCACGATTTTCGTCTTTCTTGGGCCCCGTGTTCGTACACGAGGCTTGCGTGATAAATCTCTAGGGGATGGTGTAACACCCCGGTATTTAATATGCCCGAATGCTATCAAACATAAGCTAAACAACAACTAAATATCACATTTAAACATAAATTCCAGCAAAGGTACATATGCTAAAAACCGATATTTCGGCAGCATCTCCTTTGTTTTTCAATGAATTAACACAATATCAATATCATGGCAAGATATATCATAGCACACGACATCTAAAACATCAACATAAATGGATGTATCATCAAACTACGCCAATAACACCACGCTCAACCACTTCATAAACTATAACGAAGCAAATAAGGGATCACAAGCATGCTAGATTAAACCATACATTAACTTTATGGCACAACTCTTAAAATCATGTCTCCAAGTGATTAATCATAGACTATGATGGTGGAGCTACGTGTAGAAGTGTAGCTAAACCCCTTTTTCCCGCATGCCGATCTCAAAGTACCTAAAAACAACATAAAACACAAGCGTGAGTTCGAAAACTCAGCAAGCATATTGTAATGGACAACAAGATCATTTACAAGACAATAATACCTCACATGACATATAACATCTCATACTTGAGCATATAACAACATCATCATCATTAAATATGTATTGCAATGCAATGCAATGCAATGCAATGTTATGCTCATATCTCCTTGGAAACTCATACCGGTATGGTTGAGTACACACCCGTCGGTGTGCACCCTCTCCCCCCTTCCATCCCGAAGATGGAGGGTGCCTACTCCTCGCTTCCACAACCCACGGTAGATGGAATCACGATGTAGGACTTACTCTAATGGCGTTCCGGACTAGTCATAACTTTCTCACCGACCTTGCCGGACTAGTTATGACGTTCTCACCGCCCTCGCCCTATCTCATGCCATGCATGCACTATGCCAATTATCATATCTCATTTGTACATAAACATATGGCATCATATCATGGCAAATATAGACACATGGCATCGTATCATGATAAACATAAACAAATAGCATCATATCATGATAATCATACTCAACATATCATTGGAAATCAGCAAGCATGGCAAGTGATCATAGCAAGTATTCCATCCTTCATCTAATCTCTACAAGCAACCTACAATCCGCTATTCATTACAACACACTTGCCTTCACCCACGGGCAACGGAGTGTCGAGAGGTTTGAGGGCACTCCTGGAGGCACACCACCTGCAAACACGTGCCATACACTCAAATCGAGTCCACAAAATAGCACACATAAATCCCACTACCCCGACTTAAACACAACTCCTAAAATCAGAAAACAGCAAATCTGTCCCTTCGAGACAGCAGCCTTCCAACGGGCATAACTTCTGTTCTAGGACTCCAAATTGAATAAACGAGTACATCCTCGCGTAGCTTAGGAAATTTCCCAACTTTTTCTAGTTATAGGGAAAGACTGATTCGGACTCTAATGTTGTTTAATCTAACGTTGAACACGAACTGTCTCAATCTCGTCACAGATTTGACAGCGCTCGGTAAAACGGCCATAACTTCCAAACGGCTGGGCGGAATTTCAATTTATTTATATGCACTGAAAGGTATTGAAGTTATCTACAACTTCCTAGAAGTCCGTACGGTCAGATTCGAACTCTAAATTAGTTTAATCTAATGTTGAACACAGACTGTCCCAACCTCGACACAGATTGGACAGCGCCCACCAAAACGGCCATAACTTTCAGACTGTAACTCGAAAAATTCTCAAAAAAATACAAAAAATAGGTCTTGACGATACCTACAACTTATTCAACAGGAGGTCGGCCAAATTCCGAATCTAAAATTGCGAAATCGCACGCCCTAACACGGACTCCAAATCTGCCCGAAACTGAGTACAATACGAACTCTAGTTCTTTTCAGATCTACTCCATGGCAGCACGTCCTCTTGATCTAAAAACTCCAAATCTACCATGAGAACAGCACCTAGACCTTCCCCAAGGTTTCCCCATGGACATACCTTAGTCCGACGAACGACGAACACGAAGAATGTCTCTCGATCACCCGATCTCGCTCCCACGCGCCAAATCCTTCGGGATCCTCGTCAGCGGTTCTTCCAAACAGCGAGGGCAGCACGTAGACGTGTCGTGGCAGCGAGGGGGCGTCCTTGGGGGCGCAAGGAGGAGGGGGGGTGGCGCGGCTTGAGGTGGAGGTGGAGGAAGAGGACTAGAGGGAGGAGGGAATTGGTGGAGGCGCAAGGGGGAGGTGGAGGCGTGTGGGGAGGCGGCTAGGGCAGGGAGGAGGCGCCCCTAGCCCCTTTACCCACGTTCTCCCCCCTCCATGGGCCAATCTCTCTCCACAAAAGCCCACGGTTCTTCCCCCCTTGGGCCCAAACTCCCCCGGGAAGGCCCAAAACCCCGAAAACGGCCCGAAAACGTTATTAACCTCCAATTCCTATGGTTTTAACCTTATTTCCATATCTCATAATGTTTATAGCCTCATCATGCTCAATAATTAAGGATACGACAATCCGTGGCGACATAACACTTCAACCGACCCAAAAACGCGAGTAAACCTCAAGCCGAAAGGTTTTAACCTAAATTCCACATTCCATAAAGTTTTTGTCCTCAACATTCACATTGTATAAGGTTGCGACACTCCGAGGTGTCACATTCTACCCCCCTTAAACAGGATTCGACCTCGAATCCGACGAACGCCAAAATCAACAACAAAGTCCCCAAGGGACAAAAGACTACCTTACAACATAAAACATTCACACAAAGACTCAAACCAGAACAAACGACAAGCGAGTTCTCAAAACCAACCCTTGGCGAGGAAATGTTGATTTAGCTCAACAAAGTGCAACCTCTCTCGTTTCCTCCTTCACCTCTAGTGCCAAAAGATCACTAAAGAAAACGGTCTCACACTCCTCATTCGATACATTCCTTGGCACTATAGTGCCTGATCCCTTAAGCAATGCTACTCTCCAGAAGAAGACGGCTTCAACCGCTAGAACCCTCTTCAGCTCCCACGCACAAAAGTGTTTTCACACCTCAACCTCTCTACTATGGTTCACCGTAAACAAGACGACGCGAGCCAAGAGAGACACTACACTCCAAGACAACCCTTTGTTTGAACAAAGCGGGGTTTAAAACCAAAGTTCTTAAAACCCGCAAGAACAGTAACAACCGAACAAAAATGCTACAGTTGACTCAACTCGATCATAGATCAGCGACAAAAGATCCAATGCACTTCGAAAAAGGAAAAGCAATTACTAGCAACCACCAAGTGGTCCACTAGTACTTAATCAACCCTATCGTGGAACACATCAACAGCACAATTCTCCAAGAAGGTTTGAATTGAGTCAAACTCAACCTTCCTTTACTCCTCACCTTTAAACCATTTACGATCCACTACTAACAACACCTAATGCTTAGGTCGATAACAACCCATACTGGATTTCTCATCCAAGCGGGTCTCGCCCTCAAGCTTTCCACCCAAGGACTAAAACAAGGACACAACGATTGGATAAACTCATCCACAAACCATGAACCCAATTGGTCCCCATGCTTAACCTTGAATCCAATGCACTACAATCACTTTGGAAAAGATTCGACAACAACCAAAGAGCATTCAGTTTAACTTTCTAAACCAAGATGCAAAGGAAGCACAAATCCCCTTCATCATAACCAACATACCAGAAATTCTTTATTCTTTCTTTTCATACTAGAAAGAAATGGACATCTCGATTCATAACATGAATGCAAACTTTTCAAGAGCACTCCGGATTAGTCATGTATCCATATATGACTTTCTCACCGTCCTGGCTCAACGGCTCCTTTATCATTAAACATCGATAAACGATGTCATGTTTCCCTTTCCACCATTCATTCATCATGTAACAACCAATACCGAATAGTCATTCACCAAACGACTTCTTCGGTATCAAAGAATTGAAACACCATTAACATCGAAGGTTGCAGAAATTCAGATATACAATGACTGAAAACCTTTAGCAGTAAAATACCACTTAATAACAGAACCCTCCATTACTTTAAAGCTAAACTTGAAAAACCTCGAATTTTAACCAAAATCAGAATTTTGTAAAAGAACATCGACTCCAAAGTCAAGCATCTGCACACACAACCGCCACAAATTTTCTCAAAGAGAAAGGGAAACTCATTTCCAAAAAGAAAACTCTTCACTAACCAAATTCACTTATGAAACATTCATAAAAATCCAGACTTGTAAAACACCAAGACACCGCACACATTTTCCAAATGACTCCAACTCTAGTCAAATAGAGTTACACATCAAGGGCTTGACTCAAAAGTTTCCAACACAACCCTTTATGACCATCTGCTTCCTTTTAAAATTAATTCCAAAGATAATTCAGTGCGAACGCGAAAGGGCGCGATCCACTCAAAAACTTTTGGGGTGTAAATCCATACTCATAGCACCGACTAAACAAATTAGCCAAATCCAAATATCGACACCACACGCTACGAGTTTTGGGGAAACTCTGAAACACGAGATATGGAACACCTGGACCGAAAACTCTTCAACCAAAAAAATGGCAAACAACCAAACCAGTCCAAAAGCTTCTAAACACAAGCTCAGCATAAAAAGAAACATCTCTAGTACTCCACTACGCTTTCCATTAAAAGAATTCAATAATTACTATCTACTCCCGAGGAGCCCCAACACAATTAAACCAAAAGCTTCACAACAAATTCTTCCTCTAGTTACCATCCCCAACACTTTTAATAAGGGTTTATGATGCTTATCAAAAGGCACCCAACCAAGACTATAATGACATGATCCCCACGGATCACCGAATCATAATACTTCTTAGTCTAACTTTGAAACATAGTACTTCAACAAAACTTTCAAATAAATCAACATATAAATTTCATACCACCTATATTTTCATGTCTCGACAACCGAACCTTATTCGGCTTAAACAACGACTTCAACATGTAAATATTATCTCTACAAGACAAAGTTCATAACTAGGATTCCAAGGCAATCATTCATTAAAGATAAAACTCTACGAGATAAAATTCGTAAACATGATTCAAGGTATACACTCATTAAGGATTAAATTCTACATCATGTTAATTATCCATGGTTCACTCCATCATAACATGTTATAATAACCTCCACTTTAACAATGGCTTCCAAGAAGTAATCTAAACAATTACCACCACTACTAAGTCATTAATATCAATAAATGGGCATAATCATAAAAACAACTTTAATCTTCCAAGTTAAAGTCACTAGCCAACACGATTAAATTTCTCTATTAACACTTTACATTAGAACATCTTTAAACAACCGGTAAAGTTTCTTTAACAATTTCAGCAGTTTACATCATCTTAATGTTTTAACTATGCCTCAAGTTTTAAACTTTTAACATTAACAAGGATCATAAGCACTTTTAAAGCAAGGCAACAGATTCTAAGCATGAACATTAACACTTTCAATCATTCTCGCTAAGAGTAAACTACAACACTAGTAGTCTATTTATTCTCAAACTAGAGATTTTTCTCATATTGAATTGATCCAACTCAAAATTTAACTTAGCAACACATCAATCCATAAACCACATTGTTATCTACTACATAACATGCTGAACAGCAATTCTTACTAGGGACAAACGATTTCAGTCAAAAGACTACTTACTTTGTTTGCAGCATTTTAGTTTTATAACTCATCCCAAATTCGTAAGGAAACTTGACTCTCAAAATTACAAAGAGACAAATCCAAACTTGGTCATGCAAAGGAATTCTCCAAAACACTTTTAAATCTCGAAGACTCCCGCAGGGAACCAACCGATCAAATAAACCTTTGCAAATAAAACCTTAACTCCAAACTTTCACAAAACAGGAAGGGTTCTTCAAGGATGATTTTCTTAAACCAGCAAAATAACGAAATCAAACACCACTTACTCCTACAAAGCCACAGAACTTCAGCCCTGACAACCAGGTCTGGCATAACTCCGCAATAACTCCTTTAACCTCGGAGAAAGACAAACACGGGAATAAATTTGAATGCTTCTTCCCCATGGAGCCCTAGCGCCAGGTCGTTGATCGCATCGTCTGGAAGCGACCGGCCGGTCTATAAATTTAAGCACCGCATCAATGGTAACTTTATCCATTTCAGCTACCTGCAGCCATCGATTGGAATTAATATACAGCACAATGCAGTCAATTCGTGGTTTGCGGGGTTCCATCTGTTATGCACGTCGAGATTTAGTAGCAGCACCGAGCGTCAGGAGCGACGTTGGAGGGAAGGTTCAGAGTATGCTGTCGGTTTACTGTAGCTGTAAGGCTAGTGTCGGAATTCAAGGTTTTCTTTACTGCCTATTAGTAAAAGTCTGTAATGTGGGGTAGCTTCTTTTATGATGCGAGCAATTGGAGGAGTCGTGTGGAACTGGTACAGGCCCTGTTTGTTTCGGCTTTTTTATCGGCTTAAAACCAAAAAGCCTAAGCCAAAACAAACGACTGGTTTTTAAGCCGGGTTTTAAAAAAGCCAAAAGCACCTGTATAACTATAAGCCAAAAGCCAGATAAGAGGAGCTTTTTTGAGTGAAATAACCCTTTGCCACTAAAAGTCTCCAAAATTACCCACCAAATGCCATCATATATAAATTGAGAATTCATCCACCATCTCATTTAGGATATTTTAGACTTTTCATCTATAAGCTGTACCATCTAACCCATTAATAAGCCAGAATACCAAACAACATGTCTTAGCTTAAAAGCAGACGGTTTAAAAGCTCATTAAGCCAAAAAGCTAGCTTTAAGCCAAAAGCCAAAAAGCCTAAGCCGAAACAAACAGGGCCATAGTATATATATGCTGTAAGACAGGAGATTGGGGATAACTTGAAAGAAAAGAAAGAACTCGAGTTTCTCCCTTCTACGTTCTTCTCTACCCATCTTTTCCTCTCTGTTCTTTCCCCTTTTCTGATCGCCTTGCGATCCGGCTACCAGTCTGACGCCCCAGAGGTATCTGGCGACCAAGGGACATTACATATGGTATCAGATTCAGGTGATTTTGGCTTTGAGCTGTAAAATTCCTGAGGAGGGTTGGGGAATATCGATCTGCATCAGTGGATCGACGTTCCCTGTGTAATTCCAGGACTCTGGTTGGCTTGGCCAAAATCAGTAACCACGGCGCCAGCAAAGCCGTCTGTGCAGACGTAGTTCATTCTGGAGGCTATGGAAGAAATGGATGGACGATCGGATGATAAACTCACGGCTATCAAGGAAGGTCTCGATCTGTTGTTTGCAAGAGTGGGTGTAACACCCCCAAAATTTTACTTTCCTAAATCAAAATGTGATTTGGCACTTTGGTGAATTTTTGGAATTTTCTGGAATTTATTTGGAATTTATTTGAATTTATTCCCTTTTTAAATAATTAAATAATTTGACTTTGCAAATAAAATTTTGTTGGAAATATTTTATTTGAGTCCAAAATGATCCAAAATATTTTCCAGAATTTTTCTGGAATTTTTCTGAGTCTTTTGCTATTTTTAATGAATTAAATGAATTTCTGGGAATTAATTGGAATTAATTAATCGCTGGAAAATGCGAGTGGGTTTTACTGTTCCACCGACCGAGCCCGAGTCAGACTCGAGTCTGAGTCCGACCCGAACCCAACCGAGCCCTAACCCTCTCGACCGTCCGATCAAGATCGAACGGCCGAGATTGAGCCACGTCACCCGAGCCCGAGCCCGATCGAGCCAGCCAGCTCGCCCAAGTCAGACCCGAGCCCAAACCCTCGCACTGTTGGATCTTGATCCAACGGCTGACGTTGAGCCACGTCACCCTCTCCGTGTCGCCGTCGGACTCCGCCGCCAGACGGAGCGGGCCTCGATTTCGCGCGTTTCACCAGGCCGAGGGCTCCTATTTAATGCGCTGTCGCCGCTGCCGGGTTGCCGACTTCCGTGCGCACCAGCCTAGCTCACGCCGCTGAGCCGCCGTCTAAGCCGCGCTCGCCGTAGTTGCCGTAGCGCTCCGCCGCGGTTAAGTGCTGTTTCCGCCGCCGTCCGCTGTTCTCCGCCGCCGTTGAGCCCAGTTCCGGAACCGCGGGGTCAAGCCGCGTCGGTGAGGACCTCTCACTTCGCTGGAGCACGCCCGCAGCGCCGTTGCCGTGGTCGTCGTCTTCGTCACCGGCAGCCGGAATTCCGCCGCACGCCATCGCCGCCTTGCGAACTCCACCAGCCGTCCGATCCAGATCCAAGGGCCCAGATCGCGCCACGTCACCCTCGGTGAGTTTCCACATTGAATCCCAGATCCATTCTCAGCCGTTAGATCTAGATCAAACGATTAGCGTTAACCCACGTTGTTTTCGTTAGATTGGATCTTGACCGTCCGATCAAGATCGAACGGTCCAGATCAGCCGAGTTGTTTTCCAAACGCGTTAAGCCAGATCCGATCTGGGCCGTTGATTTTCAAATCAACGGCCGAGATCTAGCCACGTGGCCGGGAGGCCGACTGTCGCGGTCAGTTCCTGCGCGTGGGCGCGTGTCTCTGACACGCGGGGCCCGCGTGTCAGTGGGGCCCACGCGTCAGCGTCTCAGCCAAGCGCACCATGACGTCACCGCTGACGTCACGGTGAAACCCGGTGTCGGCCGTCCTCGGCCGTGCGTGATGACGCCATCGGCCGACGTCATCAGAGCCCCTTTGTCGGCCGAGACACGTGAGCGAGTGGGCGCGTCCACGGTGGACCGAGCCGAGGCCGTGCGCCGGGTCCGTGGACCCGAGGCCATGTGTCATCACCCGATTGGTCCACGTGTCATGCTGACGCAATAAATGAATTTCCGAAAAAGAAAATAATTTATTAATTCAAATAATTGATTTCAGAATTTGATTCAAACTTCAAACGCTTATAACTTTTGCATTTTAACTCCGATTTGAGTGATTCAAATTTCTAAATTTGTATAAAATTGAGATCTACCTAATGGTGAATTTTATTTAATTTTTGGACTAAAGTTCTTCTCTGTAATATTATTTAATTAATTGTTTAAACTTCAAAATGCTATAACTTTCGCGTTTAAACTCCGAATTTGACGATTCCAGTTTCTAAAAATTCATAAAATTATGCTCTCTCTATTTGTGAACTTTATTTGGATGTTTGGACACTTTTTGTCTACTGTTTTATTCATTTGTTGCTATTTGCACGCGTTACGAGTAGACGTTGAAGTGCCGGAAGGATTCGAAGGAGAAGTGTTGACCCAGGAGCCAGCTCAGGACCAAGAACAAGTACTTTTTGAAGGCAAGTTGTGCTTTGACCATGTTGATCCCAATTCTCAAATTATTTCGATTTAAAACTATTGCATGCTAGTTTAATTAGAAAATACTTTATTTAATTATGGGAAATTAGATAAATGCCAAATTGCTGTATGACACCTTGGTTAATTAATTATGTGCCATGACCCCTTGTCACCCTAGTTGAGGTTTAAATAGTTGGACATTACTAAATTGCCAACATGGGAATTTAGATCGTTGTAGTATATTGCTTAGGTTTGCTACGTGCTCATGACATGATTTTGGACAATCAAATGTTAATGTTGACTTAACGATATATTGAACCTGTTTTGGAAAGGTATCATGTGTTGTGGTGTTGATGGCACGTGGTGCATGGTAATCAACTGAGGGTTTGATAAATAATTTTGACCGGGGCATGTGGCAAGAATGATCGGGTGGGCCAGTTGTGGCACCGGGAATGTTGGTTTGGTTCTTCGGGTAGTCTTGCCCGGGTCACTCTAAGGACTTAACCTTGCAAGCCTTTGAACTGAGTCAAGCGTGCAACCACATGTCCGTATTGGGACGGACCTAGTTGATTAAGTTGCTAATAACGTACCTGTGGGACCTCAGGATGTCAACTACACCCTTTGTGTAGTTGTACGGGGGAGCGTACCGGGGCTGCAGCCAGGTACCCATCTAACGGTGGTTTGGCCTAAACTTCGTCTTCGCTAAGGGAAGGGTTAGCGCGCAACACCGGAGAGGACCACTTGTACTGTTAGAAGTTTCCGAAAGACTTTGTTACGGAAACTTGCCTTTGTGGTGTTTGACTGTATCTTGTGGGTAAAGTGCATAACCTCTGCAGAGTGTACAACCTATTCGAATAGCCGTGTCCGCGGTATTGGACATTGCTCGGGAATTACAATCAAGGGTTAGATTTTCTGAAAATAACTTGGACTTGGAAAGTTGGGTTCGGTCTAATAATGATGTTGATGGAAATGTGGATTAGAATCGGGAAAGATGTTTATTTAACTCCTGGAAAAGTTATTGCTCTCAAACATGTTTCTACTGCTTTTGAATCTACTTATGTTATTTGTTAAATGCTGTTTACTGCAAATATACCTTGAGCTATTCCTTTGTATCAAGCCATGCATATAGTATATTAGCTTGCATTCTGTGCATGACTTGCTGAGTACCAAGTACTCACCCTTGCCGCAATACAACACCAGTTGAAGAGGAGACTACACCAGCTTTGGAGGAGGAGCTCCAAGAGGAACCGTCAAACTAGGGAGCGAGCCCAGTCAGTTGCCTGTGGTATACTGGATGGCGCCACGATGTTATCTTATTTTCCGCTGCTATTATTTCTCTCTTATTAAGTTTCGCCCTGCGAGGCGTATATTTGTAACTTGACCATAAGGTCAAGCAACCAGTTTGATTATCTAATTAAAGTACTTTATTAGTATCGAGTGGTATGATTGTGATATTTACCAATGTTGAGACTGTGTGCACTAGCGCGTTCCTGGACTAGTGCTGAATACACAGAGGGTCCGGATTTGCAGATTCGGGTCCCGAAAGTGGGGATGATTGATACGGTTCAACAACAGTTGATGGCTCGGACCGAGTTAACAGCACAAACAGTCGAGCAAAACGCAAAATAACAGCAGTTGATCGCCAAACAGTTGGATGCCACTGCTCAAGCGGTGGCTAAAATCACCGTGGGCAGAGTGTTGGGGTCACAAAGAAGTGGTGAGACGGCAGCATCAGTTGGAGAAAAATCCCTTTATACACCAGCTCCGATGGATCCATGGACTCGGTTGGATAGTGATTCTTCTCCGCAGGCAGGTAATGTTCACACAAGAGGGATCCTACGGACTCATCAGGAAAACCCACTGTTGAATGGTCGACACTCCAGAGAATTGGGGAATCAGCCAAGGAATGTTTTGCCCAAGATGTCATTTCCAAAATTTGCTGGTGAGAGTCCACAGATTTGGCGTGACAAATGTCTTGAGTATTTCAAATTGTTTACATTCCGGAAGTGTTATGGGTGAGTGCGGCGACTATGCATATGGAAGGTAATGCAGCTCGTTGGTTACATGTTTACAAAACTCGACATGAACTCAGTGGTTGGGATCAATTTATTCAGGCTGTGGAAGGGAAGTTTGGATTGTTTGATCATCGGCAATTGATGGCAAAATTAGTAGAGATGAAACAAACGGGGACAGTGGCCGAATACAAAGAACAGTTTGATGAGCTAATGTATGAGATTTTGATGCATAACCCGTATTACGGCGAGGAACTTTTTGTCTCACATTTTGTTAAAGGGCTGAAGTCAGAGCTGCGATGGGCAGTGCAAGGACAAGTCCCGGAAACGGTTGATCGAGCTGCTTTGTTAGCCCGTATACAGCAGGAGGTGTTGGACAAAAGTAAGAATTGGAAATCGAGATGGGGAGTGGGACGAGATACTACAAATACAACCAAGCTTGATCATCAGTCTATTGGTCAGAAAATTGGCCAAGGTGAATTGTGGAAGGCAAGACAATTACGCGAATACCGGCGAGCTAATGGTCTTTTTTACCAATGTGGTGAAAAGTTTGAACCCAATCATTCATTGCATTGCAAGAAGAAAGAACAGGCCCAGTTGCATGCCCTTACAGTTGGGGAACAAGGGGAAGTTTTATCGGATACAGTGCTAGACATGTTGGAAGTGGCAGATCTTACCGGTGAAGACACATATAGTTTTTCTTTGAACGCCTTATCTGGTTCTGCGGATGGAAGCACCATACGTATTTTGGCATTTGTTTGGAATCAGATCATGCTATTTTTGCTGGATTCGGGAAGCTCTCATAGTTTTGTTAATGCGGGGTTCTTACATCGCATCGGTTGCATTCCACAGAAGACTGATTCCATTGCAATTCGGGTAGCAAATGGTGATATGTTACAGTGTGATAGCTGGGTTCCTCATTTTGAATGGTGGTCACAAGGGCATACTTTCCGAACCGACTTACGAGTCTTGGATTTGGGAGCTTATGACGCTATATTAGGGATGGATTGGTTAAGTTCTCATAGCTCGATGATGTGCAATTGGGATGATAAAACGGTGGAATTCTCACATCAAGGAAGTCACATTATTTTACAGGGAGTGAAAGACCCAAACAAGGGAGAGCTTCAATCACTTTCAATGGATCAGTTGGATAAATGGCGTCGAGGGAATCATATTTGGGCCATGGCAGTCGTGGAGCAAGAGCACTGCTATTCTGAAGTTCCAGTGCCAGAGTTTATTGCGGCAATGTTTGAGAAGTATCATGGGGTTTTCTCTGAACCGACAGAATTACCACCAAACCGGGCATATGATCATACTATTCCTTTAGTCCCGGGAGCAGTGCCAGTTAATTCCTGTCCGTATAGATACCCGCCGTTGCATAAGACTGAAATTGAGCGTCAAGTGTCGGAGATGTTGGCCGTCGGCATCATTACACCTAGTGTCAGTCCCTTTACATCTCCTGTAATTTTGGTGCAAAAGAAAGATGGGTCTTGGCAATTTTGTGTGGATTATAGACTTTTGAATGACTTGACAATCAAAAAATTTCCTATGCCGGTAATTGATGAATTGTTGGATAAATTGGCCGGTACACAATATTTCTCTAAATTGGATCTTCGGGCTGGATATCACCAAATACGTATGCACAAAGATGATGAATTCAAGACGGCATTTAAAGCGAATCATGGACACTATCAATTTCGGGTGATGCCATTTGGTTTGACCAATGCGCCGGCAACTTTCCAATGCGTTATGAATTCGGTTCTATCACCTTATTTGAGGAAGTTTATCTTAGTTTTTATTGATGATATCTTAATTTACAGTCCAGATTTACAATCTCATGCCGAGCATTTGCAGCTGGTGCTTCACAGATTGGATACACATCAATTATTTGTGAAGAGATCCAAATGTACATTTGCCCAACGACAATTAGAATATTTGGGACATATCATCTCCGATCAAGGTGTGGCAACAGATCCTCGTAAGACACAGTCGATGTTGGATTGGCCCATACCAAGGAATGTTATAGAATTGAGGGGCTTTTTGGGACTTACTAGATATTACAGGAAGTTCGTAAAGAACTACAGTATCATTGCTAAACCCCTAACAAGTTTGTTGAAGAAGAAGGCTTTTCAGTGGGATACCCAAGCAGAAGAGGCATTTGTGCAGCTGAAGCATGCTATGGCTACTACACCGGTGTTGAAACTTCCAGATTTTGAGCAAGGGTTCGAAATCGAGACCGATGCTTGTGATTCGGGTGTGGGAGCGGTTCTGTTCCAACAGCAGCACCTAGTCGCTTTCTTCAGTAAAGCCTTAAGTCCAGTCCACCAGGGTTTATCCATTTATGAGAAGGAATTTTTAGAGGTCATGTTGGCAGTGGAACGGTGGCGTCCTTATTTGCAGCGCCGCGAGTTCATTATCAGGACAGATCACAAGAGCCTGTGTTATCTGGAAGAGCAACAACTCCATTCGGACATGCAACGAAAAGCAATGACTCGCTTAATGGGGTTGCAATTTCGTATCGTCTACAAGAAGGGACAGGACAATATAGTCGCTGTGGATTCAAGAAGGTGCAAACCGTTTCGGAGGTCAAATCGTTGTGGATTCAAGAAGTGCTTAACTCGTACACCACCGACAAAGCAGCACAACAATTACTGTCACAACTAGCAGTTCACAGTCCTGATGTTAATGGTTTTGAACTTCACCAAGGCATCATTCGCCAGCATGGCCGAATCTGGATCGGCGAGAACTCTGCCTTACAGACAAAGTTGATAACCGCATTGCACTCCAGCGCCATTGGAGGCCATTCCAGCATTCAAGCCACATATCAACGGTTAAAGAAATTGTTTTGTTGGAGGGGGATGAAGCAGCATGTGAAGGATTTTATGAAACAATGTGCAACCTGTCAATTGGCAAAAGGAGAAAGATTTAAACCATCGGGTTTGTTACAGCCTTTACCTGTTCCAGAGGGGGCTTGGCAGGATATTACTCTGGATTTCATTTAAGGATTACCTATGTCAGAGGGTTATAATGTCATCCTAGTGGTGGTTGACCGATTTTCCAAGTATGCTCACTTTCTTCCTCTTCGGCATCCTTTTACAGCTCAAATTGTCGCTAAGGTGTTCAGAGACAAAGTCATTCGGTTACATGGGGTGCCACATTCGATTACATCCGATCGGGACCGAATTTTTACTAGTGAATTTTGGAGGGAGTTATTCAAAGCAATTGGCACTAAGCTGCAGTTCAGTACTTCATACCATCCTCAAACGGATGGCCAGACCGAGCGCGTAAACTAGTGTGTGGAAATGTATTTGCATTGTGCGATACATGATATGCCCCGCAAATGGAAGTCATGGCTGGCGTTAGCAGAATTCTAGTATAATACGAGTTATCACACTGCTTTGGGCTGTTCTCCGTTTAAGGTCCTATATGGAGTTGAACCCCATTATGGCATCTTGCCACGGTTGGTGTCCAGCGTGTCACAGGAGGTTGAAGACATGCTGCAAATCAGAGAACAACATACTGCAATGCTCAAAGAGCATTTGGCTCGAGCCCATAACCGGATGAAGCTCTATGCTGATCGGCATCGGCAAGAGCGCCACTTTCAGGTGGGAGAACGGGTGCTGTTAAAATTACAACCATATGCTCAATCATCTTTGATCAATCGTCCCTGTCCAAAGCTAGCACATAAATTCTATGGACCGTATACAGTGTTGGAGAAAATTGGATCAACTGCGTATCGTTTGGATCTTCCTGCAGACAGCCATATCTAACCAGTTTTTCATGTGTCGCAGCTTAAGGCATTTACTCCTGATTATTCGCCCGTATTTTCTGACTTACCACGCCTAGTCAACTTGGATGCTAAACAGACCGAACCGAAAGCAGTGCTGGAACGACGTTTGGTTAAAAAGGGTAATACCGCCATTGTCCAAGGCTTAATCAAGTGGTCTGGTTTGCCCGTCGAGGCAGCAACCTGGGAGGATCTCAGTGTGCTCCGTCATCGTTTTCCGGCCGCCATTGCTTGGGGACAAGCAATGTCTGAAGGGGGAGTGATGTTATGCACATCGAGATTCAGTAGCAGCACCGAGCGTCAGGAGCGACGTTGGAGCGGAAGGTTCAGAGTATGCTGTCGGTTTACTGTAGCTGTAAGCCTAGTGTCGAAATTCAGCGTTTTCTTTACTGCCTATTAGTAAAAGTCTGTAATGTGGGGTAGCTTCTTTTATGATGCGAGCAATTGGAGGAGTCGTGTGGAACTGGTATAGTATATATATGCTGTAAGACAGGAGATTGGGGATAACTTGAAAGAAAAGAAAGAACTCCAGTTTCTCCCTTCTACGTTCTTCTCTACCCATCTTTTCCTCTCTGTTCTTTCCCCTTTTCTGATCGCCTTGCAATCAGGCTACCAGTCTCACGCCCCAGAGGTATCTGGCGACCAAGGGACATTACACCATCCAAACCAGTTATTATAGAGCAGGATTTTGGTTACCGGATCGAAAAAATACCTTAGGTCTCCAAGATTTCGGGGAAATCTCGACTTTTAAATAAATTTTGAATGCAAATTTGATTACGTTCTCAGAAAATCTCAGTCATTTTTTCAATTTAAAAATAACCAAAAATTTTTGGCTAGTTCATAAATATACCGGTGCCCACCGATATTTCCGATTACCGACGGGTAACCGAAACCCTGAAAGGGATATAAGAGCTAACATAATGCAACAGCGAGCGCGTAACATGTTCGGATATATTGAAAAGACGGCAAACGATAATCGATCAGTGACTAAAGTACCCGAGCCAGAGAAATGTCAAGCTAAGCTAGAAGACTACGGAGAAGGAGCAGAGGCAGCTGATTCTCCATCAGGAGCATGTCGAACAGGATGACAGGCCAGATGTACATTCTGCCCTGAATACCGAAGACGGGATTGTGGGGCTTATAATCCCGCAGATCATCGCCCATCAGTATCAGCTCCAGCAAGAAGCAGCCGTCGGTGACCATCATCTCCACGAAGCGATGCCTATTTCCCCTGCGTCATTGGTCACCTAGGTCCTTGCCGTATGATGCCTCCAGCTACTCCGCCACCTCATTGACAGCAACGATGAAATCCCGCCGCGGCTTCCGGCTCCGGTTAACCAGGTGCTCTAGCGTGCTTGTCCTCCATGGACAGCAGTTTGAGGTCGCCGTGGTGGAAGGGCCCCAGTGACACCACCTGCGGCTAGTAGGCCTTGCTGTTGTTGATGTCCTTGATCCACTCTGGCACCGAGAAGATGGACTGCGCCTCCCATCGCTCTCTCTCTGCCGAGGGTTTGCTGTCCTCGAGCATCTTCTCCACCTACACCACCAAGCTAGGGTTAGCTTCTGCTTCCAATCATAGTCAGGGTTAAACGCCTGGCTGGTGCAAAGTTAGGTTCAAGTAATCGAATGGTTTCGTTATGAACTCTCTGGCGGCACACCAAAGGAAGTGTGTCAAATGCGCTTGCCACAAAGAGAGAACATATCTTGTGGGTTTTGCAAACACTACAAGTCTTGCTGAGTACACAATGTACTCACCCTTGCTATTATTGTTGTTTTTAGGCAAAATCCCTCGACAATTACTTCGACGCAGGAAAACGAGAGTAATGACGATTCTTTCTAAGGCTTTACCTTGTCAGTTGCCTGCAGGTTATGTGGCAAACTACAAGTCATTTGACTCTCTTGTTATGTATTAGTCGACCTCATCGGTCATAATGTATCGATACTTCCGCTGTAATAAAATATGAAACTTTTGCATGGTTGTGATTTCAAATTGTGTTTGTGCATGCTAGCTACCGATCATGAGACTAGCACAGTATGTACTGTTCTGTAGTAGTGTCAACGTATTTCGACGCACGAGCTCTTCAGCATCTTCGGGGAATTCAAAAGATTCTTTCAGCTCTGTCCATAGATCCATTTTTGTGGTGCCGGGCACTTTGTGCCAATCCAAATAGGTGATTGGCACTTTATCCCTTACGATGTACCCGCATGTTGACCTATATTTTGATGCTATTTTTTTCGGTGAAAGAGGGACTCCAGCATCTGAGACCCTCGTTATGGTATGCCGGCCTTCAGGTTTCTTAGTTTTACCTCGGCCTCGACGTCTTGCAACAGGAGCATCAGCATCTCCGGTAGCGGGGGAGGCCTTGGCATCTTCGGTGTTTGGATGGATATTAAGATATTTGCTTGGGCTCTCCTCCAACCCAGGCTGGGGCTCAGGGTCCATAAGAACTACAAATTGTGTTGAGGGTTTATTACGGCAAAATACAGGACTCAATGCTTCAGAGAGGGGTGGTTTTGATTTCAGACATTATAATCTAGCATAAATTTTAGAGAGAAGAAAAGAATGTACAAAGCACTTGCTAATCATAATGTAGTATGTGACATGGTAGGAATATGATGGAGTATGTGACATGGTGGGAATATGAAATGTATGGTATCATACAAAATCATGCTTGTAGGATTTCAACCATACAACCAATATCATGATTTGTAAAAATCAAACTTCAAAGTATCACATGTGATTATGTGGTCATAATTATAAACAAGAATAGTGACGAATGTTTATACCGTGGGTAGTCCCAGCAGCCCGGAAACCTCGAGCGGGCTGCCTTCAAGGCCCAGCTCCAGCCGGAGACCGGCAGGCCGCAGACAAGCTCGGTCCCCGACCAGGCCTCGGCTCGAACACTCCATCCAACCTTCCCTGATCACCCGGGTCGGAGAGCCTCCCTCGGTTGGGCGCTCCGGCACTCAAGTACCTGCTCTGCCAAACGCGACATCCCTGGACGTCCGTGTCAGGGTAGGTGGTTCCTTCCCAAGGTGTCAGGGGATCCGCCTGCAAAACCAGGCTCCGGTTCCATCGCTCTGACACGGAACAGAAGGGAACATCTCCACCCAAAGCCTCAAGGGTCATTCGCCATTAAAACCAGCCGCCTGACAAAGCATGTGGGGCGGCGCGTCACGTTCCTCCATAGGATGAAGCCTTCCACCGCAAGCCTGCCGACCAAGCACGCGGGGAGGTGGAGGCCGGTCGGACGCCAAGGCCGAAGACCGAACCCCGAGACAGGACACCCCGGCTCCTTCTTTTTTCATTTTTTTAGAGGAACTCCCGTGTAACCCGCAGCTCCCGCCTATATAAGGGAGAACGGGACCCTGGGGAGAGAGAGAACACAAAAGAAGATAGAAGAACACATTCGGAAAGTGTGTTTGGACGACGAACAAACCCTAGCTTCCCCTTGGAAGCGGCTATTGTAGTACCCCGAAAGGGCATATACACAGCAAATGAACTGGAGTAGGGATATTCAGTCCGAACCAGTATACACTTTGGGCCCCCTTGAGCCAAGCCATTCGAGGAGAGGGGACGCGCGATCTCCCTTAAGACCGAAAAATCGTATTGCCGGTGCTCGAAACACCGACAAATAGTTTCCTAGGCACAGAGAAAAAACTTAGAGCAACAATCTGATGCAGTCCTATTAATGATAAACAAATTTTGTGTTTAGAACTTGAGATGATATATGCTATTGGCTTGCAAGTATCAAGTAACAAGCAGGAGAAAACTCAGGGGCCAGGGCCAGTACTGCATTTCTAAACAAGCCATATCAATTTGTAGTTGTACACCAATGACAGTCTAATTGCTACTGTCGTGATCGAGCAAGACAAGAGACAAAGCAAAAGCAGATTGATTGGGAGCAAAATTGAAATGACAGAGAGCAACTCATATTTCACAATCAAATTCAAACATTCACAACTAGGCCAAACATATTGGAAATCAAAATCAAATTCACTCACATTCGGAATACAGATTGTAGAGTTTCTTCCTTTCAAACATTCTAAACAATAATTTTAACTCACCATTGGAAGCATGGAAAATCCTAAAGTATACCATTGGAAGCATTGGAAGTAAGGGGGCCAAATTTGACAGGATTACACAAGCATAAAGATTAGAGATCCCACACGTACGTATAAGTATTATGATAACACTTTAATTTTGCCGCTGCGAGATGGATCATACGGCCAACTGGCTTCATGTCTAGCGCTTGTAGGACAAGACGCTGTAGACGGTCAGCATGAGGGTTGCGACGAGCAGGATGACTGCGGCGACAAGCGAGATGATTATCCATGGGTTCCTGAAGTATGTACGTTTGAGGTGGTACCGCCACTTGTTGCGCCGCTTCTTGTAGTAGGTATTCACATCCCGTGGCACACTGCGGAGTTCGAAGGATGGGCACGGCATTGCTACCGTCGACAGACTGTTGAACAGCTTAGCTGCCTCCTCGTCGCTGCCCAACATATTCCGGAGGACCCCGTTGGAGCTCAGCAACGCCACGTCCTCGGCAGAGTCGATGATGTCGTCCATGAAGGCCACGTAGGCCGTCACGCCGTAGCCGGCGCCGACGAACAGCCGCTCGAATGCCATCAGGTTAAGGAACAAGCGCTCAGTAGAGTCGTCCACTCTCGCTACAGGCATGCACAGCACACCGTGTTCGAAGTGGATGTCGCCGAGCCTATCTGTCGCGCTTGTAAAGAGATTGGAAGCGTTCAACCTCTCTCGAGGCCGCATGCATCTATTTATAGATGGTAGAAATAACCTCCACCGTGGTTTACAGGAAACAGATCAGATCGCCAACGATACTGATTCGGTTACAATAGAAAGCAATCTATTTGAACTATTCTATCTTTAGATTACAACAGATTATGTAAGGAGTCTTTGGTATAGTTTAACACCCCCCCTCAATCACAACTTACTTAAGTTGAGATTGTGTCGAAATTCAACAAGTCGTCTTAGAGGAAGAGACTTTGTAAATCCATCCGCAACTTGATCATTGGAAGGTATAAACCGAATATCCAATAGCTTGTTTGCAACTCGCTCTCGCACAAAGTGGAAATCAACTTCAATATGTTTAGTTCTGGCATGGAAGACAGGATTGGCAGAGAGATAAGTTGCACCAATATTATCGCACCAAAGACGTGCTGCTGAAGGGTGAGATATGCCAAGTTCATGAAGCAGTGTTTGTACCCACATCAATTCAGCAGTTGCATTTGCTAGCGCCTTGTACTCAGCTTCTGTACTTGACCTTGACACTGTTGCTTGTTTTCTTGCACACCACGATATAATATTTGACCCCATATACACAGCAAAACCGCCGGTAGATCTTCTATCATCTAAACATCCTGCCCAGTCTGCATCTGAAAAGGCACTAACCAACATAGAAGGTGATTTACTTATCTTAACCCCAATATTTATAGTTCCTTTAACATATCTCAATATCCTCTTAACAGCTGTCAAATGCAGATTAGTGGGTGAGTGCAAGTACTGACATACTTTATTTACTGAGAAAGCAATATCAGGCCGTGTCAAAGTCAGATATTGTAATGCACCAACTATGCTTCTATATTGGGTTGAATCCTCAGGCCCCAAAGCAGTTCCTTCCATTGCTGACAATTTTTCTGTAACTGACAAAGGTGTACTAACAGGTTTACAAGTGTGCATACCTACTTTCTTCAATATTTCATTTGCATATTTTTCTTGTGTAAGCAGAATTCCATCATGTGCTTTTCTCACTTCAATACCCAAGAAATAATGTAAAGTCCCCAAATCCTTAAGAGCAAAATCCTTCTCTAAATCTCTAAGAAGTGCTGAAGTTGCATCTTGGGAGGAACTGGCAACAATTATATCATCTACATATACAAGTACAAAGAGAGTAGTCTTGCCTTTATTGTAGAAAAACAGTGATATATCAGCCTTGGAAGGAACAAACCCCAGTTCTTGCAGTCTTGTGCTCAACCTAGAGTACCAAGCTCTTGGTGCTTGTTTGAGTCCATACAATGCCTTGTCCAACTTGCACACATAATGAGGAACAGTTTTGTCCTCATAACCAGGTGGTTGTCTCATGAACACTTCCTCCTCCAGAACACCATGAAGAAACGCGTTCTGTACATCCAATTGGCGAAGGCTCCATCCTCTTGTCACTGCAACAGATAATACAAGACGAATAGTGGCAGCCTTGACTACGGGACTGAAGGTGTCCTCATAGTCAATACCATATCGTTGCTTAAATCCCTTGGCAACTAGACGAGCTTTGTATCTATCAACAGAACCATCAGCTTTCTTTTTGATCTTATAAACCCACTTACAATCGATTATATTACTCCCTTTTATTGGTGGAACTAAATGCCATGTTTTATTCTTTATAAGAGCTGCAAATTCATTATCCATTGCATGTTTCCAACGATTATCAGCAAAAGCTTCACGAACATCTTGTGGTTCACCAGTCTCAGTTAGGAAGCCATACCTAACTGTACCATCAGTATAAATCTTAGGTTTGGATACACCTTTCTGAAGCCGTGTAACTGGTCTGGGCGGCACAGTAGTTGTCGAAGATGCCGCACCATCATTCTGCTGTTGAGTGATCAGAGCAGGTTCAGGCTCAGAAGATCTGGAGCCGGCTGCTCCCGTGTCGCATGCGCGCGACAAATCGAACACGTCGCCTGCGTCGCCTGCCCCCCTGTCGTGCACATGCGAAGAAGAAGCTGGGTTCGTATGTGACGAGGGGCCAAGTAGAGGCGCTATCGGTCCGCTCGGAGAAACAGGCAGGACGCCTGACGTTATCTGTTGATGCATGCTATTATCAGTCGATGCAGGCAAATCATCATTGGCAGCAATGCTTGTCGAAGGAACTTCTTGATGCATAGAAGGACACCATCCTGCACTGTTGTCAGCCAAATTGTTTTCTGCATACTCATCAGTACCATTAGTATCATTAGGAATATTAATCAGGGATTGATCAGGGACTAGATGTTCGCTCCTAGGATTTTGTAGAGAGAACGGGAGAAGTGAAATTTCAGCACGTAACCGTGCACCAGCATTGGGATGTAAGGTGGTAAAAGGAAAAACAGTCTCATCAAAAACAACATCCCTAGAGATGTATACTCGGCCTGTTGATATATCAAGGCATTTGAACCCTTTATGAAGATTACTATATCCAAGAAAGGCACATTGCTTAGAACGAAAAGCAAGTTTATGAGAATTATATGGTCTAAGATGAGGCCAACAGGCACAGCCGAAGGTACGAAGTGAGGCATAATCTGGTTTTTCATGGAATAGAAGCTCATGAGGGGTAGAGTCGTGAATAACTTTACTAGGAAGACGATTGATGAGATGTGTAGCAGTAATGAAAGCCTCATCCCAAAATTTTAAAGGCATTGATGCATGAGCAAGAAGAGATAAGCCAACTTCTACTATATGACGATGCTTTCTTTCTGCGGAGCCATTTTGTTGATGAGCATAAGGACATGAAACATGATGAGAAATTCCAATCTGTTGGAAAAAAGGATTCAACTTTTGATACTCGCCACCCCAGTCAGTTTGCATGGCAATTATCTTCTTATCAAATAATCTTTCAACAAGATTTTGAAACTCATGGAACTTCTGAAAAACTTCAGACTTGTGTTTTAGCAAATAAATCCAAGTGAATTTGCTGAAATCATCAATGAAACTAACATAGTATTTATTTCTTCCAACAGACTCAGGAGCGGGACCCCATACATCTGAGAACACAAGCTGTAAAGGAACTTTAGAAGTGCTAAAGGATTTATGATAGGGTAGCTGATGACTCTTGCCTTGTTGACAGGCATCACAAACTGACTCTTTATTGGACGCACTGGAGACAGGAACATTATTTTTGCTGAGCACTTGTTTGACGACTGATGATGACGGATGACCAAGACGACAATGCCACTGTGTTGTCGAAGGCTTGATAGTACCATAAGCCTGTTTATTCTGACTGGTTGGGATGGAGGGCAAGGGATATAGTCCGCCTCTACATCTGCCTTGAAGAAGGATTTTCTTCGTTGCCTGATCCTTAATAAAGAAAGATTCAGGATGAAACTCTAAAAAAGCTCTATTATCCTTAGCAAGACGATGAACGGAAACAAGGTTTTTATTTGCCTTAGGAACATGAAGAACATTGTTTAAGAATAGATCATGACTAGGAGTGCGAACAACTGTATGACCGATATGATTAATATCCATACCTGCTCCACTAGCTGTGTGGACTTGATCATTGCCGTTGTACTTGTCACGGACGGTCAGCTTGTCAAGTTCACTTGTGATATGGTCTGTTGCGCCCGTATCGGTATACCAGTTGGTGTCAATACCGTACGATGTCATTGCTGACCCTGCACTTTTTTCTTCCCCTGTAAAAGAGGTATCAAATCTCTTGTAGCATTTGATAACAGTATGACCAAGTTTGCCACACAGTTGACATTGGGGCCGGCCGGAATTATTATTGTTGTAGCCTCCATTGCCACGATTGAAGCTGTTGTTGTTGCCACGATTGAAGTTGTTGTATTCACCACGTCCACGGCCATTACTATGACCGCGCCCACGTCCACGCGGGTTACCACCACGACCACCTTTCATGGCAGTGTTGACCGAACATTGGGAGTGCAATCCTCCTTGTAGTAGATCCATCCTTGTTTCAAATCCCACCAATTGAGCATAAAGCTCATTGACTGTGATCGGCTCTACCCGTGCGGCAATAGCCGACACAAGTGGATTGAAGTCGACGTCGAGGCCCGTCAAGATATAGGAGACCATCTCCTCGTCGTCAAGACGTTTGCCAGCAGATGACATCTCGTCCCCGAGCGTCTTCATCTTGTTGACATATTCAGCAACCGTCATGTTGCCCTTCTGCATCGTCGCGAGAGCCATCCGAGTATTAATGACCCGGGCTCTCGATTGAGAGGCAAACATGCCCTCTATGGCCGACCATACCTGCGCCGCGGTAGACAAGGTAGCGACCTGCTGAAGAATCTCTCTTGAAAGCGAAGAAACAAGAAAGGCTAGGACCTGCTGGTCCTGTGCAACCCAGCACGCATAGATCGGGTTTTCTATGGTGCCTTCGATCTTCCCGTCCTTGACGACGTCAAGCTTCTCCGCTGGACATGCAGCAGAGCCATCAAGGTAGCCCATCAACTGCGCACCACGGATGACGGGCAGAACTTGCGCACGCCACAAGGTGTAGTTGGTGCGCGTGAGTTTCTCGCTAACAGGATGAACGAGAGGAGAGGATAGTATCGTAGAGCTGGAGCTTGCCATGGATGCGTTTGGAGGAACTTGCTCTGATACCATGTAAAGAGATTGGAAGCGTTCAACCTCTCTCGAGGCCGCATGCATCTATTTATAGATGGTAGAAATAACCTCCACCGTGGTTTACAGGAAACAGATCAGATCGCCAACGATACTGATTCGGTTACAATAGAAAGCAATCTATTTGAACTATTCTATCTTTAGATTACAACAGATTATGTAAGGAGTCTTTGGTATAGTTTAACAGCGCTCCTCCTGAATTGGACTCCCGCCGCGTGGATCTTCACCGCTGAGGGCACGATCTCGTCTTCCAACTGATTTCGAGCTTCATAGGCCCCGTCTCCATCTGAGCGACGGTGAGGCTTCAGCGGTATTCCAACTGAGAACACCGCTGAGGCTTCACCGCTGAGGCTTCTGTGATAAATGTCTAGGGGGTGGAGCCCTAGCGGCAGGACGTCTGGAAGCCCACAGCCTAGAAAATTAAGCACCACAGCGTTGATAGCTACAGCCATTTCAGCTACCTGCAGCCATCGATTGGAATTCAAATAATATACAGCACAATGGAGTCGGTTCGTGGTTTGCGGGTTTCCATCCAAACCAGTTATTATAGAGCAGGATTTTGGTTACCGGATCGAAAAAATACCTTAGGTCTCCCATATCTCGGGGAAATCTCGACTTTAAAACAAATTTTGAATTGAAATTTGCTTACCTTCTCAGGAAATCTCGGTTTTTTTTAATTCAAAAATAACCAAAAAGTTTTGACTAGGTCACAAATATACTGATGCCCACCGAGATTTCGAGGTAACCAAAATAGTGGTGGGCAATTGGTTTCTTCGGTTTTTTCGATTCGGTTTTTTTGATTTTGAACTATTTTTATTTTTAAAAACTGAAAACCGAACTGAACCAAATCCAAAACCAAACCGAATTAACCGAACCAGATTTGGTTATTTTAGTTTTTGGGCAAACCGAATTTCCCGGTACTCCCTTCATTAACCCCTTGCAAAGAAGACAAACCGAATTTGGTTTGGTTTGGTTTTTCGGTTTCGATTTTATATATGCCCACCCTAAACCGAAACCAATATAAGAGCTAACATAATGCAACAGCGAGCGCGTAACATGTTCGGATTGAAAACCCTTTGCAAAGAAGACAAACCGAATTTGGTTTGGTTTGGTTTTCGGTTTGGTTTATATACGCCCACACCTAAACGGAACAAATGCTGAAATATATAAAACAAACATATCAAATAGTAGAAATATACAACAGTAAAAGAATATAGGCTGCCGCCACGCCGCACGGCGGCAGCCAGGTGGGCCCTCCTGCGCCGGCCACGTTGCACTGCTGGCCTGGCTGCCGCCACGCCGCACGGCTGTAGCCAGGTCGCCCCGCGCATGAACCAGACATACAAATGCAAATGCATGCTGTGAAACTGAGTGTGTGTTGCTTGTGACCTGTAAATTGTGATGCATGCAAATGCAGAAGAAGCTGTGCAAAGCTTTTGCTAGCTAGCCAGTTAGCTAGGGAGGGTGCTCCCAGCAGCTCGATCGAAGACATTCCATGCACGCGCGCGCACATGAAAGCCATCGTGTCCGCCAATGTGCTGCATGTGATATATGCACTGGAGCTGCACTGCGAATATGCGTGCTCTGTGCAATTTGTTTAATGTGCTGTCTGGCTCATGCGCGGGCGACCTGGCTGCCAGCCGTGCGGTGTGACAGCCGTTATGTTTTTTTTTTATATTTTTTTCTGTTGTATATTTCTACTATTTGATATTTTTATTTTATATATTTCAGTATTTTTTCCCACCTAAACCGAAACCAATATAAGAGCCAACATAATGCAACAGCGAGCGCTTAACATGTTTCGATTGAAAAGAAGGCAAACGATAATCGATCAGTGACTAAAGTACCCGAGCAAGACTCCGGAGGAGGAGCAGAGGCAGCTGGTTCTCCATCAAGAGCATGTCGGACTGGATAACAGGCCAGATGTACATTCTTCCCTGAAAGCCGAAGACGGGATCGCCGGGATCATAATCCTTCAAATCGTCGCCCATCATCAGTATCAGCTCCAGCAAGAAGCAGCCGTCGGTGACCATCACTGTAGAATACTAATCTTGATCTGATTCTTGTCGTGTCGTCTTTAGCTAGGACTTTAGTATTCAGTTAGGCATAGTTGCCGGACTGGAAACAGTTAACTACTCGGATATAGATTAGAATTGTTTCAGGCTAGGATTTGTAATATAGTCGGACACTGATTCCTTGTGTAATCCTTAGGTTATATAAAGGATGAATAAAACCAAAAAAAGGTGTACCTGTTTGGCGCACCACCAAAAGATTTTGTGCTCTGTTTCTGTCTTCTGAAGTTCTCCTTGCGTACAGGCAGAACAACGTTAGTTCGTGGTCTCACGAAGTTCAGACAGAAGGTTGGCACATCATCTAAATTCCGGTGATCAAGGCCAACATTTGGTATCAGAGCTCCGTTGTTGAGCGATTTGCATTGAGCATCCATGGCTGGAAACAATGCATCATCGAGCAGTACCGGGTCTGGACAAGACGCCGGCGATTCGCTCGACCTGGGAGCTTCAAGAACTCAGTCAAGCAGCGGTTCGGTCTCTCTTTCATACCCGATGTTGTCTAAGACTAATTATACAACTTGGGCTTTGAAGAAGAAGGTCTATATGCGTGCTCAAGGAGTTTGGGAAGCAATTTTGACACCGGGAAGTGTTGATGAACGCAAAGACCAAATGGCTCTGGCGGCGATCTACCAATCGATTCCAGAAGAGTCTCTTGCATTACTCTCTGAGAAGGAGACGGCAAAGGAGGCTTGGGATGCACTCAAGACATTGCATCAAGGAGCAGATCGAGTAAGGGAGGTCAATATCCAGAACCTGAGGTGGGAGCTTGAAGGATTAAGGATGGGAGACGTCGAGAGAATAGATGATTTCGCTGCAAGAATCATCTCTATTGTCGGCAAAATCCGAAGCCTTGGTGAGAAGATTGAAGAAATCTATATTGTGAAAAAGGTGTTGCGGTCTGTATCACCAAAATTCATCCATTTAGCTTCCACTATTGAGGAATTTGGAGATCTGAAAAATAAAACCTTAGAAGAGGTTCTCGGGTCTCTAAAGGCTCATGAATTGAGATTGGGAAGGATGGATGAGAAGGTGGAAGAAAGAGCATTGATGGTGCAACATGAGTGGAAATCCAGGAATGAACAGGACAGAGGTTCATTCAGGGGACGTGGTCGAGGACACTCGCGTGGACGAGGGCGTGGACGCAACCAGGAACGCGGGAGTAGAGACGCTCGTGACTTTGGTGAAGGCTCACAGAAGAAGAAATCTGGTTTTGATATCAATAAAGCCAGATGTTACAAGTGTAAAGAACTAGGACACCTCAAGTATGACTGTCCGGAGATAAGGAATAAGACTGAAAAATTGAGTCTGGCAGAGAAGCAAGATCAAGAGGATGTACCCGCTGTGATGGCTATGGAGGTATGTGAGTTGAGTTATGTAAATTCTACAGAAGAAAAAATCGAAGTTGCTTTGTTTGAAGAGAAGATCAAGCCCGAACTAGGTTATGTGGAGAACAACTCAGAGAATGGCAATCTGTGGTACCTGGATTCAGGTGCAAGTAATCACATGACTGGATCTCGAAATTGTTTCACTGAACTTGATGGAAGAATCAAAGGAAAAGTGAAGTTTGGGGATGGATCAACTGTGACTATAGAAGGGAAAGGCTCAGTGATGATAAAATGTCTCACAGGAGAACATAAAATCCTGTCTTCAGTTTACTTTATCCCCAAACTCAGGACCAACATAATCAGTTTGGGGCAACTTGATGAAAATGGCTGCAAGACTGTCATTCATGATGGCTGCTTACAAGTCCTTGACAGGACTGACAGATTGTTGATAAAGGTAAAAAGAAATTCAAACAAGCTGTATATTCTAAATCTGAAAGTCACCCAACCAATGTGCCTACTCAGCATGATAGACCAAGAGGATTGGAGGTGGCATGCCAGATTTGGTCATCTAAACTTTGACTCACTCAGATTGATGTCAACAGGAGGATTTGTGAAGGGATTACCTAAAATTTCACACATCTCACAAGTGTGTGATGGGTGTGTTCTCGCAAAACATTCCAGGGCACCATTTCCTCAATTGACAAACTTCAGGGCAGAAAAAACACTTGAGCTGGTCTATAGTGATCTATGTGGACCAATCTCTCCTACAACACTTGGAGGTAATAAGTACTTCATTCTATTTGTTGATGATCACTCAAGATACATGTGGGTAGAAGTACTTAGTTCCAAGGAGGAGGCTTTTTCTGCATTCAAGAGATTCAAGGCCAAAACTGAATTAGAATCTGGACACAAAATTCAGACCTTGAGGATTGACAGAGGAGGAGAATTCACAAGTAAGAACTTCACAAATTTTTGTCAGGGTTGTGGTATTAGAAGACAACTCACTGCTCCTTATACCCCTCAGCACAACGGTGTAGTTGAAAGGAAGAATAGGACAGTTGCTGCGATGGCAAGAAGTTTGTTGAAATGCAAACATGTGCCAGGAGAGCTCTGGGGTGAAGCAGTTGCTGCTGCTGTTTATATATTGAACAGGTCCCATACTAGAGCTATCAAAGGAGCTACACCATATGAGAAGTGGCATGGACACCAACCGAGTGTAAATCACTTGAGGGTTTTTGGTTGTTTGGCCTATGCAAAGGTTCCCAGTCAAATGCTAAAAAAACTGGATGATAGGAGCAAAGTCATGGTCTTTGTGGGCTGTGAAATTGGCTCTAAGGCATATAGATTATTTGATCCAGTCAGAGAAAAGATTTGCATTAGTAGAGATGTGATATTTCTTGAAGACAAGGAATGGGATTGGAGGAAAGATAAGGTGGGTCCAGGGGTTGGAAGAATAGCACCTGACATTTTCACTATTCGTTATGAAAATGAAACAGCTGTTCCAAATCACCCAAATGCAGAGCAACCACCCGGAATATCTCAAAATAGTCCAATCCAGGAGCAGCAGTCAGGGGAACCAATGCAGAATTCAGAAGATTTACCCACACCAACAAATGAGTTAGAAGAAACTGAGGATAATCTTCAGAGTCCTGAAGGACCTGTCAAGTATAGATCCTTGCAGGATATATATAATGAAACTCATGAGATAACTGAGTATGTTGATCTATACTTCTTGTCACTGGAAGAGCCAACCAATTTCGAAGAGGCTTCAGGGAATGAAAACTGGAAGCAAGCCATGTTAGAGGAGATTAATGCAATAGAGAGAAATAACACCTGGGAGTTTACTGATCTTCCAAAAGGATTCAGGGCAATAAGGCTCAAATGGGTATTCAAACTCAAAAAGACACCGGATGGGCAGATTGCAAAACATAAGGCCAGATTAGTAGCAAAAGGCTATGTCCAAAGAAAAGGAATTGATTATAATGAAGTCTTTGCACCTGTAGCCCGGCTAGAAACCATTAGACTTCTTTTGGCTCTTGCTGCTCAAAAGGGTTGGGAGGTGCATCACTTGGATGTAAAATCAGCCTTCTTGAATGGGGAGTTAGAGGAAGAAGTGTATGTGGAGCCACCTCAAGGCTTTGATGTTGAAGGGAAGGAAGGCAAGGTGCTGAAATTAAAAAAGGCTTTGTACGGTCTGAAACAAGCCCCAAGAGCTTGGAATTACAAGTTGGACACATGCCTAGTAAAGCTTGGTTTTGCAAAATCACCACTGGAACATGCTATTTATACTAGGAGGAAAGAAGGCACACTTCTAATTGTGGGAGTATATGTGGATGATTTGATAATTGCTGGTAATAGTGTGAGTGAGATAAGAAACTTCAAAGGGTAGATGAAAAACAGTTTTGATATGAGTGATCTTTGACTACTCACATATTATCTAGGCATTGAAGTTCAACAAACCTCCAGAGGAATAAAACTGAGTCAGTGTGCTTATGCATGGAAGATAGTTCAGAAGCTTGGGTTGGGGAGTTGCAACCCATGTCACATACCCATGGAGCCAAGATTGAGACTGAGTAGAAATGATACATCCCCTTCTGTAGATACACATCTATATAGGAGCATCATTGGAAGCTTGAGATACTTGGTGAATACAAGACCAGACATCTCCTACTCTGTAGGAGTGCTCAGCAGGTACATGGAAACACCTACGGTGGAACATATGGCAGCACTAAAGCAAGTGCTCAGGTATGTGCAAGGTACCGCAAGTTTTGGATGCTTCTATAAGAGAGATGCACACACTATCGAAGAGCTGATTGGGTATTCAGACAGCGACATGGCAGGGGATATTGATGATCGGAAGAGTACAACAGGTGTTGTGTTCTTCTTGGGAGAAAAACCAGTGACTTGGCTCTCCCAGAAGCAAAAAGTGGTGGCATTGTCCTCATGTGAAGCTGAATATGTGGCAGCAACGGCAGGGGCATGCCAAGGAATTTGGTTGAGACGACTTCTGAGTGAAATCATTGGAATTGAACCGGTGAAGACAATTTTACAGGTTGACAATAGGTCGGCAATTGACCTTGCAAAGAATCCGGTTCATCATGGAAGAAGCAAACATATTGAAACAAAATTTCATTTCATCCGAGACTGTGTCCAGAAGCAAGAAATAGAAATAAGACATGTGAGGACTGAGGATCAGATTGCTGATTTGTTGACAAAAGCGTTGGGCAGACAACGTTTCATGGTTCTCAGGGAGAAGATCGGATTAGTTGATCTTCAGAAGTATCAAGATTAGGGAGGTGATTTGTAGAATACTAATCTTGATCTGATTCTTGTCGTGTCGTCTTTAGCTAGGACTTCAGTATTCAGTTAGGCATAGTTGCCGGACTGGAAACAGTTAACTACTCGGATATAGATTAGAATTGTTTCAGGCTAGGATTTGTAATATAGTCGGACACTGATTCCTTGTGTAATCCTTAGGTTATATAAAGGATGAATAAAACCAAGAAAAGGTGTACCTGTTTGGCGCACCACCAAAAGATTTTGTGCTCTGTTTCTGTCTTCTGAAGTTCTCCTTGCGTACAGGCAGAACAACGTTAGTTCGTGGTCTCACGAAGTTCAGACAGAAGGTTGGCACATCATCTAAATTCCGGTGATCAAGGCCAACAATCACATCCACGAAGCGGTGACATTTTCCCCCGCGCCATTTGCTACCTAGGTCCTTGCCGTATGCTGCCTCCAGCTGCTCCGCCACCTCCTCGACGGCAGCGATGAAATCCTGCAGCGGCTTCCCGCTCCGCTTAACTAGGTGCACCAGCGCCCGGCGCTTGTGCTCCTCCATGAGCCGCAGGTTGTGGTCGTCGTGGTGGAAGGGCCCCAGCGACACCACCTGCGGCTGGTAAGCCTTGCTGTTGTTCATGCGCTTGATCCACTTCGGCACCCGGAAGATGGACTGCGCCTTCCATCGCTCGCTCTCCGCCAAGGGTTCGCTGTCCTCGAGCATCTTCTCCACCTCCACCACCCAGCTAGGGTTAGCCTTATCCGCCACCTTAGTGCCCTGATCAGCAGCGCCATCACCCATTCGATTTGCTGCAAATTACGTGTGAACTAGATAGTAGGTGCAAGTGCAACTTTGGGTATCCAGTATTCGGTAGCTAGCTAGCTATGGTTTGTTAATCGATGGATCCGGCAGCTGTACCATATATACATATTACTACCCTGAATGAAGTTTTTTTTGCAAAAACGACCCTTCAAATTCTGAAATTACATCGGAACCTGGACCAAGCTCTTGCCGTCTTTTTTGCAAAAAGAAATTCCCCTGATATTTCTGAAATTGCTCTCAGATCCTGGATCACTTCCTTTAAAAAATCCATAAATTTATTGTAATCTCCCCGTTTTTGCGAAAAACTCCATTTTGCAAAAAGGATAAACTTATAGTTCCTAAAATTCCTCTCAGATCTTAAACATCCGTCTTTAAAAAAACCCATAAATTCACCGAAATCTCCTTACTTTAGCAACAAAACCTATAAATTTATAGAAATCTTATTCTAATTTATAAGATTGATTTTACTATCTAGACACTCTATCCAAATTCACCCGATAGGGTGTAACATGCAGCTATTTACATATACATCCGCACAGTGGTGAAGCCAGATGAAAATTTGCAAACTTAGTAATATAATAGTAACTTATAAATGATTATAAACAATCAAAATGAAAGAAATGTACCGCTAAAGCGTTAGCTTGGATCACGAGGCAAATTAATTCTACGAGTTTTCATGCCTTGGAAACGTTTTATGATTCTAGCATCATTAATGCTTGTAAATATCTCTCGCTCTGTATAGCATACCATTAAGTCGTTAAGCCAGTCATCAGCTACCTTGTTGCGCAAATTTGTTTTGATAATCCTCATTGCTAAAAATATTCTCTCTACAGATGCCGTTGCAACCGGAAGGATCAATGTCAACTCAATAAGGCGATATACCAATGGGAAAGTTCTATCTTTTTTGTTTCAACCTTCATTTGAGCAAGTCTTGAAATATCACATCCATGAAATTCCTCACTTCTCCTAATATTGAGAATGAAGGTCTGAAGTTGACTTCTTAACAAGAACCGATCAGCTACCGTGAAATCATCAGCATAAATCTCAGCAAGTCGAACAAGTTTATCAACATCAAACTTAGATAATGACTAACTAGGATCAAGACAAGACATGCATACCAATAACTCTAAGGAAACTTCATTGAAGCGATGATTCATCTCATTCATAGTTGCATCAAGAGCCGCATTAAAAATGTCAACTTTGTAATAATGATGTTGAGTCACTGTATGCTTTCGACGTACAGATTTACCCATAACTCCAATAGTATCATCCATATTTGGCACAACAATCCCATAAGCCTCACAATAGCTTTTGACTTGGTTGAACAATGGCTCCCAACCATTGTCTCTCGTATCTTGCAAACGTTCTTTCCCATCTAGTATCAAGCCCATAGCTGCAACAATATTTTGATGCTTTTTTTGCAAAGCAAGTGATAGCTCATTTGTAATGCTCAACAAGGTTATTAAGAAATGCACGATGAATACAAATTCAAAACATTCATGAATACAAATTCAAAACATTCCATCCTTTTTAGCAAACCTACTGCTCCACCATGACTTGAGTTTTGACAAGCATCTTCACTTATAAGCTCTAGCACATCCACCACTTCCTCCCACATTTGGTATATACGAAGCAAGGTTTTGAGGTGTGAGCCCCATCGAGTATCTCCAGGTCTAGCTAGACTGGTTTCTTGATGAAAGCCTGTCCCAGCTGAAATCAAACTATTCTCCAACTTCTCCAATAAGATATCATGATGCTTTTCAATCAAAGCTTCTTTTCTTTTACAAGAGGCACTCATAGCAATCACTATAAGGGGGACATAGTTGAAAAAATCCGCTATAGCTATACTACAACTTGCGACATTAACAACTACCAACTGTAACTGGTGAGCAAAGCAATGGACATAGAAAGCCGATGGATTCTCATCCCGAATAAGTTTTTGCAAACCATTAAATTCACCTCTCATATTGGAAGCTCCATCATAGCCTTGTCCCCTTAGCTTGGAAATAGGTAAACCATGTAGAGCAAGCACACCAATTAAAGCTTCCTTCAATGCTGAAGATGTACAATTTGTGATATGTTTAATGGCAAGAAAACTTTCCATGACCTCCCCTTGATTGTTGACAAATCTGCATGTTACAAATTTTACAAAGTTAAAATAACACAACAATGCATAAATATTACTCAGAAAAAAGTAAGATGTGCAGCTGACCTCACAATAACTGCCATTTGCTCCTTTATTGATACATCTCGAGACTCATCAATAAGCACTGCAAAATTCCTATCCCCAATCTCACCCTTAATCACTTCTGTGACCTCTTGTGCACAACATTTCAAAAGCTCCTTTTGAATATCTAGAGAAATCATAAGTGCGTGCCCTAGAGCTGTATCAAATGCCTCATTCATTTCTTCTTATCTTTGTACCAATCCAACAACTCTCTGAAATTTCCCTTGTTAATAGAAGTAGAGCTTTCATCGTGTCCACGAAAAGCTTCACCTTGTGCTATGAGATATCTTGCACAATCTAAAGATGCAGTCAAACGAATTTTGTATGCAATTTCTGCCTCCTTATTGTAAGTATTTATTTTACTAGACACACTTGACTGTTGATTTTTGAAATCTTCACTCACCTTTTGCAATGTTGTGGAAACTATTTGGATCACCAACATGTTTATTGAAAGCATCTAAAGCTGTCTTCCAACAAGAGAACCCAACTTTTGTAAATACATCATTCCCAAATGTATGGGGTTGTGACAATTTCTTGAAAAGAAAACAATAGAAACAAAATGCGGCATCTTTTTCCACACTATATTCCAACCAATCAAACTTATTAAACCATTGTTCTTAAAAGGATCTCTAGGATTTTCCATCCAATGTCTTTGGAAAAGCATGTCCAATTGGTCGAGTCGGACCATTCAACAAATATGCCCTCCTCACTTGATCTCTAATTTCATTGTCATAATCTTTTATTGGCATGCGAAGCGCTGGATCGGCAATAATTTCGTTCGTATTAAATTCTAGTTGAAGCCTCTTTGGTTGAGTTGTGCTCTCCATTATTGCAAATCTACAAATAAATACAACCGTAAATGTGTGAGCCGACAACACAGCCTAGCTAAGACTTAAAAAAAGTATTGAGTATTTGAACATATTGTATATTTCAATAATATATTTAATAGTATGCATACTATATATTAACATTTACTCAATTACTTCTTTACCCCCAGCCTGCCAGCTCCAAGGCCCCAATCATCCAATTCCCCGGCAGCAATTCCCTATTTCCCATTCCCCCCAATTACCTGTCGGGCATCCGGCGTCGGTAGGCGCCTAGGTGGTAGTGTCTCTAGCCCGGGGTCTCCGCCTCCGAGCTATTGATGGTGGAGGCCGGAGCCTGGAGGGGCGGTCGCGGTTGGTCATCGGCGACTCGGTGCCTCAGCAGTCAGCGGTCCAAAGCAGCCGACTAGCCGAGCACGAGCAGGCAACTTCGAAGCTCCACCGCTCCAGATCCCGACACCGCCGCCCCGCCGTGACCCGCCTGACAGCCCCGTCGATCGTCGCCCCGCCCAGCCTATAGCAGCACTGCGTAGCCCCCCTCGGCTCGTCCTCCTCCGAGTCTTCTTCCGCTCCGAAGCTCCGTCGCAGCAGGCGGTAGATCCCCTGTCGCCTGAGGCCCTGAGGCGGAGGCGACCGGCGGTCACTGCTCACGCCTCAAGGGCGATGTCGGCCGTTGGCTCTCAGGTGCTCTCTACCTCTCTTAGTCTCTTCTGCTAGTTGAACAGAGGATTGGGGAATGGGGATGGCCCGTGGCCGGTTGGATCATGGATGAATCATAGATGTGAATTGTGAGCTAGGTGGTGGGATGGATCATAGATGTGAATTGTGAGCTAGGCCATAGCTACAGTGGGCCGTATGGGCTTCGACAAAGGCTATGACAATTTTTTTTTGTTTCTTCATTTTTTTTAAACCAGCGACCATAGCCGCTTGCCAACCGAAGACGCTGCCGGGCGCGGGGCGAAGGGGGGGGGGGGCTTCCTGACATTGGAGGGTGGGCTCGGGCCTGATGGAGCCCACCCCTTGGATTCGCCCCTGCATCTGCAGGTTGGGCACGTCGGCTGGGAGAGAAGATATCGTTGGCCTACTAATAAGCCGCTCAAGTCGTTACGGACCCGCATTGGATGATTCCCATCTTAAACATGACTTGAACGCACACAGTCTATCGCGCGCGCACATAATACATCTATTATGTAGGAAAGAATTGGAGGCCAACCAAGACCTCCACATGTCACTCCACGTTGTTTCGCAAAAAAGTCCCTCCATTACTTCAAATTATGGATAGGTCCCTGCAGGTTACAAAAAGGTCTTTCGTCATTTTTTGTGAGGTGAAGAAAATCATTTTTGAATTGCGTTCAGGTCCCTCGTTCGTTGTTTTACGAAAAAAATCCCCCTTAAATTCAAATTGCGAACGAGCCCTTTTCTAATTTTTCAATGTAGCGGTCAGGTCCAAAAACGTAACAAACAGGTCCTCGCTCCTTACGCCCAGGTCCTTTGTCCGTTTTTCTCGAAAAAAATATTTTCGGCAGCAGAAATATGTATGCAACTCTATCTCTAGACTTTTTTCTCAACTCGATTTTCCAACTCGATCTCCAATATTTTTCAAAACATGTATTATTACTCGGTGAACGCATAGAGTGTTTAACTCGACAATAGAAGGTTGGCATCTCTAATAATTTTTCTTCGTTTTTCCAAAAAAATGTTTTCGTCAGCAGAAAAATGTGTGCAGCTCTATCTCTAGACTTTTTTTCCAACTCGATTTTCCAACTCAATCTCCAATATATTTTTCGAAATATATTATTACTCGGTGAACGCATAGAGTGTTAAACTCGACAAAAGAAGGTTGGCATCTCTAATAATTTTTGAAACATGTATTATTACCCGATTAATACATAGAGTGTTAAACTCGACAAAAGAAGGTTGACCAGGTAATAATAGAGTGTTAGTCAAATTCGTCAAAAGAAATATGTATAGCTCTATCTCTAGACTTTTTTTGCCATCTCGATCTCTAATCTCTAGACTTTTTTCCCAACTCGATCTCTAATATTTTTCAAAACATGTATTATTAGTCGGTGAACGCATAAAGTGTTAAACTCGACAAAAGAAAGTTGTCATCTCTAATATTTTTTGAAACATGTATTACTACCTGATTAACAGATAGAATGTTAAAGTCGACAAAAGAAGGTTGACCGGGTAATAATAGAGTGTTAACCAAATTCGTCAAAAGAAAGATGTGTACAACTCTATCTCTCTAATTTTTTTTGTAACTCGATTTATAATATTTTCCGAAATAAGAAATATGTGTACAGTTGTATCTCTATAGTTGACGAGTACACATACCATGGGTACCCCCATCAGCCCTGGACCACGAACGGGCTGACCTCCTTAGAAAGCCCAGTTCTGGCGAAAAGTCCATGGGCCTGGCCCTGTTTAGGGCTAGCCCCGGACGACCGACAGGTTCCGACCCCCTAGGTCGGAGCGTATGCTCGGTCGGCTCCACTAGCGCTCGAGGGGCCCAGGCCCGCGCTGGCGGAGGGCCAACTGCTCTGCGTACACGATGTCCCCTGACGTCCGTACCGGGGTAGGCGGCCCCTTCCCGAGAATGTCAGAGGACGTGCCAGGAAGTCAAGCCCTGGTCCCATCGTCACTGACACACCACGGAGGAGAGCGCCCCCTCCCGAGGCCAAGCTGAGGTCAAACACCATTAACTCCCGGAGCTGACGGATGTACAGAGCGGTGCGTCACTCTGTCAGCCCGGCCGAAGACCACTTGCCGCAGGACTAACAACCCAGCGTAGGGTTGGGCGGAGGCCGGTCGGACGACAAGACAAAAGACCAGACTCCAAGGCGTACAGTACCCCTTCCTTTTTTCTCTCCAAACTCCCATGTAACTTGCTGCCTTCGGGTATATAAGGAGAAGCAGGGCTTCGGGTGGAGGGGAACTAGACAGGACGAATAGGGAAAAACAAGCAAGCAACCCAGCGAGCACAAGGGAGATCGATCCGTCGAACCCCCTATCTCGCCTGTAACCCTTGGTTCTTCCCATGAATACAAAACATCCCAACGGCCCGAACTGGAGTAGGGACATTCGGCCCGAACCAGTATAAACCCCTGACTTCTTGAGTCAACCATTCGAGGAAAAGGAGCGCGCGACCCCCACTAACCAAAAATTCGTATTGCCGGTGCACGAAACACCGACAGTTGGCGCGCCAGGTAGGGGTGCTCGCGCGTCATCATCGCCTCCATCTTCGGATTCCCACCACTTTCATCCTTGATGGCTTCTCCCTCGCGCATCGACGGCGCACCAGCGCCGAGGAGCTGGATCCGCTTCGGCACCCTCAGCTTCATCGCTACGGTGGCAGGAGAGCTCGTGCTCGTCCCCGCTGTAATTCGCGACCAGGTCTTCTCTGGGAGCCTGGGCACAGTCACCGATATCCTCGGCAACCTCCACCTCGAGGCCCCGGTGCGGGTCACGGAGGTGGGCTTACCGCGTACCGGCGTCGCCTCGCGTGACGCTGCGTACGAGTCGCGACCGACGACGGTCCCGCCATCCACGGTCTCCCAGCTCATGGCCATGACCGGCTACATGCCAACTTCCCTCCACGACCTACTGGGGGACTCCTCCAGCCGCAGTTCCAGCTCCGACAGGGAGTATCCCCCCCGTAGGACGTTCTCCCGCGAGTGCAACATGGCGGGCGCGACGGAGCCATCCGCCACCCCCGCAACTCCCGGAACCCTCCTCCCGCGCGACGAAGTGTAGGGGGATGGGTCCCGGCGGGAGAACGACGCGGGCCTCCAGACTCGCCTCACCGACCTCCGGCGTCAGCGCGAGGAGCTGGACGCCCGCAAGGCCGAGCTTGACAAACTCCAGGCCGACTTGGAGCGACGTCAGCCTGAGCCACCGCTGGTCTCTGGCGCGCGCGCACGCGCGCGCCAGGTCCATCACCAGCTGACCAAGGGGATGGACGATCTCCCGTTCTTCCCCCACTCCAACCAAAACATCGCCGCGGCAGCAATGCTGCTCCGCGGGCTGCCTGAGCCGACGGACCTGGACGCAAAGGCCACATACCAGAACCTTCGGGGGCTGGTGGAACAAGCTGTCGTCCAGCACGCCCAGGGTTCCAGTTCCCGACGCTCAGGTACGGCCTTGGGCCACCCGGGCCACTCCCCCTCACGGGGAAATTGTAGGATCGAAGTATACGAATATAGCAATCAGAGGGGGGGTGAATGATTGTGCGGAAGCTAAAACCAAATTCTTGACCTATTAAAAGTTCACCCCAAAACAGAACCAAATAATTGCCTCGTTTTCGACAAAAACAGAATGACAGAGGTTTGGTAAAACGAGAATTCCCGGAGATCCAACCGTCGAAACGATCTGAAATTTGTACACAAGAAACTAGATTCCAATACGAATCGAACCCAAAAAGAATCAGCTCGATCGGACTTACGGATCAAAAGTTATGAGCTTCGCAAGCTTGCTGATCCAGAACTTGACGAGAATCAATCTAATCAAAACTTCAAGGTTAAACAAGAACGACAAAAGATTGATCAACTAGACTTTGAGAAACACTAGATCAATACCCTAGAGAGGTTTTTGATGGATCAAATCAAGATAAAACTTGAAGAACAAAAACCAATCTAGAACTAGAACAAGCATGCAAACAAGAACCAAAACAGAAAATCAGTAGCGACGTGGTTCTTTGTAGCACGCAAAAATCTTGGAAGAATTGATCTTTATTTCTTGTCTAAAATACTCTCATCAAAAGAGTACAAACCCTAAAACCAAGCTCAAAGCTTGATGCGCTCAGCTCTACTTGGTTGGATGCCCTTCAACAGGAGACAACCCCTCCTATTTAAAGGACCAACCCACAAGGAGTTACGAATACAATTCCTATTCCCTAGAAGGAATCAGATTCAACACAACTCTACTTGGCCCAACCTGGCCGAGTACAACTCTTGCACGCGTATGGCAACCCTACCATACTCACGTGACTAACACTTTGCACGCGTATGGCCACCTGCCATACTCACGTGACTAACACTTTGCACGCGAATGACCTCCTGCCATTCTCACGTGACTAACCATTCTTCATGTGCACCATTCTCTTAGCCCGAACGTCCCGCATGACATCCTTGACCACCAAGACCTCAGTTCTTCCTGAACCTAGTCCCGAACCTCAGTTTCTCCATGAACCTAGTTCTGGTCCCGTCATCGACCACATTCGTCTTCGAGCAATACCTGCACATGAACAAACCACGAAACAAATCCGAGCACAAGTCCACGACTTGACTCAAAGTCAATCCATGCAACTACTCACATGAGCATTGCATAAAGTCCACTTCAAAACAAGTATCATGAAATCATCACAAATTTCATAATCTCAAATTCAAACCATTTCAAATCTTGCAAAACATCCAAACCGAGCAAAACACGTTTACAACGGACCAAAATCAAAAACCCTAGAAAAAGTCCATTCACGACGGACCAACAAAATCGGTCCGTTGTACAAGTGAAACTCTCGGTTCCAAAAAGAAATCATTCCGCGAAACACGCCATTTACGACGGACCAACAAAATCGGTCCGTTGTACATGCGAAAACAATCCTCAAAAGTCGCTCACGATGCACCCAAAAACTTGGTCCGTTGTACATGCAAAACTCACTGGTTTCTTGGAAAATTGAATGAGCTCAAAAACATGTCCACAACAGACCCAAAAACTTGGTCCGTCGTACATGTAAAACTTACTGTTTTTCAATAACTTGGTCTGGCACAACAACCTTCAAAAACACATTTACGACAGACCAAAAAAGTTGGTCTGTTGTACATGGAAGAATGAGGTTGTCAAAAGCATGTTTACAAAGGACCAAAAAAGTTGGTCCGTTGTACATGGGAAACTTACTGTTTTCTTTAAGTTTGGTCCGGCGCCAAAGCGAAACTTACTGTATCTTGTCAAATTGTCAAAACACATGAACAAACACATTTTGCAAATTTAATTCTAAGCCAATTTTTCAGCACATGATTTCACAATCTCCCCCTTGATGAAAACATTGGCAACACCACTTAGAATTGAACATTTGGCATTCACTTTACAAAGATTTTGAATTTCAAAGGATCAAGGACCAAAAAGAGAAAACACAGAATTACCCCTTTGACCAAAATGCGAAACAAAATCTCCCCCTGAGAAAGAAAATGTGTGTGAATGTGCAATGTGCCCAAAAATTTCAAAATTCTCCAAACTTCTCCCAAAATCCTCAAATTACTAAAAACAACTCCCTTTTTTTTCTCCCCCTTTTTCCTTAAATTTTTCAACGATTCCCAAATTTCTCTCCCCCTTTGACAATGGATTCATCAAGAGTACAAAAGAGAAAACAGGTTCAAAATTTTTCCTGTAGCAAAGATTTCACCAGGAGAAACAAGGGAGTGCCAAGATAGGAAAAGATGAGCTCATTCGATCATATAACCTTATATATCACATAATATGCAAAATACATGATCTTGAAGTGATTTTAACAAGTTAGGGAATGACATGCATCTCAACCTCAATTCAGTCAACTATAGCCAAGTACTAAGCAAAACCTTTAGTAGAAAAACAAAGGCTCAAAGTTGAAGCAAATAACAAATCAGGGCGAGCAAGTAGTTTCAACTCCAATCTAGTGGACCAATTTAATCTTTAAACAATAAGTTGCATGTGGCATGCTTGAAGCATACTTCTTTTATTTTCTAGGAGTGGCATGCTTGAAGCATACATCTTATCTTTGAGGGAATGGCATGCTTGAAGCATACATCTTATCTTTTTAGGGAAAGCACATAACTTGAGGTTTTTTGCTTTTAACAACCCCTTTTTATTGATTCCCTTTTCTTTTCATTTTTCTTTGATTATAAACATGCAAAAGTGATTAAAAGGTCTTATGAAAGAGTAAAGTTGAGGCCACACTTGCTTCATAGCCCAAATTTGTCAAGAGGATTCAATATCAAGCCTAGAAGAGTAAGATATCACAGAGTATTTAGCTATAGGTAATCAGTCCAGGGAATTCCACAATGTCATTTTTAGTTCAAGTGAGACAATTAGATTATCATATATTAGCTCAATTACATAACATATAAAGAAATATGATAAAGTGAGCTCATCAAGTGAAAGAACTTGGCAAGGAAACTCCCCCTCAAAACAAACCCATTGGATGAACAAACCCAAGTTCTCCCCGAATGAAAGCAAAACGAGAAGAAGACAAAGGTTTTGTGAAAATATCTGCCAATTGATGTTCAGTATCCACATGATGAAGCACAATGTTGCCTTTTTCAACATGATCTCTAAGAAAGTGAAATCTGATGTCAATATGTTTTGTTCTTGAATGTTGCACAGGGTTCTTAGCAATGCAAATTGCACTAGTGTTATCACACAGAAGAGGAACACTATCCAAAATAACCCCATAATCTTTAAGTGTAGCTACTATCCAAAGAATTTGAGAACAACAACTAGCAGCAGCCACATATTCAGATTCAAATAGCTTGATTGTGCAAATGTAAGATTGCTTTCTAGATGACCATGCAATGAGAGAATTTCCCAAGAAGTGACATGAACCAGAAGTGCTCTTCCTATCAATTCTACATCCTCCAAAATCAGCATCAGAAAAAGATCTCAAACTAATGCATGAGGAAGCAGAAAGCCAAATGCCAAAATCTTGAGTTCCATGAAGATACCTGAAAATCCTTTTGACAGCTTGTCGATGTGAGGCACGTGGGGAAGCTTGAAAACGAGCACACAAGCATACAGCAAATTGTATATCCGGCCTTGATGCAGTGAGGTACAAAAGTGAACCTATCATACTTCTATATTCCTTTTGATCAACCGGCTCACCATCTTCATCAGGGTCAAGTGTGCAAGTGCTCTCCATGGGTGTCATGATCGGCTTGCTGTTTTCCATTCCAAACCGATGTAGCAAGTCTTTCGTGTATTTGCTTTGATATACAAAAGTACCATCCTTCGTTTGCTTGATTTGAAATCCCAAAAAGTATGTCAACTCACCCATCATACTCATCTCAAACTCCTTCCTCATTGTTTCTGAAAACTTAGACACTAAAACATGAGATGAACCACCAAAGATAATATCATCAACATAAATCTGAACGAATAGTTGATCATTGCCTTGCTTGAGTAAAAAGAGAGTTTTGTCAACCTTTCCCATTAAAAAGCCTTTTTCAAGTAAAAAGGTTTTTAGCCTATCATACCATGCTCTAGGGGCTTGTTTCAAACCATACAAAGCTTTTGATAGTTTGAACACATGATTTGGAAACTTTGGATTTTCAAAACCAGGTGGTTGCTTGACATAAACCTCCTCATTTATGTAGCCATTAAGAAAAGCACTTTTCACATCCATTTGATACAATTTGAAACCTTTGGATGCAGCAAAAGCTAAAAGGATTCTAATGGCTTCAATTCTAGCAATGAGCAAAGGTTTCATCAAAATCTAAGCCTTCAATTTGAGTGTAACCTTGAGCAACCAATCTAGCCTTGTTTCTAACAACAACACCATCCTCACTTTGTTTATTTTTGAAAACCCATCTAGTTCCAATAACATTAAAATCTGGAGGAGGTGAGACAAGTTTCCAAACTTTATTTCGCTCAAAATTCTCTATTTCTTCATGCATGGCATTGATCCAAGATTCGCAGATAATGCATGAGATATATCTTTGGGTTCAAAAGAAGCAACTAAAGCAGAATGAGTATGAGTGTCAGAATGAATAAACCTGGATCGAGTGACTCTCTCATTTAGGTCTCCAATCATTTGTTCAGATGGATGCATTTGTTGAATGTGCAAGGGAGCATTGGCTTTTGAGACTTCTCCTTCTCCTTCTTCATTTTCAGCATGTACAGATGATGTTGTAGCTTGAGGATGGTTAGTCAGTAGGTGATGTAGTAGTAGGTGCCAAGGGTGCTACGACCTTGTTGTGCATTAGGAAGAGTCAAGACCTCATCTTCAACATCATCATTATCTTCAAAGATTTTCTCCCCACTGAATGTATGCTTTGTACTGCATCACTTGGACTAGTGCCTGGACTAGCCTCATCAAAAGTAACTTCACAAGTTTCCACAATTTTGTTAGTCTCCAAAACAAGCACACGATAGCCATGAGTATGAGCAGGATATCCAAGAAAAATGCCATCAGTTGATCTAGCTTCAAATTTATCAAGATTTCCAGATTTCAAGACAAAACATTTGCATCCAAAAACTCGAAAGTGAGAAACAGAAGGTCTATGTCCAAACCGAAGCTCATATGGAGTCTTACCCAATTTTGATCTCAAAAACACACGGTTTGAAACATAACAAGCAGTTGAAATAGCTTCAGCCCAAAAGTTCCTAGGAGTGTGATGTTCATCTAACATGGTTCTAGCCATCTCAACCAATGTTCTGTTTTTCCTTTCAACTACACCATTCTGTTGAGGCACTCTAGGTGATGAAAATTGATGATCAATTCCTTTTCAAGACATAAGTGATTAAAAGAAGCATTTTTGAATTCAGTTCCATTATCACTTCTAATAGCTTTGAGAGCTCCTGGATGATCAATAGAAAGCCTAAGAACAAGACTTCTAAAATGACTAAAAGCCTCATCCTTAGATGCCATAAAGTATACCCAAGAGTATCTAGAAAAATCATCAACAATCACAAGCACATACCATTTGCCTCCAAAGGATTGAACTCGAGATGGTCCAACAGATCAAGATGTAGAAGCTGTCCTGGAGCGTTTGTCATCACCATGGTAAGAGGTGGATGTGAACCTGCAATCATCTTACCATGTCTACAAGAAGAACATACTAGATTGCTATCACTCTTAAGCTTAGGCAAGCCACGTATAAGATCTAAACCACTTATACGAGTAAGATGATCAAAACCAACATGACCAAGTCTACGATGCCAAAAGAATAAATCTTTAGAAACATTGGCGATTAGACACCTATGCTTAGAAGAAGGTGATGCATCAAAATCAGCTTTAAAGACTCTTCCAAAACGAAATTTTGAACACAAGATCACCTGAAGCATCTAGCACTTTGCATTCATTTTTCTTGAAGCTTATCTCAAGATCTTCATCAAGCATTTGTGAGACAGAAAGCAAGTTATATTTCAAATTTTCAACAAGAGCCACATCTTTGAACATAAACTTGTCACTTACCTTTATTGTACCTTTTGCCACAACAGAAGAGGAAGAAGCATCTCCAAAAGTAACACTTTCAGCACGAGATGCACGAGTGAGGGAGGAGAACCAATTCTTATCACCGGACATGTGGCGTGAGCATCCGGAATCTACTAGCCATATGTTCTCCTTCCTTGCGCGAGAAGCCTACATAGCAAAACATGTCGAGGTCTCGATCAAGTTAGGAATGAGATTTTTGGGAATCCAAAGATCGAGACACATGACACACAACAAGAGGGTACAACACGATAATTTTTATGCACAAAATCAGATTTGCCTTTTCCCATGTTTCTAGGAACAGAAGGTGTTTTCATCACTCTAGGCGCATAAAAATGTGCTTTGCTGAAATTTGACCTAGCCTTAGTTCTTTCCTTCTTTTCTTTGTTTGGCTAGTCTAAAGCAAAAATCTACTAAGTGTCCATCTCTACCACAATGAGTGCAAGTGTACTTGACATGATGTTTAGCTTTAACAAGAAAAGCACATTTTGCATTCATCATAGTAGAAGATAAAAACCAGCAGATTGAAAAGCAATTTTCTTAGGCTCATTAGATAACTCAATTTTGCAAGGAGCCTGAACAACAAAGGCGAGGTTTAGTTTCATATGTGCCATAAGGATCAAAACCTAAACCTCTCTTGTTTGTGCTAACCTTAGATTGATCCAAAATCATGTTCAACTTCTTCTTGCCATTAGTGAAACGTTCCAAAGAATTTTGCAAGTAATCAACTTTCTTAGCAAGAGTTAAACAATTATTGCAGGAACATCTACTTTTCCTTTTGCTTATGCGACAAGTTGAGCATGAGAGAATTTCATGTGAAAGCAAATTATCGATTAATTGAGAAACCCTAGCATTTGCATCTTTCAATTTTAATTCAAGAGTTGAGCATTTAGAACAAGAAGTTGAACTATGCAAATCATCGATTGGAACAGCTAGCATGTACAACATGTTTCTCATTTTTCTCATTTAGATGCAACAAAAGAGCATGTTCTTTCCTAAGCAAGGTGAGCTCATTGTAAATTAAGTCACATGATTTGCAAGTATCATCACTAGGAATCAAAGTCTTAAGTCTAGCAATTTCAGCATTCAATGATTCAATAATGAAATCATGTTTCTTAATTTTCTTATCACGTTTGTCAAGCAATTTTCCAAGACGAGCAACAAAGAATAGCTAATTCATCATAAGAGGGATCTACCTCATTGAAGTCATTTGTCGTGGTCGCCTCGGTGAAGCTATCCTTGCTGCTTGCCATGAGACATAATCCTATCAAATCATGCTTGCTTGGAGTTGCATCATCTTCGCTGCTCTCCGAGTCCACATCGCTCAAATTGACTTGTTCAAGAGCGGAAAGAACTCGGTGAACCACCTTGCGGTTGATGAAGCTCTTCTTCTTCCTATCATTTGACGAGAACCTTTTCTTCTCATTCCTTCTGTCGTTGTCCTTCTCCTCCTTTGATGTTTTTCCTGCAAGCTTAGGATAATTTGTGCGAATATGGTTGAGGTCACCACACTCATAGCATATTGGAGGACCACCTCTCTTTCTCATTCTCACATTCTGCAAAGCTTTGTTAAAGCGAGAAGAGAGTAGTGCCAGATCTTCTTCAGGAAACTCTTCAAGTTGCTCATCTGTTAAAGAAGACATGGAAGACAAGGCAAAGCTAGAAGAAGAATTTGCATTTGACATGTTAGGGTTAGAGATCAAGGCAATTGATTTAATGTTACCCTTCCTGGCAAGAACATCCAACTCATGAGTTTTCAACTTAGAGTAAAGAACATCTAATGTGAGTGTGCTCATGGTAGTAGATTCTTGTATAGATGTTACTTTCATCTCCCACACCGACATGTCCAAAGCACTAAGCAATTGTCGAGCATTTTCAGCATCGGTGTAGCTAACTCCAACAAGACGTAGATTGCTAAGAATTTTATTGAAACGCAAAGAAGTCATCTACAGATTCACTAGGTTTCATCTCAAAACGCATGTATTCTTTTTTTGTAAATATCTTGGCGAACCTCTTTGACAGTGTTAGAACCCTCATGGTAATCACAAAGAGATTTCCATACCTCATATGCGGATCGAAGATGAACCACACGATCAAAGTCGCTGCGTCCCAAGCCTTGGATGATCAAGTTGCGCGCCTTGCTATTTGCTTCAACATGTGTGCGATTGGTGTCGTGGACGTTGTCGTTTGCAGGGACTTCATATGGCTTGTAGACCTTCTCCCAAATTGTGAAGCCCTGTGCTTGGATGAACGCCTCCATCTTGGCCTTCCAAAACTGAAAATCAACACCATCGAACACACATGGTTTTGTCGAATAACGATCCATTGATCTAATCACCGATTAAGATAGATTAGAGAAACCTTGCTCTGATACCACTTGTAGGATCGAAGTATACGAATATAGCAATCAGAGGGGGGGTGAATGATTGTGCGGAAGCTAAAACCAAATTCTTGACCTATTAAAAGTTCACCCCAAAACAGAACCAAATAATTGCCTCGTTTTCGACAAAACAGAATGACAGAGGTTTGGTAAAACGAGAATTCCCGGAGATCCAACCGTCGAAACGATCTGAAATTTGGACACAAGAAACTAGATTCCAATACGAATCGAACCCAAAAAGAATCAGCTCGATCGGACTTACGGATCAAAAGTTATGAGCTTCGCAAGCTTGCTGATCCAGAACTTGACGAGAATCAATCTAATCAAAACTTCAAGGTTAAACAAGAACGACAAAAGATTGATCAACTAGACTTTGAGAAACACTAGATCAATACCCTAGAGAGGTTTCTGATGGATCAAATCAAGATAAAACTTGAAGAACAAAAACCAATCTAGAACTAGAACAAGCATGCAAACAAGAACCAAAACAGAAAATACTGTAGCGACGTGGTTACTGTAGCACGCAAAAATCTTGGAAGAATTGATCTTTATTTCTTGTCTAAAATACTCTCATCAAAAGAGTACAAACCCTAAAACCAAGCTCAAAGCTTGATGCGCTCAGCTCTACTTGGTTGGATGCCCTTCAACAGGAGACAACCCCTCCTATTTAAAGGACCAACCCACAAGGAGTTCAATACAATTCCTATTCCCTAGAAGGAATCAGATTCAACACAACTCTACTTGGCCCAACCTGGCCGAGTACAACTCTTGCACGCGTATGGCAACCCTACCATACTCACGTGACTAACACTTTGCACGCGTATGGCCACCTGCCATACTCACGTGACTAACACTTTGCACGCGAATGACCTCCTGCCATTCTCACGTGACTAACCATTCTTCATGTGCACCATTCTCTTAGCCCGAACGTCCCGCATGACATCCTTGACCACCAAGACCTCAGTTCTTCCTGAACCTAGTCCCGAACCTCAGTTCCTCCATGAACCTAGTTCCGGTCCCGTTATCGACCACATTCGTCTTCGAGCAATACCTGCACATGAACAAACCACGAAACAAATCCAAGCACAAGTCCACGACTTGACTCAAAGTCAATCCATGCAACTACTCACATGAGCATTGCATAAAGTCCACTTCAAAACAAGTATCATGAAATCATCACAAATTTCATAATCTCAAATTCAAACCATTTCAAATCTTGCAAAACATCCAAACCGAGCAAAACACGTTTACAACGGACCAAAATCAAAAACCCTAGAAAAAGTCCATTCACGACGGACCAACAAAATCGGTCCGTTGTACAAGTGAAACTCTCGGTTCCAAAAGAAATCATTCCGGCGAAAACATCGCCATTTACGACGGACCAACAAAATCGGTCCGTTGTACATGCGAAAACAATCCTCAAAAAGTCGCTCACGAGACCCAAAAACTTGGTCCGTTGTACATGCAAAACTCACCGTTTCTTGGAAAATTGAATGAGCTCAAAAACATGTCCACAATGCACCCAAAAACTTGGTCCGTCGTACATGTAAAACTTACTGTTTTTCAATAACTTGGTCTGGCACAACAACCTTCAAAAACACATTTACGACAGACCAAAAAAGTTGGTCTGTTGTACATGGAAGAATGAGGTTGTCAAAAGCATGTTTACAAAGGACCAAAAAAGTTGGTCCGTTGTACATGGGAAACTTACTGTTTTCTTTAAGTTTGGTCCGGCGCCAAAGCGAAACTTACTGTATCTTGTCAAATTGTCAAAACACATGAACAAACACATTTTGCAAATTTAATTCTAAGCCAATTTTTCAGCACATGATTTCACAGAAATCAAACCCCAACCGTGACGGCCCCGCATCACGAGCTTCCTCAGGCATCGCGCACCCCGGTGCGCCACCGCCTGGGGGACAACCGTGACCTCTGCGCCACCCTCGAGGCGCGGAGGAGAGTTGCCGATGCGGTGGCATCGTCACAGGTTGCGGACAGCGGGCGGCGCAACCACCGCAATCCGGGCCCCGGCGGCCCCGGACCACGAGCGTTCACCCGAGCCATCCGCAACGCCGATTTCCCGGCAAGATTCCGAGCCCTAGCTAACATAGCCAAATACACGGGGGCGACCAACCCGAGTGTTTGGCTAGAGGACTACCGCCTCGCCTGCCGGGCGGGGGGAGCGACAGTTGATTCCTTCGTCATCCAGTACCTGCCCATCTACCTCGCGGACTCCGCTCGGGCTTGGCTCGAGTACCTGCCCGCCGATACCATCGGGAGCTGGGCCGACCTGATGAACCTCTTCGTCGGGAACTTCTAGGGCACGTATAAGCGCCCTGGCAACTCCTGGGATCTGAAGAGCTGCAAGCAGCAACCGGGGGAGACCCTCCGGGACTACATTCACCGCTTCTCCCAGCAGTGCAACGAGCTCCCCGACATCCGTGATGCCGATGTCGTCGGGGCATTCATCTACAGCACCACCTGCGAGGCTCTAGTCCACAAGTTGGGCTGCGTGAAGCCCCGGACCACCAAGGAGCTCCTCGACATCGCCACTAACCACGCCTCCGGCGAGGAGGCCGTGAGGGCCATCTTCGAAAGGAAGGTGGCCCACAAAGCATCCAGCTCCGAGGCCGGCACCCCTTCCGACCGCTCCGACAAGAAGAAACGGAAGGGGAAGCAAGGCCGCGAAAGTCGCATGGTCGCCGCTGCCGATCGCCCTACCAAGCAGCAGGCTCGGCAGATGCCCGACCGTTTCGAGAGGTTGATGGATAGTCCGTGCCCGAGCCACGACTATCCTGGCCAAATGTAAGTACCGGACTGAAGTCCTGAAGCGGTTTCTCTCTGGGAACCCCACGATGTCGCGGGGCAAGGGGAAGAAGCGCGACCCGGCGCCCGACGCCGGGGCAAAGGGTGACGAGACGACCGACGAGTTTCCGCAACTCGACGGTTGCCTCATGATCTTCGGTGGGGCGGAGTGCTACGCCGACAAGCGTCGGTTGAAGCTCGCCCACCGTGAAGTCTACACGGCGACCCCCGCCGTGCCCAGCTACCTGAGGTGGTCGGAGTGCCCGATCGCCTTCGATCGGACCGACCACCCCGACCATGTCCCGCACCCGGGGCGATACCCGCTCGTCGTCGACCCCATCGTGGGGATGAAGCGCCTGACCAAGGTGCTCATGGACGGCGGCAGCGGTCTCACCATCATGTATGTTGAGACCCTGGACGCCCTAGGGGTCCCACGCTCCGCCCTCCGGCCGAGCAAGGCGCCTTTCCACGGAGTCGTTCCAGGCCAACAGGCCCATCTGCTCGGGCAGGTCGACCTGCCTGTCACCTTTGGGAGCCCGGACAACTTCCGCACCGAGAGCCTCACTTTCGAGGTCGTGGATTTTCCCGGCTCCTACCACGCCATCTTGGGGAGGCTGTGCTACGCGAAGTTCATGGCGATCCCCAACTACACCTACCTCAAGCTGAAGATGCCAGGGCCACAGGGCGTCATCACCGTGGCTGCGTCCTTTCAGCTCACTTACAACTGCGAGCGGAGTAGTTGTGAGCTAGCCTCGATGGTCATCGCTTCCGCCGAGCTCGCCCGTCTCCAAGAAAGGGCCCCCGAATCCGCCCCCGATTCCAGCAAGTCGGGGCCGAGTTCCTTCAACTCCGCGGAGGATGCGAAGGAGGTCGCAGTCGATCTCGAGGATCCCGCCAAGACCGTACGAATCGGGGCCGCCCTCCCTGCAAAATAGGAAAGCGCGCTCGTCAACTTCCTCCGAGCAAACCGAGACGTCTTCACCTGGAGACCCTCGGACATGCCGAGAGTTCCGAAGGAAGCCACCGAGCACTCCCTCAATATCCAACCGGGTTCCAGACCGGTCGCCCAACGCCTGCGCCGCTTCGACGAAGAAAAGCGCCGGGCCATTGGGGAAGAGATCGCCAAACTTTTGGCCGCTGGCTTTGTAAGGGAGGTACGTCACCCCGAGTGGCTCGCCAATCCCGTTCTTGTAAAGAAAAAGTCAGGGCAATGGAGAATGTGTGTTGATTACACGAGCCTCAACAAGGCCTGTCCGAAGGACCCGTTCCCATTGCCTCGCATCGACCAAGTTGTAGATTCCACCGCCGGGTGTGAATCCCTTTCCTTTCTGGACGCCTATTCGGGCTACCACCAAATCGCGATGAAGGAGTCCGACCAGCTCGCGACCTCCTTCATCACTCCGTATGGCTCGTACTGTTACGTCACGATGCCCTTTGGTCTGAAGAACGCGGGCGCAACATACCAGCGATGTATGCAAGCGTGCTTTTCCGACCAAATAGGCCGTAACATCGAGGCCTACGTCGACGACATCGTTGTCAAGACCAGGAAGGCCAACGACCTCGTCACCGACCTGGAGGAAACTTTTGCGAACCTCCGATGGTTTCGCATAAAGCTCAATCCCGAGAAGTGCGTCTTCGGGGTCCCGAAGGGAAAGTTGCTCGGCTTCATCGTCTCCGAGCGCGGCATCGAAGCCAACCGCGACAAGATCTCTGCCATCATGAGGATGGGGCCGATCAACGATCTAAAGGGGGTCCAGAGGCTGATGGGGTGTCTCGCGGCTCTGAGCCGCTTCGTGTCCCGCCTCGGCGAGCGTGGGATGCCACTCTACAAGCTCATGAAGAAGTCCGTCCGCTTCTGCTGGACCCAAGAAGCTCAGGAAGCCCTCAGTCGACTGAAGGAGTTCCTGACTTCGCCTCTGGTATTGGTCGCCCCAGAACCGCAAGAGCCGTTGCTCCTCTACATTGCCGCTACGACCCAGGTCGTCAGCGCGGCGCTTGTCGTGGAGCGAACGGAAGAAGGCCGCGTCTTCAAGGTGCAGAGGCCGGTCTACTTCATCAGCGAAGTACTCTCCGAAACAAAGGTTCGGTACCCTCAGGTACAGAAGCTATTGTATTCGGTGCTCATCACAAAGAGGAAGCTGGTCCACTACTTCGACCGGCATCCCATCTCCGTGGTGACCTCGTCGCCTCTCGGAGAAATCGTCCACAACCGCGACACCACCGGAAGGATCGCCAAGTGGGCTCTCGAGCTCAATGGCCTCGACATATCGTACGTCCCTAGGACGGCGATCAAGTCGCAGGTCTTGGCCGACTTCGTCGCCGAGTGGACTGAAGCGCAAGTCCCGCCGATGGTCGAGGACCCTGAGTACTGGACAATGTACTTCGATGGGTCCTACACCAAGAACGGGGCTGGAGCGGGGGTCGTCATTGTCTCCCCTCTCAGCAACAAGCTCATGTACGCCATCCGACTGCTTTTCGACACCACCAACAACATCGCCGAATATGAGGCCCTCGTCAACGGCCTTTGGATTGCCGCCGACCTCGGCGCTCGACGGCTCTACGTCCACGGCGACTCCAAGCTGGTCGTTGACCAAGTTATGAAGGCCACGGAGCCTCGCGACGCCCGTATGGCGGCCTACTGCTTGGAGTTCCGCAAGCTCGAGGAGAGGTTCAAAGGATTCGAACTTCACCATAGCTACCGACGCTACAATGGAGAAGCTGACTCCCTCGCCAACCTCGCCTCCAGCAAAGGGCCGGTCCCTCCCAGAGTCTTCGTCTCTGACCTCCACAAGCGATCCATCCGATTGGATCCGACCACTAAGGACACAGCCGACCCCCTGAAAGCGGATGCTCCGACCAACCTTCGGTCGGATGCGCACCCGCCTGGGTCCGACCCTAGTGTGCTGAACGTCGAGTCCGACTGGAGACAACCCTTCATCGACCAGTTGACAGACGGATCATTTCCCGCCGACTCCACCGAGGCTCGGCGCCTCGCTCGGCGGGCCAAGTCCTTTGTCCTGGTCGACAACATCCTTTACAAGAGGAGCCCCTCCGGGATCCTCCAGAAGTGCGTCCCGGTCGACCAAGGAAGACACCTGCTGATCGACATCCACGGCGGGGTTTGCGGACATCATGCCGCGCCACGGTCCCTGGTGGGGAAAGCCTTCCGACAAGGCTTCTCATCGCCGATCGTGGCGACGGGCGGATTTAACGCAAATTGTCCGCACTTGCGAATGATGCCAGTTCTTCGCCAGGCAAACACACCTCCCGGCACAAGTCCTGCAGACAATCCCCATCACGTGGCCCTTTGCGGTCTGGGGGCTCGATCTGGTCGGACCCTTCAGAAAGGCGCCCGGAGGCTTCACTCATTTGCTCGTCGCCGTGGACAAGTTCACGAAGTGGATAGAAGCCAAGCCGCTGGCGACCAATACTTTCGCGCAGGCAGCAAGCTTCTTCCGCGACATTGTCTACCGCTTCAGAGTTCCGAACTCCATCATCACCGACAACAGAACGCAGTTCACGGGGAAGGAGTTCCTTGAGTTCTGCGATGACTTCAACATCCGCGTCGACTGGGCAGCGGTCGCGCATCCCCGTGCCAACGGCATGATTCTCCATGGGCTCAAGCCGCGAATCTTCAATCGACTGAAGAGATTTGCGGGACGGTGGGCGGCCGAGTTGCCCCCCATTTTCTAGAGTCTGCGGACCACGCCCTCACGATCGATCGGGTTCACGCCATTTTTTCTGGTGTTCAGAGCAGAGGCCGTCCTCCCGACCGACCTCGAGTACGGCGCCCCAAGAGTACAAAACTACGACAGCGTGCGGGGGTCGAAGGCGCAATAGGACGACCTTGACCAACTCGACGAAGCACGAGACGTCGCCGTCCTGCGGTCGGCCAAGTACCAGCAGACATTACGCCGGTACCACAGTTGACTGGTTCGTGGCCAGTCGTTCGAAGTCGGCGACTTAGTGCTGCGCCAAGTCCAGTCCACGAAGGACAGGCATAAGCTCTCCCCGCCCTGGGAGGGCCCCTTCACCATCGCAGAGGTCCTCCGACCCGGCACCTTTCGTCTCAAGGACGCCGAAGGAAACCTCATTGCGAACGCGTGGAACATAGAGAAGCTGAGAAGGTTTTATCCTTAGCAGACCTCCCTTCTCCTTGTACCACACAAGAAATCTCTGAACCAAGAAATCGCAGCGGTCGGTCATCCGACCGAGTGGCCTTTTTCTCCTCTTTTGCGCTCTCCTTTTTGCCGACCCCGAGCACTATGACCTACGCCCCGACAACGAGGGTCCCGAAATAGTGCCCTGCGGGTCGCAGAAGCTACGCGTACAAAAGCGACCAACAGTTGGTCGAAGTAACATTTCTCCCGTGCAAGCTCGAGCTAACGCCGCCTCAAACCTACGCTTGACCCGTTGCGGTCCCTAAAGGCTACGGTCGTCAAAGCGCGCGTCCCGCAAGAGCATGATCAAGAAAGAGAAGAAAACCGACAAGCAGAAAAGAGAAGCAGAACGAACAACTCCTTTATTCACCTTTTCATTTACATAGAAGGGGCGCCAGCCCCACCAGCGGAAGCCACCCGCCCAGGTCAGAGCCTACCATCACCAGCGGCGGTACTCCTCCATGTGTGCGCCGATCCAGCCGAACGACGCGTGGCGCCGCTCGGTCAGCGCCTCGGTCAGCGGCACCCTCACCTCCCGAAGGCTAGGGACAACCGCGATGAGGGCATCAACTTGCCCCGCGTCCCCAGCCACAGCGACGGCCTCGACCTCTGCCACGACTTGACGCCAAGCTTCCTCAGCGCTCAAGGAGGGTTGCCTAAGGAGCTGAGTAAGGCGATCCGCCATTGTGCGCAAGAGGAGCTTGGCTAGCGAGTTCTGGTGAGGCTCACGAAGACGCCGGCGCATCTCCTCTTATACCCCGCGGCGCGGAACACGAGCGCCTCAAGTAATGGCGGAGAGCGGGAGCTGAAGCGTCCGACACCAGTTCCAACCACGGCGTGGCCCTCCAAGAGAGTTAAGACAGCCTTATCCCGAAAACTCCTCTTTTCCGTATTACACACGTTTCCTAACCCCGAGCTCAAAGTGGTACGCAGCGACTGCACCTCCAGTCCCCGCGCACCACCCGGGGGCTACTTATGACCGCACGGGTCGGCGACCTAGGTCGATAACCCGACCGACCAAACGGTCTTCCTCGCGGTAAACTCTTTCAACCCAAGTGCTGCGGCCCACGCCCCTGCGGCTACGGCTTCGAAGCAGCACTCCGCGGAAGAAAGAAATTACCCAAGCAAGGAAGGCTGAGGCCGACCGGGGGCATTTCGACTTAGGTCAGCAGCCCGACCGACCGAACGGACTTCCTCGCAGTGACCTCTTCGACCCAAGTGCTGCGGCCTACGCCCCTGCGGCTACGGCTTCGAAGTAGCACTTCGCGGAAGAAAGAAATCACCCGAGCGAGGAAGGCCGAGGCCGGTCGTGAGAATTTTGACTCAGATCAGCAATCCGACCGAACGATTGGGTACTTCGCGGGAGAAAGAAGTTACCCGACCGAGCGACCGGTCGGAAGCACCCCTTCTCTGCGAAGTGAGCACTCTAAGTCCTAGTCTCATCCCACGTTTCCCTCAGATGTGATCGACACAACACCTACGCTCTCGGGATGCCCCTGCGGGTCCTGTGGCCACGGTCGTAAAAATGTCCATCGCGTAAAAGGAGCACAAGATGAGCGAACGAAAACTTAAAGCGACCCAGCAGGCCGAATTCATTAACGACGCATCGTTCATTACATGTATTTCAAAAAACAAAAAAAACTAATCGTCTCCTTCTTCTCGGCGGAGGATACTCCGCGGCGAGATCCGATCGGCAATCTCCCGGGCGTACGGGTCGACCTGGGCCACGAACGAGTCGACTTCTTCGTCGCTCCGGTTCGTGGAAACGCCACTCCCGACCGTCTTGAGGTCGATGCCGTCGTAATAGGAGACGGCATTAACTAGTGCCGAGGAAGCGCTGAGCTTCGCCGCCTCCCGCATCGAGGTTTCGACGTGCTCCGGAACCCCCTCTAGCAGGGCGGAGAGGGGACTTGGGCCCGGGAAAAGCCCCAGCAGCCGCTCGCAGATAGCCTGGCCGGCTCTCCGAAAGGTCGACAGCTCGGCCGTCGCGTCAGCCGTCTCCCTCTCCGCTCTCTGTTGGGCCGACAAGGCGAAGTCCCGCGACGTGAGCACCTCGTCCCGCTGCTCCGACTCCAGCCGCTGCGACTCCAGGACGCCGTTGAGGTTCCCTCGCAGCTCTGCAAGGGAAAGAACCACGTCAGAGGATGCCTACCCCAGTGCCCACGAAAGGGTCGGCTAACTCACTAGCCAAGGAAGTCTCCCTAGCGCGAAGATCCCCTTCAGCCTTAGCGCGCGCCTCCCGGTCGGACACTACACGATCGGCGAGCGCCCTCGCCGACGCAAGCTCTTCCCGAGCAAGGTTTCGCTCAGCGAGCAGTTGGTCGGCCTCCCTCCGAGCCGACTCGCATGCACCTCGGTGGAGGACGGCCTCCGCCCGAGCGGACTCCTTCGCGCTAACAGCTGAAGCTTTAGCTCTCTCGGCCTCCGCCAGGGGCGACCTGGCCTCCCCCACCTCGTTGGTCAATGACTGTACTAGCCGCTGAGCCTCTCGCAGGGCTTCAGTGACTTCGCCCAGCTGCTGACCGACGGCGGTGGCCTTCTCTCGCTCGGCGACGAGCGCCCCCTGGGCGTCGTGCAGTTCTTCCTCCACGGCGTCCCTCCAACTGTGCATACACCGGAGGAAGCCTGACTACTTCGACGCCCGGGACTGCAGACACTGCAAGAAATCACCTGCCCGGTCAGTCACGGCCCCATTCAAGGAATACCAAGGACAGGCGGGCCTCCTGGATGATAGAGCTCATCGCCCTGGAGGAACACTCGAGAGCAAGGAGAAGACCCTTGCGGATCCGACCGATCTCATTCTCGACCCCCCCTCTCACTCTGCTCCAGAGCATTCCAGTCGCGGAGCTCCGCCACATCGTCCAAGACGAACGACGGTTCTCCGGACGGGTCGCTGCCCGGCCAGGTCAGCACGGTGAGCTCCAGCCGCGCCGTCCCAGCATCCTGCCCTTCCGGAGTGTCCCCGGCGACTCGTAGCGGGGTCTCTTGCGACGGTCGACCAGCCCCAACCGGCGGTTGCCCCGGCGGTGGAGGCGGCAGGTCCTCTTCGACCCCCTCGACCGGTGCCGCGAAGGGCAGCAAACCTTGCGGGCCCCCCTCGACCGACGTCACGGTGGGCAGCAGGCCCAGTGGGACTCCCTCGACCGGCATCACGGTAGACGTCGGACCCAGCGGTCCCCCGTCGGCAGCACCGCCTCCTCTCCCGCAGACCCCGCCGACGGGACCGTATCCGCGGGGGGCCCGCTGTGGACAGCCGTCGGCGCGGACCCCGCAGGCGGGGGTGAAGAAACGCCACTCCCCGCTCCCGAGGTGGGGCTCAGCACCATCCCCGTGCTTGAGCGGCCCCTGCACGCAACAGCCAGTCGGGAATCGCGCGAGGAGACCTAAGCAAAGGATCAATTAGAGGGCGGACGAGACACTTACCGCGTCGAGCGGATGTGCAACGCCTGACGCGCCCTTTTCACCGGACCCCTGCGTGGGGGCGTGGGGGCTCTCCGTCTTCTCAGAAGGAACCCCGAGCTTGAGGCGTCTTCCTAAGGGTCGAGCCCACCGACCCCTTGGTCGGAACCCGCATCAGAGCCGCCCGAGTCACCCCCGGCGCTCCCGCTGCCCTCGCTTGAGGTTGACTCCTCATCGTTGTCTTCCAGGGTCTTGTCGGAGACCTCCTCGCCTCGCGCGGCTCGGGCCGCACGCGCCTCTTTTTTCCGCGCCACTGCGACTTTCTTCTCCTCCCTCTGCGCACGGCGGGCGGCGTCGCGCTGATCAGCGATGGCGCGCACCGCGGCTCTCGCCTCTTTTTCTCCCGGCAGAAGGGCCCGGGAGATCATGCCATCGAGTCCCTGCCAAAGCACACTCGGATGAGCGGAGAGAAGAGCAAGGGAAGAAGAGTCAGAAAGGTAGAGGCCACCCGACCTACCAGGTTCTATGGATTCTGCGCCGAGAGCGGCGCGGGAACCTCGCCCACTGCCTCGTGTCGCCCACGCGGATGACCGCGGACACACGAGCAAAAAGCTCCGACCCCGGGAGCTTCGTCTCAGACGACCTCATAGGGTCGGACACTCCGGTGTACCTGAACATGGGGTGCACTCGATCCTTGAAGGGTTGGATGCGCCTCTCCATGAACACGCAGACGACCACCTCGCCCGTCAAGCCCCGTGCCTTCAGACCCTTGAGCCGCTCGAGGATGGCCTCCACCTTCCTTTTATCTCTCGCGTTGGGACCCCAAATCCAGTGGGGACCCGACTCCGGTAGTCTGCTGGTGAAGACTGGAGCGCTGTTACCGGGGTTCTGAACATAGAACCACTCGGCATGCCACCCCCGGTTCAACGACGGCAGCTTCACGTTGACATAGGACTCCTTGCGGCTGCCGCGTAGTGAGACGATCTCTCCGGCGCCCGGCGCGGGGGTTGCGGCACCTACTGGCACCCTCCACCCCGACTCATCCCTCGGAGGAAGGAACCCTTTCCTCTCCAACCCGAGGATGCGGCCGGCCAGCGGCGAGCACGGAGGCCACGACATCACCGAAACCGACGAGAAAGCAAGGCGAAACGCGAGAAAGCAGGGAGCTTTTCTCTTCTCCTCTTCTGGTTTTTCCTTTTTGCAGAAAGCACGAGCGAGTGTGCCCCCTCCACGCGCCTCCCTCGTCTTCTTTTATAGGCACCGGGCGGGAACGGACGCCTCTTCGCGCCAACCGGCGCCTCCTCACACGAACCGACGCGTTCGCCGACCGTTCGGCTGCCACCTCGGCCGTTGCCCCGGTAACGTGCCGCAATCCATTTAATTCCCACTGAGCATTAAATGCTCTGACAGGACAGCCGCCTCGCGCTGCACGCCACGCAACTCCGCGGACTCCGCCAGGCATAACGGGCTAGCGCGCCCCAAAAAAGGTATGAACGGCCCATTGGGCCGCCCGGCCTTGGGATAGCGGACCGCCTTCGGGCTCGCACCCGAGGCCCGGCGCCGTGCTGAGGGTTACGAAGGCCGAGTCCAGTCGACTAGAACGAAAGCCACCCCAGCACGTAAAAACAGAGCGAGGGGCGGACCAGGGTGAGCTCCCAGAGGGCCTCTAGTTGGGTCAGCGGACGACCCAATCACCCTGTCCCGCATCCGAGACCATACCTCACACTCTCCCGCGGAACTCATTGATGAGTGGCGGCCAGCCGCGCTCCGGGTCGGCGGATGACCCGACAGCCTGATACGGGATCGAGTAAGGAAAGGTTCTCATGGAGCGCCCCACAGCGGGTCGGACGCCTGCGCCAGGATTCACGTCCGCTTGGAAACGGTCCCCCTCGAGGGGGATCGCCAAGGCTCCACTCGGATTTCCCGTTAGTAGCTCGCACGAGCACGGCGTTCAAACCGATGAAGGTAAACGCGCGTCCGCTCACCCGACTCTGGGTCCTACGGCCGTGGCCGACCAGAGTTCGACCGGGTAAACCCCCAAACGGCTCTCCGACCCGCTCGGGGGCTCGGGGGCTACACCCACCGGGTGCGCTGGCGCGCATCCGGACCCTTCGATCGGCCCAGCCAATAGGCAGGCTGCGCCGACCGAACCTCACCGACCTCCCCAGTCGGCGTGCCGCCTCGACCGGGTAAACCCCCGACCGGCTCTCCGACCCGCTCGGGGGCTCGGGGGCTCAGAGCTACGCCATCGGGTGCGCTTCAGCGCACCGGACCCTTCGGCAAACCCGACCAGCAGGGTGCGCCGACCTCCCCAATCGGCGTGCCGCCTCGACCGGGTAAACCCCCGACCGGCTCTCCGACCCGCTCGGGGGCTAGGGGGCTACACCCACCGAGTGCGCTCGCGCGCACCCGGACCCTTCGACCGGCCCAGCCAACAGGCAGGCTACGCCGACCAAACCTCACCGACCTCCCGGTCGGCTGGCGGAGGGCCAACTGCTCTGCGTACACGACATCCCCTGACGTCCGTACCGGGGTAGGCGGCCCCTTCCCGAGAATGTCAGAGGACGTGCCAGGAAGTCAAGCCCCGGTCCCATCGTCACTGACACACCATGGAGAGCGCCCCCTCCCGAGGCCAAGCTGAGGTCAAACACCATTAACTGCCGGAGCTGACGGATGTACAGAGCGGTGCATCACTCTGTCAGCCCGGCCGAAGACCACTCGCCACAGGACTACCAACCCAGCGTAGGGTTGGGCGGAGGCCGGTCCACAACAAGACAGAAGACCAGACTCCAAGGTGTACAGTACCCCTTCCTTTTTTTCTCTCCAAACTCCCATGTAACCTGCTGCCTCCGGGTATATAAGGAGAAGCAGGGCTCCGGGAGGAGGGGAACTAGACAGGACGAACAGGGAAAAACAAGCAAGCAACCTAGCGAGCACAAGGGAGATCGATCCGTCGAACCCCCTATCTCGCCTGTAACCCTTGGTTCTTACCACGAATACAAAACATCCCAACGACCCGAATTGGAGTAGGGACATTCAGCCCAAACCAGTATAAACCCCTGACTTCTTGAGTCAACCATTCGAGGAGAGGGAGCGCGCAACCCCCACTAACCAAAAATTCATATTGCCGGTGCACGAAACACCGACAATAGTTATTTTTGCAACTCGATGTATAGTATTTTTCGAAACATGTATTATTCACCGGTGAACGTATAGAGTGTTAAACTCGGCAAAAGAAGAACATTTCTCCGTTTTTTTGAGAAAATATATCTATTATGCCTAGAAGATTTACGGAGCAGCCAGCCAGCCACGTCGCCCTCTTTGCCAAAAGTCCCTCCGAAAAAATTAAATTGCGTTTAGGTCCTTACGCTGGTTATTTTAAAAAAAAACGTAATTCCGTACATTTGCGAATGTGTTCTCCACCGTTTTTACATTTTTGCTCAAGGGTCCTCCGAAAAATACATTTAGATTATTTTTTGCAAAAAAAATAAACCCATGATTACACAAATTCGTAGATGGCTTCTACACATTCAATTTCTTTAGATCGCTTCGAAAAAATATGTTAAGATCATCCTGTAGCATTTTTTTGGAAAAAAAAACAGATCAAATTTTATACGGTGCGGCATATGCCGCATATTCTACCTAGTACATGGCAACATGGCAACTGGCAGCTTGAAGCCACATTGTGTAGAGCCACGAAAAGGCATACCCACTGCACACCATGCAGCCAATAAGAATAGGATTTGCACCTGAACACCATGCGGCCAATAAGAATAGGATTTTATGTATAGCAAACTTGATACAATATATATGCTTTAACATTTATACAACTTATAAATAGTGATACATAGAAGCCAATAATGCTGATTGAGCACCCTTTGAACACGCCTTACAATTTACACAGCACAGGATGTTGTTTATGTTGCCAATGCACCCTTTGAACATCCTTAAGTATTTGAGAATGACTAAGAATGTGTTCCTAGTTTATGGAGATGAGGAAGAGCTCATTGTAAATGATTATACTAATGCAAGCTTCCAAACTGACAAGAATGATTATTGTTCGCAATCAGTACTTGTACACATTTTGAATGGAGGGGTAGTGAGTTGAAAAAAATTTCAAATAAGACATGATTGTTGATTTTACGACGAAGACCAAGTATATTGCGGCTTCTGAAGCTACAAAGGAGGGTGTTTGGATAAATAAATTAATTTCTAAATTGGGTGTGGTCTAAAGTGCCTCCAGCCCAATGAATATCTTTTGTGATAATAGTGGAGCCATTACACATGCTAAGGAGCTAAGATCCCATCAAAAGTCCAAGTACATACTCAGACGCTATCATCTTATTCGTGAGAATGTGGATAGAGGAGATGTAAAGATATGTGAAGTGTACAAGGATTCAAATATTGCTGGTCCATTGACAAAGCCTCTCACACAGTCAAAACATGAGGCACATAAGAGCTATGGGTATTAGATACTTAAATGATTAACTCTGGTGCAAGTGAGAGAATGTTGAAGATATGCCCTAGAGGCAATCATAGAGATGATTATATTTCCTTACGTTCATAATTTATTATCTTGTTCCTTGAATAATATCATTATTATTTATTAGAAAGTATGTGACTTTTTTGTGAAACTCTATATGACTTTGTGATGATTATTCTAAGTGATCCCTAGTCGATAAACATATGAGGACACATATGAATAGACTAGCTTATAAGTTGGTTGATGATCATGTTTCACGGGTCATAGATATGGAGATATCAAACCAATAATATGGACACATGTTAGAGAATATGGAGTTGGATTGACCCATCTCGAGACACTGCAAGAACGTTGTAATGTTACTTATCATCAGTAGGTCACATATACAATGTTTATACTATACCCTTTGACTTGAGGTTGATGTATGTACTCAACTTGAGGTTAATGCATATACTCAAGATGTGTAATGAATATGGATTTGTATGTGTCGCAAAAGTGAGATAGTTCTTGCATTGGTTTAATTGCTACATGCAAGTGTGTTTTGCAGATGAGCAGGAGGTTATGGGTGTCGATTCTAGAGCATGAGAAGAGGGTATTTACAATGTGCTTGCAAAGTGCCATAATTATATGTTGATCATCCAATGCCTAAGAGGATTGAACACATAGGTTCTTAAATTATTTGCAACACGTATTTTTGCAAATAAGTTGAAGAATTTAATTGCAGATTCTTTGAGCATAAGTTGAGAAGTTGCAAATGTGATTTGCAAATAGGTGTGATCATGTGCCGATCACCATATGGCTCGAAGAATTGTTCTTTGGAGATTATAGAGAAATGATTTTAGTTGAAAATCCTATTTTTCTCCTGTGGCCAGCAATATCGCAATTGTGAGGCCAGTAGTACCGCCAGGTCAGTACTACCGCACCCTAAGGCTGGTAGTACTGGAGGAGCAGTAGTACCGCCTCTTTGAGGTCGTTACTTGTTTTTTAGAAGGGTGTGATTTTTGGAGTTTACGTTGAGGCCGGAAGTACCGCCCGTGGGGCCAGTACTGCCACTCAAGCGGCACTACTGCGCCTAGTTGGGGGTAGTACCAAATTCCTACGCAATGATTAGTTTTTTAGCCGTTGGCGAGGAGGTCGATACTACGGTCCCTAAATGGGCGGTAGTGCCGGATTTGCTGAAATTTGGTAGTTTTGCCCCCCAACAGCTAGATTTCATGTGGGGCTACAAAAGGACCCCTTGAGGGGCATTGGCCCATGGTTGCTACTGTTGTTGATGTTCTTGGCTAAGTTTTGGAGGCTTGTGCATGTGTTGCACTCCTCAATTTGGAGTTTGAGCTAAGAGTGAGCACTTAGATGCATGTGTTGCATCTAGAGAATTGATGGGCCTTATTGTGCATGTGTTACACTTGAGGAGGATCCTAGTGCATGTGTTGCACTTAGGAGGTCACCGGAAGCGCATGTGTTGCACGGGGTGAAGCTCGAGCAAGGGGCTCGACTTATTACTCTTGATGGTTGCCACCACCTAGACGGCGTAGAAGCATTGTGCACGGGAGCTCTCAACGGAGTTGTGAGAAGCCTAGATGAAATTTGTGAAGGTTGGAGTTAAGCCTATCCGGAGGGGTGAAAAACTCCCAGTAGTGGATTTGAGGTAGGTGCTCAAGTGCATAGCCGATCCAATAGGTTGGACTTGCCTCAAGGTGGATTAGGGGAGACCGGCAAGTCTCTGAGACCACGGGAAAAAGTATTCTGTTCCTTATCTCTTTTACTTTCAAGCATTTACCTTATTGTATCTTTTTTAATTGCTTGATTGTATTTAGAATTGCTTATTCTTACTTGCTTGATTAGTATAGAAATTCTTATTACAGACATAATTTAAATTAGTGCACTAGTGAGCCTAGTTGATTTAGGCTGTAATAGTCAAAACCGTAGTTATTCGCTTCCGCATTATTTGTTAGGATTTGACATAGGGGTTGTTTAGAGCATATCTTGTTATATCAAGTAGAAGATTTTACAAACACGTATTCACCCCCCTCTAGTCGTATCCTCGACCCTACAGTGGGCGGTCTAAGTATTTGATGGAATAGTTCAAAGTTGAGAAAGAAAAAAACAGGGCTTTTGGGTGCATACATTGTTGAGACATAAAAAATGAAAGAATATTGAGCTAAATAAAAAACTCTTTTTATTAGTATAGACAAACATTGTAATAATGAAAGAACTAGACAATAATGATATAAATTGAAAAGGTATGGTATACTATTTTTACTGATTATTAGCAATTATTTGAGGATGAAAATTTGGTCATAAGTATTTGTGAAAAAAATATGCAATAAAATTATGCACATTACTTATGAAATAAAAAACAATACACCCAGACCATATATTAATCAGATGATCCACTAATATTAGTCAAAACACTGAATTGGAATTAAACTAGTACATTCCATATCCATTTTCTTATTTGCTAAAGAATAAACTGACCAACTAGTACGAGAACAGGGAAACTACTACTAACTTTATATTGTTTGGTTACAATTCAATTATAACTTGAACTACTAATGCTAATAATCAGTAAACATAGTATACCACACATAATTTCAGATTACAAAAAAGGTACATTTATGTTTTTGAGTTAACAGACCTAGCGAGGCGAGTGTAGAAGAGCTGCCAGTGCGGGGGGAGGAGGCTGAGGGAGGATGTCGCTGCGGGAGGAGGCCAGCTCAGGAGGAATTTGCCGCGGGAGGACACCAGCTTGGGAGGCTTTGCCGATGGGGAGGCCGCCAAGTGGGGGGGGGCACCGACGGGTGCAGCCGAACGGGCGAGGAATGAGACGAGCAGTTTTCTATTTCATTTGGCAGAGTTTGGCGAGCTCAAAACCTAGAATTATATATATATATATATTAAGAGAGTGTTATTACAGACGGTTCTAGTAAAAAACCATTTATGATAAGGCAATATCACAGACGATTCTATCTAACAACCGTCTCTGATACTTCACAGACGGTTCTTAGCACATCATGTAGCTTCTGACAGGCATGGTGCAAAACCATCTGTGATTAAGTTTAACATAGATGATTTTTGAAAACTGTCTATGATAAAGCATCTGATATCGGCTTTTCTATAGTAATGAAACTTGGACTAAGCGTAAAGCAAACTATGCAGTTAGTTAATTGGGAAGGAAATAGCTAGCTATGCAATAGCATGGGCAATACTCCCTACGGTCATATATAATTGTCATTTTGGACACTATCACTATCTTCAAAACACAGATTTGATCACTAATTTTTGTTATAATTGAAAGACCATGTGGAGGTCTATCCATATTTTGTGATGAGTAATTGACTTTATTTAAGCTAGGTGTGCTCGGGTTTGAGTTTGATTTGAATTAGATTTGAGATTTGAGAAATTAGATTATACATATCATTTTGGACATTGCTACATAATGTGTTTCTTTATTTTTGATGGTTGCAGGACATTCGGTGCAATTATGTCATGGTGAGGCGGAGGATGACCGAGACTAGGTGAGGTGCGCCGGAGGTCCAAATGGTCGAGGATCGCTGGAGGTTGACTGGAGATGGAGTTGTTGCAAGCCATGGAGGCAAGAGAATGGTTGCGATGCTATCTTGGAGTTGCTCGGATCAAGGAGAGCTGTTGGATTGCGGTTTAGATGATGGAGTAGCGACCAAGTTAGCTTGCTTTGAGAAGTGTGCAAAACTCATTATGCTATTGGGTTGCGGGTTATCCTATGTATGAGGGAGTGAATCTCAACCCTTGATGAGGTTTCTTGAGGGCCAATAAAGTATCAAGGGTGGAGATTGCTCTTAGGTTGCTATAAATAGAGGGGTAGGGGTATGCCTCTTTCCTCAAGTCTTTGGAGAAGATTTTGGTTGCTCCTTTGAGCTTTGCCCACTTGTTGCGAGGCTTCGTAAAATCCTCCAAAGAAAATAAAATAAAAATTTCCTTCCCATCTGTCTAAATTTAAATTTTGTATTTACATTATATCTTTACATTACATAATTTAAATTCAGTATTTACATTACGCATTCAATTTTTCGCAATTTACATTTACACAAGTTGGATTTGCCTTCCCTCCTTCTATTTGCATGTGGTTCTTTTGGTGTTCTAGCTTGCTGTCACAAGTGGGAAGATATCCAAAATTATCTTGATCATCAAAATCCCATGAGCAAGTCAATATCACATATTTTGATTTTGGTGTTTCTTGTTAAACTCTTCCTTCGATTTAAGAAATGTCGGAACTTTGATGTCAATTCAATGGATTGATGGGTGGAATAAGTTTCTCACATCCTTGAGAAGGTGTCTACAAAGGTGCATGAATTTTGAACCAACCAATCTAAAGTTCCATCAAATTTTCCTTTGAGATCGTGCTGTTTTTCACACCATATTCATTAGACCAGCACTACCGCCCCTGTGCTTGCGGTAGTACTGGCCAGAGGCTGATTCTTTGGTTGTTTTGTTGTTTTGAGTTAGATTACATTGAGGAAGGTTTTAGTTGGTTCTTTTTGTTCAGTAGGTGGGGGAATTTTAATTTGAGATCATTGACTCTTTTCTGATCGTTATCTCGATCTTTCAATAATATATTTATAAAACTCAATAAAATTATAATATTATGACATAATTTTTGAGACAAATCTACATATATAATTTTTATGTATCTAATTTAAATATTTAAAAATATTTTGATAGTCAAAGTTTTGAAAATTTGATTATGCATAGACCAAAACGATGACTATCAGTTGGACGGAGTATATAGAAAAAACAAGATAATTTAAACCTCTTGAATTGTATTCCTTTTATAACAAAGATAGCCGCAGAAACACGTGGGTATCGTGCTAGTTTCATACATGCGAGTGTGTTTCAATAGGAATTTTGTGAGATTGCATATTTATCTTTGGCCTCAGTCTGGTTAGGTGTATGCTAAGGGACGTATTCGTGTGTGTATGTGGTATGTGTGCGCGCGTGCGTCTTTCTTGTTATCGCAAAAAAAATAAACAATTAGATTTTATTTGCTGCTTCTCTTCTAAGTTCTCACATACTATAGAAGAACAAACAAAAAATGAATCGGTTTGATTTGAATGATGCTTTATATTTTTGCCGATTGAAACTAAAGTCATACGACTAAGGGAGTAGAGATGATGTAGATACAAACCCTATTGTATTAGAGTGCGGCTATGAGACGGTGTCCCGTTATATTACCCAACTGACCGTATAGGAACCAACTGTCTAATCAGAAGTGCACAAATGAACCACCACAACGCCTTTGTTTCTCGCTTGCAGGTGTGGTCGTCCTAGCCTCTGCTGTTTCAAATAAGTTTTTAAGTTTAATAATATTTTATAGATAAGTTTCATAATATTTCACGGATAAGTTTCATTAAGTTTTATAGATAAGTTTCATGACGTTTTGAATAAGTTTCATTAGGTTTTACGGATTAGTTTCATGATATTTCACGTTTCACGAATAAGTTTCCTGATGTTTCACAGATAAGTTTCATTAGGTTTCACGGATAAGTTTCATTGGGTTTCACGGATAAGTTTCATTGGGTTTCACGGATAAGTTTCATGATATTTTACGGGTAAGTTCATTAGGTTTTACACATAAGTTTCAGCAGGTTTCACAGATAAGTTGCTATTGCACGGATAAATTTCGTTAGGTTTCAAGATAAGTTTCATTAGGTTTCACAGATAAGTTTTATGATGTTTCATGGATAAGTTTCATGATATTTCACGGATAAATTTTATTAGATTTCATAATCTTATTTGTGGAATATCATGAAACTTATTTATGAGACCTAATGAAACTTATCCGTAAAATATTATAAAGTTTATCTATGAAATATCATGAAACTTATCCGTAAAACTTAATGAAACTTATCCGTGAAACATCATAAAATTTAATTTTTTTTATTTTTTTTTTGAAAGATCGGGATGTTACAATAGTCGTACGTGAATAAGGTTTGAGTGGACCCGACGAAATTAACGAGTGTGACTAGACAATCGGCAAAGACTCATTCCGTTATTTTGCCTTTGAACGGTATATCGTTCTTTATACTTTCTCATTGGATTAACTCTATCAATTGCATGTTCATGATACAACAAATAAATTTGAATTCCTGTAACAGAGTATAAGTCGAATACACACCACAACAAATATTGATTTGTATTGCGCATAAACAATGACAATTTTGTTGCTTACGCTTCTAAATTCTCACATACTATGAAAGAACCACTACAACACGTCGGGCTTCTAATGGCGCCTATAAATGCCTTTAAAACCTTATAAATGCCTTAAAAAGATTTTAGATGGCGTTTACATGGCGTCAAGAAAAATGGTGTCAGGAAAAGTAATTGGCGGCGCTTAATTATCCACGACGTTTATAAGTGCCGTGGAAGCCTCTATAACCCGGCGTTTATAAGTGCCGTGGAAGCCTCTAACCCGGCGTTTATAAGTGCCGTGGAAGCTCTATAACCCGGCGTTTATAAGTGCCGAGGTTTCCTCTATCATGGCACTTTATAAGTGCTAGGGTTCTCTCTATTTATGGCGTTTACAAGGGCCGGGGATCCCTCTATTCGTGGAATTTAAAATCAAAGGTGCACACAATGACTTCCCAGGAGGTCACCCATCTTATTACTACTCTTGTCCAAGCACGCTTAACTTCAGAGTTTTTATAAGATCTAGTATTTTAGTGGTAGTATGATCACATCTGATATATAAAGCGTCCCTCCTCCCCTTAACCCCGTTAAACACCCGAACACCGATTTTCAATTATTTCAAATTAGCAAATTATTGAGGTAATTAAGCAAAATCATCATACGATAAGATCTCCAATTATATTCTTTTGGGCACCAATTCTAGTTTGCAAATACGAAATCCGAGCATATTTCTTAAAATAGACATAACTTTTGACTCGTACCTCCAATTGGGGCGTTCTTAGGCTAATTGGAAAGATAACGAAAAGTAGCATCTGAAATTGATAAGTGTCACAAAATCAGATGTTCGAAAAAATTTGAATTTTCAAACAAAATATCAACAAAAATTGAATTTTCGGACAAAATTTGAAATTTTAGACAAAATATCATCGAAAATGAAATATTTGGACAGAAATTATTGCAAATGGAATATTAGTTTCAATTATTTCAAATATAATATTATTTAATTTCAATTCTTTCAAATTCCCCGGTGTGGTATTCACGTTTATAAACGCCGTGGTAGAGTCTACCACGGCGCTTATAAACGCCGGGGAATTCCACTCTATACCGGCGTTTATAAGCACCGTGGAAGACTGTAACCCGGCGTTTATAAACGCCGGTATAGAGTGGAATTCCCCAGCGTTTATAAGCACCGTGGAAGACTGTAACTTCGGCGCTTAATGCGCCGGTATAGATTGGAATTCCCGGCGATTATAAGCGCCGTGGAAGATCAGTAACCAGCGTTTATAAACGCCCGGTATAGATAAATTCCGGCGTTGATAAGCGCCGTGGAAGACTGTAACCCGGCGTTTATAAATGCCGGTATAGAGTGGAATTCCCCGGCGTTTATAAACGCCGTGGAAGATTCTAACCCGGCTTTTATAAACGCCGGTATAGAGTGGAATTCCCTGGCATTTATAAGCGCCGTGGTAGACTCTAACCCGGCATTTATAAATGCCGGGGAATTAAATGCCTCGAATGATAAAAAACGCCGGCTTTAGCCTTATTAGGGGCGTTTAGATTAAACGCCATGTAAAATAAACGCCGGGAAATCCATGTTATCTTGTAGTGAACAAAAAAAGATTTAAGTTCTATGCTCCCTTTTATATTTCAATTTAGTGGAGAAATCCGGTCAACCTCAACCAGCTAGTACTGGATAAAAAAAAAAGCAAGAAGGCCACAAGATTGAGATGCCAACGTTGATCACAATATATGCAAGAATATTGATCTTGTGGGGTTCTTTAGATATGACATAGACTACTATGCAATAAGATGATTGTTTCTTATATTCCCTCTCCTCTTAGACATAACTACAGAAACTACCTGTTGAAAGTGCCCTAATCAAGTGCAGCGCACGCACAGAAGCCATAGACAGGCATCGTTTGTAATGCAGAACGTGTTATTTAACACAAGCGAACAAAGTGACCTTGATTTACTTAAACCTTGGGGGGCGGGCGGGATGTGGTATGTACGTAACGCTCTGTACACGTATGACTGCTCTCTTTAAAGGTTTAAAGGGGAAGAATATATCCTCGGCAGCTGTAATGCCACGTTAGTGACTTCGCGAGGAGGTTCTCCGAAATTTCCAAAATTACGTCCAAGTCTTTTTACCGGTTCTCTTGCAAAAAACACTCCACATGGTGCCGCAGATTTGCCGACATGTCCCCTATCAATTTTTTTGCAAAAAAAGATCCGTAATTACACACATTCGCCGACAGCTCCTAGCCAACCTATTTTTCAAAACCCCCAGTAGAGAAAACTAAAATTACATTGAGATTTTCCTACTTTTTTTTACAAAAAGAACTCCCGAACTAAAATTTTGCACGCCTAGTTGTACTAGTAATATATTGAGATGCCCGCGTTAAACAAAACAAAACAGACGATAAATTAACAAAAGAAAAGCAAAAGCAAATTAAAGCATCGAAAGCTAATAATGACAACGTTGTTTGGGCATACAGTGATAGTTTATCGTGTTAAGTGCTCCCCTAAACTTACGCAACGAATAAAGCATTTTTGCTCCCCGACGTTGCACGCAACGCAACTATGCATGGAGGACTAATGCATGCCAGTAGCTAGGATAAGTGTGGCCTTGAGATGCCCGCCTTAAACAAAACAAAACAAACAGTAAAGAAAAGAAAAGCAAAAACAAAAGCAAATTAAAGCACCGAAAGCCAATAATGACAACGTTATTTGGGCATACAATGATCGTTTACGTTGCAAGCAACGCAACTATGCATAGAGAACTAATGCATGCTAGTAGCTAGGATATGTGTCAGAAAGGTGCACGCAGTCAGGAAGGCAGCAGCCAGAAAGATGAGCAGCACCGCATTCGTAGTACGCGGCGCCATCGACCCGCTGCTGGGTTACCTCTCGTACGAGGGCCATCCGTGAACGAGCCGCAGCTGTTGGGCGGCGTACGCCACGGACGCGCAGTTCATCAAGGACGAGATGGAGAGCATGCACGGCTTCCTCCACCACCTAGCCGAGGCCGGCAACGACGAGGAGCACGACCACGTACGAGGTCCAAAAATTATAAAAAATTGTCAAAAATACTTTGGAACATTTTGAACCCAGGAAAATTATATTCAGTATAATTTTGTTTTTATTTTTTATAAATCTAAAAATAGCAAAATAGTATTTATAAACTCCAGAAAATCCAATATAAATTTTAGAAAATCATAAATGAACATCGAACAATAATATACTAATTTTTGGGTGTTAAACCTTTGTAGTTGGGGGAGCAAGAGGACATCCATGATAATTATATGGATGGAGACATGATGGTCTGCGTGCCTTCAGCTGACAAACTTGAGAAAAATTTTCTAGGGATAACAGTGAACATAACACTATTTTTGTATCCACTTTGGAGGTGGAATGGACTACATTGTTCTTATAGTCATGTATATTGTGATTCTCTACTATGTTCTTGTGGAATTTCCGTTTTCGTTTCCGTATCCGTTCCGTTCCGTTCCGCATTCGTTTCCGTCGCTATCCGTTTCCGTATCCGTTTTCGAAGTTTCCGATTTCGTTTTCGTTACCGGTAAAAAATGTGGAAACGGAAACGGAACAATCATTTACCCACCGTTTCCGTTAGGGATGTGATCGGATCGGATACGGTCGAATATTGTTCTATTCATATCCGTATCCGTATTTTTTATCGAATACAAAATCGAATACGAATAGTGTCGAATACAGAATCGAATACGAATTATACAGGATAATATCGGTTACGAATACAGATCGAATACGGATCGGAATCAACAAGGATACGAATAATATTAGTCGGATATTTTAAAATCCAATTTCAGTTTTTTTTCCAAAATCGGTCCAAATTTAAATTCAAAATTCCAAAAGAAATATATTTGTATGTCTTTTTTTTGCCTTTTTATCCCTAGCTTGTCATACATGTGACTCTGTGAGTAACAATGTACCCCATTGCAATAATTGAACCAAATGATTTGCGGTGGCATATCTTCTTTGAATCCTAAGTAGCCCTCCTGACGCCACTTGCCAATTTTTGTACCACCTTTACCCAAATATCTTCAAATTAGCATCTAGCACACATGAACACATTATATCTTGTCATCCAATGCGGACCCGATCCTACGAAATAATGAAACATGTTAAATTGTTAATGTGTTATTCTGAAACGTGTTATTCGGATAATATCCGTATGTCATATTCAGATATTATCCGAACAAAAACTCGGATATTCCGTATCCATCGGATAATCAGTGTTCCATATCCGTATCTGTATCCATGTAAATTATCTGTATCCATATCCTTATCCGAGAAATCAACTGGATATCTGTGAAACTATCCAAATCATTATCCAAATCAATTCGGTCGGTCGGTCGGTCGGAAAATATCCGTACCAGTTCCATCCCTAGTTTCCGTACCGTTTTCATCCCTACGCAGGAGTGCGTCGACCTCTACGCGCGATGTTGGTTTTCTTCCTTGGAATAGTCTCATGCAAATAACAGATAAAAAACAGGGCATGTACAGTGGTATAGACGGTAGCTGTCTATAATGCATCTTCACATCATCTACAGACAATACTAAAGACAACTCATACCATAGATCGTCTATATAGTAGTCTGTAATGATTTCTTATACAACTAAAAACTGTCTATACAATAGTACAAACAGTCTAAAGTTGTCTATAAGATCGTCTATTCACGAAAGGACGACTACTCTCTCTCTCTCATCCTTCTCTCTCTTCCACCTCATCAAAAATCTTATGTGGCATCTCTTATAGACAGCCAATGTCAGCCCATTGTACATGCTCTAAGCAAACACAAAAGTTTTGGGATAATTTTTTCTTATATTATTCATCTCAACCTTGAGGTTAGTATTTATAATACACACATACACCTATCTATGGAATAACTTAAGAAACAAATATCTCTACTTGCCTTTACAATATGGTACTTTCTTTACAACATAGCAATCCTACAATAGAAAATGTGGATTACTTTCTAATCTCTTCTTTCATTTCATAACATGGCAAGGCAACATTAATGGAAAGTCTCAATAGTTTTCCAACAATCTCCCCCCAATTTCGACTTGGCTGCACGAGATCTTTGATGTCCAACAGATCATGCATCTCTACGAACTTGACTCGAGCAAGTGCTTTTGTGAAGATATCTGCACGCTGCTCCCTTGTGCATACGTGCTTGAAACCAATCAATCCCTTCTCCACGGACTCTCTGATAAAGTGAAACTGGGTATCACTGTGTTTGCTCCTTCCATGAAACACCGAATTCTTCGTCAATGCGATTGCTAATTTGTTGTCAATGTACAAAACGACTGGACTTGAGATTTCTCCTGTTACCTCATTTAGCACGCTTCACAACCCATGCTTTGACATGTGCTGCCGTGGCTGGCATGAATTCAGCTTCACATGTCGACACTCGACAGGGTGACGCTTTTCTATTTATTTATTTTTTTTTTAGATCAAAAGGGCATCAAATGCCCCAGTTCCATTGAACGAAACTCAAGTTTCAACACAGTTACCAGCATAAAGGGCTTATTACAGGAAACCAACCACAAAACCCCTACAGGGAAGGAGAGCAGACTCAGAAAAAGTAACAGATTTTGGACACTCAGCCAAAAAAGGAAGAACGAAGTATCAGGGGGCAGCAGTAGCTTTTGCTTCATTACTGTCAAGATCTTGTCAACCTCCTTCAAATGTTTCTTCGTTTGTTGCTTCCAGCGCAAGAGGAGCTCGAATTCTGACATCCAGCCAACCACAAAATTGAGTCATCCGTTGAGTCATCCCTTCCTTGAAGATCGGATTCCAGTTCTTCAGAGTGAAGAGGATCTTTCGCCAGATTGTTTTCATGTTTAACCAGATCTGAGAACGGAAAATCAGGTTATTTCTAGTATACCAAATACTCCAAAGTGTAGCTGCAACCACAGTGTTTAGAACCATATTTTTCTTATTACTCAACCAATAACGAGCTATTGATTCAAAATCAGCACCAATAGAAACATCAAAAAAATCACCAATGATGATCCAAGTATTTCTAGCCACAATGCAGTCAAAGAACAAATGGTTGATAGTTTCAAACTCACTACGAAAGCAACAATCCGTCCCTTTGTCCAAACCTCGACATCTCAGATTATCTTTTGTCATAATCTTATTGTGAGCAATAAGCCAAAGAAAAAAATGAATTCTAGGGGGGACAACAATGCTCCAAACTGCAGGGATAAAAGTCGGACAAACCCCTCTGAAGTTAATAATGGCATAGAGAGATTTTACAGAATAAACACCACTACTATTGTATTGCCAGATTAGAGAATCATCATCATCTATAAGATTTATGCTTTTAGCAACTTCCACTAACTCAAGCCATCTTATCATCATATTTTCTGAAAAAGACCTCCTAAAAGTACACTTAAGCATGTTACCATCCCAGATTTCTGCAATAGTAGCTACTTTTTCATTGACTAAAACATATAAGTCCCAAAATTGCGTAGCTAAACAGGAATTCCCGAACCAAATATCTTCCCAAAATCTGGTTTTTCTACCATTACCAACATTCCATTTATAACCAAATTTGGTGGCTTGAAAAACCCACAAGATACCTTTCCAAAAGATCGAGGCATGAGTGTTATCACACCGAAAAATGTTCGGATTGTCAGTTTTATACTTAAATCTAATCAGATCTTTCCAATGATTGCTCTTACTGCAGCAAAATCTTTTCAACCAGGAAGCTAACAAGCACAGATTTAAATCCCTTATATTCGGAAGACCAAGACCACCATAACGTTTTTCCATACACACTAAATTCCAATTAGCCAAATGAATCTTATTATGACCTTCAGACTCATTCCACAAGCAATTAGCCATATGAGAATTAATAAGATTGAGTGCCCATTTAGGAAATTTAAAAAAGGAGAGAAGGTAGAGAGGAATACTGGCTAAACAAGATTTGATCAGAATTAAACGACCGCTATAGGAAAGCAGTTTACCCCTCCAACCCGCAATTCTTTTTAAGATCTTATCCACCAAAGGTTGGAAGTCATCTCTCTTAATTTTATCCCAATGAAGAGGAATCCCAAGATATTTAATAGGGAAGGAACCAATCTTACAGCAAAGGATGTTAGCATATCTACTTATCTCATCTCTATTGCAGTTAATAGGAATCAATTCACTCTTATGGAAATTAATTCTCATACCCGACATTTGCTCAAAACAAGTGAGATACCACTTAAGATGGAGAATAAATTTCTCATTATTTTTAACAAAAAGAAGAGTATCATCAGCATATTGCAAACAGACTACCCCCCCAGGGCAAAAATCATCACACAAACCATTAATCAAACTGGCATTAGTAGCTTTGTACAAGATCCTGGTGAAGATATCTGCTACAAGATTAAAAAGAAGAGGGGAAAGAGGATCTCCCTGCCTCAAACCTTTGCCGGTTTGGAAGAACTCACTCTCGACATCATTGATTTTAATTCCAACCGAACCTCTTTCCAGGACCGAGAGAATCCAAGATTGCCATTTGCTCCCAAAGCCTCTTTTCCTCAAAATATCCATCAAAAAACTCCAATTCACTTTATCGTAAGCTTTTTCATAATCAAGTTTAAGAACTAAACCCTTACTCTTCTCCTTATGGATTTTATGAATAACTTCATGAGCAGTAACCACACTTTCTAAAATATAGCGATTCTTAATGAAAGCGGACTGATTCTGTAAAATAATTCTATTGCAAATTGTACTAAATCTGTTGGTTAGCACTTTCGTAATGATTTTGTAACTACAATTTAGCAGACTAATAGGTCGAAACTGTTTTATCTTGTTCGCATTATTTTCTTTCGGGATCAGGGAGATCATAGCAAAGTTTAGTCTGAACATATCTAAATCACCTTTCTCTAAATCCTTAAATAAAGCCATAAGGTCATTTTTGATAATATTCCAAAACTTCTGATAGAAGACAAAAGAGAGCCCATCCGGACCAGGAGCCCCATCAGGATAAGAATCGAAAATAGCTTTTTTAATCTCCTCTTCAGAAAAAGGAGCTTCTAATCTTTTATTCTCAACTTCTGAGATCATATCATCATTGTTAAAGAAATCATTATCCACATTAATGTTTGGTTTAGATTCGAAACCGAATAAGGATTTATAATAATCACAAGCAATGTCAAGCATACTTTTCGTATCATGGACCGGCCCTTCAGGCCCTTCCAACATATCAATAATTTTCTTTCTCCTTCTTTGATTCGCAACCGTATGAAAATATTTTGTGTTCCTATCACTGTAACACCCCGGCATTTAATATGCCCGAATGCTACCAAACATAAGCTAAACAACATCCAAATATCATATTTAACCTAAAATTCCAGCAAATGCGCATAGGCTAAAAACCGAGATTTCGGCAGCACCTCCTTTGTTTTATCATGAATTTAAGGAGCAACAACGATATAGCATTATATGGCAATAAGGGAAACATCTAAAACAGCAATAAATAGAGTCTTAACGACAATAAAAGACTAACATTTAGCACTTAAAGTTCCAAGTGCCAAACGAACAATAAAACTCTCATTAACCAAGCTAAGCCTTAATTTAATGACCATCACACGCAATTTATTATCAATCTAAAAGAATTGACTTGGGGAAACATTAAGGTGAAGCAACGTGTGGGCGTGTGTCTATTCCCTTTTCCGCATGCCGTTCTCATGGTACCTAAAACAATAAGAAAAAACACAAGCGTGAGTTCGAAACTTCGGCAAGCATATTGCAATGGACAACAAGAACAACAATATGGCAATAGCATCTCCCTTCATGTAAATCATCTTATTCATAAACACTTAACATTGTCATCATCAATATGTATGAGATGTAATGCAATGCTCATGTCTCCTTGGAAACTCATACCGGTATGGTTGAGTACACACCCGTCGGTGTACACCCTTTTCCCCCCTTCCATCCCGAAGATGGAGGGTGCCTACTCATCGCTTCCATTCACCACGTGGATGGAATCACGATGTAGGTCTTACTCAATGGCGTTCCGGACTAGTCATAACTTTCTCACCGACCTTGCCGGACTAGTTATGACTTTATCACCGCCCTCGCCCTATCTCATGTCATGCATGCAACTATGCCAATTATCATATTTCACATGTACATAAACATACGGCATCTCATCATGACAAATATTAACACATGGCATCGAATCATGATAATCATACTCAATATATCATTGGAAAACAGCAAGCATGGCAAGTGATCATAGCAAGTATTCAATCTTTCATCTAATCTCCACAAGCAACCTACAATTCCGCTATTCATTACAACACACTTGCCTCAACCGTGGGCGACAGGATTGTGGGAAGTAGAGGGCACCCCCGGGGTCACACCACCTGCACAACGGCATCACATACTCTCAATAATGCCCACAAAACAGAACACAAATCCCCATCTCACCCGACATTGCCCGCTACTCGCAAAACCTAAAACAGAGGTTCTGTCCCGGCGGGACAGCAGCCTTGCAAAGCCCATAACTTGAGTTCTGGGACTCCAAATCGATTAAACGAGTACACCATCGCGAAGCTTAGGAAATTTCCTACCTTTTTCTAGTTATACGGAAAGACTGATTCGGACTCTAAAATTGTTTAATCTACAGATTACTACGATCTGTTCTAATTGCGTCACAGATTTTAACACGCTCGGTAAAACGGCCATAACTTTCAAACGGCTGATCGGATTTTAACGTGCTTTATGTCCACGGAAAGATAATTAAATTATCTAAAACTTCTTTTAAGTCCGTACAGACAGATTCGGATTCTAAATCGACGAAAACTCGAACCCTAGCCCGACTGCTCAATCTGCCCGAAAACAGAAACGTGGCAACGTCTAGATCTAACCCAAAGAACTCCAACCCAGCACCACCAATTGATCTAAAAACTTCATAAACACCCTAAGAACAGTACCTAGATCAAACCCAAGGATCCCCATGATCATACCTTTGCCCAACGAACGAATCTCCAATAGATCTCCTCGCGGATCGCTCCACGCTCCTCGCTCCAACGGATGGATCCACAAGGTGCAGAGGTGTGGAGACCACCCTAGGGCAGCAAGGGGGTGGAGGAGAGGTGGTGGAGAGGTGGGTCAATGGAGGAGAGCAAGGGGGAGGCGCAAGGCTCAAAGGGAAGGGGCGGCTAGGGCTTGGCAAGTGGGGGGAGGTGAGGGGGGCGCACCAAGGCCTCAAGGGGCGCAAAGGCAGCAGGGTGGACGCCCCAAAGGGGCAGGGAAACCCCTTTTACCAGCCCCCACACCCAATTCTAGTCCGTTACGGAGACCTAATCCATCCCACCAAAGCCCACCAAGGCCCAAAACTTCCCCGGGAAGGCCCAAAACCCCGAAAACGGCCCGGAAAAGCTATTAACCTCCATAACCTATAGTTTTAACCTTAATTCCACATTTCATACTGTTTTTAACCATATCAAGCACGTAAAATAAAGTTATGACACTCCGTGGTGTCACATTCTTCCCCCCTTCAACAGGATTCGACCTCGAATCTAAACGCACCAACACGCAACCCAGCAAAACCGAAGATAGCTAGGTTTTCACATCACATACCTGAGGTGAAAAGCTCGGGATATTTCTCGCGCATACGAGACTCCAGCTCCCAAGTTGCCTCTCTCTCGGTCTGATGTGACCACAACACTTTAACGAACTTGAGCGTCCGGTTCTTCATCACTCGCTCCGAAGTCCCCAGAATTTCCACAGGACGGGACTCGAAGGTGAGGTCCTGCTCAAGTACTAATGGTTCCAACGTGTGAAATCATGTGCTGAAAAATTGGCTTTGAACTGAAAAATTAACTTAGATTTGAATTTGCAAAATGTGTTTGTTCATGTGTTTTGACAATTTGACAAGAAACAGTAAGTTACGCGTGGCGCGGACAAAGTTCTCAAGAAAGCAGTAAGTTTCCCATCTGCGACAGACAGTGTTTTTGGGTCTGTTGTGAACATGTTTTGAGCCCATGACCGAAGTCATTTTCACATGTACAACGGATGATTTTCTTGGTCCGTTGTGAACAAGCTTTTTCGGTTTGGATAATTTCTTGGAACCAAGATTTTCACATGTACAACGGACTAATTCTTTTTGTCCGTCGTGAATGGACTTTTTCTAGGGTTTTACTTTTGTGAAACCGAGCGTAGCACGTTTGCGCCGGACAAGCTTCTGGGGTCCGTTGTGAACTTGTTTTGAGCTCATGACCGAAGCCATTTTTGCATGTACAACAGACCAACTTTGTTTGTCCGTTGTGAACGTGTTTTTCCGCGTTTGGTTGGCTTCTTGGAACAGAAACTTTTCCTTATACAACGGACCAACTTTGTTTGTCCGTCGTGAATGCGTTTTCGCTCAATTAGGGTTTTGAGCGATTTGGATTTGAATTTTGAATGTGAATTTGAAATTTGTAATGATTTCATGATGCTTCTTTTGAAGTGGACTTTATGCAATACTCATGTGAGTAGTTGCATGGATTGACATTGAGTCAAGTCGTGGACTTGTGCTCGGATTTGTTTTGTGGTTTGTTCATGTGCGGTATTGCTCGAAGACGAATGTGGTCGATGACGGGACCGGAACTAGGTTCATGGAGGAACTGAGGTTCGGGACTAGGTTCAGGAGGAACCGAGGTCTTGGTGGTCAAGGATGTCATGCGGGACGTTCGGGCTAAGAGAATGGTGCACATGAAGAATGGTTAGTCACGTAAGAATGGCGGGGAGGTCATTCGCGTGCAAAGTGTTAGTCACGTGAGTATGGCAGGTGGCCATCTGGCGTGCAAAGTGTTAGTCACGTGAGTATGGGAGGGTTGCCATACGCGTGCAAGAGTTGTACTCGGCCTGGTTGGGCCAAGTAGAGCTGAGTTGGATACGGATTCCTTCTAGGGAATAGGAATCGTATTCGAACTCCTCTTTGTGTGTTGGTGCTTTAAATAGGTGGGGGGTCTCCTGTTGAAAGGCATCAAGTAGAGCTGAGCGCATCAAGCTTTGAGCTTGGTTTTAGGGTTTGTACTCTTTTGATGAGAGTATTTTAGACAAGAAATAAAGATCAATTCTTCCAAGATTTTTGCGTACTACAAGAACCACGTCGCTCTGATATTCCTGTTTTGGTTCTTGTTTGCATGCTTGTTCTAGTTCTAGATTGGTTTTTGTTCTTCAAGTTTTATCTTGATTTGATCCATCAAAAACCTCTCTAGGGTATTGATCTAGTATTTCTCAAAGTCTAGTTGATCAATCTTTTGTCGTTCTTGTTTAATCTTGAAGTTTTGATTAGATTGATTCACGTCAAGTTCTGGATCAGCAAGCTTGCGAAGCTCATAACTTTTGATCCGTAAGTCCGATCGATCTGATTCTTTTTGGGTTCGATTCGTATTGGAATCTAGTTTCTTGTGTCCAAATTTCAGATCGTTTCGACGGTTGGATCTCCGGGAATTCTCGTTTTACCAAACCTCTGTCATTCTGTTTTTGTCGAAAACGAGGCAATTATTTGGTTCTGTTTTGGGGTGAACTTTTAATAGGTCAAGAATTTGGTTTTAGCTTCCGCACAATCATTCACCCCCCCTCTGATTGCTATATTCGTATACTTCGATCCTACACAACGGAACCACCAACTCCGGATCATGCAAGTATTTCCTCAACATCGAGACATGGAACACATTATGCACACCTTGCATAGCTTCCGGTAGCTCCAGACGATAGGCCAACCTACCAACTCGGGCGATGATAGGAAAAGGCCCAACATACCTTGGACTGAGCTTTCCTTTGGTGCCAAAACGCACCACACCCTTGGTGGGAGATACTCGCAAGAGTACGCTATCACCCACCTCAAACTCCAAGTCTCGCCGCCTCACATCAGCATAGCTCTTACATGCGCTCTCTGACTGCGAGAAGGTTCTGCCACCTCCGCCACACGATCAACGATCTGCTGAACCCAATCCGGTCCAAGAACTGCTCTCTCGCCCCTTGCATCCCAACAAAGTGGCGATCTGCACTTCCGGCCATATAGTACCTCATAAGGAGCGGCCGGATCTTTGGAATGATAGCTGTTATTATAAGCAAACTCCACAAGAGGCAAATGATCCTCCCAGCTACCTTTCCAAGCCATCACACAGGCCCTAAGTATGTCTTCCAACGTCTGGATGGTACGCTCAGACTGCCCATCCGTCTGAGGGTGAAAAGCGGTACTAAGGCGAAGCTGCGTACCCAAAGCACTCTGCAAACTCTCCCAGAACTTGGAGACGAACTTCGCATCCCGATTAGAAATAATGGTCTTAGGTACACCATGCAGTCTCACAATCTCCCGCACATAGATGGGAGCCAACTCGCTCGCAGAATTGGTCGTGCGGATAGGAATGAAATGCGCAGACTTGCTGAGACGGTCCACCACAACCCAAACAGCATCCTTCCCTCGTGGAGAACGAGGTAGACCAACCACGAAATCCATGGAGATGTCATCCCATGGCCACACAGAATCTCCAATGGCTGCAATGAGACCGTGGGGCGCTTATGCTCGGCTTTGATCTTCGACAGATCCCACAAGACACCACATACTTGGCAATATCCACTCTCATCCTTTTCCACGAAATTCTTCTTCAAGTCCCTGTACATCTTGGTCTCCCAGGATGGACCGTGTACGAGGTGCGATGAGCTTCTTTCAGAATGTCTTCTTTCACTTGAGATTTACGAGGCACGCCTGACGGCCCTGAAACCTCGTAACTCCCGCATCATCAATGGTAAAGTCTCCACACTTGCCATCCTCAAGCGTTCCTACTTTCTTTGGAGCAAGCGGTCATCTTCTTTGTGCCTCCGCTTTGCACGCTCGGGAATCGGCCGACTCAAGAATCAATCGAGTTTCAGCTTGCACGGTCCCCATAGCGATTGGAGACCCCAAACGCTCAAAATCAGCAACAAGACAATCAACAATAGGGGCATTGTCTTGCGGTGAGCGTCGGCCACAACATTTGCCTTCCCGGATGATACTGAATAGTAAGGTCATAATCCTTTATCAATTCTAGCCACCTCCTCTGCCTCAAGTTCAAATCTTTACGAGTAAAGATGTACTTGAGGCTCTTGTGATCGATGAAAATGTCACAAGACTCGCCGTCTGAGTAATGCCTCCATATCTTCAATGCAAACACCACGGCGGCTAGCTCAAGATCATGCGTGGGATAGTTACGCTCGTGCTTTTTCAAGCGCCTCGACGCATAAGCAATCACCTTGCCCTCTTGCATGAGCACACACCCAAGTCCCAACCGAGAAGCATCGAATACACCGTGAAGCGCTTCCCAGGCTCGGGAAGGGTAAGAACGAGGAGCGATCACTAACTTCTCCTTCATAGTGCGAAGCGTGCTCACACTCTGCGATCCACCGAATTTCATCCCCTTACGAGTCACCGCGAAAGTGGCTTGGCAATGATAGAGAAATCCTGCACGAAACGCCGATAGTAGCCAGCCAACCCAAGGAAACTACGCACCTCTTTGACATTGGAAGGCCTCTTCCAATCCAAAACTGCCGAGACTTTGCTAGGATCTCTGAGATATGCCCTCTGGATTGATGATGTGGCCAAGAAAACCCACTTCAAATCCAACTCGCACTTTTCAGCTTAGCAAAGAACTGATTTTCCCTCAAGGTGCTCGGCAAGCCTCGAGATGTCGCTCATGCTCCTCTTCCGATTTAGAGTAAACCAGAATGTCATCGATGAACACTACCACAAACTCATCAAGATACTTGTGTAGCATACTGTTCATCGCCTCCATAAAGACAGCAGGAGCATTAGTTAGTCCAAAAGACATAACTTTAAATTCATATGCCCATACCTAGTGGAGAAAGCAGTCTTCTCAATGTCCTGCTCCCTCACACGGATCTGATTGTACCCCGACTGAAGATCAATCTTGGAGAACACCTTTGCTCCCTTCAGTTGGTCAAACAGATCCTCGATGCGAGGCAAAGGATACTTGTTCTTGACTGTCACTTGATTAAGAGCACGATAATCAATGCACATACGCCAACTTCCATCCTTCTTCGAGACGAAGAGGACGGGTGCTCCCCATGGCAAAACGCTACGCCGAATGAAGCCCTTGGCCAACAGATCCTCCAACTGCTTCTTCAACTCGTCTTGAAAAGGACGAGCCAAGCGGTATGTTGAGATAGAAATAGGTCGAGTGCCAGGAACAAGATCAATACGAAACTCCACATTCCTCACAGGAGGTAGACCAGGCAACTCGTCAGGGAACACATCAATGAACTCCTTCACTACAAAAATCTCCTCAATGGGAACTGAGGAAGATGGTTTCTCAGACAAAGTCATGAGGAAACCCAACAGCCTCAAACGCCGACCAGAAAACAAACTAGTCAAAGCAAAGACGGAACTGGAGGGTATACCACCCTGAAAGGTCAACTCTTCCCCGGACGGGGCCTGCAAGGCAACTGTCTTCCAGAAACAACAGATCTTAGCACGGTACTGATGCAGCCAGTCCATGCCCAAAATGACATCAAAAGGAGTCCATGCCTGGCGGGACAGCAGCCTTGCAAAGGCCATAACTTGAGTTCTGGGACTCCAAATCGATTAAACGAGTATACCATCGCGAAGCTTAGGAAATTTCCTACCTTTTTCTAGTTATACGGAAAGACTGATTCGGACTCTAAAATTGTTTAATCTACAGATTACTACGATCTGTTCTAATTGCGTCACAGATTTTAACACGCTCGGTAAAACGGTCATAACTTTCAAACGGCTGATCGGATTTTAACGTGCTTTATGTCCACGGAAAGATAATTAAATTATCTAAAACTTCTTTTAAGTCCGTACGGACAGATTCGGATTCTAAATCGACGAAAACTCGAACCCTAGCCCGACTGCTCAATCTGCCCGAAAACAGAAACGTGGCAACGTCTAGATCTAACCCAAAGAACTCCAACCCAGCACCACCAATTGATCTAAAAACTTCATAAACACCCTAAGAACAGTACCTAGATCAAACCCAAGGATCCCCATGATCATACCTTTGCCCAACGAACGAATCTCCAATAGATCTCCTCGCGGATCGCTCCACGCTCCTCGCTCCTCGCTCCTCGCTCCAACGGATGGATCCACAAGGTGCAGAGGTGTGGAGACCACCCTAGGGCAGCAAGGGGGTGGAGGAGAGGTGGTGGAGAGGTGGGGCAATGGAGGAGAGCAAGGGGGAGGCGCAAGGCTCAAAGGGAAGGGGCGGCTAGGGCTTGGCAAGTGGGGGGAGGTGAGGGGGGCGCACCAAGGCCTCAAGGGGCGCAAAGGCAGCAGGGTGGACGCCCCAAAGGGGCAGGGAAACCCCTTTTACCAGCCCCCACACCCAATTCTAGTCCGTTACGGAGACCTAATCCATCCCACCAAAGCCCACCAAGGCCCAAAACTCCCCCGGGAAGGCCCAAAACCCCGAAAACGGCCCGGAAACGGCCCGGAAAAGCTATTAACCTCCATAACCTATAGTTTTAACCTTAATTCCACATTTCATACTGTTTTTAACCATATCAAGCACGTAAAATAAAGTTATGACACTCCGTGGTGTCACAATCACCTTCTTTAATATTTCTATCTCTAGCTCTTTGTTTAGCTTTAACTTCTTCCATTGTCCAAATTCTTTCTAATTCTTCCTTACTAGACCTAAATCTACTTTCTTCATCATTAGTAAGCATTCTCGATTCAGAAAGGATATCCAGTTTATCAAACTCATCAAGAAGCATCTTCTTTCTCTTCTTGATATGAGACTCAACATTAGCGCTCCACCCTTTGGTAATTTTCCTTAAATTCCTTACTTTGATTTGCCACCTATCAATAGCTACTAAAATCCTCTTGCAAGAGCCACCATTTCTCAAATTTATAAGAAAACTTCTTTTGGATCACTCTCTCCCCTGAATCCCAAAGGATAGGGGTGTGATCACTTCCTATCCTCGCAAGGGAAGAAACACTAGCTAAAGGAAAATTCTCTTCAAAAGAAGTATTACAAAAGACTCTATCAATTGTGGACATGATTGGATTATCTTGATTATTAGTCCAAGTAAACTGTCTCCTTGTTAAGTGCATCTCCAAAAGACCCCACATATTTATCCATTCATTGAACTTATCACACCACTTATGATTCACTTTACCGTTATTTTTATCTGCACAGGATCTAATCAAATTAAAATCCCCTCCAACCAAGATTGGAATTCGGTCATCCACAATAAAAATCTCATGAAGTTCAGAAATGAAATTCTGTTTACCCTCTTCATAGGGTGAACCATACACCGTCACAAGTTTCCAGGTAAAATCATTTTCTTTGATCTTAACCAAACATTGGATATAAAAATCTTTAACCTCCACATGCAAAATCTCCATCAAATCCAAGTTAATACCAACCAAGATACCACCTGCAGTGGTTTTGGAAGGAAGCCAGTACCAATCAAAATTTCTAGAAGTACTAATAGTATTAAGAAAAGAAGTACTAAAACTCTCCCTTTTTGTCTCTTGCAAACCAATAAAGTCTAATCTATGATTCCTAACCATGTCCATAATGCATTGTGTTTTGCCAGGCTGACCAAGACCTCTAATATTCCAAAATAAGCCTTTCATTAATTTCTACTTTTCTCGGGGTGCTTGCCCCGTGTTTTCCTACAAACAGTAGTCCACCCATTTGAATCACAAACATTATCCCCAACCTCCCTCAAAGGTGTACATGACATCTCTTGGAGCTTTTCAACTTCATTAGTACTAACGCCATTCTTACTATTATCAAGCTCAGAAACACCTCCCACAGAGATGTTTTCCTCAAAATCAGCAAGCCTTATTGCATCCACTTCTTTACATATATATATATATATATTGTTCCTAACTTCCATATCATTGCAACCCATAGAAATATTAACTCTAGCGGATAAAGCATTTAAATCATGAGCAGAAAAGGAGTCAAATGAACTTCTAGAATTGATACCTTTAGGTCGAATGCAGATTTCCAGATTCTTTTGTCGTTGAAGATCTTGAGCTTTTTGCAGAATAGATTTGTGTTGGTCATCCAACCTCTTACTTCTTCTCTTACTCGGTATTGGACCCCAGTGTTTCTGGCGCTTATTAATCATCTTATCAGTATCCAAGTGTTCTTTTGTAGTTCCTCCTTGATCTGTATCCACCATCTCACAGTTAACCATCTGTTTTCCAGAGTCTTCCACTTTCTGGTACGACACAGAATCATCAAAATTATGTTGCACTTCACTGTCAGAACATAATATTTTTTGAGTTTCTATCTCCTCTTTCAATTCATCTAGCTCCTCATCCGAACCAATCATATCCATTTCTCTAAGCAAATTATAACAGGTGTTCCCTTCCATACTCTCATCCTTACAGAGGTTGCTGACATTATCTTTGAACATTTGTAACCAAACCTTATCCCCATTCCCAGCCGAAAACTGATCAGAAACATTCCGACAATCAAAATCATCTAAAGCACCAACAGCACTCTGTTTTCCTTTTGAAACTCCATCTTTATTTTCAGCTGTCTTGACATTAGATCTAATCGAAGATAAATTGTGAGAACTCCCAGACTGATCAGTATCCATCTTATTATCATAATCCTTCTTTTTTTTGTTTTCATCACCTAAGTCATCCAAATCATCATCATTATCATCTTGATCATCCTCATCTGCAATCGTAGAGACTTCATTTTTTTCCATCGAGATATTAATCCAGAATAGCATTTTTTCAGCTCCCATGAGTCTCTGTTGAGGAATTTTGGAGGGATCCCTACAGGCTATTTGAATCCTAACCACTTCATAGAAACTTTGAAACATTTTTGTCCAGTCAACCTTAATCAATAAACCAAAACATGAAGCAATTTGTTCAAAGATCTTCCAGCAACACCATTTGGGGGGGATACCCTTAACTTGAATCCAAACCTCTTGAAGTTCATCAAAGATGTCTAAATCACCTTTCCAAGTTTCTATATAAACAGTAACTCCTGGCTTGTTCAGGGTAAAGCTTGGGAGCAAGGCAAGATCAGAGACTTTCTTTTGTGGAGGGAACCTCACCAAAAATCTAAAGTTTTCCAATTGTCTGATCTGCCAGGGCCAGTGAGCATCAAAGATATCCGAAAGATTTTTCTCCAACTCAACTAAAGTAATCTCCCCTTGATCTATAGTAATCAAACCACAGTTCTTAAATCTGAAATCATTTGTTCTACTTGATTCTGGAATTTCCAAATAGAAAAAGCCTAAGCCATTAGCAGCACTTCCTAAAACCTTAGCAGTCTGTTGAGGTTTAAGTTTAACAGGACAAGATTCCACATGATGACCCGGATCCTCACAGATAAAACAGAACTTAGGGTTTTTACATTTTCCAACCAGATGCCCCGGCTCACCACAATTATAGCAAATTGATTTCACATATGCATCATCAACCCCAACTGAATCTGAAGAAAAATTACCTTCTCTCTCGGATTGACCACCGGTATTCTGAGCCATACCACCTCCCACTGGATTCGGTACTGGTTGTCTTGCAGGCTGTGTGTTCCGCGGAGGACGATTCAGAGGTTGATTTGGAGTCCAATTCTGATTCTGTTGAGCGAAACGCCCCCTCTGAAAACGACCTCTGAACGGTGGTGGCGGGCGCCATCCATGACCAAAACCACCGCCTCCACCTCTTTCCCATTGATTCCAGCTCTGATCTGTCATCTTCAACACCGACGCAAATGACGGATTTCCTTTACCCCCTCCACAAAAATCACTCAGAAAACTCAGCGAACGTGAACTGGAAGGTAGAGAATCTCTAGCAGAAACTGGAAAACAATCTGAGATGGAGTACTTCCCCGATTTGAGGAGATCACCTCGAATCCAGACGGACGCCGATCGCGCCGCCTGAACTCTAGGTTTGCGAGGAGGAGAACACGGTATCGCCCATAGTTGACCAAAAAACTCCTCTAGGGTTTCCTCCTCCGCACTCACTGGATCTGGGCCGCGGTGAGAGATTTCCCGATTTTGCCCATCATTGTTCTCCGGTCCCTTCTCCAATCGACGACTCACACCACCATTTACCAAGGATCCTCCAAGTGTCGACGATCCGGGGCTATCACGGACGATAGCACCCCGAGGAAGTGAAATCTCCGAGGTACCCTTACCATAATCCGCACGGAGTAATCCAACAGCGTTGATGTTGTGGCACGCAGGTAAATCCTCACTCTCTGTGGCTAGATCTTCGTAGAGCTCTCTCATGGCGAAAACCCCGGCGTGGGCGGGACGACAGCAGCTTCTCGGTGACGTCGTTGTCGCCGCCGATGAGCCTCCTTTGGACTGATTCAACAAACTTGTCTAACTCAATGTGGGCAAATTGTCTAAGGTGTTTGTGCTCGACTAGGCTCAAATGGAGAGACGTTGCTTTCCGCTTTTCTATTTTTGAGACGCCCAAGCGACTCTGTTCCCATTGACAAAACTCTAGTAAGAAGTACGCGGCACACTCGACCTAGTCTTATTCCTGCTTCAATGCATGGCGCATCGTTGGACGAGGGGAGCCAAGTGTCTTGATTTGACCACATTAATCCTAGAGTTTGTTATTGTTGCGGTTGTTGGTCAATATAATATATTGGAATCCTAGGGTTTCATCTGAAAAGAAAAGAAAGATGGAAACATGGAAAAAAACTAAGCAAAATGAATGTGTGTGCCACGCTGGCCTTTGGGTGCGTAAAGCGTATATGAATTCACTAAAAGAGTAAAGACATACGTTACGCACGAGCTCTGTTTTGCCTTTGATTTATTAAAGTACTCCAAGGAGGCAAGGACCAAATCATCGTCGTCTTAACTTGTCCCCTAGCTTCTGAATTATACAAGTACGTACAGTAATATTTACTAATTTACTATACAATATACCAACTTTAATCAACATATTACTCCAGTTGGTCCAAGCATGCAAGTGAACTCCTTTTTCTTTTAATCGTTTCTAGCCAAATGTGAGTGTTGTGCTCGTAGAATAAAATTTCAGTGAAATTTTAGATTTTGACTGTGGACAAGATTTAACATCCTGGATAAATGAAAAAAAATTCAAATTGATACAATAATTTCAGAAATCTCGGTAAATTTCACTAAGATTTCAGTTATTTTAACCAGATTGTATTTTGTTTGGACCAGATCTAACGCAAATTTATTGGTGAAGTATTGTAATGCAATTCATATGCAATTTGAAAAAGAAAAGAAAGATGGAAACATGGAAAGAAACAAAGCAAAATGAATGTGTGTGCCACGCTGGCCTTTGGGTGCGTAAAGCGTACATGAATTCACTAAAAGAGTAAAGCCATACGTTACGCACGATGTGAGACCCCGGATTGGTTATCCGAAATCTCATGTGTATTTTTGTACTAGTTCCAGATCAGTAGTTAGTACACACAGTCAGACAGTGAAGAATCATTACTGAACAGAACGAAGTGTTATAATAAATATAAAGTATTAGCCACATGGCTATTATTACATCACTCGATCACATGATCAGAGTTCACGACAACGGAAATAAAAGCAACAATAGATAAAACCCATAAAATTCCACAGGCGACGACTAGGAACGCGCTCTTAGTTGTCTTGGCGATCTTCAGAGAACTCTTCATCATAGAACTCACCGTCTCCGGCTGCATCTTGATAGTTTTCTGATAACAACAACTGTGTAGCATGTGAGTACAAAAGTACTCAGCAAGTCTGGGAAAGCATGCATATATAGGGCTTTCCAAGGAAGGCTTATTATGGTTCTTTTGCATAAAACTAAGTTTCATCAAACCATACATAATAATAATTTTCGTAAAACATATTTTCACAATTATTTTAACAATTGAGTTATTTAATATTCTAGTGAAGGTTCTATCCACCATCACCAGTATAAAGGCTCGAACCGCCACTTTTAAAAAGATTAAGGTAATCCAACTCATGACTCTATCTGTCATGATCAAAACAGGTTCCATCTACCTGGTTGGCTCAATCCGCCAATAAAACATCCGGGAGTTCTAACCACTCCCGAATCTCAAAACAAAATATTGTTTAATTTTAAAACCAAAACCAAAGCCTACTAGTATGAAAGCATTCTTCGCTTTGCCCTTGACTGTAGGCACGGCTATTCGAATAGTTTTAACTCTGCAGACGTGTACAACTTTACCCACAAGACATGATATTCTCTTAGTGCCAAGTACTATTAACACACTTCCTTTGGTGTGTCGGCAGAGATATCATGATAAGGCCTTTACAATGTATACGTCTAACTCGACTCACCCGCTGAGGTTTCACCGCTGTTAGGGTTTTATCTACCCAGTATAGAAGCCCCCTCTTGCGCCGTGTGGGGAGTACAACTTGCCTCTATCTAGCACCCACATTCCACCAACTGGCGAGTCTAAGTTAGGTTTCTACAAATTATTCAGCCAGGTCGTGCCCACTTTGACATGTGGTTGTACGATATTGCTTAGAATGAGAACAATAATACGCGTCGGTCCTTAATTGACTTGGGACGGTGCTTGCACAATAAAACTAGTGCTCTATCTACACCCGCCCGACATTCCATTCCGCCCAAGTCCAAATCATTTTTTATTTCATTTTTTTTACAAAAACAGTAGCAAATACTTTACAATAATTCTCAAATCACACTTTAAATCATAACTTTGATATAATCCCACCCATGGGTCTTTTTGATCAATTTTGTAACTAAGCACAACTACCGTACTAATCATCAAATGTCACAATATAAATTAGGCATGACATAGCAAAGTGTCCTAGGGTTACAAGTAAACATGGATATCAATAATCAAGGCGTGGACAGCAATTCGGATTAACTAGTCATCTATATTTGACATACGATTGTAAACATAGCATTGCAAGTTTAAAAACATGGTAAAACATTTGCAAACATGGATCAAAATGCGTCAAGGAGACTTGCCTTCGTGCGCAGCGAAGGTCTCGGAACCTTGAAGTTCGGCGGCAAGGTCGGCGGACTCGGCGGGATCCTCGGCTACGCGCAAAACGGTACAACAAAAAAATAACAAAAAAATAAATAAAATCCAAAAATTGTACGAGCAGGTAGACCTTGAATTTAGATAAATTTAGGAATTTGAACGGAGTGAATCGGAGTTCGGACGCAAAAGATATAAGCGTTCGAAGTTGGAAAATGATGAAAAATCAAGAAAAAAAAAGAAAAGTTACTGTAGCTACAGTAAATCGTGAATTTTGGCCTCCAGAACAGAGCTCACTGGACCTAGGGTTTGAGCATGGGAATCTTGCAATGGAAGGGGTGGCGGTATGGAAGAAGGTAAGCTCCGGAAAGGTCTCGACGATGCGAATCCAATGGTGGTGTTGGATTTTGAAGAGGATTACCGGAGACTACGAATTTGGCGATGAACGGCGGTTAGGCCGTAACGACTCAAACTCAAAATTCGGATTCAAACTTTGAGGAAACCTGAAATTGATTGAGGGGTTATGATCTTGACATCCATACGCACGCAATGGTTCAAACGGAATCGAGATTGACTCACTAGAGCGAGAGATACGATGGCAAGAACGAAGAACGGTGATGGTGGTCGCCGGTTTTCGCAATCTCTTAGGCAAACGATGAGGAGTGGCAAAAGAAGAGTGATAGCACCGGGAAGAGGACTCCAAGACGAAGAGTTGAGAAGTGGTGGTGCGTCGATTGGAGGTGAAACGGCCAAGTTATGACCATTTTAATGGATTTCGGGTTTTGCTTGATTGTGCCATTTTTGGTGGAATTTGGAACGAATAGTCATGGGGAATGGAATCTCCTCGTCTCCCTCTTCGCAACGGATCTGGCCGTTCGTGATTTGGAGCTTTGATGATGGAGTTATGGGTGTTGAAAGAGGTGGCCACCATGAATGAGAGAGAAGAAGCTCTTCTATGTAATTCCATCGGGAGGATGAAGACACATGAACAGTAGAACCACGTGGCACTCCACCATTGGCCGGAGGTAAGTGAATGGTTACGCGCGAGAGAAAAATTAGCAAAAATGGTCTATAAATCCCGGAAAAATTCCCAAAAATATTAGGGAATATTTGGAACTCAATAAAATTGGTTTCATGAAATTTGGATGAAATTTGGAATTTAGAATATTCCGGGACGAATAACGGTCATTTAACGAAAGACCGCGCGTGATAAAATACCAGAGAGTTTCCAAAAATCTTGGGAAAATTCCCAAAATATTTTTGGAATATTTGGAACCTAATGCAATAGGTTTCGGCATTTTTGGAGCATTTTGGAACTCGGGCGGAATTTCGGGTACGGACCAAAATCTGGAAATTCGATTTTTCGGATGATGACGTATTGAACTCCAATTTCGGAAGGATAAGGATGCCAGGTTAATTAGAACACCAAGGAAGATCCAAATTTTGAACTTAGTTTAATTTAAATTAGATTTTAGCAGAAGGTTGAAATTGGGGATGTTACAAATCTACCCCCCTTAGAGAAAATCTCATCCCCGAGATTCGAAAGGAGGAAGAAAAATATCGAGGAACTTTGCTCGAAGATCCTCTTATCGCTCCCAGGTGGCTTACTTCTCTGAATGATTGCTCCACTGAACCTTGCAAAATTTGATCACTCGGCTTCTGGTTCGACGCTCCGCTTCATCCAAGATCTTGACTGGATACTCTGGATACGACAGGTCTTCCCTCAACTCCATCTCTTCATACAGCATCTGATGCTCAGGTACCCGGAGGCATTTCTTCAGCTGAGAGACGTGGAAGACATCATGCACGTTTGACAGTTGTGGAGGTAACTCCAATTTATATGCAACTTGTCTTCGGGCTACCACTGGAAAGGGACCAATGTAGCGGAGCGCTAACTTCCCACTAACTCTGAATCGACGCATTCCTTTTAGAGGTGATACCTTCAGGTACACAGGATCCCTAGGTGCAAAACTTAATTCCCGTCAGCGATTATCAGCATAGCTCTTCTGTCTCGACTGGGCGGTTTTCAAATTTTCGTGGATCTGTCTGACTTGTTCTTCAGCTTCTTTCAGAATATCAAGTCCAATGATTTGTCATCCTTCTTATTCTTTCCAATATAGTGGTGTGCGGCACTTTCTCCCATAGAGAGCTTCAAAAGGTACCATCTTCAAACTTGACTGATAACTATTATTGTAGGAGAATTTCGCATAGGGCAAATTCTGATCCCAAGAACCTTTATAAGTCAAGGCACAAGCTCTCAACATATCTTCTAATATTTGGTTTATTCTTTCCATCTGACCGTCCGTTTGAGGATGGTAAGCTGTGCTGAAGTTTAAATTCGTACCCAAGACCTCATGCAATTTCTGCCAAAACCTCGAGGTAAACTAGGAACCTCGATCAGACACGATCTTCTTGGGCACACCGTGCAAACACACAATTTTGGCCATATATAGCTCAGCTAGTTTATCACCGGAATAGGTCGTCTTTACCGGAATAAAGTGTGCAACTTTCGTTAATCTGTACACAATAACCCATATGGAATCATATCCAGACTTAGTTATGGGGAGTCTGTAACACCCCAAAATTTTGTTTTTCTTAAATTCATGTGTGATTTGGCACTTTGGTGAATTTTCTGGAATTTATTTGGATTTATTTGGAATTTATTTGAATTTATTCCCTTTTGATTTAATTAAATAATTTAACTTTGCAAATAAAATTTTGTTGAAAATATTTTATTTGAGTCCAAAATGTTCCAAAATATTTTCCAGAATTTTTCTGGAATTTTTCTGAGTCTTTTGATATTTTTAATGAATTAAATGAATTTCTGGGAATTAATTAGATTATTTAATCGCTGGAAAAACCTAACCGGTTTGTACTGTTCCACCGACCGAGCCCGAGTCAGACTCGAGTCCGAGTCCGACTCGAACCCAACCGAGCCCTAACCCTCTCGACCGTCCGATCAAGATCGAGCGGCCGAGATTGAGCCACGTCACCCGAGCCCGAGCCCGCCCGAGTCAGACCCGAGCCCAAACCCTCGCACCGTTGGATCTTGATCCAACGGCTGACGTTGAGCCACGTCACCCTTTCCGTGTCGCCGTCGGACTCCGCCGCCGCAACGTAGTGGGCCTCGGTTTCGCTGCGTTTCCACGCCGAGGCCCTATTTAATGCGCCGCCATTGCCGGGTTGCCGACTTCCGTCGCACTCAGTAGCCTAGCTCACGCCGCCTAAGCCGCCGTGGTTGCGCCGCACCGCTTCCGTAGTTGCCGTAGCGCTCCGCCAGTTAATCTCCGTTTAAAATCGCCGTCGCCGTCCTCGCCGCCGTTGAGCCGGTCCGGAATCGCGCAAGGAAGAGACGCGTCGGAGGGGACCTCTCACTTCGCCGGAATCGCGCCCAAGCGTCGTTGCCGTGGTCGTCGTCTTCGTCACCGGCAGCCGGAGCTCCGCCGCACGCCATCGCCGCCTCGCGAACTCCACCAGCCGTCCGATCCAGATCCAAGGGCCCAGATCGCGCCATGTCACCCCTCGGCGAGTTTCCACGTTGAATCCCAGATCTATTTCCAACCGTTAGATCTAGATCCAACAGTTTAGATTATGCCACGTAGCCTAACCCGCTCAATACTAGATCCATTCTCAGCCGTTAGATATAGATCAAACGGTTAGGGTTAGCCGCGTTGTAATCCTTAGATTAGATCTTGACCGTCCGATCAAGATCAAACGGTCCAGACCAGCCGAGTTGTTTTCCAAACGCGTTAAGCCAGATCCGATCTGGGCCGTTGATTTTCAAATCAACGGCCGAGATCTAGCCACGTGGCCGGGAGGCCGACCGTCATGATCGGCCGCGTCGGCGCCCGTGGCGTGGCGCGTGTCTCGACACGCAGCGAGGCGCGTGTCGATGGGGCCCAAGCGTCAGCGTCTCAGCCAAGCGCGCCATGACGTCACCGCTGACGTCACAGTGGGGCCATCGGCCGTCCTCGAGCGTGCGTGATGGCGTCGCTGGCGGCGTCATCCGAGGCCCGCTGTTAGCGAGACACGTGAGCCGTGGACCGCGTCCACGGTGGACCGAACCAAACCGTGCGCCGGGTCCATGGACCCGAGGCGACGTGGCGACTCCTGGTTGGTCCACGTGTCATGCTGACGCAATAAATGAATTTCCGAAAAAGAAAATGATTTATTAATTCGAATTATTGATTTCATAATTAGATTCAAACTTCATACGCTTATAACTTTTGCGTTTTAACTCCGATTTGAGTGATTCAAATTTCTAAATTTGTATAAAATTAAGATATACCTAATGATGAATTTTATTTAATTTTTGGACTAAAGTTTTTCTCTGTAATATTATTTAATGGTTTATTTAAACTTTAAATGCTTGTAACTTTTGCATTTAAACTCCGAATTTGACGATTCCAGTTTCTAAAAATTCATAAAATTATGCTCTCTCTGTTTGTGAACTTTATTTGGATGTTTGGATACTTTTTGTCTACTGTTTATTTATTTATTGCTATTTGCACGCCTTACGAGTAGACGTTGAAGTGCCTGAACGCTTCGAAGGAGAAGTGTTGACCCAGGAGCCAGCTCAGGACCAAGAGCAAGTACTTTTTGAAGGCAAGTTATGCTTTGACCATGTTGATCCCATTTTGAAACCTATTTTGATTCAATTTATTGCATGCTAGTTTAATTAGAAGATACTTTATTTAATTCCGGGGAAATAGATAAATGCCATTTGCTATAAGACACCTTGGTTAATTAAATATGTGCCATGACCCTTGTCACCCTAGTTGAGGATTACTAGTTGGACACTATTAGATTGCCAACATGGGAATTTAGATCACTGTAGTATACTGCTTAGACCTGCTACGTGCTCATGACATGATTTTGGACAATCAAATGTTAATGTTGACTTAATGATATATTGAACCTGTTTTGAAAAGGTATCATGTGATGTTGATGGCACATGGTGCATGGTAATCAACTGGGGGTTTGATAAATAGTTTTGACCGGGGCATGTGGCAAGAATGATCGGGTGGGCCAGTTGTGGCACCGGGAACGTTGGTTTGGTTCTTCGGGTAGTCTTTCCCTGGTCACTCTAAGGACTTAACCTTGCAAGCCTTTGAACTGAGTCAAGCGTGCAACCACATGTCTGTATTGGGACAGACCTAGTTGATTAAGTTGCTAATAACGTACCTGTGGGACCTCTGGGTGTCAACTATATCTTTTGTGTAGTTGTACGGGGGAGCGTACCGGGGCTGCGGTCAGGTACCCATCTAACGGTGGTTTGGCCTAAACTTCGCCTTCGCTAAGGGAAGGGTTAGTGTGCAACACCGGAGAGGACCACTTGTACTGTTAGAAGTTTCCGAAAGACTTTGTTACGGAAACTCGCCTTTGTGGTGTTTGACTGTATCTTGTGGGAAAAGTGCATAACCTCTGCAGAGTGTAAAATCTATTCGAATAGCCGTGTCCGCGGTATTGGACATTGCTCGGGGATTACAGTTAAGGGTTAGATTTTCTTGAAAACAACTTGGACTTGGAAAAAAGGGTTTGGTTTAATAATGATGTTGATGGAAATGTGGATTAGGAATGGGAAAGATGTTTATTAAACTCCTGGAAAAGTTATTGATCTTATATTTGCTCTACTGCTTTCGAATCTACTTATGATACTTGTTAAATGCTGTTTACTGCAAATATACCTTGAGCTATTCCTTTGTATCGAGCCATGCATGTAGTATATTAGTTGCATTCTGTGCATGACTTGCTGAGTACCAAGTACTCACCCTTGCCGCAATACAACACTAGTTGAGGAGGAGACTATACCAGCTTTGGAGGAGGAGCTCCCAGAAGATCCGTCTAACTAGGGAGCGAGCCCAGTCAGTTGCCTGTGGTATACTGGATGGCGCCACGTTGTTATCTTATTTTTTCGCTGCTATTATTTCTCTTTTAATAAGTTTCGCCCTGCGAGGCGTATATTTGTAACTTGACCTTAAGGTCAAGCAACCAGTTTGATTATCTAATTAAAGTACTTTATTAGTATCGAGTGGTATGATTGTGATATTTACCAATGTTGAGACTGTGTGCACTAGCGCGTTCCTGGACTAGTGCTGAATACACAGAGGGTCCGGATTTGCAAATTCGGGTCCCGACAGAGTCCAGTGATGAAATCCATGCCTATTTCTTCCCATTTCCAAATAGGAACTTGCAAAGGTTGCAACAGACCGGCTGGTCTCTGATGTTTTGCTTTTACCAGCTGACAAACATCACAACAAGCTACGAAGTCAGCAACTTCTCTTTTCATATTGGACCACCAATACTTTTCCTTCAAATCTGCATACATCTTGGTACTTCCCGGATGAATAGAATAAATGGAATCATGAGCCTCTTTCAAAATTACATCCTTGATTTCTTGTTGGTCTGGGACTACTATTCTTTTCTCGAACCAAACAGTATCTTTCTTATCCTCGAAAAATCCAGGGTGTTTCCCTTTCTTTAACTCCTCCTTTAGATCCACAATACCTTTATCATTCTTTTGAGCCTCTCTGATCTGATCTTCCAGGGTTGATTGCACTTCTATATTGAAAATGCAGCCTTCATTCACCAATTCCAAGTTAAGGCGTTGGAATTCTTCATGAAGTGCGGGTTGGCTTTCCTGTACCATAACATTGTTGTGGTAGCTATTCCTGCTCAATGCATCCGCAACAACCTTAGCTTTTCCGGGATGATAATGGATTCCGATGTTATAATCTTTTACCAACTCCAACCATCTTCTCTGCCTCAAATTGAGATCTGACTGAGTGAAAATGTACTTCAGACTCTTATGATCTGTATAGATCTCACATCGGTTACCGATCAAATAATGCCTCCAAATCTTGAGTGCGTGTACAACTGCTGCTAACTCCAAGTCATGAGTTGGGTAGTTTTCTTCATGGGGTCGCAGTTGTCTTGAAGCATAAGCTATCACTTTTCCTTCTTGCATCAAAACACGTCCAAGTCCGCGGCCGGTCGTTCGGTGTTGGCGACCTGGTCCTGCGCCAGACGTAGTCCAATAAGGGCAGACACAAGCTCTCACCACCGTGGGAGGGCCCCTTCACCGTTGCAGAGGTCCTCCGACCTGGCACCTTTCGTTTAAAGGATGTCGAGGGCAACATCCTCCCCAACGCGTGGAATATAGAGAAGCTAAGGAAGTTTTATCCTTAGAAACATCTTTCGTCCATGTAAACGCCCGCTTGTACTTGAGTTCGCGTTCGTTTTCTCATGCTTTGCGCTAAAAAATGCAAATGCTCCGACTCGCGCCTGACCCCCGCGGTCCCTAAAAGGTTACGGTCGCTGAGTGTGAATTCGCAGCAAAAAAGGCAAGAACAAGAAGAACAGCGGGCAATTCTTCCACGAAAATTTTATTTCCTCAAAAATATTTACATTGGGGAGAGCGAAGGACCCTGCGCCATCACCCCCCCACTCGCCCACTTCGCCACCTTCATCTCTTCTTTTCGTCGCCTTATCTTATACCCCGAGGCGTGGAAAACGAAGAGGCTCGAGTAAGTGCGGGGCCCAGAAACCGAAGCGCCCTACACCAACTCCAACAAGAACACGAGCATCAAAAAGATAAGGCGATCCTATCCCTTAAACTTCTTCCGTTTAAGTAATATGACAACATTTTAATTTTGCCGCTGCGAGATGGATCACATGGCCAGCTGGCTTCATGTCTAGCGCTTGTAGGACAAGACGCTGTAGACGGTCTGCATGAGGGTGGCGAAGAGCAGGATGACTGCGGCGACAAGCGAGATGACTGTCCATGGGTTCCTAAAATAGGGGTGGTCATTCGATTTCTTTGGGTTTTCGGTTCGGTTTTTTCAGTTTTAAAGTATTTTAGTTTTTAAAAATTGAAAATCGAACCGAATTAATAGAACAAATTCAGTTCAGTTAATTCGGTTTTCGAGTAAAGCGAATTTCACGATACTCCCTTCATTAACCCCTTGCAAAGAAGACAGGTCTGAATCTATTAGGAAAGCTCTTATAGTTCAATATTGATCTCCAAATGATTGCCTTACACATGAATCTCTTATTCAGCAATATCTTGACTTCTTAAACTCTACAAGTTGTTGATTTGAAATCGGGCACGATGAATCTATTTTCGACAATAATCTTCCTAGCTGTTGTAATTGGTTTGTGATTTGAACAAACAAGACAACGGGAAACCACTAACACACACCGTCACATACCAGATCCCCTTGTGCACGCCGATCAGCAAGCTCATCTTGGTCGACGCCGCGACGGAGGCCGCCTTGCAGACGGTGCTCCCCAGCAGCGACCTCGCCATGCTCAGCACCATGTCTACCGTCTCCAGCCCCGCTCAGAACAATCAGTCTCAAAATTTGGGGGGGGGATTGGGGATTGGGGAGCCAGCCAGGCGACCAACCAAGAGCGACTTGGGACCTTTGCTCTGGAGGAGGGGATTTGGTCTGCGAGTTCACTGGGGGAGGGAGTAAGGAAGCTGGTGGTTGCTCACGGCAGAGGGAGGCGGTTGTGATGGAGGCCAAGCAGCAAGGCAAATTGGGGTGTTGGCCTCGTGGGTCTGGGAGTCAGAGGAGAGTGGCGTTGGGCGCCAGTGGCTTGGGACGAGGAGCGGTGCTGACGGCTAGGGTTCAGAAGATGGAAGGAGGTCGGAGCCTCATAGGAGACGACGAGGTCATGACTCACGGTTCGGAGGACTGGAGCCTGGAGGAGTTCGCTTGGGCTTGGTTGCTTGGGCCTTGGGTGCTCTGCAGGGTTAAGGGGAGAGGGACGCGTTATATGTCACATGCGATCACACCAACACTAAATCACTGCATCCTATAAGAACTCTGAAGTTAAGCGTGCTTGGGTGAGAGCAGTACTAGGATGGGTGACCTCTCGGGAAGTTAAGCCGTTGGATCATATTATAACCTAACTCTGAAGTTAAACGTGCTTGGGTGAGAGTAATACTAGGATGGGTGACCTCTCGGGAAGTTAAGCCGTTGGATCATATTAGAACCTCTTGGGAAGTTAAAGCCGCTGGATCATGTTAGAACCTCAAAGTTAATTGTGCTTGGGCGAGAATAGTAATAGTATCAGTCGAGGTTGATGCGTGGCACCGAGTTGCTAGAGAGAGAATACAATTACAAATAATTACAGATACAACTGCCAGTTCCTGAGCCGGCAGTGATAATCCCGAGTATCACTGCTGACTCCCATAACCGGCAGTGATGGTGTTTTGGAACCGGCAGTGATGTACTGTTCTGTAGTAGTGACACAAGCATAAAGATTAGAGACCCCACACATACGTGTAAGTAATATGACAACATTTTAATTTTGCCGCTGCGAGATGGATCACATGGCCAGCTGGCTTCATGTCTAGCGCTTGTAGGACAAGACGCTGTAGACGGTCTGCATGAGGGTGGCGAAGAGCAGGATGACTGCGGCGACAAGCGAGATGACTGTCCATGGGTTCCTGAAGTAGGTACGTTTGAGGTGGTACCGCCACCTGTTGCGCCGCTTCTCGCAGTGGGCATTCACATCCCGTTGCACATTGCGGAGCGCCCAGGATGGGCGCGGCACTGCTCCCCTTGACAGACTACTGTTGAACAGCTTAGCTGCCTCCTCGTCGCTGCCCAACATATTCCGGAGGACCCCGTTGGAGCTCAGCAACGCAACGTCCTCGGCGGAGTCGATGATGTTGTCCATGAAGATCACGTAGGTCGTCACGCCGGAGCCGGCGCCGACGAACAGCCGCTCGAATGCCATCAGGTTAAGGAACAAGCTCTCGGTAGAGTCCTCCACCGTCACTACAGGCATGTGCAGTACACCTTGTTTGAAGCGGATGTCGTGGAGCCTATCTGTTGCGCTCGCCCTGAAGTGCACGCCCGCCGCGTGGATCTTCACCGCTGAGGGCACGATCTTGTATTCCGACTCATTTTGACATTCAGAAGCCCCGTACATGTCGTACACGAGGCTTGCGTGATAAATTTTTAGGGGGTGGAGCCCTAGCCGCCGGTCTTTGATGGCATCGGCTGGAAGCGACCGGCCTAGAAATTTAAGCACCACATCGTTGATAACTATATCCTTTTCAGCTACCTGCGGCCATCGATTGGAATTAATATACAGCACAATGGAGTCAGTTCGTGGTTTGCGGGTTTCCATCCAAACCAGTTATTGTAGAGCCGTATTTTGGTTACCGGAAAAAATACCTTAGGTCTCCCATATCTCAGGGAAATCTCGACTTTTAAACAAATTTTGAATTCAAATTTGCTTACCTTCTCAAAAAATCTTGATCATTTTTTAAATTAAAAAATAACCAAAAAGTTTTGACTAGTTCACAAATATACCGGTGCCCACCGATCTTTTCGGTTAACGGCAGGTAACCAAAATAGGGGTGGGCATTCTATTTTCTTCGGTTTTTTTGGTTTGGTTCTTTCGTTTTTAAATTATTTTGGTTTTTGAAAATTGAAAACCGAACTGAATTCTTGCTTCAAAAAACCGACTGAATTAAACGAACAAATTCAGTTCGATTAATTCGTTTCCGGGTGAACCGAATTTGACGATACTCGCTTCATTGTCCCCTTGCAAAGAAGACAAGTCTGAATCGCTTAGGAAAGCTCTTATAGTCCAATATTGATCTCCAAATGATTGCCTTACACATGAATATTTTATTCAGCAATATCTTGACTTCTTAAACTCTACAAGTTGTTGATTTGAAATCGGGCATGATGAATCTATTTTCGACAATAATCTTCCTAGCTGTTGTAATTGGTTTGTGATTTGAACAAACGAGACAACGGGAAACCAGTAACACACAATGTCACATACCAGATCCCCTTCTGCACACCCATCAGCAAGCTCATCTAGGTCGACATCGTAATGGAGACCGCCTTGCAGACGGTGCTCCCCAGCAACGACCTCGCCATACTCAGCACCATGTCTACCATCTCTAGCCGCGCTCAGAACAATTTTGGGGGGAAATTAGGGATCGGGGTTCGGATTTTGGGGAAAAATTGGGGGCTGGGGAGCCAGCCAGGCGGCCAGCCGAGAGCGGGTTGGGACCTTTGCTCTGGAGAAGGGGATTTGGTCTGCGAGTTCACTAGGGGGAGGGAGTAAGAAAGCTGGTGGGTGGTGGGTGCTCACGGGCTCACAGCGGAGGGGGTCGGTTGTGATGGAGGCCAGCAGCGAGGCAAATTGAGGTGTTGGCCTTGTGGGTTTGGGAGTCAGAGGAGAGTGGCATTGGGCGCCGGCGTCATGGGAATATGGGATGAGGAACGGCACATGCGGCTAGGGTTCAGAGGACGGAAGTAGGGGGACTGGAGGTCAGAGCCTCAGAGGAGATGACGAGGTTTCGTCATGAGTCACGGTTGGGAGGACTGGAGCTGGGGGAGTTCGCTTGGGCTTTGTTGCTTGGGCCTTGGAGTTGGACAAGTTGTTTGCCTGGTGTTTGGTTTTTTTGGTTAATGGAAGTTCAAAATCGAACCCCATTAACCAATTAGTCTTCAAATAAAAACCGAATTAAAAACTGAAAAAACCAAAATAATTGGTTAAGGCAGTTGGGTACTTGGATTCGGTTTTTCGGTTTCGGTTTATATATGCCCACTGAAAAAACCAAAATAATTTGTTAAGGCAGTTCGGTTCGATTTTTCGGTTTCGGTTTATATATGCCCACCCTTAAACCGAAACCCTGATAGGGATATAAAAGCTAACATAATGCAACAGCGAGCGCGTAACATGTTTGGACTGAAAAGAAGGCAAACGATAATCGATCAGCAATTAAGTACCTGAGCAAGACTATGGAGAAGGAGAAGAGGCAGCTGGTTCTCCATCAAGAGCATGTCGGACCAGATAACATGCCAGATGTTGTCTCTACCGTGCGAGCTGAAGACGGGATCACCGGGCTCATAACCGTGATCATCGCCCATCATTATCAGCTCCAGCAAGAAGCAGCCGTCGGTGACCATCACCTCCTCGAAGCGGTGTCTATTTCCCCCGCGCCATTTGTAATCTAGGTCCTTGCCGTATGCTGCCTCCAGCTGCTCCGCCACCTCCTCGACGGCAGCGATGAAATCCTGCAGCGGCTTCCGGCTCCGCTTAACCACGTGCACTAGCGCCCGGCGCTTGTGCTCCTCCATGGGCTGCAGGTTGGCGTCGTCGTGGTGGAAGGGCCCCAGCGACACCAACCGCGGCCGATAGGCCTTGCTGTTGGTCATGTCCTTGATCCACTCCGGCACCCGGAAGATGGACTGCGCCACCAATCGCTCGCCCTCCGCCGAGGGTTTTCTGTCCGCGAGCATCCTCTCCACCTGCACCACGAAGCTAGGGTTAGCATCCTCCAGGACCTCCACCACCTCAGTGCTCTGGTCAGCAGCGAAATCACCCATGCGATTCTCTGCAAATTACGTGGGAACTAGAGATATAGTCTGCAACTTTGGGTATATATCCAGTGTTCGGTAGCCAGTTATGGTTTGTTAATCGATGGATCCGTCAGCTCTATCAAATATATATTACTACCCTGAAGGAAGCTTTTTTGCAAAAAGGTCCCTTAAAATTCTGAAATTATATTATTTTGGTTACTGAAAGTTTAACTTGCAGTGATATTTTAGGTATGCGGTAGAAAATTTTAAATTTATGATAAAGTAACCTACCTACTCTCCTTTAACTATGTCATGGGATCATGTAGCATAGAAACGGCATCAGCAGAGCTGGAGACGAGCCATGGCCGCTCCATGTACAAGAAAGCTACGGGCATAATTAATTTGGCATGTACGAGTACAACTCGTTTTGATTGGATTATTGAAGCATGGATGGCCGAGCACCCATATGAAAAACCAGGCCAGGTGCGATTGTGACTAACGGTAAAAACTGGGAATTTTGAAAAGTTCCATTTCTAAAACTATTTGGTAAATTGGTGTAATTTAATTTTAAATTCAAAAAATTCAAGAAAATACAAAAAAATTAGGGAAAAGTGTTAAAAAATTTTGTGTGAGGTCTTGAGGCAATTCTAATAATGCTGTAAAATTTTTAGATCATTATCGGATATGTGTATTTTTAAAAAATTCTAACAGTGTTGTTATATCTTTGTGTATGCTTTTCTATTTTTTATTTTCTAGGGCCACTAAGTGAAGTCTAATATTTCTAGAAATTTTTTTGTGAGGTCCTAAGGTAATGATAATGATGATGTTGGAAGATCTTTCCAGGACCTTAGTTTAAAATTTTCAAAATGTTTCAAATTGGTTTGACCTTTCATTTATTGCCTTCACTGTTGCTGCCTAGGTGGAGTCCTAGTGGGAGATCACATGTTTTTTTACCTCCTCCCACTGCCAGTCGGGCCCGGTCGCCTGGCACACGCGTCAGTTGGCCAACCCTCACCTGCTCCCTCTCCCTCTGCCGCGTGGGACCGGCCCCACCGGTCAGACCTCCCCCCTTCTCTTCTTCCTCCTCCCTCTCTCATTCTCTCCCCGCGCAGCAGTTGGAGCTTCTGGCCGCTCCCTTTTGGCTGAAGGTTGTAGCAGTACTTCGCTTCGGGGACGTCCTCGCTCACCTTCTCCTGCGTCATGGCCGTGCCCTGCCTCGGACGTGATCGGCGTCACGCTGCCTCACCGCAAAACGCGTGGAACCACTCCCTTCTTCCCCATCAGCAAACCCCTGCTGGAATCGGCTAAAGCCCGCAAAGCCCCTCTCTTTCACTCCTTTTCCTCTCTTGCTCCCTCAGCTGCCCTCAGAGTCGCCACCCCGAGCCGCATTGAGGCAAATCACCACTTCCTTCCCCGCCTCCGGTGAAGCAGCCGTTGTGAGCTCTGCGCGGCCAATGGCCTCCCCCAAGCCTTCATTCCTCAATTCCTTCGGCCGAGATACTCCCCTCACTTCACTGATCTTTTTCCCCTACTTGGTTTAGGCTTTACCATCGCCGGCTAGCCTCGCCACGATCGCCGCCGAGCCGCGCCGCCCGTGCCCGTCGCCGACCCCCTCCCGGTGCCATCGAAGGCGATTGAAGGCCACCTACGAGATCCCCTCAACGCCCTCGAGTTCACCATAGCCTCGCCCGAACCTCTCCGACCCTCTCTCGCCGCCGGTGAGCGCCTCTGCCGCTGTCCCCTGCCATGGGCCACTGATGAGCGGGCCCCGCTCGTCAGTCCCTCCCTCTCTCCTGCGTGCTGGGCCGCTGACAGGCCGGCCCCGCCTGTCAGTCGCCCACGCGTCCCTCTCTCACACGGCCACTGCCCACTGGGCCCCATGTGTTTGCGCTAGAGTATGTGAGGGAGGGCTTGCCGATTTTGGAAAGCGTATTCACTGTTTAGGAAAGCGCATTTTCCATTTAGGGAATTTATGCAAACCCTAGGATTCACTTGCTTATATCTTGAGAACTATTCATCCAAAAATTATGAAAAAACTATGTAAATTCATGGTTTGACTTGTAGATCCAGATTATGTAAAAATATTTGATGTTTGTTCAATGTATAAAATTTAAATTCAAATTTGAATTTAGGATTGATTATGTGGTATGAATAGATTTTGAGCAAACGAACTCTGATTTGCGTGAAACCAATTTTGTTAGACTCCGTGTGCTGTGAATGATTCAAATATGCAAAAATATTTAAGGTTGTTCATACTTTAGGATATTTTATTTATTGAAATCATGCCCTAGGTGTGATAATTCCATTTATGCAAATAATGAGTTTAAATGTTGGAAAATCGTTGCAACTACTTTATTAGTGATCTAAAAACAGCCTAGTATCTTTTAGAATGAAATTGCTTAGGGTATTTTGATCATATTGTTTGTTGCTCCATTTGCTAGTTGATAGCGGGTACTTAGGAAACCCTAGTTTCCAAAACCAAACTAATACTTGGAACCTTGAATGTAAACCCTAAAAATGCCATGCTTGATGTGTGAGTGTGATTTATTGTTTGATTTGCTATCTGTATTCTTTTTGCCTTATTGGATCTTTATTTATTGCTATGTACCGCGTTGCGATGGGTAGAATCCGACGTAGCCGACGCCGAACATTACACTTCCAAACTTTCGCTCGACGACAACGACTCGCAAGGCAATCACCCTTTGAACATGTTGATCCCAAGTTTAGAAATGTTTTCATAACTATTTTATATGCATGCAATATGTTCATACTACGTTACCTTGTGGATCAATGGTAGTTATGACCCTCATTTATGGATATCCTCAATTACAATTGTCATATGAACCTTTGATAAACCTAGAATTGGGGATGACACATGAAAATGTGACTTGGGTATATGTGGTTATTAATTATTCATGCTTAGTCTTGCTTAGAATAGAAACTTTAGTCTTTACAAAGGTTAAAAAGATCGGATATGACAGTAAAGGAATCCAATATGTTGTTAAAAATGAAAATAAAACTATAATTTGGACGCGGGTTGTCGGGACCCCGAATTTGCAAATCCGGACCCTCTGTGTATTCAGCACTAGTCCAGGAACGCGCTAGTGCACACAGTCTTTAACATCGGTAAATATCACAATCATACCAATCGATATTATCAAAGTACTTTATTTAAATAACCAAACTGGTTACTTGACCTTATGGTCAAGTTACAAATGTATGCCTCGTAAGGCGAAACTTATTCAGAGAGAAATAATAGCAGCGGAAAAACAACGAAAGTAACATCGTGGCGCCATCCAGTATACCACAGGCAACTGACTGGGCTCGCATCCCTAAGTAGACGGGTCCTCTTGGAGTTCCTCCTCCGGCTGGCGTAGTCTCCTCTTCAAGCGGTATTGTGTTGAGGCAAGGGTGAGTACTTGGTACTCAGCAAGTCATGCACGTAATGCAAGCTAATATACTATATGCATGGCTTGGTACAAAGGAATAGCTTAAGGTATATTTGCCGTGAAACGACATTTGACAAGTAATATAAGTAGATTCAGCGAGAAATAAGTAAAGCATAAATAACTTTTCAAGAAGTTTAACAAACATTTTTCCCATCCTAAACCACATTTCCATCATCTTCATTGTTAAACCAACCCAACTTTTCAAATCCAAGTTATTTTCGTAAAATCTAACCCTTGATTTGTAATTCCCGAGCATTGTCGATCACCGTGGACTCGGCTATTTAAATAGATTCTAAACTCTGCAGAGGTTATGCACTTTACCCACAAGATACACAAACACCACAAAGGCGAGTTCCCAGTAACAAAGCCTTTGAAGCCTCAAACAACACAGGTGGTCCTCTCCGGTTCGTGCTCTACACCATCCCTTCCCTTAGCCAAGGCGAAGTATGGGACCAACACACCGTTAGATGGGTATCGGCCTCGACCACGATACGCTCCCCGCACAATCACACAAAGCGGTGTAACTGACACCCTGAGGCTCCACAAGTGAGTCCTTAGCAACTTAGTCAACTAGGGCCGTCCCATTCCAGCCATGTGGTTGCAAGTATGACCCAGTTCAAAGGCTTGCAAGGTTAAGTCCTTAGAGTGACCAGGGCAAGACTACCCGAAAAACCAAATCAACATCCCGGTGCCACACCGCCCACCTGATTACTCTTGCCACATGCCCCGGCCGAAATCGTTTATCGGACCCGATTGATTACCATGCACCACGTGCCATCAACATCACATGATGCTTTTCCAAAACAGGTTCAATATATCATTAAGTCAATATTAGCATTTGATTATCCAAAATCATGTCATGAGCACGTGGCGTGTCTAAGCAGTGTACTATGTCGGTCTAAACCCATGTTGGCAATTTAATAATGTCCAACTAGTAATCCACAACTAGGGTGACAAGGGATCATGGCACATACTTAAGTAATCAAGGTGTCATACAGCAAATTGGTATTTATCTAACCCCCATGTTTAAACAAAGTATTCTTCTAATTGATCTAGCATGCAGTAGTTTGAATCAAAATAGATTTCGAAATAGGATCAACATGGTCAAAGCACAACTTGCCTTCAAAAAGTACTTGCTCTTGGTCTTGAGTTGGATCCTGAGTCAATACTTCTCCTTCGAATCCTTCCCACTTCAACGTCTACTCGTAAAAGCGTGCAAATAGCAAATACACAAATAAACAATAGGCAAAAACATCCCAAAACTCCAAATAAAATCCATAAACAGAGAGAACATAATTTTCTGGATTTTTAGAAACTGGAATCATAAATTCGGAGTTAAGACGCAAAAGTTATGATTTATTAAAGTTTAAATAATCAATTAAATAATATTACAGAGAAAAACTTTAGTCCAAAAATTAAATAAAATTCATATTTAGGTAGATCTCAATTTTATACAAATTTAGAAATTTGAACCACTCAAATCGGAGTTGAAACGCATAAAAGTTATAAGCGTTTGAAGTTTGAATCTAAATTTGAATCAATATTTCGAATTAATAAATCATTTTCTTTTCGGAAATTAATTATTGCGTCAGCATGGACACGTGTCGGCTCCTGATTGGCTGGTGGCGTCGGTAGGCTCATGGGCTCACTCACGGCGCTGATTCGGTCCACGGTGGACCCGGTCCACGGCTCCACGTGAGGCCCGACATGTGGGACCCACTGTCGGTCAGGTCTCACGCCAACGCGGTGGCGTGTGGGCCCTCGACATGCGGGCCAGCGTGTCGAGGACACGCGCTTACAGCGTCTGGCGCCGGCCGCGTCGGTCCATCTCCCCGACACGTGGCGCAATCGCGACCGTTGGTTTGAAAATCAACGGCGCGGATCAGATCCAGGGTTAACACGTTAAACTACTCGATGATCGTGGGCCGTTCGATCTAGATCGGACGGTCCAGATCTAATCCTATAATAGCACTGCTACGGCACGTGGCGATTGTGAACCGTTGGATCTTGATCCAACGGTCCAGATCTAATCGGGTTTGGAACACGTGAACTCACCTCAACCGTCCGATCTGGATCGGCGGTCCTCTGAGCTTCATGAGTCCGCGATGGCACGCGAAGCTTGGGCACCGGAGACGAGAACGACGACGAGCCCGACGGCGTTCCGGGGTTGCTCTGGCGAGATGAAGGGTCCCTTCGGGTGCGTCTCGACGCGAGGACTCCGGATCTGGGCTCCTTCTCGGCGGAAGACGACGGACGGCGGCGGAATCGAGCAAAAACCGCGGCGGTCACTTCCTCCAACTACGGCGAGCTCGCGAATAAGCAGCGGCGGCTCAGGCGAGATGGCTCGGGAACGGCGCGCAGGATGAGGGCAACCTCGGGGACATCTCACGCTTTAAATAGCCTCGGCGTTCGTGCCCTGAGCGGAAACCTAGTTCTTTCTGGCGGCGGTAGCGGCGGCGAGTCGGCTTCGGACTCGGCGGAGAGCGACGACTCTCGGCCGCCCACGTGGCGCGATCAGCGGCCACGATCGCCGCAGCGATCGGATCCGGGCGGATCTGGCTCGAGCCGTGCAGGCGGATCTCGGTAGTTGGATCTTGATCCAACGGTTGGGATTGATTAGGTTTAGAGTGGGTTCGGTCGAGTCACGTGGCTCGGTCGGACTCGAACTTCGGTCTGACTCGGGCTCGGTCGGATGAACAAGTACTTGACCCGAGTTTGATTTTCCAGCGATTTAATATTTAAAATAATTCCCGATAATTCATTTAATTCATTAAAAATAGCAAATGACTAAAAATTCCAAAAATTCTGGAAAATACTTTGGATCATTTTGGACTCAAATAAAATATTTCCAACAAAAATTTATTTGCAAAATTAAATTCTTTAATTATTTCAAAATGGAATAAATTCAAATAAATTCCAAATAAATCCAAATAAATTCCAGAAAATTCCAAAAATTCACCAAAGTGCCAAATCACACATGAATTTAAGAAAAGCAAAATTTTGGGGTGTTACAAACCTCCCCCCCTTAATAGAATCTCGTCCCCGAGATTCAGGGTTTACTAAGGAATAGGTTTGGAAACTCTTTCTTCAAATCCTCTTCGCGCTCCCAAGTTGCTTCGCTCTCTGCATGGTTGCTCCACTGAACTCTACAGAAACGGGTTGACTCGTTTCTAGTTTCTCGATCCATTGTGTCCAGAATCCTCACGGGATGTTCCTTATAAGTCAAATCTTCTTTCAACTCAATTGACTCTAGCGGTGTCTGTTCCTCAGGAGCTCGAAGACACTTCTTCAACTGGGACACATGGAATACGTCATGCACTCCTGCCAACGACTGTGGCAACTCCAGCTGGTAAGCAACTTCGCCTTTGCGACTCAAAATCTTAAATGGTCCAACATAACGGGGTGCGAGTTTCCCTTTGGCATGGAACCTCTTAACTCCCCTGAGAGGCGTAACTCTGAGGTATACAAAGTCTTCTGGTTCAAAACTCAAGTCTCGGCGACGATTGTCAGCATAACTCTTTTGTCGAGATTGGGCTATCTTCAACCTTTCCTTAATCATGGCGATCTGTTCTTCAGCCTCTTGAAGAATATCAGGTCCGAAGACACGGCGCTCGCCGGTCTCGTTCCAATTCAATGGCGTCCGACAGGGCCGACCATACAGTGCCTCAAAAGGTGACATCTGTAAACTAGCCTGATAACTATTGTTGTAACTGAACTCGGCATACGGCAAACTTTTATCCCAAGAGGTAGCATAAGCCAATGCACAAGCTCTCAACATATCCTCTAGAATCTGGTTGACTCTTTCGGTCTGTCCATCCGTCTGTGGATGATAAGCTGTACTGAAGTTCAAACGGGTTCCCCATGGCTTCATGCAACTTATTCCAGAACCTTGAGGTAAATTGGGTACCTCTGTCCGATACGATCCTCTTTGGCACTCCGTGCAAACAAACAATCCTGATCATGTACAATTCTGCTAATTTATCTCCCGAGTAAGTGGTCTTCACGGGGATAAAATGGGCTACTTTAGTCAAGCGATCCACTATAACCCATATGGAGTCATAACCTCCTTGAGTCTTCGGCAAACCGGTAATGAAATCCATTCCGATTTCCTCCCACTTCCACTCAGGTATTTTCACGTAAGTAGCAATCCTGTGGTCTCGATGCATTGCCTTGACTCTCTGGCATACGTCGCACAATGCAACATGCTCGGCAACTTCACGCTTCATATTCGCCACTGAATCTCTCCTTCAGATCCTGATACATCTTGGCGCTTCGGGATGAATTGAATACTTAGAGTCATGGGCTTCTTCCAGAATCAGTTGCTTTAACTCCTTTTTGTTAGGCACACAAATGCGATCCTTCATCCACAACGTGCCCTGCTCATCCAACTTGAAGTCCTCTGCCTTGCCTTCCTTCTTGATGGACTTAATCCTGCGGATCTTGTCATCATCCTTCTGTCCTTCTCGGATCTGATCCTCTAGGGTAGGCTTTACTTCTAATGTGGCCAAGAATCCCCTAGGTACAACCTCAATCTCCATTTTCTGAAAATCCTTACATAACTCATCCTGGCTTGTGGCTAGCAACGTACTCACGGTATGGCTTTTCCGACTCAGGGCATCGGCTACCACGTTGGCCTTCCCGGGATGGTAATGGATTCCGACATTGTAGTCCTTGATCAACTCTAGCCATCTCCTTTGCCTCATATTCAGATCCGACTGGGTGAATATGTACTTAAGGCTCTTATGATCCGTATACACTTCACATCTGTTTCCAATCAGATAGTGACGCCATATCTTCAAGGCATGCACTACGGCAGCTAACTCTAAGTCATGTGTCGGATAATTCTCCTCATGCGGCCTCAACTGCCTTGATGCATAAGCGGCGACCTTTCCATTCTGCATCAGCACACATCCAAGTCCTTGGCGCGATGCGTCACAATAAATATCGAAGCTTTGAGCAACATCCGGTAGAACTAACACCTTGGCGTCAATCGCTTCTTCAGCTCTGAAATCCTTTCTCACATTCTCAAGCGCCCATGCAAACTTCTTTTCCTTCTTCAAATAGCTTGCGTAAGAGGTTTCGCAATTGTCGAGAAGCCTTCGATGAAACGGCGGTAGTATCCTGCCATTCCAAGGAAACTCCGAATGGGTCACCGCCTTTGGTTGTTCCCAATGTAACACGCCTTCTACTTTGCTTGGATCTACGGCGACTCCTTCATGCGGTCATTACATGTCCAAGAAACTCCACCTTGTCCTTCCAAAAATCACACTTGCGAACTTGGCGAAAAGTTCTTTGTTCCTCGGCTTTTTCAAAACTCGCCTTAAGTGTTCGGCATGTTCATCCTCTGTCTTGGAGTAGATTAGGATATCGTCTATGAACACGACGACAAACTTGTCCAAATATTCCATGAACACCTTATTCATCATATTCATGAAATAAGCCGGGCGCATTCGTCACCCAAAGGACATAATCAGAACTCGTAGTGTCCATATCTTGACGAGAATGCGGTCTTGAATATCTTCTGATCGGATCTTCAATCGATGGTATCCCGATCTCGAGATCAATCTTGGAGAAAACTCCGGCTCCTCTTAATCGATCAAACAAATCATCAATCCTGGGTAGCGGATACTTATTCTTCACGGTGACTTCATTGAGTGCACGGTAGTCAATGCACATCCTGAAACTCCCGCCCTTCTTCTTGACAAACAAAATGGCGCTCCCCACGGCGACTAACTTGGTCTCGATAAATCCTTTCTCCATTAACTCTTCTAGCTGTTTCTTCATTTCTACCAACTCCTCGGTGGACATCCGATAGGGTCTCTTTGCTATCGGTCTTGTACCGGTACAAGCTCTATCACAAACTCTATGTCCCTGTCAAGGCATACAGGTAGATCCTCGGGGAAAAACATCGGGTACTCATTCACTACTTGGGACATCCTCTATGCTGATTGCCTTGGTATCAAGTTAACCATCAATCGCCCTCTCTAATCGCAGTGGCTTGAAATTCCACTTTCTTCCCACACAGGCTCTCAATCGAGATAGTCCTTCGTCCACAATCCAATACGGCCTTGTGCTTGGATAACCAATCCATTCCCAATATGACGTCTAAGGTCCGGGTCTCCAAAATTATAAGGTTTGCTAGGAACTCTATTCCACCTATCAAGATTCTCACCGGAACATCCTACTTCCGCTCGGAGTTCGGAACCAGGGTTTGAACTAAAAGCATGCACTTAAGTCTTGCAATCCTCAAATCATTTCTAGTCGCAAAGCCTTGCGAAACAAACGAATCTGAAGCTCCAGAGTCAAACAAAACCGTTGCAGTCTTGAGTTAACAAGTAACTTACCCAAGACGACGTCAGTAGCATTCTCGCGGTACCGCGGTGACATGGTTGACTCGGCCTCTCACCACGGTGCAGGGTGTGGCTCTCAGTCTTTGGCGTCCTAGCTGGGGTGGTTCCTAGGTTGAAGCGAATCGGGTCGCTCCTGCTGTCTTCTTTGGACAACTATTGGCAAAGTGTCCTGGCTCGTTGCGGTTGTAATGGCGTCTCACTGTTCCTTCTTTGCTGGAGTAAGCGTTTCTAGCGGGGCTGGGTGCAGTAGTTCGATTGGCGTGTCTTGGTGCCGGGATGGTGTCCTCGTTGCATTCTCGTGGTTGGAATCAAGAATTGATTTGGTGCAACTCTCGGTATTGCGTTCCTGGCGTGATCCTTGAGTTGCATCCTGCGCTTCTGTTCTCATCCGGTTCCTTGCGCTTGTCCTCAAGAATAAGCGCCTTATTCACCAACTCTTGGAAATCTGGAAAGGTGTGGGTGATCAACCCTACTTGCAATCCCGAGTTAAGTCCCTTCATAAAACGAGACTGCCTGGATTTATCTGTCGCTACATCCTCAAAGCGTAGCGTGCTAGCCGTGTGAACTTGTTCGTAGCTCGACCATCGGTGATTACCTTGCTTCAAAGCTCTGAACTCCTCCTTCTTAAGATCCATCATTCCTTCAGCACGTGATATTGTCGAATGCACCGTGAACTCTTCCCAAGTGATATCTTGAGGGTTCTCTGCGTGGCACGTAAATTCTCCCACCATTCGGCTGTCCCTTCCAACCGATGAGAAGCGTAGAGTACCTTCTCATTTCCTATGCATTGAGCTATGTGTAGCTTCCTCTCGATTGATCTTAACCAATCATCGGCCTCCAATGGATTGGCATTCCCAGAGAAAGTGGGTGGGTGAGTCCTCATGAACTCGACACCTTGTATTCTCAAGCGTGGTCCCCGATTAACTTGATTGGGTGTGGCTCGAGCAAAGGACGTGCTGCATTTGTTGCATCATAGCATGCATCAACTGAAGTCGAGCAGCAAGAAAAGCTCCAAATTCTGCATATCAATCGGCGGTCTTTGGTGCTCCATCATTGGGGTTTTCATCGCGAGAACCACTTCCATTGCTTCCAAAGTTTCCGCGGGTGTTTACCATCTGTCGATTTGCTCTAGGCTTAGAGATGAGAGGGAAACAAGAATAGACAAGTAATATGGAACTTATGCGGGCGAAAGGTGTAGCCTTAGGGTCCAACTTTATTATTAATAACTTGGTATGGTGCTTACAATGCCTAAGGGCCTTGCAACACATAATGCACACTCAAGAAACAAAGCGAATCCAAATCGAACTAATTTTGGAGTCTAACGCCTAAAGGGTGACTCTTTATCCTATGACTCGACTCGCGAAGGAGTCTCACTATAGAACCTATGCTCACTCATCGAGAAAACCTCCACGGCCTGGGTACGGTGTCGTGGCATAGGCGCCAAACGATCGCCATGTCCGGTATTCGTGTCCTCTGTGGTAGTCGAAGAAGCGATGTCCTCATCGAGATCGACTCCTCCGATCTCGCTCGTGTAGCTCAATCTTGGCTCGATCTCGTCCGTACAAAGTCATCTCCAACTCGTCAATCCTTCGTAGAAGGTGTGCCACATACTCTTGAGCTTCCCGCCATCTGTTCTTCTCTGTCGTGATCTCCTTGCGGGCCTTCTGTAGCTCCTTGCTTGTATTATCTAGTACATCCTCCTGGGCGACAATAAATCGTGCCAACTGTGTAACCGTGGCATCCTCATCCTGAATCTCCTTCGGGTCAAGAAGGTTATCATTGCGCGGATGGTAACGGAACACCGTACTCTCCAATTCTCTGGCGTAGATACGGGTAATGTGCCGCATTGCTCGTCGTGATACTTCTTGAATACCCATCTGCATTGTAGATCTCCTGGCAAAGGTCAGTATCGAGCGATTGCACTGGCCCTTCTTCCTAGCAGGTACCTCAATCCTCACGTCACAAGCCTTGATCAATCCCGCTTGCCTGATCACTTCCACTTGGTATTGGGGCTTCTCAAAATCTCCGAGAGTCTCAGAGCATATGCCAAAGTTCCGCGGCGTGACCTAACTCCCCCAGATCAACGTAGTTGAACTCTTCCTCCATCTGTCACAAGAGTGCTTTACGTAAGAACTCGAATTTTTAAATTGTGACAAGGTAAGGGAAAATTTCAGCAAGAGACAAGAAAAGAGAGAAGGGATAAGTCGAGATGTCATTTCTTATCTTCACAAATTTTTAGCTTTAGAAAATAGGTTTTATCCTCACTACGGCCATTCTAGCCTAGGGTTGAGCCTACAGTCAAGTATGGCTCTGATACCACCTCTGTCGGGACCCGAATTTGCAAATCCGACCCTCTGTGTATTCAAAGCACTAGTCCAGAACGCGCTTAGTGCACACAGTCTTTAACATCGGTAAATATCACAATCATACCAATCGATATTATCAAAGTACTTTATTTAAATAACCAATCTGGTTACTTGACCTTATGGTCAAGTTACAAATGTATGCCTCGTAAGGCGAAACTTATTCAGAGAGAAATAATAGCAGCGGAAAAACAACGAAAGTAACATCGTGGCGCCATCCAAAGATACCACAGGCAATCGATCGGGCTCGCATCCCTAAGTAGACGGGTCCTCTTGGAAATCCTCCTCCGAAACTGGCGTAGTCTCCTCTTCAACGGTATTGTGTTGAGGCAAGGGTGAGTACTTGGTACTCGACAAGTCATGCATGTAATGCAAGCTAATATACTATATGCATGGCTTGGTACAAAGGAATAGCTTAAGGTATATTTGCAAAGTGAACAAGATTTGACAAGTAATATAAGTAGATTCGGAAGCAAAGAGAAATAAGTAAAGCATAAATAACTTTTCAAGAAGTTTAACAAACATTTTTCCCATCCTAAACCACATTTCCATCATCTTCATTGTTAAACCAACCCAACTTTTCAAATCCAAGTTATTTTCGTAAAATCTAACCCTTGACTCAGTAATTCCAGCATTGTCCAAGATCGTGGACTCGGCTATTTAAATAGATTCTAAACTCTGCAGAGGTTATGCACTTTACCCACAAGGATACAAATAAACACCACAAAGGCGAGTTCCAGTAACAAAGCCTTTCTAAGCCTCAAACAACACAGGTGGTCCTCTCAGGTTCGTGCTCTACACCATCCCTTCCCTTAGCCAAGGCGAAGTATGGGACCAACACACCGTTAGATGGGTATCGGCCTCACCACGATACGCTCCCGCATAATCACACAAACGGTGTAATCGACACCCTGAGGCTCCACAAGTGAGTCCTTAGCAACTTAGTCAACTAGGGCCGTCCCATTCCGGCCATGTGGTTGCAAGTATGACCCAGTTCAAAGGCTTGCAAGGTTAAGTCCTTAGAGTGACCAGGGCAAGACTACCCGAAAAACCAAATCAACATCCCCAGCCACACCGCCCACCTGATTACTCTTGCCACATGCCCCTGGCCGAAATCGTTTATCGGACTCCCGCTTGATTACCATGCACCACGTGCCATCAACATCACATGATGCTTTTCCAAAACAGGTTCAATATATCATTAAGTCAATATTAGCATTTGATTATCCAAAATCATGTCATGAGCACGTAGCAGGTCTAAGCAGTGTACTATGTCGGTCTAAACCCATGTTGGCAATTTAATAATGTCCAACTAGTAATCCACAACTAGGGTGACAAGGGATCATGGCACATACTTAAGTAATCAAGGTGTCATACAGCAAATTGGTATTTATCTAACCCCCATGTTTAAACAAAGTATTCTTCTAATTGATCTAGCATGCAGTAGTTTGAATCAAAATAGATTTCGAAATAGGATCAACATGGTCAAAGCACAACTTGCCTTCAAAAAGTACTTGCTCTTGGTCTTGAGTTGGATCCTGAGTCAATACTTCTCCTTCGAATCCTTCCGGCACTTCAACGTCTACTCGTAAAGCGTGCAAATAGCAAATACACAAATAAACAATAGGCAAAAACATCCCAAAACTCCAAATAAAATCCATAAACAGAGAGAACATAATTTTCTGGATTTTTAGAAACTGGAATCGTCAAATTCGGAGTTAAGACGCAAAAGTTATGATTTATTAAAGTTTAAATAATCAATTAAATAATATTACAGAGAAAAACTTTAGTCCAAAAATTAAATAAAATTCATATTTAGGTAGATCTCAATTTTATACAAATTTAGAAATTTGAACCACTCAAATCGGAGTTGAAACGCAAAAGTTATAAGCGTTTGAAGTTTGAATCTAAATTTGAATCAATATTTCGAATTAATAAATCATTTTCTTTTTCGGAAATTAATTATTGCGTCAGCATGGACACGTGTCAGCTCCTGATTGGCTGGCTGACGTCAGCCGGCTCATGGGCTCAGCTCACGGCGCGGTTCGGTCCACGGTGGACCCGGTCCACAGCTCCACGTGAGACTGACATGTGGGACCCACCTGTCAGTGCAGGGTCTCACGCCAACGCAGCTGACGTGTGGGCCCTCTGACATGCGGGGCCCGCGTGTCGAGACACGCCGCTTACACGCAGACGTCTGGCGACGCGTCGGTCCATCTCCTCGACACGTGGCGCAATCGCGACCGTTGGTTTGAAAATCAACGGCGCGGATTAGATCCAGGGTTAACACGTTAAACTACTCGATGATCGTGGGCCGTTCGATCTAGATCGGACGGTCCAGATCTAATCCTATAATAGCACTGCTACGGCACGTGGCGGTGTGGAACCGCTGGATCTTGATCCAACGGTCCGTATCTAATCGGGTTTGGAACACGTGAACTCACCTTAACCGTCCGATCTGGATCGGCGGTCCTCCGAGCTCGCGAGTCCGCGATGGCACTCGAAGCTTGGGCACGGAGACGAGAACGACGACGAGCCCGACGGGCGTTCGGGGTTGCTCGGCGAGATGAAGGGTCCTTCGCCGGGTGCGTCTCGACGCGAGGACTCGGATCTGGGCTCCTTCGGCGGAAGACGACTGACGGCGGCGGAATCGAGCAAAAACGCGGCGGTCACTTCCTCCAACTACGGCCCGAGCTCGCACGAATAAGCGGCGGCTCAGGCGAGATGGCTCGGGGGAACGGGTGCGCAAGGATGAGGGCAACCTCGGGGGACATCTCACGCTTTAAATAGCCTCGGCGTTCGTGCCCTAGACGGAAACCTAGTTCTTTACTGGCGGCGGCGCGGCGGAGTCGGCTTCGGACTTCGGCGGAGAGCAACGACTCTCGGCCCGTCCGCATTAAGCGCGATCAACGGCCACGATCGCCGCAGCGCGATCGGATCCGGGCGGATACGGCTCGAACCGTGCGGGCGGATCTCACCGTTGGATCTTGATCCAACGGTTGGGATTGATTAGGTTTAGGAGTGGGTTCGGTCGAGTCACGTGGCTCGGTCGGACTCGAACTTCGGTCCGACTCGGGCTCGGTCGGATGAACAGTACTTGACCCGAGTTTGATTTTCCAAATGATTTAATATTTAAAATAATTCCCGATAATTCATTTAATTCATTAAAAATAGCAAATGACTCGAAAAATTCGTAAAAATTCTGGAAAATACTTTGGATCATTTTGGACTCAAATAAAATATTTCCAACAAAAATTTATTTGCAAAATTAAATTCTTTAATTATTTCAAAATGGAATAAATTCAAATAAATTCCAAATAAATCCAAATAAATTCAGAAAATTCCAAAAATTCACCAAAGTGCCAAATCACACATGAATTTAAGAAAAGCAAAATTTTGGGGTGTTACAAACCTCCCCCTTAATAGAATCTCGTCCCGAGATTCGTGGTTTACTAAGGAATAGGTTTGGAAACTCTTTCTTCAAATCCTCTTCGCTCCCAAGTTGCTTCGCTCTGCATGGTTGCTCCTTTGAACTCTACTGAAGCGGGTTGACTCGTTTCTAGTTTCTCGATCCATTGTGTCCGTAATCCTCACGGGATGTTCCTTATAAGTCAAATCTTCTTTCAACTCAATTGACTCTAGCGGTGTCTGCTCTCGGGAGCTCGAAGACACTTCTTCAATCGGGACACATGGAATACGTCATGCACTCCTCGCCAACGATCGCGGGCAACTCCAAACCGGTAAGCAACTTCGCCTTTGCGACTCAAAATCTTAAATGGTCCAACATAACGGGTGCGAAGTTTCCCTTTGGCATGGAACCTCTTAACTCCCACGAGGCGTAACTCGAGGTATACAAAGTCTTACGGTTCAAAACTCAAGTCTCGCGACGATTGTCGGCATAACTCTTTTGTCGAGATTGGGCTATCTTCAACCTTTCCTTAATCATGGCGTCTGTTCTTGACCTCTTGAAGAATATCAGGTCCAAGACACGGCGCTCGCCGGTCGTTCCAATTCAATGGCGTCCGACAGGCCGACCATACAAAGGCCTCAAAAGGTGACATCTCAGAACTAGCCTCGATAACTATTGTTGTAATCGAACTCGGCATACGGCAAACTTTTATCCCAAGAGGTAGCATAAGCCAATGCACAAGCTCTCAACATATCCTCTAGAATCTGGTTGACTCTTTCGGCCTGCTCCATCCGTCTGTGGATGATAAGTCATCTTGAAGTTCAAACGGGTTCCCCATGGCTTCATGCAACTTATTCCGTAACCTTGAGGTAAATTGGGTACCTCACATCGATCTGATCCTCTTTGGCACTCGTGCAAACAAACAATCCCGATCATGTACAATTACGCTAATTTATCTCCGAGTAAGTGGTCTTCACGGGATAAAATGGGCTACTTTAGTCAAGCGATCCACTATAACCCATATGGAGTCATAACCTCCTTGAGTCTTCGACAAACCGGTAATGAAATCCATTCCGATTTCCTCCCACTTCCACTCGAGGTATTTTCACGCGGTGTAGCAATCCTCGCCGGGTCTCTGATGCATTGCCTTGACTCTCTGGCATACGTCGCACAATGCAACATGCTCGGCAACTTCACGTTTCATATTCGGCCACCAGAATCTCTCCTTCAGATCCTGATACATCTTGGCGCTTCCAGGATGAATTGAATACTTAGAGTCATGGGCTTCTTCCAGAATCAGTTGCTTTAACTCCTTTTTGTTAGGCACACAAATGCGATCCTTCATCCACAACGTGCCCTGCTCATCCAACTTGAAGTCCTCTGCCTTGCCTTCCTTCTTGATGGACTTAATCCTGCGGATCTTGTCATCATCCTTCTGTCCTTCTCGGATCTGATCCTCTAGGGTAGGCTTTACTTCTAATGTGGCCAAGAATCCCCTAGGTACAACCTCAATCTCCATTTTCTGAAAATCCTTACATAACTCATCCTGGCTTGTGGCTAGCAACGTACTCACGGTATGGCTTTTCCGACTCAGGGCATCGGCTACCACGTTGGCCTTCCCGGGATGGTAATGGATTCCGACATTGTAGTCCTTGATCAACTCTAGCCATCTCCTTTGCCTCATATTCAGATCCGACTGGGTGAATATGTACTTAAGGCTCTTATGATCCGTATACACTTCACATCTGTTTCCAATCAGATAGTGACGCCATATCTTCAAGGCATGCACTACGGCAGCCTAACTCTAAGTCATGTGTCGGATAATTCTCCTCATGCGGCCTCAATCGCCTTGATGCATAAGCGGCGACCTTTCCATTCTGCATCGGCACACATCCAAGTCCTTGGCGCGATCGTCACAATAAATATCGAAGCTTTGAGCAACATCCGTAGAACTAACACGGTCTTGGCGTCAATCGCTTCTTCAGCTCCTGAAATCCTTTCTCACATTCTCAAGCGTCCATGCAAACTTCTTTTCCTTCTTCGCTTGCGTAAGAGGTTTCGCAATTGTCGAGAAGCCTTCGATGAAACGGCGGTAGTATCCTGCCATTCCAAGGAAACTCCGAATGGGTCACCGTCTTTGGTTGTTCCCAATGTAACACAGCTTCTACTTTGCTTGGATCTACTGGCGACTCCTTCATGCGGTCATTACATGTCCAAGAAACTCCACCTTGTCCTTCCAAAAATCACACTTGCCGAACTTGGCGAAAAGTTGCTGTTCCTCGGCTTTTCCAAAACTCGCCTTAAGTGTTCGGCATGTTCATCCTCTGTCTTGGAGTAGATTAGGATATCGTCTATGAACACGACGACAAACTTGTCCAAATATTCCATGAACACCTTATTCATCATATTCATGAAATAAGTGGCGCATTCGTCGATCCAAAGGACATAATCAGAACTCGTAGTGTCCATATCTTGACGAGAATGCGGTCTTGAATATCTTCCGATCGGATCTTCAATCGATGGTATCCCGATCTCGAGATCAATCTTGGAGAAAACTCCGGCTCCTCTTAATCGATCAAACAAATCATCAATCCTGGGTAGCGGATACTTATTCTTCACGGTGACTTCATTGAGTGCACGGTAGTCAATGCACATCCTGAAACTCCCGCCCTTCTTCTTGACAAACAAAATCAAGCGCCCCTACTGCCGATTTAACTTGGTCTCGATAAATCCTTTCTCCATTAACTCTTCTAGTTGTTTCTTCATTTCTACCAACTCCTCGGTGGACATCCGATAGGGTCTCTTTGCTATCGGTCTTTGTACCGGTACAAGCTCTATCACAAACTCTATGTCCTGTCGCGGCATACCCGGTAGATCCTCGGGAAAAACATCGGGTACTCATTCACTCTTTGGGACATCCTCTATGCGATTGCCTTGGTACTGTTAACCATCAAGCTGTCCCTCTCTAAGCTGCAGTGGCTTGAAATTCCACTTTCTTCCCACACGGGCTCTCAATCGAGATAGTCCTTCGTCCACAATCCAATACGGCCTTGTGCTTGGATAACCAATCCATTCCCAATATGACGTCTAAGGTCCAGGTCTCCAAAATTATAAGGTTTGCTAGGAACTCTATTCCACCTATCAAGATTCTCACCCCGGAACATCCTACTTCCGTTCGGAGTTCGAACCAGGGTTTGAACTAAAAGCATGCACTTAAGTCTTGCAATCCTCAAATCATTTCTAGTCGCAAAGCCTTGCGAACAAACGAATGCGAAGCTCCAGAGTCAAACAAAACCGTTCGCAGTGTATCGAGTTAACAAGTAACTTACCCAATTTATCGACGTCAGTAGCATTCTCGCAAAGGTACCGGTGACATGGTTGACTCGGCCTCTCACCACGATGCAGGGTGTGGCTCCTGATCTTTGGCGTCCTAGCCGGGTGGTTCCTAGGTTGAAGCGAATCGGGTCGCTCTGCTGTCTTCTTTGGACAAGCTGTTGGCAAAGTGTCCTGGCTCGTTGCGATTGTAATGTGGCGTCTCACTGTTCCTTCTTGACTGCTCGAGTAAGCGTTTCTAGCGGGTGGGTCAGTAGTTACGATTGGCGGTGTCTTGGTCTTTGAGGATGGTGTCCTCGTTGCATTCGTGGTTGGAATCGAAGAATTGATTTGGTGCAACTCTCGGTATTTGTTGCGTTCCACTGGCGTGATCCTTGCTTTGTTGCATCCTGCGCTTCTGTTCTCATCCAGTTCCTTGCGCTTGTCCTCAAGAATAAGCGCCTTATTCACCAACTCTTGGAAATCTGGAAAGGTGTGGGTGATCAACCCTACTTGCAATCCTGAGTTAAGTCCCTTCATAAAACGAGGCTGCCTGGATTTATCTGTCGCTACATCCTCGGTGCGTGGCGTGCTAGGCTGTGTGAACTTGTTCAGTAGTCGACCACGGTGATTACCTTGCTTGATGCTCTGAACTCCTCCTTCTTAAGGTCCATGATTCCTTCAGCACGTGATATTGTCGAATGCACCGTGAACTCTTCCCAAGTGATATCTTGAGGGTTCTCTGCGTGGCACGTAAATTCTCCCACCATTCGTAATTGTCCTTCCAAGCGATGAGAAGCGTAGAGTACCTTCTCATTTCCTATGCATTGAGCTATGTGTAGCTTCCTCTCGATTGATCTTAACCAATCATCGGCCTCCAATGGATTGGCATTCCCAGAGAAAGTGGGTGGGTGAGTCCTCATGAACTCGACACCTTGTATTACGGCGTGGTCCCCGATTAACTTGATTGGTGTGGCACGAGCAAAGGACGTGCTGCATTTGTTGCATCATAGCATGCATCAACTGAGTCTGAGCAGCAAGAAAAGCTCCGAAATTCTGCATATCAACTGGCGGTGCTGGTGCTCCATCATTGGGGTTTTCTACTGGGCGAGAACCACTTCCATTGCTTCCAAAGTTTCATGGTGTTTACCATCTGTCGATTTGCTCTAGGCTTAGAGATGAGAGGGAAACAAGAATAGACAAGTAATATGGAACTTATGCGGGGCGAAAGGTGTAGCCTTAGGGTCCAACTTTATTATTAATAACTTGGTATGGCTGCTTACAATGCCTAAGGGCCTTGCAACACATACTGCACACTCAGCAAACAAAGCGAATCCAAATCGAACTAATTTTGGAGTCTAACGCCTAAAGGGTGACTCTTTATCCTATGACTCGACTCGGCGAAGGAGTCTCACTATAGAACCTATGCTCACTCATCGAGAAAACCTCCACGGCACTGGTGCAGGTCTTTGTGGCATAGGCGTAACGATCGCCATGTCCAGCGATCGTGTCCTCTGTGGTAGTCGAAGCGATGTCCTCATCGAGATCTCGACTCCTGGATCTGGCTCGTGTAGCTCGAAATCTTGGCTCGATCTGGTCCGCATAAAGTCATCTCCAACTCGTCAATCCTTCGCAGAAGGTGTGCCACATACTCTTGAGCTTCCCGCCATCTGTTCTTCTCTGTCGTGATCTCCTTGCGGGCCTTCTGTAGCTCCTTGCTTGTATTATCTAGTACATCCTCCTGGGCGACGACAAATCGTGCCAACTGTGTAACCGTGGCATCCTCATCCTGAATCTCCTTCGGGTCAAGAAGGTTATCGCTGCGCGGATGGTAACGGAACACCGTACTCTCCAATTCTCTGGCGTAGGTACGGGTAATGTGCCGCATTGCTCGTCGTGATACTTCTTGGATACCCATCTGCATTGTAGATCTCCTGGCAGTGCAGTGTATCGGGCGATTGCCTGGGCCCTTCTTCCTAGCAGGTACCTCAATCCTCACGTCACAAGCCTTGATCAATCCCGCTTGCCTGATCACTTCCACTTGGTATTGGGGCTTCTCAAAATCTCCGAGAGTCTGTAGCATATGCCAAAGTTCCGCGGCGTGACCAACTCCCAGATCAACGTAGTTGAACTCTTCCTCCATCTGTCACAAGAGTGCTTTACGTAAGAACTCGGAATTTTTAAATTGTGACAAGGTAAGGGAAAATTTCAGCAAGAGACAAGAAAAGAGAGAAGGGGATAAGTCGAGATGTCATTTCTTATCTTCACAAATTTTTAGCTTTAGAAAATAGGTTTTATCCTCACTACGGCCATTCTAGCCTAGGGTTGAGCCTACAGTCAAGTATGGCTCTGATACCACCTCTGTCGGGACCCCGAATTTGCAAATCCGGACCCTCTGTGTATTCAGCACTAGTCCAGGAACGCGCTAGTGCACACAGTCTTTAACATCGGTAAATATCACAATCATACCAATCGATATTATCAAAGTACTTTATTTAAATAACCAAACTGGTTACTTGACCTTATGGTCAAGTTACAAATGTATGCCTCGTAAGGCGAAACTTATTCAGAGAGAAATAATAGCAGCGGAAAAACAACGAAAGTAACATCGTGGCGCCATCCAGTATACCACAGGCAACTGACTGGGCTCGCATCCCTAAGTAGACGGGTCCTCTTGGAAATCCTCCTCCGAAACTGGCGTAGTCTCCTCTTCAACTGGTATTGTGTTGAGGCAAGGGTGAGTACTTGGTACTCAGCAAGTCATGCACAGAATGCAAGCTAATATACTATATGCATGGCTTGGTACAAAGGAATAGCTTAAGGTATATTTGCAGTGAACAGCATTTGACAAGTAATATAAGTAGATTCGAAAGCAGTAGAAATAAGTAAAGCATAAATAACTTTTCAAGAAGTTTAACAAACATTTTTCCCATCCTAAACCACATTTCCATCATCTTCATTGTTAAACCAACCCAACTTTTCAAATCCAAGTTATTTTCAGAAAATCTAACCCTTGACTGTAATTCCCGAGCATTGTCCAGTACCGTGGACTCGGCTATTTAAATAGATTCTAAACTCTGCAGAGGTTATGCACTTTACCCACAAGGATACAGTCAAACACCACAAAGGCGAGTTCCCGTAACAAAGCCTTTCGGAAGCCTCAAACAACACAGGTGGTCCTCTCCGGTTCGTGCTCTACACCATCCCTTCCCTTAGCCAAGGCGAAGTATGGGACCAACACACCGTTAGATGGGTATCTGGCCTCAGCCACGATACGCTCCCCCGTACAATCACACAAACGGTGTAACTGACACCCTGAGGCTCCACAAGTGAGTCCTTAGCAACTTAGTCAACTAGGGCCGTCCCATTCCAGCCATGTGGTTGCAAGTATGACCCAGTTCAAAGGCTTGCAAGGTTAAGTCCTTAGAGTGACCAGGGCAAGACTACCCGAAAAACCAAATCAACATCCCGATTGCCACCTTGCCCACCTGATTACTCTTGCCACATGCCCTGGCCGAAATCGTTTATCGACTCCCGCTTGATTACCATGCACCACGTGCCATCAACATCACATGATGCTTTTCCAAAACAGGTTCAATATATCATTAAGTCAATATTAGCATTTGATTATCCAAAATCATGTCATGAGCACGTAGCAGGTCTAAGCAGTGTACTATGTCGGTCTAAACCCATGTTGGCAATTTAATAATGTCCAACTAGTAATCCACAACTAGGGTGACAAGGGATCATGGCACATACTTAAGTAATCAAGGTGTCATACAGCAAATTGGTATTTATCTAACCCCCATGTTTAAACAAAGTATTCTTCTAATTGATCTAGCATGCAGTAGTTTGAATCAAAATAGATTTCGAAATAGGATCAACATGGTCAAAGCACAACTTGCCTTCAAAAAGTACTTGCTCTTGGTCTTGAGTTGGATCCTGAGTCAATACTTCTCCTTCGAATCCTTCCAGGCACTTCAACGTCTACTCGTAAAAGCGTGCAAATAGCAAATACACAAATAAACAATAGGCAAAAACATCCCAAAACTCCAAATAAAATCCATAAACAGAGAGAACATAATTTTCTGGATTTTTAGAAACTGGAATAAATCAAATTCGGAGTTAAGACGCATAAAGTTATGATTTATTAAAGTTTAAATAATCAATTAAATAATATTACAGAGAAAAACTTTAGTCCAAAAATTAAATAAAATTCATATTTAGGTAGATCTCAATTTTATACAAATTTAGAAATTTGAACCACTCAAATCGGAGTTGAAACGCAAAAGTTATAAGCGTTTGAAGTTTGAATCTAAATTTGAATCAATATTTCGAATTAATAAATCATTTTCTTTTTCGGAAATTAATTATTGCGTCGGCATGGACACGTGTCGGCTCTGATTGGCTGGTGGCGTCGGCCGGCTCATGGGCTCGGCTCACGGCGCGGTTCGGTCCACGGTGGACCGGTCCCACGGCTCCACGTGAGATCGACATGTGGGACCCACTGTCGGTCGAGGTCTCACGCCAACGGTGGCGTGTGGGCCCTCGACATGCGGGGCCAGCGTGTCGAGGACACGCTTACACAGCGTCTGGCGCTGACCGCGTCGGTCCATCTCCTCGACACGTGGCGCAATCGCGACCGTTGGTTTGAAAATCAACGGCGCGGATCAGATCCAGGGTTAACACGTTAAACTACTCGATGATCGTGGGCCGTTCGATCTAGATCGGACGGTCCAGATCTAATCCTATAATAGCACTGCTACGGCACGTGGCGATTGTGAACCGTTGGATCTTGATCCAACGGTCCAGATCTAATCGGGTTTGGAACACGTGAACTCACCTTAACCGTCCGATCTGGATCTGACGGTCCTCTGAGCTCGCGGAGTCCGGCGATGGCACGGCGAAGCTTGGGCACCGGAGACGAGAACGACGACGAGCCCGACGGCGTTCCGGGGTTGCTCCGGCGAGATGAAGGGTCCTTCGGTGCGTCTCGACGCGAGGACTCGGATCTGGGCTCCTTCGGCGGAAGGCAGCGGACGGCGGCGGAATCGAGCAAAAACCGCGGCGGTCACTTCCTCCAACTACGGCGAGCTCGCACGGGCAACTGGCGGCGGCTCAGGCGAGATGGCTCGGGGGAACGGGTGCGCAAGGATGAGGGCAACCTCGGGGGACGTCTCACGCTTTAAATAGCCTCGGCGTTCGTGCCCGAGACGGAAACCTAGTTCTCCACGGCGGCGGAGTCCGGCTCGGACTCGGGCGGAGACGACGACGCTCAGCCGTCCACGTGGCGCGATCAACGGCCACGATCGCACGGGCGCGATCGGATCCGGGCCGGATACGGCTCGAACCGGTACGGGCGGATCTCAGCCGTTGGATCTTGATCCAACGGTTGGGATTGATTAGGTTTAGGAGTGGGTTCGGTCGAGTCACGTGGCTCGGGTCGGACTCGAACTCGGGTCTGACTCGGGCTCGGTCGGATGAACAGTACTTGACCCGAGTTTGATTTTCCAGCGATTTAATATTTAAAATAATTCCCAGTAATTCATTTAATTCATTAAAAATAGCAAATGACTCAGAAAAATTCCAGAAAAATTCTGGAAAATACTTTGGATCATTTTGGACTCAAATAAAATATTTCCAACAAAAATTTATTTGCAAAATTAAATTCTTTAATTATTTCAAAATGGAATAAATTCAAATAAATTCCAAATAAATCCAAATAAATTCCAGAAAATTCCAAAAATTCACCAAAGTGCCAAATCACACATGAATTTAAGAAAAGCAAAATTTTGGGGTGTTACAAACCTCCCCCCTTAATAGAATCTCGTCCCCGAGATTCAGGGTTTACTAAGGAATAGGTTTGGAAACTCTTTCTTCAAATCCTCTTCGCGCTCCCAAGTTGCTTCGCTCTCTGCATGGTTGCTCCACTGAACTCTACAGAAACGGGTTGACTCGTTTCTAGTTTCTCGATCCATTGTGTCCAGAATCCTCACGGGATGTTCCTTATAAGTCAAATCTTCTTTCAACTCAATTGACTCTAGCGGTGTCTGTTCCTCAGGAGCTCGAAGACACTTCTTCAACTGGGACACATGGAATACGTCATGCACTCCTGCCAACGACTGTGGCAACTCCAGCTGGTAAGCAACTTCGCCTTTGCGACTCAAAATCTTAAATGGTCCAACATAACGGGGTGCGAGTTTCCCTTTGGCATGGAACCTCTTAACTCCCCTGAGAGGCGTAACTCTGAGGTATACAAAGTCTTCTGGTTCAAAACTCAAGTCTCGGCGACGATTGTCAGCATAACTCTTTTGTCGAGATTGGGCTATCTTCAACCTTTCCTTAATCATGGCGACCGTTTCTTGACCTCTTGAAGAATATCAGGTCCAAGACACGGCGCCGGTCTCGTTCCAATTCAATGGCGTCCGACAGGGCCGACCATCTGATGCCTCAAAGGTGACATCGTAAACTAGCCTGATAACTATTGTTGTAATCGAACTCGGCATACGGCAAACTTTTATCCCAAGAGGTAGCATAAGCCAATGCACAAGCTCTCAACATATCCTCTAGAATCTGGTTGACTCTTTGGTCTGTCCATCCGTCTGTGGATGATAAGGTATCTTGAAGTTCAAACGGGTTCCCCATGGCTTCATGCAACTTATTCCGTAACCTTGAGGTAAATTGGGTACCTCTGTCCGATCTGATCCTCTTTGGCACTCCGTGCAAACAAACAATCCCGATCATGTACAATTACGCTAATTTATCTCCCGAGTAAGTGGTCTTCACGGGGATAAAATGGGCTACTTTAGTCAAGCGATCCACTATAACCCATATGGAGTCATAACCTCCTTGAGTCTTCGACAAACCGTAATGAAATCCATTCCGATTTCCTCCCACTTCCACTCGTATTTTCAGCGTGTAGCAATCCTGCTGGTCTCGATGCATTGCCTTGACTCTCCGGCATACGTCGCACAATGCAACATGCTCGGCAACTTCACGTTTCATATTCGGCCACCGAATCTCTCCTTGAGATCCTGATACATCTTGGCGCTTCGGGATGAATTGAATACTTGGAGTCATGGGCTTCTTCCAGAATCAGTTGCTTTAACTCCTTTTTGTTAGGCACACAAATCCGATCCTTCATCCACAACGTGCCTTGTTCATCCAACTTGAAGTCCTCTGCCTTGCCTTCCTCCTTGATGGACTTAATCCTGCGGATCTTGTCATCATCCTTCTGTCCTTCTCGAATCTGATCCTCTAGGGTAGGCTTTACTTCTAATGCGGCCAAGAATCCGCTAGGTACAACCTCAATCTCCATTTTCCGAAAATCCTTACATAACTCATCCTGGCTTGTGGCTAGCAACGTACTCACGGTATGGCTTTTCCGACTCAGGGCATCGGCTACCACGTTGGCCTTCCCGGGATGGTAATGGATTCCGACATTGTAGTCCTTGATCAACTCTAGCCATCTCCTTTGCCTCATATTCAGATCCGACTGGGTGAATATGTACTTAAGGCTCTTATGATCCGTATACACTTCACATCTGTTTCCAATCAGATAGTGACGCCATATCTTCAAGGCATGCACTACGGCAGCTAACTCTAAGTCATGTGTCGGATAATTCTCCTCATGCGGCCTCAACTGCCTTGATGCATAAGCGGCGACCTTTCCATTCTGCATCAGCACACATCCAAGTCCTTGGCGCGATGCGTCACAATAAATATCGAAGCTTTGAGCAACATCCGGTAGAACTAACACCGGTCTTGGCGTCAATCGCTTCTTCACTCTGAAATCCTTTCTCACATTCTGGCGTCCATGCAAACTTCTTTTCCTTCTTCAGCAGTTGCGTAAGAGGTTTCGCAATTGTCGAGAAGCCTTCGATGAAACGGCGGTAGTATCCTGCCATTCCAAGGAAACTCCGAATCTGGGTCACCGTCTTTGGTTGTTCCCAATGTAACACCGCTTCTACTTTGCTTGGATCTACGGCGACTCCTTCTGCGGTCATTACATGTCCAAGAAACTCCACCTTGTCCTTCCAAAAATCACACTTGCTGAACTTGGCGAAAAGTTGCTGTTCCCTCAGCTTTTCCAAAACTCGCCTTAAGTGTTCGGCATGTTCATCCTCTGTCTTGGAGTAGATTAGGATATCGTCTATGAACACGACGACAAACTTGTCCAAATATTCCATGAACACCTTATTCATCATATTCATGAAATAAGCTGGCGCATTCGTCAGTCCAAAGGACATAACCGTAAACTCGTAATGTCCATATCTTGACGAGAATGCGATCTTGAATATCTTACGATCGGATCTTCAAGCGATGGTATCCCGATCTCAGATCAATCTTGGAGAAAACTCCGGCTCCTCTTAACTGATCAAACAAATCATCAATCCTGGGTAGCGGATACTTATTCTTCACGGTGACTTCATTGAGTGCACGGTAGTCAATGCACATCCTGAAACTCCCGTCCTTCTTCTTGACAAACAAAACTGGCGCTCCCTACTACGGCGAACTTGGTCTCGATAAATCCTTTCTCCATTAACTCTTCTAGCTGTTTCTTCATTTCTACCAACTCCTCGGTGGACATCCGATAGGGTCTCTTTGCTATCGGTCTTTGTGCAGTACAAGCTCTATCACAAACTCTATGTCCCTGTCTGGCGGCATACCCGGTAGATCCTCGGGAAAAACATCGGGGTACTCATTCACTACTGGGACATCCTCTATGCTGATTGCCTTGGTACTGTTAACCATCAACTGTCCCTCTCTAACTGCAGTGGCTTGAAATTCCACTTTCTTCCCACACGGGCTCTCAACTGAGATAGTCCTTCGTCCACAATCCAATACGGCCTTGTGCTTGGATAACCAATCCATTCCCAATATGACGTCTAAGGTCTGGGTCTCCAAAATTATAAGGTTTGCTAGGAACTCTATTCCACCTATCAGTATTCTCACCCCGGAACATCCTACTTCCGTTCGGAGTTCGGAACCAGGGGTTTGAACTAAAAGCATGCACTTAAGTCTTGCAATCCTCAAATCATTTCTAGTCGCAAAGCCTTGCGAAACAAACGAATGCGAAGCTCCAGAGTCAAACAAAACCGTTGCAGGTACTGAGTTAACAAGTAACTTACCCGATCTGACGTCAGTAGCATTCTGCGGTGCATTTGCGGTGACATGGTTGACTCGGCCTCTCACCACGGTGCAGGGTGTGGCTCCTGGTCTTTGGCGTCCTAGCTGAGGTGGTTCCTAGGTTGAAGCGGCGGGGTCGCTCTGCTGTCTTCTTTGGACAAGCTGTTGGCAAAGTGTCTGGCTCGTTGCGGTTGTAACGGCGTCTCACTTGTTCCTTCTTTGTTGCACAGAGTAAGCGTTTCTAGCGGGTGGGTGCAGTAGTTCGATTGGCAGGTCTTGGTCTTTGAGGATGGTGTCCTCGTTGCATTCTGTGGTTGGAATCAAGAATTGATTTGGTGCAACTCTCGGTATTGCGTTCCTGGCGTGATCCTTCTTTGTTGCATCCTGCGCTTCTGTTCTCATCCAGTTCCTTGCGCTTGTCCTCAAGAATAAGCGCCTTATTCACCAACTCTTGGAAATCTGGAAAGGTGTGGGTGATCAACCCTACTTGCAATCCTGAGTTAAGTCCCTTCATAAAACGAGGCTATGCGGATTTATCTGTCGCTACATCCTCAGTGCGTAGCGTGCTAGGCTGTGTGAACTTGTTCGAGTAGTCGACCAGGTGATTACCTTGCTTGATGCTCTGAACTCCTCCTTCTTAAGGTCCATGATTCCTTCAGGCACGTGATCTTGTCGGAATGCAATGTGAACTCTTCCCAAGTGATATCTTGAGGGTTCTCTGCGTGTACGTAAATTCTCCCACCATTCGTAATTTGTCCCTTCCAACTGATGAGAAGCGTAGAGTACCTTCTCATTTCCTATGCATTGAGCTATGTGTAGCTTCCTCTCGATTGATCTTAACCAATCATCGGCCTCCAATGGATTGGCATTCCCAGAGAAAGTGGGTGGGTGAGTCCTCATGAACTCTGACAGCCTTGTATTCTGGCGTGGTCCCTGATTAACTTGATTGGCTGTGGCCTGAGCAGTGACGTGCTGCATTTGTTGCATCATAGCATGCATCAACTGAGTCTGAGCAGCAAGAAAAGCTCCGAAATTCTGCATATCAACTGGCGGTGCTGGTGCTCCATCATTGGGGTTTTCTACTGGGCGAGAACCACTTCCATTGCTTCCAAAGTTTCCGCGGGTGTTTACCATCTGTCGATTTGCTCTAGGCTTAGAGATGAGAGGGAAACAAGAATAGACAAGTAATATGGAACTTATGCGGGGCGAAAGGTGTAGCCTTAGGGTCCAACTTTATTATTAATAACTTGGTATGGCTGCTTACAATGCCTAAGGGCCTTGCAACACATACTGCACACTCAGCAAACAAAGCGAATCCAAATCGAACTAATTTTGGAGTCTAACGCCTAAAGGGTGACTCTTTATCCTATGACTCGACTCGGCGAAGGAGTCTCACTATAGAACCTATGCTCACTCATCGAGAAAACCTCCACGGCCTGGGTACGGGTGCTGTGGCATAGGCGCGAAACGATCGCCATGTCCAGCGACTGTGTCCTCTGTGGTAGTCGAAGAAGCAGTGTCCTCATCGAGATCTGACTCCTCTGGATCTGGCTCGTGTAGCTCGAGTACTGGCTCTGGATCTGGTCCGTACAAAGTCATCTCCAACTCGTCAATCCTTCGCAGAAGGTGTGCCACATACTCTTGAGCTTCCCGCCATCTGTTCTTCTCTGTCGTGATCTCCTTGCGGGCCTTCTGTAGCTCCTTGCTTGTATTATCTAGTACATCCTCCTGGGCGACGACAAATCGTGCCAACTGTGTAACCGTGGCATCCTCATCCTGAATCTCCTTCGGGTCAAGAAGGTTATCGCTGCGGATGGTAACGGAACACCGTACTCTCAATTCTCTGGCGTGAGGTACGGGTAATGTGCCGCATTGCTCGTCGTGATACTTCTTGGATACCCATCTGCAGTGTAGATCTCTGGCGGTCTGTGTATCGGGCGATTGCACTGGCCCTTCTTCCTAGCAGTACCTCAATCCTCACGTCACAAGCCTTGATCAATCCCGCTTGCCTGATCACTTCCACTTGGTATTGGGGCTTCTCAAAATCTCCGAGAGTCTCAGAGCATATGCCAAAGTTCATGGCGTGACCAACTCCCGAGATCAACGTAGTTGAACTCTTCCTCCATCTGTCACAAGAGTGCTTTACGTAAGAACTCGGAATTTTTAAATTGTGACAAGGTAAGGGAAAATTTCAGCAAGAGACAAGAAAAGAGAAGGGGATAAGTCGAGATGTCATTTCTTATCTTCACAAATTTTTAGCTTTAGAAAATAGGTTTTATCCTCACTACGGCCATTCTAGCCTAGGGTTGAGCCTACTGATCAAGTATGGCTCGATACCACCTCTGTCGGGACCCGAATTTGCAAATCCGGACCCTCTGTGTATTCGGCACTAGTCCAGGAGCAGCGCTAGTGCACCACAGTCTTTAACATCGGTAAATATCACAATCATACCAATCGATATTATCAAAGTACTTTATTTAAATAACCAAATCGTTACTTGACCTTATGGTCAAGTTACAAATGTATGCCTCGTAAGGCGAAACTTATTCAGAGAGAAATAATAGCGGCGGAAAAACAACGAAAGTAACATCGTGGCGCCATCCAAGATACCACAGGCAATGGACCGGCTCGCATCCCTAAGTAGACGGGTCCTCTTGGAAATCCTCCTCCGAACTGGCGTAGTCTCCTCTTCAACTGGTATTGTGTTGAGGCAAGGGTGAGTACTTGGTACTCGACAAGTCATGCACGTAATGCAAGCTAATATACTATATGCATGGCTTGGTACAAAGGAATAGCTTAAGGTATATTTGCAATGAAACGACATTTGACAAGTAATATAAGTAGATTCAAAGCGAGAGAAATAAGTAAAGCATAAATAACTTTTCAAGAAGTTTAACAAACATTTTTCCCATCCTAAACCACATTTCCATCATCTTCATTGTTAAACCAACCCAACTTTTCAAATCCAAGTTATTTTCAAAATCTAACCCTTGACTGTAATTCCCGAGCATTGTCCGATCACTGTGGACTCGGCTATTTAAATAGATTCTAAACTCTGCAGAGGTTATGCACTTTACCCACAAGGATACAATCAAACACCACAAAGGCGAGTTCAGTAACAAAGCCTTTCTAAGCCTCAAACAACACAGGTGGTCCTCTCCGGTTCGTGCTCTACACCATCCCTTCCCTTAGCCAAGGCGAAGTATGGGACCAACACACCGTTAGATGGGTATCGGCCTCGGCCACGATACGCTCCCCCGTACAATCACACAAACGGTGTAACTGACACCCTGAGGCTCCACAAGTGAGTCCTTAGCAACTTAGTCAACTAGGGCCGTCCCATTCCAGCCATGTGGTTGCAAGTATGACCCAGTTCAAAGGCTTGCAAGGTTAAGTCCTTAGAGTGACCAGGGCAAGACTACCCGAAAAACCAAATCAACATCCCCAGTGCCACACTGGCCCACCTGATTACTCTTGCCACATGCCCCGGTCGAAAACTGTTTATCAGACCCCAGTTGATTACCATGCACCACGTGCCATCAACATCACATGATGCTTTTCCAAAACAGGTTCAATATATCATTAAGTCAATATTAGCATTTGATTATCCAAAATCATGTCATGAGCACGTAGCAGGTCTAAGCAGTGTACTATGTCGGTCTAAACCCATGTTGGCAATTTAATAATGTCCAACTAGTAATCCACAACTAGGGTGACAAGGGATCATGGCACATACTTAAGTAATCAAGATGTCATACAGCAAATTGGTATTTATCTAACCCCCATGTTTAAACAAAGTATTCTTCTAATTGATCTAGCATGCAGTAGTTTGAATCAAAATAGATTTCGAAATAGGATCAACATGGTCAAAGCACAACTTGCCTTCAAAAAGTACTTGCTCTTGGTGTTGAGTTGGATCCTGAGTCAATACTTCTCCTTCGAATCCTTCCGGCACTTCAACGTCTACTCGTAAAGCGTGCAAATAGCAAATACACAAATAAACAATAGGCAAAAACATCCCAAAACTCCAAATAAAATCCATAAACAGAGAGAACATAATTTTCTGGATTTTTAGAAACTGGAATCGTCAAATTCGGAGTTAAGACGCAAAAGTTATGATTTATTAAAGTTTAAATAATCAATTAAATAATATTACAGAGAAAAACTTTAGTCCAAAAATTAAATAAAATTCATATTTAGGTAGATCTCAATTTTATACAAATTTAGAAATTTGAACCACTCAAATCGGAGTTGAAACGCAAAAGTTATAAGCGTTTGGAGTTTGAATCTAAATTTGAATCAATATTTCGAATTAATAAATCATTTTCTTTTTCGGAAATTAATTATTGCGTCAGCATGGACACGTGTCAGCTCCTGATTGGCTGGCTGACGTCAGCCGGCTCATGGGCTCAGCTCACGGCGCGGTTCGGTCCACGGTGGACCCGGTCCACAGCTCCACGTGAGACTGACATGTGGGACCCACCTGTCAGTGCAGGGTCTCACGCCAACGCAGCTGACGTGTGGGCCCTCTGACATGCGGGGCCCGCGTGTCAGGGACACGCGCTTACACGCGTACGGCGCTGACCGCGTCGGTCCATCTCCTCGACACGTGGCGCAATCGCGACCGTTGGTTTGAAAATCAACGGCGCGGATCAGATCCAGGGTTAACACGTTAAACTACTCGATGATCGTGGGCCGTTCGATCTAGATCGGACGGTCCAGATCTAATCCTATAATAGCACTGCTACGGCACGTGGCGATTGTGAACCGTTGGATCTTGATCCAACGGTCCAGATCTAATCGGGTTTGGAACACGTGAACTCACCTCAACCGTCCGATCTGGATCTGACGGTCCTCTGAGCTCGCGGAGTCCGGCGATGGCACGGCGAAGCTTGGGCACCGGAGACGAGAACGACGACGAGCCCGACGGCGTTCCGGGGTTGCTCCGGCGAGATGAAGGGTCCCTTCGGGTGCGTCTCGACGCGAGGACTCCGGATCTGGGCTCCTTCTCGGCGGAAGACGACGGACGGCGGCGGAATCGAGCAAAAACCGCGGCGGTCACTTCCTCCAACTTCTGGCCCGAGCTCGCACGGGCAAACGACGGCGGCTCAGCGAGATGGCTCGAGAACAGTGCGCAAGGATGAGGGCAACCTCGGGGACATCTCACGCTTTAAATAGCCTCGGCGTTCGTGCCTAGACGGAAACCTAGTTCTTTCTGGCGGCGGGCGCGGCGGAGTCCGGCTCGGACTCGGCGGAGACGACGACTCTCGGCCCGTCCGTGGCGCGATCAACGGCCACGATCGCCGCAGCGCGATCGGATCCGGGCGGATACGGCTCGAACCGTGCAGGCGGATCTCAGCCGTTGGATCTTGATCCAACGGTTGGGATTGATTAGGTTTAGGAGTGGGTTCGGTCGAGTCACGTGGCTCGGGTCGGACTCAAACTCGGGTCTGACTCGGGCTCGGTCGGATGAACAGTACTTGACCCGAGTTTGATTTTCCAGCGATTTAATATTTAAAATAATTCCCAGTAATTCATTTAATTCATTAAAAATAGCAAATGACTCAGAAAAATTCCAGAAAAATTCTGGAAAATACTTTGGATCATTTTGGACTCAAATAAAATATTTCCAACAAAAATTTATTTGCAAAATTAAATTCTTTAATTATTTCAAAATGGAATAAATTCAAATAAATTCCAAATAAATCCAAATAAATTCCAGAAAATTCCAAAAATTCACCAAAGTGCCAAATCACACATGAATTTAAGAAAAGCAAAATTTTGGGGTGTTACACGGGTGACCTATTGGCAATAGCCTGTTGTGTGAGGGTGTGCTCACATGTAGCTAGGAGGAGATTGTCGTCCGGGTCGGATTAAGGACCGAACTCAGTGTTGTATGATCCAAGATTAACCATACGACCACAATGTCGGTATGGGATGGCTATAACCAATTAAGTTATTCAAATACTGACTTTGCACATTGGAAGGCTGTAGTAGCACAGCTGTTCCTGGGGGATTGCTCGTAGGGGTGTCCACACAAAGGTGTGGGTTAGACACATACCAATGCAACAGTATACGCCTTACTAATAGGGGAGAAACGGGTCGATTCGTTCGCCCGAGCTGATGTGTTCGTCATGCTATGTATACTTTATTCTTCTGCCACCATTAGTAAGGGTTGATGGTACTAGGCTGGTGCAAAGTCGGGATTTAGTAATGTAAAGGTTATATATGATTTTCCTTACGGCACACCTAAGGAAGTTTGTTAATATGCATTGCAAAAAGGGAAAGTCATTAATTGTGGGTAAAGCTGTACCACTCTGCAGAGTTAAAAACTAATCGATTAGCCGCGCTCTCGGATATGAGCACTTGATGAACTTGCACTAGTTAGAAGGTGATTTAATAATTTTTATTAAAATGGGAAGATAAAATTTGGAATAGAGAAATTACCTCACAGTCGAGTCAACGCTTGACATCTGTTGCCCAGGTTGAACTCAACTGTTGTGCCATGTGTTGGCAAATATAGCGGATTTGTGTCTATGTTGGTATTATGATGGGTTGTGCCATGTGTTGGTCATGGGAATGGATAAGGTGACATGAGTATGTTCAATTGAGACATGTTGATAACATCGTTCATTACTTTACTCATTAATCAATTGCTTTTACAAGTTATGCTTCCAAATTACTATTTAGTATTTACTTCCAATTTCGCTTTATGCAATCAACCGTAGAGACCCACTTTGTATCAGCTTGCATATAATTAGGCTTGCAAACACTTGAAGTCTTGCTGAGTACAAAATGTACTAACCCTTGCCTCGTTGTTGTTTTTAGGTGCAGATTGAGAATACTTCGATGAACCGTACGTTGACACAGGTTGTGATGACAACGATCGCTCTTCTACTTAGTGTCTTACCTAGTCAGATGTCTGTGGTGTATAAGTAGTGGCAATCTGTAGGATAAGGGTTTAAATACTTTTGGACTTGTAATATTATGATGTATGAAATAACTTTGCTACCGTTGTAATATTTTAGTAATGTATGGTTGTGATGGCAAATTGTGTGTATGCGTGCTGGCTACTGATCCAGGGAACAACACAGGTTGCATACTTAGAACCTCTCTTTTGTGATAATACCGAGTCACAAAATGGAGGGTCTCACAATTGGAGAGATGTCATTAAGGAAACAAATGAACGTAGTTAATTACAGAAAGTGTTACTTTAAAGGAATGTACTTACTTCTGCAAAACAGATTTGATCACGTAGGCCATTGATTTCTTCATGAGAGAGTAAAAAGTGTAGACTTTATTTTCCTTCGGAGTGACGACGAACAGAATCCAATGGTTGCTTTTAAAATGGTATGCAGTGCAAGAAAATAACTTCATATACGGTTTATGCACGTACCAGTAATTGAAGGGTAAAGTCATCAAAGTTGTACTTACTTCTAGCGGTATGGGAAGAGAATAAAATCCTTTTTCGATTCAGCATGAAGTACTTGCTTGATGTAGTTGGCAACGAACATCGATTCGAGCCTAGCCACGATTGAAGACACCATCTTAGGGTCCATGAACCCAACTAGATGTCGATCTGTCGTGGCTTGCTGCCTCATTATTCTGCAACCCATGGCAATTGTTAACGAACATAATATAAAAGTCTATAAGAGTTATAGGCTCATGTGTACGGCTTACTGCTTACTTCCCGCAAGTTGAAGCACTACTTCCAAGAGCATGCGATTTCGGTGGTCACCTCCTTCCCGATTGGTGACATACTCCACAATAGGGAAGCCATCGGGAGGATCGCAAAATGGGCAGTCGAGCTTGGGGCATTCAAGATTACCTTCCAAGTCCCGAACTGTGATCAAGTCCCAAGCACTGGCCGACTTCACTACCGAGTGGGTAGAGATGCAGAATGCCGCGAACGCTGAGGATCTTGAGTACTAGACAATTTATTTCGATGGTTTCCTCACGCTCAATGGCGCGGGAGCAGGGGTCGTGCTTATCTCTCCAACAAAGGAGAGGTTAAAGTATGTTCTCCAGATCCACTTCCCGGCATCCAACAACGCTGCGGAGTATGAGGCACTCATCCATAGGCTCTGCATCGCCATTTCTCTCAGCATCCGACGATTGGCAGTGCGTGGGGACTTGCAGCTGGTTGTCAATTAGGTGCAGAAGGAGTGGTCGTGCCTCGACGGTAATATGGCAGTGTATTTTCAAGAGGTGCGCAAGTTGGAGGACAAATTCGACTGGTTGGAACTCGCTCATGTGCTCTGACAGTACAACAAAGCGGCGGACGAGCTCGTAAGGCTGGGCTCCAGCCGGGCGCAAGTTCCGACTGGGGTATTCGTCGAAGAACTGCATAAGCCCACAACGAGCCGACAATAAGAAGTGGGAAAGTCAGAAGGGAGTTGGTCAAGGCTGAAGTCTTGATCATCAATCCCGACTAGACAATTCCCTACTTGGACTATCTCTTGAGAGACAAGCTCCCTAACGATCGCACGCAAGCCGAGTGCATCATGCGCTGAAGCAAAAGCTATGTAGTTGGGGAAGAGCTCTTTCGCAAGAGTGCATCTGGCATACTAAGGCGGTGCATACCAGAATCGAAAGGAAGAAATCTTCTTAATGACATTCACTCGGGGGTTTGCAGGCATCATGCAGTGTCAAGCACCCTGGTCAAAAAGGCTTATCGGCAGGGTTTCTTCTGGCCGACTGCCGTGACAGATGCCCAGGACATTGTCTGCACGTGCGAGGGATGCCAGTTTTTTGCTCAGCAGATTCATGTGCCAGCGCAGGAACTGCAGACCATTCCAATCACCTGGCCATTTGCAGTATGGGGGCTTGACATCGTCGGTCCCCTAGAGAAGGCTTAAGTTGGTTATAATCATCTCTTCTCGCCATTGATAAATTCACCAAATGGATTGAAGCAAAGCCAGTTGCCACGATCACAGCGGCCAAGGCCAGAGAATTCTTTCAAGAAATCGTGGTCAGATTTGGTATGCCTAACAGGATCATCACCGACAACGGTGCTCAATTCAGAGGTGAAGAATTTCAAGATCGGTGCGACGAGCTCGGCATTAAGATCTGCTTTGCTTCCGTGGCACATCCACAAAGTAATGGGTAGGTTGAGCAAGCTAATGGAATGGTGCTGCAAGGCTTAAAAGCTAGGGTTTTCGATCGCCTTAAGCCGTACGCTACTCGATGGGTCAAAGAATTGCCTTCGGTACTCTGGGGGTTGCGAACAAACCTGAGTAGAGTCACCGGGCAGTCACCTTTTTTCCTAACATACGGTTCAGAGGCGGTCCTCCCCACCGAGTTAAAATTCGGATCCCCACGGGTTCAGAACTACAACGAAGCTGAGTCTGAAGCAAGCCGACTGGAGGATCTCGACCGATTGGATGAAGCTAGGGACGTCACAGCGATCCGGCCGGCTCAGTACCTCCAAGGGATGCGTCATTATCACGACCGAAATGTTCGGGGCCGTGCTTTCTCCAAAGGAGATCTGGTTCTAAGAAAGAACCAGAAAAGCGAGCATAAGCTCTCCCCAAGCTGGGAAGGCCCCTACATAGTCAATGAAATGATGCGCCTGGGGGCTTACAGACTCAGGCGTGAAGATGGCATGGTCATCGGCAACACATGGAACATAGAACAGCTACGTCGCTTCTACACTTGAGTTTTGTAATTTGATTATATTATTTCGAATAAAAGCTTTTCTTCTGACTTTCTACTTAGTTAGAATCTAACTAAGCAATAAGTCGGGGGCTAGGAGGTGTCATAAGTACCCTCTATCTAAAAAATGCTTGATTGCACTTTTTCCCTAACAAAGGCAAGAAAGCCCCAGTACGCTGAAACCCTGAGTCATGAAACTCCAACCCCATGTACGGCGAACTCTAGTCACTCGGTAAGGCGTGTCTGGGGAGAAAAGGCCATGAGCCAACTCCCAGCGCTCGGGGGCTAAACTAGTCGGGCGGAGTGCGTAAATGTAAAGGGATAAGTCGCTCGGACATACTCGAAAGCCAAATCAACAGGGAAAAGAGCAAACAAAGACAGAGTTCATACAAGAATCTAATACTACTTTCATTACCCAGACATTACATTATGTAATGATTTTTACATGCAGATAAAAGAAAAAGAAGAAAAAGAAAACCTAAGCGCGGCGCGCGTGGCATACTGCCTCGATTAGGGCGTCCCTCACCTCGAAGAGCTTTGGGATGACCTCGATCAACACATCGATGTTGGCGACATCACGCTCAATGGCCTCCATCTCCGCGAGCTCGGCCATGGCGAGCTCAAAGTCGGCCCATAGCTCGGCGAGGAATGCCTCCTTGTTGGCAGGCTCCGGTTGGGCATCGGCCATCTAAAGCTTGCAGAGGAAGTCGAGGGCTGCTGGGCAAGAACAAGACTGGGAAAAGGGTCATCGCTTTTGTAGCAGTGACATCCTTATATACCCGGAGCGAGGAAGCTGAAAAGCTTCAAATAAATGCTGGTGTGGGAAGTCGAGTCGATTTCACGTTAGCACGAGAAGCCAAAAGACATTTCAGGGGATAACAAAGATCATTAAGATTGAGTTGACCCCGGGAGATAGGGTGGAGAAATTACAACTGGAAAGGTTCAAGTCTTACATCAAGAAAGATTCAAATTTAAATCTTCCACCAAGGAGGTCGACACTTCCCTAACCTCATCAAGGAGAGCTGTAGCTTGATCTTCATCAATGGTGCTAGCAAAACCCTCCTTAAAAGCTGGAAGATCCACTCGGGGATAGAGCAACTTCACGGCAGCCAGAGCCTGGCTAGAGCTCGTGATCACCATCTCCCGGGCATGGGTCCTGAGCTTCTCGGGCCCCTCCGCCAACCACGTGGTGGCCTCCTCGGCGTCCTTCAGCCTGGCTTTGGTGTTCAAGAATGTCACCATCGCCTCCGAAGCCTCTTGGTGTCGGGCGCATAATACCTCCACAGACTTGATTTTTTCATTTAAAACGTCGAACTACGCCTGCGTCTTCTCCCGGTACTCTACAAGCTAGTCATGTCGGCATCAGGGACTCGGCTAACAGCAAGTAAGCAGAGCCAGATCGAACGTACCTCCGAATTCCTGCTCCAGCCTGTCCGAGTTCATGCGAGCTTGGAACTCAGAATCCTGCAGCTTCTTTAGTTGCTCATGGGCCACTCGGAGCTCTTCCTTAAGGCCGGCAATAGTCGAGTCCCGGGCTGGAGGAGACACAGGAGTGAATCAAGAGACAAGCAATCTAATCTGGAAGTGAAACGCCCAAGAAAGTACTTACCCCGGAGGGAGCCGGTCAGCCCCAACTTCTCCTCTTGTAGGGACCGGACCAGGGCGCATTGCTTCTGCAACTAGGGGTGTAAACGGGTCGGGTTCGGGCGGGTAGTAGGTCATCCCATACCCTACCCTATTATTTTTTCTCCGGGTACGGGTACGGTCACAGGTAGTAAAAATCGGGTAGGGTACGGGTAACGGGTAGCGTTTTCTACGAACGGGTAGAAATCGGGTTCCGAGTAGTGTGCGGACGGGTATAATACAGACAACGGGTACTTCATCGGGTAGTGCACGAAATATCTAGGATCAAAACATGCGATGAAAACAATCTAACCATCACACTAGTATATCACATAATACAGTAGATAATGACGTATAGTCTAACAAACATACATAGTCCAACCAAGAGTTCAAATAGTACATAATCAAACACATGGAGTTCAATAAACACACAAAGTCCAATACATGAAGTAAAAAATTCACACACATAGTTCAACACATATAGTCCAACACATAGAGTTAAATTATACAAAACAAATTTCTTCATGCATATATCAAGATCTCAAATCTCAACATCGTCATTCGTCCCCGTAGCATTCAGATCTTCAAAATCAACCAAACACAATACCTTAGTATTTTACACAAATAAATTATTCCATCATAAATATTATTTATCACAAATATTATTTTCACAAATATTGTTGTCTATTAATCATCACATATTCACAAATATTTTTATCAACTTAATCATATATACACACACACATATATATAACTTATCTCTCTCTCTCTCTCACACACACATACAGACATATATATATATATATATATATATATATACATATATATATATATATACATATATATATATATATATATATACATATATATATAGGAAAAATACTTCGTACTCCCGGGAGTAATTACTCCCATATCTGAAATACCACCCAAACGTATTTGAAATACTCCTTTATCAGTTTGGATACACTCATATACTAATTATAAGATATTTTAATGAGATCCACATGAAAAAATTGCAAGGGAGTACATTTTTTTTAGCATATTTTGCAAATACCTTCATATACGCATATAAAAGAAGTATGTCTAAAAAGTGTACATACCACCTTTGAAAAAATGTAAATACCACCTAGATGATCTTATATACTTATATACTACACGTACATACTCTCCGTTCCGCGAAATACTCCCTACGTAGTGAGATACGGCATAGGGAGTAATTCCTCCCGGGAGTAGAAAAGAGGCTTCCTATATATATATATATATATATATATATATATATATATATATATATATATATATATATATATATATATATTTCACAAATAGAATTAACATCTACTCTCTATCCCCTTTGATGAGGCCAACTTGAAACAGCAAGTCGTCATCCCTGACCGAATGCAAGAGCACATGGATCATTGTATCCTAGCTAGTAAGTATTAAACTCTCATTTTATTCGTGCAACAATATTATTAGTAATTAGGCAGGCTGGCATGCTGGTCTAGCCGAAGAGGGGAAGTAGCTGCAACGTGGAAGTAGGCCTGCCTTGTTGCACCGTCATCCGCTTGAGGTCCAGACCAGCATCCGACCGGCGCCTCCTCATGTGGCCGCCTAGCGCCTGACCCATCTCGAAGCCGAGCCCATATACGCCCCTGCGGGTACCCGAATTAGGAGAATTATCCGGGTACCCAAACCCGACCCGTACCCGCCGGGTATTGCCGATCCCGTACCCTACCCGAACCCGAACCTAATCTACCCGGGTACTACCCGTACCCGTACCCGGCGGGTAGTGTAAAATAGTTTTCCATTAGGGTAATTTTGCATTCGGGTACGGGTACGGGTCGGGTATTACCCGACCCATTTACACCCCTATCTGCAACTCAGCACTGCTTTCGGTCTGGACCCGCTCGAGGTCGGCCTCGTACTCCTTGCACTCCTTCATCTTCGGGAGCAGCTCCCGGAGGAGGGCGTCCCTCTTTTCAGAGTGATCGCCCAGTTTCTGAAGATGATTGAAGGAGGATAGTGAGAACAGGCGCTGAGTCAAGAACAAAAGAACCGACCCCTGAGCGGTGGCGTCACCTCCAGGCATGGGCACGATCGGCAAAACCGCCCTCGCCGGATCAGGCACGTCCTTGGTCTTAGCCTCAGGTACCGACCCAATCGGAACATCCACAGGGACGTCAACCGACGGTACCCTGTAAGAAGAAGAATAAATCAAGATACAGTCAAGTAAATTGAGATTGGAGTCGAACTTCATCATCTTCATCCTGGACGCCTTCTGAGTGGTAGTGCCACTTGGAGGAAGGCCCGAGCTTATGTCAAGCCCGACGCGGGGAGGGGTCGATCGTGCTGGGGGTGGGTCACAACCTCCTTGGCGGTGGAGCTCCCTAGTGCGTAGAGTGGCTCCTAGACCTCACCAGCAGCCAGCTCCTTTCCTTTTCCGACGTCCAGTTTGGCACCAGGCCTTGGAGGCGACACAGGAGACGTTACGACCACCACACGTCCAGCCGGGGGCTCGACGATAGTAGGTCCCCCAGCTGGACGCACAGATGCTGAGGCCTCCTCGTCCTTCTGCTTCTTCCCTCTCCCAGCGGCAAACCATTCGGCAGAAGGGCTGGCAGAGCGTTTTTTCTCAGCGCCTTTGCGCCGAGGGACGGGTGGAATTGGCGCATACGAGAAAAAAGCAATTCGATCCTACAAAGAGTGACAGAGCTAGGCAACAGGTAATCAAGCATCAACAGTCGGGAGATAATAAAATAGAGACGCTCACCACGGGGGGAGGGCGTGTGGTGCAGAAAGCCTTCACGCATCCCCTGGCTAGGATCTGGGTGCCTGGAGGGAACAAGTTGAGCATCCAGTCCATTAGTACCGGTTTGGAGATGGCCTCGGGCCTCTCGCGGGCAGGGTCGTCCACCCCGACGTGCTCGAACCCCATGTGGACTCTCTCCTTGAGGGGCTAGACATGGTGCTAGGCAAAGCTGATAGCAACCTCGACCCTGTCCAGCTCTCCCTCCTTCAAACTGGCGATAAGCTTCAAGAGGTCCACAACCTAGTCCATATCGCAGTCGAGAGGGGTAGACACCCAAGAAGAAGAAAAGGCGGGCGCGACTCCAGCACAAGGGGGAAGAAAAGGGCCGGGATTGGAGTAGAAAAGTCACTCACAATGCCAGCCCTTGTTGGAGAATTTGAACGGGATGGAAATGTAGTCTTTCTTCATCCCGTCACGCAGCTGGATGCCGATGCCCCCAACCACCTTAGGAGCATTCTTGTTCGGATAAGGCTTGAGGAGGAAAATGTGGCGGAAAAGGGCGAAATGCGGGTGAATTCCAAGAAACGCCTCGCATAAGTGAATAAAGATGGAATATGAAGAACAGAGTTGGGATTCAAGTTGATCAGCTCGATCTGGTAATGATGGAGCAGACCACGGAAAAAAAGCGCCGCTGGGAAGACCAAACCCACATTAGAAGAAAGACTCGAAGACCATGATCTCATCGGATCGAGGGGCGAGGAAGGATTTACCTGCGACAGGACGCGCGTTGATCATCTCTAAAGGGGGGATAACTCCTGTGGCAACCAACCCCTCCAAGCGCTCCCTCGTCGTCATCGAGGCAACCCAATCCTCGGGTGAGGGCTGCACGGGGGCGCTACGAGATGAGGAAGATGAAGACATTGTCAACAAGATTCGGTTGCGACGCAGATCGAAGGGTGCGACGATGACTAAACCTAGTGGCGAAAGTCGCTATGGAAACGTTTCGACAAAAGAAGGCGAAGGGAGCGGTTGAGAGCAGAGCGCAGGTGGCCTATTTATCTGTGCCAAGTCCAATCCTTATAAGAGCCAACGCTGTTTCCCGCTCAAAAGTGGGGGAGGCGTTGTGGCCTCCATGCTTTGACTGGGTATGACCTAGGGCATGCCCCACGATGGGCCGCTAGCAATGTTTCGAAGTCATTGAGCACTAGTGCCCTCAGGCCCAGCCCAATTTAGGATATGGTACGCTCCATGCTGGGCCCAACTACTAGGGACCGTTCCAAGCAGACCTGGGTACCTTCTGAATCAAATCAAGAAAAAATCTTCTCGTAATATGCCCCGTGTCGGGTCGACCGCTGGCTTATGCGCAAGGTGCAGACATATATTACTGAGAATCATGGTATCAAGGCACACCCCATGATGGGTCAATATCTGCGCACCGCAAGTCGGGCGTAGGTGCTGATTGATCACCACTCAGTACGTCCCATGCTAGATCACACGCCGTACACCGCACGTCGGGAACGGGTACCACTCGGCCAAGAGCCACACTCGGCAGAAGTAAGCCCAAAAAAGGGTTGACTGCCAAATTTCCTCGTAATATACCCCATGATGGGTCAATCGCTGGCTTACGCGCAGAGCGTAGTAAGATATTACCGAGAACCATGGTCGCAAGGCACACCCCATGATGGGTCAATAGTTGCGCACCGCAAGTCGGGCATAGGTGCCGATTGATCACCATTCGGTACGTCCTATGCTGGACCACACGCCGTAAACCGCAAGTTAGGAATGGGTACCACTCAGCCAAGAGCCACACTCGGCAGAATCCCCAACAACGGGGCCTAGTACTACTCAGAAAACTCGACACGTGGAGCTCTATTGAATCCTTCATGATATCTTTGCAGAATTAGGCCCGAGAAGGGCTGATTGCCAAAATTCCCTAACAATGGGGTCGAGTACCACTCGGAGAACCTAACACGTGGAACTCTATTGAGTCCTTCACGATCTCTTTGTTCGCAGGATAAATCACTAGGCGCTGAAGAGAAACAATCGGGGATGCTGTGCCAAAGTTTGCAAGCACTCGGTCAGGAGCATGACTCCACCAAAGTGCCATCAGGGAGGCGGCAACTAGATCGTAAAGCACTCAGGGGTTACTGTGGAATATACAAACCCTAGGTGTCTTCAGCCCGAGGCTCAAAATGCCCACGAAGGCATGACAGGTCGAGCAGATTGAGCAATAGCCAGAAATCGCATAGACAGCCACCAGCTTGAGCGTCAAGAAAGCATAAGGAGAAAGGCAAGGAATCCTGGTTAGGTGAGATATGGCAGGGTTGGCCTGTTGCTTTAGACGACATAAGCGTCAGAGACAGAACCCTAGCCTAGAACCTACTATAACATGCTTTTGTAACTGCTCCCCTGCACTATATAAAAGGGTGCAGAAAGAACATGAGAGAGCTCTCTGGAAAAGATCACTTAGCAATTGGAGAGAGGGCATAGGCACTCGGGCTTCCCCCTTCCACCCCCATACAGACATAATCCTAGAACATAGGAGTACGGTATTATCTCTTTCACAAGAGCCCGAACCTGTCTAAACTCTTGTCTCCTGTGCTACCATCGAGTTCTGATCTCACGCTCAACCTCATTTTCTTTATTGTCGGCAACAAATGTCGACAGGTTTCCTCAAACATTTGATCTAAATTGTCCTTCTCAAGCATGTCTTCGTTGCATACTCGAGGGGTACTACTTGTCTCCCTATGATAGATCCAACATGTGTAATTTCTCACGAAGCCACGCCGAATCAAGCGATCTTCAATTTGAGTTAAGTGTTAAATATCCTGAGATTGGTGCAATCAATGCAAGGACAATATATGAATTTTACACCCCTCTTAACCATGTCTTCTTCTACAATTCTTATGAACTCCTTAACCCCTTTGAAATTCAGCACTCACACAGCTTTTTTGATACATCCATTCTTCACGGTCCATCTACAATTAAACCACAAACAAAAAATTAAGAAAATCGCTGAGCAACATCTAGCTAGTTCAACGACTGAGGATATGTCTAATTAGGTTAGGTCCTAATCCCATTCGAGGATATGTAATTTGGGAAAGTTTCTAAACCGTTGTACAACTCCAGAGAAAATTTTGACAGAATCTCCCGCTGTTCTCCAAATATACGTTTCGATAACAAGTCAAGAGGGTGTGTATCCAGAGAACACCAGGGAGGATGCTGCCAAAACTTTCTCTAGAATTGTACAACAACGTAGGAATTTGCCCGAACCACATATCCTCGAATTGTCTAAAAAACGTGGATAATTCGAGATTGCTTATTTATAAATACGTCATTTCAGCATATTTATAAACAAACGACCTTGAATGGGAGATGCATAAGTTACGCAACGTAAACTCTAGCAATGATCATATTAATTATAGAAATAATAATGACATGTAATACATTCACCAAATCAAAAAATAATTTAATTCCTAGTGCAATATTGAAGGGATTTGTAGAAATGCTCACATTTTGAAGAAAACCACAAATGAGAGGGAATCTAGCTCCTCAGCTAGGATTTTAATTAACTTTACCCTCAAACTACTATCTCCTCCACAATTTCATAATTTCTCACCCATATTGGTTTCAACCATATCACTAATGACAGATAACACATTCACCAAATCAAAATCAAATTTATTCATGCAAAATTGAAGGGATTTGAAGGAATGCCCACCTTTTGAGGAAAAGCCACAAATGAGGGAAAATAGAGGTGAAATCTCCTCAATCTAGGGCTTCAAATTACCCTCTTCACACACATCATCAAGAATTTCCTATTTTCTCACTCAAGCATAAGTTTCAATCAGAGTATGTGTTTTTTGGGTGACGGCGGTATTTTGAGGCTCTAGAACACCAACGGAGGAGAGTTTATCCTAAGGGTATAAAAACCTGGAGAGACTCGTCATAATCGGTTCTATACAAAAACCGATTGTGATGAAACCCTTATCACAATCGGTTCTAACTAGAACCTACTGTGATGATGAGGGAGCTCATCACTGTCGGTTCCTTTCTAGAACTGACACAGATAATATCACATTATCTATGTTCGTTCTAGATAAAAACCGACTGTGATAATGTTGACCCCCTCATCACAGTCGGTTTTTATCTAGAACTGACACAGATATCCCCCATCTCTTCGTCTTCCCCGCCAATTAAATTGATCAAACAACATTCACACCAGCAGAACGCGCGTTGACTCTTCGTCTTTCCCGCCAATTAAACTGATTGATCAGTCGTACGTCTCTTTGTCTTCATGAAGCGTGTGTGCGCGCGCGCGCACATACACACATACATATATATTAGAATGTACTTCTAATGTACTAGTGTTCTCGCTGATCGTCTTCTCGTCTCGTGTCTTGTATGTCTTCGGCGCGATCACTCCTATAGCAGCGCCTCCTTCTCCCGCGCGCTCTGACCCCTCTATCGAGTCAAGTTACAGGGATGTACCTTCACTGCCATCACCACCGGTGGCGCCGCTGCACTGCCCGCTGTTGTGTCACATGTTTCCTACCGCGTCAGCCTGGCCGGTGCCTCCACTGCCACCGTAGCCTCTCACACCTTCATCAGGAAGCGCGTGCAAGAGGACGAGGAGGAGGACACTGTCATACACTGGGGGAGCACTCCTTCGACATCGGAGGACAGTGGCAACGAGCCGCGTGCTGCCTCCAACGACGTCGACACCATTTATTTATGCCAAAACAATTTTCAAACCATGGTTTTGTAATACCATGGTATTAAAAAACTTTGCTTCCAAACAGGGCCTTAGTTGTAATGGACATGGCAATTTGCAAACGTTTCGGGCCTGTTTGGCAACAAAGTATTTTCATAGTTTCTAGGCAAAACCATGGTTTTCAAGAATACCATGGTATTTTTGGCCATAAAGTGTTTGGAAGCAACCAAAAAAACTCTATTTTGAAAACCATGGTATTGCCAATACCATGGTATTTTTGGAGTATTGAAAACTCCACTCAGATTGGTGTTTTGTGCTTTTGGGACTGGTGTAGAGAGAGAGAGGGGTGTCAATACTTTGAAAATACCATGCAAGACTTTGTAGCTAAACAGTTTGTAGTTTAAAAAAAAACCATGGTTTCAATGGTGGTAGATGAAACCATGGTATTTATGCTAAAATAATTTCTAAACATGACTTTGTAATACTATAAGTATTGAAAAACTTTGCTTTCAAACATGACCTTCAAGTTTGGATCCCGCAACATTAACGGAAACAAAAACTGCATAAATGCAAATACCGATGACAAAAGTAGTCTTTTTAGCACAGCTTGGCTCAAAAAGATTTGAAGCACCCGGCCGTGGGGTTCCCTAGATGACAATGAATTCGTGCATGCATCATGTATTAATGCATTACGTTGGCAACGAAGAGCTACTCTAAACAACGAATACGAATACAAAGAGCACCCGGTCGTGTGCATGCATGCATGAATAAATGAATGCGTCTCCTCGGTTTCAACCTCGTGTATATGTTAGCTGCCAGCCAAACTAAACGCCATGCATGCATACTACTCCCTCTAGTTTGATAATAGATATCGTTTTGGACATCGATACGGTCTTCAAAACATAACTTTGACCGCTAATTTTTATTATAATATATTTATAAAACCCAATAAAATTATAATATTATGAAAGTACTTCTCGAGACAAATCTACACATATAATTTTCATATATCCAATTAAATATTTAAAAATATATCAATAGTCAAAGTTTTAGAAGTTTGACCATCACTATGTCCAAAACGACATCTATTATCAAACTGGAGGGAGTAGCAATGAATAGCACGAAGCATGCTAGCTGCCAGCCAAACTAAGGCTATTCCCAGTGCAAAGTGTCGTACTCCAATATCTAAGAATGCCACATAGGATGAAAAGTATGATACTGCATTGAAGAAACACTCTCTACAATGTATAGTATCATACTTATATATTTAAAATAATTATTTGGTGTGATGTTGTGTCTATGAAAGTGGACCCAGATTATTAGATTCTGTGCCATTGCCTAAGATATCGTGTCAAAGCTGTATCTTGCTCAAGATACAGCTTTCTTCTCCCTCCTATTTATTGCTTTGCCACATCAGCAAAAAATCATATGTGGCATCTAATTAATGAGTATGATACTACCCACTACCCACTGGGAATAGCCTAAGAGCAAGTACACAATAGTAAAGCCAACTGCAGGCTAATAGTAAGCTAAAAGCCAACTTGTACAATAACTGTCTTTAACAGTTGTCTCTAGATGTTGTACAATAAATATCTCTTCTTTTTTGTACATAAATGATTTACCTATGCATCCGTGCAAAGCTGGATACTAAATAAGAGCCAGCTATCTTCTTTCTCATTTTTTCTCACTCGTCCACATAGACTAATGCTGACATGTACAAGCTAAGAGCCAGCTGACGTGACATTATTGTACTTGCCTTAAACGCCAGAATCTAAACGCCGGAATGCATGCATACAGGTTAATAAGGTTTCGGTGCATGCGTGCAGTAATTGCTATGGATGGAGTACGAAGCGGCACAATAATAGCAATGAATATACAGCCATGCATGCATGCATGCTAGCTGCCAACCAATGAATACAAATACGAAGGACCTATTTGGTATGACTCCAGCTCCGAATTTCATAGAAAGTGTTTAGCATCAAGATTGGCTTCAGATATAGGGATGAGAGAATTTTGTGCAAAGACTAGACTGCCCTTATTCATTTTTTGGTTCCTAAGACTCTCTCCAACGACGGCCTCTAAAACGGTCTGTTTGGATATTTGGAGGCCTATTCAGACCTGTAACTATCCCAAGGGGGCGTGCTATGTGCGCCTCTATCCAAGAGGCCGAAGGGGTTCATCTCTATATAGAGAGGCCGTCCTCATGTGTGCTATGTGCAAAGGAGAGATTTGTGTGATGGTTGATATACAGGCAGGGAATTCAGGCCATGGTTGAAAATCGACCCAATATAAAGGTCTAAATTAAATGCAGGTCGCACTATTTAAGACTCATAGAGGCCTGGTTTTACAGGTCATCCTTGGGTTTAGCCTAACAGCCAGAAGGTATGACTGGGAGGTCATGAAATGGTTTCTTCTTGTGGATTGTTCACTTGTACGTAGTTTCTACCAGCCACACAAACATTAACATATAGCATTGCATTACAATGTCACTGTTGTGATATTTTACAAGTGACGTGAAACCTGGTGTATATATAGGCCGTATATTGCTTTACAATGTGACCGTTGCGAGTGCCTTTGGAGAAAAGGAGAAGAAACAACCGGCATGGATCACCTTGGCAAGTATTAAGCAGGACTGAAAATAAGAACATGCGCCCATGTGCCAACCGAGAACTGGATCAAATACAGACACCCTTGATATTATCATCTGAAAACGACAAAGGCAAGTGATGCCCTCATAAATTTATTTAACTTAACGACAGTTACGATTTTGCTCACACAATGATTCCCTTAAAAATTTATTTTAATTAACGACATTTGCAACACAAATATCATTCATATTATCTCATATTTGGCACTTCGAAAATGTCACCAAGACAGAGCAATAGCGGTTGCAAGCTCATCACGAAAGCTATCCATCGACCGGTCATTCGGTTGTGACATTGAGGCATCGGAAGCATATTGAGAAATTGCACTACTTTGATATCTTGATGGAATGGTTGGCACATAATCTGGATCATGATCACACCTACGGAAATGCTCCAATCTCCACTAGCATGCTCACGTATGAAGTCAATCATTTTTTGCTTGATCATTGGATAATTCGGCATCTTCAGCAAATTTTGCTATTTCATCTTCCATACTCCAAACGATCGCTCAACCACGTTACGCACACTAGAAAGTACTCTGTTGAACTTCTCTTTGACAGTGGTTGGTTCTGTACCTCTATTAAACTCAGGAACATGATACTTTTCGCACTTATATGTAGCTAGATACCCCGACCGGTTAGGATAACCGGCATCCACAAGATAATACTTGCCTTAAATTAGAAAATAGATTCAGTTAACGACAATATATTACTTAAAGAGAGAAATTTTCATGTATGTGTAAAAGTGACTTACCTTGGGGAGGATGTGGGAAGACATCTCTATCCACTCTCAATGCATGGTATAAGACATTAGTATCATGCAAAGCACCTGGTTGACCCGTAGATACGTATGTGGAACACATATCAAAGTCACAAACTGCCAACACATTTTGAGATGGACTTCCTGACCTCCCAATGTACCTAACTTGATGGTCAATTGGCATAGATAAACGAATGTGAGTCCCATCAAGAGCACCAATGCAGTCCTTAAAGTGTGGATAAGCTCTTTTATCATCTCTAATCCTACTATGGATAGTGGAGAAGTTAGGGTCCTTGGGTTTCACATAATCTATCGCCATGGCAACCACGCAATGAAGGACTTCATCAAACTTCCTGCTAATAGTTTCACCCGAGTGCTTGAACCGATTTTGTGTTCTCCTATTTGACTCACACGCACCACAAATCCATAGAAATATTGCAAGTGCCTCGTGAGTACTTATATGTTTGGATGGTCTTAGGTTGTACTTACTCACCAACAAATCATGAAGGTCAAAGAAGATGGTACGGTTCATACGTAACATCCGATGACTTTCTCCCGGAGTAGATAGTGTCTCCCTCAACCAACCCATCCCGCTGAGAAGTGAGGTTCTAGACTCCGCCTTGTCCATGTAGGTTAAACAATACTGAGCTACAAGAGATGCCACAGATAACCATAAAACATTCATAGCCTGCCGTTGACGCATCATACCCAACTTGAATTCATGTTCTTCATCAAAACCATTGCTGTCATCACTATCACTTTCCGATGACACCTGTACGTACCTCACAAAATGTAAAACAATAAGAAATAATAATTTCAACGACCAATACTATGAACAACAATCAATAATATGAACAAACAACATATCAAATAGCACACAAAACAAATGGATAGCAAGCAAATAAGGTTCATAACTCAATAATATGACATAGTTCAACAAAGATAGGAAAAAAGTCTAAAAAGCAAGCGTACATAAGGATATGTTCTTAACATTGTCACATCACAACACAACATCTACGATCCATACTTAGCATTGTACTTCCTCTTTAGCCAGCTGTAACGATCTTGCGGGGGCATGGTAACAAACATTTCTCTTTGCTCCCTTTTAACAAACAACTCGGTGGCAATAAAATGCTCATTGTTGTCCCATGTCGTGCCACATTCAACCATCATGTCCATAACAAGTTTTATGGAACATGGATCATCTCTATTGGCAAAAGACTCAAAGGTTGACTGAGACTTCTCAGTTAGGTCAGCTATTCTTGTAATCTGATCTTGCATGACTTGGCCTGACCCAATCTTAGACTTTTTTCCCTTGTTAGCAACTACTCGAGCTGCTCTCTTGCCTGTTGCAATATAAGGAGAGTCCTCATTCTCTATTTCATCCACATCCTCCATGTCATCATCAGCATCTACATTGATTGTAGGAGTCTCCTGGGGCGGTTGAGGCAACTTGCCCCCTGCAGGAGACCAATGGTCAGCACCATCGTTGGTGATGTCTTCGAACATCACTCTGAGCAAGTCAGAATTCTGAATGCCTTGTTTTCGAAACTTGGCACAACCTGGAATATCCTATTTAAACCAGAAAGAAACATGACATGATTAATAGGATTTTCAGAACATTTGTTCATTAATCAAAAAAGATATTATCGAACTTACTGCCTTTGCCTTATTCCACCAATCGTTGTCCATCTTGATGGTTCCCTCAACATTGTCCCAACCAGCACCAGTCTCCCTCATGAGTAATATATTCCAAATGGTCCATTCATTCTTCAATTTGTCCCATTTGTTCTTAAATTGCCTCTTGATGTATTCAAGGCCATTCCTCTCCTTAAACCTCTTTTCTACTTCAGCATAGCCTACATGGCTTAAGTGAGTATTTGGTCGGTTCCCAATACTAACTTGTTCGGCAAATAATTCACAAACTATTCTAGTATTACCATCGTTCCACTTAGCAACACCTGCCATTGCACACTTTGGGGGAACTAAAATCATCATACAAAAGTTACAAACATTATATCCATTGTGAAGTAATTTTATGTGTGTATATGATTTCAACCAATTTATGGTGTAATTATTAGATTTAAAGATTGGACTTTCAGTGAAATAAATACTTGGTAAAAAAAGTTACCACAGGCTAAACTTCATTTGTCAATCAGATATTCGGTATTTAGGGTTTATATTCGTCATTTTTGAAACTATAAATATTGTCAACACTAAATTCACCGGATAACAAAGTAAAACCATGTTCTCATAGGAACCAAAGTGAATGGTCCATAACATCTTTCCAGACATCCAAGCAGTGAACATCAACAATATCGAAGAAACCAATTTTCACTTCTTGAATTATTATCAAAGCATTGAAATAGGACCCAGAAAAATCCAACTTACTAACCCAAAACTTGAGCAGTAATACACCCTGACTTTGTAAGACAAAATATAAGCAGCAATCAGTCCAGGAATTTTACTCTACCTACACAAATGTAAGTGGCCTATCCACCACCGCATTTGATCAACTGATTACCAAATATCGAACTGCAGACACATGATAAAAAAACAACTAATAATTGGGTATTTGGGTTGCTGGATGAGCTACAGTATCGAGTACACAAATATGTTGCTTTTCTACATGCTTAGATGTTAGGCTGGTAGCATATGGTTCATATCCTAATCAGATCCCAAAAAGAACACGCAACCACAAAATCGCCAAACCATTCAAATGCAAATAAAAGAATCGGCATTGTCAAGACCTTCTAGGGGAGAAAGCATTACCAAGTGCAACAAGGATGCAGCTAATTTTTATAGGGACGTCCAAGACTTCCTCTGAGGGTGCAATGCAACAAGGGGTAAGTGTGCAGACATGGATCACAATTTGTGCAGACATGGATCACAAACCTCAAATTCATTTATATTCAGAATTTCTGATGTAAGTCCTCTCTAAATTTGTAGGCAAAACCAAAGCATACTAACTATCCATATACTATCAGCCATACAATTGGCTAATAAGTAAGGGGGTAATGACAAACATGAACTAACTATCCATGGTCTGCATACTTCCTTATGTTTCCATCCTCTCTACACAACATCCATATCAATTTTTTGTATGTCAATACACAACATCCATATCAATTTTAAGGAACTATCTTGTATTTTGAGTTTTCATCTTGGAATTAGCTTAATCATGCATCTACTGACAAATAAATTGCAGTGCTATTATCACATCCAAGAAGTATTAGAATCCGGTAGATACACTGATTTTGCAAAAGACAAGAAGATGAGTGAAGATATTTGCCTTGTTCAGTATTTACCTTGGCTCAATCTGGTAATCGCCGCCGGGCTTTGGTTGCCGATGCCGATGGATGTGCAAGACGGGCTGCGGTCGCCGATGCCGAGGGATGTGCAACGCCGGGCTACCGATGCCGATGGATATGCACTGTCGGGCTGCCGATGCTGAGGGATTTGCGTCGCCGGGCTGCAGATGTCGATGCCGAGGGATCGCGCCGCCGAGATTTGGTCGCCGACGAAGATGGATGCGCGCCGCTGCCTTCGGTCGGTGATGCCGATGGATGAGCGCCGCGCCTGAGGCTCGCTGATGCCGAGGTCGATGCCGATGGATGAGAGCCGCTCTAGGTTTGGACTTTGGAGACAGGACATGTGGGAGGCGATAGCCTCTGTTCTGCGAGAGGAAGCCAGGAGAACGACGGTTTTGTTGAGGGGTATTTGGTGGGTAATATTACCCCAACTCTAGGGTACTTTCGTAATAGGGTTTTAGATTCTGGTAGGGAGCAGCCTTTTTCTAGCTCCTTAAAAATGAACTACAGCCTGCTTCAGATTCACAAAACTCCAGATTCAATTTTTTTTAAAGCTACACTGTTTGGCATGACTCCACCTGCTCCAAATGAGAATCTGAGAGTTGGAGCCATGCCAAACACGGCCGAAGAGTCTCCATAAATCAGAGACGGTCGCAAATACGAAGAGACTGTTATATTTTTTAAAAATTCTTCAGGATTGACCATTATCTGAAAATTTTATGGGAACATTAGTGATCTGTCAGGATCATCCAACAAAAATTTCAAATTTTTTTGACGTTGTTTGAACCATTTTTTGTTCAGTTGAATTTTACCGAGATTTCGAAAATTTCATCCAAAATTTCGGATTTTTTGGCAAAATTTCAGATTTCTCTGTTTAAAAAAACCGGATTAAATTTAGTTTTTGAATTTTGTCTAAAATTTCGAATTTCGGCCAGTCCCGAGATGAAGTCTGAAAACGAAATTTAAATCCTTGGCCTCCCTCAGCTTCGGATCGATGTACTCGCTCCAATAAAAACAGATGGCACGGTAACGGAAATCGTTATTCGGCCGATGGACATCACAAACTAGCCACAATGTGCAGCGCACGCCGCACCGTGTAAAATTTACTCTATTTTAAAAAAAAAACTGCAGGAGAAACTAAACATATTTTTTCAGAGCGATCATAACACTCTATACGTTCACCGGTGAATAATACATTTTCCGAAAAATACTATAGATCGAGTTGCTAAAAAAAATCTAGAGATAAAGCTGCACACATATTTCTATTGACGAAAATATTTTTTTCGGGAAAAACGGAGAAAGGACCTAGACGTAAAGACCGGGGACTTGTTTGTTATATTTTTGGACCTAATCGCTATTACGAAAAATTAGAAAAGGGCTCGTTCGAGATTCGTATTTAGCGAGGAGGGTTTCCGTAAAGTAACGAACCAGGGACTAAAACGCAATTTGCAAACATTTTTCTTGTACTTACAAAAAATCGCAAAGGACCACTTTGTAATTTACGAGGATTTATCCGTAATTTAGAGAAAAGGGAGGAACCTTTTTGCAAAATGTTATGGGGGTGAGGTGGATGCCTTGAGAGGGTTCCAAATCTCCCCATGTAATAGAGTAGATATTTGTTCTCTTAAAGACATCCTCTTATCTCATCTCTCATCTAATTTATCTTTTTTTTTTATCTCGAGATTCATATATATATTTTGTGAAACAGACGACGAGGAGGAGCTCACCAGGTGCTCAAATCGCACGCCATCACGTACGTGGGTTGCCGTCTGCCTGGATGCGGTGGTTGGGCAGGAACGCGTCAATGAGGAAGAGCGCACCGGCGAGGAAGGGCATGGGGTGGAGTTGGGGAGATGCATGCCTGGCTTTATAAAACGGGCACGGTCTATACCATTGAAACAGTGGAGGATGGTATAATATTGTTTTTGTGTTTTTTTTTGTTTGTCAAAAAGAGAATAAATATGATGTTTCTCTTTTCTTGAGGCAGAGCTACTATAAAAGGCACGCAGTCAGGAAGGCAGCAGCCAGAAAGATGAGCAGCACCGCATTCGTAGTACGCGGCGCCATCGATCACTCCTATGACAGTGCCTCCTTCTCCCGCACGCTCTGACCCCTCTGTCGAGCCAAGTTACAGGCATGTACCTTCATCGCCATCACCGCTCACTACTACAGAACCAGCTTCTAGAAGCGGTTCGGAACCACTTCTAGAGCGGTTTTACAACCGCTTCTAGGCAACTGGTTGTGATACCTCGAAGGGTATCATAAGCGGTTCTAGGAACCGCTTGTGGTGGTACGACACTAAGCGGTAAAATGCAGTAATAATATTGTGGGAACGGGATTCGAACCCACGACCAGCACTCCATCCTCGTGACTCGCCTCATCCATCTAGCCAACCCACCCACGCGTGCTCTCTGATAGAGTAGGGCACGCATTCCTTTTATTATTTCTAAAATTGGGCTTCTACAAGCGGTTCGTGACACAAACCCCTTCTGAAGGGGGTCTTTAGAAGCGGTTCGTGTCACGAACCCCTTCTAAAGCCCTAGCTTTAGAAGCGGTTCGTGACACGAACCCCTTCTAAAGCTTTAGAAGCGGTTGGGGACACGAACCGCTTGTAAAGATCTTTAGAAGGGGTTCGTGACACGAACTCCTTCTAAGGGTGGGGCTTTAGAAAGGGTTCGTGCCACGAACCGCTTCTAGAGATCCCCTCCGGCCTGTTGCCACGAACCGCTTCTGGTGCAAGCATTACAACCGGTTCGCACCAAACCGTTTCTAATAGGCCGGTTGTGATGCCCGATTTTGTAGTAGTGGCCGGAGGCTCCGCCTCAGCCCTACCGCCGTTGCACTGCCCGCCGCCGTGTCATGTCTCTCCCGTAGCATCAGCCCGGCCGGGCGCCTCCATCGTCACCGCAGCCCCTCGCACCGCCACCAGGAAGCGGGCGCGAGAGGACGATGAGGAGGAGGACACCATCATACGCTGGGGGAGCACTCCTTCGACATCAGTGGCAACGAGCCACGTGCCGCCTCCAGCGACGTCGACACCATCAACATCGATGACGACACCAGCTCCAGCCCCTCGGGCAGCAGCAGCGAGTGGTGGTTCGACGTTGAACGAGTGCACGCCACACATTATAATATTGTAATTAATATGTTTATGTTATAATTATGTTATGTGAACCTTTTTTGTATAGCCATGTTTATGTTAATTATGTTATCTTATGCTAGATTATTTGATCATTTCATTTTTCTTCTTTTGAATTTGCATCACTGATGATTTTAAATACAAACCGCGCTTCCGTGTGGTTGTCACTGACTATCTGTATCGGTTCTAGATAAAAACCAACTGCGATAAGGGAGCACCCTCAGCACTGTCGGTTCTAGTTAGAACCAACAGTGATGAGGGTTTTCATCACAATCGGTTCTTGTATAGAACCGATTGTGATGACTCTATATAAAAATTTTGTGATATATCATAATCATTTTTTTTTTTGCAAAAGTTAAGACCAATACAGATGAAATGATAGTGATGCCTTATCCTATAGTAGTGCGTGTTAAGTCCTGAGTGGTCCCCTAAACTTACGCAACGAATAAAGCATTTTTATTCCCTGACGTTGCAAGCGACGCAACTATGCATGGAGAGCTAATGCATGCTAGTAGCTAGAATATGTGTGGCCTCCCTCAGCTTCGGATCGATGTACTCGCTCCAGTAAAAACAGATGGCACGGTAACGAAAATCGATATTCGGCTGACGGACATCACAAATTTGTTTTCTTAAAGACATCCTTTTATCTCATCTCTCATCTAATTTATCTTTTTTGTATCTCGAGATCCACATATATTTTTTTGTGAAACAGAACAACGAGGAGGAGCGCACCAGGTGCTCAAATCGCACCCCATCCAAGACCGGTCCTGAGTTTTTAAGGATCCGGGGCGAAATTATAAATAGAGATCCCCATAACATACACATTAAAATATTTTTATATTACCATGTATCAACTGAAATAACAATATTCAGTGTATTATAGAAAATGTTACCAATAAATAAATGGAAGTACAAAAGTGAGATTATTTACCTTAAACATTTTGTAGATATCATCTTAAGAAATATCTTCTAACATTTTTAGATGCAAAATCATCAATTATGGCCTCAACATTAATGTCATCCAATAATTTCTTCTCAATATATAAAGTTGCCAGACCATTTAACCTTTCTTGAGATATTGTAGACCTTAAATAATTTTTCAATAATTTCAATTTTCAAAAGCTTCTTTCAGCTGATGCTATAGTTACCGGCATAGTAAATAAGATCCGATAAGCAACAATTCCACAATAGCTGCACAATTTTTCAGTTTTTAGATAGACACTGCGTGTTGTGTTCGGTCTCTGTCTTGGATGTGCTACAGTTCATGCGATGGAAAATAGAAGTCTAGTCTAGTTTTGTTTCGATTTCTGCTATGATGTGAAGCAGCCCAACTCTTGTAATTGAGTCTATATATTGCAATAAAATCAGAAAAGATGTGAGCAATTTTCACGTCACAAAAGCAAGTCTGCTCTGTAGTTTTAGTTCGATTGTTGTTTTTTCTCTGAAAACAGCGTCAAGTCTAAAGCTTTTGCTAGTTAGTTTAAGCCAAGAGTTGCACACGAACGTTTCAGCCGGAGCATTTTCAGACAAGAAACAGAAAACTTGTCGCTGACATCTAGTTATTGGACTGATTACCAACAGCGATTGCTCTCGGCTCTCGTGTAAGTGTGTAGTCTTCACATTAGGACGGAGTCACAGAGGGGCCCCGGTAATTTGGGGGCCCAGGGCGGCCGCCCCGCTCGCCCCCCCCAGGGCCGGCCCTGGCCCCATCACGTCAAAAATCGGTCAAAAACCGTGATTATCGATCTTATCAAGCCGGTACGATATTATATATCGGTCGGCACACTGGTTATATTAAAAAATTCGAAAATGCGAAAAAAATTTATGCGACACAAATATCGCGATTATCGAGCCATATCGAGAAAATATCGTGATTATCGTTTTTTTTTCCAATCTTTTGTTTAAAAAGTTTGAATTCGAGACTCTTCGATTTTAGCGATTTTTGAGTTATTTTTGACGAAAATCGTTATCGGACTGGAGGCGATTTTCGAACCAATTTCGATAAGGTGAACCTGAATAGGAACGCGTCAGCGAGGAAGAGCGCACTGGCGAGGAAGGGCTCATGTCTCACTTGTACTCCAGTCACCATCCGTGATGGCACGATCGATGCCAGAACCCTACAGGAGATTTAGAGGGGAAAAATGAGATGTGAATGGAGTGGGAGTGTGTCGGACCCTGGAATAACACCTCCGAAATCCTCTGTGTATTCTGTACTAGTCCAGAAAATGCTAGTACACACAGTAGAAATGAAACCATAGCATATCCATCGCTCTTTATTAATATTAAATATTCAGAGTTACAAAGGGAGTGGCGCGCAGGCCAACAATTAAATAAACGACTAAATGAAAGCAGCGAAATTGAAGAATAATAAATAAAGCCCAATTTATTTGCCACAGGCAATCGACTGGGGGCACGGCCTAGTCCAACTGGTCCTCACCATCGTGATATTCTTCCTCTGAAGCAGTAAATTAAGCAAGGGTGAGTACTAGCGTACTCAGCAAATCACACCGGAAATACAATATAAATGTACAGGCAACAAAGGATGGCTTTATGGTTTATTTAAGCATAAAGCAACAGTTTAATAATCATTCTAAGTAATTTTAAATGGCATGGTTTATAATGATACCTAAATCTATACATTTTTTTATAACTCAGGAATCTCTCTTGGAATGGTCTAAGTTTTACCCATGATGGACTCACTCCATCCAACATCATTTTTGGAAACCAAATTTTAATTTATTAAAGCCTAATATGAGAATGGCTTGCTCGGTATGCCCATAACCGCGGGCACGGCTAATCGATTAGTTTGATATTCTGCAGAGGTTGTACAACTTTACCCACAAGACATAATATTCCCTTGGTGGCAGCACACTTCCTTTGGTGAGTGACAGAGAAAATTATGACAAGGCCCCTTTAATAAATCATACATGTAGTCATGCCCGCTAAGGTTTCACCGCTGAAAGACTCCCTCTATTCAGAAGCCACCTCTTGCGCCAGAGTGGCAGCATCACACTTTCACCACACCACTACCCCCATATGGCATGACTGTCCATGAAATGATTTAATATGGCTAGCCAGGTCTGTCACATTCCAGACTCGTGGTAGTACGATTAGGCTTTACATATAGCGAAACTCAGATCGGTCCTTAATTGACTAGGCGAGACTTTCCACAAACCCAATATGATAACCACACCACTTTCCAACCCTTTCTCGCCTGGTCTAAGTCATTTTCATTTTAACCATACTATTTCCACATTTATGCTATCATTGATCATCATAAGTTTCCATTTAAGCATGATATCATTTTGACATAAAGTTCCCCCAAAACTTCCTAAGGATAGTTTCTAAGCATTGTCTAAATATTACCATAGTCATAGTTTATATTTTTCCTAAGGTTACAAAGGTATCGGAATTCAAATGCCAAAAGTGGCACATCAATAAAGCTCATATCTATCATTTAAAACTAGGTCGAAAATTAATGTCTATAACAAATAAGCATGCAATAATTTAAAATTTAACACACAAGTTCACAAATTGGGAGAAACATGGTCAAGGGGGTGTGACTTGCCTGGTTCGACGAGTTGCGGCTTGAATTCGTCGCTCGGGAACTCCTCGGACTCTCCGTAATCTACGCGTGAAAAATGCCCAAATTCAAATAAAATCCAAATAAATTCAAATTGAAATTCAAACTAGCACTAAACTAAAATTTAAGATTTTAAATGAATTTAGGAAGAAAAACATAGCCAAACGGAGTTCGAACGGGCAAAAACGGGCTCCCAGAAGTTTAAAAACAATTAAAACGGAATTTTTCGTAATTTTTGAATTATTTTTATAAAAAAAATCCGAATTATTGCGCGCGATGACGTCAGCAGCCCTTTTTCGGATTTTGGAAATATTTTTAAATGAAAAACCGCTTTATGACGTTAGCATGACGTCATAAAGGTTTTTGAAATTTTTTCTTTTTCCTCAAAACCGACAGGTGGGCCCCCAGCCGGCGTGGACCGGGTCCACGCGTGACCCGTGCACACGAGGGCAAGGCCAGAGCGACGCAAGGCGAAGCCGGGCGGGGCGGCGCTGCGGCTAGCCAGCGCCGGAGCGGAGGAAGGAGGGGGCGGCAAGACCTGCCGGCAACGGAAAGGGGCAGAGCCGGGCGCGGGACGGCGAGGTCGGAGGAGCAATGGGCAGCGGAGCCGGGGCGGCGCGGCGCAGCTCGGGCTGCCGGAGGTGGGGACGAAGGCGGCGGCGCGCTACGGGGAGAGGGGAGGGGAAACGAGGGAGGATAGGGGGAGGCACGGGAATGAGGGGGGCTCGGGGCTTTAAATAGGGGAGAGAGGGGGCGCGGCCGGCCGAACGACGCACGCGGATTGCCCGGCGGCGGTTGCCGGCGTGGTTGGTGGCGCGCGGGTAGGGCGGGCGGCCGTTGGGCGCGGCGGCGGCTGAGCGGGAAGGGCAAGGCTGGGACGGGCGTCACAAACCTACCCACCTTAAAAAGAATCTCGACCCCGAGATTCGGACTTTGCTAGCAAAAGAATTGAGGATACTCGGACTTTAGCTCTTCCTTTTTTTTCCCATGTAGCTTCCTTCTCTGAATGATGACTCCACTGAACTTTGCAAAATCGAATGGTTTTTCTCCTCATGACATGCTCTGCAGTCTCCAAAATCTTGATTGCATGTTCTTTATAAGTCAAATCTTTCTGGATATCAATGTCATCCAACTGTGCTTGCTCTGCGGGGACTCGAAGACATTTCTTCAACTGTGACACATGGAACACATCATGCACTCCTGCCAGTGCTGGAGGTAAACTCAGTTGATAAGCAACTTCTCCTTTCCTGGATAGTATGGGGAACGGGCCCACATACCGTTGTGCGAGCTTTCCTTTATTCCCAAAACGTTTCACGCCTCTAAGGGGAGTGACTCTGAGATACACATGATCTCCTGGCTCAAAGGCTAGCTCTCTTCGGCGATTGTTCGCATAGCTTTTCTGCCTAGATTAAACTATCTTGAGTCTATCTTGTATAAGTTTGACTTTCTCTTCTACCTCATTCAGAATATTTCGATCGAACAACTGTCGCTCTCCAACTTGATCCCAAAAGAGCAGAGTTCTGCATTTCCTTCCGTACAGAGCTTCAAATGGTGATATCTTCAAACTGGCTTGATAATTATTATTATATGAAAATTCAGCAAACGGTAGACACTTATCCCAACTGGCATGATAATCCAGCGCACAAGCGCGCAACATATTTTCCAATATTTGGTTCACCCGTTCTGTTTGTCCATCTGTCTAAGGATGGTAAGCCGTACTGAAATTCAGTCGGGTCCCCATGGATTCATGTAAACTTTTCCAGACGTGCGAGGTAAACTGACTACCTCGATCTGAGACTATCTCCTTGGGAATTCCATGTAAACACACAATCTTGGTTATATAAAGCTCAGCTAGTTTATTTCCACCATACCTAGTGCTCACCGGTATAAAGTGGCTACTTTGGTGAGACGGTCCACTATTACCCAAATGGAATCATAGCCTGTCTGAGTTTTACGAAGTCCAGTGATGAAATATATTCCAATTTCCTCCCATTTCCATTCTGAGACCGCTAATGGCTGTAACAAGCCTGCGGGTCTCTGATGTTCAGCTTTAACCCTCTGACAGGCATCACAGCGGGCAATATACTCTGCAATTTCTCTCTTCATGCTAACCCACCATTACTTTTCCTTCAAATTCTGATACATTTTTGTACTGCCGGGATGAATAGAGAATGGAGACTCATGTGCTTCCTAAAGAAGTACCTCATTTATCTCTTTATGGTCCGGCACATACAACCTATTCTCGAACCATATAACACCTTGTTCATCTTCTGAAAATCCTGAGGATTTTCCTCTTCTCGTATTATTCTTAATCTCTTGGATATCTGCATCCTCTTTTTGAGCTTCTCTGATTTGATCTCGAAGTGTGGGTTGCACCTCAAGTGCGTTCACTGATCCGTGAGTGACAATCTCCAGATTCAACCTCTTCATTTCCTGACATAGCTCAGATAAACCTTCTCTAGTACTGATCATGTTGACATGGCTTTTTCGGCTCAAAGCATCGACTACCACATTGGCTTTCCTCAAATGATAATGGATACCAATATCATAATCTTTTATCAACTCTAGCCATCTTCTTTGCCTCAAGTTGAGCTCGGTCTGAGTGAATATATACTTCAGGCTCTTATGATCCGTGTATATTTCGCAATGATTACCGATGAGGTAATGTCGCCAAATCTTCAAAGCATGCACAATCGCGGGTAGCTCTAAGTCATGAGTAGGATAATTGCTCTCATGAGGCTTTAGCTGCCGTGATGCATAAGCTACCACTTTTCTTTCTTTCATCAGCACACAACCCAAACCTTGCCCCGAGGCATCGCAGTAAATCACAAAATCCTTGTGAATATCTGGTAGAACTAAGACTGGTGCTAAGATAAGTCTTTTCTTTAGCTCTTCAAAGCTTTTCTCACATGATTCTGTCCATTCAAACTTCTTTTCCTTCTTCAGAAGCTGAGTCATTGGACGTGCAAGCTTGGAAGAAACCCTCTATGAATCTCCGATAATATCCGGCTAATCCCAAAAAACTTCTAACCTCAGAGACAGACTTGGGCTGTTCCCATCCCATTCCTGCTTCTACTTTTGCTGGGTCTACTGCCACTCCACTTGCGGACACTACATGACCAAGAAATCCTACTTCCTTCAGCCAAACCTCGCACTTGCTAAACTTGGCGTACAGCTGGTGACCCCTGAGCTTTTCCAATATTAATCTCAAGTGCGTCTAATGCTCCTTCTCATCTCTAGAGTAGATGAGAATATCATCAATGAACACCACTACAAACTTATCCAGAAATTTCATGAACACCTTGTTCATCATGTTCATGAAATAGGCTGGTGCATTGGTCAACACAAATGACATGACTGTGAACTCATAAAGTCCATACCGAGTAGTGAAGGCTGTCTTGGGTACATCTTCAGGTCGGATCTTTAGCTGATGATATCCTGACAGAAGATCTATTTTGGAGAAGACACCTGCTCCCTTTAACTGATCGAACAAGTCATCGATCCTGGGTAAGGGATACTTGTTCTTAATGGTGACTTCATTAAGAGCTTTATAATCCACACACATCCTCATACTACTGTTCTTTTTCTTGACAAAAAGAACAGGTGCACCCCAAGGTGATGAACTTGGTCTAACATATCCCTTGTCTTGCAGCTCACGAATTTGCTTCTTTATTTCAGCTAATTCATTTGCGAGCATTCTGTACGGCCTCTTTGGAATCGGGGCTGTACCGAGAACGAGATCAATTATGAACTCAACATCCCTGTCAGGAGGCATACCGGGTAACTCCTCTGGAAAGACATCCAGGTATTCTTGTACTACCGGCACTTGCTCTATACTTAAGCCTTTAAGCTTATTAATATTGACTTGTTTCTTCCTACTATTATTGGACTCAAACAAAACCTTGATTCCATCTTCATTAGAAAGTTCAATAGTCCGATTGGAGCAATTAATCTGACCCTTATTCTTGGTTAACCAGTCCCTGGGCTCTTTATTGGTAACAATTTCTATGATATACTGAATATTGTTTTTTCAGTTGATACATGGTAATATAAAAATATTTCGATGTGTATGTTATGGGGACCTCTATTTATAATTTTGCTCCGGGCTCTTAAAAACTCAGGACCGGCCCTGACGCCACGACGCGCAGTACATCAATTAGGACGAGATGGAGAGCATGAACCTCGCCGAGGCCAGCAAGGACCAGGAGCATGACCACCAGGTCTACGCGTGGATGAAGCAGGTCCGAGACCTCACCTGTGACATGCAGGACTGCGTCGACCTCTACGCGCACTGTTGGTTTTCTTCCTAGGAATAGTCGTATGCAAATAACAGATAAAAAAACACACGTAAGCACACAAACAAACAGAAAAGTTTTGGGATAATTTTTCTTATATTATTCATCTCAACCTTGAGGTTAGTATTTATAATACACACATACACCTATCTATAAAATAACTTAAAAAGGAAATATCTATACTTTCCTTTACAATATGGTACTTGCTTTACAACATAGCAAGCCTACAATAGAAAGTGTGGATTACTTTCTAATCTCTTCTTTCCTTTCATAACATGGCAAGGCAACAATGGAAAGTCTTGATTGTTTTTCAACAGTCTCCCCCGGCCCCTAATTTAGACTTAGTGGCACAAGTCTTTGATGTCCAGTAGATCACGCATCTCTACTAACTTGACTCGATTAAGTGCCTTTGTGAGGATATCTGCACGCTAATCCCCTGTGCATACATTCTTGACTACAATCAATCCTTTCTCCACGCACTCGATCTCTGACAAAGTGAAATCGGGTATCACTGTGTTTGCTTCTCCCATGAAACACCGGATTCTTCGTCAATGCGATTGCTGATTTGTTGCAATTGTACAAAACGATTGAACTTGAGGTTTCTCCCGTTACCTTATTTAGCACGCTTCGCAACCAATGCCTTGACATGTGCTACCGTGGCTGACATGAATTCAGCTTCACATGTTGACAGGGCAATGCTTTTCTATTTTTGAGACGCCCAAACGACTATGTTTCCATTGAAGTAGAACACTATGCTGCTTATGCTTTTCCTGTCATCTACGTCACCTACCAAGTTGCTATCATTGTAGGCTGCAATCTTCACCACACCTCCTTCTCTGGAATACACCAAACCAAAGTCGATTGTCCCATTTACATATCTGATGATCTGCTTCACGGTTTGCATGTGTAGATGAGTAGGCTTTTCCATGTATCAGCTAGATCACTATCCCAACTATATACGTAATGTCTGGCTGAGTGTTGTATATGTGATGTCTAGCCGAGTGTCAGTCAGATACCTCAGACTTTCGATGATGCTCATATACTGTGTCGCATCAACTCAGACTCTGTCTACATCTTTTTCGAGCTTAAGCTTTGGCTCCATGGGATACCTTGCTGGATTGCACTCGCTCATCGTAGCTTGCTGACGAGAAGAGGAACAGCATGATATAATTCCCGTTAATAAATTTACTATTGTATGATAGTAATTTTATGTTATAAATATAGTAATTTCTAGTTATAGATATACTAATTTTAGTTACCAGTCGGCAAAATTGTTGTTTATTAGTGAGCCTTATATTATTTTGTTTTTCTTATCGTCAGTAAACTACTAATGAAAACCATTTATAAGTCGGAGCTTCCAATTAAAAGCTATGGCTAAAACAAAGAAACAACATATTTATGTACAAATAAGTAAAACATTTATTAGTTGGTCACTGTACTAAAAATGCATTTTCTAGTTTGTACATGAATTTTTTTACGTTGTTTTAGCCATATCTTTGTATTGGTAGCACCGATTCACGAACGAATTACACCATTAGATTATTACGATGAGAGGAACAAAATAACATAAATCTCGCTAATAAATTTATTACTGGATGGTAATAATTTATAGTTAGAAATATAGTAATTTCTAGTTAAAAGTACAGTAATTTCTGTTGCCGGTCGGTAAAATTATTATTTATTAGCAAGACTTATATCATTCTGCTCCTCTTGTCGTCAGTAAGCTACTGGTAAAAAACATTTATAAATTAGAGCTGCTAATAAAAAGTTATTGCTAAAACAAAGAAACAACATATTCATGTATAAATAAGTAAACACATTTACTAGTTGGTCACCATTCTTAGAATGTGTTTTATAGTTTGTAGCCATATTTTTTTATTGGTAACTTCAATTCATGAACAAATTTCACCATTAGATTATTGACGATGAGATGAACATAATAACATAGTTTCGCAAATAAACATTAATATTTTTTACTAATAATAGAAATTATTGTATCTATAACTAAAGATTGCTACATTTCTAACTAGCAATTACTATCACACATTATGATAGTAAAAATCCAAATAAACATTAATTTACTATTTTATTATAGTAATTTCTAGATATAGATATAGTAATTTCTATTACCAATCAGAAAAATTATTGTTTATTAGTGAGACTTATATCATTCTATTCATCTCGTCATCAGTAAGCTACTCAGGAAAATCATTTATGAATCAGAGCAATCCAACTTTTAATTTAATGTTCTTACCAAGTTACCTTCATGCTGTAAAATGTTCAAGTTAAAATAGCATATATTTTATTTTATAAAATTATGACAATTGGGTAGGTTCCAATTTCTAATTTTCGGTTTTTGATTTGATTGAGGGGACAAAATGAAATATTTATTTTTTTTATAAATTTAAATAGTGTTTGAAATTGTATCTGTGATCTCTAGTAAAAATTTCAAAATTATTTTATCAGTAATTGTTTTAAAACAAATCATTTTATGCATTTTTTTCAATTTCCTATCTCTACAGTTTTGAATTTTTAAACATATTAAAATGATTATTATTTTGTAATATTTTTACCACAAGCAAATATTACTGAGAGGGGTAATTGATAAAATTTTCAGATTTAAAAGAGTTGTAAAAATTGTTAATTAAATCAAACATGGCTTGTCACATCAAAGAACTTTTCATTTATCTACCTTAATTGAATGCTGCCACTAACTTTTGACTTTGGTAAAAGGGTAAGGCAAGCCAAAATTGCTTTAGTACAAATTTTATTAAAAATTTACTTTTAGTTTTTACTTTTCACCATTTCACTAATTGATTTCTTTTTGAAAACAATTCCAAATTAAAGAGCAAAGATTATAAATTCAAATTTTAGGTTCAACCAAAATTATAAATTCACAATTTATGCTAAGCCTAGTTTTGGGATGTTACAGGAATAAATAGGGTATAGAATGAATTGCCTTATTAAATATACATGCAAATCTTATATTTGTGAATAAAACTATTAAAAAAATAAGCCTTAAAAAAAATGGAGTGACTAGGGGTGCGTTTGGTTGCCTGGATGAGGTTGGATGGGATATGACCATCCAACTTGGATGGGATGGAGCCATCCAGGTAGTTGTTTGGTTTGGTGGATAAGGATGAGCCAATTTTTTGTTTGGTTGGATGGATGAGGATGGATGGGATGAGCTAATTTTTTGTTTGCTTAGATGGATGAGCTAGTTGTAATTAAGGTTTCGAATTTTGGTTTGAATTTTTTGGACAAAATTTAATTGAAATTTGAATTTTGAACAAAATTTGATCACAATTTAAATTTTCTGACAAAATTTGATTTTTTTGACACATTTTGAATTTTTGAATAAAATTTGCATTTCAAACAAATTTTTATTTTTGGACAATTTTTTTACTAAAATTTGAATTTTCAAACAAAATTTGACCATATTTTGAGCGAAGTTTAATTTTGGCAAAGAAAACTTTGCCGAAATTTGAATTTGACCGTGTACACCTCTTCGTGCAGCAAACTGGATGAACACATCCGGCCTTTTTATTTGGATGGCTTTATCCAGCATCTTGAGAGAATATTCCTAAAACCTGGATGACCATATCCTATCCATCCACCTATCCAAACAATTGGATGACTCCAAATCCATGGATGGCCATATCCCATCCACCCTCATCCACCCAACCAAACGCACCCCTTTAACTATATGCAGCGGGCTTCAAACTAGGAAAAACGATGTACGTGAGAGTCGTCGTAGACAGCACAAAATCGGCAACGATGATGCGGCAATCCAATCAGCTTTAAAGTGCAAGCTAACGACCGTATAATCCTTCAGTAGTTAGCTATTCGTTTTTACTCGTCCTGCAACCGCACATGATTCGTAAAACATCTAGAATTGAATATTTGGATATGAAGCTCCGCTAAAAAAAAAATGGTATGAAGTAGATGCTAATGCTAGTCGAAAATTGTTGAGTAATTAGACAATTTCCAAATTAAATTTCGAATATAAATCATGAATATCATCATAGAAACTAGCATGTATTTCTCTACAATACTAGACAGCACGCACAACATGACTATCTTATTAAACATGATTAACCATGAGATTAGGACAGATCGAACGTACTGAGCAGAAGAAGATGCAGATGCCGCGGCTGATGTAGTCGCGACGTTGACGTTGACGACGTTATTGCCGGTACGTCGCAGGAGCCGTTCACTGCGACACCTAGTAGCAAGAACAGGAAGGCGACCCGCGGTGAAGATCTTGAGCAGTTGCGCGAAGCGCTTCCCAAAAACCTTATTCGCCCTCTCCGGGTGCAGGATCTCGAAGGCAACAGGTTCCGGAGACCTGCTCTCCTGATCGCAGGTGCATGCCGGCGCTCGGAATGGAGAAGGCTACGGTGGTAACGCAACAGCGAGATGTGGGAAAACTCTAACCCCTCTCAAGCCTCTAGCACACTTCTGGTAGTGGCCTATAGGTAGTTTATATAGAGAGCCACAGGTGTTCCTCCCCTTCCACTGGCAATATGGGACTAAAGGGTTCCACCATCCTCATGCTCCCACATGGACTTTTGAGATTTCCTTTGGAATTAGTTGGCCTTTACATGAGCCAAGCCCACTATATTCCAACAACCCCCCACCAGATCTCAAATGCCCATTTAGAGATTTGACAATACTTACTACTGTTTGATATACCAGCATTTCAGCAGAGACTGTTAAGTTGAACTTCTGCCTAGAGCTCCAAGCTACACCCATTCACAACTTGAACAATGGACTACGCCTTGAATTGCAAGTTTTGTGTGGACAGGTTTCACTCAAAGTTATAACTAATACCTGGCTACCAGTAGCCCCCTCTGTGGGTGGAGCATATGCGTCGTACTCCATGGTCTCTTCATGAGCTTACTAGAGATCACTCCAGTCTCATAGACTGCGACGTTAGACAGTCAAACTCATATAGGTGTGCTCTTTCAATAATGCTCTGTAGGATAGCATCTTCGCTATTTAAAGCCAACAGAAAACACACTAAGGCATATCGCCATCCTGCCTTACAGCCTTTTTGAGAGTATTGCATCTTCACTTGGAGAGGGCAACAGATTACTCTCCTCAGTTCGCCAATTGCTTGTTTTACCCAGGACCTAATTCACGGGATCTCCGATCACAAAGGCTGAGTTACCACAATGGCAACTTATATGGGTCTCATACCCATCTCCCTAGATGCACCTTCTATCACATTCCGTGATATTCCCTTTGTAAAGGGATTTGCCAGGTTTTTGTCTGTTTGAATATAAGTCACACTTATTACTCCGGAGTTTCTCAATTTCCTGACAGACTTCAATCGTCTTTTAACGTGTCTTGATGACTTCGCATTATCCTTAGCATTGTTCACTTTAGCAATCACAGATTGATTATCACAGTTCATAAGGATAGCCGATATTGGTTTTTCAACCACCGGCAAGTCCATCAAGAGCTCACGCGGCCAATCTACCTCTGCACTAGCTGTATTTAAAGCAGTGAGCTCTGTCTCCATGGTTGACCTTGTCAAAATGGTCTGTTTGCAAGACCTCCATGACACTGCACCACCACCAATGGTAAATACATATCCACTGGTAGCATAGAGCTCATCAACATCAGAAATCCAGTTCACGTCACTGTATCCCTCAAGCATGGCAGGGTGCCCTGAATAGTGAATCCCATAACTCATAGTACCTTTCAAATAATGCATTAGCCTTTTAAGTGCATGCCAATGATTAGAACCCGGGTTTGACATGAACCTACTCAATTTGCTCACAGCAAATGATATATCAGGTCTTATTGCACCAGCAAGATACATGAGCGAACTGATAATCTGAGAATATCTTAATTGGTTTCAGACAATTTTCTTATTCTTTCTCAGTGTCACACTGGGATCATAAGGAGTGGGAGAGGGCTTGCTGTTCATAAAGCCAAACCAGCTCAAGACCTTCTCCACATAGTGGGATTGCGAAAGAGTAATCCCACTCTCATCCTTAATAAGCTTGATGTTCATAATTACATCAGCTTCTCCCAGACCTTTCATATCAAATTTCTCTAATAGGAAAGACTTGACCTCATTGATCACATCAATATTTGTGCCAAATATCAGTATATCGTCCACATAAAGGCACAATATAACTCCTTCACCCCCACCATACCGATAGTATACACATCTATCAGCCTCATTAATGGCAAAGCTCGCAGAAGTCAAGGTGGTATCAAACTTCTCATGCCATTGCTTAGGTGCTTGTTTCAGGCCATACAAAGATTTCAATAATTTGCACACCTTGCTCTCCTGACCCTTTACTACAAACCCATCAGGTTGTTCCATGTAAATTTCCTCATCTAACTCTCCATTAAGGAAAGTTGTCCTCACGTCCATCTGATGAACGAGAAGACCATACTAGGCAACCAGGGAAAGTAATACCCGAATGGTGGTCATTCTAGCAACAGGTGAATAAGTATCAAAGAAATATTCGCCTTCCTTTTGGGTGTAACCCTTAGCCACAAGGCGAGCCTTGTACTTCTCAATAGTACCATCAGGCCTAAGCTTCTTCTTGAACACCCACTTACAACCCACAGGTTTACAACCATAGGGCCGTTCAGTTACCTCCCAATTCCCATTGGCGAGAATCGAGTCCATCTCATTCTGTATAGCTTCTTTCCAATTGTCTGCATCTGGAGATGCATATGCCTTTGCAATGGACATGGGAGTGTCATCCACGAGGTACACAATGAAATCATCACCAAAGGATTTCTCAATCCTCTGTCTCTTGCGCTTTCTAAGAGCTTCATTGTCATCCGCCTCTAGGACTTTCTCAGGTGGTTGCTCAGAAGACTCAATAGTTATAACAGTTTCAGGAATTATCTCAGAAGAAAATCTAGAAGTGTTATGCATATCTTTCATCGGAAAAATATTCTCAAAAAATGTAGCATCGCGAGACTCCATAATAGTATCAACATACATATCAAGCACATCAGATTTAACTACTAAAAATCTATAGGCGATGCTCCGCTGAGCATATCCCAGAAAGACACAATCCACTGTCTTAGGCTCGAGCTTACGCTTTTTGTTAATCGGTACATTGACTTTCGCCAAGCATCCCCACGTGCGTAAGTAAGAAAGTGAGGGTTTTCTCCCAACCCACTTCTCATAAGGGGTCTTCTCCATGTTTATGTTAGGAACTCTATTCAGGACATGACATGAAGTCAACACAGCTTCCCCCTACCATGCCTTAGATAAACCAACCGTGTCTAACATGGCTTTCACCAAGTCAGTCAGCGTGCGATTTTTCCTCTCGGCAATCCCGTTTGATTCGGGTAAGTAGGGAGGTGTCCTCTCATGAATAATACCATGTTCCGCACAGAAATCATTAAAGATTTTTGGAAAAAAATTCGCCACCACGATCCGACCTAAGGCATTTGATCTTTCTCTCCAGTTGATTTTCAACTTCAGCTTTATAGATTTTGAAGTAGTGTAACGTCTCGTTTTTAGCTTTCAACAAGTAAACATAGCAAAATCTAGTTGCATCATCAATCAATGTTATGAAATATTTCTTTTCACCCTTTGTCAACACACCATTCATCTCGCACAGATCAGAATGTATGAGTTCTAGAGATGTCAAGTTCCTCTCCTTAGCCGCCTTGTGAGGCTTTCGAGGTTGCTTTGATTGCACACAACTATGGCACTTAGAACCTTTGGCAATAGTGAAATTCGAAATTAAACTCATGCTGGAAAGCCGATTCATATGACCAAAGTTAATGTGGCATAAACGAGAGTGCCAAATACTCGCATCATCATTAACACTACCACAAATGTGGTTCACAGACTTATTACTGAAATCTGAAAGGGAAAAGCAGAACAAGCCTCCACACTTATAGCCTTTACCAATAAATAGTCCATGCCTCGACACAACTACTTTATTGGACTCTAACACTACCTTAAACCCATCTCTGCATAGAAGGGAGTCACTAATGAGATTCTTGCTTATAGAAGGGACATGCTGCACGTTCTTTAGTTGCACGATCTTTCCCGAAGTAAACTTCAGATCCACTATGCCAGAGCCATGAACAGAAGCATGTGACCCATTCCCCATTAGGACGGAGGAATCCCGAGCGACCTGATAAGAAGAGAACATATTAATGTCAGAACACACATGAACGTTAGCACCCGTATCAATCCACCAACTGGAGGACTGAAATACTGTGAACACAGAAGGTAAATTACCATACCCTGTGTCTCCAGTATTGCTAGCGGTCACCGTGTTGACAGCCTTGGACGCCTGTCCATTGTTGGCCTTTTTCCCTCGATGTCTGCCCGATCTGGGCATTCCTTGGAAAAATGTCCGACTTCACCATATGCGAAGCAGGGCATCTCAGTCTTGTTCATCTTCTTCTTCTTGAAGTTGGTAGTCTTATTAGGCTTTTTCTTCCCTTTGTTCTTGCCGTAGTTCTTCTGAACCATATTGGCGTTGGACTGGCCCTCGGCTCCACTACCACTGAAGTCCTTAGCCCGAGCCTTCTCTTCAACATCATGGGATGCTATCAGATTTTCGACTGATATCTTTGTCCTCTTATGTTTTAGAGTAGTGCCGAAACTCCTCCACGAGGGAGACAGTTTTGCAATGATGCAACCGGCCACAAAAGGATCAGGTAAGACACATTCCAGGAGTTCGAGTTCCTTGACAATGCACTGTATCTCATGGGCTTGCTCTACAACAGAGCGATTATCAGCCATCTTATAGTCATGAAAGTTTTCCATGACATACAGTTCACTGCCCGCATCCGATGCACCGAACTTGGCGTTCAGTGTATCCCACAGCACCTTCGCATCTGTTATGTGCATGTACACATCACACAGACGGTCGGCAAGAACGCTAAGAATGCATCCCACGAAGATAGTATTGGCATCCGTGAAACTTTTCTGCTGCTCAGCAGAGAGATCACCTTCAGGCTTGCCTTTACTAACCCATAATACATTCATAGCCGTAAGCCAGAGCTTAACCTTGACTTGCCACCTCTTAACGTGCACATTAGAGAATTTAATCTCCAGCCTCAGTGCGTCGGCAAAACCAGCCATTGTTAATCCAGGAAGTTATTTACGATAAGGTTTTTGGATTGTTAAGTAATTAGACAATTTCCATATTAAATTTCGAATATAAATCATGAACAGCATCATAGAAACTAGCATGTATTTCTCTACCATACCAGACAGCACGCACAACATGACCATCTTATTAAACATGATTAACCACGAGATTAACCATACTAGATGCAGATGCCATGGCTGATGCAGTCGCGACGTTGACGTTGACGACGTTATTGCCGGTACGTCGCAGGAGTCGTTCACTGCGACGCCTAGCCGCAAGAACAGGAAGGCGACCCGTGGTGAAGATCTTGAGCAGTCGCGCGAAGCGCTTCCCAAAAACCTTATTCCGGTGCAGGATCTCGAAGGCGAAGGGTTCCGGAGACCTGCTCTCCTGATCGCAGGTGCACGCTGGCGCTTGAAATGGAGAAGGCTACGTTGGTAGCGCAACAGCGAGAGGTGGCAAAACTGTAACCCCTCTCAAGCCTCTAGCACACTCCTGGTGGTGGCTTATAGATAGTTTATATAGAGATCCACAGGTGTTCCTCCCCTTCCACTAGCAATATGGGACTAAAGGGTTTCACCATCCTCATGCTCCCCTATGAGCTTTTGAGATTTCATTTAGAATTAGTTGGCCTTTATATGAGCCAAGCCCACTATATTCCAACAAAAATAACATCTTACGTGAAACGAAAGCAACTGAATTTGTGTACGCAAGAAATAAATTCTATAATCTGGCGGCACAATTACGTGATTAGTTTATCTAGATTTTTTTTTTGGTTATACAAGAAAAGACACGCGCTCACACATAAGTGCATCCTCTTAGCACACACGGTTAGACAGATGTGTATCAGGAATAAATTCGTGAACTCACGAAATTCATACTAAAATATAATTATATATGTATAATACACTACTAGAAAAAAAGCCTTTAGTACTGATTTTTTGAACCGGTACATACCATCCGAGACTGATGCCTGATGGTATCTAATGGTACTATAAATATTTCAAAATATAGGAGAAACGGGCGAACCGGTACTGATTCCTTTACATTAGTACCGGTTCGTAATTGTGGGACCCTCACTTTTATGCTACAGTGCAAACATAAAAGCAAGGTTCTAATGTGCATACTGTACCATTCCCATGATCAGTGGCTGGCACGCACAAAACACAATTTGGAATCACAACCATACAAAAGTTTCATATTTTATTACAGCGGAAGTAATGATACAATATGACCGAGAAGGTCAGCTTCAATATAGCAAAAGAGACAACTGTCTTGTAGTTTGCCACATAATCCACAGGCAACTGACAAGGTAAAGCCTTAGAAAGAACTATCGTTAATAATCCCGTTTTCCTGCATTGGAGTACTTGTCGAGATATCCTGTCTAAAAACAACAATGATAGCAAGGGTGAGTACGTTGCGTACTCAGCAAGACTTGTAGTGTTTGCAAAACCTGAATTATATGCAAGCTAAATAGAAAGTGGGTTTCTACGGTTGTTTTGCATAAAGCGAAGTTTTGAATTGTAAATACTGAATAGTAATGGAAAGCATAAACTGAATTTAAAACAGTTTGATAAGTAATCAAGATATCAAGTAATAAAAAGAATAATAACATTTTACTCACGGCCCTTTTGTGAGTAAAATAACGAACAAGACCCTCCATGGTCTTACAAAAGAAAATACAACGACAAGTGATATTTAACAGTCGTGAAACATTTTCCAAAGTCTTTTACCAAGGTTTTCAAAAATAGAAAACAACTAACTATGTGATGACTTTACCAAGTGCTCATGACCGCGAGCGCGGCTAATCGATTAGGTTTAGACTCTGCAGAGTTTGTACAGCTTTACCCACAAGATATGTTCTCCCTTTGTGGCAGTACATTAGCACACTTCCTTTGGTGTGCCGCCAGAGAGTTCATAACGAAACTGTTCGTTACTTGGACCTTAACTTTGCACTAGCCCGATGACGTTACCCCTGACTATGATGGAAGCAAACAAACGGTGAAGCAATAGTATTCAGGAGCCCGCGGCTCAAATGGTACAACAACAGCCCCAATTCATAGCCAGGCGTACACCGTTACAACGGCAGATGCCAACAGCTCGGTGATGACACCTCCCTCGAGCAAACCTATATCAGGAATGCCCGTGCTACAACTGCCTACCAATGTGCAAAGCTAATTCCCAAATAATTTAATAAGTTAAGACTGTCCCATTTCAGTACTTGTGGATGTACGGTTATCTTGGCCTGAAAACAACACATTAGCTCGGTCCTTATTGTGACATGGGCGATACTCCACCCTATATACGTACACATTAAAACATGTACAACCGGCTATTGCCAATAATCACCCACGTCGAAACAGTAGTTTTATTTTCATTTTTATCAAACTACCAGTATCCTTTACTGCATAAATAAACCATAAAAGATTTCATAAGGAAAAGTGTGTGGGTGTAAATGTCGCTGACATTTTCTAAGGATCACTAAGCAAATGCAATTAATAATCGTTATATCCCATCAAATATATGAATCTCCCCATACCTAAGGTTATCATGGAGCATATGTCAACAATATTCAGGAAGTCCTTCAATATGGGTTATAGCTACCAGATAACACAAAATAGAGATTTACCAAAATATGAGCATGCAGGAAGATTCTTAATCACATTTTAGTTGATTCTGAAATCTGGGTTCAAAATGCTCAAGGGGGTGCTTGCCTTGCTATCCATTGTTTTCAGTGACGAAGTCGAAGACGTGATCCTGAAGTCGTCGACGACGAAGTCCGAGACGTCGGATTCTACACGTCGTATAACGGAAAAGATAGCAAATGGCAAATAACAGTTTCAATAAGGGCAAAAGGAAATCAGATGGAAATTCAACTGACAAACATTACACGAAACAAGCATGGGTCTTTACTACTGTTTAACAGTTTGAGGGCTGCATCGCACAGACACCTATTCCTTATGATTCATTCTTATTTTATTTTTACGAATTCAGGAAGCTAAGATTGTAAGGTTAAATACACTATAATTCATTTCCAGGGTATGAAGCTGCTTGTACTAATATTAATTAGTTCATAAAACTACAAGTGTGAGAGTAACTACAATTTACATGATTCAACTTATGCATATGCATTGATATTACAAATCTCAGGATGGGTCATGTCTTTAATAGGATTCAGATGCAAAGCATATTGTAATAGATGTGTTTATTAAGATAATCATGTCTTAGGGAATATTCCAAGGTCGATTTTTACAGGTATTGGAATTTATTGTTAATGTTTTATTTATTAAATGGGAGTATAAACAACCAGAGGCTAAATGTACAATAGGTGTAAGGTTTAGTTTACCTATGAGAACAAATTAGATTAGTATTAGATATACTCATCTTTGCAGCATGGAATGATTATGTTTTATAGATTGTATATAAAACTAGTTGAATATGTATGTTTACTCACATGTACTGTGATTATATTCTAAGTACATATATTATGAGGGTTTAATTATCTTTAACAAACTACGAAATGTCTATGTATACATATACATTTGGAATAATTGAGACTTTGTAGACTTAAAATTTGTTTTATAAATCAAGGGATTGTATTTGGGTTTAATCACGTCTAGATATGCATCGGATATGAATAATATGATGATTAATTAAATTTTAATTACCTAGAATGATTTCAATCCTTAACAAAGAATATGTTAAGAATATATATATTCATTTATTTATTTTTCTCCTCTTCTTCTCCCATTTCTTATTTCTTTCTTTCTTATCCTCTCCTTTTCCTTTATTCTTCCTTTTTCTTTACCTTGCCTATTTGGTCGACCGAAGCTCTCTCTCTTCCAGAGGTTTCTGCTAAGCTCAATCTAATCCAATCCTCTCTTCCTTCTCTTATTCCCCAATCTCTCGTTCTTCTTTTTCCCTGGCTTTGCCCTACCCGGTTGATTTGCTCACGCCGCGCCCCGGCTGGTTCCTGTCGCCTCGGTTTGCCCTCGTGCCGGCCTCGCGGCTCCCTTCTGGGCCTCCTCCTCTTTGGTCATCGCCGCCTCCGGCTGGCACCGGCTTTCGCGGAGAGAAGCATTCGCCGTAGGGCCATCGCCTGGGCTCCTTCGGCGCACACCCTCTAATCTGGCTCGCGGCGCCGGTTGGTTTCGCCTTCCTAGGGGATAAGCCCCGCATCGCCTCTGGTTTCGCCTCCCCCCTTCTCTCCGATAACTGGTAACACTACTCTTGGTATTGCTTATTAGGTGAATCATAGTTTAGAGGTAGGGTTCATGATTCGGATTACTATTTGCTTGCACTGGCTTATCTACTGTCGATCTCTACTCCCTTTTCCTTTGCCGAATACAGCTAAATGTGATGCATGAACTTTAATACTCAGAGTAATATGCTGATGATCTACATGTGAAGCTCAGAGTAGTATTTGCATGCATATATAAAACTTTAGTGCAAGGACCTTCTGTAGTATTTGCCCATAACACATACTTAAGTTGTTGAATAATGCTAACCAGATATATATACTTTAGTTAACATGTGACTAGCACTTCTCTTTGTGTTGGATTCCATTAAACTACAGAGAACAATATGTAATGGATTCTGTCGATCTGTTTTGTGTGAAATCCCAAAATAGTGAGTAATATTTGTGCTTGCTATTTATATGCTTATGCTTGGAATAGAGAAGGGACAAGGTTGCTTGACTGGAACACGTAGGATACATTCAAGCTTGATTTTGCCTTAATCAATGATTGATTTGTGCTATGCACCGATGTATTATAATTCGGTTATACGTATAGTTTGCTTACCTGATTTGGTTACTTATCGGGATCGTAATGATTCTAAAATATGGACTTAAGGCATGTTCATGGTGGCTTTATTTTGTTTACATGGCGCACGATGATTTTGATGCCACTAATCGCTAAATGGCCAGCATTATATACTGACGGATCACGATATGGAAATACCTGTGAGAGGTTTCACAGTACTTTGTTTGAGGGTAGATTGGCTTAGTAGATGATAAATTGATTGATACTAAGCTATACTTGAAAGTCTTTGAATGCTTAGGTAAAGCATAATGACAGAGGCTTCCTAATGACTTGTTTACATGGTAAATGATAGATTGATACCATGTCGGCTATAACTCATGGGTCTATGATGATTCATGTATTTTCAAATTTACGGGTTGGATGGCACATGACGAAGCCCTAGGCTTGCTTGTGCGCCGGGGGAGCACAAATAGCTTTAGGGAACGCACGGAGCAACCCCCAAGACATCTAAATAATCTGAGACCAATCTTTATTTGCCAAATATCTCGTATGTAGTTGATTTTGCTATTGTTATAACCATGCTTTGATATAAATGATTTGAAGGATTGAATCATTACCTCTGATGGAAAGTGAAATGGAGAGAAAATAAAATTGCTTCTAGTGACCGGATTGATCTCCTATCTTGGTGCTTGATTCTTGATCTAAAATTGGCCTTGTGAGAGGGCTACGCTTCTAAGCTTTGCTTTGGGGATTTGCCTCTGAAAGAATGCGACTATAATCCTCCTGGGGATTCATTTCCGCATGGGAGTGTTGTCGCTGGAATGGTTGGCTTTGTGATATCTCGAATGAGACTTGGTTGGTTTATATATAGTATGGTAAAGGGAGGTTCAATAGTGTTTGAAAGGGGCTTATTCTTTGCGGCTGGACTGAATAAGTATTCATTACCCTTGTCAGTGCAATGATTTTGGTTTGTGTGGCTGAAATGGTTCCTTGTAGCTTCTTACGAAAACGGTTGCCTTGGTTTTGTTAAAGTTGTGTTCAGGCTTTTGATTTCGGCTGGGTGGTTCTGGAGTTTTCAGTCGGCATGAATAGCCTGGAGACTTGCGTGGGCCTCTGAGGCTATCCTGGGGGATTTGGCTGGGGTGTTTTAATCTTGTGGCCTAAATAATTTTTTTATTGCTACCAGCCTGGATTTAATGTCGTGGCTGAATCCAGAGCTTTCGGTTGGACAATGCCTTATTCTCTGGTTCCCATGCTCCTGAAGCTTGAGGGTAAGTCGGTTGGTCCTGGGATGGGTTTTTCCTTAATAAACAATGGTGGATTTGGTGGCCTGTATAGCCGGTTGGCCTGGCTCTAGCGACTTTTGGTTGAGTCTGGAATAGGTTGAGTTGTCCCTTGTGCACAGTGCTGAGATTCAATCTTATTTCACTGTGGTCTTACTATTTACTGTGGTAAAATATTTCTACTTCGCGATATTTCTCAAATACTCGCGTCTACGGTTTAACAGGTTTGTTAATTGCCGGATGATGCAACATCCTAATCGCGAGAGGAGCCAGATTGGCCCCCGGACAATCTAGGGTACCTCGTTGAGCGATCACTTGGCTGACGGCAACTCTTTCCCTTCTATTTATTGCATTTAATTTGACTCGTTTATTTTATTCTTTTACTTATACAAATGCAATTGAATATGCAGGTCTTCAGAAGCAGATCAAGACAGCACAGGAGCTGTAGTTTATAGTTTTGTATTTTAAAATGTAATCATTTATGTGATTGTGATTGCATATGTAATCGAATGATTGTATGAGTTGTATTCCATATAATTGTTGTATGTCATTATAAAGATTTTGTATTTCCTCTTTATTGTAATTGCGAACTACAATGTATCAATAAAATTTGTGTTGCAGTTCATCCTTTTGTAGTAATTACTTTTGATCAGTTGGTTTATCTTATCTTCTTACCATTTTCTCTTATAAATTTTTTTTTCCTTTCCTAAGTTCAGGAATTCAATTATCTTTTAACAGGAGCTTTTAAATTATTGAAATATAATAATAAATCAGATTTACATTTTAATATTTTATTTTTACTGTTTAGTAAACTTCAGGATGTTACAGTAATACAAAATGGTACCGAAGTCACGAGGCATCAGTACCGGTTCGTTCTAGTAGTGATAGGTGGACATCTAAATTTGAACCTAATAGATAAAGTTGTATACCACTAATTCAAAAGATGTGTCCGCTGTTTCCCTCGCGTTGGCACGCAGCTCGTATCTTATTCCTGCTGCAATGCATGGCGCATCGTTGGACGAGGGGAACCAATTGTGTTGATTTGACCAGAGTTTGTTTTTGTTGTGATTGTTGGTCAATATAATACTCTCTCTGTCTCACAAAGAGTACAATTTTAGTATTCAAAATTTGTCCCACAAAGAGTGCATCTTTAGTCCGTAGGACCCACCCAAAGCACATTAATTCCCCTAACTCCACGGCACCCAAAGCTCCTTTGCATGCTTAGTGATTTGGCGTGGAGTAAATATATCCCACTAATCTTCTGCAAGCAGAGCTATAAATGTATGCATGCACATTTAAGTGTCGGTGGAAACCAAAGCACCAGCACACTTATGCATGGAGTAATGAGAGTCACATTAGTCATTTACCTTGCACACTAATCTGTCTTAAAAAAACTAAAAATACACTCTTTGTGGGACGGCAGGAGTAGATAATATCATCCAGGGTGAAAACATTATAATATTCCTGTCATCAGTTAGTCTTATATACAATATGTATGATATATCATTAGTCTTAAGGTTGACGCATATCAGTATATTGGAATCCTAGGGTTTCATCTGAAAAGGAAAGAAAGATGGAAACATGGAAACAAATAAAGCAAAATGAATGTGTGCGCCACGCTGACCTTTGGGTGTGTAAAGCGTACATGAATTCACTAAAAGAGTAAAGACATACGTTCTTTAATCAACTATTATTCCGGCTGGTCCAAGCATACAAGTGATCTCCTTTTTCTTTTAATCGTTACTAGCCAAATATGAGTGTTGTGCTTATGGAATAAAATTTCGGCGAAATTTTGGATTTCAACCGTGAATAAGATTTAACATCCTAGATAAATATAAAAAAAATTCAAAATAATACAGGAAATCTCGGTAAATTTCACTAAGATTTCAGTGATTTTGACCGGATTGTATTTTGTTTGGACCAGATCTAACGTAAATTTATTGGTGAAGTATTGTAATGCTATTTGTAAGCAATTTGAAAAGAAAAGAAAGATAGAAACATGGAAAGAAACAAAGCAAAATGAATGTGTGTGCCACGCTGGCCTTTGGGTGCGTAAAGCGTACATGAATTCACTAAAAGAGTAAAGACATACGTTCTTTAATCAACATATTATTCCGGCTGGTCCAAGCATGCAAGTGATCTCCTTTTTCTTTTAATCGTTGCTGCCAAAAGTTGAGCGTTGTGCTCATGGAATAAAATTTTGGCAAAATTTCATGAGATCATGGCGAAATCTCGAATTTCAGCCGTGGACAAGATTCAACATCCCAGATAAATGGGGAAAAAAAAATCAAAATTTTCAAAATGCTACAGTAATTTCGAAAATCTCAGTAAATTTTGCTAAGGTTCGGGTATTTTGACCGAATTGTACTGTGTTTGAACGGAATTTATCGTAAATTTGTTGGTGGAGTATTGTAATGCCATTTGTTAGCAATAAATATAGAGAGTATTGTAATGCCATCCTTTACTAGCTCGGTTGGTACTTGGGATGGAGGAAACGTACGGCGACCGGGGTTTGAGTTTTTTTTTGCTACAGGGTAGCACAGCAGCGAAAAACGTATATAAAAATAAAGCGTCGAGAACGGACTCGAAACCACGCCCTTCTGATGGCCACTAGAGCTTTATACCAACTAGGGTGAAAAGCGCGCTACGCTGCGCCGTATGGTATCGCAGCCAACAGATAGTAAGGTGGTAGCCAACAGATAGTAAGGTGGTCGTCGGGTATGTTTAGGGCTGAAGGGATCTTTCACATGAAGAAACAATGTTCTAAGAGATCCACATTTCATATCCAAATACGATATGAATGACAAAGACTGAGCAGATCAGCAGAACCATGAGACATAGTGTAACACCCCAAAATTTTGCTTTTCTTAAATTCATGTGTGATTTGGCACTTTGGTGAATTTTTGGAATTTTCTGGAATTTATTTGGATTTATTTGGAATTTATTTGAATTTATTCCATTTTGAAATAATTAAAGAATTTAATTTTGCAAATAAAATTTTGTTGGAAATATTTTCTTTGAGTCCAAAATGATCCAAAGTATTTTCGTAATTTTTCGAGTCATTTGCTATTTTTAATGAATTAAATGAATTACTAGGAATTATTTTAAATATTAAATCATTTGGAAAATCAAACTCGGGTCAAATCGTTCATCCGATCGAAGTCGAACCCGAGTCTGACTCTATTCCGACCCGATCCACGGGACTCGACCATTCCCTCTCCTAAACCTAATCAATCCCATCCGTTGGATCAAGATCCAACGGTGAGATCCGCCGTCTGCGGTTCGAGCCGTATCCGGCCGGATCCGATCGCGCCGTCGCGATCGTGGCCGTTGATCGTGCCACGTGGGACGATCGAGCTTCATCGTCCCCGCCGAGTCCGTGCCGACTCCGCCGCCGCCCGCCGCCAGTAAAGAACTAGGTTTCCGCTCTAGGGCACGAACGCCGAGGCTATTTAAAGCGTGAGATGTCCCCGAGGTTGCCCTCATCCTTGCGCACCCGTTCCCCGAGCCATCTCGCCGAGCCGCCGCCCAGTTGCCGTCGCGAGCTCGCCGTAGTTGGAGGAAGTGACCGCCAGCGGTTTTTGCTCGATTCCGCGCCGTCCGTCGTCTTCCGCCGAAGGAGCCAGATCCGAGTCCTCGCGTCGAGACGCACCGAAGGACCCTTCATCTCGCCGAGCAACCCGGAACGCCGTCGGGCTCGTCGTCGTTTCGTCTCCGTGCCCAAGCTTCGCCGTGCCATCGCCGGACTCGCGAGCTCGGAGGACCGCCGATCCGGTCGGACGGTTGAGGTGAGTTCACGTGTTCCAAACCCGATTAGATCTGGACCGTTGGATCAAGATCCAGCGGTTCCTAATCGCCACGTCTTGTAGCGGTGCTATTATAGGATTAGATCTGGACCGTCCGATCTAGATCGAACGGCCCACGATCATCAAGTAGTTTAACGTGTTAACCCTGGATCTAATCCGCGCCGTTGATTTTCAAACCAACGGTCGCGATTGCGCCACGTGTCGAGGAGATGGACCGACGCGGTCAGCGCCGTACGCGTGTAAGCGCGTGTCCCTGACACGCGGGCCCCGCATGTCAGAGGGCCCACACGTCAGCCGCGTCTGCGTGAGACCACCAGCGACAGTGGGTCCCACATGTCAGTCTCACGTGGAGCTGTGGACCGGGTCCACCGTGGACCGAACCGCGCCGTGAGCTGAGCCCATGAGCCGGCTGACGTCAGCCAGCCAATCAGGAGCTGACACGTGTCCTTGCTGACGCAATAATTAATTTCCGAAAAAGAAAATGATTTATTAATTCGAAATATTGATTCAAATTTAGATTCAAACTTCAAACGCTTATAACTTTTTAAGTGCTTCAACTCCGATTTGAGTGGTTCAAATTTCTAAATTTGTATAAAATTGAGATCTACCTAAATATGAATTTTATTTAATTTTTGGACTAAAGTTTTTCTCTGTAATATTATTTAATTGATTATTTAAACTTTAATAAATCATAACTTTTGCATTTTAACTCCGATTTGAACGATTCCAGTTTCTAAAAATCCAGAAAATTATGTTCTCTCTGTTTATGGATTTTATTTGGAGTTTTGGGATGTTTTTGCCTAGTGTTTATTTGTGTATTTGCTATTTGCACGCTTTACGAGTAGACGTTGAAGTGCCAAGGATTCGAAGGAGAAGTGTTGACTCAGGATCCAACTCAAGACCAAGAGCAAGTACTTTTTGAAGGCAAGTTGTGCTTTGACCATGTTGATCCTATTTCGAAATCTATTTTGATTTAAACTATTGCATGCTAGTTCAATTAGAAAGATATTTTGTTTAAACATGGGGTTAGATAAATACCAATTTGCTATATGACACCTTGATTACTTAAGTATGTGCCATGACCCCTTGTCACCCTAGTTGTGGTTTACTAGTTGGACATTATTAAATTGCCAACATGGGTTTAGATCGTTGTAGTATCGCTTAGACACGCTACGTGCTCATGACATTATTTTGGATAATCAAATGATAATATTGACTTAATGATATATTGAACCTGTTTTGTAAAAGTATCATGTGATGTTGATGGCACGTGGTGCATGGTAATCAAGCGGGGTTTGATAAACAGATTTCGGCGGGGCATGTGGCAAGAGTAATCAGTGGGCCGATTGTGGCATTGGGGATGTTGATTTGGTTTTTCGGGTAGTCTTGCCCTGGTCACTCTAAGGACTTAACCTTGCAAGCCTTTGAACTGGGTCATACTTGCAACCACATGGCTGGAATGGGACGGCCCTAGTTGACTAAGTCGCTAAGGACTCACTTGTGGAGCCTCAGGTGTCGATTACACCGTTTGTGTGATTGTGCGGGGAGCGTATCGTGGTCGTGGCCGAGATACCCATCTAACGGTGTGTTGGTCCCATACTTCGCCTTGGCTAAGGGAAGGGATGGTGTAGAGCACGAACCTGAGAGGACCACTGTGTTGTTTGAGGCTTAGAAAGGCTTTATTACTGAACTTCGCCTTTGTGGTGTTTGACTGTATCTTGTGGGTAAAGTGCATAACCTCTGCAGAGTTGAGAATCTATTTAAATAGCCGAGTCCACAGTACTGGACAATGCTCGGGAATTACAGTCAAGGGTTAGACCTTCTGAAAATAACTTGGATTTGAAAAGTTGGGTTGGGTTAACAATGAAGATGATGGAAATGTGGTTTAGGATGGGGAAAAATGTTTGTTAAACTTCTTGAAAGTTATTTATGCTTTACTTATTTCTACTGCTTTCGAATCTACTCTTATTACTTGTCAAAAGTCATTTCTTTGCAAATATACCTTGAGCTATTCCTTTGTACCAAGCCATGCATATAGTATATTAGCTTGCATTCTGTGCATGACTTGCTGAGTACCAAGTACTCACCCTTGCCTCAACACAATATCAGTTGAAGAAGAGATTACGCCAGCTTTGGAGGAGGAACTCCAAGAAGATCCGTCTACCTAGGGAAGCGAGCCCAGTCAGTTGCCTGTGGTATACTGGATGGCGCCACGAAGTTATTTGATTTTCCGCTGCTATTATTTCTCTTTTAATAAGTTTCGCCTTGCAAGGCATATATTTGTATCTTGGCCATAAGGTCAAGTAACCCTTTGATTATTTAAATAAAGTACTTTGATAGTATCGATTGGTATGATTGTGATATATACCGATGTTAAGACTGTGTGCACTAGCGCGATCCTGGACTAGTGCTGAATACACAGAGGGTCCGGATTTGCAAATTCGGGGTCCCGACACATAGGTGTCACCTTAGCTCAATTATACTAAGTAGAGTAAGTCGAAATATTTGCATTCATATGAAACCTGGATACACTACCGAACTCTAGTGATATGCCTAAATATCTTCCAATTTTGAATAAAACAACAGCTAAAGGTTAGAGTGTTACCTGTAAAGGCAACGTAAAGAACCGAAACTAATTGTGATCAAGTGAGACAGCACATTAATACTTTGAGAAGTCAGAATATTACCTGCAAGAGCAATGTAAACCAATCAGAATTTGCGAGATAGTGTTACTGGACAAGAAGAGAGAACTAAGTAACCCATAGTATAGGTAGTAGTTACTGAGTTACTGGACAGGAAGAATTTCTATAACTGAAGGCGTCAATTTGTCATATCTTAGAATGCCTTGGTGCCAAGGTGAAGTACCAAAGTGTTACAACCAACATAATAATAATGCAGCCAAGAGTAGTTCAGAACAGAGCGGCCCTTTTGTGATTCGAACTAATTTGTAGCATGGGCATATTTTCAAGTTTTGGCTAAAGCACCGATAAATAGGTCTGAAATGATTCACACTTTCTGAGCTTTGCCAACTCCTTTGTCTGAGCTTTGCTCCCATGTTAAAAAAACCAGGTTCAAAGGTTCATGGTGAAACAGATAAAATAAGGTTGGCTATTGCACTGACAAACAAAATCATTGTTACCCATACCTTATGAACAACATAATTTTCAAAGACATCAATCATCAATGTATTAAGTTATTCATGTTGCTAAATCAGATTCACGCCTTGCAAACAACCACCCTTCCTCCTGACATTCAAAAGTTGGTGTGCCTGTCATGTAATAAAGGAAAAAAGGAATGTTAACCATCAAGCTTCTTCGCGCGAATAATAACTTGTTTACCTGTACATGGATCACAAAAGTAGAATGGCAATAAATAGCCATCCTGATGCATTCTATACGATGTGCTCTTGTCAAGAGACCTGCCACAAGAAAGAATCAAATATCAACATCAGTTAAGGACTTTAATTTAGTAGCAGATAGAACTTTTGAAGAAGACATGATTTGTTTCAAGCAGATAAAGGCTGGAGTTTGCTCAATTACAGACAACAGGATTAGAAGTGAGTAGGTGTACACGGGTGTGATATAAACAGTGGACTAATCCTGATCAAACCACAATAGTAAAAGAGAATATTCATACATGATAATTTTTTTTAAAAAAAAGGAATATGAGAGCATGTTTGATTTTTCAAGTAGGACTAACTTGATTAGTGTTGGCACTTAGCCTTAAATTTTGAGATACATGGAAAGGGTACAAAAGGGAAGATCCATTTGAACTCATGGCTCCATAGGTCCTGCACCAGAGACACAAGAAACCGTGAAGCGGTCAGATAGCATGGAAGTGTTCAAGCAATCATAAATACAATAGTGAACTAACAACACAGAAGTGATGTCAGCCGTAAAAAATAAAGCATCACCATAAGCTTTCATCCTCCAATCATGGCCAGCATTTTGAAAGCGCGTAAAATCCATGAAGAAAACAACTCAATGAGGGAATACAAAAATGTTATGTTTGTTTGCCTCATTGAAACAACAAGGATGATTCTTTGATATTGGTAATAATTCTCTGTACAATAAACATATAGTGTCCTAAAGCTCCAAATCTATCATAGCCCCTGCAAGCAAATAGAATGATGCAATAGGCAAATTCATCGAAATGCAATGCATTCTTTTTGTAGTTGTTTCATCAAGCAATTAGACATGAATATCTACATGAATTCAGAGCACTCAACATCAATCAATACGCATAAGAATTTTTTCAGTGGCAAATGGAACATTATATCTATCCTAGTAGGAATTCAGAGTAATTAGCATCAATCAATATGCATAAGATTTTTTCCCGGTGGCAAATGGAACATTATATCTATCTTAGTAGGCTAGATGAAAGCAAGCATGGTAAGACGGGCAACAAAGCTAGAATGGAAAACAAAAAACTTCTAAAAAAGAAAATAAGAAAGATGAAACAATCTACATCACGATGCACTGTATACCTGACTAATTCCAAAAGGATTTTTTTGCATACTAATATATGCGTAACAGAAGCAAATTAGGGGGTAAGGTTAGGGAGTGAGAATTGGGGAGGGTAGGAGGAGTAGGTGAATAGATCCAGGAGGAGTACAACATCACCAAAAGAAGTTGGAGCAGCACATCCATGACCGAGATGGCATCTCTCCTCTGGTCGAAAGCAGCATGCAGCGCCAGAACACCCATCGGTCCACCCCAGCAAGGTGGGCTTGACGGCAGATGGAGCAAAGGTGATGGCGCTTAGGGGAAGCAGATTATAGAAATTGATAGAAATAGCAAAGACAGCAACAGAGCTTACTACTCTGTAGCGAACGCACATGGGCTCCGTGCAGAAGGGGCGCCGTCGTGACCCGGGAGATCAGAAGCTGGCTGTAGTGGTACAGAAGATTGGCAGATGCAGCCCCCGGGAACACGAACCGACCAATGTACAACCATCCCATAGCGAAGGTAGAGTAAAGACGACCAATCGCAATAACAAACAAGCGTATTAGCAAAGAAACAGTCGAGACGAAGAAGAGGAAATAAAGGAAAATGAAGGCGAGGGACAATACCAGCATGAGGTGGCAGCAAACGCATACAATGGCGGCACCTGGGAGCAGAAGGCGAAGGGAAGATCAACCGACCATGAGAAGGAAAAGGGGGGAAATGGCGGCACCTGGGAGCAGAAGCCGAAGGGCCCCGACGGAAGAAACGACGACGGCGGAGCCCTCAAGAGGCAATGGCGGCATCATCCGGTGCGGCGCGGCGTGGAAGAAGGAGAGGGCGGCGCGGCAGCGATGGCCGGACGGGAAGAGACGGAGGGGAACGATGCGTAGCCTCGAGTGCTCCGCGAGCCCCAATTCCACGACCCTTTATCGGGCGTCGATTGGGCACGCGGGGGGCCGGATGGAACCGAACGGCGACGATCGACCTCTGGCGAGGGAATGGGGAGGGGAGGGGAGGCGAAGGCGGGTCAGGGCGGAGAGCACGATGGTAGCAGCGGCGGGCTAGCGAGGATGGGCAGGGTTTCGAGGGAGTGGAGACGGGCGCACATGAACCGTGGCCATCCGCCTAGCCAAGCTGCGATCCCACGGCTCTTTATCGGTCTGCTTGCCACAGCGCGACGATTGGACGGTATACGCAAGCCAGAGCCGAACGGAAATCGTTTGAACTGCAGGGGCTTTTCCGCATAGAAGGATGACGTGGGCACGCTGAGGGCTCACGAATGCCACCCCCTGTAAGATAGTAAGTATGCAACATCTCTCATTTTTTGTATAGATTCGAGAACGGACTCGAAACCACGTCCTTCTGATGGCCACTAGAGCTTTATACCAATGCAACATCTCTCATTTTTTGTATAGATTCATTTTCGTAACATTTTGTAGCCTACGACGACCATTTAGCAGCGCTAAAAAAAGACCAAAATTTCAGCCAATCTCGGTTCAAAAAAACCGGATTTGAATTTTGTCCAGAATTTCTAAGTCTCGCCGAAATTTCAAATTTTGGTCCCCTCCGAAATATAGTTCGAAAATAAAATTTGAAACCTTGATTGTGCTGTGGATAAATATAATATTATCCACCGTGTTAAACTGTTGTCACTGGACTTAACTTGTGTCATGTTCTTGGCTCCGTCGCAGTGAATAGTCGAGCTCTGACTTAGTTCACACCATGCCCCTGGTGTCAAGCTTGGTTTACACCACGCATTTGATTTCGCTGTCGTTGTTTGGATGTACCTATATTGCACACTATGAAGGGGGTTTTGTAATAAGTATTACATTTTTTATTATTCCCTCTGATCACAAATAGTTATCGTTTTGGACATTGACATGGTCTCTAAAATGTAGGTTTAACCACTAATTTCAATTTTAATATATTTATAATACCGAATAAAATTATAATATTATTAAATTACTTTTTGAGACAAATCTACACATATCATTTTTATATATCTAATTTAAATATTTAAAAGATATTGACAATGAAAGTTTCAAAAGTTTGATTATACATATATTTAAAGAGAGGTGCAACCTGTATTGAGAGGGAAAATATAGAAGCACTGTTCATATCTAAAATGTCACCTATATGTCCAAAAAGAGTAAACAAATGAAATATATATATTAACTATCTTATAAGGGAAGAGATTGGAGGCCTCTGGCGCTGCCCACGTCAGCGATTTCCACGTAGAGGTCCCGTTCTTGTCCCGTATTTGCCTTCGGGTCCCCGGTTTTCCCAGCCCGTCGATCTTCGCGATTGCTGCCCATCCGGTCGCCCACGCGTCCCAGACCTTCGTCCGCGTCGCTGCTCCTTCTGCGCCTGCTCCTTCGATGGCTGATAAAGGGTCGTGGGATCTGGTCGCGAGGAGCATCAGATCCCCGCGCCCTTCGCCGCCCGCCTCGCGCTCTCCGCCCCTCCTCCTCGCTTCCCTTGTAGGATGCCATCGGCGTTAGCTCGCTAAGTCCTCGGCTGCCGTCGTTCCCCTCGGCTTCTTGATCAAAGGCCAGATCCACCATCGTCCCCAGCGGCGGCTCCCCGGTGCCGCGTCGTTTCCGGATCTGGTGTGTGCAGCCGCTCCGCTCTAGCGTAGGGCTTTGCCTAGATCTACCGGTCTCCAGCTTGCGGTTTCGTCTGCGTCGACTGTAAACAAATGAAATATATATATATATTCATACTCCACCAGGCATAGGACCTCTTGGTCTTGATTTACACATTGAGTTTGATGCCTCCGGCAACTCACCTAAAAGTTTAAACAGACGAAGAAAAATAGATTGTATACTTGACTCTGTCATGTTATCTCATGGTGTTGTGGGTGCTCACCTTGACTGCGTCAATGCCACTGCTGTCCAATCCCCTCCCGCCAACGCTAAGAAAGTCATTCAAAAATGGACTGTTTTTGGATGGGGAACTGGGCTATGAATGAGCCCAAAGTCCAGCGTGCCTGCGTAGGCGTCGCTGAGCTCAAGAAGCGCGGGTTGTGGTACTAACTTGGAGTTGGGTTGGAGGTTGGCTCGGCCAAGGGAAGAAGTATGGATATACTATTTTAGTATAAATTTAAAATTTTTATTGCATAATTAAAGAATTATTATAAGTTATAGATCACAAAATTACCTCTAGACGTGTAGACCTACAGCAAAAGTAGAGTCCTACAGCGAAACTAGAGTCAATGCAGCGCGCTAGTGTAATTGTAGTCATACTAGCCTCACATCTCCTCCAATAGCTTTTCGTGAATGTTATAGGTTGCGGATCGTTCTAGTGTTGAAATCTCGCAATAACGCCTCCAAGATATCAACACGTACAAGGTATGAACACCACGCAGCGAGTGCTAGCGCCATCTATGCAGTTTTAGACAAAGAAGGGTGGCGGCTAGGGTTTTGAAAATTCTGAATTTCTTGTTTCTTTTAACCTTAAAGTTAGTACCCATTCCCTTTATATAGACACCCGTAATGGGTCTCTATATTAGAGACTCATTAGAAACTCAAAGCTCATCAAAATTCGAATTATCCAAATTAAGTCCTGTTGGCGCCGAAAAAAACGCGGCGTCGGGTCGATCGCCGCCAACACACGAGAACGCTGGGTTCAAGGGTTGCGAGCGTGCTAGCCGATTTGATCGCGCAATCGGCAAGAGATGAGTAGCCCGATGCGTCAGAGACGATCCTAACAAATCCGAAACGAACCCGCTTGGATCAAAGTAACTTGGCAAATCTGATTAATCCTTGCGGACCGATCAGATGAGGGTAAAAGCCTGCTTCCCCAAAAAAGGCGATGCACAACAAGATCGGAAGAAATGAGAGCTCGGTAAGGCTTAATGCAGCAAGGATCGATAACCGGCGATGCGCAAGTTGTATTGATCAAAGTGTATTACAGAGGAAGGATTACAAATCTACGAGAACTACTCCTAGTGCAAGAAAGGTAAAGGAAATAGGTAAATTGGCTGTTGTTTGGATTGTGTGTGTGTCCCTGATGCGCAGCACACCGTCTTCTTTTATAGTTCGGTTGGCTTTGATCGTGGTCATCATGGTTTCTTTAATTGTATCGGCCCCGGGCTCATCCTTCCATCTTGACCACAACCGTATCGGATCAGGCCGTACCGGTTCCGGCTTTTCTTTCTATCTCTGGAACGAGCATATCTCCTTGATCTTCACCCAATTCTGTTATTCATAACTAACCGGGTTCACTCCACCTTTTCTAGACTTGTGCTGCGACCGTACCTATCTCGGTTGGCCAAATTTGGCTACTAACATATGCCCCCCATTTTTGGGATATGTATCATGTCCCAAAAATCGCCTGTTAATGCCCCGGTGAGTAGCCGTTTCCCATTGCTTCTCTGTGACACTACGGTATGGTGTGATATTATAAAATATGAAATTAGAAAATAAAACCTTACGGCTGGAGGTTTGATCGCGTTTTTGGGCCTAGGGGGGATGAAGTGATGTGACACCACGGAGTGTCGTAACCTTATTTAATGTGCATGATGAGGCCAAAAACATTATGAAATATGAAATCGGAGTTTAAAACTATACGGTATGAGGTTTAATCGCATTTTTGGGCCGATTTCGGGAGTTTGGGCCCTTCCGGGGAAGTTTGGGCCTAAGGGGGACGTGTCGTGGGCTTTTGTGGAAGGGGTAGGGGGCCATGAGGGAGGAGGGACCAGGCTAAGGGGGCTTGGGGCACCCCCTCCCTGCCCTAGCCGACCCCACATGCCCCCTCCCTCCCCTTGTGGCGCCTCCCCTAGTCGCCGCCCCCCATTGCCATGCGCCCCCTCCTACCTCCTCCCCATTGCACCACCACCCCTCCACCACCTCTCCTCCACCCCCCTTGCTGCCCTAGGGTAGCCTCCCAACCCCTGCACCTCTAGGATCCATCCGTTGGAGCGAGGAGCGATCCGAGAGGAGATCTATTGGGGTTTTCATGCGTCGGGCGAAGGTATGGCCATGAGACTCCTTGGGGTTGGGCTAGGTACTGTTCTAAGGGTCATTATCATGTTTTTAGATCAATGGTGGTGCTGGAATTGAGTAGATTGGATTAGATCTAGAAGTTGTCACGTTCTCTGTTTTGGACAGCATGAGCAGTCGACCTAGGGTTTGGTTTTTCGCCAGTTTAGATTCGGAATTTGGACGTACGGCTGTTGAAGAAGTTGTATATAATTTCAATATCTTTCTGTGGGTATAAAGAACGTTAAATTCCGATCATCCGTTTGAAAGTTATGGTTGTTTTATCGAGCGTGTTAAAATCTGTGACGTGATTGGAACAGATCACGGTATTTTGTAGATTAAACAACTTTAGAGTCCGAATCAGCTTTTCCATATACTTAGAAAAAGTTAGGAAATTTCCTAAGCTACGCGAGGATGTACTCGTTTAATTGATTCGGAGTTCCAGAACCCAAGTTATGGCTTTTGGAAGGCTGCTGTCCCGACGGGACAGAACCTCTGTTTTTGGGTTTTGCGAGTAGTTGGCAATGTTGGGGTAGATGAGGGTTTGCGTACTGTTTTGTGGACATGATTGTGAGTGTGTGGTACCTATGTGCAGGTGGTGCGACCCCGGGAGTGCCTTCTACTTTCCGCCAATCCGTTGCCCGTGGTTGAGGCAAGTGTATTGTAATGGATAGTGGTTTGTAGGTTGTTGTTGAGAATAGATGAATTGTTTATATGATATGATCACTTGCCATGCTTTAATGATTGCCAATGATATGATGAGTATGCTTATTATGTTATGATGCTATGAGTTAATGTACAAGTTAATTATGATGTTGGCATATTTGCATACATGGCATGTTACATGGCCCGGGCGGTGAGAAAGTCATAACTAGTCCGGGAAAGGTCGGTGAGAAAGTTATGACTATTCCGGAGAGCCAATGAGTAAGTCCTACATCGTGATTCCATTCACCGCGGTGAATGGAAGCGAGGAGTAGGCACCCTCCATCTTCGGGATGGAAGGGGGGAGAGGGTGCACACCGACGGGTGTGTACTCAACCATACCGGTATGAGTTTCCAAGGAGATATGAGCATCGCACCGCATCGCATCGCATTGCATACATAATAATGATGATAATGATTTGTGAACATGAATGAGATGATATACATGATGTGAGTTGTTGTAGCTATGTTATTGTTTTTGTTTGTACCATTGCAATATACTTGCTGAGTGATGAACTCACGCTTGTGTTTATGTTGTTTTTTTAGGTACCATGACACTGGCATGTGGGAAAGGGCATTAGCTACACATCTTCACGTAGTTCCAGTCACATTTACCAACCTTGAGTCATGATCATAATAATAGTGCCCTGAACTAGGTGTATGGATTAATTTTAATGTGCTGTTGATCCTCTTGCTTAGCTATAGATGTTTGTGTGGTTGGTTTTGGTTTAATTGATTATGATGATGTTTTATCCATTATATATGGTTGTTTTAGATGTCTTATGTTTTGAAATATTTTGCTATGATATTGCTATTGTTCAAATCATGATAAAACAAAGGAGATGCTGCCGAAATTTCGGTGTTTAGCATTTGTGCCTTTGCTGAAATTTGTCTTCATGTATGGTATTTAGTTGATGTTTAGTCTATGTTTGGTAGCATTCGGGCATACTAGATGCCAGGGTGTTACAGTTGGTATCAGAGCGGGCTGTAGGTCCTTGGAATGTGTATTTTTAGTGTCATGCTATAGGGTACAACTAAAATGTGATGTGGAATAACTTAGAAACATGGATTAGGTTTCAACTAAAATTTTGTCATAGGATAGCAACATTAAAACTTGCAAAAGTGGTATAACTAATTTAAAATTTGACACGCAATGGATGCATAGTAGGAAAGGGTATATGTATCGTTTCTTTACGCTTAAATGTTGTATTTAAGCTATGATGTTGAATGCTTCATTTGATAATGCATGTTGCTATGTCTATGAGATAAATGATTGAATTGCTCTTGTTGTTGTGACATAGTGGGGTTTTGGTGCCGAAGGGTTTCGGCCACCTCTCTTATTCCATAGTAAGGGTGAGGCTTGACGGTGTGGCCGATTAGCGCCATCACCGAAGAACTATTAACCCCTGTAGGAGAAGAGTGCTTATCCTTTCTGTCGTAAATCGGGTAGTTTACTGGAGTCAAATAGAAGAGTTTGGTGGTGGATTCCTTTGTATGATCTTTACCGTTCTGACGGTCGGTTTTTGGTGATTTTCTTGATTTTAGTGATTGAAATTAAAAGAAAAGTGTTTGGAATTGGATTTTTCACGGATAGTCCCTTCGGTGTTTCTTGGTTTTGTCTTCCTTGGTTGAAGACGAAGAAGAGGAATTTAGCATTGCGCCTTTTTAGTCGCCTTTTTGCTTTGACACCGGTTTTGTTGGTTACCTTGTAAAGAAAAGTATAGTTTTGGTTCTTGTGTGTCTTACTCTGAGTTTAAAAGAAGTTATTGAAGCGTGTGCAAAAAGTTAAGTTGTGTTGATTTGTGTTTTGTGCCTTTGTCCGCAAAGGTTTATTTGATCGCTTGGTTCCCTCCTGTGGGAGTCTTTGAGATTTAAAAGTGTTTTGGAGAATTCCTTTGCATGACCAAGTTTGGGTTTGTCTCATTGCAATTTTGAGAGTCATGTTTCCTTATGAATTTGGGATGAATTTTAAAACTAAAATACTGCAAACAAAGTAAGTAGTCTTTTGACTGAAATCATTTGTCTCTAGTAAGAATTGTTGTTTAGCATGTTACGTAGCTTGTACCAGTGTGGTTTTTGGGATGACGTAATGTTAAGTTAATTTGTGAGTTGAAACAATTCAATGCGGTTGTTATCTCTAGCTTGAGAATAAATAGGCTACTAGTGTTGTAGTTTACTCTTAGCGAGACTGATTGAATGCGTTAATGTACATACTTAGAATCTGTTGCATTGTTATAAAAGTGCTTATGGCCCCTGATAATGTTTAAAGTTTAAACCCTAATGCATAGTTAGAACATTAAGGTGATGTAAATTACTGATATTGTTAAAGAAACTTTGCTGGTTGTTAAAGATGCTCTAATTTTACATGTTAATAGAGAAATTTAATCGTGTTGACTAGTGACTTTAACTCGGAAGTTGATTAGACTTGCCATTTATGTTGTTGCAAACTACTAGTATATTTGGAAGTATGCAGATGTATCTATACAATGCTAGTATTGATATCAATTGAGAAGACATAAGACTTATTGTTAATGATGTTGTTAAGAACATTGTGCTGATCTAACTTATTAAATCTAATTTAATAGTTGGAGTATGTTGTGTAGTGACAATTTTGTTGCAACCTATGTGTAAGGTAGCTAAAAGCAATGTTGTTGATTGATGATTATGCAAAGAATTGATATTGATGCCTTGGTAGTGTTGTTAATTGTTGGAAACCATTAATCCAATAGAAGAAAAATGTAAAACTGTGGTATTATGTCGAGTACATGTTGTGATGGGATGAACAATGGATAATAATCATGATGCAAGATTTTAATTTTTAATGAATGCATATCTTAGAATCCTATTTACTAATTTTATCTTGTAGAGATATTACTTAATTGTTGAAGTCATTTTATTGATTGAGCAAGTTTCAATTGTCAAGATTTTGACATATGGATAGTATAAAATGGATAGGTTGACCATGCTCAAGTAGCTGTTGAAGTACTACGTTTGAAATATAGAATACGTTGTTATATGATTTGGTGATCCGTGGGGATCACGTCAATGTAGTCTTGGTTGGGTGCCTTTGTGATAAGCATCTTAAACCTTATTGGGAATGGTAACTAGAGAAAGAAGTTGTTATGTAAATTTTGTTAAATCCGGTTGGACTCTCTTAATGAGTAAATAGTGATTATTGAATGCTTAAATGGTAAGTGTAGTGGAATACAAGTTATGGTGGGATTCATGCTGAGCTAGTGTTTAAAAACCTTCTGGACTGGTTTGGTTGTTTGCTATCTTGGTTGAATGCTTTTGGTCAAAAGTGTTCCTTATGTTGAATTTCAGAGATTCCCTAAAACTCGTAGAAATTGGTGCCAATCTTTGGTTTTGGTGAATTTGTTTAGTTTGTGTTGTGAGTATGAGTTGACACCCAAAAGTTGTTGAGTGGATCGCGCTTCTTCGCGTTCTCACTGAATTATCTTTGGAATAAATTTTTGCGGAAGCAGATGGACATAGTGGGTTGTGTTGGAAACTCTTAAGATTTAATTTGTAACTCTTTTTGACTGGAGTTGGATTTATTTGCATACCGTGTGTGGTGTTTGCAAGTGCTCCAAAAGGTGGTTTTATGGATGTGTCATCGGTGATGTTGTTAGCAAAGTGTTCTCTTTTGGGATATGAGTTTCCCTTTCTTTGGAGAAAAATATGTGGCGGTTGTGTGTACAGATGTTTGACTTTGGAGTCGATGTTCTTTTTCACATGTTGATTGTGGTTAAAGTGCGAGGTTTTGCAAGTTTAGTTTTTCAATTTACGTGGGTTCCTATACTTCATGGTGTTTTGCTGTTAACGGTGTTGCCATCATAGTTATATGATTTAGCGCAACCGTCAATGTTATGTGTGTTTCAAACCTGTGATACCGAGGAAGTAGTCGTTTGGTGAATGATTACTCGGTATTGTTGTTACATGGTGAATGAATGGTGAAACGGAATCATGACATCATTTATGTTTATTCAATCATAAAAGAGTCGATGAGCCAGGTCGGTGAGAAAGTCATATATGGAGATATGACTAATCCGGAGTGCTCTTGAAGAGTGTGCATTTATGTCATGAAACGAGATTTCCCTCGCTTTCTAGTATGAAAAGAAACAATGAAGAATTTTTGGTATGTTGGTTGTGTTGGGGAACGCGGTATGCTACTCTAGCACAAATTAAAATTTCTACCGCAAAACAGAAAAGCTACTCGCAAGAAAGGGATCATAGATCTATTACCACTAGACGCGCAATTGCGGAATCCTTCGCACGTCGTTGTAGTGGATCGTTCTCGGCGTGGATTGTCCTCGCCGTGGATCGTCCTCGCCGCGGATCGTCCTCGCCACGGATCGTCCTCGCTGCGGATCGTCCTCTCCACGCCGCAGTAGCAGCAACGTCACCACAGCAGTCCACACGTCCGGGGATGGAACGCCGTGCGTCGGTGTGCAAGCACCGGGTCGCCCGGCAGGGGCAACGAGAGGAGGTGGCTAGGGTTTCTGGGGAAACACCTCTAAACCGCACGAAGTCTGTACTGCGTCCAACCTCCTCCCCTCCTTATATAGCCACGAGGTGAAACCCTAGGCAGTCAGGGCCCATCTATGCGCTAAGCCCACGAGGTCCATTAATTACGGATCCAATCCGAATTGATGCGTCCCAGCCCGTTAAGTGTGTGACCCTGTAGGTTCATGTGCATTTGGACATGGATTCGGAAAACTCTTTTCTAATCCAATAGTCGGTAGCGGCTCCTTGCAGAGCATGCCAACTCTCAAACGCATATGATTAAAGTACTGATGCAATAATCCCTTTGCCAAACTATATGAAGATTGAACTCAAGGCGAGAAGCATGTCATCCTTTGACAGTTCAATCCATCTCTCGTATCCGTGATATATTAATAAGTTGTGATTGACTTCTCAATCACGGCATGGCCATGCACTTCCTTAATCATATCACACGAGTGGCCTAGACATATATCTCCGTTACATTGGAGTGGCAAATTCCATCTCGACTGCTCACTTCCCTCTGCATGTTTCATAGTAAACATGAAGGCTACCTTTATAACTATCCAGTTAGGAAATAGTGTTTGGTAACCCCAAGGTAAACTATTACACATGTAGGGAATATGACAATCTCAGGTCTAAGGATCATACATCTACTATGTATGAGATACACTGATGACACATAAGAACGTAACATTCTCGTAGTGTCCCATTGTGGGTCTATCTAACCCATGTTCTTCAACATGCGTCCACAATGTATTGATGATATCTCCATATCCCATGATCTATGAAACATGATCATCGAACAATACATGTGCTGATCTATTCATTGTTGTCCTATACGATGATATCTGATCAGAGATATTTATCGAATTATATCAATAAGTAAAGAGCTTCATAAACAAGTCACACACTTGTTGATCAAAACAATGATATACATTCATTGGACCAATAATCATATTATTATTCATAAACATAGTCATGTTACAATCATCCATATGATTGCCTCAAGGGCATAACACTAACAATCTCCCACTTGCACTTGAGTCAATCAATTAAGTATCTAATACCAATAGACCTCGTGTGCGCCTCATGCTTAGGCTGTGGCATTGGCTTTGTCAATGGATCAGCCACATTGGCTTCTGTATGTACTTTGCATATCTTCACGTCACCTCTATCCACAATCTCGCGAATAAGGTGATAGCGTCGGAGTACATGTTTGGACTTCTGATGTGATCTAGGCTCTTTTGCTTGTGCAATGGCACCACTATTATCACAATATATGTCCATTGGACTAGAGGCACTAGCGACCACACCAAGCTCTGAGATAAACTTCTTTATCCATACAGCTTCTTTTGCAGCATCCGAAGCCGCAATGTACTCCGCTTCTGTCATAGAATCAGCCACCATGCTTTGCTTGGAACTCTTCCAGCTTACTGCTCCTCCATTTAGTGTAAACACGAAACCAGATTGTGATCGAAAATCATCTTTGTCAGTTTGGAAGCTTGCATCGGTGTAACCTTTTACAACCAGTTCTTCCTCACCTCTAAAGACTAGGAACATACCCTTAGTTCTTCTCAAGTACTTTAGGATGTTTTTCACGACTATCCAATGACCATCACCGGGATCCGCTTGGTATCTACTTGTGACACTTAGAGCATATGAGACATATTGGCGCGTACAGATCATGGCATACATGATAGATCCAATAGTCGAAGCATATGGAATCTTGCTCATCCTGTCTCGCTCATCAGTTGTCGAAGGACACTGATTCTTGCTTAGACTGATGCCATGTGACATTGGCATGAAACCTCTCTTAGATTCATGCATATTGAACCTTTTCAATACTTTGTCAATGTACGTTTCCTGGCTTAATCCAATAAACCTTTTTGATCTATCTCTATAGATCTTTATGCCCAAGATATAACATGCTTCTCCCAAGTCCTTCATTGAGAAACTCCTTTTCAACGAAGTCTTAACGTTTTCAAGCATAGGAATATCATTCCCGATCAATAATACGTCATCCACATACAAGATTAGAAACACAAGTGCGCTCCCACTAGCCTTCCTGTAAACACAAGGCTCTTCTTCATTTTTAATAAAGCCAAATCCTTTGACCACTTCATCAAAACGAATGTTCCAACTCCGAGATGCTTGCTTTAACCCATAAATGGATATCTGAAGCTTGCATATCTGTTTAGCATTTTTAGGATCAACAAAACCCTCAGGTTGTATCATGTATACATCCTCAGATAGATTCCCATTAAGGAAAGCTGTTTTGACGTCCATCTGCCATATTTCATAATCGAAATATGCAGCAATTGCTAAAATGATCCTGATGCATTTGAGCATGGCTACCGTGAGAAAGTTTCATCATAGTCAATTCCTTGAACTTGTTTGAAACCCTTTGCCACCAACCGTGCCTTATAGATCTGAACATTTCCATCTACGTCTGTCTTCTTCTTGAAAATCCATTTGCATTCTATGGTTTTTACACCATCAGGAGGATCGACCAAGTTCCAAACTTGATTGTCATGCATGGATTGAATTTCGGATCTCATGGCTCCAAGCCATTTTTCGGAGTTTGGGTCCATCATGGCTTCTTCATAAGTCGTGGGCTCATCATTGTCCAACAATAATACGTCATGTCCATATCTTATAGGTTCATGATGCGGCCTTCCCGACCTACGTGGGGCTGGTGTCTCTTCCACAGGTTGTACAACATTTTGTACATCATGTGATGGTTCAGTGGCAGTTTGAACATGTTCATGTGATTCTCGAACTTCATCGAGATGCACATCAATCCCACTGATTTCTTTTGAAAGAAACTCTTTCTCCAAAAAGACACCATTTCGAACAACAAAAACTTTGTGCTCGTTTCTTTTGTAAAAGTAATATCCTTTTGTTTCTTTAGGATACCCCACAAAGAAGCATTTTTCTGATTTAGGTGCGAGTTTATCTGATTGCAAATGTTTTACATAAGCCTCACATCCCCATATCTTGAGAAATGACAACATGGGACTTCTCCCAGTTCATATCTCATATGGTGTCTTCTCAACGGAATTTGATGGAACCCTATTTAATGTGAACGCAACTGTCTCTAGAGCGAACCCCCAGAAGGATAATGGCAGATCTGTTTGGCTCATCATTGACCGAACCATATCCAATAAAGTTCGATTCCGTCGTTCGGATACGCCATTCCATTGAGGCGTTCTTGGCGGAGTAAGTTGTGGAACAATTCCACATTGCTTTAGATGATCACCAAACTCTTGGCTCAAGTATTCGCCACCACGATCTGATCGTAAGTGTTTTATTGATTTGCCAAGTTGATTTTGTACTTCGCTCAAACTCTTTGAACCTTTCAAAGGTTTCAGACTTATGCCTCATTAAATAGATATATCCATATCTACTAAAGTCGTCGATAAAAGTTACAAAGCATCAAACCCACCTCTAGCAATCGAGCTCATTGGTCCACATACATCTGTATGTACTAGGGCCAACAATTCACTCGCCCTCTCACTAAAACCTGTGAAAGGGGTTTTTGTCATCTTGCCAAGTAAACAAGACTCACATGTTTCAAATGATTAAAAATCAAATGAGGTGAGAAGTCCATCACCATGGAGCTTCTTCATGCGCTTCTCATTTATGTGACCCAAGCGACAATGCCATAAGAAAGTAGGGTTCAAATCATTTGGTCGAGGTCTTTTGACATTAATGTTATAGACATGTTTTTCTTTGAGTTCAAGGACGTATAACCCATCCACCATGGGACAACGACCATAATACATATCATTCAAAAATATTGAACAAACAAAGTTCTTTATTCTGAATTCATAACCTTCATGTTCCAAACAGGAAGATGAAATAATGTTTCTACTCAAAGATGGAACAAAATAGCAATTATTAAGTTTTAAAACTAATCCTGAAGGCAAATTCAATGGGTAGGTGCCAACGGCAAGACCAACAACTCTTGCTTTATTCCCCACGCGAATATCCACTTCTCCTTTTGCCAAGTCTCTACTCTTTGTGAGCCCCTGCATCGAATTGCAAATGTGAGCAACCGATCCGGTATCATATACCCAAGAGCTGGAATAAGAAGTAGCAAGATTAATTTCTATAACATTAATACCTGAAGTGGAAGTCACACTCCCATTCTTTTTATCTGCCAAGTACTTCTCGCAGTTCCGTTTCCAATGTCCTGACTTCTTGCAATAAAAGCACTGGGTTTCGGGTTGAGTGCCAACTTTGAGCTTCTGAAGCTTAGTTTTGAGGCTCGTGATCTCATCTTGAGCCTTGCCCTTGCCTTTTCCCTTTCCCCAAGCCTTAGCTTTCCTCTTTTTGAAGGCAGTTGTCTTCTGAACCATCATCACATGATTGGGTTTCTTCTTAATGCTTTCCTCGGCAGCCTTGAGCATCCCATGTAGCTCGGTCAGACTCTTCTCCATGCTATTCATATGAAAATTCATAATGAATGGCTCAAAGCTCTGAGGCAGAGACTAGAGAATTACGCCTCGTAGCTGCACCAATGCTAAGGGGAAACTCAAGCTTTTTCAATCTCCCAATGTAGCCAATCATCTTGATTACATGTGGGCTGACCGGATCGCCTTCACCAAATTTTACAAGCAAGCGAAGCTTTGAGATACCATACCTCTCAGCCCTTGCTTGGTTCCCAAACATGCCCTTCAAGCCCACAATCATATTGTAAGCATCCTGGTCCTCATATTGCTTTTGCAGCTCAGAGTCCATGGTGACAAGCATGAGACAGCTGACCTCCATGGAGGCATTAACATGTTTTTCATAATCAACCTTCAAATTTCGAGGAGCATTTTCAGCCGGTTCATCAGGGATTGGATTCTCTAGAACATACTCCTTTTTTCATGCTTGAGAACAATTCTCAAGTTGCGATACCAATCAACAAAATTTGTTCCATTTAGTTTTTCTCTTTCCAAAACCGATCTCAAAGCAAAACCAGGTGCAGCAATAGGAGCAGCAGGAGGTGCCATTGAACTACAACAAAAACATGCAAAGTTTCTAAGCACTATGTTTATGTAATACTTTTATTAAACATTTTAACAAAAGAAACTCCTATCATGTGCCCCCTTTATGGACACATGGTGAGTATTCAAGATCCATATTCATCAAACACTAGTGAGCTTTGGCATCACTGCTAGAAATCTAATGACATAGGTAAGCAACATCTTTGCTAATTACATCTTATGTAACTCTTGTTGGTTGAGCATGAAAACAAGTAATGAATGCTTCTGTCAACTTGAGTCATGGCCAGGTCAACTTGCCCCTAGGGCTCACATGAGGGAGGGAGCACTTCCCGTTTTCGGGTGCCAATTAAGAAACCTAGCCTCATGTGGGTTTTCCTAGACACCAATCGTCCTGTATCCATTCCTTCATTACTAAAATCATATTCCAACCACTTATGTCCTTAAGCCCAAAACCGTTTTGATAGCTCAATTAAATCAACCATTGTTATGCGCGATGTGTCCAACACATCCCTATCATCTATTAAGATAGTCATTGATATACTACTTTGGCAGTCATATCAATAATGATCTAAATTCTTGATGGGTGCAACAATTGGATGGACATATTTGATTTAAAATTTTTATAACTATGGGAATGAACAATATCTACTATGAACATGGCATCACATGCAATGAGCATAAAGAAAATAGCAAGGATTAAACACACATCCACAGAAAATCAAAATTAAGCTGTGAAATAGCATGGCCCTTAGCATTATGATCTCCATCATCATGGTTGCCTATTCACTTAGCCATCTTGCTTGATTGTCCACCTATCCATCATGCTCGATGCCACCATCTTCATTATTGTAGATGCAACTCCTTACAACTTTTGATAATGAATTTTACATAAAGGTTTCAAGCATCACAAGTCGACACGCAGGTCGTTATACAACCTTTTGATAATGAAATAGCCTTATGGCTTGACACGGCAAGCAGGCCATATAAATATTACATGCATCACATACACATAGGCCATACTATTTCACACAACATCCTGCAAAAACGAGTTAAACAAAATAGATTCTACGACATCGGGGTTCCAAGGGGCAGCGCCCCTGGCGGGGTCCAGGTGCAGCGCCCAAGGCGGGGTCCAAGGGCAGCGCCCAAGGCGGGGTTCAAGGGCAGCGCCCCTGGCGGGGTTCAAGGGGCAGCGCCCCTGGCGGGGTCCAAGGGGCAGTGCCCCTGGCGGCGATCAATCAGATTGACCCAATCCGATTCAATCTGATTGGCTTGGTCCCATATGGTTGCGATTCGTGAACCCTAATGGCGGTAACCCGACCGGTAAGGGCAACGTCGTACCATGAACGGACTCACCCAAATCAAGATTGATTCGGTTTGCACTTTCCTCAAACCCTAAACCGATCGATCTCATCGACGGTTGCCTCCACCAATCCATCACATGAATCAGTTGAACATGTAATAGATCCAATCTACTATCCTCACATACCATATGTGCAACATCTAGATCATGAATCTACACGAGATGGCTCTGATACCACTGTTGGGGAACGCGGTATGCTACTCTAGCACAAATTAAAATTTCTACCGCAAAACAGAAAAGCTACTCGCAAGAAGGGGATCATAGATCTATTACCACTAGACGCGCAGTTGCGGAATCCTTCGCACGTCGTTGTAGTGGATCGTTCTCGGCGTGGATCGTCCTCACCGTCGATCGTCCTCGCCATGGATCGTCCTCGCTGCGAATCGTCGCCGCGGATCGTCCTCGCCACGGATCGTCCTCGCTACGGATCGTCCTCTCCACGCCGCAGTAGCAGCAACGTCACCACAGCAGTCCACACGTCCGGGGATGGAACGCCGTGCGTCGGTGTGCAAGCACCGGGTCGCTCAGCAGGGGCAACGAGAGGAGGTGGCTAGGTTTTCTGGCAAAACACCTCTAAACCGCACAAAAGTCTGTACTGCGTCCAGCCTCCTCCCCTCCTTATATAGCCACGAGGTGAAACCCTAGGCAGTCAGGGCCCATCTATGCGCTAAGCCCATGAGGTCCATTAATTATGGATCCAATCCGAATTGATGCGTCCCAGCCCGTTAAGTGTGTGACCCTGTAGGTTCATGTGCATTTGGACATGGATTCGGAAAACCCTTTTCTAATCCAATAGTCGGTAGCGGCTCCTTACAGAGCATGCCAACTCCCAAACGCATATGATTAAAGTACTGATGTAATAATCCCTTTTGCCAAACTATATGAAGATTGAACTCAAGGCGAGAAGCATGTCATCCTTTGACAGTTCAATCCATCTCTCGTATCCGTGATATATTAATAAGTTGTGATTGACTTCTCAATCACGGCATGGCCATGCACTTCCTTAATCATATCACACGAGTGGCCTAGACATATATCTCCGTTACATTGGAGTGGCAAATTCCATCTCAACTGCTCACTTCCCTCTGCATGTTTCATAGTAAACATGAAAGCTACCTTTATAACTATCCAGTTAGGAAATAGTGTTTGGTAACCCCAAGGTAAACTATTACACATGTAGGGAATATGACAATCTCAGGTCTAAGGATCATACATCTACTATGTATGAGATACACTGATGACACATAAGAACGTAACATTCTCGCAGTGTCCCATTGTGGGTCTATCTAACCCATGTTCTTCAACATGCGTCCACAATGTATTGATGATATCTCCATATCCCATGATCTATGAAACATGATCATCGAACAATACATGTGCTGATCTATTCATCGTTGTCCTATACGATGATATCTGATCAGAGATATTTATCGAATTATATCAATAAGTAAAGAGCTTCATAAACAAGTCACACACTTGTTGATCAAAACAATGATATACATTCATTGGACCAATAATCATATTATTATTCATAAACATAGTCATGTTACAATCATCCATATGATTGCCTCAAGGGCATAACACTAACAGGTTGTGGTGTAGGGGATTTGCGTTTCCTTTGGATGTTGCCGGATCATTTCCAAAGTGGTTTTAGCGCTTTGGGGGTTTGAGTTGTTGTAGTTGGACCAATTGGGTTCATGATTATGGTTGAACTCACTCAATGATTGTACTCTTTATCGTGGTCCTTTGAGTGGAAGGTTGTGTATGACTCAATGCAAACCTTCTTGGAGAATTGTGTCGTTGAGGTGTTCCTTGGTAGGTTTGATTAAATTATTAGTGGACCACTTTGTGGTTGCTAGTAATCGCTTTACCTTTTGAGGTGTATTGGATCTTTTTGTTGTTGGGCAATGAGCGAGTTGTGTCAACCGCAGAGGAACGTTCGGTCATTTCTGTTGCGCGAGTCTTATGGATCCTAGATGTAAAGTAGGTTGTTCCTTCTGGTGGTAATCTTAGAGCGTTGTCTCTCCTGTTTCTCGTAGTCTTGAGTACAAGGAACCACAGAAGGGAGGTTGGTGTCGTGTCCTTCTGGAGAGTAGCATTAGTTAAAAGGATCGGGCACTTCAGTGCCGAGGAATGCATGGAATGAGGAGTGTGAGACCGTATTTTTCGTGGTCTGTTTGGGATTTTATCCTATCGCTTGGGTCATGCCGATGCCTTGTTTGCGTGCTTTGTGCTTCCATGTTGAGTAAAGTTCTCGCAAGTTTTGATTGCGAGTTATCATTAGAGCCGTTGGTCTCAGAACCTAGGCGTCCTGTCTTCGAGTCTCGATCAATGTAAATTCCAGTGGTTTTATTTAGGGAAGCAAACTGGGAGTTGAAGTCTCGCGGGGGCGAGCTTTACCCAAAGCTCTTTTCTTCAGGTTTGAACCACGAAGTTTAGATCTCCGTGTATTGTTGGTTTGGCGGAGTGGCATGTCTTCGATTCGGGGTCGAATCCTGTTGAAGGGGGGTAGAATGTGACACTACGGTATGGTGTGACATTATAAAATGTGAAATTAGAAAATAAAACCTTACGGTTGGAGGTTTGCTCGCGTTTTTGGGCCTAGGGGGATGAAGTGATGTGACACCACAGAGTGTCGTAACCTTATTTAATGTGCATGATGAGGCCAAAAACATTATGAAATATGAAATCGGAGTTTAAAACTATACGGTATGAGGTTTAATCGCATTTCCGGGCCGATTTTGGGAGTTTGGGCCCTTCCAGGGAAGTTTGGGCCTAAGGGGGACGTGTCGTGGGCTTTTGTGGAAGGGGTAGGGGCCCATGAGGGAGGAGGGACCAGGCTAAGGGGGCTTGGGGCGCCCCCTCCCTGCCCTAGCCGCCCCCCACATGCCCCCTCCCTCCCCTTGTGGCGCCTCCCCAAGCCGCCGCCCCCCATTGCCATGCGCCCCCTCCTACCTCCTCCCCATTGCACCACCACCCCTCCACCACCTCTCCTCCACCCCCTTGCTGCCCTAGGGTAGCCTCCCCACCCCTGCACCTCAAGGATCCATCCGTTGGAGCGAGGAGCGATCCGGGAGATCTATTGGGGTTTTCGTGCGTCGGGTGAAGGTATGGCCATGGGACTCCTTGGGGTTGGGCTAGGTGCTGTTCTAAGGTCATTATCATGTTTTTAGATCAATTGGTGGTGCTGAAATTGAGTAGATTGGATTAGATCTAGAAGTTGTCACGTTCTCTGTTTTGGACAGCATGAGCAATCGACCTAGGGTTTGGTTTTTCGCCACTTTAGTCGGATTGTGGACGTACGGCTGTTGAAGAAGTTGTAGATAATTTCAATATCTTTCTGTGGGTATAAAGAACGTTAAATTCCGATCAGCCGTTTGAAAGTTATGGCTGTTTTACCGAGCGTGTTCAAATCTGTGACGTGATTGGAACAGATCACGGTATTTTGTAGATTAAACAACTTTAGTGTCCGAATTAGCTTTTCCATATACTTAGAAAAAGTTAGGAAATTTCCTAAGCTACGCGAGGATGTACTCGTTTAATTGATTCGGAGTTCCAAAACCCAAGTTATGCCTTTTGGAAGGCTGCTGTCCCGACGGGATAGAACCTCTGTTTTTGGGTTTTGCGAGTAGTTGGCAATGTCGGGGTAGATTGTAACACCCCAAAATTTTGCTTTTCTTAAATTCATGTGTGATTTGGCACTTTGGTGAATTTTTGGAATTTTCTGGAATTTATTTGGATTTATTTGGAATTTATTTGAATTTATTCCATTTTGAAATAATTAAAGAATTTAATTTTGCAAATAAAATTTTGTTGGAAATATTTTATTTGAGTCCAAAATGTTCCAAAATATTTTCCAGAATTTTTCTGGAATTTTTCTGAGTCTTTTGCTATTTTTAATGAATTAAATGAATTACTGGGAATTATTTTAAATATTAAATCGCCGGAAATCCAACTCGGTCAAGTATCGTTCAACCGATCGAGTCGGACTCGAGTCCGACCGAGCCGCTTGACTCGACCGAACCCACTCTAACCCTAATCGATCCCAACCGTTGGATCAAGATCCAACGGCCGAGATCCGCCCGACTCGACCGAAAGCCGTGAACCGACGGACCGATCGCGCCGCGGCGATCGTGGCCGTTGAGCGCGACACGTGGACGGCCACGATTTCGTCGTCTTCCGTGATCGAGCCGACTCGCCGCCGCGCCGCCGCCGTAGCAAATTAGGTTTCCGCCGCACGGACGCCGAGGTTATTTAATGCCCGGCATACCCGAGGACCGCCGTGATCCCGCCGCCTCCCTTCTCTACTTCACCGAGGCTAAGTCGCGCCGTTTAGCCGTCGAAGCTCGCCGTAGTTGCGCTGGCTCACGCCCGCGGTCTTTGCTTGTTCGCCGCCGTCGCCGTTCCACTCGCCGTTGACCTCAGATCCGGACTCACCGCGACGAGACGCACCGAAGGACCCTTCATCTCGCCGAGCAACCGAACGCCGTTGGGCTCGTCGTCGTCTTCAACTCCGGCAGCCGTGCGCCACCGCGAAGCCATCAGCCTCCGCGAGCTCAGAGGACCGTCAGATCCAGATCGGACGGTTGAGGTGAGTTCACGTGTTCCAAACCCGATTAGATCTGGACTGTTGGATCAAGATCCAACGGTTCACAATCGCCACGTGCCGTAGCAAAGGCGATTATAGGATTAGATCCGACCGTCCGATCTAGATCGAACGCCCACGAGCATCGAGTAGTTTCAACGTATTAAACCCTGGATCCAATCCGCGCCGCTGATTTTCAAACCAACGGACGAGATTGCGCCACGTGTCGGGAAGTTGGACCGACGCGGCCGGGCCACGCAGCGCGTGCGTGCAGGACGCCGACACGCGGGCCCGCGTGTCGAGGGCCCACATGTCGCTGGCTAACCCAGCCTAAGCGCCGACGCCACCCATGACGCCACGGTGGGTCCCACTGTCGCCGGTGGTCGAGCCTCGCCGACGCCAAAGAATGACGTCATCCGTAGGCCCACATGTCGATCCACGTGAGCCGTGGGACCGAGTCCACCGTGGACCCGAGCCGAGCGTGGACCGAGCCCATGGACGGCCGACGCCGCAGCCAATCAGAGCTGCCACGTGTCCATGCCGACGCAATAATTAATTTCCGAAAAAGAAAATGATTTATTAATTCGAATAATGATTTCAAATTTAGATTCAAACTTCAAACGCTTATAACTTTTGCGTTTCAACTCCGATTTGAGCGATTCAAATTTCTAAATTTGTATAAAATTAAGATCTACCTAACTATGAATTTTATTTAATTTTTGGACTAAAGTTTTTCTCTGTAATATTATTTAATTGATTATTTAAACTTTAAATAATCATAACTTTTATGCTTTTAACTCCAAATTTGATTTATTCCAGTTTCTAAAAATCCAGAACATTATGTTCTCTCTATTTATGGATTTTATTTGGAGTTTTGGGATCTTTTTGCATAGTGTTTATTTGTGTATTTGCTATTTGCACGCTTTACGAGTAGACGTTGAAGTGCCGGAAGGATTCGAAGGAGAAGTATTGACTCAGGATCCAACTCAAGACCAAGAGCAAGTACTTTTTGAAGGCAAGTTGTGCTTTGACCATGTTGATCCTATTTCGAAATCTATTTTGATTTAAACTATTGCATGCTAGTTTAATTAGAAAGATACTTTGGTTTAAACCTGGGGGTTAGATAAATACCAATTTGCTATATGACACCTTGATTACTTAAGTATGTGCCATGACCCTTTGTCACCCTAGTTGTGGATTACTAGTTGGACATTACTAAATTGCCAACATGGGTTTAGATCGTTGTAGTATCTTTGCTTAGACTCACTACGTGCTCATGACATGATTTTGGACAATCAAACGCTAATATTGAATTAATGATATATTGAACCTGTTTTGGAAAAGTATCATGTGATGTTGACGGCACGTGGTGCATGGTAATCAACTGGGGTTTGATAAACAGATTTCGACTGGGGCATGTGGCAAGAGTAATCAGGTGGGCCAGTTGTGGCATTGGGAGTGTTGATTTGGTTTTTCTGGTAGTCTTGCCCTGGTCACCCTAAGGACTTAACCTTGCAAGCCTTTGAACTGGGTCATACTTGCAACCACATGGTGGAATGGGACGGCCCTAGTTGACTAAGTCGCTAAGGACTCACTTGTGGAGCCTCAGGGTGTCGATTACACCGTTTGTGTGATTGTACGGGGAGCGTATCGTGGGCCGTGGCCAGGTACCCATCTAACGGTGTGTTGGTCCCATACTTCGCCTTGGCTAAGGGAAGGGATGGTGTAGAGCACGTCACGAGAGGACCACCTGTGTTGTTTGAGGCTTCCAAAGGCTTTGTTATGATCGCTCATTCGCATACTCTTGTATGGCGATTCACTACCGACGTGGTGAGTGGATTGTATCTTGTGGGTAAAGTGCATAACCTCTGCAGAGTGTAGAATCTATTTGAATAGCCGAGTCCACTGTGATCGACAATGCTCGGGAATTACAATCAAGGGTTAGACTTTCTGAAAATAACTTGGTTTTGAAAAGATGGGTTGGTTCAACGAGGAAGATGAAGGAAATATGGTTTAGGATGGGAAAAATGTTTATTAAACTTCTTGAAAAGTTATTTATGCTTTACTTATTTCTACTGCTTTCGAATCTACTTATATTACTTGTCAAAAGTCAAGCATCGCAAATATACCCTGAGCTATTCCTTTGTACTAAGCCATGCATATAGTATATTAGCTTGCATTCTCAGGCATGACTTGTCGAGTACCAAGTACTCACCCTTGCCTCAACACAATATCGCTTGAAGAGGAGATTACGCCACTTTGGAGGAGGAACTCCAAGAAGACCCGTCTACTTAGGGATGCGAGCCCGATCGGTTGCCTGTGGTATCTTTGGATGGCGCCACGAGTTTATTTGATTTTCCGCCGCTATTTCTCTTTTAATAAGTTTCGCCTTGCAAGGCATATATTTGTAACTTGGCCATAAGGTCGAGTAACCCTTTGATTATTTAAATAAAGTACTTTGATAGTATCGTTTGGTATGATTGTGATATATACCGATGTTAAGACTGTGTGCACTAGCGCGTTCCTGGACTAGTGCTGAATACACAGAGGGTCCGGATTTGCAAATTCGGGGTCCCGACATAGATGAGAGTTTGCGTACTGTTTTGTGTATATGATTGTGAGTGTGTGGTACCTATGTGCAGGTGGTGCGACCCCGGGAGTGCCTTCTACTTCCCACCGATCCGTTGCCCGTGGTTGAGGCAAGTGTATTGTAATGGATAGTGGTTTGTAGGTTGTTGTTGAGAATAGATGAATTGTTTATATGATATGATCACTTGCCATGCTTTAATGATTGCCAATGATATGATGAGTATGCTTATTATGTTATGATGCCATGAGTTAATGTACAAGTTAATTATGATGTTGGCATATTTGCATACATGGCATGTTACATGGCCCGGGCGGTGAGAAAATCATAACTAGTCCGGGGAAGGTCGGTGAGAAAGTTATGACTATTCCGGAGAGCCAATGAGTAAGTTCTACATTGTGATTCCATTCACCGCGGTGAACGGAAGCGAGGAGTAGGCACCCTCCATCTTCGGGATGGAAGGGGGGAGAGGGTGCACACCGACGGTGTGTACTCAACCATACCTGTATGAGTTTCCAAGGAGATATGAGCATCGCATCGCATCGCATTGCATACATAATGATGATGATAATGATTTGTGAACATGAATGAGATGATATACATGATGTGAGTTGTTGTAGCCATGTAATTGTTTTTGTTTGTACCATTGCAATATACTTGCTGAGTGATGAACTCACGCTTGTGTTTATATTGTTTTTTAGGTACCATGACACCGGCTTGTGGGAAAGGGCATTAGCTACACATCTTCACGTAGTTCCAAATACATTTACCAACCTTGAGTCATGATCATAATAATAGTGCCCTGAACTAGGTGTATGGATTAATTTTAATGTGCTGTTGATCCTCTTGCTTAGCTATAGATGTTTGTGTGGTTGGTTTTGGTTTAATTGATTATGATGATGTTTTATCCATTATATATGGCCGCTTTAGATGTCTTATGTTATGAAATATTTTGCTATGATATTGCTATTGTTCAAATCATGATAAAACAAAGGAGATGTCACAAATTTCGGTGTTTAGCATTTGTGCCTTTGCTGAAATTTGTCTTCATGTATGGTATTTAGGTGATGTTTAGTCTATGTTTGGTAGCATTCGGGCATACTAGATGCCGGGGTGTTACATTCTCTTTCTTTGGTGGTTAACTCCTCGAGTCTCCATGCCATGATAGCGCCGATTCGTCTCGTGTTCCGCTAGCATTCATTTGGGCGGTGCTTCGTTCTTCGTGTGGCAGTGATTCTGAAGTGCATTCGGCTTTATAAATCCTAGGTAAAATCTTTCACCGCATTGCCACTTGAAATCCTTCAACACGAGCACCATGTCTTCATCTTCCTTTTTTGGCTCTGATTCGGACTACTCTTCTTCGGACGATGATTCTGCGATCGCGGCCGCCCTCCAAGCAGAGCTTTCGGCCGAGGTTCGGGCTAAAGAAGAGGTGACCGATGATGAGGCCATCGCCCGTGCACTCCAAGAGGAGTTCGACGCAGACACCGTCGATGCTCCAGCAGCCTTTGCTCCCCCTACTGCTGCAGCCGTCGCGCTGTGGGAGCAGCCCCCGAGGCCGCCAATCCTCCTCTAGCCGATGCTGCGGGGGAATAGAGCGGTAGCATCTCATCGGTGGCCATGACTGCCGTCGGCGAGATCAGCTCTGGTGACGAGCTGACGCCTTCTTTAGCTCCTTCTGCTGATGTTGCCGCCCAAGGGTCGTCGAGCTCCAACAGCAGTTCCAGCGCTGGGAGCACCTCGGACAGGAAACACCGTCGTCTTTATTAGACGTAGGGGTTTTTTATTTCTTATATATGAGCGGCATCCCTCCCCTTCTTTTTCTTCCCCTTAAGGTGGTCACAATCCCTGAGCACTTTGCTTAAGTGTTGTGGTACTTCTTCTTCTTCGGTCCCTTTTCTCTTTGTATTTTAGATCTTTGTTCTCTACATCTGTCGCGAGTCTTCTGTACATCCTTTAGCCAACCGATGTAACTGCTACTTTACGAGCTAGCCGATCATGTAAACGGCCTTTCAATGAAATGTGTTAATATTTTTGCATATCTTTCCCTTCATCGGCTCTTATGCATGACTTCTGTCTCTGTTTGTCTTCTCATCGGCTTGTAACGTCTCAACGCGGGATGTGCTGTAACACACTGGATTCATAGAGTATGGGCCGAACACAGTTGTCCATCGCCCGATAGGATTTCTAACTGACCGAACCAGCCATTCCTTCCAACATACGTTACCTAGCAGAGGTGTCGCTTCTTCTCTTCCTCATTAACTGCCTCGCAACCTTTACATCATGTACCGCCACTTTCCTGCGTAGTGGGTGCGCGGTTTACGATGCTATTCTGAGCGAAACATACCCTGCTTTATATAATCTTTTTTCTTTTTCCTTGTGTACTCTCGTCTTCTTCCTTTGAACATATCGCCCTCTCAACCGACCAACTACAGCAATAAACTTTCCTCTTTGGCTTGGACATTTTCTCCACCGTTCTTCTTGAACTCCGATGGTTTGTCTCTGAATTTTGCAACTATAAGTCCATCTTATTTTTCGTGTTCAATCGTCGGCCCATTGCCTTTTTACCTTACTCCTCTTCTTCTAGATGGTCGATTATCGCTCCATGATCTTGATTCCGGTACCTAGATTGGATGGTCACTTCTTGCTTTGGCCCAGAAGGGGATGAGGATCCGCCAGACTACATCAACAAGGAGGTCATGAGAATCCCTCTGAACGCCGCTAGTCACAATCTGTCGGGGTGGAGGGATAGCTTCAGAGCTTGGCCTACCGACGTCGCGGGTTGGAGAAATTGGTACAACAGGGTGGCTGCTTGCAAGAGGGCAGACTGGGAAGCCTGGGAGATAGCCGATTGCATCGGCCTTTCTTTATCGGGTATGTGCCGAGACGAATCCTTGATTGCTGCTGCATCTTACTTCTGGTCGGACGCCTTCAATGCTTTCTCTTTCCGGCCTGGTTTATTTGGTCCGACTCTGATGGACGTGGTAGTGTTGACCGGCCTCAAGCCAACGGGCCACCAATTAAATGCGTTCGAAGCAACCCACTCTCACCGCCTGCAGACCAAGACCGGCTGGTTTCGATACATCCAGGAGCATAGCTGATCGACGGGTCCGGTGGAACTTCGTGAGCACGTCGCCTTCTTAACCATGTGGCTAGAAAATTCCTTTTCTGTGGCGCCACAGTGGGTCCTACCACCAACTTCCAAGGATTGGCTAAGGACATAGCTATGGGGAAGCTTCTTTTGGGGTTCAGTCTATCGGACGATGCACCTTATTGTTTCAAGAATGAACAGTGCGGCTGAATCTCATATCGTCGGGCATCGGGGGGGGGTTCCTCTATGGTTCATCTAACTGTGGTTGATGGCCCAGTTCCAATTGCCCTTCGGGTTCATCCCCTCTTCAGATCTTCGATTTCCACGTGAAGATGTGTCGGAGGAAGAGGCAACAGTCGTGGAACCACCTCTTAGGCGCTGTCGATCATATGGAGAGGCTCTGTCCCAAGTCTTTATGGGTGACCGGAAATTGGATATGGCAGACTTCACCAAGTACTTTACTTATTTTTATACAACGGAGCGTGTCTCTACTCCAGATTTCCTCCCATATCGGCAAATTGATGTTCTGGAATATGAGCGTCCAAGCCTCTGCCGTCCAGACCGTCCCGATGACGAGTGGCTCAGGCATTTCATCTCTCCGGGTGTCTTTTCAGTCGGCCTTAGTTTGTCGAGCCGCATCCAGAAGCCGTCGTATGAGTACTATCATCCGGCCGTCTGCGCTAGGCAACTGGGATTTGGGCAGCTACCCCCTCGGCTGATGCTTTTTGACAGACTTCAAGAGCGGGAAGAGCTGGAAGGTCCTCTTGATGTGAGCGTTGCACTTGGACTTGGGGCGGAGAGCTCTTGATTGACCCCTGCTTTCTAATCATCATGGCATCCCAGACCTCCGCAGTCTTTACTCGTTGGTGGGAGGAATGGAGTCGTCAGTTGTTCTTTGTTTCTTTGGATGAGATGCTCCACCGCTTCGACGAATCTCATCCTCTTCCTCCTTCGCCTCAGGTACTCTGAAAGACTGCTTCTCCTTCCTTTAAAGCATCTTTGCCTTGACCCTCTCTATTTTTTCGTTTCTCAGGATACCGAAGATGCACGGTTGCTGGTTTCAGCCAGTGGCAAGGACATTGAATTTTATGCCAATACTATCGGTCATACAAATGTTAGCCTCATTTCCCTGACCCTGAAGGATATCAAGAAGAGGGGCCGCGGATGGACACCGGCTCCGACCCGACACAAGAGGAAATTGGCCGATACGCCTAGGGACAAGTCTCCTCCAAGGGTTGAGATGATCGGTATGGCTCAGCCGATGCCTTCTTGTAACATCCCGAAATGGGCCTAGCAGAAAATGTGCGTTTCAAAATCTTGTTTGAGCCAAAATCTAAATTTATAAGTTTAGCTCTTTAGTTTGGACTTAGTTTCAAATAGAAAAGAAATAATTGATTTTGGTAAAAAGGTAAAAAGTAAAAGAGTAAAAGTAAAATAGTAATAAAACTTTTTACTAAAGTAATTTTGACCTGGTAAAAACTTTTGCCAAGTCAAAAAGTAAAGTTGGAACATTAATTGAAGTGAAATAAAAATTTATTCATTGATTTGACAAGCAATGGTTGATTTGATTAAAAGTTTTCATAACTTATTAAAAGCTGAAAATTTTACCAATTACTCCTCTCAGTGATTTCTACCTTTGGTAAAAATATCAAAAATTTAAACCTAGTTTTACTTCCCTTAAAAATTGAATAATTGAAATTGTGAAAATCTGAGAAAGACACCAAAAGAATTACTGCAACTTAATTACTAATCAAATGAGTTTGAAATTTTTACTGGAGATTGTAAATACCATCTAAGACACTAAATAAATTTATAAAAAATTAATGTTACAATTTAGACCCTCAAATAAGTTGAAAACCGAAAATTGGAAATCTGTGCAGTCCCTCTTGTCGGAATTTTATAAAATAAACTATTAAATATTTTAGCTTGAAATTTTTACAGTAGATAGTAAACTTACTGGGGTAACACAGTAAAAATTGTCGAAAATTAATGATATGATTTGACCCTTGAACTATTCCACCATCGCTGCTGTCTGGAGTGAATTGAATTGAGGTTGATCTTCCTTTCCTTTCGTGTGGGCCCAGGCAACATGGGACACGACCAACAAACCCTGTTCCAGCACGCTTTGAGCCAGCCGACCAGGGAGATGGATCCATACCTTAGCTCCTTTTCTCCTTGCTTCTACTCTCTTTTTCCCAGGCCTTGAGCCACTGCCAATCCTCATTTCTTTTTTTTCTCCATTCTGCTCTGGAAATCAGCCGAAGCCCCTAGTCCCTTTTCGCCATTACCAGTGAAGAGGCTTCGCGTTGGATCATTGCCCGGGTGAGCCCTTGGTCAAGCCATTCTTATCCTCGTGCTTTTCAGCAATCACCTGAGTCTCCCTACCATTTGCATGCAGCCTTCATCGCCAGAGAACTACCGTAGCCTCCTTCCTCCTCCTCCAGTTCGGCCAAGCAGTTTGGCCTTGCAGGTGAAGGTATACCTCAAATATGTGGGCATACATCCCTCTCAGAAATTAAAATCTAGCCTAGTGGTGGGAACCCGTTTGCCTAGCTCAGCAAACGAGGGTTCGAATCCCCACCAAGGCAACCCTGTTGCAATTTTTGCTTCATTTCCTTATAAACCTTTGGATGATTAGCTCAAGTATATTAGCTAGCCTTTGACTCACAAGCTGGTGGCGAGTGCTCCACGGCTGATCCAGCATATCCCCAGTTCGAATCCTGATCTAGCAAAGTTTTCTTTCTTTTGCCCTATTTAATCCAATCCTTCATATCTTTTGTTATGAATGTCCAAATAAAGTAAAATAAATTTCTAAATTCATATTGTGACCTCTAGTTTCTGTTTATGCGAAAATACTGTGTACTTGATCTCTGTTCGAAATTAAATCTGAATTTAAAGAATAGGTCGAAAAGATGCTAAATATAAATCTTGTACAAATGAACTCCGATTAGAGTGAAACCAATTCCGTTAGAATCCTTATGATCTTAGAAACCCAAGTATGTAAAAATATCTAAGTTTTAACTTGTTTTAGATTTGTTTTTAGTTAAGTTCGATTCCAATGCACTAGATGTTCAAAAGTGCGTAACTTGATCAATTATGATTCAATTAAGTGTAGCCAAATTTCCAGTGTTGGTTAGACCATAGACAACCTAATTATGTAGAAAAACTTAATTGTTGCTCATGGTTTAAGATTTAAATTCAAACTTTATTCGTAGGACGATTATGTGCTATTTATAGAATTTGTGTAAATGAACTCCAAAATTTATAAAACCAACCTTGTCAGGTTCCTTAGATCATATGCAATGCACGTATGTAACATTATTTAGACTTGAGGTTAGTTTGTGCTAAATTTGTGTTATGATGCTTCTCCATACATTAACAACTTAAATAGTGATAAACAATTTATGCAAATTCAAATGATAATGAAAATGGTTCTTAGGTCCAGATTAGACCATGACAACCATATTCCCTGTTTTCTTAGGTTTAATGCATGTTTGTAAGTAACCATGCTTTAAATACTTACATGAATAGAATATGAGTTAAGGTGTAGAAATAAGTATTAGTGTTAACACTTGTAAAACCCGTACCTAAATACCTCTAGTTCAATACTAGTTAGTCTTGCTAAAATAATCCATTTGCATGCCATATAGGGTTAAAATTTGTAAAAGCCGTAATGCTCCTTTAGTTGAAAAACGTCTCGGATAAAACTGAAAAGTCGCGGAACCCACTTTAAAACACTTTTAGTGATACCCCCAGCTAGTCTATGAAAAATGGTTAAAGAACTCTTTAAGGTGTAGCCGCAAATGTAAAACGAAAATTGAATAGTTACCACGTAAATTTTAATAACACTTAAGCCTTTTCGGTAGCCCGTAGAATAACTCGTCTAAATGAGAATGTTAAGAAGAATGGCCTAGAATCACTCCCTAGTATATAGACTACCATAATCTAGAAAAATATTTAATTTACTTCTTGCTTTGGATCTGAATCCTATTAGAGCAATAACCCTAGTTGTGGATTACTAGTTGGACATTACTAAATTGCCAACATGGGTTTAGATCGTTGTAGTATGCTGCTTAGACCTGCTACGTGCTCATGACATGATTTTGGACAATCAAACGCTAATATTGAATTAATGATATATTGAACCTGTTTTGGAAAAGTATCATGTGATGTTGACGGCACGTGGTGCATGGTAATCAACTGGGGTTTGATAAACAGATTTCGACTGGGGCATGTGGCAAGAGTAATCAGGTGGGCCAGTTGTGGCATTGGGAGTGTTGATTTGGTTTTTCGGGTAGTCTTGCCCTGGTCACTCTAAGGACTTAACCTTGCAAGCCTTTGAACTGGGTCATACTTGCAACCACATGGCTGGAATGGGACGGCCCTAGTTGACTAAGTCGCTAAGGACTCACTTGTGGAGCCTCAGTGGTGTCGATTACACCGCTTGTGTGATTGTATGCGGGGAGCGTATCGTGGCTGTGGCCAGGTACCCATCTAACGGTGTGTTGGTCCCATACTTCGCCTTGGCTAAGGGAAGGGATGGTGTAGAGCACGTACCGGAGAGGACCACCTGTGTTGTTTGAGGCTTCCGAAAGGCTTTGTTATGATCGCTCATTCGCATACTCTTGTATGGCGATTCACGGCTGACGTGGTGAGTGGATTGTATCTTGTGGGTAAAGTGCATAACCTCTGCAGAGTGTAGAATCTATTTGAATAGCCGAGTCCACGATCGACAATGCTCGGGAATTACAGTCAAGGGTTAGACTTTCTGAAAATAACTTGGTTTTGAAAAGATGGGTTGGTTCAACGAGGAAGATGAAGGAAATATGGTTTAGGATGGGAAAAATGTTTATTAAACTTCTTGAAAAGTTATTTATGCTTTACTTATTTCTACTGCTTTCGAATCTACTTATATTACTTGTCAAAAGTCATTTCTTTGCAAATATACCCTGAGCTATTCCTTTGTACTAAGCCATGCATATAGTATATTAGCTTGCATTCTGCATGACTTCTTTGAGTACCAAGTACTCACCCTTGCCTCAACACAATATCAGTTGAAGAGGAGATTACGCCACTTTGGAGGAGGAACTCCAAGAAGACCCGTCTACTTAGGGGATGCGAGCCCGCCAGTTGCCTGTGGTATACTTGGATGGCGCCACGAGTTTATTTGATTTTCCGCCGCCGCTATTTCTCTTTTAATAAGTTTCGCCTTGCAAGGCATATATTTGTAACTTGGCCATAAGGTCGAGTAACCCTTTGATTATTTAAATAAAGTACTTTGATAGTATCGTTTGGTATGATTGTGATATATACCGATGTTAAGACTGTGCACTAGCTGCGTTCTGGACTAGTGCCGAATACACAGAGGGTCCGGATTTGCAAATTCGGGTCCCGGCAGAGGTGGTATCGAGCCAGGTTGATTTGTAGGCTCAACCCTAGCTAGAATGGTCGTAGTGAGGATAAAACCTATTTTCTAAAGCTAAAAAGTTGTCAAGATAAGAAATGACCTCTCGACTTATCCCCTTCTCTCTTTTCTTGTCTCTTGCTGGAATTTTCCCTTACCTTGTCACAATTTAAAAATTCCGAGTTCTTACGTAAAGCACTCTTGTGACAGATGGAGGAAGAGTTCAACTACGTTGATCTAGGAGTTGGTCACGCCGCGGAACTTTGGCACATGCTACAAACTCTCGGAGATTTTGAAGAAGCCCCAATATCAAGTGGAAGTGATCAGACAAGCAGGATTGATCAAGGCTTGTGACGTGAGGATTGAGGTACCTGTCAGGAAGAGGGGCCCAGGCAATCGCCCGATACACTGCACTGCTAGAAGATCTACAATGCAGATGGGTATCCAAGAAGTTTCACGACGAGCAATGCGGCACATTACCAGTATCCACGCCAGAGAGTTGGAAAGCACGGTGTTCCGTTATCATCCGCGCAGCGATAACCTTCTTGACCCGAAGACGATTCAGGATGAGAATGCCACGGTTACCACAGCTTGGCACGATTCGTCGTCGCCAGGAAGATGTACTAGATAATACAAGCAAGGAGCTACGTAAGGCCCGCAAGGAAATCACGACAGAGAAGAAACAGATGGCGGGAAGCTCAGAGTATGTGGCACACCTTCTACGAAGGATTGACGAGTTGGAGATGACTTTGTACGGACCGCACCCGAGCCAAGATTTGAGCTACACGAGCCAGATCCAGAGGAGTCGATCTCGATGAGGACACCGCTTCTTCGACTACCACAGATGACATAGTCATTTGGACATGGCGATCGTTTCGCGCTATGCCACAAAGACCGTGCACTCAGGCCGTGGAGGTTTTCTCGATGAGTGAGCATAGGTTCTATAGTGAGACTCCTTCACGAGTCGAGTCATAGAATAAAGAGTCACCCTTTAGGCGTTAGACTCCAGAGTTAGTTCGATTTGGATTTGCTTTGTTTGTCGAGTGTGCAGATGTGTTGCAAGGCCCTTAGGCATTGTAAGCAGCCATACCAAGTTATTAATAATAAAGATGGACCTTAAAGTTACCCCTTTCGCCCCGCATAAGTTCCATATTACTTGCCTATTCTTGTTTCCTCTCATCTCTAAACCTAGAGCAAATCAACAGATGGTGAACACCCGTGGGAACTTTGGAAGCAATGGGAGTGGATCTCGCCAACAGAAAACCCCAATGATGGAGCACCAGCACCGCCATGGATGTGCAGAATTTTGGAGCATTTCTTGTCGCTCGGACCAGTTGATGCATGCTATGATGCAACAAATGCAGCACATCACCGCCAGGCCACCGCTAATCAAGTTAATCAGTGACCACGCCGAGAATACAAGGTCGCCGAGTTCATGAGGACTCACCCACCCACTTTCTCTGGAAATGCCAATCCATTGGAGGCCGACGATTGGTTAAGATCAATTGAGAGGAAGCTACACATAGCTCAATGCATAGGGAATGAGAAGGTACTTTACGCTTCTCATCGCTTGGAAGGAACAATGGCCCGAATGGTGGGAGAACTTCGTACACGCAGAGAACCCTCAAGATATCACTTGGGAAGAGTTCACAACCGCATTCGACAAGATCACGTGCCTGAAGGAATTATGGACCTTAAGAAGGAGGAGTTCAGAGCAGAGGCAAGGTAATCAGCCGGTGGCCGACTACGAACAAGTTCACACAGCTTAGCACGCTACGCACTGAGGATGTAGCGACGAGATAAATCCAGGCAGCCTCGTTTCATGAAGGGACTTAACTCAGATTGCAAGTAGGGTTGATCACCCACACCTTTCCGGATTTCCAAGAGTTGGTGAATAAGGCACTTATTCTCGAAGACAAGCGCAAGGAACTGGATGAGAACAGAAGCGCAGGATGCAACAAAGAAGGATCACGCCAGTGGAACGCATATACCGAGAGTTGCACCAAATCAACTCTTCGATTCCAACCACGTAATGCAACGAGGACACCATCCCCACCAAGACCTGCCAATCGAACTACCAAACCCCACTTCGCTTAGAAACGCTACCCCGGCAAATGAAGGAACAAGTGAGACGCTGTTACAATCAGCAACGAGCCAGGACACTTTGCCAACAGCTTGTCCGAAGAAGACAGCAGAGCGACCCGATTCGCTTCAATCTAGGAACCACCCAGCTAGGACGCCAAAGACCAGAGCCACACCCAGGCCGTGGTGAGAGGCCGAGTCAACCATGTCACCGCAGATGCACCGCAGAATGCTACGGACGTCGTCTTGGGTAAGTTACTTGTTAACTCGATACTAGCAGCTTTGTTTGACTCGAGCTTCGCATTCGCTTGTTTCGCAAGGCTTTGCTACTAGAAATGACTTAAGGATTGCAAGACTTAAGTGCATGCTTTTAGTTCAAACCCCTGGTTCAACTCCGAACGGAAGTAGGATGTTCCGGTGAGAATACTAATAGATGGAATAGAGATCCTAGCAAACCTTATAATTTTGGAGACCCGCACCTTAGACGTCATATTGGGAATGGATTGGTTATCCAAGCACAAGGTCAGTATTGGATTGTGGACGAAGGACTATCTCGGTTGAGAGCCCGTGTGGGAAGAAAGTGGAATTTCAAGCCACTGCAGTTAGAGATGGACAGTTGATGGTTAACAGTACCAAGGCAATCAGCATAGAGGATGTCCCAGTAGTGAATGAGTACCCCGATGTTTTTCCCGAAGATCTACCTGGTATGCCGCCAGACAGGGACATAGAGTTTGTGATAGAGCTTGTACCTGGTACAGCACCGATAGCAAAGAGACCCTATCGGATGTCTACCGAGGAGTTGGTAGAAATGAAGAAACAGCTAGAGGAGTTAATGTGAGAAAGGATTTCAGGAGCTAAAGAAGCGATTGACATCAGCACCGGTGTTAGTACTACCGGATGTTGCTCAAAGCTTCGATATTTATTGTGACGCATCGCGCCAAGGACTTGGATGTGTGCTGATGCAGAATGGAAAGGTCGTCGCTTATGCATCAAGGCAGTTGAGGCCGCATGAGGAAAATTATCCGACACATGACCTAGAGTTAGCCGCCGTAGTGCATGCTTTAAAGATATGGCGTCACTATCTGATTGGAAACAGATGTGAAGTGTATACGGATCATAAGAGCCTTAAGTACATATTCACCCAATCGGATCTGAATATGAGGCAAAGGAGATGGCTAGAATTGATCAAGGACTATAATGTTGGAATTCATTACCATCCCGGGAAGGCCAACGTAGTAGCCGATGCCTTGAGTCGGAAAAGCCATACCGTGAGTGCGTTGCTAGCCACAAGTCAGGATGAGTTATGTAAGGATTTTCAGAAGATGAAGATTGAGGTTGTACCTAGCGGATTCTTGGCCGCATTAGAAGTAAAGCCTACCTTAGAGGATCAGATCCGAGAAGGACAGAAGGATGATGACAAGATCCGCAGGATTAAGTCCATCAAGGAGGAGGGCAAGGCAAAGGATTTCGAGTTGGATGAGCAGGGCACGTTATGGATGAAGGATCGCATTTGTGTGCCTAACAAAAAGGAGTTAAAGCAGCTGATTTTGGAAGAAGCCCATGACTCTAAGTACTCGATTCATCCTGGAAGCGCCAAGATGTATCAGATCTCAAGGAGAGATTCGGTGGCCGAGTATGAAACGTGAAGTTGCCGAGCATGTTGCATTGTGCGACGTATGCCGAGAGTCAAGGCAATGCATCGAAACCAGCGAGATTGCTACACCACTGAAAATACTGAGTGGAAGTGGGAGGAAATCGGAATGGATTTCATTACCGGTTCTTGTCGAAGACTCAAGGAGGTTATGACTCCATATGGGTTATAGTGGATCGCTTGACCAAAGTAGCCCATTTTATCCCCGTGAAGACCACTTACTCGGGAGATAAATTAGCGTAATTGTACATGATCAGATTGTCTGCTTGCACGGAGTGCCCAAGAGGATTGTATCGGACAGAGGTACCCAATTTACCTCAAGGTTTTGGAATAAGTTGCATGAAGCCATGGGGACCCGTTTGAACTTCAAGATGTACCTTATCATCCACAGACGGATGGACAGATGAAAGAGTCAACCAGGTTACGGAAGATATGCTAAGAGCTTGTGCATTGGCTTATGCTACCTCTTGGGATAAGAGTTTGCCGTATCTTTGAGTTCGATTACAACAATAGTTATCAGGCTAGTTCTGAGATGTCACCTTTTGAGGCCTTTGTATGGTCGACCCTGTCGGACGCCATTGAATTGGAATGAGACCGTGAGCGCCGTGTCTTTGGGCCTGATATTCTTCAAGAGGTCAAGAACAGATCGCCATAATTAGGGAAAGGTTGAAGATAGCCCAATCTCGACAAAAGAGTTATGCTGACAATCGTCGCCGAGATTTGAGTTTTGAACCAGAAGACTTTGTATACCTCAGAGTTACGCCTCTCAGGGGAGTTAAGAGGTTCCATGCCAAAGGGAAACTTGCACCCCGTTATGTTGGACCATTTAAGATTTTGAGCCGCAGAGGCGAAGTTGCTTATCAGCTGGAGTTGCCACAGTCGTTAGCAGGGGTACATGATGTATTCCATGTGTCCCAGTTAAAGAAGTGTCTCCGAGTTCCTGAGGAACAGACACCGCTAGAGTCAATTGAGTTGCAAGAGGATTTGACTTATAAGGAACATCCTGTGAGGATTCTAGACACAATGGATCGAGAAACTAGAAACAAGTCAACCCGTTTTTGTAGAGTTCAGTGGAGCAACCATGAAGAAAGCGAAGCGACTTGGGAGCGCGAAGAGGATTTGAAGAAGGAGTTTCCAAACCTATTCCTTTAGTGAGCCCTGAATCTCGGGGACGAGATTCTATTAAGGGGGGGAGGTTTGTAACACCCCAAAATTTTGCTTTTCTTAAATTCATGTGTGATTTGGCACTTTGGTGAATTTTTGGAATTTTCTGGAATTTATTTGGATTTATTTGGAATTTATTTGAATTTATTCCATTTTGAAATAATTAAAGAATTTAATTTTGCAAATAAAATTTTGTTGGAAATATTTTATTTGAGTCCAAAATGTTCCAAAATATTTTCCGTAATTTTTCTCGAATTTTTCGAGTCTTTTGCTATTTTTAATGAATTAAATGAATTATCGGGAATTATTTTAAATATTAAATCGCTGGAAATCCAACTCGGGTCAAGTAATCGCTCAATCGACCGAAGTCGGACTCGAGTCCACCCGAGCCAGCTTGACTCGACCAAACCCACTCCTAACCCTAATCGATCCCAACCGTTGGATCAAGATCCAACGGCCGAGATCCGCCGACCGATCGAAGCCAGCGTGTCCGGACGACCCGATCGCGCTGCGCGATCGTGGCCGTTGAGCGCGACACGTGGACGGCCACGATTTCGTCGTCTTCCGTGGACCGAGCCGGACTCGCCGCCGCGCCCGCCAGCCGTAGCAAATTAGGTTTCCGTTTTACGCACGCCGAGGCTATTTAATGCCCGGCATACCGAGGACCGCCGTGATCCCGCCCTCCCTTCTCTACTTCACCGAGGCTAAGTCGCCGCCCGTTTAGCCGTCTTGAGCTCGCCGTAGTTGCGTATTTGCTCATACGCAGTCTTTGCTTCCTTGCGCCGTCCGCCGTTCCTGCCGCCGTTGACCTCAGATCCGGACTCACCGCGACGAGACGCAGAAGGACCCTTCATCTCGCCGAGCAACCGGAACGCCGTTGGGCTCGTCGTCGTCTTCAACTCCGGCAGCTGCGGCGCCACCACGGCCATCACCTCGCGAGCTCAGGCACCGTCGGATCCAGATCGGACGGTTGAGGTGAGTTCACGTGTTCCAAACCCGATTAGATCTGGGCCGCTGGATCAAGATCCAACGGCTCAATCGCCACGTCTTTGTAGCGATGCGATTATAGGATTAGATCTGGACCGTCCGATCTAGATCGAACGGCCCACGAGCATCGAGTAGTTTCAACGTATTAAACCCTGGATCCAATCGCGCGCTGATTTTCAAACCAACGGACGAGATTGCGCCACGTGTCGGGAAGTTGGACCGACGCGGTCGTCGCGCCCACGCTGGCAGTGCAGGACGCCGACACGCCGGGCCCGCGTGTCGAGGGCCCACATGTCGCTGGCTAACCCAGCCAGCGCCGACGCCACCCATGACGCCACAAGGTCCCACTGCCGCCGCCGTGGTCGAGCCCGCCGACGTCGCCAAGAATGACGTCATCCTGTAGGCCCACATGTCGATCCACGTGGCCGTGGGACCGAGTCCACCGTGGACCCGAGCCGAGCGTGGACCGAGCCCATGGATCGGCCGACGCCAAGGCCAATCAGAGCTGCCACGTGTCCATGCCGACGCAATAATTAATTTCCGAAAAGAAAATGATTTATTAATTCGAATCATGATTTCAAATTTAGATTCAAACTTCAAACGCTTATAACTTTTGCGTTTCAACTCCGATTTGAGCGATTCAAATTTCTAAATTTGTATAAAATTAAGATCTACCTAAATATGAATTTTATTTAATTTTTGGACTAAAGTTTTTCTCTGTAATATTATTTAATTGATTATTTAAACTTTAAATAATCATAACTTTTATGCTTTAACTCCAAATTTGATTTATTCCAGTTTCTAAAAATCCAGAAAATTATGTTCTCTCTGTTTATGGATTTTATTTGGAGTTTTGGGATCTTTTTGCATAGTGTTTATTTGTGTATTTGCTATTTGCACGCTTTACGAGTAGACGTTGAAGTGCCGGAAGGATTCGAAGGAGAAGTATTGACTCAGGATCCAACTCAAGACCAAGAGCAAGTACTTTTTGAAGGCAAGTTGTGCTTTGACCATGTTGATCCTATTTCGAAATCTATTTTGATTTAAACTATTGCATGCTAGTTTAATTAGAAAGATACTTTGGTTTAAACACAGGGTTAGATAAATACCAATTTGCTATATGACACCTTGATTACTTAAGTATGTGCCATGACCCTTTGTCACCCTAGTTGTGGATTACTAGTTGGACATTACTAAATTGCCAACATGGGTTTAGATCGTTGTAGTATGCTGCTTAGACCTGCTACGTGCTCATGACATGATTTTGGACAATCAAACGCTAATATTGAATTAATGATATATTGAACCTGTTTTGGAAAAGTATCATGTGATGTTGACGGCACGTGGTGCATGGTAATCAACTGGGGTTTGATAAACAGATTTCGACTGGGGCATGTGGCAAGAGTAATCAGGTGGGCCAGTTGTGGCATTGGGAGTGTTGATTTGGTTTTTCGGGTAGTCTTGCCCTGGTCACTCTAAGGACTTAACCTTGCAAGCCTTTGAACTGGGTCATACTTGCAACCACATGGCTGGAATGGGACGGCCCTAGTTGACTAAGTCGCTAAGGACTCACTTGTGGAGCCTCAGGGTGTCAGTTACACCGTTTGTGTGATTGTGCGGGGCGTATCGTGGTGTGGCCAGTACCCATCTAACGGTGTGTTGGTCCCATACTTCGCCTTGGCTAAGGGAAGGGATGGTGTAGAGCACGTCTGGGAGAGGACCACCTGTGTTGTTTGAGGCTTCCGGAAGGCTTTGTTATGATCGCTCATTCGCATACTCTTGTATGGCGATTCACTACCGACGTGGTGAGTGGATTGTATCTTGTGGGTAAAGTGCATAACCTCTGCAGAGTGTAGAATCTATTTGAATAGCCGAGTCCACTGTGATCGACAATGCTCGGGAATTACAAATAAGGGTTAGACTTTACGAAAATAACTTGGTTTTGAAAAGATGGGTTGGTTCAACGAGGAAGATGAAGGAAATATGGTTTAGGATGGGAAAAATGTTTATTAAACTTCTTGAAAAGTTATTTATGCTTTACTTATTTCTACCGCTTCGAATCTACTTATATTACTTGTCAAAAGTCATTTCTTGCAAATATACCCTGAGCTATTCCTTTGTACTAAGCCATGCATATAGTATATTAGCTTGCATTCTCAGGCATGACTTGCCGAGTACCAAGTACTCACCCTTGCCTCAACACAATATCGCTTGAAGAGGAGATTACGCCACTTTGGAGGAGGAACTCCAAGAAGACCCGTCTACTTAGGGATGCGAGCACAGACAGTTGCCTGAGGTATACTTGATGGCGCAACTAAGTTTATTTGATTTTCATTCTTTGCTATTTCTCTTTTAATAAGTTTCGCCTTGCAAGGCATATATTTGTAACTTGGCCATAAGGTCGAGTAACCCTTTGATTATTTAAATAAAGTACTTTGATAGTATCGTTTGGTATGATTGTGATATATACCGATGTTAAGACTGTGTGCACTAGCGCGTTCCTGGACTAGTGCTGAATACACAGAGGGTCCGGATTTGCAAATTCGGGGTCCCGACATAGATGAGAGTTTGCGTACTGTTTTGTGTATATGATTGTGAGTGTGTGGTACCTATGTGCAGGTGGTGCGACCGGAGTGCCTTCTACTTCCCACCGATCCGTTGCCCGTGGTTGAGGCAAGTGTATTGTAATGGATAGTGGTTTGTAGGTTGTTGTTGAGAATAGATGAATTGTTTATATGATATGATCACTTGCCATGCTTTAATGATTGCCAATGATATGATGAGTATGCTTATTATGTTATGATGCCATGAGTTAATGTACAAGTTAATTATGATGTTGGCATATTTGCATACATGGCATGTTACATGGCCCGGGCGGTGAGAAAATCATAACTAGTCCGGGGAAGGTCGGTGAGAAAGTTATGACTATTCCGGAGAGCCAATGAGTAAGTTCTACATTGTGATTCCATTCACCGCGGTGAACGGAAGCGAGGAGTAGGCACCCTCCATCTTCGGGATGGAAGGGGGGAGAGGGTGCACACCGACGGGTGTGTACTCAACCATACCGATATGAGTTTCCAAGGAGATATGAGCATCGCATCGCATCGCATTGCATACATAATGATGATGATAATGATTTGTGAACATGAATGAGATGATATACATGATGTGAGTTGTTGTAGCCATGTAATTGTTTTTGTTTGTACCATTGCAATATACTTGCTGAGTGATGAACTCACGCTTGTGTTTATATTGTTTTTTTAGGTACCATGACACTGGCTTGTGGGAAAGGGCATTAGCTACACATCTTCACGTAGTTCCAGTCACATTTACCAACCTTGAGTCATGATCATAATAATAGTGCCCTGAACTAGGTGTATGGATTAATTTTAATGTGCTGTTGATCCTCTTGCTTAGCTATAGATGTTTGTGTGGTTGGTTTTGGTTTAATTGATTATGATGATGTTTTATCCATTATATATGGCCGCTTTAGATGTCTTATGTTATGAAATATTTTGCTATGATATTGCTATTGTTCAAATCATGATAAAACAAAGGAGATGCTGCCGAAATTTCGGTGTTTAGCATTTGTGCCTTTGCTGAAATTTGTCTTCATGTATGGTATTTAGGTGATGTTTAGTCTATGTTTGGTAGCATTCGGGCATACTAGATGCCGGGGTGTTACATTCTCTTTCTTTGGTGGTTAACTCCTCGAGTCTCCATGCCATGATAGCGCCGATTCGTCTCGTGTTCCGCTAGCATTCATTTGGGCGGTGCTTCGTTCTTCGTGTGGCAGTGATTCTGAAGTGCATTCGGCTTTATAAATCCTAGGTAAAATCTTTCACCGCATTGCCACTTGAAATCCTTCAACACGAGCACCATGTCTTCATCTTCCTTTTTTGGCTCTGATTCGGACTACTCTTCTTCGGACGATGATTCTGCGATCGCGGCCGCCCTCCAAGCAGAGCTTTCGGCCGAGGTTCGGGCTAAAGAAGAGGTGACCGATGATGAGGCCATCGCCCGTGCACTCCAAGAGGAGTTCGACGCAGACACCGTCGATGCTCCAGCAGCCTTTGCTCCCCCTACTGCTGCAGCCGTCGCGCTGTGGGAGCAGCCCCCGAGGCCGCCAATCCTCCTCTAGCCGATGCTGCGGGGGAATAGAGCGGTAGCATCTCATCGGTGGCCATGACTGCCGTCGGCGAGATCAGCTCTGGTGACGAGCTGACGCCTTCTTTAGCTCCTTCTGCTGATGTTGCCGCCCAAGGGTCGTCGAGCTCCAACAGCAGTTCCAGCGCTGGGAGCACCTCGGACAGGAAACACCGTCGTCTTTATTAGACGTAGGGGTTTTTTATTTCTTATATATGAGCGGCATCCCTCCCCCTTCTTTTTCTTCCCCTTAAGGTGGTCACAATCCCTGAGCACTTTGCTTAAGTGTTGTGGTACTTCTTCTTCTTCGGGTCCCTTTTCTCTTTTTATTTTAGATCTTTGTTCTCTACATCTGTCGCGAGTCTTCTGTACATCCTTTAGCCAACCGATGTAACTGCTACTTTACGAGCTAGCCGATCATGTAAACGGCCTTTCAATGAAATGTGTTAATATTTTTGCATATCTTTCCCTTCATCGGCTCTTATGCATGACTTCTGTCTCTGTTTGTCTTCTCATCGGCTTGTAACGTCTCAACGCGGGATGTGCTGTAACACACTGGATTCATAGAGTATGGGCCGAACACAGTTGTCCATCGCCCGATAGGATTTCTAACTGACCGAACCAGCCATTCCTTCCAACATACGTTACCTAGCAGAGGTGTCGCTTCTTCTCTTCCTCATTAACTGCCTCGCAACCTTTACATCATGTACCGCCACTTTCCTGCGTAGTGGGTGCGCGGTTTACGATGCTATTCTGAGCGAAACATACCCTGCTTTATATAATCTTTTTTCTTTTTCCTTGTGTACTCTCGTCTTCTTCCTTTGAACATATCGCCCTCTCAACCGACCAACTACAGCAATAAACTTTCCTCTTTGGCTTGGACATTTTCTCCACCGTTCTTCTTGAACTCCGATGGTTTGTCTCTGAATTTTGCAACTATAAGTCCATCTTATTTTTCGTGTTCAATCGTCGGCCCATTGCCTTTTTACCTTACTCCTCTTCTTCTAGATGGTCGATTATCGCTCCATGATCTTGATTCCGGTACCTAGATTGGATGGTCACTTCTTGCTTTGGCCCAGAAGGGGATGAGGATCCGCCAGACTACATCAACAAGGAGGTCATGAGAATCCCTCTGAACGCCGCTAGTCACAATCTGTCGGGGTGGAGGGATAGCTTCAGAGCTTGGCCTACCGACGTCGCGGGTTGGAGAAATTGGTACAACAGGGTGGCTGCTTGCAAGAGGGCAGACTGTGAAGCTCGGGAGATAGCCGATTGCATCGGCCTTTCTTTATCGGGTATGTGCCGAGACGAATCCTTGATTGTCGCTGCATCTTACTTCGGTCGGACGCCTTCAATGCTTTCTCTTTCCGGCCTGGTTTATTTGGTCCGACTCTGATGGACGTGGTAGTGTTGACCGGCCTCAAGCCAACGGGCCACCAATTAAATGCGTTCGAAGCAACCCACTCTCACCGCCTGCAGACCAAGACCGGCTGGTTTCGATACATCCAGGAGCATAGCTGATCGACGGGTCCGGTGGAACTTCGTGAGCACGTCGCCTTCTTAACCATGTGGCTAGAAAATTCCTTTTCTGTGGCGCCACAGTGGGTCCTACCACCAACTTCCAAGGATTGGCTAAGGACATAGCTATGGGGAAGCTTCTTTTGGGGTTCAGTCTATCGGACGATGCACCTTATTGTTTCAAGAATGAACAGTGCGGCTGAATCTCATATCGTCGGGCATCGGGGGGGGGTTCCTCTATGGTTCATCTAACTGTGGTTGATGGCCCAGTTCCAATTGCCCTTCGGGTTCATCCCCTCTTCAGATCTTCGATTTCCACGTGAAGATGTGTCGGAGGAAGAGGCAACAGTCGTGGAACCACCTCTTAGGCGCTGTCGATCATATGGAGAGGCTCTGTCCCAAGTCTTTATGGGTGACCGGAAATTGGATATGGCAGACTTCACCAAGTACTTTACTTATTTTTATACAACGGAGCGTGTCTCTACTCCAGATTTCCTCCCATATCGGCAAATTGATGTTCTGGAATATGAGCGTCCAAGCCTCTGCCGTCCAGACCGTCCCGATGACGAGTGGCTCAGGCATTTCATCTCTCCGGGTGTCTTTTCAGTCGGCCTTAGTTTGTCGAGCCGCATCCAGAAGCCGTCGTATGAGTACTATCATCCGGCCGTCTGCGCTAGGCAACTGGGATTTGGGCAGCTACCCCCTCGGCTGATGCTTTTTGACAGACTTCAAGAGCGGGAAGAGCTGGAAGGTCCTCTTGATGTGAACGTTGCACTGGACTTGGGCGGAGAGCTACTGATTGACCCTGTTTCCGGAATCATCATGGCATCCCAGACCTCCGCAGTCTTTACTCGTTGGTGGGAGGAATGGAGTCGTCAGTTGTTCTTTGTTTCTTTGGATGAGATGCTCCACCGCTTCGACGAATCTCATCCTCTTCCTCCTTCGCCTCAGGTACTCTGAAAGACTGCTTCTCCTTCCTTTAAAGCATCTTTGCCTTGACCCTCTCTATTTTTTCGTTTCTCAGGATACCGAAGATGCACGGTTGCTGGTTTCAGCCAGTGGCAAGGACATTGAATTTTATGCCAATACTATCGGTCATACAAATGTTAGCCTCATTTCCCTGACCCTGAAGGATATCAAGAAGAGGGGCCGCGGATGGACACCGGCTCCGACCCGACACAAGAGGAAATTGGCCGATACGCCTAGGGACAAGTCTCCTCCAAGGGTTGAGATGATCGGTATGGCTCAGCCGATGCCTTCTTGTAACATCCCGAAATGGGCCTAGCAGAAAATGTGCGTTTCAAAATCTTGTTTGAGCCAAAATCTAAATTTATAAGTTTAGCTCTTTAGTTTGGACTTAGTTTCAAATAGAAAAGAAATAATTGATTTTGGTAAAAAGGTAAAAAGTAAAAGAGTAAAAGTAAAATAGTAATAAAACTTTTTACTAAAGTAATTTTGACCTGGTAAAAACTTTTGCCAAGTCAAAAAGTAAAGTTGGAACATTAATTGAAGTGAAATAAAAATTTATTCATTGATTTGACAAGCAATGGTTGATTTGATTAAAAGTTTTCATAACTTATTAAAAGCTGAAAATTTTACCAATTACTCCTCTCAGTGATTTCTACCTTTGGTAAAAATATCAAAAATTTAAACCTAGTTTTACTTCCCTTAAAAATTGAATAATTGAAATTGTGAAAATCTGAGAAAGACACCAAAAGAATTACTGCAACTTAATTACTAATCAAATGAGTTTGAAATTTTTACTGGAGATTGTAAATACCATCTAAGACACTAAATAAATTTATAAAAAATTAATGTTACAATTTAGACCCTCAAATAAGTTGAAAACCGAAAATTGGAAATCTGTGCAGTCCCTCTTGTCGGAATTTTATAAAATAAACTATTAAATATTTTAGCTTGAAATTTTTACAGTAGATAGTAAACTTACTGGGGTAACACAGTAAAAATTGTCGAAAATTAATGATATGATTTGACCCTTGAACTATTCCACCATCGCTGCTGTCTGGAGTGAATTGAATTGAGGTTGATCTTCCTTTCCTTTCGTGTGGGCCCAGGCAACATGGGACACGACCAACAAACCCTGTTCCAGCACGCTTTGAGCCAGCCGACCAGGGAGATGGATCCATACCTTAGCTCCTTTTCTCCTTGCTTCTACTCTCTTTTTCCCAGGCCTTGAGCCACTGCCAATCCTCATTTCTTTTTTTTCTCCATTCTGCTCTGGAAATCAGCCGAAGCCCCTAGTCCCTTTTCGCCATTACCAGTGAAGAGGCTTCGCGTTGGATCATTGCCCGGGTGAGCCCTTGGTCAAGCCATTCTTATCCTCGTGCTTTTCAGCAATCACCTGAGTCTCCCTACCATTTGCATGCAGCCTTCATCGCCAGAGAACTACCGTAGCCTCCTTCCTCCTCCTCCAGTTCGGCCAAGCAGTTTGGCCTTGCAGGTGAAGGTATACCTCAAATATGTGGGCATACATCCCTCTCAGAAATTAAAATCTAGCCTAGTGGTGGGAACCCGTTTGCCTAGCTCAGCAAACGAGGGTTCGAATCCCCACCAAGGCAACCCTGTTGCAATTTTTGCTTCATTTCCTTATAAACCTTTGGATGATTAGCTCAAGTATATTAGCTAGCCTTTGACTCACAAGCTGGTGGCGAGTGCTCCACGGCTGATCCAGCATATCCCCAGTTCGAATCCTGATCTAGCAAAGTTTTCTTTCTTTTGCCCTATTTAATCCAATCCTTCATATCTTTTGTTATGAATGTCCAAATAAAGTAAAATAAATTTCTAAATTCATATTGTGACCTCTAGTTTCTGTTTATGCGAAAATACTGTGTACTTGATCTCTGTTCGAAATTAAATCTGAATTTAAAGAATAGGTCGAAAAGATGCTAAATATAAATCTTGTACAAATGAACTCCGATTAGAGTGAAACCAATTCCGTTAGAATCCTTATGATCTTAGAAACCCAAGTATGTAAAAATATCTAAGTTTTAACTTGTTTTAGATTTGTTTTTAGTTAAGTTCGATTCCAATGCACTAGATGTTCAAAAGTGCGTAACTTGATCAATTATGATTCAATTAAGTGTAGCCAAATTTCCAGTGTTGGTTAGACCATAGACAACCTAATTATGTAGAAAAACTTAATTGTTGCTCATGGTTTAAGATTTAAATTCAAACTTTATTCGTAGGACGATTATGTGCTATTTATAGAATTTGTGTAAATGAACTCCAAAATTTATAAAACCAACCTTGTCAGGTTCCTTAGATCATATGCAATGCACGTATGTAACATTATTTAGACTTGAGGTTAGTTTGTGCTAAATTTGTGTTATGATGCTTCTCCATACATTAACAACTTAAATAGTGATAAACAATTTATGCAAATTCAAATGATAATGAAAATGGTTCTTAGGTCCAGATTAGACCATGACAACCATATTCCCTGTTTTCTTAGGTTTAATGCATGTTTGTAAGTAACCATGCTTTAAATACTTACATGAATAGAATATGAGTTAAGGTGTAGAAATAAGTATTAGTGTTAACACTTGTAAAACCCGTACCTAAATACCTCTAGTTCAATACTAGTTAGTCTTGCTAAAATAATCCATTTGCATGCCATATAGGGTTAAAATTTGTAAAAGCCGTAATGCTCCTTTAGTTGAAAAACGTCTCGGATAAAACTGAAAAGTCGCGGAACCCACTTTAAAACACTTTTAGTGATACCCCCAGCTAGTCTATGAAAAATGGTTAAAGAACTCTTTAAGGTGTAGCCGCAAATGTAAAACGAAAATTGAATAGTTACCACGTAAATTTTAATAACACTTAAGCCTTTTCGGTAGCCCGTAGAATAACTCGTCTAAATGAGAATGTTAAGAAGAATGGCCTAGAATCACTCCCTAGTATATAGACTACCATAATCTAGAAAAATATTTAATTTACTTCTTGCTTTGGATCTGAATCCTATTAGAGCAATAACCCTAAGTGTTATGTTCTTCGACGTGCTTGTTAGAAATTGTTAAGCGTAAGAAGGCCCTTAGCTAAAATACTAATGTTGTAATAATCATTCTAAAAACCTTTTAGGTTCAGCCGGTAGCTTTAATCTAGTTAGTGCCCTTTTAATATTAAAAATCGGTACTACCGGAACTCGAGAACGGTACTACAGAAAGTTGTAATACCGCGATCCGAGAGTTGGTATTACTGGAATACAATAGGTGCGTTAGCTAATGTGTTAATTCAATTAATTTAAACAATCTTAGCTTCTTAAATTCGTAAAATAAGGATAAACGATTCATAGAAAATAAGTAATCATGTTGCGGTATATAGTTTAAACCGTTAGTAAGGGAAATGAGTGGAAAGACATTATAAAACACGTATACTTGATATCATATAACCTAAACCCCGAAATCATGTTTGTTATGTGTGATGATTTATTATTTGGACTTCTATCTGGTTTTTCTATCTGTATTCTTTTTGCCTCCTTGGAGTTTACCTTATTGGAGTTTATTATTATTTGCTATGTATCGCGGTATGACGAGTAGAGCCTGACGTAGCCGACGCTGTCGTTTACAAGTCTAAGCGCGTACTCGACGATAACTCCGAATTCATCGACAACACGAGCTATGACTTCAACTTCGTTGCAAAACAACGTATAGCAAGGCAAGCCCCTTTGATCATATTGAACCCAAATGTTCAGAAATTCCTTTGTCAAGTTTTTCATGCATGCTTTATGTTTATAAAATGCTAGTTTGGGTTATGGTAGATATTATCTTCATTATGAGATTTCCTTAATCAATGTTGCCATGTGAACCTTGATAACCCTAGACAATGGATAGACAATTTAGGATGGGTATATTCGTTTATTACATGCATATGCTTAGCCATGCTTAGACTGGGAAGCGAACAGATGGTTTACTGTTCGTGATGAACTCAATATTTGATATATTGGATTAAAAAGATGAACATGATGAACTCCACTTATGAACATGTTGGAATATGTGTGTTTCTTTTTCTGAAAATAAAACTATGATTTGGACACGGGCGACTTATTGGCAATAGCCGGTTGTGTGAGGGTGTGCTCACACGTAGCTAGGGGGAGATTGTCGCCCGGGTCGGATTAAGGACCGAACTCAGTGTTGTATGATCCAAGAATTACCGTACAACCACAATGCCGGTATGGGACGGCTATAACTAATTAAGTTACTAAGGACTGGCTTTGCACGTGAAAAGGCTGGAGTAGCACGGGCTGTTCCTGCGGGATTGCTCGTAGGGGTGTCCACACAAAGGTGTGGGTTAGACACATACCAATGCAACGGTATACGCCTTACTAATGGGGAGAAATGATCCGTGCTACGATGTTCTTCTGCCGCCATTAGTAGGGGTTAGTCGTTACCGGGCTAGTGCAAAGTCAGGATTTAGTAATGTAAAGGTTATATATGATTTTTCCCTGGCGACACACCAAAGGAAGTGTGTTAAAAGGCCTTGCAAAAAGGGAAATCATTCTTTGTGGGTAAAGCTGTACCACTCTGCAGAGTTAAAACTAATCGATTAGCCGCACTCTCGGTTATGAGCACTTGGTGAACTTGCACTAGTTAGAAAGCTTCTTGTCTTTTTATAAAATGAATTGAGAAGATAAAAATTGGAATTGGTGAGCTTACCCTTACAGATGAACTCAATACTTGACATTCGTTGGCAAGTTTGGATTCACCTGTTATGCCCTGTGTGGACAAAATAAATTGATTCTAGATATTGTTGGGAATGGACGATATGATGCTCACGACGAACTGTGAGTTGTTTACTACTGTTGTCATCCTTACTTGTTATACTTGCACACCTGTTATTTTAATTATCTGTCTAGTTTCCTTTTATTTAAATTTTCGCTTTCAATCTATTACTCAGTATTTACAATTCAATTTGGCTCCACGCAAAAATAACCCTGATAGCCATCCTGTTGAATCAGCCTGCATATGTCATAGGTTTTGCAAACACTTTAAGTCTTGCTGAGTACGCAATGTACTCACCCTTGCTATCGTTGTTGTTTTTAGGTAAATACCTCGACAGATCATACTTGACGCAGGTTTCGGTGTAATGACGATGATTTTGTCTAGGGATTATACCTTGTCAGTTGCCTGAGGGATTGGATGGGCACACTACAAGACTTCTATTTCTTTCTGCTGCAATATTATTCTAACTTGTAAGACTATCCTGTAAAATAGCTATCGTAGTGATAATGATATTTTGTATGGTTGTGATTTCCATTTGTATGTGCGTGCTAGCTACTGATCCAGGGACTAGCATATGAAGCACATTAGAACCTGTCTTTTACGGTGCATTGTACTGTAAAAGGGAGGCTCCTCACACTTCTCCTGCCGGTGTGGACCCTACCAGGCATGGTATGTATCCTACTTTCCTCTCCGGCCTATGAAGCCGCGTCTTGTTTATGGCCTTTGCCACTTTGCTCTGTTTCAGTGCGAAAGAAAAGGCTTGCTGGGCGCAGGAGGCTTGCCACGATCTCCCCTCCTCCGCCTGCTGCTGCAGCTCAAGGCGCACTTGCGGACATAACTATTGAATCCCCGAAAAGAGTCACCGCCGATGTTGCTGGTGTGGGGACTGCTGTGGACACTACCTCAGAGACCATAACAGCCATTGTTGCGTACATTAAAGCGGCCACTGCTATATATGGAGGGTGTTCAAGTTACTGACGTGGAAGAGGGGGTACTGTCGCTCCTGCGGGAGCTGTTCTGGATGGTGACGTGGAGGAAGCCGACGCGGCCATTACTGCGGGAGTTACTGCGGTAGTGGTGACGCAGTCTCCTGTGGACGATCCAACAGAGTCTGCCGATATTCCTTCTGTCGATGAACACTCGGCCACCATCCTTCCTTCGAGTTCCTCCTTCGACACTGAGGTACCTTTTGTTGACACACCTTTGCAGCCTTTGTTCTAAGTACTCCAAATTTCTCGGCCGATGTTTGCCTCCCAGCTGCTGGCAAGCACGCTCCTTGGATTTACCCCAGGAGAGCTCGGCTTTTCTCCTGATGATGCACCTACCACCGGTCAGCCATCTCGGGTAGGATCAGACTTCCCGTCCGTGCCGCAAGCCCGCAACAAGACAAATTGATGTAGCTCCATCGGTTGTTGGTGCGATCTGGGTCGGCGGTGCTGGATTCCTATCAGCTGATCTCTGCTCTTCTTGCTGAGGTTTCCCCCTGTCCCCCGGCGTTGTCTACGGATAAGTTCCGCCAGCTGCATCATTTCTTCTTGAGGAGGGATGCTGTTCGATCAGCACTGGAGCGGCGCCGACAGCGAGAGGAGGTCGCGAAAGAGCGCGCAGAGCTTGTCCTTCAGGCAGCTGATGGGAAGCAGAAGAAAGCTGAGTTTGATGCCGCGGTTTCTTCGGTTCAGGTTTCGGCGCCATTGAGGGCAGCTTTGGTCGATGAGATTGCCCATTTGAAGCAAGCTCTGGCCGAAGCCGAGGCCCGTCTTTTAGCGATGGACCGTGACACTGCCCTGGCCAAGGCCGACGTACAAACATGTCGAGACGACTTGGTGGCGACCTTCCAGATAATCGATGCCAAGGCTAAAGCTATCGTACCGGTTCCTGGTAGCGAGTCGGACAATGAGGACCTGATCTCAAGTGTGGGTTAAGCTGCACAGGACGCCGTTGATAGCATTATTCATCTCATGTAGGCGATGTGCCTGAGAAGAGCCCTTTTAGTTATTCATCGTCCTTATCTTGTAGTAATATTTTGGACCTGTAGCCGTAATCAACCTGTACTGGACTAATTCGGCTTTGGTAGTTTTCGCTCTCTTTATTAAGATCTGACCCATATGCTAGGGTAGTACTACAAGAAAATTAATAATTCCCAAGCGAATTTTTTTGTTGGGATTGATACTGTAATCCTTGGGGATGTTAATCCCAAAGGGGAACTCTTGCAGTTGGTGCCTTGGAATTAATGGCGTAGCTAATGCCATCATTTACATGGACCTCGTTGAGAATAACTTCTGCAAGGACTTACTACCAAGAGTTGTTGTTGGTGATCACTCGTCTTGGTTGCCACATAGAACACCACTAGTCTCAAGGACTTCTCCTTGCAAATAGTTTTATTCTAATTCAGTATTTCCAAAAGTAATTTTTTTAATATAAATTAGTTTTCCTATACAAAAGAGTTGCCCTTGGGGATTCTTCTAGTTTTATCATTTATCGTTAATTATTATATAAATCTCTTTCTAGTTAATCAAGATTTACAAAAATGTATTTAAATGTTTAGAGCACACGTTAGATTGCATACCCAAGATGTATCACACAATGCAATGATTTGCATGAGCGTAAAAGTGCAAAATAATTTAACCAATCAACAATTATAACATTACTCGATTAATGTTGTTCTGAGAAGGCTCTTCAGCCATCATCGCATAACATAACTTAACAAGGAAATACTTTGTTCAACAAGGTACATAAGACTGAACTGATTAATTTACTGATGATTACTACGTAACCCTTCTTGGAGAACTTCATCCTAAGATCCCTACATAGATGCTTACAGTTTGGCAACAACACATGCTAGAAATGCCAAAAATCATCACTCTCACGAGATCTTCCAGAATGTCCTTGCTGCTCTTGTAGTGTGTTCATCCCATCCTAAAAAAATATGTGAAATTAGCAAAAAAAAATATATGAATGAAAATTAGTTCCTAGACTTAGTTGTTGAGCTATACTTTCAAATATATGAATGGTGAGACATGACCATATATATGAGCGAAATTGAAACTGCAATTCAGGAACTTGTATCTCAAGTACTAGCATAACATTTGTAATGTGAAAAGTTTTTCAAGGGAGTACTACACTATCTATGTAGCAAACAGAACTTTTGATATTGTTCATTTTTTTTTCTAGTCGCTAGATCCTCATTAGGGGGTAGCGAACTACCCCGATTTAATTTTTTTTTCAAAAGTGACCGTCTGTCGTGCGACTGTGACACGACTAGTGCCTAGTCGTGCCACGTGGATGCGACTGGGCACCAGTCGCGCCACGGTGGCGTGACTTACAAATTTTATTTTTTGCTCAGTCGCGCGACTTGTACCTTTTTTATTTTTTTCCTAGTCGCTAGATCCTCGTTACGGGGTAGCGAACTCATGCTGATAATTTCAGTAGCGGGTGTGACGCAGATGTATGAGTATATCATACACAACTTTTCTATATTGTTCGCATTTTATTATCATGTTATTTTAAAATTCCATTTTAGGATGCAAATTTTAACTATTTCTAATATATTTCTTTCGTGGAGTCTTTTTTTGTCTCTTTAATTTAATATATTTGACGTATTTCTATAACAACAGGCTATGATATCAAAAGCTTATAGCTAATTTTCTTCGTGTGATGGGAAATATAATAATAAGCAATAGGTTAATGCACACTGTGTGTTTTAAATTGCCAACGAATGCTTCTATTCCAAGTAGTCCCAATGAGTTCAATATTAGCCTTGGAGATGACAACATTTATGCAAGGGTATATCTACTACCCTTGCAAATAACCATTTACAGCAACGGCCACACTATTGACCTTGGAGATGATCAGATGACAACATTTCTACAAGGGTATATCTACTACCCTTGCAAAAAATAATTAACAGCAAGGAACCCGAGTGATGGTTGCAAATAAGTATCATCTCCAAGGCTTATTTTTTGCAAGGAACATAACTCTTGGGATAACATGCATTTCTTGTAGTGCTTCTTCAAGTAATTTCCATTAATGGCTTTGGTATACGTTTCTCCTTCCAGGGTCTCCAATATGTACGAGTTGCCTAGTACCAACCAGTTGATCTTGTATGGCCCTTCCCACGTGTGAGACTATTTTCCGTACTTGTTGTCACTCGTTCCGACTGGCAAGATAGTTTTCCACACCAGGTCGCCTTCCTCGAATGATTTGGGCACGACCTTCTTGTCGTACGCCCTAGCCACCCTAGCTTTGTGTAACACCCCGGCATTTAATATGTCCGAATGCTACCAAATATAGACTAATCAACCTCTAAATACCACAGCTACAAGTAAATTACAGCAAAGGAGCAAATGCTAATACCAAAAATTTCGGCAGTATCTCCTTTGTTTTTCCATGAATTGAAGCAACAACAATAGCATAGCAATATATGGCAATATAAGAGACATCTAAAATAGCAATAAATAATGGCATGACGGCAATATAAGTCAAATCTCAAGCATTCAAAGTCTTCATGAGCCAAACGAACAATAAGGCTCTCATAACGCAAAACTAGATCATAAACCAATATGCATCACACTAAATTTATTATCAAGACTCCAAATGAATAACTGTGGGAACAAAAGTGTGAAGCTACGTGTAGGAGTGTGACTAGTTCCTTTCCCCGCATGTCGGTCTCATGGTACCTAAAACAACAAGAAAACACAAGCGTGAGTTCAACACTCAGCAAGTATATTGCAATGGTACAAAAGAACAATTACATGGCTTCAACACCTCAATCATGCCTATCATCTTATTCATACTCACATATCATTTTTCACATATCATCATCATCATATATGCAATGCGATGCACATGTCTCCTAGAAACTCATACCGGTATGGTTGAGTGCACACCCGTCGGTGTGCACCCTCTCTTCCCTTCCATCCCTGTCATGGTCCTATTTTTCCTAGTGTGTGGTCATGGGGGGCAAATGGGTAATGTTTCCACCTAGATATTTTTCTCTCTCTCTCTCTCCCCTCCCTATTCCCAGCCGAGCCCCACCCGGCTCCCTCCCCAGCCCGAAACCCCCCCTGCTCCCTCACCCGTTTCCCCCACCCGCCCGACGCCCCTCTCGCCCTCGCCCCATCGCCGCGCCTCCTCGCTCGCTCGGCTCGCCTGCCGGCCTGCCCGGGCTGGCCACCCCTCTGCCGCCTCCCTCCACTGGGATCGCCCTCCCACTGGTGCGCCTCCTCACGCCGCCGCCGCCTCGCCTCCCTCTACTCCTGGCGCCCCTCCTCCCGTGGTACAGCAGCTGGCCAGCCCCTCCCCTTCCTCTCCCTCCTCTTCCCTTCCTTCCCTCTCCCCCTCTCTCTCTAGCCATGCATGCTAGGTGTTTGATGAAATGGCTAGGAGGTGGGTGTTCTTGCATGCTAGGTGTTTGATGACATTGGTTAGGGTTTTGAGTTAGGGTTTGATTATCCCCAAACGGGTCGTTCCCTTTTCACTAATGGCCAAATCCTTATTGCGGCCGGGACGATTCCATGATTGCTTTGTGCTAGGGTTTCGTGATGTTGGAGGCTAGTCTTGGGGTTGTCCTACCTCTATCTGATCCGCGATGTGCTCATGATGATTTCATATTGGTCGGTTTAACTGAATCTGAGGAAGAATGAGAAGGCTTAGTAGGGGGTTAATGATTTGATACTAAGCATTGCTCATGTTTGGGAATACTATTGTGCACTTGACTTTGCGCGAAAGATTAATGTCAGCGAGATGATTGAATGCCGATTGGGAGGGTAGCATTGGAAATCCTAGAATAGTGGATAATGTGCGTGACTGTTGTTTATATTGTCATATCTTGCTTCCTCTAGTGTTCAGGTGTAAAGAGAGTATGGTCTAAGTCTCTATTAATCGGGGTGAAATGCTACTAGTAAACGTTTGGGTTGAGCGTGTTGGCAATGGCATTATCAAGAGTTCAATACATGGTAGACGGTTTTTAGCTAGTGTTGGGCCTTTCCAAAAGTTGTTCGACTGTTATAGTAGAGTCTCGCAATTGTATTTCTTTTGGCTTATTGAATCTTGCAGTTTACCTTCGATTTTCATTCTATGTCATTTGCATTACATGCATCTCATTTTTCATATGCATTGTTATCGTGTAGAGGGCGAGCCCGCAGAGATTGACGTGGCCGCGATCAAGGGTGATCACGGTGAGCAAGTTGTCGTTGAGGATCCGGCAGAAGCTGCAGGCAAGCACCTAAGCATATTTAACCCATTATATGGTTTTATCTTAGAGAATTAAATTGCTTATTTGGACGATTAAGTATGCATTAGGAGTTGAATGGTGGGAACAGTGTTAGAACCTATTTGCTGCACATACACTCCTTGATAATTGTGGAATACTTCCTTCGGAACCAATATTTGGGTAATTATAACGAGTCTACGCTTAGTTTTGCTTAGATGTTGGGTTGGGCCAAGTGGGAATGGTTCTCCCGCTTGAGATTATTAACAATTGTTTCACTTCACACATGATGGATTGGAATGGGTATGTTTATGAGTCGTAATTGATGAATTGTGGACCGGGCGGGGAGTTGGTTCATTTGGGTACGGAGACTCAAATGTGTAGCCCCGTCTGTGTCAGTTAAGGACCGATCCGTAAGTGGAACAAGATTGAGCACACCCCGATTGGTCGCATGCCCGATTATGGTACGGTAAGCCACTCTTTCTCTCATACGGAATCGATGGACCGTAACTTCCTGTGGTTGGACGTGGTTGAGGGCGAGGCTTAGGCCGACTCTCGAGCGCCAAGCCGGGCTTGGGGCTGCTCGAGGGGGTGCTAGGTTTTCGGGCCACAGGAGGACGCTTCAGCGATTGGGTATGATTGGGAGGGGGTTGACACTAGGCCCTTGTGGTAAGTGTCGTGCGATCAATGCTTCCCTGCAGGGTTAATTAAGCGATTCGAATTGCCGCGCTCTCGGATATGAGCAAGCTTGATCCGAACTTCTTCTGCGTAGTAAATAACTTGAACTTGTGGTTCGCCGTTGGGCTTGAGCTTTAAATTGGTTATGTATTGCTCTACTTTAATTGTTGTTACTTTCAATTTCACATTAGAAGTAAGTGCGGTCTATAACTGCTTTAAACTTGTAATTGGTTCCGTTGTCGCACTTATATTACAAATGTTAATGCTTTTTCCGCACTTTTACCTTAAGCTTACTCCTTGCTACAACTAAATGCATAATCCTTTGGAGTCGGTCCTATATGGACCCACGGGTAAGTCTTGCGAGTACCTTCCGTACTCATGCTTCTGCTTTGTGGTTTTTTTTCAGGTGAGGATCGGGTTGAGTGCGAGTTATACCCGTACTGTCTCTCGGTGACTGGGCGGGGCACCGAGTAGAGGCTTGCCGACGCCGTTTACGCCTGGGAGTGTTCAGGGGCAGAACACTTCCGGGATTTGTCTTACTTTTGCTAAATGCATCCCTTTTGTTGTATAGATAGATGCGGTTGTTGGGCTTTTGGATTTGGTAATGGACGCTTACGCGTATGTCGGTCCCGTTCGTGTTTTCTTTAGCTGTGATACTGCTGTGGTGCTGTGGATGTCGTTTTACTTTCAATATATATATTGGACTGTGTTTTCCTTGTCTGCTGAGTGGATGTCCGTAGAATCTAGAAAGGTCATGCCGAAATTTTCTGATTTTCGGAGTCTTGGTCCTTTTTCCGTTCTTGCCTAGTTTAGAGTCTTGGCGTTGTTTTTGTTCTTGGTTTGGTGGTTGTCTAGTTTGTCTTTGTGCCGTTTGTGTTCCGCTTGCGTGTTGGTTCGAAAGTTTCGAGTTTGTTGCCCCCTTTATGCAAATTGAGTTGATATCGTGTTGGAACCGGTATGCGGGGCGATCCTGGGCGAGTTCGGGTCGCATGCCGGGGGAATACCGGGACGGTTGTCGAGTTCATCGAATGGACATGACGTTGTCTTGATTGGACTTGGGTGTTAGCACTGCGAGCGCCATCGGTGATCCGTTGCTAACCTCCAAATCCGATGTGGACGACGGGACATTCGATAACCCGAGGACGGTCTGGACGGCTCCCTGACAAGTTGGTATCAGAGCAAGGTGCATAAAGACGAACTTAAACTTGACGACCACTTAGGTGATTGATTAGTACTTGCATGATGCATTAGGTAGAGCTTAGTACTGATTACCCGCCCTAGGTATATATTTAGGAGAGTTACGTTAAATGGTGAGCGTGGGAGAGACGATTACGTTGGAATCGTGCATCCATACTATGCATATGAGGTTCATGTCATGTCATGCATGCATGTGTTTACCATGTCATTGTGCATCATACTTTATACTTTTGTGTGGGGTTTAACCTGTGTCGTCTGTCTTGTTGGTGACAGAATGCGGACCCGCGGGGCTTCCACCTCTGGGGGTGATGGAGGTGACGAGCGGCAGCGGCCAGAGGGTGCTGATCCGCCGCCTCCTCCCAACGTGTTGGACATTCTGCAGCGGACCGAGCAGCACCAGGAGGCGACAAATCGTATCCTGGAGATGCTAGTCCAGGATCGGGTCCAGCACGGTGGCCGCGGTGATGGGCGAGGTCGGCCCACCAGCTATCTCGACTTCCTGCACACGCAGCCACCGGTCTTCTCACGGGCCGCCGACCCGTTGGAGGCCGATGATTGGCTGCGCACGATAGAGCAGAAGTTTGCTCTTATCGACTGTGGGGAGCTCCAGAAGGCTCACTTCGCGGCGCAGCAGCTCCAGGGCCCTGCTGGTGCTTGGTGGGCCAATTTGCGGGTGATGCGACTGCCGCACCGGTTACTTGGGCTGAGTTCCGTGAGGCGTTTGGGCGTACCACATCCCGAAGGGCCTCATGGACATGAAGAAGCGGCGATTTCTCACCCTCCGACAGCTCGGCAAGTCGGTGGTTGACTACTCGCAAGAATTCAACTACCTCGCGCAAGACGCCCCGTAAGAGGTTGACACCGACCGAGAAGAAGCAAGGTCGGTTTGTGAGTGGGGCCGACGGCGAAGATGCAAGATAGGTCATGTCGTCTGCGACTTGGCCGACTACAATGACCTGGTGAGTCAGCGATCACCGTTGAGCTCAAGATGCGGGCTCATCAGAGGAGAAGAAGAGGAAGCGGGCGACACCGTACTCGTGAGCGGCAGCTCGCGTGAGCTCAGGCGGTCTCGTATCGGCCGCCGAGGCCGTCTGCCAGCCCAAATCCGCGATCAGTCCACGGTCTCGTATCAAACTTGCAACGAGCATAACTCGGGTTCTAAGACTCCGAATCGATTAAACGAGTACATCCTCGCGTAGCTTAGGAAATTTCCTAACTTTTTCTAAGTATATGGAAAAACGGATTCGGATTCTAAAGTGGTTTAATCTACAGAATACCGTGATCTGTTCCAATCACGTCACAGTTTTTAACACGTTCGGTAAAACAAGCATAACTTTTAAACGGCTGGGCGGAATTGGACGTTCTTTATACCCACTGAAAGGTATTGAAATTACCTACAACTTCCTCAACAGGCTGCTGACCAAATTCCGACTCTAAATTGGCGAAATCTCAAACCCTAGGTCGACTGCTCATGCTGCCCGAAACAGAGAACGTGGCAAACTCTAGATTCTATCTAATCTACCCAATTACAGCACCACCAATTGATCTAAAAACATGATATAAACCCTTAGAACAGTACCTAGACCAACCCCATGGATTCCCATGGCCATACCTTCGCCCGACGAACGAAGAACCAACGGATCTCCTCCCGGTTCGCGCGATCTCCTTCCTCGCTCCAAATCCACTGGATCTCCTCATCGCGGAGCGCTCTAATGTACGGATCTTCGGGGTGGTGAGGTGGAGAGGCTACCCTAGGGCAGCAAGGGATGGTGGAGAGGGATGGGGAGGAGAGGGGCGCAAGGGGGCGGCTTGGGGAGGTGGAGGCGCCACAAAGGGGAGGTGGGGGAGGTGAGGGGGCAGCTAGGGCATTGGGGGCGCATATGGGCAGGGGTGGGGCGCAAGTAAGGCTGGGGGAGACGCACCAACTAGGTCTCCTACCCCTACTTGGACTCAAACTCCTTCCCACCAAAGCCCACAACCCTTTCCCTTAGGCCCAAACTCCCCCGGAAAGGCCCAAACTCCCGGAATCGGCCCGAAAACGCAAATAAACCTCATACCGTATGGTTTTAACCTCAAACTTCACATTTTATAATGTTTTTGACCTCAACATCCATATTTTATAAGATTACGACACTCTGTGGTGTCACACTTTGTTCTTCTGGATGTGCTCCAACGTCTTCAGTCTTAACTCTGTTAGATCTTCCAGATTATCGGCTAACGCGTTCTTGTAGTCTTCGGCTGATAAGGTGTCTTGTTTGGCGGTTCTGAGCAAACTTATGTCGATTTCTATTGACAATACCGCTTCTTGCCCATATACCAACTGGTATGGGGACACTTTGGTGACTCCGTGGCCTGACACTCTGTATGCCCACAGTGCATCGGCTAGCGTTACATGCCATCCTCTGGGTTTGTCAGCTATTTTCCTCTTAATCAATTTGATCAACGCTTTGTTCGACGACTCGGCCTGCTCATTGGCCTGAGCGTAGTACAGTGATGAATTTAACATCTTAATTCCTAAGCCTCAGGCGGAGCTTTGGAATGCTTCCGACATGAACACAGTGCCTTGATCGGTCGTGATGGTTTGTGGGATCCCGAACCGATAGACAATATGTTCCTGGACAAACGCTATTGCTTTCGTGCTAGTAACCTTCTTCAGTAGGATGGCTTCGATCCATTTGGAGAAGTAGTCCGTGGCGACCAATATGAATTTGTGGCCTTTGCTTGAGGCTGGATAGATCTGTCCAATGATGTCGATACCCCATCTGCGGAATAGCTAAGGCTTCACTACTGGGTGCAAAGTCACAGTAGGGGCATTTTGCAGGTTCCCGAACTTATGGCAGTCTTGGCATTAGGGATGGCAAAAATACCCGTGGGTCCGGGTACCCGCGGGTACCTGACCCGACGGGTCTGGGTCCGGGTCCAAATTCGGACCCACGGGTACATTAGTTCGAGTCCGGGTCCGGGTTCGGGTCCGGGTCCGGGTCTCATGTTGGACCTGTGGGTACCCAGACCCAGACCCGACTCTAGATAGAAGGTGAGGTGAACTTAAAATAGATTAGTATGCACCCTTGTCACAAGTCACATCATAGCTCAATGGAGGGAACCATGTGATTGAATCAAGAGGTCTTGTCTTCAAACCCCATTCTAGCTAAATTTTTTCCATTTTATTTGAATATCTCAATGACCTCATGCATGCAAACCTCAAATAACGAGTTCGGGTCCGGGTCCGAGATTGGACCGTGGATCGATTTCTGTCCGGTTCAAGTCGGGTCTCGGGTCCGGGTCCACGGAGGTTGGACCCGGATGGACCCGGACCCGTTGCCATCCCTACTTGGCATCCTTTGTAGTATCGAAAACAATCTTCTAGCATTGTTGGCCAATATTAACCAGTGTGCCTAAGCAACCACTTCATCTTGTGGGCCGATTGGTGTGTTCCACAAATCACTTCATGTACTTCCCCCATGGCCGATTTCGCTTCTTCGGTGCTGAGGCAATGGAGGAGCAAACCCTCTAGCGTCCAATAGTATAGGATACTATCGATCATTACGTATTTCAGTGCTTTCCTTTTAGTCTTTGCATCCGTCTTGGCTGAGGGGTCCATCAGATAGGCTGTAACCTTCGTGCACCAATCGGAGGCTGTTAGGCACAACACTGTTTTTTCGACTGGTTCACAATCGGTTGACTGCCCCAGGGGCACGCACCCGATGCCTGCTGGGCCAAGGCGTTAGCCTAGTTGTTCTCTTCTCGGCCATCGGCTTTATCCCCTGAGTGCCGTACCCGATTGAGAAGACCGGGTACGTGGGGAGGGCCTGTGGTGGATCAAAAAGAGTTTTGGTCGTTAAAAGTTATTGCGCTACTTCCTTTACGATATTAGATATCAACGGCTTAAGCGTGGTGACTAAGGCCGATGATTGGTTTAGTAACGCATGATTATTGGACTGATTGATCATTTTCGATAATTTTGCTTGTGCAGGCATGTATCGGCTTACCGAATCTTCACCACCAGTGCCGAGGGCAGCAGTTTCGAAGGAGTCGATCGTCGGCAGCGCCGTTTTCTGGGTGACGCCGCGCCATGTCTTCTAGTAACAGCTCAGCATCATTTTCTCGAACGCCGCCTTTTGGTCCTCAATCTCCTAGCATTGTTCTGGTGTTAAATCGGCCAGGGTTGGCGTGATTATTGCGTCAGTGTTGACGTCGGTGGGGGTGATGCTCTTCCCTGATGACATCATGGTGACTTCTTCGGGTCCCACCGGGTGTGCCAAAGGTGTGTTGGCGCCGAAAAAACGCGGCGTCGGGTCGATCGCCACCAACACACGAGAACGCCGGGTTCAAGGGTTGCGAGCGTGCCAGCCGATTTGATCGCGCAATCGGCAAGAGATGAGTAGCCCGATGTGTCAGAGACGATCGGGTTTTGACGATCCTAACAAGTCCGAAACGAACCCGCTTGGATCAAGGTAACTTGGCAAATTTGATTAATCCTTGCGGACCAATCAGATGAGGGTAAAAGATTGCTTCCCCGAAAAAGGCGATGCGCAACAAGATCGGAAGAAACGAGAGCTTAACAAGGCGTAATGCAGTAAGGATCAATAACCAGCGATGCGCAAGTTGTATTGATCAAAGTGTACTACAGAGGAAGGATTACAAATCTATGAGAACTGCTCCTAGTGCAAGAAAGGTAAAGGAAATAGGTATATTGGCTGTTGTTTGGATTGTGCGTGTCCCTGATGCGCAACGCACTGTCTTCTTTTATAGTCCGGTTGGCTTTGATCGTGGTCATCATGGTCTCTCTAATTGTATTGGCCCCAGGCTCATCCTTCCATCTTGACCACAACCGTATCGGATCAGGCCGTACCGGTTCCGATTTTTCCTTCTATCTCTGGAACGAGCGTATTTCCTTGATCCTCACCCAATTCTGTTATTCATAACTAACTAGGTTCGTGCCACCTTTTCCAGACTTGTGCTGTGATCGTACCTGTCTTGGTCGGCCAAATTTGGGTGCTAACAAGTCCCAATCTTTTAAATGTATGACCCTATAAATTCATGTATACTTGGATATAGTCTGAATACTCTTACTTGACCATTAATCGGTAGCTGTCCTTAGTAGAACATATCAATTTTTGGGTATATATAAAGATCACATCGAACAATCATTAACAATACTTAGTTATATATATTTCCTTAACAATGTTTAATTAGTTAACTTCACCACTTTTTTCTTGATTATGTGACTCAAAATCCTCGACTATGGCTAACTCTTTAACCGCGAGTAGCATGATCATGTATTTCTAAAATCTAACCCCACATCTTGAGTATATGCGTCAACCTTAAGTCTAATGATATATCATACATATTGTATATAAGACTAACTGATGATAGGAGTATTATAATGTTTTCACCCTGGATGATATTATCTACTCCCTCCGTCCCATAAAGAGTGCATTTCTAGTTTTTTTAAGACAGATTAGTGTGCAAGGTAAATGACTAATGTGACCCTCATTACTCCATGCATAAGCGTGCTGGTGCTTTGGTTTTCACCGATACTTAAATGCGCATGTATACATTTACAGCTCTGCATACAGAAGATTAGTGGGATATTACTCCACGCCAAGTCACTAAGCATGCAAAGGAGCTTTGGGTGCCGTGGAGTTAGGGAAATTAATGGTCTTTGGGTGGGTCCTACGGACTAAAGATGCACTTTTTGTGGGACAAAATTTTAACACTGGAAATGCACTCTTTGTGGGACAGAGGGAGTATTTTATTTAGTGATAATTAGTAGAGTATCATAATATGGTAAAATTGCTTATTTCAACCTAATCGCTTTAGTATGAAGCCATTTTTGGTAATTGTTACAAAATCTTGTTTAAAACCATTTCTACGGATGCGATTTTGCAGCCTGGGCTTCGATGTTTCCAGGCCTAAACTCTTAAAGCCATGTTTGGAAGCAAAGTTTTTCAATACCATGGTATTACAAAACTATGGCATTGAAATTGTTTTGGCATAAATACCATGGTTTCACCAACCACCATTGAAACCATGGTTTTTTCTTAGAACTTCAAACTGTTTGGCTACAAAGTCTTTAGCATGATGAAGTGATGCCAAAAGCTCAAAACTCCACTATGAGTGGAGTTTTCAATACTCCAAAAATACCATGGTATTGGTAATACCATAGTTTTCAAAACAGTTTTTTTGGTTGCTTCCAAACACCTTATGGCCAAAAATACCGTGGTATTATCTAAAGTCATGGTTTTGCTTAGAAACTATGAAAATACTTTGTTGCCAAACAGGCCTAAGATGGACCGGACCCAGGTCGATTCGGAGTAGAGGCGTGCCCGTCAGGGTTCGTCCGCCCATAAATACACGGCTAGGATCACGCCGCGGGGCTATACGGCCAGAGACGATAATTCTTTTTGTGAGGAGCCTCCCTTTTACAGTACAATGCACCGTAAAAGACAGGTTCTAATGTGCTTCCTATGCTATTCCCTGGATCAGTAGCTAGCACGCACATACAAATGGAAATCACAACCATACATAATATTGTCATTACTATTGCGAAAGCTATTTTACAAGATAGTCTTACAGCTTAGAATAATATTGCAGCGGAAAGAAACAGAAATCTTGTAGTGTGCCCATCCAATCCCTCAGGCAACTGACAAGGTATAACCCCTAGACAGAATCATCGTCATTAGCCGCAACCTGCGACAAAGTACGATCCTTCGAGATATTCTATTTGTTCACCTAAAAACAACAATGATAGCAAGGGTGAGTACTTTATGTACTCAGCAAGACTTGAAGTGTTTGCAAAACCTATGTTATATACAAGCTGATACAAAGTGTGTCTCTACGGTTGTTTGCATAAAGCGAAAATTGACAGTAATTACTGAATAGTAATTCGAAAGCATAATTCGTAAAACATTTGATGAATAAGTAAAGTAATGAGCATCATTCTCAACATATCTCAATTGATCAAATCCTGTCCACTTATCCATCCAAAGGCCATCACATGGCACAAACCATCATTTTACCAACATAGACACATATCCGCTATATTTGCCAACACATGGCACAACAGCTGAGTTCAACCTTGCCAACGTAATGTCAAGGATTGAATCATCTGCGGGGTAATTTTTCTATTCCAAGTTTTATCTTCCCATTTTAAGAAAATTATTAAAACACCTCCTAACTAGTGTAAGTTCACCAAGTGCTCATAACCGAGAGCGCGGCTAATCGATTAGTTTTAACTCTGCAGAGTGGTACAGCTTTACCCACAAATAATGACTTCCCTTTTTGCAATCGATAGTTACACACTTCCTTTGGTGTGTCGCCAGGGAAAAATCATATATAACCTTTACATTACTTAACCCAGGTTTTGCACCAGCCCGGTGACGTGAACCTTTGCTATGGCGGAACAAACAACGCACCCAAGTCACAACACAAATTATTCACACGGCAGTCCATCCCTGCCATCCATTTCTCCCCATAGCAAAGCGTAAACCGTTGCATCGGCAGGCGTGATTCCCAACACCTCGGTGAGGGCACCCCTTCGAGCAACCTAAATCCAGAAGCCTGTGCTACTACGGCCTTCCAACATGCAAAACCAGTTTTAAGCAACTTAATTAGTTATAGCCGTCCCATACCGGCATTGTGGTTGTACGAGTAATCTTGGATCATACAACACCGAGTTCAGTCCTTAATCCGACCCGGGCGACAATCTCCCCCTAGCTACGTGTGAGCATACCCTCACACAACCAGCTATTGCCAATAAGTCACCCACGTCCGAATCATAGTTTTATTTGTCATTTTTATTAAACTACAAGTATCCTTTACTGTTATATTCAACCTTTTTAAGTTTTTCAAGAACTAAACATCTCGTCTAAGCATGGCTAAGCATGAATGATTATTAAGCGCGTATACCCATTTCACATATTCATGTGTCAATCCATGTCCTAGGGTTATCAAAGGTTCACATGGCAATATTGATTAAGGATATCCACAAATGTGGGTCATAGCTACCATCAACCACAATTTAACATTTTAAGAACATAATGCATGCATATAAAACATTGATGAAAACATTTCAAAATCTGGGATCAACATGTTCAAAGGGTGCTTGCCTTGCTATACGCTGTTTGCAACGAAATCGAAGTCGCAGCTTGGAGTAGTCGGAGTCGTCGTCGTCGAGCACACACTCGGACTCGCTATCGGAAGCGTCGGCTATGTCGGATTCTACTCGTCACCGCGATACATAGCAAATAATAATAAACTCCAATAAGGTAAATTCCAAAGAGGCAAAAAGAATACAGATAGAAAAACCAGATAGAAATCTAAGTAATAGATCATCACACATAACAAGCATGATTTCGGGGTTTAGGTTATATGATTTCAAGTATATGCGTTAATCTAACTTTTCTCCTATATCTCTTACTAATGATCTAGTCTACACCATTACTTCTTTTTATTAATTGTCTATTCTTGTTTTACGAATTCAAGAAGCTAAGATTGTTTAAATTAATAGAATTAAGACATTAGTTAACGCACCTATTGTATCCTGGTAGTACCGACTCTCGGATCGCGGTATTACAACTTTCTGTAGTACTATTCTCGAGCTTCAGTAGTACCGACCTTAAGTATTTAAAAGGGCACTAATTAGATTAAAGCTATCAGCTGAACCTAAAAGGTTTTTAGAATGATTATTACGACACGAGTTCTTACGCTAAGTACTTCTTACGCTTATCTATTTGCAACATACACTATCGACAAACATAACACTTAGGGTTTTTACGCTAAAAGGATTCAGATGCAAAGCAAGAAGTAAATTAAATATTTTTCCAGATTATGGTAGTCTATATACTAGGGAGTGATTCCAGGCCATTCTTTTTAACATTCTCATTTAGACGAGGTATTCTACGGGCTACCGAAAAGGCTTAAGCGTTAATAAAATCTACACGATAACTATTCAATTTTCATTTTACATTTGCGGCTACACTTTAAAGAGTTCTTTAACCATTTTTCACGGACTAGCTGGGGGTATCACTAAGAGTGTTTTAAAGTGGGTTCCGCGACTTTTCACTTTTATCCGAGACATTTTTCAACTAAAGGAGCATTACGGCTTTACGCGAATTTAACCCTACAATGCATGCATGTGAACTATTCTTGCAAGATTAACTAGTATTGAACTAGAGGTATTTAAATACATATTTTACAAATGTTAATACTAATTCTTATTTCTACAACTTAACTTATATTCTAATCATGCAAGTATTAAAGCAAAGTTACTTACGGACAGGTTATTAGCTATTGAATGAAGCAACATGTAAAGCAATTGTATTCTCCTAAATATTTTGATTCCCACAAGGACCCTACTGTTTTTAGGTCATCTACACAGTGATGATCACGTAATTTCTCAAGGATTAATTACCTAATTCATGCATGCATGGGTACTAGTACCTAGAACAAGTTTTGTCAAATAATAAAATGATCTAAAGTATGAGCAAACCTAAGTATTTCTTTTTGCATAAATAGGTTGCCTACTGTCTAATCGACACTAGGAATTGGTTGCACTTAAATTTAAACATAAATGTACAAGTTACACATGTTTGAACATTTAGTGCGTCAAAATCGTTCTTTAACTAAAAACAAGCCTAAACAGAGTTAAAACTTAAATATTTTTATATACTTGCGTTCCTAAGATCATAACGATTCTAACGGAATTGGTTTCACTTTAATCGAAGGTCCTTTGCACAATTTTATTATTTAACATCTTTTAAACCCTTTCTTTTAAATCTAAAATTCATCTATGTATTAAAAGCAAGGTTACTTAAGTACATGTATTAACTATTAAATGGAACAACCTCCAAAAACATTACAATACCCTAAGCATTTCCATTTCATTAAGTATCCTACTGTTTTTAGGTGATTCTTGAAGTGGATGCAACAACTTTTAAAGTTTATATTTCTATTTTACATATGCATGAATAATAATTCCTAGAAACAAGTTCCAATTTATAAAATGATCTAAAGCAAGTAGAAACCTAAATATTTTCACATATTTGGATTATTTACAGTACATGGAATCTATCAAACTTGGTTTCATTAAAATTGGAGCTCAATTGTTCAAATTTTGCATGTAGCCTATTTTTAAACCTATACTTTATATTCAAATTCGAAATTCAAAAAGAGGTCAAATATTCATTATTTTCGCATAAACAGAAACTAGAGATCGAAATATGAATCTAGAAATTTATTTTACGTTATTTGGACATTTCTAGCAGAAGTTATGGAAGATTGAGTTAAATAGAGCAAAAAGAATCAAAAATCTGGTTGACCAGGACTCGAGCCCACAACCTCTTGAACTAGAGCTCCTTCCACTAAGCTACGATGTTGCTTGCATCAATGAAACTAAGTAACCCTGTTGAGGTAACACGCAAAGGCTATCAACTTAACTCAAAAATAATCGCCACAGTAGCGGCTCGGAGGGATTCGATCCTGCGACCCAAAGGCTACAGCGGAGAGCACCCAACACTGCGCTATGCTATTTCCTGTAACAAGGATCGATGCATGCCCACATATTTGAGCTTACTCACGTGCTCTCTTTGAAGGCAGCTTGCAGTTCGGCCGGAGAAAGAAGACGATGGCTGCTGTGACGATTTTGGACGGCAGTAGCTGGATGCAAACCACGAGAAAGGTAGCTCAGGTAGTTAGGGAAACACAAAGGTGAGGATGGCTTGATCAAGACCTCACCTGAGAGAGAGAACGGTAGTAGATGATCGGTGTGTTCACTGCTTTGCGTGTGCATGCACTCGGTTATGCCGGCGAGCAGGGGCGGAGGAGCAGGTATGGCTGGGTATGGCACCTGCCATACCTGCTCTGCCACGTGGATCCTTAGTACTTTTAGCACATGTTCTGTCAGTAACACAAAATATTTATGAAATATTTACCCTGATGATTTCATGTGTGGATTTGAAAAATTATTTTAGCAAGATGTCCAGTAGATTGAACTCGAATACTTTGCTCCTTATATACTCTGTATGAATTTTTTTGGCATTACGATATTGTTTAATATTCCATCCTACCGGTTTTGCCGCATCATAATTTTACTCCGTCCTCCGCCACTATAATACACCTACTATCGAAATGAGAATAGGATGATATCCTATTACCTTACCTTAAAATTGATGTTAAGATTAGGATAGGAGATGCACACGTCTAAGGAACAATAACGGATAATAAAGGTATATAAAAATAATAATTTCGCCATATCAGAATTTTTTCCCGTCCTCCGCTACTGCCGGCGAGCTAGACAAATAGAAAGTTTGGATGGTGAAGGTTGGCTTTGAGTAATGCTCGGCCATGGAGGTTACTAAGGGATTTTACGGTGCTTAGGGAAAGCTCAATGGCTCATATACTGGAGGTAAGTCAGTGCTCAGAAGATGGACATGGATCAGCTCGGCTAGAGCAGCGTGGTAGCATGGATGTAAAGAGAACCATCATGGCAACGTGAGGTGTTTCAGGCGCATGCACCATGGTGCGTGGATGCAGGCTTCGGTTGCTATAGCGTGGAGGTGAAGCTAGGATATATCACAACAGGGTATGGGTCGGAGCGGTGCTGACCGGAGGGGCAACCAGCGCAGAAGGAAGGTGGTGAGGTCGATGAGGCCTGGTTCCTGGCTCTGCTGAGTTAGCTTTGGCCTGCATGATCTTGCAGCGATTTTGTCTGAAGATGCGACAAAGGAGGAAAGGCAGTGCTCCTGAGGTGTTCTATCGAGAGGAATAGAGAAGGAAGCTGAATTATCCCTCCCTTACACTCGGGAGGTTTGAAGCCCTCCTAGAGCATCCACCTCACCTCCACCTTCTCTCTCCTCTTTTTGCAGAAAAGCCCTCCCAGTTTTTGAAATTACGGATAGGTCCTTTTGCAATTTTTTGTGAGAGGAAGATTTTTTCCTCGGTTCGCGTTTAGGTCCCTCCTTCGCCGTTTTACGTAAAGAACCTCCTGTTAAATACGAATCGTAAACGAGCCCTTTTATAGTTTTTCAAAATAGCGAACAGGTCCAAAATCATAACAAATAGGTCCGTGCGCTTTTCGTTCAGGTCCTTTCTCCGTTTTGCCCCAAAAATGTTTTTGTGGTCCGCTTTTCCTCCGAGCATTGAAAAAATGTTTTCGTTTCTCCGCTTTGCAGAAAAAATGTTTTTGTGGTCCGCTTTCCTCCGAGCATGGAAAAAATGTTTTGTTTCTCCGCTTTACCAAAAAATGTTTTTGTGGTCCGCTTTCCCTCCGAGCATGGAAAAAATCCGTTTGCCTAAAAACCGAAAAATATTTTGGTGGTCCGTTTTCCTCCGAGCATGCAAAAATGTTTTCGTTTCTCCGCTTTGCCGGAAAAATGTTTTTGTGGTCCGTTTTTCCTCCGGAGCATGGAAAAAATGTTTTCGTTTCTCTGTTTTTCCTAAAAAAAACCGAAAAATATTTTGGTGGTCCGTTTTTCCTCCGGAGCATGGAAAAAATGTTTTGTTTCTCCGTTTTACCCGAAAAAAATGTTTTTGTGGTCCGTTTTCCCTTCGGAGCATGGAAAAAATATTTTCGTTTCTCCGTTTTGCCCGGGAAAAATGTTTTTGTTGTCCGTTTTCCCTCCGGAGCATGGAAAAAATGTTTTCGTTGACCGTTTTTCCTAAAAAAACCGGAAAATGTTTTTGTGGTCCGTTTTTCCTCCGGAGCATGCAAAAAATGTTTTCGTTTCTCCGTTTTGCCCGGAAAAAATGCTTTTGTGGTCCGTTTTTCCTCCGTAACATGGAAAAAATGTTTTCGTTTCTCCGTTTTTCCTAAAAAAAACCGAAAAATATTTTGGTGGTCCGTTTTTCCTCCGAAGCATGGAAAAAATGTTTTGTTTCTCCGTTTTACCCGAAAAAAATGTTTTTGTGGTCCGTTTTTCCTTCAAAGCATGGAAAAAATGTATTAAAGTATTCTCGTGGTCCGTTTTTTTTATAAAAACATTTTTTCAATTTTTTCGTTCACGTGTGCGGCGTGCCGCCGCGCTCAATTTTCTAGTAAGAAAAATAGAGGTAGGATGCACTAATACGTGGACCAAGTAAACAAGGCAAGGTATGGAGTAACTAGCAGCGTCAGTGCACGTATGGAATGGAGCTTTGTTCTTTGCAAAAGTGCAGCCGACCAAAGCAAGTAAGCAGCAGAGTATGAACTTTAGGGTCAAACCAATTAAATTGCCTTTGAAATGGTGGTGGTCGTGAGAACTGTAAAAGGAAATATTTGCCGCAATGAGCACAGCGCTCTTGGATTGTATTTATACTCATTTACATACAAGATGGTTTGTACAAGTTGTTCAGATCTCAACAGAATCTAAACAGATTAGACGTATCCTAGAGGGAAACGCTATTGTCGGTTAGGCAACAGTATGGGCGTAACCATCAGGACTCTGAACCCTATCTCTAACTTTAGAGTTCTGAAGTTTATCTCATATGCGTCTTTCAACATGCTCCCTCAATCTCAACCATTATTCAACAGATTGAGATTGGCTCGTAGTCGAAGAAATGAAGGCTTCAGAAGTGGTTTAGTAAATATCTCTGCAACCTGATTCTTGGATGGGACAAATCTTACTTCCAGCATTTTCTTTGCTACTCGTTCACGTACAAAATGGAAATCCACCTCAATATGTTTTGTTCTTGCGTGAAACACTGGATTGGCTGTCAAATATGTTGCTCCAAGATTATCACACCATAACACCGGTGCCCTAGATTGATATACACCAAGCTCTTGCAACAACGACAATCAACTCAGCAGTTGCTTTCGCAATTGCTTTGTATTCTGCTTCTGTGCTGGAACGAGAAACAGTAGGTTGTTTCCTGCAGCTCCAAGATATGAGATTTGGTCCAAAGAACACAGCGTAACCATTTGTGGACCTTCTATCATCTGAGCAACCTGCCCAATCAGCATCTGAAAAGGCATTTAATGACCAAGAAGATGACCTTCGAAGGAACAGTCCCATATCCATTGTTCCTTTTAGGTATCTTAATATTCTCTTGACTGCACACCAATGTTGATCAGTAGGATCCTGAAGAAACTGACACGATTTGTTGACTGCATATGACAAATCAGGTCGAGTGAGTAGCAAATATTGCAAGGCTCCGACAGTACTACGATACTGGGATGCCTCATACTCTGATAGCCGACTGCCCCCTTCCTTTGACAACTTCTCAGTGGGTGTCATAGGAGTAGAAATTGGTTTGCAATTGCTCATGTTTGTCTTGAGTAATAGATCTGAAATATATTTCCTTTGAGTTAACAACAGTCCTTTCTCATTTGATGAAGCTTCTACTCCAAGGAAATACCGGAGATTGCCCAAATCTTTTATAGCAAAGTCGACAGCCAGTTTCTTAAGCAACCTGTCCACCACTTCTTCTAAGGAGCTGACAATGACAATATCATCTACATAAATCAGCATGTATACTGTAATTCCTGAGTGCTTAAACACAAAGAGAGAGGTGTCAGCTCTTGAGGGAGAAAAACCGAGTTCTTGCAACCGGTTACTTAACCTCGAATGCCAAGCTCTCGGTGCCTGTTTAAGCCCATACAATGCTTTATCCAGTCTGCATACATGATTAGGGTGCTGAGGATCTTCATACCCTGGTGGTTGATGCATATATACTTCTTCCTCAAGTACACCATGTAAGAATGCATTTTGCACATCAATTTGACGCAAATGCCAACCTTGTGAAACACCAAGGGACAAAACAAGTCGGATAGTAGTTGGTTTTACAACTGGGCTGAAAGTATCATCGTAATCAATTCCAGCACGCTGCTTGAAGCCTTTAGCCACGAGTCGTGCTTTGAACCTCTCAATACTACCATCCGGATGTTGTTTGAGTTTGAAGACCCATTTGCATCCAATAATATTTTGCCCTTTCTTTGGCTGGACGAGTCGCCAGGTGTTATTCTTCAGTAATGCAGAGATTTCAGCATCCATGGCCTCTTTCCATCGCGGGTTATCAAGAGCTTCAATGTGTGAGCTTGGTTCAACCAAGAAGGCCCTTCTACCAGTGAGAGGATAGCGAATAGTGCCATCAGTGTATTGCTTGGGCTGTCTGATATTATTTTGTGCTCTAGTTCGAACACCACTTCTTGGACTCATACTTCGCTGGATCTGTACCATTGCATCACCACCCGTGCTATGTTCTTGATCTGTCATACCCTGAGTCTTAGCCCCTGTACTATCAGATGAGCTCAAATTGTTAGTCGTAGGAGTTGATATGTCTGAGATCTCATATGATGTATTCTCTATGACCGGCTCAGTCAACAAATTGGATGCAGTTTGAGACACGAGTGGAGAGGGAAGAGCTGCAGCAAGGGGCGGCTTTGTGGAAACGGATGGTGTAGAGGAGGCAGTAGCAAAGGGAAAAATGTTTTCATCAAACACCACGTCTCGACTTATATAGATTCTACCCGTAGTGCGATCAAGACATTTATACCCTTTGTGCATACCACTATATCCTATGAACACACATTGCCTAGATCGAAATTCAAGCTTATGAGTGTTGTATGGACGAAGGTTTGGCCAGCAAGCACATCCGAACACCCTCAAGAATGAGTAATTAGGAGAACATCCAAACAGGCGTTCAAGAGGTGTTGAATTAGCTAGAGTTCGGCTTGGAAGTCTATTAATGAGAAAAGCAGCAGCTAGGAAAGCATCTCCCCAGAATTTCATTGGCATGGACGACTGAGCTAAAAGAGTTAGCCCTGTTTCAACAATATGTCGGTGCTTCCGTTCAACAACCCCATTTTGTTGATGTGTATGAGGACATGATACTCTATGTAAGATTCCTAGAGTATTGAAAAATTTATGTAGTTTCTGGTATTCTCCTCCCCAATCTGTTTGGATGGCAATTATCTTTCGATTAAGTATCAACTCAACATGGCGCTGGAACTGAATAAATGTTTTTTCAACATCAGATTTACATTTAAGGAGATACACCCATGTAAATCTGCTGTAATCATCAAGAAAACTGACATAGTACTTGAAGCCACCAACAGACGGAAGAGCTGGTCCCCAAACATCTGAATGGACTAGTTCAAGTGGAAAGGATGACACACGGGAAGACGAATTGTAAGGTAGCTGATGTATTTTTGCTTGTTGACAAGCATTACACACAGACCTATCATTATTTGACACACTAGGAATTTTATTTTGGTGGAGAATATGTTGAACTATCGGAGAAGCCGGATGTCCAAGTCTTCTATGCCACAATGCAGGTGTGAGTTTGTTCACAGCTAAAGAACGACGAGCCAAGGGTGCAGCTTTAGATTTGTGAGGAAGACAGTTTGGAGAGATAGGATACATGCCATCCTTGCATCTACCGTCCAGAAGAACCTTCTTCGTGTTTTTGTCCTTGACATAAAAAGAATCAGGATGAAATTCAAAGAAAATATTGTTGTCACGGGCTAGTTTGTGGACAGAGAGAAGGTTTTTGCTAACTTTTGGAACATGGAGGACATTATTCAGACGCATCAAACGAGAAGAGCCGAAAATAGTAGAATGACCAATATGAGATATCGACATACCTCCTCCATTTGCAGCTTGGACCTGGTCATTGCCATTGTAACTCTCCCTGAAGGTTAACTGATCAAGATCACTCGTAAGATGGTCAGTCGCTCCGGTGTCAGCATACCACTGTTGATCAGCAGTATAAGTTCTCCCAATTGCTGCAGCCACCTTTTCTTCAGCTTGATAAGAATGATCAAATCGATGATAACATCGAAGAGCATCATGACCTTGCTTCCCGCAGACTTGACAAATTGGACGATGATTGTTCTTGGGAGAACCTCGGCCAAAACCTTGTCCACGGCCACGTCCTCTCCATGAAGAGCGGCCACCACCACGAGTATTGGGAAAACTTTGACTGTTGGAGCTTTGGTTGTTGAAGCTTTTCTTCATCACATTGTTGGCAGAAGCTCCGATCTGTATATCTGAGCTATTGAGTTCTTGACGCAACTCATAGCTAATCAGATGTGCATACAGATCATTAAGGGATATTGTCTCATGCCTTGTAGTAACAGAGGTGACAAGTGAATCATATTCGCTGCCAAGACCAGCCAGAATATAAATCACTATTTCCTCTTCCTTCATCGGATAGCCAATAGACGCCATTGTGTCTGCTAATCCTTTCATCTTGTGGAAGTACTCAGCTACCGAAGAATCCTTCTTCTTCAGGTTTGCTAGCTGGAGCCTGATCTGCATAATTCGAGCCTTTGACTGAGACGCGAACATTTGTTCCAGGGCAGCCCAGACTTGGGCTGAGGAGGTGAGGAATAGCACTTGAGCAAGAATTTCTTCACTCAAGGATGACAACAATGCGGATAGAACAAGTTGATCTTGTTGATACCATGCCAAGTATGCAGGGTTTGGGATTTGTTGATTGCCACATTCTCCTCCAACGATTGTTGCGTCTGGGCAACGCATCAATCCATCTACATATCCCCAAAGCTGCTGACCTCGGAGATATGGAATCAGTTGTGCCTTCCATAACAGATGATTTGTGCTGGTAAGCTTTACCGTGACAAAGCTGTTGAACGAAGGCGTCGGCAGAATGCTGGTGGGGATCGTGGTGGAAGAACTCATGCATGGCGCTAGAGGAGTCAGACGAAAACTGAGAAGAAGCCATGGTTGATTTCCGTGGCTCTGATACCATATTGAGTTGCATGCACCAGCCAGTAACATGGTATCAGAGCCAAGAGGTCTTGAGTTCAAGACCCGGTTGGTGCAATTAAAAAAAAATAATTGTAGCTCACTTCTATTCCACGTCTTAGGCCTGAGGGAGCCAACACGTGAGGGGGAGTGTTGAAGTATAAGTGAATTGCCCGTCTTTCCTCATCAGCTTAAGTTTTGGAGTGAACTAGCTGGTGTATGCAACTCAATAAGAACAAGATAGGAACGTGGTGCTGCACTAGGAGCCTCGGTCGGGGAAAGAGAAGGGTTGTAGCTTCAAGGGCTTCGGCCGAGAGGTGAAAGGACGGGTCCTCCAGCGGCAGGGCACGGGGAAGGCTGACACGGCATGGTTGGCTCGGCATAGCAGGTCACGCAGCAATAAATGCAGGGTTGATCGATGGAAGCGACGGGGAGAGGCGGTTCGCCATCGAGTGACCTCGGGCGGACGTGAGCAGAGAGCTGGTGAGCTTCAGCCAACTGCGAGAGAGGAGGAGAAAGAGGGGGGGTAACAAGTGGGTCCCTGGGCCCACGGGCAGAGAGGTGAGGCGCGCGAGAGAGAGGTTTCCAGGTAAGTTCCTCCCAACAGCAAAAGTGCATTTAAATCTTGGGCTGAATCAATTTAAAACATTTTGAACCTTCAAATTAAGTTCTGAGTAAAATTTTATTTACTTGCGTAAAACTTTCAGGTAAAAACTCCAAGCAATTTATTTTAAATAAGTGCGACAAGATTGAAATGACAATAACATTTTTATTATTTTTAAATCCTTTTTAATTAATGCATTCACTTTTACTTTGGTAAAATGTTGTGTTACCTTTTTCTTTTACTCTTTTGACTTTTACCTTTTCATCATTTTACCAAATTCAAATATTTTACTTCTACTTATTCTTCTTTTTTTTGAAACTAAGTCCAAATTAAAGAGCTAAATTTATAAATTCAAGTTTTTGGCCCAAACAAAATTTTGAAACGCACATTTTCTGCTAGACCCAATTTCAAGATGTTACACTTTTTCCTTTCGCAATAGAAAAAACAAAAATCTCCCGAGAAGGGGATGGAGAAGCGGAAGAGTAAGGCAATGTCGCTGGTGGCGGCATGAGAGTTTTCAGAATTTGACACACTTTAAAATTCGTATTTTAGAATTTGGCACTCTGGCCTACTGTCATACACTTAGATGGTCTTACATGTCATTGAGCGTAAAATTCTGAAATAACCCATGGCGGCGGGGATCAGCAGCTCGATGAACTCCGGGCGCTCATGGCGGCCCACTCGCCGCCGCTCCACGCCCTCCTCGTCCCCTCCGAGGACGCCCACCAGGAAGGTGCCGCCGCTTCCGCCCGCCCGCGCAGATCGGAACCCGCTCGGCGGTAGATCCGGTCCGATCGGGCTCGAGTGCTCGACTGGGTTCGGTTTAGGGTTTTGTGGTCTATCATGCTCTTGTTCGTTTCTTCGTCGTTCCTCTGCTCGATGCCTGCTCGATGCTTTGAGTTTGAGGACTGATGATTTGGCGTATGTGCGCGCATAGCGAGTAACTGTCGGAGCGGGACAAGCGGCGGCAGTTCATCTCTGGGTTCACCGGGAGCGCTGGTAAGTGCTGGCTTGACCCATCCATCCGTCAGCCGATCGATCGCTCCGTTGCGATGGGTACAGATCATTACCATTATTTAGTATACCAGGTTTGCGCTATTCTGGTGTTGTTAGATTAGCCGTTTGGCGACTGCGTGCTACAGCAATTGGTGCGTGCACGCGGCAGCGGTGGTGTTATTAAATTTGTTAAGGTAACGTGTCATGGTTGGCAGCTGATCAAATCCAGTATGAGCTTTGCACCGTGTTGTTTCTGCTTGGTTAGCCTTTACCCGACGACAAGCTAGGAATGGGTGGAACACTGTGGCTGCGTCGATAAGGTTATTAAATTGCGTAATGCGTCATGACATGATTAGCGGAGCAAGAGTGCGAGAATTACTGTGTGGGTTAATATGACAAATGATATCATAACCTGCATGATCTTTAAATGGACCAAGCAAAAAAAAATTACTACAAAAAAAGCTGTTTCATGGGTCTACGATAGTTTTGATATTCTTGATCAATAGTTTGGTTAGCACGGAATGACTGGTTATTTTTGTCGTGATGTGCTAGACAGGCCGGAAAGGCAAACCCAAACATGGACCATACATTAAACATATTAAATGGGATGACGGCCGAGTACCAATCAATTTATAAACCAAATCCATTTATAGCTACCTAGACTTGTATAACCAATGATGTGTTTTAATCATGTACTCAGGTTATGGTAAATTTTGGGAAAAAAAATTCTATGGAGGAGGTATGCAAATTTAACTCTGTGCATCCCCACTTCGATAGGTGCCACGTGTTCATCTTATCAATCTCAACCATTTATTTAATTTTTCACTCCTGCCATTAATAGCACCCTTGATTTCTCACTCCTCCAATTAATAACACTGGTGATAGGATGAGGTTGAGATTTAGCTAGATAGACACGTGGCATCCATCGGAGTGGGGATGCACAGAGTTAAACTTGCATACCTTCTCCACATAATTTTTTTCCAAATTTTGAAAGCTCTTCTGTTCACTGCCCATAGCAACAAGGGACCAACGTTCAAAGTTACACTTTTCATGGTGTGCCATTTGTTACAGGTTTTTACAATTTGAGTGGTACCTTCATGCAGCGGTATGCTAGATTTACTGTATGACGAATCATATTTGCTGCAGTATGGTTGCTGATCCCCATTTCTTTTCTCTATGCTCTTTCAGAAAAAAAAACTGCACTAATCTAAAAGCAATCACACTAATTAAAGCAAGGGCAAATTTGTCCCCTGTATTTCGATTAGGCCCGTGCATCCAAATCCAGCCCGAGGGCCCTTATCCAATCTCTGTGCCTCCCCTTCGTTCCCCTTCTCTCTTAACCGCTCGCGTCATTCCTTCCCCTCCCGTCGCTCGCCTCCTCCTCCGCCTCCCGTCGCTCGCATCATCCTCCGCCTCCCTTCGGTCGCCACCTCGTTCACCCGGCGTCCACGCCTCCCAGCGCCTGGCCACCACGCCTCCTGTCGCTGCGTCCTCATCCGCGGCCCCCACGCCTCCCCGCGTTTCCCGCCGCTGCGTCCTCATCCGCCCGCCCCCACGCCTCCCCGCGTTACCCGTCGCTGCAGCCTCCTACACCCTTCCTGCGTCGCCAGTTCTCGGGGATCCCGCCGATCCCACGGAGCTCTCCAACCGCGCAGGGTAGCTGGAGCCCACCGATCCCGCGGAGCTCTCCAACCGAGCAGGGGAGCTGGAGCCGGTGTTGCTCGCCTCGGAGACGCTTGCGATGGTGGCAGAGGGTGTGGTGCCAGAAGGCGACCCGACGAAATCGACGTCATCTAAGTCTGTGGAGATGGATGCGGCGTTAGGCGATCAGGGTGACGGCTCTCGACCCTTCACCATGCCGGAGATTCTCGTCGACCTCAAGGACGGCGGGGAGACAACGGCCGGGAATTCCGCATTTCTGGGGGGTAATGGGCTAAGATCTATCGGCGCTGAGGGCTCCAGGTTACTACTTCTTGCTACTATCCATTCTTTATTGCTAGACAGAGCTGTGTAGTGTCTGTGATGCAGAAATGGATCCATTAATCCTTTTGCAATGGTCAATTGGTAACGCAACATCTTGATAACAGCTACTTAGCCAATTCGTTCCGTGTAAAATCTACTTGGAACTGGAACTACTGTTAACGCTTTCCAGTTTAGGGCTAAAAACTAAAAAAGGGCATGGTTATTTGAACATCGTACTGCGGATTGCTCAAGATGGTTGCCATTTTGTTGTCGAGCCCTATATAGTATATACCAATTATTCTATAGGTCTATTTGGCCCAGCAGCGCTTGTGTAGTATCTGCAATGCTCAGTGAGTCGGTGTGAAGTCTGCCTGCTATTTCATTTTCTGAATCTATTGTTTCCGGCGACTGCAGTATGTTAATGCATGCTTCATGCCTTGTTAGCTTGAAAAGGGCTAAATATAAGGTTGAATCAGAGAAAATGTTGTCTGTATAGACAAACCAAAAAAAAAAAAAAAACAGTAATGATTTCTTACACTTTTCGATGTTTTATCCATTGGTGTTTTAGGCCCTTTTCGATGTTTTGCATGCAAAAGCTGTCTATCACCATCATCCCTGTCACTATATGAGCCTCTTTTGTGGTTATCTTGCCCGCCTGCAGTTAAATAGGTTTTGTCCGATAGACCCACAACATGTCCCTGATAGTGTCCGCCAACATAAATCATTAAATATTGGCAATTTGCCAAACTCTACTCAACATTAAAAAGTTTCTATACGTACATCTGAATGCTTCTTTGATATTTGATAACAAGGCAGAAGAGGTAGCAAGAGAAGCCTGTGTAGAACCAATCAATCTTTCCCTTTCAGGTGCTGAATTTAAATTTCACTTCTGGAAAAAGAAAGCTGATACACATCGGTACTCTATTTTAATTTACCATTAGAGAAAAAATAATGATAAAACTAGCTTAAGCAGCGAGTATATGCAGAAACAGACAGAATATGCTTACCTCAAGCAGCAAGGCAAGCGAGCTTGCTAACTGCGAGTGGATCTTGTTTGCAGTAAGGTTGTACTGTTTGCACAAACATTGGAGTTCATGGCAACCAAGGCTGAGGAGATGTTTTTGGTTTTCCTCCCACCCCATAAGATTGACTGTAGCAGGTCATAAAAGGCACAAAAACATTAGTCCACTTTAACATCAGGTAAAGGCCACGAGTTGAGCATACAGTACCTATCAAATTTCAAAAGCAATGTAGGGCCTCTGAAGCATTTGCAAACACGAAAATCACATCAGACCTACTTCATCATACAACTCAATCCAAAACTTGAATAGGGCTAGGTAGTTTGCATGCAGACAAAACTTCTTCATGAAGGGTAAAAAATATACTTTTATTTCATGTGTTTCTTAATGACTAGAATAAAACATTACATGAGCAGTTTTAATGTCAGTACTTACCTTAGGTAGTCAGTACTAATTTTGGTACTTATTGCTTTACTGTAACATGCAAGGATCATTGTTCATGGTGTTAGCAAATTTAGTTTTATGCGGAGTAAAGATATGTTTCATGAAACCAGGGAAGATCCTTTGAGAAATGACACTACAGAAAGTTCTGTATTGTTTTGCACTTCTCTCATGGAATGCTGCTTTTGTATGTAATTTATGTTATATAGTTTGTCATTTTGTTTGATATTATTGGTGAAGGGTTGTCTCCTTTTTGCTTCTAGAACATCAGCAATGCAGCATAATCCTTGTGCTTCTAGCTAGTTATTTTACTAATCAATATTGCCTGCAAGTTTGCTCCTTATTGAGAATGAACCTCTTTATCACTATTTTAGGATATTCTCTAGCCACTCTCTTTCATTGATCAGTTCTGCTTGCCTTTTCTTAGGAAAGTTCACAAATCTCTGAGGTCTACAAACCATTACAAGACCCATTAATTTCGCGCTGCGTTGAGATCGCTTGGTATGTCTTGCATACTCTCTGCCGCTTTGTTAGATTATAAACTACTCTTGTACCCTTCTAAGGTTAGATGCTGATAAAAGTATCAGCTTACTACCAGAAACTTACAAATATATTTCTGATCGTTATGCAGAAACTACTAGATACTTTACACCAAGCTTTGCCAAGTATGTCCCTTATTCCTTGCTTCCGAATAACTCATGGTGTTGTTTCGTGCTTGTAGATGGATGGAAAAACTTTGGATCATCGCAACTATCTTGATGCTCAGGTTTGCATGGAGTTATCATTTTTGTTTTATTCACACATTAGATTTTGTGCAAATATGTCATAGGTAGGCAATCTATTCATCTTAGATGTGTAAGCCTTCTTGAAATTAACAAGATACAAGAATTAAGTTTTTAAGCAAAGAAGTTGTGATGTTATTTAGTGTTGTATATGGCCCAATAAACTTGTTTAAGTTACTTGCCACTTTCCCAGGGTGATGCAGATATCTTCTTCCCATCCGATTTCTGGCTTTTGGAGCAGATGGACCATCACTGCTGTGGTTTTTCAAAAGAACACAAAGTTCTATCTCAACGTTCCTACTCACAACAGCTAGTCAGTCTGTGTTGCTTCTTATGGTCGCTAGTCAAAGCACTACATTAGACGCGAGTGCATATCAATCGACAACAAGTAATCGAGGCTTGGACCCTTGCGAGGCCTCATGGGAAAATTTTATCCAAAAGCATTTTTTTGTCTTTTTTTTAGATGACACAGAAGTCTTTACGTTGATTGCAGATTTTGTTTATACTTTATACTGAGCTTGAAAACGTTAGTATTTTTATGACGCATTTGATTGCCCCTTTTTTTTCTCAGTTTGATACGATGGATGATTGAAAAGTGAAATAATATGGTATTAAGCCTTCGAATAAAAAAAATAGCTGCGATAAATATAAATCCGGTGCCAGACCCTTGTACTCTGGTAACGGATAAGGGGAGAACAGATACTGAGTTCGTTAAACAAAAGAATGCGATAACAAATCGATACAACAATTACGCCGCTTTGGCCCTCCAGAGAAGAGCTTCATTATCAAGCCAAGCACCCGTTCGACAACTTGAATAATATTCTGTGTCAAACGACTATAAATAAATTGTCAAGGCAATTCTGGCTATAAATAAACTGTCAAGGCAATTCTGGATGTAACGCAACAGTATAATTCATAGAAGCTAACAGGCTGAGAAAGACACCTAGAACACGTTAGAATGGATTCCCCTTTTTTCTAACCATGTCTCAGGCTAGTCTAACTATGGCGGCGTACACACCGAAGTTGATTCCTCCCATGAGTTGCTACTTGTAACTTGCAAAAGAGTGATCCGAAGCGTTGATTCCTGATCAATGCAACTCGCAAATGAGTGATTTCAAGTGGTTGATTTCTAATGAAACGGCACACTAGGGGAAACGCGCTTGCAACTATTCTACTATTTTATAGCAAGTAATGTTTATTTTTAGGAATAAAAAGCTGTTAGAAATGGGACAAAATTCTTCACTTTTAGGAATTAAATATATCCTATAATTTATCATTAATTACATCGTTTGATGAAATCAAACAATGGTGGATCCCAGGGAACTGAACTTTATATTCCAACTATCAATTGATTGATTTCCTTCTTGATGTCTTACATGCGATTCTGTTCGCAGAAGATGAACTCTACGAGCATTTTTCTTTTGAAAGAATGAATGTCATTCTGCATAGGAATAATAATGTTTTTATTATTCTGATAACAACTAATTAGAACAAATTATAAATTAAAAACACTAATATTTTGTTTATTACAGTCGAACCTGTGTAAACTTTGTTGTCAAAACTGATCCATTCCACAGCTCTATGTACTTCAGTACATATAGGCCACAAGAACTCCTAGAATATTGGTTAGGAAATTGTCAGTATAGAAAGTAAGTAATACACAAATAATAATAATAACACATACCCATCACGTTGCTTAGGGACACCATGAATTTGCTTGATCCGCCAATTGTACAGCCACCATGTTCACCCCTGTACTTCTCGCTATGGCTAGCAACTTTTTAATCCCATCTATCTGCCATGTGCAAAACGTTGTTAACATCATCATAGTTAGATTTAACAAATAGTTTTCAATACATATATGCAAATAAATAACTCACCACTGCAACAACTTAATCTCTACAAATTTGAAGATCCCACAAAGAATCCAAAATTTGGAACTCCTTATTCGTGGTTAAAATATGTAATGATGTTAAACCTACACAAATATGTGGTTAAAATATGTAATGATGTTAATACAAAACACAATATATGCTTTATATTTTACCAATTGATTCTCTGTTAAGTCTTGTGCTTGGCCTACTAAATCTGAATTTGTAGTGTGGACGTGCTCCCAGTACCATAACTACACAATATTAACATAACATAAAATAATATGATGATTTTGCACTTCAAAAAAAAAACCTTTTGAGTAAAGTGGGACTCACTTGCAAAAGGATTAAATTTCCATTTGGCCATTTCTTATGGCCATATATGCTAACTCCACATCCACTGGCCACACTTTTGATGTTGTCCATTAGAAATCTCAATGTGAACTCGTTCCGATTAATGTCCTTTATGTCTTTTATATTTTGCAGTAGACTCAAATACGATATAGGCACTTCCTCGCGGGAAGTAGGTGCTAAGACTGTTCCCATCAATGTTAATATAAACATCCTAATAAAATGTTTATCTGCTCCCTTACTTTGTCGGATTTCCTTCACAAGATTTTTTATCAATATCTTATTGCTCTTGTTATATGTATATCTCTCGACCAATGAATTATTAGTGGGTAATGGTTTAATACTTCCCACAATAGTACCAGTGTAGGGGAGACCTAAAATGCAGTAGATATCCCAATTGGTTATTACTAAACACTTACCTCCGATTTCGAAAGTTCCATCTGCTATGTTGTACTTACCAATAATATATTTTAACAATGATGGTCGTAGTTGGATTTCTTTCATTTTCAGTATGCACTCAAATCCTAGAGTTTTGAGAACATCAATTTGGACGTTGTTCAAATTATTTGAGTTCACAAATAGGTTGTTTGGTTGGCTGCATATAAAGAGAAGGCAACCAAACAGTCTAAAAGAGTTTTTGTTGCACAAGGGAAATCCATACTCTTTTCTGGTTTGAAAACATAATCATGGATTAATATAGCATGTGAAATTGTATTAAAAAAAGAACATATACTCCCTCCAGTTTGGTAATATTTGTCGTTTTGGACAGCAACACGGTCTTCAAAACACAACTTTGACCGCTAATTTTTATTATAATATATTAATAAAACCCAATAAAATTATAATATTATGAAAATACTTCTTGAGACAAGTCTACACATATAATTTTCATGTATCCAATTTAAATATTTGAAAATATATCGATAGTCAAAGTTTCGGAAGTTTGACTATCACTATGTCCAAAACGACAGATATTACCAAACTAGAGGGAGTAGCAAATTTATCAGTAAGAGAAACAACTAGAAGTAAAAAAAAGCGCATTTGGCTAGAACATTTTTTATTATTTATACACGTCAATACTTGTAACAGTGAATTTTTCGTTTACTCAATGTAAAATTGCTTTATGGATGACCATAGTGTGCTAAACTGGAAAATCCATCGGAGGGAAGCAAACAGCAAGCAAAACCGGCGTCTACAATATCCAACTTCCCCACGTCCCATGACCTCACCACCTACTTAATTCGTGCCCTAACTCTCCATTCCATCCGGTGAGCGACGCCTCTCGCATTCCCCTCCTGCGCCGCCCCTCTTTCCCAATCACTCCCTGCGCCACCGATTGGCCATGGGAGCCGGTGATGGCGCGCGGCGTAGAGAAGCGGCACCGAGGAGTGTCACAGTTGCCGGGCTGAGGAGTTGTACATGGCACCTCAGAGTGGAACGACGACACGAAAGAGCGACCTCGCGTGGAGCGGCGCGAGCGCTGTGGGTAGCTTGGCATCGAGGGGTATGGACATGGAGGGTTGCAGGAAGGTTCAATTAGCCCTACATTGCATCTACTGACTTGCTACAATCTCAGCGATCTGCAGGCATGAAAATAAGTTGGTGAGGGCGCCGTCACCGAGCCAGATAAGTTGCATAAAGAGTATCGCTTTTTTATATAAAGATAAGATATAATCTCTGAGATGTTGTGTTTGTTGCGTGAGATCAGCTCGGGAGAGTCCTGTTGCGTGAGATCATCTCGAGGGACTCCTGTTGCGCAATGATCGCCTGGTGCCATGCTGGTGGCGCCTCCGTTCGAGAGACTCCTCTTACGGTATCAAATGAACCTTTCATTTTTTTTAGGAATACTTCTTCGGACGTCTTTACTTTGATAACTAATTGTAGGCAATCGATGAAACTAAAAGCAATCTCGGATGATTTATTCGAGCCATACGGATTTTTGAATCATATAGAAATTAGCTAGAGGTTGATATCACGGTGAGAAATGAAGATGACCTAAGGAATTGGAAAGGTGGGTAGAATCTCACCTCCGCACCTTGTATTATTTCATTACTTCAAATAATGCGTCATTTGCATTGTGCTTTCATCTAAGATTAGTCCAATTATTGCCAAATGGTGTGATATTTATCTGTTCACTTTATTTTAGAAAATCTTCGTGGTACTGTCAACAGTGGATTTTTTTATACCACTTTAAAAATGATTCATGAATGCTCACATGCATTCCATTGATGGGCTTGGTTGCATTGCATTTGATTAAAGTAGTTTACCCATTTGGTATTATCAATACAACAGAGCTAGCTCATGCCTATGTGGTCCTCTTCTGCAACCTTCTAGTTATTCATGAACTCTTCAATTTTTTCTAAAACATATGTTTCATTTTACTTCTCTAACTATCAATATTTGCTTGTGTTTTGATATTTATTTTGTTTTTGTTTTGATGGAAAAAAGCCACTTGACTTTGCTGCTCCTTCTTCAACATCATCTGCACAAAGAAAGCCCCTCAGGTACTTATTATACAACAGTTAAAGACATGGTCATTATGTGCCACCAAGTATACCAGAACTCCACAAAATAGATGCACAAATAGTATTCAAAGCCGCATTTTTCTTATTACTCAGCCAAAAGCGAGCTACAGATTCATAATTAGCCCCAATGTCCATGTCAAAGAAATTACTGACTATATCCCAAACATTCTTGGCTACAACACAATCGAAAAAAAGATGGTTAACTGATTCGAATTCATTACAAAAACTACAAAAAGCTCCTTCATCTATGCCTCTTTTCAGAAGGTTGTCTCTAGTCATAAGTTTATTCTGAGACAGCAACCACGTAAAAATGAATTTTAGGTGGCACAATTAGGCTCCAAAGCGCAGGAATAAAAGCAGGGACACCCACTGAAATGTTGATACAATCAACCTGATTTGCAAGAATCAAGCAAGTTTTCAAGCCCCATTGAGAATAGGCCATGGAGAATTGGTAACTTGAAGGATGATTTTGCCGACAAGGGGTCGAGGAGATGGTCTCTGGTGAAATGATCCCGATTGAGGCCCTTTTGAATGGCTTGATGGAAGAAATGAAGTAGTAGTTGATTTACTGCTCGTTGAGTTGTTTTGCTCAGTCTTTGGAATACAGAAAGTTTTTGGTTTTTTTTGTTTAGTTGGTCTTATTTCGTTGTGCTAAACCTGTAATCCCTCTGAGGGTATGCTCTAAACTCTGAACTGTTAGTTTCTTTAATAGAAACTGGGGCACCCAAGTGCCCTTTTGATCTAAAAAAAAGTATACCAGAGAATATTTTAACTGTTGGCAATTTATACTCTTTGTTGGTTTGACTTCCTGCTTGCTATGTGATATTATGCTCAAAAGAATTTCTTTTCAATTTTTTGAAGGCTGAGATTGTCGACTGTGCTCATGTCTGCAATGCGATGCTATACTCATGTCTCCTTGAAAACTCATACCGGTATGGTTGAGTACACACCCGTCGGTGTGCACCCTCTCCCCCCTTCCATCCCGAAGATGGAGGGTGCCTACCCCTCGCTTCCGTTCACCGCGGTGAATGGAATCACGATGTAGGACTTACTCATTGGCTCTCCGGATTAGTCATAACTTTCTCACCGACCTTCCCGGACTAGTTATGACTTTCTCACCGCCCGGGCCATGTAATCATGCCATGTATGCAATTATGCCAACATCATAATTAACTCGTACATTAACACATGGCATCATAACATGATAAACATACTCATCATATCATTGGAAATCATTAAATCATGGCAAGTGATCATCTCATATAACCAATCTCATCTAGTCTCAACTAGCAACCTACAAACCGCTATCCATTACAATACACTTGCCTCAACCATGGGCGACGGATTGGCGAGAAGTAGAAGGCACTCCTGGTGTCACACCACCTGCACATAGGTACCACACACTCACAATCATATACACAAAACAGTACGCAAACCCTCATCTACCCCGCCATTGCCAACTACTCGCAATAACCAAAAACAGAGGTTCTGTCCCGTCGGGACAGCAGCCTTCCAAAAGGCATAACTTGAGTTCTGGGACTTTGAATCAATTAAACGAGTACATCCTCGCGTAGCTTAGGAAATTTCCCAACTTTTTCTAAGTATATGGAAAGACTGATTTGGACTCTAAAGTTGTTTAATCTATAGATTACCGTGATCTGTTCAAATCACGTCACAGATTTTAACACGCTCGGTAAAACAGCCATAACGTTCAAACGGCTGATCGGAATTTAACGTTCAAACAGTCACTGAAAGATATTGAAATTATCTACAACTTATTCAACATCCGTACGACCAAATTCCGACTCTAAATTGGCGAAAAACTGAACCCTAAGTCGACTGCTCATGCTGTGCAAAACAGAGAACGTGGCAACATCTAGATCTAATCCAATCTACTCAATTCCAGCACCACCAATTGATCTAAAATCATGATAAACACCCTTAGAACAGTACCTAGACCTACCCTAAGGATTCCCATGGCCATACCTTCGCCCGACGCACAAAAACTGAATGGATTTCCTCCCGGTTCGCTCCTCGCTCCTCGCTCCAATGGATGGATCTTCGAGGTGCAGGCGGTGGGGAGGCCACCCTAGGGCAGCAAAGGGGTGGAGGAGAGGTGGTGAGCAATGGGGGCAAGGGGAGGGGGCGCACGGCCACAAGGGGGAGGAGAGGAGGTGGGGGCTAGGGCACAAGGGGGAGGAGAGGAGGTGGGGGCTAGAGCACAAGGGAGAGGTGGGGGCGCACAAGAGGGTGGGGGGCGCAATGAGGGCAGGGGGAAGGTCCTTTGACCAGCCCACACAAGTCTCCTAGTCCTAAATGGACTCATACTCCATCCCACCAAAAGCCCACAACCCTTTCCCCTAGGCCTAAAACTCCCCGGAAAGGCCCAAAACTCCCGGAAACGGCCCGGAAACGCTAATAACCTCCATACCCTATGGTTTTAACCTTAATTCCACATCTCATAATGTTTTTGACCTCATCATGCTCAATAAATAAGGATACGACACTCCGTGGTGTCACATTCTTCCCCCCTTCAACAGGATTCGACCTCGAATCTAAAACGCACCAACACGCAACCCAGCAAAACCGAAGATAGCTAGGTTTTTCACATCACATACCAGAGGCGAAAAGCTCGGGATACTTCTCGCGCATGCGAGACTCCAGCTCCCAAGTCGCTTCTCTAAGTAAAACCACTGGATTTTACACTGAAGGAAACTCGATGACAGGACGCCTAGGTTCGAAGACCAACAGCTCTAACGATAGCTCGCAATCAAAACTTGCGAGAACTTTACTCAACATCGAAACACAAAGTACTCACACAAGGTCTCAGCACGACCCAAGGGATAGGATAAATCCTCAAACAGACCACAAAAGAGACGGTCTCACACTTCCCATTTCATACGTTCCTTGGCACTAGAGTGCCCGATCCCTTTGACCAACACAACGCTACTCTCCAGAAGAAACACGGTACCAACCTCTAACTCCAACTCTTGATCCTCCTTCAGCTTTCGCGAGCCAAAAGTGTTTTTACCCCTCGATCTCCCTACTGTGGTTCGTCCCAAGCAAGACGACGCGAACCAAGCGGGGCACATCACTCCAAGACTACCAACTGCTTGAACAAACGAGGTTAAAACCTTGCAAAAGATTGATCTTTTACCACTAAGCCAACCCCCACTGTTACCACTGAAGGAAAAACCTACTTTATAACCAGGGTCCTTAAAACCCACAAAAACACTGTCAACCGAGAAATCCACATCGGTCGATACAACTCGCTCAGAGATCGGCGACAAAAGATCCAATACACTTCTAAAGGAAAAGTGATTACTAGCAACCACCAAATGGTCCACTAATAATTTAATCAACCCTACCGAGGAACACCTCAACGACACAATTCTCCACGAAGGTTTGCATTGAATCATACACAACCTTCCACTCAAAGGACCACGGTAAAGAGCACAATCAAACATGAACCCAAGTGGCCCTCATCCAACAACTCAATCCCCAAAGCGCTAAAACCACTTTGGAAAGGATTCGACAACAACCAGAGAGTATTCATTTTAATTTTCTAAGCCAAAACGCAAAGGAAACACAAATCCCTTCACCACAACCAACACCAGAAATTATTCATTCTTTTCTTTTCATATTAGAAAGCAAGGGAAATCTCGTTTCATGACATGAATGCACATTCTTCAAGAGCACTCCGGAATAGTCATATCTCCATATATGACTTTCTCACCGACCTGGCTCAACGACTCTTTTATCATTTAACATCTATACACGATGTCTTGTTTATTTTTCACCATTCATTCATCATATAACAACAATACCGAAAAGTCATTCACCAAAAGACTTCTTCCTCGGTATCACATGATTGAAATACGCATAACACTGACGGTTGCGCTAAATCATATAGACTATGACGGCAACATCGTTAACAACAAAACACCACATCGTGTGAAAACCCATCATCCATTTAAAACTAACCTTGCAAAACCTCGCAAAATCAAACTCAACCCTTTAGAACAGAACATCGACTCCAAAGTCAAACATCTGCACACACAACCGCCATAAATTTTATCAAAAGAGAGGGAAACTCAATCCCCAAAAGAAAACTCTTCACTAATCAAATTCACTTATGAAACATTCATAAAAACCACCTTTTTGAAACACTTGAAAACACCACTCACATATTTTTTTTTCAAATAACTCCAACTCTAGCTAAAAAGAGTTACAAATTAAATCTCGACAATTTCCAACTTAACGCACTAAGACCTTCTGCGTCCTTTAACATTTACTCCAAAGATGATTCAGTGCGAACGCGAAGGAGCGCGATCCACTCAAAGACTTTTGGGTGTAAAACCATACACATAGCACAAATTACACGAAATAGCCAACACCAAATATTGGTAACAATAGCTACAGGTTTTAGGGAAACTCGGAAACACAACACAAGGAATACCTTGACCGAAGGCATTCAACCAAAATGGCAAACAACCACACCAGTTCAAAAGGTTTTAAACAACAGCTCAGCATGAATCCCACCAAAACTTGTATTCCACTACACTTACCATTTAAGCATTCAATAATCACTATTTACTCATCAAGAGAGTCCAACCGGATTTAACAAGATTTACATAACAATTTCTTTCTCTAGTTACCATTCCCAACACTTCTAATTAAGGTTTATGATGCTTATCAAAAAGGCACCCAACCAAAACTATATTGACATGATCCCCACGGATCACCAAATCATAATACTTTTTATTCTAAATTTGGAACATAGTACTTCAACAAATCTTTCAGCATGATCAACCTATAAAATTTCATACCACCTATATGTCCACGTCTCGACAATCGAAACTTATTCAGTTAAACAACGACTTCAACAAATAAGTAATATCTCTACAAGATAAAATTCGTAATTAGGATTCTAAGATATGCATTCATTAAGGTTAAAATCTTGCATCATGATTATTATCCATTGTTCATCCCATCACAACATGTACTCGACATAATACCATAGTTTTACACTTTTCTTCTATTTGATCAATGGTTTCCAACAATTAACAACACTACCAAGGCATCAATATCAATTCTTTGCATAATCATCAATCAACAACATTGCTTTTAGCTACCTTACACATAGGTTGCAACAAAAATTGTCACTACACAACATACTCCAACTATTAAATTAGATTTAATAAGTTAGATCAGCACAATGTTCTTAACAACATCATTAACAATAAGTCTTATGTCTTCTCAATTGATATCAATACTAGGATTGTAGAGACACAACTGCATACTTCCAAATACACTAGTAGTTTGCAACAACATAAATAGCAACTCTAATCAACTTCCAAATTAAAGCCACTAGTCAACATGGTTAAATTTCTCTATTAACCCGTTAGATTAGAACATCTTTAATCAACCGGCAAAGTTTCTTTAACAGTATCATTAATTCACATCATCTTAATGTTCTAACTATGCATCAAGGCTTAAACTTTTAACGCAAGGCAATAGATTCTAAGCATGTATATTAACCCATTTAATCATTCTTGCTACAGAGTAAACTACAACACTAGTAGTCTATTTATTCTCCAACTAGAGATGATAATCACATTGAATTGATTCAACTCAAAATTTAACTTAGCAACACATCATTCCATAAACCACATCGTTACCTACTACATAACATGCTAAACAACAATTCTTACTAGGGACAAACGATTTCAGTCAAAAGACTACTTACTTTGTTTGCAGCATTTTAGTTTTAAAACTCATCCCAACTTCATAAGGAAACATGACTCTCAAAATTGCAATGAGACAAACCCAAACTTGGTCATGCAAAGGAATTTTCCAAAACACTTTTAAATCTCAAAGACTCCCACAGGAGGGAACCAAGCGATCGAGCGATCAAATAAACCTTTGCGGACAAAGGCACAAAACAAAAATCGACACAACTTAAGTTTTTTGCACATGCTTCATAACTTATTTTAAACTCAGAGTAAGACACACAAGAGCCAAAACTATACTTTTCTTTCCAAGGCAACCAACAAAACCGGTGTCAAAGCCAAAAGACGACTTAAAAAGGCGCAACGCTAAATTCCTCTTCTTCGTCTTCAACCAAGGAAGACAAAACCACGAACCACATACGGAACAATCCGCGAAAATACAATACCAAACACTTTTCTTTTGGTTTCAAATACTAAAATCAAGAAAAACACCCAAAACCGACCGTCAGAACGATAAAGATCATACGAAGGAATCCACTACCAAACTCTTCTACTTGACTCCAGTAAACTACCCGATCTACGACAGAAAGGGTAAGCACTCTTCTCCTACAGGGGTTAATAGTTCTTCGGTGATGGCGCTAACCGGCCACACCGTCAAACCTCACCCTTACTATGAACAAAAGTGGTGACCGAAACCTTTCGGCACCACAACCCCACTTTATCACCACAACAAGCACAATTCAATCATTTATCTCATAGACATAGCAACATGCATTATCAAATGAAGTATTCAACATGAAGGCTTAAATACAACATTTAAGCGTAAAGAAACGATAACCATACCCTTCCCTATTGTGCATCCAGTGTGTGTCAAATTTTAGATTAGTTATACCACTTTTGCAATTTTTAATGTTGCTATCCTATGACAAAATTTTAGTTAAAACCTAAGCCATGTTTCTAAGTTATTCCACATCACATTTTAGTTGTACCCTATAGCATGATACTAAAAATACACATTCCAGGGACCTACAGCCCGCTCTGATACCAACTGTAACACCCCGGCATTTAATATGCCTAAATGCTACCAAACATAAGCTAAACAACATCTAAATACCACAATTCAACATAAATTCCAGCAAAGGCGCACATGCCAAAAACCGAGATTTCGGCAGCATCTCCTTTGTTTTAACATGATTTGAAGGAGTAACACAGTTAAGCAATATAAGGCAATATGAGAGACAACTAAAACAGTAATAATTAAAGACTTAACGACAATATAAGTCTATTATCAAGCACTTAATGTCTCCGAGAGTCAAACGCGCAATAAAACTCTCATATAGCAAAGCTAAACCTTAAAGCAATAATCATCACACATCATGTAAACCATCTCATTCATAATCACATATCATTATCATCATCATTATGTATGCAATGCGATGCTATGCTCATGTCTCCTTGGAAACTCATACCGGTATGGTTGAGTACACACCCGTCGGTGTGCACCCTCTCCCCCCTTCCATCCCGAAGATGGAGGGTGCCTACCCCTCGCTTCCGTTCACCGTGGTGAATGGAATCACGATGTAGGACTTACTCATTGGCTCTCCGGATTAGTCATAACTTTCTCACCGACCTTCCCGGACTAGTTATGACTTTCTCACCGCCCGGCCCATGTAATCATGCCATGTATGCAATTATACCAACATCATAATTAACTCGTACATTAACACATGGCATCATAATATGATAAACATACTCATCATATCATTGGAAATCATTAAAGCATGGCAAGTGATCATCTCATATAACCAATCTCATCTATTCTCAACTAGCAACCTACAAACCGCTATCCATTACAATACACTTGCCTCAACCACGGGCGACGGATTGGCGAGAAGTAGAAGGCACTTCCGGTGTCACACCACCTGCACATAGGTATCACACACTCACAATCATGCCCACAAAACAGTACGCAAACCCTCATCTACCCCGACATTGCCAACTACTCGCAATAACCAAAAACAGAGGTTCTGTCCCGTCGGGACAACAACCTTCCAAAAGGCATAAATTGAGTTCTGGGACTCCGAATCAATTAAACGAGTACATCCTCGCGTAGCTTAGGAAATTTTCCAACTTTTTCTAAGTATATGGAAAGACCGATTCGGACTCTAAAGTTGGTTAATATACAGATTACCGTGATCTGTTCAAATCACGTCACAGATTTTAACACGCTCGGTAAAACAACCATAACTTTCAAACGGCTTATCGGAATTTAACGTTCTTTATACCCACTGAAAGATATTGAAATTATCTACAACTTCTTCAACATCCGTACGACCAAATTCCGACTCTAAATTGGCGAAAAACTGAACCCTAAGTCGACTGCTCATGCTGTCCAAAATAGAGAACGTGGCAACATCTAGATCTAATCCAATCTACTCAATTCCAGCACCACCAATTGATCTAAAATCATGATAAACACCCTTAGAACAGTACCTAGACCAACCCCAAGGATTCCCATGGCCATACCTTCGCCCGACGCACAAAAACTGAATGGATCTCCTCCCGGTTCACTCCTCGCTCCTTGCTCCTCGCTCCTCGCTCCAATGGATGGATCTTCGAGGTGCAGGCGGTGGGGAGGCCACCCTAGGGCAGCAAGGGGGTGGAGGAGAGGTGGTGGAGAGGTGGTGAGCAATGGGGGCAAGGGGAGGGGGCGCACGGCCACAAGGGGGAGGAGAGGAGGTGGGGGCTAGGGCACAAGGGAGAGGTGGGGCGCTCAAGAGGGTGGGCGGCGCAATGAGGGTAGGGGGAAGGTCCTTTGACCAGCCCACACAAGTCTCCTAGTCCTAAATGGACTCATACTCCATCCCACCAAAGCCCACAACCCCTTCCCCTAGGCCTAAAACTCCCCGGAAAGGCCCAAAAATCCCGGAAACGGCCCGGAAACGCTAATAACCTCCATACCCTATGGTTTTAACCTTAATTCCACATCTCATAATGTTTTTGACCTCATCATGCTCAATAAATAAGGATACGACACTCCGTGGTGTCACAGCAGTAGCTTAACAGTCATTAGAAAAAAAAGGCGGACCACCAGACAGAAGCAAGTGAAATGAAATCATGTAAGAAATGAAATCAATTGGATGCTTTAGCACGAATGCCTCTACCAAGCAGATTTATTGTTCAGCGGTGGAGAGCTTAAGGGGAAGGGGCTGGGTCTGTATCATGGCTAGAGTTTACTCAGTGGCGCTCGTCGATCGCAGCACTCACATGTATGCGTTTAACAATGGCACTAGCACGATCAAGGTGTCACAGCTCAAGGCATGGAGAATGAGGAGAGCACAAGTGAATGTGAAGAAGGGATGAAGTACTTGAAAGGAGAGCAATGCTAATTGACCTGTGAAAGACTCATTTACTTCATGATTTCATTGTTTAACACTTCATTTTTATTCTGTTTAAAATCCAAAAATGTTAGCTGCTCACTTCCTTGATCTCCAATCTTAATTTTTTGTTACTTTGTACAGAGGAAGCTGATGGTATTGTAAAGTACTGGCTATTGGTAAACAAAAACAGTACTTACTGTATTGTCAATCCGCAAAGACATCCCATTCTTAATTATCATTTTCAAGCATTGCTGATAAACATTTATACGTTGTTTGACTCGTTGACTAATGTTGTGTGCAATCTAATCTACATGGTGGCACTACTCTGATTAATTCATGTTGTGTGCAATCTAATCTACATTCTCGTTGATTAAATTGATCGCCTCATGCTCAAGAAGGATCCGGCCGGCGCTCTCTCGTGCAATTACATAACTCACCGAGGTCACGCTCTCGTGCAGCCCCGCGGCGGCCGGCTCCGACTTCACAATTTTACAATGTATAATATGTTTACGAAGTATTATCACCAGTATTAATGAGGTGGTGAGGCATGGGCGTACGACTTCATAAACCAAAATTTATAAATTCTGGTGTTGTCCATTTATTATGCATACTTGAATGTACTTAGTAGAAATTTTATAAGGTTGTGAATTTATATATTTTCTTTTAGATGTGTGTGCATTTGTAATCGGAAAAAAAAGATGTCAAGAAAAATTAGTGCAACATTTCCATGAGAAGCGCACATGAACACACGGCAGACACTAGCCAGTATGAATTTCTTCAATATTCGAATACAACCACAACCCTGAATTCAGGGTGTCAATCTGAATGACCACTTATCTAAGATACTGTAACGCCCGTGTTTGTAATTAAGCTTAATTAGGCTAACTAAGTGTGGATTAGTGCTCTGTAAAGTTTTCCAGTTGAATTTGGAGTTAATTGTCCTTGAATTTGGTTTTGTCGTTTTGTTTGATTGTTTTCCCCGATTGGAGTCTCAGAATCCGAAATCGGGTGAAATTTAAAATCGTGAGAGCTAGATCCCAAACCTAAGTTTTAAAACCTTTATTATGACCCCTCGAACCTATTCCAATAGTCCTTAAGTTAGTCGATTAAAGAACCATCGCGAAAACTATAAATTTCCCGAGTTTTCTGCTGCCGGGCGGCGATCTGCACTTCATGCGGTACTACCGGCGGCGGCAAGATCGGCCGCTCCGAGCGATGCTGCCGAGCGGCTGTGTTTTGGTCCTGTGCTCGTGTTTATCTCTTTGCCTCGGTTTGCGTGCACGTCTTAGCCTCTAAAAGCACCAGGGAGCACCTCCTCTCCCTCTCCTCTCTCATTTCTTCTCTTCTCTTCCTTCTTCTTCCTCTCCTCTTCCTCCTCTCTCTCCATTGGAGATCTCCTCTCCTCCTCGCCATCTCCAGCCGGTTGAAGCTCCAGGAGGCTGTGTGGGAGCAGGAGCAAGGGTGGAGAAGCGTCTCTAAGCATGTGCGTCGACTATCGTTCGTTGAACGAAGTCACCATTAAGAATAAGTATCCCCTTCCGCGGATTGATGATCTGTTTGATCAATTGAGCGGAGCTCAGATCTTTTCCAAAATTGATTTGAGACTTGGGTACTTCCAACTCAAAATCCGACCGGAGGATATTCAGAAAACTACGTTTACTACTCGCTATGGATTATACGAGTATACAGTGGTTTCCTTTGGTCTTACCAATGCCCCCGCCACTTTCATGAACCTCATGAACAAGGTATTCATGGAATACCTGGACAAATTTGTGGTGGTGTTCATTGATGACATCCTCATCTACTCCAGAAGTGAAAAAGAACATGAGCTCCATTTGCGGTTAGTGCTCGACAAACTCCGCGAGCACCAGCTTTATGCAAAATTCAGCAAGTGTGAGTTCTGGCTCAAGGAAGTTGCATTCTTAGGACATGTTCTTTCTGGAGGTGGAGTTGCAGTTGATCCAAGTAAGGTGCAGGATGTAATTGCTTGGGAGCAGCCACGGACTGTTCTTGAGATCCGAAGTTTTCTCGGTCTTGCCGGTTACTACCGACGGTTCATCGAGAACTTCTCCAAAGTCGCTAAACCGTTGACAGAACTACTCAAGAAAGAAAAGAAATTTGAGTGGTCATCAATTTGTGAGGCAAGTTTTCAAGAGTTGAAACGAAGACTTACCTCTGCCCCGATTCTTGTTTTACCAGACATACATAAGAGCTTTGACGTTTTCTGTGATGCTTCGCGTCAGGGTCTCGGTTGTGTACTGATGCAAGACGGCAAGGTGGTAGCTTATGCTTCACGACAACTGAAACCTCACGAAGCCAACTATCCAACCCACGATTTGGAATTGGCAGCAGTCATTCATGCTCTAAAACTGTGGCGTCATTATCTCATTGGAAACCGATGTGAGATATTTACAAACCACAAGAGCTTGAAATACTTCTTCACTCAACCAGATCTAAACTTGAGGCAGCGCAGATGGTTGGAGCTGATCAAGGATTATGATCTAGGGATCCATTATCATCCAGGCAAAGCTAATGTGGTTGCAGATGCCCTCAGTCGCAAACTGCACGCCATTAATGCGTCAACTTTTGTTAGTCAACCTCAACTGATGGATGAATTTCGGAGGCTCAATCTGGAAGTGGTTCAAGAAGGGTTTGTGGCAGCCTTAACTTTAGAGCCCACTCTTGAGTCCCAAATTCTAGCCGCGCAACTCGTTGATGAGAAAGTGGCTGAAATCAAGCGCAGTTTGAAGGAAAGCGCACCTTCGGAGTTTTTGGAAAGAGCAGATGGAATGGTCATGCGTGGACGGCAATTGTACGTTCCGAATGACCAGGAGATCAAGCAATTGATCTTGAAGGAAGCTCACAATACTCCTCTTTCGATCCACCCTGGAAGTACAAAAATGTACCAGGATCTCCGTGCAAGTTTCTGGTGGCCTGGTATGAAAAAGGAGATCGCTAAATTTGTCGCTACTTGCGATGTGTGTCAGCGAGTGAAAGCGGAGCATCAACGCCCTGCGGGATTGCTCCAGCCTTTAAGAATTCCAGAGTGGAAATGGGATGAAGTTGGCATGGATTTTATCACTGGTCTGCCGAAATCATCAGGTGGTCATGATTCTATTTGGGTAATCGTGGATCGATTGTCCAAAGTGGCCCATTTTATTCCAGTCCATACCACCTATAATGGGCCTAAACTTGCAGAACTTTACCTGAACCATATAATCCGACTGCATGGTGTTCCTAAGGTCATTGTGTCAGACCGTGGGACCCAATTTACGTCGCGATTCTGGAAAAATCTGCATGAACTCCTTGGTACTAAGTTGTTTTTCAGCACAGCGTACCATCCTCAAACCGATGGCCAAACCGAAAGGACAAACCAAGTCCTGGAGGATATGCTGAGAGCTTGTGTGTTGGCCTACAACACGAAGTGGGAGAAATGCTTAGCTTTTGCTGAATTCTCCTACAACAACAGCTATCAAGCAAGTCTCCAGATGTCGCCGTTCGAGGCACTTTATGGAAGAAAGTGCAGGACACCTCTGTTCTGGTCTGAAGTCGGCGAAAGACAATTCTTCGGTCCAGTTGTGATCCAAGAAGCCGAAGACCATGTCAAGCTGATTCGGGACCGACTAAAAGAAGCTCAGTCGAGACAGAAAAGTTATGCCGATACTCGTCGTCGCGAGCTGAGTTTTGATGTAGACGATTTCGTCTATCTCAAAGTGTCGCCGCTACATGGCACTCGTCGCTTTCAAGTTCGTGGGAAATTAGCACCGCATTACGTCGGACCGTACCGCGTTCTTGCGAGGAAAGGTGAAGTTGCTTATCAGATTGAACTTCCCCCTCAGCTTTCCGAGGTACACGATGTATTCCACGTGTCGCAACTGAAGAAATGTCTTCGAAAGCCCACAGAACTTACCCCATTGGAGACGATTAATCTTCAGCCTGATTTATCGTATCACGAGCATCCGATCCAAGTACTTGAAGAAGCTGAGCGCCATACTCGCAATCAAGTCATCAGAATGCTCAAAGTCCAGTGGAGTAACCATACCCAGGACGAAGCTACTTATCTAAGATACTGTAACGCCCGTGTTTGTAATTAAGCTTAATTAGGCTAACTAAGTGTGGATTAGTGCTCTGTAAAGTTTTCCAGTTGAATTTGGAGTTAATTGTCCTTGAATTTGGTTTTGTCGTTTCGTTTGATTGTTTTCCCCGATTGGAGTCTCAGAATCCGAAATCGGGTGAAATTTAAAATCGTGAGAGCTAGCCCAAACCTAAGTTTTAAAACCTTTATTAGGACCCCTCGAACCTATTCCAATAGTCCTTAAGTTAGTCGATTAAAGAACCATCGCGAAAACTATAAATTTCCTGAGTTTTACTGTTGTGGCGGCGATCAAGACTTGTGCTCATGCAGTACTACCGGCCGAGCGGCCATCTGCCGCCCGAAAGCGGATCTTGCCCGAGCGGCTGTGTTTTGGTCCTGTGCTCGTGTTTATCTCTTTGCCTCAGTTTGCGTGCACATCTTAGCCTCTAAAAGCACCAGGGAGCACCTCCTCTCCCTCTCCTCTCTCATTTCTTCTCTTCTCTTCCTTCTTCTTCCTCTCCTCTTCCTCCTCTCTCTCCATTGGAGATCTCCTCTCCTCCTCGCCATCTCCAGTCGGTTGAAGCTCCAGGAGGCTGTGTGGGAGCAGGAGCAAGGGTGGAGAAGTGTCTCTAAGCTGTCAAGGAGCTCCACAAGAGGTAGGTTTTAAAGTTGAGCCTGAACCCTGGGTGCAGATGCAAACCCTAGCTCTTCCTTGACTTGCAATCGTTCTTTACATCCTAGTTGAACTCTAGAAACCCTAGTTTTGGTGGTGCATAGTCGTTTTCTAAGTAGTTAAACCTAGGTCGTGGGTAGAAGAATCCTTCCGCGCGATCGAGTAGTTTCTATAACCCTGATCTACGCTTTGTTAAGACTCATTCGCTGCAAGGAGTCATTTCTGGAGTTTCCGGAGTCCTTCCTCTCGGAACCCTAACTCCGGGAAGTCGGGGAAATGACCTGCGGATGTTTTCTTAGAGCCTCGTAAGTCGTTTCTTGTGGGAGAATCGAGTTTGAACTCGATTCGGGACGAAAGTTGGATTCAGAAAGTATATTTAGGTTTTCGGGTAGTAGAAGTCGAATAGCGTATTTCGGAGATTTCAGTCAATAGTTAGATCACGTAGGACCTTAGTGTTCTAGCGGGCCTGGTGCGCGTGTTGCGAAATCCGTTTTCCGAAGGATTTGCAAAAGTGCACTCTGGGCATTCGGAGCGATTTCAAGTTCCGAAGTCCCAAAGCTCACAAGTCTAGCGCACTTAAGTCCCTAGAGTAGCAGAGAAACCGTTGCCGCGATGAAACTCGAGTTTCGACACCCTCTGGGTCGAAATCCATTTTCACGCCGGTATCAGGAAAGAAAGGATCCGAAAAGTGAGATTTTGAGCAAACGAGCTCGGAACTTGACGAAACCTGCGTGAATAAGTCCCATGGGTCCCCAGGGACCTATCCATGCACTTACTTCGAAGTTCCGGGGGTTAATGCGTAAAATCCCAATATTTGGAAACTTGGCCTCGAGGTGGCCGGCACTACCGCTGGGTGAGGGCGGTACTGCCGGGAGGGTCTGGCACTACCGGACTTAGGCGTCGGTAGTTATTTTCCAGAGAGCAACCTCTTTCGATCCCCGGACAGCGGCACTACCGGGCTACAGTAGCCGGTACTACCGGCCAGAGAGCGGCACTACCACCCCCCAACAGCGGTACTGCTGGCCTCTGGGAGAAAGTTTAGAATTTCTTTTTCTGTCTAGGTTCTCGTTTTCCGTTTTCACCTCTTTTTGGATTTTGATCGCTTCTTTGCCTATTTTGATCGATGATTTTTGTCTCGTTGCTTTTCGTGTAGACGTAGATACTTCGAACGTCGCCGACGATCCCGACTACGTCCCGGAGACCGATTTCACCGAAGAGCAGACAGGCAAGCACCTCCTTGACCATTTTGAATCCCATATTTGCAAATTCTTATTTTGATTGCCAAAACTATTATGCATGCTCATAAGTTTATTAAAAGTGATAATTTGTGGGAAACAGTAGTTAAGCCAAAAATTGATGGATTACCTCAATTTAATCTAAATATGCAATCCTTGATAGACTTAAGAATAATTTAGACACGTTAGTAAGTGTCAGAGGGTATTAAAGAATAATAGTTGCATATGCTTAGATCAGCAGTAGAATTGGTTGCAGGAGATCATGATGTTCTTATTCATAAACTCCTGGAACTATTAGGATGGGAGAAGGGTGTCAGGTTAGAATTGGAGGTTTTGGGGTTTTGTTGGAAAAAGGGAATGGTTGCGTGAGTAAAATGGAAAAAACTTGGAGAGTTTAGACCGGGCGAGATGTTTGGTGGTTTGGAGTTGGTGATAATTGGGCCGGGTAATGGTTCCGGTTGGTAAGCTGGTTTCAGGTTCGGATTGGTTGTCAGGCCGTAGGCTGGTTTGGAGTGGTTTTGTCTCAGTTGGTCCCTTGCTATGGGGAGGTTGAGGGCTAGTGTGTGCTCGGTGGGGCCGCTAGTGCCGACCCTCTGTGGCCATAGCTGGTGGGGTTGGAAGATCTCGCCTGAGTCACCCTAAGGACCGAACTTGGTGCTATTTACTGGGTATAATTCGTGCAACCACATGTGCCAGTATGGGATGGCCTTAGCCTAGTACGGGGAAAAGGGATCTGACCCTGCATTATTGGAGGGCAAAGAGGATTGGATGCACTTGTGGTGTCGGTGCATTCTAGGGACTTTCTTGTCGAGGCATCGAAGAAAAGTTTACCCAATACAACGGTAATGCCTACTACAGGGAGGTTGTGGGCTAGTGGGTGCCCATAGGGACCACTGGCGGCCTCTGTGGCTGTAGTTAGGGATGCACGTTACCGGGTCGGTGCAGGATCAGAACTCCAATCTCTCGAAAGGATCCGTCACTGTCTAGCAAATCGGGTACTTCGGTATCGCGAGGCATGGATGACATGATTGCTAGAACGTGTCATGTGGGTGATGTACGATCTCTGCAGAGATAAATAAACTAATCGATTAGCCGTGCTCACTGGCCACGAGCGACTTGGAAAGTATTATCAAGTATAGTTTTCGGGTTGGGTTGATTTACGAAAAATGGGTTTCGATTTGGATCGTGTTGGTTGGGTGTGTGTGTTTGGATCTTGGGTTCAGAAAAGGTGCAGGTGGACGGCTGGTTTGGTGGAAGGAATGGTCGGGTGTTGATTTGGTTTATCGCTTGTTTATTATTAATTGTTTGAAAAGTTTTCTTCCCTCAACTTCTTTCATAAAATGCGAATGTGAATCTATTATCATATTGTAAACAAAATCTGCTTTGTGCTCAAAAGACTAGTGTAGTAACCTGTTATTCATTGTTTTAACCTGCATGTTATATGTATACATTCCATACACTAAAGTCTTGCGAGTACATACGTGTACTCACCGTTTGCTCTAACGGATTTTGGTCAGAAGGAGAAGATGCAGGTAATGTCGCAGATGTACCAGACGAGTCGCAGTTCATTGATGACGCTGACGATTCCGCTGGGGCTTAGCTGGGTTTTCATCCAGCCAGTTGCCTGGGGGTGGAGGCACACTGCGTGTTCTTCTTTTGGTGTTTCCGCTGGTGCTGGTGTTACTTTTGGACTTGTTCCGGCTGTAAGCCGTGACCTGTAAAGTTTACACTATTGTAATAACGTTACCTTTCTGGTGTAATATATTTACTCTTGCATAGTTGAGACCTGTCTTGTATGACAACGCGTGGGTACTGGGCTACTGATCCAGGGAACCAGTACTATGCACGCAGTTGCGGGAAGCTCGAGTTGGGATCAATCAGTTGGCAGGTATACTCCTCACGAGTTTTGCCGATTAATTGGCCCCAATCCGAGTACGGATTTGGCTTAGCGGTCAGGAGACGTTACGGGTTGTATTAATCTCCAGGCCGATGCAACAGTGATGACCTGATTCGCTAATCTGATTCCGGAGCCCCCACAGATACACAACAAGTGGTCCATCCATATGACTTGAATCACAATCAACTCGCAGGGTTATCAGTTCACACAGACTTGCAGCTCCAGCAATGTTAGCTGCGCGCAATCAAGTTACTAACCTCGTGTGTTTGTTCCTAATGAAGGATGACCAAAGGCACTTAGCCTCAATAGTCATCTGAGGATGCTTCTCTCAGAGTGGATGCAGTCACCTCTATTGACGCTTTGCATCAACAGCTTCCTTCAGTTTCCTTCCGAATGCAAAGGCGACAGGTGGCGGCACAGCGTTGCCGATCTGCCTGTGCTTGCTCTGGATGCTGCCCGCGAACTGGTACTTGTCAGGAAAGCCCTGCATACACGGATAGGTTTTGAATCGAATTGTCAGTCAAGCCATTGCAGTATCTTCAATACGGGAGGTTATTTCTTTGCAGATGGGAACGGATGTAGATCAACTTATCCATGGAAAGCTAAAGCCCATGGAAGGATTTTCCTATTTAAATAAAATTGCAATGCTTCGAGACTTATTATGGAGGCAATTGGTTCTGGAAAGCTAAAGCCCATGGAAGGATCGATCGCTTTCTAGGAGAAAAATTATCCTGGTACAGAGAAACAAATCCCATGTATAATTCAAATGTTGTGTCATCGAAATTGAGCTAGGCGCTTAGCTAGTTCTTGCCCATTGCGGCTCTGTCCTGCTGCCTCAGCCTCTCACCTTCATGGCAAAGATAGTCCTGGAATTTCTCCTGCCAACATGCAAGAAAGGATGGTTACAATGCCGATCAAGTGCAGCAACTCAGAAGTTTTGGACAACAGTTAGTGTGCAAACTAAACAAATAAAGGGTTGAGATGAGATGCGCAAATAAGTAATCTGGCAAGCACAAAATACGTGAATTGTTTAATCATCAGAAAGATGCACTTAACACGTAAACATTGCAATTCTTCATCCATTAACTGCAATGGTATACCATAGAAAGACCCACTTGAGGCAGTGTCTCAAAATAAAATTTGTACTTCCACCTCCATCTTTAGGCCAGGATGGTCGATAATCTGAAAGCACAGTACAAAATAGTTTTTCAGATCTGGTCCAGGTGTATAAACAAAAGAGTAATATGCAATACATAAATGCTCATTCTAGTTGATCCTAGCCAAATATAGGACATTAGGACTGTCACATGATTTCTAAACGATTACAATATATGCATCAGTCAAATTGGATAACAGCATAAGCTATAATTTTGAAGAATAATTAAGAGTATGAGCTGTGATATGAACAGCAACGAGAATTTGTTTACATCAACAGTTTGGTGTAATCCCTTGATAAAGTCTTCTATTGATAGCGTGTAATCCCTTGTTTACCCAGCTTCTTCCAATACATTTGTTAATACTTGTTGAAAGGCGTTAATTAAATTTGTTAGTTTGAGATTCTACTTCTGTATATAAACTGGAAGAGAGTAATTTACATCAGAAAAAAAAACTGAGCTAAAATGCTTGTGTTGAACATTTGTGGTGCGAATGATCAGCACTTCATTAGCTTTAGAAACCATCAAGTGAAATCTAAAACCAATAATACTTTTGAAGAAAATTCAACCAAGTGTCAATACAGTTTTTATGCAACATACACATATGGACACATAATTTTCTAACAATGAAGGGGACCTAACAAAAAAATACTACAGACACGGAGAGGGACTTTCGCTGTAATTTAGCAATAACCAAAAGGAAAGCTACAAGCACCTGAACAACGAAGTAAAATCTGAAATTAACAGGTAAAATAATGCTGCCGCTTGGGAGCCATGGAAGATCACGCGCTGGAGCCGCCGCCGCCGCTTCTCTGACCTTCCCGCAGTCTCCAAGTTGGGGATGATGGTTCGTGTGATGGGAGGAAACGAGTCGGCAGAGGAGGAAGAGCCGACTTGTGCCTCTGGTTCGGGCGGACGTCGCGGCGAGGACGGGAGAAGGAGGGGAAGGTGTGCGTGGGAGTAGCGACAAGAGAAGCAAGCCGCAAGCGCGTCGTGTAATTTCAGAATTTGACACTCAATTCGCAGGCCTTTCGACTTATTTGGATGACATATGGGACCGTCTGTGTGTATGACAGTGGGCCAGAGTGTCAAATTCCGAAATGCGAATTTTAAAGTGTGTCAAATTCTGAAAACGTCGGAGCAACTGAGCAAGCCGCAAACGTGTCGGAGCAACTGAGCAAGCCGCCGGCGCCCATAAGCGAATGGAGTAGCGACGAGAGAAGGGGATCGGGAGGAACTGGACTGCCGACGCAGGTAGGGCGGAGGAGGATGCAACGACATGAAGCGCTAGGAGGCGTTGACGGCGGGCAGAGGAGGATGCAGCGACGGGAGGCGTGGGTGCCGGACGGATGAGATGCAGCGAATGGAGGCGCGGGGAGGGGTTGACGCCGTCTCCGCGGCGAGCGACACCGGCTCCGGCTGCCCTGCCCGGTTGGAGAGCTGCGCGGGATCGGCGGACTAGGGCTGCGCAGATTCGAAGGCCGAGCCCGAGGATGCTGTCACGGAGTGGGGAATCCAGAGGAGATGTCTGGTTTGGGCACTGGGAGGCGAGGAGGCGGCGATGGGAGGCGGGCGGGGCACAAGAGGAGGAGGTGGCGATGGGAGGCGGGCGACGGAGGCACCGAGCGTTGGACGGTTGGAGTAGAGACGACAGATGGGGATCGTTCGTGGGGGAAGTGGAGAGGTTGGGTTAGGCCCTCGGGCCGGGATTCGGATCCACGGGCCTAATGAAAATACAGAGGGACTATTCTACCCTTGCCTTAATTAGTGTGGTTGCTTTAAGATTAGTGCAGTTTTTTTTCTGGAAGAGCATAGAAGCACTTCTCTTATATTAATTGTCTAGCATGGATCAATAAGATTTGTGGTTGAAAACTTCAAGTCCATTTATGTTAATGCAATGAAGTTTACGAATTATAGCTGGCTAACATGCATCCTCAGACTGGGTTGGACTGGGTTATTTGATTGACTGGCAATAAAATTCTGCCTTGCTTCAATCAAGCAGTTAATAAGGGCATTTCCAATGCATAGTTTCTTAGATGGTTTCTTAGAGGAGAGAAGGTGTTATAAATGGAGGTTTAGAAACAAAGACTGCAATGCATAGTTTCTATCCACTGTTTCTAACAGTAATTAATGTTGCAAGTTGGTTTAATTTGCATTGGATCTACTGTGCCATATGTTTATACATGCGTGTTTACACAGTACCACACACACGGTTATATCAACTGCAAATGGAATCGCAAATAACACGGTGATACAAATCAACAAAAAAATTGTGAAATTGCAACATATATTGGCATTTTAACGTAGTATATACGCAACATTCCAATATAAAATTAGCCCATGATGGTTGATTTCAAGAAAAGCAACCAATGGAATAACAAACTGGTATGTCAAATAAACGGTATCAAAGCAAACGACATCACAGAAATTAGTTGCAATTCAACAGTAGCAGAATAGACAGAGCAGTTCATTATGTGAGCAATTCACCGAGATTACACTGCAAGGTCCATGTATTCTAACAAGGTCTATAGCATCAGTGAATTCTAGCAATGAAAGAGCCCACAATCAAATGATAGATTATCATCTATCAGTTCTATAGCATCAAGCACTCATCCATTCATTCAACCATCATCAGGAAAGACCAAATAGAATTTAAGAGTTACAGACAACCAAACTTGAAGAGTAGATCGGCAAATGATAGATTAATACAACCAAACAGACAAAGACCTGATTGTATGCTTAGAGCATCTGATTGGGTTCATTTAACAGACCCCTTTAGTAATAAAAAACAGATGAATGTTTAAAACAATAATCTACCATGCAAATGTGCTAAATAGAAAATATCAATCATATAGACTAGTCTAATGATATTGCTTTCATCAGATGGAATTACACAAACAGAGCACCATGTTTCAATCTAGTAGAAATTTTCATTGCAACCTGAATAGAGAGATTAAGAAACACAAAAACCACCATGCTGTCTCACACTGCCAGCAAGCAGAATTTAAGAAATTTTCATTGTATTAACATATCAACAAATAACATTTGACGGTTATAGCCAAGATTGAGAGTAAGCAGAGCATGTACCTGCCTTGACAGCTTTCTCTGCCTCCGCTTGTGATGAATATTTCAAAAAACCAAATCCCTTTGGCCTTCCAGTTTTCTTGTGTCTCACCAATCGTGCTATAGTTGATAAGATACACAAAGCAACATGAAACTAAAATATTTCCATGGAACCAACATAACCAACTTCAAGTATCAGTAGGAGACAATAATGGAGATTTCAAACTGCCCTGTGGTAAACAGCATGCGACAGGACCTAAATTAGCATAGATAAAGTACCTTCCTCTGTGGTGCCAAATGGTGAAAGGATGTTTTTAAGTTTTTCCTCTGTTGTGTGAAATGATAAACCTACAAAACCCCAAAAGGAATGAATCGATGTTACATGTGGTAGCTCCATTACAGAATTAGAAAGCAACATCAGACAAAATATTGGTACAGAATCCACTATGAACAAAATTGTACCTCTTCAGTGTGCATAAATGTTAGAGCGTCTATGGCAATGTTACAATGAACAAGCATACTGTAGACACATACAACAATGTTATTTGTTCCAAGCACAGCAATTTCTAGTAAGTCGAATCAGAGATGTAAGCATCAAGGGATGGGAAAGAAATATCAACACATACTACGGCAACATCTAAGCACTTTGTCCAAGTCAAGGAAGACTAGTTGCACAACCAGAACACATCACAAGAAATAATTGACAACCTATCCGAGGGCATCGCAAGAAGCCTCGCCTGTAGCCATCAATCACTATGGACCAGCCAAGATCGGAATTTGATGCCTACCCAGAAGGAGAAACAGGGCGAAACCCCCGGGAGAACAGATCGAACTCTCACCTTTCGGAGAAGTCCCACCTCCGTGACGCTGCCGGATCTGCCGCTCGGCCGTTGACGGCAAGAAGAGTGGGGAGGGTCGAGCAAAGAGGGAGGGAATCGCGCAGCGGGGCGGCGATTTATCCCAGGGCCTCGGGCGAATTGTTTTTTGCGCGGCGTTCGTCGGGATCGGAAGCCGGATCGGGGAGGCGGTGCTGGCCGGGGGAGACGCCGTCGACTGGGGGTGGAGGCGATTGAATGGGGATGGAAGAGCACCAGGCGGCCAGGCGGGGACGAAGAAGTGAAAGGGGCGCGGGCGCGAGCGCATCAGATCTGGCGGGGACGGCAAGAAACGACGAGGGTAGCACAACGCTAATTTTCTGCGTTTCTAGTACTTTGGGAGATGCGTAGAGATCGTTTCACAGAAAGGAAACGATGGCCTTCTCTCTCTGTATTTATTTCCTTCCACGTCAGTTTTTTGTCCTTGCTGGCATGCTAAGAAACGGTGCTAGAAACTGCATTGCAAATGCCCTAAGGGCATGTCCAATGGTAGAGCCAACTACTCTTGGTATAAGAAATTCCACGTCACTTATAAATTTAAAGACAAGCTCTCCAATGGGTTGGCTATAACATATTCTCCAACATTAAATGTGGGTCCACATGTAATTGTCTTTTATTTTTCTTGGAAAACACTATAGCCTGGCTCTTAGTTAAGAGCCAGCTCTTGTCTCTCTCCTCTACTTCTCTCTTCCACATAAGCAAAAAGATGAGATGAACTCCTTATAGCCTGCTGACATGTCTCTATTGGGGATGCTCTAAGGAAACGAATGATTTTTTAGGACAAGGTAACTTTGTTCGCACTTTGTGATTACGATGGAACCCAAGCTAGACCAAAACAGAATTTTTTTTTAAATAATACTTTTTTAAAATCAAATTGCGTTTTTAATATACGGAATAAAAAATTTGCAAAAATAATATGCCGTCGCCAAACGGCATGGCGAATACCCTATTTTCGCCGAACCGTGTGGCGAATACCCTATTTTCGCCACACGGTTCGGCGACAATACCCTAACCGCCGCAATTAAGCTGCTACACGGGTATCAAGGCTATTTTCGCCAAATCGTATGGCGAAGATACTATTTTCGTCGAACCGTGTGGCGAAAACCCTATTTTCGCCATACCATTTGGCGAAATTAGGTTGTCGCCGAACCGTTTGGCGAAATTAGCTCGGTAAAAAAAGGGCCCAGAGATCGATCGATCGATCTCTGCTGCGCCCCAAAAAAAAGAACAGCGCTACGCCGCATGGCCATTAGAAAAGAGAAGAGAGGGAGAGGAAGGAGAGGGAGAAGGAGAAGGAGAGGGAGAGGAAGGAGGGAGAGGGAGAGGAAGGAGGAGGAGGAGAGAAGAAGAAGAAGAAGAAGAAGAAGAAGAAGAAGAAGAAGAAGAAGAGGAGAAGAAAAAAGAAGAAGAGAAGAAAAAAGAGGAGGTAATACCGCGACTTTGTTTAATTTCATATTTTTCAATGTAGAGAGTGATTTAGAGTAATGTAATTTAGATTAGCGATCTAGAGTAGCGCAATTTAGAGTAGCGATCTAGAGTAGCGCAATTTAGAGTAGCGCAATTTAGAGTAGCGATCTAGAGTAGCGCAATTTAGATTAGCGATTGTAGTTGTTTAATGTAGAGTAGTGATATTAGTTAGACCCGATTAATTCCGGTTAATCGTTATGCCCGATTTTTGACCGTAAGGGAAAAATGGAATATTTAGGGCTTCGATCACTAGCTAATCGGCTAATCGGCCGATTTTTCTGAACATTGCATATTAGTAGCAAATAGCCATGTTATACGTGCGCTATATTATTATAATATTATAGTATCGATATCCCGATAGGTAATTATCGTTGTTCAATTTACGGTACATATTTTACATTTTAGTAGGGATGCATAAATTTATTTTGTCTATGTCGTCGCAGTGATGTCGGAACCAGTGAAATTCAGGGTATATTATGGCGATGGGGAAGTAAAAATTAGGCGAGAATGGAGTGGATTTAAGTCGCTGCGGTCACCATGGCCGAGCACTTGTCCCCGACATCGTTAGCATTCGTGATATAAAACTTTGGTTGACCCAATTTTTTCCCTGGATCCAAGTGTTTATTCTGTTAGCATCCAAATCGTATACACGCAGCGTAGCAAGGGTGACCCTATGTGGGAGTTGAAGGCGATGGATCGAACACGGTTGTGGCGTAAATGGTTAAGATGGTGCAAGGGATCTAGCCTCGATTGTGTGATCTTTGGTGCAAGCTTGCCCTAGGGAAGAGGTGAGTACTACTGGTGTGAGCGAGAGCGACACATCGGCTCTGGTGAACAAGTTCAGCCCGGCGGTGTCGGTTGAGGCAGCGGCGGCGAGGATGATCACATGGATGCAGCAAGCGCAGAAGGTCGTCTTGATGAAGGGGAGGATATCGATCAACTTGTAGATCAATTGGAGCGAGACGACCGCATGGCGGCGAAGAGGAAGCCGAAATGTTGGACCCGGTCGATACCATCGGCGAAGATGATGACCGGAAGAAGATGATGAAATGCATGGTAGCACTCGCTCGGCGGAGGTACCCATCCCCGATGAATGGAACAGCGAACAAAGCGGGTATGGAAGCTTTGTGGGGCCATGACTTCGCATTGTGAGTATGGTATGGTGCCATTCATTTGAATCAAATGTTCCCGAACAATTGTAATTGAAGTTGGCGGTGAGCTTGTGGGCACTATCGCTGCAAAGAGAGTTTCGGGTTGTCTGTCTAGCCCAGATAAGTACACGTGAAGTGCGTAATCGATGGTTGTGAATTTAAAGTACATGCATACAAGCCGAAGTGTGAGACATATTGGATTGCATCAAGAGTGGACGAGCACACATGCGAGACTAGAAAATGTTCTTGTCAAACACCGTAACTTGAATGCACTGTAATAGCCGGCGTGATGTTTAATGAAATCATTGAGAAGCGGGATATCGAGTGTTCGTATATTCGTAAAACAATGTTACGAACATTTAAGTATCGGATAAGCTACTCCATGGCCTGGCGTGCGGCGAAAGCATTAGAGAAGAGGTTTGGCACATACGAGGCATCGTATTGCAACCTACCTCGTGTGCTTGAAATCTTGAAACAAACCAATCCTGGCACATACACCGCTTTCAAAGAAAGCGAAGCGGTCTGCAAATGGGATCTGTACATTTAAATCGTGCTTTCTTTTCATTGGGGCCTTGCATTGCGTCATTCGTAATCTTGTCGTCCATTGCTTTGTGTTGATGGCACATTTTTGACTGGAAAATACAAGGGCAGATTCTATGACCATTGCAATTGATCTGAACAACCACATACTTCCATTGGCCTTTGCTTTTGTTGAGGGTGAGAATCGGGATAGTTGGCCGTGGTTTTTCGTGACATCTGAAGGTGGGGGTAGTTGGTGATCGGCCCAACATGTGCATCATTCATGATCGTCACAAAGGTATCCTCTCGGCAATCAAGACTCTACAGAGGACCGAGATGAACCATTTTCGTGGCACGACTGCGAGCAATTGGTGCATGAGACATTTGGGTGCCAATTTCTTGAGCAGTTCAAAAGCAAGAAAGCGATGAATCTGTTTAAGAGGTTATGCAAGCGTAATCAGGCACGTAAGTTCAACGCGTTATTTGCCGAGTTGGATAAGCACACCAAAGGCGCATATCGAAGAGATGAAGAAGCAACCACCTACGCCGAGCGAATGTCCACCCAAAAGGCTAACACCCCTTGGGGAGCTCGATCCTCCTAATATGAGGAGGCGAGCGTCAAGGAACATTAAGTGTTTCGCCTTTGGATAGAGGTGAGCCTCTAGAGAAGTGGGCATTGCTCCATGACACCGAGGCACCAGGTTAGTATGGTACATTAAAATATCAAAACAACGCTAAACAATTTGGCTTGTTGCTCTAAAGCTGTTTGCGTTGAATGTGTTTGGCGTGATGACAACGAACATAGCCGAGGTTTACAATTGGGTCATCCGAGGCCTCCGTCCGCTTCCGCTTGTGGCCATCCTTGAAGGCATGTTGCACGGCATCGTTAGCTACTACCAAAAGGCATGCGAGCGGTACTTCATGCCTCCACATTGCAAACGCCCGTATTGTTCGCGGATGATGACCTACATGGAGGAGCGAACCATGAAAGCTTCAAGAAGATATGGTGCGTAGCTACGGGTCACCGAATACCGCCGAGGTGACTCTTCGGTGCAAAAGGGGATTGGGAACCGACACGGTTATTACGCACGAGGTTAATCTAGGCCAAGGGGCATCTGGATGGTGTGAATGCATTTGCAATAAGCCAAGACTTCTCCATATTCCTTGCTCACACGTGATGGCTGCTTGTGGGCAAATTGGGATGAACACGTCGCAATACATGTCCCCTTTCTACTTGAAGGATCATGTTGTCCATATCTGGTCGGGTGAGTGTCGTGGTTTTCGTGCACACGGTGATTTCACTGCGATTAACGAGAGATGAGGGCATCTGTTTGCGGATCCAACCTTGCGGAGGTGTGCGGAAGAGGCGATCTGGTCGCCCACAGACTAGGCGCATTCGCATAGCGACATGGATGAATCTGAAGTGGGTGGCCCTCTTAGGAGGTGTTCTGAGTGCGGCGAGTATGGTCACAAGGCAAACCAGTGCACGTAGGGTGTATGTTCTGAAAGTGGTGGTGGCTATGTATCGAAATATGTTATTATATGCACGTTGGATGTTTTTTATTGTAATATTGACGCGATTGGGTGTCTTTTATTCTTGTATGTTGTGTCTCTCACATGTTGTGTACTTTTATTTATGTTCACCCTTTATGTCTTTTATACATATATGTATTGTAATATTGACGTGATTGGTTGTCTTTTATTCATATATGTTGTGTCTTTTATTCGGATATGTTGTGTTTGTCACATGTTGTGTACCTTTATTTATGTTCAACCCTCATGTCTTTTATTATTATACGTTGTGTACTTTTATTCACATATGTCGTGCTTGCCGTACGTTGTGTAGTATGATTTATGTTGAAACATTTCTATGTGCAGGGATGGAGCAGGTCGACTCATTCCTGGACCCTGTCTTGGATGCGCGGCACCGTGCGCACGTCCACACGACAGAGGGGAATGACAAGTTGCCCTTACTGCTGCGCTTCGCCGGGGTCGCGGAGATAGACCCAGAGATACCGGTAGGCACGAAGCACGGGCCATTGAGGAGGTGGTTGGCACAGTTCGAGGTTAGTGATTGTACATATTACTATGTTACTCCAGCTTTGCATAGCATTAACGTGATATCACACTCTTTCAATTGTTGCAGGTGCAGCGGATGGCGGCCGAGCCCACGGACTACCAGGTTGCTAGGCACCTCGAGGCCTATCTGCTTTGGTTGTTCGGCTGGGTGATGTTCACGTCGAGTCACGGCGACACCGTGGACGCGCGTTGGATAGCCTACGCACGGGCTATTATGCGGACTCGAGCCTGGCGATGTACCGGCGGTATCCTGGGGTTCGGCGGTTCTTGCTTCCGCATCTGGCGCCCTTTGCGGCGCGTGCGTGAAGAAAGCGAGAACTCCAATCTGACCGGATGCCGCTTCTTCTTCGCCTTTGGTCATTCGGCGCTTCTCCGTGGGTTGACCCTGGTCGACCCTCGGCACTACACCGCCGACATGTACGGCGGTGATGCTACCGGACCGACCGACGATGGGCTCGCTTCCGACCAGGCGACGGTACATGTTCTTACTCATTAATGCAATTGTAATTTCAATGCCATCCGCTACGATTATTTCTACTCTATTGCAGCCCACGGTGGCGGTGTGTCCAGTGCGTCGCGGCGTACCTCGCCTTCACGAGGCCTTCGACCACCGAGGGGCGGGAATGTCGTGCGGGACCCCTACGACGAGCGTGTAGGAGAGAGCTGCGGGGGCCTGTCCATGCTCAGTGATGCGGACCACCTTCTTGAAAGACGAGGAGGAAGCTCGTCTTCGACGTCTTCGTGAGGACTACGCCGCGCACCGAGTCCTCGAGCGCTTTGGACTACTCCAGGTGGTCCCTGTTCCTTTGTGGGAACGCGTGCCAGAGAAAGTGCACTCGTGAGTTACTCTCAACTACATGAATGCTAAGTGCTTACGACATATTTGTACTAATGATGTCTTTTGTGCGAGTTCTCCACCCAGGGACCCAAGAAGGCCATGGTGACCTTGTCTGCAGAGGATGGCGCCGTGGCTTTGCGGCTGTGGGAGGGGCGCTGGAGGACGTTGTCGAGGAGGTCGCGCCTCACGACCCTCCTCCTACCAGGAGTACTTGACCTGGTACGTGCCCCGGACCGCACTGCCTCCCTACGCGAGGAGCACCGGCCCAGTGTTTGTCGGGCATCGCAGACTTGTACTCGAGCCACGCAAGACTGCACCGCACTGCATGGTAAGTCTCGTTGTATTTTTACTCATTAATGCAATTGTAATTTCAATGCTATGTCGTTATGTTTAATGTTTGTTTGTACGTGATAGGTGGACGAGGCGAGGGCTTGCAAAGCGACATGCCGACTTTCTGTCTAGGCTGCAGCGAGGACCACTTTCACACAAGCCCGGCTATCGAGGCCATGGGGCATGTCGAGCTGCACTCGACGGATCGTGGAGCTTGGTGTCGCTAAGCGTGCCCCACTCGATCAAGCTTTGGTGGCACCTCGTCTAGGCCGCCACCCTGGTCTCGGCTCTGGACACCACCTTCTCGACCACCGCTACGACCAGGGTCCGGCTTCCACACCCAGTGCCTCCAGCTCGAGGCACTACCGAGGGTCCAGCTGGCGACGCCACCACGCGGGCCTACCATGGTCCCCACACCCGTGGCCGATAAACATTCGATTGATCCCGTTTGAATCTAATCTTCTCACTATAATTAAATGTTAATGTCTGCATCTTTGTAGGCCTGCGTAGGACATGCCTCTACTGACACCCGGTCGAGGCACGACGCCCACGACCATCGCCCGATCGATTCTTCGCGAGGGCTTCGTTCACGCAGCCTCGACCACGCAAAGACACGCCACCTCCTCCACCCACGCGAATCACACACGGCCTCCTGCAGACCCGTTGCCTCCCGCTGCGTGTCCCGCGGTTCGCATGACCCGCCGGACTACGGCCAAAGGGACCATCGCGGGTGCCGCCCACGACCTCTCGGCGATGCACCCCTTCCGGCGTCGCGAAGGAGAGCTAGGGTCGAGGGCCGAGTCGGGGCGAGTCGTGGTCCACCACCGGGGTGATCAGCTTAGGATGTGCGTTATTTTTGGGTACTTTGTCCTATTATGCTTTACTATCTATTTTGTGTACTTCCTCATATCGTGGTCTATTATATATTTCTGTCATCTTTAGTCATATCAACCGCAGCGTGTCATTATTGCTTTTTCAACTTTTGCCATATCAACTTTTCCACCTTTGTCATTTCAATGCATAATCTTTGCCAAAAGCCGCTATGGCGGAGATTCCTGTTTAAAGTTGTGGGCATAGCCACGCTCATGTAATCATGAGTCGCAGAAGCATCCGATGCTCATGGATTTGAAATACTCTCAAGTCCGCGAGACTCTCCTTTGGTTGCCCTTTCGGCTCTTTATAAACCCACCGAGGAGGGATATGTGCATCACACGACCATAACTTCCATAAACTTTAGTCTGTTTTCCCACACACACAGAGGCCACGATGTCGTTCTACCGTCGCCTCTTGACAGCGAAGGCTAACCCCCAATACCCGGATGAGAGTAGCGTTGACGCCCTTGATTCTGCCGGAGTTGCCACGCCGAAATGTGATCGCAACTCTTTGGCGAAGGTTACGCAGATCACGCGACGGAGATACGCCTCCCGCCACTCTTTGTTCGCGGCTTCGGGTAAACCAAATGTTGTCCATACCCTAATTACGGTAATGAGTACCATTTTATGCATCGTTATTTGTTTTTAGGGCGACGGCCGTTGTTGCTTTTTCCAATGGATCGACGGGCCGAACGACGTGATTACGAATTTCTCTACAAGCGCCACGACACCTACCCCACTTCGCCAGAGAACTTCACACGGTGGGAGAGGCCGCGGGATATGTCCCCTACCTAGATCGACCAGGAGTTAAGGGCCGGTGGGCAAGGGACGAACCAATCGGTCGATTTCACGTGCCTCATGTTTCGGCTACGATGTCACCGATTCTAAATCAATTCATCGCATACAGGACTTCAAAAAGAAGTTTGCAAAATGGCTCAAGTCAAGGCAAGAAAATCCTCCTCAGGGCCAACGCAAAGCCGAGGAATCAGGCGACCACGGCCTCGAGCGATGGTAGATACCGGCGACGAGGATCTAGCAGATAGAAGATTCTACCGGTGCCCTTTGTCCGAGGATGCATGGTGTCGGTACTTCAACCAGGTGGACCGGAGACGTACCACCCACATCTCAAACTTCCGTATTTGATAACCGGGAGAGCAACCCTCGCCGTGGTGCTACTACCTCCCGTAAAAGCCGACTCCCGAGCACGCAAACGGTATTCTCCAACCACCACAACGGGCATACTGCATTGATCGCAGGCACGTTTCGGTTGTACAACAAGAAGCCCAACACACACCTCCTGGACCATATCGTGGAGTGCGAGCCAAAACAGAGGAGGCGTCTCGGCAAGTCTCAGGAAGGGCAAGAGAGGTTCGTCCTCTCGAATGGTACTTTGGATAAGGGAAGCAAAGCCGAGGTCCGCATGATGCATAACAAATCCTTGACGCATTACAAAGGCCATCCGCAAGAACCCCGGTGGTATTAACATAGGGGCGCGGAAATCGGGAAGCCATGCCCATATGGGAGGCGAGGACTCCCTGAGAATGCACACAAGCAAGTTACTTCTTACACCCGGAGGCGTATGGCATAGGCTACCCATTCGGCGACAATGGGAGCATCAAGCCGCGGCCATGGAGCTCTTTCATAAGAGAGATTGAGCGGTGTCGAGAACAAATCGCACAAGATTGACGGTGATGTAATATGTAGAAAATGTATGGCATCATTCCCACTCTCTGAACATAGGCGGAACGATCACTTGTTCCACCATTACAATCGATGTTATTGGCACTTCTCCTAGCAATGCCATCACTTTGTTTAATATCCGTTGTATCTGCCGTACTAAGGTTGAGTTTGCGTACTAAGATTGCTTGGTCGCATCTACATGCTTTTGTTATTGTCCTTTCTCATATTATGTCTTACCATTTAATTCTATCAGCGTATACAACGGCGTAGATGAAAAATTTTCCCATAATATGGAAGTCCATATATCAAAGAGCAAATCTGTGGTATTCGTCTTAGAAAAATACATTCGAGCGAGACATTTTACAGTCTAAAAGGCATAAAAGTTATTGTTGACAATAGTACTTAGGGTTATTGTGGCGGTATATTTTGTAGTGAACAAAGACGTAGATGAAAATTTTTTCCATAATATGGTAGTCCATATATCAAAGAGCAAATCTGCGGTATTCGTCTTAGGAAAATACATTCGAGCGAGACATTTTACAGTCGAAAAGGCTTAAAAGTTATTGTTGACAATAGTACTTAGGGTTATTGTGGCGGTATATTTTTGTAGTGGACAAAGGCGTAGATGAAAAATTTTCCCATAATATGGAAGTCCATATATCAAAGAGCAAATCTGCGGTATTCGTCTTGAAAAATACATTCGAGCGAGACATTTTACAGTGCGAAAAGGCATAAAAGTTATTGTTGACAATAGTACTTAGGGTTATTGTGGCGGTATATTTTTGTAGTGAACAAAGACGTAGATGAAAATTTTTTCCATAATATGGTAGTCCATATATCAAAGAGCAAATCATGTATTCGTGTAGGAAATACATTCGAGCGAGACATTTTACAGTAGAAAAGGCTTAAAAGTTATTGTTGACAATAGTACTTAGGGTTATTGTGGCGGTATATTTTTGTAGTGGACAAAGGCGTAGATGAAAAATTTTCCCATAATATGGTAGTCCATATATCAAAGAGCAAATCTGCGGTATTCGTCTTAGAAAAATACATTCGAGCGAGACATTTTACAGTCTAAAAGGCCTAAAAGTTATTGTTGACAATAGTACTTAGGGTTATTGTGGCGGTATATTTTTGTAGTGGACAAAGGCGTAGATGAAAAATTTTCCCATAATATGGTACACCATATATCAAAGAGCAAATCTGCGGTATTCGTCTTAGAAAAATACATTCGAGCGAGACATTTTACAGTCAATAAAAGGCCTAAAAGTTATTGTTGACAATAGTACTTAGGGTTATTGTGGCGGTATATTTTTGTAGTGGACAAAGGCGTAGATGAAAAATTTTCCCATAATATGGTACTCCATATATCAAAGAGCAAATCTGCGGTATTCGTGCCAAAAAATACATTCGAGCGTGACATTTTACAAAGTTAGATATTTTTGCAGTGAACAAAGGCGTAGATGAAATATTTTTCCATAATATGGTACGATACCTACATATTTTTGCATAAATGGAACATCCAACAATATATGCATGTGGTATAATTATTTTATTCCATATTTTATACATTTTCGCCGTACGGCTTGGCGACTACCTATTTTCGCCATACGGCTTGGCGAACTATATATTTTCGCCGTATAGTATGGCGACTACCTATTTTCGCCGAACGGTCTGGCGAATACCCTATTTTCGCCGAACCGTCTGGCGAAAATAGCCTAACCCATGTTTCTGAACAATTAATACCGCAATTAGCCTATTTTCGCCGAACCGTGTGGCGAAAATAGGGTATTCGCCAGACGGTTCGGCGAAAATAGGGTGTTCGCCAAACCGTTTGGCGACGGCACATTATTTTTGCAAATTTTTTATTCCGTATATTAAAAACGCAATTTGATTTAAAAAAAGTATTATTTAAAAAAAAAATTCACCAAAACACGAATAACCTCCCTTGTACTCAAAAGGGCTTAATTTATTTGTATTTTGTATTGGTATGCAGTTGAATATCAGAAAATGTTGGTATTTCAACATATTGAGCTAGATGTTCATTTCTTTTTTAAAATGTTGGTGTTTCAACATATTGAGCTAGATGTTCATTTCTTTTTTTCTTTCAGTTGATGGTAGTTGCATTAGTTTCTTAGTCAGTGTGTATCTTGTATTCCTATACAGGTCTGGCTCTTATCACTACGAAGGAGGCATTATTATGGACAGATGGACGTTAATTCTTGCAGGCAACACAGCAACTCAGCGATCGCTGGAAACTCATGCGCATGGTTGAAGATCCACCAGTTGAAGTCTGGATAGCTGATGTAAGTATTGGCCTTCTTTCCTGAGCATTTCTGTGGATTCAGCCTTTTATGCTCTCGCACAGAAGCACAGGTCACATAAACTTGTACATGGCAATGAATCTATTAGGTTATATTGTGGGTTTTGAATTCTGCCACAACTTCGATGATGTAAATTTACAAATGTGGTTTCCTTGTTCACCGTAGAAAGCTTATCTCCGCAGCATTTATTTATTTTTGAGACAAAAGTGTTCAGCATTTACGGGAACACCAAAAGCATACTCCTTTTTTTTTTTTTTGCTGCTGCAGTAGATTGAAATTCCCACAGTGGTAGCTGGTGTGATATATGGGAATTGAAGTGGTCTGATATTAAATTGCTGCTGGTTATTTCTTCAAGAGCTGTCAAAAATATAAGAAATGTGAACACCTTAGCTTCATTGCCATAAACAACACTGACTATCATGACAGTTCTGAAATGGTTTTCATTTTGAAAGGTTGATATAGTTGTTTCTTGTTCGGTATTAAATATATAACTTTGTGACTTATGTCTGTTGTGCTATCAGAATCTTCCAGATGAGGCTGTCGATCCATGGTGCATCTCTGTTGACTCTGCTCAGAGATCAGACATTGTTTCAGATTTCCGCTGATTTGGTGGATGAAATATGGAAGGACCGTCCTCCAACTAAACCGCTACCTGTAGAGTTTGCTGGCGTTGTACGTAGCAGAAAACATAAAGGAGTTAAGAGAAAAACTTTGTACGACTTGTGGCAGTTTTAATTTCTTTTTTCAATGCTTGTTTAGGTTGCTTGGTTATACAATATTCGAGGAGATGATGTGCATTACAGCCCAGTGGTTCATTCTTATGCAATTGTAACCTTGCACAGTGCTTTCTTTTATGTGGATAAGACAAAAGTAACTGCTGAGGTTAGTTAATCAACTGAACATACAATGTTGAAGGGCATGTAATGCAATATGCTTGTGTTGTCACTCTTCTTTGGTGCTGGTCCAGAATTACATGACTGGAAATGGTATTGATATCAGAGAGTATAATATGGTTCAATCAGATGTGAGCTTGCTTGCGTCTGGACATTAAATGTTCTGCAGTTAATGGTAGCTCGCATGGGGAAAAGAATTGCAATGAGGTCGAGCATCCAAAATTTTGGATTGATTCAAGTTCATGTTGCCTTGCACTCTACTCAAAGCTGAGTGTGGATTAAGTTTTGATGATGCAATCACCTATTGCTCTTCCAAAGGCTGTTAAGGTAAATTTTGTTGCTTTGTCCTTTTCTTATGCTAGTGTTCAACAGGAAATTTTTGTGCAAGCAATCACCTGTAGCTTTTTCAATAGACTAAATACAATCTAGTAAAATTGTTCACTACTCGAAATCTAGTAGTGTTCAGAAAGTTCATGCTTTACAAATCAAGCATAGAACTGGCTAGTGTAAAACCACAACTTGATAGTTGGATGTGCCTAGTTTGAGCTGGACATATGAGCTCAATTAATTTTCAGGAGCCTTCGGTTTCTGGTTCGGTTGGGTTGACAAGAGAGCAGGGAGGTGAGAATGAAAGAAAGGGATGGGAGTAGTGCCACCATCATTCTTGCTTATTTAATGTTTTTAGGTGACAGTGAAAACTGCATGCATGTGATGGGAGTAGTGCCACCATTTCACTTGTGACGTCGCCTCTCATAATTATCTAGTATTAGTGATTACTCTTGCATTAATCACTACTAGAATTACAAGTATTAACGACCAATAAATAACAACCATGAGAAAACTTTGGTCGTTAATTGATTTTGTCTCTTCCAAAAAAATAGGTACTAACTACCACTATTTTTCTCGTCGTTATCTCACCTGTAGGATGGCATAGAAAAATAGCGGGATAGCCAATTTTTTTTGCGCAAGCTCCCGACTCATCAGTTCCTTAAAAAAATCTTTACTATATAAAGTGAGAGTTTCTTCCCACGTCACATTAATTGCCTTGCTTAATTGTCCTACTTAATTGCACTGCTTAATTGCCCTACGCAAGAAACGAAGCGTTGCTTTAATTAGCCATCTTTTGCAAGAAACGAAGCGTTAAAGATAGATGTTTGATCTTATGAAATAGTATTTTTTTTTATTTTTTAATCTTTACTTTTCGTTATCAATTTTGTTTTTCGTAGCAACGCACGGGCATATAACTAGTCTCTACTATATAAAGTGAGAGTTTCTTCCCACGTCACATTAATTGCCCTGTTTAATTGCCCTACTTAATTGCCCTGCTTAATTGCCCTACGCAAGAAACGAAGCGTTGCTTTAATTAGCCAGCTTTTGCAAGAAACGAAACGTTAAAGATAGATGTTTGATCTTATGAAATAGTATTTTTTATTATTTTTTAATCTTTATTTTTCGTTATCAATTTTGTTTTTTCGTAGCAACGCACGGGCATATAACTAGTCAATATGTATACATGTCTTCTTTCCATCCCTAGCGCCGGCGCTCTGCACTACTCGATCCCCTGCGCTCTTCCTGTCGATCCCCTCCTTGCGATCCCCCTCCCTTGCGCCCTTCCGTGCCATCCCCAACGCCGACGCCCTGCACTGCTCCCCTGCTCTCTTCCTCCCGATCCCCTCCCTAGAGCCTGACGCCTCCACCGGCGCTCGCCCCCGCCTCCGCCGGTCCCGCCCCCGCCTCCGCCCTCGGAGCTCGCCCCCGCCCCCGCCCCCACCCTGTGCTCGGAGCCCGCCCTCGGCGCTCGCCCCTGCCTCCGCCGGCCCCCTCCCCCACCCTGCGCTCGGAGCTCGCCCCCGCCTCCGCCGGCCCCCACCCCTGCCTCCGCTCGGAGCTCGCCCCTGCCGACGCCATCCAGGTGAAGCACTATTCTACCTGCATCCAATATTATTCAACAAAAATAAAATTCCTTGGAGTGAGTAAAATATCATACTCTAGAAAGCTAGATATGTATGTACTTACTTTTACATACGAGGCCATACGACCACGGCAAAGAAATTTTATTTGCCTTGTTTAGACATAGAGTACTACTGGCAAGAGTGCACCTTCCCCTAGATGCTATCCTACAGCATTTGTAAGCGTGTACAATAATGCTTCTTCCCCTAGATGGCATCCTACAGCATATGTAATTTGACTTGATGCATTCCATGGGCATTCCTTGAAAATACTCAACCAGGATGCATGAATGGAAGGCAAGAGATTGTGAGACATGCTCATTGATGGGCTAGTGACTTTCAGTGCAGTAAGAGGTTTGTGCCAGGGGATTATACCTATTACATAAGGTCTTGATTATCATTTCTTAAAAAACAGCTCTCAACTATATTAATAAATAACTACTGGAAGCTGATTGGCATTTGTACTAGTTACAATAATTGTGATTTGTGGTGAAAGAAATAAGTTATAACTTACGAATGTATGTACCTACCCAAGTGTGGATCAAGGGAATACTATTTTCCCTTGAAGATCATGCTATTTTTTTCCATGTAGCTTGCAATACTATTTTCCACTAAATAGGACTAGATGAATTGCTTCTATAACATGACGACTATAGGCATGTGCTTGAAATATCTTTTGCCTAACTTAATTTGGAAAGAAAAAGATTCAGATCTTCAATGCTCATATTTGACATCAACTACCAACAGAGAAATAATTCGGTTGATAGATTGATGTTTGATAAGGAGCTAATAAACCAACAAACATAGACACTACTAATGTTCAAAAGGTAGGGTTCCCAAGAGAATGGTAGCTATGACAATATCATAATGTTTAATTCCCTTGAAGTGGTAAACAGGGAACTAATAACATCTTAGCCATCATATTGTTAGCGCTGAATAATTTTTCATGAATGTTACTGAATTAGAATTAAATGTCAAACATTAGATGCAAAGAATGAGTTCAATTATCTGGTTTCAAATAATAAAATGTGGTTCTTAATATAATGATATGTTACATATAGTATCTAAAAGTGATGTTAACTTTGACGTGCCTGTTGATGCTGCGGCCACCCTCACTGCAAATCAATTGAGAAAGGTGGAGATGACTTTTGGGATAAACAGCACCTTGAAATTGATCATGGCCAAGGTAACGCTTTGGATCAAGAAAGGTGGAGATGACTTTTGGGATAAACAGCACCTTGAAATTAATCATGGCCAAGGTAACACTTTATTAATAAAGTGTCTATTCAGTTTCATTAATGAACTTTCATAATCATAATAATGATCATGTGAACTTGGTGAAGCTTTATATTATTTGAGAAGTTTACTTGTTTATTTATTTGTCTTTAAATCCTTATTCTTTGTTATCGCCAAAAGGTAAAGAATGCTCTCGAATGCATGTGATTCGACCATTCTCAAGCATGTGGACACGAGTATTCTTAAGCGCGAGGTCTTGGGTGCTTCCGAGAGCATTGTCTTGGGAGTGTTTGGGTTCCAAGATTTATGTTGTTATTATTATTGTTCATGTTATTATGCAAATTCTTGTTAATATTGTTCAATAGTAATGTTAATTGTTTAAGGTTGCATGCTAAAATTATAGTTATAGTCATGGCAAAAGTGATGAAAATGTAAAACGTGGTAATATCTTGAGCGGATGGAGTGCTAAGGTGTTACGGAGGATTATTGACTAGGTCAATATTTTTTTACTTAAAATCTCTCTAGAAAGTAGGTCCACATTTGGAGGCCTACTTAACATAACGGTTTTGTCTACGATCACGATTCAAAGGATACCTTATCTCCCTCAATAATAAAATGGTTGGAAGTTAATGACGATCAATTAAGATCAAAGTGTGACCGGTCCTAGGTGATGACAACTAGTCATACAGTTTTGTAAGCCCCGATCAAGTAATCTGGTTGAAAGGTATAGCGGTTTTCCATGTGATTAATATGAAATCAGTTATTGGCACATCCATAAACTTACGATGACTGACCAAAGAGCGAGATGGCTCAAGAGTTAATGAAGACAAGAGGTGTCTATAGTAGAATTATCTGCCACCACTTTGGTGAGCATACATAGGGTGGCCTACATGCCCTAAAAGGACAATCTCATTCTTGTAACACTCTTTCCATGGGGATGAAGTCCCTACTTGATCATGCTATCATATTTATTTTCCAATAAATTTGATATAGGATTCTGAGTCCGAATGATTGATAGTTGGTGCTAGAAGCAGGGTAGCTTGAAGGTCGTGTCGTGATGTTTTGCATCCTTGCCCTTGCCAATCGATGAGAACACCTTTGATCTGACCGACTAAATTGTGAAGACCCTTTTACGATATTGGGTATCATAAAAGGCTGGTTTTAAATATGTTTTTTTGTGCTAGTCTCTGGATCAATTGTTAACACGCATATACACAAATTGCGATCACAACCATACAACACATTATTACAAATTATAGCGAAAGCAGTTCATACATATAAATATTATAAGCCCAAAAATTTAGATATCTTTATCTTGCAGTATGCCAACTACCTATTTTCCACAGGCAACTAACAAGGTAAAACATTACTTAGAAACATGATCGTTATCCTCGTAAACTGTATCGACATAAGTTTCCTCGACGTAATCTATTTCTTCACTTAAAAACAACAATATAGTAAGGTTAAGGACATTGTTTACTCAGCAAGACTTATGGTGTTCGCAAATCCTAATTATATGCAAGCTGATACAAAGAAAGTTTCAACAGTTATTTGCATAAAGTTAAATTGAATTTAAATACTAAATAATAGATCAAAAGCGAAATTGCACTTGGCAGATATGTAAAATAACGAACATGTAACCAAACAAGAAACATCTCACAATTCATTCATGTGAGAAACGAATTATCCAATTCATTCATGGCACAACTTCATCTTAATTGTCAACACATAGCACGACAGTTGAACACAATTTTATCAATACATGCATTGAATCATATGTAAGGTAACTTCTATTACCAAATTCTTTATTTCGATTTATTTTTATGAAAATTTCAAAAAATAACTAACTAGTGCAAGTTCACCAAGTACTCGTAACCGAGAGCGCGACTAATCGATTAGTTTTGACTCTGCAGAGTTGTACAATTTTATTCGCAAGGAATGATTATCTTTTTTTGCAATGTATATTTAACACACTTCCTTTGGTGTGTCGTAGAGAAATCATATACTCCCTCCATCTCATTATATAAGGTGTAACTCCTACCAACGCAGAGATCAAGGAAGTAGTTGCGTTGCGGGGCTCGACGGGGTTAATGCATGCATGCACATGAGATGGGAGAGAAGGTTAATGCATGCATGCATGCGTATGAGAGATGGGAGAGAAGCTAGAACAGAAGTCGAGGAGACCCGTGCCCTGTATTATGAGACTTGAAAAAAAAGGAGTTGTGTCTTATATTTTAGGATGAATGGAGTTTAACTTTTACATTACTTAATCCCAACTTTGCACCAGCCCGGCGACGTCAACCTTTGCTATGGCGGTCGAAACACTCACCCAAAGCATAATAACTCCATTTTTTTCATTCACACCGGCAGTCCATCCCTGTCACAATTGTTTCTCCCCGTAACAAAGCGTACACCGTTGCATCGACGGATGTTATTCCCAACATCTCGGTGAGGGCACCCATTCGAGCAACTTCCATTCAGAAGCCCGTGCTACTACGGTCTTCCAACGTGCAAAGACAGTTTTAAGCAATTTAATCAATTATAGTCGTTCCATACTAGCTCTTGTGGTTGTACAGTTATTTCTTGGATCATATAACACTACGTTCGATCCTTAATCTGACCTGAGTAAGAAATCTCTCCCTATCTACGTGCGACCAGCGCCGGCCCTGAGGGGGGGCGAGCGGTGCAGCCGCTCCGGCCCCCCTCGACCATGGGCCCCACCCTGTAGCTACATACATTAGTAGAACATTTTAGTTGTTTACATGTTTAGCATTTTTGCTGATTGCATGGCCATCAGATCAGCCCATGGAGCAGCCCGTTTGCACATTTAACATTTTGACAGAAGAGCCCCCATTTTAAATCTCGTTCTGGGTCCCTGAAATCTCAGGACCGCCGCTGCGTGCGACACGTAGTTGATCGCATCGGCTGTAAGCAACCGGCCTAGAAATTTAAGCACCACATGGTTGATAACTTCATCCATTCAGCTACCTGCAGCCATCGATTGGAATTAATATACAGCACAATGCAGTCAGTTCGTGGCTTGCGGGTTTCCATCCAAACCAGTAATTGTAAAGCAGGATTTTGGTTACCGGAAAAAATACCTTATGTCTCCGAGATCTCAAGGAAATCTCGATTTTTAAACAAATTTTGAATTCAAATTTGATTACCTTTTCAGAAAATCTCTGTCGTTTTTTAATTTAAAAATAACCAAAAAGTTTTGTCTAGTTCACAAATATACCCGCGCCCACCGACATTTCCGGCTACCGGCAGGTAACCGAAACCCTGACAGGGGTATAGCAAGAGCTAACAAAATGCAACAGGGAGCGCGTAACATGTTTGGATTGAAAAGAAGGCAAAAAATAATCTATCAGTAATTGAAGAACCCGAGCCAGAGGAATGTCAAACTGAACAGCTACAAGACTATGGAGGAGGAGCAGGGGCAGCTGGTTCTCCATCAAGAGCATGTCGGACTGGATAACAGGCCAGATGTAGACTCTGCCGTGAATGTGATTGCCGAAGACGGGATCGCGGGGATCATAATCCTGCAAATCCTTGCCCATCAGTATCAGCTCCAGCAAGCAGCAGCCATCGGTGACCTTCACCTCCACGAAGCGGTGTCTATTTCCCCCGCGCCATTTGTCATCTAGGTTTGCCGTATGCTGCCTTCAGCTGCTCAGCCACTGAAATGCCCCAAAAATTTCAAAAATCCCAAAACCCTAATTGCAACCCTAATCGAGTTTAATCGGTTCTTAATCGCGTTTGATCTTAATCGTGTTCTTCGTTTCTTAATCCCGTTCTTGATTCCATTCTTGGATTCCTGAGGAAGATGGGATGGGGGTGGTTGCAACGTGTACCTGGTCTCCCGCTCGGACCAGTCCTTGCGCGCCCGTTGGTCGCCCGCGTCACCTCGCCGTCTTGTCCGCCTCGCCTGCAGCGCCACCAGCTCCGCCTCCGTCGTCCGCGCGTCAGCCTCGGCCGTGGCACCGCCTGCCCACCCTCTTCTTGGTAAATCGCCCGACCACTGTTGCCCTCGCGTCATCCGCCTGCCCGTCTTTGTCGCCTCGCCGGTCGCCCGCCTCGGGACGGCGCACCACCCGCCCCGTCACCTCCACCCGCGTCATGCTCCGTCGCCGCCTTGGAACCCGGCGACGCCTGCCCCGTCGCCTCGCCCACCTGCTCCGCCTCGTACCCATGCCGCCACGCGCTATAAAAGCCGCGCGCCCGCTCATCTCCCTCGCCCCCGTTCCCCTCCTTCTTTGGTGAGCTCCGCCGCCGCCCGAAACCCTCGCCTTCCCTTCCTTCTCCAACCGCGGCGAAGCCCCGCCGCCGCCACCTTTTTCTTCTCCCTCGGCACCGAGCCGTTCCCCTCGCCCGTTCATCTTCCCCGGCCCCGGCTTCCCCCGCCTCCCTCAGGCGCCGCCGTCCCCAAAACCCTAACTCTCTTCGCCCCCCCCCCGCCGCCCTCGCCTTGCCTCGCGTGCCGCCGCCATGCCCCCCCGAACCCTAGCTCCCTCTCCTCTCTGTCTCCCTCTGGATCGAACGAATCGATCGATCCATTTTGTCGCCGCCACGGTAGGACCCACTGTCGGCGTCTCGCCGGGGCCACCCGCCTTGACCTCGCCACCCCCAGACCCGCGTCGAGGCAGCGCCCCACAGCGAGCTGGGCCGGCCCAGTGCGCCCTCGTGCGTGCGCGTGGCCGTGGGCCAAATCAGCCGAGTGGGCTGTGCCCTAGCGCGGCCCGTTACTGTTTTCGCTTTTTCTTTTTCTTTTTGGATTTTGAATAATCCAGAAATCCTTTTTCAAGTAATCCAAAAATCCGAAAAATCCCCGGAAAGTCCAAAAATAGCCAAAATACACTATCTCAATCGTTTCGCGCCACTGAGTCCAAAAATGATCTCCGTTTCGCCGTTTGAAGTCCACAAAATTCCAAAATGCTGAAAAAGCCCTCAAACCTCCCCTCTCCGACCCCTTTTCTCTCTCGATCCTTTTTCGTTTTTCCTTTTTCTTGTTTTTCTCTTTTCTTTTCTCGTGAATTTATTCGTTTATTTATTGCTCGCTTTGTTGTACGCTAGATCCGACCTTGGAGCCCGTCCCGGAGCGGTACGAGGAGCCGAAGAAGGAGCCGGATGTGATCGGCACCGTGATCGACTACATCGACGACAACCTAGGATTTCCCCTCGCCTCGCAAGGCAAGCCGCACTCCTTGAACATGTTGAACCCATGTTAATATTGTAGTATTAATTATTTTGATATTGCACTATGTTAGTATGTTAAATGCTAGAAAATGTTATTTTAGAATGCCATGATGACCTAGGTAGTACCTAGCTTGATTAAAGACCCACTTTGTATTGTGGTGCCATATTTCCGTTGACAACCCTAGACTTAGCTATTGAATCTCGTATACTAGTTGTTATTAATTAGTTGAACATCAAAAATGATTTGGGTATTAAAATAAAACCATCAAGCGGGAAGCTTGATGTAGACTATGTTTCAAAAATGTGCTACGGTGAGAGGACTTTGGCGGGCAAACCACTAGATGGCTACGTGCCCGAACCTCGACCGTTGACAAGGCCAATGTGCGGTGTGGATTGTTGGTTTGGAATTGGCTAAGTCTTGGGCATAATTTAAGTAATCACAATCTTGGGCAAAGTAAATAACTTAGATCCCGCTCAACCACAAGTTGGGTCAGTTGACCTCGTTAACTCGATCCAACCTAGCTCGGTAATTGAACTCCCCCTTGGAATACTTATAGGCAAGAGGTTTCATACTGTGGGCGTTGATCAGTATGCCCGCGGAAAGGATGGGGTGGAATGGGGGTTGACCGACGGTGTCACCTGCCGCTATCCACAACGGTAGATACCCTCAGGAATCGGAATGTGCACCCCGCCGTGGCCCGCGGGACCCGAGTACTGTGCGGTTGTAAAACTACCGGGTAAGTGCTAAAGAGGGGTGGTTCAACGAAAAGCTTTGATGGTCTCGGCCTGGCCGCATGCATTTAAGTTGCATGTAATTCGTACGTGGCATAACGGTCGTAGATATCTTGTGGGTAAAGCTGAGCAACTCTGCAGAGTCATGTTAAATGGTATTCGGATACGCCGTGCTTCCGGTAAATGAAGCTAAGTTTGAATTGGGGTGAATCCCGTAACCTAACCCAAGTAGACTTGTTATTTTCAACTTGACGTAATGGTGAACTTGTGAAAACTCAAAATTTGCTTATTTCTATTAAGTATGGTTTGTGCTTCAAATGTAAAATGTCTTCGAAAATGAAAATACATCCACCATGATAATAACCCTATTACCATTTCCTTGAGAATATCCCTGCATGTAATATTCAGAATATTCCGTGCGGTTTGTTGAGTACTGTTGTGTACTCAGTCTTGCTTTTCAACCTATTTTAGAATCGGAAGACGCAGAAGAACCCCCAGAAGATCGTAGATGGCGAAGTAGTTTGGTTGTAGGGTCCTTTTTCTGTGCTCAGGCCTTGCCTGTGCGGTCTTTTGGTAATGTAATTTATTGAAGCCCGCCGCTTCCTTTTGTAAAGCTCTGGCCGTTAGGCCTTATTTGTATTAAAACAGTTGTTTCGTTCTTGTGCTGGCAATGTATGATTTGGTTCCTGACGGCTAATCATCCTGGGTAGCCGTTGTGGATTTAAACGCACCCCCTTGAAAAAGGCGGTCCGTCACAGCCACCTTCTCGACGGCTGTGATGTCCCTCAACCAGAAGCGATCGTATGCGCATGGAATCGCAACTACACCGACCGAGACATCAAACCGAGGAAGAAGAAACAGAGGAGGGAGGCGAGAAAGAGGAAATAACTGCACGAAAGTTTCTGTTAACAAAAATCATCGTGAGTCTTTTATCAGCCACACAACTCTCTATAAATACTCCCCCTGTCCACACTTTTCAAGTGGCCTAACAAACTACCCTTTACAACTATCTCCAGATACCCCACCCCTCCTATTCACCGTCCGACAAAATTGATGTAACTCAAAGTTCAGACTTAAGGTTCAGGACTCAAAGTTCAGACTTCAGGCTTCGTTCTTCCAGTTCAAATGGTATGTTCCGACGGTGCACTCATCACAATGGCTTGGATGCAGAGCTGGTGTATCTCAGCCTAGGAGGTGGCGAATTGGCGGCGCTATGCTCAGCGGTGGCAGCAAGCTCGGTTGTTTCGGCCTAGGAGCGATCGAACTCGGCAAGGGGGGAGGCGGTCGGGCGGGGGCGCACACACAGTCAACCATGTCGGAAAATTGAAAGCTAATTTCAACCTACATATAGAGAAGCCCACATACCGATTGGAAAGTGTTCGCGCTAAAAATGTGAAGCGGGGTTTCTAGCCTCGAACACACAAGAGAAACACCGAGTTTGCGAGGCGTGCTAGTCAATTTGACCTGGAATTGACAAGGTAGAGATAGTAAGCAATCAAAGCCGATAAAAACGAGGGTTATCGGCTTGACACTAGCCGGCTAAAAGCCGATCAGGGGATAACTAGATTAACCTGGCGGTTAATCCGGATACAAGGCAAAATCGGCTTTGAGAAGGCGATGCGCAACAAAACAAAGCGGATCGGACCTGGGTGAAATCGGCCAAAAACCAACAATCGGCGATGCGCAACTCTGTTGATTCCGTCGACTTGCAGAGAGATTTGTAAATCTAAAAACGATGTAAGAAGGCTTGTAAAAAGTAGATGTGTGTTGTGTTGAGATTGATCCTTCTTTACGCCCAGAGCTTGCCCTTTTATAATATCCTGGCCGATCCGAGTCACGCATGGATACGGCGTATTTGCCCGTACTGGATTTTGATCCGATTTCCTTTCCTTGTTCAAGACGGATTCTTTCCGATTCGTTCGATGCCGGTTTACCCTTTCCAAAACATCCTTTTAACCGATTTTATCGAGGACGCCGAATTTTGGTGCAAACATATGCCCCCTGTTTTTTGGAAGATAACTCGTTATTTTTCCAAAAAACTTATCGGCTTTATATCCACATCGGCTTACGAAGGCATCTATCTCGGGAACCACCCCAATAACCGCGCCGTAATAATCTCGGTGCGTTTTAAATGCACAACTGTTCCCGCCTGTTCGCCTTTTTTTTCACCGTAGTATAAATATGGGGGTCCCCCCACGGTCATTTGCACGCTTTCAAGCTCTCGAACCACGAGTTGTCGGCTTCCTTCATCTCTCTTTTGCCCCCTTGAAACCGACTGAAATGGACCCTTCTCAGGTATTCATCCCGATTCCTCAAAGTTTAGACCAATTCTACCTAGGACCGATAGGTACCATGCAGGCCGACACGGTCATAAATGACGAGATCCCTAGACTCCCACTGTCGGCTGCTGGGTACAATGTCTCCGAGTGGGGAAAAAGTTTTAGGGCATGGCCTACGAATATGAAGGGGTGGATGTCTTGGTTTATTAGGGTGTTGGCTCAAAAGAGGGTAGAATGGGAGAGGATGGGTATAGCCGTATCCCTATCTTTAAGTTTAGCCGACCCTGAGGCCAACGAACCCCACAGTTCTTTGCGGCCTGTTATACAGTCGGATTCTTTTAACGCTTTTCTATTCCCATCTGGCCCGATAGGCCCTACTTTGCTCGATGTGGCCCAATTGTGCTGCCTTAGGCTAGATGGGGATCAGTTATCGGCTTTTAGCGGAAAACCTACCTTCAAGTTAATCCGACAGAAAGGTGAGGGCTGGCACAAATACATTCAGAATAACAATAGGGTCAATGGTCCGGTATCGGATGAAGAGCATGCTGCTTTTCTTAACCTTTGGTTAGACCGATACCTATTCTGTGGTGCTTCCCTTGGCCCCACCCAGTCCTTTCAACTAATAGCGGAACGCTTAGTGGAGGGTCATCGGCTTGCTCTTGGCAAGATGTTTCTAGGGGCGGTATATCAGATGATGTACGTGATTCGTAGCTGACTCTTTTCCGGCTTTGCCAAATTTGTTGTTGGCAATATAGGAGGTCCCTTGTGGTTTACCCAGACGTGGCTCCATTGCATGTTTAGCCGATCCATTCTGTCTGAACCTTCGGGAAGTTCAACCTTCCCTAGGGAAGATTACTTGGAACATGCGGTCCCCCAGTATAGAGCTAGCCGATCTTATGGGGAGAGGTTTATCATGTCCTCCGCTGGTGAGCTGAAGATGGATCCAGCCGGCTTGCACAAATACCTCAGCTTCTTCCTTAATCTAGATAGAGCTTCTTTTGGTCAACAAGACTTTTTCCGCTACACTGATATAGCCGATTGTCCATATCCATCATTCCTTCACTTAGATGCCGATAGCTCTTTGATGCCTTGGTCCACTTTGGATTTGTATAAAATCATCCTTTCCCCTTGCATTATTCATGTCGGCTTGAATACACGCAATCGAACATTTCAACCATCTTATGAATTTTATCATCCTTCGGTTTACGCCCGCCAATTGGGTTTTGGGCAAACCATCCCTTCTTTTCCTTTGTTATCTTGTGTCGAACCCCGATCCCGGGTGACCAACAGCATCGCTGCGGAGGTTGTACTTGAAGTAGCCGACGGGTTACAAATTCTTTCAACGCCGCGCTTTATTCTTAATTCCCGTCGGTCAGCCGTTTTCTCGCAATGGTGGGTTAGGATATCGGAAGCTATACTCATGGGCAGGGCCCCGTCGGCCATAATCCCCTTATTTTTGCCTGATTTCCACGAGCCGACGGTAGCTTCTGGTTCCAACGAGAGTTATGGTTATAGCGACTCTTCAATAGCTGTAGAGGTACCGGTGTTTTATATTTCTTTTAAGTTTTATGCTAGTAATCGGCTTTTGTTAAAAGTGTTCTTTCTATCCTTTCAGGGTGGGACTACGGCTGCTGGTGAGCAAGTAGCCGATCCTCATGCTTCTGCCAGTAGTGGCCGACAGAGACGACCGGGTCAATCAGTCGGCACTACAGGATATACTTCAGGCAACTTGGGTATCCAAGGTCCGTCCCTGTCGGACTTGGCTCGTCAGCATCCTCAGAGTAAGTTGGTTTCTTACATCGGCATTCTATGTTCCTCGTTGTCAATGTTAACCCGCGTTCACCGCAGAGAGGAGGAAGAAATCTGCCAGGCGTTCGCCAAGACCTGTGAGGCGTCAACCCGGTGGTTCCCCGGAGCACTCGGCTACCGATGTAAGTCTTGTTTTCGTTGATTGAGTAGAACATTGCTTTATACTTGCTTTATATTGCTAATCGCTATCTCTTCGTTCTTTCCAGCAATCTCCGTCGGTACAAGTAGCAGGGGTTATAGCCGACCTCCAGGGTACTTCATCGGCTGTTCTTCCATCGCCACCAGCAGTACCGCCCCCGACGGTTGACGTCTCCGAGTCCCCAGTATTGCCAACAGATCCAGCCGATCTCCTGGGTTTCACTCTGGACGAGCTTGATGACCCAGAGGTACTGGCTACTAACGACTACCCAGCCGACATCCAACGCATAATAGCTGCCTCCGCGCCAGCGTCGGCTGTTGTAACTGCCGAGCCGAGCATGCAAGAACGCCTTAATTGTCTTTTCCACGAAGTAATGCAACCGGAGGCAGCCCTTCTGGCCGACACCCAGCCTTTAAGGAACGCCATGGCAGCCGTACAAGCCGATCTTCCTCCTGTTGCCATGAATGCACTGCTGGATGTTTGCCACTTAGATGCTCGTCGGTTGGACGTGGAGTCGGCCAAATTGAGGGTTGAACAGAGGAAGGCTCAACAAGCCGATCAACAAATTTTAGACAAACTTATAGCCGATACCAAGCTTCAAAAGAGTGTTTTTGACCAGGGTACTGCCGCCCTCAAGCTGGCCAAGAACAAAGCTCAAGAATTGGAATCGACCAAAAGACAGCTCGAGGAGCAGCTGGCTTTGGTCACTAAAGAGCTTGCAGAATGCCAGATAAAAATTACCGACTCGACATCTTTACTGACGACTCAGAGGTGGCAGATAGGCGAAGTCTTTGCTCAGGTCAAAACTCAATCGGCCAAGTTGGTTCCTGTCCCTGGCAACGCACTGGCCGATCAGCAACTGATTGATAGCGTTCAAGCTACCATTGGCAGGGCGGCGGCGGCACTATCGGCTCTGGGGGCTCACTTGCCTGGTTCTGGGCTTCATTGACTGAGGATAGAGCGTTGACTTCACTTTTGATGAACTAATTTATAGTACTAGCTGTAGCCGATCTTTTGTAAACAATGTTTCAACTTCTGGGGTGTAAACTGTTTTTCGTATAATCGATTCGATCGACTATGTAACCGATCTTATATGCATGTGCTTCTGTAACCGATTTTTCATTGATTTTCATTCTTGTGCTCAGGACCCAACCCACACGCTAGGGTAGTATGCCTTAAGGTATTTTCCGTTGATTGCTTTAGGTAGGACCGACCCGTCCAAGGTTTCGATTATGTACGAGTTTCCATCCACTGGCCAATTTATCTTATAAGGCCCTTCCCATGTTGGAGACCACTTACCAAATCGATTGTCTTTAGAGCCGATTGGCAACACGGTTTTCCATACTAAATCGGCTTGGTTAAAGGACTTTGGCACAACCTTTTTATTATACGATCTGGCGACCCTCTCCTTGTTTTTCTTAAGCCGATCCAATGTAATCAATCTAAGTTCAGTTAAGTCGTCTAGGTTGTCTAGCATTACCTGCTTGTATTCATTGGGAGGCAACTTCTCTTGCTCAGACAGCCTTACCGAGCCGATGTTGATCTCTATAGGCAAAACGGCTTCTTGCCCATACACTAGCTGAAAGGGTGATAGTTTAATCGACCCGTGATGAGATAGCCGATAAGCCCATAAAGCTTCTGATAGTGTCGAATGCCATTTTCTTGGCTCTTCCTCAATTTTTCTTTTCATCAGTTTTATCAATGTCTTGTTTGATGACTCGGCCTGTCCATTGGCCTGAGCATAATAAGGGGATGAATTGAGTAGTTTTATCCCAAGACTTTCTGTGAAATCCTTGAATTCCTTAGACATGAACACAGTCCCTTGATCGGTTGTGATCGTCTGTGGGATTCCAAACCGATGGATGATGTGCTCGTTTACAAAGTCGATTAGTTCTTTGCTAGTAACTTTCCTGAGTGGTATAGCCTCAACCATTTTGAGAAATAATCTGTGGCTGCGAGGATGAACTTATGACCTTTACTTGACGTTGGAAATATCTGGCCGATGATATCCATACCCCATCCTCTAAACGGCCATGGTTTGATAATCGGGTATAAAGCCGATGCCGGCACTGTTTGTACGTTGCCAAACTTTTGACAAGTTTGGCATCCCTTGTAGTATTTGAAACAGTCTTCTAACATCGTCGGCCAAAAATACCTTGTGCGTCTCAGCATCCATTTCATTTTGTGAGCCGATTGGTGTGATCCACAGATTCCTTCGCGGACTTCTCCCATTGCCACTTTAGTTTCTTCTGTTCCCAAGCATCTTAATAACAAACCTTCCATGGTTCGAAAATATAACATATTATCCAAAAGCACATACTTGAGTGCCCTATGTCTTATTTTTCGCTCGGTCGGCTTAGAAGGATTGAGCAAATACTCCCTTATATCGGTTCTCCAGTCGATAGGATGAACACACATAATCGGCCATTCACCCAGCTCGATTTTTTCCTGTCGGTTTTTATTCCTATAACCCGATGCACATTGTGCTAGTAAGTTTGCTTTGTCATTGGCTACTCTAGGAATATGTTTTATGGAAAACATTGTAAACGCCTCAATAATTTGAAGGCATTGATGCAGGTATTGAGCTAACGTATCATCATTGCATCGGTATTCCCCCTTGACTTGTTGCACAACTAATAATGAATCTCCGAAGGCTTCAACGTCTTTTACCCCGATGCTGTCCAGCAATTGCAGCCCTTTTAACAGTGCTTCATATTCTGCTTGATTATTAGAGCATCGGCCATTTAGCCAATACATAAATTCAAAGTTTCGTTTCTTTGGTGAAATCAAAATTACGCCGATGCCTTCTCCCTCCTGACAAACAGATCCGTCAAAGTATAATTGCCAAGGAGTCACATCGACTGTTCCGGCTAATGTAGCGTTCCTTGTAATGAAATCGGCTATGACTTGCCCTTTCACAGATTTAGCCGATTTGTATGCCAAGTCGAACTCGGTTAAAGCATACGCCCATTTACCAAGTCGACCTCGTAAAATTGGTGCGGATAAAATGTACTTGACTACGTCGGTTTTGCAGACTATAATGCATCTTGATGCCAAAATGTAATGTCTTAACCTAGTGCAAGCGAAGTATAAAGACAAGCATAATTTTTCTACCTGGGGATACCTGGTTTCTGCGTCTAAGAGACGTCGACTCAAATAGAATATAGCTCGTTCCTTCCCATCGGCTTCCTGTGTTAGAACCACCCCTACTATATCTCCTTCAGCCGATATGTATAATTTAAAAGGTATACCATGCTTAGGTGCGGCTAATACTGGCGGACTCATCAGATAATTTTTCACATCATCGAAGGCCTTCTGTTGATCGACTCCCCATTTGAATTCTTGGTCGTCTTTAGTTTTCAATAGTGGTGTGAAGGCCCGAATCCGCCCGGACAAATTTGAAATGAAACGTCGCAAGTAATTGATTTTTCCTATCAATACTTGTAACTCCTTGTTTGTCGGCGGCCTAGTATCGTCTATAGCTTTTCACTTTGGCCTGATTTACTTCAATCCCTTTTTCATGTACTGTAAACCCAAGGAACTGTCCAGCCGACACTCCAAAAGCGCATTTGAGCGGGTTCATTTTCAATCCGTGCGCTTGTGTATTCTCGAACATCTTTTCCAAATCGGCTAAATGTTGCCAATCTTCTTTAGATTTTACTACTACATCGTCAATGTATATTTCCACAGTATTGCCGATTAAATTATGGAAAATATGGTTCATAGCACGCTGATAAGTGGCGCCGGCATTTTTTAAACCGAATGTCATCACAGTCTATTCGTATAGCCCCAAGGCCCCTGGGCATCTGAAGGCTGTTTTGGGTATATCGGCTTCTGCCATGAATATCTGATTATATCCAGCATTTCCATCCAAAAAACTTATGATTTTATTCCCAGATGCAGCATCGATAAGCATATCGGCTGTGGGATGTCCGAGACGGGGGTCCCGCAGAGAAGCCCACGGCCGAGTGGGCCGGGACGGTGCTCCGGGCTTAGTGCTCAAGAGAGCCGCAAAGAGCCCATATGCCAGGGCCCAACTTCCTCTCCAAGGCAGCTGGTCGCCTCCCCGGAGAAGCTTCGCGCCGCGTCAGGACAACCCCGCCTAAAGTAAAGCCTGCAGCCCGGCGTCGTGCAGCCTGCAGCCACCAGACCCTGGCGGATCGGCAGGTGTGGGTCGGGAAAGAGACGACCAAATCCTCTGGGCGTAGTTAGGTTCGGCAGACAGAGACAAACAACATACTCATGAGTCCACCTGGCCCAGTGCCAGGTGGCGCCCTCTTGTAACGTGCCCTACCCCCAGTATATAAGGGGGGAGGGAACAACCCTGGAAAGGGGCGGTGAGGGGGAGAAAAAAGAGAAAAGAGAAAAGAGAGAGGAGACTCATATCAACAAGAACACAGGACTAGGGTATTATCTCCACCGTGAGAGCCCGAACCTGTCAAAAAGATCGCCCTCGCATCCTGTGTTACCATCTTGCCCTGATCTCGCACGAATCCCCCCGAATCACAAATCTCATTGCCGGCGGAACCGATCGTCGACAGTTGGCACGCCAGGTAGGGGCTCGTGTGAAGATCTCCGATTGAGCTTGATGGCTGCAACGAGCGGAGTCTCCACAGTTTTCTCCTCGGGTCAGGCTTTTCGCTTCGAAAGCCTGGTCTTTGTCGCCAACAGCCTTGGGAATCTTTCCCACTCTGAGGAGGCCGCGTTCCAGCATGGCGAGGTCTCCGGGGAGCCATCGTCGTGACTTCCGCGCGGATCGGGAAGTCCCCCTGTTTCGTGCTCAGAAGCACTGAGCAGGGGACTGGATACCCGGTCCCGCCAGGGAGTCAGATCCACAGGCGCCGAGCCGCGAATGGTGGGGGTTCTCACCACCAAACCACTCGGCACCTCCGAGCGCCTGGAGCTATCCCCTTCGGTCTTGCCCAGCTCGCCGGCCGAGTCAGAAGGGAGCTTGGAGAGTTGCTGGAACTTCCGCAGAGTCTTCGTGATCGAGGGCTCACGGGCGGATTCCCAACAACGCCTCGACACCTCGGGGGCCGCTGATTTGGATGGCAGCCGAAAGACGGAGCTGGACGCGTGGGCGCGTGCCCTACGGGACCGCGCCCGCGGCGTCAATGAAGATATTCTGCAAGCCAAGATGGGGGACCAAGCGGTCTTCCATACTCCACAGCAGAATATCGTCGCCTACAAGACACTCTTGGATACCTTAAGCCCCATGCTGGAGGCTGGCAATCCAGCAGCCCCGATCGTGGCCCAAGTAAAGGCCATAGTTACGGCGGCAGCGATCCAGCAGGCTCAGACCGACCAGCCGGCAAAGGTGCAATCACGCACTCCGACGGGGACCCAGACGGCAAGCAGTCGGCCGGGTCGTGAGGCCCCCCATCGGGGACGTTATATTCCTCCCCGCGGGGACGACTTGCGCCACACCCTCAACCGCGACCTTCGTTTCGACCTCGACGCTAGGTGCCGCGACCGAGAGAGGGAGGAGCAGCGCCGCCATGCCGACGAGTATGATCGTTTCGGCATCCTTCCAGGAGATCGCGACGCGCGCCAAGCCCGATCCCCTCCGCGTCGGTCTCCGCCCGGGAGTCATCGCGGGGTCATTGAAGGGGTTCGTGCGTTTACCCCTCACCTACGCCGAGTGATCTGGCCTGATGGGTTCAACCCCAAGGGCATCACTAGGTTTGATGGAGAGAGGGACCCAGAGGCTTGGTTACAGGTGTACGATCTAGCGGTCAGGGCTGCCAGGGGGGATCAGAAAGTGATGGAAAATTACTTGCCAGTTACTCTCTCGCCGCTGGGCCAAGCTTGGCTCACCGGACTCCCAGCGAATTCTATAGATTCCTGGGGAGAGCTATGTGAACAGTTTATTTCAAATTTCCAGGGCATGTATGAGCGCCCTGGCACCCCCTGGGACCTGTATCAGCTGCACCAAAAGAAGAATGAGTCCCTGCGGGAGTTCGTCAAGCGCTTTATGCACAGGAAGAGTACTGTTCGGGATGTCACAGATGCGGTTGTGATAGCTACCTTCCAGAAGGGAGTAAGCGACCCCGATCTCATCAAGAAGATGTCCCGAAAGCCACCAACGTCGGTTCTTGAGCTGTTTGCCCTAGCGGACCGCTAAGCCTCCGCCTTTGAGGCCTTGGCGGAGCGTCACGACGAGAAGAGGGATCAGGCCGAGCCCTCCAGGCGAAAGGAGAAGAAGCGCAAAGGCGAAGAGCTAGTGGCAGCCGCTGAACATGCCCGCCCTCGTGCACTCAAGGAGGATGGGTATGACAAGGTGATGAACTCGCTTTGCCCCTTCCATCCGAAGGGGAGACATGCCGCCAAGGACTGCTTCACTTTGAAGAGATTCGCCCGAGAGAGCAAGAAGCAGGCCGGACAAGGTCCGAGTGGACCCATTGCCAAGCAGCCTCCTCCCGAAGCTGAGGAAGACTATCAGGAAGCCGATCTCGAGCTCAATTACACATTTGAGGGTTCGACAGCGTACGAGTCCAAGCGGAAGCAAAAGCTTACCGCCCTAGACATCAACGCAATAGCGCCGGAAACCCCCCAGTATGTACGGTGGTCCGTGTGAGGACCCCTCTTCCTATACCGTACTGTACGCCGTCTACTGTAGCGTATAGCACCGTATAGCAACAGGAAGCCTCGACACCGAAAATCTGAATCTAAAAATTCGATCGACGGGATCGAACCCTTAACCGGACCGGTGCTGTGACGCATCGATCTTTGGATCCCTGGATCAGTAGCCCAATATCGCGTACCCACAACCCGAGTATCAATGCACGAAAAGATAAACTAATTTAATTTACATAACTGGGTGTAAATCTTGTACAAGTGTATTACAGAATCCAAAAGAAGTAAAGCGGCAATGAAACAAAAGAAAGACAACCGGCGCGGCTGACCACCACAGACTCTTATCGAGGGAAGACGACGTCTGGCCGCAACACTCGCGAATTGGGGCTCGCCATCATCCTAACATCATCAATACCTTCCTCTGTGGAAAAAAGGGTTAGCGACAACGGTGAGTACACGTATGTACTCGCAAGACTTTAGTGTATGGAAATATAAATAAATGCAGGTGATTCAACAGATAAAGCTTCTACATCGGGTTAATTACGAAAATTTGGATTTAAAACAGTTCATCGAAAAGTAATACATAATTTGAAAGACAGCAGTTTGAATAAAACATATTTACAGTATATGTAACAACTGAGCTCCACAGCTGCCACCATCCATGGTCGCAGCTGGGATACGAATCGACATCCATACGTATTCATAAATCCTCCAAGTATCATATCCACATATCCATAAATCCATCAAGTACCATATTCAACCACATACTTTATATCGACTCCGAAATAACTTTTCATTTTCAAAACCAAACCAAATTTCTATACTTGATATGATTAAAGAAGATTTGCTCATAACCGTGAGCACGGCTAATCGATTAGAATTATTTGATACTCTGCAGAGTTTGCGCACTTTACCCAAACACAACTCAGACTTGCATCCCTGTCATCCAGGGTACACGCGATACACGAGGTATCCGATATACAAGAATGATCTATTCTTTCCCATCGTTGAGGTTATAGCCACACCCCAGCACCGGTGACGGTAAAACCCACTGCTATGGCGATAAGAGGCCAACCACCACTCAGGCGGCCACGGAATATCGATCGTGACGACGACGAATTGTTGCCGCGGTATTATCCCATAGCAAGGCGTACACCGTTGTATCAACAAACATGAACTGGAGCGATTCCCCGCTGCAAAAGTACAAGCGCACTCACGAAGGTGCATACGGCGGGTCGTGAGGACACACACACCGCGCTTGACTGCTCAACACGAGAGAAAAGGTCCACACTTCGGCCTACCAACAGGCATGGCTATCCCCTCACACTTCAAGTACTAGAATAGGCTGCCCCATCCCAGCATTGCGCGGTTGCACGGTGTTCATTCAAAAACCGTCACAAGTTCGGTCCTTATATTTTTGCCTAATGACTCAAGCGGGGAACTCCACTTAACTCGCCAACCAATCGCCATCATGTTTAACTAGCACATATTATACCTCCCGCCAAGTCTAATTACCAACTAGACACTGCACATTTTTATCAAATTACCTTTACAAGTCACATTTCCAAAACATTTCCAAAACCAGTTACAATTATCATAAGTTTTGAGCATTTGGTAAATGACTGACTTTGCTCATTTCTATTGCAATGTCTAAGCATATGCATTTACTAAGTCGTTTATACCCAAGTGACATTTTATTAATTGTCCAACCCTACTAAGGCTATCAATGAACTCTGGGAATTTAATTGAGGAAAAACCACCAAATCAGGGTATATCTACCATTCCCACAAACTAGCACTTTACTGAATATAAACAATGCATATAGTTTGAGAAATCAAAGTAAACATCGTGAAATATAGGTTTCAAGATGGTCAAAGGAGGTGCTTGCCTTGTTGCTCTTCCTCGACGATGTTCGGGATGAGTTCTGGCGTGTTTGAGGCGATCCCCGACCCGCTCGGCTCTATTTGATCAAAATCAAGAAAACGGGCGAAAAGAGCAATAAATTAGCAAAAAGCGACCTCAACTGCATAAACACCAACTTAACACCAAACGGAACTCATCTAGATACTAAGAAAGAAAATAAACGATCAAAATGCGAAAAACGGCGCAATCGCGACCCGATGAGGCGATTTCGGTGAAATTCTCGCCAAAGTGAATAAAATGCGTAAAATAAAGAAAAATTCAAATAAATTTAGTTAAACACCTAGAATTAGGTATAACACACCTAACGGGACTTGTCGCAACTCGTTTGGGATTACAATGATCGACCGAGCCAAAACAAAAAACCAAATCGTAAAAGTGAAAAATTCAGAAAAGGAAAAATGGCACTATTCACCGTAGGGCAAAAGCCATTTTTGTTCGTAACGCACGTAATCGATTTGCGATTTCTCCAGGCTGTTCCACCAGGTAGTCTAGGGTATTTAGGACCTATCTGGGCCTTACCCCACCGAAATTCACTTAACCTATAACGAATTCGATCGAAGCGCATTTTGGGTCGCTAAATACGCTCCCGATCGCACAAGGTCAACGGCTCAAACTCGATTCGCTTGCGCGAGGAGCACGTTTTCGACTTCACTAGGCTTATATGACCCTAAATGACTCATTCCGATAGCTAACTGGTGAATAAACCCTAAATTGTGGAATATGGCCAAAATGGCTATTTTGCTCGTAAACGAGCAATCTCGCCCAAAAGGGCCGTTTTGAGCTGGAATGCCGCGAGACTTGTTTTAAGCCCTCGGCTAGTTGCTTAGGGATACGTACGACCTATCGGAGCTATTCCACAGCATAGATGACTTAATCTTCTCTGACTTTGATCAATTGCCCGCTTAACTCCCGGTAATTACCCGAGAAACGGCAAAAGTCCGAAAAGTGACTTGAATGCGATCCAAAGCACGCGGGAAGCATGCTATCGACCTTAGTGACCTTAAACGAAGTTAAAGGAAGCGAAAACGCTCTAATTGGCTTTGATCACTATGATGATTAAAATAAAATGGAAGCTAGGAAAATGCAAATCTAGCTCTTCTGAGCTCATCTGCAAGCACCAGGGGGGCTAGCAGTGATGTCCATGCATGCTACAGGTCCTAGGTATCTTATAAAAATAATTGGGACCTAGAGTAATAAAATAAAATGCGGGCTAGCAAAACGCAAATCCAACGATTCTAATAATCCTTTTAGCATCTAAGAAGACTAACGGTATACTTATTACATGCCCTGGAGGTCTAGCATTTTGCAAAAATACTAGTGACCTAGAGCTGACAAGTGCTAGCAGGTTTTGCCGGAATGCAGTTCTGATTCTTCTGATCGCGATTAATGCTATCAGAGATAATGGAGCTGTCGAATTATGCTTCGGACTTCTAGAATTTTGTAAAAACAATTAATGCCTAAAGGAATAAAATAAATTTCGGCTAGGCAGAATTGAATTCCGATTCTTCTGATAGCAGCTCCAGCTACCAGAAGTGCTAACAAAAAATACTACCCATGCTTTGCTCCATTAGAACTCCGACAAATCGAAAACCTAGCGATAGCTTGCTAGATTTCGAAGATGGCCAAAAGCTAGGTCAACAGTAGAGTTAAATGGACTTAACGATGACCTGAGTCTAGATTCTAAAGCACAAGTGCCATGCAATGCTCCGAACACATGGCACCTGGACATGACCTAGGCTAGGGTTTGAGGGACATGATGAAATGCGGAGCTACAGGAGGGGAAACTCGTAGCTACGCGACGAGAGATGTCCCGGGAGCCGAGAAATCAACTCAAACTTCGAAAACACCACGGGTACTCCAAAATACATCCATGAAATTCGATGAGAAACTCACCCGAGAGGATCTAGAAGATGGGGATCGCGATGGAGAGGTCGATTCCCGCCTCTAGATCAATTTCCACCGGTCGGATCGCCTCCAAATGGGTGGATTGGGTGAGCTAGGGTTTTGGGAGGCTTCTCCTATGCTTGGTCGTGAGAGGGAGAGGAGAGGGAGTGAGTTGGCTGTTGGGTTGGCTTTGGAGAGGTTATAACACATGCAAAACACTATGCACTTACTCAAGGGCATTTTGGTCAAGTGTCAAGTTTTGAAGAATTAAACTTGCAAAACTGATTTTTATCGATTCTTATATATTCTGGAAGGTTCTTAGGTCGCTTTAACACTTATCCAAATAAATTTGCAATTATTTTTGAGCTAGGTTACTTAAGTTGAAGGGTTCTTTTTAATTCCCATTTAAGTATATATAGCTCAAAATGCAGAAATACACAAGAACAGTGTATTTTGAACAGTGTTTGAGTACAAATGTACAGTGACTCGAGTATAGAAATACTCGGGATATTACAGTCCGAGGTCGCGATAACTTACGACCGTTCAGATCACCCGGATCGAGTCCCCTTCCCCGGTAGATATCCGCTTGTCTTGGCGCCGGTTGTCCGCGGCATCAAGCTCAAGAGGGTGTTGATTGACGGCGGAAGTGGGCTCAACGTCCTCTTTGTGAAAACTCTCGACGACATGGGAATTCCCTGGTCAGAGGTTAAGTGTGGGTCATCGCCTTTTTACGGCGTGATACCCGAAACGTCGGCGACACCACTCGGACAAATCACTCTGCTGGTCACGTTCGGCACAAGAGATAACTACCGAACTGAGAACCTCAGTTTCGAGGTGGCTGATTTCGCGACAGCGTATCATGCCATCTTGGGAAGGCCAACGCTAGCCAAATTCATGGCAGTGCCCCACTACGTGTACCTGACACTGAAAATGCCAGGGCTGAGTGGCATTATCACTCTACGTGGTGATATCAAGCAGTCTTTTTCTTGCGGCAGGGAGAGCTGCGAGATGGCCGAGACATTGGGGGCGCAAGCAGGCCGGGAGAGGATTCGGCAAGAGGCGGATTCCGACAAGCCGGAAGGTAGCGTCCCTACCCGCAGGGCGCTGAGCTCCGGAATTGGTCCCGAAGAAGGTACCAAGAGAATTATCCTCGACCCATCCGATTCGGCTCAAACGGCCCTGATCGGGACAGGGCTTGGAGAGAAATAGGAAGACGCGCTCGTCACCTTTCTGCGGGCAAACAAAGACGTCTTTGCCTGGAAGCCGTCGGACATGCCTGGAGTTCCCAGGGAGGTGATCGAGCATGCGCTGAACGTGAATGAAGCGGCCAGGTCAGTCAAGCAGAGGTCGCGACGGTTCGCTCAAGACCGCCGAGAAGCCATCAGGGAGGAGATCACAAAGCTGTTAGCCGCAGGCTTTATCAAAGAAGTGTATCATCCCGACTGGTTGGCGAACCCTGTACTCGTTCAGAAGAAGAATAAAAGTTGGCGCATGTGTGTGGATTATACCGACCTCAACAAAGCATGCCCAAAAGATCCCTTTGGTTTACCCCGCATCGATCAAGTGGTAGATTCCACCGCTGGGTGTCAACTCCTCAATTTTTTGGATGCCTACTCAGGCTATCACCAAATCCGACTTCAAGAGGAGGATTGCGAGAAGACTTCGTTCATCACTCCATTTGGAGCATATTGCTATGCCACGATGCCGTTTGAAATTTGAAAACGCAGCGCGACTTATCGGTAGCGATACGGTGTTTCACCATCACTGACGGGCCTTAGCGTGGAGGCATACATAGATGATGTAGTGGTTAAAACCCGAGCGAAGGACAGTCTCATCTCTGATCTGGCCGAGACGTTCGAAAGACTAAGGGCGTTCCGGATGAGGTTGAACCCTGAGAAGTGTGTTTTCGGAATTTCTTCCGGGAAACTACTCGGATTCATTGTCTCTCATCGCGGGATCGAGCCAAATCCAGAGAAGATCGAGGCCATCATGAGGATGGGGCCACCTACCAGCCAGAAAGATGTTCAAAAGCTTACTGGTTGCATGGTGGCGCTTGGCAGGTTCATCTCCCGGCTGGGGGTTCGGGGGATGCCTTTCTTCAAGCTCCTCAAGAAGCAGGACCGTTTTGAGTGGACAGCTGAGGCACAACAAGCCTTCGAAGAACTCAAGGTGTTCCTCTCCACCCCTCCAATCCTAGTCTCGCCGGTGCCAGGTGTAACACCCCAAAATTTTGCTTTTCTTAAATTCATGTGTGATTTGGCACTTTGGTGAATTTTTGGAATTTTCTGGAATTTATTTGGATTTATTTGGAATTTATTTGAATTTATTCCATTTTGAAATAATTAAAGAATTTAATTTTGCAAATAAAATTTTGTTGGAAATATTTTATTTGAGTCCAAAATGATCCAAAGTATTTTCCAGAATTTTTAGAATTTTTCGAGTCATTTGCTATTTTTAATGAATTAAATGAATTACTAGGAATTATTTTAAATATTAAATCGCTGGAAAATCAAACTCGGGTCAAGTATCTTGTTCATCCGACCGAAGTCAGAACCCGAGTCGGACTCGAGTCCGACCCGAGCCACGTGACTCGACCAAACCCACTCCTAAACCTAATCAATCCCAACCGTTGGATCAAGATCCAACGGCTGAGATCCGCCCGTACCGGTTCGAGCCGTATCCGGCCCGGATCCGATCGCGCCGTGCGATCGTGGCCGTTGATCGTGCCACGTGGACGGCTGAGCTTCATCGTCCCCGCCGAGTCCGAGCCGGACTCCGCCGCCGCGCCCGCCGCCGTAAAGAACTAGGTTTCCGTCTAGGGCACGAACGCCGAGGCTATTTAAAGCGTGAGATGTCCCCCGAGGTTGCCCTCATCCTTGCGCACCCGTTCCCCCGAGCCATCTCGCCTGAGCCGCCGTCGTTTGCCCGTGCGAGCTCGCCGTAGTTGGAGGAAGTGACCGCCGCGGTTTTTGCTCGATTCCGCCGCCGTCCGTCGTCTTCCGCCGAAGGAGCCCAGATCCGAGTCCTCGCGTCGAGACGCACCGAAGGACCCTTCATCTCGCCGGAGCAACCCGGAACGCCGTCGGGCTCGTCGTCGTTCTCGTCTCGGTGCCCAAGCTTCGCGCGTGCCATCGCCGGACTCGCGAGCTCGAGAGGACCGCCGATCGGATCGGACGGTTGAGGTGAGTTCACGTGTTCCAAACCCGATTAGATCTGGACCGTTGGATCAAGATCCAGCGGTTCACAATCGCCACGCGTCGTAGCGATTGCTATTATAGGATTAGATCTGGAACGTCCGATCTAGATCGAACGGCACAAGATCATCAAGTATTTTAACGTGTTAACACTGGATCTAATCAGCGCCGTTGATTTTCAAACCAACGGTCGCGATTGCGCCACGTGTCGAGGAGATGGACCGACGCGGTCGGCCGTCTGGCGTGTAAGCGCGTGTCCCTGACACGCGGGCCCCGCATGTCAGAGGGCCCACACGTCAGCCGCGTCTGCGTGAGACCCTGCACTGACAGGTGGGTCCCACATGTCAGTCTCACGTGGAGCTGTGGACCGGGTCCACCGTGGACCGAACCGCGCCGTGAGCTGAGCCCATGAGCCGGTGGCGTCAGCCAGCCAATCGAGGAGCTGACACGTGTCCTTCTTGTACGATAATTAATTTCCGAAAAAGAAAATGATTTATTAATTCGAAATATTGATTCAAATTTAGATTCAAACTTCAAACGCTTATAACTTTTGCGTTTCAACTCCGATTTGAGTGGTTCAAATTTCTAAATTTGTATAAAATTGAGATCTACCTAAATATGAATTTTATTTAATTTTTGGACTAAAGTTTTTCTCTGTAATATTATTTAATTGATTAATTAAACTTTAATAAATCATAACTTTTGCATTTTAACTCCGATTTGAACGATTCCAGTTTCTAAAAATCCAGAAAATTATGTTCTCTCTGTTTATGGATTTTATTTGGAGTTTTGGGATGTTTTTGCCTAGTGTTTATTTGTGTATTTGCTATTTGCACGCTTTACGAGTAGACGTTGAAGTGCCGGAAGGATTCAAAGGAGAAGTGTTGACTCAGGATCCAACTCAAGACCAAGAGCAAGTACTTTTTGAAGGCAAGTTGTGCTTTGACCATGTTGATCCTATTTCGAAATCTATTTTGATTTAAACTATTGCATGCTAGTTCAATTAGAAAGATATTTTGTTTAAACATGGGGTTAGATAAATACCAATTTGCTATATGACACCTTGATTACTTAAGTATGTGCCATGACCCTTTGTCACCCTAGTTGTGGTTTACTAGTTGGACATTATTAAATTGCCAACATGGGTTTAGATCGTTGTAGTATCGCTTAGACCACACTCGTGCTCATGACATGATTTTGGATAATCAAATGCTAATATTGACTTAATGATATATTGAACCTGTTTTGGAAAAGTATCATGTGATGTTGATGGCACGTGGTGCATGGTAATCAAGCGGGGTTTGATAAACAGATTTCGACCGGGCATGTGGCAAGAGTAATCAGTGGGCAGTTGTGGCATTGGGGATGTTGATTTGGTTTTTCGGGTAGTCTTGCCCTGGTCACTCTAAGGACTTAACCTTGCAAGCCTTTGAACTGGGTCATACTTGCAACCACATGGTCGGAATGGGGCGGCCCTAGTTGACTAAGTTGCTAAGGACTCACTTGTGGAGCCTCAGGGTGTCGATTACACCGTTTGTGTGATTGTACGGGGAGCGTATCGTGGTCGTGGCCAGATACCCATCTAACGGTGTGTTGGTCCCATACTTCGCCTTGGCTAAGGAAGGGATGGTGTAGAAACCTGACCGGAGAGGACCACTGTGTTGTTTGAGGCTTAGAAAGGCTTTGTTACTGAACTTCGCCTTTGTGGTGTTTGACTGTATCTTGTGGGTAAAGTGCATAACCTCTGCAGAGTTGAGAATCTATTTAAATAGCCGAGTCCACTAGATCTTGGACAATGCTCGGAATTACATCAAGGGTTAGACTTTACGAAAATAACTTGGATTTGAAAAGTTGGGTTGGGTTAACAATGAAGATGATGGAAATGTGGTTTAGGATGGGGAAAAATGTTTGTTAAACTTCTTGAAAGTTATTTATGCTTTACTTATTTCTACCGCTTTGAATCTACTCTTATTACTTGTCAAAAGTCATGTTTCTTTGCAAATATACCTTGAGCTATTCCTTTGTACCAAGCCATGCATATAGTATATTAGCTTGCATTCTCGTGCATGACTTGTCGAGTACCAAGTACTCACCCTTGCCTCAACACAATATCGCTTGAAGAGGAGACTACGCCGGTTTAGGAGGAGGATTTCCAAGAGGACCCGTCTACTTAGGGATGCGAGCCCAGTCAGTTGCCTGTGGTATACTGGATGGCGCCACGAAGTTATTTGATTTTCCGCTGCTATTATTTCTCTTTTAATAAGTTTCGCCTTGCAAGGCATATATTTGTATCTTGGCCATAAGGTCAAGTAACCCTTTGATTATTTAAATAAAGTACTTTGATAGTATCGATTGGTATGATTGTGATATATACCGATGTTAAGACTGTGTGCACTAGCGCGTTCCTGGACTAGTGCTGAATACACAGAGGGTCCGGATTTGCAAATTCGGGGTCCCGACAGAGGTGGTATCAGAGCCATACTTGACTGTAGGCTCAACCCTAGCTAGAATGGTCGTAGTGAGGATAAAACCTATTTTCTAAAGCTAAAAATTTGTGAAGACAAGAAATGACATCTCGACTTATCCCCTTCTCTCTTTTCTTGTCTCTTGCTGAAATTTTCCCTTACCTTGTCACAATTTAAAAATTCCGAGTTCTTACGTATAGCACTCTTGTGACAGATGGAGGTTTTCTCGATGAGTGAGCATAGGTTCTATAGTGAGACTCCTTCGCCGAGTCGAGACATAGAAGAAAGAGTCACCCTTTAGGCGTTAGACTCCAGAGTTAGTTCGATTTGGATTTGCTTTGGTTGCTGAGTGTGTAGTATGTGTTGCAAGGCCCTTAGGCATTGTAAGCAGCCATACCAAGTTACTAATAATAAAGTTGGACCTTAAGGCTACACCTTTCACCCCGCATAAGTTCCACATTACTTGTCTATTCTTGTCTCCCTCTCATCTCTAAACCTAGAGCAAACCGACAGATGGTGAACACCCGTGGAAACTTTGGAAGCAATGGGAGTGGTTCTCGCCCAGCAGAAAACCCCAATGATGGAGCACCAGCCCCGCCACTGGATATGCAGAATTTCGGAGCTTTTCTTGCTGCTCAGACTCAGTTGATGCATGCTATGATGCAACAAATGCAGCACGTCACTGCTCAGGCCACTGCTAATCAAGTTAATCAGGGACCACGCCAGAATACAAGACTATCAGAGTTCATGAGAACTCACCCACCCACTTTCTCTGGGAATGCCAATCCATTGGAGGCTGATGATTGGTTAAGATCAATCGAGAGGAAGCTACACATAGCTCAATGCATAGGAAATGAGAAGGTACTCTACGCTTCTCATCAGCTGGAAGGAACATTGCTTGAATGGTGGGAGAACTTCGTGCCACGCAAGAGAACCCTCAAGATATCACTTGGGAAGAGTTCACACCGCATTCCGCGATTATCACGTGCCTGAAGGAATCATGGACCTTAAGAAGGAGGAGTTCAGAGCATCAAGCAAGGTAATCACCAAAGGGCCGACTACCTGAACAAGTTCACCACAGCTAGCACGCTACGCTTTGAGGATGTAGCGACGGATAAATCAGGCAGCCTCGTTTTATGAAGGGACTTAACTCGGGATTGCAAGTAGGATTGATCACCCACACCTTTCCGATTTCCAAGAGTTGGTGAATAAGGCACTTATTCTTGAGGACAAGCGCAAGGAACCGGATGCGAGCGAAGCGCAGGATGCAACAAAGAAGGATCACGCCAGGAACGCAATGGCGCTGAGAGTTGCACCAAATCAATTCTTGATTCCAACCACAGAATGCAACAAGGACACCATCCCAGCACCAAGACACGCCAAACAAAACTATCGGACCCGGCCCCGCTAGAAACGCTACCCCAAGCGATCGGCAAAGGAACAGTGAGACGCTGTTACAAGCGCAACGAGCCAGGACACTTTGCCAACAGATTGTCCAAAGAAGACAGCGAGGCGACCCCGATTCGCTTCAATCTAGGAACCACCCAGCTAGGACGCCCAAAGACCTGAGCCACACCCCCAGGCCGTGGTGAGAGGCCGAGTCAACCATGTCACCGCAGATGCACTGCGAGAATGCTACGGACGTCGTCTTGGGTAAGTTACTTGTTAACTCGATACACCTGTGATTTTGTTTGACTCGAGCTTAGCATTCGTTTGTTTCGCAAGGCTTTGCTACTAGAAATGACTTGAGAATTGCAAGACTTAAGTGCATGTTTTTAGTTCAAACCCCTGGTTCGAACTCCGAACGGAAGTAGGATGTTCCGGTGAGAATACTAATAGATGGAATAGAGTTCCTAGCAAACCTTATAATTTTGGAGACCCGGACCTTAGACGTCATATTGGGAATGGATTGGTTATCCAAGCACAAGGTCAGTATTGGATTGTGGACAAAGGACTATCTCGATTGAGAGCCCGTGTGGGAAGAAAGTGGAATTTCAAGCCACTGCAGCTTAGAGATGGACAGTTGATGGTTAACAGTACCAAGGCAATCAGCATAGAGGATGTCCCAAGAGTGAATGAGTACCCAGACGTTTTCCCGAGGATCTACGGTATGCCACGGACGAGGACATAGAGTTTGTGATAGAGCTGGTACTGCACAAAGACCGATAGCAAAGAGACCCTATCGGATGTCCACCGAGGAGTTGGTAGAAATGAAGAAACAATTTGGAAGAGTTAATGGAGAAAGGATTTATCGACCGAGTTCGTCACCATGGGGAGCACCGCTTTGTTTGTCAAGAAGAAGGACGGAGTTTCGGGATGTGCATTGACTACCGTGCACTCAATGAAGTCACCGTGAAGAATAAGTATCCGCTACCCAGGATTGATGATTTGTTTGATCGCTAAGAGGAGCCGGAGTTTTCTCCAAGATTGATCTCGAGATCGGGATACCATCGATTGAAGATCCGATCGTAAGATATTCAAGATCGTGCATTCTCGTCAAGATATGGACATTACGAGTTCTGATTATGTCCTTTGGGTCGATTTAATGCGCCGGCTTATTTCATGAATATGATGAATAAGGTGTTCATGGAACATTTGGACAAGTTTGTCGTCGTGTTCATAGACGATATCCTAATCTACTCCAAGGCAGGAGGATGAACATGCCGAACACTTAAGGCGAGTTTTGGAAAAGCCGAGGAACAAGCAACTTTTCGCCAAGTTCACAAGTGTGATTTTTGGAAGGACAAGGTGGAGTTTCTTGGACATGTAATGACCGCAGAAGGAGTCGCCAGTAGATCCAAGCAAAGTAGAAGGCGTGTTACATTGGGAACAATGAGGATCGTGACCCCATTCGGAGTTTCCTTGGAATGGCAGGATACTACCGACGATTCATCGAAGGCTTCTCGACAATTGCGAAACCTCTTACGCAATTGCGGAAGAAGGAAAAGAAGTTTGACTGGACGACAGAATGTGAGAAAGGATTTCAGAGCTGAAGAAGCGATTGGCGTCGACCGGTGTTAGTTCTACCGGATGTTGCTCAAAGCTTCGATATTTATTGTGACGCATCGCGCCAAGGACTTGGATGTGTGCTGATGCAGAACGGAAAGGTCGTCGCTTATGCATCAAGGCAGTTGAGGCCGCATGAGGAAAATTATCCGACACATGACCTAGAGTTAGCTGCTGTAGTGCATGCCTTGAAGATATGGCGTCACTATCTGATTGGAAACAGATGTGAAGTGTATACGGATCATAAGAGCCTTAAGTACATATTCACCCAGTCGGACCTGAATATGAGGCAAAGGAGGTGGCTAGAGTTGATCAAGGACTACAATGTCGGAATCCATTACCATCCCGGGAAGGCCAACGTAGTAGCCGATGCCCTGAGTCGGAAGAGCCATACCGTGAGTACATTGCTAGCCACAAGCCAGGATGAGTTATGTAAGGATTTTCAGAAAATGAAGATTGAGGTTGTACCTAGGGGATTCTTGGCCACATTAGAAGTAAAGCCTACCCTAGAGGATCAGATCCGAGAAGGATGAAGGATGATGACAAGATCCGCAGGATTAAGTCCATCAAGAAGGAAGGCAAGGCAGAGGACTTCAAGTTGGATGAGCAAGGCACGTTGTGGATGAAGGATCGCATTTGTGTGCCTAACAAAAAGGAGTTAAAGCAACTGATTCTGGAAGAAGCCCATGACTCCAAGTACTCAATTCATCCTGAAGCGCCAAGATGTATCAGATCTCAAGGAGAGATTCTCGTGGCCGAGTATGAAACGTGAAGTTGCCGAGCATGTTGCATTGTGCGACGTGTGCCGTAGAGTCAAGGCAATGCATCGAGACCAGCGAGGATTGCTACAACCGCTGAAAAGACCGGAGTGGAAGTGGGAGGAAATCGGAATGGATTTCATTACCGGTTTGCCGAGGACTCAAGGAGGTTATGACTCCATATGGGTTATAGTGGATCGTTTGACTAAAGTAGCCCATTTTATCCCCGTGAAGACCACTTATTCGGGAGATAAATTAGCGTAATTGTACATGATCGAGATTGTCTGCTTGCACGGAGTGCCAAGGAGGATTGTATCGGACAGAGGTACCCAATTTACCTCAAGGTTCTGGAATAAGTTGCATGAAGCCATGGGAACCCGTTTGAACTTCAAGATCTGACTTATCATCCATGCACGGATGGACAGACCGAAAGAGTCAACCAGATTCTGGAGGATATGTTAAGAGCTTGTACATTGGCTTATGCTACCTCTTGGGATAAGAGTTTGCCGTATGCCGAGTTCGATTACAACAATAGTTATCGTGCCGCTTGAGATGTCACCTTTTGAGGCCTTTGTATGGTCGACTCGCCGGACGCCATTGAATTGGAATGAGACCGGCGAGCCGTGTCTTTGGGCCTGATATTCTTCAAGAAGTCAAGAACAGATCGCTATGATTAGGGAAAGGTTGAAGATAGCCCAATCTCGACAGAAGAGTTATGCTGACAATCGCCGCCGAGATTTGAGTTTTGAACCGGAAGACTTTGTTTACCTCAGAGTTACGCCTCTCAGGGGAGTTAAGAGGTTCCATGCCAAATGGAAACTTGCACCCCGTTATGTTGGACCATTTAAGATTTTGAGTCGCAGAGGTGAAGTTGCTTACCAGCTGGAGTTGCCACAACGTTAACAGGAGTACACGACGTATTCCATGTGTCCCAGTTAAAGAAGTGTCTCCGAGTTCCTGAGGAACAGACACCGCTAGAGTCAATTGAGTTGCAAGAGGATTTGACTTATAAGGAGTATCCCGTGAGGATTCTGGACACAATGGATCGAGAAACTAGAAACAAGTCAACCCGTTTCTGTAGAGTTCAAAAGGAGCAACCATGAAGAAAGCGAAGCGACTTGGGAGCCTTGAAGAGGATTTGAAGAAAGAATTTCCAAACCTATTCCTTTAGTGAGCCCTGAATCTCGGGGACGAGATTCTATTAAGGGGGGAGGTTTGCAACACCCCAAAATTTTGCTTTTCTTAAATTCATGTGTGATTTGGCACTTTGGTGAATTTTTGGAATTTTCTGGAATTTATTTGGATTTATTTGGAATTTATTTGAATTTATTCCATTTTGAAATAATTAAAGAATTTAATTTTGCAAATAAAATTTTGTTGGAAATATTTTATTTGAGTCCAAAATGATCCAAAGTATTTTCCAGAATTTTTCTGGAATTTTTCTGAGTCATTTGCTATTTTTAATGAATTAAATGAATTACTAGGAATTATTTTAAATATTAAATCGCTGGAAAATCAAACTCGGGTCAAATCTTGTTCATCCGACCGAAGTCGAACCCGAAGTCGGACTCGAGTCCGACCGAGCCACGTGACTCGACCAAACCCACTCCTAAACCTAATCAATCCCAACCGTTGGATCAAGATCCAACGGTGAGATCCGCCTGCACGGCTCGAGCCGTATCCGCCCGGATCCGATCGCGCAGTTCGATCGTGGCCGTTGATCGTGCCTCGTGGAAGGCTGAGCTTCATCTTCCCCTCCGAGTCCGAGCCGGACTCCGCCGCCGCTCCCGCAGCCTTAAAGAACTAGTTTTCCGTCTATGGCACGAACGCCGAGGCTATTTAAAGCGTGAGATGTCCCCGAGGTTGCCCTCATCCTTGCGCACCGTTTCCCGAGCCATCTCGCTGAGCCGCCGTCGTTTGCCCGTGCGAGCTCGCCGTAGTTGGAGGAAGTGACCGCCGCGGTTTTTGCTCGATTCCGCCGCCGTCCGTCGTCTTCCGCCGAGAAGGAGCCCAGATCCGGAGTCCTCACGTCGAGACGCACCGAAGGACCCTTCATCTCGCCGAGCAACCCCGAACGCCCGTCGGGCTCGTCGTCGTTCGTCTCCGGTGCCCAAGCTTCGCGTGCCATCGCCGGACTCGCGAGCTCGGAAGGACCGTCCGATCCAGACGGACGGTTGAGGTGAGTTCACGTGTTCCAAACCCGATTAGATGCGGACCGTTGGATCAAGATCCAGCGGTTCACAATCGCCACGCGTCCGTAGCGGTGCTATTATAGGATTAGATCTGGACCGTCCGATCTAGATCGAACGGCCCACGATCATCAAGTAGTTTAACGTGTTAACCCTGGATCTAATCCGCCGTTGATTTTCAAACCAGCGGCCGCGATTGCGCCACATGTCGAGGAGATGGACCGACGCGGTCAGCGCCAGACGCTGTAAGCGGCGTGTCCTGACACGCGGGCCCCGCATGTCGAGGGCCCACACGCCACCGCGTCTGCGTGAGACCTGTGACCGACAGTGGGTCCCACATGTCGATCTCACGTGGAGCCGTGGACCGGGTCCACCGTGGACCGAACTGCGCCGTGAGCCGAGCCCATGAGCCTGACGTCGAGCCAGCCAATCGAGCCGACACGTGTCCTTGCCGACGCATAATTAATTTCCGAAAAGAAAATGATTTATTAATTCGAAATATTGATTCAAATTTAGATTCAAACTTCAAACGCTTATAACTTTTATGCGTTTCAACTCCGATTTGAGTGGTTCAAATTTCTAAATTTGTATAAAATTGAGATCTACCTAAATATGAATTTTATTTAATTTTTGGACTAAAGTTTTTCTCTGTAATATTATTTAATTGATTAATTAAACTTTAATAAATCATAACTTTTGCATTTTAACTCCGATTTGAACGATTCCAGTTTCTAAAAATCCAGAAAATTATGTTCTCTCTGTTTATGGATTTTATTTGGAGTTTTGGGATGTTTTTGCCTAGTGTTTATTTGTGTATTTGCTATTTGCACGCTTTACGAGTAGACGTTGAAGTGCCGGAAGGATTCGAAGGAGAAGTGTTGACTCAGGATCCAACTCAAGACCAAGAGCAAGTACTTTTTGAAGGCAAGTTGTGCTTTGACCATGTTGATCCTATTTCGAAATCTATTTTGATTTAAACTATTGCATGCTAGTTCAATTAGAAAGATATTTTGTTTAAACATGGGGGTTAGATAAATACCAATTTGCTATATGACACCTTGATTACTTAAGTATGTGCCATGACCCTTTGTCACCCTAGTTGTGGTTTACTAGTTGGACATTATTAAATTGCCAACATGGGTTTAGATCGTTGTAGTATACTGCTTAGTCCGTCTACGTTCTCATGACATGATTTTGGATAATCAAATGCTAATATTGACTTAATGATATATTGAACCTGTTTTGGCAAAGTATCATGTGATGTTGATGGCACGTGGTGCATGGTAATCAACTGGGGTTTGATAAACAGATTTCGACTGGGGCATGTGGCAAGAGTAATCAGTGGGCCGATTGTGGCATTGGGGATGTTGATTTGGTTTTTCGGGTAGTCTTGCCCTGGTCACTCTAAGGACTTAACCTTGCAAGCCTTTGAACTGGGTCATACTTGCAACCACATGGTCGGAATGGGACGGCCCTAGTTGACTAAGTTGCTAAGGACTCACTTGTGGAGCCTCAGGGTGTCGATTACACCGTTTGTGTGATTGTGCGGGGAGCGTATCGTGGTCGTGGGCCGATACCCATCTAACGGTGTGTTGGTCCCATACTTCGCCTTGGCTAAGGGAAGGGATGGTGTAGAGCACGAACCGGAGAGGACCACCTGTGTTGTTTGAGGCTTCCGAAAGGCTTTGTTACTGAACTTCGCCTTTGTGGTGTTTGACTGTATCTTGTGGGTAAAGTGCATAACCTCTGCAGAGTTGAGAATCTATTTAAATAGCCGAGTCCACGATCTTGGACAATGCTCGGGAATTACAGTCAAGGGTTAGACTTTACGAAAATAACTTGGATTTGAAAAAGTTGGGTTGGGTTAACAATGAAGATGATGGAAATGTGGTTTAGGATGGGGAAAAATGTTTGTTAAACTTCTTGAAAGTTATTTATGCTTTACTTATTTCTCTTGCTTTCGAATCTACTCTTATTACTTGTCAAAAGTCACATCGCAAATATACCTTGAGCTATTCCTTTGTACCAAGCCATGCATATAGTATATTAGCTTGCATTCTGTGCATGACTTGCTGAGTACCAAGTACTCACCCTTGCCTCAACACAATATCAGTTGAAGAGGAGACCACGCCAGTTTCGGAGGAGGATTTCCAAGAGGACCCGTCTACTTAGGGATGCGAGCCCAGTCAGTTGCCTGTGGTATCTTTGGATGGCGCCACGAGTTATTTGATTTTCCGCTGCTATTATTTCTCTTTTAATAAGTTTCGCCTTGCAAGGCATATATTTGTATCTTGGCCATAAGGTCAAGTAACCCTTTGATTATTTAAATAAAGTACTTTGATAGTATCGATTGGTATGATTGTGATATATACCGATGTTAAGACTGTGTGCACTAGCGCGTTCCTGGACTAGTGCTGAATACACAGAGGGTCCGGATTTGCAAATTCGGGGTCCCGACACCAGGTGAACTTCTCCTGCTTTACATAGCGGCAACAACTCATGTAGTCAGTGCCGCAATAGTTGTGGAGCGGGAGGAGTCAGGACACCGCTACGGTATACAGCGCCCGGTCTACTTCGTCAGCGAAGTACTGGGTGAATCTAAGGTGCGATATCCTCAAGTTCAGAAGCTGCTATACGCAGTGTAGATCTCGTCGCGGAAGCTGAAGCATTATTTCCAAGGACACTCGATTTCAGTAGTGACTTCTTTCCCGATGGGAGAGGTCCTCCATAATCGGAAAGCTGCTGGGAGAATCTCAAAATGGGCGGCCGAGTTTGGAGCCTTTGATATCTCGTTCAAGCCGTGCACCGCCATCAAGTCCCAGGCCTTGGCCGACTTCACGACCGAGTGGACTGAATTCCAAGCTCCCCGTGCCGAAAAAGAGCTAGAGTATTGGACCATGCATTTCGACGGATCTCTCATGCTCGGCGGGGCCGGGGCTAGAATTCTCCTCATCTCGCCGAGAGGCGATCGACTCAAGTACGTCCTTCGGATCCAGTTTCCGGCCTCGAACAACGCCGCAGAGTATGAGGCACTCATCCACGGGCTTCGCATCGCCATATCGCTCGGGATCCGACGATTGACGGTTCGCGGAGGCTCGCAGTTGGTGGTGAGCCAGGTACAGAAGGACTGGTCGTGTGTCGATCAGACTATGACGGCGTATTGTCAACAGGTCTGAGAATTGGAGGGCAAGTTTGACGGACTGGAGCTCGTCCATGTCCTGCGCCGCAATAACGAAACAGCAGACGAGTTGGCTAAGATGGGAGCCACTCGGGCAGAGGTCCCGAGTGGAATCTTCGTCCAGGACCTTTACGAGCCAACAGTTACTAAACGACGAGAGCCAAGTAAGGATCCTGAGACTGAAGTCCTGGTCATTAACCCCGACTGGACGGCTCCATATCTACATTATCTCTTGAAGGACAAACTTCCTGAAACTCCCGCTCTGTCCGAGCGCCTTTCGCGACAAGCCAAGTCCTATGTGGTGATTGGAGGAGAGCTCTTTCAAAAGAGCGCCTCCGGTATCCCTAGGCGGTGCGTTTCGGAACAAGTGGGAAAAGACCTGCTCAAAGAAATCCACTCGGGAATGTGCGGCCATCACACTGCATCAAGCGCCTTGGTTGGAAAAGCTTACCGGCAGGGCTTCTTTTGGCCTACAGCGGTGACGGATGCAAAAGAGATCGTTCGAACATGTGAGGGCTGCCAGTTCTATGCGAGGCAGACACATTTGCCGGCACAGGAGCTGCAAACCATCCCCATCTCTTGGCCCTTCGCAGTCTGGGGGCTCGACCTAGTCAAACCCCTCAAGAAGGCACAAGGCGGCTTCGCCTACTTCTTCGAAGCCATTGACAAGTTCACCAAGTGGATCGAAGCTAAACCAGTTGCCACGATCACTGCAGTCAAGGCCAAGGAATTCTTCCAGGATATTGTGGTCAGGTTTGGAGTTCCTAACCGGATCATTACAGACAATGGCACCCAATTCAGGGGCGAAGAATTTCAAGAGTGGTGCGAGAGCATCGGAATCAAGATTTGCTTCGCCTCGGTGGGTCATCCGCAGAGCAATGGGCAGGTTGAGCGGGCTAATGGCTTGGTCCTTCAAGGTCTCAAAGCCAGGATTTTCGATCGCCTCAAGCCATATGCTGCCCGATGGGTGAAAGAATTACCGTCAGTACTTTGGGGACTTAGAACCACTCCTAGCCGAGCAACTGAGCAAACTCCCTTTTTCCTAGTTTACGGTGCAGAGGCGGTTTTGCCAACCGAGTTGGAATTTGGATCCTCGAGGGTCCGGAATTACAAGGAAGCCGAGTCCGAGGGAAGCCGAATGGTAGAGATTGATCAACTCGAGGAGGCTCAAAATGTTGCAGCCATCCAGTCGGCCAAGTACCTCCAGGGACTTCGGTGCTACCATTCTCATAATGTCCGAAGTCGTGCCTTCTCAAAAGGAGATTTGGTCCTCAGAAGGAACCAGAAAAGTGAGCACAAGCTCTCTCCGATTTGGGAAGGCCCATACATTGTAGAGGAGATAGTTCGACCAGGTGCCTATCGACTCAAACGTGGAGACGGCGCAGTCTTGGTGAACACTTGGAATGCCGAACAGCTACGCCGCTTCTACGCTTAAGTTATGTATCCAGCTCCCATGCATTAAATAAAGCTCTCGACTATTTGGTTCTTTGATCTGTCTTGACTATACTGTGACCCAGTCAATCCCGAGTGGTTACTATCCTACTAGCGTATCGTCTGATCCGAGTCGTGCCGGTACAAATTATGTGGAAATGCATGTTCGAGGTAATACCGCAACAAGCGGCAAAATCTGAACGTTTGCACCAGCGCACGAGATAGGAAAGACAAAGCTAGAAGAAGGTACTAACCACTCGAGAACAACGATCAATAGTTCAGGAATTTTTCTGGACAGAGATCGGAGTCACTGATTCCTAGTCGATAAAAGTTCGGCCCTCCAACACCTCGCTGCGGGGGCTGGAGCTATTGACTAGTGCAAACTACTCAAGGAAAGACGATCAAACTCAGAAGAGTAGAAGGGCACCGATTCATGTTTTATTCCATAATATCAGTAATTTACATTACTAACTTTTTTTCATTTTCTCGCGCTAAAAAAAGGGGGGGCGGCTGGTGCTGGTGCTGCTGCTAGTGCGGCCGCTGGGACGGCCGGTGTCGGGGTCGCCGAGGTTAGGCGCGGCTCGCACGGCCCAGAGCCGCGAGAATCTCGTCCTCGACCACCCAAAGGGGTGGTACGAGGCGGACGAGAGCCTCAACGGCTAGGGCGTCGCGACGCTCGCGCCCTACCATCTCCATGATGACTTCTGCCACCTCAGAAAGCCCCGGCGCCACCTCTAATAAGGCGGCCACGGCGGTGGCGTCTTCGGCGGCCCCAGCCTGCTCCTGCGCCTCCAGTACAGCAAAGTCGTGGTCTTCCTAGAACTCCGCCTCCTCCAAGCTATAAAGCAGGCCGAAGAAGCGGTGGCCGAAAAACGCCGCGTAAGGGCCGAGCAATCTCCTCATGTTAGACATGGCGGGAAGCTTGGAGAAAGAAGAAGAAGAAGACTCGAAGAAGAGGGCAATCACTCAACAGCGGTAACGCCCCATTTATAGACCATGCATGGCCCGGAAATCGAAGCGTCTCCAAGGGCATTCAAACGCGCCGCCCTATAATCAATGAAGCACAGAAAACAAAGCGGCTGCGCAAATACCAAAGAAGATCAGCACGATTGAACAAAGTCAAGAGATATTTCGCCAGACACGTGTCAAGTTTAGTTCAGCCTTCCCGCTCATTTGGTTCAAATCAGCGAGAAGTCGGGGCCTAGACACCAGCCACTCGGAAGAGCGTGCCTGGGACGAGAAGGCTACGAGCTAAGTCCCGACGCTCGGGGGCTGGACACCAGCCACTCGGAAGAGCGTGCCTCAGACAAGAGTGGTCAGCATTCGATACGAACATTTACATCAGATTCAGAACTCAAGATTCTCCAGCAAAGCCTACGATGTATGTAACACCCCAAAAATTTTGCTTTTCTTGAATTCAAATAAGATTTGGCACTTTGGTGAATTTTTGGAATTTTCTGGAATTTATTTGGATTTATTTGGAATTTATTTGAATTTATTCCCTTTTGAAATAATTAAAGAATTTAACTTTGCAAATAAAATTTTGTTGGAAATATTTTATTTGAGTCCCAAATGCCTTAAAATATTTTCTAGAATTTTTCTGGAATTTTTCTGAGTGTTTTACTATTTTTCTGAGTGTTTTACTATTTGAGTCCCAAATAAAATGCTGACGTCATCGGTGGGTTCGGCCGGCGCTGACGTCAGCGGATCCACGTGGACCAATGAGGTGCTGACACGTGTCATGCTGACGCAATAAATTGATTTCCGAAAAAGAAAATGATTTATTAATTCGAATTATTGATTTCAAAAATGGATTCAAAGTTCAAACGCTTATAACTTTTGCGTTTCAACTCCGATTTGAGTGATTCAAATTTCTAAATTTTCATAAAAATGAGACCTACTCAAATATGAATTTTAATTAATTTTTTATGATGAATATTTCTCTGTTTATAATTAATTAATGTTTTCTTTAAACTTTAAACGGTTATAACTTTTGCATTTTAACTCCGAATTTGACGATTCCAGTTTCTAAAAATTCATAAAATTATGCTCTCTCTGTTCGTGAACCTTATTTGGATGTTTGGACACTTTTTGTCTACTGTTTATTTATTTATTGCTGTTTGCACGCTTTACGAGTAGACATTGAAGTGCCCGAAGGCTTCGAAGGTGAAGTGTTGACCCAGGAGCCCGCTCAGGACCAAGAACAAGTACTCTTTGAAGGCAAGTTGTGCTTTGACCATGTTGATCCCGTTTTCAAATTAATTTGGTTAAAATTATTGCATGCTAGTTTAAATAGAAATACTTTATTTAAATTCCGGGGAAGTAGATAAATGCCAAATTGTTGTATGACACCTTGGTTAATTAAATATGTGCAATGACCCCTTGTCACCCTAGTTGAGGATTAAATAGTTGGACATTACTAAATTGCCAACATGGGAATTTAGATCGTTGTAGTATATTGCTTAGACCTACTACGTGCTCATGACATGATTTTGGACAATCAAATGTTAATATTGACTTAATGACGTATTGAACCTGTTTTGGAAAGGTGTCATGTGTTGCGATGTTGATGGCACGTGGTGCATGGTAATCAACTGGGGTTTTGATAAATAGCTTTCGACTGGGGCATGTGGCAAGAATGATCGGGTGGGCCAGTTGTGGCGCCGGGAACGTTGTTTTGGTTCTTCCGGTAGTCTTGCCCTGGTCACCCTAAGGATTTAACCTTGCAAGCCTTTGAACTGAGTCAAACGGGCGACCACATGTCTGTAATGGGACGGACCTAGTTGATTAAGTTGCTAATAACGTACTTGTGGGACCTCTGGGTGTCAACTATACCTTTTGTGTAGTTGTACGGGGGAGCGTACCGGGGCTGCGGCCAGGTACCTATCTAACGATGGATTGGCCTAAACTTCGCCTTCGCTAAGGGAAGGGTTAGCGTGCAAACACCGGAGAGGACCACTTGTGTTGTTAGAAGTTTCCGAAAGACTTTGTTACGGACACTCTCCTTTGTGGTGTTTGGCTGTATCTTGTGGGTAAAGTGCATAACCTCTGCAGAGTGTAAAATCTATTCGAATAGCCGTGTCCGCGGTATTGGACATCGCTCGGGAATTACAGTCAAGGGTTAGACTTTCTTGAAAATAACTTGGACTTGAAAGGTTGGGTTTGGTTTATTAATGATGTTGATGGAAATGAGGATTAGAAATGGAAAAGATGTTTATTTAACTCCTGAAAAAGTTATTGATCTTATACTTGTTTCTATTGCTTTCGAATCTATTATGATACTTGTCAAATGTTGTTTACCGCAATTATACCTTGAGCTATTCCTTTGTATTAAGCCATGCATGTAGTATATTAGCTTGCATTTTGTGCATGACTTGCTGAGTACCAAGTACTCACCCTTGCCACAAAACAACACCAGTTGAAGAAGAAGCGACGCTAGCTTTGGAGGAGGAGCTCCAAGAGGAACCGTCTAACTAGGGAGTGAGCCCAGTCAATTGCCTGTGGTATACTGGATGGCGCCACGATGTTATCTTACTTTTTCCGCTGCTATTATTTCTCTTTTATTAAGTTTCGCCCTGCGAAGCGTATATTTGTAACTTGACCTTAAGGTCAAGCAACCAGTTTGATTATCTAATTAAAGTACTTTATTGGTATCGAGTGGTATGATTGTGATATTTACCAATGTTGAGACTGTGTGCACTAGCGCGTTCCTGGACTAGTGCTGATTACACAATGGGTCCGGATTTGCAAATTCGGGTCCCGACAGAGGTGGTATCAGAGCCATAGTGACTGTAGGCTCCCCTTAGCTAGATTGGTCGTAGTGAGGATAAAACCTATTTTCTAAGGATAAAATTTGTCAAGATAATGAATGAATTCTCGACTTACCCCTTTCTTCCTTGTTCATACCCTTGTTGAGTTATTCTTGTCTTCCACATTGATTTCAAAATGTTGCGTTCTTACGCAAGTGTCTTCTGGCAGATGATGATGAAGAACAACTACGCCGAGCGTGAAGGAGGCTACGCTGCCGAGTTATGGCGTATGCTTTAGTTTCTTGGAGGTTTTGAGAGACCGCTCTACCGAGGGACTACACTCGTGCAGGCAGGAGTGGTCATAGGATGGGACATCAAGATCACGATGTACGCCCGAGTGAAGACGAAGTTCAGCCGCCCTTTCCACTTCACCGCCAGGAGGTCTACCTTTGAGATGGGAATCCAGGAGGTGTCGCGTCGAGCGATGCAGCAAATCGCTCGCACTTACTCCAGGGAGCTGGAAGGCACAGTATTCCGTCACCACCCACGCCGAGACAGCAGAGCTCAGCGGAAACCGATAGAAGATGAGGATGCTACTGTCACTCACTTAGCCAGATTTGTCGCCGCTCAGGAGGAGCTGATCGATGACACAGTCCAGGAGCTGAAGAAGGCTCGTGAGCAGGTTGAGGAGGAGAAGAAGCACTTAGAGAATGCCCGTGAGTACGTCGCTTATGCTGCGGAACGGATCGCAGAGCTGGAGACCGCACTGTATGGGCAGGGCCCCGATCTAGTATTGGAGTTGGAAGCCCCAGAGCCAGAGGAGGACCCAAAAGAGGCGCCGCAGCCACAGCAACAGCCAGATCCAGAGTCAGAGGAGGACGCCGCGTCGTCAACCACAACTGCAGTTGCAGGGCATGGCGATTGTTTCGCGCCTATGCTATCGCACCCGCCGCGAGGAGGCAGTGGAGGTTTTCTTGACGAGTGAGCTTATGCGTTAAGGTTGAGACTCCTTCGTCGAGTCGCGTTATAGAATAAGAGTCACCCTTTAGAGGCGTTAGATTTTCATTGTTTGCTGAGTGTGCAGTATGTGTTGCAAGGCCCTTAGGCATTGTGAGCAACCATACCAAGTTATTATTATTAATAATAAAGTTGGATTTTGAGTTACACCTTTTCCCCCGCATAAGTTTCCCTATTACTTGTCTATTCTTGTTCCCTCTTATCTCTGAAACCTTGGAGCAATCGACAGATGGTGAACACCGCGGAAACCTTGGAGGCAATGGCAGTGGTTCTCGCCCAGCTAGGAACCCCAATGATGGAGCACCTGCACCCCACCTAGCACCGCTAGTTGACATGCAGAATTTTGGAGCTTTTCTTGCTGCTCAGACTCAGTTGATGCATGCTATGATGCAACAGATGCAACACGTCACTGCTCAGGCCACCGCTAATCAAGTCAATCAGGGACAACGCCAGAATACAAGACTGTCAGAGTTCATAAGGACTCATCCACCCACTTTCTCCGGGCATGCCAATCCGTTGGAGGCCGATGATTGGCTAAGGTCAATAGAAAGGAAGCTACACATTGCTCAATGCATGGGAAATGAGAAGGTACTCTACGCTTCTCATCAGTTGGAAGGGACAGCCGCCGAATGGTGGGAGAACTTCTGCGCAACACGGGAGAATCCACAGGATATTACCTGGGAAGAATTCACAGCTGCTTTCCGTCAGTATCATGTGCCGGAAGGAATCATGGACCTCAAGAAGGAAGAGTTCAGAGCACTGAAGCAAGGTAATCAGCCGGTGGCCGAATACCTGAATAAGTTCACCAAGCTTGCACGTTACGCACCTGAAGATGTAGCGACAGATAAAGCCAGACAGTCTCGCTTTATGAAGGGACTTAACTCAGGACTACAGGTGGGACTGATCACCCACACCTTTCCAAATTTCCAGGAGCTCGTGAACAAGGCGCTCATTCTTGAAGATAAGCACAAGGAACTGGATGAGAGCTGGAAGCGAAGGATGCAACAGCAGGGATCGCGTCAGGGATCGCAGCAACGTTTGAGAGTTGCGCCAAATCAGTTTTTCAGATTCCAGCCGCAGAATGCAACAAGGACACCGTCACCAGCACCGAGACCGGTCAATCAGAATTATCAAACCCCAGCTCCAGCTAGAAACGCCACGTCAGGCAGTCAACAGGGGACAGTGAGACGCTGCTACAACTGCAATGAGCCAGGACACTTCTCCAACAGTTGCCCTAAGAAGACAGCAGGAGTGACCCCAGTCCGCTTCAATCTGGGATCCACACGGCCAGACGCCAAAGACCAGGAGCAAACCGCGGGACAGCCACGGCCAGAGCGGCACCCTGCACCATAGTGAGAGGCCGAGTCAACCATGTCACCGTAGAGGCACTTCAGAATGCCACGGACGTCGTACTGGGTAAGTTACTTGTCAACTCAGTACCTGCAACAGTTTTGTTTGACTCTGGAGCTTCGCATTCATTTGTTTCTTAAGGTTTTGCTGCTAAAAATGATTTGGAGATTGCAAGACTTAAATGCATGCTTTTATTTCAAACCCCTGGTTCCGAACTCCGAACTAAAGTAGGATGTTCTAGGGTGAGAATATTAATAGATGGGGTAGAGTTCCGAGCGAACCTTATCATTTTGGAAACCCAGACCTTAGATGTTATCTTGGGAATGGATTGGTTATCCAAGCACAAGGGCGTATTGGATTGTGGATGAAGGATTATCTCAGTTGAGAGCCCGTGTGGAAGGAAAGTGGAATTTCAAGCTACCGCCGTTAGAGATGGACAATTGATGGTTAACAGCGCCAAGACAATCAGCATAGAAGATGTCTCAGTAGTGAATGAGTATCTAGATGTTTTTCCTGAAGATCTACCTGGTATGCCGCCAGACAGAGACATAGAGTTTGTGATAGAGCTTGTACCTGGTACAGCGCCGATAGCAAAGAGACCCTATCGGATGTCCACTGAAGAATTGATAGAGATGAAGAAACAGCTGAAAGAGTTGATGGAGAAAGGATTCATCGGACCGAGTTCGTCACCGTGGGGAGCACCAGTTTTGTTCGTCAAGAAGAAGGACAGGAGTTTCAGGATGTGCATTGACTACCGTGCACTCAATGAAGTCACCGTGAAGAATAAGTACCCGCTACCCAGGATTGATGATCTGTTTGATCAACTGAGAGGAGCCGGAGTTTTCTCCAAGATTGATCTGAGATCGGGATACCACCAGTTGAAGATCCGATCAGAGGACATTCCAAAGACCGCGTTCTCGTCAAGATATGAACATTATGAGTTTACAGTTATGTCCTTTGGTCTGACGAATGCTCCAGCCTATTTCATGAATTTGATGAACAAGGTGTTCATGGAGTATTTGGACAAGTTTGTCGTTGTGTTCATAGATGATATCTTAATCTATTCCAAGACAGAAGATGAACATGCAGAGCACTTGAGGCGAGTTTTGGAAAAGCTGAGGGAACAGCAACTCTTTGCCAAGTTCAGCAAGTGTGATTTTTGGAAGGTCAAGGTGGAATTCCTCGGACATGTAATGACCGCAGAAGGAGTCGCCGTCGACCCAAGCAAGGTAGAAGCTGTGTTACATTGGGAGCAGCCGAGGACCGTGACCCAGATTCGTAGTTTCCTTGGTATGGTAGGTTACTACCGCCGTTTCATTGAAGGCTTTTCGACAATTGCGAAACCTCTTACGCAATTGTTGAAAAAGGAGAAGAAGTTTGCATGGACGCCAGAGTGCGAGAAAGGTTTTCAAGAACTGAAGAAGCGATTGACATCAGCACCGGTGTTAGTTCTACCGGACGTCAATCAAAGCTTTGACATTTATTGTGACGCATCGCGCCAAGGACTTGGATGTGTGCTGATGCAGAACAAAAAGGTCGTCGCTTATGCATCAAGGCAGTTGAGTCCACACGAGGAGAATTATCCGACGCATGACCTAGAGCTAGCTGCCTTAGTGCATGCTTTGAAGTTGTGGCGTCATTATTTGATTGGAAACAGATGTGAAGTGTATACGGATCATAAGAGTCTTAAGTACATTTTCACCCAATCAGACCTGAACATGAGGCAGAGGAGATGGTTAGAGTTGATCAAGGATTATAATGTTGGAATCCATTACCATCCCGGAAAGGCCAACGTGGTGGCCGATGCTTTGAGTCGGAAAAGCCATACTGTGAACATGTTGGTAGCCATGAATCAGGACGAGCTATGCAAGGACTTCAAGAGAATGCAGATTGAAGTGGTTCCAGAAGGATTCTTGGCCGCATTAGAAGTGAAGCCTACTCTAGAGGATCATATCTGAGAAGGACAGAAGGATGATGACAAGATCCGCAGGATTAAGTCCAAGATGGATGAAGGCAAGGCAAAAGACTTCAAGCTGGATGAGCAAGGCACGATGTGGATGGATGATCGAATTTGTGTGCCGAACAAGAAGGAGCTGAAGCAGCTGATCCTAGAGGAAGCCCATGACTCCAAGTATTCAATTCACCCTGGAAGTGCTAAGATGTATCAGGATTTGAAAGAAAGATTCTGGTGGCCGAGCATGAAGCGTGAAGTTGCCGAGCATGTCGCTCTGTGCGACATATGTCAGAGAGTCAAGGCAATGCATCAGCGACCCGCAGGACTGCTGCAGCCGTTACGGATACCTGAGTGGAAGTGGGAGGAAATCGGAATGGACTTCATACCGGTTTTGAAGGGTTTCGAAGCATGGAAAACAAAAAAATTTTCCTACGATTGCAACCAAACACCAAGATCATATCTAGGAGATGCAAGTAAACGGTTTCAGAAGGACTCACCCTCGTAGACCGAAAGCGGGAATAACGTTCCCACAAACAAACGTGGTTGATGTAGAGGTACACTCCCGACTTGGTCGCGAAGATGAGCGCCACAAGCGGCGGCGCCGCACTTGGTCACACGTGCGGATCAACGATGACCTCAATCCCTCGTTCAGCGGGCAGCGGAAGTAGAGGATCCGGAAAACTCCAACAACACTACAGCTTAGTGGTGGTGGTGGTGGAGAAATAATTTCAGCAGCGCTTCGCTTAAGCCACAGCTCGAAAAACGGATCAGCAGGAGGAGGGAGAAAGGACCAACCAAAGGGTCAAATGGATGAACAATAAAGAGAGGAGCTCCTCCCTCCCTTTTATAGGAGGAGGAGGAGGCTAGGCCAAGGGGTGGCCGGCGCATGGGGTTGCCCCTTGCCCTCCCTCTCTTCATGTGAGTGATCTCTCCACTCACTTTAAAACATCCCACTTTGGTTTCCATTAAAACCCCACTCAAGAAATGAAAGGTTTTCTCCCATAAATAAATAAACATTTTTATTTCAGATATTTTAATATTTGTTAATTCTTTTAATTAACAAACATTAACATATACCCCCTTTAACTATTCGATATCCGAAACTATTCCTCGCGATACTCAAAGCGATCCACTGTCTTGTCCATATTTTTCTCCTGTTTCGTATCCACTCAAATGCATCGATGAACCTTAAGTGTGTCACCCTACGGTTCGTGAATAAAATGGACATGATTGAGACTCCTCTCGAGATCAATAATCATCTGGATCTGAGATCCATAATGACTCCCATTCACTCAACGATGAACTAGTGATCGCATAAACCGTAAACGACATAACCAATTCCTTTTGTCTCACGATATTTTACTTGTCCGGATCCGATCATCGGTATCAACTATACCTAGTTCGATCCGTTACCAACAAGTACTCTTTACTCGTTAGTGATATGACATTCTTGTGACCTAGTCACGTGCTTGCAAGCGATGTCAATGTGATATCACCGAGAGGGCCCAGAGTATATCTCTCTGTCATCTGGATGGACAAATCCCACTCTTGATGCATGAGCCTCAACTAATACTTTCATAGTACCCAAATCCATCTTTATAGTCACCGTGTTACGGAGTGACGTTTGATGTCATCAAAGTACTCTTCCAGAGTTAGTGATTGACATCATCTCATGGTCTAAGGAAAAGAGCTATTTCGTATGTGTTTGATACAGCAACAAACTAAATGACTTGATCGTATTTGCTATACCAACTTGGGTGTATGTTCATCACATCATTCTTCTAATGACATGACCCCGTTATTAACAACATCCAATGTTCATGATCAGGAAACCTTGATCATCAGTTAATCAACGAGCTAGTTTAAAAAGAGGCTTTACTAGGAACCCTTTTGTTTATTAAACACACATGTATTAACGTTTCCGATTAATACAATTTTAGCATGAGAAATAAACATCTATTATAAACATGGAATATGATAATAAACAATTTATTATTGCCTCTCGGGCATATTCCCTTCAGGTTTACCCAAGACTCAAGGAGGTTATGACTCCATATGGGTTATAGTGGATCGCTTGACTAAAGTCGCCCACTTTATTCCAGTAAAGACCACTTACTCGGGAGATAAGTTGGCAGAATTGTATATGATCAGGATCGTCTGTTTGCACGGAGTGCCGAAGAAGATTGTATCGGACAGAGGTACCTAGTTTACCTCAAGGTTCTGGAATAAGCTGCATGAAGCCATGGGAACCCGTTTGAATTTTAGTACAGCTTATCATCCGCAGACGGATGGACAGACCTAAAGAATTAATCAGATATTGAAGGATATGTTAAGAGCGTGTGCATTGGCTTATGCTACCTCTTGGGATAAAAGTCTGCTGTATGCTGAGTTCAGCTATAATAACAGTTATCAAGCAAGTTTGCAAATGTCACCTTTTGAGGCACTATACGGTCGACCTTGTCGAACACCGTTGAACTGGAATGAGGACCGGATATACTTCAAGAAGCCAAAGAGCAGATTGCCATGATCCGAGAAAGACTAAAGATAGCACAGTCAAGACAGAAGAGCTACGCTAATAATCGTCGCCGAGACCTAAGCTTTAAGCCGGAAGATTTCGTGTATCTCAGAGTTACGCCACTCAAGGGAGTTAAGAGATTCCATGCCAAAGGGAAACTCGTGCCGAGATATGTTGGACCATTCAAGGTTCTCAGTCGCAGAGGGGAAGTTGCTTATCAGTTGGAGTTACCGCAGTCGTTGGCAGGAGTACATGACGTGTTCCACGTGTCCCAGCTGAAGAAGTGTCTTCGAGTGCCAGATGAGCAGACACCGCTAGAGACAATTGAGCTACAGGAAGATCTGACTTACAGGGAGCACCCCGTCAAGATTTTGGACACCATGGATCGAGAAACGAGAAACAAGTCAACCTGTTTCTGCAGAGTATAATGGAGCAACCACGCGGAGAGTGAAGCAACTTGGGAGCGCGAGGAGGATTTGAAGAAAGAGTTTCCAAACCTATTCTTTAGTAAGCCCTAAATCTCGGGGACGAGATTCTGTTAAGGGGGGAGGTTTGTAACACCCCAAAAATTTTGCTTTTCTTGAATTCAAATAAGATTTGGCACTTTGGTGAATTTTTGGAATTTTCTGGAATTTATTTGGATTTATTTGGAATTTATTTGAATTTATTCCCTTTTGAAATAATTAAAGAATTTAACTTTGCAAATAAAATTTTGTTGGAAATATTTTATTTGAGTCCCAAATGCCTTAAAATATTTTCTAGAATTTTTCTGGAATTTTTCTGAGTGTTTTACTATTTTTAATGAATTAAATGAATTTATGGGAATTTAATTGAATATTTAATCGCTGGAAAACCTAACCGGTTTGTACTGTTCCACCGACCGAGCCTGAGTCTGACTCGAGTCCGAGTCCGACTCGAACCCAACCTAACCCTAACCCTCTCGACCGTCCGATCAAGATCGAACGGCCGAGATTGAGCCACGTCACCCGGACCCAAGCCCGACCGAGCCAGCCAGCTCACCGAGTCGGACCCGAGTCCAACTCACGCGACTGTTGGATCTTGATCCAACGGCTCTCGTTGAGCCATGTCACCTTCTCCGTGTCGCCGCCGGACTCCGCCGCCGCCCATGCGTGGGTCCTCGTTTTCCGCGCATATCACGGACGTCGAGGGGCTATTTAATGCGCCGCCACCCGTGTCGGGACCCCCTTTCCCGTGCGCACCCAAAGCCCTAGCTCACGTCGCCTGAGCCGCCGCCGCTTGCCCGCTAGAGCTCGCTGTAGACTAGCGCTCCGCCGCGGTTAATCGCTGTTTCCGCCGCCGTTAAGCCCAGATCCGGAACCGCAAGGTTGAGACGCGTCGGAGGGGACCTTCCACTTCGCCGGAATCATGCCCAAACGCCATCGGGTGTGTCGCCGTCCCCGTCTCCGGTGACCTCTGCTCCGCCGCGCGCCATCGCCGCCTCGCGAACTCCCTCCACCGTCCGATCCAGATCCGAGGGCCCAGGATCGTCCACGTCACCCTGGTGAGATCCACGTTCTAATCCTCAGATCTGTTTCCAACCGTTGGATCTAGATCCAACGGCTTAGATTGTGCCATGTAGCTAGAACCGCACCGTACTGGATCCAATCTCAGCCGTTAGATCTAGATCGAACGGCTAGGGTTGGCCGCGTTGTAAACATTAGATTGGATCTTGACCGTCCGATCAAGATCGAACGGTCCAGATCAGCAGTGTAGTCTGCCACGTGGCCGATGACGTCATGCTGACGTCATCGGTGGGTTCGGCCGGCGCTGACGTCAGCGGATCCACGTGGACCAATGAGGTGCTGACACGTGTCATGCTGACGCAATAAATTGATTTCCGAAAAAGAAAATGATTTATTAATTCGAATTATTGATTTCAAAAATGGATTCAAAGTTCAAACGCTTATAACTTTTGCGTTTCAACTCCGATTTGAGTGATTCAAATTTCTAAATTTTCATAAAAATGAGACCTACTCAAATATGAATTTTAATTAATTTTTTATGATGAATATTTCTCTGTTTATAATTAATTAATGTTTTCTTTAAACTTTAAACGGTTATAACTTTTGCATTTTAACTCCGAATTTGACGATTCCAGTTTCTAAAAATTCATAAAATTATGCTCTCTCTGTTCGTGAACCTTATTTGGATGTTTGGACACTTTTTGTCTACTGTTTATTTATTTATTGCTGTTTGCACGCTTTACGAGTAGACATTGAAGTGCCCGAAGGCTTCGAAGGTGAAGTGTTGACCCAGGAGCCAGCTCAGGACCAAGAACAAGTACTCTTTGAAGGCAAGTTGTGCTTTGACCATGTTGATCCCGTTTTCAAATTAATTTGGTTAAAATTATTGCATGCTAGTTTAAATAGAAAATACTTTATTTAAATTCCGGGGAAGTAGATAAATACCAAATTGTTGTATGACACCTTGGTTAATTAAATATGTGCCATGACCCCTTGTCTCCCTAGTTGAGGATTAAATAGTTGGACATTACTAAATTGCCAACATGGGAATTTAGATCGTTGTAGTATATTGCTTAGACCTGCTACGTGCTCATGACATGATTTTGGACAATCAAATGTTAATATTGATTTAATGACGTATTGAACCTGTTTTGGAAAGGTGTCATGTGTTGCGATGTTGATGGGACGTGGTGCATGGTAATCAACTGGGGTTTTGATAAATAGCTTTCGACCGGGGCAGGTGGCAAGAATAATCGGGTGGGCCAGTTGTGGCGCCGGGAATGTTGTTTTGGTCTTCGGGTAGTCTTGCCCTGGTCACCCTAAGGATTTAACCTTGCAAGCCTTTGAACTGAGTCAAACGGGCGACCACATGTCTGTAATGGGACGGACCTAGTTGATTAAGTTGCTAATAACGTGTAACACCCCAAAATTTTGCTTTTCTTAAATTCATGTGTGATTTGGCACTTTGGTGAATTTTTGGAATTTTCTGGAATTTATTTGGATTTATTTGGAATTTATTTGAATTTATTCCATTTTGAAATAATTAAAGAATTTAATTTTGCAAATAAAATTTTGTTGGAAATATTTTATTCGAGTCCAAAATGTTCCAAAATATTTTCCAGAATTTTTCTGGAATTTTTCTTAGTCTTTTGCTATTTTTAATAAATTAAATGAATTATTGGGAATTATTTTAAATATTAAATCATTTGGAAAATCAACTCGGTCGAGTATCGTTTCATCCGACCGAAGTCGGAACCGAAGTCGGACTCGAGTCCGACCGAGCGATTGACTCGACCAAACGGCTCCCAACCCTACGCGATCCCGACCGTTGGATCGGGATCCAACGGCCGAGATCCGCCCGTACCGGTTCGAGCCGCGTCCAACCCGGACACGATCGCGCCCGTGCGATCGTGGCCGTTGATCGCGACACGTGGACGGCTCCCAGTCATCGTCTCCGCTCCGACTCCGAGCCGGAGAGCTCCGCCGTGACCGAGCGGGACACGGCTAGGGTTCCGATTTGCGCGCACGTCGAGGCCGTATTTAAAGCCCGGACCGGCCCCCGAGGTTGCCCTCATCCGTGCGCACCCGTTCCCCCAAGCCATCTCGCCTGAGCCGTCGCCGTTTGCCCGTACGAGCTCGCCGGAGTTGGAACCCTGTTGCGCAGCGGTTTAACGCCGATTCCGCCGCCGTCCGTCGTCTTCCGCCGAGAAGGAGCCCAGATCCGGAATCCCCGTGACGAGACGCACCCGAAGGGAGGACTCATCTCTCCTGAGCAACACCGAAACGCCATCGGGCTCGTCGTCGTTCTCATCTCCGGTGGCCTTGCTCCGCCGCGTCGCCATCGACCTCGCGAGCTCTGTGCACCGTCCGATCTTGATCGTGCGGTTGAGGTGAGTTCACGTGTTTCCAAACCCGATTAGATCTGGACCGTTGGATCAAGATCCAACGGCCCACGATCGCCACGTGCCGTAGTAGTGCTATTATAGGATTAGATCTGGACCGTCCGATCTAGATCGAACGGCCCACGATCATCGAGTAGTTTCAACGTGTTAACCACTGGATCTAATCGCGGCGTTGAATTTCAAATCAACGGACACGCGATCGCGCCACGCGGTCCAGGGAGCCGAACCGCCGCCGCCACGCGCGCGTACAGGCCATCGACACGCGGGGCCCGCGTGTCGGCCGATCGCGACCGTGACGTCACCCATGACGTCATCGGATGGACCCACCTGCCGACCGTGGCCGAGCCTCGCCGACGCCGGCCGATGACGTCACCGAGTGGGCCCACATGTCGGGCCGACACGTGGAGTCGTGGGCCGAGTCCACGGTGAGACCCGAGCCGAGCGTGGACCAAGTCCATGGACCGGTGGCGTCGACCAACCAATCGAGGCTGCCACGTGTCCATGCCGACGCAATAATTAATTTCCGAAAAGAAAATGATTTATTAATTCGAAATAATGATTTGATTTTGTTTCAAACTTCAAACGCTTATAACTTTTGCGTTTCAACTCCGATTTGAGTGATTCAAATTTCTAAATTTGTATAAAATTGAGATCTACCTAAATATGAATTTTATTTAATTTTTGGACTAAAGTTTTTCTCTGCAAAATTATTTAATTGATTATTTAAACTTTAAATAATCATAACTTTTGCGTCTTAACTCCAAATTTGACGATTCCAGTTTCTAAAAACTCATAAAATTATGTTCTCTCTGTTTATGGATTTTATTTGGGTGTTTGGACACTTTTGCCTATTGTTTATTTGTGTATTGCTATTTGCACGCTTTACGAGTAGACGTTGAAGTGCCGGAAGGATTCGAAGGAGAAGTATTAACTCAGGATCCAACTCAAGACCAAGAACAAGTACTTTTTGAAGGCAAGTTGTGCTTTGACCATGTTGATCCTATTTCGAAATCTATTTTGATTTAAACTATTGCATGCTAGTCCAATTAGAAAGATACTTTGTTTAAACATGGGGGTTAGATAAATACCAATTTGCTGTATGACACCTTGATTACTTAAGTATGTCCCATGACCCTTTGTCACCCTAGTTGTGGATCACTAGTTGGACATTATTAAATCGCCAACATGGGTTTAGACCGTTGTAGTATACTGCTTAGACTCACTCGTGCTCATGACATGATTTTGGACAATCAAATGTTAATATTGACTTAATGATATATTGAACCTGTTTTGGAAAAGTATCATGTGATGTTGATGGCACGTGGTGCATGGTAATCAAGCGGGGTTTGATAAACAGATTTCGGCCAGGGCATGTGGCAAGAGTAATCAGTGGGCCATTGTGGCATTGGGGATGTTGATTTGGTTCTTCGTAGTCTTGCCTGGTCACCCTAAGGACATAACCATGCAAGCCTATGAACTGGGTCTAACGAGCAACCACATGTATCTACTGGGACGGACCAAGTTCACTAAGGTGCTAATAACGCACTGTGGGACCTCGTGAGGTCAACTACACCCTTTGTGTAAGTTGTGCAGGGAGCGCATCGGGCCGAGGCCAGTACCCATCTAACGGTTGATTGGCCTAGACTTCGCCTTAGCGAAGGGAAGGGTTAGTGCGCAATAACCGGGGAGGACCACTTGTATTGTTTGAAGTCTCTGAAAGACTTTGTTACGGGAACTCGCCTTTGTGGTGTTTGACTGTATCTTGTGGGTAAAGTGCATAACCTCTGCAGAGTTTAGAATCTATTCGAATAGCCGTGTCCGCGGTATTGGACATCGCTCGGGGATTACAGTCAAGGGTTAGATTTTCTCAAAAATAACTTGGTTTGGAAAGGTTGGGTTGGATTAATAATGAAGTTGATGGAAATGTGGATTAGGATGGGAAAGATGTTTATTAAATTCCTTGAAAAGTTATTTATACTTTACTTATTTCTACTGCTTTCGAATTTACTTATATTACTTGTCAAATGCTGTTTACTGCAAATATACCTTGAGCTATTCCTTTGTACCAAGCCATGCATATAGTATATTAGCCTGCATTCTGTGCATGACTTGCTGAGTACCAAGTACTCACCCTTGCCACAATACAACACCAGTTGAAGAGGAGTCTGCACCAGCTTTGGAGGAGGAGCTCCAAGAGGATCCGTCTACCTAGGGAAGCGAGCCCAGTCAGTTGCCTGTGGTATACTGGATGGCGCCACGAAGTTATTTGATTTTCCGCTGCTATTATTTCTCTCTGAATAAGTTTCGCCTTGCGAGGCATATATTTGTAACTTGACCATAAGGTCGAGTAACCAGTTTGACTATTTAAATAAAGTACTTTATTGGTATCGAGTGGTATGATTGTGATATTTACCGATGTTAAGACTGTGTGCACTAGCGCGTTCCTGGACTAGTGCTGAATACACAGAGGGTCCGGATTTGCAAATTCGGGGTCCCGACAGAGGTGGTATCAGAGCCAGGTTGACTGTAGGCTCAACCCTAGCTAGAATGGTCGTAGTGAGGATAAAACCTATTTTCTAAAAGCTAAAAATTTGTCAAGATAAGAAATGACATCTCGACTTATCCCATTCTTTCTTTTCTTGTCTCTTGCTGAATTTTCCTTACCTTGTCACAATTCAAAAATTCCGAGTTCTTACGTAAAGCACTCTTGTGACAGATGGAGGAAGAGTTCAACTACGTTGATCTGGGAGTTGGTCACGCCGCGGAACTTTGGCATATGCTACAAACTCTCGGAGATTTTGAGAAGCCCCAATACCAAGTGGAAGTGATCAGACAAGCGGGATTGATCAAGGCTTGTGACGTGAAGATTGAGGTACCTGCTAGGAAAAAGGGCCCAGGCAATCGCCCGATACACTGCACTGCCAGGAGATCTACAATGCAGATGGGTATCCAAGAAGTATCACGACGAGCAATGCGGCACATTACCCGTATCTACGCCAGAGAGTTGGAGAGTACGGTGTTCCGTTATCATCCGCGCAGCGATAACCTTCTTGACCCGAAGGCGATTCAGGATGAGGATGCCACGGTTACACAGTTGGCACGATTTGTTGTCGCCCAAGAGGATGTACTAGATAATACAAGCAAGGAGCTACAGAAGGCCCGCAAGGAGATCACGACAGAGAAGAACAGATGGCGGGAAGCTCAAGAGTATGTGGCACACCTTCTGCGAAGGATTGACGAGTTGGAGATGACTTTGTATGGACCAGACCCAGAGCCAGTACTCGAGCTACACGAACCAGATCCGGAGGAGTCAGACCTCGATGAGGACACTGCTTCTTCGACTACCACAGAGGACACAGTTGCTGGACATGGCAATCGTTTCGCGCCTATGCCGCAAAGACCGTGCATTCTGGCCGTGGAGGTTTTCTCGATGAGTGAGCATAGGTTCTATAGGGAGACTCCTTCGCCGAGTCGCGTCATAGAATAAAGAGTCACCCTTTAGGCGTTAGACTCCAGAGTTAGTTCGATTTGGATTTTCATTGTTTGCTGAGTGTGCAGTATGTGTTGCAAGGCCCTTAGGCATTGTAAGCAGCCATACCAAGTTATTAATAATAAAGTTGGACCTTACAGTTATACCTTTCGCCCCGCATAAGTTCCATATTACTTGTCTATTCTTGATTCCCTCTCATCTCTAAACCTAGAGCAAATCGACATATGGTGAACACCCGTGGAAACTTTGGAAGCAATGGGAGTGGTTCTCGCCCAGCAGAAAACCCCAATGAGGGAGCACCAGCACCGCCACTGGATGTGCAGAATTTCGGAGCTTTTCTCGCTGCCCAGACTCAGTTGATGCATGCTATGATGCAACAAATGCAACACGTCACTGCGCAGTCCACTGCTAATCAAGTCAATCAGGGACCACGCCAGAATACAAGACTATCAGAGTTCATGAGAACTCACCCACCCACTTTCTCTGGGAATGCCAATCCCTTGGAGGCCGATGATTGGTTAAGGTCAATCGAGAGGAAGCTACACATAGCTCAATGCATAGGAAATGAGAAGGTACTCTACGCTTCTCATCAGCTGGAAGGAACAGCCGCCGAATGGTGGGAGAACTTCTGTGCCACGCAGGAGAACCCTCAAGATATCACTTGGGAAGAGTTCACAGCTGCATTCCGACAGTATCACGTGCCTGAAGGAATCATGGACCTTAAGAAGGAGGAGTTCAGAGCACTGAAGCAAGGTAATCAGCCAGTGGCCGACTACCTGAACAAGTTCACACAGCTAGCACGCTACGCACCTGAGGATGTAGCGACAGATAAATCCAGACAGTCTCGTTTTATGAAGGGACTTAACTCAGGATTGCAAGTAGGGTTGATCACCCACACCTTTCCAGATTTCCAAGAGTTGGTAAATAAGGCGCTTATTCTTGAGGACAAACGCAAGGAACTGGATGAGAACAGGAAGCGCAGGATGCAACAAAGAAGGATCACGCCAGGAACGCATAGCAGCGCCGAGAGTTGCACCAAATCAATTCTTCGATTCCAACCACGTAATGCAACAAGGACACCATCCTCAAAGACCAAGACCTGTCAATCGTAACTACTGGACCCACCCGCTAGAAACGCTACCTCGAGCAAATAAAGAAGGAACAGTGAGACGCTGCTACAACTGCAACGAGCCAGGACACTTTGCCAACAGTTGTCCAAAGAAGACAGCAGGAGTGACCCCAGTTCGCTTCAACCTAGGAACCACCCCAGCTAGGACGCCAGCACCAGGAGCCACACCCCAGACCGTGGTGAGAGGCCGAGTCAACCATGTCACCGCAGATGCACTGCAGAATGCTACGGACGTCGTACTGGTTCAAACCCCTGGTTCCGAACTCCGAACGAAAGTAGGATGTTCCGGGGTGAGAATACTAATAGATGGAATAGAGTTCCTAGCAAACCTTATAATTTTGGAGACCCAGACCTTAGACGTCATATTGGGAATGGATTGGTTATCCAAGCACAAGGCCGTATTGGATTGTGGACGAAGGACTATCTCAGTTGAGAGCCCGTGTGGGAAGAAAGTGGAATTTCAAGCCACTGCGGTTAGAGATGGGCAATTGATGGTTAACAGTACCAAGGCAATCAGCATAGAGGATGTCTCAGTAGTGAATGAGTACCCAGATGTTTTCCCCGAAGATCTACCTGGTATGCCGCCAGACAGGGACATAGAGTTTGTGATAGAGCTTGTACTGCACAAAGACCGATAGCAAAGAGACCCTATCGGATGTCCACCGAGGAGTTGGTTGAGATGAAGAAACAGCTAGAAGAGTTAATGGAGAAAGAGTTTATCAGACCGAGTTCGTCGCCGTGGGGAGCACCAGTTTTGTTTGTCAAGAAAAAGGACGGAAGTTTCAGGATGTGCATCGACTACCGTGCACTCAATGAAGTCACCGTGAAGAATAAGTATCCGCTACCCAGGATTGATGATTTGTTCGATCACCGAGAGGAGCCGGAGTTTTCTCCAAGATTGATCTTAGATCGGGATACCATCGCTTGAAGATCCGATCGTAAGATATTCAAGACCGCATTCTCGCCAAGATATGGACATTACGAGTTTACAGCTATGTCCTTTGGATCGATTTAATGCGCCAAATTATTTCATGAATCTGATGAATAAGGTGTTCATGGAATATTTGGACAAGTTTGTCGTCGTGTTCATAGATGATATCCTAATCTACTCCAAGACAGAGGATGAACATGCCAAACACTTAAGGCGAGTTTTGGAAAAGCCGAGGAACAGCAACTTTTCGCCAAGTTCAAGCAAGTGTGATTTTTGGAAGGACAAGGTGGAGTTTCTTGGACATGTAATGACCGCAGAAGGAGTCGCCGTAGATCCAAGCAAAGTAGAAGCTGTGTTACATTGGGAGCAAACAAAGACTCGTGACCTGCATTCGGAGTTTCCTTGGAATGGCAGGATACTACCGCCGTTTCATTGAAGGCTTCTCGACAATTGCGAAACCTCTTACGCAATTCTGAAGAAGGAAAAGAAGTTTGCATGGACGCCTTGAGAATGTGAGGAAGGATTTCGAATCAAGAAGCGATTGACATCAGCACCGGTGTTAGTTCTACCAGATGTTGCTCAAAGCTTCGATATTTATTGTGACGCATCGCGCCAAGGACTTGGATGTGTGCTGATGCAGAATGGAAAGGTCGTCGCTTATGCATCAAGGCAGTTGAGGCCGCATGAGGAAAATTATCCGACACATGACCTAGAGTTAGCTGCCGTAGTGCATGCCTTGAAGATATGGCGTCACTATCTGATCGGGAACAGATGTGAAGTGTATACGGATCATAAGAGCCTTAAGTACATATTCACCCAGTCGGATCTGAATATGAGGCAGAGGAGATGGTTAGAGTTGATCAAGGACTACAATGTTGGAATCCATTACCATCCCGGGAAGGCCAACGTAGTGGCCGATGCTCTGAGTCGGAAAAGCCAAACTGTGAGCATGTTGCTAGCCACAAGTCAGGATGAGCTATGCCAGGAATTTCAGAAAATGAAGATTGAGGTGGTACCTAGCGGATTCTTGGCCGCATTAGAAGTAAAGCCTACCCTAGAGGATCAGATCCGAGAAGGACAAAAGGATGATGACAAGATCCGCAGGATTAAGTTCATCAAGGAGGAAGGCAAGGCAGAGGACTTCAAGTTGGATGAGCAAGGCACGTTGTGGATGAAGGATCGGATTTGTGTGCCTGACAAGAAAGAATTAAAGCAACTGATTTTGGAAGAAGCCCATGACTCCAAGTACTCAATTCATCCTGGAAGCGCCAAGATGTATCAGGATCTGAAGGAGAGATTCTGGTGGCCGAGTATGAAACGTGAAGTCGCCGAGCATGTTGCGTTGTGCGACGTATGCCAGAGAGTCAAGGCAATGCATCAGAGACCAGCAGGTTTGCTACAGCCGCTAAAAATACCTGAGTGGAAGTGGGAGGAAATCGGAATGGATTTCATTACCGGCTTGTCAAGACTCAAGGAGGTTATGACTCCATATGGGTTATAGTGGATCGCTTGACTAAAGTAGCCCATTTTATCCCCGTGAAGACCACTTACTCGGGAGATAAATTAGCAGAATTATACATGATCAGGATTGTCTGTTTGCACGGAGTGCCGAAAAGGATTGTATCGGACAGAGGTACCCAATTTACCTCAAGGTTCTGGAATAAGTTGCATGAAGCCATGGGAACCCGCTTGAACTTCAAGATGTGACCTATCATCCACGCATCGGATGGACAGACCGAAAGAGTCAACCAGATTCTGGAGGATATGTTGAGAGCTTGTGCATTGGCTTATGCTACCTCTTGGGATAAGAGTTTGCCGTGATGCCGAGTTCGATTACAACAATAGTTATCGAGGCTAGTTTACGATGTCACCTTTTGAGGCATCATATGGTCGACCTGCTGACGCCATTGAATTGGAATGAGACCGCGAGCGTGTCTTTGGGCCTGATATTCTTCAAGAGGTCAAGAACAGATCGCCATGATTAGGGAAAGGTTGAAGATCGCCCAATCTCGATGGAAGAGTTATGTTGACAACCGTCGCAGTGGATTTGAGTTTTGAACCGTAAGACTTTGTATACCTCGAGTTACGCCTCTCGGGAGTTAAGAGGTTCCATGCCAAAGGGAAACTTGCACCCTGCTATGTTGGACCATTTAAGATTTTGAGTCGCAGAGGCGAGTTGCTTATCACCGGAGTTGCCGCAGTCGTTAGCAGGAGTACATGACGTATTCCATGTGTCTCAGTTGAAGAAGTGTCTCCGAGTTCCTGAGGAACAGACACCGCTAGAGTTAATTGAGTTGCAAGAGGATTTGACTTATAAGGAGCATCCCGTGAGGATTCTGGACACAATGGATCGAGAAACTAGAAATAAGTCAACCCGTTTCTGTAGAGTTCAGTGGAGCAACCATGAAGAAAGCGAGGCGACTTGGGAGCGCGAAGAGGATTTGAAGAAAGAGTTTCCAAACCTATTCTGTAGTGAGCCCTGAATCTCGGGGACGAGATTCTATTAAGGGGGGGAGGTTTGTAACACCCCAAAATTTTGCTTTTCTTAAATTCATGTGTGATTTGGCACTTTGGTGAATTTTTGGAATTTTCTGGAATTTATTTGGATTTATTTGGAATTTATTTGAATTTATTCCATTTTGAAATAATTAAAGAATTTAATTTTGCAAATAAAATTTTGTTGGAAATATTTTATTCGAGTCCAAAATGTTCCAAAATATTTTCCAGAATTTTTCTGGAATTTTTCTGAGTCTTTTGCTATTTTTAATGAATTAAATGAATTATTGGGAATTATTTTAAATATTAAATCGCTGGAAAATCAACTCGGGTCGAGTACTGTTCATCCGACCGAGTCGGAACCCGAGTCGGACTCGAGTCCGAATTGAGCCGATTGACTCGACCAAACCAGCCTCCCAACCTAGCGATCCCGACCGTTGGATCGGGATCCAACGGCCGAGATCCGCCAGACGGCTTCGAAAGCGCGTCCGACCCGGACACAATCGCGCCGTCGGCGATCGTGGCCGCTGATCGCGACACGTGGACGGCTCCTCGCCATCGCTCTCCGCCCGACTCCGAGCCGAGAGCTCCGCCGTGACCGAAGCGGGACACGCTTAGGGTTCCGATTTGCGCGCACGCCGAGGCCGTATTTAAAGCCCGGACCGCCCCGAGGTTGCCCTCATCCGCGCGCGCGCACTCCGTTTCTGCCATCTCGCCGAAAGCCGCCGCGCTTGCTGCATTTAGCTCGGGCCGGAGTTGGAACCCTGTTGCGCAATGTTTAACGCCGATTCCGCGCCGTCCGTCGTCTTCCGCCGAAGGAGCCAGATCCGAATCCCGTGACGAGACGCACTGAAGGGAGGACTCATCTCGCCGAGCGACCCAAACGCCGTCGGGCTCGCTGCCGTTTCTCATCTCCGGTGGCCTTGCTCCGCTGCCGCCATCGACCTCGCGAAGCTCAGGCACCGTCCGATCTTGATCGTGCGGTTGAGGTGAGTTCACGTGTTTCCAAACCCGACAGATCTGGACCGTTGGATCAAGATCCAACGGCCCACGATCGCCACGCGCCGTAGTAGTGCTATTATAGGATTAGATCCGACCGTCCGATCTAGATCGAACGGCCCACGATCATCGAGTAGTTTCAACGTGTTAACCCTGGATCTAATCGCGCCGCTGAATTTCAAATCAACGGACACGATCGTGCCACGTGTCCAGGGAGCCGAATCGCCGCGCCACGCGGCGTGCAGCGTGGCCATCGACACGCGGGGCCCGCGTGTCGGGCCGATCGCGACCGCGGACGCCACCCATGACGCCATCGGATGGACCCACTGCCGACTGCAGGTCGAGCCTACCGACGCCGGCGATGACGCTACCCGAGTGGGCCCACATGTCGGGCCGACACGTGGAGTCGTGGACCGAGTCCACGGTGAGACCCGAGCCGAAAGCGTGGACCAAGTCCATGGACCGCCGACGCCAGCCAACCAATCAGAGGCTGCCACGTGTCCATGCCGACGCAATAATTAATTTCCGAAAAGAAAATGATTTATTAATTCGAAATAATGATTTGATTTTGTTTCAAACTTCAAACGCTTATAACTTTTATGCTTCAACTCCGATTTGAGTGATTCAAATTTCTAAATTTGTATAAAATTGAGATCTACCTAAATATGAATTTTATTTAATTTTTGGACTAAAGTTTTTCTCTGCAAAATTATTTAATTGATTATTTAAACTTTAAATAATCATAACTTTTAAGCGCCTTAACTCCAAATTTGACGATTCCAGTTTCTAAAAACTCATAAAATTATGTTCTCTCTGTTTATGGATTTTATTTGGGTGTTTGGACACTTTTTGCCTATTGTTTATTTGTGTATTGCTATTTGCACGCTTTACGAGTAGACGTTGAAGTGCCGGAAGGATTCGAAGGAGAAGTATTAACTCAGGATCCAACTCAAGACCAAGAACAAGTACTTTTTGAAGGCAAGTTGTGCTTTGACCATGTTGATCCTATTTCGAAATCTATTTTGATTTAAACTATTGCATGCTAGTCCAATTAGAAAGATACTTTGTTTAAACATGGGGGTTAGATAAATACCAATTTGCTGTATGACACCTTGATTACTTAAGTATGTCCCATGACCCTTTGTCACCCTAGTTGTGGATCACTAGTTGGACATTATTAAATCGCCAACATGGGTTTAGACCGTTGTAGTATACTGCTTAGACCTGCTACGTGCTCATGACATGATTTTGGACAATCAAATGTTAATATTGACTTAATGATATATTGAACCTGTTTTGGAAAAGTATCATGTGATGTTGATGGCACGTGGTGCATGGTAATCAACGGGGTTTGATAAACGATTTTCGGCCAGGGCATGTGGCAAGAGTAATCAGTGGGCCATTGTGGCATTGGGGATGTTGATTTGGTTCTTCTGTAGTCTTGCCCTGGTCACCCTAAGGACTTAACCTTGCAAGCCTTTGAACTGGTCTAACGTGCAACCACATGTATGTAATGGGACGGACCTAGTTGACTAAGTTGCTAATAACGCACTGTGGGGACTCAGGAGGTCAACTACACCCTTTGTGTAAGTTGTACGGGGAGCGCATCGGGCCGAGGCCAGGTACCCATCTAACGGTTGATTGGCCTAGACTTCGCCTTAGCGAAGGGAAGGGTTAGTGCGCAATAACCGGGGAGGACCACTTGTATTGTTTGAAGTCTCTGAAAGACTTTGTTACGGGAACTCGCCTTTGTGGTGTTTGACTGTATCTTGTGGGTAAAGTGCATAACCTCTGCAGAGTTTAGAATCTATTCGAATAGCCGTGTCCGCGGTATTGGACATCGCTCGGGGATTACAGTCAAGGGTTAGATTTTCTCAAAAATAACTTGGTTTGGAAAGGTTGGGTTGGATTAATAATGAAGTTGATGGAAATGTGGATTAGGATGGGAAAGATGTTTATTAAATTCCTTGAAAAGTTATTTATACTTTACTTATTTCTACTGCTTTCGAATTTACTTATATTACTTGTCAAATGCTGTTTACTGCAAATATACCTTGAGCTATTCCTTTGTACCAAGCCATGCATATAGTATATTAGCCTGCATTCTGCATGACTTGCCGAGTACCAAGTACTCACCCTTGCCACAATACAACACCGCTGAAGAGGAGTCTGCACGGCTTTGGAGGAGGAGCTCCAAGAGGATCCGCTCTACCTAGGGAAGCGAGCCCGCCGCCTGCCTCGTGGTATACTGGATGGCGCCACGAAGTTATTTGATTTTCCGCTGCTATTATTTCTCTCTGAATAAGTTTCGCCTTGCGAGGCATATATTTGTAACTTGACCATAAGGTCGAGTAACCAGTTTGACTATTTAAATAAAGTACTTTATTGGTATCGAGTGGTATGATTGTGATATTTACCGATGTTAAGAATGTGTGCACTAGCGCGTTCCTGGACTAGTGCTGAATACACAGAGGGTCCGGATTTGCAAATTCGGGGTCCCGACATAACGTACCTGTGGGACCTCTGTGTGTCAACTATACCTTTTGTGTAGTTGTACGGGGGAGCATACCGGGGCTGCGGCCAGGTACCCATCTAACGGTGGATTGGCCTAAACTTCGCCTTCGCTAAGGGAAGGGTTATCGTGCAAACACCGAAGAGGACCACTTGTGCTGTTAGAAGTTTCCGAAAGACTTTGTTACGGACACTCGCCTTTGTGGTGTTTGGCTGTATCTTGTGGGTAAAATGCATAACCTCTGCAGAGTGTAAAATCTATTCGAATAGCCGTGTCCGCGGTATTGGACATCGCTCGGGAATTACAGTCAAGGGTTAGACTTTCTTGAAAATAACTTGGACTTGAAAGGCTGGGTTTGGTTTATTAATGATGTTGATGGAAATGAGGATTAGAAATGGAAAAGATGTTTATTTAACTCCTGAAAAAGTTATTGATCTTATACTTGTTTCTATTGCTTTCGAATCTATTATGATACTTATCAAATGTTGTTTACCGCAATTATACCTTGAGCTATTCCTTTGTATTAAGCCATGCATGTAGTATATTAGCTTGCATTCTGTGCATGACTTGCTGAGTACCAAGTACTCACCCTTGCCACAAAACAACACCAGTTGAAGAAGAGGCGACGCCAGCTTTGGAGGAGGAGCTCCAAGAGGAACCGTCTAACTAGGGAGCGAGCCCAGTCAGTTGCCTGTTGTATATTGGATGGCGCCACGATGTTATCTTACTTTTTTCGCTGCTATTATTTCTCTTTTGTTAAGTTTCGCCCTGCGAGGCGTATATTTGTAACTTGACCTTAAGGTCAAGCAACTAGTTTGATTATCTAATTAAAGTACTTTATTGGTATCGAGTGGTATGATTGTGATATTTACCAATGTTGAGACTGTGTGCACTAGCGCGTTCCTGGACTAGTGCTGATTACACAGAGGGTCCGGATTTGCAAATTCGGGTCCCGACAACGTACTGCAAACCTCTTCAACGAGTGTGTTGGCCTTGTCTTCGTCACAAGCGAAACCCTCTTTAACAGCTTCAAGGTCAACCCTCGGATAATGAGATTTGACCACTGCCAATGCCTGATTCGCACTCATGGTCGCCGACTCCTTTGCGTAAGCCTTGATCTTGTCAGCTCCTCCCGAAAGAAGCGGAACCGCGTCATCTCCCTGGTTCGGTTCAGCTCCCTCGACACGCATAAGGTGCAAGACTGGCTCGCAGGCGACGCGAAGCTCGGTGCGGCTTCGTACGGCGGTGGTCACCTTCTCCTTGTATTCCGCATGAAAGCCAAGCTGTCACCAGTAGCACACCGGGCTCGAAGCATGTCTGGTCGGAATTGAGAAGTTTACCTTCCAGTTCTCGCTGTGTCTTCTCCAAGCTAGTCCGAGTTTGAAGGTTAGAGTTTTGTGAAGCCTCCAGCTGCGTCCTGAGCTCGGCGATTGTCGAGTCGCTCTCTGAAAACATGGGAAGTCAGACACGACTCTGACCGTTCAAGAAGAAAGCACCTGCCCCAGGCCCGAGGAGGTTCATACCTTGCAGTAACCACCCAAGTTCCGACTTTTCCTCACGGAGGGCCATGCATTGAGCCTCAAGCGCGTGGACTTCCTTCCATCGTTTCTGACTGAGCTCATTTAGCTCGTCTTCGTACTTTTGGTGGTCCTTGAGCTTGGGCAACATCTTCTGGAAGAATTCATACCTCTTTTCGGAGCGGGTTCCCATATCCTGGGCATCACAGCAGAGCACCGACAAGGAGTCAGTGCTTCAAAGATATACTGGGGAAGGGGAGATCGAAGGACTCACCCGGACCAACCGACTACACTTCATTGTGAGCTCATACAGCTCCATTCGGGCTGCTACCTCCGCTTTTTCATCCTCCTCCATCTCATCCCAGTCGGAATCTCTTCCCCACCACATTGTCCGAGTCGGTGGCTCCGGGAGAGGACCGAGCGGTGGGGGTTCTCGATGAATCTCCTTCGCTTCGGGGGCTGATGGACCGGCAGGATCTTCGCGATCAGGACCTCCGAACGGCCCAGCAGCTGAATGCGTCCCCTCCGCCGGCACATCCCCCGCCGGCGAGGCAGCGCGCGGAGCAGCCCTGCCAGGAGAAGCCGACCCTGGAGCCTCCCTCTCGGAAGATGCCTCCACTGGAAGGTCCGTGGAGGGAGCCCTGACTCACCAAAGGGCCAGTATGTCGGCACACATACAAAGAGACAAGAACAAGAGTCAAGGGGTGACAAACCTTTTGGACTTCTTGAATTTCATCCCAGGCCTCCTACGGACCCCAGCACCACCCGGAGGAGAGCCTAATTCTACACCAACGTTCGGGGCAGAGGCTGCCTTGGAAGATGGAACTCCTGAACCTTCCTCCCCGGGGCTAACAGCAGTTGATGGCCCAGCCGGGGAAGGGACAGGAACCTCCTCCACCAATGTTCTTTCCCTCTTAGAAGATTCCGGCCCCCCAGCTGAAGAATCTGCCGGACGCTTGGCCGGAACACCCCTTAGCCGAGAGAGGCCGACAACCGGAGCGTCAGAAAGGAAGGATTCACGCTCCTGAAAGGTGAACGATCACACATTGACAGAATCGCAAATCAGACAAACTATGAAGCGACTTCTTGAGAGAGAGGGATACTCACACGAGGAGGAGCCCTCTGCGCCGAGAACTTGCTCTGACAACCTCTGTTGGTGATCTCGGTGCTAGGAGCAAAGATATCAACCACCCGCGCCGCCAATACATCTCTCAGAAGGGACGCGTTCGTCTCCCGGGTGGGATCCTGAGTCCCGCTATACCGGAACTCCAAATGGATTCGTTCCTTTAAGGGTTGCACCCGACGCTTGACAAAGCTGATCGCAATCCCAGGGCCAGTCAACCCTCGGCTTTTCAGATCATTAACCAGCGCCAGAAGCTCGGTGACTTGGTTCAATCCGCGGTCCTTCAGGGGATCGCTCCAGCACCGAAAGACTGTAGGAGCACGGCCGGCAAAAGGGGCGAGAAAAGGATCAACATTTGCGCAATAGAACCACTCCCGCTTCCAACCTTTAAGGGAAGTCTTGAGGGGGATGGTGAAGTAATGTTTCTTCAGGCCCTCTCACAGTTGGAGTCTGGCGCCCCCAACGGCACTGGGAGCGGCCCAGTTTGGATGAGGCTTGAGCAAGAAGAGGGAACGGAACAAGTCAAAATGAGGATGGATCCCAAGATACACCTCGCAAAGTTGAACGAAGAGAGCAATGTGAAGAATGGAGTTGGGATTCAAATTGATCAGCTCGATTCCGTAGAAGTGAAGGAGCCCTCGGAAAAAGGCACTCCCAGGAACACTGAACCCCCGCCAAAAGAAGGACTCGAAGACCATGATCTCATTCTCAAGAGGCATGGGGTAAGGTTCACCTGCGGCGAGCCGGGCGGAGATTAATTCCAACGGAGGAAGAACGCCGGCCGCGACCAGCTCCTCCAGGCGAGACTTCGTAGTAACGGAGGTCTCCCACCCCGTGGTCACCGGGCCAGCGCTACCCTTCGATGACGATGAAGGGGCTGAAGAAGAAGACATCTCGAAGAAATAAAGCCTGTGGGAGGAACCGCCGCAAGTCTTGGGCGCGAAACCGGAAACCCTAGGCCACCAAGATCGCCCAAGGAGATTCGAAGGTTTCTCAACCGTGATGGTGGAGGGGCAAAGATGTCTTTACCCCAACAAGGGTTTCCCTGTTTATAAGAAGTGAGTCTCAGTTTTCGCCTCACAGCGGGAAAAAGCAAGGGCTCCCATGCTTAATTCTGAGCCAGATCTAGGGCACGCCCCACGTTGGGCCGAGAGCTGAGTCGCGCAAGCCGCGACCAGGTGTCAAATCTAGCTCGAGGTTTGGGATAGAGTGCGCCCCTTGGTGGGCCTGAACGCCGGTCGCCACGGAAGATTGGGACTGGGCACTTTCCGAACATCCTCTAGTGATACGCCCCATAATTTGGGGTCAATTGCTGGTCACTGCTGCTTAGCGTGATTGGGTATCGTGGGAGGATTTTACCGACACGGTCTTGAGAATGCGCTCCATGAGAGTCTAAAGCTGTGCGCCGTAAACGGGCACGGGCATTACTCTGAATGATCAAGGTATGCCCCATGAGGGTCGATTGGGCTTTAAAAGCCGATTGCCGCTTACCGTAAACGGGGGCGGGTACCGCCCGGCCACGAGTCGACCTATTTTAGGTATGCCCCATGAGGGTTGATTGAGCTTTATAAGCCAATTACCGCGTACCGTAATCGGGCGCGGGTACCACCCGGCCACGAGCCACTCGGCCACGAGCCGACCTATTTTAGGTATGCCCCATGAGGGTCGATTGAGCTTTATAAGCCAATTGTCACAGCATCGCACTCCAAGCGCGGTACCACCTACCATTTGAGCCACTCGGCCACGAGCCGACCTATTTTAGGTATGCCCCATGAGGGTCGATTGAGCTTTATAAGCCAATTGCCGCGTACCGTAATCGGGCGCGGTGTCGACGATCGGTTTCGCCGGCAATAAGATTTGTGATTCTAGGGGATTTGTGCGGGATCTGAGCTTGATGGTAACACAGGATGCGAGGGCAATCTGTTTTTTAGACAGGTTCGGGCTCTCTCGGAGGAGATAATACCCTAGTCCTGTGTTCTTGGATATCTTGTGAGCCTCTCTTTCTTGTTTCTCCCTCCTCCCCTTATATACTGGGGGAAGGATACATGATAGATGGGCGCCACCGGGCCCTGAACATGGTGGCCTGGCCGACATGTGCCTTGTCCTTATCCGCCCTCGCGCTCTACGTCTTGGAGAGGTGGTTATGCTTTCCCCGACCCACGCCTGCCGCCTTGTCGTTCCAAAGATCCGCAGTTCGCAAAGGTCAGTCGCATGCTTCGTTCTTGGCGGGTTGTTCGGGCGTGGCGCGAAGCTTCCCCGAAGGATCAGGAGTTGCCTTGGGGAGCAAGTCGAAAACCTCCTCCGGGCCCGTCGTGGTGCTTCTGGGCTTTGGGCTTTCTATTCCGCCCATCAAGCCCAGTCGGGTGTAGGCCCCTCTTGCGGGACCCATGTCACTAACATCCCACAGCAGCCCCCAAGTGCTTTAGGGTCGGATTTCCGTCTCTTATCCTGTCATAAGGATTATGCGGGAAAAAGATCATAAAGAACTTGTAGTATGAAGCCACCGTGGTTGGTTAGCTCGTGGCCGAGTGGTACTCGCGCCCGTTTACGGTGCGTGGCAACCGGCTTGTCGCTCGGCTGGCCCTCATGGGGCGTACCGTAGTCTTTCGGCTCGTGGCCGAGTGGTACCCGCGCCCGCTTACGGTGCGCGGCAACCGGCTTGTCGCTCGGTTGGCCCTCATGGGGCATACCGTAGTCTTTCGACTCGTGGCCGAGTGGTACCCGCGCCCGCTTACGGTGCGTGGCAACCGGCTTGTCGCTCGGTTGGCCTTCATGGGGCGTACCGTAGTCTTTCGGCTCGTGGCCGAGTGGTACCCGCGCCCGCTTACGGTGCGCGGCAACCGGCTTGTCGCTCGGTTGGCCCTCATGGGGCATACCGTAGTCTTTCGGCTCGTGGCCGAGTGGTACCCGCGCCCGCTTACGGTGCGCGGCAACCGGCTTGTCGCTCGGCTGGCCCTCATGGGGCGTACCGTAGTCTTTCGGCTCGTGGCCGAGTGGTACCCGCGCCCGCTTACGGTGCGTGGCAACCGGCTTGTTGCTCGGTTGGCCCTCATGGGGCGTACCGTAGTCTTTCGGCTCGTGGCCGAGTGGTACCCGCGCCCGCTTACGGTGCGCGGCAACCGGCTTGTCGCTCGGCTGGCCCTCATGGGGCGTACCGTAGTCTTTTTGGCTCGGGGCCGAGCGGTACCCGCACCCGTTTGCGGTGTGCGGCGATTGGCTTGTGAGACCCAACCGACCCTCATGGGGCATACCTTGGTCATCCTGAGTAATGCCTGTGCCCGCTTACGGTGCACTGCTTCAGACCCTCATGGGGCGCATTCTCAAGACCGATTTAGTGAAAATCCTCGCACGACACCCAATCACGCTAAGAAGCAGTGACCAACAATTGGCCTCAAATTATGGGGCATACCGCTTGGGGATGTTCGGAAAGTGCCCGGCCCCAAACTTCCGTGGCGGCCGGCGTTCAGGCCCATCATGGGGCGCACTTTATCCCAAACTTCAAACCAGACTTGACACCTGGTCGCGTTATGCAACTCCACCTATCGGCCCAACATGGGGCGTGCCCTAGATCTGGCCCAGGATCGAAAGCAGAGGCCGTTGCTTTCCCCGCCGTAAGGCAAAAATTAAGGCTTGCTCCTTATAAATGAGGGAAAGCTTGCTAGGCGAAGGTACCTCTGTCCTTCCCCCTCCACCTTTGAGAAACCTTTGAGTCTCTTTCGGCGGTTTGGGCAGCTTAGGGTTTCTAATTTCGCGCCCAAGGCCCCCGACGGTTCCTCCCTCCAGGTCTCCTTCACAGAGATGTCTTCCTCTTCGGGATCCTCGTCAGCGTCGGGAGGTAGCACCGACTCGCGATCAAGGGGTGGGAGACCTCCATCACCACGACGCCCCGCTTGAGGGATCGTTGCCGCCGGCCCTCCCTCCGCAGGAGTTGATCTCCGCCCGTCCTGCCGCAGGTGACCCTTACCCCACACCTCTGGAGAATGAGATTGTGGTGTTCGAGTCCTTCTTCTGGCGAGGATTTAGCATTCCTGGGAGCGCCTTCTTCCGGGGGCTCCTCCACTTTTACGAAATCGAGTTGATCAATTTGAACCCCAACTCGATTCTTCACATTGCTATCTTCGTTCAGCTTTGCGAGGCGTATCTTGGGATACGTCCTCATTTGGACTTGTTCCGCTCCTTCTTCTTGCTGAAGCCTCATCCGAACCGGGCCGCTCCCGGCGTCGTTAGGGCGCCGGGCTCCATGAGAGGGCTCAAGAAGCGATATTTTGTCGTTCCTCAAGACCTCCCTCAAAGGTTGGAGGCGGGAGTGGTTCTATTGTGCCAATGTTGACCCTTTCCTCGCCCCCTTTGCTGGCCGCGCTCCTAAAGCTTCCCGATGCTGGAGCGACGCCCCGGATGGAGGCGGTTTGGCCCAAATCCCCGAGCTTCTGGCATTGATTGACGATCTGAAGAACCGAGGGCTGACGGGTCCCGGGATCGCGATCAGCTTTGTGAAGCGCCGGGTGCAGCCCTTAAAGGAGAGAGTCCATTTGGGGTTCCAGTACAACGGGCCTCTGGACCCCACTCGGGAAACGGATGCGTCCTTGTCGATGGAGGCGCTGGCAGCACGGGTAGTTGATCTCTTCGTGCCTGGCACAGTGATCACCAACAGGGGCTGCCCTCATAAATTTTCGACGGCAAGGCCTCCCTCCCGTGAGTGCACTATTCTCTCAAAAGCTGTTCCATGATTTCTTTGATCGATGTGTGATTCAAACAGGTGCGATCGTTCCTTTTCAGAACGCGCCCTTCCTCTCTCGACGCCCGGCCGCCGGCCTCTCTCGCTGAAACACGCCAAAGCGGCGAGTGGTCGACACCTCGGTCGACGAGCTGCGCCGGAATCAGCGAAGGAGGTCGCCGGTCTTTCGTCACCGGCCTTCGACCTCCGATGCACCCGGATCACGGCTACGAGCCACGCCTTCTCTGTGGCAGCCCCGCCGCAGCGCTAACTTCCTCCGAGTGGTGCCGGGTCTCTGATGAGACCCAGGATGAAATTCAAGAAATCCAAAAGGTATTCTTTTGGGCGATCCTTGTCTTTTGTTACCGCTCGTGCCGAGGTGTCTTCTCTTTGCCGATTCAGACTCCTCGCTATGGACGCCCCGGTGGAGGATCTCCTGAAAGGAGCCTCAAAGTGAGGCTTCCCAAGGGGAGCCCCGCCGCGTCGGCCAGGTCGCTGCCGCCGATCGCCGGGCGTCGCCACCGGGCGCCGGCTCAACTGGCCGGACCATCCGGTGGTCCGTCCGCCGACGAGATCGACCCGCACCGCCTCCGGAGTGGAGGAAGTGCCTCGAGAGCCACCGCCGCTCGGTCCTCTGCCGAAGCCCCGACCGGACCGTATGGTGGGAAGGGGTTCCACCGAAAGGGATGGAAGAGGACGACGAGATGGAGAGAGCGGCTCGGACGGAGCTTTATGAGCTCACCGCCGTGTAGCACGCCGTCAGGGTGAGTTTCTTGTCTTCAATCTATTGCCTACTGACTTCTCCTCGAGATTCTCGCCTGCTACCTAGGACATGGGGAGCTCTCTGAGCAAAGATCGCGTTTTTCCCGAAGGTGCTCCGAAGCTCAAGGAGCGTATAGCATGCAGGACAAGCTCAATGAGATCAGCGCGACAGATGGAAAGAGGTCCACGGGCTTCAGGGCGAGTGTATGACGATCCGGAGGAGAAGACGGCTTGAGCATATGCTCGAAGGTGAGATTCTCCTCGATTCGGTTTGGATGCCTTTTGGATGGTTGGAGAGGACGATGACACTCGTGTTTCAGAGCGACTCGACCGCTGCCGAGCCGAGGGCCCGACCGAGGCTTCAGAGAACTCGCCTCAAGCTCGAGTCGCCTTGAAAGGATGCAATGGAGCCGAAGGGTAAATTTCTTTGACTTGGGTTGAAACATACTTGGCGCCGGTGTGCTCTTGATGGCCGTTTGACTTTGTTGCAGAGTGCAAGGAGAAGATGGCCACGCCGAACAGGCCAGATCGAATCAAGCGTCGCTCGCGAGCCGATCCTGCACCTTCGCGTATTGAAGGAGTCAAGCCGGGCCAGGGGGACGATGTTGTTCCGCTTCTCCGGAGGAGCCGACAGGATCGAGCTTACGCCAAGGAGTCCGCTGCAATGAGTGCGAACCAGGCATTGGCGGTGGTCAAGTCTCATTATCCGAGAGTTGACCTCGAAGCCGTGGAAAGAAGGTTTTGCCTGTGATGAAGACAAGGCCAACGCGCTCCTCGAAGAGGTGTCCGTGCATCGCAAGCCTTGTTAGAGAATCTAGAATTCGACTTCGATGTGGACCTTGATGCCGAAAGTGCTCGCCCTCCTTGTTTGAAATATTGTGTCTTCTTACTTGAAGATAATTTGTCTAGATTGTCCTCCGCTGAGTGGGCTTCAGACCTCTTTCACTCTTTCTCCTTTGTCTGAGTTGCTAGAATATAGGCCCACAGCCTTTTGGATCCTGTTGCGCCTTTTTGGGTGGGTTTCAGCCAACTGGTTTGGCTCCTAGGCACCAGGGTCTTGGCCCGTGGCTTTCTTGCCCTGCACACGCTTTTCCGAGAGGTCATGCAGCTCTCGAGCGCCGGGACTTACGCCAGGCCACCTGGCCGAGTGGTTTAGCCACCTGGCTTGGCGCTGCTTGCTAGCTCTCCACCCGGCTTTTTCGCTTAATTTGGTAGAATTAAGCGGGAAGGCCGAATGAGCTTGAACTGCTCATGACACGTGTCCGCGAAATGCTCCTTGATTTTGTTCAACGCATCGATTTTCCTTGGTACTCCAAACTAATTGTCGCCTTGGCGCGCCGCCGTGTTTTATGCGTCTTTGAATGGCGTCGCCGATTCCGAGCCGTGCACAGGTTATAAATGGGACGCCACCGCCTCGAGCGATCGCCTCCTTCTTCTTCTTCTTCCCAGCCTTCCTCCATGGCTAGCACGAGGAGATTCATTGGCCCCTACGCGGCATTCTTCCGCCAATGATTCTTCTGCTACTCCATAACCGGGAGGAGGCGAATTTTGGGAGGAGCTCGACTTCGCCACTCTAGAGGCGGCGGAGGAGGAAGGAGCCACCAGCGACGCCGCCGCTGATGGCCGCTTTCTTTGGAGGTGGCTCCGGCTCCACGAGGTGGCCGAGATCATCATGGAGATGATCGGCGCGAGCGCCGCGACGACCTGGCCATCAGTCTATCGCCCGCCTCATACCACCCCTTTGGGTGGTTGAGGACGAGATCCTAGCGGCGCTTACGCCGCCTGGCCGCGCCTCGATCCCGACGACCTCTCTCCCGGCCTCCCAAATGCGTATGCGAAGTTAGCCAGGATTACGGCAGAGCCGCTCGCTTTTCTCCCCTTTTTTTTTAGCGAGAAAAAGAAAAAAGAAAGTTAGTAGTGTAAATTACTAATACTATGAATAAAATGTGGAATCTTGTCCAATCTATACCGTCATGTTTATTCCGAGTTTAGGTTCCGCCTGATCAACTGTTTCTAGTTTGGTTGCTCCAAAGGTTAGAACGAGGCGCTGGGCACGAGCTTTTGACGGCTAGAAACTCTCGATCGTGCAAATCTCGGTTAGATTCTCGCGCTGTGAATTGTAGTCCCCGAGTGGTTAGTGCTTTCTACCCATTCCGTTATGCGCGTTGGTATAAACCGCCGAGTTTTGCGCCATCGCGGTTTTTATTTCCGCGGCGCTTATACCGGTAGCGTCCGAGATTAGGCGTTACACCACCGGTAATAACCACTCGGGACTACCATTACACAGTAGGGCTTCAGAAAATAAAAGGGGATCACCATTTTATTCAATATGTGAGAGTCGGGTACATAACTTATGCGTAGAAGCGACGGAGCTGTTCGGCGTTCCAAGCATTCGCCAAAGTCTCGCCGTCTTCACGCCTAAGTCGATAAGCACCCGGCCGGACCATCTTCTCCACAACGTACGGACCTTCCCAAATTGGAGAGAGCTTGTGCTCGCTTTTCTGATTCCTCCTCAGGACCAGATCTCCTTCTGAAAAGGTTCTTTCTCTGACATTGCGAGAGTGGTAACGCCGAAGTCCCCGGAGGTACTTAGCCGACTGGATGGCTGCAACGTTCCGAGCCTCCTCGAGTTGATCAAGTTCCACCATTCGGCTTCCTGACTCGGCCGTTGTAATTCCGAACCCTCGCGGATTCGAACCCTAGCTCGGTCGGGCAGAACCGCCTCTGCGCCATAGACCAGAAAAGGGGTTTGGCCATTGCTCTACCGGGAGTGGTTCTGAGTCCCCAGAGTACCGACGGTAACTCCTTCACCCATCGGGCAGCGTATGGTTTGAGTCGGTCGAAGATCCTGGCCTTGAGGCCTTGGAGGACCAGACCGTTAGCTCGCTCAACCTGCCCATTGCTTTGTGGGTGGGCCACCGAGGCGAAGCAGATCTTGATCCCGACGCCTTCGCACCATTCTTGGAATTCTTCACTCTGGAATTGGGTGCCGTTGTCCGTGATGATCCGGTTGGGCACTCCGAATCTGACCACGATATCCTGGAAGAACTCCTTGGCCTTAGCCGCAGTGATAGTGGCGACTGGTTTGGCTTTGATCCACTTGGTGAACTTGTCAATAGCTACGAAGAGGTAGGCGAAACCACCTTGAGCCTTCTTGAGCGGGCCCACTAAATCGAGCCCCCAGACTGCGAAGGGCCAAGAGATGGGGATAGTTTGTAGCTCCTGTGCCGGCAAGTGTGTCTGTCTTGCATAGAACTGGCAGCCCTCGCAGGTTCGAACGATCTCCTTGGCATCCGTTACCGCCGTTGGCCAGAAGAAGCCCTGTCGGTAGGCTTTCCCAAACAAGGCGCTTGATGCCGCATGATGGCCACACATCCCCGAGTGGATTTCTTGGAGCAGCTCTCTTCCCACTTGTTCCGAAATACAACGCCTAAGGACACCTGAGGCACTCTTCTGGAAGAGCTCGTCGCCCACCACCACGTAGGATTTGGCTTGTCGGGAGACGCGCTCTGCCAGGGTGGTCGCTTCCGGGAGTTTGTCCTTCAGGAGATAATTAAGGTACGGTAGTCGATCGGGATCGATGAGCAGGACCCCGGTCCCAGGTTCCTTACTCGGCTCTTGTCATTTTGTAACGGTTGGCTCGTGAAGATCCTGTACGAAGATACCACTCGGGATATCTGCCCGAGTGGCTCCCATTTTAGCCAACTCGTCAGCCACCTCATTATTGCGGCGGAGGACATGAACCAGCCTCCGCATCACAAACTTGCCTTCCAATTTCGGACTTGCCGGGCAAGATGCCGTCATGGTCCGATCCACGCCACGACCAGTCCTTCAGACTTGGTTCACCACCAACTGAGTCGCCTCAACCGCCAAATTGGCCGTGATTCCGAGTGATATGGCGATACGGAGCCCATGGATGAGAGCCTCGTACTCTGCGGCATTGTTCGAGGCCTGAAGTGAATCCAAGGACATACTTCAACCTGTCGCCCTTAGGCGAGACAAGGTGGATTCCCGCCGCTCCTCCAAGCATGAGGATCCATCGAAGTGCATGATCCAATATTCGGCTCTTCTTCCGTGCGGGGCCTCGATTCGGTCCACTCGGCCGTAAAGTCGGCCAAAGCCTGGACTTGACGGCGGTGCGCGGCTTGAACGAGACGTCGAAAGCTCCAAGCTCGGCCGCCCACTTTGAAATTCTTCCAAGAGCTTCCCGACACGGAGGACCTCTCCCACGGGGAAAGAAGTCACCATCAAATCGAATGTCCTTGGAAATAATGCTTCACTTTCCGTGATTTGAGATCAAAATGGCGTCTGAGCTTCCGGATTTGAGGATATCGCGTCTTGGATTCGCCAAAGACTTCACGACAAAATAAACCGGGCAAGCACGCCAGAAGCGGTGTCCCGATTCTTCCCGCTCCACAACTATCACGGCGCTGACTACATGAGTTGTCGCCGCTATGTAGAGCAGGAGAGGTTCACCTTGCACCGGCGAGGCTAGAATTGGAGGGGTGGAGAGGAACACCTTGAGCTCTTCAAAGGCTTGCTGCGCCTCCGCTGTCCATTCAAAGCGGTCCTGCTTCTTGAGGAGCTTGAAGAAAGGCATTCCCCGAACTCCCAACCGTGAGATAAACCTGCCAAGCGCTACCATGCACCCAGTGAGCTTTTGGACCTCTTTTTGGCTGGTAGGCGGGGCCATCCTCATGATGGCCCCGATTTTCTCCGGGTTCGGCTCGATCCCGCGATGAGAGACAATGAACCCGAGTAGCTTCCCGGAGGAAACTCCGAAAAACACACTTCTCGGGGTTTAGCCTCATCTGGAACGCCCTTAGACTTGTGAACGTCTCGGCCAGGTCAGAGGTGAGGCTGTCTTCTGCCTCGGTTTTGACCACTATATCATCCACATAAGCTTCCACGTTGCGTCCAAGCTGATGGTGAAAACACCGTTGTATCGCTACACGATAAGTAGCGCCCGGTTTCTTCTTTTCAAACGGCATGGTGATGTAGCAATATGCTCCGAACGGGGTGATAAACGAGGTCTTCTCGCAATCCTCCTCTCGAAGCCGGATTTGATGATAGCCCGAGTAGGCGTCCAGAAAACTAAGTAGTTGGGATCCGGCAGTGGAGTCTACCACCTGATCAATACGAGGGAGACCAAAGGGATCTTTCGGACAAGACTTGTTGAGGTCGGTGTAATCAACACACATGCGCTAGCTTTTATTCTTCTTCTGGACAAGTACAGGGTTTGCCAACCAGTCGGGATGATACACTTCTTTGATGAAGCCTGCGGCTAGCAGCTTTGTAATCTCCTCCCTGATAGCCTGTCGGCGGTCTTGGGCGAATCGTCGCAGCCTTTGCTTGACTGGCCTGGCCGATTGGTCTACATTCAATGCGTGCTCGATCACCTCCCTGGGAACTCCGGGCATGTCCGACGGCTTCCAGGCGAAGACGTCTTTGTTCGCCCGCAGGAAAGTGACGAGCACGTCCTCCTATTTGTTCCCGAGCCCTGTCCCGATCAAGGTGGTTCGCGATGGATCGGACGGGTCGAGGAGGATTCTTTTGGTACCTTCTTCGGGGCCAATCCCGGGGCTTCGCGCTTTGCGGGTGGGGACGCCGCCTTCCGGCTTCTTGGAATCCGCTTCTCGCCGGATCCCCTCCCGGCCCGCTAGCGCCTCCAGGGACTCGGCCATCTCGCAGCTTTCCCTGTCACAGGAGAAAGACTGCTTCATGTCACCGCGCAGAGCGATGATACCTAGGGGTGAAACCGGGTCGAATACGGGCGGATATTACTCGTCCCGTATCCTAACCCATATTATTTTTCCGGATTCGGAGTCGGATACAGATGTCCCGGATACGGATACGAATTTGGATTATTCAGGATTTGGATACGGAGCGGATACCCGACGGATTCGGGTCGGGATCGGATATCATAATCGGATAGTAGTATAATACATAATTGTGTACGTAAAAGAAAGAATGAAGCATTAACCTTACAACATTAGCTTCAAGTCATAATTATTTCAACGTAGGATAGTAGTATAGTTAGAGGTGCAAATGGGTCGGATACAAGGAGAGGGATCGAGACATAAAGAAAACAGAGAACAAGGGGAGCTCTTCCATCAAACTTAACCTCACGGAATAAATTCCTGAAGATATTAAATAGTGTTGAATTGTCACATTCTGACAAACTGAAGATAGACTTCTCTCATAATGAGGACTACTCGGATTTGTTTGCTATGCTTCAATTTAGCGACTCAACTAATTCCAGTAATTTGAATAGAAAAGAAGTTTATCAAATAAGTTGAACAAATCAATTTAGGTAAAAGCATTATGTCATCACTCTATTTGTTTGTTGATAGATTTGTTGAAGTTCACTCTTAATAACAAAGTAGTGTTTTTTATGCCAATATCAAACAACCACTCTATCTATCCAATAATGAACCAAATTAATGGAAGAATAACTAATTTTATCCGGATATTCGGGTCGGATATTTACCGGATATCGGGTCGGATATTGCTCTTCCCATATCCTAACCCATATTACATGAGATTTTTCGGATACGGATCGGATATTGCTCTTCCCATATCCTAACCCATATTACACCGGATTTTCCGGATACGGATACGGATAACATCGGTACGGATTTTAAACGGATTCGGTATCGGATCGGGCGGATATTTCCTATCCCGTTTTCACCCCTAATGATACCACTCGGCCCTGGCATCTTCAATGTCAAGTACGTGTAGTGGGGTACTGCCATGAACTTGGCCAGCGCTGGTCTCCCCAAGATGGCATGATATGCTGTTGCAAAATCTGCCACCTCGAAGCCAAGGTTCTCTGTCCGGTAATTCTCCCTTGCGCCGAAAGTGACCGGCAGAGTGATTTGTCCGAGTGGTGTCGCTGAAGTTCCAGGTATGACACCGTGGAAAGGCGATGATCCGCGCTTTAGCTCCGACCGTGGAATCCCCATATCGTCAAGAGTTTTGACAAAGAGGACATTGAGCCCGCTCCCGCCGTCGATTAATACCCTCTTGAGCTTGATGCCGCGGACGACGGGCGCCAAGACGAGAGGATACCTGCCGGGGAACGGGACGTGATCCGGGTGATCCGAGCGGTCGTAGGTTATCGCGACCTCGGACCAGCGTACGTATTGGGGCGTTTCCGGCTACACCGCATAGATGTCCCGGGCGGTGAGCTTTTGCTTTCGCTTGGACTCATATGCACCGAGCCCCGAATATGTAGTTGAGCTCGAGATCGGCTTCCGATAGTCCTCGGCCGGGAGGTGGCTTGTTGGCGGCGTGCCCACTGACCTTGTCCACCGCTTCTTGCTCTCGCGCGAACCTCTTTAGGGTGAAGCAGCCTTTGGCAAGATGCCTCCCTTCTGATGGAAAGGGCAAAGTGAGTTCATAACCTTATCATATCCATCCTCTTTGAGGGCGCGAGGGTGAGTTGGTGCGGCCGATCGCCACCAGCTCTTCACCCTTGGCGCTTCTTTTCTTTCCGCTGGGGTTCACTGATCCTTCCCTCATCACGCCCGTCCGCCAGAGCCTCCTGAGGTCGACGCCAGAGCGGTCCGCTAGGGCGAACAGCTCCGGACCGACGTGGGTGGCTTCCGGACATCTTCTTGATGAGGTCGTGGTCGCCGACTCCTTCCGAAGGCAGCTATCACAATCGCATCTCGTGACATCCCGAACGGTGCTTTTCCCTGCATGAAGCGCTTGACTAACTCCCGAGGGGTTCGCTCCTCCTTTGGTGTAGCCGGTATAGGTCCCAAGGTGCCTGGCGCCGTAAGTGCCTTGGAAATTTGAAATGAACTGCTCACATGCATCTCCCCAGGAATCTATAGAGTTCGCTGAAGTCCTGAGCCATGCTTGGGCCAGGCGAGAGGGTAACCTACAAGTAGTTTGCCATTACTGATCCCCGGCCCTGACGCAGAGCATATACCAGAGCTGGCCTCCGGTCCCTCTCACCGTCGAACCTAGCGATGCCTTTAGGATTAAATCCATCGTGCCAAACCACTCGGCCAGAGGTGAGGGGTAAACGCTACGAACCCTTCGATGACCCCGCGACACCCCGGATGGTGATCGACGCGAGGGGATCGCGCATGCATTTCGCGATCTCGCGGAAGGATGCCGTAGCGCTCATATTCGCCGGCTTGACGGCGTTGTTCCTCCCTTTCTGGCCGCGCGCCGCGCCGAGGTTTGAACGGAGGTCGCGGTTGATGTCAGACGCAAGTCGCCTCCGCTGGTAGAACATGATGTGTCTGGCGGGCTTCCCGACCGACCGGCCATTGCCGCCTGGTCCTCACCGACCACGCGGATGCTCCTTCGCCACCGGTCGGTTTGGGCTCGCTGGATAGCCGCCGCCGTCACCATGGCCTTTACTTGGGCCATGATCGGGCAATCGATCACCCGCCTCAAAGATAGGGGTCGTGGTATCCAGGAGTGTCTTGGAGGCGACGATATTCTCATTGCGTGGTACGAAACAGCCTGGTCCCCATCTTGGCTTGCGAATGTCTTCATTGATAGCCCGGCGCGTCCCGGAGTACGCCGCCAAAGTTCAGTTGCTCGGCCACCTTCCAAATCGGCGGCGGCTGAGGTGTCGAGGCGCTGCTGCGAATCCGCCCGCGAGCCCTCGATTACACAGACTCTACGGAAATTCCAGCAGCTCTCTAGGCTTTCTTCTGACTCGGCCGCTGAGCTGGGTGAGCCTGGAGAAGATAAACCTGGGCCGCTTCGGGTGCCGAGTGGTTTGGCGGTGAGAACCCCACCATTCGCACCTCAGCTGTTTTCGAGTCCGACTCCCAGGCCGGAATGGACCTTCGGTTCCCCACTCGGCATTTTAGAGCACGAGACAGGGGGACCCTCCGATCGGCGCGGAAGTCGTGGCGATGGCTCGCCGGAAACCTCGCCGCGCTGCGGCACGGTTTCCTTAGAGAGGGAAAGGCTTCCGAGGTCGTTGGAGATGAAGGTCAGGCTTCCGAAACGGAAGACCTGGCCCGGGAAGAAGGCCGTGGAGGCTTCGCTCGTCGTAGCCATCAAGCTTGACGAAGATCTTGACACAAGCCCCTACCTGGCGCGCCAACTGTCGACGATCGGTTTCGCCGGCAATAAGATTTGTGATTCTAGGGGATTTGTGCGGGATCTGAGCTTGATGGTAACACAGGATGCGAGGGCAATCTGTTTTTAGACAGTTCGGGCTCTCGGAGGAGATAATACCCTAGTCCTGTGTTCTTGGATATCTTGTGAGCCTCTCTTTCTTGTTTCTCCCTCCTCCCCTTATATACTGGGGGAAGGATACATGATAGATGGGCGCCACCGGGCCCTGAACATGGTGGCCTGGCCGACATGTGCCTTGTCCTTATCCGCCCTCGCGCTCTACGTCTTGGAGAGGTGGTTATGCTTTCCCCGACCCACGCCTGCCGCCTTGTCAGGTTCCAACATCCGCAGGCTCTGGCAGTGTCAGCCTGCATGCTTCATTCTTGGCGGGTTGTTCGGGCGTGGCGCGAAGCTTCCCCGAAGGATCAGGAGTTGCCTTGGGGAGCAAGTCGAAAACCTCCTCTGGGCCCGTCGTGGTGCTTCTGGGCTTTGGGCTTTCTATTCCGCCCGTCAAGCCCAGTCGGGTGTAGGCCCCTCTTGCGGGACCCATGTCTCTAACATCCCACACGCGGGTACCAGCGGGTACCACCCGGCCACGAGCCACTCGGCCACGAGCCGACCTATTTTAGGTATGCCCCATGAGGGTCGATTGAGCTTTATGAGCCGATTGCTGCGTACCGTAATCGGGCGCGGGTACCGCCCGGCTTCGAGCCACTCGGCCATGAGCCGACCTATTTTAGGTATGCCCCATGAGGGTCGGTTGAGCTTTATAAGTCGATTGCCGCGTACCATAATCGGGCGCGGGAACCACTCGGCCACGAGCCACTTGGCCTCGAGCCGACCCATTCTTCAGTATACCCCACGAGGATCAAATAAACGGGCACAAGCGCTACTCGGACATGAGCCGGGGACGTTGATAACAATCCCGGCAACTAACAAGTCCTTTATGATCTCCTTACCTACAGAAGTGTTTTTCGCATGACAGGATAAGGAAATCCGATCTTAAAGCACTTGGGGGCTGCTGTGGGATGTCCGAGACGGGGGTCCCGCAGAGAAGCCCACGGCCGAGTGGGCCGGGACGGTGCTCCGGGCTTAGTGCTCAAGAGAGCCGCAAAGAGCCCATAAGCCAGGGCCTAACTTCCTCTCCAAGGCAGCTGGTCGCCTGCCCGGAGAAGCTTCGCGCCGCGTTAGGACAACCCCACCTAAAGTAAACCCTGCAGCCCGGCGTCGTGCAGCCTGCAGCCACCAGACCCTGGCGGATCGGCAGGTGTGGGTCGGGAAAGAGACGACCAAATCCTTTGGGCGTAGTTAGGTTCGGCAGACAGAGACAAACAACATACTCATGAGTCCACCTGGCCCAGTGCCGGGTGGCGCCCTCTTGTAACGTGCCCTCATTTAACACCATATTCGTTTTGATCAAGTCTTCGTCGGCTTTACCCAATTTTTTAAACGTACTTAGCGGCATCAGAAACCACAAGACATTCGAGATATTGGTCGTCCATTAATATACCCTTTTAGGTATAATGGTTTTAGATGCCGATGCATGTCTTGTGGTTTCTCAAACACGGCATCTGGTGCACCGAGGCATAGTTGGGCAAACACTTCTTCAGCCGATTCCTCGGTTTTGAACTCAGCGGGTAGAGTGAATACCATGTTTATATCCATCGGTGGTGTATCATCTCGGATCATTGGAGACCCGGATTCGACCGATTGATCCGAGTCACTATCGGTCTGTTCCTTCTTCCTCCATTCCCTTTTTGAAACTGGTATAGGCCTTAGCTTATTGAATACCCGATCCCTTTCTTTCACTTTTTTGGCTTCCCTTTCTTCTTGTGTCTTTAGTCGCTGAAGCCGCCTGCGCTGTGACTTGCTAAGACCTGAGGGGCACCACCTAGGTTTAGGTTCTATCGGCTTTCTGATTTTCCTAGCTAAGTTGCTCATTTCACTGTCAGATTCTATTCTGATCATGTTATGAGAAGCCGATATTTCTTGAGTTCGGGAGGACTCGCCTTGTTCTGACGTCGACAATCTTTCATGGACTGGCCTCCTGCTTCTCATTTCTAGTCGATCGTGTACTGGTCTGGACAACCTGTCTTTTACCGATTGGTTTAGCCGATACATAGACGAGTGTTGCATAGGACATGATAGTACTGTTGGTAAGATCATCCCCTTCTCCCAGCAAAACTGCCAAAAGGGACATTGCCGGTGTCTCTCTTCTTCAGTAGTTAGCCGATGTGGCGCATCTGGCTGCCAATATTCGTCTGTCTTTTGATCCGGCCGATGGAAACTTTGGGATTGTCGGGTATTGCGTCTTTGACTTATCCTTTCATACTTTCCCAGGAGTTGCGAGAAAGTTGGTTTCGGCTTGAAGTTGGCTTTTCTTGGAGCCCTTTCCGCCCTGTACCATTTCCCGACTTCCAAATCTCCTCTTGGTTTCACTGTTCTCGAGTTCTGCCCGTTCTTATCGGCTTCTATTTGTATAGAGCCGATAGTAATCTGCACTGTTTCGTCTCCTTTTGACCGTACTTTAACCTTTCTAGTTGGCTTGATATCTTCTTCCGCAGGTCCCTTTCCTTTTCGTGAGCATTGAACCATGTTGATTTGAAAAGGATTCACATCTATCTTCATAGCCGACTCTTCCGCAAACTTTAATCTGCCATCAGCGATAGCTGATTGAATCTGTTGTCGAAAAATATTGCAATCGTTAGTATTATGTGAAAACGAATGGTGCCATTTACAGTACCTTCGCTTTTTAATTTCTTCGGCCGATGGGATGATGTGTCCTTCTGGTAACCTTATGAGTTTTTCTTGCAGCAATAAATCAAATATCTTGTCACACTTTGACACGTCATATGAATACTTGACTTCTACCTTATTTTTTGTCGGTTTGAGTAAAGAGCACACGAGTGGCCTTTTGGAACCCTTGGTCTACTCGGCTATGTTTATTCCTGCTTCTTCATCCTCAGAAGTGTCGCTCGAATTATACTCTACCATGTTTACCTTGGGTTTTTCATTACCGCTTGATCTAAATCTATCTTTAAACCCTTTGTTTTCTGCATATCGGCTTTCATGTGCCGATACGCGATGGAGTAAGTGGCCTAAATCGGGGAATTCTTGACCGGACAGTTTCTCTTTTAATGGTGGGATTAACCCTTGAAATGCTAGGTCGGCCAACTGATCATCGGGTAATGTTACATTGAAACATCTATTTCGCACGCCTCTAAACCTTCTGATGTAGTCGGAAATCGATTCGCCAGATTGGCCGAATCGAGCTAAGATCAGAAATTCTAAGCTCCATAGTTCCCGAAAAGAAGTATTCATGAAATCGGCTTTCCAAATCGTTCCACACATGAACTGAATTTGGAGGCAAATTGGTAAACCAAGTGAATGCTGCACCGGACAATGATAAAGGAAATAGCCTAATTTTTAATCCATCGGATTGTGCAGCTTACCCACACTGAGCCATAAATCGTCCGATATGCTCAATAGTGGTAACAGAATCATCACCCGAAAATTTAGCGAAGTCTGGTATTTTAAAGTTGTGTGGGTACGGCATACGATCTATGTAATCGGGGTATGGCTTCCTGTAGCCGATTACCCTTCCTTTAGGCCGTAGTTTAATCGTTCTCTTAAAACATTAGCAATTTGTTCCGCCCAATTGATATTGTCGGCTTGTGGTGCAACCGGGCATTGCCAATTTTCATTGTTTACGCCCTGCCCCCGAGTGTGAACTCGTCTTTGTCCAAATCGCGCCACAGGGGGTCTTGGCACTTGATCATAATCGTGGTTTCTAAAAACCAACGTATCGGGTACAGGTGCGAGAGGTTCAACGTATGGCACTACCCTATATGGTGCTTGGTTCGTAGCTGCGGCTCCCCGTTGATCTGTTTCAATCGGCTGAGAAGCCGATAAACCGACGCTACTAGAGGGTCCGTTTGATGGGCTCGGTATGCTCATTTTTGCCCCATCCGTGTGTCCATGGTAGTGTGTAAATCCACCTTTCTGTGAACTAGGTTTCAAAACAGTAGGCTGAATCGTCATCATGATAGGTGTTTGAGCTGACACGTTTACTGTATTGGTGTTAGGCGTTATGGAGTACACTGGGTATGTAGGGAGGGTTTGTAATGGATCTAGTAGGCTCCCGGACACAGCCAATTCTTGAGCAATTGTTTTCACGCTATTTTCTATCATCGGTTTCAACGTAGATACTAGAGCCGATGACTGGTTAATTAGTGCGTGATGCACAGATTGCTCAATCATATTTGATAAATCGACTTGAGCAGGTGCGTATCGGCTTACCGGTTCAGATGACGAATCGCCGATAGGATTGATACTTGGGAGTGCGGTCTTTTGAGTAACGCCACGGCGTGTTTTCTGGAAGCACCGTAGCATCATTTCTTCCAAAGCCGCCTTTCGTTCTTCGATCTCTTTCCGCTGCTCGGGGGTCAAATCGGCCATTTGAGGCGCGATTATAGCATCCGCATTGATATCGGCGGTAACCGCAGGCTTATCGTTTGATGACATTTTGATTTTCTTGGTCCCACCAGGCGTGCCAAAATATGTTCGCGCTAAAAACGTGAAGCAGGGTTTCTAGCCTCGAACACACAAGACAAACACCGAGTTTGCGAGGCGTGCTAGTCAATTTGACCTGGAATTGACAAGGTAGAGATAGTAAGCAATCAAAGCCGATAAAAACGAGGGTTATCGGCTTGACACTAGCCGGCTAAAAGCCGATCAGGGGGATAACTAGATTAACCTGGCGGTTAATCCGGATACAAGGCAAAATCAGCTTTGAGAAGGCAATGCGCAACAAAACAAAGCAGATCGGACCTGGGTGAAATTGGCCAAAAACAAACAATCGGCGATGTGCAACTCTGTTGATTCCGTCGACTTGCAGAGAGATTTGTAAATCTAAAAACGATGTAAGAAGGCTTGTAAAAAGTAGATGTGTGTTGTGTTGAGATTGATCCTTCTTTACGCCCAAAGCTTGCCCTTTTATAATATCCTGGCCGATCCGAGTCACGCATGGATACGGCGTATTTGCCCGTACTGGATTTTGATCCGATTTCCTTTCCTTGTTCAAGACGGATTCTTTCCGATTCGTTCGATACCGGTTTACCCTTTCCAAAACATCCTTTTAACCGATTTTATCGAGGACGCCGAATTTTGGTGCAAACGCCTCATTATTATTTATTTATAACATATATATATATCTTATTATTTATTTATAATACATACATCTCATTATTTATTTAAATCTCATCAGTGACCTTTCTAGCTAAAAACGATCAGTAATGACCATCGTGGTCATGATAGATAGTTTTTGGCTGGAATAGTCACTGATAAGTGTTCTCATCAGTGACCCTTCTAGCGAAAAACCATAAGTGATGAATATGGTAGTCATCACTGATGATTTTTTTGCTAGAAGGATTACTGATGAGCCGTTATCACAGACGGTTTTTCAATACCGTCAGTGATGAAGAGTTTAATATAAGCTTTTTTGTAGTAGTGACCAAACCAGTGAGCCAGGGACATCCCGGAGGCTCAACACTAACACAGAGGGATATCGCCCCTCGACAACATTCACTGACCACAATTGGTGAGGACACACACGCTTAGCACTTTTCAGTTAAATATACTACTTGATTGGAAAGAATTATTGAGTCATGTTAAATATTGCTAGGTAAACTTTAATTTAATTAGGTTTTTAGTTTTTATATTTGGAGATGCAGTTTTACTATTTTGTTTAATTAAATGCATGTCCATGTTTGATCTATATAAGCCTAAAGAGAAGATGTGTTTGGAAAGTCCACGAAGAAGAAGAATTGTTTATCAGAATAATTGATACCATTACGAATATCTTCTCGAGCCGATCAAAATAGATATATTATTTGCTATACTTTAAACTCGAACGTGAAAGACACGTAACCGGAACAATACACGCACGAGCACAAACAGTGCCGTGTCCAATACGGTATCGCACCTTGCACGCTATAGTGCCCCGAGTCATAGGGCGCGGCATTAATGGAGTCCCAAATTTCGGCTGCTGCAGAAACGGAGTCTACTACATAGGGGTGGCAACGAGGGCATTCCCCGCCGGGGAGTGCCTCCTCGTCCCCATCCCCATAATCCGAAATTTTCCCCGTCCTTATCCCCGTTCCCCATCTCGGGGGAGAAAATCCCCTCGTCCCCATCCTCGTTCGGGTATTGGGGCCCCGTCGGGGACCCATTCCCGCGAAAATTTCATACAAGTAAAGAGCTCTTATAGCCATTTTAACTCTAAAATCATATCAATAGGCAAGAAAAAAAAATAATGCATGCATTCATTGAAGATTATGTTATCCCGTTTATGAAAATGTGAATATGATGGGCTAGATAATATGTTTGCAATCTAACAACTAAATTAAACTAAACTAAATTCGGATCCCCAACCGGGTCCCCACGGGGAAAAAATTCCCCGTCCCCGCCCCCGCCCCCGCCATCCCCGACGGGGTAATAATTTTCCCCATTTCCATCCCCGCGGGGGATGATTTCTTCCCATACCTGTCCCCTAATAGAGGAATTCCCCGCCGGGGATCGGGGAACGGGTCCCCATTGCCACCCGTACTACTACAGTGTCAAGCGCGCTACACTATCGAATCCGCCGCAGCACGGGATCCGTTTGAACAGTCCATCGTGTGAACAGTAAGATGCGCTGATTCGCTGGTTTCCATACGGTCATCCTGTCTTTCTCCTTCATTTATATTCTGGAATGTTCAAATGTCAGGAGGACTACGATGGAAGAAGGAGCAGAGCAAGAGAAGGGCTCAGGCTGACGATAAGGGACATCGGACAACGTGGAGAGGAAGAAAACTAGAGAGTGGGTCCAGGGTGTAAGTGTGAGTTGAGAGGAATATAAAAACTTTTGGGTTGTAACAGAATTGGCATGAAAAAGTAATGGATTGATTCCCCTCTTCTTCTTCCTCTGTTCTTCCATTCCTCTCGCCCCTTTTCTTCCTTTTTCTGCGGCTGCTGTAGCATTTCCGCGTGTTGTCGGTTGAGGGCTCACATCGGGACTTCAGTTCTCGGTCAAGAGTTATTACATCTGGTATCAGAGCCACTCGATCGGTGGGAATTTTTTTTCCGGGTGTGTTTGAACTGTAAAATCCCAAAAGGAGTGAGTGATCTCGTGGTTCTTCAATCCGAGTCACAAACTTCAGATTGGTTGGTTCAGACAGGAGTTGCATCACGGCGCCTCAAAAACCGTCGGTGCAGACTCAGTTCTTTCTCGAAGCAGTGGGGGAAGCATCCAATCAAGCGGATGCCTGTTGGGCACAGATGGATGAGCGTTGGGAGTCTCTTCGGGCTAGTCTCGATTTCATCGTGGAGAATATTCGACCGGTTGAGTCGATTCCGGCACTCCAAGTTCAGATCGAAGAACATCGTATGGCGATTAAAGGGCTGATGGATCAATTTCAAGGTAGACCGCAAACTCAGCATCTTCAGGAGGAAGAGATCGGGACTACTACACCCTCGGTAGTACCGGTCACAACATCTAAGCAAGCTGGGGTTTTGGCGGCGACTCCTGCTGGATTGCTTGGCAAAGGTGTGTTGTCACCATTACCTGTGAGTTCACATCATCAGAAGTCTGGGGTGGTGACATATCCGTCGACAGAAGTATGGCATGGAGAACGGAAACCACCGATACCTAAGGTTTCGTTTCCAAAGTTTGATGGAGAGGAACCACAGATTTGGAAGAATCGTTGTTTGAAGTACTTTCAAATGTATGATATAGATGAATCCTTGTGGGTGACGGCAGCAGCTATGCATATGGAGGGAAATGCGGCGATGTGGCTACAGGTATATCAAGAAGAACATCCAATGGGGAATTGGGAGCATTTTATGGCATCGGTGGACTCTGAGTTTGGAGCATATGACTCGAGACGATACATGAGAGAGTTGATCCAATTGAAACAGAGCAACAATGTGCAAGAATATAAGACAAGCTTTGAGTTGGCAATGTATAAAGTGAAAGCTTACAACAAATCCTGTACTGAAGAATTTTTTGTCCATCATTTTATGATGGGATTGAAAGATGAAATACAGTATGAAGTCGAAATCCAGCTTCCAGAATCGGTTCGAAAGGCATTTTTGCTTGCCCAGATTCAAGAAGAGAAATGGGAACGATTTCGAACGAAACCGTCCAAAATGTTTTCCAATTTCAAAGGGGGTCCTGACAATCACAGTGTCAATTCAGTGGGTAAAGGGAAGGCAACTGTTGAGGATTTGAGTATATCTCGTCAACTCCGGGAGTATCGGCGGGCTCAAGGACTTTGTTTTAAATGTGGAGAAAAATTTGATCGTGATCATCATTGTAAGCCAGTGCCGGCAGTGCAGGTTCATGCCATGGAAATGGGAGATACTCCTGAATATCTCTCTGAAGACGTGCTGCAGCGTTTGGAAGAAGATGACATAGAATTTGAGCAAGAGCAACATAAATTGTCACTGCACACGTTAGCAGTAACTGAAGAGTATGGAACCTTGCGAATCAAGGCAATGGTTGACAATTTGGTGATGTTGGTGTTAATAGATTCTGGGAGTTCCCATAGTTTTTTTAATGCAGCCTTTTTAGATCGCACTAGATGGAAGACAAAACAGATATCGGCAGTACAAGTGCATGTTGCCAATGGTGATACATTGATCTGTGATAGATATGTGCCGCAATTGGAATGGTGGGTTCAAGGTTATACATTCCAGACTGACATGAAAGTGTTGGAATTAGGAGCTTATGATGTCATGTTAGGCATGGATTGGTTGCAAATACACAGTCCTATGACTTGCAATTGGAAGTTTAAGACCCTGGAGTTTTTGTATAAAGGTCAGAACATCAAGTTGCAAGGGATGAATTCCCAGGTGTCGGACATGGTGAAAGAAATGCCCTCGAAGCAGTTTCAGAAGTGGTCATGTGGTACTGAGATCTGGGTCATAGCAGTGTTGCATAATATTGAAGTCAGTCCGACAATAGAATCGATTCCGAGTGAGATACAACATGTTATTTCACAGTATTCTCAAGTATTTGCTGAACCGACCCAGTTGCCACCAACTAGGATTTTTGACCATGCCATTCCGTTGATACCAGGAGCAGTGCCAGTGAATGTTAGACCTTATAGATATTCTCCAATGCATAAAGATGAAATTGAACGGCAAGTATCCGAAATGCTGAGCTCGGGTTTGATCCAACCGAGTATGAGTCCGTTTGCATCACCCGTTTTGTTAATCCAAAAGAAAGATGGAAGTTGGCGATTTTGTGTTGATTATCGCAAATTGAATAGCATTACAATCAAAAATAAATTTCCTATTGCCGGTGGTGGAGGAGTTGTTGGATGAATTAGCTGGCACTCAATATTTCTCCAAATTGGATTTAAAGTCGGGATATCATCAGATCCAAATGGTTGAAAGGGACATCGAGAAAACAACCTTTAAAACACACCATGGATATTTTCAGTTTCGAGTCATTCCTTTTGGATTGACAAATGCTCTAGCAACTTTTCAATGTCTTATGAATTCTATTCTCGCTCCATATTTGCGCAAGTTCGTTCTAGTCTTCATGGATGATATTTTGATTTATAGTCCAACTCTTGCAGCTCATGTTCAACATCTGTCAGCAGTTCTTGAGACATTGCAACAGCAGCAGTTGTTTGCCAAACACACAAAATGTGCTTTTGTACAGCAAAGTCTGTCATATTTGGGGCATATCATCTCTCGAGAAGGAGTGGCCACTGATCCATTGAAGACTAAGGCCATGGTGGAGTGGCCTCAACCCACTAATGTGACTGAATTGAGAGGTTTCTTGGGGTTGACAGGGTATACAAAAAATTTGTGCGTAATTATGGGGTTATTGCTCGTCCACTCACAGGATTATTGAAGAAGAAGTCCTTTTTATGGACTCCAGAAGCTACTATTGCGTTTGAATGTCTTAAAACATCCATGACACAAACACCAGTCCTAGCGATGCCGGATTTCCAGCAAACCTTTGTAGTGGAGATCGATGCGTGCGAGGTGGGCATTGGAGCTGTTTTGATGCAAAACGGGCATCCCATTGCGTTCTTGAGTAAGGCGCTTAGTCCGCAACATCAGCTACTCGCAATCTATGATAATGAATTCCTAGCAGTGATAATGGCAGTTGAACGTTAGCGTCCGTATCTTCAGAGGTGAGAGTTCATTATCAACACAGACCATCGAAGCCTTTGTTATTTGGGAGATTAGCAATTGGTAACAGATCTGCAACGTCGGGCGGTGGCCAAGTTGATGGGGTTGCAATTTAAAATTCAATACAAATAGAGCTCAGCTAATCAGGCCGATGATGCTTTGTCAAGGAGAAGTCATCTTATGGCGCTGCAGGCGATTTCTGGTTGTCAGCCTTTATGGATTCAAGAAGTTTTGAATTCTTACATTACGGATGGTAAGGTGCAGCAACTTCTGGCTGCATTAGCCATACAAAGTCCTGATGAACAGGGATTTGAATAGAGTAACGGGCTGATTAAGCATCAAGGAAGGATCTGGGTTGGAGAGAATTCAGCCTTGCAAACCAAAATCATTTAGGCATTCCATGCCAGTGCGATCGGGGGACATTCAGGGATTTCAGCGACATACCAGAGAGTAAAAAAATTGTTTGAATGGTCAGGGCTGAAACGAGATGTGATTAATGTGGTGAAACAATGTTCTATTTGCCAACAAGCGAAACATGAGCACAACAAGTTGCCCGGCCTTCTTCAACCCTTGCCGGTTCCAGATGAGGCTTGGCAAGATGTGACTATGGATTTTATTGAAGGGCTTCCGAGATCCGAAGGCTATAATACAATCATGGTGGTGGTAGATCGTTTTTCCAAGTATGCAAATTTTGTGTCTTTAAAACACCCATTCACAGCACCTCAGGTAGCTCGGTTTTTTTTTTGGAGAATGTGGTGAAGTTGCATGGCATGCCATGCTCTAACATCTCAGATCGGGACAAGATCTTTACTAGTGGGTTTTGGAGAGAATTGTTTACGGCAATGGATACAAAGCTTCAATATAGCACCGCATATCATCCCCAAACTGACGGGCAGAGCGAGTGCGTCAATCAGTGCTTAGAAATGTATTTACGTTGTGCTGTCCATGCCTCGCCCACTAGATGGCTAGCCATGGCGGAGTTTTGGTATAACACATGCTACCATACTTCACTGGGGTGTTCACCATTCAAGGCACTCTATGGTTTGGAACCCAGGTATGGAGCGCTACCAGCTAATGTGAGACTTGCAAATGAGTCGGTGACAGATTTTCTTCAAGAATGGCTTATAATACGATGCTGAAGCGTCACCTGGATGCTGCTCAAAATCGCATCAAACTTCAAGCAGATAAGAGAAGAGTGGATCGGCAGTTTCAACGTGGTGAGCAGGTATACTTGAAGCTTCAGCCGTATGCGCAATCATCACAGGTCAATCGACCCTTTCCCAAACTAGCGTTCAAATATTTTGGACCCTATCGTGTACTGGAGAAAATTGGTCCGGCAGCCTACAAGTTGGAGTTGCCAGAGGGGGCTCAGATACATCCTGTTTTTCATGTTTCACAACTCAAATCATTTGTGCCAGATTATACACCGGTGTACAATTCACCTCCCAGCATTGCAGAGTTGAGCATGTAGGTTACTGAACCGGAAGCAGTTCTTGATCGACGGTTGGTTAAAAAGGGCAATGAAGCAGTACCTCATGCCTTGATTAAATGGACAAATATTCCAACTGAAATGGCGACATGGGCGGATTTACATGTTCTAAAGCAGAGTTTTCCAAAGTCTGATGCTTGGGACAAGCAGACTCTGTTGAGGGGGGTATTGTCAGGAGGACTACGATGGAAGAAGGAGCAGAGCAAGAGAAGGGCTCAGGCTGACGACAAGGGACATCGAACAACGTGGAGAGGAAAAAAACTAGAGAGTGGGTCCAGGGTGTAAGTGTGAGTTGAGAGGAATATAAAAACTTTTGGGTTGTAACAGAATTGGCATGAAAAAGTAATGGATTGATTCCCCTCTTCTTCTTCCTTTGTTATTCCATTCCTCTCGCCCCTTTTCTTCCTTTTTCTGCAGCTGCTGTAGCATTTCAGCGTGTTGTCGGTTGAGGGCTCACATCGGGACTTCAGTTCTCGGTCAGGAGTTATTACATCAAATTAATAAGATATATAGCTATCTGCATCTATTAGTATTTTTCACTTGTTCTTCCTCATTATATGCAACATCCTGAAAATAGGCCTAGCAGAAAATGTGCATTTCAAAATTTTGTTTATGCTAAAGTCTAAATTTAAAAATTCTTACTCTTTAATTTGGATTTGATTTCAAAAGGAAAAATAATAATTGAATTTGGTGAAAAGGTAAAAAATGAAAGTGTAAAAGTAAAGTAGTAATAAAATAATTACTCTAAGGTAGATTTGGTCATTTCAGTTTTTTCTAAAAGTCAAAAGTAAAATAGTAAAAGTAAAAGGGTAATAAAACTTTTTACTAAAGTAAAAGTGAATACATTAATTAAAGGTATAGGATTTAAAAACAATAAAAACTTTTATTGCCTTTTTTAATCTTGTCGCATTTATGTAAAATGAATTGCATGTCTTCTAAAGTTGAGGATTTTACAGCAGGAAGGTAACTTGGTAAGAACATTAAATTAAAAGTTTGAGAAATGTATGAATTGATTTGTTGCATGAATTAATAGCCTTACCGCCACTATTTGAGAAAGCTGGATTCCTATTCTCTCTTTTTCTCACTCTCTTACCTGTGGCCCCCACTGCCAGGCCGCCCCACCAGTCAGCCCTGCTTCTGTTTTCTCTCTTACCTTTCTTCTCTCGCTGCCAGTGGGCCTGGCCCCACGCGTCAGCCACTTCTTCTTCCTCTCCTCTCTTCTTCCCGCTGCGCCCTGTTCTCTCTTTCCCGAGTGAGCTGATTGGAGCGCTCGCTCCTTCCTTTTCTCCGGTGGTCCCAGCCTTCCCGTGGGGACGGTCCGGCGTCACTCCAACCACTCCCGCGCGGCCACGCCCTGCCACGGAAGGGACTCACGCCATGCCTCTGTCCCTTCACAATGTCGCCGAAGACCCGAAGCCACCGCTCCCTTCCTTCCTCAGTTGAATCACTCCCATTGCCTACAAAGCCCACTCGGGTCGCTCCTTGGCTTCCTTGTTGCTCCCAGAGACCGCCCCGTCTCGTTCATTCGCTCTACTGCCGAGCTCCCTTCCATTTCCGCCATTGCCGCGAGCTTCAAACTTCGGGGCTGAAGCTCGATTTGATGAAACCAGTGAAGTGCCACCCAATTCCTTTGCACCGCAGCTCCGTGACCTCCTGAGGATCATTTCCCCTCATTCAATTTCAGTGCACAATGCCTGCTCCACCACCGCTCCATGCCTCTTCTCCCTCAAGTCCGGCCTCACGCTGACCCGCCGCTTCGGCCATCTTCAGTCCCGACCGAGAGCTCGTTCGGGTTCCCCTCGACCCCCTATTACTTCTCCGACCATCGCCCAGCTGGCTCCAGCTTCCCTCCGCTGGCCCGGCGTGCCGCCGCCGCCTCCACCTCGTCCCGTCGCTGGCTCACTTGGACTCCGTCGAAGCCCATTTAAGTGCACTCGCTGAACCCCCTCGCCTCTCTGGTTCTCAATTCGGCCTCGCCCGAGCCCGGCACCTCCTTCTTCAACCTCTCCGGGCGGCCCGTGCCTCCGCCGCCGCCCGACCTCGGTGCGCGCTCACCTCTAGACGCCTTCGGTCAGCATGGAGCCCACCTTCTAGTGCGCCTCGGCGATATCTTTCTCCTGGTGCCTTCACCTTCGCCGGAGAACCACCGGAGACTCGCCGCCGTCGAGCCCTACCGCATCCTCTGCTCTCTGTCGCTGCGCTGTGGACCCCTTCTGACAGCCAGCACAAGACTCAAGCCAGGAGCTCTAAAGTCAAGTGCACTTCCTCTGTATGAAAGTTAATTTTGCATTTAGGGTATATTTCTAAACCGGCCACCATTCAAATCCTTGTATATTTTGCATTATAGTTCCAAATCCAACCAAACAAGTTTGTAAATTTAAGTTAAATCCTATAGATTCATATTGTGCAGAAATATTTTAATTTGAACCCTTGTGCGTAGATGAATAGTAGATTTAAAAGAAAGGTTTTAAAAGATGCTAAATATTTAATTTGTGCAAACGAATCCTGATTTGAGTGAAACCAGTTCCGTTAGAACCCTTATGACCTTAGAATCGTAAATAGGTAAAAATATCTAAATTTTAACTTATTTAGACCATTTTCTAATTAAGATTAAGTTCAATGCACTAGATGTTCAAATATGTGTAACTTGTGCAAGTAAGGTTTAAATTAAGTGCAACCAAATTTCTAGTCATGGTTAGACAGTAGATAACCTATTTATGCAAAAACTATTGAATAATTGCCTTCTGTTTAATTTGCAAATTCAAATTTGAATGCTAGGCCTGAAATATGCCATGTGTAGAATTTAAGTAATTGAACTCCAAAATCTATGAAACAAACATTGTTAAGTTCCTTAGATCATATGCAATGCATGTATGTAAAATTGTTTACATTTGATATTAGTTTGTGCTAAGATTGCATTATGTTGCCTCTCAATGCATTAACAACTTAAATAGTGATAAACAATTTGTGCAAATTCAAAATATAGTGAAAATAACCCTTAGGACCAGATTAGACTATGACAACCATATTCCATGTTTTCTTAAGGTAAATTCATGCTTGTATGTAATCTTGCCTTTAATGCATAAATGATTAGAATATGAGTTAAAGTGTAGAAATAAGTATTAGTGTTAACACTTGTGGAATCTGTGTTTAAGTACCTCTAGTTCATTACTAGTTAATCCTGCAAGGATGGTTCACGTGCATGCAATGTAGGATTAAATTCGTGTAAGCCGTAATGTTCTTTTAGTTGAAAAATGTCGCACATAAAAGTAAAATATTTCGGAACCAGCTTTAAGACGCCTTTAGAGACATTCCCTACCAGTGCGAAAAATATGGTTAAAGAACTCCTTAAGGTGTAGTTGCAAATATAAAACGAAAACTGAATAGTTATCGCATAGACTTTAATATCACTTAAGCCTTTTCAGTAGGCTATAGAATATCTCGTCTAAATGATAATATTAAAAAGAATGGCCTAGAATCACTCCCTAGTATATAGACTGCATACTCTAGAAAAATATTTAGTTTACGTCTTGCTTTGCATCTGAATCCTATTAGCGCAAAAGCCCTAAGTGTTATGTTTTTCGATAGTGCATGATTGTGAATAGTAAGCGTAGAATGACCCTTAGCTAAAGGACTCGTGTCGTAAGAATCCTCTACAAACCCTGTAAGTTTAGCCGGTAGCACTAATTTAGTTAACGCCTTTTTTAATACCTAAGGTCGGTACTACCGAAGCTCGAGAGCAGTACTACTTTGGGTCAGTAGTACCGCAGACTAAGAGTTGGTATTACCGGGAAAACGATAGCGCCTTAACTAGGTAGAGTCATCTTAGAAGTACATCTGCAAATTTTTCAAGAGTTTTTCATCACTTTAATTAGGTGGTGTGCACGGTGTGTACACGGGGAAGCCCAGCGTGCACAGGATATGGTGCCTTATTTAAATTATAATTTAACGATACTTTACATTAAAACATTGTAGACAATATTTGTTTCAAACTATATAATGCAAAGAAAATATGCAAGAAACTGTCGGTTCTCGTTTGAAACTGACTGTGATGTCGAATTATCACAATCGATTCTTGTTTGGAACCGACTGTGACGTAGGAATTATCACAGTCGGTTCTTCTTTGGAACCGATGGTGATATGGAAATTATCACAATCGGTTCATTTTGGGAACCAACTGTGATACTTCCCTTATCACTACCGGTTTGTGTGTGAGCTGACAGTGATAGTTAGGTATCACTGCCGGATTTTCGTGTAACCCGGCAGAGATATCTGTTATCACTGCCGGCTCAGGAACCGGCAGTGATAATCACGAGTATCATTGCCGACCAACCACTGCCGGCTCCTATAACCGGCAGTGATGGCGTTTTGGAACCGGCAGTGATAGCCTGTCATGTAGTAGTGACTATTATCTTAATCCAAACAATCTTAGCTTCTTGAATTCGTAAAATAAGAATAACCAATTCATAAAAAGTGAGTAATGGCATAGCCTAGGCCGTTAGTAAGAGAAATAGGTGAGAAGACGATTATAACGTGTGTGCCTAAAATCATAAAAACCCTAACCTTGGGTCATCCTTGTTTTATGTGCTGGATTTCTATTTGGTTCTTCTATCTGTATTCTTTTTGCCTTATTGGAGTTTATTACCATTTTCTATGTATCGCGGTATGACGAGTAGCACCTGATGTAATCAACGTTACTGTTAGCGAGACGGATTGTGTACTCACCAACAACTCCGGCTTCGTCGACAACGCAAGCTACGACTTTGACTTAATTGTAAAACAGCGAATAGCAAGGCAAGCCCCTTTGATCATATTGATCCTAAATGTTCAGAAATTCCTTTGTCAAATCTTTCATGTATGCTTTATGTTTTATAAAATGTTATTTTGGGTTATGGTAGATATCACCTTCATTATGTGAATTCCATAATCAATGTTGCCATGTGAACCTTGATAAACCTAGATTATGGGTTGCCACATGAAAATGTGAAAGGGGTATATTCGTTTAATACATGCACACACTTAGTCGTGCTTAGACTGGGACACGGACAGATGGTTTACTGTTCGTAATGAACTTAAAATTTGACATATTCAAACGTTGAACATGATGAACTATATTCATGAACATGTTGGAATATTGATATTTCTTTTTCTAGAAATAAAACTATGATTTGGACATGTGCGACCTATTGGCAATAGCCGGTTGTGTGAGGGTGTGCTCACACGTAGTTAGGGAGAAGATTGTTGCCCAGGTCGGATAAGGACCGAACTCAGTGTTGTATGATCCAAGATTAACCGTACAACCACAATGCCAGTATGGTGACGACTATAACCAATTAAGTTACTAAAAACTGACTTTGCGCATTGAAAGGCCGTAGTAGCATGGGCTGTTCCTGCGGGATTGCTCGTAGGGGTGTCCACACAAAGGTGTGGATAAGACACATATCAATGCAACAGTATACGCCTTACTAATGGGGCAGAAACGGGACGAATTGTTTGCCCGATAGGATGTATTCGACATGATATATATATACTTTATTATTACTATTCTCCCACCATTAGTAAGGGTTGACGTTACTAGGCTGGTGCAAAGTCGGGATTTAGCAATGTAAAGGTTATATATGACTTTCCTCGCGACACACCTAAGGAAGTCTGTTAACTATCGATTGCAAAAAGAGAAAGTCATTATTTGTGGGTAAAGTTGTACCACTCTGCAGAGTTAAAACTAATCGATTAGCCGCGCTTTCGGTTATGAGCACTTGGTGAACTTGCACTAGTTAGGAAGCTTCTTGTATTTTTATAAAAAGAATTGAGAAGATAAAAGTTGGAATTGGTGACCTTACCCTTACAGATGAATTCAATACTTGACATTCGTTGGCAAGGTTGAATTCAACTGTTATGCCCTGCGTGGACAAATAAATTGATTCTAGATATTGTTGGGAATGGAAGATTCGATGCTTACAACAGACTGTGAGTTGTTTACTACTGTTATGTGATCCTTACTTGTTATATTTGCACACCTGTTATTTTAATTATCCGTCTAGTTTCTTTTATTTAAATTTTTGCTTTCAATGTATTATTCAGTACTTACAATTCAATTTGGCTCCACGCAAAAATAACCCTGATAGCCATCCTGTTGAATCAACTTGCATATATCATAGGTTTTGCAAACACTTCAAGTCGTGCTGAGTACGCAATATACTCACCCTTGTTATCGTTGTTGTTTTTGGGTGAATATCCTGACAGATCATACTTGACGCAGGTTGCGGGATAATGACGATAATTTTATCTAGAGTTTATACCTTGTCAGTTGCCTGAGGGATTGGATGGGCATACTACAAGACATCTATTTCTTCCGATGTATATTTCTCTAACTTGTAAGACTATAACTTTTTCAATGATAATGATAATATTTTGTATGGTTGTGATTTCCATTTGTATATGCGTGTTAGCTACTGATCCAGGGACTAGCACCAGAAGCACATTAGAACCTGTCTTTTACAGTACACTGTGCGGTAAAAGGGAGGTTCCTCACATTATATATGCATAGAGAGGGGGAATTATATGGCTTCTACCAAATGTTGTTACGCCTTTCCACTTAAAATTAGGATATCGATATACTTCACTCGATGTATGTGAAGTTCAACATGTGTGATTTTAGCGAACTAAGGGTTACAATTCCATTGCATCTGACAGCGAGAGATCATATGAATTTCCGAATCCTATGCTATGAAGAATGGGCAAACCCTTATCATCTTATTATCAGAGCGTCAGGTTGACACGGTAAGATTTTGTATTCCTATCTACAATCATATTCTATAGCTAGGGTACTGTAGCATGCACAGTATGATGTTGTACTGGACGTGGTACCGTTTGCGGCGCGTTTGTATTTTTTCGGGCCACATATTTTCTGCCTTTGAGCTCAGAATATAGCAAATAATATATCTATTTTGATCGACTCGAGGAGATCTTCGCAATGGTATCATTTATCTTGATAAACTATTCTTCTTCGTGGGCCTACAAAACGCATATTAACTTTAGGCTTGTATAGATCAAATATGGGCCCGTATTAAATTAAATAAAATAGTAGTTCTACATCTCCGAATATAAGAACTAAAGATCCAATTAAATTAGAGTTCACGTGACAATATTTAACATGACTCAATAATTCTTTCCAGCCAAGTAGTATATTTAACTGAAAAGTGCTAACCGTGTGTATCCTCGTTAACACCCTTGGTCATCCCCTTGACAATAGCAAGAGATCTTAACACCATACTATCACCTTCACAGGTTGAAGCTCCAGTGGATCAATTCAACTAGGTTGTAAGCGCGGCGCAAGCCGCGCGCGTGAACGAAAAATAGCTTTGCGTTTTTTTCGGGTGAAAAAATAGACTTAGACGTATTTTCAAAATTTTTGAAGACTCGAGAAACCATAGAGACCGAGCCGCATGCATGAATGGAAAATGAATTTGCGTTTTTTTAGGTAAAAATGGGCCACGAAAACATTTTTTCTTGGCTCTGAAGAAAAAACAGACCATGAAAATATTTTTTCTGGCAAAAATGAAGGAAGGACGAATGAAAAACGGGTCTGTGTTTTTTTAAAGAAAAAATGGACCACGAAAACACAAAAGCGCGTACGAAAAACGGATTTGTGTGTTTTTTTAGGAAAAATGGACCACGAAAACATTTTTTCCAGGATTCGAAGAAAAAATGACAACGAAAACATTTTTTCAGCAAAAACGGAGAAAAAACCACGAAAACATTTTCCCCATTTTTTTCGACAAAAACGGAGAAAGAACCATGGAAAAACAGAGAAAAAAGGACTACGAAATTTTTTTTCTGTTTTTTTCTAAGGAAAAATGGACCACGAAAACGTTTTTCCCGGGGTCTAAAGAAAAAACGGGCAACGAAAACATTTTTTCCAACAGAAACGTAGAAACGACGAACGAAAAATGAATTTTTATTTTTTCTGAGGAAAAACGGTCAACGAAAACATATTTCCCACGCTCCGGAGGAAGAACGAACAATGAAAAAAAAAATTCAACAAAAACGGAGGAACGACGAACGAAAAACGAATTATTATTATTATTTTTTAGGAAAAACGGCCAACGAAAACATTTTTCCCATGCTTCGGAGAAAAAACAGACCACAAAAACATTTTTTCCAGGTAAAACGGAGAAATGACCTGAACGTAAAGTGCGATGACCTATTTGTTATATTTTTTGACCTGTTCGCTATTCTGGAAAATTAGAAAGAACTCATTCGCGATTCGTATTTAACGGGAGTCTTTTTCTGTAAAACATCGAACGAGGGACCTAAACGCGAACCGGGAAAAAAAATTCCTCTCACAGGAAAATCATAAAGGACCTATCCGTAAATTCGAAGGATCTATACGTAATTCGGAGAAATGGGAGGGTTTTTTCGCAAAATCTCCAAAGGACACGTGGGGGGCTCCTTCGGAGGCCCTTCCTCCCATCTTTAATACCGGAGGATTCGCATGCTATTAAGGTCAATCCTTAACCACCAGACGGGACGAAATTCAATGAGCAGGATATTTTGATCATTCATTCAATAGCCAGATGTTTTTGGACGGAGGTAGTTCCCAAAAAATAATCTTGTGGTGATAAAAATCGGCAGACAACCTCTCTAGATTTTTACGTTAGAAATAAGTTGTGGCATGGCGAAACCTGGGACGTAGAGACGGTTGTCCAGCCCATCTTTCGTATCTCTACTCACCCGGCTAAGTGCAAAACGAGGCTGGCCCTTCTTTTAATTTGCTGTAGTAGGAGGCCCAACATATATCATATCAAGTTAGCACAAGGTGGTTGGCCTTTGATCTCTTCGGTAGAACTAGGGATGCAAATGGGCCGGCCCTAGAGTCATCTTTGACCCACTCTAGTTCATTTGTTTGCACTAAAACTTAAAAGGTGAACTAAAAATTAAATTTTTAGTGCAAACAAATGAACTAGAGTGGGTCAAAGAAGACCCTAGGGTCAGTCCATTTGCATCCCTAGGTAGAACAACTTGCAATTGATGGAGACTGGAGCTCACCTAGAGGAAGAAAATAAGTGCTGATTACTACGTACATGCACAGCGCGTGAATGCTTTTTCATCAAGAATACTCGAATTTATTTATGCACGAAATTATACCCATCCAATGGACATGAACAATATTATTGGTCTCCACGTACAGCGGCACGGAGTTTATAGACCAAGCTGAACCAACAAACCGGAGAGAGTAAGGGGGCCAAATTTGACAGGATTACACAAGCATAAAGATAAGAGATCCCACACGTACGTATAAGTATTATGACAACACTTTAATTTTGCCGCTGCGAGATGGATCATACGGTCAACTGGCTTCATGTCTAGTGCTGGTAGAACTGCAAGGGGCTATAGACGGTCTGCAAGATGGTGGCGACGAGCAGGATGAATGCGGCGAGAAGTGAGATGATTGTCCATGGGTTCCTGAAGTAGGTACGTTTGAGGTGACACCGCCACTCGTTCCACGGCTTCTTGTAGTAGGCATTCACATCCCGTTGCACTTTGTCGAGCGCCCAGGATGTGCACGCCAGTGTTCCCCTTGACAGAGTACTGTTGAACAGATTAGCTGCCTCCTCGTCGCTGCCCAAGTAATTCTTGAGGACCCCGTTGGAGCTCAGCAACGCCACATCCTCGGCAGAGTCGATGATGTCGTCCATGAAGGCCACGTAGGCCGTCACGCCGGAGCCGGCGCCGACGAACAGCCGCTCGAATGCCATCAGATTAAGGAACAATCTCTCGGTAGAGTCCTCAACCGTCACTACAGGCATGTGCAGCACACCTTGTTTGAAGCGGATGTCGTGCAGCCTATTTGTTTCGCTGCGGCTGAATTGGACGCCCGCCGCGTGGATCTTCACCGCTGAGGGCACGATCTCGTATTCCAACTCATTTTGATATTCACAGGCCCCGTACTCGTCGTACACGAGGCTTGCGTGATAAATTTCTAGGGGGTGGAGCCTTAGCCGCAGGTCGCTGATCGCATCGGCTGGAAGCGACCGGCCTAGAAATTGCACCACATCGTTGACAACTATATCCTTTTCAGCTACCTGCGGCCATCGATTGGAATTAATATACAGCACAATGGAGTCAGTTCGTGGTTTGCCGGTTTCCATCCAAACCAGTTACAGTTATTATAGGAATAAAATTTTATGCAATACGACTGTATAGAATAGGGTTGTGCAGTACCACTTAAAATGAGTTTGCATGCAATTTAATGTGCCATGCACATAAATCAATGAATCCCTGCATGCAGTTTTAATGGTGGAGATTAACGACGTGGGACACATGGCAACAATCTAAGTGGTACTGCACAATCCATTCTATGCAGTCGTACTGCATAGAATTTTATTCCGTTATTATAGAGCCGGATTTTGGTTACCGGAAAAAATAGCTTAGGTCTCCCATATCTCGGAGAAATCTCGACTTTAAAACAAATTTTGAATTCAAATTTGCTTACCTTCTGAGAAAATCTCGGATATTTTTTTAATTCAAAAATAACCAAAAAGATTTGACTAGTTCACAAATATATCGGTGCCCACCGAGATTTCCGGTTAACGGCAGGTAACCAAAATAGGGGTGAGCATTAAGGTTTTTCGGTTCGGTTTTTCGGTTTTAAATTATTTCGGTTTTGAAAACTGAAAACTGAAAACCGAACCAAATCCGAAAACCGAACCGAATTAACCGAATAAATTCAGTTGGATTAATTCAGTTTTCGGGTAAACCGAATTTCATGATACTCCCTTCATTAACCCCTTGCAAAGAAGACAAGTCTGAATCTCTTAGGAAATCTCTTATAGTCAATGTTCAAAAAAGCGCTAGACGGTAGGTGGGCGGAGGCCCACTGCGCAAAACATAGTCCAACACATAATATAATTACAAAACTAAGTCTCACACTTACACATAACATAGTCACAAAACTAAATTCCACACATAATATAGCCACAAATGACAAAACATAGTCTCACACATAACTAAATCCTTGGCCCAGGAAATCCTTGCAACTTTCATGGACCTTGTTTGCTTTGTACACTGGAGGCTTGGACATTCGTCTTTGTGGATCACTTTTGTCTCACCCAGATAGACAATCCTGGCTTAGGTAGTCAATTTTGAATGCTAGACACATGGAAGGTTGCCTTTCTTGTACCATTGTTGTGGTTGGAAGATTGAGCGAGAAATGTCCCACTATTGGATCGGTAGTTGCATTGCAACATCTATCGCATGGCCATCTAGTAGCGCGGCCCAGACATGAGACTAGCCCATCAGCGCGCTCTGCCTCACGCGAGGTGGAATGCTAGCCATCGATCTGGCAGACGGCTGAAATCGCACCGAGATCAAACCAAAAAAGCGACCGGCTGAAAACCCTAACCGTAATACTCACTTCGACCTCCCCGCCCGAAAACTCGGTGACGGCGGCGACCAAGCGAGCGGAGAAAGCGCGCCAAATGGGCAAAGAAGCCGATCGAAAGGTGAGAAGGCGGCTAGGCGGCGTGTTGATGCCAAGGCGTCTTGTGAGTCGATGCCGCACATGGCTCTTACAAGGCAGGCCACGGCGCACACTCGGGCGAAGGCAAGCAAATGCGTGGCGCCCGGAGCGATGGTGACGGCGGGATCCGAACAAGGTGAGCGCCAAAATCCCCTCTAAATCATTAGGTTTTCTTGATTGATTTGGGGATTTTGGGTAGAAATTTGGGGATTCGGGTAACCTTAGCCTCCCCTTTCTCTCCCTCTTTTCCTCTGTTTCTCCTCACGCCGAGCGCTTAGGTGGCGGCTGTCGGTGTATTTTACACCAGGGTGCCCACTTCACAACGGTGAGAGCCGCTCAGCAAACAGGTGGTGTCCAGGCCACACTGCTAGCAGCAAGCAAGATAACCGTCCAACAGACAGGTGGCGTTCAGGCCACGTTGCTGGCGGTCAGCCTGGTGATCGCCCGGCAGACCGGTGGTGTTCAGACCACGCTGCCGGCGGTTAGACAGGCGTGTGCCCGGCGGACAGGTGGTGCTCAGGCCACACCGCCAGCGCTCAGTAAGGTGGCCGCCCAGCGAGCAGGTGGCGTTCAGGCCACGTCGCTGGCGGTCAGCTCGGTGGTCGCCCAACGGACACGTGGCGTCCAGGCCCGGTCGCTGGCGCTCCGCTTCCGGGGCCACTTTGTAACCTGTGCCGTCGCACAGGAGGTCAAAGGCATTTAATGCATTTCGTGCGCATTAAATGGAGGTAATGAAGGCCACAGTGTAGCGCCGCGTGTTTCCAACGCGCGCATTTAGTGCAAGCTGACGTCACAGCGCATTTCACCCTAGGCAAGGCGGGCGAAGCCAGCAGGCGCGGGGCCCAAGGCAGGGGACAAGACGGCTGTGTCAGGGCATTAAGTGTGTTGCAAGAATAGTGACAGGTGCATTAAATGTGGTCCGGCAAAGGTAATAAGTCTTTGTCAGAAGATCATTGTGAACCATGCGCCCCCAGCCAGCCCCAATATAAAAGGGAGCTGGGGTGCATGGGAGAAGGGGCTGGTTCGCATTTTTCTTTCTGGTCCGATCGAGCTCAGTTGGCTTTCTCTTCCTAGCACAAGCTCGACCGGCACTCTCTCCCAGTTTTTCCCCCACGAACACAATCAAGAAGATAAGCAGGACTAGGGCTATTACTCCTTCGGAGGGCCCGAACCTGGGTAAACCCTAGTGTCTTCCTTGCGAGCTTCGACAACACCTTCTTTACCCGTTTCCTGAGCGATCTCCACGACAGCCCCCTATTCGAACTAAACACACACCCCGCTCCGAGGGTGTCTGTTGGCTTCTACGCCGATAGGCGCGCCAGGTAGGGGTGCTTGGTGGTTAGATTGCCCCCTTTTTTCTCTCAATCTTCCGGCGAAGCTTGCAAGAAACTCCCGCGGTCATCGGCATGGCGGATTCCCGCTCCAAGCACGGTGACACTACGGAGGAGAGTAGCGCTCATAGCCGATCCCAGCACCCAGCCAGGGCATCGGACCTCCCGGGCCCCTCAGCTCTGGGTGGTGCGCGTGCTACTTCTGCGCCCGGTGGATAGCCCGTCCGACGGCGTTTGATAATGGGGGATGATACCCCCGCCCGAAATCTTCAAGCGGCCCGACTGCTCCTCGATCACCCTCCAGTTACGCTGGGGGGTGAGACTACGACCGCTCCGTGGCTGCAGGACATCGCCCGCCTAGTGGATGCCGCCCAGCGGCAGGTGGAGGCGGCGACCCAGCCGGGCGCTTCCGGCGCTGGGCGGTCAGACCTGCGCATGGCTGACGCGCAGGCTTCCAGCCACCCCAGTAGAATTCTTCTTGGCCGCGATGGCCGGGACAAGGGGAAGGGTGTACAGGTTGCAGCCCCCTCGGAACTTGGGGGACGTGCACATACACCCACTCCCTCTCGCGGTCCCCCCAAACCGGTGGGGGGCCACAAGGATCTGAGGGCCCGCCTAGACGCAAGGCGATCCCGACACGACGACGACCTGCGCAACGTCATTCGGGGGCGTCGCGAGCGTCAGCATCGTCGCGCTGGCCACCCGATGTCTAGCAGTCGAGGTGAGACCTCGCCCCTTGACTCCGAGGAAAGCGTAGACTCGCACTCCTCGACCCCTTCCCGGGGCCGAGGGGCGGGCGAGCACCGCTACTCCCCCTACAACGTTGGGTGCCAAGCGTTTTCTCTCCGCCTACGCCAGGCTGCGTGGTCGAAGAGGTTCCGCCCGATGTCCATCGAAAAATATGACGGCACCACCAACCCGGAGGAGTTCCTGCAGATTTACACCACGGTGGTGCGTGCCGCGGGAGGGTCTGAAAAAACTATGGCCAACTACCTCCCACGAGGCTCTGTGCACTCGTGGGAGGAGTTGTGCGATCTCTTTGTCGCCAACTTTCAGGGCTCCTACACTCAGCCAGGTGTGGAGGACGACCTCCACGCCCTGGAGCAGACTAAGGGGGAGTCCCTGAGAGAGTTCATCGGTGGTTCAGCAACTGCCGCAACACGATCCCCCGGATTTCCGAGCAATCGGTGATCATTGCGTTCCGGAGGGGGGTCCGGGACCAGAAGATGCGGGAGAAGATGGCTACCCGCACCCTGTCAACCACTTCCGAGCTGTTTTCCTTGGCGCACAAGTGCGCCAGGGCGGCGGAGGCTCGGGAGCGCGCAACGAGGCCCTCTGGCCAAAGTGAGGCGGGAACCTCAAAGACCTCCAACCGCAAGAAGAAGAAGATACGTAAGGAGGCCGGCGCTGGAGAAATCCTGGTCACTGGGCCAGAGGCAAAGTCCCAGCAACGTGATTGCCGGGACAGGAGGGGTGATCGCCGGGACCAGCGCGGCGACCGCAGGGACCGCCATTCGCCCCGCCGAGAAGATGAAGGGGGCAAACCATACTGCCCCATCCACAGGACCAGCGGGTATGACTTGGCGGATTGCCAGGTCGTGTCCAAGCTTGTGGAGCAGCGGCTCAAGGAGCACCGCGATGACGACCGCGATGACGCGGACGAAGACCCTGCTCCGCTGGCATTCCAGCAAGCGGAGCACACGGTGGCGTTCATCCATGGCGGCTCCGCTACGTACTCTTCGAACTCACAGTATAAGCGAGAGCTGAGGGATGTGTGCGCCACCGTGCCAGCCCCCGGGGCGAGCAGGCCACTGAAGTGGTCGGAGGAGCCGATCACCTTCAGTCGAGCCGACCACCCGGAGAGCACTGCCGGCCCGAGCCACCTCCCGATCGTGGTTTCGCCCACGGTCAGGAACGCGAGACTCGGGCGAGTTCTTATTGATGGAGGGAGCTCCATCAACCTTCTGTCCGTCGGGGCGTTCAGGGCACTCCAGATTCCCTACGAGGAGTTGCGCCTCACCCCTCTGTTCTACGGAGTTGTCCATGGGGTAGGCTTGACGCCCTTGGGACGAGTCCGGCTGCCTGTCACGTTCGGAAGTATGGAGAACTTCCGGACGGAGAAAGTTAACTTCGAGGTCGCCGACTTCGACCTCCCCTACAACGCGCTGCTTGGCCGGCCAGCTTTGGTTAAGTTTATGGCGGTCACGCACTACGCTTACATGATGGTGAAGATCCCGGGGCCCGGAGGCCCAATCACTATCAAGGTGAACCGGCTGGAGGCCCTGTGCCTCAGCAAACAAGTGCTGGACCTGGCCGGCGCCACCTGTTCGGCCCGAGGCAAGGACGACTGCCCAGAGGTCCCCCTGGCCAAGACCCGCGCTTCACCCGGTCCCTCGGGTGAAGTGAAGGTGGTCCCCGTGGACGAGGACGGCTCTGGGAAGGTCGTGAGGATCGGAGCCAACCTAGACGCCAAATAGGAAGGCACGCTCATCACCTTCCTCCGGTCTAACTTAGATGTGTTTGCCTAGGAACCATCTGAGATGACCGGGGTCCCTAGGGAGGTGATTGAGCACCGATTGGCAACGCTCCCTGGAGTGCACCCAGTTCGGCAGAAAGTCCGGAGGCAGGCACCAGAGCGGCAAGATGCCATTCGGGACGAGGTGGAAAAGCTGCTGCACGCGAAGATCATATGGGAGGCAGCCTACCCTGAGTGGCTGGCCAACCCCGTACTTGTCAAGAAGTCCAACGGGAAGTGGAGGATGTGCATCGACTTCACCGACCTCAACAAAGCCTGCCCCAAGGACCCGTACCCTCTGCCATGAATAGACATCGTCATTGACTCCACGGCAGGGTGCGAAGTTTTGTGCTTTCTTGACGCTTACTCCAGCTACCACCAGATCAGCATGGCACAGCAAGACGAGGAGAAAACCACTTTTGTGACACCCCTTAGTGTATATTGTTATAACCGGATGCCCTTCGGGCTAAAGAATGCTGGTTCAACCTATTAGCGGGCCATGCACATTGTATTTCGGCCTCAAATTGGAAAAAACCTTGAAGTATATGTTGATGATCTGGTGGTGAAGACTAAACAGACTGCCGGGCTTATTGAGGATCTGGAGGAAACTTTTTCCCACCTTCGGCAGTATTGCTTGAAGCTGAATCCAGAGAAGTGCGTGTTCGGTGTGCCGTCTGGAAAACTGCTCGGGTTCCTTGTTTCCAGTCGCGGAATTGAGGTCAATCCGGAGAAGATAATTGCCATCGAGCGGATGCAGCCACCCACGCGGCTCAAACAAGTGCAGTGTCTAACTGGTCGACTGGCCTCTCTTGGCTAGTTCATAGCACGGCTTGGAGAAAAAAGTCTCCCTTTCTTCAAGCTGTTGAAAAAGACCAATTTCTTCGAGTGGACTGCAGAAGCACAACAGGCACTCGAGGAACTGAAGAAGTATCTCTCCTCCCCACCGATGCTGGTCGCCCCCGAGCCTGGCGAGCCACTGCTGTTGTATGTGGTGGCCAGCCCTGCAGTCGTGAGCGCAGCACTAGTGGCGGAACGAGAGGGCGTCCAGCGGCCAGTGTACTACGTCAGCAAGGTGTTGCATGACGCGGAAACAAGGTACCCGCAGGCCCAAAAAATGGTGTACGCTGTGCTGGTGGCGTCCAGAAAGTTGCGGCATTATTTCCAAGGAAGGGAAATCACCGTGGTTTCTGCCTATCCCTTGCGCGAGATCTTGCACAATCGTGAAGCAGAAGGTCGCATTGCCAAGTGGTCGGTGGAGCTGGGGGAGTTTGGTCTCAAATTCGCCCCCCGCACCGCGATCAAGAGTCAAAGATTTGCGGAGTTCGTGGTCGAGTGGACTCCCGCCAAGTCCGAAGCTGAAGAAGTCCCCGCGCCCTCCCCCTGGACACTTTACTTCGACGGTTCCCTCAGGCTCGAAGGCGCGGGGGCTGGGGTCCTCCTGGTTTCTCCAACCAGAGACCTCCTCAAATACGTGGTCGTCCTGGACTTCAAGGCCACTAATAACATGGCCAAGTACGAGGGTTTGCTGGCGGGGCTTCGCGCCGCCGCGGCCATCGGTGTTCGGCGTCTACAAGTCAAGGGCGACTCCCTCCTGGTCGTCAACCAAGTGAGAAAGGAGTTCTCCTATTCTGATCCTGTCATGACGGCATACTTGGCGGAGGTCAGAAAAATGGAGCGACACTTCGACGGGCTGGGGTATACTCACATACCCCGGCGCGACAACTACTTGGCGGACGGGCTCGCACAGCTCGCCTCGACAAGATCCCCTGTTCCGGTCGGGGTATTTGAAGAAAGACTTCCGCGACCGTCCATCGCAGCCCCCGTTTCTGGTGGGGATGATGGTGAGGCTGCTCCAGCCCTCATTCCGGAAGGGAGAGCAGTACCGGCGGAAACGTCTGGCCAGACGGAGTACCCGGGCGATCACTGAGTGATCGCTACACTTGACCGGGAAGGCACATGGATGGATCCGATCCTGGCCTACCTGCGGGATCAAGTGTGCCCCGACGATGATGCGTCAGCAAAGAAGATAGCACGAAAGGCCAAGTGCTATACCCTGGTGGGCAAGGACCTGTACCGCCGGGGTAGAAACAGAATTCTTCTGAAGTGCATCACTTGGGAAGAGGGGAGCAGTTTACTCTTTGATATCCATGGAGGCGTGTGCGGGAGCCATATGTCCAGTCGAACGATGGTTGGGAAAGCTTTCCGCCAAGGGTTCTATTGGCCAACCGCCCTCCAGGATGCTTGCGAGCTGGTGAGGAGGTGCGAGGCGTGCCAGTTCCAAGCCAAGCAAATCCACCGACCAGCCCAGGCTCTGCAAAATATCCCACTCTCATGGCCCTTCGCGGTCTGGGGGCTAGATATTCTGGGTCCGTTCCCACGGGCCACAGAGGGCTACACCCATCTGTTCGTCGCCATTGACAAATTTACCAAGTGGGTGGAAGCCGAGGCAGTGAGGGCCATTACCGCTGCCGTTGCAGTTAAGTTCATACAAGGAATCTTCGCCCGCTTCTGGGTCGCCAACCGCATCATCACCGACAACAGCTCGCAGTTCACCAGCGCGGCCTTCTTGGATTTCTGCAAAGAGATGGGCACCAAGGTTTGCTTTGTCTCAGTAGCCCATCCAAGGAACAATGGCCAGGTGGAGCAGGCCAACGCGCTGGTGCTGAAGGGCCTCAAGACCCGGGTGTTTGATCAACTCAATAAGCGCGGAGCCCGGTGGACTGAAGAGTTCCTAGCGGTATTGTGATCGCTTCGCACCACCCCTAGCCGGGCCACCGAGGAGACCCCCTTCTTCCAGGTCTATGGCGCGGAGGCTGTTTTGCCTTCGGAGCTGGCCTTCGGGTCGCCGCGCGTCGTGGCATTCACGAAGGAGGGCCAGGAGGAGCTGCGGCGAGAAGAAGCCAATCTCTTGGAGGAGATGCGAGACCGTGCAGCCTTGCGCGCTGCTCGGTACCAGCAAAGTCTCAGGCGGTACCACGCCACCCGGGTCAGCGAGAGGACACTGGCAGTGGGCGACCTGGTCTTGCGAAGAATTCAGAAGCATGCCGGGTCGCACAAGTTGTCTCCCCTGTGGGAGGGCTTCTTTAAGGTGGTCTCAGTCTCTAGTCCTGGGGCGGTCAGGTTGGCCATTGAGGACGGGGAGGAGTTGGCGAACTCCCAAAACATAGAGCTTCTGCGCAAGTTCTATCCCTAAGTTGGCTGTAAGTACAGAGTGGTGTGCCCCGACCAGCTGGATCGAGTTTTCCTCTCCTGGGCTGGTCGGGGGAAAACCTCTGTTTTAAATCAAGTATTTGTTTTTGTTCGAAGCAGTTCTCACCTTCGTTCCCTTTTTTCTGGTTTGCGCCCCGTTGGGCCGTGCCAGCAAAATCGCTCTCGGTACCTTACGACTCTCTGTGTTCTCGACGGTAAAAGCGGAGCCACTGGGTGAGCGTGGCGAGAAGCGATGGGAAATCGGATGGCTAGTTTGGCACGGTCCTCAACACGGTCATGACGCTCAGGGTGTCCCCGTGAGGACCGGTGACTCAAACACCACTATCGAAGGCCTACTGCCCTGCCACACCTCACCAAGTGCTTGGTCCCAAGAGACCGCGAGAGTAACTCATTTCACAAAGTCCTAAGGTCTTGAGACAGCGACTCTCCGGCGCGTGGGCTCCAGACCCAGCATCCCAACTAACCCTTAAAGCGTGCGATTGCTTGTTTATTTATATAGAACCAGCACATTGGAAGCGCGAACAAGCATCCGAAACACCAGACACGTAAAAGGGAAGTGCAATGTATTTATAAATGCATGTCTAATTTGCCGAAGGTTTTTACACAGGTGCAAAGCAAAAAAAGTCAAAGACTGGAGTCTTCACTCCTCATCCGCTGTGGCTTCTGCGGCCTCCTGGTGCTCCTCCGGGCCGCCGTCCAGCCCAAGGGCCATGTCCTCGGCCACTGCTTCCAATGCCGGGTTGACCATCTCGAGCTGGTCGGCAACCTGCTTGGCGGTGTGGCGCACCTGCGCCTCTGCACGGGCCCAGTCCCCTTCCACCCCCTAGATGGCAGCCAAGGGGTCGAAGTTGGCGTCCCGGCTGGCGCAGCAAGCGAGCACGTACGTCGCTGTGGCTGCCGCGATGGCCCATCCTTCCAGGCTGGAGCGGGTGGCTAAGGCTGCGGGCAGGAGCGTGAGGAAGTCGGCGATCCGGCCCATGCAGAAAGCATAGTGCCGGGACGTCTGCTCAAGGGGCGTCGGCTGCTCCAACCCCAGTGGCGTCAAGCTGGCCACCATCCGGTCGAAGGCGGGGCACAGCATGGACGTGGTCTCGGCTTCCGCGCGGAGCCGATCACCCTTCTCCTCGTCGCGCTCGCGGGTGATCACCTTGACGCGGAGAGCTCCTCGCTCCCTCTCCCGCTGCAGCTCCAGCTCCGACCGCTCCGCCCGGCCACGCCAGTCCTCCGCCTCCTTGCGGAGGCGGTTGATCTCCACGGCAGCCTCCCTTAGCCTCTCCTTGCTCATCGCGAGGCGTCCGCTCATGCTGGAGTGCAGCTCGCCAAGGGCGGCCAGCAGAGCGTCCGCGTCCGTCGAGGGGATTGAGGCACCGGGTACCTCCGGGGTGGGCGGCAGGCCCAATCCTCCTTCAGGCGGTAAGGCGGCCGCCCCTGCGGCGGCCACCGGGTGGTCGCCCGCGTCGCCCCGGTCCTCGACCACCACAACCGGCTCTGCCGCGGCCGCTGCGGTGCCCTGGTCGTCTCCGGCTGGGGCGTGTGAAGTGGTCGCCTTGAAAAAGGTAAAGAGGAGGTAAGCCTCCCGGATTAAAGTAAACTAACAATCTGCTGTGCTTTTTGTCTAAGTACCCGGCAGAAGGCCTCCTGAAGCGAGGCGCATCTGGGGTGAGCACCAGTCCCCCTCGCGGTGCTGGCACCGACAGGACTATCCTGCCTGACCGGTGCAGGCGGGAGGACTGGAGCCGGTGGAACCGGCGTCGGTGGGTCAACCTGCGCCGGCAGCGGCGGAAGGGTTGGCTCCGGCGGGTCGATCTGCGCCGGTGGTGGTGGAATGGCCGGTGCCGGTGGGGCCACCGTCAGAGCGGCGTCGATGTTGACCACCACGACGGGCGAGGCCGAAGCAGCAGCCACGGCCGCCGTGGAGCTCCCCGCCCCGGTAGAGCCGAGCGCCGCGGCTGAGGTCGTTGCACCCCCTGACAGGGCGAAAACCCTCTTCGGGCTGGCGCCAGTGGCGTCGTCGTCTGCAGGGCGCTTGGCCCTTCCCTGGTCACCAGCTGGAGGAGGGCCCCGGATCATCAAGGCTCCCTGGTGGGGTGTGTTCACCACTTGGTAGAGCGGGAACACGCCCGCCAGGAAAGGCGGGATGGCACCAGCGGCACCCAACAGCCCCATCCAGGAATCAATCTTCGTAGGGGATAAATCCCCTGCGGCTGTTGAAAAAAGGAAGAAAACAAGACCAATGTTAGATCAACAACAGTCGCAAAAGGAGCGTGGAGAAAAAGTGAAGATGAGAAAAATGAGTGGCCTACCTCCGGGGACAGTCCGGGTCACATCGTCGGACCCCGTGTACTGCCATGCAGGGCGGGCACGATGGTGCAGGGGGCTGATCCTCTGAGATATGTAATCCCGGAGAACCATACCGCCCGTCAGGCCCACTGCCCGCAGCTGGTCCACGCGGGCCAGCATTGTTCGGAGCTCGAGCGTCTCCTCGACGTGTGCTCCCCAGGTAGGGTCGCTGATCGCCGGCCTACTCGGCAGCTCCAAGACCTCTACGCCGCTGTCGTCCGCGACGTAGAGCCACTCATTGCGCCAGGTCTTCCAATTGGAGCGGAAGTCCAGCGGAATGTAGCGTGAGGCCGCGCCGTCTCGAAGGCGGAGATGGCAGTAGCCCGACGGAGTGGAGGGGTCCCTGGCCGCCCGCAGGGCATAAAAGAAACGGAAGAGAGGGAGGTTGGGGGCCACTCCCACGAACATTTCGCAAAAGTGGGCAAAAACAGCGAGAAGGATGATGGAGTTGGGAGGAAGGTGAATGTTGTAGATGGAGTAGTAGTTGAGGACGGTGAGATAGAAGTCAGAGATGGGCGGGACTAGGCCCGCCAGCAGCGCCCAACTGAAGAAAATGATTTCTCCCGGGCGGCAGCCGGGCGATGCAGTCCCGGCGCGGAGGCGGAGGCTGCCCCTGGCGACATGCCGAGACAACCTCTGGGCGTCTGTGTCCTCGGTGGTCGACGGCGGGAGCAGAGGTGCTGGGGGAGCCATGTGCGTAAGATGGAAGCAGTGTGCAGAAAGAAGACAAACCGCAAGAAGAAGAGGCTGGAACTTGAGCAAGTGAACAAGAATGAAGCAAAGAGCCACTCCCTCTGGGCCAACTTATTTATAAAGGTGCCATAAGAAGTGTCCCGGCGGGAAACCCGAAGAGGCGCGGCAGTTTGATGGCGGGAAAGCCCGAAGGATTGTCAGGACGTGGGCATGTCCCCAAAAATCCCGCGTCAGTTCCAAGGACGGCGTCGGTTACGAGGCAGGAGCGGCTGCATGCACCGCCTCGATCCCCAAAACGGCGACGGTAGTTAATGCCGCAGCGTTGCGTGGGCTTTCATGTTGGACCCACCCAGGAGACTGAGACGTTTTTCAAAAAAGGAGTAAGGGTGCTCCAGGGTGGGCCCGGGGGCAACTGTTGGTGTATTTTACACCGGGGTGCCCACTTCACTACGGTGAGAGCCGCTCAGCAGATAGGTGGTGTCCAGGCCACGCTGCTAGTGGCAAGCAAGATAACCGTCCAGCAGACAGGTGGCGTTCAGGCCACGTTGCTGGCGGTCAGCCTGGTGATCGCCCGGCAGACCGGTGGCGTTCAGACCACGCTGCCGGCGGTCAGACAGGCGTGTGCCCGGCGGACAGGTGGCGCTCAGGCCACACCGCCGGTGCTCAGTAAGGTGGCCGCCCAGTGAGCAGGTGGCGTTCAGGCCAAGTCGCTGGCGGTCAGCTCGGTGGTCTCCCAGCGGACACGTGGCGTCCAGGCCCGGCCGCTGGTGCTCAGCTTCCGGGGCCACTTTGTAACCTGTGCCGCCGCACACGAGGTCAAAGGCATTTAATGCATTTCGTGCCCATTAAATGGAGGTAATGAAGGCCACAGTGTAGCGGCGCGTGTTTCCAACGCGCGCATTTAGTGCAAACTGACGTCACAGCGCATTTCCCCCCAGGCAAGGCGGGCGAAGCCAGCAGGCGCGGGGCCCAATGCAGGGGACAAGACGGCTGTGTCAGGGCATTAAGTGTGCTGCAAGAATAGTGATAGGTCCATTAAATGCGGTCTGGCAGTGTAATAAGTGCTGTAAGACTGTTGTGAACCATGCGCCCCCAGCCAGCCCCAATATAAAAGGGAGCTGGGGTGCATGGGAGAAGGGGCTGGTTCGCATTTTTCTTTCTGGTCCGATCGAGCTCAGTTGGCTTTCTCTTCCTTGCACAAGCTCGATCGGCACTCTCTCCCAGTTTTTCCCCCAAGAACACAATCAAGAAGATAAGAAGGACTAGGGCTATTACTCCTTTGGAGGGCCCGAACCTGGGTAAACCCTAGTGTCTTCCTTGCGAGCTTCGACAGCACCTTCTTTACCCGTTTCCTGAGCGATCTCCACGACAGCCCCCTATTCGAAATAAACACACACCCCGCTCCGAGGGTGTCTGTTGGCTTCTATGCCGATAGTGGCCTCCTCCGCCTAGCCTCTGTCCAGCTCCATCTACGCTCGCTTGTGCCTCCGCCTCAGGCCGCCAAGCTCCGCCAAGGCGGCTCCTCCGCCTAGAGCACGATTTTGTGCCTAGGCGAGGCGGAGGGCCGCCGCCAAATTGCGCCTTTTTGAACACTGCTTATAGTTCAATATTGATCTCCAAATGACTGCCTTACACATGATGACATGAATATCTTATTCCGCAATATCTTGACTTCTTAAACTCTACAAGTTGTTGATTTGAAATTGGGCATGATGAATCTATTTTCGACAATAATCTTGCTAGCTGTTGTAATTGGTTTGTGATTTGAAAAAACGAGACAACGGGAAACTAGTAACACACACTGTCACATACCAGATTCCCTTCTGCACACCCATCAGCAAGCTCATCTTGGTCGACACCGCGACAGAGGCCGCCTTGCAAACGGTGCTCCCCAGCAATGACCTCGCCATACTCAGCACCCTGTCTACTGTCTCCAACCCCGCTCAGAACAATGTCTCAAAATTTTGGGAGGAAATTAGGGATTGGGGTAATGATTTTGGGGGAAAATTGGGGATCGGGGAGCCAACCAGGCGGCCAGCCGGGAGCGGCTTGGGACCTTTGCTCTAGAGGAGGGGATTTGGTTTGCGAGTTCACTGGGGGAAGGGAGTAAGAAAGCTGGTGGGTGGTGGGTGCTCACGGACTCACGGCAGAGGGAGCGGTTATGATGGAGGCCAAGCAGCGAGGCAAATTGAGGTGTTGGCCTTGTGGGTCTGGGAGCTAGAGGAGAGTGGCGTTGGGCGCCGGCGGGTAGGGTTCAAAGGATGGAAGGAGGGAGGATTGGAGGTCGGAGCCTCAAAGGTAGGGATGGAACTGGTATGGATATTTTTCGACCGACTGACCGAATTGATTTGGATGATGATTTGGATAGTTTCACAGATATCCAGTTGGTTTCTCGGATAAGGATATGGATACAGATAATTTATATGGATACGAATACGGATATGGAACACTGATTATCCGACGGATATGGAATATCCGAGTTTTTTGTTCGGATATTATCCGAATATGACATACGGATATTATCCGAATACAACATGTAACTGCTGCAAGGTTACATACATGTGGAATTGTGGTTTGTGGAATATGGATGACCAGACGTGGATGTCATATACTCATATGTACTTATGCTATGTAGTAATGTCTATGTGGCTAACTGGCTATGTTTTCTTCTAAAGAATGATTATGTTTGATGTTTGCCAATTGTTGAGTTCAAACGATCATCATTCATCATTCATCAATGACGAGCTTGACACTGAAGGTCTATTAAACTATCACTATACACTAGACTGCTAGTGCTAGAGACCACTACTTATAAATTTGAGTAGTTTTCATAGCAGATTAAATAAAATTGATGGTGCATTAAAAACAAATTTTAATTGTAATTTATTTTTAAATACCAGTTGGAATTTAAATAAAATTCTCAAATTTTTGATTGATATTTCTCCTAATTTTCAATTTAAATTTCGATATTTTGAATTTGTACTAATTTAATAATATTCGTGCACAATTTTTTTAATTTTTGACATTTTCTTATTTTTAAAAATTCATAATTTTGAATTTAAATTTGGACCGATTTTGAAAAAAAAAACTGAAATTGGATTTTAAAATATCCGACTAATATTATTCGTATCCATGTTGATTCCGATCCGTATTTGATCTGTATTCGTAACCAATATTATCCTGTATAATTCGTATTCGATTCTGTATTCAGCACTATTCGTATTCGATTCTGTATTCGCTAAAAAAATACGGATACGTATACGAATAGGATAATATTCGACCGTATCCGATCCGATCACATCCCTACTCAGAGGAGATGACGACTTCATGACTCACGGTTCGAAGGACTAGAGCCTGGAGCAGGGTTTTCCATTTCGTTTCTAGACTATTTTTGAAACAGCTACCGGTACCAAAATTCAGTCAAAATTCGTTAAAAATTGAACTGTTTCAGAATTCAAATGTATTTGAAAATTGATCAAATAACCGAACGAATTTCGGTCGAAAAGCATCGAATTTCGATGATAGGTTAAAAAATGAGAAAAATTGCAAATAAAATACTGTAAAATTTGTAAAAATCAATTCACATAATTAAAACTTGTCACATATCAATACAAGTGCAAAAATAGACATTCACATAATTAAAATATTAAAATATACCATAGCAAGATAATATTAGATAACATTAACACATTAAATATACCATAGCAATACAAGTATGTTTTTAATATTGGATAACATTAACATATTAAAAATACCATACATTTGCTATATTTTAAATAATTGAAAGTTGTCACATATCAATACAAGAAAAATTTTAAATATTAGATAACATTAACACATTAAATATACCATAGCAATACAAGTAAGTTTTTAATATTGGATAACATTAATATATTAAAAAATACCATACATTTGCTATACTTTAAATAATTGAAAGTTGTCACATGTCAATACAAGAAAATTTTAAATATTAGATAACATTAACACATTAAATATACCATAGCAATACAAGTACGTTTTTAATATTGGATAACATTAATATATTAAAAAATACCATACATTTGCTATACTTTAAATAATTGAAAGTTGTCACATGTCAATACAAGAAAAAATTTAAATATTAGATAACATTAACACATTAAATATACCATAGCAATACAAGTACGTTTTTAATATTGGATAACATTAATATATTAAAAAATACCATACATTTGCTATACTTTAAATAATTGAAAGTTGTCACATGTCAATACAAGAAAATTTTTAAATATTAGATAACATTAACACATTAAATATACCATAGCAATACAAGTAAGTTTTTAATATTGGATAACATTAATATATTAAAAAATACCATACCTTTGCTATACTACCATAGCAATACAAGTAAGTTTTTTTCTTGTATAAAATTCCGGATCCTAGTAAAGTTTTTTTTATTTTTCAATGTTGTAAAATCGGTTATGGCGCAAAAACGTTTAAAAATTTCAATTTTTCAACCAATTTTCATCCTAGAGGTTACAAAACTATTAATACTTATTTTAGAGAGTTTTTGGTTAAATTTTTCCAAATTTTTAAAATTTTTTGAATTTGAATTTGAATTTGCTCATTTTTTCACTCGGTTTTATATTTCGGTATGGCTCGAAATCTCGAATTTCATTCAAAATTCAAGAAAGCCATTCGAAATTGTCAACCCTGGCCTGGAGGAGTCCGCTTGGGCTTGGTTGCTTGGGCCTTGGAGTTGGAGATAGGGGTGAAAATGGGTCGGGTAATTCCCGATCCGTATTCGTACCCGGCGAAAATTCTACCCGAAAATTCGGATACGGATACCGGTATTTTTTTGTCGGGTCGGATACGGGTAATTACCTAGATACTTTTGTTTCGGATACGGGTCGGATACGGGTACCCGGGTAATTTTAAAAATCGGGTAACCGGATACAGGACACCAGTAATTCGCATTTTTGGAGGTCTTCCCGTCCTCAAAACATTTTGTGGTCTACATGAAAGTTGTAGAGAATTTTTATAAGCATATTTTTCATATTGACAAGTTTTCATTTGAGCAACAAAAAAAAGCATAGAAAATCGGGAAGGGTAACAGAGAAATTTATGTTTACGACGGACCAACTTTTATAGCATGCAGGAATTCATGTTTTTGGAGGTCTTCCCATGCTCGAAAAATTATATGGTCTACATGAAAGTTGTAGAGAATTTCGAGACACATCTTTTTCATGTTGACAAGTTCTTCATTTGAGCAACAGAAAAAAATCATATATATGATGCTATATATATTGTATGGATTATTATATGAAGATGTCATATGTTGTATACTTGTCAATTTTCATGTGCTATTGCTATGTTATATGGTTTATGCTCTTTGATGCATTAGTTCGATTGTATGTTTTGTATTATTTGTGTCGGTATATGTTTTGGTTGGATTATTTTTATTATAAATTTTAATGCTACACAATTCACATACTATCCGACTAATTACCCGATATTCGTATTATGCCCGTCCGTATACTATCCGGTACCCGTTTTCTACCTTTTTATAGATACCCGTTACCCGTATCCGTACCCGTATCCGATTTTTAACTATCCGTATTCGATCCGTATTAGAGTAAAAATAATTAGGGTAGGATACGGGATCACCTACTATCCGTTTTCACCCCTAGTTGGAGAAGTTGTTTGCCTGGTGTTTGGTATTTTCGGTTAACGGAAGTTCAAAATCGAACCAAAAGCCGTTAATCGAATAGTAATAAAAACTAAATCAAAAACCAAAAAAGTCAAAATAACCGGTTAATGTACTTCAGTTCAGTTTTTTGGTTTCGGTTTATATATGCCCACCGAAGCCTATCGGAGCTAACATAACAACAGCGAGCGCGTAACATGTTTGGATTGAAAAGAAGGCAAACGATAATCGATCAGTAATTAAGTACCTGAGCAAGACTATGGAGAAGGCGAAGAGGCAGCTGGTTCTCCATCAAGAGCATGTCGGACTGGATAAAAGGCCAGATGTAGTCGTTACCGTGCAAGCTGAAGACGGGATCACCGGGCTCATAACCGTGATCATCGCCCATCAGTATCAGCTCCAGCAAGAAGCAGCCGTCGGTGACCATCATCGCCACGAAACGGTGTCTATTTTCCCCGCGCCATCCGTCACCTAGGTCCTTGCCGTATGCTGCCTCCAGCTGGTCCGCCACCTCATCGACAGCAACGATGAAATCCCGCCGCGGCTTCCGGCTCCGCATAACCAGGTGCTCTAGCGCCCGGTGCTTGTGCTCCTCCATGGGCTGCAAGTTGTCGTCGCCGTGGTGGAAGGGCCCCAGCGACACCACCTGCGGCTGGTAAGCCTTGCTGTTGTTCATGACCTTGATCCACTCCGGCACCCGGAAGATGGACTGCGCCTTCCATCGCTCCCTCTCCGCCGAGGGTTCTCTGTCCGCGAGAATGTTCTCCACCTGCACCACGAAGTTAGGGTTAGCATCCTCCACCACATTAGTGCCCTGATCAGCAGCGTCATCACCCATTCGATTCGCTGCAAATTACGTGTGAACTAGATGGTCAGTGCAACTTTGGGAATCCAATATTCGGTAGCTAGCTATGGTTTGTTAATTTTTATGGCCGTATGCACTCATGGCCCTCGATGGATCCGTCAGCGCGCTCTCTCTCTCACACACACATTATCCTTTTATTACATTCCGTCCACGTCATCGCTCTTTCCTAGCCGTCCGATCATGCGCGCGAGCGGCTAAGATTGCTTCACGTTGCCTTCAGTAGAAGTTAGGCATAAAACGAACCCATCTGCTCTTCTCTCGCCCGATTGGGCCCCGTGGCACGGTGGGAAAAAGGCCTTCGCTTCCACGCCCGCGAGCTGGCTTCGAGCCCCCGCGCCCTCTCGCGCGCGCCCATTTTTCCCGGCTGACGCGTGGCGCGCGCGGGAGAGGCGGTTTTTTGCGGGAAACCTAAAAATTATCCAAAATTACATAGAGGTCCTTACCTTTTACAAGAAAAACCCTTTTTTAGCCAAAAAAAAAACTAGAAATACCCCTCCACTTTTACGAAAAAACCCTTAGAATACAAAAAAAAAATACGTAAATGTCCTATCCTTTACAGATGTTTCACAAGAAACACTTTTTCCTGTTGAGGCCCTCCGTTTTTTTCGGAGAAAACCCTTAGAATACCCAAAAATACGTCCCCATGATTAGATTAAACCGTTTAACGAAAAAAATATAAGGAAGAAATCGTTTGGCTTCTTTTCATCGGTCTAACATAGACGTGCGCGGCATACGCCGCGCTAACGTTTCTAGTGTGTGTGTGTATGTATGTATGTATGTATGTATGTATGTATGTATGTATGTATGTATAGACACCTGTTTGCGCAAAAAACGTGAAGTAAGGTTTCTTGCCTCAAACACACAAGACAAACGCCTGGTTTGAGAGCGTGCCAGTCAATTTGACCTAAAATTGATAAGGTAATGCGAATGTGAGTTTAATCAGCCGATAGCGACAACTATTGGCTTAACATTGATCGGCTAAGGGCCGATAAGGAGATAACTAGACTAACCAATTGGGGCTAATCTGAGGGTAAAGGAAGATCAACTTTGAAAGGCGATGCACAGCAAGCAAAGTAGATCGAACCTGGAATCAAGTCGATAAGAACAACAAATTGGCGATGCGCAACTCTTTATTGATCTTGACGGCTTTCAGAGGAAAGATTGCTATGAAAACTAGAAAAGTAAAACGTAAACAGAATTGTATTGGTTGATTTGTGTGTTGATTATTATCCTTTCGTCTTCTGGTCCGTCCTCTTTTATATGCTTCAGTCGATCCAAGTCCCATAGGGATACGGCAACCGACCCCATGTCGGCATTGATCCAATCTCTTCCTGTTTTGGCAACTGAATCCTTGTCGGTTACGGGATACCTTTAAATCTCAACTGCATCATACCTTCCATTCTAAGTTGGGCCGATATCAATCATGTGCGCCAAATTTTGGTGCAAACATATGCCCCCCATTTTTGGAAGATAACTTTGTTGTCTTCCAAAAATTCTATCGGCTTATCATCTAAATCGGCTTATGGAGGAGATCTTTTTCGAGAACTGTCCCATTAACTGCGCCGTAATAATCTCGGTGCGCTTTAAATGCCAAAACTGTTCCCGCCTGTTCACCCTTTTCACCGCGGTATAAATATGCGGGTTCCCCCCAGTCATTTTCACGCTCTTGAGCTCTCGATTCACCAGCAATCGGCTTCCTCCGCTTTTTCACTCAAGTCCCGTCCCTTTCTCACATCGGCCGACATGGATCCATCTCAGGTATTTATACCAATCTCTCAAAGCGTAGACCAATTTTTTCTTGGACCAGTAGGAACCATAGAAGCCGATGTTGTGATCAACCAAGAAATCCCTAGGCTCCCCCTGTCGGCTGCGGGATATAACATAAAAGAGTGAGGAAAAAGCTTTAGATCTTGGCCCACAGCCCTTAAGGGATGGAGATCGTGGTATATTAGGGTGTCGGCTCAGAAAAGGGTAGAGTGGGAACAACTGGGGATATCCAAGTGCCTTCCTTTGTGTTTAGCCGATTCAGAGACTAACGAACCCTTAGTAGCCACAGCTTGTTATTTCTTGTCTGATTCCTTCAACGCCTTCCTTTTTCAAACTGGTCCAATCGGTCCAACTCTCCTTGATGTCGCTCAGCTTTGTTGCCTCCGGCCAGATGGTGACCAACTATCGGCTTTCAGTGGTAAACCCCACTATAAACTGATTCGGAACAAGGAGGAAGGTTGGCGTAAGTATATCCAAAATAACAACAAGGTCAACGGGTTGGTATCCGATTAGGAGCACGTCGCCTTCCTCAACCTTTGGTTAGACCGGTACCTTTTCTGCAGAGCCTCCCTTGGTCCCACCCAAACCTACCAACTAATAGCCGAGCAATTGGTAGATGGTCGTCAACTTGCGCTAGGGAAAATGTTTCTATGGATTGTATACCAAACAATGCACATTATCCGGAGTCGGCTTTTTTCTGGTTTTGCCAATTTCATTGTTGGCAACATAGGGGGGCCCTTATGGTTCATCCAGATCTGGCTATACTGCATGTTTAGCCGATCCATTCTTTCTGAGCCCTTAGGTAAATCGGCTTTTCCTCGAGAGGATTACCCAAAAACCGCAAGCCCCCAATACAGAGCTAGCCGATCCTACGGGGAAAAGTTTATCATGTGCTCTACCGGTGAGCAGAAAATAACTCCTGCTGGTTTGAGCAAATATCTGAAGTTCTTCTTATCTCTAGATCGATCATCCTTCGGCCAGCAAGAATTTTTCAGCTATATCGATGCAGCCGACCATCCTTGGACCTCTTTTCTTCATTTGGATGCCGATAGCTCCCAAATGCCTCGATCAACTCTAGACTTGTACCAACTCTTCATCTCCCCCAACATTTTCCATGTCGGCTTGAATACCAGAAATTGCACTTTTCAGCCATCATACGAGTTCTATCACCCTTCTGTCTATGCCCGACAATTGGGCTTCGGACAAGCCATCCCTGGTTTTCCTCTGCTTGAACATATCCAACCTCGAACTAAGGTAACTAATTCAACTGCGGCTGAACACGTGCTTGAACTAGCCGACGACCTCCAAATTCTCCAGTTGCCTCATTTTTTCCTCAATTCTTGTCGGTCGAGCCCGTTCTCTCACTGGTGGTCTCTGGTATCCGGGGCTCTCCTGTTGGATAGGACTCCATCGGCTATCATCTCCTTGTTCCTACCTAATTTCCATGAGCCGACGATGGTACCTACCAACAGTTCGAGTGAGAGTTCGGGTTATACCAATTCTTCAGTAGCCGTAGAGGTATTGACCTTTTCGATTATTTGCTAGAACGTCTTCTAAATGTCGGCATTATTGAATTTGTCTTTGGCTTTGGTTCAGACTGCGGAGAACACTGGTGCTCCGATGGCCAACTTTGCAGCCCCATCTGGTGGCGGCCGATCCAGGAGATCAGTCCAAGCAACTGGCCTTACCGGATATGCTTCAGGCAACTTGGGTATACAAAGCCCCTCCCTATCAGATCTTGCCCAAAAGCATCATCCGGTGAGTAAGCTCTACTCCAACTTCTCTTGTCGGCTATTATAATTACTCCAATTTTGTTTTAGCTGATAATTATTTAAATTACTCAGAGAGAAAGAAGACAAAATCGACTACAAGAAAATCTCCTCAGCCTGTGGAGCACAGCGCACATCACTCCCCAGCTCGATCAACTAACGAGGTACAGCCTCCCTGCTCCTAATAAACTTATTTCCAACTCTATTTTCGTACTCATGGTTCTTTCTGAATCAGCCATCACTGTCGGTACAGGTGGTCGGTATATTAGCTGATATTCAGGGTGCTCCATCGACTATGCTGCCATCACTATCTCCAAACCTTCCAGTGGTGCCACCCCCGGCGGACATCGTGCCCATCTCTCCGGATTCGGCCGACCCTGCCAACCTTTTGGGCTTCACACTATACGAGCTGGATGACCCCGAGGTGATGGCTACAGATGAATACCCAGCCGATATCCGTCGGATCCTTGATGTCTCCATCATCGCGTCGGCTGCTGTAACTTCTGCGCCGGGCATGCAAGAGAGGCTTGATCGGCTTTTTCATGAAGTGAGGCAACCTGAAGCCCAACTTTTGGCGAACACCCAACCACTTAGAACCGCCATGGCTGCTGTGCAAGCTGATCTACCCCCCAAGGCCATGAGGGCGCTTTTGGATATTTGTCACTTGGATGACCGAAGGGGGGAGGTAGAAGCGGCCAGATCCAGAATCACCCAAAAGGAAGCCCAACAAGCTGACCGGCGGCTTCTGGACGAACTGGTAGTCGACGCCAAGCTCAAGAAGATGGAATTCGACCAAGGCACTGCTACACTCAAGCTGGTCAAAGGTAAAATTCATGAGCTTGAATCGACTAAGAGGAAACTTGAAGAACAACTGTCTTTGGTCACAAAGGAGCTTGCAGAGTGCCAAGTTAAAGCCACTGAGTCGACTTCTTCCTTGGTGGACAAGAAGCGATAGATCGGTGAGGTTTTTACCAGAGTCAAAGCACAGTCAGCCAACGTGATGCTTGTCCCGGGTGATGCGGTAGTCGAGCAGCGACTTGTAGATAGCGTCCAGGTGACCATCGGAAAAGCAGCGGCGGCACTGTCAGGACTTGGAGCTCGTTTGCCTGGATCAGGGCTGTAAAATTTTGATTTAAATGATGTTCATTCAAAACTTGTAGTTGAATGTCTGGTTATTTTGCACTGAGATGTAAACTTGTCTTATCATTGGCTTTCATAGCCGATTGTTTTAATGCTTTTACTTCACCCTTGAATGTGCCTAGTCTTGATGTGCTTACGCTCCGATCCATACGCTAGGATAGTATGGTTTCAAGTACTTTCCGTTGATTGCTTTCGGTAGTACGGATCCCTCGAGAGTCTCAAGTATATACGAGTTACCATCGATTAGCCGATTTATTTTATACGGCCCTTCCCATGTTGGATACCACTTACCGAATCGGCTATCTTTAGACCCGACTAGCAATATTGTTTTCCACACCAAATCGGCTTCACTGAACGACTTTGGCACTACCTTTTTGTTATAACACCTGGCGACTCTTTCCTTGTTCTTCTCAAGCCAATTTAACGTAATTAATCTTAACTCCGCCAAGTCATCCAAGTTGTCGAGCTTCAAATGCTTGTACTCATCGGCCAATAAATTGTCCTGCTTGGATATTCTTACTGAGCCGATGTTGATTTCTACTGGCAGGATGGCTTCTTGTCCATATACTAGCTGAAAAGTTGATAGCTTAGTCGATCCATGATAAGATGACCGATAGGCCCATAGGGCCTCTGATAGCGTTGAGTGCCAATTCCTCGGCTTTTCTTCGACTTTCCTTTTTATCAACTTTATTAATGTTTTATTTGATGACTCGACTTGTCCATTAGCCTGAGTGTAATAGGGTGAGGAATTGAGTAGCTTGATACCTAGGCTTTTTGCAAAATCTTGGAACTCTTTGGACATGAATACCGTCCCTTGGTCGGTTGTGATCGTTTACAGGATTCCAAACCGATGGACGATGTGTTCGTTGACAAAGCCGATCAATTCCATGCTAGTGACCCTTTTGAGTGGTATGGCTTCAACCCATTTTGAAAAGTAGTCTGTTGCTGCGAGAATAAACTTGTGGCCTTTACTGGATGTTGGGAATATTTGGCCGATTATATCTATACCCCATCCCCTGAACGGCCATGGTTTGATGATTGGATACAAAGCCGATGCTGGTACTGACTGTACGTTACCAAACTTTTGACATGTCTGGCATCCCTTGTAATACTTGAAGCAATCTTCCAACATCGTCGCCCAAAAGTATCATGTCCGTCTCAGCATCCATTTCATTTTATGAGCCAATTGATGTGACCCACAATCCCCTCATGGACTTCTCCCATTGCCACCTTGGCTTCCTCAGCTCCCAAACATTTTAGTAATAAACCCTCCATGGTTCAGAAATATAAAGTATCTTCCAGTATAACATACTTCAATGCTTTTTGCCGGACTTTCCGCTCAGTCGGCTTAGAAGGGTCTAGCAGGTAATTTCTTATTTCTGTTCTCCAGTCGACGGGGTGGAGGCACATTACTGCGTTATCAATCGACTCGGCCGCCCATTGCATGCCGTCGTCTTTATACCCTGATGCTTTTTGTGCCAACAAGTTAGCTTGGTCGTTCGATTTTCTGGGAATGTGGTCGATGGAGAATGTTGTGAACGACTCGATGACTTGAAGGCATTGTTGCAGGTATCATTTCAGCACATCATCGTTGCATTGAAATTCTCCTTTAATCTGTTCTACAACCAGCAAGGAGTCTCCGGAGGCTTTTACATTACTTACCCCTATGCTCTCCAACAACTATAATCCTCTGAGTAACGCCTCATACTCTGCTTGATTATTTGAGCATCGGCTATTAAGCCGATATGCGAATTCGAAGATTTGCCCTTTTGGGGATATCAGCACTATGTCGATGCCTCCGCCCTCCTGGCATATTGATCCATCAAAGTACAGGTGCCAAGGGGAAATATCAACCATCCCGGTCAGGGTTTTGCTTCCTCTAATGAAATCGGCCACAACTTGTCCTTTGACAGATTTAGCCGATTCGTAAATTAGGTCGAACTCGGTTAAGGCATATGCCCATTTTCCGAGTCGTCCTTGCAGGAATGGTGCTGACAGCATATACTAACATCGGTTTTGCATACCAAGATGCATGTCGATGCCAACATGTAGTGTCTCAATTTTGTGCACGAGAAGTATAGATAAACATAGTTTCTCCACCAAGGGGTACCTGGTTTCAGCGTCTAGAAGTCGTCGGCTTAAATAGAATATAGTATGTTCCTTACCGTTGGCTTCTTGTGTCAGAACCGCTCCTACTGCTTCCTCCTCAGCCGATATGTACAACTTGAAAGGTAGACCATTTTTTGGCGCAACCAACACCGGGGGTTTCATTAGGTAATCCTTTATATCGTCAAAAGCTTTCTGCTGATCGGTTCCCCACACAAACTTTTGGTTATCTTTTAGCTTTAATAGTGGGGTGAAGGCACGGATCCGGCTGGACAAATTTGAGACAAAGCGTCGCAGGTAATTGATCTTGCCGATCAATATCTGTAGCTCTTTCTTGTTTGTCGGTGGCTTAGTATCGGCTATGGCTTTAACTTTTACCTAATTCACTTCGATCCCTTTTTCGTGTACCGTAAACCCGAGGAATTGTCCAGCCGACACCCCAAAGGCGCACTTGAGTGGATTCATCTTCAGCCCATGTGTCCTTGTACTCTGAAACATCTCTTTCAAATCGGCTAAGTGTTGCCGATCCTCTTTTGATTTTACGACAACGTCGTCAATGTAAATCTCGACAGTATGACCGATTAGTTTGTGGAAAATATAGTTCATAGCACGTTGGTACGTGGCCCCAGTGTTTTTCAAGTCGAATGTCATGACGGTCTATTCGTACAGCCCTAGAGCCCCGGGGCACCTAAAGGTTGTTTTGGGTATATCGGCTTCGGCCATGAATATTTGGTTATATCCGGCATTCCCATCGAGGAAGCTTATGATTTTGTTTCCGGATGCAGCATTGATAAGCATATCGGCTATTGGCATCGGATACTCGTCCTTTGGCATAGCTTTATTCAAATCTCTAAAATCTACACAAACCTGGAGCTTACCGTTTTTATTTTTTACGGGAACGATATTCGAGACCCATTCGGCATATCGGCAAGGCTTGATAAACTTGGCCTCTAACAATCGCTCTACTTCTTCTTTTATGGCATCATATAATGCGGGATTAAACCGCCTTGGACATTGTTTAAATGGCCGATACCCAGCCTTTATTGGTAACCGATGCTCAACAAGCTGTCGGCTTAACCCTAGCATCTCGTAGTATTCCCACGCGAAACAATCCCTATATTTTTTAAGTATCTCGACCAACTTTACTTTATAATTTGGGTCTAATCTAGCGCTCACAAAAGTTGGTCTCTTCCTGTCGCCTTCTCCGATGTTGACTTCTTCGAGCAAATCGGCAGAGGTGAAGCCTTGTCCACGTCTCTCTTCTTCGAAGTCTTCGATAGCTTCTTCGTATTCTTCCTGCCGATAGCTCCTTACGTTTTCTTGTAATTTTGCTACTGTTTCGGACTCCATCTCCTCACGACTTCGTTTGTGCGATCAAACGTATTTGGTTTTACGCTGATTGGGCTTAATCCTGATTTTTCGATGCAGATGAAATCGCAGTCGTCCAAAACCTTCCAAGATATACACTCGGCTTCTTCGTGTGGCCAGTTAGCATCAGGGCTGGCCATGGCAATATCAGCCGATGTGTCGGCCGTCACGATTTCGAGTTCGTCATCATTCGATTGTACAAGTTTTTGATGCATAGTCGACGGAATGCAACAATTAGTGTGGATCCAATCGCGTCCAAGAAGCACGCTATAATTGCCCTTGGCTTCAATAACTAAAAACGCAGCTGGCAAGGTTTTATTGCTGACTGTTAGTTCTGCCATCATCACCACTTTTGCTTCGGTAGGGTCTCCCGTGAAATCGTTCAATACCATGTTGGTCTTGATCAGATCTTCGTCGGGTTTACCCAACTTCCTGAAGGTACTTAAAGGCATTAGGTTCACTGTTGCGCCGCCATCGACTAACATCCTTGATATCGGTCGGCCATTAATGTGCAATTTAAGATACAACGGCTTCAGATGCCGATGTGAGTCCTGTGGTTTCTAGAACACAGCATCCTGTGCTCCAAGGCACAACTGAGCGAACACCCCATCAGCCGATTCGTCCTCTGTCTTGAATTCCACGGGCAATGTAAACACCATGTTGATGTCCATTGGTGGGGTGTCATCTTGGATCATTGGGGATCTCGAATTGACTGACTGGTTTGAATCGCTCTCGGCTTGATCTTTTCTCTTCCATTCTTGCTTTAAAGCTGGTACTGGCCTTAGTTTATTGAAAACCTTGTCTCTCTCTCTCTCTCTCTCTTCTTCGGCCTGTCTTTCTTCCTGCGTATTTAGCCATTGAAGACGCCTGCGCTGCGATTTGCTAAGGCCTGAAGGACACCACCTCGGTTTGGGCTCAATCGGCTTTCGGATTTTTCCAGCCAGACAGCTTGCTTCGCTGCTGGGTTCTGATTTGGTAGTGGCGTCGGAGACTGACGCTCTTGGGGTTCTAGAGGATCCGCCTTGTTCTGGTATTGATAATCTTTCATGGATTGGCCTTTTATTACCTGATACCAACCGGTCGTGTATCGGCCTGGACAATCTGTCTTTAACCGATCAGTTTGGTCGATCCCTGACTAGGTGTTGCATGGGGCATGACAATACTGTGGGTAGGGTCATCCCTCTTTCCCAGCAAAATTGGCAAAAGGGGCATTGCCAGTGGACTTCTTCTTTAGTATTTGGCCGATAAAAGGTATCTGGCTGATAGTATTTGTTTGGCTGATAAGTACTCGGCCGGTGGAAGTAGTCCAGTCATTGGGAATGTTGCTGTTAGTGGCTTATCCTTTCGTACTTTTCCAAGAGTTGTGAGAAGGTTGGTTTTGGTTTGAAATTGGACTTTCTTGGTGGAGCCTTTTCTGCCTTGTACCATTTTCCAATTTCTAAGTCTCCTTTTGGCTTTACGGTTCTTGAGTTTCGACCATTCTGCTAGGCTTCAATTTGTATTGAGCCGATGGTGATTTGCACCGTTTCATCCCCTTTTGACCGGATTTCAATTTTCTTGTTCGGTTTGATATTATCTTCCATGGGTTCTTTTCCTTTCCGTGAACATTGGATCATGTTGATTTGGAAAGGATTCACATCTATCTGCATAGCCGACTCATCCGCAAACTTCAACCGTCCATCAGCAATAGCCTATTGAATCTGCTGCCGAAAAATGTTACAATCGTTAGTATTATGTGAAAAGGAATGATGCCATTTACAATACCTTCGTTTTTTAATTTTGTCAGCCGACGGAATGACATGTCCTTCTGGTAATTTTATAAGTTTTTCCTGTAACAGTAAGTCAAATATCCTATCGTATTTTGATACATCAAAGGAATATTTGACCTCCGTTTTGTTCTTCGTCGGCTTAAGCCAGGAGCAAACGAGTGGCTTTTTGGGACCCTTTGTCCACTCGGCTATATTTACATCTGCTTCGTCATCTTCGGATGTTTCGTTTGAACTACACTCGACCATATTTACTTTTCCCTTTTCATTATTTGTTCTAAACTTGTCTTTAAAACTCTTTCTGAATATCGGCTTTCTTGTGCCGATAAACGATGAAGCAAATGGCCTAGATCGGTGAATTCTTGTCCTGCAAATTTCTCCTTCAAGGGTGGAATCAATCCCTGGAATGCTAAATCGGCCAATTGATCATCGGGTAACATAACACTAAAGCATCTATTTCGCACATCCTTGAACTCATAATGTAATCGGAAACAGACTCGCCAAATTTCTGTCTAACCGAACTCAGATCAGAAATCCTTAGTTCACTGGTTCCAGAGAAGAAATATTCGTGAAATCGGCTTTCCAAATCGTTCCAGATATGGACCGAATTTGGTGGTAAATTGGTGAACCACGTAAAGGCTGTTCCTAACAAGGACAATGGAAAGAGTCTAATTCTTAACCCGTCGGACTATGCTGCTTCACCGCATTGGGTTATAAACCGTCCGATGTGTTCGAGGGTAGTAACAGCGTCGTCTCCCGAAAATTTGGCAAAACCTGGGATCCTATAATTATGGGGGTATGGCATGCGATCTATGTAATCGGGATACGACTTTCTATAGTTGACTACCCTTCCTTTGGGCTGTAAACCGAATTGCTCCCTTAACACAACGGTAGTCTGTTCTGTCCAATTAAGTTGTCGGCTTGCGGTGCAATATGACCTTGCCAGTTATCATTGTTTATGCCCTGCCCCCGAGCGCGAACTCGGGTTGTCATCCGAACCGCATTACGGGGTGCCTGGGTAACTGATCATAATCGTTGTTTCTCACAGCCGACACTTCAAGCATGGGTACAAAAGGTTCGACGTATGAAACTACTTGTGGCGCTTGGTTTCTGGGCATAGTCCCCTGGTACTGAGAGACTCAGTCTGTCTCAATCGGCCGAGAAGCCGATTGACCGAACCCGCTAGTAGAGGGCACATTGGATAAATTTGGTATGTTCAGTTTCGCTCCATCTGTGTGCCCATGGTAGTGCGCCACTCCACCTATATGAGAGCTAGGCCTTACAAAAGTGGGCTGGGCCGGCATCATGGGAGGTGTTGGAGCCAACGCATTCGCCGTGTTAGTGCTGGGCAATATCGAGTATACCGGGTATGTTGGGAGAGGTTGCAACGGATCTAACAGACTTCCAGACACGAGCAACCCCTGAGCAATTGTTTTAACACTGTTTTCAATCATCGGCTTTAACGTGGAAACTAGAGCCAATGATTGATTGATTAGTGCATGATGCACAGATTGCTCAATCATACTGGATAAATCAGCTTGACCAGGTATGTATCGGCTTACTGGGTCAGAAGGGGGATCGCCGATAGGGTTGATTGTTGGAAGTGCAGCTTTCTGGGTAACCCCTCATCGTGTTTTCTGGAAGCATTGTAACATCATCTCTTCCAACGCTGCTTTTCGATCTTCAACTTCTTTTCGCTGTTCAGGGGTTAAATCGGGCAATGTAGGTGTGATTATTGCGTCTGTGTTGATGTCGGCGGTAGTCGTGGATTTGCCAATTGACGACATGATCAGTTTCCTTCGTGGTCCCAGCGTGCCAAAAAATGTTTGCGCAAAAAACGTGAAGTAGGGTTTCTTGCCTCAAACACACAAGACAAACGCTGGGTTTGAGAACGTGCCAGTCAATTTGACCTGAAATTGACAAGGTAATGCGAACGTGAGTTTAATGAGCCGATAGCGACAACTATCGGCTTAACACTGATCGGCTAAGGGCCGATAAGGAGATAACTAGACTAGCTGATTGGGGCTAATCTGAGGGTAAAGGTAGATCGACTTTGAAAGGCGATACGCAGCAAGCAAAGTAGATCGAACCTGGAATCAAGTCGACAAGAACAACAAATTGGCGATGCGCAACTCTTTATTGATCTCGACGGCTTTCAGAGGAAAGATTGCTACGAAAACTAGAAAAGTAAAACGTAAACAGAATTGTATTGGTTGATTTGTGTGTTGATTATTATCCTTTTCGCCTTCTGGTCCATCCTCTTTTATATGCTTCAGTCGATCCGAGTCCCATAGGGATACAGCAACCGACCCCACGTCGGCTTTGATCCAATCTCTTCCCGTTTTGGTAACTGAATCCTTGTCGGTTACGGGATACTTTTAAATTTTAACTGCATCATACCTTCCATTCTAAGTTGGGCCGATATCAATCATGTGCGCCAAAATTTGGTGCAAACAACACCTTATCTTAAGCTCAAAGAAATGGAGCGCACAGAAAGCATCTGTACAATAAGTCCACCAGTTAGAGCACGCCACGTGTTATCATACCTTTTCTAAAGCTCAAAGAAATGGAGCGAGAGTATCCGTGCAATAATTTAGGTTCACCGGTTAGAGCAACCACGTGTTGTCATATTTTTAAAAGGGGCCTCGTGTACTAGAAAATTATGAAAAAATTCTATACGATTTTACACAGGCCTCGGGGTTTCGAGAATTTACCTAGAGGTTATGCGTCCTCTAGCAACTTGACACACAGGGCCTCATGGTCAAAAATTTACAAAAAGGTCCTTCGCCCTATAGCGATGTTACATGTAGGCCCTTGAGGTCTCAGAAATTTATGAATAATAATGAACTTGTGAAGAGGTCCGATATGATTCTATATGGAGGCCCTTGAGGTTCCAAAAAATTCTACGAACAGGTTATGCACCCTCTAAAACTTTTACACTCAGACCCTTGACGGCTAACGTTCTAAAAATTTACGAAGAGATTCTACACGATTTTACACGAAAACCTGGAGTTCCAAAAATCTCCAACATATCCTGTCTGATGTGGCATAGTGCGTAAATCCATCTAGTTTATATATGTATATATATACATCCGCAGGTTAAACCCATCGGTTGGGAGAGAAGACAACTACCACTGTTGACCTACTAATAAGCCGCTAAAGTCGTTACGGCCTGCATTGGCTCCTGATATATCGTGACTCATGCATAGCTATTTAGTATTTGAATATATATGTTAGATAGGGCCGTAAAAAAAAAGCTCGAACTTGGCTCGGTCCAGGCTCGATTCGAGCTTGGTTCGAGCTCCAAACGCACTGAACTCTATCTCAATCTTGAGCTCCCGAGCTTCCCCGAGCCGAGCTCAAATAGCTCGCGAGCCTACTCAAACTTAAATCGAGCTTCTGTGAACTGAGCTTACTTGAGCTTTTTATCGAGCTTACTCGAGTTTGTTACTGAGCTTACTCGAGTTTGTTACCAAGCTTACCAGGTTTACCGAGCTTACACGAGCCTACATAACTTATTCGAGCTTATCATGTTTACCGAGCTTACTCGAGTCGAACTCGAACCTACTCGCGCTTGGACCGAGCCGGGCTCGAGCCTGGATCAAGGCTCGGACCTCAATTCGAGCTCGGCTCGAGCCTTACCGAGGAGCCTGGGAGCCTCAAGCCCACTCAAGCTCGACCCGTTTACAGCCCTAATGTTAGATGAATCATAATAGGATTATAATTCCTAGTTCTAATAGAGTAGGATTTGTATTTTGCTTTTGAGGAGAACTAGGGAGACTATACAAATCTAGAGGATGGTTATGAAGAACCCAAGCAATAAAAAATCCATAAGTTAATTCATCAAAAACAAGAGATGTACGAGATGATTCGATGTTAGGTTATTCTTTCATACTGGATTCTTTTATAGGGCAAGAATCCAAATGTTTGAGAAATTGTGAGAGAGCAATAATCTATTATACTCTTTCGAGGTTATGCTTAAAAAATTTACTATCTGCTTCGTCAATCTTTTCTCTCTCAGCGTGGTTGTTTTAACGTTATTATTTTGGTTCTTTCTATGAGATTCATTTTCTTCATTCTTAAGACCGTGCACATTCGTGTATTTTCTCACAAAACTCTGATCAGATATAAGACTACTGCGCATAAAAAATATATAGTATCTCTCATGTGCACACACATACATAGCACCTGGCACCTTGAAGCCACATTGTGTACGGGCACGAAAAGGCAGACCCACTGAACACGTGCAGTTTCTATATATCATACTCTCAATACCAGTTATATAAATTTTAAAATAAAAAATAGGTAATCATCATTTATTTATGTTTTAATTTTTATATAACTTATAAACAATATTTATGTTTTAATTTTTATATAACTTATAAATAATAATATTGCAAAGAAGATAATAATACTGCAGAGATCTAAGGTGGGATCGTCTGGACTCTGCTACTCGATCGAGCGCCTTTTGAACACGGTTTACAATTTACAAAAGGCAGATCAATATTTATTTATACAAGCTATAAATAATTTTGGCAATGTTGTTTCTGTTGCCAACGCAGCCGATGCGAACGAACAACATAGAAGCGCCAGATATATAGGCCCACACAAAAGAGCATGCACGAATGCAAAGGACAGTATGAGTTCAATGCGCCTGTACTGTGGTAGAAATGTTATGTTAGCCATAACTCAGCACGTCGCATCAAGTACAGTACGTGGCAGGCCTTTCATCTGTACAAGCGCCATTGACTTGCTTAGCCCTGAACGCGACCATTTCGGCGGAGTGCTCGACACATCCTTACTTACTAGGCTCGGATTTTTTTTAAAAATAATTATTTTTATACGTAAATTTCGCGTTACGTGGTAACGATTGAGATGCCAATTACACCACCGTGGCGTGACTGATGCGGCAGCGACCAAAATCGTGTGTCACTCAATCGCGCACAAGACAGCGAGCCGCTTTGGAGCTTCAATCGCGCACACTCAATCGCGTACCACGCCGGCGACGCCACGGCAAGAGTCGCTTTGGAGCTTCAATCGCGTACCACGACAGCGAGTCGCTTTGGACCACGGCAGCGACGCCACCGCATGATGGCAGCGAATCCCTCTGGAGCTTCAATCGCGTGCCACTCGAGCGACTTGCAGGAAGCGATTTGCAATCAAGCGCTGCCACTCAAAGCTGCCACCCAAAGCGACTTGCAATCAACTTGCAGGCTTGATTGCAATGAATTTTTTTTAAATAACCTTTTTTTCGTGAAATTCAGAAATATGCCACGAAATAATTTTTTTTACAAAAGTGTCCATCAATCGCGCCACGTGGCAGTGACTTGGGTCAGTCGGGCCACGTGGCAGCTGCTGACGCGCCAATCGTGCCACAGTGGCGCGACAGAGCCCAGTCGTGCCATGTAATCGTGCCACAGTGGCGCGACAGAGCCCAGTCGCACCACGTGGCAGTGACTGGCCTCTCAATCGCTGCCACGTGGCGCGACGGAAGGAGGATCCACCATGTGGCGGGCGGGGATTGGCCGGCGCGCGTCGGGGCGAGGAGAAAAGGGGGCGGCTGGTGTAACATCCGCGTTTTGTAATTAAGGTTAATTAAGTTAATTAAGTGTGAATTAGTGTTCTGTAAAGTTTTCGAATCTTATTTTGAAGTTATTCGCGTTCGAGTTTCATTTTGTCGTTTCGTTCGATCGATTTTCTCCGATCGGAGTCTTTGAATCCGTTTTAGGGTGAAATCTAGAATCGTGTAAGTTAGAACATAAACATAAGTTTTTAAACCTTCATTGGGATCCTCTGAACCTATTCTAAAGGTCCTCTAGACGTTTGAGCTAGAGCCGTTGCGAAAACTGTGGTTTCCAGAGCTTTCAGCTACTGGGCGGCGAGCCATGATTTTGCTGCAGATTACTCTGGCCGGCGCGATCACTATTTCGGCGATCTTGCCGCTCGTAGCGATGGGAGCGGGGCCAGAGCCCTGTTTTGCTCCTATGCTCGTGGTTATCCCTTTGCATCGGTTTCTGTGCCCTCCTACTCCCTCAAAACGTCAGGGAGAAGCCTCCTCACTCCCTCCCACTCATTTCCTCCCTCTCCCACTCTCTCTTGCTCTTTCCTTCTCCTTCTTCTTCCTCCAACCTGAGCTTCCACTCCTCCTCGCCATAACCGTCTAGATTGGAGCTCAAGGAGGCTTAAAAGAAGTAAGAGCAAGGGTGGAGAAGTGTCTTCAAGCCATCAAGGAGCTTTGCAAGAGGTAGGGTTTGGGTTTAAAGTTAAACCCTAGGTGCAAAGTCCAACCCTAACTTCCCTCTTTTTCTTTCTCTTTTGAGCTAACCCTAGAAACCCTAGTTCATGAGTAGGATCATTGTTTTTCCGAGTGGCTAAACCTAGGTCGAGGTTAGAAGAATCTTTCCACGTGATCGAGTTGTTCCAGAAACCCCGATCTACCTTTCGTGAACGTGTTCACCTTAAAACGTCATTTCTCGAGTTCTTGGAAACTTTCCCTTTGAAGCCCTAGCTCCAGAAAACCGAGGAAATGGCCCACGAATATGTTCTTCAGGCCCCGAAGGTCGATTCTTGCGGAAGAATCGAGTTTGAACTCGATTCAGGACGAGAATCGAATTCGGGAGTAAATTCGGGTTTTCGAGTTTTAGAAGTTTGATCATCGTATTTCGAAGGTTCTGGTCGATATCTCGATCGCGTAGGACCTTAGTGAACTACTGGACCTAATGCGCGTGTTGCAAATCCGCTGTTTCGGAGGATTTACAAAAGTTGCACTTTGGGCATTCGAAGTGATATCGTGTTCCGAAATCCCAAAGCTCACAAATCTAGCGTGTATGAGTCTCTAGTGTTGTAGAGAACCCGTTGTCGCAAAGAAACCTGAGTTTCGACACCTTTTGAGTCGAAATCCGTTTTCGCGTCAATATCGGGAGTCAAAAGGGCAAAAAGCGAGATTTTGAGCAAATGAGCTCGAAACTTGACGAAATCTGCGTGAATAGGTCCCATGGGTCCCCAGGAACCTATCCATGCATGTACGTCGAAGTTCCGAATTCAACCACGCGAAATCTCACTTTTTGAAAAATTGCTCTCGGGGAGACCAGCACTACCGCCGGCTTGAGGGCGGTACTGTCGGAAGGCCGAAACTACCGGGGTTGGTCGCCCGTAGTTATTTTCCAGAGAGCACCCCACTTCGGTTCCCGGCCGGTAGCACTAAGAGCTCATTTGGGCCGATGCTCTTGCCGACCTCAGAGCGGCACTACCGCCCAATAGTAGCCGGTATTGCTGGCCAGAGTGCGGCACTACCGCCCAATCAACACCGGTACTGCCGGCCTCTGGGTGAAATTCTGGAATTTCCTTTTTCGATTAGGTTCTGGCTTTCCGTTTTCGATTCTTAATGGCATTTGATCGCTTCTTTGCCTATTTTGGTCGATGATTTTGGTTTTGTTACTTTTCGTGTAGACGTAGACGCGTCGAACGTCATCGACGATCTCGACTACGTCCCGGAGACCGAGTTCATCGAAGAACAAACATGCAAGCACCTCCTTTGAACATCTTGAACCCCATAATTGCGAAACATAAATTCAGATTGTCAAAACTATTATGCATGCTGGTATGTCCAATAAAGTGTTAGCTTGTGGGAATTGGTAGTTATACCTAAAATCGGAAGATTACCTTAATCTCTTTCAATTAGCGATCCTTGTCAGACTTAAACCTATGTTAGACATGTTCATAAATGTCAAGAGGGTAATATCGAAGTATAACTGCATATGCTTAGTTGAGCAGTAGAATTGGTTGCAGGAGATCGTGATACTCTCAGTTACAAACTCCTGGAACTAATTTGGTGGATGGATGGATTTGGTTCGAATTCGGTTGGTGATGGGGTTTTCGTTGGAAAAAGGGAATGGTTGCGTGAGTAAAATGGAAAACTTGGAGAGTTTAGACCCGGACGAGATGATTGGTGGTTCGGAGATGGTTTTAGTTGGTCAATTAGTGGTTCCGGTTGATGGACTGGATTTGGAATTCGGATTGGTTGTCAAGCCGGTGGCTTGTTCAGAATGGATTGGTTTCGGATTGGTCCCTTGCTATGGGGAGGTTGAGGGCTAGTGTGTGCTCAGTGGGGCCGCTAGTGCCGATCCTCTGTGGCTGTAGCAAGTGGGTTTGGAAGATCTCGCCTGAGTCACCCTAAGGACTGAACTTGGTGCTATTGCTAAGCTTAATGCGTGCAACCACATGTGCCAATATGGGATGGCCTTAGCCTAGTACGGGGAAAAGGGATCCGATCTTGCATTAATGGAGGGCAAAGGGGTTTGGATGCACCTGTGGTGTTGGTGCATTTTAGGGACTTTCTCGTCGAGGCATCGAGGGAAAGTTTACCCAATACAACGGTAATGCCTACTACAGGGAGGTCGTGGGCTAGTGGGAGCCCGTAGGGACCACTAGCGGCATCTGTGGCTGTAGTTAGGGATGCACGTTACCGGGTCGGTGCAGGATTTGAACTCTGATCTCTCGAAAGGTTCTGTCACTGTCTAGCAAATTGGGTACTTCTGGTATCGCGTGGCATGGTTGACATGATTGCTAGAACGTGTCATGTGGGTACAGTGTACAGTCTCTGCAGAGATAACTAAACTAATCAATTATCCGTGTTCACGGTCAAGAGCAGCTTGGGAAGAACTATCAAGTATAGAATTTGGGAGTGGCTGATTTGAAAAATGGTTGGGATTGGTTTGGTTCAGCATGGTGTAAGTCTGATTATTTGGATAATGGTTGGCTTTGGTGAATGGTTCTTGGTTGTGGATTCGGGAGTATGGTATGGTGAGGTTGTGATGGGAAAAGTTTTGGATAGGTGTTGGATTTGGATTAAAGGTTGAATATTGATACTTGCTTTGAAATGTTTTCAGAAATCTCTTTTACAACTGTTGATGTTGAATCAATTATCATATTACAAATAAAACTTGCTTTGTGCTAAAAAAGACTTAGTGTAGAAACCTGATTATCCTTGTCATAACTTGCATTTCTGTATATACAATTTCCATACACTAAAGTCTTGCGAGTACATACGTGTACTCATTGTTTGCTCAACAAATTTTGGTCAGAAGATGAAGAATCAGGTAAGGATGAGGATGCGCCTGACGTGTCGCAGTATGCTGAGGACGCTGACGATTTTGTTGAGGGTTAGCTGGGTTTCTTCCAGCCAGTTGCCTGCGGGTGGAAGGTATACTGCGTGTTCTGCTTTTGGAGTTTCGCTGAATTGTAGTGGTTCTTTTGGACTTGTGCTGGCTGCAAAGCCGTAACTTGTAAATTGTGGTTATATGTAATAACGTTACCTTTTGGATGTAATATATGTACTTTTGTATGGATATGAACCGTCTTGTATGACAATGTGTGGGTACTGAGCTACTGATCCAGGGAACCAGTACTATGCACACAGTTGTGGGAAGCTCGAATTGGGATCAATCAGTTGGCGCATACACTTGCTTCAAGTATTGCCGACCATTTGGCCTCAATTCGGGTACGGTTTGTGACTAGTAATCGGATTACTGATGGGTTGCGTTTATTCCAGTTCGACGCAACAGTAAGTATCTGAGTTACTGTTACAAAGACTGGAGCCCCCACGACAGCTGGCTCGCTCGGCCGAAGAAGAAGAAAAAGAAAGAAAGAAGAAGAGGAAGAAAGGAAGAGAAGAGAAAGAAGAAGAAAAGGAGAGGAAAAAGAGAAAGAAGAAGGAGGAAAGGAAGAGGAAAAAGAGAGATCGTTCATCACCTATTCATCGTTGTTCATCGGTTCGTTCGTTGTTCGTCGCCGTTCATTCGTCATTCATCGGTTAATAATTTATGTAAATAATTTTTCGTCAGTATAATTGATATGTAGTTAGAAAAAATATAGATAGTTTCGGAAAAATATTAGGGTAGCCCAAAAAATGTAGTAACTAATTAATTTTGATTTACGTATTTATATAATTATTCTTTTGTGAGTATAATTGATTTGTAGCCCAAAAACTATTAGGGTAGCCCAAAAACTACAAAAAAGATCGGGAAAATTGCAGCACACACCGAAAAATTGTTAAGGTCATAGTACGACATTACAAATTTATTATGTGCATATTGTTAGTAGATTTAAACATGTAGTTTTAATGTAATTTGTACTGTGCAATAGGAATTAATGATATACCATATATGAAATGATGTTGGTTGTTGAAACGGTACAAATATTCTAGTAAATGTATGCAGTGTGGTGGAAAAGCGGTAGGACACAATTTAAATTATTTTCTTGCACACGGATTGTATGAATGTAGGTATAGATCATTTATGTATGTACGCCAATAATATCGACATATTAGATCTTATTTTTCCCAACGAAATAGTTAGTTGTTGGTCGTACGGTTAGGAAAAATTACATGTAAGCATAATTACTTTTGCATGTCATAAAATATTACTTGTATTCAAGCAGGTATGTCTGCTATGGATGCGTTCAAAGTGTTTAACGGTGAAGGAGAAGTTCAGGAGGGGCCATATGGGGTTGATTTGAGTAGTTTTTAGCAGTGTATTTTATACCATCAGAATCCGGATGACATGAGTTTTGAAGATCTGTGCGAGTGGCTTTGTTAGTCTTTCATTGAATCATGTGGTGCATGATATGAACATTAAATGCCTGTGGTCGAAAGGTACACATGACTCGGTATGGGTGCTTAGACCATTAGAGCGGTCTCAGTCTTGGAGGAACTACGTTAATTCATCAAGACGGCGTGGTTGGGGTTCGTCCTCTTTGTGCAGGCGATTGTCAAAACAGACTTGACAAGTGATGAAACCTCTATTGCGGTGCAGGCAGAAAATGTGGCGGAAGTTCATGAGAATGTTCGATCATGTGCTGCATCGACAGGACAAGTAGACGAAGGGGAGGAGTTAGAAGGGTTAGTTGATGTGCTAGAGCAAGACGATCAGCGAGCGGCAGAGGAAGAAGAAGCACTGGTGATGGGCATGATGAATCTTCCTCAGACGATGATGGAAATACATTCGTACAGGTGCCGACTGCTTGGAATAGGGGCGAAGTGGAAGACTTAGTAGTTGACGATGCCCATGACTCGACATGTGCATACCGACCAACCGAGGTTCGCATGCATGCAATGTACGCGGAGAAGTCAGCTTTGCAGGATGCTATAGGGGTCTAGGTGATGAGCTTTGCAGCAGCTGGTGAGAGTTGTGAAACCTAGTAAAGATTGTTACAAAGTGAAGTGTGAAAATGCCGAATGTGGTTGGCGTGTTCATGCCCACAAGCCCAAGTATGCGTTGAACTGGGTTATTACAAAGATGGTGCAGCACAGTTGTGCTCTTAGCAATGTAACATCTAGACATCATAACCTCACATCCTCTTTCATAGCGAACGTGATGTATGGAGAGATTATCAAGAAGATTGACATGGAGGCACAACACATAGTACTTGCCATGAAGAACAGATATAAATACCAAATCAGCTATGCCAAAGCGTGGAGGGCGAAACAAAAGGCATTGGAGAAGCGCTTTAGGACCTTTGAGGCATCTTTTGACAATCTTCCCTGACTTTTGGACGTCTTGAAGGAAAGAAACCTGTCGGGACCCGAATCTGCAAATCCGGACCCTCTGTGTATTCCGCACTAGTCCAGGATCACGCTAGTGCACACAGTCTCAACATCGGTAAATATCACAATCATACTCAACGAAATAATAAAGTACTTTAATTAGTTAACCAAACTGGTTGCTCGACCTTATGGTCAAGTTACAAATATACGCCTCGCAGGGCGAAAAACTTATTGAAAGAGAAATAACAGCAGTGGAAAAACAAGATAACTTCGTGGCGCCATCCAGTATACCACAGGCAACTGATTGGGCTCGCTCCCTAAGTAGACGGCTCCTCCTGGAACTCCTCCTCCAGTGCTGGCGTTGATTCTTCTTCAACTGATGTTGTTTTGTGGCAAGGGTGAGTACTTGGTACTCAGCAAGTCATGCACAGAATGCAACTAATATTCTACATGCATGGCTTAGTACAAGGGATGTTTGAGGGTTCATTTGCAATAAACAGTATTTGACAAGTAACATAAGTAGATTCGAAAGCAATAAAAGCAGTGTAATATCAATAACTTTTCTAGGAGTTAAATAAACACTTTCCCTTTCCTAATCCACATTTCCATCAACGTCATTATTAAACTCAACCAAGCTTTCCAAGTCCAAGTTATTTTCATGAAAGTCTAACCCTTGACTGTAATTCCCGAGCAATGTCCAATGCCATGGACACGGCTATTCGAATAGATTTTACACTCTGCAAAGGTTATGCACTTTACCCACAAGATACAGCCAAACACCAAAAAGGCGAGTGTCCGTAACAAAATCTTTCGGAAAACTTCTAACTATACAAGTGGACCTTCCCGATTATTGCACACTAACCCTTCCCTTAGCAAAGGCGAAGTCTAGGTCAATGAACCGTTAGATGGGTACCTGGCCGCAACCCCGGTACGCTCCCCCGTACAACGACACAAAAGGTGCAGTTGACACCCTGAGGTTCCACAAGTAAGTCATTAGCATCTTAATCAACTAGGTCCGTCCCATTATAGACATGTGGTTGCACGTTTGACTCAGGTCAAAAGCTTGCAAGGTTAAGTCCTTAGGGTCACCAGGGCAAGACTACCCGAAGAACCAAATCAACTTTTTCGGTGCCACAACTGGCCCACCCAATCATTCTTGCCTCATGTCCCGGTCCAAATCTATTTATCAAACCCTAGTTGATTACCATGCACCACGTGCCATCAACATCATCGTTAATAACGCATGACACTTTTCCAAAACTGGTTCCATATCTCATTAAGTCAATATTAACATGTAATTGTTCAAAATATGTCACGTGGCAAGGCTAAGCATAGTACATCGGTCTAACTACCCATGTTGGCAATTTAATAAAATCCAACTAATAATCCACAACTAGGGTGACAAGGGGTCATGGCACATATTTAATAATCAAGGTGTCATAGTGCGAAGCTGGCATTTAACTATTCTCCCAAAATTAATTAAAGTATTTTCTAATTAAACTAGCATGCAATAATTTAAATCAAATTAATTTCAAGATTGGATCAACATGGTAAAAGCACAATTTGCCTTCAAATAGCACTTGTTCTTGGTCCTGAGCTGGCTCCTGGGTCAACACTTCACCTTCGAAGCCTTCGGGCACTTCAACGTCTACTCGTAAAACGTGCAAATAGCAAATAATAAATAAACCAGTAGACAAAAAGTATCCAAATATTCAAATAAAGTCCAAAAACAGAGAAAGCATAATTTTATGAATTTTTGGGAATTTGAATCGTCAAAATCGGAGTTAAAACGCAAAAGTTATAAGCGTTTAAAGTTTAAATAATCAATTAAATAATTTTACAGAGAAAAAATTTAGTCCAAAAATTAAATAAAATTCACCATTAGGTAGACCTCAATTTTATGAATTTTTAGAAATTTGAATCACCCAAATCGGAGTTAAAATGCAAAAGTAATAACATTTTGAAGTTTGAATCTAAATTTAAAATCAATAAACCGAATTAAATAAACAATTTCTTTTTCGGAAAATGATTTATTGCGTCAGCGGTGACACTTATCAGCACCTGATTGGTCCACTTCAGCCCTGCTGACATCATCCCTGGTCCACGCACGCGTCTCGGTCCACGGTGGACCCGGTCCATCGGACCGTGTCGTTGACAGGCGGGCCCGCCCTGTCAGCGGCTCGGGCTCACGCCCGCGCAGGCGCGTCTGACACGGTGGGCCTCTGACATGTGGGCCCCGTGTGTCAGAGACACGCGCTCACGCGCGTGGGCGCGGCAAGGGCACACGTGGCGTAATCTCGGCCGTTGATTTGAAAATCGACGGCGCGGATTAGATCTAGATTTCACGTGTTTGGGGTAACACGGTGGATCTGGGCCGTACGATCTAGATCAGATGGTCCAGATTGGATCTAACGCGGTGCAACGCGGTGCTACGCCGCTCACGCTAAGCCGTTGGATCTAGATCCAACGGTTGGAAATAGATCTGGGGTTCACAACGGGAAAAACACACGGCGACGTGGCCGAACGTGGGCCGTTGGATCTTGATCCAACGGTCCAGATCTAATCTGGGTTTCTAGGGTTCGGAGGAACGTGGGCTTACCGTGGCTGTTCGATCTTGATCGGACGGCTGTCCGAGCTCGAGTCGGCGATGGCGGCGCGGCGGGGCTGCGGTGGCCGGAGGCGGGGACGACGACCAACCGAACGGCGTTTGGGCGCGACTCCGGCCAGGTGAGGGGCACTCCCAAGCGCGGCTCGACGTGGGGAGTTCGGATCTGGGCTCGGTGACGGCGGGGGACGGCGTAGACGGCGACAAATGGCGAAAAACCGCAGCGGCAGCCTTCTCCAACTCCGGCGAGGCCTAGCGGGCGAACGGCGGCTCCTTAGGCGCGGTGGCTTAGGGTTGCGGGTGCGCACGGGAGAGGCGGTCCCGACACGGGTGGCGGCGCATTAAATAGGCCCTCGACGTCCGTGAAAATCGCGGAAAATGAGGCCCCACGCACGGGCGGCGGCGGAGTCCGGCGGCGACACGGAGAGGGTGACGTGGCGCAATGCGGGCCGTTGGATCTCAATCCAACGGTCACGCGGTTAGGGTTTCGGCCGACTGGGTTCGGCTCGACCGCGGCGTGGGTTGGGTTCAGGTCGGACTCGAACTCGAGTCCGACTCGGGCTCGGTCGGATGAACAGTGAAACCCGGTTTTGATTTTCCAGTGATTAAATATTCAAAATAATTCCAGTAATTCATTTAATTCAAGAAAAATAGCAAAATACTCAGAAAAATTGCAGAAAAATTCTAGAAAATATTTTAGGGCATTTGGGATTCAAATAAAATATTTCCAACAATACTTTAGTTGAAACTTTTAATTCTTTAATTCTTTCAAAAGGGAATAATTTCAAATTAAATCTAAATAAATTCCAGAAAATTCCAAAAATTCACAAAAGTGCAAAATAACATTAAGATTCATGAAAAGTAAAAATTGGGGTGTTACAAAACCCCGGGACATATACTGCTGTACATGAAAGAGAATCTCATAACCCCCCCCCGTCTTTATGGTCATGGAGCGTGCTTTCTTAGCACATGGGCCATGTGTGGAGTCTTTCAGGCATTACCGCCCAGTCATGTGCGTGGTTGGGACTTTCCTCACCAACAAGTACAAGGGTTAAATCCTAACGGCCATTGGTGTGGACAAAAACTGTAACATCCCGGCATCTGGTATGCCTGAATGTTACCAAACATATACTAAATCACATCTAAATACCACAAATAAAGATAAATTACAGCAAAGGAGTAAATGCTAAAACCGAAAATTTCGGCAGCACCTCCTTTGTTTTTCCATGACTTGAAGCAACAACAATATGATCACAGGATATAGCATAAAGAATGACATCTAAATCATCAATAACAAGGGTTCTAGCAATAGTATAAGTATAGAATAATGAATTCAACCATCTCTTGTGCCAAACGAGGTAAATGAAGAAACCAAGCACACTATTTAATCATGCACCAAGTTTGATGGCACTATTCTTATTATCATGACCCAAACGAATAAATTGTCTATAAGAGTGGAGCTACGTGTAGATGTGTAGCTAATGCCCTTTCCCGCATGCCGGATTCATGGTACCTAAAAACAACATAAAACACAAGCGTGAGTTCATCACTCAGCAAGTATATTGCAATGGATCGTAAAGAATAAATCAATACCAACATCAATACATACCATACTTTAACAACATGATCAAATCATAATCTCAACTACAACATCATAGCCATGACATAGCACATTGTACACAACTCATTATCATCATCATGTATGCAATGCAATGCAATGCACATGTCTCCTGGAAGCATATACCGGTATAGCTGAGTGCACACCCGTCGGCGTACACCCTCTCCCCCCTTCCATCGCGTAGATGGAGGTGCCTACTCCTCGCTTCCTGTCACCCACGGTGGACGGAATCACGAGGTAGGACTTACTCATTGGCTCTTCGAAATAGTCATAACTTTCTCACCGACCTTCCCCGGACTAGTTATAACTTTCTCACCGCCCGGGCCAGATCACATGCCATGTATGCGAACATGCTATAAACATAACAACTTGCACCAAACTGAACTAGGCATGGCATAGCATCATATTATTCCTTTATCATCATAACATGGGCAAACACTAATCATAGCAAGATATCACAACATGTTAACATGACAAGATAGCACATCATATTAAATCATTTGCAACTAGTAACAATTATCGACAACCAATTCGCTACCCATTACAATACACTTGCCTTAACCTCGGGCGACGGACTGGCGAGAGGTTGAGGGCACTCCCGGGGTCACACCACCTGCACAGAGAGACCACACGTTGAAAATGTGCCCACAAAACAGTACCCACTCGCTCATCTACCCCGACTTCGCAAACTATGCCGAAAATTGAAAAACAGAGAATCTGTCCCCCCGGGACAGTAGACTTGTAACGCCCGTGTTTGTAATTAAGCTTAATTAGGCTAACTAAGTGTGGATTAGTGCTCTGTAAAGTTTTCCAGTTAAATTTGGAGTTAATTGCCCTTGAATTTGGTTTTGTCGTTTCGTTTGATTGTTTTCCCCGATTGGAGTCTCAGAATCCGAAATCGGGTGAAATTTAAAATCGTGAGAGCTAGATCCCAAACCTAAGTTTTAAAACCTTTATTAGGACCCCTCGAACCTAGTCCATTAGTCCTTAAGTTAGTTGATTGGAGAACCATCGCAAAATCTATATAAATCCCCGAGTTTTCTGCTGCCGGGCGGCAGTACCGCACTTTTGCCTGCGGTACTACCGGCCGAGCGCGGCAGTACCGGCCGCTCCGAGCGGTATTGCCGGCTGAGCGACAGGTTTTGGTCCTGTGCTCGTGTTTATCTCTTTGCCTCGGTTTGCGTGCACGTCTCAGCCTCTAAAAGCACCAGGGAGCACCTCCTCTCCCTCTCCTCTCTCATTTCTCCTCTTCTCTTCCTTCTTCTTCCTCTCCTCTTCCTCCTCTCTCTCCATTGGAGATCTCCCCTCCTCCTCGCCATCTCCAGCCGGTTGAAGCTCCAGGAGGCTGTGTGGGAGCAGGAGCAAGGGTGGAGAAGCGTCTCTAAGCTATCAAGGAGCTCCACAAGAGGTAGGGCTTGAAGCTAAACCTAAACCCTAGGTGCAGATGCAAACCCTAGCTCTTCCTTGACTTGTAATCGTTCTTTACGTCCTAGTTAAACTCTAGAAACCCTAGTTTTTGTGGTACATAGTCGTTTTCCAAGTAGTTAAACCTAGGTCGTGGGTAGAAGAATCTTTCCGCGTGATCGAGTAGTTTCTGTAACCCTGATCTACGCTTTGTTAAGACCCATTCGCTGCAAGGAGTCATTTCTGGAGTTTTCGGAGTCCTTCCTCTCGGAACTCTAACTCCAGGAAGTCGGGGAAATGACCTGCGGATGTTTTCTTAGAGCCTCGTAAGTCGTTTCTTGTGAGAGAATCGAGTTTGAACTCGATTCGGGACGAAAGTTGGATTCGGAAAGTATATTTAGGTTTTCGGGTAGTAGAAGTCGAATAGCGTATTTCGGAGGTTCCAGTCAGTAGTTAAATCACGTAGGACCTTAGTGTTCTAGCGGGCCTAGTGCGCGTGTTGCGAAATTCGTTTTCCGAAGGATTTGCAAAAGTTGCACTCTAGGCATTCGGAGCGATTTCAAGTTCCGAAGTCCCAAAGCTCGCAAGTCTAGCGCACTTAAGTCCCTAGAGTATTAGAGAACCTGTTGCCGCGATGAAACTCGAGTTTCGACACCCTCTGGGTCGAAATCCATTTTCGCGCTGGTATCGGGAAAGAAAGGATCCGAAAAGTGAGATTTTGAGCAAACGAGCTCGGAACTTGACGAAACCTGCGTGAATAAGTCCCATGGGTCCCCAGGGACCTATCCATGCACTTACGTCGAAGTTCCGGGGGTAAATGCGTAAAATCCCAATTTTGGGAAAATTGGCCTCGAGGTGGCCGGCACTACCGCTGGGTGAGGGCGGCACTGCCGGGAGGGTCAGGCACTACCAGGTTTAAAACGCCGGTAGTTATTTTCCAGAGAGCAACCCCTTTCGATCCCCGGACAGCGGCACTCTGCAGGACTCTGATGGCCGTCTTGCCGAGAGCGGCACTCAGCCCCCCAGCGATGCTTTAGGCCTCTGGGAGAAAGTTTAGAATTTCTTTTTCTGTCTAGGTTCTCTTTTTCCGTTTTCGCTTCTTTTTGGATTTTGATCGCTTCTTTGCTTATTTTGATCGATGACTTTGGTCTCGTTGCTTTTCGTGTAGACGTAGACACTTCGAACGTCGCCGACGATCCCGACTATGTCCCGGAGACCGATTTCACCGAAGAGCAGACAGGCAAGCACCTCCTTGACCATTTTGAATCCCATATTTGCAAATTCTTATTTTGATTGCCAAAACTATTATGCATGCTCATAAATTTATTAAAAGTGATAATTTGTGGGAAGCAGTAGTTAAGCCGAAAATTGTTGGATTAATTTAGACACGTTAGTAAGTGTCAGAGGGTATTAAAGAATAATAGTCGCGTATGCTTAGTTCAGCAGTAGAATTGGTTGCAGGAGATCATGATGTTCTTATTCATAAACTCCAGGAACTATTTGGATGGGTGAAGGGTGTCAGGTTGGAATTGGAGGTTTTAGGGTTTTGTTGGAAAAAGGGAATGGTTGCGTGAGTAAAATGGAAAAACTTGGAGAGTTTAGACCGGGCGAGATGTTTGGTGGTTCGGAGTTGGTGATAATTGGGCCGGGTAGTGGTTCCGGTTGGTAAGCTGGTTTCAGGTTCGGATTGGTTGTCAAGCCGTTGGCTGGTTTGGAGTGGATTGGTCTCAGTTGGTCCCTTGCTATGGGGAGGTTGAGGGCTAGTGTGTGCTCGGTGGGGCCGCTAGTGCCGACCCTCTGTGGCCATAGCATGTGGGGTTGGAAGATCTCGCCTGAGGGTATAATTCGTGCAACCACATGTGCCAGTATGGGATGGCCTCAGCCTAGTACGGGGAAAAGGGATCTGACCCTGCATTATTGGAGGGCAAAGAGGATTGGATGCACTTGTGGTGTCGGTGCATTCTAGGGACTTTCTTGTCGAGGCATCGAAGGAAAGTTTACCCAATACAACGGTAATGCCTACTACAGGGAGGTCATGGGCTAGTGGGTGCCTATAGGAACCACTGGCGGCCTCTGTGGCTGTAGTTAGGGATGCACGTTACCGGGCCGGTGCAGGATTAGAACTCCAATCTCTCGAAAGGTTCCGTCACTGTCTAGCAAATCGGGTACTACAGTATCGCGAGGCATGGATGACATGATTGCTAGAACGTGTCATGTGGGTACAGTGTACAGTCTCTGCAGAGATAAATAAACTAATCGATTAGCCGTGCTCACGGTCATGAGCAGCTTGGAAAGTATTATCAAGTATAGATTTCGGGTTGGGTTGATTTCTGAAAAATGGGTTTCGAGGTTGGATCGTGTTGGTTGGGTGTGTGTTTGGATCTTGGGTTCGGAAAAGGTGCAGGTGGATGGCTGGTTTGGTGGAAGGAATGGTCGTAAAATGCGAATGTGAATCTATTATCATATTGTAAACAAAATCTGCTTTGTGCTCAAAAGACTAGTGTAGTAACCTGTATTTCATTGTTTTAACCTGCATGTTATATGTATACATTCCATACACTAAAGTCTTGCGAGTACATACGTGTACTCACCGTTTGCTCTAATGGACTTTGATCAGAAGGAGAAGAAGCAGGTAAGGATGACGATGTACTCAGGCAGTCGCGATTCGTTGATGACGCCGACGATTCGGCGGGGCTTAGCTGGTTTTCATCCACCCGGTTGCACAGGGTGGAGGCACACTGCGTGTTCTTCTTTTGGAGTTTTCGCTGGTGCTGGTGTTTCTTTTGGACTTGTTCCGGCTGTAAGCCGTGACCTGTAAAGTTTAAACTAATGTAATAACGTTACCTTTCAGGTGTAATATAATTACTCTTGCATAGTTGAGACCTGTCTTGTATGACAACGCGTGGGTACTGGGCTACTTATCCAGGGAACGATTATGCACGCTTGCGAAAGCTTCGAGTTGGGATCAATCAGTTGGCAGGTATACTCCTCACGAGTTTTGCCGATTAATTGGCCCCAATCCGAGTACGGATTTGGCTTAGCAGTCAGGAGACGTTACGGGTTGCATTAATCTTCAGGCCGATGCAACAGTAATGACCTGATTCGCTAATCTGATTCCGGAGCCCCCACAAGAGGTGGTATCAGAGCTATGTTAAAACTGAAAGGATAAATTAGATAGCCAGATATTAGAACTAAGGAATGAGTTTTCTCTGGAAAGTTATTTTAACTTAGTGTTCTTAATTGTGAAATGGTAGAATGCTAGCCTTTTCCCTTCTATAGCTTCTTTCCTGATTTCGAACCTTCAAAGTGAATTTCTGCTCAGCTGATTTTCAAACCTTGTTATCTGGGTCAGGAGTGAAGTAGGAAAATGGGATTTATTCTATTCCCTTTTCTCACTCAAAACCTAAAGATAGAGTTTGGGAAAATCTTACCTAGTTCAACAGTTAGTTACGTATTGTATAAGGATAAGGACCAAGGCTTCGGGTTGTGGCTTTTGCAGTTGTTTTGTGTGGTAGTTGCTTGGTTTCCTCTCTTTTGATTTGTTTCCGTTAAGGTTTCGCTAACTAGTTCCTTTTCTTGCTTTAAGATGTCGGGACGCTGGGAACCTCGTTACTACACGCGTGCTATCCTTGAGGGTTCTTTTCAGGCCACCCTTTGGGAGATGATGCGCCGTGTTGGGTTCACTGAGCCGCCAGAGTTCATGATCACAAGCGCCGAACTTAGCCCAGCATCCTCTCTCTTTGTGGCGGAGGTCACCATTCGAGGTCGTCATGCTGGAGAGCAGACACGCCTCTACCATGGCACAGCTCCGAGTCCCCTCGCAGCGTTGCTAGATGGGGCGTATGTGGCGATTCTTCGACTGCGCTTCGACCTTCCCGAGCTGTCGCAGATGTTTCCGAGTTGTCCCTCTCGTGAGCCGGACGGCCAGGCAAACCTCTATGCGTAGGTAAATCCACTGATGGATATAGTGGAAGCTTGGCGAGGTTAGTGCGTGCGGTGTCGGCAGTACTGCTTAGCCGGGACGAGCTTCTGGTCGCTCGCCGTCGTATTTCCGAGCTAGAGAGCCATATGGCACCGTTCGTCAACTATGGCTTCTTCACCACTGAGATGATCTACGGGGAGCACGATGAGCTTGAGCCGGCAAAGGAGCTTCCTCGCCCTTACGGATCCTACCGTCGGGTTTCCCGCAATGCTAGGATGTCCGTGCGAGGCAGCAGCCGCCGTCGTGTCTCAGCTGTGCGCCCTGGAGCCTCGTCGAGTGCAGCACCGGGTCGTAACCTCGTCTTTGGCGGTCGTGAGTACGAGCTGATGTACCCAGTGGAGTCTTCTACCTCTTCTGCAGCCCCAGGCCCTTCCGATGCTCCTACCGAGAATGGTGGGGATGTGTAGACCTGGACCTTAGGAGTCCTCTGTGTAATAGGTAGTATTGAAGCTTGCTTTTGTCGTAGATACAAGCTGGCTGGTGATGTACTTTTGTTGTACAGAGGTCATGTTGGAACTTGCGTTAGTAGAATGATGATGTAAAAAGCTGTAGCGCGCCAAGACGTGCTTTGTCATCATCCGTAAATCTATCGCAATGCAATCCTTTCGCTGCAATGCGTGTTTCGCTATCTTGTGTTACTACGAATCTTATTAAATACATATGAATCCTGCAGTAATCTTGTTGTGTCGTCTCATTTCTCGTGCTGTACCTGTTGTTCACGTTGTTGAACCTTATGTGAGCAGGATGCCGAGGAGACGGCCAGTCCGTGCGATTATGGCTGAGGGTACAGCGCGAAATGAGGCGAATCCGGCCGTAATAGAGCCGAACCCCTCACTTCATGATCTGCCGCAGCAAGGATCCCATAGCCATGTTTCGCGGCATTCTAATGACCCAGTGTCGGCATCACATGGACGTCAGGAAGCACAGAGTGAGGAATTACCTCCTCCTCCGTCCGTGGCCCAATACTGGTGATGCAGACTCGTCTACTTGAGAGATTGGTGCAGAATTCGGAGAATCTGGGTGCCGCTGCTTTTGGTGGTGTGGCAGCTATGCAACCCCAGACCCGGTTGGTAGAGTTCCAACGGACTCGTCCACCGAATTTCTCCATGGCCACTGATCCATTGGACGCGGACGACTGGCTCCGCGACATTGAAGATAAACTTGAGTTGGCTAGATGCACAGATGACGAGAAAGTCCAGTATGCTGCGCATTATCTCCAAGGAGCAGCAGCAGCATGGTGGAACAGTTTTAAGACTATTCGCCCTGTTGAACAAGTTACCACTTGGGCAGATTTCAAAGAAGCTTTTCGCGCAGTCCATATTCCCTCCAGCTTGATGGAGATAAAGAAGAGGGAGTTCTATAACTTGAAGCAAGGATCCATGTCCGTTATGGACTATCTGCATAAGTTCAATTACCTGACTCGTTATGTCGCTGATGAGATTCCGAGTGAGGCCCGGAAAACTGCTTGGTTCCGGGAGCATTTGAATGATGAAGTTAAGCATTCGCTCGCAGCTCTTGATTTCTCTAACCTCCAGGAATTAGTGGATAAGGTGATTCGGGTGGAAGATAGTGCGAAGGCAGTTGCAGAAAATCGAAAACGGAAGTGGCTGGCCCAAAAAGCAGCTGGTGCGGGCCCGTCAAGGTCTCGCCCTGGCAAGGCTGTCAGTGCTCAGTCAATCACTTCTCCTCCAAGACCTCAACGACCGATTCCTCGTGCCTCTCAATCAGCGGTTCAATCCCATAACCGCGGTGGGCAGATGCAAGGAGGACTGCAAAGGGGGACGCCGCTTTCATGCTTTGCATGTGGACAGGTTGGCCATTTTGCCAATGTTTGCCCTCATCGTCGACCCCTACCGACTCGTCCTTCAGCCCAAAGCGCTCCGGTTCATCCTCAAGCTCCTGTTAGTGGACGTGGTGGTCATCAGGTTGGCCGAGCGGGTTCTCGTTCTGCGCAGAGTCCTGCTCAGGGTTGTCTTAATCTGGTGACAGCAGAGGAAGCAAGTAATGCACCAGATGTGGTCCTCGGTATGTTTCTTGTGCATTCAGCTCCTACTGTGGTTTTGTTTGATTCGGGAGCTTCCCATTCCTTTGTGTCTTCAAGGTTCGTTAAGGATCAAGGGATTAAGATTAGTTTGCTAGGCAATTACATGTTAGTTCATTCCCCTGGCTCAATCCTTCGAGCTCAGAGTATTTGCCTAGGAGTTCCGATTGAGATTGAAGGAGTGCGATTTAGTGGAGATTTAATTCAGATCGATACGCCTGGACTCAATGTAATCCTAGGGATGGATTGGTTATCTAAGAACCAAGGACGCATCGATTGTCTTAACGCGTTCTATTTCCTTGGTGAATCCAGATGGCATCCAAGTCAAATTTAACTCCAGCCCGTTATCGGTGCAAAAACCCTCTCTTCATTCCTTGTCTATTCTTGAGATGGGACAAGTACCGGTTGTCTGTGAGTATCCCGATGTTTTTCCTGAAGAATTGCCGGGATTGCCTCCAGACAGAGACTTGGAGTTCATTATAGATTTGCTACCTGGAACAGCACCAATATCCAAGCGCCCTTATCGGATGCCCTCGGATGAGTTGATCGAACTCAAGAAGCAACTCAAGGAACAGGTATCAAAGGGCTTTATCCGTCCTAGCTCTTCGCCGTGGGGTAGTCCAGTGCTCTTCGTTAAGAAGAAGGATGGCAGTCTTCGCATGTGCGTCGACTATCGTTCGTTGAACGAAGTCACCATTAAGAATAAGTATCCCCTTCCGCGGATTGATGATCTGTTTGATCAATTGAGCGGAGCTCAGATCTTTTCCAAAATTGATTTGAGACTTGGGTACTTCCAACTCAAAATCCGACCGGAGGATATTCAGAAAACTGCGTTTACTACTCGCTATGGATTATACGAGTATACAGTGGTTTCCTTTGGTCTTACCATTGCGAAGATTAAGAAATTTCCTAGCTTTCTATAAGTATATAGAAAAACTGATTCGGAATCTAAAATTGTTTAATCTACAAAACACTACATTCTGTCCCAATTACGTCACAGATTTGAACACATTCGGTAAAACGACCATAACTTTCAAACGGCTGAGTGGATTTGGGCGTTCTTGGTGTCCAATTAAAGGTATTGAAGTTATCTACAACTTTATCTACAGGAGGATGACCAAATTTTGAGTCTAAAATCGCGATAACTCAAACCCTAGGTCGAGTGCACAATCTGCCCGAAACAGAGAACGTGGCAAACTCTAGTTTTCATCCAATCTACCCAATCGCAGCACCACCACTCGATCTAAAAACATCGAAACACCCTCTACCACAGCACCTAGACCAACCCCAGGGATTGCCCAAGACCATACCTCCGCCCGATGAACGATGAACGCCAAAATTCCTTCCTCCCGGGTTCCCGATCGTCTTCCTCGCGCCGGAACCGCCGGATCTCCTCGACGCGGGGCTTCCCGATGTAAAGATCAACGGGATGGCAAGGTGGGGATCTCCTCTAGGTCAGCAAGGGGGGTGGAGAGGGGAGGGGAGAGGTGGTGGCGCCATGGGGGAAGATGGAGAGGAAGGGGAAGGGTGGAGGTGCATGGGGGGCTAGGGGGTGGTGGCTAGGGTTGGGAAAGGGAGTGGGGGGTGCACCAAGGGGTGGGGGCCAGATTTGGCTGCCCAAAAGTCCTCCCCTTGGGCCCAAACCCTTCCACTGGAGGCCCAACTCAACCCCCAAGGCCCAAAGTCCCCCGAAGAGGCCCAAACACCCGAAAACGGCCCCAAAAACACGCTATAAAGTCGTTCCAAAATGCCAAATTCTAAAATGTCATATTCTGGGGTTTCACAGAAACAACCAAATACTTCCGATAGCCTTCACTTTTGTGGAGGGTGAAAATTACGAAAGTTGGTTGTGGTTCTTCTGGAAACTGAAGATCGGTGTTGTTAAGGATTAGGCCAAATGTGTGCATAATACATGATCGTCATGCTGGGCTGATGAAAGTGATAAAGAAGATGCATGAAGATGTGGAAGAGCCTTTTTCATGGTCTGGTTTGCAGAACCGGTGGTGCATGCGACACATAGAGGCTAACCTATTCAAATATTTCAAAAGTAAGAAGCTCAGGAACTTATTCAAGAGGTTGTGCAAGCAAAATCAGCATAAAAAGTTTGATGCCATCTGGGAGAAGTTTGACGAGCTCACTAGCAAGTAGATACATGACGGACAGAGACAAGTCGGGGGCAGTAGTTCGGAGGCACCGCAATGTTTGCAGCCCATACCAAACATCGGAAGGAGGCTTTTGAGAAACATCAAGTGTTTCTCGCACTGGATCGAGTCTAAACCAATTGAGAAGTGGACACTGTTGTACGGCACAAATGGGGCAAGGTACGGGGTGATGACAACCAACCTGGCTGAGGTATACAATTGGGTAATAAGGGGTCTTCGTGGCATGCTCCTTGTTCCTATCGTTGTAGGGATGTTGTACGGTACAGTGAGGTATTTTTGAGAATGGCACGTCGTGGCAGTGTTGCATGCAAGTACCATTCAGAGTACCTATTGCAGCATCATTATAGCTTGGATGGCGAAGAAGGTTGAGAAGGCCCTCCTACACTCGGTCGTCATCATGGGTACCACGGAGTTATGATTTGAGGTAACACTGGGGAATATGGAGGGGCTGGGAATGGCAAGTGGTAGAATCACCCATGAAGTGAGCTTGGGGTGTGGTATGGACGACATGTGCACCTGCACTTGCCGAAAGTCGTACCTTCAGCATAATCCATGTTCCTATGTCTTGGCGGCCTGCGGGCAGATTCAGATGAGCAGCGTACAATTCATTTCTCCATACTACATGGCAGAGGTTGAAGAGGAATGCGGTCTGCTACTCTAGCACAAATTAAAAATTCTAATGCATAACCATAAAGCTACTCGTAAGAAGTGGATCACATATTAGATTACCACTAGACGCGCAGTTATAGAATCCTTCGCACGTTGATGTAATGGATCGTTCTCCGCGTGGATCACCTCACCGTGGTTCGTCCTCACCGCGGATCGTCCTCACCGCGGATCGTCCTCATTGCGGATCGTCTTCTCCACGCTGCAATAGCAGCAGCGTCACCACAGCAGTCCACACATCCAGGGATGGAACGTCGTGCGTTGGCGTGCAAGCACTGTGTCGCTCGGTAGGGGCAATGAGAGGTGGAGGCTATGGTTCTGGACGAAAAATCTGTGTCACGCCCACCCTTCTCCTCTCCTTATATAGCCACGCGACGAAAACCTAAGCCAGGGCCCATCAACGCGTTAAGCCCATGGGGTCCATTAATTACGGATCCAATCCGAAATAATGCGCCCTAGCCCGTTAAGTGTGTGACTCTGTAGGTTCATGTGCATTTGGATATAGATTCGAAAAACCCTTTTCTAATTCAATAGTTGGTAGCGGCTCCTTGTAGGGCATGCCAACTCCCAAACGCATATGATCAAAGTACTGATGTAATAATCCCTTTACCACTGTCGGCGTATTCTACACCAGGGTACCCGCTCCCCCGCACTAAAAATGGTCGGTGGGCCCCGCGGCGCGTCCGGGCCCACCGCTGCAAGCGGTAGGACCCAGGCCAGGCCACTGGGCGACCAGCAGAGTGTTCGCCTAGTGGACACGTGGCGAACAGGCCACGCCACTGGGCGACTAGCAGGGTGGTCGCCCAATGGACACGTGGCGGCCAGGCCAGGCCATTGGGCGCCCAGTGGGGTGATCGCCCAGCGGACAGGTGGCATGCAGCCACTCCTCTGGCGCACCACCCCCGAGGCGGCGGTACCAGGATAAAGGGCATTCAATGCAAATCGTGTGCATTAAATGCAAAGCATGGGAGCCACAGTATGGCGGCGCGCCTTCCCCAGGCGCGTAATAATTATAGGTGGCGTCATGGCAGCATATCACCTCCTGACAGAGCGAACGGCGTTGGTGGGTGTGTGTCGGGACCCCGAATTTGCAAATCTGGACCCTCTGTGTATTCAACACTAGTCCAGGAACGCGCTAGTGCACACAGTCTTAACATCGGTAAATATCACAATCATACCATTCGATACTAATAAAGTACTTTTATTTAAATAACCAAACTGGTTACTTGACCTTATGGCCAAGCCACAAATGTACGCCTCGCAGGGCGAAACTTATTAAGAGAGAAATAGTAGCAGCGGAAAATCAAATAACTTCGTGGCGCCATCCAGTATACCACAGGCAACTGACTGGGCTCGCTTCCCTAAGTAGACGGTTCCTCTTGGAGTTCCTCCTCCAAAGCTGGTGTAGTCTCCTCTTCAACTGGTGTTGCATTGTGGCAAGGGTGAGTACTTGGTACTCAGCAAGTCATGCACAGAATGCAAGCTAATATACTATATGCATGGCTTGGTACAAAGGAATAGCTCAAGGTATATTTGCAGAAAACAGCATTTAACAAGTATCATAAATAGATTCGAAAGCAGTAGAAATAAGTAAAGCATAGATAACTTTTCAAGGAGTTTAATAAACATCTTTCCCATCATAATCCACATTTCCATCAACATCATTATTAATCCAACCCAACCTTTCAAATCCAAGTTATTTTTGAGAAAATCTAACCCTTGACTGTAATTCCCGAGCGATGTCCAATACCGCGGACACGGCTATTCGAATAGATTCTACACTCTGCAGAGGTTATGCACTTTACCCACAAGATACAGTCAAACACCACAAAGGCGAGTTCCCGTAACAAAGTCTTTCGGAAACCTCTAACAATACAAGTGGTCCTCCCCGGTTATTGCACACTAACCCTTCCCTTAGCTAAGGCGAAGTCTAGGCCAATCAACTGTTAGATGGGTACCTGGCCTCAACCCCGGTACGCTCCCCCGTACAACTTACACAAAGGGTGTAGTTGACCTCCTGAGGTCCCACAGGTACGTTATTAGCAACTTAGTCAACTAGGTCCGTCCCATTAGAGACATGTGGTTGCACGTTAGACCCAGTTCAAAGGCTTGCAAGGTTAAGTCCTTAGGGTGACCAGGGCAAGACTACCCGAAGAACCAAATCAACATCCCCAATGCCACAACTGGCCCACCTGATTACTCTTGCCACATGCCCCGGTCGAAAACTATTTATCAAACCCCAGTTGATTACCATGCACCACGTGCCATCAACATCACATGATACCTTTCCAAAACAGGTTCAATATATCATTAAGTCAATATTAACATTTGTTTGTCCAAAATCATGTCATGAGCACGTAGCGAGTCTAAGCGATTTACTACAACGGTCTAAACCCATGTTGGCAAGTTAATAATGTCCAACTAGTAAACCACAACTAGGGTGACAAGGGTCATGGCACATACTTAAGTAATCAAGGTGTCATACAAAGAAATTGGTATTTATCTAACCCCCATATTTAAATAAAGTATTTTTCTAATTGAACTAGCATGCAATAGTTTAAATCAAAATAGATTTTGAAATAGGATCAACATGGTCAAAGCACAACTTGCCTTCAAAAAGTACTTGTTCTTGGTCTTGAGTTGGATCCTGAGTTAATACTTCTCCTTCGAATCCTTCCGGCACTTCAACGTCTACTCGTAAAGCGTGCAAATAGCAAATACACGAATAAACAATAGGCAAAAAGTGTCCAAACATCCAAATAAAATCCATAAACAGAGAGAACATAATTTTATGAATTTTTAGAAACTGGAATCGCCAAATTTGGAGTTAAAATGCAAAAGTTATGATTATTTAAAGTTTAAATAATCAATTAAATAATTTTACAGAGAAAAATTTTAGTCCAAAAATTAAATAAAATTCATCATTAGGTAGATCTCAATTTTATACAAATTTAGAAATTTGAATCACTCAAATCGGAGTTGAAACGCAAAAGTTATAAGCGTTTGAAGTTTGAAAACAAAATCTGAAATCATTATTTCGAATTAATAAATCATTTTCTTTTCGAAATTAATTATTGCGTCGGCTGGACACGTGTCAGCCTCGATTGGGCGGTGGCGTCGGTGATCCATGGACTCGGTCCATGCTCGGCTCGGGTCTCACAAGTGGACTCGATCCAGCGACTCTATGTGTCGGCGGCGGTGGGACCACTCGGGTAGCGTCATTCTTGGCGTCGTGAGGCTCGGCCGCAGTCTTGGCAGGTGGGACCCACCGATGGCGTCATGGGTGACGTCATGGTGCGATTGCGGCTAAGCGGCCCGACCGCAGCGAGCCCGGCGTGTCGATGACCCCACAGCCAGCGTGGCGCGGCGGCTCGGCTTCCGGACCGCGTGGCACGATCGTGGGCGTTGGATCTTGATCCAACGGTCCAGATCCGATCTAGGTTCTAGGTGCGAGAGAGAACGTGGGCTTACCACGGCCGTGCGATCTGATCGGACGGCCGTCAGCTTCGATGATGGCGATGGCACGCGGCGGCGCTAAGCTTGGCCGGGATGAAGGCGATGACCACGGCCTCGGCGTTCCGGCGCTCCGGCGAGGTGAGTTGTCCTACGGTGCGCTGGCCGGGGTTCCGGATCCGGTCTTGGATGCGGAGGACGGCGGGCGTCGGCGGAAAACGGCTAGAACCGCGACGGCTTCCCCTCAAACTTTGGCGAGCGATTCCGGCGGACCTCTCGGCGGTGAGGCTCGATGAGCTAGGCGATGGCTGCAGGGTCAAGGCGGTCCTCGAGGTGCAACCCGGGCATTAAATACCCTCGGCGTCCGTGCGGAAAACGGAAACCTAGACCCACACGGCGGCGGAGTCCGGCTCGGATCCGGCGTGGACGACGACGGTCGACCGTCCACGTGGCGCGATCAACGGCCACGATCGCACGGTCGAAACCGGATCCGGCCCGGTCTCGGCTCGAACCGATGCGATCCAATCCGGACCGTTGGATCTCGATCCAACGGTCGGGATCAACTTGGGTTAGGGTTGGGTTCGACTGACTCATTGGCTCGGGTCGGACTCGAGTCTGACTTCGGAGTGCGGCTTTCGATCGGATGAACAGTACAAACCCACTCGCATTTTCCAGCGATTTAATATTTAAAATAATTTCCAGTAATTCATTTAATTCATTAAAAATAGTAAAAGACTCAGAAAAATTCCAGAAAAATTCTGGAAAATATTTTGGATCATTTTGGACTCAAATAAAATATTTCCAACAAAATTTTATTTGCAAGGTTTAATTCTTTAATTATTTCAAAATGGAATAAATTCAAATAAATTCCAAATAAATCCAAATAAATTCCAGAAAATTCCAAAAATTCACCAAAGTGCCAAATCACACATGAATTTAAGAAAAGCAAAATTTTGGGGTGTTACAAACCTCCCCCCCTTAATAGAATCTCGTCCCCGAGATTCAGGGCTTACTACAGAATAGGTTTGGAAACTCTTTCTTCAAATCCTCTTCAGCTCCCAAGTCGCCGCTCTCTGCATGGTTGCTCCACTGAACTCTACAGAAACGGGTTGACTTGTTTCTAGTTTCTCGATCCATTGTGTCTAGAATCCTCACGGGATGCTCCTTGTAAGTCAAATCTTCTTGCAACTCAATTGACTCTAGCGGTGTCTGTTCCTCAGGAACTCGGAGACACTTCTTCAATTGGGACACATGGAATACGTCATGCACTCCTGCTAACGACTGTGGCAACTCCAGCTGATAAGCAACTTCGCCTCTGCGGCTCAAAATCTTAAATGGTCCAACATAACGGGGTGCAAGTTTCCCTTTGGCATGGAACCTCTTAACTCCCCTGAGAGGCGTAACTCTGAGGTATACAAAGTCTTCTGGTTCAAAACTCAAGTCTCGGCGACGGTTGTCAGCATAACTCTTCTATCGTGATTGGGCGATCTTCAACCTTTCCCTAATCATGGCAATCTGCTCTTCAGCCTCTTGAAGAATATCAGGCCCGAAGACACGGCGCTCGCCGGTCTCATTCCAATTCAATGGCGTCCGACAGGGTCGACCATACAGTGCCTCAAAAGGTGACATCTGTAAACTAGCTTGGTAACTATTGTTGTAACTGAACTCGGCATACGGCAAACTCTTATCCCAAGAGGTAGCATAAGCCAATGCACATGCTCTTAACATATCCTCCAGAATCTGGTTGACTCTTTCGGTCTGTCCATCCGTCTGTGGATGATAGGTGCATCTTGAAGTTTAAACGGGTTCCCATGGCTTCGTGCAACTTATTCCAGAACCTTGAGGTAAATTGGGTACCTCTGTCCGATACAATCCTCCTTGGCACTCCGTGCAAACAGACGATCCTGATCATGTACAACTCTGCTAACTTATCTCCCGAGTAGGTGGCCTTCACGGGGATAAAATGGGCGACCTTGGTCAAGCGATCCACTATAACCCATATGGAGTCGTAACCTCCTTGAGTCTTAGGCAAACCGGTAATGAAATCCATTCCGATTTCCTCCCACTTCCACTCAGGTATTCTCAGCGGCTGTAGCAATCCTGCTGGTCTCTGATGCATTGCCTTGACTCTCTGGCATACGTCGCACAATGCAACATGCTCGGCAACTTCACGCTTCATGCTCGGCCACCAGAATCTTTCCTTCAAATCCTGATACATTTTGGCGCTTCCAGGATGAATTGAGTACTTGGAGTCATGGGCTTCTTCCAAAATCAGTTGCTTTAATTCCTTCTTGTTGGGCACACAAATGCGATCCTTCATCCATAACGTGTCTTGCTCATCCAACTTGAAGTCCTCTGCCTTGCCTTCTTCCTTGATGGACTTAATCCTGCGGATCTTGCCATCATCCTTCTGCCCTTCTCGGATCTGATCCTCTAGGGTAGGCTTTACTTCTAATGCGGCCAAGAATCCACTAGGTACCACCTCAATCTTCATTCTCTGAAAATCCTCACATAACTCATCCTGATTTGTGGCTAGCAACATACTCACGGTATGGCTTTCCCGACTCAAGGCATCGGCAACTACGTTGGCCTTCCCGGGATGGTAATGGATTCCAACGTTGTAGTCCTTGATCAACTCTAACCATCTCCTCTGCCTCATGTTCAGATCCGACTGGGTGAATATGTACTTAAGGCTCTTATGATCCGTGTATACTTCACATCTGTTCCCGATCAGATAGTGACGCCATATCTTCAAGGCATGCACTACGGCAGCTAACTCTAGGTCATGTGTCGGATAATTCTCCTCATGCGGCCTCAACTGCCTTGACGCATAGGCGACGACCTTTCCATTCTGCATCAGCACACATCCAAGTCCTTGGCGCGATGCGTCAAAATAAATATCAAAGCTTTGAGCAACATCCGGTAGAACTAATACCGGTGCTGATGTCAATCGCTTTTTCAGCTCCTGAAATCCTTTCTCACATTCTGGCGTCCATGCAAACTTCTTTTCCTTCTTCAGTAATTGCGTAAGAGGTTTCGCAATTGTCGAAAAGCCTTCAATGAAACGGCGGTAGTATCCTGCCATTCCAAGGAAACTCCGGATCTGGGTCACGATCTTGGTGCTCCCAATGTAACACAGCTTCTACTTTGCTTGGATCTACTGGCGACTCATACTGCGGTCATTACATGTCCAAGAAACTCCACCTTGTCCTTCCAAAATCACACTTACCGAACTTGGCGAAGAGTTCTTTGTTCCTCAGCTTTTCCAAAACTCGCCTTAAGTGTTCGGCATGTTCCTCCTCTGTCTTGGAGTAGATTAGGATATCATCTATGAACACGACAACAAACTTGTCCAAATATTCCATGAACACCTTATTCATCATATTCATGAAATATGCTGGCGCATTCGTCAGTCCAAAAGACATAACTGTAAACTCGTAATGTCCATATCTTGACGAGAATGCAGTCTTCGGAATATCTTCTGATCGGATCTTCAACTGATGGTATCCCTGTAACACCCCGTAAAACTAAACTATAGAACAAGAAAATTTCGACAGCATCTCCCCTAAAAATAGGACATTACGGAAGCATTTCATGATAAGCAATTCAAACAAGAATATAAGCAATTCAACAATACTAGCGACAACAAGTCTAAGCCAACCGTAATCAAGTATAAGTTTAGACATAACAACAAATAGTCTAAGTGCAAATAAAATTCAGCAAGCTAATGTATTAAATAAACACTAGTTCATGGGAGTTGTGATGACATTCGAAGGTTTATTGTGTTGCTAGCCCACCCCTCATGCTTATGTCTCTTGCACGCTACCTGAAAAACAACAAAACACAAGCAGTGAGATTGGGAAATCTCAGCAAGCAGAACAATTAACACATCATCACATCCATCAAGAATTTAACACACCACATGCTTTACTTTCAACACCACAACATTGATTACCACAACCTCAATAAAATGCTCATGCTTGTGCATATGCTTATGCCATGATCCTCTTCACCGTGCCCTTTCTCAGGAACACACGGTGTTGTACCGGTACGGTCGCGCACGCTGGCGTCGACAAACTTCCAATACATGATTATGCAGTTAATGCTTCATGCATGAATTTATTCATAAACTTCCACATTGAGTTCACATATTTGCATGCCATCATATAACATGGATAGAAAACAAATAACATTGTGATGAACTATTTAGACAATTCAACCAATAGGCAACATCATTCTTCTCTTTACTCATGGATCAAGCCAAAACACATCATCACATTGCTAATCTAATTATTGCAATCTTCCTAGCAGATGATCAAACCATGTATGATTAATGTCATCGGAAAATATAACGAAGGCAATGCAAAACAACGATGTATAGCTCAACCCTAACACTACTTCCACTTGCCTTTACCGACGTAGACGACGGAACTAGTTGCGTCCAGAAGGGGCACCACCTGTACAAGCATATTTTCAGTATGTAATAACACCACAATTGATCACACAACTCAAATACGCAATTCCTACAACCCGTTCCCCTTTTCCAACACCGAAACCCTGTTCTGTCCGGACCGAACAGCAGCAACCCCCATTCTCTTTTTCGTATCTTTCTTTATACAGAACAAAAAAATATGAAAAATTACAGGAGCTAGATATTGACGAGATCTACAACTTTCCAGAAGATCATAAATTCTAATTCCTCTGTTAAATATGCCTAAACAGTCGTCCAACACAGTGGATGAAATCTGTTCCCAGATTCTGTTCGTCGGTTTGCAACAGCGATAACTCTCAGAACACTTCCCCAAAAATTCTGCAAAAATTACAGAAGCTAGGTCTCGACGTTATCTACAACTTTCTAGTTATAGGTTTTGGCAGGAAAAATCATCTATGCCACGAAAAACACGAAACAATACGCGCTGCACAAATCCCCCTTCCAGAAACAGCACCACGTGAACATCTACCCTTCTCCCCCAACAAGATCCATCCAAAACCCTCACCACCAGATCTAATACACTCCTAATCCCTAGGTAAAACAGAGGTAAAAGTTTGGGAATTTTACCTAGTGATCTCCCTTGCGAACCCACGAAGAACACGCGAAGAACCCCGAATCGGCGATCTGCTCGTCCTCCACGCCTCCACGGAGTCGCTCCTCGCCTTCTCCTTCGCGATTCGCGGTGGATCTTGAGCCACCACGTGGGGAGAGGAAGGGGAGGGAGAGGTGGCTGCTAGGGGAGGGAGAGGGAGTGGGAGAGGCGCCTAGGGTTTGGGGGCGCACCACTAGTGGGCCGGCCCACTAGGGGGGGTGGGAGGTGGAGGTGGGAGGAGAGATTCCCGGTCCAGGCCCAGGTTTTCTTCGGCCTTTTATTCCCTAGCCCAAAACCCAAAATAAAAATTAAAATGCAGCATTTTCTTCAATTGTTTCATTCCCCGACAATTCCGTCAATCCTCTCCGAAACAAAAACAAGGAAGAAAAGTTCTAGGGCATCACATTCTCCCCTCCTTAAAAAGGATTCGTCCCCGAATCTACTTCTTTTAGCTACAGACCAAAAAGGAAAAAGGAAGGCAAAAGGTAAACCACGACTTACCCACAGCGTCCTCAAATAGCGTAGGGTACTTCTTCCGCATCTGGTCTTCAGGTTCCCAAGTTGCCTCCCGCTCAGACTGATTGGTCCACAAAACTTTCACAAAGCGGATGGTTCTCCTCCTCATGACTCGCTCCGAAGAGTCTAAAATTCGAAGTGGATGGCACTCCAAAGTCAAATCTTGCTCAAGCGTAATCGGTTCCAAGTCAATCTTATGCTCTGGGTCATGGAGATACTTCCGTAACATAGAGACATGGAAGACATCATGCACTCCCTTCAAAGAGTCTGGCAACTCCAGACGGTATGCCAAACTGCCCACCCGAGCCACCACTGAGAACGGACCAATGTACCTCGGGCTAAGCTTGCCGGTGGTACCAAAACGAACAACACCCTTTGATGGAGATACCTTGAGAAGGACTTGATCACCCACTACAAACTCCAAATCTCGTCTCCTGTTATCGGCATAACTCTTCCGACTCACGGCCTGAGCAGGAGATTTCGGCCAGTATCTCTTGCACCTTCTCAAAGGTCTGTTGAACCCAATCCGACCACTGCAATGATTTTTCTCCAATCAGTATCCCAGCAAAGTGGAGAAACACACTTTCGACCATAAAGCGCCTCGAATGGAGCCATTCGAATACTAGCACTGTAATCATGTTATTGTAAGCAAACTCTACCAAGGCCAAGTGATCCTCCCAACTTCCCTTCCAAGATAGAACACATGCTCGAAGCATGTCCTCTAGAGTCTGGATGGTCCGCTCAGACTGGCCATCTGTCTGAGGATGAAAAGATGTGCTGAGAGAGAGTTTTGTTCCCAAAGCACTATGCAAACTCTGCCAAAAATGGGACACAAATCTAGTGTCTCGATCGGAGACAATCGATTTAGGCACACCATGGAGTCTAAGCACTTTCTTCATGTACAAGGGAACTAGATCTGGTGCCGAATTGGTCGTCTTCATTGGAATAAAATGTGCTAACTTAGTGAGTCTATCCACAACCACCCAAATGGCATCTCTACCTCGCGGTGGCGGGGTAACCCAATCACAAAGTCCATAGTGATGTGTTCCCACTTCCATTCTGGAATTTCCAATGGTCATGTAACAGGCCGGCGGAGTCTCTTATGCTCAGCTTTTACCTGTTGGCACACTCCACAAGAAGCCACATACTTGGCAATATCCACCTTCATCCTCTTCCACCAAAAACTCTGTTTCAGATCCCGATACATCTTGGTCTCACCAGATGAGCGAATACTGAGTCCTATGGGCTTCCCTTAGAATGTCCATCTTCACATCCGATTTCTGAGGCACACAAAGACGGCCTCTAAACCGAATAGAACCATGCTCGTCTATACTGAATTCCCGAGGGTTTCCCTCTGAAATCCTCCGCCGAACCTCCTGAAGCAAACGATCATGCAATCGAGCCTCATGCACTCGCTCGGGTATGCAAGACTGAATGATCATCTGAGTCTCATTTTGCGCAACCCCAAAGAAACAAGAAGTGACCTGTCCTCTTTCCAACTCTGCAACCAAAGGCACAACAGTCTTGGGGACTCCCATCCTACTCAAGGCATCCGCCACAACATTAGCCTTGCCGGATGATACCGATCGACACATCGAAGTCCTTTATCAATTCCAACCATCTACGTTGCCGCAGATTCAGCTCCCGCTGGTGAATATATATTTGAGGCTCTTATGATCGTGAAAATATCACAAGACTCCCCATAAAGATAGTGCCTCCACAATTTCAAGGCAAAAACCACAATGGCTAACTCGAGATCATGGGTGGGATAATTACATTCATGAGTCTTTAGTCGCCTTGAAGCATAAGCAATGACACAGCCTTCTTGCATGAGCACACAACCCAAACCAATCTCGAGGCATCTGCATACATCAGATAACGCTTGCCACTCCACGAGGCAAGGATAAAATAGGTGCATTGACCAGTTTGCTCTTTAGCGTCAAAACCGGCCTCACATTCCTCGACTGGATGAAAGGAACCCCTTTTCGAGTGAGCCTTGTCATCGGCTTAGCTATGATAGAGAAATTATGCACGGTCGCCGGTAATAACCTGCCAACCCAAGGAAACTCCTGATTTCCGTCACACTAGACGGTCTTCGCCATTCAACCACAGCGGCAACCTTCTTTGGGTCAACTGTGACACCACTTTGGTTGATGACATGCCCAAGGAAGCTCACCTCCGACAACCAGAAGGCGCACTTCTTGAGTTTGGCATAGAATTGATTCTTACGAAGAGCTTCCAAAACTAGACCAAGATGCACGGCGTGCTCCTCCTCGGACTTCGAGTAGACAAGAATGTCGTCAATGAAGACGACAATAAAGTCATCAAGGTATTCATGGAGCATCCTGTTCATTGCTTCCATAAAGACGGCAGGAGCATTCGTTAGTCCAAAAGACATGACTACGAATTCAAAATGCCCATACCTTGTGTTGAAAGCCGTCTTTTCAATATCCTCCTCCTTAATCCGCAACTGATGATACCCAGATTGCAAATCAATCTTGGAGAATACTTTGGCACCCCTCAATTGATCAAAAAGATCATCAATACGAGGCAATGCGTACTTGTTCTTAATGGTAACTTGATTGAGCGCCCGGTAGTCCACACATAGCCGCTTGGTGCCATCTTTCTTCTCCACGAACAAGACCGGGGCCGCCCAAGGAGACGAGCTCACTCTAATAAACCCCTTAGCCAGGAGTTCATCCAATTGCCTCTTCAACTCAACTTGTTCTATTGGAGCCATCCAGACGGGTTTTATAGATTGGCCTCGTTCCAGAACAAGATCAATACGGAAAATAGTCTCCCGCCTGGGGCAATCCGGAAGCTCACCGGGAAACACATCTGGATAACGGCAAACTATGGCAATGCCCTCCAAACTCTTCTCTTCCTCTCGACCCTCAACCATGGACCGGAGGACCCTGATTTCAACATCTGCGAGTTTGGGAATAGCTTACACAAGAAGGAGAGGGAGTACCGCATAGCACTCCCTGGAAAGTTATCTCTTGCCCGGAAGGAGCATGCAAAGTAATCTGTCCTCCAAGCACAATCAATCACCGCTTTGGTCTTTGGGATAGCGACCCATGCCAAGGATAACATCAAACGGCTCCAAGGAGATCACCACCAGATTCACCATGAACACCTCGTCGGCTAACGTAAATTGACACTCGATGCACCCTCGAACTAGAAATCAAGCCTTGCGGTGCACTAACCACCACGGCATCACCCAAACTCTGCGCAGACGCACCAGCCCGAACAACAAAATCCACAGAGACAAGCGAGTAGCTAGCGCCGAGTCGAACAACACACCGGGCAACCACAGAATTAACAGAAATAGTACTGTCACCACATTGCCACGATCCGCATCCCCGAAGAGGGCAAAGCGTGGACTCCCGGGGTAGATCGAGATGGTGCACCTCGCATCTGGATACGTCGGCGAGGGACCCACGGCGAAGTCCCGGAGGAAGGTGGCGGTGGAAGCTGGGGCATCCAAGTAAGTCCTCGAGAGTGGCGCCGGGTAGAACGAGGGAGTCGGAGTAGGCGCCGGAGGTGCTGCAAAGTAGGAGCTGATGGCAACATATGCATCACGCCTCCGACGGCTGTCCGCTTTGGTGAAGATATCACCGCTCCCAACGCAGCCTTGCCGTTGGGGTTCTTCCAAGACACCACATCCTTGTGATCCTCCCGAGCCACGGATGGTGCACCTTCCCTTCCACGAGCACTCGGCTGCGGCGATGGGAATCGCCACAACGAAACATACCATCCCCATGCCAGGAGTGACTATGGCACGGTGATCGGGCGCACTCTCCCCGAGGTGTGTCTTGAGGAGGATGGCCACCATAGGGCTGGTGACGAAAATTCTTCCCCTTCTTATTCCAAGTACCAGAGGATTGGCCCTTCTTCTCTGGAGGGCCCTTAACCTGCTCTCCTGTGGCAGGTTTGCGATGCTCTTCGGTGTAGTTCAGCTGCAGCTCTACACCCAGAGCTTGCTCCACCATTGTCCGGAAATCGACAATGGGGAAAGCGCCAAAGATATGGCGAATGGCGGGCGGAGTCCCCGCCGAACCGCCTTGCCTTCTCCACCTCGCCACGTGCCACATGGGGCACAAACGCACGATCTGGTTGAAGCCAACCTCGTACTCCGCCACAGTCTTCTTGTCTTGGGCATACTGTCCCAAGTCAATTTGCATCTTGTCGAGGAAGGTGGCGGGGTAGAACCTCCTCTCAAATTGCCGGACAAACTCCTCCCAAGAGGGGTCACCTTGCGCACCCCTCGAGGACAAAGACACCCTCCACCAGATTTGGGCTTCTCCTTCAAGAGCTGTGCTACAAAGCGAACACGATCTTGCGCCGCCACCTCAAAAGCGTCCAGCTGCAACTCCATAAAGGACAGCCAATCCACCGCTGGATCGGAGTGCCCGCACCATCAAAGCTGTCGATCTCAGCCCAACCCACTCGCGGCTTGATGCCACCGCCATCAGCGCCGACACCGGGCGCAGAGCTGCAGCGCGCCACGCCAGGGGCGGCGTGCGCCATGCCTCGGCGCCCGCAACTCCTCCTGCATCGCTCTCATGGCGGCCACTAACTCCGCCGAAACACCACCCTCACTGGGTAGTCTCGGCTGCCTCCGACGGCTCGGGGCGTCGCCTCCGAACGACTGTCGCGGCGTCCTCGGTGGCATACTGTACTCCAACAAGCCGCAAACAAACAAATACACCAACAAGAACATAAGCAATCAAACACCAACAATCAAACCATAAATATAATCGAACATACGCATGCCATGCAATGCAGCCCATCCCATCCTAATAGTGCAAGTGTGTCAATTTTAAAGTTGATTAACAATCCTATTCCGTATTAAAAGTTTTATTATCCTATGGCAATTTAAAGAGTTATACCTAAGCAATGTTACTAATTTCACACAGCAAAATTTTAGTTCATGTTAGAATATCTCTCCTAAACTCATATACCAAGGACCTAAAACCTGGCTCTGATACCAACTGTAACACCCCGTAAAACTAAACTATAGAACAAGAAAATTTCGACAGCATCTCCCCTAAAAATAGGACATTACGGAAGCATTTCATGATAAGCAATTCAAACAAGAATATAAGCAATTCAACAATACTAGCGACAACAAGTCTAAGCCAACCGTAATCAAGTATAAGTTTAGACATAACAACAAATAGTCTAAGTGCAAATAAAATTCAGCAAGCTAATGTATTAAATAAACACTAGTTCATGGGAGTTGTGATGACATTCGAAGGTTTATTGTGTTGCTAGCCCACCCTCATGCTTATGTCTCTTGCACGCTACCGAAAAACAACAAAACACAAGCGGTGAGATTGGGAAATCTCAGCAAGCGTAACAATTAACACATCATCACATCCATCAAGAATTTAACACACCACATGCTTTACTTTCAACACCACAACATTGATTACCACAACCTCAATAAAATGCTCATGCTTGTGCATATGCTTATGCCATGATCCTCTTCACCGTGCCCTTTCTCAGGAACACACGGTGTTGTACGGATCTTGATCGCGCCTTGGCGTCGACAAACTTCCAATACATGATTATGCAGTTAATGCTTCATGCATGAATTCATTCATAAACTTCCACATTGAGTTCACATATTTGCATGCCATCATATAACATGGATAGAAAACAAATAACATTGTGATGAACTATTTAGACAATTCAACCAATAGGCAACATCATTCTTCTCTTTACTCATGGATCAAGCCAAAACACATCATCACATTGCTAATCTAATTATTGCAATCTTCCTAGCAGATGATCAAACCATGTATGATTAATGTCATCGGAAAATATAACGAAGGCAATGCAAAACAACGATGTATAGCTCAACCCTAACACTACTTCCACTTGCCTTTACCGACGTAGACGACGGAACTAGTTGCGTCCAGAAGGGGCACCACCTGTACAAGCATATTTTCAGTATGTAATAACACCACAATTGATCACACAACTCAAATACGCAATTCCTACAACCCGTTCCCCTTTTCCAACACCGAAACCCTGTTCTGTCCGGACCGAACAGCAGCAACCCCCATTCTCTTTTTCGTATCTTTCTTTATACAGAACAAAAAAATATGAAAAAATTACAGGAGCTAGATATTGACGAGATCTACAACTTTCCAGAAGATCATAAATTCTAATTCCTCTGTTAAATATGCCTAAACAGTCGTCCAACACAGTGGATGAAATCTGTTCCCAGATTCTGTTCGTCGGTTTGCAACAGCGATAACTCTCAGAACACTTCCCCAAAAATTCTGAAAAATTACAGAAGCTAGGTCTCGACGTTATCTACAACTTTCTAGTTATAGGTTTTGGCAGGAAAAATCATCTATGCCACGAAAAACACAGAAACAATCCGCGCTGCACAAATCCCCTTCCAGAAACAGCACCACGTGAACATCTACCCTTCTCCCCCAACAAGATCCATCCAAAACCCTCACCACCAGATCTAATACACTCCTAATCCCTAGGTAAAACAGAGGTAAAAGTTTGGGAATTTTACCTAGTGATCTCCCTTGCGAACCCACGAAGAACACGCGAAGAACCCCGAATCGGCGATCTGCTCGTCCTCCACGCCTCCACGGAGTCGCTCCTCGCCTTCTCCTTCGCGATTCGCGGTGGATCTTGAGCCCCCACGTGGGGAGAGGAAGGGGAGGGAGAGGTGGCTGCTAGGGGAGGGAGAGGGAGTGGGAGAGGCGCCTAGGGTTTGGGGGCGCACCACTAGTGGGCCGGCCCACTAGGGGGGGTGGGAGGTGGAGGTGGGAGGAGAGATTCCCGGTCCAGGCCCAGGTTTTCTTCGGCCTTTTATTCCCTAGCCCAAAACCCAAAATAAAAATTAAAATGCAGCATTTTCTTCAATTGTTTCATTCCCCGACAATTCCGTCAATCCTCTCCGAAACAAAAACAAGGAAGAAAAGTTCTAGGGCATCACAATCCCGATCTCAGATCAATCTTGGAGAAAACTCCGGCTCCTCTCAGCTGATCAAACAAATCATCAATCCTGGGTAGCGGATACTTATTCTTCACGGTGACTTCATTGAGTGCACGGTAGTCGATGCACATCCTGAAACTCCCGTCCTTCTTCTTGACAAACAAAACTGGTGCTCCCCACGGCGATGAGCTCGGTCTGATAAATCCTTTCTCCATTAATTCTTCTAGCTGTTTCTTCATCTCTACCAACTCCTCGGTGGACATCCGATAGGGTCTCTTTGCTATCGGTGCTGTACCAGGTACAAGCTCTATCACAAACTCTATGTCCCTGTCTGGCGGCATACCAGGTAGATCTTCAGGAAAAACATCTGGGTACTCATTCACTACTGAGACATCCTCTATGCTGATTGCCTTGGTACTGTTAACCATCAACTGTCCATCTCTAACGGCAGTAGCTTGAAATTCCACTTTCTTCCCACACGGGCTCTCAACTGAGATAGTTCTTCGTCCACAATCCAATACGGCCTTGTGCTTGGATAACCAATCCATTCCCAATATGACATCTAAAGTCTGGGTCTCCAAAATAATAAGGTTTGCTAGGAACTCTATTCCATCTATTAGTATTCTCACCCTGGAACATCGTACTTTCGTTCGGAGTTCGGAACCAGGGGTTTGAACTAAAAGCATGCACTTAAGTCTTGCAATCCCCAAATCATGACTAGCAGCAAAGCCTTGCGAAACAAACGAATGCGAAGCTCCAGAATCAAACAAAATCATTGCAGTCTTGAGTTAACAAGTAACTTACCCAAGACGACGTCAGTAGCATTCTGCAGTGCATCTGCGGTGACATGGTTGACTCGGCCTCTCACCACGGCAGGGTGTGGTTCCCGATCTTTGGCGTCCTAGCTGGGTGGTTCCTAGATTGAAGCGAATCGGGTCACTCCTGCTGTCTTCTTTGGACAATCTGTTGGCAAAATGTCCTGGCTCGTTGCGATTGTAGCATCGTCTCACTGTTCCTTCTTGATCGCTCGAGCAGCGTTTCTAGCGAAGTGGTGGGTCTGTAGTTACGATTGACGGGTCTTGGTGCCGTGACGGTGTCCTTGTAGCATTCTCGTGGCTGGAATCGAAGAATTGATTTGGTGCAACTCTCAGCGCCGGTATTGCGTTCCTGGCGTGATCCTTCTTTGTTGCATCCCGCGCTTCTGTTCTCATCCAGTTCCTTGCGCTTGTCCTCAAGAATAAGCGCCTTATTCACCAACTCTTGGAAATGCAGGAAGGTGTGGGTGATCACCCTACTTGTAGTCCTGAGTTAAGTCCCTTCATGAAGCGAGACTGTCTGGCTTTATCTGTCGCTACATCCTCAAAGCGTAGCGTGCTAGCTGTGTGAACTTGTTCAGTAGTCGGCCACCGGCTGATTACCTTGCTTGATGCCACTGAACTCCTCCTTCTTGAGGTCCATGATTCCTTCGGCACGTGATCTTGTGGAATGCAGTGTGAACTCCTCCCAAGTGATATCTTGAGGGTTCTCTTGCGTGGCACGAAGTTCTCCCACCATTCGGTAATTTGTTCCTTCCAAGCGATGAGAAGCGTAGAGTACCTTCTCATTTCCTATGCATTGAGCTATGTGTAGCTTCCTCTCGATTGACCTTAACCAATCATCGGCCTCCAATGGATTGGCATTCCGGAGAAAATGGGTGGGTGAGTCCTCATGAACTCGGCAGTCTTGTATTCTCGGCGTTGTCCACGATTGACTTGATTAGTCGTGGGCCTGAGCAAAGGACGTGTTGCATTTGTTGCATCATAGCATGCATCAACCGAGTCTGAGCAGCAAGAAATTCTCCAAAATTCTGCATATCAATCAAGCGGTCTTGGTGCTCCATCATTGGGGTTTTTCTGGGCGAGAACCACTTCCATTGCTTCCAAAGTTTCGCGGTGTTCACCATCTGTCGATTTGCTCTAGGTTTTAGAGATGAGAGGGAAACAAGAATAGACAAGTAATATGGAACCTATGCGGGGCGAAAGGTGTAACTTTAAGGTCTAACTTTATTAACTAATGATATCAATAACTTGGTATGGTTGCTTACAATGCCTAAAGGCCTGCAACACATACTGCACACTCAGCAAGCAATGAAAATCCAAATTGAACTAACACTGGAGTCTAACGCCTAAAGGGTGACTCTTTATTCTATGACGCGACTCGGCGAAGGAGTCTCACTATAGAACCTACACTCACTCATCGAGAAAACCTCCACGGTGCAGTGCGGATCTTTGCGGCATAGGCGCGAAACGATTGCCATGTCCAACAAGCGTGTCATCTGTGGTAGTCGAAGAAGCGGTGTCCTCATCGAGATCCGACTCCTCCGGATCTAGCTCGTGTAGCTCAGTAATCGCTCGTTCTGGTCCGTATAAAGCCATCTCCAACTCGTCAATCCTTCGCGAAGGTGTGACACATACTCTTGAGCTTCCCGCCATCTCGTTATTCTCTGTTGTGATCTCCTTGCGGGCCTTCTCGTAGCTCTTTGCTTGTATCATCGAGTACATCCTCCTGGCGACAACAAGTCGTGCCAAGCTGTGTAACCATGGCATCCTCATCCTGAATCGCCTTCGGGTCAAGAAGGTTATCGCTCTTGCGGATGATAACGGAACACCGTGCTCTCCAACTCTCTGGCGTAGATACGGGTAATGTGTCGCATTGCTCGTCGTGATACTTCTAAGATACCCATCTGCATTGTAGACCTCCTGGCGGTCACGGTAGAGGCGATTGCACAGGCCCTTCTTCCTAGCGGTACCTCAATCTTCACGTCACAAGCCTTGATCAATCCTGCTTGTCTGATCACTTCCACTTGGTATTGCGGCTTTTCAAAATCTCCGAGAGTCTGAAGCATATGCCAAAGTTCCGCGGCGTGACCAACCTCCAGATCGACGTAGTTGAACTCTCCCTCCATCTGTCACAAGAGTGCTCACGTAAGAACTTCGAAATTTTAAATCGTGACAAGGTAAGGGAATATTCAGCAAGAGACAAGGAAAGAGAGAAGGGGTAAGTCGAGATGTCATTTCTTATCTTGACAAATTTTTAGCTTTAGAAAATAGGTTTTATCCTCACTACGACCATTCTAGCTTAGGGTTGAGCCTCACGGTCAAGATGGCTCTGATACCACCTCTGTCGGGACCCCGAATTTGCAAATCCGACCCTCTGTGTATTCAACACTAGTCCAGAACGCAGCTAGTGCACACCTGATCTTAACATCGGTAAATATCACAATCATACCATTCGATACTAATAAAGTACTTTTATTTAAATAACCAAGCAGGTTACTTGACCTTATGGCCAAGCCACAAATGCGCCTCATGGCAGAAACTTATTAAGAGAGAAATAGTAGCAGCGGAAAATCAAATAACTTCGTGGCGCCATCCAGTATACCACAGGCAACTGACTGGGCTCGCTTCCCTAAGTAGACGGTTCCTCTTGGAGTTCCTCCTCCAAAGTTGGTGTAGTCTCCTCTTCAACTGGTGTTGCATTGTGGCAAGGGTGAGTACTTGGTACTCAGCAAGTCATGCACAGAATGCAAGCTAATATACTATATGCATGGCTTGGTACAAAGGAATAGCTCAAGGTATATTTGCAGAAAACAGCATTTAACAAGTATCATAAATAGATTCGAAAGCAGTAGAAATAAGTAAAGCATAGATAACTTTTCAAGGAGTTTAATAAACATCTTTCCCATCCTAATCCACATTTCCATCAACATCATTATTAATCCAACCCAACCTTTCAAATCCAAGTTATTTTTGAGAAAATCTAACCCTTGACTGTAATTCCCGAGCGATGTCCAATACTGCGGACACGGCTATTCGAATAGATTCTACACTCTGCAGAGGTTATGCACTTTACCCACAAGATACAGTCAAACACCACAAAGGCGAGTTCCCGTAACAAAGTCTTTCGAAAACCTCTAACAATACAAGTGGTCCTCCTCGGTTATTGCACACTAACCCTTCCCTTAGCTAAGGCGAAGTCTAGGCCAATCAACTGTTAGATGGGTACCTAGCCTCAACCCCGGTACGCTCCCCCGTACAACTTACACAAAGGGTGTAGTTGACCTCCTGAGGTCCCACAGGTACGTTATTAGCAACTTAGTCAACTAGGTCCGTCCCATTACAGACATGTGGTTGCACGTTAGACCCAGTTCAAAGGCTTGCAAGGTTAAGTCCTTAGGGTGACCAGGGCAAGACTACCCGAAGAACCAAATCAACATCCCCAATGCCACAACTGGCCCACCTGATTACTCTTGCCACATGCCCTGGTCGAAAACTATTTATCAAACCCCAGTTGATTACCATGCACCACGTGCCATCAACATCACATGATACCTTTCCAAAACAGGTTCAATATATCATTAAGTCAATATTAACATTTGTTTGTTTAAAATCATGTCATGAGCACGTAGCAGGTCTAAGCAGTTTACTACAACGGTCTAAACCCATGTTGGCAAGTTAATAATGTCCAACTAGTAAACCACAACTAGGGTGACAAGGGTCATGGCACATACTTAAGTAATCAAGGTGTCATACAGCAAATTGGTATTTATCTAACCCCCATATTTAAATAAAGTATTTTTCTAATTGAACTAGCATGCAATAGTTTAAATCAAAATAGATTTCAAAATAGGATCAACATGGTCAAAGCACAACTTGCCTTCAAAAAGTACTTGTTCTTGGTCTTGAGTTGGATCCTGAGTTAATACTTCTCCTTCGAATCCTTCCGGCACTTCAACGTCTACTCGTAAAGCGTGCAAATAGCAAATACATGAATAAACAATAGGCAAAAAGTGTCCAAACATCCAAATAAAATCCATAAACAGAGAGAACATAATTTTATGAATTTTTAGAAGTTGGAATCGCCAAATTTGGAGTTAAAATGCAAAAGTTATGATTATTTAAAGTTTAAATAATCAATTAAATAATTTTACAGAGAAAAACTTTAGTCCAAAAATTAAATAAAATTCATCATTAGGTAGATCTCAATTTTATACAAATTTAGAAATTTGAATCACTCAAATCGGAGTTGAAACGCAAAAGTTATAAGCGTTTGAAGTTTGAAAACAAAATCTGAAATCATTATTTCGAATTAATAAATCATTTTCTTTTTCGGAAATTAATTATTGCATCAGCCTGGACACGTGTCAGCCTCTGATTGGGCGGTGGCGTCGGTGATCCATGGACTCGGTCCATGCTCGGCTCGGGTCTCAGTGGACTCGGTCAGCGACTCTATGTGTCGGCAGGTGGGACCACTTTCGGGTAGCGTCATTCTTGGCGTCGGCGGGGCTCGACCGCAGTCTTTGGCCAGGTGGGACCCGATGCGTCATGGGTGACGTCATGGTGCGATTGCGGCTAAGCGCCGACACGCCGGAGCCCGCGTGTCGATGACCCACCTGCCAGCGTGGCGCGGCGGCTCGGCTTCCCGGACACGTGGCACAATCGTGGGCCGTTGGATCTTGATCCAACGGCCCAGATCTGATCTGGGTTCTAGGGTCTGAGAGAGAACGTGGGCTTACCACGACCGTGCGATCCTGATCGGACGGCTGTCCGAGCTCGATGACGGCGATGGCACGCGCGGCGCTTAGCTTGGCCGGATGAAGACGATGACCACGGCCTCGGCGTTAAGGCGCGCTCCGGCGAGGTGAGTTGTCCCTGGTGCGCGCAGCCGGGGTTCGGATCCGGTCTTGAATCTGCGGCGGAGGGCAGCGCGTCGGCGGAAACGGCTAGAACCGCGACGGCTTCCTCAAACTTTGGCGGCGATTCGGCGGACCTCTGGCGGTGAGGCTCGATGAGCTAGGCGATGGCTGCGCTGAGGTCAAAGGCGGTCCTCGGTGCAACCCGGGCATTAAATACCCTCGGCGTCCGTGCGGAAAACGGAAACCTAGACCCACACGGCGGCCCGGGCGCGGCGGAGTCGGCTCGGATCCGGCGGGGGCGGCGACGACGGCCGACCGCCCACGTGGCGCGATCAACGCCACGATCGCGACGGCCGAAACCGGATCCGGCCGGTCTCGGCTCGAACCGATGCGATCCAATCCGACCGTTGGATCTCGATCCAGCGGTCGGGATCAACAGGTTAGGGTTGGGTTCGACCGACTTTTGGCTCGGTCGGACTCGAGTCTGACTCGGGTGCGGCTCGGTCGGATGAACAGCACAAACCCACTCGCATTTTCCAGCGATTTAATATTTAAAATAATTTCCAGTAATTCATTTAATTCATTAAAAATAGTAAAAGACTCAGAAAAATTCGGAAAAATTACGGAAAATATTTTGGATCATTTTGGACACAAATAAAATATTTCCAACAAAATTTTATTTGCAAGGTTTAATTCTTTAATTATTTCAAAATGGAATAAATTCAAATAAATTCCAAATAAATCCAAATAAATTCAGAAAATTCCAAAAATTCACCAAAGTGCCAAATCACACATAAATTTAAGAAAAGCAAAATTTTGGGGTTTTACAACAAACCCCCCATTAATAGAATCGCGTCCCCGAGATTCGTGGCTTACTCTGAGAATAGGTTTGGAAACTCTTTCTTCAAATCCTCTTCGCTCCCAAGTCGCTTCGCTCTCTGCATGGTTGCTCCATCGAACTCTCTGAAACGGGTTGACTTGTTTCTAGTTTCTCGATCCATTGTGTCTAGAATCCTCACGGGATGCTCCTTGTAAGTCAAATCTTCTTGCAACTCAATTGACTCTAGCGGTGTGCATTCCTCGGGAACTCGGAGACACTTCTTCAATTGGGACACATGGAATACGTCATGCACTCCTGCTAACGACTGTGGCAACTCCAGGTGATAAGCAACTTCGCCTCTGCGGCTCAAAATCTTAAATGGTCCAACATAACCGGTGCAAGTTTCCCTTTGGCATGGAACCTCTTAACTCCCAGAGGCGTAACTCGAGGTATACAAAGTCTTCTCGTTCAAAACTCAAGTCTCGGCGACGGTTGTCGGATAACTCTTCACGCCGTGATTGGGCGATCTTCAACCTTTCCTAATCATGGCAATCGCTCTTCACCTCTTGAAGAATATCAGGCCCGAAGACACGGCGCTCGCCGGTCTCATTCCAACTCAATGGCGTCTTATTGGTCGACCATACAAAGGCCTCAAAGGTGACATCGTCATAAACTAGCTTGGTAACTATTGTTGTAATCGAACTCGGCATACGGCAAACTCTTATCCCAAGAGGTAGCATAAGCCAATGCACATGCTCTTAACATATCCTCCGAATCTGGTTGACTCTTTTCGGTCTGTCCATCCGTCTGTGGATGATAGGTCAGATCTTGAAGTTTAAACGGGTTCCCATGGCTTCGTGCAACTTATTCCATAACCTTGAGGTAAATTGGGTACCTCTGTCCGATACAATCCTCCTTGGCACTCCGTGCAAACAGACGATCCTGATCATGTACAACTCTGCTAACTTATCTCCCGAGTAGGTGGCCTTCACGGGGATAAAATGGGCGACCTTGGTCAAGCGATCCACTATAACCCATATGGAGTCGTAACCTCCTTGAGTCTTAGGCAAACCGGTAATGAAATCCATTCCGATTTCCTCCCACTTCCACTCAGGTATTCTCAGCGGCTGTAGCAATCCTGCTGGTCTCTGATGCATTGCCTTGACTCTCTGGCATACGTCGCACAATGCAACATGCTCGGCAACTTCACGCTTCATGCTCGGCCACCAGAATCTTTCCTTCAAATCCTGATACATTTTGGTGCTTCCAGGATGAATTGAGTACTTGGAGTCATGGGCTTCTTCCAAAATCAGTTGCTTTAATTCCTTCTTGTTGGGCACACAAATGCGATCCTTCATCCATAACGTGTCTTGCTCATCCAACTTGAAGTCCTTTGCCTTGCCTTCTTCCTTGATGGACTTAATCCGGCGGATCTTGCCATCATCCTTCTGCCCTTCTCGGATCTGATCCTCTAGGGTAGGCTTTACTTCTAATGCGGCCAATAATCCACTAGGTACCACCTCAATCTTCATTCTCTGAAAATCCTCACATAACTCATCCTGATTTGTGGCTAGCAACATACTCACGGTATGGCTTTCCCGACTCAAGGCATCGGCAACTACGTTGGCCTTCCCGGGATGGTAATGGATTCCAACATTGTAGTCCTTGATCAACTCTAACCATCTCCTCTGCCTCATGTTCAGATCCGACTGGGTGAATATGTACTTAAGGCTCTTATGATCCGTGTATACTTCACATCTGTTCCCGATCAGATAGTGACGCCATATCTTCAAGGCATGCACTACGGCAGCTAACTCTAGGTCATGTGTCGGATAATTCTCCTCATGCGGCCTCAACTGCCTTGACGCATAGGCGACGACCTTTCCATTCTGCATCAGCACACATCCAAGTCCTTGGCGCGATGCGTCACAATAAATATCAAAGCTTTGAGCAACATCCGGTAGAACTAATACCGGTGCTGATGTCAATCGCTTTTTCAGCTCCTGAAATCCTTTCTCACATTCTGGCGTCCATGCAAACTTCTTTTCCTTCTTCAGCAATTGCGTAAGAGGTTTCGCAATTGTCGAAAAGCCTTCAATGAAACGGCGGTAGTATCCTGCCATTCCAAGGAAACTCCGGATCTGGGTCACGCCTTCTTGGTGCTCCCAATGTAACACAGCTTCTACTTTGCTTGGATCTACGGCGACTCCTTCTGCGGTCATTACATGTCCAAGAAACTCCACCTTGTCCTTCCAAAAATCACACTTACTGAACTTGGCGAAGAGTTGCTGTTCCTTCAGCTTTTCCAAAACTCGCCTTAAGTGTTCGGCATGTTCCTCCTCTGTCTTGGAGTAGATTAGGATATCATCTATGAACACGGCAACAAACTTGTCCAAATATTCCATGAACACCTTATTCATCATATTCATGAAATATGCTGGCGCATTCGTCAGTCCAAAAGACATAATCAGAACTCGTAATGTCCATATCTTGGCGAGAATGCGATCTTGAATATCTTACGATCGGATCTTCAAGCGATGGTATCGATCTCGAGATCAATCTTGGAGAAAACTCCGGCTCCTCTCGGTGATCAAACAAATCATCAATCACAGGTAGCGGATACTTATTCTTCACGGTGACTTCATTGAGTGCACGGTAGTCGATGCACATCCTGAAACTCCCGTCCTTCTTCATGACAAACAAAGCGGTGCTCCCCACGGCGATGAGCTCGGTCGATAAATCCTTTCTCCATTAATTCTTCTAGCTGTTTCTTCATCTCTACCAACTCCTCGGTGGACATCCGATAGGGTCTCTTTGCTATCGGTCTTTGTACAGTACAAGCTCTATCACAAACTCTATGTCCCCTGTCTCGCGGCATACCGTAGATCTTCGGGAAAAACATCCGGGTACTCATTCACTCTTTGAGACATCCTCTATGCTGATTGCCTTGGTACTGTTAACCATCAACTGTCCATCTCTAACGGCAGTAGCTTGAAATTCCACTTTCTTCCCACACGGGCTCTCAACTGAGATAGTTCTTCATCCACAATCCAATACGGCCTTGTGCTTGGATAACCAATCCATTCCCAATATGACATCTAAAGTCTGGGTCTCCAAAATAATAAGGTTTGCTAGGAACTCTATTCCATCTATTAGTATTCTCACCCCGGAACATCCTACTTTCGTTCGAAGTTCGGAACCAGGGGTTTGAACTAAAAGCATGCACTTAAGTCTTGCAATCCCCAAATCATGACTAGCAGCAAAGCCTTGCGAAACAAATGAATGCGAAGCTCCAGAATCAAACAAAACTGTTGCAGGTACTGAGTTAACAAGTAACTTACCCAGTACGACGTCCGTAGCATTCTGCAATGCATCTGCGGTGACATGGTTGACTCGGCCTCTCACCACGATGCAGGGTGTGGTTCCTGTGTCTTTGGCGTCCTAGCTGAGGTGGTTCCTAGATTGAAGCGAATCGGGGTCACTTCGCTGTCTTCTTTGGACAAGCTGTTGGCAAAATGTCACGGCTCGTTGCGGTTGTAGCAGCGTCTCACCCTTCTTGTTTGCCTGGAAGCGGCGTTTCTAGCGGGGCTGGGTGCAGTAGTTACGATTGACGGGTCTTGGTGCTGGTGACGGTGTCGTTGTAGCATTCTGTGGCTGGAATCTGAAGAATTGATTTGGTGCAACTCTCAGGCGCTGTTGCGTTCCCTGGCGTGATCCTTGCTGTTGCATCCCGCGCTTCCTGTTCTCATCCAGTTCCTTGCGCTTGTCCTCAAGAATAAGCGCCTTATTCACCAACTCTTGGAAATCTGGGAAGGTGTGGGTGATCAGTCCTACTTGTAGTCCTGAGTTAAGTCCCTTCATGAAGCGAGACTGTCTGGCTTTATCTGTCGCTACATCCTCAGGTGCGTAGCGTGCTAGCTGTGTGAACTTGTTCAGTAGTCGACCACCGGTGATTACCTTGCTTAGTCCCTGAACTCCTCCTTCTTGAGGTCCATGATTCCTTCCGGCACGTGATAATGACGGAATGCACATGAACTCCTCCCAAGTGATATCTTGAGGGTTCTCTTGCGTAACACGAAGTTCTCCCACCATTCGGTAATTTGTTCCTTCCAACTGATGAGAAGCGTAGAGTACCTTCTCATTTCCTATGCATTGAGCTATGTGTAGCTTCCTCTCGATTGACCTTAACCAATCATCGGCCTCCAATGGATTGGCATTCCCGGAGAAAATGGGTGGGTGAGTCCTCATGAACTCTGACAGTCTTGTATTCTGGCGTTGTCCCTGATTGACTTGATTAGCTGTGGCCTGAGCAGTGACGTGTTGCATTTGTTGCATCATAGCATGCATCAACTGAGTCTGAGCAGCAAGAAATGCTCCAAAATTCTGCATATCAACTGGCGGTGCTGGTGCTCCATCATTGGGGTTTTCTGCTGGGCGAGAACCACTTCCATTGCTTCCAAAGTTTCCGCGGGTGTTCACCATCTGTCGATTTGCTCTAGGTTTTAGAGATGAGAGGGAAACAAGAATAGACAAGTAATATGGAACCTATGCGGGGCGAAAGGTGTAACTTTAAGGTCTAACTTTATTAACTAATGATATCAATAACTTGGTATGGTTGCTTACAATGCCTAAAGGCCTACAACACATACTGCACACTCAGCAAGCAATGAAAATCCAAATTGAACTAACACTGGAGTCTAACGCCTAAAGGGTGACTCTTTATTCTATGACGCGACTCGGCGAAGGAGTCTCACTATAGAACCTACGCTCACTCATCGAGAAAACCTCCACGGCCTGGGTACGGATGCTGCGGCATAGGCGCGAAACGATTGCCATGTCCAACAACTGTGTCATCTGTGGTAGTCGAAGAAGCAGTGTCCTCATCGAGATCGACTCCTCAGGATCTAGCTCGTGTAGCTCGATCGCAGCTCACAGTTACGGTCCATATAAAGCCATCTCCAACTCGTCAATCCTTCGCAGAAGGTGTGACACATACTCTTGAGCTTCCCGCCATCTGTTATTCTCTGTGATCTCCTTGCGGGCCTTCAGAGCTCTTTGCTTGTATCATCAGTACATCCTCCTGGGCGACAACAAGTCGTGCCAACTGTGTAACCATGGCATCCTCATCCTGAATCGCCTTCAGGTCAAGAAGGTTATCGCTGCGCGGATGATAACGGAACACCGTGCTCTCCAACTCTCTGGCGTAGATACGGGTAATGTGTCGCATTGCTCGTCGTGATACTTCTTGGATACCCATCTGCATTGTAGACCTCCTGGCAGTGCAGTGTATCGGGCGATTGCACAGGCCCTTCTTCCTAGCAGGTACCTCAATCTTCACGTCACAAGCCTTGATCAATCCTGCTTGTCTGATCACTTCCACTTGGTATTGTGGCTTTTCAAAATCTCCGAGAGTCTGAAGCATATGCCAAAGTTCCGCGGCGTGACCAACCTCCAGATCGACGTAGTTGAACTCTCCCTCCATCTGTCACAAGAGTGCTCACGTAAGAACTCGAAATTTTAAATCGTGACAAGGTAAGGGAATATTCAGCAAGAGACAAGGAAAGAGAGAAGGGGGTAAGTCGAGATGTCATTTCTTATCTTGACAAATTTTTAGCTTTAGAAAATAGGTTTTATCCTCACTACGACCATTCTAGCTTAGGGTTGAGCCTACGGTCAGTATGGCTCTGATACCACCTCTGTCGGGACCCCGAATTTGCAAATCCGGACCCTCTGTGTATTCAACACTAGTCCAGGAGCAGCTAGTGCACCGCAGTCTTAACATCGGTAAATATCACATTCATACCATTCGATACTTATAAATTACTTTTATTTAAATAACCAAAGCGGTTACTTGACCTTATGGCCAAGCCACAAATGTGCGCCTCGCGAAGAAACTTATTAAGAGAGAAATAGTAGCAGCGGAAAATCAAATAACCCGTGGCGCCATCCAGTATACCACAGGCAACTGACTGGGCTCGCTTCCCTAAGTAGACGGTTCCTCTTGGAGTTCCTCCTCCAAAGTTGGTGTAGTCTCCTCTTCAACTGGTGTTGCATTGTGGCAAGGGTGAGTACTTGGTACTCAGCAAGTCATGCACAGAATGCAAGCTAATATACTATATGCATGGCTTGGTACAAAGGAATAGCTCAAGGTATATTTGCAGAAAACAGCATTTAACAAGTATCATAAATAGATTCGAAAGCAGTAGAAATAAGTAAAGCATAGATAACTTTTCAAGGAGTTTAATAAACATCTTTCCCATCCTAATCCACATTTCCATCAACATCATTATTAATCCAACCCAACCTTTCAAATCCAAGTTATTTTTGAGAAAATCTAACCCTTATTTGTAATTCAGGCGATGTCCAATACCGCGGACACGGCTATTCGAATAGATTCTACACTCTGCAGAGGTTATGCACTTTACCCACAAGATACAGTCAAACACCACAAAGGCGAGTTCAGTAACAAAGTCTTTGGAAACCTCTAACAATACAAGTGGTCCTCCCGGTTATTGCACACTAACCCTTCCCTTAGCTAAAGCGAAGTCTAGGCCAATCAAGCTGTTAGATGGGTACCTGGCCTCAACCCCGATGCGGCTCCCGCACAACTTACACAAAGGGTGTAGTTGACCTCACGAGGTCCCACAGTGCGTTATTAGCAACTTAGTCAACTAGGTCCGTCCCATTAGAGACATGTGGTTGCACGTTAGACCCAGTTCAAAGGCTTGCAAGGTTAAGTCCTTAGGGTGACCAGGGCAAGACTACCCGAAGAACCAAATCAACATCCCCAATGCCACAACTGGCCCACCTGATTACTCTTGCCACATGCCCCGGTCGAAAACTATTTATCAAACCCCAGTTGATTACCATGCACCACGTGCCATCAACATCACATGATACCTTTCCAAAACAGGTTCAATATATCATTAAGTCAATATTAACATTTGTTTGTCCAAAATCATGTCATGAGCACGTAGCAGGTCTAAGCAGTTTACTACAACGGTCTAAACCCATGTTGGCAAGTTAATAATGTCCAACTAGTAAACCACAACTAGGGTGACAAGGGTCATGGCACATACTTAAGTAATCAAGGTGTCATACAGCAAATTGGTATTTATCTAACCCCCATATTTAAATAAAGTATTTTTCTAATTGAACTAGCATGCAATAGTTTAAATCAAAATAGATTTTGAAATAGGATCAACATGGTCAAAGCACAACTTGCCTTCAAAAAGTACTTGTTCTTGGTCTTGAGTTGGATCCTGAGTTAATACTTCTCCTTCGAATCCTTAAGCACTTCAACGTATACTCGTAAAGCGTGCAAATAGCAAATACACGAATAAACAATAGGCAAAAAGTGTCCAAACATCCAAATAAAATCCATAAACAGAGAGAACATAATTTTATGAATTTTTAGAAACTGGAATCGCCAAATTTGGAGTTAAAATGCAAAAGTTATGATTATTTAAAGTTTAAATAATCAATTAAATAATTTTACAGAGAAAAACTTTAGTCCAAAAATTAAATAAAATTCATCATTAGGTAGATCTCAATTTTATACAAATTTAGAAATTTGAATCACTCAAATCGGAGTTGAAACGCAAAAGTTATAAGCGTTTGAAGTTTGAAAACAAAATCTGAAATCATTATTTCGAATTAATAAATCATTTTCTTTTTCGGAAATTAATTATTGCGTCGGCTGGACACGTGTCGACCTCTGATTGGGCGGTGGCGTCGGTGATCCATGGACTCGGTCCATGCTCGGCTCGGGTCTACCGTGGACTCGGTCAACGACTCTATGTGTCGCTGACAGGTGGGACCACACGGGTAGCGTCATTCTTGACGTCGGCGGGCTCACCACGCAGTCTTTGGCAGTGGGACCCACCGATGGCGTCATGGGTAGCGTCATGGTGCGGTTGCGGCTAAGCCGCCGACCGCAGCGGGCCCGGCGTGTCGATGACCCACCGCGCGGCGTGAAGCGGCGGCTCGGCTTCCCGGACACGTGGCACGATCGTGGGCCGTTGGATCTTGATCCAACGGTCCAGATCTGATCTGGGTTCTAGGGTCTGAGAGAGAACGTGGGCTTACCACGACCGTGCGATCCTGATCGGACGGCTGTCCGAGCTCGATGACGGCGATGGCACGCGGCGGCGCTAGCAGGTTGAGACGGTAACCCAGCCGGAGGCTTCCGACACTTGGCGACAGGAAATGCGCGCGCTCAACGCGCAAGGTTCCAGCCGCCACACAGCAACCTCTCCCGGCGTCAGGGCCTGGGACAAAGGAAAGGGAATCCTGGTTGCATCCCCCTCCGGAGCGGGGGGACGTGCACATGATTCCGCTCCTTCCCGCGGTCCCTCCGAGTCAGAGGGAGATCGCGGGGACCTGAGAGAGTGCCTGGACGAGAGGCAGCTTCATCGCGGTGGCGACCTACGCCACGTCCTCAGGGGACGTCGCGAGCGCTCGCGGCGGCGCGCCGATCCCCGAGTGCCTGCGAATCGGCAGGGGGCTGCCCCCTCCGACTCTAGGGAGAGCGTAGACTCGCACTCCTCGACTTCGTCTCAGAGTCGATGGGCCGGCGAGCGACGCTGCTCCCCCTACAACATCGGATGCCAGGCGTTTTCCCTCCGGCTGCGACAAGCTTCGTGGCCAGAGAGGTTCCGCCCCGCCTCCATCGAGAAATACGACGGCACCACCAACCCGGAGGAGTTTCTACAAATCTATACCAAAGTGGTTCGTGCTGCCGGAGGGTTCGGGAAGGTTATGGCCAACTACCTCCCGATGTCGCTGACGGGCTCCGCCCGATCTTGGTTACTCAACCTCCCGCGAGGCTCTGTCCACTCATGGGAAGAGCTGTGCGACATTTTCGTCGCCAACTTTCAGGGCTCCTATGCTCAACCAGGCGTGGAGGATGACCTCCACGCTCTGGAGCAGACGGAGGGGGAGTCCCTGAGAGAGTTCATCCGGCGGTTCAGCCACTACCGCAACACGATCCCCCGGATCTCCGAGCAATCAGTGATCATTGCATTCCGGAGGGGGGGTCCGGGACCAGAAGATGCGAGAGAAGATGGCCACCCGCCTCGTCGCAACCACCTCCGAGCTGTTCTCCCTGGCTCACAAGTGCGCCAGGGCGACGGAGGCCCGGGAGTGCGCGATGAGGCCTTTCGGCCCCAGTGACATCGGTACCTCGAAGTCCTCCAACCGCAAGAAGAAGAAGCGGAAGGAGGCCACTGCTAGGGAAGTCCTGGTTGCCGAGCTGGACGCCGATCCCCGGCGTCGTGACGACCAGAACAGAAGGGGTGAGTGCCGGGATCGGCGTGACGACCGCAGGGATCGCCGCTCACCCCGTCGTGAAGACGACGGGGGCAAACCTTATTGCCCCATCCATCGGACGAGTGGGCACGACTTGGAGGACTGCCAAGTCGTGTCCATGCTGGTGGAGAGGCGGCTCAAGAAACACCGTGGAAGCGACGACGATGAAGACCCAGCTCCGCTGGCCTTCCAGCAGGCGGAGCACACGGTGGCGTTCATTCACGGCGGTTCAGCCACCTACTCATCAAATTCGCAGTAGAAGAGGGACCTGAGGCAGGTCTGTGCCACCGCGTCGACCTCTGGGGCGGGTAGGCTGCTGAAGTGGTCGGATCAGCCGATCACTTTCAGTCGGGCCGACCACCCGGAGAATGTTTCCTGCCCTGGCCATCTCCCGATTGTGGTGTCCCCCACCGTCCGCAACACAAAGCTCGGGCGGGTTCTGGTTGATGGAGGTAGCGCCATCAATCTGCTATCCATCGGGGCGTTCCAGGCGCTCCAGATACCGTACGAAGATTTGCGCCCGGCCCCACTTTTTTACGGAGTTGCCCCCGGGGTAGGCCTCTTGCCCCTGGGGCAGGTCCGACTGCCTGTCACGTTCGGGAATGCGGAAAACTTTCGTACGGAGCTTGTCGACTTTGAGGTTGCCGACTTCGACCTCCCCTATAACGCCTTGCTTGGCCGCCCAGCTCTGGTCAAGTTCATGGCGGTTGCTCACTATGCCTATATGCTGGTAAAGATCCCCGGGCTTGGGGGCCCAATCACAGTGAAGGTGGATAGGCTGGAAGCCCTGCGCCTCAGCAAACAGCTGCAGGACCTGGCCGGCACCACCTGCACGGCGCGCGATAAAGACGACGGCCCGAGCGCCCCCTCGGTGAGGACCCGCGCTTCGCCCGGACCTTCGGGCGAGGTGAAGGCGGTCCCCTTAGGCGAGGACGGCTCGGGCAAGGTCGTGAAGATCGGCACCGACCTCAGCGCCAAATAGGAAGGCGCACTCGTCACCTTCCTCCGGTCTAACCTGGATGTGTTCGCCTGGGAACCATCAGAAATGACCAGGGTCCCCAGGGAGGTGATCGAGCACCGATTGGCAACGCTCCCTGGAGCGCACCAGGTTCGGCAGAAGATCCGGCGACAGGCTCCGGAGCGGCAGGACGCCATTCGGGATGAAGTGGAGAAGCTTTTGTGCGCTAAGATTGTGCGGGAGGCCATCTACCCGGAATGGCTGGCCAACCCCGTGCTCGTAAGGAAGTCTAACAGGAAGTGGCGAATGTGCATCGACTTCACTTATCTCAATAAAGCCTGCCCCAAGGACCCGTACCCCTTGCCGCGGATAGACATTGTTGTCGACTCCACGGCAGGGTGCGAAGCTCTGTGTTTTTTGGATGCCTACTCCGGCTATCATCAGATTAGCATGGCGCGGGAAGACGAAGAGAAAACTGCCTTTGTGACTCCTTTCGGTATATACTGTTATGTCCGGATGCCCTTCGGACTAAAGAATGCTGGCTCAACTTATCAGCGGGCCATGCACGTTGTGTTCGGGCCTCAAGTTGGGAAGAACCTGGAAGTGTACGTTGACGATCTGGTAGTAAAAACAAAGAAGACTGATGAGCTTGTCCAGGACCTGGAAGAGACTTTCTCCCGCCTCAGGAAATACTGTTTAAAATTGAACCCCGAGAAATGCGTGTTTGGCGTCTCATCCGGGAAGTTGCTCGGATTCCTGGTCTCCAGCCGTGGAATCGAGGTCAACCCAGAGAAGATTGAAGCAATTGAGCGGATGCAGCCGCCGACTCGACTCAAGCAACTACAATGCCTGACTGGTCGCCTAGCCTCCCTTGGCCGGTTCATAGCCCGGCTAGGGGAAAAGAGCCTACCATTGTTCAAGCTATTGAAGAAGACCAACTCATTTGAGTGGACACCGAAAGCCCAGCAGGCGTTCGAAGATCTGAAGAAGTACATCTCCTCCCCTCTGGTGCTGGTCGCCCCCAAGCCGGGCGAGCCGCTGCTGTTGTACGTAGCGGCCAGCCCTTCGATGGTGAGTGCGGCGCTGGTCGCGGAGTGAGAGGGCGTCCAGCGGCCCGTGTACTACGTTAGCAAGGTGCTTCATGATGCAGAGACAAGGTACCCTCAGGCTCAGAAGATGGTGTATGCCGTGCTGATGGCGTCAAGGAAGTTGCGACACTATTTCCAGGGAAGGGAGATCACTGTGTTCTCCTCTTACCCCCTGCGCGAGATTCTCCACAACCGCGAAGCTGAAGGTCGCATTGCAAAATGGTCCGTCGATTTGGGAGAGTTCGGCATCAAGTTCGCTCCTCGTACCGCTATAAAGAGCCAAAGGCTGGCAGACTTCGTCGTCGAGTGGACTCCCGCTGAGCTCGAAACAGATGAGGTCCCCGCGCCCTCCCCCTGGACCCTTTTCTTCGATGGATCCTTCAGGCTCGAAGGCGCGGGGGCTGGGGTCCTCCTGGTCTCCCCGATCGGGGACTTACTCAAGTACGTGGTCGTCCTCGATTTCAAGCCCACTAACAATGTTGCCGAATACGAGGGTTTGCTGGCGGGCCTTCGTGCCGCCATGGCCATCGGTGTTCGGTGTCTGCAAGTGAAAGGCGATTCTCTGTTGGTCATCAATCAAGCAAGGAAGGACTTCTCCTGTCCTGATCCCGTCATGGCGGCCTACCTGGCGAAGGTCAGGAAATTGGAACGACACTTCGAAGGGTTGGGGTACACCCATATCCCCCGGCGCGACAATCACTTGGCGGACGAGCTTGCGTAGCTCGCCTCGACAAGGGCCCTTGTTCCGGTCGGAGTCTTTGAAGAAAGGCTTCTGCGACCGTCCATCGTAGCCCCCGTAAGTGGTGGGGACGATGGTGACGCTGCTCCGGCCCTCACTGCCGGGGGGAAAGCGGTTCCGGTGGAAACGCCCGGCCAGGCGGAGTACCCGGACGGCCACCTTGTGGTCGCGGCACTTGACCGGGAAGGCACATGGATGGATCCGATCCTGGCCTACCTGCGGGATCAGGTATGCCCCAACGATGATGCGTCAGCAGAGAAAATAGCACGAAAGGCCAAGTGCTACACCCTGGTGGGCGGGGACCTGTATCGCCGGGGTAAGAACGGAGTTCTTCTGAAGTGCATCACTCGGGAAGAGGGGAGCCGTCTGCTCTCTGATATCCATGGAGGCGTGTGCGGGAGCCATGTGTCCGGACGAACGATGGCGGGAAAAGCCTTCCGCCAAGGGTTCTATTGGCCAACTGCCCTCCAGGATGCTTGCGAGCTGGTGAAGAGATGTGAAGCGTGCCAGTTCCACGCCAAGCAAATCCACCGACCAGCCCAAGCCCTGCAAACCATCCCACTCTCGTGGCCCTTCGTGGTCTGGGGGCTGGATATCCTGGGCCCGTTCCCGCAGGCCATAGGGGGCTACACCCATTTGTTTGTCGCCATCGACAAATTTACCAAGTGGGTGGAGGCCGAGGCGGTGAGGGCCATTACCGCCGCAGCTGCAGTCAAGTTTATGCAAGGGATCTTCGCCCGCTTTGGAGTCGCCAACCGCATCATCACCGACAACGGCACACAGTTTACCAACGCGACCTTCCTGGACTTCTGCGAAGAGATGGGCACCAAGGTTTGCTTTGCCTCAGTTGCTCATCCAAGGAGCAACGGCTAGGTCGAACGGGCCAACGCGCTAGTGCTGAAGGGCCTCAAGACCCGAGCATTTGATCGACTCCACAAGCGTGGGGCCCGGTGGACTGAAGAGCTCCCGGCGGTGTTGTGGTCGCTTCGAACCACCCCAAGCCGGGCCACCGGGGAGACCCCTTTCTTCTTGGTCTACGGCGCGAAAGCTGTCCTCCCTTCAGAGCTGGAGCTGGGGTCACCACGCGTCGCGGCGTTCACAGAAGAAGATCAGGAAGGCCTGCGTCAGGACGACATCAACCTCCTGGAGGAAGAGCAGGACCGGGCGGCCCTGCGCGCTGCGCGCTACCAGCAGAGCCTCAGGCGGTACCACGCCTCCCGGGTCAGTGAGAGGACGCTGGCAGTGGGTGACTTGGTCTTGCGAAAAATTCAGTCGCATGCCGGGTTGCACAAGTTGTCTCCCCAGTGGGAGGGGCCCTTTAAGGTGGTCTCAGTCTCTCGCCCCGGGGCGGTCAGGTTGGCCACTGAGGACGGCGACGAGCTGGCGAACTCCCAGAACATAGAGAACCAGCGCAAGTTCTATCCCTGATCGGTTGTAAGTCTCAGGCTCCGCTTCCCGACCGGCCCGGGTGTGTTTTTTCCCCGCCGCTGGTCGGGAAAGGCCTTTTGTTTGAAATCAAGTACTCAATTTTTCTGTCCAAAATAACTACTCTTCGTCCTCTATTTCCCGGCCGTTTGCCCGCCGTGGGGCCGCGTCGGAGCACCCGCCCTTGGTACCCTATGGCCTTGCAGGAACCCGGTGGCAAGGTTGGAACCGCTAAGTGAGAGCAGCGAGCAGGGGTAGGTGTTCGCACGGCTAGTTCGGCACGATCCCCGACACGGTCATGACACTCCGGGTGTCCCCGTGGGAATCGGTGACTTGAACACCGTTGTCGAATACCTAAGGCCCTGCCCCGACTCACCAAGTGCTCGTCCCCTGGGGGCAACCCGGGTGGAAAAATCTTGCTAAATCAAAAGGTTCAAGGGAAGGGGCTGTCTGGTGCAAAATCTCGAGTCCTTAAGCGATTATGTACGTAGTTCGCGAGAAACAAGCGGAAGTAACCGCGGGCACAGTGAAGAAAGCTGGTGCTCTCGTTTCATTTTAAGCTGACTTGCATCAAGTATCTTTTACAGGCGAAAATAAAAAAGAAAAGAAAGACTACGGTGCTGGGGCTCTTCCTCGTCCTCCGCTGCTGCTTCCGTGGCCGCCGCATCCTCGTCGACCGGGATGACGTCCAGGGCCAGCGCCACGTCTTCAGCTGCTGCCGTCAGCTGGGGGTTTTCCATCTCCAGCTGTGCGGCAACTCGTTCCGAGGCCTCTTGGACCCTTTCCTCCGCCTACGCCCAGTCGCCCTCGATCCCCTGGACGGTGACCATGGGGTCGAAGTTAGCGTCACGGCTGGCGCAGCAGGCCAGCACGTACTTCGCCGTTGCCGCCGCGACCGCGCGCCCCTCCTGTGTGGACCGGGCGGTCAGAGCTGCGGGAAAGAACGTGAGGAAGTCCGCAATCCGTCCGAGATAGAAAGCGTAGTGCTGCGGCTTCTGCTCCCGCGGGTTCGCCTGCACCAGCCCCAGCGGTGTAAGGCTGGCCGTCATTCGGTCGAAGGCATGGCGCAGCATCCCCAGGGTGTCTGCCTCCGACTGGAGCCGATCCCCCTTTCCGCTTCCAGCGCCGCAGAGAGCTCTTCGGCGCGGCGGGTGCTCTTCTCCCGCTGCACCCGCTCCCTCTGCAACTCCAGCCCCAGCCCCGCCTCCCGTTCGCGCAGCTCCTCCACCTCCTTGCGGAGGCAGTTGAGTTGGACTCCCGCCTCCGTCAGCCGCTCCTTGTTCGTAGCAAGGCGGCTGCTCGTGCTGGTGTAGAGCTCACTGAGAGCTGCCAGTAGAGCGTCCGCGTCCGCCGAAGGGACGGAGGCGGCAGGGGGCTCCGGGGTGAGCAAGGGGCCCAGTGGACCCGGTGCGCCTGAGGCCCGAGCAACCTCGGCTTGAGGGACGGCCACCTGGGGGTCGCCCCCCGCAACCTGCCCGACTTGGGGCTCAGCCGCCCCAGGTGGTATAGCTGCCGGGTCAGCGGCGCCCTGGTCGTCCCTGGCCTGGGCAGCTAGGGGGTCTGGAGCGGGCGCCCTGAGAAAAAGAAGAAGAAGAGTAATGGTAAGACACAGTTTAATAAGATTTGACTGTTTTTTGCACGTTTTCGAAAAAGTACCTAGGTACTGGCCTCGGGAAACGGGGCACACCCGGAGCAAGAGCCAGCCCTCCGCGGGGTGTTGGCGGTGCTGGTCCTGCCGGCCTAAGGACCGGCGGTGGCGGCGGCGGCGGAGGTGGCCGTTGAAACGTCGCGGGAGCCGGCGGAGGTGGAGGCGGCGACCGCTGAAACGCCGTGGAAGTCGGCGGCGGCGGCGATCGCTGAAGTATCGTGGCAGCCGGTGGCGGCGGCAGCAGCGTTGTTCCTACGGTCGGCGCCGGAGGGTCCAACATCACCACCTCGACGGGGGCGAGGGAGGACGATGCCGAGCCGGCCGTCGAGCTCCCCGCCGCCGTTGAAGAACCCCCCGCAGCGGCGGAAGAACTCCCTGCACCGGCCGTAGAGGTCCCCGCCCCGGCCGAGCCCAGGAGGCGAGGTCGTTGGGAAGGACCGCCGGCGGCGTCGTCGTCAGCTGGGCTCCTGCGCCCACCTTGGTTGCCCCTCCCCTGGCCTCCGGCAGGAGGAGGGTCCCGGATTGTCAGGGGCGCCTGATGTCTCACAACAGGCGTACCCTTGGCGTCCATCGCCGGCATGGCGCGGTTTATCGCCGCGCGCTCCCCGGGGGCTAGTCGACAGAGCGGGAGCGCGCCCGCCGGGAACGGCGGGACGGAGCTGGGCAGGCCCAGCTACCCCATCCACCTGTCGATCGCGGCGATGGTCAAATTCCCGGTGGCTGACCAAAAAAGTGTTGTCAGGACAAAAGTTAACTAAAAAAGAAGAAGAAAAAAGAGGCAACCGAAAGTGCAACGGTTCACCTCCGGGGATACTCCGGGTCCCATCGTCCTGGCCCATGTACTGCCAGGCCGGACAGATGCGGCGGCGTAGGGGGCTAAGCCTCCGGGCGATGAAGTCGCGGATAACCATGACTCCCGTCAAGCCCGCCGTCCGCAGCTGGTCGACGCGAGCAAGCATCGCCTGGAGCTCGGGCGTCTCGCTGACGTGAGCCCCCCAGTTGGGGTTGCTGACCGCTGGCCCAGTCGGAAGCTCCAGCACTTCAATGCCTCTGTCGTCCTCGACATATACCCACTCCTCACGCCACGACCTCCAACTGGACCGGCAATCCAGTGGGATGTAGCGTGATACGGTTCCGTTGCGAAGCTACAGGTGACAGCTCCCGGCGACAGAAGGAGTGCCGTCCGCGACGCGAAGGGTGTAAAAGAAGAGAAAGAGGAGAAGGTTGGGTAGAACTCCTACGAACATTTCGCAGAAGTGGGCGAAGGCCGAAAGAAGGATGACGGAATTAGGAGGAAGATGGATGTGGTGGATAGCGTAAAAATTAAGAACAGAAAGATAGAAATCAGAGACCGGTGGCAACAGACCGGCTAGAAGCTGCCACCCGAAGAAAACCACTTCCCCGGGCCTGTTGTGAGGCTCGATGGTCCCGGGGCGAACGCGAAGGGTACCCGCTGTTAGGTTCCGGGAAAGTCTGGCGGCGCCCTCCTCTTCGACGGCCGAAGGGGGGAGAACTGGAGCAAAGGGAGTCGGAGGAGCCATCAAGCGCAGAAGTATGCCAAAACACGTCGAAGAAGAAGAAGTAAAGGGCAAGGCGAAGGGAGTTGGAGGCACAAAGAACCGCTCCCCCTCTCGATCGGCCTTTTATAAGGATGCGAGGGGAAGCTTGGCGGGAAAACCGAAAAGACGCGGCGGTTCGAAAAAGGAAGTTCAAGAGCCCCGTAAATGGGGGCGTTTCCCAAGGGTCGTACGACGGTTACGAGGCAGGAGCGACTGCGCAAACCGCCTTGGGAACCGGAGAAGCCGGAGGGTCCTTTAAAAGCTGCGGGGCGCGTGGGTATTTAAGAGGCCCCACCCAGGAGACTGGGCGGTTCCCCGAAAGGCAGTTAAAAAAGGAGAGAGAAGAAGGACAGAAGACCAAAAAGCGCTCCTGGATGGGCCCGGGGGCTACTGTCGGCGTATTCTACACCAGGGTACCCGCTCCCCCGCACTAAAAATGGTTGGTGGGCCCCGCGGAGCGTCCAGGCCCACCGCTGCAAGCGGTAGGACCCAGGCCAGGCCACTGGGCGACCAGCAGAGTGTTCGCCCAGTGGACACGTGGCGAACAGGCCACGCCACTTGGCGACCAGCAGAGTGTTCGCCCGGTGGAGACGTGGTGAACAGGCCACGCCACTGGGCGACCAGCAGAGTGTTCGCCCGGTGGACACGTGGCGACCAGGCCATGCCACTGGGCGACCAGCAGAGTGTTCGTCCGGTGGACACGTGGCGACCAGGCCACGCCACTGGGCGACCAGCAGAGTGTTCGCACAGTGGACACGTGGCGACCAGGCCGTGCCACTGGGCGACTAGCAGGGTGGTCGCCCAATGGACACGTGGCGACCAGGCCAGGCCATTGGGTGCCCAGTGGGGTGATCGCCCAGCGGACAGGTGGCATGCAGGCCACTTCTCTGGCGCACCACCCCCGAGGCGGCGGTACCAGGATCAAGGGCATTCAATGCAAATCGTGTGCATTAAATGCAAAGCATGGGAGCCACAGTATGGCGGCGCGCCTTCCCCAAGCGCGTAATAATTATAGGTGGCGTGATGGCATCATATCACCTCCTGACGGAGCGAACGGCGTTGGTGGGTGTGGGGCCCGAGGCGGGAGTGTGACGGCTGCAGCAGGCATTAAATGATATGTAAGGACAGGGACGGGCGCATTTAATGCGTCTGTGGCAGTATAATGAGTGGGACTTGTGATGTAAGCATCCCACGCGCCCCCGCCAGCCCAAGTATAAAAGGGAGCTGGGGTGCATGGGAGAGGGGGTTCGTGTTGTTGATGGACAAGAGGTTCCATTCTCTAAGTTAGGATCCCAGTTCATATTCACACAAGAAAAGGAATGGCAAGGAAGGCAGGACTAGGGCTGTTACTCTACGGAGGGCCCGAACCTGGGTACCCTAGTGTCTCCGTTCTTCCGAGCTTCCCCGGCATCCCGATCTCTCCCCTTGGGCGATTACCCTGAAAGCCCCCCGTCTGAACCTTATAAGCACTCGATTCGGAGGTGCCTGTTGGCTAGTACGCCGACAACCACACTATATGAAAATCGAACTCAAGGCGAGAAGCATGTCATCCTTTGACAGTTCAATCCATCTCTCGTATCCGTGATATATTAATAAGTTGTGATTGACTTCTGAATCACGGCATGGCCATGCACTTCCTTAATCATATCACAAGAGTGGCCTAGGCATATATCTCCGTTACACTGGAGTGGCAAATTCCATCTTGACTGCTCACTTCCCTCTGCATTTTTGATAGTAAACATGTAAGGCGTGTTGCCATGTTCGTAGGTTCCTTCCCTTTGTATGGAATATAATAATCGTGTAACTGGTGGAATTTCCTTAATTTCTTTGATATAATACTGGTCGGCCGAAATCAATAAGTTACGTTTGTTGTAATAACTCTATCATTTACCTATGTCAATTAGTTGTATATGTGGTTGTGATACATATTTGCGGGAGGCTCACATTGCATTCGCAAGTATGTTCTACTTCCATCGTATGATTGGTAATGCTTGTTTTTTCATTTAACACAATGTCTCTCTTTTATCTTACCAATTGAAATTGTTAAATTGTTTGTTGTGCGCAGGTATGGCAGCTGTGGGCGACCGTGGCGATTGGCCATACGGCCTTCTAGATCACCATTTGGATGCACACCACCGTGGAAGGTTACACGCTACTGGCGGAGTGGACGTGGATCCTGGTGTCTTGTCCACATGGACTCCAGCACGTGCCTGGGGCCTCGACAGACGTTGGTTACCCAAGTATGTAAGCGTACCAAATTTTATCGTACTTATTAGGTCGTAACACGTTGTGCTCTAACTTGTAATTTATTTTTGCAGGTTGGAGGTGGAGGGATTACTTCCCCTAGTGCGGATGGTGGAGGCCACTCAGGAGGACGTCGTGGATGGTCCGGATGATGAGGTCATCATCGTGGAGAGATCCCCACGCTTTCCCTTCGACCGATCCCTCCTTACTGCCCTCGTGGACCACTAGCAGCCGGAGATGCATATCTTCCACTTGCCCTGCTGAGAGATGATGTCGACTCTATAGGATTCGATGCTTACCAGTCTCCCAATCACTGGCCAGGTGGTTGTGCTAGATGAGGTGGATGACGACTAGCGCAATGACTATTTGCTAGGTTTGCAGTAGTACTCCCCCTACACATGAAGGCCACTCGCAGTACGCCCCGCTACACCCACGATAGAAGCACGGTCCTACTCTCATGTGGCTTCGCCAGTTCGAAGTACGTGTTATCGTGGTTCACAATTGGTACGAATTAATTTATCAGTGTGACGAACAAACTTTTCTTCTTGCAGGTTAGTAGGATAGCTGGGGATGCAGTGGAGTACCAGGTTAGCCGACTGTCGACGTTTGTTGTCGGCAATAATCTTAGGGGGTGTGAATCTGCGGGGCAATGCACTGGATTAGGAACTCGATGGTAACAAAAGATGAGAATTTAGACAGGTTCAGGCCCTCTACGCTGGAGGTAATACCCTAGTCCTGTGTTCTGGGATTGTGTGGTGTATCTTCTCTTCTGCTATGATCCCCCCAATTCTCTTATATGTGAAGAGATAGAGGAGTCCAACTCGGTTACATGGGGAGGAGTCCGAGTTGGTTACAAGTAAAGAGATCATATCTTTCCTTATCCAGGGAGATTCCCTGTGATTACAATCTTTCCTTTCCTCCTTTCCTGACCAGCTACAATGGGATAACTCACATGACACCGGGGCTCACACGAATGGTCTTGTTTGTCCCCCTTCTGGCCGGGTCTCTCAGAATTCCATGCGCACACCCGGTTCCCATGTTCTCCACACCGACACCTCGAGGCTTACCTTCTGTGGCTGTTCGGGTGGGTAATGTTCACCACCACCCATGGAGACAGCGTGGACGCTAGGCTCGTTCCAATCGCGCTAGCCATTACTGACGCTGGCCCCGGCGAGGTCCCTCAGTATAGCTGGGGGTCAGTAGTACTTTGGCCACCTACCGGGCTTTGTGGACGTGTGCCTCAGGACGCGGCTCGGTTCCATCCTCTCTAGGTGCCCACTCCTGCTCATGCTCTGGTCGTTCGAGTGCTTCCAGATCGGACGACCATGGGGTGTGGACCGAGTGTATAGCCTAAAGTTCTACTATGACACGGAGGTGGACCGCCCTACGATGGGCTCCCTTTGGTGCCACAGACGGGTAAATGAATCTTTTTTTAACTATGAAATATTACATTCCTGCATCTTTTGTACTAACTTTTTGTCGGTACCTTCTGCAGCCATAGTGGGCTGGTCTGCAGACTTCAGGTACGGAGTGTGTACGCACACTTCACGAAGACGTTCGACCTCTTGTGGGCAGAGCGGGTCTGGTGGTAGCCTTACAACTTACCGGAGATCACTGAGCGCGCACCCCACAGTTTGTCCATCCTTTGCTCACGAGATCTTCTGTAATCTATCACACAGCGAAAGCTGGTGTTCGATGTCTACATCGAGGATTACCCGATTCATTGGGTAATGAGGCAGTTCGGACTTAGACAGGACGTGCCTGTCCTACGCGGTGTGTCGGTCCCCGTAGAGGCACACATGCACGTAACTATTCTTGTCCTAACATTTTGAATGCAACTGACTAAACATGCTAATGGGTTTATAACTTCTGCAGGCATTCGAGGAAAGATATGCAGGGCTGCCGAACTAACTGGGCCTCGAAGATGGCCCCTTGGGTGGAGCAGTGGACTCATGCACTACTGGACTTGGTTGTAGAGGATGTGGCGTATGGCATAGAGGGATACCAGGGGGGAAAATGTATTTTGTCTATGTCGTCGCAGTGATGTAGGAACCAGTGAAATTTAGGGTATATTATGGCGATGGTGAAGTAAAAATTGGGCAGAATGGAGTGGATTTAAGTAGCTTTGCGGTCACCCTGGCTAAGCACTTATCCCCTGATACTGTTAGCATTCGTGATATAAAACTTTGGTTGACCCAATATTTTTCCCTGAATCCAAGTGTTTATTCTGTTACCATCAAAATCGTATGCACGCATAGCAAGGGTGACCCGGCTATGTGGGAGTTGAAGAAAGTAGATCGAACACAGTTGTGGCAGAAATGGTTAAGGTGGTGCAAGGGATCTCGCCTTGAATGTGTGATGCTGGTGCAAGCTTGTCCTAGGGAAGAGGTGGGTACTACTGGTGTGAGCGAGAGCAGCACATCGGCTACAATTGAACAAGTTCAGCCAGAGTGCCGGTTGAGGTAGCAGTGGGGGATTATCACAGGGATGCAGCAAGCGCAGAAGGTCTTGCTGATGAAGTGGAGGAGATCGATCAACTTGTGGATCATTTGGATTGGGTGGACCGTATGGCGACAGAAGAGAAAGTTGAAATGTTGGAGCCTGATGATACCATCGGCGAAGATGACGAAGGGGAGGAAGATGATGAAATGCATGGTAGTACTGGCTCAGCAGAGGTACCCATCCCCGATGAATGGAACGGGCAGAACAAAGCTGGTATGGAAGCTTTGTGGGGCCATGAATCGCATCGTGAGTATGGTACTAGTGCTATTCGGTTGAATCAAATGTTCCCGAACAATTCTGAATTGAAGTTGGTAGTGAGGCTGTGGGCACTATCGCTGTAGAGAGAGTTTCGGGTTGTGTTGTCCAGCCCAGATAAGTACACAGTGAAGTGCAGAATCGATGGTTGTGAATTTCGAGTTCATGCATACAAGCCGAAGTGTGAGACGTATTGGATTGCATCAAGAGTGTAGGAGCACACATGCAGACTAAAAAATGTTCTTGTCAAACACCGTAACTTGAATGCGGCTCAAATAGTTATGTTTAATGAAATCATTGAGAAATGGGATATTGAGTGTTCATATATTCAGAAAGCAATCTTACGAATATTTAAGTATCAGATAAGCTACTCGATGGCCTGGCGTGCAAAGCAGAAAGCATTAGAGAAGAGGTTTGGCACATACGAGGCTTCGTATTGCAACCTACCTCGTGTGCGTGAAGTATTGAAGCAAACCAATCCTGGCACATACACTGCTTTAAAAGAAAGTGAAGCAGATGGAAATGGGATCTCTACATTTCGTAGTGTTTTTTTTATTATGCCCTTGCATTGCGTCATTCGGGTACTATCGTCCATTGCTTTGTGTCGATGGCAAATTTTTGACTGGAAAATACAAGGTGCAGATTCTAACAGCCATTGCAGTTGATGCGAATAACCACATACTTCCATTGGCCTTTGCATTTGTTGAGGGTGAGAACCGGGATAGCTGGGTGTGGTTTTTTAGACATCTGAAGGTGGGGGCAGTTGGTGATCGGTCCAACATGTGCATCATTCATGATCGTCACAAAGGTATCCTTTCGGCAATTAAAACTCTACAGGAGGACCCAGATGAACCATTTTCATGGTCTGACTTGCAGAATAGGTGGTGCATGAGATATTTGGGAACAAATTTCTTCAAGCAGTTTAAGAGTAAGAAACTGATGAACCTATTTAAGAGGTTATGCAAGCAGAATCAGGCATGTAAGTTCAACGTGCTGTTGGTTGAGTTGGATAAACACACAAGTGCACATATGGAAGAGATAAAAAAGCAACCACCTACGCCGAACGAATGCCCACCCAAAAAGCTAACACCCCTTGGGGAGCTCGATCCTCCTAATCTGAGGAGACGAACGTCAAGGAACATAAAATGTTTCTTGCACTGGATAGAGGTGGATCCTCTAGAGAAGTAGGCATTACTTCATGACACTGGAGGCGCGAGGTTAGTATAGTACATTAAGATATTTATTACCGCTGAACAAATGGGGTTGTTGTTCTAAACTGTTATGCGTTGAACAGGTTTGGTGTCATGACAACGAATATAGCCGAGGTTTATAATTGGGTCATCAGAGGCCTTCGTTCGCTACCGCTTGTGGCCATCCTTGAAGGCATGTTGCACGGCATCGTTGCCTACCACCAGAAAAGGCATGCGGAGGCGGTACTTCATGCCTCGACATTGCAAATGCTGTATTGTTCGCGGATGATGACCTACATGGAGGAACGAACCATGAGAGCTCAGCAGCATATGGTGCGTAGCTTCGGAATCACTGAGTACCGCTTCGAGGTGACTCTTAGGTGCAAAAGGGGTTTGGGAACCGACACAGTGGTTATTACGCACGAGGTTAATCTAGGCCAAGGGGCAACTGGATGGTTTGAATGCACATGCAATAAGCCAAGACTTCTCTATATTCCTTGCTCACACGTGATGGCTGCTTGTAGGCAAATTGGGATGAATACATCGCAATACATGTACCCATTTGTGACACCCCAATTTTTGCTTTTCTTGAATTTTAACGTTATTTTGCACTTTTGTGAATTTTTGGAATTTTCTGGAATTTATTTGGATTTATTTGGATTTAATTTGAATTTAATTTGAATTTATTCCCTTTTGAAATAATTAAAGAACTAAAAGTTTCAAATAAATTTTTGTTAGGAATATTTTATTTGAGTCCCAAATGCCCTAAAATATTTTCTAAATTTTTTTGAGTATTTTTCTATTTTTCTTGAATTAAATGAATTTCTGAAAATTATTTTGAATATTTAATCGCTGGAAAATGAGAATCGGTTTGTACTGTTCACCCGACCGAGCCCGAGTCGGACTCGAGTCCGAGTCCGACTCGAACCCAACCCGCGCCGCGGTCGAGCCGAACCCAGTCGGCGAAACCCTAACCCCGCGATCGTTGGATCGAGATCCAACGGCCACGATTGCGCCACGTCACCCGAGCCCGACCCCGACCGAGCCAGCCAAGTTGCCCGAGCTGGACCCGAGCACAAACCCCGCGACCGTTGGATCTTGATCCAACGGCTCCCGTTGAGCCACGTCACCCAATCCGAATTGGATTCGGATTCCGCCGCCGCAGCCGGGTGGACCTCGGTCTCCGCGCGATTCACGGAAGCCGAGGCCCCTATTTAATGTGTCGCCTCCGCCATCGGATAGCCCGCTCCCGTGCGCACCCGTAGCCCCAAGCCTCGCAGCTCGAGCCGCCGCCGTTCGCTCCGCTGCAGTTTTCCGCCGTTTGCCGCCGTCTCCGCCGTCCATCGCCATCGCCGAGCCCAGATCCGAACTCCCCACGTTGAGCCGCGCCTGGGATGCCCCTCACCTTGCCGGAGCGCGCCCCGAATGCCATCGGGCTTATCATCGTCCTCAGCGCCAGTGACCTAGCCCCGCTGCGCCGCCATCGCCGCCTCGAGCTCGGACAGCCGTCCGATCAAGATCGAACGGCCACGGTAAGCCCATGTTCCCTCAGAACCCTAGAAACCCATATTAGATCTGGACCGTCGGATCAAGATCCAACGGCCCACGTTCGGCCACGTCGCCGTGCGATTTTCCCGTTGCGAACCCTAGATCTATTTCCAACCATTGGATCTAGATCCAACGGCTTAGCGTGAGCCGCGCAGCACCGCGTTGCAACGTGTTAGATCCAATCTGGACCGTCCGATCTAGATCGCACGGCCCAGATCGAACCACGTTCCCCCAAAGATGTGAAACATAGATCTAATCCGTGCCGTCGATTTCCAAATCAACGGCCGTGATCACGCCACGTGTGCCCTAGCCGCGTGCACGCGCGTGAGAGCATGTCGCTGACACGCTGGGCCTGCGTGTCAGCGACCGGGTCGAACCGTACCATGACGTCGGTCGTGACGTCAGCGTAACGTCACGGTGGGGCCCGCGTGTCAGGCGCCCTCGGCCGTGCGCGCTGACGTCGGCTGCTGACGTCAGCAGTGGGGCCCGCTTGTCAGTGGCTCACGTGCGCGTGGAGCGGGTCCACGGTGGAACCGAGCCGAACCGTGTGCTGGGTCCATGGACCCGTGGCGACGTGTCAGCCTCTGATTGGTCCACGTGTCACGTTGACGCAATAAATCATTTTTCCGAAAAATAAATTGTTTATTTAATTCGGTTTATTGATTTTAAATTTAGATTCAAACTTCAAACGCTTATAACTTTTGCATTTTAACTCCGATTTGGGTGATTCAAATTTCTAAAAATTCATAAAATTGATATCTACCTAATGGTGAATTTTATTTAATTTTTGGATTAAAGTTTTTCTCTGTTAAATTATTTAATTGATTATTTAATCTTTAAACGCTTATAACTTTTGGGTTTTAACTCCGATTTTGACGATTCAAATTCTCAAAAATTCATAAAATTATGATCTCTCTGTTTTTGGACTTTATTTGAATATTTGGATACTCTTTGTCTACTGGTTTATTTATTATTTGCTATTTGCACGTTTTACGAGTAGACGTTGAAGTGCCCGAAAGCTTCGAAGGTGAAGTGTTGACCCAGGAGCCAGTTCAAGACCAAGACCAAGTGCTATTTGAAGGCAAGTTGTGCTTTGACCATGTTGATCCCATCTTGAAATTAATTTGATTTAAATTATTGCATGCTAGTTTAATTAGAAAATGTTTTAATTAATTTTGGGAAAATTAGCTAAATGCCAGCTTCGCACTATGACACCTTGATTATTATTTATGTGCCATGACCCCTTGTCACCCTAGCCTGATTTAAGTAGTTAGACCGATGTAGTATGCTTAGCCCTGCCACGTGACATGTTTTGTACAATTACATGTTAATATTGACTTAATGAGATATGGAACCAGTTTTGGAAAATTGTCATGTGTTATTAACGGTGATGTTGATGGCACGTGGTGCATGGTAATCAACTGGGGTTTGATAAATAGATTTGGACCGGGGCATGTGGCAAGAATGATCGGGTGGGCCAGTTGTGGCACTGGGAAAGTTGATTTGGTTCTTCGGGTAGTCTTGCCCTGGTCACCCTAAGGACTTAACCTTGCAAGCCTTTGACCTGAGTCAAACGTGCAACCACATGTCTGTAATGGGACGGACCTAGTTGATTAAGATGCTAATAACTTACTTGTGGAACCTCGGGGTGTCAACTACACCTTTTGTGTCGTTGTACAGGGGAGCTTACCAGGGTTGTGGCCAGGTACCCATCTAACGGTTCATTGACCTAGACTTCGCCTTTGCTAAGGGAAGGATTAGTGTGCAATAACCGGGAAGGTCCACTTGTACAGTTAGAAGTTTTCCGAAAGACTTTGTTACGGACACTCACCTTTGTGGTGGTTGGCTGTATCTTGTGGGTAAAGTGCATAACCTCTGCAGAGTGTAAAATCTATTCGAATAGCCGTGTCCGCGGCATTGGACATTGCTCGGGAATTACAGTCAAGGGTTAGACTTTCATGAAAATAACTTGGACTTGGAAAGTTTGGTTGGGTTTATTGATGACGTTGATGGAAATGTGGATTAGAAAAGGGAAAGTGTTTATTTAACTCCTGGAAAAGTTATTGATATTACACCGCTTTTATTGCTTTCGAATCTACTTATGTTACTTGTTAAATGATGTTTATTGCAAATAAACCGTGAAACATTTCTTGTACTAAGCCATGCATGTAGAATATTACTTTGCATTCTGTGCATGACTTGCTGAGTACCAAGTACTCACCCTTGCCACAAAACAACATCAGTTGAAGAAGAATCAACGCCAGCACTGGAGGAGGAGTTGCAGGAGGAGCCGTCTATCTAGGGAGCGAGCCCAGTCAGTTGCCTATGGTATACTGGATGGCTCTACGAAGTTATCTTATTTTTCCGATGCTGTTATTTCTCTTTCAATAAGTTTTTCGCCCTACGAGGCGTATATTTGTAACTTGACCTTAAGGTTGAGCAACTAGTTTGGTTAACTAAATAAAGTACTTATTATTTCGTTGAGTATAATTGTGATATTTACCGACGTTGAGACTGTGTGCACTAGCGTAATCCTGGACTAGTGCGGAATACACAGAGGGTCCGGATTTGCAAATTCAGGTCCCGACAGAGGTGGTATCAGAGCCATACTGACTGTAGGCTCACCCTTAGTTAGAATGGTCGTAGTGAGGAAAAAAACCTATTTTCTAAAGTTAAAATTTGGCAGGACAATGAATGAACTCTCGACTCATCCCCTTCACTCTCTTTTCCTTGCCCCTTGCTGAGATCTTTTTGTCTCCACTTCTATTTAAAAATGTTGCGTTCTTACGCGAGCGTCTTTTGGCAGATGATGATGAAGAACAACTACGCCGAGCGTGAGGGAGGCTACGCAGCAGAGTTGTGGTGTATGCTACAATTGCTTGGAGGCTTCGGGAGACCGCTCTACCGAGGGAACACCATCGTGCAGGCAGGACTGGTCATTGGATGGGATGTGAAGATCACCGTGTATGCCCAAGAGAAGACAAAGTTCAGCCGCCCTTTTCACTTCACCGCCAGGAGATCCACATTTGAGATGGGAATTCAGGAGGTGTCGCGTCGAGTGATGCGGCAGATTGCTCGCACCTACTCCAGAGAGTTGGTTGGCATCGTGTTTCATCATCACCTGCGCAGAGACAATCGCATTGACCGGGAGCCGATAGAAGATGAGGATGCTACTACCACTCTGTTTGCACCAAAATTTGGCGTCCTCTGTAAAATCGGATAGAATGTTTTGGAAAGGGTAAACTGGCATCAAACGGATCGGAAAGAATCCGTTTTGGATAAGGAAAGGAAATCGGATTAGAGTCCAGTATGGGCAAAAACACCGTATCCATGCGTGACTCGGATCGGCAAGGACATTATAAAAAGGGGAAGCTCTGGGCGCAGAGAATCAATCAATCCAACACAACATCTACTTTTTACAGTTTTTACATCGTTTTAGGGTTTACAAACACTTTTTTTGTAAGTCGACGGAATCAACAAAGTTGCGCATCGCCGATTGTTGATTTTAGCCGATTTCGTCCAGGTTCGATCTGCTTTGTTTTGCTGCGTATCGCCTTCTCAAAGCCGATTTCACCTTGTATCCGGATTAACCGAAACTGGTTGATCTAGTTATCCCCTAATCGGTTTCCGGCCGACTAGCAAGAAGCCGATAAACATTGCTCTATCGGCTTTGATCAATTTACAAATTCTACCTTGTCAATTTCAGGTCAAATTGACTGGCACGCTCTACAAACTTGGCGTTTGTCTTGTATGTTCGGGGCTAAAAATCCTACCTCACGTTTTTAGCGCGAACATATTTTGGCACGCCCAGTGGTACAACGAAAATCAAGATGTCATCAACCGATAAACCTGCGGTCAACACCGATATCAACACGGATGCTATAATCGCGCCTCAAATGGCCGATTTAACCCCCGAACAGCGAAAAGAGATCGAAGACCGAAAGGCGGCACTAGAAGAGGTAATGCTGCACTGCTTTCAGAAAACGCGACGAGGGGGTGTTATGCAAATAACAGCACTTCCGACCATCAGCCCTATCGGCGATTTAGCATATGACCCGGTAAGCCGATATGCACCCGGTCAAGCTAATTTGTCAATTATGATCGAGCAGTCTGTGCATCACGCGCTAATCAACTAGTCATCGGCTCTAGTAACTACGTTGGAGCTGATGATCGAGAATAGCATTAAAACAATCGATCAGGAGTTGGCTGTGTCTGGAAGTTTATTAGATCCGGTACAGCCCCTCCCGACGTACCCAGTGTACTCTATATCACCCAACACCAACATGGTGGATGTTTCGGCTACCGCACCCCACACGATGCCGATACAGCCTACCGTGTTAAAACCTAACTCCCATAAGGGTGGAATAGCACACTATCACGGGCACACCGATGGAGCGAAGGTAAATATGCCTAGTGCCTCCAATACGCTCCCAGCAGGTGTGGGTTGTCTATCGGCTTCACGGGCGATTGAGACAGACCAAGTTCCGCTACCCCAGGGAAGCACGATCAGAAACCAAACGCCGCACAGGGTAGTTTCATACGTCGAACCCTTCGTGCCTATACCAGATATGCCAATTGTCCGAAACCACGGTTACGACCAAACACCAAGGCCCCCTGGGACACAGTTTGGATATCGACCCGAGTTTGCACTCGGGGGGCAGGGTGTAGACAATGATAATTGGCAAGGTCAGGCTGCACCACAAGCCGACCACATTAATTGGGCAGAGCAAATTGCTGCCGTGTTAAGAGAGCAGTTCGGTCTACAACCCAAGGGGAGGGTAATCGGCTATAGGAAGCCGTACCCTGATTACATAGATTGGATACCATACCCCCATAACTACAGGATACCAGATTTTGCAAAATTTCTAGGGGATGATTCCGTAACTACCCTTGAGCACGTTGGACGATTCATGGCCCAATGTGGTGAAGCCGCACACTCCGACGGGCTAAAAATCAGACTCTTCCCCTTATCCTTGTCAGGGGCAGCGTTCACCTGGTTCACAAACCTTCCCCCAAATTCGGTCCATGTATGGAACGATTTGGAAAGCCGATTCCACGAATATTTCTTTACTGGGACCATGGAATTAAGAATCTCCGATCTCAGCTCCGTCCGACAGAAATACGGGGAATCTGTCTCGGATTACCTCAAAAGGTTTAGGGACATACGAAACAGATGCTTTAGCTTTACACTCCCTGATGACCAATTAGCAGATTTGGCATTTCAAGGGCTAATACCGCCACTAGAAGAAAAATTTGTAGGGCAGGAGTTTGCTGATTTAGGTCATCTGCTCCATCGGGTATCGACGCAAGAAAGCCGATACACAGAGAACAAAGGATTTAGAGATAAATTTAGGTTAAATGGTAACGACAAAGCCAAGGTTAACATGGTAGAATATAATCCGAGCGACACTTCTGACGACGAAGAAGCAGGAATAAACATAGCCGAGTGGACCAAGGGTTCCAAAAGGTCACTCGTATGCTCTTTACTCAAACCAACGAAAAATAAGGCGGAAGTTAAGTACTCATACGACGTGTCAAAGTGTGACAAGATATTTGATTTATTGCTGCAAGAAAAACTCATAAGGCTACCAGAAGGACATGTCATCCCATCGGCTGATGAAATTTAAAAGCGAAGGTATTGTAAATAGCACCATTCGTTTTCACATAATACTAACGATTGCAATATTTTTCGACAACAGATTCTATCGGCTATCGCCGATGGCAGATTAAAATTTGCGGAAGAATCGGCTATGCAGATAGATGTGAATCCTTTTCAAATCAATATGGTTCAATGCTCACGAAAAGGAAAGGGACTTGCGGAAGAAGACATCAAGCCGACTAAGAAAGTTGAAGCACGATCAAAAGGGGACGAAACAGTACAGATTACTATCGGATCCATACAAATAGAGGCCGATAAGAACGGGCAAAGCTCGAGAACAGTAAAACCAAGAGGAGATTTGGAAGTCGGAAAATGGTATAGAGCTGAAAGGGCTCCAAGGAAAACAAATTTCAAACCAAAGCCGACTTTTTCGCAACTCCTGGGGAAGTATGAAAGGATAAGTCAGAGACATAATGCCCGACAACCCAGCAATTTCCATCGGCCGAATCAAAGGACATGCGAGTATTGGCGGCCAGAAGTGCCACATCGCCCAACTACTAAAGAAGAAAAACACCAGCGATGTCCCTTTTGGCAATTTTGCTGGGAGAAGGGGATGATCTTGCCAACAGTACAGTCATGTCCTATGCAACACTCATCTATGCATCGGCTAAACCTCTCAGTAAAAGACAGACTGTCCGGACCAGTGCATGATCGACTAGAAGAAAGAAACAGGAAGCCGATACATGAAAGATTGTCAATGTCGGAACAAGGCGAGTCCTCCCGAACTCAAGAAACATCGGCTTCTCGTCACGAAATCGGGATAGAGTCTGACAGTAAGATGAGTGGTTTGGCTGGAAAAATCAGAGAGCCGATAGAGCCCAAACCTCGATGGTGTCCCTCAGGTCTTAGCAAATCACAGCGCAGACGGCTTCAGCGACTGAAGACACAAGAAGAGAGGGAAGCCGAAAAGGAGAAGGAAAGGGATCAAATATTCAACAAGCTGAGGCCTATGCCAGTTGTGAAAAAGGAATGGAGGAAAAAGGAGCAGGCTGATAGCGATTCGGATCAATCGATCGAATCCGGGTCTCCAATGATCCGAGATGACACACCGCCGATGGATATAAACATGGTATTCACTCTGCGTGCCGAGTTCAAAACCGAGGAATCGGCTGAAGAAGTGTTTGCCCAGCTATGCCTCGGTGCGCCAGATGCCGTGTTTGAGAAACCACAAGACACGCATCGACATCTAAAACCCTTATACCTAAAAGGGTACATTAATGGTCGACCAATATCTCGGATGTTGGTCGATGGTGGAGCAACGGTTAATCTGATGCCGCTAAGTACTTTTAATAAATTGGGTAAAGCCGATGAAGACTTGATCAAAACAAACATGGTGTTGAATGACTTCACAGGAGATCCTACCGAAGCCAAAGACGTAATGATGTCGGAATTAACAGTCGGCAGTAAAACCTTGCCAACTGCATTTTTTGTGATAGAAGCCAAAGGTAATTATAGTGTGCTCCTTGGGCGGGACTAGATCCACGCTAATTGCTACATACCATCGACTATGCATCATAAGTTGGTGCAATGGAACAACGATGCAGTAGAGGTTGTGCCTGCTGATACATCGGCTCATATCGCCATGGCCAGTCCTGATACCAATTGGCCACACGAAGAAGCCAAATGCATACCAGGGAAAGGCTTGGACAATTGCGATTTCATCTGCATCGAGAAGTCAGGATTCAAGCCGATCAGCGTTAAACCTAGTACGTTTGATCGGACAGACGAAGTAGTAAGAAGATGGAATCGAAGACTAGCAAAATTACAAGAAAAAGTAAGAAGCTATCGACAAGAAGAATATGAAGAGACTGTCGAGGACTTTGAAGAAGAAAGGAAGGGGTTAGAATTTACCTCTGCCGATTTGCTTAAGGAAATCAATATAGGAGAAGACAACAGAAAAAGACCAACATTTGTAAGTGCTAAATTAGAACCCAATTATAAAGCAAAGTTGGTCGAAATACTCAAAAAATATAGAGTTTGCTTCGCATGGGAATATTATGAAATGCCGGGTTTGAGCTGACAGTTAGTCGAACATCGGCTACCCATAAAACCTGGATATCGGCCATTTAAATAGTACCCCAGACGATTTAATCCTACATTGTATAACGCTATAAAAGAAGAGGTCGGACGATTACTAGAGGCCAAGTTTATCCGGCCCTGCCGATATGCTGAATGGGTCTCGAACATCGTCCCTGTAAGAAAGAAAAACGGCAAACTCAGGGTATGCGTCGATTTTAGAGATTTAAATAAAGCCACACCAAAAGACGAATACCCGATGCCCATAGCCGATATGCTTATCGATGCTCCATCCGGGAACAAAATCATTAGTTTTTTGGATGGAAATGCCGGATATAACCAAATATTCATGGCAGAAGCCGATATACCCAAAACGGCCTTCAGATGCCCAGGGGCTTTAGGTCTATACGAATGGACCGTTATGACGTTCGGTTTGAAAAATGCTGGTGCTACTTATCAACGTGCTATGAACCACATTTTCCATAATTTAATCGGCAATACTGTGGAAATCTACATCGACGATGTAGTAGTAAAATCCAAAGAAGATTGGCAACATTTGGCTGATTTGGAAAAGATGTTCGAGAATACAAGGGCACACAGATTAAAAATGAACCCGCTCAAGTGCGCTTTTGGAGTATCGGCTGGACAATTCCTTGGGTTTACAGTACATGAGAAAGGGATTGAAGTAAACCAAGCCAAAGTAAAAGCTATAGCCGATACTAAACCACCGACAAATAAAAAGGAGTTGCAAGTATTGATAGGCAAAATCAATTACTTGCGACGCTTCATTTCAAATTTATCTGGGCGAGTTCGGGCTTTCGCGCTACTGTTAAAAATTAAAGACGACCAAGAGTTCAAATGGGGAATCGACCAACAAAAGGCCTTCAATGATGTGAAGAGTTATCTGATCAACCCGCCAGTGCTGGCCACACCAAAGCATGGTATACCTTTTAAACTGTACATATTGGCTGAAGGAGATACGGTAGGGGCGGTCCTGAAACAAGAGGCCGATGGGAAGGAACGAGCCATATTCTACTTAAGCCGACGCCTCTTAGACGCAGAAACCAGGTACCCACAGGTGGAAAAATTATGTTTGTCTTTGTATTTTGCTTGTACTAAGTTAAGACATTATATTTTGGCTTCAAGTGTATTATAGTTTGCAAAGCCGATGTAGTCAAATACATCGTATCCGCACCAATCCTGCGGGGTCGACTTGGTAAATGGGCATACGCCTTAACCGAGTTCGATTTGGTCTACGAATCGGCTAAATCTGTAAAAGGGCAAGTTGTGGCCGATTTTATCACAGGGAGTGAAACGTTCACCAGGATGGCCGATGCGACTCCTTGGCGATTATATTTCGATGGATCCGTTTGCCAGGAGGGCGAAGGCATCGGCATAGTGTTGATCTCACCTAGAAAAACAGGAGTATGAGTTCATGTATCGGCTAAATAGCCGATGCTCAAATAATCAAGCGGAATATGAAGCGTTACTAAAAGGGCTGCAATTGCTAGACAGCATCGGGGTAAAAGACGTCGAAGCCTTTGGGGATTCAATGTTAATTGTGCAGCAAGTCAAAGGGGAATACCGATGCAACGACGGCACGCTGACTCAATATTTACATCAATGCCTCCAAGTTATCAAGACGTTCACTACATTCTCCATAGAACATATCCCAAGAGAAACCAACGACAAGGCAAACCTACTAGCACAGTGCACATCGGGATATAAGAGCAAAGGCCGATGGGAACTAATCGAGCCGAGCGCTTGGCCGATCCTGTGTATCCATCCTGTCGACTGGAGAATGGAAATAAGGGATTATTTATCAAACCCCTATAAGCCGACTGAGCAGAAGGTCAGGCGTAAAGCGCTTAAATATGTTGTACTAGAAGATGTACTATACTTTCGAACCATGGAAGGCTTGCTATTAAGATGCTTGGGGACTGAAGAAGCCAAAATAGCAATGGGAGAAGTCCACGAGGGAATCTGTGGGTCACACCAGTCGGCTCACAAAATGAAATGGATACTGAGGCGTACGGGGTATTTTTGGCCGACAATGTTGGAAGATTGTTCCAAATACTATAAAGGGTGCCAAACTTGTCAAAAGTTCGGCAACATACAAACGGCTCCAGCAGCGGTTTTATGCCCGATTATCAAACCATGGCCGTTCAGAGGATGGGGTATAGATGTCATCGGCCAAATATTCCCGAACTCCAGTAAAGGTCACAAGTTCATCCTTGCTGCCACGGACTATTTTTCGAAATGGGTTGAAGCTGTACCGCTCAAGAAAGTAACTACCAAGGAACTAATCGACTTTATAAATGAACACATTGTGTATCGGTTCGGAATCCCACAAACAATCACTACCGATCAAGGGACTGTTTTCATGTCTAAAGAGTTCAAAGATTTCGCAGAAAGTCTCAGGATAAAATTACTCAACTCCTCCCCTTACTATGCTCAGGCCAATGGACAGGCCGAGTCATCCAACAAGACACTGATAAAACTGATAAAAAGAAAAATTGAGGAAGAGTCAAGAAAATGGCATTCAACATTATCAGAGGCTTTATGGGCTTATCGGCTATCTTACCATGGGTCGACCAAATTGTCACCTTTTCAGTTAGTCTATGGACAAGAAGTCGTTTTACCCATAGAAATCAACATCGGCTCAATTAGGGTATCTAAGCAAGAGAAGCTACTGACTGATGAATACAAGCAAACGATGCTGGACAATTTAGATGATTTAGCTGAGTTAAGGCTGATTACATTAGATCGGCTCAAAAGAAACAAGGAGAGGGTCGCCAGATCATACAATAAGAGGGTTGTGGTAAAATCCTTCAACCAAGCCGATTTAGTGTGGAAAACCGTGTTACCGATTGGCTCTAAAGATAATCGATTTGGTAAGTGGTCTCCGACATGGGAAGGGCCTTATAAGATAAGTTGGCCAGTAGGTGGAAACTCATACATGATCGAGACCTTGGACGGATCGGTCCTACCGAAAGCAATCAACAGAAAATATCTTAAAGCATACTACCCCAGCGTCTGGGTCGGAGCATAGACAACCGATCGCATCACCAAAGAAACAAAAACATTAAAACAATCGGCTTACTAAGCCGATAGAAAGATTGTTGCATCCAAACAATGACAAAAACAAGTCATGACATGAACGACAAAACATCGTTTAAAAAAAATCACAGCCCTGATCCGGGCAGACGAGCTCCTAAACCTGATGAAGCCCCCGCAGCTTTGGCGATGATGTCCTGAACATTATCAATAATACGCTTATCATCAACTGCACTCCCAGGTATAACCTTGATCTTGGCCGATTGATTCTTCACCGCTGCCACCATGTCACCTAGGGTGTGTGTCGGGACCCGAATCTGCAAATCCGGACCCTCTGTGTATCCAGCACTAGTCCAGGAACGCGCTAGTGCACACAGTCTCAACATTGGTAAATATCACAATCATACCAAACGATACTAATAAAGTACTTTAAATAGTTAACCAAACTGGTTGCTCGACATTAGGGTCAAGTTACAATTATACGCCACGCAGGGCGAACCTTAATAATAAAGAAATAACTGCAGCGGAAAAAGTAAGATAACATCGTGGCGCCATCCCGTATACCACAGGCAACTGACTGGGCTCGCTCCCTAGTTAGACGGTTCCTCAGGAAGCTCCTCCTCCAAGGCTGGTGTAGACTCCTCTTCAACTGGTGTTGTGTTGAGGCAAGGGTGAGTACTTGGTACTCAGCAAGTCATGCACAGAATGCAGCTAATATACTACATGCATGGCTTGATACAAAGGAATAGCTCAGGGTATATTTGCGATGCTTGACATTTGACAAGTATTATAAGTAGATTCGAAAGCAGTAGAAACAAATATATCATCAATAACTTTTCCAGGAGTTTAATAAGCATCTTTCCCATTCCTAATCCACATTTCCATCAACATCATTCTTTAATCCAAACCCAACCTTTCAAGTCCAAGTTATTTTCAAGAAAGTCTAACCCTTGACTGTAATTCCCGAGCAATGTCCAATACCGCGGACATGGCTATTCGAATAGATTATACACTCTGCAGAGGTTATGCACTTTACCCACAAGATACAGTCAAACACCACAAAGGCGAGTTCCCGTAACAAAGTCTTTCGGAAACTTCTAACAATACAAGTGGTCCTCCCCGGTTGTTGCGCACTAACCCTTCCCTTAGCTAAGGCGAAGTTTAAGCCAACCAACCGTTAGATGGGTACCTGGCCGCAGCCCCGGTACGCTCCCCCGTACAACATACACAAAGGGTGTAGTTGACATCCTGAGGTTCCACCGGTACGTTATTAGCAACTTAATCAACTAGGTCCGTCCCATTACGGACATGTGGTTGCACGCTTGACTCAGTTCAAAGGCTTGCAAGGTTAAGTCCTTAGGGTGACCAGGGCAAGACTACCCGAAGAACCAAACCAACATTCCCAATGCCACAACTGGCCCACCTGATCATTCTTGCCACATGCCCCGGTCAAAATCTATTTATTAAACCCCAGTTGATTACCATGCACCACGTGCCATCAACATCACAACACATGATACCTTTCCAAAACAGGTTCAATATATCATTAAGTCAATATTAACATTTGATTGTCCAAAATCATGTCACGTGGCAAGGCTAAGCATACTACATCGGTCTAACTACCCATGTTGGCAAATTAATAATGTCCAACTAGTAATCCACACTAGGGTGTCAAGGGGTCATGGCACATACTTAATTAATCAAGGTGTCATACAGCAATTTGGCATTTATCTAATCTCCCATAATTAAGTAAAGCATTTTCTATTTGAACTAGCATGCAATACATTAAATCAAAAATAGGTTTCAAAATGGGATCAACATGGTCAAAGCATAACTTGCCTTCAAAAAGTACTTGCTCTTGGTCCTGAGCTGGCTCCTGGGTCAACACTTCTCCTTCGAATCCTTCCGGCACTTCAACATCTACTCGTAACGCGTGCAAATAGCAATAAATGAATAAAACAGTAGACAAAAAGTGTCCAAACATCCAAATAAAGTTCATAAACAGTGAGAACATAATTTTATAAATTTTTAGGAACTGGAATCGTCGAAATCGGAGTTAAAACGCAAAAGTTATCGCATTTTGAAGTTTAAATATTCCATTAAATAATTTTACAGAGAAAAACTTTAGTCCAAAAATTAAATAAAATTCATATTTGAGTAGAGCCGAATTTTATGAATTTTTAGAAATTTGAACCACTCGATTTGGAGTTGAAATGCAAAAGTTATGAATTTTCAAAGTTTGAATTAGATTTAAAATCATTAAACCGAATTATTAAATCATTTTCTTTTTCGGAAATTATTTATTGCGTCAGCAGTGACACGTGGCAGCCTCTGATTGGTCCACGTGGACTTGCTAACGTCACCACCGAACGGATCTCGTGATGACGTCATGCTAACGTCAGCATGACACGTGGCACCACTCGGGTGCTGCCACGTGTCCGGTCCATGGACTGGGTCCACGGGCGGCATGGGTTTACGGTGCGCTCGGCGCACGGCGCAGTCGCTGACATGCGGGCCCCGCATGTCAGTGGCTTGGGTTCACGCCCGAACGGGCGCGGCTGACACGTGGGCCCTCTGACACGCGGGGCCCGCGTGTCAGAGACACGCTCCCACGCGCGTGGGCGCGGCTAGGCACACGTGGCACAATCTCGGCCGTTGATTTGAAAATCAATGGCCCAGATTGGATCTGGACTCACGCGTTTGGGGTGAACGCGCTTGATCTGGACCGTTGGATCTAGATCCAACGGTCGAGATTGGATCTGGGATTTTGGACGGGATCTCACCGGCGGGATGACGTGGCGCGATCTGGAGCGTTGGATCTGGATCGGACGGTGGAGCGAGCTCGGGGTCGGTGACGGCGGCACGGCGGAGCAGGAGTCACCGGAGATGATGACGACGACCACGGTGACGGCGCCTCGGGGCTTCTCCGGCGAAGTGGATGGTACCTCCCGATGCGCCTTGGCTCTGCGGTTCCGGATCTGACGGACAGCGGCGGGGCGAAGCAAAGACAGCGGCGGAGGCTTCTCCAACTACGGCGAGCAATAGCGGGTCGATGGCGGCGGCTAGGGCTAGGGCGCGTGGGGCAAACGACGCACGAGGCAAAGGCGAACCTCGGGCGCGATCCCGGGCATTAAATACCGGCACGGACGCCGAGATCCCCGCGGAATCCGCGGCGGAACCGGTACGGGCGGCGGAGTCCGACCCGGACACGGCGAGGGCGACGTGGCACGCGCACAGCCGTTGGATCAAGATCCAACGGTGCAAGGGTTTGGGCTCGGGTCTGACTCGGTCGAGCTGGCTGGCTCGGTCGGGCTCGGGCTCGGTGACGTGGCTCAATCGTGGCCGTTGGATCAAGATCCAACGGTCACGCGGTTAGGGTTCCGGGCAAGCCGGTTCGGCTTGACCACGAAGCGTATCGGGCTCGGTCGGACTCGAACTCGAGTCCGACTCGGGCTCGATCGGATGAAACGATGAAACCAACTCGAATTAATTAATCCAATTAAATTCCCAGAAATTCAATTAAATCATTAAAAATAGCAAAAGACTCAGAAAAATTCCAGAAAAATTCTGGAAAATATTTTGGAACATTTTGGACTCAAATAAAATATTTCCAACAAATTTTTATTTGCAAAATTAAATTCTTTAATTATTTCAAAATGGAATAAATTCAAATAAATTCCAAATAAATCCAAATAAACTCCAGAAAATTCCAAAAATTCACAAAAGTGCCAAATCACACATAAATTTAAGAAAAGCAAAATTTTGGGGTGTTACAGTGTGTTTCTGCGCTGACAAAGATGAAGCCGACGTAGAGAGGGACATCTGGATATCAGCCAGTTGTTGGGTCACATTGGCCAACTGCTCTTCCAGAGACTTCTTCGTAGATTCCAAGTCTTTTTGCTTCATCTTAGCCGATTTGAAGTCAGAAATGCCTTGGTCGTACTGTTGTTTCTTGGCCTTCGTATCAGCCACCAATTTATCCTAGGCAGCTTGATCGGCTTGCTGTGCAGCACGTTGGGCGGTCCTTTCTTTGGCAGCTGCAACCATGTCCTTCTGAGCGTCCAAGTGACAAACATCCAGAAGGGCCCTCAGAACTTCTGGAGGCAAGTCGGTCTCCATCGCGACCATAGCTGTCCTCAAGGGCTGCGTATCAGCTAAAAGACGGGCTTCAGGCTGCATGACTTCATTGAAAAGACGATCGAGTCTCTCCTGCATTCCTGGTGCTGAAGTCACGGCAGCCGATGCCTCTGCAGCAGCATCAATAATCTGCTGAACGTCGGCCGGATAAACAGTAGTGGCTATGATTTCAGGATCGCCCAGATCATCCAAGAAAAAGCCCAGAAGATCGGCAGGATCTGCTTCAAGCATCGGGGTTTCGGCATGAACCACCGGAACATCTGGGGCAACAACCGATGGTACCGGTGAAGTAGGAGAGTTTGGAGTTGGGGACGCAAGCGGTAGTACAGGAGCAAGAGCCGATATGGGAAGTTTGACGGTCAGAGTCCCTTGGGTATCGGCTAAAGCACCAACCAGCTGAACAGAAGGGGTTTCCTGAAAAGACAAAGTTCAAGCATCAGAATGTAAATGAGAACCGATGCAAAGAAAGGATTTTGAGGAATAGAGCTGAACCGCAGTAGCCAATTTAGCTGAGATAACGCCGCATCGCGCCCGGCGGGTTTAGAAGATCGTTTGATGACGACTCTGCGGCCCTTCTTTTTCTTTTCTGAAAAAGTGGCAAATAGTGGGGTTAGCCGACAGAAGAAGAATTCTAAAACAGTGCTAAAGACTGGACCTACTCTCAGTACGCCGCTCGGCGAGATCTGATAATGATGGGCTGTTGACCCCCAACGTGCCGGAGGAGAAACCAGCAAGAGGGGCCGATGGCCTTTGCCGTTTTGCACTGTCGTCGGCCGATCCGGTTTGTGCTGGGGCCGACCTCTTGCCAGTCTGTAGAATAAAAGATATGGTTAAGCCAATGAAAACCTTATTTTGACAGACATATTAAGAATAAAATACCTCTAAAGACGAATTAGCGTAGCCTGAACTCGAGCTAGACCCAGCGGTGGCCTCCGTCGGCTCTTGAAAGCCAGGGAGAAAGGAGGACAGGACGTCCTGAATAGTCCGTCCCCGCAAGAGCGACTCAGCTATGGCAGCCCACCACGAAGTAAATTGGCCAGATCGACGTGTGTTCAATACGAGGAAAGGCAAATCCACCACATGGAGCCCATCGACTAGTTCAATAATAAGCTCCGCCGCAATAGCATTAGTGACTTTGTTTCGTGGCTTAATCATGTTAAGTAAGGGGAAGCAAGGAATCGTTTGTCCAAAATCCAGTTGGCGTGCGTACACGGAGGGGTGGTAAAACTCATAGGTCGGCTGAAAGGTTCTATTGCGAGTACTCAAGCCGACATGAAGAATGCAAGGAGAGATCAACAAAGGGAGCAGATCAAGAGTAGACTGGGGCATTAGAGAGCTGTCGGAGTTTAAACGAAGAAAAGAAGGCCATAGGAGATCAGCTAATCGGCTGTACGTGAAGAAATCTCGATGGTTGAAGGAGGCTTGGTTGAGATTCAAAAAGAAGGATAGATACTTATGAAAATCGGCCGGGGAGATTTTGGGCTCATCGGACGAACACGTGATAAATTTCTCGCCCGAAGATCGGCTAAGCTGGAATCTAGGGGTGGCGCCCTCAAGATAATGTTCCGTTGGGAAAGTCGATTCTTCCGAGGGGTCTGGGATGATAAGGCGGCCAAAGACGCAATAGAGCCATATTTGGATAAACCAAAGTGGACCCCCAATATTATCGACGACATAAGAACCGTTGCCGGTAAAAAGCCGACTTCGGATGACGTACATCATATGGTAGACAGCGCCCAACAAAGATTTCCCTAAGGCTAGCCGACGACCCACCACTAATTGCTCTGCCATAAATTGGTATACTTGGGTTGGCCCTAAGGAAGCACCGCAAAAAAGGAATCGGTCTAGCCATAGGTTGAGGAAAGCAATGTGTTCTTCATCCGATACAGGGCCGGTTACCTTGTTGTTATTCTGGATATATTTGGACCAGCCTTCCCCCTCTTTTCGAACCAATTTGTACTGGGGTTTACCACTAAAAGCCGATATTTGGTCTCCGTCAGGCCTAAGGCAGCACAACTCTGCCATATCCAGGAGGGTTGGGCCGATGGGACCAGTTGGAAAAAAGAAGGCATTGAAAGAATCCGACCAAAAATAGCAAGCAGCAGCCACCAGGGGTTCATTGGGTTCTGGGGTGGCTAAAGACATGGGAAGACTCTCAGCGATGCCCATTCTTTCCCACTCCATCCTTTTTTGGGCTGATACTCTAATATACCAAGACCTCCAGTCCTTGAGAGCTGTCGGCCAAGCTCTAAAACTCTTGCTCCATTCCTTTATGTTATAACCAGGAGCCGATAAAGGGAGTCTAAGAACCTCATCTCTAATAACAGTATCGGCTTCTACGGTTCCTATGGGGCCTAGAAAATACTGACGGTCACTATTTGGGATAGGAATGAGTACCTGGGAAGCGTCCATTTCAGCCGATGCAAGAAGAAGAGGATGGGAGCTTGAAGGAGAAGGCGATTTCGGAATGAACGAGAGCACAAAAGCGTGAAAATGACCGTGGGGTGGACCCCCTATTTATACCATGGTGAAAAAGAGGCAAACAGGCGGGAGCAGTTATTGCATTTAAAACGCACCGAGATTATCGCAGTGCAGTTAATGGGTGGTTCCCAAGAAAGATTTTGCTATAAGTCGACATCGGTCAAAAGCCGACTAAATTTTTGAAAGATAACAAAGTTATCTCCCAAAAACGGGGGGCATATGTTTGCACCAAAATTTGGCGTCCTCTGTAAAATCGGATAGAATGTTTTGGAAAGGGTAAACTGGCATCAAACGGATCGGAAAGAATCCGTTTTGGATAAGGAAAGGAAATCGGATCAGAGTCCAGTATGGGCAAAAACACCGTATCCATGCGTGACTCGAATCGGCAAGGACATTATAAAAAGGGGAAGCTCTGGGCGCAGAGAATTAATCAATCCAACACATCTACTTTTTACAGTTTTTACATTATTTTAGGGTTTACAAACACTTTTTCTGTAAGTCGACGGAATCAACAAAGTTGCGCATCGCCGATTGTTGGTTTTAGCCGATTTCGTCCAGGTTTGATCTGCTTTGTTTTGTTGCGTATCGCCTTCTCAAAGCCGATTTCACCTTGTATCCGGATTAACCGAAACTGGTTGATCTAGTTATCCCCTAATCGGTTTCCGGCCGACTAGCGAGAAGCCGATAAACATTGCTCTATCGGCTTTGATCAATTTACAAATTCTACCTTGTCAATTTCAGGTCAAATTGACTGGCACGCTCTGCAAACCCGGCGTTTGTCTTGTGTTTTCGGGGCTAAAAATCCTACCTCACGTTTTTAGCGCGAACACACTCACTTGGCCAGATTCGTCGTCGCCCAAGAGGAGCTTCTCGATGACACAGTTCAAGAGTTGATGAAGACTCGTGAGCAGGTCGAGGAAGGGAGAAAGCACCTGGAGAATGCTCGTGAGTATGTCGCCTATGCTGCAGAGAGGATCGCAGAACTGGAGACCGCACTGTATGGACGTGATCCGGAACCATTGTTAGCATTGGATGCCCCAGACCCTGAGGAAAACCCGGAGGAGGCGTCGCTTGCACCTGCACCCACGCCACAGCCGGAGCCTGAGGATGATACTGCTTCGTTGACTACTGCAGTTGTGGGGCATGGCGATCGCTTCGCGCCTATGCCATCGCACCCGCCACAAGGAGGCAGTGGAGGTTTTCTCGATGAGTGAGCGCTCAGACATAGCAGTTGAGACTTCCGTGTCGAGTCGCGTCTTAGGTTAATAATAGTCGCCCCTTAGGCGTTGGACTCCAGTGTTAGTTCAATTTGGATTTTCATTGCCTTCTGAGTGTGCAGTATGTGTTGCAAGGCCCTTAGGCATTGTGAGCGACCATACCAAGTTATTATTATTAATTAATAAAGTTGGATTTTGAGTTACACCTTCCGCCCCGCATAGTTTTATCTATTAGTTGTCTATTCTTGTGTTCCCCTTATCTCTCAACCCTGTAGCACATGTCAGATGGTGAACACTCGTGGAAATTTCAGAGGCATTGGAAGTGGTTCTCGCCCCGCTGAAAACCCCAATGGTGGAGCCCGTGCACCCCAGCCAGCACCGCAGGTGGACATGCAGAACTTTGGAGCTTTCCTTGCCGCTCAGACTCAGTTGATGCATGCAATGATGCAACAGATTACTGCCCACGCCACTGCTAATCAGAATAATCAAGTTAATCAGGGACAACGCCAGAATTCCAGACTGTCAGAGTTCATGAGGACTCATCCGCCCACTTTCTCTGGAAATGCCAATCCGTTGGAGGCCGATGACTGATTGAGGTCAATTGAGAGGAAGCTACACATAACCTGGTGTGTGGGTAATGATAGGGTGCTCTACGCCTCTCATCAGTTGGTGGGAACCGCAGCAGAATGGTGGGAGAACTTCTGTGCTACGCGGGAGAACCCACAAGATATTACCTGGGAGGAATTCACAGCTGCTTTCCATCAATATCATGTGTTGGAGGGAATAATGGACTTAAAGAAGGAAGAGTTTAGAGCACTGAAGCAAGGCAATCAGTCGGTGGCCGAATATCTAAACAAGTTCACACAGCTTGCACGCTACGCGCCTGACGACGTAGCAACGGACAAGGCCTGTCAGTCTCATTTCTTGAAGGGAATGAACTCTGGACTGCAGGTGGGACTGATCACCCACACCTTTCCAGATTTCCAGGAGTTGGTAAACAAGGCGCTTATTCTTGAGGACAAGCGCAAGGAACTGGATGAGAACAGGAAGCACAGAATGCAACAGCAGGGATCACGCCAGGGAGCGCCGCAACGTTTGAGGGTTGCGCCGAATCAGTTCTTCAGGTTCCAGCCGCAGAATGCATCAAGGACACCACCGCCAGCACTGAGGCACGCTAATCAGAACTATCAGACCCCAGCTCCAGCAATAAACACCGCACCAAGCATCCAGCAGGGCACTGGGAGACGCTGCTACACGTGCAACGAGCCAGAGCACTTCTCCAACAATTGCCCTAAGAAGACAGCAGGAGTGATCCCAGTTCGCTTCAACCTGGGATCCACCCCAGCCAGGACACCCGCACCAGGAGCCAACCGTGGAGCAGCACAACCAGGAGCCGCGCCCCAGACCGTGGTGAGAGGTCGAGTCAACCATGTCACCGCAAATTCACTTCAGAATGCTACGGACGTCATACTGGGTAAGTTGCTTGTTAACTCAGTACCTGCAACAGTTTTGTTTGACTCTGGAGCTTCACATTCGTTTGTTTCTCAAGGCTTTGCTGCTAAAAATGATTTGGAGATTGCAAGACTTAAATGCATGCTTCTAATTCAAACCCCTAGTTCCGAACTCCGAACTAAAGTAGGATGTTCTGGGGTAAGAATATTAATAGATGGGGTAGAGTTCCTAGTGAACCTTATTATGTTGGAAACCCAGACCCTAGATGTTATCTTAGGGATGGATTGGTTATCCCAGCACAAGGCCGTGTTAGACTGTGGACGAAGAGTCATATCGGTCGAAAGCCCATGTGGAAGGAAGGTAGAATTTCAAGCGACTGCCGTTCGTGATGGGCAGTTGATGGTCAACAGTGCAAAGGCAATCAGCATAGAGGATGTCTTAGTGGTGAACGAGTACCCAGATGTTTTTCCGGAAGATCTACCTGGTATGCCGCCAGACAGAGACATAGAGTTTGTGACAGAATTAGTACCTGGTACAGCCCCGATAGCAAAGAGACCTTATCGGATGTCAACCGAAGAGCTAGTAGAGATGAAGAAACAGCTTGAAGAGTTGATGGTGAAAGGATTCATCAGACCGAGTTCGTCGCCGTGGGGAGCAGCAGTTCTGTTCGTTAAGAAGAAGGACAAAAGTTTCAGGATGTGCATAGATTACCGTGCACTCAATGAAGTCACTGTGAAGAACAAATACCCGCTACCCAGGATTGATGATCTGTTTGATCAGTTGAGAGGAGCCGGAGTTTTCTCCAAGATTGATCTGATATCGAGATATCACCAGTTGAAGATTCGATCAGAGGATATTCCGAAGACAGTATTCTCGTCAAGATACGGACACTATGAGTTTACTATTATGTCCTTCGGCCTGACAAATACGCCAGCTTACTTCATGAACATGATGAATAAGGTTTTCATGGAGTACTTGGACAAGTTTGTCATCGTGTTCATAGATGACATTCTCGTTTACTCCAAGTCAAGAGAAGAGCACGCAGGACATCTGAGGCTAGTGTTGGAGAAACTGAGAGAACAGCAACTCTTCGTCAAGTTCAGCAAATGCGACTTTTGGAAGGACAAAGTGGAGTTTCTTGGATATGTAATGACCGCGGAAGGAGTCGCTGTTGATCCAAGCAAGGTAGAAGCTGTGTTACATTGGGAGCAGCCAAAGACCGTGACCCAAATTCAGAGTTTCGTTGAAATGGCAGGTTATTACCGCCGCTTTATTGAAGGCTTTTCGACGATTGCGAGACCTCTTACGCAATTGCTGAAAAAGGAGAAGAAGTTCAACTGGACACCGGATTGTGAGAAAGGTTTCTAGGAGCTGAAGAAGCGATTGACATTAGCACCGGTGTTAGTTTTACCGGACGTCAATCAAAGCTTTGATATTTATTGTGATGCATTGCGCCAAGGACTTGGGTGTGTGCTGATGCAGAACGGAAGGGTCGTCGCATATGCATCGAGGCAGTTGGGACCGCATGAAGAGAATTATCCAACGCATGACCTAGAGTTAGCTGCCGTAGTGCATGCTTTGAAGTTATGGCGCCATTACTTGATCGGAAACAGATGTGAAGTGTATACGGACCATAAGAGCCTTAAATACATTTTCACCCAATCAGATCTGAACATGAGGCAGAGGAGATGGTTGGAACTGATCAAGGACTACAACGTTGGAATCCATTACCACCCTGGGAAGGCTAACGTGGTGGTCGACGCTTTGAGTCGGAAGAGCCATACCGAGAATATGCTGATAGCCACGGGTCAGGATGAACTGTGCAAGGATTTTCAGAGGATGCAGATTGAATTGGTACTGGAGGGATCCTTGGCTGCATTGGAAGTAAAGCCTACTCTGGAGGATCAGATCAGAGAAGGACAGAAGGATGATGACAAGATCCGTAGGATTAAGTCCAAGATGGATGAAGGCAAGGCGAAAGACTTCAAGCTGGATGAGCAAGGCACGTTGTGGATAAAGGATTGAATCTGTGTGCCAATTAAAAAGGAGCTAAAGCAGTCGATTCTGGAATAGGCCCATGACTCCAAGTATTCAATTCACCCAGGAAGTGCCAAGATGTATCAGGATCTGAAAGGAAGATTCTGGTGGCCGAGCATGAAACGAGAAGTTGCTGAGCATGTTGCGTTATGCGACACATGTCAGAGAGTCAAGGCAATGCATCAAAGGCCAGCGGGATTGCTACAACCGTTGAAGATACCTGAGTGGAAATAGGAGGAAATTGGAATGGACTTCATTACCGGTTTGCCTAAGACTCAGGGAGGATATGATTCCATATGGGTTAAAGTGGATCGCCTGACAAAGGTAGCCCATTTTATTCCTGTGAAAACCACTTACTCGGGAGATAAATTAGTAGAGTTGTATATGACCAGTATCGGATAGAGGTACCCAATTTACCTTAAGATTCTGGAATAAGCTGCATGAAGCCATGGGGACTCGCTTGAATTTCAGTACAGCTTATCACCCTCAAACGGATGGGCAAACCGAAATAGTTAATCGGATATTAGAGGATATGTTAAGAGCGTGTGCATTGGCTTATGCGACCTCTTGGGATAAGAGTCTGCCGTATGCCAAGTTTAGCTACAATAACAGCTATCAGGCCAGTTTACAAATGTCACCTTTTGAGGCATTATATGGTTGACCCTGTCGGACGCCATTAAACTGGAATGAGATAGGTGAACGCCGTGTCTTTGGGCCGGACATTCTTCAAGAAGCCGAAGAGCAGATTGCTATGATCAGGGAGAGGTTGAAGATAGTCCAATCCAGGTAGAAGAGTTATGCCGATAACCGTCGCCGAGATCTGAGTTTTGAACCGGAAGACTTTGTATATCTCAGGGTTACACCTCTCAAGGGAGTTAAGAGGTTCCATGCCAAAGGAAAACTCACGCCGCGATATGTTGGGCCATTTGAGGTTTTGAGCCGCAGAGGTGAAGTTGCTTACCAACTGGAGTTGCCGCAATCATTAGCAGGAGTGCATGATGTGTTCCATGTGTCCCAGCTGAAGAAGTGTCTCCGAGTGCCCGATGAGCAAACACCCTTAGAATCAATTGAGTTATAGGAGGATCTGACCTCCAGAGAACACCCGGTCAAGATTTTGGACACAATGGATCGAGAGACAAGAAATAAGTCAACCCGCTTCTGTAGAGTCCAGTGGAGCAATCACGCGGAAAGTGAAGCGACTTGGGAGCGCGAAGAGGATCTGAAGAAGGAGTTTCCAAACCTATTCCTTAGTTAGCCCTGAATCTCGGGGACGAGATTCTGTTAAGGGGGGAGGTTTGTGACACCCCAATTTTTGCTTTTCTTGAATTTTAATGTTATTTTGCACTTTTGTGAATTTTTGGAATTTTCTAGAATTTATTTGGATTTAATTTGAATTTATTCCCATTTGAAATAATTAAAGAATTAAAAGTTTCAAATAAATTTTTGTTAGAAATATTTTATTTATGTCCCAAATGCCCTAAAATATTTTCTAGAATTTTTCTGGAATTTTTCTGAGTATTTTGCTATTTTTCTTGAATTAAATGAATTTTTGGAAATTATTTTGAATATTTAATCGCTGGAAAATGCGAATCGGTTTGTACTGTTCACCCGACCGAGCCTGAGTCAGACTCGAGTCCGAGTCCGACCCGAACCCAAGCCGCGCCGCGGTCGAGCCGAACCCAGTCGGCGAAACCCTAACCCCGCGATCGTTGGATCGAGATCCAACGGTCACGATTGCGCCACGTCACCCGAGCCCGACCCCGACCGAGCTAGCCAAGTCGCCCGAGCCGGACCCGAGCCCAAACCCCACGACCGTTGGATCTTGATCCAACGGCTCCCGTTGAGCCACGTCACCCAATCCGAATTGGATTCGGATTCCGCTGCCGCAGCCGGGTGGACCTCGGTCTCCGCACGATTCATGGAAGCCGAGGCCCCTATTTAATGCGCCGCCACCGCCATCGAATAGCCCGCTCCCATGCGCACCTGTAGCCCCAAGCCTCGCCACCCGAGCCGCCGCCGTTTGCCCGTGCAAGCTCGCCGGAGTTGGAGCTTCGCTCCGCTGCGGTTTTCCACCGTTTGCCGCTGTCTCCGCCGTCCTCCGCCGTCGCCGAGCCCAGATCCGAACTCCCCGCGTTGAGCCACGCCTGGGAGTGCCCCTCACCTCGCCGAAGCGCGCCCCGAACGCCATCGGGCTCATTGTCGTCCTCAACGCCGGTGACCTAGCCCCGCCACACCGCCATCGCCGCCTAGAGCTCGGGCAGCCGTCCGATCAAGATCAAACGGCCATGGTAAGCCCACGTTCCCTCCGAACCCTAGAAACCCATATTAGATCTGGATCGTTGGATCAAGATCCAAGGGTCACGTTTAGCCACATCGCCGTGCAATTTTCCCGTTGCGAACCCTAGATCTATTTCCAACCGTTGGATCTAGATCCAACGGCTTAGCGTGAGTCGCGTAGCACCGCGTTGCACCGTGTTAGATCCAATCTGGACCGTTCGATCTAGATCGCACGGCCCAGATCGAACCGTGTTCCCCCAAACGCGTGAAACCTAGATCTGATCCGTGCCGTCGATTTCCAAATCAACGGCCGTGATCACGCCACGTGTGCCCTAGCCGTGTGCACACACGTGAGAGCGTGTCGCTGACACGCCGGGCCCGCGTGTCAGCGACCGGGTAGAACCGTACCCTGTTGTCGGCCATGACGTCAGCATGACGTCACGGTGGGGCCCGCTTGTCAGGCGCCCTCGGCTGTGCGCGCTGACGTTGGCTGCTGACGTCAGCAGTGGGGCCCGCTTGTCAGTGGCTCACGCGCGCATGCACTGGGTCCACGGTGGACCCGAGCCGAACCATGCGCCGGGTCCATGGACCCGTGGCGACATGTCAGCCTCTGATTGGTCCACCTGTCACGCTGACGCAATAAATCATTTTTCCGAAAAAGAAATTATTTATTTAATTCGGTTTATTGATTTTAAATTTAGATTCAAACTTCAAACGCTTATAACTTTTGCAGTTTAACTCCGATTTGGGTGATTCAAATTTCTAAAAATTCATAAAATTGAGATCTACCTAATGGTGAATTTTATTTAATTTTTGGACCAAAGTTTTTCTCTGTTAAATTATTTAATTGATTTTTTAAACTTTAAACGCTTATAACTTTTGCGTTTTATCTCCGATTTTGACGATTCAAATTCTCAAAAATTCATAAAATTATGATATCTCTATTTTTGGACTTTATTTGAATATTTGGATACTCTTTGTCTACTGGTTTATTTATTATTTGCTATTTACACGTTTTACGAGTAGACGTTGAAGTGCCCGAAAGCTTCGAAGGTGAAGTGTTGACCCAGGAGCCAGCTCAAGACCAAGACCAAGTGCTATTTGAAGGAAAGTTGTGCTTTGACCATGTTGATCCCATCTTGAAATTAATTTGATTTAAATTATTGCATGCTAGTTTAATTAGAAAATACTTTAATTAATTTTTGGAAAATTAGCTAATTGCCAACTTCGCACTATGACACCTTGATTACTATTTATGTGCCATGACCCCTTGTAACCCTAGCCTGATTTAAGTAGTTGGACATTATTAAATTGCCAACATGGGTAGTTAGACCGATGTAGTATGCTTAGCCCTGCCACGTGACATGTTTTGTACAATTACATGTTAATATTGACTTAATGAGATATGGAACCAGTTTTGGAAAAGTTGATTTGGTTCTTCAGGTAGTCTTGCCCTGGTCACCCTAAGGACTTAACCTTGCAAGCCTTTGACTTGAGTCAAACGTACAACCACATGTCTGTAATGGGACGGACCTAGTTGATTAAGATGCTAATAACTTACTTGTGGAACCTCAGGTTGTTAACTACACCTTTTGTGTTGTTGTACGGGGGAGCGTACCGGGGCTGCGGCCAGGTACCCATCTAACGATTCATTGACCTAGACTTCGCCTTTGCTAAGGGAAGGGTTAGTGTGCAATAACCGGGAAAGTCCACTTGTACAGTTAGATGTTTTCCGAAAGACTTTGTTACGAACACTCACCTTTGTGGTGTTTGGCTGTATCTTGTGGGTAAAGTGCATGACCTCTGCAGAGTGTAAAATCTATTCGAATAGCCGTGTCCGCGGCATTAGACATTGCTCGGGAATTACAATTAAGGGTTAGACTTTCATGAAAATAACTTGGACTTGGAATGTTTGGTTGGGTTTATTGATGACATTGATGGAAATGTGGATTAGGAAAGGGAAAGTGTTTATTTAACTCCTGGAAAAGTTATTGATATTACACCGCTTTATTGCTTTTGAATCTACTTATGTTAGTTGTTAAATGTTGTTTATTGCAAATAAACCGTGAAACATTCCTTGTACTAAGCCATGCATGTAGAATATTAGTTTGCATTCTGTGCATGACTTGCTGAGTACCAAGTACTCACCCTTGCCACAAAACAACATCAGTTGAAGAAGAATCAACGCCAGCACTGGAGGAGAAGTTCCAGGAGGAACCGTCTATCTAGGGAGCGAGCCCAGTCAGTTGCCTGTGGTATACTGGATGGCGCCACGAAGTTATCTTTTTTTTCCGCTGCTGTTATTTCTCATTCAATAAGTTTTTCGCCCTGCGAGGCGTATATTTGTAACTTGACCTTAAGGTTGAGCAACTAGTTTGGTTAACTAAATAAATTACTTATTATTTCGTTGAGTATGATTGTGATATTTACCAACGTTGAGACTGTGTGCACTAGCGTAATCCTGGACTAGTGCGGAATACACAGAGGATCCGGATTTGCAAATTCGGGCCCCGACACCTTTCTACTTGAAGGATCATGTTGTCCATACCTGGTCCGGTGAGTTCCGTAGTTTTCATGTACATGGTGATTTCGTCAATATGTATCGAATTTTGTAATTATATGCACGTTGTCACATTAATTGGATGTTATGTAATATTGACGCTCATGGCTTTTGATTTATATATGTTGTGTTTCTCATATGTTGTATACTACTATTTATGTTCAACCCTTATGTCTTTGGATTTATATATGTCATGGTTCTCGTATGTTGTGTATTACTATTTATGTTTTTTGATTTATATGTGCAATAAATATTTCCATTGTTTACATGCAGGGATGGAGCAGGTCGACTCACTTCTGGACCCTGTGTTGGATGTGCGGCATCGTGTGCACATCCACAAGACACAGGGCAATGAGAAGGTGCCTTTACTGCGGATCCGTGTGCTTAAGAAGGCATGGTGCGTTGACCCTCGCTTCCACACCAGGTTAGAGGCAGTATATTTACATGTTACATTGTTCGTAAAATTTGTGTTCGTAACGTTCAACTAATGCAACTCTTTTATTTCTCAATAAGCTGGTACATGCCGGGTTGCTTCCGCTAGTCTGCATGATGGAGGGTTCAGCTGCCGACGCACTGTGTTCCTATCTGCTTTGGTTGTTCGGCTGGGTGATGTTCACGTCGACTCACGGTGACAGTGTAGCGCGCCTTGGATAGCCCATGCACGAGCTATTGCCGATGCGGAGCCTGACGACGTACCGCAGGTATCCTGGGGTTCGGCGGTTCTTACTGCCACGTATCGTGCCCTTTGCGACGCGTGCGTGAAAAAGGTAAGAATCCCAATCTTACCGAGATGCCTCTTCTTCTTCAGCTGTGGTCATTCAGCGCTTCCCCGTGGGTCGACCCTATGTCGACCCTCAACACTACACCGCTAACATGTACGGCGGTGATGCATTGGACCGATCGACGATGGGCTCGCTTTGGACCAGGAGACGAGTACATGTTTTTACTCATTAATGTAGTTGTAATTTCATTCACATGTGCTTACAATTATTTCTTCTCTATTGCAGCCACAGTGGGCAGGTCTCCAGGTACATTCGGCGTACCTCTCCTTCACAGAGGCCTTCGACCACCTGAGGGCGGAGCTGGTCATCTGGGACCCTTACAGCGACCAGCGTGTGGCGGAGAGAGCCACGGGGTGGTCTCGATGATGTGCTACAGGGACCATGCCTACTGGCTGACGAGGAGGAAGCTCGTCTTCGATGTCTTTGTGGAGGACTACGCGCCGCACCAAGTCCTCAGGCTGTTCAGACTTCGCCAGCTGGTCCCTATTCCTTTGGGGGATCGCGTGCTGTCGAAAGTGCACTCGTGAGTTACTCGCTACTACAAGTATGCTAAGTGCTTATGTTATATTTGTAATAATGTGGATTTCTATGCAGGTACTCCAACCAGGGACCCCGAGAAGACCATGGCGACCTTGGTTCAGAGGATGGCGCCGTGGCTCGCCCAATGGGATGGGGTGCTGGTGGACGTTGTTGACGAGGGCGCGCCCTACGACTCCTCCTACCAGCAATACTTGGCCTGGTACGTGCCCCGGACCCGTACTCGTCTCCTACTTGTGGAGGAGCAGCCGGGCCAGATGTATGCTCCTAGTGTCGCATGCTTGTACCCGAGCCAGGCAGGAGTGGCACTGCACGCGATGGTACGTCTTATTTTGTAAATTATACCATCTGTTCGTTACCCTCTGTCATTGTGCTTATCTTTTGTTCTTACGTGATAGGTGGACGAGGCCAGGGACTTGCACTAGCATGCCATTGGCTTTCTGGCTAGGCTACAGCCGGTGGTCATTCTCGGACTGGAGGAGGTGGGGGTCGCCATGAGGTGTGTGCCGGTGCAGCCTAGACAGATCGTGGATCTTGGTGCTTCTTGGCACATCCCAGCCATGACTGTTTCGGATGGCACCTCGTCCAGGCCGCCACCAGGGCTCAGCTCCTCGACACCACCTCCTCAACCCCCACTACACCTGGGCTCCAGTTTCCACACCCCCGTGCCTCCGGCCCCAGACATGGCTGAAGGATCTAGTTGGCAGGCACCACCATGCGGTCCTACCATGGTCCCCACACCTGGTAAGCCGAGCAATATTCAATTGATCACGTTTCAAATCTAATCACCCAACTATAATTAAATGTTATTGTCTGAACTGTAGGTGTCCAAGGATAGACCTCTACTTCAGACACTCCGTTAGGGTACGGCGCTGCTGACTACTGGGCGAATCAGTTCTTCGCAGGCGCTCAGTTCGCGCAGCCTCCTCCAGCTACACAGTACATGCAGCCTCCTCCAGCCGTGCAGTACACCCAGCCTCCTCCAACCACGTAGTACACACAGCATCTTCTAGCTACGCAGGACATGTTACCTTCCCGTGTGTGTCGCCTGGTGCATTGGTACAGCCCTTCAGACTATGGCCAGGCATGACCGTCGCGGCTGCTTCACCCACAACCACTCGACGATGCACCCCTTTAGCATGTCGGCAAAGGAGAGGTCGCGCAGGGGTAGGGTTCAGCGTCCACCACTAGGGGATGATTAGGATTAGGCTGTCCGTGACATAATTTTTGTGTTATTATCCATTTTGGGTACTTTCTCATATTATGTCATACTATCTATTTTGTGTACTTTCTCATATTATGTGGTTTTATTACCTCACATCTTTAATTGTGCTGTCATCGCTTTTACTTTCTCACACGACGTGACAACACAACACCGGATAAAGAGTCTGTCCGTGCTTCCCTCTACGTGCTTTTCACAATGATCGTAATAACTTAAAACACTTTAACTAAATCAAAGAGAAAATCTTTTTCCAGCTAGACCACAGAGGGCCCGTCGCGCACTGGCTTGATGGGTGACAAGTCAGGCAGCTTTTCACTGAGGGGTGACAGGTGCTACAGCTTTGATGATGGGTGACTCATCGTGCAGCTTTTCATAGAGGGTGATAGGTGCTGCAGCTTTGATGATGGGTGACACGTTGTGCAGCCTTTCACAGAGGGTGACAGGTGCTACAGCTTTGATGATGGGTGACACGTCGTTCAGCCTTTCGTAGAGGGTGACAGGTGCTGCAGCTTTGATGATGGGTGACACGTCGTGTAGCCTTACACAGAGGGTGACACGTTGTGCAGCCTTTCCTAGAGGGTGACAGGTGCTCAGCTTTGATGATGGGTGACACGTCCTACAGCCTTTCACAGATGGTGACAGGTGCTGCAGCTTTGATAGACATAAAGAGACAAGTGTTGTAGTTCACTGGTGAAGCCCCTCACCAGCACTATAAAAACCGGCCGAGGGAGGGATATATGTATCACACTGCCAAACCAGCAATAAACTTCAGCCGACTTTACACAAATTAGGGCATGATGTCGTTCTACTGTCGCCTCTTCAGCAAGCGAAACTTAACCCCCCCGAATACCCGGATGCGAGTAGCGTTGACGCCCCAGTTCTGCTGGAGTTGCCACGGACGAAATATGACTGCAACCTTCTGGCAAAGATGATGCAGTCTACGCACAGAAATACGGCCGCCTGTGCTCACTACTATTGTCCCCGTGGCTACGATGTAAACCAATTGGTGTCCATACAAATTAGGGTAACACTATCATTTCATGCATCGTTCTTTGTTTTTTTAGCACAAGGACCGGTGTTGCTTCTTGTAACATCCCAAAATTTGGGTTTTCAAAATTTTTTGGTTTATTTTAGCTTCCCAAAAATTTCTGCTAATTTTCTCGCTTTAATAAAGCCTAATCTGGTGTTTTCTAAAGCTAAACCAATTTAATTTAATTATTCTAAATCTCAAATAAAATAAATTTAATTTTATTTGGGTTCCTTGTGCTTCGAAAAATTCTTCTGTAATTTTTGAGATTTTTCGGAGCTCGTTTGCTATTTATCGGATTTATTTGGAATTGATTTGTATAAAGCCTTCCATTTAAATTAATTAAATATTTGAAAATTTTATGTAAATTTTTGTTGCAAATATTTTATTTGAGTTCAAAATGTCTCAAAATATTTTCTAGAATTTTTCTGGTATTTTTATTGTCTCAAATGATTTATTTGAATTTTTGGAATTGTTTTTATTGGAAAAATCAAAATTTCCCTGGCCCTACCACGTGTCACCACCAGATCGCGCCACGTGTCGCCATCAGAATCGGCCACGTCACCACCTAATCCAAGACGCACGCCAGGTGTTCGATATAATGCCTAAACCGACCCAAACACCTCCAAAATTTATTTTTCTTGACCTAGGCACCACCCCAAGCCCTAGTAGACTTCCCATAACCTCTCCCACGCACCCTAGCCACCAGATTAATTTTCCAAAACCCCGAGCCGCCGCCGAGAAGCTCGGATGTCGCCCGACGATGGTCGAACTTTGGAGCCGCGTCCCTGATAGTTCATCAACTCTTTTTGAGACCCGTCTTCGCCATGACGTGCCACACGATACCATCTATCTCCCCTCCAAATTTCAGCCAATTTGGCCTAAGGAATCAAGCGTTATCGCTGTTTCGATCTTGAATATTGCCGAGGCTATAACTCCCTCAATTTTTCGAGTTTGGCCGTGAAATTTTTATTGTAGGCTCTCCTTGATGCCCCCTACACGGTGCTCATCTTGCCTCTCGTTTTTTCCCTCTAGATTTTGCGCAGAAAATTCTTTTCCCTGATCAGACTGCGGAACAAACAGCGACAATCATCCTCGCGCGTTCCTCGCTGATCCAGAAGGTAAAACTCTGAGCCACCTATGTTACGGTGTGCCGCTAGGTCACATCTAGCTCTCAGTAAAATTTCGTTAAGCTCCGATCATTATTGTAGAAGTTATGTCCGTCTAAAATTTAGCGTCCGCAACCGTTCAACGATAGTTTGTGATCAATCCGGAGGGGCACCGCAAAATCCGCCTATACCGTTGAGTTTGATTCATCGCGTTCTACGTGAAGGATAATCTCCCTTTGCTGTCCCATCCTCTGAAATTTTTTTTATATAATTAGGCTGTCTTTTGCCGCTGCCGCGCGCCGTCTTTTGACGCCGGCTATTTTCGTTCGCTCCGGCTGTGTTGTCGCGTCCGGTGGATCATCATGTACTTTTTTGGACCATCCTTGGAATTCTTTTGATCTCTGTTCGCCGTCGAAGCTCAGTGCCGGCCTAAAACCGTCGTCTTTCGGCCTAACCGTTGTTACCGTTTCACGTTTCGATTAGCCATCGTTGGTAGCATTTCATCACGGCCATATCGTTGCACCGACGATCGATATCTTATTTCTTGCGCATCTTGTCATCACTTCACCTCCACCGTTAACGCTCCGCCGTTAACGTTCGGTCGTTAACGCTTCACTGTTAACATTCCACCGCTAACGTTTTGTCGTTAACGCTTCACCGTTAAAGTTCCATCGTTAACGTTTTGTCGTTAACGTTTTGCCGTTAACGCTCTACCGTTAACGTTCGCCGTTATCATTCCGCCGTTAATGTTTCGTCGTTAACGCTCCATCGTTAACTATTTACTCTTGTTTTGCTGTCATTGCATGCGTGCATTCATGCAAGGGCCCTAGTGCAATGTCCTCATCTATTCTATCATCATGATGTGAGCCTAGCCTCATCGTCATATCATCTTCAAAGCCGAACCAAAACCCTAACCTAAGACCGGTTCGATGGACTAAGATCATCGTGAGCCGCGTTGTTATCTTTGCAATCTTTCCTGTTATTTCAATTATGGAAAGACACTTGTCCTTGTCTTATCCTTGAAAATCTAATCCGCCATTGATCCAAAAATCATTCGTGGACTTGGTCGATAGACCATTGGCCATGTATCTTACCCCTATGCCCGATCTATCCGTCTCTCTTTTGTTTGACCATGTTCCATTCAGTCAACAAAAGTCAACATCGAGAATTAGTTTAGTTCATTGTGAACTAACATATCCTTATGGACGCGGTCTATAGATCGAGAGCCCATATGTCATCATCTGTCCAATCAAGATAATAACTTCGAAAGAAATATTCTTTGGAATATTATTCTTACCCTCTCAGTTATTAGCCTTTCCCTCTTCGGTGTATTTGCCGAAAGCGGTTCTCTTTTGTCTAAACCTCTGGTTTAATCCGTTTCAAGTTCCTAATTTCATCCGAGCCGTTGTGCCAAATGCTATTTGTTCTTAATTTGGAGTTTAACTTGATTTGTCTTTTGAATTGGTTTGTATTTGCTTCTTCTTTAATCGTTAGACGCGTCGTCCGGAAGTCGCTCTACGGAGCCGAGGGTCAAGGAAGTGAAGACCGAGGATCGAGGATCAAGAATCAAAGATAAAGAGTAAAGAACAGTAAAAGTTGCAAGGGCCAGGCAAGTTGTGCTTTGACCATGTTGATCCCGTTTTCGAAAATTATGTTGCTTCAAATTATTGCATGCTAGCTTAAGTTAAAATGATTTCAATTAATTTGGGATTAGATAATCAACCTATTTGTTATTGCCGCCTTGTCCATAATAATTGTATGCCATGATTCATTTGTCACCCTAGGTTTGTTGATCAATAGTTGGTAGCTATTGAATTGCTAACATGGGTTAGATAGAGCGTATTAGTCTACTTAGACATGCAACGAGTCAATGCCATCATTTTGGAATTACAAATGTCAATATTGATTAATAGAATATGCAATGTATTTTGAAATCGTGTGATGTGTTACTGACACGATGACGTTGATATGTGGAGGCCCTCGTGCTTCTTCAAGGATGTTGAGTTGTTGTTGGCATTGTGTTGCGCAATAATTAACTAGGGTGATAAAATGATTTAGAATGGGGCAAGTGGCACGATTTATGGTGGGCCAGATTGGTAGTTGGGATTGTATGAAACATGATATATATATATATATATATGAGTGATGGTGAGATGGTTTTCTTTGAGAGATTGTGATGGGAGTCTTGCCCTGGTCAACCTATGGACTTAACCTTGCGAGCCTTTGAACTGAGTCAAACGTGCAACCACATGTCCGGAATGGGACGGACCTAGTTGATTAAGTTGCTAATAACTTGCTTGTGATACCTCGTGGTGTCAGCTACACCTTTTGTGTAGTTTGAACAGGGAGCGTACCAGGGCTGCGGCATGGTACCCGTCCAACGGTATGTCGGTCTCATACTTCGCCTTTGCTAAGGGAAGGGATGGTGTATGGCAAAAACCGGAGAGGTTCGCTTGTGTAGTTAGAGGCTTCTAAAAGACTTTGTTATGATCACTCATTCGCATACTCTTGTATGGCGAGTCACGGCTGACGTGGTAAGTTGATTATATCTTGTGGGTAAAGTGCATAACCTCTGCAGAGTGTAAAACCTATTCGAATAGCCGAGTCCACGGTATTGGACAATGCTCGGGGATTACAATCAAGGGTTAGCTTTTCATAAAATTGAACTTGGGCTTGGAGGCGTTCTTGCCTGTGGAAAGTGATAATTGGTTAAGGTTGTGGTGAGGTTTACTTGTGAAATAACTGTGAAATCTATTACTGTTATTATTTGTTTTACTGCTTTACAATCTATTATGTTTATTCTTGAATGTTGCTTTTCTGCAAAATAACCATTTAGCCTGTTACTTGGAATAAGCCATGCATATAGTTATTAGACTTGCATTCTGTGCATGACTTGCTGAGTGCTTTAAGTACTCACCCCTTGCAACAAACAAATCACCAATGAGCAGAAGTCTACAACGTCGAAGAAGAAGAAGTTTCGTGAGAAGGCGATTATATAGGAGTCGAACCTTGTCAGTTGCCTGTGGCGTATTGATGGTATTCACCGGTGTTCTTCGTTTCGCTGCTGCTTATTTGGAGTTGAAGCCATCAAGGCCTCCCAAGTGTAAGGTTGACCTTAAGGTCGTACACTAGTTTATATTTTATAATTGACTTACTTTTACTATTTCGCTGTGTATGATTGTGATATTCATCTATGTTGAGACTGTGTGCACTAGCGTGATCCTGGACTAGTACTGAATACACAGACGGTCTGGATTTGCAAATTCGGGTCCCGACACTTCTTCCAATGGATCGACGGGCCGGAACGATGTGACTACGAATTTATCTACAATTGGCATGAAGCCTACCCCACTTCGCTCGAGAACTTCATCCGGTGGGAGAGGCCCCCGGGATATGTCCCCTATATGGATCGACCGGAGTTAAGGGTGGGTGGGCAAGGATGAACCAATCGATGAGTTTCATGTGACATGCTCATGTTTTAGTCACAAAGTAGTCATTCTAAACCATTTCATCGCGTACAGGACTTCAAAAAGAAACTTGCAAAATTGCTCAAGTCAAGGGAGGAACCTCCTCCACAAGGGCCACCCGAAAGCCCCGAACTGTGTGAACACAACATCCAAGCAGAGGTTGATACCTGCCACGAGGATCTAGCAGACCGACTATTCTACCGGTGCCCTTTGCCCGAGGATGAATGGTTCTGCTACTTCAACTGGGTGGACCCGGAGACGTACCACCCACATCTCAGACTTCCCGTCTCGGATAACTGGGGAGAGCAACCCTCGTCGTGGTGCTACTACCTCCCAAAAAAGCCGGACCTCGAGTACGCATACGGTATTATTCAACGACCACAGTGGGCATACAACATTGACTGCAGGGCATGCTTCCGGTTGTACAAGGACAAGCCCAACACACAACTCCTGCACCATATAGTGGGGTGCGAGGCGAAACAGAGGAGGCGTCTCGGCAAGTCTCCAGAAGGGCAAGATGGTTCATCCCCTCGAAGAGAAAGGTATAAGGGGAAGCAGCCAGCTGAGGTTCGCACTACGAAACAAATCCTTGACGGATTACAAAGACCATCCGAGAACCCGGGTGGTATTAACATAGGGGCACGGGGAATCGGGAGGGAAGAGATCCACATAAAAAAGACAAAAAAATTATGTTTTATACCCCCGAAACGTGTGGCATAGGCTACCCATTCGGCAACAGCTGGGAGCACTGCGCACCCCCATGGAGCTCTTTCATAAGAGGGATTGAGTGTTGTTCATGAAAAAATCGCGAAAGATTCACAGGTGATGTAATATGTAGAAAATGTGGTGCATCATTCCAACTCTACGAACATAGGGGGAACGATCACTTGTTCCACCATGATAATCAGTGTTATCCACACTTCTTCTAGCAATGTCGTCACTGTTGTAATACCCTTGTAATACCATCTGAACTTTCGTTGTATCTGCCCTACTAAGGTTGAGTTTGCTTACTAAGGTTACTGGCTGCATCTACATGCTTTTCACAATGCTCGTAATGATTTAAACACTTTGGCTAAAGTTTTCCTGGGCTAAACTATTCATATCATGAGTTGTTGTTGACTAGGGTAATTGCGATAGTATAATTTGTATGCAAAGAAAGGTGTAAATAAAATATTTTTCTAGAATATGGTACTCCATATATCAAAGAGAAAATCTGCAGAATTCTTGCAAAAAATTACATTTAAACGTGATATTTTACGGGCTGCCGAAAAGGCTTAAGCGTTATCGTTGACAATAATACTTAGGGTTATAGCGATAGTATATTTTTGTAGCAAAGAAAGGTGTAAATAAAAATATTTTTTTCCAGAATATGGTACTCCATATATCAAAGAGCAAATTTGCAGTATTCTTGCAAAAAATTACATTTAAACGTGATATTTACGGGCTGCCGAAAAGGCTTAAATGTTATCGTTGACAATAATACTTAGGGTTATTGCGATAGTATATTTTTTTAGCAAAGTAAGGTGTAAATAAAATATTTTTCAAGAATATGGTACTCCATATATCAAAGAGCAAATCTGCAGTATTCTTCCAAAAAATTACATTTAAACGTGATATTTTACAGGCTACCGAAAAGGCTTAAGCGTTATCGTTGACAACAATACTTAGGGTTATTGCGATAGTATATTTTTGTAGCAAAGAGGGTGTAAATAAAATATTTTTTTCATAATATGGTACTCCATATATCAAAGAGCAAATCTGCAGTATTCTTGCAAAAAAATTACATTTAAACGTGATATTTTACGAGCTGCCGAAAAGGCTTAAGTATTTCATGCATGAGAAGTTTCTTATAGTTATTTAGTTTATTCAACTCAATTGATTCCTACATATTTTTGCAAAAATGGGACATCCAACACCCTACGAATAAGTGATAATTATTTCATGATTTTTGGAAAATTATTTGATAATTTGGGTATTTTCGCCGACTCGTCTGGCGAAAATGTGTTATTGCCATATGGTTGGGAGAAATTGTGTTTGTCGCCATATGGTTCGACAAAATTAACTTTTTCGCCATATGGTATGGCGATAATACCCTAAACCAGATAGCTGATGATTAACCGGCTTTAATTGGGTAATTAGGGTATTTTCGCCGTATGGTATGGCGAAAATGGTGTAATTGTCGTACGATATGGCAAAGACATATTAATTTTGTAATTTTTCTTTTCTAAGTATTAAAACCGCAATTCATTTTAAAAAGTATTATTTAAAAAAAATTGCTGACGGCTTGAAGCCACATTGTGCAGGGCCACGAAAAAGGCAGACTCACTGTACACCATGTAGTCAGTAGCAACGGTACTTCTATATATATCATACTCTTAATATAAGTTATATATACTTCAAAAAAATAAGTAATCATTGCTCGCTTATATTTTAATATTTGTACAACTCACAAGCAATAATACAAAGAAGCTAATAATACTGCAGAGATCTAGGGTGACACTACTACATATTTGGCCATTAGTACCAGTTCACAACGGCCATCAGTACCGGTTTTTGCACCGGTACAGGCCATCTGGGACTGATGCTCATTGAGCATCAGTACCGGTTCCACCAACCGGTACTGATATGACTATCAGTACCGATTGGAGGCACCAACCGGTATGACTATCAGTATACTCGTTGATCTCAACGGCTGTCAATTTGACCCATTGTCACGGAAACAGAGGGACTTTTAAAGGTCCATACTCGAGCTCCCAGATCTCTTCTATGTAACCAGAGTAGGTGTCCATCTTTCCATTTTTGTCCAAGGCATCTATACGGACACCGCTGTTTTGGTTGGTGCTCTTGTTATCTTGGGTAGTCGTGTAAAATGTGTACCCATTTATCTCATCCCATGGAATGATACGATTGTAGTGGATGGTCCCCGAGCCAAGAGTTTTAACTGTTCATTTTCTGTTTGGTTGGCCATCAGTTGCTTTTGTAACCAACCGCCGAAACAATCCATTTGCTCTAGTGCGATCCACTTTTCTGACTTCTCTAGGTATTGGTCGCGTAGAATCATCTCATGATCATGGATATATTGAGCGACTACAATTGCTTGTTTCAAGATTGTGAAATGTGCTTGTTTAAATGAAAGTAGATCGTCGCTAAAGAATTCTTTTCTCCCTATTTCCCCATAGCCTCCTCTCATGGTGTGATATAGGGACAGCAATTGAATTCAGATCATCAATGCAATCGACACAAAACTCAATCACATCCTCTGTGACAACACCCTATGAAATGCAGCCTTTTGGACGAGACCGGTTAAGAACATAATTCTTTAGGACACCTATGTACCTCTCGAAAGGGAAAATACTGTGCATGAACACGGGTCTGAGAATTTCAATCTCTTTGACAATGTGGACCATGAGATGGACCATAATATCAAAGAAGGATGGAGGGAAGATCATCTCAAGGCTGACCAGACTATCGATCACGTCATCCTACAACTTAGATACGTTATTTGGTTCGATGACCTTTTGCGATAACGCATTGAAGAACGAGCACAACTTTATGATTGTTCATCATACCCAGTCTGGCAGAATACCTCTCACCGCCACTAGGAGCAACTGTGTCATCAACATGTGACAATCATGGGTTTCAGGTGTACAATTGTGACACCACGGAGTGTCGTAATCTTATAAAATGTGGATGTTGAGGTCAAAACATTATAAAATATGTAAATAGAGGTTAAAACTTTACGTTATGCCGTTTATAGCGTGTTTCTGGGCCGTTTTCGGGTGTTTGGGCCTCTCCGGGGGACTTTGGGCCTTGGGGGTTGAGTTGGGCCTCCGGTGGAAGGGTTTGGGCCCAAGGGGGGCCTTGGGGGTTGAGTTGGGCCTCCCTTGCTGCCCCTAGGGGAGTTCTCCACCTCAAAACCTCGAAGATCCGTCCATTGGAGCGCTCCGCGACGAGGAGATCCGGTGGATTTGGAGTGAGGAAGGAGATCGCGCGAACCGGGAGGAGATCGGTTGGGTTTTCGGTCGTCGGGCGAAGGTATTGACATGGGAATCCTTGGGGTTGGTCTAGGATCTGTTCTAAGGGTGATTATCATGTTTTTAGATCAATTGGCGGTGCTGGAATTGAGTAGATTAGATGGAATCTTGAGTTTGCCATGTTCTCTGTTTCGGGCAGCATGAGCAGTCGACCTAGGGCTTGGGTTTTCGTCAATTTAGAGTCAGAATTTGATCGTATAGCTGTTGACGAAGTTGTAGGTAATTTCAATATCTTTCCGTGGGTATAAAGAATGTCCAATTCCGCCCAGCCGTTTGAAAGTTATGGCTGTTTTACCGAGCGTGTTAAAATCAGTGAAGTGATTGGAACAGATCACGGTATTTTGTAGATTAAATAACTTTAGATTCCGAATCAGCTTTTCCATATACTTCGAAAAAGTTAGGAAATTTCCTAATATACGCGAGGATGTACTCGTTTAATTGATTCGGAGTCTTAGAACCCGAGTTATGCCTTTTGGAAGGCTGCTGTCCGGACGGGACAGAACCTCTGTTTTTGGGCTTAGCGAGTAGTTTGCGATGTCGGGGTAGAAGAGGGATTGCTTACTGTTTTGTGGACATGATTGTGAGTGTGTGGTACACATGTGCAGGTGGTGTGACCCCGGGAGTGCCTTCTACTTCTCGCCAATCCGTTGCCCGTGGTTGAGGCAAGTGTATTGTAATGGATAGCGGTTTGTAGGTTGCTAGTTGAGACTAGATGAAATTGATTATATGATATGATCACTTGCCATGCTTTAATGATTGCCAATGATATGATGAGTATGCTTATGATGTTATGATGCAATGATGCACAAGTTAATTATGATGTTGGCATATTTGCATACATGGTATGTTACATTGCCCGGGCGGTGAGAAAGTCATAACTAGTCCGGGGAAGGTCGGTGAGAAAGTTATGACTATTCCGGAGAGCCAATGAGTAAGTCCTACATCGTGATTCCATTCACCGCGGTGAACGGTAGCGAGGAGTAGGCACCCTCCATCTTCGGGATGGAAGGGGGGAGAGGGTGCACACCGACAGGTGTGTACTCAACCATACCGGTATGAGTTTCCAAGGAGACATGAGCATCGCATTGCATACATAATGGTGATGATATTGATATGAGATCATGAATGAGATGAAAGACATGATATGAGTTGTTATAGCCATGTAATTGTTTTTGTGTACCATTGCAATATGCTTGCTGAGTGTTGAACTCACGCTTGTGCTTTCTTGTTGTTTTAGGTACCATGAGATCGGCATGCGGGGAAGGGAATTAGTCACACTTCTACACGTAGCGTCACTCAATTGTTCCCACAGTCACTCAATTGGGTCTTGATAATACATTAAGTGTGATGCATATTGATTTATGGTTTAGTTTTGCGATATGAGTCTTATTGTTCGTTTGGCTCATGGAGACATTGAATGCTTGGGATTAGACTTATATTGCTGTCATGCCTTTAATTATTGCTGTTTTAGATGCCTCTTATATTGCCATATATTGCTATGCTGTTGATGTTCCTTCAATTCATGTTAAAACAAAGGAGATGCTGCCGAAATTTTGGTTTTTAGCATTTGCTCCTTTGCTGTAATTTATCTTAATTTATGGTATTTAGATGTTGTTTAGCCTATGTTTGGTAGCATTCAGGCATGCTAGATGCCGGGGTGTTACAATAATTTTATTCTATTTCGTGTTTATGAGTCTCCTTATATTCGAGGTGTATCCAGAAGGTACCTTCACACTATTCAAGAACTTAATCATGTTTTTTTTCTCTTCCTTGATCAGAGTGTAACTCATGGGGTGGAGGTAATGTTGTCATTTCGCTCTCTTTTCCGGATGTAGGTCATTCCTGAGTCCCAGTAGATGCAGGTCTTTTCGTGCTTGAAGTGTATCTTTTAATTTGCCGTACATATCTAGGAAGCCTAGCAGGTTCACGCAGACATTCTTCGTGATATGCATGAAGTCCAGTGAGTGACGAACCTCTAAGTTTTTCTAGTATGGTAAGTCCCAAAATATTGACTTCTTCTTCCAAATGGGCTTCGTATGTGCTTGTTCAGTTGGGACAGATTTGCTACCAGGACCCTTTCCAAATACTACATTCAAATCCATTACCAGAGAAAATACAAGTGTCCCACTGTGATGCAGGGGCTTCTTACGTTTGTCTTCTGTCCCATCGAAATTCTCAAACTTCCTTCGTAACGGGTGCTTCGTATGGATGAACCTACGGTGGCCCTTGTACACGACCTTTCGAGAGTTTTTTAGATACTTACTGTCCGTATCCTCTAAGCACTGGACACAGGCTTTATATCCTTTGATAGATAGGCCTGACAGGTTACCAAGTGTAGACTAGTCATTGATGGTTACGAATAGCAAAGCACGTATGGTGAAGTGCTCTCTTTTATACTCATCCTATACACGTACACCATCCTTCCACAGTGTTAGCAGATCTTCAACCAACGGTTTGAGGTACACGTCGATCCGATTCTAGGTTGCTTCAGCCCTTGGATAAGCAACAACATCATAATGAACTTTCGCTTCATACAAAGCCAACTTGGAAGGTTGTAGATACATAGAGTCATGGGCCAAGTTCTATAACTGGTACTCATCTCGCCGAACGGGTATATCCCATTCGTACTTAATCCAAACCTTATATTCCTTGCATCCTCAGCAAAGTCTGGGTATTTTCTATCGATTTTCCTCCACTAGGATCCGCAGCGGGGTGCCTTAGCCTTCCATCGTCCTTATGATCTTCTTTGTGCCAGCGCATCATCGGGGCATGCGCTTTGCTCACAAATAAAAGTTTCAATCAGGGGATTGTAGGAAAATACGACACCACCTTAGCGGGGGGTCTCTTCTTCTTAAGCTACTCATCTTCCTCACCTGGGTTATCACGCCTGGTCTTATACTGTGAAGTTTTGCACACAGGACAAGTTTCACAATCCTCGTACTCATTGCGATAAAGGATACAATCGTCACGGCATGCATGTATCTTTTGTACCTCCAACCCCGAAGGGCAGATAATTTGCATGGCATCATACGTAGTTTCAGGCAGCATGTTAACCTCTGGAAGCAACTTCATTATGAGGCATAACAACTCATCAAATCCCTTATCAGACAATCCATTGGTCGCCTTTCATTGCATCAGTTCTAGTGTGGTACGCAATTTTTTGTGGCCCTGTCGGCAGTTTGGGTACAATAGTCTTCCATGGTCCTCCCACAGGTGCTTGAACTTTCTATAATGTCTTTCATCGGTGTATTCTCCCTCTCCATCAAGCAACATTTGGTCTAGGTCATCATCGCCAAACTTCCCCAATGTATCTTTGAAAGAACTATGTTGGCCAGCATTAGGGATGTTGTTGTCCCCCTCTTCTTCTTCACCATCTTCCCGTATAGTCTCTTCTTGTGAAATCATGTGCTGAAAAATTGGCTTTGAACTGAAAAATTAACTTAGATTTGAATTTGCAAAATGTGTTTGTTCATGTGTTTTGACAATTTGACAAGAAACAGTAAGTTACGCATTAGCGCCGGACAAAGTTCTCAAGAAACAAGAAGTTTCCATCTGCGACAGACGTTGTTTTTGGGTCTGTTGTGAACATGTTTTTGAGCCCATGACCGAAGTCATTTTCACATGTACAACGGACAGTTTTTCTTGGTCCGTTGTGAACAAGCTTTTTCGGTTTGGATAATTCCTTGGAACCAAGATTTTCACATGTACAACGGACTAATTCTTTTTGTCCGTCGTGAATGGACTTTTTCTAGGGTTTTACTTTTGTGAAACCGAGCGTGGCACGTTTGCGCCGGACAAGCTTCTGGGGTCCGTTGTGAACTTGTTTTGAGCTCATGACCGAAGCCATTTTTGCATGTACAACGGACCAACTTTGTTTGTCCGTTGTGAACGTGTTTTTCCGCGTTTGGTTGGCTTCTTGGAACAGAAACTTTTCCTTATACAACGGACCAACTTTGTTTGTCCGTCGTGAATGTGTTTTCGCTCAATTAGGGTTTTGAGCGATTTGGATTTGAATTTTGAATGTGAATTTGAAATTTGTAATGATTTCATGATGCTTCTTTTGAAGTGGACTTTATGAAATACTCATGTGAGTAGTTGCATGGATTGACATTGAGTCAAGTCGTGGACTTGTGCTCGGATTTGTTTTGTGGTTTGTTCATGTGCAGGTATTGCTCGAAGACGAATGTGGTCGATGACGGGACCGGAACTAGGTTCATGGAGGATGTGAGGTTCTTGACTAGGTTCAGGAGGAACCGAGGTCTTGGTGGTCAAGGATGTCATGCGGGACGTTCGCTAAGAGAATGGTGCACATGAAGAATGGTTAGTCACGTGAGAATGGCAGGAGGTCATTCGCGTGCAAAGTGTTAGTCACGTGAGTATGGCAGGTGGCCATACGCGTGCAAAGTGTTAGTCACGTGAGTATGGTAGGGTTGCCATACGCGTGTAAGAGTTGTACTCGGCCTGGTTGGGCCAAGTAGAGTTGAGTTGGATACGGATTCCTTCTAGGGAATAGGAATCGTATTCAGAACTCTTTGTGGGTTGGTGCTTTAAATAGGTGGGGGGTCTCCTGTTGAAAGGTACCAAGGAGAGCTGAGCGCATCAAGCTTTGAGCTTGGTTTTAGGGTTTGTACTCTTTTGATGAGAGTATTTTAGACAAGAAATAAAGATCAATTCTTCCAAGATTTTTGCGTGCTACAGTAACCACGTCGCTACAGTATTTTCTGTTTTGGTTCTTGTTTGCATGCTTGTTCTAGTTCTAGATTGGTTTTTGTTCTTAAAGTTTTATCTTGATTTGATCCATCAAAAACCTCTCTAGGGTATTGATCTAGTGTTTCTCAAAGTCTAGTTGATCAATCTTTTGTCGTTCTTGTTTAATCTTGAAGTTTTGATTAGATTGATTCTCGTCAAGTTCTGAATCAGCAAGCTTGCGAAGCTCATAACTTTTGATCCGTAAGTCCGATCGAGCTGATTCTTTTTGGTTTCGATTCATATTAGAATCTAGTTTCTTGTGTCCAAATTTCAGATCGTTTCGACGGTTGGATCTCCGGGAATTCTTGTTTTACCAAACCTCTGTCATTCTGTTTTTGTCGAAAACGAGGCAATTATTTGGTTCTGTTTTGGGGTGAACTTTTAATAGATCAAGAATTTGGTTTTAGCTTCCGCACAATCATTCACCCCCCCTCTGATTGCTATATTCGTATACTTCGATCCTACAAGTGGTATCAGAGCAAGGCTCTACTAATCCATCTTAACAGGTGATTAGTAAACGATAAGTTATGGCAACGGAGAAATACTCGAACAAGCCGCCAATCTTCGATGGCACAGACTTCCATCGGGCGGATCCGAATGACTGCATATCTTCAAGCTCAAGGTAACGCGATTTGGCGCAAGGTAAAGATTTCATACAAGCTTCCTTCTAATGATGATATTGATAAAATCGAGTTTGAAAAGGATGTTGAAAGTAATAATAGAGCTAGAAACATATTGCTTCAAGGACTTGCTAGAAAAGAATTCGATAGAGTCTGTCATTTACTCATCGCTCATGAAATTTGGAAATCTCTTCAAGATTATCATGAGGGTACTGACTCAGAAAAGAAGCTAGGCAAGATCAATTTAAAAAGGAATATACTAGATTTGAAATGAACTCGAGAATCTCTAGATGATTGTTTTGCTCGCTTTATGTAATTTTAAACAATCTTAGAGCTGTAGATGTAAAGTACACTGACTCTGAAAATGCTAGACATTTCCTATCATCTCTTGATCTTAAAATCTAGCAAATGAAAGTGACTGCTTTTAGGGAAGCTCACAAGATGAGTGAAATGACTTTGGATAAACTTTATTCTAGTCTCAAGACTTTTGAAATAGACATTGTTTCAAGAACTTCCAATGATAACTCTATGGCTCTTAATGCTAATTCTTCATATGATAATGCTACTAGTTCTTCATCATCATATTCCATTACTGCCTTGAGTGCTCTTAGTGATGAACAGCTAGATCAAATACCGTAAGATACACTTGCTCTTCTTTCCAAGTGTGTCAATGCAAAGTACATGAGATCAAGGGAGAGAAGAGGAGCCTCCATCCACTGCTACAAGCTGCGGCAAGGCGGGGCACATCCGTGCTAATCAAGCTTCAAGAACAAAGATAGAGAGGAGAAGGAGCAAAGCAACTCCTCCAAGTCCTTCCACCAAGAGAGAGCAAGGATAAAAATAAACAACGAACAAAGAAGATGCTCAACAAAGTCTTCGAGGCAATTGGTCGCTTAGACTTAAGCGACATTGATGACTCAATCGAAGATGAGAAGGAAGCGAAGCAAACGGTTGAATGAGAAGGATCTCACCGACTATGCTTCATGGCAAAAGGGAACACTAGTGATTCTAGTGACAACGATAAAGACCTCCAAATGACGGTGATGAGGTAATACCTTCATACGATGAGCTTTGTGAAGTTTTAGTCATATTGAGAAAATCTTTAAGAAAATCTTCACTCAAAAATAAAAGCTTAGAAAAAGATCTATCCATGCTAAAATCAAAACTTTGATCTTAGAAATTCAAATTCGGAAAATATTTGTGATACTTGCTTAGATCTCAAATTTGAAATTAAGTCACTAAAAGAGGAACATGTGATTAAACTAGAACAAGTTTATGCCGAACAATTGAAAAATGAAAAACTTGTGAAAAATATTGGTTGCTCTACTGATAGTTTACATGATCAAATTGCTTGCTCTAAATGTTCTATTCTTGAGTTGAAATTAAAAGATGCAAATGCTAGGATTTCTCAATTGACTGATAATCTGCTTACACATGAGGTTCTTTCATGCTCTACTTGTCGTAAACAGAAAGAGAAGGTTGATAATCTTTGCAATAATTGTTTAACTCTTGCCAAGAAAGTTGATTACTTGCAAAGTTCTTTGGAACGATTCACTAATGGCAAGAAAAGATTAAACATGATTTTGGATCAATCTAAGGTTAGCTCAAACAAGAAAGGTTTAGGTTTTGATCTTCATGCTTCATATGAAACTAAACCTCGCTCTGTTGTTTATGCTCCTTGCAATAACAAACTTGAGATTTCAAATGAACCTAAGAAAATTGTCTTCAAATCTGCTGGCCTTTTATCTTCTACTATGATGAATGCAAATGTTGCTTCTACTGTTAAAGCAAAACATCATGTTAAGTACACTTGCACTCATTGTGGTAGAGATGGACATTTAGTAGACTTTTGCTTTAGACTAGCTAAACAACAAAAGAGAGAAAGGTTTAATGCTAGGTCTAATTTCAGAAAGGCACACTCCACTTCTCATTATGTGCCTAGGGTGAAACAAACACTTTTTGTTGCTAGAAACACGGGAACAGGCAAATTTGATTTTGTGCATAAGACTGCTTGTGTTGTGCCTACTGTTGTCCGTCGTGTGTCTCAGTACTGGATTCCTAAACATCTTATTTCTAACTTGCATCTGAGACCTCGACACTTTCTGCTTCTATGTAGGCTTCTCACGCGAGGAGGGAGAACATGTGGCTAGTGAATTTCGGATGCTCACTTCATATGTTCAGTGATAAGATTTGGTTCTTCTTCACTCGTGCATCTCGTGCTAAAAGTGTTATTTTTCAAAATGCTTCTTCCACCTCTGTTTTCGCAAAAGGCACTAGTCCAAATAGTGCAGGTACAGGTGCATATGTTCAGGGGGAGAGTATCTTTATTGATGAAGATGATGATGATACTGTTGAGGATGAGATAATTGGAGGTTTACATGAGAGACTCTTCCCACGTGCTTCACATCAACAAACGGTCAAGTGAATTTTCAGGTATCTCCATGGTACTCAAGATTTTGGCATTTGGCTTTTTGCTTCCTTATGCATTAGTTTAAGAGCTTATTCTGATGTTGACTTTGGAAGATGTTGAATTGATTTGGTTCGTGCCACCTCTTGAGTAATCCTCTTTCTTGAGCATTTGATATTGGATTTCACTTTCTTAGAGATCATGTTGAAAAAGAAAATATTGTGCTTCACCATGTGGATACTGAACATCAATTGGCAGACATTTTCAAAACCTTTGTCTTCTTCTCGTTTTGCTTTTATTCGGGGAGAACTTGGAATTGTTCATCCAATGGGATTGTTTTGAGGGGGAGTTTCTTTGCCAAGTTTTTTCACTTGATGAGCTCACTTTATCATATTTCTTTATATGTTATGTAATTGAGCTAATATATGATAATCTAATTGTTTCACTTGAACTAAAAATGACATTGCGGAATTCCCTGGACTAATTGCCTATAGCTAAATACTCTGTGATATCTTACTCTTCTAGGCTTGATATTGAATCTTCTTGACAAATTTGGGCTATGAAGCAAGTGTGGTTTCAACTTTACTCTTTCATAAGACCTTTTAATCACTTTTGCATGTTTATAATCAAAGAAAAATGAAAAGAAAAGGGAATCAATAAAAGGGGTTGTTAAAAGCAAAAACCTCAAGTTATGTGCTTCAGGGTGCTTTCCCTAAAAAGATAAGATGTATGCTTCAAGCATGCCATTCCCTCAAAGATAAGATGTATGCTTCAAGCATGCCACATGCAACTTATTGTTTAAAGATTAAATTGGTCTACTAGATTGGAGTTGAAACTACTTGCTCGCCCTAAGTTGTTAGTTGCTTCAATTTTTAAAGTCTTGCTTTTTCTGCTAAGATTTTGCTTAGTACTTGGCTATAGTTGACTAAATTGAGGTTGAGATGCATGTCATTCCCTAACTTGTTAAAATCACATCAAGATCATGTATTTTGCATATTATGTGATATATAAGGTTATATGATCGAATGAGCTCATCTTTTCCTATCTTGGCACTCCCTTGTTTCTCTTGGTGAAATCATTGTTTCAGGAAAAATTTTGAACCTGTTCTCTCTTTTACTCTTGATGAATCCATTGTCAAAGGGGAGAAATTTGGAAATCTTTTTTGAAAAGTTTAAAGAAAAGGAGAGTTGTATTTGGAAATTTGAGAATTTTGGGAGAAGTTTGGAGAATTTTTGAAATTTTTGGGCGCATTGCACATTCACACACATTTTCATTCTCAGGGGGAGATTTTGTTTTGCATTTTGGTCAAAGAGGGATTTCTGTGTTTTCTTACTTTGGTCTTTGATCCTTTGGATTTCAAAATCTTTGGTAAAGTGAATGTCAAATGATCAATTCTAAGTGGTGTTGCCAATGTTTTCATCAAGGGGGAGATTGTGAAATCATGTGCTGAAAAATTGGCTTTGAACTGAAAAATTAACTTAGATTTGAATTTGCAAAATGTGTTTGTTCATGTGTTTTGACAATTTGACAAGAAACAGTAAGTTACGCATTAGCGCCGGACAAAGTTCTCAAGAAACAGTAAGTTTCCCATCTGCGACGGACAGTGTTTTTGGGTCTGTTGTGAACATGTTTTTGAGCCCATGACCGAAGTCATTTTCACATGTACAACGGACAGTTTTTCTTGGTCCGTTGTGAACAAGCTTTTTCGGTTTGGATAATTCCTTGGAACCAAGATTTTCACATGTACAACGGACTAATTCTTTTTGTCCGTCGTGAATGGACTTTTTCTAGGGTTTTACTTTTGTGAAACCGGCGTGGCACGCTTGCGCGGACAAGCTTCGGGTCCGTTGTGAACTTGTTTTGAGCTCATGACCAAGCCATTTTGCATGTACAACGGACCAACTTTGTTTGTCCGTTGTGAACGTGTTTTTCCGCTTGGTTGGCTTCTTGGAACAGAAACTTTTCCTTATACAACGGACCAACTTTGTTTGTCCGTCGTGAATGTGTTTTCGCTCAATTAGGGTTTTGAGCGATTTGGATTTGAATTTTGAATGTGAATTTGAAATTTGTAATGATTTCATGATGCTTCTTTTGAAGTGGACTTTATGAAATACTCATGTGAGTAGTTGCATGGATTGACATTGAGTCAAGTCGTGGACTTGTGCTCGGATTTGTTTTGTGGTTTGTTCATGTGCAGGTATTGCTCGAAGACGAATGTGGTCGATGACGGGACCGGAACTAGGTTCATGGAGGAACTGAGGTTCGACTAGGTTCAGGAGGAACCGAGGTCTTGGTGGTCAAGGATGTCATGCGGGACGTTCGGGCTAAGAGAATGGTGCACATGAAGAATGGTTAGTCACGTGAGAATGGCAGGAGGTCATTCGCGTGCAAAGTGTTAGTCACGTGAGTATGGCAGGTGGCCATACGCGTGCAAAGTGTTAGTCACGTGAGTATGGTAGGGTTGCCATACGCGTGCAAGAGTTGTACTCGGCCTGGTTGGGCCAAGTAGAGTTGAGTTGGATACGGATTCCTTCTAGGGAATAGGAATCGTATTCAGAACTCTTTGTGGGTTGGTGCTTTAAATAGGTGGGGGGTCTCCTGTTGAAAGGTACCAAGGAGAGCTGAGCGCATCAAGCTTTGAGCTTGGTTTTAGGGTTTGTACTCTTTTGATGAGAGTATTTTAGACAAGAAATAAAGATCAATTCTTCCAAGATTTTTGCGTGCTACAGTAACCACGTCGCTACAGTATTTTCTGTTTTGGTTCTTGTTTGCATGCTTGTTCTAGTTCTAGATTGGTTTTTGTTCTTAAAGTTTTATCTTGATTTGATCCATCAAAAACCTCTCTAGGGTATTGATCTAGTGTTTCTCAAAGTCTAGTTGATCAATCTTTTGTCGTTCTTGTTTAATCTTGAAGTTTTGATTAGATTGATTCTCGTCAAGTTCTGAATCAGCAAGCTTGCGAAGCTCATAACTTTTGATCCGTAAGTCCGATCGAGCTGATTCTTTTTGGTTTCGATTCATATTGGAATCTAGTTTCTTGTGTCCAAATTTCAGATCGTTTCGACGGTTGGATCTCCGGGAATTCTTGTTTTACCAAACCTCTGTCATTCTGTTTTTGTCGAAAACGAGGCAATTATTTGGTTCTGTTTTGGGGTGAACTTTTAATAGATCAAGAATTTGGTTTTAGCTTCCGCACAATCATTCACCCCCCCTCTGATTGCTATATTCGTATACTTCGATCCTACACTTCTTCACCGTGCTGGGTCCAACAGGTATAGATCGGCATGAAACCTCTTGAGAGCAAATGGAAGTGAAGGTGGCTAGATTTTGGCCACTCCATTTCATTCTTGCAATCTATTCATGGACAACATATCTAGTCTGACTTCGTGTATGCATCGACTGCACGAAGAAAAACTTGCAAACCCTACAAGAACTCCGGAGAGCGTCGGTCCATGTATATTCATCGCCGGTCCATCTATATTATGTTACATCAAGGCAGCTATCAGCTTATTTTACAATAATGAATTTTTGAACATTTCCCAAAATTCATATTAAACCAATATTAAGTTTATTTAATAATTTTATGTGGATAAATTTAATTTTAGGTGAAATTTCATTAAAAAGTTAATATTTTAAAATGTCAATACTTCATTACATATTTTTAAAAGGACTATTCTTTATATATCTAATGTCTTAAAATTCCTCAATAATTTTTCAATTTTCATGATAAAATTTCATCTTGTTATATAAATTCAATTATTTCTTCTTTGCTTAATAGAATAATAAAATAAAATAAATAAGGTTATTAGTAATTTATAATGATTATTTGGTCTGATCATTCAAAGTACTAACCAATCGATGGAACCAAAACCTAAATTTGAGATAGATCCACACCTTCAATGAAAGAATTGGTAGATCAAAGTCTATATTCAAGCCCCGTTTGGCAACTTGGAACCGGGCCGTTTCTACTAGATTCTGGAAGAAACCCAGCCAAACGGGTTAAAGCTCAGAATGATTCTCCTTGGATTGTTTCTTCTTTTTCCACTATGTGGCCAAATCAGTCCCAACCCCGTTCCACCCGATTCATAGAATCCTACCTGAAATGTTTCTATCGAATCTAGAACCATTTCTGTTTCTACTAGAATCTGGAACCGTGCCAAACAGGGCCTCAAAATTCTTCATCTATAGATGGAACCAAAACCTAAATTTGAGCTAGATACACACCTTCAATGTGAGCTACATCTAATCGAAAAAAATTCCAAACTTACACAAAAAGTTATTGCAATCTACATGAAAAGATCGAGCTAGATCCCTACATTCATAATCTTTAATAGATCATGAGAAAAAAAAACTCAAAATTTCTTCACATTTCAAACAAAGAAGAAGCTCCATTTTACAACAAATGCAGTGAGGAACGATGTTACTAACCTTGGTTAACTTGGCTTGGAGTAAATGACCAAAATTTTGAAATTTTGGCAGCACCTCCCCCTTCCTTGAAGCTCTTGCCGGCACTGCAGTGTTCTTGATCGGGCACAATGTGGAGACTGGGGAGGTGGCGGGGAAGAGGAGGTTCAAATAAGGCTGCTTAGTATCGGTTGAAAAGACTAACCGGTGCTGATGGTAGAGCACCAGTACCGGTTGGTCTTTTCAACCGGTACTGATGTACCCCCCGGACTAGTAGACCGTTGAAACCGCTAGATATCGCATGGTTTTGAAATCCAAAATTTTGAAGAAAAAAATTCTGATTTTCTCCTGATTGTGACCGATTTTCTCCTAATTTTCACTGTCCAGTTGAATGTTTCTTGAAGCCAATTTTTTTTGAACGATTTTCTCTCTATTTTCATCGGTCAATTGAATGTTTCTCGAAGTCGATTTCTTATGCGATTTTCTCTCGATTTGCACCAATTTTCTCTCGATTTTCACCGATTATCGCAATATTTACGTCCCATAATTTTTTGAATTTTTTATTTTTCTGAATTTAACCGATTTATCGGCCGGTTTTTAAAGTCTTACCCCTCCGATACGGTCTAAAATCGTGATTTTCTCGTTATTTTCGCTGATATTGTGAACCCTAGACGACAGTGATATTAGCAGCAGCCATTATGACATTACATAACCGATAACATAACATAATTAAAAAAATAAACTTTATATTAATTAAAATATATATTGGCTCATTGCCACCCAAGGTTTCAAATCTCGTTTTGGTATAAATCTCGGAGGTAGCCGAAATCCGAAATCTTGGCGAGATTCAAAAATTTCGGACAAAATGCGAATGAAATACAAGAACTAAATTTCAAATCTGATTTTGTTTCAACTGGGAATCTGAGATCTCGGTCCACATTGAACCGACCGAAAAATGGTCCAAAACACGTCAAAATTTTATGATTTTTTTTGTATTGTCCTGACACATCATTAATGTTTCCATAAAAATTTCAGATGATGATCAAGCATGAGGAATTTTTTAAAAAATCTAATAGTGGTAAAGTTGTGATAAAAGCTGTATGTAAAATCAGTTTTTGATTTTTCAAATGTAACAAATGAACTTCAAGTCATTTGAAAAGTTTTATATATGTTCCTATGTATTATAGAGCAATATTTTAACAGAAAAGTTGGATATTTCGGCAGCATTTCAACTAATTTTCAGATTATGATATTGAGAAATGGCAACAGTTAATATATATTGTCATGACAAATGATAGACATGAAATAAAATTAACTCATATGATAATTCAACACATATTGCAAGAAGATGTAAAAGAATAATTACAAGACGTGGTATGAATATTTTACAACAAGATGCATAATTAAAAGGAGCATGATCATGTAATGCATGGACAGCTATGCATTGCCATACCTAGGAGTAGCAGTATGATGATGGTGAAAACTGGATCTCCGCGTTATCGACAATGATCTCACCACGCTTCCTCTAGTGTTGTTGCTTGTACTCTTCCCAGCTTAAGTTCTATGGTACCCAGGCGGACTTCCAGTGTTCATAATGCGACATCCAGATCGAAGGATTCTCCGACTGGTATAAGTACCTGATAGCTGTGTGTTGTGCGTACTGATCAGCGTAGGCATTGACATAGTCGAACAATGATGACATGCTTGATCCATCGTAGGACAAATGTCTGTACCCACCTGTATCCCCTCTCATATCCACACCGTCGTAGGATGAATGTATGTACCCACCATATCCCCTCCCATGGGGTACCTAGGGTGCTCACTGGGGTAGCCCTAATGGTTGGAAGACTGGCTACTAGACCATGAGCCCATATCATCCTGCGGATGTGCTGCCTGTTGCCCGCTCCAACCACTCGTCGTGCTACGGGTCTGCCTCTGTGAGCCCTTCCTCGTTGCAGTTCCCTTGTGTTACATTTGTACCAGTGAGTGTGGCTGTGAATAGGGTTAGAGGGTGTACCGACCATTGTTGCCTCCAGAGTCTGTGGACGAGTTGCTGACGATGTCAACCTTCTAGGGGGTGTCTCTGTGTCAATGTCGCTGCCAACTTCGGGCTCCTCATGCTTTCGGCCTTTGCCTTCTCAAGCTGGTTGGCCGACAACTTTGCTAACCCACCTAAAGCACCCGCTAGCGTGTTATCATTGTTGTCATTCGTACCACGCTTCCTCTTGCTTGTGTGGGTGTCGCCAATCACAACCTCAGTCCAATCTGTGATGGTCTTCCCACCTGTGGCCTTGTGGAGCTCTTGCGATGGGATGCTGTCAACCACGAATCTCGTCGGGAGGGGCGGGTCATAGCCACTATCATCGTATAGTAGAGGCTCCCCCGCAGACATGGATGACTCGAACAATTCTGCAATCGGGTCGTTACCCGAATGCATCGCATCCTCAATGAGGCGATCAAATGGGTCGACGTCATCGCTCTGGCGAGTGGATTCATAGTCCCATAGGCGAAGTTGAAGATTGTAGTGCACAAACATGAGCTGCAGTAGCTTTGCATAACTTAATCGGTTCCTAACCTGTGTGTGCACTAAGGAAAATATGCTCCAATTTTGCTCGCAACCGCTAGATGATGCACACTAAGACACCAATCTCAAGGCGTACTTTTGCAACGCTGGTGTCTCATTTTTGAATGCCATCCACCATTGTGCTATAGACAAAAAAATCACATTAGTAGTAGTTCTCCACAATAAATTTACATTACTCTCTGCAAGTTGGGTGGCGAAGCGTCCCCTCCTAAGATGGTAAGTGTCTGCTTCCCGTAATGCCTTAACCGCACTGTTGTTGTCATCAGCCATAATATTTAGGGCAGTGGATAGTTGTCCCATGAACACCAGAGTGCTGCATATATTGTACTTGAATTGAGACTGTGGGTCCAGGATAGAGGCTGCAACAGGCAAAATATATTGAAGTTAGCACAATACAAACAAAGGTGGTATCCCTTATGTGAATTTCACGAACCTACTTGAACGAAGGTGGTATCCCGTATGTCGGCAAACCTCTTTTCAATGACTCTCAGGAATGTCTTATACTGCTCTCTGAATTCACTCACCCACCAGTTGTACTCAGTCCTGACAATACAAAATTACATCATAACACCACTTATCATTCGTAACTTGTCTTGATCGGCGAACCTCAACATCTTGTACAAGGGTTTGATGGCCACCACAGCCCACTCCAAAACAGTCCAGAAATCTTTATCAACGAGGTGATCATATGCGAACTTGCCCTCATCCATCCCAGCCCACTTGCTACTTGTCCAGTCGGGATGTGTCATCCATTGCTGGAACTTGTCCTTCTTAAAAAAGCTATCATGGAAGACGAAGGTTGTGCCAAACCTAGTGGCATTTGGCCTCACCAACTCTCCACCTATGTGGGCCATCATCTGCGCATGCAGAATCTTGTGGTTGTATAAGAAGCAGCAAATGCTTTTCGCCGTTGCCACGACATGCTTGATCTCAGGGATGTCGCACACATCCTTAAGCATGAGGTTCACCGTGTGTGCCAAGTATGGTTGCCAGATAATCCATGGGTACTGTACTCTTAACATCTGGCATGCTTTCTTGAAGTTGGCTGCATTGTCAGTAACCACTTGCACCACGTTATCAGCACCAATTTCATCAGCAACCACTTTCGTTATCTCGCATAGTAGGTACTTGTGCTCTTGAATCTTGCCTTTGGCATTGATGGTCTTATGGAAGAACATTACCCCGTTGCAGTACACCATGAAATTGATGATGCTCTGCATTGTAGGTCTAGTCCACGCGTCACACATGACTGTCACACCAAATGTCGCCCAATCGTCCCTGGACTTCTAAAGGTACTGGGCAATCTCCTTCTCGTTCTCATCAAGGAACTTCCCGTCGATCTCATGGCCCCGTGGTGCACGAACCCCTGGGCCTATCTCCTGCGTCATCTTGAGTGCACCTGAAATGCAGCGACCGTAAGAATGTAGTACAATTGTAACACCCCGGCACCTACTATGCCGCGAATGTCACCCAAACGATACTAGAAGCAACCAATAAAACCGATTATCAATAAATTTCAGCAACTACGTTAAATGCTTTAACCAAAATTTCGGCAGCATCTCCTTTGTTTTTGTGAAATCATGTGCTGAAAAATTGGCTTAGAATTGAATTTGCAAATATGTTTGTTCATGTGTTTTGTCAATTTGACAAGAAGCAGTAAGTTTCGCTTTTGCGCCGGACCAAGATCTCAAGAAACAGTAAGTTTCCCATCTACGACGGACAAACTTTGTTGGTCTGTCGTGGACGTGTTTTTGAGCTCATGAGTCGAACTCAATCTTCCAAGAAACCAGTAAGTTTTGCATATACGGCGGACAAACTTTTTTGGTCAGTCGTGAATGGCTTTTTGAGGTTTGATTTCGCATGTACGACGGACCGATTTTGTTTGTCCGTCGTGAACGTGTTTTCGCCAGAATGATTTCTTCTTGGAACCGAAACTTTCACTTGTACAACGGACCGATTTTGTCTGTCCATTGTGAATGGTTTTTTTGAGTGATTTTTCATGTGTACGCCGGACCATATTTCCTTGTCCGTCGTGAATGCTTTTCTTTGAATTAGGGTTTTGAGCAGAATTGAAATAATTTGAATTTGAGATTATGAAATTTGTGATGATTTCATGATGCTTCTTTTGAAGTGGACTTTATGCAATGCTCATGTGAGTAGTTGCATGGATTGACATTGAGTCAAGTCGTGGACTTGTGCTCGGATTTGTTTTGTGGTTTGTTCATGTGCAGTTATTGCTCGAAGACGAACGTGGTCGATGACGGGACCGGAACTAGGTTCATGGAGGAACTGAGGTTCGGGACTAGGTTCAGGAGGAACTGAGGTCTTGGTGGTCAAGGATGTCATGCGGGACGTTTGGGCTAAGAGAATGGTGCACATGAAGAATGGTTAGTCACGTGAGAATGGCAGGAGGTCATTCGCGTGCAAAGTGTTAGTCACGTGAGTATGGCAGGTGGCCATACGCGTGCAAAGTGTTAGTCACGTGAGTATGGTAGGGTTGCCATACGCGTGCAAGAGTTGTACTCGGCCAGGTTGGGCCAAGCAGAGTTGTGTTGGATACGGATTCCTTCTAGGGAATAGGAATCGTATTCAGAACTCCTTGTGGGTTGGTGCTTTAAATAGGTGGGGGGTCTCCTGTTGAAAGGCACCAAGTAGAGCTGAGCGCATCAAGCTTTGAGCTTGGTTTTAGGGTTTGTACTCTTTTGATGGGAGTACTTTAGACAAGAAATAAAGATCAATTCTTCCAAGATTTTTGCGTGCTACAGTAACCACGTCGCTACAGTGTTTTCTGTTTTGGTTCTTGTTTGCATGCTTGTTCTAATTCTAGATTGGTTTTTGATCGTTGAGTTTCATCTTGATTTGATCCATCAAAAACCGTTCTAGGGTATTGATTTAGAGTTTCTCAAAGTCTAGTTGATTAATCTTTTGAAGATCTTGTTTAATCTTGAAGTTTTGATTAGATTGATTCTCGTCAAGTTCTGAAACAGCAAGCTTGCGAAGCTTATAACTTTTGATCCGTAAGTCCGATCGAGCTGATTCTTTTTGGGTTCGATTCGTATTGGAATCTAGTTTCTCGTGTCCAAATTTCAGATCAATCCGACGGTTGGATCTCCGGGAATTTGCGTTTTACCGAACCTCTATCATTCTATTTTTGTCGAAAACGAGGCAATTATTTGGTTCTGTTTTGGGGTGAACTTTTAATAGGTCAAGAATTTGGTTTTAGCTTCCGCACAATCATTCACCCCCCTCTGATTGCTATATTCGTATATTTCGATCCTACAAGTGGTATCAGAGCAAGGTTTTTCTAATCTATCTTAACCGGTGATTAGATATATGGATCGTTATTCGACAAAACCATGTGTGTTCGATGGTGTTGATTTTCAGTTTTGGAAGGCCAAGATGGAGGCGTTCATCCAAGCACAGGGCTTCACAATTTGGGAGAAGGTCTACAAGCCATATGAAGTCCCTGCAAATGACAACGTCAACGACACCAATCGCACACATGTTGAAGCAAATAGCAAGGCGCGCAACTTGATCATCCAAGGCTTGGGACGCAGCGACTTTGATCGTGTGGTTCATCTTCAATCCGCATATGAGGTATGGAAATCTCTTTGTGATTACCATGAGGGTTCTAACATCGCCAAAGAGGTTCGCCAAGATATTTACAAAAAGAATACATGCGTTTTGAGATGAAACCTAGTGAATCTGTAGATGACTTCTTTGCACGTTTCAATAAAATTCTTAGCAATCTACGTGTCGTTGGAGTTAGCTACACCGATGCTGAAAATGCTCGACAATTGCTTACTGCTTTGGACATGTCATGGTGGGAGATGAAAGTAACATCTATACAAGAATCTACTACCATGAGCACACTCACATTAGATGTTCTTTACTCTAAGTTGAAAACTCATGAGTTGGATGTTCTTGCCAGGAAGGGTAACATTAAATCAATTGCTTTGATCTCTAACCCTAACATGTCAAATGCAAATTCTTCTTCTAGCTTTGCCTTGTCTTCCATGTCTTCTTTAACAGATGAGCAACTTGAAGAGTTTCCTGAAGAAGATCTGTCACTACTCTCTTCTCGCTTTAACAAAGCTTTGCAGAATGTGAGAATGAGAAAGAGAGGTGGTCCTCCAAGATGCTATGAGTGTGGTGACCTCAACCATATTCGCACAAATTGTCCTAAGCTTGCAGGAAAAACATCAAAGGAGGAGAAGGACAACGATAGAAGGAATGAGAAGAAAAGGTTCTTGTCAAATGATAGGAAGAAGAAGAGCTTCATCAACCGCAAGGTGGTTCACCGAGTTCTTTCCGCTCTTGAACAAGTCAATTTGAGCGATGTGGACTCGGAGAGCAGCGAAGATGATGCAACTCCAAGCAAGCATGATTTGATAGGATTATGTCTCATGGCAAGCAGCAAGGATAGCTTCACCGAGGACGACCACGACCGCGACTTCAATGAGGTAGATCCCTCTTATGATGAATTAGCTATTGCTGTTGCTCGTCTTGGAAAATTGCTTGACAAACGTGATAAGAAAATTAAGAAACATGATTTCATTATTGAATCATTGAATGCTGAAATTGCTAGACTTAAGACTTTGATTCCTAGTGATGATATTTGCAAATCATGTGACTTAATTTACAATGAGCTCACCTTGCTTAGGAAAGAACATGCTCTTTTGTTGCATCTAAATGAGAAAAATAAGAAACATGTTGTACATGCTAGCTGTTCCACTGATGATTTGCATAGTTCAACTTCTTGTTCTAAATGCTCAACTCTTGAATTAAAATTGAAAGATGCAAATGCTAGGGTTTCTCAATTAACTGATAATTTGCTTTCACATGAAATTCTCTCATGCTCAACTTGTCGCAAGCAAAAAGGAAAAGTAGATATTCCTTGCAATAATTGTTTAACTCTTGCTAAGAAAGTTGATTAGTTGCAAAATTCTTTGGAACGTTTCACTAATGGCAAGAAAAAGTTGAACATGATTTTGGATCAATCTAAGGTTAGCACAAACAAGAGAGGTTTAGGTTTTGATCCTTATGCCACATATGAAACTAAACCTCCACGTTGTTCGTGCTCCTTGCAAAATTGAGTTATCTAATGAGCCTAAGAAAATTGCTTTTCAATCACGTTTTTTTATCTTCTACTATGATGAATGCAAAATGTGCTTCTACTGTTAAAGCAAAATATCATGTTAAGTACACTTGCACTCATTGTGGTAGAGATGGACATTTAGTAGACTTTTGCTTTAGACTAGCCAAACAACAAAAGAAATAAAAAACTAAGGCTAGGTCTAATTTCAGACAGGCACGCTTTGTTTCTCATTATGTGCCTAGGGTGATGCAAACACCTTTTGTTGGTAAGAACACGGGAAAAGACAAATCAATCTTTGTGCATAAGAATGCTCGTGTTGTGCCTACTGTTGTGCGTCGTGTGTCTCAAGATCGATTCCTAAACATCTTATTTCTAACCCCAGTACCGAGACCTCGACACTTTCTGCTTCTATGTAGGCTTCTCACGCGAGGAAGGAGAACATATGGCTAGTGGATTCCGGATGCTCACGCCACATGTCCGATGATAAGAATTGGTTCTCCTCCTTCACTCGCGCATCTCGTGCTAAAAGTGTTATTTTTCAAGATGCTTCTTCCACCTCTGTTTTCGCAAAAGGCACTAGTCCAAATAGTGCAGGTACAGGTGCATATGTTCAGGGGGGAGTATCTTTGTTGAAGCAATTTGCATATGTTTGAAGCAATAATAATATTATCACATCATAATAGCACAATAGATGACATCCAAAATAGGACTAACAGGAGGTAAAGCATCATTTCAAGCCCATAATATAAACTCCAACATTTCATGAACGGATATGAAGAGAACATTAAAACCAAGCACAAGATAGCATAATCCAAGTTTAGCGCATTAAGAAGATCATTACAACTACAAATGAGAGTGTGTAGCTGTCTAGGTGAATAAAACTACGTGGAGATGTGACGCTAACTCCCTTCCCCGACTGCCGAGTTCATGGTACCTAAAAACAACATAAAACAATAAGCATGAGTTCATCACTCAGCAAAGTGTATTGCAATGGAGTAAACAATAACATCATCCATAAACATCTTCATTAACCTTTCATACATTATCATCATAAACATTTCATAAACATCTTCATAAACATCTCATAGAACATCATAAGCATCTCATTAAACAAGTTCATTCATGCAATGAAATGCGCATGTCTCTTTCATTAGCACATACCGGTATTGCCGAGTGCACACCCGTCGGTGTGCACCCTCTTTCCCCTTCCACCCCGTAGATGGAAGGTGCCTACTCTTACTGACTCGCTCTCATACACAACCGTCGATAGGACTACGAGGTAGGTCTTTCTCAGTGGCGCTCTGGATTAGTCATAACTTTCTCATCGACCTTACCGGATTAGTTATGACTTTCTCACCGTCCTGGCCAGTCCTCATGCCATGAATGCAAATAATACAATGTTTACCTTTCATCGTTCAGGTGTCATGCACAATATCCTTTTACTCACCATCATCACTTTATCATTCTCATCATCACTATATACTCACCAATATACCATAAGCATGAATAAACTTTGCAAATGTTCTTAGTTCAACAAATGCATAACCATCTAACAATTCATATTCACTTAATCTCATTCAAGAATCAAACATGGCAAGCAAACATATCAACGGTTAACTCGCATCATAACGAAAACAAAATGCCATTGAAGTCACAAACATTACAATACACTTGCTTTCAACCGTGTGGGACGGAGTGGCGAGATGTGGAAGGCACTCCCAGGGTCACACCACCTGCACATAGGTACAATATACTCAAAACAAGCCCACAAAATAGCATAAGAACTATCAGCTACAACGACTTCGCGACCCACAACTAAAACCCGAAAAACAGAGAATCTGTCCAACGGGACAGCGGGCTTCCAACAAGCATAACTTGAGTTCTACAACTCCAAATCAGGTAAACTAGTATATTTTCTCGCAGCTTAGGAGATTTACCAACTGTTTCTAAGTATTTGCGAAAACTTAATCGGCCTTTAAAATCCTCTAATCTACAGTTCAACACGATCTGTCCCAATCACGTCACAGATTGGACAACGCTCGGTAAAATAGCCATAACTTTTAAACAGCTAAACAGAATTTAATGTTCTTGATGTCAAACTAACGGTAATTGAATTACCTACAACTTTCGCAACAGCCAGCCGATCAGAAAACACTTATAAAATTGCCAAAGTTGTGTCTGAAGACTGACAACCTAATCTGCCCGAGGACAGAACGCAGGACAGAATTGCAATCACTCTAAAACCTTCTAATCATAGCACCTAAACCTCAAATTTAACCCTAATATTCCCCATATAACCAGCACCTAAACTCTATGAATAATTTCCCCAAAGCATACCTCTTCTTGGCGAGCCACCCGATCGACGAACGCCTCCTCGTGATCCAATCTTCCCTCCGCTTGCCGGAAACGCCGGGATCGCCGGTTCCCCGTGGTTGGAGGGCTCCTGGACAGCGAGATGGAGGGCTACGAAGGTTGGTCCTTGGGCCGGCTAGAGGTGGGGAGAAGAGGGAGTGGATGGCGCATTGGGGAGAGGCAGGGGCGCATGGGGGGGTGGCGTCTTGGAGGTGGAAGGGAGGGGGAGGATGTGGGGGCGGCTAGGGTTAGGGGCGCATGGGGGCAGGTTTGCTGCCCCCTTCCTCTCCCACGTGGGCCAAGGTCCTCCACGTAAGGCCCAAATAGATCCCCCAAGGCCCGAGCCAATTCCCCCAGGTTCCAAACACCCCCAAAAGAGCCCAAACACCCGGAAACGGCCCGAAAATGCGATATAAAGTCATACCGAAAAGTTGAAATCTATAAAGTCCCTGTGACACCCCAATTTTTTCTTTTCATGAATTTAAATGTTATTTTGCACTTTTGTGAATTTTTGGAATTTTCTGGAATTTATTTGGATTTAATTTGAATTTATTCCCTTTTGAAATAATTAAAGAATTAAAATTTTCAAATACATTTTTGTTGGAAATATTTTATTTGAGTCCCAAATGCCCTAAAATATTTTCTAGAATTTTTCTGGAATTTTTCTGAGTATTTTGCTATTTTTCTTGAATTAAATGAATTTCTGCAAATTATTTTGAATATTTAATCGCTGGAAAATGCGAATCGGTTTGTACTGTTAATCCGACCGAGCCCGAGTCAGACTTGAGTTCGAGTCCGACCAGAACTCGACCGCGCCAGCCGTTCCGGCCGAACCCAGTCGGCCGAACCATGACCGCATGACCGATGGATCGAGATCCAACGGCCACGATTGCGCCACGTCACCCGACCCCGACCCTGACCGAGCCAGCCAAGTCGCCGAGCTGGACCTGAGCCCAAACCCCGCGACCGTTGGATCTTGATCCAACGGCTCCCGTTGAGCCACGTCGCCCAATCCGAAATGGATTCGGATTCCGCCGCCGCAGCCGGGTGGACCTCGGTCTCCACGGGATTCATGGAAGCCGAGGCTCCTATTTAATGCGCCACCACCGCCATCGAATAGCCCATTCCCATGCGCACCCGTAGCCCCAAACCTTGTCGCCCGAGCCACCGCTGTTCGCCCGCGCAAGCTCGTCGGAGTTGGAGTTTCACTCCGCTGCGGTTTTCCGCCGTCTCTGCCGTCCTCCGTCGTCGCCGAGCCCAGATCCGAACTCCCTGCGTTGAGCCATGCCTGGGAGTGTGTCGGGACCCGAATTTGCAAATCCAGACCCTCTGTGTATTCAGCACTAGTCCAGGAACGCGCTAGTGCACACAGTCTCAACATTGGTAAATATCACAATCATACTCAATGAAATAATAAAGTACCTAGAGTAGTTAACCAAACGGGGTTGCTCGACCTTAGGGTCAAGTTACAAATATACGCCTCGCCGGACGAAACTTATTAAAAGAGAAATAATAGCAGCGAAAAATAAAATAACTTCGTTGCGCCATCCAGTATACCACAGGCAACTGACTGGGCTCGCTTCCTAATTAGACGGCTCCTCCTGAATCTTGACGGGGTGTTCCTTGTAAGTCAGATCCTCTTGTAGCTCAATCGACTCTAGCGGAGTCTGCTCATCAGGTACTCGGAGACACTTCTTCAGCTGGGACACATGGAACACATCATGTACTCCTGCCAATGACTGCGGTAACTCCAACTGATAAGCAACTTTGCCTTTGCGGCTCAAAATCCTAAATGGTCCGACATATCGCGGTGCGAGCTTCCCTTTGGCATGGAATCTCTTAACTCCCCTGAGGGGTGTAACCCTAAGGTACACGAAATCCTCTGGTTCAAAGCTCAGGTCTCGACGACGGTTATCGGCGTAGCTTTTCTGTCTAGACTGTGCCATCTTCAGCCTTTCCCGGATCATGGCAATCTGCTCTTCAGCTCCTTGAAGAATATCCGGCCCAAAGACACGGCGTTCACCTGTCTCATTCCAGTTCAACGGTGTTCGACAAGGTCGACCGTATAGTGCCTCAAAAGGTGACATTTGTAAACTGGCCTGGTAGCTATTGTTGTAGCTGAACTCAGCATACGGCAGACTTTTATCCCAAGAGGTAGCACAAGCTAATGCACAAGCTCTCAACATGTCCTCTAGAATCTGGTTAACTCTCTCGGTCTGTCCATCCGTCTGAGGGTGATAAGCTGTACTGAAATTCAAACGGGTCCCCATGGCTCATGCAGCTTATTCCAGAATCTCGAGGTAAACTGGGTGCCTCTGTCTGACACAATCTTCTTTGGCACTCCGTGCAAACAGACGATCCTGGTCATGTACAACTCTGCTAACTTGTCTCCCGAGTAAGTGGTCTTTACGGGGATAAAGTGAGCTACCTTAGTCAAGCGGTCCACTATAACCCATATAGAGTCGTATCCACCCTGAGTCTTGGGTAGACCGGTAATGAAGTCCATTCCGATTTCCTCCCATTTCCACTCAGGTATCTTTAACGGCTGTAGCAGTCTTGCTGGCCTCTGATGCATTGCCTTGACTCTCTGGCATATGTCGCACAGCGCAACATGCTCGGCAACTTCACGCTTCATGCTTGGCCACCAGAATCTTTCCTTCAAATCCTGATACATCGTAGCACTTCCTGGATGGATTGAGTACTTGGAGTCATGGGCTTCCTCTAGTATCAGCTGCTTCAGCTCCTTCTTGTTTGGCACACAAATTCGCTCCTCCATCCACAACGTGCCTTGCTCATCCAACTTGAAGTCTTTTGCCTTGCCTTCATCCATTTTGGACCTAATCCTGCGGATCTTGTCATCACCCTTCTGCCCTTCCCGAATCTGATCCTCCAGGGTGGGCTTCACTTCTAACGCGGCCAAGAATCCTTCTGGGACCACTTCAATCTGCATCCTCTGGAAATCCTTGCATAGCTCTTCCTGATTTGCGGCTATCAACATGTTCACAGTATGGCTCTTCCTACTCAAGGCATCGGCCACCACATTGGCCTTTCCGGGATGGTAATGGATTCCCACATTATAATCCTTGATCAGTTCCAACCATCTCCTTTGCCTCATGTTCAAATCTGATTGGGTGAATATGTATTTAAGACTCTTATGATCTGTGTACACTTCACATCTGTTCCCAATCAAATAATGACACCACAACTTCAAAGCATGCACTACGGCAGCTAGCTCTAGGTCATGTGTCGGATAATTCTCTTCAGCGGCCTCAGCTGCCTTGATGCATATGCGATGACCTTTCCGTTCTGCATCAGCACACATCCAAGACCTTGGCGCGACGCATCACAATAGATATCAAAGCTTTGATTGACGTCCGGTAGAACTAACACTGGTGCTGATGTCAATCACTTCTTCAATTCTTGAAAACCTTTCTCGCACTCCGGCGTCCATGTAAATTTCTTCTCCTTTTTCAACAATTGCGTGAGAGGTCTTGCAATCGTCGAAAAGCCTTCAATGAAGCGGCGGTAGTAACCTGCCATCCCAAGGAAACTGCGAATCTGGGTCACGGTCTTCGGTGGCTCCCAGTGTAACACAGCTTCTACCTTGCTTGGATCAACAGCGACTCCTTCTGCAGTCATTACATGTCCGAGGAACTCCACCTTGTCCTTCCAAAAATCACACTTACTGAACTTGGCAAACAACTGCTGCTCTCGCAACTTCTCAAGAACTAGCCTCAAATGCTCAGCGTGCTCTTCTATTGACTTGGAGTAAACAAGAATGTCATCTATGAACACGATGACAAATTTATCCAAGTATTCCATGAAAACCTTATTCATCATATTCATGAAATAAGCTGGGGCATTCGTCAGACCGAAAGACATGACAGTAAACTCATAATGTCCGTATCTAGACGAGAATGCGGTCTTTGGAACATCTTTCGATCGGATCTTCAACTGGTGGTATCCCGATCTCAGGTCAATCTTGGAGAAAACTCCGGCTCCTCTCAGTTGATCAAACAGATCATCAATCCTGGGTAGTGGGTATTTGTTCTTCACAGTTACTTCATTGAGTGCACGGTAATCAATGCACATCCTGAAACTCCCGTCCTTCTTTTTGACGAACAGAACTGGCGCTCCCCACGGCGACGAACTCGGTCTGATGAATCCTTTCTCCATCAACTCTTCAAGCTGTTTCTTCATCTCTACCAGTTCTTCGGTGGACATCCGGTAAGGTCTCTTTGTTATCGGTGCTGTTCCGGGTACTAACTCGATCACAAACTCTATGTCTCTGTCTGGCGGCATACCAGGTAAATCTTCAGGGAAAACATCCGGATACTCATTCACCACTGAGACATCCTCTATGCTGATTGCCTTCACACTGTTGACCATCAGCTGTCCATCACGAACGGCGGTCGCTTGAAGTTCCACTTTTCTTCCACATGGGCTCTCAACTGATATAATCCTTCACCCACAACCCAACACGACCCTGTGCTTGGATAGCCAGTCCATTCCCAAGATAACATCTAGGGTCTGGGTTCCCAATATAATAAGGTTCGCTAGGAACTCTACACCATCTATTAGTATTCTCACCCCAGAACATCCTACTTGAGATCGGAGTTCTGACCCAGGGGTTTGAACTATAAGCATCCACTTAAGATCCATAATCTCCAAATCATTCTTAGAAACAAAATCTCGAGAAACGAATGAATGCGAAGCTCCAGAATCAAACAAAACTGTTGTAGGTACTGAGTTGACAAGTATCTTACCCAGTATGACGTCTGTGGCATTCTGAAGTGCATCTGCAGTCAAGTGATTGACTCTGCCTCTCACCACGGTCTGGGGTGCGGCTCCTGGCTGTGCTGCTCCGCGGTTTGCTCCTAGTGCAGGTGTCCTAGCTGGTGTGGATCCCAAGTTGAAGCGAACTGGGGTCACTCCTGCTATCCTCTTGGGGCAACTGTTGGAGAAATGCCCTGGCTCATTGCATGTATAGCAACGCCTCACTGTGCCCTGCTGGTTGCTTGCAGTGGCGTTTCTGGCTGGGGCTGGGGTCTGGAAATTCTGATTCACAGGCCTTGGTGCTGGCGACGGTGTCCTTGCTGCATTCTGCGGTTGGAATCTGAAATACTGATTCGGCGCAACTCGCATACGTTGCTGTGTTCCCTGACGTGATCCTTGCTACTGCATTCTGCGCTTCCTGTTCTCATCCAACTCCTTGCGCTTATCTTCAAGAATGAGCGCTTTGTTCACAAGCTCCTGGAAATCCGGAAAGGTGTGGGTGATCAGTCCCACCTGCAGTCCTGAGTTGAGTCCCGTCATAAAGCGAGACTGTCTGGCCTTATCTGTCGCTACGTCTTCAGGTGCGTAGCGTGCAAGCTGTGTGAACTTGTTCAGATACTCTGACACCGGTTGATTACCTTGCTTCAAAGCCCTGAACTCTTCCTTCTTAAGGTCCATGATCCCTTCTGGCACATGATACTGACGAAACGCAGCCGTAAACTCCTCCCAGGTGATGTCCTGTGGGTTCTCCCGCGTAGCGCAGAAGTTTTCCCACCATTCAGCGGCGGTCCCTTCCAACTGATGAGATGCGTATAGCACCTTCTCATTTCCCATGCATTGGGCAATATGTAGCTTCCTTTCTATTGACCTTAGCCAATCATCCGCCTCCAGTGGGTTGGCATTCCCAGAGAATGTGGGCATAGAAAAGTATAGAGTAACTTATGCGGGGAAAAGGTGTAACTCAAAATCCAATTTTATTAACTAATAATAATAACTCGGTATGGTTGCTCACAATGCCTAAGGGCCTGCAACACATACTGTACACTCAGAAAGCAATGAAAATCCAACACCTCTAAGGGTGATTCTTTATTCTATAATGCGACTCGACGAAGGAGTCTGAACTGCAAAACCTATGCTCACTCATCAAGGAAACCTCCACTGCCTGGGTGGGGGTGTGGTGGCATTGGCGTGAAACGATCACCATGCCCTGCAACTGTGGTAGTCGAAGAAGCAGTGTCCTCATCGAGATCTGACTCCTCCGGGTCCGGCTCATGTAGCTCGAGTACTGGCTCTGGTCCTTGCCCGTACAATGCCATCTCCAGCTCGTCAATCCTTCGTAGAAGGTGAGACACATACTCTTGAGCCTCCCGCCATCGGTTCTTTTCTACTGTGGCCTCCTCTCGAGCCTTCTGTAGCTCCCGGTTTGTATCATCGAGCACATCCTCCTGAGCGATGACAAGTCGTGCCAGCTGTGTGACCGTGGCATTCTCATCCTGAATCAGCTTCGGGTCAAGAATGTTGTTGTTGCGTGGATGGTAGCGGTACTCCGCGCCTTTCAGCTCGCTGGCGTAGATGCGGGCGATGTGTCGCATGGCTCGTCGTGATACCTCCTGAATTCCCATCTGCATTGTCGACCTCCTGGCGGTGCAGTATATCGGACGGTTTCCCTTGCCCTTCTTCCTGGCATGCACCGTGATCTTCACATCACAAGCCTTAATCAGTCCCGCCTGTCTGATGACGTTCACCTGGTATTGCGGCTTCTCAAATTCTTCGAGAAACTGCATCATACGCCAAAGTTCCGCGGTGTGGCCGACCTCAAGATCGACGTAGTTGATCTCTCCCTCCATCTGTCACAAAACACTCGCGTAAGAACGCAGCATTTTAAAACAAAGTGGGAGACAAAAGTATTTAGCAAGGGTAAGGAAGGAGAGAAGGGGTAAGTCAAGAATCCATTTATTATCTTGACTAGATTTTAGCTTTAGAAAATAGGTTTTTATCCTTACTACGACCATTCTAACTAAGGGTTGAGCCTACAGTCAGTATGGCTCTGATACCACCTCTGTCGGGATTCGAATTTGCAAATCCGGACCCTCTGTGTATTCAGCACTAGTCCAGGAACGCGCTAGTGCACACAGTCTCAACATTGGTAAATATCACAATCATACTCAACGAAATAATAAAGTACTTAGAGTAGTTAACCAAACGGGGTTGCTCGACCTTAGGGTCAAGTTACAAATATACGCCTCGCACGACGAAACTTATTAAAAGAGAAATAATGCGACGGAAAATAAAATAACTTCGTGGCGCCATCCAGTATACCACAGGCAACTGACTGGGCTCGCTTCCTAGTTAGACGGCTCCTCCTGATATTCCTCCTCCAGAGCTGGTGTCGCCTCTTCTTCAACTGGTGTTGTTTTGTGGCAAGGGTGAGTACTTGGTACTCAGCAAGTCATGCACAGAATGCAAGCTAATATACTACATGCATGGCTTAATACAAAGGAATAACTCAAGGTGTAATTGCGGTAAACAGCATTTGACAAGTATCATAAGTGGATTCGAAAGCGGTAAAAACAAGTATAATATCAATAACTTTTCCAGGAGTTAACTAAACATCTTTTCCATTCCTAGTCCACATTTCCATCAACATCATCATTTAAACCAGACCCTTTTTCCAAGTCCAAGTTGTTTTTCAACAAAGTCTAACCCTTGACTGTAATCCCCGAGCGATGTCCAATACCGCGGACTCGGCTATTCGAATAGATTTTACACTCTGCAGAGGTTATGCACTTTACCCACAAGATACAGCCAAACACCACAAAGGCGAGTGTCCGTAACAAAGCCTTTCGGAAACGGCTAACTACGCAAGTGAACCTTTCTGGTTTTTGCCCTACACCATCCCTTCACTTAACAAAGGCGAAGTATGGGACCGACATACCGTTGGACGGGTACCATGCCTCAGCACTGGTACGCTCACCTCTCAAGCTACACAAAGGGTGTAGTTGACACCTGAGGTATCACATGCAAGTTATTAGTAACTTACTCAACTAGGACCGTCCCATTCCGGTCATGTGGTTGCACGATTAACTCAGTTCAAAGGCTTGCAAGGTTAAGTCCTTAAATTGACTAAGGCAAGACTACCCGAAGAACCAAACCAACGTTCCCAATGCCACAACTGGCCCACCCGATCATTCTTGCCACATGCCCCGGTCGGAAACTATTTATCAAACCCCCAGTTGATTACCATGCACCACGTGCTATCAACATCACAACACATGATACCTTTCCAAACAGGTTCAATATATCATTAAGTCAATATTAACATTTGATTGACCAAAACCATGTCATGAGCACGTAACAGGTCTAAGCAATATGCTACAACGATCTAAATCCCCATGTTGGCAATTTAATAATGTCCAACTAGTTAATCCTCAACTAGGGTGACAAGGGGTTCATGGCATACAATTATTTATGTCAAGGTGGCATACGACAATTAGGCATTTAACTAATCTCCCAAAATTAATTAAAGCATTTCATAATTGAACTAGCATGCAATAATTTAAATCAAATTAATTTCAAAATGGGATCAACATGGTCAAAGCACAACTTGCCTTCAAAAAGTACTTGCTCTTGGTACTGAGCTGGCTCCTGGGTCAACACTTCACCTTCAAATCCTTCCGGCACTTCAACGTCTTCTCGTAACGCGTGCAAAAAGCAATAAATGAATAAAATAGTAGACAAAAATGTCCAAACATCCAAATAAAGTCTATAAACAGAGAGAGCATAATTTTATGAATTTTTAGGAATTTGAATCGGCAAAATCGGAGTTCAAACGCAAAAGTTATAAGCGTTTAAAGTTTAAATAATCAATTAAATAATATTGTAGGGAAAAACTTTGGTCTAAAAATTAAATAAAATTCACCACTAGGTAGATCTTAATTTTATACAAATTTAGAAATTTGAATCACTCAAATCGGAGTTGAAACGCAAAAGTTATAAGCGTTTGAAGTTTGAATCTAAATTTGAATCAATAAACCGAATTAATTAAATAATTTCTTTTTCGGAAAATGATTTATTGCGTCAGCAGTGACACGTGTCGGCTCCTGATTGGTCCACGTCAGCCTGGCCGACGCCTGACCAAATAACCCCATGATGACGTCAGCATGACATCATCATGCCACATGGCGCTCTTTGGGCGCCAGCGTTAACTTTCCGGTGCATGGACCGGTCCACGACGCGTCGCGGCGGCGATCGACGCGTGGGCCCTCTGGCATGTGGGTCCACCTGCCGCCGTTCGGGTTCACGCCCAGCGTGGGCCGACGCTACGCCACGCGTGTCAGAGACACGCACCCACGCGCGGGCGCTGACCGCGACGGTTGGCCTCCCGGCCACGTGGCGCAATCTTGGACCTTGATTTGAAAATCAACGGCCCAGATTCGATCTGGCTTAACGCGTTATGGAAACTACTCCGCTGATCTGGACCGTTTGATCTTGATCGGACGGTCAAGATCCAATCTAGTGATTACAACGTGACTAACCCTAGCCGTTCGATCTAGATCTAACGGCTGAGATTGGATCTAGTACGGTGCGGTTCTAGCTACGTGGCACAATCTAAGCCGTTGGATCTAGATCCAACGGTTGGAAATAGATCTAGAGGTTTGCACGTGGGATCTCACCGTGGACGTGGCGTGATCTGGGCCCTTGGATCCTGATCGGACGGCTGTGCGAGTTCGAGGGTGTCGATGGCAACGCGGCAGAGGACGCTGACCGGAGATGAAGACGACGACCACCTGGACGGCGCTACGGGGCTCCTCCGGCGAGGTGAGTGCTACTCCCAGGTTCACCTCGTCGCAACTGTCCCGAATCTGGCCACCAATGCGGCGGAGGACGGCGGACGGCGGCGGAAAACCCTAGAAACCGAGGTATAACCCTAAGCAACTACGGCGAGCAATCGCGGGCGCAAGGCGGCGGCTAGGGCTCCGAGAGCTAGGGTGGACGGTGCGCAAGCAGCAGGCGATCCTCGGGCATGAGCCCGTGCATTAAATACCGGCCCGGACGTCGAGATCCACGCGAAAATCGTGGTGAGGCCGGTACGGCGGCGGAGTACGGCGCGGACACGGCTTGGGTGACGTGGCGCAATCCTAGCCGTCCACGTGACCGGCGGACGGCCTGGATGCGCTCGAGCGGACGGGTTCGGTCTAAACTCCATGTGGGTGACGTGGCTTGATCGTGGCCGTTGGATCAAGATCCAACGGTCACGCGGTTAGGGCTCGGCCGAGCGGGTTCGACCGGGACGGCTGGCTCGGGTCAGACTCGAGTCTGACTCGGGTTTGGGCTCGGTCGGATGAACAGTGCAAACCCACTCACAATTTCCAGAGATTAAATATTCAAATTAATTCCCAGAAATTCATTTAATCCATTAAAAATAGCAAAACACTCAGAAAAATTCCAGAAAAATTCTGTAAAATATTTTGGATCATTGTGGACTCAAATAAAATATTTCCAACAAAATTTTATTTGCAAAGTTAAATTCTTTAATTATTTCAAAAGGGAATAAATTCAAATTAATTCCAAATAAATCCCAATAAATTCCAAAAAATTCCAAAAATTCACAAAAGTGCCAAATCTTAATTGAATTCAATAAAAGCAAAATTTTGGGGTGTTATAGAGTGCCCCTCACCTCGCCGGAGTCGTGCCCAAACGCCGTTCGGTTGGTCGTCGTCCCCGTCTCCAGCCACCGCAGCCTCGCCGCGCCGCCGTCGCCGCCTCGAGCTCGGACAGCCGTCCGATCAAGATCGAACGGCCACGGTAAGCCCACGTTCCTTCGAACCCTAGAAACCCAGATTAAATCTGGACCGTTGGATCTTGATCCAACGGCCCACGTTCGGCCACGTCGTCGTGCGATTTTCCCGTTGAGAACCTTAGATCTATTTCCAACCGTTGGATCTAGATCCAACGGCTTAGCGTGAGCCGCGTAGCACCGCGTTGCACCGTGTTAGATCCAATCTGGACCGTCCGATCTAGATCGTACGACCCAGATCCAATGCGTTACCCCAAATGCGTAAAACCTAGAGAATAAAGTTTGGTGTGGTGTGGCAATATAAAATGTGAAATTAGAGAATAAAACCTTTCGGCTTGAGGTTTACTCGCGTTTTTGGGCCTTATGAAGTGATGTGACACCACGGAGTGTCGGATCCTTATTTATTGAGCATGATGAGGTCAAAAACATTATGAGATGTGGAATTAAGGTTAAAACCATAGGGTATGTAGGTTATTAGCGTTTTCGGGCCGTTTTCGGGCCGTTTCTGGGAGTTTGGACCTTTCCGGGGGAGTTTGGGCCTAGGGGAAAGGGTCGTGGGCCTTGGTCGGGAGGAGTTTGAGTCCGTTTGGGGGAAGGAGACCTGGTTGGAGGCCAACCCCAGCCCCTTGTGCGCCCCCTGCTGTTTGTGCGCCCCACCCCCATGCCCTAGCCGCCACAACTCCATCTCCACCTCCCTTGCTTGCGTGCGCCCCTCCCCATGGCTCCCCATTGCTCCTCCACCCCTCCACCACCTCTCCACCTCCCTTTCTGCCCCTAGGGGAGTTCTCCACCTCTCCAACTCGAAGATCCATCCATTGGAGCGCTCCGCGACGAGGAGATCCGGCGGGATTGGAGCGAGGAAGGAGATCGCGCGAACCGGGAGGAGATCTATTGGGTTTTCGTGCGTCGGGCGAAGGTATGGCCATGGGAATCCTTGGGGTTGGTCTAGGTACTGTTATAAGGGTGTTTATCAAGTTTTTAGATCAATTTGTGGTGCTGGAATTGAGTAGATTGGATTAGATCTAGATGTTGCCACGTTTCTGTTTTGGTACAGCATGCGCTGTCGACCTAGGGTTTAGATTTTCGCCAATTTAGATTCCGAATTTGGACGTCCGCCTGTTGAAGAAGTTGTATATAATTTCATTATCTTTCAGTGGATATAAAGAACGTTAACTTCTGATCAGCCGTTTGAAAGTTATGGCTATTTTACCGAGCATGTTAAAATCTGTGACGTGATTGGAACAGATCACGGTATTTTGTAGACTAAACAACTTTAGAGTCCGAATCAGTCTTTCCCTATACCTAGAAAAAGTTGGGAAATTTCGTAAGCTACGCGTGGATGTACTCGTTTAATTGATTCGGAGTCTTAGAACTCAAGTTATGCCTTTTGAAAGGCTGCTGTCCCGACGGGACAAAACCGCTGTTTTTGGGTTTTGCGAGTAGTTGGCAATGTCGGGGTAGATGTGGGTTTGCGTACTGTTTTGTGGGCATGATTGTGAGTGTGTGGTCCCTATGTGCAGGTGGTGTGACCCCGGGAGGGCCTTCTACTTCTCGCCAATCCGTCGCCCGTGGTTGAGGCAAGTGTATTGTAATGGATAGCGATTGTAGGTTGTTTGATTGATTGAGATTGAAGTTTGAATATATGATATGTTAACATGCCATGCTTTAATGTTTGACATTGATATGATGAGTATGTTTATTAAGTGATGATGCCATGTGTTAACGTACAAGTTATCCATGATGATGCCATGTGTTAATGTACAAGTTATTATGATGTTGGCATAATTGCATACATGGCATGATTACATGGCCCGGGTGGTGAGAAAGTCATAACTAGTCCGGGAAGGTCGGTGAGAAAGTTATGACTAATCCGGAGAGCCAATGAGTAAGTCCTACATCGTGATTCCATTCACCGCGGTGAACGGAAGCGAGGAGTAGGCACCCTCCATCTTCGGGATGGAAGGAGGGAGAGGGTGCACACCGACGGGTGTGCACTCAACCATACCGGTATGAGTTTCCAGGAGATATGTGCATCGCATTGCATTACATTGCATTGCATTATATGAGGATGTTTTATGATGATGTCAATGATATGCTTACACTATGAATATGAGATGTGTATGATGTTGTATGTGAAAAGTGGTGATGAAGGTATTGGAATGTGTTTTCTTATTCCATTGCAATATACTTGCTGAGTGATGAACTCACGCTTGTGTTTATGTTGTTTTTCTTAGGTACCATGAAACCAGCATGCGGGAAAAAGGGTTTAGCTACGCATCTACACGTAGCTCCACACAAATTAGACAGTGTTATCATTTGGAGTCATGATAATGAAAGTATTGCCATGCAACTTGGAGAATTGCTTAACTGTGTGCTCGGTCTTACTATTTGATTCGTTTAACTCATGAAGTGGTTGAATGCTTTATCCTGGACTTATATTGTTGCTATGTCACATGTTATTGTTGTTTTAGATGCTTTCCATTATGATATAACTTGTGATACTTTGTTGATGCTCCGAATCATGGAAAAACAAAGGAGATGTGCCGAATGTTCGGTATTAACATTTGTTCTTTTGCTGTAATTTACTTGTAATTGTGGTATTTAGAGGTTGCTTAGTCTATGTTTGGTAGCATTCGGGCATATTAAATGCCGGGGTGTTACAGTTGGTATCAGAGCGGGCTAAAGGTTCTTGGAATGGGTATTTTTAGTGTCATGCTATAGGGTACAACTAAAATGTGATGTGGAATAACTTAGAAACATGGCCTAGGTTTTAACTAAAATTTTGTCATAGGATAGCAACATTAAAACTTGCAAAAGTGGTATAACTAATCTAAAATTTGACACACAATGGATGCACAGTAGGAAAGGGTATGGGTATCGTTTCTTTACGCTTAAATGTTGTATTTAAGCTATGATGTTGAATGCTTCCTTTGATAATGCATGTTGCTATGTCTATGAGATAAATGATTGAATTGTTCCTGTTGTGGTGATAAAAGTGGGGTTTTGGTGCCGAAGGGTTTCGGTCACCTCTCTTATTTCATAGTAAGGGTGAGGTTTGACGGTGTGGCCGGTTAGCGCCATCACCGAAGAACTATTAACCCCTATAGGAGAAGAGTGCTTATCCTTTCTATCGTTGATCGGGTAGTTGACTGGAGTCAAATAGAAGAGTTGATGGTGGTTTCCTTCGGATGCTTTTTCATCGTTCTGACGGTCGGTTTTGGTTGGTCTTCTTTGTTTTTAGTCGATTGAAATCAAAAGATGTTTGGTCTTGGATTTTCACGGATTGATCCACAGGCGGTTTGTGGTTTTGCCTTCCTTGGATGAAGACGAAGAAGAAGAGTCTAGTGTTGCGCTTCCTTTGGTTGCCTTTCCAGTTTTGATGCCTAGTTTGTTGGTTGCTTTATGGGGAAGAAGCATTAAATTTATTCCTGTGTTTGTCTTCCTCTGAGGTTAAAGGAGTATTGCAGAGTTGTGCCAGACCTGGCTGTCAGGGCTGAAGTTCTGTGGCTTTGTAGGAGTAAGTGGTGTTTGATTTCGTTATTTTGCTGGTTTAAGAAATCATCCTTGAAGAACCCTTCTTGACTCGTGAAAATTTGGGGTTTGGTGTTAAGGTCTTATTTGCAAAGGTTTAATTGAGCGCCTGGTTCCCTTTCGAGAAAAATTGTCTTTCAACCATTTTCCTCTGTTGGAGTCCTTGAGATTTAAAAGTGTTTTGGAGAATTCCTTTTGCATGACCAAGTTTGGGTTTGTCTCATTGCAATTTTGAGAGTCAAGTTTCCTTATGAATTTGGGATGAGCTTTAAAACTAAAATGCTGCAAACAAAGTAAGTAGTCTTTTGACTGAAATCGTTTGTCCCTAGTAAGAATTGTTGCTTAGCATGTTATGTAGCATGTACCAATGTGGTTTTTGGGATGACGTATTGTTAAGTTAATTTGTGAGTTGAAACCATTCAATGTGGTTGTCATCTCTAGCTTGAGAATAAATAGACTACTAGTGTTGTAGTTTACTCTTAGCGAGAATGAGTAAATGTGTTAATATACATGCTTAGAATCTGTTGCTTTGTTATAAAAAAATACTTATGACCCCCGATTATGTTTAAAGTTTTAAACCCTGATGCATAGTTAAAACATTAAGATGATGTAGACTGCTGTTATTGTTAAAGAAACTTTGTTGGTTGTTAAAGATGCTCTAATCTAATGGATTAATAGAGAAATTTAATCGTGTTGCCTAGTGACTTTAATGTGGAAGTTGATTAGAGTTGCTATTTATGTTGTTGCAAACTACTAGTGTATTTGGAAGTATGCAGTTTTGTCTCTACAATGCTAGTATTGATATCAATTGAGAAGACATAAGACTTATTGTTAATGATGTTGTTAAGGGCAGTGTTAATGCTAGTATTCAATCTATTTTAAATAGTTGGAGTATGTTGTGTGGTGGTAATTTTGTTATCGCCTATGTATAGGGTAGCTAAAAGTAATGTTGTTGGTTGATGGTTATGCCCATTTGTTGTTATTGATGACTAAGTAGTGGTGTTAACTGTTTAGATTACTTGTTGGAAAACCATGGTTAAAATAGAGGAAATTTTAACATGTTGCGATGGAGTGAGCTTTGGATAATTAACATGATGAGTGATTTTATCCTTGATGAAAGTATAACTTAGAGTCTCACTTACGAATTCTTCCCTGTGAAGATAATATTTACATGTTGAAGTCGTTGTTTAACTGAATAATGTTCGGTTGTCGAGATCTTTACATATAGGTGGTATGAAATTTATTGGTTGGTCACGCTGAAAGTTATGTTGGAGCACTTGTTTCAAATCTAGAATATGATGTTATTTGTTATGTTGGTCAGTGGGTATCTTGTTGACTTAGTCTTCGTGTGATGTTGTTTCGTAAGCATCATAAACTTTATTTATAAGTATTGGGGAAGATAATAAGAGAAAGAATTTGTTTTGAAGCTCTTGTTGTAACCTGAGGGGTTTCTCGATGAGAAAAAAAAATGAATATTGAATGTTTAAAAGGATAAGTATAGGGTTTCATGCTGAGCTTGTGTTTAAAACCTTCTGGACTGGTTTGGTTGTTTGCCATCTTGGTTGAATGCTTTCGGTTGAGGTGTTCCTTATGTTGAGTTTCAGAGTTTCCCCAAAACTCGTAGTGTTTGTTGTCGACCTTTGGTTTTGGCGAAATTGTTTAGTTCGTGTTGTGAGTTTGAGTTCACATCCAAAAGTTTTTGAGTGGATCGCGCTCCTTCGCGTCCACACTGAATTATCTTTGGAATAAATTTTAAAGGAAACAGATGGACATAGTGGGTTGTGTTGGAAACTCTTGAGATTTAATTTGTAACTCTTTTTGGCTAGAGTTGGAGTTGTTTTGAAAATGTGTGTGATGTTTGCGAGTGCTTCAAAAAGGTGGATTTTATAAATGTTTTACAAAGTGATTTTGTTAGGGAGGTGTTCCCCTTTTGGAAATGAGTTTCCCTCTCCTTGGGAAAATTTGTGATGGTTGTGGGAGCAGATGCTCGACTTGAAATTTTGATGTTCTCTTCCAAAATGTTGAATTTGGATGAAATGCAATGTTTTGCAAGTTCAGTTTTCAATTGATGTGGGTTCTTTTATGACGTGGTGTTTTACTGTCAACTATGCTGCCGTCATAGTCTATATGAATTTCCGCAACCTTCGATGTTAATTGTGTTTCCATCATTTGATACCGAGGAAGAAGTCATTTGGTGAATGACTATTCGGTACCGTTGTTACGTGATGAATGAAGGGTGAAAAAGGAAAACGAGACATTGTTTATGCATAATTAATCATAAAGGAGTCGACGAGCCAGGTCGGTGAGAAAGTCATATAAGGATATATGACTAATCCGGAGTGCTCTTGAAAAGTGTGCATGCATGTCATGAAACGAGATGTCCATTTCTTTCTAGTATGAAAAGAAAGAATGAAGAAATTATGGTATTTTGGTTGTGGTGTAGGGGATTTATGCTTCCTTTGTGATTTGGCTTCGATGTTGCCAAATTCTTTCCAAAATGGTTGTTAACGCTTTGGGTTTGAGTTGTCGTGTGTACACTTGGGCTTGATAACTAAGTGTTTTTGTGTGAGGGCGAGACCCTCTTAAGAAAGGAACTAATTGTGGTTTGGTAAGGTTTTACGATCCTAGCTTGGGGCTAGGTGTTGAACCTTAGTGGTTTAAGGGTGGTTCGTGATGGAGGTTGATGTTGTATGGGTTTAACCTTTATTAAGAGTAGCGATGGGTGGAAGTGAAGTTGACGGTAGTTCGGTGATAATTGTCCTGTCGTGAGCAATTGTCTTCACTAGTTGTTCTTGGATTTGAGTCTTGCCTGGGAAAGGATGGAATAAAATGTTAGTATGATCGTGTATCAGAAGGGCAAGTGTGCCTTAATGAGTTATTCCCCTCGATGGAAATTTTCGGGAATGTAGAAAGGTCGTTAAAGAAATTGTGACTTCCTTTGATTATGTCATGTTGAGTTTAATGGAGTGTGGTAGTCAGGTTGGTTGTGATAGAAGTGTGAAGTGTTTGTCGTGAGGATTCGAGCGTTTTGGGTTGATGGAGCCCTTTGTGGTTGAGAAGCAGATTCTGTTTGGGAATTGAAGTGAAGGTCGATTTGTGAGAGGTTGCCCTTAGTTGAGCTAGATCAACACTTTTTCTCTAAGTGTTGGTTTTGGGAACTCGTTTGTCGTTTGTTCCGGTTTTAGTCGTTGTGCGAATGTTTTGTGCTGCAGAGAAGCCTTTTGTCCCTTTGGGACTTTGTTCTTGATTTTGGCGTCCTTCGGATTCGAGGTCGAATCCTGTTGAAAGGGGGAAGAATGTGACACTACGGTTTGGTGTGGCAATATAAAATGTGAAATTAGAGAATAAAACCTCTCGGGTTGAGGTTTACTCGCGTTTTTGGGCCTTATGAAGTGATGTGACACCACAGAGTGTCGGATCCTTATTTATTGAGCATGATGAGGTCAAAAACATTATGAGATGTGGAATTAAGGTTAAAACCATAGGGTATGGAGGTTATTAGCGTTTTCGGGCCGTTTCCGGGAGTTTGGGCCTTTTCGGGGGAGTTTGGGCCTAGGGGAAAGGGTCGTGGGCCTTGGTGGGGAGGAGTTTGAGTCCGTTTGGGGGAATGAGACCTGGTTGGAGGCCAACCCTAGCCCCTTGTGCGCCCCCTGCTGTTTGTGCGCCCCACCCCCATGCCCTAGCCGCCACAACTCCATCTCCACCTCCCTTGCTTGCGTGCGCCCCTCCCCATGGCTCCCCATTGCTCCTCCACCACCTCTCCACCTCCCTTGCTGCCCCTAGGGGAGTTCTCCACCTCGCCAACTCGAAGATCCATCCATTGGAGCGCTCCGCGACGAGGAGATCCGGCGGGATTGGAGCGAGGAAGGAGATCGCGCGAACCGGGAGGAGATCTATTGGGTTTTCGTGCGTCGGGCGAAGGTATGGCCATGGGACTCCTTGGGGTTGGTCTAGGTACTGTTCTAAGGGTGTTTATCAAGTTTTTAGATCAATTGGTTGTGCTGTAATTGAGTAGATTGGATTAGATCTAGATGTTGCCACGTTTCTGTTTTGGGACAGCATGAGCAGTCAACCTAGCGTTTAGTTTTTCGCCAATTTAGATTCCGAATTTGGACGTCCGCCTGTTGAAGAAGTTGTAGATAATTTCATTATCTTTCAGTGGATATAAAGAACGTTAACTTCCGATCAGCCGTTTGAATGTTATGGCTGTTTTACCGAGCGTGTTAAAATCTGTGACGTGATTGGAACAGATCACGGTATTTTGTAGATTAAACAACTTTAGACTCCGAATCAGTCTTTCCATATACCTAGAAAAAGTTGGGAAATTTCCTAAGATACGCGAGGATGTACTCGTTTAATTGATTCGGAGTCTTAGAACTCAAGTTATGCCTTTTGAAAGGCTGCTGTCCCGACGGGACAGAACCGCTGTTTTTGGGTTTTGCGAGTAGTTGGCAATGTCGGGGTAGATGAGGGTTTGCGTACTGTTTTTTGGGCATGATTGTGAGTGTGTGGTCCCTATGTGCAGGTGGTGTGACCCCAGGAGGGCCTTCTACTTCTCGCCAATCCGTCACCCGTGGTTGAGGCAAGTGTATTGTAATGGATAGCGATTGTAGGTTGTTTGATTGATTGAGATTGAAGTTTGAATATATGATATGTTCACATGCCATGCTTTAATGTTTGACATTGATATGATGACTATGTTTATTAAGTGATGATGCCATGTGTTAATGTACAAGTTATCCATGATGATGCCATGTGTTAATGTACAAGTTATTATGATGTTGGCATAATTGCATACATGGCATGATTACATGGCCCGGGAGGTGAGAAAGTCATAACTAGTCCGGGAAGGTCGGTGAGAAAGTTATGACTAATCCGGAGAGCCAATGAGTAAGTCCTACATCGTGATTCCATTCACCGCGGTGAACGGAAGCGAGGAGTAGGCACCCTCCATCTTCGGGATGGAAGGGGGGAGAGGGTGCACACCGACGGGTGTGTACTCAACCATACCGGTATGAGTTTCCATGAGATATGTGCATCGCATTGCATTACATTGCATTGCATTATATGAGGATGTTATATGAGGATGATTTATGATGATGTCAATGATATGCTTACACTATGAATATGAGATGTGTATGATGTTATATGTGAAAAGTGGTGATGAAGGTATTGGAATGTGTTTTCTTGTTCCATTGCAATATACTTGCTGAGTGATGAACTCACGTTTGTGTTTATGTTGTTTTTCTTAGGTACCATGAAACCAGCATGCGGGAAAAAGGGTTTAGCTACACATCTACACGTAGCTCCACACAAATTAGACAGTGTTATCATTTGGAGTCATGATAATGAAAGTATTGCCATGAAACTTGGAGAATTGCTTAACTGTGTGCTCGGTCTTACTATTTGATTCGTTTAGCTCATGAAGTGGTTGAATGCTTTATCCTGGACTTATATTGTTGCTATGTCACATGTTATTACTGTTTTAGATGCTTTCCATTATGATATAACTTGTGATACTTTGTTGATGCTCCGAATCATGGAAAAACAAAGGAGATGTGCCGAAATTTTCGGTATTAACATTTGTTCCTTTACTGCAATTTACTTGTAATTATGGTATTTAGAGGTTGCTTAGTCTATGTTTGGTAGCATTCGGGCATATTAAATGTCGGGGTGTTACACACGAGCCAGCTCAGGACCAAGAACAAGTGCTATTTGAAGGCAAGTTGTGCTTTGACCATGTTGATCCCACCTTGAAATTAATTTGATTTAAATTATTGCATGCAAGTTTAATTAGAAAATGCTTTAATTAATTTTGGGAAATTAGTTAAATGCCAGCTTCGCACTATGACACCTTGATTATTAAATATGTGCCATGACGCCTTGTCACCCTAGTTGTGGATTATTAGTGGGACATTATTAAATTGCTAACATGGTTAGTTAGACCGATATATTATGCTTAGCCCTGCCACGTGACGTGTTTTGGACAATTACATGTTAATATTGACTTAATGAGATATGGAACCAGTTTTGGAAAAGTGTCATGTGTTATTAACGATGATGTTGATGACACGTGGTGCATGGTAATCAACTGGGGTTTGATAAATAGATTTGGACAGGGGCATGTGGAAAGAATGATCGGGTGGGCCAGGTGTGGCATTGGGAAGGATGATTTGGTTCTTCGGGTAGTCTTGCCCTGGTCACCCTAAGGACTTAACCTTGCAAGCCTTTAACCTGAGTCAAACGTGCAATCACATGTCTGTAATGGGACGGACCTAGTTGATTAAGATGCTAATAGCTTACTTGTGGAACCTCGGGGTGTCAACTACACCTTTTGTGTCATTGTACGGGGGAGCGTACCGAGGCTGCGGCCAGGTACCCATCTAACGGTTCATTGACCTAGACTTCGCCTTTGCTAAGGGAAGGGTTAGTTTGCAATAACCGGGAAGGTCCACTTGTACAGTTAGAAGTTTTCCAAAAGACTTTGTTACGGACACTCGCCTTTGTGGTGTTTGGCTGTATCTTGTGGGTAAAGTGCATAACCTCTGCAGAGTGTAAAATCTATTCGAATAGCCGTGTCTGCGGCATTGGACATTGTTCGGGAATTACAGTCAAGGGTTAGACTTTCATGAAAATAACTTGGACTTGGAAAGCTTGGTTGAGTTTAATGATGACGTTGATGGAAATGTGGATTAAGAGAGGGAAAGTTTTTATTTAACTCCTGGAAAAATTGTTGATATTACACTGCTTTTATTGCTTTCGAATCTACTTATGTTACTTGTTAAATGCTGTTTATTGCAAATAAACCATGAAACCTTCCTTGTACTAAGCCATGCATGTAGAATATTAGTTTGCATTCTGTGCATGACTTGCTGAGTACCAAGTACTCACCCTTGCCACAAAACACATCAGTTGAAGAAGAATCAACGCCAGCAATAGAGGAGGAGTTCCAGGAGGAGCCGTCTACTTAGGGAGCGAGCCCAGTCAGTTGCCTGTGGTATACAGGATGGCGCCACGAAGTTATCTTGTTTTTCCGCTGCTGTTATTCCTCTTTTAATAAGTTTTTCGCCCTGCGAGGCGTATATTTGTAACTTGACCTTAAGGTCGAGCAACCAGTTTGGTTAACTAAATAAAGTACTTTATTATTTCGTTGAGTATGATTGTGATATTTACCGACGTTGAGACTGTGTGCACTAGCGTGATCCTGGACTAGTGCGGAATACACAGAGGGTCTGGATTTGCAAATTCGGGTCCTGACAGAGGTGGTATCAGAGCCATACTGACTGTAGGCTCACCCTTAGTGTAACACCCCAAAATTTTGCTTTTCTTAAATTCATGTGTGATTTGGCACTTTGGTGAATTTTTGGAATTTTCTGGAATTTATTTGGATTTATTTGGAATTTATTTGAATTTATTCCATTTTGAAATAATTAAAGAATTTAATTTTGCAAATAAAATTTTGTTGGAAATATTTTATTTGAGTCCAAAATGTTCCAAAATATTTTCCAGAATTTTTCTGGAATTTTTCTGAGTATTTTGCTATTTTTAATGAATTAAATGAATTACTGGGAATTATTTTAAATATTAAATCATTTGGAAAATGCGAGTGGGTTTATCTTGTTCATCCGATCGAGCCGAGTCGGACTCGAGTTCGAGTCCGACCGGCCGGACCGAGCCGTGGTTGAGTCGAACCGCTCAGTAGAACCCAAACTCGTCGGCCAGTTGGATCAAGATCCAGCGGCCACGATTGAGCCACGCCACCGGACCCGAGCCCAGCCAAGGCGGCCCGGCTCGCCGAGTCCGACCGAACCCAAACTCACGCCGTTGGATCTCGATCCAACGGTGTCTTGCGTGCCACGTAGCCGATCAGGAGTCCTCGCCAGGACTCGCCGCCTGTAGGCGAGTCTCGGTCTCCGTGCGTTTCTGACGCCGAGGGCCCTATTTAATGCGCCGCCACCGTCTTGTGACGCCGACTTCGTCGCGCACCGTAGCCCTAGACAACGTCGCTGGCGCCCGCCGTCTAGCGCAATCGCTCGCCGGAGTTGCCGTAGCGTTCGCCGTAGTTTTTCGCCGATTATCGCCATCTCCGTCGTCCTCACTTGCCGTTGAGGTCGAATCTGAACCGGAGGCCAAGCGCGTCGGGAGGGACCTCTCACATCGCGAACACGCCCGGCGCCGTTGCCGTGGTCGTCGTCCCCAACTCCGGCAAGCCCGCGTAGTGGGCCATCGACGGACTTCAAGATCTCTCGGCCGTCGGATCTCCATCCAAGGGCCCGGTGCGCCACGTCATCTCACGGTGAGATTTCGTCAAAAACCGAGATCCAATCTTGGCCGTCCGATCTAGATCCAGCGGTCGAGATCAGCCGCGTTCACCCCAAACGCGTGAGTCGAGATCCAATATGGGCCGTTGATTTTCAAATCAGCGGTCGAGATCTAACCACGTGTGCGGGAGGCGGCCGTCGCGGTCGGCGCGATCCACGTCTTGGCGTGGCGCGTGTCTCGACACGCGGGGCCCGCGTGTCGGCCGGGACAACCAAACCGCACCATGGCGTCACGCCTGGCGTCATGGCGAACCCGCATGTCGATGGTCGTCCCAGCCAGCGTTGACGTCGGCAATGGCGTCACCCATGGGACCCACTGCCGGGCCGTGGTGAGCCCCGGCCGTCGCCAATGGCGTCACCCGAAGTGGTCCCACATGTCGATCTCACGTGGAAGCGTGGGCCAGGGTCCACGGTAGACCGGCCGGCGTGGGCCGAGTCCATGGACCGGTGGCGTCAGCAGAACCAATCCAGTGCTGCCACGTGTCCTGCGGCGCAATAAATGATTTTCCGAAAAAGAAAATGATTTAATAAATCGGTTTAATGATTGATTTGAATTTCAAAACTTCAAACGCTTATAACTTTTGCGTTTCAACTCCGATTTGAGTGATTCAAATTTCTAAATTTGTATAAAATTGAGATCTACCTAAATATGAATTTTATTTAATTTTTGGACTAAAGTTTTTCTCTGCAAAATTATTTAATTGATTATTTAAACTTTAAATAATCATAACTTTTGCGTCTTAACTCCAAATTTGATGATTCTAGTTTCTAAAAACTCATAAAATTATGTTCCCTCTGTTTATGGATTTTATTTGGATGTTTGGACACTTTTTGCCTATTGTTTATTCGTGTATTTGCTATTTGCACGCTTTACGAGTAGGCGTTGAAGTGGGAAGGATTCGAAGGAGAAGTATTGACTCGGGATCCAACTCAAGACCAAGAACAAGTACTTTTTGAAGGCAAGTTGTGCTTTGACCATGTTGATCCTATTTGAAATCTATTTTGATTTAAACTATTGCATGCTAGTTCAATTAGAAAAATACTTTGTTTAAACATGGGGTTAGATAAATACCAATTTGTGTATGACACCTTGATTATTTAAGTATGTGCCATGATCCCTTGTCACCCTAGTTGTGGATTACTAGTTGGACATTATTAAATCGCCAACATGGGTTTAGGCCGTTGTAGTATCTTTGCTTAGACACACTTTCGTGCTCATAACATGATTTTAGATAATCAAATGTTAATATTGACTTAATGATATATTGAACCTGTTTTGGAAAGGTATCATGTGATGTTGATGGCACGTGGTGCATGGTAATCAAGCGGGGTTTGATAAACAGCTTCACCAGGGCATGTGGCAAGAGTAATCAGGTGGGCCGGTTGTGGCATTGGGAGTGTTGATTTGGTTCTTGGGTAGTCTTGCCCTGGTCACCCTAAGGACTTAACCTTGCAAGCCTTTGAACTGGGTCTAACGTGCAACCACATGTCTGTAATGGGACGGACCTAGTTGACTAAGTTCTTGATAACGTGCACTGTGGGACCTCGGGAGGTCAACTACACCCTTTGTGTAAGTTGTGCGGGGAGCGTCACTGGCCGAGGCCAGTACCCATCTAACGGTTGATTGGCCTAGACTTCGCCTTAGCGAAGGAAGGGTTAGTCTTAATAACCGGGAGGACCACTTGTATTGTTAGAAGTCTCAGAAAGACTTTATTACGGGAACTTCGCCTTTGTGGTGTTTGACTGTATCTTGTGGGTAAAGTGCATAACCTCTGCAGAGTTTAGAATCTATTCGAATAGCCGTGTCCGCGGTATTGGACATCGCTCGGGAATTACAGATCAAGGGTTAGATTTTCTCAAAAATAACTTTGGTTTGAAAGGTTGGGTTGGATTAATAATGATGTTGATAGGAATATGGATTAGGATGGGAAAGATGTTTATTAAATTCCTTGAAAAGTTATCTATGCTATACTTGCTTCTCTTGCTTTCGAATCTACTTATGCTACTTGTCAAATCTTGTTTCTTTGCAAATATACCTTGAGCTATTCCTTTGTACCAAGCCATGCATATAGTATATTAGCTTGCATTACGTGCATGACTTCTTTGAGTACCAAGTACTCACCCTTGCCACAATACAACACCGGTTGAAGAGGAGGCTGCACAAGCTTTGGAGGAGGAGCTCCAAGAGGATCCGTCTACTTAGGGAAGCGAGCCCGATCGGTTGCACTGTGGTATCTTTGGATGGCGCCACGAGATTATTTGATTTTCCGCTGCTATTATTTTTCTCTGAATAAGTTTAGCCTTGCGAGGCATATATTTGTAACTTGACCATAAGGTCGAGTAACTTGATTTGACTATTTAAATAAAGTACTTATTTAGTATCGAGTGGTATGATTGTGATATTTACCGATGTTAAGGCTGTGTGCACTAAGCGTGTTCTGGACTAGTGCTGAATACACAGAGGGTCCGGATTTGCAAATTCGGGGTCCCGACAGAGGTGGTATCGAGCCATCTTGACCGTAGGCTCAACCCTAAGATAGAATGGTCGTAGTGAGGATAAAACCTATTTTCTAAAGCTAAAAAGTTGTCAAGATAAGAAATGACAACTCGACTTATCCCATTCTTTCTTTTCTTGTCTCTTGCTGAATTTTCCTTACCTTGTCACGATTTAAAGATTCCGAGTTCTTACGTAGAGCACTCTTGTGACAGATGGAGGAAGAGTTCAACTACGTTGATCTGGGAGTTGGTCACGCCGCGGAACTTTGGCATATGCTACAAACTCTCGGAGATTTTGAGAAGCCGCAATACCAAGTGGAAGTGATCGGACAAGCGGGATTGATCAAGGCTTGTGGCGTGAAGATTGAGGTACTGCTAGGAAAAGGGCCCAGGCAATCGCCCGATACACTTTACCTTTGCCAGAGATCTACAATGCGAGATGGGTATCCAAGAGGTATCACGACGAGCAATGCGGCCACGTTACCCGTATCTCGCCAGAGAGTTGGAGAGCACGGTGTTCCGTTATCATCCAGCGCAGCGATAACCTTCTTGACCCAAAGGCGATTCAGGATGAGGATGCCACGGTTACCTGATTGGCACGATTTGTTGTCGCCAGGAGGATATACTAGATAATACAAGCAAGGAGCTACGAAGGCCCGCAAGGAGATCACGGCGAGAGAAGAATAGATGGCGGGAAGCTCAAGAGTATGTGGCACACCTTCTGCGAAGGATTGGCGAGTTGGAGATGACTTTATGCGGACGGACCCGAGCCGATTACCGAGCTACGAGCCAGATCCGGAGGAGTCGGATCTCGATGAGGACACTGCTTCTTCGACTACCACGGAGGACACGATTCTTTGGACATGGCAATCGTTTCGCGCCTATGCCGCAGCACCCGTACCCAGGCCGTGGAGGTTTTCTCGATGAGTGAGCATAGGTTCTATAGTGAGACTCCTTCGCCGAGTCGCGTCATAGAATAAAGAGTCACCCTTTAGGCGTTAGACTCCAGAGTTAGTTCGATTTGGATTTTCATTGTTTCTTTGAGTGTGCAGTATGTGTTGCAAGGCCCTTAGGCATTGTAAGCAACCATACCAAGTTATTAATATCAATAATAAAGTTGGACCTTAAAGTTACACCTTTCGCCCCGCATAAGTTCCATATTACTTGTCTATTCTTGTTTCCCTCTCATCTCTAAACCTAGAGCAAATCGACAGATGGTGAACACCCGTGGAAACTTTGGAGGCAATGGAAGCGGTTCTCGCCAGTGAAAACCCCAATGAGGGAGCACCAGCACCGCCACTGGATGTGCAGAATTTCGGAGCTTTTCTCGCTGCCCAGACTCAGTTGATGCATGCTATGATGCAACAAATGCAACACGTCACCGCTCAGGCCACTGCTAATCAAGTTAATCAGGGACCACGCCATAATACAAGACTGTCAGAGTTCATGAGAACTCACCCACCCACTTTCTCTGGGAATGCCAATCCATTGGAGGCCGATGATTGGTTAAGATCAATCGAGAGGAAGCTACACATAGCTCAATGCATAGGAAATGAGAAGGTACTCTCGCTTCTCATCAGTGGAAGGAACATTGGCCGAATGGTGGGAGAACTTCGTGCCACGCAAGAAGAACCCTCAAGATATCACTTGGGAAGAGTTCACACCGCATTCCGACAGTATCACGTGCTGAAGGAATCATGGACCTTAAGAAGGAGGAGTTCAGAGCACTGAAGCAAGGTAATCAGCCGGTGGCCGACTACGAACAAGTTCACACAGCTAGCACGCTCGCACTGAGGATGTAGCGACGAGATAAATCCAGGCATACCTCGTTTTATGAAGGGACTTAACTCGGGATTGCAAGTAGGATTGATCACCCACACCTTCCCAGATTTCCAAGAGTTGGTGAATAAGGCGCTTATTCTTGAGGACAAGCGCAAGGAACTGGATGAGAACGAGGAAGCGCGAGGATGCAACGGCAAGGATCACGCCAGGAAACGCAATAGCGCTGAGAGTTGCACCAAATCAATTCTTGATTCCAACCACATAATGCAACAAGGACACCATCCCGGCACCAAGACACATCAATCGAACTACGGACCCAGCCCCGCTAAACGCTACTCGAGCGATCGGCAAGGAAACGGTGAGCAGCTGCTACAAGCGCAACGAGCCAGGACACTTTGCCAACAGCTTGTCCAAAGAAGACAGCAGAGTGACCCAGTTCGCTTCAATCTAGGAACCACCCAGCTAGGACGCCAAAGCACGAGAGCCACACCCTGCATCGTGGTGAGAGGCCGAGTCAACCATCTCACCATGAGATGCAACTGCGAGAATGCTACGGGCGTCGTCTTGGGTAAGTTACTTGTTAACTCGATACACCTGCTTGATTTTGTTTGACTCTGGAGCTTAGCATTCGTTTGTTTCGCAAGGCTTTGCTACTAGAAATGATTTGAGGATTGCAAGACTTAAGTACATGCTTTTAGTTCAAACCCCTGGTTCCAGAACTCCGAGCGAAAGTAGGATGTTCCGGTGAGAATACTAATAGGTGGAATAGAGTTCCTAGCAAACCTTATAATTTTGGAGACCCAGACCTTAGACGTCATATTGGGAATGGATTGGTTATCCAAGCACAAGGCCGTATTGGATTGTGGACGAAGGACTATCTCAGTTGAGAGCCCGTGTGGAAAGAAAGTGGAATTTCAAGCCACTGCAGTTAGAGATGGACAGTTGATGGTTAACAGTACCAAGGCAATCAGCATAGATGATGTCTCAGTAGTGAATGAGTACCCAGATGTTTTTCCCGAAGATCTACCTGGTATGCCGCCAGACAGGGACATAGAGTTTGTGATAGAGCTTGTACAGCACCGATAGCAAAGAGACCCTATCGGATGTCCACCGAGGAGTTGGTAGAGATGAAGAAACAGCTAGAAGAGTTAATGGAGAAAGGATTTATCAGGCCGAGCTCGTCGCCGTGGGGAGCACCAGTTTTGTTTGTCAAGAAGAAGGAAGGAAGTTTCAGGATGTGCATCGACTACCGTGCATTCAATGAAGTCACCGTGAAGAATAAGTATCCGCTACCCAGGATTGATGATTTGTTTGATCAGCTGAGAGGAGCCGGAGTTTTCTCCAAGATTGATCTGAGATCGGGATACCATCAGTTGAAGATCTGATCAGAAGATATTCCGAAGACTGCATTCTCGTCAAGATATGGACATTACGAGTTTACAGTTATGTCCTTTGGACTGACGAATGCGCCAGCTTATTTCATGAATATGATGAATAAGGTGTTCATGGAATATTTGGACAAGTTTGTCGTCGTGTTCATAGATGATATTCTAATCTACTCCAAAATGGAGGATGAACATGCCGGACACTTAAGGCGAGTTTTGGAAAAGCTGAGGGAACAACAACTTTTCGCCAAGTTCAGCAAGTGTGATTTTTGGAAGGACAAGGTGGAGTTTCTTGGACATGTAATGACCGCAGAAGGAGTCGCCGTAGATCCAAGCAAAGTAGAAGCTGTGTTACATTGGGAGCAGCCAAAGACTGTGACCCAGATTCGGAGTTTCCTTGGAATGGCGGGATACTACCGCCGTTTCATCGAAGGCTTCTCGACAATTGCGAAACCTCTTACGCAATTCTTTGAAGAAGGAAAAGAAGTTTGCATGGGCGCGAGAATGTGAGAAAGGATTTGAGGAGTGAAGAAGCGATTGACATCGGCCGGTGTTAGTTCTAGGATGTTGCTCAAAGCTTCGATATTTCTTGTGACGCATCGCGCCAAGGACTTGGATGTGTCTTGATGCAGAATGGAAAGGTCGCCGCTTATGCATCAAGGCGATTGAGGCCGCATGAGGAAAATTATCCGACACATGACCTAGAGTTAGGCTGCCGTAGTGCATGCCTTGAAGATATGGTGTCACTATCGATCGGGAGCAGGATGTGAAGTGTATACGGATCATAAGAGCCTTAAGTACATATTCACCCGATCGGATCTGAATATGAGGCGAGGAGATGGTTAGAGTTGATCAAGGACTATAATGTTGGAATCCATTACCATCCCGGAAGGCCAGCGTAGTAGCCGATGCTCTGAGTCGGAAAAGCCATACCGTGAGTGCGTTGCTAGCCACAAGTCGGGATGAGTTATGTGAGGATTTCGGAAAATGAAGATTGAGGTGGTACCTAGCGGATTCTTGGCCACATTGGAAGTAAAGCCTACCCTAGAGGATCGATCCGAGAAGGATGAAGGATGATGACAAGATCCGCAGGATTAAGTTCATCAAGGAGGAAGGCAAGGCGGAGGATTTCAAGTTGGATGAGCAAGGCATGTTGTGGATGAAGGATCGCATTTGTGTGCCTAACAAGAAGGAGTTAAAGCAATCGATTACGGAAGAAGCCCATGACTCAAGTACTCAATTCATCCTGAAGCGCCAAGATGTATCAGATCTGAAGGAGAGATTCTCGGTGGCCGAGTATGAAACGTGAAGTTGCCGAGCATGTTGCATTGTGCGGCGTATGCCGAGAGTCAAGGCAATGCATCGGAGACCAGCGAGGATTGCTACACCGAAAATACCGAGTGGAAGTGGGAGGAAATCGGAATGGATTTCATTACCGGTTTGCCGAAGACTCAAGGAGGTTATGACTCCATATGGGTTATAGTGGATCGCTTGACTAAAGTAGCCCATTTTATCCCCGTGAAGACCACTTGCTCGGGAGATAAATTAGCGAGTGTACATGATCGGGATTGTCTGTTTGCACGGAGTGCCAAAGAGGATTGTATCAGACGAGGTACCCAATTTACCTCAAGGTTGGAATAAGTTGCATGAAGCCATGGGAACCCGTTTGAACTTCAAGATGACTTATCATCCACAGACGGATGGACAGGCCGAAAGAGTCAACCAGATTCTGGAGGATATGTTGAGAGCTTGTGCATTAGCTTATGCTACCTCTTGGGATAAGAGTTTGCCGTATGCCGAGTTCGATTACAACAATAGTTATCAGGCTAGTTTACGATGTCACCTTTTGAGGCCTTTGTATGGTCGACCATGTCGGACGCCATTGAATTGGAATGAGACCGTGGCGCCGTGTCTTTGGGCCTGATATTCTTCAAGAGGTCAAGAAGCGGTCGCCATGATTAGGGAAAGGTTGAAGATAGCCCAATCATGACAAAAGAGTTATCTTGACAATCGTCGCGAGGATTTGAGTTTTGAACCGTAAGACTTTGTTTACCTCGAGTTACGCCTCGGGGAGTTAAGAGGTTCCATGCCAAAGGGAAACTCGCACCTGCTATGTTGGACCATTTAAGATTTTGAGCCGCAGAGGCGAAGTTGCTTATCAGCTGGAGTTGCCGCAGTCGTTAGCAGGAGTGCATGACGTATTCCATGTGTCCCAGTTGAAGAAGTATCTCCGAGTTCCTGAGGAACAGACACCGCTAGAGTCAATTGAGTTGCAAGAGGATTTGACTTATAAGGAGCATCCCGTGAGGATTCTAGACACAATGGATCGAGAAACTAGAAACAAGTCAACCCGTTTATGTAGAGTTCAGTGGAGCAACCATGAAGAAAGCGAAGCGACTTGGGAGCGCGAAGAGGATTTGAAGAAAGAGTTTCCAAACCTATTCCTTTAGTAAGCCCTGAATCTCGGGGACGAGATTCTATTAAGGGGGGGAGGTTTGTAACACCCCAAAATTTTGCTTTTCTTAAATTCATGTGTGATTTGGCACTTTGGTGAATTTTTGGAATTTTCTGGAATTTATTTGGATTTATTTGGAATTTATTTGAATTTATTCCATTTTGAAATAATTAAAGAATTTAATTTTGCAAATAAAATTTTGTTGGAAATATTTTATTTGAGTCCAAAATGTTCCAAAATATTTTCCAGAATTTTTCTGGAATTTTTCTGAGTATTTTGCTATTTTTAATGAATTAAATGAATCACTTGGAATTATTTTAAATATTAAATCATTTGGAAAATGCGAGTGGGTTTGTACTGTTCATCCGACCGAGCCCGAGTCAGACTCGAGTTCGAGTCCGACCCGAACCAGACCCGAGCCGTGGTTGAGTCGAACCCACTCGGCGAATCAAACGTCAGGCGGCCGTTGGATCTTGATCCAACGGCCACGATTGAGCCACGTCACCGAGCCCGAGCCCGACCGAGCCAGCCAGCTCGCCCGAGTCCGACCCGGACCTAAACTCGCGCACCGTTGGATCTCGATCCAACGGCTGTGCGCGTGTGTCGGGACCCCGAATTTGCAAATCCGGACCCTCTGTGTATTCAGCACTAGTCCAGGAACGCGCTAGTGCACACAGTCTTAACATCGGTATATATCACAATCATACCAAACGATACTATCAAAGTACTTTATTTAAATAATCAAAGGGTTACTCGACCTTATGGCCAAGTTACAAATATATGCCTGCATAAGCGAAACTTATTAAAAGAGAAATAACGGCGGAAAATCAAATAAACTTAGTGGCGCCATCCAAGATACCACAGGCAACCGATCGGGCTCGCATCCCTAAGTAGTCGGGTCCTCTTGGAGTTCCTCCTCCAAAGTGGCGTAATCTCCTCTTCAACTGGTATTGTGTTGAGGCAAGGGTGAGTACTTGGTACTCGGCAAGTCATGCAGAATGCAAGCTAATATACTATATGCATGGCTTGGTACAAAGGAATAGCTCAGGGTATATTTGCGATGTGACTTTTGACAAGTAATAAAAGTAGATTCGAAGCGGTAGGAATAAGTAAAGCATAAATAACTTTTCAAGAAGTTTAACAAACATTTTTCCCATCCTAAACCATATTTCCATCATCTTCTTTGTTAAACCAACCCAACTTTTCAAATCCAAGTTATTTTCGTAAAGTCTAACCCTTGACTGTAATTCCGAGCATTGTCGATCACAGTGGACTCGGCTATTCAAATAGATTCTACACTCTGCAGAGGTTATGCACTTTACCCACAAGATACAATCCACTCACCACGTCGGTAGTGAATCGCCATACAAGAGTATGCGAATGAGCGATCATAACAAAGCCTTTCGGAAGCCTCAAACAACACAGGTGGTCCTCTCCTGTTCGTGCTCTACACCATCCCTTCCTTAGCCAAGGCGAAGTATGGGACCAACACACCGATTAGATGGGTATCTCGGCCACAGCCACGATACGCTCCCCGCACAATCACACAAACGGTGTAATCGACACCACGAGGCTCCACAAGTGAGTCCTTAGCGACTTAGTCAACTAGGGCCGTCCCATTCCAGCCATGTGGTTGCAAGTATGACCCAGTTCAAAGGCTTGCAAGGTTAAGTCCTTAGAGTGACCAGGGCAAGACTCCCCGAAAAACCAAATCATCACTCCCAATGCCACAACTGGCCCACTGATTACTCTTGCCACATGCCCTGGCCGAAAATGTTTATCAAACCCCGATTGATTACCATGCACCACGTGCCATCAACATCACATTATACTTTTCAAAAACAGGTTCAATATATCATTAAGTCAATATTAACATTTAATTATCCAAAATCATGTTATGAGCACGTAGCGTGTCTAAGCAAGATACTACAACGGTCTAAACCCATGTTGGCAATTTAATAATGTCCAACTAGTAAACCACAACTAGGGTGACAAAGGGTCATGGCACAAACATAGATAAACAAGGTGTCATATATCAAATTGGTGTTTTATAAACCCCATGTTTAAACAAAGTTTTTTTATAATTGAACTAGCATTAAATAGTTTAAATCAAAATAGATTTAGAAATAGGATCAACATGGTCAAAGCACAACTTGCCTTCAAAAAGTACTTGTTCTTGGTCTTGAGTTGGATCCTGAGTCAACACTTCTCCTTCGAATCCTTCCGGCACTTCAACGTCTACTCGTAAAGCGTGCAAATAGCAAATACACAAATAAACACTAGGCAAAAAGATCCCAAAACTCCAAATAAAATCGATAAACAGAGAGAACATAATTTTCTGGATTTTTAGAAACTGGAATCGTCAAATTTGGAGTTAAAGCATAAAATTTATGATTATTTAAAGTTTAAATAATCAATTAAATAATTTTACAGAGAAAAACTTTAGTCCAAAAATTAAATAAAATTTATATTTAGGTAGATCTCAATTTTATACAAATTTAGAAATTTGAATCACTCAAATCGGAGTTGAAACGCAAAAGTTATAAGCGTTTGAAGTTTGAATCTAAATTTGAATCAATATTTCGAATTAATAAATCATTTTCTTTTTCGGAAATTAATTATTGCGTCAGCATGGACACGTGGCAGCCTCTGATTGGCTCTTGGCGTCAGCCGGTCCATGGACTTGGTCCACGCTCGGCTCGGGTCTACCGTGGACTCGGTCCACGGCTCCTGATCGGCCAGCGGTGGGGCCTCTGAGATGGCGTCATTCTTGGCGTCGGCCTGCTTCTTTGGGACATTTGGCGACAAGCGGGCCCCCACCGTGACGTCAGCGATGACGTCATGGTGCGGTTCCGCTGTCCCGCTGACGCGCGGGCCCGCCGTGTCAGCGTCTCACGCGCGGGTGCGCTGACCGCGGCGGTCAAGCTTCCCGACGCGTGGCGCAATCTCGGCCGTCGATTTGAAATCCGACGGTATGGATTGGGTCTCGGTTTCACGTGTTGGATTAACGCGGCGGATCTGAGCCGTTGGATCTTGATCCAACGGTTGAAATTAACCCTAACCCGTAACGTTACCCACGTTACGAGCAACGTGGCCGATTGTGGGCCGTTGGATCTTGATCCAACGGTCCCGATCTAATCTGGGATCTTAGGGTTGGGATAGAACGTGGGCTCACCTCAACCGTCCGATCTGGATCTGACGGTCCTCCGAGCTCGCGGACGGCGATGGTTTCACGGCGGCGCTGGCTTGACCGGAGACGGGGACGACGACCAAGGGCGCGGCGCTACGGGGCTTCTCCGGCGAGATGAAACCTCCCTTCGGGTGCGTCTCGTCACGGACTCGGATCTGAGCTCCTTCTCGGCGGAAGACGACGGACGGCAGCGAAGCGGCGCAAACCGCGGCGGAGGAAGAGACAACTCCGGCGGCGATTGCGGCTCAACGGCGGCGACTTCAGCGAGATGGCTCGAGGAACCGGTGCGCAAGGATGAGGGCAACCTCGGGGGCGTCTCACGCTTTAAATAGCCTCGGCGTTCGTGCCTAGACGGAAACCTAGTTCGTTCTGGCCCGGCGCGGCGGCGGCGAGTCCGGCCGGACTCGGCGAAGACGACGAAATCGTGGCCGTCCCATTAGCACGATCGGCAGCCACGATCGCACGAAGCGCGATCGGATCCGGCCGGATCTGGCTCGAAGCCGTCTGGCGGATCTCAGCCGTTGGATCTTGATCCAACGGTTGGGATTGATTAGGGTTAGGAGTGGGTTCGGTCGAGTCACGTGGCTCGGGTCGGACTCGAACTCGAGTCTGACTCGGGCTCGGTCGGATGAACAAGAATCGATCTTGGTCGGTCCTTTTCCAATGAATTAATATTTAAAATAATTCCCGATAATTCATTTAATTCATTAAAAATAGCAAAAGACTCAGAAAAATTCCAAAAAAAATTCTGGAAAATATTTTGGATCATTTTGGACTCAAATAAAATATTTCCAACAAAATTTTATTTGCAAAATTAAATTCTTTAATTATTTCAAAATGGAATAAATTCAAATAAATTCCAAATAAATCCAAATAAATTCCAGAAAATTCCAAAATTCACCAAAGTGCCAAATCACACATGAATTTAAGAAAAGCAAAATTTTGGGGTGTTACAAACCTCCCCCCCTTAATAGAATCTCGTCCCCGAGATTCAGGGCTTACTAAAGGAATAGGTTTGGAAACTCTTTCTTCAAATCCTCTTCGCGCTCCCAAGTCGCTTCGCTTTCTTCATGGTTGCTCCATCGAACTCTCTGAAGCGGGTTGACTTGTTTCTAGTTTCTCGATCCATTGTGTCCGTAATCCTCACGGGATACTCCTTATAAGTCAAATCCTCTTGCAACTCAATTGATTCTAATCTGTCTGCATTCCTCAGAACTCGGAGACACTTCTTTAATCGGGACACATGGAATACATCATGTACTCCTGCCAACGATCGTGGCAACTCCGGTGATAAGCAACTTCGCCTCTGCGGCTCAAAATCTTGAATGGTCCAACATAACGGGGTGCGAGTTTCCCTTTGGCATGGAACCTCTTAACTCCCCTGAGAGGCGTAACTCTGAGGTAAACAAAGTCTTCTGGTTCAAAACTCAAATCTCGGCGACGATTGTCAGCATAACTCTTTTGTCGAGATTGGGCTATCTTCAACCTTTCCCTAATCATGGCGATCTGCTCTTTAGCCCCTTGAAGAATATCAGGCCCGAAGACACGGCGCTCGCCGGTCTCATTCCAATTCAATGGCGTCCGACAGGGTCGACCATACAGTGCCTCAAAAGGTGACATCTGTAAACTAGCCTGATAACTATTGTTGTAACTGAACTCGGCATACGGCAAACTCTTATCCCAAGAGGTAGCATAAGCCAATGCACAAGCTCTCAACATATCCTCCAGAATCTGGTTGACTCTTTCGATCTGGTCCATCCGTGCATGGATGATAAGGTATCTTGAAGTTTAAGCGGGTTCCCATGGCTTCATGCAACTTATTCCAGAACCTTGAGGTAAATTGGGTACCTCTGTCCGATACAATCCTCTTTGGCACTCCGTGCAAACAAACAATCCTGATCATGTATAATTCCGCTAATTTATCTCCCGAGTAAGTGGTCTTCAAGTGGATAAAATGGGATACTTTAGTCAAGCGATCCACTATAACCCATATGGAGTCATAACCCCTTGAGTCTTGACAAACCGGTAATGAAATCCATTCCGATTTCCTCCCACTTCCACTCGGTATTTTAGTGGTGTAGCAATCCTGGCTGGTCTCTCGATGCATTGCCTTGACTCTCGGCATACGTCGCACAATGCAACATGCTCGGCAACTTCACGTTTCATACTCGGCCACCGAATCTCTCCTTGAGATCTGATACATCTTGGCGCTTCAGGATGAATCGAGTACTTGGAGTCATGGGCTTCTTCCAGAATCAGTCGCTTTAACTCCTCCTTGTTAGGCACACAAATGCGATCCTTCATCCACAACGTGCCTTGCTCATCCAATTTGAAGTCCTCTGCCCTGCCTTCCTCCTTGATGGACTTAATCCTGCGGATCCTGTCATCATCCTTCTGTCCTTCTCGGATCTGGTCCTCTAAAGTAGGCTTTACTTCCAATGCGGCCAAGAATCCGCTAGGTACAACCTCAATCTTCATTTTCTGAAAATCCTTACATAACTCATCCTGACTTGTGGCTAGCAACGTACTCACGGTATGGCTTTTCCGACTCAGAGCATCGGCTACTACGTTGGCCTTCCCGGGATGGTAATGGATTCCAACATTATAGTCCTTGATCAACTCTAGCCATCTCCTTTGCCTCATATTCAGATCCGACTGGGTGAATATGTACTTAAGGCTCTTATGATCCGTATATACTTCACATCTGTTTCCAATCAGATAGTGACGCCATATCTTCAAAGCATGCACTACGGCGGCTAACTCTAGGTCATGTGTCGGATAATTTTCCTCATGCGGCCTCAACTGCCTTGATGCATAAGCGACGACCTTTCCATTCTCGGACACACATCCAAGTCCTTGGCGCGATGCGTCACAATAAATATCGAAGCTTTGAGCAACATCCGGTAGAACTAACACCGGTGCTGATGTCAATCGCTTCTTCAGCTCCTGAAATCCTTTCTCACATTCTGGCGTCCATGCAAACTTCTTTTCCTTCTTCAGCAATTGCGTAAGAGGTTTCGCAATTGTCGAAAAGCCTTCGATGAAACGGCGGTAGTATCCTGCCATTCCAAGGAAACTCCGAATCTGGGTCACCGTCTTTGGTTGTTCCCAATGTAACACAGCTTCTACTTTGCTTGGATCCACGGCGACTCCCTCTGCGGTCATTACATGTCCAAGAAACTCCACCTTGTCCTTCCAAAAATCACACTTGCTGAACTTGGCGAAAAGTTGCTGTTCCCTCAGCTTTTCCAAAACTCGCCTTAAGTGTTCGGCATGTTCATCCTCTGTCTTGGAGTAGATTAGGATATCGTCTATGAACACGACGACAAACTTGTCCAAATATTCCATGAACACCTTATTCATCATATTCATGAAATAAAATTTGGCGCGTTAAATCGGACCAAAGGACATAATCAGAACTCGTAATGTCCATATCTTGACGAGAATGCGATCTTGAATATCTTCTGATCGGATCTTCAACTGATGGTATCCCGATCTCAGATCAATCTTGGAGAAAACTCCGGCTCCTCTTAACTGATCAAACAAATCATCAATCCTGGGTAGCGGATACTTATTCTTCACGGTGACTTCGTTGAGTGCACGGTAGTCAATGCACATCCTGAAACTCCCGTCCTTCTTCTTAACAAACAAAACTGGTGCTCCCCACGGCGACGAACTCGGTCTGATAAATCCTTTCTCCATTAACTCTTCTAGCTGTTTCTTCATTTCTACCAACTCCTCGGTAGACATCCGATAGGGTCTCTTTGCTATCGGTGCTGTACCCGGTACAAGCTCTATCACAAACTCTATGTCCCTGTCTGGCGGCATACCAGGTAGATCCTCGGGAAAAACGTCTGGGTACTCATTCACTACCGGGACATCCTCTATGCTGATTGACTTGGTACTGTTAACCATCAACTGTCCATCTCTAACTGCAGTGGCTTGAAATTCCACTTTCTTCCCACACGGGCTCTCCACTGAGATAGTCCTTCGTCCACAATCCAATACGGCCTTGTGCTTGGATAACCAATCCATTCCCAATATAACATCTAAGGTCTGGGTCTCCAAAATTATAAGGTTTGCTAGGAACTCTATTCCATCTATTAGTATTCTCACCCCGGAACATCCTACTTCCGTTCGGAGTTCGGAACCAGGGGTTTGAACTAAAAGCATGCACTTAAGTCTTGCAATTCTCAAGTCATTTCCAGTAGCAAAGCTTTGCGAAACAAACGAATGCGAAGCTCCAGAGTCAAACAAAATCAAGCAGTGTGTATCGAGTTAACAAGTAACTTACCCGATCTGACGTCAGTAGCATTTTGCGGTGCATCTGCGGTGACATGGTTGACTCGGCCTCTCACCACGGTGCAGGGTGTGGCTCCTGGTGTTGGCGTCCTAGCTGGGTGGTTCCTAGATTGAAGCGAATCGGGTCGCTCCTGCTGTCTTCTTTGGACAATTGTTGGCAAAGTGTCACGGCTCGTTGCGCTTGTAGCAGCGTCTCACTGTTCCTCGCCGTTTGCCTGGGGTAGCGTTTCTAGCGGGATTGGGGTGCAGTAGTTACGATTGGCAGGTCTTGGTGCTGAGGATGGTGTCCTTGTTGCATTCTCGTGGTTGGAATCAAGAATTGATTTGGTGCAACTCTCAAGCGCTGCGTTCCTCGACGTGATCCTTCTTTGTTGCATCCTGCGCTTCTGTTCTCATCCGGGCCTTGCGCTTGTCCTCAAGAATAAGCGCCTTATTCACCAACTCTTGGAAATCTGGAAAGGTGTGGGTGATCAACCCTACTTGCAATCCTGAGTTAAGTCCCTTCATGAAACGAGGACTGCCTGGATTTATCCGTCGCTACATCCTCAGTGCGTAGCGTGCTAGCTGTGTGAACTTGTTCAGGTAGTCGCCACCGGTGATTACCTTGCTTGATGCTCTGAACTCCTCCTTCTTAAGGTCCATGATTCCTTCGAGGCACGTGATCTGTCGAATGCAAATGTGAACTCTTCCCAAGTGATTTCTTGAGGGTTCTCTGCGTGGCACGAAGTTCTCCCACCATTCGGCCGTTCCTTCCAACCGATGAGAAGCGTAGAGTACCTTCTCATTTCCTATGCATTGAGCTATGTGTAGCTTCCTCTCGATTGATCTTAACCAATCATCGGCCTCCAATGGATTGGCATTCCCAGAGAAAGTGGGTGGGTGAGTCCTCATGAACTCGACGGCCTTGTATTCTCGGCGTGGTCCCCGATTAACTTGATTAGCAAAGTGGCTCTGAGCAAAGGACGTGCTGCATTTGTTGCATCATAGCATGCATCAATCGAGTCTGGGCAGCAAGAAACGCTCGAAATTCTGCATATCCAGTGGCGGTGCTGGTGCTCCATCATTGGGGTTTTCTGTGGCGAGATCCACTCCCATTGCTTCCAATGTTTCCACGTGTGTTCACCTTCTGTCGATTTGCTCTAGGTTTAGAGATGTGAGTTATACAAGAATAGACAAGTAATATGGAACTTATGCGTGCGAAAAGGTGTAGCCTTAAGGTCCAACTTTATTATTAGTAACTTGGTATGGTCGCTTACAATGCCTAAGGGCCTTGCAACACATAATGCACACTCAGCAACAAAGCAAATCCAAATCGAACTAACTCTGGAGTCTAACGCCTAAAGGGTGACTCTTTATTCTATGACGCGACTCGGCGAAGGAGTCTCACTATAAAACCTATGCTCACTCATCGAGAAAACCTCCACGGCACGAGTACGGTCTTTGTGGCATAGGCGCCGAAACGATCGCCATGTCCGGCAACTATGTCCTCTGTGGTAGTCGAAGAAGCGATGTCCTCATCGAGATCGACTCCTCTGGATCTGGCTCGTGTAGCTCGAATCTTGGCTCTGAGTGCAGTCCGTACAAAGTCATCTCCAACTCGTCAATCCTTCGCAGAAGATGTGCCACATACTCTTGAGCTTCCCGCCATCTGTTCTTCTCTGTCGTGATCTCCTTGCGGGCCTTCTGTAGCTCCTTGCTTGTATTATCTAGTACATCCTCCTGGGCGACGACAAATCGTGCCAACTGTGTAACCGTGGCATCCTCATCCTGAATCGCCTTCGGGTCAAGAAGGTTATCACTGCGCGGATGGTAACGGAACACCGTACTCTCCAATTCTCTGGCGTAAATACGGGTAATGTGCCGCATTGCTCGTCGTGATACTTCTTGGATACCCATCTGCATTGTAGATCTCCTGGCGGTCAGTTGTATCGAGCGATTGCCTGGGCCCTTTTTCCTAGCAGGTACCTCAATCCTCACGTCACAAGCCTTGATCAATCCCGCTTGTCTGATCACTTCTACTTGGTATTGGGGCTTCTCAAAATCTCCGAGAGTCTGAAGCATATGCCAAAGTTCCGCGGCGTGACCAACTCCTAGATCAACGTAGTTGAACTCTTCCTCCATCTGTCACAAGAGTGCCTTACGTAAGAACTCGGAATTTTTAAATTGTGACAAGGTAAGGGAAAATTTCAGCAAGAGACAAGAAAAGAGAGAAGGGGATAAGTCGAGATGTCATTTCTTGTCTTCACTAATTTTTAGCTTTAGAAAATAGGTTTTATCCTCACTACGACCATTCTAGCTAGGGTTGAGCCTACAGTCAACCTGGCTCTGATACCACCTCTGTCGGGACCCCGAATTTGCAAATCCGGACCCTCTGTGTATTCAGCACTAGTCCAGGAACGCGCTAGTGCACACAGTCTTAACATCGGTATATATCACAATCATACCAAACGATACTATCAAAGTACTTTATTTAAATAATCAAAGGGTTACTCGACCTTATGGCCAAGTTACAAATATATGCCTCGCAAGGCGAAACTTATTAAAAGAGAAATAACAGAATGAAAATCAAATAAACTTAGTGGCGCCATCCAAGATACCACAGGCAACCGACCAGGCTCGCATCCCTAAGTAGTCGGGTCCTCTTGGAGTTCCTCCTCCAAAGTGGCGTAATCTCCTCTTCAACTGGTATTGTGTTGAGGCAAGGGTGAGTACTTGGTACTCGACAAGTCATGCATGAATGCAAGCTAATATACTATATGCATGGCTTGGTACAAAGGAATAGCTCAAGGTATATTTGCAGTAAACAGCTTTTGACAAGTAATAAAAGTAGATTCGAAAGCAGTAGGAATAAGTAAAGCATAAATAACTTTTCAAGAAGTTTAACAAACATTTTTCCCATCCTAAACCATATTTCCATCATCTTCTTTGTTAAACCAACCCAACTTTTCAAATCCAAGTTATTTTCAGAAAGTCTAACCCTTGACTGTAATTCCCGAGCATTGTCCAAAGATCAGTGGACTCGGCTATTCAAATAGATTCTACACTCTGCAGAGGTTATGCACTTTACCCACAAGATACAATCCACTCACCACGTCGGTAGTGAATCGCCATACAAGAGTATGCGAATGAGCGATCATAACAAAGCCTTTCTAAGCCTCAAACAACACAGGTGGTCCTCTCCGGTTCGTGCTCTACACCATCCCTTCCCTTAGCCAAGGCGAAGTATGGGACCAACACACCGTTAGATGGGTATCGGCCACGACCACGATACGCTCCCCGCATAATCACACAAACGGTGTAACTGACACCCTGAGGCTCCACAAGTGAGTCCTTAGCGACTTAGTCAACTAGGGCCGTCCCATTCCAGCCATGTGGTTGCAAGTATGACCCAGTTCAAAGGCTTGCAAGGTTAAGTCCTTAGAGTGACCAGGGCAAGACTACCCGAAAAACCAAATCATCACTCCCAATGCCACAACTGCCCACCTGATTACTCTTGCCACATGCCCCGGCCGAAATCGTTTATCAAACCCCGCTTGATTACCATGCACCACGTGCCATCAACATCACATGATACTTTTCCAAAACAGGTTCAATATATCATTAAGTCAATATTAACATTTAATTATCCAAAATCATGTTATGAGCACGTGCGTGTCTAAGCAAAGATACTACAACGGTCTAAACCCATGTTGGCAATTTAATAATGTCCAACTAGTAAACCACAACTAGGGTGACAAAGGGTCATGGCACATACTTAGATAATCAAGGTGTCATATAGCAAATTGGTATTTATCTAACCCCCATGTTTAAACAAAGTATCTTTCTAATTGAACTAGCATGCAATAGTTTAAATCAAAATAGATTTCGAAATAGGATCAACATGGTCAAAGCACAACTTGCCTTCAAAAAGTACTTGTTCTTGGTCTTGAGTTGGATCCTGAGTCAACACTTCTCCTTCGAATCCTTCCTGCACTTCAACGTCTACTCGTAAAGCGTGCAAATAGCAAATACACAAATAAACACTAGGCAAAAAGATCCCAAAACTCCAAATAAAATCCATAAACAGAGAGAACATAATTTTCTGGATTTTTAGAAACTGGAATCGTCAAATTTGGAGTTAAAACGCAAAAGTTATGATTATTTAAAGTTTAAATAATCAATTAAATAATTTTACAGAGAAAAACTTTAGTCCAAAAATTAAATAAAATTTATATTTAGGTAGATCTCAATTTTATACAAATTTAGAAATTTGAATCACTCAAATCGGAGTTGAAACACAAAAGTTATAAGCGTTTGAAGTTTGAATCTAAATTTGAATCAATATTTCGAATTAATAAATCATTTTCTTTTTCGGAAATTAATTATTGCGTCAGCATGGACACGTGGCAGCCTCTGATTGGCCTGCTGACGTCAGCCGGTCCATGGACTTGGTCCACGCTCGGCTCGGGTCTACCGTGGACTCGGTCCACGGCTCACGGCCGACAGTGGGGCCTCTGAGATGACGTCATTCTTTGGCGTCGGCCTGCTCTTTGGGACATTTGGCGACAAGCGGGCCCCACCGTGGCGTCGGCGATGACGTCATGGTGCGGTTCCATTGTCCCGACGCCGGGCCCGCCGTGTCGGCGTCTCACGCTGAGTCTTGGCCGCGCGGCGGTCAAGCTTCCCGACGCGTGGCGCAATCTCGGCCGTCGATTTGAAATCCGACGGTATGGATTGTGTGAAATCATGTGCTGAAAAAATTGGCTTTGAACTGAAAATAACTTAGATTTGAATTTGCAAAATGTGTTTGTTCATGTGTTTTGACAATTTGACAAGAAACAGTAAGTTACGCATTAGCGCCGGACAAAGTTCTCAAGAAAGCAAGAAGTTTCCCATCTGCGACGGACAGTGTTTTTGGGTCTGTTGTGAACATGTTTTTGAGCCCATGACCGAAGTCATTTTCACATGTACAACGGACAGTTTTTCTTGGTCCGTTGTGAACAAGCTTTTTCGGTTTGGATAATTCCTTGGAACCAAGATTTTCACATGTACAACGGACTAATTCTTTTGTCCGTCGTGAATGGACTTTTTCTAGGGTTTTACTTTTGTGAAACCGAGCGTGGCACGTTTGCGCCGGACAAGCTTCTGGGGTCCGTTGTGAACTTGTTTTGAGCTCATGACCGAAGCCATTTTTGCATGTACAACGGACCAACTTTGTTTGTCCGTTGTGAACGTGTTTTCCGCGTTTGGTTGGCTTCTTGGAACAGAAACTTTTCCTTATACAACGGACCAACTTTGTTTGTCCGTCGTGAATGCGTTTTCGCTCAATTAGGGTTTTGAGCGATTTGGATTTGAATTTTGAATGTGAATTTGAAATTTGTAATGATTTCATGATGCTTCTTTTGAAGTGGACTTTATGCAATGCTCATGTGAGTAGTTGCATGGATTGACATTGAGTCAAGTCATGGACTTGTGCTCGGATTTGTTTTGTGGTTTGTTCATGTGCGTGTATTGCTCGAAGACGAATGTGGTCGATGACGGACCGGAACTAGGTTCATGGAGGAACTGAGGTTCGGGACTAGGTTCGGGAGGAACCGAGGTCTTGGTGGTCAAGGATGTCATGCGGGACGTTCGGGCTAAGAGAATGGTGCACATGAAGAATGGTTAGTCACGTGAGAATGGCGAGGAGGTCATTCGGCGTGCAAAGTGTTAGTCACGTGAGTATGGCGGTGGCCATACGCGTGCAAAGTGTTAGTCACGTGAGTATGGTAGGGTTGCCATACAGCGTGCAAGAGTTGTACTCGGCCAGGTTGGGCCAAGTAGAGTTGTGTTGGAATCTGATTCCTTCTAGGGAATAGGAATCGTATTCAGAACTCTTTGTGGGTTGGTGCTTTAAATAGGTGGGGGGTCTCCTGTTGAAAGGCACCAAGTAGAGCTGAGCGCATCAAGCTTTGAGCTTGGTTTTAGGGTTTGTACTCTTTTGATGAGAGTATTTTAGACAAGAAATAAAGATCAATTCTTCCAAGATTGTTGCGTGCTCTGATAACCACGTCGCTACTGATTTTTCTGTTTTGGTTCTTGTTTGCATGCTTGTTCTAGTTCTAGATTGGTTTTTGTTCTTCAAGTTTTATCTTGATTTGATCCATCAAAAACCTCTCTAGGGTATTGATCTAGTGTTTCTCAAAGTCTAGTTGATCAATCTTTTGTTGTTCTTGTTTAATCTTGAAGTTTTGATTAGATTGATTCTCGTCAAGTTCTGGATCAGCAAGCTTGCAAAGCTCATAACTTTTGATCCGTAAGTCCGATCGAGCTGATTCTTTTTGGGTTCGATTCGTATTGGAATCTAGTTTCTTGTGTCCAAATTTCAGATCGTTTCGACGGTTGGATCTCCGGGAATTCTCGTTTTACCAAACCTCTGTCATTCTGTTTTTGTCGAAAACGAGGCAATTATTTGGTTCTGTTTTGGGGTGAACTTTTAATAGGTCAAGAATTTGGTTTTAGTTTCCGCACAATCATTCACCCCCCCTCTGATTGCTATATTCGTATACTTCGATCCTACAGATTGGGTCTCGGTTTCACGTGTTGGATTAACGCGGCGGATCTGAGCCGTTGGATCTTGATCCAACGGTTGAAATTAACCCTAACCCGTAACGTTACCCACGTTACGAGCAACGTGGCCGATTGTGGGCCGTTGGATCTTGATCCAACGGTCCCGATCTAATCTGGAATCTTAGGGTTGGGATAGAACGTGGGCTCACCTCAACCGTCCGATCTGGATCTGACGGTCCTCCGAGCTCGCGGACGGCGATGGTTTCACGGCGGCGCTGGCTTGACCGGAGACGGGGACGACGACCAAGGGCGCGGCGCTACGGGGCTTCTCCGGCGAGATGAAACCTCCCTTCGGGTGCGTCTCGTCGCGGGGACTCCGGATCTGGGCTCCTTCTCGGCGGAAGACGACGGACGACGGCGGAAAACGGCGCAAACCGCAGCGGAGGGAAGAGACAACTCCGGCGAGCGATTGCGGCTCAACGGCGGCGACTCAGGCGAGATGGCTCGGGGAACCGGGTGCGCAAGGATGAGGGCAACCTCGGGGGACGTCTCACGCTTTAAATAGCCTCGGCGTTCGTGCCCTAGACGGAAACCTAGTTCGTTACTGGCCAAGCGCGGCGGCGGAGTCCGGCTCGGACTCGGCGAAGACGACGAAATCGTGGCCGTCCACGTGGCACGATCGACGGCCACGATCGCACGGGCGCGATCGGATCCGGGCCGGATACGGCTCGAACCGGTACGGGCGGATCTCAGCGTTGGATCTTGATCCAACGGTTTGGATTGATTAGGGTTAGGAGTGGGTTCGGTCGAGTCACGTGGCTCGGGTCGGACTCGAACTCGAGTCTGACTCGGGCTCGGCCGATGAACGGAATCGACCTGGCCGGTCCTTTTCCAATGAATTAATATTTAAAATAATTCCCGATAATTCATTTAATTCATTAAAAATAGCAAAAGACTCGAAAAATTCGGAAAAATTCTGGAAAATATTTTGGATCATTTTGGACTCAAATAAAATATTTCCAACAAAATTTTATTTGCAAAATTAAATTCTTTAATTATTTCAAAATGGAATAAATTCAAATAAATTCCAAATAAATCCAAATAAATTCCAGAAAATTCCAAAAATTCACCAAAGTGCCAAATCACACATGAATTTAAGAAAAGCAAAATTTTGGGGTGTTACACCACGTAGCCCAGTCCGAGTCCTCGCCGGACTCCGCCGCCGCAACGGAGCAGGTCTCGGTCTCCGTGCGTTTCACGGACGCCGAGGGCCCTATTTAATGCGCCGCCACCCGTGCCGTGACGCCGACTTCCGTGCGCACCCGTAGCCCTAGACAACGTCGCCTGAGCCGCCGCCGTCTAGCCGCAATCGCTCGCCGGAGTTGCCGTAGCGTTCCGCCGTAGTTTTTCGCCGATTGTCGCCATCTCCGTCGTCCTCCGCCGCCGTTGAGGTCAGATCTGGAACCGGGAGGCCAAGCCGCGTCGGGAGGGACCTCTCACATCGCCGGAGCACGCCCGAAGCGCCGTTGCCGTGGTCGTCGTCCCCAACTCCGGCAAGCCAGCGCCGCCGTGGGCCATCGACGGACTTCAAGATCTCTCAGCCGTCGGATCTCCATCCAAGGGCCCAGATTGCGCCACGTCATCTCACGGTGAGATTTCGTCCAAAAACCCAGATCCAATCTTGACCGTCCGATCTAGATCCAACGGTCCAGATCAACCGCGTTCACCCCAAACGCGTGAGTCCAGATCCAATCTAGACCGTTGATTTTCAAATCAACGGTCGAGATCTAGCCACGTGTGCGGGAGACTGACCGTCGCGGTCGGGCCGATCCACGCGTGGCGAGCGTGTCTCTCGACACGGGGCCCGCGTGTCGGACAACCAAACCGCACCATGATATTACATCAAGCGTCATGGCGGGCCAAGATGTCGATGGTCGTCCCAGCCAAGCGCCGACGTCAAGAATGACGCTACCCATGGGACCCACTGTCGGGCCAGGTGAGCCCCGGCCGACGCCAAGAATGACGCTACCCGAGTGGTCCCACATGTCGGGCCTCACGTGGAGCCGTGGGACCGGTCCACGGTAGACCCGACCGAGCGTGGGACCGAGTCCATGGACCTACCGACGCCAGACCAATCCAAAGGTCGCCACGTGTCCTCGCCGACGCAATAAATGATTTTCCTAAAAGAAAATGATTTAATAAATCGGTTTAATAATTGATTTGAATTTCAAAACTTCAAACGCTTATAACTTTTATGCGTTTCAACTCCGATTTGAGTGATTCAAATTTCTAAATTTGTATAAAATTGAGATCTACCTAAATATGAATTTTATTTAATTTTTGGACTAAAGTTTTTCTCTGCAAAATTATTTAATTGATTATTTAAACTTTAAATAATCATAACTTTTATGCCTTAACTCCAAATTTGACGATTCTAGTTTCTAAAAACTCATAAAATTATGTTCTCTCTGTTTATGGATTTTATTTGGATGTTTGGACACTTTTTGCCTATTGTTTATTCGTGTATTTGCTATTTGCACGCTTTACGAGTAGACGTTGAAGTCTTGAAGGATTCGAAGAGAAGTATTGACTCAGATCCAACTCAAGACCAAGAACAAGTACTTTTTGAAGGCAAGTTGTGCTTTGACCATGTTGATCCTATTTCAAATCTATTTTGATTTAAACTATTGCATGCTAGTTCAATTAGAAAAATACTTTGTTTAAACATGGGGTTAGATAAATACCAATTTCTTTGTATGACACCTTGATTATTTAAGTATGTGCCATGATCCCTTGTCACCCTAGTTGTGGATTACTAGTTGGACATTATTAAATCGCCAACATGGGTTTAGACCGTTGTAGTATCTTTGCTTAGACACACTACGTGCTCATAACATGATTTTAGATAATCAAATGTTAATATTGACTTAATGATATATTGAACCTGTTTTGGAAAGGTATCATGTGATGTTGATGGCACGTGGTGCATGGTAATCAAGCGGGGTTTGATAAACGATTTCGGCCAGGGCATGTGGCAAGAGTAATCAGTGGGCCGGTTGTGGCATTGGGAGTGTTGATTTGGTTCTTCGGGTAGTCTTGCCCTGGTCACCCTAAGGACTTAACCTTGCAAGCCTTTGAACTGGGTCTAACGTGCAACCACATGTCTGTAATGGGACGGACCTAGTTGACTAAGTTGCTGATAACGTACCTGTGGGACCTCAGGAGGTCAACTACACCCTTTGTGTAAGTTGTACGGGGGAGCGTATCGGGGCTGAGGCCAGGTACCCATCTAACGGTTGATTGGCCTAGACTTCGCCTTAGCGAAGGGAAGGGTTAGTGCGCAATAACCGGGGAGGACCACTTGTATTGTTAGAAGTCTCCGAAAGACTTTGTTACGGGAACTCGCCTTTGTGGTGTTTGACTGTATCTTGTGGGTAAAGTGCATAACCTCTGCAGAGTTTAGAATCTATTCGAATAGCCGTGTCCGCGGTATTGGACATCGCTCGGGAATTACAGTCAAGGGTTAGATTTTCTCAAAAATAACTTTGGTTTGAAAGGTTGGGTTGGATTAATAATGATGTTGATAGGAATATGGATTAGGATGGGAAAGATGTTTATTAAATTCCTTGAAAAGTTATCTATGCTATACTTGCTTCTACTGCTTTCGAATCTACTTATGCTACTTGTCAAATGCTGTTTACTGCAAATATACCTTGAGCTATTCCTTTGTACCAAGCCATGCATATAGTATATTAGCTTGCATTCTGTGCATGACTTGCTGAGTACCAAGTACTCACCCTTGCCACAATACAACACCAGTTGAAGAGGAGATTGCACAAGCTTTGGAGGAGGAGCTCCAAGAGGATCCGTCTACTTAGGGAAGCGAGCCCAGTCAGTTGCCTGTGGTATACTGGATGGCGCCACGAAGTTATTTGATTTTCCACTGCTATTATTTTTCTCTGAATAAGTTTCGCCTTGCGAGGCATATATTTGTAACTTGACCATAAGGTCGAGTAACCAGTTTGACTATTTAAATAAAGTACTTATTTAGTATCGAGTGGTATGATTGTGATATTTACCGATGTTAAGACTGTGTGCACTAGCGTGTTCCTGGACTAGTGCTGAATACACAGAGGGTCCGGATTTGCAAATTCGGGGTCCCGACACTTAGTTAGAATGGTCGTAGTGAGGAAAAAACCTATTTTCTAAAAGTTAAAATTTGGCAAGACAATGAATGAACTCTCGACTTATCCCCTTCACTCTCTTTTTCTTACCCCTTGCTGAGTTCTTTCTGTCTCCACTTCTATTTAAAAATGTTGCGTTCTTACGCGAGCGTCTTTTAGCAGATGATGATGAAGAACAACTACGCCGGTGATCGCTTCGCGCCTATGCCGCCGCACCCGCCACGAGGAGGCAGCAGAGGTTTTCTCGACGAGTGAGCGCTTAGACATAGCAGTTGAGGCTCCTGTGTCGAGTCGTGTCTTAGATCAATAAGAGCCGCCTTTAGGTGTTGGACTCCAGTGTTAGTTCGATTTGGTTTTTCATTGCTTGCTGAGTGTGCAGAATATGTTGCAAGGCCCTTAGGCATTGTGAGCAACCATACCAAGTTATTATTATTAAGTTAATAAAGTTGGATTTTGAGTTACACCTTTCGCCCCGCATAGTTTTCTCTATTACTTGTCTATTCTTGTTTCCCCTTTATCCCTCAACCTTGGAGCACTTGTCAGATGGTGAACACTCGTGGAAACCTTGGAGGCATTGGAAGTGGTCCTCGCCCTGCTGAAAACCCCAATGATGGAGCCCCTCCACCCCAGCCAGCACCGCAGGTGGACATGCAGAACTTTGCAACTTTCCTTGCCGCTCAGACTCAGTTCATGGATGCAATGATGCAGCAGATGCAACAGATTACTGCCCACGCCACTGCCAATCAGAATAATCAAGTCAATCAGGGACAACGCCAGAATTCCAGACTGTCAGAGTTCATGAGGACTCATCCGCCCACTTTCTCTAGAAATGCCAATCCGTTGGAGGCCGATGACTGGTTGAGGTCAATTGAGAGGAAGCTACACATAACCCAGTGTGTGGGTAATGAGAGGGTGCTCTACGCCTATCATCAGTTGGAGGGAACCGCAGCAGAATGCTGGGAGAACTTCTGCGCTACGCGGGAGGACCCACAAGATATTTCCTGGGAGGAATTCACAGCTGCTTTCCGTCAATATCATGTGCCGGAGGGAATAATGGACTTAAAGAGGGGAAGAGTTCAGAGCACTGAAGAAAGGTAATCAGCCGGTGGCCGAATACCTGAACAAGTTCACACAGCTTGCATGCTACGCGCATGAAGACGTAGCAATGGACAAGGCCAGGTAGTCTCGTTTCTTGAAGGGAATGAACTCTGGACTGCAGGTGGGACTGATTACCCAGACCTTTTCAGATTTTCAGGAGTTGGTAAATAAGGCACTTATTCTTGAGGATAAGCGCAAGGAACTAGATGAGAACAGAAAGCACAGAATGCAACAGCAGGGATCATGCCAGGGAGCGCAGCAATGTTTGAGGGTTGCGCCGAATCAGTTCTTCAGGTTCCAGCCGCAGAATGCAGCAAGGACACCGTCGCCAGCACCAAGGCCCGCCAATCAGAATTATCAGACACCAGCCCCAGCCAGGAACGCCGCTTCGGGCAGTCAACAAGGAACAGTGTGACGCTGCTACACGTGCAACGAGCTAGGGCACTTCTCCAACAGTTGCCCTAAGAAGACAGCAGGAGTGACCCCAGTTCGCTTCAACCTGGGATCCACCCTAGCCAGGACACCCGCACCAGGAGCCAACCGCGGAGCAGCACAACCAGGAGCCGCGCCCCAGACCGTGGTGATAGGTCGAGTCAACCATGTCACCGCATATGCACTTCAGAATGCTACGGACGTCGTACTGGGTAAGTTGCTTGTTAACTCAGTACCTGCAACAGTTTTGTTTGACTCTGGAGCTTTGCATTCGTTTGTTTCTCAAAGCTTTGCTGCTAAAAATGATTTGGAGATTGCAAGACTTAAATGCATGCTTCTAATTCAAACCCCTAGTTCCGAATTCCGAACTAAAGTAGGATGTTCTGGGGTAAGAATATTAATAGATGGGGTAGAGTTCCTAGCGAACCTTATTATGTTGGAAACCCAGACCCTAGATGTTATCCTAGGGATGGATTGGTTATCCCAGCACAAGGCCGTGTTAGACTGTGGACGAAGAGTCATATCGGTCGAAAGCCCATGTGGAAGGAAGGTAGAATTTCAAGCATCTGCCGTTCGTGATGGGCAGTTGATGGTCAACAGTGCAAAGGCAATCAGCATAGAGGATGCCTCAGTGGTGAACGAGTACCCAGATGTTTTTTCGGAAGATCTACCTGGTATGCCGCCAGACAGAGACATAGAGTTTGTGACAGAATTAGTACCTGGTACAGCCCGGATAGCCAAGAGACCTTATCGGATGTCAACCGAAGAACTAGTAGAGATGAAGAAACAGCTTGAAGAGTTGATGGAGAAAGGATTCATCAGACCGAGTTCATCACCGTGGGGAGCACCAGTTCTGTTTGTTAAGAAGAAGGACGGAAGTTTTAGGATGTGCATAGATTACCGTGCACTCAATGAAGTCACTGTGAAGAACAAATACCCACTACCCAAGATTGATGATCTGTTTGATCAGCTGAGAGGAGCTGGAGTTTTCTCCAAGATTGATCTGAGATCGGGATATCACCAGTTGAAGATTCGATCAGAGGATATTCCGAAGACCGCATTCTTGTCAAGATACAGACACTATGAGTTCACTGTTATGTCCTTCGGCCTGACAAATGCGCCTGCTTACTTCATGAACATGATGAATAAGGTTTTCATGGAGTACTTGGACAAGTTTGTCATCGTGTTCATAGGTGATATTCTCGTTTACTCCAAGTCAAGAGAAGAGCACGCAGAACATCTGAGGCTAGTGTTGGAGAAACTGAGAGAACAGCAACTCTTCGCCAAGTTCAACAAATGCGACTTTTGGAAGGACAAAGTTGAGTTTCTTGGACATGTAATGTCGGGACCCGAATCTGCAAATCCGGACCCTCTATGTATTCAGCACTAGTCCAAGAACGCGCTAGTGCACACAGTCTTAACATCGGTAAATATCACAATCATACCACTCGATACTAATAAAGTACTTTAATTAAATAGTCAAACTGGTTACTCGACCTTATGGTAAAGTTACAAATATACGCCGCGCAGGGCGAAACTTATTAAGAGAGAAATAATAGCAGTGGAAAATAGAATATCTTCGTGGCGCCATCCAGTATACCACAGGCAACTGACTGGGCTCGCTCCCTAAGTAGACGGTTCTTCGTGGAGCTCCTCCTCTAAAGCTGGTGTAATCTCCTCTTCAACTGGTGTTGTATTGTGGCAAGGGTGAGTACTTCGTACTCAGCAAGTCATGCACAGAATGCAAGCTAATATACTACATGAATGGCTTGGTACAAAGGAGTAGCTCAAGGTATATTTGCAGTAAACAGCATTTAATAAATAATATAAGTAGATTCGAAAGCAGTAGAAACAAGTATATCTTTAACAACTTTTTCAGGAATTTAATAAACCTCTTTACCAATCCTAATCCACATTTCCATCAACGTCATTATTAAACCAAACCCAACCTTTCAAGTCCAGGTTATTTTCAAGAAAGTCTAACCCTTGATTGTAATTCCCGAGCGATGTCCAATACCGCGAACACGGCTATTCGAATAGATTTTACACTCTGCAGAGGTTATGCACTTTACCCACAAGATACAGTCAAACACAACAAAGACGAGTTCCCGTAACAAAGTCTTTCGGAAACTTCTAACAGTACAAGTGGTCCTCTCCGGTGTTGCACACTAACCCTTCCCTTAGCAAAGGTGAAGTTTAGGTCAAGCCACCGTTAGATGGGTACCTGGCCGCAGCCCCGGTACGCTCCCCCGTACAACATACACAAAGGGTGTAGTTGACACCCAGAGGTCCCATAGGTACGTTATTAGCAACTTAGTCAACTAGGTTCGTCCCATTACGGACAAGTGGTTGCACGCTTGACTCAGTTCAAAGGCTTGCAAGGTTAAGTCCTTAGGGTGACCAGCGCAAGGCTACCCGAAGAACCAAACCAACACTCCCGGTGCCACAACTGGCCCACCTGATCATTCTTGCCACATGCCCCGGTCAAAAGCTATTTATCAAACCCCAGTTGATTACTATGCACCACGTGCCATCAACATCACAACACATGATACCTTTCCAAAACAGGTTCAATATATCATTAAGTCAATGTTAACATTTGATTGTCCAAAATCATGTCACGTGGCAAGGCTAAGCATACTACATCGGTCTAACTACCCATGTTGGCAATTAATAAAGTCCAACTAGTAGTTCACAACTAGCGTGACAAGGGGTCATGGCACATATTTAATTAATCAAGGTGTCATACAGCAATTTGGCATTTATCTAGTTTCCCCATAATTAAGTAAAGCATTTACTATTTGAACTAGTGTGCAATACATTAAATCAAAATATGTTTCAAAGTGGGATCAACATGGTCAAAGCATAACTTGCCTTCAAAAAGTACTTGCTCTTGGTCCTGAGCTGGCTCCTGGGTCAACACTTCACCTTCGAAGCCTTCGGGCACTTCAACGTCTACTCGTAAAGCGTGCAAATAGCAAATAATAAACAAACAGTAAACAAAAGGTGTCCAAACAACCAAATAAAGTTCATAAACAGAGAGAGCATAATTTTAAGAATTTTTAGAAACTGGAATCGTCAAATTCGGAGTTTAAACGCAAAAGTTATAGCATTTTGGAGTTTAAATAATCAATTAAATAATATTACAGAGAAAAACTTTAGTCCAAAAATTAAATAAAATTCATATTTAAGTAGATCTGAATTTTATGAATTTTTAGAAATTTGAATCGTTCAAATCGGAGTTGTAATGCAAAAGTTATAAGCGTTTGAAATTTGAATCTAAATTTGATTCAATTATTCGAATTAATAAATCATTTTCTTTTTCGAAAATTAATTATTGCGTCAGCAGTGACACGTGGCAGCCTCTGATTGGACGGCTGACGTCAACCGGTCCATGGGCTCAGCCCACGGCTTGGATTGGTCCACCGTGGACCTGGTCCACGGCTCGGGTCGCTGACAGGTGGGACCACTCGGGTGACGTCATTCTTGGCGTCGTGACGAGCTGGGTGGCTGCTGACATGCGGGCCCGCCATGACGTCAGCATGGCGTCATGGTGCGGTCACTGACACGCGGGCCCTGCGTGTTAGCGTCACACGCGCGTACGGCGCTGACCGCGCCGGTCCAACTTCCTTACACGTGGCTCAATCTCGGCCGTTGATTTGAAAATCAACAGCCCAGATTGGATCTGGTCTCGTGCGTTTGGGGTGAACGCGCTTGATCTGGACCGTTGGATCTAGATCCAACGGTCGAGATTGGATCTGGAGTTTTGGATCGGAATCTCACCGGTGGGTGACGTGGCGCGATCTGGACCGTGCGATCTTGATCGGACGGTGCACAGAGCTCGCGGGCGGTGATGACGTTGCGGCGGAGCTGGGTGGCCGGAGCTGGGGACGGCGACCAACGGCGCGGCGCTGCGGGGCTCCTCCGGCGAGGTGAGTTCTCCCTTCGGGTGCGTCTCGTCGCGGGGAACTCGGATCTGGGGCCAACGGCGGCGGGATTCGACAAAAACCGTGGCGGCGCTTCACGCAACTACGGCGAGCAATAGCGGGTCGACGACGGCGGCTAGGGTTAGGGCGCTTGGGGCAATCGACGCACGAGGCAAAGGTGAACCTCGAGCGCGAGCCCGGGCATTAAATACCGGCGCGGACGCCGAGATCCCCGCGGAATCCGCGGCGAAACCGGTACGGGCGGCGGAGTCCGACCTGGACACGGCGAGGGCGACGTGGCACGCGCTCAGCCGTTGGATCAAGATCCAACGGTCGCGCGGGTTCGGGCTCAGTCTGGCTCGAGCGAGCTGGTTGGCTCGGTCGGAGTTGGGCTCGGTGTCGTGGCTCAATCATGGCCGTTGGATCAAGATCCAACGGTCCGCAGCGATTAGGGTTCGAGCGACGGGTTCGGCTTGACCACGGGCGCGGTCGGGTTCGGGTCGGACTCGAACTCGAGTTCGACTCGGGCTCGGTCGGAGGAACAGTGAAACCAGCTCAATTTAATTAATCCAATTAAATTCTCAGAAATTCAATTAAATCATTAAAAATAGCAAAAGACTCAGAAAAATTCCAGAAAAATTCCGGAAAATATTTTGAAGTATTTTGGACTCAAATAAAATATTTCCAACAAATTTTTATTTGCAAAGTTAAATTCTTTAATTATTTAACAATGGAATAAATTCAAATAAATTCCAAATAAATCCAAATAAATTCCAGAAAATTCCAAAAATTTCACCAAAGTGCCAAATCACTCATGAATTTAAGAAAAGCAAATTTTTGGGGTGTTACAAACCTCCCCCCTTAACAGAATCTCGTCCCCGAGATTCAGGGCCTACTACAGAAATAGGTTCGGGAATTCTTTCTTCAAATCCTCCTCGCGCTCCCAAGTGGCTTCGCTCTCTGCATGGTTGCTCCATTGAACTCTGCAGAAACGGGTTGACTTGTTTCTCGTCTCTCGGTCCATGGTGTCCAGAATCTTCACGGGGTGCTCCTTGTAGTATTCTGCGGCTGGAATCTGAAAAACTGATTTGGCGCAACCCTCAAACGTTGCTGCGCTCCCTGACGCGATCCCTGCTGCTGCATCCTGCGCTTCCTGTTCTCATCCAGTTCCTTGCGCTTGTCCTCAAGAATAAGCGCCTTATTCACCAACTCTTGGAAATCCGGAAAGGTGTGGGTGATCAGTCCCACCTGCAATCTTGAGTTAAGTCCCTTCATGAAGCGAGACTGTCTGGCTTTATCTGTCGTTACGTCTTCAGGTGCGTAGCATGCAAGTTGTGTGAACTTGTTCAGATACTCCGACACCGGTTGGTTACCCTGCTTCAAAGCCCTGAACTCTTCCTTCTTAAGGTCCATGATTCCTTCTGGCACGTGATACTGACGAAATGCAGCTGTAAACTCCTCCCAGGTAATGTCCTGAGGGTTCTCCTGCGTGGCACAGAAGTTCTCCCACCATTCGGCGGCTGTTCCTTCCAACTGATGAGAAGCGTAGAGTACCTTCTCATTTCCCATGCATTGAGCAATGTGTAGCTTCCTCTCTATTGACCTTAACCAATCATCGGCTTCCAACGGGTTAGCATTCCCGGAGAAAGTGGGTGGATGAGTCCTCATGAACTCTGACAGTCTTGTATTCTGGCGTTGTCCCTGATTGACTTGATTAGCAGTGGCCTGAGCAGTGACGTGCTGCATCTGTTGCATCATGGCATGCATCAACTGAGTCTGAGCAGCAAGAAAAGCTCCAAAATTCTGCATATCCACTGGCGGTGCTGGTGCTCCCTCATTGGGGTTTTCTGTTGGGCGAGAACCACTTCCATTGCCTCCAAGGTTTCCGCGGGTGTTCACCATCTGTCGATTGCTCCAAGGTTTAGAGATGAGAGGGAACGATAATAGACAAGTAATAGGAAAAACATATGCGGGGAAATGTGTAACTCAAATCCAACTTTATTAATAATAATAATAACTTGGTATGGTTGCTTACAATGCCTAAAGGCCTGGCAACACATACTGCACACTCAGCAAACAATGAAAAACCAACGCCTCAAAAGGGTGACTCTTATTCTATAACGCGACTCAACGAAGGAGTCTCAACCTCAAAACCTAAGCTCACTCATCGAGAAAACCTCCATTGCCTGGGTACGGGTGCTTCGGCATCGGCGCGAAACCATCGCCATGCCCTTCAACTGCAGCTGTGGTTGACGACGCGGTGTCCTCCTCTGGCTCTGGATCTGGCTGTTGCTGTGGCTATGGCGCGGGTGCAGGTGGCGCCTCTTCTGGTTCCTCCTCTGGGTCTGGAGCGTCGAACTCCAACACTGGTTCGGGGCCCTGGCCATACAGTGCAGTCTCCAGCTCTGCGATCCTTTCCGCAGCATAGGCGACATACTCACGGGCATTCTCTAAGTGCTTCTTCTCTTCCTCAACCTGTTCATGAGCCTTCTTCAACTCCTGCACGGTGTCTTCGATCAGCTCCTCCTGAGCGGCGACGAATCTGGCTAAGTGAGTGACGGTAGCATCCTCATCTTCCATCGGCTTCCGTTGAGCTATGCTGTCTCGGCGTGGGTGGTGATGGAACACAGTGCCTTCCAGCTCTCTGGAGTAAGTGCGAGCGATCTGCTGCAATGCTCGACACGACACCTCCTGGATTCCAATCTCAAAGGTAGACCTCCTAGCGGTGAAGTGGACAGGGCGACTGAACTTTGTCTTCTCTCGGGCATACACCGTGATCCGGACGACCCATCCAACGACCAGTCCTGCCTGCACAAGTGTAGTCCCTCGGTAGAGCGGCCTCTCAAAACCTCCAAGAAACTGGAGCATACGCCACAACTCGGCAGCATAGCCTCCTTCACGCTCGGCGTAGTTGTTCTTCATCATCATCTGCCAGAAGACACTTGCGTAAGAACGCAACAATTTTAAAACTCAATGTGGAAGACGAAAAGAACACAACAAGGGGTATGAACAAGAAAGAAAAGGGGTAAGTCGAGAATTCGTTCATTATCTTGACAACTTTTAGCTTTAGAAAATAGGTTTTATCCTCACTACGACCATTCTAACTATGGGTTGAGCCTACGGTCAGTATGGCTCTGATACCACCTCTGTCGGGACCCGAATCTGCAAATCCGGACCCTCTGTGTATTCAGCACTAGTCCAGGAACGCGCTAGTGCACACAGTCTAAACATCGGTAAATATCACAATCATACCACTCGATACTAATAAAGTACTTTAATTAAATAGTCAAACTGGTTACTCGACCTTATGGTCAAGTTACAAATATACGTCGCGCAGGGCGAAACTTATTAAGAGAGAAATAATAGCAGCGGAAAATAGAATATCTTTGTGGCGCCATCCAGTATACCACAGGCAACTGACTGGGCTCGCTCCCTAAGTAGATGGTTCTTCGTGGAGCTCCTCCTCTAAAGCTGGTGTAATCTCCTCTTCAACTGGTGTTGTATTGTGGCAAGGGTGAGTACTTGGTACTCAGCAAGTCATGCACAGAATGCAAGCTAATATACTACATGAATGGCTTGGTACAAAGGAGTAGGTCAAGGTATATTTGCAGTAAACAACATTTAATAAATAATATAAGTAGATTCGAAAGCAGTAGAAACAAGTATATCTTTAACAACTTTTTCAGGAATTTAATAAACCTCTTTACCAATCCTAATCCACATTTCCATCAACGTCATTATTAAACCAAACTCAACCTTTCAAGTCCAGGTTATTTTCAAGAAAGTCTAACCCTTGACTGTAACTCCCGAGCGATGTCCAATACCGCGGACACGACTATTCGAATAGATTTTACACTCTGCAGAGGTTATGCACTTTACCCACAAGATACAGTCAAACACCACAAAGGCGAGTTCCCGTAACAAAGTCTTTCAGAAACTTCTAACAGTACAAGTGGTCCTCTCCGGTGTTGCAGACTAACCCTTCCCTTAGCAAAGGCGAAGTTTAGGTCAAGCCACCGTTAGATGGGTACCTGGCCGTAGCCCCGGTACGCTCCCCCGTACAACATACACAAAGGGTGTAGTTGACACCCAGAGGTCCCACAGGTACGTTATTAGCAACTTAGTCAACTAGGTCCGTCCCATTACGGACAAGTGGTTGCACGCTTGACTCAGTTCAAAGGCTTGCAAGGTTAAGTCCTTAGGGTGACCAGCGCAAGGCTACCCGAAGAACCAAACCAACACTCCCGGTGCCACAACTGGCCCACCTGATCATTCTTGCCACATGCCCCGGTCAAAAGCTATTTATCAAACCCCAGTTGATTACCATGCACCACATGCCATCAACATCACAACACATGATACCTTTCCAAAACAGGTTCAATATATCATTAAGTCAATATTAACATTTGATTGTCCAAAATCATGTCACGTGGCAAGGCTAAGCATACTACATCGGTCTAACTACCCATGTTGGCAATTAATAAAGTCCAACTAGTAGTTCACAACTAGGGTGACAAGGGGTCATGGCACATATTTAATTAATCAAGGTGTCATACAGCAATTTGGCATTTATCTAGTTTCCCCATAATTAAGTAAAGCATTTACTATTTGAACTAGCGTGCAATACATTAAATCAAAATATGTTTCAAAGTGGGATCAACATGGTCAAAGCATAACTTGCCTTCAAAAAGTACTTGCTCTTGGTCCTGAGCTGGCTCCTGGGTCAACACTTCACCTTCGAAGCCTTCGGGCACTTCAACGTCTACTCGTAAAGCGTGCAAATAGCAAATAATAAACAAATAGTAAACAAAAGGTGTCCAAACAACCAAATAAAGTTCATAAACAGAGAGAGCATAATTTTATGAATTTTTAGAAACTGGAATCGTCAAATTCGGAGTTTAAACGCAAAAGTTATAGCATTTTGGAGTTTAAATAATCAATTAAATAATATTACAGAGAAAAAATTTAGACCAAAAATTAAATAAAATTCATATTTGAGTAGATCTGAATTTTATGAATTTTTAGAAATTTGAATCGTTCAAATCGGAGTTGTAATGCAAAAGTTATAAGCGTTTGAAATTTGAATCTAAATTTGATTCAATTATTCGAATTAATAAATCATTTTCTTTTTCGAAAATTAATTATTGCGTCAGCAGTGACACGTGGTAGCCTCTGATTGGACGGCTGACGTCAGTCGGTCCATGGGCTCAGCCCACGGCTTGGATTGGTCCACCGTGGACCTGGTCCACGGCTCGGGTCGCTGACAGGTGGGACCACTCGGGTGACGTCATTGCTGACGTCAGCGGACGGCTGGGGTGGCTGCTGACATGCGGGCCCGCCATGACGTCAGCATGGCGTCATGGTGCGGTCACTGACACGCTGAGCCCCGGCGTGTCGGGCCGCCACACAGCGTCTGGCCGGCCCGCCGGTCCAACTTCCTTACACGTCGCTCAATCTCGGCCGTTGATTTGAAAATCAACGGCCCAGATTGGATCTGGTCTCGTGCGTTTGGGGTGAACGCGCTTGATCTGGACCGTTGGATCTAGATCCAACGGTCGAGATTGGATCTGGAGTTTTGGATCGGAATCTCACCGGCGGGTGACGTGGCGCGATCTGGACCGTGCGATCTTGATCGGACGGTGCACAGAGCTCGCGGGCGGTGATGACGTTGCGGCGGAGCTGGGTGGCCGGAGCTGGGGACGGCGACCAACGGCGCGGCGCTGCGGGGCTCCTCCGGCGAGGTGAGTTCTCCCTTCGGGTGCGTCTCGTCGCGGGGAACTCGGATCTGGGGCCAACGGGCGGCGCTTCACGCAACTACGGCGAGCAATAGCGGGTCGACGACGGCGGCTAGGGCTAGGGCGCTTGGGGCAATCGACGCACGAGGCAAAGGTGAACCTCGGGCGCGAGCCCGGGCATTAAATACCGGCGCGGACGCTGAGATCCCCGCGGAATCCGCGGCGAAACCGGTACGGGCGGCGGAGTCCGACCTGGACACGGCGAGGGCAACGTGGCACACGCTCAGCCGTTGGATCAAGATCCAACGGTCGCGCGGGTTCGGGCTCGGTCTGGCTCGAGCGAGCTGGCTGGCTCGGTCGGAGTTGGGCTCGGTGTCGTGGCTCAATCGTGGCCGTTGGATCAAGATCCAACGGTCACGCAGTTAGGGTTCCGGGCGTACGGGTTCGGCTTGACCACGGGCGCGGTCGGGTTCGGGTCGGACTCGAACTCGAGTTCGACTCGGGCTCGGTCGGAGGAACAGTGAAACCAGCTCAATTTAATTAATCGAATTAAATTCTCAGAAATTCAATTAAATCATTAAAAATAGCAAAAGACTTAGAAAAATTCCAGAAAAATTCTGGAAAATATTTTGAAGTATTTTGGACTCAAATAAAATATTTCCAACAAATTTTTATTTGCAAAGTTAAATTCTTTAATTATTTAACAATGGAATAAATTCAAATAAATTCCAAATAAATCCAAATAAATTCCAGAAAATTCCAAAAATTTCACCAAAGTGCCAAATTGCTCATGAATTTAAGAAAAGCAAATTTTTGGGGTGTTACATGTAATGACCGCAGAAGGAGTCGCTGTTGATCCAAGCAAGGTAGAAACTGTGTTACATTGGGAGCAGCCGAAGACCGTGACCCAGATTCGGAGTTTTCTTGGTATGGCAGGCTACTACCGCCGTTTCATTGAAGGCTTTTCAACGATTGTGAGACCTCTTACGCAATTGCTGAAAAAGGAGAAGTTCAATTGGACACCGGAATATGAGAAAGGTTTCCAGGAGCTGAAGAAGCAATTGACATCAGCACCGGTGTTAGTTCTACCGGATGTCAATCAAAGCTTTGATATTTATTGTGATGCATCGCGCCAAGGACTTGGGTGTGTGCTGATGCAGAACAGAAAGGTCGTCGCATACGCATCGAGGCAGTTGAGACCGCACGAAGAGAATTATCCGACGCATGACCTAGAGTTAGCTGCCGTAGTGCATGCTTTGAAGTTATGACGCCATTATTTGATCGGAAACCGATGTGAAGTGTATACGGACCATAAGAGCCTTAAATACATTTTCACCCAATCAGATCTGAACATGAGGCAGAGGAGATGGTTGGAACTGATCAAGGACTACAACGTTGGAATCCATTACCACCCTGGGAAGGCTAACGTGGTGGCCGACGTTTTGAGTCGGAAGAGCCATATTGTGAATATGTTGATAGCCACGGGTCAGGATGAACTGTGCAAGAATTTTCAGAGGATGAAGATTGAAATGGTACCGGAGGGATTCTTGGCCGCTTTGGAAGTAAAGCCTACTCTGGAGGATCAGATCAGAGAAGGACAGAAGGATGATGACAAGATCCGCAGGATAAAGTCCAAGATGGATGAAGGCAAGGCGAAAGATTTCAAGCTGGATGAGCAAGGCACGTTGTGGATGAATGATCGAATCTATGTGCCAGATAAAAAGGAGCTAAAGCATTTGATTCTGGAAGAGGCCCATGACTCCAAGTATTCAATTCACCCAGGAAGTGCCAAGATGTATCAAGATCTGAAAGGAAGATTCTGGTGGCCAAGCATGAAACGAGAAGTTGCCGAGCATGTTGCGTTATGTGACACATGTCAGAGAGTCAAGGCAATACATCAGAGGCCAACAGGATTGTTACAACCGTTGAAGATACCTGAGTGGAAATGGGAGGAAATTGGAATAGACTTCATTACCGGTTTACCTAAGACTCAAGGAGGATATGATTCCATATGGGTTATAGTGGATCGCCTGACCAAGGTAGCCCATTTTATTCCTGTGAAAACCACTTACTCGGGAGATAAATTAGCAGAGTTGTATATGACCAGGATCGTCTGTTTGCACGGAGTGGCAAAGAAGATTGTATCGGATAGAGGTACCCAATTTACCTCGAGGTTCTGGAATAAGTTGCATGAGGCCATGGGGACCCGTTCAAACTTCAGCACAGCTTATCACCCTCAGACGGATGGGCAAACCGAAAGAGTTAATCAGATATTAGAGGATATGTTAAGAGCGTGTGCCTTGGCTTACACTACTTCTTGGGACAAGAGTTTGCCGTATGCCGAGTTCAGCTACAATAACAGTTATCAGGCAAGTTTGCAGATATCACCTTTTGAGGCATTGTATGGTTGACCCTATCGGACGCCATTGAACTGGAATGAGACAGGTGAACGCCGCGTCTTTGGGCCAGACATTCTTCATGAAGCCGAAGAGCAGATTGCCATGATCAGGGAAATATTAAAGATAGCCCAATCCAGGCAGAAGAGTTATGCCGATAACCGTCGCCGGGACTTGAGCTTTGAACCGGAAGATTTTGCCTATCTCAGAGTTACGCCACTCAAAGGAGTTAAGAGGTTCCATGCCAAAGGAAAAATCGCGCCGCGATATGTTGGGCCATTCAAGGTTTTGAGCCGCAGAGGTGAAGTTGCTTACCAACTGGAGTTGCCGCAATCATTAGCAGGAGTGCATGATGTGTTCCATGTGTCCCAGCTTAAGAAGTGTCTTCGAGTACCAGATGAGCAAACACCCTTGGAGTCGATTGAGCTGCAGGGAGATCTGAACTACAGAGAACACCCGGTCAAGATTTTGGACACAATGGATCGAGAGACAAGAAATAAGTCAACCCGCTTCTGTAGAGACCAGTGGAGCAATCACGCGGAAAGTGAAGCGACTTGGGAGCGCGAAGAGGATCTGAAGAAGGAATTAACGAACCTATTCTTTAGTTAGCCCTGAATCTCGGGGACGAGATTCTGTTAAGGGGGGGTGTTTGTAACACCCCAAATTTTGCTTTTCATGAATTTAAATGTTGTTTTGCACTTTTGTGAATTTTTGGAATTTTCTGGAATTTATTTGGATTTAATTTGTGTAACACCCCGGCATTTAATATGCCTGAATGCTACCAAACATAAGCTAAACAACATCTAAATACCATGAATTAAGGTAAATTACAGCAAAGGAGTAAATGCTAAAACCCAAAATTTCGGCAGCATCTCCTTTGTTTTAACATGGTTTGAAGGAGCAACAACAGTAAAGCAATATATGGCAATATGAGAGACAACTAAAACAGCAATAATTAAAGACTTAACAACAATATAAGTCTATTTTCAAGCATGTAATGTCTCCAAGAGTCAAACCAACAATAAGACTCTCAAATAGCAAAGCTAAACCTTAAAGCAATAATCATCACACGCAGTTTATTATCAAAGACTAAATGAATGACTTGTGGAATCAAATGAGTGAAGCTACGTGCGGAAGTGTGACTATTTCCCTTCCCCACATGCCGGTTTCATGGTACCTAAAACAACAAGAAAACACAAGCGTGAGTTCAAAACTCAGCAAGCATACTGTAATGGTACAACAAGAACAATTACATGGCAATAATATCTCACATCATGTAAACCATCTCACTCATGATCACATATCATTATCATCATCATTATGTATGCAATGCGATGCGATGCTCATGTCTCCTTGGAAACTCATACCGGTATGGTTGAGTACACACCCGTCGGTGTGCACCCTCTCTCCCCTTCCATCCCGAAGATGGAGGGTGCCTACTCCTCGCTTCCCCACACCGCGGTGGATGGAATCATGATGTAGGACTTACTCATTGGCTCTCCGGATTAGTCATAACTTTCTCACCGACCTTCCCCGGACTAGTTATGACTTTCTCACTGTCCGGACCATGTAACATGCCATTTATGCAAATATGCCAACATCATAATTAACTTGTACATTAACACATGGCATCATAACATAGTAAACATACTCATCATATCATTGGCAATCATTAAAGCATGGCAAGTGATCATATCATATAATCCATTTTCATCTAGTCTCAACAAGCAACCTACAAATCGCTATCCATTACAATACACTTGCCTCAACCACGGGCAACGGATTGGCGGGAAGTAGAAGGCACTCCCGGGGTCACACCACCTGCACATAGGTACCACACACTCACAATCATGTCCACAAAACAGTACGCAAACCCTCATCTACCCCGACATTGCCAACTACTCGGAATAACCAAAAACAGAGGTTCTGTCCCGCCGGGACAGCATCCTTCCAAAAGGCATAACTCGGGTGCTAAGACTCCGAATCAATTAAACGAGTACATCCTCGCGTAGCTTAGGAAATTTCGTAACTTTCTCTAGGTATATGGAAAGGCTGATTCGGACTCTAAAGTTGTTTAATCTACAAAATACCGTGATCTGTTCCAATCACGTCACAGATTTTAACATGCTCGGTACAACAAACATAAATTTCAAACGGCTGATCGGAATTTCACGTTCTTTATACCCAATGAAAGGTATTGAAATTACCTACAACTTCTTCAACAGGCGGCCGTCCAAATTCAGACTCTAAATTGGCGAAAAACTAAACCCTAGGTCGACTGCTCATTCTGTCGAAAACAGAGAGTGTGGCAACTTCTAGATCTAATCCAATCTACTAAATTCCAGCACCACCAATTGATCTAAAAACTTGATATTGATCCTTAGAACAGTACCTTGCCCAACCCCAATGAGTCCCATGGCCATACCTTCGCCTGACGCACGAAAACCCAATAGATCTCCTCCCGGATCGCTCCTCGCTCCAACGGATGGATCTTCGAGGTGAAGGGGTGGGGAGGCTACCCTAGGGCAGCAAGGGGGTGGAGGAGAGGTGGTGGAGAGGTGGGGAGGCAAAGGGGGCAAGGGGAGGGGGCGCACGGCCAAAAGGGGGCGAAAAGAGGGGGTGGCGGCTAGGGCTCAAGGGGGAGGAGTGGGGGCGCCAAAGGGGGGATGGGGCGCAACAAGGGGGCAGGGGGAGCCCCTTAAACCAGCCCATACAGGAATCCTAATCCTAAATGGACTCATACTCCCTCCCACCAAAGCCCACAACCCCTTCTTTTAGGCCCAAACTCCCCCGGAAAGGCCCAAACTCCCGGAAACGGCCCGGAAACGCGATTAAACCTCATACCATATGGTTTTAACCTCCAATACCATATTTCATAATGTTTTTGAGCTCAACATTCACCTTTTATAAGGTTACGACACTCCGTGGTGTCACATTCTCCCTCCCTTCAACAGGACCTCGAATCTAAAACGCACCAAAACGCAACCCAGCAAAACCGAAGATAGCTAGGTTTCACATCACATACCTGAGGCAAAAAGCTCAGGATACTTCTCGCGCATGCGAGACTCCAGCTCCCAAGTCGCCTCTCTCTCGGTCTGATGTGACCACAAGACTTTGACAAACTTGAGCGTCCTATTCTTCATCACTCGCTCCGAAGTTCCCAGAATTTCCACAGGACGAGACTTGAAAGTGAGATCCTGCTCAAGCACTAATGGTTCCAACGGAACCACCAACTCCGGATCATGCAAGTATTTCCTCAACATCGAGACATGGAACACATTATGCACACCTTGCATGGATTCCGGTAGCTCCAGACGATAAGCCAGCTTACCAACTCGGGCGATGATAGGAAATGGCCCAACATACCTCGGGCTGAGCTTTCCCTTGGTGCCAAAACGCACCACACCCTTGGTGGGAGAAACTCGCAAGAGTACACTATCACCCACCTCAAACTCCAAATCTCGCCTCCTCACATCAGCGTAGCTTTTCTATCTGCTCTGCGCTGCAAGAAGGTTCTGTCGTACCTATGCCACGCGATCGACAGTCTGCTGAACCCAATCCGGTCCAAGAACTGCTCTCTCACCCACAGCATCCCAACAAAGTGGCGATCTGCACTTTCGGCCATACAGTACCTCATAAGGAGCAGCCCGGATGCTGGAATGATAGCTGTTATTATAAGCAAACTCTGCCAGAGGCAAATGATCTTCCCAGCTACCTTTCCATGCCATCACACAGGCCCTGAGCATGTCCTCCAAGGTCTGAATGGTACGCTCCGACTGCCCATCTGTCTGAGGGTGGAAAGCGGTACTAATGCGAAGCTGTGTACCCAAAGCACTCTGTAAGCTCTCCCAAAACTTGGAGACAAACTTCGCATCCGATCAGAAATAATGGTCTTGGGTACACCATGCAATCTCACAATCTCCCGCACATAGATGGGAGCCAAATCGCTCGCTGAATTGGTAGTGCGGATCGGAATGAAATGCGCGGACTTGCTGAGACGGTCCACCACAACCCAAACAGCATCCTTCCCTCGTAGAGTACGAGGTAGGCCAACCACAAAATCCATGGAGATGTCATCCCATGGCCACACAGGAATCTCCAAAGGCTGCAACAGACTAGCAGGACGCTTGTGTTCGACCTTGATCTTCTGACAAATCCCACAAGACGCCACATACTTGGCAATATCCACTCTCATCCTTTTCCACCAGAAATTCTTTTTCAAGTCCTCAGACATCTTGGTCTCCTGTGGTGGACCGTTTACGGGTGCGATGAGCCTCCTTCGTAATATCCTCTTTCACTTGGGATTTCGAGGTACGCATGCACGACTCAAACCTTAAAGCTCCCACATCATCAACGGTAAAGTCTCCAGACTTGCCATCGTCAAGGCGTTTCTCACCTGCCGAGCAACCGATCATATCGCTGTGCCTCCCGCACGCCGGAATCGCTGACTCAAGAATCAATTGAGTTTCAGCTTGCACGGTCCCCGCAAAGCAGTAGGAGACTCCCAATCGCTCAAAATCAGCAACAAGACAATCAACGACAGGGGGCATTGTCGACGATCTGTTTCGCCGGCAATGAGATTTGTGATTCTAGGGGATTCGTGCGAGATCAGGGCTCGATGGTAACGCAGGATGCGAGGGCGACCTTCTTTTAGACAGGTTCGGGCTCTCTCAGAGGAGATAATACCCTAGTCCTGTGTTCTTGGATATATGAGCCTCTCTTTCTTTTCTTCTCTCTCTCCCCTTATATACTGGGAGGGATACATCATAGATGGGCGCCACCTGGCCCAGAACATGGTGGCCTCATGTACACGTAGTTTGTCTCTATCGGCTATGCCGCACTACATCTTGGAGAAGTAGTTGTGCTTTCCCCGACCCGCGCCTGCCACTCCGTCAGGTTCCGACGACTGCAGGCTCTGCGAGTGTCAGGCCGCATGCTTTGCTTTCGACGGGTTGTCTGGGCATGGCGCGAAGCTTCACCGAAGGAGCGACGAGCTGTCTTGGGGAACAAGTCGAGACCTCCCCTGGCCCCATTATGGCTCTTCCGGGCTCTAGGCCTGCGTCCCGGCCTTCGGCCCGGATGGGTATAGGCCCCACTTGCGGGACCCCTATCTCAGACATCCCACAGCAGCCCCCAAGTGCTTTAGGATCGGATTTCCGCCTCTTATCCTGTCATAAAGGTTATGCAGGAAAAAAGATCGTAAAGAAATTGTTGTGTGAAGCCACCGTGGTTGGTTGGCTCGAGGCCGAGTGGTACCCGCGCCCGTTTACGGTGCGCGGTAACTGGCTTGTTGCTCAGCTGACCCTCTTGGGGCGTGCCATAATCTCCTTGGCTCATGGCCGAGTGGTACCCGCGCCCGTTTACGGTACGTGGCAACTGGATTGTCGCTCAATTGACCCTCTTGGGGCATACCATGATCTCTTTGGCTCGTGGCCGAGTGGTACCCGCGCCCGTTTACGGTGTGCGACAACTGGCTTGTCGCTCAGTTGACCCTCATGGGGCGCACCATGGTCTTTTTGGCTCGTGGCCGAGTGGTACCCGCGCCCGTTTACGGTGCGCGGCAACTGGCTTGTCGCTCAGCTGACCCTCATGGGGCGCACCATGGTCTTTTTGGCTCGTGGCCGAGTGGTACCCGCGCCGCTTTGTGGCGCAAGAATCGCTTGTCGCCACCGACCTCATGGGGCATACCTTGGTCTTTTAGAGTAATGCATGTGCCCGCTTACGGCGCACTGCTTCAGACCCTCATGGGGCGCATTCTCAAGACCGAATTGGTAAAGATCCCCCTACGGTACCCAATCATGCTAAGGAGCAGTGACCAGCAATTGACCCCAAATTATGGGGCGTACCGTTGGCGGATGTTCGGAAAGTGCCCAGCCCCAAGCTTCCGTGGCGGCTGGCGTTCAGGCCCATCGTGGGGCGCACTTTATCCCAAACTTCGAACCAGATTTGACACCTGGTCGTGTTTTGCGCAACGCAGCTTGCGGCCTGACGTGGGGCGTGCCCTGGATCTGGCCCCGAATTTAACAGGGAGGCCCTGGCTTCTTCTCACCGTAAGGCGAAAATCGGGGCCCATTTCTTGTAAATGAGAAAGAGCCTTGCTGGGGTAAAGATATCCTTGTCTCTCCCCCAGCACGGCCGGGAAATCTTTAAACCTCCTTTGGCGATCTTGGCGACCTAGGGTTTCAGGTTTCGCGCCTTAGGCTCGCGGCGGTTCTTCCCCCTGGGTTTTTTTTCTTCGTGATGTCTTCTTCTTCGGGATCCTCATCATCGTCGGAGCGTAACGCCGACCCGGCAACCGCGGGGTGGGAGACCTCCGTCTCCACGTCGTCCCGCTTGGAGGAGCTGGTTGCTGCCGGCGTTCTTCCTCCGCTGGAGTTGATCTCCGCCCGTCCCGCCGCAGGTGACCCTTACCCCACACCTCTAGAAAATGAGATTGTGGTGTTCGAGTCCTTCTTTTGGCGGGGGTTTAGCGTTCCCGGGAGTGCCTTTCTCCGAGGGCTCCTTCACTTTTACGAGATCGAATTGATCAATTTGAATCCCAACTCCATTCTCCACATTGCTCTCTTCGTTCAACTTTGCGAGGCGTATCTTGGGATACGTCCTCATTTTGACTTGTTCCGCTCCCTCTTCTTGCTCAAGCCTCATCCGAACCGAGCTGCTCCCAGCGTCATTGGGGGCGCCGAACTTCAACTGCGAGAGGGTTTGAAGAAACATTACTTCACCATCCCCCTCAAGACTTCCCTCAAAGGCTGGAGGCGGGAATGGTTCTACTGTGCCAATGTTGATCCTTTTCTCGCCCCTTTCACTGGCCACGCTCCTAAAGCTTCTCGATGCTGGAGTGATGCCCCAGACGGCGACGGGTTGAGCCAAGTCGCCGAGCTTCTGGCGTGGATTAATGATATGAAGACTCGGGGGTTGACGGGCCCTGGGATTGCGATCAGCTTTGTGAAGTGCCGGGTGCAGCCCTTAAAGGAGAGGATCCACTTGGGGTTCCAGTACGGTGGGACTCAGGATCCCACCTGGGTGGCAAGCACGTCCCTATCGAGAAATGCATTGGCGGCGCGGGTGGTTGACTTCTTCGTGGCTGGCACTGAGATTACCAACAGGGGCTGCCCTCACAAATTTTCGGCGGCGAATCCTCCCCCGCCTGTGAGTGCCCCATTCTCTCGAGAAGCTGTCCCATGATTTTTTGCCTGATGTGTGATTCTGACAGTGTGCGATCGTTCCTTTTTCAGGAGCGTGAGTTCTTTTTTTCTGACGCTCCGGTCGTCGGCCTCTCTCGGCTGAGGAATGCTCAGGCCAAGCGAGGGGCTGACACATTGGCCGATGAGCTGTGCCGGGAATCGGGGGAGGAGGCTGCTGACCCCTCGCCGGCCGGGCCTTCGACCTCTAGTGTCCCCGGGTCACAGGGCGCAGAGCGACAGCCCTCTGACTCAGGGACAGCCCCGACTGCTGGTGCCGGGTCGGGCTCCCCCCCGAGTGGTGCTGGAACTCGGATGAAGCCTGGGATGAAATTTAAGAAATCCAGGAGGTATTCTTTCGGGTGATCCTTGTCTTTTTATCATTACCTGTGCTGAGGTGTTTTTTCCTTTTTGGCGTTTCAGAACTCCTACTATGGACGTCCCAGTGGAGGGGTCTCCTGAAAAGGAGGCCCCGGGACCGGCTTCTCCAAGGGGGACCCCCTTCTCCAAGGGGGACCCCCCCTCGTCGGCTAGGTCACCGTCTCCTCCGGCAGCTGGGGCTTCGCCGCCTCGCGCTGCTGGCCCGGCCGCTGAGCCGTCGAGTGGCCCGGCAGCTGAGGAGCTTGGCCCGGCTTCACCTCCCGAGGTGGAGGAGGTGCATCGAGAGCCACCGCCACTTGGTCCTCTGCCGAAGCCCCCGAATCGGACCGTGTGGAGCGAGGGGGGTTCTGACTGGAAAGGGATGGAGGAGGATGAGGAAGCGGAGATAGCTGCACGGATGGAGCTTTACGAGCTCACCGTCAGGTGTAGCACGCTAGTAAGGGTGAGTTTTCTGTCTTTCTTCCGTCTGTTATCATCAGGGAATGCTGGCCTCCACCTGAGACTCTGCCCTGTCGCCTAGGACATGGGAGAGCGCTCGGAGCAGAGATCGCAATTTTTTCGGAAGGTGCTCCCCAAGCTCAAGGAGCACCAGAGGTACCAGGACAAGATCAACGAGATCAGCAGCAACAGGTGGAAAGAGGTCCACGGGCTGGAGACCCAGTGTATGACGATCCGAGAGGAGAAGGCGAAGCTTGAGCATGCGCTCGAAGGTGAGATTCTCCCCTGGGCTCGGTTTGGACACCTTTTTCGGCAATTGGAAAGGATGATGACGCTCTTGTGTTTCAGAGCGTGACTCGGCTATCGCTGAGCTGAGGGCTCGACTGAAAGCTTCGGAAAGTTCTGACCTGGAAGCTTGAGTCGGCATGGAGAGGGTACAACGGGAGCTGAAGGGTAAATTTCTTTGGCTTGGATTGAACGTACTTGGCGTCATGTGTGTTTTCTGATGGCAGTTCAGCTTTGGTGTAGAATGCCAGGAGAAGATGACCGCTGCCGAACGGAACCAAGATCGAGCCGCTGTCGCCGTCATGAGCCGCTTTGCACCTTCTACGATCGGGCGAGCCGAGCCGGTCGTGAGACGATGTTGTTCCGCTTCTCTCTGGAGGAGCCGATAGGATCAGAGTTTATGCCAAGGAGTCTGCAACCATGAGTGCGAACCAGGCGTTGGCAGTGGTCAAGTCTCATTATCCGAGAGTTGACCTTGAGGCTGTAAAGGAGGGTTTTGCCTGTGATGAAGACAAGGCCAACGCCCTCCTCGAAGAGGTCTCCAGTACATCGCAGGCCTTGTTAGAGAATCTTGAATTCTGACTTCGAAGTGAACCTTCATGCCGAGCGCTAGCCCTCCCCTTCTTGTTTGGCACGTTGTATTTTTCCCTCGAATATGATTTGTCTGTGTTGTTCTCTGCTAAGTGGGTTCAAAACCTCTTTCACTCTTTCCCACTTGTCTGAGTTGCTAGACCATAGGCCCACGGCCTTTTGGTCCCCGTTGCGCCTTTCTGGGTGGCCTTCAGCCGACTGGTATGGCTCCCAAGCGCCAGGAGACCATAGGCCCACGGCCTTTTGGCCCCCCGTTGTGCCTTTCTGGGTGGCCTTCAGCCGACTGGTATGGCTCCCAAGCGCCAGGACCTTGGCCCGTGGCCTTCTCGCCCCAGGCACGCTTTTTTGAGTGGCTGGCGTGCAGCTCTCGAGCGTCGGGACTTACGTTGTGGCCTCCTGGCTGAGTGGTTCAGCCCCCAGGTTTGTGTCGTCGCCTCCCGGCTCGCCAGCCCTCGGACTTCTCGCTTAACTGGGCGAGGTGAGCAGGAAGGTCGAATTAACTTGAGCTGCACGTGACGCATGTCTGGCGAAATATCCTTTAATTCTGTTCAACGTGTTGATCTTCTTTGGTATTTGCGCAGCCGCTTCGTTTTTTGTGCTTCATTGATTGTGAGGTGGCGCGTTTGATAGCCCTTGGAGACGCTTCGATTTCCGGAGCTAGGATGGTTTATAAATAGGACGTCACCGCAGTAAAGCGATCGCCCCTTTGTCAAACTTCTTCTTCTTCTCTGAGATTTTTTTATAGTGCCGCTTCCAATGTCGGACAGTGATTCGGAGAATGCAGAGCTCTGGTTGGACCTCAACTTCGCCACGATGGAGTTGGCGGAGGAGAGGGCAGCGGCGAAAGACACGGCCGCCGTCGCCGCTCTCATCGAGGCTATGCCAGCGCTTGCGGAGGTGGAGGACGTGCTGAAGGAGATTCTCGGGCGGGAGCGTCGTGACGCCGCCGACGTGGAGGCCCTTCTTCGTCTTGTGCCTTCACTCTGGGTGGTTGCGGACTTGATCCGCGAAGCCCTAGGGCGGTCGCGTCGCGGCTAGCCGCTTGCACTCAGCTCCGTGGCACCAACAGCAGCAGGATCGGCGGCAGGAGCCGCCCCTCCCTCTTTTTTTTTTAGCGCGAGAAAATGAAAAAAGAAGTTAGTAATGTAAATTACTCTCATTATTGAATATAAATCAGTCTTCTGAGTTTAATCACTTTGTCCCCATTCTTTTTGAACGGTTTACACTAGCTGACAGCCCCAGCCCCCGCAGCGAGGTGCCGGGGGGTTGAGATTTTATCGACTTTAGCCTAGTGACCCTGATCCCTGCTCAGTAAAATTCGTGGGGTATCGATCGTTATTCCCGAGTGGTTGGTGCCTTCTAGCTTAGTCTTTTCTATCTCGTGCGCTAGTGCAGACGTTCAGATGTTGCCGCTTAATGCGATCTCACCTTGAACGTGAATTTTCGTATATTCTGCATCGGCACGGGTAGGATCAGACGATGAGCTAGTAGGGGGGTAACCACTCGGGATCGATCGGGTCACTAGTGAAAACTGATCAAAAAGCCAGATAATCAAGAGCTTTACTTAATGCACAAGAGCAAGATACATAACTTATGCATAGAAGCGGCGCAGCTGTTCGACGTTCCAAGTATTCGCCAGGACCTCGCCGTCTTCACGTCTGAGTCGATAGGCACCCGGCCGGACCGTCTCCTCCACAATGTAGGGACCTTCCCAAATTGGAGAGAGCTTGTGCTCACTTTTCTGGTTCCTCCTGAGGACCAGATCTCCTTTTGAAAAGGTTCTCCTTCTGACGTTGCGAGAATGGTAACGCCGAAGTCCCTGGAGGTACTTGGCCGACTGGACGGCTGCAATATTTTGAGCCTCCTCGAGTTGGTCAAGCTCTACCATTCGGCCCCCCTCGGACTCAGCCTCCTTGTAATTCCGAACCATTGTGGATCCGAATTCTAGCTCGGTCAGCAAACCGCCTCTGCCCCGTAAACCAGGAAAAAAGGGGTTTGCCCAGTTGCTCGGCTAGGAGTGGTTCTGAGTCCCCAAAGTACCGACGGTAACTCTTTCACCCATCTGGCAACGTATGGTTTGAGGCGATCGAAGATTCTGGCCTTGAGGCCTTGGAGGACCAGGCCGTTAGCCCGCTCCACCTACCTATTGCTTCGGGGGTGAGCCACCGAGGCGAAGCAAATCTTGATCCCGACGCCATCGCACCATTCTTGAAATTCTTCACTCCTGAATTGGGTGCCATTGTCTGTAATGATCCGGTTGGGAACTCCGAATCTGACCACGATATCTTGGAAGAACTCCTTGGCCTTAACCGCAGTGATTGTGGCGACTGGTTTAGCTTCGATCCATTTGGTGAACTTGTCAATGGCTACGAAAAGGTAGGCGAAACCGCCTTGCGCCTTCTTGAGTGGGCCTACTAAGTCGAGCCCCCAGACCGCAAAGGGCCAAGAGATGGGAATAGTTTGCAGCTCCTGTGCCGGCAAGTGTGTCTGCCTTGCATAGAACTGGCAGCCCTCGCAAGTGCGAATGATTTCCTTAGCATCCGTCACCGCCGTAGGCCAAAAGAAGCCCTGGTGGTAGGCTTTCCCAACCAAGGCACTTGACGCCGCGTGATGGCCGCACATTCCCGAATGGATTTCTTTGAGGAGGTCTCTTCCCATTTGTTCCGAGATGCACCGCCTGAGGACTCCTGAGGTGCTCTTCCGAAAGAGCTCCTCACCAATCACCACATAGGATTTGGCTTGTCGGGAGACGCGTTCGGCTAGAGCGGTTGCCTCTGGAAGTTTGTCCTTCAGGAGATAGTCTAGATATGGGCCCGTCCAGTTGGGGTTAATGAGCAGGACTCCGGTCTCAGGACCCTTACTTGGCTCTCGTTGTTTTGCAACGGTTGGTTCGTAAAGATCCTGGACGAAGATACCACTCGGGACCTCTGCCCGAGTGGCTCCCATTTTAGCCAACTCGTCGGCTGCCTCATTGTTGCGGCGGAGAACATGAACCAGTTCCAGACCGTCGAACTTGCCTTCTAATTCTCGGACTTGCTGGCAATAGGCCGTCATAGTCTGATCGACGCACGACCAGTCCTTCTGTACTTGGCTTACCACCAACTGGGAGTCGCCGCGAACCGCCAATCGTCGAATTCCAAGCGATATGGCGATGCGGAGCCCATGGATGAGTGCCTCGTACTCTGCGGCATTGTTCGAGGCCGGGAAGTGAATCCGAAGGACGTACTTCAACCTGTCGCCTTTCGGCGAGACGAGGAGAATTCCCACCCCAGCTCCGCCGAGCATGAGAGATCCATCGAAGTGCATGGTCCAATATTCAGGCTCTTCTTCCACGCGGGTGGCCTGGGGTTCAGTCCACTCGACCGTAAAGTCGGCCAAAGCTTGGGACTTAACAGCGGTGCGCGGCTTGAACGAGATGTCGTAAGCTCCAAGCTCGGCCGCCCACTTTGCAATCCTTCCAGTAGCTTCTCGATTATGGAGGACCTCTCCCACAGGGAAAGAAGTCACTACTGAAATCGAGTGCCCTTGGAAGTAGTGCTTCAGCTTCCGTGACGAGATCAAAACTGCGTACAACAGTTTCTGAACTTGAGGATATCGTGTCTTGGATTCACCCAGTACTTCGCTGATAAAATAAACCGGGCGTTGCACGCCGTAGCGGTGTCCAGATTCTTCCCGCTCCACAACTATCACGGCACTGACTACATGAGTTGTTGCCGCTATGTAAAGCAGGAGAGGTTCACCCGGCACCGGTGAGACTAGAGTCGGAGGGGTGGAGAGGAACACCTTGAGTTCTTCGAAGGCTTGCTGTGCCTCTGCCGTCCATTCAAAACTGTGCTGCTTCTGGAGGAGCTTGAAGAAAGGCATCCCCCGAACTCCCAACCGGGAGATAAACCTGCCCAGCGCTACCATGCAGCCAGTAAGTTTTTGAACATCTTTCTGGCTGGTAGGTGGGGCCATCCTTATGATGGCTTCGATTTTCTCCGGGTTTGGCTCGATCCCGCGATGAGAGACAATGAACCCGAGTAGTTTCCCGGAAGCAACTCCGAAAATGCACTTCTCAGGGTTTAGCCTCATCTGGAACGCCCTTAGGCTTGCAAATGTTTCGGCCAGATCTGAGGTGAGGCTGTCCTCGGTCAGCGTTTTAACCACTACATCATCCACATATGCCTCTACATTGCGTCCGAGCTGATGGTGAAAACACCGCTGTATCGCGCGCTGATAAGTTGCACCAGCATTCTTCAGCCCAAACGGCATGGTGATGTAGCAATATGCTCCGAATGGGGTGATAAACGAAGTCTTCTCACAATCCTCCTCTCGAAGCCGGATTTGGTGATAGCCTGAGTAGGCGTCCAGAAAACTGAGTAGTTGAGATCCTGCAGTGGAGTCCACCACCTGATCAATGCGGGGGAGACCAAAGGGATCTTTCGGGCAAGCCTTGTTGAGGTCTGTGTAATCAACACACATGCGCCAACTTTTATTCTTCTTTTGAACGAGAACAGGGTTTGCCAACCAGTTGGGATGATACACTTCTTTGATGAAACCTGTGGCTAGCAGCTTTGTGATCTCCTCCCTGATGGCTTCTCGACGATCTTGGGCGAACCGTCGCAACCTTTGCTTGACTGGCCTGGCTGATTGGTTTACATTCAGCGCGTGCTCGATCACCTCCCTGGGGACTCCGGGCATGTCCGACGGCTTCCAGGCGAAGACGTCTTGGTTCGCCCGCAGAAAGGTGACGAGCGCGTCCTCCTATTTGTCTCCGAGCCCTGTCCCGATCAAGGCGGTTCGCGCCGGATCGGACGGGTCGAGGATAATTTTCTTGGTACCTTCCTCGGGGCCGATCCCGGGGTTCCGCGCCTTGCGGGTAGGGACGCTGCCTTCCGGCTTGTCGAAATTCGCCTCCTGACGAACCCTTTCCCGACCCGCTAGCGCCTCCAATGACTCGGCCATCTCGCAGCTCTCCCTGTCACAAGAAAAAGACTGCTTGATATCACCGCGCAGCGTGATAATACCACTTGGACCTGGCATTTTCAGCGTTAAATACGCGTAGTGGGGCACCGCCATAAACTTGGCTAGCGCTGGTCTCCCCAAGATGGCGTGGTACGCTGCCGCGAAATCTGCCACCTCGAAGCCCAAGCTCTCTGTCCGGTAGTTGTCTCTCGTGCCGAATGTGACCGGCAGAGTAATTTGTCCGAGTGGTGTCGCCGACGTTCCGGGTATCACTCCGTGAAAAGGCAATGACCCGCGCTTGAGCTCTGACCGCGGAATCCGCATGTCGTCAAGTGTCTTCACGAAGAGGACATTGAGACCACTTCCACCATCAATCAGCACCCTCTTGAGCTTGATGCCGCGAACAACGGGCGCCAAGACAAGCGGATATCTACCGGGGAATGGGACTCGATCTGGGTGATCCGAGCGGTCGTAAGTTATCGCGTCCTCGGACCACCTTACGTATGGGGGGGTCTCCGGCTCTACTGCGTAGATGTCTCGGGCGGTAAGCTTTTGCTTCCGCTTGGACTCATACGCAGCCGAACCCCCGAATATATAGTTAAGCTCAAGATCGACTTCCTGATAGTCTTCCTCGGCTTCGGGGGGAGGTGGATTGCCGGCGGCGTGTCCGCTCGGACCTTGTCTAGCCTGCTTCTTGCTCTCGCGGGCGAATCTCTTCAAAGTGAAGCAGTCCTTGGCGGCGTGTCTCCCCTTCGGATGGAAGGGGCAAAGTGAGTTCATCACCTTGTCGTACCCATCCTCTTTGGGGGCGCGAGGGTGAGTTGGCGTAGCGACTGCCACCAGCTCTTCACCCTTACGCTTCTTTTCCTTCCGCCGGGGGGTTTCAGCCTGATCCTTCCCCTCATCACGCCGTTCCGCCAAGGCCTCGGAGGCTGAGGTGTAGCGGTCTGCTAGGGTGAACAGCTCACGAACCGACGTGGGTGGCTTCCGAGACATCTTCTTGATGAGATCGGGGTCGCTGACTCCCTTCTGGAAGGCAGCTATCACAACCGCATCCGTGACATCCCGAACGGTACTTTTCCTGTGCATGAAGCGCTTGACGAACTCCCGGAGGGATTCGTTCCTCTTTTGGTGTAGCTGATAGAGGTCCCAGGGGGTGCCTGGGCGCTCGTAAGTGCCTTGGAAGTTTGAAATGAACTGCTCACACAGATCTCCCCAGGAGTCTATATAGTTCGCTGGGAGTCCAGTGAGCCACGCCTAGGCCAGGGGCGAGAGGGTAACCGGTAAGTAGTTTGCCATCACTTTCTAATCCCCCCCGGCGGCCCTGACCGCTAGAGCGTATACCTGTAGCCAAGCCTCCGGGTCCCTCTCACCGTCAAACCTAGTGATGCCTTTGGGATTAAACCCGTCCGGCCAAACCACTCGGCGTAGGTGAGGGGTAAACGCGCGAACCCCCTCAATGACCTCGCGCCAACCCCCAAGCGGCAGTTGGCGTGAAGGGGATCGCACTTGACGTGCTTCGCGATCTCGTGGAAGGATGTCGTAGCGCTCATACTCATCGGCATGGCGGCGTTGCTGCTCCCTTTCTCGATCGCGGCGCCTGGCGTCGAGGTCTGAACGGAGGTCGCGGTTGATGCTGTGTCGCAAATCGTCTCCGCGGGGCGGAACATGATGTGTCTGGCGGTGGGCTTCCCGACCTGACCGGCTGCTGGCCGTCTGGGTCCTCGCCGGACCACGCGACAGCTCCTTTGCCGGCTGGTCAGTCTGGGTCTGTTGGATGGCTGCCGCCGTCACCATGGCCTTTACTTGGGCCACGATCGGGGCTACTGGATCACCCGCCCCCAGCATAGGGCTCAGGGTATCCAGGAGTGTCTTGGAAGCGACGATATTCTGCTGTGGAGTACGGAAAACCGCTTGGTCCCCCATCTTGGCTTGCAGAATGTCTTCATTGACGCCACGGGTGCGGTCCCGCAGAGTGCGCGCCCGCGCGTCTGGTTCAGTCACTCGGCCACCTTCCAAGTCGGCAGCGGCCGAGGTGTCGAGGTGCTGCTACGAATCCGCCCGCGAGCCTTCGATTACGCAGACTCTACGAAAATTCCAGCAGCTCTCTAGGCTTTCTTCTGATTCAGCCGATGAGCTGGGCGAGCCTGAAGAGGATAGCTCCAGGCGCTCGGAGGTGGCGAGTGGTTGGGCGGCGAGAACCCCCACCATTCGTGCCTCGGCGCTCTTGGGTCCGACTCCCCGGCGGGACCGGGCTTTCGGTCCCCTACTCGGCACTTTAGAGCACGAGACAGGGGGACCTCCCGATCGGCGCGGAAGTCGCGACGATGGTTCGCCAGAAACCTTGCCGCACTGCGGCGCGGCCTCCTCGGAGAGGGAAAGGTTCCCAAGGCTGTTAGAGATGAAGATTAGGCTTCCAAGGTGGAAGACCTGACCCGGGGCGAAAGTTGTGAAGACTCCGCTCGTCGCAGCCATCAAGCTCGACGAAGATCTTGACACTCTTCCCCTACCTGGCGTGCCAACTGTCGACGATCTGTTTTGCCGGCAATGAGATTTGTGATTCTAGGGGATTCATGCGAGATCAGAGCTCGATGGTAACACAGGATGCGAGGGCGACCTTCTTTTAGACAAGTTCGGGCTCTCTCGGAGGAGATAATACCCTAGTCCTGTGTTCTTGGATATATGAGCCTCTCTTTCTTTTCTTCTCTCTCTCCCCTTATATACTGGGAGGGATACATCATAGATGGGCGCCACCTGGCCCAGAACATGGTGGCCTCATGTACACGTAGTTTGTCTCTATCGGCTATGCCGCACTACATCTTGGAGAAGTAGTTGTGCTTTCCCCGACCCGCGCCTGCCACTCCGTCAGGTTCCGACGACTGCAGGCTCTGCGAGTGTCAGGTCGCATGCTTTGCTTTCGACGGGTTGTCTGGGCATGGCGCGAAGCTTCGCCGAAGGAGCGACGAGCTGTCTTGGGGAACAAGTCGAGACCTCCTCTGGGCCCATTATGGCTCTTCCGGGCTCTAGGCCTGCGTCCCGGCCTTCGGCCCGGACGGGTATAGGCCCCACTTGCGGGACCCCTATCTCAGACATCCCACAGGCATTGTCTTACGAATGAGAGCGTTAGCCACCACATTGGCCTTTCTCGGATGATACTGGATAGTGAGGTCATAATCCTTTATCAATTCTAGCCACCTCCTCTGCCTCAAGTTCAAATCTTTCTGAGTAAAGATGTACTTGAGACTCTTGTGGTCAGTGAAGATATCACAAGACTCGCCATACAGGTAATGCCTCCATATCTTCAATGCAAACACCACAGCGGCTAGCTCAAGATCATGCGTGGGATAATTCTGCTCATGCTTTTTCAACTGCCTCGATGCATAAGCAATCACCTTGCCATCTTGCATGAGCACACAACCAAGTCCCAAACGAGAAGCATCAGAATAAACGGTGAAGCGCTTCCCAGCGGGAAGGGTAAGAACAGGAGCAGTCACTAACTTCTCCTTCAAAGTGCAGAAACTGAGCTCACACTCTGCAGTCCACTGAAATTTCTTCCCCTTCTGAGTTAGCTGCGAAAGTGGCTTGGCAATGATAGAGAAATCCTACACAAAACGCTGATAGTAGCCAGCTAACCCAAGGAAACTACGCACCTCTTTGACATTGGAAGGCCTCTTCCAATCCAAAACAGCTGAGACTTTGCTAGGATCTACGGATATGCCCTCTGGATTGATGATGTGGCCAAGAAAACCCACTTAAAATCCAGACCAGACTTTTTCAGCTTAGCAAAGAACTGATTCTCCCTCAAGGTGCTCAGCACAAGCCTCAAATGCCGCTCATGCTCCTCTTCTGATTTAGAGTAAACTAGAATGTCATCGATTAACACTACCACAAACTCATCAAGGTACTTGTGTAGCATACTGTTCATCGCCTCCATAAAGACAGCAGGAGCATTAGTTAGTCCAAAAGACATTACTTTAAATTCATAATGCCCATACCTAGTGGAGAAAGGAGTCTTCTCAATGTCCTGCTCCCTCACATGGATCTGATTATACCCCGACTGAAGATCAATCTTGGAGAACACCTTTGCTCCCTTCAGTTGGTCAAACAGATCCTCAATGCGAAGCAAAGGATACTTGTTCTTGACTGTCACTTGATTAAGAGCACGATAATCTATGCACATGCGCCAACTTCCATCCTTTTTCGAGACGAAGAGGACGGGTGCTCCCCATGGCGAAACGCTACGCCGAATAAAGCCCTTGGCCAACAGATCCTCCAACTGCTTTTTCAACTCGTCTTGAAAAGGACGAGCCAAGCGGTATGGGGAAATAGAAATAGGTCAAGTGCCAGGAACAAGATCAATACGAAACTCCACATTCCTCACGGGAGGTAGACCAGGCAACTCATCGGGGAACACATCAACAAACTCCTTCACTACAGGAATCTCCTCAATGGAAACTGAAGAAGATGGCTTCTCAGACAAAGTCATGAGGAAACCCAACTGCCTCAAACGGCGACCCGAAAACAGACTAGCCAAAGCAAAGATGGAACTGGAAGGTATACCACCCTGAAAGGTCAACTCTACTCCTGACGGGGCCTGCAAGGTAACCGTCCTCCAAAAGCAACAGATCTTGGCACGGATCGATGCAACCACCCATGCCCAAAATGACATCAAAAGGAGCCAACTGGATCACCATAAGATTGGCAAAGAAAACCTCATCATCAAAGGCAATGGTGCAACCGGGGCAAACCAAAGAACTAGCAATCAAACCCCCAGGAGAACTCACTATCACCGACTCAGAGATCCGCTGTACCCCCAACTTAGCTCTACTAGCAAACTCAGACGACACAAAGGAATAGGATGCTCCGGAATCAAATAGAACAAGGGCATCAACTGAATCCACAAGTAAGGTACCTGAAACCACCTCTGGATGCCCGGCTGACTCGGTGGTCGGCAAGGCGTACACTCCTGGTGGCGCCGGACAAGAGGGAGCCCCGGCCTCACCGATGCCCCAACAAGGTCAGGCGGAGGAGGCAATCGAGGAGCAGATACCGCGGGCACCAAGACATCAGCTGGTGGCACCCACGCAAAGGGCGGCTGAGGAGCAGGCGACGCCATCATGTGCACCGAACCTCTGGAAGACGCCGCTGGAGTGGGAGGAGAAGGCACCGTCTCCCACTTGATGATGCTACCGGGATTCATCCGGCAGACTCGTCCCATGTGGCCGGGCTTTCCATAGTGGTTGCAACTCCCGGTCCAACCACACTCTGAAGCACGGTGCTCACCACCGCACTTGAAACACATCATGCCCTGCCCGGGCACAGGACGAACAACCGCTCGCGAGGAAGACGACTGAGGCGGCCTCATCTTAGCCCCTGAGGAGGAGCCCTGTCCCCCCTTGAACTTCTTGAAAGTGGGTCGCTGAGATGACCCACCTCCACCATCACCAAAGGTCCTCTTCTAGCTGACCCCCGCCTGGGGCCGTAGGAACCCCTGAACCACCCGGGTTTTGCCTGTCCCGGGAGAGCTCCAACTCGAGCTCCATGCCCTTCGCCTGCTCCACCACGGAGCAGAAGTCACGAGGAACAGTCGCCCCCATGACAACTCTAAACTCCTGGTTGAGGCCTCTACGGAACCTCCTCGCCTTCTCCCGATCGTCAGCTGCCACAACCGGCACGAAGCGCACCACGCTGTTGAACTCCACCTCATACTCTGCCACCGACCTCTTTCCCTGGGAAAGAGTCATCAGAGTATGCTCCATCCGCTCAAGGAAAGACTCTGGGTAGAACTTGGCTCGGAAGCGAGCCACAAAGTCCTCCCAGGTGATAGGACCAAGATCGGGGGCTCTAGCAGCCAGAACCCCCTCCCACCAGATATCAGCTTGGCCCTTTAGCTGAAAAGCCACAAAGCGAGCCCTCTGGAACGAGGTCAACTCTAGGACCTCAAACTGCCTTTCCATGTACCGCAGCCAAGCTGCGGACTGGATCGGCGTGTCCATTCCGTCAAAAGTGTCAAGACGGAGGGACATCCACTCCCGAAGACTCAACCTCGGTTCCGGCACAGCGGGGGCAGCAACTGGGGCCGCTGCAGGGGGTGGCACAACAGCAGGGGCTGCCCGCAACAGCTAGCGCAACTCCTGAACCTCCCTCTGCAGAGCCTGAACTAAGTCCGCATTGGCGGCGGGTACCTCAGCCCCTGACTGTGCCGCCGGGAGCTCCTTCTGCGCTGGCCCGTGAGCATTGAGCGAAGCGCTACCCTCAGCTACCGACTCAACAACACCCTGAGAACCTCGCCCCTAGCCTCCACGGCCACGGCGACCACGGCCTCTAGCCCTCGGCATGGCTGCTTTAGACAGACAACCATCCAATCACATAACCATAAACACAACATCATATAATCAAGAAAAAAGATCAAACATCAACATAAACATAGTCTTTATCAAATAATCAAGCGCAATGCAATGATGAACCAAGAACCCCATCCTACTGTGCAACTAAGTGTCTCAAATTTTAGATTAGTATACCACTTTTGCAAGTTTTAATGTTGCTATCCTATAACAAAATTTTATTTAAAACCTAAACCATATTTCTAAGTTATTCCACATTCACATTTTAGTTATATCCTAAGGTATGATACTAAAAATACATATTCCAAGGACCGACAGCCCGCTCTGATACCAGCTGTAATACCCCGGCATTTAATATGCCCGAATGCTACCAAACATAAGCTAAACAACATCTAAATACCATAAATTAAGGTAAATTACAGCAAAGGAGTAAATGCTAAAAGCCGAAATTTCGGCAGCATCTCCTTTGTTTTAACATGGTTTGAAGGAGCAACAATAGTAAAGCAATATATGGCAATATGAGAGACAACTAAAACAGCAATAATTAAAGACTTAACAACAATATAAGTCTAGTTTCAAGCATATAATGTCTCCAAGAGTCAAACGAACAATAAGACTCTCAAATAGCAAAGCTAAACCTTAAAACAATAATCATCACACGCAGTTTATTATCAAAGACTAAATGAATGACTTGTGGAATCAAATGAGTGAAGCTACGTGCGGAAGTGTGACTATTTCCCTTCCCCGCGTGCCAGTCTCATGGTACCTAAAACAACAAGAAAACACAAGCGTGAGTTCAAAACTCAGCAAGCATACTGTAATGGTACAACAAGAACAATTACATGGCAATAATATCTCACATCATGTAAACCATCTCACTCATGATCACATATCATTATCATAATCATTATGTATGCAATGCGATGCTATGCTCATGTCTCCTTGGAAACTCATACCGGTGTGGTTGAGTACACACCCGTCGGTGTGCACCCTCTCCCCCCTTCCATCCCGAAGATGGAGGGTGCCTACTCCTCGCTTGGCTCTCCGGATTAGTCATAACTTTCTCACCGACCTTCCCCGGACTAGTTATGACTTTCTCACCGCCCGGGCCATGTAACACGCCATTTATGCAAATATGCCAACATCATAATTAACTTGTACATTAACACATGGCATCATAACATAGTAAACATACTCATCATATCATTGGCAATCATTAAAGCATGGCAAGTGATCATATCATATAATCCATTTTCATCTAGTCTCAACAAGCAACCTACAAATCGCTATCCATTACAATACACTTGCCTCAACCACGGGCAACGGATTGGCGGGAAGTAGAAGGCACTCCCGGGGTCACACCACCTGCACATAGGTACCACACACTCACAATCATATCCACAAAACAGTACGCAAACCCTCATCTACCACGACATTGCCAACTACTCGCAATAATCAAAAACAGAGGTTCTGTCCCGCCGGGACAGCAGCCTTCCAAAAGGCATAACTCGGGTCCTAAGACTCCGAATCAATTAAACGAGTACATCCTCGCGTAGCTTAGGAAATTTCCTAACTTTCTCTAGGTATATGGAAAGACTGATTCGGAATCTAAAGTTGTTTAATCTACAAAATACCGTGATCTGTTCCAATCACGTCACAGATTTTAACACGCTCGGTAAAACAGCCATAACTATCAAACGGCTGATCAGAACTTCGCATTCTTTATACCCAATGAAAGGTATTTAAATTACCTACAATTTCTTCAACAGGCGGCCGTCCAAATTCGGACTCTAAATTGGCGAAAAACTAAACCCTAGGTCCACTGCTCATGCTGTCCAAAACAGAGAGCGTGGCAACTTCTAGATCTAATCCAATCTACTCAATTCCAGCACCACAAATTGATCTAAAAACTTGATATTGATCCTTAGAACAGTACCTACCCCAACCCCAAGGAGTCCCATGGCCATACCTTCGCCCGACGCACGAAAACCCAATAGATCTCCTCCCAGATCGCTCCTCGCTCCAACGGATGGATCTTCGAGGTGCAGGGGTGGAGAGGCTACCCTAGGGCAGCAAGGGGGTGGAGGAGAGGTGGTGGAGAGGTGGGGAGGCAAAGGGGCAAGGGGAGGGGGCGCACGGCCAAAAGGGGGGGGAAGAGGGGGGTGGCGGCTAGGGCTCAAGGGGGATGAGTGGGGGCGCCCAAGGGGGGGATGGGGTGCAACAAGGGGGCAGGGGGAGCCCCTTAAACGAGCCCATACAGGAATCTTAATCCTAAATGGACTCATACTCCCTCCCACCAAAGCCCACAACCCCTTCTTTTAGGCCCAAACTCCCCCGGAAAGGCCCAAACTCCCGGAAACGGCCCGGAAACGCGATTAAACCACATACCATATGGTTTTAACCTTCAATACCATATTTCACAATGTTTTTGAGCTCAACATTCACCTTTTATAAGGTTACGACACTCCGTGGTGTCACAATTTGAATTTATTCCCTTTTGAAATAATTAAAGAATTAAAAGTTTCAAATAATTTTTTGTTGGAAATATTTTATTTGAGTCCCAAATACCCTAAAATATTTTCTAGAATTTTTCTGGAATTTTTCTGAGTATTTTGCTATTTTTCTTGAATTAAATGAATTTCTGAAAAATATTTTGAATATTTAATCGCTGGAAAATGCGAATCGGTTTGTACTGTTCATCCGACCGAGCCCGAGTCGGACTCGAGTTCGAGTCCGACCCGAACCCGACCGCGCCAGCCGTTCCGGCCAAACCCTAACCGCGTGACCGTTGGATCGAGATCCAACGGCCACGATTGCGCCACGTCACCCGAGCCCGACCCTGACCGAGCCAGCCAAGTCGCCGAGCCGTACCCGAGCCCAAACCCCGCGACCGTTGGATCTTGATCCAACGGCTCCCGTTGAGCCACGTCGCCCAATCCGAAATGGATTCGGATTCCGCCGCCGCAGCAGGGTGGACGTCGTTCTCCGTGCGATTCACGGAAGCTGAGGCCCCTATTTAATGCGCCGCCGCCGCCATCGGATAGCCCGTTCCCGTGCGCACCCGTAGCCCCAAACCACGTCGCTCAAGCCGCCACCGTTTGCCCGCGCAAGCTCGCAGGAGTTGAAGTTTCACTCCGCTACGGTTTTCCGCCGTTTGACGCCGTCTCCGCTGTCCTCCACCGTCGCCGAGCCCAGATTCGAACTCCCTGTGTTGAGCCGCGCCTGGGAGTGCCCCTCACCTCGCTGGAGTTGCGCCCAAACGTCGTTCGGTTGGTCGTCGTCCCCATCTCCGGCCACCGCAGCCCCGCCGCGCCACCGTCACCGCCTCGAGCTCGGACAGCCGTTCGATCAAGATCGAACGGCCACGGTAAGCCCACGTTCTTCCGAACCCTAGAAACCCAGATTAGATCTGGACCGTTGGATCAAGATCCAACGGCCCACGTTCGGCCACGTCGCCGTGCGATTTTCCCGTTGCGAACCCTAGATCTATTTCCAACCGTTGGATCTAGATCCAACGGCTTAGCGTGAGCCACGTAGCACTGCGTTGCACCATATTAGATCCAATCTGGACCGTCCGATCTAGATCCTACGGCCCAGATCCACCGCGTTACCCCAAACACGTAAAACCTAGATCTAATCCGCGCCGTTAATTTTCAAATAACCGGCCGAGATTGCGCCACGCGGTGCTCTACCGCGCCACGCCGCCGTGAGCGCTGTCTTTGACACGCCGGTCACAGGTCGTGGGGCCCACCGTGTCGCGCGCTCGCCGACAGTATGCCCGGCCTCGTTTGACACGGCCCGGACCGAAAGCGCAGGCGTGATCAGGGCTGACGCCGCCAGGTCGACGTGGACCAATCAGATGCTGACACGTGTCACGCTGACACAATAAATCATTTTCTGAAAAAGAAATTGTTTATTTAATTCGGTTTATTGATTTTAAATTTAGATTCAAACTTCAAACGCTTATAACTTTTGCATTTTAACTCCGATTTGGGTGATTCAAGTTTCTAAAAATTCATAAAATTGAGATCTACCAAATGGTGAATTTTATTTAATTTTTGGACTAAAGTTTTTCTCTGTAAAATTATTTAATTGATTATTTAAACATTAAACGCTTATAACTTTTGCGTTTTAACTCCGATTTTGACGATTCAAATTCCCAAAAAATCATAAAATTATGCTCTCTCTCTATTTTTGGAATTTATTTGAATATTTGGATACTTTTTGTCTACTGGTTTATTTATTATTTGCTATTTGCACGTTTTACGAGTAGACGTTGAAGTGCTCGAAGGCTTCGAAAGTGAAGTGTTGACCTAGGAGCCAGCTTAGGACCAAGAACAAGTGCTATTTGAAGGCAAGTTATGCTTTCACCATGCTGATCCCATCTTGAAATTAATTTGATTTAAATTATTGCATGCTAATTTAATTAGAAAATGCTTTAATTAATTTTGGGAAATTAGTTAAATGCCAGCTTCGCACTATGACACCTTGATTATTAAATATATGCCATGACCCCTTGTCACCCTAGTTGTGGATTATTAGTTGGACATTATTAAATTGCTAACATGGGTAGTTAGACCGATATAGTATGCTTAGCCCTGCCACGTGACATGTTTTGGACAATTACATGTTAATATTGACTTAATGAGATATGGAACCAGTTTTGGAAAAGTGTCATGTGTTATTAACGATGATGTTGATGGCACGTGGTGCATGGTAATCAACTGGGGTTTGATAAATAGATTTGGACCGGGGCATTTGGCAAGAATGATCGGGTGGGCCAGGTGTGGCTTCGGGAAGGATGATTTGGTTCTTCGCGTAGTCTTGCCCTGGTCACCCTAAGGACTTAACCTTGCAAGCCTTTGACCTGAGTCAAACGTGCAACCACATGTCTGTAATGGGACGGACCTAATTGATTAAGATGCTAATAGCTTACTTGTGGAACCTCAGGGTGTCAACTACACCTTTTGTGTCATTGTACGGGGGAGCGTAACGGGGCTGCGGCCAGGTACCCATCTAACGGTTCATTGAACTAGACTTCGCCTTTGCTAAGGGAAGGGTTAGTGTGCAATAACCGGGAAGGTCCACTTGTACAGTTAGAAGTTTTCCGAAAGACTTTGTTACGGACACTCGCCTTTGTGGTGTTTGGCTGTATCTTGTGGGTAAAGTGCATAACCTCTGCAGAGTGTAAAATCTATTCGAATAGCCGTGTCTGCGGCATTGGACATTGCTCAGGAATTACAGTCAAGGGTTAGACTTTCATGAAAATAACTTGGACTTGGAAAGCTTGGTTGAGTTTAATGATGATGTTTATGGAAATGTGGATTAGGAAAGGGAAAGTGTTTATTTAACTCCTGAAAAAGTTATTGATATTACATTGCTTTTATTGCTTTCGAATCTACTTATGTTACTTGTTAAATGTTGTTTATTGCAAATAAACCATGAAACCTTCCTTGTACTAAGCCATGCATGTAGAATATTAGTTTGCATTCTGTGCATGACTTGCTGAGTACCAAGTACTCACCCTTGCCACAAAACACATCAGTTGAAGAAGAATCAACGCCAGCACTGGAGGAGGAGTTCCAGGAGGAGCCGTCTACTTAGGGAGCGAGCCCAGTCAGTTGACGGTGGTATACTGGATGGCGCCACGAAGTTATCTTGTTTTTCCACTGCTGTTATTCCTCTTTTAATAAGTTTTTCGCCCTGCGAGGCATATATTTGTAACTTGACCTTAAGGTCGAGCAACCAGTTTGGTTAACTAAATAAAGTACTTTATTATTTCGTTGAGTATGATTGTGATATTTAACGACGTTGAGACTGTGTGCACTAGCGTGATCCTGGACTAGTGCGGAATACACAGAGGGTCCGGATTTGCAAATTCGGGTCCCGACAGTCCCATTCTAAAATGTCACTTTACATAATATCACATCCCATGATGTCACAACAATGATGACTAGAATTTTAACTTATATGCCCACGAACTTTTGCATACCTGTGAAGTATGGACACTCAGCCTTCCTTCCTGGAATTGCATTTTCATGGAACCAATTAGACCATGCCCTCGCAAGCTTCTGCCTCGCCCCCTACCTAAATGCAGTGTCAATCCGAGGTTGTTGTGGGCACCTCTCCGTCCAATGTCAACATCGATGGAGGCTTGGCTTGATCGTTTTGATTTCGACCTGCCAAATATTTTGCTGATAATGGATTGGACTGAGTGTCTCGCTGCACCACTCCCAGACCCCGATCCTGGAGTCAAACCTTGACTCCTAAGGTAAGCCTCTTCTTTGGAGGCCCTTATGGCCATCTTTAGTTGCTCCTGCTCTGTATGGTAGTCTCTCGCCATCGACGCCCAATCGTCGCAAGCCTGCTCCTTATGCAGGCGCTCCACCTCTTTCTCCTTCTTCCTTTCTCGATCTTCGCGGAGGTCCATGAGCATGGCTTGCCTAACCACTTTAGGTACCCCAGGGTAGGCCTTCACGTCACTGGAGCAGCCAACGAGATGTTTCTTCAAACGGGTTGCTCCTCCCCCCTTCATTACATGCGGACAGTAATTGCACTTTGACCCTTACCCGACACGCTCCCCATGCTCCCAAACGGCATCCATCACGATATTCTGCAACAGAAGACAAGCATTACTAACACATAATGCAAACATAGAAGACTACTTCTGTAGATACATAAAAGCCTTAATGGACATACTGCATACATAGAAGACTACTTCCGTAGATACACATACTACAACTGACAAGCCATAATGTAACTGAATTGGGGCAACACAACATATTACATATTGATACACTAGATATATGGACAATACCTCAAGTATTTATTCCATTAAGAAATACATCATAGGATTGGGATGTCAAGCAACTAGCAAGCCTTAATGGACATACTGCATACATAGAAGACTACAGAGTGATTATTATTGATACGACATGTGACACTACGGAATGGTGTGACATTATAAAATGTGAAATTGGAGATTAAAACTTTACGGTATGAGGTTTAATCGTGTTTCAGGCCGTTTTCGGGTGTTTTGGCCTTTCCGGGGAAACTTGGGCCTTGGGGGATCTTTTTGGGCCTTAGGTGGACGATCCTTGGCCCATGTGGGGAGGAGGGGGCTGCCATCCTGCCCTAGGGCGCCCCCATGCTCTCCCCCTTGTGCCCCACCTCCTCCTTCCTCCCCCATAGCCGCCGCCCCTTGCCCCTCTCCTCCTAGCCGCACCCTCCCCTTTCCCCCCATTGCGCCACCCCTCCCTCCACCTCCCCACCTCTAGCCAGCCCTAGGTCCTTCCCCTCCACGTGATCTCGCTGTTTGGGACCTCTCCATCCACGGGGAACCGGCGATTCCGGCGATTTCGGCGTCCCCAGCGTTTGGAGAGGAGATCGGGCCACGAGGAGGCGAAGTTCGTCGATCGAGTGTCTTGCCAAGAAGAGGTAAGCCCTGGGGATCTTGGTTTTAGGGAGTAGGTTCTGGTTAGATGGTGAATTCCATGGTTAATTTTGATGTTTAGGCGCTGCCCCTAGATGAGATTAGGGAATTTGCTATGATTGCCCCACGTTCTGTTTCAGGCAGATTGGACGTCTGACCTAGGGTTTGAGTTTTCGCAATTTTAGAGTCGGAATTTGGTCGTCCGCCTGTTGAGAAAGTTGTAGATAGCTTTAATACCTTTAATTGGACACCAAGAACGCCCAATTCCACCCAGCCGTTTGAATGTTATGGTCGTTTTACCGAACATGTTCAAAACTGTGACGTGATTGGAACAGATTACGCTGTTCTGTAGATTAAACAATTTTAGAGGCCGAACTAGCTTTTCCCAATACTTAGAAAAATCTAGTAAATTTCCTAAGATTTGCGATTATGTACTCGTTTACTTGATTTGGAGTCCTAGAACTCAAGTTATGCTAGTTTGAAGCCTGCTGTCCCGTTGGGACAAATTCTCTGTTTTTCGGTTTTGGGAGTAGTTTGCGAAGTCGGGGTAGATGAGCGATTGTGTACTATTTTATGGGCACGTTTTGAGTGTGTGGTGTCTATGTGCAGGTCGTGTGACCCCGGGAGTGTCCTTAGCCTCTCGCCATTCCATCGCCCGCGGTTAAGGCAAGTGTATTGAAATGGGTATCGGTTTGTTTGTTGTTAGTCTTGACTAGATGCTAATGGATTACATGATATGATATTTTGCCATGTTGAGTGATTTCCCATGACATGATGAAAATGGTTATTACGATGCTATATAATGTTCAGTTTAGTTATATGCAAGTTGATTCTGTTTATGGCATAATTGCATTCATGGCATGAAATCTGGCCCGGTCGGTGAGAACGTCACAACTACTCCGGTATGGTCAGTGAGAAAGTTATGACTAATCTGGAGCGCCATTGAGTAAGACCTACCTCGTGATTCCATCCACCGTGGTGAATGGAAGCGAGGAGTAGGCACTCTCCATCTTTGGAATGGAAGGAGGAAGAGGGTGCACGCCGACGGGTGTGCACTCGGCAATACCGGTATGTGCTTCGAGGAGACATGTGAATTGCATCGCATTGCATACATGATGATGATGATGAAATGAGTACAATGATATTGAGACATGAATATGATGTTGTATATGAAATTATGACTTGATCATGATGTTGAGCATGGTATGTAGTGATGTTAACATTGAATTGTTCTTTATGGTCCATTGCAATATACTTGCTGAGTGATGAACTCACGCTTGTGTTTTATGTTGCTTTTAGGTACCATGACACCGGCATGTGGGAAGGGGCATTATCTACACATCTTCACGTAGCTCCACACCTATAGGCAGATTTATCACCTTAAGTCATGATCATAATAATAGCGCCATGAAACTTGGTGTATGGATTAAATTGTGTGCTTGTGTTCCTTATTTGCTCGCTATAGTTTATGGAGTGGTTGGACTTAGTATTATTGGCTTATGTTGATGCTATATCCATTTATATTGCTGCTTTAGATGTCTTATGTCATAATATGACTTGCCTTGTTATTGCTATTGCTTCAATTCATGATAAAACAAAGGAGATGCTGCCGAAATTTTCGGTTTTAGCATTTGTGCCTTTGCTGGAATTTATCTTAAATTGTGGTATTTAGATGTTGTTTAGCCTTTGTTTGGTGACATTTAGGCATAATGGATGCCGGGGTGTTACAGTTGGTATCAGAGCAGGCTTCAGGTCTGTGTTGTATGAACTTAGTGGAATACCATAGGGTTAACTAAAATTTTGATACGGAATAACCTAGAAACATGGCTTAGGTAATACATAAAACTTTGCCATAGGACAGCAACATTAAAATTGTGTAAGTGAAATAATTAGCTTAAAATTTGACACACATGGATGCACAGTAGGAAAGGGTATGGGTATCGTTGCTTACGCTTAAACGTTGTGTTTAAGCTTTGATGTTGAATGCTATATTTGATAATGTATGTTGTTATGTTTATGAAGGAATTGATTGAATTGTTCTTGTTCTTGTGATAAAGTGGGGTTGTGGTGCCGAAGGGTTACGACCACCTCTTTTTGTTCATAGTAAGGGTGTGGTTCGACGGTTTGGCCGGTTAGCGCCATTACCGAAGAACTATTAACCCCTGTGGGAGAAGAGTGCTTACCTTTTTTGTCGTAGATCGGGTAGATGACTGGAGACAAATAGATGTGTTGGTGGTGGATTCCTTCAGATGTTATTTACCGTCCCGACGGTCGGTTGGGTTGGTTTTCTTGATTTTGGTTGATTGAAATCAAAAGAAAAGTGTTTGGTATTGGATTTTCGTGGATTGTTCCGTAGGCGGTTTGTGGTTTTGTCTTCTTTGGTTGAAGACGAAGAAGAAGAGTTTTGAGTTGCGTGTCTTTTGGTCGCCTTTTAGCTTTGACACCGGCTTTGTTGGTTGCTCTGCAAACAAAAGTATAGTTTTGGTTCTTGTGTGTCTCACTCTGAGTTTAAAAGATGTTATTGAAGTTGTGTGCAAAAACTTAAGATGTGACGATTCATGTTTTGTGCCTTTGTCCGTAAAGGTTTACTTGATCGCTTGGTTCTCTCCTGTGGGAGTTTTTAAGATCGAAATATGTTTTGGAGTCATGTCCCATTGCAACTTTGAGAGTCAAGCATCCTTGTGAGTTTTGGTTGAGTATTAAAAGAAAAAATGCTGCAAATAAAGTAAGTATTCGTTTGACTTAAATTACTTGTCAAAAGTGAAAATTGTTGTTTAGCGTGTTATGTAGTATGTAACAATGTGATTTATGGAAATGATGTACTCCTTAGTTAATTTGTGAGTTGAATCAATTAAATGTAATTGTTATCTTTAGCTTAAGATTAAATGAACCTCTAGTGATGTAGAGTACCCCCATAGTGGGAATGATTGAATGTGTTAATGTACAGGCTTAGGATATGTTGCTTTGCTGTAAAAGCGCCTATGACCCCCGATAATATTTAAAGTTTTAAAACCTTGATGCGTAGTGAGAACATTAAAATGATGTAAACTACTGTTGAAGTAATAGTAAATTGGTTGGTTATCTAAAAAGACTTCTAATATAGGGTCGGTAGAACGAGTTAATTGTGATGGAGATCGACCCTAGTGCATGATAGATGACTAGAACTACTATGTTTGCTATAATGAACTATGGAAATAATTGGAAGGATGTAATTGTGTTTGTGAAATGCTAATACAGATGACAATTGAGAAGGTAGGAGTTGTCGTTTGATGTCGTTGTTAAGAGCATTAGGGTTGTCCAACTTATTAAATTTACTTTAATAGTTGGAGTATGTTGTGCAGTAGCAATTGTGTTATAACATATGTATAGGGTAGCTAAAAGTAATGTTGTTGTTTGATGATTATGCCCATTTATTGTTATTGATGACTTAGTAGTGGTGGAAATTGTTTAGATTACTTGCTGAAAACCATGGTTAAAATGGACGAAAATGTAACAGGTTGTGATGGAGTGAACCTTGTATAATTAACATGGTGTAGGATTTTATTCGTAAGGAATGTATGTTTTAAAATCCTACTTACGACTTTTGTCTTGTGTAGATAATATTTATTTGTTGAAGTCATTGATTAATTGAATAAATTTCGATTGTCAAAAGTTGATGTATGGATGGTGTAAAATTGATAGGTTTATCATGCTAAAGTATTTGTTGAAGTATTATATTTTAAATGTAGAATATGATGTTAGATGATAGGTTGGTTCGTGGGGATCATTTTGACATAGTCTTGAATGGATGCCTTATGATAAGCATCATAAATCTTATTTATAAGTATTGGAAAAGGTAATAAGAGAAATAATGTGTTATGTAGTTTTTGTTAAATCCTGATGGGCCTTCTCATTGAGAAGAATAGTGAATTTGGAAATCTTTAATGGTATGCGTAGTGGATTACTAGATATGGTGGGATTCATGCCGAGCTTGTGTTTAAAACTTTTTTGGACTGGGTTGGTTGTTTGCTATTTTGGTTGAGTGCCTTCGGTCAAGGTATTCCTTATGTTGTGTTTCAGAGTTTCCCTAAACTTATAGTGATTGGTGCTAATTTTTGGTTTTGGAGAAATTGTTTAGTTCGTGCTATGAGTATGGATTTACACCCAAAAGTTTTTGAGTGGATCGCGCTCCTTCGCGTTCACACTGAATTGTCTTTGAAATAAATTTTAAAGGAAGCAGATGGTCATAGTGGGTTGTGTCGGAAACTCTTGAGATTTAATTTGTAACTATTTGACTGGAGTTGGACCTATTTGGAAAGTTTGTGTGGTGTTTGCGAGTGCTTCAAAAGGTGGATTTTATGAATGTTTCATAAGTGATTCGGGTTGGTGAAGTGTTCTCTTTTGGGAATGAGTCTCCCTTTTCTCCTTGAGAATTGATGTTCTCTTCCAAAATGTTGATTTTGGTTAAAACACGATGCTTTACAAATTTAGCTTTCAATTGTGGATGGGTTATGTATGACGTGGTGTTTTCTTGTTAATGGTACTCCCGTCATAGTTTATACGAATTAGCGCAATCATCGATGTTATATGTGTTTAATCATGTGATACCGAGGGAGAAGTCGTTTGGTGAATGACTATTCGGTATTGTTGTTTCATGAAGAATGAATGGTAAAAAGGAAAACATGACATTGTTTATAAAGATGTAATCATAAAAGAGTCGTTGAGCCAGGTCGGTGAGAAAGTCATATATGGATATATGACTAATCCGGAGTGCTCTTGAAAAGTTTGCATTCATGTCATGAATCGAGATTTCCATTGCTCTCTAGCATGAAAAGAAAGAGTGAATAATTCATGGCATTTGGCTATGTTGTAAGAGATTTGGGTTTCCTTGTCTCCTTGAGAGTTATTATGGCGGTTGTGGATTCTTTCGATTGATTTGAGAATCGTTTTCTCTTCCACAATGTTGTTTTTGGTTACAATGAGATGTTTGGCTGTGGTGAAAGTGAGTCGAGTTGTCATTGATTGTGGAGAACTTCTGTGAAAGAATTGTGTGGAGTCTCTCTTTTTGTTTGAGTGCTCCCCGATGCGAGATGTATCGCATTGATTTGAGATTGGAGTTTTTCCTTTGCAACTTGACTTAGGAAAAGAAATAGAGTGATCTTTCGAGGTTGTCAAATCTTTGTTCCAAGGTGATTTGTGGCGTTTTGGAATTCGAGTTGATGAATGTGGTTCATCCGGCTAAAGTGAGTTGCTTTTTTTTGGCATTCTCGTTTGAGATATGAATAGAAATGTCTATGGAATTGTTGAGCATAATGGAGGATTATACTCATGGGCTTGGTAGTATTTGAGTGAGAAAGTGTGAGGGCGAGACCCTCATAGGAAAGGAACCAGTTGTGGTTTGGTAAGAATTTACAGCCCTAGCTTGGGCTAGGCGTAGAACTTTGGTTGTGGTTCGAAAGGTGGTCATGATGGAAGTTTGTGATGTCGGTCCAAATCTTGTTGAGAATATGGTTGGATTGTTAAAAGGTGATGGTAATTTGAAATAAAGTGATCTATCGTGAACTTTGTCTTAGCTAGTTGTCTCTGGGTGTGTGTTATGCCTGGGAGGGGATAGAATGAAAGTGCAATGTGGTTTGTGGTCGAAAAGAAAGTATTGTCGATGAAGGCTATGTATGTAGATGACAATAGTTAATTTTGATTCTTTGTGAAAAGGGTCAAATAATTGGAAGAGATGGGATTATGTGTAATCGATTCTTTGGTGGTTCATGCCCAGAACCCCAGTCATTAATAATATACCATTGGTGATTTATTGGTAGAGAGGTTGTTAAAACAGATGTGATTCACTTTGATTGTGTCATATTGAGATTAATGAGATGTGGTAGACAGGTTGAGGAATGAAATTAAGGTTTTGTGAATGAAGTCGAAAAGAGAAGTTGTTCTGAGATCATCAAGTTGGTTGTGATAGTAGTATGAAGGGTTTGACGTGAGGATTTGGGCGTAATAATTTGATTAAGCCTTTTAGTGGGTGAAATCGAGGACTTCGGTTGGCTTTTGTAAAATTATGGGGAATTGAAGTGAAGGTGGAACCGTGAGAGGTTGCACTTTGTTGAGCTAAATCAACACTGTGACACCCCAGAATATGATATTTTAGAATTCGACATTTCGGTACGACTTTATAGCGTGTTTTTGGGCCGTTTCCGGGTGTTTGGGCCTCTTTGGGGGATTTTGGGCCTTGGGGGTTGAGTTGGGCCTCCGGTGGAAGGGTTTGGGCCCACGGGGGGGAACTTTTGGGCAGCCGAACCTAGCCCCCACCCCTTGGTGCGCCCCCCACTCCCCTCTCCCTCAACCCTAGCCACAACCCACCCCTCTCCTCCCCATGAGCCTCCCCTATTGCTTCCCCTAGCCGCCACCTTGCTCCTTCCTCCCCACCACCTCTAGCCAGCCCTAGGCGAGCTCCACCCCCACTCCTTGCTGCCACGCTGTTCCACGCCATTGCCCTCGCCATTGGGGAGCTCCACGACGATAGGATCCGGCGGGATTGGCGCGTGGAGGAAGATCGGGCGATCGGGAGGCGTGTTCGTCGGATTCTTCGTTCGTCGGGCGAAGGTATGGCTAGGGGTAATCCTTGGGGAAGGTCTAGGTGTTGTGCTAGAGGATGTTTTGGTGTTGTTAGATCTAAAGGTGGCGCTGTGATTGGATAGCTTTGATGAAAACTAGAGATTGCATAGTGTTCTGCTTCGGGCAGATTGGGCACACGACCTAGGGTTTGAGTTTTCGCAATTTTAGACTCGGAATTTGGTCAACCGCCTGTAGCGAAAGTTGTAGATAACTTCAATACCTTTAATTGGACACCAAGAATGCTTAATTACGTTTAGCCATTTGAAAGTTATGGTTGTTTTACGGAATGTGTTCAAAACTGTGACGAGATTGGGACAGATTACGTTGTTGTGTAGATTAAACAAATATAGAAGCCGAATCAGCTTTTCCCAATACTTACAAAACGCTAGGAAATTTCCTAAGATACAATAAAATGTACTCGTTTACCTGATTTGAAGTACTAGAAGACAAGTTATGCTAGTTTGAAGCCTGCTGTCTCGGCAGGACAGATTCTCTGTTTTTTGGTTTTGGGAGTAGTTTGCGATGTCGGGGTAGATGAGCGATTGTGTACTATTTTGTGGGCATGTTTTGAGTGTGTGGTATCCATGTGCAGGTGGTGTGACCCCGGGAGTGCCCTCATCCTCTCGCCAATCTGTCGCCCGCGGTTAAGGCAAGTGTATTGGAATGGGTAGCGTGTTGTATGTTGCTAGTCTTGACTAGATGCAAATGGATTACATGATGTGATATCTTGCCATGATTAGTGTTTGCCCATGATATGATGAAAATGGTTTATTATGATGCTATGCAATGATTAGTTGAGTTATGTGCAAGTTGTTTATGTTTATGGCATAATTGCATACATGGCATGAGAACTGGCCCGGTTGGTGAGAAAGTCATAACTAGTCCGGTAAGATCGGTGAGAAAGTTATGACTAATCCGGAGCGCCATTGAGTAAGTACTACCTCGTGATTCCATCCACGGTTGTGAATGGAAGCGAGGAGTAGGCACCCTCCGTTTAAGGGATGGAAGGGTAAACAGGGTTGTAACACCCCAAATTTTGCTTTTCATGAATTTGATGAAATTTGGCATTTTTGTGAATTTTTGGAATTTTCTGGAATTTATTTGGATTTATTTGGAATTTATTTGAATTTATTTCCTTTTAAGATAATTAAAGAATTAAAATTTGCAAATAAAGTTTTGTTGGAAATATTTTATTTGAGTCCAAAATGTCTCAAATTATTTTCCATAATTTTTCTGGAATTTTTCTGAGTATTTTGCTCTTTTTCTGGATTTATTTGAATTTTCTACGAATTAATGGAATATTTGATCGTTGGAAAATCGAATCGGTTTGTACTGTTCAAGCGACCGAGCCCGAGTCGGACTCGAGTCCGAGTCGAAGTCGAGCCGCATTTGAGTCGGACCCAGCCTAACCCTAACCCTTGCGACCGTTGGATCTTGATCCAACAGCCCACGATGATCCGCGTCGCGCGCGTGCGAACCGCGTTGCACCCAAACCCTAGCCCGCAACCGTTGGCTCTTGATCCAACGGCTGCCGTTGTGCCACGTCGTCCAATCCGAATCCAATTCGGATTCCGCCGCCGCGGCCGGGTGGACCTTGGTCTCCGCGATTTTCACGGAAGCCGAGGCCCCTATTTATACCGCCGCCGCCGCCACCGTGAATCCGACTTCCGTGCGCACCCGTAGCCCTAACTCTTCACGCCCGAGCTGTGACACAACGGAGTGTCGTATCTTATAAAATGTGAATGTTGAGGTCAAAAACTTTATAAAATGTGAAAATGGAGGTTAAAACTTTACGTTATGCCATTTATAGCGTGTTTTTGGGCCGTTTTCGGGTGTTTGGGCCTCTCCAGGGGACTTTGGGCCTTGGGGGTTGAGTTGGGCCTCCGGTGGAAGGGTTTGGGCCCAAGGGGGACTTTTGGGCAGCCAAATCTGGCCCCCACCCCTTGGTGCGCCCCAAACTCCCTCTCCCAACCCTAGCCGCCACCCCCTAGCCCCCCCATGCGCCTCCACCCTTCCCCTTCCTCTCCATCTTCCCCCATGGCGCCACCACCCCTCTCCTCCCCTCTCCACCTCCCTTGCTGCCCCTAGGGGAGTTCTCCACCTCAGCACCTCGAAGATCCGTCCATTGGAGCGCTCCGCGACGAGGAGATCCGGTGGATTTGGAGCGAGGAAGGAGATCGTGCGAACCGGGAGGAGATCCGTTGGGTTTTCGTGCGTTGCGCGAAGGTATGGCCATGGGAATTCTTGGGGTTGGTCTAGGTACTTTTATAAGGGTGATTATCAAGTTTTTAGATCAATTAGTGATGCTGGAATTGAGTAGATTGGATTAGATCTAGAAGTTGCCACGTTCTCTGTTTCGGGCAGCATGTGCAGTCGACCTAGGGTTCAGGTTTTCGCCAATTTAGAGTCCGAATTTGGTCGGCCGCCTGTTGAAGAAGTTGTAGGTAATTTCAATACCTTTCAGTGGGTATAAAGAACGCATAATTCCGATCAGCTGTTTGAAAGTTATGGCTGTTTTACCGAGCGTGTTAAAATCTGTGACGTGATTGGAACAGATCACGGTATTTTGTAGATTAAACAACTTTAGAGTCCGAATCAGTTTTTCCATATACTTAGAAAAAGATGGGAAATTTCCTAAGCTACGCGAGGATGTACTCGTTTAATTGATTCGGAGTCTTAGAACCCGAGTTATGCCTTTTGGAAGGCTGCTGTCCCGACGGGACAGAACCTCTGTTTTTTGCTTTTGCGAGTAGTTGGTGATGTCGGGGTAGAAGAGGGTTTGCGTACTGTTTTGTGGACATGATTGTGAGTGTGTGGTCCCTATGTGCAGGTGGTGCAACCCCGGGAGTGCCTTCTACTTCTCGTCAATCCATCGCCCGTGGTGGAGGCAAGTGTATTGGAATGGGTAGCGGGTTGTAGTTTGTTTGATTGATTGAGATTGAAATTTGAATATATGATATGTTCACATGCCATGCTTTAATGTTTGCCATTGATATGATGAATATGTTTATTATGTGATGATGCCATGTGTTAATGTACAAGTTATCCATGATGATGCCATGTGTTAATGTACAAGTTAGTCATGATGTTGGCATATTTGCATACATGGCAAGATACATGGCCCGGGTGGTGAGAAAGTCATAACTAGTCCGGGGAAGGTCGGTGAGAAAGTTATGACTATTCCGGAGAGCCAATGAGTAAGTCCTACATCGTGATTCCATCCACCGCGGTGTGGGGAAGCGAGGAGTAGGCACCCTCCATCTTCGGGATGGAAGGGGAGAGAGGGTGCACACCGACGGGTGTGTACTCAACCATACCGGTATGAGTTTCCAAGGAGATATGAGCATCGCATCGCACTGCATACATAATGATGATGATAATGATTTGTGAAGATGAATGAGATGATATACATGATGTGAGTTGTTGAAGCCATGTAATTATTTTTGTGTACCATTGCAATATGCTTGCTGAGTGTTGAACTCACGCTTGTGCTTTCTTGTTGTTTTAGGTACCATAAGATCGGCATGCGGGAAAGGGAATTAGTCACACTTCTACACGTAGCGTCACTCAATTGTTCCCACAGTCACTCAATTGGGTCTTGATAATAAATTAAGTATGATGCCTATTGTTTTATGGTTTAGCTTTGCAATATGAGAGTCTTATTGTTCGTTTGGCTCATGGAGACATTAAATGTTTGGAATTAGACTTTTAAGGTTGTCATACCTTTAATTATTGCTATTTTAGATGTCTCTCATATTGCCTTATATTGCTATGCTATTGTGTTTCCTTCAATTCATGTTAAAACAAAGGAGATGCTGCCGAAATTTTGGTTTTTAGCATTTACTCCTTTGCTGTAATTTATCTTTATTTATGGTATTTAGATGTTGTTTAGTCTATGTTTGGTAGCATTCGGGCATACTAGATTCCGGGGTGTTACAGTTGGTATCAGAGCGGGTTGTAGGTCCCTGGAATATGTATTTTTAGTGTCATGCTATAGGGTACAACTAAAATGTGATGTGGAATAACTTAGAAACATGGCTTAGGTCTTAACTAAAATTTTGTCATAGGATAGCAACATTAAAACTTGCAAAAGTGGTATAACTAATCTAAAATTTGACACACAATGGATGCACAGTAGGAAAGGGTATGGGTATCGTTTCTTTACGCTTAAATGTTGTATTTAAGCTTTGATGTTGAATGCTTCATTTGATAATGCATGTTGCTATGTCAATGAGATAAATGATTGAATTGTTGTTGTTGTTGTGATAGAGTGGGGTTGTGGTGCCGAAGGGTTTCGGTCACCTCTTTTTGTTCATAGTAAGGGTGTGGTTTGACGGTGTTGCCGGTTAGCGCCATCACCGAAAGACTATTAACCCCTGTGGGAGAAGAGTGCTTATCCTTTCTATCAAAGACCGGGTAGTTGGCTGGAGTCGAATCGAAGAGTTCGTGGTGGATTCTCTCAGTTGCTCTTTACCGTTCTAATGGTTGGTTTTCTTGGCTCTGGTTGATTGAAATCAAAAGAAAAGTGTTTGGAATTGGTTTTTCGCGGAGTGTCCCTTCGGTGTTTCTTGGTTTTGTCTTCTTTGGGTGAAGACAAAGAAGAAGAGTTTTGTGTTGCGCGTCTTTTGGTCGCCTTTGGCTTTGACACCGGTTTTGTTAGTTGCCTTGCAAAGAAAAGTATAGTTTTGGTTCTTGTGTGTCTTACTCTGAGTTTAAAAGAAGTTATCGAAGCGCGTGCAAAAAGTTAAGTTGTGTCAATTTATGTTTTGTGCCTTTGTCCGTAAAGGTTTACTTGATCGCTTGGTTCCCTCCTGTGGGAGTCTTTAAGATTGAAATGTGTTTTGGAGTCATGTCCCATTGCAACTTTGAGAGTCAAGCTTCTTTGTGAGTTTTGGTTGAGTATTAAAAGAAAAATGCTGCAAACAAAGTAAGTAGTCTTTTGACTGAAACCGTTTGTCAATAGTGAGAATTGTTGTTTAGCATGTTATGTAGTATGTACCAATGTGATTTATGGAATGATATATTGTTAAGTTAATTTGCGAGTTGAATCAATTAAATGTAATTGTTACCTTTAGCTTAAGATTAGGTGAACCTCTAGTGATATAGAGTACCCCATAGTGGGAATGATTAAATGGGTTAATGTACATGCTTAGAATCTGTTGCCTTGCTTTAAAAAGTGCTTATGATCCTTGTTAATGTTAAAAGTTTAAACCTTGATGCATAGTTAGAACATTAAGATGATATAAATTAATGATACTGTTAAAGAAACCTTGCCGATTGTTTAAAGATGTTCTAATCTAAACGGGTTAATAGAGAAATTTAATCATGTTGACTAGTGGCTTTAATTTGGAAGTTGATTAGAGTTGTTATTTATGTTGTTGCAAACTACTAGTATATTCGGAAGTATGCAGTTGTGTCTCTACAATGCTAGTATTGATATCAATTGAGAAGACATAAGACTTTTTGTTAATGATGTTGTTAAGAACATTGTGCTGATCTAACTTATTAAATCTAATTTAATAGTTGGAGTATGTTGTGTAGTGACAATTTTGTTGCAACCTATGTGTAAGGTAGCTAAAAGTAATGTTGTTGATTGATGATTATGCAAAGAATTGATATTGATGCCTTGGTAGTGTTGTTAATTGTTGGAAACCATTGATCCAATAGAAGAAAAGTGTAAAAAAAACTATGGTATTTTGTCGAGTACATGTTGTGATGGGATGAACAATGGATAATAATCATGATGCAAGATTTTAATTTTTAATGAATGCATATCTTAGAATCCTATTTACGAATTTTATCTTGTAGAGATATTACTTAACTGTTGAAGTCATTTTATTGATTGAACAGGTTCCAATTGTCAAGATGTTGACTTATGGGTGGTATAAAATTGATAGGTTGATCATGATAAAGTATTTGTTGAAGTATTATGTTTTAGAATGAGAATAAGATGTTGTATGATGTGTTTGTCTTTGGGGAACAGGATGAAGTAGTATTGGTTGGATGTTTTTTTTTATAAGCATCATAAACTTTATTTATAAGTGCTGGGAATGGTAACTAGAGAAAGAAATTGTTATGTAAATTTTGTTAAATCCGGTTGGACTTTCTCAATGAGTAAGTAGTGAACTTTGAAGTCTTTAATGGAAAGCATAGTGGAATAATAGAGATGATTGCAATTATGCTAAGCTGGTGTTTAAAAACCTTCTGGACTGGTTTGGTTGTTTGCTATCTTTGTTGAATGCTTTTGGTCAAAGTATTCCTTATGCTGTGTTTCAGAGTTTCCCTAAAACTCATAGAAATTGGTGTCTATTTTTGGATTTGGCTAATTTGTTCAGTTTATGCTATGAGTATGGTTTTACACCCAAAAGTCTTTGAGCAGATCGCGCTCCTTCGCGTTCGCGCTGCATCATATTTGGAGTAAATTTTAAAGGAAGCAGAAGGTCTTAGTGGGTTGTGTTGAAGATTCTTGAGATTTAATTTGTAACTCTTTTTGACTGGAGATGGATTTATTTGCATAATGTGTGTGATGTTTGCGAGTGCTTAAAAAAGGTGGAATTTACGAATGTTTCATAAGTGATTTTATTAGTGAAGTGTTCCTCTTTTGGAAATGAGTTTCCTTTTCTCTTTGAGAAAATTTGTGGTGGTTGCATGTGCAGATGTTTAACTTTGGAGCCGATGTTCTTTTTTTTCACATGTTGATTGTGGTTAAAGTGCGAGGTTTTGCAAGTTTAGTTTTTCAATTGATGTGGGTTCCTATACATCATCGTGTTTTGCTGTTAACGGTGTTGCCATCATAGTTATATGATTTAGCGCAACCGTCAATGTTATGGGTGTTTCAAACCTGTGATACCGAGGAAGTAGTCGTTTGGTGAATGATTACTCGGTATTGTTGTTACATGGTGAATGAATGGTGAAACAGAATCATGACATCGTTTATGTTTATTCAATCATAAAAGAGTCGATGAGCCAGGTCAGTGAGAAAGTCATATATGGAGATATGACTAATCCGGAGTGCTCTTGAAGAGTGTGCATTTATGTCATGAAACGAGATTTCCCTTGCTTTCTAGTATGAAAAGAAACAATGAAGAATTTCTGGTAGGTTGGTTGTGGTGTAAGAGATCTGAGCTTTCTTTGCATCTTGGCTTAGGAAAAATAAAATGAGTACTCTTTGGTTGTTGCCGAACTCTTTCCAATGTGGCTTTTAGCGCTTTGGAGTTCGAGTTGTTGTATGTGGACCAATTGGGTTCATGTTACGGTTGGGCTGACTCATCAATGGTACTGTTTGTCCTGGTCCTTTAAGTGGAAGGATATGAGGGCGAGGCTTTCTTAGTAAGAGAAATCTGGTGTGGCTAGTAGTTGATCGTAAATGGTGTAGAAGTGAAGAGTAAAGAAAGGTTGTCTATGTCCCAATTCAAACCTTCTTGGAGAATTGTTTCCGTTTATGTGTCCCTCGGTAGGGTTGATCAAATTATTAGTGGACCACTTGGTGGTTGCTAGTAATTGCTTTCGGTTTTCGAATAGTATTGGATCTTTTTGTCGTCGGGCTATTGAGCGTGTTGTGCCAACCAAAGTGGAATGTTCGGCTGTTATTGATTTTGCGGGTTTTCAGAACCCTGGCCATAAAGTAGGCTTCTCCTTTCTGTGGTAGTGGGGTGGGTGTTGGTCTTGTTGTAAAAGATCAGAATGTAACCCCGATGATTCAAGCAGTTAGTAATCTTAGAGTGTTGTGTCTCACTTGGTTTGCGTCGTCGCGAATACGATGAACCACAATTGAGAGGTTGAGACGTCAATCACTGTTGTGCGTGGGAGCGGAAGATGGATCTAGAAGTTGGCACCATGTCCTTCTGGAGAGTGGCTTTGGTTAAAGGGATCGGGCACTTTAGTGCCAAGGGATGTATCGAAGGAGGAGTGTAAGACCGTTTCCTTTCGTGCTCTGTTTGGGATTTTATCCTATCGCTTGGGTCATGCCGAGGCCTGGTATAGGTGCTTTGGGTTTCAATGTTGAGTAAAGTACTTGCAAGAGGTTGATCGTGGGTTATCGTTAGAACTGTGGGTCTTCGAGCCTAAGCATCTTACCATCGGGTCTCGATCAGTGTAGTTCCAGTGGCTTTAGTTACAAAGAGAAGCGGTTTGGGAACTGGAGTCTCGCATGCGCGAGAAGTACCCCGAGCTTTTCGCCTCAGGTATGAGATGTGAAACCTAGCTATCTTTTGCTTTGCTGGGTTGCGTATTGGTGTGTCTTGGATTCGAGGTCGAATCCTGTTGAAGGGGGGAGAATGTGACACCACAGAGTGTCGTATCTTATAAAATGTGAATGTTGAGGTCAAAAACTTTATAAAATGTGAAAATGGAGGTTAAAACTTTACGTTATGCCGTTTATAGCGTGTTTTTGGGCCGTTTTCGGGTGTTTGGGCCTCTCCGGCCGGGGGACTTTTGGGCAGCCAAATCTGGCCCCCACCCCTTGGTGCGCCCCAAACTCCCTCTCCCAACCCTAGCCACCACCCCCTAGCCCCCCCATGCGCCTCCACCCTTCCCCTTCCTCTCCATCTTCCCCCATGGAGCCACCACCCCTGTCCTCCCCTCTCCACCTCCCTTGCTACCCCTAGGGGAGTTCTCCACCTCAGCTCCTCGAAGATCCGTCCATTGGAGCGCTCCGCGACGAGGAGATCCGGTGGATTTGGAGCGAGGAAGGAGATCGCGCGAACCGGGAGGAGATCCATTGGGTTTTCGTGCGTTGGGCGAAGGTATGGCAATGGGAATCCTTGGGGTTGGTCAAGGTACTTTTATAAGGGTGATTATCAAGTTTTTAGATCAATTGGTCGTGCTGGAATTGAGTAGATTGGATTAGATCTAGAAGTTACCACGTTCTCTGTTTCGGGCAGCATGTGCAGTCGACCTAGGGTTCAGGTTTTCGCCAATTTAGAGTCCGAATGTGGTCGGCCGCCTGTTGAAGAAGTTGTAGGTAATTTCAATACCTTTCAGTGGGTATAAAGAACGCATAATTCCGATCAGCCGTTTGAAAGTTATGGCTGTTTTACCGAGCGTGTTAAAATCTGTGACGTGATTGGAACAGATCACGGTATTTTGTAGATTAAACAACTTTAGAGTCCGAATCAGTTTTTCCATATACTTAGAAAAAGTTGGGAAATTTCCTAAGCTACGCAAGGATGTACTCGTTTAATTGATTCGGAGTTTTAGAACCCGAGTTATGCCTTTTGGAAGGCTGCTGTCCCGACGGGACAGAACCTCTGTTTTTTGGTTTTGCGAGTAGTTGGTGATGTCGGGGTAGAAGAGGGTTTGCGTACTATTTTGTGGACATGATTGTGAGTGTGTGGTCCCTATGTGCAGGTGGTGCGACCCCGGGAGTGCCTTATACTTCTCGTCAATCCGTCGCCCGTGGTGGAGGCAAGTGTATTGGAATGGGTAGCGGGTTGTAGTTTGTTTGATTGATTGAGATTGAAATTTGAATATATGATATGTTCACATGCCATGCTTGAATGTTTGCCATTGATATGATGAATATGTTTATTATGTGATGATGCCATGTGTTAATGTACAAGTTATCCATGATGATGCCATGTGTTAATGTACAAGTTAGTCATGATGTTGGCATATCTGCATACATGGCAAGATACATGGCCCGGGTGGTGAGAAAGTCATAACTAGTCCGGGGAAGGTCGGTGAGAAAGTTATGACTATTCCGGAGAGCCAATGAGTAAGTCCTACATCGTGATTCCATCCACCGCGGTGTGGGGAAGCGAGGAGTAGGCACCCTCCATCTTCGGGATGGAAGGGGAGAGAGGGTGCACACCGACGGGTGTGTACTCAACCATACCGGTATGAGTTTCCAAGGAGATATGAGCATCGCATCGCATTGCATACATAATTATGATGATAATGATTTGTGAACATTAATGAGATGATATACTTGATGTGAGTTGTTGAAGCCATGTAATTGTTTTTGTGTACCATTGCGATATGCTTGCTGAGTGTTGAACTCACGCTTGTGCTTTCTTGTTGTTTTAGGTACCATGAGATCGGCATGCGGGAAAGGGAATTAGTCACACTTCTACACGTAGTGTCACTCAATTGTTCCCACAGTCACTCAATTGGGTCTTGATAATAAATTAAGTATGATGCCTATTATTTTATGGTTTAGCTTTGCGATATGAGAGTCTTATTGTTCGTTTGGCTCATGGAGACATTAAATGTTTGGAATTAGACTTTTAAGGTCGTCATACCTTTAATTATTGCTATTTTAGATGTCTCTCATATTGCCTTATATTGCTATGCTATTGTGTTTCCTTCAATTCATGTTAAAACAAAGGAGATGCTGCCGAAATTTCGGCTTTTAGCATTTACTCCTTTGCTGTAATTTATCTTTATTTATGGTATTTAGATGTTGTTTAGTCTATGTTTGGTAGCATTTGGGCATACTAGATGCCGGGGTGTTACAGTTGGTATCAGAGCGGGCTGTAGGTCCCTGGAATATGTATTTTTAGTGTCATCCTATAGGGTACAACTAAAATGTGATGTGGAATAACTTAGAAACATGGCTTAGGTCTTAACTAAAATTTTGTCACAGGATAGCAACATTAAAACTTGCAAAAGTGGTATAACTAATCTAAAATTTGACACACAATGGATGCACAGTAGGAAAGGGTATGGGTATCGTTTCTTTACGCTTAAATGTTGTATTTAAGCTTTGATGTTGAATGCTTCATTTGATAATGCATGTTGCTATGTCAATGAGATAAATGATTGAATTGTTGTGGTAATTAGATCCAATCTCGACCCTTGGATTTGGATCCAACGCGCGAGATCTAGCCACGTGTGACACCACGGAGTGTCGTAATCTTATAAAATGTGGATGTTGAGGTCAAAACATTATAAAATATGTAAATGAAGGTTAAAACTTTACGTTATGCCATTTATAGCGTGTTTTTGGGCCGTTTTCGGGTGTTTGAGCCTCTCCGGGGGACTTTGGGCCTTGGGGGTTGAGTTGGGCCTCCGGTGGAAGGGTTTGGGCCCAAGGGGGGACTTTTGGGCAGCCAAATCTGGCCCCCACCCCTTGGTGCGCCCCAAACTCCCTCTCCCAACCCTAGCCGCCACCCCCTAGCCCCCCCCTCATGCGCCTCCACCCTTCCCCTTCCTCTCCATCTTCCCCCATGGCGCCACCACCCCTCTCCACCTCCCTTGCTGCCCCTAGGGGAGTTCTCCACCTCAACACCTCGAAGATCCGTCCATTGGAGCGCTCCGTGACGAGGAGATCCAGTGGATTTGGAGCGAGGAAGGAGATCGCACGAACCGGGAGGAGATCCGTTGGGTTTTCGGTCGTCGGGCGAAGGTATGGCCATGGGAATCCTTGGGGTTGGTCTAGGATCTGTTCTAAGGGTGATTATCATGTTTTTAGATCAATTGATGGTGCTGGAATTGAGTAGATTAGACGGAATCTTGAGTTTGCCACGTTCTCTGTTTCGGGCAGCATGAGCAGTCAACCTAGGGCTTGGGTTTTTGTCAATTTAGAGTCAGAATTTGGTCGTACGGCTGTTGAAGAAGTTGTAGGTAATTTCAATATCTTTCCGTGGGTATAAAGAAAGTCCAATTCCACCCAGCCGTTTGAAAGTTATGGTTGTTTTACCGAGCGTGTTAAAATCTGTGACGTGATTGGAACAGATCACGATATTTTGTAGATTAAACAACTTTAGAGTCCGAATCAGCTTTTCCATATACTTAGAAAAAGTTAGGAAACTTCCTAAGCTACGCGAGGATGTACTCGTTTAATTAATTCGGAGTCTTAGAACCCGAGTTATGCATTTTGGAAGGCTGTTGTCCCGACGGGACAGAACCTCTGTTTTTGGGTTTAGCGAGTAGTTTGCGATGTCGGGGTAGAAGAGGGATTGCTTACTATTTTGTGGACATGATTGTGAGTGTGTGGTACTCATGTGCAGGTGGTGTGACCCCGGGAGTGCCTTCTACTTCTCGCCAATCCGCTGCCCGTGGTTGAGGCAAGTGTATTGGAATGGGTAGCGGGTTGTAGGTTGCTAGTTTTGTTGAGTTGAAATTGAATATATGATATGTTCACATGCCATGCTTTAATGTTTGCCATTGATATGATGAATATGCTTATTACGTTATGATGCCATGTGTTAATGTACAAAGTTATTTATGATGTTGGCATATTTGCATACATGGCATGATACAAGGCCCGGGCGGTGAGAAAGTCATAACTAGTCCGGGGAAGGTCGGTGAGAAAGTTATGACTATTCCGGAGAGCCAATGAGTAAGTCCTACATCGTGATTCCATCCACCGCGGTGTGGGGAAGCGAGGAGTAGGCACCCTCCATCTTCGGGATGGAAGGGGGGAGAGGGTGCACACCGACGGGTGTGTACTCAACCATACCGGTATGAGTTTCCAAGGTGATATGAGCATCGCATCGCATTGCATACATAATGATGATGATAATAATTTGTGATCATGAATGAGATGATATACATGATGTGAGTTGTTGTAGCCATGTAATTGTTTATGTTTGTACCATTGCAATATACTTGCTGAGTGATGAACTCACGCTTGTGTTTATGTTGTTTATTTTATGTACCATGACAATGGCTTGTGGGAAAGGGCATTAGCTACACATCTTCACGTAGTTCTAGTCACATTTACCAACCTTGAGTCATGATCATAATAATAGTGCCCTGAACTAGGTGTATGGAATAATTTTAATGTGCTGTTGATCCTCTTTGCTTAGCTATAGATGTTTGTGTGGTTGGTTTTGGTTTAATTGTTTATGATGATGTTTTATCCATTATATATTGCTGCTTTAGATGTCTTATGTTATAAAATATTTTGCTATGATATTCTTATTGTTCAAATCATGATAAAACAAAGGAGATGCTGCCGAAATTTCGGTGTTTAGCTTTTGTGCTCTTGCTGTAATTTACCTTTATTTATGGTATTGAGATGATGTTTAGCCTATGTTTGGTAGCATTCGGGCATACTAGATGCTGGGGTGTTACACCACGTAGCCCGTAAATCGCACCGTGCTAGGGTTAGCCTCAGCCGTTAGATCTTGATCGAACGGTGGAGATCGAACCGCGTTAACCCAAACGTGTGGAATCCAGATCCAATCCGCGCCGTCGATTTTCAAATCAACGGCCGCGATTGCGCCACGTGTGCCCTAGCCACGTCGCACCGTGCGCGTGCGCAAGCGTGCGTGTCGCTGACACGCCGGGCCCGCGTGTTAGCGACCGAACCGAACCGCACCATGACGTCATGCCGACGTCACAGTGGGGCCCGCTTGTCAGTCGTTGTCGTCCGTGGACCGGGTCCACGCTGGACCCGAGCCGGGCCGTGGACCGAGTCCACGCGCCTGCTAGCGTCATGCTGACGTCATAATTCAGTTTTTCAATAGAAAAATAATTCGGTGGAAATTGATTTTCCACGCTGACGTCATTATTCGGATTTTCAATATAAAAATAAATGAAATAATTCGGTTTATTGATTTATTTGAATTTTGAAACTTTAAACGCTTATAACTTTTGCATTTTAACTCCGATTTGGGTGATTCAAATTTCTAAATTTTTATAAAATTGAGATCTACTCAATGGCGAATTTTATTTAATTTTTGGACCAAAGTTTTTCTCTATAATATTTACTTAATTGATTATTTAATCTTTAAACGCTTGTAACCTTTGCGTTTTACCTCCGATTTTGACGATTCAAATTCCTAAAAATTCATAAAATTATGCTCTCTGTGTTTATGGACTTTATTTGAATGTTTGGAAACTTTTTATCTATTGTTTATTTATTTATTGCTATTTGCACGCTTTACGAGTAGACGTTGAAGTGCCCGAAAGCTTCGAAGGTGAAGTGTTGACCCAGGAGCCAGCTCAAGAACCTGAATAAGTGCTATTTGAAGGCAAGTTATGCTTTGACCATGTTGATCCCATTTTGAAATTAATTTGATTTAAATTATTGCATGCTACTTTAAATTAGAAAATGCTTTATTTAAATCTGGGAAATTAGATAAGTGCCAAATTGCTATATGACACCTTGACTAATTAATTATGTGCCATGACCCCTTGTCACCCTAGTTGTGGAATATTTAGTTGGACACTAATAATTTGCCAATAGGGGTAATTAGACTGATGTAGCTTATGCTTAGCCCTGCCACATTTGTCACGACAGGATTTTGGATAATTAAATGTTAACATTGACTTAATGAGATATGGAACCTATTTTGAAAAAGTGTCATGTGTTTTTGATGTTGTTGTTGATGGCACGTGGTGCATGGTAAACAACTGGGTTTGATAAATAGATTTTGATCGGGGCATGTGGCAAGATTGATCGGATGGGCCAGGTGTGGCACCGGGAAAGATGATTTGGTTCTTCGGGTAGTCTTGCCCTGGTCACCCTAAGGACTTAACCTTGCAAGCCTTTGAACTGAGTCAAGCGTGCAACCACATGTCCGGAATGGGACGGACCTAGTTGATTAAGTTGCTAATAACTTGTTTGTGGAGCCTCGGGGTGTCAACTACGCCGTTTGTGTAGTTGTACGGGGGAGCGTATCGGGGCTGCGTGTAACACCCCGGCATTTAATATGCCCGAATGCTACCAAACATAGACTAAACATCAACTAAATACCATGAATTAAGCTAAACTACAGCAAAGGAACAAATGCTAATACCGAAAATTTCGGCAGCATCTCCTTTGTTTTTCCATGATTCGTAGCAACAACAAAGTATCACAAGTTATATCATAATGGAAAGCATCTAAAACAGCACTAACATGTGACATAGCAACAATATAAGTCCAGGGTAAAGCCTTCAACCACTTCATGAGCTAAATGAATCAAATAGTAAGACCGAGCACATAGTTAAGCAATTCTCCAAGTTTTGTGGCAATACTTTCATTATCATGACTCCAAGTGGTAACACTTGTCTAATTTATGTGGAGCTACATGTAGATGTCTAGCTAACCCCTTTTTTCCCGCATGCCGGTTTCATGGTACCTAAGAAAAACAACATAAACACAAGCGTGAGTTCATCACTCAGCAAGTATATTGCAATGGAACAAGAAAACACATTCCAATACCTTCATCAACACTTTTCACATACAACATCATACACATCTCAGAGTCATAGTGTAAGCATATCATTGACATCATCATAAATCATCCTCATATAACATCCTCATATAATGCAATGCAATTTAATGCAATGCGATGCACATGTCTCCTGGAAACTCATACCGGTATGGTTGAGTACACACCCGTCGGTGTGCACCCTCTCCCCCCTTCCATCCCGAAGATGGAGGGTGCCTACTCCTCGCTTCCGTTCACCGTGGTGAATGGAATCACGATGTAGGACTTACTCATTGGCTTTCCAGATTAGTCATAACTTTCTTACCGACCTACCCTGGACTAGTTATGACTTTCTCACCGCCCGAGCCATGTAACATGCCATGTATGCATTTATGCCAACATCATATTTAATTTGTACATTAACACATGGCATCATCACATAATAAACATACTCATCATATCAATGGCAAACATTAAAGCATGGCATGTGAACATATCATATATTCAAACTTCAATCTCAATCAATCAAACAACCTACAATCGCTATCCATTACAACGCACTTGCCTCAACCACGGGCGACGGATTGGCGAGAAGTAGAAGGCCCTCCCGAGGTCACACCACCTGCACATAGGGACCACACACTCACAATCAAGCCCACAAAACAGTATGCAAACCCTCATCTACCCCGACATGGCCAACTACTCGCAAAACCCAAAAACAGCAGTTCTATCCCGCCGGGATAGCAGCCTTCCAAAAGACATAACTCGGATTCTAAGACTCCGATTCAAATAAACGAGTACATCCTCGCGTAGCTTAGGAAATTTCCCAACTTTTTCTAGGTATAGGGAAAGACTGATTCGGACTCTAAAGTTGTTTAATCTACAAAATACCGTGATCTGTTCCAATCACATCACAGATTTTAACACGCTCGGTAAAACAACCATAACTTTCAAACGGCTGATCGTAATTTAACGTTCTTTATGTCCCTGAAATATAATTAAATTACCTACAACTTCTTCAACAGGCGGACGTCCAAATTCGGAATCTAAATTGGCGAAAAACTAAACTCTAGGTCGACTGCTCATGCTGTCCCAAAACAGAAACGTGGCAACATCTAGATCTAATCCATTCTACTCAATTCCAGGACCACCAATTGATCTAAAAACTTGATAAACACCCTTAGAACATATCCTAGACCAACCCCAAGGATCCCTGTGGTCATACCTTCGCCCGACGACCGAAAACCCAACGGATCTCCTCCCGGTTCGCGCGATCTCCTTCCTTGCTCCAATTCCGCCGGATCTCCTCGTCGCGGAGCGCTCCAACGGATGGATCTTCGAGGTGCTAAGGTGGAGATCTCCCCTAGGGGCAGCAAGGGAGGTGGAGAGGTGGTGGAGGGGTGGAGGAGCAATGGGGAGCAATGGGGGAGGTGGCTAGAGGTGGAGGCGTGTGGGGGAGGTGGGGGAGAGAGGTGGCGGGTAGGGTTTGCAAGTGGGGGGCAGCAAGGGCAGGGGAGGACGCTCCAAGCCAGGAAAACCTGGTCTCCCCCTCCCTCATGGGCCCAAATACCTTCCCACTAAAGCCCACGACTCATCCCCTTGGGCCCAAACTCCCCCGGAGAGGCCCAAACTCCCGAAATCGGCCCGGAAACGCAATTAAACCTCATACCGTATAGTTTTATTCCCTAATTTCACATTTTATAATGTCACACCATTCCGTAGTGTCACATTCTTCCCCCCTTCAACAGGATTCGACCTCGAATCCGAAGGACGCCAAAAATCAACAACAAAATCCCCAAGGGACAAAAGACTTCTCTGCAGCACAAAACAACCGCACGAAACCTCAAACCGGAACAAGCGACAAGCGAGTTCTCAATACCAACACTTGGCGAGAAAAGTAATGATCTAGCTCAACTAAGGGCAACCTCTCACAAATCGACCTTCACTTCAATTCCCAAACAGAATCTGCGTTTCAACCACAAAGGGCTCCATCAACCCAAAACGCTTGAATCCTCACGACAAACACTTCACATTTCTATCACAACCAACCTGACTACCACACTCCATTAAACTCAACTTGACATAATCAAAACAAGTCACAATTCCTTTAACGACCTCTCTACATTCCCAAAAATTTCCATCGAGGGGAATAACTCATTAAGGCACACTTGCCCTTCCGATACACGATCATACTAACATTTCATTCCATCCTCTCCCAGGCAAGACTTAAACCCAAAAACAACTAGTGAAGACAATTACTCACGACAGGACAATTATCACCGATCTACCGTCAACTTCACTTCCACCCATCGCTACTCTTAATAAAGGTTAAACCCATGCATCATCAACCTCCATCACAAACCACCCTTATACCACTAAGGTACAACACCTAGCCCCACGCTAGGGCCGTCAATTATTACAAAACCCCAATTGGTTCTTTTCCTAAGATGGTCTCACCCTCACCTTTTCTTTCTCAAAGACATCCGAGCCCTTGGATATTTTACTTCAGTAAACTCATCGAGTCAATAAGCCCTTCTATTCTTATTCCCAACTAGAATGCCACCAACATAGCAATTCTCTTTAGTCAGATGAACCACATTCATCGACAGAAACCCAATGCAAATCACTTAGGAAAGAATTTGGCAACATCCCAAAGATCACTCTTTTCTTTGCAAAAATCAAGTCGCAAAGGAAAACTCAAATCTCAAATCAAGGCGATTCATTTCGCATCTGGGAGCACTCAAACAAAAGAGAGACTCCACCCCATTCTTTGACAGAAGTTCTCAACATTCAAAATGTCTCAACTCGCTTTCACCCAAGCCAAACTTCTCATTTTCACCAAAGTTAACATTTTGGAAAGAATCCGTTCCTCAAATCACACACAAGAATCCACAACCATCTCAGTACCTCTCAAGGAGAAAGGAAAGTCAAATCTGAAACATAACCAAAATTTCAGCATTTTTCCATTCTTTATTTTCATGCCAGAAAGCACAGGAAATCTCGATTCATGACGTGGATGCAAACTTTTCAAGAGCACTCCGGATTAGTCATATATCTACATATGACTTTCTCACCGACCTGGCTCAACAACTCTTTTATGATCAACATCGCATTTTAACCAAAAGAAAATTTTGGAAGAGAACATCGACTCCAAAGATAAGTATCTGCACATGCAACCGCCACGAATTTTCTCAAAGAGAAAGTAACTCCTTTCAAAAAGGGAACACTTCCCTAACAACATCACTTATAAAACATTCGTAGAATCCACCTTGTGAAACACTCGCAAACACCACACACTATTTCAACAATAACTCCAACTCTAGCCAATTAGAGTTACAAATTAAATCTCAAGAATCTCCAACACAACCCTCTATGTCCATCTGCTTCCTTTAAAAATTTATTCCAAAGACAATTCAGTGCGAACGCGAGGGGCGCGATCCACTAAAAAACTTTGGGTGCAAATCTATACTCATGGCACAAATTAAACAAATGGGTCAAAACAAATATTTGTACCAATCACTATGAGTTTAGGAAAACTCTGAAACACAACAGAAGGAACACTTCGACCAAAAGAATTCAACCAAAATAGCAACCAACCATACCATCCAAAAGGTTTTAGACACAAGCTCAGCATGAAACCCGCCCTATCTAGTATTCCACTATACTTACCATGTAAGCATTCAACATACACTATTTACTCATCGAGAAGCCTCATTATAATTCAACCAAAAGCTACATAACCAATTCTTTCCTTAGTTACCTTTCCGAACATTTATAAATACAGTTTATGATGATTAACAAAACGACTTCCATTCGATACTATCTCATCACGATCCCCACAGACCAACACAACATAACCACGTATTCTATATTTCATACATAATACTTCAACAGATACTTAAGCATGATCAACATATAAATTTTGTACCATCCATACATGAACCTCTTGACAATAAAAACTTGTTCACTCAATAAAATGACTTCAGCAAATCAGTATTATCTCTACAAGATAAAATTCGTAAATAGGATTCTAAGATATGCATTCATTAAGGTTAAACTCTTACATCATGATTATTATCCGTTGTTCATCCCATCACAACATGTACTCGACATAATACCACAGTTTTACACCTTTCTCTATTGGATCAATGGTTTCCAACAATTAACAACACTACCAAGTCATCAATATCAATTATTTGCATAATCTTAAAAACAGCAACATTACTTTTAGTTACCCTATCCAAAGGCTATAACAAATTGTCACTCCACAACATACTCCAACTATTAAAATAAATTTAATAAGTTAGACCATCTCAATGCTTTTAACAACATCATAAACAGCAAATCATATGTCTTCACAATTGACATCGATACTAGCATTGTAGGAACACAACTGCATACTTCCAATTATACTAATAGTTTGCAACAACGACATGAATAGCAACTCTAGTCAACTTCTCAGTTAAGGTCACATGCCAACACGATTAAATTTCTCTACCAACATGTAAAATTAGAACATCTTTAAACAACCAGCAAAGTTTCTTTAACAATATCAGCAATTTACATCATCTTAATGTTCTAACTATGCATCAGGGTTTAAAACTTTAAACTTTATCGAGGATCATAAGCACTCTTAAAGCAAGGCAACAGATTCCAAACATGTACATTAACCCATTCAATCATTCTCGCTAAGAGTAAACTACAACACTAGTAGTCTATTTATTCTCAAGCTAGAGATATTAATCACATTGAATTGATTCAACTCAAAATTTAACTTAGCAACACATCAATCCATAAACCACATTGTTACCTACTACATAACATGCTAAACATCAATTCTTACTAGGGACAAACGATTTCAGTCAAAAGACTACCTACTTTGTTTGCAGCATTTTAGTTTTAAAACTCATCCCAAATTCATAAGGAAACTTGACTCTCAAAATTGCAATGAGACAAACCCAAACTTGGTCATGCAAAGGAATTCTCCAAAACACTTTTCAATCTCAAAGACTCCCACAGGAGGGAACCAACCGATCAAATAAACCTTTGCAAATAAAACCTTAGCACCAAACCTCAATCTTTCACGAAACAAGAAGGGTTTTTCAAAGATGATTTCTTAAACCAGTAAAATAACAAAATCAAACACCACGTACTACTACAAAGCCACAGAACTTCAGCCCTGACAGCCAGGTCTTGCACAACTCCGCCATAACTCCTTTAACCTCGGAGAAAGACAAACACAGGAATAAATTGAATGCTTCTTTCCCATAAAGCAATCAACAAACTAGGCATCAAAACTGGGAAGGCGCCCAAAAGAAGCGCAACACTAGACTCCTCTTCTTTGTCTTCAACCAAGGAAGACAAAACCACACACCGCATACGGAACGATCCGCAAAAATCCAATACCAAACACTTTTCTTTTGGTTTCCATCAACTAAAACCAAGAAAACCAACCAAGACAGACCACAGAACAATAAAGAACATCCGAAGGAATCTATCACCAAATCTTCTATTTGACTCTAGTCAACTACTCGATCTACGGCAGAAAGGGTAAGCACTCTTCTTCTACAGGGGTTAATAGTTCTTCGGTGATGGCGCTAACCGGCCACACCGTCAAACCTCACCCTTACTATGAATAAAGAGAGGTGGCCGAAACCCTTCGGCGCCACAACCCCAATTTAACACAATAACACGAACAATTCAATTCAATTCTCTCATATACATAGCAGCATGCTATATCAAATATAGCATTTAGCAACAAGGCTTAAATACAACATTTAAGCGTAAAGAAACGATACCCATACCCTTTCCTACTGTGCATCCATTGTGTGTCAAATTTTAGATTAGTTATACCACTTTTGCAAGTTTTAATGTTGCTATCCTATGACAAAATTTTAGTTAAAACCTAAGCCATGTTTCTAAGTGATTCCACATCACATTTTAGTTGTACCCTATAGCATGACACTAAAAATACACATTCCAAGGACCTACAACCCGCTCTGATACCAACTGTAACACCCCGGCATTTAATATGCCCGAATGCTACCAAACATATACTAAACATCAACTAAATACCATGAATTAAGCTAAACTACAGCAAAGGAACAAATGCTAATACCAAAAATTTCGGCAGCATCTCCTTTGTTTTTCCATGATTCGTAGCAATAACAAAGTATCACAAGTTATATCATAATGGAAAGCATCTAAAACAGCACTAACATGTGACATAGCAACAATATAAGTCCAGGGTAAAGCCTTCAACCACTTCATGAGCTAAACGAATCAAATAGTAAGATCGAGCACATAGTTAAGCAATTCTCCAAGTTTCGTGGCAATACTTTCATTATCATGACTCCAAGTGGTAACACTTGTCTAATTTATGTGGAGCTACGTGTAGATGTGTAGCTAACCCCTTTTTTCCCGCATGCCGGTTTCATGGTACCTAAGACAAACAACATAAACACAAGCGTGAGTTCATCACTCAGCAAGTATATTACAATGGAACAAGAAAACACATTCCAATACCTTCATCAACACTTTTCACATAAAACATCATACACATCTCAGAGTCATAGTGTAAGCATATCATTGACATCATCATAAATCATCCTCATATAACATCCTCATATAATGCAATGTAATGCAATGCGATGCACATGTCTCCTGGAAACTCATACCGGTATGGTTGAGTACAGACTCGTCGGTGTGAACCATCTCCCCCCTTCCATCCCGAAGATGGAGGGTGCCTACTCCTCGCTTCCGTTCACCGCGGTGAATGGAATCACGATGTAGGACTTACTCATTGGCTTTCCGGATTAGTCATAACTTTCTCACCGACCTACCCCGAACTAGTTATGACTTTCTCACCGCCCGAGCCATGTAACATGCCATGTATGCATTTATGCCAACATCATATTTAACTTGTACATTAACACATGGCATCATCATGGATAACTTGTACATTAACACATGGCATCATCACATAATAAACATACTCATCATATCAATGGCAAACATTAAAGCATGGCATGTGAACATATCATATATTCAAACTTCAATCTCAATCAATCAAACAACCTACAATCGCTATCCATTACAATACACTTGCCTCAACCACGGGCGACGGATTGGCGAGAAGTAGAAGGCCCTCCCGAGGTCACACCACCTGCACATAGGAACCACACACTCACAATCAAGCCCACAAAACAGTACGCAAACCCTCATCTACCGCGACATGGCCAACTACTCGCAAAACCCGAAAACAGCAGTTCTGTCCCGCCGGGACAGCAGCCTTCCAAAAGACATAACTCGGGTTCTAAGACTCCGATTCAAATAAAAGAGTACATCCTCGCGTAGCTTAGGAAATTTCCCAACTTTTTCTAGGTATAGGGAAAGACTGATTCGGACTCTAAAGTGGTTTAATCTACAAAATAACTTGATCTATTCCAATCACGTCACATATTTTAACACGCTCGGTAAAATAGCCATAACTTTCAAACGTCTGATCAGAATTTAACGTTCTTTATGTCCCCTGAAAGATAATTAAATTACCTAAAACTTCTTCAACAGGCGGACGTCCAAATTCGGACTCTAAATTGGTGAAAAACTAAACCCTAGGTCGACTGCTCATGCTGTCCCAAAACAGAAACGTGGCAACATCTAGGTCTAATCCAATCTACTCAATTCCAGCACCACCAATTGATCTAAAAACTTGATAAACACCCTTAGAACATATCCTAGACCAACCCCAAGGATCCCCGTGGTCATACCTTCGCCCGACGACCGAAAACCCAACAGATCTCCCGGTTCGCGCGATCTCCTTCCTTGCTCCAATTCCGCCGGATCTCCTCGTCGCGGAGCGCTCCAACGGATGGATCTTCGAGGTGCTAAGGTGGAGATCTCCCCTAGGGGCAGCAAGGGAGGTGGAGAGGTGGTGGAGGGGTGGAGGAGCAATAGGGAGCAATGGGGAGGTGGCTAGAGGTGGAGGCGTGTGGGGGAGGTGGGGGAGAGAGGTGGCGGCTAGGGTTTGCAAGTGGGGGGCAGCAAGGGCAGGGGGAGGACGCCCCAAGCCAGGAAAACCTGGTCTCCCCCTCCCTCAAGGGCCCACATACCTTCCCACTAAAGCCCACGACTCATCCCCTTGGGCCCAAACTCCCCCGGAGAGGCCCAAACTCCCGAAATCGGCCCGGAAACGCAATTAAACCTCATACCGTATAGTTTTATTCCCTAATTTCACATTTTATAATGTCACACCATTCCGTAGTGTCACACTGCGGCCAGATACCCATCTAACGGTTGGTTTGTCTAGACTTCGCCTTTGCTAAGGGAAGGGCTAGGACACAACAACCGGATAGGTCCACTTGTGTAGTTAGAGGCTTCCGAAAGACTTTGTTACGGACTCTCGCCTTGGTGGCGTTTGACTGTATCTTGTGATCTAGATGTTGTCACGTCCTCTGTTTCGGATTGCATGCGCAGTCGACCTAGGGTTCGGTTTTTCGCCAATTTAGAATCCGAATTTGGACGTCCGCCTGTTGAAGAAGTTGTAGATAATTTCAATACCTTTCAGTGGGTATAAATAACGTTAAATTCCGATCAGCCATATGAAATTTATGGCTGTTTTACCGAGCGTGTTAAAATCTGTGACGTGATTGGAACAGATCACGGTATTCTTTAGATTATACCACTTTAGAGTCCGAATCAGCTTTTCCATATACCTAGAGAATGTTGGGAAATTTCCTAAGCTACGTGAGGATGTACTCGTTTAATTGATTCAGAGTCCCAGAGCTCAGGTTATGCCTTTTGCAAGGCTGCTGTCCCGACGGGACAGAACCTCTGTTTTTGGGTGTTGCGAGTAGTTGGCAATGTCAAGGTAGATGAGGGTTTGCGTACTGTTTTGTGGATATAATTGTGAGTGTGTGGTACCTATGTGCAGGTGGTGTGACCCCGGGAGTGCCTTCTACTTCCCGCCAATCCGTTGCTCGTGGTTGAGGCAAGTGTATTGTAATGGATAGCGATTTGTAGGTTGCTTGTTGAGAATAGATGAAATTGACTATATGATATGATCACTTGCCATGCTTTAATGATTGCCAATGATATTATGACCATGTTTATTATGTTATGATGCCATGTGTTAATGTACAAGTTAAATATGATGTTGGCATTTTTGCATACATGGCATGATTACATGGCCCGGGCGGTGAGAAAGTCATAACTAGTCCGGGAAGGTCGGTGAGAAAGTTATGACTAATCCGGAGAGCCAATGAGTAAGTCCTACATCGTGATTCCCTTCACTGCGGTGAACGGAAGCGAGGAGTAGGCACCCTCCATCTTCGGGATGGAAGGGGGGAGAGGGTGCACACTGACGGGTGTGTACTCAACCATACCGGTATGAGTTTCCAAGGAGACATGAGCATCGCATTGCACTTCATACATATTGATGATGATAATAATATGTGACCATGAATGAGATGGTTTACATGATGTGAGATATTATTGCGATGTAATTGTTCTTGTTGTACCATTACAATATGCTTGCTGAGTTTTGAACTCACGCTTGTGTTTTCTTGTTGTTTTAGGTACCATGAGAACGGCATGCGGGGAAGGGAAATAGTCACACGTTCGCACGTAGCTTCACTTATTTTTATTCCACAAGTCATTCAATTAGCTTTGATAATAAACTGCGTGTGATGATTATTGCTTTAAGGTTTAGCTTTGCTATATGAGAGTTTTATTGTTCGTTTGACTCTTGGAGACATTAAGTGCTTGATATTAGACTTATATTGTCGTTTAGTCTTTAATTATTGCTGTTTTAGCTGTCTCTCATATTGCCTTATATTGCTTAACTGTGTTTGTAACATCCTCATTTTCGCCTTCTGAAAGAAAAACCTAATTTAAATAAAGTAATTCAAAAGTTGGAGTTTCATTGGTGTTTATATTAACCTGGCATCCAATCCAACCCAAAATCACGATTCAATTCCCTTCCGGTCGAAAAATCGGATTTTCCAGTCCCGCCGGTACCCGAAAATTCACCCGAGTCCAGAAATGCTCCAAAAATCTCCAAACCACTTCTAAAATGTTCCAAATATTCCTAAATGATTTTAGGAATTTATCCCCGAATTTTTGGACCTCCGTTCCTATTTTATCTCGCGCGGCTTTTGTTAAATGCCCGCAATTCGCTCCGGAATATTAAATTCCACAAATTTCATCCAAATTCAACCAAACCAATTCCATTGAGTTCCAAATATTCTAAAATGGCTCTAGGAATTTTTCCGGAATTTTTAGGCCATTTTTCCTAATTTTTCTCTAGGGCGGACCGTTTACGAAAAAGAGGGCCAATGAGGGAGTGACATGTGGCACATGAATAGTGTCATCTTCAACCTCTAGCCATGCATGGGGGATGAAGCTTCAAGCTTGCAAAAATGGAGGAAGCTCTCTTTAATCACTCCTAACTCCCTCCACGTAACTCCAATCGACGAACGGCCGGTTGCGTTGGATTCGGAGCGTCGTCCTCTTCGCATTCCCCACCACCTCTCGCCGGAGAACTCGCCGGAATTCGTACGGGCGCCCAAAAACCGAAAACCGTCCATTCGCATTCAAATCGCAATAACTCAGCCGTTTCTCGTCCAAACGCCGCGCCACTACTTCCAATCTCACCGTATAAAAGCCCTCTTCCCGGTGGTATGATCCTCCTTTGGCATCTCCCCTCCATTCAATCTCTAGCTCAAGAAAACCGAGCACGGGTCACTTTTTCGGTGTTCTTCGCGTTCGTCATTGGTTCTTCTTCTCCGGTGAGCCATTCTTCTTGGTTCTTAGTTCCTTATGACCGTGAGGAAGTCTAGGAGCTCATCCAACAATTGGTTGTAGGTTGCATCAATCGGTGGCGACGAATTTCGCGTTTTTCAATTTTCGGCCGAAGCTCCGTTCTTCGTCAATTTCATCCATTCCGGTGAGAATCAACTCAATTCTTTCCTCCTATAGATCCCTAAGGTTGTTCTCTAGATGTTCCATGAATTTATTTGGTCCAATTTGATGCAAAAACGGGTTAAAAATCAAGTTTTTGGAGGAAAGTGCGTTCTCTGTTTTCTTTGGAATGCACTGTGTACATGGTGCACGTGTGCGTGCGGGCCATGCCCGGCCGGCCGGCCGCCGCCGGCGAGCCCTGCCGCTGCCGCGCCGCTCGCCCGCCGCCGCTGCCGCCGCTTCGCCGCGTTGCCGCTTCGCGCCAATCTGCTGCCGCCATGGCCGCTTGCTGGCGCCGCCGCCGCCGGCCGCTGGCCGCCGCCGCCGCTTCGGCCGTGCCCCCACTCCCTCTCTCTCTCCCTTCCTCTTTCTCTATCTCTCTCTCTCCTCCATGAATGGCATGGCAAGCTTCCAGAGGAAGCTTCCTCTTTTCACTTCCTCTCTATGACGCGTGGGCCCCACTGTCATACTCTCTTGGTCAGTCAAAGTCCGGTCAAAGCGCAGTCAAACGTTGACTCGGTCAAAACGGAATATTCCGGGAATATTCCCGGTTTTCGATTTATTCGAAATTCAAACTTCGGAAGCACATAACTTCCTCATCCGAACTCCGATTGATCTCATTCAAATTTCTAAATTCATCTAAAATCAAGATCTACCTGCTAGTATTATTTTTGTAATTTTTAGATTTTATTTATTTTCTGTTATTTATTTATTGCCTCGTTTTGCGCGTAGTCGAGAGCGCCGACGCGACCGCCGACCCCGCCGCCGGTTCTGCTGCGTACGACGACCTACTCGCGACAGAAGGCAAGTCCCTTTGATGCATTTTGATCCTACGTTTTCAAATGTGTTTAAATGCTTTATAAACTTGCATGCTATGTTTAAAGTCGTATGTCAAATATAAGGACTTAGCTAATCCAAATTGTGATTACCTCTCTTTGATATCGACAACCATATTACTTGTAACCCTAGGACATTGCTTATACCATGCTTACGCTTATATGGTATCCCTTGATTGTAGTACGGTAGAATTGCTTAGGACCTTTATCGATGAAGTTAACCCATGGGAGGGATTTCTCAAAAATGAATGATTACCAAAATGACTTGAAAGGTATTATAATTGGTTTGATACTGTTTTTCCAAAATAAAATAAAAAGGAAAACTGGTTTGGACTTGGGCGGATTGGTATGTCGGGTGGGAGCGGATTGAGTCTTGATCCTTTTGTGCAAGTACCGCCCCAAGTCATATAAGGACCGACGCTTATGATTGCCATTTTAAGCAACACCGTACTACCACATGTCTATAATGGTACGACCTGGCCCACTAATTTGTAGAAGCCTAGTTTAGACTCACCACTCGGTTGTTGTGTGAGAGCCGGAAGGAGGCTTTGTTGTTGTTGTTGTTGTTTTCCTCACACGGCGCAAGAGGGGGCTTCTGTACTGGGTGGAGAGAACCCTAACAATGTGAAACCTCGGTGGTGGGTCTAGCTAGGTAGAAACATTGTAACGTCCTTGTCACGATTTCTCTGCCGGCACACCAAAGGAAGTGTGCTAATAGCTTGGCATTAAGAGATGATCGTGTCGTGTGGGTAAAGTTGTACACCTCTGCAGAGTAAAACTATTCGAATAGCCGTGCCTACGGTCAAAGGCAAAGCAAGGAATGCTTTCATATTGGTAGATTTTGGTTTTGGTTTCGAAAACTGAAAAGTGTTTTGTTTTGGGGGGTTCGGGAGTGGTTAGAACTCTCGGATGTGATTTGGCGGATAGAGCCAACCAGGTGGAAAGAACCTGTGTTTGTATTTGACGGATGGAGTCACCTGATTAACCCTGATCCTTTAAAATCTGGCGGATAGAGCCTTTTATATCGGTGATGGTGGATAGAACCTCACTACGATATTACATAATTCAATGATTAAAAAGAATTGTGAAAAGTTGCTTTGTGAAATGCTATTACCTAAGTATGGTTTAATAAAATTTGGCTTTATGCAAATGAACCCTACTAAGCTTCCTTTGGAAAGCCCACATAAGCATACTTTCCCAGACTTGCGGAGTACGTTTGTACTCACGTGCTACACCCACATGTCATCATCAGAAAATTATCAAAATGCGACTGAGGAGGGCGAATTCTACGCGGAGGAGTACGAGGAAGGCTGCCAGGAGGACTAGTCGCGTTCCTAGTCGTCGCCTGTGGCGTTTTGGCGTCTGCCCGTTTCGCTTTTTGTTTCCGCTGCTTTGTTTCCGGTCTTTAGACCGAGTATTGTAATAAGTGGCCATGTGGCCCATACTTGAATATTTATAATACAAGTTTCGTTATGTTCGGCAATGAAGTATCACTGTGACTGTGTGTACTAGCTACTGATCTGGGACTAGTACGGAAATGCATAGGAGATTTCGGATAGCCGATCCGGGGTCTCACAGTGTTGCTCCTTCAATTCATGTTAAAACAAAGGAGATGTTGCCGAAATCTCGGTTTTTAGCATGTGCGCCTTTGCTGGAATTTATGTTTAATTGTGGTATTTAGATGTTGTGTAGCTTATGTTTGGTAGCATTCAGGCATATTAAATTCCGAGGTGTTACAATATTGATTTTGCCCCTAATTGGAAAGCACCTCAAGAACGAGTGGCATTGGCAAAAGAAACCGATTGGGCTAAAGCCATTAGCACTGTTTTGAGGGACCAGTTTGGCATTCAACCAAAGGGGCGAACCGTCGGCTACAGAAAGCCATATCCTAACTATGTTGATCTGATCCCATATCCTGATGGTTATAGGGTACCCGATTTCGTGAAGTTCTTAGGGGATGACTCCATGACAACATTAGAGCATGTTAGACACTTTGTGGTTCAATGCGGTGAAGCGGCCCGATATGATGGGGTGAAAGTAAAGTTATTCCCATTATCTCTGTCTGGGGTATCCTTTACTTGGTTTAAGACATTGCCCCCAAATTTAGTCAACACTTGGACCGATTTGGAAGGCCGATTACACGAATATTTTTTCTATGGGAGCTTAGAATTAAGGATATCAGATTTAAGCTCTGTCAGACAAAAATTTTGGGAATCAGTGACTGATTACATTAAAAGATTCTAAGAGGTTAGAAATTGGTGCTTTAGTATTACTTTGCTTGATAATCAATTAGCCAATTTAGATTTTCAAAGCTTAATTCCTCTCTTAAAGGAGACATTTGGTGGCCAAGAGTTTACTAACTTGAGTCACTTATTACATTGATTATTAGCTCAAGAAAGTCGATTATTTGAGAACAAAAACTTCAAAGATAGGCTAAAAAACAAGGGGAAAAAAGCCTAAAGCTAACATTATCAACTATGAGTCTGGCAGCTCATCCGAAGGGGAGGAAGCTGAAGTAAACATAGCCGAATGGATTAAAGGGGGTAAAAATTCCCTAGTCTGTTCTTGGCTTAAGCCGTTGGAAGTTAAGTATGCTTTTGATGTGGCCAAGTGTAATCACATTTTTCATTTATTGTAACAAGAAAATGTTATACGATTAACTGAGGGTCATACCTTACCATCGGCTGATTAAGAAGCGAAAATATTGTAAGTGGCACCATTCCTTTTCGTATAATACTAATGATTGTAATATTTTTTATCAATAGATTCGGTCGGTTATTTAAGATGGACGATTAAAATTCGCTGAGGAGCCGACAATGCAACTAGATGCCAATCTATTTCTGGTCAACATGGTCAATTGCTTGGTGAAAGAAAGAGAATTAGCATGGGAAGACCATATTTGCTCATTATCGATATCGGCCAAACTAGCTCAGCATGCCGATATAAAGACAACTATAAAAGGTGAGGAAACAATAAAGATCACGGTCGAATCTATTCAGATCGAGACTGACCGATAAGGTAGAAATTCAAGAGCCATAAAGCCTAGGGGGAACTCCAGGTCGGCAAGTGGTACAAAGCCGAAAAAATGGTACCACCACGAAGGCCATTATAGAAACATAAACTAATGTTCTCTCAATTGCTGGCTAAGTATGAAAGAAGGGATCAAGGATTACGACGAAGCCTACCTCGTTGACCGATGGATAAGCATCGGCTAGGTGACGCCGAGAGAGCTCACAAACGGTGCCCCTTTTGGTAGTTTTGCTAGGAGAGGGGATTGGCTTTGTCGTCACCATATGTTTGTCCAATGCAACATTATCCCGGGCAAAGCCAAGGACATCGTCGGTCAGCTAAAGAGAGATTGTCTGGATTTGAACCAAGCTGACAGAATGAAAACCAAAAGAAGCCAGTCTGCAATAGGATTGCTGAGCCAATCTAGGGTCAACCACAGTTATACCAAGGGCATGAGGGCACAACTGAAGTGAATTTGCTCGGAAAAAAATATGAAAGCCGATAGAGCCTAAACCACAATGACATCCTCCAAGTTTGAGCAAGTCATAGAGGAGACGGCTTCAACGCTTAAGAACTCAAGAATTGAGGGAAGCTGACCATGAAAAGTAAAGGGACGAGGATTCCAATGAACTTCATCTGATCAAACCTGTCAAGAAGGAATGGAGGAAGAAAGAAGTTACCTGAGAAGAATTCGATTCAGCCAACAATCTAGATTCCCTCATTATCCGCAATGATTCACCACCGTCGATGGACATCAACATGATCTTCATGCTGCCTGCAGAGTTCAAGTTATGTGTGCCATTAGCTAAGGAATCTTTTGCCCAACTGTGTTTTGGTTCACAAGATGCCATCTTTGAAAAACCACAAGACGATTATCAACATCTAAGGCCATTGTATTTAAAAGGCCATATTAACGGCAAGACGATATCAAGGATACTGGTAGATGATGGGGTGACAATTAATTTGATGCCTTACTCCACTTGCAAAAAACTGGGGTAAGTCCGATGAAGATTTAATTAAAACTAACATGGTGTTGAACGAGTTCACCGGAAATCCCACAGAAGCAAAAGGCGCCATGGTACATGGTCGGCAGTAAGACCTTACCGACAACTTTCTTTATGGTTGATGCCGAAGGAAGCTACAGTGTGTTGCTTGGTAGAGATTGGATACATGTTAACTGTTGCATTCCATCGACTATGCATCAAAAGCTAATACAGTGGAATTGCGACGAGGTTGAGGCCGAGGCCGATACATCGGCTCATATAGCCATGGCGAGTTCAGAGGCTAATTGGCAGCATGATGGGGGCCTAGTGCATATCGGGCAGAGCACTTGAAGACTGTGATTTCATATTCATCAGCCAAACAGGTGTGATTCTGATCAACGTAAGGCCAAGTACCTTTGATCGAACAAATAAAATTTTACACCGATGGAGTCCACATCAACAGTGAAGATTTTATAAGACAAAATACAACGCTATTAGCAGACGATGGATAGCTATGAAGCCATCGAGGATTTTTGCAGATATTGAAAGATTTAGACAAGGTTTTACGTCTTCAAATTCATTACAAGATGTAGACATCGACGATGGTGATAGGAAGAAGCTGACTTTTCTTAGTTCGAAGTTAACAGATGAATACAAGAAAAGTTGGTCGACTTATTGAAAAACTATAAAGATTGCTTTGCTTGAGAGTATCATGATATGCATGGGTTAAACTGATAACATGTTGAGCATCGGCTACCGATAAAATTAGACTATAGGCCATTTAAACAATCTCCTAGATGGTTTAATCCGATAATGTAAGATAAGATAAAAGAGGATATTGAGCAATTATTCAAAGAAAAGTTTATTCGGCCTTGAAGATATGCTGAATGGGTTTCTAATATCATTCCCGTGATAAAGAAAAATGGCAAACTTCTGTTGTGTGTTGATTTTAAAGATTTGAATAAAGTCACACCTAAGAATAAATACCCAATGCCCATAGCCGACATGTTTATCGATGCTATATCTGGGAATAAAATCATAAGTTTTCTTAAAGGAAATGCTGGGTATAATTAAATATTCATGGCTGAAGCCGGTGTCCACAAAACAACCTTCAAGTGCCCTGGAGTGTTGGGTTTATTTGAATGGATTGTGATGATATTCGGCTTAAAAAGTGTTGTTGCTACATACCAGAGTGCTATGAATTTGATATTCCATGAATTAATCGGCCACATTGTAGAAATTTATATTAATGATGTTGTAGTGAAGTCCAAAGGAGACTGTCAACATCTAGCCAATTTAGAGGAAGTGTTCAAGAAAACCAGAGCGCATAGTTTGAAGATGAATCCATATAAGTGTGCTTTTGGAGTATCGGCATAACAATTTCTTGGATTTATGTTGCATGAGAGAGGCATTGAAGTCAATCAGGAACGTGTCAAGGCTATAGCCCATACATAGCCTCCAAAGCACAAAAAGGATCTTTAGAAGTTGACCAAAAAAAATAAATTATTTAAGTTGGTTTATTTTGAATTTATCTGGTTGGATTGATGCCTTTATTCCACTGCTGAGGTTAAGAGAAAATCAGGGGTTTGTTTGGGGAGCCGATCAGCAGAAAGCATTTAAAGGCATCAAAGAATATTTGTCTAGACCTTAAAATTTGGCTGTGCCATAGAAGGATATACCATTCAAATTATATGTATCGGCTAGATAATTAACAATTGGAGCGGTCTTGGTGCAAGAGATAAATGGGAAGGAGTAGGTAATTTTCTATTTAAGTCGACGGCTAATTGACTCTAAGAGAAAATATCCTCCCATTGAAAAGATCTATTTGTCTTTATATTTTGCTTGCACTAAGTTGAGAGAGACATTATATAATGGCTTCGGCTTGTAAGATCATATGTAAGGCCGATATAATTAAGTATATGTTGTCAACTCCAATTTTGAAATTTTGACTTGTAAAATGGGCTTATACGTTTAGTGAGTTCGCTTGACGTTTGAATCGGCTAAAGCAGTTAAAGGATAGGTGATAGCCGACTTCATAATAGAACATAGAGCCGATTGCAAAATAGTTGTTGTTGCCCCCTTAACATTTATATTTTGATGGATTGATATGCAGAGAGGGTGATGGTATTGGTATTTTGCTAATATCTCCAAGAGGGAGTAGCTTTGAGTTTGCATTCAGACTTAATTGTTGATGTTCATATAATCAAGCTGAGTATGAAGCATTACTCATGGGTCTACAATTGCTTGAAAACCTTAGTATCGATTATGTTTGAAACTTATGGTGATTCTCAGCTTGTAGTATAGCAAATAAGAGGAGAATATAACTATTATGATGGTATTCTAGTCAGATACTTGGAACAGTGCCATAACATAATCGGCTTGTTTGGTTCTTTTTCGATCGGCCACATCCCACGTGAGCAAAATACTAGGGCTAATTCATTGGCACAACACGCTTCAAGGTATAAGATGCTTGATCGATTGGTGGATTGTGAACTGATTGAGAAGATGGTCATGTGTATTGATATAGCTGATTGGCGGTTGAAAATATCATATTATTTGTTGGACCTCTCGAAGCCAGCCAATAAGAAGATTACGGGACAAGCTTTAAAATATATTATGCTCGATAATACATTTTATTATTGAACTTTGAAAGGTTTGTTATTAAGGTGTCTTGGAACGGAAGAGGCAAAATCAGCCATAGGGGAAGTGCAAGAAGGAATTTGTGGGATGCATCAGTCAGCTCATAAAATGAAATGGTTGTTAAGGCGTATTGGTTACTTTTGGCCAAAGATGTTAGAAGATTGTTTCAAAAACTATAAGGGATGCCAGACTTGCTAGAAGTTTGGTAATGTGCAATTAGCATCTACCTCCGTTTTACACCCGATCATAAAACCTTAGCCACTTAGAGGTTGGTGTATAGACATAATCAGTCAGATATATCTTGCATCATCTAAAGTACATAAGTATATATTAGCTGCAATCAATTATTTTTCTATATGGGTTGAAGCTATTCTTTTGAAAAAGGTAACCAGCGTTGAGGCAATCGGATTTGTCTGTGAACACATTATTTATCAGTTTGGGATACATTAGACTATTACGACCAATCAAGGGAGTGTATTCATGTTTGGTGAGTTCCAGAATTTTGCAGAAGCTTTGGAATAAAATTGCTAAACTCATCATCCTATTATGCACAAACTAATGGTCATGTTGAGTCATCAACAAAACATTGATCAAGTTTATTAAGAGGCAGTTCGATGACAAGCTAAGAAATTGGCATGTGACATTATCGGATTCGTTATGGTCTTATCAAATTACTTGCCATGGAGCTACTAAGTTATCACCCTATCAGCTTGCATATGGACAAGAAATTGGTATAAGGATTTGATAGCCAATAATTTAATTAACTTGGTAGAACTGAGGTTGCGAATGTTATAGCGAATTCAAAAGAATAAGGCTAGAGTCGCAAGGGCCTACAATTAAATAGTTGTGCCTAAGTTGTTTGATGAAGATGATTTGGTATGGAAAACTATTCTACTCGTCGGATCAAAGGATAGGCGATATGGAAAATGGTCACCTACATGGGAAGGGCTATATAAAATTAATTGGTGGATTTATGGTAATTCGTATATTTTGGAGACTTTAGATGGAGTGTTGTTTATTAAAGCAATCAACAGAAAAATACTTGAAGTATTACCCAAGCATTTGGATTGGGACTTAATTGGCTAAGCGATGCGTTGCTGTCAATTGGATTTGGATTAGCTAATCAACAATGGCAATCGAATTAACTCATTGCGGTTAATTCTGGTTAGAGGTGATAGCCGATAAAATGCATTGTCCTTAGAACAAAACCAGTATAACATAAAAGCAAAAATAGTTTAAAGGACATTTAGAATAAATAAATCGGTTAAATAACCGATTTATGAATTACAAGCACTTCGTTCATAACAAAAGCATTCAACCATTATTTTTGGGACGACATAATATTGTTTCAACAGTCGACCGGGCAATTTAAGTATTTAAATTTTAAGGTCGACTCCTAGCCCGAGTAGTGCAACAACAGCCTTGGCAATGATCCTCTCCACCTCATAGATGGTTTCTTCGTATTCTTATTAGGTGCCTGGGATCTGAACGATTTTGGTCGATTGGGCCTTGGTCACATTTATCACCTCAACAAGGGAGTTCTTCTGAGTTTTTGCTGATGAAGTAAATTTCTACAGGAGCTCTTCAAACTTGGCTATTTGCTCTAATACCTTGTGTAAGTCCAAGCTCCATTGGTTTCGGTGATTGGTTTTAGATTAATGCTTAATCTTTGTTTAATGACAAATCTATTCTTTATGAGACTAACATGTTTATTGAGCTTATTGTCAGTAGTCTTATATTTGGATGAAAAATGGAAAACCCAATGTATGTATACATATTTATTCTATTATTCATTACATACTTTGGATTCGAGTTAAACTATGAATTCTCCATTATATTAACCACAAAATGTGCATTATATTTCCCAATCTATATATTACATGGATGCACATATTTAGGGGGTGTTCAAGCTTTAACTTAAAGTTTCATAAGTATTGATCTACTCTTCACTCCATATACAAAGGATCAATACATTGAAACATATCAATTTAAATGAAAGTTTAAATTGAGTTCATTTGTCTTCTAATCATCAAAGAACATTTCATCATGTGTTGATGGTGTTCTTGTGATCAATTAAGGACAAATGGAGAGTTCTTGAGTAGTATGAAGCATCAGTTGCATCATGTGCTCAAGACAAATTTAAATTCATTAAATTGATTTAGGTTGTGCTCAATCGATATAAGTGGCATCCATTATGGGCTAATGGAGTGCATAAATGATTAAAACAACCATGCATATTGGACTAACTATTTTCATAAGTGATGAATGAGCCAGGTTAGGTCCAAAGATGGTTGAGATAATGAAAACGGGACAAGGACGACATCATAAGGTGATGGACGTCAAGAGGAGATTCCGTAGATAACAAGATGAGAGAGATAGGTGTCGATCCCGGGGGAGCAAATGATTGAAGATCATAAAGACCCTAAGGGAATTGCTTGCGGCGGCTAAAGGTATAACTAGACAGACTAAGGAGTTTCCTAGTCTAGTCTTTGAGTCTAGTTTTTAGCGTTGTACTATTAAGAGAGGTTGAGTCTTTTGCTTGAGCTTCATCATGTGTTGGTGATCTCATTCCCGTTAATCACTCGAGCTCAAATCTCTTCTTGATTTGGTTTTTCGCATAATAGCTCTGATTTGCATGTGTTGCAAATAGGATAAGCATATGCTTTGGCTTTTAGTATGATTGTTCTGATTTGCATGTGTTGCAAGTGGGAAGAGCTCATACGTTGGTTTTCGCATGAAGTTCATAGTTTGCATGTGTTGCAATCATTGAACTTTATGTTTTTGTTTTAAAATCAAAATCTTTATGAGTTTAAATGGTATTGCTTGAAGCTATATTTGCATGGGTTGCAAAAGGAGAGAGCTCAAGCAAGGTTGTGGTTTAGTGGTTGCATGGAGCTAGAAAATTGCATGTGTGGCAATTAGAAAGCTTATGCATTTAAGTTGTTTTGATTTAGTTGCTTAGAGCTAGGTTTTGCTTGTGTGGAAAAACAAGTATGCTCAAGCATTTGAATTGATTTGGTGTTGTATGAGGCTATGGATTTGCATGTGTTACAAAAGGGAGATAGCCCATGACTTGAGGTTTTGTTTGTTATTTGCAAAATTCATTGTGCGAATAAATGGGAGGTCTATACGTCCGGATCCTAGAGCTTGTGAACTTGCACCATGGTTTTTGCAAGTCCGTTTGGTCGTGGTTTGACCATCACATGCTTAAGAGGATCAATCTCATAGATTCTGAAATTTATTTGCTTAATACGTGTTTGCAAATATATCTTTGAGCTGGTTTGCGAAGTGTGTTTTCGTAAAATGATTAAAATTCTTTGAGCATGTTTTGAGAGGTGTGGCAAAGGTGTTTTGCAACTTAGTGTGATCTTAAGTTGATCATCATTTGGCTCAAAGAATAGTTGTTGAAGTTTCGGAGAAAAGATTTTAGTTGAAAATCATGTTTCTTGTCTTCATGCTAGGCTGAGCAAAGCTCGATCCTAGTCTTCACTTCATTGACTACTTGCTTCTTGTCATCTAGAAAGCAAGCCTCGAGGAGGGTTGTGCAGGTCTCTTGGGGCAAATCAGTTTTGACCTCTTCCATGAGGTACCTGATCGGCTGAGAATTTTCAACCAATGCGGCCGATGGATCGCACAGTAGTCCAAACATCTTCTGGATGAACTGCTTAGTGCTAGGCGCAGCAAGGACTTGAGTGGATCGCCCTTCCGCTTCCTTGATGATCTTGTCGATGTCAGTATTTACGTGATCATCCTCCTCCTCAATGGCTTCAATGTTCGACCAGTCAAAACCTAGCAGGTTGCTAAGTTCAGTGGTCTGTTTGATTAGGGACGAGATAACAACAAATGTCTATAGCCTTGATGGGCTGCACTTGAGGTGTCGGCTAAGAGGAAAGGGGTGGAAAGTCTGATTCTTAAGGGATGTCTGTTGTAATGTTGGGGTTGAATCTGGATGGTGAAGACATGCGCTATGAGAATTTAAGTACAAGCCAATTGATACAATGAATTTAGATGTAGTTGACTGTTGTTACCTGCCCGGCGGTGAAAGTTTGGGGGGGGGGGGGGGGCTCTTGGCCGATTGTTCCTGCGTGGAGGTTCCACGAGCACCCCTTTGAGCGGCTCTTACAAGGCCTACCATGCTTCTTTTCTGCAGGAGGAGTCGGCTTAGTATGATTCAAGGCAAGATATTTGGTATATAGTTATGTTGAAAAATTTTTACTTGTTGTTGCTTCTCTAGGTCGAAGAGAGAAGGGGCTTGAACGCCTAGTGTGCCCGATAAGTATCCGACTAAGACTGTAGTCGAACATGGCAGTTTGCTCGACTGGCTGGTACCTGATGAGTTAGCCGGCCTTTTTCCCGCCGCCTTAGTCTGCAAGATTAAGGGGAAAGCCGATTAGTAAAGCACTAAAAACTTGGTCTGCAATGTTGAGGGAAAATCTAAGTGAAGCCGATACCTTGCCCGTAATATTATCTATACTTTTGTCAGTATAGCCTGACGAGCTAGCGTCACTTCTATAACTCAAACCGCTATTAGTAGAGTTAGTAAATGTTGATTCAACAGGGGGCAAGTCTGGAAAAAATTCTGCAATCATAGTCGATACAGTACGCTTTGGTGGAAATAGGACCACACAAATAGCCGACCACCAACTGATGAAGTTGCTTGTCGTCCAAGTCTGCAAGACGAAGTGTGGCAGACTTTGGAGTTTGAGATCATCGGCCATGTGAAGAGCGATATTGACACTAGACAGGCGGTGAAGCCGATCCCTTTGCCTGATCCGATTGAGGAGCTGAAAGCGGGGGCATACTTGGTCAAATCTTAGTTGTTTGGCATACACAGATAGATAGTACAATTCATACGAGGGTTGGTAAGTCTGATTTCTTGTATGTAAGCCGATAGATAACACACTCAGCAAGATAAAAATCTTGTACATGTTCGGCTTCTCTGCGGACATTTCATTAATGTTGGCTGCCATCTGAAGAAAGATGGCCAAGGAAATTTTTTGGCTTCTTTGTAGCCGAAAAAATCATTATGGCTAAACTCCGATTGATCAAGCTGAAAGAAAAAAGATAGGAATTTTCTTGCTCGGATTAGGGTAAGTCTTGGCTGGGTACATGAGCAAAGAATGTATTTTATGCCAAATGATCAGCTATATCTAAATCTAGGCTCTTGGCCTTCCAGAGCTCCTTCTAAGGGAAAAGGTGTAATTCCCACTGAGTCAATATTTAAAGGTCGGCTGAAGGTGCAATATAGGGCCTGTTTGGGAGAGCTCCACTCTAAAAAATCAGCTCCACTCCACCAACTTCACCATAGAATAGCTCCATCATAAAGTTGAAGTAGGGAAGGGAGGTGTTTGGTTTGCAAATTAGATCTAGCTTCAAGAATAGATGGGTTTGTTGTGGATACCCATTTGTGCCCTTGGATGTTGAATGGAGGTGGGTAATTACCTCATATGTGTAACTAGTGGCAAAGGTGGGTAATTACCTATGAACTTCACGAGTGGGTATGAAACAGTGTTTCTTGGAGTACCCCTTGAGGAGCTCCACAAAAACCATGAAGCAGCCCCCTAGATTCACATTTTTTCTGAAGCCGGAGTTCTGTGTAGCTGAGGTGTTTGGCTACACGAAGTTGGAGTGGAGCTGAAAATTGAGGAGCAGAGCTCTCCCAAACAGGCCCATAATCATAATTGTATAAACCATAGAGGGCTACCAACGTTCCCAACCAAATACTGGCCTAACCGAGTAAAAAGCCGACTATGAATCACGTGCATCATCTAAAATACTACCCCTAGGAAAAGCTTCCCTAGTGCTAGCTGACAACCTTCAACTAATTATTCAGCTACTATCTGGTAGAGTTGCATCAGTCCAAGTGATGCCTCGCAAAATAGAAAATGGTCCAGCCACATGTTCAAGAAGGCGATATGCTATTTATCTGATACTGGGCCAACTCCTTGATTGTTGCTATTATACTTGTTCCAACCCTCCCCATTTTTAATGGATCAGTTTATGGTGGGGTTTGGTGCTAAAAGCTGATATTTGATCCCCATCCACCGTTAGGCAATAGAGTTGTGCTACGTCTAAAAGCGTTGAACAAATTGGACCAGTTCCGAACATGCAAGCGTTGAGTGTATCCGACCAGAAATAGCAAGCTGTGGCCATCAAGGGCTCGTTGGCCTCTACATCGACTAATGATAATGGGAGACTTTCGGCTATTCCCATTCTTTCCCATGTTGGCCTCTTCTGGGTAGCTACTTGGTTATACCAATTCTTGCAACCCTTTAATGCTATCGGCCAAACCCTAAAACTTTTGCTCTATCCTTCTATATGGTACTCAGGAGCTGATAAAGGGAGACGAGGTAATTCTTGTTCTATTATGACCGATGGGTCAATGCTTCCTAACGGCCCTAAGTAGTATTGATCAGTATTGTTGGGGATGGAGATGAGTACTTGGCTAGGGTCCATTAAGTCGATTTGAGGAGGAGCTGTGCTGACCGATGGAGATTGCTAAGCAAAATTCTGATGTAACCGATGGTAGGAGATTCGAGAGCAAGAGCACGTGAAAATAATGAGTGAATGGGTCCCATATTTATAGAGTGGTAAAAGAAGGTGAAAATGTGGTAAGTTTTTTCGGTGGAGTGCGAGCTGATCATGATAATGATATGCGTGTTAGGATTTTATAGTGCCATATAAAGAGCAATTATTAATAGAAATGGTGCACTAAGCCGATAGAATGAAAGATGGTGAACAAGATTTTTTTTGGAAGATAACATTGTCACCCAAAAAATGTGCGGCATATGTTTACACTAAGATTTGGCGCTCTTAGCCGATTTGGAAAGGTAAGGTTAAATATGGATGCATGATCGAAGCTGACAATCGGTTTAGGCAAAAGTTTACATTTAGAGATTGAGGCCGGTATGTATTTCTACAAGAATTGGAGAAGGATATGATTGACCTATGTGCTATAAAAAGGATCGATGGGCAAGACAGAAAAGACACAAACATAATCAATCAACTCGCATTACCTTTTACTTTTTCATCAAATAGGAGTAGTACTTTAGATTTGTAATCCTTCCTCTGCAATTCACCTAATCAATAAAGTTGCATATCGCCGATTATTAATTTCGTCGATTTACGCCATCCAGGTCTATTTTTTCTCCGATTTTATTGCGCATCACCTTTTAAAAAAAAATCTACCTTTATCCTTCATTTAATCAACTAAATTAGGTTGGTTAGATTTATCGGTTATTTTTCATCTAATCTGCTTGAACAATTGACTAGATTAAATCGCTATTCGAAGATATATCGGCTTACAGTCAATTGAATTAAATCTTCTTCTTACCGATTGCAAGATCAAATCGGCTGGCATGCTCGCACCCAGAAATAAACCCGGTGTTTGTGTGTGTTGATTGCCGATTAACCCTTCATCATATTTTTTGGCGCCAACAACAACCCGCACATAGCCCGATCCACCAGCCCGCGCCGAGTCATTGACATGTAGAGCCCACCTGTTAGGACACTGCTCTTTGTCTCCGATACGAGCTCTGAGTTTGTGTCATGGCCGCCATGGACACCATCTCAACTTGGACGCTACACGCAAGCCAAGACCAATATAAAAGGAGCACATGTTCTTCTAAGTTGCCTTGTCCAAAGCCCTAACCCTAGCCGTCGAGATTCACTGCTATTTTGTTGGATTTTGATTTTTTCCAAGAGCGTCGACGTTGAAATCTTCGCCAGAGATGCTGTCGTCGGTGAGTTTTTGTCGTCTTAGTCTTTGCCCCTAGTTTCATCATGTCGTGTTCTATCTTGATCTTTGCTAGAGTGTCACCGTATCGAGCTATCCCCATGGAGCTTGTCGCTGTCACCTTTGTGGTCATTGCTATCACTAGAGACCGCCATTCTCCGTGACACTCGCGTCATCTTGTTTGACGTGTCGAGCTCGTGCCAAAGGCATGACCGAAGGAGCCGAGGAGCTATCTGCGAAGCTGTTCTGCTCGCCATGAATCTTCATTGTGGTTTATTCGCTGTAGCCACACCGGCGGTGACTATTGTCCCTGTGCCGGTCCATATGTTGTTTGCATGGGTCTTCGCTTCAACTAGAAAAGTGAGCGTGGCGCACGCCGCGTACGTCAACGGGAAAAAATTTGCGTTGTTTTTCCGCACAAAACGGGCAAAAAACGGATAAACGACGGACAAAAACCGAATTGGCAATCTATTTTTTGTAAGACGACGACCGAAAACATTTTTCGCATGTTCCGGAGGAAAAACGGAACATGAAAATTTTTTTCGCAGGCAAAACGGAGAAAGGAAACGATTTTCCTTTTTTTTTTGCATGCTCCGGAGAAAAAACGGACCACAAAAATATCTTTCACGGGCAAAACGGAGAAAGGAAACGATTTTCCTTTTTTTTTTGGAGAAACGACCAACGAAAATATTTTTTGCATATTCTGGAGGAAAAACGGACTATAAAAATATTTTTTTCTAGGGAAAACAGCCAACGAAAATATTTTTCGTATGCTCTGGAGAAAAAACGGACCACAAAAACATTTTTTTCGGGTAAAACGGAGAAAGGACATATTTTTTTTTATGGAAAACGGGCAACGGAAATATTTTTCCTATGCTCTGGAGAAAAAACGGACCACAAAAATATTTTTTCTGGGCAAAACGGAGAAAGGACCTGAACGTAAAGCGCAAGGACCTATTTGTTATTATTTTGGACCTATCCGCTATTTTGAAAAACTATAAAAGGGCTCACTCGCGATTCGTATTTAACGGAAGGTTTTTTTGTAAAAAAACGAACAAGGGACCTAAACGCGAACCGGGGAAAAAAATTCCCCCCTCACAGAAAATTGCAAAGGACCCCTACGGAAATTAAAAGGACCTATCCGTAATTTTAAGAACCGGAGGGTTTTTTTTGCAAATGAGGAGAGAGAGAGGGGAGGGACACGTGGGGGTGGCCTCCGGGCGCGCTTCCTCCGGAGTATAATGGAGTGATAATTTGAGCCAACTCGGGGTTTTCAGCCATGTGGTGGTTCGCTACTTAGGCGTTCGCCAGAGTTGCACCACGGCTCGCCATCAACTTCCTCGACGAGGTTACCGACGTGGCAAGCCACGTCAGTGCTATGTGGTACAAGCCATATCCAATCTAGATAGACTTAGTTCACCGTGAACTGTGTATATGATGTGTGAGGTCCACATGTTAGAAAGTCAACCCCGTGTGCCATGTCCATCATGGACTAGGCTTAGTGTTCGTGGACTTGGTCTATAGACTAATGGCCCATATGTCAGTCTCTAGTTAATTTTTGCAATTTCGAAAAGTAACTAGAAAGCAGAAAATTAACCTAGGGCAGCTTTTCAATCTCTCATAAATGAATATTTCTGGAACATTCTTCATTCTCTATTTTTTCATTGATCAGCGTACCATCCTACATGATAAATCGCTCATTTATTATGCCATGCAATAATACTACTATGCGAAATCGGATTATATTATTATTTGAACCGGACTGCAAGTTTGGGAGGTTAAATATTTAGTTTTATAGTTCAAGATGATGAACGGGCTTTTGACTAAAGTTTAAGCTATTACAAGGACTTCTTCCTAAACAATTATACACGTGAGATTTAGAAGAATGGGCGGTTTCTATGCCTAAACACAGATCTTAGGCGGGCAAGCCCGTGTCTAGGGATGGAACTGGTACGGATATTTTCCGACCGACCGACCGACCGAATTGATTTGGACGATGATTTGGATAGTTTCACAGATATCCAGTTGATTTCTCGGATAAGGATATGGATACATATAATTTACATGGATACGGATACGGATATGGAACACTGATTATCCGATGGATACGGAATATACGAGTTTTTGTTCGGATAATATCCGAATATGACATATGGATATTATCCGAATAACACGTTTCAAAATAACACATTAACAATTTAACATGTTTCACTGTTTCAGAGACTGGGGTCTGCATTGGATGACAAGATATAATGTGTTCATGTGTGCTAGATGCTAATTCGAAGATATTTGGGTAAAGGTGGTACAGAAATTGGCAAGTGGCGTTTCAGGAGGGCTACTTAGGATTCAACAGCATATGCTAGCTGCAAATCATTTGGTTCAATTATTGCAATGGGGTACATTGTTACTCACAGAGTCACATGTATGACAGGCTAGAGATAAAAAGGCAAAAAAAGACATACAAATATATTTCTTTTGGAATTTTGAATTTAAATTTGGACCGATTTTGGAAAAAAACTGAAATTGGATTTTAAAATATCCGACTAATATTATTCGTATCCATGTTGATTCCGATCCGTATTCGATCTGTATTCGTAACCGATATTATCCTGTATAATTCGTATTCGATTTTGTATTCGATAAAAAATACGGATACGGATATGAATAGGACGATATTCGACCGTATCCGATCCGATCACATCCCTACCCGTGTCTATTCGGAGTCGAGACGTGCCTGATCAGGGTTCGTCTGCCCATAAAAACTAGGTCATACCTACTGTTTTTGGGGTCCTGTTTCAAAACAATGATGAGGTCTTATGATAGAACACATCTACGCTGAATATTTTCCAGTAAAATATTTTATTTGATTGAAAATAATTATTAAACAGTATTAAATACTGTCAGGTGAACTCTAATTTATTAAACATTTTATTGTTGTATATGGTGATACGGAGCTACTATTATTTTATTTAATTAAATGTAGGTCTATATTTAATTTGTACAAACCTAAAGCGAAGATACATACAGAATGCTCCGAAGAAAGAAGTGTTGCATGTCAAAATAAATGACAACATTATGATAATCTTATCGAATCGGCCAAAATAAATATATTATTTGCAATATTTCAAATTCGGAGAAGAAAGGCATGGACACAGAAAGATCGGAACAGAATAGATGCTACAGTATGCGCGGATGTACGGTATGGAGCCGCAATGCCACGGTAACCAAAATAGTATCTACAGTACCGAGGAGCTACACTACCATGCGATGGCCTGAAGCCGTGCAGGACTCCTGGTCAGGGGTCCAAATTTCGGCGAAATTCGGCGAGATCCCGGCGAAATCTCGGATTTCGGACTCCTCCGAGATTCAAAATCTCGGAAAATTCAAAAAATTTAAAAAAAATCAAATATCGGATTTCTCGGCGAGATCTCGGCAATTTCGGGCGAAATCTCGGCAATCTCGGGCGAGATTTGGTATTTTTTTGCCGGATTTTGATTTTTGTGCATTCTATTTGCTTGGGTTTAGGATCAAGATCATCCACAAAAAATTTCAAAAATTTTTAACATGTTTTTAACCATATTTTGGTTGGTTCAATACGTCGGTTAGGACTTTACGAATTTTTAAAAAAATTTCAAGATTGATTATCTTCTGAAAATTTTATGGGAATGTTATTGATGTATTAGGACCATTCACAAAAATTTTCAAAATTTTCTAAAGTCGTTTGAACTTTTTTAATACATATGAACTTTTCTAGTGCATTGAAACAGCAGAGAGAAATGTTATCTGATACTGACATTGATAGTTGGAATCAATCTGTGTATGCCTATGAGAGAGAAGTGGAGTGGAAACAGTGGTACAAAACCCACTTCAAAATTATTGAATGACATATATTAAAAAACAAAATTTAAAACCTAAGATAACATGTATTTATAAATGGGTACAGTACTAACTCACCTATGTATATATGGGCGGGGATTCACATATACATGATCAGTGATCATATTTATGGCATTGATCTTTTCTTATTAGTCAAAATTTAAAACTGCAGGTGGTTTCAAAGAAAGAACCTCCCTCAGAATTGCAGGTGGTTTCAAAGAAAGAATCTCCCTTAATACATAGGAACATATATAAAACTTTTAAAATGACTTGAAGTTCATTTGTTACATTTGAAAAATCAAAAACTGATTTTATATACGGTTTTTATCACGACTTTACCACTGTTAGATTTTTAAAAAATTCCTCATGATTGATCATCATCTCAAATTTTTATGGAAACATTAGTGATGTGTTAGGACTATCCAAAAAAAATTTCAAATTTTTTTGACGTGTTTTGAACCATTTTTCAGCCAGTTCAATTTGGCCGAGATTTTGATGATTTCGATCGAGATCTCGGATTTCCCGGTAGAAAAAAAACCGGATTTGAAATTTGGTTTTTGCAATTCGTCCGGATTTTGTCCGAAATTTCCGAATCTCGCCGAAATTTCGGATTTCGGGAACCTCCGAGATTTGACTCAAAACGAGATTTGAAACCTTGCTCCTGGTGTTGGTGTTACAAAACCGAACGGTGTTTTGGCGTTGGCGGATTTTCCCGCTTTCTACGCTAACCGATTAGGGTTTGCGCCCGGGAATCAAATTCCTTTTGTTCGGTTTTGATGTAATCAATTCCCGAGCTGTACGGCTCTCTTGTGTCATTTATATTTCAATCTAGTCATTCCAGACTCTAGATTAACAAGATAGTTATTTTGTATCTATTAGTAGTATTTTTGTTTGTATATCACGTGGAGTCCGTAAAGTACAACTATCTTGACGAATCAAAAAGTTGTAAACCTATTATATCTGACAACGAAGGATCAACTAATGTTCATTAAGAGTGCATTTGAGTATCTAAATCTTACACGTAAAATCGGGGTATCACCTTACATGGTTGTAGTGATTAACTTCAAAGCATATAAAGTAAATATTAGCTGATCGATAAGATAAAACCTCATACATAAAAGAAGAAAAATAAATTTTGATTAAGACAGCGTTCAATCTCACTGATCTTAATCCATTTGAAATATCAAAACGGCAGAAAAGAATATATTTCAATTAATACTAGCTTGCTATATCAGAAAAATGATATGACGGATAGAAAAGAGAGCGAAGAGTCAAAGACATAAAAAAACTTAATTTCAATTAATAGGGGTGTTTGGTAGAGCTACAACTCTACTAAATTCTTAGTGTTAGTGGAGTTGCGTATTCCTATCTTCATTAAATTCGTGGAGCTGGAGCTGTGGTTGGGAGAGCTCTGCTCCTCAATTTTCAGCTCCACTCCAAATTCGTGTAGCCAAACACCTTAGCTACACAGAACTTCGGCTCCAAAAAAAATGCGAATCTAGGGGCTGCTCCATGGTTTTTGTGGAACTCCTCAAGGGGTACTCCAAGAAACACTATTTCGTACCCACTCGTGAAGTTTCTAGGTAATTACCCACTTTTGCCACTAGTTACACATATGAGGTAATTACCCACCTCCATTCAACATCCAAGGGCACAAATGGGTATCCACACCAAACCCATCTATTTTTGAAGTTGGATCTAATTTGCAAGCCAAACATCTCCCTTCCGTACTTCAACTTTACGATGGAGCTACTCTATGGTGAAGTTTGTGGAGTGGACCTGATTTTTTTTGGAGTTGAGCTCTCCCAAACAAGCCCTAAGAGTGTTTAGGTATGTCATCTTATTCATATTTTAAAATAAAATTATAAACTTAAGTCATTTTATTTCAGTCTAAAAGTTTCAGCTATGAGGTGGAGCTGGGATCTGGAGCTCTGCCAAACAGGGCCATACAACATACAAATATTATTTTGTACCGATTTATTACAAATTTACTATAACAACGTATTTTTTTTATAAAGATCTTTCAAAAAAACCTTACCAACACTTAAGAAGCTGTTTGGTTGCCTGCATACAAAGAGATTTGTATTTACGGATGTAAAATTTTGTTTTTTTTTTCTCATGTTTGGTTGCTTGCGTTTAGTTTTGAGCATAGTTCTCTGGATGCAAGATTCTCCATACAGCCTGGCTTTAGAGATAAGTAGAAAATAGGCGTATCTTTGGATGCAGCCTCGTGTTCTGCGCAAGGGGCCACTGTCAGCCACAATAGCAAACTATGCATGCAGTGGCACGTGGGTATGCAAGTTTTTTTTCTTTTTTGTTTATATCTTTTGATTAGCATCTCCGATTACCGAATAGATTTTAAAAATGAGTTCCTAACATTTTTTCGAACAAAACTAGACCACACTTGCTATATAAATTTTAAAATACATACCTACTAAACACTTAACCAAATACCGTCGCTGTATCTGTACATCCCGTATCTTCATTAGCTTGGCTAAGTCGAACGGGCCATGCCCATAACAAAAGACAACCAAGCAGCCGCTAAGAGTGAGTAGTTGTACTTAACTAACTAATCTCCATGTTTATTAAAAAAAATAAACCCCTTATTTGGTGGGGCCTGTGCAGCCGCTCACTTGCGCGGAACAGATACGGGTGACGGGTCTGATAAATACACGGCTAAGATCACGCCGCAGCGCGGAGAACATACTTTTTTTTTTTTTCTTTTGCAACAGAGAAAATGAACTTCTCGAAAAAAAAACAAATCCCCCGAGAAGGGGACGGAGAAGCGGCACAGTAAGCAATGTCGCCGGCGGCGGTGAGGGACCAGCAGCTCGATGAGCTCCAGGCGCTCATGGCGGCCCACTCCCCGCGGCTCCACGCGCTCCTCGTCCCCTCCGAGGACGCCCACCAGGTCGGTGCCGCCGCCTCCGTCCGCCCGCGCAGATCGGAACCCGATCGGCGGTAGATCCGATCCAATCGGGCTAGACTGGGTTGGGTTTAGCGTTTTGTGGTCTATCATCCTCTTGTTCGTTACTTCGTCGTTCCTCTGCTCGATGATTTGAGAATTGATGGTTTGGCGTGCTCTGCCCGCAGAGCGAGTACGTGTCGGAGCGGGACAAGCGGCGGCAGTTCATCTCCGGGTTCACCGGGAGCGCTGGTAAATGCTGGCTTGACCCATCCATCCGTCCGTCGTCTTAGTTCTCAGCCGATCGCTCCGTTGCGATGGGTTCAGATCATTATCATTGTTTAGTATACCAGGTTTCAAAGAGTCCTGTCTTGGGGAAAATCCTTCCTCATTGCCCTTGGAAATAAAAGAGCTTCAAAACTGGATTGAAAAAGTCTGGTGTTGTTAGATTAGCCGTTTTGGCGACTGCATGCTACAGAAATGTGTTAAGGTAACATGTCATGGTTGGCAGCTGATCAAATCCAGTATGAGCTTTGCACCGTGTTGTTTCTGCTTGGTTAGCCTTTTACACGGTGACAAGCTAGGAATGGGTGGAACACTATGTCTGCTTCCATGAGGTTATTAAATTGCATAATGCAGCATGACATGATTAGCACAGCAAGAACCGCTAGCTTAAAGAGCAAGAATTGCTGTATGGGTTAATATGACACACATGATATCATAACCTGCATAATCTTTAAATGGACCGAGCAAAACAAAAGTACTACAAAGGAAGCTGTTTCATGGGTTTTCGACAGTTTTGATATTCTTGATCAATAGTTTGGTCAGCACGGAATGACTGGTTATTTTTGTCGTGATGTGCTAGACAGGCCGGAAAAGCAAACCCAAACATGGATCATTCATTAAATATATTAAATGGGATGACTGCTTAGTACCAATCAATTTATAAACCAAATCCATCTATAGCAACCCAGATTTGTATAACCAATGATGTGTTTTAATCATGTAATCATGTTGTGGTAAATTTTGAAAGCTCTTCTGTTCACTATCCATGGCAACAAGGGACCAATGTTCAAAGTTACACTTTTCATGGTGGGCCATTTGTGAGACTGGTTTTTACAATGAGTGGTACCTTTATGCGGTAGTATGCTAGATTTACTGTATGAAGAATCATATTTGCTGCAGTATGGTTGCTGATCCCCATTTCTTTTCTCGCTGCTCATTATATTCATTGTCTAGCATGGATCAATAAGGTTTGTGGCTGAAAACTTCAAGTCCATTTATGTGATAACTTTGTTTGCACTTTGTGATTATGATGGAACCCAAGCTAGACCAAAATAGGAATAACCTCCCTTGTACTGAAAAGGGCTTAATTTATTTGTATTTTATGTTGGTATGCAGTTGAATATCTGAAAATGTTGGCATTCCAACATATTGAGCTAGATGTTCATTTCTTTTTTTCTTTCAGTTGTTGGTAGTTGCATTGGTTTCTCAGTCAGTGTTTATCTTGAATTCCTATACAGGTCTGGCTCTTGTCACTACGAAGGAGGCGTTATTATGGACAGATGGACGCTACTTCTTGCAGGCAACACAGCAACTCAATGATCGCTGGAAACTCATGCGCATGGGAGAAGATCCACCAGTTGAAGTCTGGATAGCTGATGTAAGCATTGGCCTCCTTTCCTGAGCATTTCTGTGGATTCAGCCTTCTAAGCTCTCGTACAAAAGGCACAGGTCACATAAACTTGTACATGGCAATGCATCTATTAGGTTATATTGTTGGTTTTGAATTTTGCTACAACTTCGATGATGTAATTTTAGAAATGTGGTTTCCTTGTTCACCGTAGCAAGCTTATCTCCTCAGCATTTATTTATTTTTGAGACAAAAGTGTTCAGCATGAGGAGGACTGAGCTAGCTTAGTTGGTCGAAGGTGCTGGTTGAGCGCCTCGCCCGCCCGGGTTCGAGCTCCGCTCGACCCGCGCGCTCACGAGGGCCGGGTGTAGGCGCGGTGGGTGTGTGGTGTGTGTGTGTGGTGTGTGTGCGTTTGTAGCCTGGCTGTTGTCCTCTTTCTTTAATGAATACCAGAGCTCCTGGCCAATTTTCCAAAAAAAAGTGTTCAGCATTTATGGGAACACTAGAAGCGTACTCCTTTTTTTTTTTTTGCTGCTGCAGTAGATTCAAATTGCCACAATGGTAGCTGGTGTGATATATCGGAATTGAAGTGGTCTGAGATTAAATTGCTGCTGGTTATTTCTTCAAGAGCTGTCAAAAATATAAGAATTGTGAACACCTTAGCTTCATTGCCATAAACACCACTGACTATCATGACAGTTCTGAAATGGCTTTCATTTTGAAAGGTTGATATAGTTGTTTCTTGTTCAGTATTAAATATTTAACTTTGTGACTTATATCTGTTGTTGTGCTATCAGAATCTTCCAGATGAGGCTGTTGTTGGCATTGATCCATGGTGCATCTCTGTTGACTCTGCTCAGAGATATGAGGAAACATTTTCAAAGAAGCGTCAGACATTGTTTCAGCTTTCTGCTGATTTGGTGGATGAAATATGGAAGGACCGTCCTCCAACTAAACCGTTACCTGTAATTGTGCACCCCGTAGAGTTTGCTGGGCGTAGTGTAGCAGAAAAGATAAAGGAATTAAGAGAAAAACTACAACATGAACATGCTAGTGCCATTATAATTACTTCTCTTGATGAGGTACAAGTTAACTTGATCTGTATCTTGGCTTCTCTCACTCAATACAGTCTATTAAGTTAAAGAGTGTTTTTATTTCATAAAATTTTGTACGACTTGTGACAGTTTTAATTTCCTTTTTCAATGCTTGTTTAGGTTGCTTGGTTGTACAATATTCGAGGAGATGATGTGCATTACAGCCCAGTGGTTCATTCTTATGCTATTGTAACCTTGCACAGTGCTTTCTTTTATGTGGATAAGACAAAAGTAACAGCTGAGGTCAGTTAGTCAATTGAACATATTTTGCAATTTTCCCATTATGGTGTTAATGTTCATTATGTTGAAGGGCATGTAATGCAATACGCTTGTGTTGTCATTCTTCTTTGGTCCAGGTCCAGATTTACATGACTGGAAATGGTATTGATATCAGAGAGTATAATATAGTTCAATCAGATGTGAGCTTGCTTGCGTCTGGACAGCTAAAAGGTTCTGCAGTTAATGGTAGCTCGCATGGGGAAAAGAATATCAATGAGGTCGAGCATCCAAAATTTTGGATTGATTCAAATTCATGTTGCCTTGCACTCTACTCAAAGCTGAGTGCGGATCAAGTTTTGATGATGCAATCGCCTATTGCTCTTCCAAAGGCTGTTAAGGTAAATTTTGTTTCTTGTGTCCTTTTCTTATGCTAGTGTTCAACAGGAAATTCGTGTGCAAGCAATCACCTGTAGCTTCTCCAATAGACTAAATACAATCTAGTAAAATTGTTCACTACTCGAAATCCAGTAGTGTTCAGAAAGTTTATGCTTTACAAATCAAGCATGGAACTGGCTAGTGTAAAACCACAGCTTGTTAGTTGAATGTGCCTAGTTTGAGTTGGACATATGAGCTCAATTAGTTTTCAGGAGCCTGTTGTTTTTGGTTAGGTTGGATTGACGAGAGAGCAGGGAGGTGAGAATGAAAGAAAGGGAAGAGTTAACATTGAGCCACATAAATACTCTAGTTCATTTTGTATCAGGTATAACAAAATGTTATAGTTAATCAGAAATTGTGTGTTAGGTAAACTAAAGATACTGCTCATTTTACAGTAGATTACAGTAGCAACCATCCATTTTTGTTGAAATTGGATATTATCGCATTGAGCAAATGTTTCATGTTAGGACAGTTAAGAAATGCAACCTTTTACAGTTTAAGCAGAATGTGAATACAATACTTTGCACTAGAAGTGCATCTTGTTCAAGTTTTTAGTTTTTTGGTTTGGTACTGCTCTCTCTCTCTCTCTCTCTCTAATTCATATTGTGCCTTTTAGTTCTAGGTATTTTAGTGTACATAGATATATGCACTTGCAAGTTTAATCATTTAGCATTTTGTTTGCCTAAGTCTTCTAATTTCTTTGTAATGATTGTATAGAATCCCGTAGAGCTGGATGGTTTGAGGAAGGCACATATTCGAGATGGTGCCGCTGTTGTGCAATATCTGGCTTGGCTGGATAATCAGGTTAGTATAAATATATTTCTCACTAGTAAGTATCTGCACGTTAAAACATGGCATAAAACCACCAGCAACCCCCCCCCCTTCCTGGTGACGCGGCTGCCCCCTCCCTGGCTTCCAGGCCTCGGTTTCCACTGTCTCCACAGCTCAGATCTTCTGAGCTTATGGCTACTGCACCATAGAGCCCGCCGCCCTCCACGTCCTCTCCGACATTGTCGGCTGCTACATCACCTCCCTAGGTCCCATCATCTTGGCCATCATCGAGGATTGTGGTTGCACAGAACCCAATTTGCTCAACCCCATCCCTTGTGCTCGAGGACCATGTGCTCGGTTCTCCTAGTGTGTTCAACCCCACTTGCCCTGTGCTCCACTCCGTGTGCTTTGGGAGCTTGTAAGATTCGTCCGCACGGTGAGGGAGGTGCCTTCGCAAAACCGGTGGGGGGGGGGGGGGGTGGTTAGGCCGCAAGGGGTGAGAGAGCTTTGCGGTGGTAGGGAGCTGCCACTGAGGCACGTGCCTCGGTGGTTGGCATTGCTTCCTTGAGGAACGGGAGGCCAAGGCCGAGGCAAAGAATGGCGAGGATACAAAGGGGAATTGGGAAGTGCGTGCGCAATGCGAGGTCGAGGCGGAGGAGATGGTGAAAGTGAATGGTGATGGCAAGGAGGGTAGGAAATTGATGCCGGAGAAGAGGGGAAGATGCAGTTCCATGTGGGGGAGAACAGGCAGCGACGGGTTGGTTGGACAAATATGGTGGTGGTTTTGAATGACCAGATAAAATCGTTGCCAAGCTAGGCTTTGAACTTGCGCTGTTGCAACGGACATGCATGATGACAGTTGCGCGTGTTTAATTTGCATCTGCAATGGTGTTCATGTGCTTTGTGATGTGGGAAGTTTACTAATCCTCTTCAATATGATAATTGTTATTTGCTATCTGATGTTCTTATTGTTTTCCTCTACTCACAGATGCAAGAGAATTATGGAGCTTCTGGTTACTTAAGTGAGGCTAATGGATCACAGAAAAAGGAACATTTGTAAGTGTACCCTACTGTTGTACTTGTAGTTTGTTTTGAGCATCATATGATCTGTCTTTAGCCTATACAAATCCGGAATAATGTATCATTAAAAAATGGAGGAGCTTTTATATGTTGTTAGATTGGGGCTGTTAGCCATGTTACATGATTGTCTGCACTAGGAATTTGTTTCTGCAAACATCAACTTGAGATATAGAATTTAGTCGGTCTTCATTTTTACAAAAGATACCTGATTGCTTCATGACAATTCTGGGGAGTGGTAGTGCCATTTTCTCCATAGTGGTACTGACAAATGTTCCTTTTTGGATCATAGTCAAAGTGCGTTTCCTTCAATGTTTTCATGCTTGTGTCTCAGTTCTGCCCACTACCACCTTCAATAAAAAAAGGGGGATAGAAATACACATAAAATAAAGTATCCACATGCTTACGTTAAAATAATTTCAGGAAAGGCTATTTTTCATCTGTATTTTCAGATCATACAACCAAGGTTGTCATGTTTTCCTTCTTACTTTGTTGACTATTTGATTAGCCTCATGCTTTTGTTTATGCATACCCGTTGTATGATCTATAAATACGAGATGTACAGTTATCATTTGTTCCTTTTTGGTTCATTAAAACTGCTTATTATTTCCATTAGGAGGTATGCATCTTTGCGTTGTCTGATTATTTTGACTGATCATGTGGTCTATTTTCTACTGCATTGATACTTGTCCTGCGTATTGTGTGTTTTTTTTAAGAAAAATGTTGTAGCATATGTATTGTATTATACCTGTGTGCACTGTAGTGTTGGTACAACAATACTATATAGTAAGTTTCTATATGGCGCATTCCATGGTTATCAAGGCGACAAGGCGAGGCAAGGCGCCAGCTGAGCGTCTGGACGCCTAGGCGAGAATTAGGCAACCAAAAATAATTTAGCAATATCAGTATATCATTAATACATATTAACCAATATCAGTATATAAGTAATATTAGTATATCACCAGTATCAGTATATCACCAAAAAAAAGATCAGGCTCCACCCTTCTCTTTTCTTCCTTTTTTCTTTTTCTTTCCCTTTTTTTTTCCTTTTTCTTTCTTTTCCTTTCCTTCCTTGCCTTTTCTTTTCTCCAACGCCAACTCATTTCTCCCGCAGCCACACGCTCTATCTGTCTCCGCCCCCCGAGCGCCCTCCCCCTTCCTCCTACGCCACCACTGCCCCTCGAGTGTCGTCCCCCTTCCTCCTCTCCTGCCTGAGCGCCACCGCCCCCGCTCGACTCCTCCCCAACTCCCCCTTCCTCTCTCTCTCTCTCTCTCTCTCTCTCTCTCTCTCTCTCTCTGTGTGTGTGTGTGTGTGTGTGTGTGTGTGTCACGATCCCCCACCAGATCCAGCCGCCTCCCTTGAAGCCAACGGCGGCGCCATGGTTCGTCTCGAGCTAAGTATTCCTCTTCTCCCTCTTTCTCTTTTCTTCCCCCCCCCCCCCCCCTCTGCTCACTTCTTCCATGGTGGCGCCGGAGCTCCAGGCGAGAAGAGCGGCCATGGCATGCTAGCTCCAGCGCCGGGACGCCTAGGCGACGCCTTAATAAGCATGGCGCATTCCTTGCAGTTTCAATACATGATTTTTTTTGGGTCTGATTTTTTCAGTATGTATAAAAGAATCTTGCCTCCATGGTATGTCTGTTAGTGAAGCACTGCAACTGCCCACATATTTTTTTGGTCAAGTAATACATCTTGCTAGTTTTAAAATGGCCTATTGAACGATTTATTTGAATTTCAAGGCTAGGCCTGCCTTCTGGGTTATCAGGCTATATCATTTTAGCGATACCATGTTTGCTTGTTTGAGCTCTGCATCCTAACAACAACCATCTGCATTTATTTTATAGTTTACTATCAGACTCCAATGTACATTTGGTTATGTTAATTTCTTCTTTATGTCCTGTAGGGAAATAAAACTCACTGAGGTTTCTGTGAGTGATAAACTTGAAGGCTTTCGTGCAACCAAAGAGGTATGCAGCAACAACATCAGCCTTTTCAGATCAAGTGCATTACATTTCTATATTTAGTTGATTTAACTCTCATCACCATCTACTGTTAGTGTTATTTGTCTTGATTTTGAAAGTTAACCCAGCAAGTATCACTTCTAGTATTAATGGAATTTGCTAAACAGAAACCAAGTCCATTTTAGTTATCTATGACCCTATTTTACTAACTCTTTGTATCTGTTGTGAGTTTGAAACTATTGTAAATTGTGTCTTGAAATCAAGTCCCCGGGATACATTTAATTGTATCTGTTCAGAGCTAACTATACGGTGCAAAATCTACTTTTTACCTACTTTATCTGTTTGTGTAATTTCAAGAGCGATGTTTACTGCATGGTTGTCAAGGTGAGGCGACGCGCCAGCTGAGCGCCTGGAGCGACCAAAAAAAGGTTGGAGGTTGATGGAGGATTAGGTGTCTGACAGATGGAGGTTGAAGAAGACCTCCTAGGCGGCTGGGATGCACATGAGGTGGCATGGTGCAGTCATTTTGGGTCAAATTGTGCATTCGTTTTGTTGGCCTGGCCTGGTTTAGTGGTTCCCGAAGGCCGAGCCCACTTAGCCTCTATAGCAGGCAGCAGCTAAGAAGAGCACCCCACATGGGCTCCCTCCTCCCGAATCCGAGCGACGGCGGCAGCACCACCGACGCAGAGTAGTGGTGAGCCGGTGGAGCAGAGGAGCAGATGATGACTACACAGAGGAGCGACTGAGCAGCGGTGACGATGCAGAGGAGAAAAGGAGCAGCGGTGATGTAGAGGAGCGGCGACGATGCAACAGCGGAGTGATGCAGAGCAGCGGCGACTGGCGCAGAGGGCGGTGATGGAGGTGACACAGAGGTGCAGAGCAGAGGCCGCAGAGGAGGCAGAGGATTGGGTTCCGGATCTTACCGATCGGCAGCCGCTGGCGGTGGAGGCGACGGAGGGGGTGGTGGTGCCACGGCGGAGCTCTCCCTCTCCACGCGCTAGGTCAGCAAACTTAGCCTGACTTGTCCCCAACTCCCCATCAGCCCATGCCGTTATCCCCTTCAACCCAGCGCCAAGTCGCCCCGCCTGACCTCGCTTGGTGACGCCTGGAACGTCCAGGTGTCCGCCTTTCCCCGGCCAGGCGAGGCGTGCGGACTCTGGCACTTGGACACCTAGGCGTTCACCTTAATAACCGTGGTTTACTGTTCTTTGGAGTAAATGAGTAAATCATCATTAAATAGTTACTATGTTGAGATTAGGGGTGGATAATGAGCCAGTTGATTTTTTTTTCGAGTTTTCTTCGACACTGATTTATTCTTATTTATTATAGTCTCACGTATTGTTTGAGACCCAACTTCGAACCGAGCTTAACGAGCCGAGCCGAAGTTGACTCTGGTTCCAAATCAACTAATTTTTATTTTAAAAGAAAAATGAATGTAATCAGAGCAATTTTGAAAAGAGCCACCGAGCCAGCTCAACGAGCTTTTTTTCCAGCCCTAGTTGAGATGACATTGGTAACTAATATGCATTGTATTTCTTGAAAGGCATGTTTTACTGGAACGTCTTTTCTTAGGAATTAGGATGATTTAGATGAATATCTATTTAAAGAGCATTTTTTATTTGGTCTCTTGATACACTGCAACTTTTTACAAGTCATCAATATATTTCTGCAGCACTTCAAAGGTTTGAGTTTTCCTACAATTTCATCTGTGGGGTCAAATGCAGCAATAATTCACTATTCACCTGAAGCAAGTACATGTGCTGAACTTGATGCTGATAAAATATATCTGTGTGATTCTGGGGCACAGGTTGAGTACATTTCAGTCTTGAACTGGTTTTTTCATTTTGTTAGAAGACTTATAATCTAATGACTTCTGTAATGGTATACTTGCAGTACCTGGACGGTACTACAGACATAACAAGAACTGTACATTTTGGTAAACCCTCAGAGCACGAGAAGTCATGCTACACAGCTGTGAGTTCTATTTTGTCACAATGAAATTATTATTTCTTATTTAGAATTCATAATGACAGTTGTTGTGGTGCCATCCTGTAAGTTATTAGGGAAAATTATGTTCAAGCATTACATCAATCCTTGTATGTCTTCCATGTGTTTTCCTTTTGCATGTTTTACGTTATGATTTCTCCACTTTCTAAGTTATGGGATGCTGCACCGTAACATGAGTGTCAAGCAACCAATTCTGGCGTGAGCTTGCAGCTTAACCTTGTTGCTCCACATTATTAGTTTGATCAATGAGACTGTTATGTCTTACTAAACATTGTAGTTTTACTAAACACTCTAAACTTTATCGGCATGCATGAAGCAGCCATTTCACCTGTTAGCTCAGCTATTGAAATACTTTTTCACTAAACTATCAGTACAATTCTTTTATTTCTGTAGTTACAAGTTAGTAACTGATATGCAACATGTCCAAAGTTTGCTTTCTGACAAATTTAAATGTTTGCGTTTTTTCTGTGTTACATTACTTATTTTCTTATTGCCTATTGGACCTGAATAATGTCCTATTATTCTGCTGTTGGACCAGTAATGTTAGTAATCTTCTTAAAAGTGTCAGTTTGATTTTTTAAAAGATAGGCATGTTATTTGATTTCCCTCAAGTAGATTAAACATCATCTGAATGCTTGACTTTATTGCAAATTCATATCTAGAATAATTTCCACAATAGTTTGATTTTTATTGCCATTTAGTTTTAATCTATTTGACTACTTATATTTGATCCATATATAATTCTAAAGTGATATTGAACATTGAAAATAGGTTTTGAAAGGCCATATTGCGCTAGATACTGCTGTATTTCCTAATGGGACCACAGGTGAGTGATTTTTTTAGTATTCTTACATATTAACTCTTATGCCTTCTGAAGAAATATATAAATCTGTGTATAAAACTATGTAGCAAAGTTGTTACATAGAAAATGATCGAAATATTGCAGAAAGTTAGGCCATGCCTTCACCATTTTGAAGCATACTTCAAGCTGCCCCAACATTGCCTTGGTTAAAAAAATTACCTTTGATTGAATTCATTTTCCTTTCAAATATGTTTATTCTCTTAAGTGTACTTTGATTAACCTCATGATATATGCCTTGTGTGAGGCTCCAAATATTAAACCTCTACTCAGGACAAGTTTAAACCCAAGTCTGAAGTGAGGTCACATTGAAGACGGCAAGACGCTATCCAAAATTCCAGATAATGCCTAACCATTTATGTGGCGTATAATACACTAGTACAGAGGTACATCAGTTGCATGTAAGATGACAAAATCACTTAAAAAGAGGGGGAAGGATTTTGAACTTCTCGTCTCACAAGTTGATTTTGTTCCAGAACTTAACTATTAGACATAAGCTGTGATCTAATTTGGAACAATTCCCCTACACAGTATACACGATGTACCTAGCAATAAATTTGCAAAGGAGAAATGTGACTATAAGGGTATAGAAAGTGGTTGTATGTGATGGGTAGTTAATAAGTTATACTCCCAACAACAATGCATGGGCGTTGTGTTCTTTTTGCAGGTTATATTTTAAGAAAAGCGACATTGTGATGGAATGCTTTACTTAACTAATTTCATTCTAAACCTCAATAATACTTGTAGGGCATGCTCTTGATATTCTGGCTCGAACCCCACTGTGGAAAGATGGTCTTGACTATCGGCATGGTACAGGCCATGGAATTGGGTCTTATTTGAATGTTCATGAAGGTTGGATGGGTGGTTCATCCTCTTATTCTCTCATAATCCATCATATTGTGTGGCCACCTTGAAATAATGAATATTATTTTTTCGCTTTCAAACCAGGTCCTCATCTAATTAGCTTCAGACCTTCTGCTCGAAATGTACCATTGCAAGCATCGATGACTGTAACAGATGGTCAGTAAAAATCCAAGCCCAACTGTATCATGACATTAACAATTTAATATGAAATATTCAATGTTAACTCTCTTCTTACGAAGATTTTAGGAAAGTTAAAATTGCATAATCTTAACTTGCAGAACCTGGTTACTATGAAGATGGAAGCTTTGGTATAAGGTTGGAGAATGTTCTTTTAGTGAAAGAGGCCAATACTACATTTAATTTTGGAGAGAAGGGTTATTTGGCATTTGAGCATATAACATGGGTAAGCATTGCTTGTTGTGTTTCTTTATTCTTGTCCTGTGCAGCTAGAGTGATACTACTGCTGCTCACCTACAGTACCATGATTACTGTGGCACGTTAGCAACCGTTTGGAGTATCTTATCTGTTAGTCAGAAATATCCAGCTATTAGTTCTTATATCTTAGATTATATTGTTGGGGCCAGCTCTATGTGAATGGGCCATGGCAAGTTATTTGCATTAAGCAAGAATAAACAAGGGTTCCTTAGTCTTGTCTTCTCTCTGCCCTTATGGTGCGGCTGCTGTCATGGCGCTGTCACACCATTTGGGTCCATGGACACCTCGATCAGGCGTAAGGACGCCTACCGGCCTACCCCAACCAAGACCATTACAATTCTCTGATCTCAGAGTTGCAATTATCTTTGACAATGTTCAGGTCATTAATGGTTGTTTCTGCTATCAGCTGTTCTGGTTATTCGTTAGGTTGTTGTCATTCTCTCTATGGTACAATAGAGAGCTCTTTTCCCTGTGCTTTGTGGTTCAATCTCCATCATAACAACTGTCTTCTCTTTCATTCTGGTCTTTTTGGACCCTCTCTTCAAGTAATTAACTTGATGAAATTGACACATTTTTGGAAAGACATGCCTTTTGAAGGTTTACCTTTTGATAATGTGGTCTTCAATTTCAATCTGCTAGGAGCCCTGGATTTCCAGTCAACAGTTTATTTTCTTAGCTTACTGCTGTGCTTCTTGTGTAAAGTTAAATACGTAAGCAATGATCTTATGCACGGGTACCATCGTACTCAACAAATGGATAAAAGTTGTTCTAACAAGGAGTCCCGATCATGCCTTCCTGCATAAGCACTCTTCCTCATCATAAGAGCATCGCTTTAGTTTTTATTCCTTGCAAATTAATAGAACAAACTGATGGAATAAGTCTTGGTCATTTGTGGGCAGCTTTTGACTAGCTTTTGGGCAGCCTTTAGGGCAGCTTTTAGGCAGCTTTTGACTAGCTTTTGGGCAGCCTTTAGGGCAGCCTTTAGACTAGTATTAGTGTATCTTGCGCCAAAGAGCTATAAATATGGCACTTGCCCAACCCCTTAGGGTGGCAATAGCACTGCATGAGCAATAAAATTCGTAAAATTTGCCCCAATTCGGTGTGTCATTCTCTCTCGATGATAGTAAGAATAGTGCTACTAACAAGTGGTATCGAGCCGTTCTTTCTTGCGGCCTAAACATCTCTTGCTCATCTCCTTCCCACGCTCCTCCTCGCTCAAAGAAGCAAAGAAGAAATACACAATTGCTTTCGCTCACCCTTCATCTTTTGAATGCTGAGCAAAGAATGCAGGCGACTTCTTCCCTAGCGGCACTTCACTAGCGCGTCATGTCGGCGATCTCGCCGGCCGCCTCGAAGCGCAATGGCAGAGGCCGGTTGCCGCGGCAGAGGATCGCGAGCGAAAGCAGAGAGATCGCAGCCGACGGCGGCAAGGGCAAAGAAAGCTAGCGCGGCAGAATCGGCAAGCAAGAGCAGAGGGCGAAGCAAAGAAGAGCCATGCGTGCGCAAGCGAGCAGGCTCGAGGCTCATACGGCAGAGCTCCAGCGGCTGCCGCCGACTACGGCGCCGACGGCAGCTCAAGCGAGAGAGGGAGGCGACAAGTGGCGGCGGCGCTGATGGCGATTGCCCACCCTCATGAGCGATAGGAGCCAGACGAGCGCAGACGCGCCGGCAGAGCTCTGGCGAGGACGCTTGGCGGCGCATCGACCGCGCCCCTGGCGAGCTCAAGGACGCTGGCGGCGATCGCGCCCCAGAGGCGGCATTGGCCGACGGAGATCGTGGTCCTTGCGGCGCGCGACTCTCCTCCCGGACGGCACCATGGTCACCGCGGACCCAGGCCATTATCGTGACATTGGCCCCAGATCGGGTGGCCTACCCTCACCAAGACCAACTATGTCGAGTGGGCCGCGGTGATGAGGATAAGGCTCCAGTGCGGCACATGTGGGAGGCAACCGGTCAGACGGCGACGTCGACTACGACGAGGATCGACGGCGCTGGATGCCCTCATCGCCGCAGCCTTGATCCGTCAGAGATGCGATTCACGCTTTCCAAGAAGCGGATCGCCAAGGAGGCTTGGGATGCCATCGCCGCGCACGCATCGGCAGCGATCGCGCCTCGCAAGACCACACCGCAGCACTTCGCAAAGAGCTGGGAGAACCTGGCCTTCGTGCCAGGTGAGGATGTTGACGACTTTGCTCTCCGCCTTAACACTACCGCAGAAGATGGTGCGGTTTGGTGACGACACCTACGATGAGGAGAGAGCCGCCGAGAAGCTCTTCCGCTGCATCCCCGAGAAGTACAAGCGGTCGCTCGCTCAATCGAGTCTCTATTGGACCTCTCCACGATGTCGATCGAAGAGGCGATAGGTCGTCTCAAGGTGTCGCCGACAATGACGAACCACAGCCTCTCTCGGGGCCTATCACCATCGGCGGAAGTTACATCTCACTCGAGAACAGTGGGAGGCTTGCCAGGGTGACGGGAAGAAGCGGAGTCCTTCGCCGCGACAGCGGTCGCAGCACGCTAAGGCGCCGAAGGCGCGCGACGCTGCCCAGCCGGGCGCGAGGACGCGCTGGCGGGCGACACCACGAGGCGCCAGGCGGCGCCACGGAACCAAAGGCCGCAGACGAGATTTACTCTCGCCACAATCAGGCAAGCTTGGCCATTGGGCCAAGGAGTGTCGCCGACCACGACGTGGCCAGGCCCACATCGCACAGCGAGGAAGAAGAGCCGGCGCTTCCTGGCACACGCAGGCATCGAGCTATCTCCAGCGGCATCAGCCGCAGTGAATCTACTCCACCTTGATGAACCGAGAGCACACGCCTTTCTTGGCGACAGCTCCAGCGTTGACAAGATTGATGGGTGGTACCTCGACACTGGCGCTACCAATCACATGACCGGTCGACGGGAGTTCTTCACCGAGCTTGACTCCAACGTCCGAGGCTCCGTCAAGTTTGGGGACGCCTCGGCGTGGAGATCCAGGGCGTCGGCTGGCCATACTCACCGCCAAGTCTGGTGAGCACAGTCGCCACCGGAGTCTACTACATCCCGCGTTGAGGAACTCTATCATCGCCTTGGGACGGTGGATGAGAATGGTTCGGTGTGCTAGTAAAGAACGGAGTCATGAGGATTTGGGATCGCCATCGCCGCTTTCTTGCCAAGGTAACCGAGAGGCACCAATCGACTCTACATCCTCAACGCGTGTGTGGCACAACCCCTGCCTCGCCGCTCGTCGGGACGACGAGGCGTGGCAGTGGCACGAGCGCTTCGGACACCTTCACTTCGAGGCTCTGAAGCAACTCAGTGCCAAGGAGATGGTACGAGGCCTGTCGTGTCTCGACCACGTGGAGCAGTTCTGCGACATCTGCGTAACGACGGCTGCAGGCGGCTCCCTTTCCCAAGATAACTTCCGAGCCAAGGAGCGGCTCGAGCTCGTGCCACGACTGCGGTGGCCGGTGACACCGCCACACCGGAGGACGACGCTACTTCTCGCTACTCGTCGACGACCTCACCCGCTACATGTGGGTAACTGCCATCAAGTGATCCAGAGTGGGATCAAGGTGGGCCCGCCACCCAAAAATTAAAAACACTCAACCCAATTTGCACTCCATGACCTCCATGTGCGTGGCGCTTCTAGTTTCGATATTTCTTGTATGGTAGTCTTGAATCATGTTGGCTTATTTGATACTTTTGATGCACACAAGGTACGTCGACTTGCCTATTTCTACCCTGATGATATTCCGTGTTACAATTATTAAGACTTGAAACGCAACTTGAGAACTATATTGATGACATGAGAAAATAAGATAGCTTCAAAGGCCTAAACAATCTTGTTGAGCTCTCAAGAAACTTGTTCAAACAAAGAGGCATAAAGTTCATGATTTAGTGTACTTGTTTCTCAAATTGGTATTGATTCTACCTGGCATACGGCAAGTGTTGAAAGAGCATTTTCTGCTATGAATTTCATCAAGAATAAGTTGAGAAATAGGATGGGTGATAGTCTTTTGGACAATTGTCTAGTCACATTGAGCGAGATATTTTTTTTTAAAGTGAATGAAGAAGATATAATGGACACTTTCATGGCCATTAGAAAGCGTAGACCCAACAGGAAGTAATATTGTAATCTTCTTCAAACTATTGTAGCCGTGTAAGCTTCTTTAAGTCAAATTTCATACTTAGTTGTTGATTTTAAGATGTTCGTAAGACGCCTTATTAATATATCATGATGCACTTTCGGTAAATTCTATACTTGTATTTTATATTGGCATGTTACATTTACGGTATTTAAAAAATTTATGCCAAGTTGGACCACCCATACCCAAAATCCTGGATACGCCACTGGTAACGGTTCTCGGCAGCAAGGGAGAGGTCATGAAGCCATCAAAGACGCAGTCGCCGCGGAGGCAGAGCGCGCAAGAGTCCGCGTGTCAGCGATCGACAACGGCGCGAATTCACGCTGGCCGAAGTTCGATCGTATTGGCGCGGATGAGGGCATTCAACGCCACTATTCCGCTACCGCATGCCCGCGAGAATGGCGTCGTCGGCGACGTAATCGACGGTTGTGGGGATGGCTCGCCCTCCTCGCGAGAGGGATGCCGGCTATTCTCTGGGAGAGGCGATGGTAGCGGCAGTCTACATCCTCAACCGCCGCCACCAAGGCTCTCAACCCAGACGCCGTACGAGGCCTGGCACGGACGCAAGCCGACGGTCTCTCACCTACGGGTTTTCGGCTGCCTCGCGTTCGCCAAGGTGCTTGGACATGTTGGCAAGCTCGATGACAGGAGCACTCCGGGAGTGTTCATCGGCTACGCGGAGGGCTCGAAGGCCTACCGCATTCTTGACCCAAAGACACGTGCGCAAGACGGCGCGCCGCGACGTTGTGTTCAACGAAGGGCGAGGATGGGCGTGGGCAAGGCAAGCGATTGACAACGGCTCGACTCGACGCATTTACGACTTCACTATTGAGTACGCCCACTTCGAGGAGCCGGGAGTAGGCGCCTCTTCGCCGAACGCGCTTACCCCACCCCCGAACCCCCACAGACTCCGGCTACCGCTACTCCAAAGACCAACGGTTACCCTCCAGGCATGTCCTCTCCGACACCACCGTGTCGAGCACAAACCGGTGGAGTTCGTTACTCCACTCTCCCACGACGAGGAGCGCATCGACGCTGGCACCACGACGGCGAGCCGCTGGCGGTATCGTGACGATGGAGGACCTTCTCGGCGACCACCGGTGCCAGGATCGGTGCCTCACGATCCGAGGCGCAGCTTGCATCTTGCGTGCGACGATGGTGAGGCTCGGTCTTTCGCAGAGGCCGAAAGACACGCAGCATGGCGTGCCGCGATGCAGACGGAGATGGACGCGGTTAAGAAGAACCGCACCTGGGAGCTTGCCGATCTTCCCGTGGTCACCGCACGATCACCCTTAAGTGGGTGTTCAAGCTGAAGAGGGATGAAGCCGGCGCCATTGTCAAACACAAGGCTCGCTTGGTGGCACGTGGTTTTGTGCAGCAGGAGGGGATCGACTTCGACGATGCCTTCGCCCCCGTAGCACGGTTGGAATCCGTGCGACTCCTCCTCGCACTGGCTGCTCAGGAGGGCTGGCAGGTTCACCACATGGACGTCAAGTCGGCATTTCTAAACGGAGATCTGAAGGAAGAGGTCTACGCAGCACCACCGGGATTTGCGATCCCCGGCAAGGAGGGCAAGGTCTTTGCGTTTGCACAAGGCTCTCTATGGCTTGCGGCGGGCACCAAGGGCATGGAATGCCAAGTTAGATTCCACGCTCAAGGATGGGCCTCGAGCAAAGCTCGCACGAGACGGCCATCTACGGCGGGCCAATGGAGGAAATGCCTGGCGGTGGGTGTCTACGTCGACGACTTGGTGATCACCGGCACCAAGGATGCGAGGTGGCGGTATTCAAAGAAGAAATGAAGGCCACCTTCCAAATGAGCGACACAGGGCTTCTCTCCTTCTACCTGGGATCGAGGTGCACCAGACGACTCCGGATGTCACTTCAACAGATCGCTACGCCAGCGCGTCGTTGAGCTAGTCGGGCTCATCGATTGCAACCCGGCTCCCACTCCGATGGAGGAGAGGCTGGCCGAGCCGCGACAAGACAACAGAGGAGGTGGACGCTACACGATCTGGCGCCTTGTGGGGAGCCTTCGCTACCTCACCCACACACGGCCGGACTTGGCATTCTCCGTCGGCCACGTTAGCCGGTTCATGCAAATGACCGACAACGAGCACCAAAGAAGTCGTGAAGAGAATCATCCGCTACGTTGCGGGGACTCGATCACGGTCTCCACTACCCGAGGTGCCCTGGGAGGCACACTTCGTCGGGCATGACAGCGACCACGCCGCGACATTGACACCAACAAGAGCACGAGCGGGATGCTCTTCTTCCTAGGCAAGTGTCTCGCTTACCGGGCAATCGGTCAAACAAACAGGTGGTGGCCTCCTGGCCATTGTGGAGGCCGAGTACATAGCGGCCTCCACCTCGCAACTCAGGCTCTCTCGGCTTGCCCGATCGCTTGGTGATCTCATTGGCGTAAACACCAAAGACGGTGGAGCTCAGGTAGACAAAGAAGTCCGCTCTAGCCCTGGCAAAGAACCCCGTTTTTCATGAACGGAGCAAGCACATCCGGGTGAGATATCATTTCATCCGAAGCTGTCTGGAGGAAGGAAGCATCAAGGCAAGCTACATCAACACCAAGGACCAGCTTGCAGACCTGCTCACCAAGCCCCTTGGGAGGATCAAGTTTCTTGAGCTACGCTCCAGGACCGGGATGGTCCAACTTTCCCACAAGACGACAGACAAGACTTAGGGGGAGAATGATGGAATAAGTCTTGGTCATTTGTGGGCAGCTTTTGACTAGCTTTTGAGCAGCCTTTAGGGCAGCTTTTAGGCAGCTTTTGACTAGCTTTTGGGCAGCCTTTAGGGCAGCCTTTAGACTAGTATTAGTGTATGCTGCGCCAACAGCTATAAATATGGCACTTGCCCAACCCCTTAGGGTGGCAATAGCACTGGCATGAGCAATAAAATTCAGAAAATTTGCCCCAATTCAGTGTGTCATTCTCTCTCTCGATGATAGTAAGAATAGTGCTACTAACACAAACTTAGCATCTTTTGTTTGCCATGCGTCAATTGTTTGCTCATCTATCGGACGAATTCCTTGTGTTGTGCAGGCTCCGTACCAGAAGAAACTGATAAACACCACCTTGATGACCCCTGCAGAGATCCATTGGGTAAACACGTATCACTCGGATTGCCGAAAAATCTTGGAACCTCATCTGAACGAGCAGGAGAATGAGTGGCTGAGGAAAGTTACTGAGCCCATTCTTTGAGCGGTTAAGCCCGTTCTTCATTCGTGGCATGACATGCGTAGGTTAGATAGCTGCCCCATTGTTCCATTACTTACAATAAGTGTGAATAGCAGCAGCAAGGGAACATGACACTTTACTCTGTACGTATTTCGTGCTGCGACAACACTGGGTGCTCCTTTCTCATGAAGTTGATTGTACGGTTCTTCCGTGGTTTGCTTGAAATGCCTTGTTACTGCTTTTCTCGTGGTGTGTCGAGGTGCAGCTTATACGGTGCCTAGTATGGCTTGCAACGGAGCTGATCAGGAGGATTAGGCCACCTCATCATGTCATGCATTGTTGTACGCGGATTAGGCCACCTCATCATGCCATGCATTGTTGTCCGCGCATTTAACTAATGCTCTGGTGTTCGGAGCCTGCAGCTCTAGCTTCTGAAGCCTGCAGTGCAGCACGCGAAGGAACCGCAGCCGTTTCAACGCCGGCGTACGCTTAGGGTGTATTTGGTTGGTTCTACGAGTGGTGGTATATGTATGGTATGGTTTAAGAAAAAAAAATTATCTATGTGTTTGGCTGCCTAAATAGAACTATCTTACTCTGTATGGTGGGATACAAATTTAATAAATATTTTCTATAGATGTTAAACTATTGTATTTATTCAAAACAATAGAACCAAATGATATATGACTATTTCATCTCATTCAATCTTATTCTACTAACCAAACACTGATATGTCCCGTTGCCACGAAGAGATTCTGAGGCGTGAGATGAACTCTAGAACGTCTCTTCGCACGAAGCAGAGAGAAGAACAGAGGGAAGAACAAAGAGTAAAGTTGGCAAAACGAAAAGTAGTTTTTCTTTCTTAGCAAGATGATCGCAACAAGTCTGTTACATGTGTTTTATACCCCTCCCTTGGGTCCACATACTTTTCTACCTTTCTCAGTTAATAGACTATTTGCTTGTCCACATTACATCAGTAAACTTAATGTCTTACAAAAAATGATGTCTACAATAATTTCTGGTTGCCAATCGTTCGTCAGAGAAGCGTCTCGTCTCCGTCGTTGCCTTGCAGCTTCCCAGCGCGCATAACATCTTCCCCCTGCAGACATTGCTTGTCCCCAAGCAATTGCCGATGGAAAACGGGCACGAAGAACAGTCAAATCTTCCCAGGTTGCGGCGTTGGCTGGTAATCCCGTCCACTTGATCAGCCCTTGCGCTACTGCAGAATTACCCTTTTTCACCAATCGACGTTCCAATATGCGCTCAGGTTCAGTAGTTGTCGTATCCAGTTCCGCCAGTTTAGGCAATTTGGCAAAGACTGGGGGAAAATCGGGAGTATATGGCTTAAGTTGGGACACATGTAACACCGAGTGTACCTGACTGTCTGATGGCAAATCGAGACGATACGCTGTTGAACCAATCCGCTCCAGCACAGTATATGGTCCATAGAATTTGTTAGCCAATTTGGGGTCTGGTCGGTTGACAAGGGATGACTGAGCATATGGTTGAAGCTTCAGAAGTACCTTTTCACCCACCACAAATTGTCTGTCCTGTCTGTGCCGGTCAGCCTGTAGTTTCATCCTATTCTGAGCACGGGCTAAATGATGTTTGAGAATGTCATTGTGGTGAGCTCGATCATTCAGAATGTTGTTGACTTTCTGTGATTCACTAATGTATGAGCGAGGAAGGAGACCATACTGAGGTTCGTGGCCATATAATGCCTTTAATGGTGAGCACCCCAAAGCCGTATGGAAATTTGTATTATACCACAATTCAGAGAGGGGTAACCATGATTTCCATTTGGTGGGAGCATCCTGTATGGCACAGCGCAAATACATCTCCACACCCTGATTAACACGCTCTGTCTGCCCGTCGGTTTGTGGGTAGTAAGCAGTGCTGAATTGGAGCTTAGTTCCCAAAGACTTAAATAGTTCACGCCAAAACACACTAGTGAATACCCTGTCTTGATCCAAAGTGATGGTATGAGGAACTTCATGCAAACGAATCACCTGTTCCAAAAAGACCATCGAGACTGATTGTGCAGTGTAAGGATGGTGAAGAGGAATAAAGTGTGCATATTTTGAGAAACGGTCAACGACCACCATGATAACATTAGAACCAGCTGACATTGGTAAACCCTCAATAAAGTCCATTGTGAGATCACACCAAGCTGCTTCAGGAATTGGAAGGGGTTGTAATAACCCGGGTGGTCTGGAACGTTCCCCTTTTGCCAATTGGCATACTTCACATTGTTTGACGAACTCTTCCACTCTTTGTTTCATTCCAGACCAAGAAAACAATTTTTTTAGTCGGTGATAGGTAGCTTGAATCCCTGAATGACCACCTATGGCACTGGAATGCAGTGCAGCGATCAACTTTGTTTGCAATGCCTAATTACATCCAACCCAAATTCGTCCGTGACACCGGATCAAACCATGATGTAGTGTAAATCCTTTGTCGTCCGGGCTGTGAATAGCTAACTGGGCTAACAACTCGTTGGCTTGGTTGTCGGTAGCATAAGAATTGACAATTTCTTGAACCCATACTGGTTGCACCTCAGATACAGTTTGCAATGACAAAATGTGAGAAACTCTCGACAGTGCATCTGCTACGACGTTCTCTTTACCTTTTTTATACACAATACGAAACTGGAGACCCATGAGGCGAGTCATAGCTTTTCTTTGCATGCCCGATTGCAATTGTTGCTCTTCCAAATAACACAAACTTCTGTGTTCTGTTCGAATTACAAACTCCCGGCGTTGCAAATAGGGTCGCCAACGTTCCACCACTAACATGAGGGCTAAAAACTCTTTTTATAAATGAAAAGACCTTGGTGTATAGGACTGAGGGCTTTACTAAAGAATGCAATTGGGTGTTGTTGTTGTAGCAAGACTGCACCGACTCCCAAGTCGCAAGCATATGTCTCAACCTCAAAAGTATCATCAAAATCCGGCACCTTTAACACGGTAGTAGTTGACATCACCTGTTTAAGAGCCAAAAATGCCTCCTCAGCTGGAGTCGTCCACTCGAACGCTTTCTTTTTCAACATATTTGTCAGCGGCTTGGCAATTATCCCATAATTACAAACAAACTTTCGATGATAGCCGGTAAGTCCAAAAAAACCTCGCAACTCCGTCACATTCCGAGGAGTAGGCCACTCCATCATAGCTTGCATTTTACGTGGATCCGTTGCGACTCCCTTATATGAAATAATATGTCCTAAGTATTCTAATTGCCGTTGTGCAAATGTGCACTTGGATCTTTTGATGAAGAATTGATGAGTGGCCAAGCTTTGCAAAACCAATGTGAGATGTTCAGCATGAGATGGAAGATCCGGACTATAAATCAAAATATCATCAATGAAGACCAAAACAAATTTCCGCAAATATGGAGATAAGACGGAATTCATAACACATTGGAACGTTGCTGGGGCATTATTGAGTCCAAATGGCATGACTCTAAATTGATAATGTCCATGATGAGTTTTAAATGCCGTTTTGCTCTCATCTTCTTCTCTCATACGAATTTGACGGTAACCGGCACGAAGATTGAGCTTGGAAAAATATTGTGTGCCCGCTAGTTCATCCAACAACTCATCAATTACCGGCATAGGAAACTTATTCTTAATAGTAAGATCGTTCAAACGCCGATAATCCACACAGAAACGCCATGATCCATCTTTCTTCTGTACCAATAGCACGGGCAATGCAAATGGACTCATACTCGGGATAATAATGCCGGAGGACAGCATCTCGGCTACTTGCCGTTCAATCTCTGTTTTATGTAGTGGAGAATACCGATATGGCCGAGAATTGACAGGCATCGCCCCAGGAATGAGAGTAATAGTGTGATCATAGTCTCTTTTCGGAGGTAACCCGTGTGGTTCATTAAACACCATGTGAAATTGATCAAGAACTTGTGTGATAGTTTCTGGGATCGGACTATCCCCATACTCTTCTTCCTGTTCAACAATTGCCATTGCCCAAATATTGTTACTCCGACGCCATTTGTCCAACTGATCCACTATCAATGATTGAAGTTCTTCATGTCCCTTGTCTTTCACCCCTTGCAAACAAACATGCTGACCATTGTGTTGAAATGCCACTGTCTTGTCCTCCCAATTACAAATCATATGACTGTGTGCACTTAACCAATCCATATCCAGTATAGCATCAAAAGCCTCCAATTCCAATACTCTCAAATCAGTTTGAAAAGTATAACCCTGGGACCACCACTGAAATGCCGGCACCCAACTATTTCACTGTAAGAGTTCACCATTAGCTACTCGGACCTCAATCTGGGAAGTTTATTATGGAACATACCCAAGTCTGCGCAGAAAACCCGCATTAATAAAACTATGTGAACTCCCGGAATCCAGTAAGAACAACATAATCTGATTGCGAACCAATGCTAAAATGCGTATGGTTCCTCCTTGTTCAGATCCTGACAGTGCATTCAAGGACAATTGATATGTATCTCCAGACTCCATGTTAGTCGTTTCCAACAAGTCCAACACTGTATCTGATAATAATTCACCCTTATCTTCTGTTGTCATGGCATGTAGCTGCGTTGGTTCCTTCTTTTTGCACTGAAGATAGTGATTAGGCTCATACTTTTCACCACAATGGTAGCAAAGCCCATTAGGCCGGCGGTAATCTCATAACTGTCAAGCCTTCCATAAGTCCCCTGTTCCAATTCTGGATGTGAGTTGCGGATTCTCTGTTCTAGTGCTTCCTCCTTCTTTAGTGGCTCCCAATTTCATCTTCCACGATTTGTTACGATCAATCACTTCCTGCTGTATCCGTGCCAACAATGCCGCTCGATCTACCATTGTTGGGATTTGCCCTTGAACTGCTCCTCGTAAATCAGCCTTAAGTCCCTTAACAAATTAAGAGACAAACAACTCCTCACCATAATGGGGGTTATGCATCAAAATTTCATACATCAACTCATCAAATTGAGCTTTATATTCTGCTACCGTCCCCGATTGTTTCATGTCCACCAATTCCTCTAATAAGCGGCGATGATCGAATGCCCCGAACTTCACTTCCACGACGTGAATGAATTGATCCCAATTATGTAATTCATTTTGAGCTTTATACACTTATAACCAGCGAGCAGCGTTTCCATCCATATGCATAGTGGCTGTTGTGACCCATAATAACTCTGGAATGTTGAACAATTTGAAATAATCCATGCACATGTCATGCCACAACCAAGGACTCTCACCACTGAATCGAGGGAAGGACATCTTGGGTAAGATGTGTTGGTTCTGTCCTCCAAGTTCTTTTGGTGGCCGAAAGTGCAACAGAGAATTATCTGAAAGTGTACCCGATGGTCCTCGTATCGGCGTACTGTCCGACGATGGAGAAGGGTTATGCTCCATTCCAGCCCACGGGTCGATTGGCGCTGGTGTATAGATGGCCTTTTCCCTCGCCGATGCTGGATCGCCGCTCCGATGTGCTCCCAACACACGCCCGACCGTGATCTTGGCCATTGCCTGAGCAGTTGCCTCGATTTGTTTGGCAATCAGTTGTTGGTCTCGTGCATGTTGCTCCACTGCCTTAACTGTCAACTCTGATCTGGCCATAAGCTGCTACCGCGTGGTGTCAATCGCTCCCACCTTCGCAAACAGTAAATCCAAACTCTACTTGATGGCCGCCAGCTTTTCATCCGATCGCCCATCTCGTTCTTCCATCGCGTGAAGCACGAACTGCATCTGGATGGAGGGTTTTGGAGGCGCCGTGTTGTGTGCTGTCACGAAGCCAAACAGATTGTTGGGAACGCTGATCTACGCAGTATCCCTCAACCATGATCTGGGATTTTACGGCTCCAAATCCGAACAGCAATCACCGGAATCTGATACCACTTGATATGTCTCGTTGCCACGAAGAGATTACGAGGCGTGATATGAACTCCAGAACGTCTCTTCACACGAAGCAGAGAGAAGAACAGAGGGAAGAACAAAGAGTAAAGTTGGCAAAACGAAAAGTAGTTTTTCTTTCTTAGCAAGATGATCGCAACAAGTCAGTTACATGTGTTTTATACTCCTCCCTTGGGTCCACATACTTTTCTACCTTTCTCAGTTAATAGACTATTTGCTTGTCCACATTACATCAGTAAACTTAATGTCTTGACAAAAAATGACGTCTACAGTAATTTCTAGTTGCTAATCTTTCGTTAGAGAAGCGTCTCATCTCCGTTGTTGCCTTGCAGCTTCCCAGCGTGCATAACAAACACACATTTAAACAACGCAAGGAACATTCCCAGCAAGGGTTAACCACTCAATAACATCGCATTCGGGGAGCAAAGTTGGAAAGGATCTCTGACCTAAAATCAAATTTCAAAATCACTTCCCTTGTCTTGCCGACAACTTAGGCCCGCACGCCATCTCTCTCCTCTCAATGACATGTTGATCCCACCAATCAGCAGCCATTGGCCCTGAAGCCGTTCCCACGTCCCTATTTTCCCAAGTGAAAGTGTTGTTTCACCAATACATCTTCCCTCTCTCAGTTATTGGCAAGCCTAGCCCACCAGTCAGGCTTCTTCTTCAATGAACACCTGCCATGTATGCGCGCAAAGCTTCACACCCGTGCTCACCTGGTCACGCCGCGTACCTACCTTCTCGACCCATTACATCGCCTCGAGCTGCCTACTCGAGACCGCTGCTTCACTGCCTGCAAGCTATTGTTGTAAGCATGAAATTCAGGCATCTTGCCTGCGACCGAGAGGAAGTCGATGAGGGGAATCACCACCCCACACCTATTTAAGTCCCTCCGCCTTGCCCTTTGGCTTCTCCGTACACCGCCGAACTCATTTTGCTCCATTGCAGAACATCTTCCTCCCCAAGCCAGTCGGAGCGTCACCTTCGTCTCGAGCATTGGTGCACGCAAGCCGCTGTGCTCCGCCAAGGCAACTCTTCCTAGTGAGCTCTAGCCTTCACACCCATGTCATCATGTGTCACTTCCACTCTTCTTCAAAACTCCTCATTTGTTTTCATGCTTTGTGTAGCATAGCGCCGGAATTGAGCTTTCTTCTTCATCTTTGACCATCACTGTCGTCGAGCTCTCCCTCCCTCTCCATCGAGTCTTAGCTTTAATCATGTCCACTTTTAGCTTCTTCGTGATGTGTTGAAGCCAGCTGTGCCCTTCTTCTTTGCTAGCTCTCTCTGGACTTAGCTGTCATCATGAAGCTTCTCACTGCTGCCGTTCACTATCGTCCAGTCGCTCTGAGCTCTCTCTGCCGCCTCTACTTTGTGCCACTCAATTTTGCTCAACATGACCACGCTACACCTACTTTGCTACTGCCATATTCTACACCGTCACTTTTTAAGCCACCGGCTCACCTCCGGTGACCATTTGTCCCCGTGCCCATGGCTATGGCTTTGTCGAGACTATAGCAAGCTAACATAATGACCTGGTACTCACGAATTGACCTTGTTCACCTACTCCACCACTAGTTCGAGAGCACTCACCGCTTTTTGCCGTCGCGTTGTCACCTCCGACCATCTCAAAGCTTCGCCCGGAACCCCTCTAGCTATTATCTGGCCAACATTGCCCTACCCTTTTTGCTACTACACCGGCATCGGCAATCTCAAGAGTTTGCTCGACCATAATGCCAGAGCTCTGTCTTTGTGACATGTGGCCCTAGTTGTTAGGAATACTATTAGGATTAAGATTAATTTAAGTAATTCGATTTAAAGCTGATGATTCTATGAAAGTGGGCCAACTGAGGTTAAGTGATTTAGTTTTTAACTTTGAACCAATATTTAAAAGATGAGTCATTAACATGTAGATACCACCTGTTAGTAGTTTTCGAAAAACGATAAAAACCTAACATGTAGAGCCCACCTGTTAGTCTCTGTAAAAAAAACTTAATACACAAAATAAGAAAAACAATTTTATTTCAAAGGAGAATATGCCTTCCCTGTTAGAAGGCGTAATCTCTGGAAATACATTTTCGACGTCACCCCTCTTTTCATTTAAAGGATTTTCTAGCAATTTAAATTCAAATGCTCATAACATTTTAAATAAACACCAAATTGAGTGAAACCAGTTTCTAATTCTTTCTAAAATCATTCTCTTTATTTTGTTTGCAAAAATATTTGAATTTTGGCTCTATTTGTATTCATTTGGTTCTTATTATATATTTCTTTACGATATACTACGTTTAGACACCGACGCCTCATAAACCTTTCTCGCCGGACCCGAGCCAACTCAAGAACTCAATGTGAAAGGCAAGCACCTCATTTGATCATGTTGATCTCACTATTTCACTTAATTTATATTGTTTTACAAGTTTATATATACATATGTGTATTTTTAGTAAATTGGCTATATTGTGGTATCGGTAGATATTCCTACTTGTTGCATACAACATCCTTGATAAATATGCAAAACCTAGCATTGGAAATGTGGGGGCCCCGGTCTTTGTAACAGTGATTCGGGTACTTACTGTTGCGTCGGACTGGGATTAACGCAACCCGTCAGTAATCCGATCACTAATTACAAACCGTACCCAGATTGAGGCCAATCTATTGGCACGACACACTCTGCTTGTGATCATATGCCAAAGGATTGATTCCAACCAGAGCTTCCCCGAGATATGTGTTCAGTGCTAGTTCCCTGGATCCGTAGCCTAGCACTCACATATTTACCACAATAAGTCGCGTCAAAATACTTATATTAACAAAATGGTTACAATAATACTGGTTTGATTACAACGTGATAATATTACATGGAAGAAACTACTGCCAATTGGCTACAATAGCAAAAGAAAGAAACCTAAATTGCGGCAACGGCAGCAGCGTGCCTTCCCATACCCAAAGGCATCAGCTCCGACAGAAGAGAACCTAATCTATCGCTCTACAACCCATCCAGCTCCAGATCGTAGAGATCACCATCGGGTTCACCTTCTTCACTGCTGGCTCCGTCTTCTGTGCTTGTTAATCAATTTTAGAGCAAACGGTGAGTACACGTATGTACTCACAAGACTTTAGTGTTTGCAAATAATATTAAAATGCAGTCTAAGTCAAGAATTAGGTTTCTAGACTAGTTTCAATTGCATGAAGCCAAAGTTATTTGCAATAGAATAATACAGCATAAATCCAGATACAGCATAAATAAACATTTGATCATTAGGAATTTAAATCAGCAGTTGTAAAGAAAGTAATACAGCATAAATAAACATTTGATCATTAAATCCAAATACATACCACCATAATCCAACACACAAAGCACTCAAGTTCCATCGTGACCTCACTTTATCAAAATCCAATCATATTGCATCCAACAAAAATCTAGCAAGTAGTAGTATATAACCAACCTACCCAACATTCATAATCCAATTCCAATTCCAGAACCAACCACTTCCTTTCCATTCTAGATTCCAAACCAGATTCCAGATCCGAAGTCATCGCTATGCGTGCGAGACTTTCTAACCTCCCACTATGGCCAAGAGAGTAGCTTCTAGCGACCCGCTGGAGCACACACTAGATGCAACCTCCCCATAGTAAGGAAAACCACCGAACACTAGCGGCCACTCAGAGCACACGCTAGCACAGAACAGAATTCACCAAACCTCACCAGATTCTCACATCTACCCAGAATTCCTTTACTTTCCAAACCGTTTAAAAAACCCAAAACTGAAAGCCTATACTTGATATTACTTTCTAAGTTGCTCTTGACTGTGAGCACGGTTAATCGATTAGTTTATTTATCTCTACAGATACCGTACACTTTACCCACATGCTACATTCTAGCAATCATGTCAACCATGCCACACGATACGAAACGTACCCGTTTTGCTAGACTGCAACAAAACTCTTCCATCTGCCGGAGTTTAAAACCTTGCACCAGCACTGCTGAAGCGCGTCCCTTGCCATGGTAGGATTATACAGCTCGTCCACACAGGACTGTGAACTCACACAGGTTCGGCGGTGGCCACCGCGCTGATCCAGACACGACCACCAAGGTCTACGATGGAATGCCCACACCGCTTCTTTTGTCCCACGACAAGGCATCATCGTTGTATCGGGCAAACTCCTACCTCGGCGCCTCGAAGAGGGAGTCCCTAGAACAACACTGTTACCGAAGTGTCCATACTACTTTGGCCTTCCAACATGCAAGGCTAAATCCAACTTCAGTACTAGGTTAAGGCTACCCCATAAATAGCACATGTGGTTGCACTTTAAGACTCAGTTGATAGTACCAAGTTCAGTCCTTAGGGTGACACAGGCGAGACCTCCAAACATCCGCCTAGTCCAAAACACACTTTATTTCCATTTTTACCAGCATACCCACCCTTTTTACCAAACCTCCATTTTCCAAACCGAAATTTAAATCCATAAGTTTTGATTGTATTGTACCACCAAACTGCAATTGATACTCTCAATTCTACAGCAAGGCTAAGCTTATGCAATTACTAAACGATTATACCCATTCGACATTTAAGAATATGTCTAAACTATTCCTATAGTTCAACAAGGTTCACATGATGATTTAGATTGAGGAAATCCACCAGATTAAGGTTTTTCTACCAATTCCAACGACATAGCAAATTTACAAAATATACACGCATGCATAATAGTTTTGGCAATTCAAAGTAAATTTGCAAATATGGGTTCAATATGGTCAAAGGAGGTGCTTGCATGTTTGCTCTTGATTGATTGTGCGCTCGGGGACGAAGTCGGACTCTTCGGCAACGTTCCCCAGCGCAACGTCGTCTACACGCGCAAACGGCAAAAGAACGGTAGTAGATCAATCAAACACGAATCCAATAAAACAATTAAGAAGCAAATAAGGCAATTAAGAAGCCAAAATAAGAACTAGGGAAATCCGAGAAACAACGGAGAAAAAGAACTAAAATGACCTAACTCGGTCAGAGGAAACGGCAGTACCGACGGCAACATGGCGGTAGTGCTGCCCTCATGCCCGGTGGTACCGGCCAGGAGGCCCGGTAGTGCCAGCCACTGAGGACCCGAAAAGGGCACTCTCTGGAATTTATCTACTGGCGGCAATACTCTGGTAGTGCCAACTGCCCGGTAGTACCGGCCTGGAAGGGCGGTAGTGCTGGATTTCCAGAGCTCGAAGGGGAAGTTCTCTGGAGAATAACTACCAGTGTTGTAGGTGCGGTAGTGCCGCTCAAGCTGTAGTACCGAACTTACACTACTACAGAAATGCTTATATTAGACTCACCATCACAGACGGTTTTAAAAAACCGTCTGTAATATAGAACATCACAGACGATTCTATAAACCAACCGTCAGTGAAACTATCACAGACCATTCCTCGTCTGCCATCACAGACGGTTTGAATACAAAACCGTCTGTGAATTTATCACAGACGGTTTTATGAAATAACCGTCTGTGATATACTTGACTATCACAGACGGTTTAGTGTATATAACCGTCAGTAATATATCACCGGCAGCTTGTACACATCACCGTCAGTAATCTTCCCTATATCATGCATTTGTTATTTTATAGAACCGTCTGCGATAAAGTTTGCCTATATATAGCCCGAGAGCAAGTTCGAGTTTGTGCTCCCCGGCTGGGATGAAATGCTAAGACCGTTATATCACCGACGGTTTGGCAATAGAACCGTCTGTAAGCTTATATAATAGGTGATTCTTGTGATCTAATTAAGGTTAGTAATGGATAATTGCATTATATATATTAATTCAGATCTAAGGTTAGTAATGGATATAAAATTGCCTTATATATATTAATTCAATATCTAGCTTGGTTATGTAAGAAATTTAAGATTGTTTAGATCAGCTTGTAGATCCATGTTTTGGTGGTGATCTAAGCTAGCTAGTAATTGGACGTTATAATTGCAATATTATTTTCAAGCTTTAACTTGTTAAGGAAATTGTACTTAATCAGTTCAAAAGAGGGTTCTAATTGGATCAAATATTACATGTGTAGCATAGATGGATCGAAGCTGGATGTACGCTGAGGACCGTACGAGTGTGGAGTACATTAATGGCGTCTCCACTTTTAGAAGAGCTGCAGAGGAGGACATGTTTAATAAGGGAGTGCAGTATATGCCTTGTCCATGCATCGATTGCGAGAATATGATGATGTTTCGAAACTCAGCGCAGATCGAAGCACACTTGATTATGCGAGGTTTCAAAAAGGGGTATACATGTTGGACCAGTCACGGCGAAGAGCAGAATATACAAGAAGCAGGTGGTACTGTTAACATCTTCGACGAAGTCAACGATATGCCGGATGATCACATTGATTCTGCTTCCGACGAGGATATGTTGCATGATGACAATCTGGACCAGATGCTGCGCGACGCAGAAGGGAACCGTGATGAAAGGGAATATGAAAAATTCGTGGGTTTGATGGAGGACTCGAAGAAACCTTTGTTTGCTGGTTGCAAGGTGAAATACACAAGGTTGTCGTCCGTGCTTGAACTGCTGAAATTGAAGGCAAGCAATAGTTGGTCAGACAAGAGTTTCACAAATGTTACGCCTATTGGCGGAACATGCTTCCAGAGGGAAATGAGTTGCCGACAACAACCTACAAAGCCAAGAAGGTTCTTTGTCCCTTGGGAATGGAGGTAGAAAGAATACATGCATGTCCGAACGATTGTATCCTATACCGCAAAGAGTATGCAAACTTGCATGTATGTCCGGTGTGCAACGCATCCTGGTACAAGCGTAAGAGTCATTCAGATGAGGAGGTGAAGAAAGGAACTCCTGCTAAGATGGCATGGTATCTGCCTCTAATTCCCCGATTGAAGCGTTTGTTCGCTAACCCAAAGGAGGCAAAACTGTTGTGTTGGCATTCTGAGAAGCGTAAGAACGATGGAATGCTAAGACACCCTGCTGACTCCACCCAGTGGAGAAACATCGATAGGAGGTATGAAGAATTCGCTGCGAAGATGAGGAATATAAGGTTTGGACTGAGTACAGATGGAATGAATCCTTTCGGTAACATGAGCAAACGCATAGCACTTGGCCCGTGAATCTCTGTATCTACAACCTTCCTCCTTGGTTGTGTATGAAGCGAAAGTACATTTTATTGTCTGTGCTTATCCAAGGACCGAAACAACCTGGGAACGATATTGATGTGTACCTAGCTCCATTGGTGGAAGATCTAAAAACATTGTGGGTTCCTGGGGTACAGGTTTGGGATGCATACAAACGAGAGAACTTCACTTTACACTGCTTGTTGTTCTGCACCATAAATGATTACCCTCAAGACTTGCTAACCTGTCGGGCCAGAGTACAAAAGGTGCCAAGGCTTGCACTCACTGCCTAGACGATACTGAGAGTGTATGGCTGAATCACTCGCGTAAAACCGTGTACATGCGTCACCGTAGGTTCCTTAGGAGGAAACACCCATACCGCAAGATGAAGAAACTATTCGACGGGACGAACGAAAACGGTTCAGCTCCAAGGCCTTTTAGCGGGAGAGATGTTCATGACTTTGTAAAGGATTTGGATGTTACGTATGGAAAGGGACGTAAAGCAAGGTCGACCCGTGAGAAGAGCTTGTGGAAGAAGAGATCAATCTTTTGGGACCTACCTTACTGGGAGCACCTAGAAGTTCGCCACTGCATCGATGTCATGCACGTGGAGAAGAATGTCTGTGATAGCCTGATTGGTCTCCTACTAAACATTAAGGGCAAAACAAAGGAAGGTATCAACGCACGACTTGACTTAGTCGATATGGGCATAAGACCTGAGTTAGCACCAAAAGAGACCGTTAAAGGTGGTACGTATTGCGAACCAGCTTGTTACACTATGTCAAAGGCCGAAAGAACTGAACTTTGCCAGTGCTTGCATGGTGTGAAAGTTCCGTCAGGCTACTCGTCCAACATGAAGAGACTTGTTTCAATGCAAGATTTAAAATTAATTGGCATGAAGTCTCATGATTGTCATGTGTTGATGACACAAATGCTCTCTATTGCAATTAGAAGTATTTTGCCAGTCAAGGTCCGAGAGACAATCACGAGGCTATGTTATTTATTTAACACAATCGCTCAGAAGGTCATCGATCCCGAAGGACTAGATGCTCTGCAGGCTGAGGTGGTGATGACTCTATGTAATCTTGAGATGTATTTCCCTCTGTCATTTTTTGATATCATGGTCCATCTCATTGTTCACCTTGTGATAGAGATAAAGATGTGCGGGCCTGTGTTCCTACGTAGCATGTACCCGTTCGAGAGGTACATGGGAATTCTTAAGTCTTACGTATGAAATCGATCTCGTACGGAGGGTAGCATTGTCGAAGGTTATGCAACCGAAGAGGTCGTCGAGTTCTGCGTCGATTACATGGCTCAGGCCCAACCAATTGGTGTGCCTCGATCTCGCCATGAGGGGAGGCTCCAGGGTATCGGGACCATCAGAAGGAAAACAATCACGCCTGATCCAGTTGCGTGTGCTCAAGGCCATTTCACGGTTCTACAACACATGGCTGTAGTGTCCCCGTATATCGTCGAGCACAAGCAATGGCTAAGGCATGAGAATCCAGCACGACAGGAGTCTTGGATCACAAGACAACATAACCTTCAGTTCAACAATTGGTTCAAAGAGCGACCCATCACTGGGAGCTCATCATATGACACCCTGAAATTGCTGGCAAAAAGCCCAGCTTTTACAGTTGTCACATGGAAAGGATATGACTTAAATGGATACACATTTTACACGATAGATCAGGATTTGAAGAGCACAAACCAGAACAGCGGGGTCCGCATAGATGCGTTCAATACCGCTGGGTCAACAAGGAGCTCCTACTATGGGTTCATAAAGGAGATTTGGGAGCTTGACTACGTACTTTTCAAGATCCCACTATTTTGGTGTCGTTGGGTCCACCTCCAGCACGTGAAGGTTGATAAGTACGGCATCACTACTGTGGACCTCGAATGTATCGGATACCAAGATGAACCATTCGTGCTCGCAAACCAAGTTGTTCAAGTCTTCTATGTTACCGACCCGTCCAACAAGAAGCGCCACGTAGTTGTTCAGGGAAAAAGGAGGATTGTCGAAGTTGAGAATGTAGTAGATGAGGAAGAGTACAATCAATTTGATGATTTGCCTCCTATCGGAAATGCCAGCATGGTCCAAGAAGAACAAACTGAGGAAGTTAGCTACACACGCGTCGATCATCGTGAAGGGATAATTTTCACTGTATAATTACAATGCATAATAAAGTAATATTTATGTACTTCTGTGTACTCATTACAAGTACTTCTGTATTTATCTCAATTATTTTTTGTGCTTTGAAAAAACATTAATCTGCAATATATAATAACAAGTAACATTATTTTTTGGTGCTTTGAAAAAATATGACTCTATATCACAGACGGTTGTTAAAGAGCACCGTCTGTGATATAGACAATCATAGACGGTTCTAAACTAGAACCGTCTGTAATGCACAATATCACAGACGGTTCTAAACTTGAAATGTCTAGTTTAGAACCGTCTGTGATATTGTGCATTACAGACGGTTCTAGTTTAGAACCGTCTGTGATTGTCTATATCACAGACGGTGCTCTTTAACAACCGTCTCTGATATCGGCCTCTATATAACTTCTACACTTGAAATGTTTTCTACCAGACTTCGCCTCCCCGCACACTTCAAACCCTAACGAGCCCGCCGCCTCCCCGAGCCCCGCCGCCTCCCGGAGCCCCGCCACCTCCCCGAGCCCCGCCGCCTCCCTGAGCACGCTGATGGAGACCGGCGCTGCCTCCCCGAGCCCCGCCGCCGCCTCCCCGAGCCCCGCTGCGGCTGCGCCTCCTCCTCCCCCGGCGACGTCTCCTGCAGCTGCTGACGCACACGGAGGCACCTCCTCCTCCCCCGCCTGTGAGTGGATCGAATATGCACTCAGACTTTCCTACCCATCCCCCGCCTGTGACTGTTATGCATGTGCACACCGTGCAAGAAAAGTGTGCACGACGTACCCCATACACATACGAGTTCTTCCAGCAAGATGATTCATTAACAGTTGCAAGTTGAAATGTATATAAGCATTCAACTTAGTATGCTAGCCATAATGTGTTAATCTAGACTTCTGACAATATGCAAGATGCTTCCACGGAAATGTAGTTGTAACATGTATGCTACATACAACTACGGTATATATGATACCCAACGGTAATTATAAATTTATAATACATAGCCTAATGAGTAATAAAGCATGTTTTCGTATCAGTAAGCATACACATAGTAAGGTAATAAGGCATGTTACGTATCAGCACGGACACTTGTAATGTGACATATTTCCAGTGGATTGTACTAACTACTTAACTGATATCTGATTTAGCTTGTATAATTGTGTGTTTCTTTAGCTCAAGTGGTTGTTTCTTTAGCCCCAACAACCAGTGGTTAATGGACAACATTCTTAGCTCAAGAAATTTAGCAGGCTTACCATTTCTGAGCCTGGCCTTTCTCTCACATCCGGCGGGAAATCATATGTTAACTAATTGGGAGCCTACACGAACACATGCAACGCACTCAGCAAAACCTATTATGAGAATGATTATTAAGACCAATCATTCTATCCACATATTACGAGAGATATCGAAGGTTTACTCTTTAGGATTGTTGAAAGAAGCCCTTTCTCCAATGTTTGAACATTAACCATGATCAGAAGAACTAGGGAGCAAGTGGAAGGGTCTGAACTGACCTCGGCCACGATTTCTGCAGATGTAATACCGGTTTCTTCCCTCAATTCTCTAACAACAGCTACTCTCGGGTCTTCCCCTTCATCTATACCACCCTGCGGCGAAACAAAGCACTTGGCAAATTAGTTTGGGTTGGGTTTATGTGTTGTATCAGAAATTCAGAATGCAACACGCCAACACCAATGTTAGTAGTAATCAATGATACGACTACTGAACACCCATTACTACCGAATGGGATGGCACAACAAGTTAACAAACCATAAATCAAGCATTTGGTGAATTAGTTTGGGTTGGGTTTATGTGTTATTTTCTTATGTCCATTTGGTGAATTTTCAAATTAATTGCAACCTCTGTACGTTTGGTGAATAACATTATTTCAATATTTTCTGTCCACGTTAGGCCCAACTGATGAGCCGAGTCAAGTCAAACCAACTCACGCTCCAAGAAAAGCAAACAAAAGGCCAACAGGCCGATATAGCATCACGGCGATCGATCCGAAAGATGGGTCCCCTACCGGAAGTAAAAAGGTAGTGAATGCATTATGAACAATGTGCGGGATAGTTGCACGCGAACGGGTCCCCATCACATGTACATCCTGGAAGTCGATGACTGACGAGGGCCGCAACGACCTGCTTACAGAAATCCTTTCCTCCTTCGATATCCCAGAAGAACTCGAGGCCCCTGTGCGACGGTATGCACTGCTAGTGGCAGGAAAGGCGTGGAAGACCTTTAAGAGCACACTTGTCAAGGAATACGTCAATAAGGATAGGACTCCCTACTCTAAGTACGGGTTCATTAGTGAGGATTCATGGCGACGTTTTGTTCAGTTGAAGACGACAGATCAATTCTTGATTGAAAGTGAAGCACACAAGGCCCTGCAGGCAAGGAACACCCACCCCCAGACTCGGCACCGCGCTCACGCGGGAAGAGGATGCAATGGGACGAGGGAGGACGAGGGGACTCGCGCCATTTGCATCGATTGTTGACTGGGCCCAGAGACTGGCTAAGAGCGAGGTCATGTGCCACACCATCTGGCACCATCTCCTTTACAAACCCTGCGGACGAGGAAGTCTGCCAACGTTTGGTAAGATATCGAACCACCATTTTGGTACGTATTTAGTTCCTAACTTCATAAGTGAAATAACTTGCTGCGATCTTGCAGGTAGAGTTGAGTGCACAATCTTCCGGTGGATCTTTTGTCCCAAACAGGGAGAGAGATGCACTCTCCACGGCATTGGGAAACAAGGAACACCCTGGTCACACGCGAGGCAAAGGGGTTTTCGTTCCCTGGAAAACGGGCTTCGAAGACACTCACATGTACCGGAGTAAGAAGAGAGGTAGAGACGAGTGCGAGAAAAAGATCGTGAAGGATCTTGAGGGCAGGCTGAGAGGAGAATTCAATGATAGGATAAGAAGCCTCGAGGAAAGGCTCAATGCTCAAAACACACAGCCTGTGGAAGGCCAAGGGTTCAGCCCCACTACACGTAAGAGCAAAGTGTCGTCCGCCCCTGACCAGGGTAAACACGTCGGCAAATTCCCTGTCTGTGACATCAAGGTATACTAATTTAGATCTCTTGAATGCTCCATAGATATATCTTTTGGGCACATTAGCTAATTGGGTACCGTTGTGTAGGAGCCCACGCGGTGCAATCTCCAGGTGAGAGTTGCCAATTGCTCCCTTCCTATACAGGCTGCTTGGGGCCTCGCGTATTCATCCATTGAAGGGGCGATGGTGCATGGTACCCTGCTAGCGCCGGGTTTCACGAAGGTCAATGTGGACGGCGTTCATGACATTTTCAAGATCGTCACGCTACAATTGCCTCCAAATGACGAGCTTCAGACACTGGGGGATGTTATTGGCACATTCATCCAAAGGCCCGAAAGGACATATCTCTAGACATCCATCCTCCACCAGAAGTACCTCTACTTCCTCCGCCAGAAGTTGATCCGATTCCCCCCAAATCGGTTATCGTGCCCTCCCCACCCAAAAACATTGACAGTGAGTTTGATTTTGACTTTGACTTTGATTGCTCTCTACTCCCCTCGTCTCCCCTGAAGATTTCCTATCCAACAAAGAAAGGGAAAGGCAAATCGAAAAAGATAGCGAAGGCTTTGGAGTACTATCCGATTGCCCCGTTGGCCCGGTTATTCAAGCTAGGAGAGCCTTTAATAACGGAAGATCGCATGAAGACATTGATTTACTGCTGCAAAAGCCTGCATACATACTACATGAGACATGCTAACAAGCCAGAGAACGAACGTACAACAAGTATCATGGTCCGCTACAAGCCTAAGCATCTGTTCAACGAGTCAGCGGGGGGCTTCTTCGCGGTCGGCTTCCAGGACCTGTTCGATCTCTTCAACCTCGACGCCCTTGACGCCTCGCTCTTAAGATGCTGGACATTGTGAGTGTGTCTTCCCTGTAATACCGATAAATGTCATATATATATATATATATATATATATATATATATATATGAAGTGACCCCTTTGCCTAACTTTTGTATATATAGATTCATGATACGCGAAGCGAGAAAGAACAATAGATCGGTGGGTTTCCTCAACCCACTCTTAGTCTCGCAGCAAACAATGAACCAAGATGCAAAAGCAGTAGAGGAATACGTACGACATGCCTTGGATGCTCAGAAAGATAAAAGTCTCATACTTTTACCCTTTAACCCAGGGTAAGTGCTGCCCAACTTGCTATACTCTCATTTGTAATGTGCACACAATACTTTGGTGCTAATTGACCATGGCAACATACCTATGCAGGTTTCACTGGGTTCTAATTGTAATTCATCTGGCCAAGAACCGGGTTATTTACGTTGATTCCTCACATACCGGCAACCACGACTTGAACCCTATCGCACGGTTAATCACCAGGTAACCACGTTGTTTAAGGTACTTGTTGCTCCTGGAATAGCCGAGGCTAACCTTTCGAAATCACGTAGGACGGTCAAAGCTTTGCGAGATCCTTTTGTTCAAGGCGGGGATAAGGCGTTGCAGCACGATTTCAAGTTTCCGGTATCCTCTATACAATATAATCCTATATCAAACTCCGTAGCCATGATTCTGGAACTAAGCAATTCTATTTTTGCAGTGCCACCAACAGGGACAGGGCAATAACCGATGTGGATTTTACGTTTGCCATAACATGCATCTCCTCGTCAATGCAACACAAATAAGTAAGGATAAAACTTTGTTGCAAGACAAGGATCTGGAGTCCATTCGAGGAAAACTTTCTTTTTTCCTAGTCACTAAAGTCATTAGTAAAATAGGCAAGTTCTACGCAGGTGCCTAACTGCAAGAGTTAGGTTTTTCTCTGTATTGCCACTTGTACTGTTTTAATTTATGAAACTTGTGCTGTAATCTGTGAAACTTGTGGACGCAGTTTTTCTCTGTATTGCTGATCTGTGAAATGGATGTAATGATGCTTGTAATGTCTCTGTGACCGCTGAAATGGATGTAATAATGCTTCTGTGTTGATCGCATATATCTTGTGGACATATATCTTGGCGTATATCTGTGCTTTCTTTTTCAGATTTTTATGCATCACAGGATGGAAACACGGCAGCTTCAGACACTCGTCACAAAATCTGGGGTTAGTGGAGCAGGTCTGTATTGTCTACAAGATATCCTTCTAGTAATATATTTCATTTTTATGCTCATGTTTATCTTCCTGTGTATTTATAAGGCCAAGATGAGGAGGAAGACGCATGATATCCGTAGCTACTTGTTGCTCTCGGTCCCAGGTATATCTCGGTCCTAGGTAACACCCTTTAATTAGGTTGGCATTGGACTTCAACTTGAATCCAAATTATTTAAGTGAAACACTATAGGATAAATATATCACACATAATAACACCTCTAAGGAAATATAACCATGCATGTCCTATAATTTGCTTAAGTATGCCATTTATGTTCACTCATCAATTAAGTGCCAGTCGAATATCCGTATAAGTTTAAGACCTCAGTAAGAATTCCCATCTATCAACGGACTAATTTTTTTCGACAAGCCATTTAAAAAAATGTTTTCAAAGTAATTAAAATTATTTTTATCTTACTTTTTCTTCATATTAATTAGACCAACATTCCAGCAATAAAGAATTGTTATAGAAAAAAAAAAGAAAAGCAAATATGCATATGTTAACTATAAGATACTTTTTTTGTTGTCAAGCTAATCATGAAGAACAATGCATCATGTTGGTTGGAAAATACAAGCTCACTAATACACTATACATCTACTTTCTGAACGATTTATAAAAATTTCTTGCAAGTTCACAGGCACTTGTCTTCACTAATTTTCACAATATTTGAGCAATTATTTCTTTAGGCAATTCAACCAAGATTTTAGTTACTTTGTTGCAGTACTAATTGTTGCTTAGTTCATAAAAGAATATTTATATTGATATTTATTTAAAGATCCATAAACTTTTGGAAAGATTTCAAGAAACTTGACCCCACTGGCATTGAGTTTGTATCCACTACTGAAATAATATGCACTAAAAAAAGCAGCAACATTTAGATGCTAAAAATAAGGTGTGCGGTATAGTTTTTTTTTTGATAGCTCACATATATACCTACAATGAAGATTATAAACCACAAGGAGTTAAATGACCCAACATTTTGTACAAGTTCAGTACAGGAATAGCATTATCAAATGATTGATTGAAAATGCACTTCAAGTACACATTGATACATGCATATAAGATAATATAGTATCGTAGTAACAATGTTAGTTTAGTTGACGCAGAGAGCATGCTCTCCCAATGCTGCGTGATGCGAGTTGCATCTTTCTTTGGCGCTGCTAACCAATTTCCATTTGCTGAGGTAACACCCTTTAATTAGGAATATTATTCGATCGATTAGATTGTGCACTGTGATGTGATGTATCTATTTGTGTTATGAATATCTGTGATGTAATATCTGTGATGGAATATCTGTGTTAATTATGTGATGTGATGTATCTGTCTGTGTTTTCAGAGGGCATGGCTAGCATTTCCTAAGGCTAGCCAATAAACAGAAAAAGGTCGTTGTATGAAAAGCACATCACAGACGGTTCTATTTGTGAACCGTCTGTGATATATACATCATAGACGGTTCTTATTTGTTATCCGTCTGTGATATATATATATATATATCACAGATGCTTCATACATGTGGACCGTCTGTGATAGTGTATATAACACAGACGGTTCTGACAATAAGCCGTCTGTGATAGCTATACTATCGCAGACGGTTGCTATAAGGAACCGTTAGTGATAGGAACTATATCACAGACGGGTGTTATTACAAACCGTCGGTAGAATCTATATATTACTGACGGTTGTAAATAAGAACCGTCTGTAATAGTATTATCACAGACGGTTCGTGAAACCGTCTGTGATGTGGCTCTATTATCACTGACCCATTGTTAGAGACGGTTTAGAAAGCCGTCTCTGATGATATTTGTGAACCGTCTCTGATAGGGTTTTCTGTAGTAGTGTTATAACGTCGGTAGTGCTGGCCTTAGTGAAAAATTAGGGTTTCACAAAATGGGATTTTGCGCAAACGGATTCGAAATTTTGAGGTGATTGCACGGTTAGGTTCCTAGCGACACCAGGGACCCATCCACGCAAGTCACTCCAAGTTTCGAGTTCGTTTGACCTAACTTTCACCTTTTCGAACTCGATAGCCCTAATTACCGCCAGATTTCGATTTTCGACCCGAATCAAATTCAAATTTGAATCTTTTTGCGAGAATCAAACTCCAACGACATCGGATATATTCTAAGGTCGATTCCTTCGCTTTTGGAGCTAGAGCTTCAAGGAAAACTCTAAAACTTAAGAATTTGACCCTTTTGGCGAATAATTCTGACAAAACTTGAATTAGGACTTTCGAATCGAATCTTTCCGCGAGAATGGAACCTCCGTGGCATGAAGAGCTAATATGAGACATTCTTGTGATTTTTGGAACCTCGGAACTCAAGATCATTCAAGAAAGCACAAAATGCACCTTTTTGCAAATCGAGACGAAACAAAGGATTTGCATCTAGCATATTAATTCTTTTTGCACAAAAGGTTCCACGCCACCTAAATTGCAATTAAAGACCCAAGACTCAACGATGAAACCCTTCGCACGATGATCGGACTCTTCGAACACGAAAACCCCAATTAACGCCAAATTCGATTCCAACTCTAAATTGAACTCAAATTCAATTCTTTTGCGGGATTCGAACTTTGACAACGTTGGATATACTCGAGGATCATTCTCTCGACATTTTGGAGCTAGGGTCCAAAGGTTACTCCAAAATTTCAGGAAAATGAATTTTAGGCGAATAAATCCAATAAAAAGCCAATTAAGGTATTCGGACCGAATCGATCGCGCTAACTAAATCTTCTGAGCTTGACCTAGGTTTAACAATCCAGGCAATCGAAGATTGACCTCACAAACTAGGGTTTCTAGGGTTAGAATGATAGAGAAGAGAAAAGAGAAAAAAAAAGGATAATCTAGGGCTTTGAGATCAAAACTTAACAGATTGACCTCAGAAATGGTTCTACTAGCTAAGAGACTTGATTATGGTTTCAGCAACTCGATCAACACTTCAAGATTCAACTTCTAGCACTAGAAATTGAAAGGAAAGAAAGAAATGGAGAGGGGAAGAGCTAGCGTTTGCATCAAACCTCAGGGATTGAGCTCCAAAAATGAAATCCACCAATTGAGATGCTTCTCTAGGGCTTGAGGACGCTTCTCCGCTCCTTGGTGAACCTCCACCGGCCGAAAAACAGAGGGGGAGAGAGAGCTCGGTTGAAGGGGAGAGAAACCAAGAGGGAGAGAGAGAGAGGGAGAGAGCTCCTAGGAGAGAGAGAGAGAGCGAGTGAGGGAGTGAGGATGAGAGTGAGGGGCGCTGGGGAGTGGAGGAGAGGAAGAAAGATCGAGAAAATGGCTGAGGTGGCCGGTCAACCAAGCAACAGGGGCGACGACCCCCTGCCCTGACCGCACGGCCGGTAGTACCGCTCCTCCCGAGTGGTAGTGCCGCTCGACCGGTAGTACCGCCCATTGGCCGGCGGCACTGCAGCCCTTGTAGCAAAACTTCGGGTTTCTTCGTGATTTCTTCCCCAACCTTCGGAATTGATCCTCGGAGGTTCGAGGGAAAAGTTTTGGGGTTCCAAAGGAAGGTTTTAGGATTAGGTTTACTAATGATTCTGAAAGATTTTGACCGGACTCGAAACTTAGGGTTTCGGGTCAAAACCAATCGAAACAGCTCGAGTGAAAAGACAAAAGACTCCGAAAACAAATAACTCCAAATTAAAAGCCAATAACCAACTCAAAGCACGAACGGGCGAGCGGAGCGGAGCAGAGGGTTGTGGCCGGCCGGCGGTTGCTCGATCGCGCGGGTCGCTGGAGAGTAGAGCGAGCGGGGAACGCCTCTGTCTGTGGGGCCATGGCGGCTGAACGTAGGCATGTCGCGCACGTCGCCGCTGGCAGGCAGCGCTTGCGTTGCATTGCACTGCAGCAGCCTTCTTGCAAAAGGATCTAGTGTATCACTGCATCTACTTCTATTCTTCTTATGCTGCAAATTAATTAATCTGAGTACAAAAGAAAAAACCAAGAGAGGTGCTTCTATGCTTTTCCTTTTAAAAATTGCACAACTATTAAAACATAAATAAATGATAGATGGTGATTACTTACCCCTTCGTTTGCTTCAAGATTTACGCAACTTGTACTAGAAGGAAAAGCATAGAAACACTGCTCACCAACCAATGCAGAAGCTGCAGCAGCACTGGTTTTTTTTTTTTACCACCGAGACTACTCATATATTACGGTACTGCGCCTACTACGATCCTCTCTTTTTTATGATTCGCACATGTCTTGGGGGCCAGGTCGCCAGGATAATGGTTCAATATATATATATATAGACACACACATATATACACACTAGTATTTGTCTGGATCGATGCTATTGGCTGCAATGGAGTTTTTGCCTTTTTTTTTTCTTTGGTCATTGTCCTAATTTTTTTTGAAACTTCGGTCTTTATTCAAACAAAATTACAAATCTAACTGTTTGCACCAAAATTCGATATGTATTGGAATCGGTCTAAAAATAGAAAAGAAGTATCGTACAGAAAGGAATCGGTAATCGGCTCGGAAAAGGAATCCGTTTCTAAAGAAGGAAAGGAAATCGGATAAAAGGCCGATACGGATAAATACACCGTATCCATGTACAACTCGGATCGGTCAGGCGTGTTATAAAAGGGGGAGGGCGCCAAGCGAAGAGAATCAATCAACTCCAACAACACACATCTACTTTTTACAAGCTTTTCTTTTACATTGTTTTAGCTTCATAGATCTCTCTGCAAGTCGACGGAATCAACATAGTTGCGCATCGCCGATTGTTGATTTTTGTCGATTTCACCCAGGTTTGATCTGCTTCGTTTTGTTGCGCATCGCCTTCCCGAAGCCGATTTTGCCTTGTATCCGGATCAACTGTAACCGGTTGATCTAGTTATCCCCTAATCGGTTCCTTGCCGACTAGCGAAAAGCCGATAGATCCTTGTTTATCGGCTTTGATCAAATTACAAATTCTACCTTGTCGATTTCAGGTCAAATCGACTGGCACGCTCTGCAAACCCGGCGTTTGTCTTGTGTGTTCGAGGCTAAGGACCCTGCTTCACGTTTTTAGCGCGAACATATTTTGGCACGCCCAGTGGGACCAACAAAAAGAATGTCGTCAATCGACAAGCCTACGGTCACCGCCGATATCAGCACTGACGCTATAATCGCGCCTCAAATGGTCGATTTAACCCCTGAGCAGCGAAAAGAAATTGAAGATCGAAAGGCTGCTCTAGAGGAGATGATGCTACGGTGCTTCCAGAAAACCCGCCGTGGCGTCACTCAAAAGGCTGCACTCCCAAGCATCAACCCTATCGGAGATTCGTCATCTGAATCGGTAAGCCGATACGCACCTGCTCAAGCCGATTTATCAAATATGATTGAGCAATCTGTTCATCACGCACTAATTAACCAATCATCGGCTCTAGTATCTACTTTAAAGCCGATGATAGAAAATAGTGTGAAAACAATTGCTCAGGAATTAGCTGCGTCTGGAAGCCTGCTAGATCCACCACAAACCATCCCTACGTACCCAGTATATTCCATAGCACCCAACAAAAACACAGTAAACGTGTCGGCTCAAGCACCTATCATGATGCCGGCTCAACCTACTGTTTTGAAACCAAGCATACAGAGAGATGGGTTCACACACTACCATGGGCACACGGATGGAGCCAAGATAGGCGCATCAAATCAATCAAGTGCGCCCTCCAATAACATCGGGTTATCGGCTTATCAGCCGATCGAAATGGGACAGGTTCCACAGTCACGAGGGGCCACAACCATGAAACAAGCACCATATAGGGTGGTGCCATACGTCGAACCTTTCGCGCCCATACCCGATGCATTAGGTTTTAATCACGATTATGACGCAACACCAAGACCTCCTGAGGTGCGAGTTGGACAAAGACCCGAGTTTGCACTCGGGGCGAAGCGCAAACAATGAGAATTGGCCGTGTCCGGCTGCACCACAAGCCGACAATGTTAATTGGGCAGAACAAATTGCCAATGTTTTGAGAGAACAGTTCGGTTTACAACCCAGAGGGAGAGTGATCGGCTACAGGAAGCCGTACCCCGATTACATAGACCGAATGCCATACCCCCACAACTTTAGGATACCAGACTTTGCTAAATTCTCAGGGGATGATTCTATTACCACAATTGAGCATATCGGACGATTCATGGCTCAATGTGGGAGAGGTCATATCCGATGGATTAAAAATTAGATTGTTCCCTTTATCATTATCTGGCACTGCGTTCACTTGGTTCACGAATCTACCCCCAAATTCAGTACATATGTGGAACGATTTAGAAAGCCGATTCCATGAATACTTCTTTTCAGGGACTATGGAGCTTAGGATTTCTGATCTTAGTTCAGTCCGACAGAAGTACGATGAATCGGTCTCTAATTATATCAAAAGATTTAGAGGCATACGAAACAGATGCTTCAGTGTAACATTACCCGATGATCAATTGGCCGATCTAGCGTTCCAAGGGTTAATCCCGCCGTTAAAAGAGAAACTATCGGGCCAGGAGTTCCCCGACTTAGGCCACCTACTCCATCGCCAGACGGCACATGAAAGCCGATATGCAGAGAGCAAAGGGTTTAAAGATAGATTTAAGACAAACGGCAATGAAAAGGCCAAAGTAAACATGGTAGATTATGATTCGGGCGACACCTCGACGACGGCGATGAACATAGCCGAGTGGGCCAAAGGTTCCAAAAAACCACTCGTATGCTCTCTGCTTAGGCCGACAAAGAATAAAGCGGAAGTCAAGTACTCGTATGATGTGTCAAAGTGTGACAAAATATTTGATTTATTACTACAAGAAAAACTCAAGGTTACCAGAAGGGCACATCATACCATCGGCCGAGGAAATTAAAAAGCGAAGGTATTGCAAATGGCATCATTCGTTCTCCCATAACACTAACGATTGCAATATTTTTCGACAACAGATCCAATCGGCCATCGCCGATGGCAGGTTAAAGTTTGCAGAAGAATCGGCTATGCAGATAGATATGGGCCCTTTTCAGGTCAACATGGTTCAATGTTCACGCGAGAGGCCTGCGGAAGAGGATAAGCCGACTAAGGGAATTGTATCACGAGACGAGACAGTGCAGATCACTATCGGTTCTATACAAATAGAAGCCGATAAAAATGGACAAAACTCAAGAACGGTAAAACCAAGAGGGGACTTAAAGGTCGGTAAATGGTATCGAGCTGAGAGGGCTCCAAGAAGAGCCGATTTCAAACCAAAGCCGACCTTCTCACAACTCCTGGGGAAATATGAAAGGATAAGTCGAAGGTATAGCCCTCAACAACACCAGGGTTTTTATCGATCAGGGCAAAGGAGGGACGAACGTTGGCGGCCAGATGTGCCACATCGGCCGATTACAGAAGAAGAGAAACATCGGCAATGTCCTTTTTGGCAGTTTTGCTGGGAAAGAGGGATGACCTTACCAACAGTTGTATCTTGTCCTATGCAACACTCGTCTATATGTCGGCCAAACCAATCAGAAAAGACAAAGTTGTCCGCACCGATACACAATCGTCCAGAAGTAAGGAGCAAAAGGCCGATCTATGAAAGGTTGTCAACATCAGAACAAGGCGAATCCTCCCAAAATCAGGAATTATCGGCTAACGCAAGCAGGATGGAATCTGACAGCGAAATGGGCAATTTAGCTGGAAAAATAAGAAAGCCGATAGAACCCAAACCTAGATGGTGCCCTTCGGGTCTCAGCAAGTCGCAACGCAGAGGCTTCAGCGATTGAAAACACAAGAAGAAAGGGAAGCCGAAAGGAGAGTGAGAGATCGGACGTTTAATAAGTTAAGACCGGTACCGATTTTGAAAAAGGAGTGGAGAAAGAAGGAACAGATCGATAGTGATTCAGATCAATCGGTTGAATCCAGTTCTCCGATGATCCGAGATGATACGCCACCAATGGATATAAACATGGTATTCACTTTACCTGCCGAGTTCAGAACCGAAGAATCGGCTGAAGAAGTGTTCGCCCAATTGTGCCTCGGAGCACCAGACGCTGTGTTTGAAAAACCACAAGACATGCATCGGCATTTGAAACCATTGTATCTAAAAGGATACATTAATGGCCGACCAATATCCCGTATGTTGGTCGATGGCGGGGCGACGGTCAATCTGATGCCGTTAAGTACTTTCAGAAAATTGGGAAAAGCCGATGAAGACTTAATCAAGACCAACATGGTGCTAAATGACTTCACCGAGACCCAACCGAGGCTAAAGGCGTAATGGTGTCGAATCGATACCGGTAATAAAACTTTGCCGATCGCGTTTTTGTGATTGAAGCTAAAGGCAATTACAGCGTACTCTTGGGCGGATCGATCCATGCTAATCGTTGTATACCATCAACTATGCACCGTAAATCGTGCAAGGAACGATGATACAAGAGAAGTCGTACCACCGACACATCGGCTCATATCGCCATGGCTAGCCTCGACACCAATTGGCTACGAAGAGGCTGAATGCATATCAGGAAAAGCCTTGGACAATTACGATTTTATCTGTATTGAGAAATCAGGATTCAGGCCGATCAGCGTTAAACCCAATACGTTTGATCGGACAGACGAAGTGATAAGAAGATGGAGCGCGAGGCAATAGCGAAACTGCAGGAAAAGGCAAGGAGCTATCGGCAGGAAGAATGCGAAGAAGCTGTTGAAGATTTTGAAGAAGAAAGAAAGGGGTTAGGATTTACTTCTGCCGATTTGCTTGAAGAAATCGATATTGGGGAAGGGGATAGCAAAAGACCAACGTTTGTAAGTGCTAAATTAGAACCCAGTTATAAAGCAAAGTTGGTCGAAATACTCAAGGAATATAAGGATTGCTTTGCGTGGGAGTATTATGAGATGCCAGGTTTAAGCCGACAGCTAGTTGAACATCGGCTACCTATAAAACCTGGATATCGGCCGTTCAAACAGTACCCTAGGCGGTTTAACCCTACGTTGTATGACGCTATAAAGGAAGAAGTAGGACGATTGCTAGAAGCGAAATTTATCCGGCCTTGCCGATACGCTGAGTGGGTCTCAAACATCGTCCCTGTGAAGAAGAAAAACGGCAAACTTAGGGTATGTGTCGATTTTAGAGATTTGAACAAAGCTACGCCAAAAGACGAGTACCCGATGCCCATAGCCGATATGCTTATCGATGCTGCATCCGGAAATAAGATCATAAGTTTTTTGGACGGAAACGCCGGATATAATCAGATATTCATGGCCGAAGCCGATATACATAAAACGGCTTTCAGATGCCCAGGCGCTTTAGGGCTATACGAGTGGAAGGTTATGACCTTCGGGTTGAAAAATGCCGGCGCCACTTATCAGCGCGCTATGAATCATATTTTCCATAACCTGATCGGCAATATCAGGAAATATACATCGATGATGTGGTGGTAAAGTCCAAAGACGACTGGCAACATTTAGCCGATCTGGAAAAGATGTTCGAAAGCACAAGGTTGCATGGGTTAAAGATGAACCCTCTCAAATGCGCTTTCGGAGTATCGGCTGGACAATTTCTTGGGTTTACGGTGCATGAAGGAGGAATTGAAGTAAACCAAGCCAAAGTAAAAGCTATAGCCGATACTAAACCGCCGACAAGCAAAAAGGAGTTGCAGATATTAATTGGAAAAATCAACTACTTGCGACGTTTCATCTCAAACTTGTCAGGGCGTATTCGTGCTTTCACACCGCTGCTAAAAATTAAAGACAACCTAGAGTTCAAATGGGGAGCCGATCAGCAAAAGGCCTTCGACGACATAAAAGGTTACCTGATGAGTCCACCAGTGTTGACCGCACCAAAACACGGTATACCTTTTAGACTATATATATCGGCTGAAGGTGATTCAATTGGAGCAGTTTTAACACAAGAAGCCGATAGGAAGGAACGAGCAATATTTTACTTAAGCCGACGTCTTCTAGACGCAGAAACCAGGTATCCCCTAGTAGAAAAATTATGCTTATCATTGTATTTTGCTTGCACCAAATTAAGACATTATATGCTAGCTTCCAGATGCGTTATAATATGCAAAACCGATGTAGTTAAATACATATTATCAGCGCCAATCCTGCGGGGTCGGCTTGGTAAGTGGGCATATGCCTTAACAGAGTTCGAGTTAACCTATGAGTCGGCTAAATCTGTGAAAGGACAAGCTGTGGCCGATTTTATCACAGGAAGTGAAACATTAGGAATAGCTAGTGTAACTCCTTGGCAACTGTATTTTGATGGATCCGTGTGCCAAGAAGGCGAAGGCATCGGTGTGATATTAGTTTCACCAAGGAAACAAGAGTATGGCTTCATGTATCGGCTAAATAGCCGATGTTCAAATAATCAAGCAGAGTACGAAGCGTTACTAAGGGGTCTACAACTGTTAGACAACATCGGAGTGAAAGACGTCGAAGCTTTTGGAGATTCGATGTTAATTGTACAGCAAGTCAAAGGGGAATACCAATGCAATAATGATGCACTAACCCAGTACTTGCATCAATGCCTCCAGATCATCGAGATGTTGACTACATTCTCTATAAAACATATCCCCAGAGAAGCTAATAATAAAGCAAACCAATTGGCACAATGTGCGTCAGGGTACAAGAGTGAGGGTCGACAGGGACCAATCGAGCTAGACGTGTGGCCGATCTTATGTGTTCACTCTGTCGACTGGAGAACAGAGATAAGGGATTATTTGTCAGATCCAGCCAAGCCGACCGAGCAGAAGGTCAGGCGCAAAGCACTCAAATATGTTCTACTAGAAGACGTATTGTACTTTCGGACTATGGAAGGTTTGTTATTAAGATGTCTGGGAACCGAGGAAGCCAAAGTGGCGATGGGTGAAGTTCATGAAGGCATTTGTGGGTCACATCAATCGGCCCATAAGATGAAGTGGATACTAAGGCGAACAGGATATTTTTGGCCGACGATGTTAGAAGACTGCTTCAAATATTATAAAGGATGCCAAACGTGCCAGAAGTTTGGTAACATACAGTCAGCGCCAGCATCGGCTTTACGCCCGATCATCAAGCCATGGCCGTTTAGGGGGTGGGGTATAGACATAATCGGCCAAATATTTCCGTCATCCAGCAAAGGACATAAGTTCATCCTCGCAGCCACAGATTATTTCTCAAAATGGGTCGAGGCTGTACCACTCAAAAGGGTTACTAGCAGGGAGTTGATCGACTTTGTAAATGAACACATCATCCATCGGTTTGGGATTCCACAGACAATTACTACCGATCAAGGGACTGTGTTCATGTCCAACGAGTTCAAAAGTTTTGCGGAAAGCCTTGGAATAAAATTACTCAACTCTTCCCCTTACTACGCTCAGGCCAATGGACAGGCCGAATCATCAAACAAGACATTGATAAAGCTGATAAAAAGGAAGATTGGGGAAGAACCAAGGAAATGGCATTCGACGCTATCGGAGGCTTTATGGGCTTATCGGCTATCTCATCACGGATCAACTAAATTGTCACCCTTTCAGTTGGTATACGGACAAGAAGCCGTTTTGCCCATTGAAATCAACATCGGCTCAGTAAGGCTATGCGAGCAAGATAAGGTATCAACCGATGAATACAAACAGGCGATGCTCGACAATCTAGATGATTTGACTGAGCTAAGGCTGATCACGCTCGATCGGCTCAAAAAGAATAAGGAGAGGGTTGCCAGGTCATATAATAAAAAGGTGATTTTCAAATCATTTAATCAAGCCGATTTGGTGTGGAAAACCGTGTTACCGATCGGATCTAAGGATAATCGGTTCGGCAAATGGTCTCCAACATGGGAAGGGCCTTATAAGATAAATCGGCCAATTGACGGAAATTCATATATATTGGAAACCTTAGACGGGTTCGTCCTACCTAAGGCAATCAATGGGAAATATCTAAAGGCGTATTACCCAAGCATATGGGTCGGGTCATAACTACATAAAGAAGAACAGTAAAGATCGATTACAAGAACACATGCATATAAAATCGGTCCTACAAATTACCAAGTCACCAAACATTCAACCCCCATTCATTTTACAAAAAAATCGGCTACATGGCCGATACAGCACCAAGTTCAAGAGTTGCCTTCAAGGAAGTCCAGAACCAGGCAAGTGGGCTCCCAAAGCCGATAGTGCCGCTGCCGCCCTACCAATGGTAGCCTGGACACTATCAATCAATTGTTGATCAGCCCTTGCATCGCCCGGAACTGGGACTATTTTAGTTGATTGAGTCTTGACTTGTGCGAAGACCTCGCCAATCTTCCTCCTTTGGGCGGCGGTGAAGATGTAGAGTCCTGTAATACCAATCTGGCATTCTCGCTAGTTCTTTTGTGACCAAGGCCAACTGTTCTTCAAGCTTGATCTTGGTCGACTCGGCTCTTGAGCCCTGCTCTTGGCCGATTTGATGCCGCGAGACCTTGGTCAAATGCACTCTTTCGAGACTTGGCATCTGCTATGAGCTTGTCCAAGATCTCTTGGTCGGCTTGTTGGGTTTTTCTCTGTTCAATCCTCAGCTTGGCCGATGCCACGTCCTGCCGACGAGTGTCCAATTGGCATACCTCTAGCAGTGCATTCATAGCAGCAGGAGGAAGATCGGCTTGCACGGCCGCCATAGCATTTCTCAGAGGTTGTGTATTGGCCAGTAGAGCTGCTTCCGGCTGCAACACTTCATCAAAAAGACGATTGAGACGCTCTTGCATACCCGGTTCAGCAGTGACCGCAGCAGATGCTGGCGCAGAGGCAGCAATAATACGTTGAATGTCGGCTGGATAGTCGTCGGTGGCCACAATCTCCGGGTCGTCAAGCTCGTCCAAGGAAAAGCCTAAAAGATAGGCTAAGTCCATCGACGGAGCTGGTCCAGAAATAGGTTTTGGAGGTGACGAAGCGGATGGCGGAGCAGGAGCCAAAGCTGGTAAGACAACCACGTCCGTCTGGGTTTTCTCTGCATCGGCCTCTAGCAATTGGACGGAGGGAGTTTCCTGAAAAATATTTTCACGGTAAGATCAAAAAATAAAAAAAGATAAAGATAGATCAAGAATAAGGGTCGAGGCTAACCGCAGTAGCCGATCCGGTTGGGGATGATGCTGCATCACGGCCTGCGGGTTTTGGGGATCGCTTAATGACGACTCTACGGCTCTTCTTCTCTGAAAATTATAAACATGGGGTTAGCCGACAGCAAGCATGAAGACTTTGCCTACAAAAGAAGTCTGAACAGAATTGACGTACTTTTGGTGCGCTGGACGGCAAGGTCAGATAGTGATGGGCTATTGACCCCCAACGTGCCAGAAGATAAACCAGCAAGAGGGGTCGATGACCTTTGCCGTTTTGAGCGATCGCCGACCGATGCGGCTTGCGCTGGGGTTGATCTCTTGCTAGTCTGAAAAAGGTAAAAGATATGGTTAAGCCGATGAAAATCTTATTCCAATAAAACATCAAAATGAAAATACCTCTAAAGACGAGTTAGCATCGCTCGAACTCGAGCTAGACCCAGCGACGGTCTCCGTCGGCTCTCGAAAGCCAGGAAGAAAAGAGGACAGGACCTCGGGAATAGTACGCCTCCGCAAAAGTGCCTCAGCTATGGAAGCCCACCATGTGGTAAATTGGCCCGATCGACGTGTGTTTAACACGAGGAATGGCAAGTCTACCACATGGAGTTCATCGGCTAGCTCGATAATAAGCTCCGCCGCAGTGAGGTTAGTAACTTTGTTTCGTGGCTTAATCATCCTAAGCAGAGGGAAGCAAGGAATGGTTTGTCCGAAACCCAGCTGGCGTGCATAAACTGAAGGATGATAGAACTCATAGGTCGGCTGAAATGTTCTATTTCGAGTACTTAAGCCGACATGAAGGATGCAAGGAGAAATAAGCAGGGGAAGCAGATCAAGAGTAGACTGAGGCATTAAAGAGCTATCAGAATTTAAACGAAGAAAAGAAGGCCACGGGAGATCGGCTAAGTGGCTATACGAAAAGAAATCTCTACGGTTGAAAGAGGCTTGGTTAAGATTTAGGAAAAAGGACAAGTATTTATGAAAGCCGGCAGGAGAGATTTTTTGTTCGTCAGACGAACACATGATGAATTTTTCGCCTGGGGATCGGCTAGGTTGAAATACAGGGATGGCGCCCTCAGGAAAGTCTTCCGTTGGGAAAGCCGATTCTTCCGAAGGGTCCGGGATAATGAGGCGGCCAAAAACGCAGTAAAGCCAAATCTGGATAAACCAAAGAGGGCCGCCGACATTACCTACGACATAGGAACCATTGCCAGTGAAAAGCCGACTCCGGATGATATGCATCATATGGTATACGGCGCCCAACAAGGACTTTCCTAAAGCTAGCCGATGACCCATAACTAGTTGCTCCGACATAAATTGGTAGACCTGGGTTGGTCCTAGGGAAGCGCCACAGAAAAGGAATCGGTCTAGCCATAAGTTGATGAAAGCTACGTGTTCTTCATCCGATACAGGGCCGGTTACTTTGTTGTTATTTTGGATGTATCTGGACCAACCTTCTCCCTTTTTTCTGGTCAATTTGTACTGAGGTTTCCCACTAAAAGCCGATATTTGGTCTCCATCAGGCCTAAGACAACATAATTCAGCCATGTCTAGAAGGGTTGGGCCGATGGGACCGGTTGGGAAAAAGAAGGCGTTAAAAGAGTCCGACCAAAAATAGCAGGCAGCGGCTACTAAAGATTCATTGGACTCTGGAGCAGCTAAGGACATAGGGATACACTCAGCAATGCCCATACCCTCCCACTCCGCTCTCTTTTGGGCCGATACTCTAATGTACCAGGACCTCCAAACTCTTGAGAGCCGCTTCGGCCAAGCCCTAAAACTTTTTGACCACTCATTGATGTTATAACTAGGAGCCGATAAAGGGAGTCTAGGGATCTCATCTCCAATGACAGTATCGGTTTCTATGGTTCCTATTGGACCTAGGAAATACTGATGATCGCTATCCGGGATCGGAACAAGTACCTGAGATGCATCCATTTCAGCCGATGATATGAGAAGAAGGGGTTGAAGCGGAGGAAAGCCGATTTCAGGATAAACGAAAGCACGCCAGGGTGAAAATGACCGCAAGGGGGGACCTCATATTTATACCTCGGTGAAAAGGTGAAAAGGCGGGAGCAGTTGCTGCATTAAAAACGCACCGAGAACATTACGGCGCCATTAATGGGGGAGTTACCGAGTAAAATCTTAAACGATAAGCCGATCACGGAAAAAAGCGAAAGGATTTTTGAAAGATAGCAAGCTACCTTTCAAAAATGGGGGGCATATGTTTGCACCAAAATTCGATATGTATTGGAATCGGTCTAAAAATAGAAAAGAAGTATCGTACAGAAAGGAATCGGTAATCGGCTCGGAAAAGGAATCCGTTTCTAAAGAAGGAAAGGAAATCGGATAAAAGGCCGATACGGATAAATACACCGTATCCATGTACAACTCGGATCGGTCAGGCGTGTTATAAAAGGGGGAGGGCGCCAAGCGAAGAGAATCAATCAACTCCAACAACACACATCTACTTTTTACAAGCTTTTCTTTTACATTGTTTTAGCTTCATAGATCTCTCTGCAAGTCGACGGAATCAACATAGTTGCGCATCGCCGATTGTTGATTTTTGCCGATTTCACCCAGGTTTGATCTGCTTCGTTTTGTTGCGCATCGCCTTCCCGAAGCCGATTTTACCTTGTATCCGGATCAATTGTAACCGGTTGATCTAGTTATCTCCTAATCGGTTCTTACCGACTAGCGAAAAGCCGATAGATCCTTGTTTATCGGCTTTGATCAAATTACGAACTCTACCTTGTCAATTTCAGGTCAAATTGACTGGCACGCTCTGCAAACCCGGCGTTTGTCTTGTGTGTTCGAGGCTAAGGACCCTGCTTCACGTTTTTAGCGCGAACACTAACATACTTCTTGACTGCGAAAAGATCGTTAGACGGCATGTATCGCCTGCTGCGGTATGGGACTATAACAGGTTCACTGACTCGATGTGCTCGATGTGGAAGCGCAATAAATGTCTACTATGATCGGGAAGAGACCATATCTGCAATGTCATTCGGACGAAAACAAACTTGCAAAGCAAGGGACCAAAATTTTTTTGCTTCACTGAATGCATGTAGCACCAGCACACGGTTTCCTTTGGTGGATCAAACAAGATTATACTCTATGAAATATTTTACCATATACCAAAATATATCTTTGTTGACACCGATAAATCCTATTAAAATTACTATAGTCCGAATCGGAATTCATCATGGAGGTCTGAAGATTCGCAAATAGGTGAATCGGCCCATTAAGAAAATTACTTAGAAAGCGGCCCAGAAGAATAAATCGGCTTGTGCAGACAAGAATCACTGTCCGAGTCGGTATTGATCGAGAGTTTGTATCAAATATGAATCAGTCTTCTGTTTCCTTATCTGTTTTGTTTCCATGTAAACGAGTCGTATGTCTATAAAACTCTAGTAGTATAAATAGAGCCTTTGAGGCGTGTAGAAGATGCACGATCAAATCAATACAATTTTACAGTTCTTTACGCTCCAGCTTTAGCTTTTTAGATCTAGTCGTAATTTCACGAGTCCAATCGGCTTTCGCCGAGAAGATTCAAACCGCGAGAGGAGGCTGTCTCGATTTGGTTCGATCCCTTTACTCGTATTTACCCTTGCAGGTTATACTGTCTCGATTCTATTCGATCTATAGCCTGTATTTACCCTCTTGCAAGTTTACTGTCTCGCTTCGATCTTGACTTGCAAATCGTGAGCAACAGACCGGCTTTCTCCTTTCTTGTTGCTTGCATTTACCGATTTACAAGCTATTGAATAGTTTACTACTTGGTAGCTGTAAATCAAAACCCGCTCTATCGGCTTTTCGAGATAGCCGGTAGATCTATACTCAATCGGGATATAAACCGATTTCAACTGATCAGGCAAAATTGCCGATTGGTGTATTTTACTAGTCCATGTCGATTTTTTCAGGTCAAATCGACTGGCATGCCCTGAACCCGATATTTGGTGCCGTCCAAGAGACAGGTCTTCGGCCCGCGTGTGCAGACGTGATACTGATCAACTTTTTGCGTCAACAATATTAAGCTAGTACTCCCTCCAGTTTGGTAATATCTATCGTTTTGGACATAGTGATGATCAAACTTTCGAAACTTTGACTATCGATATATTTTTAAATATTTAAATTGGATACATGAAAATTATATGTGTAGACTTGTCTCGAGAAGTACTTTCATAATATTATAATTTTATTGGGTTTTATAAATATATTATAATAAAAATTAGCGATCAAAGTTGTGTTTTGAAGACTATGTCGATATCCAAAACAACAGATATTACCAAACTGGAGTAAGTATCAAAAAGTACCAATGTCTAAAGAATAAAGATATTAATAGATACAAAAGTTTAAGTTTAACTTTGTAATTTAATGTACCTCATAAATGCTTAAAAACCCTCGTACTATTTAATGTACCTCATAAATGCTTAAAAACCCTCGTACTATAATAACAGTAGTATAGTATGATATGCGCCAGCAACGGCAGGTGCAGACATTCGGGCGTGCCACCTGTAAGTTAGTACTCTATATGTACCAATTACCAACGTCCGTAGCAACGAGGCCGACGCGTGTACCGCCTACCAGTGCATCATCATATCCACAAAAAAAAACGACGAAGGCAAAAAAAAATCTTTCCAGAGATTGCCTTCGTTAGGCTATTCTCAATGGGTAGTATCATACTCATTAAATAGATGCTACATAGAATTTTTTGCTGATATGGCAAAGCATTAAATAGAAGGGGGAAGAAAGCTGTATCTTAAGCAAGATACTGCTTTGGCACGATATCTTAGGCTGTGGCACAGAATCTAACGCATTGGACCCACTTTCATAGACACAACATCACACCAATTAATTATTTTAACCATATAAGTATGATACTATGCATTGTAGAGAGTGTTTCTTGAATGAGTATCATACTTTTCATCTTATGTGGCATTCTTGGATATTGGAGTATGATACTTTGCACTGGGAATAGTCTTATTGTAAGCCTGACCTAGCTCTGGAGATTCTTTTGGCTACTACTGTTACAGTAGGAAGATGTCGAACTGAACTACACGTGTACCCAGCAATTTATCACAGTACATTTCAAAAGATGAGAATGACCGTACTTACGTTGTAGTATTCAACCGTCCATCCCAACTTCAAATTGCCATTTCTTCTACTCCTCTCTCTCCTCGTTCCTCTTCCTCACATCAGCCATTACCTCCTTTCTCACTGTCGCCACCATGCCGGTTGCAGCTCCACGTGCCTCCTCCGATGCCTCCACCCCTGCTCGGATGCTCCCACCTCCCTTACAACCGGCGGTGAGCTCGCCACCATCGGGCCACCATCACCCTAGCCTTCCTCTACACAAGGGAGCACAATGAACCCATCGACGGCGACGGCCGCGCCATCCTCGTCGGCCATCAATACAGGAGAGTAAGAGTGAGCGAGAGAGAAAAAGAGGATTTTGACTAGGTTCTAAGATTAAGTTTTCATAAGTTTCATGAAGTTTCAATGCATTTCATTGAGTTTCAACCCAAAAGTTTCATAAAGTTTCAGCAGGTTTAATCGAGTTTTAACCCAGAAATTTCAAGAAATTTCATCAAGTTTCGCACACATTTCATCGGAACAAATAAAGAAAAAAAAAAGTCCCCAGTAGGTCCACCTTCAGTTATCGCCCCACCCTTGCCACTCGTCAGCACCACTGCCTCCTTCCCCTGCTCGCCAAGTGGTAAAGTCATAGCACACTGCTACAAGGTGGCTCAACGGAGGAGTCCATGGCTAAGAGAGAGAGAGAGAGAGAGGCGGGGAGGAGGAGGAAGTGGTTGGTTGTATGAGTCTACTAGGGGCGGAGTGGATAATATTATGGTGGGCATCAACATATTGTGAGGATCCAACGGTAGACTGCTATTCTATTTTAAAAACTTCCAATGCTACAGCGTTTAGTATTTTCTCTTCAAGAATATGCTGCGGCTTTTTTTTTAGCAATTTCAAAAAAACAGGATCAATATACAGATGCCTCCAACAAACTAATTAACCAAGGCAGAGCAGCTAGTTGAAAACACCAATGAAATGCCAATATCACTAATTTGGAGTGTGAGACGACATATAGGCAGGCATAACCCAAAATACTGGCACCCATAGGCCATAGATGCCCATGGCGCATAATCTGACAGATTCACACACGGTAACCAACGAGACAGGTTCGTCGATGCTGATCACACTGCAGGACAAGAAAAACAAAGCAGCACCAACCCCAAGCAAATCAAACCCATCTGTATCCATACGTGCATAAATCACGGGATTTGATCTCGGTGCGCGATCGGACGGCTCAGATCAGACGTCGCGGTCGCGGTGGCACTCGGGCGGCATGGTCGGGTAGCGGTCGCGGTCGGTGCAGTAGTTGTAGATGGTGTGCTCCCCGCGCACCCACGCCAGCCGGCGGTACTGCTCCGCGTCGAGGTCCCGGAACTCCGGCTGGTCCCACCACCGCGCGCCCTGGGTGGCGCAGTAGCGCGCCTCCGCCGACGCCTCGCACCCGTCCACGTGGAAGCCGCGGTACGACGCCACGAACGGCGCCCGCGACCAGTCCGTCTTCTCCCTTCCGCCGCGGGTGGCCCAGTCGTCGGCGTTCCACAGGCTCGAGTAGAGCTTCATCGGCTGGTTGAACGGGTACCGCACCCCGAGGTCCTTGCTGTTCTTGAACACCCGGATCGGCGTGTCGTCCACCACGAACCTGCAGTTTGCCGCGTTCGTTCGTTCGACGGTCATCGATCCCACAGGAACGGAACAAACTATTCTGCATTCGTCATGTTCTTGTGCAAATACAAGGCATATTTCATATTTCACCGTAAAATTAGTACGATGTTCCCTCTAAATCCCTAATAAATATCCATATTTACTTTATATTCTCTGTATGTATGCTAATGCTTACTAATAATAATTAGAGGTATCTTTATGATCTACGTGGCAACAAGAAATAAACTTTGGATCAAGGGAGTAGTTTAGAAGGATATTGCAACTAGCATGCACTAATTAAGCATAGAGAGGTTTGTCAGTGCGCAGTAAGCAGTACGATTACGCGATCATGTAGAGGTTCCAGAGGACGGAGTAGGAGTGGTAGTCCTTGGTCGGGTCGAACCAAAGGTAGATCCTCTGCTCCCGGTCTCCCTTGCCGCCGGAGAACACGTTCGTCTGCAGGATGTACGGCTGCCCCGTCCGGTTGCCCAGGAACTCGAAGTCGATCTCGTCGTGCTCCGAGTTCTGCGACGACAGCTGCAGCAATGGCATGCATGCAAGGAACAGATTCCTTTCCATTAACACGTACTGTAGCGAGGAAACAGAGCAAGCGCAAGGAGGAGAGAAGCACTGGCTGCGATGCGTACGTAGAAGGCGGTGACGGTGCCGGCAGAGTCGCCGCCGACGAGCTTGATGTGCATGCTGAAGTGGCCGAAGAGGTAGGAGCCCCGGGTCTGGAAGCCGGTGCCGGTGGACTTGTCGAGGTAGAGCTGCACCTCCTGCCCGCCGTTGATGTAGTGGATGTGGTCCTCCGCCCACGTCGGCACGTAGTTCTTCTGGAACGGCACGTCCACCGGCTTCCTGGGCGCCGCCGCCGCCGCGCCGCGCATCACAAGCACCGCCGCCACCACGGCGAGGAGGCGCCGCGCGGTCGCCATCCTATCGCCTCCTTGCGTCCTCTGCTTCACTGCGCTTCTAGGCTGGCTAGGTGCTAGCTATGGGGTAGGCAACAATGGCTAGTGGCGGCGATGGATGGATGCTAAGAGCAGAGAGGTGTGAGTATTTATAGTGAGAGCTAGAGGTGGGCATTGGGCCGGGCTTTTTTGGGCCGGTCCGAAGCACGATGGTATGGCACGGTGCAAAGCACGGCACGGCACGGTTCGGGCGGCCGGCCGCACGCGAATCAGAGCATCGGCCGTCTTTGGGCCCGGAACCAGGCACGACGGGCGGACGGCACGGCACGATTTAGCTTGCCTGCGTCGCACGGCACGAACGGGCACGAAATCACAGATTAAGGCTTAAAAGTTGGCATCTTCAAGCATTGCATTTATGTTTGACATTTTGTTGATGTGATTAGTCTCTTATGTAATTAAAATAGGTAGTTTAGTAGTAGTGATTTGTTTTATTTCTTTGTTTGTCATAATAGTAAAAATGGGTCGGGCTTGGGCCAAGACGACACTAAGCAGCACGGTTAAATGGGCCGGGCTTGGGCTCGCCAAAAGTGAGTCGCCAAGACGCCCAAGACGGTAGGCACGATGGGCCGTCGTGGCACGGCACGGTTTCGGCTCGAAGCACGATGGGCCCGGGCCGGGCCGACCGGCACGGCACGACGCCCACCTCTAGTGAGAGCTAGGGGGTTCTCTCTCTCTCTCTCTCTGAAATTGCTCTGTTCTGCTTGCCTGTAGTGTGTGGGTGTACAAATTGGAAGTTTTTTAGAGATATTAAATTGGGTTTTGGTAAATTTTATCCGGATGTTTTCTTTAGCAATCATCATTCGAATTCCTAGCCATTGGATTTTCTTTCAGATCAATGCATACCACCCCTGAATTCAAGGTGGGTTGATCCTACGGATGTGTGTTTTGATCGTACGGTCCAAAGTTTGGATGTTTTTTGGGACAAAAACATCCGGATGATGCCTATACAGTCCCTACTAAATTTAATATAGATGGTTTATTTTTTTTATTTAACGGATTAGATTGGCTAATATTTATCTATATCTTCTTTGGTAATAGAGTAGTAGAATATCCTTAACAAATATGGGGTTGTCTAGGGAGAATCTTAGTGTTTTCGTGCTAAGTGGCATTCAAATTTTGAGTCTTCAAATCTAAATACAGTGGATAAAATCAATTTTCCTTCTCTCCTCCCATTTGGTTATTTCTATTTTATCAAGTAGTACTTAATTTTTTAGGTATTGGATAAGGAATATTATTCTATTCTGCATGGCCTTTTTACCTCAATTATATACTAGTTTTACACAAATTAAATTATGTAAAAATAATGCGACAATTTGTAAAAAATATTATTCTTTTTTACGTGGCCTTTTTCATCGATTCTATATTAGTTCTGCACAAGTTAAATTATGTAAAAAATAATGTGACAATTTGTAAAAAAAGATAAACAAAACAAACTATAAGTAACACAACAAATAAAAATGTGGATCACAAAGTCAAATATTGACAAATCAAAATGATAAAGCACAACGTGGATCACAAAGTAATTTCTAATATACCAAAAAATTGAGTGCTCTTAAACCAAAAACATCGAAATCTAATGGATAAAAAAATAGGTACTCACAAACCAAAGAAACAGTTGAGTGCCATTTACCAATTCCCAACAAATAAATAGTTAGATCTAATTTCTACTTGCCTCCTTATACTTACTATTATAATGCATTGTATATTAGAGTGACGGAGTAATCTATTTTGGAAAGGAGAAAGAGTTTGTTAATTTGTTCGCTGTAGTGCTACTTGATGAGTGATCTAGCTCAGTTCACAGCTAGCTGCTTCCACCACAAGGACACTCGCGAGCTTGAGAGCGTGTCAGGTTGGCCTAGTAGGAGCACATCAAGCAAGCACCTAGGCACTCGAAGATTAATCAAGACGCTCAAAAAAATTTCAGACTTAAGCTACGGCTCCTAAGGGATTGTTTGGTTGTCTATATGTACAGAGAGTTGTTCTATAGATGCAGATTTTTTTTTTTTTTTTTTGTGTTTGGTAGCCTGCATTTAGTTTTGAGTCTGGCTCTCTGAATGCAAGATTCTCCATGCAGCCTGGCTCTAGAGATACGTAGAAAATAGGTGTATCTCTGAATGTAGCGCATGACAGCCTCGTGTTCTGTGCAAAGAGTCACTGTCAGCTGCAAATATCAAACCATGTATGGGGTGCTACGTGGGTATATAAATTTCCTTCTTTTTTTACTTTTTTAATTATATCTTTTGATTAACATCTTCGATTACCGAACCGATTTCAAAATGGGTTTCTGATATTTTTTCGAACAAAACTAGATCATACTTGCTATATAAATTTTAAAATACCTACCTACTAAATACTCAACCAAACACCATCTCTACATCTATGTATCCTATATCCCATCAACCTGGCTGAATTGTACGGACCAGACCCATCAGAGAAGACAACTAAACAGCCCCCAAATATTCAAACGCCAATAGGTTCGGGTCTGCATCGCCTAGAAGTAGAACACAGTCAACACATGCACAGAAGAGACACTGTCACTGACTCACTGTGAAGTGGCTGGCAGGAGTCAATGCAGGTCACATGGGCGTGCAGCGCAGGCAGGCAGGCATTGGGCATGCATGCCCCAAAACTCACATCCAGCCGCACGTCCCATCAAAGGCCAGCCCGAATCTCCAGGTGTAACGCCACCGACACGCTAACAGTGAGCGAATTTCAGTAGGTTTACATAGCCAAAGTTTTTACGCATTGAGGTGCAGCCGTGCAGGGGATGGTGATTAAGATCAAGCCATTCATCAACGCCCAACCAGTCATCACCTAAATCAGAGGGGAGTGCTGGTATCGAGGTTACATTCTACTGCGTCCGTTTAACTGGATATTGTATTTTAATAGCTCTAGTCCACAAAGTTCATATATGTTTGGACAAAGCCATAAAAAACTATGTCCTAGAGAAAATAATATAAACGGTGGGTGTTCTGTAGCCCTAAAGGTTTTGGGGCAAGGCTGTAGAGCCAGTGAAAAAGAAAAGTTGTTGTCACGGATGAGGTGCCCCGTGGCTTGGTCTCCGTGGATGGCGCGGCTAACGAGCGAGGATGTCGGGGGCAGATGACCTTTTCAAAGTTAAACAAGAACGGCTCATCTGATTAAGCCACGTGTTACTACAACTAGCTGGTGCTCTTTTCGGTGACAAAAAAAAAAAAAAGCTGTGACCACTAATTTATATTATAATACATTTATAAAACCTAAGAAAAATATAATATTATGAAATTTCTTTTCGAGACAAATCTACATATACGATTTTTATGTATCCAAATTAAATATTTACATGATATTGACAGCCAAAATTTTAAAAATTTGATTATATGCATATCTAAATCGATAACCATTCGATCACACAGGCATAAACGAAGACAATACCATATGCCATTTATGGTTGCTCTGAACTATGCTCTGTGAGGTCACTCCAGTGGAATAATGTAAATAGTTTTTTTTTTTTTTATAGATATCAACTCTGCGCAAATTTAACCTAGAGCGGGAATTAAGGAAGAAGAAGAGGAAGCCATCGCTTTTCTAACCTTTTAAAATTTTGTTTTTGATAAATTGACTCATTTCGTTTGAATTTATGAAACTTGCCACCTTGTTGAGCTCGAATGGCACGGTAGGCGACAGGAATCACTTGCCACGCAGGGGAGCTCGATATCTTCCTCAGCAGGTAAGTCTGTACTTGGCTGGCCGAAAGGAATCGACAAGCAGGTTCTGCACTTCGCTAGCATGGAAGCAATCGGCAGGCAGCTTACGCACTTGGTTTCTATGGAATGATAGCTTCCACACTTAGTTGCCGTGAAACGATGGAGATTAATTAGTAGATTTGATTAATTAGTGATTTAATTGCGTGATTAATTAAGAAAATATGATTAAATTAGTAATTAATTAGTGGACAACTTACACTCTTGGCTGCTGTGAAACGACGGAGATTAATTATTGAATTTGATTAATTAGCTATTTTAATTAAGTGATTAATTATTAAGTATGATTAAATTAGTGATTAATTAGTGGAGTTGATTACTGCCGTGAAAGGAGAGCTCGACAAGAATCTTGGCGTGGTAGATGACCTACCGAGCTCTAGGAGCGCAGGTGGTGACTTGTAGGGACAAAATTTGCAAATGATTTCGGAGGAAGCTATATTTAAAAAAAATATTCGCAAGGGGGCTAAAAGGAAAGAAATTGAGAAAGAGAAGATCAATGCCTTATAGACGACATAGCTTATTTGAGAGGACCAAAAAAGCTAGATGATGAGGATAGGTACGAAGGAGATACAAGAGGTGGGGTAAGAAGGAAAAATTAATTATGGTGATTGCTAGCATACATTGAGAATATTATATCTATAGTACTTTCTATATGATATTATATGTATAAATAAAATCTAGAAATTATCTTTTTTAGATATAAGATGAACATACAAAATCCATATGTATCATACTTGCTACGCTCGGTCTGGATTGAGCGATTTTGATATACTGGAGGTGAGAGTACGTACTCCTAGGAGTACAGAAAAGGCTTCCTATATATAAGAAAAGGAAAAAATCGTATTTAGTACATGTTTGAACTTATAATTTCAAAACGATACAACTTTTTGGCGTATTTACGAAAAACACACCCTTGGCCGGTTCCTGGTAGCCCATACATGCATGGCCGGTTTTTGGGGACCCATCCAAGGGCATGGTCGGTTTTTGTGGTTCCATCGATGCTTGGCCGGTTCCTGGTGTCCCATACATGGCCATGGCCGGTTCCTGGTGTCCCATACAAGCACTATCTTGGAATACTATTCTGGAATACAAGGGCTATACAAATTGTCACTATACTGGAATACAAGGACTATACAAATTGTCACTGTACTGGAATACAAGCACTATACTGGATTATTTTTTTCAGGCCGAATACAAGCACTATATTGGAATACTATGCAAATTGTGACTCACTTATAGAAATCTAAAAACATAATCGTTTATTTACAGAAATCGCAGTCATATCAAACTTTTGCAAATTCGTTTGCTCTTCCCCGAAACATGAAATACCGTCTAACATGTATTTGAAAAATCAAATTTCGGTAAGTATAGTGCAATAACCCCAAGTATAGTCGACAACAACTCATGTTATGAATAGTTCAGCTTATCGAGACAGAAATAACGACATTGCAACATAGAGCCCTACTAGTGAACGAAATAACGGCAACAACATAACATTACAACATAGGAAATGCAGAAATAATCGCCTGAAGTTAACATGCCTTAGGTGAACGAAATAGCAAGGGGCCTTCTGCTACACTACTGAGTGCGCTGGAGATATTTCCCCTTGCGCAACCCATCGGTGCCTGCCGCCCTGGTCCTAGCCGCCCTCTCGCGCTTCCTATCATGCTCGGCCTCCCGCTCGGCTGCCAGTCGCTGCTGTTCGGCCTCCCTCTCTGCACGCATTTCTTTGGCAAACTTCATGCGCTTCTCCTCCTCCTCCTGATCACGGCACTGCAGCTCTACCATAGCTCTGCGATGCGAGTACTCCCAATTCCGCATCCTCTCCATCTCAGGAGTCTGCTCCGCATCGTAAAATCTGATGAACTCGCACAATGGAGGCTGCATTTGGTGACAACATATGGTATAATAGTGTTAAGGTTTGGACGGTCTGATGCAACACCAAATGCGAGTACGAACATACCGAGCTTCTCCGCCGTATCTGCATCCCCAGCATTGGCTCGGAGTCGTGGTTGCGACAGCTCCAGTACCTCATACCGTATGTGTATGAGTTGTCTACAGACCGCCGGAAGTGGCAAGGATCCCCGCATAGGCACATGGGGACCTCCGTGCCTTCGGGGACGGATTCGACAACACTATGCCTTGGGGGCGAAGGGAACTCCAATGACACTGGTTGGTTGGCCGGCGAACTTGTGCTTCGTGGTTTGGATTGCTTGCTTCGTGTGATTATTCAGAAGCAAGCACTGGGGTTTAAATAGTCAGCCACCAGGTATAGGAGAGAATCGGGTAAAGTTTATTGCTGGTATGGTGGTAGTGGATGTCTATCACTCCCTCAGCCGGTTTTTGCATTGCAGTGCTGGTGAGGGGCTTCTCCACATAACTGTAGCATGGCTGTCACCCATGATGAAAGCTACAATGACTGTCACGCTTTGGAAAAGCTGCTCGAGCTGTCACGCTTCGCCAAAGGTGATGGATGCTTTCATTTATGACACACCAATGCTGTGTCGTGCATACAGTAGGTTGGAAAAGCAGACGCGGACGTGTTGTGTTGTGTTGTCACATCGTATGAGAAAGTAGAAGTGGCTGATTGGACAACACTCTGCACACCACCAGGCAATAAAGCACTAGCAATCTCGGAGCAAAGCGATAAGGTCAGCTAGAATGCTTTCTACGGTTTTGCGAATGACAAAAACTGGAAAATGTGATACAACATAAGGTTGCAAAAGCTGATATGACAAATGATGAAATCGTTGACATGACAACACATTTGAAAAACTGATTTGACAAAAAGCTAGGAAAGATGACAAGACGAGCACACCCAGCTTTGTAAGAGTGAAATGACAACACGTTGTTGACTAATTTATCAGCTCGAATTGAACACACTGGCAGCAGCTTTGATAGTTCACTTACACAACATGTTGGCTGCTATAAATAAGAGAACTCCCAACACATACATTCCACACTGAGAATTTTCATATCCTCTTCTTCCTCTTGTTCAAAACTTCTTCTCTGTCATCCCACTTCGTCTCTTCTGTTAAGGCCATGTCTCAGACCTCAAGCTCAGCGAATCGGAGGGCCCTTGCGCTTGCCAACGTAAGACGGGTCAATTGCCCTAATTGCCACGTAGAAGCTAATGTGTTCTACTCTACCACTCCGACAAATAACGGTCGGGTGTTTTATAAGTGCCCTAATTTCTCTGTAAGTCAAAATATATTTCAATTTCTTTAGGTTTTTCGATGCTTACTCTCCTGCGCGAGTTGGTAATAATATAACAATGTTCGCACCGTCATGTAGTCTACAGGATGCCAATATTTTCAATGGGCAGACAACTTGAATACACCGAGGGAGCATCCGACTACGATAGTACCAGAGAGGACCCTGGCCGGGGTAGAGCAAAGGATGGACGTCGAGCAGAAACTTAACATGCTAACGTTTAAGGTGGATCGCATTTTAGATCACATAAAGTGGTTAGAAAAGATGATGTATGCAGCTATCCTTGTGTTAGTTTTTTCTGCAGTTGTGCACTAGTCCGTGATGTACGCGTCATGCATGTTTACATCTTTTTCTCTGTTGTGCAATGGAACGGTTCAGTTTGCGTGGTCTATTTTATCTCATTTTAATGGATGCATTCGTTTATGACACGCCTACCGATGGGTACTTTATTGAGCTTCTTCACAACGCAACTGAAGGGGATGAGAAGTGGACAACGGACTAAGTGCCAATTCACTAAGACTACCGATGTAGTCTTTCGCGTACAGAAAACAAGCAAAAGAAGGAGCGAACAAAAATAAAGGTGGTGGCCCCGGCAGTCACTCGTCGTCGATGATTTGGATCTGCCTTGCGGTGTCCTCGGCCTCGTCCTCCGGTAGCGCGGTGGCGATGTTCGGGTTTTGAACCTCCATCAGCCCAGCCACGTGCGCCGCTGCCTTGCGCACACGCGCGTGCACCTGGGCCTCGTCTCCCTCAATACCAGCGGTGACAACCATCGGATCGAATGAGGCATCACGGCTAACGCAGCGAGCCACCACGAACGTCGCAGTGGCTACCGCGACTTTCTGCCCTTCTCGGGCGGAGCGAGCGGCCAAGGCGGCTGACAAGCCGCCGAGTGCCTCGGCGACCCGAGTAATGCTATGGGCGTACTGCAGGGCCGATGGCTCGATAGGCTCGCGAAGGGCCACCCCGAGCGGCCCTAGGCATCGCGCCATGCGTTGGTAAGCTGGTCCGAGCATGACGGTGAGGTTGTGCAGCGTGCGACGCAGCTCCCCCACCGCCTCCTCCTGCGCCGCCTTGGCCTCCTGTGCTTGCTTGAGCAGGGCCGCCCCAGTCACCCTCTCCTGGGCTAGCAGCGCCTGCGCTTTCTCCTCCTCGCGCAACGCCATGATATGTTCGGCCAGTTGCGCTTCGTGCTGGATGGCCGCCGTGAGGGCTCTCGAGGCTGCGTGTGCCTCGCCAAGTTCGGCGATCAACGTGCCCAGGCGGGAGGTTGAAGCGTTGGGGCCGAAAGAAGCCGGCCGGGCGGAAGTGCTGGCGCCGACGATGTCCACTTGGGCAGTTTCGGAGGCGCCGGGTGGAGCAACTTGGGCGGTCGCCCTTGGAAGCGACCGAAAGCTGAATGCAGCCGTTGGGAGAGCAAGCACGCCCTGGCGTACGGTGGTAGCGAGCCTTAGTGCCGATGTGGTCGGCATCGGAGGAGTTGGCGTGGGCATAGCGAATGCTGGTGGAGGCGGCGTCGAATCCCGGGTTGCGGATGTCATCACTGCAGACGAAGACCCCGCCACTAATGAGACGCTTCGAGGCGCGACGGAGTAGGCGGTGGTAGGAGTGCAATCCTCGGTGCGAGGCCTTTTGGCGGTAGCACCCGAGGCGTCCAGAGGGATCGATTGTTTACGGCCGCTTCGATCGTCCGCAGAGCCGGATTCCATGGTTATTAAGGGACTGCGGGCCTGCAGAGCCGCAGGGCCGGTGGAGTCCATCGCAGGAAACATCTTGATGATCTGGAGGCGCTCTGCGAACTGTAGATGGCAGAGAGGCTGTACCTCGGTGGGGAAATCCAGACCGCCCAGTATTGGTGGGAGCAGTCCGGTCAGCCATTTGGAGATGGCAGGACCGTCCAAGTTCCCTTCACCTGCCGAAAAAAGGAAGACAAGATTGTCGGTTATGGCGACCACAAAAGAAGATACGTATTCATAAGGAGACTGGCAAACTCACGGCCTGGGTGCGTACGGGTCAAGTCGTCGTCACCAGAGTACTGCCATCCTGGGTGGGCATGTCGACGAAGGGGGCTGAGGCTCCGTCCAACGAAGTCCCAACTACCAGCGCCCCGGTTAGGCCAGCATCTCGGAGCCGGTTGACGCGGGCCGCCATCGCCAGGATGACTGTTGTCTCCTCGACAAGCGAGCGCCAACTCTCACAGGCATCCGCCGGGGCGCTGGGCACTGCTAGAGCATCGATCCCGCTGTCGTCGTCAGCATACAGCCAGTTGTTCCGCCACCCCTTCCAGCTTGATTTCGTGTGGAACGAAATGTAGCGGGTAGCCGACCCATCGCGGAGAAGAAAATGGCAACTCCCCACGGCCCCACCATCGGCGACGCCGCGGAGGGTGTAGAAGTACCAGAAGAGCGGAAGTTTGGGCGTTACCCCTACGAACATCTCGCATAGGTGTGCGAACATAGCGAGGGTGAGGACAGAGCTGGGAGTGAGGTGAAGGTGGCTAATTTCGTAGAAGTGGAGGACGGTGAAGAAGAATTCGGAGAAGGGCGGCACCAGGCCCGCCAGCAATCCCCAAGTGAAGACGACGATCTCCCGGGGTTCGCACCGCGGTGCGAGGGTTCCATGGTGGAGTTGGAGGGAACCCTCGGTCGCTATCCTGGAGAGCGTTGCCTCCCTAGCCTTGTTGACAGAGGAAGATGGGAAGGATTGCGCCATTGGAGCAAGAGCAAGGGTTTCAGACGGAGGAGTTGAAGAGGCAAAAAGCAACGTCCGTAGGAGCCAATAAGACCTTGAGACCGCTAGCCATGGAGTGGGGTATATATAGGCCCTTCACTCGGGCGATCAGCACATGTGGTAGCCAGGCGAGCAGGCGGGCGTTCAGGCCCCACTCGCGGCAGGGCGACCGGCCCACGTGGCAGATTGGCGAGCAGGCAGGCATTCAAGCCCATGTGAAGACAAGTCATGTTAGCTTTTCCTGCATTTTGTCATATCAGTGTTTTCAGCGTGTTGTCATATCACCTGTCTCAGCGTGCTCGGGATAGCACCCGAGGTAGTCCATACACGAAATAACTTGGTCAACATAACATAAAGCTTCATTACAGTACGAACTTCATTATAATACAACACCCAACTCGTAACAGCATTAGAATTTTCCCGAATCACCACTGTCAATGTCAACACGATCGAGAAACTGCCAACGGTCACGTTGGGCGTCATCATCCTTATGGTAGTCACATGGGATAACACAATTAGGGTCTATAGCTTCGTGGTTATCTTCTATGGCGCGCTGAAGGAAGCGGTCATAAGCTGCAGGGTCATCTTCTTGTTCAGGCTGTACGGCGGCTGCTTGCGGTAATTCACGTAACGATAGCATGTTAAATTCCTGCCCGAGGGGCATCATCTCCTGTACCCTTGCCAGCGTCCTGTCTGTTACTGGAGTAGTGGGATGCTCCCTTGACGTATGCAGGCGGTCAGCCCACTGAAAATATTGGCATCCGGTAGGCTACACGACAGTGTGAGCATGGTTATATCAATTTCGAGCAGGAGAATAATCATCAAAACATGAAGGAATCGAATTAAATTTAGACATACAGAGAAATTAGGGCATCTATAAAACGCCCGTACGTTATTTGGTGCAGTGGTGGAGTAGAGCACTTGAGCTTCCACATGGCAGTTAGGGCATGTTACCCGCACTGCATTGGGAACCGCTGATCTTGACACGTGAGACATGGCTTTTGCTGAAGCGTAAGATGCTGAAGAGGTTTCGAGCAAGATGAGGAAGACAATATAAAATGCTGGACGGTTCAGTGAGGATATGTATGCTCAACGTTTTCTCTTTGGGTTGTGGAACCCCTCGCGTTCTCAATTTATAGCGAGAGAAATGCATGCATCTGCGAACGGCAATAATGCAGCAGGGCCCCCTCGGCAGACTCCCTCCCGCCACGTGTGCCTCCCCCCCCCTCGGCAGACTCCCTCCCGCCACCTATGGCTACGCATTTTCGGCTTTTTATCTCAGTCACGATTAGGAAAAGCTGCACGAGCTGTCACGCTCTATAAAAGCGACTGATTGGAGAGCACTCTGCACACCATGGAGGGACAAAGCACTCTGCACACCACGATATGACATAAGGTTGGAAAAGCTAATATGATAAAAGTTGTCAGAGTTGACATGACAACACATTGGAAAAACTGTTTTCAAAAAAAGCTGGAAAAGATGACAACACGTACGCCTAGCTTAGCCTTTTTGGCATGTCACCGTTCATATCGGTGCGAGGGAACCTGTGCGCGCCCCCCAAGGCAGACTCTGTACCGCCACCTGGGCTGGCCCCCCCTCCTCGGCAGACTCCGTCCCGCCACGTGTTTCGGCCCCCCACCCCGGCTGCCTCCCTCCAGGCTCCAGCCACTTGTGTCGGCCCCGCCCCCCTCGGCAGATTCCGTTGTGCCACCTATGCCGGCACCCCACCTTGGCATTTTTGTCATAACACCTTTTCCAGCCTTTTGTCATCTCACCATTTCCAGCCTTTTGTCATATCATCTTTTTCATGTCACCATTTACAGCCTTTTGTCATATCAACTTTTTCAGCCTTTAGCCGCGGATATGGTAAATACGGGTATTGCGCGAGTACATATTAGGTGCAATGAAAGTTGTAAACGGAATAATTTCGAAGGATATGGTAGTCCGTTCCGTCTGACCAAGAAATTAGATTCGAACATTATTTTTCACGGGCAGCCGAAAACCCTTCGTTGTCATGGTTCGGCCGCCGCTATGATAATTAGGGGCATTGCGCGAGTTCGTATTACATGCAAGGAAAGGTGTCCATGAGATATTTCTTCTGTATATGGTAGTCCATATATCGATGAGAAAGTCCGCTCCGTCCGACCCAAAAAATAGTAGCGGATATTACTTTTTACGGGCGGCCGAAAACCCTTCGTCGTCACGGTTCGGCCGTGAATATGATAATTAGCGGTATTGCGCGAGTTCGTATTACGTGCAAGGAAAGGTTTCTATGAGATATTTCTTCCGGATATGGTAGTCCATATATCGATGAGCAAGTCGCTCCATCCGACCCAAAAAATAGCGGCGGATATTACTTTTTACATGCGGCCGAAAACCCTTCGTCGTCACGGTTCGGCCGTGAATATGATAATTAGCGGTATTGCGCGAGTTCGTATTACGTGCAAGGAAAGGTTTCCATGAGATATTGCTTCTGGATATGGTAGTCCATATATCGATGAGCAAGTCAGCTCCGTCCGACCCAAAAAATAGCGGCGGATATTACTTTTTACGGGCGGCCGAAAACCCTTCGTCATCACGGTTCGGCCATGAATATGATAATTAGCGGTATTGCGTGAGTTCGTATTACGTGCAAGGAAAGGTTTCCATGAGATATTTATTCTAGATATGGTAGTCCATATATCGGTGAGCAAGTCTGCTCCGTCCGACCCAAAAAATAGCAGCGGATATTACTTTTTACGGGCGGCAGAAAACCCTTCGTCGCCACGGTTCGGCCGTGAATATGATAATTAGCGGTATTGCGTGAGTTCGTATTACGTGCAAGGAAAGGTTTCCATGAGATATTTCTTCTGGATATGGTAGTCCATATATCGTTGAGCAAATCCGCTCCGTCCAACCCAAAAAATAGCGGCGGATATTACTTTTTACGGGCGGCCGAAACCCCTTTGTCGTCACGGTTCGGCCGTGGATATGATAATTAGCGGTATTGCGCGAGTTCGTATTACGTGCAAGGAAAGGTTTCCATGAGATATTTCTTCTGGTTATGGTAGTCCATATATCGATGAGCAAGTCTGCTCCGTTGACCCAAAAAATAGCGGCAGATATTACTTTTAACGGGCGGCCGAAAACCCTTCGTCGTCACGGTTCGGCCGTAAATATAATAATTAGTGGTATTGCGCGAGTTCGTATTACGTGCGAGGAAAGGTTTCCATGAGATATTTCTTCTGTATATGGTAGTCCATATATCGATGAGCAAGTCCGCTCCGTCGGACCCAACAAATAGCTTCGAACATTATTTTTCACGGGCGGCCGAAAACCCTTCGTCGTCATGGTTCGGTCGCCGCTGTGATAATTAGGGGTATTGCGCGAGTTCGTATTATGTGCAATGAAAGGTGTCCATGAGATATTTCTTCTGGATATGGTAGTCCATATATCGATGAGCATGTACGCTCCGTCCGACCCAACAAATAGGTTCGAACATTATTTTTCACGGGCGGCCGAAAACCCTTCGTCGTCACGGTTCGGCCGTGAATAATTAGCGGTATTGCGCGAGTTCGTATTACGTGCAAGGAAAGGTGTCCATGAGATATTTCTTCTGGATATGGTAGTCCATATATCAACGAGCACGTCCGCTCCGTCCGACCCAACAAATAGCTTCGGACATTACTTTTTACGGGCAGCTGAAAACCCTTCGTCGTCACGGTTCGGCCGTGAATATGATAATTAGGGGTATTGCGCGAGTCCGTATTACATGCAAGAAAGGTGTCCATGAGATATTTCTTATGGATATCGTAGTCCATATATCGATGAGCACGCCCGCTCCCTCCGACCTAAAAAAATAGCTTCGAATATTATTTTTACGGGCGGGTGAAAACCCTTCGTCGTGACGGTCCGGCCGCGACTATGATAATTATGGGTATTGCGCGAGTTCGTAACACATGCAAGGAAAGGTGTCCATGAGATATTTCTTCTGGATATGGTAGTCCATTTATCGATGAGCAAGTCCGCTCTGTCCGACCCAACAAATAGCTTCGAACATTATTTTTTACGAGCAGCCGAAAACCCTTCGTTGTCACGGTTCGGCCACGACTATGACAATTAGGGGTATTGCGCGAGTTCGTATTACGTGCAAGGAAAGGTGTCCATGAGATATTTCTTCTGGATATGGTAGTCCATATATCGATGAGCAAGTCCACTTCATCCGACCCAACAAATAGCTTCGAACATTATTTTTTACGGGAGGCCGAAAACCCTTCGTCGTCATGGTTCGGCCGCCACTGGTAATTATGGGTATTGCGCGAGTTCGTGTTACGTGCAAGGAAGGTGTCAATGAGATATTTCTTCCGGATATGGTAGTCCATATATCGATGAGCACGTCTGCTCCGTCCAACCGAAGAAATACCTTCGAACATTATTTTTTACGGGCAGCCGAAAAACCTTCGTCGTCATGGTTCGGCCGTGACTATGATTATTAGGGGTTTTGCGCGAGTTCATATTACGTGCAAGGAAAGGTGTCTATGAGATATTTCTTCCGGATATGGTAGTCCATATATCGATGAGCACGTCCGCTCCGTCCGACCCAAAAAATACCTTGGAACATTTTTTTTACGGGCGGCTGAGAATATTGTAATTACACCATGCGTTGCTTGTAGATTCTGCCATTGCAAAAGCACTAAGTATTATAGTCGCGAACAAATATAACAACTGAAGCCTATTCAGCAGGCCGTAGAGTATCACGTTTGAGTCCAATTTTTTTGAATACTGAAGCTGATTGGCTGTACAACAAACGATAATGCTTAAGTATTATTGCCGACAACAACTTTGTTTTGCAATCCCCCCTATTTATATCCGAATACATTTTGAAAGATACATATTATCTTAAAAAAAATTTGGTAATTACACATACGAACTCCCAATATAGACAGCTTTATGAGCAACAGAACTTCAAGTTCAAACAGAATACTTATTTTATTAAGATGGTTGTACCACAAATGCATAAAAGCACTACACAGTCCGTCACACACAATTATTGAACGTTCCAGCGTGAACAAAAGAAGGGTTCTACTGGCCCGGACTTAGTACTCCCCTTGCTACTACCGCGAACTGCACCAGGAGCCTGGGAAGGTCCTGGCTCCCCCAGAGCAGCCAAGAACTGCTGGAACGCCTCTGACTGCTCAACAAGGGGACCAGACTTCCGTGCAGTTACTCTGAGCAGCGGACCTCGGCGACGCTTGACCCTCGCGGCGTCTGGGGTCGAGCCTCTAGGTGGAAGGTCCTCCTGGGCTGGGGCTGGTAGTGGTGGTGCTGTCTGCTGCGCCTCCTGCACACGGCCGGGTGGAGGTGGAGCGGCTCCACGCTGCAAGTCCTTGAGCTGAACGATCTCCAGCCTCGCCGCAGCAAGATCCCTGTAAACGTCCTGAAGCTCACAATATATGTGGACATGCGCCTCGTCCTGCGCCCAGATGAGCCCACCCATGTACACAATGGTGGGGTCTGACTCCAACTCTAAGCTTCGGAACCGGTTGTGACTCCTCCCCACATCATGGGAGGGAAAGAGCTGGTACGGAGTGTCCTCCAACTGGTAGCGGTAGCTCTCGCTGAAGTGAAGGAGAGCCTGCCTGGCCGCATCCTGCAGAGCATCACCGAGCTTTAGCCGCTCCACCGTGAAGTACCGGGGCTGGTCATTCCACTGAGGACCCTTGGCGAAGATGAGCAATCTCACTATCCAAAAGTTCTGGCTAAAGCGGGGCACAGAAACGCAGCGGTACTCCGGGCGACGAGTGTAGCCCAGCAACTCGAGCATCAAAGATAGCTCCTCACAAAATCCTCCCTCCGTCATGACAAATGAGGTGAAGGCAGGCATCTACAAAATTTTGAAGCAAGACAAGGTCAGTAAAACATTTTAAATATAATATAGGGGAAGAGCAAGATACTACGACAGAATAGGTAGAAGTGAAGAAGCTTATGAGTGCGTAAATATGTCTTTTGAAAAATTCATCGTTAAGGCTTTGCCATTCTAACTAGGTCATGTCCTACAGTATTAACTTTCACAGGTCATGTTAGAGCAATTATTCGAACAGTAGACATTATTTCGAACTGTAGTGAAGGTTGTAGCCACCAACATCATGCAATATGGAAAATGGACAACACTTGTCCAATTTGCACGCATCTTTAATACGTACAATTAGTAATTACATGAGACGGAGGCCCTACATGAAGTTATTTTACATTAGTGACGGTCCCCACGGCGACGTCCAGCCTGCCTTCTCATGAATTCCTCAGGGGTGTAGGCATCTGGGCGATTTGTGATCCTCTGTCCTGCGTCCTGTGATGGCCCCTGCCTACTCGGACCTGGGCGGTCGTCCAAATCTTCCTCAGGGGGAGGTGCACCCGACGCAAAGGTATATTGTCGCGAGTCTTCGTGGGAATAGTTGTACCATGCAGATGGATTGGTCGTTTGTAGTAGACCCGCTTGCAGTGTGTCTGCTACCGGTTGTGGTTGCGAGATGCCCGGCTGCCCCCCTAGTAGAGCAGTAAAGGTAGTATGTCCTGACATCAACTCGAAGTCGAAAGCACCAGGCTCGCTCCACTGCTGGACTTGACTGTAGTCCATCGCGTAGGACTGCGAGAAATGTGACGCTTCCAGCGCAGGCGATGGGGCCGATGTGCTAGGTATGTCGTCCCATGGTGACCATGGTTCTGCTGGGCCTGACGTAACAAGCTGCTCCTACTCCCATTGTGCCCACGGATCAGTTGGGACTTCAACACGGGGGCTAGGATGATGGCGCGCTGACTGGCTTCCCACATGGGACATGGACGCACGTCCTGGGGCGTCCTCTCGTTCGCCACTGGAGGGACGGATGTTGACGGACCGCCTGGCGTGTGAGGTATGAGCTGGCTCCATGCGAGGAGAGCCGTAGTTGCGTGGCTGTCGTGTAGAGCCTCCAAGGCCACGCATCGCCGAGAGTAATCTGGCCCCCTGAGACGCGAAGTAACGTCTCATTTGATTGGCTGCCGACGTCGAGCCAGAGGACCCCGGAGGGTGGGAGCCATTTCATCGGCATGGGCAATTATTTGCGATGCCTCCCGAGTCTGCGTTGCAGTATATATGTATTAGGTGACCTTTAAAGTTATGATAAATATTACTACTACGATGGGTGCACCAGAGTCTGTGCATGACGCGACTTTTCTTCTGGGTACGCCATGGCGCGTGGTTCGATCTCCTGGCTAAGCAACGTGGCACGCGTGTGGCCGCGGTACCATGCAAGGTAGCGGTCGTACTCGTAGGGGTCGTACGGTCCAATGGGATCGACCACCTCTTGCAATGCTGACTCGACCCATCGCGTGATGTGCGTAGCGTGGACTAGGGTCCAATCGACTGCTCCCGCATTAAACATAGCGCTTCTCCTGTAATGGTCAATACATTCTAAAGGCAAATTTTGGACGAAGATGACAATAATGACACAAATGAAATACGTACCCGTGCGACCTCCCAACATCCTGCGGTGGTGGAACCGGGATTATCTGCCGCCACCCAAACTGTCGTTGGACGCGTTCAGGCGAATAGACCTCCACCGCGTTCATGTACACGACGAAGCATGTCGTCATCCAAAATGACATGTCCACCAGGCAGCAACCAGAGAAGAGCCCATCGGTGGCAATTTCGGCGGCTCGTTGCGGCGTCCATGAATCCCATGTCACATTGTCAGCTGTTAGTAGGTCCATATTTGCTACAACCCACCTGTCGCTCGCCTGGTCATCAAGCGGCGACCATCTTAGCCGTGCGTGCATCCAACGATGACCCATAGTAGGGCGAGAGGGCTCTGGCATGTCATGGCCCACAATGATGGGGTAGTACCTTCTACGGATTGTAGGCCTGGATATCGGAAGGTACTCTCAACTCCACATCTGTAGCATTTGCACGCATCCGATGGTGTGCCCCTAGCGGTATGTAAATGCGCGTAGCCGCACAACCCACGGTATTTGTCAGCTAGGACCGCAGATGCCCAGCTGTATGTCGTCATATCCTCTAGGTTTGCGGCCAACTCTCGAGCTATCCAAACTATATGCGAGGAGATGGTGTCACTGTTCGTGGTAGTGAACATCAAACCGCCAAGCAAGCAATACAGATAAACTTCGTAATGTCGTTCTATGGTAGCTTCGTCTGCATGCTGTGGGCATGGTTGGTACTCTTGTAATGCTTGTAGCCAGCTCATTGACATCCCATCGTAGCTCCGTCCATGAGAAGCGCAAAGGGTAGTAGACCTGCACGGGCGAGTGGAATATAGAACCGGCCGTCCAACTTCGGCATTTTGTGCAACGACCGGCAGGACAAAGGGGGCAACTGAAACATGTACGCAATTAAGGTTAGAGGCATCGCAAATATTGCACCACATGTAACATAGAAATGTGTCGCACCTCAGATCCTGAACAAATCGCCCTCGCACGGTGTTTCGCATCAACCGACTCATTGAGTAGCTCTGGAAGTGCAATGCCCGCCATAGCCTGCAATGTCAATGCGCAGTAATAGGAATACACGCCGAGTACGTAGCGCCAAGTACCCAATATGAAGGAAGGTACGCACTAGTAAGTACACAATTTGAAAGTACAAATTACTGAGTACACAATACGAAAGTACGCACTACTTAGTACACAATGTCAAATTATGCACTGCTAATTAAGTATTGTGGCGATCGCGGAAGTAATCAGCCGCCCAGTAAAAGGTGAGCTCAATGATTGAACACAACGGAAGGCCGCGAACACCCTTCAGTATGTTGTTGAAAGCCTCCGCTATGTTCGTGGTCATAACGTTGTACCTAAAATGGTTTATGTCAGCTTCAACAGGAATTCACCTAAACACTGTGGTAATTACCATGAACTACTGGTTTGTCCGTACCTCGCTCCGTTCGTGTCGTGGAGTAGCGCCCACCGCTCAGCTGGCTTCCCCGCAATCCACTAGCTGAAGGTGGGCCGCGTGCGACTAACCAAAGTCTGGCCTGCCACCACTTGAGAGCATAGTTGCTGTTCCTGTGATTGATCGTCTTCCATCATCTTCCGTGTGGTGTCGTTAAGCTGCATCCATATCGTGTTGAACTTGTGAGGTTGGTTTTGAAGGCAAATAGCTTTGAACCTCTTCACCAGCGCCTTGTTCTTGTAGCTTGAATACAAGTTCGCACCTAGGTGTCGCATGCACCATCTTCTCTCCACATCTGGCCAGTTCACCGAGGAGCTTGTGCTGTCATGCATGACATCCAACGCGTGGAGAAGGCCTTTGTTGCGGTCGGACACAACGCAAACGCGCTCCCTCGTACCCATGACCCGGCTCTTAAGCAGTGCCAAGAACCACAGCCAACTATCGTTATTCTCACTCTCCACGAGAGCGAACGCCAATGGGATGATCTGGTTATTTGTATCTGCAGCAAGTGCAGTTAGCAGCGTCCCACGGAACTTCCCACTCAGGAATGTACCGTCGACGCAAATAACTGGTCTACAGTACCTAAAAGCTTCGATGCATTGTCCGAATGACCAGAATAGCCTGACGAGGTACCGATCCACCGAGCTCAAAGTCCCGTCCTCCATCCTTACATGCTCATCCCCCAATGCAAACTGAGTGCATGGGTTTGTTATGGCTATCTTCTGTAATAATCTAGGAGCAAAGTTGAGGACTCCTCGAATCCCCCAAAAAGCATCTTCAATGCCTTCTGTTTTGCTCTCCAGGCCGTGCTATACGAGATCACCATCTCTTGTTTTGTTTGCATCTCCTCCATAATTCTACGGGGGGTCATCGTGACGTCGGTTCCAATGATGTTCACTATGTTCTGCGCTACGTACCTCGCGTCCATAATATGGCTCATGTTCCTTATGGATTCCACGGTGCATGTATGAGGAATATGTACACCAACCTTAAAGTAATCCTCGTGCTTTGGTTTGTGAACTCGTACAAAGGGACAATTAGGGTACTTTGTGCACCTAACCTCGTACGTGGTGCGATCCGACCGGTGACAAGCGTGCTCCCGTCTTGACATGACGACGTAGGTGCTTAGGAAGAGCATTGCCTCCTGCTTGTTACGGAAACGTTGCCCAGCTCGCACGTCATTCTGGGTGTGCGCCCAAGCGGACGTGTTTGTGTAATCCACAAGGGTACAATCCAGCAAACCAATGGCTCGAAAGTATTGTATAGTAGGTGCTGGGTCATCATCGTCTGCCGCTCCTTCATCCCCGCTACCGCCACCTTCACCAACCTCCGTCGCATCAACTTGTTGTTCGCCATGCCCCGAGGTCCACTCCTTCACAGTTGGTGGATCCTGTGGTGGATCCAGTGGCCCATGTGACATATCATGGTCTACTGCTTCGGAAGTAGACCCGGCCTCCTCGGATTGGTGTCGTGCCAATACCTCTACATACACTCCTAACTCGAAATTCTCTTCGTTCGCTTTGTGGGCATACAAATCTCACGAACTATTATTTCTCAGCTGGAACAGTGTGTACACAACCATAGAGCTGTTTGGAACGTATCGTGGACGAACCCCTTCTAGACGAACCCTCTGCGTATCACGATTCACACGTAGTAGGGCAACAACATGTGATTTTAGCTGGCCCAATTCACTCGGATGGCTATTGTGCTATCTACATGCATGCAGTTGCCCATGGTCACCACTCTGCCGTGCAAAACAGAGGGCCGTTGTCCATAATATATTTTCAAAAATGTGTCCATCTGTTGCACAAATATTAAACCTTTTAGTCATTACAATTTTATTCCAGTGATTTTTAATCAAATTTGCACCAAATTTACAGCACCAGTTCACCGATTCTACATGTCTCGCACAGCCTAAGATTGGTACTTCCCAATACTCTTTCAAATGGGTTGTTTTTCTCTTTTCTTTTCTCTTCTTTCCCTCCTCTTGTTCTTTCTCATGAATTACGGCATTACGGTATACTTTAACTGCGTCATGGCTCTCGATATGAGCTACCGTATAAAAGCTAATTGGTACACCCTAAGTTTTTCTACGAATTCATGTTCTTTACTGCCTACTAGGAATGACAAAAGTGGCTTCATAATCTTGAGTGGTGAAATAATCATGTTATACCAGATTGATTATGTCTTATGCTTGACACCTAATTAATTACGAACTACTAAAATTATCTACAAATTTAAATTCCTTTTCCCAACTCGCTTATCATATTATTCTGGGATTTATAAATTTACCTTCACATTTGTAAGGCTTTGCTCGGTTTTATATGGTCGCGCTTTGTTTAATAAATCGACCGGGTGCGATAATTATTTTTAACCCATTTTAATTATCCTGACCGATTCTACATGTTTCGCACAGCCTAAGATTGGTACTTCCCAATACTCTTTCAAATGGGATGTTTTTCTTGTTTTTCTCTTTTCTTTCCTCTTCTTTTCTACCTCTTGTTCTTTCTCATGAATTACGGCATTACGGTATACTTTAACTGCGTCATGGCTCCCGATATGAGCTACCGTATATAAGCTAATTCGTACACCCTAAGTTTTTCTACGAATTCATGTTCTTTACTGCCTACTAGGAATGACAAAAGTGGCTTCATAATTTTGAATGGTGAAATAATCATGTTATACCAGATTGATTATGTTTTACGATTAACACCTAATTAATTATGAACTACTAAAATTATTTTAGGATTTATAAATTTTACCTTCACATTTTAAAGGCTTCACTCGATTTTATATAGTCGTGCTTTATTAAATTGATCGACCGCCTGCGATCAATAGTTCAGCCCATTTTAATTATCCTGATCGACTCTACAAGTCTCGCACAGCCTACATAATGTAAATAAAATGATGGGAACAACATGATTGAAGGAGGTGCTTAACTTGCTCGGAGTTTTCTACAACGGAGACGAGGTCGATGGGTCCGGTGTCTACAACATCGGTATCTACACGAAGCAAAAACATCAGTAAGAACCAAAAGAATTAATAAGTCAAAATAACTTACCAAGGTCCAGAGGTTCGGCGCACCAATTTTTAAGTCAGAGTAAACAGCTACATTTGGTTCAAGTTATTAAGTTGAGAAAGGAGGTCAACTCCTTTCGGGTCCAAGTAGAGATTACGTCCAAAAATAAAAACAGTCCTTCGCTTCTGCGAATAATCGTTCGAAATAAATAGAGTCCAACGTTCCAACGCAAGCTCGGCAGAGGGTCCTGACCTCTGGAGAGACTATAATCCTAATAGAAGGTTGCTATTTTATGCAAGAATAGTTGATTTAACTGTTCATGCATTTTTAATATTCTTACAGATGTATACATTTTTAGGAGTTACGATTATTTCGCAAGTTGTGCAGTTACCACGTACGAATTATTTTTGGGTAATCTCGAAGCTACTGATTTTACAAGAATTGCATGGTCTTCTATCACTCAACTTGCAACTAGGCTGAATATAGCATGTCAAAAGCTACAGATAAATTATTCTTGTAGCACGATTGCCAAAATAAATTTTAGTAATGTGCACCTTGATTGCTGCAGCAACAGTTTTAGGATGAAGACCGCTTCTAACTTCGGTTGTGTCAGTGCTGTGATTTTCGCTGCATAACCAAAAATAGAACCCAATTAATATTTACACTATGAATACACTACTTTACTTCACATGTTAATCGATGACATAACCACACAATACTACTCAAATAGCTTTGCTTTACTACGGCTACTCAAATACCACGTCGCAGAATATTCGTCCGCGTAACCTCGCGCTCGTAGAACTTCACGGAACCTCACTTCACTCACCGAAAAACTAACTGAAACCACTGAACCCTCTTGCTCGTCACTAAGCAGGAAGCAAATATCGCGATCGTCCAGTGTTCTCTCCTCCTTCTTATAGGCCTGTCTCCGCAAATCACGATGGACAAATTGGTCTGATGCTTTGCTCCACAATTTTTCCTGTCATCACTTTCGGTGCGTCGTGAGGAGTGCTTGGCTGGTTCCTCCTTTGCTGCACATGCCCTTGCCTCCCTGCGATGGAAAGATCACTGGCTTGGCCGGTTCCTTCACTCAGTGGCTTGGCCGGTTGCTTGACTCGAAAGCTTGGCCGGTTGCTCAGATGCCGCCGAACTTTGGCCGGCTCCCCATGCGCCGTAGACCCCATGTCCGGTTGCCCATGTCCCATTCATTTCTTTAGCCGGTTCCTCTGTTCCCAGTGATACCTTGGCCGGTTTCTTGATTTCCATTCATAGCCATCACCGGTTCCTGGAGACCCATCGATCATCAGTGGTACACCAGAAACCGGCCAACACTGTCTTTTCTGCAAATATCGAAAACTGTTGTATCGTATTGTAAATACGAAGCCAAAGTTGTACTAAATACGAAAAAATCCATAAGAAAATGGTTCCGTACCCCTGTAAGTACATACTCTCATTCTCAATATACCGCTTAAATGATATTGTTATACCTCTTTATCATTTTGAGTGTACTCTAATATTGATTATAAGATACTCAAAAGTGAGTTCCATGAAAAATGTCATCAAAGTCTACCCTTTGTAGCATAATTTGTTTATATACTCTTTTTACATATAAAAAATGGTATATAGCAAAAAAAATAAAGGGCTCCAATGGATTTTTTTTTCAACAATATCGTATTGTAGTATTTTAGAATTATTATTGGAGTATATTGAAAGTGATATATATATATATATATATATATATATATATATATGGGAAGCCTTTTCTGTACTCCTAGGAGTACGTACTCCCACCTCCAATATACCACTTAAACGAATATGTTATACTTATTTATCACTTTCAGTATACTCCAATAATAATTCTAAAATACTACAATACGATATTGTTGACAAAAATTCATTGAAGCCCTTTATTTTTTTGTTATATACCCTTTTTCATATGTAAAAAGAGTATATAAACAAATTATGCTACAAAGGGTACACTCAAAATGATAAAGAGGTATAACAATATCATTTAAGCGGTATATTGAGAATGGGAATACGTACTCCCAGGGGTACGAAACCATTTTCCTACACACACACACACATATCTTAACTATTATAAGAATGAGTTGGTGGTGATGGTGAGTCTGCCAGGCCGTTCTTGGGCCAGAACAGTAGGGGCCCAAGGTCCAGTAGGTGAGTCACTATTGCCTTGCTAACCCATAGTTGTAAATCTGCAGGACAACTCAATATAGATGATTTGATTTATTTACTAGCTTACAAATATATGTTTTGCTTGATATGTGTTACAGAAAATTGATTTATTGTATGGTTTAGGATCCTTCATTATAATTATGTATTATTCTCTTTTGAAATTTTGTTGCAATGCACGGGCATCTTACTAGTATATATATGTGTGTAGAGGAGGGGGGCGGTGGCCTTGACGAAGACCCGCACATGTCGTCGGCTTAGGGAAAAAATCGTATTTAGTACAACTTTAGCTTCGTATTTACAATACGATACAACAGTTTTCGATATTTGCAGAAAAAGCAGTGTTGGCCGGTTTCTGGTGAACTATTGATGATCGTTGGAACTCCAGGAACCAGTGATGGCTATGAATGGAAATTGAGGAACCGGCCAAGGTATCAATGGGAACTGAGGAACCGGTGATGGCTATGAATGGGGCCTGAGCAACCGGCCAAGGGGTCCACGGTGCATGGGGAGCTGGCCAACCATTCGACGGCATCTGAGGAACCGGCCAAAGCTTCCCCATCGCAGGGGCACCCGAGCACGCAGGCGCATGTGCGGCAAAGGAGCAACCGGCCAAGCACACTCCACGACGCACCGAAAGTGAAGACAGGAAGAACTGTGGAGCAAAGCATCAGGCAAATTTGTCCATCGTGATTTGCAGAGACATGCCTATAAGATGGAGAAGAGAACGCCTGACGATCGCGATTTTTGCTTCCTGCTTAGTGACGAGCAAGAGGGTTCAGTAGTTTCAGTGAGTTTTTCGGTGAGTGAAGTGAGGTTCCAGTGAGTGAAGTTCTACGAGCGCGAGGTTACGCGGACGAATGATCTGCGACGTGGTATTTGAGTAGCCGCAGTAAAGCAAAGCTATTTGAGTAGTATTGTGTGGTTATGTTATCGATTAACATGTGAAATGAAGTAGTGTATTCGTAGTGTAAATATTAATTGGGTTCCATTTTTTGTTATGCAGCGGAAATCACAGTACTGACACAACCGAAGTCAGAAGCGGCCTTCATCCTAAAACTGTTGCTGTAGCAATCAAGGTGCACATTACTAAAATTTATTTTGGCAATCGTGCTACAATAATAATTTATATGTAGCTTTTGACATGCTATATTCAGCCTAGTTGCAAGTTGAGTGATAGAAGACCATGCAATTGTTGTAAAATCAGTAGCTTCGAGATTGTTGTAAAATAATTCGTCCGTGGTAACTGCACAACTTGCGAAATAATCATAACTCCTAAAAATGTCTACATCTGTAAGAATATTAAAATAGGATGAAAAGTTAAATGAACTATTCGTGCATAAAATAACAACCTTCTATTAGGATTATAGTCTCTCCAGAGGTCAGGACCCTCTGCCGAGCTTGCGGTGGAACGTTGGACTCTATTTATTTCGAACGATTATTCGTAGAAGCGAATGACTGTTTTTATTTTTGGATGTAATCTCTACTTGGACCCGAAAGGAGTTGACCTCCTTTCTCAACTTAATAACTTGAACCAAATGTAGCTGTAGATACCGATGTTGTAGAGACCGGACCCGTCGACCTCGTCTCCGTTGTAGAAAACTCCGAGCAAGGTAAGCACCTCCTTCCAACATGTTGTTCCCATTATTTTACTTAGGTTATGTTCACATTATTTTACTTAGATTCTGTTGTTTGAAACAAATCGATGTATGCATGCGTTAATTTTCGTAAGCATCCTATATTGCGAACTTGGCACATATATCCCCGCATTAACCAAAAAAATGATAGATGACATCCTTGACAGCTTGAAGATTGGGTTAGACATCTATTGATGTTGTATTTCTTGCTTTCTGTTCTTGGACCCGAAGAATTTATGAATTAATCCTAATATCTAAAAACTTCTACGTCTGTAATAATATTGAAATGGAATAAAAAGTTAAATTAAGTCTTATCGCATAAAATAACAATGGAATGTTGAACTATCTCGGAGGGCTAAACCCTATGATCACCATTGAAATGTTTTAATTTCGGACGATTATTCGCTTGAGGGTAGGACTATTTTTATTTAGAACGAATGACTTTTTTTATTTCGGACGATTATTCGCTTTGAGCGAAGGACTGTTTTTATTTTTGGACGTAATCAGCACTTGGACCCGAAAGGAGTTGACCCCCTTTCTGAACATAAGAACTCAAACCAACGTAGCTGCTTAATCTGACTAATGGAATGAATAGTTAAATCAACTCTTCTTGCATAAAATAACAACCTCTATTAGGATTATAGTCTCTCCAGAGGTCAGGAAGCTCTGCGAGACTTGTGTAGGCTGTGCGAGACTTGTAGAATCGGTCAGGATAATAAAAATGGGCTAAAATATCGATCGCAGGCGGTCGATCAATTTAATAAAGCGCGACCATATAAAATCGAGTGAAGCCTTTAAAATGTGAAGGTAAAATTTATAAATCCTAGAATAATATGATAAGCGATGTGGGAAAAGGAATTTGAATTTGTAGATAATTTTAGTAGTTCGTAATTAATTAGGTGTTAAGCGTAAGACATAATCAATCTGTTATAACATGATTATTTCACCATTCAAAATTATGAAGCCACTTTTGTTATTCCTAATAGGCAGTAAAGAACATGAATTCGTAAAAATACTTAGAGTGTACCTATTAGCTTTTATACGGTAGCTCATATCGGTAGCCATGACGCAGTTAAAGTATACCGTAATGCCGTAATTCATGAGAAAGAACAAGAGGAAGGAAAGAAGAGAAAAGAAAAGAGAAAAACAAAAAAAACATCTCATTTGAAAGAGTATTGGGAAGTACCAATCTTAGGCTATGCGAGACATGTAGAATCGGTCAGGATAATTAAAATGGGTTAAAAATAATCATCGCAACCGGTCGATCAATTTTACAAAGCGCGACCATATAAAACCGAGCAAATCCTTAAAAATGTGAAGGTAAAATTTATAAATCCTAGAATAATATGATAAGCGAGTTGGGAAAAGGAATTTGAATTTGTAGATAATTTTAGTAGTTCGCAATTAATTAGGTGTTAAGCGTAAGACATAATCAATCTGGCTTAACATGATTATTTCACCAGTCAAAATTATGAAGCCACTTTTGTTATTTCTAGTAGGCAGTAAAGAACATGAATTCGTAAAAATACTTAGGGTGTACCTATTAGCTTTTATACGATAGCTAATATCGGCAGCCATGACGCAGTTAAAGTATACCGTAATGCCGTAAATCATGAGAAAGAACAAGAGGAAGGAAAGAAGAGAAAAGAAAAGATAAAAACAAGAAAAACATCCCATTTGAAAGTGTATTGGGAAGTACCAATCATAGGCTGTGCGAGACATGTAGCATCGGTCAGGATTATTAAAATGGGTTAAAAATAATGATCGCAGCCGGTCGATCAATTTAACAAAGCGTGACCATATAAAACCGAGCAAAGGCTTAAAAATGTGAAGGTAAAATTTATAAATCCTATAATAATATGATAAGCGAGTTGGGAAAAGGAATTTGAATTTGTAAATAATTTTAGTAGTTCGCAATTAATTAGGTGTTAAGCATAAGACATAATCAATCATGTATAACATGATTATTTCACCATTCAAAATTATGGAGCCACTTTTGTTATTCGTAGTAGGCAGTAAAGAACATGAATTCGTAAAAATACTTAGGGTGTACCTATTAGCTTTTATACGGTAGCTCATATCGGCAGCCATGACGCAGTTAAAGTATATCGTAATGCCGTAATTCATGAGAAAAAACAAGAGGAAGGAAAGAAGAGAAAAGAAAAGAGAAAAACAAGAAAAGCATCCCATTTGAAAGAGTATTGGCAAGTACCAATCTTAGGCTGTGCGAGACATGTAGAATCGGTGAACTGATGCGGTAAATTTTGTGCAAATTTGATTAAAATTCACTGGAATAAAATTGTAATGACTAAAAGGTTTAATATTTGTGCAACAGATGGACACATTTTTGAAAATATATTATGGAGAACAGCCCTTTATTTTGCACGACAGAGTGGTGACCATGGACAACTGCATGCACGTAGATAGCACAATAGCCATCCCGAGTGAATTGGGCCAACTAAAATCACATATTGTTGCCCAACTACGTGTGAACCGTGATACGTAGAGGGTTCGTCTAGAAGGGGTTTATCCACGATACGTTCCAAACAGCTCTATGGTTGTGTACACACTCTTCCAACTGAGAAATAATAATTCGTGGGATTTGTATGCTCGCAAGGCGAACGAAGCGAATTTCGAGTTAGGAGTGTATGTAGAGGTATTGGCACGACACCAATCCGAGGAGGCCGGGTCTACTTCCGAAGCAGTAGACCATGATATGTCACATGGGCCACAGGATCCACCACAGGATCCACCAACTGTGGAGGAGTGGACCTCAGGGCATGGCAAAGAACAAGTTGATGCGGTGGAGGTTGGTGAAGGTGGCGGTAGTGGGGATGAAGGAGCGGCGGACGATGATGACCCAACACCTGCTATACAATACTTTCGAGCCATTGGTCTGCTGGATTGTACCCTTGTGGATTACACAAACACGTCCGCTTGGGCGCACACCCAGAATGACGTGCGAGTTGGGCAACGTTTCCGTAACAAGCAGGAGGCAATGCACTTCCTAAGCACCTACGCCATCATGACAAGACGGGAGCACGCTCGTCACCGGTCGGATTGCACCACGTACGAGGTTAGGTGCACAAAGTACCCCCATTGTCCCTTCTTTGTACGAGTTCACAAACCAAAGCACGAGGATTACTTTAAGGTTGGTGTACATATTCCTCATACGTGCACCGAGGAATCCATAGGGAACATGAGCCATATTATGGACGCGAAGTACATAGCGCAGAACATAGTGAACATCATTGGAACCGACATCGCGATGACCCCCCGTAGAATTATGGAGGAGATGCAAACAAAACACGGGATGGTGATCACGTATAGCACGGCTTGGAGAGCAAAACAGAAGGCATTGAAGATGCTTTTTGGGGGATTCGAGGAGTCCTTCAACTTTGCTCCTAGATTATTACAGAAGATAGCCATGACAAACCCAGGCACTCAGTTTGCACTGGGGGATGAGCATGTAAGGATGGAGGACGGGTCTTTGAGCTCGGTGGACTGGTACCTCGTCAGGCTATTCTAGTCGTTCGGACAATGCATCGAAGCTTTTAGGTACTGCAGACCAGTTATTTGCGTCGACGGTACATTCCTAAGTGGGAAGTTCCATGAGACGCTGCTAACTGCACTTGCTGCAGATGCAAATAACCAGATCATCCCATTGGCGTTCGCTCTCGTGGAGAGTGAGAACAACGATAGTTGGCTGTGGTTCTTGGCACTGCTTAAGAGCCGGGTCGTGGGTACGAGGGAGCGCGTTTGCGTTGTGTCTGACCGCAACAAAGGCCTTCTCCACGCGTTGGATGTCATGCACGACATCACAAGCTCCTCGGTGAACTGGCCTGATGTGGAGAGAAGATGGTGCATGCGACACCTAGGTGCGAACTTGTATTCAAGCTACAAGAACAAGGCGCTGGTGAAGAGGTTCTAGGCTATGTGCCTTCAAAACCAACCTCACAAGTTCAACACGATATGGACGCAGCTGAACGACACCACACGGAAGATGATGGAAGATGACCAATCACAGGAACAGCAACTACGCTCTCAAGTGGTGGCAGGCCAGACTTTGGTTAGTCGCACGCGGCCCACCTTCAGCCAGTGGATTGCAGGGAAGCCAGCTGAGCGGTGGGCGCTACTCCACGACACGAACGGAGCGAGGTACGGACAAACCAGTAGTTCATGGTAATTACCGCAGTGTTTAGGTGAATTCCCGTTGAAGCTGACATAAACCATTTTAGGTACAACGTCATTACCACGAACATAGCGGAGGCTTTCAACAATGTACTGAAGGGTGTTCGTGGCCTTCCGTTGTGTTCAATCATTGAGTTCACCTTTTAGCGGGCGGCTGATTACTTCCGCGATCGCGGGAACGCGGCTGAGGCATGTGTGACTACGTACGCACCAAGAGTGGAGAAGATCCTCCAATCGAGAAGGCAGAAGGCACACTTCCACCGCACTAGGATTTATGACCTATGCACGAATAAATTCGAGGTGATGTGCAAGCGCAAATACCAATCTGGCTATCTCGCGGGGGACACTGTGCAGCAGTGCCAGTTGGGGGCGGAGGAGGCTACCTGCACGTGTAACAAGCCGAAGCTGCATCACATCCTATGCTCCCATGTGTTGGCCGCATGTCGCGACATGGGTAGGAACGATGCATCACAGTTCATCTCACCGTACTACACCGTGCATGCTTTGAAGAACACTTGGCGTCCAAAGATGAGTTCGTTCACAGTTGGAGCGAACTACAAGCTCATGGAGGGCCCCACTTGGAAACCGTACCCCGTGACTAGACGCACACAGCCAGGAAAGCCAAGGGGCACTAGAATGCAAGGTGACATGGATGCGGTTGATGTGGTAGATGGTTTGCGAAAGTGCACATTATGCAAACAACCTGGACATGACCGCAGGAGGTGCCCCAATCCACGCAGTACTTAATTACCAGTGCATAATTTGACATTTTGTACTAAGTACTGCGTACTTTCGTATTGTGTACTCAGTAATGTGTACTTTCGAATTGTGTACTTACTAGTGCATACCTTCCTTCATATTGGGTACTTAGCATTGCATACTCGGCGTGTATTCCTAGTACTGCGCGTTCACATTGCAGGCTATGGTGGCATTCCACTTCCAGAGCTACTCAGTGAGTCGGTTGATGCGAAACACCGCGCAAGAGCGATTTTTTTAGGATCTGAGGTGCGACACAATTGTATGTTACATGTGGTGCAATATTTGCGATGCCTCTAACCTTAATTGCGTGCACATTTCAGTTGCCCCCTCTGTCCTACCGGTCGTTGCACAAAATACCGAAGTTCAACGGCCGGTTCCATATTCCACTCGCCCGTGCAGGTCTACTACCCTTCGCGCTTCTCATGGACGGGGCTATGATGGAAGGGGGCATGACCACGCCAATGCCAGGCCTCGATCGGGCACTTCTTATTGGTCTGATCGATCGATGGCGGCCGGAGACGCACACATTTCACTTTCCATTCGGTGAGATGACCATCACTCTAAGAGACGTAGCCATGCTCACCGGCCTCCCCATTAGGGGCCAACCTGTGGTGCTATCCCGGCCCAGAAGAGGCCTGTGGCAGCAGTACGTGACGGCCAGGTAATTGAGGTTTGGGGTGCCGTACACACATAAGGATACTGAGTGTCAATGAGCTAGCTACAAGCACTACAAGAGTACCAACCATGCCCACAGCATGCGGACGAAGCTACCATAGAACGACATTACGAAGTTTATCTGTATTGCTTGCTTGGCGGTTTGATGTTCACGACAATGAACAGTGACACCATCTCCCCGCACATAGTTTGGATAGCTCGAGAGTTGGCCGCAAACCAAGAGGATATGACGACATACAGCTGGGCATCCGCGATCCTAGCTGACACATACCGTGGGTTGTGCGAAGCATGCGTACGACATACTGCGAGGGGCACAATTACTGGATGCGTGCAAATGCAGCAGATGTGGAGTTGGGAGTACCTTTCGATATCCAGGCCTACAATCCGTAGAAGGTACTACCCCATCGTTGTGGGCCATGACATGCCAGAGCCCTCTCGCCCTACTATGGGTCATCGTTGGATGCACGCACAGCTAAGATGGTCGCCGCTTGATAAACAAGCGAGCTACAGGCGGGTTGTGGCAGATATGGACCTACTAACCGTTGACAATGTGACATGGGATCCATAGACGCCGCAACGAGCCGCCGAAATTGCCACCGACGGGCTCATCTCTGGTTGCTGCCTGGTGGACATGTCATTTTGGATGACGACATGCTTCGTCGTGTACATGAACGCGGTGGAGGTCTATTCGCCCGAACGCGTCCAACAACAGTTCGGGTGGCGGCAGATAATCCCGGTTCCAGCACCGCGGGATGTTGGGAGGTTGCACGGGTACGTATTTCATTTGTGTCATTATTGTCATCTTTGTCCAAAATTTGCCTTTAGAATGTATTGACCATTACAGGAGAAGCGCTATGGGTAATGCGGGAGTAGTCGATTGGACCGTAGTCCACGCTACGCACATCACGCGATGGGTCGAGTCAGCATTGCAGGAGGTGGTCGATCCCATTGGGCCGTACGACCCCTACGAATACGACAGCTACCTTGCATGGTACCGCGGCCACACGCGTGCCACGTTGCTTAGCCAGGAGATCGAACCACGCGCCATGGCATACCCAGAAGAAAAGTCGCGTCATGCGCAGACTCTGGTGCACCCATCGTAGTAGTAATATTTATTATAACTTTCATGTTCAAATTCCTAATACATACCTGCTGCAACGCAGACTCGGGGGTCCTTTGGCTCGACGTCAGCAGCCAATCAAATGAGACGTTACTTCGCGTCTCAGGGGGCCAGATTACTCTCGGCGATGCGTGGCCTTGGAGGCTCTGCACGACAGCCACGCAACTACGGCTCTCCTCGCATGGATCCAGCTCATACCTCACACGCCAAGCGGTCCGTCTCTCCAGTGGCGAACGAGAGGACGCCCCAGGACGTGCGTCCATGTCCCATGTGGGAAGCCAGTCAGCTCGCCATCATCCTAGCCCCCGTGTTGAAGTCCCAACTGATCCGTGGGCACAATGGGAGCAGGAGCAGCTTGTTACGTCGGGCCCAACAGAACCGTGGTCACCATGGGACGACATACCTGGCACGTCGGCCCCACCGTCTGCGCCGGAGCGCCACATTTCTCGCAGTCCTACGCGACGGACTATAGTCAAATCCAGCAGTGGAGCGAGCCTGGTGCTTTCGACTTCGAGTTGATGTCAGGACATACTACCTTTACTGCTCTACTAGGGGGGCAGCCGGGCATCTCGCAACCACAACCTGTAGCAGACATACTGCAAGCGGGTCCACTACAAACGACCAATCCATCTGCATGGTACAACTATTCCCACGAAGACTCGCGACAATATACCTTTGCGTCGGGTGCACCTCCCCCTGAGGAAGATTTGGACGACCGCCCAGGTCCGAGTAGGCAGAGGCCATCACAGGCCGCAGGACAGAGGATCACAAATCGCCCAGATGCCTACACCCCTGAGGAATTCATGAGAAGGCAGGCTGGACATCGCCGTGGGGGCCGTCAGTAATGTAAAATAACTTCATGTAGGGCCTCTATCTCATGTAATTACTAATTGTATGTACTAAAGATGCGTGCAAATATTGCATGATGTTGGTGGCTACAACCTTCAGTACAGTTCGAAATAATGTCTACTGTTCGAATAAACGCTCCAAGAGGCAGGTGATGCTAAGCAAGGTTCCCACCAAGCGGGATTTGGAGTATGCTGAAAGGAAGAAGGTAAGAGAACTAAAGTGGTGGTTTGCCGATTTCAAAAATAGGAAACTGGCCTTGATGGCGCGCTTGCAACAACTCGCCAAGGAAGCAAAGCGGGCTGAAGCGGAGGCTAAGAGCCCCGCAGCAAGGAGCAATTGGAGAGGCATATCGCAGCCCTCCAGGCTCAACTGGCGTCGGTGGTCTCGAGCTCTGCAGCTGAAGAGCCTGAGGAAGAAGAGTACACGACGCCCTTGATCAAGAGGCGCCAGAGGTCGCGGGGCACAATGTCAGTGCGCCCGGCTGTGACCATAGAGGGGGTCGACATGGAGGAGGTCAACCCCTTGATGGCGAGGGCCAGCCACGCGGCCAAGGAGAGGACCGAGCTCGTGGTCGAGGCCTACACCTCCGTTGGAAAGCCCTCCACGGCTGAAGCTAAGGACTCCGAGGACTTCACCGCGAAGCTCGGTGAAGGTAAGCTTGCATGGCTTACTCATGTATTTTCTTTATTCGCTTCCTCCCCTGTGTGCCCGAGCTAACCCCACTCTGTTGACGTGGGCGTAATACCTCATAAGGAAACTTTGAATTTTAGACGGATGGCTCACGAGATCCTCGACTCTGTAGTGGACAAGGTGCTCGAGCATGTCGCCGACATTGTGATGGCCGAGCCCCACGACCGGCAGATCGTGAAAGCGGTTCCCCAGGGTGTCCAACAGCCCACGACTCCAGTGCCGAGTGTGGCTAAGGGTCCGGAGCAGCCACCGAGCTCGAAGGCGGTCCACAAGCCGAGCCTGGTCGCTCCGGAGGAAGGGCTGGAGGGGTTCATTCTTGAGGAAGAACATCCCTGGGAGGAGCACAACTTGCGGGAAGAGCGTCCCCAGGAGGAGCACACCCTAGATGAAGAACATCTCCAGGAGGAGCATGGCCGGCTAGACCTAGCCTTAGTGTTGCCGAGCACAGTGGATGCTCGGGACCAGGAGGCCGACCCTCCCCCGGGCGCAATGCCTGCTCTGGAGAAAGGGGATCATCTCCCGCCGACCTCCGGCTGGGGGACATGTGCAAGCAAGTTCAAGGCAACTTGCGCAGCCGCGTCCGTTGGGTAAGGTTTTTTAAACTCTTTGATGCACTTTCCTTTTTGATGGACAAGGACTTAATGTATTTTCTTTTGCAGTTGGTCGAGGCAACCATGGTCGACTTCGACGCGGCGACCACCCACCGGAGTTCTTCGCCAAACACGGTGTCAAGCAAGATCCTAAAATAGCAGAGCTCAAGCGAGCGGTGGCTACATTGAAGGCTTCGGACGAGGTGATGTGGCGCCAGACCGAAGAGTTTGTCATGGACCTCAAGTCGCAACTTTTCCACAGCGAGCTGGACAAGGCTATCCTGGAGAGGAAAGCCGAAGAGCTGGAGAAAGAGGCGGAGGAGCTGAGGCGAGCTGGGCAAGAGACCACCAAATCGGCCAACTCGCAGAAGGAAGTGGCGAAGCGACTCCGCCAAGAAGCGGCCGAGGGGAGCGAAGCTTGTCGGCGAGTCCTCGGGAATTCCAACGTGTGGAGCTTCACTGAGTTCTTCACAATCTTCTTTCCTGCAACGAAGCACTCGGCATGAAGAAAAGACCAACCGGGAAGTACTCAGCATGAAGCGCAGCTTGATCAGGGAGCAATCAGAAGGGCTGCAACTCAATTGCAAAGCACTCTGGGCTACTGTTAGGGAAAGATATGATTGTAATCCTAAACGATAGCGCCTCTGGCGGGATAAGATCAGAAAATACAATCCTTCCCTTGTAACCGAGTCGGACTCCACCTTGTAACCAACTCGGACTCTCCCACCTTGAAAAAAAGAACAACATATCTACAACCACCAACTCGATTGCAAATTGTTTTATAACCCTTTGGCGAGTAGTTATATTTAGCAATTATGTGATTCGGTCCTATCTAATTAGATGGTAGTTAGGTTTTAAGACCTAATTGCTGGAGTGGATATTTATTTAGGGTCTTAAATCTAATTAGTTGGGATTCTATATTAAAATTTAGATTGAAATTTAGAGCTCTTTTTTAGAAATATGAGATGCTCTCAAAAGACAAAAAAAATACACCGTTTTTACTAGCGCAGCAAGGCCGCCAAACTTAATAGATAGAACCTGAGACCATGTCCTCCCACCAGTAGATGAACCTGAGGTTGGCCCCCTGCTTGTCCATCTCGTAGAGCTGGAAGCCTGGTAGTAGTGTTCCGCCGCCTCCGACCCGAAGACGGCGCCGCAGAGCGCCCGGTAGCCAGCACAACACATGCAGAAAGCAGCCAAGACATGTCGATAGACAACAAGCAGCAACGCAGGTCGAGAAGAATCTAGATCAGCCAGGAACCCCAGCCGCAAGGGCGCGATTCGTCGTACGTACCGTGCGGGCTCTTGGAGTACTTGAAGGCGACGCCGCCGAGGTGCGCGCCACTGACGAGGGCCCCGCCGAGCGCGAACTTCCTGGACTCCCCGAGGGCCTTGAGCTGCAGGCGGAAGCGAATCAGGAGGATGGCATTTCTAGTTAGTTAATAGTATTGGGGTGGCGAGCAGGAAGGGTCGGATCGGGTCGGGGGACGGACGGGAGAGGAGACCTGCGGACCGTAGACGGGATCGGAGGCGACGAACTCGTCAACGTCGCCGTCGGACCACCTGGGGAGGGGCTGATCGCTGCCGTAGACCTCCTTGAAGTAGTTGAGGAAGGCGAAGTTGCGGCATTGCGGGGCCCAGTGCTGCTTCACGCCCTCGAAGTGCCCGCCGATCCGCATCGCCGCCACCTCGCTCGGTTGGGTCGCTGGCCTCTCTCGATTGGATTCGAGGTGGCGCTGCGGCGTTCGTGCTTGGTGGCAGCCTTCCGGGGAAGAAACGAGACAATGGCAAGGAATGCGAGTCAGGATGAAAGTCTGCAGCACTTGCCAGCAAAAGCCACTGAATGATGAAAGTGGGATGATTTGCGGGCACTGCAGCACCTGTCAGCAAAAGCCACTAAAGTTGATGTGGATTGACGTAGCAGCCCGATTATAAAAGTTTATGTGGCACCCACGACCCACTATCAAAAATCCTAAAAAGGGCAAAAAAAATTCATGCTATTACAATCTTACGGGTTGCTATATGTACAAGATACTTGCGCAAGCAAACTGAGGACATCAATAGCATCACAGGAAAAAAGTGCAGACTTTAACTAAGCTGCAATAAATTATTATATAACTCATCAAGTTGGTTTCACTGAGATGTGCGTATTTCACCGGCATCAAGAACATTTCAGAAAACAAAATTTTGCATCGGATCACAAAACACAGGACGTTAATCTTTCTGTGTTTTGACAGCGAAGAAGCATCACGATGAGCCATGCCAATTGAGGAAGAACAGTCTCTGGACACTCTTAGGATGATTCAAACATGCAAATATGATCTACAATTATTAGAGCTAGGACTAGAGTATCTTTATGTACAAAAATAGATCTACATGTTTATCATATTTCAGTGTTACAATAACGTAGCAGGCTTGTTTCAGTGTCTTTCAAGAACCACCGAACCAGATCAGAGTAAATTAAGGCCTCCATGAATCGGCGAGATCGATTCGGGACATTTGATCATTTATCCAGAAGTTGATGCACAATTGATCATTTGCCCTGTATATCTCACTGACATGTGGTCCTAAGACCCACATGTCAATGAGAGGACCACATGTCAGTGAGACATCATAGGCAAAATGATCAATTGGCACACCAACTTCGAGGCAAATCATCAAATATTTCCGTTCCTATGGGCTTAGCAGCGTTTCCATTCTTTTTGACTCAGATCTGGACGGTGGCGGCTTCCGCTCGCCCGCACGAACTGAGGCGGTATCTCCTCTCTTGCCGGCGCTCGCAGGGTCGAGCCAGCGTCCAAATCAGTGCCGTCGATCTGCTGGGCTGTTGGGGTGAAAGGGTGGAGGCAAGAGGCTTCGTGGGCTGTCCGCTGGTTTTGGTTGGCTATTCAGACCATTTCGCATTGGCCGCTTATATAAAGCCCATGGGCCTTAGCCTAGTTTGCTGTGCTGTTCGGCTGGAGGAGCTAGGTAGGCCGTGCATGGAGTGGGGTATGATTATTGTCCCAGAAAGATCATGCCTGGTTAAGTACTAATTTAACTGGGATTGGCCCGATCAAGGATTAAGCGCTGGGCAGAGCCAGGGTTTGCAATATCGTTTTTAGAGGGATTTTCGCAACCCTAGCGGTACCGATTTTCGTCGATTTTCGCACGAAAATCGCTAGAAATCGCACAAATACCCAGACGAAGCCAAAACAAGTGGAAAAATTGCAAAACCGACAAGAAAGTAGCGAAAATCATGCGATAAGCACCGATTATCGACGATATTTTGTGGAAAATCGACAGTGTGAAGGAAAACCGAGAAAATTTGAGAAAATTTGAAAAAAATAGTTAAAAAAATCTGAAAAAATGCTAGGAACGAATAGGAGAATATAAATGTTATAAAGACAAAACATTACAATAAATGTTATAAATACATTAAAAAATATGGAAAGAATAGGAGAATATAAATAGCACAACGATGGTAAAAAAATAAAAAAATTTGGCATGACCTTTGCTATATTTTAGATAATTTCAAGTTGTAAAATAGACATTTAGCAACAATAAATAGCATTCCATGTTAATACCATTCACATATTTTACCATTCACATATTCATACATGAATCCAACATGAAAGTTTCCAATTGGCATAGCTTTGTCCCAGAATAGGCATGTAGCAACAATATTTCAATATTTCTCACCGAAAATGAAAGTTTCCAATTGGCATATAGCTTTGTCGTCCTTCCATTATCATAGAAATATCATGTTGGACCTACATGAATGCTACATTAGTAAAAATGGAGTTGCAATAAAATGAAATATACAAATAAAACATTACCTCCAGGCTACGGGTAGTATTGTTCAGTGTACACTTGGTTGGCCGTGTTGTACTCCTCAGTGGACATCATAAGCAATCCTCGTGTAGCTAACAACTCCGCCTTGTATTCGTGCCAACTTTGACCCGTCCAAGGGCTAGTCGTTTCCCACTGTTGGTACAACAAGGCATAAAAGTCGGGATCTTGCCACTCATAGACCCATCGGGTGGGAGTTTGTGCATGAGCATCCGGGATGGCGTAGTCATAGCCACCATATGAGCCATAACTCTCTTGCGTCTCCGTGGCACTGTACGAGCTACAGCTATCATGTGGTGCGGCATGGCTTTTTGTATGGTCCTTTCCTACGGTAGTCGTCCTTTGTGATTGAGGAGCGCCATGGTCCCTGTCTTGTGTAGCATGAGTGTACTGGGACTCCCCTGTAAATTCTATAGGACGTTGTCCTTCTGAGTGGGAAGTTGGAGCGAGAGGGGTATCATCACGGGGCTTACCCCATCATTTGTCCGACTTGGAGCTGCTATCATTGGACTCTTGGTACGGGGGGCTTCGACGGTCTCTAGGAGTGCTATCAGTCGAGTCATCACTACCAACATATGGGGGACCCTTCCCCTTTCCTTTGGATGGAGCTCTTTTTTTTGTGGAAAACCTTGTCGTAACTGTTGGGTGCTTCCTCTTCCCAGTGTGACTACCACCCACTGTCTTATCGGCCCATTCTGGGATGCTTGCAGCGCCAGTATGCTTTCGCAGTGTAACAGGGTCAACCGGGTCTGTCACAATGTGCGATGGGAGGGGGGTGTCACTCTCTGTGTCCTCCTCATCAAGCAAGGGATCAGCATTGGACCTCCCTTTCTCCATCCACTGGCGGATTGGATTTTCAGCATCACATAGTGTAAGCTCCATAAGACGCTGGAATGGATCATCTGCCTCTGTGCACCTCTGATTTTCTTCAGCTTGTATTCGTAGTCGAAGATTGTAGTTAACGTACACCAACTTATGGAGCTTTTTGTATGATAAGCGGTTGCGAACCTTGGTGTGGATGAACGCAAACGTACTCCAATTGCGCTCGCACCCGCTGGAAGAAGCGCAATGCGAAACAATCCGCATTGCTAACTTCTGGAGTGTCGGTGTGTCAGAACCGAACACTCCCCACCAATGTGCTACAAGTTAACAAAGAGCACAGTAAGTACCAACGAGAGTGCTATTATATATAATATGCCAAAAAGAACATACCAGGGGAAGTTCTATTATCATGTGCCATCTTCGCAGCTAGTGCACCCGCGAACGTGCCAATCTTCCTTCTGAAAACTTCAGCTTCGAGAATACCCTGAGCAGCGCTATCAGTATCTTCAGCCAACACTTCAAACGCATCTCGTAGATTAGGCAAGAAAGTGTTTGTCGTACCGTACGCATAGTGCGTCCGGGGGTTTAAGGCAGCAGCTACATGAAGTTGAACGAAACATGTCAGTACCAGTACATCTGCAAGTATAAGCCAAGTTTTCTCAAAAAAGAATGCATTACCGGCATTAATATAAGTATCTTGCGTTAAGTCAGCCATTCTTCGGTCCACGACGGCTATGTACTTGTTGAGTGTAGCTGGAACATCGTGGAATAAGCTTTCATATTCCTGTCGCATGATGTTGTACCGTAATAGTACCTCGCTCAACGTAGGCACCCTGTCTTGGTCAGCGAAACGCAAGAATGCATACAACGGTTCCACGGAGGAAACAACCAACCGAAGGTTATCCCACCAGTCCAAACTCGACAGATCAGAGTGTACGGACCTCCCCTCGACAGTATCAATGAAGCGTGATGATAGAAATTCCTCTGAGGCCATCCATTGCAAGAACTTGTCCTTGCGACGAAGGAAACTATCCAAAAACATATAGTTTGTTCCGAAGCGCGTAGCATTCCACTTGACCAACTCGCCCCCGATATGCTTCTTCATCATTGCATGCAACTTCGCATGGTTATATAGCCATCGACAGATTTTCCTTGCACTCTCAATGACAGAGGCATGCTCAGGAAACTCTCCAATCTGCTTAAGCATCAAATTAATCGTGTGGGCTACACAAGGTTGCCACACGATGTTGGGGTGCTCCCTTGTGATGAGTCTGCATGCCTTCTTATAGTTAGAACCATTGTCTGTGACAATCTGCACAACATTCTTCGGACCAACCTCATCAACGACTGAGGCAATTTCCTACATCGACAAACAAAATGATCTCTTGCAAGTGACAACAGATTTAGAAGAGCAACAATGAAAGCAAGTACCTTGCGTAAGTAGGAGGCATCCTGAGTTTGGCCCGTTGCATCAACGGACTTATGGAAGAACATAGTGCCATTGCAATATATCATGAAGTTTATAATGCTCATGCGTGTTGGCCCAGTCCAAGAATCGCACATTATTGTTACGCCATACGTAGGCCATTCCTTCTTGAACTTCGCCATCTTCTCCCGTATGTCTGATTCGTTATCGTCTAAATACTTCCCATCTATATCTCTTCCACTCGGAGATGGAACACCCTCGCCTACAAATGAAAACAACGGATGAAAATGGAAGCAATTACTCTACATACAAATGGACACAATCGAAAGCTCACTTACCCCATTTTTGAGTTTCCCTCACAGCACTAACAAAGTACGGATTATCTGCTTTCCTCCCCGCGATACCAGCTGTGTGGAAGAATTTGGCCCAAGCTGAGCCAATCGCCTGCCTCGCATTCCTCCCCTTTTGTGACCATTGCCCAGTGTCAATCCTTGTTTGCACAGGGCCACGGGCCGTACCAATGTTGTAATCCCCCACAGCCGGTCTTTCCCTTGTAGACGAGCTTCGCAATATCCTCGACAACACACCACCACTTCCTCTAGCCCCTCTAGAAGTCCCACTACCTCCACCGTGCTCATACCTGCCACCTGCCCGATTCATAAATTCTGCCTCCGCCTTGGAGGCAGCCATGGCATGCTGCAGTTGGTCCTCCTCGTCAGCATCACCCGTGTACTCTGAATATGCACTTCTCCTTGGAGGGGAAGCTGCAGCTGCTTCTTTTCTAAGCTTATCCTCTATCTTTCCCTTCCTCTTATCTTTCACCCTGTCTAGATCGCCGAAAGTACTCGCGAACATCCTTAGGAACTTGATTGCAATGGACAACATTCCTACCGCGCCCGCCAAGTGGTGTTTCGCTGGTTGCACCACCTCCTTTCTTCTCTTGGTGACAGTACCTGCATCGAAATCCAGTCCCGATCTTATCGCCGTGCTCCCACACAACGTCCCCCTGGTCTGACATCTGCTTATGCAAAACAACAAGTAATCAACAAATATGAAGTTGCATGCATGGATGCATGTACAATTCGTGCACCAACACTCAACACTCATATGCATTAACTATTGTATGAATGCATGTACAATTGTTATATTGAATGTGTTAGTCCGAAACAAATGACTTTACTAAGTATTACTCCGCATCTCTACTTCTCTCCTTCTCTATATATGAACACGTACACTGCAGAGAGGGAGTAACATAGTATGTCCCGTTTCATGAGGATAGACAAAAGTGTTTTTAGCCCCAAAGGAAGTACTTCTCTATTTTTCTATATATGAACACGTACTAAAGGACATAGTATTTCCCGTTTCATGAACACGTACGCAGCGCTGCTAACTTTATACTCGCCCTTGAGTGAAAGTTCCAAACAAATCAAACTGATGACCAGTGTTAATTAATTGGTTCATGGTAGTATTAATTATTGCTTACATACAGTTCTATTAATTTGTCACAAAGCCTAGGGCAAGGTCGACGGTCAATTGATCAAAAACCTTGTTGTTTTATAGCCGCTTCCATCGCACCTTACAAAAGGAACAAACAACATGAGATTGACAGATTGCTCATGCCAAAAATAGTAAGTTCTCCATCCTATTACCATATATACTGTCAAGTATTATAATACAAATATAATACATCTTGATAATACATACTTTGAAGGGTACAACAAAAATACTGAACTAGCTCCACCATATATACTGTCAAGTATTATACTACAAATATAATACATGATGATAATACATACTTGAAGGCTACAACAAATATACTGAACTAGCTCCAACAAAAACCGAAAAAAACGTGCGATTATCGCTTGTTTTACCTCGATTATCGCTCAAATCGCTGGGAAAATCGATGCAGCTGGAAGCTCCTCTGCCGATCTGCGATTTTCGCCGTTGTCAAGTCGATTTTCGCCGTCGAATGGGCGATTATCGCCGTTGTCCGGTCGGTTTCTGCGTCACCGTCGCCTGGATCCGGCCGGAGCACAGAGAAGGGAAAGGGGAAGGTTGAGTGGAGCTCAATGATTGTGTTGGTGCTGTCGGAAGCCAGAAGAAAATCATTAAATTCTTGCTCCTATTTGGTGGGCCAAGCAGGCTAATGGGCCTTGAAGCCCAGTACTGTGGAGCTACAGTGCATTTTCTTTTTTTTTTTCCTTCGTTTTCCTTTTTACTTCATTCGTTTTTAGCTAAAAAACATGTTAAAAAATATGTGATTCATCCCAAACACTACTACAAAACATATCTTTTGTAACACATTCGCGTAACACATTGAACAATGTGTTACAAACATATATTGCAGTAACATTCAATTTGTGTTACAAAAGCATGTTGTAACACATACTTAATGAGATGTGAAAAGTGTTACAGAGAACTACAACAGTAACACATAATATATGTTACAGAGGAACATCGTAACACATGGTTGTAAGGTGTGAATATGTGTTATAGAATAATACTGCAGTAACACATATAGAGGCACACTATAACACATGACTTAATTGCAATATGTAGCATATATTCTAGAAATCGGCGTGCTCCTGGATTTCACTCACTATTAATCCCCTTTTATTTCTCAGTAAAAATCTCAGAACTGCTAAATGTTTGGTTATTTCAATCCGATACCAAGATTCACAAGAAAGGAAGATCAGCTGAAATTCGTCAATACATCACAACAATGTGATTATATCTGATGTACACGTTAAATCACACTAAAAATAAAGACTTTAAATCTAGTGTAGATTACGCCATAGTTAAATTAGAAATAGAAAAAAATAATATAGAAAAAGAAAAACAAGCATGAATAAACTACCGTGGCCAATCGTGCAACTTAGCGCTCCCGCAAACATAAATTCACTCCCGCACAAATCACCCTCCAAAATACTTCCTATGCTCATGAAATTTTTTCACGCCAACTTCCCCCATCACTTCGGCCAGCACAGGCAGGAGGCAGCCAACCCTAGCGGCCAGCGTGGTAGCGTCTCCCTCTCCCTGGCGGCTGGCTCCGTCCGGCCCTGCCCGACATCGCGCCTTCGCTACTCCCAGAGTCCCAGTCCCCACACCGTCGCACGCACACACGCCGCAGCCTGGCCCCCGCTCCCGTCGCCGCCCCTCCGCCTCACCATCGCCGGCACCGCCCCTCCACGTTCCCTCACTTCCTCCGCCCCTCCACGGTGCTCGGGGAGCGGCCGGCAGGGCTGAAGCACGGTGGATTTACTTATCTTCTACACCATCTACATATCCGTCATCGACGATGTCGTCGCCAAGGTCCATGAGGACTTCATCACCTACGGCGTCAGCAACGCCATCCTGAACGATCTCCAGGCTATAAGTACCTCTGATTTCTCGAGTCGCTATTACTACCTGTCTCTCGAATTGCTGGTTGATTTCCACGATTTGACGGTTGCTTCTTCGATCCGATCGGAAATCCTAGCTCTAGGAGAAGAAGATGCTGCACTACGGCGCTATATCAGGGAACATCGACCGCTCCAAGGCGCCCGCCGGAGGCACACTGGGCTTCAGCGCGACCCCACCCGTGCACGACCTCAATGTGCCCTACGAGGCCACCTCCGAGGAGTACACCACCCCCACCTCCGACATGCTGTTACCACTGGTGAGGTGAAATCCTTCGACCAACCCTCCAAATTGATCGCGATCTCTATGATTGACAGGTGGGCTGTTGATGTGGTTGTTTGTATTTGGGTGCAGACGTCAGCAGACTCCTATCCGCACACCACTTCGTGAACGGATGCAGGGATGTACAACATACCGACAGGACTTTCGGACTATGCCCCGTCACTGATCAATGACGTGAGGAACGGGATGGCGATAAATGGGGCTGATCCGAAGACTGGCCGCCTAAGCCCCTACATGGTAGAGTGGATTTTTGTGTGGAGGGAATTTTGTTTATGTTAGTTGGGTGATGTATGGAAGCTATTTTTTGCAGCCACCTCCGTCTCCTTGGATGAATCAGAGGCCGCAGGGGGTTGATGTGAATGTTGGTATGTGTATAAGTTATGTCCTTGTTTTGTTCTCGGCATGCATAGGTAGTTTAGTCTAGTTGGAGCAATATTGATTGGGGAAAACAATATTGGTTTGGATGATTGTGATTGCTGTACAGCTTATGTGGAGAGCCGTGAGGACCCAGACAGGGGAGCGCAGCCTCATTACGACTAAGGTAAAACATGAGATGACAGCACACTTGAGAAAATGTTTTTATTGGGGTTTTCTATCATCTTTTGTTAATATCTGTTTTGTTTTTGAAAAATATTATTTTGTGTTGATATTATCAATTGGATTGCCGTTCCATACATAGTACGCATTAATGGGCATTTCCGGAGTTCTAAATTGGATTGGCTTGTCGCTTACTAATGGTATATTCGGTGATCTTGATCTTGAAAGGATACTTAGAGGCTAGTGCTTCGGTTTATTACTTCCTTGAGATGATATTATGATTATTTGAACAAGTGATTACACTTTTGTTGTAGATGATTAGTAATGAGAAAACCAAGACTCGTAATCTTCTTTTCAAATACTAATCGAATCTAGCCGCTTCATTTGTATCACATATTCACATTGTTTTGAAATGGTTACATCATAGAAGATAAGTAAATACTTTTTCTCCCGTAAGCATACAACATAAGTGGTGTTTGTTTTCTCATGATAACATCTCTTTTTGATTTCGTATTGGGTGTGCTACAAGCAAGAACACATCTACTCGCTTGTCGCTTGCTTGGTGGAAATGATTTACCCACTGAAGGTTGCATTTTTGATAGGATATATTAGGAACACTACAGGTTGTTAAACCGTACTCTGTTCAGCATGGAATAAGTTAGTGCTTTTCGGCGCTAAATCAATTTCAAGTTTTAGCTTTGATCTGTACTGTTGTGCTATCTATTGCACTATGTTTAAAAACAGTGTCAATTTCACATTTTATTTGATATAGTGCGACACTTCTCCAAAATTAGCCAATTTAAACATGCCCTTGAGTTGCCAATTCTGAAAATGAAGGTTGTTCTACATGTATATTACAGTGCAAAAAACAGAAAGATCTTTATCTTTGGATGGTCAAGTCTCCTGAAGGGTCATCGATAAAATTTTTAGTCAATGCTGGTATGCTCTCGCACCAATAGTAGTTGTACAATTTCTGTACTATGCGTCGTAATCTACAATTCGTATATCTTTATGTTGAGGGTTCATCTTTTAGTGCTTAACCATCCCATAGCTATTACATACAGTTCACGCTATGGAGGAAGTGAAGCTCACTGGTAACCATCTGAAAGGATCATGTCCGTTTCTAACATTTTCTTCGAATTTTGACCAGCAACCTCACTGGAAGCCCATGAAGGAAATGCTAACGCAGATGCGTGAATAGTTTGACATGTTACATCATCCTCTGCATTTGCTATACAAAATTTTGAACAAGTTGATATTTGGTGTTAAAAGAGGTTAAACTTGATTTTGAGGCATGTTTATGATAAAATCACATTGTAAAACCTTTTAAAGTGATATACAATTCATAAGCACTGAAAGTGTGATTTGTTGTTATAGATTAGCCAGTGGATATGTGTTGTGTTGTGTTATGTATAAGAAATAGTCTTACATCCACTGTTGGTTTTTGGCATGTTCATAGCATGTGACTTCAAATCAAAGGATTCACGTTATTAACTCCAATTCTTTTATCAGAAATCTAAGTGAATGAACAAACCATTTGGTTGTTTTTTGTTTCAAAAATATATTTATATTTCATTGCTTGTCGCGAACGCATAAGTGGAGTTTTTACGAGGATAGTATGAGTGATGCAATAATACTGTTTTTGAATTAGGTTTCTAAGATATGTCTTTGAATTAGCTATCATGCTTTATAGGGACTTTCTAGATATGCTACTTCTAACAAGACCCCCTTTTGTGAATGCTACAGCTAAATTGTGTTAATCTAATAGAAATTAGATGGGGTTTGCACTGAACAAGCAACAGTGGTTTCAGTAGCCGCACGTCCTTTTAAAGCCATCTTTGGATTACCTCTTCACTTCACTGGCTGGGCTTCATCACAAAATTGTTAGCATTAGTTTTGAATTGCGAGCCTATGTTTTTTTGATTATCAGTCTTGAGTTGCCTTTTAAAATGAAATGGTTTGGTCATATTGCTCGCCATATAAATATATTTACTTCTTGACAAGTTGGAACTCTGCTATCAGATTTTTGTGATTTTCATTTTCCTTTCATGTCATTTCGTGTGTTGTGCAGCCGATTCCTCTGCACCAAAGAAACAATTAACTGGCATCTATGATTTAATTGCTGTCTTGACGCACAAGGGAAGAAGTGCAGACTCCGGCCACTATGTTGGTTGGGTTAAGCACGATGATGGTAAGGCCAAAAGCCTTATAGCTCAATTATTTGAATAAACTATTTCCCTGTCACTTCAAAGATGCCGATAATTCTATGTTGCCATTCAGGAAAATGGATTGAGTTCGATGATGACAACCCAAGCATACGCAAGGAGGAAGATATTTTAAAACTATCTAGTGGCGGTGAGCAGCTATTTAATTAAATATCAACTCAAATCTGCCATGAATTGTTTTGAAGTAGGCTATTGTTTGTCTTAACAGGCGACTGGCACATGGCTTACATCTGCCTGTACAAAGCTCGTGTTAGCTGAATCCAAGAGTTGAAAGGTTTCTGGGCTGAATTTGTTAAACATTTCTCAATTTGTTTTTGTGCTGCATAAGCGAATGTATTAATGATTTTGTGCTACGTTTTTTAGTAGTGATCCACAAGCAATAGTTGATGATGTTGAGATAGGTAACCAATTTTTGAAAGTGGTTATCAATTATCTTGTTGTGGAAAAAGAGGAGTTAGTAAGGCCAATCAAGCGTTGCAAGACAATTGGTGATGCCCATGTGGAAGCAATACCGATTGCTTGGCCTTCCTTTTGTGTATGTTAATTGTTTCTTGTTTAAATTGTGATGAAGTGTATATACCATATTCTATAATTGCAATGATAAAAGATAATACTTTCTTTTGTGCAGGTTGAAAAAATCAATGGTTGAAATTTATACATTTGGTTGCTTACCACATGAAGGGATCTAGAAGCAAAGAATTTCATGAAGATTAGGCAATATTAGATATATTTTATATTCTTTTTATTTGGAACAATGTATTTCGAACTCTTAGACTAAAGATTTGCCTTCTCTATAAATCAAATCGTTATGTATTCTATCAAATGGTGTGAAATATTTATTTGTTTGATGTAATGCAATATGTTATGGTTGTTGCACTTATGGTCAGTTGTGTTTTATATTGTACAATGTGTTATGCTTATCAAAAGATATTCTATGAAACAATTTTAATTTGTACATTCAGAAAAAAATAAGAAAATAATAAATATATTTAAATTTATTTTAGGAGCTCAACATTGTGTTGTTGTAGTTCAAAAAGGGTGTTACTGAGTTCAATTATTGTATCTAAAAATGTGTTACTAGGGTCTATGGAAACACATGCTACTATGTTGCTTTAACAAAAATAAGGTGTTACTAGGGTCTATAGCAACACGTGCTACTATGTTGCTCTTGCTAAAAAAGGTGTTAGTGCAGTCTATAGCAACACATTTGATACATGTTGCCGTAGCATGGTTGCAACATCTTTTTTTATATACAAGAACACTTGTTACATGTTACAATAGACCCTTCTATAGCAACATAGGCTATAGTAACACTAAACAAATATGTTGCAATAGGACTCAGTAACACTTTTGTTGAGCTATAGTAGCACATATGCGTGTTACTATAGGCCCATCCTGATGTAGTGAAATGTCAAAACATTGTCAGTACTATTTTTAGGGCTATTTTGGTTAAATTTTTGCAAATTTTTCAAATTTTTCAAATTTGAATTTCAAACCGGACGATTTTCCTCTCGGTTTTTGGGATCGTATCACAGCGATACATGCGATAATCGCGATTATCGAGCGATAATCGTCGATTTCTGAAACCCTGGGCAGAGCCCAAGGCCGACGAACTGATGAAGCCCTCGTGCTCTTTCTCTGTCTAAAAAAAAAACTCTATAAAAAAAAAGTTCTGAAAGCTCATGGCTGCCCATCTTTTTTTTGGGGGGGAATAATTGTAGTAAAATAATCTCTCTTTGTTGAACCCTTTGTCCAGGTGAGATCATGATCAGTCCAATAGAAATCACTCGTATCTATCACCCAAAATAAAATGTGGTCAAACATTGTTCGGATTAGAGGTGGACATTTGGGCAGGGCTCTTTTAGGCCGGCCCGAAGCACGACGGGATGGCCCGGTGCAAAGCACGGCACGGCACGGTTCCGTGCCGGGCCGAGCCAGCACGCAACTGTAGCACGGGCCTTGCTGAGCCTGAGAACCAAGCACGATGGGCGACACGACCCGGCACGATCGTATGGGCCGGGCCCGTGTCGGCATAGCACGAACGGGCACGAAATCACAAATTAAGACCTAAAAGTTGGCAGATATGGTTGATTCAGGGCATCTTCAAGCATTGCATTTATGTTTGATATTTTGTTGATGTGATTAGTCTCTTATGTAATTAAAATAGGTAGTTTAGTAGTAGTGATGTGTTTTATTTCTTTGCTCGTCACAATAGTGAAAATGGGTTAGGCCTGAGCCGGCACGGCACGAAACAGGCACGAAGCGCAAATGGGCCAGGCTTGGGCTTGTCAAAGGCGAGTCGGACCGGCAAGGCACGGCATGACGCCCATCTCTAGTTCGGTTGGAGATGCATGCCTGTTTCACACTACCAACCTAATCAATCAGTGATTACTTGGCCGACGTTGGAATGGACTTGGCATATGACTATATATACGAGTCATTATGCAAGTTATTCTACACTGGAAGTAATTCTGCTGTCTGAAAAACATAAAAAGGGGGCTAGTACGTAGCAGTAATCTCCTTCAGTAATTGCATCCTAAGCTAAGCTTCAGTGCTTAACAGTCTCAGTGTTGACTGTCAGATCAGGTTTCCTTCTTCACCAACCCCCATTGATTTGTTGCATACATCACTACTAGAGAAATAGACATCAGTGGCGGTTCGTAACTGCCATTAGTGGCGGTTTTTCGAACCGTCACTGATATAGTGCCACTGATAATCGAAGATTATTAGTGGCGGTTTTGAACCGTCACTGATAATATTATTAGTGGCGGTTCCAAACAAAAACCGCCACTGATAACGCATTATTTGTGGCGGTTCTAAAGAAAAACCGCCACTGATAACACTGATACTTATATGTAATATTCTGACATTTTGAAACACAAAACGAAGATATTTTCTAGGAGATCATCCTCACCCATATCCTAGTTAGTACTACTCTCGCCTAAGCACGCTTAACTAGTGAGTTCTACCACTGATTTTAATGCAAACGAGCACTTCCCGAGAGGTCACCCATCCTAATACTACTCTCACCCAAGCACGCTTAACTTCAGAGTTCTTATATAATCTAGTACCAAAGTGTTGGTATGATTATATTTGAAATATAACGTGTCCCTGTCGACGATCGGTTTCGCCGGCAATGAGATTTGTGATTCTAGGGGATTTGTGCGGGATCTGAGCTTGATGGTAACACAGGATGCAAGGGAGATCTGTGTTTAGACAGGTTCGGGCTCTCTCGGAGGAGATAATACCCTAGTCCTGTGTTCTTGGATATATTGTGAGCCTCCCTTTCTTGTTTCTCCCTCCTCCCCTTATATACTGGGGGAAGGATACATGATAGATGGGCGCCACCGGGCCCTGAACATGGTGGCCTGGCCGACATGTACTTTGTCCTCATTGGCCCTCGCGCTCTACGTCTTGGAGAGGTGGTTATGCTTTCTCCGACCCACGCTTGTCGCCCTGTCAGGTTCCAGCATCCGCAGGCTCTGGCCGTGTCAGGCTGCATGCTTCGTTCTTGGCGGGTTGTTCAGGCGTGGCGCGAAGCTTCCCCGAAGGATCGGGAGCTGCCTTGGGGAACAAGTCGAAAACCTCCTCCGGGCCCGTCGTGGTGCTTCTGGACTTTGGGCTTTCTACTCTGCCCGTCAAGCCCAGTCGGGTGTAGGCCCCTCTTGCGGGACCCCTGTCTCTGACATCCCACAGCAGCCCCCAAGTGCTTTAGGATCGGATTTCCGTCTCTTATCCTGTCATAAGGATTATACGGGAAAAAAGATCGTAAAGAACTTGTAGTGTGAAGCCACCGCGGTTGGTTAGCTCGTGGCCGAGTGGTACCCGCGCCCATTCACGGTGCGCGGCAACCGGCTTGTCGCTCGGCTGTCCCTCGGGGGGCGTACCATAGTCTTTTGGCTCGTGGCCGAGTGGTACCCGCGCCCGTTTACGGTGCGCGGCAACCGGCTTGTCGCTCGGCTGGCCCTCATGGGGCGTACCGTAGTCTTTTGGCTCGTGGCCGAGTGGTACCCGCGCCCGTTTACGGTCTTGCAACCGCTTGTCGCTCGGTGGCCCTCATGGGGCGTCTGTAGTCTTTTGGCTCGGGTCGAGCGGTACCCGCACCCGTCATGCGGTGTGCGGCGATTGGCTTGTGAGACCCAACCGACCCTCATGGGGCATACCTTGGTCATCCAGAGTAATGCCTGTGCCGCTTCTGGCGCCTTTGCTTGAGACCCTCATGGGGCGCATTCTCAAGACCGGTTTAGTGAAAAATCCTCGCACGGCACCCAATCACGCTAAGAAGCAGTTACCAGCAATTGGCCCCAAATTATGGGGCATACCGCTTGGGGATGTTCGGAAAGTGCCCGGCCCCAAACTTCCGTGGCGGCCGGCGTTCAGGCCCATCATGGGGCGCACTTTATCCCAAACTTGAACTGCACTTGACACCTGGTCGCGTTTTGCGAACTCCCTATCGGCCCAACATGGGGCGTGCCCTAGATCTGGCCCAGAATCGAAAGCGGAGGCCCTTGCTCTCCCCGCCGTAAGGCGAAAATTAAGGCTTGCTCCTTATAAATTAGGGAAAAATTGCTAGGCGAAGGTACCTCTGCCCTTCCCTCACCACAGTTGAGAAACCTTTAAGCCGTTTTCGACGATTTGGGCGACTTAGGGTTTCTAATTTCGCGCCCAAGGCCCCCGACGGTTCCTCCCTCCAGGTCTCCTTCACAGAGATGTCTTCCTCTTCGGGATCCTCGTCAGCGTCGGGAGGTAGCGCCGACCCTGCGACTGCGGGGTGGGAGACCTCCATCACCACGACGTCCCGTTTGGAGGGACTGGTCGCTGCCGGCGTCCTTCCTCCGCTGGAGTTGATCTCCGCCCGCCCCGCCGCAGGTGACCCTTACCCCACACCTCTGGAGAATGAGATTGTGGTGTTCGAGTCCTTCTTCTGGCGAGGATTTAGCGTTCCTGGGAGCGCCTTCTTCCGGGGGCTCCTCCACTTTTACGAAATCGAGCTGATTAATTTGAACCCCAACTCGATTCTTCACATCGCTATCTTCGTTCAGCTTTGCGAGGCGTATCTTGGGATACGTCCTCATTTGGACTTGTTCCGCTCCTTCTTCTTGCTCAAGCCTCATCCGAACCGGGCCGCTCCCAGCGTCGTTGGGGGCGCCGGTCTCCAGCTGCGGGAGGGCTCGAAGAAGCAGTATTTCGTTGTTCCCCTCAAGACCTCCCTCAAAGGTTGGAGGCGGGAGTGGTTCTACTGTGCCAATGTTGACCCTTTCCTCGCCCCCTTCGCTGGCCGCGCCCCTAAAGCTTCCCGATGCTGGAGCGACACCCCGGATGGAGGCAGTGTGGACCAAATCCCCGAGCTTCTGGTATTGATTGACGATCTGAAGAACCGAGGGCTGACGGGTCCCGGGATCGCGATCAGCTTTATGAAGCGCCGGGTGCAGCCCTTAAAGGAGAGAGTCCATTTGGGGTTTCAGTACAACGGGCCTCAGGATCCCACTCGGGAAACGGATACGTCCTTGTCGATGGAGGCGCTGGCAGCACGGGTAGTTGATCTCTTCGTGCCTGGCACAGTGATCACCAACAGAGGCTGCCCTCATAAATTTTCGACGGCAAGGCCTCCCCCTCCTGTGAGTGCACGATTCTCTTGAAAAACTGTTCCACGATTTCTTGACTGATGTGTGACTCAAACAGGGTGCGATCGTTCCTTTTTCAGGGACGCGCGTCCTTCTTCTCTGACGCTCCGGTCGTCGGCCTCTCTCGGCTGAGGAATGCTCAGGCCAAGCGAGCGGCTGACGCCTCGGCCGATGAGCTGCGCCGGGAATCAGCGGAGGAAGCTGCTGGTCTTTCGTCAGCCGGGCCTTCGGCCTCCGATGCACCCGGATCACGAAGCACAGAGCCACAGCCTTCTGTCCCAGGGGCAGCCCCGGCTGCGGGCGCTGACTTCCCTCCGAGTGGTACTGGGTCTCGGATGAGACCTGGGATGAAATTCAAGAAATCCAAAAGGTATTCTTTTGGGCGATCCTTGTCTTTTTGTTACTGCCTGTGCTGAGGTGTCTTCCCTTTTTGCTGATTCAGGACTCCTGCTATGGACGTCCCGGTGGAGGGGTCTCCTGAAAAGGAGCCCCAGGCGCAGGCTTCCCCAAGGGGAGCCCCCGCCGCGTCGGCTAGGTCACCCTCGCCGCCGACTGCCGGGGCGTCGCCACCGGGTGCCGGCGGCCCGACGGTCGAACCATCCGGTGGTCCGTCCGCCGACGAGATCGACCCGGCACCGTCTCCCGGAGTGGAGGAGGTGCCTCGAGAGCCACTGCCGCTCGGTCCTCTGCCGAAGCCTCCGAATCGGACCGTATGGTGGGAAGGGGGTTCCAACTGGAAAGGGATGGAAGAGGACGATGAGGTGGAGAGAGCGGCTCAGACGGAGCTTTATGAGCTCACCGTCCGGTGTAGCACGCTCGTGAGGGTGAGTTTCTTGTCTTCAATTTGTTGCCTGCTGACTTCTCCCTGAGATTCTGCCCTGTTACCAAGGACATGGGGGAGCGCTCGGAGCAAAGGTCGCAGTTTTTCCGGAAGGTGCTTGTCGACGATCGGTTTCGCCGGCAATAAGATTTGTGATTCTAGGGGATTTGTGCGGGATCTGAGCTTGATGGTAACACAGGATGCGGGGGCAATCTGTTTTAGACAGGTTCGGGCTCTCTCGGAGGAGATAATACCCTAGTCCTGTGTTCTTGGGTATATTGTGTATGTCCTCTTTTCTTTCTTGTTTCTCCCTTCTCCCCTTATATACTGGGGGAAGGATACACGATCGATGGGCGCCACCGGGCCCTGAACATGGTGGCCTGGACGACATGTCCCTTGTCAATATCTGCCTTCGCGCTCTACGTCTTGGAGAGGTGGTTATGCTTTCCCCGACCCACGCCTGCCGCCTTGTCAGGTTCCAAAGATCCGCGCAGCTCTCGGGCAGGTCGATCGCATGCTTCGTTCCTGGCAGGTTGTTAGGGCGTGGCGCGAAGCTTCCCCGAAGGATCAGGAGCTGCCTTGGGGAGCAAGTCGAAGGCCTCCTCCGGGCCCGTCGTGGTGCTTCTGGGCTTTGGGCTTTCTATTCCGCCTGTCAGGCCCAGTCGGGTGTAGGCCCCTCTTGCGGGACCCCTGTCTCTGACATCCCACAGCAGCCCCCAAGTGCTTTAGGATCGACTTCCCGTCTCTTACTCTGTCATAAGGATTATGCGGGAGAAAGATCATAAAGAACTTGTATTATGAAGCCACCGTGGTTGGTTAGCTCGTGGCCGAGTGATACCCGCGCCCGCTTACGGTGCGCGGCAACCGGCTTGTTGCTCGGCTGGCCCTCATGGGGCGCACCGTAATCTTTCGGCTCGTGGCCGAGTGGTACCCGCGCCCGTCTACGGCGCGCGGCAACCGGCTTGTCGCTCGGTTGGCCCTTTTGGGGCGCACCGTAATCTTTCGGCTCGTGGCCGAGTGGTACCCGCGCCCGTTTACGGTGCGCGGCAACCGGCTTGTCGCTCGGCTAGCCCTCATGGGGCGCACCGTAATCTTTCGGCTCGTGGCCGAGTAGTACCCGCGCCCGTTTACGGTGCGCGGCAACCGGCTTCTCGCTCGGCTGGCCCTCATGGGGCGCACCGCAATCTTTCGGCTCGTGGCCGAGTGGTACCCGCGCCCGTTCACGGTGCGCGGCAACCGGCTTGCCGCTCGGTTGGCCCTCATGGGGCATACCGTAATCTTTTTTGGCTCGGGGCCGAGCGGTACCCGCACCCGTTTGCGGTGTGCGGCGGTTGGCTTGTGAGGCCCAACCGACCCTCATGGGGCATACCTTGGTCATCCAGAGTAATGCCTGTGCCCGCTCACGGCGCACTGCTTCAGACCCTCATGGGGCGCATCCTCAAGACCGATTTAGTGAAAAATCCTCTCGTGGCACCCAATCACGCTAAGAAGCAGTGACCAGCAATTGGCCCCAAATTATGGGACATACCGGTTGGGGATGTTCGGAAAGTGCCCGGCCCCAAACTTCCGTGGCGGCCGGCGTTCAGGCCCATCATGGGGCGCACCTTATCCCAAACTTCGAACCAGACTTGACACCTGGTCGCGTTTTGCGCTACCCAGCTATCGGCCCAACATGGGGCATGCCCTAGATCTGGCCCAGGATCGAAAACAGAGGCCGTTGCTTTCCCCACCGTAAGGCGAAAATTAAGGCTTGCTCCTTATAAATGCGGGAAAACTTGCTAGGCGAAGGTACCTCTGTCCTTCCCCCTCCACCGTTGAGAAACCTTTGATCCTCTTTCGGCGGTTTGGGCAGCTTAGGGTTTCTAATTTCGCGCCCAAGGCCCCGACGGTTCCTCCCCCCAGGTCTCCTTCACAGAGATGTCTTCCTCTTCAGGATCCTCGTCAGCGTCGGGAGGTAGCGTCGACCCTGCGACGGCGGGGTGGGAGACCTCCATCACGACGACGTCCCGCTTGGAGGGAATGGTCGCCGCCGGCGTCCTCCCTCCGCTGGAGTTGATCTCCGCCCGTCCCGGCGCAGGTGACCCTTACCCCACACCTCTAGAGAATGAGATTGTGGTGTTCGAGTCCTTCTTCTGGCGGGGACTTAGCATCCCTGGGAGCGCCTTCTTCCGGGGGCTCCTCCACTTCTACGAAATCGAGTTGATCAATTTGAACCCCAACTCGATCCTTCACATCGCCATCTTCGTTCAGCTCTGCGAGGCGTATCTTGGGATACGTCCTCATTTGGATTTGTTCCGCTCCTTCTTCTTGCTGAAGCCTCATCCGAACCGGGCCGCCCCCAACGTCGTTGAAGCGCCGGCCCAGTGGGAGGGCTCGAAGAAGCAGTATTTTGTCGTTCCTCTCAAGACCTCCCTCAAAGGTTGGAGACGGGAGTGGTTCTATTGTGCCAATGTTGATCCTTTCCTCGCCCCCTTTGCTGGCCGCGCTCCTAAAGCTTCCCGATGCTGGAGCGACGCCCCGGATGGAGGCGGTTTGGCCCAAATCCCCGAGCTTCTGGCATTGATTGACGATCTGAAGAACCGAGGGCTGACGGGTCCCGGGATCGCGATCAGCTTTGTGAAGCGCCGGGTGCAGCCCTTAAAGGAGAGAGTCCATTTGGGGTTCCAATACAACGGGCCTCTGGACCCCACTCGGGAAACGGATGTGTCCTTGTCGATGGAGGCGCTGGCAGCACGGGTAGTTGATCTCTTCGTGCCTGGCACAATAATCACCAACAGGGGCTGCCCTCATAAATTTTCGACGGCAAGGCCTCCCCCTCCTGTGAGTGCACTATTCTCTCGAAAGGCTGTTCCATGATTTCTTTGACTGATGTGTGATTCAAACAGGGTGCGATCGTTCCTTTTTTCAGGAACGCGCGTCCTTCCTTTCTGACGCTCCTGTTGTCGGCCTCTCTCGGCTGAGACACGCCAGCGGCGAGTGGTCGACACCTCGTCGACGAGCTGCGCCGGGAATCGGCGGAGGAGGTCGCCGGTCCTTCGTCAGCCGGGCCTTCGACCTCCGATGCGCCCGGATCACAAAGCACAGGCCACACCTTCATCCCGAGGCAGCCCCGGCCACGGAGCTAACTTCCTCCGAGTGGTCTTTGGGTCTCGGATGAGACAGGATGAAATTCAAGAAGTCCAAAAGGTACTCTTTTGGGCGACCCTTGTCTTTGTCACTTCTGTCGAGGTGTCTTCTCTTTTTTGCCGATTCAGACTCACACTACGGACGTCCCGGCGGAGGGGTCTCCTGAAAAGGAGCCCCAGGCGGAGGCTAGGTCGCCGTTGCCGCCGGCTGCCGGGGCGTCGCCACCGGGCGCCGGCGGCCCAACGGTCGAACCATCCGGTGGTCCGTCCGTCGACGAGATCGACCCGGCACCGTCTCCCGGAGTGGAGGAAGTGCGTCGAGAGCCACCGCCGCTCGGTCCTCTGCCGAAGCCCCCGAATCGGACCGTATGGTGGGAAGGGGGTTCCGACTGGAAAGGGATGGAAGAGGACGACGAGATGGAGAGAGCGGCTCGGACGGAGCTTTATGAGCTCACCGTCAGGTGTAGCACGCTTGTCAGGGTGAGTTTCTTGTCTTTAATTTGTTGCCTGCTGACTTCTCCCTGAGATTCTGCCCTGTTACCTAGGACATGGGGGAGCGCTCGGAGCAAAGATCGCGGTTTTTCCGGAAGGTTCTCCCGAAGCTCAAGGAGCAGAAGCAGTACCAGGACAAGCTCAGCGAGATCAGCGCGGACAGATGGAAAGAGGTCCACGGGCTTCAGGGCGAGTGTATGATGATCCGGGAGGAAAAGACGAAGCTTGAGCATATGCTTGAAGGTGAGATTCTCCCCTGGATTCGGTTTGGATGGTTGGAGAGGATGATGACACTCTTGTGTTTCAGAGCGTGACTCGACCGTTGCTGAGCTGAGGGCCCGATTGGAGGCTTCAGAGAACTCTGGCCTCGAAGCTCGAGTCAGCTTGGAAAGGATGCAGCGGGAGCTGAAGGGTAAGTTTCTTTGACTTGGGTTGACCATACTTGGCGTCGGGTGTGCCTCGATGGCCGCTTGACTTTGTTGCGAGTGCAAGGAGAAGATGGCCGCCGCCGAACAGGGCAGGCCCGAATCAAGCGCTGGCCGCTGCGAGCCAGTCCTGCACCTTCTGCGTATTGAAGGAGTCACGCCGGGCCAGGGGGACGATGCTGTTCCACTTCTCTCGGGAGGAGCCGACAGGATCAGAGCTTACGCCAAAGAGTCCGCAGTAATGAGTGCGAACCAGGCATTGGCGGTGGTCAAGTCTCATTATCCAAGAGTTGACCTCGAAGCTGTGAAAGAAGGTTTTGCCTGTGATGAAGACAAGGCCAACGCGCTCCTCGAAGAGGTGTCCGGTGCATCGTAGGCCTTGTTGGAGAATCTAGAATTCTGACTTCGATGTGGGCCTTGATGCCGAGTGCTCGCCCTCCTTGTTTGAAATATTGTGTCTTCTTAATTCAATGTGATTTGCCTGTATTATCTTCCGCTGAGTGGTCTTCAGACCTCTTTCACTCTTTCTCCTCTGGCTGAGTTGTTAGAATATAGGCCCGCAGCCTTTTGGATCTTGTTGTGCCTTTCCGGGTGAGTTCCAGCCGACTGGTATGGCTCCCAAACGCCAGGGCCTTGGCCCGTGGCTTTCTTGCCCCAGACACGCTTTTCCGAGAGGCTGGCGTGCAGCTCTCGAGCGTCGGGACTTACGTTGTGGCCACCTGGCTGAGTGGTTTTAGCCCCCAGGCTTGCATCGCTTGCTAGCTCTCCAGCCCCCGGGCTTTTTCGCTTAATTTGGTAGAATTAAGCGGGAAGGCCGAATGAGCTTGAACTGCTCATGACACGTGTCTGGCGAAGTGTCCCTTAATTTTGTTCAACGCGCTGATCTTCTTCGGTATTTGCACTGCCGCTTTGTTTTTTGCGCTTCATTGATTGCGAGGTGGCGCGTTTGATTGCCTTTGAGACGCTTCGATTTCCGGGGCTGGGGTGGCTTATAAATGGGGCATCACCGCTAATGAGCGATCGCCCGTTTCTTCTTGCCTCGTCCTTCTTCTTCCTCTTCCAGTTTTCTTCCATGTCTAATACGGGGAGGTTTGTTGGCCCCTACGCGGCATTTTTTCGCCAGCGGTTCTTCGGGCTGCTCCACAACTGGGAGGAGGGAGAGTCTTGGGAAGACCTCGACTTTGCCACACTGGAGGCGGAGGAGGAGGAAGGAGCGGCGGGGGACGCCGCCGCCGTGGCCACCTTGTTGGAGGTTGCACCGGGGCTCCACGAGGTGGCCGAGATCATCCTCGAGATGGTTGGTCGCGATCGCCGCGACGACCTTGCCGTCAGGGCCCTCGTCCGCCTTATACCACCCTTGTGGGTGGTTGAGGACGAGATTCTGGCGGCTTTGGGTCGCGTGGGTCGCGTCTAACCTCGACGATCCCGCCTCCGGGCCTCCCAAAGAAGACCAAAGAAGACCAAGATCGTGAGCACCAAGCAGCACCGAGAGCACCAACAGCGATTTTTTTTTTTTAGCGCGAGAAAAAGAAAAAAAGAAAGTCAGTAATGTAAATTATTAACATTATGGAATGAAATGCGAAATTTCGTCCAGTCTGTGCCATCATATTTAATCCGAGTTTAGTGGTTCCGCCTGATCAACTTATTCTGGTCAGTTGCTCCAGTGCCAGCAACGAGGCGCTGGGGCTCGAGCTTTTGACGACTAGAAATTCGCGATCAGGCGAATCTCGGTTAAATTCTGGCGCTGCGAATTGCAGTTCCCGAGTGGTTAGTGCTTTCTACCCGTTCCCTTGTGCGCGCTGGTATAAACCGCCGAGGCTTTGTGCTCATCGCGGCTTGTTATTTCCGTGCATTTTATATCGGCACGACCAGGGTTAGGCGCTGCACGAGTCGGGTAATAACCACTCGGGGCTAGCATTACACAGAACTTCAGAAAATAAGACGGACTACCATTTTATTTAATGTGTGGGAGTCGGGTACATAACTCATGCGTAGAAGCGACGGAGCTGTTCGGCGTTCCAAGTATTCGCCAAAATTTCGCCGTCTTCTCGTCTGAGTCGATAAGCACCCTACGGATCGGTTTTCTCGCACAATGTATGGACCTTCCCAAATTGGAGAGAGCTTGTGCTCGCTTTTCGTTCTTCCTCAGACCAGATCTCCTTCGGAAAAGGTTCTACCTCGGCGTTGCGAGTGGTAACGCCGAAGTCCCTGGAGGTACTTAGCCGACTGGATGGCTGCAACGTTCCGAGCCTCCTCGAGTTGATCAAGCTCCACCATTCGGCTTCCCTCGGACTTGGCTTCGTTATAATTCCGAACCCTCGCGGATTCGAATCCTAGCTCGGTCGGCAGGACCGCCTCTGCGCCATAGACCAGGAAAAAGGGAGTTTGGCCAGTCGCTCGGCTGGGAGTGGTTCTGAGTCCCCAAAGCACCGACGGTAGCTCCTTCACCCATCGAGCAGTGTATGGTTTTAGGCGGTCGAAGATCCTGACCTTGAGGCCTTGGAGGACCAGACCGTTAGCTCGTTCAACCTGCCCATTGCTTCGTGGGTGAGCCACCGAGGCGAAGCAGATCTTGATCCCGACGCCTTCGCACCATTCTTGGAATTGTTCACTCCTGAATTGGGTGCCGTTGTCCGTGATGATCCGATTGGGCACTCCGAATCTGACCACAATATCCTGGAAGAACTCCTTGGCCTTAACTGCGGTGATAGTGGCGACTGGCTTGGCTTCGATCCACTTGGTGAACTTGTCAATGGCCACGAAGAGGTAAGCGAAACCGCCTTGAGCCTTCTTGAGCGGGCCCACTAAGTCGAGCCCCCAGACTGCGAAGGGCCAAGAAATGGGTATAGTCTGTAGCTCCTGTGCCGGCAAGTGCGTCTGTCTTGCATAGAACTGGCAGCCCTCGCAGGTTCGAACTATCTCCTTGGCATCCGTTACCGCCGTTGGCCAGAAGAAGCCCTGTCGGTAGGCTTTCCCGACCAAAGAGCTTGATGCCGCGTGATGGCCACACATCCCCGAGTGGATTTCTTGGAGCAGCTCTCTTCCCACTTGTCCCGAAATACACCGTCTGAGGACACCCGAGGCACTTTTTTGGAAGAGCTCGTCGCCCACCACCACATAGGATTTGGCTTGTCGGGAGACGCGCTCTGCCAGAGTGGTCGCTTCCGGGAGTTTGTCCTTCAGGAGATAATCAAGGTACGGGGTGGTCCAGTCGGGATCGATGAGCAGGACCCCGGTTCCAGGACCCTCAGTTGGCTTTTGCCGTTTTGTAACGGTTGGCTCGTGAAGATCCTGTACGAAGATACCACTCGGGACATCTGCCCGGGTGGCTCCCATCTTAGCCACTGCCTCGCTGCCTCATTATTGCGGCGGAGGACATGAACAAGCTCTGCATCACAAACTTGCCTTCCAATTGTCGGACTTGCCGGGCAAGATGCCGTCATGGTCTGATCCACGCACGACCAGTCCTTCTGTACTTGATTTACCACCAACTGGGAGTCGCCACGAACCGCCAGCCGTCGGATTCCGAGTGATGTGGCGATACGAAGCCCATGGATGAGGGCCTCGTACTCCGCGGCATTGTTTGAGGCCGGGAAGTGAAGCCGAAGGACATACTTCAACTTGTCGCCCTTGGGCGAGATAAGGAGGATTCCCGCCCCTGCTCCTCCGAGCATGAGAGATCCGTCGAAGTGCATGACCCAATATTCTGGTTCTTCTTCCGCGCGGGGAGTCTGGGATTCGGTCCACTCGGCCGTGAAGTCGGCCAAAGCCTGGGATTTGACGGCGGTACGCGGCTTGAACGAGATGTCGAAAGCTCCGAGCTCGGCTGCCCACTTTGAAATTCTTCCAGTAGCTTCCCGATTACGGAGGACCTCTCCCGCGGGGAATGAAGTCACTACTGAAATCGAATGTCCTTGGAAATAATGCTTTAGCTTCCGTGACGAGATCAAAATGGCGTACAGCAGCTTCTGGATTTGAGGATATCGTGTCTTGGGCTCGCCCAGCACTTCACTGACAAAATAAACCGGGCGCTGCACGCCGTAGCGGTGTCCAGATTCTTCCCGCTCCATAATTATCACGGCGCTGACTACATGAGTAGTCGCCGCTATGTAAAGCAGGAGAGGTTCACCTGGCACCGGCGAGACTAGAATTGGCAGGGTGGAGAGGAAAACCTTGAGCTCTTCAAAGGCTTGCTGTGCCTCCGCCGTCCATTCAAAGCGGTCGTGCTTCTTGAGGAGCTTGAAGAAAGGCATTCCTCGGACTCCCAACCGTGAGATAAACCTGCCAAGCGCTACCATGCATCCAGTGAGCTTTTGGACCTCTTTTTGGCTGGTAGGCGGGGCCATTTTCATGATGGCTTCGATTTTCTCCGGGTTCGGCTCGATCCCACGATGAGAAACAATGAACCCGAGTAGCTTCCCGGAGGGAACTCCGAAAACACACTTCTCGGGGTTTAGCCTCATCCGAACGCCTCAGACTTGTGAACGTCTCGGCCAGGTCTGAGGTGAGGCTGTCTTCCGCCTTGGTTTTGACCACTATATCATCCACATACGCTTCCACGTTGTGTCCGAGCTGATGGTGAAAACACCGCCAGATCGCGTTGATAAGTAGCGCCAAGATTCTTCAAATTTCAAACGGCATGGTGATGTAGCAATATGCTCCGAACGGGGTGATAAACGAGGTCTTCTCGCAATCCCCCTCTTGAAGCCGAATTTGATGATAGCCCGAGTAGGCGTCCAGAAAACTAAGTAGTTGGGACCCGGCAGTGGAGTCTACCACCTGATCAATACGAGGGAGACCAAAGGGATCTTTCGGACAGGCCTTGTTGAGGTCGGTGTAATCGACACACATGCGCCAGCTTTTATTCTTCTTCTGGACGAGTACAGGGTTCGCCAACCAGTCGGGATGATACACTTCTTTGATGAAGCCTGCGGCTAGCAGCTTTGTAATCTCCTCCCTGATGGCCTGTCGGCGGTCTTGGGCAAATCGACGCAGCCTTTGCTTGACTGGCCTGGCCGATTGGTCTACATTCAACGCGTGCTCGATCACCTCCCTGGGAACTCCGGGCATGTCCGACGGCTTCCAGGCAAAGACATCTTTATTCGCCCGTAGGAAAGTGACGAGCACGTCCTCCTATTTGTTCCCGAGCCCTGTCCCGATCAAGGTGGTTCGCGACGGATCGGACGGGTCGAGGAGGATTTTTTTGGTACCTTCTTCGGGGCCAATCCCTGGGCTTCGCGCTTTGCGGGTGGGGACGCCACCTTCTGGTTTCCCGGAATCCGCTTCTCGCCGGATCCCTTCCCGACATGCTAGCGCCTCCAGGGACTCGGCCATCTCGCAGCTTTCCCTGTCACAGGAAAAAGACTGCTTCATGTCACCGCGCAGAGCGATGATACCACTCGGCCCCGGCGTCTTCAACGTCAAATACGTGTAGTGGGGTACTGCCATGAACTTGGCCAGCGCTGGTCTCCCCAAGATGGCATGATATCTTTGTTGCGAAATCTGCCACCTCGAAGCTAAGGTTCTCTGTCCGGTAATTCTCCCTTGCGCCGAAAGTGACCGGCAAAGTGATTTGTCCGAGTGGTGTCGCTGAAGTCCCGGGTATGACACCGTGGAAAGGCGACGATCCGTGCTTTAGCTCCGAGCGTGGAATCCCCATATCGTCGAGGGTTTTGACAAAGAGGACGTTGAGCCCGCTTTCGCCGTCGATCAATACCCTCTTGAGCTTGATGCCGCGGACGACGGGCGCCAAGACGAGAGGATACCTGCCGGGGAACGGGACGTGATCTGGGTGATCCGAGCGGTCGTAGGTTATCGCGACCTCGGACCAGCGTACATATTGGGGCGTTTCCGGCTGCACCGCGTAGATGTCCCGGGCGGTGAGCTTTTGCTTCCGCTTGGACTCATACGCGGCTGAGCCCCCGAATATGTAGTTGAGCTCGAGATCGGCTTCCTGATAGTCCTCCTCGGCCGGGGAGGTGGCTTGTTGGCGGCGTGCCCACTCGGACCCCTCGGCTGCTTCTTGCTCTCGCGGCGAACCTCTTTAGGGTGAAGCACCCTTGGCGGCATGTGCCTCCTTCTGATGGAAAGGGCAGGTGAGTTCATAACCTTATCATATCCATCCTATTTGAGGGCGCGAGGGTGAGTTGGTGCAGCGATCGCCACCACTCTCTTCGCCCTGCGCTTCTTTTCTTTCCGCCGGGGGGGTTCAGCCTGATCCTTCCCCTCGTCACGCCGCTCCGCCAGAGCCTCGGAGGCTGAAGCGTAACGGTCCGCTAGGGCGAACAGCTCCCGGACCGACGTGGGTGGCTTCCGGGACATCTTCTTGATGAGGTCGGGGTCGCTGACCCCTTTCTGGAAGGCAGCTATCACAATCGCATCTGTGACATCTCGGACGGTGCTCTTCCTGTGCATGAAGCGCTTGACGAACTCCCGGAGGGGTTCGTTCCTCCTTTGGTGTAGCTGGTATAGGTCCCAAGGGGTGCCCGGGCGCTCGTAAGTGCCTTGGAAATTTGAAATGAACTGCTCACACAGATCTCCCCAGGAATCTATAGAGTTCGCTGGAAGTCCGGTGAGCCAAGCTTGGGCCAGAGGCGAGAGGGTAACCGGCAAGTAGTTTGCCATTACTTTCTGTCCTCTGGCGCCCCCGATCGCGGCATATACTTGTAGCCAAGCCTCCGGGTCCCTCTCACCGTCGAACCTAGTGATGCCTTTAGGATTAAATCCATCAGGCCAAACCACTCGGCGTAGGTGAGGGGTAAACGCGTGAACCCCTTCGATGACCCCGCGACACCCCCCGGGTGGTGATCGACGCGGAGGGGATCGCGCTTGGCGCACTTCGCTATCTCGCGGAAGGATGCCGTAGCGTTCATATTCGTCGGCTTGACGACGTTGTTCCTCCCTTTCTCGGTCGCGGCGCCTGGCGTCGAGGTCTGAGCGGAGGTCGCGGTTGATGCTGTGTCGCAGGTCGTCTCCGCGGGGTAGAACATGATGTGTCTGGCGGGCTTCCCGACCGGCCATTCTTGGCCGTCTGGTCCTCGCCGGACCACGTGATGCTCCTTCGCCGCCGGGTCGGTTTGTGCTGTTGGATAGCCGCCGCCACCATGGCCTTTACTTGGGCCATGATCGGGCAATCGGATCACCCGCCTCAAAGATAGGGCCGTGGTATCCAGGAGTGTCTTGGAGGCGATGATATTCTGCTGTGGGGTACGAAAAACAGCCTGGTCCCCCATTTTGGCTTGCAGGATGTCTTCATTGACAGCCCGGGCGCGGTCCCGAAGAGTACGCGCCCGCGCGTCAGGTTCAGTTGCTCGGCCACCTTCCAAGTCGGTGGCGGCCGAGGTATCGAGGCGCTGCTGCGAATCCGCCCACGAGCCCTCGATTACGCAGACTCTACGGAAATTCCAGCAGCTCTCTAGGCTTTCTTCTGACTCGGCCGCTGAGCTGGGTGAGCCTGAAGAAGATGACTCCATGCGCTCGGAGGTGCAGAGTGGTTTGGCGGCGAGAACCCCCACCATTCGCACCTCGGCGTCTTCGAGTCCGACTCCCAGGCCGGAATGGGCCTTCGGTTCCCCATTCGGCATTTTAGAGCACGAGACAGGGGGACCCTCCGATCGGCGCGGAAGTCGTGGCGATGGCTCGCCGGAAACCTCGCCGCGCTGCGGCGCGGTTCCCTTAGAGAGGGAAAGGCTCCCGTGGTCGTTGGAGATGAAGGTCAGGCTTCCGAAACGGAAGACCTGGCCCGGGAAGAAGGCTGTGGAGGCCTCGCTCGTTGTAGCCATCAAGCTTGACGAAGATCTTGACACAAGCCCCTACCTGGCGCGCCAACTGTCGACGATCGGTTTCGCCGGCAATGAGATTTGTGATTCTAGGGGATTTGTGCGGGATCTGAGCTTGATGGTAACACAGGATGCAAGGGAGATCTGTGTTTAGACAGGTTCGGGCTCTCTCGGAGGAGATAATACCCTAGTCCTGTGTTCTTGGATATATTGTGAGCCTCCCTTTCTTGTTTCTCCCTCCTCCCCTTATATACTGGGGGAAGGATACATGATAGATGGGCGCCACCGGGCCCTGAACATGGTGGCCTGGCCGACATGTAGTTTGTCCTCATTGGCCCTCGCGCTCTACGTCTTGGAGAGGTGGTTATGCTTTCTCCGACCCACGCCTGCCGCCCTGTCAGGTTCCAGCATCCGCAGGCTCTGGCCGTGTCAGGCTGCATGCTTCGTTCTTGGCGGGTTGTTCAGGCGTGGCGCGAAGCTTCCCCGAAGGATCGGGAGCTGCCTTGGGGAACAAGTCGAAAACCTCCTCCGGGCCCGTCGTGGTGCTTCTGGACTTTGGGCTTTCTACTCTGCCCGTCAAGCCCAGTCGGGTGTAGGCCCCTCTTGCGGGACCCCTGTCTCTGACATCCCACAGTCCCCCTCTTCTTAACCTCACAAATGACCAAAACTCTAATTTTAGTATTCTTATACTTTGAATTTACCATGGCATGGATGCTTCAAATTTCAACTAAGTGTTCAATTTTACTATGATATGGGTGCTTCAAATTTCAACTAAGTGTCCAATTTTACTATGATATGGGTGCTTCAAATTTCAACTTTGAAGCGTCCATGTCATGGTAAAATTGGACAATATTCTGGGGAGGAAGATGACCAGGAGCTCCTGTAGAGTGCTGTAGCGACCAATATTTATAGGGGATTTTATTTGTGGCGGTTCTCAACTCAAACCGTCACAGATAATCATATTTGTGGCGGTTCTAACATACAACTTCGGACTAGCTAGTTCATGAATTCCTCGGACCAAAACACACGATTTGGAAGTTGCAACTTCGGACTTTTCACACAGTAGTAAGAATATTTGACAGAAGCAACGCTGTCATGTGGGGATGCAAATCGACGAAGAGCAGCTCGCCTCGCTAGCTAGCTAGGAGATGAGCAGTTTCAGGGAACCTCTCCTGTTCGTAAGCTCCGTGCTGTTACAGTGCAGCGCAATCTATGCCGACTAAGAAGATTTAGGGCTTTCTCCCGGCGCAACATCTGCTCATTGTTAACCCCAATTTCATGGTCCATCCAGGCCCAAGCCCAACTCACTTATACTGTCTCCCTGAAGGCATGTGAACGCTTGCTTGCCTACCTGCTGGAATTGTTTGTTCCTCAGATTCAGATAAGAGGCCAATTAATGTTGGGTTTTAGTCCTAGATCATGAACACATGCATACAAACATGAAGAAGAACACACAAATTTGAAGTAATTTTCTCTTGTGCTATGCTTATGTTATACTTAAACTCATTGATACATGCTTTTTTATAGTGGGCGGACCACCTAATCAACTTGCTAACCAAGGTAACAACTAAACATGAAAAGGCTCAACTAAAAAAATAAATTAACTGATTTGATCTAGTTATCGATTATACCATGATCTTTGCTTGTCTTTCATGACACAACAAATCAACAATTTTGACGAGTCTTTATTAGTTTCCAACAATCTCCCCCCTAATCAAGACTTGTCGACTCTTACTCGACACATGACAGTGAACGCATCTCACGGAGTCCCACCTTCTTCTTGCTGGCCATATCACTGGTGACACACGTCACCAGCAATTACGACCTTTGTCTCAGCACTAATTGTCTTTTCATCAGTAACACAACTTGACAGCGATGCAGTCTCGCATTAGAGCAGCTCCAATTGTCTTTTCACTGGTAACACAACTTCATTTCCATACACTAAAGTCTTGCGAGTATATACGTGTACTCACCGTTTCCTCTAACGAATTTTGGCTAGAAGGAGAAGAAAGTAATGAGGACGATCCCGGCAAGTCGCAGTTCGCGTCGGAGTTCGACGAGTTTGCCGATGGTCAACTGGATTTCTTGCCAGTCAGTTGCCTGAGAATGGATGGCACACTGCGCGTCTCTCTTTTGAACTTCCGCTGTGTTTTATTCTGTCTTTTGGACTTGTGTAGGCCATGAGGCCATAAACTGTAAGATTAAATAGTTGTAATAACTTTACCTTTCAGATGTAAATTATTTAATCTTGCATGGATATGATCTGTCTCAGTTGACAACGTGTGGGTACTGGGCTACTGATCCAGGGAACCGGAATTAAACACACGGTTGCGGGAAGCTTGGGTCGAGTTCAATCGATTGGCGTGGCATTTGTTCCAAGTGTTGCTGATCCATTGGCCTCAATTCCGAGTACGGATTTGGTTTAGCAATCGGGAGCTATTACGGGTTGCATTAATGACCAGTCCAATGCAACTGTAATGACCCGGTTCGCTAATCTAATTCCGGAGCCCTCACACTTCCGTCACCTGTCATCCAGCTTATAGATCATCATCCATGATGAACAGCTTGTGTTTGATCTCGTGATGGTGGCGCCGCGCATGCAATCTATCCTCATCCGTCCAACGGTGTTCAAATAACATTCTTATTGAGCTTGGCCTACTGTTTTGATTAGGCCCGCAAGTGTACTGTAACCCAACGACCTAGGATCTAGACGTACTAAGTGTGGCGGTTGGGCTAACAAGTGGTATGTGACCCAGGTTAGGGGTGGAAATCAAGCCAAATCGTTGTTTTTTCGAGCTTTTTTGAAATTGTCACAGTTTAATTTAATATAATTTTATTAACAATTTGGAAGTATTTTTATAGTCGAGCCAACGAGCCGAACCAGATCAAAAACTAATTTCATTTAAAATTAACTCACTCAATAATCAAAAAACAAGTGTAATTAGAGCAATTTTGAACCGAGCCAACGAACCAAATAAACGAGTTTTCTTTCCATCCCTGCAGTTACTACTATTTTGGTTGGACTTTCAGTATACTGTAGCCTAACATCTCGAATCGAACGTGCTAGGTACGAAGGTCGGACTAAGGGTGTGTTTGGTTCACTGTATCAGGTTGAACCGAACCGTTTCGTACAGGATTTAATCACATTCATGCGTTTGGTTTACTGAACGAAACCATCTGGTACGGGATGAGATGGTACAGATTCCTAGAATATTCCTTAAAGATTATGTATTGTTTGATACGGTAAATTCAACTGAACCGATCGGTACAGGACCGACCGGTACCATCCCATCCAGGATCATCCTATCCATCCTGTACCATCCCATCCCATTCACCATGGTACATCCAACCAAACACACACTAAGACTATCTCCAGCAGCTTCCCTTCCCCTCCAAATCCCTTCGCGAACAGATCCCAAGTGCTACAACGGATTCCCTTCACGATTCCCTTCGGAAGGGATTCAAACAGTGAATCTCTTTAGAAAGGGATTCTCTCTGCAATCCCTTCACAAATCCCTTAAGGGGATGCTGCTGGAGATAGTAGGAAATAAAGTGAATGAGTATGGGGAAAAAAATAGGGAAGAGAATGGAATGAAGGAAAATTGCTGGAGATAGTCTAACAATCTCTCTATCGCCGGACACTGCTCGTCACGGGAGCTGGAAAGGCCTGAGGAGCAGGGTCCCTGTACCATGTCATTTCGTGTGTAACCATCATTTCCGCATTTCTATGTACTTCACCTATTGACTAAAATCATTGACCCATTTTTTAATAATATTTAGTTTTTTCACCTATTTACTAAAATCACTGAGCCGTTTTAACAATATTCGTTGTGAACGAAACTCACAAACTTATTTCCAAAAACGACATTTTCACCGTTGCTATGCAAATTTAGAGAGAATCATATCTCATCCATCCCCATCCACCCAATCAAACGCTATCTAAATGTAAACAAGGTGCACACAGACATACATTAGATCCCACACACGTCAGTGTACTCACTTAGCAGTTAGCACACGTACAGAGAGATAGAGCCGGGGGGAGAAAAAAAAAATCCACGAATCCAATTAAAGGCGTACTCACGTACATATATGACGTATAACTCCACTGTCCCACGGAGAACCTGTTCGATTCCCAACGGTGCCCCAAACTTTGAACCTGAACCAAAACGTCCAACGATGTATCGCGGCAAGAACGATAAAACGGTGGGCAATCACGACGTGGACTTGCGTGCGAGTGCGACGCTGAGAGTATCAAAGCTGGGAGGAGGTCCACGAGGAAAAGACCAGCCGGCAAATGGTATGCGAGCAAAATCTCATGATGGATCCTTCGGAGTTTTATAATTCGGGTAAAAATTAAGAAAACTCTAAAAGATTTAAAATGTTACGGTTACCTAAAATCTCGGTGAGATCTTAGTATATTTAAAAGAAACTTCGGTTCTTTTGACCGAAATTTGATTAGATTGAATTGTTCACATCGTTTTATATGTTAGATCAAAATTTCAAAAAAAATTTTTAATGAATTTTGAACCAATTTTTGTTGGTTAAAAATCATCGAGATCTCGGCAAAAAAAAACTGGATTTAAATTTTGTGTTTTGAATTTTATTTGGATTTCATCCGAAATAACTAGGTTGCTAACATAAAACCCTAAAACGAAATTTGAAAACCGGTGTGAGCCACAGGGACGATTCCATTTCCGTCCATCAGTCCGACATGAACCGGGAGAGCTCATGGGCACCGCCCTGTTGGGTGGCGAGCCTTTTTTTTTTTCTGCCTAATGGGCATGAGGATAACATAACCGGGCTAATGCTGACAACATGGAAATGTATCGGGATTTTCACTTTCAAGCTGCAGACTCGTAGGAATAGAGAAACGAAAAATCCATTTCATTCCTCTGTGCTTTAAGAAAATTGAAGTCTATCTGACCCATCACTACAAAACTGGATATCCTACCTTTTTCCCTAGAATTGAGATCCTCTGACGTCGATTGTCTGACGTTGAGTTATGTCAGTGACTCAACGTCAAAAGACACGACGTCAGAGGATACTCTCCGGTTCCCTTAAACATTAAATACGTTGACTTCCTACGGCAGTTTTGCCACCACATGACACCCCGTGGCCAATAGTTACTCCCTCCAATCATGAAAACATATCATTATAAACATTGACATGGTATGTAACCTTTGTCACTAATTTGTATTGCAACACTTTTTATAAAACCCAATAAAATAAGAACACTACGAAAGTACTTTTCTAAATAAGTTCACATATACTATTTTCATGTATCTAATCTAAATATTAAAAAAAACATCGATATAAAACGTTTTAAAAAGAGAGAATTTGATTATTTACCATAAAATTGATGTGCACTTGATGATTTACCACGTTATGTCGCATCGACATGTAGTCCCTGGGCCAAAATATCAATGAGATAATGTGTGGTAAATGATCAAATACACATCAACTCTGTAGCAAATAATCAATTATTCCTTAAATGTTTGACCGCATGTATACTAAAATAACAGGTTCTATGAACGGTGGGAGTAACATGAACAGGGCTAGTCTGTACTCTGTAGACAAAAATTTTGCTGCTCGCGACTATTGAAGCAGACTTGCTAGAGGAAAAGAAATCGGAATGGGCTTGGTTCTGGTATGGCTTATATAGAGCCCATGGGCCTTAGCCTAGTTTGCTGTGCTGTTTGGCTGGAGGAGCTAGGTAGGCCGTGCATGGAGTGGGGAATGATTATTGTCCCAGGAAGATCATGCCTGGTTAAGTACTAATTTAACTGGGATTGGCACGATTAAGGATTAAGGATTATTGTCCCAAGGGCCAAGACCGACGAACTGATGAAGCCCTCGTGCTCTTTCTCTGTCTCAAAAAAAAAAAAAAAAAAACTCTAAAAAAAGTTCTGAAAGCTCATGGCCGCCCATCCTTTTTTTTGGGGGGAATAATTGTAGTAAAATAATCTCTCTTTGTTGAACTCTTTGTCCAGGTGAGATCATGATCAGTCCAATAGAAATCACCCGTATCTATCACCCAAAATAAAATGTGGTCAAACATTGTTCGGTTGGAGAAGCATGCCTGTTTCAGAGCATCTCCAAATGGGCTTTAAATATGGTCGTAATTTGAATTATAGGGTTTTTAGGGGAAAAGATCAACTCCAGCAAGGACCCTAAATTGTTAAAATTTAGCAAATTATTTTAGGACCTCCTGGGCGAGTAGTTATATTTAGCAACTCTGTAATTCGGCCATATCTAATTAGATGGTAGTTGAGTTTTAGGGCCTAATTGCTGGAGTGAACATTTCTTTGAAGCTTTAAATCTAATTAGTTGGGGTCCTATATTGAAGTTTAGGGTTTCTTTTTTAGAAATACCTCTTGGAGATGCTCTCGCACTACCAACTTAATCAATCAGTGATAACTTGGTCGACGTTGGAATGGACTTGGCATATGACTATATATACGAGTCATTACGCAAGTTATTCTACACTGGAAGTAATTCTACCGTCTAAAAAACATAAAAAGGGGGCCTAGTACGTAGCAGTAATCTCCTTCAGTAGTTGCATCCTAAGCTAAGCTTCAGTGCTTAACCGTCTCAGTGTTGACTGTCAGATCAGGTTTCCTTCTTCACCGACCCCCCATTGATCTGTTGCATACATGCAAGTTCATCAGCAAATCAAAGTTGATCAAAACTCTCTTCACGGAACGGATTCGGTCCGCGATTTGCTGCATTTGGCCATGATCAGACCGGTCCTGTGTGTTGGGTAAGCTGGGTCTGTTTGTGTTTTCCGTTTTGGGAATCTGAGACACGCCTTTTCTTGGTAGGTTACGTAAGCACTGAGACACGCCTTTTCTTGGTAGGTTACGTAAGCAATGGCTTCACGACAAGTCGACAACTAAGTTAATCACTACTAGCAGAGTATAATAGTTTAATTAAGCTGCCTCCGATCGACACCTAAGATTCTTGCAATGAACTTCCTTATGGATTCTTTTGACGATGCGACTGCTCGCGAACTAGCTAGAGAAGGAAAAAGTTGGCCAAACCTGAGTTGCCAAGAGATGAAGAGGGTACTTTTCTTATTTTCTAGCTTGTAGGGATTTTCTTTGGGCCGGTTTGTCAGATTTTTTGAAATGAGCGATTAGTAAGTAACGTAGGAGTATCATATATATATGTATGTATGTATGTATGTATGTATGTATGTATGTCGTCTGATGCAACCAATCGTCTGTCTGACACTAACTAGCTAGTTCATCAATTCCTCGGACCAAAACACACGATTTGGAGGTTGCAACTTCAGACTTTTCACACAGTAGTAAGAACATTCTTCCAACCTCATCTGACAGAAGCAATGCTGTCATGCGGGGATGCAAATCGACTAAGATCCTGCCTAGCTCGCCTCGCTCGCTCGCTAGCTAGCGAGTTAATCCATGATCTATGGTCCAGTCTTGATTTGGCACAAGACAAAAATAGGAGCAAGCCAGTGGAACTTTGCCAGCCTCTGGAGAGTCATGGATTACCTGTCAGCAAGTGAAGTCGTGTAAGGAGAGGAAAGCTGACAAAGCTACGAAAGCCAAACTGCTGTACAGTTGAAACCTTTGGCCTCCTCAGACGGCGAGGCATTGCAACACTCCTCTGCTCGTCTGCTTGTCCGTCCACCTGGATCCATGCATGCACGCCTGGGCGCCTTTGGTCTTCTTAATTAACTGATTTTATCTGATTGCCGATTATATCATGATCTTTACTTGTCTTTCATGACACAGCAAATCAACAATTTTAGCGAGTCTTGATTAGTTTATAACAATCTCCCCCATAATTAAGATTTGTTTACTCTTACTCGACACATGACAGTTAACGCATCTCAAGGAGTTCACCTTCTTCTTGCTGGCCATATCACTGGTGACACACCTCACCGGCGATTACGACCATTGTCTCAGCTTTAATTGTTTTTTCAATGGTAACACAACTAGACGGCGATACAGATTCGCATTAAAGCAATTACCCATAAGAGAACTTAGATGCTCCTACAAGAACTTTCATGCACACAAATTACGATGACAACTCCTCCAACCACACATCATCTGCTTCTCTTTTCGTCCTATTTTCTTCTTGCTCCTCACGTCTAAAGCTCTTGCTTCATTCTCTTTTCTTGTGCCTTTTTTTCTTGTGCCATTAGGAGCATCTTTCCTTGAGTCGCTGCACCACGGACAAGATCAAATAAGTCCTCGCCCCCGTAGCCACACGCCATGTAGCGTCTCAACTGCACGTAGCTGTCCTGACGCACCTTGATCGTAGCGCGGTAGACCTCCACCTGCAGGGGCGGATCTAGGCTCATGGCAAAGTAGGCTGTAGCCTGAGGCTTGAAATTTTAACTTGTATTTAGCCCAGGTAAGCCCACGGTGTAATAAATATATTAGTCCATGTTATATGATCTCAATTGGACCTATTGTTCATCACCCAGCCCGGAACATATTCAAATTCTAGATCCGCCACTGTCCACCTGCATCGTGAAAGCTCAGCTTCTGCACGTTGCGCCCGCGTCGGCAGCGCCGTCACGCGCCGGCTCGCACCCGACGGTGCACGCAGCACGCACCTCGGTGGTGCTCTCTCGTGTTCTCCAGGTCGCTGACTACCTGCGAGAGCTGTCTCTCCCCGTGGCAAGCGCGACATCAAGATTAGAACCTCGTTCTGATACCAATTATTTGATTTAGTCCTAGATCATGAACACATATATACGAACACGAGGAACACATAAATTTAGGGTAATTTTCTCTTATGTTATACTCAAACTCATGGTTACATGCCCTTTTATAGTTGGTAGACAACTTAATCAACTTGCTAACTAAGTTAACAACTAAATATAGAAAGCCTAAGGAAACAAACTAACTGATTTGATCTAATTGTCGATTGTATCATGATCTTTATTTGTCTTTCGTAACACAACAAATCAACAATTTTAGCAAATCTTAAGTAGTTTCCAACATTCAATGGTAGGAGTTTTAAGCATCCTAATTATATGAAGTGCCGTGCGTGGCAAAAACATGTTTCAAGTATAGAAAGGCTAATAGAAGCTATCTTTCGATCACTCAGAGAACTAACTTCGGTTACAGGGCTCTAATTAATTAATCTGTTCGTCTCATTTCAGGTAGTTCTATCACCAATGCTATACAAATCACACTTGTCCTTCAACATTCTCGGTCAGCTCAGCTCACTACTACATAATGGTACAACACTACTATCACTATACGACGGTTCACTTACAGCGACCTACGGTTGGTTGCTAAAAGCGGCTTCAGCGACCTACGGTTAGTCGCTAAAAACCTTTAGCGACCCATAAGGATGGTCGCTGTAAGTGCCGTCGCTAAAGGCTTTAGCGACCGACATCTTTTTAGCGACCGAGCGTAGGTCGCTGAAGTTGTATATTTAGCGACCAACTGTGGGTTGTTGTACTATAGATTTAGCGACCAACCATGAGTCGTTATACTATATATTTAGCAACCAACAGAAAGTCGCCCTCTTTACAGTTGTTATTAATAATAATATACAGTTAATTATATATACAAAAGCACCACAAATCACAGATTTTTATACACATAATCACATAGACATACAAAGTATAATACCACAATTATGTTTGATGGTCGCTATTGAGCAAAACGAAGAGTAAATAATCACACGATACTCGTTGAGTTAGATAGCAAAACGAAGAGTAAATATTTTTTTATCATCATCTACCATCTCTATAAGACAACTTTACGCTTCATCACATCATTATATTCCCACGGAATGAGAGATGAAAATATTGGTAAATACAAACATGCATAAACTAAATAACTTGAATCCACAACACTCATAGTTTTCTCGAATGTGAGTAAATACGAGAGATCCATTATTCCTTGGCATGTCATCAAACATAGCATTAGTTCATGCTGTTACCAAATCGTCACGAAGAAGCATCAGATTGTACCTGGTAGAGCCGAATCGCAATCTTGAAAAACATCCATTCCATAGCCATGATCGAAGAAACAATGTAATCATTGGGAAACCAAGAAACAAGAAGACAATCCTATCCTGAAAATAAAAAGGAAAAAAATAATAAAGGATTATGAACATGACAAATTATTGCTAGCCATGATTATCCATATCCTCCACAGATCTAACATAAAAGCTGAAGTAACTTTCCGTACACGCTGATGATAAGCATGTGTCCACTTATAGATTGGTATACTCAGATGATCAAACATAGAACGATCCAAAAAATATTGTTGCAAAATATTCTCATTAAATTCAGCTAGAAAATTTGATTTGCGTAGAACAATCACAAGGTAAAAAAACAATCTTGTGTTCTTTCCATACTTCCAATGCTCGCAAGCACTAGAGAAAGACAAAGAAGCAAAGCATGACAACAAAGAGTTCGACTCTATATCATAACTGGTGTTAAGATACTATTTTTGCACCTCAAACTAAGAAGGAGATAAGTGTATGCTAATTTTTAAAGCCTTATTCTTATCTTTCTATTTGGTAAAATGCAATTTTTGTTTTTCTGTGTATACTATTTTTGCACCTCAAACAAAGGAGATCAGTGTATACTATTTTTGCACCTCAAACAAAGAAGGAGATCAGTGTATACTATTTTTGCACCTCAAACTAAGAAGGAGATCAGTGTATACTATTAATTTTTGCACCTCAAAGTATAGCTACAGAGTATTTTTCATTGACCATATCTGCCAAGAATCATATATTTGATAGTAAACATAATAGCCACTACACACACACATATCACAAACATATTGTAACACCCCAAAATTTTGCTTTTCTTAAATTCATGTGTGATTTGGCACTTTGGTGAATTTTTGGAATTTTCTGGAATTTATTTGGATTTATTTGGAATTTATTTGAATTTATTCCATTTTGAAATAATTAAAGAATTTAATTTTGCAAATAAAATTTTGTTGGAAATATTTTATTTGAGTCCAAAATGATCCAAAGTATTTTCCAGAATTTTTCTGGAATTTTTCTGAGTCTTTTGCTATTTTTAATGAATTAAATGAATTATTGGGAATTATTTTAAATATTAAATCGCTGGAAAATCAACTCGGGTCTAGTACTGTTCATCCGATCGAAGTCGAACCCAGTCGGACTCGAGTCCGACCGAGCCATGTGACTCGATCAAACCAAATTAAAACCCTAATCGATCCCAACCGTTGGATCAAGATCCAACGGCCGAGATCCGCCACGGCTCGAGCCAGATCCGCCCGGATCCGATCGCGCCACGCGATCGTGGCCGCTGATCGTGCCACGTGGGCGGCCAGGCGTCATCGCTCCGCCGAGTCCGAAGCCGGACTCACGCCGCCGCGCCCGCCGCGTGTAAATTAGGTTTCCGTCTCGCACGAACGCCGAGGCTATTTAAAGCCCTGGTCACGCCCGAGGTTGCCCTCATCCTTGCGCACTGCTCCTCGAGCCATCTCGCCGAGCCGCCGCCGTTTGCCGGCGAAGCTCGCCAGTAGTTGAGCGCCACTCCGCCGCGTTTTTGCCCTGCCTCGCCGTCTGGCCGTCTTCCGCCGAGAAGGAGCCAGATCCGAGTCCCCGCCGAGACGCACCAAGAGACCACCCACTTCGCCGAACGACCCGAGCGCCGTCGGGCTCGCTGCCGTCTCCGCTCTCGGTGGCTGCAGCTCCGCCGCCGCCATCGCCCTCGCGAACTCTCGTGGACCGTCCGATCTTGATCGCGGCGGTTGAGGTGAGTTCACGTGTTCCAAACCCGATTAGATCTGGACCATTGGATCAAGATCCAGCGGTTCACAATCGCCACGCGTCGTAGTAGTGATTTTTATAGATTAGATCTCGACCGTCCGATCTAGATCGAACGGCCCACGATCATCGAGTAGTTTCAACGTGTTAGCCCTCGATCTAATCGCGCCGCTGATTTTCAAACCAACGGCCGAGATTGGCGCCACGTGTCGGGAAGTTGGACCGACGCGGGCCGCTGGCCCACGCCAGCAGGCGTGACGCCGACACGCTGGCCCGCATGTCGGGGCCGACCCAGCCAAGCGCCGACGTCACCCATGACGTCACAAAGGTCCCACCTGCCGCACTGCGTGGCCGAGCCCCGCCGACGCCGCCGATGACGCTATCCGAGTGGTCCCACATGTCGACACGTAGAGTTGTGGACCGAGTCCACGGTAGACCCGAGCCGAGCGTGGACCGAGTCCATGGACCGGCTGACGTCAGCCAACCAATCAGAGGCTGCCACGTGTCCATGATGACGCAATAATTAATTTCCGAAAAAGAAATGATTTATTAATTTGAAATATTGATTCAAATTTAGATTCAAACTTCAAACGCTTATAACTTTTGCGTTTCAACTCCGATTTGAGTGATTCAAATTTCTAAATTTGTATAAAATTGAGATCTACCTAAATATGAATTTTATTTAATTTTTGGACTAAAGTTTTTCTCTGTAAAATTATTTAATTGATTATTTAAACTTTAAATAATCATAACTTTTATGCTTTTAACTCCAAATTTGATTTATTCAGCTTTCTAAAAATCCATAAAATTATGTTCTTTCTATTTATGGATTTTATTTGGATGTTTGGACACTTTTTGCCTATTGTTTATTTGTGTATTTGCTATTTGCACGCTTTACGAGTAGACGTTGAGGTGCCGGAAGGATTCGAAGGAGAAGTATTGACTCAGGATCCAACTCAAGACCAAGAACAAGTACTTTTTGAAGGCAAGTTGTGCTTTGACCATGTTGATCCTATTTCGAAATCTATTTTGATTTAAACTATTGCATGCTAGTTCAATTAGAAAAATACTTGGTTTAAACATGGGGTTAGATAAATACCAATTTGTCAGTATGACACCTTGATTACTTAAGTATGTGCCATGACCCTTTGTCACCCTAGTTGTGGATTACTAGTTGGACATTATTAAATTGCCAACCTGGTTTAGACCGTTGTAGTATAACGCTTAGACTCACTACGTGCTCATAACATGATTTTGGATAATCAAATGTTAATATTGACTTAATGATATATTGAACCTGTTTTGGAAAAGTATCATGTGATGTTGATGGCACGTGGTGCATGGTAATCAACGGGGTTTGATAAACAGCTGACGGCCGGCATGTGGCAAAGAGTAATCAGTGGGCGATTGTGGCATTGGGAGTGTTGTTTTGGTTTTTCGGGTAGTCTTGCCCTGGTCACCCTAAGGACTTAACCTTGCAAGCCTTTGAACTGGTCTAACGTGCAACCACATGTCTCAGAATGGGACGGACCTAGTTGACTAAGTTGCTAATAACGCACTGTGGGACCTCGGGAGGTCAACTACACCCTTTGTGTAAGTTGTACGGGGAGCGCATCTGGCCGAGGCCAGTACCCATCTAACGGTTGATTGGCCTAGACTTCGCCTTAGCGAAGGGAAGGGTTAGAGCGCAATAACCGGGAGGACCACTTGTATTGTTAGAGGTTTCCAAAGACTTTGTTACTGAACTCGCCTTTGTGGTGTTTGATCAGATCTTGTGGGTAAAGTGCATAACCTCTGTAGAGTTTAGAATCTATTCGAATAGCCGTGTCCGCGGTATTGGACATCGCTCGGGAATTACAATCAAGGGTTAGATTTTCTCAAAAATAACTTGGATTTGGAAAGTTGGGATGGTTTAATAATGAAGATGATGGAAATGTGGTTTAGGATGGGGAAAAGTTTATTAAACTTCTTGAAAAGTTATTTATGCTTTACTTATTTCTACCGCTTTCGAATCTACTTATATTATTTGTCAAATGTCTTTATCGCAAATATACCTTGAGCTATTCCTTTGTACTAAGCCATGCATATAGTATATTAGCTTGCATTCTGTGCATGACTTGCCGAGTACCAAGTACTCACCCTTGCCTCAACACAATATCGCTTGAAGAGGAGATTACGCCACTTTGGAGGAGGAACTCCAAGAGGATCCGCTCTACTTAGGGAAGCGAGCCCGGTCGATTGCCTGTGGTATCTGGATGGCGCCACGAGTTATTTGATTTTCCGCCGCTATTATTTTTCTCTCAATAAGTTTCGCCTTGCGAGGCATATATTTGTAACTTGACCATAAGGTCGAGTAACGGTTGACTATTTAAATAAAGTACTTATTTAATATCGATTGGTATGATTGTGATATTTACCAATGTTAAGACTGTGTGCACTAAGCTGCGTTCTCGGACTAGTGCTGAATACACAGAGGGTCCGGATTTGCAAATTCGGGGTCCCGACAGAGGTGGTATCAGAGCCATACTTGACCGTAGGCTCAACCCTAAGATAGAATGGTCGTAGTGAGGATAAAACCTATTTTCGAAAAAGCTAAAAATTTGTCAAGATAAGAAATGACATCTCGACTTATCCCCTTCTCTCTTTTCTTGTCTCTTGCTGAAATTTTCCCTTACCTTGTCACAATTTAAAAATTCCGAGTTCTTACGTAAAGCACTCTTGTGACAGATGGAGGAAGAGTTCAACTACGTTGATCTCGGGAGTTGGTCACGCCATGAACTTTGGCATATGCTTCAGACTCTCGGAGATTTTGAGAAGCCCCAATACCAAGTGGAAGTGATCGGACAAGCGGGATTGATCAAGGCTTGTGACGTGAAGATTGAGGTACTGCTAGGAAAAAGGGCCAGTGCAATCGCCTCGATACACCTTTGACCGCCAGAGATCTACAATGCAGATGGGTATCCAAGAAGTATCACGGCGAGCAATGCGGCACATTACCCGTATCTACGCCAGAGAGTTGGAGAGCACGGTGTTCCGTTATCATCCGCGCAGCGATAACCTTCTTGACCCGAAGGCGATTCAGGATGAGGATGCCACGGTTACACAGTTGGCACGATTTGTCGTCGCCCAGGAGGATGTACTAGATAATACAAGCAAGGAGCTATAGAAGGCCCGCAAGGAGATCACGACAGAGAAGAACAGGTGGCGGGAAGCTCAAGAGTATGTGGCACACCTTCTACGAAGGATTGACGAGTTGGAGATGACCTTGTACGGACCTGCACCAGAGCCAAGATTTGAGCTACACGAGCCGATCCGGAGGAGTCGATCTCGATGAGGACATCGCTTCTTCGACTACCACAGAGGACACAGCTTCTTTGGACATGGCGATCGTTTACGCCTATGCCACAAAGACCCGTACCCAGGCCGTGGAGGTTTTCTCGATGAGTGAGCATAGGTTCTATAGTGAGACTCCTTCGCCGAGTCGCGTCATAGAATAAAAAGTCACCTTTAGGCATTAGACTCCAGAGTTAGTTCGATTTGGATTTGCTTTGTTTGCTGAGTGTGCAGTATGTGTTGCAAGGCCCTTAGGCATTGTAAGCAACCATACCAAGTTATTAATAATAAAGTTGGACCTTAAAGTTACACCTATCGCCCCGCATAAGTTCCATGTTACTTGCCTATTCTTGTTTCCCTCTCATCTCTAAACCTAGAGCAAACCGACAGATGGTGAACACCCGTGGAAACTTTGGAAGCAATGGGAGTGGTTCTCGCCCAGCAGAAAACCCCAATGAGGGAGCACCAAAGACCGCCACCGGATGTGCAGAATTTCGAGCTTTTCTTGCTGTCGCACTCGCTTGATGCATGCTATGATGCAACAAATGCAACACGCCACCGCTCAGGCCATCGCTAATCAAGTTAATCATGGACAACGCCGTAACACAAGATCGCCGAGTTCATGAGAACTCACCCACCCACTTTCTCCGGGAATGCCAATCCATTGGAGGTCGATGATTGGTTAAGATCAATCGAGAGGAAGCTACACATAGCTCAATGCATAGGAAATGAGAAGGTACTCTACGCTTCTCATCACCGAAGGGACAAATTACGAATGGTGGGAGAACTTCGTGCCACGCAAGAGAACCCTCAAGATATCACTTGGGAAGAGTTCACAAACATTCCGACAGATCACGTGCTGAAGGAATCATGGACCTTAAGAAGGAGGAGTTCAGAGCATCAAGCAAGGTAATCAGCCGGTGGTCGACTACCCGAACAAGTTCACACAGCCTAGCACGCTACGCACTGAGGATGTAGCGACAGATAAATCCGCATACCTCGTTTTATGAAGGGACTTAACTCAGATTGCAAGTAGGATTGATCACCCACACCTTCCCGAGTTTTCAAGAGTTGGTGAATAAGGCACTTATTCTTGAGGACAAGCGCAAGGAACTGGATGAGAACAGAAGCGCAGGATGCAACAAAGAAGGATCACGCCAGGAACGCAATAGCCGAGAGTTGCACCAAATCAATTCTTCAGATTCCAACCGCAGAATGCAACAAGGACACCATCCTCAAAGCACCAAGACCATGTCAATCGTAACTACTGCACCCAGCCCCGCTAGAAACGCTACTCCGTGCAATAAGAAGGAACAGTGAGACGCTGCTACAATCGCAACGAGCCAGGACACTTTGCCAACAGCTTGTCCGAAAGACAGCAGGAGTGACCCGATTCGCTTCAATCGAGGAACCACCCCAGCGAGGACGTCAGCACCAGGAGCCCCACCCCAGCCCGTGGTGAGAGGCCGAGTCAACCATGTCACCGCAGATGCCCTACAGAATGCGACGGACGTCGTACTGGGTAAGTTACTTGTTAACTCAAGACTCGCAACAGTTTTGTTTGACTCGAGCTTCGTGATTCGTTTGTTTCGCAAGGCTTTGCTACTAGAAATGATTTGAGGATTGCAAGACTTAAGTGCATGCTTTTAGTTCAAACCCCTGGTTCCGAACTCCGAACGAAAGTAGGATGTTCCGGGGTGAGAATACTAATAGATGGAATAGAGTTCCTAGCAAACCTTATAATTTTGGAGACCCAGACCTTAGACGTCATATTTGGAATGGATTGGTTATCCAAGCACAAGGCCGTATTGGATTGTGGACGAAGGACTATCTCAGTTGAGAGCCCTTGTGGAAAGAAAGTGGAATTTCAAGCCACTGCAGTTAGAGATGGACAGTTGATGGTAAACAGTACCAAGGCAATCAGCATAGATGATGTCTCAGTAGTGAATGAGTACCCCGATGTTTTTCCCGAAGATCTACCTGGTATGCCGCCAGACAGGGACATAGAGTTTGTGATAGAGCTTGTACCTGGTACAGCACCGATAGCAAAGAGACCCTATCGGATGTCCACCGAGGAGTTGGTAGAAATGAAGAAACAGCTAGAAGAGTTAATGGAGAAAGGATTTATCAGACCGAGTTCGTCGCCGTGGGGAGCACCAGTTTTGTTTGTCAAGAAGAAGGACGGGAGTTTCAGGATGTGCATTGACTACCGTGCACTCAACGAAGTCACCGTGAAGAATAAGTATCCGCTACCCAGGATTGATGATTTGTTTGATCAGCTGAGAGGAGCCGGAGTTTTCTCCAAGATCGATCTGAGATCGATACCATCGATTGAAGATCCGATCGGAAGATATTTCAAGATCGCATTCTCGTCAAGATATGGACATTACGAGTTCTGATTATGTCCTTTGGGTGACGAATGCGCGGCTTATTTCATGAATATGATGAATAAGGTGTTCATGGAATATTTGGACAAGTTTGTCGTCGTGTTCATAGACGATATCCTAATCTACTACAAGACAGAGAGTGAACATGCCGAACACTTAAGGCGAGTTTTGGAAAAGCTGAGGGAACAGCAACTTTTCGCCAAGTTCAGCAAGTGTGAGTTTTGGAAGGACAAGGTGGAGTTTCTTGGACATGTAATGACCGCAGAAGGAGTCGCCGTAGATCCAAGCAAAGTAGAAGCTGTGTTACATTGGGAGCGGCCAAGACTGTGACCCATTCGAGTTTCCTTGGAATGGCAGGATACTACCGCCGTTTCATCGAAGGCTTCTCGACAATTGCGAAACCTCTTACGCAATTGCTGAAGAAGGAAAAGAAGTTTGCATGGACGCCAGAATGTGAGAAAGGATTTCAGGAGCTGAAGAAGCGATTGACATCAGCACCGGTGTTAGTTCTACCGGACGTTGCTCAAAGCTTCGATATTTATTGTGACGCATCGCGCCAAGGACTTGGATGTGTGCTGATGCAGAATGGAAAGGTCGTCGCTTATGCATCAAGGCAGTTGAGGCCGCATGAGGAGAATTATCCGACACATGACTTAGAGTTAGCTGCCGTAGTGCATGCTTTGAAGATATGGCGTCACTATCTGATTGGAAACAGGTGTGAAGTGTATACGGATCATAAGAGCCTTAAGTACATATTCACCCAGTTGGATCTGAATATGAGGCAGAGGAGATGGTTAGAGTTAATCAAGGACTACAATGTTGGAATCCATTACCATCCCGGGAAGGCCAACGTAGTAGCCGATGCCCTGAGTCGGAAAAGCCATACCGTGAGTACGTTGCTAGCCACAAGTCAGGATGAGTTATGTGAGGATTTTCAGAAAATGAAGATTGAGGTAGTACCTAGCGGATTCGTGGCCGCATTAGAAGTAAAGCCTACCCTAGAGGATCAGATCCGAGAAGGACGTAGGATGATGACAAGATCCGCAGGATTAAGTCCATCAAGGAGGAAGGCAAGGCGAGAGGACTTCAAGTTGGATGAGCAAGGCACGTTGTGGATGAAGGATCGCATTTGTGTGCCTAACAAAAAGGAGTTAAAGCAAGCGATTCGAAGAAGCCCATGACTCCAAGTACTCAATTCATCACTGAAGCGCCAAGATGTATCGAGGATCTCAAGGAGAGATTCGGTGGCCGAGTATGAAACGTGAAGTTGCCGAGCATGTTGCATTGTGCGACGTATGCCGAGAGTCAAGGCAATGCATCGAGAGACCGGCGAGGATTGCTACTGACCGCGAAAATACCTGAGTGGAAGTGGGAGGAAATCGAATGGATTTCATTACCGGTTTTCAAGACTCAAGGAGGTTATGACTCCATATGGGTTATAGTGGATCGCTTGACTAAAGTAGCCCATTTTATCCCGTGAAGACCACTTACTCGGAGATAAATTAGCGTAATTGTACATGATCGATTGTCTGCTTGCACGGAGTGCCAAAGAGGATTGTATCGGACCAGGTACCCAATTTACCTCAAGGTTCGGAATAAGTTGCATGAAGTCATGGGAACCCGTTTGAACTTCAAGATGACTTATCATCCACAGACGGATGGACAGGCCAGAAAGAGTCAACCAGATTCGGAGGATATGTTGAGAGCTTGTGCATTAGTTTATGCTACCTCTTGGGATAAGAGTTTACCGTATGCCGAGTTCATTACAACAATAGTTATCAGGCTAGTTTACGATGTCACCTTTTGAGGCCTTTGTATGGTCGACTTCGGACGCCATTGAATTGGAATGAGACCGGTGAGCGCCGTGTCTTTGGGCCTGATATTCTTCAAGAGGTGAAGAGCAGATCGCCATGATTAGGGAAAGGTTGAAGATAGCCCAATCTCGACAGAAGAGTTATCTTGACAACCGTCGCGAGGATTTGAGTTTTGAACCTAAGACTTTGTATACCTCGAGTTACGCCTCGAGGGAGTTAAGAGGTTCCATGCCAAAGGGAAACTTCGCACCTGCTATGTTGGACCATTTAAGATTTTGAGTCGCAGAGGCGAAGTTGCTTACCAGCTGGAGTTGCCACAGTCGTTGGCAGGAGTGCATGATGTTTTCCATGTGTCCCAGTTGAAGAAGTGTCTCCGAGTTCCTGAGGAACAGACACCGCTAGAGTCAATTGAGTTGCAAGAGGATTTGACTTATAAGGAGCATCCCGTGAGGATTCTAGGCACAATGGATCGAGAAACCAGAAATAAGTCAACCCGTTTCTGTAGGATTCAGTGGAGCAACCATGAAGAAAGCGAAGCGACTTGGGAGCGCGAAGAGGATTTGAAGAAAGAGTTTCCAAACCTATTCCTTTAGTAAGCCCTGAATCTCGGGGACGAGATTCTATTAAGGGGGGGAGGTTTGTAACACCCCAAAATTTTGCTTTTCTTAAATTCATGTGTGATTTGGCACTTTGGTGAATTTTTGGAATTTTCTGGAATTTATTTGGATTTATTTGGAATTTATTTGAATTTATTCCATTTTGAAATAATTAAAGAATTTAATTTTGCAAATAAAATTTTGTTGGAAATATTTTATTTGAGTCCAAAATGATCCAAAGTATTTTCCAGAATTTTTCTGGAATTTTTCTGAGTCTTTTGCTATTTTTAATGAATTAAATGAATTATTGGGAATTATTTTAAATATTAAATCGCTGGAAAATCAACTCGGGTCGAGTACTGTTCATCCGACCGAGTCGGAACCCGAGTCGGACTCGAGTCCGACCCGAGCCAGTTGACTCGATCAAACCAGCTCAAAACCCTAATCGATCCCAACCGTTGGATCAAGATCCAACGGCTGAGATCCGCCAGACGGCTCGAGCCAGATCCGCCCGGATCCGATCGCGCCACGCGATCGTGGCCGTTGATCGTGCCACGTGGACGGCCAGCGTCATCGTCTCCGCCGAGTCCGGCCGGACTCCATGCGCCGCGCCCGTAGCCGTGTAGAATTAGGTTTCCGTCTCGGACACGAACGCCGAGGCTATTTAAAGCCCTGGTCACGCCCGAGGTTGCCCTCATCCTTGCGCACTCCGTTCCCGAGCCATCTCGCCTGAAAGCCGTCGCCGTTTGCCGTCGCGAGCTCGCCGTAGTTAGCGCCACTCCGCCGCGCGTTTTTGCCCTGCCTCGCCGCCGTCCGCTGCCTTCCGCCGAGAAGGAGCCCAGATCCGAGTCCCCGCCGAGACGCACCGAAGAGACCACCCACTTCGCCGAACGACCGGGCGCCGTCGGGCTCGTCGTCGTCTCCGTCTCCGGTGGCTGCAGCTCCGCCGCGTCGCCATCGCCCTCGCGAACTCTGTGGACCGTCCGATCTTGATCGTGCGGTTGAGGTGAGTTCACGTGTTCCAAACCCGATTAGATCTGGACCATTGGATCAAGATCCAACGGTTCACAATCGCCACGTGCCGTAGTAGTGATTTTTATAGGATTAGATCTGGACCGTCCGATCTAGATCGAACGGCCCACGATCATCGAGTAGTTTCAACGTGTTAGCCCTGGATCTAATCGCGGCCGTTGATTTTCAAACCAACGGTCGAGATTGCGCCACGTGTCGGGAAGTTGGACCGACGCGGTCAGCGCCGTCCACGCGCTGGCGTCGTGACGCCGACACGGGGCCCGCATGTCGGGCCGACTGACCAAGCGCCGACGTCACCCATGACGTCACGGTGGGTCCCACCTGCCAAGATCTGTGGCCGAGCCCGCCGTCGCCGATGACGTCATCCGAGTGGTCCCACATGTCAGCGACACGTAGAGTTGTGGACCGAGTCCACGGTAGACCCGAGCCGAGCGTGGACCGAGTCCATGGACCGGCTGACGTCAGCCAACCAATCAGAGGCTGCCACGTGTCCATGATGACGCAATAATTAATTTCCGAAAAAAAGAAATGATTTATTAATTTGAAATATTGATTCAAATTTAGATTCAAACTTCAAACGCTTATAACTTTTGCGTTTCAACTCCGATTTGAGTGATTCAAATTTCTAAATTTGTATAAAATTGAGATCTACCTAAATATGAATTTTATTTAATTTTTGGACTAAAGTTTTTCTCTGTAAAATTATTTAATTGATTATTTAAACTTTAAATAATCATAACTTTTATGCGTTTAACTCCAAATTTGATTTATTCCAGTTTCTAAAAATCCATAAAATTATGTTCTTTCTATTTATGGATTTTATTTGGATGTTTGGACACTTTTTGCCTATTGTTTATTTGTGTATTTGCTATTTGCACGCTTTACGAGTAGACGTTGAAGTACCGAAGGATTCGAAGGAGAAGGTATTGACTCAGGATCCAACTCAAGACCAAGAACAAGTACTTTTTGAAGGCAAGTTGTGCTTTGACCATGTTGATCCTATTCGAAATCTATTTTGATTTAAACTATTGCATGCTAGTTCAATTAGAAAAATACTTGGTTTAAACATGGGGTTAGATAAATACCAATTTCTTTGTATGACACCTTGATTACTTAAGTATGTGCCATGACCCTTTGTCACCCTAGTTGTGGATTACTAGTTGGACATTATTAAATTGCCAACCTGGGTTTAGACCGTTGTAGTATACTGCTTAGACACACTTTCGTGCTCATAACATGATTTTGGATAATCAAATGTTAATATTGACTTAATGATATGTTGAACCTGTTTTGGAAAAGTATCATGTGATGGTGATGGCGCGTGGTGCATGGTAATCAAGCGGGGTTTGATAAACGATTTCGGCCAGGGGCCTGTGGCCACGAGTACTCAGGGGGGCCAGTTGTGGCCTGGGGCGTGTTGTTTTGGTTTTTCGGGTAGTCTGGCCCTGGTCACCCTAAGGACTGAACCTTGCAAGCCTTTGAACTGGGTCTAACGTGCAACCACATGTCTCAGTAATGGGACGGACCTAGTTGACTAAGTTGCTAATAACGCACTGTGGGACCTCGGGAGGTCAACTACACCCTTTGTGTAAGTTGTGCGGGGGGAGCGTCTGGGGCCGAGGCCAGTACCCATCTAACGGTTGATTGGCCTAGACTTCGCCTTAGCGAAGGGAAGGGTTAGAGCGCAATAACCGGGAGGACCACTTGTATTGTTAGAGGTTTCCAAAGACTTTATTCTGGGGAACTTCGCCTTTGTGGTGTTTGACTGTATCTTGTGGGTAAAGTGCATAACCTCTGCAGAGTTTAGAATCTATTCGAATAGCCGTGTCCGCGGTATTGGACATCGCTCGGGAATTACAGTCAAGGGTTAGATTTTCTCAAAAATAACTTGGATTTGGAAAGTTGGGATGGTTTAATAATGAAGATGATGGAAATGTGGTTTAGGATGGGGAAAAAGTTTATTAAACTTCTTGAAAAGTTATTTATGCTTTACTTATTTCTACTGCTTTCGAATCTACTTATATTATTTGTCAAATCTTTGTTTCTTGCAAATATACCTTGAGCTATTCCTTTGTACTAAGCCATGCATATAGTATATTAGCTTGCATTACATGCATGACTTGCTGAGTACCAAGTACTCACCCTTGCCTCAACACAATATCAGTTGAAGAGGAGATTACGCCAGCTTTGGAGGAGGAACTCCAAGAGGATCCGTCTACTTAGGGAAGCGAGCCCAGTCAGTTGCCTGTGGTATACTGGATGGCGCCACGAAGTTATTTGATTTTCCGCTACTATTATTTTTCTCTGAATAAGTTTCGCCTTGCGAGGCATATATTTGTAACTTGACCATAAGGTCGAGTAACCAGTTTGACTATTTAAATAAAGTACTTATTTAATATCGATTGGTATGATTGTGATATTTACCAATGTTAAGACTGTGTGCACTAGCGCGTTCCTGGACTAGTGCTGAATACACAGAGGGTCCGGATTTGCAAATTCGGGGTCCCGACACATATCAGCATTTCAATTTAGTAATGTCACCTTGCAATACTTTGGTGATGAATACATTCCCTCAACATAGCGCCATAATGTAAAGCAATGTCCATATTCTCATACCTGGGAGGTGAAGAAATAAATGAGTTGTGCAAGTACAAGTAATGTGTGAAATAAACAAAGCTAATCAAATTTATTAAAAACACAAACAATAATCAGATGCAATAACAAAAAGAGTTGCAGGAGGTACCTCAGTATGAGTTTTCCCCATGAATGGTAGCCAGCAAACAAAACATTTTCTTCTGTGGCATTACGCTGGAATTCACTTGGCCGATCAAGACGATGATATGGAAACCAAGTCTCTGCAGCTCATTGTACAGTTTCAAGCTATATGGTAATGCATGTGCCTTTGCTACATCTACCCATTCATCAAATGAGGTCTCATTGAATTCCTGCAAGCTACAAAATCAGGGACGTGTGAGAAAACAAGGTACCAATCTTTTTCTACAGAACTACAAACATGACCATGCAGTCCTTTATAAATGACCAAATTATGCAGCCTTTCAAAAAAAAGAAGCTACCAGTCAGATGATTCTAACAATTTTACTTTCCCTGAATTAAGAAACAAACCACGTTCCACAAAATTTGAGAGGAAAGATCTAAAACCTACTTGCACAGAGTATTCTAATACATTGGATTTGCAGAACTTTTAATATAAGATACAGTCAGGTACTTCTACTTCCTTATCAATCAAACAAACGCAACATAATATAAAGTCTGCATTGGAACTTAATTTACAAACCAATTTTCTTTTCAAAGCATATTTCAGTTCAGAGTACTAGCAAATTTTGGGGACGAGTTTTATGTAGCAATGCCCCTGGCAAACGAGGAAATCACATCTATTGTTGCTCTGCGCGAGACTAAAATTGAAGTCACCACAGAATATGCCTTTGTGTTGGCACTTGGCACATTGCTATAGTACTACGACAGCCAGAAAATTTTGCTCCGAATTAGCAAGTATAATGAAAAAAAAATGCTAAAAAGACTTTTGCTTGTGGCAAGCGTATACACAATTCTTACTACCTCAAAATTTGTTTAGTGTCAAATACCCAAATCCATCGTCGTCCGCACGAATTCGCATTGGATTTCGACGGTTTGCCAATCACGTTCGTGCACGAACAGTCGATGGAAAGAAAACAACAGAGCTGGGTTTGGGCCAATTACCCCCAGCCGCTGACGGCGTAGTAGGGCGCATTGGAGAGCAGCGTCTCGTCGACGTCGAACACCCACGCCGACTGGCGCCCCCTCGCCAGACGTGAAGACAAGGGCGGCGAAGGCGAGAGTCGGCGGCGGCGACGGCGAGTCGGACGAGTAGCGCCGCCCTCCATGTACCAGCGCCACGAGCGTCCGCGGCCGGTCCGTACGGCGCTCCAGGCCCGCGTTGCCCGTCTCCACCGACCTCGGTATCGCGAGAAGAGCGTCCAGCGTTATCGCCGTCGCCGGAGGAGATCTCGGCGGTGGGGACCTCCGGCGCAGTGCGGAGGATGGCCTTGATGCGACGGCGCCCGGCCGAGGGCGTGAGAACAAGGCTGCCGACCGAAGGAAAGCAGTGCGAACAGCGCCACCGGTCGCTATCGCGAGCCCTAGGGCATCGTCTCCTCCCCGGAGGTGAGGCTGGGCGGAGATCTGGCCGGCGAGGCTAAGGTTGGGCTTGGGCTCGGGCGACAACAGTCGAGGCCTTGTGCGGCGTGGCCAGAGCGGGCGTGAAGAAGCGGGCGGCGAGCGGCGAGGGGCAGGGGCAGCGGCGCGGCGAGGCGAGTGGCGGCTAGGGTTGAGGAGGGGCCCGGGGCACGGGACGGGAGCGGCTAGGGTTGGGGAGGGACTGGGGGCACGGGACGAGAGCGGCGCCCTTGTGACGCTGACGGCTGGGTGGGTCCACCGGTCCAGGGCTCCAAGTAGTGACCCCTTCTCTATAGCGACCCACCGTTGGTCCCTAACGACATCTATAGCGACCAACCATAAATTGTTAAATTTCTAGACTTTTAGCGACCGACTAACCGTCGCTAAAAACTCATTTAGCGACCAACCGTCGGTCCATAAGTTTTAGCGACCAACCATCGGTCCCTAATAAGGGTCGCTAAAGATCAACCGTCGTATAGTGTATTTTATCTGTCTCGATTCCTAATTATTCAAGAAAAAACTGATTGTAATATGTGTACTGTAATTTGTATTTTCGAAAAATGAACAAACAGGGTCATCACAATCGGTTAGAACCAACTGTGATGACGGGCACAATCGATTCTAGATCACAATTAGTTCTAACATGAGAACCGCTTGTGATGTGCCTATCTGCTAGACTATGAATTGGGATAAGACTAAGCCGAACGCAAGACTAGAAGCACCTTTGACTTTTATATATGAGAGGTGTTTCTATGCTCTTTCTTTAAAAGTTGCACAACTATTAAAGCATGAATGAATGGTAGATGGTGATTATTTACCCCTTCACTTGCTTCAAGATTTGTGCAACTTGTACTAGAAGGAAAAGCATAGAAGCACCGCTCTTTATATAATTTTTTTTCAAAGTCAAACTCTTACAAATGAGCACACTCAACAATATGGACTAGAAACAAGGATTACACAGGCTATAATACAAAAAACAAAACAAAAAACAAACTAGACAGTGAATGATCGCCAAAAATGGGTACCGAAACTTTAGAGCCTGTTTTGAGTCTTGAAACGATGTTTTTTTTTTTGGAGTTGATATTTTTTTCCAAAGCCTCGCGAAAAATTCACGACTTAGACTTGGACTCTTCGTACTCTTCGATTCGAGTACTCGTACGTCGAAAACGTACACCATATGCAAAAGTTATGGCTATTTTAATGACATGTGCACGAATACTACCTCTCGGACTTGGATTTGGCAAAGTGGAGACCGACTCGGTTTGGACTCAAATTAGATGGCAAAATAGAATTAAAGGTGTGATGGACACCATATCACAATCGGTTCTGAGCTAGAACCAATTGTGATGTGCTCAGGATTCCTGTGAAAGTAAATTTTGGGTGCCGAGCAGATTTCAATTTCAAAATAATTTTGCTGGAAAATCTACTGCATACATTCCTTATATATATTTATACACACCCTTGTGCTCACCACTCATCTTCTCCACTTGCTCCTCTCTCTATATCCTGCTCTCCCTCTCACGTGCACGATAGATAGATAGATAGATACATAGAGAGAGAGAGAGGAGCCGAGGTGAAGGCACTCAGGCAATAGGATAGAAGGATTACTTCATGAGAGGTGTGGATCTTGGTTTTAGATTTCTTGGTTTTTAAAGAAATCGTTGCATTGATCACTTCAGTAGTAATTTATGCAAGTTTCTACTTTAGGTTGCAGGAAGAACAGGTGTGTACTGGTAAGGAACTTTATACACATAGTTTAAAAGCTCTTTACTTTATTTCTTCTTATACTGGTAAGGAACTTCAGGGAGAACATGTGTCTACTGGTACGAAATCGACTGATATAAAAATGTAATAGGACTAAACTTTGATGTATTATGATTTCTTCTTGTCCAAATTAACTTTATTTCCTTATTTGCCCATTATATCCTGTACTAATTTTCCAATCATTTTCAGATTCATAGTGTCGGGGATTGGCTATCTGGCAAAAGACCACGGTACCCCCGTGAAAAGCTAAACCCGCCGACCAAGCGGCACTAAGGGAAGATGCTCGGGAGAACGAAACGAGCATCCCTCCTTCTCCTCCGAGCATACGCGTTTGCGCCTCCGTTCGCAGAAGCACCAAACACACCCCCCACGAGCAAGCATGCTCGTGGAGGCCACGACCTGCTCGGGTGTCTTGGTCGGAGGGCCCAGCGAGCGCTGCGAGGAAGGAAGGAGGCAACCAATCAGCCGGAGATCAAGGGAAATCATACCCGAAATTCAAATAACGCTGAATCAAGGGCAGCATCACGGATATGGATACATAGCGTGATCCCTGAGGCGGTTACTTTTCGCATCTCTAGTCATAGTATTTAAACCCCTCAAGATCTGTAATAGGAGGGCACACGAAAGATAGAACACAATACACTGGAGTAGGGTCATTATCTCGGCGGTGAGAGGCCCGAACCAGGATAAAAACACCGCGTCCCCCTTTTTTCCGGCCTCCTTCTCCGACCTCGCGTCGCTCGAACGCCCTCTTCGAGCCGTACGACGGGGCTCTGTTGATCCCCCATTCAACAAGTAAGCTCGGCGGGAGCCCGTTCTCCAATCGTCGACACCTGGCGCCGTCCGTGGGGACGGCAGTTTGATTCCGTGCGGATCAAGATCCTCGAGGATGCCAAACTCGGAGACACTCGGGACCTTTGTGTCTTTGACCACGTTGAGGATGACGACGTGTACTACGCCGCCGACAACGTGCCCAGGGTGACCGATCCTATCGATCACACCGAGTCCAGGAGCCTTTCCTCGGACACGGGAATGCGAGGGCAGATCCTCCATTCCCAGACATTACCCTCGGAGACCCCGAGGATGATCGCAACGAGCTCTACGATGGCCTGGACATACCAGGCGACCTAGAGCTCGACCGAGAGATCAGCGTCCCAAGGGGACACAATGATGTCCCCATCGCTTTCGTCTCGCTCTCGTCGAGTCAACATGGCTGGGAGCCACGCGAGCCCGGAGAGGATCCTCGGGCGCCGCCAGCACGACCACTATGAGGCGGCCAGGCGCCACTTGGAGGCGTCTTTGGGAAAGACGCTTGCGAGCATTCGCCGCCAGGCAAAGGGGAGGTGCGCCTCCACGGAAAGGAACTCGCGGTACCGAACTCCCGATCGCACTCGGAGCGCCCGTCAAAGCTCGCCGCCCGATTCACGAAGCAGAGCGGCTGAGGCCTTGGCGGCGGTCGTCGTGACTGCCTTGATTTCCCGAGCAAGTAGACTTAGAGGCCATGGGCAGGTGGTCGTGGCCGAAGATTTGGAGAGGCTTGCCGCCGAGCTAAAAGTCTCGAATCCTCCCCATGGCCGGGATGCCCGGTGTGTCCGGGACCATCACAACGCTCCCCGTGCGTTCGCCAGAGATGAATCTCGAGCCATGCTCGGAGATCGCCCCAAGTCGCCGACCCGATCCGGAAAGGCCGGAACGATCCGCAGAGCAACCTCGGGCGATATACAGCCTGTCGCCCAGATTACGGCGCTCGAGCACTCCGCAACCATGCGGTCATCGGCCGCGACCGACGCATGAGGTTTTCTCCCGACTCGGCCAAGACGGGCGTTGGGTGGAAGATCCGCGTGGAGGCCGCCGTGACCGAGGTTTTCGCCGCGAAACCCCGAGCCGCCGCCGGCCTTCACGAGCTCCCTCCGGACGTCGCATGGCCAAACAGGTTCAAGCCCGCCACGCCGAGATTCAACGGGACCCGAACCCGGATGAATTCCTCTCGATATACACTACCGCCATCCTCGCCACGGAGGTAATGAGGGGGTAATGGCAAATTACCTTCCGACGGTCCCGACGGAGCTGCTCGTGACGTGGCTTTTCAATCAAAAGGAAGGATCCATACGGTCTGAGGGCAGCTCAGCGCCGCACTCCGGCGAATTTCGGAGCCGCTACATCCGCCGAAAAGAAGCGCGACCTGGGCGCTTGATCTGAGACGGACGGGAAACCTGCGACAATTCGTCGAGAGGTTCATCCAGTCCGGAACTCGATCTCGAACATATCGGACGAGGCTGTCGTCCGAGCTTTCAAGTTCGGGTGCGAGACGCGGCGCTTCACACAGACCTGGAGATCCACCTGGATCTAACAATAACGAGCTCTTCCGAATGGCCGATCGATACGCCAACGCAGATGAAGCCGCCCAATGGAAGAAAATGCCGGATGAAGGGAAGTCGCCGCCTCGGCCTGGCACGGAGACCTCGGCTAGCAAAAAGGGTTCGACTCAGAGACAAGAAGATCAAGAAGAAGAAGAAAAAGCAACCCTCGCCCGGCCATGGTAGCCGCGGTGGAACAACAACGGCCGGGCAACTCAGCCCACGGCCGTGGGCCTAATGCTCGAGGAAGAGGACAACCACCCAGGCCTCGAGGGCGAGGCGACCAAGCGGACCGACGAGGCGACCAAAGCGGACCGACGGCAGGCGACCTCTCTGTCCACTTCACCAGCGCCGCAGGCACGACCTACGGAATTGCCGAGCGTGGACCTACCGCTGGAAGCGATTTTACGGCGAGGTCCCATGCCGACGCTTCGAGCAGGGTGAAAGCGACAAAGGAAAACAGCCGCCGAGGAAAGTGAGGATGAAATGGAATATCAAGAACCAAGGAATCACATAGCGGTCATCTTCGGGGCTCCTCGCCTACAAGTCCCGCCGGACTTAAAGGAGGCTGCAAGGGAAGTGCACCATGTTACCCAGGGTAAGCCTCCGGTCTGGCCAGTGAAATGGTCGGAGGTATCCCTCACATTCTCGAGAGACGATTGTCCCTTGGGGATGACCAAACCCCAGAGGCTTCCGATGGTCGTGAACCCCACCATCAGCAATCTTGTCGTCGGTCGGGTCCTCATAGACTCAGGAGCTCTTTGGACCTTATTGCAGCCAAGGTATTGGGCGAGATGCAGATTCCTCGTTCCAAAATCAAGAGTGTGGCCGTGCCCTTCTTCGGGATAGTCCGGGCACCTCGATCAAACCTCTGGGCAGGTCGTCTTGCCCGTAAGTTTCGGGCGCCCAAGTAACTTCGAACGGAGCTAATCACCTTCGAGGTGGTAGACTTGAGTCGGCCTACAACGCCATCCTCGGCAGGCCGGCCTTGGCCAAGTTCATGGCCGCCTCGCATCACGCGTGTCGGTGCCTAAAGATTCCGGGCCAAACGGAGTCATAACCGTCAAAGGAACCACAAGTCCGCACTCAATTGCGGCGAAAGAGCGCTGGATATGGTCGGTCGATTGCCGCCGCGCTCACGACCAAGAGCCGAAGCATTCCGGCCTAAACTTGCCCTCCAACCTGGAGGAGAGACCAAGGCTGTTCGCTCAGCGAAGTCGGAACGGCCAAATCGTTCATTTGGGATCTTCCTAGATCCCAAATAGGAACTCGAGCTCGTCACTTTCCTCCGAGCAAGGTCGGATGTGTTCGCCTGGGAACCATCCGACATGCCGAGTCCCAAGGAGGTGGTCGAGCACGAGCTAGCGGTTCACCGACAAAAAACCAAGTGAGACAGAAACTTAGACGCTTTTCCCGGAAAAGCAAGCAATCATCCGGAGGAACTTGATAAACTCCTAAAAGTGGCTTCATCGGAGAGATTGAGCACTCCGAGTGGCTAGCCAATCCAGTCTGGTCGAGGAAGAAAGGAGGCAAGTGGCGCGTAAGCGTCGACCACACGGGTTTGAACGCAGCGTGCCCAAAAGACAACTATCCGTTGCCTCGCATAGACCAATTGGTGGGCCAGCGGGCGGGAGTCCACGAACCATGAGCTTCCTAGACGCCTATTCAGGCTATCATCGAGATCAGCCTGTCGCGCGAAGACGAGGGAAAGACTTCCTTCATCACCCCGTTCGGTACCTTACGCTATACGACCATGTCTTTCGGTCCGAGAAATGCGGGAGCAACCTTTCAACGCCTCATGCAGAAGACTTTCCACAGACCAAATAGGTCGAAATTTGGAGGTATATGTCGGCGACATAGTTGTCAAGAGCAAGAGTACTTCAGGTCACGTTCTTTGACTTAGAAGAAACTTTCTGTAACCTCAATAAGCATCGAATAAAGCTAAATCGAGAAAAATGCGTATTCGGCGTGAAAGGCCGGCAAGGTGCTCGGCTACATGGTCGGGCCACATGGCGTTGGGGCTAACCAGAGAAGATCGAAGCCATTGAGAACATGAGGTCGCCCACATGCGTAAAGGAAGTACAAGCTCGGCCGGAGGATGGCCGCCTAAGCCGGTTCGTCTCCCGACCGGGAGCGAGGACTACCTTTCTTTAAAGCCCTCCGCAAACATGATGGCTTCACATGGACGGAGGAAGCTGATCGCGGCGTTCAAAGAGCTAAAAGCAGTACCTCTCCAAGCCGCCCGTCCTCGTCACACCCACGGCAGGAAGAATTGCTATTATACTGGCGGCAACCCGCCGCGGTGAGCTCGGTGTTGGCGGTAGAAAGAGATGGTACCCAGCGACCTATCTATTACGTCGTAGTACTTCATGGACCAAAGGAGCGTTACCCGAGGTCCGAAACTCTGTACTCATTCTGATGGCCTCCCGAAGTTGCGTCACTACTTTCAAGCACACAAGATCGTGGTGCCGACCGGCTTCCCACTCAGGAAATCCTGAAAAATCGGGACGCCCGGTGGTCGCATAGCCAAGTGGGCAATGGAACTCGCCGAGTTCGAGCTGGTATTCTCAGCCCGCACGGCGATAAAATCACAAGTCCTGGCTGATTTCGTGGCGAGAATGGTCGGCTCGGCACCACCGGCCAGTAGGACCAATGATTCGAGGAAACTCCTGGACCTTGTATTTTGACGGATCCCGAGCATACGAGCGCTGGGGCTGGCGTCATCTTGGTCTCCCGGACGGAGAGCAGCTACAGATCGCCATCCAACTACATTTCTTGCGACTAACAACGCGGCGAAGTACGAAGGCCTTTGGCCGGACTTCGGGCATGCAAATCGCTAGGAGTCCAACGGCTCACCTGTGAAGGGCGATTCACGGTTGGTCGTGAACCAGTCAACAAGGAGTATCGGTGTTCCGATACCTCAATGGCGCTGCACCTGGCGAAGTAAGGAAGATGGAGAAATACTTCAAGAATTTGAAGTAATCTACATCCCGTGAAGGATAATTCCCTGGCCGACCAAATGTCTAAGGTCGGTTCCTCCCAAACCGCCGCTCGGCGGGTGCTCGTCGAGCACCTACATAAGCCCTCCATTCCCTCTGAAGAGGAGGCACCAGAGACCGCGGTAGGGTCTCATTCCTCGAGCAAAGCGCCAAATTGGATGACGCCATTCATCCAATACCTTGCGCATGGGACATTGCCCGAGGAAGAAGCCGGCGTTCCTCGGCTAACAAGGCGATCTTCTCAAGACAGATCGATCGAAGGCGACCTATACGGAAAGGCGCATTAGGAATCCTTTCCAAATCGTCTCCAGGAAGGAAGGCGATGCCTTCTTCGTGATATCCACGAAGGAATGTGCGGAGCTCATTCGTCTTCGTAACAGCTTGTGAGCAAAGCCTTCCGATTGGGTTACTCTTGGCCGACGGCCTTGACGGACGCGCGGTCAATCGTAACGACCTGCCGAGCATGCCGGTTCCATGCTCGCAAAACCGATCAACCGGCATATGCCCTACAAACCATACCGCTTTCGTGGCCATTCTCGACCAGGGCTCGGCGTCCTTGGACCCTTTCCCGAGGTCGGAAAGGCTGCAAGTATTTGCTCGTGGCCATCGACACTTTCACTAAGTGGATAGAGGCCGAGCCCGTCTCGACCATCTCGGCCCGAGCGGCCAAGAGGTTCCTCCGCATGACAACGTGGTAACCGGTTCGGGGTACCCAACCGTCTTATCACGAGACAATGGGACCCGATTCACCGGTGAACTGTTCCAAAGTTACTTGTGAGGAGGTCGGGACCAAGGTCTGCTTTCGCTTCGTGGCACATCCACGTAGTAACGGAGCAAATGAGCGAGCAAATGGGCAGCTAGTCCAGGGCATAAAAGAGAGTCTTTAAGACCCTCAACCAAAGACAAGCGGCGATGGGTGGAGGAGCTTCCGCCGTTCTTTGGTCTATCCGCACCACGACAAGTCGAGCCACAAAGGCGAGACGCCTTTCCAACTTCGTCACGGTCGCGGAGGCCATTACGCTGCCCGAAATCGTCTTTGGGTTCCCCAAGGTGCAATCGATCGATTCCATCGATCAAGAGGCCGAGCGCCTCGTCGACCTGGACCTCGTCGGCGACACGCGAATCCGGCGTTGCTCGGCCTGCAATTTACCTACAAGCTCTTCGTAGGCATGCAGCCAAGGCGATCCGACCTAGGGCCCTACAAGTCGCGACATGGTCTTACGAAGAGTTCAAGACCTGTCGAAGGCCAACAAGCCGACCCCAAGGTGGGAAGGACCCTACACGGTCATGTCTACTGGCGCGCCGGGGCTGTTCGCCTCGCGATGCCGGATGGTCGGGAGCTCACCAAAGACTGGAACATCGATCAACTGCGTAAATTCTACGTTTAGACGAGTACTCCTATCTCGCGCCCCTTGCGTTCTTTTCCAATAAATCATTTTCCCTCTTTCTCGAATTTCGTCCTCGCTTTGTCGAACGAGCATCGTCGTCTACCAGCACTACAGACGAACTTATCCAACAAGTATGTGCGCGCCATCTCCCTTGGCCCCGGCGGATGCTCGCCCAATCGTCCACTTTCCACAGTAGCTCTTATTTGTATGCATGGTCGGGCGCGAGCATCCACTCTAAGCCCGTTCGGTGACCACTCGGGTATGGTGGCTCTACGTATTGTTGGTTTAAAGCTAAATGCGCTCTGTGCTCACAGCTCACTCAAACACAACCGATCTATTCGAGTAATTCAAAAATCGTTACGACCAAAGCGACCCTTAAAAACTCCCATGAACAAACTCGTGCTCGCAGCGGTGAGGACACGACCTTTGTCCATGGCGAGGGGCTACGTATGATAGGAACGTTAGTCCCTCCTTACCAAGGCTCCTTTGCTCGTGTCTATGATATTTGATCTACGCAGAACTTGTTTTCTTTGCTCGTATCTACGCTCCATGCAGGAACTTGCTTTCTTTTTCTGCAACCGGATCATACGGGCATATGCTGGCGAGTTCAAGTTCAAGCAAAAAAAAGCAGGCAAGGACCAAACTCCTGCGAATATGCTCATTTAATCCAAAACGTTGTTTTTTTACGAGGTTTTACACAAGATAAAAATAAAAAGAAAGAGCTAAGTCCTACGACCGCCTGGAGGGCAGCGAGCTCGTCCTTAAGGAGTCGACCTCCGCCTCTAGGTCCAGGACCTTCCGCCAGGGCAGCGCGACCTTCGGCGCGCTTTCCGGAGGCGCCGCGCCTCCTTGAGCTGGCTTCCTCGCGCTCCCGAAGCTCGGCGAAGGTCTGCCGAAGCTTCACCAGCTCTTCGTCAAGCTCGGCGCACTTCGCTCTGAAGTGCTCTTCGCCGTCTCGCTCTGGAAGAGCTGGTCCCGAGCCGGCGATGAGGCTCCTCGCCGATTCCAGCTGCTTCAGTCGGCCTCGCGCACCTCGGAGACCCGACGCTCAAGATCGGCGATCTTGGCGTCTTGCTCATGATGGTACGACCGATTACTCTTCTGTGAGACCGAGGTGGCATCGATATCCTCCATAGCCTTCGCGGCAAACTTGAGCGAAGAGAAAGGAGAAGGGAAAGAAGTGAGCGGACTCCCGGAAGATCGTTCGCGGCGAAAAAGAAGAAACATGGAAACTTACCGGAAGAGCCGGTGACCGGCTTGTCCTGGCGGCGGCGATCGGTCGCGCCCGGCCGAAAGAAGGGATTGACCAAGTCATCCGGGCGGCGCGTCAAGGTCTTGCTCCTCCTGAGCACCGGTGCTCCCAGGAGAGCAACGGCGTCACCACCTTCGATCAACCCGGTCGCCCCGGCGATCCTCGTCCCACGACAAGCGGCTCGTGGTCGCTTTCCCCATGGTCGGCCATCATACGCCGGGGTCAGACGCCAACCACGAAGCCGCCACTCCATGCTCATGGTGGAGGCGGTTGGTCGTTAGCAACCACCTCCGCCTCTGTTCCTCTTCACGGAGGCGACCAATGCTCTCCGACCAAGGCATTGGATCGAGGCGATCACCTCCGCCCCTTGCACCTCCGTGGCGGGGCGCCTGGTGCCGGGACCAAGGAGTTAGGCGGGGCGACCTCCGCCTCCTCCTCTCCTTGGCTCATGGCCAAGGGCTGTTGGTCGGGAGCGACCAAGCTCCCTTCCCCGGGGCTCGGCGCTTGAGCCTCGCCCTCAGTCATCTCTTCGCAAGGGGCCAAGGCCAAGGCGTCTTGGTCCTCAGTCCCCTGCGGCTCCTGCTCCTCCGCGTGGGATAGGCTCCACGGCCGCGAAGGGAGCGCTGGTCCCGCCGAAGGAAGCTCGGGCTCCACCGAGTCCGAAGTTAGCACCGGCTCCTCCCGTCTCGGCCATCACCCGGCCGACGACGCGGTCGAGCTTCGGCGTCCACTGCGGAGTTGATAATCTCCTCGACCATCTGGCGGAAGTCCAAAGCGACATCCGAGCTATCACGCCCACGCCAAACAGGGTGGGGTTAGCCCAAGAAAGTCGCAAGACAAGAGCGGAATAAGAGAATGAAGAACGTACCTTACGCGTGGCGGCGCCATCCTCCTCGGCCTCCTCGCCGGCCACGGGCGACCTGCCCGCGCGGCCTCGTTGGCCTCGGCCACGACCACGGCGCTCCTCTGCGGCGTCGGCGCGATGCCATCGCCAGGTCGACATCGTCCATGTCGACCTCTTCCAGCTGTCGAGGCGGTTTGAGAGGTCGACCTCCTGCTCCTTCTAACCAGAGCATAGGCGGCCTCCTCCTCTTCTTCCTCCTCCTCGGGGCATCAACCACCCGAGTGAGCTGGTCTGGAGGGCCTTGATCTGCCTCTCCACCGCTCCTTGGTCGGGAGAGACTGGCATCCTCCTCGGCCTCCCTACTTTGCTCGGCGAGCTGTTCCGATCGGCTCATCGGCTCGGCTTCTTCCGCTTGAAGTCATCGAACCAAACGCGGAGTTCGCTTACCTCCTGGCGGTCGGCGTACTCAAGGTGCGGGGTAGGGGTCTGGTCGGCTTCGGCGCCTCGGACCGCTGGCGCGGGAGGCGAGGCGGATGCTCGGCGACCTCGACCCGCCGCCCTCTTCACGGAACCCCTGGCCGGGTCTTTGGCTTGCGGCGCTGCGGCCTTCGACACCGCAAGCTCAAGGGCGACCTTCTCCTGCCAAATGTAAATCGGGAGGAATGAGCTCGGAAAACATGCCCTCGAGCGGAAGTGGGAAAATGTACTTACCGCGTCGCGCGGTCAAAAATATTCTTGGGGACCTGGCGATTGGGCGTCGGCTCCTTCTCCTTCGGGCGCCGAACATCTCGGCGACCCTATCGTCAACCCATCCGTCCTCGGGCTGCGTCACAACCGAAGACTAAGACAAAAGGCATATACGGATGCATAACGCAGATTCACTGTAGCGGCGATGCTCGGGAAAGAGGTCCAGGAACATACTGCGTTGTCCTCGCGGGTGAAGTCGTGCCACCCGGTCACCTCGAAGAAGGGATGCTCGCGGCGCCTCGTGGGGACACCGGTTGAAGAGTAAAGTCCGGGCGATATCCCGACCGGTGAGCCCCATCTGGGCAAGCTCACCGATCGTCTGAGCACCCGCTCTTCCTCGGGTTGCAGGCGGCGCGCGCCGTCTCGAGGGCGGAGCGTCCTCCCGATGTAGACCAACCGGGACCCTCCGCCTTCTTCCGGTAGAATTAGAGGTCGGCCCAACCCGACACCGAGTCCTTCGTGAGCAACGAAGGGGTACTCGTATGGTCGGTTGGGCCGGCGAAGATAAACGCAGCCGGCGGAACCATCCGGCCGGTGCGGAAGGGGAATAGAAGTGAAAGAAGAGGCTAGCCGTGGGCATTACACCCACGTAAGCCTCGCAAAGGTGGGAGAAGATTGCGAGGAAAGGATGGAGTTGGGGTGGAGATGAGAGATCTCGCACCGCAGAAGGCAAGCACGGAGGCGAGGAAGTCGCTCTCGAGGCACGGCCCGTTGATGGCGTACAACTTCGCAGGAGACGATCTCCGTCTCCAGCGGTCTTGCGCCGCATCATCATCCGGGCACTCGACCCGAGCTTGGGTCGACGTACCCCTCGTCCGTGAGCACACTGGAGCCTCCTCCGGTCATCTCGCTAACCTTGAAGCAGCGCCATGGCCGAAGAAGGAAGGAGAGCGAAAAGGGTTCTTGGGCGCTAGGGCTCTTGGAAGATTTTTCGCCGAAGACGAGCAAAGAGACGCAATGGGACTCCGACCTCTCCGGTAGAAAGGGTTAAAAGGATAGTGAAGAGGCGGGATAAAAATCGCCGCCTATCGCGCGCGGCAACACTGGCCGGAAAAAGCGCCGCTTCAGAAACTACCGCATCGCTACAGGAGGCTTCTCGGAGAAGGAACCGCAGAACAACCAAGCAGCCAGCGCCAGCAGAGCAAGCACGCGCGGGTAAAGAAGCTCGCCTCCCGACGTAAAATGGTCGTGAGCCACGACCAAAGGAAATTCAATCCCCTCAAGTCTTCTTAGGCTCAAGGAAGCCCGAGGTTCCCAGCTTGAACCTCGGGGGCTAGCCGTCGGGATTGGCTATCGGCAAAAGACCACGGTACCCCAGTGAAAAGCTAAACCCGCCGACCAAGCGGCACTAAGGGAAGATGCTCGGGAGAACGAAACGAGCATCCCTCCTTCTCCTCCGAGCATACGCGTTTGCGCCTCCGTTCGCAGAAGCACCAAACACACCCCCCACGAGCAAGCATGCTCGTGGAGGCCACGAACGCTCGGGTGTTTTGGTCGGAGGGACCAGCGAGCGCTGCGAGGAAGGAAGGAGGCAACCAATCAGCCGGAGATCAAGGGAAATCATACCCGAAATTCAAATAACGCGGGAATCAAGGGCAGCATCACGGATATGGATACATAGCGTGATCCCCGGAGGCGGTTACTTTTTTCGCATCTCTAGTCATAGTATTTAAACCCCCCCTGAAGATCTGTAACAGGAGGGCACACGAAAGATAGAACACAATACACTGGAGTAGGGTCATTATCTCGGCGGTGAGAGGCCCGAACCAGGATAAAAAACACCGCGTCCCCCCTTTTTTCCGGCCTCCTTCTCCCGACCTCGCGTCGCTCGAACGCCCTCTTCGATCCGTGCGACGGGGCTCTGTTGATCCCCCATTCAACAAGTAAGCTCGACGGGAGCCCGTTCTCCAATCGTCGACACATAGTATTCGCAAATGGGGCATGGTTGCAAAGCCGAGGAGGTGGTGTAGACCAAGTACAATACGGACATGGAGTTTGAATTCATCACTAGCTCTATAAAATATTGTCAAGTATATTCCATAAATATGTGCACAATATTTTGTCAAGTGTCACTGTCTTTTAATTGGATGAATGGGTCGATAGATGCATGTGTACTGACTGTTAAGTATGCTTGTGTTCTATACTGTAAACGAATGGGATATGTATATTGTAAAATGTTTGTGTTCTCTATATATTTTGAATGTGATATATATACTATAAACTAATCAACAATAGTGAAATGGGCTCATCACAATCGGTTCTAAGCTAGAACCGATTGTGACGAGGGGGTCATCATAATCGGTTCTTTGCTAGAACCGATTATGATAACTATTTATCACAATCGGGCGAAAACCGACTGTGATAGCGTTTCCTCATCATTATCGTTGGACATTGTATCGTTACCAAAACCGATTATAATAACAAAAAAGAATCAATTCTGATGAACATTCTTGTAGTAATGGCTCTAGAAGTAGTGTAGATGTATCCATGCATAAATGCACGTCACCCTACCTAACTGGTTTGATCAACTTTGGCTTGGTAATTATTTTAGCCATCGCAAATCCATCGTGCACCTACTCCGATCTACTCCCTTAGCAGGAAAAAAAAAATATCAGCTAAATATTCCCTACTTAACCATGACAATTGTAGGGTCAAATGGAATAAAAGAACAAAAGAAAGCAGCCATCACTCTCTGCGTGAGAGAGAGAGAGGTCAACAATCAGCATTGCCACCCAACTGGCCCTAGAAACTACTCAAAACCTACGTTGAACATGCTTGCAAAGCTAATGCTCCAAATCAGATGACAAAGAACCATCTACTAATTGATCAGATGCTGACTAATTAACAGTACAAGCTAGCTAGGAGGAAGACAATCAAAGCAAAAGGAAGAGTCCATGCAAAAGGAAAGCTTGTAACCAAATCAAAATTGAGTCGGTCCTCTCTTCATGCGCCAGGACAGCTTTGATCAACGATTCGCTGCATATATACGTGGACCAGCGATCGGACAAATAACACGGCCCAAAATCCCTACTCCCTCCGTCCCGAATACGTCATTTTAGTTTTCAACATTTGTTCTTAAACACATCATTCTACAATTTCGAGCGATTTTTTTTACCATTTTTTCTTTCTATATCTCTTCCCTTTAGTAGTTTTCAATGTCATTTACCACCGTAGACTAGAGTGAAACACACAATCCAAAAATATAACAAAGAAATATAATATAGTCGTCGGTAGATATGCCTCGGTGGAAGTATAAGAAGTTAGAATGACATGTATTGAGTGCCGGAGGGAGTACCAGTTGTTTGCCATTTTAGGGCAGTGCCACACGCCTTAATTTGCAGCCAGCTAGGCCAGGCTGGGTTGGACTTGGACCCAATCGAGAAACGTTTCAGAAACGAAAAACTTTTCAGCTCTCTTTCTCTGGTCGCCACCTAAGATATTCTTCCAACAACTTCTTTTTGGTCATGTGAAATCAAGACCACCTGAGAATGAGGAGAAACAAGGATCGGAAAGTTATTCTTCAAAAACTTTTCTTTTTCAGTCCAAGAAAGGAACTGGCCATATATATGACGTGTCCTTAGGTTTTTCTTGGAGTAATATCAATTTAGCCGGTAATTATTCCAGGGTGATATATGTAAATGTTGATGGTAGCACTAGCTAGTTAGTTAATTATAGGGTGACTAGCTACACCCCACGCTACCCCGGAAGGTTCATATTAAGGCTGTAAAAAAAGCTCGAGCTCAGCTGGTTCAAACCCAGTTCAAACTCTAAACAAATCGAACTCGAGCCTGAGAAGCTCAAACTTATTCGAGCTCGATCTGTTTACAGCCCTGGTCCAGACAACTCAAATCGGCTAGCTAGTCGGTGATTGCGTCGGAAGATCGTGTTTCGACTCAAATCGGCTACCCGCACAATCGCAATGCTAAAACTTTATGATTCCAAATAGGAACACTCAATGTCTCACTAACAATCGAATAAACCCATAGCACATAGTAGTAATTTTGTTTTTCACGATCATGATATTTAGTTTTTAGGATATCAAGAAGACAAATATTTTACATCGATATATCGTCTCCTGGGTCTCGCGCGCTGTCACGTGCGAGAGACGGAGACTGTTGCCATCGGAAAATTGATGATAGCAGCACCGCGTCTCTACAGAGGATGCTCTCTAGCAGCTTATACAAAATGTCAGCTATTTTTTTTAGCAGATCGACAAAGTCAATGATAGGTAAACCTAAACGAAAACCAATCCTAAAATAAACGCCGATGTGAAGCAATAACAAACATAAACGAATATCAAATCAGGGGATATGTATAACTCACAAATTAATTAATATATAGATGCGAAATAACATTGATCAGAGTCGAATTATAAAAGTAAAATTCCACTAGCTACGGCCTACTTCCACGGTAAAAGTAAGATTCTACTGGTTACGGCCAACTCCTACGGTAAAAAAAGAAGAGCATATACAAAAAGTAGTAAAGGTCAGCGCGTTTTTCCAATCAAACGGTATGGATCGACTCAATTTTAGATTTTGCTTCAAATTTTCCTCTTCCTCGCGTGACGGTCGACTCGACCTTTCCTCGCAAACGGCGCCTACCAAAACCAATCGGCAACAGAGAGACACGGTGCGCCTTTACCAACCCGCAGAGCCACGGACGAACTCGACCGATCGAGCTGGCAGCAACTAGCAAGTAAAACGGAAGTAGCAGCTAAAGTTGAATACCTTGGTCCTCTCCTCTCCGCCCCCCCTGACGGCGACGACTTCGATCGTCCTCTCGGCCGTGTTCGTGTCATGTCACTCCGCTCCTCCGCTGCCCAGCGGGATTGCGCCCATGGTATGTACGAGGACGCGGCAACGCTGCAGCGGAAGCGGTTTTGCTTTCGAGCAAGCAAGGCCGGCGCAATTAGCCAAATGGTGATGGTTCCATGTGTTGGCCTCGCAGGTCGTCCCGTTGACATGCTAATCTCACGTCCTTTCGTAGCTAAGGGCATCTCCAAGAGTGCGCTCTAAAAATAAGCCTTAAACTTTAATTTAGAACCCCAACTAATTAATTTTATAGTTCCAACGAAATATTCACTTTAGCAATTAGGCTCTAAGACCAAACGAAGATATGGCTCAATCACAGAGTTGCTAAATATAGCTACTCTCTTAGGGGCCCTAAAACAATTTGCTAAATTTTAACAATTTAAGGTCTTTGCTAGAGTTAATCTTTTCCCCAAAAGCCCTATAATTCAAATTAAAGTCATATTTAAGGTCTCTCTTGGAGATGCTCTAAATATAGTGTCGGGACTCGAGGCCGTGATTTTTTTTTAGAAATCTTATAGTGTATTATACTGGTAGTATATAATGTGCAGTAGAAATCACATCTAATCATTGATTTGTTAAGGGTGTTTCTATTGCTCTACTACCAGATGAAGTATAAATAAATTCTAGTTAATTTGATCCACTGAATAAAAAAAAATGAACAGTTCATATTTAATTTAGTGTACTATAAAAGAGCTCTTTTTTCCTAGCTTCAAATGTAAAAAGGTTAAAGTTTAAATATATAGGTGATTTTTTAGCTGGATTTTTTTTTCAAAAGCACGAGCTTTTGTATAACTAAAATCCAAAAGACACATAGGAGATGATTTTTTGGCTTCTTAAGGATTGGTTTTAATTAGCATAATGCTATTGAACGTAAGATAAAATTATTCATCTCTACCAAGTGTAAGAGCAGACTATTTTCAAGCTTTTTAAGCTAAAAATCTAAACAAACGGGGTCTTAAAGCGACCACTACTGTACGGTGTAAACAGATTTGGACCGTTCGATCACGGAACCGACGGCCTGGATCGACAGAGCGCGCGAAAGAAGAGAACAAGTGAGATTCGAGTCCGAGCAGGACACTGCAACTAATTCCAGGTTGAGATTGGGAAGACGGATTCATCGAGACTTCTACATGGGTGCACAGTTTGTACCCAAGGCTCTGAAAACACCGGATGATCAGTTCAGTGGAAACACACGTACTTTTGTTCCAGTTGTACTGGGAAACTTCACACACCTTGTTTCTGGGACGCACCGTGTTAATCAGGAAGAAACCCGTGACGATCTGCTTGCACCAAAGCAAGGGAGCAAGTACCAGAGCTATACCATTCTTTCATTAAAATATAAATTTTGGTACCACGCTAGGAAATAGTAAATATGAAATCGAGCGAGACGACGACAAAGAAGGGAGGAGACCCCCATGTGGAAAAGACAGAGGCCGTCTGGCTGCTGACTTGGACCGGTTGGCAGTTGCCGCTGTTTGGAGCTTTTTCATTTGTTTCATATGTAAACCGTCTGGAAAGATTGCGTGCATGTTTATTTATATTTTGTGATGAGTAATTGATTTGATTTTAGTTAGGTGTGCTCGGGTTTGAGTTTGATTTGAATTAGATTTGGCATGCGAGAAATACGATGATTATTGCATATCATTTTAGACATTGCTACGTGATATGTTTTCTTGTTTTTTATGGTTGCAAGACGTCGGTACGAGGTTATGGTGAGGCGGAGGATGACAGGGACTAGGCGATGTGCACCGGAGGTCCAGACGGTCGGGGATCATAGGAGGATAACCGGAGACGGAGTCGCTGTGTGTCGAGAAGACAAGAGAACGGCTGAGATGCTAACTTAGAGCTACTTGGATCAAGGAGAGCCGTTGAATCGCGGTTTAGAGGATGGAATAGCGATCAAGTTAGCCTAGTGGATAAAACCCGTTTGTTAGTGGTTTCGAGTTAGCCCAGTATGAGGGAGAAAATCTCAATCCTTGATGAGGTTTCTTGAGGGCCAAGAAAGTATTAAGGGTGGAGATTGCTCCAAGATTGCTATAAAAAAAGGGGGAGAGAGGCGGCTCTCACTTGAAGACTTTTGTGCTCCTTTGAATTTTGTTCACCTTGTTGTGAAGCTGCGTAAAGCTTCAACCAAAAAAATAAAAATTTATTTTCTTTTATTTCTGAATTTAAATTCCGCATTTACATTATGTCTTTACATTCCATAATTTAAATTTAGTATTTAATTTTCTACAATTTAAATTCTTGCAATTTACTTTACGCACTTACATTTTCGCAATTTAATTTTCACAAATTGGATTTGCCTCCTATCCTTCTACTTGTTTTTGCTTCTTTTTGCTGAAGATGGGTGATTGATGGATGAGTCTTCTCTCAGATCATATCCTAATCCTCTAGGCAAGCTTTGATTCAATTTTTGTGACAAACCGATCTTTTTGTTTAAAACAGAGAATCTTTGGTAGATAGTGTTCCTATGTTGATTTCTTACTTGCTTTGACGTGTGGGGAAGTATCCTAGATCATCTTGATCATCTAAACCCCACGAGCAAGTCCAAGATCAAGATCAAGATTTTGAGTTTATTCGCTTTAAGTGAGTTGTTTAGTTAATCTTTACTTGTCCAGTAAGTGGAATTTTTTAATTTGAGATCATTCATCCCTTCTGATAACCATCTCGATCTTTCAATATTGTTATGATATAGATAGAATTCCATCCAAGTTTAGAAGGATTCTATCTATTGATGGGCAAATTCGAATATATCTCCTGTTCGTTTTGCTATATATTAGGCATCCCTTATACAGAGAGAATCGATCTAATAAAGAGAGAGCTTTGCCCCATACTTATGTGTGTGTTTCCTGCTTCTGTTCTTGTGATTTCGTTGACGTGCTGTTGATTGATCGCGGATAAAAGATTATGTTTCACAAAACATTATCAGCACGAAGCTCTACAAGGCCAAAACCCTTGATCAATCTAAATCGAGCATATATCCTTCTTTATTCTTTGCAAATAGATCAATCTTAATTTTCTTGATACTAATCACATATTGATTTATGATTGTTTCACATGCTACTTGTATAGGAGATCATCTCATCAACACAAGCACGAAGCTCAGTTGAGGCCGTTCGAGATCGCCTTCCTACGATAATCTACACTGCATCAAATTCGACTGGCTACGAAAACACTCATAATTTTATAAAAATATAAAAGCTTGATAATACTCTAAACAAAATTTATGGTACCATCTTTGTTAGTTTAGGATCATACATAAAAATTCTCAAAATAATTGAACTTCATTTGTTATCTTTAAAAAATAAAAAATTAAAGGAACATAAATGAGACAATAACATTGTCAAAATTTTATAAATTCGCTATAGTGCAATCATGATCTAAAATTTGTATGATAGCTTAATAATTCCCTTAGAACCCTTCTCTAGAAGGTTTAAATTTTTTTTTTAAAAAAAATTGGTTGCTCAATCAAATCTATATAAGCAATATCTGTACTCAGCCAGGCTTTTATCAAGACAGTAGCACTGTCTAAAGTTTTTAAAATTTCTCAAGCTTGATCATCATATAAACATTTTATGAGAATATTAATGATGTTTTAGGACCATTCACAAAAAATTTCAAAATTTTATAACATAGTTTAAACTAATTTTCATTCAGTTGAAATTTGCCAATAAGGCTTTTATCAGGACAATACGACTTTCAGAATTTTTCAAACTTCCTCAGGGTTGATCATCATCTAACAATTTTGTGGGGACATTAGTGATGTGTCAGGACCATGCATAAAATTTTTCAAAATTTTTTAATGTGGTTTGTACCATTGTTCATTTAGTTCAAATTTGCCGGTAACACTTTTATCAGGACAATAGAACTATTAGAGTTTTTAAAAATGCCTTAGACTTGATTATCATCTAAAAATTTTATGGAAATATTAGTGATGCATCAGGACCATCCATACATTTTTTAAAAAAATTTCAAACATGTTTTGAACCATTTTTCATTCGGTTAAAATTTACTGATATTTTGGTGTTTCTAGGCGAAATCTCGAAAATCCTGATCCAAAAAATCTGAATTTGAAATTTTCTTTTTAGATGTTGTTCAAAATTCCGAGATCTCATCAGGATTTTAGATTTCAGTCCGCTCCCATATATGATCCAAAACCAAAATTTGAAACCTTGAGTGTAACACATAGCGGTGTAGGTGCAGCTATAGCTGGCGTGGGCGCATTGGTGCGTAGACACAGCGGCATCCAGGCTCCAGCAGGCGGAGCGGTGTGGCAGCAAGTGGCACGCACCGGTGGCAGTCAGCCTACTATCTCTCAATCTCTGTAAGTCCATGATCTGGTGATTTGGGATTTGTGATTAGTAGAGAACTATTTGTATTGTATATTAGGAAAATTTTGAATATATGATAGATTTATGATGTTCTGAAGCTACTTTATAATACTATAGAATTATATATAAGTAAAAATGTGCATTTTATTGAAAATTTTCTAGCTCCGCCACTGCATTTACTAGCGTAGACCAATATATTGGTGAAGGCATTGCGTTTTAGTGACTCTAAAGACCCAACATTGGTCGTGCATGTGCGACTATATATTTCGTAGTCCATATATTGAGAGAGAGCTTCATTTGCACAAGAAGTTCGTGAAAGCGCGAAACCTTGTGGAAAATGTGGGTGTTCATTTCCAGCCATATGCAATCAACCAACGAACGGCCTGGATCAACCGCCAGCGAACGAGGACCTAATCAAATCCGTCCATTTTTTTCCCTCGATCCATGTCCCAAGAAGAGAAACTTTACGGTGGATAACATATGTAGTAAATAGTGGTAGTAAAAATCAAATCTAATCATCCATTCCTCAGATATTTTATTCCTTTTTTATTCATTCATCGGAGGTATTTTAGATTTTTTTTAATTCGTTCACAATTTTGGATTCATCGAATACCTGATGGTCTTTAGAGACTTCTTATCCATTCATTCGTCATTCCTTAGGATCACATGACGCGTTTTATCATAGAGGACAAATAATATGATAGAATTTTTTACCCTTTTACTCATTTCTGAATTTTACTATCAATATTACAGATGGTAGTATAACTATGTCTAAATTGATTTTAACTATTAGATTCAAAGGAATGTACAGCTTATATTGATTTTAATCCGTAAAAGAGCTCCTCAAGAATGGCTTGTACGCTAGGAAGCTTCATCGTCCATTTCATGACTTGCTTTTGTGCATCTACTCCTTTAAGCCAATTCTGATTTAACTTACTACAAAATAGGGGACGAAAACAAGATGGTTCCACTTAACTTTTGCCGTCCCATGATGCAATATCATCGGTGGAGCTTCGGTGTACTTCATCTTTTTGCCCTATCCTTTTGCAAAGCATTGGGTCGGCATGGAGTTTGCTTTGCACACATCCAATGATATATATATGGCATCCCTACAAAGTTTTCGGAATTACACAAATAGACAAGAAGCATGGGGAGCTGCATTATTTAGTATGTAGCTAATGATATGGAAAATGATCAGTATTTTACTGGAACAAAATTTGAAAACTAGGATGTCGTTTTTTTGGAATGGAGGCAGTAGAATGTGTTTTTTAAAGTATTATCGGGCTATCAGATTGTAACTCAAAAGTATGGGAAAATTATTATGTATAATCGTGATCTGAGCTGCTCGATCCGTACGTACACAAACTTGGGAGATGAAAAAAAAAAGAGATTCGTTTGATCATGAAGCAGAGCAATTCTGACATGTAAACTAAGCATGTTGTTTAGTCGTTTGGTAGTGATGGCATGTAAATTAATTGTGATGAAAGCAAAATATGAACACATTCAGCTAGCAAATTAAGGATGTGTTTGGTTGCCTGTACTAAGTGGTACATGGATGAGATGGTTCAAGAAAAAGCTCATCCATACGTTTGGTTGCTTGAATAGAATCATCCCATCCTGAACCAAGTGGTACAATTTTGAGGAATATTCCCTCTAGATGCTGAACCATCTCGTTCACCCAAAATAATGGAACCAAATGGTACAGGATCATCCCATCCCATTCAACCTCATCCCAGGAACCAAACGCACCCTAAGTGGCACGATCGGTGTGCATCCCTAACCACGCCGTGTGACGTTTGCACATACAAGACTAAGAAGCTCCTTGCAAAGTCAAACCTATCGTTGGATTCCTCTCCATTAATGTAAAATTACACAAGATTGATAGATTCTTGTAGATTTGGCAATGATAGTGTCATCGTACCATGCATGATTTGTCCCATGCACTGTACCATGAAGAAGTACGTCGCCAAGCCTCGACAAAAGTGCCTATCTATATGTGAAATAAAGTGAAAACCCCTACTATGTATTGAAATGAAGTTGTTGACTAATCACAGTGAAATAATCCCGATTTAATCAATTGGTAGGACACGATAAGAATAAAAAGTTTGCAGAGAAAAGAAAATTAAGACCCTATGGCATCATTCATCCAGCAATCAATTTAGGGGATTGCTAATTTGATGGCATCCTCACGTGCTCTCTCATTGTGACAAGTGACACACCCTTCTTCCTTCTTCCTTCTTCCTTCCCCCTTCCCTCCCCCTCAGACGTTCTCTCGTCGTGACACTTGCGTCATCCCCTTTTTCTCCCCCGTTCCTTTCCTCTCAAACTCAAAATAGTTTTTGTTTTTCAAATTCCTACCTCCAAGTGTTTGAATAAGAAGTATCTTTAATCACTTTTGAAAGTTTTTAAGTCAAAACTTTTTGAATTGAAATTTTTTTGAATAAAAAATTTTGGAACAAAATTTTTTTTAGATTGAAAGTTTTTGGTGTTAAAATTTTTTGATTTGATCTTTGTTGAGTTGAAACTTTTCGAGTTGAAACTTTCTAATTTAAATTTTTTTGATTTGAAGCTTTCTAATTTGATATTTTTCAATTTTAAATTTTCTAATTTAAATTTTTTTGAGTTGAAACTTTTCAATTTAATTTTTTTTCTAGTTGAAACTTTCTACTTTGAAATTTTTATTTAAAATTTTTCTAGTTGAAACTTTTCAAGTTGAAATTTTTTGAATTGAAAATTTTGAGTGGAATTTTTTCGTGGTGAAACACCTTAAAATTTTCTAATTTGAATTTTTTAAAAATTTTGTTCCAAAAATCGAAACAATCAGGACTTTTCGGAGATTGGATGCAGTTACTAATTCATGATCTGGCATGTACAGAATGAAAACTTTATTTACGAGATTTTTTATGAAAGCATTTCATTTGCTTCTCGTCCATGGAAGTTTCATTTTCCCAAAATGTATCCTAATTTCTGGCGTAATTCTTCTTCTGATGATCGATAATCTCCTTTTTAAATTTAAATGGCAGTTCCAAAAAAACATACTTCGATGTTAAAAAGCGTATTCGTTAAAAATGTTTGAAAGAAAAAAATTTATTTTTTCCATAGTACAATCTTACTCTTTAGCAAAATCAAGATAATTTTTCTGCGTCAGCGAATATCCAAAAACAAAGGAAAGGGGATGGCAAATGGGGGAGATGTATGAAGAAGATAATATATAACATCTAGTAGGATGTTTTTAAATTTTTGAGTTTAAGAATAACCTTAAACTAATGGTACCTACAGAGTTTACATCCAAGCTCGATTTGTATGGCTAAAGGCTATAGTTTGACTCCAGCAGTTGCGTACAAGTTAGTTAGCTTAATTATGGAATTATTGGGATTTTGTCCTGGAATCTCTAGGTTGTCCGAGTCTTAAAGATAGTTATACTAATTAAAACTGGACTTAAAAGCTAGCGGTTACACGACGGGCAAGATTGACGGCCGAGATCACGCCTCCCATTGACCTCAAAAAACCAACGGATGGCTACCAGTGGTTTTTCAATTGGATGATACTACTCTGAAAGCGACTATCTATCTAGTTGCAGTCGCTGCCATTGGGGGTGTTGCTTAAATACTCCATTAGGTCATAAATAATTATCGTTATGAATATAGATATGATCTCTAAAACACAATTTTGATAACTAATTTCTATTATAATATATTTATAAAATCTAATAAAATTATAAAAGTACTTTTTGACATAAGTTTAAACATATAATTTTTATGTATCAAATTTGAATATTTAAAAAAATATAGACAGTCAAAGTGCTAAATAAGTGTTAGCACTGATACCAGAGAGGCAGAGAGTAATCGCCGTCTTAACCCCTATCCGCTTCACCAAACAACGTAGCACGTGCTAACCCAGAAACATATATACAGTGTGAAGTGCGGAAACCTAGTTATGAATTGGTGGTAATCACCGTGTTATTAATCAGTGGCGGTGAAACTTAAAAACATTAATTTCTACATGGTGTGTACTTTACGCATATAGCTTTATATATATGTACAATAATTTTATAACATCATAAATTCAACACATTTACTTAAAATTTGCTAAAAGTAAAATGCAAGTAATTCTAAGGTCCTCAATATCTCAAACCTTAAAATCAAAATAATCTAATAAACAAATTTGGCACGTTGAATAAGTGATATTCTAGTGTTTTTCGAACTTTCGAGGGTGTCACTAGATCCTCCCCTGGTTATAAACCTATAATAATAAAAGCTTCTTCTAGAAGCGATATCGATCGATCAGAGGTGATTAAGCTCTCCCTGCTCGATCCTGCTGCAACCGTACGTACGATAGTGACGCCGCGTGCTCATTTTGCAGGTATCGTCATTAGCCGATCCTAATCAAGTAATTATAAGCCTCTACACGCACGTTAGTAGCTTTGATACTTAATTAGGCCAGCTTGCAATGGCCGCAGGCATGTGCGTGCTGTGACTCATCCTGTCATTTCGGTCGATTGACCCTGGTGGTTCAATTACTAGCTTTGATTCTTAATTAGAAACGAGCTGTGAACCAGATGGATGAAGCATCATGTTATTGGAATTTTTTTTAAATAATTTTTTTAAAAAATAAATCATGGTATTAATACGCGGAAAATAAAAATTACAAAAATAACACCTATTCGTCAAACAGTACGGCGACCAAGTTATTTTAGCCGAACGGTACGGCGAAATAGCTATTTTCGTCGTACAGTACGGCGACCACTGCTTAATTACACAGTTAATAGTCGGCCGTCAGAGCTTAGGGGGAAAAAGCCATTATCGCCGTACCGTATGGCGACAATAGCAATTTTCGCCAAACGGCTCGGCGACAACTCTATTTTTGCCAAACGGTTCGGCGATAATACCCTGTCTAACGGTTAACTGCGTAATTAAGCAGTTGTCGCCACACTGTTTGACGAAAATAGATATTTCGCCGTACCGTTCGGCGAAAATAGCTATTTCGCCGTACCGTTTGGTGAATAGGTGTTATTTTTGCAATTTTTGTTTTCCACGTATTAATACCGCAATACATTTTTAAAAAAATATTAGTTAAAAAAATTCATGTTATTGCGTTCATTTCAATAAGTAGCAATCATGCATATGTGTGGATTGAAACTTGAAAGATAACTCATGCATGCAGGGGCGGGGCCAATTCAAGCTTAAGCCCCGAGCTGAGCTATTGTTCTTTTTTATCGATTTATGATTTTAATGATTTTTAGAAAAACTTTACGTGATGTTTTAATCCTAGATGTCAGGCCAAAGATGAGGTGTCCGAGGCCTGGTAGCTCCATTAACAGCACAAATTAATATTCCATCAACAATTACTATTTTTTATTGGTGCTTGGTTTCAGTTCTGCAACGTGCACAATTCTTACTTGACTAGCTAGCTAGCTACTCATCATCAACCGTCTCCTTTTCTTCTACATGTTCTCTTGTGTGGGCGATCAATAATTCACCGTATACATAGAGAGAGCGTGGGAGGAAAAATACATTATACTTTTAGAGTAGTTACTTCTACCTCTGTTATACCATCCAAATAAATTTAAAATACTTCTTTTTATCACTTTGAATGCACTTATATACTAATTATACGACGCTTCAGTCTAAACCATATGAAAAAAATTACAAGAGAGTCTATAATTTTTTTTTTTTTGCATATTTTGCAAATACAGTTATATACACACATACCACCTCTAAAAAAAAATATACATATCATCTAGATAATTTTATATACTCATATACTACATGTATGTACCTTACGTTATGTGAGATACTCCTATGTTACAGGGAGCAACTACCCTTGGAGAGTTGGAGTAAAAAAAAAAGAGGTTTCCTTAAGCAAATAGTTAGATCATTCGCTGATCGACTAGCCCGGCCCGTAGGTTTAGTTTCATCATATCATGCGCGCTTAACATAACCAGCAATAAAATAATCATGTTTAACTAGAGGATAACGATCATGCGATCGATTAACGACCATTTACTACTGCGCGTCTCGTGCTTTTAAATTTTAATTCGTTCGATGAAGAATATTGGGAGCAAGATCAGTCCAAAGCTATGCCTGTTGGAATCATCGATCGATCGGCATATTTTATGAGGTGGATATTTCGTCGCCGTGTGGACAAAATTTCCTTGGAATTGTGATGTTGATGTGTACGTAGCATATATACGTGGCTCGCTGTATGGTTGGTGCGTGCATACACGCAACGAAAAGGCGTACGTTAAGGAGCGCGATTGGCATTATCAAGTGCAAGGTCAACCCTAATGTACTGTGGATATAACGTGACGATTTTAATTAATTATATATGGGCATATGGCCATGCTTTTGCAATGTTTCCCATGGTTCTCGGCTTCTTTCTATATGCGCTTTTATTCCTTTTCTTTTTGTATTTCTTAAGTTAAGTTAAAGAGTACGACTAATCCATGCAATACCGTGATGAGAGAAATGAACGGTACAAATTACAGAAGTTGGATCTGTTGCTACAGCACGTTAGTCGTTGCCATCAACATTCTCCGCACGCACACAGAGCACGAGTGAAGCCTAAGACTATCTCCAGCAATTTCCATTCATTCCATTCCCTTCCCTATTCCCTTCCCCATATTCATTCCCTTTATTTTCTATCATCTCCAACAGCATCCACTCGAAGGAATTTGTGAAGGGATTGGAGAGAGAATCCCTTTCTAGAGAGATTCTCTCTTCGAATCCCTTCGGAAAGGAATCATGAAGGAAATCCGCTGAAGCACTTGGGATCTGTTCACGAAGGGATTTGGAGGGAGAAAGGAAGCTGCTAAAGATAGTCTAATGGCCGACCTCATCCTTGCGCGCCTCTATGTGCTCGTTGTTGTTGTTATGAGATAAGGACTCTAACCGTATACGGTTAGGAGTCTATCTCTAATATGTGGGCAAATCCCTAATACCTCTCTTATAAATACCGGGTGCCTCCCATTGTATTTACACACATTGATCAATAAAGAAGAGAGAGCTCCACCCTACATCTTGTGTCTCTTATTCTCTTGTTCTTATGTTCTTGTTGATTGCCGGTGATCGACGTGGGCGAACGACTTGTTTTACAACACGTTATCAGCACGAGTCTCTACTGCAAGAAGCGAAGGATCGTCGACAACAACGAACGACTACTACCGGCGATTGATCGCCCGATCCGATCTGCAATCAACTCGTCACCACGCCGGCATCCACTCGGATTGCCGAAAAAGTCCTACGCGACTCTATCCTACGCGATAGCCAACACTTCCGGCATCAAGAAAGTAAGTCGAAAAATCCTGCAGATTGTTTCGCTAGATTTTAGATCTAATCTATTGTTTAGATCGTACTGTTCATCATCATGTTGAAAAAAAAATAATATATATGGCATGACGGCCAGAAGCCGCCTCTGCCACCTCGGCCCTGCCACCGGCCTGGTCCCTGTCAGCCACGCAGATCGCCGCTGGGCTCGGCGCCTCGGCCTTCCGCATGGCCGCCGGCTAGTAGCCGCAGTCCGCCCAACGCCCCGACCTCGTCGCACTTGCAGTTGCCGCCGTCGGCTGGTCGCTCCGGCCGAACACGCTCGTAGCGCACTTATAGAGACCGGTGAGTGCTCGTTGGCTTCCTGCATGCAAGAAGTCTAGCTAGTGCCTGCATCACGCATGAAAGAAGGAAATAGCGCATGCATGAAACGGCTGGCTAGTGACTGCTTGCATGCAAGAAAGGAATAGCGCATGCAGGAAACGCTCGCCCGCAGCCGTCGACCAGCAGTTCGGCCGCACACACCGGCGCTTCGCAGCGCCGCCGCTGGATCCGGCCGCCGCCACCGCCGATCGTCCGCCGGGTTCTGCTGCCCAACCGGCTCCGGCTCGAAGCCACATCCACCGAGCTACGCGCACCGTTGGCCTCGCATGACTCATCGCCGATCTGGAAAACTGCGCGCCGCCTAGTGTCGCTGCAGTGCCGCCTGAAGCCCGGCCGCCGGTTCGGCATCGCTACTCCCGCCGGCTGTGCCCTGCGCTCGGCACCCCTACCCCAGCCGCCTGCCGTGCGCACTCGCCGAAGAGGTCATAGGCCCGAGTGAAACACTACGCGTGTTTGCATGAAGGGGTCACGTGCCTGAAGGCTGAACTGAATTTGGCCCATAAAACCGGATGGCTCACGGAAGAGCAAAGGAATTTATCCTTTTTGCTCCCGGTTTTTCCTTTTTCTTTACTGTTTTGTTTCCTTTAATGGTTTAAGAACTCAGAAAATTGATTAAAAATTCCAGAAATTACTGAAAATTGCTAGAAACTTATGAGGACACCTTATTCATGCCTTGTATCTGGTTTTATTTTTCTTAGCATTATGACATTTTGATATTTACTGAAATTCAATTTCCTGTTGTAAAGTAATTCTGAAAATTGCTTGGAAATTAGCAGAAATTATGAAAAATGCTAGGAAAATTTCAGAATTTCTCATACAACAGTTTATGAGAACCTGTGTGGTTGGGATTTGATTTCGGTAATGAATAAACAGATATGAGACAATTGGTGTCTAGGAAAACACACATGAGGCTTGGTTATTTAATTGGCGCCCGTAAACGGGAAGTGCTCCCTCCCTCATATGAGCCCTAGGGGCATGTTGACCTGGCCATGAGTCAAATTGACGGAGATATTCATTACTCGTTTTCGCTCCCAACCAATAAGAATTACATAAGTCGTAATTAGACTTATGCCACATTTAATTGATGTTGGAATTCATTCTCTGTTATTTAGTAATGCTGAAATTTACTAAATGCTAGAAAAATTCTGAAAAAAATTAATTGTGATAATTATCTACTGAATAGATATAGACCGAAACTTTATCAAATGGAGATGCATGCAATATAGTATTTTACCTGTAGTAAAATCTCGTATTGCTTGCATACAGGATATGTCTGATATTGCAAAAAGGGAATTTGATGTGCTTGCCCTGGATGGCAGCAATTACCTCACCTGGGCAATGGATGCCAAAATCAACCTAACAGCTAGAGGACTTGGAGCTGCTATTGCTCGGCCTGAAGCCGGTGCATCCGATGTGCCTGAACCCTCAAAATGCGCCGCTTTACATTTCCTAAGGCACCATCTTCATTCGGACCTGAAGGCCGAATATTTGATGGAGGAGGACCCGCTGGTATTGTGGAATTCCTTGAAGGAACGCTACAACCAACAAAGATCCGTTTTGTTGCCAGAAGCACAACGGGAATGGACCCTCCTACGCTTTCAGGACTTCAAATCTGTGGCAGCTTATAATTCTGCAATGCACAAACTTGTCGCTAAATTGATCTTTTGTAACCAGAAAGTTACTGAAGCTGAGAAGATCGTCAAAACCTTGTGCACTTTCCACCCCAACATGATGATACTACAACAACAGTACCGTCATGCAAAGTACAAGAAGTACTCTGAGCTTATTAGTGTTCTGCTAGAAGCAGAAAAACATGATGAACTCCTGATGAAGAATCATCATGCAAATACTAATGGAAGTCAAACAGTGTCTGAAACACACGCTACCGCTCAGCAGGCTAGTAGTAGCCATGGCCGCGGAAATGGCCAAATGTACAAGGGGAATGAATGGAAAAATGACAGAAATCAAAAGGGAAAAGGCAAATCCCAATGGAAAAGTAAAGGAAAGGGTACAGGAACCTTCCAGAAGCAAGGTCCAACCAATAAAGCACCCGACTCTCAAACATGCTTTAAGTGTGGTTGCATTGGCCACTGGTCACGCAATTGTCGCACCCCAAAGCATTTGGCAGAACTTTACATGAAATCCACTGGGAGATTCCAGAAGAATCAAGAAAAGAAGGTTGAGGCACACTACACCGCTCTACCAGATGTTGAGCAAGACGGTGTAAAGAAAGAAAACAATGTCACTAACCCTACAACCGAGTTCAAGGAAAGCCTTCTCGAATATAGTGACTCGCCCATGGATGAGGATGACCTCCTCGGCACTGAGCTTATGGAGCTCCAGAAAGATACCAATGTTTCCCAGGAGATGGAACATGACTTGTATGGAGATTTGAAATAGTCTCCCTACACCCCTTTTGCTATATGTCGCATTTCCATTAGTTGAGCCTCCTTAAGAGCCTCATCAGTTTGAATAATTATGTTCCTGCATGAACATTTGGTCTATGCTCCTGTTGAGCAATTATCAGTGATAATTAAATAAAGTGTTTTCCAGAATTTTTTTTGTGCTATGCTTGTTTGATTATGCAACCTGAAGTTGTATTACGATAAAAACCCAGAAATATTTAAAGATCTTGTAGATCAATTAGGTAATCTTGAGTTGAATATTTTTGAGAAAATAATTAGTAATTCTGGTGGTCATAGCATAAAGACTTTTCCTAGATCTGAAGATTTCTTATGCCCTGCTGTGCTATAGGAAAACTTACGGTTAAATCATCTAACTTTTAGAAGAATCACTGGATTTCTTGGAGAAAATCCGAAGTGATATATATGTGGACGCGTTCATGTTCACACAATAGAATGGCCTTGTAGAGTCATTGTTAAAGGATTAAAATTTATTGCTTGACCACTTTGCAGAATAGTAGGCTACCCACCAGTTGTTGGGGCCACGCAGTGCTGCACACTGCGATATTAATTCAACTCAAATCAACTGTATATAATGGAATTTCCCTGTTGCAGATTGTGCATGGAAGAGAATTAAGTATTTCCCATCTGCGAAAATTTTGGTTGTGTAGTATACATGCCAATCTCTCCACCACAGCATACCGCCATGGGACCTCACAGGTTGAGGGTCTGTACATGGTTCGGTACGCTGATTGTACTAAGGACATATTTCGGCATTAGGGGAAGATAAGTACCACATTAAAGAATACCGAGTCCTTAGATCCACGCACTAAAGAGACCGAACTTGAAGTTCGGAAAGTAATAAATCTGCAACAAGTAAGCTAAGAATCTGCCAAATACCTTCACTGATCATAAGGTAGTGGAAAGATCTCATATACCCGCAAAGATATGCACCTGAAAGAGTGGAAATATCCTAGAAGGATATTAAACCCACTCTTGACCCTCATGATAAAATGAGGGGGAGGCCTCCAGGTGCACGGGAATCAATTTCGCGGAGACGTCCGCAGAAATAGAGAACCAAACAATTGAGAACACTACAGATGACAGTGGAAGAAGCTCAACCTGATGTTGAGAAAATCCCTGAAGCGAGCCATCTAGAAGATGGTAACATCCTCAAGAGATTCATCCTCGAAGATGATAACCCCAACAGATATTTGCGCACAATCCAATGTCGGGAAGTCGGAACACCTGCACTTCATCGTTGTGGGAAATCACGAGAAGCTGGAAGAAATTGATAAAGAGACATCCCTGGAGTGATGCAGGAGAATTATATATGAAGAAAGACTACAATTGTCGACATATTTTGCCTCTAAAAATTGCTAAAATCTGGATCCAGAACCAAAGTCCATGGCAGAATGCCAGAAGCGCTCATCTAGGTTCACCTGAAAAAGCAATTGAGGTAGCGCTCGCTTAATGAGAGGAAAGTTCTTGGTCTGTTGATGTAACATTTCCTGAAATATTCCTCAGCAGGGATCAAATGGATTTTTCATCCTGAAGAGATATGAAAATATCCTGGTGGTGAGATATAAAGCGAGGCTTGTAGCACAAGGGTTTTAGCAGAGACCCATCATCGATTACGATGAAATCTGTTCTCCTGAAATGAGTGGAATGACGTTCCGAAATTTAATATTGATGGCAGCAAGCTTAAACTTTTCAGTACAGTTGATGATTGTAGTGACCGCATATGTATTTGGGTCACTGAATACGGATTAAAAACAGTCGATAAGGATGTGGTACAATCGACTAAGTAGATTCCTCCTGAAAAAGGAATATGGTCCCTGAAGGAATAATGTTCATGTGCGTTCATGAAGAAATCCCAGAATGGATTTTTATTTTTCTCTGTGGTGGTACAGCCACTCAAAGATTATAAAGGAAGCCTCACGGGAATATGTTTGGCTAAGACGGGTAATCAACCATGTCCAGAAGTCATATGATATGAATACCGTTAATACCCCTACTATTATCTATGAAGATAATGATGCTTGTGTTGCACAAATGCAATTGGGTTATGAAAAGAACAATATCACGAAGCATATTGTTCCTAAGTTCTTCTATTCTCACAAACTCCAGAGGAATGGTGAGATAAAAATAATGCAAACTAAGTCATGTGAAAATCTAGCAGATTAATTCACAAAATCTTTGCCAAATCCACCTTCTAAAGGTATGTTAATGGCATTGGAATGAGGCGGCTTAGAGATTTGCATAGTTCAGGGGAAGTGAACCCTTGAACCATAATCCATTTGCATGATCCTGAAGATCATAAGTTGTACTCTTTTTTCCTTTGTGAGTTTCCTGATGTTTCTCACATAAAGGTTTTTAATGAGGCAACAAACGCAACATAAAGAGCGAGTGCGATGTACTCTTTTCTCCATCTCTTTTTTCCCACTGGGTTTTTGAGTGGAGTTTTTAACGAGACATATGCATTACGCGGTATTTGCCCAAGGGGAAGTGTTATGAGATAAGGACTCTAACCGTATACGGTTAGGAGTCTATCTCTAATATGTGGGCAAATCCCTAATACCTCTCTTATAAATACCGGGTGCCTCCCATTGTATTTACACACATTGATCAATAAAGAAGAGAGAGCTCCACCCTACATCTTGTGTCTCTTATTCTCTTGTTCTTATGTTCTTGTTGATTGCCGGTGATCGACGTGGGCGAACGACTTGTTTTACAACAGTTGTCACCATCGGAATCCTCTACACGCAACCTCACCAACGCATGTCATCTCCGCCACTATCCTCCACGCGCGTGGAATCCTAGCTAGCCTTGTTTCACCTTCGAGCTTGAAACTTCACCTGGTCGACCTCCTCCTCCAAGCTCCACCGAGAACTCATCTAAGGGTGAAAACGGAGCGGATAATATCTGGACCGTATCCGTATTTGATATCCATTTTTAGAGAAATGACAAAAGAATCTGATATCCAACGGATACGGATAATTATCCGAATCAGGCAGTCGGATACGGAGCAGATACGGGGGAGGAGATATCCGACGGATATGGAGCGGATACGGATATCCGTATACGGTGGAACGCCAATTGATTGAGGAGTGAGGAGTCTGCAGTTCAGGCCGGCAGGCCCAACCCAATGGCCCCGGTCCGGCATTCGCTCCCAGAGTCCCAGCCTCCCCTAGCCTTCGCTCCAAGCCTCCGGCTTCAATAGCCCGACTGCCCAAGCCCCGACCCCGAGTGTCCTCCAGGCTCCAGTCTGGCGCTCCTACAAACCCTAGCCTCCACCTCCAATCCTCCCTGCCACCGGACGGCACCGGCGCTCCGCCTCACCGCCACAGCGCCACCTCTTCGCCCACCCGGCGCGCCGCCTATACACCACCTTGCCACAACGGTCGTAGGCGTTGTCGAGGAGGCCCCACCCGAGCAGCTCGCCGCCGCCTCCAATCATCCCCGCCACTGGACGGCGCCAACGCGCCGCCTCTACGCCATCTCACCGCAGCGGTCATAGGCATCGCCGAGGAGGCCCCACCCGAGCAGCTCGCCCTCCCCCCCCGACGTCCTCCTCGGCCCACCGTCGTCACGGCGCCCGCTTCTTCCCGTCCTCCTCGCCGCCTCTCTTGGTTTGGTTTGGGCTTGGCGGTACGACTCCTCTTCCCTTCCTCTACCCACTTTCTCAGTTTCTCCTCTACCCAATTGTCTGATGGTAACCAGCCGAGTAGCCGACACCACCCCTTTCAAAATTACACTATATGTTCTGGTAATCTGGTTCATATTCACTCATTTTACTAGGAAAAATTCCTTCTTTAAAAAAAAACCGTTAAAGTAGTACAAGCATGAGGGTCATATGAAGTTTATCAAATAGCTTACCAATTGTTTGATGGTTTATTATGTTTGTGGATTTTGTACTCAGTGCTCTAAATCCTAATATTCTGTATTGAAACTTGTGTTTTGGTGTTTACATATTATCCGACTAAATATTTGGTTTCGTTTCCGTTTTCGATCCGACTCCGATTACTATCCGTTTTATTATTATCCGATATCGATTCAATATCCGATCCGTTTTTAAATTATCCGTATCCGCATCCGGATGAAAAAAATGTGAGCGGATAGAAAAATATCACTATCCAACCGAATCCGCTCCATTTTCACCCCCTAACCTCATTGTCCGCCCTTCTCTTCATGCACCAAGGATCTGTAATGACCATCCTCTACACACTATCTTCCACGTCTCAACATATCCTCCCATCCCGAGACAAGAAAGTCTCAAAATACGTATATGCAATCTTTTTGGCAGAATGCATTAATAGAATTTGTTATTAGAATGGCACTTGTAATATGGAACCTTAGAAACCTCATATTACATGATAATAAAATTTTAGTTTCGGTTTATGAATATGCATAAGTATATGGATTTTCATATTTAAGGTTCGCAAAAATTTCGAATTTTATTTTACAGTTTCAAATTGGCTTCAAGTATCAACCTTCATGCTTCAAAAACAAACTTCATGTTTTCTTTGGTTTCAGGTTTCATGCACTACTACACAAGTGCTCATCACAGACGATCCTAAAATCTCATCAGAGATGGTTTTGTGAACCGTCTGTAAACATGGGTAGGTGATAACAACGGCACATCACATCTGGTTTTCAAAACGTCAACGAAAATTAACATCAGAGACGGTTCTAGCCTAGAACCATCTTTGATAGCATATTATCACTGACAGTTCTAAGCTAGAACTTTCTCTGATAGTATATTATCACAGATGGTTCTAGGCTAGAACCATCTGTGATAGCTATATATACCTCCAAGCACCTTTGAGAGCAAATGTTGATGGATTCCAAGGTAAATTTTAATCCATCAACAATTCGTCCTAAAAGTTGCCATCCTCTGATGTATCCATCCACTCTATTCTCAACCCCGAATGAGAATACCATAGATAGCCTATTTTCACTCTGGTATTGTGCAAGAACATGATTATTTTCATGGTTCTCTATTCTATCAAATATAGAGTTGATTAAGCCATCGGGTATACGATGACTTAATTAACTTCATATATCATAAAATAGATAACCATCAAAATAATCCTGTTTCTGCACAAAACCAGAGTGAAAATAGATTACTTATGGTATTCTCATTCGGGGATGAGGGGATTAAGTGAAAAGATAAATCAGAACATGGCAACTCTCAGGATGAATTGTGGATGGAATTGAATTTTGCCTTAGAATCCATCAACATTTGCTCTCACAGATGCAAGACACTATTAAGTTATTGCATTCAAAATGAGCAAATATTAATAATTAAGCCAGGTGACAATACATTGACAAAATATGATACGATAATACCACATTATTTCATAGTTCAAGACAAGAAAACATTAGGGCCTTTTTCATGTTTGCCATCATATGTGCCACAACTTCCTCAACATAAGTTTTTTTGGTTCTCTCTAAAGTTCCACTACTCCAGTTCAGTGCCCATTTGTTTGACACCAATAACCGATTGATATCCAGTATCTCTTAATCCCTATAAAAGCGATCATGTGGTATATTATCAGTAACCATATCTATGACTTATTGTTTAAGAGGTTAAGGAAATAAGGACAACATCTCAGAGCTTCTTTAATTTATCATATATATTTAATTGGAAAAACATTTGAATGCAACCATCAATAAGGCATTTAAATTAAAGCCTTGAACAGATCATACACATTCTGCTCTACACAGAAACAAAATTCTAATATGTATATCTCTTTATTTTTCCTTCTATAGACATTTAAACTAATATTATTGGTCTATTTTTTTCTTGCTAGGCTACTGCATACTATAGTTTAAAACCATCTGTGATAGCTACTGGACTCATCACTGACGGTTTTGTACTAAAATCGTCTATGATATTGATATATATCACTGACGGTTTATAAAGAGTACCGTCTGTGATATTGTCACTAACGGTTTCACTATAGAACCGTCAGTGATGTTCCTCATACCAGATGGTTTTGAAAAACCGTCTATGATGAGGCGTCTAATATAAACCTTTCTATAATAATGATGTCTCATGATTCACACAAGATTTATACTTGGAATTTCAAGACCAAGTTCGCATTTGCATGAGTTTCTTGATTCAAGTCTTATGTTTCAACACAAAATTTCAATATGTTTCAGGTTTTATATTTGTAGTTTCAAAAATAATTTTCATATTTTCATGGGTTTGAGAGTTTCAAGACACATGCTCTAGTAAATTTCACTACGTTCCAGGTTTTTTAAATTTGTACTTTGAAAAAGAAGTTTCACATATTCTTTAGTTTAAGAGTTTTAGGTCTTATGTTTTATGTTAGTTTAACTGGGTTTCATGTTTGGAGTTTAAAAGTAGTTTTCACGAGTTTTGGGTTCAGGTCTTCATGTTTAACACAAGTTTTCAGTGGGTTCAATATTTCATATTTTGAGTTTCAAAAATAAGTTTTACATTTGCGTGAGTTTCAAAGTTTCATGCAAGTTTCGGTATATTTTAGGGGCCATGTTTCAGAGTTTCAAATATTTTTATATAGGTTTCAGGTTTCAAATATGAGATTTCACACTAGTTTCAATATATTTTGGATTTAATGTTCGGAGTTTCAAATAGGTTTCAAGTTTCAACATCACATGTTTTATAAACATATTTTATGTTTTTCACGAGTTTCAGTTTCAAAGTGTTGGTTTCAGGAAGTTTCAATATTCATGCATGCTATAGAAAGTTTTGGAAAAAGATTAAAATATATTTCAGCAAGTTTAAAGTGGGGTTGTAGGGTCAAGGATGCGCCTAGAGGGAGGTGAATAGGTGATTTAAAAAATCTTCTACTACTAACCGAGGATCGCCTCTAATCAACCATATGTCAAAACCTACACATTAATTATGCACAAGCAAAAGACTAAGGTTTTGACAATTAAAGCCTAAATCAACTAGGCTCACTAGTGCACTAACTAATTATGTCTCTAACTAGAATTGCTATGTTGATCAAGCAAATTATACTAAGCAATTCTATGCACAATCAAGCAATGGATATAAATGCTTGAAAGTAAAAGAGGCAAGACACACAATACTTTTTACCGTGGTTTGGAGACTTCTCTCCTACTCCATGTTGAGGAAGTCCAACTCACTTTGGACCGGCTCACTCACTTGAGCCTTCACCTCGAATCCACTCGTGGTAGCTTTTTACCCCGCCGGGTAGGCTTAGCTCCAACCTTCACAAACTTCGCTGGGGCTTCTCACAAACCTTGAGAGCTCCCGCGCACGACGCACCTATGCCGTCTAGGAGGCACCGACCTCCAAGAGCAATAGGTTGAGCACTCCGCTCAAGCTTCACCGATCGCACCTCCACGTCTCCGGTGATCACCTAGTGCAACTCATGCAACTAGGGTCCTCTCAATCCTCTCTAGATGCAACTCATGCACTCTAGGATCACTCTTTAGCTCAAAACCGAATTGGGAGAAAGCAAAACATGCAAAACCCTCCCACAAAGCAACACTAAGCTCAAGAACACCTCAAACACCAGCAACAACATCCCCTTGCCCCCCCAAGGGGGTCTTATATAGCCTCCCAAGCAAAAACTAGTCATTGGGGTCAAAATCACACAAAAATCGACAAATCCGGCACTACCGCACTCATAGGGCCGGTGGTGCCGCTCTCAGCCCCAACGATCGGCTAATAGCTATAAATCCGGTACTACCGCAGGCAAAATCGCGGTAGTGCCGCTCGGGTGGCACTACCGGCCTCCTCGGGCGGTAGTGCCGACCTTAGGACATACTCCAGAAAACATCCCTCTTTGGAAAATAACTATCGATGTTAAAATAGTGGTAGTACCAGCCTCGAGCGGCACTACCGCTCTTTATGGGCGGTAGTGCCAGCCTATAGGGCGGCACTACCTCTCTTCAGGGGCAGTAGTGCTATACTTTTAAGATTTAAAACGGCCATAACTTTTTACTCCGAAGTCCGATTTAGGTGATCTTGTACTCTATGAAAAACTTATCAAGAGGGCTATATTTTTCCACCCTTTTTGAAGATTTAAGCAATCATAGATATTTTCCAAAATCACAAAAACTTCAAAGTAGCCACTCAAGTCTAAAACAGATTTTCTCAAAATCCTCATATAGACTTGATTAAAAGCGTGACCACAAGCTATCAAGAGTCAACAAGATTAAATCTTGAGCTATGAGATGATCAGATCATGCTCAAAATAATTTGCAAATCACATTTGCAACAACTCATCTCATGCTTAAAGAATTTCAACCAAACTCCAAATACTTTGAGAAAACACCTTTCGCAAACTTCTCAAAGGCGTATTTGCAAAAACCCATTAAGCAAATAACCCACGAGTTTATGAGTTTGATCCTCCTAACCATGTGATGGTCAAACCATGACCAAACGGACTTGCAGAAACCACGGTGCAAGTATCACATGCTCTCAGGATCGAAACCCATAACTCTCGCTTATTTGCACAACGAATTTGCAAATAACAAATAAATCACAATGCATTAGCTATCTCCCTTTTGCAACTCATGCTAATCCATAGCCTCATGCAAAAACCAAACCAAATCAAATCAGAGTGCATGAGCTCTCTAATTGCAACTCTTGCAATTCTCTAGCTCCATGCAACTAGTAAACCACAAACTTGCTTGAGCTCTCTCCTTTTGCAACCCATGCAAACTTATCTCTAAGCAATACCAAATAAACGCAAATAGATTTTGGTTTTAAAACAAAAACAAAATATGAAGCTTCATATATTGCAACACATGCAAAACATGAACTTCATGCAAAAGCCAACGCATTAGCTTATCCTATTTGCAACTCAAGCAAATCAAAGCTTAACGCGAAAACCCAAAGCATAAGCTTGTCCTATTTTACAACTGAAAGTGCATCTAGGCCCCTCATTTTATTTTGGTGATTAATGATGACACAATTAAAGTGATCTAATGCTTCAACTAAGATTAATGCAGTTATCGAGATCACATCAAGCTCGGAATAAGATTGGACGGTCCTAAGCGCGTCAAATTTCGAGAAAATGGCATCAAGACGAAGACTTGTAATTTTCATATTTGTTTTGAGTCTTAAGGATAGCCGTACTATTAAGAGGATGCGACGGAAAATCGGTTTTAGGATGTGCATGTGCTCAAGGTCAAAACTTGCATACAAACTAGCACTCAAACACTCGCATTTTCCTTAATCTGGAAATCAAACCGAGTCAGTGAACTCGGAGAGTCCGGACCTTATGTCCGGAGTGTCCGGATTCAATCCGGAGTATCCGGACAATATGTCCGGAGTCTCCGGGTTGGACCCCTCGGTCACTTTGGTTCCAGATTGTCCGGAGTATCCGGATAACCCGGAGTCTCCGGGTTATTTGTCCGGACACTCCGGCCTGTACAAAAACGAGAGTAACGGCTAGTTTTTGAACTGACTATTTAAAGCCCCCACTCTCTCCCAACGGCTAGATACTGTATTGAGCTCATTCATTGCAGTATTCAAGCCACTCCTAACCTCTTCCAAGCATTCAATAGAGCTCATACTTCCTCCCACCATTAGATTTGGTTGTTGATCCATTTTGGTGAGGAGAGGAAGAAGTAAAGTGCTAGGTGCATTCATTTCTAGTCTTTGAGCACTAGTTCATCCTCCAAGCGATTCTTCGTGGTGTTATTACTCTTGGAGGTTGAAGGTCTCCTAGACGGCTAGGAGTCACCGGGAGCTACCAACACGTGTGGTGAGCCCCGGTCGTTTGTGAAGGCGAGTCTCGCCTCCGAAAGGAAAGAGACAAGAAGTGAAGCCGGCGAGTGCATTTGTGCAACACCGGGAGGAAAGCGGGTTGAAAGAGACCCCGGCTCAAGTGCGACCGAGCCACCTCAACGGAGACGTAGGGTTCCCTTCAAGAACCCGAACTTCGGTGAAAATTCGTGTCCCTCCCTTTCACTTTTACTTCCTAGTCTTGCTTGTTTGGATTTGTCTTTGTAAAGCTAGATCTAGCTCTTTGCTTAGCTTTAATTCAAATCCTTACTAGCATTTGTTCTAGGTTGCTCTTGCTATCTATTTCTAGTGATTTATCGTGCTTGCTAGAGTAGTCTTAGTCGCACTCCCGAGCCAGCTAACCCGGAGTATCCGGATATAATACCGGACACTCCGGACAAGCCGGAGACTCCGGACCAAATACCCGGAGACTCTGGATTGACCAGTTCGGCCAGTTTTAATTCCGCTGCGATTTTTTAATTCGCCTATTCACCCCCCCTCTAGGCGACATCATTGGTCCTTTCAACAACACATGCCAAATAGAGCTTATGCAAAAATCAAGCACGGGCTTCACCCATTCGCAACACATGCCAAATAGTTAGCTCCATGCAAAAACCAAATCAAGAAGATATGTGCCCGAGTGAACACGGGATTGAGATCACCAACACATGATGAAGCTCAAAGCAAATACTCAACCCCTCTTAATAGTACGGCGCTAAAAGCTAGACACAAAACTAGGAAAATCCTTAGCCTATCTAGTTATACATTAAGCCGTCGCAAGCAATCCCCTTTGGGGTCTTTATGAGCTTCAATCATTTGCTCCCCCAGGATTAACACCTTAGCTCTTCTTCTTCTTATCCGGGATCTCCTCTTGACGTCCATCACCTCATGATGTCGTCCTTGTCCCGTTTTCATTATCTCAATCATCTTTGGACCTAACCTGGTTCATTCATCACTTATGAAAATGGTTAGTCCAAGATGCATGGTTGTCTCAATCATTTATGCACTCCATTAACACATAATGGATGCCACTTAAATCGATTGAGCACAACATAAATCAATTTAATGAATTTAGATGTGTCTTGAGCACATGATGCAACTAATGCTTCATACTACTCAAGTGCTCTCCATTTGTCCTTAATCAATCACAAGAACACCATCAACATATGATGAAATATTCTTTAATGATTAGAAAGCAAATGAACTCAATTTAAACATTCATTTAAATTGATAAGTTTCAATGTATTAATCATTTATATATGGAGTGAATAATAAATCAATACATTGATACATCCAGTTCAAGTGTGAACCCCCCTTAGATATGTGCATCCATCTAATATATGGATTGGGAAATATAATGCACATTTTGTGGTTAATGCAATGGAGAATTCATACTTTAACTTGAATCCAAAGTATGCAATTAATACTAGAATGAATATGCATACATACCTTGGGTTTTCCATTTTCCATCCAAATATGAGACTATTGAATATAACTCAATAAAACATGTTAGTCTCAATAAGATTAGATTTGTCATTAAACACAGATTAAACATTAATCTAGACCAATCACTAAAACCAATGGAGCTTGAACTTACAAGGGTTCAAAAAGTTTTGAGGAAGGTTCAGAAAGTTTAAAAAATTCCAACGGAGTTTCAAGAAGTTTAATCAAGTTTCATGTTCCGAGGGGGCGGTGGGACAGGAGGCCGAGGGGTATGGCGGAGGGACCGGGTGAGTTGTCTAGCTCGGTGGAGAGAGGAGGCGTCGAGGAGGTGAGGGAAGGGGAGGGTAGGCTAAGGGGGACAGCGGAGGGACCGGGTGAGCTGTTTGGCTCGGTGGGGAGAGGAGGCATCGTGGAGGTGAGGGAAGGGGTGGGGGCTGGTGCTTGGGGGAGGGGAGGGGGCATCGGGGGAGGTGAGGGAAGGGGTTGGGGGCCAGTGCTGGGGGAAGGGTGGGAGGTGTCGGGGTCGGCGGGGGAGGCGAGTGTAGCGGGGAAGGTGATGGCATAGGCTCTGGAGAGAGAGGGCGCCAGTGGGGGATCGGGAAAAAAAAGGGTGGGAAAGGAGGGAAGGGGATTGGAAAAAAAAGGGGGAGGAAAAATAGGTGGAAAAAAAGGGGAAATGGAAAACTATTTGTGACTAGAGAGAGTATTTGGACAGACTGGGGAAATGATACAGTTCCTCCCTGTTTAAGATTTTGAGGAGATAAAACTGTTGTTCCCCTTTGTTTTCTGTATGTTGCATGTATACATTTCAGTAAAGCTTAGATTTATAGCCCTTGTGTATGTTGCATGTATACATGCTGGGTACCTCTCAAGGATGGTAAAAACACTTATACTATGGTATTGCACTGTAGATGTACATATTGATGGGCCATTTTTATCCAGTGAGGTTGGATGTGTATCTGTTGGTGGGTGGGCCTCACTTCCCTATAGGTATGCCATGTGGGCCGCTCCACCTGCCAAATTTCTATGCCAAAGGAAAGGAGGAGCAACAGGGTGTTAGGAGTGGAATTTACATTAGGTGGGGGCAATGACGAGAGAGAGTAAGAAAGACAGACAATGGAGATTGAGAGAGATAGACGAGAGAGAGAGGGAGAGCTGAGAGAGGGAGCAATAGGGGAGAGAGAGAGAGAGAGAGAGAGAGAGAGCTGAGAGAGATGGGCGAGAGAGCAGCTTCTTGCAATGTACAAGTCTTTGTACTAAGGGGTATCATGTACTCACGCAAGCACTGCAATATCACTTTCTACCTATTCAAGAATAAATAAAAAATTCCTTTTCCCTAATATTTGTGTCAACTACCTTAGCTCTGTGCGTCTCCGGCTCCTTTCCTCTCATCACAATAGTGAAAATGGGTCAGGCCTAGGCCGGCATAGCATGAAGCACAAATGGACCATGCCTGGGCTCGCCGAAGGTGAGCCAGGCCAACACGGCATGGCATAGCAGGCACGACGGGCCATCGTGACCAAGCACGGTTCAGGCACAAAGCACTATGGGCCCATACCGAGCCAACCCGGCAAGGCATGATGCCCACCTCTAACCACAAAACATCAACCCTAACATTGATAAAAAAAAACTTACAGGGTTAGAGCTCACTGGATATGGACACTAATATGAGCATCACATTTTAGAGAAATGGCTCTGAACAAAACCTGTATCAACTTTGTGAATTGGGTTGGACAAGGATGGATGGGATACAAGGAGGAGGGCTCCAGGGATAGGCACATCGGTAGATATCGGAATCCATAGAAGGAGGCGCATCGGGAGCTCCCAGGAGGAGGCATGCTGAGGAGGGGCTCCATGTAGGCTCATCATGGCTGTTGCACACCGGTCAATGGGACAAGGACTGCTAGGGAAGGAGGGGGTCCATACGCCTGACATACAATCATTTCATTCCTCTCACACCGGTTATTGCAGCTGCACACTAGAAACCTAGCTAAGTGGAGAGGGCGAAGCAGTGGTGCATAGTCTGTTGGGAGAAATTGGACATAGGCGAGTCGATTTGGCTAATTCTTTTAGATTTGTGCAATTGCCATGTGATCTAAAAGACGTTCGCTATCCCATCAAAAAGCTAGGGAATGGTACAATATTGCTATTTTTTTTGTAAGTTAAAACCAATCCACCTCATAGTGTCTAGCTCCTCTAGATGTAAGAGGTTCACTCAAAGTAGGCCATAATGACTTTTTCAAATATTGCGCTAGGCAAGTATTGAACTTAGGATCTCTAATCTCTAAGACCATACTGAGTAGAGTAAATTTCGCATAACCACACTTATTCTTACAAAACTATCACATTTTTTCATACCAAAAGTTTCAAAGAACAAACTTCCATCACTTGGTACCGACTTGACAAAGTCGGCCCGTATATCATTGAGACTCTAGCACTGAACCCCGCTACATCGATGTGGAGGGCATTACTATGTGGCCAATGACATAGCATGTGTGACAACCAGGTAGCGCTTTGAGCGCAGTAGCAATCCCCTTTAATTCTTTTTAAATCCATGTGCTACGTCAATTGACCTTACAATAGCACCTCCACGTTGACGTAAAGGGGTTAGGTGTAGAGGTGGCTATCGTACAGGGCCGGGCAGTGGAAACAAATATTAGGAGAAAAAACTAAATTGTATTCATTCCTAAACAACTACAAAGTTACTGCCTCATTGAAAATGTTACACCCCAGTGTGGGGTACCCCCAATAAGGAAAGGAAAAGAGTACAGTAACTACATACATATACATAGACTAGTCGATATCGAGGTGGTCAAAGTCGGCTAACGTCTTCACGATCTCCTAATCTTAAGTCTAATGTTGTGTACTCTCATCTGCACACTCCCAGTCTTTGAGGCATATAATTGCCTCAACCATCTCAAGCATGAGAGATGATCTCCTAGGCTCAATTATCCTCCCCACAAAACTGAAAGTGGCTTCTGATGAGACAGTGGACACCGAAACCACAAGTACATCTTGTGCAAATTGTGATAGCACATGATAAATACGTTGGTGATTCTTCCACCACAAGAGCATGCTGAGTTCCTTGCCCTCCCTAATGTCAAGCTCAGTCTGCAAGAAAGGCGTGTCGAGGTAGTGGTTGATCTCTACTCATGGATTCCATTGCGACCTGCTTAGTGCTTCCAAAGATGAACTAGACGTCTTGCCTTTTAGTTTCTTATATATGTTTGAAGTGGTCAACTGTCTTGTGTTTGTTACCTTGTTGAGGTAGATTTTCTTGCTTCTTGCTTCATTTCTGCTGCCAAACTTTTCATAATATTTGTCAAAAACTCTGAAAACACGTTATAAATATGAGTATAGGCCTCAAAAAATTAAGATCAAATGCTTCACCTCCCTCGAAGGCACCCCACAAATCAGATAATTTTCTCCGATGATCCAGAACAGAATCAAAATAATAGAGATGTGGAATAGCTTGAAAATATTTTTAAAAAAAATTCTCCATTGGTTCAGGAATGGGTTGTAAAAAACAATTATCTCTGCTTTCTTTGAATGATTTACCAATAGTCTAAAGCCAGTTGATGACTAAGCAAGAAGTTGGGTAGTACACAACGGATAAAATCTTGTATGTATTGTAATTTTTTTTTTAAAATACGAAAATGACTGGAAACTTCCCAATCCACATCATTAACCAACTGCTTATCAGAATTGCAATTGACAAATACAGTGATAATGTGCTCGTAGTCCTAGCACCACTCTAGCATAGTATACGTAGAATTCCACCTAAGCTTCATGTCAAGGTTGAATATTCTTGGTGGATTACTTTTGTCCATACAATACTATGAGAATTGGTCGTACTTTACAGTCAAACCTGCAACACATTGGATAGCATTGCATGTGTTGTCCAAACTAGGTTTCATTATATGCAAACCTGCCTGCACAATAAGATTAGTGATGTGGCATATGGATCTCTAGTGGAGTACGAAACCTCGAATATAAGTCTTCAGGTGTGGTGCTATATTCTCCATGTCTGTCATGTTAGCTAATGCAATGTCAAGAGTGATGGCAATAATTCTACTTTCTATTTTAAAGTCACTAATAATATCAAGTACACGTGCAGTGATAGCCTCTCCTGTGTGCACCTCATCGATTGGCCTAAACTCTATGACCCTTTTGTTTAGGTTGTAGTCTTCATCCAAGTAATATGTGATAATATTAAGATAGACTGCTTTTTGGTGGGATGAAGTCCATATATCTGAGGTCAAGGTAAAGGAAAAACTAACTCTCGCGTAGGCCTCTTTTAACATTGCTAGTTTATTTTTGTACATTATGTATATGTCACATGTAGTTATTCTTCTACTAACGTGTTGGTATTGTGAGCAAAAATCACATTGCATCATCCTTTCAAAACTAGAGTTCTCATCCATTCTAAGTGAAAAATCATCTGTAACTATATAACATGCAATTTCCTCTCTAACTACCTTAGCGTTGTATACCTATGTGCTCACCGAACTGTCTGTGTTGAAGTTTAGCTGTGTCTAGATGCCCTTCCCTATCCTTTGTTCGGTTGATATCTTCTTTGAGCATATCTCCGCGAGTCACTTGAGATGACTTGTTCCTCCACATGCATGTGTAGATAATTTAGCTTGACAGTATTTACAAATAGCATACGCTATCTCACGTCCATCCTCAATTTCGATAGTTCTATACATATGTTGTCAGCACCCTACTTGTCAACCATTGGATGTCAACGCCCGTCCTGGTTGCACCGATGTAGCGGCATCGGGGTTCAGTGCGGAGGTTGCCCCCTCGGGAATGCAATAGGCATCCTCAATACCTTGCGTACTATCCATATGACGGTTATCCATGCCATAGTCTCCCATACCCAGGGAGAGTTGGCGTGAATCAATCTCTTGATCCCGATGAGGGGGGGACTAGGAGTGCAAATGCATGTTCTCCTACTTTTGCTATTGCTAAACATTTTGTTTCGTGGTGGGAGAGCAAAGAGAGAGCAAACAGAGAGAACAATCTCACGAGAGAGCAAACTTAGGAGGGATTCATGTGCTGAAGAAACGAGTGGCTGAGGGGGATTTTATAGCGAGCAATTATGCTCTCATTTATTAGCTCGTTGGCACCGACTTTACTTCTTTCGGTAGTCACGTCGTTGTCTCCCTCTGCCGTTTGCCCATTGGCATTTGCATGTTGCACTCTCTCTTTCTAACCATTGCTCTCCCTCGTTCTCGGTTTCTTTGGGAATCTCTCGCTCTCTCAGTCACTTTATGTCGCTCTCCCTCCCTCCCCCATCTCTTTCACTTTTTCTTTAACCTTTCCTCTCCCTCTCTCACCCTCTCCTCGTGCGCGGCCAGTCGAGTCGCCTCTCGGCTCCCTCCCTTTCCCTCCCTCTCTCCCTGTGCACAGCCAACCATCTCCCAGCCTCTCCCTCGTCGGCCGCCTCCCTCTCCCTCCCTCTTCACCTTTAGCCTCCTCCTCCTTCGGCCGTATCCCCCGCCTCTCCTCCTTCCCCCTCCCTCTTCACTTTTGGCCTCCCCCTCCGCCGCCAATTGCATCCCCCGCCTCTCCGCGTTCCCCTAACCTTCCGCCTTCGGCCTCCCCCTCCAACTCTGATGTGTCCCCGCCTCTCCTCCTTCTCCTCCGTCTTCTCTCCGACCTCCCCTTTCACCGCCGACCGCATACCCCGCCTTTTCACCCTCTCTGCCTCCGGCCTCCCCCTCCGCCATTGACGGCGTCCCCCGCCTCTCCGCCTTCCCCTCCCTCTTCACCTCCAGCCTCCCCTCCACGGGGCATCAGCGCAGGTGCGAACACAGACGACATCGGGCGTGGGCATGGCAATCACGTGCCTGCCGTCGCCCTGTGGGCCATTCTATGCATAGACCAACGTGCCGAAAGTAGGTCGGGCCATGCCGCGGCACACTCGCCACTGTGGCGGGCTGTGCTGACCTGAGCACGGTCTAGCTTCGCGTGCTGGGCCGTGACACCCAACATGCCCGATTTGCAAGCCTGCCACGCCCGAAAAACGTGCTGGCACAGCACGGTTGTGGGCAGACCGGGCCGGCTCTTGGGTAGTGTCGGGCTGGCCGGGCCATGTGCCAGCCCGAGAATACCCGGCCCAATAAAAGAGCGGATCACAAAATATCTAGGTTAAATTAACCAGATATTATTAGTTTACATTAAGCAAAGTCATGACCGAACTTAAGTTTGCACAGTGGCTTTGTCACGGTCATATCAGCCACAGCACTACACAAACACGCACACTGACGATAGAGCTGAGCCTAAATGCGTAGGCATGGCTTGTCCATGTCAGAAACTCAGAATCTCGTCCGTCAGTAATAGATCTACTGTATAACGTGGACATGTCTGTCAAGTACATACACAAGCACATCAATCCTTTTGGCCCTGCCAAGCTCTTGGACAACCTTTTGCCCTGCCCATCGATTTACTATTCGAAACAGGCGCGTTGTCAATTTGAACTGATGCTTGATAGGGATTGATGGATCCATCAGAATGGCAATTGCTACTCAATTCTAGGCATCACTACATGTGTGATGATCAGGATTACAAAATCGTATCGAGGCTGGAAATCGGTACCCGCTCGGTACCAATTTTTATCGATTTTTAAAAGAAAATCGGTAAAAATTGAATGGTTTTGAAGTCAAACTTTTAAATTTAACGGTTAAAAAAATTCAAAAATCAACTGATTTTGTCAATTTTCGAGCGATTTTCGATCGGTTTTCTTCGAAAAATTGGCAAACCAAGCGAAACAATTTGGAAACCGATTTTGACTGATTTTTGAGTGATTTACTTCGCATAAAAATTCCCAAATTTTTTGAATTATTTTGAATTGGATTGGTTTATCGACCGGTATAGTTTATCAATCCAGCTCGATACAGTTGAAAATCGTGATTTTTGAGTGATTTTCATCGATTTTTGTGATCCATTTCTTTGCACAGATGTACATAAGAGAAATTGGCTCTGTTTGGCAGAGCTCCAGCCCCACCAGATCTGTAGATTTGGTGGAGCTGGGTATTTCTAACTCCACCAGATCCGTGGAGCTAGAGATATGAGTATATTAAGAGTGCTTAGGTAGGTCATCTTGTTTACATTTTAGAACAAAAATATAAACTTAATTCACTTTATTTTAGCCTACAAGTTTCAAATCTGATGTGGAGCTAAAATTTGGAGCTCTGCCAAATAGAGATAAGATTGGTTTGCTGCTAGCTCCGGCTTCAACCTAGAAGCCGGGAGCAGCGGGAGCTGGAGTTGGGCTGGTTTGCTAGAATCAGGTTGGATGACCTATAGTCTATAGCTAATGTCTTTCCTCATTTTCCGACTCTTTTGAGTAGATATTAGAAATATATTACCACTATTAGTATTGTCTCCAATGTACTTTATTTGTTCCTAAATAGATATTATTTTAGATTCTTACAATTTCACCAAGGCATATCTACAAAAGACTGCATTACTTTTCTTCATTATATTTGTGGATTACGTCTTACTCTAGTATGTAATAGTAAATAATATTAGAAAATAGCTAGAGGGGAAGGGTATAAAGTAAAAAATGATAAAAAAAATTATTTCAAATTTGTAGAATGATGCGTATTTATAAACAAAGTTGCACAACTATTAAAGCATAAATGAAGGGTAGATGGTGATTACTTACCCCTTCGCTTGCTTCAAGATTTGTACAACTTGTACTAGAAGAAAGAGCATAGAAGCACCTCTCATAAACAAATTTTGAAAGCTAAAGTGACATATATTGGGGATCAGAAAAAGTACCAACCTTTAAGAAGTCCCAGTTGGAATTGTACGAACTCCCAAGAAAGAATCAAATGAAGGTAACGTTGGTCCATGAATATCAGACCTATTCAACAAATAATTAAGCTGAGTGGTTAACATCTTGTTAATTTTCAGATTCCTCTGCAACTAAAATGGATTAGATTATATTAGCGTGTACCATCAACTAATTAACGGACCTCAAATTTGACCCCAAAATTGGCCTAAATGCGTGGTAGGTGAACCATTTCCATGGAGCTCTCAAAGAGTCAGAAACCAGTGAAGGCGTTTTAATGGGCTCCTGAAAACAAAATAGAGATTTTTCCAGTTTCCAAATGATGGCCTTCACTAAGATTTGACTATACAGCAGCAGTTTCCCCTGGAAATCAAGAACAAAAAAAAGGGCCGGTTGCCAAAAATAATACTACTCCCTCCTATCACAAATAGTAGTCGTTTTAGACATCGATACGGTCTCCAAAACATAACTTTGACCGCCAATTTCTGTTGTAATATATTTAAAAAATTTAATAACATTATAATATTATACAAAAGTACATTTCAACACGAATCTACACATATAATTTTCAATCATCCAATCTAAATATTTTTAAAAAATATTGCTAGCTAAAGTTTTAAAAGTTTGATTGAATGTATCCCAAACAGACTACTATTTGTGACAGGAGTGAGTACTTGGCACTACCAACTTTCTATTAACAACAATACAACAAACTTTCAAAAATATTTTTTCACGAAACTTCCTTTGCATGCAGGCATGCCACTTGTATGGACCTTGAACAGCTTAATTATATTCATGCTCGTTCAAATTTAGAAGCTTCAGTGTTCAGTCTAAACTAAAGCATGCGGAAATTTCCATCCATTCATGCATGCATGAATGCAGTTAGGAGAAACGAGCTGCCGTGGCGGAACAAGAAATTTTTTATTGAGATACACATTTCACATCTATAATTTTGTACAATGCATGATTTCGTAACATCATAAATTCAATACATATATTCGAAATTTACTAAAAGTACTACACAAATAGTTGTAAAGTCTTAAAAAATTCCAAATCACTAAAATCGAAACCAATTGAATCAACACCTCTCGTTGGTCAATTACAGAGCTTATCTTGTAGCAATTCTAAAACTTTTAGGGGCCACTCCTAGTCCCGCCCCTGATGAGCTCTGAAGCAGCCAATTAATGGAAGAATGCATGAACGCGGGCAGTGGAGGTGCTGCACCACAGCGACATTTCCATGAACGTTCTTGTTCGGCTGTTCATGCCTAGGAGGTCAAAACAATTTGGCAAAACCCCACATGTACCATGCATTCATGTATCTCAGACTGCCCTAGCTAGCCATGGGGCAAAGACCTTGTCAGACACTTGACCCAGGCAGTTGTTGCACAAGGCAGGGTGTATAGTTAGAGAGTGAGACTGTGACAGCAAGAGCAGGGTGGTAGACGATCGATCGGGAGCAAGTAATTCATGAGTTAAAACAAATGTACACAATGCTATCCATGCTTACGATCCCTGAGGAAACCCTGCGGTTTTTTGACCTGGGATTAGGAATTGATTGATCTGAAATTATAAACAACATTTGGCTGACATCGACCTTCAGTCAGTACTTGCTGGTAAAACACGCGCGACGATTTCTGAACAGGAGGAGGACTTGGAGCTGTCTGATCTTGGTACAAGTAGCTCAGATCAATTACTAGTTTAACATGTACGAATAGTTCCAACTTTTCAATTCTCCCGTTAGCTCGTCATGCGATTCTGACGTCGTCCTTGCATTTCCATGTATGCGAATTGTACCATAGATTTATCAGGAAGTGCAGAAAATGCGGTTTCATTAGCAAAATCATGTTTTTTTAAGGCAGTTAACAAAGTTATGTTGAAGGCGAACCATGCATTACCATTACAAACCCACACCTACCCTTGTGCCATCTACTTATAAAAGACAACGCAATTTTAAACAACTTCGGTATCTTCTCATCAACTAATGGGAGAAAAATATGAATTCAGGTATTTTTCCTTAGAAAAAGTCCATATAACATTCCAAAGTTTGCTCGAAAGTACGTTCGGCACGCCAAACTATAAAATCAGGCATTTGACTATCCAAACTTTGTAATCCGATTCAAATAACACCATAACCCGGTTTCACATAGCCACTACTACAGAAATGCTTATATTAGACCGACCATCACAGACGGTTTTGAAAAACCGTCTGTAATATAGAACATCACAGACGATTCTATAAACCAACCGTCAGCGAAACATTCACAGACCATTCTTCGTATGCTATCACGGACGGTTGGAATACAAAACCGTCTGTAAAATTATCACAGACGGTATTATGAAATAACCGTTTGTGATATATATGGCTATCACCGACGGTTTAGTGAACAAAACCGTCTGTAATACATCACAGACGGTTTGTACACATCACCGTCTGTGATTATCTATATATCACAGACAGTTATTTGAAAGAACCGTCTGCGATAAAGTTTGCCTATATATAGGCCCGAGCGCAAGTTCGATTTGTGGTCATGAGCCGGGGTTGAATGTTAAGAGCGTTATATCACAGACGGTTTGGCCATAGGACCGTCTGTAAGAAAGGCAGCCTAAATAATAGGTGATTCTTGTGATCTAAGGTTAGTAATGGATAATTGCATCATATATGTTAATTCAGATCTAAGGTTAGTAATGGATATAAAATTGCCTTATATATATTAATTCAATATCTAGCTTGGTTATGTAAGAAATTTAAGGTCGTTTAGATCTAGCTTGTAGATCTATGTTTTGGTGGTGATCTAAGCTAGCTAGTAATTGGACGTTATAATTGCAATATTATTTTCAAGCTCTAACATGTTAAGGAAAGTCTACTTAATCAGTTCAAAGGAGGGTTCTAATTGGATCGAATATTACATGTGTAGCGTAGATGGATCGAAGCTGGATGTACGCTGAGAACCGTACGAGTGTGGAGTACATTAATGGCGTCTCCACTTTTAGAAGAACTGCAGAGGAGGACATGTTTAATAAGGGAGTGCAATATATGTCTTGTCCATGCATTGATTGCGAGAATCTGATGATGTTTCGAAACTCAGCGCAGATCGAAGCACACTTGATTATGCGAGGTTTCAAAAAGGGGTATACATGTTGGACCAGTCACGGCGAAGAGCAGAATATACAAGAAGCAGGTGGTACTGTTAACATCTTCGACGAAGTCAACGATATGCCAGATGATCACATCGATTCTGCTTCCGACGAGGATATGTTGCATGATGACAATCTGGACCAGATGCTGCGCGACGCAGAAGGGAACCGTGATGAAAGGGAATATGAAAAATTCGTGGGTTTGATGGAGGACTCGAAGAAACCATTGTTTGCTGGTTGCAAGGTGAAATACACAAGGTTGTCGTTCGTGCTTGAACTGTTGAAATTGAAGGCAAGCAATGGTTAGTCAGACAAGAGTTTCACAGCGCTGTTACGTCTATTGGCAGACATGCTTCCAGAGGGAAACGAGTTGCCGACAACAACCTACAAAGCCAAGAAGATTCTATGTCCCTTGGGAATGGAGGTAGAAAGAATACATGCATGTCCGAACGATTGTATCCTATACAGCAAAGAGTACGCAAACTTGCATGTATGTCCGGTGTGCAACGCATCCCGGTACAAACGTAAGAGTCATTCAGATGAGGAGGTGAAGAAAGGAACTCTTGCTAAGATGGCATGGTATCTGCCTCTAATTCCCCGATTGAAGCGTTTGTTCGCTAACCCAAAGGAGGCAAAACTGCTGTGTTGGCATTCCGAGAAGCGTAAGAACGATGGAATGCTAAGACACTCGCCGACTCCACCCAAAGGAGAAACATCGATAGGAGGTATGAAGAATTCACATGAGCCGAGGACTATAAGGTTTGGACTGAGTACAGATGGAATGAATCCTTTCGGTAACATGAGCAGCCGGCATAGCACTTGGCCCGTGAATCTCTGTATCTACAACCTTCCTCCTTGGTTGTGTATGAAGCGGAAGTACATTTTATTGTCCGTGCTTATCCAAGGACCGAAACAACCTGGGAACGATATTGATGTGTACCTAGCTCCATTGGTGGAAGATCTAAAAACATTGTGGGTTCCTGGGGTACAGGTTTGGGATGCATACAAACGAGAGAACTTCACTTTGCACTGCTTGTTGTTCTGCACCATAAATGATTACCCTGCACTTGCTAACCTATCGGGCCAGAGTACAAAAGGTGCCAAGGCTTGCACTCACTGCCTAGATGATACTGAGAGTGTGTGGCTGAATCACTCCCGTAAAACCGTGTACATGCGTCACCGTAGGTTCCTTGGGAGGAAACACCCATACCGCAAGATGAAGAAACTATTCGACGGGACGAACGAAAACGGTTCAGCTCCAAGGCCTTTTAGCAGGAGAGATGTTCATGACTTTGTTAAGGACTTGGATGTTACACATGGAAAGGGATGTAAAGCAAGGTCGACCCGTGAGAAGAGCTTGTGGAAGAAGAGATCAATCTTTTGGGACCTACCTTACTGGGAGCACCGTTGTGTAGGAGCCCACCCGGTGCAATCTCCAGGTGAGAGTTGCCAATTGCTCCCCTCCTATACAGGCTGCTTGGGGCCTCGCGTATCCATCCACTGAAGGGGCGATGGTGCACGGTACCCTGCTAGCGCCGGGTTTCACGAAGGTCAACGTGGACGGCGTTCATGACATTTTCAAGATTGTCACGCTACAATTGCCGCCAAATAACAAGCTTCAGACACTGGGGGATGTCATTGGCACATTCATCCAGTGGCCCAGCAGCGACATCTCCCTAGACATCCATCCTCCACCAGAAATACCTCTACTTCCTCCACCAGAAGTACCTCCACCAGAAAAACCTCTAGTTCCTCCACCAGAAATACCTATCCTTCCTCCACCACAATTACCTCCCTTCGACTTTGACTTTGACTTTGATTGCTCTCCCCTCCCCTTGTCTCCCGTGAAGATTTCCTATCCAAGAAAGAAAAGGAAGGGCAGAACGAAACAGATAGCGAAAGCCTTGGACTATCCGATTGCCCCGTTGGCCCGGTTATTCAAGCTAGGAGAGCCTTTACTAACGGAAGATCGCATGAAGACATTGACCTACTGTTGCAAAAGCCTGCATACTTATTACATGAGAGAAGCTAACAAGCCAGAGACAGAACGTGCAACAAGTATCATGGTCCGCTACAAGCCTAAGCATATGTTCAACGAGGCGTCGGGGGGCTTCTTCGCGGTTGGCTTCCAGGACCTGTTCGATCTCTTCAACCTTGACGCCCTCGACGCCTCGCTCTTAAGATGCTGGACATTGTGAGTGTGTCTTCCCTATAATACCGATAAATGTCATATATATATATATATAACCATCTATGAAGTAACCCCTTTGCCTAACTTTTGTATATATAGATACATGATACGCGAGGCGAGAAAGGACAATAGATCGGTGGGTTTCCTCGACCCACTCTTAGTCTCGCAGCAAACAATAAACCAAGATGCAAAAGCTGTAGAGGAATACATGCGACATGCCTTGGATGCTCAAAAAGATAAAAGTTTCATACTTTTACCCTTTAACCCAGGGTAAGTACTGCCGGACTTGCTATACTCTCATTTGTAATGTGCACACAATACTTTGGTGCTAATTGACCATGGCGACATACCTATGCAGGTTTCACTGGGTTCTAATTGTAATTCATATGGCCAAGAACTGATTTACGTTGATTCCTCACATACCGGCAACCACGACTTGAAACCTATCGCACTGTTAATCACCAGGTAACCACGTTGTTTAAGGTGGTTGTTGCTCTTGGAATAGCTGAGGCTAACCTTTCGAAATCACGTAGGTCGGTTAAAGCTTTGCGAGATCCTTCTGTTAAAAGCGGGGATAAAGCGTTGCAGCACGATTTCAAGTTTCCGGTATCCTCTATACAGTATAATCCTATATCAAACTCCGTAATAATGATTCTGGAACTAAGCAATTCTATTTTTGCAGTGCCACCAACAGGGACAGGGCAATAACCGATGTAGATTTTATGTTTGCCATAACATGCATGTAACACCCCAAAATTTGGTTTTTCTTAAATTCATGTGTGATTTGACACTTTGGTGAATTTTTGGAATTTTCTGGAATTTATTTGGATTTTATTTGGAATTTATTTGAATTTATTCCATTTTGAAATAATTAAAGAATTAAACTTTACAAATAAAATTTTGTTGGAAATATTTTATTTGAGTCCAAAATGATCCAAAGTATTTTCCAGAATTTTTCTGGAATTTTTCTGAGTCTTTTGATATTTTTAATGAATTAATTGAATTTCTGGGAATTATTTTAATTATTAAATCGCTGGAAAATGCGAGTGGGTTTGTACTGTTCATCCGACCGGATCTGAGTCCGAGTCCGACCCGAGCCACGTGGTCGAGCCGAACCCACTCGGCCGAACCCTAGCCACGTGACCGTTGGATCGAGATCCAACGGCCGTGACGGCGCCACGTCACGCGAGCCCGATCCGACCGGATCCGGGTCGGACCCGTTCGCGCCAAGCCATCGTGGCCGTTGATCACGCCACGTGGACGGTCCGGGGTCATCATCCCCGATCCGGAGACCTCGCCGCGGCCGTTGCCCTCCGCCGCCGCGTCGGACTCGGATTCCGCGCTATAAAAGCCGTGGACCCTCCCGAGGATCGCTGCTTGACGCCGCGCGCTGTTCTAACCCACGCTGCAGGGAAACCCTAGCGCCGCCGCAATTCCTCGCCGTAGTTAAGAACAGCCGCCGTGTGTTCTTCGTTCTTCGCCGCAAACCAGCCGCGCTCCGCCGTCTCCGTGGTCAGATCCGCAACCCCGTGACGAGGCAAACCTGGGCGCGTACTTCATCTCGCCGGAGGCCCTCGGAAACGCCGCGCGGAAGGTCGCCGTCCTTGTCTCCGTGCTTTGAGCCCCGCCGCCGCCATCAACCGCGCGAAGCTTCTGGACCGTCCGATCCCGATCGAACGGCAGCGGTGAGCCCACGTTCTTCCCCAAACCCTAGAATCCAGATTAGATCTGGACCGTTGGATCAAGATCCAACGGCCCACGATCGGCCACGTCGCCCGTACTGTGGATAACGTTACGGGTTAGGATCGTTTCCAACCGTTGGATCAAGATCCAACGGCTCAGATTGACCGCGTTCACCCCAAACGCGTGAAGCATAGATCCAATCTGGGCCGTTGATTTTCAAATCAACGGCCGAGATTGTGCCACGTGTGCCTAGCCGCGCCACGCACGCGTGAGCGCGTGTCTCTGACACGCGGGGCCCGCGTGTCAGCGGGACATCCGAACCGCACCATGACGTCACCGCTGACGTCACGGTGGGGCCCACATGTCAGTGACACAAGGAGCCGTGGACCGAGTTCACGGTAGACCCGAGCTGAGCGTGGACCAAGTCCATGGACCGGCTGACGTCAGCCAACCAATCAGCGGCTGCCACGTGTCCAGGCTGACGCAATAATTAATTTCCGAAAAAGAAAATGATTTATTAATTCAAAATAATGATTTCAGATTTTGTTTCAAACTTCAAACGCTTATAACTTTTGCGTTTCAACTCCGATTTGAGTGATTCAAATTTCTAAATTTGTATAAAATTGAGATCTACCTAATTATGAATTTTATTTAATTTTTGGACTAAATTTTTCCTCTAAAATATTATTTAATTGATTATTTAAACTTCAAAACGCTATAACTTTTGCATTTTAACTCCGAATTTGACGATTCCAGTTTATAAAAATTCATAAAATTATGTTCTCTCTGTTTATGGATTTTATTTGGATGTTTGGATACTTTTTGCCTATTGTTTATTCGTGTATTTGCTATTTGCACGCTTTACGAGTAGACGTTGAAGTGCCGGAAGGATTTGAAGAAGTATTGACTCAGGATCCAACTCAAGACCAAGAACAAGTACTTTTTGAAGGCAAGTTGTGCTTTGACCATGTTGATCCTATTTTGAAATCTATTTTGATTTAACCTATTGCATGCTAGTTCAATTAGAAAATACTTTATTTAAATATGGGGGATTAGATAAATACCAATTTGCTATATGACACCTTGATTATCTAAATATGTGCCATGACCCTTGTCACCCTAGTTGTGGATTACTAGTTGGACATTATTAAATCGCCAACATGGGTTTTAGACCGTTGTAGTATACTGCTTAGACCTGCTACGTGCTTATGACATGATTTTGGACAATCAAATGTTAATATTGACTTAATGATATATCAAACCTGTTTTGGAAAGGTATCATGTGATGTTGATGGCACGTGGTGCATGGTAATCAACTGGGGTTTGATAAATAGTTTTCTGACCGGGGCATGTGGCAAGAATAATCAGGTGGGCCAGTTGTGGCATTGGGGATGTTGATTTGGTTCTTCGGGTAGTCTTGCCCTGGTCACCCTAAGGACTTCACCTTGCAAGCCTTTGAACTGGGTCTAACGTGCAACCACATGTCTGTAATGGGACGGACCTAGTTGATTAAGTTGCTAATAACGCACTGTGGGACCTCGGGAGGTCAACTACACCCTTTGTGTAAGTTGTACGGGGAGCGTCATCTGGCCGAGGCCAGTACCTATCTAACGGTTGATTGGCCTAAACTTCGCCTTAGCTAAGGGAAGGGTTAGTGTGCAATAACCGGGGAGGCTCACTTGTATTGTTAGAAGTTTCCGAAAGACTTTGTTACGGGAACTCGCCTTTGTGGTGTTTGACTGTATCTTGTGGGTAAAGTGCATAACCTCTGCAGAGTGTAGAATCTACTCGAATAGCCGTGTCCGCGGTATTGGACATCGCTCGGGAATTACAGTCAAGGGTTAGATTTTCTAAAAAATAACTTGGATCTGAAAGGTTGGGTTGGATTAATAATGATGTTGATGGAAATATGGATTAGGATGGGAAAGATGTTTACTAAACTCCTGGAAAAGTTAATTATACTTTACTTGTTTCTACTGCTTTCGAATCTACTTATGCTACTTGTCAAATGCTGTTTACTGCAAATATACCTTGAGCTATTCCTTTGTACCAAGCCATGCATATAGTATATTAGCCTGCATTCTGTGCATGACTTGCTGAGTACCAAGTACTCACCCTTGCCACAATACAACACCAGTTGAAGAGGAGACTACACCAGCTTAGGAGGAGGAGCTCCACGAGGAACCGTCTACTTAGGGAGCGAGCCCAGTCAGTTGCCTGTGGTATACTGGATGGCGCCACGAATTTATTTGATTTTCCGCTGCTACTATTTCTCTCTTAATAAGTTTCGCCCTGCGAGGCATACATTTGTAACTTGACCATAAGGTCGAGTAACCAGTTTGACTAATCAAATAAAGTACTTTATTAGTATCGAGTGGTATGATTGTGATATTTACCGATGTTAAGACTGTGTGCACTAGCGCGTTCCTGGACTAGTGCTGAATACACAGAGGGTCCGGATTTGCAAATCGGGGTCCCGACAATGCATCTCCTCGTCAATGCAACACAAATGAATAACGATAAAACTTCGTTGAACGACAGGGAACTGGAGGCCATTCGAGGAAAACTTTCTTTTTTCCTAGTCACTGAAGTCATTAGTAAAATAGGCGAGTTCTACGCAGGTGCCTAACTGCAAGAGTTAGGTTTATCTCTGTATTGCCACTTGTACTGTCATTAGTCAAAGCAATTCTAATTTTCCAGTTTATTTGCTGAAATGGATGTACGGATAGTGCTTGTGATGATCTGTGATCGCTGAAATGGATGTAATGTCTCAGATTCGATGATCTGTGAAATGGATGTAATGATGCTTGTAATGTCTCTGTGATCGATGAAATGGATGTAATAATGCTTCTGTGCTGATCTTCAGTTGATGGGCATGAAGGGAGTCAACATATCTCATATCAAGAGCCATCTTCAGGTACTATATAGGATTTTCCAAGTATACATATGCCATACTATATCTTACCACTAGTGCGGACATATATCTTGCCGTATATCTGTGCTTTCTTTTTCAGATTCATATCCCTAATAGGTCACTAGTGTGCAACCTTCTTTTTTTTAAAAAAATGTTGAAGTCTATGCTTTTCTTCTAGTGCCTAATCCCTGCTCTTGCACGATCAAATACAGGCTGAAATAGAGAAGGTTAAGAAAAGAAGAGAGGAAAAAGCAATTGAAAAAGCACAGCATGAGGAGGAAATGGTATGTATATATCCCTGGTTATCATAAATCATATCTTAGTTTCAAGTAATATTGCTTGTGGAACTAAATGTCTAATTTCGTATTTTGTAGGCATTGTTAGCCAGAGAAAGAGCACGTGCTGAATTTCAAGATTGAGAGAAGAAAGAGGAAGAGGTTTGTATTGTACAACCTGACAAACGACATGTAATTATCATTGCATTAACATGGATCCATTGTTAATCTAACAGTTTTTATGTTGGAATGCAGTTTCATTTTGATGAAAGCAAAGTTAGGTCTGAGATCAGGTTACGGGAGGGACGTACAAAACCTATTGATGTTCTCCTTAAGAATCTTAATTTCACAGAAGAATTTGATGTTGAGTTAAATGAGCCCTACTTAGTGTTCAAGGTATATGGCTTTCATATATGTCTTGTTTCTCCTTATTCTCACCCACATTTGAGGGAGACCTGTTTTCCTTTAACACTTGCTGAAGCATATGTAATATGCTAAATTGAAGGGATTAGCAGTGAAGGAGATGGAAGAGCTACGTGATGACATTAAGATGCATTTTGATCTGGTCAGGGAAAGCCAAATAAATGCAGTTTGCGTAGTATATATAGCTACATTGCAGTTTGCGTGGATATTTTTTCAGTTTATTTGCTGAAATGGATGTAATGATAGTGCTATAATCAGCTTGGAACAATTGCTAAATGAATCCCAAATCTGTGATCGCTGAAATAATGCTTCTGTCTAATAACTGCAATGTAGCTTCTGTGTTATGTCTGTTTCAGAGGGCATGGCTAGCATTTCCTGAGGCTAGCCAATAAACAGAAAAAGGTGTATGTATGAAAACCATATCACAGACGGTTCACAACTAAGCACCGTCTGTGATATAAATATCACAGACGGTTCATACATGTGGACCTTCTGTGATAGTTTGTATAACACAGACGGTTCATACACTAAACCGACTGTGATATACACTAACACAGACGGTTGGTATAAGGAACCGTTAGTGATAGGATTTATATCACAGACGGTTCATATTACAAACCGTCAGTAGATTTAATATAGCACTGACGGTTCTAAATAAGAACCGTCTGTAAAATTATTATCACAGACGGTTAATAAAACCGTCTGTGAAGTGGCTCTATTATCACTGACTCATTGTTAGAGACGGTTCACAAAGCCGTCTCTGATGATATTTGTGAACCGTCTCTGATGGATTTTTCTGTAGTAGTGAGCGGTATTTCCGCGTGACGTGATGAGTGAGTAGTTTTACCATGTAGTAATGACATGATGGCTAAGTTTAGGTGAATATGGACTTCTCTTCCAAAACGAAAAAAAGAGAGAGGGAGCTGCAGGGACCAACAGCCATAGAAGCATGATTGATAGCTTGGCAGGAGAAGGCGCATGTGGGTTCCACCTATCATTGACCTAACTTGGTCAGTATATTATCTTACATAGCAAAACCGTCTACTCATTGTGCTATAAGCAATACCAATATATATGAAACCAAGTACGTAAGAGTGTTATTTGAACCGGATCGCAAAGTTTAGAGGATTAAATGTTTAATTTCATAGTTCAGAGTACTAGATGAACTTTCGATCAAAGTTTAGAATGTTGTATCGACTTCTTCCCCCTTTTTTTTCCTTCCATCAGTAAGAAAGAAACCGTTGAATTTTTCCGGTTTCCCAAGAGAGGGCCGCGGCATGCCTGCAATATGCATGCATGCATTCAAAGTAAACGAAATCCCTTGTGTGATTTAATTGGAGAATGAAAAGGTCTGCAGGTCGGTTTACCAATGCCTTAAGTTCGGAGATCTGTTCGGCATTTTTCGAGCCGCATTCCTGCTTGAAATCTTCCAACGCAGAAAAGAATGCATCTCGTTGGTGTCCGCCACTGTATTGCATCACCATGAAGAATACAATATTTTGACCGCGCTGATTGATAAACTACACAAACACTAAGCTTTGTTTTTCGATGACAGACACTAGCTTTGCCATTTTTCTTGGTTAGTCAGTCCTAGATACGATATTTCTTCATAAGAAAACCCTAGATACGAAGGGGAGGAGAAGACACTGTATGAAAGTGTTCATACGAATCTTCCATGACGAAAAATCTTCTAGCAAATACAACAACCGAGAGGCCAATTTACACCTGCACCATGAGAAACCACACGTGCTTAGTTCACCGAGAAATTTTATAGTATATTATGCATAGTGGATAGTACAAATTAGATCTAATTATTGATTTGTTAAAGTTATTTTTATTACTCTATTATCAAAGAAAATATAAATAAATACTAAATAATCTATTTTATTAGATAAATGAATAAACAATTTATATTGAATTTAGTGTACTAAAGAAACTCTAAGTTACGACCCATCTGGTAGGCATAGAAAGCACCGTCGTGTAGACGCAGGGGAGATATCCTATGCATCCCACCTGTACGTGCTGACACTACCCTTACTTCCTTTTCCAAGGATTTCTTTACTTACCTGGCTTCTTGTCACTCGTTTTGCGAAACTAGTCCCTATACTATCGATATTACAAAAGTGGCTTCCCTCACCGATCACTAAAGACACCGTAGATGATATGTATCACTTGTCATGGTGGTATAGCTCGATAGCTCATCCCGCGCTCCGTAGGGTGGTCGACCTACCGTGATGCCTGTGCTTAGCAAGAGGCCATGCCGTTGTGTCACTGTTTGCACCAAAATTCGGCGTTTATAGTAAAATCGGTCCGAATTGGATATAAAGGTTTTCTATGGAAAGGATAAGCCGTTGTTAAAATGAATCGGAAGGAGAATCCGTTTCTAACAAGGAAAGGGAATCGGATCAGAGGCCGATACGGATATCGTATCCTTATGCGACTCGGATTGGCCAGAGCATTATAAAAGGGACAGGCCGTGGGGCAATCAGGACAATCAATCTCAACACAACACACATCTACTTTTTACAGTTCCTTTTTGCATCGTTTTAGATTTACAAATACCTCTCTGGAAGTCGACGAAATCAACAGAGTTGTGCATCGCCGATTGTTGGTTCTTGGCCGATTTCGCCCAGGTTCAATCTGCTTTGTTTTGTTGCGCTTCGCCTTCTCAAAGCCGATTTCACCTTGTATCCGGATTAACCGTCAGGTTGATCTAGTTATCTCCTGATCGGCTTCTAGCCGACTAGCGATAAGCCGATAATCTTCGTTTTTATCGGCTTTGATTGCTTACGATTTCTACCTTGTCAATTCCAGGTCAAATTGACTGGCACGCCTTGCAAACTCGGTGTTTGTCTTGTGTGTTCGAGGTTGGAAACCCTGCTTCACGTTTTTAGCGCGAACAGTCACCCATTGCCTAACACACCTGCCACTCTAGGCGTGCTCCAAAGGTACTGGGCGTGGGCGCAGGCATGCGAACCTACCCCTCACTTTGCCGACCACATCCAACCAAGCAAATGCTACTCGGCAGGTGTTCGGCTATAAACCCAGGAGCGCCCTCCCTCCCGCATAGCCATCGGCCAACAACAAGAATGCAGAGGGAGAAGCTAGAAGAATGAGGGGAGAGGAAAAAAAAAGAAAGGGTTTTAAAAGTGATTCTGGAGCAATTAGTTTGATTGTGAGAGTTGTAGATCAAGTAGAAATCTTCCAGGAAAGGTTAGTTTGCATAGTGCAATTTATGTAATTAATTTTCTGTTAGTGTTAAATTAGCGTTATGCTTATGTAGCTGGTACTATCATGGTTCAAAATCTCGCTGAGATTTCGGCCATCTCGACTGAAGTTTCGTTCTCCGGTCGGGGCTGAGATCCTAAATCTTGGACGAATAAAAAAAGTTTAAAAAATTCAAAATGCTATAGTAACTTTCAAAATCTCGGACATTTTGATTGGATTTCAATTTTTGTAAGCCAAATTTGATTGAATTTAGGGTCAAGACCATCCACAAAAAATTTCAAAATATTTTGATGTGTTTTTTACCATTTTTGAAAAGCTCAGAAGTTGACCGCGATCTCAGTGATTTCAGCCGAAATCTCGGAAATCCAAGTTGAAACATGATCGGATTTAAAATTTGGTTTTTGGATTTCGTCCGAATGTTGTCCAAAATTCCGAGATCTCGCCGAAATTTCGAATTTCAGTCACCTTCGAGATATATACCGAAAACAAAATTTGAAACCTTGGGTACTATTAGTTAAGTTGAATGCACTATTATGTTAGGGTTGGTGATGATGAGTATGTTCTTAATTAGATTTAGCAGAATGATAATTTTGGTATTGTTATTTATGTTGCATGCACATGTGATATGAATATTATAGTTGTTATTACACTGGCATCAAGACTAGGTACATTGAAATATTATTAAAAGTGGTAGAAAACATGCATACACAATCCATATGTATTTAGCACAATTAGCGGTGTAAAAAATAGAATTAATGCATAAATAGTGGTGGAAATGTGTGGAAAAAACGGTCTTAGGTACTAGTACATACACATGCATATTTATTATATATATCGTAGTAGTTACTTTTATGACACTAGTAATAGGCAGGTAAAATATTAATATAATTTATAGTAGACATGCATGCACAGATGGCATGAGTTTAGTAGTATTATTGAAGTCCAAAAATAATTTCTGTGTGTAACTAATAGTAGAATAATTGAAAAAAATAATGGTACATACAAAATAGAATATTTCAAAATCTTTGGTAATGTAATCGGTGATGTTGATTTAGTTATGTGATGTTTTAGTTGTTATTACAATGAGGACATTATTACGTAATCTCAAATATTAGGAAAATTGGCAATAGACATGCAAGCACAAATAACATTCATTTAGTAATATTACTGTGGTGAAAAAATAATGGCCATACATAAATAGTGGTGGCAAAGTGGGGAAAAATAATCAATCCTACAAAATATGTTGTTTCACAGTGTTTGTTAATTTCATAGAAAATGTTGATTTAGTTACATGGTAATACATAAAAAATGGAGGAGTATAGTCATACATACAATATGTTTTAGTTGTAATTTGATGACTTGCTTAATTGTAGTATTTAATGAGCATGGTTTATTTATCATGTTAGGTACGTGATGTCAGATATTTAAGTTTTATTTGTGTTTTACGGGCGACAATGTTGTCTGAGATGGGCCATATGAGGTGGACCTGTCAAATTGTGAACGGAAGGTGATTCAGGCGGCGGTTTGAATGAGATGAGTCTGGGTGAGCTTTGGAGATGCATAGAGAGCACATTTGAGATGCATAGAGAGCACATTTGATAGGCAATTGCATGGAATAATCTTGTAATCCAAGTGGTAAATGCAACAGTTCTGGGAGCTGTGCAAGGTGACATACAACGAAATATAGGGGGAGTATATGCATTTTTTAATAAATCCTACTATTGTGATACATCGTCGATCGATGGTGTACGTGTGCTTTGTGGAGAGAGAGAGGAGAAATCTCAAGGTCTGATGAAGGCGGTGGCATGGAAATGGATGCATCTTATGGGGGTGGCGGTCATCATGATGCTCGCGGGGATAAAGAAGACCCAGGTAGGCGTGCTGACGAATTTAGGCTAACGAAACCATAAGATGATGGTGGGCCACTCGCATCGACTGCCATGAGTATCTGGATGCCCTGGCAGACGGAGCCTTATCCGATGAAAAGTAGGACGTCGACACGGATAGCAGCGGAGATGAAAATGCAACTAGTGGTGCTCAAGTTAGTAGCATTATATCCATTGATATGCAGTATGTGTCATCACGCTTGGATGAGTTGGCGATGGCTTCCTTTGATTTGGCACAAGAAGATGGTTCTGAATGGACCTTCAATCAGGACACTCTGTTAGTAGGGCAACGCTTTCCTAACAAGAGTGCCACCCAATAGGCCATTGTAAGAGACGTACATAGCGAAGTGTGTGGAACTTGAATGTCCTTGCAATGTTCGTGTGTCAATTCAAGGGCATGGGTACATATTTTAGGATAACTGTGGTAAAGGATCACACATGTGAGCTTACTGACCTACTGCACAAGCACAAAAATATGAGCTCATTATATGTGGCTAGTCTAATTAGTCACTCGGTCACAATGGACATAATGGTTTCGTCGAAGCTGTTGATGGCAGATGTAGTGAATATGGTGGGATATCCAATTAGCTACAATAAGGTATGGTGAGCTCAAAGGAAAGTGATAGAGATGGTGTATGGCATATATGAAGAGGCCTACAACCTTGTTCTGAGAATGCTTCACCATATTGCTAAAGCAAATCTTGGTATGTACATCAATAAGATGGACAGATGACACCCCACAAGGGGGCCCTAGCTGTTTCATCATGCATCATGTGTTCTAGGCATTTGAACCGGCCATAGAGGGTAGAGGGCTTCAAGCATTGCCAGCCTATGTTGACGATGGATGGCACTTTCATGATCGAAAATTACAAGGGCGCAATATTGATGGCGGTCGTCGCGGACGATAATGACCAGTTGCTCCTTGTGGCCTATGTGAACGTTGGTGCATGAAGCATCTTGTTGTAAACTTCTACAGCAGGTTTCACAACAAGGTGTTAATGAAGGCATTCAAAAAGCTATGTATGCAAAACCAGAGTTGCAAGTTCGAGACCATATGTAGAGTCCTAGGCGAGGAGACCTCCAAGCATACGAGAAAATCCAAAGAAGCCAGGCGATGATAAGTGAAGGTGTGCATACAGGGAGGGGTTCCTCCAGGTAGATCAACAACTTCTCACAATGGATAGAGTTCCATGCCCCCGAGCTGGAGAAATAGTCATTGCTCTATGACACAGATGGTGCAAGGTATGGAATAATAACAACGAACATGTCATGAGGTTTACAATGGTATATTGAAGGGTGTGCAGTCCCTCCCAATCACTACCATCATGGAGGAGACCTATAACCGAATTGTTGGATACTTCGTCAATAAGGGAATGATTTCGCATAGATACTTAGACGAGGGGAAGTGGTTCTCCAATGTATGCAGGCATACATGGACAAGAAAATAGAGAAGGCTCACTCCTACGTTGCTCGCACAATGTATGGACTAAGGAGGAAGTTTGAAATACGTTTAATGGAGAAGTTCATCAATAGCCACAGCATAGGATATCAAAAACAAGTGTGCACCATTGGTGATGTAACAATATACATGTGCAACAAGCCCAAACTCCTACACAAGCCATGCTCGCACATATATGCAGCGTGTACTATTCTCTATCAGTCTTTGGAGCAGAATATCTTTGAGTACTTTAGCGCAGACCATCTCTTTGGGACCTGAAGTGCAGAGTTCAACTCGTACGGTCTTGATATACATTACTGGGAATTATGGCCAGGGCAGCTGATATGGTTTCAGAATGATGCAATTAAGGCCCTGTTTGTTTCAGCTGGGGATTGTAGAAAGCAGCTTTTAAAAGCTGGAAGGTCAACAAACAGAAAACTTTCAATCTGGATTGTAATAATCTAGAGGCCAAATTGTAGCAATCCCATAATCCACTATGGAGAAGCTTTTCTCAGCTTTTTTTTTCAAAAGACCACAATACCCATCCAACTTTAATGAAAATTACCCACCATTGCCCCCCACTGTTCACACAGACTTTTCAACCTATAATCGAGGGTACCACAGACTTTTGCCAAGCAGAAATAGCAATCCAAACACACTATAATCTGGATTACCAAATAGCCATCAGCTTTTCAACCTCCAGCTTTTAACAATCCAGCTTTTACAATCCAGATTTTAGAAGCTGCTTTCTACAATCCCCAGCTAAAACAAACAGGACCTAAGAGGAGCTATTGTGGATGGTACCATTCTCGGTGAATTCGCAACGACATGGACACGAGTTAGCATGGGCACCAACTAGGTCCTCGAAAATGTAGGCCATGTAAGAGAATAGGCCACACCATTAAGAATTACCCTAACAGGGCTGGGTCTTCGACCCATTCGTAGTGAGTGTGTGTATTGTACTTGTCTAACACATCGTGTTAATGTAATTTATGTATGGAACTACTATTTTTATGTAATATTACTGTTATCATGTAATGTAGTTGTACGTAATGTTACTGTTATTTCATGTTGTACCAATGAATCTTGTAGGAAATATTTACTTATGAGCAAATGAGTAATTTTTGTGAAATCTTGCAGGAAATAGTTGTTGTCATGTGGAGAGGGATGACGCACAGACATTGCTGGGCCCATATTATGATGGCAGCATCATAGCAATGTGTTTCTTACCGGTGTTGGGCCACAATCGTTTGTTCTTAGAGGCCCAAGTGAGCGTTGGCCTCTGGACACGCGATATGTTTCGATTCTATGGGACTTTAGGTTGTTTCCCTTGGCATGGATGTTGCACATAGGGCACTTTTTTAACTTGGACGTGCCACTGTTGTCGGCGCTTGTTAATCGGTGGAGGATGGAGACCCACACATTCCACTTTCACTGGGAACAGATGACTATTACCCTACAAGATGTTAGTATGATAACCAGTTTACCTATCAGGGGTAGCTCAATGGTTCCATTAGCGAGGAGGCATGCCTTGAAGGTCCGTTTGCAACACAGATTTGAGCATTCAATTCTGGAGAACATTGCAAGGGTTCCACATTCATGGCTACGATGCTACATGCGATGCCCTTTTCCTCGAGGACACATACATCTATGGTCCCCTTAACCCCAACCCCCTAACCCCAATCCCTTCCCCTCAAAACACGAGAGTCCCACACTAGTAGAAATCTGCTACACACCTCCTCGAGCATTGGCCACAATGCAATAATCTAGGTTTTTAACGACCAGTTGAACCCAAGATGTCATTTTTTATACTCTCTATTCATGGTAACTACTTCATTTCCTACCTATACTTCCACACATGTATCGCTATATCGCTCGTTAACACCTACTCTTACTTGTATACCCTAGATTGCAAATTTACTAAGTGAGTGGACCCACCGTATCGCATACTTGTCCAAGTTTACATACACACATGCATAATACGCCTAGACGAATTGCAAGAGGAGCTCTAGATGGAGAAGATCAACACTGACGAGCTTTAGAGGTAGACCGATGAGCTCCAAAGGTAGAACGACGACCTCTGAAGGCGGAGGACCAAGAAGAGGAACAATGAGGAGGTGGGCCACCTTAGCAGTGACTACCACCCTTACCGCTGCTACACCAATCCGAGCTACAATTGCGCTTTCTACTACTGTGACAACCAGTCGCGTCCACGCTGTCCTAACAATTGGCACTCCATGTGGAGTGATGTATGGTTTCCTTTTTAGCTTAGGGGTCTACACCCATAACACCAATTCTGTTAGTAGACACCATGAAATCTTTTTCATCCCCCAATGTTTTCAATTCCAAAAGATGCACACGTACCTTATATTAGCTATAGTTTCTGTTTATATTCATCTATGTCACCATTTGCACTATAGAAGTAGCAAGGCAAACATAGATACCGAAATCAAACTCTATACGCCATGTAATTCAAACTTATATTACGAGATACTATGCCCGGCTTCGTCCGTTTTGTTCAAACAAGAAACACCACTCACCTCATCACATGCATACCCTCATCGCATGCATACCCTAACTCATCGTGGATCATTCAGTTCACACATTTGAACACCGTCGACCGGACGTACTACACATATTCAGATATTCATGTAAGTGATTGTCATGTGTTAGTATTTTATATTGCATATTGCCTTATTTAGCATCATTAACATTATTTTTTCATGTAACGCATGTTGAATAAATTAAAAAAAAAACTCTCGGTAACCAGTGCTCAGGGGAGCTCCTGCCACGCTTGTGCTACTCAGCAGCACCCAGCCTGCTGCCGCTTTGCCATAGCTGGCTAGAGGTGGGCACTAGGCCGGGCTTTTTTGGGCCGGCCCGAAGCACGATGGGATGGCCCGGTGCAAAGCACGGCACAACACGGTTCCGTCTTGGGCCGCCTGCCACGCAATCAGAGTTCGGCCGTGCCGGCCCGAAACCAGGCACGACGCAAGCGGCACGCGACGGCACGGTAGTTTGGGTCGCCCGGCCGCAAGACGGCACGAACTGGCACGAAATCACGGATTAAGGCCTAAAAGTTGGCAGATATTGTTGATTCAGGGCATCTTCAAGCATTGCATTTATGTTTGACATTTTGTTGATGTGATTAGTCTCTTATGTAATTAAAATATGTAATTTAGTAGTAGTGATTTATTTTATTTCTTTGCTCGTCACAATAGTAAAAATGGGTCGGGCCTGGGCCGGCACGGCACGAAGCGCAAATGGGCCGGGCTTGGGCTCGCCAAAAGTGAGTCGGGCCGGCACGGTGGGCACGATGGGCCGTCGTGGCACGGCACGGTTTCGGCCCGAAGCACGATGGGCCCGGGCCGGACCGGCACGGCACGGCACGACGCCCACCTCTATAGCTGGCAAGTTGTTGTGCATGCATGCCAACAGTTCGATGTGGGCATGGAGTGTTGTTGCTACTTGATTGTCCTTTTTTTTTCTTTTTCCTCTCACATAACATAGCCATATCATCAACGCTCACTTCTAATTATCTTTTTTTTATATCTCCTTTCTCCTGCTTTTGTGTCGTGTTTTACTCTCCCACGCTCGACTCGTGCATTCTACCCTGTACTTGTGAAACATCTAGACCTCTAATTTAATTAAGTTTTGATAATTAATAACAATCGAGTTTAAAGACTAACATATTCATTTAAGTGTACGAGAAAAAGGTTGGTCCTTATCAATACATTAAAAAGGTGGAATCGTGATACAAAATGTTTATTGATGATTCAAACTCAAGACCAAGATATAAAAATTTAGGACTTATTTCTAGCTTTTAACGATCTCAATGTTTGAAAAAAAGATTAGATTTCTAGAAGTAGGTATTGTACTATTAAGAGGAATTAATGTCTAGTAGCTTGAACATGCTTAAAAATCATGGCTCAAATCATGTTCATACTTGGTGTTGTGTTTGCATTAAAAAATTCTTATAAAATCATCTTGTATTTTTGGAATCGGCACTATCGCCATCTAGAGGTTGTTAATACCGTGCTCAAGGAAGAGGTAGTTAAATTCTAGAAAGAGTCCTTTTGAGATATTAACAAATCCAGTACTATCAGTGTCCGGGGGCCAATACTACCATAGGTCCGATAGTACCGCCCTTTTGGGACGGTAGTTATTTTCCAGTAGCACACTTTTGTGTGTGTTTTCTTGGCCGGCACTACTGTTGCTCTTGGCCGGTACTATTGTAGGTTCGGTAGTACTGCCCATTAGTTTCTGGTAGTGATTTTCCAGAGAGATGATTTTTGGGCATTCTCCTGATTTCAAACTGCGGCACTACTGGCCCTTAGTTGGCGATAATACCGGGGTACTGTAGCAACGGCTAGTACCTATGCATTAATTACCTAAAAATTAACTGTTGTCATAGGGGCTGGTACTACTAGGCCTTACATGCTGGTAGTACTGGGCTTTGCTGAATTTCATGCAATTCGACCTCAACAGCTAAATTAGTGGATGGGGGCTATAAATGCGCCTTTTCTGCACCAAGGGCAATGTTATAAACCTCATTGAATACATTGTGAGCCCTTACAAGCCCCTCTTCAATATTTGAGCATTAAATTTTTATTTTGAGGTTGTTGAGTGCATTCAAGTGTGTGCATTGAATTTGCGCCATTTGAAATACTTGATCATCTTTAAGGAAGCATCATTGATCTATTCTCTTAGAGTTTGCCGACTCTAGACGGCTTGGAGGAGAATATGATGATCTTTGAAAAAGATTGTGAAGACACCCGGTATTGGTGTAAAGGTTAGACCTCACCTACCCGGAGCGGAAAACGCTACGTCTAGTGGATTGAGGAAGGCTCGTGTGTGCAAGGAGCCAGCTTGATTTGTTCAAGCTACCGCAATGTGAATTAGGAGAGACCGACAAGACTCCGAGACCAGAGGAAAAAAAATCATCGTGTCAATCTTATGGTTTTCTAACTTGTTATTCCTTTTATGCAATTTACATTCCTAGTGATCATCATGCTTAATTATCTCTCTAGGATTGATATTGTTATTTAGACTTAAATTATCGGTGCTTTGATGTTGAAATTTGTTATTCTTGTCATTCTTGCTCAATTATTGCATTGAAGCCAAAAAAATAATAATTAAAAACCTCCTATTCTTTTCTCTTTAGTCGGTTATCCTGGATCTTACAACTGGCATTTCTTTCCTACTTATAATTCGCAAGACCGGGCTACTAGGATTTCCATACAAATACGATGTAAGAGTTTTGGTGAGTAAAAAAGTCTTTATGGTGGATTTGCAACCACAAAAACTTGTGAGTTTTATTGAACTGTGAGATATAGTGGATTTTTGAGTAGTTTTTTTTAAAAAAAAATCCCATATATATATATATACTCCCTCCGATTGGAAATGTAAGGGGTTTTAGGTCTCTATACTATTTGTAAAATATAAGGTGTTCTAGTATCCCAAGGCTAAATTTAGCCCATTTCTTCCAGTTTTGCCCTTGTTCCATTTATTACCCTTGTACAATTTTCCATGTCTCTTTTTTATGCCAACGTGCTCTTTAATGAACAATAACTAAGGGTATTTTAGTCTATTCACCAAGCTTCTAAATATGTGTGCACAAGACTAAAACCCCTTACATTTCCAATCGGAGGGAGTATATTACGAGCTTGTCAGAGGAAGAAAGAAGAAGCATGTATATTACTCCCTCCAGTTTGATAATAGATGTCGTTTTGGACATCGACACGGTCTTCAAAACACAACTTTGACCGCTAATTTTTATTATAATATATTTATAAAACCCAATAAAATTATAATATTATGAAAGTACTTCTTGAGACAAGTCTACACATATAATTTTCATATATCCAATTTAAATATTTAAAAATATATCGATGGTCAAAGTTTTAGAAGTTTGACCATCACTGTGTCCAAAACAACATCTATTATCAAACTGGAGGGAGTATTTTCTTGTAATCTGTGACACAGTTACCTGAGAGAGGGAGATAGAATTGTGAGAGATCCAAATTCCAAAAGCATCTGGTTGACCGCCCACACATGTCTCTCTCTTGCAAGGAACCAAAATCGGCAATCACATCCTCGACCACGGGGGCGGTGCAGCCAGCCATGCGCACACATTCTCTATCCTCGTGGAAACTAATAATAGGTCTATTATATACGAAAAGATGGTGACCCATCTTTTATAGTTACTAAAAAAAAGTGCTTCCATGCTTTTCCTTCTAGTATAAGTTGCATAAATCTTGAAGCAAGCGAAGGGGTAAGTAATCACCATCTACCAGGGGCGGAGCTAGCCCAGGCCCAGTCCCCGGGCTGGACCAGCTGATCTTAGATTAAATATCTGTTTTCAATGATTTTTCAAAAGTTTTTCGTAGAATTTTAGTGGGCTTTCGGTACCAGGCCCCGGGCTACAGCCTACTCTGCCCGGGGCCTGGATCCGCCCCTGCCATCTACCATTCATTCATGTTTTAATAATTGTGCAACTTTTAAAAGAAAGAGCATAGAAGCACTTCTCAAAAAAAAAAATAGCTAGAGTTTCTATAAAAAAATATATGTTTCTTTATTCGATGGATACTAATTTTATAGGCTTAGATTGCTCTATTGCTTAGAGATTAATTTTTTAAACAAACACCTCGGGATTAAGAGAGAAATAAAAAAGAGCGAAAAGGATCCATATATTTTAGGGTGCAACTGATTCGGCCGGCCGTTTAGGATACAACCGGCTCGGATTCGATCGGATATCGCTCTTTTCGTATTATGAACCATTTTTTTTTCTCTAAGTAGGGCTTAGATACGAATAAGCGTGGACAATATCATCATAAATTCAAATCAAATACGGAGCTGAATTTATACGGTACCGAATATTTTTTGATGGATATCGTGCGAAAACAAATACCGCATATAGCAATGATTAATCAACCTTATGAGTTCAACATGCAAATAGATTATCGCAATTTAACAAATTAGTTGATCAGGTAGTCCAACAAAGTTGCAGAAGTACCATTCCGATTTGACAATATCCCCACTAGAAATTTGGAAGAGCAGTCATATGGCCATATATGTTAGTCGATAGAGACTTAAGCTATTAGGTTGGGCCAAATTGAAGATGCTAGAATATGGGTTGTAAATTTTCAGGTATTCGAATAGACTTTTTTTAAAGATCTGATAACATAATAAGAATATCCCGATCCAATGGACAATGATCTTTCGAATCCCATATCGAATTTGGGCCGAACAAACCCAGTCGATTGGTAGGTCGGCATCTATCTGATCTTATTGCACCCCTAGCCTTATGGTGCGGACAGGAAAGGCGTAGCCTCCTGTTGAATAAGGGCCTACTTGTTTTTGCTTTGATTCTGGATTCTGGCCCTAAAAACTGAATAAAAAACAAACAACCCGAATCTAAAAATTGATTCTCATAATCCAACCAATCCATATACACTAGAATCCACAATCTACTTCATATATGCTTCTGTGGATTTCAGTTTTTGAAGAATCAGCTTCTCTACAACCACAATTCAGAATTAGCTTTTAAAGAATCCAAAACCCCAAAAAAAAAAGGTCCTAAGAAAAAGAAAGAAAAAAAGCACGCGTTCAAGGGGAAAAAAGAGTTGCTACCAAAATAAACACACTAAGTTAGTTTCCATATTAGCGTAGTCAGCATTAATTATTTATAGTTCTCTATACTAAAATATACTCCATCCGTTTCTTTTTATAAGGCGTATTTGGTTTCGTTAGGACAAGGCTTTGACCAACAATTACTCTATTAGCATATAATTTTTATGACACAAAATTGATATTAGCAGATTTATATTCAAAAATACTTATATATAATTATGATTTTGTATTGCATAAATGATATATTAATGAAGTAATCGTTGGTCAAAGTCTTGTCCTAACGAAACCAAATACGCCTTATAAAAAGAAACGGATGGAGTATTATATAACAAAAATTAATCATAACAAGTGGTTTATGGTTACTAAGAAAAAAGATACGAGTAGACACTCTCAGAAAGAGAGAGAAACTATCTGATCGTCAATGTGGTCAACCCTGATAATAAGTAAACCATATCTATTGATAGCTGATAAATAAAGAAAACAATGCTAGAAATTCCCAAAAGAAAGAAAAATGTCCGACCCTCGATTATACTATAGCTAACATTAATCCCTGTGACTATCAGATAAATTATTATCGAACCTATTTAAACTTTAAAGATAAGAATAAATCTAACATGTTATTTAATAATTTCATGAACGGTTAGAATAGAAGGCTAGCTAATAAGGTTTCGAAACAAAGAAGAAGAAAAATGTCTCCTGGCTTCCAAGAATTTGGAGGCAAGACAGGAAGAACAAAACACCAGTGGATACCGCAAATTTCATCCCAATGCGCCACATCAGTCGTAATGTCTTTCTCATATTATGTAAGCTTATGCATCTAATTGTCAGGATACCTTAAATTAACAGCATCATGCTCACGTCTACGAATACTGCCCCAGCTTGCTTCCATATGCAATTCGAAATTTTTTCAGGCTTGTACGAAGAGATTTCGGGAATTTGATAATAGGGAAAAGTGAAACCCAAAACAATTTGATAATAGGGAGTGGCCAGTGACACACATCAGTAGCAGGTCGGCTCGACACTGCCCGGTCGTGGCAACACATGGTGCATGGCCTAGCTAGGGGTGAAAATGGATCGTTCCGAAGAAAAACGAAAATGAAAGTATTTTTTCGGAAACAGAAATGGAAAATACCAGTACGGAAATTTTTTGTCGGAAATGGAAACGGAAACGGGAGAGCCAATTCCGGCGAAAACAGAAACGGAAACAGAAATTCCGTATAAATAAAATCAGAAACTAAAAACGAAAACGGGCCGGAAAGGGAAATGGGTTTGGCCTAAAAATGAGAAAGGAGAGTTTATATTTATTTTTGAATTAAAATAATTACATAAATACAAATGGTTTTATATAAAATATTAAATAGAGTTCAAAAATTCCAAAAAATCCTCAAAAATACTTTGGAACATTTTGAACCTTTTCAGCATAAATTTGTTTTTATTTTTTATAAATAAATTAATTTTATAAATGTAAAAATAGGAAAATGGTATTTATAAACTCCAGAAAATCCAAGATAAATCTCAGAAAATCATAAATGAACATCGAATAATAATATACAAATTTAGAGTATTAAACCTTTATAGTTGGTGGAGCAAGAGGATATCAATGATAATTATATGGATGAAGACATGATGGTCTAATACGGGAGACAAATAATGTGCCTTCAGCTGACAAACTTGATAAAAATTTTGTAGTGATACCAGTGAATATAATACTATTTTTGTGTCCACCTTGGAGGTGGAATGGGCTACATTGTTCTTGTGGTCATGTATATTGTGATCTCTACTATGTTCTTGTGGAATTTTCCGCTTTCGTTTCTGTATCCGTTTCGTTCCGTTCCGTATTCGTTTCCATCACTATCCATTTATGTATCCATTTCTGGGGTTTCCGATTTCGTTCCGTTACCAGTAAAAAATGTGGAAATGAAAATGGAACAATCATTTACCGACCGTTTTTGTACCGTTTTCATCCCTAACTGTAGCCCAGCATGAAGCATAGCGCCGGTGGCACGAAGGTGGCGCGCGAAGCACAGTGCAGCAGCTATGCTGCAACAGCAGCGCACAGTGGCATGGCACTATGTCGGAGAGTAGCGACCATGGCAATTGGGGCATTTTGGACCATTTTGAAAAAAACTGATAGGTTTAACGAAGGGGTTACGATGGTAGGTAACGGTGATGGTAAATCGTAGACAAAATTTAAAACTTGATGGTATATCGTATAAGAGGATTTATTTGGTGACGAATCATAGAACAGAAACTTATTCGATGGCATAGAATAGATTTTATCTAAATCTAAAGTCTTAACAATGGTACCACCTTCCTTAGGTATTCTACTCCTGACTTCTTATCTATATAATTGAAAAACATATGAGAATATTTGCGTGTCCTCCAATATCTGTTATATACTAAAAGTTGATGATGTGTGGTTTATAGCGACTAAGAAAAAAAGATGAATAATCTATAAATTATAAAAAAAATAAAGAGAAAAATATCTAGCCCTTATTTTAGTGGACCCGACTTATAATTATAAATCACAACCACTAGATATTGTTAGGCAACATATTTAAACTCAAGATGAGATATGATGCTAAGAAAAAAAAATAAGATAAATTGCTTATAAATTCTCACAAAAAAAAGGAAAATATTGGGCTATTAATTTGGTGGTCCCAACTTATGATTATAAATCACAACCATTAGATGTTATTTGGCAACATATTTAAGCACAAAAGATAAGAGATAATGGATGTGTTTTAAGATTAAAAGATAAGAACACTACTAAGAAACCACGCAACACAAGCGGTTCGTAACCGCTTTCACAAGCGGTTATCGAACCGCTTGTATGCAACCGAGAGTGGTACCCAGTTGGGTATCACTCGCGGTTCCTCGAACCGCTTGCAGAAGCCACTTAAAAAGAGAAAATAATATTGCAAGGAATGGGATTCGAACCCACGACCTCACCCCTTCTCGTAACCCACGCCTCACCCATCTAACCAACCAACTGACGCGTGATCTCTGATAGAGTAGGACAAATATTCCTTTTATTATTTCGAAAACTGGGCTTCTACAATCGGTTGGTAACACGAACCGCTTGTAGAAGCACCTTCTACAAGCGGTTCGTGTTACCAACCGATTGTAGAAGTTCAGAACGGGTTAGGGACACAAATCGCTTGTAGAAATTGGGTTTTACAACCGGTTGGTGTCCCCAACCAGTTATAGAAGCTCTCTCCTGGCTCATGACTATTGAACCGCTTGTGATGCACTATCACAATGGGTTCTAAATTTACCGGTTGTAAAAGTACCGTTTGTAATGCTCGTTTTTCTAGTAGTGGAAGGAACTTAAAGTACAAAAATAGGGTTTAGCCTGCGTTTGGTTGCCTGTACCAAGTGGTACATGTAAGAGATGGTTCAAGAAAAAAAAAACTATCCATGCGTTTAGTTGCTTGAATGGAACCATCTCGTCCTGGATCAAGTAGTACAAATTTAAGGAATATTCCCTCTAGATGCTGAACCATCTCATTCACCTAAAATAATGGAACCAAATGGTACAGGACCATCCCATCCCATTCAACATCATCCCATGGACCAAATGCACAAAATAGACCATACATGAACACACATAAAAAAGAAAAAGAAAACCTCGACCCACGTATGTATCACTCGCCGTCTCTCTAAGCGCAAGGAATAGTTTTTTTTTTTTTTTTTATAACGAAAACAAGAATAGAAACAAAGAAGAAAATAATTTGATAATGCTAATGCTTGCGTAAGACTCGAGTCACCTCGCTAGTACACCTCAATTTACCATGTACTGCATGCACATATGTAGGACCAAGTTAAGCGATAAGAGGGGATGAATGATCCAATAATTTAAAAAAAATTGAAAATCAAAGTTTTAGAAAATCCCAGTTAAGCCGGCACTATCACAAGCAAAAGTATGGTGCTACTGCGATCTGGCACTACTTCAGACTGAAATCCACTACTACTTGATGAACAGTAAAATCAAAGCCAGCATTAGACCATCTCCAACCATGTCCCTTCCCCTCTCATTTTCCTTTCGTGAAGGGATTCCCATTCCCTTCAGCGCTTCAACGGGTTCTCTTCAGCATTCCCTTCAGCCTGGGATTCTCTCCCATTCCCTCCAGCAAGGGATTCTCTCTCCTTTCCCTATACAATTCCCTTTAAAGGGAATCTGTTGGAGATGAGAGGAAATAAAGGGAATGGAAACAGGAAAGGGAACAGGGAAGGGAATGAAATGAAGGGAATATGGTTGGAGATGGTCTTAGTACCGAAGTCCTGCAACTATCTCAAATAAGCAAAATATTACACAGCATTGGTCAACATAATATGCAACATATAATCAACACCGATCGCAATCTAAAATTGCAAATTAAAATTTTCAAACCTAAAACAATTTCACACAAATCAATACAAATCTAACAAATATCAAATACTCACTACACATCTCTATATTGAAGTCCACATGGTTTTACAAACACCATCGACCGATCTCGGCAAGTTGTCAGGGCCGATGTGGTGATCACGCGACTAGACGACCTTTCTGACACGCGATCGCGTGCGCTGCAACCAGGGATCAACTTCGGCCTGACGGCCGGTGGCTAGATTCCGTTTGAAGTCGGTCGCCTCCGGAGCAAGGTTTGCAAAAACGATTTTAGTTGGAAAACCGGAAAGTGCCCGGTATTGTTTTTTCACGAAAAATCGATCGAAATTTGAGAAAAACAGAACGGTATGCAAAAGTCAAATCTGGTGGTCAAACAAAGCCAATAAAATCGACAAACCGATTGGTGGGTTTGAAAACCAGTCGGTTTATATCGAAAACCGATCAATTTGTGTCGAAAACCAATTGATTTGCGTGGAAAATTAACAGCAGTACGAAAACCAAGTCGGTTTGCGTGGAAGATCGCCTCCGTGGCCGTCCTCCACAGCACGCCACCGTGAGCTCCCTTGTTCACGCGCACGAAGACTCCTGGAAGCAGACGCACAAGGAGCAAATTGAAGGAGGAAGTTTTTTCAGCCGGCTTTTTTTTTTCTCTGTGCGGCTCTCCAAAAGAACTAACTCAATTACCATACTACATGGTTGGCACGCACGCACTTCCCGGCCGAACAGACTCAAAATCACGTACTCAAAAAAAAAAAACTCCTAAACGTACACAACTCAACTCAGATTCCATAAGAAACCGAGCCAGTTTTTGCACGAGAAATATCTGTTCTACACACAAAACTCAGTAAAACCAAATTTTTTTATCTCTAATCAACTACATGCATGTATATCCACCTGGCCCAATTACACAAGGCTCAATACATGCATATACAGCCCAAAACTTATGTATGCACACGTATGATCCACCTGCCGCTACACTACATCGTCCTCAACTTCACGTGCATTGTTCTCTAGTCCAAACGTTCCGTATGGCATCCTTGATCGTTTGAACCTCGATTCATTCCATAACCTAATTTCGATCACCGTCATCAACCACGTTCGACCTCAAGCAACACCTAAACATAAACAAACATGAAACCGTGTACGAGCACAAGTCCACGATTTGACTCAAGATTAGTCCATACAACCACTCACACGAGCGCATTGTATCAAGCGAAAACCATTACCATACTATCATAAGCATATCGAGTAATTATCTGAAACAACACATGCACATACACCACACATGCCATGAACACAATCACTTTGCAATGCCAAATTTATCACCAAGCCAATTTTTCAGCACATGATTTCACACCTATATACGCTTCTTATGCACTTCTTCTCGGCGGGGAATGTGCAGCCGCTTCTTCTTTTCTGATCATCTCCTCCCTCTGTCCCTTCTTCTTATCATTTCGTCCTGTCTAGATCGTGCTGAAAGTACCCGCGAACCTTCTTAGGAACTTAATTACAATTGATGACATTTGTATCGCGTCCTGCCAAGTAGTGCTTCTGCTGGGTTGCACCACCTCATTTCTTCTCTTTGTGACAGTACTTGTATCGAAGCTATATGCTAGTACAAAATAATAACAAGTCTTGCTTCAAGTGCACACATCATACAAAATGGTACTGGACCAAATTGTGCCTGGGTTTGCCATCTGCTAGTATAAATTGTTGTTTTAATATGAAAGTTTTTAGTCGAGACCAAACAAAAAATGATAGTCAAGCAGTACAAAATTACAAACTATGTCGACAAATAAGTACCTAGTTGGTTCTGAATTTTATTTCCATATAAACAGTCACTAGGTATGCATGCATGCAGAATAGTTGCTCTAATATATATGTAAGATAAATCATACTAGCAATTTAAATAACCGATCAAATATAACTGTTCATTATATCACCTTGGTTACTAGTAAAATGAGGCCCTACAAAATTTCCTAATCTAATCTTATAAATTAGGCCTTATGAGAAAGCACCATTGCACAAGATGAAATGAAGTAAGCACCTCACAACACAGATCTTCCAAAATACCTCGGCTTGCGCAGAAAACCACTCAGCTTGGGTCGAATTTCTCTCAATCTGAGTCGAAATTTGATCGACTAGACTCGAAAATTGACCGGCCAAAGAACACCAACACAAACCTTCGATTTTCACCGCATGCCGCTCTGTTTTCCTTGCTTCACGTTCGATTCTCGAATTTCATCATCGATTTTCATCTCGGCGGTGACCGGATCTGGAGCTCCTATGCGAGCTGCTCTGGTGGCTGTGGAGGAGAAGCAATAATGCTGTCAGAACAGCAAGGAGTAGCGTTATAACCGAAGCAGTCGCGCGCGTGTGTGCCATTTGGCTATTGGGCCTAGGGTTTGTGGGCCGGCCTGTCACTGTTTTTTTTTTCATTTTCATTTTTCTACATTCTTGCGCAAAACCTCCTAAATAATTCGATTTTTGAACTAATTTGCATCCATGAGGTTAAAACACTATCAATTCTAATTTTAGGGAGTTTTTAGATAAATTTTTTCAAATCTTTTGAATTTAAATTTGAATCTGATCAATTCGTTTGATTTGTATTCTCAAACTAACTTAATACCATCAATTTTCACGGTTTTCGTCGTAAAACCGAACAATTTGTTAACCCTGCTCCGGAGAACGGTAACGAAGCGGCGAAAAGTAGCAGGCGCACTGTCAAGACGAACGTGGTACAGTTTTCTACTGTCAGCTGCATGCCTAACACTGGTAGCTCCTTGTGCCGTGCACGGGCAGCATGTCGGGACGACGACGCATGCCGTATTTTACGTGCACGTACTTACGTATGTGTACGTGTAGAATTGTACTTACGTATGTGTACGTGTAGAATTGCAGGCAGTAGTGGTAGACGGTTCTCGTTGCAGTACGCATGTGCACTATACTATACTAGTACTAAGTTTACGGGTGTATTTTCTGAACGGACTTGTCTATAAATAAGGGATATGTTTTATATTTTATTGTAAATTAGTGTGATGTTTTTATACTGTAATAAATATCTAGATTTACTTAGTATTCTTTAAATGCATGTATTGAATATAATACTTAGAGATAATAATTAGATTAGTCTAGTTATTTTTAATTTTTTTATTCTATATATAAAAAATATATCGTGTAAACTTGAACGAGCGAGTAAGGGCCTGCTTGGGGGGCTGCGGCTGGGCTGAAAAGCTATTTTTGGTTTGTTGGACTGTAAAGCAGCTGTAGCTGGCGAATGTGACTTCTTTTTATATGTTGTTTAGCAAATTGGCTGCTGCAGCTGTAGCTTTTGAGGGACAACCGAGTGGGCCCAAGTGAGGAGAGAGTTAGAGAGGTGATGCCTGAGCCGGAGGGAGCCGAGGAGGCGACCGGGCGGGGAGACAACAGGGCGAGAAGGGAGGTGGAGTGAGTGAGGAGGCGGTTGAGCGAAGCCACAGCTGAAAAGCACCTCCTACCAGTTGTAGCTTTTAGGAGTGCTTTAGCTGTATCTTAGCTTTGCAGCTGTGCTGTTTGAGGAAGCTTTAGGCCTAAAACTAAAGCACAGCTCCCCAAACAAGGCCTAAGTATTTTCGGATGAGAAAATACGTGAATTTACCGGCCGATGAAAAGGTTGGCCAGATAGCATTTGTTTCTCCAAATGTTGTAACGTAGAGTTTGCCACTTCAACGAATTATCTCTACTATTCTAAAGCACCAGTTAGTGGCAGTGGTCCATTCTACATTTTTGAATTTTGAAATTTTGAAATGGAACAAAATACCAATTAAGCCCTACACAAGAAACGATGCTGCTTTCATTAGCCAGCTTTCACATATATATGTCGTCCTCGCCTTCCCTGCTCACCTTCGATGATTTCCCACACCGTGCCCTCTCCCGTTCGCACGTGAAGGTACCCAGAGCTGGGGCGGTGCCAGGGGATGGACGGCAAGAAGTGGCGCTACAGCAGGTCCACGCCACCAACATCGACACCACCCGCAGGTTCTCTCCCCATCATCCATGGCGGTTGCTCTTCCTATGCCTCTTCCTGTACCCTAGACCTTCAGATCTACCGTCTCCTAGGTAGCCAAACATGACATCTTCCCCCATCTCATGTCCAATTCCATCCTGTTGCTGCTACCTCTCATTCGCCTCCTTTTCCTCCCGTTCCCAATTTGTTTCCCATCCTTCGCCCACTATTCCTCTTTCTTGGAAGGAAATCAGGCTACAGGAGCTATCAACAAATTCAAGTGAGATATGTGATAGTTCATATCAAATTTCCATTTTCTGCCATGTGTTTTCTATTATGTGTGTTTTTGCCCTATCAGTTAAGTCTCACTTCTTTGATTATTAGGTTGATGTTTTACGGGTTAGTTCTACACTTGGGTTGCTCTTTTTTGTGTGCGTGCGCCTCATGGAGCTTTATCGGGTTGGAGCTCCTGTACCTTGCCTACCAATTTACAGGACCATACTCTTGCTTTTCTCTCTTACCAAATTTAACAGATTCTCTTCTGTCTACATGTCAAGTTCCACTGTGTTAGAGTAGCTACATAACAAAATTCATAAAGAGATCTTTTAGTATAGATATATTCAGTTATGGTTCCATGGTGTGTGCACACCAAATGCTTGATGAATTGCTAAAAAAACTGAGTACAGATTTTATGAACGTTTGAACTTTGTAAAATCAATATGTTGCGGTTCTGAAATATCATCCATCAGCTAGATTCCAAGAACGACGAATTAAATAAGGCTAGATCAATCCTTTTGCATCAGTCCTTAATTTACGTGCAAATTGCTAAAACGTCACTTAATTTAGAATGGAGGAAATAGTTTTAAATATAGATGCAATTGCATACATAGTACTCTATGTACTATCATTTAGATAAAATATAGGATAGCTTTATAAATTTCTTCGGTTCTTTTTGTTGTGTGTATATTGGGCAATTCTGTCTGCAGTGAACAGGCTCCTTGCTGGTTGCTGCCGTACCCATTCTGTGTATCCGCCTGCCAATTTTTGTTGATCTATACGAAAAGGAAATCGTACAGGATCGAATCAGATGCATTCGTAAAGTGATTGTATCGATTACCACCAAGAGCTAACCTACAACCTTTATGATGGTTAATCAGATAAATGCGCAAAGACGATCACAAGAGCTAATCAGATAAATTCAGAACCGATCCTATTGATCGACAATAAAAGCTAACCCACTTGCATTGTGATGGTTAACCGCATTTACTCACAATGAGAGCTAATCAGTATCATTCCATAAATCATAAAGGATTTTGTGCGCTACTTTTCTGGTTTCAAACTTTCAATAGGGCTTGTGAATTAGTACTTCATTCGTTGAAAAAATCAAGATGTCCATTAGAGAGACTTAGAAACAAATGACTGGATACATGGAAAGGGAAGCTTAGAGCTTAGAAATTATCTCCTCGGTCATTGTCACTAGATGCAGTTGAATAGTGCAGTATTAGTATTTTACTTCGAAGGAATACTACCAAATGGTAGGGATGCAATCGGAACGGATAATTTTCGACCGACCGGATAGCATCGGATCGGATTCGGATATTTTTTTCAGATAGTTTTCAGATTCGGATTCGGTTCCAGATATTTTGTTTCGGATTCGGGAATCACTATCCATCGGATCGGTATGTTCCAAAAATATTTTCGGATATATCCGAACTTGTTAATTCGGATATCCAAAATCATCGTAGCCGCTTGGAGTCTTGGTCTCCCATCCTGTCCAACCATCTATGCTCCAACCGACAGCCATCCTCCACAGACCAGAGTTCAAACCTCCACTCCTTTCTCGTGTTGCACGACCTTCAGTCTATTTGATTTAATTTCTTTACAAGCTTATACATATATGTTTTGTTAGATTTGTGCGTAAGAGAAAATTAATGCTCTGTGTGATTTGGGATTATATTTGGTTATATGTGTCACCCTTTTTTGAGACTCCGTTGCAACGCACGGGCAACTTACTATATATCCTTAAAAAGCTGTCATTGTTGGAATAACTACCTTGCCCAACCCTTTGGTAACATACATTTAGGTCATGTTTGGATGGGCTAAAGCTAATTGTTAGCCGGCTAATGGCTAGAGCTAATTGTTAGTCGGCTAATGGCTAGCCCATCTAAAATTAGCCTAGGGCTGTTTGGATACATGGCTAATGGTTCGGCTAATTTCTTGAAAAAGTTATGTTTGCCCCTCATAACGGACTCGGGAGAGGACGCACGGGTGAGGAAGTGAGGATAAGGCCAGCGCAAGGGTATTTCAGACTTTTTCCAGCGTGTTACCTGCTATTAGCCCAAATTACCTCCCACCCACCAGCTAATGGACTAATTGTTAGCTGAGGGTTTGGCTAAAAATTAGCCCGGGGATCCAAACATGGCCTTAGTTATTTACGATTCATTACTTAACCTGTTTATATCTTCCTTTTAAAACGACGTGCCCTGGTATTAGTCAGAGTGCAATTCATTATCTTATAGCTGTAAATCTAGAGACTACTCAGATCTAATAAAGTTTATCAACCCGGGACACATGACTTGGGGGGAAAAAATCAATGCATGGAAGCAATTAGTAAAAAAAAATCCAACTCATGGAAGCAATCAATGCACATGAAATCTGAGGAAAAAATACAGGTACTTACTATTAGAAGTTAAATGTATCAATTCAGCTAAGAAACAAAAAGAACAAAACTCTTTAAAGAACCTGATCTCAAATAAAAATTTGAAATAATATTATAAATCTATCTATCATAAAAATCTCTACTATTCTAAAGCAGCACTTGGTGGCAGTGGTTCGTTCTTTCCACATCATTAATTGCCGCTTAATTGCCCTACTTAATTACCCTGCTTAATTGCCCTACGCAAGAAACAAAGCGTTGCTTTAATTAACCAGCTTTCGCAAGAAACGAAGCGTTAAAGATAGATGTTTGATTTTGTGAAATAATTTTTTTTTAATCTTTATTTTTCGTTATCAATTTTGTTTTTCGTAGCAACGCACGGGCATGTAACTAGTTACTTTATTATTTGCCACTTATGACCATTTTAACGTCTTTCTTTTCCGTTCTCTGCAGCAATCAAGAAGCTTTTCTCGCTCCCCACTCTTACTCCTCCCATGGTGGCGATCTACCCAGCAATGTTGCTGGTCGATCCCACCACCACCACGGCGCTTGACCAAGAACTGCCTTCACATCCACCCTTGCCACCGCCTTTCAACTGCTTAATTGGACTACTCCCCCTTGCCCTCCCGCTCCCGCTTGGTTCTATCACCGTCGTCTCTCTCCTCGCGCTCCTCCTTCCTTCTTCGACCTCCCCTTCCCTCCCACCTCAACCCTGACCTCTTCGCTTGCCATGACTAGTGAGCAGGATGGAGGAGTAAAAAGGGAATGAAGATAGAAGGGCAAAATGGTCCATATAAAGGGCTATAGTTTGAATGATCCTTATTATAAGTATAAGTATTTAAGGTAAATTTAGTAAGTTTTTTTATTATCACTATTTATTCTCTCTTAACTATATGCATTTATGTATTATCACCCATATAAAGTATTATCTTTCATCTTTTCAAATAATTAAATATAATATTTAAATTACTTGCTCTTATGATTTTTTAAATTTTACTTTACTCTTAATTTTTATGTAAAGTTAAAATACGATCAATATTTTTGAACTTTTATGAAAAACTAGCGGGCTTTAATGCACGAAGAGCTGAACAAGTTTCGACGAAACCAGTGCTAGTCTTGAATGCTCCCTGGACGGTACGGTTAGAATTAAAAGACGACGGCAATCGCAAGTTTCTGCATTTGCTTCCGTGGCCGGCTCAATTTTAGAGCGTGGGAAACGGAGAGGTTAATGTGCTAATTCAGGGTCTCTTTGATTAATAGGAAAACGAAGAAAAATCATAGGATTTGAGTTTATGTGGATTTGATCGCTGTAGCACCATTTTATTCATAGGAAAACAAATCATCAAATCCAGAGGAACATCCCAGCCGAAACACACGAATTTCAAAGGAATTTTGAAGCATCCAGTTCAACCTCTTTGTAAAATTTCTGTGCATGAAGAATGAGAGAGCAAACGCTCGAGTGACTCGCCGGCCACCCCTTGTCGCCGAATCGAGCCGCCGCTCGCGGCTGAACCCAGTCGCCGTTGTAGATTGTCGCCAGATCGCTCCACTGCCGCCTCTTGTCGCTGAATCAAGCCATCATACGCACCGCCGCTCCACTGGTTTGGAGCGAGGATTAAAATCTCGTCGAAATCCCGTGAAATTTTAGCGAAATTTCGGGCCTAGAAAAACACTAAAAAAATTCAAAGTGCTACAGTAACCTAAAATTTTAGCAAATTTTTGATAAATTTTTGACCTACAGTAACCTAAAGTTTTTGACCAAAATTTGATCGAATTGAATTCTTCACATTGTTCTCCATGTCTGACCGAAATTTCAAAATTTTGTAATGATTTTTGACCACCATAAGATTAAATTTGCTAAGTTTTTATTTTGAATTTTACAACGAGCAATGTGTATATGGTTTCTAGGAGCTAGAAGATTTTGATATCATAAGTTGCCTAACAATGTTGAATTATACAATTCAAAAACTTACTTGCCTGGGTGAAATTTTTAGATGGATTTAATTATAAAATTAGTTTATCTTGTTCTTTGGTTGAAATAGATTGCTTTGCACGGGTATATATACATTTCTGATTGTGTGTTACATGTAGTATATACGTAAATTGCGTGAATATTTCTGTTTCTTCAGATGCATATTGTCAAAGTATTTTGTACTAAATAGTTTTGCCTGGATCAGTATCAATTTTTTTTATTTTACTTATGTCCTTGAAAGGAGTTGTAACTATCGATGAATCTATTGAACTAAGTTCATAATGTACTCCCTGTTGCTCTATGAACATACACATCCATAGGACGTACTGATCAAGAAATTACATATCACATGCACCATATGAATTTCTCCCTAATCCAAATTGCTTTTGTGAGTGAGAAATTCTTTCATGATTTTTTTCAAAAATTTTCCTATTTTTTTCTAGCATCGGGATACCATGTTACAGTACTTTGTGCTATATAAATTTTTAAAAATTCTTCAAGCTCGATCATCATCTATAGTTTTCATGGAAACATTAATGATATGTCAGAAACATACACAAAAAATTTAAAAAATTTTAACGAATTTTGCACACTTTTACAATGTTTTAAATGGGCCAAGATTTTGGTTAAAACAATCGAAATTTTGGTTAAAATTGGATTCAAAATTTGATTTTTGTATTTCGTTTAGATTTTATTCGAAATAATGAGATCTTGACGAAATTTTAGATTTCGATGGACGAAGAGAATTTATTCTAAAACAAATTTTTAAACCCTGGTTTGAAGAGAGAGATGGAGACGTGGGGGAACGAGACGAGGGAGAGGGACGTGGGTAACGAGAATGGGACGAGCATAGGGGTGGCAACGGGGGCATTCCCCGCCGGGGAGTGCCTCCCCATCCCCGTCCCCGCGACATGAAATTTTCCCGCCCCCGCCCCTCCTCGCTCGCCTCGGGAGAAAATCCCCATCCCCATCCCTCGTTCGGGTATCGGGGCCCTGCCGAGACCCATCCCCGCGAAAATTTCACACAAGAAAAGAGCTCTTATAGCCATTTTAACTCTAAAATTATATCAACAGGCAAGAAAAAAAGAATGCATGCATTCATTGAAGATTATGTTGTCACTTTTATGAAAATGTGATTATGATGGGCTAGAGAATATGTTTGCAATCTAACAATTAAATTGGACTAAACTAAATTCGGGTCCCCAACCGGGTCCCCGCGGGGAAAAAAATTCCCCGTCCCCGTCCCCGCCATCCCCGATGGAGAAATCATTTTCCCCGTTTCCATCCCCGCGGGGGACGATTTCTTCCCATACCCGTCCCCTAATAGAGGAATTCCCCGTCGGGGATCGGGGAACGGGTCCCCATTGCCACCCCTAGACGAGCATGTGTAGCCTGATATTCAGTGGTAGGTGGGTTCTCATGTTAAATGACCCATCCAAAATCCCTTGTTTTCTTCCTCTTCTTGCCAATTAAACACGCAATCCTACAGAATTCGTGTATTTTCTGATTCTCTGTTTTGTATCTATGTTCCTAACCTATTTATATGATTTTTTTTCTATTCATGCATTTTTTAGAATCATGTAAGTAAAGACACGCATGATGGTAGCTCGCGTTAGCGTCTACTTTTTCGTGCAGCTAGAAAGCACTTTTGTTTTCCCTCGAATAAAATTATAAATCTCTATGATATCCTTTCACACTTTTTCTTCGTCTTTGATTTCCTTCCGAACAAAATTTCTAATCTAACATATTTTCCGACCATAGAAGTATCGACTAACGGCACGTATTATCTACCGCGACAGATTGCCGACACTGCACCTATCGTGACAAACTAGCTATTGCTGTACCCGAGCTCCGTAGGATGGGGGTACCGCGTCCTCGAGCTCAGTGCGTACCTATCATGATACCCGACCTTAGCAGATACTTGCTATGGTAAGGAAGCGCGTACGTAAGTCTAGAGGTGGGCATTGTGTCGTGCCAGGTTGGCCCGGCATAGGTTCATCGTGTTTCGTGCCTGAACCGTGTCGGGCTGTGACAGCCCGTCGTGCCTACTATGCCGTGCTGGCCCGACTCACCTTCGGCGAGCCCAGGCACGACCCATTTGCACTTCGTGCCGTGCCGGTCTAGGCCCGACCCATTTACACTATTGTGATAAGAGGAAAGGAGATGGAGACACACGATGCTCAATCTCTTTCAGTTCTCTCTCGTCCATTGCTCCCTCTCGCATCTCTCTCTCTCTCTCTCTCTCTCGCGCGCGCGCGCGTCGATCTCTCTCAATCTCTCTCTCGTCTGTTGCCTCCCTCTCTCTCGCTCATTGACCGACGAGAGAACAAGATATGATCATCTGTAGAAAGCCCAGTAGTACTTGTTCTCTCCAAAAAGATCATCAGACTCATAACCTCGACAGTAGTAAAAATCTAGTGAAATAAAACCATTGTAGATAAATGGCATAATATAGTCATCAACAACAATGAAGTTGTGACAGTAGATTTGTAGATGTTGGATCGGATCTAGATTATAAATTGCACACACTTGAGACTACAAAACGGCCACGCCGCGATGTGCCTGTGCCTCCGCCGTGCTGTGCTATACTGGCCCGGCCCAAACAGCCGTGCCGGGCCGTGCCGCGGCTGCCGCCCATCGTGCCCCGGTCTCAGGCCCGACATGACCCGTGCTACAATGTCGTGCTGGCACAGCACGGCCCATCCCCGTGCCATGCCAGGTTTTGAACCGGATTGGATCACCGTGCCTCAGGCCGGCCCAAAAAGGCCCGGCCCAAGTGCCCACCTCGTAACGTAACACGTATTGTCAGTTGGTGTTTCTGCAATCAAGGAGTAGACTAAATTTGTAATTTTGTTTGAAAAAAAAAATTCAAAGACGCTTCTCAATAGGGATGGCAACGGGTCCGGGTCCCTCCGGATCCAACCTCCGTGGACCCGGACCCGAGACCCGAATTTCGGACCCGGACCCGGACCCGACGGGTACGCGGACCCGAACCCGTTATTTGATGTTTGCATGTATGGGGTCATTGAGATATTCAAATAAAATGGAAAAATTTAGCTGGAATGGGGTTTGAAGACAAGACCTCTTGATTCAATCACATGGTTCTCTCCATTGAGCTATAATGTGACTTGTGACAAGGGTGCATACTAATCTATTTTAAGTTCACCTCACCTTCTACCTAGAGTCGGGTCCAGATCTGGGTACCTACGGGTCCAACATGAGACCCGGACCCAAACTAATATACCCGTGGGTCCAAATTTGGACCCAGACCCGGACCCATCGGGTCGAGTACCCGAACCCACGGGTAAGGACAAAGAAAAGGAGCCCAAATTGGCACAGGAATAGTCATCGGCTGCCTCCCGTCCAAACCCCACACCTCACTGCTGATGTGCTCCACATACATAACAACCCAACCCCACAACGCAGCCTAGAGGACGTCGGCGACGGAGAGTAAAACTCCCAACCTCACTGCGTTATAAATACCCGTCTCCACCCGTTCCCGCTCCTCGCCAAACGCATCCATCCATCCCCCTCGACGACCATCTCCTCCTCCCCACCATTAACCCGATCGAGTAGTAGTAACCTCCGCTAGCTAGCTCCAGATCCTACATCCGTGTCACGTTGTTTCTTGGAGGCCGAGGGCAAGAACCGGCGCGCGGGAAGCCATGCATAACAGGGCGGACGCCGGCGGCGGCGCTGGCGGAGACATCGTGGAGGCCGGCGAGGCCGGCGGGCACGAGAGGGTCGTCCCGCACAGCGGGCCGCTAAGCAAGCGGTCCGGGGCAAGGAAGAGCGCGCGGTTCGCGGAGTCCGTGTCCGCACCACTCTCCGCGCCGTCCGGGGCGCAGGCGGCCCCCCCGCGCGGCGTGGGTGGCGGTGGCAACGACGAGGACGACTACGTGGAGATCACCCTCGACGTGCGCGACGACTCCGTTGCGGTGCACAGCGTGAAGCCTGCGGCGGGCGGCGACGACTCTGACGTGACGCTGCTGGCGCGCACGCTGGAGAAGCGGTCCTCGTCCTTCGGCCACGCCGTCATCCGAAACGCCTCGTCACGGATCAAGCAGGTCTCGCAGGAGCTCCGCCGGCTCGCGTCCATCAACCGCCGAGGCGCCGGCGCCGGCCGCATCGACCGCTCCAAGTCCGCCGCCGCGCACGCGCTCAAGGGGCTCAAGTTCATCAGCCGCACCGATGGCGCCTCCGGCTGGCCCGCCGTCGAGAAGCGCTTCGACGAGCTCTCCCAGAATGGCCTCCTCCACCGCTCCAAGTTCGGCCAGTGCATCGGTAATTAGCAATCCTCTAGCTAGCTACAATTGTTCATCTAGTACTACATGATTTTAATTCGTGGTGAATTATGAACATAACTGCAGGGATGAAGGAGCTTGAGTTCGCCGGCGAGCTGTTCGACGCGCTGGCGCGGCGGCGGAACATCACCGGCGACAGCATCAGCAAGGCGGAGCTGCTCGAGTTCTGGGACCAAATCTCCGACAACAGCTTCGACAGCCGCCTCCAGACCTTCTTCGACATGTAAGCTACAATTAATCTCCCGTTAACCTCTCTTATCTAGCATTAACTAACACTTAATCAATCAACCCCAACAGGTTAGTAGTACCAATAACACCTTAATTAATCAGGTAATTAATTAATTTTCAGGGTGGACAAGAACGCGGACGGGAGGATCACCGAGGAGGAGGTCAAGGAGGTAAAATTCCACGCTGATCTTTCATTGGTTCGTTTAGGTGTCCTTCCAAGAACAGTAATGGCCAGTGTTCTCCTCTAATCTTCTTCCTCCTCTTCTCGGAATAAATACTGGTAGTACTGTGCTACCTGCTTGCCATTGTCTTCTCTCTCCATCAAGTTATTCCCACTTACCTCACCAAACCAAATTACCAAACCAAACCAATCAATGGACCATACATGGAGTAGCGATTCATGTATCAGAATTTGACTGTAAGATTTGACCTTGTTGCTCCAGATCATCACGCTGAGCGCGTCGACGAACAAACTGTCCAAGGTGCAGGAGCAGGCGGAAGAGTACGCGCGGCTGATCATGGAGGAGCTGGACCCCACCAACCTGGGCTACATCGAGCTGTACAACCTGGAGATGCTGCTGCTGCAGGCGCCGAGCCAGTCGGTGAGTGTCGGGACGACCAACAGCCGGAACCTGAGCCGGATGCTGAGCCAGAGCCTGCGCCCCACGGCGGAGCCCAACCCGCTCCGGCGGTGGTACCGGCGGGCCAGCTACTTCGTCGAGGACAACTGGCGCCGCGTGTGGGTGATGCTCCTCTGGCTCTCCATCTGCGCGGGGCTCTTCACGTGGAAGTTCCTGCAGTACCGCCGCCGCGCCGTATTCCACGTCATGGGCTACTGCGTCTGCGTCGCCAAGGGCGGCGCCGAGACGCTCAAGTTCAACATGGCGCTCATCCTCCTCCCCGTCTGCCGCAACACCATCACCTGGGTGCGCAACCGCACCGCCGTCGCCCGCGTCGTGCCCTTCGACGACAACCTCAACTTCCACAAGGTCATCGCCGTGGGGATCTCCGTCGGCGCGGGGCTGCATGTCATCTCCCACCTCACCTGCGACTTCCCGCGGCTGCTCCACGCCACCGACGCCGAGTACGTCCCCATGATACCCTTCTTCGGCGCCAAGCGGCCGCCCAACTACTGGTGGTTCGTCAAGGGCACCGAGGGGTGGACGGGACTGGTGATGGTCGTGCTCATGGCCATCGCCTTCACGCTCGCCACGCCGTGGTTCCGCCGCGGCAGGCTCCGCCTCCCCCGGCCGCTCAACCGGCTCACCGGCTTCAACGCCTTCTGGTACTCGCACCACCTCTTCGTCGTCGTCTACGCGATGCTCATCGTCCACGGCCACTACCTCTACCTCACCAAGAAGTGGTACAAGAAGTCGGTACGTAATTACAACACAACACTCGTACACGCTTCGCACGTGCGCACGTGACACGTGAGATTGACCGGGTGACGTGGACGCAGACGTGGATGTACCTGGCGATCCCGATGTTCCTGTACGCGTGCGAGCGGCTGACGCGGGCGCTGCGGTCGAGCGTGCGGCCGGTGAAGATACTCAAGGTGGCGGTGTACCCCGGCAACGTGCTGTCGCTGCAATTCTCCAAGCCGCAGGGATTCCGGTACAAGAGCGGCCAGTACATCTTCCTCAACTGCGCCGCCGTCTCGCCCTTCCAGTGGTAAGCATACCATTTCAATTTCTGTTTATAACACGAGACTTTTTACCATTCTTAAGAGTTGTCGAGCCATCCATTGAATTAGCATTTTCAAAAAATATAAAAGAAGTATCAAAGAGTTTAAGAGTAATTTGATGTTACCTCATGGTATATAGGTAGAAAAGTTGACTGAGATTGAAAAGAAAAGTTGAGATGCTTAATCCGTTCAATTGGTTTGACGAATCATTCGCTAATTAATTAACGATGTGCAACGGATGGATGCACCAGGCACCCGTTCTCCATCACGTCGGCGCCACAGGACGACTACGTGAGTGTCCACATCCGGACGCTCGGTGACTGGACCAGGGAGCTCAAGAACGTCTTCTCAAGGGTACTACGCTATCTCATCTCGCCATCAATCTCTCATCCATGCACATCTCTGAGAAGGATTGCAATTACTACCATCATCACCCGTGTCTATGCAGCTGATTAATCACTGGCAGCTAGCTGTGTTAACTAGCTAACTCTCTGTGCGCGCGCGACGTGCAGGTGTGCCGGCCGCCGGCGGAGGGGAAGAGCGGGCTGCTCCGGGCGGAGTACGACCGCGACGGCACCATGTCGAACCCGAGGTGAGATGACACTCGCACAAGAGCTCAATTCTAAAATCGTCGCAATTCTGCCATTGCTGGCCGTGGTCCGATCCGCTTGCGGCGTGTGGAATGTGGATGGATGGGGACGTGTTGAGCTGGGCTTGGGTTGGGTTGGGTCGGACCGGACCGGACAAGGTCTCCGGTCAGGATCGGGTGTGTGTATAGGGCTCGCTCGATCAGGTTGGTTTTGGTGGGTAGTGGCCGATGCACTAACCATGGTATGAGTCGGTAGCCACCTTGTCTGACCTTCCGACTCTGAAGATTTTTTGTGAATGACAGATCGAAGGAGAAAATTTGCACCGACTAACATAAGAGTATGAGATCATTAATTTGTTGCATCAGGCACGCACATATTGCCGGTTGATATATTCACATGGCACTCACCCATGTATGTTCATCAAAGAGATATGGGGCACTGGTACTAGATGCGCATGCTTGTACATACATACATACATACATACATACATTTTTCACATGGCGAAGTCTGGCTGGTACTAGTGGATTCCATTCCCATGCATGTAGGAGTTGACCGAGCTTTGCAGGATCTTTGTCATGGAGTACAATTGTAATTTTAGTCGGTGCATAATTGCTGGATAGAAGAGAATATATTGTTCATGTGTTTTTGGAAGACGGCCATTAGTTGAGGATAGAGGTTGAGGTGCCCATGTGTACAACCTTTTCTTTCTTTCGGAGAAAAAAGAAACTATTTGGAAAAAAAAACATTCTCTGTTGCTGTTTCATCTGCATCCTTGAAAAAGAGTTGTACGTGTCGGTTTCCAATTTTCTCCTGGTAGTTACATGTTGGACTGCCGTGCGTTTTTCGTTGCCAAAAAAAAAAAAAAATCTATGTTTAATTAATCTTGTGAATCTGTCTTGGTAAACTGGCTAGCTAATTAATTAGTAAAAGTAATGCGATGCTAGTAAAATCTGTTTGACGCCAAAAAAAGATCAGAAGAGAAATTAACAAATGTTTTCCGCGTTGCAGCTTCCCGAAGGTGCTGATCGACGGGACGTACGGCTCGCCGACGCAGGACTACAAGCAGTACGACATCGTCCTGCTGGTCGGCCTTGGCATCGGCGCGACGCCGATGATCTCCGTCATAAAGGACATCATCAACAACATGAAGCAGCTCGACGGCGACGTGGAGTCCGGCGACGGGAGCGGCAACTCGCAGTCGTTCCGGACGCGCCGCGCCTACTTCTACTGGGTGACCCGGGAGCAAGGCTCGTTCGAGTGGTTCCGCGGCGTCATGGACGAGGTGGCGGAGACGGACAAGAAGGGCGTCATCGAGCTGCACAACTACTGCACCAGCGTGTACGAGGAGGGCGACGCGCGCTCCGCGCTCATCGCCATGCTCCAGTCGCTCAACCACGCCAAGCACGGCGTCGACGTCGTCTCCGGCACCCGCGTCAAGACCCACTTCGCCCGCCCCAACTGGCGCGCCGTGTACAAGCGCATCGCCCTCAACCACCGCGACCAGCGCGTCGGTCAGTACTCAAACCACTGCTCCTTCCGTTTCACAATATCACAAGACATGAATGGCAACATATCCAACGCAATTAAAGTTTTTGTATAATCACCGTGCAACCATACTAAAAAATGTTTCAAATTTTTTTGAAAAAAATCATGAATGTACATCTTAACTTACCCCATCTACGTATAAAATTTCATGATCAAATTCGTTCTCTACTAGAAATTACAAAAAAGACAAATTTTTTGTCTTTTTTGTAACTTCTAGCATAGGACGAATTTGATCACGAAATTTTATATGTAGATGGGGTAAGTTGAGATGTACATTCATGATTTCTTTTTTCAGAATTTTTTGAAATATTTTTTAGTAGGGTTGCACGGTGGTTGCACAAAAAACTTTAATTGCACTGGATATGTTGCCGACATGAATAGCTTTAACCGACAACATACATTAGTTCCATACTTAATTTCTCCATGGTACGGTCGAAGTTGTATATTAGGATGCGTTTAGTGTCTGTACCAAGTGGTACATATATGAGATGGTTTAAGAAAAAAGCCATCAATATGTTTGGTTGCTGAATGGAACCATTCCATCTTAGACAAGTGATGCAAATTTGAGGAATGCTCCATCTAGATGCTGAACCATTCCATTCATCCAAAAGACTAGAATCAAATGGTGTAAGACAATCCCATCCCACTCAACCTCATCCTATCAACCAAACACATCCTTAGAGACCATGAAAAACCGACAACGTACATATGGTAGGTCCAAGCTTTCTCGGTAACATGGTATGGTCGAAGTTGCATCTCCGAGACCATGAAAAACCGAGAATGGTTTATACCTCCAGGCTTCTCAGGCAGTGAGAGATGCACTCTACCAAACTAGTTGCTAGGCTGATCAGCTTGAAGTGTAGTCCAGATGGCCTAACTTTCTTCTGAGAACCTAGTTGACAAGGACAAGCATGATCAGTACCAGTGATATTTATGTGTCCAATTCGAATCAGTCATGGATTGGGAGCAGTAGCTAACTAGGATTGAAGAGGCACCGGCTAGATTAGGGACCAACCACTCACTGTTACAACCAATAGTAAATTATGAGCATAGAACTGGTCCATTAGGAAATGGTATACTATATCACAAAACTGAATATTGGGATTAGTATGTAAGATTGAACACATTGTTACTTGCTGATACTTACAACCACTACGAAATAGTGAGCAGAGTCAGTCTACAGCTCTAGATACACAATAACAATACATGCATGAGGTATCTTAAATTCTTCACCATAAAGTTCTAAGAGACCTTTTGCCTATATATCAAGAGGTAAAAAAAATGTTAAATCATACACACATAAGATTCTCGAGATATGCTTGGGCATGTTTGCAAGAGGTGCTCCCTTACCTACCTGTCATATCAGGCATGATCTTTTCAGCTCGACCTTTACCTATTAGAGATAAGAACAGCAGGATCAATCAGCATCCTAGCTTGTGCACGTAGCATTTCTTTTCTGAATTGACACTGAACTCTCTCTTTCTTGGAAATCACAGGAGTGTTCTACTGTGGCGCGCCGGTGCTGACGAAGGAGCTGCGCGAGCTCGCGCAAGATTTCTCAAGAAAGACCAGCACAAAATTCGAATTCCACAAGGAGAATTTCTAGTTTCTGTGATCAACCAGCCTCAGAGAAGTTTTCGCAGGACTGTGTTAATTTAGTACATACCCACCAAAGTTCTATACGTATAGCATATACATATGGAAGTAGGAGGACTAGATCAAAGTAGCTATCGCTTGATTGTGACCAGTTGGGTCAGAATTTAATCAGTTTTTGCCCTAGAAGAATAATCCAATGCCCCTTGTACAGATCTTCTCTCAGATTACTTTGTGTCATATTTATCATAAATGCGATTTGTCCGAGTCGCGGTACGGTATTCGGGTTTTTAGTTCGCCAATTTTTTCTCCCAATTTCCATTGCGAACACGAACCCGTACTCTAAACTGGTTTGGATTTGACGAATCTGGTTCGCAATTCAAGGTGGTGGTGGGGGGGGGGGTATATTGAATCCGGTAACTAAGCTTTGTGCTACTTAGGGGCTGTTTGTTTGCCTGTATGCACAGAGATTTACATCTATAGATGCAGAATTTTACTTTTTTCTCGTGTTTGGTTGCTTGCATCTAGTTTTGAGCCTAGCTCTCCGGATGCAAGATTCTCTATGCAGCCTGGCTCTGGAGATACGTAGAAAATGGGCGTATCTCTAGATGCAGCGTATATCAGCCTCGTGTTCTGCGCAAATGGCCACTGTCAGCACAATAGCAAACCATGCATACGGTGCCACATGGGTATGTAAGTTTCCTTTTCCCTTTTTTGTTTATATCTTTTGATTAACATCTCCGATTACCGAACCGATTTCAAAAATGGGTTCATGACAGTTTTTTTAACAAAACTAAGACCACACTTGCTATATAAATTTCAAAATAACTGCCCACTAAACACTCAACCAAATGCCGTTTCTGCATCTGTACATCCCGTATCCCATTAACTTGGCTAAGTCAAACGGGCCAAGCTCACGAGAGAAAGCAACCAATCAGCCCTTTAGAGTAGATAGCTTGATCAATTAGTACATATCTAGTAGCATGCTTGGCCTAATCAGGTCAAAAGTATCAGAATGTTGGCAAGCAGAACTACACAAGAAAGTTGGCCATTGCAGGAAAAAAAAGGTACCCCTTTTGTGGCTGCAACCAGTTGAGGAGCTGCAAGCCACATTTGATATTGGAGCACTATTTGGTGGGCAACAACCACGAGCTAGCTCAACCAATGAGTCGTACTAACAGATTAGGGCTCGAGAGAGTGATGAACATGATTTTATCCTGGCCCACAGAGCAACTAGAGTAGTTGTCTTCGTTTGCCCTTTTTTTTTGCTTTATTCCATTGTATTTTGTGAAGTACATAGCGAAAAGGCAAGAGTGCAGCAATGACAAAATAATGTTTGTGCAAGGCTGTGAAACATACATATGAACACATTGTTCAGTAATATAAATGAGTTTTCTTTTTATTCGATTCCAGTCTCTCTCTGCTTACAGTTTCTCTATCTGACCCTGTTCCATTGCTGATAGCATGTCCCAGAACTTTCAACTCTGGTTGTCAAATTCTGCAACATAAGGCAGCAAATGGACAAAAGTGCCAGGATCATCTTGGAGACTGCTTGTTCCTGAACATCCAACAAACCTTTTTTTTTATAAAATACTTTTATCAAGAATAACTGCTGCTGAACCATTAAAAAAGAACAGTACTGTTGTTTTCTATTGAGGTCAATATAGCATATTTAGCATATATTTGCAGTACTTGTACGTGCATAGTATTCCATACAGTTTTAAACAAAATTGTGGGTATACCTTTCTTTGGCCCTGTGGAGTAGTTGGTCAAGCCAAGAAATCCTTCTCAACCACCATGGTAAGTTCTTGAATAATCTGGTCTTCTGCTCATTGATTCTTAATCAATGTATGTATTCTATAATACTACCAGTCTTACCATCAGACCTCATTTGTTTGCTTGTAAAAAGAAAAGCCATTTTCATGAATAGTCACTATCAATGAGGAAATATGTCGCTGAAGAAAAACCAACGTTTCAAAATCCTCCAAAATTTTGCATCCCAAGTTGTTAATGATGAAAAATTCATCCTGAAAAAGATGGAGGAACCAGGTCAGATAAAACGAAAAGCAAAGGCATAAACTCCACGAATTTCATTTTTAGTGGTCATCATTCAGAAGACCACACCTGTACTGTAATTGAGCAACAGACGGAAAAACACTTGGCAATAACATGAGGGATTCAAATTGATGTCATCTTCTATCGTGCAAGACAACTGATCACCTAACAAGTTATCCAGTTAGTCCTGTGGGCAGCAATAGTTACAACTTAAAAAAGCATCTCACAAAGTTGTGTATGTTACATTGGCCAAGTAGTGTACCTTTATCAGGGAGAGTAGCTTTCAGAGTGAAAAAGAAGGCAGCAAAACGAAAGAGATCTCACGAGCAAGGAGCAAAAGACAATACTAAACAAATGGTATAGAGTTCCACTGAGTAAAGTAGAAGGCAAAGGAAGGCTAGTCCAGAGAATGACAAACTTGGTGATGCTCAAGCAAAGAGGATGGCTGTTGCTTGGCGCACTTTTCGTGTCACAATTGACATAAGATTGCATAATGGAATGGGCTTGTGCAACACAAATGAGATAGCAACAACATCATACACAGAGAGAGGGATAAGATCTAGGATCAGCCACCTGTAAGGAAAAAAAAATAGAGGTTTCAGGTCTTAATCTTTGTGGTGCAATGCTTATCTTTCAGATTCAGGACCACAATTTCTACAGAAATTAATGAACTGCATCACTTGGTATACACTATATAACATCACTGGACTGAAATTGTGTGCATATACACAACCAGATAGAAACCAGAAAATCATCGTCCATCGATCAATTTCATTAAAATTTTATCCATTGTCCTGATCCCACGATCATTAAGACCATGGCAAACTGACAGTATTGTTGTCACTCATTCCCATCTCTCTAGATCTCAACATTCTGGCCATTAGCCCCTCAACTGCATCTGAATCTTGTGCGAACATCGCACGGGCGATGCCAACCACAGCAGGGTTCTGGCTGTTGAGTACCGAAAACATTGTGGCGAGGCTAAAACCATAGTTCATGATGTAGTGAACCAAACCACGGGGGAAGATGAACACATCCCCTTCACCAAGAGCCTTCTGAAACAGCCTGCCGTTGGTGTCAAAGAAGCCAGCCACCACACTGCCACCATGCACAAACATCATCTCTGACGCTCTTGGGTGAGAGTGGGGAGCAATGTCTGTCCGCGCCATCGACAAGCCAAAGGTATTCAAGCCAGGGAACTTTGGTGGTGACGATGTTCACTGTTAACTGGACCCCATGTTGTCAAGATCTCCAGCATGATTTAGAAGCAATGTCTTGAAATCAAATGCCATTATGGTGCTAGGGTGCTTGCAGAGGAAACCATTCATGAACAGCTTCCTTTCGCTCTGGGGTGCCATAGGGCATACATCCTGCAGAGGTAGACTATCTGATAGGCTTTCTGGAATATAGAGGCCAAGGAGAACAATGTAAGAACACAGGACAGTGAAGAGCTTCATCTCTTGGGATTGTTGGACACAAAGATGGAGGAGAGGAACATGGGTTAAATAATGTGATGAGAAAGGAGTGCAACCAAAGTCAAGGTCTGTGTATCCAGTATGAAATTCTTGGAGTTACTGCAAAATTTGCTTTGGATTGTGGCCAAAGAAGAGTATATATACAGTTGCTTATAAAGAATGCCCCAACAGCTGTCATACATTATAACAGTAAACAAAGTTCTGATGCAAAAAGTACTTCTTTTTTTTTTTACGATATTGTGCGTATATCGACTTCAGTACTACTACAAATAGGGAAGAAAACCAATATTGGTTTCCTTGGATACAGTTCAACGAGACAAGCCTAAACCACCAGATTACTCTCTAACTTAGGTGTACATCATCTGAGCTTCTATCAAGTTTCACCTTACAATAGCATCTGTTAACCGTTTGTCCATTTTATCGGGCTGTTTATTTGGTTTAACGACTGTTAATGTTTAACAAGCCTATTTTATCGAGCCGTTTATTTGGGTAAAGTTGCATGATTACCATATGATATGAAACATTATGTCATACATGAGATAAATGCTAACTTTGCTTTTCATTGTCAATTGAGCTGTTCATTCATTCAATTATGATTCTTTAATTACATTCACATCATGTCATCTTTCTTCTTCATGTCACCGCTGTGGACAATTGTTGATAGCCTGCTAGTTCTATTCTGTATGCATGAAAGAAGATGAATTACATGCTTATTTGTTACTGCAAATATATGTATATATTTCTCTAAATTTTAAATAGTAAAACTATTTACAAGGCCGCTTACCGTATAAAGTATAAACACTAAAAGGTGGGGTGACCATTCGTTTAACGTTATTTAGAACATTGACAGCCTATTCATATCTGAGTTTGGAGAGGTAGAAGCTGTGCTAAGCTCTAGTCTGTGCCTTGGTGAGGAAATCAGCTAGCTGAAGCTCCGATGACACATACTGAAGAGCGACAACCTGCTCCTGTACTTGCAATCTCATGTAGGAAGCATCAACTCCAATATGCTTGGTGAGCTCATGCTTCACGGGATCTTAAGCAATATTAATCACACTAGTGATGTCTAACAAGAGAGAAGTCAATCCAAAGACAAACACCAAAATCCCCAAGGAGATACCGTAACCAACTGATCTCAGTAGTCAATGATGCCATAGCCCTCAACTCAACCTCAGCACTCAAACAAGAAACTGCAGCCTGCTTCTTGGTCTTCCAGGCAATTAGAGAAGAACCAAGGAAGACACAATAGGCAGAAGGAGATCGACGATCAGAATGTCACTAGCCCAAGTCGCACCGGAGTATGCCTGAAGCTACAAAGAACTGGAGCGAGGAAAGAAAAGGCAACGAGAAATGGTACCAATGCAACGCCGTATCCAAAAAAATCCACACGGAATACCATTTTTTAGTCCCGATCCATATCTGATATTATTCGGTATCTGAGAAATATGGGTTAGGTTATGGGAAGAGTAATATCCGCTTCGTATCCGTATTTGGTAGGATATCCACAAAATGGCAATCCGATAAAACATCAATATCCTCTACAGTTTTCTAGTCATTGACTAATTTATAATACAAATTTATATTTAATTATGTTTATGTTGTTAAGCAGGAGAAATAATTTTCTAATAGGTACTATAATTCGACACTTTCATTGCTAAAGTTACATCTTTTCTTTATGTGCGTAGTATCGGTCAAATTATCCGCGACTGATTCGAATCCGATCCGCCCTATGCCCGTATCCTGAAAATCCATATTTGTATCTATATCTCCGTATACGATTCCAAATCTAAGGTAAAAATAGGAGCTAGGATACGAAAAGAGCGATATCCACCCGTATCTGAACCGTTTTTACCCCTACATAAGAGATACAAACAGATGAACAGCGACGCAATTCGGTAGTTGGTGATTCTCCTCTAATAACTAAAGGAGTTGCGTGTACGCTTAGAAGGGTTATTATGGCTTGCGTCAAGCCCTTTTCATCTATAAGTTTGTTTTGCATGTATTGGTGCATTGCATGTGATGTGTAGTTTGAGGAGTACAGCCAAGTTTAATAATTGGTTTTCAATTTTCACTGCATAATCATCAACGACATGGTTCAATTCATTTTCTTCAAAACAGGAAAATCAATCCAGGGCCAAGATAGGTATAGTTGATGAGGTTGCAGATGCTTATATTGGAAACTATAATGCTGTCCAACATGGCTTCAACACCACAACAGTGTTGCATCACCAACCATCTGAAAGCCTGAGCATACCATTCCTTACCCCCACTCCATTGTGGTCACCTGTGTAGAAAAGCACACCATTCCTCCTATGGTTATCGAGTAGCCTTTCAGATCTCAGCAACTCCTGAATCCATATAGATATTAGCATGCGCAATTCCGAACAAATACAGAAGCACAGCAATAGAACGAGATTTCCATCTAATTTTGTTTGAATCTTTCGACTCTAGAAACCCACAAACACCTAAGAAACAACTTCTCACCTACAAATATCAACAAGAAATGCACCAAGCTACCCTAGATCTCACTAATTCTCTCCCACTGCTATCTATATGAAATAGACAAGAAATGTCAGCTTGTTTTTTCTTCTAAAAGGCTTCTCCAATCTCATTGCTTCTCACTATCCTTGCCCTGAACGCCATGATCGGTGCGCCACCCCCCCCCCCCACCCCACACACACACAAACATTTCCTCAGAATTTCGAGATCACGCGCACAAATATCCAACACCAGTAGATCTATTCGCCTATGCCCAGCCAAAATGGGGGGATTTGATGATCAAAGGCACATGAAAAAGAGGGCAAATCATCAATTAATCCGCCAAAATGAGGTGATCCAAGAACGCAGCAAACAAAGAGAGTAGGAAAAGGGGAGGTGTGACTCGACCTGCCGATCCAGAAGGACAGCGCCGAGGACCTTGGCGGAGAAGACGAGCGCGGCGCCGCCCTCGAAGAAGATGGCGTAGGGCGGGCAGAGCGCGAGGGTGAGCGCGTGCGCGGCCACGTAGGCCCCAGCGTGCCCCGCGCTCGCCGGAATGCCGCCACCGCCGCCGCCGCCGCCTCCCCGTCCCACCCGCCCCGCCGCCACCGCGAGCGCCAACGCCGCGAACGCCGTCGTCCCGCGCACCCACCCCCTCCTCGCCGCCATTGCTGCCGACCTCTTGGCCTCCCTTCACTGAGAAGACGCTGCTGGGAGCGGAGCGGCGTCTCTTGCCGCCATTGTTGCCGCCACTGAGAAGATAGGGTTTCTCCGCCGCCAGTATTTCGGGCTCGCCGCTGGCGATCGACGGCCGAAGTCCACGCTGGACCACCACCACCTCCCTACGACTGGGTGCCACCCCTCTTCTGTAGACACCACCGCCACCCTCTGGCTCGCCACCGTCCTTGGAGGCCTAGATCTCACTGCCGTCGACCTGCTCCGTCAACACTGCCTCCTCTGCCCTCTCCCACCGATGCCAGCCTTCGTCTTCTCCATCGGTGTCACAGTCCCATGTCCCCATGCCTCCTCCTCCTCCCCCTCCCGCCGGTGCAGACCACCGCCTTCTCCCTGTGTCGCGATGCCTCCCGTCGCTCCGACCTCCTCGTTCCACCCGACCTTCGGTCACCTCTTCTCCCCTCCAAACGACTCCCCTTCCTTCCTCCAACGACGCCGCATCCTCCGCACGCTCCCTCTGGTGCTGACCTCTGCCTCCTCCCTCAATGTCACTGCCCCAGGTCTCCACGCCTCCTATGCCCCTCCCGCCGGTGCTGGCCTCTACCTTCTCCCTTCGTCACGACGCTTCCCTCCGCCTACGTCTTTGTCAATGCTGCGCCTCCGCCTCCACGACAAGGTAATCCTCCATCACCTCCCCTCAATCATTCAGATCCGTGATTTTTTGTGCTTCGATTTGGCAAATGTATGCGGATGGACAGTGAGTGATGGTACTATTTTTGTGATGTGTCACCAACATGACACAAGATTGGGTTTAACGATGTTTGATTATGCTTGTATCATTTGTGATGTGTTTGCTCGTTCGTAAAAAAAATAGGGTTAGTTGGATATATGTCAATGTAGGAACCGCTTATTCGAGATTTATCATCTTTTTTGCTTTTTCGAACGATGCCATTATGAAACCCTGGTTATTGGATATATGCCACCGCTCACGACACGTTTCCTCTCCGGTCAAACCGAGGCCACGACTCACTCTCGTCGGATGATTTTGCCCTCCGCACCGGTGCTCACATCCCTAGCTCGGTCAAACCCGGTCAGTGCCCTCCCCCATTGTCTCCCGCGCCACCCAAGCAATCCAAGAACCCTAACCCTAGGCGATTTGCTTCCATCGAGCTACCGCGACGGGCAGCTTGCCTCATGGACTCCGCAAGGTCTTGCTCTTCGGGTTCGTACGGGGTTGAGAGGTGCGTTCCTAACAGCGCAACATTTGACTGCCCCCGTTGCAAGATTCCAATGCTTAGGCTAAGGAGCAGGAGTGAAAGAAATCCTGGTAGGTACTTCTTGAAGTGCAAGAACAATTCCCCGGTTAGTCTTCAACTTGAGTGTTTGCTGAGTTCTTGATTTGATTCCCAGTGTTTTGATTGTATTTTGTTGCTATTGAGGATTGCAGAGCAATGATGTGTGCAACTTTTTCATGTGGGAGGATGAATCTGTTGCATGTGGCCATGGAATGAGTACAATGCGAAATCTAGCAGAGCAATGTGGCTCGATTGAAGGTTCTGTGCACTTGAAGCAACTCTGTGTCGATGTCAGTGCATTGAAGAAGCAAAATGAAGAATTGCTTACAGTTGTAAACTGGATGAAGAATGTTGTAGGAATGTGGATTTTTTTCTCTTGTTTCGTAATGTCAATTGTTGTAGCAGTTTCTTTGAAGTAGGCCTAGTTTGTTGCAGCACTGTAAGCTTTCAAGTTTGTTGCAGCACTTTAAGCTTTCAGAAATGAAATAGCATGGTTCTTATTTCAGTTTGTGCAAAACCTAGTTACACTGGCAAATGAAATAGCATGGTTCTTATGTCAGAAATGAAATAGCATTTTTTTGTTGTTGACACATGATACTACTGCAAATAATCCATTTTGATGGAAAGACTTTTTATATGTACCAAAATTTACATTGAGTCAGAAATGACTGACAACAAGTAGCACTGTAAGATTTCAGAAATGAAATAGCCCCCATTCATATATCAAAAAAGAAGCAGCACTGTAAGATTTCAAAAATGAAGCAGCACTGCAATCAGTTATCTGTAAGATTTCAGAAATGAAGCAGCACTGTAAGATTTCAAAAATGAAGCAGCACTGCAATCAGGTTTACAAAAGTGACCATAGATTACAAAAGTTGGCATGCATCAGGGAACACAGACTACAAAAACTTGTTCTTGACAAGGGTTCATGTTTATAGGGAACATAGATTAAAAAGTTGGCATGCGTTCAGGTTTACACGGAACACACATTAACATCTCACATTCTGTCTACTCCATTCTGTCCACTTGTTCTTGACAGGGGTCTTTTTTGATGCTATCTTGCTTGGTGATGCTCTTTTGCTTGGTGTGCTCATTGCAGCATCCTCAGATGCTGTCTTGCTTGGTGGTACTCTCTTCCTTGGTGTGTTGCTTGATGCATCCTCTGTTCACTTAGTCTTCTTAATTGGTGCAGCCTTCTTTTTTGTGGGAGCCTTTTTCCTGCAAAAAACAACCATAATGTATAGACAGTAAAGACATCTGTAATGCACCAAAGGACATCTGTAATGCACCAAAGGACATAGCATTACCTCTTCATGGAGCTTTCAGGTTGTTCAGAAGTGCCATCATCAAACGGGGCTTCAAATTTGCATGTTTTTTCCAGGTGTCCAGTGGCACCACACCTTTTGCACCTAACCCTTCTCTTGGTTGGATCCAGGAAACTCCTCAGCCTCTACTTCCTTGGCCTGCCTGCCACCCTCTTCTACTTTGGTGGATGCACCTTATGCCCAACATCAACATGCTTCCACTGAGTCATGTCTGTCATGGTGGGGATAATACCTTGATAAGCTTCTTTGAACCTCTCAACTGAGTAGTAGCTGTCCACATGATCTTTTATGTTTGCTCCACGAATGGAACAGATGAATGCCATTGCATGTTTACAAGGCTTCCCCGACACTTGCCATTGCCTACATGTACATGACCTCTCATGTAACTTCACAGAGTGCCTTTTGTCCAACAATTCATTGTCAAATGTGACCTCTGCCTCAGTATCATCAGTCCTGGTGATCTTTGGATGAGCAAGTCCAGCTTGCTTGCTTACCACAAACAGCTCCTTCATCACATTAGGAAGGATCACTCCTTCCATTGACCTGCCAATACTCCTCCTAACAGCAAATTTGCTCATTATCAGCTCTCTTATTCTATCCACAAGTTCATGAAGGTGCATGCCCTTGAAGTCCTTTATTTGGTTATTGAAGCTCTCAGATATGTTATTTGTGAGGTAGTCTACTTTGCTAAGATCTGAGAAACCACATCTATACCACAAACCATGGTGATGCTTCTGCAAATAATCTACAGCATCTGGGCAGTACTAAAAAATTTTGGACATGTGCCACTGAAATCTAGAATCTGTGTAGGACCTAGCAGCTAGCAGGATATAAGTGATCTGTGTAGACCTTGCCATGGAATTTTTTCATGAAATTACTATACAAATGTCTCATGCACTCTCTGTACTCAGCATTAGGGAACACATTTTTTACAACTGAATGTAACCCTTTACATGCATCACTAGATAGCACTAAACCATCAGGACTTCCTACAGCTTTATTCAACTGGTTCATGAACCATGTCCAGTTGTCCTCAGTTTCAGAATAAAAAACACCATAAGCAACATAAAAAAGCCAGTTATGACCATCTACAAATGTTGCTAATGCTAGTTGTCCCTTATATGTACCATTTAGGCTAGTGGAATCCACACTAATATATGGCCTGCAGCCTCTCAAGAATCCATCTATGCAAGGTTTAAATGCTACAAAAATTCTGTGGAAACACATCTTATTGCCATACTTCTTCAGTTCTATTTCTACAATTGATCCTGGACTCATATGTTCTATCTCAGCCTTCCAGTTGAAAAGCATTTGAAAACTATCCTCATATGCACGATGTATTTGTCTAAGTGCTATTTGCATACCTGCCCATGTCTTACCATAGCCGAACTTGATCTTGTATTCATCCTACAGCTTCCTCTGAGCCTCTCTTGCCCCCTTATTTGGGTTATTTCTCAACCAGTCCCCTAATCTGTCTACCACCCAATCTTGTGTAGCCATCTTCCCCTCCCTCATCTTTGTACTAGGGCAAATGTGCTTTGAATTAAGAGTTTTGATCTACAAATACAAGAAACACAGATGTTAGCACATTGCAACATATAATACACACACACAGGAAGGTGAATTACCATAATGGCACATCCATCCTGCACTTTAGAAGCATGAACTCTCCAAGAACAGCCCACATGTTTGCATTCACCAATAAACCTACTTTGGTCAGACTTGATTGTATTTATTTCAAAGTCATTCAGGATTGCATAATGCTTAATAGCCTTTCTGAAAGCAACTATATCAAGGAACATAGCATTTTTGACAATAGTTGGGTTGCTAAGATCATATGTAACTGTCAGCTCTTCAGGATCGTCATCTGCCATCTCTGCTTCAACAGCCTCAAAGCTACTAGGTTCACCTATGTAAGAGGATTCCTCCACAAAGTTTACAAGGCTTGCCCTGTACAAGTCTTCATTATCTGCACCAATATACTCCTCCGCATTATCAAATGGATCTGGTTCTCCACCATCATGAACAAAACATATAAAAGTGATTTCCTTCTCAATGTTGTACATCTCAATCAAGCTCCTGACATCAGTATCCTCAATGAATTCAGCATCCTCACCACACTGCCTATCATAGTAGTACAAATAACACATTTGGTTGGGTCCCCATGTCACATGCCTATGCAAACCTTGCTTCAGTGACCGCAAGCTAATATCCTTCTCATCGGTTAACCATGTCAGCTTCGTTGACCTAGTGTACACCTTCCTACCGCTTTCTTCTATTGTGGAGAAGGTCTCCACCTGAATAACTACCCTAAACTTTTCCAGCGAATCATTGCTCCTATAGAAATCCCGAAAGAGTCAAAACTACATCTAATTTACCAAGGTAAATTACCATGCCAACAATCGAAACTACCATGCCAACAATCACTTACTTCTCTGAAGCACACGGTGCGGCGGCGGCCATACCAGGTTCCACAGCCGCATCCATTGCCGCCACGGACATCCGATTCGCCGTCGCTGGGTGGGGAATCACGGCGCCACCATGGATTTACTCGCCTAGGGTTCTTGGTGGCTTGGGTGGTGTTCGCGCAAAAAATGTGAAGGAGGGTTTTCGGCCTCGAACACACAAGACAAACGCCGGGTTTGCAGAGCGTGCCAGTCAATTTGACCTGAAATTGACAAGGTAGAGTTTGTAATTTGATCAAAGCCGATAAACAAGGATCTATCGGCTTTTCGCTAATCGGCAAGAACCGATTAGGAGATAAATAGATCAACCGGTTACAATTGATCCGGATACAAGGTAAAATCGGCTTCGGGAAGGCGATGCGCAACAAAACAAAGCAGATCAAACCTGGGTGAAATCGGCAAAAATCAACAATCGGCGATGCGCAACTATGTTGATTCCGTCGACTTGCAAAGAGATCTATGAAGCTAAAACAATGTAAAAGAAAAGCTTGTAAAAGTAGATGTATGTGTTGTTGGATTGATTGATTTTTGCTTGACGTCTACCCCCTTTTATAACACACCTGGCCGATCCGAGTTGTACATGGATACGGTCCGTTTATCCGTATCGGCCTCTAATCTGATATATTCCTTTTTAGAAACGGATTCCTTTTCCGATTCGCTTACCGATTTCTTTCCATACGAATACTTCCTCTGTTTCAGGTCGATTTAATACATGCCGAATTTTGGTGCAAACATATGCCCCCCTGTTTTTGGAATATAATTTGTTATCTTTCAAAAAGAATATATCGGCTTTTTCATTCGTATCGGCTTTACAGAAGAATCTTTTTTGGGAACCACCCAGTAACCGCGCCGTAAAAATCTCGGTGCGTTTTTAATGCTCAACTGCTCCCGCCTGCTCGCCTTCTTTCATCGCGGTATAAATATGGGGGTCCCCCCACGGTCATTTTCACGCTTTCAAGCTCTCGGATCACGCACCATCGGCTCTCGTCATCTTTCTCTTGCTTTTTCAAAATCGGCTGAAATGGACCCTTCGCAGGTATTCATTCCGATTCCTCAAAGTTCAAATCAATTCTACTTAGGACCGATAGGTAGCATGTCGGCAGACACAGTTATCAATACCGAGATCCCTAGACTCCCCTTGTCGGCCGCTGGGTATAATATCTCTGAGTGGGGGAAAAGTTTTAGGGCACAGCCCACCAGCCTGAAGGGATGGAGATCTTGGTTTATTAGGGTATCGGCTCAGAAGAGGGTAGAATGGGAGATGATGGGTATAGCCGAGTCTCTATCTTTGAGTCTAGCCGACCTTGAAGCCAATGAACCCACAGTAGGCATGCGGCATGTTATTTTTGGTCGGATTCTTTGAATGCCTTTTATTCCCGTCAGCCCAATCGGCCCTACTTTGCTTGACGTGGCCCAATTGTGTCGCCTTAGGCCAGATGGGGACCAGCTATCGGCTTTCAGCGGAAAACCTTCTTTCAAATTAATCCGCAAGAAAGGCGAGGGCTGGCACAAATATATCCAGAATAACAATAGGGTTACTGGTCCGGTATCGGCTGAAGAGCATGTCGCTTTTCTCAATCTTTGGTTAGATCGATATCTTTTCTGTGGTGCTTCCCTTGGCCCCACCCAAACCTTTCAGTTAGTGGCGGAACGTTTGCTGGAAGGGCGTCGGCTTTCCCTTGGCAAGATGTTTCTAGGGGCGGTATACCAAACGATGTATGTGATTCGTAGCCGACTCTTTTCCTGTTTTGCCAAACATGTCGTTGGCAATATAGGGGGCCCTCTGTGGTTTATTCAAACATGGCTCCATTGTATGTTTAGCCGATCTATTTTATCCGAACCCTCGGGGAGTTCCACTTTCCCTCGGGAAGACTATCCGGAACATGTTGTCCCACAGTATAGGGTTAGCCGATCCTATGGTGAGAGGTTTATCATGTCTTCGGCTGGAGAGCTAAAAATGGACCCAGTCGGCTTGCACAAATACCTCAGCTTTTTTCTTAACCTAGATAGGACTTCCTTCGGCCAACAAGACTTTTTTCGATATACTGATGTAGCCGATTGCCCATACCCAACATTCCTTCACCTTGATGCTGATAGTTCTTCGATGCCCCAATCTACTTTAGATTTGTACAAAATCATCCTTACTCCTTGCATCTTTCATGTCGGCTTGAATACCCGCAATCGGACATTTCAGCCATCTTACGAGTTCTACCACCCTTCGGTTTACGCCCGTCAGCTAGGTTTTGGGCAAACCATTCCATCCTTTCCCCTACTATCCTGTGTCGAGCCCCGAGCTCGAGTGACCAACAGCGTCGCCGCGGAGGTTATTCTTGAAGTAGCCGATGGGTTGCAAATTCTCTCAATGCCGCGTTTTGTTCTTAATTCCCGCCGGTCAGCTGCATTCTCGCAGTGGTGGACCAGAATATCGGAAGCCGTACTTATGGACAGGACTCCGTCGGCCATAATTCACTTATTTCTTCCCGACTTTCATGAGCCGACGGTAGTCTCTGGGTCCAGCGCGAGCTCGGGTTATAGCGACTCCTCAGTAGCTGTAGAGGTACCGGTGTTTTATATCCTTGGTGTTTCATATCCTTATGTTTTTTTTACGCTGGTTATCGGCTTTTCATTAAAACATCTTTGACCTTTCTAGGGCGGCACGGGTGTTGGTGAGCGAACAGCCGATCCCCATGCTTCTGCGAGTAGTGGCCGACAGCGACGTCCAGGTCAATCTGTCGGCACTACGGGGTATACTTCAGGCAACTTGGATATTCAAGGTCCATCCTTATCGGACTTAGCTCGCCAGCGCGCCCCAAGTAAGTTACTCTCGCATTAGCCATTATATCCCTTGCTTTGATAACTGCTAACCCGAAGTCACTGCAGAGAGGAGGAAGAAGTCAGCCAGGCGCTCGCCCAGACCCGTGAGGCATCAACCCGATGGTTCCCCGGAACATTCAGCCACTGATGTGAGTCTGTGTAGTCATATTGCTTTACGTTTGTCTTGTGTTGCTGACTTGCTTGTTTTTCTAGCAATCTCCATCGGTACAAATAGCGGGGGTTATAGCCGATCCCCAAGGTGCTACATCGGCTATTCCTTCATCACTCTCTCCAACACCGCCTGCCGTACCGCCCCCGACGATTGATATTTCCGATCATGACCCCAAAGTGCCATCAACTGATCTGGCTGATTTGCTAGGCTTCACTTTGGACGAGCTTGACGACCCGGAGGTTATGGCTACCGATGATTACTCGGCCGATATTCAACGCATAATAGCGGCCTCCGCTCGGCGTCGCCGTTATCGCTGCGCCGGGCATGCAGAGCGACTCAATCGCCTCCTAGGCAGTAATACAACCGAAGCGGCTCTTCCGCCAACACTCAACCTCACGAGAAATGCAATGGCGGCCATGCAGCCGATCTTCCTCCCGCGGCTATGAACGCATTGCTAGAGGTATGTCATTTGACGCACGCCTACCGGACGTGGAATCGCCCAAACTAAGGGTTGATCGAGGAAGGCCCAAAGAAGCCGATCAACAGCTCTTGGACAAGCTTATAGCAGATGCCAAACATCGGAAGAGCGTATTTGATCAAGGTACTGCTACACTCAAATCGGCTAAAAGCAGAGCTCAAGAGCTGGAGTCGACCAAGATTAAACTTGAAGAATAGTTGGCCTTGGTCATAAAAGAACTTGCAGACTGCCAGATTGGCATCACAGACTCTACATCATCACTGGCCGTTCAGAGGCGGGAGATTGGCGAGGTTTTTGCACAAGTCAAGACTCAATCGACCAAAATAGTTCTAGTTCCGGGTGATGCAGTGGCCGATCAACAACTTATAGATAGTGTCCAAGCCACTATTGGCAAAGCGGCAGCGGCACTATCGGCTTTGGGAGCCCATTTGCCCGGATCAGGACTATACTAGACTTTTAATTTATCGGTATCAGTTGTGTGGCCAATCTTTTTGTAATATTGCTTTAACCTTGGGATGACGTTTCTTTGAAAACTTGCTTGATCGGCTATGTAACCGATTTTTGTAAACTGTTTAATCCGTGGATGGATGTGTTTAACTGACTCGGTCGGCTGTATGACCGATTTTATATGCATGTGCTTTTGTAATTGATCCTGATGTTTTCCTTCCTGTAGTTAGGACCCGACCCATATGCTTGGGTGATATGCCTTCAGATATTTTCCATTGATCGCTTTAGGTAGGACGAACCCTTCTAAGGATTCCAGTATATACGAATTCCCGTCAATCGGCCGATTGATCTTATAAGGCCCTTCCCATGTTGGAGACCATTTGCCGAATCGATTATCCTTAGACCCAATCGGCAACACGGTTTTCCATACCAAATCAGCTCGATTGAACGATTTTAAAATCACTTTTTATTATACGACCTGGCAACCCTCTCTTTATTCCTTTTAAGCCGATCTAGCGTGATCAGCCTTAGTTCAGCCAAATCATCCAGATTGTCGAGCATTGCCTGTTTGTATTCATCGGCTGGTACCTTATCTTGCTCACATAGCCTTACTGAGCCGATGTTGATTTCTACGGGCAAAACGGCTTCTTGTCCGTATACCAACTGAAAAGGTGACAATTTAGTTGATCCGTGATGAGATAGCCGATAAGCCCATAAAGCCTCCGATAGCGTTGAATGCCATTTCCTCGGCTCTTCCTCAATTTTTCTTTTTATCAGCTTTATCAATGTCTTGTTTGACGACTCGGCCTGTCCATTGGCTTGAGCGTAGTAAGGGGAAGAGTTGAGTAATTTTATCCCAAGACTTTCCGCAAAACCTTTGAACTCGTTAGACATGAACACAGTCCCTTGATCAGTAGTAATTGTCTGTGGAATCCCAAACCGATGGACGATGTGTTCATTTACAAAGTCGATCAGCTCTTTGCTAGTAACCTTCTTGAGTGGTACAGCCTCAACCCATTTTGAGAAATAATCTGTGGCTGCAAGGATGAATTTATGTCCTTTGCTGGATGACGGAAATATTTGGCCGATTATGTCTATACCCCATCCTCTAAATGGCCATGGCTTGATGATCGGATGCAAAGCCGATGTCTTGTCGATCAGATGTTACCAAACTTTTGGCACGTTTGGCATCCTTTATAATATTTGAAGCAGTCTTCTAACATCGTCGGCCAAAAATATCCTGTTCGTCTCAGTATCCACTTCATTTTATGGGCCGATTGATGTGATCCACAGATGCCTTCATGGACTTCACCCATCGCTACTTTTGCTTCCTCGGTTCCCAGGCATCTTAACAACAAACCTTCCATAGTCCGAAAGTATAACACATCTTCTAGTAGAACATATTTGAGTGCTTTGCGCCTGACCTTCTGCTCGGTCGGCTTGGATGGATCTGACAAATAATCCCTTATCTCTGTTTTCCAGTCGACAGGGTGAACACATAAAATCGGCCAAACGTTTAGCCCGATTGGTCCCTGTCGGCTCTCAATCTTGTACCCTGATGCATATTGTGCCAATCGGTTTGCTTTATCATTAGCTTCTCTGGGGATATGTTTTATAGAGAATGTAGTGAACGTCTTGATAATTTGGAGGCATTGATGTAAGTACTGAGTTAGCGCACCGTCGTTGCATCGGTATTCTCCTTTGACTTGCTGTACAATTAACATCGAGTCTCCAAAAGCTTCGACGTCTTTCACCCCGATGCTATCTAGCAATTGTAGACCTCTTAGCAATGCTTCGTATTCTGCTTGATTATTTGAACATCGGCTATTTAGCCGATACATGAAGTCATACTCCTGTTTTCTAGGTGAAATTAATATCACGCCGATGCCTTCGCCTTCCTGGCAAACGGATCCATCAAAATACAGCTGCCAAGGAGTCACATCAGCTGTTCCTGTCAATGTTTCACTTCCTGTGATAAAATCGGCCACAGCTTGTCCTTTCACAGATTTAGCCGACTCATAGGTTAACTCGAACTCTGTTAAGGCGTATGCCCATTTACCGAGCCGACCCCGCAGAATTGGCGCCGATAATATGTACTTGACTACATCGGTTTTGCATATTATAACGCATTTGGAAGCCAAAGATATAATGTCTTAATTTGGTGCAAGCAAAATACAATGATAAGCATAATTTTTCTACTAGGGGATACCTGGTTTCTGCATCTAAAAGACGTCGGCTTAAGTAAAATATTGCTCGTTCCTTCCTATCGGCTTCTTGTGTTAAAACTGCCCCAATCGAATCACCTTCAGCCGATATATATAGTCTAAAAGGTATACCATGTTTTGGTGCGGTCAATACTGGTGGACTCATCAGATAACCCTTTATGTCGTCGAAGGCTTTTTGTTGATCGGCTTCCCATTTGAACTCTTGGTTGTCTTTAATTTTCAGCAGCGGTGTGAAGGCCCGAATACGCCCTGACAAGTTTGAGATAAAACGTCGCAAGTAGTTGATTTTCCCAATCAATACCTGCAACTCCTTTTTGCTTGTCGGCGGTTTAGTATCGGCTATGGCTTTTACTTTGGCTTGGTTTACTTCAATCCCTCCTTCATGCACTGTAAACCCAAGAAATTGTCCAGCCGATACTCCGAAAGCACATTTGAGAGGGTTCATTTTTAACCCATGTAACCTTGTGCTTTTGAACATCTTTTCCAGATCGGCTAAATGTTGCCAGTCTTCTTTGGATTTTACCACTACGTCGTCAATGTATATTTCCACGGTATTGCCGATCAAATCATGGAAAATATGGTTCATAGCCCGCTGATAAGTAGCACCGGCATTTTTTAAACCGAAGGTCATAACTTTCCACTCATATAGCCCTAAAGCCCCCGGACATCCAAAGCCGTTTTGGGTATATCGGCTTCGCCATGAATATCTGATTGTATCCGGCGTTCCGTCCAAAAAACTTATGATTTTATTCCCGGATGCAGCATCGATAAGCATATCGGCTATAGGCATCGGTACTGCCTTTGGTGTAGCTTTGTTTAAATCTCTAAAATCGACACATACCCTAAGTTTGCCGTTTTTCTTCTTTACAGGGACGATGTTTGAGACCCATTCAGCGTATCGGCAGGGCCGGATAAACTTTGCCTCTAGCAATCGTCCTACTTCTTCCTTTATAGCGTCATATAATGTAGGATTAAATTGCCTAGGGTATTGTTTGAATGGCCGATACCCAGGTTTTATTGGTAGCCGATGCTCAACTAGCTGTCGGCTTAAGCCTGGCATCTCGTAATACTCCCACGCGAAGCAATCTCTATATTTTTTGAGTATTTCGACCAACTTTGCTTTATAACTGGGTTCTAATTTAGCACTTACAAACGTTGGTCTTTTGCAATCACCTTCCCCAATATCGATTTCTTCGAGCAAATCGGCAGAAGTAAATTCTAACCCTTTTCTTTCTTCTTCAAAATCCTCAACAGCTTCTTCGTATTCTTCTTGCCGATAGCCCCTGGCCTTTTCCTGCAGCTTCGCTAGTGTCTTGTGCTCCATCTTCTCACTACTTCGTCTGTCCGATCAAACATGTTGGGTTTAACGCTGATCGGCTTGAATCCTGACTTCTCGACGCAGATAAAATCGCAATTGTCCAAGGCTTTTCCTGATATACATTCGGCTTCTTCGTGTGGCCAGTTAGTGTCAGGGCTAGCCATGGCGATATGAGCCGATGTGTCGGCCGGTACGACTTCTACTGTATCATCATTCCACTGCACCAATTTTTGGTGCATAGTTGATGGTATGCAGCAATTGGCATGGATCCAGTCCCGCCCAAGGAGCACGCTGTAATTGCCTTTGGCTTCAATTACAAAAAATGCAGTCGGCAAAGTTTTATTACCGATCGCCGGGCTTCTGACACCATTACGCCTTTAGCCTCAGTTGGGTCTCCGTGAAGTCATTTAGCACCATATTGGTCTTGATCAAGTCTTCATCGGCTTTACCCAATTTTCTCAAAGTACTTAACGGCATCGATTGATCGTCGCCCGCCATCGACCAACATACGAGATATCGGTCGGCCATTAATATACCCTTTTAGATATAATGGTTTTAGATGCCGATGCATGTCTTGTGGCTTTTCGAACACAAATCCTGGTGCTCTGAGGCACAATTGGGCGAACACTTCTTGGTGATTCTTCGGTTTTGAACTCCTACAGTAAAGTGAATACCATGTTTATATCCATTGGTGGCGTATCATCTCGGATCATCGGAGAACCGGATTCGACCGATTGATCTGAGTCACTATCGATCTGTTCCTTCTTTCTCCATTCCTTTTTCAAAACCAGACAGTCTTAACTTATTAAACATCCGATCCTCTCGCTCTCCTTTTCGGCTTCCCTCTCTTCTTGTGTCTTTAATCGCTGAAGCCTCCTGCGTTGTGATTTGCTGAGACCCGAGGGGCACCACCTAGGTTTAGGTTCTATCGGCTTTCTTATTTTTCCAGCTAAATTGCTCATCTCGCTGTCAGATTCCATTCTTCTTGTTTTAGCCGATAGTTCCTGATTTCGGGAGGACTCGCCTTGCTCTGACGTTGACAACCTTTCATGGATCGGCCTCCTGCTTCTCACATCTGGATGATTGTATATCGGTCTAGACAACCTATCTTTTACAGATCGGTTTGGTCGATATGCACGAGTGTTGCATAGGACAAGATACAATCATGGTAAGGTCATCCCTCTCTCCAAAGAAAGCGCCAAAAGGGACATTGCCGATGTTTCTCTTCTTCAGTGGTTGGCCGACATGACATATCTGGCCGCCAACGTTCGTCCCTCTTTTGCCCTGGTCGATGAAAACTCTGGTGTTGTTGAGTATTATATCGACTTATCCTCTCATACTTCCCCAGGAGCTGTGAGAAAGTCGGCTTTGGTTTGAAATCGACTTTTCTTGGAGCCCTCTCAGCCCGATACCATTTACCGACCTCCAAGTCCCCTCTTGGTTTTACCGTTCTTGAGTTTTGTCCATTCCTATCGGTTTCTATCTGTATGGAACCGATAGTAATCTGCACTGTCTCGTCTCGTGATACAATTCCTTTAGTCGGCTTATCTTCTTCTGCAGGCCTCTTTCCTTTTCGTGAACATTGAACCATGTTGACTTGAAAAGGGCTCATATCTATCTGCATAGCCGACTCTTCCGCAAATTTTAGCCTGCCATCAGTGATGGCCGATTGAATCTGTTGTCGAAAAATATTGCAGTCGTTAGTATTATGTGAAAACGAATGGTGCCATTTGCAATACTTTCGCTTTTTAATTTCCTCGGTCGATGGTATGACGTGTCCTTCCGGCAACCTTATGAGTTTTTCTTGCAGTAATAAATCAAATATCTTGTCACACTTTGACACGTCATATGAATACTTGATCTCCGCCCTATTTTTTATCGGCTTGAGCAGAGAGCATACGAGTGGATTTTTAGAACCCTTGGTCCACTCGGCTATGTTTATTTTTGCTTCGTCCTCGGAGGTGTCGCTTGAATTGTAATCTACCATATTTACTTTGGCCTTTTCATTACCGTTTGGCTTAAATCTATCTTTAAACCCTTTGCTCTCTGCATATCGGCTTTCATGTGCCGATACGCAGTGGAGTAAGTGGCCTAAATCTGGAAACTCTTGGCCCGATAGCTTCTCTTTTAATGGCGGGATTAGCCCTTGGAATGCTAAATCGGCCAATTGATCATCGGGTAATGTTACACTAAAGCATCTATTAAAATGCGCCTCTAAACCTTCTCGATATAATCGGAAACCGATTCGCCGTACCTCTGTCGGATCGAACTAAGATCGTAAATCCTAAGCTCCATAGTTCCCAAAAAGTATTCATGGAATCGGCTTTCTAAATCGTTCCACACGTGAACTGAATTTGGGGGTAGATTAGTGAACCAAGTGAATGCAGCACCAGACAATGATAAAGGAAACAGTCTAATTTTTAGTCCATCGGACTGTGCAGCCTCTCCACACTGAGCCATAAACCGTCCGATATGCTCAATCGTGGTGACGGAATCATCACCTGAGAATTTGGCAAAGTCTGGTATTCGAAAGTTGTGCGGGTATGGCATTCGATCTATGTAATCGGGATACGGCTTCCTATAGCCGATCACTCTTCCTCCGGGTCAGAACCGAATCGTTCTCTTAAAACGTTAGCAATTTGTTCTGCCCAATTGACATTGTCGGCTTGTGGTGCAACCGGACATTGCCAATTCTCATTGTTCGTGCCCTGCCCCCCGAGTGCAAACTCGGGTCTTTGTCCAAATCGCACCGCAGGAGGTCTTGGTACTTGGTCATAATCATGATTAAAACCCAATGCATCGGGTATGGGCGCGAAAGGTTCGACGTACGGCACCACCCTCAGACGGGCGCTTGTTTCACGGTTGTGGCTCCCCGTGATTGCGGAGCCTGATCCGTTTCGATCGGCTGATAAGCTGATAGACCGATGCTATTGGAGGGCCCGTTTGACGGATTTGATGTGCTTATCTTAGCCCCATCCGTGTGCCCATGGTAGTGTGTAAATCCATCTCTCTGTATGCTTGGTTTCAAAACAGTAGGTTGAGTTGGCATCGTAATAGGCGTTTGAGCCGACACGTTTACTGTGTTGGTGTTAGGTGTTATGGAATATCTTTGGAGTGCGTAGGGATGGTTTGTGGTGGATCTAGCAGGCTTCGGACACCAATTCTTGAGCAATTGTTTTCACACTATTTTCTATCATCGGCTTTAATGTGGATACTAGAGCCGATGACTGGTTAATTAATGCGTGATGAACAGATTGCTCGATCATACTTGATAAATCGGCTTGAGCGGGTGCGTATCGGCTTACCGATTCGGATAACGAATCTCCGATAGGATTGAGGCTTGGGAGTGCAGTTTTTTGAGTAACACCACGGCGTGTTTTCTGGAAGCACCGCAGCATCATCTCTTCCAAAGCTGCCTTTCTGTCTTCGATTTCTTTTCGCTGTTCAGGGGTTAAATCGGCCATTTGAGGCGCGATTATAGCATCAGTGTTGATATCGGCGGTAACCGCAGGCTTGTCAGTTGACGACATGTTTGATTTTCCTTGTGGTCCCACTGGGCGTGCCAAAATATGTTCGCGCAAAAAACGTGAAGGAGGGTTTTCGGCCTCGAACACACAAGACAAACGCCGGGTTTGCAGAGCGTGCCAGTCAATTTGACCTGAAATTGACAAGGTAGAGTTTGTAATTTGATCAAAGCCGATAAACAAGGATCTATCGGCTTTTCGCTAATCGGCAAGAACCGATTAGGAGATAAATAGATCAACCGGTTACAATTGATCCGGATACAAGGTAAAATCGGCTTCGGGAAGGCGATGCGCAACAAAACGAAGCAGATCAAACCTGGGTGAAATCGGCAAAAATCAACAATCGGCGATGCGCAACTATGTTGATTCCGTCGACTTGCAAAGAGATCTATGAAGCTAAAACAATGTAAAAGAAAAGCTTGTAAAAGTAGATGTATGTGTTGTTGGATTGATTGATTTTCGCTTGACGTCTACCCCCTTTTATAACACACCTGGCCGATCCGAGTTGTACATGGATACGGTCCGTTTATCCGTATCGGCCTCTAATCTGATATATTCCTTTTTAGAAACGGATTCCTTTTCCGATTCGCTTACCGATTTCTTTCCATACGAATACTTCCTCTGTTTCAGGCCGATTTAATACATGCCGAATTTTGGTGCAAACAGGTGGCGCGGGAGGGAGAGAATGGGGGAGGGCACACTGACCGGGTTCGACCGAGCCAGGGATGTGAGCACTGGTGCGGAGGGCAAAATCGTCCGACGAGAGTGAGTCGTGGCCTCAGTTTGACCGGAGAGGAAACGTGTCGCGAGCGGTGGCATATATCCAATAACCAGGGTTTCATAATGGTATCGTTCGAAAAAGCAAAGAAACGATTGCAAATCTCGAATAAGCGGTTCCTACAGTGGCATATATCCAATTAACCCAAAAAAATATGGGATGTGTTACAAATTTGAGAAATCGATCTGTATTGTGGAATTGAGATGTTCATTTCCAGTACATAATATTATAGCAAGTTAGCTAATTTGATAATGATACTAGTAAAGAGTACTCCAGCAAGATAGCTACGCAGAAATTTTTCTTGTTGAGAATTGAAATAGATCACATTGTATACATCAGCTTGGATGCCACTGCCACCATTGATCTGTTCTATGACTGTTGTCTGTTTAAATTTTTTATATGGATTCGTATAAGAGATTGTTCAATTACCCTATCATATTTGTGTTCGAAGACAAGAGATTGTTCAATTTAAAGTTTGAAGTGTCATTCTGGTGATATGTTGGCAAGATTCATATTTGTGGGATGTTGTTTCCTATAGGTCTTTTGTTTTCTGTTTTTCTTTTCATGTTTTTGTCCAAAAGAGATGCTTTGTTACACAATAGATTTATGCCCGTTCATATGGTTTGGAGGTATTGAAAATTTGAATGGTGGTGAACAAAAGCTCAATGATGTGGTTTTGTTTTGTGTTGTGGAATGCAAGAACAGATGGTACATGTGTATTCAGATTTATGAGTAACAGTAGTATTAACAAATTGGTTATGTGTGGATGAACTTTTGGTTGTAATAACTTTTTCTGCAACGTATTTAGAATTGTGTATATTCCATTTTTTCGTACATGTCTGGATGTTCAGGGTTATGCTGAAGTTTGCCTAAAGCATGTGCTAGGGTTTCTAAATTTGTGCTACTTGTTCCTTTGTAAATTATGAGTTTATTTAGTAGTCCATAAGATTTCAAGCGAAATATACTTACGAAATTGCTGAATGCGTTTGATATTTAAAATCAACACCAAATAAGCAATCATTTCACTTCGTAATCCATAAATTTATTTTTCTATGTGAACATGCAAAAAATTAACTCAAATTCAGCCGTAATATCCTTTAAATATCATCAAATAAACCATCATTTGTCTCATGGGTATTTTTGATATTTTTCAACTCAGAATAGCTAGCCAACCTAAATAGAAGTCATGCTGTCAAACACTAAACCTCTTTATCCATATAGCGTAGTTGAAAGCTGCTTCTTAGAAAACCGATAGCAATGCCAAATAGGTTTGTAAAAATTTAAGCTTCTTGGTACTGCTCCCTTCGGTCACAAAAGAAAGTCATTTTGGGTTATATTCAGCAAATATTATGAACTTTGGCTATTAATATTTTTAAATATTTAGTTTGGAAGCATGAGAATGGTACGTGTAGTTTTACCTCAAATATATTTTTATAATGTTATAATTTTATTATTTTTATAAATTATTTCAATAGTAATAAGTGGTCAGATTTGTATTTTAAAGACTAGATGTTTAAAAACAACTTCTTCTCTGACTATTGTGTAATCCCAAGTTGGTTTTCCGCTATAAACTATCCCTAGTTAATTAAGTTGAAACAAGTCACTGAATGCCGTGGTCGCAAGAAGGGGATCATAGATCAGATTACCACTAGACAGGTAGTTGCGGAATCCTTCGCGCGTCGATGTAGTGGATCGTCCTCTCCACGCCGCAGTCGTCGCGTCGATGAAGTGGATCGTTCTTCCCTCGCTGCAGCCCTTGCGTTGATAAAGTGGATCATCCTTCCCTCGCGTCAATATAGTGGATCATCCTTCACGCCACAGTCGTCATGTCAGTGAAGTGGATCGTCCTCTCCATGCCGCAATCATCGTGTCGATGAAGCGATTCGTCCTCTCCACGCTGCAGTCACAGCAACATCACCACAGCAGTCCACACGTCCAGGGATGGAACGCCGTGCGTCGGTGTGCAAGCACCGTGTCGCTCGGCAGGGGCAACGAGAGGTGGAGGCTACGGTTCTGGACGAAAATCTCTACTGCACGCCCACCCTTCTCTTCTCTTTATAGCCACGCGGTGAAACCCTAAGCCAGGGCCCATTAGCGCGTTCAGCCCATGAGTTTCATTAATTACGGATCCAATCCGAATTAATGCGTCCCAGCCTGTTAAGTATGTGACTCTTTTCCAATCCAATAGTTGGTAGCAGCTCCTTACAGGGCATGCCAACTCCCAAATGCATATGATCAAATTTGGACAGAACCTATCAAAAGTTCTCATGTAATAATCCTTTTGTCAAACTATATGAAGGTTGAACTCAAGGTGAGAAGCATGCCATCCTTTAACAATTCAATCCATCTCTCGTATCCATGATATGTTAATAAGTTGTGATTGACTCCTCAATCACGGTATGGCCATGCACTTCCTTAATCATATCACACGAGTGGCCTAGACATATATCTCCGTTACACTGGAGTGACAAATTCCATTTTGACTGCTCACTTCCCTCTGCATGTTTCATAGTAAACATGAAAGCAACCTTTATAACTTTCCGGTTAGGAAATAGTGTTTGGTAACCCCAATGTAAACTATTACACATGTAGGGAATGTGACAATCTCAGGTCTAAGGATCATACATCTATTATGTATGAGATACACTGATGACACATGAGAATGTAACATTCTCGCAGTGTCCCATTGCGGATCTATCTAACCCATGTTCTTCAACATGTGTTCACAATGTATTGATGATATCTTCATATCCCATGATCTATGAAACATGATCATCTATCAGTACATATGCTGATCTATTCATCATTGTCCTCTACGACGATATCCGATCAGAGATATTTATAGAATTATATCAATAAGTAAAGAGTTTCATAAGCAAGTTATATACTTGCTAATCAATATAATGATATACATTCATTGGACCAATAATCATATTATTATTCATAAACATAGTCATGCTACAATCATTTATATGACTGTCTTAAGGGCTTAACACTAACACATATGACGTAGACAAATTTAGGAGATGATCTGTTTCAAAAGAATAGAATCTAGGGGACCAGGCATCCACAACAATACAAGCTAGGCTATGGTTAATTTGGGGATGCAGTGCCACTACATCGATGTTAGAGCACTAACCACCACCGTGAACTCCAAACTCCAGAAGATCATAGGATAAATCGTTCGACCATTTAGTTATGGAATTGAGAGAGAGAGAGAGCTGAGAGAGATTGAGAAAGAGCGACGGACGAGAGAGCTAAGAGAGATTGAGAAAGGTGGGAGAGAGAGAGAGAGAGAGAGAGTGCTGAGAGAGATTGAGAAAGATGGGCGAGATAGAGAGAGATGAGAGAGACGGGTAAGAGGGGAGAGAGAGATGAGAGATTAAGGGTGCGTTTGGTTGGAGGTACGAGGGTGAACGGAACGGGATGGTACAGGATAGATGGGATGATCCTGGATGATCCTAGATGAGATGGTTCAGGGAAGGTGTTTTGTTGTCTGAATGGGATGGTACAAGTTTTTGTTTGGTTGCCTGAATAGGATGATCTTGGATCGTTCAAGATGCAGTTTGGTTTGAAGGATGAGGTAGGTATGAAATAGTGATGTATTTATCAATCTACATGAAGTTCTCTTGTACTGAACCAGACTGAACTAACATGCGGTTTTGTTGTATGGAACTTCAAACTGGAATTTTCTCAATCAAGAAAAACTGAAAATCTACACCACGGACAATGACACTGAAATCAACATGAACATGCATACATATTTACACCGTCCCTTCCTACGTTACACTCATGCGCTCAGATGCACATCTACTCTACTCTCCCGGGCAGAAGAATATCAGCCGGCGGCTCACCAGAACATCTCTCCTCGTAAATATGATAAAGAATCAAATAATGACACACAAGAGGTTGACGAGGATGCTATTGACAACACTGTTCCTGGTAAAAAAAAGAATCGTCCATTTCAGCCACCTCCACATGATTAGCAAGGACTAATATTGACAACACTGTGTTCTGCGCATGATCTACCAAAAATTGCTGGGAGCAACATCATTCTCAATCTCATGAGGCAAAACCATCATCTAGTAACCATAAGACTATCAACTATTTTTGCATGAGTGGGAAAGGAACCAATAGAAGATTAACTGTTTGGATTTTCACACAATATCAGTGGCAGCAATTAGTCAATCATATTTCCATAAGAGTTCATTGCAAATATTTTCAATCATAATAGTTCAAGTCCAACATAATAATCACTACTGGTTCCACAATAAACTACAGGTCTTGCATCATTCCTAGCACAAGATAAAACATAATATTTGGATAGAAAGTTTTCAAGCAACATCCGGCCATAGTGCATATCATTTGACACCAACATGACGACAAATCACTAGAAGAGACTTCCTCAGTTCTTTCATGTGCTTGGCCACACCATCACTTCACATTGGAAACCTTGGAGATCAACAGGCAGAGAATGCAAGACCTAAAAACCTACAAAACAAAGTGACAAGTAGAGGATTAAAGAGTTGAGCAACAAATATACTTTCAGATTTCAAATCCAAACAATGCGATGTAAAAAAGGGTTGGATTACCTTAGAGGTTTTCCCTCGTGATGTATCTAGCTACCCACACCAATTTGTTAGAAATACTAAGCTTTTTGAATGCTCGGGCAAGTGCAACATTCTCACACAAATAAGCATAGTAGTGGGCTAACTGTGCTTCATCAAATCCAGGGAGATCCATCATATTGTCCCAAAGATCATCTAGAACATCAGTATCTGAACTAGAGGCCTTCTCAATAGCTTAAGCGAGTCTATCAATACCAGTGGTCATGAAAGCTAGCAAGTCATCATCAGTGGATGTTTTGGCCCTCTTCTTTGATGGTTTACTTGCTGATGAGTCACCTCCAGCATACCCTGATGCCATCACCTCTTCCGCACCCACATGTTCATTGATCGGAGCGTCTTCTTCTAATTCTATAACATTTGTAGCCAGAGGGTCATTTGCTCCCTTAGCATATTGTCCTGTAGCCATGCTATTCCCAAATATAGTGGCCATCTCGTGATAATACTCAAGTGGAGTGTTGAAGAAAGTAGCATATTTAGGGTGGTCCTGTAATCATTAAAGATGTAGTCAGTCTCAAGCATCATCAAATTTTCTACAAACATGTTTGTTGAAATTTGGAAAGCAAAATACCTTCACATGACCAGTGTAATGCTCATGCTCAAGTCTAATAGTGCAAGTACCCTCATCCCAAAGAGCACTACTTAAGTTCTTCAGTTTGTTTATCTTTGCCCAAATCTTTCTCCACTTCCTGAGGTGATTACTAACCTGAATGCCACTCACATGAACCTTCATATGCTCATTCAAGTCCTTAGCACAACTGTTGACATGAGCTTGCTTAAAGCCTGTAGATGTTCTTGTACCACTAGCTACTAGATTAGTCAAGTAGGTTAGCACAAATGTAGACATTGCATTTGTCCAAATAACCCCAGCACCCCCCATACTATCGCCATGCTGATCCAAATCCATTACCTACAGTAATAGATAGAAAACAGAAATATCATCGGAATAATGAAAATGATAGAACAATGTTCACACATATCATCGGAATAACGAAAAATGATAGTACAAGGTTCACACATCATCATAAGAATAACGAAAATGAAAATACAAGGTTCACACAAAACGAAAATGATTAATGGCCTACGTAGTTTTGATGGTTCTCCCACATTTGATCGGCAAGACTTTGTCTCTTGTTAACCATAGCCCTATGGTCATTTTCTTGCTCTCTTGCTGTCCTGCTGGGGTTAGGGGTCCAAGAATCCTCTGGTAGAATGAAATGATCAGTTCCTTCAGAAAGAACCCAATTATGAAGGATGCAACTAGCGATGACAACATCAACTTGAGTTGAGAATGGGAAAAATGGAGTGGCATCATCAAGGACCTTGAACCTCCTCTTGAGTGATCCAAAGGCATGCTCTACTCCTACTCGCAATGAGGAGTGCCTCAGATTGAACAATTCCTTTTCATCTTGAACTGGATTGTTCCCCTACTCATTCAAATGGTACCACACTCCGCGAAAAGGTGGCATGAACCCAGATTTGGCCCCATATCTAGCATCCACTAGGTAGAAGTTCCCTAAAATAGATGAACACATTAATGATATTGGTCTTTAACAATTTGGTATGAAGATGTACTACCACATTAATTCTATTTACCTTCAGGGACACGTAAGCCATTCTCATGCTCTATCGCATCTGCTAAAACTGTAGCGTCATGAGCTGTCCCCTCCCAACCAGCCAAGACATATGTGAATCGAAGATCAAAGTCTACAGCTGCCAGCACATTTTGAGTAGGAAATGATTTCCTACCACGAAAGGCTGCTTCCATAGACTTATTAACAGAAGTTCTTATATGTGTACCATCAATGGCTCCAATACAATCCTATTTGCTCAAATAAATTGACAAAAGAAAGTTTAGTAACCACAAAGTTTAGCCACAAATCTATAAGGCATACTTGTTAGCTATCATACCTTAAAGTATGGATCCCATCTTGGGTTTCCTGCAATTTTGGTTGGTGTCAAGATCATTTCGTAGCTCGCCTATAGCATGGAGGACATGTCCAAAATAGTGGCTAACTGTTTTACCTGATCTACTAAAGTTGGTACCAACTATCCTATTCCTTAGGTTGTGTCCAATTGTGTTCAAGAACATAGCAACTTGCTCCTCAACACATACATGTATAGTATCACGGAGCAAAGAGCGTTCTCTCAATATTTGGCATAACTTAAAGAAAGGAGCTCTCTGAAGTCTTATCATCGTAATACAAGTTGTATCATTCTTCCAAATTTTATTATTCAGATAATCAATTCTATTCTTGTCACTTTGCTCGATTGGGCCATACGTAATACGTTGTCTCCTATTACGTATTCTACATCGCACATAAAACATCATCATGCAAGCAGCCATATATGCAGCAGCACCACTAATCAACATCTTCCTTCATCTAAGCTTCCTCTTTTCCATCTACAATTAAATTAATAGTCACTACTGATTCGTATGTATGCATGATTAACAACATGCTAAAAAATTAAGCAATGAATGCTCTATAAAACTGTCATTATCAGTGAAGCACTTGTTCTATAAAACTGTCATAATCAGGCGCTTTTATACTGCTACTACTCACAAAAAAGTTTAGTAACCACAAAGTTTAGCCACAAATCTATAAGGCATACTTGTTAGCTATAAAACTGTCATTATCAGTGAAGCACTTGTTCTATAAAACTGTCATAATCAGGCGCTTTTATACTGCTACTACTCACAAAAGAGCATGACAAATCAGAACAATCAACTCACAAAATCAGTTAAAAGATGGTTGTCATCTTGCCCATGCACATGACAAATCAGAACAATCAACTCACAAAAGAGCATATAGGAATATTGGAAATACCTACTTAATCTGTGCATTTTTTTTGAATGAAGTATGTGGCCCAATGTGATGGAACTCAGCTTACATGGACTGTCATCATAATTTCAAGTTAGCTAGGTAAAAAGAGCGTCTCTATAATTTCAAGATTATAGAACTCCACGCGATATCTCCACTTTGATCTTGGAACTTTCCTAGGGACTGTCATTCTTCTCCTTCTCAACTCAGCTTATATGGACTGTCATCAGTTCCAAGATTCTGCTTTGATCCCTAGGAAAGTGCAGATATCGAAAGTTCAAAACACTCCTTACTACTTACTCTGAAAGTGCATATTCCGCTCTGATGAGTTTTGCATGAACTTTAGTGGTATTGTGAGACCCCGGATCGGCTATCCGAAATCTCCTGTGCATTTCCGTACTAGTCCCAGATCAGTAGCTAGTACACACAGTCACAGTGATACTTGATCTTTAACAAAACGAAACTTGTATTATAAATATTCAAGTATGGGCCACATGGCCACTTATTACAATACTCGGTCTAAAGACCGGAAACAAAGCAGCGGAAACAAAAGCGAAACGGGCAGACACCAAAACGCCACAGGCGACGACTAGGAACGCAACTAGTCCTCCTGGCAGCCTTCCTCGTACTCCTCCGCGTAGAACTCGCCCTCCTCGGTCGCATCTTGAAAATTTTCTGATGATGACATGTTGGTGTAGCACGTGAGTACAAACGTACTCAGCAAGTCGGGGAAAGTATGCTTATGTGGGCTTTCCAAAGGAAGCTTAGTAGGGTTCATTTGCATAAAGCCAAATTTTATTAAATCATACTTAGGTAGTAGCATTTCACAAAGCAACTTTTCACAATTCTTTTTAATCATTGAATTATGTAATATCGTAGTGAGGTTCTATCCACCATCACCGATATAAAAGGCTCTATCCGCCAGATTTTAAAGGATCAGGGTTAATCATGTGACTCCATCCGTCAAATACAAACACAGGTTCTTTCCACCTGGTTGGCTCTATCCGCCAAATCACATCCGAGAGTTCTAACCACTCCCGAATCCCAAAACAAAACATTTTCTATTTTTAAAACAAAACCAAAGTCTACCAATATGAAAGCATTCCTTGCTTTTGCCTTTGACCGCAGGCGCGGCTATTCGAATAGTTTTACTCTGTAGAGGTGTACAACTTTACCCACAAGACACAATCATCTCTTAATGCCAAGCTATTAGCACACTTCCTTTGGTGTGCTGGCAGAGAGATCGTGACAAGGCCGTTACAATGTTTCTACCTAGCTAGACCCACCCGCTGAGGTTTCACCGCTGTTAGGGTTCCAACCGCCCAGTACAGAAGCCCCCTCTTGCGCCGTGTGAGAAAAACAACATTGCCTCCATCCGGCATTCACATTCAACCGAATGGTGAGTCTAAACTAGGCTTCTACAAATTAGTTGGCCAGGTCGTACCATTATAGACATGTGGTAGTACGGTATTGCTTAAAATGGCAATCATAAGCGTCGGTCCTTATATGACTTGGGGCGGTACTTGCACAATAGGATCAAGACTCGATCCGCTTCCACCCGACATACCAATCCGCCCAAGTCCAAAACAGTTTTCCTTTTTATTTTGTTTTGGAAAAACAATATCAAACCAATTATAATACCTTTCAAGTCATTTTGGTAAACATTCATTTTTGAGAAATCCCTCCCATGGGTTAACTTCATCGATAAAGATCCTAAGCAATTCTACCGTACTATAATCAAGGGATACCATATAAGCGTAAGCATGGTATAAGCAATGTCCTAGGGTTTCAAGGAATATGGTTGTCGATATCAAAGAGAGGTAATCACAATTTGGATTAGCTAAGCCATTATATTTGACATATGACTTTAAACATAGCATGCAAGTTTATAAAGCATTTAAACACATTTGAAAACGTAGGATCAAAATGCGTCAAAGGGACTTGCCTTCGTTCGCGGAAAGGTCGTCGAACGCGTGAAGTTCGGCGGCGGCGTCGGCGGTCGCGTCTACGCGCAAAACGAGGCAATAAATAAATAACAGAAAATAAATAAAATCCAAAAATTACAAAATTAGTACTGGCAGGTAGATCTTGATTTTAGATGAATTTAGAAATTTGAATGGGGTCAAACGGAGTTCGGACGAGAAAGTTATGGGCTTCCGAAGTTTGAATTTCGAATAAATCGAAAAACCGGGAATATTCTCGGAATATTCCCCTCGGGTTTGACTGGGTCAAAGGTTGACTTGGCTTTGACTGGGTTGAGTGTATGACGGGTGGGACCCACACGTCATAGAGATGGAGAAAACTTCTCCAAGAAGCTTCACTAGTTCCCAGGAAAGAGAGAGAGAGAGAGAGAGAGAGAGAGCCAGGTGGGGGTCCGGCGGTGAGGAGGGTCCGTGGCGAGGGAGTCGCCGTGGCGGCAGTCTTAGGCCCGGTGGCGGTGTGAGGCGCTGATGGCGAAGCGCAGTGGCGAAGCGCAGCGTCTTGTGGCGGCGGCGGCGGGCGGGCCCAAGCACGCACGCACAGGAGACTCCAAAATGGGAAAAAGAACCCGGTTTCTCCCAAAAATTTGATTTTTCGACCAAATTTGCATGAAATTGATCCAAACAAAAGCATGGAACCAATAGATAACAACCTAAGGCACATCTAGAATGAAGGAATTGGATTGAAACTCACCGGAATGGATGAATTCGACGACGAACGACGGTTCGGCCGAAATTGGTAAAACGCGAAATTCGTCGCCACCGATTGATGCAACCTAGAATTAACGATTGGGTTAGATGCTAGATTCATCCACGGTCACAAGGAACCAAGTGGCATGAAGAAAGACTCACCGGAGAGGGAGAAACGACGACGAACTCAAGAACTCCGAAAAAGCACAACACGAGCTCGGTTTTCTTGATCTAGAGAGCAAATGGTGGGGAGATGCAAAGAGAGGCTTACACCACCGGAAAGAGGGCTTTTATACGGTGAGAATGGAGGTGGTGGTGCGCCGTTTGGACGAGAAACGGCCGAGTTATGAGCAATTAAAGCCATGAGGGCCGTTTTCGGTTTTTGGGCGTCCATGCGAATTCCGGCGAGCTCTTCGGCGAGGGGTGGTGGGGAATGCGAAGAGGACGACTCTACGGATTCAACGCAACCGGCCGTTCGTCGATTGGAGTTACGTGGAGGGAGTTATGAGCAATTAAAGAAGGGCACCTCCATTGTTGCTTGCTTGAGCTCCACCAACCATGCATGGCTAGAGGAAGAAGATGATGAATAGTGTTGGCCACGTGTCACTCCCTCATTGGCCCTCTTTTACGTAAACGATTCGCCCTAGAGAAAAATTAGGAAAAATGGCCTAAAAATTCCGGAAAAATTCCTAGAGCCATTTTAGATTATTTGGGACTCAATGGAACTGGTTTGGTTGAATTTGGATGAAATTTGTGGAATTAAATATTCCGGAGCGAATTGCGGGCATTTAACAAAAGCCGCGCGAGATAAAATAGGAACGGAGGTCCAAAAATTCGGGGATAAATTCCTAAAATCATTTAGGAATATTTGGAACATTTTAGAAGTGGTTTAGAGATTTTTGGAGCATTTCTGGACTCGGGTGAATTTTCGGGTACCGGCGGGACTGGAAACTCCGATTTTTCGACCGGAAGGGAATTGAATCGCGATTTTGGGTTGGAATGGATGCCAGGTTAATATCAACACCAATGAAACTCCAACTTTTAAATTACTTTATTTAAAGTAGATTTTTCTTCCAGAAGGCAAAAATGAGGATGTTACAGGTATATCTGCACAAACCGAACAATCAACAAATTCAATTCTGCAGATGAATGAACAGTCAAACAAATCCATGATCCCCCAAATCAAAACTCATCAATGTTGTGTCATCTGCAAGCCACAATGTGAAAGTAGCAGTGCTAGCTCCTGCTAGTTCTTCAAAAAAAAAACACTAACCTACCTTACAAAACACTAACCTAGCAGCACACTCACACTACAAGCATTCACAGCTAGTAAATACAGGGTCAATTCTAAAATTTGGATAAAACAGTCCTGACATGACAGTCTACAAATCAATTTGCTACTATTCTATAGAAACCCAATGTAATTGTCTCCATGGAAGGGTCACATTTTTCTTTTCCTTTTTCTAGGAGGATCTTCCTTAGTTAAGGACATATGTTCAGATTCTAAAAAAACAAAAAACAGAAAGCTTGGAATGTACACCTAAAACAAACGCTAGCTTTAGGAACTTCCCAACTGATCCCAATAGCATAACAGATGCCCTTTTGTTTAGGTCTACAAGAACTAGAAAAGTAACTACCAAAGGAAACAAGAAGCAATAGCAAGCGAGAGTTTCAGGTAGTACCTCTTTAGATCCTGCCTCACCCTTGCTCCTCTTTCGCCTGCTGTATCGGCAAGACTTTGTGTCTCCTGGTGCTCGTTCCCCCAAGAATCAGGCAGCAATAGGAACTGTATCGAGTTCAAGGAAACCCCCAATCTGTTAGCAACATGCGGAAATCCCCAATCTGGTAGGAAGGAGATGTACAAGAAAAAAGTGTGAAACCCTAGTGAGAGGAACACCTAGCAGGAGAAGGAGAAGAGGAAGAAGAGGGTTTCACCTGGAGTAGGAGGAACGACGCAGTCCAAAGGAAGGCAGCTGGGACTCAGAAGCGAGACAAAGTAGTGGGGAATCAGGAGCGCGACGAGGCAGCGACACCGAGGCCAAGAAGACCGCGAGGGAGAGGCGGAGTGAGGTCGCGGGAGCGGTGCCTTGAGACGAAGACCACGAGGGAGAGGCGGAGTGAGGTGGCAGGAGCGGCGGAGTGAGGTCGTGGGAGCGGCGCCCCGAGAGGAAGACCGCGGGGGAGAGGCTGGAGTTCGTCCGGGACCGATTGGTTCGGCAAAATTGGGCGAACGAGATGGTACAGAATATTTGAGGAATATTTGAGGAATCTGTACCACTTCATCCTGGATGAGATGGTTCCATACACTCAACTAAACGCAGGTACCAAAACATATCCTGTACCATCCCGTTTCGTTCACCCTCGTACCTCCAACCAAACGCACCCTAAGAGAGACGATGCAAGAAGCTACTCTCTCTCTCTCTCTCGCCTGTCTCTATCAATCTCTCTTAGCTCTTCTCTCTCTCTCTCTCTCTCACCCGTATCTCTCAATCTCTCCCTCTCTCGCCTGTCTCTCTCAATCTCTCTCGCATATCTCCCTCACTCTCGTTCTCGCCCATTACCCCCTCTCTCACCCATGTTCAACACATTCCCCTCGCTCTTTGTAACTGCACAATAATAAATAAATTTTAGTTCTTTTCCCATAATATTTGTGTCCACTGCATCAACTCCATGCGTCTCCAGCTCCTTTCCTCTCGTCGTAATAGTGCAAATGGGCCAGGCCTGGGCCGGCACGGCATGAAGAAGAGCAAATGGGCTGTACCTAGGCTCATCGAAGGCGAGCCGGGCCAGCAAGGCACGACGGGCCGTCGCAGCCTAGCACAGTTCAGGCATGAAGCATGATGGACACGTGTCGAGCCACCTCTACAGCCGACCATAAGTCCATTCTCTAGCTTGACATCTAGATGAATTAAAACTGTGCTCGCTCATTTTTCTAGCTTGCTTGAACATGATTCTTTTGCAGCCCTAGTTGTGAGACCCTAGATCGACTATCCGGAATCCCTTGTGTATTTCTGTACTAGTCCTAGATCAGTAGCTAGTACACACAATCAAACAGTGATGAATCAACAGCCATATCACGATTTCATATAACCAGATAATAATAACACCAAATAAAAACAAAGACCTTATGGTCGAGGTTTACCATTATGGCCTTAACAGGCTGAACAACTTGAACAACTGCAGCGGAAGAAGATAACACCAAGTGGTGACCCATCCATATGCCCACAGGCAATCGAGTGGGGTATGCGTCCTAGTCCTTGGAATCTCCTTTGATAGCTTCCTTCACTTCTGAGATATGTTTAGAATGTAGCATGTGAGTACATAAAGTACTCAGCAAGTCTGGGAAAAATGCATAATGCAGGCTATCCAAAGATGGCATATTATGGTTCTTTTCCACAAAGCAACACTTTCAAAAACTTTACATGGAATATTTTCACAAAGCCATTTTTTTCAATTATTTGTACCATTGAAATTATTAATAACTCTAGTGAAGGTTCTAGCCACCAATCACTAGTATACAGGCTCTATCCGCCACATCTCAAAAATATTAGGATTCAATCCATCCACATGGCTCTGTCTGCCATGGTTCACAAAAACAGGTTCAATCCACCTACCTGGCTCTAGCCGCCAGAAGCACACCAGAGAGTTCTAACCACTCTCGGATCCCAAATCATCAGTCTTTAAAACAAATAAATAAAGTCTACTAGTATGAAAGTATTCTTCGCTTTGCTTTTGACCGTAGGCACGGCTATTCGAATAGTTTTAACTCTGCAGAGGTGTATAGCTTTACCCACAAGACATGATATTCCCTTAGTGCCATGTACAATTAACACACTTCCTGAGGTGTGCCGGCAGGGATATCATGACAAGGCCTTTACAATGTATACGCCTAACCCGACTCCAATTACCGAGGTTTCACCGCCGTTAGGGTTCTATCCACCCAGATGTGAAGCCCCTCTTGCGCCGTGTGAGAAAACAGTCTTGCCTCTATCCGGCACTCACATTCCACCAACTGGTGAGTCTAAGTTAGGTTTCTACAAATTATTCAGCCAGGTCATGCCCACTTTGACATGTGGTTGTACGGTAATGCTTAGAATGGAGACAGTCATAAGCGTCGGTCCTTAACTGACTTGGAGCGATACGTGCACAAACTAGGACCAGTGCTCTATCCGCACCCGCCAGACCAACCATTCCGCCCAAGTCCAAACCATTTTTCATTTTATTTTTATTTTGTAAACCAATGGCAATACTCTTGCCTATAACTTTCAACACAAGTTTTCAAGAGTTATAAGAAATTCCCACCCATAGGTGCATACTGACCGACTGCGAGTCTAAGCATTTCTACCGAACTGTTCTATTCCACCATTAGTTTATTTATAATTTTCAAATCTCAGTGTTGATAAAAATTAATTATTATAGTCCATTCTGTAACCTCCCGAATCATGAAGTTACCAAGATCTCACATTATTACCACGACATTATATAATCCAGCCTGGTCTAGTACTCCAACACGTAGAGTCTTTGACATATGCAATCATGACTACAAAATCATTCTAAGCTACTGACATTATTGCATATGAAACAATCTCCGCAAAATATAAGTCTCCTTATTGATTACCCATCGTCCATACATCGATTAATCTTGTAATCTACTTGATCCACCAAGAATAATTCATAATCTCATCCCCAAGCATCTTTTACCAAAGATTCCTCAAAACCAAGATCTCATTAATTCCCCGACAATAGTGGTTTCCATAAAAAATGATACCAGATCGACTAAACAAATCACACATAATCCACATTATTCATAATTCCACATAAATGGTTATCGCGAGACTATATTTCACAAAATCATCCACTAGACCACCGAGTATGATTATCAATATCATCCTCTTACTCCATCGAGTGTATTTGATTATATCATTGACTAAATCATCGAGTATCGTTCTCAATATCACCTATTTTAACCCTTCACATTGTCATCTCTAAATCACATAGTATGCTTGTTAAAATCCACCGAAATATGATTCGCTACTTATTCTATTTGATCCACAAGTATGACTCTCAATATTATTTATTTAATTTTACCGACTATTATTCCTAATATCATACATCTTTCAATATTCCCCCAATCCGTACCAATTTTATTGCGAACTGTCATCACAATCCAACTCCTCAATAGTTCAACTATCACCATTCATAGATCAATTTCATAATGACTAATCCCCATCAATACTATTATTCATGTAATTTCCAATCAAGTTGGGCTCTAGCTCCAATCTACATTCTATACTAATATGTTCCTTCCAAACTGTCTTCCAAATAGTCATTCCCCTAATCAAAGAATATTTTATCAAAAGTATTTATTATGGTGGATTACTGTACTAGGGCGACAAAGGATCATGGATAACAATATCAAGGAGGTATAAACAACAGGTATAACTAACAGCCTAACGTTAACATCATCCTTTTTAGATAAATAGCAATGCAATTTGTAAAACATTATAAAACATTTATAAATCATGGGATCAACATGCGTCAAGGAGACTTGCCTTCAGTCGCAGCAAAAGTCTCAACGTTTTGCGGTTCGGCTCCGGCGTCGATGGCTCCGGCGAGTTCTTCGGCTACGCGCAAAACGATACAACCAAATAAATAAACTAAAATAAATAAAATCCAAAAATTTAAAAAGTTATACTGGCAGGTAGATCTTGAATTTAGATGAAGTTAGGAATTTGAACGGAGTGAATCAGAGCTCGGATGCAAAAGATATCAGCGTTCGAATACTGGAAATGTTGGAAAATAGGAAAATGAGGAATATTCCGGAATCTTTCTTTTTCCTGGAATTTCTGATTTTGTGGTGTGTATGGCAAGTGGGACTGTAACACCCCGGCATCTAATATGCCTGAATGCTACCAAACATCGATTATGTAACATCTAAATACTACAAATAAAAGAAAATTACAGCAAAGGACCAATTGCTAGAACCGAAAATTTCGGCAGCATCTCCTTTGTTTAATCATGATCTCGCGCAACTATAATAGCATAGCAGAATATGGCATAATATGAAACATCTAAAACAGCAATAATAAGCGACACGGAAGCAATATAAGTCCACTTTAAGCATCCCAAAGTCATCATTAGCCAAATGAAACGAATAAGGCAATCCTAGCACACATCTAAACCATAAACATCAATGGTATCACATTAAGTTTATTGTCATGACTCCAAATGATTCCATTGTGGAATCAATTGCGTGAACTACGTGGAGATGTGTGACTATTCCCCTTTTCCTCATGCCGATCTCAAGGTACCTAAAAACAACATAAAACACAAGCGTGAGTTCAAAACTCAAACAAAGTGTATTGTAATGGAAAAACAAAGATCAAGTCAACAAACCATCATCACCAATCTCCAAAAGCACATCATAACACAACATGGTTAGCATTCCAAACATCTTTTAAGCATCCATGTACTCATCTCGTGAGCAACTCAAAAGTATTCACATCGTCATTTCATAAACATCATCATATACATATTTCATTAATGCAATGCAATGCACATGTCTCCTTGGAAACTCATACCGGTATGGTTGAGTGCACACCCGTCGGCATGCACCCTTTTCCCCCTTCCATCCCGAAGATGGAGGGTGCCTATCACTCGCTTCCATTCACCACGGTGGATGGAATCACGATGTAGGTCTTACTCAAGAATAGCCCCGGACTAGTCATAACGGTTCTCACCGACCCTCCCGGAATAGTTATGACTTATCTCACCGGCCGGCCATGAAAATATGCCATGTATGCAAAATGGACAACAACGTACACATATATAGGAGTAGTGCATATCATCACATGGCATGTAATCCACTTATCAACAATAAGTACATTTAAATCATGGCATAATGGCTTCATATCAAGCAATACATGTAATTCATGGCAAGACAACATGTTATCTATTCCAAATACTATGAAGCACAACTAGCAACACATATAGCACACAATCCACACAATACACTTGCCTTCAACCACGGGCAACGGAGTGACGAGAGGTTGAGGGCACTCCTGGAGGCACACCACCTGCAAACACGTGCCACACACTCAATTCGAGTCCACAAAACAGCACACATAAATCCCGCTACCCCGACTTCGCTTACAACTCCTAAAATCAGAAAACAGCAAATCTGTCCCTTCGGGACAGCAGCCTTCCGACTATCATAACTTCTGTTCTAGGACACCAAATTAAATAAACGAGTACACCCTCGCGTAGCTTAGGAAATTTCCCAACTTTTTCTAGTTATAGGGAAAGACTGATTCGGACTCTAAAGTTGTTTAATCTAACGTTGAACACGAACTGTCTCAATCTCGTCACAGATTTGACAGCGCTCGGTAAAACAGGCATAACTTCTAAACGGCTGGGCGGAATTTCAATTTCTTTATATGAACGGAAAGATAAGGAAATTATCTACAACTTCCTAAAAGTCCGTACGGTCAGATTCAAACTAGAAATTGGCGAAAACGCCTGCCCTAGCTCGGGTTCCCAATCTGCCCGAACTGGAACGCGAATACAACTCTAGTTTTCATTAGATCTAACCCATGGCAGCACCTCCCTTGATCTAAAAACATGGTAATCACCCTCTATAGCAGAATAAGAACTACCCCACAAGATCCCCCCATTACCTTCTTGGAGAACCATGAATCGATCGCTCTCCTTCGCGCGAACTCCACCCGATCTCTCCCCACGCGACGTGGCCACCGGTTCTCCTCGTCGCGGATCCTCCTACCGGCGAGGGCAGCACCAAGGCGTGGCATGGCAGCAAGGGGGACGCAGCAAGGGCACGTGGTGGTGGGGGAGGAGGCGCAAGGAGGAGGGGTGGTGCGGCTTGGGGTGTGGAGGAAGAGGAGGAGGGGCTAGAGGGAGGAGGAGATGGGAGATGAGGGGATGGGGCTGCGCAATGGAGGGTTGGGGGCTAGGGAAGCAGGGTGTGCTGCCCCCCCCACTACTCCCACATGGGCCCAAGTGCCCCACCTCCGGCCCACGAATTCCCCCCAAGGCCCAAATCGACCTCGGAGAGGCCCGGAGCTTGAGCTTGACCGAAAGCAGCGTTAAAACGTGAAATCTCTGGGTTTTAGTTGCAAAATCCCCAACCTATCCCATTTTACCACATTTTATAACCTATTATCACAAATTATAAAGTCTCGACATTCCATAGTATCACATTCTACCCCCCTTAACTGGATTCGACCTCGAATCTTACACGTCAACTCTAAAACAATGTCCACTAGGGACTCATCTTCTTTGCGAACTCAACACACCCACGCAAAGACTCAAAGCGATAGCAACGACAACTCCATTCTCCAAATCCATCTATTAACAAGAGTGACTTGACTTAGCTTAACTAAGCACAACTTGACATGATTCCTCATTTACTTCAATCTCTATCATGAATCACAAACTCAGAATGACACAATCATCATGAAACACATTTTTTTTTTCACCATTAGTATTAAAACGGTCAACCGAGGTTCCAAACTTGAACCCCCAAAAGACCATTTTCGCAAAACCCCATCTCTTCCAATTATTTGACCCCTTTTCACAAGGAATCAAAATTTACTAATGTTATCTTCGCTCATAGCCTACATCAACCATACTTTCCTTTCGACTGCCAACCACACTACACTTTTCATTCTGTACTCTCCCAGGCATAACGCACACCCAGGGACATCTAGCTAAGACAATGTCCACGATAGAGCTATTTTTTTTTACATCACAGTTTCTATAACATTTGCTTCCACCAACGATACCTTCAACCAAATTCAAACCACGACATCAACAACCTCCATCATCATCCACCCTCACTAATGTCCAGCACCTAGCCCAAGTTAGGACCGTAACTCACTACCAAATCTCAATTGGCACTTTTCCCAAGAGGATGTCGCCCTCACAAAGCATTCACACAAACAACGAAGCCCACGAGTATAGCTCTTAGATTATACTCAACAATAACCCGAGGCCCTTCTTATTCTCGCTCCTATCAATAGTGCAAAAGAAGTACGATTCTTTTGAATCCAAGTAGACCACATACAACAACTCGAACCTCAAAGCGCCACAAATCACTTTGGAAAGAACCCTGATAACATTGAAAGACCACCTTTTTGCTTTTCCTAAGTCAAGCCGCAAAGGAAAACTCAAATCTCCAATCAACGCGATACAATTCGCATCGGGGAGCACTCAAACAAATAGAGACTCCACACAATTCTCTTGACAGAAGTTCTCAACAACTAAAGACAACTCGACTCGCTTTCACCACAGCCAAACTTTTCATTTTCACCAAAAATCAACATCTTGGAAGAGAACTGCCACAAAAACTCTCGAAGAGAAAGGGAAACTCAAATCCCTTGCGTAACATAACCAAAATACCAGCATTTATCCATTCATTCCTTTTCATGCTAGAGAGCAATGGAAATCTCGATTCATGACACGAATGCGAATTCTTCAAGAGCACTCCGGATTAGTCATATGTCTCTATATGACTTTCTCACCGTCCTGGCTCAACAACTCTTTTATGCTAAAAAAAAACGATGTCATGAATCTTTTTCACCATTCATTCGTCATGTAACCATGATACCCATTAACCATTCATAAAGAGACTTCATTCTCTTTGTCACATGATTGACCACCAACAACATCGATGGTTGCTCAAGTTCGCATAAACTACGACGGCGTTAGCAAGAAAAATACCATATCGCATCACAACCCAACATCCACTTTGACGCATGCGTGCAAAACATCGCATTTTTACCAAAGCCAATAACGTAAGATAGCATCAACTCTCAAATCAAACATCTACGCCTAATAACCGCTACCAATTCACTTAAAGAGAAAGGAAACACATTCCCAAAGAGGAACACTTTACCAACAAAATCACTTATGAAACAATCATAAGATTCACCTTTTGAAAGCGCCGCAAACACCACACACGTTTCCCAAATAAATCCAACTCTAGTCACGATAGAGTTACAATTTAAGCGCTTAACTCCAGGGTTACCAAAGATAAATCAGTTGAACGCTAAAGAGAGCACCCCATTCCAACGCCTTGAGTGTAAATCCATACTCATAGCATAGACTAAACAGATTAGCCCAAATCCAAAGATTGGCATGGTTCAATACCACGCCACACTTGGGACCCATAAGCCGGTTACTTCAAATACTACTCTTTCATCCATATTTCCAATCATCGGAGTCAAGTTTGTAACTTGGCAAAGCGCCACTTAATCAGGAGATTTTATTGCACACTAATCAAAACGCCTAAACAAAGCGTGAGCACTCCCGAAAAATTTATACATTCATTTGAATCAGAACCTTCAAAAGAAAGCTCGACTCAAATCCCACCATTACTCGCATTCCAATACTCTTAGCCAATACGGATGTCACAATCACCCAAATCCCGAGAAGTCCAACACCGCTGCACACAAGTTACAACATCTGCTCTTGATAAAATCACTTTTCACTTTGTTCATATAACCACAATTGATTATATAACCAACGAACCATAGACCATATCTACCGTATGACAAGTCATCAAGGAGAACCATGTTCTCACAACTCCAAAGACAATTAACTTATCGCTTAATCCAACATAAGACGATACCAACAACTTCTTTTGGTCTACTAACCACGACGAACCATTATTCATGCAACTTATTATCCCAAGCGTCGCACAACATTTCTTTACAACTATTCGGCGTAATCAACAATTACCACAGGTATAATCCCTAAGTCACATATTCCATATCACCGATTCATTCCACCAATAATTAATACTAGCCACGCGACACGTTCTCCACTAGACATCCCTCATAAATACGGATCCCAGACATACATCTATCAAGAATAATTCAACCTTTCCTACAATCATTCCATATATCCTCATTAATCGATTACACGTATTTTAAGTCATATTGTTGACCCACAATATTAATCGACCCACCAGCTACAATGGGCAGAATTTCACACCATCTTTTGCTATAACAAGTTCATCAACCGAGACATTCTATGCTAACTAATCTCAAACATCCATTAGATCCCATAACCCGCATCACTTTGCACACACCACTAATCAACTTTCACTCTGGATCACCTGACGTCTCGTTCAATCATCTCTTATCAACACAATATTTTAGTTTATCTTTAAACAAACAACAACTTCACTTTAACCGAACCACTAGCTCATATCATCCTAAAACTCTAACTTCTCATCATACACTTAACTTCTTAAACATCCACGTGAATCACGCACCCAACTCTTAAGGAAACCATAATTGCTCCAGAAAAGAACAACACCCAAAACACCTTTCCTTCCGGAAAACTCAACCATAAATCACAAGAGAAGTCAACTCTTAAATTCCCAAATGCCGACATGCAACTACTCCATGACTCTCGAGATCAACAACTTCCGCGAAGGAAGATGGTTGCAAGAGGGAAAACCAAGCGATTAACCAATTTTTTTTTTTTTTATAAAGCAACCGATCAACCACATCCTTTCCGACAAAACCTTGACACCTAAATCCATGCGACTTAAATTTTTCATCGGAACTTCAATAACTTCCTTTCAAGTTGGAGAATGGTAACCCAAGAATCAATCTATAAGTTTCTCTATAAGGCAAACAACAAATCGGGCGTTAAAGCTGACAAGGCGACCAAAAGAGGCGCATCCTGAAATTCTTCTTTTGTCTTCAACCAAAGAAGACAAAACCAAAACCACCAAAAGAACCATCGGTGAGTATCCCAAAACGAACACTTTTTATTTTATTTCAACCAACCAAAAACCAACCAAAACCGTTCGTCAAAACGGCAAAGAAAATTCGGAGGGTCAATCCACAACTCTACTACTCGACTCCAACCAACTACCCAATCTACGACAGAAAGGATAAGCACTCTCCCAACAGAGGTTAAAGTCCATCGGTGATGGCACTACCCGCCACACCGTCAAACCCAACAATACTAAAAAAAACATACTGTGACCGAAACCCCTTTTCGGCACCACAACCCACATAATCTCAATTGTATCAACACAATCAATTCTTTCATAAACATAGCAACATATATTACCAAATGTAACATTCAACACCAAAGCTTAAATACAACATTTAAGCGTAAAGCAACGGTACCCATACCCATTCCTACTGTGCAACAGAGTGTGTCAAGTTTTAAATTAATTATTCCACTTACACAAGTTTTAATGTTGCTATCCTATGGCAACGTTTTAAGTAAAACCTAAGCCATGTTTCTAGGTTATCCCACTTCATATTTTAGTTGAACCTATAGTATGACACTAAATACACATTCCAGGGACCTACAGCCCGCTCTGATACCAACTGTAACACCCCGGCATCTAATATGCCTGAATGCTACCAAACATCGATTATGTAATTTTCTTTTATTTGTAGTATTTAGATGTTACATAATCGATGTTTGGTAGCATTCAGGCATATTAGATGCCGGGGTGTTACAGGGACATCCTTGTCATAGGCTAGGGGCTTCTTCCCCAAGCCATGGCCATGGAAACAGAGGAGCCATGGGCTCCTCCATGCGCCGGCCACGGAGGCCACAGCGGGCAGCGGCCGGTGGCCGGGCGGCTCGGCGGCGGTCCGGCAGGTTGGTACGGGCAGCAACGGCGCATGAAGCGACACGGCAGCTCGCCACGCAGCGGCGGATGATGCACGGCGGCGGCCGAGAAAGAACGAGCGGCGGCCAAGGCGCCGGCTGCGCGCCGGTGTGAGGAGGGCAGCCGATCGTTTGGCGCGACGCGGAGGGCCGAGGCGGCAAGGCGCGCGCGCGTGGGCCGTGGGAGGTGGCGCCGGCGGGCGGCGGCCGGGATGTGGCCAGCCGGTCAACCGAGGCTAGGGAGGGCTGAGCCGACGGCGCGGCGAGCACGAGTGGTGGTCGGCCAGAGCGCGCGGCGCAAGGACGGGAGGGGAACGACCGGCGGCGCCTGAGACCGGAAATAGGTGCTGCGTGGTGAGAGGAACGCGATGCGCATGGTGGGACGGCCAGAACACGGCCGCAGAGACGGCTCGGCAAGGGTGACCGGCGATCGGCAAATGAATAGTGATCCCAAATAAATAAATAAAATTTCGGAACACGCAACGACAAAAAGGAAGTGAGCACCGCATAGGTCTCGACGAGACGAATTCAACGGTGTGGCCGGATTCGAGAGTAGCTCACCGAATTGGGAGTAATCGACGAAAAATTGAGCTCCCAACGAAGATTTCAACGGTGAAATTCGTCGTCGTCCTACAACGAAAAGTGAAATTAGTTGAGGGCTTTTGCTCGGGATGTCGACGCGAACACAACGACAAGATCGGATTGGAGTTTGGCTTACCGGAACAAAAGATGACACGGCGACGTCGATGGAGGACACCAGGCGTCGGTTTTCTCGAGATCCCGGCCGAATGGAGACGAGTGGCAGTGGGAGGGTGTGAGCACGGGAAGGAAGACTCCAAGACGAAGGTTTGAGAGGTGGAAGCGCTCCAATCCATGAAGAAACGACCGAGTAATTGCGGATTGAATGAAATTTGGTTTTTAGTCGAGAGCGTCGTTTTCGGCGTGATTGAAGGTGCATGATCATGGGGGATGGGATCTCCTCATCTCCCTCTTTCAAACGCAACCGGCCGTTCACGATTTGGAGGTTTGTAGCAAAAATTATGGGTGTTTAAAGATTGCATGCCAAGAATGGAGAGAGAGGGAGCTTCTCTGGAATGAATCGTTGGGGAAGATGGAGCAACAGTACCCCCGACGCTACAGTAACCGCCATGTGGCGCTTCCCGATTGGCCGAAAATTACGTAAAAGCAACGCCGTAAAGAAAAAAATAGCAAAAAGGGTCTAAACATTCCGGAAAAATTTCTAAAAATACTAGGGAATATTTGAAACCCAATAAAATTGGTTTCACGGAATTTGGATGAAATTTGGAATTTAGAAAATTCCGAGACGATTAAAGGGCTTTTGACGAAAGGTCGCGAGAGATAAAATATCAGAGAGATTCTAAAAATCTTGGAAAAATTCCCGAAATGTTTTTGGAATATTTGGATCCTAATGCAATAGGTTTCAGGATTTTTGGAGCATTTTCGAGCTCGGGTGGAATTTCGGGGACGGACCGGAATTCGAAAATTCGATTTTTTGTACGAGGGGGGATTGATCTCCAATTTCGGAAGGAGGATGCCAGGTTAATTAGAACACCTAGGGAAATCCAAAATTTTAATTTAATTAATTTAAATTAGCTTTTTACAGAAGATCGAAATTGGGGATGTTACACTAGTCCAGCCCTAAGTAGGCCCAAATGAGGACTCGATCATCCCAACAAAATCCATTCAACCCTTGCTTGCTTATTTGGAGCATCTGAATCTTGCATAAAGAAATTTAAACCTTATTAAAACCTAGAAATTTCAAATCCTATGAGTGTTTCTGTTGGCTCTAAAAACTTGATTAAGGGTTAATAGCCTCCAGAACATGCGAATGCCAGGTTCATATCTTGGGTTGCGGGCGTGCCAGTCGATTTGATCCTGCAATCGGCAAGAGGGGGATTCGTCAATAAATCAGCTAAGAAACCAATCTATATCCTTGATGATAAGTGGATCTGACCAGTCGATGCAACCTGACGCAGATCGTCGTAAAAGGTATATCTAATCAACCTGATGGAGTCGATTAGAGGGGCAGAGGCTGTTCTTCCTGAAAAAGGCGATGCGCAGCAAGATCGGAGAAAAACTAAACTTGGTTTGGTGTAAAACAACTATAACCAACAATCGGCGATGTGCAACTTTATTGATCAAAGTGGATTATAGAGGGAAGATTACAAAGCTAAGAATCTACTCCTATTCAAAGGAAATAAAAAGTATAAGTATTGGCTGGTTGTGTTGATGATTGATCTCCCTTGACGTAGCCCGTCGTCCCTTTTTATAACCTTCAGCCTGATCGTGTTCGTCTCGGTCTCTCTAGCCACTCGTATCGGCCTCGATCTCCTCTTACTATCCTAGGCGCGGTCGTGTCCACCTTAATCTATGATCTTACCCATATCGGTCTTAGTTTCCTTTTTAACATACTCCATGCTAAATAATCATGATTCTTCAATTCCAAACCGTATTGACTTTTGTGAATCCGAAACTGTATCAGCTTTCTGCATGAACTTGGTCTTCTCAGTGCTTAATCCAAATTCATATTGGCTTACCCTCTATCACTAATTTTGAAGGACCATGTGGAGCTCCATCCATATTTGTGATGAGTATTTGACTTTATTTGAGCAAGGTGTGCTCAGGTTTGAGTTTGATTTGTCTTGGTATTGCATGTTTGAATTATTGATAATTGTGGACTAACATGCAGGAAGAAAAAGGTAAGTGTATTTTGGAATGTGCAAAATGGTTTGATCCTTGTGGTATAGGTTCTTGAGGCAGCTATGGTCGTTGGTGAGTACCGGGACAAGGTTGGGAGAACCGAGGTCCGAAACGGTCGAGGATGCCGACGAGAGAGTTGGGCTCAAACCAGAATCACGGGGACATCATGAAAATTGACTTGAGGTGGCTCAAGGTTTCCCGTTCGAGTTGGAGGCTTGAAGAGGCGGAAACGGAGTGGTCAAGTCCGGCGGATGAAGGCCCGTTGCATCGGGTTGACCGGGTTTTGTTTAAAACCCTTGTATGGCCAATGTGGCCCATGTAAAGCCCATGTGTGGGGTGGAATGAGTGGGTTAATCCTAGCCCTTGGTGGAGTGCCCTAGGGTTTGGGACTCATCCAAGGGTGGTAGGTGGCCATAGAGTAATATAAATAGATGGGGAGGGGTGCCCTCCCTCACTTGAAGGTTTGAGTTGCTCTTTTGAGCTTTGCCCACATGAAGTGAGGCTTTGTAAACTTTCCAACCAGAAAATACAAAGATTTTCTTTACATTCTTGTGAATTTAAATTCCGCATTTACATTGTGTCTTTACTTTACGCAATTTAAATTTAGCATTTACTTTCCCTCATGTAAATTCTCGCAATTTACTTTCTCGCAATTTGGATTTGCCTCCTCTCCTTCTAAATGCTGTTGATCAAGGATGTCTTGAGGGTACTAATTTGGTTTTACATCTTTCTTGTACCCTAGGATAGACTAGAGATTAAGTTTCTATCAAGATTGCAAATCTGTTCTGAACTTGTTCTTCGCGCAGTAGTCAATCTTCGATTTTTAGAAAAATATAGGAAAATCCTTTTTGATTGATTCTTGTTGGAGAAGATGCGTGACTCATATATCCATATGTGGACAATTTTTGGAGTCCACTGGTTGCACCATTTGGGAGCTATGAGGTGAAAACCGAGCCCTAAAATTCCTGATTGAAGAACCTGACTATTCGTAGCCCCAAAACAACGGCACCTAGTAGTACATATTGATCCCCGAATGGACAGAATCATTATTCGGCTGAACCTTGATACACTCACATACCGATCCCTTTGCCTCACGATACCAGTCAAGCTCAAGGTGAGATGCGCGCCACCCTTGTTGATAGCTCAACCACTTCACTCAACAGTGCGAGTCTTTTGAAACGTGCGAGTCTTGTTTATTTGGCAAGGTGACAAAGGCACCTTTCAATGGTACAAGTGAGAGAATGCGTGAGTTGTTGGCTCTCGTGCATATTGATGTATGTATCCATCCACACGAGGGGCCCAGAGGTATCTCTCCCGTTATCTAGGAGGGGCAAATCCCATCTTGATCATCACACCCTCGGCGATGTATCGTGGCATACCCAG